>JALIRH010000001.1:20063544-30063544 GCA_023055505.1 Callipepla californica brunnescens
TTGACATGACTTACTTTCTCTCTTAGGTTGGAATGGGTAACTTATAGACAGAAGATGGTTGGAAGACTGACCAGCTTAGGCTCCAGAAATAACCAAAGTTCTTTCCTGATGCACATGCTAAAAGTAACCTAATCCAACTCAGCGTAATTAGGAAAGTAGATTAAGAAATAATGCCAACAGTGTTTGTCATTTCATTCATACTTGTACCTTCAGGACTATGGGCATTAACAATCATCCTTAGTGACAATCCTTTCCAGGATTTGTTCCCCTGTGCAAAAATATTTGGTTTTCAAGAATTGTAGCATAGCAACTCCTCCCTATATTCTCCTCTTCACCCTTAAGAATCTGCCTACTCTACTGCCTTTGTTTTCATTTCTCCTCCGAATTTTTCAGCCTTCTATGGCGGAGAAACTGTAGACATTTTTTGAGTTATGCCTTCCTAGCTTTGGTAGAAATTATTTTTTATTTATTGATAACAATATTTTTTTTATGTAAGAAAAATGAGATGAGCAGAATGCAAATATTACTGGGAATTTTCTGAAGGTCAAAATTCACCCTCTGTGGAGAAAAAGAGATTTGTCACAAATATCTTTTACTACCTTTAGCAAACTTTTTCTTTAGTTTATTTCCTAATAATAATAAATGTCTTCATTAATATTACGGAAATGTTGTTATTTTGCTCATCACTTCACTTGATTATCTTTCAGCTCTGTCATCACAACTATAACTGCAAATTTGAAGATGTTTGTAGACGTGTAAGATGTTCCATTTTAGGTCACTCCTTTCTACTTCTTGCCTCATCGACATTAAGCCAATATGAGTTCCTGCCTACATATCTATCCTTTTCATGCTTGTTTTGCAAAATTTTTTGTAAGCTACTGTAACAGCAATCTGTGAAGCAATGTTAAAAAATTTTCAGGTAACTACCAAGATTAAACTAAAAAGTAGAATTGCAAGGGAATGCTAATGTTGCATCTTCTGTAACTTTGCAAAGTTTGCAGACTCAGATAAATCATCTGGGTACTTCTGATTGTCTAAATCCTAAAAGTCCTGAACAAGGCATCCTCTGAAATATTCTCAGAGCACTCCAAAACATCTGATTTAATATTTCTGAGTGCAGTGCACCTACTCAACTTATTCTTTGGATGTTCCATCCCTAGGAAAAGTTTGCTCACTAATCTATATTTTTAATAAAATATAAAAATTCTCTACACAAACCTGACACACTGTGTTAGACAGTTATTCCACAAGACCTAAAAACATCAGTGTAAGTTAGGAAGCACTGGATTTCCTGAACCAGTTTTTTTTTTGTTTTTGTTTTTTGTTTTGTTTTTGTTTGTTTTTTGTTTTTTGTTTTTTGTTTTTTGTGTCTTGAGCACTTCTGTGTTTCTGAGAAAATTTCAAGAGGAAACAAGCATAAAGCCATACTCATAAAAAGTCTTAATAAATACTATTATCATTTCATGCAAAAGTTTACAAATGATATAGAGGTTAAAATTAGAAACCTTCACAGAATCTTTTCATTGAATAACACTATTTTTATTTCCTTATAGACACATTTAAATAGTAAAATATTATCATTACTATTTTTCCAGCATAGAGTTTGCTAACAGCACTACTGCTTTTCAACTTAGGGAAAGCATCAGTCTCGAGGGAGTTCATTAGCTAGGTGTTCCACTGGCTCTGTCTCTCAGGTTAGCTGCCTGTAGCACGAAGCAACAACAGCAGATGCAATAGAAATGACCTTGCCTTTGTAACTGACACTCATAGAATTATTTGGCTGGAGATATATGATATATGATTGGTTGACCTCTATATGGCTAAAATTTACTGCCGTAACATCAAATGTTTTCCTTATCTAGAGCTACAAGTAGTTATAAGCTTATTTTGTTTTAGCTCAAGCAGTGTGGACCAAGAATTTCTATTAATTATTAGGCTGTATTGAAAAATATGATTTGCCCATTTGCAGTGATATCATATACATATGATCACTCAGAACCAGGAAGAACTTCAATCGGTATGAACATATTCAATTGCTGCAAGGAATCACTTCAGATTTGTCAACTAGAAGTAATTACCAGTTCAGGAATGTAATTAAAATGGCTTAAAATTAAGATTTTAGCTTGCCATAGTTATTTCTATGCAAATACGCTATATTTTTTCAACCAACATGCAGATTCTAATTAAAAGCACACTAAAGTTTTGAATAACAAGAACATTTTTAAATTCATACTGTAACAATAATTACTTGAGACTGAGTTGCAAATGAAAGTCATGTTTTTTTGCTTGCTGAATTTGTTTTCACTCCTCTTATCTAATGAAGAAAGACATTGCACAATACACTATTAAATTAAATGTTTGCTGAATGACTGCTTCAAAGTATCTGTCTATTTTCTTTATATTGACTAGCTATAATAGCTCATAGTAGAATGCTGTATTACAGATTTATTTTTATATCTAATATATATGACTTCCAATATATGAGTTGAGTGATCCGATCTTGAGTATATGACATGAAAATTTTATTGCAATTTGTGATAGGAAATAGAAATCACAGGAAATACTTTTGTTGATTGCATCTACTCAGGCATATTTGATTGACAGTTTTAGCTCTTCTGAAATCTGGGCTAAAATCCTTAGTGCCTCATGGAGATAAGTCTTCAGAGTACTATGTATAGTGCCCTCTATGAAAAATATGTTTCACACATGCCATATATCATAAGCCAAGCTTCATAAAATAGGGCATAGTATCTGCATAGCTCTCATTAGATGTAAATCGACCTTGCTTCAAAAGTATGGGTTCATCAAAAACCTAATGTTTTTCATGAGTTAACATTCCTTTGACCTTCAAATAAGAGACAACTAACAAAGCAGGAGGAAAAACATCCAGATATTTGATGAATTTTCATATTTTCTTCCCACCTGTTCTTCATTATCTGAAACAACACGTTAGTGTTATGTGACTTGATTTTGTGAATAATTTCAGGTGTTCCAAATTTCCATTGTTCAGTGAACATGCTATTTATTCAAGATCTCTTTTCCTGTTTTACTGTTGGCTTAAATACAGTACACCAGTGCAGTGTTAGTTCAAATGTTGGACTGTGAGATACATGCTATTTTTTGCAAAATTCTATGAGAGATGGCATTTTGAAGCAACTCTATGAAGCCCTATTAGTTCAGTATTTAATTTAAAAACTAAAGAAACTTGTAGTAAGCTAAAAAAGTCTGGTACTAAGTCTCATCTAGTGTACAACTCTCAAATTTGAGGTAAAGTAGTTTCATAATCAGAATTTTCTGAATAAGTTAAGTGAAACTACTGAAAGCTCCCTATTAAGTGAGGGCAGCTGGCACATGGCATTCTTAATTCATGTTACTAAGTGCTCTTATTTTCTAAATCAGAGTGAATGAATGCAAACTCTCACCTCTGTTTATTCTAACACATTTGTCCAGGTAATATTTTGGAGAATGCCAGTTGATGCAGAAAAAGATCCAAATCAGCAACATATGTGTCAGAGAACACTTCAGCAATTCACAGTTGCCGTTATAGGCATTATAGACATATTATAGACATTATGGACCATATAGGCATATTATAGACACAGATTTAGTGCCTGAACTTTATTACTGTACAGCTCAGCTTATTGATACCCAAAAATCAGTCCAACAAGTTCTAGATTTACATATATCAAGGTGCTGCAGTTTACACAGTGATCCAATAAAAAGACTGTTCACTGGAAAGAAGGAATTTACTTGGTATTCAAAGAGTTTGATGGGAGAACAGTACTTTCAAGAGAGTTACTTTTAAAGTTTATTCTTGACTACTGCTAGCTGATTACCTGTCTGTGATGCCTTTTCATAGCTGCTTTATGACTAACCAAAGGACTTGGAGTCAGAGATGTTTTATCAAAGAGTGGGTACTAGAACGGGTCAGCTGGTCCCCAAAGATGAAAATCTGGAATTGTTTTGTCATTCTCTACTGTTAATGCAATCTTCACTTTTAGCAGTCACTCACTGATTCCAAAGCCATTTTGTGGAAGTGGGAGACATACAGATGTCATTCACCTTGTAACTTACAAATTTTCAGTTTTTCAATGGTGGATGTAGTAAATATATAAAAGAGAATATAAATAATTTTGTTTAGGATTTAATACTTCTTTAATACTTCTACCTATGATCTGAGCTACAAACAGGAACAAAGGGAGAATTGTCTCCTTTTGTTGTCAGCGAGGAATTGTTCTTTCTATTAATTCTTAACATCTATAGAATTATGAATGAAGAGCCCTTTTTTTGTTTTAAAAGATCTCATCATCTTCAAAAAAAAAAAAAAAAAAGATAAACATATCTTCCTGACGCATGGACCAGCTTAAAAATATGGACTATATATTTAGATGGTTAACTAAAAGCATTATAATAATAACTTGAAGTATTCATGGTACGTATTTAGTTTAGGGAATTTTAATGCTAGGTAGTTTTTTATTCTCCCTTACTACACATGATTTACATGTTACTGTGCAGTACGCTGATTACAAGGGCTTTTCACTGGTCTTAGTTTCCATATCTTGCTATCACTGGAACAAACTGTGATATATGAATTTTTCTGGCTGAAGGGGTATTTGGCTGTTGCTACTGGTGTTCAACAGTATATTCTTTCATTCGTTTGCATAGGCCCTATTGTTACTCAACTCCTCTCCTGGGGTTAGTGTTCGTAAAAGAGAGAATATAGGGAAAAATATTTATTTGGGTGCTGTTTACAGATATATCTATCTGCAGGGATCTAGAGCACATATCCTCTAGTTAATGTGCACTGAGTATGACAAAGATTAACAATTTTAGACCTTTACACAAATTCCTTGGAGAGGAATGCAAAAATAAATTGGAACTTCTACTTAATTAAAGTTATTTTTCTCATACTTTTAAAAATCCAACTCGAGCAGGTAATGTAGAAATATGTTAAAAATGTGTCTTCTTGTTCAAGACCAGATATGACATATTTCAGTAAAAACACTTCAAAATACTATAGTATGGAGTGGGGGAATGGAAAAGGGAAAGGCACTTACGTGTTACACTGTCATTGCAGTGTTGCAAGGTTGTTCAGTCTTTGAGAAGTAATAGTTAAGGAAAACAATGAGAAATAAAACTTTGAGTAATTTATGGTGAATGCACTGAATTAGCCTTACTGATACATACAAGAAAGTGCATGCACATTTTTGTAGGGAATGTTATTTATAAAAAAACTATTGATACTAAAACAAGTTGCCTACTTTCTTTTGTTCACAAATGTCAACTACAAAGATGCTAAGGTCTTAGCATGTCTGAACTTTTGACAGAATACTGACAAGTACACTATCCTTTAAATTGTTCAAATTGATTCAATGGTAATGTCTTAGTAGAGTAGATAAATTATATTATTAGGATTTTTTCCAGATTTAAATGTAAGAATTGATCTTGTCCAGACTAAACTGAAGATTTTACTCTGTGTGATATTCATCTTTGTGGCTGTATGAAACAGTAATAACATAGGAGGCATAAAGTGCATGATAATCCATGGCTCTATATTTCATTATCCTATTAAAAATAGTAATAGAGGCAATTGTCTGTGAGAAAAAAATATCTTAGATACATACACAGAAAGAGAAAATACTGCCAGTATAGTTTAATATCCTTTTCCATAAAGCTAAGATAATATATAACAGGCAGGGAAGTCCTTGCAGTGCACTGTCTCACATACACATACACAGTTTCTGTTTCATTTTATGATCCTTTAATCCCTGGAGTACTTGTATAGGCTATTCTTTATGAAATTCTCTTTCTGTGTTCCTGGTTAACTAAAAGTCATCGTAAAGAATCACAGCCTCTGGGTTGGAATAATAGAAAAATAGAAAACATATTTTTCTGAAAAGCCTAGCTAAAGTTGTTCTGGGACTTGGAGCTGAGTTCTCTGCCAATTAAGAACATAGATAACTATGGAAGAACAAAAGATAAAATTGCAATTTATATTTTCTAAGCAGATTTATTTGGGACAAATACTCCAAATGTAATATACCTAGATTTTACTGCATAAGGTTTATTTTTGCCGTTTCTCTGAATATATGCTTTAGCAGAACACTCCTTTGGTACAACAAGCAGAATGGAATACTAATTAAGTTTATTTCCCAATTAAAAGTGTGCTAGTATTAACTACTTTGTCCAGGAGAATATCGTAATTTGGGATTGAATAAACTGAGTGATACAGTAGATAATAAAGAAGATTTTGGATAAAGTAGGGAAAAAAGAGAGAAATATATTTTCTATTTATAGAAAGCACATTTCCTCAGCCAGTGACACCTTTTACTGCTGCAGTCATAAATGGTATGTGGATCAGTCAAATTTATTGAGACACACAGTAAAGACTATCAGTGGAATTGCAAAAATGATGAATACTATCAAACATGTCAAAAACAATAAAGAAAGGGGAAAAACTGGGGTTATGAATTCTATGTATTCAAAAACTTGCCCAGTAAAAGCACAGAAATCATATAGTAATATAGTTCAAAAAGTATAGTATACCTTCAAAGAAATGTAAGCAAATGATGAATATCTTCTCTTCTGCACTCCCTCTTTATATGACAATATGTTCTTATGTGCCAGTCCTCAAATTTAGAAGTGATGCTGTTTGCATTAATGTAACCTGGAATTCCTTGCTGCATTGAGTTATTTATCTAGAGAGGCCTAGAGAACATTATTGCCAGGAACACATAATCAAGGAATCAGAGATATTTCAGACTGTGAATGGTAAGCAATTGGTCAGGTTTGTTGACTGATAGATAAAACAATTGGTTCTGACGATATCCTGCAAATTATGATTATTTAAGCATAGCTGTTTGTTCTTCTTTTCTTTTTGTACTCTTTAGTATATTCAAGTTCATTTTGCTTTTGTGTGGTTTTAGATTCTAATGATCTCTGCTTCAGTGCAGATTGGGACTGAGCTGAAAGGAGAACAAGGTAGTTAGCATATTACTCAAGAAGATAAGATGCAATTTCCTTTAGATTCATTCAGCCACTAGATCAGTACTTGCATATTACATATTAAAAGACACATTTTTTTAAAAGTATTCAATTTACTATTCAACTTAATACATCACATCTGTATCTTGCAACATACTATCAAATGAGTATCTACCAAGCCGACAAATAAACGCTTAGAATAATCAGCTCAAAAAAAACAAAAAACAAAAAACAAAAAACAAAAACAACAAAAAAAAAGGAGGCAGGTATTTCAGCAAAAACAGTGGAGGACACTGGAGATATCTAAAATACTCCTGGCAAATTTTCTGTCCTAAAGAGTCAGTGGATATTAAAAAAGGACCAGGCAACAGAAATTAAAACTACAATGGCAATTTTAAGACTAATGATAAAAGACTAGGGAAATAAAATGTAAGCTGACCAGAATTGAAGACACATTTTGGATGTGGAGGTAAGAACCAGTTCAGGTAGTGATATAACTCTTGGTTAAGAGTCTTTTACTAGGAGTGTATTTATTCCTTGTTGATTATATTTATTTTTTTGTTTGTTTATGACAGCTGGTCTTACATTGCTTCCATTCATTGTCTTTAATTGCTCTTCTTCTCTAATGTATAACCTGTGTGAGGCTGCAGAGTATACTCATATAACTCTATTACTCACTTTATGAAACAAAGTAGGTATACCTATCTGGTTTGCTCTTGTCAAAATTGTCACTTGCTTTTTCTATCTCAGTCCTTTGCTCTAGCAGTGAATGACTGATTGATTGACTGATTGATTTTGAGCTTTTACATTTAGGAGTATATAAGCTGTAGTAGGCTAATTTTTGTCAATGCCTGCTACAACATTCCTATATGTCTATACATACTTCTCTTTTCCACATATCTAGTAGAGATACTATCTTATTAGAACTCCTATTGCTGCAAAGTGCATCCTTGTTAAGAAAAGCAGAAGATAAGGAAAACTGAGAACCACTGAATGACACCTTACTCAATCTAGGAAATATGTGGTAGGAAAGTTAGAGTGAGCAATTTGAATAAAAACTCTTATCACAGGTATCTCTGAAGTATATGCTTGGAGAGATTAAATAACCAAAAGCATATAATCTACAAATAATTCCTCCTGATTTTAGTTATATTTTGATGGCTCAGAGTTTGAACTCTTCATTTTCATCCTGAAAAACAACCAGGACTTTTGAATAATACCCAGGTAATACTTCATATAGATACCAAATAATTAAATACTTACAATGTGAATTTGCAGTGCTATGTTTGTCTTAAAATTATGTTAAATTACATTCTCTAGTCAAAGAAAAGCTAACTTAAATTTCGTTAATTCTTACTTCAATTTAAAATAGTCGCTTTGCTTTGAACAACACATTTAGCTCTAACAACATTTGTTACATTAACTGAAATTATATTGAACATCACACTGGCAATGTAAGGGTTATCTCATATAAAAGATCGCTCTGTAAAAATCAAAGAAAACACGAACAGAATATTTTGCTTTCAAGCAAAGTATTAGTGTCATTAAAAACTCAGCTAAGATGAATATTTTGCACTCATAAAGAGCTAACTGTAGAAATAGATAGGGAACTGAATACTGCAAGTACATATAAGCTATATTACATTTTAAAAGGTCATTTTTTATACGTAATATATGGCCAGTATCAAGATACATAGTTTTGAGGACTGTTGAAAATTTCCTTTTTTTTTTTTTTTATCTTCAGAACTCAGGCATTCCAAAAATGTGCCGTACAGACTGGGAAAATGTCATGGGTTATGTAAACGATTGTCTTTTGGAACAGAAAGTCATAAAAATCCAATGGACAAGATGCAATAATTATAAATGGAGTCCTAAATACTTGTTACAGGATATCATTGAAGATATAACTTTAAGAAAGTTAGTAGAACAGTGTTCTATTATCATGGCCAAAACTCACATTCTACAGTATTGTTATAAGAACAGAATAAAATAAAATAAAATAAAATAAATAAAATAAAATAAAATAAAATAAAAGTAATAACAATAAGGTTTATAGCTAAAAAGGAATTAAAAGAATCAGGTGGAAAGATATTGTTAGCTAAGCCTGAAGCTTCCAGAAAGGCATGGGCTAAGGAGCAAGCAGAGTCAAGGTTTTGGTGAGATTAAGAGGTAGTTTTTAGAATTATTTACTTGTTAGAATTTTACAAACAAAGTGACTGCTGGTTTCTTTTTATCAATATGTCTTTTATCTTGGTTCTCAAACATAATGTAGATGAGTTATTTGTGTATTTGGTGTCTCCTTATAGACACAGTTAGAAATTCCTCATATTTTAATCGCTACATGTATGCTTGTCATAAATGATGATAATGTGGAAAGTCTGAACATTTGTGTAAAGCAGACTTACATTTGCCATATAAGTTGCTCCAAAGTATCATGATTCATTGAATATAATGTTAGTTGCCAACTCAGCAAAATATTTTTTTTCTAGATTTAAATGTAGTTTTCTCAGTCAGCAGGTTTATCTGAATATTATTGGTTATGTTTATTACTTTTGCTGGCTTCACCACTATCCACTCATCAAAGTTATTGATGAATATACTGAACAGGACCAGACTCTGCACTGATTCCTGAGGAACACTGCCAAGTACAGGACTCCAACTAGTCTCAGTGCCACTGATCACAACCCTCTGAGCTCTGCCAGTCAGCCAGTTCTCAACCCACCTCCATCCATTCATCTATTCCACACTTCCTCAACTTTGTTATAAGGATTCTGTGGGAGACAGTGTCAAATGTCAAGGTAGACTATACCCACTACTCTCCCCTCATCCACCCAGCCTGTAATGACATCATAGAAGGACAGCAGGTTGATCAAGCGTGACCTCCCTCTGGTGAACCCATGCTGACTACTTTTGATAACTCTCTTCACTTCCACATGCCTAGAGACGGCATCCAGAAAAAGCTGTTCTCAAATGGTTTTACATCTTTCTTATTTGTCATAAAAGGGGATTATGTTTTATTAAACAGGACTTTCCCCTCATGTACTCTTAAATATGTATACATATAAGTAAATGTACACTCTAAGGCTTAAAGTTATGCCATATTTCTTTCTACATTACAACACCAAAGTGGCAGTAATATGTGTCTGTATTTTATTGCCTTAGACTTAAGATCAAAAGGCAGAAAAATCCACCGATAATGGCTTATTATTACTGATATGTTTATAATTGGAGCAATCTGGCAAAGCATGCACAAACTACCTCTTAGTCAGCTACAGATTTAACCTTTACTGAGCGATCAGCCTGATGCTTTCTTAATCTCTCAGGAGCATAATAGCAAGTGTTTTTAAATGTCCATTTCTGTCTTAATGATGAACCACTGACCAACTCTTTTATTTTAAATTCTGGACTCCAGTGCTTTCAAAGCTAGAATGGGAGTGAAAGGCTAGCTATTTCTACTTATTATAATCAGGTTTGAACTGTTCTGTTACATGCTGGAAAAGTAAGTGATGGATGGGATCAAACAAGTAAAAATATAATTAGGTAACTGGTTTTGTAAAGGTATGTCTAACATAATGATTGTCAGTAAAAGACCAGCAATTATAGTATGAAAAAAGTCAGGTAACTGTAAATGCTGTGATTATAGTGTTCAATCCAGCTGCAATCCCTGACTGGGAAAAAGGTAGCGAAGATTTGTTTTCTGCCTTCTACAGTACACCTGGCTGACATGGAGCATTTCTCCATGTTTATCAATTTAACACAACACGTTTGTTAGCAATTGGATTTATAGTGCAGAAATACAGTCTCCTTTTATCATTAGCCTAGATAGCTTTCATTAATTAAAAATTCACAGTAACTAGAGGCTGAGATGCGCCCTCATGATATCTGGGAAATGGTGTAGTCCCAGTTGGGATAAGCAGTGCCCAGCACCTGCTGACCAGGAAACCTTACACTCACAGGGTATCGCTGACAGCTATGCTATGACCCTGTTTATTATGAGGACTGCTCCAAAAGTAATGTCTTCTATTTTATTATGTGGGCTCATGACATCACTGGTGGATGTTCATTGTACGGTAGGAGAGATTGAATCTTCCCACCGATTTAATTATATTTTGTTGCCATGAGACAGATGATAGTCTGACAAAATGGTGTAGGAAGTGTACATGAAACAAAGATGTATGAATTCCTCCATGCAGAAAAAAATGCACGTATTGACATTTGTTGTCTTTTGATGAACATTTATGAAGACTAAACAGTGGATATGAGTACAGTGAGGTAGTGTGTTTCAGCACTGGTGACAGCAATGTGTAGGACAAGACATGTTCTACATGGCCATACACAATTGTACTAATATCAGTGCTGCATAGTCCAGCACCAATAGTATATTAATAGCATTACACATTCTGACTTCCGTCTTTTTAGGCTAATGAATGATGGAGTGTAGGAGCATTTTCCCAGCAATTATGCCATTGTATGTAATAACAACTTTGGAATAGTGGGTCATGTCTTGAAGTGCAGGTTCTAGTTCATTGTTGGTGAACATGCATAGCTAATGGTGGTGTCTATGTTGAAAAGCAGTATTTTGTAGTGGGGAATCTGCTCTATCAAATAGTGTTATTGTGCTCTTTGTATCTGTTGTAGTTTCTATAGAAATAAATAGGAGATGTTACATTTGGAGTCATCTACATATTTTATTAGTGTGAACATAGCCCCTGCTTGGCTGCCACATAAAGCTGCATGGCATAAACATGCCCAGAGTTGTTAAGCTACAGCCTCAATGAAATATAATGCATATTCAGCTGCCTCAAGATTTAAAATTTGCTTTTGGATATAGACATGGGAGAATTATAAATGTGTAGTATAATGAATCTCTTGCCTCTTTGGTTGCATGGTGGATGGCTCAGTGAGTGTACAGTCTGGGCACTGCCTCTCGATGCTTGCCTGACTAGTACACAGATGTTTGAGGGGGTTGCAGAATGTGGCCACACCACAGCGTTGAGATTGTTGTCGCTCTCTCTGTCCAGTAACTGGGCCCTTAATCACAAGCTGCTAGCTTTGGAGGATGGACAAGCCCCTGAGACCATAGTCCTGGATGTAGAGAGAGCTCAGCCACTAGCACAGACATTCATACATACATTCAAACAGGTCTTTTGTTTGACCCCAAGGATCTACAGCATGCCCCTGTAGTTTTGGACCACATGATCAGATTAGTATCTATGGTACTGATACCCCTGTCTTTCTAGAGTCTAGACCTCTGACCGATCTGGTTTCCAGCACCCTACCTGTTTCTATGCCCCTGTTGGTCTGGTTTGATGTTCTATCTGCACACACTGCATCCAGGCACACAACACACACACTTGTCTCTCCAGCTGTTGTTATGATAGGGATACAGGAGCCGCAACCCTTGTTCACCCCGGCACTCAGAAATGGTAGATGCTTGAAATGCCAAGTTAAGTACTGCATAAATCAGAACCATGCTGTGTATTTTCAGAATTTTTTGTTTAATTGACTTCACAATTTCAACCAGCTCCTGGGAAAACAAAGTAACAGTCATAGTGATTGAGTTACACTTGTAAGAAAAAGGTTTATGGGAAAATATGGAGGAAATTTAATGAGAAATTCTGAAAAGTAATCTGAGAAAGAAAATCAAGCTCAGAACACGAATCACCTTTCAACCTCAGCTTTACAATCATTACTGTAATTAAATCCTCATAATTTAAGCAGCGCTTCATTCAGTGGAAAATTGATGACTCTCATGCTTAAATGGGAATTTTACTGTCTCCCAATAATCTGTTTTGTATAAATTAAACCTCTAGGGTAAAATAATCATTTCAAAGCATACATTTGTTTGGATTTCCTTTCACACTACAACAGGTTTCATTCTAAAAGTGGTTAACGTTCTCACAATTTGGAAACAAGGCAATGATTTACTGTCTTTGGTATTAATTAAATAAGAAACATGCTGACAACAGGAACCTTATCAAAATGGGAAAAAAAAGATTGTTCTTTAACACTAATCCCCAGCACTCTTAGCTTACGCTTGAAAAACAGACTCAATTATTTTAGTCTTAGCTTTTATTACCCATGTTCAAAAGTCTTTCATTTTCTCATACATATTTTTTGTGTTCACACTTCCTTGTCTAGCATACAGAACAGATAGCTCCTATCTTGTGACAGTACAGCAGGCTGCCATTTCTGCTGTTGGTGGTGTCTGTTACCATCAGAAAGTACATAAACATCAAAGTTGCCATTGCTGCAGTTCAGCTAGTGCAGGACAGCAAATGGCAACACTGTCAGAGAAGATAGAGATAATGATATTATAATTGTATGCATTATCATATTTTACAGTCTTTTTTGTCTTATCAGTTATCTCCTGCAACACAAGGCATCTATCTTCTTAAACAACACTTTGTGCAGCATCTCTTCTTTCTCAGCCTTGGAGAGATGTTATCTGAGAGTGCTGTTGGCTAGTCAGAAGTTGACCTGAGTGTCAGAGGCCTCTAGCAAAGGCCTGTGCTTGTTCAAATGTAGAGTCAAGTGAGAAAAGGACTCCCTGTGGTATCCAACTCGTGCAACGTGGTGATGACACAAGCTTTATGAGCTAGCCATGACCCCCCGGAAACATGGCTAGAACAGGTTTCTATCCCAAGGCACTGGAGTTGCACTAGAGTCCTGCATTTAGGAAAATCAGTTGAGTTCCTTTACTTTGAGTCTAGTCCTAAATTTGGAAAAATGAGCTGAGTCCCTTCACAATGAATTTGAACATGTTCTTGCCCTTCCTCCATGCTTGAAGGACCCTGCCAAGCTGAGGATACTTTTTTTTGGTGAACTAAAACTCTGCACCAGCCTACTGGACCACATTCTTTGTGGGAGCTAGTCACTGCCTGACTTCATTAATGCTTCTCAGTAAAGTGGAGGCAATTAACACATCTGCCTGGGGTAAAGTTGGACACATGGAAAAAGAATGGAGGAACATTTCGGATAAAAAAGGATGTGTGTGCTCACTCAAGAGGATTTTATATAATAAAAACTTTGAAGACATCTGTATTTAGAAGGCCTTTGCTCTTGGAAAGCCTTTAGGACTCTGAGCCTTTTTCAGAACAGTTCTGTGAGCAACATTTGTGGATCATTTAACAATGTGGAACCTCTACCCATACCAAATTCTTACCACTTAGGCAAACTCTTCAGTAAAGTTCACCTCTGTGTGAATACCTGCACCTACTAATCACAGCCAATTAATGTGCAAGGTCTTCTGATTGATAAATGACAAGTTCTTCATGGAATTCCTTTCTAATATGTAATAAATGACATGTATGGTTGGAAATGCAGATGCTTTCACAGAAACTGACAATTCCATACATCATCCTCTTTCTCTCTGTGACTCACATGATTGCTGCTACTCTCCTTGTGGCAGAAAATGAGAGTCCTTCCAACAGTAGGAACCTCTCCTCTAAAAGAATTATGAGGTATTTAAAGAGATGATATTTCTGTTATTATTTTTAGCCACAAAGCTGTACAGGTATAAAACCTCATGTCAGAAGTGAAGAAGCAAAAATCCATCATTTTGTGGGGGAAAAAAAATCAATCATCACCACCCTTAACCCCCAACCCAAATAAAAAATAGAACTGGATAAAGTTTGGAGCATAAAAAAGAAGAAAAAAGAGAAACTGGTGATGTGATATATGGTGACAAGAAAAGGTGATATACCAAAAAGTTTTGTTGGTACCTCTAATTCTAATTTCCTCTCTTCTGAGTTTTGACCTTCAACATTTTTAGAAATAAAGAAATGCCTTGACATGCTGAAGCATACAAAGTTTATAACAACCCAACTGGTAGAGCCACCTGAAAGTAACAGTCTAACTCTTCAATTTTATGATGGAAACTTTTAGAACCAGTACCAGTAATACTGAAGAGGTAACACCTATATTTAACATTAAAAAAAAAAAAAAAAGAGAGACTTGTATATCTCTTCTAAGAGTTACTGTCAAATGTAACATATTGTATGATTCAGCTGCCACTAAGCCTAGGGGACTCGAGCTGTTTCAGAATAAAATCTGCCAGCAAATTCCCTGTAGGCAAGCAATCTAACCACGTCTTTACTTTCAGATTGCTGTTTTAGACTTTTAAAGTTTCCTTGATTGAATTCATAGGTCTTTTCAATGTTTGCAAGTAACTTCATTTTGAAATATGGTTTTAGTTAGCATGTTACACATCAGGTCATAATCAATGGAAAAGAACAGATTTTGATTCACTAGTTTTGTTTTCAGTCATTTTAATAATTCGGAAATGTTGTTTGAGAAAACTATTACGAATTAGAGCTCCAGCTGAGGTAAACTGCCTTTGGCTGTCATTAAGTTATATTCTTTTCTATCAGTTAGTTTTTCATTTTGTACTACTAAATATGTCCAAGCTATGAAATATTTTGATTACAATAGCTCAAGAAACTGAGAAATTAAAATTTTCTATCCTTTCATACTATTACTTTGTCTTTTCCAAATTTAGATTACTTGCACAAAAAGATAATTTGGTTTTGGTTCTCACATTCTGAAAGAAAATGATTGCACTTGTAATTGTGACTATGTTAGTAATCATCCTGACTCCTAACATTTCTGATGCTGATGTAAGATGTTAAGACACAACTAGTCACGCAACTAGAAGAAACAGTGACCCCTGAATGCACTAGTAGTTACCAAGCTAACAGGATTTTCCTACAGGGGAGTAAAAACTACTGAAAAGGTTCCCATGGGAAAGGATAATATGGAGTCTAGTGTTGTAACTTCCCAGTAATTAATGTTATGACACTAAATATTTTAGTGCTTTGGGAAAATAAGAAGATTACATCAAAACCTCTTTTCACTGCTTTGCTATGCTCCCATTAGCTGCAGCAGGGAAATGAAGCATTGAATAAAGAGACAAGGTATCACTTAGACAAAACAATTGGGTAATGAATGTCTCTTTACTGGAAAGCAAAACAAAACAAACAAAAAACCCCAAACTCTTGCTTTTTCATGATTATTTAAGATATGCCTAAAGTTAATCCATATGATTATTTTTCTAATTTTATTTATTTATTTATTTATTTATTTATTTATTTATTTATTTATGATAAGTCCAGCCTCCTATACTGAACACGTGATTTTCCAGTAAGTACTTATGGATGAAAAGTTTCTTCAAGATGACTTCATCACATTCCCTTTATTTTTCTGAAATCCTTCTCTCCCATGGTTTGAATCCTGACGTTGCAAGCCTCTGCACTCATTTATTGATCAAATTAAAAAATAAATCACATTTGAAAATGGTTTACATTCTTTTGCATCTTTTGATCACAGTATTGTAAAATTTCAATTCAGTCACCTTTCTAAAAATTAGATCTGAAATCTGATTAACATTAAAATCTGATTAAATTTATCAGTGTGTTTGTGACGATATCTAACCGAAGAACACACAAATGATTAAACTGGTGTATGAGAATAGGGGTTATGGGATTGAGCGCTGTCCAGGGTCTTGGTTCTTTGATATTCATGGCAATTCCACGCATAACTATAAGGTATAGAAGGTCTGTAGAATTAAGCACTGAAAGAAAGCCTAGAAAATCCTAATATCTTATGCAATACACAAAATAATAAGGAAAAAAAAAGAAATGAAATAAAAAAAACAAAACATTTCTATGTGCTATTCTGCTCATCTCTATTGCCAAGATTTTTAAGGAATGAAAGACTGTAGGAAATAAATCTCTCATTACAAGGCAAACTCCTGGTATGCAATTCCTCTTCTCTGGCATCTGCATATTTCCCACTTGCTGACTAGCTACAGAATGAATGTGAACTTGACTTTCTATATGCAGGTAGTTAGTATTAACATTCACGGGACTAGATATACTCATAAATTACTAACTGCGTGAGCTGCATCTTGTCAGTTCTTCCCAAGTTTTGGTGTGCTGTGGAGGAGATCTGAGGAAACTCAGGATATTGTTAAAAACATGACATCTTGTAAGAATAAGGGGACGCAAAGAATCAATAGCTTCTAATTCATGTTTCAGTTCCCATGAAATGAACAGTTGGGCAGTCACAGAAGTGCTCAAAAAATTATAAGTACAGACAACAGTGCCTGTAAGGGATCAAACATCTGTGCTTAAACAGCTTAAACAGCTTCAGAAAGATGGTCCAAAGATACAGCATTTGTGTGATGCAGTTCCCTGCAGAATTCACTGGGAAGTGAAAATCGCTCAGGATCTGTATTTTCATTAATTTCAGGAAATAATTTTACATTTTACTTGTATAGTATTACTAATAGAAACTACATAACATTACTAAATGAGTGAGTTAGGCATAATAACAGCTTTTAGGAAAATACATATTAATATAATGTTACTGTCAGATCTGAATGTCGGAAATTAAGATTTGACGTAGCACTGATGAAATTGGCAAGAGAAAGTGCAATTAGTGATACTGATCATTTGAAGTATGCATCTTCAATAACGAAAGCTGGGAGGAGCAGCAGACACACTTGAAGGCTGTTCTGTACTTCAGTTTGACCTGAACGGGCTGGAAAGTTGGGCAGATAAGAATCTCATGAGGTTTAACAAGGGCAAGTCCTATACCTGGGGAGGGACAACTACATGCATCAGTACACACTAGGGTCTGACCTACTGGAGAGTAGTCCTGCAGAGAAGGACCTGGATGTTCTGGTGGACAGCAGGTTGACCATGTGCCAGCAGTGTGATTTTGTGTCCAAAAAGGCCAGTGTTATCATGATCTGCATTAACAAAAGTGTTGCCAGCAGGTTGGGGAAGGTTGTCCTTCCCTTCTGGTCCACACTGGTGAGGCTTAATCTGGAAAACTGTGTCCAGTTCTGGGCTTCTCAGTTCAAGAAAGACAGAGAACTGGAAATAATCCACCATATGACTACATAGATGGTTAAGGGCCTGGAGCATCTCCCATATGAGGAGAGTCTGAGAGACCTGGGACTGTTAAGCCTGGAGGAGAGAAGACTGAGAAAGGATCTTACCAATTATTATCAATATTTAAAGGACAGTAATCAGGTGAATGGGGCCAGGCTCTTTTCAGCATTGCCCAGTGACAGTAAAATGGGCAATGGGGACAAACTGAAATACAGGAAGTTTCATTTGAACATGAGGATAAAATTCTTTACTTAGAAAGTAATGGAGCACTGAAACAGGCTGCTTATGTAGGTTCTGGAGTCTCCTTCTCTGGAGATATTTTAAACTCACCTCAATACTTTTCTGCGTGACCTGCTATGGAAAACCTGATTAGCAGGGAGATGGACCTGATGATATCCATATGTCCCTTGTAAACTGTATAATTCTGTGATTCTATGAAAAGAATATGATTTCCTATTTTTCATAAAACAAACATCTAACATCTAAATTTTATGGATTTGAGGTGTAAATTTAAAACCCATTTAAAGCACTTTAAAATACTCAGTTTTCCATGGCAAACATAATCAGGAGGTTCATTAATTTATTTAGAACTGATAAAAGCATATGTAAGTAGATGCAAAGGAAAAATCTCCAAAAAGATTAAAAGTGATTATTTCCTATTCTTGTGGCTACTGTTACGTATTATTTTTGCAAAAGGACAATCTTAAAGACAATGTGCAATGAGGGTTCCAAAAAAGACATTCTCAGGTACAACTTGTCTAGATTTAGATGTACTTGCTTAGTCTAATGCACACTCAGATCTCTATAATGCTTTAGATAAAACAATGAGATACATCTTCATTGGTATTCATCAGCTATTGACTGCTAGCCATCAGAGCCTAACTATCAGATTGAGTAATTCTGAGATTACAGACTTGGAGATATTCCCCTCCCCAGTCCTGGGAAAAAACAGAAAAAGACTGAAATTTATCTGAACAGAATATGTCAGTTGAGCTGAATTTAGGAGGGTGCCTGTATCTGCAAGAATATATGGCAGGGGAAGGATTTGTAGATCTGAGGTATGTAAGGAGATTTGTGAGTGAATCAGGTTACCGGATATTCATTATCACTCAAAAATAAGTAAGCAAGAAAGTGAGTAGGTGAGCAATAGAACAGAGAATAAAGGTAACATACTGAGCACTCAAACATGCAAACAGAAGAAAACAGAGACATCACCAAAGGCAGAGTGATCAGGTCAGTAGCTGGCAGGTCATTGGACGAATTATCATTTTGGAAATTCAGACATTTCTGTGTAAGAGAAGAAAGGCACAAGGTTACTTATTCTTGATGCAAGCTGATGTTTGCTTGTTTGTGGGATGCCTTAAAGGAGAGGGTCCAAATTCAGGTAAAGGGAGGATACAGTGAAGGAAACATGAGAAAATGAAGATGAGGGGAGATGAGAGAGTGTATGACATATTCAGTACCCATGTCTGACTGAATGATATACTTGATCACCACAATCTGTGCTTTTTATTATTAAGCCTAATTTATACTAACGTGAAAAGTATTGGAATTAGACATACATGTTTTTCCAGTCATACTGAATGATGAACAGTTTAGATGAAGTTACCTACTTACCTGAAATTCACTCTCCTGTTACACTTTTGGAAAATCTTTTTTTTTTTTAAGGAAGTGAAGTAGATGAAATACAAAGTTCTCTGAGGATCTTGTCCTGTCATTAGCCAGCAAGTGTTGACAATTACCCATTATCACTATATGCAATAAACAACATGAGGCAAAGTAGAGTGTTCAGGATATCTTTTATGAGAAAATATCCACTAAGTAAAAGATTCCTGGTTTCATGCCAAACACTGCAAACATTCAAATATCCTGACTTTATGGGAGAAATACCTACTTTACTCACTGAAAACTTCACAAAGGCTATAAGTATAAAGCTTTGATCACTTAAGAGCTGTATGTGCATCTATGACAACCGAAAACTGTTTAAGCGCTGGAAAGAGATGAAAAACACAATTCTGAAGCTCAAGATTTTATACGATTATATTGCTAGTCCTTGTCACACATCATATACCCGGTAAGACTCAACAAAAGCAGAGTGAAAAAAAATAGAAAAGTTGGAACAGACACATACGAGTGCTAACAGGAAATACAAAAACAAGGAGAGAAATAATTTCCATGTGTAACAGAGAATAATCTGAATGGTAATATAAGGATGTTTACATCTAGATTCTCTTCATTTACTACAATTAGCCATCAACCAGGAATACTTTGAACTGAATGCATGCTCATAAAATGAATTACATAAAGGAAATAAATTGTTAGAGCTAATGGTTGAGTAGATATATATACACATTGCTTTGTAATTCAGTTTACCTGTTATTGTATAGCCTGTTATACAGGCTATACAAGTTCATAGTTTGGAAAGAAAATGCATCATGACTGATGGAGTAGACCATATGGATTTCTTCAAATGCTGGCATACCCAGGATACTGTAGAGAGCACCACTCTTTCAGTCAGTTCAAATTCATTTTCTTCTTGTCAGTTGATAGAAATAACAGGAAAATCAGGGAATGACTCATTCCACCTAGCCCATGCAGAATTAGGAGGGAGGTTACAGTGAACCTGGTTGTTAAGAGAGATACTCCAGATGTAGAGGTTTGCTGCTGAAAGAATAAACCATTCCCAGAAGCAGAGCCAAGGGCAAAGAAGGTGACGATTAAAGTAGGACATTTGAATTTACTGACTTCTAAAACATACACAGATTATGCAAACAGCTGTGAGAAATAACCTTTTTCTAAATGAATATATCTAAACATTTTGTAAAAATGTTCACATTTGTGCATTGCAATCATCTTTTGGCGAGCCTTTTTACTGGAAGGATACCCACAATGTCTGGGAAACATGAGAAAAAACACCTGGATTTTTTGCTGCAGATATAACAGCATCCGTTTGAAAGAATAACATTCAGAACTTGTATCAAAGTAAGAGAAAAAGAGAAGTGGCATAGTAGACAGTCAAAGAGACGTATTGATGGGGAGGGAGTACCACAACAGTAACACAACAAATCCTGATTGGGTAGGAGGGAACCAAAATCTTCATAAAGGAATTAAGTTGAAATGGAATATAGAGAAACAGAGGAAAATTTTATCATATGAGAGCCATGAGCAACAACTGCAATATTTTAAATGGTGCATTATGCTCTGTATTTATATTGTTCATCATTGCAAATAGGAATAATTGTTAGCCAGAACGAGACCTCGTTTCACTTGGGAATAACAAAAAAAGCACACAGACTCAAAAGAAAGGTGTTTCTAGAGACTGAGAAATTTGGTGCCTGTTGAAAACTGGTGCAGCAGGTGGTTATATAAATTATCAATTCCTGAGAACTGGATTTGTTTAATCTGGAGAAGAGAAGCCTCATGGGAGATACTGTCACTTTCTACAAATACCTGAAAAGAGGCTGTAGAGAGGTGAGCTTTAGCCTCTTCTCCCCAGTAACTAGTGATAGGACAAGAGGTAATGGCCTTGAGTTACACCAGGGGATGTTCTGGTTGGATATTAGGAAGAATTTGTTCACAGAAAGAGTGGTAATGCACTGGAACAGGTTGCCTTGGGAAGTGATGCAGTCACAGTTCCTGAAGGTTTTCAGGAAGGGAGTAGATATGCACTGAGGAATCAGTGCATCCCTGTAAGAAATCAAGCAAGGGTGGCAGGAGGCCTGTGTGGATGAGCAAGGAGCTCATGCATAAATTTTAAGGGAAGAAGAAGGTCCATGAAATGTGGAAAAAGGGTCTGACCAATTGGGCAGAATATAGGAATTATGTCAGTGCAGAGATCAAAGGGTTGCGATCAGTGCCACTGAGTCCAGTTGGAAGCCTGTATTTAGCAGTGTTCCTCAAGAATCAGTGCTGAGTCTGGTCCTGTTCAGCATCTTTCTCAATGACTTTGATGAGGGGATAGAGTCCACCCTCAGAAAGTTTGCTGATGATACAAAGCTGGGAGGAATGGCTGATACGCCGGAAGGCTGAGCTGCCATTTAGCAAGGCCTGGACAGACTGGAGAGTTGGGCAGAGAGAAGAACCAGATGAGGTTTAACGAGAGCAAGTGCTGAGTCTTGTACCTAGGGAGGAATAACTGAATGCACCGGTACAGGTTGGGGGATGACCTGCCAGAGAGGAGTTCTGAATAGAAGGACCTGGGTGTCCTGGTGGACGACAGGCTAGCCATGAGCCAGCAGTGTGCCCTGGTGGTGAACAAGGCCAATGGGATCCTGGGGTGCTTTAAAAAGAGCATGGCCAGCAGGCTGAGGGAGGTGATCCTCCCCCTCTACTCTGCCCTGGTCAGGTCTCACCTGAAGTATTGTGTCCAGTTCTGGGCTCCCCAGTACAAACAAGACAGGGATCTCCTTGAAAGAGTCCAGCAGAGGGCCACAAAGTTTGTGGAGCAACTCTCTTCTGAGGAAAAGCTGGGACACCTGGGTCTGTCCAGCCTTGAAAAAAGAAGACTCAGAAGGGGTCTGATCCACGTCTATAAATATCTAAGTAGTCAGAGGCAAAGGGACAAGTCTGATCTCTGACACCACTGTGTGTGGTGACAGAACAAAGGGAGATGGCAGAAAACTGATGCATAGGAAGTTCCAAACAAATGTGTGCGGGAACTCTCCAATGTTATTCTTTTCTTGATCTTAGGCTGCATCATGCTGAAGCTCAGCTGGGCAATTGTCTTTTGAGGACCTGCTACCAGGGTTGTGGAGCCATGGAGCTGTGGTCAGGAACAACTTGAGGAGTTGTTCCTCCAGTTTCCACTTTTCTCAGAGTCTCTCAGAGCTCCCAGGGGATTATGCAGAATTTTAATTGCCCAGGGCAAGATGCAAAGCTTTAAATATTCTGGGCTTACACTTGAGGAAGTTATAAGAACAGAATAAACCTAGTTCAATTGTTGTACATTTGATGAGGATCTGACCTACTATTTTTATATTAATGTCTGCATGTCTTATTCTTCTGTTTACATTTTATCTGCCTCAAAGCAGCATAAAGAAACTGATATTGTGCAGTGCCTTTTTTTGTTTTTTTTATAAATGCTGCCTTTTTAGACTTTATATATAGATTTACTTGAATGTTACCTTTTTTTTTTAGAAAATAATAGTACTCTGAAGCCTCTTTTCATCCCAATCCAGCAGATTAAGCAATGCAATGCAACATGTCTATATTCCTCTCTTCTTCCAAAAAACAGTGTGTTTGACCATTTTATTTCTATTCCCTATACAGTGTTAGCAATCTTTTATTATAAAAATCCCATCTCCATTCCTTATAGAAGTTTTAAAGTCATTTCACAGCTGAGTGGAACCCTAAACAGAGCTATCTTAGTGTAATGAAGCAGAAAACGATTGCTCTTTAACAAGACTAGTATATAGTGACAAACAGCTCATAAAAATCCCATCTGCTCAAAATACTTCTATTTCAGTTGCTTTCAAAACTAAATGCTATATTTCCTACTCCTTTTCAGAAAGAAAAGAGGATATATAAAACCTAAGTCATCAAATTGTCCATAAAAAAAATCAAAAAACAAATGAACAAACAACAACAACAACAAAGAACTATAGCCACAAAATAATCTTTTTGTAATACACTGATGCTACCCATTCCAAACACTACAAAGGTGTAGTGTCATTTATAGATACATTCACGCTACATAGATTTTTTTTTTTTAAAGCAAAAACACAATGGTAACCAATTCTACTATGAAGAAAAATTTCTGATGATTAACAAGTATTTGTAAAAGCAATCTGTAGTTGCAAAAATAGGCCATTAGTATCTGCAGTCAAAAAGAAGGCAACTGTAACATGACCACTAAATTATTGTCTTTAAATGATTGACACCTGGTTCTGGATTCTGTAGACTCTTTCTACTATTATTCACACTTTCAAAAAACAGGGTCCACTTGCTAAGGTTCATAGAGGATTTTTTCTTCTGCAAATATTGTAGGATCTTACTGTTTTCCAAACAGTACCATGTATTGCTGCAGTTCATTTGGATTTGTGTTATGTACTCAGCAAACATGCTATGTTGTGGGCACTGTTCCTTTCTGTCAGATGGGGCCAACAACACATTGTGTTCTCTCTTGCTCAACTAAGTTATGATTTAGTTTTAAACAATAGGAGGTCCTTTGTCTTTATGCAGATAGACGCTTCATACTGAGAGTAACAAAGATTATTTTGTGATGCTAATATAGCCTGAGTAACAAGACGTCCCCTGATTAGTGATTGCTTTTAATCTGAATTGACTTTCACATACGTTCTTCAAAGTTATGCAAATTAAAATATTTGCTTATCTAGCTTTTCCCCATCCTTAGACATAAACTTCTGATATTTTAACATCCATTGTTTTTAGCTTGTCTTGATGACTAATTTTGTTTCAGTTTTTTTTTTTTTTTTGTTTGTTTGTTTAATTACCATTTTTTTACCTGTAGTATCACTTTTTCCATGCATCCACTATGATTTCATAGTGGATGCATGAAGGTTAGAGCCAGCAGAACATTGGAGCAGTCAGGATGTAGACTTCAAAGCTAAATTCCTAGTTCAAGACTTGACTAAGCTAAACTGCAAGAGGGGAATAAAAATCAATCTATGACATTTCATCTGTTGGGAATGTAAGTGAAATTATCACAATTTGTTAAGAGCAGCAATTCATGCCATTCACAGAAAAGAAGAATCATATTAAAGAAAGCAATCTGATGCAGTTCAAAGGATTGAAGTACCTGTTGCAATCTTATTTTCACCTTTTGAAACTAGCTGGAAAATCTTGCATCGCTAACTATTCACAGATGTCTTCCCATTCACTGAACTAAGTTTTTTTTTTTTCCAAAGTTATCTGCACTTTGTTTTAAGGAGTGTAGAAAAGAAATACCCAGAAGGCTTCTTTTCACTACATAACAGCTGTGGAAGTGACACGATGGCAGAAGCATTGCTGAGCGTGCCCTCAGGTTGTTCAGTAGAGTGCCCTGAGGCTAGGAGCAGTAAATAGCAGAGAGGGGATGATAAAGGTGTAAATCAGACCGTGAACCTGCAATCGACTCATCGTGTAAAAAAGCAAATTCTGCCCCTTGCTCATCATCTTTCTAAATGTGTTGCCATCTTCTCAACTGGAAGTGCTGGCAGGGCCCACTGGCTCCTTTATCCAAGTGCATCAACAATTTGCACTTGAATAAAGGAGGGAAAAAGAGTAAGTGGAGGAAATCTGTCTGGTAAAAAGCATGCAGTGTTAATGCTGCAACCAATTTTGAATAGAAGGAGATATTTGAGAACACATTGTCCCTACTTTTCTGCACATGGCATTGCTATCAGTGTGTAATCTAATAGTATATTGAATTCAGGTTGAAATTTCTTCCCCTTTCTAATTCCTCCATTCTTTTTGTCATACTTCATGGATGCTTAGATGAACCTGGTCTCAGAGCAGGGGAGAAGTATTGCCTGTATACACACTCCATGGTAAAATGTGAACAATTCAGAGCATCACACAGTGCTCTCAGGCCACAGTGAGAGCTCCTTAGCTTTGTATATTATTATCATGCTGAGACTTCAAATTCAATTGTGCTGGGGGCTGTACAGAGGAAGGAGCAGAGCTACTTGGTGAATTCAAAATCAGTAATGTGAAATCCATTGCTAATAATACGGAGTAACTAATAAAGCTAGCTCCTTGCCTTCTATTAGGAATCTTTCGTGTGACAAGAGTATTATAGAGTCACCTTTGAGTGGACTGTAAGAGTTGTTTTTCCCTCAATGCAAAGAGCATTGGGATGTGCAAGACCATCAATTTTAATTATTGCCAAGAGTGGTTTCAGGGCAGCGGTGACTGCCTAGGCAAGTGTTAGCATAGTTAATTTACCCACAGTTTTATCAGAAAATTATTTTGTCCTTTAATGAGAATAAGTCTGTATTAGAGTGCAGAAATGAGTTGAAAATCCAGTTGGTAATTTATTGTTTAACACATACTTAGGTTTGTAATTTCTCACTAGCTTAAATTGGTAATTAAGGAACTAAACAGGTGTTAGGAGTTTAAATGCTTTATTTGATCTGGACCTCAACCATGTGAGTTTTATGTGAAAATCAACAATACCACATAATTTAAATGCTTTTTTTTTTTTTTTTCTGCAATTGAGCTAGGTGTGTAAGATGGTGTGAATAGCTTGGTGGGCATTTGGCAAAACAGTGATAGGGAAGATGTGTCCCTATACCAACAGCATTATATTTTAAGTTCAATCCAAACAGTTTGATCCAATAGTTTGAAAGGGACCTCAACAGCTGTTAAAATCAAATGTAGCAAGACTAGAAACAAGTTATTTAATGTAAGAACAGAATAAGCATCCATCTAACTGTTTTCCATCGGATTTCTGCTGGCAGCAGATGTTTAGAGAGAAAACAGTAGATCAGTTCAAGCATAAAATGACACTTCCATGAGTAGAACTTTCTTTCAACCACCTACAAGTCAGAAATATTTAATTAAATTGCAAAGATCTTTCTTTTGTTATTTGTGATTTAGTCTGTCTGGAAACTTTTTTTTGTTTGTTTCCCAGTGACCCTTTTTTTTACATAAAATGCCTCCACTCGGCCTTCAGGAAGTAATAGTTTTCCTTATTTAACTGACTCTTTGAAGTCATCCACTTTTCTTCATCATTTTTAATATTGTCTATATTTTGACAGATGGAAACTATTGCCTATTTCTCAGAGCTTTTTTGTTAGAAAAAGGTGAAATCACTCCTTTGATTTTCTTTCTCTTTTCTTTCTTCATTTTTCTGTCAGACAGCATGATAAAATATGTGCATCCATCAAACCCTCCAAAACCTAAAATGAAAAGTATATAAACAGCAATAAAAAAAAACTCGAAAAATATTTGCTTTGTTTCCATCAGTCTTTCTATCTCATTTGTAACAATATATACATATTTTTTTTTCTTTTTTTTTAAGACAGTTATAGCACACCTGAATATGATATAAAAGGATGAGCTGATAACAGCAAAGAGGTTATGCGTCATGGAAGTGAAAGAAGTGGCCAGATCCTACAGTCTTCACAAACCATGGGCTCTGCTCCCTCCTGGGTGCCGCAGCTCCTTACTCCTGGTGCTGGGAACTATGCTGAGAATGTTCATCTCTCTTTTCAATGATTAAACATGCATGAATAAAAAAATTCTGCTAAAATAAGTGAAAAACCTATCAGCTGATTAGTAATTAGGGTTTTACTTGAACTAGATGTCTGTGTGAGACACTCTGTGCAGACGAGTTCTTCCTGATACAAGGCAATGATTTAGCAGAACATCATCAGTTAAGTTCTTCTCTAGTGTGCTATGATATTCTATATGTATGGCAGTTTGAAAAAAAGTCCTATATTCAAACCAATCGTTTATTTATTTATTCTTATATACAGGTTACACTGAAAATAATACCTCCTATACCTTCCAATGGAAACTTCAACAGATAACAAGAGCACAAGTACCACTATTTTACAGAGAAAATTCTCAGCAGCAAAATCCTTTTTGTCAAACTACCCCTCTGCTGCTATCTGTCAAATGGCAGCTAAAGTGTAACAGAATTTTGTTGGGAATATTCAGCCCCTACTACCATACCACCAACATCCAACTTTGATGTCATGGGCCAACATAATAAAATAGGAAGGCATTACTTTCAGAGCATCCCTCATAGTTAAACAATAGGATATTGCCGCTGTTGTGGTGCTTAGTGTCAAAGAACTGATGAGTAGCATACAAAGAACTGATCAAGCAGCACACAATTCAAAGCTCTGTTCTGCATGCATCTAACATTAGTATGTGAGCATGTAGCCTTGGTGAACATTGTCTGTGTATATTCCATACAAAGGAAAATGGTTCCCTTTGTTGGAAATTCTAAACCCCCTCTTTTTTTCCTACCCACTAGTTAAAAATAAAGGATAATATATTGACAGCGAGAAGATTTCTGATGCAAGAATCAAACTTTGTAAAACACGTTTTAAAATACCCATCTTCATGAGTAATTCAGTCTGAATTTTTCATTTACTTCACTATTAGATATACAAAACCCATAAAAATTAAAGCTCTCAGATACTGCCAACTAATCCCCTCTCCCTTGCTTGATATAATGGAACAAGAATTTAAAATTCAGAGGATTAAGAACAAATCCTGATCCAGAAGGTATAAATGTTGTTCCAGTTGACTTCAGTGGACGATTCACATGTTAATCAATGGGAAGGATACAGACATTTAAAGATTCTGCCTAAAACTCACTTTTTTTTTTTTTTTTTTCTTCTGCAGTGGTTTCTTTCTCTATTTCAAGAGCTTTCAATTTTCTAGGAAACTTGAGCATAAACAGGATTTAAATCATTCAGCTGCAACTCTACTTCTCTCTTTCTATCATAACATAATAGGATTCAAAATAATTATAAGATTTCTCACTAAACTAATAAATTCAAGAAAAGCTTGAGTTACAGGAGCTTACCGGTCTACACCAATGCCTTCTATCAGTGAACTGCAACTTATCATTAGCTGAATTAAGACAAAGTTTACTTTCAAAAGGGTAGCAGTACAGCGTAGTCAGATAACTCTCAGGTAAGCAGAACATCATATTAATGTTTGACCAAACTGACAAGACTTAAAAGTCATCTGTGAATGCGTGAAAGCCTCTACCGCTTTGTCCCTTCAGTGACAGTGAAACAATCAGGCACACAGTTCATGCCAGTCTGGAGTTAGATAGCTTCAAGTGAGATAGAACTAACCAGTGATTAAAAAACCCCAAATAAGATTTTTAGCCTGTAACATCTAGAATGTATTTCAGCTCTCTTGTCACTGGCTTGTAGTGATGGGGCTATGTATCTAAATTCATCATGTGAGAAAACTTCTTCCTAATTTTCATGTACCTGGTTAGACTAAATTTGGAATTCTGTGCTGAATTAGAAATTGGACAAACACATACAGCTAATGAAAAATTCTTTATTAAAGGTGTAAGTAACAATTTAGCAATTCTTTCAACATCCTGGAAAATATACACTGTTTCGCCTTACTCCTCCTGAATATGATACAGCATCTTGATAACTATGTGGAGAAGCAGTTTATAAAAGATCTAAAACAACTCGTTTCCAAAGGTACTTTATACATACTTTAAAAAATAGACATAATTACTACATAACATATCTGATTTTTAAATTTAAGTAACAAAAATAGCTGTCACCAGGAAGAGCAGCACACCTATACGCAATGTCGTATTTGTTACCCAGTGACAGCATAACTATTATGATGCGCTAAGTGGAATTAATGAGTGAAACCTATTGCTTCACAGAATTTCATGCATAACTTTACTTTCCTTGGGTCATTAGTATTCATGGTTAAACTGCCCTTCAATGTGTATTAATAATGTTCCTTGGGACCACGCATAAGATAATTCATAAATATGCCTACAAGGAATATGGCACCATAATTAAATTATAATAATTAACATAGATATTAGATTACTTTGAATAACTTATCTGGATAACTCACATTCTAGATTTAAAGGTGTTCATGTTTGAGGGCAATTCAGTTCATGCTGCACAGGTAGGTCACCTTTATTTTGCTTTATATCTAGTTACCTTATTCATATGGTAAACTGAATTAATTAAGAATCTACAAGAACTTTCCATATTTGATAATACAGATTTTTATTTTCTGTCATGCTGTGTAACATAGGAGAGGGATACAAGGTCCCAGAGGTGGAGTTAGCACCCATAACCAAAACATTCTCTCAGCTGTGCAACTCTCTCAGCTGGGGTATTAATTGATACTGCAGATCCAAAGCCCACTGTCTTTGAATGATCCCATGGGCTGGAATAGGGAGAAAGCAAAGGCTGCATCCAGCCATGCTCCGTAAAAAAGGGAGGAAAGTAATAATCTATAGATCCCAGTATTTTTCCCAGGCAAAATAACACACAAAAATTCATGAAAAATTTGATTCCAACCTCTATACCAGACCAGATGTAGCTAATGAAATTGCAATAAAAAATGAAGAGGGGCTGTAAATGCTTACAGAGAAAACAAAGATAATGTTCTCTTTTATATAAAAGATAAAACAAGTATTTTCAATTAGGTACTGACATTTTCTTCAGCCTGGCCAGAAATTTATTTTTCCCTGTACATTTTTATTTTTAACTAGTTTACGTTTTACAGCCTGGATAATGACAAGAGTGAGAAATAAGATGCTAGTGTATCCAAAGGGACTTCACAAAATCTTGTTGCACTGCTCATATTCAGGATTTCTACAGGTTAATCCTTAAAACAAGAATGCTTATATCACAATTTGTGTTAATAACTACTTATGCATGTTACCTTGCTAAAATGTATTTAATTATTGTACAGGAAATTTGCAGTACTCATGTTAATATAAATGGTGGAAAAATTTAGCTTGAAGGCTGCAATTAAAATTCAAACTAAAATTCTAAACCACTTGATTTCGTCTTTAATAACTATTTATTAAGTATTCATACATTTTTTCAACCAACACTGAAAGAAGTTAATGTTGAAACTATAGTGAGAAAAACAATAGAAACCAGAATCCAAGAAAGTGACAGTCAATTCATGAACAATTCACAGAGAGGTGGAAAGAGAAAATAATCTAATGCATTATTCATCCTTAGCAGTAATTATAATACAGTAGGACACCTGATAAGCATCTTAGGTGTCAAACTGCTTGACTAATTTGCTTCTCTTTGCATATGAAATATTTTTCCACCTGAAATAGGCTGAGTATATTTGTAAAATAAACCTTCATCCAATATATGTTCTAAACAGTGCTTAATGCCATACGAATGCATAAATGCAGGGGTCCCTGCCATGATTCCACGTTCAAGTAGAGAAACAAAACTAAAGGTAAGGAATCAGGGGAGAGAATAATAGCCGGCAATGTGACTAACTTCTAATCCTACATATTAGAGAAATTACAATCAGATTTAAAGTAATATCTTCATATTTCAACAATATATCTTTACTTAATAACCGCCAGGATTTTTCTGCTGATGTAATGACTCACTTAGAAAGTGACCATCAGCACAAACTTTATATCAATTCTATTCTCCAAAAGGAGAAACTGTTGTGCGTACTATGGTGACTGCACAGAGAAGATTCCCACCTGCTTCCTCACACATCTTCATTTGTATATCATGTATCTTACTTGGTGTTTAAAGATTTTATTTGAATTGTGGTCCAGCACTTACTGTGTTCAGGAAGAGGTTTATTCTCATTTCTATCCACTAGTAAACTAACTCTAAAATGATCTATATTTCAGATGCCCAAATTACATAGCTTATCTCCCATCTTTCCTACAGAGATGATAGAAAATGAGATACAGTGGAGGGCAGTTCTGAGTACTGAGTTAGTTCTTCAGTGTTACTTTCCCACCTAGAACCCATAGAGGACTCCGGAGAAACTAGCCTTACGTTGGCACCCTACATTACAGAACTTGAAATACATGTAAGTATCACATTTTCTTTTTTACTCCATTTTTATACTAGAAGATATGTTTCCTGTCTTATTTATTTTCAGTCATCACTGAAGAAAATAAGTAGAGCATTTATTACATTCAGCAGTTTTTACTGAAAATCTCTGCTGAAACCAGTGACTGCCTCTTGTGAGTATTAGTTCCAAGCCTTAATACTCTTGAAGATCTAAACAGAAACTAACAGAAACAAAAAATACTACACATTCTGTTTCCTTTTCACAGGGGTGTTTGGAAATACTGACAAGGGAAAATTCTTACATTTTAACAGTAGCTGTTTAGTTAAATCCATGCCACTACCATCTTCTCTTGGCCTCAGAGAAGACAAACTCATCCTTAGAAGTAAAACAGCTCTTTAGTCTGTTTTCAGCTCTCTGACAGGAAGATCATGACTTGTGGTAACTTTTGCCTGGTCAGTGCCAACTCCAATCCATCCCAATTTCCTTCTGTTTTATTTATTGTAAAAATATGTATAAGGACCTCTAAAATAAGGTAACTAGACTTCATTGGCTGTTTAATAAAAAACTGTTGTTTCAGTGAATTATTTAAGAAAAAGAAGTCACCAGTTGAAGTTTATGATTTTCCATTATGTGGCAAGATGAAAGTGAAGCGCATCAGATAATCTAAACATTTATCTTATCTGTCTCTTTTGTACTTACAAGAACAGCATCTTCAGAAATTTTCTCACATAAATGTATATGTTAGGAAGGACAGACTTGGTAACTGAAAGGATTTAGGGATGAATTTTGTGTTATAGAGATATTCAAACTAGCAAGTGGCTGACTTAGGGGAAATGATAGCACCATTCTTCTGTTATCGAGACAAACATCCATACTTTGAAGAGTGAGTTAGGCACCAACATGCTATTGTTTAAAATGTCACTGGAATTAACTGAGTTATACACCTGTGAACTGTATCATGGACAGCTTCCAGAAATGATTTTCTAATGATTCATCTCCAGATGGTTTATCACATACAAGGATTTCAGCGTGGGGCCCTTAAATCACAAAATAGACATATGGAGTGATTTTAAAGCTAAATGAATCTGTTCCAAATGTAAATCTTCCTTAAGATATCTAACAGAAAATAAAGCCCCTCCATCATCACCATTTGGAAAATTATATTTAGATGCTTATCTCAGAGAGTGTGTCCTTGAGACACCCAGAGAATTGCATTTGAGCAGTTTGTGCTGCAGTAATGAAAATTCATCTTATTACCACTTGTTGCATATCTGCTGCATATTCTTACAGATATAGTTACCATGTGAATTTCCATGAAATAAGAGAACTTTTTCACTGAGAACAGCCTAGAACTCTGTATGTATATTATTTTCATTCCAACCTCTTCCTCTATAACAGCTCAGAATATACTTGGAGCTTGTTTGAACCTTAAAATGAAAGATGCTAATTATGGCAACAATTATAGCAAATTTACATAATCACAATGCTGACCTGCTAAGGCATTCATCCAAAATAGTTAGCAACATATTGCAACACTTCCATGAGAAGAACTGCTTAGGCTTGCTACCAAGGAAATGTATTCTCGGGGGTACAGAGGTGAAGAAAATGAAAGAAGAGACGTGGAATCAACATTTAAAAGAGGCATCATGATTCAGATTCTCACTGATCCTTTCACTGAATTGGCTGGTGCATTTTTGACACTGTTCTCAGCTGCAGTTGTGCGTGGCTGTGTGAATTATACATTGCACCACAGGGAGGTGTAAAGGGGAGGGCTGGTTTTCACAATCCTCCATTGATTGAGTTCTTTAGATTCCTGATGGAAGTTCTGCTCTGTTCTCCCATTTTACACTATACATTAATTTCAGTCTGTGACATGTCTGGGAGATAATCATGAGAAGGTGTGGGGCTGCCAAATGTCCACAGCATGGAGGCTTGGAAACGTGTAGGTTCCAGCATGAGCCTGGATCAAAAGATTTTTCATCTTGCCAAGAACATGTAATTCATGTTGACAGTAAAAACATCAAATCCGTCTGCTACAGAGTGGAAACTTATCTTTATCTGATATCTGCCCAAAGGACATCAGAAAAACCTTTTTGTTAGCCATTAATTCTGGTAATCAGAATACTTCACCCAGTAATTTATTTTCATTTAGTGACCTACTTCATTAAGAAAAATGTTTTAAAAAATCATATTACTATAGTGTAAGTATAGCAGATGGCTTGTCAGCTTCATGCTTGCTTCCCAAGATGAAGCTATGCTAATGCTGCTAAAAGGATAAATTCTTTGCCACAAGATTACCTTGCTCCTCTTCAAGGAGCCAGGCTGCATTGCACAAAAATAAATTCATGTTCAAAATCTTTGAGCATGCCAATTCCTGAAGGACATCAGGGCTTGTGGCGGTGCTTTCAAATTGGAGGTCCACAGACTCTCGAAATTCCAAATACCACTTCTAAAGATGAGGTGAAGAGGCATCAGCCCTTCAACAGAAGGCTCAGGTTTGGTCTGTAAGGCTATACACTGCTGCAAGGAAAACAGTGGAGCACTAGAAAGAACTGGACACTACTGATCACAGTCTAGTTCCAGATCTGGAATTAGGACTGCAATATTAGGGAGGCTTTGAGAAGAATTCTGGGATGACCTCTTACAATAAATCTTTCCCAAACCGTGAACTCAGCATAATTTTCTCTAGACCCTTAATTTCCTTTTTTATTTCCAGAACTTCACAGCTATTGGCATGTTGATAAAACAGTTTTTCTTTTACCATATTGACATAAGGAGGTACTTCCCTACTCCATTGCAATCCATCTCCATCAGATCAATTAGAGATAGGATAGAGGCTACCCTTACACATAAGTTTTCATATCACCAGCTTCATAGCACCTTCCTTTATAAATTCTTCCTCATTTTCCTCTCAACGTCACTGTCAAAATGACTGTAGCTGTTTGCTCTTGAAAAAACAAAACTTAAATAAACAAAACTTAAAGGCCAAAGTGGCTACATCAAATTACCTTCTGAAACAGAGAAACTGTTTTTTTTGACCCTTGACATTCTGATGAAAACTTTGTTTTCAGCTTTCTTTCTGAAGCAAGATATAAATAATTTCAGAATTTTAAAATCTTCTGCAAAATGTAGATATGATTTTCCATTTGGCTCCATTTTGAACCAGATCTTCCCACTACTGAAAATAGATTTTCAATTGTATCATCATTCAGCTACTGCTTGTAAACTGAAGCTTTGTTCTAAAGAGTGTAATGGTGGAAGACATTGTGGGCACACTGCAACAAGGAAGAAGCTGTGAAGTCATGGGGCTGGGAGACGCAAGCCCTGACCAAAAATCTGACTTGTCCAACATTTGCTCAAAATATACTAAAAACCCATATTTGTAAATCTGAACTTCTTACAAATTGCTTATGATTTGAACTTTTAGATAAAATATGACTTAAACCATGACTGAACACATAACTTCATCACACAGAACACAATAATATTCCAGACAAAAACTTTATGACTTCCTCTAGGAAGGCAACAGTCGAAAGTAAATCATTTTAAAGAAACATTACTTTTTTATTTGAATGTTCTTGAAGATAAAACGGTACAAGAAGTAGTGCAAAGCATATGTGATGTGCAATGCTTATTATAAACAATGTATAATTCTTCCTGTTGAAAACAATGCTGAATATATTACAAATTTTTGTAGCATACAAAGTCATGTTTCCCATGAAAAGTATCTCTGAGCATGGGTTTTAATGCCTTGTCAAAATTTCTGGCATCACTGTATTTTTAGATTTTCACTTTCTTATAGCATAGTTTGTGTTTCACTGAAAGAATTACCTTTTAAAACATAACTTGCTTCTCCTAGGAAACAAACAAGAAAAGAAATCCTCTTACAGGATTAACAGCTTTAAAACAACAGCTTTAAAACAAATTGTAATATTTTCCCTGCTCAAGAATACCAGTGTAACACCTGACTATTTTATTTAACTTTTCTGATTGAAAAAAAAGTACAAAACTTTCTTTGAAGATTTTATAAGGAAGCCATTTTCTTTGAAATCCATCAGTGTATAATATTTGCTAATTTCAAGAAAGCAACATGAAATGACAATGATATCAATTGTATCATGATAATAATTTGTAACACAATCCAAAAGGAACAGTCCAAATAATGTACACAATATAAATCCTTAATGATCTTATGAGTTCTATTGTTAAATCTGAATATTCCAAGACTCTCTGCTTTCTGCTACAGACTAAAATTAATTCAAATATAAATCCTAAGAGATGCTGAATTCCTGCTATTCACTACACTTACTGAGAACTGTGGAGCCTGAAGGCACTCATGAACTATCTGTTACAGAAGAACATCTCACATGAATTTAATAAAGTTCTAAGTTTGAGGGTTCTCATGCATCAAGGAAAAGTTTGTGATGGCTGTGGATCACACTGCCATTTCAAGGAGATAAATATAAATTTGAGAATGTTAATTCTCATTTCAGATTGAGTTACCACTAATTTCTGGAAGCCTGTGTTTTCTGCACTGGTGTCCTTGGCAAAACATCGGTGTAGCTTCGTACAATGTACCAACATTGATGTTGAGATAGAATGGAAAAAAAATAAATGAGGAGGATTTTATTTCTTTTACAGAGAAGCTACAGCTAAAATGTCATTAATCCAAAATTAAACACAACTAAGTAAATAACATTCTATTCTCTCCTTCCAAGAAAGGAATGCCTCCAGTAATAATTTGTGTCTCCAAGATAAATGAATGCATTGAAGCTCTTAACTGCTCTTTGATGGACTAGAAATGGACACAATGCAGGACAATATTTGAACAATAACGTTTTGTCCTTTCTTCTTGGAGTGTAAGCTGATTGCAAATGCTTAAGGTCCATGGATTAAATAGCTAAAGGGGTCATGAATCAGAGAGCTCTGCAACTTTCATGCTCTGACTAGAATGTGTATGGAATGTATAAATATTAATAGGTCTGGCAAGAGCTCAGCAGACAAGCTGTCTAAAATTTCACAGTAGGAAGACTGAAGATTAAAGTTGCTGTGTACAGAACAGCTGAGGAGCTTCCACCTGAAAATGAACTGTCAGCATGAGTGGAAATACAGTTTTCCTGAAGCAATATTTAAAATTCTGAGATGCCCTGGTACATAGGCATCACATGCATCAGTGTCTAACTCCACAAGATTATTTAATATGATGAACGTGCACACAAGGCTGAATGCCAGTACTGGGGAACGAAAGACTAATGTGTGCCACATGTTTGAAGGTTGTTTTGATGATTGTTCCACTCAGACTACTTGCTAGTTGGAAACATCATGAAGTGCATTACTGTGACTGCATTAAAAAAAAGAAAGATTGAGAAAAATTGAGATTCAACTTTAAAATGATAAAAGTTCAAAAGTAAATACCAGAAGAAAAAATGTTTATCTAGCTTTGGCTAATCTTAGGCACTCATTTACAAACAGTAATTATAGAGATGGATCGATGTTCCAACATCACTAAGATGGAAACTAGGGTCTTAGTATAGAGCAAAGGACTCCTTTGAAGTTTGCCCATTTTCCAAACAACAGAGATTTCATGCTTATGATTATAATAACTTTCTGCTAAAATGGTGGGTAGGTTGCTCCAAAATTAATGTTTTTTATTTATTCCCATGGCAACAACAACAGATACAAAGAGCATAACAGCATTACTTGATAGAGCAAACTCTTAGCAACTAAATATTCTTTTTCAACATCATCATAGCTGTGCATTTTTGCCAGCCACCAACAGGAGACTGCATGCCATCACTGCAGAAATCTGCACCCACGGAGGTGACCACTGTCACTGTTGTCACTGCTGAAACACAACACTCTCCTTCTCACTGTGCTCACATCCAGTTTGTTCTCAACAAACATTTAGCAAGTGTCTATGAATGTCAGTGGGTGCAATTTCTTCTGCATCAAGGAATTCAGTGCCACATCTTTGCTTCGTATGCACTTCCATGTCAGACACTATTCTGTAAGACTCCCCCTCTGCTGTCATTTGTTGCATGGCAACTAAATGTAATGGAATACTGGTTGGAATTTTCAGTCTCTACTGATATACCACCACCATCTGCCTCCTACTGTTGGCCAACATAATAAAATAGAAGGCATTACTTTCAGAACAGCATCGTAGTGTGTTGACTACTTCTGCTGGCACTGTGTACTAATAATCTGAGTATTTGCCATGCAAGAAAGTCATGAAAATTATACATGAGCCCTCTCTTCATTAGGAAGCAAAACAAAACACGAAAAAAAACTTTTCAAAAGTGTTACAATTTGGGCAAAATTGTATCTTACTACTGAAAAAACTCCATCCAGATCTTCCATCTGCCTCATTTTAACCCTGATTTTTTATATACCTTCCATTCGCTTAAGAACATAAATAATACCTTTATTTAATCTCTTCTCAGTAGGTAAACTTGGGTTTTCTGCGCCTCAGAGAATAGCAATAACGTAATAAGGGCAATTAATGCTGTACATCACTATATGTAGAATGCAGCACTTCTTATGATGAAGCTGAGCTGCTTTTCTCTGTGCATTTCCACTCTGAGGCTCTGCATATGGGTCCATTTGATTCTTTGGACAGTTTGTAGCACTGTCAAAATATTAGTACTGACCACTCAGTAATCTGAAAATACTCTTATCAGCTGTCTAGAGAAACAATACCCTGCGTAGTAAATACCTTATAATGTTTTTTTTTTGTTTGTTTCTTTGTTTGTTTTTTTCTGTTTGAACATAATAAAATGAATTTCTGTGAGGACTTTGCTTATAAAAGGGAAGAGATGGTGTTTTCATTTTAAAATTTACAAAATGAAAATAGGAAACATTCTGGATAAACAAGCAATACATGTGAACTCCTAGTCTTCTCCTGGATTCTTTTCTCAATGAACAAGGAAAGCAAAAATTCACTTTTCTCAAGAAATTCATATGCTATTAGAAGATGCTTTGTATTAAGAAGACTTCTTATGCCACAGTTTTATTAAGCTGGAAGATAACATCTCAAGGTAATAATGAAATAGCTTAATTATAAAAAAGTAGAATTTCACAGCCATAACTTTCACTATGCATAGGCACATTAATCCCTTACTTTATACTCTCCAATTCTACTCCTTACTATTTCTGTTTTCTGTATGCTGTTTCCAATCCCTAATCCAGACTGCTTCATTTGTTAGGTTTTTGCTGTCGTTTTTTTTCTGTTTTGTTTGTCATTTGTGGTTTCTTAGTTGTTTGATTTGGTTTCATGACATCAATTTCTTATCTGTGTTCACATGTAGAGAACAAAAATTGCAGCTACTTTCACTGTTGCAAAATTGCCTCCATTCAACTAGGAATCACAGCATTTTTGCTGTGACCAGTATCTACGGGATTACAAATAGGTAAAGGGGAAAATGGCACTCAACAATTCCAGTTTTAGCAATCAGATATTCACACAACATAATTAGAAAAGTTAGTGATTTACTGAAGGAAGGCAGAAGACATGAAGAAGTGAAGAGAAATATGTGTCAGAAAAATTATTAATCCAAAATTGGACGAAAGAATCATCTTCCAAGTCACAGCATGAATGTTCACAAAGACAGAAAATAGGGATGTTCCACTAATGTGTAAAAGTAAGCAAGAACTGCATAGAGTCTTGTAAGTGCTAGGAAAAGCTTTATATACAGAATGTGCAAAATATAATATAAAGTATGCTGAGGTTATAGAAGAAGATGAGTATTGTTACCAGTCCAGTTGCCACTCACTTCAGTCTAGTAACATACATTTCAAAAAACTTGAAGGAAAGTTCTCACTCCCAAGAAGTTACACAAGCAGCATGACAAGAAGTGAAGAGAGGTCCTTGGTCTAAATGCTCTTACTCTTATATCTGATCTTAATTTTTGTTTTCATTGTTCCATAACATTTGCTTCTAAAAATAGATCTTGACCCAGATTTGTTTTGTAAATACTCGTGTTTATATTGCTTCTTTTTAAAGTACTTCATTTCATTCCTGGAAAGTAACATTACATGTTATCTTCCTTAGCTGTTGAGAAAGAAACTCTGTCAAGGGATAACTGAATGCAGTTTAACTCAGAAATGTATATACAAATGTCAGTCTGCCTAGGTTTTATTTGGGGGCACATTTTTTTGTTTTGTTTTGTTTTGTTTGTGTATGTGTGTGCTCTAGGTTTGTTTGTTTGTTTGAAGGTGTAATAATTGGTACATAAGATAAGAATTCTTTACTGAACCCTCCAATTGATACTAATTCATTTAAGTGATTTAATCTTTTGCATGCATTCTTAAAAGATTATTCTTAAACATCTTCTTATTTTACAGCATCAGGAACTTTTCTATCAAAAGATCTTAATCATCAAACTGAATAAATTTAATTGTTCAAAAATTCACAGATCAACTGATGAAAATAGAACTCAAAGAACTGTAGAATCAAAAAGGATAAACATAATTATGTTCCCACTTAAAATATTTTTTCAGCATCCCTAAGATAAATACTGCCCTTAGCATTCCACAGTGATTAAAAGACAATGGTTATTGCAATTATCTTCACAATGCAGTACACACAGGAATAAATGAACAAACAATGGCATAAATACTTGAAGTATTTAAATACCCACTATTAAAACAAAGAAAAGAATCTTTACTTTTACTGGGAAACTTGTCTTCCAGCATTGTGGATGAGTTCCATTTGATTTATTTTTCCTCAGCTTTTAATAAAAGATTTGAGATAGTTGTGCTAATTGTGGTTAATATATATTAATAGTGGTCCAAAGCTCTCTACATGATTTTCTATCATGGAAAAGGGAGGGATCACACTGTCCGATGTTGTGGCCAGTGATGTTTATGATGCATATTCTCATTACTAATCTTTGATTTGTTTGAATAAGGTATATGGAGTCCAATCACTACTCAGTATTTTAGAAAAAAGAAAGATTCATGGGAAACAGGCATTGTATTCTGCATGGGAGAGTGAAAGCCTTTGTGCTAGTAAACCTTCATTTTATCATTATAATGTGAGAAAAAAAATAGGAAGAAGTCACACAGATTTGTTCTTAATGTGCTAAATCGGGAGCACTTGTTTTCTGTGGACTCATCATTGAACTCACCATCAAACACCCTTAAATGTGTCCAGTGATTTTTTGTGTTCCATTAGTGGCTCACAGGATATCGGATCAATATCATGTCCAGTTTTCTAAGGTGAAGCTCAGCTCTGGGAAACTACATTTTGAAACAATAAATTACCAGCTGTGTAAAGTTATCTGACATACTAAGCTAAGGCACGTCAGAGGCAAACCTTCAAAACTCAGTTGTTTAGGTTCAGTATGATAATTTAAGAGCCATTTTATACCCAAGTTTTGAAATACATATGAATAAACTTATTTGAATTTGACCACATTGCAAATACATGTGCTGCTGTGATGGAAACCTTATCTCAACAGTACCCTTCATGTTATGACTTAGAAGTCACAGTAGTACAGAGGTTAATGAAGTTTCCATAATTCAGTTTTGAAAAGCGACAAGATATGGACTGAAATTTCAAACATTGTTACTTGCGAACTAGATGTCTTGTTCAAGTTGATGACTAAACTTAGTAATGTATTAACCTAGTGTGGTTCTACTTCTCTACACCTTTCTAACTGATCTAAAGTTAAAATGAAGTTTAAATTTAATTTAAAATGCTAGTTGATTGCCATCTAAATTTCACTAATGTTTACTTTCAAAACATAATTTCCAAAAGTGTCTTAAATTATGTGAAAATGGATGTGATATTTAAATCCAAGACTTGGTACTATATCAAAACATTCTGTTTGCTATAGTATGCATCTTTCCATCCAGATTAAATTTTATTTTCCTAATTGTTGATTCCCAACCAATAGGTATAAGAAGTATGCTTATGGAACCATTTTGTCAATAAGAAGAAAAAATTTCATTGGAAGTGTCTCACTATGAGAGAGTGACTCAATAATTGGAACTGATCACTAAAGTAAAATGTAAATTTTACAATACATAAATGAAGATAAAACTGAGAGATTTAATTTCATTTCCTTCAAGTGAGTAACAAGAAGTTTCTGTTGTACGTAAGAAGGAGGTGACATGAGGAATCAAATTCTATAACCCATGTAAGGTTATAAAGCAGGTATGTCTATTACAGCACCAGATGTGAGGGGGATATCTGCTGCCTAACTCTCACTTTAGAAAATTTAATGTCTTGAGTATCTGTCATATCAGCACTAAAAAAAAAAAAAATGAAATATGGAAGTTTAAAATATAAATCCTATTGAGCAACTCATGGTGTTTCAAACCAGAAGTAACAGGAGTTTTCAAGCCCTCCACAATTGCAGTAGTTTGATGATTGGATATTTCCAGATCTTGTAGACCAAACACTTTAAGAAATCTCTAGTCGACTCTAACATAAATTTCCTGGTTATTAAGCATTCCTCTTTTAGGCATGTCTCTGAATGGATACTTCTTCCTTTTACTTCCTAACTGAATGTGAAAGTGTTTTTACTACCAACATTCAGCCACTCGCTCTCCCCACAATCTTCTCTCTTCAGTTTCAGTTTATACATGGTACCATCTTTTATCCAGTCCTTATTACACATTCTAAAGTTCTTAACAGTCACTTAAATCTCTCTACAGAAGGCAAGAGATTTATTTCTCCCAACACAGTCTCTACCTGAGTCATTCTTAACCAAGTTCCATTTGGAACCAAGTAATCACATTGAGAATGGTACATTTCCACAAGTGGAAAAAGAAATACCAAGGACAAGCAATTCTCTGTCTCACAAAACTGAAGTTTTCCAGCAGGTTTCCACAAATAGACCTTAAAAGCTTGCAGTGAAAGTAAGGGAAGACTTGTCCAAGCAAGTCAAACACAACATTATTTACTTTTTTCCCCTTAGAGATTCTAATTTGGAGCTCAAACAGGTTCATATGGAGAAGACTGGAGTATTACCCTGAAACGGCTCTGTAGAATTGTTTTGCAGGAACCTTCTACAATAAAGGAATTTTTTAATATTTATTCCTTCAAATAAGTATGGCAACTAGTGCTAAACTTTCAGAGGCATATTTTGGAGCAGATGAGCGTTGGGTATAGGAATTCATCTGGGACTGTCTAACACTGGTAATTTTTTTTACTCAAAGCTTCAAGATTTTGAGAAAGATGTCATCAGTCCTTTTAAGAGTATTTTGCTTAGAAGATTAAGCTGTTTTCCCCTCTAGTACTCTATAGGTAAGGGTATAGCTCAGGCTACTATTTGTAACAATGATTTTTTTATGCAACTCAAGATACTGGAAATAAAATGGTGTTTGTGTATGCTTAGTTGCTTAGATATGTTTAGATAGGAGTGGCATGGTGTGCGTTTTGCTACTTTGGTTAATGTGATGTTATAAAGGACTTGCCTTTAAATAAAGTAATTGTCTTCAGTGACTAAATAAAAATTGTGTTTAACCCTCTTGCCAAATCATATCTTGAAAATTCAGCTATCAATCATAAACAATCCAGCTTTGTATTATTTTGGCCCTCACTGCAGTACATAAAGCATGCAAAATAATATTTGAATCAAGAAGAAGAGTTTAAAATAGAGGGCCAGAACCTTGGACTTGACTGACTGAAATGGGCATGGTTCTATTAGCTGTAAAGGAGTGGTGTTAACTCATGAAAGCTGAGAATTTGAACAGTTATCTTCGTGGTGCGCAGCATCTGAGGCACGGACTCAGATGTGAATGATCCAAATCATTTATTACAAGTTCTAAAGTCCCTTATACACAAGTTTTCTCTTTTAATTTTCCCATATACCTTTACATGTCAACAAAATACTCCACAAACACTCCTTAACTGTGCATGCAGGTGCTTATCCAATCAGGGCTGATTTGTTCCTAGACACTCACTATTCCTCCAATCAGGGTTGTCATCATGCAGCTTACTTGAATTTGTTTTCCTTGGTTCTCAGACTTCCTTTCTCATATTGTTTATCTTGCTCCACAGCTTCTGCTCTGAATATTCTTTCTTGTATATGATAAACAATGTGATAAAACAATATGAAACAGAAATTTGATCTGGTGATGGCTAAAATTCAGAACCAATACAGTAGATGCTGTAAGTTAGATTTCGTTTGACTGTAACAAAAGGTGATTGATATTAGTGAGATATTTTGTTTTTCAAGAAGCTAGGAAAAGAACTGAGATGATGACTTCTCTCTCCTTTGAATTTCAGCAGTCATCTTTCTTACTTCTGAGGACAGAGTGACCTTTTGTACTAACTGCATTAATTAAATTAGTATTAATGGAAGAGAGCATAGATTGTAAGAGGTACTGATAAGAGGGACTGATATCCTTTCTTAGCTTTCTCCAACAAACCTAATTGTTAATAATTATCCAGTACAAACCAAAGCTATATCAAGTTATAATAACAGCATGTTACTCCCACTGTGACATTATGAATGTGATCCAATGAAGTCTAGTACAGGGTCCTGGATATGCTCTTATGGAGAAATACAGACTCCAGATTCCCAATACCTTTAATGTCTCATTTTTACTATCAGCCTGTGCACAGCCTGGATTTCGTTCCATTATTTTCTAGATTATCTTCTGTTTATTTTCTTCTTTTTTTTTTTTTTTTTCCTACATTCTTTCATTAGGGCCTGATTTTCCTGGGAATAGGACAAGGGTCCTAAAATGTCTGTAGCCCTTATTCCCTGCAGGCATAAGCCAGAGTAATACATTCTCCTCACAGCAAAATTGGATACCTGTATCTTGTCTTCCATTACACTTATGTCTAACTCTTCATATAGGAATAAAATTATGGTGCTGCAGAATGTCTTCTAGTGTGTTGAGCAGCCATAGTCACCTGTATTATTTTCCATGCTGTTTGATTTTTGCTACTCTGCTCCCCTAGACAAAAGTAATTTTACAATAGTCTAGTTTAAAAAATCAGTCACAGCATATTTATACAGAGCTGATTTGATACGCCTTATAGCGAAGAAGCCCCTGATTGCTGTTTGATTTATATGTCAGATATACTGTAGGTAGGGAGGAAAGTTGGAGGATACTGCCTGTGTATGATCACAAAAGCCAGCACATATATACATATAATATATATGTATATAACATAATTTACACACAAATGAAAAAAAAAAAAAGGATGTCTTAGTTCCATGAGGTCCAAATGGCTTTCATCAAAGTTTGTAAATGCTACATATGATTTCAAATTTCTGCATCTCAGAAGTATGCTAGGCATACTTACTTTTAAAGAAAATATAAAAAAAATACAGTTAGAAAATTGACAGATATTATTCAAATATTTTCAGGTTATTTACATTATTTTATTCTTTAAGTTAGAAGAATTGACTGGAGTCATATGGAGTACTGATGATGGCTGCTTCCCCATCTTACAGAATTGTAGATCCTGGTTGACAGAACCCTAAAAGCTACATGCATCTCTTGTTTATACGAACAGACTTCTATAATTCTCATCTCAAACCAACTGTGACGTCCTCTGCAAATCTGTGAATAGACTGTATGGTGCTGTCTGTGAACCCCGGTTTCCCACAGCCAGAGGTGGTCCAAGGACACTCTGAGGAATAACCAGGTGTGGAGGGTTTCCTGTTCAAGAGATTTCTAAAGCGAAGGTTTGGGAAAGGACAATGGAAGAGAAACTTTTACTTAAAGCAAGTTAAAATAAAATAATATCAGTATGTCAGTGAAATATTCTCTTTAAAATAGATTGTTCATAAAAACATTTATTTTTAATCTGTTTTTCCAAGCATGTTAAATCTTGAGTGCAAATTTGGAGGATCTTGTCTTCTAAAATAGTTGGCTAGTTTCTCACAAGTAATAGCAATGCACATAGTTTCTTTCTTGATCAAGTATCCAGTCAATAAAACAGACTTTCAGTGCATGCAATTTTAAAATTAAATAGTGTAAGTTTAAAACGATTGGTAACACTTATTTTACATTAAGGGGAATTTTAAAAAATAGCATCTTGCTTTTTACAGGAAAAAAAAATCTGGGGATTTTATTTATGACAAAATGAAATTAAAAGCCATTAAAAGAAGGAAAACAGACCTGATATTACTACAGTCTCATCACAGTTTTTGTTGCAAATGGGTTAGTGTCTTGCTGAACTAATCTTGTGACCCGGTAATAGTGGGAAGAACAAGAAGTTCACAACCCATCTTATCATTTCTGACCTACTAATTCCAGGATTAATATTTATTTCTATCTTCTTTCTCATGGCAGATCTAGCTCTCACTTCATCCAATATGAGCTCATTCTGCTTAAAAAAAAAAGAAAAAGAAAAAAAAAAAAAAGAAAACGGCAGCAACAAAAAACACCAAGAAGCATAAGACACAAAAATGGAGTACGGTTTTGTAAAAGGTTAGCTCACATTACAGTACTCATATTAGTAGTCAGTAAACTAGACCCATATTAGATCAGATTTGCTATTTCTGTGGGATTCTAATGTATTTCAAACAATTTTTAATTGTATTTCCACTTGAGTTTGACATTACCATGGTGCTGCCCAGAGTCACAATGGCAGAATACCCACAAGTGAGGGAACTTAGTGGAGGTAGTTACATAGAGACCCAAAGCTATGATTAGTAGTAACAACAGTCAAAAATTTCTCGGTTAATAACCAAATGCATTTTCTTGTATTCAGGCTTAAATAATCTCAGAATAAGTCATGTCTGTAACAGACTGTGAGGGATGTAATACAATCTTTGAAAACTAGGAAACTTCCAAAGTCATCCAGGCTGCTTTCCCAACTGCCAAGATGAATTTCCCACTGGGAAGTTCAGCCTATTGCAAGACAAACCTTTTTCCCTGGAATATGAGCTTTCTCTTTCAATTTTCTGTAGGAAAAATGCAGTTTAGCACTCAAGTAGAAAACAAAGAGAAATTAAAGCAGAAATAAAGGTTCATTGCAGATATACTGGTCCATAGGGTCTAACACCAGTTATGAGCTATTTAAAAAGATAAGATTCAGACAAATACAGATTGAGCAATTTTTTTCTTTGCTGTTGTAAAAATCACAGTTCAAATTTTCCTTCATCAACCAAAATATTCTTCATGGGATATCCTATCAGAATACCTTTGAAATAATTTAAAGATAATAATTCTTCTGCACAGAGAGTATTGAGAAAGACCATTTTTCCTCCATGAAAAAGCAAAACAGATGAAAAAAATAAAAAGATGACAGAGAGGGAACAAATGCACTGGTACCAAATTTAACTTAGTGTTTCACTGCTGTAGGAATACAAGCAGATGCAATTTTATCAGCCATTTTCCCAAACTGGTATGTCAGTTTCTCTTGTTTGCCGGCTCTAGTATGGCTGTGATCATAAGCTTATGTTGTTAAAGCTGGAGTCTACTGTTGAAACAAAACTGCACTACTTCCAGAGAAGAGAAAGGCTGATAGAAGAAATAAATGTCAGGCAGGGGGTGGGGGGATGAAGGGAGGCTGAGATGAGAATTCATCTCTCAATTCCATTTTCTTTTTGCAAAGTCAGTAGTGCAGTGTGTTGCTAAGCAGACTAGCTTTATTCAGGACATCTTTTTCAAAGGAACTCAAGAGAAAGTGACACATTATTTCATTCACCAATTAACTTCCATTTCCATCATCCTTTTGATTCACTACTTTTTCTATTCGCCTCCTGCTTACCCATCCTATTTCCAAACCACTATGTGGTATTAACGCATCTTTTTGGTACTAATTCAGTTCTCTCCGTTTTGCTCTTTTTCTAATAATGATACAAGAAAAAAACCTCCCTACAGCAGTTTGAATGGATGGAGATAAAATAGAATATAAACAAGTAATAGTTACAGGCAGAAGAGACCATAATGCTTTAAAATGGCATCTTGTTAACAAGGAAACTGTGAGCAACATTTAGAAATGGATTGGGAATCAACAAGGGATCTTCTAGTTATATGCTTACGGCTCATCTGTGCAGATTTCTTCAGCTTTGTGACAGATTCTGCATGTTGCCCCTGAAAACACTGGAAAATAACTTAGCTGATTTTCTTCTGATCTCAACAAACTGCATTTTAATTTTCTCCATCTGCCCTCTGCCATCCTTCTTAGTTCCAGTCACATCATGTGAGGGACCCCTAAGACCAGCACCATGTGCTAGATTCACCACCTCTTCCTGACAGATAACCACTTATAGCTACTAACATATTTGTTAATTTAATTATTTTATTAAAATTAATTATCATTATTATTATTTTTATTAGTAGTAGTAGTACAGAGTGGTTACTCTGGATCTCAATTTAATCCCTAAAAAAAATTTTAATCAGAAATCTTAAGAACTTAATTGTTGATGTTGACTTGCATGGTTCCACTTTGTCATCTGATATGAGCACGTATGGACTTGGTTCCTCTACAGCTTTCCAGATATATTCTTCTTCATTCAGAGCTTCAGTTCTGAATAAGGAATTTTTGACTATTTCTTTTAATTGGACTATAACTTGGAGGGCAGGTATGGTAGAGCTCATCTTTTCTTAATGCTAAACTATAACGATCTATTTCCTACTGCTCCCTAGAACTTGCTCTGTGTATTTCTTTTTTCACTAACCTCAATAGGTTGTCTGTGAAATATTTCCTTTTTATTGCTCTCTTTGGGGGATTTTTATTCCCCAGGCCCTCATCTTGAAAACAATTCAAGCTGCAGACTACTCCTTCAACTACAGTTAATGTTATAAGATACAAGTTACCTTGTCAAATACACAGTGATTAAGATTGAACACTCTCTGATGATTATATCCAGGAGGTCTTGCAAAAAAAAGGGTAGGTACACAGAAAGATTTTGTGATCATGGCTTTCCCTCACGTATTGTTGAACCTACCTTTTTTTTTTTTTTTCCTGCATTTTTTTGTCTTTTTTTGCTTTGCTTGTTTGCAAAGCACTTGCACTAGAGAAATTAGAAATTTACTGACAGAATTATTTTCTATCTGAAAAACAGACCTATTAGCACATGTTTTTATTGACCACAATTAATTCATTTTATTGACCGTATGATTAATTCATAGTGGAAATATGTATTGTATTTTTAGAAGACCTTCTAAAAGAATATGCTTTTTAGAATGTAACATGGTGTAAGTCACCCCATCGTGCTGGACTAAAGCTTGCAGATTACCACGCTCCCAGAATTGCCCCCAGTACACCTAAAACCTTACTTTGGTTCCTGTATATACATGCAATGAATTCAGCCTTCAGAGGAGTTTTCTTTTTTTTTCTAAGGCAATCTGGACACTGATAAACATTAAACAAACTTTTCTGTGAAAGATATATTCTGATTGAAGTCTTAATGACTAGGAAATTTTCTTTCAGAATTCCTAGTATGCAGCCACCTATACTTATTTTGCCTTGCAAGTTAAAATGTTACCTAGGAAAAACTTAGTCCACAATCTGTAAGAGACCAATATCTTTAGTACTTAATAAGCCCATGGGCTGTACCACAATTTCTTTTTTTAAATGACAACAGCACAAAATGATTGAAAGAATAGCAAATAATGGCCTTTAGAGGTGCTTTATGTGGAATATGACTCCAATAAGAAAATAGTTCTCTGAGAATATGTTTAGGATAGAGTGTGTTTTTTCAAAATCTAGTTTTTAGTTTGGATTTCAAGGAACTCAATGCAAGAGAGACATGGAGCTTCTGGAGAGTTCAGTAAACAGCCATAAAGAAGATGAAGGGATTGGAGCACATTTCCTATGAGGAGAAGCTGAGAGGTTTGGAATTGTTCAGCCTGGAGAGGATAAAGCCCAGTGTCCATGTTGAGGATGGGTTGGCCTTGGCGGGCCCAGAGGTCCCTGACAACCTTAGCCATTCTGTGATTCTGTAAAACTGAAGTCCCATATAGCACATTTCTGAGATGCAGAAATCTGAAATCTTATGGAACAGTAATGGAACTTGAATAGTTCAGTTTTTTTGTTTGTATACAAATATAATAATATGCTCTCTCTTGTTTCTATACCCAGACATCTCACATACTTTAGGCAGAACTGCACAGCTCTCTGTGTAAATATTGTTATCCTCTGTCTCAGGCTCTTCTGACTCCTTCTCCACCATCCAAATCCAGACCAACCACACAACAGTAAGTTCTAGTTTAAAACTTATGTACCAAAATATGTGCCTTTTATTTCTGCTATTAAATATTAGCCCTTAACATAACATCGTACAGTCTAACCTAATCTGACCTCCTGGTTCCTTGGCAACCTGAGGTTTTACACTTAAATAAAATGTTTATTGGGGTGATTCTGAAACTATTAGAAAGATGTGTTTGTGATAACGCTAAAGACTTTAAACTATAAAGGCTAAAGCTTGTGTACAAATTGTATACTGCTTACAACGTTGGGGCTGAAGAACATAATCAATCAGAGAAATAATTTCTTAAATGCCTGCAACCTATGTCATTTGAACTCATTTGCCATCACTCTTAGAAAATGATTTAAACAAGCTTTATTGACAGCTCATCCCAAAATATTTCAAGAGTGCCAGAAGTATCATCAAGTAAGTCAAGACTGAATTTAAGATTGTGAGCAGATGCGCCGCTCTGTCAAACACTTCTTCAAGTATTATTCCCTTTTCTGTGAGACAGTAAAAAATGAATCCCAGAGAATGTAAAAGTCTATAAAAAAATAACTGGAGTCCAAACCACCACCAACAGTTTCCAGAATGCAAAAGAGAAGGTTATGCATAATTAAGAAAGTTGAGAAAACGTTTAGGGGGGAAGAAGAAATGCAATCACTACTTAGAGTTCAATTTAGCTCCATGATTAAATATAAAACTATGTTTAAGTAATATCCTTGATATTATTTAAACCTATAAAGATGAGGAAATTTTAATTGGGTTCAAAATGAAAAGGCTAACAGCCCTTTAAATACAGTGAGAACTTGCCAAGATATGGTATTTTAGTGTAAATAGAAGTTTATTTGCTATGCTGAGAGAGTAAATGGGACCGTTAGAAACTTCCAATTCCCTTTAGGAACCATTAGCTGTAACGACATGGCTAACTAGAAAGACAAAAAAAAAAAAAAAAAAAAAAAAAATTCAATGGCTTCCTGGCAGCCGAAGTATTCTTTTCCTAAACTTCTGTCAATTAAGCAGACAAAATGGACTCTAATACTACCAGTGAGGTTACTTTATTTATTTTTTTTTATGAAACATGATAAGAATATTTTCAATGTTTTATAATGATAAGAGATTTTTATCTATCACATAGAATTCAAATGTTAGTCTGGCATCAACCTGTGAAAATTAAGATAGCGGTCAAGTAATGAAAAGTAATCACTCTGAAATGACTGGCACATGCAAACAGGCAGGTATATTTACACACAGGGGTTCAGATGTTCTCTTAGTGGAAGATTACCATGCTATTTAAGTGAAAAAGATAGCAAAGCTTTAAAAGGCAGTGAAATCACAGAATTATAGGGGTTGGAAGGAACATCTAGAGGTCATCAGTCCAACCCCCCTGCCAAAGCAGCTCCCTAGCCCAGGTTGCACAGGTAGGTGTCCAGGCGGGTCTTGAACATCTGCAGGGAAGGAGACTCAGTCACCTCTCTGGTGTGCTCTTTAAAAAAGATCTTCTCCCCTCCCCCTTTCTTTCTGCCTTACCCCTCTCCCTACTTCTCTCCCTCTTCCTCTCCCTCTCTCCCTTTTTTTTTTTTTATGAAAATCATTTAATGGTATAAAGTTTCTACATTTTCCTTAATTATTTGTTCTGGTATTTCTTCAAATACATTAGAGACAACATCTAGTGTGGAAATACTCATAAACAAACAAACATACATTACTGAGAATAAAGAAGTGAAGTTTCTGTTTGTAGGTTTATTTTCAATAACAGAAAATATCAACGCACTTTCCATAATATTTGAAACATTACCACTCCTAATTTGTATTACTATCCCTTTTTGCATGAATTCGTGTTCTTGTTTTTTTTTTTTTTTTATGTTGTTTGTTTATTTGTTTGTTTTTTTAACCACCTGTATATTTTAGGCAATATAATTCTTTCTGCCATCACTGGCACCATTTCACTAATTTTCCTTCTCCATTTGTCTCCTACATTTTGCTCTCATTTACATGTCATTTTACCAATAGCTGTGAGAGCTTTTCAGGTTGGAAACAGGTCACCCAGAAATATTGTGGAAAGCTGTTCTTAGAGAGATTCAACACTTCACAAGATATCCTGGGTGAGAACTTGGATGCTATTGCTGCATATTGGAGTAGATCCATAGCGTAGAAATCATAGAATAAGGACGGGAGCAGTGAGGGAAACAGACTTGACAGCCTGCTTGGAAAACTCATAGTAAGTCCCATTTTTAGATCACAAAAGAGAAATCAGAGTGAGAGCCTGAACTCAGAAGTTCAGGGGGTTGGAAGGTGTTGTTTAACTTTTAAAAATTAGCCACCTGTTCTGACTGAAGCTGAATTTAATTTTAGAATTGTTCAATCTTGAGCAGTATCTGACGCAGACGACTTCCTTAGGTTCATGATAGATTCTTGACAAGATCTGAAAAGTAACAGAAATGACAGCTGCTCTCCAAAGGGTCCTTTGGTGTGGATCCCTTAATGAAAGAGAAGGCACTAATCATTACTTACCACCACGACTCAATGATCATGCTTAGCCTACGTGTTTATGCTGATAATTAATCCTTTGCAGCTGGCACATTTTTCATTCTTGCAGCATTGATGGCTGTTTTGTAAGTCAGTCTGTTTCAATATGTTTTAAACATGTACTTCTTAAAGGTTACCAGGCAATGGATTTCTTTTATTTCTTTCTATTTCAGTGTAGTCTGTTCTGGTGCTCTGCAAAACATACTCTTTTGTTCTGTTTAAAGAGTTGACAGTGCAATACAAGGCATACTCAACTTTTTGCAAATCAGGCTTCATTTTATGATGAAGCATAAATATGAATTATACAACTCATAGCTTAACTTAAAAATTCTAATTTAGAGTTGGGAAGTTAGCTGTAAATTGCAGTTTGCCATCTGCTCACCATATACTAACCACTTCTGGAAAAGATTGATTTAATTATTTTCTATACCTAATGTAGAAATAATCTGTCATTCAAAGCTTCAGTTGCACTTACTAAGAAATATTTGCCAAATATTTGGGAAAAGACTTACAGGTGATTTTATGTATTAGTACTATATATATAGAAACAATTTAAAAGCAGTTCTGACCATTTGTTTTATGATATGAAACAAAAGAACTTTTTGCTTCCTTAACAGAATGATCTTACAAATTCTAAATCCTAATTTGAATTAGTGAAGGGGTGAAAGAAAAAGTGAAAATGCTATTGAAAAATATTACCATAAGTAAATCAGCAGATATAATCTATATTAATTAATGGAAGCTACCTGCACTTGTGAATTCTCTGTGTCATGCAGTAAAGGATATTATAAAGTACTAATAAAAATTTAACACGCAATTTTCTTTTTTTCAGTAGTATGACAGAGAGCTGCTGTTGTCACTTTTCCATGGTACTCATGTAAGTTCTTTATCCAAGTGCATACGTAGTTCCATGCAAATGAAATCCCAGGCTCCCAGCCTTCAATTAGCTTCAAAAGCTTAGTCCCCTCCTGCCACTCACATTTGTTGTTCCACAGACTTATGTGAGGACAATACTGGCTTCAGAAAATGTCTTCAAATCCTTGACTAGAGGCTGTCAACATATTCCCATATTGTTGACATTCAGAAATACTTTTCTAATTGGATTTAATGTCATATGGACAGTTTGGGAAATTCTCAATTTACGCACTAGAGTGCAATCAAGCATGTGGCTATGTGAAACAGTGTTCCACACTGGTCAACCCAATGTATCCCATTCACCCTTTACAAAATCATACGACCAGTTTTAAGTAAACAAGATAAACACATTTCTTCCTGCAAAGCTCTAACTTGGCTAGAACAAGATGGTATGTTCTGATCAGACTGTCTGCATGGCCATTTGGAAAAGGAGCCTAGATCTGAGAAGTCAGGGCAATTTCCAACCTCAGCCAGCTGATGTACAACATGAACTTGAACTTGTGGTTCTGTCTCTGGGCAACCTGCAAGAGCTGAGATCCTAAACATCTGTATGCCAACAAAGTCTAGCAGGACTTTGGACAGTAGTTTAGTCTGCCTAACACCCCTGACCGATCCACACTTCTAGGATTAGATTCTGCCAGTGATGGTAGTCTTTTAAATCTAATTCTAAACCAATAAGCTTTTTAGTTTATTCACTCTTTTAAGAGCTTAACAAAGTTTTCCTCATGGAAGGGTTCAATCTGATATTCATTACCACTTACAAAAATGCCCTAATTAGTAGGTTGCATGTTAGTAACAGAAGATGGTAGAACACTGAGGTTTTATACATTGTGTTGCAGTTATTCTCACTCTTCACTCTGCTTTTGTTAATTTTTAGATGTGCTTCTTGCTTCTTCCTTCTATGATGGTTCTTGTGAATCTCAACAATGTTTGCTGTCACCATCCTTTTCCTTTCCCATGCTCAACACAAATAAGAAATAGGTTTAGATGCAAGCAAATTACAATAGACTAAACTAGCTAGAACACAAGACCTTACAAGTAAGGGAGTACAAAGTAGTGGTGTGGTGTGCACTGTGATTTTTGAAATATCTCTGGTCTCATGACATCTTTGTGTTTTTCGTTCTCTTATTCTCTTTTAAAATAATTTTTTTTGAGAAAGTGTTTCTAGGAAAGAAAGTCTGTGTAGAGGTAGGGAAAGAAAAGGAACAAGTTTAGTGATAGCAGAAGGACAGAATATGTCCCAAGAAAATCTATGAAATGCTGTCAGACATTGACAACATCATTGCTAAAGCTGTCAGGGATTTTTCAAGCAGAACTCAATTTAATCACAAAATGTCAATTTCTTGAACAAGGGATTTTCTCCATGCATGTTTTTCTTTCACACAAGTTCAATGAACACCAGTTTGAACAGTATTCTAGTAGTACTCGTGGCAACCTGCAGGTATTTAGCTCTGGATTGAGGACAAGCAGGTCTTCTCCTGGGCAGCCAGCTTGTTGGATCACTCTTTCTGATGGGGCACACAGGGTGAGGGGAAATACTTGAAACTTCTGAGTGGAGCTGATTTGATTCTTATCAGCTTTACCACTAAAAGGCAGTGGGATGACTTGGATGACTAATAGGCTTTGGCTAATTCAGTACAACAGTGCTTAAAGCCATCAGAGCCCTTTCCTGTTAGGATAGGTTCTTGTTTAACACTCAGGGTCACGTGTCATGGAATCACATCAATCAAGAGCAAACACCTGTGCATATTTTATTTCTTATCCCAAGCTAATGAAGCAAAAAGTTGTCATGCTTCATTCTATATCAGATTAAACCGAGTTCCCTGTATTTTGCCTGCAATTCCACTGTGTCTAATATACATGCATGTGCATGTATGTGTGCATGTAGTAGGTAGATGATTCAGCTTGATCATTGCGCATTCATATGCATCATTTCATCTTCTCTCTTTGAAGACCAGGCTAGGTCAAATAGCTATTCATTTGAATACTCTACCAAACACTTTGCTTTGATACTGAAAACAAATTTCCTTCTTCAGCAGAACAGGAAAAGTAGAGCCCCCGGAGATTTTAGCACCATCCATATTTGCTGATGAGTGTTTTGTTCTCTTGAAATCCTCAGCACTGAATACTCCAGTGCAGGAATCAACCCATATTTTGTCGGGGATTAAATATTTCTATTACCACTAGGGGACAATGTTGCTCTTCATTTCGTAGCGGTGGTCCTGAAGTATTTTGCGTTATTTTTAGTAAACTTAAGAGAAGTGTTAAAGATGATTTCTTTAATACAAAAGAACATTTTTCCTCAGCATCTATAGTATTTTAACAATGGATGCTCTCTTCTGAAACAATCATAATATTTCTGTTTTAAGGAAGGACCAAACATAGAATTTAGTAGTGTGGATTTTTTTCCCTTTATCTGTTAGTGTACTGTTAAACTGTATTGAGTATTCAATTCTATTTTGGCACAGGAAAAATAGATCTCTTTATTTCTTTGTTTTTGTTGTTGTTGCCATTGTTATTTAATTCTGATTGTTTTCCTTGAGGATACAGAGATGTTTGTTTGAAGAACTCATAAGTAGAGTTAAGATCAATTAATAATTCAGTCAGATGTGCACATATGCTGCACAAACTTCTCTCTGTGCCCAACTCAGAGACACTAATTTGTTGAAACTCCAACATGTATATACTTACAGAAATCCATAGTTTTTGGTGAGTGACAAGAGGATTTAAAAGTATATGGATTGATTCTAGTTTTAAAAATCTGAGAAACATATCAAGAATATAGAATGGTTTTGCTTTTAATATCAGTCAGTTTCTGAATATGTATAATTATCAAGGCAAGCAGCTTTTCTGTAATAGAGAAAAATATAATGAAATATGGAAAGATTATAAGCATCTAACTTTGTGAGAATTAAAAAGCAATTAAAAAAATGAAAATATATCCAATGTATTAACTGTCTTTTCCACTATCTTCAATTATCCTTGTACTGCTGTTTTACATAAAAGCACCCAGTTTTCATCTACAGTGTTGAAAGAGAATTCTTAGTTCAACTGAGTCATATAATACCAATTTCACATACACCAAATTTTTTATGTGTCATAATTAATGGCTGTTTCATAATCCTTTGTGCCAACAATATAAATAGAGTATTTTCATCATCCTCACCCTTAAATGTCTTAATTGTCAAATACTCACCTGCTGTCCTTGATTAGTGTTGTGTACTAACATTTAGCTTTAAGTTGTGCATAGTTATTTTTTATGTGTTGAGGAAAGCACATTATCCTACTTCTGAAAAGGGGACAGTAGAGTCAAGAATAAATACTTAGAAATTGTGTAAGGAGCTGAAAACAGTGCTTATCACCAAAATAACAACCTGTTTTGAAATTCACCAATCCAAAAGAAAACCATATCCTTTTCAAAAAGAAGGCTGACATGTTGAGACATTGACAGCGTGCATTCAGTCATAGAGCCCACTCCTCTCCCAGATGGATTTGCTTAATGTCACCACTTTGCTGATTCATACTGCTTTATACCATCTTCCTGCAGCACTATCCAGATCTGGCAATAAGATTATAAATAAAATAACAAACTGGTGTGCAGTGCCCACCCAGTAATTCAGAATTGCTCTCAAACTGATGAGATTGAAAAGAATGGTGAGAGAACAATTGAGGTGGCTGCTTCAAAAGCTCTCACAGTTCCCTAAAGTGTTTGTTTTCTATCCATAAAATGCTACTTCCAAGGTCACAAGCATATTGGACTGTTTTTTACCTATGTTGATAATGACTACTTTCTCTAGTTATAGATGCTTGATTTTAATCTTGAGGCCCATCTAAAATACCAGACATTTAAAAACAGAGCAAAACCCCAGAACCAGAAGACGAGAGCTCAGCTCCAATTACTCTAAGTGACATTTGGCATTGCTTGTTCTAAGAGGGAATCAGTTTTTATATCTTCCCTGACCTGTTTAAAAGAAAATGATCCTCAATGATGAAAAGGTTAACTTGGAAAGAGGAAAAGGTCTTCTGCTTAGGCACAAATACCAGAAGAGTTGCTGTACAGATGAAGCCAGGACACTGATCAAATAATTCCTCATTGCACCAACACAAACTAGTCTTCTACAATAAGAAGCAGACAGCAGTCCTACAAGCTGCAATATTTGGGGAAGAAATGAGTGATTTGGGGCTCAGTTGTAGAAGTGTAAGTCTGTTATTTCAGTTACACTGTCTGGAAAGCTGTCAGGTGCTGATTTTCCCTCTGATAGTACTTTCATTTGACCCCAAAGGAAAAACAGAGAAGGATGCGGAGTATTGAAATCAAATGTGAGCAGGAGCTCTGACAAGTAGAATTTGTGATGCTACAAACTCACTAAGAAACTAGGCAGTCATTTGAATAGCTTTCAGAGCTGAAATGAACTAATATTTTATTGTGGCTAGCGATAAGGAAGGATGTCAGCATGTGGGGGAAGAGTTCAATCTCATCTATTCAAGTCACACGATGCATTCAGATTAATTTGAAATGCAAGACAGAAAATTAGCAAGAAACAAGATAAAAAAGCACAGACAATTATATACAGGATATTACAGAGTCCAAGTGATTCTGCCTTATTTGTGATATCTGCATATAAATGCAAAATTGTGATGTGCCTCTCACAGCTATAATATTGGTTGAAGTTCCATCTATTTCTATATTTTGATTTTGTCATATCTGTTTGGCCAGTTATAAAAATAACAGAGCATAGTGTTGTTATTTTGAAAATGAATAATAAGTTGACCTCTAGCAAAGTCTGTATAACAACTACAGGTGGTAACAGCACCAGATGATTCAAATAACTGTGGATGGGATGTGGAAGAACAAATACTAGTTGGGCACTGTAAGTCATAAATGACCTCCTTGGTCTATACTTATTCTAAGTATTTTCTTTAGAAAAAAAAATAAATAAATAAAAGCGGTTGTATATTCTGGCCTATTAATAGAAGTATGTGAAGAGACAAGTAAGCTGGTGGATGGCAATTTAGCCAATTTTAACAAATACACATAAGAAGAATATTTTGTGCTGAAGTTCAGAAACAATTTCTAAACAAACATAGTTTACATGAAATTCTGATTCTAAGAATATCTCTCATACAGGTGTATGTGCTGAAAGGGGAAACTTTAGCTTTAGCCAGGGCCCAAATAATGAAAACCATACCCAGGTATAACTTAATCCTGGAGGAGTTTTAATACACTAGCTGGGTCCTCGTCCTGTTTTGAAAAACACAAAGCCCTTCAAACAGTGCTTCTGAAATTTCCTGACACCATGTCAATTCTGTGCATCTCAGGACCTCACCCTTATCTAATCAAAATTTAAATGTGGATGAAAGTCATCTTCTCTAAGTTTAGATATCTTTAGTACACAGACATCTATGCCCGTGCAGACCAGGGAAAAGAATGCTTTATAATAAGATAGATTTTATAATCTCTTTAGGACCAATAAAAAGCAATAGGCATTTTTGCTGCAGAATTCAACTGATCTGTTTTCAATGTCTATATTGAAGATGAATCACACTAGGTGTGCCCAAGTGGCTGTCCGTGCTGCAGACACTTAAAATAGATTAGATTAATCCTGTCAAATTAGTTTTTTGCTCAAGTCCCCTAAGGATTTTGAACTGATTAATGACCTTCCTGTGTTTCAAACACACATCTAAAGAACTAAGGTCCCTAAAAACTTTTTTAAGCGGCCACTTTTCACCTAATAGGGTGATCATTGGTTTTTTTATGCAGGGATCTGGAGACTGACCCAGAACCCACCTCAGCTCAGCGCAGTTCAACCACCTGTGGGTTTAAATCTTCATGCTGTAAGTAGAGCTGACTAATGGGAGTTTCCATTTTTAAGAAAAGCCTCGTTGCAAAAAAAGTATTTGAACTTCACATAAGCTGAAGGAGCAGACATCTGTAATTTGTGGTTGAGGTACTTCATGTTGTGGCACATTTTGTGTTTTCTATTACATGTTGATGGTCACATCCATTCTCTTTTTAAATTTGGCTATTACTTTTTAACATGTCAGGAATGTTTCTATATTTCTTAATAAAAGAATAATTGTTTAAAATGTATAGAATAGCCACGGGAGCAGTTATCATGGCCTGGGCTCTGGGACTGAGCCAGTTTTTTTCTATTTCCAGTTTCAGGAAACTTGTGTTCCTAAGCAATGATACCCTTTTCAACAGAGGAGTATAACGTTGAACCCAGCTCAAAATACAGACTGTGATGATTACACAAGTCGGCCTGGAGATAGGAACTTGAGACAGGAATTGCAGTCCCCTCAGACTTCTGTATCATGTGCCTATATCTTATAATGCTTATTTCTTGATTTGGTCAGGAACCCAGCTCATTTTACTTTCTTCTTCTCCCTTTCCTCTTCTCCCTTTCCTCTTCTCCCTTTCCTCTTCTCCCTTTCCTCTTCTCCCTTCCTCTTTCATTCCCTTTTTCAACCAGCATTATCAATATTATGTTTAAAATGCACGCTCAAACCCCAAGCTTCCTTTTGTCCAGATTTCTTTGTCTAAGGTGATCCTTGAGCCTACCAGAAGGAAAGTTACTGAGAGATGCCTTGAAAGTACACAAGCTCCGACACAGTGTATTGGGCACTCTGTGTCTGCTATCCCAAATCCCACCTGCTCTTGTTCTCTGATCACATGGCTGGCATCCACCAGACCTGTGAACCATCCTACAATGGTCCTGAAGATGTGCACTGTAAGAACAGGTGAGATTTTAAAAGGATCTTTCTCAAGCTGCTACAACAATTGAAAAATTTTCTCAGAGAATTGAAAGAAATGAGAATTTCTCCCATACCTGTGCAGATCACAGACCCCAAGAACAAGTGGAGCTGTGCCCACACTCCCACTCTGAACTGCGTACTTCTTGAGAGCTGAAGAGATATGGCTTCTTGCTCCCTTCTCAAGCAAGCATACCCCTTCACACAGAGCTAACAAAATCACATACAGTCACTGTTTTAAAATCATATACCTCTGGCCTGCTGCTATTTATCTTGCCTATGTCTCCTGTCTCTGAAGACCTTCCTTTTCTTCTCATTTAGAGTCTAGTTATATACACCCTGGCAAAATGAACATCTCTTCCTAATGTCACGTCCACCATTTTTCTCTTTTGAAAAGGGCCCTGCTTTTTCTTTTTTTTTTTATTCCAACAAAGTACAATGTCTAGTATTTCTAGATGACATAGAAGTATTTCAAAGGAGCTTGTACAAATTTCAGAATGCCAAATGTAAGAAAAAACAAACAATCACAAACCCAGCAACAAGAAAAGGAGCCAAACCAGACTATTCCAATGACAGGGGCAAAGGAGAAATGATGACAGCAGGTCCTGACTCTGCTCTGATGAGGTACCAGTTGCCAGTTTTTGCACAGAGCTAGAAATAAAAACAAGAAAGCTTTTCTTGCCCGACCTTTTCCTCTTTTTTCCTCTGGCATAAGAAATTAAGTAGAGCTGAAATGTTAAAATAAAATCAGCCATTTGTGAGAATAATTGTGAAGACTGTAATCTTCAATTATTCAAAATGATTTCTTCAATTTAATATTTAAATTCAAACTGTTTGCCTAAGGAACAGGAACAGTAATTTTCATTTTGTTGTTTTTCTTACACTTCCTAAAGCATTTGAATATACACAAATCTTAGGATAGCAATAAAAATGATTACATGATTAAAAATGTAAGGATCTATTTTATGCTAAGACATTTGCTGGAAAGAAGTGGTTTTCATGAATATTAAAATACGTACTACTTAAAATAATAAAAGTAACAGCAAAAATAACAATAATAATGAAAATCTTTTTTTTTTTTTTTAATTTTCCTGCAACACATGTTTTGTGCTGTTTATTTTTTCATTGTTGATATTTTTAAAGCCGCTCCAAAGTATTGACCTATAGAAAGTGCTTAATTTCGAAATTCTAGTGAAAATCTCAGTTTGAAGAGGCTGATGTTATACTATGTCTTATATTTTATATAGGAAATAGTAAGAAAAAAGAAATACTTTTTTTTTTATTTTCCCCTAAAGTATTTCAAGATACCCAAAAAGAGATTAGAAAAAAAAAAAAAACCTTCAGTCTTTCCTTTCTTCCCTCCTTCCTTCTTTTTTTTTTCTGCTAATTTTATTCTATTTTCTATGTAAATGTAGCAGAAAGACAGAAAAAATTGCATTCATTTACTAGGGGAAAAAAAAAAAAAGATTACGGAAAGAATGATTTCTCATTCCAAAGCATTTAATATAATATAACCACTATTTCAGTGAGTTCATCTCACAGCAGTCCTATCATACTGCTCATTCATGTCATTGACTACAGCTTGCCAAGTCTATCCGCAATCTGCATTTAAGTTCCAAGTCCTAAGAAAGCATGTATTATTTAGATGTACAATGTATTTACTTTCTTCATTGCAGTGTAAAGTTCGTATGACTTATTGTTGGGTGTATTTCTTTAAGGGTGTGTTTGGCATTGTTATAGAAACCTCATTTTTTATTGAATACCAGAGTGAATAGCTATGTAAAACCTGCATGATTTGTTGGCACTAAAACTAAGGCTGCCTCCAGGCACTGGTTACTTATGTATCATCTTTTCCTTAATTTCTCTGTTTTATTTTAATTTGTAAACTGTCTCTGATCTGGAAGGCACATTTTTCATGTAGGTTTGCTTCGCTGATATTAAGGACCTATCTTACCCTCCTGAGTATATGGCTTATTTTATATTAGGTGCAGTGGAACAGAGTTCATTAAATTGCAGTATTACACTTTGCATGTTTCATAAGGGCACAAGAATTCCATTTAAATGAGGATTTTAATTTTAAGTATTTTGCCTAAAATGACATTAGTGCTGATTTGCAGATATAAAACAGTCAGTCTACTGCTCACGTTTCGTGATGTTCTTTTATTTTCTTTCAAGACATTGCTATTTTTAAAGTCTTGTACAGAACTAGACCATCTTCATAGTCTGTGAACTCTGCTTATAACTAAGCTACTTGATATCACTGATAATTTTTTTGCTCAGCAACTCCATCAGCAATGTTGCAGATATTTTTTGCTTTTTTTTCAGCTGATTTACAGGTGCTGTCCAAGATTTTCCTCTTCCCCTCCAGTTCTAATGAGAAGAACAAGACAGAGGATAAGTTACAGCATTTTGATCCTAAAACCTACTCTAAACTTGTCCTGGGTGAAGTTTCAGACTGTATTAGGGATAGTCATACTCATTTTCTCTATGCAAACTTTTATTTTCTTACTAAGATTGACAGTTGAATATGGGAATCCACAAAAGCAGCACAGATCACTGTAATCACTGTTTGGACATCAGCAGAATTTCACACTAAACTCTCATGATAATCACTCTTTTCTTAACTCAGATCTAGTATTTCTAGAGACTGTCATTGATGTAAGGTTATTGCTCCAAGTGTAATCTTAGCAAACAATGCATTTTCTTTCATTCACATTAAAAGATAAGTGATGACAACATGGAAGTCATTGTGGAGACTTGTCCTACCAGTTTCCCAGTAGGAAGAAACTCTTAGAAATAGTCTGATCTTTGGAGGAGAGTAAAAACAACAAACTCAAAGAACAGCCTCAGAGTACATTGTCCTGTTTGAATTTGATTCTTGTTCAGTGAAAAAAGTTATGTGAAGACTTAAGGTACCTGATAAGATAGGCATCTTCTTCTCTGACAAGAGAGAAATATACTTATTTCTGGCAGAAGTTAGTGTTGTCCATTCTAATTCCTCTATTTTTGATTGAGAATTTGAATGCCAGAGCTAATAAACATCTAACAAAGTTTGCTAAGACATTTCCCTCAGAATCACTTGTATTCAACTAGAGAGAAATACAAAGTAAGGTATTAGTGAAAGAGTCATGTTTTCATTAGTAGAAGTCTACTGATACTTTATTAGACATATGTATTAATATTAAAATCTTGTCCTTAATGAAATTTGCAGATATAAAGTCATAGGTTTGCAGGTCACATCTCATTTAATTCCACGCTTTTATTCCCTTTCAAGATTGTATCATGTCAAAGTTGGCAGAACTGTCTAATTCCATGAGCACCATTAACAAGTAGGCTAGCTGTCCGCTTTGGGTTTGTTTGTTTGGTTGGTTGGTTGTTTTTTTTTTAATTTTTTGAGATGTTCTGTAAAAACTGTAATATTGTAATATCGTAGCACAAACAATATACTGAGGGAGACTATGATTTTGGACTTCCTTTCAGAGCATCAAATTCAGGCTTATATAAATATACCATGTAGGTATTTTTTATTCTTCACTGATTGTGTAGCAGCTTGTTCAGCTAGATTAAAAAAGACAATTTCAACCTCTGACACAAATTTGGGAGAAATTGGAAATGAAATTGTCTGAGGGATATTTAGACAAAAATAAAAATTAAACAGGATTTTTTTTAATTAAAGTACATACAAAATCTGAAAGGTTTGTAATCAGAAAAGGGAATATTTCACCACATCTGACCTAATTAACAAGTGATTAGAAAAAATTGTATTTAGCATGGAAGAATTAGTAATCATAAATTGGTATGTCTGAAAAATAGATTTTGAGAAGAAATGTTGAAATTATTGTGAAAAGAAGATTTGTAGTATGCCATCTACTACATAGAGATGATCAAGGTGTTAATAATAGTTCTGTGTATCAAGAAATAAACAAAACAAAACAAAACAAAACAAAACAAAATAAAATAAAATAAAATAAAATAAAATAAAATACTTGTATCACAGTCATATAGTGAATGATTGATCTCCACTGATAACTTCAGATGCTAAATGACAGCTCTTAAACTTCGTTTATTCAGCAGATGTAGCCATCTTGAACCCAGAAGTCTTAAAAGAGCTGGGCTGGGATCTCTTGTTTCATAATTTTCCGACTTTATTTAAAGAATATTTACTGCAACAAAAAACTCTGGAATTTTTTTATTTTTTTTATTTTTTGCTAATGTTCATAAGGTAAGTGTAATTGTTCATATAAGTGTGGATTATTTAATAGGACATAAAACTAACACGACAGTAAATCTGAAATTAGCCTAAGTTATGAACTAAAGAGTGAGAAATGTTGCCAGCAGTGTGATAACTTTCTAATAAAAATATCTTAACAAATGTTCCATTTTCTCACAAATATACAAGATTGCTTGTTTAAAATAACTCCATAACTATAACGGCTTTTGTATGTATTACCTAAGATTCTGATTAATTACTCCTGTATAACATCAGTCAAGCTTGTGTTAACATTGATTTAAGCATGGAGGTCTGACATGTATCAAGAAATAGTTCTTAATGAAGAACTCTTGTTGCAAATTATATTTCTAGTGAGATTCCGCAAAGATCAGCAGTGCAGAAACCATGCTAGACACTGTGTCAAAAATGTTTACAGTTTTATCTCGCTAAGGATGTAGATCTACAAGACACTGCTGAGGGGAATGAATGAGTGATCTTTGTCTAGACCTCATGGGCTTTACATTAGGCTTGTGTTTTATAAATTACTCACTTTTAGCTTTTGACATCATGCAATTATGGTCTAAATTTAACGTCCACTAATTTACTGTCACTTGTTACTTAACTACAATGTAATTTTTAAATACATATTAACATATTTTTCCACATAAACAATTATGCCATTATTTCTATAATGATTTAAACAAGCAAACAACAAAGAAACTCTTATTGCTCATGGTACACCTTTTTTATTTTTTTTTAAATCCACCTTCCATTTCTTGAATAATAAGTAAAGGCCATTGACCGATGTTGTAAAATTTTGATCTTTAAATAAGAATTATTTTATCACTGAAAAATATAAACTTTGGGTAATGTTTTCTTGTTGATGTATTATGCATGTACTTTCCATCAGGAGGGGGTATGTGAGCATATCCACAGGAGAACTGGTCTGTTTTAGTTATTCAATTTTATCTTCAGTCACTCTCCCACATTTATTCCGAGATCTTTTCCCTCCCTTCATTGTTTACAAATTAACTCTTTTCTGATAGAATTCATATAGATAATTTCTGCTGCAGCAGGCGTGAGTAACAGCTAAATAGCTGATACTGTGTTTTGGGTGTGAGGAGTGAATTAATTGGGCAGTCACTGGGGCTTCAAGGATGTCTTTTCTTGAAGGATTTTCTCCCGTCATTTGGACAATTACCACTGAGGAATGATTCCACCAAGCAAAAACAGTCTGATATTCAATTCATCCTTCATTTGGGAATTATCCCTTTTCCTGGAGATGGTACTCATTTTTATGATGTTCACCTGGGAACATCAGAGAAGTTATGACTGGAGAAACAGTAGGTGCCCTATCCCTGGATGTTCAAGGCCAGGTTGGATGCAGTCCTGGGCAGACTGATCTGATGAGTGATAGCCCTGCCCATAGCAGAGCTTTGGAACTGGATGGCCTTTAAAGTCCCTTCCAACCTAAGTCATTCTGATTCTATGATCCTGTGAAAGCTTTGCTAGAAACTCTGCCTAATAACCCTGACCTCTTTGAAATGTGCAATGTTCTGCTTCTTAAAGCACATTTGAAGCCTCCATGAGAATCATGATAATGTTTTCCTTTTCTGAGTAAAGATAAGAAGCTGAATTCTTCATCAATTGTATGCAAGTGTGGATTGTACAAATTGAAATTCCAAATTGAAACAGTTTTATAATACATCTATACACTGTAAAATAAAATAAAATTCAATCAGAGATAGATTTATGGAAGGAGAGAATAGAGGAACCTTCCTTTCATCACCATCTTTAGTGGTACTTTAGATTACATCAGTGGGAAAAACCACAGGAATTATAGCTCTGAGAAATTTTCTTAAAATCAGAAAGCGCTTAATCAATTCTGACTTTGTGATTCATCAGAATATTAAACCTCATGAAACAATAGCACATAAAGTATGTTGCCTATAGATTTAAAGAAATCCCAGCTAATCAGCAGCAGGCAAGAAAATGCATATTCCTTGAATAGCACCTCTTCATTCTTATTTCACCAGTCCAGGTCTTGGAACTATAATCTTTAGGGAAATTTGTGGCAGCATTATCAGTGATATAGTTAACAGAAGAAGACTTTATAAACAACTAAGAAATTCTAACTTGTGACTGTAAAAACAATAGCAGTTGCTGATTTTGTTATATTTTTGGAATTATAGATAAGTCTATACTGTTAACAATTATTCTAATTAAAACTTCCAAAAGGGGGCACATTCTGGCCGCTGGACAAGCTCAGGATTCAAGCTTTTAACAGCCTCTAGACTAGCAATGTAATGGAGGTTATATTAGATGAACTCTTTTGCTTATAAACACCAGTAAAACATTCTAAAGTTCATTCTCTGTTATGTTAAACTATATCACAACTTTAAATTACACAACACAACATGATGGACTATATTTTGTCTGGACATCATTCAGTCTCTATTGAGTTTGTACGCTACCTCTTTTGGCCCCAATTCAATCTCCTGCCCAGGCAAATATCATACTTTGTACTATACCTGATCATCTGGCACATAAATCATTTCCTCTCTGTTATCTCTATTACCTTTTTGCTTCTCTTACTCACCTCCATGCTCCCAATTTCTCTTAAGTTACAATCATTCATCAGTTTCAATTCAAACTATCCTTCATTTCTATTCTTTTTTTTTCTTTCTGTCTTTTATTATCTTGTCATGTGGTCTGGTTCCTGATATGACTCCACTTGTCTTCTGGCGGCTGATGCTTCTCCCCAGCTGCCACAGCTCCTTCATGGACTTCTGTGGGCATGCTATATCTCCTCTTCAACACTCCCAGGCTACTCTCTGCCATTTCCACTCAGTTCACACAGCCCTTACCAAGGTCAGCAGTGACCAGCTCTCCCTCTAGACCTCCTTTCTACTCTCATCTATCTCAGTCTATTGGCTGTGTTCAGCAAAACCTATCATTTTCTCTGCCTTAATCTTGCATGGCACTTCAGTTTCCTGGCTCCTCTCTAATGCCCTTCAACTGTAAGCTGCAATTGACTTCCCCTCTCTTTGTCTGCATTTAACACCAAAGCCTCACAAGGCTCCATTTGCATTCATTTTATTCCTCTTTCCCTTCTAGATGTTATTTGGAATCATGGATGACATAAAAAAAATATATATATATGTATGAATCTCTTTATCCTCATCTATTTTATTATTGAGTCCATGTCAGTACATACATAGGTTGTTCAGAAAGTAATACCTTCTATTTTTATTTCCATGGAAACAACAACATATACAAAGAACACAATAACACTACTTGATAGAGCAAATTCTCAGCTACAAAACACTCTTTCAGCATAATCACCACCATTAGCTATTTATGTTGTCGACTATGAAAAGGAGCCTGCATGCTGTTCTCATTAAAATCTGAACCAGTGGAGGAGATCATTGTTTCACATCTGTTATGATGGCATCGTTGGTAGGAAAATGTTGGCCGCACAGTCTACCTTTCATGAACCCTATATTGGTTCAATAGGTTCTGACAAACTTGAAATTGATGTTCTTTCTGTTCCTGTGTGAGCATGCATGACTCCCATGTGCTTCAAACTTTTGTGATATTCCAATACTGCTACCATCATTTCGAACTTACTGAAGTTGATATTCAGCTTGGTAAACAGTTCCCTGTCATAATCCACTGATTTGTGTGGATGAGCTGATCGAGACATTCCTCATCTTGTGGTGTGGCAGCAGTGTATGGACATCTGGAACATGACTTGTCTACTGTTGCTGTCACCTCTGCGCAGCATACCACTCACCAACTCACTGTGCTCACATGCACTGTTTGGTCTCCATAAACATTCAGGAAGCACCAATGAATATCAATGGGTGTAATTTTTTCTGCATGGAGGAATTTTCTTCCACACATTTGCTTCATGAGTACTTCCATGTCAGACACTATTTTCAGACTGCTTCTCAGCTGCCCTCTGTTGCACAGCAACAAACTGTAATGAAATATTGGTGGGAAGGTTCAGCCTCTACTGGCATACCACCACCATCTGCCTCTGATGTCATGGGACAACATAATAAAATAGGAGGCATTACTTTCAGAACAGCCCTTGTGCATGCATATATGTTTATGTAACAGTTCTAACAGCATTATTCCAAGCCCACACTGAAAAGTGAGTGCTCCTTCCTTTCCTCTGCATTCATTCTTCACTCTCTTTTACAAACACCACTGAGAATTGATTTCTAGCTCTCACTTTTCCCCTTTAGTTTTCCAGCAGGTCCCATGTAGGAGATCTCTCTCTTCCCTTCTGATTCTCTGCACCAAAAACATCTGGGTTATGCAGTATGATAACCTCTCCCTTAAATTGTCACAGTATAGAATCACAGAATGATAGAATGGCCTGAGTTGGAAGGGACCTTTAAGATCATCTAGTTCCAACTCCCCTGGTATAGGCAGGGACACCTCCCACTAGTCCAGATTGCTCAAAGCTCCATCCAACCAGGCCTTGAATGCTTTCAGGGTGGGAGGAGGGGGACAGCCACAACCTCGCTGGGCCCTTTCACCTGCTGAAAAAACTCTATGTTTGCCAACTTCCATTTGGCATTTTGTCCATTTCCTCAACTTTTTTACTTTTATTTCATATTCTCTTTAATCCTGTTGAGTATTTTGACACTGCTCTTGCTTATTACAGTTCACACTCTCATAAGGTATGCATAAAGTTACAAAACCTGTTATGTATTTCTTTTCCTCTGTATGTATTCTTTTTTGTGGACCTTGAAGCCTCTGAAATGGTTAGTATGCCTATGCATTCACTCCTTTCTGATGCACTTCTGATATTTATTAGTGCTCCCAAGAAAGAATGTGGGAGACATCAGAACTGATATAAGCCTTTTTAACTTAGTTCTCTTTGCCATAAAGGATTTATGTACAATAACGGGCAAATTAATACATGACTAGTATTTATATACATTTGATTTCCCTAGCACGGCACATTTTTTCCTCCATGTTGTGCAGAACCAAGCATATCACCAGCCCTTGGCAAATAGAAATAAAATTATTAAATGCAAAGTGGCATACTATGTTTCCTAAATGCTCAGTGACAAAGGAAGGGTCTATTGATTGTTTTGGGTTTTCTTTTTTGTTACCATTTTTGTTCACGATAACACCACAGAGTTTGATAATTTTCTTGGTTAACAGAAGAAATGGAAGGATTAATTTTATTTTGTGATGGGAAAAAGACCAGCAATCAGAGGCACTGGTTCTCAGGAGGGGTAGTTGCAGTGAGAAGTAAGGTATTTCTTCAGAAAATTAAAGGAAATAAAATGCTGTAACAGCACTGACAGCAAATAACGCTGAATATGCAAATCAGCAAAATTTGCTTTACTCTTCATAGGTAGAGGCATGAGATTTCTCCCTATTATTTTTCAGATTCCTCAGGTTTATTATCAAACATGGCACGGTAGTAACCATGGGAACATTATTAAAGTTGAATCTAGTTTGCCAGGCAAAGAAAGGACTTTGCAATCCCACAGGCTGCTGTTCAAAGTACTTTATAGATTTTTTGTCTGCATTTCAATGTTGCCAACATATGTGCTATAGCATAATTGGCAGGGTTTTTGAGACCTTAAAGTTTTTCACTAAACTTTTTGCATAATGCTGTTAATACCAGCTTTAGAGAAAAGCTATAATACAACAAGAATGCAACATATTTTATCAATTTTATTCCCCTGGCAATTTGTTCCATTTCATTTTTCCATTTACATTCTATTTCCCCAGTCACCCCTTACTAGTCTAAAATGCCTTACACCTGTAAAATGTGCATGAGGCCACTGATGAGACCAAGATAACAGTTTTTGTTTTCACAGTTGAAATGTGCAGACCAGAACAAAATTGAATTCGCTCTCCTTTCTGAGATCAGTGTATGTCATTGTGTGACCTGGCAAGCTCCATGCACATTCAGATCACTTCATGCAAGAAGGTGTGAAGAAAGAAGGTGTGTGGGAGAAAGCAAGGAGAGGAGGAAGCAGATGAGGAGGAATCAGGTCCTACCTTCACACAGTCCTGGCTCAGAGAGGCTGTACACCAGTGTTTTGGATAACAACCACCCACTGGTGTGGGTGCCAGTAACTCCTCCCACTCACCACACTTGAGTTGCATACGTATTGCCTGGAGATAAGTTTTCCTTTCCAGTAATGCAGTATCTCTCAGGACAATTTGGTTTTGGCTCTTCCACAGGCATGGAGAAGACCAAAGCTTTTACTTAAAAAACAGACAAATAAAAAACACAGTTCTACCTTCTTCCTACCATCTGTTGAAATGGGAACACAAACGAACCAGCCCCTGTCGCATTCAGTAGAGAGGATATTCATGGTGAAAAAAAGTCAGGTCTCAGTATTTTCTGATTCTTGAAAAGCAAATGATTTTGATCTGTGCTAATTATTTCTACAATATTTCATTGCGATCAGAAACTGTTTTGTACTTTGTAGGATTATTGTACCAGATGTTGCTAGACAATTTTATACAATCAATTGTTTACCTGCCAGCATTGCTGCAACCTTGAAAATGTTCTGTGATGTTTTCTCTCGCTTTGAGAGACAAACCATAAAAAAATTGGAAGGAAAATGTCCGTGTGAAAGTACATGGTAACTCCCAATCCATTGCGGTACCAACAAGGAGTGACAATGCTAAATTTGGAAAACCTTGTGACCTCTTTTTGTCCTCTGGGAAGGGACCTTGTCCTTAAAGTAGCTGAAAATGCGCTGAAACTCATTCAAACTCTGTTTTGTCTCTGTTTCTAAAAAACACAGATACTGTTTTATAGTTCAGGAAGAAATCCAACAGGTCAAGTTTTCTTTATTTGCTCTTACAGGACATCAATAAAACACAGCACCCACCCACACAACATTCCACCATGATTGCCAGGAATGGCTATGGATTTGAGTGTTCTATAGTGTTGGATTGAATGGAAATAATGAGAAATCAGTGCCCAGATTGGTGTCAGTAAGCAAAGGAAAACAAGAAAGGAACAACAAAGGAAAACTACTCAGGCTGAGTAGTATTCACAACAGAAATCTTCAACAGGAAGGGCTGGAAATGTCCATTCACTGTTGAAGGGCACATCCACAAGGGTGCTGCTCGGTGTTCTACAGTAAAAGGAGAGATGGTTATAAAAAGGCAGTATTCCAAAAAAGAAAAATAGCAGTAGCCTGTTGTGGTTCAGGTATTATGATATGGTTTGTGAAATGCACTAACCTCCATTGGTTAGGTTAAAAAGCTTCCATATCTTTAAATGGAATTACTTGTATTTCAGGTTGTGCCCATTACCTTTTGTTATACTGGTAAGAATCCCCCAAGTTTTCTCTTCTCCAGGCTAAACAGTCCCAGCTCTCTCATCTTCTCCTATGAGAGATGCTCCATCCACATTCATCCTCCTTAACTGGACTCTCCCCAGCACGTACGTCCACATCCCTCTTATACTGGGGAGCCCAGAAATGAACACAGCACTCCGGTGTGTCTCACCAGCACTGACTGCAGGGGAAGGTCATCGTTCTCTATCTACTGTCATACTGTCGTAACACAGTCCTTTTATATTTAGATAGTAATTTTAAAGGTAGGAAAATCTCTCTCCTCCTTCACAGTGACACTGACAATTCAGAGTATTCTGATATTACAAGCTTGTTTTTCTGAAATTTAAAATGAGCATTCTTTTGAGCATTCTTAATGCTCTTTTAATTCTTTCCTTTCCTCTAGAGAGGCAGTCACAGCTTAAAGCAATCTAAGTTTATACTGGATAATTAATAACAATAAATGTAGCTAAGATTTATTGACATTGATAATCAAATAATGACTGCAATGAGATGATGTGCATTTTGAACTTATTGGTCAACACTCAGTGATATCTATAGCACTGATCAAACAATTTTTTTTCTGTGTATCTGATAAGCAAGCGTATTTCCCATGATCAAGATAACTAAGTACACTGCCTATGATTCTCATATTAGGGAAGATTAAGGATAAATTGCTCTGAAAAGGACAGAGAATTGAGAGCAAAGGTGAGTACACTTCTCAACATGTAGTCTGGTGCCGCCTTGCTTGAAGCTGAAGAGTAAAGGAGGGCTGGCACAGCTGAGGTATGATAACCCAAACCAGTAGGAACACAAGCAGGGACAAAGCAAGGACACAGCTGATGTGGGGTCTGGCCTGACAGGCAAGACAGGCCAGGCAGAAGATGAGCATAACATGCATGCAAGAAGTTCAGCCAAGTGTCGTGGGCAATTCTGGTGCAGCTCCTTACCCATGGGCAAAGGATGTAGAGGTGAAGGGCAAAAGTGTTGCTTCTCCCAGTTCCTTCTCACTGCAGAGCTGTTCTCCCTGTAGTAAAAGTTGGCACATCTGCACCAGGTTAGAGTAGATCTTGAATGCAAGTAGCCATAGCACTGGAAAGTAGGCTTGGAGAGGCTGCAAAAGAGGAGAAAAGAAATTACAAGACAACTAGAAGCTGTTAATGCATTCAAATCTATTTTATTCACTAAGCAAATATATGTATATATACATATATTTGATGACATTCTGGTCCTCTGTTCTCAAATACAGCACTGGGTGAAATTTCAGCCCTATGTCTGTAGCTCACAATTGAAGTGGTATGAATTCCTCATTTAAATGTACTCGGATAAGTTACTTTCTGTGAACCAATTGTTGTTTGCACAAAGCCCTTGCTAAGAACTGTGAAGGTCTTTTGGGGGAGCCTACAGCAGCAGCAGGTGCTACATGCTGAAGTGTTACATTCCTAGTATAATTCCCTCTACTCATGAAACAGTTATCTCTAATATACATTCAAATCTATATGAGATTAACCACTCACTGCATTTTTTTATTGTCTAATGAGAATTTGTTTTCTTTTCTGTAACGTATGTATCGTAACAATGTATTACAAATTTAACTATGACATATTTTCCTTATAGCAGAGGTGAAGTTTAGTTCTCATACAACTTGATCGTTCCATTCTGCATCAAAAGACATTGTAGTTCAAGAGGGTTTTAAAGCTCAGATTGTCAAAGACTGCAGGATGTAAGTCTGTTCATTTTCTGTGACCTGATCTAGTGAATGGCAACTCTGATCTCAGCAGGTGTGTTAGAACTAGGTGATCTTTAATGTCCATTCCAACCCAGATCATTCTGTGTTTCTGTGACTGATTCTGTAATTCTATGATTCTGTGACCTGATTTATTGATTGTTTTATTTACAATTTTACATTGTTGAGACATGGATATACGAGAAGTTTAGGTTCGCCTATTAATTTAAGGTTGTCATACACTGGAAGTGTATTTTTCCATTTTAATGTACCCAAAGAATAATAAAGGTCTGTAGCCAATTCACGGTCCTTTTCTATAAACTTGCATTTTTAGGGTTTTGTCAGTGCTTTAGAAAAAATAGTTTGAAAAGTGGTGAAACTTCAGCTTGCAAGATACTGTTTTTGAACTGGAAACCTACTTTCTTTGTTGATCTCTGTAGATGGTTACGGAGACCACAAAATAGTATTCTTCCTCATTAACTGGTCACTTGCTTTTATGGGATCTATAGCTCATGAGACATCAGTAGAGATAATTAGAGAAATTATTAACATATTCACATAATCAAAAAGAAAGATAATATTTTGAAAGAATGTCTGGCAAAGCTCAGCAGCTGCAATACTTAGAAGTATTAAGAACTTATTTTGAGGAAACATCTTACACTGATCAACAAAGACTTCATATTTTTGCAGTCAATGAGTCAATGTGTTGACTCTTAACATAAAAAAGAATATTATAATGTACCTTTGACTTTTGCCTTTCAGATTAATTATTGATGAATAGCTAATTTTATTGCATATTCATTTACAAAGTATTTTTTTTTAATGAACAGAAAAATGTCTTTTTAACAATAACTATATTTGCTGTAAATAAGATGTTCTTACAATGGCTATGGTTTTTTGTTGTTTGTTTGTTTGTTTTTGTTATTACTGGAATACAATTTGGTTCACAGTCCTACAAATGATTTAGAAGAAGATAAAAAAAATCTTATTTGTTTTTGTCTATTTTGCTAACAGCGCAGGTGAATTTTGATCTTGTTAAATGTATGTGGGGAGAAGTTCAGCAGGAAACAAAGCTTTTTAAAGAGATAGGAAAATATCTTTGATATAAACACTAATGCATGTATGAAAACATGTTATATTCATTCAAAAAATTGATTTATGCTACAACAGTGTCTAACTGAAATATGTTAAAAATTAGAAAATGTTGAAAGTGTAGTTCAGATTATCATTAAGATATTCAAATGCAGATACCTAACTGCAAGTTTATTCATATGAGTTGGTTTTCTGCTGTAGTCAGTGAACATGTAGGACTCTGACCATTGGTGCCACCTGAATGTCACTTGGTGCTGACACCTGAAACACTTTGGCTTTTGTCTGATGCCACACAATGTGGCTTTGGTCAGATGCCAAATGATCCTTTTCGGCACCATTGAGTTGACAACTGCCAGCAGAGTCTGGGCAGATGATCTGAGGTCTTTGTCACCATAGCCTGCAGTGGAAGTTCAGACACCTAACATGCAGACAAACACCTGCATCCAGAGCTTTTTATCCAGAGCCAAAAGCAATACAAAGAGGCAGAAAAAAAGCTGTGTGCATAAGCTCCAACAAAGCAGGTGTATATTTTCTGCCTGTTAAATGCCATATATCATGACATTTGTGCACGCTCCAGCAGTTAAACAGTCTGATGTCAGATGAGGCTAATTCTACATTGTATGATGAAAGATTGTATTCACTTGGGTATAGCTGCATTTTCACAGTGTCGTATAAAATCAAATATCCGTGACTACTGCAGAGCGGCCTAATTTATGCCTGATGTGATCCATGACACATGCTTGTGCAAATTCCATCTTAATCATTCAAAGCAATTTTTCAAAAGCATTTGAATTTGTAAAATATTTTAACATCTGCCTATGATTATATCTTCTAGTACTAGTGGTCTCATCAGCTATGCGCATGATAACTTGTTGAGCATCTCTTCCACTCATGCCATGGATGTCTATATTTTCTACCTACGTTGGCTATATGTAAGGCACTCTATTAAATTTTATGAGAAATTGTGCGGGCTGAAACAATAAATTCTTAGGAAAAAATATGGGAAAGACAATGTATGTGCTGCAAGTATGTATTTATCTTCGTATCAAAGGTTGATTTATGTAAATTATAATCAAATAATACCACAGATGAAGCAAATGGTATATTGTGCAAAGCTTCATTGCCTTCCATGTAATATTCAGTGCTTCGAAGAATTCAGCAGTGTGGGAAACCATATAATAATTTCTCAGTATGCTGTGACTGAAGTTTGCAAAGCTCAGGAATGTTTAACTACACACATCTACCTTCAGGATCTAAACAGATGGCATGCAGCTAAAACCTGTATAGTTAGAGGCATCTCCCCTTACAGTCCACAGTTTGGGAGGAATTGATAGCTCCAGAAATCCCTCACACACTGGTTCCACTTGTTGCTTCTTAGATTTGCTAATATGTACACATTTAGCACTTGTATACAGTCATTAAATTGCTGCATTTATACGTACTCACATAACAGAATAAATTAATGAACTATTCGTATTATGCATAGTTCAAAGGTGAATACATACTCTGTTTTAATAGAACAATCTAATAACAGCAAAAATTGCTCTCCTGGCTTTGTGAGGAAGATAAATTGAGATCTTCACTGTCTGCTACAAATTTTGGAACCAAACTGCTATAAACAATGCATTCAGACCTCTCAGCTCAGGCAAATGTTGCTTAAAACCTGTTTCCCAGTTGCTGACTTTTTTCTCATTTCTATAGAAAGACCTGGCATGGTGGCAAATTTCTCTGTTCCTTTCAATTGCATTAGCAAACAGTATAAAATATTCACTTTTCACTGAGAATGAGATGTCTGAAAATCCTGATTCACATTAGTGAATACATCATCCTACCAAAAGTAAAATGAAAATGTCCCTTATTTTAAATTATTTACAATTGTATTTATTTCATTAAATAAAAAAAAATTCTGATACTTTTCTGGCACACACATTAAAAATACTGAGTTCTCCTGGGATATGCAACAGAATCAGTTCTGACCGTCAAACTGACATTGAATTTTCTATCACCTGCACCTACTTTGAGAATCAAATTAATTCATTTGACCTCTCCCTTTTTGATTTACCATATAATTTGGATAATGAGCAAAAAGGAAGGGCAGAGATTGATGTATTCAACTAAGTAAAGGAGCAGCAAATCATGTTTTACTCTTTTTGATATGTTCTAGGTCAGCTTATTTTTGCCAACTTTGGCAAAATAAGACTGACTTTTACTCTGTAGCTGACTAGGTAACATCTGACTGTGAACATTTTTGTAAGTAATTAGCATTTCAGATGGCCTCCCAGATGAAGAAGTTCTTTTATATACATATACATACATATATATACACATATATGTATGTCTGAAATGAGAAGATGGTGACTTCTTGCAGTTCAGTGTCAGTAGCTTGCTGTCACTGATTTCTGTGATTCACACCCGTGATGGTAAATCTGTCAAACAGATCTTTGTAAAACCACTCTCAGTGCTGTCCCAGGGGTGACAAACTCATCACCATGGAGACCAATGCAAAAAAAAAATGGTGCAATTTGACACAAAATAATAAATCTGTGACCTAACCCATAGTGTCCTGTCTTGAGCCAGGGTCTTCTGAAGCCTTTTTATCAGGTTGCTGAGCTATTGTGCTCTCAGGAAGTTTGCTTTCTGTCAAAAATATTTTGTCATCCAAGCAAGCATGACTCAATGGCACTAGAAGTCAAAGTATGCTCTAAGAGGCCTTTCTGCATCACCTCAACAATTTATATCCATACTAAACATTTATTTGTTTTCTTTACAGGATCCTGATCATAATTCCTTCTCAGCAAACAAAAAGCAGATTTACTGGCCCTGATTTTAAGACTCAGCCTCATGATCTTCCCATTGCACTTCTCGTTGTTTCTTCATAAAGGCAAGATACTTTTCAAAATCCTGTTTTTCCTCCCTGCCTTGAGTTCGTTCTTTCATTGGTATGGAATTAGTCTCATTCAGACACAACTGAGCTAGCATTCAAAGAGCGTTTGTGTCCTATTGATGGTGCCCTTTTTAAAGAAAAATTAATTCAGAACTTGGAAAATGAGAATGGAGATACTGTCGGCAATTAAAAGTTGATCACTGTGGTTTAAAAGCTAGAGGAAAAAAATGTTGGTTTTGGTGGGGTTTTTTTGTTTGTTTTTCTTTTTGTTTTATCTGCTGTGTGTAATGCCTGTTGCTGCTATGTGTTATATTTACCTGAGGATAAATGCACACTGAAATAAGTAAATAAATACTTCTGGTTACAAGAATTCAATTCCTTCTTCTTGCCCTGAATTTTAAGGCTGCACATACAAATAAATTAAAAAAAGTCTGCTAGTTTCCATCTCTTCACTTGATTTTCTTGACTTAAATTTTAACGCTGGATTTGGGGAATAGAGGGAGTTTGCACTATCATTGGCATGCCTGAAGCAATCATAGGCTTCAGGTATGTGGTGTACATTATCCCTTGCTTTTCAAGATGAGATTCCATCTTCACGGTTACATCGAATATGGAACTGAATCATATCGATTCAATTACAAAGTCACCTTAAAAGCATTAGTACTGCACTGACCACCTTCGTAAGTCTGAAAAATTCCAGACTTACAGCAAAAACACCATTTCATTGCAGTGAATACCTGCATGTGGTTGTAGTAGTGACATTTCTGTATCCAAGTTTTATCATTTTCACAGCCTTTGTAAACCATTACATTCCCAGAGTATTAATCCAGTAACCTAGCCTGGGTACATGTTATTAAAAAGAGTGAGATTTTCCAAGGTAGATGAAATTCCCATATCCAATTATTTTTTCTGAATAGTAGATAAACCCTATTTATTTTATATTTTATTTTATTTTACTTTTTGTGTACTGGAATAAATAAATGAATTAATCAAGGAAGACATGTTCCCTTTTCATCCATCATAGATCAAATTATTTCCATTTTGTAACTGGATTTAATGACACTGAAAACAAAATTTTCATTCAAGAAACTGGTAGGTCTTTCAACAGAATAACAAGTTTGCCTCAATAAAACACATTTTTAGACATGAACAAAGTATTTTTAAACTCACAGTTTTCACATTTAGCAGCCTAAGACACAAAGAAACAAATAAACAAAAAAAACAACAACAGAAAATTAGTCAGAAACTAATACAATTTTAAAAACAGTGGAATGGTTTCCTGGTTAAAATTAAACTGTTCCTTTCTTTTAATTCAAAGTCCATATATAATGTTATTTTCTCATTTAAAAAATTGCAAAAAGTAGACACTGCACCATTCTGAAACAAAATTCCTCTCTCTAAATCTTTCCTATGCTATTAGGAATTGAATTAGGTCTATTGTTCTGTTGTGATGAATGTAAAAGAATTTAGCTCGTATTATGCAAAGTAAAAGAATATGCTTTAGGAAATAAAATAGAAATGTCGTTTAGGAATAAGGAGTGGTAAAATTCTCTCAAATGTCAGAAGTCTGAAGAAAAAGAGTTCATGATCACTTTGCTCAGTACCTCAATTACTGGATTCTCAGTATTTCTATGTCTTGCATTTTTACAGTTCACTAGCTTTTTTGAATTTTCAGTCTTCGAGCATTCTGCAGGACAAAACTTTTGTTTTGGGGTTTGTCAAACATCTCCCAGAGAGATTCAAGGAAGTCGATCTGTGGAGATGTTCAAAACCCAAGCACTCTTCTCTGTCAGATCTACCTCTGAACAGAGGGGTTGGACTAGGTCACCACCAGAGGTGCATACCAGTTTCTGCTTCTGATTGTAATATTCCCCAAGTCCCACTTACAGTGGACAGAAGTCCAGCAAATGTTTGCACATTTGGCAGAAGCAGCTTAAGGTGAAGTTTCTGTGTGGCTTGAGTTTATACAACCTTCTCTATCTGGAAAGCAATCCTAAATAAAAAAAAAAAAAAAAAAAAAAAAAAGATGGGGTGCTGTCTCATAAGAAATGTAAAGTATTTGGGGTCACAAGGGCTTTTACAGGATAAAAAACTGCATTTCAAAATGAGTTTCTGAAGTAGCTCAAGACTGTCTGCCATGTTATGAGAAATTTGATGTACTGCGCTACTTTTACACTGTATACTTGGAAGTCTGAAAATAGAACTTCCCTTTTTACAGCCTCTTGTCCTTAGTTAAGAATCAGATTAAAATTTTTCATGAATCATTAGAACATCTTCAGTCATTCCTGATAATGAAAGTTCCCTGAACTTCCCTTCTTCTCTCAGGACTGAAATGAGAAAAAGGAGAATTTACCTTTAAAAAAAAAATTCAATTTCGTATTCTCTATTTATTAAGATAAATAGTTGCCTTGCAAAATTCAGAGCACCCTTATTGATGAACAAAATGACCTGATACTTTCAGTTATTATCCTTATCTGGATCTATAAGAGTAAGTAAAGTAGGGCCAGGGCATGGACCAAGTGCAGGGACCAACCATTCCCACAGCTATTCATACGGCCTCTGGAGACAACTAATCTTTGGTCTGGGACAGCAAGCACTGCCATAATAATGCCTGAGCACTGCTGAAAATACAGCCTGGATCAAGGGCTGCTCCCAGACACCGGGATGGATTAGGAGACAAATCTAGTGAAAGAACACTATCTTAGTGCTAAATAGTCCATTAGGTCCAGACATTGGCTTCTTTGCCAGTTTGAGGTATTAGCATAGACATAACCTGTGTGTAGTGTATGCTGCTTTCCTAAAAGTTTTGGCTGCATGATATAGGTGGGCTTCTCATGATTTGCTTGATGTGACCCACATTTCCATTCATAGAATATTAATGAAATATCATTCTTCATCCTTTTTTCGGGCGTTGATGCAAATCACAAGTTCACTGATTTATTCAATATCTTGACAAGTACTTGGAAGAATATAGCAGCAATATATTTCTCAGTTTAAAAGTTTTTTTCATGTGATCTGCTCTAGCATATCTTGTTAATGTTCAGAAAGAAGCATTTCATTGGAACAGAAAAAGGAAAAATATATCTCAAAGAGACTTTTCTGAAGTGACTATCAAACAGTGAAGCTGTACATTCACACAAAAAAGCCACTGTTAACCTGGAAAAGGCAGTCCCAATGGGGCTACTTAATTGTGTAAGAAAGTCAGAAGGATTTTACTACAGTATCTCCAAGTGCAAATTGAAGCAAAATGAGTGAGAGTTGGCCATATATTTCTTGTAAAAAAAAATATTTGGTCCCAATAAAAATAGATACAAGAAATGTTGTGGGTTTTTTTTACAAAGATATCACTCCATGTGAATCTGACCCATTCACTTTGCTTACAAAAATAACATTTCATCCTAATTTCTGAACAAAGGAGGAAGATTAGATATCCACAGTAAAAGCATTACGCAAAATGGAAGTATTGATTTTCAACAATCCCTAGACCCAGGCAGCTTGTAAAACAATTTCATCAAGATCTTTCTGAATATGGATTAAATTTTCATATGTCAGAAATTAGTGACTCCAGTAAAAACTCATTCACTGGAAGATCAGACTTTTATTCTAGGGTTCTAGAGTATTCTGTTAGAGCATTTTTGTATTATAAACACTGCATGCTACAGTTTTAATTCTAGACTTATAAATGTATGGACAAATTTAACTTTTGTTTTCACATCTCAAGGAAATTGCAGGCAAGCATCACTTTCAGCTCACAACAAAATGTTGCTTTGTTATAAGAAATGGTCATTCTTTCTGAGGCCTGATTGAAGCTCAGCTGTAGTCAATAGAGAGATTCCCTTGGACTACAATGAACTTAGATCAATCTCAGATGATCTTAGAGTAATCATGCTGAAAAACTTTTAGTAATTACCTTCTTCTGTTTTTTACCCAGGTATGTTACTCTGTGTGGCTCAGAGATGTTGCTCACATTGGTGGGGGTCCTGTACACAAATCTGACAAGGAAGAACTCCCATTACATTTCTTTTGTTCATCGATCACAGTTTTAATCTTTGTCTCAAATCCCAAAACCCATTCTCAATTCAGTCACCACCTGTTTTATATCCTGAACACCTTTCTCTTGTCTCATGCTGTCCTGGTGTCTAGACACCTCTCACTCATGACAAGCCTGTACCACATACAAGACAAATACAAAACTACCCTGATTACAAACTGTCCTACTCTTTGACATCACAAAATTAAATCCTCCTAGATGTGCAGAAATCCCAGTGTGGATTTGATCTGCATGTAATGCCTAATCCACTCATGCCTGGAGGTATTCAGGATATTCACGGAAAATCTAAATCCAGATTTTCTGTGATCCAGATCTTCTAGTTTTGTGAGATGACATTCCCGTCCTGTAGATTCCTGGAGCAGAGATACACTCAGCTTTGTACATACAAAGAGTAGTATGCCTGGGACACTGGGGCAAGATGGACAATTCCAAGGGGGTGCATACTTCAGTATGAGCTAATAAAACAAATACAAGTGTGCACTGTCACACTTCTCTCACTGAGGAGAGAAATGTTTTGTAGGCAAGTGTCTGTCAACGGTTTACCGGGCTGAATCGGCCCGGTTCCGTGACGATTGGTGTGGGGGACTCACGGACCCACGCCCCAGGAAAGGGCAAGGGAAAAGGGAAAAGGGAAAAGGGAGATGGGCCCAGAAACAAAACAGCGGCAACGATCTGAGGAGGAAAGCTAATTTACTAAATAAGATATTAGAAAGCAAAATAACACAATATAATACAATGTAATTGGAATTGAGGCTAATGAATCAAATAAAATGAGCAAGAGAGAGAGTGTCCGATAAACCGAAGGCCTTACGCTAACGCTGAAGGCGATACGGCAGCGAGCACCCACTGCTGAGTCGATCCCGAAGGAAAGAGAGTGTCCCGTGACCGCTGAGGGTTTTTATCTGTTCCCTCTGAGCGGAAAACACGTAAAAATACAAAGCATCGCAAAGTCCTCTGGGGAATGTAGTGCTTCTTCTCTTCTGAGACAGGTATACCTGGAATTATCAATGATCTATGGAGCTGGAGTATTAGCTCTTTAACTCTTAATGCAATACATGATGTTATGATGTGGAATACCAGTACCAAAAATCATAAAACCATGACATTCCACCCCTTATTCCACATCGTTACATCATGCTTGATACATACAGAAGAACAATGATTAACATGCATTAGATACACACACACACAACATATATACAAGTATATACATGGAATTACTGACTGCACTCCCCCAACATCAAATTCCCTTGTGGTACACACTGAACATCCCCATTCTTCTGTATCACCCACCAAGTGGACCCAGGTCCCTGAGCAGACAGTTCCACGGAGAGGTTTGCTCTTCCCAGAAGCTGGAAGTACCCAAACTGCTTTGCCCAACATGTTCTTTACATGTACTACAGGGACCTTATCTCCCTCTACTGTAGGTAGGGAGCTGGATTGGGCAGGACCATCACGATTGATGGATCCTCGAGTATTGACCAACCAGGTGGCTTCTGCCAAATGCTTCTCCCAATGCTTGAATGTTCCGCCACCCATTGCTTTCAACATGGTTTTTAGCAACCCATTGTATCTTTCAATTTTACCAGAAGCTGGTGCGTGATAGGGGATATGATAAATCCATTCAATGCCATGATCTTTGGCCCAATTACTTACAAGAGAATTTTTGAAATGAGTCCCATTATCTGACTCAATTCTTTCTGGAGTGCCATGTCGCCATAGGACTTGTTTCTCCAGACCTAGAATGGTGTTTCGGGCGGTAGCATGGGGTACTGCATATGTTTCAAGCCACCCAGTGGTTGCTTCCACCATGGTGAGCACATAACGCTTACCATTGCGAGTTCGTGGCAAGGAGATATAATCTACCTGCCATGCCTCCCCATATTTATACTTTTGCCATCGCCCTTCCCCCCAAAGAGGTTTCATCCTCTTGGCTTGTTTAATTGTGGCGCAAGTATCACAGTCATGGATAACCTGTGCAATAGCGTCCATAGTTAAGTCCACCCCTCGGTCTCTAGCCCACTTATATGTTGCATCTCTTCCTTGATGGCCCGAGGTCTCATGGGCCCATCGAGCTAAAAATAATTCCCTTTTGTGTTGCCAATCCAAGTCTACTTGAGCCATCTTAACTTTAGCAGCTCGATCTACCTGATGGTTATTCTGTTGTTCTTCAGTTGCCCGGCTCTTAGGAACATGAGCATCTACATGGCGCACCTTCACAACCATATTCTTTACTCGGGCAGCAATATCTTTCCACAGTTCAGCAGCCCAAATAGGTTTACCCCTCCGTTGCCAGCCATTTTGTTCCCATTGCTGTAACCACCCCCATAAGGCATTTGCCACCATCCATGAGTCAGTGTAAAGATAAAGCACTGGCCACCTCTCACGTTCAGCAATATCTAAGGCCAGTTGGACAGCCTTTACCTCTGCAAATTGGCTTGACTCTCCTTTTCCTTCAGTGGCCTCTGCAACTTGTCGCGTGGGGCTCCACACAGCAGATTTCCATCTGCGGTGCTTTCCCACAATGCGACACGATCCATCTGTGAACAGGGCATATCTCTTCTCACCTTCTGGTAGTTCATTGTATGGCGGGGCCTCTTTAGCACGTGATACCTCCTCTGCGGTTGTTGTTCCAAGCTTTTTACCTTCAGGCCAGTCCATGATCACTTCTAGGATTCCTGGATGACTGAGGTTCCCCATCCGAGCTCGCTGTGTAATCAGCGCAATCCACTTACTCCAAGTGGCATCAGTAGCATGATGGGTGGAGGGAACCTTTCCTTTGAACATCCAGTTCAGCACTGGCAGTCAAGGTGCCAGAAGGAGCTGCGCTTCAGTACCGATTACTTCGGAAGCAGCTCGAACCCCCTCGTATGCGGCTAAGATCTCCTTCTCAGTTGGAGTGTAGCGCTCCTCAGGCCCCCTGTATGCTCGACTCCAGAAACCAAGGGGTCGGCCTCGGGTCTCTCCAGAAGCTCTTTGCCACAAACTCCAAGTGGGACCTTCCTTTCCAGCAGCAGTGTAGAGGATGTTCTTTACATCCTGTCCCGTCCGCACTGGCCCCAGGGCCACGGCACGGGCTATCTCCTGCTTAATTTGCTCAAAAGCCTGCTGCTGCTCAGGACCCCACACAAAATCATTCTTCTTCCGCGTTACCCAAAAGAGAGGGCTCACAATGAGACTGTAGTTTGGAACATGCATTCTCCAAAAGCCCACTACACCCAGAAAAGCTTGGCTCTCTGTCTTACTAGTGGGTGGAGACATAGCAATAATTTTGTCAATCACATCTGTTGGGATGTGACGACGTCCATCTTGCCACTTTATTCCTAGGAACTGAATTTCCTGTGCAGGCCCTTTCACTTTGCTTCGCTTAATAGCGAAGCCAGCTCGCAGGAGGATCTGAATTATTCTCTCTCCTTTCTCGAAAACTTCCCCTGCTGTATTGCCCCACACAATGATGTCATCAATGTATTGTAAGTGCTCAGGAGCACCGCCCTGTTCCAATGCAGTTTGGATCAACCCATGGCAAATGGTTGGGCTGTGCTTCCACCCCTGGGGCAAACGGTTCCAGGTGTACTGAATGCCTCTCCAGGTGAAAGCAAACTGCAGCCTACATTTTATGGCCAAAGGAATTGAAAAGAAGGCGTTTGCAATGTCAATTGTGGCATACCACTTGGCTGCTTTTGACTCCAGTTCGTACTGGAGTTGAAGCATGTCCGGCACAGCAGCACTCAGTGGGGGTGTGACTTCATTCAGGCCACGGTAATCTACCGTCAGCCTCCATTCTCCACTGGCTTTACGCACTGGCCATATGGGGCTATTAAACGGGGAGTGAGTTTTGCTGATCACTCCCTGGCTCTCTAGCTGACGAATCAGGTTATGAATGGGGAGCAAGGAATCCCTATTAGTGCGGTACTGCCGTCTGTGCACCGTTTTTGTAGCAATTGGTACCTGTTGCTCCTCCACTTGTAGTAACCCTACAACGGACGGATCTTCTGACAGGCCAGGCAAAGCAGACAGCTGCTTAATATTATCTGCATCCACAGCAGCTATTCCAAAAGCCCATCGATACCCTTTGGGATCCTTAAAATATCCCCTTTTGAGGTAATCAATACCAAGTATGCATGGGGCCCCCTGTCCGGTCACTATAGGATGCTTCTGCCAGTCTTTACCCGTGAGGCTTATTTCTGCCTCCAGCACAGACAATTCCTGAAAGCCCCCAGTCACTCCAGTGATACGAATCAATTCTGCCCCTTTATAACTTGAAGGCATTAGAGTACATTGTGCACCAGTATCCACCAGTGCCTCATATTTCTGTGGGTTTGATGTGCCAGGCCACCGAATCCACACAGTCCAATACACTCTATTATCCCTCTCCCTCCTCTGGCTGAGGGCAGGGCCCCTCTATTCATTACCTGTAGTGACAGGAACAACTTCACTGGTAGTTGGTCTGTGTTGTAATTCTCTCACCCGTGCTCGCAGTGCAGGGGTGGGTTTTTGATGCCATTCCTTCATATCTTCTCCATTTGCACGTAAGTAACTCCACAAAGCTGCGCGCGACATGAAGTTAGTGCTGTCATTTGCTCGAGCAGGACGGCGTCTGCTACTGATAGCTACAATTGATTCAACCCTATCAATCAGTTGGGATAATTTTCCCAATATATCTGCCATTTGTCCTTCGAACTTTGATATGGCTGAAATGGACGCGTATGGTGGTGGAAATTTTTGTTCGATGTTTTGAAGTGTAAGAATTAGTTCAAAAACTGGGGGTTTTCTGTCTTGGTCCTCATATCTGTTGAACGTTGTCACTAGTGTACCGGCGTACCTTTCTGGTGCTGACTTTGAAAGCTTCTGACATATTTCGGGTGTACTCCTTACTTTCTCTGGATCATGGTCCCGATCGTCAGGATCAAACGTGGGATCATACAGCATTTCCGCCACAGCTGTTTCTCTCAAATACTGGATGCCTTCCTCAATAGTTTTCCATCTTTTCACTTTAGGTGCCAGGTCACTCTTGTAGGGATATCTTTCCCTCACAGCTACTAGCATTCGTTGCCAGAGGCTGGCGATTCCATCCATATACCTGCTGATTCCTCTGTCGACAGCCGGATCTCGGGCAATGTTTCCTAGTTGGCGAGCTTCGTTACTATCAAGGGACACACTGTTGGCCCCGTTGTCCCAACACCGAAGCAACCAAGTGACAATACTCTCATCCGGACGTCGAACAAACTCCTTTCTTGAGCCTTGGATCTCAGACATTTTCATGGGCCGACGAAACGTCGTAACTTTAACTTTCTCTTCACCTTCATCATCACTTTCTTCTCCATGTCTCTCACTTTTCTTTGTTGCCTTTCTCGGTGGTGGTGGGGTTGTGGCCACCCCCTCACCTATATCTTCCTCTTCTTTCGGCACCTCTTCTTTGCGTTCTAGACGCGAGGACACACGTTTCCATTTCTTGCCTTCCACAGGGGCAACTGACTTTGATACTAGTGCTTTCTTTGGCTGGTCAGGTGTGACCGGGAGGTTTTCCTCTTTGGTTTGGGCCTCAGTTTGGATACTCTCTCCCTTCACAATAGTATATAAACCTCGGTAAGCATAAGCCAAGCCCCAAATAAGCTGCGAGCACCCACTGCTGAGTCGATCCCGAAGGAAAGAGAGTGTCCCGTGACCGCTGAGGGTTTTTATCTGTTCCCTCTGAGCGGAAAACACGTAAAAATACAAAGCATCGCAAAGTCCTCTGGGGAATGTAGTGCTTCTTCTCTTCTGAGACAGGTATACCTGGAATTATCAATGATCTATGGAGCTGGAGTATTAGCTCTTTAACTCTTAATGCAATACATGATGTTATGATGTGGAATACCAGTACCAAAAATCATAAAACCATGACATTGTCTGAGCATGGCTAAAGCAGTAAATCAGTCAGTAGATCCAGAAGTAAATGAGATTCATATTTTACGTTTGTGCAAACACTCCTCTGCAGAATGTTCCTTATCTTTCAGACTTTCTTGCCCTATTCCTCCATTCTCAAGATTAAAATATCTTTATCAGATTTACGGATTTGGAGACCTACTCAAAGAAGTGAGCTTGTTTTCACAGCACAGCTTACCATTTTAGAGTTTAAGACTACTGAATAATTGAAAGTGTTGACATTAAATTAGGTAAGCATGAAAGCAAACTGAGTGTTATCTTCCACAATCACAGTGTTTGAATTACAAACTACATATACACAAAAATAGTTTTTTTTCTTCCTTAAAATAATAGACCGAGATCTTGGTCAACATCTGCATAAGTTATGGCTGCTGTATAACCAGCATTTTAAAAGCTTCTTATTTTACTTACTTAAAGATAAAAATTCACATTAGAATGTCAGGTAAAGACAAACTTAGAGATTGTGACAGGTTTTTACCACAATAGACTTCAATTTTCAGCTATTATTTTTTTAAATAATGCTTTTAACCACATCGTGGTATTATTCTGTTCCTGTCTCCTTTAAAATTTTAATTTGTGGAAAATATGAAGGTAAAAAAACCCAGCATACTTATGTACAAAAATGTACATGTAGGTAGATATATACTGCTGTTTGTGTACATGTGTATGCAAACACTAGTACAGATATACAAAATCCTACATTTTTATTTCAGGAACATCTTAAAACAAAAGGTTTTGTTCTGAAGCAATTCTGCACGAATTATTCAGTTTTATTATTTTTCATAAGTACTGACAAAAATCAAGAATCTGATAATATATTATTGGATGTAAGCATAAACTAGTATTTTGCATTACATTATAAAAGCAGAAACATTCAGTATTTACTTCCTCAGTTTATTAATGATCCCCAGATTAACTTTTATTCTCAGAAATAATAAACTCCTGGAGTTCTAGAACCAGGATATTACAGAATGTCAAGGGCCTTTGAGATTTTCATCTGTGTAGGTCATCATACTTGAATAAGTTTCCTAGTGAAATGCTTGTCCACAACAGGAGACAACAACTGAACGTGAAAGGAGACAATTTGGCAGGTCAGTGAATGTAGTGATATAGAGACTATGTGAGTTTAGTAGATGATATTGAATGACACTGGCTTGAAATTTGTCAGAATTGCCCAGAACAACATCTGGACTGCAGTAATTCCTGACTATATTTCCAGGCCCTTGGTGACCAAAACTCATGAGATTGAAAATGCTCTGCTGGGAGATTGGGCCTTAAAGTACACTTGGGAAAATGGCATATTTTGCCTCCCACGAGCTGCAAGACATACTGCAGTCCTGCGCATTCTTAAAAAGGTGGACATCCTAGGGACATCAGCAAGGTAGTCAGAACTTTCTGTGCTCAGAATTCCTTCAATTTGTTTCCTAGCATAAAAGATGACACTGTCAGGATTTCTGCAGATATCCAAGGCAGAACCTCCCTCTCCTAAGGGTGATTCCAATCTTCAGCCTTTGTATGTGCTTTTTGTTCAGTTGCCCTGTGCAAATTGATTCTGTTCAAGAGAACACTATAGTGAGTACTTTGCTTTTCTAAACACAGTCTCTTTTTGGCTCGACTAGATCCCAGAATCAAAAATGGTTATGGTCATGCCATCTCATCTGAAAAAGAGTCACAACAAATCTGAAAGTCAAGTAGAACAACAAGACTGACAAGGTTCCTAGCAGTAAATTGATTTCATGACCCTTGGGGAGAAGTAGATTGAGACATGACAGCAGGACACAAGGGACCTCATGAGAAAAGCCATTGGAGTCTGTAGGAGGTATCTGCCATTCAGACTTATCTCACAGCTCATCATCATGTGTGACTGCCATGGATAATGATAATGAAAGCAAACTCATTTATGGAAGAGTTATCTTGATCACAGCTGGGAAAGAATGTAAAATTTCACGTGAGTGACAGTATATTGAAGTGCAAGGAAAAGTCACGTATTTACTTCTTCAAGGGCTTGGAATATCCCAACAGGAAAAGCAGGGGGAAAAAAAAAGAGGTAAAACATATGTATTTAATATCCAACTTAGCAATGTACTCCTTTAGCTTTGGCTTTGCCTGAATAAAAGAAAACTTCTTTAATCCGTTATGTGCTTAGAACGATGTCATTTTTCACCACAACTAAATTCCTTCCCAAGCTTCATCAAAAACTCTGCATCAAATCTAGCCTGAGACAAAGCAGGCAGCTCATTTGGAGACACTGAGGAAATAAAGTGGCTGTCTCTTGCCCATGACATTTAGTGGTATTTCAAAACAGGATCACCACTATCGTTTGATTGCCTCCATGCAGCTTCATCATAGGCCTAATTCTGTGATGCTCTGCTCTCAGCAAACCTTATAATGCTTTCTCTCTGCCTTGCCAGGCACAGAATGTCATGTTTATGTCCCTTGCAAGACAGATCATTTTTTCCTCCTGTTCTTTTCCCAGCTCACTACCAAAATGTAATGAAAATATCTAGATTCATTTACACCTACTTCTGTCACCTGCTGCTTTTGCCCCCACTCTGCCCACATTGTAACACATTGCTCAGAAGTAATTGCAGTCGCAAGTTCTATGAGCAAAACAGTGAAGGTGAGGTGAGCTCAGGGGATCAACAAGGCCATTCTCCAAAGGTGATGCAAACCTAAAGCACGTATCCATGTTAAACATTACCTCAGCTTTCTCTTTGTAATAGCTAATCACATTTTATGCCCTCTTTATCCAGTGCAGAAGTTTGAACTACACACTCAGAGGTTTTCCCATATCTGTCATATAAGTATTTCTTTCTTCTGGTATGCCACATTTTATTTTCTCTTGGTAGTTAACATAAAAATAAAATACAACAAAACATAAACTACAGTTCCATGAGAACACTATATTGAAAAAAAAAAAAAAAAAAAAGAGAGACATTGAAACAAGAGTACAGCACAGCAGCTAGGGTTTCCAGATGTGCCTAAGTGATAAATCCCGTAAGATGTGAAGGAGCGTTAGGGTAGATTTAAGTGGAACTAGGGTTCCCCAGTCAAAACTGACATCTAAAATACCCCAACCACAGACCCACCTCAAATAAAGACCCTTTGTGCAATATAACTCTCTCTAGGCACTACAGTTTTGTTTCTGTGCCAAATTCAGTTGGTCTGAGCAGTGAGGTATGTGAAATCATCCTTGAACCCTACCAGAAACCAAAACAGGTTGAGAAGGGGGCTGATCTGACAGGAGCTCTCAAGGAAAGCTTAGCACAAGATAATGGAATCTGTCCTACCACAAAATGTGTTTGTAGTACTTTTCTTTTTAAAATAAATGGTGAACAGTAATTAAGTGGCAAGAGTACTGCTGTCAACAGGCAGGGTGAGAAGCTGCCTCAGAAAGCTTGAGAAACTGTCTCAATGAACTCCATATTCTGTGGTGGATCAAATCATACTTACTGCAATACATTATGCTCTCCTGGCAACAGCAACATACTCACCTCTGTGGGCAAAATCTGTGCCTCCTTGAAGACAATCCTTGAAAACAGACATAGTCTTCTGAACTATATTCAGTGAGCAAACTGCAGTGGAGATCATGCATGACTCCTAGCCTCTCCAACTCAGCACAAAACAGAAAGGCCCAGAACTAGCTTTGGGCTCTTTCTCTCATAATGCTTCCATGTATCTATAAAATATTTTCTCTCATGTGCTCTCTATTGTAATTCTAACACTATATGGGCTGCTATCTTCTTTCAGAGTTGTTTACTGTTTGCTTCCCTAACGTTAGCTGTATGGAGGACGTTTTCCTGCAAAGAAAATACAAAAGCAGGAGTCCTGTGGGAGAGGGAAATATTCTTCACAAACATGCATCTACAAACTCCTTATCAAATAGGATATCATTTCTCAAACTAAATTTAGGATGTTTCTATGGAAAGTTCATGTTCTGATTAGAAGTAAGTTTTTGGCCTATTATGCATACCATTTAATAGTGTATTTTTGTTTCTCAGAAAAACCTCTAAGCCTGGGAAGAACTATGTAGAAACAAGCTTGAAAGTAATGTAAACAACCTCATTTAAAGCCATGTTGATTACTATGTCAGTAGAAATTCTGAAAGAATAATCAAATTCAAGTGGTTGTCATTCAGATATGAATGATGAGTTTTCAGAGAACTTGGCTCTAATTTATAAACCTTCAGGCCACACTCTTCTATCCATGTGCACTTCTATACCTCAGTTAATAATCTCCAGACTTAAAGAAGTATGTCAAAGAAATAAGACAGTGGGGTTTTGTTGTTGTTTATTTTTTTTCTTTTTTATTTTGTTTTCTGAACTGCAAATAGAACTTAAAAAAAGCAGACAAAACAAAACAAACAAACAAAAAAAACCCACCAAAACGAAAAATAAAACCACAATAAACAAGAAAAAACTATAGCTACAGATAGATTCCAGAAACTATATTTGGGTTGTATTCTTGAAGGACTACAACTCATGGGAATCCCATGCTGGAGTAGTTTGCAAAGGACAGCATCCCATTGGAGAGACCCCATGATGGAATAGAAAGAGAGAGTGAGGTGGAAGGAGCAGCAGAAATGAAGTGTTATTTAACTGATTGCAACCTCCATTCACTGTTCTCCTGAGCTACTCTGTGGGGAGGAGATAAGGATGCGAGAAGTGAAGAAGTAATCTTGAGGCTGGGAAAAAGGGGGGGAATATGCTTTTTGTTTTTTCTTTTTTCACTCCCCTACTCCACTATTAACTGGTAAAAAACTGAATCAGTTTCCCCAAGTTCAGTTTGGTTTACCTGTGATAGTAATGGCTAAACAATCTTGTCTCTACAGGAATCATCCTGTATCTGTACGCACACTAGCACAATGGAGGCCAGCACCAGGAGCAAGCATGGTGTGTTCTGTGACTTGTACTCCTGTGTACCCATGCTGCTAGCCCACATATAACTGTAGCTTAGATCTAATTAATACACTCCATCTTGTAAGTTTGTGTTAAACATCCTTGCACAAAACAATGGTGTTGTTGGCCAAAACATGCTGTAAATATGCTTGTTCTTGGGGCAGTACAAAGAGGCAAATTAAACTCAGTTTACTTCAAACATGAAGCATTGCTCCAAATTTTCTGAGTATTGGTTTGAATATGACCTACTCAGACAAGACCAGAATTCCAAATTCAGAATCATACTGAAATGAAAGCACTTTAGGTGCACTTTCTAGTATAGAGTACTGTAATCTCTTAAGTCACTTATTCTTAAAACTGAAGTCAGGTTCATCTTCAAGAACATTACTTCCTCCATGATCTTCAGCTGAATAATTTATGCAGTATAGCCAAGGGAAGATTTCTTAAATCAAGTATAGTAAAAGCTACTGTATGAAAGTATGAAATATGTCTACTATATACAAAGAAGTTGCTAAAAATCTCAAAATTGCTAAGAGGTTGCATCCTTAATACCTAGTGTCGTTAAGTGGGATCTTCAAATAACCAGTGTATGGCCCTTCTACTTAGGAGAGATGAAATATCAGAACGTGTTAGAGAATTGAATAACTCCAAGTTATAGTACAGACAGTGTTCAAGTGTTTATTAATCTTTAATCTGTCCTCCAAAACACGATGAAGTCTCATTCGCTTCTATTCATTGACCTCTAACATTGTTGCTACATAATTTTCTCTGACCCTGCTCTAGTCATTTCCTCCCAGTTCTTGGCCCTCAGTTCTTGACATTGTTACTTTTGATCTTCTCTGATAAAGCTTAATTTCTGCCAGATTCTGTTCCAATTCTTGCCTTTCCATTTTCACTCACTCTGGATCACCTAATGAAGTATTCTGTATATGTCAGCATCCTCTTGATCATTCTGATGGGTCAGAAGCCCTGTTATTCAGTCTGACAGCAAGAAAAAATTGCAAAAGGGTTCTCACTAGGCTGCCCAGGCCACAAAAAGGCACACACTTCATGGGAAGAGTAGATTTGAAGTATCTGTCTGTCTGGAATATCTATAACAAATGGATTACTGTTCTTTAACTACGTCTCTGACTGTTGTAACACACGAATGCCAGTCTTGTAAATAATCAAGAATGCACAAGGAGATGTTTGGAAAATGATACTTAACTAAGTGACAAGGAAAGACTTCAAACATGACCAAGAGGCACTAAAACAGAAGTTCTTTCCAGATTATTACATAATTAGCGGTGGTTTGATTCCTTCTTTTATCTTGTTGAATTTTATCTGTTTTATTGTTTTCGCAGTAATGCCTGTGTATAGCATCTTCCTTTATCTTTGATTTTATTTTCATTATTCTTTAACATTTCTCCAAAATATTTTTTAGTGTTTCCATGAAAAACTTTAAATAACTATTTTAACATCCTTCTGCAATATTTTGGAACTTTCTATTCTGATTCATTCATACTAAATTTATGATCAACCAACACTTTGACTACATTACAATGAACTGCATGATGATAATTTGATTCCTGATTTGAACTGATGCCTCTGTAAGTATCTTCTCTCTGAACTGTGAAAGACAATTCACCATAATCACTCTTAATATTATTTTACATCAAGAAATAGAAGTATGACACTATTATCTCCTTCTAGATCTGCTCTGTTTTACTAGATGTTAACATGTAGAAATTCTCCAGACTGCTTTATTTTATCTTTCTATCAGTAGAAAAATATTTGTAGCTTGTTGTTACTGATTTTTGCATGCTGATCTATTTTTTTTTATAATTTCACATTAATGAATGATTAAAGCTGATCACTGCTAAAAAGTACAATTTAGTTACACATTGTAGGATTCAGAGAGAACAAGATTGTTGTTTGCAGAACAAAAGCTGTTAACAACATGGGAGTTAGGACAAAGAAAAAATACCAATATTGTTACTTTCATAGTATTTCTTGAACAGGATTTGGACACTGAAAGAAAAACAGAAATATGTAGTTTCTACACAAAGTTTGTATTCCCTATATGTTGCAAACAATAATAAAGTTTAACATTCAAAATATTTGGCTGGAAAATATCATTATTATCCTGGGAAGCAGAGTAAGGATCGAAAATCAAGCTTGTTATAAAACAAAAATATTTCATAATAATGGTGAAAGATGACAGACAATAATTATTTTCAGAGATCACCATCCTGCAAAAACTTTTTTTTTTTTTTTTTTAAGTTTTTGTAGCTAACATTGTCTAGAAATTGATTTTTCAGGTAAAGGTGGATGAAATTTGAATTAAATGAATATAAGCAAAAGCCTACAATGTGGTCCATAGCACAGGTCCTTTTGGCTGATTCTTGGGTGATGGCATCTCAGCAAACGTGACCTTTCCTGTACTCCACAAAAGAACAGTAAGGACTTTTGATTTTGATCCCAACTGAAATTTTGTTGTTGCTTAAAAAGATAAATGACTCAGTTTCCTTAAGACATTTACTCATGGCTTAGATAAAAAGATTCCATGGCTTAGATGAAATGAAACTCCTGATTCAAGACCAGTGTTCCCAAATTGGCATCCCCAAACACTCCAGGAGAATCACAGTCACTTGAATCTGAATGAACAGAAAAGTAGCTCAGTGAGTATTTGCTAACAGAAAATGAAATGGTTTCAATAAAAGACACAAATAAATTCTCTTTGATACCTTGCAATATGGAAAGCTGCACTTCAAACCACTGGAATGAGTTAGGCACAGTGGGGCACTTGAATTCTAACTGCATATACCCACAGTGTATGTCAAAACCACTTGGCTGTTGAGCGATGGTTTTATAATCTCGACTTTTCATCTCAGCCTGAATATAGGACCACCCGGAATGATTATTCAAATAGATGTTGCAATCTCCTACCTGTAGTCATAAATGTCAGTAAGTCATAACCAGCCCATCACATCCAGCTGAATGTACAGCATTTGTGACTGCATAGTTAAGAAGCTCAGTTCAGACATCACATTTTAGGGAAACATGCTTTCTATGAAGTATGAAGAAGTTCAGTCATAGTTCTTAAAATCTCTAAATAGTAGCAGTATAAGAAGTTTGCCACCTGTCTTTGAAGCATCACCAAAGTCAGCAAAAAAGGATCTGAAAAAATGCAGTGAACAAGTGAGGAAAAGTCCACTTAAGATTCCCAAGAGCAAAATTAGACAAGAATACATGTAAAACCAGGGAATAAACTAACAATGCAAGTGTACACTTAAAAGACCAAGCCATAGAATAAAACGATGATGAAACCCCCTTAATTAAAAGAAACCCCCTTAATTAAAATGAGGAATTAAGTGTGGTTTCTTATTATTAAAGAGTAAAATATGTATCATACAGTCCACTAAAAGCGTTAAAATAAAACAGTCCTAAAATCAAATAAGTTCAAGTAGCATACCATGCACAAATCGTTTCTTATAATAGCTTGTTAAATGTGGAAAATAACCAGGAGAAAAAAAGGAGACAAACAACTAAACCTCTTTCATAGAAATATAACTAAAAGGCAGGCAGATCATCAGTAAGACCTCAGTCACCTGCTACTAATTACTTTAGCTTCAGGTTCTTAAGCAAACACAGATACAGCAAAACTAATCTCTAAAGAAAAACTCAAGCAGAATGTAGAAAAAAATCCTTATCCATTACAGTTCCCTGATACCACCCATCCTGAGAGATAACTGTTTTGAATTAAACAGTTAATGGAGTATTTTCATACCAAGGGAAATTACTCAATAATGAGGCTTACTGTGTTAGGATTAAGGTGGAAATTTTTAAAAAGAAATGAAAAGCTTTACCCAAGGTGACAGGTAGTACTCTTGATCGCTAGGGATGCTTTGTTTTAGAATGGTATTTTCACACAAAACAAAGTAAATAGACCAGTTCAGTTAGAAAAAAATACACAAAAACCGAAAGCTTAAAACAAAACACACAATCAAGAAGAAAAAGTGCTTAAAAAATTCTAATATACTTTGAAATTCTGATGATATGATATACTAATGTGTGACACTTATTTGATCTGTGTAGTGTTTCAGCAATATTTTCATTCTTACTACAATTTTAGTCAAGAAAAGTGAGAACTTTCTATCATGACTTCTTCCTAGGGAAGCTAGGAATATAAACACTGTGAAGAATGACAGTCACGTGCCATCTCCATTTCTTGTGCAACATGAAGCAACTGCAGCAGAGAGGAAAGTTTTGCTCCATTTTCTTTGATGCTCCAAAGCAATTCCCCATAGATGCTTAGAAATACAAAAATCTGAATGCATGCATTAAGCCTTTGTGAAGGGTAAAAAAAAGTTAGAATGAAAGAACAAAGTTTAAAGATTATCAGTAAAAATGCAAGGTTGACTAAGGCCAAACCATACACAAACAAATGGTATTTCAGCAGAAATGGGAATAGTAGAATATTATAATAATGCACTCAGGGAAATAAAAGAAGATAAACAGTCAGTGGAATGGATTTGAAATGGTAGAGGTGTTAAAATATTGTGGATGAAAGTCGTGTGCACTGACTGATTTGGCAAGCAGTGCATAAGTAGGGTTTATCTGGTGCTGCAGAGGAGTGAAATTCGTTCAGAATGATTTCAGAATCACTGGGAATGTGGTCAAGATCACCAGAGCATATCTTGATAGAGTACTTATACTTTCTCACTGCTACCTAGGACTTGAAGAATGTAGTCTATTCATTATAGCTTTAAAAAATATGTTGTTTTAAGGGCTTAGAAGAGTCCCCCAGCTAATTCTATCATGAGATCAAAAAGCAGTCACGGACAGTGAACGTCAAAGTTTGATTGTTATTAATACATATATAAAAATGAAGGAGTGCTAAAGGAATAACTTCAGTAATTACCATAAAATAATATTTAAATCTAGACAAAGGTAATTCTTTGGCCTTGTATGAGCCCTCACCACCCTCATAAGTCAGCTGGGAAAGGTACGGAAACTTTAAATGTAGAAGGCACTCTTTGAAATGCAGCTGCTGCTAGGACGCACTCTGATCACAGTGTTGATGTTCCAGTAGCTTTGGGCAAGGGCCAGGGGAAGAGAGAAGTGAAGTTAGCTGAAGAGAAATCAAAGAGGGAATTATCATGTTTAAACAATAGACAAAATCTCTAATTAAAATGTATCCACAGACACTAGAGCTCATACTTACACTTCATTAAAGAGGGACCTGGGATATTTCGTAAGCACGTCTCGGTCTCTTAGCTGTGCATTTAGTATGGATACAAGAGTATGCAGAGGAGAATTTAGATATATGTAAATAGATTGTGGAGTATGTACATAATCATTTAACTGTTTCTCAGGAGAGTAATGGTAAAAGCAGATTAAAAGTGGACAAAGCCTTAATGTGGGCAGTTTTGCAACTAACTAGTGTGGTAGCCCTGATTTTAGAGCTGATTTTTCATGAGAGTTTTACCACATTTTTACGATTGGGGAAGCTGAAGGTAAGTTTGAAAGCACTGAGCTTGCTTGAGAATGGAAGAAACATAAATGGAAATGAGACAAGTATTTCTTGAAAGGAAAATTATCTGTCAAAACTGCCTTATTTCACTGGGGTTGTATAGTAAAATAAAATCTCATCCACATTTTGCTTAGACAGGTATTTACTACCAAGTCTCTTATGTCTTGCTATTGGAACTTTAACCACTGATACAAAGAAGGAAGAAAGTCTAGAGTTAGGAAATACTGCCCCAGTGAAGAATGAAAATTATAAAACAAAAATATGGAGGCGGTGCACTAAACTCAACAAGGCATAATATTTTTATCTGCTTCATTTCAGTTCATAACAAGATGCAAAAACTTCCATAGGTCAAATAAATACTTTTTCAATTGGTGATGAGAGGAGAAGGAAATATCTATCTTTCTACACAGATTAATAGACTTTCTATTGAATGTTTCACTAAAGTGAAAGGAAGGAAAGTGATTCATACAGTATCTCAGCTCAGATAAAGTTCATCTTACTTACTGAAAATGTTGGAACCTCTTTGAAACATGAAACAATAAATATTAACCTTGCACATCTAGGAAGCAAGTGTTCTCAGAGTAAAAAATGTTTTTAGTAACATTACATGTTTAAGTTCTTAAATTGGCTAATGATTTTTTTCTGCTGATTTTTCAAACTTGTTTTTCATCTAAATATCAGATTCCTATTTGGATAATGCTTTCAGAGTATAAAGATCTTAATAGAAATCTGGAATAAAGTGATAAATTCAATGTCAAACTACAGCAAGCAGTAGCCAGAATATATTCCAATTTGCATTGGTCCTTGAATTGTAATTATCATTTGCATTGCAATTGCATCTAGAGGTCATTTCTGCTTGCAGCAATATTAAAATTTCTTCAGAATAATTCTGAATAAATAATCTTGAAATCTAAAAAGAATGGGAATTAGGAAATCAGAAGTTGTATAGGCTTTGTTTAGAAAACAGCTGAAATTAAATATATTCATGTTCAAGAGACATGTCAGAACTGGATTCTGGGCTCATGTTTTCATCACTAATGTTACACAGATCACTCACTACCTGTTTAACATTTTAAAGTATTTAAAGTAAAATAACACACTCTACACATAACTTATTACAGATTGTATTTTCATCTTACTTCTGGAGAAAGAAAAATCAACTACTATGAAAAATGCGTAACTTATTATAGTGGAAACAGAAGGAACATACGCAAGGTGGTTTTGTCCCCTTTATTTATTATTTTCTTTGATGTTGTTTTGTTTTGTTTTCCCCTGGAAAGCAGATAAAATTATTTGTCAGAACACAGTTTTAGAAGTTACATATATGCCTTTAAATTGAAAGTATATACAATTTAGGTTTTGGATAACCAGAGTGTGAGATCTAAATATCAGTAACATCAAACAAAGAGAAATTAAACAACAGCAACAGGTATAGATCTAAAGCAGAGAACTACATCAGGCTGTAGAAACCAAGATCAAATACATACGATTTTCTTTTTACCCTTTGGGGTCATTTCTCTGATAAATAATTCACAGACTGCAGTGCAAAGTAGTTTGCATACTGACAAGATTAAAAAGAATGCTTTGTCTGGGTTAAATTTACTATCTGAAACCTTCCTTTAAAATGTCAAGCAGGTAATTAATTTAAGATGGTTTGCCAAGAAGAATCTCTGACCCTGTCAGAATAATTTCATTTCTTGAGGGTGAAGGGGATATTACATTTATCTTTGTGGAGTCTCACGTTTGTTTTCTTCCTCCCTTCTCCTCACTTCTTGCCATTCATTACCTGTTTCATAACATCACGTCAAAGTAAAAAAATTAGCACCACAATCTTTTCCTCATTAATTTGCGACAATACAGCAAACATTGGCTGCAAATTGCCAATGAATAGGGAATAGAGTACAAGTCAGACCTCTTGACTCGAGCAGAAGATGAGCATTTTCTGCAGAGAGCTCTCCCCTGCCTGAGCATTCAGACAAGCATTTTGAGTAGCAGTGGGAAATGCATAAATTCAACAGCATGAAGATTCGCTTTTGGCATAGCAAAACATCCTGTCCCACATATGCACAGTAGTGTGCTTTCTTATGAATGAATGCTTAAATGCATGACAATCAGCAGGGTTTTTACATCTGCTCCTCAAACCTGGTTTACTGGTGTAAAATTTTATTAGAAACTGTGTCACCTCTGCTAATCCCTGCAGGCAGTGTGGGAGAGATTAAACAATGCAGTGACACTACTTGGAGGCTAAATCCTATGTTTGCATGGTTAAGCAGAAGAAAGGGGGAATGGGAAATAGAAGTACGCCAAGAAAAGAAAATACAATTAACATTCCTGAATACGTAGTGAACTTTCTCTTAGAAGCAGTTTGTGACATTGAATACTAATCAGTTTTTTTTTTTAAATGGCATTTGAATTACCTCTAATTAAGACACAATGAGATAATCTTGATTTTCTTCAGAGGAAGAAACTGTGCCAAGCTTCCTATGAAATCCAAAGAAAAGTAAATCAAACATTTCTAAATTGCAAAAGTAGATTCCAAGAGATATGCTAAAGTACTTGGAGTGATTTGAACAGCTTAGCTATCCTCTGTATCAGCTGATCTTTCATATTTTACCATAATTTATCATTCATGTGGCTAACTGATAAAAAACTATTTTTCTCTTCAGTATATTTATTGCATCCAACCAAATCAAGAATCAACACATTGATACATTTCTTTCCTTTGGGAAACAGTTCAAAAGAAGTGAAAATAAAAGAGGAATCTTCTGCATTCTTTATAGAAACTTTGAACTGGACAGGAAAAGCCCATATTGGGCGGTTATGATTTTCAGTGGCACCTGAAATGTTCCACTGAGACCTCTTGAATCCTGCTGTTCTCTGTGTTTCAAATGATGCCTCTCATACCTCCTAACAAGATTATTTTGACTCAGCAGGGATACTCAACCTCTTAATAAGGAGAGATCATGTCAAGTGAATGAAGACAAAACCCTATTTCTTTTTTCAAACACCACTAATCCTCAGTTCTCCAATTGCATAGCAACATAATTTTATTTATTTATTTATTTACTTTGGAAAATCTGTGCTGGAGACGTTTTAGGATGTTACAGCTTTCACTGGCCAACATCTCTGCGTATCATCTCCAGGAAGACTCTTTTCAGTTATTAGTTTACACAAAGTGAATCAATCAAATTTTCATCAGATTAGGATGAAATTTAGTTGAAAGTGCAGTCATTTCCTCCTTGGCCAAATATTTCTCATTTGGGAAAAGAAAGGATGGAGTAAGATGTAAAGTCAAAACATGATATGTTGATGAGAATTTCCATTTGATTTCAGATGAGTGAAGACAAAGTTATCTGGAGCACCCTTTTTGTAGACCCATATACTTGAATGTCTCTCATTAGAAGCTGTACCTGTAAAATGTCTATAAAGATGGGAAAAGGGAAAGCATCATAGCACTTATTCCTTAGCAAATTCCCCCTTAACTCAGCACTGGTGAAGCCTCACCTTGAGTACTGTGTCCAGTTTTGGGCCCCTCACTGCAAGAAAGGCATTGAGACCCTGGAACGTGTTCAAAGAAGGGTGACAAAGCTGGTGAGGGGTCTGGAACACAGGCCATATGAGGAGAGGCTGAAGGAGCTGGGAATGTTCAGCCTGGAGAAGAGGAGGCTCAGGGGAGACCTTATTGCCCTCTATAAGTTCCTGAAGGGAGGTTGTAGTGAGCTGGGGGCTGGCCTCTTCTCTCATGTAATTACTGAGAGGACTAGAGGGAATGGTTTCAAGCTGTGCCAGGGGAGATTCAGGTTAGACATTAGGAAATATTACTTCTCAGAAAGGGTGGTCAGGCACTGGAATGAACAGCCCAGGGAAGTGGTGGAGTCACTGACCCTGGGGGTGTTCAAGGAACGAGTGGATGTTGTGTTGAGGGACATGGTTTAGTGGGAGCTATGGGTGATAGGTGAATGGTTGGACTGGATGATCTTACAGGTGTTTTCCAACCTTGGTAATTCTATGATTCTATGAACATTTTTTATTCTGCTGAAATGAACAGAGCTCTGCCTCTCAATGGAATGTGACCTCTTCATGTCCAGTGCTGTTATGCAAATCTTCATGCTGGAAAAAACAGCTCTCTCAATCTCTTTTCTTCACTATACTAGATTTTTGAGTGAAACCATCCCATACATTTTTCACAAAATTTTCAAAATATACAAGTCTCTCTCCGAGGTGTAATTTCTCTTGATACTCTGCACTAAGGAAAATAATTGGATAGCCCCAGATCATACACACATCTGAATTACCTGTGATTATTCCATGGTAATTATTGCACATTCAGGCCTAGATTCAATGAGATAAAAAAAAAAATGCTGATCTAACTTCAAACCATAGAAGACAGCTGCAGGATAAGTAGAAAACCTTGATTTCAAAGATCATGTTTTTTAATAGTTAGCTTTTTGGTGAATGCTTCTCTACAAACATCTGCAGAACAAACCTGTTCTTCTACTACAAAAGTTATCATTGCCCTCTCCATTAATGAGAATTCCAAAACTGTATGAAGAGTAACTTGTTCATTGGCAGGCATGAAGTGCTTGACTGTTTTAGGGACTGTAAGATTATGTCCCTGTTTTGTTACAATAGCTATACTACAGGCTACACATACATTTCTTTCAAGATAACCAAAACTGCTTAAATCTCTATTCCACTGACACAGTCACTTTGCCTTCAGAAGGTGCATTAGCAACTTACAGTTTGTAAGCTTTGATCTACAATAGGAACAGTTTGAACCAATATGATTAATAGTGGGTATTTACAGAAATCATGAACAAAAGGAAAAAAAAATCTTTTTCTTGTGTGAATGATAATATTGACAGCTTAAACTCATTCATGAGCAAGTGATGATAATCCGTCTGGAAGATAAATGTACTTAAGAAAAAAACTGCATATATAGGTTTATTAGTTTTGTGAGTAGCATGGACATATATAGCCTACTCTGTAATGACTGTTTACAGAACATTTAGCACTTTTACATACAAACAGATGAATTATTAGTTATGTCAGAACACCTAGGAAAAAATAAAACTTTTTTCCCAATGAGTGAAAAGGTAGATACCCTAAGAATTTTAATTGTTTCAAGCATTCCAACAACAAATTATGAATAGAAATTCTATGATGTAAACAAGCAGCTTCTGGGGGATAGGAAACTGAGAAATTATATTCTGTCTATTAAAAAAATATATATATTAGAGCTATTGAAAGACAATCTCAAAGTGTCGCACTTTTCAAGTTCTTTCAGACTTGCAGACTACTCTTAGAAAATACTTCCCAGTAATTTTATCATACAATTTTATTTGCAGTGTATGCTTTCGATAATGATATCCAATAACAGTTCTTTTCCATAACAACAGTTCATTTGCTGCAAACTTGTTAGCAATGTGAGAGTGAGTTCAACATATTTCTTTCCGGAGTTTTGACCTAAATACTGTGCTTAAAAACTTCTGTCAAAGGAAAAGTCAGCTGCATAAGAAAGATGCGCCATTATTTCATCAATGGTACATGCAGAATTGAAGGAAAAAGAGCAAAGAGACAAATCCATCCTTCGACTTTCACACTCATTTCCATTCCTCAGGTATCTGAAACCTAATGAGGAATCTTGTAAAACTGGTCATTTGATGTAGGTTTGACACTTCAAATTAAATAGTAAAATTAACAAGTATTTAGATATTAATGCAGGTGAGGAGTCTCTCAAGATGAGCAATTGTACAACTTTAATATATCAGGTTAACAGATCAGTCAGTTCACAATAAAATGTGTTGTAGCAGCTAATATTCACTGATCTTTAAAGTGATGTTTTTGACTGTATAACTCCTTTGAACCTCTAAAGCTTTTATTAGTTTATGCTTTCCTTATAGATTTTCTATCAATGACACTGTGAACGAATATTATTTTATATATCAAGTGTATTAAGTTTGACAAAAAATAAACCAAACTAAATTTTACATAGATAAAATATTTTCTACTAGCTCATAACTGATCTTACAAAATCTTAATTCTTAACTTCCCTTACAGGAAAGAATATATTATCACTGCAAACATCATTAGTTTACACCACAATATAATTTGTAAATGATGTTTTGAGAATACCAGAGAAGCAAAGAACTTCAACAAGACCACAGTAAGAGAATTAAGTACAGTAACTTCATTTTAGTATCTCTGATGTTATTTTTGAGTCTTAAATGAGATTTTTCTGAAAAAAAAAGAAGTTACTAATAAAAAATTATGCAATTTGGCAAGCCAATTTTGATATTTGATTTTCAAAATATATTAGCAAATTCATGCTGAAAAAATATCATTCATTTATATATATCAAAAATGATACAGTCTCCTGTGTACAGGTATCATACTAAATCCAGCTGTGAAAAGTTGTTCCGGTAGAAAGCTTAAAGATAGTTAACAGATTGCATCATGAATGACAAATTTATGTATTTTCCTCTCCCTAAACTCCTCTTTATTATTTGTCTCACACTTTCTACAGTCTTCACTTGCTACTTGTTCCTTCTGTAATATCTGAGATATCTAAATAATATGCAGCATCCAACTTCTTCATTAAATTAGAACTTTTTGAATTAAATATTAGATTTGCACTATGACACACAGTCCAAAGAAAAGCATGGAAAAATCTGATGCTTCTGGAAATAAAAACAGAGGTTTTCAAAATTTGAAGTTACAAATAACACTCTTCTTTCAACTTCCTCCTGCTCTCTCAGATAATTTTTATCTTACCAAAGAGGAAACAGAAAACAAAAATCACACATACACGCAGAGAAAAATCAAATTTATGTTTATTAAAAGTATCATGACACTTATGCTCACCATCCTGCTGGAGACATACAGATGTAACTGGAAGGGTTACATTACAAAGAGGGTTTTCAGTATAGTTTTGGCACATTCCTTAGCTTGGAGGACTTTGTTTTTGGAAAAGAAGGAATTCCTGAAAGGAGCATCCCAGTACACAGTTTTTGTCATTCCTTTTCCAGCTAAAAATCTCAGAAGCCTGTAGAAGAAGACAGTGGGCACTAATTCAGGGGAACATTTTATTCAGTCTGGATTTAGGATGAATTTGGCTAACAAACCAGTTCTTCTAGCCAAGTGTACTTCATGCCCATTGTGCCCGTCATCTACTACAGCTGACACAGGTAGCGTGGAATTACCAGGCTTACACTGAAGGGTACTTAGCAGTTTGATTGATTTTCTTGTCATTTCAGTAGTTACTCTAGAGATGTATAGTCCAGATACAGTTTTGTTAATCTAAACAATTTTGTTAATCTTGTTGTTATCTAAACCCATATGCTCATCTCTGGTTACAGTGTGTCCTTCCTTTTAAGCTGAGTAAAGTAAATTTTGACTCAAACGCATTACAAACCTGAAGTCAAAGGCTTTGGATCCTGTTTCAATGAATTCCTTCTTCTCAAACCTGAGGAACAATCTCACTCCTGTTAGCTGAAATTGCCCATTTATTAAGGTAATAGAGATTTCTACTTATTTATTTATTTAGGTAAAATTACAGACCAGAAGTTCAGCTGTTCTTGCTCTCCATCCTTCTGTTGAGGCATTATGAGGGTTTACTGGTTTTCATTATGGTGTGTATCAAGGGGTGCAGCTATTCTTCCATTACGAACTAGGCTGAAATAATTAAATTCTGCCAATGAGACTGGTGAACAAGAGTAATTAGCAAGAGTGATATTCAACTGCAGCTAAAATGCATTGTAAAATTGAAAGCAAAAATCTGTTGATAAATTATAAATGATGAGTTTGTATTTAGCCTTCTCATCTCCCAGTCATATAGTAAGTAAACAACTCAGTTCTCTTTATTCATCATTGAAATTTAAAGGAAACACAGTTCTTGAAAAGCCTATTCTGCATCTTGATAGCAACAACTTTAGATTTTCTGTGAAAGGAGTGGAGGGACTAAATCTGAACAGGCCTTTGGATCTGTGAAGAACAAACCTATTTCACTCACTGCAGTGTTTTGCAAAATCTTTGTAATTCACAGATCAGACCTTCAGGAGGCATTTCTCTGATTTGTCACAAATTCTCAGCCCCTGCAGTGAAGGAAACCTCCAGTACTATGAATATGATTAGGTGCAGAGGAATCTAAGGAAACCATCAGCAGACACTCAGCATTCTTCACACCCTTGCAATGCTGCAGCTAGAGAAAAGGTAAATTCTGACAGCTGATTTCACAGAGTTTTACCCAAAGCAAGATATATCTTTCCTACCAGCAATATCAAATCCTTGACCTTTGCTTCTCTTTTCTCCTTTATCTTTGATTCAAAAGATTAGAAACCCGTAAAAATACAATCTTCTCAAATGCCCTGACAAATACATTGGAAAAATCATATAGAGGGAATAAAAGCATTCTGCTTAGCACATAAATAGGCAATCTACTGGGAAGCAGATTATTTTGAAATCTCCAGCCCTCACACATCCCCTCCTGGAGGAAACAGAGATTCTTATATAGGACAAATGTTCAGCTTCCACATTAGTACATTTTCCCCTATTGTTTATTATCACTGGATTATTACTACAGTCATTATTTTCCTTCCTATGTTAGATAAGCTTGTAAAATATTCCACCCATAGAAACTCTAATATTTAGGCACCAGATGGTGATAACTGACGGTATACAAGACTGCAGGCTAAAGATAGCAGCTTTTTAGATATGTAAACAGTATTTGACTTGTCTTCAAAATCACATAATAAAGGTGTATGTATGAATCTCTTGAGAGGGAAGTAGAATTTTCTCTCTTTATGAGACAAACTGCACAATATTCAGGGTACTCTGCAGCTGATTCTGAAGAAAGTGTTGCTTGTCTCTTCATATTTCCATGGACATGTGTCACAACTAGACATCTGTTGTTTAAGTAGCTCAAAGTTTGGATTTGTAGTTCCATAGCTTTAACTCTCAGCATCTGGAATGCTTCCCCTGCATTATAGAATATCTTTTATTATATTTGCTATTGTCAGTCAACTATGTTAACACAGGTTGTGTTCAAGAAACGTGGAGATGTGGCACTGAGGGTCATGGTTTAATGGGAAATATTGGTGGTAGGTGGTAGTTGAACTGGATGACCTTAGAGGTCTTTTCCACTCTTGGTGATTCTATTCTATGAGATGTGGAGACGTATCACAAGTAATGTGTACAGGAAATGCAAAATGAGGCTATAGAATTTCTGACACTATTCACCATGTTATAACTTGACTGTACAGTCATAGGAGAAGAAAAGCCCCTGTGTATAGCTTATTTGCTCAAAAAGTCCTGAAAAAAAATTCACAACACTGAAAGAGGAGCCTGGCACATCAGTACATTTTATGATATCTGAGAGAATACTATGGGGAAGGAATGAGGAGACAAGGCTACAGTTGAAGCCTTACTTGTTTTATAGCCCATCTGGTGCCCTCTTTCATGCTGCGTCTCACTGAGACTGCTTAGCATGTTGATCTGAAGTAGCAGCTAACATATGACTTTTAGCAAAGCTACTATGAAGAAAAAACTGCTTTCCTAGAAAGAAGGAAAGATAGATCAAGCATGAAAATCAGTGATGACACTGGTATCTTGAAATTAGATTTTCAGGAATAAACTTATAAAACAGAACTTATATGTATCATTTACAGGGTTGTACATCTCATTTTATTTAATCTCACAAGATATTCATATCTAAACCTTGACCAGTTAAAAAAAATATGATATAAAAAAAAATTGTTGATGGAAAGATTCACATGAAAACCCAATACTTGTACCCTTAAGTAAATAACTGGGAAGGGTCTTCCTTTACACTTCCAAAATATTAGCATCATCTTATCATCTGCAAGGTGCAAGCTAAGAAGTACTTTGGATTATTAAATGTTTCATTCCAACTCATTTTGCATGTCACACCTGACTGTCACAGGAAAAATAAATGCTTACCTGAACGAAGTCTGCCAATTGAAAATATATGAAAAGCGACTGGCATTTCAACTGCAAATGGTCTTAGCCTACTCTTCCTCTTTTCAGTTTCTCCTGATAGCTCTTCTGACAAGTACACAAATTTTCAGGAGAGATCTGGTCTTATAAAGAGACAACAGAAACAAAAAATAGATTAAACTGGTAAGTAGGCTGATTTATCCACTCAAGAACATCATCAGGTTTGGAAGAATCCGGCAGGTTATCATAAGGCCACTCTTGATCATCAAAAGCTCATGGCAATCATGGAAGAAAGTGGAGGACTGAAAAAAATGAAATGTTCTTCCTAGTTTCAAAAGAGAAGGAAGGGATATCCAGAGAACTGCAGATTCCTCAGCCTCATTTCAGTCTCCAGGGTGGTGATGTATCAAACAATCATGGAACTGAATTTCAAAGAAGGAAAGGTGAGAAGGTAATCGTAAGTTGTCAGCATGGAATTATGAATGTGAAATCATACATGACAAATCTTACAGCCTCCTAGAATGACTATTCTGGGGGATGAGGGTAGGGCAGTGAGCATTTCTCGCAACTTAAACAGAACTTTCAACAGTATCTCACATAATGTCCTCATAGATGAACTGTTGGAGTACAGACTAGATACGCAGGCAGATAAATAGATTGAAAGCTGGCTAAATAATCAGGTTCAGACAGCTCTGTAATATGATGTCCAGTTGCAGGCCAGTCATTAAAAATACACCCCTGCAGTTGATATTGGGGTCAAGATTGTTTAATTATATTAATGATCTGGATTACCCATTACTCAAAACTTTAAGGAGTTTCTGATCACAGGATGGTTATGTTTATTCAGAAGGATCCAGACAACAAGGAGAAATTAAGAGCAAGATTCTCGTGAAGTTCAGCAAAGGGAATTGCTATCTCCTACACCTAGGGTGGAAAAATCCCAGTCATGGAAACAGGCGGAGGGCTGATCAGCTGCAAAGAAGTTTGTCAGATAAGGTCTTTGTTGGCAACAATTTAAATGTGAGTCAGCAACACATCCTCATAGCAAAGACCCACAACTTTCTGGAGTGCATTAGAAAGTGTGTTGCCAGCAAGTTGAGGGATGTGAGACTTCTCTATTTAGCACTGGCAAGGCACAGCTGAGTGCTCAGCACAAGGAGTGCTGAGTTCAATTTGGAGAACGTAGTACAAGACAGACATGGACATACAGTCCAGTGAAGGGTCATGAGAATACAGGGATTGGAAAATCAGTCATACAAGAAGAATTTGAGAGCTGGGATTATTCATCCTGAAGAAGACTACAGAGAGAGCTTCTCCATGTCTTTAAAACATTTGATGGTGTTGGGGGAAGGAAGAAAAGATATGGAGCCATGAAGGCGCTCACAAGACACAACTGATGTAAACTGAAGTACAGAAAATTCCATTTAAAATAAGAAAAAGCTTTTTTTATAAAAATAATGAAAGGAGATAAAAAAGTTTGTTGAGGGTGATCACTGTACTTATTACACTGGAACAAGTTGTCCAGAGATGTTTTGGACTTTTTATTCTTTGTGATATTGGAAACATTACTGAATATATGTTTCCCTGTGCAACCTGCTCAATTTGACCCTGCTTTAAGGAGGGGTTCAGAAAAGACAGTCTACAGAGGTACCTTACAAACCAGGCTATATTCTTTCCTTGAGTTTAAAAGAAGGAGATGGTGTGCTGCGGACTGCTTAGATCTCAGTTGAAAATGTTTTACTCACAAGCAGCACTGATTCCTTATGCTCAGGGTTGTGGGACCGGACTCAGGAAATTCAGCAGAGTCTAGTCTCATGTGGGAATAATGCCAATATGAGAATAGATATACTGGCTCTCGGCACCTCTGCATTGAGGAAGACTTTCAGCCTCTATGTCTTTGCTTCTAATTGTAAGAACTTGAGAGAAAAGATGTTCTCATTAAACATTCTGGGCTTGAGTTTCTACCTTAGCGCAAACAGTACATAACAAGCTTCATTCCTCTCGACACACGGATGTCAGACAGCCAAACCTTTGTACCATTCTTTACACCCATCACAAAGAGATGAACAGCTCCTAAGGACACGCTTTTTTTTGGAGATGACATTACCCTTGGTTGAGAGTAATGAATTTAGTTTTTATCTATATACCCAAGCTGAATTCCAAAAGGCAGTTACTGATAAGAGCATAGCTGTGGAAATACGGATGTCAAAAAAGGTTGTAAATAATTCTGGGGTCTTCAGCACATATTTGAACTCACTGCTTGTACTGGGAGGTCAGCTTTGGTAGCACCAGCTTTGGGAGGGAGAGGATGTCAGTGGAAAGAAGGAATGCTGCTTTGCAGTGTTCCCCGTGCACCCAATGAGTGCTCAAAGCCTGCTCCTTCACTCTCAAGCACAGAGCAAACTTCTTCTAGCCTTTCTGTCTCCACTTTTACCACCCAATAGCCGCCCTGTACCATCGCTAACAAGGTACATACTCACTACTAATGCCAGTTTTGAAGTGAATGAACAAATGCTAAAATAGCTTCAGATAATAACAGAAAATTAAAATGGCTGTTATTGTTCGGACAAGATTTCAGATTAATTTTATATCATTACCTTCAGAGATAAAAGGAGTTCTATTAATCCCCTGAGAATTTTTGTGTGACCACCAGATATATGTATTATGGATGGTACCTGAATTTTCTCAGAAATCTCCCATCTTTGTAATTCAAAAATCACTAATTTCTGCAGCCCCAAGTAGATAGGCTATAACAAGAGCATGCCAGTGATTTGAGAGAGATCTGCTACTCAGAGAAAGAGGTATAAAATTAACATACTGTTTATGGTTTGCAGAACCTCAAAGGGAGCTACTGCTGTAGGGGCAAAAACAATGACATCAATACCAGCATGTAACTTATAGTTTCATTTGTTACCCAGCCTCTTCTTTTGCTTTTATGGGTTATCATCATATTGGCTGCATTTTAAATATTACTGCTTTTCATTTTCAGGCAGTAACATAACATTAAATAAATACCAGCAAGATCTACATGGCACAGCTATTTCCTAGCATGATTTTGTGCAGCTCAGCAAGTAATTTCACCTGCTAAGGAAACTCAGGAGAGCAACCAGACTATCTCATTAGGCTACTAAATCAGTATAAATAAAGTTGTATTTAGACTGGACCAGGGAATGAACTCAAGTTCATAAACACAGAAAATTGCCGCTTATACTTCTTAATAGCAAATGTAATACTAGCTGAGTTTGGCACAACTAACAAAATTCAAATCAAGCTACTCTGTCTTTTTATTTGTTTGCTTGTTGTATATGAAATACTAAGGTTGCAGGAATATTCTTTTCCTAGAAAATGTTGTACAAGATAAATAACCTCTTTCATAGGACAAACTCACAATTATTGACTTTTTCTTGGTTGTGTTTTCTCTTTAAAAATGGACAGGCGATGAGGACCCTTCAAATTTCAATTAATAGATGATACAGAAAGAATAAAATGAAACAAACAAAATAAACAGACTCGCAGACTAGATTTTGCTGCTAAAACTATTTCTCATGCATCTGAGGTGCTAGTTCTGGTCTTCAGCAGACCTCGTGGATGCTCAGCGGCAGTTCTTGGTTCAGCACATTACCACCGGCAGCACTGCAAAAAGTGAAGCAAAGCAGTGACCACCCTGAAGGCTTGCTCTCCACCCATCATTTAACTTAGTCCGTGGCTTACTATTTTATTTCATTTTAATGCCCTTAAACAGATCTTTTCTGTATTCAGGAAAAATGTAGGCTTTTCCAAAATAAGAACAGGCTTTTCCAAAATAGGAGTTTTGCTTAGTATATGTGATTTTTCTGCATGAGTCCATTTTTGTCTTTGCACAGGACATGATACAAACTGTGAGCTCTGAAGAGCTAGTACCTGGCTAACAATAAAATTATAACAGATGTCAGTTATCACCTTTTGACACAATTAGAATTCAAAGTAAAATCTGTTAGTGAAGATGCATTTTAAATATTTTCCTGAGAGAAGAATGGCAAACAGTTAAATGCATTTCAAGAACATGGTAAACACTTCTTCATCAGATAAATAGATATATGTTTTTTCAGCAGTGATTTTATGGAATTTGTTTGTTTGTTTGCTTGAGGTAGCTCATAGATTTTGGAAAACGAATCCATAGATAATACGTAGAAAAGTAAAATGGACAGACATGTTACACAAAGAGTTAATCAAAATACCTCTGAATTTACCTCCTAAAAATACCTGTCCTGTTTGCATAAAAATGTATGCCATTATTGCATGTTGGGAGAATTATTTTTGTTTTATTTTTCTTTTCTAAACGCAGAACTATGTTTGTCTTTATAACAGTACAGTCCTACCTCAATTTTCCTGTGCATCTAAGCTTTATTTTGCCTTTATGATAAAGACTGATGGCAAACAGCCATTTGCAATTCCCTGGTTAGTGACCCATGACTGATCAGTCTCAGTGCATGTGAAATCAGAGATGGTTCTGCTCCAATTTATACCACTGGGCTAAGGCCACTGTCACTCTTAAGCAACCACTCTGACCCATCATCTAATGTGCCTTCTTCTCCTTTATGCTGAGGGCAAGAAAAGGAAATTGAATACATTATAGTTTTGGCACATCTACCAGATGCACTGTGAATCTCCTGTTTAAGAAATATGCTCTAATAGGGATCTTCAGACAATATGATGTGATTTTATGCAGTGCAAAGTGGGGTTAACAGAGCAGAAAATGTGTGTACACATTTTTGTCATGATTTTGCACAGATACACACATGGATACAAATTCTCTCTCAGCGATGCAGTTTACATGAAAAAAAAAAGGAGTGCTCTAAAAGTAAAGCATTCTTCCATCTTTGCCTCAGGAGTTAATAATACGGTTTAACTCTAGGGGCTTCCAAGAGTGTAGGGAATGTGAAGTAGTGTGAAGAAAGGACTGTAGTTATGCACACTGAGCAGCATCTAATTGAATTCCTAGCAGATGGGAAGTAATTAAATCATTTATTATCACTTCACAATTAGTTAACTCACAGGTATACCTCAGACAATAAAAGGATTTTATCCAACCTTCTGCTAGGAATTTAAAGTTGTTATCATCTCATCTTCTCTAGATTTGTTGCACATTTTAATCATCAGCAGGATAGTCAACATTAAATGATCTACTTAGTTATTAAAGTAAAAGAACTTTCAAAAACAATGAAGCAAACAAAAAATAAGTATACACAAACTTCTTGAGTGTCCCATTACTACCTATTTTGAAGATATATTTACTCATATATGGCCTCCTACTTTTCATTTGATATTTAAAAATATATAGGTGATACAACTTAAATATTTGGGGATACAGTAGTACTATAACAGAAAATATCTTGGTTTGCAGATGGGAAAATGAGATACACTTGGAATATTTGTAACCTGTTTCAATCTACTGCATGTTTTGGTTTGTTTTTTTTTGTCAGATTTTGATTTTTATTTATGCCAGAATCCTCCAGCTACAGGACACCCAGAGTCACCTCCCTCCCATTCTGGAAGGAATATAGGCATCCAGTGTGAATAGTGAAACCGTGAAGTGAATTTTTGAGATCTTGGCTCATCCTGTGTCACCTTCTTAATATTATATGTTCTAATATGAATGATATTGTGCTGTGGGAAGTGGACTATAGTCAGCCTGGGAATAGAGATATGAAGGTTAAAATACCTTCATCCAGAGTAGAGAATTAAAACCTACCTTCTAGTTATGGACATACATTTTCTACCTGTACAAGAAAGGGGTAGTTGTGGATAAACTGAGAAAAAAAAATATTTAGGCATTTGAAAGATAATTAGATTGTTCCAGAATCTCAAAATTGCTGATGCTGGAAGGCACCTATGGAGTTTATCTGGTCCAGGATCTCTGCTTGAGTGACTTACCATGTTGAGTTTTGAAGATCTCCAAGGAGAGAGATTCCACAACTTCTCTGAGCAGCCTGCGCTAGTACTAGGTCACCTGCACAGTAGAGAAGTGTTTCTTGATATTTATTTAGAAGGAATCTCCCATGTTTTGGCTGGGGCCTATTGCCTCTTGTCCTGGAGTCAGCATTCTATGAAATTCAAGCAACTCGAGTATTAGCGAGTAACTAGATGTTGGCTGAGTGGAATTTCAATTCAATTTGAAACCAGAGAGATAAAACTATTGCAGTCTCCATCTTGACATACTTAAGTTTGTATTACTAAGGAAGTGCACAAAGTCTCTGAGAAAATTTTAAAACTTTCAGGTTATATCTTAACCAGAATTATCTGGAAAAAAAAAAAATGGTATTGAATAACAATTTATATTGTTTTGAGGCTATTATTATGAATCTAGTTTTCAACAAGGGTAATTATTATCGGGTTATGTTCTACTACATAAATTGAGATCTGAAGAAGAATGGACAAAGCATTTTAGCCTGGCAGGACAGAAATGGAGCTTCAGTTACTGATAGCTGTTGTTAAGGATTGTAGCTGCATGAAAGATGGATGTTCAGGAAGCAAGGGAGAAAAAACACCATGTGACACACTCTGGAAAAACAGTGATGCAACTTTAAGAATAAATATGTTCAAAGCTTTGCGGTGAAACAACAATTGAAAGGACTTGTTATAAGAAAGGAAGTTTACTCACACCATGGTTTGTCTAGGACATGTCTATGAATGTTTTAGTTTAATTTGCATTTCAGTGTATTTTTTCCCCAGGTAACAGAATTAATGCACCAGCTAGATGCATACCAACACATCTCAGATCAGCTGTCTTACTGTTATGGCATCTATTTCAAGAGATTTCAAAGTAATCACTTTCAAATTTGGCATTAAATTAATTTCACCAACAATTTAGAATTCACTGACCTCATGGAAAATTGCAGATATTGAATAGTACAGGAATACGAATAGGTCTTCCTGAAACTGCCTTTCTAATTCAGCTGATTATAAATGTGCTAATCAAGTTGTTCATGTCTCTCTAACCTCCTTTACTAGAGGACAGGAGTTGAGCATTAAAGTGCCTACGAATATACAGGGGCTCATGAAGTCTTACCATCCTGCCCTTGTATTCTGCAGCAAATTCCCAAGACCTTGAAGATTGACCCAATCCAATTCATTCTCCTCTGCTGAGTGACAGAGGCAGCCTTATTTTGGTCAATTGTAGCTATCTACATGCTCATGAAGGTAACAAAATCCAAGCCCAAAAGTAGGGAGAAGAGAATGGATGAAATTTTAAATATCACTGGAGTATTCACTAACAAGAATAAGATAGCGAGACTGTAGGCATTTGACAAAATATCCTGTGGACTCCAAAATGTGTACCTTTCTGGACAGACATGCTTTTGTATCTTTTTATAGTGTGAGAGAGATGCACTTTGAACAGAAGATTTCAGATGAGCTGCTCTTTATTGTCCAGTTGAGAAGATTTTGCAGAATTTAGCACCTTTACTTCAGGAAGAACAGCTCAGGAAACAGATCCTGAGATCACGGTTTCCTTTCTATGGACCAGGACTATTGGTGTGTGTGTCTGTATTAATTCATACCGCAGTTCTGGAGTTTTAAACAGTACAGCAAGTTTTTCTTCTAATTAATTACAAAATAATAAATTAATTCATACATTTTTAAAATTATTTTAATTCATTTTTAAACTCTCTGAACAACAAGGCCTCTGTCATAAATTAATAAAACATAAGCAAGCATAGAAATCCACTTCTGTTTTAAAGAGAATATTAACTTTTTTTTTTTTTAATAAGAGCTATAGAATTGCTCAAAATAATTTTTCAGGTGAATTTTGAATCTGAAGATGCTAGAAACATGAATTCAACTTCTGAATATGAACTCTGAAAACATTTGTTTTAAACTTCTGCAACTGGTAAAATAAAAGGCTTTAAAAGATTTCAAGGGGGAAACAAGTGTATACTTTTTTCTTTTTTTTTACTGTGAAATATAGTCCTAAATCATCAAGGCACTGTTTAAATAACTGTTTAAAATTCTAGAAAAAGTCATACACCCAAACAATCAAAATAGTTAATAAATCATCAGATACTTCTTCAAATATAGTGTTAAATTCCTGATCCTATTTAAATTCTTTGTGAGATAGTTGCAGTCCTTAACTAATACACTGAGACTATAATTTTATTTCACCACATATTAGTCTATCGCTGTGTGTATGATTATAGTTTACTCCTAGTAGATGCTCTTTTCCTCAGATTATTTAATCTAAATTCTTTTTTCTGGAATATTAAAACAAAAAATTATTCTATTTGTACAGATCACAAAACATTGAGTAATTTTTAAACATCAATTTTCAGTCTGCTCTAACGTTATAGTTTCATTTGATCATAGCATTGGACATATTGAGGATCACATCAACACACCGATGAGCAGCTTTTGTTCTCTGCTCCCCAATGCGTTCATATTAAATAACAGCAGTCTGTCATGTTGCAAGTCCCAGAGAGAGTCTAATGTTCTGCATCAACACATTGTCCTGTTCCATGAAAAGAATGGGAGAACAAAAATCACATAATTATATTCATGTTGGAAGACTTCCCAGGGATGAAATACAGATCCTGCACATGAAAAATAGTCTGATCTTGGAAAAGAGCTATCTGCTAATAGAAAATGATAGTTCACATAGTTTGTCTGTAAAAGTAGAATGGCACTTTGTTTATTCAAGGCAAACAAAGAAACTTGCCTGTGAGCAGATGAAGGGAAGAACTTTAAGCTACATGTGAACTCATGATCAAAAATTAAACAGCAGGTGTTAAAGTGAGATGATGTTAGCTTTATCACTGAAAAAAGATGGTATGGCTGCTAATTGTACAAAAGTTATATTACTTTCTGAGTAAAGAAGAAGGAGGGTGAAAGCTAGATGCTCCAGTGACCTTCTAGAATGAAATGTTGTATAGGAAAAGATCAGCCAGTGTTTCCTTGTAGGCTAAAAAATAATTTCTCCTCGATATATCTGGAAGAAAATAGAAAGTGTATTCATGTTTGGAGTTCTTGTATGAGGTCAGTGACTGGAAGATTTTCTTTCTGATTCAGCTACAGCACTAACACCATTTTCCCTCTGCCTTCAAACTGTACTTCTGTATGTGAGGCCACTAGGGCGCAAAAGCTGTGAATAATTAAACCTGATTACAGCGTTATAAAGTGACAGGTTAACTACTGTGTTCAAATTTCTGGAACAGGGCTCCAAAGTCTGAGACTTCGCCTGCTCTTGGTAAGCATATTTTTGGATCCAGGTCTCTCTGGCTTCAGATCTCTTTCTTACTTCCCAAAATAACAGCAAATCTAGAAAAGGTCAAAAGGAAGACCGATTTGTTGCCAGGCTTATAATTCAGCCTGTCAGACATTTCAGCTATTAATACAGTGTTTAAAAGTGAAGCTGTAGGACTGTGTGATGTGATCTATTGGCTAAATAGGAGCTGTGACATTTTGCAAAAGCCAAAAGAGGTAATTATGATGCTAAGAGCTTTTAGATTGGAAGCTGGAAGGCAATAATAAAGCTGAAGAGAGGATGAATCATTACAGCCTCTATTGTTTACCATTCAGGGAAAGACCACAGATTTTGCTTTTATTGGCAAAGCTCGCATTCTAGGACTTTCTAAAAAGCAGGATCAATTCTCCATTAAATTTGATCCATAGGGGAAGTGTAGATGCACTTCTTGGATTTTTTTTTATTATACATCTATATACATAAGAAATTCTATGGGGAAAAAGGTGTCCTGTTTTATTCCTCTTCTATGGCAGAATGAACAGAACATAAAATTATCTGAAGAATCACATATCTGTTCTATTTCTCTGATATTTTCACCTCACTCTACTCTAAAATACAAGGAGACAAAACTTCTTATTGTACTTGAAAATATTCCTGAATGGCAGCATACTGTAAATGCAGAGGTTACATCATCATTAAATCATTCATCTTCCTAGGAGACTACTCATTATTAGTTTAAAAAAAAAAAAAAAAAGAGATTATTTGGCAAATATATTGTCCTGGCTGGAAGGTAGGTCTTTCGTTCTGCCAATCAATACATTGATATCCCTGCAGTTTTGCTTTAATTGGAGATTTTTTTTAATGCAAGAGAGAATAACACATCAGCCTCTTCAGTAATGAGAATAATGATTCCTTAGTGTTTCTTATCGCAGTGATTCAGTTCTAAACTATAAGCTACTATGTGTCACAAAGATCTTCAAATATATGGTCTCTCTTGCTGTTTATGTATATTTTTATTGATGTTTTGTTTTCTCACAAAGTTGATGGATGATGACCAGAAAAGACCACACCTTTTCTTTTTCTTTTTTTTTCACAAGACAATAATGCCGTTTCAGCTTCTATGTATGTATGTTATGTCAATTTATTGAACAAGTCTGGAAGACCAGTTTCAAGAAATACTTCAAGGATGTTTTGTTAAAAAAATTTATTCATTAGTTCCCAAATAGTTTCTTTATTTCCCAACTAGTTCTTCATTGACACTTTTCTTGCACCATGTAAACAAGAAAAAAAAAAAAAAAGCAACACAATTTATCCTAAATTTATGGAAAGTCTGAACTGTTTCTGTTGGAAATTGCACTTTGGTAATCATGTATTCAATAACAGCATGCATAGACAGAAATTTTCTGAAATGAGTGCACACAGAGATCCTTATTTCATGCCCCCTAAAAGGACCAGAACTAGAAATATGAAGCACAGGAAATCAGATATAGCTTTAACTCTAAAGCTGATGATGGGCATTCAATTTCTAATGCTATACTATTATCACAGTAACATTATTTATCAAATTCTTTGGAAGGACATTAATGTCAGAAGGCACTTAAACACATATCTCGTTTTAAATATGCTTGAAGTCATACTCAGACTAATTAGTTTGCATCTATAACATAAAACAGATAATTAAAAAAAATCTACTTTTTAAAGCGTTTTGATGCTGTTTTGAAGGGATTCCAGGGGTACAGTGTCTTAGTGAGAAAAGGTTATGATTTTATTAATATACATATTTATCAGATTTTAAACAAGCTAATTCAAAACAGAGAACACCATGATAACTTGTGGTTTTAAGAAAGTTAAGTGCCAGCAATGAAGTCTCACACAGCTTGACACTTGAGCATGTAACACCTTCTTACCATCCAAATGTGGCAATAATATCACAAGGGTTTGCAGCAGAGCCAGAGCCAGATTTTTCTCTGCACAATTCCAGTTCCCAGCACTCCCAGGAGCGCTGGACCTGTTGCAGAGATTGCATCTTCTACAAACCAGATGTCAACTGCTGCATAATGCAACAGTATCTCTCCTCATCTTTCATATGATCACTTATCACTTCAGCAATGGCATAAACTACACAGGCCATTCTGAACTATTAAATACTAGGCAGTGTTAAGTAATTTGGCCCAGAGTCATTCAAGGTAATGAAGATGTCAGGTTAGAGGTACATCCAATTGATTTTCATATTGATATTACTGTGGTGAAAATCAGCCAAAATGTAACAGATCAAGAGTAAATCAATCTTTTCTTTCCTAAGAATTTATTTGAAATAATGGTATCTTCTCTTAGACTTCAGCAGATCTTTTACACCTTAGAAAAATAGTTCTCTTGCTCAGTTTGCATAAATTTATTTCTGTGTATAGCTGACTAAGCAAAGCATGAAGGACTTCCACAAATTACAACAGAACGAAAGCAGTTTCTACGATAGAAAGAAAAGAGAACAAAAGAATCTGAAACTAGCACCCTGACTTCTAAATTGAGATTGGTTGTGATTGACAGCTGTCATCACAGCAAAGAACATATGTCAGGGAGGAATAAGCCACTTTTCAGAAATACTTTTGAAAGTTTGTTCAGAAATTATTATTTTTATCTTTGCTAAGTCTCAATCTTCTCATGGTCCATTGTGCATCACACATGCTTTTCTATCCTTGTGACAGATCAAAATCAATATACAACTTAATTTTTTAAATAATTTTGTTAATTTATCCCTTGTTTATTGTACCTTGTGCTGGCTGGAGGCCACAAATATGAACAATCTGTGTTGTACAGAAAGGCTGAGTCTTTCATCAATAAAACAGAATATTTCCATAGCCTCTCAGTCTGATAAAAATCAGGTAATCAATTATTTTGTCATAAGCTTGGTCTATTGCAATCATGATTACAATATTCCTGAAAAATCACTGTTCACAGTTTGAGAAATGATAGAATGTTTTTGCCAACTTTATAACAAAAATCAATGTTAAAATAATAGAATTTTGTTGCACAGATCCACAAAACAGAGCTAAGTGGAATGCATTAATAAAATAATATCCAAATAAAATGTGATCTTACTCTGCCTTTAACAAGACCCTTTGTATGAGTACTGAAGCATATACATTTAGTGATAATCTTCCAGATAAAAGGGGAATTTTCCTTGTAATTATGTTACTAAGTCAGAATAGATATGGAATTGAAAATGATAATGAAATGACAATGGAAATGACAATGTTATAAAATTCTATATTCTGTTAAAACTGCTTCATTAATTCTTTTGTTAACAGGCAAGTTACTTCTGGTAATTCGTTCAAAATCAACATCACATGGATGCAGATAAAACTGCAGACAGCAAACTAGGATTGGCACATGCTATAGGATAAAATGTCAGGATACCTAAATTACATTTAAAAAAAAAAAACTCAAAAGAAAAAGAAAAAAAGTTAATTTGAATCTCTGGGTGTGCTTCTCAGGAATATGAATTAATATCCAGTTAAATGTATTTTATTTATCAAAAATGTAAGTTTTAAGGAATGGGGCTTAAGGAATTAGCATGAACAGGAAAAGTGAATTCAGAAAGTACTGTGTTTCATGGAAGAGGAGGAGGAGGTGGAAAGAAAGACCAAGAAGATCTTAAAAAATATCTACAATTAAATTTTATCTCCATGCATCATACAGGGGAGAGCGCATGGAAAGTCTTGAAAGAATATATTAACCCCAGGCATACAAAACATACCTTTTAGAGGATTCTGTCAACTCACTGTAGCCTAAAGGGGTAGCTCTGTATTCCAAATATAATGACTCTGTGTTGCTACACAAATTTATATGATGAAGAGGACTATGGGAGCTTTTTTTAATGAACATGGTTTTCTTCCTGTAGTGTAGATCTGAGTTCATTGATCCAATGCACAGTTCAGCCAAAAGAGATCTGGCTTTAGTGACTTTTTTTTTTCCCGGTGACGATTTGATTGAACAATCATGTGCTCCCTGCCAGACCATAATCCACACAAATGTGATGATTTTTAAATTTAAAATTATTACTAGTACAATTTATCTCTTGTTCCTACAGATAGATATTTATATCAGAGAACAACCTGATTTTCACCTCTCTTATTCTCCACTATCAAAAGAAATAAGGTATCAGGGTTCTCCTGCTCCCTTTCCAGCCTACTTTTTGCCTTATGCACCTAATGAAATATTCTCATTTACCTTGTGACAGGGTAAGATATGATAGGGATGGTCGTGAGAGCAGAGGAGAGATGAGGAAATCACAGTGCAGGGATGTTCTGCATTGTATTTCCATGCTATCGGATTTTTGCACAATTTGAAGGCAGCACAGCACTCATTACAACTTAGAGAACAGGTTACCATCTAAGTTCTCAAAAGGTGGGCTAAAAGATCCTCTCCTTCATAGATGTCACAGAGATATTCCAGAGGATATTAGTCTTCCTTTAGCAGTCCTTGTTCTTTGTATCCATCCTTGCTGTTTGCAGAATCAGGGGTTCTGAACACATGATAATAGGTTCTTTCCATATTGCTATTTTAATATGTAATGTAAAATTTCATCATCAAAAGGGATAGTAAAGCTGCATCATAATTCAAAACTTCAATTTTCAGAGGGTCAGTTTTGGGAAAAAAAAACACTATGAACTCCACCCATTGTATACATTCTGGAGAAAAAATAAATGTATCATCTATGTACTACACTTAAAATATTTACCAAACATCAGTATCTGTGAAAATATATTCAGATCTCTGTCAAATGATGTTACTTCAACTCGGAAATTATGTCTGAATAGAGATCCTTCTGAATAGAAATACTACAAAGTACTACTACTAAATTTTAAAACAAACAAAATCCTCTCCTACTCTCTGAGATTTTGCAGCCTGGTCCCAAAGTGAAGCCCAGGCAGAAATATCAGGTGAAGCCAAGACATCTGCATTCAGCTGTTTGCTTGCATAGAACCAGAGATCAAACTGCTGCATGCATTTTTTATTTGTATTCTAAATCTTACAAAATAGGACATGGCTTCACAAATCTGATGTGGACACTTAGTCTCAGAACATGTCTGTTCATAAATAAATTACTCACACTGAAGGGCCATATATATTTTAGTTTGATTTTCTTTTGGTTTGTCTAAATAATTAATTATGCCTCTCTTTATTACAATTTTCTCACATGAGCCACTTTATTTCTTCTCAGAATGTTTTCATACAAGAAATAGATATCACTGCCTTTCTATTCTGATTCCGCAAACACTGCATTCTTTCTAAGTTCTTATTTATGTCTGTTATTTTGCAGACTTAAAGTCTTTGTCTGAGCATGTTTTCTATCATTTTTGTTTTCTTTTGTGGATTGTTTTTGTTTTTTGTTTGCGTTTCCTTTTTTTAACTCAAAGTTAAATTCTAAGTAGAGTCAACTTCAAATGATTTGGCATCAAGTTTTGGTGGGAGCAATAGGACATAGCAAAAAGTAGACAAGTAGTAAGGAAAATATCTTTCCACGAATTTGCATATTTATATTGATATATTGATATTGCAGAATGGTTGTTGTTGGCAATAACCTTTGGGTTCGTCTGATTCAACTCCTCCTCCAGCAGTGACACACAGAGTAGGGTGGACAGGACCATGTCCAGACAGCTTTTGAAGATCTCCAAGGAGGAGACTACAAAACCACTCTGGGCAACCTCAGTCACTCTTACCTTAAAAAATATTTCCTAACAGACAAATAGAGTCTCCCATGTTCCCCTTAGTGCCTGTTATCTCTTGACCTGATACTGGGCACCACTGAAAAGAACTTGACTCCATCATCTTTGCACCCTTCCTTCAGATATTTATAGATATTGATGGATAGAAACATGATATAGACATCACCCTGAGCATTCTCCAGGATGATTGGTGTTAGCTCACTCAGTATCTCCTCTTGGGAAAGGCACTCCAAGCCTTTAATCATTGTAGTGGACCTATGTTAAACTCCCATACTATGTTCAGGTCTGACTTGCATGGGGGGGAGGGCGGGCAAAAATGGAGACAGTACTTCAGGTGCAGACACACATCAGTGCTGAGTAGATGAGAACTCTAGCACTTAAGGCAGCGAAAGCTTGAAGACCAAGAGAAGGATAAGCAAGCATCTCAGATTCTTGAAAGATAATGCTCATTCTACCATGGAATTAAGTTTTGGTACACATACAAAATTCAGTTCATGTTGTTTAGAAACGTTCAGCAGGTCCTTCTAGCAAGTGTTCCTATTCCCAGCTAGAATCATTCTGATGTACTATTTTTTTCCTCTATTCCATTGAGAAATATTCCGTTTCTTGTGCCTGAATACATTTCTCTTGGTCAAGAGAGATAAGTATCTGATCTCAGCTTTTGCCATTCTTGGTCTTCTAGCTTTCTTATGTGAAAGTTTCTCCTGAACTGAGAAAATTTATAGACAAATGTCTGGTTTCCAAAGAACAGTTCCAAATAGTTATCTACATAACTCACTCCATGGCTTCTCTCTCTACTTTCACTGTGTATATATATCTGTTTTCTTCTCACAAGTCAAGGGAAGAATGTCATGGTATAAAGAATAGGATTTAAACCAGATATGTCTAGTTGTACAGCATAGTATTCTGGAGTTTTCCTTTTAACTTTTCTTTTTCTGTTATATTTTTGTCCACTCTCAGATGACCTTTATGGTGGTGCTATTAGAAGAGACATTCTGAGGAATTATAAATATTACTTCTCTGCCTTTCACTGAAGTTGAAAATAGATATCCTGTTATTAGGAAATTGATGCATCAAGTTCTGGAAAGATATGAAATGTCCAGAGGAGGGTTGTGAAGACAATCAGAGGACTGGAGCACATTTCTTGTGAAGGAAAACTGAGGGAGCTGAGCTGGGTTCAGCCTGGAGAAGAGAAGGCTCTCAGGAAACCTAGTAGTGGTATTCCAGTTCTTAAAAGGAGCTTATAAGAAGGAGGGAAATCAAGTTATTACATGAGTAGATAGTGATAGAACAAGGGGGAACAGTTTTAAACTAAAATAGGGAGAGATCAGATGTCAGAGGAAAGTTTTCACTGAGAGGGTGGTGAGGCGCTGGAACAGGTTGCCCAGAGAAGATGTGGATTTCCCATCTCTGGAGATGTTCAAAGCCAGGTTGGATGGAGACCTGGGCAACCTGATCGAGTGCTTGATCTAGTGGCTGGCAGCCTTGCCTATGGTAGGCGGATTGGAACCAGATGATCTTTGAGGTCCCTTCCAACTCAAGCTATTCTATGATTCTGTGATGGACTGTTGAATTTTTAATAGTATACTTTAATCCTTTTATATTTCTTCTGTTTCTTTATTTTGCAGTGTAACAGCTGTAGTTTTGGTTGGAATGTGTTTGAAAAGAATGCCTATAAAATGTTAAAGTAAAAATAATAAGAAAAACTTTCCAAACACTTCTAACGGGCTCTGTTCTCTTGGATAACACACAATGCCAATCTATGCTGCATCATTTTTGTTGAATCACTGTAAACATTCCAATGCCAAAAGAAGGCAACATTTCTGTCATTTCAAAGGAAACTGTTGTTTGGATGCTGCTGAATCAACTGCCTACATACTCAGCCAATATAAAAATCACACGTGCTGAGTGATTAAAGGAGGTGATCCTCAGGAAAGTTAATTACAGAACTTAGCACCCAGAATTTCAAATTCAAGGAGAAACAAAGAAAATGTATCACAATTTAGTGTCACAGAATCACAGAATTGCAGGGGTTGGAAGGGACTTCTAGAGATCATCAAGTCCAACCCCCCTGTCAAAGCAGCTCCCTAGCCCAGGTTGCACAGGTAGGCATCCAGGCGGGTCTTGAACGTCTCCAGAGAAGGAGACTCCACCACCCCTCTGTGCAGCCTGTGCCAGTGCTCTTTCACCTCCACTGTGAAGAAGTTTCCACACACATTTCTGTGGAACTTCCTATGCTTCAGTTTGTGGCCATTTCCCCTCATACTATCACCATACACTGCAGAGAAGAGTCCAGCCTCATCCCTTTGCCTCCCGCTTCTTAGTTGTTCATAGACATGAATCAGATCCCCTCTGAATCTTCTTTTTTCAAAGCTGAACAGACCCAGGTCTCAGTCTTCCCTCATAAAGGCTCCACACCCTATATTATCTTTGTAACACTCTGCTGGACTCTTTCAAGGAGATCCCTGTCTTTTCTGTCACAATGCAATCTTACTCTGTTCACAACATCCAACTTACAGTTCATTAACTCTGTCTCTGAATTTGGGGGATCATTCCTACATTCATGAGCAACACACAAACGTCCTCACAGAACTCTTCCTTTTAATATTCTTCAAACCCCATGTTTGATACATGCTTTCAAGTCAGTGGCAACTTAGCAAAGTCAGGGCCAAACTACAATGTCAAGATCACAACCCCTTCATCCTAAATAGTTCTGAATAGCACAGCATTTTGGGAGAAATCTAACTGTTGCTGAAAGTTGCTCTTTAAGTTAATTTATGTCTTCCTGGCCATGAATATCTCTCCAGCAGCATGATGCATCTTGATTATACTCCTCTTTGAAACTGGAGGTTAAGGAGCCTTAAGGTAACCTTAATGTTATAGAATCCTGTCCCTACAGAACTAAAATACCTAAAGGCCAAGGCCAGGAATCTGATTTAGCCATTACTACCACAGGTGTTTATCTGAATCCCTACCCACAGGGGCCTGTAACATAAAAGGCAAGATATTACATAATACCAGACAACAACAAAAATACATGATTTTTCAAAAATAGGCTGTCTCATATAATTGCTAAAAGGCAAATATTCTGCCAGATTGTCCTCAGCGTGAGCAAGGTGACACTATTATTGTAGACACGGTGCTATCAAATTCATTTCACTCAACATGAGGTACAAAATTATCTAGATAGCTATCAACAAAAAGATGGCTTTGTTACTTCACTGTTGCTACTACTCTGACACAAGACTCTTATGTCCTGAGCTGGTTGAAGGACTCATTTGATGTTGAGGGGCAAAGTGCTATACTCCAAAGAATCTCTTCAGGGTGCTCAGAACAATGAATATACAGGTCCACTTGCACAGGGCCAGTCTGCCATTTCATACTGATGCTGTGTCATGTTCACAAGCAGTGATTTACTGGAAACACACTGTGGGGCTTGATCTTACTGGCTGTGCTGCATGTAGTCGCTGAGGCAAACCAGCAGTGCCAGACATAGTCTACACCAGTTGTAGCATGGTTAAGTCAGGGCGTGATCTTAGCAGTCTGGAAAGTCAAATTCAGCATATGATCATTGCAGCTTATAAGCATCAAACTGACAGTAATTTAGGTTGGAAGGAACTTCTGGAGGTCGTTTGGTCCAGCCCCTGCTCAAAACTTCCACCTACATCTCAAGCTACAAAGTTAGAGGCAAATTTAAAGGTATTCTTTGAGCTTCACAGGCTAGTGATGTGTGAACAAGGAAGTGTGAGAATATACAGGAATTCTCAATCAATTCATTTGCCTAAACATGAAATGGCCAGAAGCATATAGAAGACCAAGGTTAAATTGTTGGCCTAAGTATTAGTAGTTAACTAATGGAGGGTCTGCAGAGAAAAACACCTGAGAGGGAAAAGAAAAAGAAAAAAAAAAGAAGGAAAAGGAAAAATATCAGATATGAAAGATGGCAATTCAGTAAGATGGAAGATTAGCCTGGATGCCATGGACATTGTCACTTCCCCACCCAGCTGACATGTATCTGATGCCTGATCATCAGAGTCATGAGAAGTCTATATTGCAAGTGTTAAGATCATGAGTTTAATCTAGAACTATAGACCAGGTGTTTGCTAGCTGTACTAGCCAATAAATAAGGTCATTTTTAGGTATTCATAAATTGTGTATGAATGTCTTTGCAAGTTGTCTGCACAGCGTAGAGTACCTAAAGGGTTGTAAACTTGACTCCAGAAAGGTCTTCTTTGGATATAGCATTTGCTGTCTGCATAAGGATGTCTTCAACACCTGGGAAGTCTCAAAGGGCACAAAATGCCTTTTAGTAGGACACTAAATCAAGACAAGATTTTCTCTTGCTAACAGAGAGACTGATGTTATTTTGTAGCTGAGTGGATATTGAGGAAAAGAAAGTTCTTGCCATGAATCTGTATGAAGCTCTTTCCAAAGTATTTAACTGTGGCCTGGCATCTTTACCAGAAATCTCCCTTTTCCTTGGGATTAATTTGATAAGTGTATTTCACTGGAAAATTAGCATGCTGTGCAGGTCTTGAGATAGATGGGCCTGGATGGGAGCAAACACCACTGGTGTACTATTTTATTGATTTAAGCTGATCAGAAACTTGTGTAGTTTGACCCAGGAGTGATATGACTACAGTTTCATATCTCAGAGTCAACCCAATGAATTCTTTGGAGAGTAAAGAAAATCCTGCTTCTGTTTGTGTCTCCCTCTGTAGACATACACAACTGTATGAATTCTGTAAAATATGGACACCAAATATAGTGTTTTTTCTTCTGTTTATTTTCTCAGAATTCGTCAATTACTTCTAAAATAAAATAGGAGCTTATGAAGAATATGAGCAAATTTTCTGCTTGCCTGTGTCAGCAGTTGCTAACATTGGTTTTGTTTATTGTGCTTCATACACACCTACGTAGAACTGTAACACAGTTTATTTGAAGCCAAAGAGATTGCCCATGGAGAAATCTCTCAAGCGGCACAACCAGATAAACAGTTTGATGCAAGACACTAGCAATACAGTTATTAAGTCATACTTTTGTCTTCGTGGACATCCACAAATACAGTATAAAATGAAAAACTTACCATGCTCTTTGCCATTGAAAGACTATAAATAAATAAGTCCATAAAAGACTTTGTCTGAATGTCACTTCAATTTTTCCCATCCCACTGCTTCTGAAATATAACTGAGAGGAAAAACAAAAGAAGAAAAACAAGTAAGCAAAATTTAAGAATTTGCGATGTTTACATTTTATTATGTATTATTCAATAATATTTTTGATTTTTTTTCTAAAAGCAATTATTTTCTTTGACAACAATAACATTTGAAAAACCATAACAAAAAATAATAATAAAAAGGTGTCAACCTTTGTCAGCAGAGCAAACCCCAAAGGCAAGGTGATGAACAGCTTATGGAAGTATCTTGCATCTCATGATTCTATGCAACATGATTTACAGAAAAGTATCCTTTTCTTGTAACTACTGTTTGTCATTGACAACTGACAGAGATATCAGATGTTTGTGACAATATAATTTCCACTACAGACATTAGTTTGAATTACCGAGAAAAGGACTTCTGAAGTATTATTCTCTTTTGTTGTAATTCACATGCTGTGAAATGAATCATCTTATTGATAAAGGTAGTAATCTAACTATGAACATGAAGAAGATTCTTCTTTGAGTGTGATTGGATGCAAGTGGCTGTTATTAAGCTGTTCAATAAATAAATACAGTGGGTTATGATAAATTAATATGTAGGTCCTTGTCTGGGAGAGGGAAGGGAGAGGGAAGGGAGAGGGAAGGGAGAGGGAAGCGTTTGTTTTGTTTTTGTTGTGTTTTTTTTTAATTATTTTTATTGCTATTTTTAAGATTATGAAAAATCATTATGTGAGACTTTTTAAAATCTGAACTGAAATCCTGTATTGTTTATCTTAATTAGAATTCCTCTACCCCAACCACACTGAGGCAAGTATACCTTACCAACCTCAAAGGCCATCCATATCCTTAAACTGAGGATCCCTTGTTATTACCTCTCAGAAAAGATATTATCATTGTATTTCTTAGAGATTAGAAAAACTTTCCTTATAGGGACTGAGACTGTACCAGAGTGCTGGGTCCTGTCTATAATTTCTTCCTGGTGAAGGCAGTGACAAGCCCCAGCACTGAACCTTCTGTTAACCTGTAACAATCTGCAGAAGTCTACTCTGAGAGTATAAAAACAGACTTCTGCCTCCTGTTCATGTCCTTTCAATATCCTCAGAAGGGGACATCTGCAAAGGGCAGCTTTAGTGATCTCTAAATGATGTTAGTAGTAGAAATAAAATATTCTGTGTTAAATCAGAATGCTCATTACAGAAACTGGAATTTTTTCTTGGTAACTGGACAACAGACTTGTCTTTTCGCCTACTTGTGTCCACCTGATATTTCTTCTGGAAAAGAATAAAAAAAATTACCATTTGAACCTTGGCACTTCATGAGGGAATCCAGTAGCTGCATCTCATCAGGAGACATGATACATTATGACACACTGACACAAATGTCCAGCAAAACATAGTTTTTCCAGAATTTGGACTCTGATCAAATAACTAGCACTTTTTATTTTTGCCTTCTTCTTGAGTTGTCCCTGCAGAGATGATAAATGTGTAAGGCTGCCTGAACACCTCATCTGCAGAGTAATCCAGACCCACACAGCACTCTATGGGACGGATGTCTAATCCAAGTTGCTGACTAGGGTTGCAGTAAAATGCTCACAACTTATAGCAATTGTGTACTGCATAAAAATTGTTTGGGCTAGCTATTAGACATTTCCTATGTACTCCTTAGACCTGTAAGCCTGCAGATCTCTCCAAAGAACTAGAAGCCTTTCTAAAGTTAACTTATCTTTCAAAGTCAGTACTCCTGTACTTTGTATAAACACGATTCTTCTGTTTTAAAAACAGTTTGTATTATTTTCAACATCTTTCAATACTGCCTATGCAGTTGCCTATTATTTTTTCTAGCAGTAAGCTGAGTGTTATTTAAATGAGAAATCAGAACAAAACCTCGTTCAGAGCAAATGTCACACACTGTTTGCCAATCACAACATTGTTTGCTGGTAATATATTACTTCAGGTTAACAGTTTTCTCAAAATGTTTGTAATTTAGACAAAATAAAAACACCTGTCAAAGCAAAATGTTCTTACTAATCAGCAAAGTTGTCACTTTCCTGGACAAAGTGGCATAAACTGACCATGCAGCACAGCTGGTAAATGAGTCTAAAATATTTTTGTAAAGACTAAAAGAAATCTGAAGTTTCTTCAGGGAGCCAGTAGGAACAAAAATTTTCAAAATACTATTAAATATCAGAAATGTTATCTAAGGCAATAATTTTTAAGAATCATAGCCTTCTCAGAACAACTCTAAAAAGAAATGGAGAAAAAACTATAAAGACAACCAGGTGACCCTCCCAGTATATAAATGAACTTCAGAGATCAGAATTTCAATTCAGTTTGTATGTCCATGTAAGACTTGGGATTCAATTGCTGAACTCCATCCAGGTATTTTTTTTTGTTTTTTTAATTTTTTTAAATGGGGCCAGAAAAAGAGCATGGAAAATCTGACAGCAAAAGTATTTACCTTTCTGCTTCTATTAAAACAATAGCTTCTCCCACAGAGTTTTGCTTTTTCTTTTTAATTGTAAGGGAAAAGAAGACTAAGGATTGCAGGCATATTTGAATTTGAAAGCATAATAATGCATAATAAACTTTGTAGTTTCTTCAAGTTTGGAGTTATATTTTGAATCATCCACCTCTTTATCTGGCTGGTGAGCTGAAATCTTTATTAATGGGAACCACATATAGTGTGCTCCTGGCGTGATCTCAGAAGGATCGCACAGAAATAACGTCATTTCCCAGCTGGCTATTCCAATAGCTGTGCTTATACAGCTTGAAATTGATTCTGCTTTCACCACAATGTACTGCCAGGATAGACACGAGCTGCTGTTCAATATCAGATCTTTCTGAGCAGCACAGCTTTCAGAGAACTTTCTCACATTTCAGTGATTCTGTGTAAGACTATTTTTCCTACAGGAATTATCTGAATTGTATTTTATTTTTTAAAATGAGATCTTATTTCTTACCACTTCACATCATGTGATACTAAATGAAAATGTCATAGAGTTCGACAGATTCATGAAAAAAGGCTCATGTACGTGAAAATAAAACAGGGAAAGGTCTTTTGAGATGGGATAAGAAAAATAGTTCTTCCCTAATAGTATAAACACTATTTAGAAGCTGTTGTTGTTACCACTGTATTTTATAAAGGTGTAACGCTGTACAGAGTCTCTACATAATCACATGCTTTCAAGAAATGAAATGAGGGTGAATATCAGGAAGAATTCCCTGGACAATGATCTAGAAACATGGTTGGTCTAGGAGATTTTCTGTACAGTGCACACCATGTATATACACAGCTACATCTACTGAGTATCTGGAAAGTGCTAATGTGCTTTGAGTATATGGGTTCTGCAGCACATAATTTTAAAACTCTATATGGTTTTCTCATTGACTGTAGAGAGAAGACTGTATAACTCAGTGGCAATACTGGGACAATGATTTGATTTTCAGTCTGGCAAAATGTTGATAAATTGTAGTTAAGGTTCAATATTTTCAGTGTTGCTGTTTGATGCAAATGCTGCATTCCAAGTCCAGAATGGAAATTATATCTACCTTCTGTCTAACAGAGCATTTAAGGAGGTAGCTGGGGGATGGGGAGATGGGAGGAGGAGATAAATAGTCCAAGTGTGTGATACATATCAACCTGCCCAGGTGCCGCTTAGAGCTGACCAGGTAACACGTCTCACATTGTTATCTTTTGTTATTAAAGAGAACATGGACCAAATATTTAGCTTAGTAGGGGGTCAGTAGATTACAACCTTATTTTTCCTCTGCAGAGCTTCATAGAATAACTCAAATCTCCCTCTACCAGTAACTTGCCTCCATGTACATCTTGGAAATGTATGAAAAAAAAAAAAGATCTCAGTGAAAAAGAAAACAGTTTGTGACATAGCAGGTTGAAAAAGCACAGAGTCGAATTTAGGACAAATGAAAAGGAAGATAGAAGTTTCCTCAAATCAAGATGCTATGGGAAGGACAGAAAAGAATTCAGAAAACAAGGAGAAATCAGACTAAGTTCACACTTCCTGACATGTACGACATTTTGACCTTCTCCTCTGCAAGGAGGGCATAAGAAACTATGTACAAGTGGTAACAAAACATTATACTTGGGTTTAACATAGCATTTAATACTTAGTAAGCAAAAGGTATGGCTCTAAAATAAGATTATTGAAAATAAAAAAATAAAAAAAGATATCATGTTTACAGCTTTTGAAAGAAGATTGAGTACTTATTTAATAAACCTGAAAACATACAATGGGAGATATAAAATGCATACAGAATTAAATCAAGCAGGTACATTTATCACTGACAATAGAATAAATGGACCCAAGTACCAAACATTTATTTTAATGACCTAAGGCAGCTTGGAGATAATGACATAAGATAAAGAACACTGTGAAAAGTTTTTGTGTTCTTTTTTTTTCTGTAGCCTGTAGCACAAGGGCAAACAGATGCTGTGATGGAGAACTAAGGTAGAAGGATGGTTATCTTCTTAACAAGTTAATTGCAAATCCATACATTTTAGATGGCCAGTCTTTTTTTATTGTGTCAATAATGGCAGGATAACACGTTATTTTGATTTTAACTTCTCAATGCCCTCCATAAAGAAAAGAATTCAAAATACTAAAAAGTCATTCTAAATTATGAAGTATGTCATTAGAAACCTGTTAAGACAGAACACTTATTTCCTTTTTGACTGCTTGATTGTTCGTTTTTAATGTCTTCCCCTAAAACAAAGTTTAAAGTGGCTGATAAACAACCACTGAACCTGTGAGTATTAACACCCGGAAAGACTGAACTATTAGATTTAAATTAGGTATATTTAAAGATCTTAAAAGGCAACTTTTCTCCTGATAAAACAGGTTTTAGAACTCCTGTGCAGTAAACAAGTCTGGACCACGTAGGGCTATTTATGTTTCTAAAATCTATATGACTTTAAGAGCCTAAACGTTAAATTCAGAAATGGTTCTCAACTGGTATTATCTCTAGTGTTCTGTTTTCCTATCAAGTGTTATTTTCTTTGCATGTGCCTCATAGATTAATGCATTGCTTCAGAAGTTAATAGCTATTTCCAAATACTGTAAAAGCTAACATAAGCAATTAACTGTGATCCTGAAGTTTTTGCCTCTTTTGGTGGTGGTGGTGGTGGTTGTTTTCTGTTGTTTTTTTTTGTTGGTCCTTTTTTTGTGTGTGTGTGTTCAAGAATATAAACTCTTACTGAGAGTACCTCTAACTTTATTACTGAAGTTAGAATTCCCTGAAATTGGAAACAGTTAATGTAAATTCTGAATCTGAGGATTTAATTTAAGTTTTTAAATTATAGGTCAGTAGGTAAGGGAATTAATCCTGGTTCGTGGCTTTGTCTGTGATAGAGAAACAGGAAGAAGTGTTTAGATGAGGTGCTAAGGGATTTGATTTAGTAGCTTGGTGGGTAAGGATGGTGTTGGGAGGATGGCTGGACTAGATGATCTTGTTGGTCCTTTCCAACCTAATGTATCTATGAATCTATCTATGAGTCTAGGCCTTCTCTGGGACAAAAACTGGTGAAAGGTTTACAGAACTGAATTTAGAACCATGGAGAAGTTTCTCTTTAGCCTTAAAATAAATAACAGAAAGGTTGAAATCAGAAGCTGAAGCAGTATGCACACAGAGATAAATCTGTACTCTGAGCAGCATAAATAACTCTTTTGATCAGTTCTTCAAGCCCTATCGAAAATAAGAAACCACGTGGAAGGGATTGAAAAATTCCTAAAGACTGCTTGATAGTGTGAGTTGACTCCAGCTTGGTTTCTGGGCTTCTGAGTACTAATTCCTGGAGGTTAATGGCCCTGCTTGTGGTAGGGGGTTTGGAACTCAGTGATTCTTGGGGTGCCTTCTAATCCAAGGCACTCTGTGATCTGTAGTAACTCAACTGTAAGTTAGATGCTTAAACTGCCTGAACGTTCAATCCCTGGTAGAGCATATTTCTCTCCACTGAGTATAAAGGGATTCTAACTTGACTTGCTCAGGCTCAGACATCTATCTTTCTGACACTAAACTTAGGCAAGTGACTCTTGGACTCTTGAATGTTAAAAATTACGCTAATGAGTTGCAGTAAAATACTGGGAAAGAGAAATTGCATTTGAATTTCACCAAAGGGCATATTTTGACCCAAATGATTTCTTTCAGATTTGAGTTGCAACTTTTGTTCTACTTGGTCAGGATACAGCATCATTAGAATACACAAATGGATATTGAACAAATGAAGGGAATTATAAGAAAAGATTCAATGCCAAGTACATTAAAGTCTCCGAACTGTGATAAGAAATATTAATTCCTGTTTGCTTTCCTTTTTTCTTTCTCTTTTCTCATTCCCTTCCTTATAATAAATAAATCAATGTTTTTACATAGTTGCAAGACGTTCTATTGTGCTCTCTGAAAAGTAAAACCAGGAAGCTAATAACAATTCAATTACTCAGAATAAAACTAAGGTTTGAAAGCTCTGTAAGAAGAACTGCAAGTAAAGATTATCTGTATGTTATCTGATCAATGAAGTACCTGCATGCTTTTCTAATTGTTATATATTCAATAGCACAAGCTTTGGAAAAAAAAATTAGCAGTTTTATAAGTCATAATGTGTTTATTCAGAAAAAAGAAATGACAATTTCAAAGTATTACATAAGCTGAGGTGAAACCTGCAGCCTGGTAAAGCTCAACATGTTCTTCATCAGATAGTTACTTAATTCTTATTGCTCTATATTTTCAGAGTGAACAAGCAGATGAGGAAAATGAGTCATGGAAGTACACGAGGGAGGGAATCTAACATCTCCTGCAGTGGGAACTAACAGGCCGTGTGTGTGAATGGAGCAAGATTTTGCATCCCCCTTCCTCCTTGAATTTTTTCTTTGTAGAGAAAGGAGGCAAATTATATTTGTGTGAATCTTAAAGGGGTTTTCTATGCCCTGAGGGGAAAGAAAGAAAGAATCTGTGGCTGTGGGGAGGGAAGAAGAGAGAATTTGACAGAAATTTCCCTGAATGGGCAAGTAGTGCAAGTTTTAATCAAAGGGAATGTCCTGTCAAATCTTAATACTTGACAGGTTTCAATTTAAGGACCACAGTCACTATTTAATATTTCTTACATAGAATGGTATGAAAGACCTGGTGAAACTGGGGAAAAAAATGTATTTAGGAAAAAAAAGAGCAATGAATTGATGTAAAATAGAAAAATAGTTCAGCCAAAAATGAGAGAAATCTGTCAAAGTAGTTACATTTTGAGCTAATCTTCTGGGAGAACACAGGTAAAAATTCTAGCCTGTTTAAAGGCAACTTTTATAAAAGTACTATATTACGTAGTATTCTATGAGGTAAGTTAGACTCAAGAGGCCCTATTCTTGCCCTGTTATCTGACGTTCTTAAATACAGTGGCACATGCTCAATTTCAAGTGGAAGCTGCTCTTTTCTATATAGAATAACAACAAAACATTTATATTTTTCACTATTTTCTATTTCAGAGGGAAATGTAAAGTACTCAAACTGGGGAGAGAAGTGCAACAGCAAAAAGGAAGAAATCTGGTGTGCTAACATGATGACATATGTGTGTGATTTCACACAGTAATGTGTAGTTGCAGGTGGTGGAAACTGTATGGTGTCATGTTAAATATAAGGGTGTTGATTAAAGATAAGTGAAAAAAATTTACTTCAGCCTTCAAATGTTTAGGGTGCTGATTTCCTGCCACTAAAACAAATGAAAGATTTGGCTAGTTCTGTTAGACCTGAAATGTGACAGAGGAGAAAAGTTTTACAGAGCTAATTGATGGATTCTACATCTGGACTCCAGTCCTTCGCATTAAGATATCTATCACTGTGTGCCATGGATGTGAATTCCAGCAGCAGTTTAAATGCAAGCCTTGTAATCATTCCTCTTATCCTTCTGAAGTACCTGACCTGCCAGCTGTAGATTTCCTTTTGCTCTCTAGTGAGGTTTTGAAGAATATTAAGGGGAACACAGCTGAGCACTGTGAAGCCCTAGAAGGGAAAAGCTCCAGCTAGAGCAACCTGATGTCAGACACTACCTACTGATGGCATCCCAACTGAGTTTGATTGCTGTGCGAAATTCAGCTGGGCAGAGACAGGAAAATTCAGCTTTGGAAATTGTACGTCTTATTCCATCTTTGATGTTGTCTCTACAGATGATGCAAATGAGCAGTGGCCTCTGAATTAGGAAATAACTCAGCAGTTCCAGCTGACATTATTTGCACATACAGTGTTGCATGCTATGCTGTTACAACACGTGGTCTCAGAATAAAATTATTCACAGAAAGTGCATAGTTGCATTTTTTAATATGGAGCACTCTGACAAAAACTGTAAGTTTCTCTCGGAACAGTGAATGAAGAGGTGAATTTGGTTAAAACTTCATGAAAATTGGTCCTCTACAAAACTTTTCTAACTCCTGGCAGATAACTTACTTTTCACAGAATCATAGAATCATTGAACCACCAGGTTTGGAAAAGACCACCAAGACCATCCAGTCCAACCGTCTACCTACCACCAATGTTTTCCTGCTAAACTGTATTCCTTAGTGCAACAGCTACACATTTCTTGAACGCCTTCAGGGACGATGACCCAATCACCTTCTTGGGCAGCCTGTTCCAGTGCCTGATAACTCTTTTGGAGAATTTTTTCCTGATATACAGCCTGAATCTCCCCTGGCACAATTTGTGTCCATTTCCTCTAGTCCTCTAGTTATGTGGGAGAGGAGGCCAACCCCCACCTCACCACAACCTTCCTTCAGGCAGATGTTGAGACCAGTCTCCCCTGAGACTGTCATGGAAGTCACGTTTGCAGTCCTCAAATGCCTTGAGACCTGTCCATTTTACCAGAACCATTGGCAGATGGTGAAAAGTGGCTTGCAATCACCTCCCCCAGCTCCTTCAGCATCCTCAGGTGGATTCCATTTGGCCTAAATTTTCTTAAATAATTCTTGATAAATGAACAATAGACTTCAACATTTTCTGGCATCTAGAATTCACAGCTAGTAGCATATAGCCCACATCTGGAAAGTATTTGCAGTGTTACATATTATTTTCACAGAATCAGAGAATTGTAGGGGTTGGAAGGGACCTCCAGAGATCATCAAGTTCAACCCCCCTACTGAAGCAGCTCCCTAGCCCAGGTTGCACAGGTAGGTGTTCAGGCAGGTCTTGAACGTCTCCAGAGGAGACACTGCCACCTCTCTGTGCAGTCTTTGCCAGTGCTCCATCACTGAACTGTGAAGAAGTTCCCACACACATTTGTGTGGAACTTCCTGTGCTTCAGTTTGTGGCCATTTCTCCTTGTTCTATCACCACACACTGCTGAGAAGAGTTCAGCCTCCTCCCTTTGCTTCCCGCTCCCTAGATATTTGTAGATGTGGATCAGATCCTCTCTGAATCTTCTTTTTTCAAAGCTGAACGGACCCAGGTCTCTCAGCCTTTCCTCATAAGGGAGGTGTTCCAGATCCTTTATCATCTTTGTAACCCTCTGCTGCACTCTTTCAAGGAGATCCCTGTTTGTTTTTTTTTTGTAGCAGAGAGCCCAGAACTGGACACAATACTTCAGGTGAGGCCTCACCAGGGCAGAGTAGAGGGGGAGGATCACTTCCCTCAACCTGGCCACACTCATTTTAATGCACTCCAGCATCCCATTGGCCTTCTTGGCCGCCAGGGCACACTGCTGGCTCATGGCCACCCCGTCATCCACCAGGACACCCAGGTCCCTCTCCTCAGAGCTCCTCTCCAGCAGGTCATCCTCCAACCTGTACTGGTACATGTGGTTACTCCTCCCCAGGTGCAAGACTCCACACTTGCTCTCATTAAACCTCACGTGGTTACTCTCTGCCCAACTCTCCAGCCTGTCCAGGTCTTGCAGAATGGAAACACAGCCTTCCAGCTTGTTTTACTTGCTATTTTTTATATTTTCAATTTCTTCAACAGAAGCCAATAAATTATTTTTGTAACACTTTTTGCAACCAGGATAAAAATAACAGTAATACAAATATAAACCATATAAACTGTATTTTGTTTGTTTACTTGCTTATTTCTAAATACTAATTTGGCAAAACTAGTTTATTTTTGGATTTTGAACAATTCCAAAGTGTTGGGTTTTTTCCCCTTTGTATTCTTGAGACATGAGAAATTGATTTTTTTTAATGAAAGAATGGATTCTCATAAATTTTTAAGTACCATTAAATATCACAAATGAGTGTTACTCTAAAATTACATAGATAAACTTCAGCCACTTTGGGATAACAATCACTGAACTATCTAAGCAGCACATCTAGTTGCACATATTTATTCTACAGACTGGCCACTAAAATGTAGCGAAATAACTTTTCATATGGACTATTACTGATCACAGTAGAACAATGTAATTTTAGTAAGTTCTATGAGTCTTTCTATTACTGAAAGGCTATTCTGAGAAGGCTTTTGTTAAGAAAAATTTTTGATTAAAAATTATGTCTATTCTCCTTTTTCTTTTCCCTTCAAATTTCATCATATATGCAGGAATAGGAGCTTCCTCAGGTAGGTAGGAACTGACGTAGTAAGTCCTTCTGTTCAAATTAAAGCCCCAGATTTGACTATCAGCATTTCCAACATGAGTACATGTTGGAATCAGAAGACTATTTTGATTGTCTTCTGATTGTCTTCTTTTTCTTAGCCTTAATCATCCTTCTAGATTAAAATATTCTTTTCAGAACAGATTAAGACTAAAAAAAGAAAGTTTCCAATTAACAAAAAGTGCTGCTAACAGCATATGTGCTAAAGTATGCAACCATAGAATTAGTCATATATTTTAGTTCTCAGTTGGTAGGACATTAAAAAATAAATTAAAATAGCAGATACGAGAATAAATACTTTAAAAATATAAAAATGCAAGTATATATAGACAAATTAAATGCTACACATTCTATAAATACAATCAGTTTAGTACAACGAAAAATGTAGACATCCAAGACATATTTCACTGCACAGTGTTTTCCCAGTGGAAAAATCATACTGAAAATACATAGCAAGTTTTTAAAACATCTCATGGAGTACACAGTCACAGTGAGGCTGAAAAGCAATACAGAAGTTCATAATGAAAGAATAGATTTTCAGCTAACTACAATTATAAATTTCCATGTTGTAGATTTGAATTGAAAATTCAGATTATGACCACTTATTTCAATTTCAATAAATTAATTCCATTTGTATTATTTGACAGACACACAAAAAAATCTTTTTGTCAAATGGAAAAAAATCCTCATATTTTATTAAGAATTGAGAGATAAAAATGAAAGATTTGCTAGAAAAAGTATTTATTAATTTATAGTTGTGAAGGATATGAACAAATATTTCATGTATAAAACCTGTATTTATGCATATAAATGTAACTCTGAACCACACATTGTTGAGAGTTACAGTTCTTAATATTCCAGATCTTGACAACTGTCTGTCGTCTGGAAAATAAGCAAACAAACAAACAAACAAACAAACAAACAAACAAACAAACAAATAAATGAAAACAAACAAACAAAAAAAAACTTTTACTACTGGAAATGTCCAACATTTCTTAGTAGTGAAAAAGCAATTCTATTAAAAAATAATTATTCCACTTAATAAAAGCACACTGGGAAAGTATGAAGTGATGTTTTAGCGCACCGTATTTTCTGCAAAATAATGTTATATATATTCTTGTAAATATTTATATTTCTACTGAAAATATATCATTGTTTGAATATTAGATGTTATGATATGTATTGAAAATAAAGAAAAAATGCCTATTTAAATGAAGACAGAAAATCTTGAAAACATCTGGTGTGCTGAAACGCTTTGTTTTTTGCTACTGCTTGAAAATATTCTTAAGTTGCCTCCTGTTAATGCTTACCATGAACATTTGTTTCTGTAAATTTACAAGTTATATTTTTTCTTGCTAATGTCTGACAGTCTGACATTATTTGGAGGAAATAGTATATTCGAAGTACAATGGAAATATCAACACAACCCTTCTGGCTTAACTAGCAGGAGTATCACTACCAGAGCCTGTATTTCATGAAGTGAGGCACTAGAGGATGGGTTCAGTTTAAAGTATCTTAGCAGTATCTGAGATTCAAAATGTCTACCAAGTGTAAGCATTCTGGAAGTGAAGTTATATGAGATGGCTGATATCATCTGAAAGTTAGTCCCACCTGAAGAGTGCTTTGTTTGTTCTCCCTATTGCTCATGCCCAACTTTTCCTCCTGTTGCACTCACACTGGTGGTTCATAAATCCTTTCTTAAGTGAAAAAAAATCAGCTCACTACTCCTGAGGAAAAGTCACTCCATTCATTTATTTGACCATAAAATATGTATTATTTATTCTATTTATTTATTTGATCATATTTATGTATTTATTTATTTATTACTGGGAGCTAACCAAGCACTTAACCATCAAGTTTAACTCTGGAGATTTTAGACATGTAGTAAGTGCCACAATATTGATTTACTAAATGAGAATTAACTGTATTAGCGTAACTTTTGGCACCTTAGTGTTAGGAGGTTGGGCAATGTGAATCAGAATGAAAAAAGCCCTTCTCCTCTTCAAGACGCCTTCCTTACGACAAGTCCGATACAGTTTAAGTACCAACTTCTGTCCTAGTGCAGTTCCCAGGCAAACAGGTAAGCTTTTCATTAAATAAGTAGGCTGCAAGCTGCAGTGGCTCAGGAGCTGCTCCATTTTCTCTATAGTGTTGCTGTTCCAAAGCAATAAAAAAGAATATTTTTGAGTGATACTTGCCTCAACTAGTCACAAAAACATAACTGCTGACATTATTTGCTCTCTCAAAACACTATCTAAGATACCTTTCTAACTAATAAAATAATATCTTCTCTTGCGCATTAATGAAGCAAAGAAAATTGGAAAATAGTTCACTGGGAAAATAAAATCTGATGTCATTACTTGGCACAATTAGCAGGCTTTGCTTAAAAAAGATTTTGGAAATGAAATATCAAAAGGTTTGCAGTATCAATATTATTTTCGTTTTGCATCACTCAAAGCACTGTCACAATGGGAATAGGTCCATTGTCAAAAGGTGTTCTGCAGATTCAAGGTAGCAACAAAACCATCAAGCAGAGTTTAATTGGATTTGACTCCAGTCTTGTACGTTGATTTCTGTTGAATGGATTTACTGGATAAGAAAGGGTTGTAGAATCTCCCTCACTACCACTGTCTGTGTGATAGGGGATGAATATTTGGGGAACAGGAGGCATACATATGAAGGAATTGTCATTGTATTGAGCAATCTAGGCCTAATTCTGACCATGCCTGGAAAGCATCATTTCATAGTGAAGAAAAGAATGCTATGATGAATAGCTCCTTTCAAGAACAAGAAGAACATTTCAAATTGTAAAATATGAGATGTTATTTTGTTCAGGATATAAAAATCAATATCAGTATTATGTGTATCACAATGGCCATAAAGATATCCCTGCTCAGATCAGAACCATAGCATATCTTGGAGTCTGTGTATAGAAAACCAAGACCCAGTTCAAGAAACACATAAATAAACATGGTAATTAAATTCCATGTTTTCACAGAATACAGTGGAGCAAAGGTAGGATTTCCTTTGACTATTGCTGTCTAAGAATTCAGTGTTTTCTGTGAGGTAGTTACTTGAATTCTCTCTGTAGGATGAGTGCTATCAGTGAGAAAGTAGTGTTCATGTCTTCCTGCAAATGCCTCTGAGGTGTGAAATGCAGTGCACATCCCTTATCCTACTGTGTGTACTATGCAGTAGAAAACAGTACAGCTGCTCAGCAAATGTTCTGCACTGAGTTAATTCTTATCAAATAAAAGAATATAAAACGAAAATATACTTCCTTACAAGAATCGTTGTTTCTCTACAGAACAAGATATCTGAAAAAGTGTAAGTCTACAGTTGAAACTCAGCCTCGAGCCATTGATCTCTAAAAAGACATCTATGGAACCGCTGAAGAGTGTAAACACACAGAAAAAGAATGAAAAAGTACTAACTCTCATGCACAATGAAGACTGAAATCCCAACAGTGAAAATGGAATTTAAAAAAGCCCACAAAAAGCACAACACTTTTAGAGGATACAAGACAAAAAAACATAGATTTTAAGTGCCAACAGAAAGAGGGCAGGGAATGATTAAGAAATGTGTTATCTTCTGTTGCAACTTCTTGGGCTCTAGGCTCTAGGGAGCATAAGCTGTGAGTTCCTAGTAAACCAAGAAAGTTTACGACCCAAACAAATAAGTACAAATTTTTGCTCCTAGAGCCTATAGAACCCTACATTCTGGGTAACAAAGCAGGTTAGACAAAGCAAACAGAAAAACTTTAGAAGAATGCAGATAAAATACTTAATGAATTATTATAGCTTTTATCTACTCAGTACATAATTATGATACTGATTGGTACATGCGGCTGCCTATGCTAAGACAAGCTGTCAGTGAATTTAAGTGTAAGATGTGAAATGAATAGGATTTACAAAATTGCCTGCTTTATGCTTCCTTTTTGATGCAAAGTTGGTGACTGGAGTATCAAGGACAAAATCCACTTGATATGGGAGATAATGATTTAAACAGGAGCACTGTGAGGTCCTAAAGGCATTGACAGGCAAATAACTGAAAAACACATTTGAAAAAAACACCCAAAATTGAAAGAACAAAAGAGCTTTCCCCTTAGAAAACTAAATAGCAACTGTTAGTCATGCAAAATGTGGTATACACTGTTTGAAAACAAGCCATTTTCCCTATCATAAGACAAAAAGAAATTGAAGCTGTGACAAGATTATTTCTGATAGCCCTAAAAATAAAAGAAGCATAACCAATTGAACCTTTGTTATCTGGGGAAAATGCACATCTGGGCTATCAAATTGTAGAACATGTTTCAATGACACTATAATCAAAATTAATCTCCATATGATCAGCTCAGACTGAGTCATTTTTCCCTTACATTTGTATTTTAACTCCTTTTAGTAAGGGCATGAAACGAGGATGCATGATAATTAACTATGCTAATTTGCATGCTTTGCTCTAATAAAATAGAAAAGTAGCTCTGTGTGTTATTGCAGCTATGAATACCAATCCAGTTGTCTGTAAAAGTTTTCCAGAACACAGGAACCATTTAGCAAAGCTTTAGCCCAGAATCCTCTATTTTGGCTGTGAATAAGTGTGTTACTGGTCTTCTCCAGCACATATTGCTTTCAAGCTAATTTGCAGGAAGGCTTTCTAGTCAATAGAGCAATTCTTCTCATTACTGTGAGGTTTGTAGAGCGCCTGTCCTTGGTAGGATCTCTAATGGGATAAAGCTGCAAAAAAAGAGCCATCTGCCTTCAACAGTCTTTCCGATGATAGTACTAGTAAAGTATGCAGTTACCATTAGTGGCCAGCTGGCCTCTTGCATCGTTATATGTTACAAATGTTTTACAGCAAGACAATATAACATAAAATTACACTTTTTAAAAACTATAGTGTGCTTTGAATAGTAAAAGCATCTTCAAAGCGAAAGATTGGCTGTGATTCTGAAGGCAGCCCATCCAGGTTCATATTTGTTTATGCAAGCTTTTTAATTCTAAATTTGGGTATATTTCATCTTTCCAAAAACATAATAAAAGATAAAATGTTGATGGAAGAAAAATATCCAACAGAAATTATATTCTGGATATGAATACAAATAAAAAATATGCACAGAATTTGGATCTTTGGTTCTTTGTATTTGCTTAATGAAGTGCAACTGCTTGCTCGTGTGTCTTTTCTTTAAAATTCATGGTATAATAAATCATTGTACAACAAAGGAGAAGTCATCTTTGAGATGTCATTTTATACTACTGAACACAAAATCATATATGTCTCAAAAAAAAAAAATTAAAAAAAATGGAAGCCTACAAGATAAACAGTGGAAAACTGCCACTTGCTACCAACTCCATAGATGATCATTTCAAGAAACAAGGGAAATTCAAGGAATATGCTAATTTTTATTTCCCTTCTAAAGCACGAGGTTCGTACTTTGAATGGTTGTGAAAATTGCTACTATTATGACAATACTTTAAAAAATAAAAAGATAGATATTTTTTCCACTATAACACAGCACTTCATCTAGCACTGTTACACAACCCACTCCAGAAGCACTTAACTGCCACTGCCTAGTCCCGTTATTTCCTAATTTCTAACAATTAGCAAATGTTTAGAAACTTCTGAGAGATGAAAGCTGTAGGCAGAAGTTCATTTTAATTCACAGTAAAGTGTTTAGTGTTTAGATTATTGACAAGAAAGATCAAGATTGAGACACATTAACAGCTGGAGAGTAAGTCCCACACAACCCTCTTTTTTTCTCTTTCTCTGGTACGATTGGGGTTTGTCAGTCCGGCAGTCCTTAGGCTTACTCAAGAAAACAAAAGCCTTGAAAATCATCTGACTTATATACATGCCAGTGAACCCTGACAAAAAGAAAGCTAAAAATAACTAATTCCTGTCAAAAAATGTAATCAAACAATGGGCTTATATTATTCTGGAAAAAAATAAAAGATCTACCTTCTTTCCTTCCTTCCTCTTTTCCTTCTTTCTTTCCTTCTTTCTTTCTTTCTTGATGACTAACAAAACAGTGGAACCATGATCATTTCAGAAGAGAATAATTTAAAAAAATTATTGTTGGGAACAAACTAAGCTTTTCTAATGCTCAGGAAAAAAAGATACTTAAAAATTCTGCAGTGATGAGGTATAGAGTCAGTATTTTAGCAAGGTTTCATTTGTGTTCTAAATTTGTGTCACACCAAAAGTTTACAATCGATATTATTTTTTAGTAGAAAACTCTTGGCTATTCAAACAATTGAGCCATTCTTGAGTGTATTTTAAGAACATGAGACATTGTATTGCCATTGACGCTAGACATTGGAGATTGTGTTCCTTTTTAACAAACATTGAGGTGCCATGAGAAAACGGTATCTCTATGTGCACCAATTAGGGTAAATATATACAGTTATTTCAACCTACTGAAATTGATTGTAGATAGTTGTTATTTATTTCTTTTTGGAAGAGCTCATAATGCAGTAGATGCATTCAAACATTAAAAAAGTCACATTCACAGCTTGTTTGTTTTTACATTCTAAAAATCCCTACAGTTCTGTCTCTGAAAATAATGGCCAATGTAATGAACTCAGCTTCTCTTTGAAAAATATGCTGGCTGGGCCAAGATTTGATTTTATTGCTATTTTTGTTTTGTTGATTAAATCGTATTCTTACTGCTTGACAGAAAAATAGAGCTTCAAATGGAAAGAAAGATACCTCGGACTGGTTGAAAGCTGTAAAGAACTGCCTTAGTATCTGAGAATTTCCTTGAAAAGTATACAAAATTCTCATTTATGGGCACAAAAAAAAAAAAAAAAAAAATTGTGTGCATTTCAAAAGTCAAGCAACGATCAGAACCAAAGTATTCCAGAAATGGTGTGAAATTATGGTGAGCTGTATATAGTAGGAAGTGATTTCAATGATGTTATTCCCTTGTATGACTTTATCGTCGAAGAAAACAGTGTTTATTTTTAATGGGTTACACATAAAAATGACATGAATCAGTGTCATGATTTACACACCACAGGAAACAGTCCTCCTCTGTAAGTTTCACCCCTACTGTACACAATTTCAATGTTTTTGAGTTTCTTGCTATTACTGAACTGAGCTCGCAGATAATTTTCTGACAATGTTCAGTGCTGTAAGTAAGGAAAATGCAGCAGTGAATAAGTATGAGGGTGTGGGATCACTCATTTCTCCTATTTTTATTCATCATTCTACTTGGGGTCCATGGTTTTTTAGACAATTGGAGCTGACCCAGAAATTCCTTAATTATGTATTATTTTTTTACTGATTAGGCTCATGCACAATTGAGAGAAAAGCTAAAAATATCTAATCTTGATTAAAAGGTGACAAGTGATAAAATTAAATTATTCTGGTATTAAGTGTATTCTCCCTGTTCTGAGCATAAAACTTACTGTGACGTTATTTCAGATCACAAGTATTTGAATGGGTGTTTGTTTGCTAAAGCTGGCATAGGAGTTTGCTTGCATACTCTGAGTTGCGCAATAACTATAAGCCAAAATAATGCACATGCTTGCCATCCAAGTGGCAAAGGTTTGATTTAAAATTTAAATGAAAATCTTGCAGACAAAAAATCCAGCATACCACCAGATGTAACAGATCAGAATACATTTCTGAAGTGTGAAATGTCTCTGCTTAAGAGAAAATCTACTTCTCTTGAAGATTTACTTCAGCACTACTTTTGGCTTAACTCTTTCAATGACTTCAAGATAGGTCTGTTGAACCCCTTTATAGCATATAAGAGAAGAAAATGAAACGACACAACGACTTTCCACCTCAAACAGAAACTGTCGCTATTTTTTTATCCAGAAAAGCAAAACCATAGCAGAATGATGACAAAAAAATTAAGTGAAAAAGGAAAGAATCAGATTTACATCACTACCTATTTCAAATATTCTGTATTCATCAGTTGAAATTCTTTATGTATTTTCAAGAACTCACACAGCCATCAAAAACTGGTATTATGTAATTATTATTAAATCGTTGATACAGATTTAACTAACTTACTAAAAAGATAAGTAGAATATCCTACAAATTAAACAAAGTTATTCTTTCCATTAGCCATGGGTGATTCCTGAAGGTGTAGAATGGTATGCCTGACAAGGTCTATGTTATAATCCACTGGGTTTTTCTCTTACTTTTCATAAAATAGAATAAAATAATAAATTAAAAGAATAAAATATAATGATATAAATTAGTAAAATAGTGACATTAGTTTTCTGCTCAGTCAGATGCGAATGACGGTAATTCTCCAAACAACTTCAAGACATCCTGCATCTTTGTCTGTACAATTTATCAAGCAGATACATACAGTGCGGCACTCCAAGTTTGCTGTTGCAGGCAGGTGTGGTAACTTCGCAATTATATTCTTTCACAATCCTTTTTTACAGATTATAATGGTGTTGTCACAAGTTGATATCTCCTTTATGTGACATCTTCAGACAAATAAGCATAAGCCCTGATGTCTGAGTTGTTCTGGGGGAGCTTATAGCCAAAATCTATGCTAGTGAATCAAATAACCAGAGACTCATTTTCCTGTCCTAATGACAATAGCCTCTGCAGGGTCATAGTCATACAACCAGGCACCGTCTCTTACTTTTCCCCTGAGGAACTGGCATCTATATGGTCTCCACTGTTCTTTAACACCATGTTATGCTCAGAAATAACTCGGGAAGATCACCCCAAAATTATGCCAAGGTTTTATAATGTTCATGCAATTGCATTTGCATAACTGTAAGAATGATTTGGGCCATTTCTCCTCCCTGAACCTCATTCTCTTTAGGGTACCAGACCAGATATGAATGTAGGATAATTTGAGGACACTGGGGAAAACACTGAGCCAAATTTTAAAACTAAGCTGTGACAGCATTAAAGTAGAAATGAACATATAAATGATGAGGCAACTTGTGAGGCAGGAAGAGAGATTTGTACACATCACTTAGTCTAGCTGTTAGCACCACTAGTTTAGATCAATAAAATCTATTCTCTTATTACATCTGTGGCTAGCCTTACATCTTCCCTTTCCAGAGGGGAATAAACACACTATCTGTTATCTTGTGCCCAAACTCTCCATTAGTCCCTAGGTTGGATTTCTTTGTCTTGTAGACCTCTGAAGAGAGATGGTTACAGACTCCCATTACTCTAGCACTCTACTCAGTGCTTTCCCATGATGCTTCTGGGCCTGTGGGTCCTCTGCAGACATCTCTTCCAGTCTGCTTGTAGAGGAAGCTCAGAATGTCTATCATTTTTTTCTCCTGAGCTGCAGCTTCAGAAGCTATTGTCATGAGAGATTGTAACAATCACAGTGCCTGTGCTCTGTTATTATACTTACAGACATTTTTTTCATGGCTGTGAATGCACTGAAGTCATTTGATCCTTTAGTAATATATCCAGCTCACATTTGCAGTCTCAGCTTGTTTAAACTAATTCACACTAGCCCTGTTTTCAGCATGTTCAGGTCCTGAGGCAGTCCACAGGTCAGTCTCCACTGCTGGCTCCTCCTCTTGCTTAACACTGGTTTGGATATTTCCTTGATACAAAATCTGAGTCAGTTTATTAATGTGTCAAGATATTTTCTCTGTTTACTTAGCTTGCTTTACTTTGGATTATTATATATATATATTATTATTATTATTATTATTATTATTATTATTTTCCGAGCTTAATGAGGTGAATAAGCTTACAATGCAGTCAGACACATATGAGGTTAGGCACCACAGCAGCAGAAGGAATGCCAATCTCTGAAGAGCAGGGAAAGGATGGATGTTTAAGGAAAAGAGGTGGAAAATAAGAATGGAATCTCCCTTTTTTCCTTTGTGCAACTGTTTAATATTAAGTTACAAAACTGCATCTTAAGGTTCAAGGTAAGACTGTCACTCCTTGCCTATTTCCTATACCATCTTCCTTTCTAATGATCCTTCTGAAGATTTCAACATTGTTTTTCACAATGACTAAGGACTTTGAGTGTCTTAGTTTTCTCATTTTATGCCTAAATCGTTTTTTTTTTTTTTTGTTTTTTTGTTTCTTGTTTTTGTTTTGTTTTGTTTGTTTTTGTTTTCAGGAAAATTTCATCTTATGAAAATATCATTGTGACCCTATATCTGTCATTATCATAGCAGGTATGTCAAACCTACCAAATACAGATCATACCAGATTATGTCTAAAAATCATTTTCTGTAAAAATGTTTCATGATAGTGAGAATAAGAATGTAAACACAGTATGACACTTTTTTTCTCCAGTATACGCAAACAAAGGTATGCCAGTCCTGGACAGGAAAACCACAGCATCATTAAAATTATCTACCTGCACAGCAGTGATTTTCTTTGTTTGCAGCTCCTAACTTTCTGTATGGCATTTCTTATTTCTGGAAAATTTTGGGTTTTTTTCTTTCTATGTCTTCATTTCTATTGCTTTAATCTCTACATGTTTTCTTCCATGCATTTGCAGTCTTGCATGTTGTGCCTTATGCAGTCATCTTCCTTGTTTTGTTGATTATATCTACGGTTTTGCTCTTTGGTTACACAGTTTTATCACACAACTAGGTTGCTATCCTTGTATGCTTTCTTATTAAAGAAGTCTATAATTTCTAGACTTCTTTCTGCATCTCATTTCAGACATATCAGCTACATTAAAATAACAATCTTATGACAGCATTCACTTACCTGAAGAGACAGCTGACTCTTTTGAGTCTTTTCCAGTTATGCAGAAGAAAGAGTTTTATTCTTAAAACAAGGCAATCTTGTATCTTCTTAAAGAAAGTTTGAGATTGGTACCAAGGTATCTTCCTTGCAGTGAAAGACAAACACAGCAGTGATAAAGGAGCAGAGGCAAGTAGAGGGAATGTGTCATTTAATACCTATCAGCTCAAATGGCAGCTGCTTCAAACCAACATGTTCCACTTTCCTCAGAGAAACTATGAAAGAATACCTTCACAATCCAGGATATAAATAAATATATAAATATTCATTTATTATTATTTTTATTATTTTTTAACACTGCTTTGGCTTCTAGGTGAAATAAGATGGGAGAAAAACACAAGTCCCCTACAAGCTCTATCGCATCTGTAGTCCAATGTTCAAGTTGCAACAGCATTGAAATGGTTGCTGAAGCTGGAATTCATCCATCTAGTGTTCTAGAGACAATCCCTGCCATCCAGAGTATCATGACTTCATCCCCCTCCAAAGTCCCCCCTGTATTGTGACCATACCCATCACCATTTGGCAGCAGTTTCAGGAGAGAAAAAACGTATAATTTTGATGCCCCAAACAGCATCTTCTCCAAACCTGAGGAGGTCACTGACTGTATTGCTTTTCAACAAAAAAATATTAAATCATGAATATTCTGCTTGTCTTAGTTAAAGGTGAAGTTTTCAAAAGGAGTTAGTAATGATATCTACCACCTACCAACACTTATTAAACCTCACTTATTCCTTTCCCACTACTTTTTCATTATTAAATTTTTGGATGGCATCTGTGAGATCTTGCCCCTCAGAGAGCCTAGTTCCAGACAGTGTATCATAGCATGCAGTAAATTAAATGTGTTCTCTCAATATGTGTCCTTTCTGTACTGCAGTGTTCCTGTCTGCTGTGCTGTCCTTGAAATGCAATGCGAAATTAGCTCTCGATAGTGCAGCATGGCAGAAATCAATAACAGAATTATGCCAGTGTGTAGGATGGGCTGCTACACCCTGGCAGTCCCAATAGCATCTCAATGCATGTCATGACGAATGCTGAACTCTGGGAAAGAGAAGTCTGTCTCTTTAACCACTTTGATTCTGGTTGATACATTCCCAGAACAGCTGAGGTATTGGAAAAGTACTGAAATACATCACCTTGTGATTTCTAGCTTCTATAAGAGCATTTCCTGACTATGTAAGCAGACTTTAACTCACCAAGAATACGAGCCTATGCTTTATTACTATACTGAAAATGATCACATAAAAGCTTCTAGCGATAAATATTGTGGAGCATGTTTTTGTGTTCTTTCGAGGAAGCAGAATAATCTGTCACAGAAGATGAAACTTCAATCAAACTTGACGCCCTTTACACAAGTTTACTAAGAAATCTGATTAAAGTCTCAAAGTCTTCTCACTTGGATATTAAATGACTTGTCCCAGGCAGAATGCAATATTGCCTAAAAGGATGTGATTAGGACTTGATGTTCACTCTGGTTTCAAAATCTTTGAGGTGCGTGAATATAGATGAATTGCAATGATATACTTAATAGAAAACAATCATGAGGTGATTTGATATTTCTGTGTTACTGTATCCATGGAGTGATACAGAACTTCGCAGAACAATGTGTTTTCAAGTGAATTTATTCTGTAAGATAGAAATAAAGAGTTTTAATGATAATGCAGTGGGCCAAATGCTTTTCAGTCAAGAATCCACTTAGCCAAATATCTGACCCATCTCCAATGATTTTATGCCACTAAGAAAAAGCAGAAGTAAATATAACAGACCAGTGGAATTTTCAGTTAGTGTAGAGATTGCAAAAGTAGATTGCAACTTTTTTTTTAACAAAAATGTTCATTCTTTGGAAGGTGTTAACAAACAGAAGCCTAAATTCCTGTAGAACAAGAGGTCACTTTGGACAAATTACTTTAGTATATTATCTGACATCAGATGCTGTAAACTATGATAACGTTTATTTCTTAAACTAGACTTGTCTTATGAAGATGAAGGTAAACAGTTACATTACCTCCATAGGAAAAGTTGAATGTTTCTTTTGCTTTTGTCTCCCCTCCATCCTTCTCCTCTACCCTCTGTTCTTATAGCTCCACATCATCACTTTGACTGATTCAGTACAGCCCTTCATTCTAACTCAGCTTCAGCGGCTTACACAAGAAACAAGAAAATGCATCAGCAAATGTTCCCAGGCAGGCTGGCTCATCACTTTGACAACTACAGCTGCCAAGTTTGAGGACTTCTTTGAATGACACGTCTTTTAAAAACCACAGACACGAACAACTTTGAGGTCAGGCGATAGTCAGAAATACTTTTCAAGAAATATGTAAGGATTCCCTTATACTTCTTTACAGTATCAATTTTTTGATTGCCTGCTCTGAATCCTGTCACTCTGAATTGAGTGCTCCAAAGATACAATCAACCTTTTGTATTTCCCCTCACATTTTCCTTCTTCTCGCTTGACCTAGCTATTGTGAGGCACCATGATGACAGGTCTCTCTTTCTTGCTACTCACTCCTGCTAGAAGAGGGAGAAGAGGTACCATTTTCATGTTCACACCCTTGCAGTGCTGGAACCAACTACAGCAAGAGCTCCAGTGGCCCCACAGACCTACCCTCACAGACATCTTCCCACAGGGCTGCTGAAATAGTTAGAGTGGAGTCAATATCCTAGGGAAAAGGTGTGGAAACACCTACATTATCTCCTCAGAAAAAATTCAAGAAGTTTAACTGCAGCAAATCAATTCCAATTGTCACCAGGTAAATTTCAGATAGAGGCCTATTCAGCTTTCTGCCAGCCTCTCTGCCTCCTGGATTCCAAGACAATCTTACAAAGGGCTGCCAGAGATTCCCACCCCTGGGAAGCTTCCCAGGTATGTTGATAAAGAAGTCCCTTTGACAGGGACTTTCAGATTTTCCATCTCCCACATCCCCCAGACATTAAGGCTGCTGCCTTGGGGACCAGGAAAGGTCTTAGTCATAGCAGGGATTCATATCCACATTGGTGAACTACCAGGGAGACAAAATAATCAGATACATCATCCAAAAGGGTTGTATTTTTCTGCTCTCTTCAATCTTCTCACTAGAATCTGAATGAAAATATGTTTGGAAATGGAATTTCTAACCCCTGGGAAACTTACAAGTTTTGTACAGATCAAATTGAAAGCTTGGTTTGGGAAGGTGGAGTAAAATATGCATTAAATTAGCTGCTGATTAGTCTGGCAGATGGATTGGTGCCTTTTCCACAGGGAAAGTAATGCTATAGAAAGGCTAGAGACAGACAAGAAAAACAGTGAGAAGTCAAAACAGGAGGATGGGGAATTAGAAGACAAACTCAAGGGAAGAAGAAGGCATAGATTTGGAATAGTATTATGAACTAAAAAAGAAACAAAGCCAACAAACAAACCAACAAAAAACCCTTATCATTAAGGTGAGTTTACAAGTTTTACTATGGTGAATCAATTCTAATTAATGTCTCAGTGTGATGCTGAATGAGTCAATAAAGTCCTGAAGAATAAATATTTTTAAAACAAAATGTGTATACAACTCAAAGACAATGGCTATGGTTGTCATCTCTTGCTATTACTGTGAGGGATACAATAGTTATTCTAGCATGCTGAGTTTATATCCTGCCCCTGGATAATAATTTAGAATAGAATTTTACCTTTATGTGGAGTAATTTTGACTTGGTACACTTAAATGAGAGAAAGAAAATGCTTCTAGAGACTTCATGCTTGAAAATGAAGGTGTGAAAAATGAGGCTGTGTTTTAAATACCTGTCTTTATACAGTCTCAGGGTCAAATTACAAACTGATTTACATTCTCTCTTAACCCAGTGTCAGGAAGTCACATATAACTTATGCAAATCTTCTTTTCACTCTAAATAACTCAAGTGCTGTCTTTGATGGCACTCCCATCCCAGTTCTCCAGCTGTAGAGTTTAGGCAGAAAGAAGCATATTCAGAACATATAGAGGAAATAAGATGTTCATTTTCATTTCATTCATGGGAAAAAAAAAAAGAAAAAAAAAAAGAAACAACAAAGCAGAGAAAGCTGGAGGGGCCAGACAATTTTTTTTCCTTGGGATATCTTTTAAATTTTTTAATGTGTGTTTTCTGGTACATTCTATTTAAATCTTTTTATAACCTGCAGTTCTGAGTACACAGCTAAGCATTTGATTCCAAATGACACTAAATAGAAAACAAATTCAGTCAGTTTGTCTTAAGTTACTTGCAGCTCCTTGAGATGTGCTCAGAAGCTCAAAAGTTGGCCAGATACAGAGTTTGAAAATTCTAAGGGAATTTAATTGTTTACAACAGGGCTGCACACATTTACACCAAACAAAGTTCTGACCACCTGTATCTAATATGTTTTCTAAACAGCTTTACAAATAAATGTCTGGATTTCTCCAAAGAACTGTTCCCTTTTCTTGGATTACTACTGCACATATCTTTTCTCTCTTAAACTTTGCCTCATTTGGCTTTGTTGTTTTTATTATGCATCCTTTAAAATCATTTCTATTGGAAAAATCCAGCTGTTAGTAAGCTGTCTTCAAATGTACGTGGAGCTAACTTTCCAGACGCTTCTCTCAAAGACTGACATATCAGATACTCTGACAAAATTATTCTTAATATAATCAAATGAAGAGGGAAAGAAAAAAAAAAAAAAGCACTTATGGCCTAAAAGAAGGAAGAATTGACTTCTAGTAGTTCACATTCATATACTTACTCTAAAGTAAATCTTGAAAGCAACCAGGGATCCCTTATAGAAAATCAGTGAATTTTTAGACTACATAGATTAAAATAAACCAATGAGAGATAAAAGAGTAGAATAAGGGGATCTAGAATATATAGATATCACCATGAAACTAGATTTTATACATTAAAATTCTGATATATATATACAATGTACAAATGGTCAAAATTGTACTGCCCTTAACACGACTCTGGAAGAGTAAATAACAGGTAATAAACTGCTACCATTTCAGCCTGATATGGCAGTACAATGTAAGGACAGTCAAAGAAATCAGCCTGGTAAGGAAAAGGTTCTGAAGTAAAGGGGAAATAAGATTCAGCTTGTGTATCCACCCAATTTATTTCTCTTCCCTTAAATGCTGATGCTGCAATGCTATCTACTTATATCTCCATGCAGATCACAGTATGAGCCTCAGTTGTCACAGATGAAGTTAAATAACAAAATTATTAGGGGAAATTGACAGTGCCAAGTAATTAAAGTTTAAAACCTCAATCTACTCTCAGCTATGAACTCGATCAATATAACTTGTGAATCTGTCTTAAACTTTCTGAGATAGACTTTTGTTCTTTTCTACCATGAATTTATTTCTGTTAATGCTTCAAACAAGTGAGCGGGAAAAGATAAACTGGAAGATTCAGTTCTTTTCCTTGAATTAGTTAGAAGTTATACCAAAAAACTGGAGAATCGGAACTTCATATCACTATCTGGCCCCTGTAACTAACATACATAAACACTTTATGTTTAATATGTTTATCCCCATCACATTGAGAATAAAGTAATATTATTCTAATTTTATCAATGTGTAATTGAGGGCAGGATTTTATATTAATAGGTCAATTTGATGTTAAGCTGCTGCCAAAAGTTATCATCCTACTACATGTTCTTCATCAGTTCACTTTTTATGCTTCTAATCTAACACAACTCTTAGTCTTTTGTGCAGTTACATCTGCAGAAAGCCTTCCAGAAAAGTAGGAAGGCTTAAGAAATTCTCTTCTTGGCATCATCTGGTCAGTAAATCAGTTTAAAACTTAAGCATATCTCTCATAATGGCATGAAAATGTTTCAAAATTAAGAAACAAATTTCTTAAATAAGTGGGTCATTTGTGACTGAGCAGAAAATTAAACATGAACTTCCACTATATCTCTTCTCTGATGGCTTGGTTCCTTGCCTTTGCTGTGTCTGCATTTGAAAGTGCTATGATGTATTTAAAGGGAAGGTAAAACATGATAATGTGATCAGAATTATAAAGGTTAACATATTTCGTTACAAGAAGGAACGTTCTCACATTTCTCAGAAGTTCGGCTTCAGTTTCATGGTACTGAGACTCAAAAAAATGAGACCAGTTCATGGACTTCCTGCATCCTTCCTTCCTCTGCAAGCCTCTAATCAGTAGCTCTTTACTCTTCATTTTTACCAATGCAACAGTTTGAGGGGTCAAGCAGTTAAGTTGAATCAGTGAAATAATCCAAGCTAAAAAAAGACCTTTTTCTATTTTGGAGGTCAGGAAAAGGTTATTTTTAAATGACTGCATTTACTGCATAGTCCACAGTCATCTGTGTCAAAATAACCTGGAGGGAGGAAGAATAGCAACACTGATCAGTCTGGGAGTTGAAAGGCAGTGGGATGGAAACTGTAAGTCATATTTCCATTAAAAACAGGATATTGATAAATAATGTATTTATACTACCAGAGGCAGTTGTGGCCAGAAGCATTTTCAGACTGCTTTAGATGACTGAAGGCCTAAATATCAACAAAAATGCTAAATGTGTATTATGTGTGAGTGCATATAGTAATAAATCTGAACGACTGCTAGTAATAATGGTTATTTCCAAAACTTTGGAAAAAAAAAAAAAAGAAAATATCTAAGATTATTAAATCAATAAAAAAGACTTAATCAGCAAAAATGTAGACAACAGCCAAAACATATTTGCTGCTAGATGGTGACCACATGCTAGTAACGCCTTCCAGTGTTACATTTGACATTTTCCATAGTCCTTCTAAATGACAATATTTGGATTGCTATCTAAATACAAATGACAACAAATCACAACATGCCACTCTTTGAAACATATAGATAACTTAAGTCATTAGAGTATAAATTAATATTAAATACATTAGAGGAGAAGCCCGTACAAAGAGTTTAGAAAAATTAAAAGTGACCATATTACAAAGCAATGATCCAAGGTGATTTCAATAAAATCAGTTAAAATGCATCAGAGCACAAGCAACCACAGTCATGTTTACTGGATGTTTGGAATATACATTTATTATGCTTAGCATAAACTTAAGTGAAAGAAAACATCAGTTCCTTCCTTCTATAAGGCACAGGTCAAAAACATTTTCTGGCTATGTCAACTCCACAAAACAAACAAACACACAAGACTACTTTGCACTGTCTCAAAAAGCAGCATATAGTGTGTTGTGTGACTGCAAGAAAGTAGTGGGTGTGGGAAGTAACAGAAGACATTGCTATTGCCAGAAAGCTAATATTAATTAGAAATTAATTAATCCCCATACTGAAGTTCATTTCTCTGCACTGAGAAAACTGTGATAAAACCTCTCTGAATCACATTCCAATGAAACTGTACATCCTGCTCTCAAATTCCTCCTGTCTTACAATCTAAGAGGAAAAAAATATATATATGGCAAAGAACTGTAGTGGTTTAAGACATTACCACTATCCAGCCACTTGTTACTGTTCCATTACTAGTCCAGTAAAAAAAAAAAAAAATTAAATTGAGAGATCAAAAGCATCTTTCTACCACTTGGATCAAGGTGAAAGATTCATTCCTTTTTTCCTCTTCTACTTCATAATTTTTTCAGCCTCTTCTCTTTATTATAAATGTTCTATTTTCCAAACAGTAGAACAGAGGGCATTTTAATACTGCCAAGCAAAAAGAAAATCATATTGATTCTGAAAGACATTACTTAGAAAAGAAATCAAAACTAAACAAAACAAAACAAACCTTAGTTTTGTTTATATTATATGAGGGATCATTAATGAAATGAGCCTAGGTTATTTATGGGAAGTTTGAGAGGAGACAGATACTCAGATTACTATGGGATACCACTTGAAAAAAATGCCACACACAACAGATGTGTTGTCCTTGGTAGTGCAAAGAGAATTGGCAAGGTTCCCAACTTGGTTGTTTAAAACTCATAGGCATGAGTGCTTTGTCCACTGGGAAATAAGTGTTATGCTCCTTGATTAGGTTTTTTGTTTTGTTTGTTTTTGTTTCTACCAAGAGTTTTGAACAGTTTGCTATATTGCACAGATGTTAACGGCTTAAAGTGATGTAAATGTATATTAGTGAACATCTTACATGAAAGTGAAGACCTTCTAGGGATACACAATAAGCTAACACAGTAGCTATTTTTGTGGAATTTAAATCCATTCAAATCAGTAACACCTGAGACAAGCACACTGTAAATTTGGTGGTGTAAGGACATAAGCAAGGAAAAAAATAGGGAAAATATATCATCTATTATATCAGTTGATAAAACACAAAATATGTGCAGAAGAGGCTATCTATTCCTTCCATTTGTATCTCTTCACCTGACAAATAAAAATATACCCTTCCAGACCAAATAAATTCTTTACAAATGCCTTCAGACAAGTTATAAACAATACAGAGCAGAAGGTTAAATACACTATTCTAAGAGAAGTTAATTAAAACCAAAAGTCTCTAGACACAGTCATTCTACAGTAAACGGGAAGAATCCAGGCAGTATTAAAAAACATAGTTGGACTGGGTAGAAGAAAATAACAAATAGAAAAATGTTTCAAAAACTCGCATTTACTAAAGGCTTCAAATACACATACAAGGATGCAAGAAAATATTTTCATCCATTTTGAATCCAGGCTTCTAGTGTTCTTTTCAGAAGGGATTTGTGATCATTTTCACCTTATCAAAGCCCACAGTGCATTTTAGAGAAAAAAAAAAAAAAAAAAAGTATTGCTGATTGTAATTAGCTTATGCAGCAAGGTTTTGGTAACAGGTGCTCTGCAGGGGTGGTCTCTGTGAGTACAGATTTCCTGCCCCGTGTCGGATCAGACAGCTCCGGCTGCTTCAAAAAGGATTGCAAGCAACAAGCAATGCTGGGTGTGCTCTGGGAGAGCTGATTTAATGAAGGGAAAAAACTGCTGCTCAAAAACAGCTGGGGGAGCAGAGGGAGAGTTGTGAAGAGCAACCCGGCAGGCACCTAGGGAAGCTCAGGAGGTGCTCCGGGCGCAGAGCAGCAGCTCCCTGCAGCCCACGAGGGGCACACGGAGGAGCGGCACTCCCCGGGCACCCCTGTATGCAACCACAGAGTGGATGCAGCATCTGTGGTCAGGATCAGGCCTCACATGGAACAGAGGCAGAACACAACTGTGAAGGCATAGCAGAGACTAAGTACTGTGGATGGATTACAACCCCCACCCCCTGTGATGCTTGAGGGGAGAAGGTAGAAAAGTGTTTTCAGTTCGCCTTCAGTTCTCTTAGTTCTCTCTGGTCTAGCCTGTTATTAATAGGCAATAAATTACATTAATCTCCCTTGTGATATGTCTGGTTTGCCTATGATGATGACTGTTTTCCTTATTGGTTAGCTGATGAGCTTTTTCCAGTCATATTTTCTCCCCCTTTTGAGGAGCAGGAATGGTGGAACTTAGTTACTAATCATGGTTTAACTATCATACTGATACCTACAGAATAAACACAGGCTTGATATTTCTTACTGTGGTTATCTCTGGTTTTTAATCAATAACAGATCCATACATAATGACTGAACATTGCTAGGAGCAAAGACTCCTCCTTCCTAGAAAAAAAAAAAAGACCCAAATATAGAATGACAGACTGGTACTTCTGTAATACTGTAACAGAATGAAATGCACAACAATGACAACAGAGTAAAAAGAAGCCTTGGGCTGCAGCAAGTGAGGATATGCTCAAACACTGCAGCCACAGACACAAAAACAAAGGAAAGAACAGAATCATAAAGACAAAGTTAGAAAGGACCTACTAGATCATCTTGTCCAACTATCCACCCATTACCACCATTACCACAAGTTACTAAATGATTTCTTGTAGTTCCTCATCCAGATGCCTCTTGAACATTTCCAAGGACAGCAACTCCACCACCTTCCTGGGCAGGGCATTCCTGGGCCTGACCACTTGCTGAGAGAAAATGTTTTTCCTCATGTCCAATCTAAACTTCCTCTGGTACAACTTATGACAATTTCCTCAGGTCCTGTTTGTTGCTTAGGAGAAGAGACCAGCCCCCTCCTCATCACAACCTCCCTTAATCTCCTTACCCTTAGAAGGCCTCAGGTAGGCAGGAACCTCTAACAAACTTCCCTTTCCCTTAAATGAGGTCTGGGAAGAGGTGGATTGTGACTCCACCCCTTCTGCTCACTCAGGTGCATTGTTTGCAGCTGAACTCCTTTGGGTTGGCCCTGTTTTGAGCACCTGTCCCACCAGGTGCTCCATCACTGGTTCAAGCCTTGAGTTAGTGTTTCAATTACAGACTTCCTTCTTCAAATTCTCTATTTTCTTGTCTATGAATTTTATACTTTTTTTCTACAGAGATACGTAGTGCAGCAAAAATTGGTGAATTGAACCTGATGAGGCAGTTGTTGAGACTAGACTTCTTTTTCTGCACTACTGCTGTAGCCATTTGTTTAATAAAAATAAAATTCTAATTTCCCCCCTAGATAGATCTTTGGAAGAAGTCTTAACACGTCTGCTTTTTTCTTCATCTGTGGTTCTGTTAGTAAGTATAATAAGTGCATAAAGCATCCAAACTCTGAGACTTTATAGAATCCAAGAATGAAGGATTTGAAGATGGTTAAATAATAATAATAACTATAATAATAAGAATAATAATAAAATGTTCCTACATACAAAGATACAGTGCCATCTTCCTAATTTCACACATTTAATTGAGGCACTAAAACTCTGACTCTAGTCTTCCAGGCTCTTCTCCCTTGGGAGTGAAAAGAGGTACAGACATCAAGAGATATACTGCTCTTCTCTAGGTTGTAATAGTTTTCTTTACAGGTGAAAGCTTCTCCTAAGTAAAGCAGAATGAAGGTGAGCCCACCTGTTTATTAACTTAGATATAAAAATTCTTATTTTTGTATAAAAGTTCGGGGGGTTTTTTGGTTGTTTTTTTTCTTCTTTATTTTTTCTTCTTTTTTTTTTTTTTTTTTTTTTGAACCAGTTCTGACAGCTCAAAAGAAATCAAAGTAAAAATAATGAATTAAGAAGAACAGCAGTCAGCAAGGGGTTACTAGTTTATATATGCCAGGTTAGGTTCTCTGCTGGCATATCCTCAGGCAGTACTTCAATTAGAACTACATCAATATGCATCCACTGAGATCCGAACTTAAATCTGAATAGATTATTCCTTTTTATTTTTTTTTTTAATTTTTTATTTTTTTAGAAATATTTGTCTTTGGGCGCAACTATTATCAAAATAGAGATTAAAAAAAAACATTTTTTTATGTATAGTCAGTTGTTATTTTGGTAGAATCTCCGGCAAAGCATGTAAAGTGGAAAATTTGGCCTATTGAAGCAGCATGTGTATATTTGCTTGGAGGATGAGTTGTGCAGTCAAATAATGGCTCCTTTGTTGTATGACTGAATTCATGAGTGATTATTAAGGTCAGCATGTCTCTGATACGTCCTTTCTCCATAAACACTGTACTGGACTAAATCAATTACTGCTCCCAGCCTCCATAGAAAATCTGGATGGATGAGTTGAGGTACTTTTTTTTGTTTGTCTGTTTGTTTTCCATCTTCTCTTGAAAGAAGGTAAATCTGTGAGATTAAGATAGACCATGTAAAATAAAGTGTTACTGATTTCCAAACACTTTATCAAAATGTTATGTGAAAATCACTTTAAAACTTAGAGCACAGAAAACTTGAAACCAGATGACATCTCTGTCAGCCTTAAAAACTAGTTTCGTTCTTATCATCACTGTGAGTGACATTCCTCTGCACAGCTTTTAAAACGCCATCTGCATTTTTTTACTCAGATCTTCATCATTCAATAACTGTCTTTATTTTTTGAAATAACCTTCTGATTTTTCCTACTGTATCCCCCAGAATTGTCAAAGTCTTTACTAATACATTAAATTGGCATACACTGTAATTGTTTCTGGTGGATAAGATCAGAAAGAATAGACTTAAATTGAAGATTTGGGAATTGGTGAAGGGCTGGGAAAACTAGCTGACCTTTTGTAGTCCTTCCCAGATCTAGGTTTTTACAACAGTACTGTGTGGCCAAAGTTGAACCTGTGACAGCAAGTCATGTAAAGACTAAGCATGACAGAATTTACATCCTCAGAGTAAAAACTCCCACTTACGTTTGCAAAATATACCATCTAACAGTGTAAGAACTAGCTGCTGATATCTCTTTCAGTATATCTCCTAATTCTCAGTTGGTTTGCAAATACCAGAAGAAACATCTACTTGGGTCTGGAATTGACACCTTCCAATTTAATCTATATGAAGAATAATATATAGCTCTTGTATCACCTTGTCCAAAAATTACATAGCAGAAATATTGAATCCAGAAAATTTCATATAAGCTTTCCTGTACCATCTCCTTTTTCTCTCTGTAAGAGAGCATGCGACCCATCCTCGTCAGGAACTGGGAGCAATATTTCTCTTCCTCCCACCTTAAGACTGTAGCAATGTGCTTCCCACGTACAGACTTTTAGGCAAGAAGGGAATAGCAGTTTGCTGTCAACACTTTTTTCTCTTCTCTGGTGATTTGACAAGTCCATACAGGGGAAGAAAACATCACCTTAATCTCACTACAGCTCTCTGCATGTGGCACCATTCTGAGCATAATGTGACTTATGCATACTCACAGGCACAAAAAGCTCAGAACACTTAGATTTCTTTTTATTTATATTTTTTAACTTCTGCTTGCTTCATAAAGCTTGCTACCAGGCAGCTTCAGCTCTCCAGCGGAGAACTGGAGAATTTTAAGGATATCTCCCCTTTTCTTTCTTCTTTTTTTTTAATTTTTTTAAGATCTGTCTAGAATTAAAGTAAATTGGTGAAGGGAGACTGCTTTATTTTACACTTTAAATTTAAACTGAGTCATGGGTTAACCACATTTCCACACCTGCAATTTGTTTTTCTTGGATTTGGTTTATATCTTTAATAAGTGTTAGAGTGAATGTGCTAAGGAAATACTTTCCAGTTTTACTATTTTTATGTTGTTACAGTGAACTTAGTTTCAATTTTTGTTTTGAAGTGCATTTTATTTTATTAATGTATTCCTTTGAAAAGAAAAACTTATTTCAGTATGGAACTCTTCTCTCCTTCATGCTGCCTCCTGCCCCCTACATCTTTTAAGTTTGATGGCAATTAATGAATTCACACACAGGTGGGCACAGAAAGTTAGCAGATCCCATGGTTTATTTTTAATGTGGTTGGAATGGTGTTCCTTACACTTCTCTTCTTGCCAAGGCTGAGAGTGAAAGTGTTGGAGTGATCTCATACTCAGAAAGGTGTGTCTACATGCTCCCTTTCACAGGTGCAGCAATAGAAATCCTACCCACTCAAGTAAGTGAAAACCCATCATGTTTGCTCAGTATATTGCAGCCTTGTTTCTGCTCTGTGGGTGAGTGCTGGAACTGGCTCAAAAGACAATCAAGAAATTTGTTATTGTGCTTTTTTATGTTCACGGACAATCCCAAAAATTTAAGATCTTGATTCAAGTTTCATTTAACATCTCCAGGAAGTGCCTCAGTGATGACAAAAATCTACCCAGGGACAGTCTAACTTACTTTCTAATTTATGTATTATAATGTTATTTAATTCTTGGTTGTTCCATTTCAGGTTTTCTTGTGACAACATTTGAGAAAATATTTCTGTCCAGTGTAATTTAAAATGTACCGAAGACCTCATGTGGGAGATTGTTTACTTTTTCTGGATCCTACTTAGGATCCAGAAAACGTCTTCTTTACTTTAATCTTATCACTTATAGCATGTTAAGGGTGTAAAATAATTCTTTATCAACACTGGTGTTTATGCTCCTCAAAAACATATAGCCTTTTATACAACCTATTTAAGTGCTATTACTGACACAAATAATCTCACAGATGTTAGGAGTAGTTGGATAATGGGAAATTTTCAAACACCTTCTTATGCCTTCCATTTGGATCGTGTTCACATGGCACATTTTGCAAACATCTGGGTGAGAAAAGTTCTCTTTGCACAAATACAAATTGCAGAACCCTTTTAAAGTGGCTGCATTAGTCAGATGGTGATCCATGCAGCCAGTGAATTGTCTTCATTCTCACCATGTTTTGGAGTCAGCTAACTCTTTCATCTGGCAAGGAGCTGAAGGGAAAGAGTGGTTGCTAAGTGAAACCTGTCCATGCCAGCAGTATGGACAGCATTGTCACAGGGAACCTCTTTTTGGATTCAGGCATGAAATCAGCTGTTAAAGGCAACATTAATTTACTATCCACTCTTACAAAGGGCATAAGGGCACGTAAGCAGGTTACTGAACTTTGCCCTAATAGTTTGACCATGAGCATAGGCATGCATGTAGCATTGGAATGTATGTACATATTTTTCCTGTTTTTAAAACTAAGTTGGAAAATTTTCTTTCCAGTTTTACCTCCAGTCATGTAAAAATCTCCTCCAAATATCTTTGGAGAATACTTTGGAGAGAAACCAAAAACAGAGTTAGAAGGAGCCAAGTGAAGAAGCCAGAATCAATACTCATGAGAGGCACAATCCTCACAACCCAGAAAGGCAGATTGATATCTCCATAATCAAGGCTTCCCTGTGCTTGCATGTGCTCTCTCCTCTAATTTGCAGCAAAAGCTTTGCCATTTAACTCTACTTCACAATGCTGAATCATGCTACCACCCTAGAACTATGTATGAGACACAATACAGCATTTTACTAATCACACAGAGCCCAAAAGGTCAAAAGAGAGTTGATATTAACTTAATTTTAATTTTTATGCTTTTGCTTAGGGACAAAGGTAATATGATTTTGGCAGAGAGCCATTACCTTAAATCTGCTAGCAAGCTGGAGGGGAAAAAAATCTTCAGTAAATACTGTATTTTAAAATGCGAAATAATACGAATAATAACACATTAAATTTCTGTGTGCCTTGTTTACAGGAATAGGTAGAAGTGAATAAATAAAAGGATATTATAACCAACTGCACTTCAGTAAAACATGTACACGTACATACATGTCTACCTTCCTATCTACCTAAGTGAAAGTTTTTATGCAGGGAAGGAAGTGGGGTGAAGAGGACTAGGGGATTGAAGTGGAAACAGAAATTGTGTGATGGAAAGTTGTTTCTGCATGAAGTGCACAGGCCAGAACACCTGCATGATAAGCAGATCTTTACCCCAACACAACAGGGAGATTTGCGAGACTTCTAAATATAGCTTCTCTCCAAGCCCTTCAGGCACAGTTCTGTCTGAAAGTAGAACTAAAATGTAATTAAACTTTGCATTTAATTTTTTAATTAATTTTACACTAAAAACACTGAAAAACTGCAAGAGCAATTTTATGTATTACCCTTGCAGCAAACATAATAAGCGCATGTGAAAGTATGGAACAAAAGTTCTATTTCATTTGTGTGATACTTTTTTTACCGCATACCACATAAAGAAGACATATCTGAGTTCCTCAGCCTGTCTGTGTTCTTGAAATGGGAGAAAAACTGATTCACCAGGTCTTTAATTTCAAACATAGCAAAGAAAGAAAATACTGAAAGGAAAGTCAACCATGAAGCATCTATCAGCACTGTTTTCATTCAAATCAGTGATGAAAGGAGAACATTTTCAGGCCTTGATTCTATATATGAGAGCTCTTAGACTGGTTACATACTTAATAAGAAGGAAGGTTATTTCCAAAGGACATGCTAATGGTATATGGCCTTACTCTTCCAAAGATAGTCTTAGATAGAATATGAGTTATAATTCTCTAAGTAACCGGAATAAATTTTTCAGTGCAAAAGTGTACTCAGAACAATTTTTAGTTTCTGTTGAAACATATAGATATATTAGCACAGGAATTTTCCATCCATTGACAGTTTTGCTTTGTTTCTTGGAATTAGCAGTGCACTTCCTGTAATTTAAATAATAATAATAATAATAAATTCCAGGAGAGACAAAGGATTTTCATTACATTGAGTGTATGCAGTGATCACTGGATTGAGATTCACTCTAGGACAGGTGAATTTCACCTGCCTGTAGGCACCTATAACATAATTGCATATTTTAAGCTGGTGGTTTAATCCCCACTACTCCACTGGAGTTGTCTCACTCAACCATTCTTGCTTTCTGTCCCTGTCCACTGACTGTAGAAATAACTAATTTAGAACTAGATATATAACTTATAGGTAGCTAAAGTACATGTAATGTATTTCTGAGTCTGTATATTTATCTATCTGACTGCAGATGAACTCAGATCCTTAGAAATATCATCAGTAAATAATGTGAAGGAAAGAGATGTCAGAGAAAAATTGCCACAACCCTTTTCATGATTTTGCAGCTTTTTCTTTCCTCTGGGTTGTTATTTTTACAGATAACAGAGAGGTAAATATTTTATTATTTTAAATAATTTAGCATCATAATATAGAAGCATCCATAAATTAAGATTTTTTTTTCTATGCCTTTCAGGTATCCAGTTACATTATATTTTAATTTAGAGCAGAATCAAGAAATTTCACAAAATGTAGATATGTAAAAAATTCTATTTTAATTCTTTTTAAAAGCAGGTATTTTCATTGTGTTCAAATTCTCTGGTGAAAAATGATTAGATTGTTCTGCACTTCAAAAAATTTCAGTGACAAGCTTTGTTGAGAGTCAGACATGCTCCCAGAATATTTATGATTCACTAAAACAACTATTCTTCAACAAGAGGACATTTTTTTATTCCAGACAGATCTACCTATAAACAAATGGCTGGCAATGTGCTTTTTCTGAATAGAATTTGACAAATAAAAGAGGGGGTTGTGACTGAAAGCAATAAGTAAAGATTCGGATAATTTTGATTAAATTACCAAAGTTAACAGACTTGTGCATCTTTAGATAGGTCCCTAATTCAGACCCATAGCAGCACTCAGTTGATCTCCCATGCAAAATATAAAATTTTGCTTTAAAAGATCTCTAGTGATTTTGATACTTCAGGAAATTAGTGCAATAAGTAGGTAGGGTAGTATCATTTGCTGGCATCCTTTTGTGAGTTTAGGTAGACTATTATTGACTGTAGTAAGCCTCAACAAGAGCACATGCAGCATCGCATGAAGACAACCAGAATATCCATTTTGGCCTTGGAGACTGTGTACTCCTTAATTTAAAAACTGTATCGTCACAGCTCGGCTCCTGTTACTCTGACTGATTAAAGGAAGCTTTCACCAAGCAGAAATGTATCTTTGTAAAAACCTCATCCTACATTTTCAGCCTTGGGTAAGTACTTCCTATCTTTGCAGCTGCTGCATATGGTATGGCTTTGGTAGGAGTGACAACACCTCTCTGCCCTCCGTTTTCTTCCCCAGAGCACATGACCTTCCACTCAGCTGAGTGAACATCCACTCTACTGTCCTGGTTTTGGCTGGGTTAGTTTTCTTCATAGCAACTGGTATGATGCTGGTTTGGATTTGTGATGAAAATAGAGGTGATAGCACACTGATGCTTAGTTGCTGCTGAGCAGTACTTGCGTAGAGAAGACAAGTCAGTTTTTCCTGCTGCCCTGCCACCAAGGGACATTGGGCACACTCAGTGAGCTGGGAGAAGATACAGCCAGGAAAGCTGACCCAAAACAAGGTGAAATCTCATACCATATGACATTAGGCTTAGCAATAAAAGCTCCAAAAATAACTGTTGTGGTTTAATCCTGGTAGGCAACTAAGTGCTACACAGCAACTCAGTCACTACTCTGTTTCTGATTCTTAAGAGAGAATTTTGTTTTGGATTTATGGACATAAATAGTATTGGAAATATAAAAGTCTGGGAGATAAAAACAGTTTCTAGGTTGCGATAAAGGCAGTTTACTAGGTAAAGCAAAAGCTGTATGTGCAGGGAAAGCAAAATAAGAAATTAATTCCCTGCTTCCCACTGGCAGGCAGATGTTCAACCATTTCCAGGAAAGCAGAGCTTATCATGCATAATAGTTCTTGGGAAGACAAATGTCATCACTACAAACATCTCCCATTCCTCCTTCTTTCCCCCAGTTTAGTGCATCACTATTTTCATCACAAATCCCAAACACAGCACCCTCCCAACTCCTATGAAGAAAATTAACTCTATCCCAGACAAAACACGGACATGTATCCAGGAAGAACAAATGGACTGCAGCATCCTGCTCCTCTTTGCCCAGCTGAGGGGCAACCACCCCTCCTGGCTGGTGTCTCCATCTTGCAAGAGCCATGTAGTAGCCCCGCTGTGCAGCTGAATCAGAAGGCCCCAGGAGGTGTCCATGCAACCAGTTCAGTGCGGTCTTATTAGGAATCTAGGAATGCAGACCATGAAGTAGGGAGTGCTCATGTAACCCAGGAAATGGGAGCACCAGCCTGAATGACATAGTGTGTAAAACAGCTCTTATGATTTGAAGCAAAGGCCTTCGCATATTAGCTCACCCTTTCCAAATATGAAGGAAATCTTTCTTTGCCATTTACCTCAGGCTTACCACAGAGTCCAGATATTCGCACGAGCAGTTACAGGGGCCATTTGATACTAGAACTTAATGCACAGGGTTACCTGTTTATTTGCCCTGTATTTATTGGAATACCATGATGAAAACTTTTCTTCTGTTTCGTACATTTAATATTTATGGTGAATAGCTACAAGGCATAATGAAAATTCATTTTCACAGTCAGTTTGAACCTGCTTGTTTCAGCTCTTCTGAAAGGCAACAAGACAGAGAGATGAGACGTATCTTGCACGGGAGGGTAAAAAAGGACAACAACAGTAAGAGAAAAAATAATGGAAGTGTTCTGCAGATAAAAACAATATGAGAGAAAAGATTGATTTTTTTCTCTGAAATAAGATGTCCCCAAAGCACTCTCATTTATTTGTCTAATGGCAGGGTACTTGCCATTGCAAGTACTGCTCCTTTATATGTCACCTGTGCACAACCGCAGGGACTTGTCAGCTTGATTAAAACCCATCAATTAGCTTCAACAGGCTTTGAATCAACCCCTGCTCTGCTTATGGGCTCTATTTTTCTTTCAGATCTGTGTGAAAAAGCCTCCTGCCAGTAGGGGGTGGATCTGTCTTGGAAACAAGGACAGAACAAGAATGAATCTTAATGCACCAGACACCACCCTGTTTTAATCATTATATTTATTTATAACAGTATAATAGAGAAAGTGCCAAGACATTATCTAATACATGGATGGTGCCACAACAGCTTTTCATCTTAGTCTGGGAGCCATTAGGATATTTTGCTGCATAAATAACACAGTGGATTAAGACTTCTCCTTATATCAGCACCACATGTTAATAACAAACATATTTATAATGTTTATTTGAATATCTTCAAAAGGGGATATTACAACAGATCTGTTGAACTGTAAACACTATTAAAACATTTGTTAAACTTTATCTCAAAACCCTTTTAGTAGATAGAGAAATACGCTAGTGAGAAATTTAAAAAGTGGGGAAAACAACTTTTCATCACACGAGCTTTGAATTTCTTATTGCTTTCATTAGCTATGTGAATTAATTGATCTCCACAAACTGCATGCTTAACAATTCTCTCTCAGACAAGTAGAAGTAAATGCTGGGCTGTCTTGTTAGTCGACCAGTGAAAACTGCTCATGTTACAGGGAACTGTACCACTGATATTTATAAGTTTCTGGGTGATATATTAGAGTTAACATAAATACAGCTGATACTAGCAGTTTCTGTGTCCACAAATTAGACAAATAAATGAAAAGTAAGTAAGCACTTACACGGCTATATCTGAGAGAAATTATCAAGTTAGCAAGTTATTCTATGTAAGTTCACATTTCACAGAGAACTATTAGTGAGTTCAAGACAAGTCTAGTCCTTCTAGTTTCCTCATTTGTTAACTGTCATTGGCATCTTTATTTATTGTTTTATTTGTGCTCTTTTTCAAAAAAATTCACAATTCTTTTCCAAATCCAGCTTCAAAGAGCAAGTCAGCTGTATTTAGTGTTTGTGTGTGCTGTTTCCTTTAAATATATTCCTCAGTTAAACTTAGTAGCTATTAAGACAGTGATGACACTACCCAATGGGAAAGAACCTTTAGCCTTCTGCAACACAGTAAAATGCTGATTCTTTGTATCTGTACCCAGTCAGGTTAGTCAGCAGAAAATCTGGCTGCGCAAAGAGAATGTTTTCAAAGATTCCCACAATGGACAAGAAATACATTCCAGACAATTGTACATCCTGAGTTAGTCCTCCAAAAGAAATGAAAACAAACAAACAAAACAAAACAAAGAAAACAAAATAGTGATGCCAAAGTTTTGATTTAATGCAAGGAAAGAAGGAAAATATTATACTGGCTGGGATTCACTTGCCTAAACACAGGCATCTGGTGTCATTTAAATTGTGCTAAGATATTCAGGACAGCTGTGTGTGGCTGGTACTTATGATATAGAATCTAAAGAGGGCTCTCCTACAAAATCAGTTGGAAGTTTGACAGGATACCACAGAGCATCCAAAATGACATAACACTCTTTTGCATCAATGAATGGTTTCTCACTTGCCAGTGAGGCTAATTAAACGTCCAGGTAAATTCAACAGTTCCTTTCTGCTTACACTCCAGAAACATGCCTACTGTCTTAGCTATTTCCTACAATTTCAGCCAGGCTGAGAAACCGGGTTCTTTCTGTATAGTGAAAAATGTCCTTGCACATGTGACTGGTCTGACTATCTGTTCCATATTCTAAATAATAGTTTTTGAAATAAGGACTGTTTCTAGCTACAGGACTACAAGACTCAACGTTGTAAAGGAGCCCAGGAATTAGTTAATGGACTGAGCAGTTGCTTACTCATAGAAAAGAGCACAGTAATTCTATTGTTTCTTTGTCCTTCACATATGTCATGTATCAGCTAAGCTCTTTTAAACATCTGAGCCCTTCTGCATCTCCAGATCTGCTTCAGTGCAGCTTATGATTCAAAATGGAGAGCTAGCACTGAAAAATTTCAGCTGGATTTTACAATTTTGAACACAGTCACACAAGTACAGTATTTTCCACCCAAATTCCTGGGATGTAGATGCTCACTGATGGTTTCAGTATGTGTAGATGAATGTAGGGTGCTGTGTTGTATGGACTTGATTTTTGCACCAATAATAGGCCTTAGAAAGCAAACTTTTGAAGTCAGTACAAAATCTGGGTAACAGAAATGGCATTTTAACATTTAAACCTTACAAACCAGCAGTCTGAAAAGTGTTAAAAGAATATAACATCATGAAGCCAAAGATTCCAGAAGTTAAAAAATACCAGAACTGGTCTGGTATTGGACACATAAAACCTAATTTCTTTTCCTTCAAGTATATGCATTATAACACTGTGTGTGATTGTATTCTAACTTGTTACAGACCACAAGCAATTTCAGTGCGCTAGACAGTACATGTCATGCACTGGACAGTTACTCATGCAGTTACTGCCTCTCTGAAACTAGAAAAGAAAGAGCAGCGTAAGGTTTTGTTTCAGTTTATTGGCTTGCTACATTCCCTGGGCATCTTTTTTTTTTTTTTAATATGTTATATGAGCTAAGAAGGTGGAGTTGAACTGAAGTCAATCACCAGCTGTACACTGGGTAAGGGGTCACTGATCAGTGCTTGCACCTTGTCTCCTAACAACACCGTTATTGTAGTGTATATGTATTCCCTTAAAATGCATGTAAAAGGTCAGTTGTGTGCTCTGTATCAAATACAGGTTGTGTTTTGTCAAGTTTTGTCATTTTACTATCATAGTTTTGGAGCATAGCAGGAAAATCTAATACAAAATATTATGATTACTTTAGCACTCCATGTGGGCTTTGACCCATATTTTGTTGTTGTAAAGAATTTCTGCTTTCTGAATAGATCACATCTATGTCTAAACCGTTTTCTGGATTCTGTAACTACTCCCCACTCTGCTTCAGAGCAGCAGGAGAAAATCTGCAAGTGGCTCCCTTGCTTCAGTGTCATGCAAGAGTTAAGGGTTTCAATTAAACCACAGTAAGAACAAACATCCAGATGGGTTTGAGATCCAGGAGTCTGCAGACTGATTCCTGAACTTCTGATCTGTGTTGACTACTTGTGACACTTCACTGTGAATTCCTGCTGGACTGGCTCTTGGAATATAGGAGGGATCAGGGCAAGCTGGGTGTGTGGGAAGTCTAAGTTCCCGAATCAGGCTCTTTCCATCTGCTGTTGGATGAGAGGGACATACACTGTGACTACAATCATTCACTTTGCACTGTAGGATCAAACTGTTGTTTTGAAATAACTTTTCCCGTATTAGACATCTTCACATGCTGGAAGGAATAAATTGCTCATAGAAGTACTCAGATCATTCTCCAAGATGCAGGAATGGCACAAATCTTGACGTTTATTGCTGTCTTCAGTCCTACAGACCCACACACACTTTGGTCTGATTACCAAGACGGCTTTGGTGAAGTCCGCAGGGTACATAGCCAATCACTGCAATGGTGAAGTTTATGCTAAACACAGCTTTTAAATATATTATTTTATTATTTTTTTTCATTATATTGTTTGAAGTGGAGCCACTCAGTCTGTCTTGTGCAGACTGCCAATTTTTAAGCATGGACTGAAATTTGAAAAGCTTATTTTATTTGGGCAAAAATGTCAACATTGAAAACGTGATTAATTTAAAAAAAAGTGTTTAAGTTATTTTGCCTCAAAAATGCAGTTCATAGACATAGAAATGCATATAACTTTTTCATTTGATTGTTTCTCTAAGCATGAAGTGGGTTTCTGCAATATAATCTTTAAGTGATTAGAGACAGAATATCCAGTAAACATGTTATATTCACAAATAGAATGAGTATATGTGCTATTTAACTCATATTAACCCACTATTTAAAAACATTTAATGGCTATCTGCTCTTTGTTTCTTCTGACAATTCAATTTAAATTGTGTCTTCTTTCTAAATTCTTCGCTAGAGAGACATTTTCCATTGTATTTTTTTTCTACCAATGAACTTTAAGACTATACATTTTAACAGTACTTAATGATATTTAATGGTGGACAAGCCAATAAAAGTTCAAGACTCATAATGACCTCATTACTTAATCTTGGCTTTATTCTACTTCTATATTTGAAGCTGAAACAAAAGACAAGAGAGTAAAGAATTCATCACCATGACCTTAAATCTGTATTTTTCCCCTCCATGTCCATCACCCATATCTTTCATATAAATAGACTGCTTTACTGACTTTACTTGTTTGCTCAGTAAGATAGCTGTCTGTGTCCATCTCTTTACCACACTTTTTGCCATATCTAGGTCTACAGTTGTGACACTTTGAATCACACTTCTTCAGTAAAACCCTAATGATCTTGGCAATTACATTAGGTTATAATACTGATAAGGCATATTCATTTAAACAACTTAAATATTTTAAAGAATCCCATAGAATTGGCCTAAAGGCCATCACTCATCTAATAATATAGAGCATATATTTACATTATAAGTACTATAAGTTTTGGCTTACCCTGACAAGTCTTTACCAAGGGTTAAGTACAGCCCATTACCTTAGCTCATTGCTATTCTTAACTCAGGATATGCCTAATGGAAATCACAAAAGTGATAAACCTTTAGTATTTCTTATGAAATTTCTTCTTGGTTCTTCCAGATTTTGGCCAAGGAAACCCAAACACACCAAAAAGAAAAGCATAGAACGCAGGTAGTGCATTGCAATCGATGCTGATGTTATAGATGGATATACAAGAAACAACAGCTTCTGTGTGAGAGGTGTTTGTTCAAAGGAGTGTGATGTTTCCAGGTGAATTCAACAGTATATACCATACCCACACATCTGAGCTAGTTTCTGGATGACCTGATTTCACATCACTCAGAAGAGCCATACAGGTAGCCTCCTGTCCAGGTTGTGCATGTGGAGAGAAAGGGGCACCCCAGGTTAGGACTGACAGTAAAAAGAGGGAGAGAAAGCCTCCACTTGGAGAAATGCAATAGAGAGAGCAGTGCATAGAGCTGTGCCAGTGAATACATATCTCTGCATTTCTCTAGCACCTGGCTGCACAAAAGGCACCTTGGGACTCACAGTCCAGAAGCCTTATCTTGAGATAAGTTCTCATGTTCTTCCTCTCAGGAAATCAAACTGAACTTTTCTCTCTTTTTTTTTTTTTTATGTAGGATCTTAATCATAGAGTCATAGAATGACTTGGTTTGGAAGGGATCTCAAAGATCATCATGTTCCAACCTCCCTGCCAGAGGGAGTGTTGCCAGCCACTGGATCAAGTATTAGATCAGATCGCCAGAGCATCCACAACCTCTCTGGGCAATCTATTCCAGCACCTCACTACTCTCTCAGTAAAAAACTTCCCCGTGACATCTAAACTAAATCTCCTTTCCTTTAAAATCATTTAAATTATTCTCATTTGTTCTATCTCTACCTACCCATGTAAACAGTTGATTTCCCTCATGTTTATAAACTCCCTTTGAATACTTGAAGGCTACAATGTGATCTCCCAACAGCCTTCATTTTTCCAGGCCAAACAAGTCAGTTCCTTCAGCCTGTCTTCATAGGAGAGGTGCCCCAGCCCTTTGATAATCTTTGTGGACCCTCTTCAAAAGCTCCACAACTTTCCTGTAGTGGGAGCCCCAGTCTTGAATGCTGTACACCAGCTGGGACCTCACAAGGGCAGAACAGAGGGCGACAGTCACCTCCCTTGCCCTGCAAGCCACCTCTCTTCTAATGGAACCCAGGATACCTTTGTCCTTTTAGGCTGCAAACACACACTGCTGGCTCATGTTAAATTTTGCATCTACCAGGACCCTTTTCAGCAAGGCTACTCTCAAATTCTCCCAGTTTGCATACTTACCTTGACCCAAGTGCAAAATCTTGCACTTTGCTTTGTTGAACATCATTATGTTCACAAGGTTAATGAATATTAACATGGAATATTGTTACTATGGTTACATGAACCTTCTCATCAGCCTAGGGTGAGTGATTTGCAATTCCCATCCTACCGTGATTTGAAATTCCCATCCTACCAGAGGGTGTTCATCCTATTCTGGTAAGTCATTCACCAGCTAAAAGTGTTAAAAAAAAGTGAAGAACTTGACAGTTGCTGAGTTAGAAAGAAGGAATGAGCAGCAGCCTGGCCAAGCTTTCCAGAAGGCAGACTGATAATTCTTCCACAGGACCATATAAGGACAATAATAACGCTGATGGTATAGCTCAGAAACCAGATTTTTCACCTTCCTGCTCAATACTCTTGATCAACAAACTGGGAGAAGCAGTCATATTGCACATTTTTCTTCTCTGTTGGAGCCATAGTTATTGGCTCTGCCACAACCATACTTCACAAGTAGCACCAAATTGCTTCCCTGTTTGGGCTGCCATACAGCTTGGTGACAGGGGTACTTTCTGGGAATAAAGTGATGGAAATTTCTCTGACGAGGAAACTGAATCCAGATATCCAATAGGAGGTAGCAAAATCTTCAGTGTTAAAGGTTTGTGGATCCTTTTCTTTTAGGACAGACCATCCATTTCTGTTTCATAAAAGCTGTTTTGAATAACATGAACACATCGGTTGATTGTCACTGTCTCCTTGTTCTGAATCCTGAGCAGACTGCAGAGATCTGTGTTCAGTACCTCTTACCAGCTAAGTCAAGACAAGCTGTCATTCTTGTGGAGGCATTCTAGTTATTTTAGTGCCTTCTTTCCTCCATCAGCTAAGAAAAGTAACAAGATACTCATCCTAACTGATTTAACTGCTATGACAAGACCCTACATTTTAGGCTTTGCAAGCTTTTTATATACAGAGCAAAACCCCATAGCACCAGAGTAAGACACTGATTTTGGTAAAAATTTTAAAAGAGCTAATATTCTATGGAAATTTAATCAGCCATACGTATCTGACATAGGACTGCATGTTATGTGGGACATTAGAGGCAAAATCACCTTCAAACTGCATTTAGTTTGTGCAGCATCCAATAAATATAATCCACAATTATGATTCCATTTTTATCAAACACAGCAGAATAACTTGTCAAAAACATATTTTTAAAGGTCTTTGCATGATCCTCCATGGCTAATATATTCTTGACAACTGAGGGATACAAGGTATTTAAGTAGACACGGAAATTCAGCTAGAAATGAAGAAGGTAATTTAGAAGTCCAATCACAACTCCCTTTTGGGAGGAAAATTAAATGTAAATCTGCTGAACTCAGAGTTTTGATTGATTAAAAAAGAGGAAAAAGGAAGAGGGAGAGTACCCTTGCTTTCATGACTGATCTATTTGCTAGTTATTGAGCATATTTTGCTTTGTTATGATTTGATTTGTTTTTTTATGATAAAGGTGAGTCTTTCTAATTTCCAGTTCCAGTGTTCCTGAGATGTGCCAGAGGCAGTTCAACCTCATGTAGTAAAATGAGCTGTTAATACCTGTTTGTATACCTAATTCTGCTGCTCCCTAGCCTGGGATTCCATTTTTGACTAAAATAGAACCTCCTCATCATGCAGTCTTATCAGGTTCAAATGTGGAGTAGCATCCTCCAGGAGAATTTTGGAGACTGGCCCCATTTCTTGCCAGGAACAGGCTGATGTTCGAAGATCAGAACACTCCTGCCCTCATCTTCTTTTAGTTTGTTTCCCATATTAAAATAAATTGAAGCCTTTTTCTTTGCTTATCTTCATGGTATTGCCTGTGTATAAAAAAATTCTGTCAAAATAATTAAGAATAAGTAAGCATTGAACTCTGTGCTGATGCATCTTCAAGCTTGAAAAGAGAAATACTTAACCAGCTTGTTCTGGTCAACTTTGTAATGCTATAAATTCATATTTTGTATTTCCAGACCTTGGAGGTAAGAGAATCTGGAGAAAGGAAAAATTCCCCTTGGTCAAGGAGGACCTGGTCAGAGAGCATCTAGGGAAAATCATCAGACATAAATCTGTGGATCCCAAAGAAATGGACCAATATGTGCAGATGGAGCTGGTAGAAGCGATGGCTGAACCATTTTCTATTATGTTTGAAAGGTCTTGGTGAATGGGAGAGGGGCCTGAAGGCTGGAAGATAGCCAGTGCCACTTCAGTCTTCAAAAGGGGCAAGAAGGAGGATGTGGGAAAGTGTAGGCCAGTCTCCATCCCTGGAAAGGTGATGGAGCAACTTATTCTGGATGTCATCTCCAAGCAAGTGGAAAAAAAGAAGGTTGTCAGGAGTAGTCAACATAGATTCACCAAGGAGAAATCATGCTTGACCAATCTGATAGTATTCTAGGATTATCATGACTGGCTGAGTAGATGAAGGGAGAATAGTGGATGATGTGTATGTTGACTTCAGTGAGGCTTTTGACACCGTGTCTCATAACATTCTTGTAGGTAAACTTAGGAAGTGTGGAGTAGACGGGTGGATGGTGAGATGGATTGAGAACTGGCTGACAGGCAGAGCTCAGAAGGTTGTCATCAGTGGTGCAGTCTGTTTGGAGACCTGTAACTAGTCATGTTCCCTGGGGTTCGGTGCCTGGTCTGATTCAACATCTTCATCAACAACTTTGATGAGGGGATAGAGTCCACCCTCAGCAATTTTGCTGATGATACAAAGCTGGGAGGAGAGACTGACATACGAGCAGGCTTTGCTACCATTCAGCAAGTCGTGGAAAGTTCCATACAAGCATGCAGAACTTCTTTAGGACAAGAGTGATGGAGCACTGGAACAGATTGCCCAGAGAGGTTGTGGAGTTTCCATCTATGGAGATTTTCATGATCAGTATGAACACCAACCTGTGTGACCTATTGTAGGGTACCTGCTTTAGCAGAGGGATTGGGCTCAATGATCTCTTGAGATCCCTTCCAACCCCTGTAATTCTGTGACTGTGATGTCGAATGAGAAACAGTGGACCCATAATTTAGCTCCTATAATGTTGGCATAGTCTGAAATTCATGGGTAAAAATGTCAAATCTCAAGTATATGGACATCAACACAAACTTGTTAGTGTTCATAATTATGCTCTCACATAAATAATCCAGATGGTCCCTTGCTTTTGTGCATAATTGAGAACTAAATAATTATCAGACACTGAAAATCCTTTAAATGTTCTTTTTTTATATTATTTATTATTATTTAAACAATAAATCAAGAATGTAGAAAGCAGTAATCTGGAAGAATATATTCCATGAAAAATAACTTATGAAAAGGCAGTTTCTACTTGCTGAATAAGCTTCTGAATTGATCTCTGCATAATGATATAAATCTTATTGATGGATTTTTCTTCAGAGAAATTTTGCCTACTTTGTACTTTTGAAATAGGTTTGGTCATTTCCACAACTCAGCATCTGTTTTTGATGCAAAGACTGTGAGATATCAGCCTCTCAACAGAGGGAAATTGTCGTCAGGTTGTAGAAGTCCCTAGATGAATGTGTATCACTTAAATCATAGAATAGAAAAATTTCTGCTGGAAATGAACTACAAGACAAGGAGTAAATAAACAAACTTGGAGTCCTCGCAGGTGGGAAAGGCAACTGAGCAAATCATGAAACTTAAATCTGTATGGGGTCCTAGATCATGGGTGGGGTGGAGGAAGGCCCAAGAGGAGGGGTCCCTTGAGGCCCTGACAACAACAAGGACTATTGTAACAGCATAAAACTGGGGAAGATGAATGTCATGGCTGATAAATGAGCTCGCCAGTGAGGTCCCAGAAACACACATACTTCTACTGTGCTAAGAAAAACAGATCAAGATTCATAAAAGCACATTCAGTGCACAATGAAGGCTCCTGCAGTAGCATTACTGTCCCTAGACTCCTGAACAATATTTGCAGTGCTGCAGCCAGTCCACCAGCAAACTGGGCTCTGGAGAGTAGGTGCTTTGTGTTGGTGGGAAGCACTGCAAAATCAGCATGCTGTGCTTGTCACAGCACTGCTGTAACAGAGACCTCTTCCTCTGGTGTTGCCTCTGCAGACACAGTAAATCATTTTTCCTGGCTACTGTTCATGAGAATATAGCCAAGGGAAAACTTTAAGTTGTTATGGGGGTGACAATTTCTGGCAAAGATAAGTTACGGTATAGTAAAAGGAGCCCTGGAGCTGGTTTATACTCTGTTCTGAACAATGATGGATATTCTGCACTAAGTTGTGTTTAAGGAATATTTTAGGAGCTGAAGTAAAATGAAGCATTTGCCATTTTCTCCTCTTAATTTTTCTTCATTTGGAAGTCTCTCCAAATTGAAGTTAATGGATAACATGCATGAGTTTGCACAGCACATATGTTATATGGCACAGAAAATCTTACTTTGTATGCAAATTCCTTCCATTAGAATTAGATACATATTTCTTGTTTTCCACAGCCACTTTTTTGATTTTCAGTCTGATCTGAAGCTCTAGAAATATTAAAGCAAATGACAAAGGAGGGTTTCTGCTTCTTATAATCTCACTACATATGCATTTGTAGAGGGGCTCTGAACATTCTTATCCTTGTCAGGGAGTCGAGAGTGAAACAGAGGTCCTTTTTTGGTAGGTCTGGCTGTTACAATTCACTTTTTTTATCCCTGTAACATATTTGACAGCATTGTACTCACTTAGACCTAGAAGTTTCCCTCCCAGTTGTTACTCTAAAACTGGTTGTCAGTGGTTGACAGTATATCTGTAACTGAAGTCAGACAGTAAGAAGGGCACCAAAACAGCTTTAAATGAGAAACAGCAATTAAGAGGAAATGCAATAAATTACTGACTTACATCTGTCATTTGGCAGCTAAGAAGTTAAAGAACAGCAAAGCAGTGGCTTTATTTTCAAGCATATTTTCTACCAAGCACCTCCTCTCTTGAGCACCAGCCAAATCAAACATTCCAACAAACAGCCTGACTTTCTTCCACCAGAGCAGGACCCCCTCCTATTTTCATTTACTTTAGAATTTAAAAATGCAGTTGAATCTTGGTTACTTAAAATTCAGTAATGGAAAATCATTCCTTGCTTGACACAGATTTCTGCTGCCTGAATACAGCAGCGAACTACTAAATCCTGAGTTTACTTGAAGTTATGAAAGCACCCAAGGTCACTGGTAGTTCTAAGCCTAACATAAAATAATAATAATAAAAAATCTTGTAAAATGAAGCATATTAATAGCAAAAGTACCTAATATTTTTTTCCTAACTCTTTGAAACAAATTCGCACACTGATATCTAATTTCATCCCTTGTCACCCACACAGTCCAATATTGCGGGTGAAAAACTAGTAGATCATATTTAAGAACCTCTTTCTGACTGGTTACATTTTGGTGCCACCCACCTTACTTTGCACTCAGCATCGTGAGAGGGGGGTGAATGGACTTCCAAACGTATCCAGCAGAGAATGAAAAATGTGATGAAAAGTCTTCTAGAGACTTCAAGTTCTTAAGGCAATTTATCTGTCCTTGAACACACTGACTGCAAACCCTCACTTGGAGATTACATTACACAGATAAATTACCTTACATCACATGAACTCAGGGTTTTTGTCTGGTAGAGGTTTGTCTATTGGTTTTTCTGTTTTAATAAAATCAATCACTTCTATCTGATTTAGAAAATGGTAGCAACCCACCTGTGCTGGGAAACGTGTACAATCACAGAAAGGAAGAAAAATGAACAGACAATGTTTTAAGCTACATGCTGGCTTATTTAATTACTATTGATATAAAGAGAAGTGTGTTAGCTTTGTCACAAAAGTCACAACTGGCTCAACAAATGTGCTCCATGTTCCTTCATGAGACTGAAGAAAAATGTAAATGGAAAAATAAGGGAACAATAACAATCTTTCCAGCAATCAGCTGTCAAAACAAAGGATATAAACATAGACCTGAATTTTACAGCATGAGATGGCATTCAGATTTAGAGATCATTTCTGGAACTGTTAAATATTTTCCTCCTCTTTTCCTATAAGTTAGAGAATTGGTTGGTGGTTTGTTTTACTATGTTGTTGGTTTTTTTTTTTAATTTTAAAACCCATTAAGCTAATTTTTATCTTTTCACTTCACATTCAGTGAAACCTTCCTAAATGTTCAACTGTGTAGTCACTGAAAGGGAATTAAGGAAAAAGTCACTTGGAGGTGTTTGGGGTTTTTTTGTTTGTTTGTTTTTGTTTTGTTTTTTTAATGTTGTTGTTGTTGTTGTTGTTATTATTACTATTATTATTATTGTCTCACTTGCTAGATATTCTGATGCAACTGCCCTATGTTAGGTAGTTACTTCACAAATGCCAGAAAAGGAATATTCCTTTTTCTTTTCCCCTGAAGTGCTGAAGAAATTGAATCAGCAAGCCCCAAATACTTTATAACTATTTGATATCTCTTTCAGTCATTTAAAAAAGAAAAAAAAACACCTCATGCTCAGTTGTCACTGACAGTTTTGCCACTGCTGTCAAAAAAGCAGACTTGACTAACAATTATTTTTGTGCTCAAGGACGTCCAAAGATAAATGTTGAAGACACTTCCACCATTTCAGTGAAGAATCCCTACAGACTTAGTTTATTTCCCAAATCTCTAGGAAAACATCTTTGCTTTTATATCTCCAATGAGATTGCTATTTTGTGAATATGAATAACCAGGATAACAAGAATACATGGAATATAGTAATTCTTCTGACAAAAATTGTCTGAAATTTACTTCCTCAACAGAGATCCATTGCAGCAATATGAACATTATTTGCAATTAATATTTTAATATTTTCTCTAACTTAGTAATCTAGAGTGGTCAGGTAGATAAACTGGTCAGAATAAGCAGAATATGATTCGTTCACTTTTTTCAAATTTATTTTGGTATGATGCTTTGGGTTATTTATAATACAGAAAGGCATTTACAGGAGTCTAAACAAGCAGACCCCTCAGTTTCAGAGGTTTAAGCACTGGAGACGTATCTTGCTATATATATATATATAACTCCTTCTTGTCCAGTTGTGTTGGAAAAATTTTTGTGACATAGGTTCTAAATGTCTACAAGCTCTATGACTTAAACATGATGTCATAGGTAGTCATTACAAGATTATTTTTATTTTCTAATCTATCAGATTATTGAAGCTATTAGGAATTACAAAAAGAGCTATGTTACAGATCTGTCCTTAGGAATCAAATAAGTGCTCAACCTAATAATGTAATCATACAATAAACAAGCAAATAAAAAAGACTTCTGGTTTTATTGATTTTATCAAATGCGGGTTTACATAGCTACAGTACATTTTATCTGTTGGAGAAGGAAAGGACAAAAAAAAAAGGAAAACAAAGAGGAAGATAACAATGGTATGACATATTATGGCCTCTATAAGCGAAAGAACAGAGATCAGAATCAAAACTTACAGAAAGTAGAAAAGTATAACTGTAAAGGGCATTAGAGGTCATTGTCAGCAAACTGAGCTCAGGGTGAGAGGAAACCTTGAGAAAGAAATGAAAGCAGAAGGAAAACAAATAGAGATGCCAAAAGGGTGTTGATCTTAAGATAAAACCGTATTTTGGATGAAGAGTTCTTAAGAAATGTGTTGGAGGTTGCAAGTAAGGTAAGAAGTCAATGAACAAGCAGTAGCAGTGGTTTTGTGAAGAAACTAGAAATCATTGAGCTAAGTCATTTGATGCATGGTGAGTCTGAAGAATTTAGCAACTGTCAGAATGTGGGAATGTCCAACTCAATTATGGGCTTGAATAAACCTGGTACATTTGTTGGAGATTGCAGGATTGAACTCATAATCACAGGTTTCACCAGTAGGATTACGGTCTGGGAATCGCTTCTCCAAATTAGTCTCGCATTTATGTGGTCATGTTTGTTTTGGCACTGCAATATGCACGCAGTATACTACATACTGCTGCCTTTACAACATTTTAGCAAATAAATTATTCACGACTTTTCAGAAATGTCCTTCTAATTGAGCCCAATTCTTTCTCAAACTGCACACTTCTTTATTATAAGAATATCTAGCTCTGCGATTTATCCATGTTGTAACTGTACTGATGAACAACAATTTCATTGTGTGCAAAGGACAACAAAATTCCTATTTCAAAGTAGTTTATTTATTTGTTTTATTCTTCTAGGCATTTCATTCAGCCATTATTGTCTTTGCTGCTTGTTCTTGTAGTTCCTGCATTTCATATTGGTACTGAGATGTGTGAAGTCGTTGAAAACTAAAATTCTCACAAAATTAAATAGTACTAGAAGTTTTTTTAGATGTAACTAACAATAAGAAAAATATTGCCCAGTCTATTTATAGCTAATGACCAAAAAAGAAAACAAGTTATAATATATATTTAGTACACAACCTGAGGTTCGTCTGTGGCCTAATTTTAATCTGTAGTTAATAAATGATGGTACAGATGCTATTAAAATAGTAATATATGCATACAAAACCTGCTAGTCTGTTCTCATTTTGGTTTTGTTCCTCCCACTCCTCCCCCCCCCCACTATTCCATCACAAAACATGCTGCCATGGATATATATTTGTATTCTCTAAAGCTCAGATAGCTGCTCATTTCCATGTAGAGTAGCATTCATTTGTTCTGCTTTGCCATATTTTTGTCTTTCTGGGCCCTTTTCTCAGTTCTTGCCTTTGCTCATCTCACTAGACACATGTTCTGGGTCACGTTACACTATTTCATTTGGCTGAATTGGCTCCCAGTGAAACAAGCTGAGAAGCAAAGATAGCTGAAGAAAGCAACAGAATAAATCCAGCAAGAGAGAGAAAGAATAATTGATAGCAACAAAAGTGGGACCTGACAATTTTAGTCAAGGTTTGGACTATTTTGCTGCACTTGTATTGTGAAAACATGTCCAGAATTCTCTCATCATCTTCTCCAATGAATGTTTAGATGTTGTGTTGAGGGACATGGTTTATAGAAAACTATTGGTGATAGGTGGTCAGTTGGACTGGATGATCTTATAGGTTTTTTCTAACCTTGCTGATTCTAGGATTCTACAATTCTATGATTCCTGGTTTCATAGAGATTATTGCTCAGGATCTTCTGGACCAGAAAATGATTGGAATGTGGGGAAATATATAATCCAAAATTTACAAAACTGGGATGCCCAGTGCCATGGCAATTACATTGGCCAGGGAAGAGCTGGGAAGAAGATATCATGTTTAAATTAATCTTAAGTAATATATACACAATTATTTATGCAAGCTTTTACACTGGGAGACCCAAAGAGAATGTTAATCATCTAGAAACCAGAAACTTAGGAGACTTACATACAAGTTTATTCTTTTGTACGATCCAAATTAAATGCCATAACCAGATACATCTTTTTTCAAAGATGTCAGAAGATGGCATGCTTGTCCTATTAAGGAATGAAAATGGAGTGAAAATACTGGAATGATATAGAGAAATAGGGAAAAAAAAACAAAAAACAACCTTATTTTTCTGTATTAATAACACATTCACAGCTTGTCAGCTTTGCCAACCCAGACATCCCAAATCTTGTAGGTAATGTTTTTAAGAGAATTCATACATTCATTAACTATGAGTTGGATGCTATAAAACTATAAATCCCACAAGATGACTGAAAGGGTCTCTAATTTGTTACTGCTATTTTCAGTAACTCTAGGAAGACCAGAGTATTCCCAGAAATTATAAGAAAATTAGTGTTGCACTAGCATTTAAGAGGAATAAATAAACTGATCTGCCTAAAGATATCCTGTCAGCTTGTTCTTGACCCTTAACAAAGTAGTGGAATAGAGTATGAAAGAATGAACTACTAAATAATAAAATATTCTTAGTGTTACTTAATATTGACTTCTGAAAAATAGATTGTCAAGCCAGCTGCCTCCTATCTTTCTTATTCTCCTTTTTTTTCTATGTTCTCTCTCTGTTTCTCTATTTTATTTTATTTTTCTGGAGGGAGTATGAGTTAAGATGACAAAGGCAGAAGGCAGTAATATTAGTGCATATAGCTAAGCATCGGTCAATTTTTTTACTTTAAATGTCAGGATATTTTGATTAGGAGTGTATAATTCTAAAAGTTAAAAAAGTGAAGTTTACATATATTATCTATTAACTGTAGATAACTAGTGACAGATGTCAGGGAAATCATCAAGCAGGTGTGCTTTTAGTGCAGTCCCACAGGTAATGCATTGGTAATATATTTTAATGAGTTTTTATAAATGATCTGGAAGATAACCAAAAGCATCATTAACAAAGTTTGCAGATATCAGGAGAAGTTAAAGTTTGGCAAATAATAAAGAAGAAATGTTACTGTCAGAGAGTAAACTTGTCTGCTTAACAAGCTAGAAACTTAGGAAGAGCATAGAAAAGATGAAAAAAAAAATGATAAAGTGTAATGTATTGATATGATCAGGCAAAAGGAGAGAATAACATGGAAAAATTCTGGAAAGATTAGGAGTCATGGTCCTACTTTGAACTGATCTGAGGTTCATGTGAAAGCTTAAAATTAAGTAGCAAGGGGATACTGAAAAAGTGTAAGGAGTCATCGTCATTTCTGTATTTGTCCCAAAGTAAACATAACTGGAATACTTAATCAAAATCCTGTGTTTGCAGTTCAAGAAGAATTGGTATTTGGAAAGAGTTTAGAGCTTTGTAAGAATAATTAGATTATAAGAAAACAAAACACATAGAAGAAAAGAATGTTGGCAGCCTGATCACTTTATCAAAGATAAAATGGAAGTATGAGGTGATCACAGTCTACACAGACCTATGCGGAAAAAAAAATAGGGTGTTATTCTGGCAATCATGGTCTAGCTTCAGTAAGGTTTGATTCAGGTCGCCTGGTGACCTGTGTCACAGAACATGGTAGTTAACCACAGTGGCCATTTCTGAACGTATAATCTATGACTCATTCACTACTGCTTATTTCAAACAAAACAGAATTACAAGGTGGAATTGAATAATTTGAAGTAAGGTTATGTATGATTATACTGCTGAGACAGGCTTCTGTAAAAGATTGTATCTTAAACAATTTGTCTTGACTGACATAGAACATATCAAAAAGGAATGAAAACTGAAACATTATTAGATTATGGAAATAATTAGTCTTAGTAATGGATGTCATACCTAAAATATATAGTGCAAAAATTAATATTTTTTAGGAAACGGAAAAAAATTTCATGAAAGAGATGCAGTGTTCTTTCCTTTTTTTTTTTTTTTTTTAACAAAACTCGCTTTTTTCTTCTTTTTAAACACTTCTTCAAGTGTTCTGTTAAAATATAAAGTGAACCACACTCTGTCCCAGATACTAACCAAACAAAAATGACCATGCAAAGAATGAGGTCAGTGCAAATACTCCCTTTAGTTTAAAGAAAAGTTATTCATTTTCTTAGTTTGATCTGAAAAAAATAGTGAAAAAATAACAGTCACAGCTGCTTCCAAAACTACTTGTACAGCTGCAAGTAGATACACAGAGGCAACTTCAGAGAGAAGAGAAACGCAACGTCATTACTGCAACAATAGCCGTGATTCCTGTGTCACAGAGGGCACATACTGATGTTATAAATGTTGCAGTACATAAAAGGGAACAAGGGAAATAGCAGCAGCTGCTGCTATTAGACATTGCTTAACATATTATCTCACTGAAAATGTTTTCCTCCATGGTTAGAAGAGCTAAAACTTGGTGGACTAATCTCATTTTTTTCACCTGCCTGACCTGTATGAGCAGATTACCAGTCAAAGATATCTGCAGAAATTACAGTCACATCCATGGGGAGATGAGGACAGGGCTCTCACAGAGGTGAGGAGAGATCAGTGCAAGAAGCAGATGATAAGCATTCAAACTTTGTAATGCCTTATCCAAACTGCTCTGGTCTGGATGCAAGACTGGAAATAACTCAAGCAGAATTTCTTGAAAGATTTCCAGAAGCACTTGGTTTTGGCTTGGGTCAGTAGTACAGCAAGAATAGCCTTCCTGGGATATTTTGGTATTGCTGTTTCCTGTCTCAGACACAAACAGAACGTTTGTTTTTTTTTTCTTTCTGCTCTCTTCCCATTTTCCTGCCTTGTGCTCTGTCTCCCTTTCTCTTTCACAAACCACTTTCAGCATTTTCACGCTGTTCTGGCTGTGGTTCATCTAGAGGTTAGAACAAAAGCTGGGAATCATCCCACTGCCTTGGCCGGAGCAATCACCAAGTGCCCTAGAAGACTGATCTGCACCAAAGCCCATGACTCCACAGAGAAAAAGAAACAAGAACATTTAGTACAGAATGGAAATGGGAAACTAAAGAATGTTATCATTTGGGGAAAATATTTCTTCTTTTCCTTATTACTACTTCATTTACGGAGACGCATATGTATGCAGATGTGTACACATGCAGTCAGAGTCTCTCCCCAACTATGTGTGCACTGTTCCCATTGAAACACAGAAGCCACACACATGCATCTGAAGGAAAAATGTGGACCCAACAGCTGTTGCTTTTTCTTAATATAGCCACATTAATTACAGAGTTCATTGACCACTGCGTACAACTGAAACTCTGACCACCCCGAGCAGAAGACCAGCTTTGCAGTTCCTCTTCAGGAGAAGACAGTGTCTGAGAGGAGAGAAGCACCCTAGCTTTCAAAACTCTCATCTGTTAGTTCTTCCATTGACCATAAGCACCTTCCCTCTTTCATTAGGACTCCTTGTTAGGTGAGTGGCCACACACAAAGACTGCCTGGTAGCCAAAGACCACATAAACTCAGCACTGCACCTACCCTTACTGGCAGGACTCAGCGGTTACAACTGGGATAATAGTGCTGAGGACTTGGCCACGTCTTCTTCAGGTTTGGCTGCCACAAGGCCTTCCCAGCTGCCTTCTTTCACTGGCTTGGTGCAAGAACTCGAGTTACTTACACAAACAGAGAATGGCTTTAATGTTCGGGTACATACATACACACACACACAGCTGCATTTATTGAGCTGAAAAATATCTGTCCATACATGTACTCATTAACAGCTAAGTAGATGAAAATCAGTTTCTAGCACTTGATAATATAAAGTAAAATACTATATAATTGTAAAAATAATGTGCTTTATGATACTTCTAAGGATTAGACAATAGGTGGAAAGTCTATAATAAACATGTAACATTTAATGACTAAGAGGTCTGTATTTCTGGGTGTTGTATGAAACCTAGGGTAATGGTCACCTGAAAAAAGGCAGTGTGTTTTTTTGGCATAGAAAAGTCTCTGACATCATATGCTGGGTTCCAGCCCTGCCTTTGGTGTCTTTGATGAAAAACATGCATCTTGGCCAGAAATTCTAGTAGGATTGCAGCAAGGCTGAGTTTTGCTCTATGTGATTCATTAACTCCTTGCTTACCTCTTCTCTTTTTTTTTTTTTTTTTAATGTCCAAAAAAATGTCTCATTCTTCAGCTGCAGTGTTTCCTTAAAATTGAAGGAAATACAAATTACTCCTCCCCTAAGAACCTGTGCCACAGCACAGCAGCTGAAATTATTTTCTTACAGTGCATTATTAATTTTATTTTTTTCTCTCCAATGCTAATTTATACTTTTGGAAGGAGGAAGACAAGGTGATTGTGCCTTTAGAATACAAAAGTAATTAGCCTGGCTGATTTCTTTACAATTAAGAGTCAGAAGGGCTGACTACATTTACCAGATGGAAATCATGCCCTACGAGGCCAGAAGGGAGTAATGCCACTAGAATCAATAAGAGTGATAGAGCCAGGTAAAACATTGCTACCACAGAAGTATTCCACATCAGGGGGTATCTGCAACAAATAACAGCTTTTGGGGATAGCTAATTCAACTGTGCAGTAGCTGATTTTGATTTTTCTCCCTGAAAGTATTTTATGCATTTATTATTCCTCCTGCATCAGTTATTTGCAAACTCTTTTGATTTATTGACCTTAAGAAATATCCATTCAGTGAATGCGCAGAATCTGCTGTAGGAGATTCTGTGGCCCTAGATCAACATTTTTTCTCTGTTTTGTAAATTAGAGACAAAATGTCGTCTCATAATATACTATGAAATTAAAAACAAAAACAAAATCAGTGGCATTTCATTAATGAAAAAGCTGTGGTTTTCTCAGCAAGGAACAATACCCAGTATAATTAAAGAAACAAACAAACAAAAAAAGATAAAATAATGAAGGAGGCTATGAAATACTTGCAGCAAGAGATATTTCCATCTACTTGATATAATCCTTGCATACCAGATGCTCATTTTCCATCACCCTCAGTCTCAGCTCTTTCATAGCTGAGATTCACTCATTCACTTCTGTTCTTCATACCGTTAATGGAACATGTAATCCCTTGAACTCATCTTTGTGTAATGAAGGTTCTCTGTATTCTTTTTATCCTGTTCATATAGCATTCAGATGGTGATGTACAGCTAGATTCTTCATGTTTTCATACCTTTTCACTCTTTTTTAGACAGGGTATTTGTATTTGTTGATTCAAAACAAAAAAGAAAAGAGAAAAAATACAGGGAGCCTGCCAAGTAAATAAGATTCATAAAATACTTTCCTTTTGCTGATGTTCATGAAATATAACTTAGATTTGTTTAAGTCATGTTAGTTACTTTTTAGAGGTGTATTTCCTAAACATTTTCTTTGGTTAAAGAAAAAATTCATTGAAGACACATAGTCCAAAATTTTACTGAGAACCTTTGTTTCGAGGCTGTGATCTTCAAGACTAAAAATTTGATAATAATGTAATGATTGGTCCCTGAAATAACTCTGAAAATTCCAAACAAACAAAGAAATCTATCCCTAATATTTTAAGAAAAAATGTTAAGCTATTTTAGTGATGACTCTTCAAGAAAACAGTATTTTCAAGTAATGCATGTAGGTATACTGAATGTACATAGAAATATCAAGAAAATTCACTCTGAAATGGATGTTGGTATGATTTTAATGTTACTAGAGGAGGCCAGGTTAAAATAGCAAAATATTTTAAAATAAATTATTTATCTTTTACCTTTTTCCCCCATGGAATATGTTTCTGTAGCAATGTTTTCACATGTGTTTCAACATTCTCTATGTCAGTTTGAATAGATCCTCTGAAGCACTCAATTCAGCAGGACAAAGTCATGTAGAAGTACCCATGTTAATTCTGAATAAACTAACTACCTTAGAGTGTTGAGGCAAGACAGCTTCTTTAGTGGGATCAAATGCTAAGGGGAAAAGCCTACACAACTGTCTTCTAATACACTAATTAGCTTATTCATGATAGATTCCTGTAGTTTCCTGCCTTTACTGAGTTTCATGCTTCAATAGACAACCTTTGAAGGATAACTTCCTACAGCTTGGTCCAAGTCATTTAATTGAGATTCAGAACGTGTGAAAGTTTTGTCTGTATCAAATACCTTGATGCAGAAGACAGTGCATGTCACTTGTAATAGGACAAAAGAGAGGATGCTGTCTGCTTTGCAGGATGGTCAGAAAGCTGGAGGAGCAGATGGCAAAGAGATTTATTGCACTAACTACCTGTTCTAATCTCACTTCCCAACAGTGATGGGTTCATATTATACTGCTTTATGTTTTCACTACCTCAGTTGCTCCTTGTATCTAGAAATTATGCAGCTAGACAGACATTAGGGATTTTCAGTTCAATATTCTTTAATATTATTATTTCAATTAAGTGAATTTTAATCAGCTATTGAGATGGTCAGAATCAATGCAACCAACCCCTTGACATTTAACAGCAACTGCCAATGTTCTCACCACCACTTAGAGTCACAGCTCTAATTCTGTGTCACAGATATACCCATAAAGTGCATATATATAGGTACATCAACTACTAATTTTGGCTCCACTATAAAAATCATATGTATTATTTATTTTTTTGTGTATATCTTGTTATCTTTATTCATGGTCTTTATTAATTCACTTACATAAATATTTTATATTTGATAGTTTCAAGCATATGTCTAAATTTCTTACCTGTATTGAAGTGTACTAGTAAACATTTGATTCTCAATCAATTTTTGAGTTGCTAAGGATCCAGAATACAAAAAAATATACACAAAATTTAATCACAAAACATGTCAATGTCTTGGAACAGAACTCTATCATGATATCAAAAATAGTATAACTCCCCATTTTCAATAATATTATCAGTGGGATTCTGTGAACTTGTAAGTGTTGAAGCAGTAGCCAGTGACATCTTGGATACTTAGCCAGATGCTTTTTTCTGTTGCTGGAGAGGAAAAGACATTACTAAAGCACTTTTATCTGACAGAGATGAAATCTGTTCATCAGAATGGGATGATGTGCTCTCTATGAGTTGCTGTTCCTTATATTATTCTGCAAAAAGAGACAGGAACATGCTGTTAGGTAGTTTCTTACAGTGCAGATGTGTATACCGAAGATAGCTACCACTGAAAGCTACCATTGCTATTTCTCACTGCAAAAGCCCCTTTGTACATACACCCCTTCAGAGAGAACCATACCAGGTTCTTATGTACATCAGGTTGTTAAATTGAATTACCAATTTTCCCTGTGATTTCCTTCAACTCACAAGACTCACCACTTGGCCAATTTTTTCCCCACAAATAACATAGATTGCACCCCTCTTTCCTCTTCTAATGAAATACAAAAAAAAAAAAAAACAGAATACAAACAAAAACACATAATTATATCTCTGTATGAAAGGACTAAAGGAAAGAAGATTAAGTATAGTGAATTTTCTGTAGCAAACCTGTTCTAGCAGTTTATTTTGGGTAAATAGCTAGATAGATAAATGAATTTGATGCATCTTTCTCAGGTGTAATCTATTGTTGCTATTACACTGACTTCTGATAAGAGGGTATGCTGCCTAAATAAGGTTGAATCTGAAAGAAATGAATTAGATTTATATTCACAAGGCCAGTTGCCAATACCAAATAGTATGTGAAATGGATTGTGTTAACTGAACAGAAACTTGGTCCAAAGGCCTTTGCTTGTCTTTTTTCCAAGCTACATAAGTAAACTATTCAGATCAAAATAAAAAGGAGAATAGATCATAAAGGAATTACAATCCCAGAAGTAGTTTACTGAGGCTCAGATGTTCTTGGCAGCACTACAAATTATGTGTATATGATCAGAGAAAACATGGAAAAGATGCAAAGTATAATGACATATTTTACTATTGTGTTTGTTTTTCTTCTATTTTGTTCATTATGTACAAAATTAGAGCTGAGAGCCACAGCCAGAAAGCAGTATCTCAATACAAAGTAAACCATAAAGATTATTCAAATAGCTGGTTGAAATAAACCAGGAAAACAGGAAGAGTGGAAGAACAACACAGAAAAGAGACCTAGACTGAAAACGAAAATAAAATAAAAACTATGCAATGAAATAATAAAATAATGAAGAGAGAAAAAAGGAATGGAGGGAGAAAGAAAAGAAAAGAAAAGAAAAGAAAGAAAAGAAAAGAAAAGAAAAGAAAAGAAAAGAAAAGAAAAGAAAAGAAAAGAAAAGAAAAGAAAAGAAAAGAAAAGAAAAGAAAAGAAAAGAAAAGAAAAGAAAAGAAAAGAAGAAAAGAATAGTCCCATCCTTCCATGACTGTCTTAAGTGACAACAAAAATTGAGAAAATATGTTTAAAAAAGTAAACAACGTCTGTACTTTAGTAATTAATTCTCACGTGAGCTTCAAGACAAATTCCTAACAAAATTCTGGAGGAATACTCTAGCTTTCTTTCAGTTCTGCTGGTTCCCTCCTTCATCTTACTGCTCAGGTGTCCTTGCTGCAGCAAGTCCTGAGAAGCATAGTGCCAAGCCCTGACAAGAAATTGCAGCTAGATCCATGGAACAGATGAACCTTAGGCAAGCACACCTCCTGTGTGGTGGCTGCTGGATGATGGCTCCTGGTAAAGTTACAAGGATTATGAATGCTATTTGTATAATTTGGCACTGAAGATGATAGGTAGAATTAGGTGGAACTAGTCAGATACTGTCCATCATTTAAAGTGAATCCAAAGCCTAATAAATAGGCTACAGGAGCATCATATAAATTACTGTAAGCCAGAAGGATCAAAGGTGAATTTCAGATCAATACAACTACACTGAAACTTATGAGAAGGATTTTACTTCAACTATCTCATTACAGTTTCCACTTTGATTAATAGCAGCTGTCTTCCACCATCTGTCCTACAGAAAACTGATGAAATCATATACACGGTCATTTATGCTGGGCAGAAAATTCTCTGATCCACCCGGAGAAGAGGTCTGTCTTTATTGTCAGTACTCATGAAGACCGAATTTTGGTGATTGGAGAGGTTAGAAATATTGCCTGCTCACAGAGCACTGCTGTAAGCAGCTGATGTCAGGGAAGAGCTGGAAGGAAAGCAGTTTTCCTGAAAGTAATTTGAAGGATGAGCTTTTTCCTTTTCAGGATCTCCTCTTTCTATGCATATGCTGGTTTGAGTAATGACTCCCAAAACAGGCTAGCCACATTATACATTATATATAATTATCTGAGCATTTGTAACACTCTTCTAATTTAAATTTTGAAGTTGCTGGGAAAACAGAATTCCCTTCCTTGAAAGCAAGATTAACCTGAATCTACAAAACTACCTGTTATTTTTAGACAAAATACCTTTGAAAAGGGGAAACAAACAGGAAAATTCTGAGTTTATGACTAAAAATACATTTACGTATTTTATAAAGTCGATTGTGTTAGAACATATTTTATTCAAAATAAAACGTTAAAGAAAAATATCCACCAGTTCTAGCCTATTGTTTCGGAGAACGTTTTTCTTTCTATAAATTACTCAACCTGTTCTACAGGCTGTGAAGGAGGATTTTCTGCGTACAGGAGCGCCATACATAAGTACTCATGTCAGGAAGTGTTTGTGCTTTTCTTCCAAGGAGACATCTTGGTAGATATGCTTGTGATAAAGCAGTCATGAAGGTGGCCCTCTGCACAGATATGTTAATAAAAAGCCAAAATCAAGCAGGGCTTTGTCTTGTACTCATGAGCTCCTAAAAAATAACCACCTTGAGAGCTATCATTCAGATGAGTCAGGGAAGCAAAGAAAAAGGTGAGTACCTCATGTACTTTTCACACTTTACCCTTCTATTCTGTCTTTGGAGTTTCTCTCCCAGTTTCAAAGCTTCCCTGTGAAGGCCATGCATCACATTAAATATAAAGTGAAAATAATGCAATTATAATCTTTTAAATGTCTTTTGCATTTTAAAAGATTGTTTTTTAACTGTGTTATTCATTCTCTTCACCAAGATTAAGTGAATCTGAAATTTGATATGCTCTAGATTAAAATCCAACTAGTGTAAAGAAAGATGAAATTTTGGGTTTGGGGCTCTGAGTTTCTACACGATCTTGGACAAATTAGCACACAGTTGTCTGATTTTGTTTTCCAACCATCACTATTTATTTATTTATATTTATATATTCTCTATATTATAGCAAGCCTGTCAAGGTGTCTGATAAAACAACAGAAATGCATGAGGCTGAATTGCTATAAAAATCCCTTGAAACGGCATTGGGATTATTCCAGATCATGGAAGATTACTCTACCAGCGTCACATCCCTACCATGCATGGAAGGAGGGAATGTTGTTCTCCTGAACTGTCACAAGATATAAGTTCACTAACATCAACAGATAAAATATCAAGGCTTTTTCTTTATTTTTTTAACTCCTTCCTCAATAGAGATTGCTCTTGTAGCTTTCTTTTATTGGCTCAGCACTTTCCACACACATACAGATTAAGGTGATTGTTAAAGACTTACAGGTTAAAACCATAAATAAAGAAGAGTCAGTCAGTAACAGTAATGTTTCCCATATTTTTCCTTTATCAGCCAAGTGTGAAACACAGGCACAGCCATTGAACATGGGTTTAATTGAATCACGGTTGCTTAAGCAGTCTCAAGAGATGACAAGTGAAAAAACGCTATGCATGAAAGAAATAGGATTCTGCAAGCTGGAAAAGCAATATGGCACGAGCCCAGTAATAAATTGTTGGTTATCCACTAACATCAAATTGCTACCAATAAAAATTATCTTTGAGCACTGAACAAGAAAGGAAGAGTAAACAGAAGATTTTACACCAGGCACAATTTAGTTTTGCTTCCTCTTCATTAAATTAGTGCCAGATTAACTGTAGATCTGGTCAAATTATTTATTGAAGACAATTAACCCAGTGAATCCAATTTATCTAGAATAAACGTTCCCTGACAGATAGTTGGTTAGCTGATTTTGTGTCTGCTTTCTACATTTTCTGAAAATTTATTTCTCTTTGGCAAAACATTTTGTCAATTTTTAAAACTGTTGGCATTCAGAATTGAAGCTAGTACAGTTGCATTCCTAAATCACATGGTTCTGGCAATGTAAAGTCACTTTAATGGTTTACGCATTTACCCACAAAAATCTTTTCTATGTTTTTTAGTATTTTATTCCTACTCTTTGTTTCTGGGGTATGTGCTGACATCTCTAAAGAAAGTTGATTACATCAAGAGAAGACGTTTTATTATGTGTCTTACAAATAATTTAGAAATGCAGTAGAATAAAGCAGGAAAGACACTTAGAAAACAGTCAAGAAATGATATATCACAGAAATTTGGCAATATTCCCTGTCATCTCACACTGCCATTTACTCCCTAAAGATCGAGACCAGAATATTCGGCCAAGAGTCAAAGCAAAGTATCAGAAGAAAATGAGTCCTGATGGAATTGAATGGGAAACCACCTCAAGAGCACCCCTGTTTTATCCTAGGATGCTGCAGAAATGCTATACAGGGTAGAACAGGACCCCAGTGAAAGAACTCCAACCTTTGAGTCTGAGGTTGCTGAATCCCTTATATTCCAGCTCAGACATGCTCAGAATATTTCAGCAGTACTCTTATCTGGATTTAGTGAATCTCTTAACTAGAAAAATAGACAAGCCAACCTCCTTTTCTCTTTTCAATGGTTTATGGGCCCAATTCCATGACTAACGGGGCATGGGACCCACAGACTCATGCCACGGGAAAGGGGAAGGGGGAAAAGGGAGAGGATAGGGAGATAGACCTAAAAACAAACAGCAGCAACAATCTGAGGAAGAAACTAATTTACTAAATAAGTTATCAGAATGCAATATAATACAGTATAATACAATATAATTGGAGTTGAAGCTAATAAATCAAATAAAATGAGAGATAAACTGTCCAAAACTGAAGCCCTTACTCTAAAGCTGAAGGTGAGATGGCTAGGAAGCTCCCACTGCTGAGATAAATAGCAAAAAAAGGAAGTCTCAGGACTTGGGTGCAGTTTTATCTTTCCCTTTGGGTGGAAAATTGAACACAAAGACCTCTGGGGCGTGTAGTGCTCTTCTGAGAGACAGGAACCTGAAAATTTGGCAGTCCACAGACTTGGAGCATTAACTCTTTAACTCCCAGTGCCTCACATGATGTTATGATGTGGAATATCCGTAACAAAAATCACAAAACCACAGTATGTCTTTACTGAGGATGTTTTCTGGAGGTGTATTTTCCCACTATTTCTTTTTCAAGAATTTTTTTCCCAGTTGCCCTCCTTTTTTAAAAGAATTCTTATGTGAATATAAAGCTATGAAAGCAAAGATCACAGCCAAAGCTTAATTAAAAATAAAATGTAATCTTTAAATGTAAGTGTAGTCTTTAAATCTATAAATGTATCTTTCAATATATATGTTGAACATCAGATATTTCTGTTCTATCAGACAAAATGATAGTGATCTTTGAGCAATTCTGAAAACTTAAAGACACAGATTGGGAAATATGTTAAAATTTCACTAAAGGAAATTAAAGCTGAAAGACTCATTCTTATGAACAAAGCAAAGAAAGTAAAATAAAATTACATTTATTTCACAATTTCAAAATGTCAGAAATTTAGGATTATATCCATAAGAAGCAGTATTTTCAGTGAAAAAAAAATACATTTATTTATCTCTCTTTTCATTCTGTACTTTTTGTATATATATCTGTGTGGTAACATAAAATTAAGAGTTTCCAGCAGCAAAACGTTCCCACTCAAACTTACAAAATAAATACTTACATAGTGGAACATTGTGTAACAAAACAGTAAATTAAATATAATATACTTCCATATTCTTCAGCCCAGCATCTCAGGATTCATAATCAGAATGAATATACTTAGTATTTTGAGAATGTGATAAGAACTGTGCCTGTTTATATTTAAACAAAAAGTTTGCAGTTTCACTCAGTTTAAAGATGAAATTTTAGCTGTTAGAACCTCATGCATAAATTCAACTGTTCTGAATGTGTGTACATGAGTGATAAGTAGTCTCTCAATCACATGCGGAAAATACAAGGGAAAGCAAAAGCACAACTGTGTTTCTTGCTAACCCAGGACATTTCCCTTGGTCTCATCCCTCTGTCCCAGGCATATTTCATTGTATTTAGGGAAACACAGACACTTCCAAAGGGCAGTCTGGTCCTGATGAGATCAGCCAGTCTCTACAAGACATGGGTGCCAATGCTGCCCTTAAAAAACTCTGGTCATGTATTTCAGGAATGTTAGGATGAATTTAAAATTATATATTTATATTATATATATATATATGTATCCTCATGCAGTACAATTTCTTGTATCTCTTAAGTGGTTTTGTGCACATCTAACAAAGGAATCAGGTGATCTTTTCAGTTTAGAGAGTATTCATAGGAGATGCATTCTGCTGTGAGAAGACTAATTCCCCCTAGATGACGATGGCAGCACAACATGTAAGGACAATACTCTTCACCATGTACACAAGATTAAACAGCAAATCAAACCCAAAAGATGGAATTAAACCTCTATTAAGAGATAATTAACTTATTAATTAAGATTAAGCTACCATATGCAGATCAGAACCAGCTACCTCATGTATGAAATGATGAGTGCGAGGTAAACTGAAATGAGAGGCATCTGGTGCACAGAGATGGACCTCAGGTTTGAAATAACCTTGACTTAGGGAATGCTCAGCAGGCAGATTTGGATTTGCTTCTGCTTTCCAAAGGAGTAACCCTTTCAAAGAATGATGTGCTTTTGACTGTTTGTATTATAATCTAAATACCTCAGCATGGCAAAATGGTAATATTTTCAATTTGAAGTTTATAATTCAGAGGATTATAACCTTGGAGAAAAGATCATGATTATCTCATACATATTACGTCTGAAAGCAGCAGAGAGATAAATATGAAAAATGAGACCACTAGTTTTTAAAGGGAGTTTAACTGTAAAAATACATTGAAAAAAAAAATCTTCGCTACTAAACACAGCTAGGTTTCAGACTAATCAATCTCTCAGACCATACAGAGTACATGCTAGTTTCAGGGTACTTTCCACCATCTACAGCCTATCTTGGAATTTATTTCACCCAGTTTCACCATCTGTCAATTGGACACCCATTGTTTGTGGTCATGGAGGTTCCCTGTGAGGGGAGAGAGGCTGATAAGACAGATCTCCTCTGGGAAATGCTGCTTCTAAGAATGATCCAGGGGCATAACAGGGATTTCTTCTTGCTAAGGAAAGGCTGAATTTTTACACAGATGCCTTACTTCTGGGTGACTGAAGCATCATAATGTAATTTCCAAGAATATGCAAGATTAGGGTACAAAATATCATTCGGCCTTACATTGCCTGTATGGAGAAAAGGGTTGCTGCCTCTCTGAGTATTTTGCAGTACAAATGGTTCTTTATGTTCCAAAACTGACATTCAGGAGCTGCTGGAATATCAGGCATGTACATGATGTGTGCTCAGTTAGTTACTGTCTGGGGAAAGTTAAGGCTTCTCTTTCTTTTTTTTTTCCCCTGTCATTACCTTCTCCTACACATGCTGTTTCAGGTTTAAGGCTAAAATATTAAAATGGTACAGTGTAATTAAAATTATTCATGTACTTTATACAAGTAACATATTCAGTATGAATGGAATTGAGATCAGACAAGCTAAAGTGTCAGAATATGTTCTTGTTTTTCATTAAAATTCAGGTTTCTGAGAAATGACACAATTTGAACATTGATTCAGCTGATTTATTTCCATCATGTATTGCTGCCAATTACTTGCTGGCTGTATTAATGAGAAATTAGATCATTTTAATAGAAAGATCTAAACCCAGTGTTCCATCGCACTGGCACAAACCCTTCCAAGTAGTCTTGTACTGAACTGCTAGAACACTAAAAAACCCATAATGGGAATATTATTAATATTGTCACTGACTTCAAACAAGGCCAGCTGGTACCCAGTTGTAACACAAGTGATCTCAGAACTAGCCAGAATCTTTTCATGATTCTTCTCAACAGAAATTCATTTTTTCTTTCCTCCGACTACCCCAGTTCTTGTGGTCTTCAAAGTTTAGTAAGGCTGTGGTATAAGTTTTTTGGAGGCCATCTTGGTGCTTTGATAAAATAGAAAGGATACACTTGAAGTTTGGCTTTTGTTGTTGTTGTTCTGCTGAAGGAATTTCAATGTTTAACTCTACTATTTTATTTATTTATTTATTTTAGTAAAGGCTATTGTTCACATTTGACAATAATGTTCTATAGTGATTATTGGTTAGATGGGTAAATTGAGAAAAGACATCAGAAATGGGTACTACATTAAGGAATAGACAATCATTTTCTAAGGTAAACACAGAAGTTCAGGAATACTCTTGGGATTTTTGTTTATAGCTGATTATCCCTGATCCACCCAGTCCGCGTGCACTTATGCTGCCCACTTCCTATACTCCTCCCCCATACACTCCTCCCTATATGTTTTCTTTCTCTTTTCATTTTATTGCTCTTCTCCATATTTATTAAGTCTTCCCACTTTAACTTCCTGACAAAAACAAGCTGTCATAAGGCACACTCCTTTTTTCAGCCCAGGCCACCCCTGAGTAAGCTAGAGGTCTGTTCAGGCAGCAGCCTTGCCTGGTGGAATGAGCCTCGTGTGGCTTCTTGACATGACCAGGAACAGAAGCAATAACAAGAAGATACTGCTCTCTGGAGACATCTTTTGGACATATTGTTTTTCAGTTATGTGGGACATAGATTTGGATAAGTTATTTTACAACATGCAAGGTAATTAAGGGTTTTTAAAAGCAGGATGATTTTGAAGCATGCTGGGAATAAAATTATGAATGTTTCCTAAAATCAAATATTTTGCTCATTGAGAGGTTCTAGGTTTCAGTGTGCTCTGCTTTGGAAATCCAGGTATCAGTACTGATAACTGTATAAGAGAAGACAGCAGAAAAACATTAGAAAATTTACTTCTCAGACTTTCAGTTAAGCTAGCTGAAGTATCCTAAAAATGTTGAAGTCTAATCCTTGTCAGTGACAATTCTGTTCCATATTAGTAGGTAAGTTGCATGTGAAATAAATTTAAGCAGAGAGAATTCAATATTCATATATCACCGTATGTAAGAAAATATTTGTTGCCAGACAGATAAAAAGTGTGAAGATAAAGAAGAGGTTAAATACTTAACTTTTGCAATAGTTGATTAGCAATAGCTAATCAGCTATTAGCAATAGCTAAACAGTGGCTGATTATAGCTGTGATAATAATTCTTTTACCATAGAATCCCAGAAAGGTTTGGGTTGGAAGGGACCTTTAAGGTCACCTAGTTTCAACTCCCCTGCTATAGTGGTGCGCAAAGCTCTGTGTTAGTTACCTTACCTGTGGATTGTGTATATTAGTTTCTACCATATCTTGGTGCTTTGTTCTAAGTTATCATTCTCTAGTTATTACTGAAGTAATAGCTAAGAAAGAAGCTCTCAGATGGAGCTTATTATTTGTTTGTTAACAGTAATAAATTTCTAGCAGTGATTGTAAGAGGGGTCATATTAATAAAATCAGTGTTTCTAAAATCCAGCACAACCGGCTGATCAAATTCTAGGGTATTTCCAAATGTTTCACCCTCAGCTATTGCATAACAACTCCAAAGTAGTCCTATGCTCATGAATTCAAAGGGAACAGCCAAAACTATGTATTTTGAGGGGAAACTAGGAGCTGCCTCTTTTGACAGGCTGGCCTGTCCTTCAGGTGAAAGCTGGCAACTGTAGGGAAGGCAGAGGATGAGTACAGCCAGGAAGGCTGGACAGAGACATCTCTGCAGTTCTTTGAACCTTACTCCTAAATATGACCACAGCTTAAAGGAGTCTACATCATTCGGACAGAAAACAAATGGTCAAATATTTTGCTACCTGGACTTGATCCCGCAAGGAAAGAAAAAAAGTCGTTCAGATAGTGCACACCCCAGCCCTCATGAGGCATGGCAGACAATTAGGATGGAGATCTGGCTCACCACAGCTTGCTCTTGAAGATAATGAGAGGCAGCTTAACTCAACCCTTGGGGATGCAGCAGCTCTACTCAGTGGGCTCCTGGAAAGTCTCCTTCATTGGTATTTGAATCACTGCCATGAAGCCTGGGACGGCTCACCAGGGCAGGTCCCTACCACGGTTGCTTGCTCCAAATTGTGCATACATTCTGTCAGTGGAACTTAGTTAGCAAGACTGTTTTGATTTTAATGAAAGGATTTCTTTTCTAATTTGTCTCAAGTTGCTGAATTAAATCACGGACATGCAGAACTACCTAGGGAACACTTTAGGAAGAATGAGTACATGAGAACCTCCACTGCTCACGCTCCCCCCCACACATACACATGCACTCACATATTTGCACACATACACAGTTTATTTATAGCTTTCTTTCCACCTGTGCTGACGTGGCTGGGAATTTACAACAGCGTTGACAATGTTACAGGCACTACCTCACAAATTCCACATTTTACTGAGCTGCATTATTATGGAACATTTGTCACACAGCCAAATGGTGTGTCAGCCCCATAACTGATTTGCAACAACATCTGTAAGAACATTTGAGGAAGAAGAGGCAACCAATGTGCACAGTAGAATTCACACTATTGAAAAAATTATAGGTGGTAGAGATTCACAGAGTACACTAGTAAGAAACAACATTTTTAAGGGAGTACATGCTAAATGTTGAAAAAAAAAATAATAATAATTTAAAAAGTGCAGTAGTTTTCATATAGAATAACTATAGCCTTTCCAGGCATGTTTTAACTTAGCCATATAAAACACCTGGCCCTAAAAAAGCAGACTTCTTTTTTCTTTTTTTTCTTGAGGAAAATTTGAAGCTGAAACAGGAAGCCCACACATGGGGTCAAATTTCCTTTGTGAAAGACCCTATTTAAATAATGAAAAAATCCACCAGATTTATAGAATAGTCACTTCGTAATTACTGTGTACTGTACAAACATACCTAAGGGTTTTTTTTCCATTTAAGAATGGAAGAGATGAAACAATCTGGAGGGAAGGAGGCGTGTTTTTCCTAAAACACTTTTGCCTGCCTCTTTGCCTACAATAACTTGCTCTTCTGTTCACTTATCAAACATTTTCTCTGCAAGATAGTAAAGATGATAATTATTAGGACTGCTGGATATATGATTTCCATTATCCTCAAATACAGTGATTTTGCAGGTTATTGTTTTTTTTTTAAATCAAACTCCATAGATTTTGGGAAGTTCACTCAGCATCCTTATTGAGAGGCCTGTGAGCTGCGGACTCCTCCTACTTGTGCCTCACTTTGATGGGAATGCCAGTGCAGACAGTGCTCACACCTACCCTAAATCCAGGTGCTGCTGCAGCAAGGAATGACCACAGCAGGGGTAGCAACACCAAAGATTGTCTGTACGGCAGCTCCAGAAAGGCCACTCCATGCTCCTTCAGAAACAAAACCACATCGGGTTAATGCAGAAGGTACAGGGATCAGCTTTCTGCAATTCTCCAGGAGTACAGAGACTGGAAAATTTCTAATCATAGAGGAAAATATTGAATCTGACTCTCTACAGCTGCAGAAACTTGTTGAGTCAGAACTGCTAGGAGGAATTCAAATGAGAATCATGCTCTGGCAGAAAAGAGAATCAATCTACAGGGACCAAGTTGGATCAAATGGGTTCTGTGGTATGGAGGAAACAAATGGCAGCTCTGCCAGCAGGAGCCTGTGGTGTGCTGCCTCAGTAACCTGCAGGGTTCTGTGTTCCAGCCCTGTATGGAAAAGCGACAATTTCTTGAAAATTAAAAAATAAAAATGAAAATGATTTTGTAACAGCAAGTTGAAGTAAAAAGTTAAACCTCCTTCCCATTTTTTGGAATTTTCTCATGTTCTGATCTTAAAACTTTGGTAAAAAAAGAGTTCAGGGGCTCTGCATCACAGAACTTCTCTTCATGATGTTGTCTCTTAAAAAAAATTCTTACTTTTTGAGTGAAAATGTTATTTCAGATGAAATTGCTGGGGTGTGCTGGTAGGTGAAATAAACACAGTTGTGGCAAGCTACAGAGCAATAAACAAACACTTTTTAAAATGAGGCATGTCAGAACCTCAGTTTATGCTAACTTAATGGATAAAATCATACTTTAATACAATTTTCTGATTAGTCATGTTTTCCATCATTGCCATCGTTTCACTGCTGTACCTACTGTGCGGTCACAGTTGTGTGGAATTTAATTCGTCCTAAGTACTGCTTTACACGTAGGTTTTGTCCTCGTGCCAAACTCCACGGGCAGATTAACTTTTCCCTGCTTACAGCAAATACCCACGAAGCCGCTGCGAGCGCGCCTGACACTTTCCATTCTTCAGCTCACACGAAAGGCTGTGTGAGCTAATTACCATGAGGGCCATGTTTCCCCTTTCCTGAGGGAAGGTTAATAACTGAAAGAAGTTTACGCTAACAAAAAATACGATCAGTGTGTGGCAGAAGCCAGGCCCTGGGCAGTTGGCTGCTGTAGCACTGATGCTTCGTTAATACTGCAGGCATACAGACCCACAGCAGGTAGCAGCACAAGTACAGTGAGCTAAGCCAGCAGAGTAACTAGCTTCCTTTCTAAGAGCTGCCTTCCTTATGTGTCTTCTATCACTCACTTAAGCACTAGCTTCTTCATAGCCACACAAGTGACCCCCCGTTACATACAGCCCCATTTGGAGATGAATTGCAGTGGCCCACACTTGTAGTTCTTTCTCCTTGTAGTGAGGTAGGTCATGAGCTGAGTGGAGAAATTCCTGGTGCCAAATGGAGTCTTTCTGGCTATTTCTTAGAGCGGAAAAAAAAAAACAGACATTGAAAAGTAGCTTCAAAACCGGCACTGGGAAAAGTACGTGCACGTCTCTCAGATGCAGTTCTCCTTGCCACCTGAGGGGCTCTGTCAGCAACAATTCTGTCTTACGCAAACAGCATCACAGAAATTTCTCACCAAGTATCTCCATGTCAAACACATTCTGTGCTCTCTAGAAGACGCTGGAGTTGGCCCATTCAAGCAATGTATTGAAACGTGTTATGAGGGAGAAAATGCTAAAAACAGCACAAATTATTCCCTTGGGATAAATGGATTACTGAAAACCACTTTGTGATACCGCAGGGATTTCAGCCATCCTCCCTTATATTCACCTCACAGTGTCTCTAGCTCTGATGTGGAGCAGTGTGGCACACGCTGGCACAATTAAATACTACTGTCACGTGTGAGCACCTCTGAAAAAATCAGCATGAAATCCCACCACTGCTGATGACTGGAGGGTGGCACCTTGAGTTCTCCATGGTATAGCAACACAAAAATGGAAGGCAGAGGCACATACAAGATGTCCTCATCAATGCCCATTCGTCCATTAGTCATTTTCAGTAGATTTCAAAAACAAGCAGGCTGAACACCAGGACTAATGGCAAAGGCAGTTTCTTTAACTAGATATGAGCTATGTTTTTGCACAGCAACTGGATAGGAACTTACATTTTCACATCATTCTGCCTCAAATGGAGCTGACACCTCATTGCTCAAGAAAGTATTCAGTTAGACTCAATAATCTTTGTGAGTGCCTTCCAAAAGAAATTTATTTTCTTTTCTTTTTTTTTTTTTCTACTATTCTATGTCATTTCAAATAGCTGTATAATCAATACTGGAATTTTGATTATCCAGCAGTGAACCCAGATAATAAATCACAGCTTCTCCACGCACATCTACAAAAGAAGTGCTGACTGTAATTAAGACAGATTATACATTGCTATAGCAAACAAGGGGCTCTTTAGACCATGCTGCATACAAGTCTTTCAAATTAAAGGCATCACAGCCTACATAACTTCAAATCCTCTACTATATTCAGAGGATCTTATTACCTCGGTCAAGCAAGTGAAATCCTTATTTCCAGTGTGATCACATTTGACATTTTCAGAGCTTAAAGATATTCACCATCCATTTTAGAATACAGTTTATGCAGGTGTTCAGATTGGAAACTCCCACATTGCATTTGTTGGTGAATAGCTCACAGTCAACAGTCGAGTGGAATAGATATAACACGAAAGTGCTTTGAAGTGACTGTATTGACGTCTAAGGAAAACTGATCATGCTGAAGTACTATCAGCAGTCCATAAACTAGAGTAATTTATACTTCTGCTCTCTGTCGTGTGGGAAATAAAATCCTGGATGCAAGTCATGAAGCTAAATTGTTTTTTACAGCCAGTGAACTTAAACTACTCCAACTTTGCTTTCAAGTCCTGTTGTTCCATGACATTCCTTAGTCATACTGATCACCAGTCAGTGGACCCCACAGACCACGTGACTCTGGGAAACTATGCACTGCACAGCAATATTTAGTCCTGGACACAGGAACGCACCGAATAACAAATGGATCTTGTTTCTCATCAACCAGAAAAGGAGATTTCAGAGGCAGTAAGACGTAATGCTCCAGATGACGTGTTCTCAAGTACATAGCTGCTTTCTGGCATTGTATAGCACAAGAGTGGAACTAAAAACACAGCAAGTATTATAAACAGTAAGGAAAAGCATGCATTGTGTTATAAATATCTTATACTCTCTCTCCTCAATTACACATTGACTCCATATTCAGAAAAATTCTCCCTAGTCTGTCTTCCTATGCTTCCACTCCTCTCCCCAGCACTCCTGACCTCTTGCCTTGAACTACACTGTGCTCTGCACACTGAATATATTTGTCCTAGCTTGCAACCACAGCAACAGGGCAAGGCAAGAAAATGGAAACAAAACGTGTGAACTACCACAGTGGGTCCCTAAAGGACACAGGAGAGGCATCGAACTGCACTGGAAAAGGCAGCCTGGGGAACAGGAGAGGTGCCCCACTAAGACAGGATATGGCTGTACATTGTTTCAGTGGAACAAACGAATCCTATTTCCCAGGCACAAGAACCATGATAAGCACTTTCTGCCATGTATAAGTTATCAAAAACATTACAGCCTTTATTCTGCTTAACACTTCTCCTAAAAATAATACGGAAAGATACATGGAAAGCTCCTCATGTGAGTAAAACAAGATGTACAAGAAATGCACGTTAAAAAAACTAAAAACAAAATGAAACAAACAAACAAACAAACAAACAAAAAAAACACTAGGTCCTGAAATGAAGACAGAAACGAAGGTAGAATTCTTCTTAATTTTTTACATGTTCCAAATTGTAACATCCAACCTACATTTCAGACGCTATGCAAGCATCCATTGTGTTGTTTCAGACACACTCTTTAGCTTATTCATTTAGGGAAAGCTTGCTCCAGAAAGATTTTGGTTAGCAGACAATTTCATTTATCTGTTTAAAATGATTATTCAGTGCTCGCAGAAATCTCTACCCTCATCAACTGTTTGTAAGAGTTGATTGGGTAGAACATTTGTGTAATGCATTAACAGCATACTGCCTCTACAGAATATTTTACAAGTTCTATATGAGCCGGTGATGAAATTCCAGTTGCTGCAGGTCATAAAACTGCAAAATGTCTGCTCTGTCATTCATCAATACTTGTTTCACATTCTAAGACTCTTCTGAGCTTCAGTATAAGCTTTATACAGTGTTGGCCACAATTTATTTTCTCATCACATCAACTCAGGATTCAGTGTTCAGCTGTGTAAATATCAAACTACCAGCTACCTAATCCCTGGAGCTCCTGAGGAAAGAGAACGAATGTAACACTTGCAAGGTTTTAAAACAGATGTTTGCTTACATCAAGAATCTTTAAGAGAACTATTAAGACATTGCAAGCATCTTTCAGCTTACAATTGCCACTGTATTTCAGCACAATAACCATCCCAAACATGAAAGCTCAAACTAGAAAAAAGAGATACTCATTATGAGCATGCATTTCCATTTCTGTGTATTTAAGGCATCAAATAAAGTTGCAGCCATTTGTATTTTTAGGCTGCTCAAAAAAATTTTGATGGTAATGGTCTAAAATTCCAGCACTGACCCTGAAGGCTTTATTTACGTACAGGGATCCATGTCCTTCGAAGATTAGGATGTTTACTCTCCAACAGCAGGTCTAAAAGGAAAGCATTTAAAGAAGATGAGAGACGTAAATAAGTGACACTGTCCCAGCTTCCAACCTTAATTCTGGGATGAAAGTTGTACTTGCTGTTTTTATTATTATCTTTTAATATTTCAGAAAAGCAATCATGCCATCCCTCCCCCTTAAAGAAAAAAAAAAAAAAATGGGATCAGGGCAGGACAAAAAAAGAAGATAAATTATCTTGAATTATTAATTAAATCAAATTTAAGATTTCTTACCTTATTGATTTATAACTTTGTGCTTAAGTCAGGAAAAATTCATCTCTTTCAATACGCACTTAGTTATAATCAAATACTCATACCAATGTCTGTCACCACATCTGCACATCTGGCAGCAATAGAGACAAATTAACAAGAAGAGTAGAAAAATCTGGCAACATGATAAACCAAACACGCAAAATCCTTTCTCTACACTTAGACCACCAGTGACTGAGGATGGATTAACTTCCTGTCTCTAATACTGGCGCCAAAATTAAAGGAAAATTACATTGCAATCTGGGTACCAGGTTTCAGGCTACAAACAAGAAAAAGCCTTCAGCTCAGCTGCACCAGGCGGTGAAACCTTTGCACTAGCTTTAGCTGTCTGTGATGGCCCCTCTAACAGCTGCTTTTAATTTAGTTTAAAAGAAGTGATTTGGCAAGCACGTACGTTTGCACCTTCAAAGGAGACAGATTTAAAAAGCCAACGTCCTGGAATATTAACCATTTTGGAGTCCCACTGTTTTAATACAGTGATGACAAGAGGAGTCACAGCTTTTTAAAACAGTAGGTATTGGTACATAGAAAAACCAGAATTCTGTTTTCATTTAGCTTTCTTCACTATCTCTGACTTAGTACAGTTAAAGGCATTGTGGTCCTTACAGAATTTACAATTGATCAACTTGACTGAGCAACTAAGGCACAGATTTCATTTATAACCAGAAAAGGAGAGCTGAATAAGGACCAGAAGCATGCGTTAAACCAAAGAAAACATTATCTTGTACTTAGATTACCTTCTCTTGTTGGGTGTGGCAGTGGTTGCAGAAACAAAGAGGGAGAAAGGGTATGGGAAAGCAAAGATTCAGACATGCATCACATATTTGGCAAAGATTTAACAGCAAGCCACTTAGAAAAGAGTGGTGGTGCCAGCCAGATTTTCAGTGCCTCTTTTTATTTTTTTTCTTATTATTTTCTTTTCCTAAGTATCTCAGTATGGATTTGTGGATCTACTACGCATCTATCCTCCATCAGACGCACGCAGACCAGTCGTAGGCACAGGCAAACAATGTTTCTGCCTTGTGTGCATGAAAACAGAATATGTGTAAACACATCTGATAGTTGGAATTCAGAAAGTGGAAGACTTGTTCTTTTATTTTGGCTTAAAGGGCTCCAACCCACCTTACGAGGCATCACACACACACCTACCCTTGGAAGCAGAACACATTTAACACAGTAAATCCAGAGACACAAATGTCAGACAAACGAAGGTGCAAATACTTAACAGAAGGAACGTACAGATTCAACAATCCTTTTCCCTATTTGCAAACAGAATTCACACTTCTCGTTCTTCATACATTAATGTGGGTCAGAGACCACATGGCAGCATAGTTTATTAAAAGTAATGTGCAAATAAGATGCATGATACCTGCAAACAGCATGGGGTTTCCATTTGTAAAAAAGATACAAGTACAAAATTAGAATGCTTACTGCTCATTTCAATAAAATGAAGTCTGACATAGAAATACATATGCTGTATTATTTACACCATTAATTTACAAAAGATATTATTTGCATAAAACAAAGCTATAAAATAATTAGAAATATAGTATTTTTATAAGGAATGTTTTCCCTGTATAAAAACATAGAGCATTTTGGCAATTATGTTTTATTTGAATAAAAATGCATTTATTTGGCTTGAATTCATAGCATCATGTGGTTTCTTTCTTCCCTTCTTCCTTTTCTTATTCCCCTTTTTAAATAAAATTCCACACTGAGGTAGTAGCATGTCAAAATATTTCTTCGGTTCCAGAAATAAATGGCAGGTCCAAAAGGAGCTATGTATCCAAATCACAGGACTGAAAAGTAAAAGTTCTGAAGTTTTCAAAGGACTGTTTGTAATTGTAACTGCTATTTTCTTCTCTAGAAACTGTCCTTTCCCTTCCATCTTCATCTGCCTCTGGATCAAAGTCCAACGAGGAATGAGGATTATTATGGGAGGTTTTTGGCTGACAACTTGCTGGCTGTCGACGACTTGAAAGAGGGTCCAGCTGAGGCCTCCATACAGGCTTTCCAAACGTTCCTGAAAGACAGTAAATGTATGAGTATGGAAACATTGACACAAATGATTCTGCATCATGCTGAGGGCTTCATGTTAGGAAGGGAAGCAAAAGTTCAGCAACACAAGCTTTTACTCAACTATTATTCTTCCCCTTCAAAGAAAATGTGATCACAACTACAAGGCAATATTCTACCTGAGACATCAGAAGTAGTTCCAAGGTAAATAACTTGAAAGCCACACATATGACATAACTTCATTACCTTTGCTTTCACAACTACGCCCATGCCCATTTTTCTATAGGAAAGAGCACAGAGATCAAACTATAAACAAATCACAAGGCCTGCTTTGATGCAAAAAATCAGTCAAGAACAGGACACAGAGACTCTTCTGAACAAATGATGCAAGAAATCTGATGTGTAATTCAACACAGGTGAAAAGAAACATATACAATTACGTAACACCCTCCATCACGCAATCTGAATGCTAAAACATTCTTTCTTCTGGTTATCATTTCCCATTAACTAATAACAAAGGTTCTGTCAGCCAACTTCTGCCTTTATTCACACCTGTACATTTTCCCACTCACAGCTGGATAGAACAGACACAACCTGAAAGAGAATTTGGCATTTCAGTTGAACGTTTATTAATAATAACCTGGATTCACTACCAAGAAAATACTTGACGTGCCTTTCACACTTCACTACTGTAAACGTGCTAGCATAAGCACCTCTGACACCCTGATACAGCTGATGAAAAGCACATCTTTTGTGATACTTAAAAAGAATTATTTACTTAAGAAAACTTGCCATGAGCTGATTTTGAAGCACTCAATTTTTATTACTAACTTTACACTACAATTTTTAACAAATTTTGCACTCAACTGCCATACAGTTTTGCATATTTGCTAACAGCAACGGTTTCAAGTAAAACTGTGATTAGAGATGCTAGTGTGAATTGATTTGGACAGGACCATATTTGCATCAATGATGTGTAGAGCAATTCTGCTTCTAACGCAACATTAAAAGATGTGCCTCAGCAGCGAAGTTACAAATAAAACCTGCCTTAAAAAAAAAAAAAGAAAAAGAAAAATTCAAGCTGTGAACTTTCTGCCTCAGTTATCAGCAGTGATGTTAAAGCCAACTGCCCTTCCTCATTGTGGTTCAAAGAGCAAAGAGAGTGCCAAATTTGAGGAGTGATGCTGAAGATGAGAAATATATCAAGATTTCTTCCACAGTCATCTTCAAATCCTGACCACATGCTCCTCAGAGTGTAGAGTGCCAATGACAAAGACTGTCCAAGACAGTGACGATGCAACCTGTGTGTGGTAGGAGCTGAGAAAGCTGACAAGTAACCAGCCCTGAATAGGCTATTAGGTCAGAAATGGCAATATCAGCCTTCAAGGCTGTATTAATTCCCGGGTATATCTTCACACAGTAGAACCTCTTTCTGTGGGAGACATGTGGTAAAGCCCCATCTGCAGAGTTCTACCACAGCAATAGTGGCAGGCAGCCAGTAGGCTGTGTGTAATCCCAGGGCCTCTGCCAGATATGGCATCTGCAATGTTTTAAGTTCTAAACATCTGTTTTTTGAAGGGAGAAAACTTCAAAAAATGTACCCCCACTCCCTCCTTCCCCCCAAGAACAAAGAGGTCAGTGATGCACATTCCCACAGGTTCCCCTTGCCTCAGTAGGCAGATCCTGGCCCTGGACAAGTCTGCTGACACATAAGCCAAGAAGGGGTTCACGTTATCAGTGCTGCATTTGTCATTCAGATATCACAGGGATGAAAGTAGTACATGTGTTTATACGCATTTTAAACAAACCAACCCAATCAGTGAAAAAAGTTACTGAGCTTCAAAGTTAAAGCAACCTCCTTCTTCTTCCTCCACCTCTCCCTTCAACCCAGGTTAAAACTGTAAGCTGAGTTAAACTTCAGGAACTACTCTGTCATTCATACCACCAGAAAAGAGATGGGAGGGGTTGACAGGGCATTTTTCCACAGTGCTTTACTTTGAAGAGCAAATAGTTGTGGTCGACAGCATTACAGTATATCCTTATACACTAGCATCAGTCTCCCCACCTGCTCAGAGCCCTCCTGCACACCTTTTTGCCTTCTAGGCAAAACCTCTAGTATGTCTAAGGTTTATGAAAATGTATTTAAGTTAGAATCCTAGCATTTATAGAAATCTGCCAGCTACATTAAAATGAAAGATAAAAATCATACCACCGAAGAGATGCATAAGTAAGCTATTATGACCTCCTAGTAACGTGAAATCTGCTGATTATGTAGTTTTTGATCAAATGTTGTATCAAATATTTCTGAGAAGTCAGGTTTCCTGATAAGCAGAAGGTGGCTCCCAGTTACACTAAAGGGTGAACCAACTCTTCAGACTAAAAACCTTCAGCATGAGGACTAATCTGGCGTAGGCCAGCACTGCTTTCTGAACAAGCCCCAGTCTGCCCACATTGTAAAACAAGAGAGGACCCACTTCCTGCCCAACTCCTGGTCCAATCCAGAAGGCAACACAGCTCAGGAGCATCCAGCTGTCCGCATACACTGTCATGGAGAGGCAGCCCACATGTACCTCTCTGCATAGTGCATACCTTAAACACCATCACACAGTAAGTTACTTATGAAGAGGAGGAGAAAACAGTAACATATGCAAAGCATAAGAGTGACTTTATTCAGATACTTCCTGTCTCTCCTCCTTTCAACAGTACTTGCATCTCACACACTGTATTATCTTGCTCAATTCTCTGACATCTGCTGAAAGAAACCCCCACAAACTGAACAAAATATTTATTTCACAGCACTAATTATACGAGCATCAAAGCACTACTACAGAGGAGGGGGAATCAATAAGTTGAGAAATCTAAGTTTTGCTTAGTGTTGCAAGTAGGAAGTGAGGGAAAACAAGGACATCAACAGCTTGAATAAAAATGAGGGAGAACATACCCATGAAAGTGCTGTTACTGATAATAGATGACGGTTCCAAACTTCTGTTTAAATCAAGCTTGTCTGAGTTCAGACTTCTGCTTTTTAGTCCAGTTCCTTCATTTTGAGTGTAAATGGAGTTAATCAACCTGCTGCTTGTAGCCTGCATCCCAATAATGCCAATGCACTGGTCAAAGGGATCTTCCAGTGGAGGTGAGTACTGACAGCATTCCTTTTTCTTTAAATATCCAGACTCATAAGGATCCAGGTTTGCTGCTCTTTGGTCAGGGTTGCAATCTAAAGAAAATGAAATTCCTTTTACATGCATTTATCACAGCACAAAAATTAATTAAGACTCGTTTCTTTTTCAACTTACTTGTGCTGCATGCATCAAAGGTCTCAGAGCTGTATGTGTTTCCTTTTAAATACATAGTCCCTGAAGTCCCCAGGTAGTGGCATAGAAATGGATCTGCAACACCCTCCAAGTCTGTTTCACTGCTGTTATCTAGGTGGCAAATGCCTTAAAAATATAATTGGCATATCAGCATATGGTCCTAAGATTCAGCGTATGCTTCTTTAAGTTTTGTTCCTTTAAGAACCCCATCTTATCAGTGAAGTTTCATAGTATGTTTATTAGATCTTGCTCAAGTTTCAGCTAAACTTTTCATTAAAAGAATAATTATTAAATAAATAAATTATTAAATTTATTAAGAGAGAACATATCAAACTTGCACCCCCAGCACTCTCCCAATAAGATGCATTTTCATCACTAACTCAGGTATGTTTTGGACTCTTAGGTGACAGATACGTTAAAAATGCTGCAACTTTTAACATGCAATTATCTTAAATTGTTTATTGACTCTGACTGTAACAATTTCTCTGACAGGAAATTTCATCAGTTGTGTTACACTAAAGTTATGCTGGTATTAACATTCATCTCTATGTTCCAGTATAACTATTCCTTCCAAACTACAACAGAGTAATCACACTGTTACAACTCCTTCTGGGCACTTTTATTTTGGAAATAGGATCATCAGATTGAATTCACCCTTGAGACTAGAGAAAAAGTTTTAAGCAAAGCCATAGGGTCATATGGATGAGCAGAACGATGGTTCTGTTGTTAGCTTGCTGATGCAATCACAAACAATAAATCTTACGCTCTCTCTCTCAAACTTCACTGAAGATGTTTCAGTAGTGCTATTTCCTTAAGTTAGGAAGACAACAGGCAAGCTGTAGCTACACGAGAGAGATGGAAAATCTGCTTAATATTTTGCACTTACCATTACTGTCCCTCTGCTGTAAGAAATACCCTCCCACAGAAGATGTGAGGAACTGATGATGACTACCGTTTTCAGATGAACCATAGCCATCCTGCCTTTCAGCCAGTGTGCCCTGGGATGACAGGTAACTTGGAATGTCAGCAGGCAAATTTGTTTCATCTGTGGTGAAGCAAAACATGCACAACAGCCATCAGCATACTTCAGGATTTGTAGAAGAATTTTTATATTTGTCAGAAGGGTGCTGCAAGTAACAAGCAATTCACTCTTCAGACTGAGAAAAAGTACATAAATATTCCTACAAGAAAGTCACTGGAAAGTAACCACAAATGTATATGTTTACACACCTGTATTTGTGATGCTGCAATCTTCATTTCTCCTTCTGGTGTGGTAGATGATGACCACCCACACCAAGGAAGTGCCCACCACACAGCAAACCACAGCTATGATGACAATGCCAACTGTGGCCCATCCATCATCATCAAGTGCTGGAGCAATGTTTTGAGGAGAATCACAGGTGGGAGTGGGAATTACATTAAGACGAATATTGCCTCGTTCTGTTCCAAGTGTATTAGACATTTCACAAGTGTACTTCCCAGCATCTTCTACATCTGTATCCACAATAATTAGTAGCTGATTGCTTGCAGCAAAGAAATGTCTTTCTGTTACCATGAGAGGACTGTCATCCTTAGTCCAGTTCAGTCGAGGTGGAGGGCTACCACCAGCAATGCACTGCAAGACTGCAGTTTCACCTCTTGTTACGGTTCGATCCAACAAAGGCCGCAAAAATGATGGCGTTTCTGAAAAGAAAGCGTAAGCTTTATACCCTATATAACCTTGCAAAAATGGAAACATGCTCCTTCCTTTCACAGCTTAAGAGGAAAAGCTAAATAAAATGCATCACTAAGGCCTAATGAAGCTTACTGCCATTTTCGGAGAAAACACCTTCAAGGAATTTGAACTAAGAGTCTACAGCTTGCTTGTCAGTTGATCAGATTTAGATGCTTGCTTTCCTTATGAAGATAAAAAGCCCAAATCATATATGCTTAAGAGTGCAAAGAATTAGATTAAAATGGCTAACAAATCATCAGGAAATTACAAGAAATGCAAAAATTTCTCTTTGTATATATTATAGATTGTTTCAATTATGCATGAGAAATGAATTATAGAATAGTTAGGGTTGGAAAGGACTTTTATGATCTGGTTCCAAACCCACTGCTATAGGCAGGGACAGCTCCCACTAGACCAGGCTGCTCAAAGCCCCAGGTGTAACCATCTTCTATTATTTTGCATCACAATAGTGATTCTGTGCTGGCATACATATTTCTAATCCATTACTGCGTGTCAATGCATAATATTTCAGAAGATTGTAATTACTGTACACCGCTTTGAAAACAGTGCAATTTTTTTCATCAGTACATGATTTTAAAACTACTCAGCAATAGTTCAGACCTTCAGGAAGATTTATGCACTTAAGGACTGTCAATTTCTTACCTAGAACCGTTAATGTTGCGTTAGCCGAAATGCTTCCTGCGGTGTTTTGAGCTGTACAGCTATAAACACCCGTGTCCTCGATTTTTACATCAACAATAAAGAATACATCATCTTCAGGCATGACATGCATACGCCTCTTGCGTGCTGCTGGAAAATCTGTTCCACCATCTTTCTGCCAAGCAATCTGTGGGACAGGATGCCCAACTGCAGCACATTCCAAACGTGCCATTGCCCCAGCACGAATGGTTAAATCCATGGGAATCTTCGTAAATGAAGGCAGCACTAAAGAAAAGTTAGTGATACCAAAAACAAATAATTAATCATAAATAAAACATACTTTTATGTAAGTTGTTCCAAAAGTAATGACTCCTATTTATTTCCATGGAAACTACAACAGATACAAAAAAAGCACAGCTTTTTGCTGTTGCCACTATTGATGGAGTAAATTCTCACATACAAAACTCTGTTTTTCAACATAATCTCCACCATTAGCTATGCTTTTTTTTTTTTCCAGCAATGAACAAGAGCCTGCATGCCTTGTTCATAAAAATCTGCACCAGCAGAGGTATTTCACAGTTACTACGACAGCATCATTGCTAGAAAAATGTTGCTCATGCAGTCCATCTTTATTGGCCCACACAGAAGTCAAAAGGCACCAAACCTGGACTGTATAGCGAGTGGACTGTATAGTCCAGTAGAGATTGGTAATATGCTCCACAGTTTTCAAACAGGCACGAGGCCCAGCATTATCAAGTTGCAAGGCTGTCTTCTAGCTTGAATCTGAATGTTCAAGCCTTCAGCTCAGTCAGCATCACAATGTAGCAGTCAGACTCGATAGTCTGCCTGGGATTCAGGAAATCCAGAAGGATCACTCCTTTCCAATCACAAATGACTACGCACACCACTTCACCTGTTGAGGGCTGCTTCTAAACATCTCAATGGGGATCTGCACATGTCACCAGTCCAGGGACAGCTGTTTTGAATATGGTTTGTGGTGGTGACATCACATCTAATCACCAGCAATGAAGCAATCTAGGAAACTGTCACCTTTAGCCTCGTACTGGTACTCACAAACTTGTATACTTTCTGTTATTGAGTGAGCATTTGAGGAACATACATTGCAAAATCTGTAATACTCCAACACTGCCACCACTGTTTCCTACTCATTAAAACTAATACTCAGCCATGTATACAGTTTCCTCATCATATTCCATTGTTTTGCATGGATGAGGTCATTGAGATGCTCTTCATTTTGAGGTGACAGCTGTGCAATGCCTGAGCAGAAGATGGATTCTCTTTCACACTGCTGCTGCCAGTGCTGAAATGCACCACCCAACACCTCATTGTGCTAACATTCACTGTTTGGTCTCCATAAACGTTCAGTGCCAATGAATGTCAATGGGTGCATTTCTGAATCTGCATGGATTCAGCTCTACATCTTTGCTTCATATGCAGTTCCATGTCAGACAATTTTATCAGACTGCCCCTCTGCTGTGATCTGTTTCATGGCAATAAACTGCCACGGAATACTGTCATGAAGATTCAACCTCTCTTGCCTTACCACCAACATTCACCTCTGACGTTATGGGCCGACACAAAAAAATGAGTCATTACTTCTGGAACAGCCCTTGTACTTTTTGGCACAACATGCTCATTATTTTAACGCTCTTCTTGGACCTAAAAATACACAAAGCCCCATAACCTGAACTTTGCAGTAGCCAGCAAAAGGAAAGGCAGAGAGTTGTGTAGTTTGCGAGACTACAAAGATTAAAATCTCATTTCTACTAACAGCTTCCTTCAGGATTTTGTCATTAACACTTTGAAATGAAGTATACGGAGTAGACAATACTATTATTTACCAGTGTGTTGCATGAATTTTTTCACATTTACTAAAATTGAGCTTGTTTTTTTTTTTCCTATGCTGTGGTTCAGCACAATGGATTATGAGGTAAAACTGAATGGTTATCTTGGAACCAGAAACATTTTAAGAAAAAAAAAATCAGCTCATTAAGGGAGATTTTCTTCTTCAGAGGCTTGTTTCTTTCTTTTTTTTTTTTCCTGAAAGATGCAGATGATGAGGATGGAAATAAACATATTTAAGTAACTTGATTAAAATGATTCCACTTGAATATCCAAAAACCAACATACAACATACTTACTGTTTACTGTAAGTTTGGCTTTAACAGAGTAGGATGAACCAAAGTGATTTGAAATAACACACTGGTATTTCCCTTCACTGCTGAATTCAACATTGCGCAGTCGAAGGATGGTGGTATACTCCATCACTTCACCACCTTGAGCCCGGAGGTGTGCATAATTTTCCATTTCAGCATCATGCAGTAATTCATTGTCTTTCTTCCATGCAAAGGTCATTGGGGAATCACTGCTGCTGGCTGCCGAACATACGAAACTCAAATTGGAGCCTTTAATTGCTGACTGAGTTTCTGGCTGGACGGTGATCTGTGGCTTAGGAAAATCATCTGCACAGAGGGGAGAAGGGGAAAGAAAGACAATACTGAGGAAGAGTAAAATCTATGTGAGCCCTGAGGACTATTTTTAGAAGTGTTTGTTCAACTTGTTTTATAGGTTTAAGAGAAGAGTCAAGTAAGTATTCATAAAATGGATGCACAATGCTTTGCTTTAAATTCTGCCAGCCTTAGGGCATTTAAAGATGCCATATTTATGAATTTACTGTGCCAAGTCATTTCTTATTGAAGACAAAGCACATTTAAAAGCAGAATGTTTGTATAGTTTCTTCAAGAGAGATCCACCCCTTGACATCTGGAAGGATTATTCTGAAAGTAAGTCACAAAGCATACTCTTCAGCTTTACAGCACTTCAGTCTGCAACGAGTTTTTCTTCATTAAAAGCATAGTTACTCTGCTATCAGAAACTGAATGTTTAAGACCTAGGTTCTCCCCAAACCTGCAGGGGAAAAAAAAAAAAAAGAAAAAAAAAAGGTACAGCAGTTGCTATTCCAATGATTTGCAGCTGTCTGGTCTATTTTGCAAACGCAGCAGTGTTTAAAATCCCTTAAGAAGGCAGCACAGAAAAAATTCAAGTGGTTATTGTCTGGAAGACTTTTTACTACTGCTAACCTTCCTCAAGAATTCTACTTTGTGAGTTTGCAGAATTAGCTTCCTTCTGAACTAGTTATTCTGTCAACTGCATGTAGATCACATGTACAAAAGGAGCAATTAAATACCTGGTCTCTCAAAAGCAAACGGCCCAAGATGTCTCCTACCTACTGACAAAGACTCAAGCTTGAATTTTATATGCAATGAAAGAAAAGCCCCAAGCCCAAATTACTCCTTGCCACAGACTCCACATGAACAGCAGAGAGTAATGCTGTACCTTGCCCATTTGTTCTTTTATCTCCTCTTTTTGGAAACAACATACTACAGTCAAATCATAATTTTCTTTACAGGATCACAACACAGCTTGTTACAGAAGTATATACAGACAGTCTGAACCTAAGCCAGGAATAACCCGAAAGTCTGAAGGTAACCTCCAGCTTCAGAGTAATATGGACCCCTTGCCTGATCTTGGAATATTTGGCCAGGATCTTAAGAATTAACCAGGCTACTTTGTTTTCCTCCTTCATATCAATTTATTGAGTCCTCCAAGACAGATTATACCACTTGCAAGATGAGATGATACTGTCAAGACTTTGCTCAAAGATAACTAACACTTCAAGTACTTCAATTAGCCATGTGAAAGGGCAGGAGGATATATTTCACTCATATTTCACTCTGTGTCAGTTGCTACGATCAGTAGAATAATGAAATGTTTTTAAATGGTAATTATTTGATGGAGGGCATCAGAAAGTCAATCAAAAAAGCATATACTACAGAATATGAAAGATAAAACCAGTAGCATGCTTTCTTCAGGACAGAGTGTTTATTTTAGTACGTGTCACACATATGTACACACTGATGCATCACAAACATACAGGCACACACATGCTTTTTCACTTTTGAGGAAAATATTTTATAGAAGCCACTTGACTATTCCAAAATGAAAATCAAACTACTCATCACTGTGGTGGTACTCCTTTAGTATCACACAGCTAAGTTTTAGTAATCAATTCAGGTCACATAGATATCTACTCTATCTTTATTCCAGTTATCTTTGGTACAGAAATATTTCACAATTTATTCCAACTTGAAATATGCATGCCTTTAGAAAACATAAATTATATGAATTTTCTATTTTTCAAGCTAAGAATATGAATCTCTTGTCTAGCATGAGCTATCCTTTAAAAAATAAAGGACATTCCTTAAATGTGTTAAAATTAATTCATTTAAGATGGCATTCAGCAGCTTAAAGAAAGATCACTGTCCGCTGTGGTTTATCAAATAAGAGATATATATTTAAAACCTCCAACTGAAAATATTACCAGAATTAACATTTTCTAAATAATTATATATGTATCATTCATGTATACGAATGATATGGCATTCATATATACTTCATTTGCTATCGAGTAATCAGTAATTTACTGCACTATGTCAACTTCTCTTCAGCACTAGCAAAATTACGCAGCACCTACTCATTACTTGATATATTAAAACATTTGACTGCTAGCAGGAAGAGGGAAAAAATTTCACGTAATATTTTATGTTCAGTACCTGATTTGTCACTGGAAAAAAAGAAAAGGATACGAGTGGAAACAGTATAAATTAAGCAATCATACTTGCAATGAGAGGAAGTTATTGAGAAGACAAATACAGTGTTTGAATTTTCTTTAGTAATAGAAAAATAGGTTGCACATAATAAAAATATATGAAATCCAGGTAGCTTTCAACCTCCTTAGATTTTCAAAGTTCCCAATTAATTCATTAAGAGTACTGAAACACACTTGCATTGTTGATCTGAATTCCTAGTATATGTACACTATTCTCCCTCAGGTATATAACAGCGATAATGAATGCATACCATGCAGGTAGAGAAATCTTATCTTAAGGAAATGCTATCACTTCAAATTCTCAAGCCTTAAGGCTTGAGAAAGAATTAAAGAATATTTTATTAGCATTCACAGTCTGGCATATTGAAATACAAAGTATTAGTAACAGAATTGTGGGAAATTGTAAGTTTCAAAATCCAGTAAGTAGACTTCACACAAAGGTATCAGAGTATAGCTATTTTATCTTCAGCTTTTCTCAGCTCTGGAGTAAACTCAAATTTGATGAAGTATGAATAAAATTTACAAATAATCAAAACCAAAAATGGCATATTAAGTTAGTCAAAATACGGCTCACTTAAGAAGGATACCTACTGAAACAATATCCTTATTTAGAAGCACATACATTTACCACCACAAACTGCTGAGCTTTCTCTTGTACTCTGTGGCATTCTATGCAAGTTGTACATGAAACAAAAGTCAGGAAAATGTCACTACCCATCTTGTAGAAAGCTGCAAATTTAGTTAATCTACACTAGAGTTTGGGAACAGAGAAGAAAATATTAAAAAATATTAAATCCTTTCCATTTTACTAATGAATTCAAAACATATCAAAGAAGCCACCACCAAAATCAATTCATTCAGCAAATTTTTTTTCTATGTAACAAAGAATAGAGACTATACTCACCACAGACAAATGCATCTAGGCTGACAGCAAAAATACTTCTCCCTTTTAGTAGCTGAGGATGGGCACAACTTGCATTTACAAAGTTCTGGAAGTTGTTCTCTGACACCCACTGTGGTAGCCACTTTAACTGGCAGTCACACAAGAGACTTGATGTGTTTAAGTGCCTAAGAAAAAGCAGTTGCATTCAAAGCCTGTTTGCTTGGACTCTTACAAGGCAAGTCAGTAACATAAAGTGAATTTTTAATCTAAATACTTCCATTACAAGAAAAAGTGACCAATGCTATTTGGCTCAAATTTGATGACACTGTTCTCAGGACTGTGAAATTTTACACAGCACACATTCTCCTTAACTCCCAGCTGCTGCTTTCAGGCAGTTGGACATGTTTCTAGTGTTTTGGGTACAAAACTACAGTCAACAGTGGAAGACACAGAAAAAGCACTTAAAATAGCAGCCCAGAAGAGAGGTGCTCTGAAAGCTAACATCAAAACAATTCTGAGACAATTCATTTCCCCATTCACATTTTCTGTCTGAATTTATCTCGTGGCACATCTTTTAAAAGGAGAATGTGGAGATGAAGAATAGCCAGTACTGCAATAACAAGTGCAAATATGGTTATCGGTGTACCTAACTTCTGTGAATAAATAGCTACATTCACAGAGGAATAAAATAATAAAAGAATAAACCAGAGAGATACTCCATGAAGTGCATACAATCAATAGCTGAAGTAGGAAGAGTTCAGTTCAGATAGAAAGAAATGACTAGATGGGAATTTATACTAATAAATTTACTTCTTGGAAAGTACTTTCTATCACTTGTAGGTCCTTTCCAACCTAATGTATCTATGAATCTATGAATCTACGTCTCTCTCACACATTATGGAGGTCTACAAGGAGATCCAGAAGCACAGAAAAAGAAAACCAACAACTTTTGAGTAGTTACTTCACTGAAGTGTTCAGAGACTGCTATCTTGTGGCATCTCACAGCTCCAAAGCAGTGTTAGCCTGTCAGTTCATCACAGTTGATCATTCATCATCTGAATCTATCCCCAGATGTCAGTCCTGGGCTCCCACTGCTTCTTTTGTGCCATACCTAGCAATTCTCCAGCAGCTGGCTGGCTGACTTCAGCAAACTAATTGAGTAATACAACCAAACCTATACTAAGGAAGAGGAAAACGCCTGACAACGGATGGAAACATGGCTGCTGCTTTCTACAGCTATGCCAGGATATGGTTAACATCAAAGTGAACTTTAAATGAACCAAATATACAAGGTTCCTCATTACTTTTTCTACTGCACCCAACATCAGGTAACGAGAGCTTTATGTTCTTGCTGCTCTTCAGTTTGTTGCCACATTATGCAATAGAGCAACTCTGAACTACAAATCTGACTACAGAAGGCTGATATGAATACAGGAAAAAAGAACATGCATTAAAAGAGGAGGTATTAACTGTACTCAAAATACAGCGAGTAATACTTGCATTTTTCCCCACAGTGAAATGTAGGTATAAAATCTAATGCCTTGATCAAAAAATAAGAGTGAGAAGCAAAAAAATAATAATAATAATAAAATCAAGAAGTTTGCTAACAGAATACATTCTTCCTAATGACCGCTTCATGACTTCTCTTGAAGACCTGCCCCTACGCCGCTCCAGGACAAAAGGACCCAATTATAAGCACTGACAACTAGGTCTTTATAGAAGAATTACTTTACTGCATTTCATTGGTCCAGTGAGCTTTAGCTCAGCAATAGCACTGCTGAAGCTATAGCACATTACATCAAAGTCTCCCTTATCTAGTATCTATTAGAGATCAGCCAATTTAAAATCAGGGCTCTAGATACCAAATGTAGCAGAAAATGAACACTCCTTACCCTATGCCATCTCACTTAAACACACTTGTCACATAAAAAATAAAAAGTAAAAAACACCGACACCTTCAGAGATGTTAAAATACAAATTTATCACTGCATCAGGCAGCAACTTACGAGTCTCTTATTTACATAGTTAGGATTTTTTTTGATAGAAACTTACAATTCTTTGAGTTTCTTCATTTGTGAAAATGCATTTCCTTGAACTGACATAATTGCGTTATTACTTAGATCCCTACAAAACAAACAAAAGCATGAAAGTAAAGAGTAATTTAGTGAACTAATCATTTAACAAGGAGACTCCAGGAATAATTTGTTATATAAGTTACATACGAAGTCTTTTTAGCATAAAGCAAAAGAGACAATATTGAAGAGTTTTATAGGATGCTTAATATACGGGACACTTCTGTATTAATATCAAAATTCATATTCAGTTAAAAAACCCTACTCCATTATTCAAAGTAAGTGCGTCTCACTCAAAGTGATAAGTAAAACTTGTCAGTCCTGTTTTTGTTTCAGTGAGTATCAAAAATTTTTTTTTTTTAAATGATGCCTTAAATGCAAGTATTTACAACTCACAAGTGTTCAAGTGCATCCAAGCCAGAAAATGCCTTCTTTGTAATGGATCTAATTCTGTTTCCATGCAGTATCCTGAAAAAAAAAATTAAGTACATAATGCAAAAAAGATGGAAGCTTTTCTGGAGCTGAACAATTGCATTTTTGGCATTTATTTCTAAACTGTGACTAATATTTACCATTCAGCCTTCCTCAATGCAGCAAAATGTCTCAGCCTGATTTATTGTGCTCGAATACACATCTTGATTTTACAATCATTTTAAAACACAATTATACAATTCAGGAATGTAGATTATTTAGATGCAGACACATAAGCACCTTTTTATTCCATAGATGCGCATTTTCAAAGTATCTTTTCATACCAGTGAAGCCATTTCCATTGGATGATGCAATGCTTTATCAAAGACTATTCCTGTCACTATATTCCTGTCACTATACCTTGGTAATATTCAATAATACACTTCTTTTTTTTCTAAAAAGTTTCTATAAATAATACAAAAATGAAATCTGCATGTGTATTTCAGATTAATTTCACTCAAAAAATTAGAAATTGCTTTTATCGAACCTAACATTTTATTGCTAACAATGTTAAGGGAGAAAAATCATCTCAGCTGTGGAAAAAACATAACATCATTTTGCACTGGACCCTCAAAACAGGCATATTATAAGCTATTTATTTATTTTAAAAGGAATTAGACATGGTGGTACTCACAGTTTCCTAAGTTTATCCAGACCAGAGAAGGCACCATTCATATCTTCAATAGTCCATGATATTTCATTGTTTTTCAGATCCCTATTTGAAGGGAAAGGTGGTGGGTAGAGAAATCAAACCACAAAAAAAAATCCAGGTATATACTTCTTAAATAAGACATATTACTTAAAATAATTTCTGAAGTAACAGTCTGGCAGCACTTATTTCTCCTCTCTTTTAGTTATTTCATTCTAATTTTTACTGTAAGACTTTGACAACTATCAATTTGTATTTTTTCCCACTGATAATTACAAAGATCATAAGATGAAAGTTAAGAATTATTACAGAACAAACTTGCATTCCCTGCAAGGGTTTTCAGATACAGGACAGAAGGAGCATCAGAAAAAGGGAAGAAATCAATTGCTGCCTCCTTCAAAATGAAATACATTTATGTCTTTGTACACTGTAAACATTAATACACTGAGTAATAAGTAAACCGTTTCTACATTCTATACTGTTCACAGAGCTAGCTATGTTCTCTGTGACACAGAAAGAGATTAGAGAGATTTGTGAAAAGAATAGTGTCTCAACAGAGAATCAACAGGGTAAGGCTAGAGAAGAACAAGTCTAGGAGAAAATGTTTAACGATTTCTACTGTGTAAAACTTAGACATCTGACAAAGTCTCTTGACTTCCTCTTTTTATGATCTATATCTATATATGTATTTAAAAACACAGAATACATCACAGTAAATTAGATCTTTGATAGATGCCTCTAAATGCTATCACTCTTTAAAGTCCAGAGGAAAAAATAACTACTTCATTCGTCTGGCTAACAGATGAATCAATGGTATGCAAATGAACGATTCTACTGAAGCAAAGCATTTTTAGTTTCATTTACTTCTTTCTTCTTCTTCCTTTAAGAAATGCCACTTCAAAATACAATCAAATGCTTAACATAATTGCTCAGTCAGGACAAGCATCTACATTCAGTGTTGTCTGCTTAATTCTACCACGACGGAAAGTACTGATTCAGTTAAGACGGAACTATCAGATCCCTAAGGCCATCGGTAGTGGTGCTGCTCACTGCCTTAGAATGGAAAATAGCTAAAAAAGTCTGCATTATAATTCCCAGCATCCATTGTGCACAGCCTTCAAAAAAAATAAGCCCTCCCTCTCCAAACTCATTATGGATAAGAAACAAAACAAAACACTAGACTAAGTAAAGATACAAAGGCAAAGCAAAGCAAAACAACAACAACCCAACAACATACAGGGGGTTTCTTAAGGTTTTTAAACTTAACACTCAAGTTAATTAACTTACAAAGTCTGAAGACTAGAAAGTCCCCGGAAGGCACAATCAGCAATGTAGTTTACTTTGTTGTTTCCAATGTACAGTCCAACTAGCACACTTAAGCCAACAAAGCTTGAATCATCTAGCCTTGCTAAGTGATTGAACGTCAAATCTCTGCAAGTTCAAGGAAAAAATGGATTTTAATGTTTTTCTGCATTATTTGTTACTAAGTTCAACCCAGTTGAATCGTCAAGTGGGGGAAATAGTTCCCTTCCTTTACAACGATCACAAAACCTACTATGCTATTTTTGACCATTCAGCTTATCATTTCTAATTATTCAGAAATTAACTGCAGAACAAATTTATTTCATTTGAAAATGATTGTGTTACAGCTCTAGAACAACTGCTACAGTGAAATGAAGCAGTCATGGTTGGCTTCAACTTCTTCCAACAAAATTTAACTGTCTTACATGCAGAAAAGTTGCTGTCACCTTGGAAACTCTGTTATGAAAAATTCACAGATCAGTGGTAAGAAGCTCATGCTTTGGCATGTACCCTAATTTCAAATCTGGAATAGAATAAAAGCTACTCACAGCTCACTGAGCTTTTGGCAAAATTCCCAGGCGTCAGGACTGATCCTGCTGATGGCATTTTGGCTGAGATGGAGCTGCTGCAGCATCAGCAAGCCGTAAAGCCAGCCTTTGGTTACCTCTGTTAAGTTGTTATGGTCCAGCTGCCTATACATACAGAAACAGATGAAAAAATTAAGATTCAGACTCAGTGATATGTGGGCTACACCACAGGTCCACATCCTGACTTCATGGCACTGGCCAGATAGCTGCAGTCAATGTTTACAGTTAGAGTTTACAAATGCATTCAGAATGTGCTGCTTTACATGCTTAGCGATTAACAGCAGTTGCTTTTCAACTCACACTACAGTAGTTTAATTCAAAAACACTTCTATATTTTAGCAAGAAATTCTATTATGTACAATTCTTAGTGTATTAATAGCAGAATCTAAGGAAAGTTGGTACTCACAAGACTTCCATGTTGGTTAACCCCCAGAATGCACCATCCATGAGCCTAGTAATCCCATTTCTCTGCAGTTTTAATGACTTCAAAGCTGGAAGCCCTTGGAAAGTTAGCCCATCTATCTTCTTAATTTTGTTGCGATTCAATTCCCTGCATCAATAAATTTTACAGTTTCAGCAGAAGATTACTTGCATACCAACATCTTTTCCTACCTTCCTGGAAATAAACTTTATTTAAATACCTGTCTTGCAAATTAAACAACAGAAAAACAATAGAAGCAAGATGTAATAAAATTCAAACATTTTACTGCAATACATTATATTTCACCATGCTACTGCTGTTCTGCCTTTCTGACATTGAGGACATGTATTTGATAGTTTAGCTTTAAAGAATCTAGACCTAGAATATCATGATCGATCCTGTTCTCAAAAGCAAAAGCAAGTTCCTGGTGTCCACCCAGAAGAAGAGTTAATTTTCGCTTTTAATTTGCATTCCGATTGATTACTGACTGCAACGTTAAAATTACTAGTTGCAATACCTAGCCAGAACCAATATTCAGGGTAATTTCTCCCCTCTTAATCTGGAATCAGGCATTCCTTCAATACCCTTTCACTGTTTTCCGTGACTACTTATATAATTAGTTTCTTCCCTCTTTCTTCTCAAGTAGTCTTGGGCACTACACGCACACACTCCTTCTGCAGGCGTGAGGTTGGGACCCAGATGTAACAGAAGTTACAAGGTATGACTAGCTGGAGAATAAGTTGCAGGGAGAGCAGCACTCCATACTTTCTGTTTTCCTGCTCTTTACATTTTCTTGCCTTTTGTCCTTTTCAACTGCAAACTCTGTAGAACCCAGGCAGCTTTCTTGCTACGTGAAGAGACGTCTACCCTCATGCAAATACGTTAAATGTTTTTATAACAGTGGATTTTAAACTAGCTACTATTTGCTAAATTAATAGCTATATTTTCACATAGCAGCCTGAAAAAATGGCATTGGACATGAAAGCCCCTATGAAACAAAGGTGCGTTACTGAATTCCTTCATGCAAAAAAACAAAACAAACAAAAAAAAAACCCCTGCAACCATTGCTATTCATGGATGCTTGCTCAATGTTTATGGAAACCAAACAGTGGATGTGAGCACAGTGAGATTGGTGGGTGGTACATTACCGCAGTGATGACGGCACCACTGGGTCACCTCCACTCATGCAGATTTTTATGAGCACGGCATGCAGACTGTTCATAGCTGGAGAAAATGCATAGCTAATGGTGGTGACTATGTTGAAAAACGGTACTTTGTAGCTGAGAATTTGCTCTATCAAATAGTGTTATTGTGCTCTTTGTATCTGCTGTGGTTTGTAGGGAAGGAGAGGAGATGTTACTTTCAAGCAATCTACATACCCTTCTTGTCTTTACTGCAAGTTAGCTACTGATATAACTTGATTTGCCTAACAAATGAATTAAGAATGAGTAGAATTTTTCTAAAAATATCAGCGAATTGTGAAATTTAATGTGAATCTTAAGATTGGAAAGTCTACTGAGATCATTAGCAAATCCTGAGCTTTCTAGGACTGTTCTCATACACTTGTGTTGAGGTTTAATTCAAACAACTCCTCCATTTGTGCACAGGAACAACACAGTTACAGTTCCCAGTTATACCAAGCATTCTAACATTTCACTGTTCTTACAACTTTTTACTTACAAAGTTAATCTAACAATTCACCTTGACTATTTAATATGGAAAATAATTACTCAGGATATAACAAAGTACCCATCCTCATCAACTTATAATACTCCTCAAGTTTTCCAATAAAGGGGAGAATATATTTCCCCATACTCTTTCATATTCAGTCGCTACATTTATTATTTATTAAGTAGAATAGTAATAGAGAGTATTGTATCTGTGAAATTGGTGAAATTCTATTTACTCAAGCATACTGTTTACTGCTATACTTTTTAAAAGCAAATTAATTCCCTTCATTACACAATAATGGTTAGATTTGATAATTTTAAAGGTCTTTTCCAACCTAAGTGATTCAGTAATTCTAAACTATTTTATACTTCTACAAACATACTAAGAGACTGATGTAGTGAATGATATGTCTAATAATAATAATTTCTCCAATGTTTTTTTTACATAAATACTGCTGCTACTAACCTTTTTTTTTTTTTTCCCTCTCTTCAATAGGCAGACAATTTTAAACACAAAGACTATTCACGTCTCACCAACATATAAGACTGGTTTTGTTCAGTATAAAGCTGCAGTTGGTAAGGGTTGTAGTAATATGTTTTCTGCGCCTGTCTCACTCTGCGTCTGCTTTAATTAGAGGCTAAAGTTCAACCACTACCAGTTCTTTGGAAAACCTGAAAACAATTAGTCAATTGTAGGTTGCACTTACAGGTGCTGCAGATGGGAAAGTTTAAACATCTTTTGAGGGATTGCTGAAATTTTGTTCCTGTTCAGTTTCAATACTTGAAGTGTGGTAGACAAATTGTCAAAGGTACCAGGCTCCATGGAGGTTATTCGGTTACTGTTAATGTACCTGTTGAAACAATGTCTAGAAGGTTAAATTTACAGTTATTTAATAAAATTTTAATACCAAGTAGTGAAACACAGAGGTCTTAGATTGCTTATACTGTGATAAATGAAATTTCATTAATCGCATTAATCAAAGCTCTTGACAACTCAGCCTACACTCAAATAGTATTTTGCCACCAATATTTTTCTCTTTCCAGAAGAGCTTATTATTGGTAGAAGACAGCATGTTGCCAAAGTATAGTATGTTGCAACTCCATCACTTTCTTCACAATATACCTCTGTCTTCGCTGTACTACTATTAAAAAAACTAAGGTAAATTCAATGAAGTCCACAGAATTTCATGCAACTCAAGATTAGACCAGCACCCACAACTTAAATTAATTTTGTTATGCAATTATTTCTCACAAGAGAGACACAACTATTTGTTTCATCTCAAGATAACAGCTTTCTCTGTGAATTAAAACAGTTTGTTGCAGCAACTGGTATATTCAAGTTTGCAACTTAGATTAAGATCAACAAGTAAAAGTAGAAACATTTACTGAGCATCTGATTAAAAAATATTTCATTCTTCAACATACAGTTGCCAGCCTAAGTTTACCATCTAGTTTTTTTTAAAGTAACCTGAAAAAAAAAAGGAAAATAAAATGTAATACTTTGTTTTACTTACAGATATTTGAGCTGTAAAAAAGGAAATGATGACATTTTTAGCTCTGATATGTTGTTGTTGCTCAAATCCAAAGTTTCTAGACTCTGAAATGGCTTCAGATGTTCAGATAAGATGTTGGCAATCTTATTACTAGTCCTGAAATTTAAGGACAGAAATCAAAAAAAACAAAAAAAAAAAACAACCAGACATTTCCAGAGCAAACATATGTTAACTAAGCACCACTTCCAAACTCAGTACTTAATTTTCCTACTGTTCTATAGGCAGAGCATTTATTTCTAGTTTTCTTGAATTACAAACTAAAATGCTCTGAGCAAACATGGTCATCAACATTTCTTGAAACATTTACATTATCCCAGTGAACAAAGTGTGGGGGATAGGGGGGAAGAAGTACTATAATCCAAAAGTATTTCACTGCTTTTAAAATGTTAAAATGAGTCAAGAAACTCTATGCTCATTAATCTCTTAAATGTAGGCATATCTATTATTTGCACTAAATAGTATGTCACAATACTGCAGTGAAATCAGGTCAGAGTTGTTCTTTATTTTAGCCAAACTAACCTAACAGTAGCCAGACATTCTGCTTTGTTTTTCTGAGAACTCCTACAGCATGAAAACCAGACTGAATTTCCACAAAAATAGAGCTAGATGAGATTGATGACAGTGCACTACCCCCAGAAATACATTCTTTAATACTGAAATTAGATCTAGTATTTTATCCAGCAAGTTTTTCTACAGTGTTAGCAAAGAATAAAATTCATGCTTCACACAGCTCCTCACAGAGGGTCTAGACTTCATGTTCTGTAATGTTTCAGCTAAGCGTCATGATCAATTCCACAATAAAGAATCTGCAACTATTAGAAGACATGGCTATCCTAGTCTACTATAAGAAACGCCTCTACTTTTTCATCCAATTAAATGTACTTTTACTGTCAATAGTATTTCACGTTCACACACACACACAGCAACTACCTTATTTTTCATCCCAGCGGCATAATCATGCACATACATCAGCGAAGTGAATAGAGTTATTTGTTGGGGCTAATGGCACATAGGGGGAAAACCTATGTGATTAATTAAGTGATGCAACCCAAAATGATCCTTGTTACATTGTAAAGTTCAAGTCAGTTCTGGCTGTGGTACACTCTGTTCGTAGTAAGATGAATGATCAAAATTTAGGTGCCTTCCTCAGCTTCCAGAGATTGCAGGCAAAGGCAATTTCAGGTTAAACTATCAACAAAAATGTTGATTCTGAAAGGTGTTTGCCTTTATTAGAAATAGTTGCTCTGGATCAAATAGTAAGCCATGAACTTAGGAAAGCATGGACAGCCCTCACGTAAGCAAGGGAGGTATTACTACTTAAGACAAAAAAAATCCTGACTCAAAAATTGAACCATAAGTTTGATTAATGGGCCTTCTGACCACATATGGGAACGGGTAAGTGATCTTGCAACTCCTCCAGTGCTGCTCTTGTATCATGTTTCATTCCTCAGGCTGTCTAGTAGAGCGGCACTACATTATTAAAAATAAAAAATAAAAAATATCCTTCTTAACTGTAAGTATTATATAATAAATGGAAACAAATCACTTTAATAAAAAAAAAAAAAAAAATACCACCACGTGTCAGCTCCACTGTCCAAATGAGACTGCGTGTTAGATAACAGGTCACAGAGAGCTGCCTTTATGCATTAGTTTGTTTATAAGGTAATTACTAACAAGGTATTAAAACTGCCAATTACTTGAGTGACGAATAAAATTTTCCTTGCAGTAAAAGTGTGCTCCAGCAGAAGCCAGCAATTTCCTGAACTGCACGCCTCCTAAATTGCAGTGTGAAAGTGTTCACTTACAGACACAGCTTACACAGTGCTCTCTTTGTGTCAATATTGCTTCATAAAACAGAAATTCCTTACAACTGGCAGGATAATAGCCTCTGTATTACAAAGTTTAGTTGGACCTAATAGAACTGAATAAAACTCTTATACAGCCTTCAGATTAGTGCTTAAACTAACAGGCAAATTATCTGATGCAGACCAGGTTACAATGAAATCATACAAACAAACAAAAAGTCAGCTAATTTGTTTTGGGATTGGTCTTCTTTTTCAGTGATAATGTCACATCACAAAGTAATTTCTTTTGTTCATCAAAACAAAGGTCTGCATCGAAGTCCTACTCCATCTCATAATGAAAAATCAAATGAGCCCCTACCATGTCTTCTTGCCTATTTGTATTTGTTGAAGCCAGTCAAATGCAAAATACGTAAATGCTTCATTCCTTATTGTTCCTAGCCTCTGAATCAAGTTTTCTCTTCAAAAAAATTCAAACGCCATCATCACCTACCACCCAACAAATCTCAGTTTTATTTTAAGGTTCAACTCCAGTCAAAATGAAAGCATTTAAATGAAAGCCTACTTCTAATTTGATTTTTCTTTACAATATCCTTTAAATAATTCAAATAAAAATTGTATCCACTTCCTCCTGAGTGACAAATAAGTAACAAAACTATCTGAAAAGATATGATTGCAAATGCAATCTTATCTACTTGTAACAACAGATCCAAAGAACATCCTCTATCTTGGCACAATCATATGAGTTTCTTCACTCCGCAAAAAAATTTCCAGTTGCTGTAACTACCGTGCTCAGACAAAAGAAGCTCCACATGCTGCACCAGTTTCTTTTTTCAGATCCTGAAGGGAAGATTAAAGTAATCAGGGATCCCTGTACAACAAGCCAACCAGTGCATCAAGTTTGCACAGAAATATGCCAATGGCAAACAGATCACAATTTCTTCATGTGCAAGGACGTGCAACTTCCTTATAACTTTTCCTGATGCAGTTGAAGAAGAAAGATCACCGAGGAATAGAGACAAATCCACCAAAATACAGCAATTTTTGAGTATGTCTCTCTCTATTCAAGTATCTACACCCTGACTTGCATGTCATAAACAAACAAAAAACCTCCAAAAAAGTGTGCATGTAAACTGATGTAATTATTTTCACGCAAGTCTTAGTGAATAGCTTATTAAGACAGAATGTCAGTTTTTCATTAGGGTATGAGAAACAGTGGCTTTTCCATTCTGAATTCATGACTTCAGACACACCAGTAGGTCAAAACACTTATAACAACCCCATCAATCATGATCTCAAGATTCATTCAATACAAACAACAGCTACAACATATCTGACATATTGACTTGTATGTTCCTTGCCTCTAGGGAAATACAAAGCAGGATAGCAATTGCCATATCCATTTTATTAAGGATCTAGTTAACACTACTTAGACACTGTTCTTACGTGCTGGGGAAAAAAAACAAAAAAAAACTTTTAAGATGTGAAGTACTATGATTAAATATCTCTTAATAAATGATTAAATATCTCTTAATAAAGATTGTCAATACGCAGTGTTTTCTATCTCAAAGAAGTATCTACATTAGCTTAAAAATGAATCTTCACTGCTCTGGTCTTATAAATAGAAACTCCAATTCTAGATCTGAACCACTTTTTTTTATTTTTAAAATGACTTCAGTACAAAAAAAATACATTCTTGCACCTTCCCTCTCAAGCATAACTTCCCTCCAGGCAGTTCTTGATTTGGAGTGTTACAAGAACCTCTTGGTCTTCTAATTCTACACCATAATCCTAACAAGAAGCGTGTGTCCAAGTATGGAGACACAGCAAACTGAGAAAAAACATCTGTTCAAAAAGATGATTTTGGGAGTTGTCTGTGCAGCCTATTTTCCAAAATCGTATAACTCTGTTTTAATGCCTTTGTGATTCTGGACTATCTCCTGTCCCTCACCTAATCCATGAAAGGCAGGATATATTAAATTTGCACTAGAAACAAGCGAATTAATCACAGTGAAGTCTCTCCATCTCTTGCTAAATATTAAGAAGATATACAAGGAGAAAAAAGCATTTTGATAAGGCTATATTTATCTTTCTGAGCAATGCTGAAGCCATGACACCGCGACATTAGGATTCACAGGTATTTAGTTTGACCACCTTCTAGTTACATATCTTTCAGATTAGAACTGTTTTGGAGGCAGCCATGTCAGCACAGGCAAAGTAGATGAGATTGTCCAGGTCCATCCAAGTACATACGCGGTGGTCTCCATTATATTACAGTACGGCACAGTCTCCATTTTCACCTTTCCTCCAATCTCTGTGGCTGCTTCAACCTGCTCTTCCTTCCACTTACCCCTTGGTGTCATACGACTCCTGTTTGCTACTTGCATATTTTTCTCAAACTCCTCCAGACCTCTGGAGCTCCCACGAGAAACAACCATGAAGACACTGAGGGTATACAGTTTTAGCAGAAAGAAAGAAAGAAAATAATTGATAACAAAGATAAAAGACTGTAATAAACTTAAGTGATAGAAGACTCCTGTTTTGTAGCTTTTTAGAATGAGGATGGAGAACATAACTATACTACAAGTAACAGTCAGTAACTCTATAATAAGAAAGAAAGAAAAAAGATCCTTTCTCTCTGATAACTATGCAGTTGACAAGTAAAATTAGCCACGCTTTAATGAACAATTACATCACTTAAAATATTTTAATTACAATGTCAAGCTTAACACTCCCCTTACAAGAACTTCCCAATACAAATCATTCCACGCATTCAGACAACCAAATACATCCAATAAATTAAGATCCTCCAATTTCTGGCATCTTTGCAACTAGTAGAGAAGAAGAAAGAAAAGTTTCACTTGAAATATTTCTGAGATGATGATGACAGAAATAGAGCCAGGCTCACTTGGCAGTCCTACTGCTACGTCTACAAAAGTCTGCTGTCCAGTTCACACAGAGGCTTCGAGCGCTCCTTGAACAAGCAGTAGTTCTTGCTTTTGAAGGTCTCCTTCACACCACAATCCCCATCCATTACTGTTTTTTCAGGTCAGATTTTTTTTTTGTGCTTTTTGTGGTATATAGTCTTAAACTATAAAACCAAAACTTGTTAAGTCTATAGTTACTGATTCCCTCTCTAAAACTCAGACCAAACGATTACCATTTCCCAAAACAAACTGAAGAAAGGAGGAGAAAAACATGTAGAATTAAACTACTTTAGGATTCAGAGATCATTTAATCATTAAAAAGTAGACAGGAACAAATCCAAACCTTCAAGCACTTGGTATTTTCAAAGCGATTACCTTTGGAGTCTGTTTTCCATTCCTCTTTTTGGCCTTTCCAAAATAATAAATATGTTACTTAGGATGTGATGGTCAACAGAATGCATAAGTTCACCACTTTAATGAAGGTAAACATAAACCATGAAAGTTCAGCTATTTCAGCAGGAGCTGACAATAGAAATAATAACCCATTGCAGACTTGGTGTACTCCATGACTGCTAAACAACACTAAAATTTTAAACTGCAGCTACGGCCTAGATAAACACAGCATAACATCCTCCAAAATTATAAATCACGCTTCTAATCTGATTTATGAACTTATTAACTAAAAAGATGTTGTTGTTTTTGGTTTTTTTTCCCTCTGTTTAAAACAGAGCCAACTCTTGGAGGATGCAGATTGAAGCCTAGGTGCTTCAGACTGCACACCCTTCCAGACATAACTCATATCTCAACTGTCAGCAACAAGTTGAGGGACCTTCTCCTTGTCCGCTTCTATTTCATTCAAAATGTTGAGCCACCACACAACCTCCCTTGCAATAACCATCTACCACAGCTCTGTGCTCAAAATCCAGTACTTATGATGCCTGGCATTTTAACATCATTCCAACTTCTCTCATTCTCTCTGCTGTCTGTCTCACAAACCACAGCACTTCTCTTGCGTCTTTTTTCTACCATTCTTCCATTCTTTTAAATTCATCTTTAGCAGGAAATCATACCATTTTTTTTTTCCACTGCAAATAGTTAATAAAATTTGCATTCTTTTCCATTCTCACTGCAAAAGAGACTCATCTAGACTATATATTTCTGCTACAACAAACTCTGGGTTTCCAGATAGTTATACCCTTTCCCAACACTCAATCTGAATCGCTGTCATAAAAATCTAGTTTCCAAGTCTGCAAGTCTGACTAAGACAGGTTCCCTTTCAAATTCTTTCATTTACTTCCTTTTAGTCTCCACACCAAACGTCAAAGACTGCAGAAACTAATTCCAGCAAGTTTTTTGCTCTAGTTTTTTGCTCACAACTTCAGCCCAAGTCACACATGGTTTACCGCCACTCTCATTCTTGGGACTTCCTCCAAGTTGCCTTATGCCTGAAGGCCAGTCTGGCATTCCTCTATCCTTTCTTTCAATCCTTCTTCAAAACAAACTCTTCCAGGCAGCATCCAAATCTTAATCCTTCCCATAATAAAGTGGTAACTGAAGAGATGACAAGGATGTAAAATATTTGACCAAAATTTTCTTAATATTGGGAACCAGAATACAGTTTAGTATGCTGGCTTTATAAATACACAATACCACTTTCTCTGGCAAGCGCAGAAGTGAAAGGCATCCACTCCTACTGAATATAAGCTTTCATTTTCAAGAGTCATGTTTAAACTTCTTTCTTATGACACTAGCTTACTAAATACAAACTGAGACAGCGTTCTTCTGGATCCTACACACAGCTGCTACTCCCAATCTACTGCAAGCAGACAGATTTATCATTCCTATCTCTATTCCAAATAATCTTGCAAACAACAATTATGAAAAAAAAATGTATTTACCAAAAGCACTTTGCAGAAATTCTCCTAATTGAGGTGCTGCCAAACTATGCAAATCACTGCTCTACTTCTACACTGGCAGTTAGGCATATGTATAAGATATTTTGCATGTTCACTTCAAATAATTAAATTTTTCTTATCAAGATGATCACTAAAGTGTGATCTGGAATGCCCATTATCTCAAACCATATTTACATTTACATTTATATATTTTAAAACAGAAATGCATGCACAACATTAAAATAACTTCTAAATAATACACTACTTTTTTTCAGTAACTGAATTTGTGCATAAAGTTAAATTGGTATATAAGCTACATGTTATTAATCAAAATCAGGATGAGATAGCAGACATTAATTAAATAACAATGAAAATCTATGAGTATATGCTCAATTGCTGCCCCTCAAAAGCAAGTGCACTCTTTTGCTACAAAAAGAATGGAAGAAAGGAGGAAGCTGCCCAAAATATGGATGAATTTACAAATCTTTAGTTCAGCATTTTACTTAGCAAAGATCTATGAAAAGCTACTTTCCACTTAAGGAGGTAGTTCATCTATTTTTAAGAGCAATAAAGAAAAATCTTTTTTCAGACTGCTTATCTGAATTAAGTAGCACAGACTAATCTAATTCATCTTAGAAGCCCCATAAAGATCCAGACTCTTCAAATATCATAAGCTCCACATAGTTTAAGTCTGTATCACAATGGACTAAGCTCTCTCTCTACTGCCTGATAGCCTACAGCTTTCAATCTGAGGAAACAACTACACCATAACTGGAGCAAAATGTGCTGTCCACAGAAGGAATTTTACGGAAATTTTCATGACTGAAATCACAATTAAAAAGCAATTAAGCAATACAGAAGGAAGAAGCTAATGCAGCAAGACACAAAGCTAAAGCTAGGCTGGTTTAATAACTTAAAATAAAAAAGAGAGAACAAACCCAACCAACCAACATCCCTCCCTCCCTTCCCCCCCCCCCCCCTCAAGAAAGCAAAACAAACAAACAAACAAAAAAAAGTAGAATGCCTGAAAAGTTTTTTCAGGTGCATACTGTAGTGTGCTCTCTGAAGGGCTGGTTCTACTTGTCAGTCTTCTAACCCACTGAAGAAAATATGCAAGTTTAACATCTACTACGCTTCATAAGCAAGCTCTGAGATTTAAATTTTAAATTATTGTTCACGTCCTAGATAACCTTGCTGATTTATTTTCTCTTTGAAGAGGATGACTTTGCACTTTTTCAGTTTTTCAACCAGCCCTTTTAGCTTTGGTTTCAAGTGTTCTTTAAACACCAAGGGCCTTAAATTAAAAATTGAGTAGTCAGAATCATTTTAGAATGGCTGATCAGAAAGCTACATTTAAAGCTGGAACAATTTTACTTATTATGTGATCCCCAAAGACATTGTAAACTGAATGATGTTGAAAGCCATCAGAAAACTGAGCTGTAGTTTCAGCCCATCACTTAACAGACCACTTCCATACTGGTAACATTGTCCATGACCTCAGAACCCAAAACCAAATGTCCTTGCTTCCAACTGCCCTAAAGGTTTTCAACTAACCTGAAAGGGTTAACAGTCCTCTCAGGCTGCAGACAAAAACATGTGCAACACAGTATATTCTACACCTCTCTTACAAAAAGAATCCACAAAAAGAGAGAGAGAAATGAGAACATAATACAAGCAATATATTAATGTAACATTTGAAAAAATGAACATTGTATTTTCTACTCTGGCTTTACTAAAACTGAATTATTTGTCTTCTTGATTAACCTGAGTAGTTTTTAGAATGTAAGCTACTAGGCTACTTCTGTCTAATTCACCCGTTCCACATATATCAATGGTTTTAAATCTTGTTAAATAAAAATTATCTGAAGTAAAATCCCTACCTAAAGCACAACATCATTCAAAGCTAGCCTAACATTAGAATTTCACCGAATTCAGTAGAAATTTTGGCATGTATAGCTTCCCTAGTCACAACTGATGAGACGATTATTACACAACATATGCCAGATGTGGGCTATAAGAAACACATTGTTTTTTTGTTTGTTTGTTTTTATATTAATTCTAGTTCTTTTATTTTTATAAGAACAATAAAATCTAGTTGTGGAGGGTGAATTCTCAAAAGTCATACTATCCCTCTAAATTCACTGACTGCAGCCTTCCATTTTTTCAAAGCACTCAAGAATACAGCAGTACAGTACACTGGCAATTTTGGATGGTGTCAATGATTTTGTTGTTAGTTTTGCAAATAAAAGATCGTAGATTTATTACCTATATTGTACATCCTTAAACAAAACCTTAAGCAATGTTGCAGAAAGCATTAACCACACAAACTAGTTATTATTTTCTGAAGAGTTTTACAGTAGAACGTGTAGTAGGCAAATGACAGTTAAATGCCACACAGAACTTCTATAGAAGAGTGGTGCACTTATGTTATTCATTTTCAATCTGTTTCTTCATTGTCAGTAGCACAGCTTTCTCCTGCAGTGGTAAATCACTGCCCAAAGTAGATTTAAATGTCCTTTGTCGCTGTCTGTACTGAGAGGTTTCCAATTATTTATAATTAAAGTGGGTAACATTCAGAGTAATTTTTTAATAACCCAAATAATTTCTTGACCCTAACGACACATGCGAGATCCACACTTTTGTTTCACGTCACATTTGTTTCAGCCTTGTGTGAAACCACGACTTGAGTCTCATCCGTATTAACAGCATTAATTATTAAAAGATAGCTTGCAGAAAGAGTTGTTTCTTTGTTGTATCAGTTACGTACATGTTCCCAAAATGGAACCAAGAGTTCTAGAGTAGTGAAAGAAGGCATCAGGTCTACTGCAATAAACTCGGATCTCTAATTTTGTTTGGTTTGATTGGTTTCACATGTTTGTTGTTTTTTTCAGGGAACTGTGACACTGTAGAGAAGTTCTGGCAAAGTTTTTGAACGTTAAGCGCTTACAACCACGAAAGGACCATTTGATATGTACTTGATATATACTTAGATACTACCTTTATACAAGTACATACAATGGACACCTTACATTAAAAAAAAAATTCCACATTTTAGAGTATGAGTTTAAGGAATCTGGATGGAAACTAGGTGCAAAATTTTACAGTGATGATAAACCTAAGAGACAAGCTTTTATTCTCATGTATGAGTATCACAGACTCTAATTGCTTTTCAGGATCAATAGGACAGGACTGGTACATCTCAGATAAAGAATATCATTAGAACAGGAAACAACTTCAGAAATTTCCCGCTTCTCCTGGAAGGAACGTTCATTAGCATCCATTTCTCTACATGACACAAAGTGATCCATCTATTCAAAAATAATTAAAAAGTTACTTTTTTTTTTTTGCCCCATAGGTACAGAATTTTCTAATACAAAACTTGTAGAACCACTCAAAGTAATTTCTACATCAATTTGACTTTTTTAAAAGCACTCCAGGAATGCAAATTAGGAGATTCCTAACATTTCACTTCCAGGGATAGACGAGCAGAGTTACATTTCTGTGGATGACATCCATACACTACGTAGTTATAATTTACCAGATACAGTCTAACAAAAATCTTGTTTTCTCCAGCATACGGGTAACCTGGCCACCTGACTACAGCTACTGTTTCAATCAGAGAGATGCAAACCTCTAGCAAATGCCTGAACATTTTTCTTTATACATAGATCTTTTCTTTATACATAGATAACTATTTTCTGCCTTCTCTTCCAGAAGACAGTGAAAACATCTGGGTGTCTAAGGAGAAAGGAGAGCTGTCAATTTCAAATAATTGACTTAAATGACCAAATGCGCTGAAAGACATTATCAGACCTTTGCAAGTAACATCACTGTAAAACAGGCATGTGCAAGTACTCTTGCTAGACATGAAACAAAATACATATTCATCACACAAATGAAGCACTAGATGCATCTCCACCCATGTAATGAGTGTACCTGCATTTCATCTAAGTCTGTAATCCTTTCCATGGATATATATCTTTCCAGGGTGCTAGGGGGAGAGAGGGGTGCATGCCTGATTCTCTTCCCTCTCGTGGTGTTCAACTCTCTACTGGCATCCAGGAAAAACAAGTTGATGGCATCACTGATTAATGGTACTGACAAATTTTGACCATAGGACCAGGAACAGCTATCACTCCAGGTATGTTTTCTCATGTGTAATTCAGCAGTATGAAAATACCTAAGCTGGATGAATATCTATTAGGGTTAGAAATGAGGTAGATCCAGAAATAGAAACTGCACTAACATGACAATCCACCTATGCTTGTTTATACTGCTCAAAGAATTTAGACACATAGTGCTGTACGGAGATACCTGCAGTATCATTTTTTCACTGTAGACATACAATCACCCTAATTTCTTTTGCAAGGTCACAAAAGAGGTAAAATTCTAAGTCTTGCTGATCAGCTGATGATTACTTGGAAGAATTTCTTCACTTCACTGAAGAAAGTTTTCAACCAATAAGGATTTTGCCCAGAAAGGAAGCCATTCTACACTATTCCTCGAGGACTCCTTGGAAAAAACGACTGGTTTTTCTGTTGACAGCAATTAACAGATGTGTAAGGCATTCAATCAAATCAAGTTCCCAAAGACTAGCAACCTCTTTTCTGCTATTATTTCAAAGTCAGAACAAAGACTCAACAAGGAAACTGTAGTTTGTTTTGGAAAGGTTCCACGAGCTCTTCTCATTATGAAAGTTGAAGACTGCATAAAATCATCAGAAGTATATGTGAAGAACAACTATTCCTTGAAAAGTGGTCTGAAAAAATCTATTCTAATTGTTCCATACGTGTCTTCTTTGCATGACTTAGATATATATTAACCCAGTTGTATTCAACTATGTTCAGTGAACATGTTCTTTCACTTCTAAAAAAACCATCAGATCAAAATACATGCAGATCTATTATATCAGTTTATTACATATATTTTTCTGTCAAATGCTGCATGCTTACTCTCCTGTATTGGTATCCTGTTGTAAAAATTAGACTTAACATCTTTCTACGTAAATAATTTCTAACATAAGATGTCTGAAACAGAAATCTTTGCAAAATGATCAAGATGCTTTATTTTTGGAACAGTACCACCAATTATCTGTTCTGTCCACATACATTCTGGTAAGACAAGATTATTTATTCATTATTACACACTGACCATTGGAAGACAGCATAAATTACTTAAGGAATTAGTTCTACTACATTAATCTCAATGAATCCTTACAGTGGTCACACAATCAATATTAAATCTCAGCGGGAGCATACCTACACTCAGTGATCTCACAATATCATACAGAAGTAATTGAAATTAAGAGTGAGAACAAGCTAGCACTCAACCAGACCAACTTTAACTGCACTGGTAGCATGATAACATTTAGAAAAACATTTTTTGTGTGTGAGTGTGTCTTAAGCATCAGTATAAAATAAAGTACAGAGAACAGATCTACCAAAAGTTCTTCCATGTCTGACCACATGGATGAATGAACCAAGCTAGTGGCCTAAGGATATGGAGCAACTACTCCAGTAGTGACTGATTTTGACTCTTTCAAAGGAGAACGAAAATCTTTGGACAGTTGAAGAAAGATGATTCTACATTCATCTAAACTAACTGTGTTTCCAGAAGGACTAGAGATGTAAGGACAAATTCTCTATTTCATATTCAACACAGGTAAGGCAGGAGGATATTGTATACTTTCATTATGTTAATACTTCCAACTTAGTGGTAAAGGTGGTAAAGGGATCCTTAATTATGTTTTTGTTTCTTGTTTCTTTTTAAATCTTATTCAAATCAAATTAAATGCTTAAATTACAGAATGATATGCCAGTGTAAAAATAATGTCACCACTAATGCAAAATAGTAATAGATGACATGCTTAAATTTGATAGTTATTAGTCAGACACCATCTGCTTTTTCTTTCATTCTTTTCTGATCCCGATTTGTAAGAAACCACATCAGTATCAAATGTCACTTAGTTCTTATTCAAACAGAGCAGGCCAGACACAGCGGCTGCACCAGCTGACTTAACTGACCTCGGTCTAGAGTAAAAACAAACCCCTATAAATCAACAGATGTAAGCAATTGAACAGTGATCAATTTAATTAACTGAACAGCTTTCTGAAGTTTACTGTATTGTTTTAACCCTTCAGGCTTCTTCATGAAAGTTAACTTGCAATTTGTATTCGAGGGTAGGATTTGGCCGGAGGGCTACATATTACTAGGTTTAAACACTTTAGATTCTCACTGATAAAACCCAAGTCCCACATATCAAAACATGTCCTTTTTCACCTCCCCTAAAGAACAGGATAGCAGGATTTCTTCCAGCATCTTAGAGAAATCATACCACGTGGTGGACAGGGAGAACAATTAAATGGATTTCATATTTCCTCAAAAATCAAGTGTTTTGTTTCGGGGTCCTGTATGCCTTCTACAATTTTATAGCCATATCACAGATGCCACATCAAGTAACCAAATAATTTATTTCAGACAAAATAATCAACATGAACATAAGTATGTGTCACAACTACAACCACAAAGTTTTATGCTACACAGAAAAATGGCCTGAAAAAGACATTTTAAAGAGACTGGCACAACCTCTTTTAACACAGATAATGTCCTGAACCTGCATGTCAAGGGGATTTCCATGCATTGCACACTGAAATTAATGGAATTCTGCCATAATTTAATACAACTGGGATTTCACCCAAGATACGTAACAGAAGAGTGTAACTCTTGTTATACAAACTTGTACAATGCAGACTTCAGAGCATTTACTAATGTTTTTTCAGTGCCTAGGACAACAGAGCTGAAGCTTCTCAGCACTACTACAACATAAATTAATTCTAATACAGTCTTTGTATCTGAGGGAAGCATAAAAACTACAAGGATTAAGCTCAATTATACACATTTTAAACAACCTGCTAAATAACATGACATAATCAACCTCCTAACCACAAACCACTCTATTTCCAATTATTTTACTTTAATCTCTGTAATGCATGTATTTCCACTAACCCTGCAGAGTTAGTTCCACTAACTAGGGACAAGAATAGGGTCTACTCACAAAGACAGAAGAGTTAGATTTGCAGAGACTGGTCCCAGATTTGGAATGATCTCCAGTTCATTGTTGTTCAACTTCCTATTAATATAAAAATAGAGTTCACATTGAATGTAAATCAGAAGTATGTCCACTGGATTTTCTAAATTCCTTAGCTGTGTCAAAATTTTTAACTAATTCCAGTTTCATTCAGTGTAAATTTTCAGAGTAACAAACATCTTTGCCAATCAACTTTCCCTAGATATTGATATCCCAGTGATACAAACCACTTCTTTTTATTATTAAGACAAATGAACTTACACTTCCCGAAGATTATGAAGATGATCCAAGAAGTTGGCCTTGATTGAAGATAATTTGTTGTGACTTAGATCCCTATGAGGTTACAAAAATAAATAACCTGTCAGTTTTGCCATACACTATTGAGTAAATTAAGACAATTACAATTAGGAATATGTTATCATTTGTTTCCAAATACACAGACTTATTTGCTTTATGTTTGTAAAATGAGAATACAAACTCACAAGGTACAAATAAGAGCAAATACTTTGATCACATTTCTTTGACAGCATCAAATAATTTCCTGAACAGTTTGGGATTTTATGTGTGCATATGTCTTTAAGTGTTTAAGATGGATGATAAACATTTTAGCACGTTAATTTAAGTACACCATCTTCACTCCCTTCTCAGGGAAAGATTTGGCTAAAGCATGCTGTTGACTAGGAGGAAAATTCATAAACCAAGGCTCATTGCCACCTCAATCTTGAAACTATTACTGTATCTGTAGCTTCTACTCTCCCTGCTTGCTTCTTTAAAGCAGCTCACAAATCCTAGCTACACAATAAGGGCTGTACATCAATCTCAATTCTATTACACATAATTCAGGGCCCACGTAACCAAATTCAGTGGAGAACTTAAAATAGTAACACAAGAAAACACACACAAAAAGGCATAAATCTAGTTTGAATTTTAAGAAGTCTGTGTATTATTCACATTAATACTGCACTCAAATGCACCAGAAGTAGCTCCACCACTCAGCTTGTACCACTCTGCACTGAAGAACCCAAAATACAACTTGATGCAGTTTACAAAAAACTTTGTTAGTGCCTTTGCAGACAAGGGTGCTTGCTGTAAAACAAGCTAGGGTACAAAGAATGCAACACACTTCCTTGACCGATGCCAATAAACTCATTTCCCTACAGATAGTGTGCATCTTCACTGTGCATCTTCCTGTCCATTTGAAACTATAACAAAATACAGTCCTAAAAACATTTTCTGTGGTCTCAGTAATACTGAAAACATCACAGAAATAAAAGAATAATTACACGATAGAAGGTAGCAAAGCTGATTACAGAAACTCAAACTCGTAGAGATCAGCCCACACGTTTCCAGCTGGACTCATTACCAGAGCAAGTCATGTTGAAGGCCTCCCCCCTTTTAAGTTATCCACCCATCACTACCTCCAAGTTCCTACTCCTTGTCACTATCTTATCTGTGGTGATACAGCTGTCTGCAAAGTGCTTGCTGTACATTATAACAGTTAGTTTATAACATAGGGTTCACTATTTTTAAGGAGCTCTTAATCTTATGTGAGAATTTGCAATGCAGGCCCACAAAAAAATGGGCATCAGTGCACTTAAGCAGCAAGCAGCTTCAGCATCTGGTTAAGGGGTGTAGAAATTTATCACACTTAACACTTTTTTTTTCATTCTAACTGGCTATTGGATCCCAAACACTCAGCAACATGCCTGATTATGATACAAGGGCTGCTCCAAAAGTAATGCCTCCTATTTTTGGCCTACATCAGAGGCAGATGTTGGCAGTATGGCAGTAGAGGTTGAACCTCCCCACCATTCTGTTACATTTTGTTGCCATGATGACAGCAAACGGGCAGTTTGACAAAATGGCTTCTGATACAGAAATACACATGAAGCAAAGGTGTCACTGAATTTCTCCATGCAGAAAGACTTGTACCCACTGACACACATTGACACCTACTGAACAAATGGAAACCAAAGAGTGGATATGAACACAGTGAGGCAGTGGGTGGTGTGTCAGAAGCAGTGGGTCACCTCTGCTTGTGCAGACTGTTACAATCATGGTGTGGAGGCTCTTGCTTTATCACTTTCAAAAACACACGACTAATGGTGGTATGCAGTTGATAATTTGCTCTATCAAAATAGCGTTATTGTGCTCTCAGTATCTGCTGTAGTTTCTATGGAAATAAACAGGAGGCATTACTTCTGGAAAGACCAATGTAAAAGCTGGAAAGACAGTGCCAAGAGTGACAAGATTGGGCTGGAAGTCAATGTCTAGGCCACCATCAAGACAGCTACTCATCAGGCCATGAAAGAGTGAACTGTATTTTCAAACTGAATCTCAAGGAAACATCAGGAGACCACGCTTCTTTGGGAGAATATGATTCAGTACACAGTCACAAGATCATGCCAAGCAGAGGTCTGTAGCCGTCAACATTATCTACTCTCCAACTATAGTCTCAAAGTGATGACCCCTGATGTTGTGTGCCACATATGGATTAGAACTACCTCACAGCAAGCCAGCTTCAGAGTATACGTTAGGTGCTCTGCTTTAAGACTAAGCCTTGAGCAACTCCAGATCTAGAGAACAAGTTTATCTGCAAGAGCCATTGCAGGTCCTTGGACACAAACGTTATCCTGAGATCCAACCAGGCACCTCTGCTTCTTAAACAGAAGCAGGACAGTAAAATGACACTTCAGACACCTTTTTCCTGGTGCCCTGTGTAGTACGTACAGTCAGGACTGACATATGCTCTCTAAAACTCTTCATGGGCATCTTCCCAGCTCCTCTCTAGCTGCAACCTGTGAGCAGGCCACAGTCAGCAAACAGAAGAAGTACAGTCTCAGCAGAAGGCACAGGCACTGCCCACCCCAGGGCAGTTGCACAAAATCTGGAGGGACAGGATCCCCTGCAGAGGGGACACCACAAACCCCTCCCCTCCTGCCTCCCCCCGCCTTGGAAATGAGAAGGACTCACTCACTTCCCAAGTCAGACAAGAGAGACAATCCTCACCTTAGCTTTGTTGTTTTCAAACTAGACTGAGTTTAAAATTAAAATAAATAAATAAATAAAAAACACCAGCCACATACACACATTACAAACAGCACTGATCAGGCCCAGGGCTCAAGGGTACTGCTGCTGGGTTTCCAAAACTGGCACACCATAGGAATGTGCACAGAACAGAACTAGAGGTGTGGCAGTATTTTGCAGCACAAAGAAGGTGGGGGCAGGTGCTTCAGGAGGCCCCAGAGAAGTGACACACCCTCCACCACATGCAAGTAGCCACAGAGGGATGATTTCTGGAATCCAGCTCTGGTTTCACACACCTGATATTGTACACCTGTGTCTTCTTCCAGGTGTCTAAACTCCTACAGATTTTCCTCTTAAAAGATGGAAAACCAATACAGCGCTAACATTTTCAAGAAGCCACAAATGTTAGTTTCATCACTATGATTTTGAGTTCTCCTGTAAATGAGGTTAACCACACTTGAGTTGGAGAATTGCATCTTTCACTGCTTAGAAGTCTAGCGCAAACATTTGTCTGGCTATAGCCTTTAGGAAAATCCATTTGTTAACATTTGAAGACACCAGCTGCACAGATTTGGGATTCTCATACTGACTTCTTAAATGAAAAAAACGTACTGTAACAAAGATCGAGGTTTTAACAGTGATGGGAATCTAACTTCCCTTAAAGCAGAGCAGATACAATTTTTACCCTTAAACTTAACTCAGTATTTGGCTTTAGTCCGCAGGGATTATAAGAGCTATGCAAACAAACAGCCAAAGTTTAGCAGTTATGGCAGTTAGTGCTTAATTTGTTACTGTTCTTCATGCTTTAGAGAAGACTCAGGAATAAGTAATTATTTCAACAAAAGAGATTCCAGCATTACTGCTAAAAACCTGCATTTCTTCATTTCACCTGAAAACCCTGCAAGAGCTTTATTTAAAACATCTTTGCCTAAAGGACCTACCAGACAGTAACAGACATGAGTAGATTTGTTCTGCTGGAGTTATAACATGTTAAAAAAAAAAAAAAATCTGGCAGAGTCCTTAAACTATAAAAATCCTGCAATTACAACCACTGCTGTGCATGATCACCACACTGGAGCCAGACACTTTCACTCATAGCTCAAGCTCACATCCATCTGGAGTCTATCAAGGCAACCGTGAGCGTAACAACTTGCACTATGTTTCAAACTATTATTTCGTGTTTGTCTTTAAACACTAAGGATACTCTCAGATTTTCCACATAGCATGTACCTTAAAAAACACATGCAGATAAATCCCTCATTCCTGGTTTACTCACAAGTTGCCAAACTCAAGGCAAAACAATAAAACAGAAACTCCAGACTATACTGAATTGCGAGTTTCACACAGCTGTATACATTGTTGGGCAAACTACGATCTGGACATGTTTTAATAAACATTATTTCAGTACTGAAGACATTAGAAACTTCAGAAAAGAAGCCTTGCACGTTACATTCATAACTTAAATCACAGTGGTTGAAAGTGAAGTGTTACTTTTACTAGCATGCTAAGTGAATCTTAAGCCTATAGAAGTTTCTGAGACTTCTAAGCACTGGATATGAGGTACTTTTCAAACATAAAATGTTAGCATCCCTGCTCCAAAGCTGCTGACGCGTATCAATTCAATACATTTCTCAACATGTCCTAAAACAGATATATAAAAAAAAAAAATTAGAAAATGAGTCAGTATTGCTCCCTCACTTGGAAATGAGCATGGACAACATGAAAAATAACAAGAATATTACTATGCATTTTTCATTTCTGAATTTCCCTTCTCTGTTGAAACCACACTACAAGGGGGGAGAAAATCCCCTCTGTGATTACTTTTATGACTAGAATTTCAAAAGCTATCACAGATGCAACAGTGAAAACTCTCTGAAGCTCCATTTTTATTGAGAAATCTTTGTAACAATAAAACCTGCTCATCACAGGTTCTAATGAAAGCGATTAAGCTTTTATCAGATTGCGCCCTCGTTAAAAAGCTTGGCATAGTTTTTGAGGCCCTTTAAAAACCTGTTTTATGAAATATTTTCTATACTCCCCTCATAACTCAACCTCTGCCTTCAAAAACTAAAACATAACTCTGAACATTGATGTTGATATGATAAAAAACTGAAAGGGAGGCCTAATGAATAAAGGGAGAGAATGAGTGTTTCTTCACACATTTATAAATATAACTTTTAGACTACTTAATTTACAACACTTAGTTACAATTATCATCCTCTTCCTTAGAGAACTCAGAAACCTGAGCCCCGAGTCAAATTTTAAAATGCAAATCCAGCAACAGCTCCTTAATCAGTCCCACTGGGGCCTATAGAGCTGCTAATTCAGCAGAAATCAAGAGAGCTGAAAAACAAAAAGCCAGGCTGTAGCTGTTTTAAGACACTGATCCAAAGTGACTCATAAATCAGTTCGCCATGTTCAAGTTTTAGTCTGGAAAATATTGAAAAACAGCTGTGAAAACCATACGGCCCTTTTTTCTGGCAATTCTGGTAAAGGACTGGAGGATTTATAAAATGTAAATACTAAAGATGTAATACAAACACAAGTGAAAGCCATCTTTCAGATTTTCCCTTCTGTCCTGCTGACAGTTTTAGCATTCCTAGGTGAACCTGGCACAGCGAACTCAACAAAGCCTCCGAGAATTCACAAACACTGAGGACGCTGGCCGCCGTTCAAACTCTCTTCCTCCCTCCACTTCTGGCTACGAAACATCAGCTCTAACGCAGCAATGTTCTCTCCATCTCAAGACACACACACACAAGAAGTAAATTGAAATCTAACTTTAAAACCATTTGTACACAGCCATTACAAATATTTATCAGTTTCCAGTGAATTGTTATCTTCTGTGAAGGCAGCATTACAGAGGATGATGTTTCTGGCTAAAATCACAGCAGGGCTGGCAGTTATACCCTGTATACACCCTATTTCGTGAAGCCATTCCCATACAAAGCACTAGCCTCACATTTGCTATGCAACAAAAGAGGAACATAACTCAGTATTCAGGTCTGTCTTCTGATTTTCCCCTTTGCACACTCTAAGGTCAGACAGCACTTCACTAACTCCTTATTTCAGCTGGGGTACAACATGAAGGAAAGACTGAATGGACCAGGAAACTGACTTCACCAGATGTGCTGTCTGCCTGGTAGTTTAGATGGACGGGAGAAGGTGAGAGGTTCAGCGTGGGCCCAGACGTCCTCACACAAAAAACTCTCACTGCTCTGCTTGGGAGAGCTTTCCTGCCAATGCTGAGAACACGGTGTCACAGTTGTTTTCCAAGTAGCATTGGAAAGCCTGCAATTAAACAACTAGCCTTTGGCTATATATGCCATGGACTTTCATGGAAAACACAGTAAACATATAGCAATAAAATTCATAAACAGTCCTTTACAGTTTGTAAATGCAGTTTGTTGCAATAATAACTCAGCTTATTCAAACCTTTTTGTGTATGTAAAACTGAAGAGTATTATAATCTTACACCTTGCGCAATCAAAGCTCCAAGTACTTAAGTAACTGGAGGTGAAAGGCTGTGCTACGCTCTTCCTCAGCCCTAGTTCAGAAGAGGGGAAGGAAGAAAGAGTTGGGTACTTCCAAGTCATTTGACACAAACAAAAGAAATATTTACACAAAAGCAGCCAGACCACATGGCTTGATGACACCTACAAAGATGTACTCCTGTGAGTTTAAGACCAAGTGACACAGCTGTCCAATGAGTAATCACAGCAAGCAGCAAGGTTTCTTAACCAGACCAAAGCATATTTATACAAGTGGAACTTATTTTCTCACACTTTTAAAGGAATGTGAACTTACACGAGGATAATTTACACTACCAGGGGAATTCTAATTAGAAAAAAAACCTCCCTTGTGCTAACAAAAAAGCCCTACAATGTGTTCTACTACTTGGTAAATTAAGAGGAATAGACGTATTTGCATCACTGCTAACACAAAACACTTTTTAAAGCAGTTCCAAAAACAAAAGTTCTGTGTTTTTTCCTTTTTTTTTTTTTTCTTTAAACTTTTATTTTACTTAGTGTGCTGTCACATCTGAAGTTTATCTTACCAGAACCAAACTAGACTAAGAAAGCAAGCTGCAAAGCCCGGCTTAGTATCAAAAATAACTTCCATTTTGTCAAAAACCTTATGCTCGCATACTAAAATAGTTCAAAAGAACAGCAGAGATGAAGTTTAAGAGGAAGCCTAGCCAGTTGTTGAACGTAAAGCAGATCCAGCGTTTGATTCATGTTTCGAGCACATGAACCAAAAGAAGTAAGAAGTTTCTTTCCCCTCACACTTTCCTGAACTGCTCATGGAAACGTTCACCTCCTGCAGCCCCTCGTGTGCTCAGTGCCATATGGTGTCAATACAGCTATCCACATTTCACGAGCAAAGCAGCATGACCTCCAGACGAGGCAATTGAGCAGAATTAGCCACAACTAATTGAAAGTCTTCCTGTTTACTTTAAAGTCCTTATCTCGATCTGCTTTGGAAATGTAATAGAAAATTACGGCGACTAATACAGGAGATATCTGAATGACAAGAGATTAAAAACAAATGCGCGAAGTGCCTCGGCTCTTTTCTGGTTTCCAGCCAGCTCACATAATTTATGCTTTGTCCATAAGAGTTTGTCACAGGAGGCAAATTCCCTACACACGGCATTTCACTAGAATTCCATAAATCCGTGTCACACGCGAGTCACACGTGGCAACTTCCAGCGCTAGAAAAGTTATTAATTGGGGAACGAAGAGCGAGAGAGCTGCAGGAATAACACCGAGGGCGAGAGAAAGTTGCGTGGGTTCTCTTTTCGCCAAAGAAATGAAGGCCAGCTCGGAGATTTTCGCACGTTCTCCGAGAATTCGTTGCGAGAACAACTTTTTTCTCCCCTCTTGGCAGAGCAGCAGCAGCGGCCCCACCGAGGAGCAGCGCAGTGCTCCAGCCCGGCGCGGAGCCCGCTGACAGCCCCCTCCCTTCTCCCTCCCGCCGACCACACCGCCGCGGCCCCGAGGGGCAGAAGATGGCGGCCGGGTACCCGTACCCCGCGCTGCCGAGACCCCGTACTTACAGCTGCACCGCCCCCCGCGGAAGCCGCTCGGGCAGCCGGCTCGGCTCCAGGCGGCTGCAGGCGACGAGGTGCCCGGCGCAGCGGCACGGCGCGGGGCAGCGCGCGGCAGCCGGTCCCCTCAGCAACAGCAGCAGCAGCAGCAGCACCGCCGGGAGGGCGGCGGACGCGGTGCGGGGCATGGCGGGCTCGGAGCCGCGACAGACAGACCTCCCTCCCGCCTCTTTCTCTCTCCCTCAGCGCGGGTGGCGGCTCCCGCTCATGCCCCGGAGCCACCGCCGAGGAGGGAAGGCGGTGAGAGGAGCCGGGGGGGGAGAGAAAAAAAAAAAGCGAAGGGAAGGAGCGGGGATGGGGGGCACGCGGCGCCGTTAGCCACTCCGCAAACTTTGCAGCGCCTCAGCCCGCCCCCGCCCGGCCCGGGGAGTCCCGAGCGGCCCGCCCCGCCAGCAGCCCCCTCCCCCTGCCATGTGACAACTACAACCCCCGGCCCGGGCTACTCGCTCGGGGATGGACGGGCAGGCGGGCGGGTCTCGTTGTTTGGCGGGCTCCGGTGCGTGCTCCGCGCCCGCGAGGCCGCTGAGCGAGCGCCTCGAAGCGCGGCGGGAGCGGTCCCCGCTGCCCGGGCGCGGTTGGCGGGACTCGGAGCGGTCCCGGAGGCCCCGGCAGGTTCCCAGCCACGGCTGGGGTCACTGGCATGTAAAAGGTGAGGTGAGGTTAACTCCTGCCTTCCGGGTCCTGCGCGGCTAGTCCAGACGCAATAATTAAGCCCATTATGTTCCCCACAGGATCCAGCTCCCGAGGTTCAGGGAAGTAGGCAGGGCGTGCAGATTCCACATCTCTGAGGTAATCTGTGTAATTTAAGTAAATACCTATTGTTCGAGTTCCATATGTAAGGCCAGACCCTGCCTGGATTCGGTTACTGGAGGCATTACACAGCCGCGTTCAGCAGCAGAAAAGTGTCCAACCAGGCGTGGACGCTGCACGTTCTATCCCACCTTTATGTATACAAAACACATCTCACCTGTGGAACTGGTGACAGCACGCTGTGCCTTGAGAGCTTGACAGCTCCAACACCAAAACATGTAGGACTGAAACTGTTACATTGTCTCCATGCACGTTTCAGGACGCCAGCATTTACATTTTTAGCTAAAAAATACATTTTTAAAATACATTTTTAGCCTGGAATCACGGTTTTGTAAACCTAGCAGGCAAATCAAAAGTGAAAACATTCTTCTGCCACTGTCAAAACGACTATTTCAGGTGGACAGTGTACAGAGCAGTGCAGTGATCCGTTGACCACTGGTGGTCCTCACAGAAATCGCTGCAGGAAAGCAGACAAACACTGTCGAGATGCAGTATTCTATGCATAAAAGCAAACAAACAAACAAATGGAACACAGGTTAAAATTAGTAAATATTCACAAGATGCTCTCAGATATTTGTTGTAAATGAAAACTATCTTGGGAACTTTGTCTTGCCATGGATATTCACTCTTTCTGCAGATTTTTTTTTTTTTTTCACTTTAAAACCATTAGGTTGACATTAAATTTACAAAGCCAGAGGAACAGTGAACTGTTCTAAGTAGCCTGTAGGAAAAAAGTGAACAGTGCCAGATTCAGGTTTGCAAAACTATCCACCATTGGCACGTCCGTTTTCCTATTGAAGTAAGTAGGAAGGCTTTTATCTCTTTCAAAAGTGCTAGCGTTTGTTCTAGCTGTGAGGTGTTTCACACTGTTATGTCAAGATTCAGAGACACCTAAACATGTTTTGTTTGTTTTTTAGGTAAAATGCACTATAGTTGATAATTCTACAAAGTAAACAAAAAGTCGAGATGATGATCTTTGGGTCACACCAGAGAATTATCACACACAGTACTAAAATCAAAACTGATTCAAAGTAGCCAAGCTCAGTACCACAGTTCCCACAGAGTACCTCTTATCTGGGAAAAGTGAGCATGTCTTAAGTGTTGGCAAGGGCAGCAATTCACTGGTAAGTCACAACAGAGTAATTAAGCTGTCACTTTTAAAATACAACTGTAAGAAAGCGTAGAAGCAAAGCATATGAATAATATATCTGATGCACATGTGAAATATGGAACAAGAATGTGTATGAGGAAAGAAAGTGGGGGAAAAAAAGATGAAAATATCAAAAAGGGGAAGAACTTTTGTTCTTTTTAGTTTGAAAAGCATTCATGCAGTCATGGAATACTGTGCCCTTAGAAAACCTAATGCATATTTAGTGCTAGTAATATATGAAGCTGTTTTAAATTAAGCAAGGTAAATCAATTCAGAAAATTAATCCATTTGTCTTTGCAGCTTCTTTTCTCTGAATAATAATTCCCTCAATAAAGCATTTTAAAACTGATTATATTACGAATTCTAAAATGCCAGTGTGCTGTACTTCAGAGCCCATGACAGGAAGTCATTCTTCCTGCAGGGAGATCTGTTCTCTTCCGAAGTCTCAAAAGCACCATTTCAGCAGCTGATACAAATGTTGCAAGGTCCAGCAGCCTCCACAATCAGGGTCTCCTTATCATTAATTTTAGCTCGAGGGTACACCATAATTATACATAAGAAAATAATAATGGGAAACTTCTTCTATGTCTTCTTCATGGGTTTGGCTGGCCTACAGCTGCTCCAAGTGAGCTTCCAATAAGATGAAAGGTCTCACATTCCCCTACCCTGATATCTCTACATGTAGCAAGGTATCCCTAGCAGCCCTTGTTTGACATCACAGTTAGTGTAAATGCAAAGTCAACAGGATTAAGATAATGGTCTTACTGCAAACCCATCAAAACAAAAAACAATCTTCCACCACCACCACCATTAATTCTGCTCTGGAATAATTTCCTCATCCCATTTTCCATGTAACTGCATACGGAAGCTTATCATGATGATGGTTGCTTAGGCAAAGACAGGCCTTTTCCTTGGCAGCTGGAATATAGGTCAGCCTGAGGGGACGGTGCTGAAAAGGGGGAAGCATGGCAGCAGACAAAACTTCATGTAGAACTGGATCCTCAAACACTCTGGTTGGTCGATGAGGTTTTCTTTTTTCCTCCTTGAGACTATCAGCATGGTAACCTGACTGAACAGAGAGTGGAAGAAAGGAAGCTGCGCACTGAACTGTAGATCCTTCACTGGGATGTTATGGGATGAATCCAGTGGTGTCTTTTTAATTCTCTGATTATTAAACCAGATAAACACACGTTTACAGATACAAGTCCAAACGTATGTTGTTTAAAAGATGCGTTCGCTTCAGGGAAAAGGCACACCCAGAAGCTAAGTATGATTTTTTTTTTTTTTTTACATATCATTAACTCATTTAAACAAACATTGCTTTCAAGTAACCTGCCTCTAGAAGGTGTCTACCTCAAATCAGGCTGGTTTTAGCAGGTTACTGAAAGTACTGAATCTGTTATTAAGTTAAGCAAAATCAAATTATGATACTATAGGTTTTCTTTTCCGTCTTTCATACTATTAGTAACTTCAGTGGTTTGATTAAATTACATTTATTTAGTCAGTTTTCATAGGAGTCAAGACATTTCAAAAGACAGTTGCATATAGATAGGTTGTATGTAATCATGGGTAGTTAAATCTGTAGGATTTGTGTTGGAAGGTCAAAAGGAGTGAACAGTTACATCCATGTTGGACATCCCAGAGTCTCCTTATGTACCCCTTGGTTAGCAGGTAATCCAAAACTGTGTCTAGTATTCATTTCAGAACTTCTCCTTTCCATGGATAAGTGATATGAGTTGAGAAGTGTTCAGCATCATGAAGCAGAAGTGTAGCAGAATAACATTGCTTATGCTTTGATGAATCTCAGTTCAGACAGTGAGATAGAAATCAATAACCCATCTATCCACCTTTCTATCAGTAAATGCCCTGTAGGAGTAACTGTCAGAATTAATGTCCTGGCTATTTATTCCTAAAATTTCCCAGCTCCATTTTATTTCTAATTGAAGATGTTTGTGCCTATTTGAGAAAAGGAAGTAAGCATTCATCCTCTAAAGGTCACCACAACCTATTGCAGTTTCCCCTACTTACCCCATTTTAAAAGTAATAATAATAGTTAAAATAAAAACAACTAGGTCTCCCAAAATTTTTTCTAGGGCTACAGCTGGAGGGAAAGATTGACCGGTGAGACCCATGTTGCTTAAAAACCCCACAGAAGTGGAGCAGAAGATGTATTTTGTGGAGACTGCTTGTGTACATGAATCAGCTTGCAATAGGCTATAGGAGGTTTTGCCTCAGGCACCTGTCTGGAAGTTGCTAGAGTCACACGAAAACTCCCCTGCTGAGCAGAAGGCCTTTTTCTCTTCTTCCCTTTATGTGTTTAAACAAGAATCTCATCGCCTATTCTGGGATATTTTTCAAGGAATTATTTCTAAATGCAGAAGTTTCCCACCTTCCTTCTGCCTTCTGAGAATAGCGATCGCTTTTACTTTTAGTTAATAATAGCACTAAGGCTTCGTGACCACTTATTTCAATTCCTGTGATTAACCGTTGCAATTTCACTTGCATTTGAGGCAAAGCCATAAAATGCTCTTAATAATTTCCTAGCAATTGTGAATCTCCTACTAGTGTGTCATAAGTCCATGGTGAATATACCAAGGTGCATACAGGAATTTATTTTTGGTAGTAATTAAACTCGACTTTATGTGATCCAGCAGTGAAACCATGAAAACCAAATTATGCATAATTTTAGTGCACTGATTACAACCAGAAAAACCATATGAACCCTTTCCAAATATTTTGCCTAAGGTAGAAAATGTTCAGCATTTATAGAATTCATCCAAACACCGAGTGTTTGCCTCCATTACAAATAAACTTAAATGTCCTAAGGCAATCCACATTAGTGACGACTGTTAATGTCTTCAAGTTATATCCTGTATGGGGCTAAGTGGGAAGTTAAGTGCATGATTGGAAGGACAATTAAACAATCAACATCTACAATGATGTAACTTCAAAGAGGAAAAAAGAAAAGTTAATTTTATGTCATTAAGGAGCACTCAAGTTGAAATGTTGTCAATTTGAATAAAAATAAGTGGAAGTAATTTCAGGATGGTGCTACTGTAGTAAAACACCTGCCGTGTCTGTTCCACTAGTTGTTTTAGTTTGTTGGATTGTGTTTTTGTTTTTATAATCTTTTAAAATAAATAAACGTTTTGTGGTAAGAAAGATCAAGAAGTGGCCTAGAAGGGAATGTGAAAGACATGCTCTGTTAAATCGAGCTGTGGCATTCCAAGATACCACCACCTCTAGTCCTCCTCTCCTTGCAGTGTGTGGGTTCTTGCAACTGAAGCATAGACGTGTTCCCTTCTGCTCTGAGGACTGGAAATTTCAGCCAGAAGAAAAGCATGGAGGTTTGAAGGCATCTCTTACCTAAATCATCGAGGGATATTTCGTAACAATTTTGTCAGTGTTCTAAGGCCTCCAAAAGTAAGCATTCACTGTGTTTAGGCAACTCCTGAAGTCAACGACTAAAAGAGCTTCACAGTGTGAAATCAGTGAGACTTAGAGCCTGAATCTTCGAAGTATTTAAGTCTAATTGGCTGTTCCAGAGGGAACAAGATGCAGCTGGGACTCATCTTGTGTAATTTTAGCAATTTTGAAGTTCGGTATCTATTTTAAAGTGGTTGTCTTGGCTCCTTCTGTAGTCAGTGGATAGAGGAAGACACCTCCAGAGAGTGATTACTACCTTTCTAAAATGAGCAATCAAGGCATTTGGAGTGAATCAGCCACTGGAGGTTTCTTTTTCTCTCCCGTAAGTGGAAAGATCCTTACGACTAATTGAGATTAAACCTTTTCTTTTTAGATGTTTCCCACTGCACACCTTTAAGCATACAGATTGAATAGCTAAGCATACTAAGATGTATATATATATTTACAAAACTTTATAAATTGTAGCTACAGTAAGTGTGATTGCAATAATAATAATTGACATTTCTCACTTACGAATTGGTGTGGTTATTGCTACTCATTTAATAGTTTCCTTGTCTGCTGATGTAACAAATTCTATTACGGAATTATTAACAGATTAAATTGTATGAGGCTTAGTAAAACTGAAGGGAAATATCATATGAAAATACAAAATGAGAACCCTGTGGAAAACGATCTCATAGACCACTGCGAACTAAATAAGTGCATTCCAACAATGAAACACCACAGAAGACATTTAGGATATATCAGTTGAAGTTTTCTATGTGAAGAAAAGAAATGATGACTCTTTTGTGCTGCTGAGGGCTGAGATGAATTCTAATGTCCTGTTTGGTGTCAGATATAAGACGAGGATAGGTTTGGAGTAGAATGGAGAAGGTTACAGAAAACTGGTAACAGGCTCAGGAGGACATAATTTACAGTTCCCAGAAAACGAATGCGCAGTGTAGCAGCACAGCAAGCAGCATTAAAATTTTGCACAAAATTATTGTATGCCTGTCACTAGGAAGCTTGTGAGTAGACTGCAGACTGTACTTCATCCGCCTTTGCTGTCTATTGCTTTCCTTGTTATTCTGTAATGCAGAATAAACATGCTCTGTCTTGGTAAGAAATAGGCCAAATTCACACTGCACCACTTCCACAAATGCTCGAGCGTTTACTTGCCATAGCCGTGTTTACCAACGCTGGCCGACTCCCTGAGCTGGAGCACCAAGGAGCAGGTTGGGCCATAGCAGCATGTCCTGTGTATTGATCTGGATCCGGGCTCCATCTGGAACTGTAGAAAGCACCAACACTCTGCACCAATAGGCTTAATTGGTGAATACCCATCACCAACACTCCCCTTGTACTGATCTTTTTAGTATTACATTGAGAGAAATTGCAAAGAATACTTTTTTAATCACTCTGATGCTTTTTGTGAAACTTGTGCAAGCAAAATTTTCTATGACCTCTTTGATGTCTCCTACATTTGGGCAGCATGGCTTCAGAAGCCTCTGAAATGCAGAGTGCTTTCCAAATAGCCTTGCTAGCCTTCAGCTTTCCAGTTCTTGTTGCAGTAAAGAGAGCAGGCTGAAGTTTGCCCATCTCCTACTGGCCCTCTGTGACTTTCTCAGGTAGGTTTTCTTCCAGGGCAAGCTATGCATACAATCAGCACATATGTACATTTATGTTGTTCACAGTAAGGCTTTTCCTTTGTTGTTTTCCTTCCCAGGCCTGCAGCTTAGATGACTCCTCTCACTTGCTGATCCCTTTCGCAGGCCTCTCTGTACTCTCTGATCTATCAAAGGAAATAGCAGTGCAGAGACTTGCACATGTTGAATCTCGAAATCCTTTTCTGGTTGTGCTGTTGTTACCAAATGAGAAACTTCTGGTTCAGGGACTGTCCTTGCAGTTTTGTTCTCTATTGCTGTTGCTGGAAAATAAGTAGGAAATAAATAGGCTAAAACTCTGCAACCATTTAGCAGTGCTACAAGACTAATAGTTCCATGTCTCACTGGACTGCTCTTCTTGGATTTTAATTGACTTGAGCCCTAGAAAAAGGAACTTTCTATAGAGAAGCCAGCAGCAGTGTCAGCATGGGTTTTTGTCTGCCTTGTCCCACATGTGCAATGTCAAAATCAAAGCAGTACTACCACCTGATCAGGCTAGGCCCAAATATGGCAGCAGTGGTTTAGAAAGCAGGTTGTTCTTTGGATTGCAGATTCTCAGTAAGTGAGTTATCTTTTCAGTGATTTAAAAATAATTTACAAATAATAAGTAAGTCTTCATGAGCTTGGCTAAGTTACTTCTGCTGTATGAATTTCTCTTTTTGTGAAACTGAAGTAAACAAGAAGAGGTTTGCTGATCACTTTTAACTTAAGAAAATTATGTTTTATTTTAATAATAATGAAAAGAAATCCACTGCACTATTATTTTTCATGCCTTTTGTTTGTGTTTTTCTGTTTTGTTTTGTTGTCTTTTTTTGTCTTATTTTGTTGTTGTTGTATTTAGAAAGGACTGCTAATGATAAACACAGAATTACTTTTCTATAACTTTGATAAATACATACACATGCTCCCTGAGTACCACATGTGAGTCATATTCCAACTATCCCACTGATGTCACTGAGATGGAATTGGAAGTGCTGAAATGTTCAGTGATGTATATTCCACTACAGCTGTGAGCAATGTGTTCCTCAGAGACTAATTCTCCAGGGCAGTGTTAAATCCTTGGACTTTCACATTATTAGTATAATAATATAACTTAAAATAGTATCAAAAGAGGTCTAGCTAAGAAGCTTAGTCTTCTGTATATTTCAGTTTGTATAAGAATTAATCTCTTAAATTATAAATAAATGTGCTTTTTAGACATATATATGTCTATGTGTCATAAAAAAATAAATCATAAAGTATGTTAAAGCAAAGTCAACAAAAAGGGCATTCAGAGTTAAAGCTAAAACCATAATCTCTCGCATGGCTTTTGTTGTTTAAAAAATGGCAACAGTTACAGATCAAGTGGTAGGATTTTTTATGTTTTGTTTTTTTTTTTAAGTATTGCTGTCTGACTTTTTTTTTTTTTTGCATTTTGTCTCTTAAACTTACTGTAATACTTTCCAAATACTTTATTATCTAATTTATTTTGTTAAACAGAAGGGTTTTTTTTAATTAATATATACATATATGTATAATGTGTTAGAGAAACTCATGCAAATGAATGATTTTACCAAAGAAATCATTAGTGATTATTCTACAAATGCAAAAAACTCCTTCTTGCTGTTATTGTTTAATGGCATACACTGATCTTCAGAGCTGTCTGAGCTCCAGACTATTGCAGAAAGCCCTGATTGAATAAAGCATTTTGGCATGTATTTAGAAATAGGACTTGGACTCAAAACAAGGCTTGTTGGGATGGGTGGTGGGCATCCTTCCTTCTGCAGAACTATTTTCCCAAGCAGATGTGGCTGCAGATTTTCCTACTCAGTTCTGCTGCCTGCTCAGACCTGTTCCTTCCGTGGTGTGAGCACAGGTGTTTGTGGTGCCGTGCAGGAATCCAGATCATGATGTTGGCTTTTTTTTTTTTTTTTCTTTTTCTTTTTCTGGAGTTAATTTTAACCTTTCATTCATGAAGTTTGTCATATGACCCCACAAACAGAGCCAGGCACTGTGATACGGCGCAAGGGAACCAGTGGCCAGGGGTCCTGGGTGTACCTTAAGCTGTTGTTACTGCTGAAAACAACATAAGAAATGTATCGTGGCCAGAAGAAACTGACATATGGTGGTAAACAGAAGTCTGGGGCATTGTATCTGAAGTTCGGAACAGTTCCTATGAACCTATAAAAACTTCACTCTGCTTCTTTAAACACATTCAATTTTTTTGTTGTCAGTATCATTGTCCTCAAAAAGTGCTGGCTCAGATACTGTCATCCTCCGTGGGGTTAACTTTGTGCTTGATCACATTTGGTCTGTCCACAGCTCACCAAAATCTAGCATAAAATCTCAAGGATAGCATTAAACAGAGTATTGCCCAGTTCTGCAGAATGTAATGACATAGTCACACCTGGTCTCACTTCAGTGTGCATTTCCATTTACTTCTGTAATGCACCAGTCTGGTGTTAATGATCACCGAATCAACAGATCAGCACAAACAAGCTCATTTTCATAAGTCTGATAGGTGTTCATATTCTCAGCAAAAGATGTAAAAAGGCTCAGAAATTACAAAATAGTTGAAAACAAACCAGACAACATATGTCAGTGCTTGTACTTTAAGTTCTTCCATTTCTGGTGTTGCAGAAGCTTGTCTAAGCCACAAAGTTTGCATGTGGGTTATGGTTCTCTAATGCATATCTTTTACCCTGATTGCTTGATTTTGAATTATATGCAGTTAATGCTCAGACTCCCATTTTTATGTTATACCTGTAAATTCACATATGCACATAGTTATGCATATACACACATATTTTATATGTACTTTCTGCGCACGAGAGAAAGTGTATCTAACATTTAACTTCCTGTACTGCATGTTGGTTTTTTTTGTTTTTTTGTTGTTTTCAGGAGAAGGAGTACAGCCTGTTTTCAGAACAGTCCGAGCAGTCTTAGCTGTTATTCTCTGTAGCAGCCTCAGGCTTAACAACCTGGCAGGAAAACCTGCAAATCCTGCTGTACCCTGCAGGTTTCTGTGACTGATAGAAACACTCTCTCTTCTGGGGTGTTATAAGTTCCCAAATAAGGAACCTTCCGTTCACCCTTTCAAACACACTATGTTACATTACTGCAATTTTCGGTCTTTTTGATGCTAAACTTGGAACACGTGTTATTGCTACACACGCAGCAAATGAGCATCAAATAATTGGGATAATAATTGGAGCTAATGGGAGTTTTATCGCATGGCTTTAAGAAGGTTGGCATTTCTCCCCAGGGTTGTGAAATTGTCAGCCTTTAGAAATGTTATTTTAAAGGAATGTTTAAACACAGTTCATAGGTCTAGGGTAGAGAGAGAGTCAGAAAGACGATGTTTTGTCCCATAGTTAAGAGAACAGTGTTATCATATAGTGTCTAACAGCTTGAAAACAGTCCTACAGCTGCCACAGACTTGGTGAATTATTCTATATTTGGTCACTTCTGAGAATGATGTAGAGCACTCAGTCCACTGTGCCCTGAGATCTAACTTTGTTTTGTTTTAAGTTGATGTGTGGTACCTGTCGAAACTTCAGAAAAACAAACAAACAAAACAACAAATGGATCAAAGACAGTGGAAACAAGTCCTATAGGATGTCAGGTCAGTACCTGTATTTGTTGCTCACATTACTGATCTCAAAGAATGGACAAAAAGTTAGAGGATAGAAAACAATAAATGAAGCCTGGAGTTACGAGAAGCAAAGACCAGTGGTAATTTCAGCCTCTCTTCTGCAAAGAGTTATACACATTTTCTACAGTTATACTTAATTTCAGAACTGTGAGTGTTGTTTTAATTCCAAAAGACACCTCCCATATCTAAAGTCATGCAAAGACATAAGAGCTGTTTTCTAAAAGAGGTCGTTGATCTAAAAAAGCTAAATCAATATACAAAGAAAACTGTAGGGAGCAGAAAAGGAGAATTACTCAGAAGGCAGGAAAATTAACGTAGTAGTAAATCTAAAAGTAAAAGATTGAGTAAGTATACTTCTGAGCTTACCAGGAAGCAGAGACAAAAGGCTTAATCCTGATTCACTTAACAGGACATTTGACATTTTCATTTCTTATATGCTGATAAAGATGTGGGTGTGCCATGCCACTTAAAAATTAGAATCTTTGCAAATTACTACATTTCCTTATAAAGAAAAGGTAGAATCTTTCTAGCTGACACTGAATAATAGCTATAACTGGGCTTTTTTTTTTTTTTTTTTAAATAAGAAGAATCTGCTATTTACTTGCTTTTTGAGGTTGCCTTTGCTTGGGAGATCATAAGAAGCTTTCAGAAGCCATTTACAATGCATAGTACTAATTAGAGCGGGAAAGAGCAGGCCAATTATCACTTACTTTTGCAAAGTGCCAAGCAATTTGAGATACTGAATGCCCTCAGTAACTTGTTGTTTAGGTGCATTGTTGAGCAAGTGGAATTAAGCGGATCCGGGTGCAAACACAAAGCGGTCCCTACGGGGTGTGGAATATCTCTGTGCATGGAGTGCGGGACCATCAGCTCTCGCCCGGGCTTTGCTTCCCGTCAGTGGGGTGCTTCTTGCCTACTCATGGGAAAAAGAGAAAGCCCTAATTAAGGCATACAGCCAGGCAGTGCCGATAGACAACAAGTGTGTTTCTAAGCACTTTTCCCTCTCTGAAAATAATTGTGTTTGTACACATAATACACTTCAGGTGTTAATCGCTATTGATTTTTCAAATACTATTATCATAGACCAGAATTCCATTTACTTGGAAAGACTTACTCAAGGATATTCATTATTTAAAAGCTGATTAATCAGCATATTAAAAGGTATTAATCCATGTAGAAAGGATTCTTTCCCAGACCACCGCGGACAGCTTCAAGTCATTTTGTTCCTCTGAGCTCAGCGCACCAAAAAGTGTTTAGTCTGGCAAAAAGTTTGCAACTTTTGGGCATCAACTGAAAGAGTCCCTAAAGATGTGTTTCAGCTAAACAGGGGAGAGACAAGTCTAAAGATGTTTATTGCATGAAAAAAAAAACAACTGTATTTTAACCCTTCTTTTCAGATGTTACTTCTGTTTAAAAGTTTTTTTAAATCACTAATTTAAGTAGTGTAATTCTAACTGTAAAATACTGAAAGAAGTTAGAACAAGGAAATCACATCCAGAAAAGTTCTAACCATAGAACAGCCAGACACAAAATGATTATTACTGTTAGGATTTATAAAAACAGTAAATAATAATAATAACAACAACAGCAACACATTTTTTTCTTCTTAAGGAATGAAAATCTAACTACATTTACCAGTTGAAGAGAGGGCAGCATGATAAAATCAATTATGCTTGACTACAGCAAGATCTTGACCCTAATGGTTTGCAAGAGTTACTGAGGGAAAATCCTGTTCTTACAGAAAGCAATCCCAAATCTGGTTGCAATGGTGGGAAATTACAAGAAAGGCAACAATTGAATGTATTGCTTTCTACTTTCTACCACTAAAATGAAAGAATCTTGGTTAGGGGAACTTGGGTTTGCATTTGAATGTTAAGAATACACTTTTGGTAATTTAATTCATTATTATAAAACATGTAAACAAACAACACACACACACAGACTGGTCAAATGCAACAATGGGGACCAGCAGTAGAGAATTTGCAATTCAGTTCAAACTGAAAATATTTTATTTCCTTGTTTCATGATGAAATATCTTATCAATCTGACAGGATGATACATGATGCATGGAAAAATGGTAAACAGATCATAAACCACTGAATCTGGAGGGTGAATAGTGTCTAGGCAGATACCTATTTGCTTCACTCAGGTTTTGTGAATGCTCAGACCCGTGAAAGCTGGAATGTATACAATCATGGTGTCATAGAATATCCTGAGTCAGAAGGACCAACAAGAATCATCAAATCCAACTCTTGACTCAGCATAGGACCACCCAAAACTCAGACTGGGTGCCTGAGACCCTTGTCCAAACACTTCTTGAGGATCCAGTTCCATATCCATTACCCTCTGGTGAAGAACCTCTTCCTAACACCCAACCTGACCCTCCCCTGACACAGCTCCATGCCTTTCCCCCCGGGCCTGCCACTGTCACAACAGAGTGGAGCTCAGCATTGCACTTCTGCTCTCTGTGAGGAGCTGCAGCCACCATGAGGCCTCCCCTCACCATCTTGTGACAGGACCGATGCTCATGTAAGAGCGTGAACTTTTCAAAGCCAAACAAAATAGATGTAATTCCTCCATGAAACATATTCCTCACCTTCTTAATTAACACTGCAAGACAGTCAGCTTCCTTTGCTGTTTCTTTAACTGCTGTTCTGTAACTTCAGTAACTGAAGCATCAGGACTTCACTTTTTTTCAAACTAAACAAGACCCTTTCCAGATTGCTTGCAGATTGAATGTGGTAATTTTCAAGCCACAGCAAGTCAAAGGTACAAAGCAGCTTAAGAATGGGCTTCATAGTGGGTTTAAGCCTAATTACAGAAAGTCTATTGACTCTCCAAAGTAAATACATAATAAAATAATAAGTAATAATTATGAAATAATTAGCTCACACCTCTGTATAATAAATCAGGTGTTTCTGTGCTGTGAATGATGGTGCTTTCTGCGAATCACATAGCCCATGGAGGTGTAAGTTAATTTCTGGAATTCTTTTCAAATTTCAGTAACAACAAAAGGTTATGCTTCGTTTCTCCTTAAACGTAGATGGATATTTATTCAATTCACAGGCACCGGGAAAGCTGGCCCAGATTTTAGGAGGCACTTCCGTGTGCCCAGTGTGGTCCCTGCTGCCTGGCCACCCAGGTTGGCTGCCCTGAGCAGCTCTCCCTGCGGCCAGGCAGGGTAGGAGGGAAGCTGTCACTGCCTCAGGCTTTGAAGCAGACGTTGACTCTATCTTGGACTTCCAATTGGAAATACATGGGGTTTGCAAGGGAAGTTCCTGTGGCTAGCAGATGGGCTCCATCTCCTTCTGCTTTCCATCACTAAAAAATTGTGTTATCCAGAGCCAGCAGCTTCCACAGAGTGAAGAGACATACGGTCCTGGAGAGACTCTAGATATCTGTAGGCAGATCCAATAGACCTCAGTTCCCTTACATAAGCAGAAAAGATTTTCTTAGCCTCAGCCAAAATGGGTGTTAAAAGTCGATATAACTTTTCTGTACAGAAAACAAAAATCTGTGTTTGCAAAATAATTTTGAAAGGAAACTGTTTTTGTCCTCATCCTTCCTGCCCTTCAACCCCAAATAAAAAAAGAGGAAAAAATCAAGTACACACTTTAAATGGCTGCATTGCAGAAATAAAAAAGGCAAAAATTTATCTGCTTTGATTTAAAATCTCTGCAATAGATTTCCAATTCACATTTGAATAAGTGACTTTCACCCACAGAAGCAGTCAGGTACTGTAAGTTAAAGAACTAAGTTAAGTTACTAATTCCAAGACTACATATATCAAAACCCTTCCTCACTGTTGGTTGCTGATGCTCCCTTGGGTACACTGCAGAGCACACTGCACAGTGCACACTACCAGGAGCTGCATGCTAAGAACTGTTATTTATTTTCCAAGCAGTTAACTCACCAAACAAAGATTCATAGATTTTTAAGAAACGTAGTTATTTGTAGACTAACATCTGTACTTGGTGTTTGAAAAAAAAAACAAAAAAACAAAAAAAAAAACTTATGATGACTTTCTTAACCATTTCCCTGCACCAATCAGCACTCCCCTCACAAATTTCCTCATTTGGTTGCTGTAAATCTGCTTCTTTGTAACGTAAATCACAGTATACACATAAACAACTTATTTTCTCTTTTTCTTTTTCTTTTTCTTTTTCTTTTTCTTTTTCTTTTTCTTTTTCTTTTTCTTTTTCTTTTTCTTTTTCTTTTTCTTTTTCTTTTTCTTTTTCTTTTTCTTTTTCTTTTTCCTTTTCTTCTTTTGTTCTGTCGTTCATTCTTCTGCTAGAGCGTGAAACAAAAAACACTGTTCTTTGATGTGTCTTTTTCTAAGGTCCCTTCTTCTGTACTTGATAGCTACTGTGACACTCTAGGATGTCTTGCTACTTTGTCTTCATTTGCTTTCAAAGCACCTATTCCATGATAACTTGTGCTTAAGTTCCCAATTGACACTGATTGATTTGTGTTCTACCTTAGGGCATGGAGGCCTGTCGCCTCAACAAGTCAGGTTTGCCACACATCCTCCAAAGATCAAAAAAGAGTCCCCGCCTGAATCTGTATGTAAGCTGAGTATCTGAGCACAAGCACAAATGATGATGAGAAAGTGCAGAGGCAGTAAGAAGCTTGGTCAGTATAGTGTTAGTGGTCTTAACACAATCAGAGCAACAAGTTGACAGGATTTATAGGCAACACGGGCATTTTGCCTGTGCTTTTCACTTTGCCTTCCATTCAGCTTGCTTGCTGTTAAATGGAGTGCTATTCTGTTTTTATCTTGTCATTTCTTTAACTTTTTTTTGCAATGAAAAAGTTTATCATGAATCTCCTTATTTGTTGACTGCTGGGGTATGAATATTTTTCATATTGCTGTCTGCTACTGACTTTGCATTTCTGCTTGTGAAGTAGCTGTTGCTCCAGTTCATATCAGACATGCTTCTTCCTCCACATGTGATGAACTTATTTGTGCCAGCTTCCAAATTCACTGGAACTGTCGCTTAATCCCTGCTTTCAAAAAGAGCTTCATCTTGTAGCTTTGTCTGCAGTAGGGACTGACTTCCTGAGGCATTTGTTCCTTAAGACATGTCTAGCTCTGAAACTCTCCTATTGCCTGACATCCTCAATACTCTCAACAGAGAAACAAAGGAATTGCATTTTGCATATATTTTCAATTTCACAGAGCTGGAAGAATATTTATCTCCAGAAGGCATGCTTTGATGTGTATCTCTGTCACTGTAATGCTGTTAGAGAGTTCTTCCTTATCGCTGCAAAATAATGTTAGTGTTTCAGTAACGTGAACTGTGCTCTGTCTTGCAGCATGCAATAATATCTTAGTGCTGGTTACCAGTGCTTGCAATGAGACAATACATCCCACCTTTCTAGAGAGGATGGCTTGGGAGTTTCACGAGGTGTCAATCCTGCTCTGGACAGTGAAGTGCTTGCTGCTCTGTAGGCATCATCATGCACATTGGGTCTAACACTTAAGTTCTCTTCTTGTGTCTCTGCATGCTTTTACACTGCATAATTAATTGCCTGAAGGATGCATCAGTTTCTCACAGGTAATTGCAGCATCTGAAAAGGTGTATCACTACAATCCTCTTTCATGTTTTTTTGGGGGACAGTGCACTCATTGCTTTCAGTTTCTCATTAACTGGAATCTGATTGCTAAATAGGGAACATTAATTTTCCCCCAGTCTGCTTTCAGCCCAATATTCCTATCATAGCACCTGTGTAGGCATCTGCTGCAGCTTGATACTTGTCATCATGGGCTGCTTCTCCCCAGAACTCTCATTACTCAGGAATAAAAAAAGTATCCAGCTGCTGTCTTGATTCATGGGAGTCCCCTGAGTGCAAGCTTCAGTTTACAGAGAACACCTTCCGGCCTTGGGATGATGCCCGCTGGCATTCAAACTGAGTGCTACCTGCCAAAAAGTGTGGGAAAGGTTGTCAGGTGGTGGAACAGCTCATCTGGCCCGAAAAACAAGAGCCCATTCTTGATGAGAACTGGCTGGGAATTTTCCAGTGAAACTTGCTTTATTGGAAAATGTGGAATCTGTATGTATTGACCAGCTGGAATGTCTGGTCAAAACCAGAGGCAAAAGACCCACCACAGAACTGGTGGGCTGGTAATGTAGCAGTGTGGAAGAATATTGCTCACATCTGTGCTTTGCACAACTTGTTCTTTACTCAGCCCAATGGGTGTCTTAATCACAAGATGCTGAGTCCTCAGTCCCACTTCTCGACCCTTCATTGTGCAGCTGCTTCAATTTGTACCAGCAAGTCAGGACCCTGCAACCTACTGCCATACATGCTGCACAGCTCCTAGCTGCACTGCTATCTTCTTTATGCTCTTGTTGACCAAAACTCCATGCTGAAAAACACCTAATTAAAAGCAATTCATTAAAACGTCAGGAAGACCTGAAACTGTATATGTGGATAAAAAAATATAAGATTCAAAGTTCCACATTAATCACTGGATGTAATACTGATTTCGAAGTTCTTAGTATACAATTGAGTAGTAATGGAATTCTGTTTTTCATACTTTCAATATAGGTCTTCTTTTTCTTTGTTTTGCTTTCTACAATATGGATTAGTTCTATACTAGCCAAAACATTTTCATGCAGACTGTCTTGCGTTTATCCTTGCTTCTTTACCAGGAATAACTTCAAATTGAAAACTGAAGAAAATTTCCTCCTTGAGACAGTATGTGTTATTTTCAAAAAAATAATCTCAATCACAATATTGTACATTAACATAAACACTTCCGGAATAATCCATACTTTATTCTTACAAAATAATGTACTTATAAGAAAGTAGAATATGAACTGCTGCTGACAGAGTATCAGGAAAACTAAGTACAATGTAAACTTTGAATCATGCTAGAAGTAAAGTATTTTCTAATTTCAGAGGAAAGTTGCAGAAGTGCCTTTGCTGTAGTGTATGGAACTCCAACATACAACAGGAATGATTACACTTTCCTTGCAGGATGTGTTTCAGTTTTCAGGACCTTGATCTCTCCAGGGCTAGCTGCAGTTCGCAGATGAAAGCACACTTTCACAGCTATTAGATTATTTTAATATTCTAATTTTGTTGATGCACTTAACACAAAATGACTTACACCAGGAAGAAAATACTGTCTTGTTTTCTCTCTGGAAAATATAGCACTTCACATTATCTTTAAGTTTGGAAAATCTTAGCTGCTATTTAAACTTGTTTAATAAAGGGGAATTTCAGATACTGGCAGAGAATAACTATGGAAATATCTTTCTCTCTGCCGTAATCTTTAAGGATTTAAATTGCTGATGATACTTAGTACTTTCAAACTACCACTAGCATTTTCACTTTTCAGATTTCCATTTCTATGAATACAAGAAAAAAAAAGGGGTGACTTTTTCTGGTTTGTTCATTTGCAGAATTTCAGTGCCTCTTTGCTTCAGTTCTGTTCTTTTAGCTCTGCTCAGCTCTGCTCTGCTCATGTAACTTAAAACCAAAATAAAAGTAATGGTTTGAAAGAAAGATATCTGCTTAACAGCTAGTGGCTCCAGCTAAGAAATCTTCACTATTGCATTGCTCTTGATGCACTTGATGAGGCAGACCTGGTTTGACTACATTTTTAATTTAAAGAAGATAGTGTTCTTAGTCTTCTACTATGATTTTGGTAATTATTTCAGTGTTACAACATATTTTTCTTTGTTTGATTGATATATATTTTTTTCTCTAAAGAAATTAAGTTTATAGGATCGAGGACTCATTTTGGAACCTACTAACAGTTTGAACTGAGGCAGAGGATCAGCAGGCTATATGTCACTAAAGATGGATAGGAGGAGAGGGACTTTGCTGAATGGAGAGAAGGATGCACTGAGGGAGTAATTTACATTTAATAAATATGGGAAAAGTCACAAGAGATGATTCTGTTATAAATATTCTATAATCTTACTAGACAGCATTCTTATCTTCTGAAATGGGCAACATGGCATTTGTCTCCCTTAGTGCAGAAAACTACAATAAGCTTACCATATCAAGCTTCACTGTAGTCAGCAGTTACAAATAGGAACTTATGGAACTAGATTCCATTGGTTTCACTGACTAGATTATCACTGGTCCTAAGGAGGACGTTTTTACCTCACTTTCTCTGCTTCAGTTCACATTGTTGAGTAGCCTCAAAGATCATGAATGCAGATATATTCCAGGAATGTACTCAGGAGTCTTCAAATATTTAATGGGCATTCAGTCCACAGGGTCTAACTAGAAGTAGTCCAAAATAAACATCTCTGTGGCTTGAATCTACTAGTCCATACTACCTTCTGATAGTGTGAACTCGGACCATAAGTTTTTTACTTAATAAATGACTGTAAAAAGCATCTTTTTTGTGTTCTCTCTTTAGCTAGATAATGTCAATTTATGAACAATGTGTAATCATATACTTCTCTATTCATTCTACCTAGTGCCAGGCAAATAAATTACAGTTGATCTCTCAGTATTGGGGTGTCTTAGCATTTTCCATTGCCCTTGATGCAATTGCTATAGCAACAGAGGATATGTTCATGCAGCGTGATTGCAAAGGTTTTAGCCATCCTCCTGTGTCTAAATGAATTTAATGGTAACAAATTTGAGGTCTATTTGCTATAACTTCTGCACTATCGCTACTGTAACGTAATCATAAATTATTCTAGTGTCAACAGTCTGTGGTTATGGTGAGAGACATATTCACAATCAAAAGTCTATGATTTTTTTTTTCTTTTTCATTGGAAAAGAAGCCAAGGTTTCATTGGAAAGGAAGTGAAAGGTTTGCAGAGCTGATCTTTGACTTTTTGAAGTAACGAATTTTGTTGCGATTCAAAAGAAAACTGAAAGTAGATGCCTATATTTGTTAGTTAATACAACATTTAAGCTTTTCAAATAACTTATATTAGTCTCCATCCTCATTCAATGAATTTATGAGTGGGAAGGACCCTCTGGCTTACAGAGTCCATTCCCTTGCAAGCAGCTGAACCCAGATTTACTCAGTCCTTAGTTTTGTAGCCCTCAACTAAATTTTCACAGTACTGAATGTTTAAGCTCTTGAAATAATGGTGTCCTGAGCTTTCTCTTTTGTCTGTGAAAGAGATGCATATGAACAGTTCCCTCTGTCTGCATTTAACGTCTTCCACAATCCAGGCATGGGTCACCCAAGACTTCTTCTTAGCTATTGTCATTGGCAACATGCTTTTCAGGATATATAAGAAGTGGCTGTAGCAGCTCTAGGGCTCTGTGCACATATAATTCAACATGTGGGATGACTGGATCAGGTCCGTGTCCAATTTACTGTTGTTTTTTTTTTTTGTTGTTGTTGTTTAGTTGTTTGGTTGTTTTCTTTATGGTCCAAATGTATAATGACTCGGCATATTCATAGGAGCGATGCAATTTAGAGCAAAACTGGGTTCTTTCCTGTTTGAGTAACAACAGAATGGCTGGTGGTTATAAACTGTCATACGGAAAAGTCTGTTGTGTTTAAAGGTTAGGTTACATACCATGTTAGTAATGTTCTACAAATACCAAACCCTCTTGAGGGATGTTAAAGAAAACAAGTCAGCAATTCAAGCAACACATTATTTTGACATGGAAGATCAGTAAGTATGAATGGAAAAGAGGTAAACTTGTACCAAATTCATTTATTTCATCATAGAGTTTTGATATTTTTCCTGATTAAAACAAGAGTGTTAAATTACTTTTGTTGAAAAGTAATTAGAATGTAGAGTGAAGATGAGGTCATTTCAGTTATCTATTCTGAAATCTTTGTTTATTCCTCTATTTAATTTTCCAGTGTTCACTACTATTTCCTAGTCTTATTTGTTGTGTTTGTATACTTCTGATGAAGTTATATTGCTCCTAATGATAAAATAAAAGGTCAGATAATTCCAAGTCCACATTCATCTATTTCACATGCTTAGTTCATTTGTGAGGCCCTCTCAACACATTTACATTGTATGGTCACAGGCAAACAAACAAGTTCTTCTCTAGGTCAGAACATGTGTTCAATTAAGTTTTCATCTCAGTTGTGTTAATTGTTTATAGCCTTTTAATTAATTTATTAAGCTATTCAATCAATAGCTTCAAAGGTTAAAAATGAAAGACAAATAAGCATGGCAAAACTGATTAATATGTATTCTTCTGGTAAATGGATTTGGATGCACAGTTATTAATTTAAATTTTGTTGTGCCACTGCTCTTTCTTTTTTTCTTTTTTTTCAGAATATTAAAGCTTAACACCACTACCTACAATATTTTAGTTCCTCCTGCCTGAATTAAATTAAGGCTTAATCTTCATCTGTGAAAATTCTTTGTTTGGGACAGACCTAAGAAAATCTTCTGTGAAACTATTACCATATTCTTTATCTCAGGAAGAAGTACAGTTAAAAATTATACAATAAAATGACTATCCTTGCACGTCAGCCAAAAATCATTCTGTGTTGTCTTTGCATCTTAAGCTCTGGCCTACAGTCTGCTATATTTTGCCCATTCAGATGTTTCCTAAAATCCGTCTCCCCCTCAGAGCACAACCATATCTCCCTGCACGCCGTTACCATGATTCTTTACTTATCTTCCATCAAGAAAATAACACTGTGGTTAGCTTCTGAAGTGTAGAACCTCTTCAGACATTCTCTGTGTGTATTTCATACAAGATGCTGCTTGTGGGCTCCACAGCATTCTTTTTTGTTTCAGCTACTGCACTGCTTTCTTGCAGAATATTGAAAGATAATGTCTCAGTCCTGTCATCTCCCCTCAGGGAAAAAAATTACTAAGCAGAGTTTTATCATTTTCCAGATCTGATCTCAGAGAAGCACTTAAGTCACAAGTTCTTAAAGAAACAAATACTGCCAATTCCATTCACAGGCAGTTAGTGGAACATCAAGTGAGATTAAAATATGCTGGATTTATCCTTTTGATTAGTATTCACTGGCATAAGAAACTGAATTAAAAGATCAATCAGTATATCAAGTGGATTTTCACAAGATCTAGCTCTTCTCATTTCAGTGCATATATCTAGCTCTTCTCATTTCAGTGCATATAGAAGTGCCCAGGTTATTAAACACTTCCACATGCCAAAGATGTTCCTGATGATAACAGGAGTGGATAGAATCTGAGCTATCCTGATGACCTTTTCTCTTATGATTCTGAAAATCTGGACTAAGATCTTCCAATAAGGCGTAATTTTCTGTATGGCTGTGACATACGAAAATGTCATACATATTCCTATAAACTAGCAAAAATATTTGAAATAATTTGCATTCTTTTGAAGGAAACTGTAAAGCAACATTTCAATGCTCAGTGTTTTCACTATTTGAAATCTTTTCCGGGACCAAAAAGTTATACTTAATGGTACAACCCTCGATTCAAATCAGAGAGTACACTACAAGTCAAGTATTCTGATACTTACAAAATATTGAAAGGTTTTTGTATTTTTGTCATAATGAAGATTTACAATGCAATGCAATGAAAAATATAAACAAATGAAGAAATAAAGGAAGAAAAAAACAGAGATTTAGTAATATTCAAAAAGAATGCTGAAATATGAACAGACAAATTCTGTTGAACAGATGATAGAACAACCATATATATTCCTTAAAATATTGTATGTACTACACTTCTGTGTTTAATTTATGGAAACACAAATTATAGTGCTAAAATTTTCCTGACAGGCAAAATATAACAAGTCTTTAAATAATAAAACACACCTAATTTTTTCTCAACCACTTCTGCATAAACAAATGTGTGAGTGTGTCTCCAGAAGTACACAGTCTCATCTGCATGGAAAGCTAAATATTTAAAATTAGAATCTCTATTCAAGGAGGATGTTACTATAGGGGGCTTGATCTACAGCTGGTGGTTAATACCAGCCAACTTAAATCTTGTGCCAAAAATGTATAGTGTTTGTTTTCTTTTGAGAAGAAACAGATGATTGTCAGATGATATCCAGATGATGAAAAAGAAGTTGAATCTGTATCCTATTCTCCTTTCTCCCACTATATATACTTATTCCATGTGAAAATGTTGCAAAAGTTTCAAAAAAAAAACCAAAAAAAGCTAACCAGGGACTATTCATTAAATGAAAAATAATACAGTAGTGTACCAATACTAAATGTCTACAGTACATTGCTGGATGATCATTATTTGTTATTCACATACCTTACTTGCAGTGATAGTTACCCTATGTTCTATCCTACTTCACAAATGACTTCAGAAACGATGATATAAACATCACTGTGATCTATACCAACATTTATAATATTTTACCATACAATAGACCATTTACATTACATTTATTTGCCAGAGAAAATCTTTATGAGGCCTGTACTCGAAGACACAAAAATTCAAAACTTCTCCCAGAGACATGAGATTACTGCAGTTGAGAACTTAAAATAATATTTAAAATTATTTGTAGGGGGCATTACACTAATCTAGCACCTTAGGATGACTCTTGAATTCATTCTGTGGAGAATAAGCATGTCAGTTATATTATTATCTCATAACTTTTTTTAAAAATATAAATTGTATTGTACTGTTCTATGTCAATTATAGGAGACTTTCTTTCTTTTGTTAAAGTTTGGTCATCTTCAGTGTAAATGACCTCAGTGAAACTTTGTAAATAACTACACTGTTATGCTTCCTTTATGTTTTAGAACATATTTAATCTCATATGTTTTAAATAGTTACTTTAGGATGGAATGAATCACACTTTAGATTCCATTGGTTATATAGACAAGATTTCAAATGGTTATAAAGGGTTATAGCCATTATAACCATTATAAGGTTATAAGTTTAAGCATACAGATGTCATATAGACACCTTACTGTTATCATATGATTGATTTGAATGGACATGGCATCCTGTCTTCCATTACCCGGCCAGGTAATAGAAATGATTCTTTTTCCTGGCCAGGAAAAATAAATGATCTTCTGTACAGAACCTATAAGTCATTATAAAATAATTTATTTGAAATATCTTTGATGTTTTTAGGTAGAATGGTGTATGACAGCAAAAGTCTTGTACTGTACACACCATTATGGGTTAATGTCTCAGCTTACTTGTTTACACTTAATAGATGAAATTAGAGATACTTTAGCAAACTGGGAACTCCCTGATATGATGCACCCATGTCTGAGGGAACTGGCTGATGTCACTCTGAGACCACCTGTAAACACACACTGGGGGCCACCCACTTGGAAAGCAGCTCTGCAGAAAAGGTCCTGGGGGTCCTGGTGAATACCAAATTGAACATGAATCAGTAGTGTGCCCTTGGTGAAAAGAAAATCAGTGTTATTTTCTGGTGGATTAGATAAAGTATCATGAACAGGTCAAGGGATGTGATAGTTTCCCTCTACTTAATACTGGCGAGACCATAACTATATAGTTCAGTTCTGGGATCTCCAGTACAACAGAGATATGGAGCTACTGGGGAGAGTTCAGAGGCAAGATGATGATGGGACTGGAGCACCTCTCCAATGATGAAAGAATGAGAGATCTGGGACTGTTCAGCCTGGAGTAGACGCAGGGAGGAACCCATCAGTGTCCATAAATACCCAAAGGAGGGGTGCACAGGTGAAGCCAGGCTCTTTTTGGTGATGGCCAGTGAGAGGACAAGAGGCTATGGGTACAAATGGAAGCACAGGATATTCCCTCTGAACATGATGATACACTTCTGTGTTGTGTGTATGATGCAGCACTGGCAGATGATGTCCAGAGAGCACACCCTCCTTGGTGTGGGCCTGGGCACCCTGCTCTGTGTCTCCCTGCTCCCTGCTCCTTGGGCAGGAGTAGGAGCAGATGGATTCAGAGGTCCAATCTGGCCTTTGACCATTCTGTTCCTGTGATCCTGTGGTATACCTCTGATAATGTTAATTATATTTAAGTTAAGATGTAGCTGAGTGCAATCTATTTAAATGAAATGTGGAATTTTAGACACTGTAATTTTACTTTACAGAGTAAAACAGTAAACAGGGTAAGAGAGGGATAACAGTAAAGTCCTGTTATCCCTAAACTTATGCTCCTTCTGCTACTCTTGCATAATCACTGGTGTTTGGCTAACTTGAGAGACTTGTTTACCTCTTAAATAAATATGTTGAGTCAGTGGCATGTTAAACTTGAATCGCTTTCTTCTTACCTTCTTGAACTGGCTTATTGTGCATCAGTTAAGGGTCAGTGGTGGAAGGGAATTCACAGCCAATGTCAGATAGTAGTGGTTCCCTTTCTTTTGCTATGTCAAACTTTATCCTGAGAAAGGAACAGCTTGAGGTGCAACTGTGTAATTATCCTGTGCATTTGTTTAGATTCTGTGTGGTCAGCAGTGCTGAAGGGGCTCTATGGATCTAGCAAGTCAGTATCAATATTTTATCATGTGCACTCGTTAAAATCTGTGAGGTGCTGAGATCTTGGTCTGAGATGTTGGTCTGGAACCCATGTACTCCATTTTCAGCCCAAATTGACTGGAAACCTCTTAGAAACCTCATTTGTATAATTTGATTAATTACCTTCTCTAAAAATAGTGTGTCTGGTTTTGTATGATTTCAGCATGAAACCAAATGAAACTCAATGGTTTCTATATTGTTTTGCTTAGAACTCCTGGGTGCACTTGAATCTGTAACTTGGAGACGAGAACTGGAGTCTCAGAAAGCCACACAGAGCAGAGCAGGACAGAGTGGAACTAGCAAATGGACCAAATAGGCAGCTCCAGTCTTGCAAAGGGAAATTGCAACTTCACAAGCAATTTAGTTAGTACAGTTCATTCTAATTTATTACAGTAAACTATGTATTAGTGAACATTAACAAATCAGGGACAGATTTATTGTCAGGAAGGCTACTGTGCTAATGAGAGGCCCTCTGTATGGAGGAGCAATTTACATTCTGTCTCAGCCCATTCTTACCACGCTTTCTCATTATCATTGCAACAGAAACAAAAATGTTGTGTGGCATAATCTCTGACAAGGATGAACCTGGAGATGAAAAGAGGAACTTTAACACATCTCTTTCTATAAACTTCCACTTCAGCTGTTTTTATGTTGGCATTTACTTAAAGAAGCACGGGAGTTACTGAGTACTGGGCACCTCCAAATGCTGTTCTGGTCCTGTTTGTAGTTCCTGCTTCAGTGGTTGTTCCTTTTAGGAACTGCATTGCTGCTAGCCATGATTGTTAATTTTTCTACTGTTTTATTCCTCCATATACAAAATGGGATTCATAACACCTATCAAAGATTCTTTCTTTTTCACAAGATTTTTTACATTACTATGTATTTTTTAAGTAGTATGTAGCAAGTATTTTCATTTTCATCTGAATTACAGAGGATAGCATTGATTATTACTATAAAGCATTTGAGATTGTGTATTGGCAGGCATTGTCAAAGTGTTAAATAAGATCAACATATCTTTAAATCAATGAAAGATCCAGAGTATCACAATTCAGAAAGCAAACAAACCTAATTGTTTACTCTCCACTCTGCTGCAGACTGCAAGAGCAGACTGAAAATTAATGTAGTATATTTTGGCCACCCAGCTAAAAACCACAAAAATTCATATAAAACACCTTCCAAATTCCTCAACCCCAGATTTTACTGGTTTAAGAAAACTCTATGATATCTTTTCTCCTTTTAAAGGAATGCTCTTTTATTAAGAAAACAGCAGTTTGAAAAGATCAGAGTGATTTTTCTGTCCACAGATTTGCAGTTCAGCTGTTGATAAAACTACTTCATGATGTCTCCCATGGTAAGCTCTGTATTCCCCCCACCCTTTTCCCTGGAACAACTCTAAAGAAATCTTTCCATACTGAATATCAGCAAACTGTCTAAAGACAACAGTGTAACCCGTGAGAACATAATTAAGTCCTGTTTTTAATAATCTTTTAATTAATTGCTGGTCCTTTCATCAGGCAGTCTGGATTTCATTCTGTATACATCTGCAATGTTTCTTTTTTCTTTTTCTTTTTTTTTTTTTTTTCTTTTTCTTTTTTATTTTCTTGTTCAAGACAGTTTACATTTACAATGTAACACTTCATTGAAGACAAGGAAAAGGAGAGCAATGCAAATGCCCTGATTTTCCAGACTGCTCTGGCCACTTTGAATCACCCCATAAAACTTCCAGATCCCTCTTCCTTGGGGAAATCTGCAGGTGGTGGTGGGTTGCAGGAGGAGCTCAGCTCCCTCTGGCCACCAGCAGTGAGGGTGTGGAGGAGAGGGAGAAGGTGTTGCTGGGTCTGTGGGTGTCTGGCTGCTACTTGCTTGCCATTACCCCATGTGAGTCTTGGCAGCAGGTGAGATGGAGCTGCTGGGGGAAAACAGCCAGTGCCTGCCAGAGTTTAGTTTTCCTTTAACTGTTCTATAACATTTTCAAAACTGAGGAATTCTTGAGAATAACAGGGAAGGCGAGGAAAAAAATTCAAATAGAGTGAAAGTCGCCAGTATTATTCATTCCACGAGTGACTGGAGAGGGTAAAGGAAAACAAGGCAGTATACAGATTTGAGAAGGTGACATTTTGAAGTTTTCATTTTGGAAGATCTTGAATTATCTGAAGAATTGTTGAGAGTTGTTTGCATTTTTCTTGTTAAAATAATAAACAGAAACTTGATTGCTATTCCTTGTATGCTCCACTGGTCCTCTAGGGATGGATAAAGCTTTAGACAGGGTAATTTTTTTCCCATACATAAATTAATATATTTTAAGTCCAGAAGGGATTGTTCATCTGACCTCATACATAACAAAGCCAAATCATTTGCTGTATATTAATTGCTCTTTCAAGTCAGATAGCTGTGATTCAACTACAGCATATGCAGAGAAATCTTTCTACTTCAAACTGTTATCACCTTGTTCATAAATCAGTGAGCTCCTTTATCCTTTATAGAGCCATCGTCATTTTGGGACATCTGATCCACCAGGGACTCTGAGACCCAATGCAGGTCCCCTCCTCTTGGTTCACCCCACCCCAGTCTTACGGTCCTCAGTCCTAAGTGTTTTTGATTAAGTATATGACTTTACTTCCGATCATAACAGAAGTCATATAAGATCATAACATAAGATCATAACAGAAGTCACCTACACAACTAAGATGAAATGAGATGAAACGATGTAAGCACATCAGGCATTTGGTTCTTTTTCCACCACTCCTCTCACACTTGTTCTCAAAACAAGCTATGGTGATAGGTGTTATTTATTTATTTTAGTTTTATTTGCTTTAATTTAATTAAACTGTGAAGTAAGATCAGGGTCAGAGAGTAGCCCTTTGGGACTTTTCTTAACAGTTACTCAATGTTTATAGTTGCATTTCAAGACTTGCCAGATAGTATGTAACCCATTCAGTGTGGGCTCGGTTGATTTTACAGAATTCTAGTTTATTCTTCATAGTATTGCATGGACTTCTGCTAGAAGATATTTGCTTCAGTTTCACTCTCACATTTAAATTTATAATTTAACTTGCTGTTAGATGATTAATCTCTCTTGCAAAGAAGTTACCACTTGGCATATCTTTCTAGAAATAGGAAGAAAAGGTAGCAACCAGTAACTTTGACAAGGCAAGAACTAAGGAGGGACACAAAGCAAAGGATTTGATTGAAGTATGGGCAATGAAGAACTTCAGAATGAACAGTTAAATCACTGGATGAAGACTACAGCCTGACTCCATAATAAAGTGCAAGAGATGAAGTGCTGTAGTGATGCTGTAAGTACAAAGGCAGCAATTCTACCTGGAAAGGCAGGGACAAAATCTTGCAGATACTTCTATCTCCAAATACTTCATAGGAACCTAAAAGAGATGTCTATTTGATTCCCAGTCTTTCTCTTCTTTGTTCAATTTGGTATCTTCTGTAATGTACTGAATGTATTACAGCAGAACTGTAAACATATTTTCAGTTTCAAATGTTCTTTATTTTATCACATCTATGAGGTGATGGGGTTACATACTTGCTTATTTTCTGTATGTACAGCATATTCAGATCACAACTGGTGCTCTTGGAACAGCAAATGTATTAGTTTCTCCAGCAAAGAATTCATTTTCCGGCCTATAAGCACATAAGAAATAAAGAATGCTATCTGTGTTTTATTACAATGAACACCCTCTAGAACTTTTGATGATAGTCTCAATAAGATGGCCGACTGTTTTGTTTGTTTGTTTGTTTTGTTTGGGTTTTGCAAAATCCCTATTAAGAGTAACTAAGCAGAAATCATCTACAGAAAATCTTTTATTAGGTGAAAAATCTAACCTCAAATGAATGCAGCACATTGGAGAAAAATCTATTTTCTTTGAGTGCATTGCTTTTACAGACTTCCTTAATGCCCTTCAATGTATATTCTCTGCTCAGTTTACCCACAAGCAATTTTTGTCAGATTTAACTTTCTCTGTGAATACAGAAGCGATCAGAACCCACAGCAGTAGGGCATTGAAGTTTGTCTTGCTTTGATTTAATCTAGAATGGTGCAGGACAAGTAGCATGCCAGCCTAAGGCACTTTTCTAGATGTGTATATTCGAAACTACACCAAAGCACTGGAGTTAGCACTAATCATAAGAAAAGTCTTAGAATGTATCTGTGCACAAAAAGAGGAAAAAAAGATGAAGGAGGTGAGACATTGTCCTACCACTGTGAGAAGCCTGCTGAGAATGTAACTGGATTTTCTGAACAAATGGACCAAGATTTGAAGGCATTTAGAAAAAAGAAACAAACAAAAACTAACAAACAATAACAATAAACCAACTCACAAAAAAATCAAACCATCAACAACAAAAAACCCAAACCAAATCAAAATGCAAACAGCTGCATGAATAAGGAAAACCACATTCACTCTGCCAATGTACAGTCAATTTAAAAAAAGGTTTACACCTATGAACTGTCCCCTCCCCAAAATTATTCCCTATTTATCTATCAAGGGAGAAAGAAATATTTTTCCTTCATAATGTAACTAGTGAAATAGTGCATGCCTGTCCACACATACACACGCACGTGAAGAGCAGATCTTGCAGATATTTCACGCAGTGCTCTCTTCAGGTGGTAATTCCTGAAAGCAAAAGCCTGTGGTCCTACTCTTAAAAATCCTCAGATCCTCAGCATATGGTAGGTCTGCTGCCAGATAAACTGTGCCATATCCTCTGTGCATATAGATGGGAGTTATACAATGTATACCAGGTGTGTATTAAGTGCAACCTTAATAAGTGCACACATTCATAATTAATAATGTCTCTAGCATCCTTAAGCTCTGCGGGTTTTATAATTATTTTCTGTCTCAGTTTCTTGTTGAACTATTGTATTTCCTCTCCATTCCCTTGCTAGGAAAATAAGATTTTGCTTTCCTGATTATTGTTATGGAGACTCTGCCTTACCAGTGATCCAGCAGTATAAACTCTGTGCAGATTAGGTATGGGCAACTGATCACATTTATGATGAATTATCTAGAGCATACAATAGAACAATTATGTTGGCTTTCCGCTTTTGTGCTGGCTCTCTGGCAGCTTCAGGTGCTACCTGATCTGGCTCAAAGTTAGAAGAAAAAAGTTATAAAGTTACCTGATCCTGAAGAAGCCTGGCAGAAAACAAAACAAAACAAAATGAACACAAATAAACAAACAACAAAACAACAACAACAAAAAAACAAAACCAAAAACCAAAAACACCAAAACCCATGAAGAGAACCCCAAGATTTTTTTTTTAAACAATACAGGCTATAGGACTGGTATTTATTTGTTTGTTTGTTTGTTTGTTTAAATTCTCTGGAAAAGGTTTTTTTTTTTTTTAGAACTAACTACTAAAATCCCTATTCTGGATTTAATGTAGCGTCACATAACAGCCTGAGGTTAATGGGAAGAAGATTTGTTGAGACAGTGTATTTTGAGTCAATAGCACAAATTCATTTGGAAAACATGACTGTTGTATCAGTTTTTCTGATGTGACCAGCTCTCACTGGAGTCAGCAGAAAACTGCTGATTGTGGATTCCTTGTTCCAACAGCGGGATACGGTTTATTCAGCAATATGTAAGCTATCTTTTTAAATATGTTGTTTGTAAACAGTGTCTGAAGGTGAATTTATACCAACAGATAAATGAATTGTTGTGGCACATGACACTCCCCTTAAAATTATCTCTTCTTTGGAGAATGCTTCATGGAATCTGGAATTGACAGTTTCTTATGCTCTGGCTTTATTTCCTTCCACCATGTCTTTCATGAATTGAAAAAGTGGTCAACTTCATAAAAAAAATTCTGTGAATTATTTACTTAGCTCTGTCCTGAATCTCTGGAACACCAGTATTTTAAAACATAAGATATCTGCTAAAAAAGATAGTTCAATTCAAAGAAGAAGATCTATATTTATACATGGGGTTCTACAGCCTCAACTGTTCTGTGTCCAAACTTTAGGTGAAATAAAAAAAATAAAAAAATCAGTTAATTTATTGTCCCTTCTATACAAGCCTGGGCTAAGTGGTACTTTTCATGGAACCTTAGCTCCTGTGGGCTGTGCAGACATTTGCTGTCAGGGACAGTAGAAAAGTCACATGTACATATAACATCCACATAATTTGAAGGGCCCAATGTTTGTCTGCCAAAACTTGCTTCTGCCTATTAGAGATCTGCTGCTTGTTCCCCTTCCCAGTGGTGCAAACCTAGAACCATACTCTGAAGTAATTGAGCAGGGTTCATGCTTTTCTTCTTAAAGTTCTTGACTGAACAAGCACCTTTTTACACAACACCCTGGGAATTACAGCAGTCACAAAGGAAGCACTTAACAAATTTTGCTCTCAGCCTGAAATTTTAAATGCATATCTGTCACCTACCTGGGAAATGTGAGCCCCTGGCTATGCAGGGATAGAGGATGAGGAGCTGGGCAGCAAGAATATATTCAAAGTGCTCATTGAGCCTCCTGTTGGAGACAGACCACGCAATTTCACAAGTCAGTGAGCCGCACAAACCTGACTTTATAGTCCAATAGTTAATCACTCGTATGGAAAAGAGGCACCTTGGATTTTGACTCTTCTATCTTCTCTAAATAACAAGTCATAGACTGTCTATGTGAGGGTGTGTGCATCCTCCCCTGCTTCCTCACTTTCCAGCTACAGTGCTTATGGATAAGATGTTCACAGGTCAGTGCCAGCATCAATACTGCAACTTCATTTTCACTGCAGATAAGACCTTGTTGCATGGAACCCTTAATCCATAAAGGAGCTGTGACTCTGTAGCTAAACTTATGCTTCTGAGGACCATTATATTCAGAGACACCCAGCTGCAGAATCATTTCATCTGGAGTTGCAGAATCCTATTTTCCTCCTGCCCTGTGATCAAGGGTGCTCATGTTAATATCTCCCTGTCAAACACATTGGTTGCCTTACCTCTGTAAAGAATGGTTCTTCAGTGCATTCTGGGATCCAGAGTTTTGGATTTTTGGGATAAATACTGCATCCACAAGCTTGGTTCTAGGTGAGAAAGCCACTCTCTGTGAAATGCTTTGTAGGAATGTTCAAGTTTGTGTTAAATATTTTGAAAGTGGATGAGAGGATGTATTTATTAATCTATTAATATTAATCTATTATTTTATTTTATTCATATTTTATTTTATATCCTGTTTATTTTTTGCTGTTTACATAGTGTAGAAGGTTCCTGTGGCATGTCATGCTACAAGTCATGCTACTCCTTGTCTAAGAAGACATGGGAGGAAAAAGAAAAGAAATAGGCTCTGATGACTTAAGTGCTTCAGAATTAATAAAACCTTTATCATTTAGTAAGGCATATACTTGTAATGTGTCTCATTTCAAGCCTGTGGCCTCTACCAAACACAGCAAGTATTTTTTTTTTAGAGCTTTTAGAAGTATGGATATAGTTGTTCCACTTGTTTTATGAGATTTTAATTGATCTAATCTTTACTTAAACAGAACTATGTTTCAGAGACATGACTGTCTTGTCCATGTGTAAATCCTGCCAACACCTCCTCCATTCTACTCTCACTTTTGCCATTAATTAATGCTGTGGATTTGAGTTCATCATTTAAGTTTAATTGCTGATCTCACTGGCTTTGGAGCACTGCCACTGAATTCAATAGTTAATAATGTAGGCCTTCAGCCATTTTGTTATCTTATTGAAAAGAACAGAAAAACGATAGAGCTCAGTGCTAAAACAGCTGGAACTGGGGTTATGCAGCTGAAACTTGGAATATGTGTTTTACATTAACCTATCAATGCTTGATGGACAAACACAGTGCTGGAAGTGGGGCCAAGTTCTGCTCTCCCAGCTGAAGGCTTTGATGTATGGGCAGCAGATACACCTCCGCTCTCCTCTCCTTATGACCCTGCCATTCCCACCCACCCAGTAGCTCACTTTCCCCACAGACAGTCGCCTTCTCAGTGTCATCCTGCCACTTGGCACCTCACCACCAGTGTGTTGGAGAAATGCATTTGCTCCCTTAGGCCAGTTAAGACCTAAGTTCCAGTTCTCTTGTTTCCTGGGTGAATGTTCCAGCAACTGAATAATTATACAGCCAGTACATAGCATCAGACATGCTCAGTTGTAATCCTGGCCACAATTAACATTTCAGTCTTCTCCGGGGACTTTTTACTGAATTTAAGTACCAAAGAACTCATTAAATGAGAAGTGTAGGAAGGAGATAAGCATCCATCTTTCTACTTCTGAGTCTATGTGGGAGACTAAAGGAAGGCATCTAATGAATTTATATAACTCTACATGAGATAATCCTGGAAAGTGGGACAGGTTGAATTGTACTGTGAGACTGAGGCAAAGTCAGGGCACTAACTTCCCCTTTTAGACAGCTCTTGTTCAGACTGGATCTAAGACAATCAGTAAAAAAAATACAAATGTTATAATTTTTCTTTTTAAGTCCAAGGTGTGCAAATGTCCATTAGCCATATATGATAATATGGTCTCTTTTAATATTGTTCCTTCTTTGGGTTTCTCCTCTGCTTTAAAACTTCATACAAGTATGAGTTTAGTCTACTGGCTGCATCTCTTGCCTCCTCACTAAAGAACAGGTACGAGTTCCCCTCATCCTTTCAAGGTTTCCATACTATCTATATTAAATAGTAATAGTATGTGACAAATGGGATGCCTTGGAAGCCTGGAAAATTTAAAAACAATTATACTGAAATGTCTTAGATGACAGAACAAGAATGTTAAAAAAAATAATTATCTTTCCAATGTTGTGCTATGTATTATATTCCCAGTTCACTGTCGAGAGAGGGAGATTAATGCAAATTCCCCAGACAGGTAAACAAGTCTGGGAAAGCACCACCCTCTGGGAAATCTGCCCTAGTTCACGAAGGCATATAAACACTGATTTTTTATTTTTATTTTTTTAAAGAGACAGGCTGGAGACAAAACCCATGCCTAGGAAGGAATGGAGGCAACAGAAGACACAGACTAAAACAGTTTGATGACTGTATTTGTAGCTTCTGGCACACCTAACAGCAAGCTGAAGATGTATGCAGACTGTTGATTGTCTTAGGGCTTTATTCTCTGTATCTGTCCTAACCTAAGGAAGACTCCTTAGCAAGCATGAAAGCTACTTGTAGCCAATCTGCTATATCTTGGGAGAGAACAGGAGTAATACTGCTGAATTTGGTCAGACCTGCTAGATCATAAACAGAAAGATCTATAAGGGTTCTGCAAGAAACAGCCATTTTAACATTCAGCAGAGGGGTGGAGATGTCTGCCGGCAATCACAGCAACTGACTGCATTAAGAACTGCCAGAAGCTGTTGATCAGACCTCCAGTCTTTCCCTGCATGCCTTTCCACAATTCATATGGCTTTTGGATATTCACTGGCTTATATGATGTGCACTATTAAGTCTGGCATGTCTGCAGGAATAATAATTGAAAAATCCTAATCTGAATTCCCCATTACTTTTGCCAAATAAGAATTATTGTCTTTGCTGAGCATTCCTCAGTGTCTTCTAAATCACCATGCCTTTGTGTAGTATGTATGACACAGTACTTTGTAAATAGTTTTTTGTTTAATAAGATTCTACAAAACAGGACTTGTGATGAATTAAGTACCTTTTCTGGGGTCATAAAGTATTTCCCTACCTAGTTTGTAATGTGTTTTATTCTTTATGATGCATTCAATTAAAGCACTGGTACATCTGTAGAGAAGTACTGTAACTTTATGAGGTAGTGGCTACACTCACTGTACAGTTAATGCAAACAGCACTCATGCAGTTTACATGGCCTTACAATTTTGCATATGATAATTATCCCTATACTGGATACTCAGGGACCCAAGTATTGTCTATTACATCTAAACCAAATAATCATTACAGTACAGTATAACTAAATCTTTATCATAAGAATATATAAGAAGTGACAGGGTATATTATCTTCAGACAGCCTTACAAGATAATTAATCTTCAAAATCCTCAAAAGTTTTCTTGTCTGAACTTAAAAGGCCAGCAAGAGCTTGGTGAACAGACACCAACTGCTCTTATTGATTTGAACTGGCTTAGATGTATGCAGTGCTTTACAGGCTGACAGTATTAGGTAGGTAGGAAGTGAATTAGAGATTATTTAGTATAAGTCATTCAGTCTGATTTTTCTAACATAAACCTAACACTGAAACACTACAGTCTTGTCATGTATATATGTATATATACACATATATACATATATACCCTTTACCCATACATATCTGATAAATCTGGCAAAATGACTGAGGCAATAACTCCAGTAAACAACTTGGCATAAATGTTACTCCTTTGTTAATAAGAGTAGTGTACAGAATGTTCTGGTGGGATAATCAGTTCTGTTACAAGTGGCAAAGTATACAGAACGAAGAAGAACAATGCTAACTTATTTTTTGTGGGAAAATGTTGTACCATTTGAGTCACATTGTAGTTCTGCTCACACCTAGCTAGTAATAAGAAAGCAATGTAGTAAAACGTTATGATAATGGTTTCTCAGAACTAGCAGTGAAGTACAAGCACCTGCATATTCCTGTTCTCTGTTTTTTTCCAAAAACCCATCCCTTCCTAATGACTTAATAGTGTTTAACTACACAGAAATCAATGAGGATTTTATGGCTGGCTTTTTAAAAGGTCTCCAAGGAGAGCCTTCCCAGGCATGTCTGGCCTTTCAGCAGTAACATCTGATTAATTTAGTACAAGGAATTTGATGAAAAAAGATTCTGAGAATATTATTTGGAAGAATCTGATACATCAGCTGTTGTATATAGTGTAAAGTCATCCTGGATGACAGTTCCCTGGACTGCCTATTTGATTTTTGGGAATAAGTATATGGTTGTTCTGTGCAAAAATAAGCTGCAATGTACATAGGCTGCCGTGAAAGTAATGCCTCCTATTTATTTCCACGAAAACAAAAACAAAGAGCACAATAGCACTATTTGACAGAACAAACTTTCAGCTAACATAGTCAATGTCTCAACATAGTTACCACGATTAGCTATACATTTTGCTAGCTATTATCAGGAGCCTGCATGTCACACTTGTAACTATCTGTTCCATGACTTATTGCTGCCCTTGCTGAATTGTACTGGCCGCTGCCTCAGTGTGCTCACATCTACTGTTTGGTTTCCATAAAAGTTCAGCAAGTGTCAGTGAATGCCAGTGGGTGACACTTTTTTCTTTTGCATGGAAGAATTCAATGGCATGCCCTTGTTCCGTATGCACTTCCATGTCAGACTCTATTCTGTTAGACTGCCCTTCTGCTGCTATCTGTCACATGGCAATAAAATGTAACAGAATACTGGTGGGAAGATTCAGCCTCTGCTGGCATACCACCAACATCCTCCTCTGACATCACAGGCCAACATAATAACATAGGAGGCATTACTTTTGCATCAGTCTTCATACATTCCTTATTAAAGAACCTCATTACACTTGTTTTTCCTGTAGCTCTATTAGTGTTTTTTCCTTATACTGTTATTAAAGACCACCCATATTTACCTTGCAAAGTCAGACTGAGGTATTTTGTCTCTCAGTGTGGAGAGCAGTGAAGAGACAGCCATTCTCTGATGCTTTCTGTCTGTTGTTTTTTAATTTTGACCACAAGTGCTTGAATAATCATATCTTACTCATCTTCTGATATTCCCAATTACCACCAGTGACTTCTAACACAATCCTTTGAGTCTTCTCTCTTCCAAACTAAGAAATTCACATCTACTAATCCCTATTGATATGGAAAGAAATTTGTACTTTCTGAGTATATGCTCTGTGCCTGCTCTTATGCCACCATATTCTTATTAATGCCATCAGAACAGCAAATAATACTCTAAATTTGGACATATAATAATTTATAAGAACAGGATAATAGTGATTTCGCTTTTGTCCTCTATTCCTTTTCTAAGATTTTCTCTCTTTACTTTTGAAATCAGAGTTAATCACTGAGCAAATTTTTATGAGAACTTAACCACACTGATTTCTAAATCTTTTTTCATAGTATTAGTATTTAATTTAGACTACCACTTCTGAGATCTAGTTGGGACTGGTTTTGTTTATGATCCTGCTTTTAGGAGCAGAATATTTCCCCTGTCAGTTTATTAGCATGACAGTAAATAACATGAATATTCGTTTTAAAAATCCTGAATTATCAGTGAATGACACTGTCTTAGAATGTACTTCCTTTTCTAGGTCATTTATGACAGCATTGAGAAACACAAGCCTCAGCTCAGATTCCAGTGAATTCTCTTGTAAAATCTTCTCATGACTTCTAGCTTTTGTTTCTAAAGTCTGTTCAGATCTGAAGTTTTGATGGAATCTTCCCTGCTGCAATAGCAGCATAGGTTTATACAGAAGAATGCTATAAAATTGATTGAAAAACTGTACTTTCTTCATAGCCTCAGTTACTTATACTTACATCTGCCTGTTCTTTAAGCACCTTTAAAAAACTGCTAAATTCATGAAGTATGACTTCCCTGTGCAAACACAGTGGCCAGCCTTCCTTATTTATCTGTTTATCATGTTTTGATTGATTACAGGATATTTTTATTACAAATCTCTACCAGTTTTCCTAATACGAACTTCATATGATTTCCCAGCCTGTAGTTCCTTCATTCCCTCTTGGAAGTTTTTAAAAACTATTCTTTCAGTCCATTGATCATGTCTCATTACTCTGTGGTTGAGGCCATTTCAAATGTCAGTTCCTCCTGACTGATAATAGGATTTCACCTCCTTTTGCAAAACCTTGGATGTGTCTTTATGAGCACTGTGAAATTCAAAATAGAATGTAGACTTTTAGTTCTCTTTCTTACTGAAAATGATCTTAAAATCCTGCTTTATTTAGGGCACCTATCCCACTGAACAGCCATGGAATAGTTTCTCCTCCACAACTGCAACATATGCTAATGATGCCATTAGTCACTTAGTCGAAGCCTTGCAACCTGTAGTCTGAGGCAAGCTGAGAACCCATCTGAATCAATGGCTTCACTTCGTTTACTTCGGTGGACAGTAATTAAGGACTCATACAATTGTTCTGGGAGCTGAATACCTGCATACTCACAGAGTATGCTGAGAAGAATTGAGGTTTGCCAAAATAAATCCCCAGTTTTCAGCCAGGCAAGATTTCAGTTTGTGATATATTCTGCCACTGTTTTCTGTTCCACCTTTGAGCCAGGCCCAAAGGGTTTTAGTTCACTGCATCTCAAGAAAAACGAGAAAACATTGGGATCACAGAGTTAGGATTTTGATTTATAGGAACAGAATTCTTGATCATCTTGGACCAAAACTGCATATGTGTTTACAGCATTTTTTTTTCCCGTGGCTGTGTTTTTTTTTACATCTGGGTGATTTTCCCCCCCAATTATTTTGATTTTAGAGAGGATCTGCCCCAGTGGCTGCTATCATCTTCTACCTTATTGAAGTGTGTGTGCTCCCATCAGCATCTTAGGAAAATTTAACTGCATAAACAGATATCTCTGGCCAAGACAGCTCAGAAAGGCTACAGCACTGAGTGTTGCCATCAGGAAAACAGGGTTTGGAATTGAGAATGTTTTTGCTGAGCTGATGGAAACTTGGCATGCTGCATGATAACTTAAAGTTAATGAATGCTGGTGGAAAACAGGCCCCAAACTCTTGGCAGTAGAAAGTAAGTCAGGAGCAGAGATTTAGTAAACAAGCTGCTCACACACAACCCTGGCTCAGGGGAGTGAGATCAGTGCCGGTGACTGCACCTTCAAGTACTGGCCAAAAAGGAGGAGAGGATTCTGCCAGAGAGGAGCTGTGCATGCCTCCAGCCCGTCATGCAGCTGCTGTCCTCTAAGGTGGTGAAAAAGTGCTGTAGGTTAGGGGTGACTTTTTGGATTTTATCCTCAGTATACAAATTAGGTTCAGGTATCTGAGCAGCATTTGAATTTTCTAAATCTAAAATATGGAGCCTGAAAATGACTACTTGGCTGCCACTTAACTCTGGGGAGGCTGACTGTTATAAGTACTGAAATTCCTATCACTAAAATTTGTTCCATGTCTAAATGTTTGCAACTGTTCATGTGCTAGAGTTGCCAAAACATTATCATGTGAGCATCTTTAGCTTGGTTTTCAAATATATTTGGGGCACATAAATTAGACATTGTACTGATTGGCTGGCAGGGCCAAATCCAATCAATGGACTCACATGAGATCTTCATTTCTGCTTGTCATTTAAAGGGCAACAGTAGTGTGTAATTCTTCTTCTACTTTTCTGGTTAAGACATTGTCATGCAGTTAATTTCCTCTTCTGCTTAGTCAGACAGTATGTTTATCTCAGGTGTTTCTCCTGACTGTGTCTAACAGCAGCTGTGTGGGGGCACATTCTGAACACAAAAGAGGGACGTTCAGTGGAATGAAACTTACCAGGAAGTACACTCCAGAAAGGGCCCGGGTTCCTCATTTTTCACATCCTATCTCCTAGAGACAAAAATGTCACTAGGTGATGGAAGCATCTATGCCCTACTTCTGAGTCCTATGGGAAGAACAAAGTATCCTGCTATGAAATACTCTGTAATCTGAAAACTGAACCAGAGCATGTGGATTCAAGTTTTCCTCAACAGAAAAAAATATTAACTCTGTCTCCTCAGCTTGAAGTGAAGGTTTTAAACCTTATGTTACACACCAAGAGAGAGACAGTGCTGTGTTTTGGTTTTTTTTTGAGTAAGGAATTGGCATAAGGACCTGTGATCAAGGGCGGATACTTTCTCATAGGTCCAGGAGCATCAGCTCTGGCTCACAGTAGTTGCTCACCCCTACGGTTCTACACATTGTTTGTTAACGATGCACACTCTAATTAATTTGCTTCCAGATAAATAAAGGAGATCAGTTCAAATAGTGTAAATTGTTGGTGTGAGCCTGACTGAATCTCCTTAGGGTGGATTAAGGAGTTGCCTCACACACTGACTCAGTCACAGGTGGGCTGGGACAGGATTTTCTAGCTGGGAAAAGAGAAAACATCTGCCCTAGCTTTAGGAAACAGTTCAAAGCTAAAAATACCTCAGGCAGCAGGTTCCCCTTTTTGTTCAAGATCTCCATGATGAAAGCACTGTCAAATGAATTTAAAAGCTTTGTGTGTTCCTAAATCCCTCTGTGGATCAAATCACTTCATCATATCTCTCTACAAATATTCCATGTGTCTTTCTTGGAGACTAGTTCTGGTCTCCTCAGAACTGTTACCAAGATGCCCCTTAATATGGCAGCAAGATAAGACAGTGCAGAGGCAAATGCTCTTCAGCCTCACACCTCTGATGCCCTGGTTTCCTCCAGGAAAAAAGAAAAATGGTCCCAGCTCTCAGCAACCTCACAGAATTTGCCTTCCTCCTTAACCCTCACTTCCTCTTCATCAGCTTCTGTTATTCCTTTATTTCTTTATTTATTTCCCTTTTACCAGCTCAAGTCTATCTGATCCCACTCTGGGGCATTTGCTGGAGATTTAGGATTTTCAGTAAGTTCTGTTTTAGCCAGAGGAGTCTGAAAAAAGGGGATAGAGGGACAAAGATGTATTGGGCTGTGTTGGGACTGCAGCAGCAAGCAATTGCCTAGTTATCAAGCTGCAGCTCTGGACCAGCTGGCACAAGTGCTTGTGTAACTGCTCCCTAAACCAGCTTGGTGAGACAAGACATCAATTTCAACAGATTAAATACCACGTTACCCAGATTGTTTTGACCAAACTGGATGAGAAATAAATTTTGTTAGCACATTATCTTGACAAATCTGAAGGGTGCAATAAAAAGAGGGGGTGGAACTTGGAGTAAAATGAGCTATAAATTCTGACCAGGATCAACTTTGGCTAGAAGGTAAAGTGCAACTGAGGTTTCATGTGCCAGCAAGATCATTGCTGGCACGAAACCAGACCTTGATAGCATTAATTTCAGAAGAAGGTCTCACCTTGGAGTAAATACACCTAAGGATGTATTTTTGGGTTTGTAACATTCAGATTAAGCAGTTTATCAAAGTTACATATAAGGATGTATTAGCATATTAATTAGGGAGGTCCTGAAATATACCCATTTTGTAGAGGTAATACAGTTCTTTTGGGATTGGTATGGTCATTTCAGCCTTCCTGTTTTTCTCTGTTATATGCTACGAAGGATAAACATTGCAAATATAAATCTTAAAACAGTCAGAGAGAAAGAGAAAAAAAATTATTTGTGAAAATGTATCTTAAATACCAGCAATGGAAAAGTAGGAGTGGAATTTTCTATGTGGTCTGATTGAGTCACAGGCTGTGATATTGCCAGATAGTAAAATTAGCATCTATATTGCTAGGATAAAGCTCAAGATTATCTTAGTTAAGAAAACAAAGGAAAAGGTACACAGGACTTTAAATATGGGTATGCTTATTTCCTTTCTGAATGGAGTCATCAAAAGACAATTTAATTTAATTTCATTTGGGAGGTTAGACCAATTATCATGTGGCAGAAGAGAGCTAACGCATGCTTTATTTAGACTTTGGTTTTCATTTAACCGGCAAGTGACTATGCAGCCATGTGAACAGAGCTTTAAAGCCTTTAATATCTTTTGTATACTGAATGAGTGGAAGCTGAAAAAAAGACAGTTTCCCTCTTCATATCAGCAGCAGAAATAAGAATGTATTTATTACATCGAGCTACTTTCTTTGGATTTACAGAAGACTACTACACTTCTACCTCTAAAAGTCATGTGGTAGCAAATGAGTAACATTAATTCCCAAATTATATAAATAATCTTACTGGTAAAACCAGGACATTTTCTTGAACGTAATCTTTTTAAAATCCTTAAGAATCTTACAGTGGAATTCAAGCTATGCTTTGTCTTTTATCTGTGTGACATAAATAATTTAAAAAGCTTTCTTTTTTTTTTTTCTATCTGTAATTATATTCTTAATTCTAGCTATACATAACTTAAGAGTTGCCCTTTATTCAAATTATTTACAATATTATTTTCTGTAGAGGTAAATGCGTATGTCAATAATCATTATCATCATATCATAAGCTTCTGACACATAATGATTGTTAATCTGCTATATCCTTTAGTTTGCCACAGTTCATTGGCACCTTCATTGATATTGATGGCTTTATTTTTTCTAGACACTAACTGAGTAATTCATCAAGAGAACAACAAAGGCTGCAATTGAAAGATAAAAAAACCCACCTAGCACCTGAAAATGTGCTGGAATATACAGAGGGTACAGTCTGGTTTGATGCTTGGATATGCCAGGTTATCAGCAGGAGCGCTAGGCACCCAGGGTTCAGGGTGCCTAGGAGTTCTTGCTGTGAACCAGCAGACCCATGCTGATGCTATACATCTCTGTTAAAAAAAAAAAAAAAATCTGCTGACAAAAGATCTGAGGAAAAATGACCTGTTAACCAAATATATGAATAAATTTCCAGATACACTTTTCTAATACACTCTTGTAGTTACATTCAGAAACTTTAAAAACAAGAAGGCCAAGCATGGATAGTATTCAGTCAGATGTAGAAAAATGCTGATATTTACAGAATAAATTGGGTCAATAATTCCCAGCATATTTAAATAATATGATGGTCTCAAAATGCGTTCAGGTCTTTTTTAAAATTAGCCATCTAACCAGATTGAGTGATATGCCTAAACTCATGGTATGGCCATAGAATCATAGAATCACATAATGACTTATATTGGAAGGGACCTTAAAGATTCAACAACATTCAAACCCCACTGCCATGGGCAAGGCTGCTACCTATCAGAGCAGGCTGCTCAGGACTCTATTCAACCTGGCCTTGAAAGCCTCCAGGGATGTGGCATCCACAGCATTTCTGGGCAGCCTGTTCTAGCACCTCGCCACACTCTGAGTAAAAAATTTCTTCCTAAACATCTAACCTAAATTTCCCCACTTTTAGTTTAAAACCAGTCTCCTTTGCACTATCACTATTAGACAGTCTAATAACTCAGTCTCTTTCCTGCTTATAGGCTTCTGTTAAGCACTGGAAGATTGCAATGCGGTCTCCTGGGAGCTTTCTTTTTCTCCTTCAACCTTCTTTTCATAGGAGAGATGCTCTAGCCCTCTGTTCATCTTCATGGCCTCACTCCAAGAGCTCCACATATTTCTCTTGCTGGGAGCCCTAGACCTGGACACAGTACTCCAACTGGGGCCTCACCAGGGCAGAGCAGAGGGGAATAATCACCTCCCTTTTCCTGCTGTCCACCCCTCTTTTTATGCAGCGCAGGATGCTGTTGGCCTTCTGTGTTACAAGAGCACACTGCTGGCTTGTGACCTGCTGTTTGTCCACCAGGACCCCAAAATCCTTCTCTGCAGGGCTGCTCTCAATGACTTCTCCAAATCCTTATACATACCATGGATTCCCCTGACTCAAATGTAACACCTTGCACTTGGCCTTGTTGAACCTCATTAGGTTCATATGGACCAAATTTCTGAGCCTTTTTGAGCCCTTCTGGATGCCATCCCTTCCTTCTGCCATATCAACTGCACCACTTAGCTTGGTTTCATCAGCAAATTTGCTGTGTGTACACTCAGTCCCACTTTCTATGTCACTGACAAATATATTGAAGAGCAGAGTTCCCAAGATGGACCCCTGGTGGACATCACACATGACCGGCCTCCACCTGAACATAAAACAATTGATCACAACACTCTGACTGCCAATTATTTATTTCATTCCAGCTTTCAAATCCATCTCACTTTAATTCAGAGATAAAGATGTGGTACAGGATCATGTCAACACTTTCCACAATTCCAGGTAATTGTCCTTCCTTTATCCACTGATGTAGTCACTCCATCATAGAAGGCACCAGATTGGTCAGGCAGAATCTGTCCTTGGTAAAGCCATGCCAACTGTCTCAGGTCACCTCCACATCTTGCCTGTGCCTTAACATATCTTTAAGGAGGATTTGCTCCATGATTTTCCAAGGCACAGGAAGCGTTGACAAAAATCCACTTTTCCACTGGTTATAAATTGCCCCATATTATGCCCTACATAGTTATCTCTTGTGACATATGCATTCCTTTATCTCACTATATGTAAGATGACCTGTAATATAATCATCTATCTCATGGTTTCATGAATAAACCAATAATTTCTACTGTCTTTCCACCAATAAATATGTAGAGAAGGACTTTGTTGTTCAGATACGTTCTCTCTACAGTTTATTTTTGGAGTATAGCATATTTCTGATAGTAGTAAAAAAACAAATAATGAATGTTGCAAATAAATGGAAAATAAAATATCAAGGTAACAAATGCTGAATTAAGACTTGCTTGATAGGACAGGACACTTTTTGTAACTGTATATGTTAGTGCTTATAAACAAATAATCACAACACTGATGAATGACAGTTACCAGGACTCTTGAGATGCTTTCTTCCATGTTGGACATGATTCCAGTTCGAGAGAGAAGAGCTTCCACACATCTTATAGAGAAAGGCTAAACTATAGCCTATAGCAACTCTTTTTTTAGGAAAACTAGGAAAACTACACACTTAAAATGCTGTTTAAGAGTACACATAAACCTATCATTCTTTGTCACTGTGGAAACTTCATGCCAAAAAACAGTGATAATAATTACACAGAGATGTGAACTACAGGTCACGTAGTAGTAAATTCATCAAATTTTTAAAAAGCTTGAGCAGGTTTGTTGAATGGATCTCCAGGTTAAAACCATGATACATTGTGCCAACAAAACTTACTATTACATAATTCCCAAGGAATTAAAAGTAATTCTGAAGCTAGAAAGGACTTGTTTGAACATGAAGGAAGAAGAAATTATCTGTCTTGAAACAAGAAGGTTTTGTTGCTTTTTTTTTTTTTTTTTTAATCACAATGATTTCTGAATTTGCATTAGTTTTGTTTCCATTCCAGTTATTGAAGGGAAAAAATAAGGGTCTGCACTTTACAGAGACATACCTTTCTCTATGATTTGCAGTTACTACTAGCAGTTAACCAGCTTTTCTATATCTAGTTATACTGAATTCTGTATAGTAAATCCAGAAAAATACCTGCTGACATTCATCCATTAAAGTTAGGATACAAAACCAGTCTGAATATTGGCATCAAAGGTTATTCATCTAGTTACATTAAATATTGAAAGCAGTTGTAAGTTGTATAATTTCAAGGCTTTCCGATACAGAATAATAGGATATTTCCCTGCTGACAGAAACAGAGATATAATTTTCATCTGGACTAAAATGACTAAATTTACTTGATAAGGAAGATGGAGGTTTTTTCCCTTTGTTTACTATACAATTGATAAACAGTGTAGTATGTTTGACAAATACTCCTCTGCATTTGGGAAAAAAAATAGTAGTTATATTTCTTGCATTTCATGGTTATTAAATTCTTCTCATTTTCAATTGTAAGTAAAGACATTATTAAACAGATTTTATTATAGATCTTTATCTATAAATTATTATTATCAATAATGTTCATCCTAGAACTTTTAAAGTAGTACCTATTATCTGCTTATGTTTCTTTCTAATTAAAATGAGAAAAAATGAGTATTTTCAGAAATTGCAATGAAGTTACTGGTGATAGTAAACAAGAAAGAGGAGGACTATTTATTCTTGTGATCTCAATTCTTAAATAAGTAACTAGACATCTGACAAACTAAATAAATTTTCAAAGATGAATAGTTTTCAGCAAACAGTCAAAAGGGTGCCAAGAGGATTATTTGATAGAATCTTGTCAAAATAATATAATCCTCTTGTTTTAATGAGATAATAATTTTATCAAACTATAAGTTAAAAAGCATTGGGCTTTTGTGATCCTGCACTTGGTATCACATAATGTCACATTTCTGTTAAGAAACTTGAATGAGAAAAGATAAATACAGACCAAAAGAATGGATTAAAGCAGTAAGTGTAATAAGAATAAGAACTTGTTCTTTGTCTGTACTGAAGTAACATCCCTCAGGAACCTTCACTTGGCCTTATACAAGTGAGTTCTTACCTGTCTCTTATCTAGGCCTGTATTAACTTGTACACTGTGTGATCTCCAGCAAAGTATTATAATACAATCCCACGAGTGGAAGCTAAATCCAAATAAAATCAAATGAGATCTATAGGCACAGATGAGGACAATTAGCTGCAGGAGCTGGTTCTCAACACGCAGTCATTGACTCTTCAACCAGTATTATTAAATCAATATTTGCTATTTTTCTAAGATAATTGTACATCAACTAAATCTTGCTAGAATAAGTCCAATAAACTATACAGGAAAAAAACTGTAAATCACAACATCTTACCAATTTTCTAATGACAGCTTACCCACTGTTGGCATCTATAAGTTGAGTTCTACATTTTTGTCGATCTCATTGTCTGTTGTTTTAGATAACACTTTACAGACCCTTTTTTTCCTCTGAAGTATTACTTCTTTATTTTTTCAATTTGAAAATGTTCAGCTGCTTAAAAGAGGAAGCACTGGAAATGAGTATTTTCTGCAGTATAAATATTTCTATAATTATTACCTTGGAAAAGGAATAAAATGAGTATGAACACTGATGTCTTTGAGTTTTGAAAATATTATTTGAGGCTGATTGCTGTTGGAACAGTGTTTTTTACTCCCTGCTGTCACTTGGAAGAAAAATAAAATTGTAATGCATGCTACTGCTTCTAATTGTGAATATCTGCTATTGATATTGTTACAAAAACAGGTTTTAGTGAAGTTAATGACAAGATTTCTAAGACCAAATAAGATATGGCATACAAGCTATTGCAAAATAATTCATTTCAAAGTAGCCAGTGAACAACAGACACAATAGAGAACAATAGTTGTATTTGTATTTAATATGCATTCAGTTCTGCTTAGAATTGAACATTCTCAGGTCATTCCATTGACTTTCACCAATAAATATTTTTAATATAATAAAAAATAATACTGTTTACATTTATAAAAGCATTTGCTGACTTGTTACACTGTTCTTTTTTTTCTCCAGAAAAGACTAACCTAAAAGCACTGTTTCAAATAACCAGACATAATCCATAATAACAGAATATTACAATTCTACTGCTAGGTTTTTAAAAACAAAAGAAAGGTAGTCAAATATGCATTTTTGATCTTAATTTTCACCCCTTGAGAATATGCATTATTAAACATTTTGAATGTTCTTGCAATGTACCATACCTTATATGAGAATTTGCATTTTCTGGAAGTCATTTAAAATGTGTAAAACAAAGCTTTTTAAAGCTGTTAGTTACTAAGTAATGCCACAATCTAATTGTAAAATGGGTATTTTAATTATGCCATTAGTTTATATACACGTAATTAGGCAATATGGATCTAAATTTCTAAAATTATCCTGTATTTTGGAAATAGACAGGTGCTGAATTATGAAAAGAATGCATACAATTACAGTGTAAGTAGCAAATTTCCAGATCTGTTCTTTCTTCATCGGTCTGAATGTTGTGGCTTGTTGGATCATGGTTTGCAACTAGACAAAAGGAATGTTGAGTACTGTCATCATATACAGATGCCTCGGGGTACCACCACAAAAGATTAGCTTTGTTCTCTTCTTTCTAAAGCACTGCGCTGTCTTGCAGTCCCGTCTTCACTAAGTGGAGCTCTTTGGGGACCACAGTATATGCTTCTTGGGCTGCATCTACACAGGACTTGGTCAAAGAATACCTTCAGTCAATGTCGAGAAGATTATTCAAAGGTTAAAATAAGGACTGCTAGCAATGTTACTATATAGAAGTGCATAGAATAGCTTAAATGCAGCCAAGATATGTTCAAGATGTACAAGGAAACCCTTTGCAATGCAAATCACAGATATTGTAAGCAATTACGGTATATAAAGAGAAGAAAACATTGACCTATCTTCATGCTGTCCACTACATACAAATGCTTATACAGTTCATGATTTTAGAAGAAACATTAGCATATTAACAGATTTTATGTACTAGGGCACATATTTTATTATAATAATAACAATATTGACAACAACAATAATAAAACATTATTATTTTATGATTTAATTTATATTAAATGTTATTCTTTAAAATAAAATATTATTATATAATTTAATAATAATAACAACAACAACAATAATAATAATAAAGTAGAATCTTAAACTGTTTGGCTGACAATCTTGGTTACAATTTCCTAATATTGCTTAGATGGGTGACCTGTGCCTGTCCTACTCAGAGAGGGAATAGCAATGGGTATAATGTGTCAGCTGAAATCACATTCCAAGGACGTTAGCTGAAGTGCCTGCAAAATAGTAATCTTAGAACTGTGACCTGGAAATGAGTTGGGCTCTATCTAAACTGTAGCCACTGTGAATACTGAGGGCGAATAACTAGTGTCTGCACTCTTCCACATGCTTGATAAGCATTACTGTTTATCATGGAAGAAGAGATGGGTGGTTAATCTTGCATGCACAAGGAATGGGTCCAAACAATTCGCAACAATTTTTGTCAACGCATCACTTAAATTCTAACTACAGAAAGGGACAGTTTTGCTGCCTATGGTTCATGGATTACAAATTGAGAAGAACTGTACTCATGTCTGAAGAGAATCTATTGCATATTCTTCTCAGTTGCAGTGAAAGAATTTTTCTTGCACATAATTTATTGCCATATAATTGTTCTTACTCACTATTCACTCTGTGTCTCTTTTACTGCTCATTAGCAGATCACACTTTTGAAGTTCTAATACCACCTTCAGTTACAGTTGTGAGCTTTGCTCACAGGGATGCCATCTCCTGTATCTATCTCAAATCAGGCAACATGAATTGTTATTCATGATCCCAGTTAAGAGAGAAAAAATATGTATTTCTGTAAGTGACTCACATTTCTAAACACCTCAACTTTCAATTTGGGAACTACCAACTGAAACATACGCCAACAAAGACAGATTACATTAGCATTTACAACAATAAAACAGGAGCCTGCATGTGCTACTGATACTGTTTAGTACTGCAGCAGAGCACAAAATTCAATTTGACTCTGAACTGTTCTTTTTAAGATAGTCCTCACATAATGTAGTAACCAGGCAAAATGTAGAGTGTTTTCACTCTCTCTCACAAATTTCTAACTTTTGGCCAATGATAAATTGTTACCTATGCATAATTAAGTTACTTTCCACAGGGTGAGTACAGTGAGTAGGCATTTGGCAATGTGCATGTGTAAGTGAAATGGAGTCATAAAAATTAGTATTAGGTTAGAGGAGCATTTTAGGTCAACAAATTCTCTTTCCTAAAGATAAATTTGCTTGTATTCAATTTTGAACAAACAACAGAAATCAATTCTTCTTTCCTTCTGGAAACAAGGTATCTGAGACGTGTTTCTTGTTTATACTGTCTACCACACTGGAAATGCAAGTTGTATTTAAAAAGAATGAATATTCTATTTGCATCCACTTTAAGTCTATTTTATAATTCCAGATTGGTATTAAGAAACCTTTGGGAATCCTTGAAGAAATCTGGGAAAACACTAATGGAAAATGCATCATAATCATATTGGTTCTTGGGATATATGAAGCCAAACTTAAGAAGCTTTATCTTGAATCTTTTCTTCCCTGTGATAAATATATGAAGCACAGTACACACACACACACACACACACACACACACACACACACACACACACACAGGCATGCACAAAAAAAAAAAGGATTTGGAATCAGTGTCATCAAGCAGATGATCAAAACACCACTGTAAGCTTCTGCATGAATATATGTTTGCTTTTCTGTTGCAAATAGTAATCTGAAAAGAGAAAGCAACTAAATACAGACGGCATGCTCTAATGACTATGGGACATATACTTAAAGTCATTTTATCTAAATACATGATTCCATTCAATTCACAACTAAAGTTTCTAGTGGATACTAGAAAGGTAAAGGTAGAAGGGTTATGAATAATTATTTAAATAAGTATTGGCTAGAACAACAAAATATGTTAAAACAAATATCTCCTTCTAGACAATGAAAATGAGAAGTAAATAAACCTGTCTTTCAAAAAAAAATATGATAATTAAATCACTTAAATTTGGTTTATATGATAAACTAAATAAAAAATATATGATAAAGGAGTGTAAGTATTATATTTTATCTTAAAAAAATCACCTTTGAAAGCAAACATTTCAATTTTCACCTCTGTAAAATACCAAATGCAATAAAATAGCACCCCCCCCCCCCCCCCCCCCGCCACCCCATTAAAGTGCTTTTCTCTTCTCACAGAAAGTTATAAACCAACAAGTGTCTTAACACTGACTCATAACAGTAATTCAGAATTAGGAAGTACAGTACTGGAGATACCATAATTTGAGTGACAACATAAAATCAAAATTCTTTCTACTGATAAAATCAAAAAATGTCATTTTTTAGAGATAGCTGTGTCAGGTAAAGCACATCAGAATAATCACATCTTTGGTTATTATTCTGTGTTTGTGTGCATGTTTTGTTGTTTTTTTTTTCCTGAAATGTATATGAAATTATTTATTTTTCAATTTGTGTGTATTAGTTCTGAATGTTATTAGTTGCTTTTATGCCCACCTGAGGTGGCTGCATTACAGATAAATATGAACTATGTATTAAGTAAACAGTGAATTAGTTCTTTTACAGTTCTTGAGGACAAAATGTATACCGTGTTCCAAGTAAAAATTATGAATATTATATACTATGCAAATATGGTAGTACTTATTAAAAAAAAAACAACCTGTAAAACCAATGATAGTGTAAGAATTTACATAGATTACTCGTATGTCTTTTGAGACTTTTTAAAATGTATTTACATGTATAAACCATTTCCTTCAATTCTCAAAACTTCCCATCACTACTGAGCAATACTGAAATAATCAGCCCTAGATAACCTGCTTCTGAATTACAGAATTTAGTTTTCAACTAAAATCATGTCAGGTCATGCCAGACAGTGTACTAACACAACAGCAGATACCTCCTTCTCTGCATTAGGCTGACTATCTCTGTCCTTTTCTCCATCTAGCTAAAGTACAATATGCATTCTAACATTTTCTGCTCATTAAGGGGGTAGTTTATTGAACGTGTTATGATTTGATTGTAAAGTACTCATAAACACATGTAGATACACACTATGAATGCTTAGTATCAGATATTAAGACAAGTCTAGTGAAATCAAACAGAACTGAAACCTGTTCTCACTAATTCTAAGATGCATTCAAGACCAAGCCCTTTTTAAAACAACAATAAAAAAAATCTATTTGAATTTATGTTCACTCAGAAATTAGTGAAATGATCTACATGAGCATAGGATTTAAAGAAATGCCTCGTCTCCTATACTTATATGCAAGTAACATGACCTAACATGTTAGAAGATAATAAATGTGGTTTGTTAAGTCATTTTGTAAGAGCAGAGATCTGGATTTTCAGATGCTCACTTTGTGTTTCACTTGGCTCAGACAACTCTGCTTTAAAGTCTTGTGCCATGGTGGAATGATAATTGGGTGTTGATGAAAAACATCAATCATCATTGTATTGTGATTCAAAGTTATATTTGTTTTAAAGTTGAGCAGGAAGATATTGTGAAATAAAACAGATGGGTTTGGAGATTGCACTCTAAAAGCTCCTTCATTTCCAGACCAAGTGTGAATAATTCCTTAAATCAATAGAGCTTATTGATTCAGGATTACCTGAAAGGGTTTTGAAGAATTTGTCAGTAAATAAAAAATATTCTGACTCTTTCCTAGTACATATCTTTGTGTTTCATATCTTTCCTAATACTTCTGAATCCCTTCTGTAAGTATTTTTCCAACATTCCTTCTAGGACAAGCCAGCCAGATTTTGAAGTTTTATTTTGCAAAGTCATTTAGTGGAAATGTTTTGTTATCAACGATTTAAATGATTGTTAAATGATCCATAAAAATAAAGAAATAAATAAAAACTTTACAAAGTTTAATGGATCTTTTAGGGTTATTTATACCAGTTACTTTATATCATAAAGAGGAGATTAATCTTTGTTCATAGTTGTAAATAAGCACCTAGTTACCTAAAAGAGATTGTATAAAGCTGAAACTTTTATGTGTGAAACTGTTTTGATTGTTACTTCCATGATAACCAACCATTAACACAACAAGTGATTGATCACTAGGATAGGGCTGAGTCTTACAAAGTTATTTAGATGATTCAAAAAGCCTAGAGTTTACAGAAGGATGGTTACAGAACAGTGTAATAAGTGTTCATCACAGCTAGTGTAGCAGTCTATATTTTCACTGAGGCATATGGGTGATCCTATCGAGGTCTTGACCCCTGGAGATACATTTCATCTGACTGCCCTTTGTGCTCTTTTCCTCCTTTGATGTTGGGGACACAAAAAACACAGATTGAAAATTCACTGGAAAGACATTTTCTGCAGTTAGTATCCGTAGGCACTGATGAAAGAAACTTAACACTACTATGAATGTCTTTCACTCCAGTGCCCAACAGGAGACATTCTCTGTTTCTGCTTCTGCACATCTAGCTTGTTAAAACTGCTGAAGATAGTTGTGGTAAAGATCCAGTGATCTGGAGTTTCTGAGTTTAAGAGTGGGATTTCTTAGGTCAAGAAGTTCTTACATATATGAAGATTTTAAATAGACATTTATGTAGGTCAAAGGGGGTGAGTTTCATAGCTGAATGACAGTTTCATGAAGAATGAAGAGGAGGGAGGTTCACTCTAGGCTTTTGTTCTTCAGTGTGCCAATATTATAATAACTAAGTTGATGTGTAAAAGTGAGTCAGAAGATTATTGCTAGGGAACTTAGTTGATCAGAGGCAAATGCAGAGAGCTCAGTAATGTGGGAAATGAGCTGGCAAATGTTTTGCATCCAGTAAGTGAACAAAAGCATTTGAAGATGTTGAGAGAAGAGTGAACTTAAGGGTCATTCAGAAGGAATCTTTTCTATTCTCCACTGCAAAATGTCTTCAGTCTTCAGTCTTCATTTTCTTCAACATGTCATCCATCTTCCCTTGATCTCACCAAACCAGTTCTCAGTAACATCCTCCTTCTTTACTAGATTGTCATTGTTTTTCTGCTCTGAAATTGTGACCAACATTCACAGGAATGTGTGGTGCAGACTGTCGGCTACAGCCTCTCACTCATTATTGGCTGCAGAAACAACTCCTAATTATTACATTCCTCTAACTACTTCCCATAATGAACACAAGCACTTTGAAAAGTATGAAATTAATTAATGATCCCTCGTGAGACTTCTACATACTTCAGCTTTATTTAGACTAATTTCAGCCGGGGCCAGAAGGTTGAGGTTATCTCTTAGGGTTATGTAAGGCAGAACTTCTCAGCTTTTAGAATCCAAGAATCACCTGCTTTTGCAGAGGTAGAAAAAGACATCTTACAGTGTTGTCAGTTTTGTTTTCAAGGATAACCAAATAAAAATGAAGCTGGATTTCTGGTGTTCAATTTACCCCTGTTGTCTCAGATTGTCTGCATGCAAGAGAAAGGTTGCACACATGTTCTAAGTCTTTTAGAAGTTCAACCAACACCAAATGTGCTGCCAAGTTCTGAATACTGTCAACAAGTACTTAGAATGATTTCAGTTGAGGCAGTTCTCAGTCACTTCAGGCCAGTTTTTTGAAAGAGTTTAGCATTTACCCAGCCATAACTGCAGAGAAGATTTTGATCAGCAAGAAAATCTCATTGACCAGGCTTTCAAAGAGTCTTGTCAACTTAGAGGCCACTTAACCTGATCCTAAACAGAGACTGAATTTGTGTTAAATATGACTGTGAGTATTAAATCTTTTTTCATAAATATGTTGACCTTCAGGATTTCTCTGAGAAGAAGGGGAAATTTCTTCATTAAGTTCTGACTTTGAATACTAGATTTAATTCTATGTCTTGGCATGAATTTGAAATTTTACCTTGAAAATAATTCTCTTGAGGCATAAGCATATAGTTTCTATGCTGAGGCATGCTAAGCCTTGGCAATTCTGTTTTTATTATCTGAACTAGAGATTTTATTGCAATTGTGTAGGTTATATTATCCCCCTTGTATACTGCATGTAGTTTCTTTGTTGTTGCTATTGTATTCCCATTGGTGTATTAAACTGGGCTAGCAGAGACATGATTTTTGTTTCTTATGTAAGACAAACATATGCAGATCTAACCAAACTCAGTGTTTTTTTTTTTTTTTTTGCAGTGACATTACAAATAATGGTAACAATCTCTAAGAGATCATTACTCTGTTTTCATTAATGATCATTTTACCCTTACTGTTTTTACATTTTTATGCTATATATGTAGTAAGAGGATTCATCACCCTTAATCACTCTGAGGCATAATTTTAAAAGGATTTCAGGATAGAAATTCAATCCAGAAAAATGCTTTGAAAAATATATTTCACTTTTTAAGAAGTTCTGTTGCTTTTACAAAGTCTGAACCAGAGGCAATGTGTTCCAAAATATAAATAAGCCAGACTGAAATATCCACTAACTTTTCCCATATCCTCTTAAGCAATCTTCATTTTCTTGAAAAATAACCTTATAATGAAAAGCTTAGCCTGAACAGGCAAGATGGAGGAGGGAGAAAATGTATATTCCGTTTAAGAAACATTTGCTTCTGTGTATTTAGGCCTGCAGAAAATGCTTGTACTGTTTACCTGTCTGTAAACACAGTCAAAATGCCCCAGGGTATTAAAACTCGATGTGTCAGCAAATACTAGGAGTCAGGTGTTTAGTGGTCTGGATGTGTGGATGCTTGAGATTTCGCCAGGCACCACTGAACAGTTTTCATCCATGCATAGCTGTGTGACAAAATATGCTGAATAAGAACAATGATGGAAGCAGTACAGTAAATAAGGAACTCTTTCAACTGGGTTTTAGTGTGATGTAATTCTTATTGCACTTAACAGTAGTTTTCTCAAAGTGTCTTTTTTTTCCCACTGTGATTGGTTCAGCCTACATAAACTGTAAGCAGTGATATTACAGTTGGATTTGGGGAACTTATTCTGTAGGGATTATAAGCAATTTTTGCATTTCTATAAGGAAATCTTTCCAGACAGTTACAAACATCCGCACAGCTCTTAGATTTCTCCAGATTCCCAGATAGTCTTCACGACCCAAAGCCCTTTGAAATTCACTGCTCTTGCCCTTCACACATACTATTTTCAAGGGTCGCAGCTTCCTCTCTCGACTGTAGAGACCAGCTGTCAGCATTCAAACGACCATGCCTAGGGCTACTTTGAGCACCGTGGAAGGAAAGAGGGGAAGTGAAAGGTTTGTGAGCAAGTGACAAGAAAAAACAGCAACTACTGTGTAAATGAAGTTATAGATATGCTAAGTGCAAACCATTGTCATTCTATAGATAAGTACCACTGTATGTTTCTTTATTTTCGTGTAGTCTTCCCTTGGTATCTCCTACTAGCTGAGGCATCAGAAAAAGGAAATTAAAACTATCGGGAAAAATAAATAAATAAATAAATAAATAAATATATACACACACATATTCCCAAGAATCAGGAAAAAAGACCATAGAACAAGAATGAAAATAAGTATGGTAAACAGCTAAACATAAAGTAGGATGAAAGAGATGTTTACAGATTCAGAGGGGAGCACCATCAATCAGGCCATTTTTGTTAGATTAGAAATAGGCACATTTCACATTCATGGATAACCTGTGCTATAGTGTCTATGGTAGAATCCACCCCTTGATCCCAAGCTCATCTATATGTTGCATCTCTCCTTGACAGCCTGAGGTGTCATGGGCTCATTGAGTAAGAAATAATTCACCATTATGTCACTTCTCCAGATCTACCTAAACCACTTCCAGTCCGAGCATTCCAATACACCTGCTGGTTGTTTTTATATTCTTCAGAGGCATGACATAGAGAATATGATAACCATATTCTCTACCAAGGCAGCAATATCTTTCTATGCTGCAGTGGCCCATATAGGTTTACCTCTGTGATGCCAGTTCTGCATCCATTGCTGTAACCACCCCCAGATGGCATTTGCCACCATTCTTGAATCAGTGTAGAGGTAGGGCACTGGCCACTTCTCTTGTTAAACAATATCTAAAGCCAGATGGATGGCCCTCACTTCTTTAAATTAGCTCAATTCACCTCCTTAAAAACTCAATTAGATGGTATAAAGTAGGTGGCAGTGCATTAATCTTATGTGCATTGTGCAGGCCACTAAAGCATCTTCCATCAAGGGGAGTGGTAACCTTTTCTTCTTTCATACAACATACCAGGACAGAAGTTTAGTTGACATAGAAACATCCTCAGCTGCCAGTTCTGTTAATAAGTTAATAAGAAAACATCTGAATGATGCCCAATCTGGTACTGTAAGTGTAGTCACGTTCAATACATGAACTATTATGATTATGGATTCATAAATAGCACACTGCCCCATTTGTGTAGCAGCATTCAATGAGCTACTCAGGAGCCCCTCATTCTTCATCTAGTGGCATTCAATCAGAACTCACATGGCTAGCTTAGAGGATGGAACAGTTTATTGAAGCAAAGGATACACAAATTCTTTGGATTCCTGGTGATAAATTTACTGTCTGCAAAGGTTGTGCAATTAACGAAGAATAATACAGCCTGATCACCACTGTGCTAACCTGTAAATCAACTCTATGGAGATTTCTCAGTTTCCCAAGGAAGCACTTGGCATAACTGAGGGATGCAACAGACATCCCTATTAAGGGGAAAAGAAATGCTCAGCCCTTTGACTGATCACAGAAGTCAGCGGTATTCCCCCAGTTTCACTGTGGTGGTATCTTCCCTGATATACCCCCTGTTTGAAGCCATTTTTATATTATTTCTTATTCAAATGGAGCTTGGCCAACTCTAGTCATGCCTTTGTTTATGATTGGTGTAAAATTCTCTCACAGCAAGGAGTGATCACACCTTGGATGTGGGTAACTTTTGGGGTGCAGCTTATAATGAGCTTATATTGAGCAACAGCAGTAGATGGATAGACAGATGGGGATGGGGTACTTTATCTTGTATGAGTGTAGGCTGTCTGAAGGGGCTTTGAAATCATCATCACTGGAGATTCTTAAAGACAGACTAAGTCGTCATCTGCTCTAAGATGTTCTACCTATTGCTCATTTCTAATGATGGATCAATTCTCATGAATGTGAATAAAGATATAGACACTCTGTCAGACTCATTTACATTACGCTTAGTCTTTGCTTTAATTTTTCTTATTTATTTATTATCTTGAACAATATTTTGGCATAAATGTTCATTGGCAAAACAATCAAAAAAATAAAATAATAAAAAACTCCAAGCAGTAGAGACAGTATGACTGCAATTTTTCCCAGTGTTTACTTTGAAGAATTTTACTAAGCTCCGTAAAAGGATTGACTGAACTGACAGAGAAAACTCAAGCTCTTCACACATTTGGGGTGGACAGTTTTGAGGACACTGATATTTGAAAAGCAGAATTAGATGAAAGCGTGATGCTTGTGTAATACAATGTTTACATCTGGAGTAAGTTGAGGAACAAGAAGAATGCACTTACTGTCAGCGCTGCTTTGTCAACCCACCATTTTAGTATTTATGCTTAATAGGTAGACTTATACATGATTCAAACATCCTGTACTTCCAGATAAAAAACAGCCATTATGCCACTTAGTCTGATTTTTGTATAACACAGGCCAGAAACATTTACTACGCCATTAACCTTATGTAGCATGTAATATCTTGATAAGAGAAGACACCTTGTAAAATCATAAAAAATAATCAGAACCACAACACTTCCTCTTAAAGTGGCTTCATTAATTTGCAAAGTCAATACTAGCATCTTTCTCAAATTTGCATCCTAAGTTCCTATGGCAGTCAACAGTGTTAGGACTAAAGTACATCTTCCACCTGGATTCATATTCCTTGTCATCTCTGGTATATAATCCCACGTGACTCTTGCCAGTTTTCCATTTTGATAGTCATTAAGGAGAAATATGTTCACCCACTTAAATATCTTAAAAATATAAATGCAGAATCCTGCCAAAATAAACAACAGATGCTAAAACATACCTTGGGGTGAATACTTTAGTCAGAATAGTCATTATCACACAATACACAACCACATTATCTTCATCTGTTCCTGTGGTGTATTCCCAGGAAACCTAGGTAACATATTTCACTGTACCAGGAGACAGTTGGGTTCAAGGTATGCTCATCAAATCTCATTCCCTTTTTGAAGAGATTAGAGATATGGATTGCTAGAATAAGCAAAACCAAACAACATGGGCAGCATATGAAATAAATTTTAGCATGATTTTACAATCATTTTCTCTATTACCACAAAGAGGATCTTTTAATGGCAAAGTCAGATGGTGATTTTGAAAAATAACCTATCCAAAATTGTGAGGATCTTCAGGAACTATTGGGGTGTATTCAGAATATTTGCGTTAAGAGTCTTTACTGTGAAATTCAGATACTGAAATGGTACTGGGATCCTGAATAAACTTGATGGCTTTGTCTTCCTTTTACTCATCACAGTTCCCTTTCTACTTCTGAATCTCAAAGACTCGATTATTAGTTTTCATAGCTCTGTATTCTCTCATACTGAATACCATAATACTAAAGACTAGGTTATACTGGAGAAAGTATGAGTTTGTGGAAAGTCAACCTAAGACAATTTTTTGGGTATTGATCACAAAATTCTTGCATGTACCATCTGTGTAACTATTCACTTTATGCAGATTAAAGTGCATAACCCAACAGATTTTTTTTCCCCATCGATTTTAGCTATAATATCTGGTTTATCTATACACTATTTTAAAGGTGTTAAGAATTTGAATCCCAGAACTGAGCAGTTTATGCTGATTATTGTACCAAACGTAGGTAGATGCATGTTAGTATTGGATAGCAAGTTACAGCTCTGCAGAATCTAATTTCCAGGTGAAAACACTTGTTCCTTTGAAGCTTACAAGAAGGTGACTAAAAATGGCTTAAATGATAGCATGCTTATGGCAATGACATAATTTATGTCTCTAGGGATTTGAGTTATTTATAAAATGATGTAGCTCATTCTCTCAGTTCTGAGTTAAATGTGATTTCAGGGCTAAAATACATTACATTTGCGGTCTCCTTAAAACATCACAGATCTTAATCTGGACAGGCCTAATTAAGTTTGCCTGCATTTCCTCCCGTGTATTTTCAGAAACATAGGTCACACATGCACAATCATCCATCATAGATTGCTTGTTTTTCAGTGAGGCAGCACCCAAGTTTACACATGCAAATAGGTAGACTGGACTCCACCCAATGTTTTACTGTTACAATTAGGACCGTGTACATAATTGGTGCCAAATTGTGCTCTTATATTCGTCACTGACATCTATGAAGTTATTCTGGACTTTCACAAATATGATTCAGAACCAGAAATTATAAATCACTCCAGGCTATGGGTAGTAATACACGTTCAGATTCAGACTGAATCCTCATTTAAATCCCAGGGTTATATTTGAAGACAGGAGCCTTTGCAGAATTCTGGCTGAAATACTGATTTTAGAGTGATTTTACTCAAAGTGATGGATCCGAACTCTGGTTATCAAAAAACATTTCACTGAATGAAATCAGTAGTATGTCTTGCAGGGATTAGTTTTCAGAGTGAAATCCATACAGCAGGTTTTGTTTGTTTGTTTGTTTGTTTGATCTGCTTTCATAAAGGCAATGAAGACAATCATATTTTTTTAGCAAATTCTAAGTGCAAAACAGTTTGTAAGATAAAAAATGAGATAAAGCAAGCTACAGAGGATTGTGTATAATTCAGATGCCAGAAAGTTTTTCTAAGTATCCAAAGAAAATATAGTGTATCTTGTCACCAAGAAGGGGGATGAACATAACCGGACAGAAAACTATTCTGGGAAGAAATAAAGCATGTAGGAACAGAGTGGTATAATTCTCTCAGTATGAGTGAATTATAAATGAAAAATGGTGGCAAAAAGGACCATGTTAATCACAAATGTTTAAGAGAGAGTACCAGGTGGAAGCAGACAAGTGTTGTTACTTCTAGTACAGAGCTGCTATCTATACTATATTAGTGTATCAGCACTAGTAATTGAGAAGAATGAAGATACATTAAAAGTTCCGAAGAGTCCTAAAGAGAATCTTGAGAATAGAAAGAGAGAATATAAACTAGAGAAGCTCAGTTTCTGTGAACTTCTTAGTTCATAGAAGACACCTTATGTTTAGGTGGAACAGATGATAGCTTTGCTGCTGAATTAGAAGAAAAATGTGACAAGGACTGGTAAGTGAGGCTGAACTCAGTTCAGTGGAATTTTAAAGCAAGGAGTTTCCCTAACTGTAGCTAAACATGGAAATAGCTTACAACAGAAAGGCAGCTGACACAAGATCACTTGGGCTCATTAGATTAAGGCAGCATTTCTTTTTCAAAGACAGGAAGACAAATGTCTGGAAGAAAGTCTACGAGTTGAAAAGTCAGAGGGACAGGAAAGTGAGGTGGCCACAATGATCCTTTTGGACTTGACATATTATTCTGCATTTCAGAGAACTTTCACTTTCTTACCATTTTTTTTTTTCTTGAACTCAAAAGAGAACATACATTTTCACACTGCCCTCAGAAAACACATGACAATAATTATGATCAAGGACAGCATGCTTGAGCACCTTAGGCAGTAATATGCAAGTTGGAATTCATCATTTTTATCTCTTCTTATAAGCAGCTTGTATTTTTGACTTTCTTTGCCAGAAATAATCAGTTTCAAGCTGAATGAAGTGAATGGACAGTTCATACAAGACAGATCAGATTAAAATTCAGAGAAGGTATAAGTAACCTTCTTAGTTTGCTGACTAGTGTTGGTATTCATATGCCAGAGCTCAAACTGATTGTTGGGTCTTGAACAAAAATTGCAATCTGTTTACAAACTAGATTGGCCTGTTGTATTTTTGTTATCACTCCTTACTGTCTTGTGTTTGTTATTATGGAAGAAAGGTTGTTTATTTACTCTGATTTTCTTTCCTTTGTGGTACAGGAGATGAATCACTCAGCTCAGATCATCTGAACAACTCTTACTTAATGAGCTTCTGGCTGTTCAGAAGTCTCAGGCTCTGGTGGAACCTGGATCTTTCTTTTTCACTGCTGGGAGAACACAATGGTTTCATTTCACAAAAGTAGAAATGTTTTGTATAACTCCATTTGTTGGCTTTAGTGTAAACAATATGGGTGACAATAAGTTTCAAATACTGGAGCCTGGAATACAGGTCTCAATTGGTCTTAAAACCTACAGAAAAGAAAACTTGCAGTTATATGTCTAGTCTTTCTAAGAAATGCCTATATCTTGTGTATGCATGTGATACTCCATTTACTTTAATAAAAGAAAGAAATTCCAATACACTGCATGTAAAAGCTCTGAAAATACTGATAATATAAAGAGTTTAAAAGAACTTGGTTTATTCTTTTTTAGGATGAAGACTAAATCTGTTGCCAGCTCAATAAAAATCCTGCTTTCACACTGTCCCATATAGCACGTGCATTTTGCAATGTCTGTACTATGTCATCCTAACTTGTCATAGTTACATAACCTACTTCCCCCACTGGTTACTTAGTTTTATACTTCACAATTAATATTGTATTTAGTAGTTAAATGGAAATTATTAAATTTCTTAGTATCACTTCACCTGCAGATCTTCAAAAAGATTTATCAAACTCATATGAAAGAAGAGAAGCTTTAACAAAAGCATGCTAATTGTTTAATGCTTCTTTCTTCAAGGCCAAAATATCAGGATTCATAAGCCTTATAGACTGGAATTTGTGCAGTAGGCTGCATCTAACCACATTTATTAAACTCTTTTCCCAATAGCAAGCATTTTGAGTTTTTCCATATTTACTAACCATTTTTTCCTAATACATATATTTTAGATAGAAAAGCATTAAATGTGTTGTTTAAATAAAAAATGTGATTGTATGCAGTGATTAAAATTTACATGGCATTTCTTGTTTTTTTCTTCTGTATTTTCTATATTGAAAGTACTGGATTGTTCCCACCTTCATGACACACATAACAGTAGTTATAAATGTATGAAATGAATTTGCCACTCTAAGCAAATGTGAAATTGGGCACTCAGTAAATACAGAAATAAGATTAATTTTATTTCAATTTATTGCTGCAGACATTTTCCAGTATCTATACTCAATAGACAATATATATAGATACATATACTACTCATGGTAATAACTGATATTCTCCCATTGGGTTTTCAATTTATTTCAGTAATCTAGGCAGCTTTTTTTAAAATAAGTAAGTACACTGCAGCTGTATATAGCCATAAAGAGACTAATTCAAATGTGTTTTCTTGAGTGATTTCTATTTTAAACAATTTAGGTAACTAAACTTCTCAAAAAATAAACAAAAAGCCAAATCAGTGTCTTCTGTTATATCATCTTGTAGCTAGGTGGTAGAAAAGCAGAATGCAAAAACTTAACTTTCTTGAAATTAAAAAGTTATGCAATAAAAGCAAAAAAAAAAAAACAAAAAAAAAACGGGGAAATTGAGGCTTTCGGTTTTTTTTTTTTCTTTTTTTCTTGTCATTTTCTGAACTGAACAAGTTATTCAAGCCTTTCAATTGGGAATTATATAGGATGTAGCAGCCTTGATGAAGTACTATCCCATAACACACAGGTATGTTATTTTGAACACTCTTTATTTTCAATTCTCTCCACAGCAGCAAGAAGTAGGAAACAACAGTATGGGAAACTGTGTGGTGTGAAATACAGGCAATATAGCAATGAGTCAAAAGATTCAATTTAATGTAGGCAGGGCAAAAACAGTTTGTGGAACTACATTCAATTTAAGTTTTGTTACATTGTTCCTCCTCTGACAGATAATAAAACTGTATTTATTTTTAAGTAATACTTCAGATCTGTAAAAACATAGAACTTGCTTTTGTTATTTATCTGCACTGAGATCCCTTTACACTTCCTTGGCTATAAACGTCACTTACAGCCTACACTGCCAACATATTTGAGTGGATTTTGGAGATAAGTAAGGATAAGGCCCATCTTCCCAAACACAGAGTCACAGTGTAAAATGATGGACTGTGTGACCACCCACCTCTACTTACTGACATAGATAGTCTAAATAACTCCATCAAAAATCACACAACTGTTGAAATTTAAAAACTGGAAAAAAAAAAAGAAAAATGTGTATAAAGGTGCTAGATCTAATGCTAGTTATTTTTCCTGTTTCCAAGTTCTCATCCAAATTCTTGGCATGAAGGTTGTATCACTATTTACTGAGATTTACACTTTTTTTTTTCCTGATACATATTTTGCCACTCTTACACACTTATTGCTCAACTGAGACCTCACTTTTAAGCTTTCTGTTCTTTTCCTGCTTCCAAATCACACTGACAACAGCAGAATCAAGTGACATGTCTTCCTTCAGAGATTTACCCCAAATGCTATTAAAAGCTTATTTAATCTTGTGGTTGTGTTGGGACCATATAAGGGTCTTACTCTATTCAGGAAAAGTTAACAGTTCCCTGTAGGACTATATAACTCTTCTTTACTAATATTAGGAATAGTTTGATTCTAGTAATACCCTGGCACTGCAGATCTGGAAAAGACATTCATCATGTCTTTCTTCTTTCTTCTCCTTCAGTGGGATTATGCAAAAAAGTGCATGCAAGAAGGGCACTTTTAAACTTATAATGTAACAGAAATTCTGAGAAGTCACAAAGGACACCCCTGAATTAGCATTCTTAATTAAATCCGCTGTTTATTATCTGAGAAGGGGCTCTAAAGAGCAAATAAAAAGTCTGGGTGTAGTGACTTAGTGTTTACGGAGTACAACTGCTATAAGACTGATTGCTTGATATATTGCCTCTTTCATTGTGAGCCACAAAACAGGTAGAGGCATGGTAGACTAATTTGGTTTATATATTCAGCTGTAAGGCTAGACACTGCATCATTCTTTTCATAAAGCAGGGGCTGGAGGCATGTGGAGCCCGTAGTCATGACAACAATAAGGCAGCTCAAAGCCCGAGCTGCAAGCAAGAAACAGTCTTGTCTCCATCCCTTCCTGCTTGTGACCTGGCTCTCCTTGCCTACAGAGGCGGGGGTGCGTGCTCATGAATGATCTATTGAACAGAGGTGCAGTGCACAGACATATGCCCACAACAAGCCTTTTAGCAGAATTTCCCACCATTACACTAACACTAGCTCGGCTCCACTCCTGCTAGTGGTGACTTCAGCTCAAGCGTACAAAGCCTCTTAGCAGCTGCTCTGCTTCGCTGCACAGATTTATTGCTATATAGCAAACACCGATGATAAAAAGACAAACATCTTGTCTACATCAGGACTCTCATTGCTGCCAACACTGGTGAGCTGCAGGAGGAGTGGTGAACACCTATAACTCCAGTTGGAATCAATGCAAATTACAAATACTCAAAAGTCCTTGAAGATTGAACCCAAGTTGCTTAAGCTGAAATTTTATTGGCATGAACAGGCAATATGAAAGCAATATAAGAACTTCTGATGTGATAAATGATAAAAATAGATTATCTGTACATCTCACATGAAATGAGCACTAGTGATAAAAGAAGAGATCAATTTCAGACAGCAAATCTGTTTTCAGACTGTAGTTCTTTGTTGTTGATGGTATGTAGTGCATCTTGTCACGGTCCATAAAGACCTAGATAATCACATGGTGCTAACATACTCTCCTCTTTTATGCTCATTAGCATCAGAAGTGAGTTTTACTCTTGAAGTAGTATAGGAATGACCAGAGACAGTAGTTGGCAAAGGAATAGGGAGAAAGTCAGGGGAATTTATTTAGCAATTTATCCCATCTTTTTTTATTCCAAATGAGAATTCCTGCAATTTGTGTGGATCCACTGCTGTGCTTTCTGCATTCCTTCCTCCATGAAGATGAAAATCTTCTTGGTATTTTATACATCTGTTTTTTGTTTCTCTTCTTTTAAAAAGGATATTAAAGTTCATGTTGTTGTGTTTGCATTCTACAAACTAAATATGACTATACCAGAAGCTCTTTTCAAGAAGAAAAATTTCAAGACATGTCCCTCAGTGGGTAATGTGATGTTCACTGATTTTCGGTATATGAAAGGGTGATTGTTCTGGATTTCCTGGAACCTGGGAGAACCATCATCTCTGATCGCTGCATCATGATGCTGACTAAGCTGAAGGCTTGACCTTCCAGAGTCAGGCCAGAGAAGAAGACAACCTTCCTCTTTCAGCATAATGCTAGGCCTCATGCCAGTTTGAAGACCATGAAGCACACTGCCAGTCTTGGCTAGAATGTCCTGCCACACCCACCATATAGTCGGGATATTTTGCCTTCTGGCTTTCATCTGTTCAGCCCATGAAAGATGGACTATGTGGACAAAACTTTCCTAGCAACGATGCCATCATAGCAGCTGCGAGACAATGGGTCACCTCTGCTGGTTCAGATTTTTATGAGTGTGGCATGCAGGTTCTTTTTCATCACTGGCAAAAATGCACAGCTAATAGTGGTGCTGACTATGTTGAAAAATAGTATTTAGTACTTGAGGATTTACTCTATCAAATACTGTTATTTTGCTCTTTAAATCTGTTGTATTTTTCATGGAAATATGTAGGAGTCATTACTTTCAGAGTGACCCATGCAAATGGAATAAAGTACTACCATCTAAATTTTGCTGCTGATGGAGTCATCACTGTATTCTAATATTCAGTAAAAACTTTTATGATTAACTGCAGATATTGCAGGTATCAGTGGCTCATTCATAATGCGTACCTCACTGAATGATGCTGTCCCAATGCAAAATTAAAGTCTAACCTGCTGTTTTTGTATGAAATCAAAGAATCAGAGGATCAAAGAGTCACAGAATGTCTGAAGTCGGAAGGGACCTCAGGGACTGTCTGGTTAATCCCTCTCTCAAGCAGGGCAACCAGAGCAGGGTGCCCAGGCCCACATATGGGTGACTGCTGACGATCTCCAAGGATGAGACTCCACAGCCTCTGGGCAGTCTGTGCCAGTGCTCCATCACCTGATGTTCAGAGGGAACATCCTGTGTTCCATTTTGTTCCCACTTCCTCTTGTCCTGGCACTGAGCATCACAGAAAAGAGCCTGGCTCCATCTTTGTCGCATCCTCCCTTCACATACATTAATCACTCAGAAAGAATATCCACTCACCATTGTTACCTCGGGGTAATGATTCAAGGAACTTCTATAGTCAACCCCCAGAAAGGTATCTGTTACAAGTTAACTGTTGTTGAGTAATTTTACCTTAAAACTTCTGCCACAGGTAGTGGAAGAAGATTAGGCCATAATACCTGGTATTATCCTATATATTGCTTTTCTACTTCATACTTGCTTCTGTATCTTTTCCAGTTGCATTCATGCAAACTGTTCAAAAAATTCCACAAATTTAAAAATGTTTCCTTCTATTAAGTGTGTCAACACATGAAATTAAATTCAGTGTTTTTCACTCTATTAATTTAAATAGTTTCATTATCACTTTAGGAAAGTCATAGTTAGAAATTTAGAAAGTGAGGCTGTGGAGTCCCGTGTACAAACAAATATAAGCAGAAGTTGAAAAAATAAAATAATGTGTAACATGCATTCAAACAACACACAGCAGAGATGAAAAACAAATTTTCCGTCTTGCAGTCATTTTGCTGTTGTTACTCAGCTATGCCATTTTGATTAGGTAGCAAACTCTTTCTGGTGTTTAATGGACCTTTTACCTAGTAAGAAATAAATGTATTGTTTTTATAATTGGAACAAAGAAAAAATGACATCTGACTTTTGCATTACCAGTTATTTTGGAAGTGTTGCAATCTTTCAACTGTAAACATAAAGAAATAAAGTATCAGTATTTCACTTACTTGACAAAAAAACATTTTTTTTTAATTTAAAAATAAACAAACAAACCACCTATGCAAGTTAGTGTCAGCAATTCCACTCACAAAAGCTTAGTACTTCACAAAAATAAGCAAAAAGTAAGCAATCATAAGAAAATGAAAAATTTCTTATATAATAGCATTTCTGGAAGGCAATTTTTCTTCAGGATGGAAAGGGGAATAAAGGTACTGGATACATTCAGTTTGAAGTATTATAACTGGGCCTCTTTTTTAGCTTGTCTTTACAGTCTTGGAAAGATGTAGTTTGGAGAAGTCTGGGGTTTTTACCTTCTACCGCCAGCACTATACTAACATATTACATGCGATTAAGATGTTCAAGCATGATAGGTAGCAGTAAAAGAAATTCAAAGGTGGTATCTACATATCTTACTGTAGATTGGAAGGAACCCTTGACTGTAACAATGAATTCTCTGTCCAAGTTTCATATGTTTCTGCGTGCATGCACCACGGTTCAGACGGTATCTGAAGTGTGACACATGACATCTTCATTGCTTTTTTTAAGTTTCTTTTCTAGCTGTGATTTCCAAAATAGATTATTTATTTATTTATTTTCCTTTCCCATGAGCAATCGGGAAAAGCAGCAATGGCAGAAAATGAACCCTGACAATGAACCTGTCCATGAAGGGCAGATAGGAAAAATGCTGGATGTGTGATGTCTGGCAGATATGCACAGCTGAATGTCTGGAAACCTTCCTTGGCCTTGTTCCTTCATCTGAACACCTTCCAAAGATAGCTCAAGTGCTGAAGTCAACCTGAGGCTTCAGGAAGGAAACTCTTTGCTGCTATGCCTGAAGACATAGGGACATGGATGGCCACTCTGCACCTGGGGAGAGACATGTAACATGATCTGCTTTCTTGCTCACTCCTTGCAATGGGGACACAGCACGGGACTGCAAGCAGAGGGATGCTCCTGGACACTGTGCACCCCCACAATCCTGTCCTGAGGCCCCTTGTCCCCCACTTGTGGCACTAGAAAGCTGGAGAGAAACTGCCAGGTTGGAAACATCTTATTTATCCCCTCTGTGACAGGAAGGGCTAGATGCAAGCCTGGAACTTGGGAAAGTTCATTTTTACTTTGTGATTCTCTATACAAGAACAGCAGCATCTGGATTGATGCAGAAAAACAAGAAGGGGAAAAAAACACATTGAGTACAAAAATAATTATAAGAACAGGAGTATTAAATAAATGAGCTGTGTCTAAGACACAGTTGGGGATAAAAAGCACGTTAAAATTGACAGTCTTTAGAGTGAAAGACCAAATAAAATGGTTTGGTTTGCCAGAGAAATAAGATTTTTAAACAAATAACACTCTTTATAGTCAGTCTGTTGATGAAATGTGTACTAAAATGAGAAGTGCTAAAAAAGCACCAATGAAACAATATGTTATTTCTGCTCATTCAGTGCCACAGTCTGTTAATTAAATTTAAGTTAACATGCCAGCAAAGGCAGACAAAAGCAATTCGGGAGATTAACTGATTCTATAAAACAGTGTAATTTTAAATATACACCGTTACATATTTCATAGATTTTAGTACCATTTTGTAAGAAGAAATTATTCCATATTATGTAAAAAATTTGATATCTGTGCTCTATGAAAAAATGTTTCAATGTACACAGGAGGAAGTGTACATTTGTACATGCGTTTGTGCATTTGTTAACATGGCAAAAATGTACAGTCTATAGAAACATTTGTAGTTTTTGACGGTTTTTTCACAAATTTTAAGGCTGAATGGTAAAATACACAAGGAAAATAAAGTGGTAGAATAGCAAACTTAGTTGTCAGTTTGTTAATGACCAATTATTTTAATTGGAATAGCACAATGTGAATGTGTTATAGTTTATGTACTTTACCAAAAACAATGAATTTCAAATTTTCCTTCTTGTCAGAAGAATATACTGCAACATTTTTCTACAGTGTCATCCTAGAGGGACCTATGAAATCTTTGTAGCTTTTAATTGAGCTTCACCACACTTCTCTCAGGTAAGATATTTATGGGTAAAATGAGGATCAGAGTGACCAAATGATCTGTCAAAATCAATATAAGCCTTTCAGTGGTTTTGCTGGCAAAATGGAATGTTTTGGTTTTTTTACTACAGCATAGCTAAAGGCAGCAGAAGTGCTGCAAACACCTTTAAGCTGTGCAAAATTGTGCCACAATCAAGACAGTTTGCAGAAACATCCTTAGCTATCTGCTACCGAAAACGGCAGCTAACTTATTTATGCTGAGACTTTTAAAAACAAGTGTGCACATTTTTTTCATTTTTTTTCTTGTAACAGTCATGCATTCTAACTTAACAAAAACTTAACACATTGATGGCATACTTTCAGATAAGCCAGATAGAAGAGGAAGTAAGAGTTAGCAGTATTCCTTGAATTGTTTTCAACCTTAGAAAAGTATTTGTTTTCATACATCACTGCAAAATTTAATGTTCTTATGTACAAATACAAGACTTCCCATTGGTCGATGACTGTCCAGAACTGTAGTGGAAAGTAAACAAAAACACACTGGCCTTTTTGCAATTTGCCAAGCCAGATGATTGTATATTGTGCATTTAACATCAGAGCACCCTGGTGCTGCCGCTTAGAATGAGTGCTTTGTTCTCTTGCAGGTACAGATAGTTTTTATAAAACCTTAGTTTCAAAGAACAAATTGTAACGAAGCACAGGATTTTGTAGTTTGTGGACACATTCTCCACAGATCTGTACTCAAGTAGTGTTTTCTTGTGAATATTCACAGATACTTTCAAAAGGCTCTGCAGTTTATTAATTGTCTTCCTTTAAGTACTCTTTAAGATTTTATGCAACTTGCCATCTTTCTAGTTCCCTTTTATTACTCTGCTGTGTTCCTATTATTATAGCTGTTGTTGAGCGCTGCAGCTTTCCACATTGACTTTATTCACAGTCTTATTCTTGATCTAGTAGCTGAGGGACAGATGCAAAAGTGCTGAGAGTTTGGTTTATCCTTAGCCTTTATTATCAGATACCTACAAGGAAATAAAGCTTTGATCTACTTCTTTGGAAAGCTAATCCTGGTGATTATGTGGAGATATGTGCAGCGGTAGCTACAGGGATATACGTCTTTAATCTCTTGGTGTTGAATACTTAATCCAGTAAAGATTCTTGGCAGGAAGACTTAAGAAAGAACAAAATAATTAAACTGTTTGCAGGCATTGTTTTCAAGAATGCAGATCTGGTAGCTCAGTATTACAGTATCTCATGTTCAGGGTTTTTGCAAAGGGACACTTAAATAATAAATGTTATCATTACACAACAACATATTACTAAACTTAATATTTTCACTGTTGCAAACATTTCAACTCCCACACCATGGAAATCAGAAATTGATACATGCAAGTATGACTAGCATAGCAATAGTAGTACAGAAATGTTATTTCCTTTCTTTTCAGATTTTTTAGATCCAATTTTAACTTTTTGATGCAAAATGAACATAATGGAGCCAAATAAACAGTATGTAAATGATCTGAGATTTGTCTCAGTACTTCAAACAGAAGTCTTTATTCCAGATCTAAAGAATGGGTACTGACATGTCCACATACTTGAGTACACATCTCTTCAGTCAGTATTTAGAGGAGACAAAATTATCCTATACATAAATGTATCTTTTAAAGAAAGAAAGATGATCCTGATTTCCTATGTTTTAATCTTTTTTGTTTGTTTGTTTTTGTTTACAGGCTGTCCAGTTCTCTTTTTTCATTGCCTATCCTTTGATTTTTATGGGATTGAAATTTTTTTGTGTATTTTTGCGCGCGCGCATGTGTGTGTTTGTGTTTGTGTTTGTGTATGTGTTTAAGATCCTGAGCAGAATAGGAGTACTTACCTTCTTCTTTAGAGAGCTGAATATCTGATTTGAGAAAAATACTTTTTCTTCTGTGATTCTTTTGATGCTGACACTAGATTCTCCATCCTAAATAAACCAGATTCTCTCTGCCAAGAGACAGACTATTACATATCTATTATTCATCTTTCCTTTCTTCACAGGAAAATAAGAATAGAATGATGGAATTTTTAAAAATTGCAAATCTTTCTTTACTGCAAGATGATCACAGAACAAAAAGAACCTAAGGAAAAGGCTTGCTGCTTCTCAGGAGCATTTTAATAGTTTTCACTGTTTTACTAAATATGAAGCAACTTCACAAGGACATATTCTTACAAGCTGAATGGTTTGAGGTTATTCAGCTTAATCACAGGTGGCAACTGTTCTAGTCTTTATCTGTTCAACTGACGGTTGTGGAAAGTTCATTATACATATACTACGTAGCTTTGTGTTTTGATAAGTTACAATGGTGAGATGGTGATTTAATCTATACTACACTGTATATCTTAAATTAGCAAGTATATTTGATGCAGTTCCTGTACACACACAGATCTGGTTGAAGCAAACAAATTGAGTGTATACTAGAAGTAGTATCAAGTTTGCAAAAACCATACTTATGCAATACTGGGAAGAAAGTACATGAAGACTGCATAAATTATGCCCACATACCAATGGTATACCAATATATGTTTCATCAATCTTATAAAATATTTTGCTTTAAGCTCACAGAATTAATTTTGTTTTCCTCCCCTTAAATTTGTGTTCAAAGAGGACTTATATAGCATTCTGTGAATATTTTAGTATGAAGTCAGAATAGTATATAATGACTTCAAAGAACTGAATGAACCATAAAAGAGGTCATATATGATTAAATGGAATCCCCAAAAAACACCAGACTAGAAATACATTACAATGAATGCTCATCCCTGTAGGGATTTCACTGCTGTTACTACAGTATGCATCATACTCACTAAAATTTGTCTCAGTGACTGAGACAAAATTCACAGCTTTTTTGTTTGCTTGCTTGTTTGTTTTCTGTTTTAACAACCTTGCCTAAAGTGAAAGGAGAGCTGCTCTCATGCATAAAGTCTGTGGGCTCCACTCATCTGAGCTGAGGCAAACAACACTATACTTGAAATGGTTATAATTACAGAGCTGTTTACTGGGATCTGAAACATAAACCTTAATTCTGTACTTAAAGACTATGGAATTAGTATATTGTAGATATTAGATACTGTACCTAATAGTCTCAATAAACTAAGAAATTGTAAACCAGTAAATTCCTGTTTAAATATAAACTTCGGAACAACTTGGGTTAATGTGAAAGGAAACCTTGGTTTCCCTCATTTCTTGTTGTAATCACATATTGGGTTTAAAGAAAATAAAAATAAGTGCGTTTTCACACTTTTTTGAAACTCACTGTCATCGGTTATCAGTAATGATAAATATGTGAACCTGAGTTCCAAAAGGAGTTAGAAAAACTCTCTGGATAGGTTTCTCAGATTCCTTGGAAGGATAGTCCAGATATTGCCTACAGCTCAGGCAGTTGCAAAACCACTGTCTGCCATATGCTGACAATATCCATGGAAAGGATCATACTATAGGCAAAGGGGAATTAACTGCTCTCTTTGAGTACTGATTCTCATGGTTGGTTTTTTTTTTTTTTTGTTAACTATCAGCAACCAGAGACAAGATTTGCACCTAAGGTGAGACTACATTCTTCGTTCAAATTAACCTCCTAAACTTTTCCTTACCAAAAGATTGAGAGAAAGAGAATAACTTCCTGAATCTATTTTACTTCTTTCATTTTAACATGTATATATATTAGATTAAATGCCTCCTGGAGGTGTCCATTCCTCTACTATTAAATAAGACAGAATAACTTACACTAAGGCCCTAACTTTTAGACAAACAGCAACAATTACTACTACTACTACAACTTCTAGATAGATAACCCCTGATCTAAATGATCTTTCATTGTTTGTCTATGGAACCTGAAACTTAAATTCCCTGAAAAGAAAACATGATAGTTTTCTCAAGCCAATTAGATGTTTCTGTAACAACAACAACAACAGAGTAAAAAACTCCTTTAGAAAGCCTCTAATGATCACAAAATGCAAGACTGCCTTTTGTAATGGTAATGAGGATGTGAGGATTAAAGAGAAACATCTTGCAAATAAATTATCCAGCACATCCTGTTACAAATTTTCTTGCATATTTCAGTGAAACCCTTGCTAGTTCTAGCTTTCTTTAGGCAAAAGATTAAAATAAGAAACTGAGAAGAATGCAAGGTTTTGGATAAATATGAAATCACTTTTTTTTTCTTGTTCAAATCCAAGCAATACATTTTCTCATTTGTTATGGTCAGTTTATCTCTCATAAATTCAACTCAACCCCATAACCTTGTATGAAATTAGATTTCTAAATGCAACATATTCTCTTCCTCAAAGTAAAGGTTGCTGTGACTTTATATTGTACATCATTCATAACTTGACACCATGGACTGGTATCAATACTTTCAAAAGCTCATTTGTAACATCTGAGGCTTTAATTTCTTCTCCGCACCTAACATTCTCTACATGATCTTTGTGTGTCACTTAAGAGACAATATTTTGAATGTGAGATGATGGGATGACATCTAGTGCTACCCTCTTGTTTTCATTTTCCCTGGTGCAATACTCACATGGATTTGCTTGCACATCTGCACCCATTCTTAGTGACCCTTCTCTGATACAGAAAAGATTACAAAAATTCTTCAAGATGAAATTAAGAGTGAGCAACTGCGAGCATTATATGAGTTCAATTGTTGGGAGATGCTCAAAGAGATACCCAGGCCATGGGAACACATGAAGTGTATTCTAGTACCATAATAAAGAGGGAGATTTCCCTTAATTCTGTTCTTGTATACTTTTAGAAGACATTAAGATGTAAATCTTAAGGCAATTTAGGACTCAATATTACTAAAAAACCTTTTTTTTTTTTTTGTTATTGCTGACTTTTCTTCATTGAAATGTTATCTTTACCAGTTGTATGAGATATCAGTGAAATAAAATTAAGAGACTGAAAATATTTTTGAAGCATTTCATTATAAGAGTCAACTTTATATAAAGAGAAGGGTGGTGCACACCTTTAGCCTGCCATGCTAACAGCATTCAAGGTAAATTACTTCTCTGGTCTGAACTAGTCCTGAGCTATTCACAACAGTGGAAGTTATTTCATTTATTTAAATAGGAATGAGATCTAACTCCTGCTTAATGAAGAAAATATTTACTAATTTTCTTTGAGAATACATAAATTCTTTGAGAATGTCCTAAAAACTCAACTTGAAAATTTGGATGGGACAATATGCTTTCAAGATAATGCAGGGGATGTTCTCTTCCGCATTCAGTTTAGGTAAAAAACCTAATTAAGAATACAGCTGGCAAAAAGTAATCTTTTTCTGTGAAATTACCCTCTTTCAGATATATATATATATATATGAAAATATATATATATAATCTGAAAATTATAAATATATGAATCTGAAAATATATATATATAAATATATAAATATATATATATATATATATAAAGATACTTCTGTAATTTTTGAAGGAAAACATCATTTTATAGGTAGAGAAACATGTTCACATCACTACAACTACACTAACTACGGATGTTAATATATATCAGATCCCATTTCACAGCTCCACTTTAGACTAGGCTACGATTTGTCATGATTCTCTTTCCATTTATGCACTTACTTTACCTTTTCTGAAAAAACTGAAGGAAAAGGCAGTTCATAGTTACATCTTGTATATTCAGCACAATTGGATTTGAAAGGAAAGAAGCCATCCAAAGTCTTCTTTCTAAGGTCTTGTAGTTGAGACACAGACCATCAGATCACCTGATCCTGTTTGCTGGTCTTTAATGTAATTCTAGTTTTATTAATGACCCATTTTTGCTGAGTCAGACTGACAAGTAAAATATAATGACCTTCATTCAACGCGTGAAATGTCTACAATAAATTTATAATCTTGAAGACTGTTGAATCTAAATATATTCTTCCTCTTTTAATTTAGAAGTAAGAATGATTAACAGTTTTGTTCTGTCTATATGAGAAAGAGTTTTCTTAAAAAAAAAAATCAACCTGAAAAATAATGACTAATGCAAAGAAGTTCTTTATCTACCGTGAATAAACCATCTTGTTTGGAATATGGAAAAAGGTTTCCTTTCTTTCTTCATTTTCTTCCCTTTATATCCATATTACGGGGAAGAATGACATAAATTAAACCACTAATTGCATGAAATTAGTGATGTCTAGAGAATAGTTTATGTTGAATATTTCAGATAACTCTTTTTTCCAACTTATATTTCACTCTCATTTCTTGTTCCCAAAATCTAGGAGCTTGGATGCCCTTCTCTCCTCCGAGTTTCTCAGAGGCGGCCCGGACCTACCTGCCCTGTCTCTCATGCTGTGTTCCTTTCCAGCTTGTTGCCCCTGCTGTAGCTCTGTTAATGCAGTAGTCAACAGATGCCTCATTGCTATTAAACCTCTGTGCACTGGGTCCTTTCTGAGCCCTGGTCTGTGAGATTTGGGCGTATAATGCGTTGTTTCCATGTAATATATTCTCATGAGAGAATACAGTTTCTTCTTGAAGAATTGCATCTTCACTGATGCTGCTTTCATTACAACTCCTGACTATTTCTAAACTCCTATATGTCTTACCTGCCCCACCTGTGAGGTTTTAGATTAAAGCTGTTTTTTTCCAGGTTTTCTTCCTCTGTGTCAGGGGTGCTCTGAGGGTACCCATAGATCTGACCAGTCTCTGGTGAATCTCATGGACTCCTTACCTCCTGTTTCTGGACCTATCTACATACTCTGCCCTCTATCTTTCCTCTCAGGAAAAGACCTGATAGCTGCTTTGCAGTTTGCAACAAGCTACTTGGTGATGTCTGACATAAAAAGCTGTTTTTCAAATTGCATAAGAAGATTTTTGGCCCACACATTACTTTTTGGCTCTTTGGTTGCTATTACTAGTGGAACGTGAACATAACTGATGATGCAACAAGAGTAACACTGAGTTTACTTGATTTCCTTATCCCTCGAATTATTTCATGTCCTTGATTAATAAACTAGGGCACACCATTACTATTCATAACAAACAACAAGTTACTGACTGAAAACTCTGATCCTGATGCAGTACTTAAGCCCATAACTGGACAGAGAACTGAATCTACACTAATACTGCTGTGTAAATAAGAAGTTGCACCCTGAATAAGCTCTTAATTTTCACAAGGAATCAAATCAGGAGTTGATACAGAAAAAATTCAGTCCTCTAAATTTAGACCTTTTTTCATGGTCAGCCAGAGCAGTTTCCTGAGTTCTTATCACACTGATTTATGCTGGCCAGGTGGCGGTGGTGGGGGGGGGGGAGCAAATCTTTTCAGTGGGCAATGCCAGTTTGTACTATCTTAAAGCTTTTATTAAACTACAGCTTAGAGGCACAGTTCTGTGACTGATATAACCTTACAATTATTTCAACTTTAGCCAAGCCTGTAGCGAGGTCTGCCATAGCTGGGAAATATGGACTACATGGATGGATTATAAGGTGAATTAAAAACTGACATTAATTTACTTTTAATTTTAATTTAATTTTTTTCCAGCTAACTGTAGCTGCTGATAGCTTCAAGTCAAAATGGCTACTGGCTGTATGTGGCTCTGCATCTGATAGTTAGGACATCCTGAGGTCCCTTAAAAATTAAATGATTCTGTGATTCTAATCCCAGGAGATGTTGCCACCTGAAAAAACAGACCCACCTCCACTCATGTTAGATTAATTAGGCTCAGTTTTCAGCTAACAGCTGGTTTAATAGTTACACAGATTTCCAGTCACAGTTGCAGATACAGGAGGAAGAACAAGAATGGGTAAGCAGAGATAATGAGAGGGACAAGACAGGAACTTCATACCTGCAGCTTGAATTTAAGCTTGGTTATGCTAGTCAGAGTCTCAGCCCTCGTGGCAGCAAAATGAATCAGTTGCAGAACACATAAAGTGAAGCACGTTAATTTGACTGAGACCACAGGTGACAGGAGTCTGCTACGCTGAGCTGCTTCAGTTCACAGGATAAATGAACAGTTCACAGGTCCTGGTTGGCAACATCTGAGAAGGTTTTAGATCAAAGCCAACACTTAGTACAGCACGCGGAAGTGAGGATGTTAGTGCTATTGTTAAATAACTGGTGCCCCTTTTGTTCTCTCTTCCCGTTTGGTAGTAACCTTCAAGAAGAAATCACAAGTTTACTTAGATTGTCTTTTCCCAAATTCCATTCAATGGAAGTCAAGCAAATGGGTCTCTGAAAGCAGATGGCTAAACCAAAACAGTTTCTAAAGATAATTTAGACTTCAAGTACCACTGAGGAATAAAGAGATTTCTATACACTCCATACTGGGGACAAATGAGCAGGCACAGGATAAACAATAACAACAAAAAAACCTTTTATTATTCAGCAAAAATTGTGGCTGACAAGTTGGGCACTGCAAACATAGCTGTTCTGTACTGATGACTGCAGTGAGGACTGCAGACTGAGAACAGTAAATACTAGGAGCCTGTAATATTTCTTGTGGGATGAAACACTGTCTGCTTAAAGAAATTAGAAGGACTGTTCCAAAAACCCCTTTCCAGAGCTCAAGATCTGACCACACCCGGAATGCTGGGACCACACATGAGCATGTAGCTCTACTGTCTCAAAGTGACAAGACAAACTTGTGCTGGAATCATCACCAGACCAATTATCTTACTGTCAGACAGATTTTCTTGATGTTTGTTTGTTTGTTTGTTTGTTTTCCTCCAAAGTATTCCCTTGGGTAAATGTATTAGGCTGAAAATCTTATTTTTTTCTTTAAAAACTCTTCTTGCTCTCCCATGTATCTGTAAGCATTGGGCATGTGCAGAAGCGGGGCAAAGAGATGAAGGATACTGGTCTTGTCACACTGCTCACTTATCATCAATGAACTGAACATATTTGCTCCCTCTGTGCTGTGTGCATATCTATGGCTTGAAATCTTTCAAATATAAGGGTGAAGTTCTGTTTATGAGTTGAGAAGAAGAAAATAGAAACACTATCATTTTTTTTTGGCATTGCTTATTATCTCTGATAACAACACTCGAGTATTTCATCCTATCAAACATGGGATAATTTGTTCATACTGTAAATTCACCGAAGTACAGTTACATCTGGTGTATATTGAGTAAACTGGCGTTAGTAATAGAAATCTGCATGGAACTGGAGTAGGTTGTACCATTGCAAATTGCTGTTCAGAGCAGCTTTGTCTGGCTCTGCTAAAGGCTGGCAGTGGTACAGCCAGCTCTGTGTAAAAGCTGAAATCACAGGAAATCCACAGCATAGTCCAAGTCCCTGCCTGAGACACTGCAAATGACAAGCATTTTGCAAAGGCTGATCCAGCAGACACAGAAGACAGCTAGGCAGCAGTAGCGTGTGATGTGGTTTTCCTCAATTTATTTTTCACATAGACTTTTTAATAAAACAGAAAAAGAATTCTCAAATTAACACATTTTCAGAAGTTGTGTTTGTTTTATGAGATCTTTTCTTGAGAGAATTCTTTACCCTCCCTCCTTAGGAAAAAAAAAAAAAATCACATGAGAAGAAAGGGAAACATCTCTGCGAGTCTCAGAGTAAACATTCCCTGCTGTGCTCCTGGCAGGCATTGAGCCCACCCCTTCAGAAAGTAATCGGATCCTGAAGCAAACTAGGTAAAGGGGAAAAAAAAAAAAAAGCAGCTGTTAAAACATTTGAGCTTTTCCCCAGTCACAGTGCTGAAGATGTGATCATTTTTGTCATTTGGCTTGTGTGCTGGAGGCCTCAGACCCTCTGCAAGGGGATGTTAAAAGAGGATAAGACTTAACATGACCATTCTTCCTCCTCACTGCCATTCTCTTTGTCACTGCCTTCCTTTCCATATTTTTGAAGGACAATTGGAAGATTTATTGTGTAATTTCTTTGGCGGCTGTTAACCAAGTGTGCAGATACAGCTTGATTTAATTAAGAAATCAGAGTGATTCTTTTAAGTAGGTCACATCAGTTTTTGATTCTGATTCTCTTAAACTTATAACCTTTCTGAAAAGTCAGAAGTATATATATATATACATATATATATATGTATTTTAAAAGAAAATACTTTTTTACATGCTTCTATGTTTTGTTTATGCCAGCAATTGCCATTTCTCCTTTACCAGACAAATAGTCAGAGATCTTTGTCTGATCGTGGCATTTGGTGAAGTCAATCTTTTTGTAGCAGAGTGAGTTATTTCAAATGGGATTCATAAATGGTCTGAGCTCCCAATTGTCTGAATCATGGCTATATCAGAAAAGGAAAAATTGGTAATTTGAGTTTTCTTTCTTTGCCTCTCACCATTACTCGTAACAGTTGGAAACACGTAAAAATCAAATATTCACAACTCATTGGAGATCAGCAGTATGCTGGCTCAGAAGTGTTGAATTATTTTTTTTATTATCTAGATCACTGTCTTCACTCAAAAGGAGGGTCCTGATGTTTAGAATGCTGATACAATTCTGTTTATGGATGACCAGACAGCACACAAGTGCATGGACATTGGTTACTCCTTGCAGACCAACACATCTATGTGCAATCATAACCAATCATTATGATCTCACTCCCTCATGGGATTACGTTGCCAACCCCCAGGTTTTTCATGGTTCAGGCACACTGCCTCACCTTACTTCTGAAGGAATCATCCCCACAAGGTGATATTTTAAATCAATCTCTATTCATTTTACAAAGCATCCTGATCTTTCTCTGACTCAATACCAACAGTTACTGCAATATCTGACTAACATTCTCTAGACCACAGTATTAGATATTAAATGAAAAGAGCAGTAATTTCTTGGGAGTTTGGTGTTTCAACCTTAATCCTCAAAGTTCTTTCTGTCCTTAACAAAAGTTATTTACAGAATTTTGTTCCCTTCATATAAGGTGACCTCATCTTCTATGACATCTTCATTGCTCAAGTACAATGAGTATGGTACAGTGTCTTCATTTCTCGAACACTGGAGATCCAAAGCTTAATGCTAAGTTGTGCAGGAACTGTAGCTTTCTCTGGGTTGGCCAAAAGCTCTGAAATAGGCTCCTGTGGTGGCTTAAGAACATCATAGCCTGCATTCTCTTCTAATTTATAAGGCCTAAATCCTTGACTCTTCTCACTTATAAAAGCAAATCAGCCTTACATTCTTTATGCTAAAACAAAACCATAAAAATTCCAAACATCCCTGTGCTCAAGCATACAAAAGAAAAAAAAAAAAAGAAGAAAAAGAAAAAAAACAGAAAAAAACACAAATCCACAAATCCAAGCACCTACTGAAATAAAGGCTTTGCTAAGGTTTGCTTTTCTTCTTTGAGAGTGGTAACCTAGTGAGAGAAAAAAAAAAAAAAAGTAGGACAAATGTCATTCACACACATTATTCTATAACAATAAATAAAACAAGCCAGCTGTCTGTCCCTAAGTGTGAGCTGCATGAATGGCATCTCTGCAGTTAAGCTTCTTCCTGCTACCCTCCCAGCCCTTGTTGCCTTTTGGAGAGCATCCTGACCTCTGTAATCTTCTGAACCATGCCTGGAAGTGGCCAGGACTGCGCTCAGAGGTTGAAATTGTGCAAGGGAGCATGTTAACAATTAACCAGCATTGATAGAGTCACAGGCCTGGCTCTGTGTAATTTCCTTGAGCAGATGTAACAATGGTGTAGACTGAAATCCAATGCAGTCTGCTAGAAAATAATGTGCAACAGAAATGAGAAAGGAGGACAGTTCCAAGGGAAAAAAGAGTGAGTTCAGCAGAGTTTACAGTGTGTTACCAAGGCAGGAATTTTTATCGAGGTGTTTAATATCACACTGCAGGCTATACAGTACTATCTGTATCATCTGGAAGTAGGATGCCAACATAATGAAGCACAGTTTTATTAAACTTTTTGAAGGAGAGTTGGAAGGAATGCTATCCCTCTACATCTGTTCAGGGAAATGCTCCAAAAAAGAGTTAGAGGCTATATGGAGGGTTTTCCTTTCCTCCAAGGTCAGTGAAGATTGCTCTTTCTTCACTTTGTGTTCAGTTATTCTCTTTTCTGCCATTCCAAGCTGCCTTCCCAAATATCCCTCAATTCCTGATATGACTCTGGCAGTAAATGCCAGTGAGACCTGGACCTCAGAAAGCAACACTTCTTGTTTCAAAGAAAGATCTCTCAAAATTGGATTCATACGTCACGTTGGAGTTGGGCAGTTATCAGATAAAGGATTCAGGATACCTGACAGAGCTGAAGCTCTGGCAGCGCTCCTGAATGGAAGCACTCCTTCATAGTTGCCAAATTCCAATTTAAAAAACTACCTTCCCCAAACTTCCCCTATCAGTGTATTTCTTCTTTCCTTTGTAATGCTTCCATGTCTGTAGCGTATCTGCAAAATGCAGATATGAATATACTGAGGAAGATAAAGAGGTCCAAAAGTTTTTATTGCAGTACCTACAGCACATGTATCAAAGAATCACAGAATTGTAGGGGTTGGAAGGTACCTCTAGAAATCATCAAGTCCAACCCCCCTGCTAAAGCAGGCTCCCTAGCCCAGGTTGCACAGGTAGGCATCCAGGCGGGTCTTGAACATGTCCAGAGAAGGAGACTCCACCACCTCTCTGTGCAGCCTGTGCCAGTGCTCCGTCACTGCACTGTAAAGAAGTTCCCATGCACATTTGTGTGGAACTTCCTATGCATCAGTTTGAGGCCATTTCCCCTTGTCATATCACCACACAATGCAGAGAAGAGTCCAGCCTCATCCCTTTGCCTCCTGCATAGTACTGATACTTCCTATTCACATGACTGTGTGGCTACAAAGCAGCCATATGGTTCCTTCTCTCCCACATTCAGGCCCTGGTTGTCCTTGTTCCTCAAATTACAGCTTACAGCTTGGTTTTTTAGAGGCACCCACAAATTTTTTTTCAATTGCAAGCAATTACTTAGTACCTCAGTTTCCTTAAATGAACTTTTGTGTGAGTCAGGACCACATTATTTCACGGGGAAGTGTGAAAATCAGTCCTTATAGGTGCTGAAAATAAAATAACCTCTTGACTGTTTTCCTTGAGTCACTAAATTTGAAAGGCAGTTTTGACTGGAACTTTCATTTTGTATTTTGTTTTGCTTAGTATCTGCTTCTAAGACAGTTGGTTTATAATTTTGTTCCAGAATGTTTCCATCCCTCCCCCCACATTTCTGCTGGAGTAATCTATATTTTCCGGCAGCAGTAGTGAAGCTTTGCCCTGGAGCAATCCCATAAACACTTGCAAAAAGCATAATTTTTCACAGTCAGATATTCATGAGGCAAAAACTGGGTAGCTTCATGCAGCAATAGCAGAGTGCTGCAGACAGGCTGTCTGGTGGATTGTGCGCTAGGCTGGGATCCAGGAATGCTTGAATCTTAGTGCTGGCTCTTCTACCAGCTTGCTGTGTGGTCTTGGGCCTGGGCAAGCCACAGCCTCTGTCTCACAAGTTGCCCATATATAAAAGGAGGATAATAATATTTGCCTGCTTTGCAGGAGTCAACACTCCTGTGCTAATGTTTTTGCAGGACTCTGAAAAGCTAAAAAGCTGCCAAAGTGTTGAAGCTTTCTACCAAGCAAGGCATTTGTCTTTAAATTTAGAATGCAGCTTGCTCCAGTGAGCAAAAACATTTCAACCACCTGCAAGGTTTTACAGACAGTTAGATATTCAGTGATGTTTTCCATCTATATAAGACAAATCAGACAGGATTCTTTAGAAGAACAAAGAAGCAGTTTCATACTTTCTATGCAGTTTAGTTAGGTTTCTTTTCCCCTTGCCCTATGCTTTGTACTTTATGTTGTACACCAGCCAACTCCTGGATTCCCAGATCCACATTTAAACAAATGCTATCTATTGAAATTTTATTGCTCTTTTCTTTTCACATCTGGCATTTATGCAGTCAGTTATTTTAAGCAAAGTTAAAACTAGATGGCATTACAACATATGCAAAATAAAATCATGATAAGCCGTGATAAAATTAACAGACAAGGGCAATTATAATTCTACCCTCTTAAAGCTATTGAAGCACAAAGCCTTCCAGAGGCAGAGTGCATGTCCACTGTCTTGCTGGGAATTCTGCATTTAAGATGTCACAGATATGAAGATTCACTTCTAGAGATTTTTTTTTTTGTCACTATTTGTGTTAAAGACACAGTATAGAGCTCTGGAAGGAGAGGAAATTCTTAATTTCTTACAGAAAGTGCTGTTTATTTTTACCTAAAATACAGCTCCAGGGGCAGATGAAACCATATGTTGAAGTGAGGTTGAATTTCAAGTGTCATTTTGGTCAACATAACAAATGTTTCGGAAACCAAGAGGCAGTTTGCTTAGAAGTTTCTGTTAGGTTGTTTTAAAGCACCACTTGTTGTTCAAACACCCAGAGGCATTAAGTAGTGAGAAGTCAATGCCCAAAAACTTTCAGATAAAAGCAGTTCCCTTTGAGAGAAACCTGTGATTTTAGTGAAACCTTTAGTGCAACTCAGCTCGGTAATGCAAAAGAAAACTGTTTTTTATAGGTCAAGCTTGACTGGCTTGTGAGTTAAACTACCTTACAGATGGTCTGGTGAATTCTTTCCAGGGTTTCAGACAGGCCCTGGGAAGGTGCACTGGGAATGCAGGAGAGCTGGAGCAGTGGATAATAAGACAAAGAAAAGTATTGCTTTTTTTTTAGGGATTGGTAATCCTGTACTTTAACTTATTTTGATATTTAGAACCTTAATAGGGCTATTACCAGCAACAGAGGTATTTTATAAGCTACAGACGGAATAGGAAGCAGGTTAACATTCTCTTTTTGGTCAGCTTAAGGAGTACATGTGCAGTTTGTTGTTACTTTTAATGTAATCATCAAATACTGTCTCAGTCCCATGTTTATATCTGCCTGCTACTTTTGTCAGACTGTGCAGTTGTATACTGAATTGATGAGTTTGGAGCTATCATGAACACATAACTCAGTGTTTTGATGACAGCAGATAGTTCAGCCAGCCTATTATATTAAATCTAAACTGAGAGGCAGAAAACAGTTATCTTGAGATCAAAGAAAGAAAGCCATGAATTTTTTGTCTTGAACGCCAGTCAGATCTCATGAAGAGTAACCTGAAATTGTAAATTATTTACAATTATTTACAGAATTTTGTAACCTTCACAGAAGGTGACCTTGTCTTCTATAATGCCTTCATTGCTCAAGTACAATGAGTATGGTGCAGTGTCTTCATTTCCCAAACACTGGAGATCCAAAGCTTAATGCTAAGTTGTGCAGGAACTGTAGCTTTCTCTGGGTTGGCCAAAAGCTCTGAAATAGGCTCCTGTGGTGGCTTAGGAACATCACAGCCTGCATTCTCTTCTAATTTGCAAGGCCTAAATCCTTAACTCTTCTCACTTATAAAAGGAAATCAGCCTTACATTCCTTATGCTAAAACAAAACCATAAAAGTTCCAAACATCTCTGTGCTCAAACACACACACACACACACACACACACACACACACACACACACACACACACACACAAAACAAAAAAAAACAGAAATAAAAAGGCACCTACTGTTTACTGTAGGGCAAGATGATTGACTTCTAGTCATATTAGATATTGATTGTGGATTTGAGCTAGAAGTTCAATCCTCAAAAGTCTAGCTTAAACCAGACAGTATTCAGCACTGTGTTTAGGCTGCTGCTGGCTCGGCTAATCTTCAGCTGCTGATCAAGATGCCATTTTCTCCAACTAGCATGATGAAATAGTTAAGCTGAACAGAGGAGTGCAAGAGGGGAACACACCTCACAGGAAGAGGTCCTGAGTTTGAGCAAATCCCAACCAGAGGCCTATGGCACGAACTGCTAATGTTTCATATGGGGATATAAGGACATTGTGTCAGCCAAGGTAGACAGTTAGGAGCTATACTCCTATATGTATAAGAGCAGAGCCACAGCGGGTGGAAGAAGTTACATCTAATCAAGTGTTAGTTGAAACAGATTTGTTTCCTTCCTTCTGGGGTGCCTATGTCTTTAGATGCTTTGTTTGATCTTTAACCTACTTCAGGTTCGCAAATATATGCCAGTGCTGACACACACTACCCACTGCCTCACTGTGCTCACATCCACTGTTTCCTCTCCATAAATGTTCAGCAAGTGGCATTTAATGTCAATGGGTGCAAATTTTTTCACATGGAGGAATTCAGTGATAACACCATTACTTCATACGAACTTCCATGTCAGATGCTGTTTTGTCAGACTACCCCTCTGCTGCCATCTGTCACATGAACACAACATGTAATGGAATATTGATGGGAAGGTTCAAACCTCTTCTGCCATACCACCAACATCTGCCTCTGATGTTACAGGCCAACATAGTAACTTAAGAGGCATTACTTTAGAGCAGCTCTTGTAATATTCCATGTTGTTTATTCTCTATATTTATGTTTAAATTGTATGTAGAAAAAAAATGTTTTGTAATTGATCTTTTGACTTGACAACAGCTATTCTTGGAGATGCAAGCTTTATCATTTCTTACTAAGCTGACACCCTAACTCTGTCCAGTGTCTCATCTTCTAATAACAAATCTTTTATTTTGATAGCAGTGATAGTTACATTCAAAAGAAAACAAGAGCTTACGTTTTTTTTCACCTATGCTTCTGTGGAATTATCTTAATGTTTTGAATAATGCCTTATGGGGAAATTTAAAAATGAACACTAAACTCTTTGTATTCTGATTTTACTGGTCGATCAACTGCATCTATGAGTAGTTACAGGACACAGGGAAAATATATTATTTTCTCTCAGTTTTCCCCTGGAATCTTTCAACAACATTCACACAGAAGCAAAAAAATACCCTTTTCTATAGCAACTAGTGTCAGATGTAGACAATATGTAGATGAGTTTCTTGACCATGCATTTTTGACCTTTTGTGGCCATTGACAAGGATGAACAAGAACAAAGAGAAGTAGATAAGAGATCTAATGAATATTTAAATATCCACCTTCCTCAGAGAAAGGGCATTTTCAAATGTACAAATCCATCTTTTTCACCTTCTTTTTCAAAGAAAACTTCCCTGTTATAGAATAGTAAAACTCAGAAGGGCATTCTCCAGCTTCCCACAACCCAAATCTGTTTCCTTGCTTTTATCTCCAGGTCAATATTATTTTACTGGCATAACAGCCATAAGGGAGAAATCTAAATCTATCATGTATAACTGCAGGAATGAGCACACAAGCAAAATCATTTTTGAGAACCTATTTTAAACGTCCTTTAAAAATTTCAGGCAGTCTCTCTGGAATTTGCTTGATGGAAACCCACCCCTACACTTAATACAGCCAGATTAAATGATAATTGTTGGGGAGCGATGAAGGAGTAGTGGAAATGGTCTCCAGGAGTCCATCTCTGCCAATCATTGGTAACTTCTGAAACTTCTTTTGAATAGTGAAATTTGTATTTTTTATTGTAATTAACCCAAAGATCTCATTTTTATATGGAGAGGCTGATTTCCTGACCTGGTTTTCTGAATTACTTGGTGCCACAGAGCAAAAAAAGAGGCCCATAAGGTTCCTGTACACTATAGCTGTCACTTGCATATTTTTTTCAGTTGACAACAATTGTGTTACTGCTCTTTAGACAATACTGTAGAATTTAGAAATGAAAAAAATATATCAGTGGCAAAAAGAAAAAACTCAGACCCATCTTTTTTCTTATTCATAGTGCAGGCTGTTGTATTATTATTGTATTATGACTTTTTCTTTTTTTTTTTTCATATGTTTTACTTTTTTCATTATATATTCTTTTACATTATGAAAAGTCCATCCTAAAAGTCCCTAATAGTCCACTCCAGAAGTCTCAACTATTTTCATCAGGGAAAAAACATCTAAAGGATCCTCAAGGTCAAGAAACAGTTTTGTATGTTTGGCCAATGTATTTGTCGTTTCTGTAGTTGATTTCTAGATATATTTTCCCTGATTATTCTCTAAATGATTTCCCTTGTTGGTATTCATACCAACAAGAGATTTGTAGGTCATTCTTGAATTAGGTGAACAGGAAATTGAGGTATATTTACAGAGTGCTCAACTCTATTTTAACCAACCAAGCCCATATTAATAGGATAATAACTGACTTCTGCTAACCCTGCTCTTGTCCTTTTGTGTTCTAGCTGCATTTGGTCAATTTAAGTAGCATGTAATCACATACAAGGGATGCTCTGAAAGTAATTGACATTCACTTGTTGAACATTTATAGTGACTAAACAGTGGATGTGAGTACAGTGAGGTGAGGGGTGGTGTGTTTCGTATCCTTTGAGATCAGGACCTTGACCAAGACACAGTCACTACAGCCTAGACTGCCTGTAATCTTAACCTCTTAAATAATTTCCTCTACATTGGTGAGCACCAGTTCCAGTAACTCTTCACCTGTGATCGGTCTACCCAATACTTCGACCCAGAAGTCATCTTTAATAGACTTCCGGATTTCCTGGCTTGCTTGCAGCCCATCCATGTAGCTTTCCTAGCAGACATCCAGATGGTTGAAATCCCCCAGCAAGATGAGAGCACATGAGTGCAAAGCCTCTTATAGCTGAAGCAAGAAGGCTTTGTCCACAAACTCCCCTCAATCAGGTGTTCTGTAGTAGACACTGACCACCAGATGTCCTGTATTGTTCAGGTCCCTAATTTTAACCCACAAACTCTCAACCTGTTCATAACTGTTTCTCATAGGCAGCTCTTTGCAGTCTATCCACTTTTTAACATAGAGGGCAACTCCTCCAGCCCTCCTGCACTGCTTATCTCTTCTGAAAATTTTGTAACCCTCAATTGCCATGATCCAGTTGTGCAATTCATACCACAGTGTTTCTGTGATAGCAAATGGGTCACAATTTTCTAATTGCATTGCTGTTTCCAGCTTTTCCTGCTTATTACCCATGCTGTATGCATTGACATAGAGACGCTTCATCTGGGCTTTTGGATGTGTTACCTTCTTAGAGGGACCCTCCCAAATTCCTCTGGGACAAATCTGAGGTTTTCCTCTGATACTTCCTAAAGCGACCACATTCCTTGGCCCTTCTCTGTCACTTAGAAGAACCCCCTCTTTTTTTTTGGTAGCCATTGGGCCAAGAAAAACAAAATCACAAAGTACCCATGAGATACATGTTTTTTATTTGTGTGATTACTTATCTTCTGTTTATGAGTAGCAGAATAGCATTTGTACTTACTGGTTTGTTATACTTGAAACATCTTTGGAGCAGGGTAATCTCTGGGTTTCTGTTTTGTTCTCTCTACCTCCTGGTATTACAAGGACAGTGTGTTGTCAAAGCTCACTTTCATCTCCAAAAACCACTAAAATATACTGCCCTTCTGCTGTGGAGACAGGCTGTTTATTTGATGTTGCCTAACTTTATTGTTTTATAAAACTCTGATTTGCCCATCTTCATTTCTCTGACTGTCTGTGGGAAGTGTAGGGACCATATTCAGCTATATTACAACTGCACAATAATATTAGGTAACACTACGAAGTTAATGTGATCTACAAGTAAGACGATTCACCTCTGAGAAAAGCAATGGAGAAAGGTCTCATGATACAATGTCTTTAGAACAGCCCATCTCAGGAGTGATAAGCGGTTTTCTTCTGTTCTGTAAATAGGGATTTTTTTAGGAAGGTATGTAAAGAAAGTCTCACTAAAAGTGAATGTGTAATTTAAATATATTATTTCCTCATCATACTATGATCCCATGTTGTTTATAAGTTTCTTAGTAATTTTCTAACTAAACTTGATAATATGAATGTCTGTGACATGTGTATTTAATGACTGAACATTATTTGATAATTAAAATACATTTGTTGAAACTTGAGACCTAAATTATATTTGTTTCAAAAAGAAATGGATTTCAGTTCTGCAATTATGCAATTAAAAAAACAAAAACAAAAACAAAAACAATACACTCGTAAGCAAGTTAGAGCAACACTGTCATATGACTTAGGAGAGCAGTAATAGAAGAATCTACAAAACATTTGCTACAAAAAGATTATTGATAAATCATGAGTTGAGGTTTGTTTAAAAAGATGGTTCCCAAAAATGTTTCCAGAACATAACATTCACTGAAAGCCTAATCAAATAAATTGTTACACTAATGCAAGAGCAGATACACTTGAAAATAAATCCACTGAAATTACTCAGTAATTTGGATCACTGATAAATGGTATTATCTGATGAAAGAAGATAAATGATCATAATCTTATATTTAAATTATTTTTTCATTAAAAAAATGTAAGGTAACTGACAGGACTGATATATAAATTGGTACTTCTTGTAAGATATGGGAAAATGTGGCTTACATTCTGCTGAGTACAACTGTGATTCATTATGAATGAAGATATGAGTAGGAGCCTGACTGAAAGACTTCCTGATCTAAGATAGTGAATTGCATGTTCTGAACAAGCTTGGAACTTGTTCAAGGGGGACACACAGGACAAGGACTAGATGGTGAAAGAGTCTCCACTCATTTTTCTTGCCTTGCGTTTTACTAAAAAAAAAAGGTCTTAAAGCCCCTCAGTGATTTCTAGGAATAGCTTTATTTGTTTTGGTATTATTATTAGCCCAACAGATTTTGGCCACATCTTTTCATAGAAACACATGGGGAAATGAACTGAGAGAGAGCTCTTTTACTACCTTGTGCATGATCATGACTTCCAGTGACTTCTGTCATTTCTTACCATCTTTTTGCAAATAGTACATTTTCATAACTAGTATTTTCTATGTCTGTCATCTGGAGCTGAGCTGTTACCTACTATGCTTCAAGTTAGCTGAACTGCTTCAGTCCTTCTGAAGACTTGGAGATATTTGCCTTCAGAAACCGTAGAATTCTGCACTTCCTGGGATAAGTATTTTTTGAAGACACTGGAGAACATTTTTGTGTCAGTGTCTTGATGGAGTGGCACGATTGTGGCTCTGAAAATCCTGTTCAAGTGCCTGTCTTAGGGACTTGCCACAGTCTTTTATATTCTTTCTGTGTTATATATGTAATTTACTGGACAATATATATTTCAGTAGATCTTTTAAAGTCATGGGGTTTTGTTTGTTTCTTTGTTTATTTATTTTCTTTTTGTTTATTTGTTTGCTTGTGTTGTGGTTTAACCCAGAAGGAGCTGAGCACTGCATAGTCATCTACTCACTGCCCCCTCTTCCCAATGGGATGGGAGAGTGAATCAGAAAATCAAAGTAGAACTCACGTGTTGAGATAAAACAATTTACTAAGAGAAAAGGAAAAGGATAATAATTATAACAAATAAATATATACTTATGTATACAAATGATGCACAAGGAATTGCTCACCACCCCCAACCAACAACCAGCTGTAGCCTTCTGAGCACTGGGAGAGAGTGAGATGCCCTCAGACTCCTTTTGAGACACCTTCCACTTGATGTCATAAGGTATGGAATAGCATTTTGGTCAGTTTAAGTCAGCTGTTCTAATTCTGTTTCCTCCCAGTTCCTTGGGCCCTTTCCATTTACAATGCCCTGGGCTCTGTACTACACCGTGTAGCTGCAACTATAAACACTGATGTTTTATTAACATTGTATTCTAAAACCAAAACACAGCATCATACCAGACACACAGAAAAAAAGATTTCTAACCCATCTGAAACTAAGGCAGCTTGTTTGGTTGCTTCTTAAAATAAAAAAACAATTGTTGAGTGCTCTTAAAATCTATGACAGTTATTTAGGTGTTATTTTACTCTCATTTCTGGCACACCATGAAGTCTTCATGTTTCTTTGTACAGATTAATTGATTATTCCAAGCACAGTAGACTATTTTCCCATTAAAAGTACTCATTTAAACATTTATATGTTGCAAAGAAATGTTTTTAGAGTTTCCATGATTTTAGCTATCAGTGGAATTCTGCATAAAAGTATTTTAGTTTGTTTAAATGTGCACCCTCTTTCCTGACAATTTCAGAGCTTTTCTGTTTTACATTCCAGATACAGTAAATCTTAGCGAAAAGTTCACTCTTTCTTCCTTTTCCTTTTTCTTTTCTTTACCTTTTCTCATTGCTTGACTTTTCCTTTGTCTTTTTCAAAAAACAAAACAAAACAAAACAAAGTTCATTTCTTAATCAAAAGTTTTTATTTGAAATAAATAATTATATATTTGGGTTAAATTCAGAGAGAAGAATCAGGAGAATATGACAATCTCATGTTTTAGTTAGAAAAAGCTAATATTTGTCAACCGTTTTGAATAATTTGAAATTAAGCTGGATAAAACACAGCAAAATATCATGGAAGAAACTATTTTATCTGATCACTGCATCAGCAAAGATCACTCATTATATTGTTCTTTTTATCTCCAATTTCTCCAGTTTTGCTAGGGAATCTATTCTGCCATATGCTTGCTACAATAATATAGGGCTCTTCTACTGATAGATGTGAGAAGAGATTACAAAGAAAATAATAAAATAAACAAACTTTTCTTGAAGAAGTCCTGAAGCAATTGGAGAAGATCAGTGCAATATATTCTCTCTGAATGTTCACTATATTTATAGAGATAGCAAGTTGCAGAGCTGTTTTATTTCTTGATGCTGATGCATTATTTTCTTTTCTCCCATGCTGTGTCACAGCATGCCATCTTGTTTTGCAACCTCTGAAGCCAAGAGACAAATCTCTGAAACATAAGAAAAATGTATGGAAACTTTTTTTGTTGTTTAAAAATCAACCTGCCTCCACTGGTGACCAGGTGGGTTGTCATTCAGAAAACATAAAATTTACATAATTACTGACTGTAGGATTTTATTTGTAAACATTCCAGTTTCTTCCTGCAGAATTGGAAGTGTGAGAACAGCTGTCTCAAAAATTCTGTGACTATCACTGTTAATTAATTCTGCTTAAAAACAGCAAGATAAAAACAAACCCTAAGTCCCATCTCAGAATTTGCAAACCTATTCTGTATGTGCTGCAAGATGAAGATGACAGTGACATATAAAGGTTTGACTGTTACAGCTATTATACAGTCCTAATTTTGAGCATATAACATTGAGCATACAATATTGCTCAGACTGAAGGACTGACTTTAATAAGAGTATAGCAGTGATATTTTCTGTAAAAAGTACTTTTACATCAGTTCTAAGATAAAATGGTGAAAGACTTACATTCCTTTTAGTATCTGGTGCCTGATAACTTTAGCTGTACTTTCATTATGTTTAGTATTTTCTCCTCCTTCCCTCAGCTTCCAGGCATAACCATGAACACAAGCATATTTAGTATATAAAGGTAATTATTTATTTGTAAAAACAAATTCTATACTGTGAACAATATCCTGCCTCCCCATGGAAGGATTTAGAAGTTTTTGAAGGAAAGCACCTGTGTCCTAGGAAAGGTGCATTCATGACTGCCAAGAGGAAAATATCCCTGCTTTCTCATATCCTGTGCCCTTACCAACTATCCGGCTGCCAAGCAACAGCAAGTAGGAGGTATGATGAACTGTGGATTATGTGGAAAAAGAAGGAGTTTTAATTAGCATAGATGATGGTTTTAGGAAGCCCAAGAAAGTTGTAGTTTCTGAGATCAGAATATTTCTTTCTGCTTACTGTAGGATTTAAACAGCATCCAGCCAAAGTCCTTTCTTACCATTCACAGTCTAGAGACAAGACAGGCCAGGAAGAGCAGGATCATGTGGAAGACTCCCTGTAGATTTTGCTTTGCTTCTTTTCTCAGATCCTTCATCTCTAAGTAATTCCATTTGAATGAGCAAGTCCTGCCACACTTAACTTTTCTACAGATCTATATGAAATTTAGCTCCCCAAGGAAGGAAGTCTAATCAAGCTTTTAGTTTTGTTTTGCTTTATTTTTAAGTCAATCAGTCATCCAATAGAAACACTCTACAGTGAGAAAAAGAAAAAAAGTAGTCTCACAACCCAGATTGCCAAGAAGAAAACGTTAAAAAATGAGTGTATTTGATAAAGTTAGGCGAAAGACCAAATAGGAAAAAAAAATCAACAGAGGATTGAAATTATTTTTAATTCTTTAAATGTTTACCATTTTCAGAGGTAAAATAGCTCATCCATTTTCAGGACCCTAGGCTACAACCATAGATATATCTTAATAACCAGAGGTTTTAAAATAATAATTAAAAAAAAAAGTAGAGTTCCTTGTTGGTTATATTAAATGCTAGTTAGGATAGGGCTTCAATATGATGCTCTGGGATTCAGTGGGTAAAATTTTAATATTACAGGCTTTTAAAATAATTACAGTCATCTCTAAGATGTACTTTTGCTTTATACATTGCTAGTATGAAATTGATAAAACTGATTAAAACTGATAAAAGAACAGGAGGATCAAAGATAATTAAAAGGAAATAAAAGATTCTTGAGTCTCTGATCTTTATTGTGTATTAAATAATTATAAGTTCAGCCAGGATAATTGAAAATGTTACTAACCTCACATGTTTTTGGATGTATCCCTTAAAAGTAAAGTAAAGTACTTCATGGAAAATAAAAGCAAATCAGATATTGAAGGAAAGAAAGAGAAAAGTTCAATGAAAGACTAAATGTATGCTGCTTGGCAGAAGACAGAGGAAAAAAGATTTTCCCTCACTTCTACATGAAAAGAGAACTTCTTTTGTATAAATCATCCTGTGAGATCATTAAAAGTTGGAGAGCTCAAATTTCACAGAATCACAGAATCGTAGGGGTTGGAAGGGACCTCTAGAGTCTTGGTTTGGTGAGAGAGATTGTTCTTATCCTCTGCTGAAGAGATCATTTATGCAGTGATAAAACTGCATGAGTTCTATCTACATCAGCATGGGTTATGATATGGGTAGGCAAATGGACTGATGTGTGTTGGACATGCTTAATGAAGGTACAAATTTGAGTATTGTCAAATTGTATGAAGCTTCTTGCCTTGGTTATTTGCATATATTACCGCTGTATTACCTCCTCTACTCCACAGAAATTTCCTTTTTCATGCCAAGCATCAGGTGCTTCAGACTGGGAATATCCAAAGGTGGTTATCTACTTTAGATCTTTATTCAGAGAAATAAGTCAGGTAAAAGTGTTCAGGTCCCTGCACTTTGAGTATCAACGAGGATATTCCACTTAATCCCTGGGCACTTGGTCCAGCGCTTGGCTACCGCCGTAGTGATTAACTTGTCTGAAATTGGCCTCCTACAGCTTATGAACACTGCAGCTTGCACTTTCACTATGCACTTACTAGAAAAGTTCAGCACACCTTCTCCATAAACCCCCTTTGACAGCTGAAGACTGAAATCAGATCTTTCGTTTGCTTTCTTTTCTTCAGGCTGAACAAACACACCTTCCCCATCTTCTTCTCATATGATATACCTCAGTCCCCTCAACATTTAGGTGCTCCTGTAACAGATTCTCTAGACTTTGTTGTTCACTCTTGTATGGGGAGAATATATAAATATAGAATATAGAACAGATTTATATATTCTCTTCTTTATATGTATTATTTTCTATATAGAAATAGAGAATATTGTGTCCTTTGACACAATAGTTCAGTTGCAATATCATGAGTGTCATGTAGATAGAAATAGCCACTTCCATTAAACTACTGGCTATGAATTTGCTTATGTGGCCCACTATCCAGGAAGCCTTCAAACCAACATAGGCCTAACTCATATTCTGTTAACAATATTCTCTGTGTAGCCAGAGCTCATCTTTGCAGACACCAGAAGAAACTTCCTTGAGCTCTTACCTATGAAAATTTTCTATAAAAGTAAATGGGCTAAAGAAGTAGAAGAAACAGCATTCACATGCTTTTTACTAAAAATAAATGGAAAAAAAATGACAGAAATTTGTTTACTTTTTGTTAGAACACCCATTAAAATTACTAACCAGTTCTCAATCTGTGAGAATGTAAGATATGCCTGCATTCTTTTAAGGAACCAGGTAACTGAATCAAGAAAGCCTGCATCCAAAGCACAGGTGTCTATCAAGGTGTGAAGTCATTTGCAATTCTGAACTGTGTTGGTAAGTAGTAAGTACTTGAAAGAATTATAAATAAAAAGTGAGAGTAAGAGATCTAGAATATACTGAAATCATACTGAGAGCATGGCTTTTTCCTTCTGTTAGCCCGTAGTGCTAAATGCACCCATTTCTTATTTCTGTTTGTAATATATGACCTTTCCAGAAAATAATAATAATAATAATAATAATAATAATAATAATAATAATAATAATAATAATAATAATAATAGTATAAGGCCTCTCAAGGGTTTAATTTGGTTGCAGGTCAAATAGCTTAACAGTCTAACAGATGACAAGCTTCAAGGAGAGAGTCCACATCCAAAAATGTACCAGTTTAGATGGCCATGTACTAATACTGTACAAATATATTGCTCCAAGGAACTTGATTTTAATCTTATGGAGTTTGATTACCCTAATGCCCTTCAGCTGGCAGTCTGAAGTTGATGGTATTGTGTAATGCAGATTTGTATATTTAGTTATCATTAAAGCTGCATAGACAGAAAGGCTTCATATTTATTATTGTATTGCATACATTGTATACACAGAGAATAAGAATACTGAATTCCCCTTCTCTGTACTCCCTCTCTTTTTTATAATACACCATACTACAGTAATGAAGTATGAGATTGTTTAAAATTTCACAGAATTAAAATAGTTCAGCTGTTCTTGCTTCTCTTCCCAGTCTGCCCTCTCCAGTCCCAGATGTGTCCTGTTTATGTCACATACGTGTGGGTATAAGTAAAATACCTTTGTTCTGAGAACACACCAAATAAAGAATAAAGCTTTCTTTAACAAATACCACAAGCCCACAGTGTTATGACTTCAAACTATGGTCTCAATCTGAAAGTGCAGTTTTTAAAAGAAGTTTAAAAACAGGTTATTTTGTACAATTTTATCAACTATTAAAAATGTATTTGTGTGTGTATATATATATATATATATATATATATATATATATATATATATATATATATATAGTGTTTCTCAGGGAACTTAAGTTACTATGTCAGTCACATGGATATCACTTTCCCATTTTCTTGGATCAGTTTGGGAAAAAAGTGTCTTTCCAGATCTGATAAGAGTCCAGCTTTACTGAATCTGTCACATGCACACAATTACATGTTGTGATGACAACAGAAACAAACAATGCGAGAAATGGTCACGAAATCCATTACGCCTCATATGGACTTGTGCACAATGTCCTCTTTCCACTACCACTGCAAATTAAAAGATGGGCTGCAGCTGGAAGCACTGTGCCAGCACTGCAGTGCAGAAGACTCACTGCACTCTGTGTTGTGAGAACAGTGCCTGTTCTGCAACCTCTGCTTTCATGAGGAGGCGTCTCTGTCTCAGACAGGCTGCATATGCATATGTATTTGTTGGGGAGAGTGACCCCAGACATTCTGCATGGGAACATGCAAAACTCCTTATTAAATAAACTGCATGGAAAGAAGCAGGATCAGATCCAGCAGGAAGAAACAAGTTCAACAGAGAGAGTTTGTTCACATCCTGTCTTCTGGGTGCTCTGAAAGGGACAGGTAAAACAGTACCCAGGACTGATAATCAAAGTAAGCCCTAGAAGACAAAAGTCAGTTGTATTCAAACCAGAGTAAATATCCATCTGTGTACAGTCTCCTGGGTGGGCATAGGGTTTTAACAGAAAACTTAAGGTGCCTCATTTTAGATAAACAGGAAGAAAGATTTCTCCAGCTTTAAACAGCACTCTGCCTAGCTTACATATTTCTTGTCAGACACTCTCTGTCACTGAGGCAGAGGAATCAAACACACCTGGGGTGATACTCACCACACTGATCTCTGGCTTACCACTGACTATACAGCCTTGCATGCTCTAGCCACACTAGCTGATGACCTGACATCCTTTCCATTTCCTTACCCTCTCCCAGGCACATGGACAAGTTCTTGCTGCAGACATGGGACCACCCAGCCAGTATCAGTACACTGATTCAGTGTACCAGTGTTTGAGACATTGAGGTCCACAGCAGTAATATTTCCAGACAGACAGCTTAGTATAGAGACTGAGATATTACCTTCAAAGGTAAGCAGAGGAAATATTAAGGTACCAGTTATATCTGGTTCACGTACAGCATTCTCTTTAAGCTGAGCTTCATGGTATAAACAACATTTTATATTTTTGTTCTAAAATATAAAATATTACTATGAACTTGGTGTTAATAACTTACTGGCCAATATTAATACATTATGTTATACTGGATGGTGATATTTTATTCAGTACATCCATAAAACATCTAATAGCCACTGTCCCACAGTATACTCTGGAAGTTCACCTTTGAATATTATGAGTTCTCCTTTTCCCTGCTCAGTATAAAATTGTTAATGACAATGATGGAAGAGGAAACACCTAGCAAGTATTAGACAAACTGTTTATCATATTTGGACTATAGATTGAAATCCAAACAGAAAATATATTGTGGTCCCTTTCCCATGCATAATCTTGCAAATTAAATTTAATAATGGAATCTGCAGCATGCTTCCCCCTTTTCAGCTGGCAAATATAGGGAAGGCAGGTAAAAAAATAATTTACAGAGGACTATGGTGATATGCATACATTTCTTGCCATGGGTTTGCATAAGGAAATGCTTCTTACTCTTCTTCACTCATCCAATGTTTTTGTCTCCCAAACATTAATCAGTGTTCATCAGAGCTAAAGTCAACAGTTTGTCAGAAATTCAGAATTAAAAGTCAAGCCTAATTTGAAAAGGCTACCAGCTAATCACTTTTTGGCTTCTGCTGACAAATGAAGTATGAAACATGCCAGCAGCTGCATATTTTATTCAATTGTTTGATTTGAAAACTAGACAGACCAGAGTGTTCAGAGGAAAGAGAGAGCATAACAAAGTGGAAAAAGGGGAAAATGTTGTCCCCAAAACAAAAAATTGTGTGTTAAAATGACTAATTAATCATTCTGAGAGATTTCTCTATTGACCCAAATTAAGCCCTTGCTAGTTTCACATACATATGAGAAATTAGTTGTCAAGTGAAGTTTGTTAGTATACTGCTACTCCAGTTCTTGAAGGCAGCATGAACAATGCAGCCTTGATCAATCACAAGACTGTGCATAGCTAGTGTGACTCCATTCTCTAACTGGACCATGTCTAATAAGTCAAAGATATACCTATTTCCTCCTGTGTGCACTTTACCCTTTGCCTCCTGGCCTTGCACAGCCCCAGCATTCCACTGCAAAGAATGCAAAGCAGCAGAAAGAATGGTACAATACAATTGCAGAAAGGAGTACTGACTGAAGTCTTCACAGAGCATTGAAAGATCTTGGATAAATAAGTATGACTACGGAAACAATGTGTGCCATTGCCCAACCTCAAATGTACAGACTGGTCAAAAGGCAAGCTCATTTTACAAAGGAGATTTCAGTGTAAGGTCATAAGCCTCAGAAGCATCCATTCAAGTTCTATGCACTAAGAGCAGATGTGCCAGAAAGTGAAGAGCAAAAGCAAAATGAATCCTGAAGGAAAACCAAGAGGTAAAACAAAATTGAGCAAACTATTTATTTGGAGAAATCTTAACATTATATTTTTCTGAACCTTGTTCAGGAAAAATGCTGTTTTGTACATTTTTTCAGGAAACAAGATTGTGTGATAGTACCTACCTACAAAATAAATGCTCCTCAACAACAACAAACAACGCATACAAGTAAATGAAGGCATTACAGGAAGTGACAAATCTCACTTTATCCAAAAACTGCAACACAGACATGAAGAAGGGGAGCTTCTTTCTCTCCTCTGCATTTCAAGGGTTGTGTTCCTGTGCTGTATTACATATTGGTGCCAATCCATATTTTAAGATCTGTCATAGAGATAGACTCACATCAATAACAGCAGAGCAGGGATGCATTCAGGCAAGGCTACAGTCTTGTTCCTTTCTAAATTCAGGTTCTCTTTAACTTGAGATATGCAGTGACACCATACAGCACTGAGGAGTGTGTGATTGGCAGCTCCACACTGATGTTAAGTGAGGCAGCAATGGAAAAACACATCCTTGTAGGAGACCTTTTTACCTTCCTGGTACAATCTGTGACAAAAGAATTTGTTGGAATACTCACTTGGCACGTGGAAGATTTGTCTTCACTTTTAATAAGAAGTTCAAGAGTCAAATTCCCCAGCCAATGCCCCTATCTGCATTCTGAGAGTTGGCATTCTGAGCTCATTTGTTTTCTGTTGATGCTGTCCTACTTTACATTTGCCAGCTGCTAAAACACGAGAGATAACGAACTTAGTTTTAAATCTGTACTCTGAATCAGACCTCAGTTTCAAACATATCTGAATGTTGATCTCTCATCTCCTTAGTGATTATCCTAAACACTTGGCTTTACAGTAAAAAAACACCAGCAGTCTGTGAATCAAATTCCTGTATTTTCATCATAGCTGCCCCAAGACATTGCTGAAGTGCTGAAGGAACTATATTGATGTTTCAAAAAACAACTGTTGCTTTATTTTATTTTCTGCTGACAATAATATTTATTTATTTGTTTGTTTGTTTGTTTGTTTTAATCATTTAAATATACTGATATGGGAAGTAATGCCATCACATTTCATGAATGAAGATGATAACAATACAATTTAGCAAATCTAATCATGAACTAACTTGAGCTTCTATTTATAAAGTAGATTCTAGTTGAGGTCAGAAATTTCATGTCATTTCTCCAAGTCCTGTCTATGTATCTCTATAAAATAGAGATACACATCTCACAAATTGCCAGAGACAAAACTCCTCTCTTTTACAGATTTTTTTTTTTTTAATACAATCTTTCAGGATATCTTTCTATGTAGAAATGTTTTGGAGGCAGTTTTTTTCCCATTGTTAAGACCATGAACTGTCTTGATTTAGTTTTCCTGGTTATTATAAGAACCAAAGAGTAAGTATCTGAAAATTATCTGTGTAATATATAATCTGGTTTTGGTATGGATGAAAAAGGTTATCTCTAGTAATTGATGCATTGTACCAACCTTTTATCCTATAACCAAAGACCAGCATGCAGATTAATTTTCTGTAACGTGGACTTCAGAACAAGTAAACCAGAACAAGCTGTAACACATTTCAAATAACATCTCAGGAAGCTGCTGTGGAGTCCTTTTTCTTATTACAGAATCACAATATCATACAACTGTAGAGGTTGGAAGGGACCTCCAGACATCATCCAGCCCCCCTGCCAAAGCAGCTCCCCAGCCCATGTTGCACAGGTAGGTATCCAGGCGGGTCTTGAAATATCCAGAGAAGGAGATTCCACCACCTCTCTGCACAGCCTGTGCCAGTGCCTGTCACCATTACTATGAAGAAGTTCCCACACACATTTGTGTGGAACTTCCTATGCATTAGTTTGTGGCCAATTCACCTTGTCCTATCGCTTTTTGCTATTAGTAGCTATTATATCTGATGTTAGGTGACTTTTTTTGGGTAGACAAAAGGTATAAGGATTCTGCAACTCTAAATGACAATCAGAGATGACATGGGAAAGTTTCCAGGGTCAATAAAAGTGAAGTGGACTTTACTAGACAAGCGTGTCTCCAAATGCAGAAACAAGTCCAGATGTTCAGATATGGATTGTCTAAATCTAATAATTAAAAGGGAAGCTCAAAATACTATTATGTGAAGCTGGAACTGTTTAAATATGTTTTTTATATTGTTAAGCAATTTAAGACACCTTCTAGTCTTCTTTTTCAACCATAAACAACATTTATTTTCCATAAAATGTATTTTAAATGATTAAAATATGGGGTTTAGAACTCATGTCTAGAAAGATATCATGGAAACACAAATGGAGTCACCAACTACAATATAATATGAAGTATGTTCTAAATAGTATGTTCTAAACATTTGGAAGCTTTTTAATAAAAATCAAATATCAAATCAAATATCAAATAATCAAATACCACTTCTTTGGTAAATGAAGAATGTTTTATCTATAAGGTAAGCCAGATCAATGAACTAATCCAACAAGAAAAGGAAAAAAAATAAGTAAAGGAAGGAAATGGGGAAATGAAAGTGGGGAAACAAGGAAGGAAGGAAATAAAGAAGTGAAATAGAGATTATTTTTTTTTTAATATTGGAATAGGGACATAAAAAAAAAAAAAGAAAAGAATAAAGAATAAGAAAAAGGAAAAAAAGGGAAAAAGTATTAATTTCAGCTGTCTCAGTTCCTAGGTTCAGTCTGGCCACCCAAGCAGCTGTGCCACCACACTTGAAGGGACAATGTGAGTACAATAATAAATGACTGGAGTGTGAAAAGAGAGGAGGAGTGTGCTGACTCCACACTGCTGCCAGAAGAAATGCAGATCAGATCCAATGTCAGACTCTAAGAAATTTCTGACAAGAAGCAACACTGCCATGTTAGGTCTGTGCTTACTGTCTTACCAATCCCCAGTAGCCATCAGCATCAGAATCAGCTGAGGGGTCATTTTGGAGATGTGGCTGATGCCTTATCAGAAGAGTTTAAAGACAGACTCTCACATTCTCAGAACATCCACTGCTTGATGACTTTGGAGGATATCACCATTTTTCAGTACTTGTACATGGGAAGTACAGAGCTGTACTGTTTTAAGAAGGTCAGTGAAACTGACAATACAAGTGTACTAATCCATACTTTCTGCAGAAACATTTAATCAGTAGAGGATACATAGTTACTTGTTGGTAATGCACCTCTAGTTCGTATGCAATTTTGTGGGCACAGCTTAAGTTTATATTTTCATACCATTCCTCCAGTAAATCACTTGCAAACAAAAAAAGTGGTTTGTGTGGCTACATCTGTTCTAGGACTCTCAGCAAAACTTTTGGTCACGGAATGGTCACATCTTGCCTCTGAAATGAGGCAACAAAAACCTACAGCACATGGCTTAGGCATGGGTGTATTCTTTATGTTATTTTTATTTCTTCTGTTGTATCATATAGATGCATTTCTCAAACTGGTTTGAGCAGCCCTTAGCTTGGAGTTGTGAGAAAAAAGACATTATATTGGGTTTACATCATTGGAAAAAATAACTGTAGTTGGGGAAATTCACTGGATCAGGCACAAAGTCTGAATTCACTTGGGGAAAGTCAAGAAGGAGCACTTGAGAAGAGTTGCTGTAAGAGCTGAATAATATTTTTCGTCAGTAAAACATCTCTGCCACCGGAGCTTCAAAACAGTAGAAGTATGACATCATATTGTTTACCAGTACCATTGCAGCGGGATACATTTTGCACACAGACTTGAAATATGTCTTGAAACATATTAGAAGTATGGGTGATTGTACTGAGATTTTTCTACAGTTTCCAAATGAGCAGGAAGAGATCATTAAAAAGGAAATTTTGATTTTTTAAATGGTATCTTCCCTCCCTCCCTCCCTCCCTCCCTCCCTCCCTTCCTTCCTTCCTTCCTTCCTTCCTTCCTTCCTTCCTTCCTTCCTTCCTTCCTTCCTGCCTTCCTGCCTTCCTGCCTTCCTGCCTTCCTGCCTGCCTTCCTGCCTTCCTGCCTTCCCGCCTTCCCGCCTTCCCCCCCCACCTTCCTTCTGCCTTCCTTTGCCTTCCAATTCCTTGCCATCCCATGCCATCCTTTGCCATCCCTTTTTTTTCTTCCTGCCTCTCCCCTCCTCTCCCTTTTCCCTCTCCCTCTTCCCACTTCCCTCTTCCATTCCCTTGATGACAAGAAGCAGCTTTGCCAGAGAAAAACTCATTTTATTTATTACTTTATTTTATTTTATTTTATTTTATTTGTTCTTATCCTGTTACTGAATTTACTTCAGGGCATCTTTTGACTCTGTAGTGGAGACACATTAAAGGAAGTCTTGATGTCTGCTGTGGTCTGTTTTGGTTCTCCAGACCTGTCTCCTCATGATGCCTTCCATCTGCAGGGATGCAGCATTGACAAATTTCTGGGCCCCTTCACTGGTTGTTAACACTTAGCAAAATGTCTTTCCCACACCAAATTTTTCCATGTTTTGTGAGCCAAAGGTACATTATCACATGGCTCCCTCCCAGTAGTTCATGTTACATACAGACTGCATATGTAGCAGCAGGTCTGATAGTTTTCTAGACTCAATCTTTTTGTTTGGTATGGTAATATAAGCATTAAGTCTTTACTAGTATTCACAGTATTCTGTAACCATGTCGTGTCACATTTGTTCAGTAAAGTTCTTAGGATTCTAGAATGCTTGGAGTAGCACACAACCAGAATAAGCTACACTTCACTTCTCAGGAGATAAAGGAATGCAAGAGCTGAACTGATATTCTGCTGAAGATCCACAATATCCAGGTTATTCCTAAGAACTGATTTGAATTTACCTTGCTATATAAACCTACCATATTTTTTTAGCTGTTAATTCTATTCTTTGCAGATTTTTTCAACAGGTTCTTCCAGTTTGGTACTGAAAATTGGATGTAATATTTCTTCTGAGCTCTCTGTAGCCTTTCACTAGACAGAAAGTTGAGTCTATAGGCAGTGTAATTGTAGAACTGTGATTAAAGAATTTGCCTGAGGGGAAGAAAGTAGGGCTCAACTTTTCACATTATCACAGATCCTGCAGTGCTGATGGTAAACTGTGTAGGCCCAGATCCAAAGAGATTTTTGGGACTTATTAAAGGCTTCTTGCTTCATTGAACTACAAGTCTAACCCTTCTCCTGCATTTCTGCTTTCATGCTGTAAAGTCTGCTGAGGGAATGCCTTTCAAGTTGAGGGATGCAGTAGAAATGGACAGGGGAACCAAGTTTGCTGCTGTTGACGACACTTCAATATGAGACAGAAGCCAAACCATTGTCAATCATGTCAACAGTGATTTACTTTTAAGCCTTTGCAGACCTAAAATTCAGGCATCTGAGGATATGTAGCGCTGAAAAATGAGGTGCTGATAGAGTCTAGGCACCTCCAAAGATTAAGCAGGAGCTTTCAAGAGCTCAGTTTTAGGTTCTTAAATTCTAAGTCTCACTTAAAAACATCATCACCTTTCTTTATCCAGACCTTGTGATATCTACGTTTCTGTGACTCCCTCTTTGGAAAGAGATTTGCAAATACCGACTCTCCCAAGTATCTGTTAAGTGAGATAATAGTACTTAAATATTTAATGGAGTCTGAGGCTGAATATTTTCATAGAAGCAGAAAAACTCATATATTTGCTTGTATAAAACTACAAGTTAAAACAAAAAAAAATACTGTGGACTTTTCTCATGACTACCTTTTCTTCATTTCTAAGTTAAACAGTCTAATCTCTGGACTTGCCACATAAGCAGAAATATTAAGACTAAATTGCAGAATCCATAGTTGAATTAGCTGTCAGCAGGAATACAGGACTGTATATGAAACATATTTGTCCAAGAACAGATACTACAGTGGAACAGTTTCAAGATCTTATATTTGTACTATCTTTAATGTTTCTATGACTCATTTTATAAACCTTTGGCAGACATTTTTTACATAACATATTCTGAAATATATTACCTTCTTTTAAATTTGAGAAGTTGTTAAAAAGTGTGAGGAGCTCAAATATAACAAAAGCATTGGTTCCAATAAAGACTGAGAAGCTTAAGATTTTTTGAAAACAACTGAAAAATTTTAATTTCTAATCTGTAAAACAGAGTTAAAATTTTTGAACAGGTCTTTGTGAAAAGTCTGGCACTTCCATTCTGGAAATGCCACAATCTCCTGTATGCTGACCCCTTCAAAGCTTAACGTATGATTCCAAACAGAAATCAGATTTTTGCTCCCTTCCCAAAAAGAAAATTAGAACCAAAAACTAAATGAAGAGCTGAGGGGAAAGAGCAATTTGTGAGATTTCAGTCCTTAGAAACTGGTTTGATCTTGAATTCAAAAAAGATAGCAAGAGAAATCACTACTCAAATCTCAGTAAATATTACTGAAATATTATCTCTCGAATTTCTGTGAAAGTTTTCCTTGAAGGCTGAACCTACATTATCTATAATACAGTGGATGGGGATTTTATTACATCAAACTTCTTTTGTTCTGAAATGCTACTTAGAACTTCTTAACAATCTTCCTGTTATTTTGTCTCTCTTAGAGTGGTTTGTTCCAAAGAAGAGAAGTGGAGACAAAGAAAGAATTCGTTTAGATATGAATGTAATATGGTTGTCTGACTTAAGAGGAAAAAACAAGAAAATAAAAAGCCAAAAATCATAATGAAATTTGATTCATTTACCTGTCTTTGTATCCAAATGACTGTTCACTTTCTGGCTTTTATTTTATTTTATTTTATTTTATTTTATTTTATTTTATTTTATTTTATTTTATTTTATTTCATTTCATTTCATTTCATTTCATTTCATTTCATTTTTTGTTCCATACCAATGGAACCTACCTTTTTTCATAGTATTATTCCACTGATTAAAATACGAGATGACTCTTGCAAGTCTCAACTTGTTAGAAATGTTAGTTTGGCTGCCAAGCACAAAATTCTAAAAAAAATCATTGAAAACCAGTAAATATGCTTAACCAGCAGAGAGAAGAAAACTTTTAGAAGCAAAAAGATAGAAAGTGTAGTGTAATGAATCCCATGCAACTTAAATTTTAAATCGCAATAGGGCAAATCAGAAGCAAGCTGAAGAACAGCTTATTAAAAAAAAACAACAACAACAAAAACAGAAATAGAAACATCTTCAAATGCATCAGAATCAATAAATCTGCCAGAAACATCTTCGATATTGAAGACAATAAGGCCAGTGTAGATTATCTAGAATTATTTACATGGTTGTATAGTGTCTGATCACTACTGCATATATTATTAGATGAGGTGACTCAGTCTAGCACCACATAGTTTCCAAAGTAGAAGTACCACAATTCTGCTTCTTTACCTTCACTTTTGTCTGTGCACTACAACCATCCACCTTTTTGTTTTTTTCTTTTTTATCAAAGATTTCAATGAGGTGATCAAGTAAATTAACTCAGAATAAAATAAATCTGTCTCAAGAAAGATAAGATCTGAAGAAATTCTGCTGGATTCATGAGCTGCACTCTACTGCAAAAACGTAAAAAGCGTCTGTGTGACACTGGAGATAAAGTGGGGCTCTGTGTCCTGACACAGATAAGAGATGGAAGAGTGAGGTGAAGAGGAAAAAAGAGAGGCACTTTCAGTGGCACTGAACTGCTATTGATCAAGGAAGCAAGTCTCAAGAAACTTATTCAAAATGTCAATAGAAAAATCGAGAGCAGTCACCATGAGCAGATGGTCAGCACCTAAGAAATATAAAGCAACTCAATATGAAGTTGAGGTACTGTTTCATAGTAGTACATAATATATGCCTTGCAACAGTGCCCAAGGAGCAAGAAAAAATGTGCATTTGTTTCTTAAAAAGAATGCAGGGAACTGCAATTAATAAATTCAGTGCAAGTCAATAGAAATTTTAATAAAAATGAAATTACAGATACACCAGTGCATAGGACATAGCAGGAAACAACAGTTTTTGAAAAAGAAAACTAGACCTTATAAACCTATCTCTTAAAGAAAATGAAGAAAATAAATATAGAACATTTACTGTGTTCCTAAATTCCCACAAATGCTTATAGCAAGATCCATTATCAGATGCTCTTAAAAGCTTATGACTATAAAGTTCTGATAAAATAGTAGACAGTACACTCCAATGCAGAAAAGAAAAAACTAATCATACTGAAGAAGCAAAAAACTGAATTAAGATCCATATCTGAAAATCATAGTTGGTCACAGTTCTCTGAAAATTTCTCCTCAACATTCATTCGGAAGAGGATTATTGGAAAAATAAATGAGATAAGACAAAATGTTAGTATTCTGTGTCTTGATCTGAAAGCTTCTCAGAGAGGTTGGATGTAAGGAGTTAATATGTTTCTTTTATGTTTAACACAGATTTCAAATTATAGAACAAAGCAGATCTTTCAAACTAAAAAGTCACACACATTCAAAAGCATAACAAACAAACAAGCAAAAAACCCACAGAATTGACAGGTTTCTCAGAATGCAGGTTAATAAATGCTGTATATGAATCTAAACCTGGTGCACTGCTGAAATTGGAATGCTATTTTTCTGGCTCTCCTGGCCTTGTTCATTTAACTTTCAGCTGGATCTATTCTTGATTTTGCTTACCACTTGGCCTCACTAGCACCAAAACAAGTGATGATGTGGAGGTGTAAGTCAGATGGCAGTGTTAAATATTACCCTTTTCAATGTATCTTTAAGTTAAAATATTTTAAACTGGCAGGATTCTGAGAGAGATGCTTGCTCAGATTTTGCTTTTATAGAAAACTGTAAGGAGGTTAGTGTTGTCTGTGTACCTGTGAACTTAAAAGCTTTCCTGTCAACCATGTTATAAATATTCACACTGACTAATACAGTCTTGGACAAGTGAGATAAAGACAACCTGTGAAATCTAAACTACTTATAGCACCTGACACAGTCAGAAGTAAATAATCTTCAGATACCTTCTTGTTACGGCAAAATTACTATGACTTTAACCAAAAGACTAGTTTGTCTTCAGGGAGCAGCTCTGTGGATGGAACATGTTGAATTTCGTAATCTCTCATCATATATATACAAACTGAGAGATTAGCAGAAGGGTAGGAGAGAGGATCTTGTGGGTAGCAATATCAAATGGGCGCAGCTGTCTCAATAAGTTCTCTGAAATGCCTGGTATCTTCACTGATCTGATAGCATGTAAGAATTTTGGTAACATCAACCATATATTGCCCTGACTGATAACAGAGCTTTTTTATTGCTCTGCTCCCTCTATAAGATATAACCTGTTGATAGTTGTAGAGGTTTCATTCAGTGAGATCATATTTGATCTTCCTTAGAACAGCACTTACTGGGAAAGACACTGAGCAAGAAATCAAGGAATGATTTATATGGCCAAAGGGACATAATGGTTAGCTGATCAATTATGTGAATAAGAGTGCAAAGACAAAGCCACAAGTGTGTCCAAAATGTTACCATTGTTCAGAACTTTACAGAAAAGGAAATGTCAGAACAAAAATTCTCTCTTCAATTGCTTTTGCAGTATACCTCCTGAAATGGAAATAAAAGGAGAAATCAAAGAATAGCAGCCCACATTTTCTTTTGCCAGTTCTTTGCTATACATCCTTGGTAAAAAGTAAAACCATCAGACCAAAACCACAGGATTCGCCAAGACCTGAGCACTGCATGTTCTATTTTATTATGCTATAGAAAATACAACACAAAGGAAAGGCAGTATGTTATTCCTTCTGGTTACTGATCAAAGCACGATACAGGCTTTCCATGTGTGTAATTGTTTGAGGTTCTGGGCAATACACCATGCTTACCATTCTTTAGGAGGTTGATAAGTTCAGCCCTGCTAAAAAAGTTCTGGAGTACCGATGGATGGTAACTGGACATAAGCTAGCAATATCACCTTGCAGCCCAGAAATCCAACTGTATCCCTGGCTGCATCAAAGGAAATGTGGCCAGCCGGTAGAGGGAGGTGATCCTGCCCCTCTGCTCTGTACTAGTGAGACCTCACCTGGAGTACTGCATCTAGATGTGGAGTCCTCAATGCAGAAGAGGCATAGACCTGTTGGAATGAGACCAGAGGGTTAAAAAATGATCCAAGGAATGGAAGACCTCTCCTATGAGGACAGGCTGAGAGGGCTGTTCAGTCTGGAGAAGAGAAGGCTGCGAGGTGACCTGACAGCTTTTTTTTTGCTTCAGGGATGGGAAAACCCTTATTAACCTGATGGTAGAAGTAAGGAAAATTATTTTGATTTGCAAAACTACTATTTTTTTTTTTTTGAAAACTACTATTCTGGCGGAGGAAACATGATTTAATTGGCCTAGGCAATGAAAAATAGCTCTTCCTTCCTTCCTTCCTTCCTTCCTTCCTTCCTTCCTTCCTTCCTTCCTTCCTTCCTTCCTTCCTTCCTTCCTTCCTTCCTTCCTTCCTTCCTGCCTTCCTGCCTTCCTGCCTTCCTGCCTTCCTGCCTTCCTGCCTTCCTTGCCTTCCTGCCTCCCTTCCTGCCTTTCTCTCTCTCTCTTTCTCTCTTTCTTTTTCTTTCTTTCTTCTCCGTGTTACTGTTATCACTATAGTAAGGTAACTTTTTCATCTTTTCTCTTTATTCCCATTAAATATAGTTTATCCTGCCACTATCATAATTTCATGGCTATTGGCCTGCATGGTGAAAAACTTTGACATTTAAAAGAAGAAAATATTTAATGTGACAGCAAAACAGGTGAAAATATGGACATTTGACCTACTGAATGTACTTTTAGCTGACTAAAATTTTACAACCCTGAGTCACCTCACAGTACATTTGTGTTCTTTTTCTCAAAGTGTGGCTTTTGGAACAGTGAAACACTACGTTTTGTTTGCTTACAGGTACAAGTATATAAGCCCTTAATTAAACTCTGCTAAATGCTTCAGTTTATATATTGTTTATGAGTTAACCAAGACATTCCACACAAATCTGTTTCATTTTAATAATAGTCTGGAACTTTTCTACACAGTATTACATTCAGCACAGCCTTCTACTGTTCAGATCTGGCTATTGTTATGGTTTTATCAGAATTAGTCTCACATACAGAAAAGCTTAGATGTTGTGTGAATACGTCAGTGCTATAAATATTAGATAGAAGACTGTCTAAAGATCTTCCTTCTTTCTCTTATTATTCATCGTAAGAATGAAATTTAAGCACTGACTCATCTCTACTCATCATCATCCTTCCTTGGCAAGCACAATGCTTGGCACAGCTGTTTCTCAGTGCCAGGCCAGAAGTGAGAAGCTCTAATTGTGTGCTCAGCCTCATACAGATGAGTTCGGTCGAACCCCTGACCCTGGGACCATCTCAGTGATTAATTTGCCACACAAATGACAGGTCAGTCTGATAGGTCAAAGGATTTTGTTGTTTTAAGCACTTGGGGGCACATGCTTAAACACACCAGAGGGAAAGAATGTTTGGTCACCCTCCTGATAAACGTGATGAAATAACTGGTGGCAAGCATGTTTGATAAGCATTCCTGCCCTCTTGTGGTACAACTGTGCTAAATTTAGTTATGACGTGCCTCATATGTTTGTAAGCAGAATAAAGACCAGAAGAATGTAGCCAAATATAGTTTGCCTAGAAATCAAGATTTCAGGAGGTCTTTCTTGTCTCTCAACTTTTTCCTGAATCAGATGAGATTCTTAGAGGTGTTTAAACTCCAGTTATAAAAAGATCTGCTTCATGTTCAGACAGATCTGTGGATATGTTCTTTGCATGAGTAAGAAACAGTAATTTTTCTATTTTTATGACTACTCAGATCTTTTATTTTCTAAACTTAATCAATTTTTAGTAGGTGTAAGTGTAGGGAGATTTTAGAAATCATGAGATGAAATTGGGAAAAAAAAGCGTTTTGGTTATAATTGCATCACTTTGCTCACAGAAGTAAACATCACATTATGCTGGAATGCAATGCACTGTTACTCTTTATTTCTAAAATAATTCAAAAATTCAGAAATTCAGAAATTCTTAAAGCCATGGCTACAAGAAACCCATGATTTTATTTATTTCTAGCAAAAAAGACACGAAAGAGAAGGAGAAAATCATGTCTTCCTGATAGCTCAAAAAAAATGACAATCTGAAAAAGCAGAACTATTTGGAACTCTAGATGCAGCCACATCTACTGTTCAAAAATACAGCTTATACTGTATTAGTCTTGACCAGAACTGTATCACACTCATACCCCAAGCCTCGAGTTGTGCGATGTGGCAAAAACAAATGCAGACTCAGATAGGCCTAGCAAAGGCTACAGGAAAAAAGTGATGTACCTGCTGCAAAGATTCTCCTTTGGTCTTATCATAGTGAAGGATTATCTGAAAAATGTTTGTACTTGGATATGTTCAAGATGGTGTGCAAAACCACAAAAATTAGCAAAACAAATGGAACACTAGACAAGCAACGTAAACTTGTATTAGAAAAGTGAGCCTGCAACATACCCATCTTCATGTCACAACATTCTCTAATTATCTTTTCATTTTTTCAGAAAAAAAGATAGCTATCTGTACAAAAAGAAGGAAAGAAGGCAAGAAGACTTTTCTGTTGCACCTAGCAAAGAAAAGTGACTTCAGCTCACAACTTGAAAGGGTTTGTAAACTTTTGCAAGACAGAAAAAAAAAGGCCAAGAAAATATCTTTTTTTTTAGTAAAAAATCTCATAAGAAACACAGCAAAGAAAGTGAATTAAGAGACAAAATTTGTACACATTGCAATGAAGAATAAATTTGCTTCCAAGCTTATTGCTGTGACCAGTCACAGGTCTGTAAGACACAGGTCTGGCTTTTCTTTGAGTGGAATGTATTTACACATTTATATCCAAAGGCTGATTCATTCACAAAAAAAGGTTCAGGGTCAAGGTTTTCAATAAGATTAATGATTTTGAGATCCCAAGTCCAAAAAAAAAATTATATTTACTCACATAAAACTCCCAGGTATTGATACTTGAAATGAATGTATGCAAAAGAATAATTCACCTCAACCAGGCACTGAGTTTACAGGATAGAACACGTAACAACTTTACCAACCCTTGTAGTGTAAAAATGATTGTGAAATACTCCTCCCTGAGATTCATTACTGCTGGCAATAACCATTTCTAAACCACAAGATTTTGTTTCAAGAAGGTTCTTTTGATTGCTATTTTCTGTAACTGGATTTCATTTCAGTACTGTTAGGATTTCTCTGTTAACTGTTCAACATATTATTCTGGGTAACTATTTAAAAGAAAGGTACAGTTTTAAATAACCTGCTATAGGTATCCTTTATTTTAAAAGTCAGTAAGAGAAAGTATTGTTGTTCATTTGCTATACTGTGATGAGCCTCAAAATACGTTTACATAAAAAAAACCCACAAAAACTATTAGAGATTATTATTATAGACATATTCTTAAATACAAACATCGGTTTTAAAGTAATGTCTCCTATTTTCTTTCATCAGCCCATGACATTAGAGTCAGATGTTGGTGGTATGGCAGTAGATGTTGAACTTTCCTGTCAATATTCCATTCCATGTTGTTGCCATGTGACAAATGGTAGCAGAGAGGCAGTCTGACAAAATGGTGTCTGTGATGAAAGTGCAGATGAAACAAAGGTGTGGAACTGAAATCCTTCATGTGGAAAAAATGGCACCTATTGACATACATCAGCATTTGCTGAACATTTATGGAGACCAAAGAGTGGATATGTGGGTACAGTGAGACAGTAGGTAATGTGTTTCAGCAGTAGGGTCCACCACCAACACCATTCTGTCTGTGAGGACAATCCTTTCACAGGCTGGTGGTTGCAATGAGGCCCCAGGTATAGCTGAGCAGGAAGCAGTGGAGTTTCCCCATCTAACAGAAGCCTTTGGCTTCTTAATTTTCAGGATCATCCTCTGAAGTTTCTCACTCATGACAGAAAAGTCATTCTAACAAATATTTTACCGACTTTTATATTTTCTGGGGAAAACAAAGCAAAGCAAAGCAAAATAAAACAAAACAGAAGGAAACCCACAACATATTAATGAATCAATCCTTGCTGATGGAAAACCACTGGAACAGAAAATTTTTAAGCAGACATCATTGAATATTCCTGGTCCTGCACCTCCTTGCTGCTATAATCAGAAGCTGGTAGTGACATTTCTATTACACAGTAGAGTGAGGCTGTGTTGTTATTGATTTCAGCTGGAAGAGAAGCATAATGGAATCTTCAAGTGATCCTTGTGATTCTTAAATTTTATGACTTTTATAAGTATTGTAACTTCCAGCCAAAAGTAATTCTATTAAGACACTGCAATTAACTACATCTTTTTTTCTTAGCACCTCAATTGAAATTGCATTGACTTCACAGAAACTTATTTTCGGTTGTAAACTGTACAGGAAGTTCTGTATTAGTGAATATTTTGATCCATTTAACTATATATCTTGTGTTTCAGTACATTAATATTTGCACTGCTACAAACAATGTGTTCATATTTTGACTATAAAATGCCATTTTTAAGATAATTTTTATGTACAACAGATACACTAGATCATATAGACTGCCATTTTCAATTGGATTCTAACAGTTTCCTCTATGATACACAACTTGATTAGCAGATAAATGAAATTTTATTGAGCCATATAAATACAGCCTGTATCTGTTAGTCTTTTTTTTTTTTTTTTTTTTTTTGTATTGTGGACTTTATCAATCAAGTTTAAATTAACATCCAGAACTAAATGTATTATTTCACCAAAGTCCAAAGTCCAGCAGAAGACAAACTCTCATTATGGCTAGTGCCACCATGGACCTTATGAGGCCACTAGGTGGCTGAGGTTTAACTGGTCATTATTAATGACCATTGCTAATAATTTTAGAGCAACCATGTTGTTTTAAGTGCAGATTTTTTGTCCATTTCTTTACACATTAATATTTTCAGAATAGGTTATAAGACATTTAATTTGTTTGCTTATATTAACTTCTACTCATTTTCTTTTTGGCACAATAACTCAGTGTTTTGAAATAGTGAGTACAGTTCTGATGATCCATGGGAAATACAACCGGGAGTAAGAAATACGTTTTCATTAATCTAGATCTGCATTTGCTCTCGTGAAATACCACAGTCATCCTTCCCTCCTGCTGACTTCTGGTTGTGAAGGATTATAGTAGAGTGTTTTGACTGGGAGTCTAGTCCCCACTAGAGACAAAATGTACCTCAGTTCAGCTTTCCATGTGTCTGTACAGGAAGATAGCCAAATCAAAATATTTAGTTTTCAGGCATTTGATCTTTAGGGAAAATGAAGTAAAACAAATTCAGTTTTCTATGGAAAGCAGACAATTTTTGGAAAAAAAAAGAAAAAGAAAAAAAGTTCGATCTAAAGCCCAATTTTCCATTGAAACAGTTTTAATGCAAAATGCTCAAGCAGCCATAAAATACAGTAATAAAGATAAATTAATGGAATGTAGTGTTTTCAGACTCTTTCTCTTGTGCAGACAGACACACACACATATACAAGTGCACATAAGTTATAATTTTTAAATAAATATTTAAAAAAAATCTGCAAGGTACAGTGAAACCAAGCTCATTATTATAATTCTTCCCTGAGAATCTGCTTCCTAGCCTTTAGTGTTGATAACTGTAAAATATAACTGAGCTTAGATAATATTTTTTATAATAATAATTTATTGAACAAGTATGAAGTCTATAATAGTATAATTTTAAGAAGAAAGACAAATGAGAGTGTTCCATGTTCTGCTTAATGAGACAGACAATGGGCTCAACTGCAGATTTATTATATCTGGTAAGTCACAGAATCACAGAATCATTCGAGTTGGAAGGGACATTTAAAGATCATCTAGTCCAACTCCCCTGCAATGAACAGGAACATCCACAGCAAGATCAGGTTGCTCAGAGTCTGTTCTAGACTGAATTTGAATGTCTCCAGGGATAGGACATCTGCCACATCTGTGGGTTAACCTGTTCCAGTGCCTCACCATCCTAACTGTAGAAGACTTTTTCCTTATACCCAACCTAAATCTCCCCTATTTAAGTTTAAAACCATTTCCCCTTCCCCTATCACAATAGACTCTGCTAAAGAATCTACCCTCTTCTTTCTTATGGCCTCCCTTTAGATGTGAAGGTCTCTTTCTTATAGTCCTCTAGTCAATATATTATTGTATCAAATGTGGTAAAAACATTGTCTCTCTCATGTTCAACAACAGAAATGTCTGAGATAATGTTTGGGAAACTCATGAAATAGTAATCTACATGTTACAAGACAACAGAAAAGATTATAAACAAGTATGCCAAGCAATTCTATTATTTTCAGATATCTTAGTACAGTGACACTCCTGAAACACTTCAGAAACCAAACATACTTTTTCTCATTTTCACACAGAGAGATTAAGTTTTTTCTACAAAAAGGCAGAGATCTCCTCAAATGAGTCCAGTGCAGCGCTACAAATATGATAAAGGATGTTGAACACCACCCCTAATGAGGAGAGGCTGAGAGACCTGGGTCCGTTCAGCTTTGTTGAAAAGAAGACTCAGAGAGGATATGATTCACATCTATAAATATCTAAGGAGCAGGAGGCAAAGGGATGAGGCTGAACTCTTCTCAGCAGTGTGTGGTGACAGGACAAGGGGAAATGGCCACAAACTGAGGACACACAAATCTGTGTGGGAACTTCTTCACAGTGCAGTGACGAAGCACTGGCTCAGGCTGCACAGAGAGGTGGTGGAGTCTCCTTCTCAGGAGACACTCAAGACCCACCAGGATGCCTACCTGTGCAACCTGGGCTAGGGAGCTGCTTTGGCAGGGGGGTTGGACTGGATGATCTCTGGAGGTCGCTTCCAACCCCTACAATTCTGTGATTCTGTGATTATTTGCTTCAGTGAGGGATGGAACTCTTTTCCTGGCAGCTGTTAGATGATCTTTGTTTTGATCTTAATAAACATAATTTTTCATACATTAGATGAAAAGACTTGAGACAATGAAGCAAAGGTCTGCCTGCAGATGCACATTTATTGTATAGACTAATTAGCAAGCAAACAGGGAATGAAACACAATCACTTTAGCTCATTATGTTTTATGTACCTGGGATAAACGGGGGGAATTTAGAGATACTTTGGATTTTTTTTTTTTTTAATGCTATGTTTAGGATGATTTGTTTTGAAAATAGTTAGTTAGTATCAGTCATTTTGTTCTGTGAAAGGATCATAAAAATAATTTTTCTTTCTGGAAGAATGTTTGAAATATTACATAAACATAAACATAAACATAGGTCATGTATTAACTTTATTAAAAATATCTTTAAATCTGAAAATACAGTGCCAGTAGTCAACTTAAATCAGGTTTTACATTTGTAAACTTGTAAATACTCTAGGACCACATGCAATTAGGTGCTGATGTGAGAATTTGGACCAGTATATTTTTCATTTAGGCTTTTCAAATAACACTCATTTGCTGACTTCCTTTAAAGGAAGAATAGCCTAAAAAACATTTCAAAATATTCTGGAGAAGGGTAGAAAAATTCATAATGGATTTAATTCCTCACCACAATTTTCCTGAGACAGAATCAATAGGATACAAGTTGCTGTTTCGTTATTTGAGATTATGGGGGGAATGGGAAATAGATTAATGTTTCCATAAGCTCTGTTACTTTTGTTTGACCCTGATACCATTTCACCTGAAAAAGAAGAGTCCCAGGCAAGTTTTCCCGATGGAAAGAAGCAGACTGATTCAGGAAGAATTGGTATCCTAATCCTTTATTGGAAGGTTTCATAGATTTTAAAGCAAAATATTTATTTTCAAGTTTTATTATGCATTGTCATTCCCCCACCCCTACCCATCTCCTTTTTGCAGAATAAGATTTTCTTTTTTTTTCTAATCTGATTGTACTAAACATTCCCAGGACACTCCCAAGTAGCAAAAAGTGGTGAAAATAATACAAGCTACAAAGGGAATTCCCTTTTTTTCAAGCAAACACACTCAGCAACTTGTCAAAATAAAGAAATTTGAAGAATCATGTACAAGACAACAAGACTCATGAAAAGAAAATTTGAAGTATTTTTTGGGATGAGCTGGAGTACAATGACAGTAGAGATCACTCCAGAACAAGGTAATCTGTAACCGAATTATACATATATATATATATACTTTTTTTTTTCCTCAGTTGAAGAGAAAATCACAAACATTTTATTACCTCTCTCCATAATTATATATTTCTCATTTGTAACAATTTTTCTAGTTGATATATGACCCTCTTCTACCATGTCAGAAGAAACACTGCCGTCATTAGTACAAAGTATTATGAAAATACAAGCTCTAGCATGAATTTTGCTTTCTTTCAGATAGTACCATTTTATTTAGCAAACCACTTTTCCCTGTGTATTCTGAAATAATAACCTGTGCCAGTAATGTAAGTAAGATTTCTTTCCTGCAGAGCCTACACAGATTGGAAATACTAAGCTGCAAATTTTGTTCCATCTTGTATATCAGTAGACCTGTTTAATAACTTTCAAATGGATACACCTGTGCAACTCTATTGAGGGAAGTAGGGTGATAGTGCCATCCATAGAGGGCTTAATTTGGAATTTAGTGTTGTACAGATGTAGCTGTGAGCTCATTTGCTTTGCAGAATATTTGTAACTTAGAATAATATGTGACACGAAAAACAACAACAGAAAGCACCACCACAGAAATCAACTAATTCAAAAATATCCAGCTTGATTCTAAAGAATTCAGAAGTAGCATTTATAATACAAAAATAAACAAAACAAACCAGCAAAATTTATTTGTAGACTAAATGCATTCCGTATTGTAATTCTTGAGTGAAAATGATGTGACACCCATTACCACCCATGCCACTAACACAGGGGTTTCACAGTACAAGGCATTACTTACATTAAGAAACTAAAGTCTAGAGACTGAACTGTTGATTAGTCTATACCAGGACATTTATTTACCACTGCGTAAAAAGATTTGTTTTAAATTTGAAAATTTAAATTCAACTTGAGGAAAGGCTTGACAAATATATCAAACAAGACAAAAAATCAGATTTAATGTTACTTTAATTTTATGACTGCAGTCACTGCAAATGTCTAGAAGCATCCTTTAAGACAAAAAATCTAAAACTTTGTTTCAGGAAAAAATTTTGCTTGAGAATAAATTATATAATGAATAACCACTGCAGGGCCATAGGGTAAAGAAAACTGGTTCTTCTAAAATGACTACAAAGTTACCTTCATTAATTGCCTTAGACAGTGTGGTCCTAAGTGGTACTGCATCTGTGTAGGTTATAAAATGTGGTCAAAGCATTTGATTTGCATCTGTCTGCATAAACATGCCCTCAACCTCATCAAGAAGCTACATAGGGCTTTGTAGAGTCTGCATTGCAGCTAATTTATGAGTTAAGTCTACCAAGCTAAATATTTGCATTGGAAGTACTCATGAATACAATTGTATTTGATCAAATTAAATTTTAATAACTTTCCTGTTCATTTATTCAGGAGGAAAGGCAGACATTCTGACAATGTGTTTCATGGTCTTTTTAGGAGATTTTTCTTAAGTAAAATCATGAAAATCATTGTGTGAGTATACAGTAACTGGAAGCCTTTTACTTTTATAATTGTAGAATTTTATAAGTACTAATAGAGCTGCATCACAGAATACAATCTTCCCATGAATTTTGTACGTGTGATACCAATTCTGAAAGTCTAAGTTCATTATATCTGTGTAAAAATTATAATCAGATTCACTGTTGTCACAATTATCAAGGTCAATTATCAAAGTGTTTTGCAGCCTTGGTGAAAGTGATGTTTAGATTTTCAATAGATGTAAAATTATTTCATTTCCAACTAATTATTATTTTCATTATTTATGCATATCCATCTGTATGCTAGCTGATTTTAGAATAGTGTGAAATAATTCCAGTAATAATTTCCATGTAAAAAATTTGCTTGAAATACAGATGTTTTTAATGTGCTTTTGCTTTTCTACTCATTTTATCCTGCCTTCCCTGGGGAAAAAAAAAATAAAATCATTCTTGTAAGGTCTTTCCTCACCTTCTTTTATTTGTATTCTTATGATCTTTTTATATTCTCTGACCTTTTTATTAAGACTTCCTTCAGATGAACAGCTAACATGATATACTATCACTTGTTGCTTGTCAAATAGGCATTTGTTTTGCACTCAGTAAAAACTAAATTGATTTGTGCATAGGCACAACTTTGAACCTTGATTTTAAATGGAACAGTGTTAATTTGCTTTCTCATCTAACACATTAATAAGGAAACTATATGGAAATGGCAGAAACTGTGGAAACAGTGTTGCTGGCTTTCACATTTACATCCAAGCCTGGGATAGACTCCCATGATCCTAGAAACAAGTAAAATAAATTAGTTTTTTTTTTTCCAGTTTTAAAGATTTTTCAGGACCCTTTCTAGTACCTGAAAGGATCCTGCAGGAAAGCTAGAGAGGGACTTTTTATAAGAGCATGTAGTGACAGGGAGAGGGTAAATTGGTTTAAACTGGAAGAGGGTAGATTTAGACTAGATATTAGGAAGAAATTCTTTACTGTGAGAATGGTGAGACACTGGAACAGGATGCTCAGAGAGGCTGTGAATGTCCTCTCCCAGGAAACATTCAAGGCCAAGCTGGATGGGACTTTGAACAACCTGGTCTACAGGGAGGCATCCCTGCTTATAGCAGGGGGGTTGGAACTAGATGATCCGAAATGTCCCTTCCAACCGAAATCATCCTGTGATTCTATGATTTATGCTCTGACTCATGACTTCTGGGCACTGATTTGGCAACACTGATACACTCATTCCTTCTAGCCAGCTCTTACAAGAGAGTTGTGTTTTTCAGAGTGTATGCATCACTAAATGTCTATCTGGAGACTGAAACAAAAAAGAGGACATGTTCCTGATCAGACAGAAACAATAACTTTCAGGAAAAAAAAAAAAAAAAGGTCGTATGTATTGCACAGTGCTAGATGAGCTTTCAGTTCCTATCTACATTTTCAGATTTCTAGTGTTGAAATTCTGTAAATGCCAGAGCTCAGCAACCATCTAAATTCTAGCAGTGTTTAGACAGGAAAATATCTTACCTTGTTTAAACATCAGATTATCAGACTGAGGTGTGTGTGTTAAGAGAGTAAGTTGTTTACCTTTCATTCCTCTTCTGGCTGAACGTAAGAGGCACCTGAAAAAACACACAGTAAAAACTTAGATCTCATTGGGAAACCTAAGTTACTGAAGTTGGAGCAGACCAAATATCTTTCAGGGGCATCCATTTTGCAGACCCTTGTGTGACTCAGTCCTGCTGTTACTTGATAACTTAGGCAGAAAAAAGTGAAAGTCAAAGTCTATTCTCTGCAGGAGGAAGAGAAGAGAGCACTCTAAGCATTAAGAGAAATGCAATGACTGTTGGTACCAGGACACAGAATATGTCCCAGATGAAGGTGATGAGACCTAAACATCTAAATTATATTCTCTCATTCATTAAAGAAATAATTAACTTGCTGTGTCTCAGCACAAATGACACGAGATCAGCCTGGAACCTCATATAGGTGTAAATCATACTGTATAAGTGACGATTTATATGTATAAATCTCCATTTGTATACATACCTATACACATTAATGTTACTGATTTGAGCATTTAAAAGGTATTTAAGTGAACACCTTGGATATTTGTAAACTTCAGTCTGAATCTAGCATTTGCAACCATCCAAAGACACGTTTTTGTTTTTGTTTTAGATCAGATATCATAGATAAAAATCACCATTTCAACTACAATGTGATTAAATTCATTAATATTTATTATATCGGTGTTTCTTCAAAAAGACTTGGAACTGGAAAAGCACATCACAGGGAACTGAAAATAATAAGATAGCCAAATTCACTTCTCAAGTCATAAAGTGGAAAAAATAAGGAGCTGCATTTTTTAGCTCCAAACAAGACTGGAGAAAAGAATAAAAAATAATTTAGGGGGGAATGTTTTGTATGATAGTGTGCACATGAGTGAGAAACTCAAAGATGTGAGTTATTAATGGGCTTCTTAGCTTTCTCAAAATTGAAGGTGATTCAGCCTTCCTGTATTAGTTCAATCCTTTGCTATGTACAGTCACAGTAAAATCATCAATTAATGTTCTACAGTTAACATTCACTTAGCCCTATACTAAAAGCAGCAGGAAGCCTGTCTGGGAAAAAGGTATCAGGGAAATGGCAAACTGTAAAGAGGAACATTTGTAAATCCCATGTAAAGAAAATACTGTAACAGTGAATTACTGCCAAACAATTCACTAAAGTGATTCTCAGCAAAGGTAATTTTAATCCTTGATTTTATGTTTATATCCATATTTGACAAAATCGGTCTATTCTCTATGTAAAATCAGTCATATACACTTTTTTTTTTTTTTTTTTTTTTTTAAGATAAAGACATTATTCTGTAAAAATTTATATAACTTCGGAAGACCCCAATCCTGCACACATTGAGTGGAGTGCTAATGACAATTATATCCCTCATAAAAGTCATATAAAATTTATATTACAGTAGAAATGAGTCAGTGAGAAGTAAAATGATGCTAACTCAGGAGTGTGTTTAAGTACAAACTTGAACATATAATTATTTAGAACTATGCCTAACAGAACAGTAATTAGGGCCGTAGCATTTGGATTCCATTGACCATTTATTTTCATTTATTTATTTTATTTTATTTTATTTTTTTTCCAAGAGAGCTTCTCCTTTCTTCTTTGCCAGCTACGGGCACTATGTCTATAGTCCTGAAACACATCACACTTCAGGTAGCTTTCCATTTTATAAAATCAAGTTTGGGAACTTCCAGCTTAGTGAAGACAATCTCTAAAACCTGCCTAAGCTGTATTTTTTTTTTTTTTTCTGTTTCTATTGAACTGCTGCTAAAATACAGTGATTTGTGGTAGTTTGATATATAGATCTCAAAATAGCAATTTGTGGCCAACATTGTCTTGTGATTTAAGATATCAACGGACAGTCCAGAGTTTCCTAGAATGGATTTTTTACTACAAAGCTTACCCCTATGATTTTCTTGGTCTTTTTCCCTTTTGTTACTAAATCGATTTTATTCTGTTTATTATTTTCACAGCATGATGTGAAAATAGCTGGTGAAAATAAAAAAGAAAAATTACATCTGTGCAGTCAGGGAAATTTTGGTTCATACAGCTATGGTAGGATGTTAGTCTCATGGATGGCTCAATCTAACTGCAGATTTCTCTGAATATGTTGGTTGCTCTGAAAGTAACGCCTCCTAATTATTTCCATGGAACTTACAAAAGATACAAAGAGCACAATAACACTAATTGATAGAGGAAATGCTCAGCTACAAAATGTTACTTTTCAACATAGCCACCATCACTGGCTGTGCATTTTTGCCAGCAATGAACAAGAGTCTGCATGCCACTCTCACATAATCTGTGCCAGCAGAGGAGACCCACATTTTGGCAGTCACTTCGACAGCATAATTGCTAGGAAAATGTTGACCATGTCCACCTTTCATGGTCCTGAAGAGAGGTAAATCAAAAGTGCAAAATCTAGATTATATGGTAGATGTGGTCTGACAATTGAGACAAGACTGGCAGCATGCTACAGGGTCATCAAACTGGTCTGGGGTCCAGTCAGCATTATTGTGTTTCAAGAGAAGGGCTGTCTTTCTCCTCTGGCCTGACTCTGGAAGTTCAAGCCTTCAGTTTAAGTCAGCATCATGACGTAGTGGTTAGAGTTGATGTCTTGATCAGGATCCAAGGTATCAGGAAAGATCACCACTTTCTTATCCCAAAAGATAATGCACATCACTTTACCTGCTGGGGACTATGTCTTTAACTTAGTTTTCAATTAAGAATTCATTCACCGCTCCCTGGACTGCTTTTCTGACTCCAGCTCATAGTGGTGATGCATGTCTTGACATCAGTAACAATGGGATATTTGCTATCAGCCTCGTACTGTTTCAAAAGATCCTGACAAGCTTGCATACAATAGTCTGTGTGAGCATACGTGAAAAGCATCTGGTGTAAACTTTTCATTATTCCAGTGTTGTTATCATCATTCTCAGTGCACTGAAGCCAGTATTCAGCTCCATACACACTTCTCTGGTTGTAAGCCACCAAATTTGCATGGATTAGCTGTTTGAAACACACTTCCTTTTGTGGAGTGACAGCTGCGACATCACAAGCTTGCAGAATGTCTATGGAGACCAAACAGTGGATGTTACTTCTGTGACACAGTGGATGACACATTTCAGCAGTGACGCTGTCATAGCAGCTGTGAAACAGTGGGTCACATCTGCACATGCGTATTTTTACAAGTGCAGGATTCAGGCTCTTATTGCAAGTAAAAATGGTGGTGACTATGCTGAAAAATAGTGCTTCGTAGCTTAACATTTGCTCTATCAAATAGCATTATTTTGCTCTGTGTTCTGTAGTTTCCATGGAAATCAGCAGGAGGCATTACTTTCAGAGTAATTTACTTACCTATATGTCAGTAGAGATTTTTGTTTGGTTTTGTTAAATGATGTGCTTATCTTTAAGATGTTTATTTTACTAGTCACTGTCTGATTTTCCAAAGGAAGTATATGCTTTCTCAACTATAAAAATATGAATGTAATAAAAAGTCTGAAATAATGAATTATATAGATTTCCTATAATCCCAAAGTGTATGTGAAAAACTGTCCTCTTCATAAAATTCAAAATGCTCCATTTCTTTGTTTGTATGAAATTAAGCATAGTGACTCATGATTCTATAGTTTTCAGTTAACTGAGTTTCTGCCAATAGAACATGTGATACAGAGATCTCGTTACATTCGAGGAAAACAACAAAGCAATCCAAGTATCCTCATGGGAATAATCACCACTCCACATAAATGCCCCTTGTCAACTCGCAAATTATTATTTAATATACTAATAATCCTTGATGAAGCTAAACCAAGAGTCATGTGTAAATTAATTTTGATCAGTGGTTTGTTCCATGTAGAGACGTTGTTGATGTAAGCTTATACATTAACTGGGATCAAGCATTCCAGATCCGAGTTCTAGCCATAGAAGCACCACTCTTCCACCCCCACTCATAATGTAGAATAACTAGTGATTGGAAGATTGAGGTATCTTCATAACTGCCTAGTTGCAGCTGCCTTTTGCTGTTCAACAGTGAAAAGTTAAAATAACCACTTTTACTATTGTTATAGATCTGTGGATCCCAGATCCACATCACTTCAGTAGTAGGACTGCATATCTATATTTCCCTACATAGGAAACATTTTTAAAAGGAAAGGAAACATGGCTGATTTACAGCATTACTACTAGCACTCTAGAAAATAGAGAATATATGCAGTTTTTATTATTAGCTAGAGTTTCCCTGTCTATTTAAGTAAATATGTGATAGGATCTAGGAATCCTACAAAACTAAAAGTTATGTTAGTTGGATACATATATACATATGAAAGCTTTTTAAAAAATGTTTTAAATATTTAACAAGAAAAAAATTTAAGTGAAGAAGAGTATTCAGAACTTTGATTTTAAGGCTTGAAATTATTTGGAATTACTACAGATGAAACAACTCACAGTCAAAATTTCATCCAACTTCAATTACCTGTATTTTGGATAACATCTGTAAAGTACTGCTTTCAAACAAAACCGCCCCCCTCCCCCAAAACAACCTACCTCTGTGTTTGAAAGAAATACAATTTCCCTCTGTAATTAGACTATATTAGCTGACTGTATTAAGTGTTGATGATTTCCCAGGTAAACTGCTGTAGGGTGAATACTGGAATGAATAGTACCCTGTAGGGTGATGACCCGAAATGAACAGTACCCAAACAGTACAATTAAGATGGATAGCATATTGTTGGACAGACAATTCAGATGGTATAAAGACACCCAGTAATATAGGAAGGACTCCCCTGAGACTCCGCACAGAAGGAATCTCCAACAAGAGATCCTTCTCCAGTGGTGGTCAGCCCTTAAATGGGGTCTGGGAGAGGTGGAGCCAGACTCCATACCTTCCAGTCATACAGGTGCATTGCCTTCACCTGTGCTCCTGTGGCTGACTCAGTGCTCACCTCAGGTGATCAATCAGTGGTTCAGGCCGTGATTCAACAGTTCCTATACAACTGTGTTCCTTATGAAAACAATCTAAAACAGTTAATTTTTACTTTTTGTTTTCTTCAGGGAATGAGAGCAGCTGACAACATCTCATGGTTTGGTTAAAATTTTCCTGTATTATAGAGATCAGTAGGTATCCATTCTGTTGCAATTTAAGTTCTTTAGTACATGTAAGTTAAAAATTGAGGCATTTGGAAAATTAAGATATTCACTGAAATCCTGTGTATAATGTGTGTATAATCCTGTGTAAGAAGGTGATGATTTCACTTTAAAAAAGCTCATCTTTGGTAGTGTGTAGCTTACACAAACAGTGCAATATTATTGCAGCTTTTACATTCATGAGAACTGCTACTTGTTTCTATTACCCAAAATGAAGCATAATGCAGAGTAGCAATGTTTCTCATTCACCTTTTGCAGTGTCTGACCCCAAAATCATGATTTTAAACTCAACAACACATCTTTAAACAGGAAAAAAGATGTTCAAATCTATTTTAATGAATTTAGTGCTACTGCACGACTCATTGGACTGCACAGCATCTGTGTCTCTGTGAAGAAAAGTATAGTGTCTTCAGTCAATGAATGTTTCCATCTGTTACTGGTTCTTAGTCAAAAATTATTTTTTTCAACAAATAGTCACATTCTTGACAAGGTACTACATACTCCCACAACTCCATCTTTAAAATTTAATTTTTAAACATATCTTTTTATTTCAAAATGTTATTAGAATTTCTAAGATTGTTTAATTTTTTATTATCCCTTCCACTCAATTTACTTCACAGATACAGGGAAATTGAACTCTTGTTAAAATGTCCAAGTAAGATTTTTTATTTGTTCGTTATCATTCTGGCTTAGTAGCTAACCATTATGAGGTAAAAATTAATTACATATTCTCTTTTGTTATGCAAACCAGACCAGCTAAACTGAAAAGAGCTGCGTAAAAACTTGAAGACTGTAACTAAATGTGAAGCCATATAGAAAGCAGTTTTCATTTTTTTTTAATTGCAATTTGTTTTTCTCATTCCTTTTTTTTTTGGTATAGAATAGCATTTAACTGCACTAGAGAAACTGAGCAAGCAGCAACTAGTCTGGTAGTGAGCATGCAAAGAGAGGAGACTGCACGCTTCTCTCAGAAAAAAAGCTGTTGGAAATATGGAAATATTTGCCAGGTCTTCCCCCTGCAATGGGCTGTTGATGAAGCCTATTGCAAGAGGTGCTTGTGTTGAAGCCAGCGTGCAGAATGCACCCCATACATAAGGGTGTACAGCTCCGACAGATTGGACCAAGACTCCAACCCGCTGATTGTTCAGTTGTGGGGACAGAGAAGAGGGAATGATGCAGGCTGAATTTGCACCCAGGCAGTTAGATTCAACTCTAATGTTCATGTGGGATTATTGGATGAAAATGAGGATGGAGAATAAGATTTTCAGGATTCCTCTGTAAACTGCACCATGACACTGTTACAGTATTTCTACAGAAACAACCTCTGGAGATACTACCTGGAAGGGCCTGATGACTAATTTTTATAAGGCATTTCTGTAGTCTGAGTATTCCTTGATCCAGAATACAGAACAACACTTACAAAAGCACAAAACCTCAACTCCCTCCCTACTCATTCCAAAAAAATCCCCTTCAAAACAGGGAAATAAATTTGTACAAAACAGGTAAGTAAAATCAGGGCATATTGATCTGCAAAAAATAGCTTATTGGAGATTAACACCTTTCATGATTTACTGTCTTTCCTGAGAGCAGTTCTGAAAGGTCAGAGTAACAGTTCTGATTTGCCTAATTTGACTAAACTTTATCAGTTACCTAAAAGACGTAAAATGTCTGATGTGGTCATCTCGAAGAGACATTACCTCAGTGATGGATATTAGGGTCTGCAATTAATGGGACCTTTGGTGAACAGTCACCTTTTCCTGTTCAACTCTGACTGTCCATTAGAATTAAAAGCAAGTTAGGCTATAGTACTAAAAATAATGGTGCTCTTTGTCCCTGAGGCCAAGTGACAGTACCAAGTTCACCCAGTTAAACAATTTTCTGCAGAATGACTGTGGCTGTGTTCATTGGGAACAGTGTTTTGTGCCTCCTTGAACAGGCTATAACAAGACTTAAAACCTAAACCATGACAGCAGGTGTGCTAGCAATTAATTAATATGTCATGTCGCTATTCAGGGCAGGATCTTTTTTTCTTTTTTCCCCATTACTATATTCAATGACTATATTGAATCCACTCTCATTGCTCTCATTGTAGGATTACATTATAGTTAATTCTGTGTCATTCTTTCACTGTATTTTTATTTCTTTTCTTCTTTTAACATATTGTGAGGTAGACTGAGATCATCTTTTAGTCAACATTGCTTTTCTTTTTCCTTCTTTTATTTATTTATTTTTTAATTTAACTTACTGCAAAGGTCATTAGATCATCTAGTCTGACTTCTTGTAAATCAGACAGTTGTATTTTACCTGACTGCCCTCATACTGAAATCCATTAGCATTCATACAGCTAAAATAATTTCTTTCTGTAGGTGTTTGGTCTTGTTATGAAAATATGAAAAGATATTACTTCCCTGATATTTTGATTCAGTGGAAAAAATTGTTTTTCCTCTGAAAAATTGTTAAGAAGTTGTGTTTTGCTTCTCATTTCGATATATATATCATTCAATTTCTAGTCCATGGTATATCTTAGTCCATCATATTAGTCTTTAACACTGGGTAGCTCCTTGTCATTAATTATTTAAACATGGCAGCTAAATAATAACAATCTATCTAATATTCGTATTTACACACACGTTCTTACAAATACATAAGCATGTATTTCTAAAAGTCATTTTAATAAATGTAATACAAATATTATAATTATTCAGCCTATCAAATTTCCTACTGTTGGTGAGTATGGACGTGTTTCAGAGCTTCTCTGTTGACACGTGTATCACATGGTATAATTTTAGATCATCTTTGTGACTAAAATGGACTGCTATATTAACACTTGAAGGTAGATTTCTATTACTTTTTTTCTTATTATTCTGCATTAATCTTTATCTAAGCATATTTTGGAGGATGGTCCCATTGATAATGAACAAGTAACCAGAGTTTACAGTGTGGTCATTATTTTCTACTACTCATCATCATCTATAAGCGTTTTCGTTTGTCTCAATGTCATTAAATCAGATGTTGAATTCAATTTATAACTAATCTCTGGAGAATCTACATGGAAACCTTCATATAATAATGATTTACCAGTGTCTTTTTTTTTTTTTGTCAGCTGTTTATTCATTTATGTCTTACTGTGATTACTCCATGTAGTCACTAATTCAGAATGCCACAGTAGTTCAAAAACACACAGAATCTGATGTTGCTTCTAGGCTACATTATTGAGTCACTTTTATTGAAAAATTTGTAATCTCATCAAAGAATAAAATCAGTTTTCTTTGATCATTAAAAATGATCATTAAAATCCTGCTTGTGAGCATTAATAAAATTCTTGTTTGATAGTCCTATACAAAACAAAAAATTTAGACAGCTTTTCTAACCTCTCCCCTTAGATTGATGCTAAACAAGATATATTTTGTGGTAACTGTTATTCACCCCACTGGTTTTTATTTGTATTGTTACAATTCTAGTGGATTTCCAGTCTTTGAAACTGCCATATGCTTTACAACAATTAAAATTAGGTATGACTCGGTAACTTTTTCAGACATCTCTTTCTGCCTCAACTGCAAGTTACCTGAACTTGATATCTCCAGTACAGATGTCATCATTCCTCACAGTGACTGAAAGATCTAATAGTGCTTCATTATTCCACATAGAAGGAATATATGATTTTTTTTTTTCTGGTATTGTTCATAAACATATAGGTTCTCACATTTTGTTTTTGTATAAGATTATTTATCTATACTCAGAAATGAATCATAATCTGTTATTGCACATTTTGATGGCAGGCACCTGATATAAAATTGGTACTTTTTTTCTCATTGTAGTTTCTGTTTTCAGGCAGAACAGATCTCTTATGGGACATTTTCTTTTGTGTCCTTGAACCAAGCCTAGCTGAGTGAGCTGTACTATTGAGGTAACATTGTGCTAGATCTACCACTTCTGTTCCTTTGTTCATACCTCTGTTTGGGCATACTCTTACTAAGTTTCTGACAACAATCTTTTCAGAAAGTCCTTTAATATTCTTACTATAAATGAAAAATCTTATTGATTAGCCTTGAATTTTTTATCCAGTCTTTTTCTTCCGCTTTAATTTCTTTAAGTATACTATTAGCTTTCTTTTGGAAATAATTTCTAATTTAACCAATCCAGAAGAACACCTTTTGAAAGTTGTCCTTTATTTTTATTGCAGAATTAAGGAAGAAAGTGGTTACTTGACAAAATAACCTCTCTCAAACACAGAACAACTTTCTGATTGAGAATTGCATTCCATCAGCAAAATGACTTTTTTCCTCACTTTTAGCTGTTAGCAAAATCAGTTAAATATGAGCTGAATAAAGGATAGAGATGGAGGAGCTGCTAAGCAGTAGGGTCTCTAGAAGAGTATAGGGAAATGGAGGAGCAGGTTTAATGGAGCTGGGAGGGGTTGCAGGGATGGGGAGCTCTAGCGCCTAAATTTCTGCAACTTGGAAAGTCAGCTTGGTAGGACCCCATCATTTTGATAACAATTGAGTTTTCTAGAAGACCATTTAGGGAAATACCCTGGAGCAAAAGAAGTCATTTTCCCTCTCCCAGAATGGAACTTTTCTAGAAACTAAGTTTCTAGGAAGTAAGTTTCTACTCTACTTACACACATTCACTTGACAGTAAGATGTCTTGTTTTTTATTGGAGGGAATTTCCATTTCAGTCAGTGTTCCACATACTACCCAGCTATGAATGTGTAACATGGTATATTGAGGTTAGATTAGCTCCCACAAAAAGACTGAAAGAATAACTACCATACTTATCTATTACTTTTGCAGATTATCATTTTTTCTTTGGTCCATTTATGACCAGTATGAGCTGCAATTTTAATTTCAATTTATACAGTCACTCACTTAAACATCAGGAACCTGAAAATTGTAACACAAATTAAAATGTCATTTTAATTTTGTTATTTGTGCTAGGATTTTTTTCATCTGAAATGATTTGTTGCTTAAAATATTTTCAAATACTTGAGGAAACAAACAAACAAACACCAACTTTGAAATAAAATGACCTTTCTGGGACAAAATAGAATATTGTAGGCCTCATTGCCTCACTTCTGAATGCTATTACAGGAAAACGGGAAGATGGAATGTTTTCTCTCCACCTTTAATGGGCCAAGTAATGGTAGGACATATGATGAAAATATGAATAATATTTTCCCAGAGGCCATTTTCCTCCAATACATCTTTTTCTATTTTTCTTTAATAAGCATGAAAGTGATTTTACAGGAAAAATTCAAAGAATTGAGGATAAGGCTTATGCTGATAGTTGCAGTGAGCACTAGCAATTTAATCAAGTCCCATTTATCCTAGTATTAAAATACTGGTTTAATAGCTTAGTAAATTTAAAAACAAAATTAAACAATGCATTCAACATAAAAAAAAAATTGACATCTAAAATATTTTCTTCTGCACGCTCTTAAAATAAATTGTGGTTAGTAGATCATAGATAAAAATATATTATGGAAATAATATGACAGTAAATTTGAAATGACTTCCTGGTTCTTATGATAACAAGGCTGTATATGAATATGTTATTGAAATTAACTCACAGTACAGTTAACCAGAACAGTATGTTATATGAAGTTAAAAAGTCACACAAAAGTAGCTCTCTTTCTAGAAGGTCACTAATATCTTTCCACATTAAATTGGCTATTATTTGCATGAATATCTTCTTAGCCCAAGCTCAGTGTGATTTCAATATTGTCAGAGCAGTCTTCACAGATAATGGTGGACTCTAATACTGATTTGTCCCCAATACTTTGAATAGTTAGCTACACAACAAGGAATAACATCAACAGAGGAAATGAATAATGAAATTTATATCAGGACATGAAAAATCTAATCTTCCACATTTAGACACTTACCAGCATTAAGACATGTAATGTTTTGAACCTGTGTATTCTTTACTATGTGTGAGTTAAAAGCCTTTCTTGATGGCCCTGGGTCCTATTTTCTAGTGAACTTTGAAGAATTTCATATCTATGTTTTCAGACAAGAAGCTGTTCACTTGAGAATTTCTAAGCAGTTCTGCAGCTGAAGGGGCTTCAGCTTAAACAGACCAACAGCTTTTGATTTGATTTGAAGTGTCCAAGAAATGGGTTTAGCAATGCAGATTGTTCCTTTCTATGGAAGCTGCCATGCTCTGGCATTTAGGGCACCCACGATTCTGAAAAGAGAGAAAGATGTGTGCATATGATGAGCTCAGACAGGTTATTTTGTTTCCCTTTTTTTCCCTTTTTATTTTTTTTTTCTTTTCAAAGTTTATTTTTTATTCTCTGCTCTGAAGAGAAAATATTCACAACAGTTAAAAAAGGACAACATTCCTGTTGGAATAGGTTCAGTGAGTTTTGTGGTGTTCATATGACGCAATTACAGTACAGTCCACAGGCAGTTAGGGCAGAAATTTAGTTTGTCTTGTAGGCTGTCTAATTCACTTGAATACTTGATTTGTATAAAGAAAATATTAATCCATAGTAATATATAGGAGTATCTGGGCATTCTTCTCCTACTTTTTTTTTTTTTTTTTTTTTTTTACAACAAACATTAGGCAATTTGAAGAGCAAAAGAAGATAATTCTTCATGAAAGACAACACTGGAATGGACAATCAGAAAAGAAGCAATTCAAAACTCTCAAGGATGTTGATAGATGTTGTACTACATATTGCCACCTCTGGGATATAATAAAATCCCTACAGTGCTAATATAGAAAGCAATCAGACTGCTCTCAGATGGTAACCAGAGCCTTATACTCAGATTCAGATTTCAGATAAACACTCCTTCTACTCCACCAAGGAATGTAACTTATGCTTTTCTAAATAGCATAGGTTTTTTTTTTTTTTTTCACATCTGCAGTGCATAAAATGTCTTTGTACCTTCACAAATTTTATCTAAACAGAAAAAAAATTTAAAAAAGCCATATGCACTGTATCCTTACCTATTCTAATTGAAATCCTAACAAAATATCCATATTTTCCATCAGAAAACGATATGTTTTTCAACTATAGTTCATTCCCCCTGCAATAAAAACAGTTAATGAATTCCTAAAATAATATTCTAGAGTAACATAACTAATCTTTGTCTTTAAAGACTGTACATCCAATTTTCATGTAAAATGAAGGTTTGTACAAATCTTACAGCTGTAATGGTGGTAAACGTACAAAACCTATGCTCAGACTGAAGGTATTTTCCCTCCTCGGCTGCTGACTCGTTTTTGTTTTGCTCTTTCAGCATTAGGTACATTAGTGCTGCCCACTAGTGGACATCTGAAATCTCTGTCAGTAAATTCTTGAGCAGAATTTGATTACTGACCGCACTTACTTGGCCAGCTGTTCTAAAGTAAATATAACACTAGTATCACTTCGTTTTAAAGTTGTTCATCACTGAATTCTATTATTTTCCATTTAAGTTACTTTCCAATTGAAAAAGCTCTAAAATAATTGAGTCATGATCAAAGGATCCCTGCTCTGGTTCCATTGAGAATAGAGACTGTAAAAATAAGCTATTCATTTTTTAAATCGAGAGATAATTTATTTTATTAAAATTTGTGGAAGGGACTCATTGAAGACCTTTGCATTCACTGATTTGATTGTAGGGCACCACTGAACACCACTGCTTCTTAAGAGTATTCAGTGACTGGAAAAAGCAAGATCATGTGGAAATCTTAAAATCACCAAATTAAAATTAACAAGTAAAATGCACAGAGGAAAACATCTGTTTTGTATTCCTTCCCCTCCTACGTGACTGACTACTGAGTTCTATTCTTCTGCCAGACAGACATGAAGCTTTCAAATAGCTATCATAGGGCTGTTGCGACAATCCAGATTCCTATTTGTGTTATTGCTATGCTAATCTAATATGAAAACCGTCACTTCATTTTATTTTATTTTATTTTATTTTATTTTATTTTATTTTATTTTATTTTATTTTATTTTTTCATTTTTTACATTCTCATGCTGTTTATATGTATGCTGTTGTAGGCTAAACTCATCTGAACTCACCTCTGAGAAGACATACACTCAGGGTAATTGTGAAAAGCTGTAGGGTTGTCTACAAGTTGCAATTTGTTTAATTTCACTTATTTTCAAGGGATTCTTGGGATATCATCTGCAGAAATTGATAAGAAAAAGTAAATTTATGCTTTGAATCATACCTAGTTCAACAGATGAATAAGATTTTTTTAAATTGGACCATGTTTCTAAGCACAGTGCTTAAATTTCCCAAATTAAAAAAGGAAAGGAGAAGATAAAAGGACAAGGAAAAAAGGGACAACCACGCTAAATTCAAAGTTAAATACTACATGTGCATATCTATTTCCAGAAAGTGTCAAAATAGGATTGACTGTAAGAACTTTCTTGATGAGAGAAGCTGACCTGAAAATATGTATACTGCAAAAATGAGTATTCAGTCATTTGAGCTACTGTATTACTGGAGTGAATAGAAGTCATATATGGGAATAAATTAGAAGAACAAATTCTGATGAACTCATTTCAAGATTTTGCAACACGAATCAAACATTAAGAGTACCAGCAGTGACACAGAAACCATGTATAATTATATATATGTGTCTTAAATTACTTAAGATCTTAACTTTACAAACCTTTTATCATTCTGGTACAACATATTATGTTTTTGTTTTTTTCTCTCATGATTAAAGTCAGAATAGTGATGGCTTTTCAGAAATATCATTGAAATCATAAGCATTGCTTTTCCTATTGAATGGGGCAGAGAAATCCATTTGATCAAGATATACAAATGTAAAACTGCAAAACAGGTTTTATTTAGTACTAGAATCAGTTTCTTCAAATTGTTTCGTCGGGAGAACAGACATTTTGTCATCAGAGTGATGTCATATGTTCTATTCACTTCTGACTGTATCTTAGTCTATATAACATTTTCTCTCTTTAGCAATACATTGAAAATTGAAAGCTTACTGATGTGAAGGTGAGCTTCTAGTCAAGTTTCCTCGTTCTGTTTCTCTCCATGTTGTATGCTTGAAACTTGTTGAAAGAAGCTCGAGTTTCTCTAGGCATGGTAAATGACTTCTATTACTTCTTTCCAACTTTCCATCTCTATTAAGAACCACTGCATCTAGTGAGGCAAGTTTATAAAAATCATGAGAAAACAGGAGATACAAGGCATATGGTAGATGTTAATTATGTAATGGCTATAATTTATATTAGAGATGCTCATTTGGGAACTGTCATAGATGTCTCCACCTGCCTCAACAATATAATCCTTAGAAACCTCTAAGAGGTTTCTTGCAGGAATATTACTTTATGATTCAACAAAGTTTGTATGCAACATATTTAAAAGTAATCTTAGGACAACTTTATAAATTATGTTTTTAACTGGGGGACTGATCGTTCTTCATTTAAGCAGCACTGTTGTCTATCGGCTATGCAACTTATTTCCAAATGACAGGGAAATAAATTAGCTGGTGAATAGTTATCTATCATGAGCAAACAAAAAATATCGTATTCATATGACTGGTATGAACAAAGTGGCCCATTATTAACAATTGTGATGGACAGACACATACTTGACTTTCAATATCTCTCTTTCCCCTGCACTAACCATCTTCACTTTGTTCTTCCGTTTGCCATACTTCCTGTTTATGGCATTAATGACACAGAAGCATTCACCTTTTTCAAGCTTTCCTCTGGAACATCTACTACAAATGGATGTGGATGAAAATGTTTGGGAAACTGACAGCTTGAAAGGCATTCAGCCAGAAAGCACTGAAAGAGAAGTTAAGGCTGCTCAATGGAAAGTCACAATTTTTGGCAATATTTTTCCCTTCAAGTTAAAAATTCATTTTGTGGAGTCATCATTTCCCAGTGGAAAACATCTTGAGGAAAATCTTCTAGTTCTTTGCTTAGATGGAATGCCACTGCCATATAAATATGATGAGGTGAATAATTATTTATATATACTAGGTAGAAATGGTGAAATTCAGAAATGTCAATTACTCCAAAAAAAAAAAAAAAAAAAATCATGTGAAGAAAGGATGAGAAGGGAAAAGAGGAAGACTTGATCTGGAATCTGGCATTATTTATCAGAGCATTTGTAAGATATTGTCCTAGGAACTGTACTGAGGATCTGGACTTACTGAACTCAGTTCACATCTTTCACATCTGCTGGGCTAGTATTTACAGGTGTCATGGATGATGACAATATCCATGGTGGCATTCAAACTGTATTATATAATGAAATGTAGTACAATAAGTGTGAGCAACCAACAATGAACAGTGAAAAAACTAAGCATGCCCAAGGTGTTTAGGATTATATTGCTCATGACATTCCTGATAATGAATAGTGTATTTCATTGTTGAGGAAAAAATCATAAAATATTAAATTGAAACAAATTCATATATATGTATTTATATATTTTAGAAAAGTTTGTTTATTTAAAACATTGCAGTGAAGAGTGTACAAAGCTGAATGGAGAAGGTCATGCCTAATTAATTTTATGAATTGAACTGGGCAAGACTTGGTTTACTTGTTGAACTCAATATCGTAATAAAACTTGAACTACCAGTTAGATGACAAAGGATGTCATTTTATTAACTTCTGTAGATTGCTGTCTATGATTATTCAGTATTTCAGTAAAACCTTTTGGCAGAGAAGAGGTTTCTTCAGGAGAAAAACTTGAACAAACATAGGACCTTTTTGAAGTCACAAGAGTATTTAGATGGAGATTTCTAAACATTGCTTTCAGATGTGCTGCTTGTTCATAAAAAGGGAATCAGCTGGATTTTGTTTTGTATTTTTGAAATGATTTGCAAAACTGAAATGAAAAAAGCCCCATATCCAAGGAACAGCAAAGCAAGAAGTATCTATTTTTTAAATTTGCTTTCTTTTTTCTGTTTCCCTCCTGCTTCCCTTGTATGTGCAGGGATGGATTAGGACTAGATTAGTTATTCTTTGTGGAAATTGATTTGTAATCAGTGAATGAAATGCTGAAAAACTTTTACTTTGCATCAAGAGAAAAAAGACATTTCCAGGGTATAAATTCTCTGACTTTTTAGACAAAAAAGTTAGAATGAGATGAATCCCTTGCTCACTATTCTTACTTTTCTTAATGGAATGGGAAAAAAAGAGAACGCAACTACTGAAATAAATTCAAACATCTAGCCTGTAGATATTTGAATTAGATTAGGTATACTCCACTATTTGATCCAACAGATTTATTGGATTAACGCATTTTAGACCTTCCAGATTATAGAATTGCTCAGGTTGGAAAAGATCATCAAGTCCAACCACAACCTAACCATACTACTTTAAGTCTAACAACACACCCCTAAATCATGTTCTTGAGCACATCCAGACAGCTTTTAAACACATTCAGGGTCTTTCTGTAAAGACTTTTTTCCTTATATCCAACCGGAACCTCCCATGGTGCAACTTGAGGCCATTTCCCCTTGTCCTGTCACCTGTTACCAGTGAGAAGAGACCAATCCTGCTCTCACTGCCATCATTTTTCAGGTATTTGAAGAGAGCAATAAGGTCTCCCCTCATCCTCCTACTTTTTCATCCCCAGTTCCTTCAGTTACTCCTCATAGGGTGTATTCTCCAAACTCTTCACAAGCCTTGTTGCCTTTCTTTGGACCTGCTCTAACAACTCAGTGCCCTTTCTGTATAGAGGTGCCCAAAACTGAACACAGTACTTGAGGTGGGGCCTTAACAGTACTGATTCACCCCATGTTCTTCCTTTTCCAAGCTTACTTGGACGGTCCCATCTCATGAGAGAATTTTTTATTTGTGTTTTGATTTACAAGAATTCAGGTAGTAATCGCCTCCAGTGAAAACTCAACATATTTTCTTGCTTTTATACGGTCTTAGGAGCTCTAGAAACAAGACAAACCAAATAGTTATGTATCTCAGTACTATTTTTCCCATTTAATACTATGAAATCTGCAGAGATCAATTTATGTGACTTGAAATAAATCCCAAATATAACTTCAATTGTACTATGAATTCTCATTTGCTCTGTTCTGACAAGATTGAATATATTTAATTTACTTCTGATATCTGTCTGTTAATCCATCTGTTTAACAGATAGATTTCACAGTTTCTCTTTGTGATCTGAGTTAACGCATTTGTTCTCATGCTCTTTCAGTGCCATTATAGTTCTGAAGAAGTGTGCAAGGATTAGAACAGACACTCTTGATAATACTTTTTTCAGGGAAAAACTGAAAATAGTTCATGGATGTATGGACTACGATCTATCTGATCTCTCTCCCCACTTCACAACACACACCATCTCTTTGGTTTTCAGACTAATTTGAAATCAAAGACATCACTAGCCAGTGTTTTGCCTTCTTGAATCATTCTTCCTTGCTGACTACTCTTCTCCAGTGAGACAGTGAATGGAAGTGGATATTGGTCACATTTTGTTGCATGACATTCGAATTGGATGCATTTTGATATTGGTAACTAACCACATCCAAGAATTTTGTAATCTTTTTTTTTATTTTTGTTATTATTGTAACAGATTAGATAATAGGCTGTTGCTAGTTGGCAGGTGTGGAGTACAATTCATTCTTTAAATGCTCTATCTAGGAAATAATTTGGGTAACTGTTAAGCTGAGTTGTTTCTCTCTCTTTTTTTTTCTTCTTTTTTTTCCCCTGAAAAGTTTCAAATCAATATTTTTATTTATCTTGGCTTTTGTTTAAATTGAAGATATTCACAACACAGGACGTGGGTTGACAGCTTCTTTCACTGACCACAGAGCTGTAACTCCTTTGTTAGATAAATGGTATGAAGAAAAATGAGTACTTGGAATCCAGTGTTTAACTTCCTTCCTTCGTTCCTTCGTTCGTTCGTTCCTTCCTTCCTTCCTTCCTGCCTTCCTGCCTTCCTTCCTGCCTCCCTCCCTGTAGTTCAGGAATTTCCCTGAAATTCGGTGTTTCCATACCTAAAGTCAGAGGGATCAAATGAAACAGTAGCAAGCGATTTGTCCTATAAAATCCAAAATTATCCATTGTGTTGAAAAATGTATGGCAGCTCAGTGATGGCAGGCCATTTATGTTAGGGGGAGATTTTCTGTATATTTGAGTGACAGACATAGGCTTGGAGATAAAGTTTATATATATAGAAATAAAATGCCTGAAGTCTGTTATTCTGCAACAAGGATAGAGTGATACATTTCTCAGAGCCCTTTGTAATTGCTTCACCAAATATTCACGTAAGGAAGAAAAGAAAATGAAGTTTAAGCTGAAGTCATAATTTCCCTCAGTGTTTCGGGGGGGGTGAAAGAAATGCAGATCAGGGCACCATCTCTGCAGGGAATGCCACTTAGGTCAAGCAGCATATAACAATTTATGGAGTTGTTAGTAGCCTTGTGTGATTGGGATTTGCCCTTTCCTCTGTTTTTATTTTTTATTTTTCCCTCTGCTTTTGTTTTCTTCTTTTGTGGTTTCTCACTTTATCTTTCTATTCATATAGTTAGACCAAGAGCACCTGTCCCAGGAAGGTAAAGTGTGTTTAATAACTAAAGATTGAACACCTCCTCTTCAATTAACATGATGTATTGGAACTGAAACTAAAACAATTCAGCTGTAATTTCTGGTACTTTTATTGTTAGATGCTTCTGATGAATCTCTTTTTTTTATTGATAAGTTTGATAAAATTCTCAAAAAGTAATAAAACTACATGGAATTGGAAGTCTTGAAGTTCCAATCTTATATTATTTTCTTCTCCATCCTTCGTTAATATGACAGTGTTTTCAGAAGGCAATAACAGAAGAAAGTTTATTATAGGCAGAATAAAATGTAGGCTAACATAAAAGGTAGTTATTAGTCCAGGTTTAAATTTGAAGTGATTTAAAGACAAATGCTGCTAACAATATTAGTGTCCACTGAAAAATAAATGTTGCTGATTTTTTTTCTTTAAATTAATTATCTCAAAATTGTCAGATATGCTTCAGCCCTTCAGGGCTTGGCTTACTTCCCTGAACCTGTAACCTGAGGTTTTCTGATCTTTAAATTAGATATTCAGAACCAAGTCTTAGCAAATTCCAAATTTCTTCAGAATACTTGGTATCCAGTAGGAGAAGAGATGTGGTTGTCTAAACATAATCCTTCAGTTTTGTTTTAGATATCTGAGATTTTCCTGTGGGACTGGCAGATAAAACAAGATCTATAGGATTGATAGAAAACCTGTGTTTTCTGGTGCATTATTTACAGACCAGGAACAAACTCATAGAGCAGCTAAAATGACACTGTGCTTCTTATCAGCGGAGCCAATGGAACAGAAATGGAATGTCAGCTAATCAGCTCATAGCAGTAAGGTTGGTAACATTAGTAGCATTGATGCCATTGGGGATGCCACAAGGTGCCTCACGTATCTCCATGGCATGCAATATAAGACATTTGGAAGATCTTCGTGCTTCTGAAGTAGCCTCTGGGAACTGAAATAACTACACTAGCACACTGGAATTCAAGAGAATTCTCAAGATTTCCAAACTCTGTGCCACTTGGCATTATTAATAAATGTTGACATCATACATCCAATTACTTATTCAACAAATATCTGGAGGCTCAAACTTTATTTTCCAGGACATCTTTCAATGGAGTTGTACTGAACTAGAGACAGTTAAACTAATGCCTGTACTGGTGTCCTGAGTTTCTTCACTCATTTTGCTTTTAGATTTCCTTCTATGGTAAACTTTATCATGGAACAAACATGGCTATAAATATATTTGGAAGTATTTCCTGTGATGTGAAAATGGGATCATTTTTCCAGCGATGATACTACAGCACTTGCTGAAAAGTTGTTGACTATTCATTCATTAATATGGAAGCTTTCTCACTGGAAAACTTTTAAACAATGAAAACTAAGTGAGATAAATCCTTTCTGAAACATACAGAAGAATCAAATCATACAGAAGTAACTGTGAATAAGCTGAATCAAAGATTAGTTATCTCTAACCTGTGGATTTTTTTCACACTCTGAGCAAGAGATCACCTGTCTGTACCGTGAAATAGTGAGGACTGAAAATAGTGAATATATTTCATAATTTTTTTCATCTGAAAACTGTAAATTCTTTCAATTACCTCTGAGTGAAAAGCCTACCACTGAAGAACTGCTAGAGTAAGAATCATTGTCAAGAATTTGGAGAAAAAGTCAATTTCATATTATAATCTGGGTAAAAGAACACTGTTTTGCAGATTAAGTGTGAACAATTTCTCTAACAACTGATGTGCACATTCAAGATGTAATTACATTGTCACATAGATGAGCTGTAAGTATCCCAGTTACTTCCCCTTTATTTTACTTGTCTATTGGAGCCATTCCACTTGTACTAGGCTTCTGTGTGGCTTGGTAAAAAGCTGGATCTAGATGAAAGCTAGTCATAAAATATACTTTTTTTCATTTGCATCTAGAACAAGAGGAGTTGAGAGCAAGGTCAGAATGACTTTTTCACTTTGAGCTTTCTGCCAACCAGATGGTCATTTCCCAGCCTACTCTCATGCTTGAGGTTATTTCTACACAGGTAAAGTTTCCTTTGTTGTACTTTTTGCCCTGTTTTCCATCTGGTTTAGTTCCTTCTGGATGTCAGCACACTCATCTGGTGTATCTTGTCACACCTCTCAGTTTTGTATCATCTGCAAACTTGCTGAGTGTGCACTGTCTGATACTTCACCCAGCTCACTAATGAAGAGGTTAAGAATTACTGGCCCTGTTCTCAATTGCTGCTGTACATCACTGGTGACTTGTCTGCAACTGCACTTTGTAATAATGTTCCCTATCATTTGAAACCAGTTGTTAAGCTGTACTTCAGTCCATCTCATCATCCACTTGTCTCTCCTGTATCTAACCTTATGAGATGCTCAAGTCTTTGTCTATATGAAGTATATAACTGGATGCTCAGTGTTTCTTCAGAGTACTTAGAGGTTCCTAGCAACAGATTTATCTTACATTAAACATTTTTTTCCTGATTTTTGTCTTTGTTTCTTGCTTTTTTATTTTTAGTTTTTATTTTTTTGTCCCTAAGTGCCACCATGCCAGAATGGTAATTTGACTTCAAGAGTCAACAGTTTTGTACTGGTCTTTTCTCATTTGGATTTCATTATGATGCACGTGGCATCTGATTCATTTCCTGTTGATGACATTCAAGATGTGTTTGCTGACCTGTGGGGGAGTGAGTTTAATCTTTGATGACGTATATGCATATTCCACTACAGCCACAAGCTCTGTTGTTTCTAGGGACCAAATACAATATTAAATCAAAGAGACACAAGCAATCCTTGTCCTGTATTATGCCTTACTAGTCTACCTTAGTACATAAAAGGTAGTTTTAAGAAAATTTGTCACACAAAGTAATTTGTGAACTCTGTATTTTTTTCTTACAGAGAATGCAGGCTACATTTCAAACAGTAATAGATTTCATCAACTTGGGTTTTGCTCATGGTAGAAGAATCACAAAATGTTGATAGCTGGAACCAGGCAGTTTTTATCAAAACTGTTCCTGTTCCCACTTACCAGATTTATAAACAATTGAATCCAGATGGAATTGTATCTTAGAGCTCATGACAAAGCTAACCCTAATGCTATTTCACTTGGCTATCATGAAAGAAACAATAATCTGAAATGATTCACATGGTTACTGGAGGAAAATGTTGCACTTTACTGTCTTGTCCACCAATACATGTAATTTTCTCCACAGTACAATTGATGGAATATACATCTGTGGATCATATGCTTATGTTTCAGAAAGAGTGAAAATACCAATAGCAGGAACAGGACCTGCATTTAGATGCAATGTGACTTCTTTTCTGCAAATATATCATTCCAAGTTAGCGAAAGTAATATATTTCCTAATGTTCAGGAACAAATGAGAGACAGAAGAGACAGACAAGTGAGAGTAAATGTTTTTTACAGATTACTTAATATGTGTCAGTTGAATATACACGTGGACTGAGTCAGTAACTGTCATGTAATTGTCAAGTGAGAATTAAGTACATAATCCTATTATCCCCACTATATTTTATCTTGTTTTATTTGGATCTGGATGCAATATTATTTCTTAAATGTAAGTACTTAGCTTAATTTCAATTTCATGGTCTCATCTCTATATTGTTTTTCAGTCATGAAATACAATAAAGAATCACAATGAAAGCAAAACAAACAAACAAACAAACAAACAAACAAACAAAACAGAATGAAAAGACAGACACATCTTCCTGCTCTGTGCTCTGGAGTCATGGGAAATTTGGGAGCCATTTCTCACTGAATGGAGAGAAGGGATGTGGTGTTCAAGTTGTGGTCAAGCATAGCCAGGCTACACTGAGTGAAGATACCCACTGCTTCTACGAATAGAGTTGAAGCAAACTGTGATGAAAGGCTTCAGTTTTTGTGCTGCAGTGTCACTGAGTTTAGCTTCTGTCTTGAACTGAGACCTTCATACAAATAACTTCTGTTAATTGAAAATAGTATTTACATATTTATGCCCTACTAATACTTATCTTTCTGGATAAGATGAAGCATACTTCACTGCTGTGTTAACAACTGAAATTGTTCAGTAGGTTTTATTTTTACCTTTACACGGTTATTATTTTTTTTTCTATCCTCCAGGAACACAAAGGTGTTTTTTTTTTTCTTTTTTTTTCATATTTAATCGAAAGGTTAATCTTTGAATTAACCCATGCAATTATTAGTTTGGCCCCACTGTAACCAAGCATCTAAAATACATAACTCCAAGTCAGATGACCAGTGATACTTGACTTTTTGACTTTTGGAAGATGTCCACAAGTTTGACTGCCTTATATCCTTATTTAACTCAGAACTGTGGCTGCACAAAACTACCAAGATTAGAGGAAGTCTGCAATACCTGTTTAGATTACAAACAGAATTAGAGATAGCAACAGTAAGGAAGCACATCAAGGAAGGTAAAAGCAGGACAGAGAGAAACAGAAAGGATAAAATATTCTCAAGTAGCAAAATAAATGAAAGGATATTCTAAATGAGTTTTTATTTTTGAAAATATTCTAATTGTACATGCATGTGCTTAGATTCCATTGTTCTTGTGCAGATTTTTCTGTGTGTTCACAAATACCATTCAGATAAATAATTGTTAGCACAAAAGGAGTAGCCTCGAGGTGCTGGTGCCAACAATTATAAAATAAAATAGAAATGAAATGGGTTATTTCTCAACTCACATTTTTTCCCCTGGTGTGTATCATAACTAACAGTACCTATTTCTAATACAGTCTTCCTACCTGTAAAAACTCCACAGAGAAAAAAAAATAATTTTTTAAAGTGCTGCTATAACCCATCTAGCACTCCAATGAAATGAATCTGACATTCCTACACTTTGATATACTCTTGCTCGTATTTGTGCAGCATTTTCATGTCATCAGTGATACCCTCATTATGTCATCTAAGCAATGAATTATTTACATGTTTTAAAAATAAGGGGAGATAGCTGAACATGTGAAAATAAAATACTTCAAATTCAGATCTGAGGCAATGAAATGCAAATCATTAAGTGTAACGGCAGAAAAAATAGCAAGGAGCAACCTGAAATTTCAAGACCAGTATTTAGATGCCTCTTTTCATATATTAAGATGCTTCTCATGTACAATTATGAGCACTTTGTTCATCTTGCACTCCTTCTGAAAATTAAATCCCTGATGTTTGTTACAGGCATTTGTTATGCTGTAAACACTCTCCTCACTGCCTATAAAGAGCCTGCATATAAAGAAATTCCTAGTAACATAGAAACACCCTTGATCTTCAGATTTTGCTTCCTGGTGGGGATAGTCTTTTTCATATGGACATTTATTTATATGGTATTTAGTTATATGGACAACCAACAGAGTTCACCTTGTGTCATTTCAGAGTCAAGACTGCATATGTTCCCAGAAATGTATTCAAGAATTGGCATCAATATACAATCCTTCTATCTTATCATATTAAATATTCTTCTTGCAGACTTATGAAATTAAGAAGTTATTTATAATTATTCAGTAACACCCGCACAAATAGTAACTTAAAATTTTCCTCAGAGCTGCAATGTTGCGTAATTTATGTAAGAGATTTCATGCAAATTTTAAACCAGAGACTCTATAACACACAAATTTTCTTCCAGATTATCATGCAATTGCAACAGCAATATTATTGTTCATTTTACTGTTGCTTACAATTCACATCTTTTATGAATTACTATTGCTGTGCCTGCACGAACTCAGTAACTCATATCAATGCCGGAGGTTACAAACTACAACAGGGAATTATTGCACACAGACATCATCATTCACAGATGACACAAGCTTTGGCCTCCAAACAGAATTGAGGCTTGCTGCAAACTGGCAAAGAGCATCAGCCAAGGGCTGGCTGGTTCAGACCTTTCTGTCACTTCCCATTTGTCAGCTGGTGTACATACCATCTCAGATGAAAATCTTGTTCTGCTATTACTTCTGATGGTTACAGTTAAGTCATGCTGTCTGAATTGATGATAACTGAGCATTCTAGATAGAAAGAAAAATTGCATTTTGTCCACATTTGTAAATCTTTTTGTTCATTTGGAACCAAGGAATTAGTGTAATCTCAAGCAGAATTTAGTATCTAGGTTAATCTCACATTTTAATTGGCTATGGAAATGTCTACCATGACCACCACCAGACAACATCTTAATATTCAATAACTTCAGAAGAGCAAGAGAGTTGATAATTTTTTCAGGCAGCAGTCACAGGGAATGCCATGAGCCAACAACATTTACGGTATACCTTTTCCAGGACACCAAGTGCAGATGATACTTGCCAATGGACTGTTGCAATCTAACCTTTATGCATCTACAGTGATGGGGAAGACATGTCTCTTTCTGGATGTGATCCAGATGAAAACACCCATTTCTGCTGAGCTATATATGAGCTAAGAGACAGCAAAACAAAGCTTTGTAGTGTGCCATTGTACTTTATGCAGGGCTTAACCAGTGCAAGGGAGCAAAACCTCCCATGTCTTCTGCTGGATAATCCTATTGCCTCATATAACAGTAACAAGTCACAGAACCACAAGGTGACAGTAAAGAGATACTACATATGGTCTTGTGAATATCTGTGCTCCATTAGTTTTTGTCTACTGGGGCTTTCATCCCTTTATTTCCAGTCAAAGACATTGTAAGACTCTCAGTCTGCCCAGTCAGACATTGTAAGACTCAATCTGCCTAGTCAGCCCTAGGTCTGTGAGGAGGCCTGTGTAGGCTAACATTTTCTCTCTGTTCAATACAGAGAAGTAAATGGGAGTAGAAATTCACAGGTTCATAACCAAAATTAAAACTTTGAGAGGGAGAAATATCAGAAATAAGGATTCTTGTGTTGTCTCTGGTGCACTCTTCCTAGAACTTCATCTTGTTATTCTCAGTTCCCCTCCTCTCCATCTTATCTCTGCTGCTGAAACTTCTAGAATTTTGTCTTCACCATCTTTGTTTTACAAGGACTATCCAGGAGACTGTATATATCCCACCACAAATTCAAAAGTACACCAAAAGATCTTTAGAAACTGTTAATGTGCTATTAGGTTTTCAGTCCAGTATCCACTATATTGAAGCATTCCTGTACTGTCTAGTGGTTAGTTGAAAATAGCTCTGAGATAATATTATAGTTTTTACGTTTTTATACATGTGCACACAAATGTCCCCACCCTCAACTTGTGAAACAAAATAACCCTTGTAGTGAAATATGTCTTTACTGTGTGCCAAGTTACATTATTTGCTTATACGGATATGACAAATTATTTAAGCAACCACGCAGATCTTTTTTTTTTTTTTTTCCCAGCCTTGGGACTGATTTCTTCACAGGAAATAATCTGTTCTACATGATAAAGACTTAACAGTGATTTTTTCTTTTTTTTTCCTGTGATGTTTTCAACACGAGTACATTTCAGCCACAAGAACTGTTGCATTAGGATTGGTGTATTGCTGTTGGCACTGCTGCTCAAAGTGGGGCCAAGGGGATCCTGTCACTGTCCATAAATTACACCATTGGGAAAATGACTTCCAGCCCAGCTATAAACAGACATTTGTGAAAAGCTACTGATTGCCATCCTCAGGATAATGGTGGTGCTAAGCAAACAAGTTTGTAATGAGCAGCACATATTGATAAGCTTGTTGTATTTTTTTAAATAATTTAACCCTAAATTGTCTTCATATTCAGACAAATTTAGTGCAGAGGATATAAAACAGAGAAATTATGTGCATGGCAGTTTTGGCATTGCTGAGAGTTCATTTAGGGAGAAAAGTTATTTCCCTGAGTAGTAATATATGACAAATCCTATTTAACAAAATAGTTTGCAGAAGAAAATATAAGTGTTTTTATCTTTCCCAGAAGCTATATACCAGTGTTCACTTTTACTTGGGAGAGGGTAACAGAGTACAAGCTTTCCACTAAAGCCAATATTTTCAGTTCAGAACTCAGGAGAATCTGTCTATCTACTTCTTGTCTTTGCGCTGTCAATTCTCACACAAAAAAGCCACAAAAGTGTAAATCATGGAAAACCTCTGTCCATACATTCAATGTGCTTGGGAAGAATATATATACATATTTTTCTTCTCATTTCCCATTATCCATTTCCTTTCCCTTCCCTTCCCTTCCCTTCCCTTCCCTTCCCTTCCCTTCCCTTCCCTTCCCTTCCCTTCCCTTCCCTTCCCTTCCCTTCCCTTCCCTTCCCTTCCCTTCCCTTCCCTTCCTTTCCCTTCCCTTCCCTTCCTTTCCCTTCCCTTCCCTTCCCTTTTCCCTTCCCTTCCCTTCCCTTTTCCCTTCCCTTCCCTTCCCTTCCCTTCCCTTCCCTTCCCTTCCCTTCCCTTCCCTTCCCTTCCCTTCCCTTCCCTTCCCTTCCCTTCCCTTCCCTTCCCTTCCATGTTCTAGAGAACACAAACATAAATCCCCAGAATTCATAGGATGTAACTAATCTGTTAAAAGGACACATGCCTTACTAGCCTTGACTATGCTGTACAAGAAACATTTTTAGAACTGCTCATCTTTTCTTCCCTAAGCATCTACTATTGAAAGAAATTGCTCCTTAGGCATAAAATGGAAACGGATAATCTTTTCTGGTAGCTTTTTCATATGTTCCTGGGGAGGGCAAAATAAACAAACAAACAATCCCCCCCCTAAAAAAAAAAAAAAAAAAAGAAAAATTTCAATACCTAGAGAGAGAAGTAAGCCAGCACTGTTTCTGCTGCTGCTGTGGTCTCTCTTGGTCTGTGATCTGTTCAACACAGCAGGAAAATCCCTATGGTTTTTGAACATATCTTACGTACAAGCTACAGTTTCTAACCTTTTAGGAACAGCTTCCCTGTGAAGCAGGTATTCATACATATGTTTGATAGAGAGTATGAAGCAGAGAGAAAAAGAGAGTGGGGGAATGAGAGAGAGATGAAGTGATTTGCATAGTTCTGCACTTTAATTATACAGCATCTTTTGCCTGATGACACAACTACACTAATTAAGCCTCATTACTCTTCCCTTGGGAGCATTCCGATTAAGCATGTTCCAATTATGTGGAGTATACATGATGATGGTAAAAAATGGCACATTTTCTGATTGTTGCAGCACACTCTTATGATAGTTATGTTTCTCTTGGGAGCAAAGGGTACAAAGATCTTTACTGTGCTTTTAGAGGCCCAAAAACACATTCCAAACCCAAAGATTTCTAAAATATTGATAGAAGTTTTGGTTCAAATTCAATGTAATCTAAGGCTTTTAATGGATTTTTCTGAGTTAAAATGAACCTTTCAACTCATTTTCTTACACATCAGTAGCATAAGAAATGTTTTCCAAACACCTGACGTCAATGCCAGAGTTTAGTAACTCACAGTGCATTCTCTTATCAGTAGCCTCAGTACATTTTTATCCACAGAATTCCCACTTTGAACAATATATAAAATAATTGTTAGTGGAAGGCACGTGAAGGCATAAATGTTCCATGATATCTTATAGTCTGAGTGGAAAAGCTGAATTTTTCCTGTTAAGAATTTACAAAGAAATGTCTTACTTTCTGACTAAAGAAAATGCATTTAGCTAATAAATATATTGCTACTGAAAAAAAAAAAAAAGTTTTATCAAAAGCAAACATTAAACTGGAGCAGTAAGAAGGTCTTTGACAGTTTTTCTCTTGCTAGTAACAGGACATATATACTCTTGGATAGATGTGAGTTCTCCCAGTCTATGCGGTACCTTTGTCTATTTAAAGGTCCATGATAGCAGAACTGCCATTGTTCTCAGAGTTCCTTGACTCTGAGAAATGTAAAAATAAGCTTGTCAAGGCAGAACAAAGTGCTCATGGATATAAGCATGCAATGAACTTTATGGCTGAAGAAAAATTAAAGTACAATATTGTCAATGTTACAGCTAGATAATTTTTCCTTTTTTCAACACCCAAATGCAAAATTCATTTGTTTTCAAAAGAAAAGGAGTCATATAAATTAAAATATGATAAAGGCCATAAAGGCTACAAGACAGTAATTACAAAAGAACCATTTGCATTAAAAAAGCCGAATCAATCCTTAATCCTTGACACAGTGAAAGAAGACAGGCATTAACATATTTTTAAAATCTAACAGAACTGAATAATAGTTTCTTCAGAATATCATGACAGAAGCTGCTTTCTACTTTATTAATAAAGCTCTACAGTAGCCCAAGATCTGTAAATAAACTGGAAGGCAATATACATACTTACCAAACTTATTCCTTTGGTTGTGATTTATTTTTCTCCAAATCATCTCTATTTATTCTATATGTTTCATCATTTGAGTATGAAATCTTCAATAAGCAGTCTTTTTCATCAAGACTATATGGAAGATTAATCCCTTTTTATATTTAATTTTGGTTTCTTGTTTGCCTCACATACATTTGTATATCATTAATGATAAATAATATCAACTCGTGATTTTCTTTATCTGCTGGAAGACCATGGTAGTCCTATGATAGAGTAGAAAGTGATGAAGTTGAAGTGAAGATTCTGATGAATAATAAATCAGTATCTACCTACCTTAAGTAAAAAAATGTCAGATGACGCAAGATATTTATTAAATAAATAATTTTGATGCTTATTCCAACTGGGTCTAAAATCTGAAGCTGTTTGGCATGCTAGCTTAGGGAAATCAAAAATGAAGCTTGATGTTATAGCTTATTCACCTGACTGAGAAAAAATTTTACTACTTAATGTATGACAGTTAATTTTAGAAATTGGTAAAACAGCATGGTGCAAACTATTCTTAGTTGTGAATTTATGCAATTTAAGTAGAGCAGAAGCGATGCAGAAATATTAGGTGTTTGAACAGAGCCCTCACGAGTATGAATTTAGTGTTTGAATGTTTGATAGTCAGGTAAAGGCAATCTCTCCCACTAGCATATGATGAAGAGCGAATAATTATGTAATCTGGGACCTTTAGCTTTGTATATGCAAAGCCACACCTGCAAATAACTGAACATACATATCTATTAAATGAAAGTAAAACAACTGATGGCAAGATATTTAGTCAGATAACTTGTCCCCAAACCAACCAATCCTGCTTAGGTGGAATTCATTTCTCCGCTAGTGTCAGATCTGGAAATACTCCTTACTATAAGAACTGATCTGGATTAAATGAAGGAAAGAGGTCTAAGGTAAAAGAAAAATTCAGTCTGAACTCACATTTCCTCTTAATTTGCCAAAACTTACTGTTGGTGGCATGAAGGAATCCTTTATTTTTTTCCTAGTGTTTTCCTTTGAGGATATTATGTTGGTACATTTAATTTTATTATAAGAAAAAAATATGAACTACTCTTATGCTACTCTTTTGCCCTTCAGTGGCATTTGTAGGAGTTCTGAACACCTTTTCTATGAAGTTGGGGTTGGGTGTACAAACATGGTGCAGGTTGAAAGATCCATACATGGAAATATATATATATTTATTTAAAAAACACAATTACTTAGAGATGACAGGAATATGCACACAAATCCGGCAGAATAACTCAATTTGCATGTATATTAATTGCAGCTTTATGTTACGTGCCCCAGAATCACATGTTCTCTAATCCTTCAATGTTGGTATCGTAGATTTCCTCCTGCATTTCATCACAAACTGTCTCCTAATCCAGGGACAGAAATACAGCAACCTATTTCTGTTCAGGGGCATTATCTTTCATAAATCAAGTAATCATGCGAGCAATAACTGAAAAAAAAATAGAAGATATATTTCTGAACAAATAACCCATTGTTCACAAATTTTCTTCCTAGCTTAAAGACAGATAAAATAATTTAGGAACTATGTTATATGAAATATTTTAAAAAAGAATATTTTTTCTTATGAGAAATAAAAATAATAAAAGGTAGCATCTTGTTGCTGTGTTGAGTGCCATCCTGTATTGATTGCAGAAGATTATATGACAGATTCTGTTCTGGAAACCTTTAGTCTGCTTTAGGTAGACATAGAGTTTGACTTGCTAGGTGATGTAGTCTTTCTGCTATATAATACTGTGCAAAACATCACACATAAAAATCTGGAAGAGAAACAAAATAGTAAAAATCTGGAAGAGAAACAAAATAGTGTACAAAAGAAAATGTAAAGTGTCCTTGCAATAAAGAAATAATCATAATATTTCTTTGTTTACACTTTCAAAAAGGATGTTTTTAAAACACGATGAGTACCTCAAATATTAATTACGACAAATGCTATCACAGCAAAGTGCTTTTTATCTCCAAATTGTAGAAAAGAGTTTTACAAATTTCCACTGGGGATTTTCCTACTGTCTTGAAACCACTGCAACTTAATTTCACTTAATTTCATATTAGTCTGCCAATATGATGTAAGTTTGGAGGAAATATCCAGAAGTCTGACTAGTGTGAATTTTATAAAAGCCATCTGGATCAGTCCATGTAATTCTAGTATTCAACAATATAGAAAGAAATCAGAGTATTTTGTTTCAGACTGAAATGATAATCCATATACTATCCATGACTGTCAAGAGAACTTCACATCATTTTGTAGGGAACCAAAGGTGTTCTAAAACACCACTTTTTTTTATTCCACAAAACTCAGGAAAACATATGCTTTCAAGTGACAATACTTTGAGGTTCAATGCTGGGAGTTCCCCCCCACATTCTCTGTCTCTCTATGTTTCTGAAAGTTAAGAAAACAACACTATAAAAAACATCAGCTGATTCAGTTATATTACCTCCTTCCTGAATATTTCTAAGGAACTGTAAACTGGATGAAAGATTTCCTTGCATAATTCTGAGCTATAATTTCAGTCTGTATTTTTTAATAATTTGGAATACAAATTTCATGAATTCATAACTATTTGTTATTTAAGTTACCTGTATCACAAAAAACTCACTCCAGAATCAGACCACAGTATGTTAATTTCATACATTAGAGGTTTTTGAAATATGTCTACACTTATTCAGTTGTGGGTAGTAAAATTTCTTTGTGAAGATGAATGTACAAGTTCTGAAACACTGGGTTACAGGAATAAGGGTGCTAAAACTACTAAGTTCACAAAATAATAATAATAAAAAAATCCTGTTCTCTAGTTCAGGATATTAAATAATTACCAAAACTCCAAGTACCTTACAAAAAATATTATTACATATATCCTATTTTGTATTCAATGAGTTATTTCAAAATAAAGATATTCTCCCCTTAAAATATCTAACTAAGATCAGGACCATCTCACTGATCCATTAATATCTTTATCTTTAGGGTTTTAATCTTTCACAGGGGAAGACAAATAAACAAATAACCAAAAAAAACCCCACAATGCACACATATTTTATGAAAAAAAAAACAAAACACAGCTGCCCCTCCCCCCCATGGAACATTTTGGAATGATTGTTTTGGACAACAAATACAACTTTCTTTGCTATTATCTCTTGAGGTTCTCAACAAATGCAGTATAGAAATACCTTTAGAAATGTCCTCTGTTTCAATATCACCCTTATCTACTGACTGTTTTAATATCACTTTTAAATATCAAGAAAAATCAGAATCTGAACTTCATTATATTCTTCTGATTATGGATAAAAGTGCGATAAGTGCCTTTGGCACAGTTTGCATACTCTTTGCAAAATCATGATATAATTTGTTTCAATGCAAAAAAATTTGGAGACTTTCAAAGGAATTATCTTGACTCACTTGTCTAATGCACTTCTAAAAATTAGGATGAAGAATGAAAGAAGGTCAATGTACCATCAACATGAAAAGTATGATTTTTTACTCTGTCTCAAAAGTTTATTTTTATGACACTACTACCTACACTGTCCAAATAAATTCAAAATTTATTATATCTTCTGATATCCAGAAAAAAGATCAAACTAATCTAGAATTTTTAGAAATTTAGAGAGGTATCAGCTAAAGGCCACAGGCAGAAAAGGGTGAGCCTTTTTGGTAGCACGAAGACAAATAGGGCTACCTGTTAAGCGTTTTGTTTGTTTGTTTATTTGTTTGTTGTAAAGTAACACCTGGTGTATATTACCTAGCTGGGAGTGCAGAACACAAATAAATCAGTCTGATGACTTTAACTGTTTGAGGAATCATAGATGAAATGAAAAATAAATGACTACCTCTTCAGTAACTACAGCAATGATTTGAGAAGTCTTCATGTCTTCTAGATAATCATCCTTCCTGCTATATCCCACCAATGTAAGATAGCTACAGACAGTACTATGAAGTCAGTCTTCCTAAGGAAGCAGTATTTTCTGCTTTGATTTTTACTGGTTTAGCAAAGGTAAATCACGCCTAACCAATCATAACTCCTATTGATGAAATGAATATCACAGTGTGCAAGGGGAGAGCATAAGATGTTGTTTTCCTTAACTTTAGCGTTGCTTTTAACATGGTGTCTTGTAATAGTCTCTCAGATAAACTGATAAGATATGAACTGGGTATGTGTACTGTAAGGTAGGAAAACTGGCTGGGCTACGAAATATATAAGGGGACTTGGAGATTTTTTCAGCCTTAGAAAAGGCTGAGTGATGCTGACTGTAGTTACCTATACATAAGCCATACAATAAACAGAACTAGACTTTTCTCAGAGATGTGTGGTGATAGAACAGACACTAGCTGGAATATTACGAATTTCAACTTGACTTCAATGATTATTGTATTATTTTAATTATTATTTCAACGTGAGTGTGGTTTAACATGGGAACAGGTTTCTCAGAAACATTTTAGAATCTCCATCTTTGAAGACTTGAAAAATTCAGCTGGATTTGAGCAAATTGTTCTGATTGATCCTACTATAAACAATATATGGAACCTACAAAAGTTTAGGCCAGTTTATTTGGTGACTCTGTGATGTTATACTGCTTACTGACTGTGAAAGACAGGAGTCACAGAAACGCAGAATAACAGAATTGTAGGGGATGGAAGGGTTGGTTTCAACTCAGCTGACTTTAGTGCACCATTGCAGATAATTCTGAGGAAAAAGCATTTTCAGTTCACTTATTCTAGCTGTCAACTCTGAGTTGAAAACCGTCACTTCAGTTTGGTCCTTGTCTTCTCTACTGCCTGTGAAGGGAGACCAGACTTGTGGTTAAACCAGAGACAGTACATCAAGAGTAAAGATGCTCTGATGCAAACAAGCAATATATGAAATCTGATTTTGAGAAGAAAGAAGATTTCACGCTCACTGTTACACGTTACATGTTCTTTTACTGTGGTACTCAAAGATACTCTTTTACTTGGACTGCAAAACATTTAGACCCAATGGAGATTCATTGTACTTGTTAACCTGTAAATTGATATTGTAACTTTGAATTTAGAGGTTTTTCACACATCCTTCTTTTTACCCCTGTCCTCCATTCTTCAACACTCCCCTAGAGTACAATTTGAATTAGTGAACTGAAAACCTGAAAAGTATGGGGTATATGGCTCAGCACTGTCGAGTCTGTTTTCTGTCTTAATCACCTACTTTATCAAAAAAGCATTATTGTATTTATTACTATTTCATCTAAGCATCATATGGTTATTACTTATCTGTAACTTACTCATGCTTGTCTAGCCTCGAATAAAATTTGACAGATACTTTCAACAAGCGAAAAAATGAAGACTGGAAATCATAAAATAACAGGTCTGTCTGTGTGAGATAGCTTAATAAATCACGATGGAATGTATAATCCACAAGCAGAGGCTGTATTATTATCACAGTATCTCAATTTACTTAGATTTGTCCACATAATAAAAATATGATGATTTTTCCATTTGAAAGACGGTTGGCTTTTTTTTCCTAATGACAGTTTTTTTCTTATGAAATAAAATGTAGCACTTTGAATGTTAATAAGGCTTTTCTAAAAATTATCATTATAATATTTTTAGTCTTTCAAAAACTGCACATTTTCTCATGTCTCATATCTTTCAATTCTTCTGGATATGCAATTTGACATTTCTCTGTTATTAAGACAATGAAATGTTATCTAATCCAGAAATGTTAAGTCTTTCCATTGTTGTTTGTTGATAATGAAATATAAATTAATTTTAAGCACTGGAACAAAACTATCATTATAATTATCATTGCCTGGTAATAGTATACTTCTGAATGACAATTAGAATCAATCAAATAATTAGTACTTGGTGCTGCTGCTGCTGCAGCTTGGTGCTGCACATTAAAAATAATTATTTATAAATGTAGTTTTAGTTCCCAGGTTGTGATTATATGTTAGGTAAAGGCACGAGCGTGAGATATTCTTCTACCCCATAAATTTTCAATATGCAGTCTAGTATATTATGTTGTTGTTTTTTTTACAAGAAAAAGATAGCATATTTTACAGTAGGTTAATCATAGAAATGATAACAAAAATGTTGGTTTTTATTCAAATTAAAAAAGGCTTTGAATTCACTGTATCTTCCATAGTTTTCATCCTAGGTTAACAGAGAAAGAAAAGAAAAGAAAAGAAAAGAAAAGAAAAGAAAAGAAAAGAAAAGAAAAGAAAAGAAAAGAAAAGAAAAGAAAAGAAAAGAAAAGAAAAGAAAAGAAAAGAAAAGAAAAGAAAAGAAAAGAAAAGAAAAGAAAAGAAAAGAAAAGAAAAGAAAAGAAAAGAAAAGAAAAGAAAAGAAAAGAAAAAAGAGAGAGAAAGAAAGAAAGAGAGAGAAAGAAAGAAAGAAAGAGAGAGAGAGAGGGAGAGAGAGAGAGAGGGAGAAAGAAAGAAAAAGAAAGAAAGAAAGAAAGAAAGAAAGAAAGAAAGAAAGAAAGAAAGAAAGAAAGAAAGAAAGAAAGAAAGAAACTTGCAAGCATTTGCTTCAAAATCCTAATTCTCTTCCAAGAAAAACTTGTGTAGCTTTCTCTGATTTTAATGAAACTACAGTTTACTGAAAAGTAGACTGGATAAAATTTAGCCTAAGAAAATATATTACTGAATTCACAGCATATTCAGAATGACATCTCTTATAAAGGCCTTCAAAACATGCAATAAATATGAAAACAAATCCTATGTCCATCTGAGCCTTAAATTTGAGGATTAACATCTCTACTAGATTCAGTTTTAAAAACTGTATAGAAAGAATAGAACATTCATGATTGTGCATGTTAATGTACACGTTACGATCCATGTTTTAAAGAGCCTGAGACAATAAAAAAGAGTGTAACAGAGGCTGGATATAAGGCCATTTCTTTCTATAAAAAAGATTTGTTAGCGTTCATGTCATTATCTCTTTTTTTGTTTTAGAAGTAGTTGTAGGAATGGAATTCAACATTTAATTAATTCAATGTTTACATATATTTTTTTCCTACTTAAAGGTGACTATCTTTCATCAAGCCATGGTTGACATCATTTCTGATAAGCTGCAGGATAATAGTTGAACTAAATCATGTTTTTAGCAGGGTAGATCTCATATAATTAGTTATGGTTAAAAATGTAACTTCAGTAAAATAGTGTGGAAATACATAAATATGAATTAAAAAGAACTTACCAGTAATCTTTACTCCAGTGTAGTATCTTATATAAAAGAGTTTTTCTTCATTTTCTATTTGGTTAGATTTCCTTGGAAAAAAAAAAGAATATTTCTTTAATTTTGTAATACAGATAATAAATTTAGTGTAAAATAATTGGGTGGCACAATTCATTTAGCGTTGCAAGAAAGTGGCAGACTACACCAGATATGCATGGAAATGCATATACATCAGCCCGTATATCATGAAGAAATGTACCTGATCCCAAATGCAGGAATAGAAGAGAACTGCAAAGGACTAAATGTTGTATTTATGGCTTCTGAAGTCACTCCCTCATGAGCTCATCAATGAGGAAACAACAGAACTCTACTAACAAGAAGTAAACAAAAACAATCCCCCCAAAAGACTGGTACATCAATCTTTCTTGATCTCTGTGTTGTTACAAGTCCCTAGAAACAGACTTGAAAATTGAATCGGCGGAGGGGGAGACGGCAAGATATTTCTGAATAAAATTTCTGCTTAGACAATCAGCACATTCTCATTCTGCTGAAGTCACTGAGCTATTGCCATCCCACTCTGTCACTTTGCTGGAGGTTTTGAAGTGCTGGCAGAAGAAGCTAACAGAGGCAGCCAGGAGATAGGTTCTGGTGCAATTAATTGAAGTATCCAGAATTGATGAGTGCTGTCAAGAGCTCACTATGAGGATGCCTACCAGGGGAGCCTAATAAAGTGACTAGAAGAGATCAAGGATATTACAGGATCTCAGGGAAATGTCTGTAAGCAACAAAAAACAATGGGACAGCACAGTGTGGTCTGTAGGAAAGTATAACAGTACTTGTAAACTCAATTAGATATTCAGAAGTGATTAAGGTGCCAGGGGGAATTAAAGCACTGAAATGTAAATGCCACCTTCCACTTATCAGTGATCAAAATGCCACTATTCTGTGAAGATAATGTTAACTTATTTCATTATACAATAGCAGTATGATCCCTGCATTTCACATATGCATAATGAAAGCATTACTGGTTGGACTGTTACTGTTTTCTTTCTGGATAAACTTTTGAAAAGATAAAGAATAGTCATAATAATGGGCTTTGTTTTTATTTTTTCTAAGGAAACCACACTGATTGTATCTTTGAAGTGTGAAAAAGCAGAGGATATCTCACTAGAAAATGTGCTTGTCTGAGTAAAAGTATAACAAAAGAGACTCTCCAAAGGAAATAAAAATTTTGGGAACTGACAGTATCACAGGGAGAGAAAAAAGGGATAAGGCACAAAAAGAGATGCAGAGAGAGTGAAGCTGTTTTACCAAGCAGTCTAATCCTCTTTATGACTACAGAAACAAAAACCTGTTAGCTGGTTCTATGGGAGTCTGAAGATTGATTATGTGTCCCAGTTCCCTTGAGCTTCCAGTGCTGAGAATGCCTTTTTAAACTGCTGATTTCACAGTCTACAAAGAGGCTGAAGAAGAAGGCACTGGCTCTGATCTAGATGTAAGATTGAAAGGTTCAGAAACCACCTTGAGAGCATGATAAATATTTCTGCTTCACCCAGCACTTCAAAGAACTGCAGTCACTGATGATGTAAACTTCTTGATTGATAATAGGTAGTTCACCTTGAGTAAGTCTTCACTTCAAAACTGACTCTAAGAGCCAACACTAGAAGTCTGAAGGTAAAATTAATGAGGTCACTGACTTAATGAATTGGGTAAAAATACAAATTCTATTTGCATGGCTCAGTAAACAGTCTCACTCTGTGAAATTTGCCATGATACATACATGAATAGTCCTTCTTAAATGTTCAAGAAGGAGCTGACCCATAAAAACTGACACCAGATGACAATCTAGTGTCGGAATATTTCTTGAGAAATTTGACAGTGAACAGTTTTTAAGGAAACCATGACTTTTTTCCATTATCCATTCCAAACACAGGTTCAACTAACAGTAATCTTTGATCTTTCTTATTGGTTTACTTCGGGGGAGAGGTGGGTGCATGAAGAGGGGTACATTCTGTAAATTGCTGGCCACACCAGAGGACTATTTGCTGAGGCATTCTCTCTCTATTATCTCTTGTATTCATTATTTTAATAACAGCATATTTAACCTTTGGGATCAACTCTCTATTTAAATATTTTTAACACAAATGTGTCAAGGAAGAGAAAGAAAAAAGTGACTGTGCAATACTGACCAGAATTCTGATCAAAATTCGGTGTTTTTGGAATTCCATACAGCAATCTACGAAATTTTAACCAAATAAGGTCTGTTCTGTGCAATACACTACTATCATACTTCTAAACTCCATCTTAAAAAGGAAAAATATTCAGAATGTTGTTGAGACAGGATACTTATGGTTTAAGATTACCTTCAGAAAAAGCCCCTAATTACAGGAATTCAGTTCTAGATTTCTCATAAAAATGGGTCATATTCAACTCTCTAAGTAAAAGGTTAATGGAACTACTGATTTCTTCAAATGTTTGAAAAAGTGACTTCAAGTACATATTTGAAGATTTATTTGCTCAAAAAAATATTCAATATGTTAAAAAGAAAATCTAATTGCACAGTAGGGAAAATACGATGAATTGAATCTAGTTAAAAAGATCAGTTTTGGTCCACTGATTTTTTTTCAAATGTTATTCATCAGTAGTTCTTTAACAGAAATTTATAAGGCATTCTTTTAGAAATTGTTACATACTTCTACAAATAAACAAGATTTTTTAGAGGACATTTATGAATAGTCCTTTCATTGTTTAATTCTATTTACTATGGTAGAATCTGATTATAACTGATGTCGTCCTCATACTGAAATAGGCAACAGTAAAAGAAGTATTACCTTAAATGACAGTGTTACAGCTTTGTAAGTGAGGTCTTAATGTCCTCTGTAATCTATGGAAAGTCCCCTATTGATATCACTTGGACAGAAAGAGCCACTCCCTCCCCACCAAAAAAAACAAAAACCAAAAACCAAACCAAAACAGAACAAAAAAAGAAAAACAACCAACCAAACAAAAATGTACACAATATATATATCACAGTAAATATTTTTGTAATTTTCACTAATATTATTTTTCAAGAATTATATAAGTTTTTATTCACATAAAAATATTGATCACACATGACTGTGTGTGGTAATCTCATAGTACTGAAACAGTTGTAATAGAATAGAAGTACCAAACATATAAGAAAACACATTTAGTATTGTTAGAATTGTATGTGATAAAGGAGTCCATGAATGTTCCTTGACATATACATTAACAACCTCACCGCTCTCAGGCTACTTGAGGATATGGGGGGAAAGAGCAAACTCATAAACAATGCACCACAGTGAGTTTACAATGACGGATTACTAGTAAAATATCACTTTTGCAAACTGAGTATTGTAAGAAATCTAAAAACGAAAGAAATGGTTCTATGATTCTGTGATCTGTGTAGCTCAAGTTATTAAGTTAGCTGTAGCTATGGAGGAAGGAGAATGCTTTTCAGTGCTTTATCAGATCATTGATTTAACTGAGAATATTCAGCTTAGTTAGGTGCTGGCAACACTTCTATCTCCAAAATGGGAGCCAGGATTTTTGAAACCAGAAAAAGAATGGCACCAGTGGGTGCTGCAAACAGCTTTGTGTCCTGCTTAATGCCTGGAAAGCAAAAATTCCTAGAAAAGTACCAAATGATGACTCCTTGATCATTATTAATTTTTGATGATGAGAAAGTGGAAAAAAATGGAAAAGATGGGATTGCTGAGAAGATTGCAATTTGTAAGCAGATGACTGTAAGTTGATGCCAAGTGCACACAAACAACATCTATCAACATTACATTTAAAACAGTTCTGTGATATTCAGGTTTGTTATTTGGACAGGCAAAATGACAACAGAGATTGATGCACCCATTTGAGATGAATAAGAATATAAATCTCTGTCTTATCATAAGGAGAATGCAGGGAGCAGATATGGATGAAGTGGTGGACATAATCTATTTTAGGTTTCCAAGAGACATTTGACATTGCATTGTAGAATAGAATAATATATCTTCAGGTTAGCACATAAAGCACAGCAGACTCACTTCCTTCTAGGATTCTCAAGCTGCAATGTAGGACACTGATTCCCAAGTGCAGAGTATATATTCTTCCCTAGATTTCTTCTCAGCCTTTTTGTTTTCTTACTCCTTGTATTTTTCAAGAAAGATCTTCTAGAATGTCTATTTTTGCCAGTATTTTTTTATTTACTATTTTTCTGTCTTGTTATTAATTTTGATTCATTTTCTCTGTTTCAGTTCCTCCTTGCTCATTAATCCTCTTTATGCTCATTCACAAATTGACAGTGTATAGCTGTCTCTGGTAGAAAGTAAGGCTATGTGGTACAGAAAACAAGACATAGTAACAATGGGGATCAGCTAGGATTTTCATTTTAATAATCAGAATTAGTTTGTACATTACATGATTCAGATTGCTCTTCCTCAGAGCCTTTACACTTTTCAGGTGAGATCACTTCTAAATTCTAGGAAAAAAAAAAAAAAAAAGGTATTAATTTACCCTTCAGAGAAGAAGATAGGGAGAGATATTTATATTCAGAGGTATTTAAACTGTTATGTTTCATAGAATCATAGCATTATTCAGTTCGGGAGTCTGGATGTCACTTTCTTCAAACCCTTATGCAAGAAATGACCATCCTTTATAGTACAGAAGGTAGCAGGGGTTTTTGTGCAATAATATTTTCCATATTTTTATAGATGGAGGGCCCTCTGTTCCCCAGTTACAGCTATTTACCATCATCACCATGATATTTTTCTTCTTATATCCAGTCAGAATTTCCATCCGTGCAACTGAAATTTCTACACTCCTATGCATTTGCTGTGAAACTCCACAATCCTGCGCTGGACAGCTTAAAACGGTAGTCTTTCATCCTTTTCATCCTTCTTGTATTCTCTTTGAATAAACCCTTTCCTCTCAGCATCCCACTGCTTTTCAGGTGATCTAGTCCCCTAGGTGGTCACCAAGGGCATCCTTTTGCTGGGCTTAGTCCAACTTTCAGTATTGTTTTTGTACAAGAAACTCCTAAGCTGGACATGGTTCAGATGTGGTGTCCCATCTGTACTGATCAGAGGGGACTAATCATGTCCATTAACATGGTGCCAGGTTGTTATTAATGCAGTTCAGTGCAAAGTTAGCTTTCATTTGTATAATGGACTGCATTAGTAAAAATGTTTTAAGACTTTAAGTTTGATGTATTTTGTCATTTTAATTTAAAAATATCTGTATATACAACTAGTAAATTTTAAACCATCAGTAAAATTTAAATTGACAATAGCACCTCAAATAACTGCTTAGAACAATTTGTTCTAGAAAATATATGTCTCAGAGTTATTTTGTGAAAAAATTAACCTTTTTTTTATTAACTTAAATGTGAAGGTATATAAAGACTATCACTTGACAAGTAAAACTTTTTGCCTTTTGAAATAATGCAAATGAATTCTTCCATCAAACATTCCTTTTAAGTAATGAACACAAATGTAAAATCTGTCTTAAGAATTTTCCTCACTGCATTAAACCTGCCCTTTAAAAAATGGTAATTGCTGAGTGAGATAAAATTCATATGAGTTTGCCCTTTCCAATGCTGTCTATCAAATATTTGTCAGGAATTTTAGGTAATGAAATGATCTTTTGGTTATTCTGACACAGTATAGCAATGACACAAGAAATAACCATCAAGTTCAGCTGGTGTACTGCTAATTGTTGCCACAGTGACCCATTCACACCTACACAGTAGGCCTGTTCAATTCTCATATGCATACTGATTTATGGAAGCACAAATGTATACAGATATGTTTCTGCCTGTAAAGGAATGAGAAAACAATTAGATACAAAAACTGTGCAAGCAAAGGGAATGTTTCAATATAATTGAAAAAAGAGCTGAAAAAATGAATTTTCATGTTTAATAAATAAATAAGATCAAATACAGCCTGTATAGATGAAGAAACTTTCAGAAATTAACAAAATCTCATAATGTAAAAACAGGGCACAACTTTTGTCTGTATCTCTGCACAGAAAATTCTTTCCAGAATGTAGACTGTAAGGAAGTGAAAAACAGAAAGACTGAAGTGACTAAATGATATAAAGCAGAACAACATACGTGTCATGTTGGGCTATTCAGAGCCAAAACCTGGGCATTGCACTTGACAAAACTGAATTTAGACTTTTAGGCTTAGCCTATTGTAATAAATGAAACACGACAGAAGCATATTCTGGTTCAGTGATCGGCAACCTCATAGTATTAATTGTAAGCAAGCTGTTAGGCATGGTTTAGATCTCTGTTCACTCATGCTTTCCCAGACAACACTCAAGGTAGTTGCGGAAAAACATGCCAGAGGCTGCTCCAAGTGTACTATTCCTAGTCACAACCTCTCCTTCCTATAGGTTGGTTGAACATAATGCTAAGGTAGCATTCAGTCCACAGGTGTGATGCTATGCTATTACTATATGTTACTAATTCTTCAGGCACCATCATGACACCTTCTCCAAACAGAGTTCAGAGCCTGTTATTTGTACAATACTTCATAAAGGTATCACAAATCTTTGTTTTTATCCTGTTAGCTCTACCTGAAGAAGAAAGTGTACAAATTTTCTTTTTTTCTCCATAAACTGTTTTCCATTGAAATTCCATGTTCGATTTTTTTACGTACAATAAGAACAGGAGAAAACACGCTTCCTAATGTGCATACTTTGTCTAGGCTGGAAAGAAGAAAACATAGTCCTAAATATCTGGATGCAACAAAATACATTATTGGCAGCATTCATCTTAGTAGAACTAGATGTCTCGGTGTGAATTGGCTCATCTGAACTAGTCAGTTCTATTATATGATTATTATAAAGTGGTTGACTGCATTTGGCCAGATGAATCATTCTACATGCAGTTATGCCTCTCCACTGAAAATAAAGTGATTAGTTCTCCTTCACAGAGGTATAAAATTAATATAATGAAATCCGCCTCCATGCTTTATGGACTGTATAAAACCAAGATGACATTTCCTGCCTGAAGTAAGCAATTGCATGTGGCAAGGAGACTTACATCTCTGGAAAGTCCATGATTTCTCATTCTAAACCTCAGGAACCTATTCAGTCTGAACTATACATGAGTCTGCCACATAATCTGGAGGAAGTGAACAGTTATCACGAAAACAAATAGCAAATTAGTTTTGATTGCTGTCCAATTGTATGAGAAACTTAAGATTAGAGAGCATTTCTTTACATGAGAAAAAGAAAAAAATGACAAATGATTCCTCCTGTATCAGTCTCACTGGGGAACCACTTCCTGGGTCCTGAGGAAAACTGTCTTTTAGCCATGAAGTAGAAGAGTGAGCAGCAGAGAAACTGAAACAAAGGAATTGAATTCTATGCCTATAACTAATGCCAACTTCATGGGTAGCCTTGAATAAGTTATTCTCTATACATCTTCAGTTACCCATGTGACAAATGCATATATCCTAATGCACTGAGTTCTGGGAAAAAATAAAATAGTTATTAGCTTTTGAAAAGCACTTTAAAGGGGCCTGGTGCAGTATAAAAGACATACCTCTTTTAGTCAGGGAAGGAACAGATATGACCATTTTGTTTCAAGGATTTTATTAAAGGAAAACAGAACTGTTGTCAGTGTAAGTTATTTTCTAGCATGGCAGCAATAGAGGGGGTACTCAATACGGGATGTAGGTGAGTACAGCAGATGTAGGGCAGCTACTTTTAAGCTGACACGTTAAGAAGCTGAAATAGTTATATGAGATAGCTGGGAGAATGTGCTGACATTTACGTTGTACCTCAGGTTTATGCTATCATTATTCTGTATGCCATGCAACATACACTGAGATGTCCGAGTATGTGACAGTGCATATAAATTCTGATCGAAAGATTTACAGAAGAAAATAAACTTATTCTTAATGTTTGTAAGTTCTTGTGCTGTGATAAAACATATGAGCACACTGAATACATCTTCAGCAGAGATTACAGAGACTGAAAAAGGTTTTTGAAATTCTTTCTAATGCTTTCACTGTGGAAGGATTGATTTCTTTCAAGCCTGACATAATGGACTATAGCCCTATTAGAATCTTCATATATAGATAGATAGAAATACATTCTAGAATTTATTTTTACTATTCCCTTGCCATCTTCTCCATCAGAATTCAACAAAAAATACTGACTAATGCTGTTGCTGATGTGTGAGATTGCTAAGTACTTGTGATCTATGAGGAGCATAAGGTTTTCTTATTTTCTAGCAACAATTTCAAAAGCCTGCTCCCTTTGTTAACACACTAGATTAGCAATATAATAGAAATAGAAAAATCTTTTCCAAAAACTTCTCATGCTGTTGAATTAAACTGTCCATGTTTACCTCTGGTTGATGTTAACTGCTCAATTCTGAGTGAATGTGGAGGCCTCAGAAAGATTCATTAGAAACAGTTAATCTCTAAATACAAGCATCTGAGATGTAAGTTATTAGAGACGTTCACACAGAGCTAACAGGTACGACACAAAACCTGCCAGATACTCAGCTTCTTCTGTTGTAGCAGTGAATGCCAAGCAGCATAGCCTAAGACATCTCAAATTATAAAAAGTGTCTGTATTGACAGTTACATCAAGCCTTAATATTTATCTCCATATTAAATGGGCTGGTCTGAAACATTTACATGTGTATTTGACTAATGTTCTTATTGCTATTCTAAGCCCGTGGAAATCTGGCATGTGGCTGCAAGTGTCCAGTGGTCCTGGGCAGGAGTATATCACAGAAAAGCGTGTGTTTAGGTTAAGTTCAAATGCCTATGACTAGTGTCATTTTGTGAGAGTATTTAGCTTGGCCTCCAATTATTTTTAGAGAAGAGTAAAAGCATTTTATAATTCCTATCACAGTTCCTAGTAAACTTTAAACTACTCCCACAGGATGTTTTAGACAGCCAAAGATGTCTAAACTGGTTTTCCATTCAGGAAAGAAGAAAAAAGGTATATTTTGAATCCCACGATTCTCATTAATAGTCACATATAATTTTCATAATAAGTAGATAGAACACATCTTAAGGCTTTTACATAAATTCTGTTCACGAACATGATTAGTATCTTACTGTAAGGTTTTGTAAAACTGAACATCTGTACCCGATTTTCTTCATGAGCAATGAACAGAAGAAAGCATATAAAACATTCTAGGCAATAAATGTTGAAACATCCTTGTTTCTTAATCTTACATCCTTAATTAAAAAAATAAAACGAAGGAAATTCCATTAAGACTATACTTTTATTATTGTCACGTATTTTAGAGGTCCCTTGTCCTTTGTTGTGCTTAGATCTTTAAAACAATTGTAGCAACAGCTGTTCTCTCCTACAGAAGATGCCTGCAGTGTTTAAAACTAGCCATATGTTTCTGATTGTATTGTTTCACCTGAGTCCAGTTCCCTCACAACCTGAGTTGTCATGAAGTTTTGGGTTTTCATGCACATTTAGTGGTGAAATTCCCATGAATTTTCTGTTGGATATACTCCAGCATAATCATAAATTCTCTGGAGTCTGAGGTTTCAGCCTCCCTCTGTAGCACTTGAGAAATACTCAGAGCCATGAGAAAGAAATTTACCTCATTCCCTTCTGTCTAACCTACTCACTGTCAAATCACTTACAATAGCTCTGGTCAAGAATCATTTTCCACCACCCTGTTCTTTGGCTTTATAAACCACAATGATTGAAGGTTCCCTAAGAGAATACTTTCTCACATTTTTCTTTCTGACTTTTCAACAGAGACCATTTTCCTAATTCTAAAAAGATACTCATTTCTAATATTGTCAGTATTAGAAAACTGTTTTACGATGAACCTAGCATATGGTCATCTTATGTTCATTCAGAAGGAATTATATGAAATGGAATAGCTCTTTTCAGAACTTTAGACACTAAACAATACCTAATAGTGAGCCCTCATTTTGTTTTGCCTATGCATTTTCAGAGCACATCTGCAGAAATTCTCCTGTTCCACCACGCTTTTAATATTGGGATAGTTGGACAGTAATTTCTTGGAGTTCTGCACGTTTCTGTATACTCTGACTTCTCTTATCTAAAACTAATAAAAAATTCTTCATATTTTCAATAAATTAAAACATTTTTGAACTTCATGTATTTCAGTCTTCACATTTATATCCTTGTTATAGTAAATATTTTTTTTATCTCTTTGTCACTCAAATATTAAAAACAGAGAAAATAATTTCTACAGAAAACTATGACCCTTTTTCTTTCTAAATTTTTTAAGGTTCACATTCTCACAGGCTTCCCTCCTATTAATCAGTGAGCATGGAGTTTATTGTCACCACATTCTCTAGCAGTGCTACAGGCTTTTAGACTGTCTCAATTTACTAATATAGTAGACAGTAGAGTAGTGGAATATATATAGTATTGTAGAATATATAGACTGTCTTAATTTACTAATGTAAATTAGTAAATCAAGCTCTCACAATCTCAGTCATGAAAATGGAGTAACATAGATAAATGGATATAACCTTTGTTTGCACAGTCCTAGTTTACTAGGACCCCTTCTCCCCTCAAAATCCTTGACACAGTTTAGAACTATGTGTTTAGCTTGCTCCAAAAGTAATGCCTCCTATTTTTCTCCATGGAAATTACAACAAACACCAATAGCACAATAACACTATTTGATGGCACAAATTTTCGTATACAAATAAGGATTTTGCAATGTATTCATCACCATTAGCAGCACATTTTCAGCAGTAATGAACAAGAGCCTGCACAGCTGTAAAATTCTGCATAGTTGTCTGGGATGTGGCTTGTGTTTGTTCTTGCTCATCACAGTGAGTCATCATTGCCTCATTGTGCTCACATCCACTTTTTGGTCTCCATAAATGTTTAGCAAGCTTCAGGGAACATCAGTAGGTACAATTTTTTCCACATGAAAAAATTCAGTGATACACTTTTGCTTCATACACACTTCCATGTGAGATGCAGTTTTGTCATGCAGCCTCTCTGATGCCATCTGCTGCATGACAATGAAATTTAACAAAATATTGGTGGGAAGTTTCAGTCTACTACTGCCATAAAATCAACATCCTCCTCTGATGTTGTGGGCCACCATAGTAAAATAGGAGTAAAATCTTCTCATATCCGTGAGAATAAGGTTTCAAAACTGAAGGTCAAGGTCTTCAGCAATTTGTGGTTCTGAAGAAGTTGCATTTTAGAATATTAGAACTTAGAATTATGTAATTTCAATATGTGATTAGAATATTTAAATTACCTGCACAGCTATTAGAGGTTCTATATATGCAGTCACAAATAGGTGAATATAGGTTGTTCTGAGAGGATACGCCACTTCTTAGATGGTCTGAATCTTCTCACATATACTACTGTATTTATTCTACAGATGGAAAAAAGGCAATTCTGCTTTTATTATAGTTACCCCAGATAGGACCCTAAAGTTAAATGAGACAAATCAAGGCTCAAGTAATTGCAAAAATGCTAGTGAAATTTAGTTCTAAATTCCTAGGAAAAAGTACTGTTTGAAAGTCAGAAGCTGTGGCAGATACACTGAGAAGACCCATATCTTTCATCATATAATATAAAACAGCAGATGGGATTTATTAACATGCTATAATAAGTTTCAGATGCCCCAGGCAAACTGACAAAGTGGCAAACAAGATGCAATGTTACAAGCAATAAAACAGTTCAACTCAGAAAGGGAAAGGTGCTGCAGGGGATATACGCTCATAGAAACAGAGGGATAAGCTTTGCTTTTGATGGGAAACAAACAAAATAATCCAGGGATTTAAGAGTGAATGTTCTGAGACAGTAAATTTTTTGTAGCTCTAGACAGGTACAACTGAAGTGAGTGTGTTGGCTGGTCAGGTATAAGAAGGAAATAAACATAAGCAATGAGAATAACAGAAGTTTTATTATCCTATGCAGAGTATTATGTAGAGACCTGTTAATTTCTCTGTTAGAAATATGAAGGAAAAACTTATATGGAGAAAATTTCTTGCCTGCACATTCAACCCTATACACTGCAAAGTGCTTACTGATGTTGTGGAAAGAGATACAGGAATCATTGTGGGCACCTGATTGTGTACCTCAGCAGTGTTGTTGCACCATATAAGTGCAGGAATGGAGATGATATTGAAAAAAAAAACAAACAAAAAAAAAAAAAAACCAGAATGTAGCCATCTAACTCTATGAAAAGTTATGTTGTATCCACATATTGAATGCTGTGGGAATTATGTTGGTTGCCTTCATTTGAAAAAAAAAAAAAAAAAAAGAACTAAGAAAGACCCAGGAAGAAACAGGATGACTGGAGATATGAAACTTCTGTATGAGGAGAGCCATACAGATTAATACTCATGAGCTGAATGACAGACAAAAAAAAAAATCAGTACTAGGAAAATAATTATAGAGGGAACAACTGGGATATCTAAACGAAGAAGGAAGTGTACATAAATAAATCTGTGAATTTCTTGCCACCAGATATGATGAAACATAAATTGAAAAAGCCTCTTTAAAAGCAGAAGACGTTAAAAATGATTAGAATGCAAGTTCAATACTCCTGAAGATGAGTGTAACCCTCATCACTAGCCTAATAATAAAATTGCTACTGAGAATGCATGCAGTCAAATGTGCATTTCCTATTCTTTTACACTTTTCCAAAGCACTCATTACTGTGTGATATTCAAGAATGTTTTTGGCTGCAATCTGACTGAACAAGATGGAGAGAGAGTAAGAGGCCTTGTAGACAGAAAGTCACAAGCAATATATGATTAAATGTCATTACTCAAGGTCTATAAACATCACAGATATTATAGGACCTTAACCTTTTCCTTCTTGTGGGTACATCCAAATTTAAAACCCAAAATAAATTCCTGTTTTGTTCTTGAGAGAAAGACTAAAAAAAAAAAGACCAAAAAACAGCAAGACCTTCTGATGATAAAACAGATCATTTGACCTTTGGAAAGCATCCCCAGTGCCAAATATTATTTGAGAAATAGACTTCAAGGGAAAATTTTAAATATCTAGGACCAAAGGAATACTTGCAATTAATGCCAGTGAGGTATGTAAGAGCAATAAAGATAAAATCTAGAATACAATATGAGTTTTGATCAGTAGCACTTAACTGATGTGTATCTATCTGAGAACAGATTAGTTGTCCATAGAGAACTCTCCTGTCTTTATTTCCCCTGAGAAACAATATTTGTAACAGAAAGACAGCGAAGGCATAAAAACATAACCCTGAGTTCTCCACAGCTAAGTAGTATTTACAAAAAGGAGATAAATCCTCTCTTTATAAGTCATAAAAAAGAAGGTTCGGTCTTAGACCTTTTTGTGCAGACAGGTTGACTGGCTCTGTGAAATCACACTAACTTCACGAATCCACAAAGACTTCATGTTGCTATCTCTATCATACCACCCTCAGCTGCAAAGTGATTGTTAGTTCTGAAGATAATAGTAAAATGTGAATACTGCAATATCAGTTCTACTGATGCTTTCTCTAAGGATAAAACAAAAACAAAACAAAAGAAAACACAAAAGAATTGTTACTTTTTCTTACAATAATGACAACATTCTATTGGCATTTGAAACTGATCATGAATTTTCTTGGAACTATAGGATTAGTTTGTTTTTAGCAAAAGTGTACCAGAGAAGTTATCACAGAGTTTATTGAAAATATTTGAAGAAAATATTTCCTGTTTCTCTGTACATTCAGCCTATTCTTACCTAGTGAACTATTTAGATGGAAAACAAAACAGTATTCATGCAGCATTCATGTAGGTCTGATAACAATGCCTCCTAATAAGGCAATAAAAATCTTTTAGTTAGTGACCTTCAAAAGTCTCAGAAAAGGTTTTAAAGACATTACACTCTGAAGTTAATTTAGCTGTAAAATAAGATCCTATCCTAATGAACTTTTTTTTGAAATAATGAAGTTAATAGATGTATTTTGATTGAGGTTTAACTTTTGAGATAGTATATCTGTCATAGAACATAATCTTAAATATAGACAGAGGTTAAATCTCCTAAAGGAAAGAAACTGAATGAGAATGAATGTTAGTACTTTTCTACAAATAAACATATTTTGTTACATGTCTCTTGAAACATATGTTGAAATCTATTAATCATCTGCTAGCTACAGTTCATATTGGTACAAAAAAAATACTAATCAATAATAAAATAATGAAAAAAATTCTGACAGTTCCAAGTGATTAGAGTTCTGTCAACTTTAAAACTCCAATTTTCATTCCAACAGAGGAATAAAAACAATTCAAAAATTCTCTCTCTTCCAATAAAGAATCATAATAAAATAAGATTAATTTGATAAAGTGGTGTCATTTCAGCTAACAGTGTTCTGAAGTTAGTAAGCAACTTCTTTTTCTACTGAGGGAGTACCTATTTTTGCAGTTATTGTTGACGGAGATTCACCATTTCTGCCAAGAGCTGAAATTTTCACTTCCTTCATTATTAATAAACTAATTTTTAAGATTATGATCTCTCCACAAATTTGGGCAGATAAAGATGGTTAGCTATTCATATAGCGCCACTAAGGAGTCTGAATTTGTGTCCATCTGCAGAACTAAAATTGCAGAGTCGGCAATTATAGCTAAAACAGTTAAACTTATCTTCTGCAGGGTGTAGGAGGGCTTTGCCTGTAAAAAAATCAACTAGTTAAGTTAAAAGGCCTCCAAATTTTTGATAGTCCTGATTTTCTGTTACCTTCTTTCAATGTACTCTTGAGGAATTAATGTTAAGTAGAACATTAATTCTATGGCTCTTGAAGATGATGGACTCTCACAGCACTATTATTCAGGAGGCTTGCATATTTGAAGGAAAGGTATAAGAAACACCTGTGTACGTCCTGACTTTCTGCCTTACCTCCTGGAAAACAAATTGCCCTAAGGAGAGGCAATCCTTATTTCTCTGGCAGTTATATTTCTGTGTAATTTGTACTGGCTTTAAAGCCAAAGAAATCACCTCTGCTGTGGACTATTTAAAATGGAACTTCAAATACCATTTGTACATTGCTTATTGTATGATCTGTACAATCAGAAAAAAAAAATGTTTTTTGGATCCCAAACCAGCTTTAAAGACAGAAGTTGCAAAAAAAACCAAACCAAACCAAAAAAAAAAAAAAAAAAAAAAAAAAAGCCAAACACCTCCACAATGTTTACCTCATCTCCCATATTCTCTGAAAAAAAAAAAAATTAAAAAATTAAAAAATGATTTCACATTGATAAACTGTACGTAGGGTCGTTCTGCAATGAAATGTGCATTACAAATAGGGATTATTTAATATAATTTGTGCGTTTTGGGGCCTTATTATTTTGCAGACAATTTATATCTCTCTTCAATTAATGAAATCCAAATCACATGAATTACAACTAATTTGTTGTTCTTCAATATAATTTGTAAATAAAATTCATGATTATAGAAGTATCTGCCAGGTATTATTCAATATCATGTATACCAGGAAATAATTCCTTTGATGGAAAAAAATATCTAAATTAGTGACATAAATTACCCAATCCAATTAATTCAGCCATGCCTAACTAGTGCAGTACAGTGGGGTTTTCATGTTACACAAAAGGATCATTTAAAACTTTGTTACTGTTCACCTTTTCTGCCCTCTGCATCTTCTTTACAATTCTAATAAGGCAGAAAAATCACTGCAACATAAAGAGCATTAGTGATTCTATTTAAAAGATGCCAACCTTGTTGATCATTTCTTCCATACTCCGCTGTCAGTATGAAAGCATATTTTATTTCTATTCTGAAATGGATTTGAATTACTATTTTCCCTCAGAGCCATTCTTCAAAACAAAACTAAACTTTCACTGGGAGACCACAGTACAGTATCAGGACAGTTTTCATATTTTGAAGATAAGAATTTTTACTTCTGATTTCTATTAGGTTTACCATTTTTGACTTGCCATCACAATTTACAATGGAGGAAAAAGGAATAAAATCCTAAATTTTCTTGGTATTGAAGCATTCATCCTTTCTACAGCTCTTCAGTTAACTCTGAGAGCTCCCTCACACATACTGCTCCAAATCTCTGCATCATGCCACCCCCACTGCATTTCACTGGGCTCATTTCTACATAGATCACTCCTTCATGCTGTGGCTGTTCTGCATGTCTATGTGCCCTTGTTTATATTTTATCACCATGGAAACATCAGTTAACTCTCCATTTTTGTCAACAGGATATCAATTTGTGAAAGATTATATGACCTAAAAGTCATAATTCCCAATGATAGACAAAGCTATATTACCATATAATTAATGTGTTCTATTTGCTTAATATAATCTCCTTAGTATAAGAGAAAAAACATGTTGTCTCCAGGAGATTGTTTCTCTGCTTTCTTAACATTTTGATAAGTAAGTAAGTTTGGTAAGTAAAAAATCAACCAGAATTACACAGCATTAATTCCAAAATATTTCCAAGTGTGTAGACTTTCAAATAATTTCCCCAAGTTATGAAAGCCTCAGAAAACATACAGCAGACACAGTATCAGGGAGAACTTGATATACTCTTTGTTCAAACTGAACTGTTAAGGGAAGGAACTCTGAAGGATTTCCAGCCTATGTCTGAATCTGAGAAATGTTTATGAATACTATAGATCTGTCCTTGCAGTTCAATGGAGAGATTCTTGGGTTTATCTTCACATAGCATAATAACTAAATGAAGATTTAAAAACTGAAAAGAAAAATCCCTCAGGAATGTATTTTTGCTCAGAATTTTTCCTTAGGTATTACCAGAAAATGTAAAGAACTCTCTGTTGCAGAACAAGATTGCTTATGCCTGACACATTACCTCTTCACTTCTTCACTGCATGACATAGCAATCTAGCCAGTCTTCTGGCTTCATTACATCTCAAATATTAACAACTTCACATTTGCTAATAGTGCTTCTTTGAGTTGCCAGTGTGCCCTTGCTGACACTCTATTTTCTTTGCTTGACATTCCACTTTCTGTTGACTCTTAGTGAAAGGAACAGAATTGAAATCCCTGACATTTCATAGCGTGAAACCAAGCAGTAGCTTATGCAGTACAGTTTCTCATACTGTGAGAAATTATCAGTTATAGTGGCTTTGGGGAAAGCTTTCAGAGCTCCCATTCACAATACCATTTTAGCATTTTCTGAACTGAAGCCAAATACTTAAAAAATACCCATGCATAACCATCTTATGAGTGCTTATTGGGCCTTACGGAAGAACTGTCTGAAAAAAGTTATGAACTCACTGGCACGTGAGATCACTCCGTTTAATTAACTAAGTGTGACTGTGTCTCAGAATAGCAGGCTTATGAGCTAGGTTTTGCTACACACAATTTTTGCAAGCAAAAGGAAACCAAGCTGTCACAGACTGCCATGATAAAAAATATAAATATGTAAATATATACTATTCAATTTTCCTTAAATTGTAATGAAGTCAGTTATAGATACTATTATGGAAGAAAAATTTATCAAAGTTATTTCCAAACTAACTCCATATAAAGTCAGTTTTGTGTCTCATTCTCCACAGATTAAAATAATGTTAATACAACTTCACATGTTAAATTTCATATAGTAAATAAAGCAGACTGAAGCATAAAAAAGACATGGACCTTTAGGCTGAATCCAGAGGAGGTCCAGAGATGAGATGGCTGTAACACCTCTCCTATGAAAATACGTTATGCCTGGAGAATAGAAGGTTCTGGGTAAACCAGATAGCAGGTTTTCAGCACTTAAATGGGGGGCCTACAAAAAACGTGGGAACATACACTTTTTCAGGGGTGTAACTACAGGACAAGGGGTAATGGTTTTAAGCTAAAGGAGGACAGATTTAGATCAGATATAAAGGAAAAATCATTTACTCAGGAGGTGCGAGGCACTGAAATAGGCTACCAGAGAACTTGTGGATATCAAACCCTTGGAAGTGTTCAGTGTTGGATGGAGTTCTGTTCATCCTGGTCTTGTGGAAAATGACAGTGAAGGTGGAGCTAGGTGATCATTAAAATCTCTTCTAACCTAACCCATGATTCTGTGAAGATGAAATTTGATAAGAAGGTGAATAGCTATGAGGTGAAATCTGGCAAACTGGATTCTGGAACTCCAGAATGATCGAAAAAGAATAATGGCTAGGTTTTTCTGAAGACAGTAACATTTTGTTTATCTTTGCCTGCATATCTATTTTGGAAAGATAAAGCAGATTATATGTTCACATTCTTCAAAACAATAATAGTTAAAGAGTAGAGAACTGCAGACAAGTAGGTTAGCATGTCTACCTGCAACACCATAGGAGCCTAGTAAGATTTTTATGAGCTCCAAGATACACATTCTGTATGATGTCTTTATACCTGGATGTCAGTTCCTCAAGCCTGTGTATTTCTGAGTTTTCTTTTAAGCCATACAAAAGAGAGACATGAAGCTTACTTGAGAGAGTACAGAGGAAGGTGCAAAGAAGGCGGCATCCTGTACCAGGAAAAGAGATAACAGGCACAAACTGGGACACGGGAGGATCCCTCTGAACACCAGGTAGCACTTCTGTGCTGTGTGAGTGATAGAGCACAAGCACAGGCTGCCTACAGGCTGTGGAGTTTCCTCCTTGGAGATTTTCAGAAGCCACCTGGATGTGGGCCTGGGCATCCTGCTCTGAGTGTCCCTGATGGAGCAGAGGGTTGGATAAGATCATCTCCAGAAGTCTGTTTCAACCTCAGTCACTCTTTTATTCTGTGAACAGGATCAAAAGCATTTCTCCTCTCACAAAGGTTAGGGGAGAGGAGATTAATTCAGGTAAGCAAAAAAAGTTTTCGAAATTTAAGGGAATTTCAAAATTTCTTCTTTCAATTTTCCTGGGATGACTGGAAATGAGTGCAATTTCAGGACCTCACTGACACAAGTGGCTGTTCCTCAATTTTGTATGGTTGTTTTGACATTTTTTTCTTTTAAATCCTTATTTTTTATTATTATTTTTCTTGCAGTCATCTATGATGGGCACCTATTCATAACAAATATATTAGTATGATCATACTTCTGTGCAGAAAAGATGAGTATGAATAACATGTTACTTTCATATATTTCTCTCTTTCAGGTCTTATACTAAAAGGAAGAGTCCTGTTGTGTCTCAGTAGTCATCATTCCAATTAGAAATTGAAAATGTACTAAGGATGATCTAAATTAAGTTAGTCAACTGATGATGCATATCTTTTTCACAGCTTTCGCACTTCATGTACATCAATCCAAAATACATCAGTCACCACAGAAATCCCACTTCTTTGCACTGTTAGATGAGCATCTGCTAACACGTAAATCTTTGCAATCAAAGAATATATTGAAATAATTGTAAATTGAAACATGATTCAATATGCTGTTGACGTCTTTGGAGAAAAATCTGTTTCAAAAGCAACAACCATTTACTGAATAAATTTACATTTTTAAAAACTGTAACCTTTTTTTTCTCCATGTAGAGCCTTTCATGCAGTCTTTTATCTTATGTTCCTACTGTTAGTAGATATTCTCTGGCAGTGCATGAGGAGGCTGTATTTAACCTAGCAAGCAATACAAGGGTTTATCTTAATGTAAAATTACTGCAGCTGACTGATGAGAAATAGAAAGTGTAGTAAATTTCTCTTTTTTCTTTTTAAGAAAAAAAAAACCTTTTTAATATTTTGCATCTTAAAATTATGTTTTTCTAGCCCCATCGTTGAGTCACTTTAAGAGAACTCTTTTCAGCAGATATGAAGAGAAGGAATGTATGTGGCTTGGGGACATAATGTCAGAGGACTAAGAAGCAGCAGAATCTCACCCTTCTTCTTTTCTGCTCTTCAGTGCCTACATTTCAATACCTACTTTGTTGTCACTCCTGAATTTTTCTATACCACCTTCTCAAAAGTTGCACTTCTATGACCCTATTATGTTTACCAAGATGTTTGAAGTCAACTAGTATATTCTGATCCCCAAGTGTATCTCAGCAATTCACTGAGATAAAATCTGTATTGTACGTTCTGATTTTACTGAATCTTCCCTTTCTACTGAAACTTAGATGTGACCCCAGAATCATATGAATTTCCTAGTGCAACCTGCAGCCTGATTTTTACATCTGTGTTTTCCAGACAGATATTGATTTTCATTGTCATATTTCCAAGCCAATATTCCCTCACTTTACCACTTGTTGTGATTTGTGTCTGAAAATTTTCTGATAGCAGCTACCTTTCACACCATGCCTTTCTGCCTTAAATCAATGATATGCATGGAACACAAACTTCAGAAAGTGTTACTTGATGAAAAGTTAATTAGTTTCAAATTAATTATGTGTGCAATGAAGAAAGAGATTATTATACTTCACAACTAAGCACTGTAGATGCCCTTCATACTCTTGTGGGTTGTCCTTAGACTAAGGTCAGTGACAGTAAATGTTCACTGTGGTAAATGAATGATTTCAGATGCTAGATGACAATTTCTACCTCCCTAATCATTCAGTATTCTATTTTTTCAGCTTATAATAGGAAATTAAAAAGTGTGCCACAGAATGTTCAAGTGAAAAAGGCAGCAGAGAATAGAAGAATTAAAGAAAACTAGTACACACTAAACTGCTTTCTAGTGCAAAAAAATGTAGGTAAATATGTTCTTACAGTGGAACAAGGTCTTAGCTGGGTTAGATGGCAAAGGTGAGTGCCTAAGAATGAAATTTTTAAACCCCACTCCTGCCAAAATCTTAGTATTTCCTTTCTTCATCTTCCGAAAAAGGACAGAAGGTTTTTTTTTTTTTTCAGAATTACCAGAGTTTGTGGCCTCCTCCTAAGCAAATCCAGACCTTTTTCTGGGTTCATCAATGCAATTTCAGTTCATATAAAGCATCTCAGCTGTCTTCCAGATGACTTTTCAGAAGAATTAAGGAAGACAATATATACTAAATACTTGACTATATCTGTTGTCCTTGGGCAGATGTCTTGAAGAATGCAACATATATGAGAAGACATAAGAAATCTCTTCTGAAACCCAGTTAACAAATACACTCATCTTTCAATGAAGGGAGAAGTTGGTTTGGAAGAGTTTTGGGTATGGGTGTATTTATTCTACTTACAGACATGGCATTCCAGTAGAACAGTGGAAGGCATAACTGCTTTTCAAGAAGCCCTTTTTTGTGTGTGCATGGTTTCACTGCTGAAATGCACACAAAAAAGGGAAAAAAAATCTGCAAAAAATGAGACATTCGCATACAAAATGACACACATAATTAATCACTTTTAATCTTTTCTACCAGTTAGTTCTCATAAAAAACAGTACCTGTAGAAGAGACTTTTCACTACCTTACTGAATGTGCCAGAAAAGAAAATTGATCTTTTTTCAGCATTTTGCTAATTTTTTTTTTCTTGTTGTTGTCAGCACCTGAAAAATAACTAAATAAAATTACTGCTGCATTTGAAGCATTTCTTGCCTCTGGAAAACTGAAATACCACAGTAATGGCAGCAGCTTCATATGACTAATTGACAAGATTTTAGGCAAGGACATGACTTCTATTTTCATAAGTTACACTTGCTATTATAGACTTTTCCGATATTGTGCTTTACTTCTTACTGCTGACATGTGCATTGGACAAGACTGAAGTTTATCACTAATTTTAATACACAAACTAGCAGCATGAAATCTACAGGGAAATATCCTTACTGTGTAGAACAATATGTGATGCCTGGCAGAGTAATGTCATTTCTATTCTGGCAGCAATCATTCTGGCCTCTTGTAGTTTCCTCACTGTGAACTGAACTTTGAAAAGAGCAAAAATCTAGACAAAGTGAGGAAGTTTGGTCAGGCCTCCTTGAGCTCTGTGAAGCAAATTTCATGTGGTCATTGGATACTTAGCTTTTTTCTACTTTACATTAGTTCTCAGAAGGGAAGATAGAGAATTCTCTCTTCTGTCTACCACTCCCAACCAAAGTCAGTGTGATTTTGTGATGCAAATTGTTACTAAAACTTTAATCTCCAGATCAGATATTAAAAATCTACAGAAAAACAATAAGATGTACAATGTCTAGAAGAACTGATAAAGAAATTAAAGTGCAGTCAGGTAGAGATCAACAAACTGAAATGGAGTCTTTGCTGCTTTACTCCTTCTTTCGAAATAATTGCATAAAATAATATGAAAAAATACATGAAATGCATCAAGGAGCTTCTCACCATCTACTGCACTAATTCATTTAAAATGTTTCCCCTCACTTTGGAAGAGGTGAAATTGCAGTGGCTAATAATAGTTCCAAAGGGGTTGTGAAGTAATTTGTCACCAGCAGGTGTTTGAAGTTCATAGCAATTTTTTCCCCCCTTGTATGCTTTCTTTTAGTAAGTGAGATGAAATAGAACATCATCCTCTGTTTCAAGAACTGAAGAACTGCCACTCGTCTACCTCTCCAAATATAGAAGATACAGGCAATATTTATGTGCAATAAAGCAGTGTAGAATGGTGAGATCACAGCAAAATTGTTACAAAAGCCCAGTAGAAAAATGCATTGCGCCATTTATGAAAGCATATGCTCACTCAATCACTATGCAACTAGGTTGCCAGTATTATACTTTTCTTTCTTTTTGAATAAAACTCCTCATGTTATAAGAGTGTAATAATATCCAGAATAAGTAACTTTGTGTCAAGAAAAGGCTAACTGGTAATCTAGTACTACAGCGCAGAATGTGTTTAGAGATTGAGTATCAGTAAGAACGTAGGGAGATAGATAATAGGAATTATAATGAAAACTGGTACAAAAAGACAAACTAAGCAGCAGAATTAGGCAATCTGGCATCTTCTGCTAGCTACTGTTACATGATTTTATGCAATTTCCATCTGTGCTATCCATAAACAATAATATTCATAAGCATTGCGTAGTACCAAAAAAGAAGTCTTAGTTTCAGAGTTAATTACTTCCTTCTGTAATATTTTCATGTTAAAAATGAGCTAAAACCTGCAAAAAGAAAAATACATACAGATATCTCCTCAAATGACATACATTCTTCTAATTCCTGCAAAGATATAGACATTTAGTACAGGTTGCTGTGGAGAGAATAGAGTTAAGCCTTTCAAGATTGAGTCCATGGTTATTTGAGAGATAACACTCTATGTATTACTTTAATAAGTTCTTTGACTGGTTATAAAGAGGTTTCTTGCTACTGAGATTTGTAACATGAAAAAATGATGCTTTGTTTCATTGAAACATTTTTTATTGCTCATTCAGAACTATTAAATGAATATCAGCATATTATATATTAATTTATAACCCTGAAGACACTTGTAAATTGTATTTTATATCTGCAATTTTATAAGGTAACATCTGAGATTCACTTGCAATAAAACTAGAGAAAGATTTCTGGTGCAAGAATTTAGAGTTTATGAAAGCTCTTCTTCAGTCCACAGTCATTTAATCTGTCTTTAAAGCATCTTGGGCCAAGATATTGTTATTTATTTCTGTTAATAAAGGTCTTGCCCAACAGAGGCTGTTTAAAAGGGATAACAAAACTCTGTATTGCATATGAACTACTATTACAATTCTATCCCTTAAAAGGGTGTAGCTGCATTCAAGTTGTTATCTTTATTTTTCATCTAGGACTACAATCCAAATTTGTTCAAAATTTGCAATTATTACTTTAAAGAACCAATTAACCTAATGAGGGAGTGAGAGACCGAAAAAGAGAACCACCAACAACAATAAAACTTTCACTAGAAACAGTAAGATAACCTAAGGAAGAAATTAAGATTCTTTAATTACTAAAGTATATTAATAATAGAAAATAACCTTTTTAAAATGAAGATTTAGGTCATCAAGCCTGAGGGAAATTAACATTTTAAGTATAAAAATTACAAATTATACAGTTGAGAATTTAGAAAGAGAATACATTTTTTATCATGTGGGTATCATTTAAAGGCACTAAGCACGTTCTCCATATGGCTGCTCCAAAAGTAATGTATTCTATTTTATTATATTACTCCACAATATCAGAGGCAGATGTTGGTGGGGTGGCAGTAGAGGTTGAACATTCCCACTTCTATTTTGTTACATGTTGTTGCTGTGTAACAGCTGGCAGCAGAGCAGCTGTCTGATGAAAGTGTGTATGAAGCAAAAGTATGGAACTAGATTCCTCCAAATGGAAAAATTTACACCCATTGGTATGCATCAAAGCTTGCTGAAGATTTATGGAGATCAAACAGTGGATGTGAAGACAGTGATGTGGTAGGTGGTGCACTTCAGCAGGGACGAGGTTAAAAAAAAAAGGCCACATTCCAGATGCCCATGCACTGCTGTTCCACCATGAAATGAAAAATGATCAACTCATCTGTGCAAACTGATGGATTATGATCAAGGAAATGTATATGGAGCTGAATAGCACCTTCAATGCATTGGAAACAAAATGCATTGAATATCACAGAATTTGCACCAGGTAGTTCCCATGAATGCTCACATTGGAGCAGAAAAAACACTGTATGCAAGTTTGTCAGGTCTTGTGAACAAACATGAGGCTGAGGGTGACAGTTTTCTGGATTACCTCATTACTGTTGATCAGACATGGTGTCACCTCTGGAAGCTGGAGTTAAAATTACAATCCATGTAGTGGCAACATGAGAATTCCCAGTTGAAGACAAGTTCAAGATGTGTATAAGTTTTAAGGCCATGAAGCAGATTGCCAGTCTTGACTGGACTTTCCTACCACACTGATCACATTGTCTGGATTTGACACTGTCTGGCTTCTATCTGTTCAGGTTAATGAAAGATAAGATTTGTGGGAAACATTCTCCTAGCAATAAGTCCATCGTAGCATCTGTGAAACAGTGGGTCATCTCCACCAGTGCAGACTTTTCAGTTGCGCGGGATGCACAAGTGAAAATACATAGGTAATGGTGGTGACTATGTAAAAAAATAGTGCTATGTAGTTGAGAATTTGCTCTATCAAATACTGTTATTATGCTATTTGTATCTGTTTAAGTTTCTGTGAAAATAAATATGAGGCATTATGTTTGGAGTGACCTAAGTATAATTTTTGTTTACCTACATCAATGAGATTTTGAGATGGGACTACTCTATTTCCAGCTGTATTTTGTTTGAGCGATTTCAAGCAGGCTTCTCTGATGATTGTATCTGCATGACATACTTGATATACTGAGATACTCAAACTTTACAAAGGAGTTATTTGTAATTCAGTGCATGCATACGTGCATTGCTAAACTGAGGTCAGTGTCTCTTTTAATGGGAGAAAAATCATGGTTCAAGACCAACAGCTTCACATCTTGCTGAGAGGTGAGGCAATTGAACTCTCCATGAATATAATTCCTAACAATATTTTAAGTTCTTATTTTTCCTACCCAAGTATATTTAGTTCCCTCTAAATTGTTACAAGTTAGCAGTACTTATTTTATAAAATCTGTTTAACTTGTGAAGCCAGGATGATTTTGTTCATTTCAGATTTTACTTTGTGTTTCACTTGTGTGATATCATACATTATCTGAACATCTTAGCTACCAGGTTACTAATACCTCCCAGAAATGAATGTTCCTAATGAACTTGGAGTGCTTTTAAGAATTTTGTATTCGACTTAAGCAGTCTAGATTTTGTTATTAGAACCTTTAATCTGATCTCTTCCTGTTGTTAAACATAGCAAGATTTACACTGACATTCCTTAAGGACAGATTTTATGGGGACCTTGGCAATCTGATCGAGTACTTGTTCTAACGGCTGGCAACCCTGCCTGGGGCACGGAAGTTGGAAGTTTATGATCCCCAGGGCCCCTTCCAACCCAAGACATTCTGTGTTCTATAAATGCTTGTAAATGCATTAATATTTCTTTTTTCAGACTGATGCTATTTGACTCTCCCATCCAGAGTAACTGGTAGACAAAGACTATTCCAACTGTCATTGAATCATAGGTGTCACTTTCCAGTCATATAATTTAAATTTCTTTCATTTCTTAAAATCACATAATATATACTCTTGGTGATCTTGATGAAATTCTGCATAGCAATTTCTAATACACTTTAAAAAATTTTTCTTTAAAAATTGTTTTATTTTCCTAAACATAAGGACCTGTGATTTATGTTACTCAGGTGCTTCAAGCATTTGTAATCTCAAGAGACTTGTTCAACAGAAGCAGAAATTTGTGGAGTCTTAGAATAGTCTTAAAATGGTCACTTGGCAACAAAATATAATGGAATACTGTGGAAAGGTTCATCCTCTATTGTCATACCACCAATATCTGTCTCTGATGTCATGGACCAAAATAGTAAAATAGCAGGCATTACTTTTGGAGTACCACTATGTTAATAGGCTGGTGTCAAGTAAGTTTGGAAAGAGAAACTTAGTTTTTCTAGTGTCTTTTTTTTTCTCTTGACCCAATTGCAGAACATGGATAGATATCCTTAATCTTTAGTTTCTATTGCTTTAACAAATAGAAACAAAACATCTGATTATTTAAAGACCAGGTTGGATGGGGCCCTGAGCAACTTGGTGTAGTAGCAGATCTGGAGGCTGGTGGCCCTGCTGGTGGCAGGGGTTTGGAACGTACTGATCCATGGGGTCCCTTCCAACCTGACCCATTCTATGATACTATCATTCTGTGATTCTATGATTTTTTTCTTTCTTTTCCATATGTTTCCCACAGAGCCATGCCAGCCATGGAATGGCTATTCTGGAGAAACATTCTACTCTCTTAGTTTCCGTAACCAGGAAAAATAAAGAGAAAAACTTTACAGATTCTAACTGAGATCAACCTGCCAAACACACTTAAAAAATGCAATAGAAAAGAAATATAATTTCTTAAAGGAAGTAATTATTTTACCACAAAATGGTACTCTGTGGGATCAGTAGGAATATAATTAAGAGGTTCAGGTGACAAAATTCTCAAAAATCCACAGCAGATAAGAGAAGATAATATTTCTTTGTCCACTGAAGTATAATATCCTTGCTCCTACTTCAAAAGAAGGGAAAAGCATTCAGAATTTGGCTGAATGTGACAAGTTGGGCTATATGGATTGATTACAATGCTTGATATGACTGCAACTGAAATTAGTTTAATTTATGTTTCAAAGTATTTTATGGCCTGAAAATATTTTCTTATATATTTGGAAAATATAAGAAAAACAGTGTCATGCATAATTTCTTAGATTTAAATTCACCACTTAAATGGTACTCTTGAATTTATAATTTAAATTATTATTATTTTTTTAATGTCTGAAGATGATTAATGAATAATTTAATATACCATACTTATTTAACAACTTTTCATAAATAAGACATTTAGGACCTGAATTAAGTCAATAATTATTACAATAAAACAATTATTCAAATGCTAAAATAATAATGTAATGACTATAAATTTTAAATATTTGTATCTTGTTAACTTAGAAAACACTGTTCATTTTCATATTCTCAGATTTTGTCAGCAGCACAGTGTTATATGGTTTTCAGCTACTTGCTATCTTTTTAATTTTTAAAAATTCTGACAGAGAAATGTTTAAATATAGACTGAATAAAAAAATTAACAATATAGACTTTTTTTTCTGACTACACTATAATGAATTGAGTAATGTTAATTTAACAAAGAAAATACAGGAATACTAAGACTCCTCTCAAATATTCTAGGTAAAGAAGAATTTATGAGCCAGGATGTTTTCCTAAGTTTGGATTAATGTACTGCTGCATACAACACCTTTTGGCACTTTCCTTTCAATGAGGAGAAGCTTGTGCCATATGGCAGGATTACTGAAGAATGCTGAAAGAGACTATCTTTAGTAGTGAGTTTGATCCTGCTGTAATTGACATCATTCACCGTCCATTCAGAGGTAACAAGGGAGAGAGAGGAGTCTGTGGAGGAGTCTTTCCCATTTTTTCTACAACTATATCCAGACTTTGCCTCCTAACTTAGAATAGAATAAAAAAAAACACAGAACCACCACCAACAACAACAAAGTAATATTTGATAAATAGTTGCATGGAATATTAAAATATTTTTTCTCTACAATACCTCTCTTAATGAGTTTTATTGCTGTTATTATGTTCACATTTTGACATTCTGCGGGTTTCCTCCAAATACATATTCAGAAGATTTTAGAATCATGGACTGAACCATTTCCAACTTCATCTGCTTAGTCATCCTCTTTCATTGTAAATTATCTCCCTATACACACACACAGACACTACACCCTGCCTCAGCTCGATAATGTTATCATTAGCAGGGAGGGGAACAAGATGGGGAAAACTGACTAATTACCATCCTTTATTAAATTATGCAGCATTAATTAGTTGACTGAGTAGCTCAGGGACTGCGTCTGTTCATATCGGAATGGTGATGCTCAATTCAGAACAGCATCCCTTTCACAGCTTTATAGCAAAAACAACAAAAATTAATAATGTATGGATTATGCCACAAAAAGAGAAGCTCTGCATTCATCTGTCTCCCTGCCACTTCCACGCCAGAAATAAAGAGCAGGCATCATTGTACTGCAATCTCTGCAGGACCACAGAATCTGAAACAAGTTCTGCAATTTGATTAGATAGCAAATGCCTTATTTCTGATAAATTTTAAGGGCAGGGGAGATTAATCTGTAATTTCAGATGAACATTTAACAAATTAATCTCCCCTGCCCTTAAAATTGTCTAAAGGCTGAACAACTTCTGGTGGAGTTGTTACAGTTTTTGTGATAATCAAATTTATTTTACTTGCTGTAAGAGAGGAAAGGATTACTTTGACTGATCTTAGTATCAATTTGCAATCCATCAAAACAGAGATCACTTCACAAAATTGAAGTATACATTCTCTTCTAAAAATCACTTAATTCTTGTGTATGAAAAATGCCACCATAAATTCCCCCTTGACCTTGTAACTTATGGGTCAGAATGGACAATTAGAGCTAATTGTTTCAAATGTGATGAAGATCTGGAAGTGAATTATTTTGTTTTGGCTTCAAACTGTTGATAATTACATGATGCAACACTGGGACTTTGCAGAAGATGAAAAATTAAGTTAGCACAATATTACAAAACAGATGGATATTTTTTCCTTCTGAAATACCACGGTGGGAAAATGTCTGTGAGTCTCAGGAGAATTCTTAAAATCAGATTTTATTAAAGGAAAAATATAGAAGAAAAATTGAAGTACTTTCTGCAATATTGCAATGCTTTTTCTAGTGAAGAAATACAATCTTGTCAACCGTTATTATGTGATTTGCTGTTCACAAAAACTATAAAATCTGCTGTAGGTACTATATATATGTATATTTACACCAATATATATCCATATTCAATGTGTGCGTATAAAGGAGGAATGTATAAATGTATGTATAGTCCAGAATGCTGTAGTGGCAATGAATAAGGAATAGAACCAAGTAACCAGAAGCAGGCACCATAACTTTCCCACTGTTGTGGGAGTGCAGTATAGTATCTCCCTGTCAGTTACCAGTTTTCCAGGAATGGCTCCCTTCCTAGAGACCCCAGAGCTGCCAAATCTGCCTAGTTTCCTAATGAAAACATAAGCAAGTTTTCCTTATTTATTTTGGCACCTTCAAAATGATAATTAGTGAGCTTGCAGCTCGCAGAAATCAGATTCCAGAATGATCATATGGGAAAAAACTACAGGTGACTTTCACTTTGCTTTCATTTCAGAGTCTGGTTTTCTAATGCTAGTAGCAAGATGCACAGTGGATAAAATATTGAATACAGTTTTCCTACAAAACAGCTGGGTGGGGAGATGTCTTCAGTGAGTGTGAAAATAAAAAATTCTTTGCTTTGGAAGATTTGTTCTCAAAGGCAATTTAAAACTATCCTGCAATATTTTCTTTCTATGAAGGATGTTCTATGAACATGTTGGTTTAACAAGACATTTTGATGCGTTCTCACCTTCTTCTCTGCCCATCCTCCACCTCTAGAGAGAACTTTTATTTAAAGAATACGTCTTCTAAGTAGGGTTAGTCCAGTTTGATCTTGTTTCTTTCACACAGCTTCTTCCACACAATCAAACCTTAAAGAGAACCCCCAAGCACTGTAGCTTCGAGGCACACACAGGTCCTCATTATTGTCAGAGGCCCCACTGCCCCTCATACAACCCCTATTAAGGAATCTGAGTGCTGCCTCTAGCTCTCTCTTTTACATGCTAGTCAGCTTTCTGTTTAGCCAGGAAAAATAAAAAGGGTGAGAAATATGCAGAAATTCTGTAAGTTGTTTGCATTCCACTGAAATACTTCTTTAGCTGAAGGGGATCAAATCAATGAAATATAATGAAACCATATGCTCATTATTTCAAAAGAGAGCAGATGCTTCAGGGAGTATTGAAAAGATTTATTAATTCTACCAGCACTGCTCATTAAATCTAGGTATCTCCATACCTGTCTTCCTCAACAAAAGCTCCTCAATAGCAAAATCACCCCTGTGGAGTTCAAACTAATGTTCATCTTGGCATTCTTCCCTATATTCTTCCAGGGTAGAAAATACAATATGCTGAGATGCTGCTGCTGGAGAATTGGAAAAAATCACCTATGTGGAAAAAGCTATCTAACGTGGGTACAGTTTGGAAGTGCCATAAGAGGAATGTGTGTTGGCAAAAACCGATTCTGCCTGCTACAGACCATATGTGCATTTAATTGAGTTTGCAAGTTTCCAGGCAGAATGCCAAATGGACAGTGTACCATCTGATAAGAGTGATAAAGTTTTCCCCTTTTGTTCTCTCACAAGTTTTAGGTTCATACAGATTCTGAGAAGTCAAAATATCTGTTCTTTCCTGGGACTGATACTGAAATGCATGTCAGCTAATAAATATGTTAGAGAAGATCAATATATCAGATTTACTTAGAAGCTATGACTTAAAATGTAATACCGAAAATTAAATAAAAATATAAATATGCCACTCCAGTAGAATTATTTGATTCACAATCATCTCTTTGACTTTCTCTTTGTTCTAAGAACAGGGAGATAAATGAAGCGACTTTTATGAATAGACTACAGGAGCTAGAGTAGGCTCAAATAAAAATAATTAGGTAGGAGATTTTGCAAAACCAAAGTAGGGTTTGAGGCTGTATTTGAATGGGTGTTGCCAGCTAGTTCCTAAATCTTAATATGGCCCATGAACCCCATTTCAAGGCACTATCATATGTTTGCATTCCAAACAAAGAAGGTCAGGATCCAGTTAAAGAGCCAGATGCTTGTTTTACTGTTGAACAATTAGCTTGCTTCTTGGATCTGTTTTGGAATTTTCAGCTTCTTCCTGGGCTTGGACTTCCCTGGGCTTTGTCTGCTGGAGAGCAATGGGAAAGAATATACTCAGCATGATTGTAAGCCTGTCAGTGTCATTTAGTCATGACATATCTTAATGTATTTACATAAAATACATGAACAAAGTAAGATCCTTGACAGAGTTTATCAGAGACCATCCTACATGTGAATTTTCCTTGTGGCATTTCCTCTTCTGGTCAGAACAGGCCTGCGGAGCCTCATGGTAAGAAATGGATGAAACAGACCAATGGTTACCAGACTCACTCTGCAGTATTAACTATTAAAGGAATAAAATTGCCTTATAGGGTGATTTTCACTATATTTTATCTTGCTATCCTGCTCTCTGTCACAATGTCTTTCATGGAAGAACAACACACTTTCAAAGAACCAATTTTGGCTCATGAGAGTCCTCACTAATCATAATAAAGAAAATATAAAGACTGATTTATTTATGTATTTATTTATTTATTTATTGGGGCAGTGTTAGTCAGATTCTCAAGGTTTGGTTGCCAGTTTAAAGATTGTTGCATCTACACCAGAAAATCTTCGAATTAAATGGGAGGTGGTCACCAAACTATGCAATTCCAGTGGTGCATTCATTCTTCAAGGAATGTGCTCTTCTATTTGTCAGGTGTTCATTGTAAATTTGGCTATTTGTATGGCTATACAGGAGCTGAAGTCTTCTGAAGAAATCTCTCTTGCTGATAGATTTTCAACCATTATCAAAATTTGCTGATGTTGATGGTTTACAGGCTGTTTCGGCCTGGTTCCGTGAGGATTGGGGCAGGGGATCCATGGATCCATGCCCCAGGGAAGGAGAAGGGGGAAAGAAAAAAGGAAAAATGGAAATGGGTCTAGAAACAAAACAGTGGCAACGATCTGAGGAGGAAAGCTAATTTACTTATTTAGTAATTAGTATATGTCGGAATGCAAAATAACACAATCTAATACAACATAATTGGAATTGAAGCTAATAAATCAAATAAAATGAACAAGAAATAAACCAAAGGCATTATGCTAAATGCTGAAGGCGAGACAGCTAGGGAGCACCCACTGCTGGGTCAGTCCCCCAGAAAAAGAGAATGTCTCATGACACGCAAACAGGTTTTATCTTTCCCTCTGAGTGGAAAAATGTAAAAATACAAAGCAATGCAAAGTCCCCTGAGGTATGTAGTTCTTTTCTTCTGAGGAAGGTGCACCCAGAACTATCAATGATCCACAGAGCTGGAACATTAACTCTTTAACTCCCAGTGCACTACATGATGTTATGATGTGGAATACCAATAATAAAAATCATGAAACCCTGACAGCTGATGACCCTAGAAATGAAACAAAATTGAGGGAAGCTACACCCAGACTGCAAAGCAGTCTTAGTAAATAAGAGAAATGTAACCAGTGAACAATGATAAATGCAAAGAATTTGCTAAAGATGTAAAATCATATGCCACAAGAGAGAAAAAAAAAATAACAGATGAAAAAGACCACAGGTTGAAGATAACCAGATAACCACACAGCAGAACCTAACCATGACTCTGAGTTTATTTAAGTTACATTTCCTTGTTAATCTGTACTAATATTTTAGCATGATGTTGCTACTCAGCACAACAGTTACTCCACAACAAGGGAATTATGAAGCTGAGAAGGCAACTTGTTCCTTGACAGACTTCATAACTTAGATGGTGGTCTGTGGTCTGAAAACAGTGAGAAGCAGAGTTCAAAGCATCTTTGGTATCTGTTTTTTAGATACACAGTCAATGCAATAAACACTCTGGCTATTTGTAGCTACATGCATGCTTTCAGATAAAGAAAAGCTCTAAAATAGAAGAACATTAACCCCCTTGGCTCTAGGTTCTTTTTCCTAAAGCACAAGAACCATAATATAAAAACAGTAACAGAACTCTCTAGTGAGACTGAGTAAAGTAAACATCGGTAGAAAAAAGAAAAATGCAATGTCTCCCTGAAATGAAATATTAGCACAGGTACGTTTATTTCAGCATACTCTTCTCACCGGATGTTTGTTAGCCTGTGGCGGCTACATGTGGAAGCACAAATACAGCCATGCCTTCTCACTTCTTTGTGCTGTCTAAATGATTGGGAATACACAAAAAATTCTCTTTTTTTTTTTTTTTTCAAGGAAATTAAAAAGAGTTAGTTTTGGTTTCTATAGCACTGTCTGAGATTATTTCAAAACACACAGAACTAAATAGCCACAGTAAAATTTCATTTTCATGTAAGTCATATTCAAATAATTTTCTTCTACTTATGAAGAAAAATGTACCAAGTTCTCTTGTAATTGGTACAACTAGGATATGCTGCAGTCCAATTTAGACTGTGGCCACTCATTGAAATATACTCTTAACAGTTATTCCTATTAATTGACACAGTAACTGAGAAAAAGTAATGAATATTCCAATAAGTAGCTGAGAAAGAGTAAAGACAAAGAATAAATGTAACTCACATTCTATCATATGATCCATAAAAATGACAGAAAATGGTTTGGTAAATTATCTGGTTTCTGTCAAAATACTTATTATTGCAAAAGAATTAAAAAAAAATTGTGTCTTCATGAAAAAGAGGACAAAGTGTTTCATGTAGTAGGTTTACTTAAAGATCAGAGAAATAGATTAGCCTGGCAGAACTCCCTTTGTGGACAACCATTAGGAAACAGGCAGGAAAAAACAAAATAATTTGAACAAAAGTTCACCTCTATTATTTTGTTTGTGGATTACATCAGGTGTAGATATTTTCCAGAGTTCTTTAATCAACTGTATTTATTATCAGTGTATCACAAAATCATGGAGTTACACAATTGTTTGTGTTGGAAGTTGTACCGGAAGTGTTAAGTTGCGGCTTGAAATAGTGATTGAGCATGGGTGGGAAAGCAGGATCAACCCAAGGGAATTGAGTGACTGGAAGGGGTAGAGCCAGGATCCACCCCTACCCAGACCTCATTTAAGGGTTGGAAGTGAAGTCTTCTTTTTGGGGACAGCTAAATATCTGAGGCATTCTGAAGGTAAGTAGCTTCTTTCTCTTATTTTTTGTGCTCGCTGTTGTGTTTGAGTGTGTTCTCACTTGCTGTGGCCTGCGATTTTGCTGCTCTGCTGTCACTGTTCTATTTACCATTGTGTTACAGAAGGGACCTTTAAATGTCATCTAGTGTGCCTTCCATGTAATGAACAGGAGCATTTACACCTAGATCAGGTTCCACAGGGCCCCATTCAGTCCTTGAATGTCTCTGGGGACAGGACTTCCACCACCTCTCTGTTCAGCCTGTTCTAGGGCTTCACTACCCTTATCATAAAAAAAAAACAAAAAAAAAAACTTCTCCTTTTTTATCTATTCTAGTTTATTTCTGCTCTAGTTTGAAAGCATTTCCCTTTGTCCTATCACATCAGACCCTGCTAAAGAGGCTGCCCCCTTCTTTCTTATAACCTCCCTTTAGATACTGAAAGGTCCCTGTCACATATCCCCAGTGCCATCTCTTTAATAGACTGAACAGCCCCAGCTCTCTTAGCCTGTCCTGGTAGGAGAGATGTTCCATCCCTTGGATCTCTTTTGTGGCCCTCCTCTGGATTTACTCTAACAGTTCCCTGTGTCTCCTGTACTGAGAGCTCCACACATGGTACTCCATGTGAGGTCTCACCAATGTAGAATAGAGGGGCAGAATCACCTCCTTTGACCTGCTGTGCTTGTTTTGATGCAGTCCAGTTTACAGTTGACTTAGTGGGAGGGGATTACCAGAATCTTGCCTTCCTTTCCTGACTTCCTACGCCTGGGGATGGAGAGCTCTTGTGCCCTAAGAAAAGATTCCTTAAAAATCTTCCATTTCTGCTCCTCTCCCATGTCCTTGAGGACAGTTTCCCAGGGGGGGCTGTTAAGCCTGAAGGGCTTTCTTAAAATTGAGTGTCCTGGTTTGAATTTTTCTCTCACATATCTCTCAAGAGTGTGAACTCCACCATTGCATGATCATTGCAGCCCAGGCATCCTCCAGTTCTGATGCCACCAATCAGTTCACTTGAATTGGTGACCAACAAGTCCAGTAATGTATTCCACTGGTGGAGTTGGGGCTGTCAATTACTTGGCTCTAGAAGTTGGTCTGTGTTACCTACCACTAGTTGTACTGTTTTTCCAGCAGATGTCAGGGTGGTTGAAGTCTCCCAGTAAGAAGAGAGCTTGTGGTAGTGCTGCCCCCTGTGGTTGGAAGTAGAAGGTTTCATCAACAGGCGCTGCTTGATCAGGTGGCCTGATCAAGGGCTCCCTTCACTGCTTCAGTCTTTAACTCTCATCTGTATGCTCTTGACTTGCTTGTGGCCAGTCTTCAATAACAGCTCTTTACCCTATTTTCTTCTTGATGTGTAGTGTCACCAAACAAGTCTATGTGTAATTTGTTTCATTATGAATTTAATAAGTTTTATTTACATACTCCAAAACTATAACCACAGATAAGGGGGGAGAAAAACAACTGTTTTAACTTCCTTAGTGAAGTTGAACAGATTTTATTCTGTTCAGCTCAGAAATGTAAAGTTAATGGGATGTTACATTGCTATAAGAAATACATATTGGATTTCATTTTAGCTGTGCTTGTGTTTAAGGAAACCATTGGTCATGTCATTCCTTGGTTAATTTCAAACACATGCTGTGAATAGCTAAATATCAAGGATTTGAAACGTATCTTAATTTTTCATTGGAGGCACTTCATTGCTATCGGTCTCTATTTTCTTGGTTTACTTTTTTGTTGTTACTGTTTACTTTTTATTCTGCAATTCTTCTTTCTTATATCTTAATGAAACATGAAAGTTTGAATCCCTATGAACATTCTCATTCTTATAAATAATTCAGCTGCAGAAAACAGTCAAATCTAAAAGGATTATAGATTATAGTTTAACAAAAGTCCTGATGAAAATGTAACAATAAAAGCTTGCAATAATAGTCATAAATTAGAGGTATTTTAAAAGATCTTGTATATAAGGTCTTGTATATAAGACCATTTAAGCCCAAGATTAGTGAGAAAGAATAGGATACAAAAAAGTACAGGAAGCCTGATATTTATATCTCTTTGAAAAAAAGGTATTCTAATTTGTTCAATATTGCCTCCTCTACGTTCCCTTTCACTTACCTTGGCATCTTTAACTGGAGATCATTTAATGTGGAAGTTAGTTTGCTCTCATTTATCTTGCCAGAAGTATTGAAGTCCAAGATGTTACTGAAGGTGTTTAGAAGAGGTCTAAATTTGTAGTTGTACTTCCACCCATTTTTCCTCTAAGTGGAAAGCTATTTTCCCAATTTTTCTTAATTAATTTAAAATAAAATGTTTTCTTAAAAAAAATTTTCGTAAAGAAAATTACCCCACCCATTCTCTAGAAAACATTTGAATTTAGTAATATTTCTGTACAAATTCTTACCTGTTTCAGCATATCTTTTTCCAGAGGAGTGGAGATGGAGAAATAGGAAATGTCTCATGTACTTCCTTGAGCTGTGTAGGATGCTGAGTTTTTGGTTTGTTTTTTTTTTGGAACATCATGTATCATGCATAACCATTCAGCCTGTGGTTTAAAGTTTGTCTTGGAGTGTATGCTGTTATATGCTTCTCAAGCTTATTGGATCACCTGGATTTTTTGACATTTTACTTCTTCTTAGATCTTTTATGATGCAGAATTCAATTAATTTCAAGTCACCTTAGAACTGAAAGTACATTTCAAAACAAAGAAGAGAAGGATTAAAAAATATGCAAAAGAAAACAAAAGTGTGAAAAGAAAAAAATCCTGTTTTATCTTCCATAAATCAACATCAGCAATAACACTTCCTCTATTTTTCACACTAAAGTAAAGTAAAATTGCTCATGCATGATTTTGTTTCCTCTCCCTGTCATCCAGTCCAAATATTGTCAGTTTCCACTACAGAAAATGGTCAAGAATGGAGAAGGCTCTTAGGAAACTTTTGTATTGATCAATTTAAATGTAAAGGCTAAGGTAAATAAGGTAAGTAAGCATTGCTAGTGTTAACTATAAATCTGGGAAACAAGAAAAAGCAAAGGCTGTTGGCAAGATATTCACAGTAAGAGGTAAAAACAGTGCATTTTTACTCAATTTCTGCAAAAGTCTGTTCTTGGTTAGAAAATAATGGATACAGCTAACTACCATGTTATCCTATAATATCTCCTTGAAATCATTCTTTTTTACTATGAGCTCCTTATAATTATAAAGGAATTTTAGGACATAAGGAACTCTTGTTCAAACAATGTGAAAAGCTTTGATCAAAGTGTATGCATAGATTCTACACACAAATGGATTTGTGATTTTGATGTAGGAGCTGGAAGGGACCTCTAGAGATCATCCAGTCCAATCCCCATGCCAAAGCAGCTCCCTAGCCCAGGTTGCACAGGTAGAACGTCTCCAGAGAAGGAGACTCCACCACCTCTCTGGGCAGCCTGTGCCAGTGCTCATCACATTTGTGCAAAACTTCTGTGTCTACGTTTGTGACCATTTCCCCTTGTCCTATCGTCACACACTGCTGAGAAGAGTCTGACCTCGTCCCTTTGCCTCCCGCACCTTAGATATTTATACACATTAATCGGATCCCCTCTGAGTCTTCTTTTTTCAAGGCTAAACAGACCCAGGTCTCTCAGTCTTTCCTCATAAGAGGAAAGCAGTTCTAGCTTTAGATGCTGGGATAACACATCCCTGTCAGATTCTGAGGTAGACTGCACAGACAAAAATTAACATTCTTGAAGTTATTTTCTTCTGCTTTGCAAGAATTTTGCGTCAGTCCTATGTTCATGTAGCTGTTGTTAGGGAATCATCTTCTGTTTGCAGGGAACAATTGGTAGTACTTGAACAGTTTAGAGCAATCTGCTTCAAAAATGAAGAATTAAACACTTCATCAGCTAAGTTCCTAATTGTTTCTAGAAAAGAGAGAGATAGGAATATGTAGGATAAAAAAGGGTGGGAGGGCTGCCCGTTAAACTAGAGACATGTATGTATCTCCTCAGTTTATGCATAGTATGAGGAGGGCTAGGACAATGGAGGTGTGTAGTTGTACCCTACCATGATTCCTGTATGTTACTATATGTATCTCTCTATGGCTGCTTTCTTTCCACAATGTGATGCTGCAGTGCAGGGCCAGAGGTTAAAAGGGCAACTTCATTTCTGTGGTAACGTAATCTTGTAAAGGAGTCACTTTTCCTACAGAAAGATTTAGAATTGCTTTTCTAATGATTTAGAGTGATTTTATGCTATTTGTCTTAGGCTTGATGATTTGAAGTGAGCCTTCCACAGAGTAGAATATCCTATAAGTATCTCTATCTACAACAACATCAAAAGAAACCAAGAAAAAAAATGGGATATTTAGATAATCAAATACTATAAGGTGAGGCCATTCCTAGTTAAGTATGGTTGAACATTAACAATATTACTTTTATGGTTTTAAGTAAACAGGAAAGAAAACTCAGTCTCAATCACGCACCAAAGTGATGAACTTTTCTGAGAGAGAAGTTCTTCCCATTGGCATAGGTAAATAATAAAGACTTTCTGAAGAAAAATACAGAAAGAATTGATAAAGCCTCTAGAGAGTAGAGATTATATAAGCTTGAAGGTGTTCTATATAAATTTTGTCGAAACATACATTAATCTGCATTATCTTTAATAGCTTTAAGTGATTTTAACTTGGGGTTTATGGAATACTCATGTCAGCATGATATACCAAAGCAACAGATCAATATAAAAATAGAATAATTAGTATTAAATCATTATCAAATTTCTTACAGCCATTAGATCTATTTGCTGATTTTTCTTTGAAGCTTTGGTTGAGCATTCACCATAATATGGGAGGGGAGGAAAGGGAAAATAAGTAATGCAAGAGTGAAATAAAATAGGTTTCTTTTCTTTTTTCTTCCCTTCTCTTTCTATTTTACTGTGGTTTCTTTATTACTATGAGAATGTTAGACTGTTTAAAGAAAGTTGAAATGTTTTCATGGACTATTCATAGCATAGCAACAACATTTGTTTAAAAGTCTAAAAATATTTTTAAAATGCATACTTGGAATTTTGTACTAAAAGTTAAAGAGCAAGAGAACATATGGTCAGGCACTTTATGAGTCTTTAGGCTGCTAACAGTGCTAAAATTGCATATGGAATCAAATTGTGCACAGAGAAATCTCACTAAACATTTAGAATGTGCAAGCAATGAGTACTTGTAAGAGTCCTTGATTCACAGTACAATGATTAAGCTGAAAACAGATTGTTAATTAGTTGTAAAATTTTGGGGCAGATTTATTTATCATGATGATGCAAATCAAATTAAACAGTCGATTTATCTGCCCTCCCACTTTGTCTGAAAAATGGCATATCATTAGGAGCTGACTAGAAGTTATTCTACCACTAAAGCTGATACAGTAGGATTATTTCATAGCATATTTTCACTTCCTTCCTGCATTGGGCTTTCAAAGTATCAGAGAAGGGAAAGCAAATGTACTACAGCAAAGTTCAGGAATTCTGGGTGCTGCCTCAGATTCTATGACCTTGAACAAATAATCTAAACTTTTGTCTGTGAAAGTCGGTAATCACACTTTCCCAGTGTAGAATGATGCTATGTACTGATTTGGCTGTTTGGTAATGAGGAATAATATTGGTTTCTTGACAGATGAGAAATATTTTACTGTGCTATGATTCTGGAACATTTCTTAAAGTTCAAAAACAGATACTAAGAAACTTAAGAGGGTTATTTAAGTAGAAAGTAGCTTTAATTTTTAGATTTATTTTTTTTATGAGCTTCATTTGACACATTTCTATGACTCTTATCACTATCATCAAATCAGTTTCTACTATCAACAGTCTTCAAATTTAGGAGAGAATTACCTCACTGAATCACTGCACTAATGGAAAAATATCACATTTTGGAATCAATGCTTCTATTTAACCTACGGCCTAGTCAGTGCTAAAAAGTGTTGTGATCTTTCACTTGTCTGTAGTAGGAGCATTGTTTGTTAATATACTTTGATTTGCTTCTGGAGAAGATGGCAGGTAAATGTGACTGTCACTTAAACATGTTAATAAATAGGATGAAAATTAATTTTCTCATAGAATGTTGGGAGTGGTTATAAGCCATGGTTTGCTTTTGGGGCTATCTAGATCAAGAAGTGAAATGGTGGATTTGGGTTTTTGCTAATGAATAGTAATACACCTAGGAAACAGGAAAATGATCTGTTCTGAAGGCAAACAGAGACGTTATATTTGTTTAATGTTGCTCTGCAGTAACAAACACCAACGTGTTCAAACAGCTGCAGATAGTTAGAAACTACCTATGAACTATTCATTTTGTTCTTCACTTCCACATTTCATTTCAATCCTAAAACGGTGCTTCTTAGGCCAATGATTTCCTTTTGCTAACCTCATACAAAGATGTGAAGTCACACAAGCAGAAACTTTCAATTCCATAATGTCATTCTTTTGCCTGATCCTGATCCTCTTTTTTTCTTTTTTTTCCTCTTTTTGATGATCTGTTCTTCTTTTCAAGTCTTTACATCATCACTCCTCTACTATCAGATAACTTATTCCCTGGAACAATTCCTAAAATGCAGGATTTCCATCAGTTTTATGACAAAGATAAACTTTTTTTCCTTCCCTTTTCTCTTTCTTATCATTTCACTACAGCATGAAATACAGTAGAAAGATAAATAGCATCTTGTAGGCACTCACTGGATGTGTTGTTTTAACCATCATCTGAAAATCAGAAATTGTGTAAAATCAAAAGAAAATAACAAAAGCCACACACACACCCACACACACACACACACACACAAACACAAAAATCCTTCAAGGAATTAACAGTCTAAAAACCAAAATGTTCACTTTACTATGAAGAGATTTCTAAGCAAATTCTTTGCAAAGCAGTGGTCATGATACCAGGGAGTACTTTGATAGACTGAGGTAGAGAATCATCTACAAATTCCATTTTATCTTTTGTTACAGGTCCTGCAACACAATTATGATATTACACATACCTGTTCTCTTCTTACAGAAGAGAATCAAGGGGATCATGAAGTCGCACACAAAAAAAAAAAAAGTTGCTATTTTAAACTTTCCAAGTTTTTATTTTTAAATTAAGTAGTATGTTTGATTACACTTACTGAACTGAATTAACAGTTTCAATAATGGCAAATCAAACACAGTATGAAGCTGATCACCTGGTATATGTGTACTCTAGGAAAGTCCCTCTTGCTTTTACTAATAGAGTACTGAAAGACGGGTTAGAACCTAGCTGGAAAAAATCTAACTTGAAAGAGAAATTCAAGAATTCTTCAGAAATCGAATGTGCTTTTCCTGGTATAATGATCTGAATGACAGAATTATTAGTTCAGTGAAGGCACAGAAACCATAACCAAGGTTTCTCTAATATATTCCACACTGGCTCGGCTCAAATAGTCATGGTGTATACACAATACAGTAAATAAGTTTAAAAATGTGATGATAGTGGATGCTTAATCAGTACATGTGCTAAAATTTATGGAAAAGGTAAGAACACATTTTGAGAGAAGATACACAAAATTGTTTCTACTTGCTGTCATGAGCAATTTGCATGAAGTATCACATTGGAAAATATGCTTCAGATTTTGTAAATATGAATTATAAAATTTATTTTTGATGTTACATTCAGCCTAGTAGCATGGCCTATGATGGGACATGGAGAGTATTGAGAAACTAATATGTTCCTCTATCTGGTGTGCATTACTAGCGAGCTGCAAAACATCAAAACTATTTGTAGTTGCAACTCTATCTGGAAGCTGGAGCTTTTGAAAGAAAGACAAAGAACAGTATGGTGAAGCACTGAAAAGAAATTAAGAAACTGAAACTGTAAATAGCAGAGTCCTTTCTTCCTTGTTTGTCAGAAAGAAAATAATCAGTATAAATTGCACTCCAGGACTTACTATTTATTTCCTTTTTCTTTTCATATAATTCACATGTAATATGCAATACAGAAAGTAAAAGGAGGGAATTAAATCATGAGTACATATTGTAGCTTAAATGTCTACAGAATGGATCTAGGTTTTGTTAACTAAAAACACCTTGGAAACAAAATTGCCATCTGGTACACGGATAAATAGAGAATTTGGGGATTCATTTAAACCAACAGATTTGAAATTCTGCACTACTTCTCTGAAACAAACGGTTAATGGAGATGGAGCTAATGACTCCTGTCATCACCTCACTTGGAGCACATGTTGAATACAATATATTGTGCTAATAAGACTACATTAATTGTCAAAGAAAAATCATCATCATTTTCAGAGGAAGATACTAGCATGAAAAACAAATTAACAAAATACAATCAATTTTAACTGGGGACATGATGTGGTCTAGAAGAATACACATAGTATGTCAAAGTAATAACTGTGCTGTGCAATTAAGAATCTTTGAAGTACCTTGACTACAGTGTCAAATGAAAACAACAGGATAAATAATATTTTTAATCTCTGTCAGCACGGTAAATTACAAACCCTATTGTCATTGTTCTGAAGAAAAGGTGGATACATCAAAATGTTTTTTACGCTGAATGATAGTATGGCTTAACTTAAAACTTCTATGTTTTTCTGCAGCCTTTACACTGAAGTTTTAGAATAGATCCATTCACATTATTAATGATAAACAAAATGTATTTAATTTATTCTGGAAATAATGGGGAGTTGAAGAATGCTGGATAATTTCTGGTTTGGCCACTCACAGTTGGATTACATGAGAGTTTGTAATTGGAGTGTACCGGTAAAGTATAAACATTGCAGAGGGATCATCTGCCTCAATTTAGTGTTGGCTCATCTTAAAGTTAAGCTTCAAATCCAATCACTTACCTTAGATATGTGTTAAATTTATCTGGAAATTAAGAAGAAATAAATGGGCAATAGTTCAAACAAGATGCCCAGAAAAAGAGCCCAAATCATTATTTCATCAAAGAAACACATTTTCATGTATATGGAATAGAGCCCAGTCAAAAGCAAATAAGTCACTGGCATAGTACAGGCATACCAAACATTTGTAAAACTAAGAGGAGACAGTTAAAAAAGAAAGGTGAGCAGAAAAGATATGCTGGAACAGACTGAAATAATTTATGAGGATATTCCAACTTAATACAAATGACAGTGAAAGCAATTTCTGATTAGCTAAATGATCCATGCTCTTCTTTCCAGATTGTAGCTAGACATCTGCTTGGTAGGACTAAAGGCACAAATGGTTCTGCTAGCAGCCAGCACTAGTAAAAGGCAAGTCACAGGTGAAAAACTTATGCCTGATTTCCAAATGTCAGTCATGAGCCAAAGTCAGGAGAGGAAAAAACATGGCAGTTATTCAGTTATTAGGACCATAAACCAAGAATAAAAAGCTGGCCAGAGAAAATAAACAAGAGAAAAAATCAAAGTTAAATGGTGTGAAAAAGAGGCACATAAAAGTAAAAAAAAAAATCCCTAGCTGATGTCTAGGTAAAATTAAATAAATAAATAAATAAATAATAATAAATAAAAGGAAAAAGGAAAAGAGAGAAGAAAAAGGAGAAAGAAGAGAAAAATGGAAAAGAGAAAATGAAAGAGAAAAAAGAAAAAAAAAAAGAAAGAAAATCTTGGGAGATTCAGACTCAGATTTTCTAGGTGGGTTCATGACTGAGAAGAATCCATCAGGGATGGCTGCTAGTGGTCAAGATACAAGGTATTTAAAAAGACTGATTAACAGTCAAAATGGAAATATTTGTCTACATGTAGTGTTGAGGTGGTGCACAACAAAACACTTTCTGAATGCTATGTGTCCACTGAAAATAAGTAGTCACCGTGTCTTGATGTTGGTTAAAATAAATAAAACATACATACAAAAAACTATACTAACTTCTAAATCATCAATAGCAATTTGTCTATTACTTGAATAACAGTAATGTTATTGGGCATGACATTAAGTTGGAGTCTTGTCATGAAAATTTAACAAAGTCAGCACTACCTCAGTCAAAATATGCAGGTAAAATCAGGTAAAAAAAAAAAAAGGAAAAAATGAGAAAAAGTCACCATACTCATTTTACATCCAGAATTAAAGTGCACATTAATTTCCACAGTCACAGATGATAGCAGACATAGAATGAAGATGAGATATAGTGCATGTGTAAAAGAATATCCACTATCAAATAGTCATTAATGAGATTGTTTTTTTTCTAGTCATTGTAATATTTATGATGCATTTCATAAAAGGAAGTCATGATCACAAAAAGTATCTTCTCTGGTTGACTGGGGGGAGCACGATAAACATGCTAAGGTCAAGCTCCCTTTTATTGTGTAATACATTTTTATATCACATCTCTCAAAAGATGGAGTGGAAGGGAACGTGACAAAAGTGCAGTCTTATATGTTAAGGGATTGTCAAAGGATATGTGTGTTGAACTTGTAGGGAATTGTTTCAAAACACTTATACAGCCCAGGCTCTGTGGTGAGAAAGGGGCTGTGGTAAGCAAACCTTACCAAACTCTGAGGCCAACTTACATAACACCAAGCCTCTAACAAACCATGTCTAGAGACAAAGTAGGGGTGCACCACCTGAGACCCTAAACAACCACAGGTTCAGAGGATCACAGTCACAAGGGTTGGTGGGTACCTCAAGAGATCATTGAGTCCAATCCCCCTGCTAAAGCAGGTACCAAAACATTTCGTCGCACAGGCAGGCGTAAAGAGGGGTCTTGAATATCTCCAGAGAAGGAGACTCTGCAACCTTTCTGGAACAAGTTGGTTTCAGTGCTCCTATGTTCAAGGTTTAAGCCACTACTCCTTGTGTTATCACTACACATCAAGAAGAGCCTAGCCTCATCCACTTGCTTTCCATCTCCCTTTAGATATTTATAAATTCATATCAGATCTTCTCTCAGTCTTCCCCAGGCTGGACAGACTTAGGTTTCTTTCCTCATCTAGGAGATGCTCCAGTCACTTTATCATTGTTGTGACTCTCCAGTGAACTCCTTACAGGAGATGCTTGTCTTTTTTGAACTTGGGAGCCCATAACTGGACAGCACTGCCTTCTGTTGTGTCAGCCACTCTTCTCAGCTTTGTATCATCAACAAACTTGCTGAGGGTGGACTCTATCCCTTCATCCAGATTGCTGATGAAGACACAGAGGAAGACTGGACGCAGGACCAACCGCTGGTGAATACCACTAATTACAGGCCTCCAGCCAGATTCTGTGCCTCTGATGAAAACCCTCTGAGCTCTGCCAGTCAGCCAGTTCTCAGTCCACCCCACCATCCACTCATCTATCCCACACTTTCTAAGTTTCGTAGAAAGAGTGTTGTGGGAGTTGGTGTCAAACACCTTGCTGAAGTCAAGGCACACAACATCCATTGCTCTCCCCACATCTACCCATACGGTATTGACATCATAGAAGGTTACCAGGTTGGTCAAGCATGATTTTCCCTTGGTGAGTCCATGTTGACTACACCTGATAACCCTTTTCTCTTCCAAAATCTCGGAGAAGATATCCAGAACAAGTTGTTCCATTTCTTTTCCAAGGATGGAGGTGAGACTGACAATGAATGCCCCTACCCATTTCACAAAAATTCTTGGACCTAAGTAGCACGTGTGAATAATAGCATCATCCCTTAAGAACCTGGAGATGCAGTCCCTATAAAAGCACCTGTTCATAGAAGCTCCAGGTTGACTCTCCACTTTCAGACCAAAGAACTGCTGGGTCCTTGGACAGGGAGAATATATATATATTCATAAATGTATACACATGCCTCTTTTTCTGTTTTCCTCTAGCTCTTTACCTGAGGATAGCTAGTACTAATTAGATATATCAAGCCATGCTGTTGCATTTGACTTTTGCTGTTACCAAATTTGCCTGGCTTTGCTGTTCTATTTGTATTGTTTATTGTTTGTTTCATGTGACTCTCAGTGTTGTAGAATATTGAGACTAGCATGTTGAAAAAATTGCTTGATTGTTTAATCTTGTTATTTTCCCTGGATTATTACAGTAGCTGAGTCATGGTGACCCTACTGCTGTGCCACCCTGCAGACCAGTGAAATCCCTCACTCAGAGCAAAAGAAAAGGATTCACATCCCTTGCAACCTACCAAGTGGGATGAGACAGTTCATCATACTAGCTAAGAACTCTTACAAATAAAAATCCTCTCCTCCATTTTATAAAGGAGAAAAGTGAAGTAACACAACCAGGGAAAAAACAATAAAATTTTGATTTTGTCTGTTGTAAACTAGTATACAGAAATGAGTAAGAAATAAAGTAATTTTATTTGCTTGTTTGTTTTTCTTTTAATTTACATTATCCCATGGCTTCAACTTACTGATCTAATCCAAGCTCCCTAAAGGAGAAATCACCCACATGAATCTTTGTATACTGTGTTTTTCAGGTCAACACTGGTTGACTGTAGCAATCTTCACTGCACCAGGTATGCTCTGTTAAATGCTTCTTGCCATTTTATGAGTTCCTGCAAAGCAACTCCTAACATTATTCAGTATACAACAGCAGTAGTGCCCTTATTGTTGCTTTTATTTTATTCTGAAATATTAAAACAATATTTTATCAGGATCTAATAAAACATACAACTTTCAATTTGTAAATCTTGAAACTCTGTTAAAGGATTTACAGAAGTGTTAGCTTACCAGCTGTCAATCTAATCCCTTGCTAATAAATTAGCTTCATACATTTTATGGTAGTGCTTTTCTGTTTCAGAGATTATAGGCACTGTTAGAAAAATGTAAATTAACTGAGAGCAACTGTCTCCCCTGATGGCAATTCAATAGCAATAAACAAATATATATATTTTTGAAAACAAATTATTATAAAGTATGAGTAGAAAAGAAAGCAGATAAATAAAATATATGTTCTGTTGCTAGAGTATTCAAGAAAACCTGAGCTACAGGTATACAATATTCTTTCTGGAAGATCTATGTCAGAGAATTTGTCTTTAGTTTTCAGTGCTGGAAATAAACTCAACTAGCTTAAGCTGTTAAAAAGATTAGAATCCTTTTGTTTTTACTTTCTCTCTAGTCAAGGGAAAGAAAGAGAAGTGCTTCCAACCTGGAAAGTCATTCTATCTATCTGGCATAATCATTGTAAAATGTTATGTTTTATTTATTGAATGCTTCTTTCTCCACTCAGTGTAGGAGTAATTGACAAAATTGACTCAGAGTAGATCACTAACTTTAGGATTCCCACTGTTGGTAAGCTAGCTCTTGTCGTCTACAACTGTGAGCCAAAAATATAAAGTAGGTTTATGTATCAGAATATAAGATTTTCCTAAAAATCAAAGTGCAAAATGACCACAACTCGACTGTGGCCAGTGCTATGACTGTCCCTCCAGGATCACAGGAAGTTGAGATCCCACTGAACCGGGAATTCATTAGTATTCACTGGCTGGTCACTGTCTGCAGCCAGTGCCAAGTGCCTTGTAGCCTTACAGAATGGCACAGAAGCTTTCCTAAAAGTGAATTTTTTTCCATGATTTCCTTGAGCTCTGATACAAAGTGGTGTCCTGGCATGCAGAAGTGCAGAAGTGCATATGGTATATGCTAGCAACAGTCGCTAGTTCACAAGAAGAACTGTGGAAAACCCTTAATCCCCAAATGATGATGATGGTAACAACTCAAACACACATGTAAAAACACACCTTGTCAGTCATTTCCTCATACCTGCAAAGCCCTGGCCATGAGAATAGCATTATTCATGGAACATCCAGTGCTAAGCAGAAGGCAAACAATTTTCACCCCTGCAGTTCTAAATTTAGGGAGCTTACTATCTTCTGCTGTAATGCTAAATCCTCTTTTGGATCTAACTCACTGTTTATTTAAAATTACTAGAACTATCATCAGAAAATAAGGCTATAGTCAGAACATTGGTTCAGCAACAGACATATTTACAGCTCACACTGACCTTTTATGTATGCAAGTTAAAAATATTCAAGGTAGAATCCAAGTTATTATAGTAAAGTATAAAATTGCACTCACGAGACTTGACCTCAATGTAGCTCCCAAGGTGAAACAAAAAATGAAATTGCCAACAAACATATTACAGCTGGTGATTAAGTGGCTTTTTAGACACCCTTGGGAACATTGGGACAGACAGTTCTGATGGGAAAGACATGATTACTTCTGATTACACTGTACTATCGTACTGCAGGGGTCTGATACCAGATTTCAGTGGAAAAATAGTTACAATAAATATAGGAAGAATATATCATGGAACCATCATAAGTATCCACAGCTATAATGAAATTGAGTTACATATCATGAGAAATTACACATGGGATGTCCTTTTGAAAGGTTATTCTTATACTTCATTTAGGTCATAGATATAAGGTTCTTTATACCTCAAGCATTTAAAAAGAAGATGCATTGAAATGAAAAATTCCATCCTCGAGAAAATCTCTTTAAAGTGTAATGCATCCTGTTTTATCATGTTTGAAAATATCAAAACATGCTGTAAAGTGTTTATCATTATAGGTTACTATCTTGGTATCAGGAGATGTGTGGGGAAGGAACTACTCTTTCTGTCTTTACTGTTGTGACTGAAAAAAAGACAGTGAAACTAGTGAACAAGCAGGGAAGTCCTATCAGGCTTTTCATTTGCGTGTTTAAAGCTTGTTATACTTCTGTACTTGCTGCCTTCCATAGGTTGAAATATGCATGGATACGTGCACTTTCTGCTCAGTGTAGTTAGTTCATGAGTCAAAATTCTGTACAGCACTACGATATGTCAGAACACTAGAAAGAATCATTAGGATAAATAAGAGACATGAAAAGTAAAGCAAGGAAAGGACAGGAAAGTGTGGCCATGAATTTTACAACTTCAGCCCGTACAAGTACCGTTTAGCCAATGTTCATTACCACTATTAATAATGTGACACAAAATGGAAAGCAGCAGACTTAATCCATGTACTTGGCAGATATATGAAATAGCAGATGGCACTTCAAATGGGATAGGAGAATACCCAGCAGATATCAACACCGACTGGTCATAGACCTGGCATTTATGTACGTAAATGAGACAAAAATCTGGATCTAGTAAAGACCCCACATGTATACACTTGTGTGCAATTGTTTTTGCGTCTCTTAGGCAGTTCATAATTATGGCCTACGACATTCTCTCCCTCCTGTATGGGAAGTATTCCAGGCATGTTCAAACTGAGGTATAGCAGCACTACCACACGTAATCCTACTTGGGTAGATGAGGAGGACAGAAGAAGATTGGCAGTGTTGCCCAAATGTATCTTTTCTCAGAAACGAAGAAACCACATAGTTCTTACCAGTCTCTTGAAGCAAAACCCTTCACTCTTGTGAAGTGTAAGGGCTACATTGTTCCTCAGTAAACATTTTCTCCGGGCATTTTATTAATAGATCCTAGTGAACTCATATGTGGGAGTAATTTACTGTTATCCATACAGTGTAATCCATATAATGGTAACATAACACCTGGGTGTTATTCAATGCCATTTAAGAGAAAGAATAAAATTTAGAATTTTGCATGATCCTTTACTGGTTGTGTTATCTCAAACGTTGCTCAAGACCAGAAGACATAATAATCAACTGTTATTCTTTCTTAGTAAGACACATTCAATTGTATGTCTCTAAAACATTTCTGTAAAAGGTAGACTATTTCATAAGACACTATTAACAACACCTTCCCAAAATCCTGACAGTTTGCAACACCAGGACAAGCTTCATTCCTCGGAAAACGACAATTTGTAGGCTTGGTTTTCTTGTATGCATTGAAGAAATCTATGATGACTGGAAGGTTTCATAAGTACATAAAGAAAATAGATGCAACTATATTATAACAGATAATTTGGAAGAAATGTTAGTTGTAGAACAAAATTGTGTCAAGGCTTGCTGGAAGCAACTTCCGTATATAATATATTGAGAACAATTTAGCATAACTTTTCAATGCACACAGCTGGAAAATCTCTTGCTGATTTTGTGGACAAACTCCAGAAATAAAAAGACCTTCCAGACTGATGCTAATTTGCACAAGACAATGATACCTATTCTAGAGCACTCAGAGTTTATTTTAGAATTTGTCTTTCTTATATTGCTATATTAAACAAACAACTATTTCCTACACTTTTCCATTTCCAGTTTAAAAATACCGCAGATATGCTAGATTAGATTAACCGATCTCCCTTTTGAAGGCTACAAAATTTAGCATTGTATAAATTAGAATCATAGACTAATAGAATCACCAAGGTTGGAAAAGACCTTCAAGATCATCCAGTCCAACCATCCACCTACCACCAATAGTTCTCACTAAGCCATGTTCCTCAACACGATATCCGAATGTTCCTTGAACACCTCCATGGTCAGCGACTCCACCACCTCCCTGGGCAGCCTATTCCAGAACTCTTTTGGAGAAGCAGTATTTCCTGATGTCCAACCTAATTCTCCCATGGTGGAACTAGAGGCCATAGCATTTGCTAGCATTATATAAATTATTTTAATGTTATCATTGTTTAACCTTATAATAATTGTACCGGTCTTCATTACCAAGTCTATTAGTACTTAAAAATGTTGCGACCTGGTGAAGGAAACTGTCATCTTTGTGGACATATGAACAAGTATTTGAAATCTTATGCAACGTTTTGTGAACATCTTCTGCAGGGTCTGGTGTCTTCAAGTCTTGCACAACGAAATTTTTTCACTCAAGAGTAGCAACTTCTGATGTGTATTCTCCCTTGCCATTCTATACACATGATTGCTGATGTAAGTATATTTGTATTTTAATTCACCCCTTGACCAGCATAAGTTGTTTCCTGTGATTTTCCAAAATGAGTCATTAATAGATGCCATAGTGAAAACAGCTGGATTCAGTGACAGCTGCATATTCTTGGCACGCATGTCTAGATCAGTCATATAGGTGTGTAAATACTGCCAAATGGCTAGTGATCAGAATAAAAAACAGATAACCCTGAGTAGTGGCCCTGATTGTTTAATATTTATAGGCAAAAAAAAAAAAAAAAGACGATGTAGAGTTTTCATCTTCTGTTACTGTAAGGCCTCAAGGAAAAAATCTGCAAGAACAATACACAATACCTAATATTTTCATGGCTTAATGAGAGATAATAATGCAAAGAAAATGCATCTGCAAAATAATGAGAAGAGCTTACGTTTGGAAATAATACATCTGTTTCATTGCCACTCGTTCAGTGGAAAATGGTGCAGTGCAGTATTTAATATTCAGACTAATTTACCATATCAAATGAGTTTAGTAATTTATATCCAACAGAAAAACCATTTTTTCCATTTTGATTAATGCAGTACAAGAAAAGGTTACCTGACTCATTTTGTGCACAGCTCTCCACCCACTTTTTCTGTTGGCAGCTTTTTAGGCCACTTAGTGGTGAGAAGAAGTATTCTTTCAGAAAGGAGGGAAATACATTTCTATATCCCACATAATGGAAGTGTACACTGAGTATTGAGTGGTTCAAAAAGAGTCTCTTAGGGACACAGAACAGAATAAAGTAGTTGCAAAAGAGTAAAAAAAAAAATACTAGACTGAGAAAGAACCAGGAAGGACAAGAGCATAACGTTAATTCAGCTCCCAGCTCCATAGGTGGCAGCCTCAGATGAAACTTGCTATTTAGTTATGCTGGTACACTCAAGGCAGCAACATCATCTGACACTTCTAAGTCACAGCAAAAACACGACCTTCAAGTAATTGAAAATATCACTTAAGCTCCTGAGGAGCTTCATTAATTTCAAACATTTTGGAAAGTTTACTATATTTATATGTACATGAAATAATTTAAAAATAATCTCTTTTGTAACTAGATGACAAGTTTCAGTTGCTGAAAAGGAAAGTTGAATGACTAAGGTTTGGCAGTATAGCAGAAACCGCTGTCAGGAGGACTGAGTTATAATATTTTGGACAGCAAGCTTGGGCAGGGAGTTGAATTAATATGATTATTAGATCCTTCCTGGAAATAGCGCTATAATGCAAGGATTTTGACAAATTAACTTCTTATTCCAGATTTTCTATCTGACTTAAGATCTATGACAAAAGCACATTTGTACATCTTCATCCCAACAATCATTATTTACCTGTGGAAATTTGAGAAAAACATTTCATTAGGAAGCCAAAGTGATAGCTTCAACTATGAAGCTACATTCATTAACAGTTATTCAACAGTAGTGTGAATTTTAAGTAAAATTTAACACAAAACAACCTTTTCTTTTGTATTTATTGTTATTATTATTATTTTTCACTAACATCCAGCCACATAACTAGCAAAATAGCCTGATGTTAAGCTTACCTCAGGAGAAAAAAGCTTTTCTATTGCTCAATAAAGTCTTCTCAGAAAGTATTTTCCATTAGAACAAATTATACCTTCAGATAGAGAGTGTAGATAGCTATTTCAAGGCTCTTAGAAGTCTTTCCATTATTCCTTGAGACCCAGATTTTTTCTTCAAATCCCTTCTTAATCACACTTAAAGTAAGGAGTCCAGCATAGCATAGTATTGTAAGAAGATACTCATTTATTTTGAATGTCACAGAGGGAAAAAGAACAGAATTAGAAAAGTGTAGGCAGTACTCCATGATTTTATTCCCAATATTTTTCTGTCTCCTTTCAGTCTGTTTTACAGATTATCTGCCACTGTTCTAAATTCTTTAAAAGAATTTTTTTTAATGTTTTTGGGCTTTAAGAAACTACTTTCTTAAAGTATTTCATGGAAATTGAAATTTATAGTTTTACTTAATTGAAATAAACCACAGTAGTGCCCAATGCAATATTTTAGTGTTAAGCTCAGAGTATGTAGAATAATTTGTTTGTTTAATGACTAATTCTTTTGCAGACCAAAAAGTACAGTTAGCTTGCAATGTTCATTTCTTTTCCACTGAAACACAGAAGATAATGTTTCTTCCTAGAAATTTTGTCAGTTTTGAAATCTGTGGGATTTGAAAGACTATATCAAGAAGATTTAGTTCAAGATTATGCTACTTGTGAAATATGAAAAGATCTCAAAAAGACTGGACACAACCATTATTTTCTTGAAAATTTTGTCATCTCATTTTGTGCAGTGAGAGAAGCTGGTTGGTGCTAATATTTTTTGAAAAAGTTAAGCATTGACTACTAAGCACAGTTACAGAGATGGACTGGACAGAAATTTGGTGGATTTAATATCCTATCAGGCTTTTAACTATCTTAACCTTTAAAACATGTAGCATTAAAAAAAGTTGTTTTTCTCTTGAAACTCATTCACAAGCTCCATCTTACATAAACAGTTGTTTTCAAAAATGGCAATGGTACTGAAACAGTTTTTCTTTTACACAGAGATTCTCCATTTAGATTCTAATAATATTTTTTACCACTTGGACTAGTAAAGTAGAGAATAAAACATAGCTTTCCAGGACAGTAGTACCTTGGATATTATCGAAAACATTTTAATCAAAATAACAAATATATTTTTTCTTTATTGCAGGTGGACTGTTCCAAGACTACCAAGTCCATTACTAAGCCTATATTCAACCCTGTCATGAGGCATGAGAGTTCTGCTCCATTCATATTTAAAACTTCTCTTATATCTGCCCTATGGAAGTAAATTCTCAGCTTAAAATACTGGTGGCAACTTTTCCTGTATTTGTATACACTCATAGAAAAAAACTCTAGTATTACATATAGTAGAGTCATCCACTATAGTACAGCATCTCTCATAGGAATGTGTTCCACATTTCTATACAGAAGTAGACTATATGTATATATATAATACATCTTCACAGACCTGAATAATGAATGTGCTGATGTGAAAACTCCATTGTATGAAAAATGCTTCTCTGCAACAGTAACTGTTTATTGCAGAGCAGGCAGAAAAATAAGGTTCTGTTATCACCAAGTGCCAAAAATCACAGAATCACAGAATTGTAGAGGTTCAAAGGGACATCCAGAGATCATTTAGTCCAACCCTCCTGCCAAAGCAGCTCCCTAGACCAGGTTGTACAGGTACGTGTCCAGGTGATCTTGAACCTCTCTAGAGAAGGAGACTCTACAACTTCTCTGGAAGCCTGTTCCAGTGCTCTGTCACCTGTGCTGTGAAGTTCTTATGAATATTTGTGTGGAACTTCCCATGATTCAGTTTGTGGCCACTTCCCCTCACCCTATCACCATGCCCCAATGAAAAGAGTCTGCCTCATCCCTTTGCCTCCCACACCTTAGATATTTATAGAATATTTATGGACCAGATCCCCTCCAAATCTTTTCTCAAGTTCTTTTCACAGGGCTTAACAGATCCAGGTTGCTCAACCATTCCTCATCAGAAAGGTGGTCCAGGCCCTTTATCAACTTAGTTGGCTCTCCTCTGGACTTCTTCCAGGAAATTTCTTTCTTTTGTATCAGGGAGCCCAGAACTGGACACAAAAATATTCTTAACTTTGATAACTGGAAATCTGAGTATTCAAAACTGTTCTGTGTGAGTTCTCAGTATTTCTGAAACTTGAACTTTATGCACTTCCCTCAATTAGGATTCAGTCTGCATAAGATTTTTTCAACCACACCTGACCTTTGCTTTAGAGACTGAAATGCAGCTGGTCCAAGCAAAGTTCCTCACAACATTTCCTTTGCTTTCAATGGATTTAAAATCTCACCAACAGGAGAACAAGCATCTTTTCTCCTTCAAACAGTACTAGAAGACAGTATTTCCAAACATGTACAGAATATCAGAAAATGAGTTTATGGTTCATTAAAAAATTCAGTTTGATAAACTAAAAATTAATCACTTCTTTCTAAGCATTTTATTTCTTATTAAAAATACATAAAATGAAACTAATATCTTAAGCAAAAGTTTGGGAGTAGAAAATTGTATTTCTCCATTTCAGTACACTACATAAATGGGATACTTTTACATAATATTTTAATTAGAAATTAAAAAAAAGAAAAAGAAGAAAAAGATCCATACAATACACTTTCAATGCCAAAACAATGGTCTTTATTATTTTTTTTTTTTTACAGATTGATATAACTATATCTTCTGCATGAGTGTACAGAGCTCAGTACAGTTTAGTGATTATCACACATACATCACTGAAAAGCAATACATATATGAAGACACTCTTTGAGGCATGCTCTGCACTGGAAATGAAGAAAAGCTAAATTTTTAAACATTTTCAAACTATGAAATTTTAATCACTGTATACAACTGAGGCAAGAAATATTTAGTGTTCAATAGCCTAGCACTTAGACTTTTAACGTCAAATAAGTGCCGTTTTTTAGAAGAAGTGTCTAAAAGTAAACATCTGACTTTTCTATGCCCAAATCCTGAAGACTTGAATGTTTAAACCTTAGAACTTCACAAATGCTCGGCTTGTACATGAATTATATAATTTTGAAAAGGACCTTGTGAAGGTTGTTATATAAATGTTCTATTTTTCTTTTATCAGTGTAGCTAAAATCCATTACTAAGTTAAAATGATCAAATGCTTTTTCAACCTCAGACAATGCAGTAATGAAATGAGAAATGTTTCTTTAATTGTAAAATTCTGATTCACTTGATTTAACAATTAGATAGCAGATTTTACCAGACAGTGCAAAATTTGAAAAAATCAAGCTGTAGTTTGCTAGTCACCAGGAATGACAAGTCCACCACTGGCTCCTGGTTAAACGTCTCACAGAGCCACAGAATCACAGGGGTTGGAAGTGATCTCTAGAGATAACCTAGTCCAAACACCTGCTAAAGCAAGTTCCTTACAGTAGGTTACTCAGGAAAGCATTCAGGAGGTTTCTGAATATCTGCAGAGAAGATTTCAGAACTTCTTTGGAAAGCCTGTTCCAGAACCCTGTCCCCCTCACAGTAAAGAATGTTTGAACAGAACTTCCTACGTTCCAATTTGTACCTATTGCCCCTTGTTCTATCTCTGGGTACTGGTAATAAAGCCTGGCTTCATCCACTTGATGCCTGCCCTCTAGATATTTATAAGTACTGATACGATTCCCCTCTCAGTCTTCTCCAGGCTGAACAGTCTCAGCCTTTCCTCATACAAAAAATGCTCCAAGCCCCTAATCACCATTGTGGTCCTCTGCTAAACTCCCTCCAGTAGTCCCTGTCACAACTGAGCAGTGCACTCCAAATGTGGACTTACCAGAGCAGAGCAGAGGGAGAGAATCACCTTCCTTGTCCTGCTGGCCATGCTCTTTTTAATACAGCCCAGGATACCAGTGGATACCATCTACCTCTTTGGCCACACGGGCACACTACTGTCCCACGGTCAACCTGCTGTCTACCTGGACCCCCACATCCTTCTCTGCAAAGCTCCTTACAATCAGGACAGCCCCTGACATAAGATCAGTAATGAACTGTTGACATATATGACAGAAGTAGTAAAGACTGAAATGGTAAGTTACATCAGAATAAGACAGAAATGTGAATGGACTTTCTGTAAAATGTGTGATTAACAAAGAAGACAAAGATCTCCTATACATATTTCATTCAAATAAACTTGAAAAGGAAGGCAAGGGAAAGGCATCCAAACTCACCTAAATTAAACTGAGGAAGCAAATACAGAGACAAAGTTACTTTCAGATGTCAATTCACACCCTTTCTTGGAAGATTGTTATTAAAAAGATTTAGGCTCAGATTTTATAATACTATTTCAATCTTATGCAATGATTTTGCAATTTATCTTGAAGATACTTGAATTAATGACATGACAGTGCTAGAACGTTATAAAGCAAACACTGAACAACATAGAAAATAAGACTTACATATTTAATTTGGAAAAAAAAAAAGATGTGCTTTATATTTATTTATTTCATAGGGTTGCATTTCATTTATTTGACTTCCCCTGTCCTTCTTATCTGAAAAACTGATATGTGGTGACATATATAAAAAGACCCAAGAAGAATATGTTTTAATCAATAAAGAATTGCTCATGAGAATTTTCATGGAATTTCTGTGTTGTAACAATTTAATAAATTAAACAACAACATTTGATGTCCAAAATCGGGCATAAATATTTAAGTTTTCTACTGCATAAACAATCTTACAGAAATCTGCTATAAGCTATTAGACTAAACCAAGTGCCAACCTAATGAGCTTTAAGGCTTCAGGAATTTTTCTTCTTTACCTCATGAAGAGCTGATACTAATAATTTTTCATAGAAAAACAGGCTACTTTTTAAATAAATGAATAAATCCTACTTTAAAGTGGTTGCATTCAAAGCAAACATTACATCCAATAAAGTGTCATTGTAATGGCACCATGAAGTACGCATACTAGTCAACCTGCAACTTCAGCACCAAGCATTAAGTCTAGCCTGTCCAATTGTACTCATTTAAGACAAAATTTAAATGAACTATAGAACTCTGAAACTGTATCATCAGATTGTCTCCACTCGGTCTGGAAATATGCTTATTTTCAAAATTTACGACATAAATCTACACACAAAAATGCAGGGGACACAGCTGCAGGGCATAAAAATCAAGCTGTCCAGAACACACTCATACATTTGATGCTTTTTCCCTGACATAACCTCTTAAAATTTCAATAAATGTTGTTTAGATTCACATTATACACTGAGTTATTAGTCTCTTTATGAAAGAGGGCTAACAAGATTTTTCTTTGCTTTTTTTTTTAAGAATGTATTTAAAAAGCCAACACATGAGCCATGACGAGTGAGTATCATTTTGGAATACCGTCAGTGCAATGCTGTAATCTAAAGCACATAAATGATTTGGCTCCTTAAATTAGAGAACTGGTTTCAGCTGTCTTGAAACAGAAATAAAGTTACAATACCTTTTGTAAGTCTAGAAAACAAGCCCTTTTTCAAAAACAACAGAAAAATACTCCTCTCAAGCCAAGGACAGTTCAACTCCAAATATACTTACCAATATCTGAAAGTTTGAAATTCTCAACTCATAAAATGTTAAGGAAAAAATGTAAAATGAGTTTTCAATTATTAATAAATTATGATGGATATTGTCAAATTACCCTGGATCAAATACAAGTACCAAGCTACCACTTAGAATCACTACTTGGTACGAAAGGAGTAACTGAATTACTTCAGCAATCAATGCAGAACTGGGAAGAATGGAGTCATAGGAGTCAGATGAGAGTATCACAATAATGTAAAAACCATAGTTTTCTTTCTATTCTATTTACTATTTACTCCTAAAGAAGGTAAATTCATTCCCTGACTGCAACCAAGCCTAGTTTAAGCAGTATTTGCTTTCTGATGGTCAGAACAGAGAAAAAGTAGTTAACAGTTTGGTACAGTGTTTTACTCAATTTTTTTTCTACATTTCCAACTAGTACACTGATTGATTGGAAGAGATCTTTAACAAAGAGTGAACTTTATATTTAAATACTTTGTGGGGAGGCACAACCCAGGACTATTTAAGGAACACCATAATTCAGTGTATACTTTTACGGAGTATCGCTGATAGCAGATTAGTGCTGGAATTATTTTGCTACTGTGATTTCAAGTGACTGATTGTACTAAACATTTGTAGTATCAGTGTATCTGACATGAACATAGTTAATGCCATATGGAGATAATTTACAATGAGCTTCATAATACTTGAATAAGCATCATGACCCAAGAAATCCTGTTCAGTGAAGTTGCTGTTTTTTAATTCTTTAGTGATAATTAAGTTATGTAGTGTGCTGTCATCATATGAGATTAATCAAGGTAATGACATGTTTTTCACCAAGAACATTATTGACTATTATTTGAACTCAGAGTGGGAGGAATGTGTTTCTAAGTCAAACGATATAAACATTGAAAAAGAGAACAAAATACATATAAAAGATGGGTCTTACATCATTTCTTTTTGTTTGGAAAATATCAAAATGGGGATTATACCATAGGCAACAGGTAGGTGTGGGAAAAGTTTATCTACGCTAACACTCAGATAAATACTTTAATGAGAAAAAATATCTTGAATAATTTGGAATTTAGAAGCTGATTAAAAAAAATGCGTTGATATACTTAGAGCATTTCCGAAAAAACATACATTTTTGGATGTAACAGAACCAAAATTTTGTGTACTTTGTAAGCAAAACTCTCTAACATCAGAAGTAGCAAATCAGCTGCAGTAACTATTTTTCCAGACTTCCAAATCATTCACATTTTGCAAGATTATATACCCTCATACCACTTTACTCTTATCAAGAAAATGAAGTTCCTCCACAGCCAAGGTTCACTCTTCATTCAGCCTACATAGTATCAGATCTGGATATAGGAATTAAAGTAGGACCACTAGTGTGATGAGTTACTGTGCTACCAAATAGCAAATAGGTTGAAGACTAATGAGTGTCATAACTGAAATAGTTTCCAGAGCAATGAGATAAAAGAGGGGAAACTGGGAACAGCTATCTGGTGCAGGTGGACTGAATGCTGGGTTTCAGAGGAACTCTAAGGCAGAGATTTACTTCTGTAACAAAATAATTATTATAATGTGGAATTATTCCCTCACCAAGAGGATTTAGTTTATCATTGGAGCTTGCTTTTTTAGCACAGTGCCAGCCTAGAGAAAGCTTTACCTCCGTTCTGGGATTTCTTTGTTCTTTGGCCAAGAATTGTGTTGTCACCCAGTAAAAAAATAATTCATTTGAAATCCTATGGGACATATTATTTTTTTTTAAATGTGCTTCATTTCACAGTCAGAGACCTTGAGTCATTTTGTTGCCTCAGCCTCTGTTGTGGCTTCTGAGTCTATGGCCAAAAGTTCACAGCCTTTGGGCTGCTTTGCTGCATTTCAGCACCAGAAAAAGGGCAGTCTGATTCAGCAAGGGCATAAGAAGAATGGAAAAGCAAAAATAAATGCCAAGAGTGGAAAGGACCCAAGAGGCGGATTAAATCAGTGCCAAAAAATTGACAGTGTCAGGACACTGTGAGGACAGGGACAATGTGAGCTGGTTATGGGGCAGGCAGAGAGGGATCTGCCTGTCTGGGGAGGTCCTGCCCTGCCTTCTCCCAGCCAGAGGCATTGATTCACGAATATATAACACAGTTCTGACATTTTCTTATTTTGGTAAGAAACTGAGACAACTGAAAGTCCTCACAAAAGAATGACTCACGTTCAAAGTCAGAGTTTGACGTAAGTGTAGGTCTCAGCAAAAAAAATTAAATTTAAGGTCACCTGTATTTCCTGTGCAGACCCTATCAGGAAAGGGTCCTTGTAGAGGTTCTTCACCGTTCTGGTTCATTGTCCTTCTACTTGGATTTTTTTTCTAGATTGCCCAACTAGTGAGTTTGCCTTTCACTATCTAGGGAATCGAAACAACAGAACTTGAACTCTCAGGTAGCTGAAGAGGTGTGAATGGGACTGACCAGTTCTTGATCCATTCTTAGTTTGCACTGGTTAAACTCCATTGTTATTGGTGCAGATTTGCTCATTTCTTATGAGCATCTTATCTAAAACATGGTTTAACAAAGACATGAGCCAACTATGTGACAGCCTGAGTGACTTTCCTTTTTGCTTCACTGCTTAAAAAGATATATTACACGGAGCAAAATCACAAAAATCTGACACTGTCAATGGTTTATGGGCTGGTTTGGCCCAGTTCCGTGACAACTGGGGCAGGGGACCCATGGACCCATGCCCTGGGGAAGGGGGAAACAGAAATTGGAAAAGGGAAAAGGGAGATGGGTTTTAAAACAAAACAGCAGCAATGATCTCAGGAGGAAAGTTAATTTACTGAATAAGATACTGGAATGCCAAATAATACAATATAATTGGAATTGAAGCTAATAAATCAAATAAAATGAGCAAGAGAGTGTTCGATAAACCAAAGACCTTACGCTAAGCGCTGAAGGCGAGACGGCAGCGTGCACCTGATGCTGGGTCAATCCCCAGAGGGCAGAGCCTCTGTCTCGTGACATCCAAACAGTTTTTATCTTCCCCTCCTAGCGGAAAATAGAAAAATTCAAAGCAATGCAAAGTCCTCTGGGGTACGTAGTTCTCCTTCTCTTATGAAACAGGTATACCCATAACTATCAATGATCCACAGAGCTGGAGCATTAACTCTTTAACTCCCAATGCACTACCTGATGTTATGATGTGGAATACCAATAATAAAAATCATGAAACTGTGACAGACATCTTCTTAAAAAAGTTGTTAGCAACATATGAACAAAGAGATATACAGGACCCCAAGTCCTTTCCAAACTCAGGGGACTATCGTCAAGCCAAATTTTTAGTGTAGTTAGGCTCTGTATTGCTATTACTTTAGTTCGGGAAAGAAGAATATCCCATTTTGTAGACCAAATGTAGTCTTTGTTTATATTCATCTGGCTCTATGCCAACATCAATCCATAACTTAAGTGTTGATTCTTTCTCCCAGAAACTAACCTTTCTACAGAAGGGGATAATACATCCTCTCAGCTTTGTTTTCCAAAGAAAAACAAGCAGATGTTTTAGGTTAATTTCATTAGACTTCTGGAACCAAATCTCCTGATTTTTTTGCCTTTTATACTATCACACTTGTACAGTCTTTTAATTTTAATTCTTCTGCCACACTTTCTGCTACTGCTGATTACAGATTTTCTTGCATCTACTTTTTCTTCACTCTTCACTGTGACATATACATATATATATGTACATTTATCCAGATGACAAACAATAAACTACACAGCACAAGAGAAAAGAAAAAAGCACAAGATTCTACTTAAGGGTGTAATTCCTACTCTTAAGAAACAATCATAAAACTTCAGTTACCATCTCTGCAATAAAATGCCAAGCTTCATAGATATGTACGGAACAAAGAAGTCTTTCCTGTATAAACACAGCCTTGGAAAAGCTTACAAAAATTTTTCAACTCTAAGTCATTTGGAAAATTATTTAAAAAATGATGAAGTATATAAGCCTCATTTATCCAATGTGGCAAGCTTTGCATTATTCTAGAAAATAATATTGAGAATATCTTTAAGCACATGTCTGGATCAACTGAATTAAACAGGATTCCTCAGGTTCCCAATGAAATTACGAATCAGAAAATTTAAGGATATGCCTGATAGCTGAAATGCCACAGTGCTCAGCATAATGCAGAAATGGAATTCGAGGTGTTATGAAAAATGCCTTGGCAAAGGAGAAGGTATCTGTCTCTAAATTATTAGTTTTTAAGTTTAGGCAAATAAAAACCCATCACTAAAATGACAAGGTAGTTTTAAATCATGCCTTGATTTCTTCCTACCTCTACAGCCACCTTGCTGGTTCACTACATGTTTTAGAAAATTCCACCATGAGAACTTCACAGGATCCAACAGGTTGCATTCATGGTTGGGTTTGGGTTTTTTTGTATAGAAGAAATATCACACATTTTTAGAGCTAAATTATTTGAAAATTGCATTATCTCCTTGTAGACAAACATAGATACTGATCCTTGCTTTAACTTCAGTATGAGTTAGAAATATTAGCATAACTTGTCCTATCTAAATTTATTTTCCAAAATTGTGAAGCTGATGTTTATTGTTAATTCAAATAATTTATCAGCCAATAGGTGGCACTGAAAGTATTTAAAATATATCTGTTTTCTAATTTCTTTTTAGATAATTCACATTTCCCTCAAGTAAATGGTATTTTATGCTCACAAGTTAAAAACAAAGGCACATTTGAATTCTGTCATTACAAATATTAAATACTTATACTGTTAGAGAATTATTAAAAATTTAAACTATTTTCAAAAAACAAATGCATGATAATACTTTTATCTGTGTTGAAACAAATCCTAAAGTGGGAGATCGTGTTTTGATTGTGGGACCAATGACATTCCAGAAACTGAAGTTTTAAGTGTGTATATCTGACGAATTTGTAACTTTACAGAAATTGGTTTATATTGTAGCTTTTACAAGCTGCATATCAATTTGAGTGTATCCTTTGAAGGAAGATTCTGTATTAAATGTAATTTCTCAATAATAGCATTCCTCTGAATTTTATTAAGGCAAACTTGGTAACTTCTTTATTTGCTCTGGTAAACAAGCTCATAAACTGTTCTGTGAATAGAATTAATCAGACAGATCAAATTTCCAAAGAAATATACCGTAACATATTCACAAAGAAGTGATCGTTCCCTGGAAAGAGAATTTAAATAATTTTAAATTATTTAATCTAAACATAAATATTCTTTGAGGAAATGTGATTCAGAAGATATTGAGTTCCAGTGTTTTCGTTTGTGCCAAACTTAATGCAACCTTTCTCCTTTTACATAATGTTTCATAGATTCATAGATTCATTAGGTTGGAAAGGACCTACAAGATCATCTAGTCCAGCCATCCTCACACCACCATCCCTACCCACCAAGCTACTAAATCACATCCCTTAGCACCTCATCTAAACGTTTCTTGAACAGCCCTAGGGATGGTGCCTCAACCACCTCCCTAGGCAGGCCATTCCAGTGCCTGACCACTCTTTCAGAGAATAAATCTTTTCTCAGATCTAATCTAAATCTTCCCCGGCGCAACTTGTGGCCATTCCCTCTTGTCCTGTCATTAGTTACCTGGGAGAAGAGGCCGACCCCCTCCTCACCACAGCCTCCCTTCAGGAGGTGGTAGAGTGTGATGAGGTCTCCTCTGAGCCTCCTTTTCTCCAGGCTAAACAATCCCAGCTCCCTCAGCCGCTCCTCGTAAGACTTGTGCTCCAGACCCCTCACCAGTTTTGTTGCCCTTCTCTGAACACGCTCCAGGGCCTCGATGTCTCCCATGTAGTGAGGGGCCCAAAACTGAACACAGTACTCGAGGTGCGGCCGCACCAGAGCTGAGTACAGGGGGATGATCACCTCCCTGCTCCTGCTGGCCACACTATTCCTAATACAGGCCAGGATGCCATTGGCCTTCTTGGCCACCTGGGCACACTGCCGGCTCATGTTGAGCCAAGCATCAACCAGCACCCCCAGGTCCGTTTCCTCTATACACTCCTCAAGCCATTCTGCCCCAAGCCTATAGCATTGCATGGGGTTACTGTGGCCAAAGTGCAGGACCTGGCACTTGGCCTTATTGAACTTCTTTCATACTTGTATGTGCACCTCCTCCTGAGCCTTCCACAAAAACCCATGCTCACGTTCTTTAAACTATACAAAATAATTTCCATGGGAGATGCAATAAGCCAGAGATTACCACAGTACCAAGGGAATCAGCTATCAACTGTGTCTAATAATACCACTGATAGTCATGGACACAGAATTGTAGAATGTCTTGGGTTGGATAAGACTGAAGCGTTATCTAGTTTCAACCCACCTGCCACAGTCAGGGTTGCCATTCACCTGGATTAGATTGCTCAGGACCCCATGCAATCCATCCTCGAACACCTTTGGGGATGGAACATCCACAGTTTCTCTGGGCAGTCCATTCCAGTGTCTCACCATCCAATGACTAAAGAATTTCCTCTTAACATTTAATCTAAATCTCCTCTCTTTTAGTTTAAAACCATTCTCCTTGTCCTATCACTGCCTCCCCCTTGTTTATGAGCTCTCTTTAAGTACTGAAAGGCCACAGTGAGGTCTTCCCAGAGCCTTATTTTCCCCAAACTAAACAAGCCCACGTACCTCATCCTTTCTTCATAGGAAAGGTGCTCCAGCCCTCTGATCATCTTCGTGAGCCTCTGCTGGACCCACTCCAACAGCTCCACATATCTACTGCACTGAAGGCCCCAGGCCTGGACACAGTACTAAAGACTGGGACTTACAAGGTAAAGCAGAGAGGGACAATCATCTCCCTGTTCCTGCTGGCCACGCCTCTTTTGTTGCAGCCCAGGATACAGTTGGCCTTCCAAACTGCAAGTACATCAGAATAGGACTTCACAAAGGACAGACGACTGTCAAAAATTTGATGTGCAAACTTGGCTAGTTTTTGCCAGGTAATGCATACTGAATTCACTCTTCACAGACACCCTCCTTTCCAGAGATCTACAGGCACCTGAGCAATAGTGGAGCAGTATTCTGAATGTATACTAAGGTTTACTTGAAATGGCAGCCAGACACTAAACATATTTTATACAGCTGATTGCAGCTCTATGTATATTAATTCCAGACTATATAATTAACCCAAACAGACCTTAGGGATTCTTTCAACAGAAATTCTGTTTGCATGAATTTTTTTACTGAATCAGTATGTCTGGTGGCGGATTGTAAACAGTTAACAGAAGATGACAATTATTGAAGTTCTTATTTTACATTGTGTTAGATTAAACTTCTTATGCATCTATAACTATTCCTTTCTCCAGAGAAGATCTAATCCCAGAGCTGATATTCAGTGCTTAATGCTAGCATGGGCTTCTGGACATCTCAGAGTAACTTCACGCTGAATATATCATTTCTGGTCTACTCCATATTAGTGTAGCAACAGTGTGGTCTAGATAATCTCTAGAGGTCCCTTCCAACCCCTACAATTCTGTGATTCTGTGGTATACGAAACTGTAAATCGCAGGGCACAAACTCAGGGTCTGCAACACTTCTCATAACTGCAAAGAGCACTGTGAAGAAACAGTAGGTGAGACAGCAACTTGCATATATTTACCTTGCATTAATGTAATAGCAATCAATTGGGTACAAATATGTAGAAATGTGCTTTTTTTTTTTTTTTACTTAAAAATAAATTTATACACAAAGATCTGTCAGAAAAAAGGACTTTCAGACTATATTCATTATATATGTCATATTGATGGGACAATATGTAGAAACCACAATAAATAATAATAATAAAAAATCTTGGCTTTAAATGCCCTTTTCTCATCCCCAAATTATGTAGCCAACACTAATTGGGCATGGATGCTTGTTTAGAAAGCCTGAAGTCATTACCAGTTCTTGGATATTTGTACCACTAGTAAGAGTCCAGTAGCTAATGATGGAATTCAGATCTTGCCGTAAAAAAAGAAACCCACAATATGCTGTCTAATAGGGAGACTTGTTAAAAATCTCATTGAAACACTTCCTGCTGCTAAATGAACAGGCTTGGCAGGCATGAGTTAGAAAGGGTAGCTATTGTAACCTGTCAGGGCTCTTTATGATGGGATGATCATGCTAATACAAGAAACTACTAGGGAGAACTACTGAGAAAGTCCAAGTAACTGCCAAAGATGAGATTTCACCTTATGCTTCAGTGCACCCACTTCCTAATTAGTGATGGTAAAAATTCAAAGCAATTTGGGAATCAGCTGAAAAGCAGATAAATAACAAGCAACAAATCAGTTGTGCACACAGAGAGAGACAAGGGCAGCAGATAGTAAGTCCAGTGTGCCCTAAGCTAAAATCTTTGTTTTTACACCATCAACAGTCATTAAGGAAATGACTAGAACTGTGCTGTTTCACTGAGTCAAATGTAGCTTCCTTCGCTCTATTGCAACAGCTGCTAGCTACACCAAGAAGGATGCATCCTGGTGTCAGACACCAGGTTCCTCCATTCTCCTCTTCCTGTTTATTCTCCCTCTCACTACTCCACAGTTACCCTCTCTTCAGTAACCTGCACTTAATGTTTCTCTGCAATTACACTGCTTGACACTGCAGAGCAGAAGCTGCGCCTTTCCACTCAAGAAGTTACTACAGCAGATGACAGATAGTTGCCAGGATTGGTGGGAGACAGAATCAACATGACAAATCTTGAATGGGAAATAAAAGAGATTCCAAATGATGAGTGGGAACACAGACCAAAATAAATAAATAAATAAAAACAAGAAAGGAAGATAATTATTCTCCTATTTTCCAATTTCACGAATCTAATAGAATGTAACACTTGTAAAATTAAAGCTGACATGTTAGGAAATGTCATACTATGATGCAGATGAAGCACATCATGATGCAGATTCTTCTGTACCATGATTCTACTTTAGACCAGACTCCTCTGAGGGTGTTTCATGATATTGTATTCTATACTTTGAACAAAGTAGACAAGCAACCAAGTTGACAGATAATGAGTCAGTCAAGACCTGATCCCAAGTTCGACCTCAGCAGTTCCTTCTTTAAAACTTCCAGGAAGTGATAAATGTGAAAAAAGGTGTTGTAGATCACTTTGAACTTCAGTGCAAGCTCAGACTTCTTGACTGAGAATCTAGATACTCACAGTGATCACAACTAACAACGCGGTTTAGTTGACTTGCTTAAAATCACACTGCAGTTCTGAGGCCAGCAGCATGGCACATCTTCTAAGCTCAGTAACAAATGAGGCAAGAGCAGCTTCTTGTAAATTATACTGCTGAGTAATCCTGATGATTCATGCAGCTTACTAGGAGCACTGAATGAAAGTAATATCTCACCAAAACAAAAACAAGGCTCAGAAACAAAATTGCCTCCTAATACATACAAATTGGGCTAAGTTTGCAAAGACATTGTAAATCTTATCATTTCCTAATTTTGCAGTGCTTGACTCTGCTGTCTTAGTGAGGAATGAGAATTTGGATTTAAAAAAAAAAAGTAATCAGGAGCTATCAGACATAATTCTGACATTCTAAAGAGTCAAAGACTAGAAACTCATCTGTGATACAGACTTCCACTTTTGAGTATAGTAGCACAGCTGACCAAAAGTATCACCGATTTTTCTTCCAGGATCTACCCTTGATTTTCAAGTTATGCTTATGGGTTTCACAGATACTTTCTGGTAAATGGCATATTCTTAATCCAGAAGCTTACTCTAGTGCCAAAGATCAAGTTGCCCATTCTGTCTTTATTTACTAACTTCACAATAGCCCTGTTGCAATGGTTTTATTTATTTTTAGCTTGAAAACTCAATGCAGTATTCTTTACTCATTCTGTGAAATAGCCACAATCTACTTACTTGCTCCAGAGAAATTCAGGATAAAGCAAATCTCTGAGGCAGAACATTTCACCTTAAATGTTTAGAATCTGGCAAAGTTGTGAGAAACTGAAGACAAATTCTTGAAGTGCTCATTGCTCAGCACCTGGTCTGAGGTCTGCTGATGGGTCTCACCTGTCCCAAAAGGGGAAACGAATCCTTGCCCAGAGCTGGCAGGGCTTGTAGAGAGGGCTTTAAACTGGATATGAAGGGGGAAGGGGTTAAAACCAGGCCCACTAGACATGAGTCTAGGGGAGTGGTAATGAGATTAGCAGTGAGGTGTTGAGTTGAAGTGCATCTACACACAGCATGAGTAACAAACAAGGAGAGCTGGAAGTCATTGTGTGGTAGGGAAACTATGAAAAATTGCCATGGTGGGATCACTCCCATGGCTGGAGTGCTGCAGTGGATGGCTACAAGCTCTTGAGATAGGATAGGCTAGGAAGAAAGGGTGGTGGCATGACCCTCTATGTTGGAGGGTGCTTTGATGTTTCTGAGCTTGTGGATGGGGATGATAAGGTTGAATACCTATGGGTAAAGATCAGGAGAAGGACTGTCAAGGCTGACATTCTGGTGGGGGTCTGTTACAGACCACCTAACAAGAATGAAGAAGCAGATGAGCTGTTCCATGAGCATCTGGCAGAAGCTAAACAATTGCCAGCTCTTGTCCTCGTGGGGGACTTTAACTTCCCTGACATATGCTGGGAATACAACACAGCACAGAAAAAGCAGTCTTGGAGGTTTCTAGAGTGTATGGAAGATAACATCCTTCTGCAGCTGGTATGAGAACCTACTAGGGGAGCTGCTCTGCTAGATCTGCTGTTCACAAACACAAAAAGTCTGGTGGGAGTTGTGGAGGATGGGGGCTCTCTTGGACAGAGTGGCCATGAAATGGTAGAGCTCTCAACTATCTTGGTGGAGCCAGGATGGGGGACAGCAAAACTGCCCTCTTGGATTTACAAAGGGTAGACTTTGAATTGTTCAGAAGACTAATGGGGGTTACAGAGCAGATTGTTTTGAGGGGGATCACATGGCATGTGTGGTACAGATGAGGGATCAGGCCTAACCAGCGTGGGTTCACGAAGGGCAGGTTCTGCTTGACCAACCTGATCTCCTTCTATGATCTAGTGACCCACCTGGTGGATGAGGGAAATGCTGTTGATGTAATTTAAGGCTTTGCTGAAGTCCATGTAGACAGTCTCCCAAAGTATTTTCCTGCAGAAGCTGGAGAAGTGGCTTGAACAGGTACACTCTTAAGGAGCTGGCTGGAAGGCTGGGCCAGAGAGTGGTGGTGAATGAAATTAAATCCAGCTGGTGACTGGTCACAAGCATTGTTCCCCAGGAGCCAGTACTGGGGACTGTCCTGTTCATTATCTTTACTGATGACCTAAATGAGGGCATTGAGTGCACCTTCAGTAAGTTTGTAGATGGCACCAAGTTGTCTGGAAGTGTCAATCTGCCTAAGGGTAATGAGGACCTACAGAGGGATCTGGACAGGCTGGGCTGAAGCCAATGGGATGAGGTTCAACAAGACCAAGTGCCAGGTCCTGCACTTCGTCCGCAACAACCCCAGGCAACACTACAGGCTTGGGACAGAGTGGCTGAAAGACTGTATAGAGGAAACAGACCTGGGGATATTGGTCAATGGTTGGCTTAATATGAGCCAGCAGTATGCTGGCTTGTATAAGAAATAGGATTGCCAGCAGCAACAGGGAAGTAATTGTCCCCTGTACTCAGCACTGATGAGGCCACGCCTCAAGTACTGTGTTCACTTTTGGGCCCCTCACTGCAAGAAAGGCATAGAGGCCCTGGAGTGTGTTCAGAGAAGGGCAATGAAGCTGAAGCACAGGCCTTATTAGGAGCAGCTGAGGAAAGTGGGATTGTTCAGGTTGGAAAAGAGGAAGCTCAGGTGAGACCATACTGCTCTCCATAACTAGTTGAAGGGAGGTTGTAGTGAGCTGAGGATCATCCTCTCTTGTGTAATTAGTGGTAGGACTAGAGGGAACAGTTTCAAGTTCCACCAGGGGAGATTCAGAGTGGATGTTAGGAAATACTTCTCCAAAAGAGTGGTCAGGTGCTGGAATGGGCTGCCCAGGGAGTTGGTGGAGTCACCTACCCTGGAGGTGTTCAAGGAATGTTTAGATGTTGTCTTGAGGGACATGGTTTAGTGAGAACTATCGGTGGTAGGTAAATGATTGGACTGGATGATCTTGAGCATGTTTTCCAACCTTGGTGATTCTATGATTCTATTCTATGATTCTATGATTAAATTTGACTTCGTAAAATGTTACTATCCCAGTATTTCTGTGTCCCAGTAAAAACCTGTGGGTACAAAAGTCATTTAGAATAAATTGTTTGTCCAATTTTGCAGCAGGTTTTTTTTGTTGGTTTTTTTTTTTTACATTCTGAGGAAATGTGCTCTTCATGCACATCTCTAGGAGAACCCAGAGTTTCCACACTACTGTTGGAAAACAAAAACAAAGTGACACTCCTATCCAGTCTAGAAAGAAACTGCCACATAGTAACATCCATCATAAATAATGAATGGGTCAATTTCAAAGTGTAATATTACATCAATATGCACACTTTTTGAATATTGATGTAAATTGGTTTAAATTGACCAGATGCTCTGAAGATGGTGTAGACAGGTGCAAATTATTTCTCTCCTGTCAGCAAATCCCATTAGTCTTTAGAAGAGATGCACTATAAGAGAAAGCAGCTGCTTGTCCTCCTTAGGGACTGCTGAGAAAGGCACCTCTAATATCCCCTGGGAATTTCACAGAAGTGCTGAAAATGCAGAATAAGCTTGGGATGAGATCTCTAATCAACACTTTGTCTTGACTGCCTATATTTTTTTACTACCCATTTCTCAGTACAGTGATTCTGTCACAGGATAATGTATGCTCTACCTTTCTGAGGCCAGTTATCGTGTCTACAAAAGTAAATAAAAGATGCTCGAGCCTTTTGGTACCCCTGAGGCTTGTTGATGCCCTAGTTCATATTCATCTGTTTAAACATTTTTACTTTAAAAAAGGTGAGAGAAGTCAAGTTACCTATTTTCTGAAAGATTTCTAATTCAAAATATTGTAGGTTATTAATTCTGCTAACAGTTAAGTTTTACAAACAATAGTGTTCGGGTCCACAAGGAAATTCTGTTTTATTTAGTGGTTTGAGGAAAGCCTGTGAGGCAACCAAGGAATTTCTCTGACTGTTTTTCTGGTTTGCATCATCTTATAAATTCCAAGGGCTCTTCATTCTTTCTTTGTGAATCAGTGAGCAGCTTTCCAATACAGACTTCTCCTTTATTCTTTATTTTACAGGATCATGGACTATCCTGCTGAAGCTTCTATCTAACTGTACTTGAGTGTTGACAGTAAACTCAGCATAAAAATATAATCAAATCATTGTATAACTAGGGCTACACTGGAATTCTGTTTTATGTCAGTTTTACAATATTCTTTTGCTACAATAGGGATTGGGCTATATATAAAGTATTTTGGTATCTGGCATGTGTATGGGATAATCTTTGGGGCTTGGGGCAAGGAAAAAAATAATAGTTTGGAAATGCTAAAGAAAGAAAATAACACTATTTCAGGATCAAACAAAGCAAAGAATTGTAAGGAGAAGGAATGAGGCTGAATTAATAAGAGGCAACTATTACATGCTGTCCTGAATTTCTGGGAAAATTAAGACTGTTACCCTCTTGCCAGCCCCAGTATATCCTTGATATATTATCAATAATATTTTGATTTTGTAATTTTATAGTATTCTGCACTCCCCAATGCCTCGAAATGCATGTAAGAATTGTTTTACACTTAAAGATTATGCAGATATTATTAATATAATCTACCTTACCCCTTCTGACTTTGTGACAGAATACATATTTTCAGTATTAATTTCTAGGTTATTTTTAATCCTTTTTTGAATGCAAGGTTTTTTAGATATACTCTTGTGATTTCTTTCTGAAAATCTATGAATACATCATACAGTAAATGATCGATGAATCTTTTCTTCATTTTACCCTTAGCCATGCCGATTTGTGACAAAATTATTGTTTTACTCTCCCTCTGAAAATAAGATTGTCCTTAATCATTAAATGAATGCATACTACTTTCTTTAGCTGATAAAAGATGGCTGTATATTGTCTGAAGGCAAGCATGCAACATATACACCTGGAAATCAGCTCCCAACTACGATCATACAATTTGCATCAGATTGCTAAGCCTTTTGAACCCTTCCAATTTGCATAACTTAGTGGAAATAGGGCATAAATCAGTTCTTCCAGTTTGTGTTTCTGTATGTTATGGGAACAACAGATTCACTTCTGCTTTCTGTATTAAAAACAGGTTGTTAAATGTACAAGAATCTAAGAATAGAAGGCTGTATATCCAAGACATTATAAATACTTACCATAGATTCAGTTGCCCACCTTGTTATGCATGATTCTTCTGAATAACTATCTGATATTCAGAAAAGTTCAAACATAGCCTGCTACTACTACAGTAGCCATTCAGATTCCTAAACACTCTTTATATGGCAGCTTTGGAGAAGAGGTATGTCAGGCTTAGAGGTGGTTTTTTTTTTTTTTCTCAACAGAGCAAAAAAAATGGCCAGACTGGAAATGTAAATAGAAATGGAGAAGAAGACAAATATTGGAAATACAACTAGGAAACCGGATGGGGCAACTAATTTTAAATCTTTTTGCCTCTGCAAATATAAGAGCTTGGAGTCACATGAATGCAATGTACATAGATTAGGCCTTCCTGCTCACTCAATACAGCCACTGAAAAAGGCGCTGTGAAAAAAAAAAAACCAACAATAGTTGATTCAGAGAGTGAACCCATGAAATTAAAGTAAATCGTTTAGGATTTACTTTTTTTGGCAGGCCAGATTCAGATGCAAGTATACTAGAAACAGGCTTTCCCCAGTAATTTAGTGAAGTTCACAATTTCTTTAAAAGCTTCTGTCGCTAGGATGCACTGGGATTCTTCACTGGCATGCTTTTACTGTGCTCTTTCCTGAGCTGTCAGATCTCCTCTGGGTTGATGCATTCGCATGAAGTTAGCGGAAGGAGAGTGTAAATAATATGCTTTTCAACATGCCTTGCTAATGATACTGAAGTCACACAGTGTAATGAAAGTACTTTTGAGTTTTGAACTGAATGGACTGCTAACAAATGATCTAGCCAGAACTGGACAGCATGAATGTGGATTATGGCTCAAACTCACAGTGCTAAAAGAAACTGGGGGACCATTGAATTTTATAAGTGTAACTGCTGAATGGCTCTTGTATCATTATTCTCTTAAGTAACCAGTGTGAATAAAAAAAGAAAGGCATTCAACAATACCTCATAGTTTTATTTTATATTTATCTATTTTTATTTATTTTTAAAGATTTCTTTGAAATTATAAAATTTCTGCATCCACAGCATCCAATTTAATCATTCAGACTCAATCATTAGCAAAGATACATTTTACTGTCTGGAAGTTTCACTGAGGTCTGTAGCACCACTTTCTTCTGGCATATACAATGTAGGCTTTATACTGGGTGAGAACAACATTGATGTCATCTTCAACCTAATACCGTTCTGTACCAAGACAGAGGCCCATATCAGAGAGTAGTTAATCAGAAACCTATATTTGACTCCCTTCGGGTTGCACTGTAATTCACTACAGTCAGTACGTAAGGTTGAAAACAGCTCAGATTACTGAAATATTCAGATATAAATACTGCAGATTCAGGGACTTTATAGATTTAAAAAAAAAAACAACTGTGGGAAAGTATATCCTTCAATAGGAACATCATTGTGAAAATCTGTCTTAAAAGTAAAAAGAAGCCTAATATTTAAATTTCTCAAATACATCCAAGCCACATAAGAAGATAAATCCCTTTTTTAAAAAGAAATTATTCTCTAGATGGTAAGTAGAAGTTCAGTGCTGCTCTTCTAGTGTTTAAGGAGAAACTGATCACAGATTTACAAGAAACTAATTAACATCGTATGATCAGACATGAGGTATAGTCATATGGCTGGGAAGATTACATAAATACAATTAGCAAATGAGATGAATCAGATGCCTAAAACAAAATAATGGAAAAAATGAAGTCCTTCCTTGAACTCATTGTCTAGGAAACAATATACTGTTAGTATGCAACTTAAACAAGTAAAACAAAAATCAATTAACAGAGCAAGATCATAAAAATCAGGAGTAAGGGATTTGAAGAAAGAAAACTTTGCAACAAGAAATAAGAAGTATCTTTAGATAGTAATTCTTTCATTTTCTCAGATAATCCATAGCTATCCAATAGCTTTTGTACAAAATTGTATTTCTCACAGTCTTAAATAGACTCCCACATTCAGTATACTGTAAGCACTACTATAGCTCAATTATAAAAGCAGCATAAATGGGAGTCCTGCAGCAGTGACAGCTAGGAACAGAGTTCGTACACCAAGTTACAGTTGAAGGGAAATCATAATTTGACGGTATACCCGCCTGCTTCCTCAGCTCCAGCTCCATGATCCTAGGTTTGAGGAAAGAGGAGCACACAAAATAAAGGCCTGAAGTCTTCATTACTTTTTCAGGCAAACCTGAAAGACACTTACTAATCTCAAATATTTCATCAAGAGAAAGAATCTAAGCTGGCTAGAAAGTTAAATAAATGGATATTCCTGAAGCTTGCATTTATTATCCATAAAAGGGCAGGTATGATGAAAGACAGTAGCCAAGCAAAGGGTTTCAAGAATTAGTGCACTAGGGGAAGTAGTATAACACTGGGAAGAAATCTGTCATAAAGAGAAATGCCAACCAGAGATGAAATCTAACAGATAGGAAATGCATAGTGAAGTCTTCCAAGGGATGGAATTTTCCCCACCTACAGAGCTTTCCATAAATAACTTCCTTAAGATTCTAAAGCTACAGGGGAACACAGTGAAACTCCGTGGGGACAGAAGATAACTGAAGATAATTCTATACTTTTCTGATACCGTTGTATTGCTTTAGTATGTCTGGTACATTTAAGGTTTTTTGGTGGATTCTTTTTAGCCCTCAGAACAGACAGACTGCACCTATAAGGACCACACACTGGTAAAGGCACAGTGAGGTATGGCTGGGGAGTCAGGAGAATCATCAGCCCCAGTAGCTGCCATCCCACAGGGCCTGACCATGCTGGGCAGAACTGGTGTTTGCACATAGCTCTGGGTACATACAAACTAGGGCATGAGGCTACCCCACCAGTGGATCCAGCCAAGAGACAGTACCAGAGATAGGTCTTGAAAAGAGATACAGCTACATCACAGCTTCAGCTAGGAACAACAATCAAGGCTTAAGTAAAGTTCTCAGAGCAATGGGCAGAGTTTGTGGGTGAGTGTGATAATTATGAGAGTAACCTGATCATAACAAGAAGTACTGACGTAAGATGTCTGCTATACACTGACAGGAAAATGTCTTTCAACCTGGGAACTGCAGGCCTGGAAAAAATCTGGGAACCTAGAAGACTTGTGAGGGGTGCAGGTAGCATCCTTGAAGTGCAGCTGGACACCCGAGAACCAGAAGTAGTCTGAATAGACCATCAAGAAAAACAAAACATGAAATTGAGGAATATTTATCACCTGATAAGGTGAAGAATAGACTTAGAAAATTGAGAGTCAGCCTGAGAATTGGGAATTGATGTGAGAAATAACATTTTGTTTAAAGAAAATAAAGAAAGTTAAGAAACTTCATCATTTACTAGCTGCCTCAGAAAGAAGATAAAAATTAATAGCATCCATTGGTTACCTGAAGTACTAGTGCCCTACACCCTCTTATGTCTTAGTGGTGTAAAAAGGATCTGAATTTTACAAAATGGAATTTGTTTTCTCTCTTTTCCTTTCTTTCCCTTCCTCTGTTCCCTTCCCCACCCTTCTCATATTTAAACAGGTTGAATCCTCACTGGAACATCAGGTTAATTCTGTGATGCTAAATGTTGGCTACTAAACTCAATGATGTTTCACACCCTGTGATATAGATCACCTTTAAAATGACACCCTGTTTTTTAAGTCCCTTTTCTGAGCCTTCTTCTGGTGGGAGTTGGTCTCTTTTGAGATCAGTTTTCTTTATTAGACACCTTGAAGTTGATATTACCTCAATCTGCTACTTTTTGGGATTGGTTTGATGCACTCTATGCCGGTGATTTTATGAACATATACAGATTATACAAGTATATAAGTCTGAATTATTACAGTTGAGATAAATATAGTCATGATAAATAGAGTCTTGGAAAGTGTGTTAGTGATGAATAGATTTATTAGTGTATTAATTTGCTCTTCATAATAAATACATAGGTTACTTTGAAAGTAATGTGTCCTATTTATTTCCATGGAAGCTAAAACAAAGAGCACAATAACACTATTGGACAGAGCAAATTCTCAGCTACAAAACACACTTTTTCAGCATAATCACCACCACTAGCTATGCAATATATTGACCAGCAATAAACAAAAGCTGCATGCTGCTCTCATAAAAATCTGCAAGGGCGTCCAGAATGTGGATGTCTTTCACATTATTGTTGCCATCACTGAAAAACACTGTCCACTATTTCATTGTGCTAACATCCACCCACTGCTTGTTTTCCATAAATGCTTAGCAATCATCAATGAATGTCCATGGGAGCATTTTTTTTTTTCCATATGGAGGAATTCAGTGACGCACCTTTACTTCATAAGTACTTCCATGTCAGATGTTTTTTTATCAGTCTGCCCCTCTGCCGCCATCTCTCACATGGCATCGAAACATAATGGAATATTGGTGGGAAAGTTCAGGCTCTACTACCATACCACCAACACGTGCCACTGAAACTGTGGGCCAACATAACTACATAGAAGGAATGACTTTCAGAAAAGTCCCCATATATTCACTCCGACAGTATTATTGATGTTTGTTGAACCAGTAATACCAATTTGTATTTTCAGCTATGTTACTAACTTTAATTCCTCTAATTTCCTTTCTACTATCTCTCACTGCTGATACTATTAATTAGTTCTTTACTCTTAACACCTACTATGTATACATTTGCTTTCTGGTAATATCTGCAGTACTTTATTGTCTCTGTACTTTTAATTGTTTTAGAAATCATAGTATAAATTCTAGTGGCAGTTCATTGCTATCTATAAAAATATATATGACAAAATCTCCTTGCCTTTGTAAATTACAAAATCCTACCTATCCATTGCTGTGATCTCTACCTTGATCTATGTAACCCGACTCTACTTACCCATGGACTGGGTAAACTTGCTTTGATTGAGATAGGGTCCCAGGTAGGGCTGATCAGGGCACTGCTTAGTGCTCTCAGGGGCCTGGCAGTTAAGAATTATACACATTTAAACTTGTTTGAGAAACAATGACCCCTTCTCACAGCTCCACACTAAGCAGTACAGGCACCAGTTGTGCAAGACAAGTCCTCTATATTCTGTCCCTTCATATCTTCTGAAGGCTCCTAGAGTGCACACCCTTTCATAGTTTCTGCGGAAAGTCACAGGACAGGCAACAGGCTCATGTAACTCCCATCTAAACCAGAGCTATGGAGTCACTATATGGAAGTCAGACTATTTACATGACAGTTTTTACAGTCAGGAGATTAGGGAAGCACTACACAAATGTTAGAACTGAAAACAAACGGAGTTTGTCTCCTCTTGTTTTTCTGTGGTACATCCTGCTTCAATAGGCTGCAAGAATTAACAAGGAGGAAGCCTAGGCATTGGCCTGAAGAAAAGGTAAACCAAAACTAGGAATATGCTTTGAAAAATGGGAACAAAAAAATGGATGGTAAAACAGATTATAGTACAGACCTTATAGAGGTGGGAAAAGTGTTAACAGGGACAAAGAGACAGACAATTAGCAAGGCTTCAGGGAATGGAGCTGCTTAGTTGAGAAGCACCTATTTCATAATGAAATGAAAAGAAAAAGAACTAAGATAGAGGGTGAGTTCACTAAAAATCAAGGATTGAGCTAAGTAGAGAAAAAACAGGGTGGACTAGAGTATAAATAATATTAGGTGCTTGCCAGCGACTGAAAATTAAACACAAATGCTGAAGGTCTCTTCAATCCCACTACAAATTTATGACAAAATGTGGGTGCATGCCAGATACACTTTGGCAGTAAAGCCAGGAATCTCAGCAGAGCAGGAGCCACAGTGAACACAACTCTGTCACATGGTCTTTAAGGTCTTGGTATCAGCCTTGCACTTTCAGATGTACTACAGGTAATTAGATTTCTGTCCCCATATTCATTTCTAAGGAAAACGTTTGTCATTTAGCAGTGAAACTACAAATATTTTTTCTAAAAGCTGGAAAGGAGGAGGTAAGGTCTGCACTTGTCCTTGTAACCAAATTGCCTCTGCTTGTGTACAGACGTCAAACCAGTTTTACAAGAATGTTTCAGAGGTGTTGCCTTGCAACACATAGTTACACATTACACGTCCTTCATCAACTCTTTCCAAGGAGACAATACACACTACTACTTGTTTGCTCTGTGTTTCTTTGCTCAATACTTGCTTTGATCCTTTTGCACACAACAGTTTGTTCTTTTTTAGAAGGCAGACATGCAGAATCCATCTCTTTCCCATCCCTTCTTGATGAGGAGTCTGAAAATACAGCTGCTTTTTTTTGCGTGTGCATGTGTGTAGATACTTCTAATAAGGCAAAATTCCTTAAAGACCACTATTTTATTTTCCCATATTCTCACTTTTTATATGTATTTGCCACAGAATTTTCTCATTAAAAGACAGGGAAAATATTTTTCAACCATGGCCATTCAGCTTGTAGTTTGTCTCCTCCCTCTGAAAAATACCTGCTGTAGGATTAATCTAGTAAGGATACTCTTGAACTCTCTCTGGAATACCAAACACAATGAATATTTTTGAATAGTCATTCAAATTCAGAGGTTTATTTTGAGCATGAAAGGATTACTTTTATTAAATGTGTTCCAGGATAAGTGAATTCTCTTTCTTGTTTCATGTTCTGTTCTTTACCTCTTCTGTTAATGATTTCCTGAAAAACTATGTTATATCTCTAAAGATTTCTGACAATATAGAGTCTCTTACAAAACAATGAATATCTGAGCTGTTCTCATCTTGGTCTAGGTATCTCTTTCCCTCAAACAATTATGAAATCTGTCTTATCAATATCTGATTTATCTTTGTACCTAACTAAATCAGCACAAGTACAAACAATTCCTTACCTGTTCAGTCTGAATCTTTGGAATGTCACACAGGGCCACTGCATTTCTTACTGTGTCTCCAGACGGAGCTAAAAGTTTCTCTCCAGTGTCCATGTATGTTACATTTGGGAGAATTAGCTCCCTTTAACAGTCTCTTTCAATGAACTTGCTATGTTTTCTCCCGTTACTGCTTTGTCCATCCATGAATGTATGTTTCATAACTCATAGTGTGTTCCACTAAAACTTACACACCTCTTAGGGGGCACACTGGTCAGGCCTGTTAGACAGCACTAGAGTAACCTGCCCTACTTGCAGCTGAGTGCCCTAAAATTAGCTACAGCTAGGATTCCTGTTCTCTTTTCCCTTCTATGTCTTCAGCTGTTAAACAGTTCCATTCTGAGAGAAGGAGTAACAGTCTGTTCACACAGAAGACCTTAGAATCTACTCTGTATGTGATATATGGATATTCAGTCCACATGACTTACAATAATTGTTTCCTTACATGGACTAGGTCCCAAGGGAATAGAAGCACTTGACATTTCTTATTTCCTACTGTTGTTTTCCATTATTTTCTCTCTCCTCAAAAGAGGAGCTGAGTACTCTAGCATAAGTCTGGATCCTCCTCTGGGAAGGTTAAATTTTCTGTATGTGGTAGAGAAAAAAGAAAAATGAAAATTCAGAGTGTGGCTGAAGATAAATGAGTCTCATGGCTGCCAAAGTGGAACTGCCAGTTCTGCTACATATCTTCTGAGAACTCTGAAGTTTTTGGAACTCTGTAATATGCTTGTTGGATCAGAAAAACAGCAGAAAAAATATTCTAACCCATAAAAATCTAAAAATTTTCTATGACTTCCGTTCACTGAATGTGAGGCATTGGTTTAAAAACCAAATAAATGAATAAAATCAACCCTTACCCACACCTCAAATTAAAAAAAAAAAACCAAAACAAAACCAAAAAACCCAATAGAGTCAGCACTGCAATGGAGATGGGATGTACAGTGTAAGGACAGGAAGCAGGAGCTACATCAGCTTCTTCTTTCAGCTGCTTAAAAATCAGTGTGGGTGATGCATCATAAGCCCAACATTTCTCTCTTCTTCCCACTACTTTTTCCCAAAGGAGAAATAGGTACAATCTTAGCTGAGAACTCAAAGTGTAAAGCAAAATTCACACAGCAGAGAAATGAGGAAGTAAGGAGTTCTGAGCGATATACATCTTAAAAATTTGAGTATTTCTTTGAGTTGAAGCATGGCCATTCATATTCATTAGTTAATCTCTTGAAAATCTGTGATTACTGAGATGTTATTTCCAAAGTGTTTTGCCCTTTGTATTTCTTTCCCCTTAGGAGGCTGAGCTTGTCAGTATGTAGAGGTTGACTGTGCCATAGTGTGTGTGAGTAAGCTCAGTTTCATAATGGTGTAACATATCTTGATTAAGTATTTGCACTAAGTAAGATAAACATTAAAACAAAGATCACTGACACTGATAAATCCTTAATTTCCTGGGATCTCTCCTGGGTACAAAGCCTTCATTGTTTGGGACAGAAAAATGAGATTTACCAAGTTGACTTAGACTATCCAGCTCTCTAATGCAGTGCAGGTTACATTTTGTTTTGATTAACTGATTCTGATCACAGATGATGCAAAACCATAGCAAATAGATCACCTGAGCTTTGATTATCTCTAGGAATAACTCCTGCAGTAAACAAGAAAAGTAAATTCGAAGCAGCAGCTTGTACATTCTCAGCATTCTCTCCTTTCCTGGAGATGCCAGCAATGAGTCTCAGTCAGGTGAGACTAAATCACTTTAAAGCGCTCCTGATTATTTACAAATCCCTCAACAACTATGATCCATTTCATTTTAGTAGCTGTTATTACTCCATTGTCCATGATAATAGACTCAGTCATAGAGGCTGCAAGTCTGTGGGTAATTATGACAAAGAAATCTGAGCTCAGTTGCTTTTAGTTTCTTTCTCCTTCCACTATTTCAAATATTTTTGATTATTTATTTATTTAACACAAATCCTAACTATTCCTTGTCACTGTTAAAATATTCTTTAATATCAAAACTCTGAGATAAGAGTAAAGACTTGAATCTCAGTGACATCTTCTCTACTTACATGTATTAGTCATAGAGATTACTTTAAATGTTTTGTTCTGTGTTCTTCTTAAAGAGAATGTAATATATATATATATTTCATAATTTAAGATTAGCCACCAGTTTCACTGTGATGATAACGATACTTAGATACTGCTGTATTACATATGAAATGTGAGCAAAGGTCTGAAAGGAAGTAATGGCATATTTTTAAGCTACTGATTACACAATTTAGAACGTTTCATAAAGTATATGAAGTCAGAAACATTGCCTTCAACTTGTTAATTTCTAGGAAAAACAATAGTGCTCTTATTTCTTAATGAATTTACAGCAAGTAATATCGCTACATGCCTTAAGGAAGTATAAGCACTGCCTGAAACTTCTTTATGGAAAAATAACTAAAGATAAAATGAACAATGTTAACTCAGAACCCTTGTATTTCTGTATAAGACTTTGAACTTTATTTATCCATGTTATCTAAAAATAAATAGAACACATTTTTTTCTTTGTTAACAGCACTTAAAATCACCAGTAAGGAGACATGCCAGATTAAAAGATGGTAAAAAGACAGATAAAACTGTAATTTCAACATAGAACACTAAGTATCAGCAGTCTCAGTATAGAGACCAATCTGACTTCCTTGTGATTAGGGAGATTAGGAAAAAATTCAGTGAATATCAGCGGTGGCAGTGTCCCACTAAATAATGAAATATGGCATGGGAAGGAGATTTTACATGAGAAATAATAAATGTATAAACCATGTCAATAAAACTGCATTACAAAGGTTAGTTACTAAAGATCCAATTCTCATGAGCCCATTTGGACTACTGGTTATATGGTGTACCGTATATTATAGCTCACATGCTGTATATCCACCCTGAAATTACTGCATTATCAAGAAATACTGAATATCCACAGACAGTGAAAGCTGGAATTACTTCTTGTGAGTAGTACCATTATTCTAATTACACAATTAAATGCTGATAACATCAGCATAGCTATACAGCCAGGTCCCTCACAACTCTACAAGTATTGTATTCTCATGCAGCCTTTGTGCCACAGTAGTAAAGGCAACATAAAAATCCTGTAATTGGATATTTTTACTACGTTTCAGAGTCATCATGCATTTCTAAAACTGTAGTAAGACTGTTTAGAGGATTCTTGGGTAAGATCTAGAATTCTAAAATTTAGTGCATGGTTAAATGAATTTCAAAAAATCATCTGCACTTTGTATTTGCATTTACTTTCTCTCCATCTTTTTTCTCCTTTCAGGCAAAAGTTTTAGCAGTTTTATTCTGTTAATTACAGCTGCACAATTTCAGAAGCTCTTTCTGCAAATAAAAACTAGATATGTAGCTTAATTATCCTGCAGCATGAAAACACCATGTATGCTGTGATCCAAACTACGTAGCAATCTGGCATTTCATTTTTGAACTGTTATAAACTTGGAAAATTTTAGCAAAGTGACTGATATTTTTTAAAGAACTTTATTTTTTCTCTGTGTAATCTCTTTCCAAAGTGAAAATTGAAGTATATCTTTTGCTAACTGAAGTGAACTGGGAACTGATTAGGTTCTCTGATTGAAAAGTACATTTCAAAAAAAAAAAAAAAAGCCTGGCACAACAGTTTGAAAACCAAAATATTTCTAAAGATTCTTGTATTTGATGAATCACGTGTTTATCATCTTCTTCAGATAACTTTATTCGTGGCTCCCTACTGTCCTTTATCACATCATCAGTAATCATCTTTATATAATGCCATTGCATCAGCACAACCTTACCAGAAAAAAAGATAAATTTTCTCTAAGATTGATTCAATTTTTGCTTCCACAGCCACTGCCAAATCCTTGATCAGTTATCATAGCTTCTTTTCATGTTTTTCTGGTGTTTTGGCAATATCCTTTTCTGTCTATTCCCAAACTTCTCTCTTAGGACAACTGCTCATTTTCCTTCTACATAACAACATCAATACCAGAGACATTCTCAAGTTCTCAAGAAGAGTTGCACAAAACTATGTTTTATATTTGTGCTAAACAATCTGGTGACATTCTTATGGGTTCTGTTCTTGATCTTATTCCCTTTGGTATTCACAATGTTTCTTTTTCCTACTGCTCAGTCTCAGGATATTTATAATCTCTCTGCCAGAAACATTACAGAGAAAACCTTCATGCCTCTTTTCTACTTCAGATCATGATCCTAGAGCATTATGTCATGAAAGCATCTTTTGAATTTACCTTATTTTTTTTCTCACTCTGCTCTCTTCCATAAACTTTTTGCATGTCCCCTAGTATGTGCATGAGTTCCAAAACAGAAAATCCCATTTGTCCACACTCAAACTTTGTAAAATTGTCAACTTAACTTGGCATGTAGAAAATCATGTTTGTTTGGATCTGAAGTGTGTGGCACATAACAAATGACTGAATAAAAAATATTTGACTGGATTTAACGTATCAACAAAATCATGTCCCTTTTCAGAATGTTTAATCCAGTGACTTTCAGATATCTGAAAACCAGGACGCAAGGAGTTGATGTGTATGCAACAGAAACTTGGGAATATCAAGAAAAAGAGTACTAAAATACATGTCAATGAAACATCAGCTCTACTCTTCCTACTCAGATGGCAAAAATCCACATGCATTTCAGCTGGATTCATTGTGATCCTGAATAGTGAAAGGATTAGTTTGAGCAGTTTGGCGATGTGAGATGTAGGTCTGAGCCAGTATCAACTTTATTAAAGGAGAGAGAGATCTATGTGTATCTATATGTATCTAGCGATAAGACAAGGGAAAATGGTTTTAAATGAAGATGGGAGATTTAGGTTAGATATTGGGAGGAAGTTTTTCACTCAGAGGGCGGTGATGCACTGGAACAGGTTGCCCAGAGAGGATGTGGATGCCCCACCCCTGGAGACATTCAAGGCAAGGCTGAATTAGACTCTGGGCAGCCTGCTCTAGTGGCTGGCAACCCTGCCCGAGACAGATGGGTTGAAACTAGATGATCTTTGAGGTCCCTTTCAACACAGAACATTCTATGGTTCTATGATTAATCTAGTTATCACTGCAGAGAAATTCAAGCTTTTTCTCGTCAGTGATTTTTTCAGTGGTGTGAGAGTGAAAAGCCTGCGCAGAAACCAAATTATTTTTTGATTTCGAAACACAAAGTTTGTGTGTTGATTACAGATCTCAATCACTGACTTATTTTTATTGATAAATTTCATGGTAATCTGTGCCTGTCTTTCTGTTACAGCTAGTTATCTAGAAGATATGTGAGTACAGTCATGGAATTATTTCAACAGTAGTACCTGAAGAGGCATTTGATGGGAATCATCTGTATTTATTAATCATACAAAGATTACATAATGGCTCCAGAAAAATATGTAACAGGATAACTGAACATGTATAACTTCTATCCAATTTCTGAGATAGTCCTTTCACATTAAGAATATCAGATACAAAAATAATTGGGCTCTGTTTGTTCAGCAGAGACACTATCTGTAGAACACTGTTTCAGGACAAAACACAAGTATTTTGCAGTCTCACCATCTAGAGCACCTGTCCCAGAGTCAGCTCTTATATGTGTTTCTTTCATTAGTCAATTTAAAATTTCAAAGATATTCTAAGATCATCTTTTCCACAAAACAAAAATCCTCACAAGTAGTCAAAAAATGATACCTGACATCCTTATAAATGATGTTTTCCTAAATTGTTGACCTTGGTGCTGTGAATCTCAATGACTCCTTTTGAATTTTCAGTAGAAATACAACTGAATGCATCATGAAAATTGTTTTACTTTGATGGCAAATACACTGTCATTCAAAGGAGGACTAATACAGTAGTCTGAGAAACACTGTAGTTCAGACTGAGGAACGCCAGATAACCAAGTTACTGAGCTAGTCCTTTCAGAATGCTCTTGGAGAACCTTGCATGGTACTGCATAGTTCACATAGTTAACTATTATAGTCTGTAGAAGAGAAAGCAGTTTATAGAGGCTCTATGGCATATTTCCAGTGGTATTGGAAAATGAGTGGTCAGTCAGATCTGGCTACATTTAAATGTAAAAACAACAACAAAGTATTTAAGTAAATTTCCCTTAGGCATCAGGTGAATTGTGCCTTGTCTCATTATATTATGCTGAATCTCATGGAGTACAAGCAACATTTTCTGTAGGTCTATTGTTGCAGAGGCAGTACAAATGCTGACAACAGCAAAAAAGTTATCACAAAATCATACCCTGAGTATGAAGGGACCCACAAGGGTCATCAAGTCTAACTCCCAGCTCCATATGATTAAGATCACCTTACTGCAAATGTCATGGTCCATCTTTTCCACATCATCAATCCCACCTGACAGGAGATAAATAAGTCACTACTTTCAGTTCAACTTCAGTACAAAGCTATTAGGAAAGATCAACACTGAAGTCTTAATATAGGACTGACATAAATGGTTAGTTATCTAGCTGGACAATAAAGCAACTTAAAATTTCCTACCTACTCTTTTTCTTATCATGTCAGTCACTGCTGAAATCAAGATATTAAATCTAAAATGTCTTACCTTGTAATATAAAAGGTGAATGAACACTGGAAAATTAACTACTTTCTCTCATCTACCTGCTCAGAACATAAAACATCAATCCTAATAGTGCCCAGCACAAAGGATCTAGGTTAAAATATAAGAACGAGCTTGGAAATAATCCACAATTCATTTAGAATGCTCCTCTATCCCTCACCTAGGATCCCATTCAAAAACTAATAAAAGCTCCATAGAAACCCTTGATTACAGTCAACTTACCACTCTAAGGAAGTATTTTTGCTTGTTTGTTTTAGGGTTATTTTTTTTTTTTTTTTTTTGGTGGCAAAGATAGCTTCTAAATTTCCAGACTAAACAGATTCATGGTGAATCTAGAATAACTTGATCATATGCCAACATTGATCTTTAAAGTTAATACTTTTAATTTTTACTATGGCTTTTATTCTTTTGCTACATTTACAAAATCTGTATTTTGTTTTTGTTTTTTTTTCACTGATATCCTTTTGTTCTTGCAGTATCTACAGATAATAATTACCCTTATTTTCAGTTCATTCCACTTGTTTATCTACTTAAGTAGCTCATAGCTGTCTTGAGCATTAAAGACAGAAGCAATAGCACACCAGTATACTCCCTCTATACTCTCTATACTCTTACAGCAGTGAGAGTATGCAATATACTTTCTATACTTTCACACCAGTATACTCTATATACTCTCTATATACCTCAGTAAGAAACTTCTCTGATTTTTCATATTAGGTTTTTTTTTACCAGTTATATACAGATACCCTGAGAAAGGAAATTGAGAGGACACCTCTTCTTTGTCAGTGCCCAAAGATCCATCCAGGATGCATAACATTCATGAATAGCATGTCACTGCATAGTGATGATTTGGGTCAAGAATGACCATCTCGTAATCCTATAATTATAATTAATCTCGGTCCAAACCATGGTCAGCAGATGCTGCAAACTATACTTACATAATGTGATTATCACAATCACTTTCACATTCTTTCTGGAGAAATATATGGCATATATCTTGCTTCCTGATTTGCTCCCTTGCCTCAGATAAAGCTGTTAATCCTATCTGGCTCATTAATGACTCATAGCCATACCTTTAGTTTCTTGAGAGAATTAAAAAAAAAACAAGCAACAAAACAACAAAATACGAACACACAAATAAAATACACACACAAAAAACCACTCCTTAGGTAAAGGGTTAAATAAGACTATTACTTTATGAAACTGCTAATAGCTGTTACAGCATACTACGGTATTATTGTATAAGTTAAATTTATCTTTACTGTACCATTCCACTAGATACCATCTATAAGCATGACTTTTCCTACACATACTGTATCTAATGAAGTCCCTGTAGTCCTTAGTACCCTGCAGTCAGCAGGAAAGTAATACCTCAGTACATAGACAGCTTTGAAATTCTCAGCTGAAGCACTGAGAAATGTGTAACTGAATCTGGTTACCCAGTCTGGAAACAAATATATGATAATTCGTTACATTACAGTATCTACATGGAAATGTTATATGTAGCTTAAGATCCTTCTAATCCAACTGGGCAATTCAGTGATGAAAATCTGTGTTATATACTTCCTGAGGACAGACTTTTTTGTTTTTTAAATTGGATTCCCTATATATCAAACACTTGATTTCATTCCTAAATTACTGTTAAAAATTGCATAGAGTAAAAGAGTTCACACAAAGCTTTGCTACTTGAAAGATATCCCAGTCTTCAATTATGAGAATAAAAAATAAATAATTAACATAGAATAGATAAATTGATCATAATGGGTTTGTCTTACACACCTCAGATGTAGCCCAGTGTTTGTCACCCATAGCTGAGGCTGCTTTTGTTGCAAAGAGAATATTGAGTAAACATAATACATACTGGCTGTGACTGTCATCTATGTTTCTTTCCTACCAGTCCCTTAGGAAACTCGTGATGGAAACACATATTCATCATCTGTTGTACAAATTCTCATTAGCATTAGTATCCCTTTCTCTTTCTATGGTCTTTTTGTGAGAAACACAAAACAAAACAAAACAAAACAAAACCAAATAGTAACTCTTACTTCATACTGTAAAACACGCATCTGGAGCCATTTTTTTCTCCCTGCTAGTGTAGATATTCATGAGCGCAGCATGCAGGCCTTTGTTCATTGTTGGTGAAAATGCATAGCTAATGGTGAAGACTGTGATGAAAAAGAGTGTTTTGTAGCTGAGAATTTGATCAATCAAATAATGTCAGTGTCCTCTTTGTATCTGCTACAGTTTCCATGCAGATAATAGGAGGCATTATTTTCAGAGCAATACATGTAGTTAGAACAACTTGAAAAAAGACAGTACAATCTTATATTCCATTCTTAAAATCTGCAGAATAATGACAGAATTTGGGATAACTTTTCATATACATTATTTGCTGAAGCTCCTGTTTCACTATGGAAATTGCATACTATCTGTATCTGGAGCAATTCTAGAGAAGCAGTGATCAACTTCAATCTATTATTTGCACACAAAGATTCACAAAATTGTGAGCAATTCTTAGCTGGCTATTACTCTTTATTTTTTATAAGATGCACAGTCTTTTTTTCAAGTTGTTACAGATTACTTATAATCAGGCATAGAACTTGAAAAATTTGTCTGGGAACAGACAAGATATTACAAAGAAGTTATTATATATTAAGTTAGCAGCTAACTGTATATATGGTCAGATATTATGGTAGTAACTAGCAAACAAAATATTATATAGCAGCTTGTTCTTCCAATAATATATATGTATATCCCCGATTAGCCTTTATTTTCTAAAGAAAATTAATTTCATCTCTTTTCAAGAAGAGACATGAAATAATTACCAATCACAAGTGACCGATTTCCAGTCTATCTCTAATCTGGCATGTACTTTTATTTTTAAGATATTCAAACTTCAAAGATGGTTTCTATTGCTAAAACAGTATCTCTTATTTGTGACGTTTTCTGAAATTTCTATGTGAGAAGGTGTTAAGAAATGTTTTTTCTGTGGCTCCCCTCTTGGAAATGTTATGGATTTTCTTCTATTTAATTAAGTCAAAATAGGGAAGTAGACTTCTGTTTTTTTGGACACAAACATGTATTTCATGTCTGGTTATAGGTAAAAATTAATTGCTTTCTCAAGTAGAAATGTGACTATTTTATGTACTGGAGCAAGCTGAGCAACTATAAACATTGGATAAATTTTAGGAAATACGTCCTCCAACAATCTCAGAATGTTTCAACAGAAAACTGAGTTATGTTTTTACTGTAAAATATTTACTCAACATACAAGATACAATGTTTTTTTTATGGAAAAACAAAAACAAGAACAAAAATAAAATCTTTATAGGTTTGGTATGTAAAGTATGTATTTCTCTAGAACAGCCTGTAAATTTAAAAAAGAAATGCTTTGAAAATTTCCAATTACACATAATCTCTACGACAGTATTGCACTGAGCATTTAGACCCAGAAAACAGAAGAATGTGGTTTAACCTGGCAGGCGGCTCAGCAACACACATCTACTTGCTCACTCCCCAAAAATGGGATAAGAGAGAGAAATGGAAACACAACAGAACTTGAGTTGAGAGAAAAAATATTTACTAGGACAGAAAAGAGAAACAAAAAGACAATGATAACAAATACATACATATATATACATATATGTCTTATAACAAATATATATATGTATACATATATATATACTCTACGCAATTTCTTGTCATCTGCTGAGAAACATCCTGCTAACAATAGAACTGCACATCAACTGACACCAGCAAAGCAAAGCAATGTCTTACCACCCACTGACCAGTGCCCCAAAATACCCAAAATGTGGCCCACCCCTAGCTAACTTCTCACAGCTCTATGGCCTTTCACATGGTGTCATGTGGCATGGAATAACCCAATGTCTAATTCAGGCCAATGTCCTGGCTTCATCCTGTTCCTTTGTTACCCCACTGTAAGGGCAGCAGCTCCTTCCCAAGCATGCTCCCATCACTCAGTGACAGTCAGTGCATTGCTTTGAAACCAAGATAAATGCATTTTCATAATGGCAGAAGACTAAATCTTCTATCAGGTATAGTTTATCCTCTGAGTTTATAGTAGTTAACTATCTTCTAATTTAACAGAAATTTATTTCATATGCAGTAACTGCTTTTTAAATAACAATAAATCATCCAATCATTGCAGCTCGATTATTTTATTCATTCCAACAAATTTCACATGCATAGAGATTCAGACATGGGAAGGACTTTAGGATTTCCTTTCTCATTAACTTTTGTATCTGTCCTTTGATTTGTTTTTGAGCTCTGAACATAGTGATTTCAGGCTACCTGCACACAAACAGCATTCATTTCTTTCACAGCATTTTCACAGAAAATTTGGTGTTTAAAAAATTAAAGGAGTGCATAAAACATCCTGCAAAGAGGGTTTTGTCACTTGTCTCTATATTTCAAATGCTAATGTTTTCACTGTCATGAAATTTCATTATGATAATTGTAGTTTGTATACTGAATCTCTTCAAGCGCAACAGAATAGCTTTTTTTTTAATTTTTTTTTTATTTTTGCAGTAGTTATATAATTTCATAATTTAAAACAGTTTAAAATGTATATGAATATATGTATTTCTACATATGTATGAATGTGTGTGTATCTAACAGAAAAAAAGCACAGCATAAAAAGTAGGTAATAATAGTAAATCACATTCAGTTGACTCCTTTTAGTGAAAAATGAAAAAGCATTACTTGGAATGGAAACAGATCTCTATAATATAAACTATTTATTTGTAGAAATGTCATAATAACCATAACAGTAATACCAGCATGCTAAGAACAAATTATATTTAGGAGCAAATCTGACCTTATTAGTCAAAAACTTATATTTCATTTTCAAACTCACTAAAAATCATTTTTCAGAAAACAAAACAAAGTATGTTGAATTAATATTGTAGCTGATCAGAAGCGAGAGAACTGAAGGTTCTCATTGGGACTACCTGTGTGTTCATTTTAGGAAATACGTAACAGAAAAAAAAAAGTTATAGGAAGGTGACACTCCTCTTTTGGTATAGACTCACATGCAGACAGAGCTCTGGAGCGCACATCCTTCAACATAAATGGCTGGTTCCCTTGAGGCTTGAAATGTAAACTACAGTCTGAAGGAGGACACTGCAAATTTTTATTCTCCATTACCTTTTCCTTTGGAAGCAGAAGAGGACATCTTAAAAACAGGTTTTGTTTGCATCCATGCTAGTGAAGGACATATACAAGGGCTGCTTCAAAAGTAATGCCTCTTATTATGTCAGCCCATAATATCAGAAATGGATGTTGGTGGTATGGCAGTAGAGGTTGAACAACATTCTGTTACATTTTGCTGCTGAGTAACAGATGGCAGCACAGAGGTAGTCTGAAAAAATGTTGTCTGACATGAAAGTGCATATGAAGCAAAGGAGTGTCATTGAATTCCCTCATGAAGAAAAAATTGCACCCATTGACATTCATTGTCTCTTTTTGAAAATGTATAGAAACCAAACAGTCTTTGCTTTACAAAGGCAGAGAAATCTTCCATAAAGAGAAAGAAACTATTGGAATTCAGTTCATAAGTTTTCTTACAAATCAGCTTCTTTGTAAGTCTTCTTAAGATGATACTTAGGAGAAAACCGCTTTTATAAGGATATTAATTAAGTTTGTATGGTGGGAAACTGAAAACTGGAGCCCATGTACAGGTCTCAATTATCAAAGGAAATGCTTGAAAAATAAGTGGAATTGTCTGGCGTTGTACAGTGCATGTTGTAAAACTGTTGTAAAAAACAACAAAAAAATGAAACCTTCAGAAAATCAAATTGTAAAGATTCTGGACATGGTTTAGCATTGTAAGAATAAACATGAGAAAACAGCATGAATATAGCACTCTTTGTTTTCAGTCAGTACAGACAGTCCTTGTGCTTAGTCTTGGTGAATCAAATCTCATGAAATCCTATAAAACTTTGTTAGTTAATATGACATAAACGATCTCTCAATTTATTTGCATTCCTCAATAGGTCTTAACTATTAAGTCCTCCTCAACAATTTCCCACATTTTTTAGTATCTGTGGATTTATCTTAATAAGATATCATTAATTGCAATATATTTTTGAGAGATCCTAAATAATCAGACCTAAAGGGACCACACAGTGTAAATAATGAGTAGATTAATATTGAATTTTGACAATTTCCTGAACACATCTGCCCTTTGTACACATCAAATGATTGTCTGAAATAATGCAGTTGATTTGTGTAAGTAATTAAACATATTTTATTGAGAGGTGACTGAGAAACTACTCTGAAACTAGAATTTACTCCTGTAAAGAACCTGAATAAGGGCACTAGGTTGAAATCTCTTTGACAGATATATTTTTACATGGAAAATAGAAAACTTGCAGCAGAAGACATGGAGAAATACTTTTTATGATAGTGCAACTATCTTGTGCTTAGGGAATTAACTTGAGAGAAAAGGCAGTAAGGCTCAAAAAAAAAATACTAGTTAATGGGGGATAAACAGGTCTCACTTTGAAAATGAAAAACATTCTGATGAGTAAAAAATTGGAATGAATGTTGTTTTGAATGAATTTGATTTGGAATTTGCAACAAAATATTCCCAGAAGGATACTCTCTTATTCTATTGCCTGCCCAGAAATTTAGCTCTGAAATCATGAGAGTTTACTCAGTCCTTGTAACAATGAGGAAATGGAAGAGCATTCTTTCTTTCCACTGGAAAATTCTGGTGCTTCTAGCTCTTGTATTTACCAACACCATACTATAACATCAGAAGTAACTACAAAACTACCAATGACACTTTGTAATAACCTGAATGCAGAGAAATTTAGAAAATAACTATGCTAAATAGTGCCATTTCTACTGACAAAATTTGCAACTAACTTTACTTTTTTCCTCATTAGCAAGTTAAGGTGAAAGATAATCTTTCTTACTTAACAAAAAACAAACATAATAGTTTCCATAACAAAACAGACACAAGTATGTATTATCACATATTTGATATTTCTGATTCTAGCACAAATACAACTTCTCGTCTTTATCCTAAAAATCACAGTGTATTTTCTCCAGTTCTTACTGGATATTGAGAAGAATAATGGAACAAAATAAATTTTATATACACTGCTTACAAGTAAAAAAGATTATGTTAATTAATTCTACTAAATACTTTTCTGTATCTAAGCCCAACTTCCTGTATTTTTATGTTGGACTACTGAATGTAGTACCACCCACAGCCTCATTATGCTAACATTCACTGTTTGGTCTCCATAAATATTCTTGAAGTGTTAATGAATGTCAATGGATGCCATTTTTTCCCCATGAAGGAATTCAGTGACACACTTATGCTTTATAAACACTTCCATATCAGACGTCATTTTATCAGACTGCTCCTCTGCAGCCATCTGTCACACAGCAACAAAATGTAATGGGATATTGTTGGGAAGGTTCAGCTTCTACTGTCATACTACCAATATCCACCTCTGATTTTGTGGGCCAACGTGATAAAATAGGAGGCATTACATTTGTAACAGCCCCAGTAGAATTTTTGTTCAAATTTGTTTCAAAGTAAGCAATCATTTCATAGTATTTCTACTCAAATACCTTGACCTTGATCTTTTTATAGTTTTTATTGCTTATCTAGCACAACACTATTTTTACTATTAGCGGGTTCCGTTATCACATAGTGAAGTTCTGAATAAAAGCTATGACCATAAAATATGCACATGTTTAATATGAAAGTGTGCATTCACAACATCATGAAACATAGTAATATCATGTTAATATAGCATATAGAGTCATAAATTCAAACCTTAGCAATGTGAAGTAAAATCAACCTCCTTATGACTTTAAATGCAGTTCCAGTTGCTTCTACACTTTATAAAGCAATAATGTGCTGAATTGCTGTTGATATTTATTTTTTCATCAAGGGTGAAATGCAAATTCCAAAATAAGGAGGCTCTAGAAAATAAGGCTACATTTATCAAACATGAGAAGAAAGATCAAAGGTGTTTGTAGAATAAAGCTGTCTAAGAGAAGAATCAAGCAAAAGCTTCACTTTATGTTTCTGAAGCCAAGAAGGCCACTCCTACATTTACTTAGAGACATCCATTGAAATGCTTTCCTGGATTATGGCCAGAACGTATAAAAAACTGTACTGGATGACATTTCAATACTTTATTGGGTAACATCAGAATGCTGTATTCATGTATCTACATAAGTAAAAAAAAATGCCATGGTACTTAATGCAACTAGATGCACATAAAGTATGAGACAATTACTTCACTGATAAAATTATCTGCAGTCAAATATTCATTCTCAATTTCTTGGAAATATGGCAGTCATTCAAATCAAATTCTGGGTTAATTCAACTGCAGTACAATTAGTTTTGTTAGTACTACTAACCAAGAAAATAAATATCCAATTGGAATGTCTCAAAATGTCATTTCTTCTTCTAAAGGCTGAATGAAACCAACATTTCAATTTCAGCTCTGAATCACATGTAGCAGGAGGTTGAATGTGTCTCTCTCCCCCTCAGATAAATATCTTGCTGCTGCTTAGCACTGTCTGTACCTTTCTTTTAATCTGTTTTTTTTCCTCCTCCCCAAAAATGATTCACAGTTGCCCTGACAAGAGATTTAGAGTCTCCCAAATGCCTTGAGTTGAGACATCTGTTGTGTGAATTCTGTCCTTGACAAAGAGGATTTGTACAGTGGAAATGTCATCACCAAGCCTCAGAGCAATGCCATCCAGTTTCAGCCTATGCATTCTGACTTCTTACTTTACCCACAATGATATTAGCACACCTTATTTGAGGATGTTCCGTTTTTAAAAATGCAAACACTGAGAAAGGTTTTCCCACTTTTACTGCCAAATAATGACATCTATAGAGAGTGTGTTATGACAGATTAGAGCTACCGAGTAAGTACAAATCAGGCCCCTTTGCTATCTGAATATAATGCATAAGCTCAGTGGAAAAAAAGTTTGGCAGCAACTTGCTCAGTTTCAAGATGGATTTACTTTCACATAAGAATTAAAAATGCACTTCTATGGCCATTGTCTCTGCTGATAGGGGTAAGAAATTGCACATAGGTGAGGAAATTCATTAAAATTATGTTTCCTAACGATTTAGGGTTCCCAAAGCAGGAGCTTACAAACAATAGCAAGCAAGACTCTTCACGCAAGCCCTTAATAAATTACTTGTCTAGGTGGCTGAGGCAGATCTTCATCATCTTGTCTGTGTAGATCCGAGATCTTTTAAAGCAAGGCAGTATAAAAGCCTTTTTATACAGCATGCACACACTGCACATAAGCCAAGTTTATTGAGTTTTTCACTTGTAGCCTGCCACTGCAAGCAGCAGCACAGCACTATTTCTCCCATGCATGGCAGAGACCCATGTTCCTCAGGTCCATCTGTACGAAGCTGCTGTCTTTCTGGCTATGTTCTGAAAGGGATATTTGTTATGAAGATCTTGTGATCTGCATCTTTAGATGTTAATGCAGAACTTAAAGTTGCTATTTGTGATCTTCCTCTTATCATCTTTGTTAGTAAATAATGTTCTTGATACAGTATCTCTGCATCTATATACAGCTGTCAGTGCACTAAAAGAAAGAAAAGGCTCTTTTGTGTTAGATAGAGTTACAGTGAAAGGGTCATCAAAGAGGTTGAATGTGTTAAAACTACGTTATCGTTCCCTCCTAACCTTCTTGATTTCTCAACAAATACTTCCCATGGATTGGGTCATGCTCTTGAAAATTCAGAGTATTTTTCAGGTTAACATTACTATACAATGTCCATGGGTTTCTAAAAACAGCAAAGCGATGATTTGCAATGACAAAAGTGCTGATAAGCACTTCTTAATTTCAGGTTATTATTCTGTGAATAAAAAGAATCAGAACCGGAATGAAAGGCAAAAGCACTTCATGGAAAAAAGACCTACCCTTTCAGTCCTATGCAGATGGGCATGTCTGCTGTTGCTGATGCACCTTGTTCAGGGTGTATTCTCAGTCTTAAATTCCTTATTGAAAAGTATGAGTATGTAATTGATAATGATCTGCAATAGCATTCATTTAGACAAAAACTGCACAATGCCAACACATGAAATGTTTTAAGGAAAATGACATGAAAGGGCATCCTTTTCAAGGAATAACAATGATGCCCTGTATTTTTAAGATGTTATTACTACTGAATTTTAGTATAATTGCAATTACTTTTCTTTGATACATTAACAGTACAATTTACTTTTCTTTCGTACATGTATAATAAATGCTCCTACTTTGTTTTGTAAACCTGCCAACTGCAAAGTCTCCTGTCATTTCTTTTTCCATTACTGTATTGTCTACAGTCATTTGCAACCAAAGATATATAAATAATAGTAATACTGAGAATAAGTGTATATTTTTGTAGTTATTTACAAAATTCTCATTAGAATAAAATGATAATGTAAAGATCGAAAAAGTCAACAAGAAGAAATTAAACTGTCATATTTCCTTCATTAAATGCGAAGTTATTATTTTGTTGCATTTTATGACAAAATTGTCTGAAGACATTTTGAGCATTTATTTTCACAGTTTTTAAGATAAATAGATCTAGACACCAGGGTTGGACATATATATGTATATAGATGTAAATAGGTAAGTTCATTTTCTAAAATTAAGCAACTTAATTTCTTTATAAATGACATTGTGGGTTCGTCTATTTTTTTCATCTGTTTAAATTGAACACGTGAACAAAATGTAGTATCATAGTATTAGAGACATCAGTCCTTCTTAAATATTTATTGAGGTACTAGGATGAGGGTGTCATTGTAACCTTAGTTGGGAAAGTTCTATTTAAGTCTTTGACAATTTCTGCAGTTCTGAGCTTATAGTCCTTTCTTCACACCCCTGTGATCTGTTATTCTTTTCTACTTTCTACGTCTTCTCTGAGGTCTCTACAGCATTCCTGTTTTAATAAAACCCACCAAATGTGAGTGTAGAAGAGGCTACAGCTATAGTTTTCCTCAGCTGCAAAGGGGAAATGCAAATGTTCTCTGACACCTTTGTTCATTCTGTGTTACTGAAACCAATCTGATGTTATCTGTCTCTGCTTTCTTACCTAGTTGTGTTTGAACACTTTTTTTGGATTAGGAGAAAAAGAGCCCAGCAGTAAAATCTTATCACTATTTGTTACATCTTTGGTGCCAGAGAGCAAGCTCAAACCCTGAACCTAGTCACCCATACTATCTAATTATTAATGACTTCTGGCATGTTAACCTGTACCACCTGACACTCCTACAAAATGCTTGGGATTGCATGAGCCAAGAGCTTTTCACACCTTCAGAGCTTCTTCCACAGTGCTATGCTTTACTAACATTCTCTTTACCCCTTCCACCTCCTTCACTATTCTAGCAATTTTTGTACACAAACACACCCACAAGTCCTGAAGAACCTGTAACAGGTACCCTCAACAACATGCTCTGCAAAAATTGCTGATGGGCTGCAATAGATTTTATTAATTCAGTCACTTTACTTGGAGGAAACAAAAAAGACATTATTACATCTTTGTATCCAAAGACCATTCCAGGCACAGACCCAAGGCCAAGAATATTGTGTGGATGTGGTCAGTCTGTGTCTGCTGGCCTTAGAGCTCATGACCACCGTTTTGGTGTTCTCAAGTATACCTGTTTTCAAGTACAGATATCACCAGCTTGTTAGGCTGAGGATACAGGCCAGTGCTGTCATGAATTCCTAGGAGTCTAGGAACAGGCTAATAGGAAATGCTGAAGGAAGAGAAGACCTATCACTTTTTTTTTTTTTTTTTTTTTTTAAGCTTTGGAACACAAAGAGGCTTCTCTAATCATTGGATCCAGCTGCTAAGTCCTGTCCCTAGATTAAACACATAATTCAGCAAGATTCACCTTTAAAACACAACAGATGCTACTTACCTTTTGAATGTAGCCAGTTCTGTAAATACATCTCAGGGATTTGCATACCTTCAAATTCAACAAACTTGACTGCACAGCTTCTACATCTCAAGGAAGTCCCTAACCATAAGGCTATATCTTAGTTTGGGTCTCACAGTGAAACCCAGAGCCCTCATCTAGATTGATTAGTTTTGTATCTACCGCACAGTTAAGTGGATAATATATGTTGTTGCAATTACTTTTTTGTTTTAATCACAGAACTAATCTAATGTCCCTAAATCATTTAGTAATTATTAAATACTCTGTATATGGCCTTTGATCAGAATATTCCACATTATAAACAGCATGCCAAATGCTCACAGTGCCATAATCACATCTCTTTTCTAGGCCATGGTTTCTGAAGGAATGTGTTCTTGGTTAGGTTGAACCCTGCACTGCCAGTTCATAAGACAGCTTGATAAACAGTTTCTACAGTGTATCCTTTTAGAAACAGATCTTAGATTTCTAAATCATAATGTAACTGATGTGCAGATAACACAATACTGCTCAAGACAAAGTAATTTTGTAGTGAAAGTGCAAATCTTTAGACTGAAAGAGAGGGGAAAATTGAACAAGTCATCTCCAGAGTTAGAAGTCACTGAAATGTGTGTGCCTCCTGAGATTTGACTACCTTGCTCTGTTTCAGATCTCTAAAGCAGGGAACTTAAAATTTAATATTTTCTAAAACTCATAGCAAAAATAAAATGTATCAGAGTAACGTATTTATTTTAGCATACCTGCAGACAGTATGGAATTCAGTCCTGAAGGAGACCATGAGTCTATGGTTGGTTTGGTTCCTTGAACTCAAAACTATCAAGAAATGCTCTCATTGCTCTGTGATAATATCTTGCACAAAACATACAGATATCCTACCCCTATATTTCTCAGCCTTAGCATGCTCCACACCTGTTACAGCACTTTCTGAACTTAGATCTGTTCTCCTTATGGTTGAAGGCAGGAATCTGCACCAGCTTCTTTCCTACTTTTAATTATTAATTCTAACAAATCCATAGATATTCCGAGGGCAACACAGACAAGAGAGAAGATGAGACTCAAGCTACTTCTGCTAGAGCTGTTCTTCTCTTTATAAAACCATTTACAATCACAACTGTGATAAGAGGAGTTTAAGATTTAATTCGTCTGAAATTAACTGAAAAGTAAACTGAAGCTGCACAGCACAGGTGGGCATTCTAACATTCTAGCAGAAAGTACTACGTGACTTTCTCAGTAGGTTTGTCTCAACCTGATCTATCTTTGTTTTTTCTTGTATTCCAACAGAAATTTTTTGTGCAAGGCCACACAAGAATTTAATCTTCTACAAAGTGATTTTTTCTTTTTTCCATTCTTCTGGAAAGCAGAAAAAAACAAGCACAAGAAACAGACAAAATAGCCCACAGTCTTCTTAAAATAATCAATAATAAAAAATATTGTTTAATTCAGAAACTAAATTGACAAAAATCAATTCTTTGCACAGACTTAAAAATAATAAGTTTCATTGGCCTAAATGTGCTGATGCACACAAATAAATTGAAAACCATACTCCCCTGTCATTGTTCTGTCACAAGCAATTTTTGACTCACAATTGATCTTTCATTATTAAGACTTAGAAAAGCACTAATTTGTAAATCTGAGCACTTCTGATATTTTTTTACAACAAAAAACATCACAGTATCATAAAAAAGATTCTTCCCCATTATAATTTGTTATTATTACTTTTATTATTATTAATTATCTTAGCCACTCTAACTCATCTCTTTCATTCAGGAGATTGACGTGAACACACGCCAAAAAACTAATCAAACACATTTCTCTGAAGATGTAAAACCAATCACACAGTCATATTATGCAATAGAACATGAGTGTTCATTTATAAATAATAAATCAGTTTCATTGTGCATACTGAATACAGATTACTATAATTTTTACGTATTTTTCTCCTTTAAAACTTCTTATTGAGAAATAAATGGAAAATGACTTCATTATGCATACATAGGTCACTCGGAAAGTAACGCATCTTATTTATTTCCATGGAAGCTAAAACAAATATGAAGAGCACAACGACACTATTGATAGAGCAAATTCTTAGCTACAAAACACTAATTTTTCACATTGTCACCACCATTAGCTCTGCATTTTTGCTAGTAATATTCAAGAACTTGCATGCTGCACTCATAAAAGAATGCACCAGCACAGGTAAGTCAATGTCACTGTTGCCACTGCTGAAATACACCACCCCAAAACTCTTTGTACTCAGATCTACTGTTTGGTCTCCATGAATTTTCAGCAAGCATCAGTGAATGGCAATGGGTGCATTTTTTTCCACATGGAGTAATACAATGACACATCTTTGTTTTATCCACATTCTATGTCAGATGCCATTGTGTAAGACAGCCCCTCTGCTGTCATCTGTCACATGGCAACAAGTGTAAAAGAATATTGACAGGAAGGTTCAACCTTTACTGCCATACCATCGATATCTACTTCTGACATCATGGGCCAATAGAATAAAATAGGAAACATTACATTCAGAGAAGCCCTAGAATATTCATTTTGTTGTCCTTTGAAAACCATGCTTTATTCTATTTGAGCATTTTAAATGGTAAGTATCAATAGAAGAAGACTGGGAGTTATTTGTTTGTTTGCTTTAATGAATATTAAATTTCATTTTCTCATTCTGCGTATGATTATACCTGATCAGTAAAAAACAATGAGATAAAAAGATACTCCTTTTGTGTATAAATTATCTAAGGCTGGTATACCTCATAAAACAGTCAGAGTTACATATTTGATGAAGGCTGTAAGAAAGAGAAACTAAAATTTTTGTGTACAGGGGAAAAGCAAAAAGAACAACAACAACAACAAAACACCAAAAAACAAAACAACAACAACAACAAAAAAACCACCAACATTTCCTTTCAGAGAAGAATATAGCTGATCATCAAATATTTCTACCTGTTCTAATTCTGAATACACTTGGCATAGAGATGTTACATGCAGGAGAAAAATATCTGCTTTGTGAGTATCACAGAATAGCTGCCAAGTATGTGCAGGTCTACAGTAGCTGCAGTTCTGGTCTGGGTTCATTTGCCATATCTTTGGACTTGTCAATGCATGAAACAATTTTTCTTCTGCAGAGTTTTCTGTAGTTGAAAGAAATAGATTCATTGCTCCTTACACAAAACACAACTGCAGCAAAATTTTGCTGTTTTTCCCAGTCTGTTGGTGATTACTGCCAAATTATTCTATTCAAAGCTGACTCAAGTAGTAGTCAAAACAGAAAAGATAAAAGTAGCAACCTGCACTTAAAGTATAGTTAAGTGATAAAGAAAAGTTTTAAGTATTTTTAGGAACATTTGTTGATGGGCAGGTAATATTGGAATTAATTTTTTATTACTACATCTAAAATAAAATCAGGAAAGTCAATAAAATGTGCCTTTTCACTCCTCACCATTGTAAAGTGTTAGAGACTAGAGCAGAAAGACTTTTCACCTGGAAATTCAGAAGTTATTATCAATTTGTTTTTGGTTTTGTTTTCTTCAGTTTAATTAATGTGCTCAGTGCGAAACTGTCAGCAAAAATTGGAAGCTGTGGTACAGTTTTGCACTACAGGACACATGGAGTGGATGAAACGAACTATTGAGCAGTCAAAAAATATTTAAGAGTGGTATGATAAATGAGTGCACTGATCAAATTTTCTCTGAAAAACAATAGCAACATGCAAAGAAGGGAGAAGTTCGAATGGAAGCCATTTTGCTTAACTTTAATATTTAAACTGCAAATGTTCATATCTGTACAAACAATCTGTGCCGTCCTTGCCGTCAGTGGAAACAAATGGTCAGTCCAGAACATAAATAACCTCTTACATTCAACTCAGTCATTTAGACCTTTCCAGTAACTGTGTCCTTGAGGTGCTTGTCTCTAACACTCACAATAAGGATATCCTAGAATCTTAGCTCAGAAGTAGCTGTTACGCTACAAAAGTTCTCTTTTGTCGTATGAATCACGCATGTAACAACTGAAATCCAAAACATGATTGGTAGGGGTATCCCTCTGCAATTTAAACTTTTAAACTGTAGTTTGGGATCTTGCTTACCATTTGTGTGACCTTCCTGCCTACCCAAAGCACCTCAAGCCATTTGGAGGAGACTGCTGTATCTCACTTTATCTGTCACTGCACCTGATCCATGTTTAAAAGATAAAGGATTGCAACAGTGGCTTGCAATCACAAATGACAGGCCATATTATGCATTCTTTTGCCCTCAGGCGAGATCAAGTATATATTCTATGAGGTACATCAAAATACATTTTTACATGAAAGTTGTTAAATGGTTTAATGAATTATTACTGAGAAAAAATATCCATATTAGATAACCAACATCTATGCTGTTCAGATGCCTCAGGGTTGTGAATAGGTAGGCCCTTGAGAATAAAAATCCTGACAAAGCTGTATTCAAAACCTTTGGCCATGCTAACTGCAGTAATTGTAAAATGTTCCTACATTCCATTTTATGGCCATGCCAATTTTATATAAAGCCTATATCCATTGTTCCAGTGATTTGTATAGGACAGAAATATCTGTAGATCTATCTAGCTAATGTGCAGGCTAATGGGAGCTACAGGGTAATAGTCTGCCCTTAATTCACTGACTTCTTTCAAAGATTCAGCTCTCTGTGCATCCTATTAATCTACTAATGAGTCGAACCAGTCCTGAAGTAGACAGGCACCACTTCCAGACTTGTTAGAATTTGTTTGCATCTCCCTGGTTTTCATCAGTGTCAAAGTACTATCCACAGAATCAAGCTGTTCTATTTTAAGAAGTACTTTGAGAAAGGATGCCCTTATCAGGAAAGGTTTTTTGAATTTGATAGGAGAAAAAAGTACACAGTGTATAAAACACAACTTAAATCTGAATGAGAAATAGTTCTATTTGCATTAATATATACTCAAAAAAACTGTAAGTGACTGTTTCATATCTGATACAAGAATTCTATAGCATGCCTTCATAATGGAAAATTAAAAGGCTTACAACAAGAGTCCCGAATAGCCATGGCTAATATAAACTACCAGAGTACATCTCCCCGAGAAAATCAGGCAGGGTCACAAAAAGCTATACACTTTAATAAGAGGTCTTTTTCTGCTGCATTTCTTAGTTTGAGCTATTTAATTGCCTGTTTTTCATGATGCTTTTGTGTTAGGTTCTGCCACTACCTTCATTAATATGCTTTATAAATAAAGTAGGCAAAGTAGCCTTTTCAAGCCTTCAGGAGTTGGGTATAGCTTTTAGATTACATCTGCAAATACACTGAGAGAAGCTAAGCTTTCATGTACTGATTTTGTTCAAAGAACAATTGAAGTGCACAAAATACAGTGCACCATCATGAAGAATGGGCTAATTTGGATGCTAAAAACAATATTGCTAGGCTCAAAGATCTTAATTCCTAGCCAGAAAAAGAATAGTTTGGATTATCTTTGCATAACTGAGATATGTGTGTGAAGCCATGCCCTTTTTTAAGGACTCAGTATATAAAATTCTGATGATTGAAGATTGTTTATTATGTACCTAGAAGAAAATATTTGCAGAACTAAGTATGTCTTAAAAAGCAATATTTTTTAATACATGGGTTATTTTAAAAGTTTCACAAGAGTCTCCAAGGACTTTGTTTCCAACTAGCTGTTGTAATTCTGGTCAGAGCATGAAAGTTTCCTACAAGGCTTGTTTGTTCTAAATTAGAGCAGCTAATGTCTGAGATTTAAGTCCTCCTCCTTTTGGCCTCATCTTCATCTGTTCAGGAACACTGGCTGTCTGCCACTGCTCTGCAGCTGTCTAGGCTATGTCTCTATAGCTGTCCTGGGTCAGTAGCTACCCTGTGTAACCTTAGTCCTACCATAAATTGGATTGTGTCCTTTGCAATTGCTTTCCATTTTTATTTGATGGTTGGATTCAAACCTGTTCTACGGCGTATTAGCTGCTGATCCTTCAGATCAGTCTGACATTCTAAAGAAAATTAGTTGGAGGTTGTGTACAAAGTAAAAATCTTTAGACTAAGGGACAAATAATTTCCCTTCCCCTGATAAATACAATCACTAACAAGGAAAATAAAATCTTTGTTTACAAGAAAGTCTTTTGTTCACATGGAACAGGTAAGAAAGACGTTCAGACACAAGATTCAGAGCAATTTCTGCATCAACAAATGCAGCCTCTCATCATCACTGACTAACAACTCAAATAATCCTGTTAATATCTTAATGTATCTTCGTGTAAACACCCTCCAAAATGAAGAGCTGACACCATTACATTGATAAGCAATGATACAAGCATGCTGATGTTTACCAAAGACTGCCTTTATCTGGAGTACTCAGTTTACAGTACTCTGTCGTGATTTACACAAACTACAGCAAATGACAACAAAATAAAAAATTGATAATTTCATGAAATCCCAGCTTAACTCAGAGAAAAAAAAAAAAAGAAAGATATTTTTTATTGCTTTTCTCATAAATTTAGTAATTGCAGTGGAATATCTTTTCCAATTTCTGGAAGTATCAAGAAGCAAAAGATGTAAAATGTAGAAGATGATAGAATCATAAAATGACCTGGGTTGAGAAGGACCTCAAAGTTCATCTCGTTTCAATCTCCCTGCTTTAAGCAGATTCACTGCTCTCTAGACCAGGCTGCCCAGAGCCACATCCAGCTTTGCCTTGGATGCCTCCAGGGATGGGGCATCTACAACCTCTCTGAGCAACCTGTTCCAGCACATCACCACCCTCTGAGTGAAAAACTTCCTCCTAATATTTAACCTAAATCTCCTGTCTTAATTTAAAACCATTCCCCCTAGTCCTAAAGATGCAAGATACAAAATTGGCAGCCTATTTTCTAAGATGTCATATTTTTTCCTTGTGTTCAAATAAAACTTAGTGCAAAGCCCAGATCACTCTGAAATACATGCAAGGTGGTTCATTAGGCTCCATGGATTATATTAACTCTGTTGTGAAGAACAGAAGTTTACACACACAGCTTGTACTAGAGCATTTCCATACAGATGCCTATAGATGCCTTAATCTCTACTGGAGTCTCTCCCTACACCATTAAAGACACTACTGAAGAATTCATGTTGTTTGATGGGAACCAGCTATTTCAAGATATCATAATTTTGTATCCCAAGCTGTGTACCACTGGCAATGAGAAAAGATCTGAAAGTAAAATGGAAACATGAAAAAATGATTAATTAATGATTTTGTGACATAGCGCTACAATCCCCAAGATTATAGAAAATATCTCAGTATAATGACTCATAGAAAAAATACATTTTTGATTCCTGTACAGAATTATGTACTGTAGTTCTGTACAGGAATGACAGGAAGTACCTGGAGATGGTAAACTGCACAACTATATTTTTGAACTAATCAGTAAAGAAAAGAAAACAACAACAACAAAATGCTGAGGAGTTTCATTTCTGAAGCATGCAAAACACTCATCAAAGCGCAATATTTTTTGTTAGGTTATAATCACATTGGTAAAATGTTACTATCCCAGAGGAGATTTGCAAAATAAGCATTAATTTTACCAAGACATAATAACAGTAACTAAAAGCTCTTCATGTATGTTTTTGAACATACAGACCTGTGCTTTCTACACAATTAACAACAAAGGAAAGTATGGAAAATTAATTGCACAGTCATAAAGTTCATAATATTCAAGATGTTTAAGATATTCCATAGATCAAATTAGACACAACTTAGTAGCTAACTTTTCATGTGACCTTGAGAGAAGACTGTTATCCCATCACAGTACATTTATTGATGTTCAATGTTTCACAAACTAACCTGTTGTCATTATTCAGGGTCATATTCAGACTGTAGTAGCTGGCAGTGTTAAAACATCTACCTGAAAGGATGATTCAGACTTCTTCCTTTAGATATCCCAGGGATCATACAGTCACTGGGTTAAATACCTCAAAGAGGAAATCCAGAAAACCTAAGTGGGATGTCTTTCTTTTCCTACTGGCAGTACAGCAAGTGTCTTTGGGTACGCTACACTATGGTGTTTGTTTGAAAAGGTAGTTCATGTACCTGTGCGGAACAGTTATCTTCATCTCTTGACATTCAGAGCACTGAATTCACAAGCTAATGACGGATGCCCATTTATATGCACAATTAGGGAATGTGAAGAGAAAGAGACTTTTAAGACTTTCCTCTGTTTATATCTCCTGCAGGAATGCCTCCACCTCAGATAGCCAGACAAAAAACACCTTTCTTACTTCCGGCTCATTTTATTCCCTGTGTATTATTTGCACTGCTTAGAACATTGTATCAAGATCTTGTTATTTGATAATTACTCATGCATTAGATTCTTATATGAAAGAACATCAACTTAGATACATTCTAGAATTTTATATAAGATATTTTTAGCTATTTCTCTGTCATCTCCTTTAAAAAAGCAAAGACTCTGAAAGGCCTCCTGCTAATTAAAAAGTTTTGTAATCTGATGAAGTCAGGCATAGCTTCTAGCACAATGGTTGTATTTTACAGTTCTATAACATCAGAACTGATAAACTGATATAAAAATGGGTATAGACTGGACCAGAGTCTCTATAATCATATTTGTAAAACTTCAAGACCTATCAACCTCAAAATAAGAGCATTTTGTCTCTTTAGACTTGTAAGTTTTGAGTATCTCCCTCTGTTATTCTACAGCATCTCAGAAAACAGTAAGAAGAGTTATCAAATGGTATCATTTTCCTTGTGCGTTCATGCAAGATTTCACTTCATCACAAGTAAGAACTTGGGAACTGTAAAAGTGATTTGCAGTCTGTTTTAATAAATGTCTACTAGGAATAATGTGTTCCATCTGCACTCAATGCTGGTGAGGCCACACTTCAAGTGTTGTATTCAGTTTTTAGCTCCTCACTACAAAAAAGACACTGAAGCCCTGGAACGTGTCCGGAGAATTGACAAAGTTGTGAGGAGTCTGAAGCACATGTCTTATGAGGAGCAACTGAGGGAATTGGGATTGTTTAGTCTGGAGAAGAGAAGGCTCAGGGGTGTCCTTACTGCTTTAAACAGCTTCTCTGAAAGAGTGGTTAGGCACTGGAAAGGGCTGCCCAGGGAGTTGGTGGAGTCACTGGAAGTGTTCAAGAGGCAGTTAAATGTTGTACTAAGGGACACAGTTTAGCAGGGTAATATTGGTGTTAGGAGGAATAGTTGGACTGGATGATCTTCAAAGTCTTTTCCAGACTTGGTGATTCTTCCTTTCTCTCTCTCTTCTCTGTGATTGTATTAGGGCGAACATAATGGTTCAGCTATTTCTAGATAACAAGAAATTGCAAAAAAAAAAAAAAAAAAAAGGGATATAGGGATATCATATGCTTCACAGAAGACTATGGTCAACATAACAGGAATGTAACATAATGATTGCACTGGCAGAATAGGCAACAGCAAGTAGAATAAATAGCTTTCTGTTCTAGCAATTGCAATTTAACAGAGTGCCATGGTGCCCCTAGTTTTGTGGTCAGCTTTTTTTTCAGCTGTATGATCCTTCCTCACTATCTTGTGATAGTGATTTATGTAACTGAATATATCAAACTGTGTTTCCAACAACGTCTTGAACACTACTTCAGACCTGACAAGAATGAGCAGTAAACTGCAGCTGTATTTTCAGCAGTATTACACACAGTAGTGATCTGGGAGTTGAGTTCATCAGTGACCTACCTAAGTTGTTACCTCCCCTCTAAAAGAGTGGTTTATTATCTCTCACGGGTTTCCAGATTGCTTTTCTATTATCTATTTATCTTCTATACTTCTACTACTACCTGCTTCAGCTGATAACTGCCAGCTGCCTCAAATTCTTTGTGATGCCTGATAAAGATCTTTCACAGCTGAGTCTATTGCTGTTGTTACAATGTGATGTGTTCTCTGCCCCCAGGAGCTGTAAAAGAAAAGAATTTCATTGGGCTTTGAATAGATGTGTTTGGTGCTTATAAAGAAAACTGACCTCGGTGGAAAGATGTCCTTCTGCTAGATCTTATTAGAATTCTGCAATCTAATCATATTGATATGAATACTACTACACACACACACACACAAAATGAAGCGCACCTATCTATTTTACAAGGAAAACTAGGAATAACATTTTATGTTAGTAGATGGGCTTTCTGTGTTCGTGAGTGAGGGTACAATGGGACACAGGCTGACAGTGTCTAGACACGGACACAAAGCTTAAATAAGGTGGCTGAGGTGAATTACCAATATGGTTCTATTGATAACATTGAGTATTTGCTGGAAATAAGCACACACACCATGCCAGCTTGCCTATGTACATGAGAGAAGTTTGAGCAGTGTGTGCATTGAACAAAAAATCAGACCAGAAAAAACATGTAATCAGCACGTAATCTTATGAATGCTGTAGAACAGTGACACCAAGACCCTTTAGAGCCAGAGTGTGATTAGAAGACATAACTGGTGAGGTAGCAGAGGAAACTAAAGTTTTGCATTCAAATGAAACTGCAGGAGAAGTGATAAAGGGGGCAAATAGGCTAATCCAGTAGAAAACTTACCCAAATGATTAGTTGACAGATTCACATAAATAACATCAGGTATTCAATATCAGCAGCATTTTATTTTTTCTCTGGAGAAAAATAATACTTAAAAACAAATCCATTAAAATCACTAAAAGGACTTCAAGGTGTTATGAAACCAAAGAGGAGAGTACATAACATGCAGTCTCCCAAAGTTTATCTCACCGTCTAATGGATGTGGAATGAATAACTACATGTGTAACTTCTTTTCACTTATACAGTAGATAGGTAAGTTTGTTTAATTTCTTCAAATAGATCACCCTCCACACATACACAAACACATACACGTGTGCACATACTGCCTGGAACCTTTGCTAGCTTCTTTAAATTCACATGTAAATTATTAATCACTATCACTAATACATTTTTAATTCTTACCCAATTCTTAGCCACAGAGTGTGGCTGTGAACATTCTTACCTTGAATAATGGGCTGCCTACATTGAGACAGTCTCTACAAGAGACTAAAGGGTATAGGACAACAGTGCTTTTTTTATCTACATCGGGGACCTGACTCACTTCAGAGCCCTCATTTTGCAGCACTCACAGAGGAGAGTGCTTTAAAAACCTAGTGCCACTGAAATCAGGAGCTGCATTAAAAAAAAATAAAATCACACTTCTACGCTTAGTCTAAAGGCAAACCTTAGGCTTTTATCACTTTAAGCAGGACACTGAGCTGTATCCACACTTTCGCAGGCTGTAGGCCAAAATCACACACTGCTTTAATTGCAGCTAGCTTGTGTTCAGTCTCTGCCTCAGAGCAGAAAAATGTGATGAAGCGTACAGCTTCAATAGGACAATTAAGATGCATGGACCTTTCCTAGAGAGCCTGCCCTGAAGAGGCATACAAAGAAACTGCTTAGGGCAAATAAGTATATATGGAATATGTGTATTGTTATATAACAGTTAATATGCTAATGTTGTCTACTATTTCTACTTAGGTATGTTGATGTATAAATATTTATTATGAATACAGAGAATACATTCATTTTTACCGTAGTATATATTGTACTATAGAGTGTCCAGTATGTACTAGTACACATTAGTACAGCAAATACTATCTACGATTTATCACATAACACTGTGTACATTTCTTGTCCAAAATGTATATTGCATACATTTAAAGATAAAGAAAATCAATACTTGTATTTAAACAACCATGTATTCATTCAAATTAAGGCAAACTGTGTAGGAAATAGAAATATTCAGTGAAAAACCAGCTTCATTTACATCTTCATGCATGTATTGTTTTAGCTCCCTTTGAAAACCACATTTTTACATTCTGTAAAGCAGTATGTGAAGTGTGGATACTTCACTGCAAAAGATAATGTACCCTGTTCTTCTGCATTTTACACATACTATATGAGGTCATCAATGGCCTACAATTTTCTTCACAACACACAAGGTTTTTCTGTATAGAAGGCAGCTTACCACTAATACAGTGCCAAGTTTAAAGCTTGTATTTCAGCAATAGCAGCCCATAAGATCCTAATTTAAACACCTGTGGTCCTGTCATTGTTGGACTGCATGGAAGTGACCATGAGTTTGAGCATGGCATTTGTACCGAAGTCCCATTTGCTTGTATACCCAGGAGTCACTGCTTGGTAGTGGGCCTCTACCAAGTGTTTTTTCATCTTCCAAAGCCTGTAGTGTGACCTGATGCCAGGACAGCCCCTGTGACTGTGGGTATTCTGAGCACAGCTTCCATCATACACTTGCACAAGAGATGACTGACACTGCTACCTGCAGTAATACAACTGTGAATTTCATGAGCTACACTGGCAGTCACTCCTAAAAATGACCCTAGACTTAGGCAAGTAACTCGATTACTACTAAGCTTATGTGATACCACAAAAATGGCCCAAAATTGTTCTGTTTGTTTCAGAAATTAAAACATTTTCTGTGTTACTCAGTGAACTACTTATTGCTCCTTATACTGCTGTTGTGCCAGGATCTGCTGAGGGACAGAAGCAGGCTGGCTGCTTTACAAGCACGTGATACATTACTGAAGAACTTCCAGTGGAAGCTGATGATAGAAACATTTTAACAATAACATCTCAAAGAAAAAAGGAATTATACGTTGTTACATTGCTAAGCTGAGTCTGTCTTCTGATATAATGTAAATTTTAAACAGAAAAAAATCTCACTCACGTGAAATCAATCACAGCAAATAAGTAATGAAGGCAAAGAAATCTGATTTCTACGCACCCATGCCTTAAGATGACAGCTCTCTGTGCTTAGATTCTTTGGTGCATTATAGGTATTGCCACTGCAGCCTTTCCTGGGGTGTGCTGATCCTTTCCAGTGTTTCTGAAAGGTGATTGTTCATTTTGGCTGATGGCAACAAAGGGATGCAGACTTTATTAGCAGAAGATAGACAAGCCTATCAAGTCCCTCTGTTCAACAGCAGCTCAGCAAACTGAATATTCCCAACTACAACCCAAGTTCTCTCTTCATATCCATAAAGATATAGCCCCAGTTCCTAAAACACCTGTAAAGATCCTGTTTGTAAAGCTTGTACCAAACACTCCACATGCAAGAGTCATTAAAAAAAAAATTACATGGTATTCACGTTTACTTTTTGTACATATTTTGCAACATGATGTCAACAACTAACTACTTTTTTCGGGTTATTTAAAATGTTGCACACGGCATGCAATCTTACCCAAGAGAATAGGCATTTATGGTAAAGGCTTTAATTACGTAATTATGTGGTTACGTTCCATCATTTTCCCCACAGGATTTTAGCTGCAAGGACAGAATTTTGGGATAATTTAATGGCTGTTCTCATGAACATGTTAGTTGCGTATACAAAAGTTTCTGAATTTTTTGGGGGGAGTGGAGGTCGGGAGGAGGGAAAATCATGAAGATGAAGAACTCGCTTCTCTCTGCCAGATCTGCCGCTTGATAAGGTGAAATTCTCCCGTTTTGCAAACAAAGATCGCTGTTATTTTTTTCTTGACATAAGCTTGACGCGCCTCGCTGTAACCTTTGCGCGGAACAGCCAGCGAGCGCAAACAGCCTCACGATGCGAAGCAGCCGGCACCCCGCGTCCCGCCGAGGACTACAGAGGGGTGGGGGCGGCGGGGCGGACGGACACGTCCTACCAGAGCCGAGGTGGGCAGCGTGACACGGGGCCGGGCGGGGGCCGGGCGCTGCCTTTCCCGCTGGCTCGTTGTCGCCGGGCCGGGCGCCGCGCCCCCGCCGGCCCCGCGGAGCCGGGTTGGGCAGGCCGGGAGGCGTCTCCTCCTCAGCCCCCGCCCCGCCGCGCCGGTGCTGGAGCGCCTCGGCCGCTCCCCCGCAGCACCCCCGGGACAGCGGCGCCCCGTCGGCCCCGCAGCAGCACCCGGGCCTCCCTCCCCGCCGCCCGGCCCGGGCTCTCCTGCCGCCGAGGCCGCCTGATGGGGAATAAATAAATTCATAGCCCCGCTCACCCCCGCGGCAGCGAGAGAAGCCGGCTGCGGCGGCCGAGGGATTAGATCCAGCCCGAGCTAGAGACCAGGTAACGTAACCTACCCGCCTGGAGGGAGGAGGAGGAGCAGCGAGGCCGCTGAGGTCGCCCCCACCGGGGAGGGCTCCGGGGGACGGAGACGGGGCTGCTGCAGCCGGGGCGCGCCGGCGTCCCCCCCCCCCCCCCCGCCAACCCCACCCGGTTCGCTGCGGGCGGGCGCGCCGCAGTGTCAGTCACACACACGCACACGCACACCAGCCGCCACCCACGCAGGGATGGACGGACGGATGGATGAACGGACGGATGCCGTCCGTCGTGGGCGCTGCCCGCTCGTCCCAAAGCAGTCGTGCCCACGCGGCCGCCGGGCGCTGACAGCGGGCGGGGAGACCGAGCCGAGGCCGCGTCCCGGGGCGTTGCCGCATCTCCCGCTCTGCGCAGAGCGGGTCCGCGGCCGGAGCCGCCCCCGCCTCGGGGCAGCTCCGCCGGGAGACGTGGGCGGGGAGGCGCGGCTGCGAGGCTGGAGCGGTGTGCCTCGCTGGGCGTCACTCGGCGGCAGCGGCCCCGAGGGGAGCGGTGACGTCACACCGCTGCGCTCGGGGTGATCTTGGGGAGGGGTCCGCGGGGATCCTGAGCTGCGGCTCTGTCTGGCGTGGGCCGGGCCGCTCCGAGCCCCGCAGCAGCTTTTTCATCATCCCCAAACACCGCCGGGTTTGCTTATAGGCTGTGCTCCCGGCTCTCCCCGTGACTGGTACCGGAGCCGGGAGAACACTCCTCCATCGTTATTTTTATATGACCTCTGCTAGCACACTGGGGACTCGGCGTCCGTGAAGTCTCTCTTGTGTGGGGCCTTGATAGCCTTGTCCTGAGAGAAAAGGATTTCTTTGTGCCCGTGCAGATCTTTGTGCCCCGGCATTGTGGTTGCTGAAGTGGTCCCTACGAGACACTGGAGGTGGGACAGGGCCTGAACACCAAGCATTCTGAATACCAAAGTGTGCTCTGTTGCTCCTGGGTGGGCCAGTGACATCTTCAATCTGCAGGCACATTGCACTCGTGCATGCACACCACTACTTTTCAAGTCAGAGGTCATTTAGAGAGAGCACTTTTTTTTTTTTTTCTTTTTTATTCAGATGTCAGCCTGAACTTTTAAGCAAAGAAAAAATCTTACTGAGATTATTCTTCCCTTTTCCCCAAACCGTTTTCAATAAACTGAGGGATACTGATGCCTTGTGAAGGTATCCATTCCCAATTCTGTGGTCTCTATAATAACCACTCATGTCTCCATAGTGACATACACCTGTGGCTCCAGTTACATATCAGATGGCCATGAAAGAGGTGCTTGCAGCTACTGTTGCAGGAATGGAGTTATAAACTTGACTGCACACCAACTGAGCCTGTGAAATATTGCCTCAGCTCTCTCTAGATGAACAATTATATGAAACTTGGTTTTTAAGACAGAGGGAAATAGACTCATATTTAAAGAAACAGGAAACTGACAAGTACATCAATAAATGTGGTAATGCTTTTATTTGTACATATTAAATCTGTGAATAATACATAAATGATTCCCTTCTTTTAAAGACAGCCCTCTCCCCTCTTCTTCCATAGTTGATGACTTCGGGTATCATACTCAAGAATGAATTCTGAATATGTTCCACATAAAAGGAAGACAATAAATTATTTTTCAGAATTTTCCGTAATGCGTACAATTAATTATAGAACTATAACTTCATGTATCTGAATAGCTCAGCTAACTTAGTTTGGAACACAGTTTTTCTAATATAAGTGGCTTCAGGACAAAACAGCTCTTTGAGTAAGGCAAATAACGGAAGCTGGATGTTACAGATTTATTTTTTTTTTTAATGTGTGTTTGTGTGTATGAGTGGTTTCAAATAATTTCACCAGCCTTATTTCTTTAGTATGATGGAGACATGGGATAGCCTAAGTCTGAAATAGAGTCTTCATGGGAAGCCTTCATGGATTGCAGAAAAAGAAATTCCCGTATTTTATGCATCTTTCTTCTTTGGGAGATCTAGTGATACAGTTGGTCAGAAGTGGTACTTTTCGTGTAAACTGATTAAGGAGTGGTGAATATAAACTTTTTGGGAATACTTTGAAGTATTTCAAAAGGAAATATCAAAGCAACAGTTATATAGTTAAATGTCATGACTCTGCACCTACACTAAGTAGAGTTTGAAATCTTTTCAGCAATTTTCGGTGTAAATGAATGCACCATCAAAAGTATATATAAAAAAATCTCCATCCAGCTCTTTAACCTAATTCCATCTGCCACTTATCAGTGGTATGTACTGGATTTGGACTCACTCAGCTCTTGTTCTTGCAAAATCCTCATTCTGGAATCTGGGTTCTATGAAGGCAGGAGATCCTATGGGCAGTTTTAAAGGGCGTTACTTATGGGCATGGGAGTTAAGGCAGAGAGAAGAACACTCTGAATCATGTGCTGATTTGCTTACACCAATGTTTTTTGTTATTCGGGGTTTTCTTTTCATTCATTTTAGGAAAAAATAAATAAACTTTAGTATCCCTTCTTTCTTAGGAAAATTTTCTTGTCCACTGTTTATGACAAGCACTTGGATTTGCTTGCAGTATCACTTGGTTGTTGTTTAAGGAAGGAGACTACAGCTCACCTGATTTTTCTCCTATTGCAACATCACAGATACTTATGTAGAGTTGAATTTTTCTTGATAGATTTCCACTCTAGCAAAGATGGTGTCAGAATGCAGTTCTGAATTAATTCTATACCTGAGTCTCTTTGCTAGAGTTAATGCTGTCCATTTTCTTGTGTGGAGTCAAGACAAGAAGAATGGTTTTTGTCTGTGCTAATTACCTGTGCTGTTAAATTATTATTTTTTTCTTTGAAGGTTGGTATGATTATGAAAATGCAATTCTCTTGATTTTTATTTAATAAAAAGTTAGGTCCTATCCATTAATAATTTATAGCAAATACTCGTTTCTGTATCTGTTCAGATAATATATATATATATATATCCTAGTGTTTGCACACACCAAGGAGAATATTATATAGAAAGATAGCATTTCATTGGTCAACTGTATTATGTATCAAGCAAATGTGGAAAAACAGGCTGTGTTCCATGTGTGCATCTCAGTCCAAACCTGCATTCTTTGGCTTGTATGTATTTGTGAGCCATTGTGCCAACTTTCGTAATTTTACTGTGAACCTTGGAACGTACAGGTAAAAGTAGTTGGTGTGTAATAGTAAAGCATGATATTCTGTGACTTGAGGAATACAGGATGTTGGGCTAACTGTGGATCACTGCTTAGTTACATTCTATCATGTATTTCCAATATTTCTTATAGCTGTTGTTCTTAGAGTTAAACAATCCAAACAAGGTTTTACAGAAGAGCAAATTCATAGCTCGCAGGTCGTGGTGTCTGGCAAACTAGAAGGAGTCTGTTTTTTTTTCCCTTGCAATCTCTTGAGTTTTAGTTTTTGATATTTATGGCTGGAGGAGATGTGATTACAGTGATATTAAGTGGTTCCTTTACTTGTTATCATCAAATTCAAGCCACCAGTTGCCTCCTATATATTTTTTTTATTATCAGGGCATCATGCTTTCCTGTCTCATGACAGAGTAATGTGTAATCAGATGTATGCATAAAAAGCATTTGCTGAAAAAGTGAGTAAGTGTTACCAAAAGGATACTGACATAACTAGGGCAATTGAAAAAATCCCCAATAGAGAAAGAGGAAAAATAGTGGAAAAAAAAATGGATCTCTGACATTTCCCATGATTCGCTTTTTCTCTGAGTGGCTAAAGAAATGGAATTTCTTAGTTCATAAAATCAGGAAGTACTAGGGAACAAGTTTAATCCTGAAGTGATTTTTTTTTTAATTTAGCTGTTGATACATTTTGTTTTGACTTGGTCTCTTAATTATTCAGTGTGAAGTACTGAACCAACAAGAAAGTGGTGTTCTGAGTAATAGTGGAAATCATGGTGGATTTGCTGTTCTTTTCATGTTGTTACTGTAAAAGATAATGACAATGTATTATTTTATCAATTCAGATGTAAACCTCTGCAGACTAGACTTGCCCAAAAACTTGGAGGACACATTTGCCCCCCAAATGAATATTTTCCAGTTCTTTTGACAGGAAAGTTGGTAGTTATTTCACTTTTAGCTCATTTTCATGTTTTTCTTTGGACCAGGTTTTCCTGTGGAGGACTCAGCTGTAGATGGTTATTAAGGTGATGTTCAGTGTGGGAACATTCAGAAAGCGTGTGCTACACACAGAAAACTGTTCAGACCATGTCCTATAAGAATAGCTTTTGTTATCTTTATATTTTTAAGAAGTTCTATAGATTAGCTTATCTTTCCTCAGATGGCCTCTGTGGTAGCAAACTGTTGGCAGCGCTCCCAATTTTGGCACACAGGGATAATGAGTATACAACAAAGTCTTGTAATTGTGTTCAAAGTTTATTCGACATCAAAAAATTTTTAGCATTTGCAGTCACTACAGTGGTGATAGTGATAGTACAATGATGGATTTGCCTTTTACATGAGGTACATGCAACAGAAATTAGTAAAATCAGTCCCAAAGTAGTGCTACATCATTTTTAGATATAAAAGTGATTTTATTTTCAAAGAAATATAAAATTTAATGTACATTTTAGCATTCATTTTCAACAACATGCTTGCAAGTAGAAGTTATCCATCATCACTCTTGCAGTCTATGGTACAAGCAAAAAGGAGACAGTAAAAGATAAAAGTTCGAATTGTTTCAGCATCAGCTTTGGGATTATACTTCTCAGTGCTTGTTATTCAAATTCAAGAAATATCAAAAACAAATGTGTACACTATAGTATTAGAAGAATCATGCCAAATGTATTGACCATTGCCATGAAAAAAAAAGTGTGAAATGTATATATATATATATATTTTTTTTTTTAAACAAAGCCAGTTCCTACTGTAATTTGTTTGATTAGTATTGCAGGTGGAAAAAATGTGTGTGCTTTTAAATTCAGTTGCATTAGATTTTTTTTACACCAGAAATGAAGTGTTCTGTGGCTTTTTTTTTTTTTTTTTTAATTATCTGCAGTAATTATGTAAATATTTGTCAGTGAGGGTTAGAATTTTTGAGGTACAATCGGACTGTGTTCAGATTATTAGCTATAACAGAATGACTTCTTAGATATTGCTGCTTTTCTCTGCTGACCACACTGAGACAGAAATTGAAAGCCTTAAAACGAAAAATATCTATGTGTTTTGTGATACGATTGAATTAAAATGCTATAGGAGTTGCGGTTACTTAATTGTGTTCCTAGAGTTTGTATTCTTTATGTGGCCCTCAGGACAAGTTTCAAAGAGAAAGAGAAAAAGAAACCTGAACAATACAAGTAGGTTGTTCTTGTCAATGTAGGTGTCTGATTTTTAAAAAATTGAAATTGTATGAGTTAAATTCCTTGATGATTGTTGATAAGTTCTGCATTGAACAGCTCTTTTCTACACTGCTTTTGGAAACCGACAACAAGTTAGGAGAAAATATTGATTTACTTGAGGGTAGGCAGGCTCTACTGAGAGGTCTGGATAATTTGGATCAATGGGCTGAGGCTAACTGTTCAAAAGACCAAGTGCTGGGTCCTGCACCTCAGTCACAACAGCCCTATTCATTGCTACAGGTTTGCAGCACAGTGGCTGTAAAGCTGCAAGGAGGAAAAGGATTAGTTGACAGACATCCACATATGAGACATCAGTGTGCTCAGGTGGCCAAGCAGACCAATGGCCTTAGAAATCATCAGGACAAGGGAGGTGATTGCCCTCATGTACTCTGCTCTGGTGAGGCCACACCGAGAGTACTGTTTTTAGTTTTAGGCTTCTGACTGCAAGAATGACACTGAGTTCCTGGTGTGTGTCCAGAGTAGGGCAATGTAGTCTTACGAGAAATGGCTGAGGGAACTGGGATTTTTGAGTCTGAAGAAGAGGAGGCACAGAGGAGATGTTATCACTCTACAGCTCCCTGAAAGGTGGTTGTGGGAAGGTGGGGGTAAGCCTCCTCTACCAAGTAAGAGCAATAGCCTCTAGTTGCACCAGGGGATGTTCAGGTTGGATATCTGGAAAAATTTCTTTGTAGGAGTGGTCACGTGATGGAACTCCATGGGCTGTCCCTGGACATGGTTGAGTCACTCTCCCTGGAGGTGTTCAAGAAACATTTAGATGTGGCACTGAGTGATGTAATTTAGTGGGTGCAGTGATGGTGGGTTGGCAGTTGGCCTAGATGATCTCTGTGGTCTTTTTCAACCTTCACAATTCTATGATGTTATAAATAGGATTGGATTTGGGTCTGAAACTGAGTGCTCAACCTTTGCTCTCAGCAGTGCCTTCTGCTGATGTTAGAAATGGAGACCAGGGACATATAAACGGCCACTTGGATCTGAAGAATGGTTTAAGGGTCAGGAAAAAGTGTGTCTGAGACAGAGACTCAAGCTAGCTGAGCAAGAGGTGTGCACCAGGGAGCAGGTGGGGAGAACAGAGCCTCAGACAGGAAAGTCCATGCTGGAAGCTGAAGAAGACAGTGGGCCTATCAGCCAATTACCAAATACTTTTAAAGATGTACTCTTTAGAAAAATCTGTACATAGTATTAAACTAAGGACTTCCTTTTTGCCCTGAGGAATTTATACTATCTCTGCTCCTTGTGTCAATCAGGGGTCCGAAGCTAATCATCTTCTATTATGCAGCCTTTTTCTCTTCCACTCTTTCATACTGCTACTAAAGGTGAATAAAGGGACTCAGTAGCCCATGATTAGAAGTTGCAACATCATGTTTTGTCAAAAAGTGATAAAAGCTTGTATATTTTAATACCTTTGGGTTGTATATTTGTGGAAAATGAATAGAAAAGAATATGCCAAAATAGCCTGTACTGACAAAGCATGAAGTATATATTGTGTTTGCGAGGAATAAGGGAAAAGGAGATCCTTTGCTCTTGTTCTTTTTTAGATGTAATTATGTTGTCTAGAGGAATAAGGGCTTTATTGTCATGTTTTTCTGATGTAGTTATCCAAAACGAGATGTTCTGATGTTGTTATATTGGATACAAGAGTGCTTTATTTTAGTTTAGGTTAATTCCTTATTCATACATAGCAACACTGCGGCACAGTGTCATATGTAGCCTGTTTTGGTTTTAGCTGTATTAGCACAGTGAAAGAGATTTATAAGCAAAGTTAATGAATGTAAGGTCCAAATTCACATGAGGCTGAGAAAAGAGAGAAGGACTTTTAAAACTGACATCTAAACACACTGTAGTATTTTCTGTCTATTATCTTCAGAGATACACTCAAAGAATACAACAGTACTGCTAATTGGCGTTTCCTCTGTTTCTGTGACTCCAGTTCTGTATTTCATTTGCAATGAAAGTGCAATTCCACTGGGTTACTCTTTGTTTACATACATTAAGGGCTGAGTATACTCTTTTGATTGCTTCTAAAGACTTTTGGATCACTTGCTTTGACTTGCCTGATTAGTATAAATGAAAATTATTGCTCATAATCATTATCAAAATGATTTCTCTGTTTCCAAACAAATACTTACATGTGTCCTTCTATGTCCTTCATCTCCCCTCATTCTTTCTGTGAGATCATTTTCCCCCTTTATTTTAGAGGGGGGGAAATATCAAGGTAACTATTCTGCTCTGCTCATCTTACCAGTACACTGTATTTTCCACACTGAAACTGGAAACTGTGATACACATGCTCACTTATAAGAGAGCATTTGTAGATGATACTCCTCAATAGCAACCAGCATATATACTACTTTTAGACTTGCAAGTGTTTCTATTCCTTACCCGTAGTGGGTTCTGTTTAATTATTTATTATTTCTGCTTTTCAGGTCTTATGGGTAAGGAGAATATGTAGCCCTAGAAGAATGACAAACTGAAGAGGCGAAAGCAGAGTAGAAGTACAAGAGATGTTATGATTTTGAGGAATTTCACAAAGGCTAATGCCTTCAAGCTACCAGAGACAGAATAATGGAGCATATTTTCACAGTAGTTTTTAGTTATCTTTAGATTTTTATTTATTTATTTATGAGAAAGTAGTAGAAAGAATGTTGACTTTAGCTTTTATTATATCTGTGTGCTAATTATAGGCCTTTTTTGTTGTTGATGAATTGTGTTATCTGATCACAAAATGGCACACTCTTGTGTTCCAGAATATCTGCCAAACAAGATGCTAATAAAAGAATGAATACTAAATATATTATGAGGAAAACTAACTATCAAACAGTATAATTCTCAAACCTTCAGTACTGCAATCTTGAAAATAAAAAATAAGGGTTGAATATTATAGTCATTGTTTAGCCTGTGGTTGAGAATATCTTGAGCTTCAGTAGTTCGCAAAAAGACGTGTTCAGAACCATTTCACTTAATGCTTCAATCTATTAAAGATTACACCTTTTAGATTTCCTTGGGTAAATGTAGTCTGTGACGTCATAGTGGGAGACACAGACTCTGCAGTATGGATTTGTTCCATAAGTTGCTCCTCACTGAGTGATTGTGCAGCACTATGAAGCTGTATTCCAGTGTGCAGTCTGTGAACTCATCCTACAGTGTTTGCTTGCTAAGTTCATCTGTGCATACATAGATGACCTCCTCTCACATATACCATTAAAAGGCACTTTGACATAAGAACTGGATATGTTGTATACATTTCCATGTCTTGTACTGTCCAAACGCATAAGGATGTGTCCACTCACCTGAAGGTTTCTGCCTTGGATTATTTTTGTTATCAAAAAAGATAAATTATTTCCACCATTCTGTTTAATAGTAAAGCTGATTGTTTTAGGCAACCTGAAAAAATATGTTCATATGTGATGACATGTAAAAGCCTGTTTTTTCTGCAACTAATACAAGTTCTTTTTCCTACTCCGATAGCATAAAAAGCTGATAATGTAACAAGACATTCTTTCTTAACTAGGTAATCAGCTTTCACTTCTGGATGTATTTAAGTATTGCTAAAAGGCTGTATATAGAAAATAATTATTTAAATCCTGTTGTTCTTGCTTATTAATGCGTTTTAGATAAAAAGCTGAGGTATTGTAGTTTATATGTACAAGTTTATTTTTAAAATATCACACTGAAATTGCTAGTCGAATAGATTAGAATTCTCACAGAATATGGAATGATAATGGAATGATAATAAGTTACTTAAGGATTTTTTTTTTTCCTTTTTTATCTTCCATTTACCAATTTTACCTCAGGTGTACAAATAGTTTGTGTGTGTGTGCAGCACTATCAAGCCTAAATTAGGATGTTTAATTTCAGTATTACTGGGTCCTAGATATGGAGGTTGTTATCTCTTAATAACTGGAGTTTAAATCCTACTTCTAAATCAGTCCTCTATTCTAACCAACACTCTTACAGGATAAAATCAGAAATCACAACATTAGCCTGAACAGCCCAGCTTATATAAGTACATTGAACAGCAGATACAGAGGTTTTACAAGCAGAGAATCACATACCCTGATGTAGTCTCAAAGAAGCATCTTCTGTTTTTCATAAAAGCAACTGAATATATGTAACAGAGGAGATAGTTTTCTGATAGAATTAATATTATGCAAATGTACAAACTGTAGTTGATAGGAAAAATAGGAAGAAATGCAACATACTGCATATTAGGAGTTGAATGAGCAAAATAGGAAAGCACTGAAAAAAAGAGGTGTGAGTACAGTGGTTTGAAGTTTCAGGAGGTTCAGGTGTCTCAATAAGGTTTAGAACCTGTACTGATCCACTGAGGGTGGCAAATATACACAAGGAAGTGTTTTCCATAAGATCTTTTTGACTCATTTGAACATTTCTATAACCAGGTTTATAAAAGGAATAGCCTATACTTAATGATAGAAGAGTATTCCTTACAAGAACAGTGTGAAAGAAGGTGTGGGGGTGAAGGAAGGCAGCATGAGTGCTGGCAGTATCAGACAGCGAAGAGATGTAGATTCTGCACCCAGTAAGAATGCAGAAGGATTGAATGTTTTAAGATGCTTTACTGCCATTACTTTGTCTTAGCCCACAAACTGCCAGAACAGAACAGATGATCTTTTAGACAGGAGTTAAGAGTAAATTTAGCCCTCTCAAGACTGAAGAACTTCAGTAATGAAGGAAATTTTTATTCATCCTACCAAAGCAGAGCAAATTCTGTTTTTCAGTGTGAAATGGCTAGCACTGCTTGACGGTGTTCTCACTGCTCCAGAGGGGAGGTTGAACTGTTTGGTCGGTCCCTGCTGGGTTCATTAACTTTATGTGTTTGCTTCTGTTACCCCAGTTGAGAAGGGAATGGTTTGCATTTATGTTTCTAAAAGACTGGACCTGAATTATTTAACCAAACCCCACGGAGCACAGAACCTTTTGTATTTGGTCGAACTTGTGCTCCCAGGGTCATTTTCATTTGCCCCTCTGACCTTGCCAGAGGGAATCGCTGTTTATTTCTTCACTTGGTAGACAAGTTTATCTGAGTCCTGCTGAGGACAGATGGGCTAGCTACCTTCTGCTACAAAAGGGAATCAAGATAAACTGTTTTTCTTTTTTTTTTTTTTTTTTTTTTGTTTGTGTGTGTGTGTGTGTGTGTTTTTGTCCAAAAGAGAAAAAACTTGTCTGAGGTTTTTTTTTTTTTTTTTTTTTTTTTCTTGTCTTGAAGACAGTTGCAGTGATTCTTCAAGTAGGGGTAGGAGACTGGTGGCAGCAGTGAGAAGATGCAAAGTTTTGAAAGTAGAGAAAGGCAGGAAAGGTATACACAATAATCTGTCAGGCTGCTGGGCTTTCGTTCTTTGGCAGTCCAGAAATGCATCAATTCATTTGGTGCCCTGCCCTTAAAGAAAGCCATTGTAGCACAAGATACCTGAAAAAGCTCCATGCCTCAAAGGGAAGGGATGAACAGTGCTGCCAGAGCACTGGCTTTAATTTAAACCCTAAAATGCAGCAGTATAAATAGAGACCAGATTGAGCAATTCTGTTGTGAACCATGGGTTGACTTTTGAGAAGCTATACTAAGTTTACCGTCTTTAAAAAAGACAAATCAGCTGCTGTAGACCCACAGCAAACTACTGCAGTGGTTTGAATCCTTTACCTGTGGTAATTAAAGCTGTTAAATTTCTCTTAGATCGACGTACTCAAAGTGGCTGATTAGTTGAGAGAGGTAAAAATGGAAAGAGAAAAAAAGTGAACTGTGAGGAAAAGGTGCTGCTGAAGTGGCATTCACTGCCAGCTGGGAGCTGCATAAAATTTGTCTCTCTCTTGAGGAGCCTCTGCTGGCAGGATTTGTGTGGATTTCTGCCCATAAAAATAAACCTGCTTTACTTTGGTAGAAACTGCAGCCAAGAGTTATCCCTTGGGGGTGAAGGCTTCTGCCAGAACAGCTGCCCGTCTAGGCAAAGTAGAAAGAAATTACACTACACCCTTTAATCACTACAGGGTATGTCTCCTTGTCTTTAAACAAAATTACTTCATCAGTTGCTGGATAATTTTGTCACTGTGCTTGTGTATTGAAGTACTATGTACCCAAGTACAACTGTCGTGTTGCCACTTCATGCCTACGCTTATTGCTTACTTGTTTTCAAAGCCTCCCTTAATCATTTGGAGGAAAACCAAGTGTACTTCCAACAAACATAACACATGTTTCAAGTTTTATGTGTGTAAATCATAAACCTAAAAGCTGGAGACTTTCTTACAGGCAGGAAATAAATATTTTTTGCTTAGCATTATTACGAAACTACAAATATTTACTGCATTAAAACTAAGAGTTACGGGAGACTTTCAGAAGACTGACATCATTCAAAGTTAAGATACCAGAAAAGGCAGTAGTACCATTCAATTCAATTGCATTTTCCTTTTCCCTTATATTTTGCAATGTCCTTGCAGCATCCTGTCTCCTCTGGAGATCACCCTTTCTTTTCTAAAACTCACTAAGCCTCATGTACACGCACTTAGTTCGAGAATTGAGCTTACATACATTATCTGATATGACTATAGAAGTATGTATATATTTTACTTATCCGCAAACGCAATAATTCATGAAAGAGAAATGACCCAAGTAAAACTTAAAATTTGCAAGCATATGTTAGTGATTTGAGCGTATTTTGTCCCTCATGCGCTACAGATATATTTTTTTAAAGTAAGAAAGTTAGCCACTTGGTTCATATAACTTTCGTTAAAGCATTAGGTGATATGCAAATAACCACAGCTGCTACCTCTTCCCTCATAAAGTTACAATCATCTGTAGCTTTAATAATAATTTTAAAGATAATTCACTGTTTTGTCCTTGTGTGTGACGGTGTATATGTTCATATAGCAAAATGTATAATAATAAGGAAGACTGCGGGAAAATCGATGTACTGGAGAAACAGGAAACATCACTCCTATTGCTTTCAGATCAGCTATGAAGTTTTTCCTCACCGTGGACTTTGTATCCTGGTGTGTGCTTGAACTGTTGGAGCTGTAACAGTGAGGGGATGGGCCCGGCAGCATTGGTGGCTGGTGGATTAGGGAGGCTGAGTGGACCTAGGGCTGGCAGCAAGGGGCAGGCAGGTGCTGCTGGGAAGGGCTGGCAGACTGGTGGGGAGCGCGTGTTTTCGCAGCACTGTCGTTGCAGTCAATGCCAAATTGCAGGTAGTGAGAAGGAAACTATTGATGTTTTTCTTCATCCTGAGATTTGCAACTGGTGCACAGGCACACACAGTCCTCTGCTTGCTGCAGCTTGTAAGTTACCGATGTGTCTGGCACATTCTTAAGGCTGGTGTACAAGAGGGGGAGACATTATTGTTGCCTCTTTCCCATCCCTCACCTTGGAGGCAGATAAAAGATCTTAATGCCTAGGGACAACAGCTCAATCTCTTGCTACTATTGTCTCTTAATGATTCCTTGTGTTTTTTCCATTCATTCCTTTTATTCTGGCCGCTGTCAATGAGTGCCTACAGGAGAATCAAGCAAGGGCCAGCCCAAAAGGTTGTGGGTTCACACGGTGTTAGGCAATGTGATGTGCAACATAACTTTATAATTTGCATTTTCTTCATAACTAACACGCTGAAACTTGTTTTTATTAGGCACTGTCATACCTTATGACATGTCCTATTACTCAAGCTCTTGCATACATGCAGTTATCTAAGCCAACATTATCATTCAGGCCTGAATGATAACGTTTTTTACATAATTTACAGAAAATTGTTTTAAACGAATATTACACTTTTTTTTTTCTCTGTTTTTCTGCAAAGAGATTTACTATGAAATTTTTGAGCTTATTCGAAAAGTCTTGTCATTTCATCTAGCAAACAGTTATTGTCCTGGTTAGTAGCAGGCTACTCCTGATGCATATCCTATATCTATTTTTTTGCCTTGAGTAAAATATATTCTGCTCCCAGTACTTCAAAATTTGTGAGAAATCATATTTAATACCTCACCTTTTTATAGAATTTTAGAATGCTAAGTATTAAGCTATTACAGTCTCAGAAAGTTCCAGAAAAAAAATATGAGACAACATATTTACACCTTATAAAAATTAATGCCTTATTAGCAATTTAATCAGTGCAGTCACAAATTGGCTCTGAAAATGCTGCCTCTCCAATTCTGCAGCTCTGGGCAGCTGTCCAGTCTTTACATAAGGTAAGCTGCCCTCTGCATTGTTCTGTAAGGCACTGAACATCGCTTCAAGTTTTAATTGGTGTTTGGATGGTTTATGCGATGATTTGGTTGAGTAAATTGTGAATTAATACTGCACATATGAGATCTGTCACTGTTTTTATAAAAAAGATGGCAAGAGATTTGCTTTTGCTGTATAAGACATGGAGATTTACTTTAAAAATGGATAATATTAGTTGGCTATGATATGTACATAAGGCAAGAGATAGTTCATCTTTACCTGCTGTAAATTTTCCTCTACACAGCCATGATAGCCACAAAAATGTTAGTAATGCAGTATTTCAGAGTTACACATTTTACAAACACAGCAAAAGAAAATCCTGTACAAAATATGAGTATTGCAGCACATGCTGTTCAGAGACTCATTGCTCAGCGAAAATGAACTTATTTTTCACAGCAATAAAGAAAAGATTGCAAAATTCCAGATTTCAACACTGTGCTGTGAAGTTGTGGATCTCTTTCAAGGAAGATCACGAGAATCATTTTTTAGAATTCAGAAAAGATGTTTTTCAATTTTTTGTATTTTATTAGGGTTAAATAAACAAGAAAAATCACTTCCTACTCCAAGAAAACTACAGATTGAACAGGAGGAAGTAACTGGGTTATTAATAAAGTATTCCATACTAAGAAAATCCACTGTGGGCATATAGGGCTGGATTAATCTGATCAAATGCAGAGCTCAGCAGCATGGATATGTATTATTGGGCTAGCTATCTGTCTATCTACACTGTATATTAAACAGATATTGCTACTTTTATGTTTAAAATTATTTAATTGTAATTTAGACATGAAAAAATTGAGATACATCTCAGAAGTTTATTCCTGCCCATTGACTATAAATGGAACCAAGATACTGAGATCAAATACAGATGCCAGTACATTCAATGTCTAAGATGGCTGTGATGAATCCCTCTTATAAATCAGAAAGAACCACAAATTCTAAACCAAAGAATACCGTGAAGGCTTTATTAAAAACCTTAATCTTACCTAAAATGTGAAAAGCTAAAATTGTACAGTAGGAGGAAAAGCAGGAGAAATGGAGATTCTCCCCCAGTATTTGAGGTGTTGTAGGAGGTGATCAGACAAAAACAATATTCATGCCAAAAGAAAAAAAAAAAAAAAAACATTGACCAAATTCCGAAATACTATTTAGCTTAAAGTAGTGTTGCCGCTGCTAATGTAAAGCATTCTTTCTAGAAAGTCAACATCCTTAGACTGTGAACAAAGGACAAATTGTGCTAGAGTGTTAAATATATCACTTGGCTGTATGCAAGAGAGGTTAGTTTTTAGGTGTCTGTTAATAAACAGACGTACTGGAACAGGCATTAGTGAGTAGCAAACCTGAGCTGGAGTTCTGGTGAACATCCAAAATAAATGATTATTGTGAATCTACTTCAATTTTTACAGTTTAAGCTTATGATCTGAGAAGATATTCTCAACCTGTTTCTAGTGTCTGTCTCTCTTCCAGGAGTCAGCAGTTAAATTTAATGAGCATGTGCCTATATATGAGTGGGCAGCAATGTACAGTAAAGTACCTACATTGAGGCATTCATCTCAGAGGAGTTCTCAAGGAGCTGAATCTGTATTATACTTAATAATCCACTGTTGCTATTAATCACAAAATACCCTTCTAGATCAGTCTTGTATACTGAGTCAGGTAATAGCCCCTGGTATCTCTAAATTTTTGTAGACAATAGTCCAAGACAGCATTAACTTATTTTTGTGAAATTCAAGCTGATGGTGAACTGGAGGCCAGCTGCCTGCCACCTGTGTGCCCTGTTCCAATTAGCTCTGTCACTCAGAAGCGCACTTTAATATGAGCTCTGACCTTCTACTTCATGCTCAGTTCTCTGTATTTAAAAGGTTAGCCCCACTGTAGGCACAGATTTAAGCCCTTCTGTTTGCTATCTGAAGTGTGTGAACACAATCCAGCTCTGATCCGCCACCATGGTGCCAAGTTAGTGCTGTGCTGGGCTTGCTGGTGTTGATTCAGTGCGGTGTCCCCAGAGGACAACTATGGATGCACCTTCTCGCATGTTGCTGTTATCCTGCTGTTATTCTCTTTCTACAGTTGCTGTTCGTGGATGCAGAAATCTTGAGGCCGCAGCTGATTTATCTTCCCCTGCCCTGGCTCTCCCCGGGTGGGCTGGGAGCCTGTGAAAGGAAGGGCCTCTCCTGAAGGCCACAGCGGGAGGAACAGCTTTGCTGACACAAGTGAGAAGCTGCACCCACAACTACATACAAGTTGTCAAAATCTAACAGAGCGTGTCCAGCACAAACAATGGCTCGCTTCCTATTTCTTCCCAATAATAGGAAACATGGTATTGTTGTTACCACATGCTCTCTGTCAGAGTTCAACAACCCGTGTTTACTTCCTTTTTTTGCTCTTCTTATGTGCATATGTCAGCAGCCTTGTTCCCTTCCTGCTGTTGTCCTCAAAACTGGGACAGACACCCCTTGCATAGAGCCCTCCCTTCAGTTCTACATTAGAGGGTTACCTATTCCTGCTACATATTATCTCCAGTATATTTCATCCTTCCTGAAGGAGCCATTTCAGCTTCAAATTAAAGTTTTAGACAGTACAGAGATCAATTAAATGATAATATTTTCTCATGATTAGGCTGGTATTTTTCTTCAAGCAGTGCTCACACTAGGTGTGCTTGTAGGAGTTCTAAAATTCATCTCACTTTCTAAGAGAGATTGTCACCACTCTTTGGAATGCTGGTCACCATTAGCATCATTTTTTTAAGGTAAATAATAAAAAAAAAATTGTTGAGAGAATTGCTTCTTTCCCTGTGAATATTCCAAGTGCTGAACTGTGAAAGTAACAGTAAATTTCTCATAAAAATCTGCCACAGGAACTGCCTAATATTCCCAAACAATGCACTTCTAAGACCTTTAAGGCTTTAATATCAGTTGCACAGTGGACAAGGAGAAGTTTCAGTTGTTTTAATCTGAGTTGACAGAATGTTTTTCCATTTCATTTGGTCATGTGGTTTCATCCCTTCCAGCCTTTATTGGGTCAAGGCAGGCATGGTAAATGAGGCTAGTGAAAAATGACAACTATAGTAACGCGTACGCATACTCTTTTTGTTTGCTTCTCCAACAAAATGGTTAAGGTCAATTTTGCCATTAAAATGGTAGGAGTTCTGATGTTAAAAAAAGAATTGCTTAGAATTTGTAAGAGAAGTTATGATTTGATCTAAGGCACAACTTGCCTTTTATAAAAATATGCATTTATTTTATCATCAATATTGCAAATATTTAGATTCTTCTTTCTATGAAAAAATGATGAGTTTTTGTATAGTTTAAGAAATAATGTAAAATAAATTCTGGAGTTCTGAAGCAAATGCTGCATTATTGTCAGCAAAATACAGCTTTTGATTAATCTAGTAACTAGCATTGCTTATTAATTCAAGGAAGTTTTCAATTATTCTACAAAGACGAATGTGGAATTTTAGTATGTAAGTAAATTGAATGATCTGATAAAGTCTACAGTAATTGCGTGTTTATGATCAATTGCTGGACATTTTCCATCAAGTGAAAAAAAATATTAGACTTCTGCAATTTGTTAGCTGGATTGAGCGTCTGCATTTTTCTTTTAAGCTTCTGCTTATGATTGTTAGAGCATTTTGTATAAAATTTTAACTTATTGAACAAAATCATATTAATGCTCTGTATGTTACAAAACAAGTTCACAGCCAGCATCTCTATAAATGCTGAATTCCTGAAGCACTAGGGACAAACTGTGTTCAGATGTCCGCAGATATATAGCATTTAAACACTCTTTTGAATGCATACATTTCTACAGGCGATAATAAAAAAGTCCTGCATGTCAGACAAAGAAACTGTGCAAGAAACCCCATGCAATGTTCATAAACCAAGGATGCCCTTCTGGGGGATCATGTTCTGAGTCTTTAGCATCACCATAACTTCGGCAATTGGGCACACAAAATAAACCATTTAAACATCATGTGTGATCAACAGCCAATCAGGTCTCCAAAGAGTCTTTAAATGTTCAAGCTGAACAAAGGCTCCCTATCTATCAAGTTCAGATAATTGTCTTGGACAGCAGCTCCCTGACAGGTACTGTGCTGTTTTTCTATTTCTTTTTATCTTTGCTTAATGTAGTAGGTAGTTTCAGATTACTGTGTTAATCCATACAGAACTAGCTGACTAATTAAATGCAAGACAAGTCAATGCACCAGCGCAAGTTGCACAATATTTGCTATTGGCTTTTTAATGACTTGTAGTACATATTGACAAAATAGTGTAAAATGCTTTCAAAAAGAAATATTCTTACACTTTTTCTACCTCTGAAGAGTTATAGCAAGGATTAATGTGAATGAGTGGTGACGCTCTTGACTCTTGTCAGGCTTTATAGATTTGATTGGCATTTTTTGTCTTATATTTTGCCAACATTTCTAACAAAATTAAGAATTCAAAGATGAGACTTCTGAAGAGGAACTTTAAAAATAGGGGAGTATCAGTGAAGCTCAGGTCAGAGTTTAGAATTGTTGCACTTGAAATGTAAATGTGAGTTACAGTGAAGGATGTAATGGAAGTTATTTGAATTAAATTGAAATAGAGACATGATAGGACAGTGATAAAGAGAACAAGGAAAGTATCTGACAGAAGTACAGTTTTGAGGGAGCTCAAGAACTTCACAGTCATAGGAAAAGATGAGTGAGAGCAGGTAGTTGAAGACAACTTGAATATGGCTGACACAACCAGCAAAGTAGACTATTTCTGTGACATTAGGTGTAGCTGACAGGGGGAATTAATTCCATGTGTTCTGAGGTAACACACAATTTATAAATGCAATATCAATTTTACTTACAAGACAGGACTTCATGATATATATCTTATTTTCATAAAGATTTGGGAGGGCAGCAATAACATAATCCTGCTGCATGAAACCAAGCAAAGGAATGAAGGCTATTCCACCTTGCCAGAGGTTTTTATAATAAAGAGTGATGGACTGCTTTTAAAGCAAGCACTGTAGGTGTATATTTCACTGACACAAGTAACTCTGTTTCAGTCTTTTGCAACCTCAGAACTCGATGTGCTATGACTGGTTTTAGCTGTAGGCACTTTAAAATTATTAGATTCCTTTGACTGAAGCAAATGCAAGAGTAATTTCCAATTCTGTTTTTCATATACAGCAAGACCCTCCTTCCCTCCAACATCAAGCCAACTAAAACAGTTTTGCCAGTGGTTAATACATCTAGAAGTTTTTGCAGGGGCTATTTATACCTCATTGTAAACAAATGTTTATTGAGCTTATTTCATGGAGATAACCTGGTGATTTTTAGTGCTGATTTTGTGTCACCTCTGTTATCAGACTTTACAGCCTTAAGGTTTAATTGTGTCCTTTCTAAGCTCAAAACAGAGTTCAAAATTGTCTTTGTTTTCACTAGAGTGAGTTAATGGCTTAGAGACCAGAATTTTTCTTATCATGTTTGTGACTACTGATGTCAGAAGCACTCTGATGGCTTACCACATACTAAGACAAAGTAACTAGGTCAAACTACAAAATCAAAAATGACAAAACTACTCAATGGTTACAGTTTTAACACTTCTGTTGAGCGTTTTTGTGCCTTTCTTTATGCATTTTTGATCTGTATTTTTTCCACTATATGATTCTCATTAAATCTATGTGAAATATTATACATAAACTGTTAATGAAAACAAGAAAATATTGAGAAGATTAAAAAAAAAAATTTTTTTCAACAGACAGTGGAACCCCACTGTTTATTCACATAGTTCCACCCTGATATTGAACAGATGTACTGTATCTCTCCAGAGTAAAAACAGTCACTCGCTGTTAGTAAAAATAGAAGGAGATAACAGAAAGGTATTCTGTATATATGGAGTATAGAGGTAGAGAGGACACTGAATCCTTATATAAAGGAGTCATGCTTGAACAAGTGTGGTGCAATGTGCAATCATAGCCAAATTTGAATACGATAATTCCTTTTGCTTTAACTTGCCTCCCTAAATGCTTTTTCTCAGATGGTCACACAAAATTGACTGACCGCTAATCCTTGCTGTCCCCTTATACAGTCAGAAGATGGAAAGAAATGGTTATAAAAATCTGCTTCTCTCCAAAAATTCACAGAGAAAGGAAGCACTGTGATCTTTCCACATAACAAAAGAAAGAGAGTGAAAAAGATGTGTGCAATGTAGTTACAGACATTATAAAACAATCACTGCTTAATGTTTAAACATCACTTTACGGTATTTCCACTGATATTCCATTAGTATGTGATGGTAATAAATCATGATTGTACTTTACTAAGTGCTCTTGCCATGACTGCCTTTTTTTTTTTTTTTTTGTTCTTGTGGATTGCACATTTAAAAAAGGGAGAGAAATTACTTGAAGAACATAACCAAAATAGTAGCAGCGAAATTACAGTGGTGCCTTAGAAACAGACAAACTTTCCAACACAGTTTTATTTCGATTCGTCAGTATTACTTTATTCAAGTGCAGCTTTAAATATACGTTTGTAGGAAATGAGAAGTAATGCCTCTAAAATGCCCCTGGGTAGTACTTACATGTTGACAAAAATGTTTTTTCTTTTTTTCTTTTTCCTTCTGTTTTTCCATTTCTGTAGACATAGCTTGTCTACAGCAACTAATTTGAGAAAGAATATGCTGAACTAAAGAGATTGAGGAAAGTGTTTTTTTCTTTCTTTTCTGGTAAGATACTTAAGATCTATAAAGAATCTCAGTTCAGCTGACAGTGCTTCACCCATATCTAACTCCTACATATTCAGGTGCTGAGTCTTTAGAGCAGAGAAAAGTGCCATCTGGTGATTCAAAACAGTGCAAAACTGATGGAATTAAGTTTGTACGGGTGACAAATGGAAATGGCCATCAATCTGAAATGAAATTGCCATATGTGATTCATGGTCCTGAAGATTTTGAAAACTCTAGCAAAACACTCAACAATCTCCATCATAATGTTTCTATTTAAAATTCTGTACATTCATTACACTGCAACAAATTACTATTACAGGTTTAGCAACAGTGAATCATCATAGATGCTTTTCCTTGATCATAAAAATGTCAGTGTATGTGATGTACTCTGCTACAAAAGCTATGAACCATACATATCACAATTAAATAAGGTATGAGAATTATAAACTGTGCAATTTCATCTATACTTTTGGTTTTATATTACACTTTGAACTCTGAGATGGGGATTGTGATTTGCATGGATATTACATAATATATGTGTAAAACTAGCAATAATGTCTGCTATATGGAAAAACTAGAGCAGCAATAATAGGTTAGAATAATAATTCTAACTGTTTAAGTAGTAATAACAGTGGTTTGATAGCTAGTAAGCTGACAGTGGGTAAATTGTAGGCCTGATGTTTAAGTGTAGAAAGATCAAAACAAAGAAAGGGTGCATTGCGATTTTGAAGGGAAAAAATAGAGGTAAAAATGGCAAAATTTTATTCCTAAATTAAGTCCTTATTCTGAGTAAAACTTTATTTGAGCTAGGTTCTGTTTTATGATATGAGAGATTAAGCAGCAAAAAGAGTAAGGTAAACTCAACTGTAGTTCACTGCATTTGTTTAAAGGCTCCCATCTGTAAACATTTAGTCTGAATGTTGATTTTATTCGTATTCTGTTGAGTCTTATAGAGTGCATTTTGTGACACTGTGGATTTTTTCATCAGTACTTCTGTAGGATCTATTAAGAATATGCACAAGTACTAAAGTGCTATGTATAAGCATTCACTAAAATTGTTCCTTTAGTTCTAGAACTTAAATATTTGTTGATAAATGCTGTAAAATATGCATCTCTGTTAGACAGATTCCCTTTGAAATCAGTAGGCATTTCCATGAACTAAAAGGATCAGATAATATATGTTTGTGTAAAACTGATTCCACAAATAAATAAATAGTACAGAAATAACATTTAATGACTATTATGCAGTGTTTTCAAATTTTTGTGTTTAAAAATAATACAGAGTTGTGTTTATACATTGCTGTTGATAAGGATTTTTTTCACATTAAAACTGTTTTAAAAGAGGAAAAAGCATAAAGAAAAAAAGCTGAAAACAGATCCACTGAAAACTTGTGGATCTGTACGTGATCGTACAAGCATCTTATGTGTAAAAATTTCTAAACATTTCCCAAACATGAGCTCAAGGTGTCTTGTCATACGCTGTGAAGTTATAACACTTTTTGTAGAAAGTCTCGGCGGCACAGATGGTAGTGCGATGAAGCAGTATTTCTCAGCCAAATCCTGTTTTGTAGTCCCTTTTGACTTGCTTGTTACATGTTATATATTCTGATCTTTTCCATTAGTATATATCAGTGTCTGGTAATTTAAACCTCAGTACAATTCTGTCTCTATTAAGAACTACTGTGTTCTGATACTGTGTATATGACATGTATAGGTAACTTCATCCATAGTTGACAATATCTACATTTTAAGGCATTAAGACAAGATGGTGATACTTTAAGTTGACATGCAATCAGTGGTTGGGTCACAGTCAGTTTGTGTGGAGTAAGAACCTTACAGTTCACCTTGATAATGCGAACTGGCATGGATGTTTAATTTATTCATTTCTTTTCGCTTGGAGGGTCAGAATGAACTGGTATCTTCATTTCTGCTTCTATAAGTTTTCAAATGAGTTTTGCTTTTTGGTTTTCAAATAATATTTAATTTGAAGTATCAAAAGAACAAAATTAAACTCTAGGTGTCTATACAAAGTTGAGAATGAATAAAAGATAAATTCTGTTCAGTGTAAATTTCAATAACAGCAGTCTAATTTGAATGCAGCTTAACTATTTCAGAAGTCAGTTGACGGTCAAAGCCAATATTACTACGAAGTCTGAAGTGAGAGCAATCGTCCTTGTGGTAACTGGGACAGATGGTGACCTTTTTGCATTTTTTTGTGATTAGAAGAGAAAAGAACTTTCTCCTTAAAGGAAAGAAATCTTGTACAGTAACTAGGTGAATCAAGTTCTTTTTGCGGAGTGGGATAATTCTATGGTACACTTTCACCTTGTCTTAAACTGAAAGGCATTTTAAGAACTGATAATTAATTTCCAGCACAAACAATTGATCTAAACTTTAACTGACCGGACTATTTAAGGAGTGAATAGGGAACTTAGGAAGCGATTTGAATTCTAGGACTCAGCCAGGTCCTCTTTGGAACATCAATGCTGCATTAGTTAGGATTCCTTCTGGACAGCATGTGCTGCAACAGGAGCTGTACCAACCTGTGAGATGAAACGGCATATCCCCATCTGTTGCTGGCCAGCTGTCCTGTACATCCCCTCCTTTTCCTGAGATCAGCCTGACAGCAGTATTTATGCTCTCTGGATATCATGCAGTTCAGCTGCAAATGGGAAACAAAAATGGGAAGATGCACTTCTTAGCAGCCATTTGTCCAGATATCAGTGTCATGGTGTGCTGGGCTTTCTAGCTCTGATCCAGAAAGAATAATTAGCCTGTGTCTGTGCCCCTCAACAGCTGAAGAGTTTTCCTTGAGTCAAGAATGCAACAGGAATAAGGCCCTTGTTGGAAGAGATAATGATATGGTTTATTGAGGATTTTTATAGGGAATACTGTCTGAAGAAATTTCCTGGTGACCACCATTTTGCATTGCTTAGTAGCAGACTATTTTAGATTTGGTTAAATTTGCCATTGCCTAGTCTCAAGAAAGTTCTTACCACTTAGCCTCCAAAGACGATCTCCTGCATTTAATAATAATTACTCTGTTTTTCAAAACAGTTAATTTTGTGATATGTTCGGGAAATAGTTAAACCACTGACAGTGACTGCAAAATGTTGCAGTCCACAAGGTGTCCTCTGAAATCTAGATCTGTGGGAGAAGGATAAAAAGCTTAAAACCCACCTCTTTATTGCCTCTTGTAAGAGAAAGGAATAGTGTCATGACTGCAGGACAGTTTGAGAAATAGGATATTTTTCACCCCTATTTTTCTACCTTTAAGATAATGTTCAAAGTAACGTACATCATTAAAGAAAAGAAGAAACTTTATACTTTAGATGGACAGAAAAGGAAGAATTACAGTGTTATAGGAAATCCTTGTAACTTATCTTCTGAAACAAATTATTGTTAATTGTGGTGTAATTACTTTTTCCCTTGAAACCTTCTTGACGGAGCAGGGCTAGTCAGTAATAAGTATGTTATTATTTTAAATACATGCGGAGGTCATTAAGAGAAATCCTTTCTAAAACTCTGATAACTCGTTGGTCATGCAATCTAGAACCCTTCATTCTGTTGAATGAAATACTTAAGAGCTATTTTCACTGGTCTGACAGCATGTTCTATAGTCTATGACCCTTGCAAGAACGTGAAAGCTGACATATGACAACAAAGCTGACATACAATATCAAATTAATGTCTCAGTCAGCTCAATATACCATTTCCAAAATAAGTCATTTGGGTATGTATAGTCTGTAAAAAAAGAGGGTATGTCTATTATGGTTTGGTGTCCACCATATCATTTGTGAAATTGATGAGTGTTTGCACGATGTGTTACATCATTTTTCTGTTATCTTCCACTGCTATCACATTCGTTAAAGCTGAAACTCCTGCACTTATCAACGGTAAACTTCAGGTATTTGTGAAAAAAGAAAATATATTTGATAATATATTTTTAGCTTTTTTTTTTTTTTTTTTTTTTTGTTTGTTTTGCAGTCTGCACTCCCTTGGAAATATAGACCCGGGGAAATGCTAGTGCAGCCTGGACAGTCAGGTTGCTTTTGGAAGGGAACCTCTCCTGGCAAGCTGCACACAGCTGCAAGCACTCCCAGGAAAACAGTTAGGAGTTTAATCACACACGTGCCTATGCTGATGGCTGGCACTTGCCCGCGGACATCTGAGTTAAGGCTCAAGAAGGGAAACGTAATCTACATTTGATGCAAATTCATCTTGAGGGTGTTCTAGTAGAAAGGTGGTGCCTAGCTCGAGTGATCTGTATTGCTGGTGTGCTCGGTGGAGGGGAGACGGAAAAGCAAAAATAGAACAGTTTTTCTGTGGGAATGAAAGTTGCTTTGGTGCACTTTTGTCCCTTTATGCTGTGGGGATTGTGGCAGTTATGAAGTGAATGTGATATGCTGAGACATGCAGTAGAAAGGTAAAGGATTAAGGAGGTAATGAAGATAATACGATTTAGGGGACAACTGAACAAAATTGAGAAAACTCCATGAGTGGCAGCCAGAAAACCCTTTAGTCCCTTGGGTTTTGGCTTAAGACAATTGGCATGGGGTTATAAGAAAGTGAATCTGCATGGTGACCTGAGATTACCTACTCAAGTGCAGAAGTTAAGCTGTGAAACAGAAAGCCTTTTCTCCAAATAGTTTTATAACAGCCACTCAATTTGAGAGTCGACATCATTAACATTTGAAAAGATCTGTTTGAATGAGGGCAAAATTACACCCTATGCAAATCAGAAGACAAAGGAAAAAGCAGCTTTTCCTTTTATGCACCTTCATCCCCACAAAGCAGGCACTTCAAAAATATATCGAATAGTGAAATAAACATAGATGGAAAAAGGAGAAGAAATCCTGCTTAATGAAAAACCAAGAACTGATGTAAAAAAATAAATGTTTTAACCAAGTCTGACACTACAAGCATTTCACTTAATATTCATGTGTAGACCATCACTGTCCTAAATGACCAGTATAATTAAACAACCAGTTAAGTGCCTTAGATTTTTCATTTCCGTATCTTAAATGACTTGGATTGACTGTCTATCTGTCTATCCAGCTATCTATTTATCTATCTATTTAGTAAGATGAGATTTTCAGAGTTTATGAACTAAGTTTTAAGTTCATTACAATTCATAAAATTACTGTTATGTCCTTGAACTTAAATTCAAAATGATTCATTTTTAACTAGGAAATAAGAAAAGACATGGAAAGGAAGCTAATTCTGTAGATTAGGAATTTTTATATTAGTAATGAGCTCGCTTCACGAGTTATTAGGAAACTCATTTATATCAGTAAGAGTGAAATGCACTGTTGAAGCAAACCTTAATGTTCTTTGTTTAGTAATTCATCTCTGACTCACAGGGAAGACTTACTACCATGTATGAAAATATTGAAGAGTTAATTACTGTCTATTGAAAAGCCTTGTGGGATGCATTTCATCCTTCACAGAAGACACATTGTTTTCTGTCCCACAGTAAGTACTTTATGTGTTCAAAAGGATCCCATGGTATTCATTTCTGATTTTGCAAAAAGGATTTAGAATTAGATCAACAGTATGTAGTAACATCTGGCTGCACAGTGCAGCTGAATTACTTGTGTGATAACAGTAAGAAAATAAAATGGCAAGCAAATATACATAATTTTAGGCTCAAGGGCCCAGTATTCTTGTGCAACACTGGTTAAACAGACTGACAAAGCAGAGACAGTTTGAGATGTGTTAATATGGGAAAATATAATTAGGTCCAGAATAAAAGTTGCCGTAATTCAAGCAGCAGATGTAAACAATAAAACTGTGTTAGGCCTTTGTGTAATCAAATCATGCTTTAAGAATAGTGATTTGCTGGGTATTGCACAGTTGAACTGAAAGTTTTGAAAAGAAATTACAGAAGCAAATCCTTCAAAGCTAGATGTATTATGCACTATCACAATGAAATACATCAGTGACAAAAATGTGACTTTATTAGTTATTACAGCTCTCCTATCAGCCAAGTCACAACACTGCATCTAAAGACTGAAGTGTAACAATTGATATCTGTTCTTCATTTCAGACAGAGAGGTGGTTGAAGGGCAAGTTAACCTCAAGTTCACTTATGCCTAAATTTCCTTGTGTCACAGGGGAAATGTTCTTCAGCTAAATATAAATTCCTCACCTTTCCTTCTCTGCTAACTGTAAGAGTACCATAGTTGAAATTTTTTTTCTTGTCTGTAAATACTGGCGAAGACCAATTAATTTTCTTTTCTCTCATGTATTACTTCATCCATCCATCCATTCATCCCTCTTTTCTCCCTATCCCCTTCATCCACATCCAAGATACTACTGAAACTTCTTTACAATTCCTCATTTTTAAAAAAGAAACTCAGGACAGCAAACAATGATCTTGAGATTCTAAACACTGACAAGTGTCATCTTTCCGTAGACTTTATCTGTAGTAAATTTTTCATCTTTAGTTCTTTAGCCAAAGATTTTTCATGGCCAAATGACAATGCAGTTAGTGTAAGATCTTTCAGCTCATTTTGTCTAGTTATCTGTATGTCATCTGGGGTCTTCTTTCTAGGCACTTGTATTGGAGAAGTCAAGGGATATCTTGTACATTTTAGAGGCCCAGAGCGCTTTTTTTTTTTTGTTTTTTGTTTTTTGTTGGAGGCATCTACAGTTCCCAGTGGAGGGGCTGGGGATGTGGAGGTGACTCCACATCACTGAGGCTTCAACAGCACAGTATTTATCTTGAATGCTCTCTGTGTTAGTATACTGTTTATCCAGGTGCAAAGTGGATGTAATGTATGGGTACCATGCCCAGTGCCATGAAGAGATGTATGATGGTGGCTTTTTATAAGAAATTTGAGATAGCAGAAAGTCAGTACTGGCCTGATGGGCATATGTACAGAGTATCAGACAAAAAAGCACTGGCTGATGAATCTGTGGGTAATTTCAAACTGGTGAACTAAATCTTGACCTCTTAAGAAAAATCTCAGTGCTATAATGGCAGATCAGAGAGGTGTATTCTTGAAAGGAGGAGTATTTCCACTGTTTCCTCATTTCTTATGAAGATAGTGTCTGAACTTGTTTTCAGAGCATAGATTGCTTTGTGAATACTACGTGTATAGTGAAGTTAAAACAGGATTTTTTTCTGAACTTGTAGCATGAATTGTAAGTACCTAGCTACACACTTCTAGCTACTTCTTGATCTTTTCTTTCATTGCACTGTATGAATGGTACAAATGTGAATTCTGCCTATTCAGAACTGAAAAGTTTTATCCAACATTAGAAATACTGGATTTCCAGAAGATCCAGAAGATGTCACCACAGAAACAGTTTCTGAGAGGAAATGTCATAGAAATATATCATTACAGATTATAAAAATCACTTTGCATAATTTTAATGTTGTTCCAAAAGTTACCTGTTGTTATATCAGCACATTTCCTTTATTTCTTTTAAATAGTGAATATTATCTGTTAAACTCCTGTGCTTTTTCTTTTCTTCACCTTGATTTGTTCTCCTTCCTCATATTTCTGTTAGTAATGAAAGTACCCTATTTATTTAAACAAGCATCAGGATAAAATCCAATTTAATTTCACAGACATTTCAAAGGCACGTCTACCTTTTGTTGCTTTCTGAGATCCTAACATCTCTGTGAACAGAGAAGCAGCTTTATTTATTTCATATACCCTGTTAGTGAGGAAGAAGTCCACTACAAATAATAAATTGATGGCACTAAGATATAACAGTCAAAAATCAATAGATTCTTATGGCCTAAATCCTGCTTTACAAAATTATCATTTCATCTAGTGTCATCTGTATGTCTGTAATACTGGTAAATCATTTGTTTGTGAAATTCATGTAACTTACAGACTAAGAAATAGTTATAGAAATACTTGAAAGAACAACAAAAGTTCCAGCTCCTGGGAAGCTGTCATTTACCATGGCTTTCCTTTCAACTTCTGTCATGTGTGACTTTCACGTGGTTACTTTTATTACCCTGTGCAGTTGCCATAATAACAGCAGATCTGTTGTTGGAAACCTTAAGCTGTATTTGTCACAAGCATACCATGCAAGTAGGAAAATTGTACTTAAGCTTTGACATAGTGCAGCATGACTTGGTTTGATTCTCTAGATTCAGCCAGCTGGGGGTGGTTCAGCAAGTTACTCAGTTAGTAGGAAATTTACTTCCTTGTCATTTTTGATGGACCATTAATTACTCCTGTCAAATAGAAGCAAAGGGATTCGTAGTTTGAATCCTGAAAAAAAATGTAGGATTATATCCAAAAGGCTGCGTGTGGAGTAAAACTGAGACTGGTTTTGGTTTGGTTGACTTTGGCTTTTCTCCTTTTGGCATAATTTCTAGTGCTGGTCATTGTCTTTTAGTTGCCTTATGGCTTGCGTTTCATAAGCTATATATATGTGACATGCTTACATGGGTTTTACTAATTGTATCATATAAATCAATCTGTTGGATATGAAGAAGTTTGATCCCATTCTTCATTTTTGTTATCAGTAGGAAGTTTCATATATTTCCACAGAATTAAAAATTCAGTTTTGAAAAAGAATAACATTTATAGTGGAATAATTTGGAGTACTCTTTCTCTTAGTTTAACTCCCTGTGAATTTTTCCTTCAGCTGTTCAATCCTCAGAGGTGTAAAAATTGACAGGGTAAACCTTAAAGGATATGGAATTATTGTCTGTTTCATTTTTTTTACATTGTCAGCTGATTGATCTCAGTAATTGCTAGTAAAGCTGAAACTTTCTTTTAAGAGTTCTAGAAAAAAACTATTTTTGTCACAAGTATTTGAAATGTCAATGAAAAATATCTTTCTTTGCTGCTTGACTACTTAGTGAACTCTGAATTCAAAACTTATCTTTAAATAAGACTATTCTGCCTATTCAATTAATAAATAAAAAAGGTAAGCAATTGAAACAATTATAATGAAAAAGAAATTCTTTCTAAATACTGTTTAATTTTTACATGACAAAAAGATGAAAAAAGAATGAATGGTGGGAAATGGGATTGCCAAATGTAAATTAAAACACAGATAATAACATGAAACGTATAAATATTACTCAGAATATTAATTTAACAGACAAAGGCTTAATATTTGGGTTTGTTGTTGTTGTTGTTTGTTTGTTTGTTTGCAGTTGGGATATAGGCTATGACTTTTGTTTATTATTTAACAGATATTTATACCCTGATGTGCAAATCATTGTTTCTCATCTGGAAATATCTTCAAATCATAATTTTAGGACTTTTGTAAATTGTCCAGAAATCTCAGATATGTCTTTTGTGACTTCACAGTGGTCTCTTGCAGCTTTGTTGTCTGAGACTGACTGTTTCTTTGTCATACAAAAGAGATGTTCGTATATCTTCCTAGAAAATCTCATGCAGAAATATGAGAGGCATAGGCAACATTAATCTGAAATCCGGACAGTCAGTTAAATATTAATAATCCTACAGCTCATATAAATATAAGCTTACCTGTTAAGGGTGTTGTGCTGTTGTTTGTTTGCTTGTTTTTTTTTTTTTTAAATTGCATGCACAAATAAGACAGACATTCTTGAGGGAGGATGAGTGGAAAATTAATTACTAAGTTTTTAGTAATTTTTTTACTCACCTACCTTTTTCTTCAACTACTCTGGCATCAGTATTAACATTTCATATGACTTTTGCCTAAGAGATATGTTGGGGAAAACTAAATTCCCTAGTTTCATGCACTTCTGATTGTTGGAAACTTTAAAGAGGTGTGAAAAGTTTTACTTAATTTAGTTCCAATAATAGACTTTTTTTTTTTCTTCACTTCCCTTCTACCTCCCCATTTGTTAAAAGTTCCGAAGTTGAGGGAAAAAAAAAAAAAAAGGGTTTCTGGAAGATATTCTTTACCCACTGAGTCTGGTTATAAGTTCACCTGTCCTTGCCCTCTAACTTGATTCAGAATTTGATTGCTCATAGATAGAAAACACATGACAGGGAATAATAAGTGTTCATTCCAAAGAAATAACTGGATGTGTGCCGGATGCCACACTTCAGAGCACAAGCTGTAGAGTAAGAAAGCAGTTAAAAAAAAAAAAAAAAGAAGTCATTCTAAAATTTCTTCTTAAAATACTGCTTAATCAGGTCACGTAATGAAAAAGCTAAAAACTTGTATTTTCTTATAAACTCAAGCTGTGTAAAATTCTGTGTTGATAACTTGTATTTCATAACGCAGCAGCTTGGCCCAGATCTACCTCCTTTCCAAAATCTGTTGAATGATTTCACTGTTGAAAGCTATTTGGCATGCCAGATCTCCAGAAACACTGTGGTATTCAGTGATGGTCAGATGAGGCGAGAGTAGCTATTGGAAAATGTGCTGCAGGATGATAGCAAGCCTTGAGGGTTTTTTTTTTTTTTTTCGTTTTTAAATGCTCGTGACTGTGCTATACAGTACAATAGAAACATGCTGTAATTATTTGTGTGAAAATACAGATTTTTCCTATGGATTGACTAGAAATGAACAGAAATGAAGAAGAAATTGAAAACATGAGGAGAAGCAAATTCCAGTGACAGGGGATAGCTGAGTACTGAGTTGAGTGAGGCTATACTTGCTTCAGGGTCTGCCTACATTTTTTTTGCATAATTCTCCCCAGCTCCATGCATGACTTAACACAGAAAATGGTACAGACAGGGTCAATGGTGGTGAACCAAAACCTCCAGTCATTAGGCTAAAAGGTGACCTTGCGCTGTGCTGCCAAATAATTTATCGGAAATCTGAGCTGAATCTTCTTGCTATGTTCTTGAGTGTGAGCATAGCTTTTGAAATATTGAAAAGAAAAAAAAGTTTAAGTAAGATAAGTTTATCTTTTATTAAATATTTGCTCATACTGCAAAATACAAAGGTTGCTCTGATAGTAATGCCTCTTATTTATTTCCATGATTCGTTAGACACAAAGAACACAGTAACAGTATTTGCAAGTACATATTCTCAGCTACAAAACACTATTTTTCAACATAGTCACCACCATTAGCTATGCATTTTTGCCTGTTATGAATATTTGTTATCATCTGTTATGCTGTGCATAACTGTCTGGAACATGTCTTGTCTTTCACATTGTTTTCACCACTGCTGAAACACACCATCCACTGCCTCAGTGAGCTCACATCCACTGTTTGGTTTCCATAAATGTTCAGCAAGCATCAGTAAATGTCAGTGGGTACTGTTTTTTCTGCATTGAGCAGTTCACTGACACACCTTTGCTTCATACGCACTTCCCTGTCAAACACCATAGTGTCAGACTGTTCCTCTCTTATCATCTGTCACATGACAACAAAATATAATGGAATATTGGTGGGGAAGTTTCAACCTCTTCTATCATACCACCATCATCCACCTCTTCTGTTGTGGGCCATAAAATAAAAAGGAGACTTTATTTTCAGAGAGCTTTTATACAAAAGAGAATTACTTTATTAGTGCAGAAATTATGGGATTTGCATTTATAATTTCATATAGGTGATGTATGTTGCAAAGCCAATGCTGAATTTAATTTTTCTAGTAAATCTGTACATTTGGGGGTGAGTACTGTGTCTTTCAGGGACAAGTAAAAAGAGAATGATACTACTACATCATCATTTCAGACTTACAAAATGAAGATGTCAAACATTTCCAGTAGAAGATTTTGGAAATTAGATTCTCACTTGGCCTACTAGAGATGGAACTTTTTAAACTCAGAATAATAAAACAGATACATTTCTTTGCCAAGAAGAGAGAAATAATCTAAGATGAACCATGGAGAGACTGTTGCTGTCATATAATCAACAAATTAACTCTGCTACAAGGCTTCATCCGCTCTCAATTAAAAATATGATTGGCACTGAAATTGCCAAGTTTGCAATGAAGACAAAGGGGAATATTTTTGGAAATTAGGAGACATTGACTTTAATATTTTATACTATTTAATGTCACTAAAAATTCTCCTCATCTGAAATGCTGATATATTTTTTTCTTTTTCAACTAAAAGACAACTTGCTATTGCTTCCATTGCAAAATAAATGCATTCATAAATTTTGAATGTGTGTTAGACAAATAAGAAAGTTGCTTTTAAAAATCTGTTTTTGTTTGTTTGTTTGTTTGTGTGCTGGTTTCTTTTGTTTTTCCTTTTTAAAAGAGAAAGATAATTTGAGAGACATTATTTCTCCTGTTCAGGATTTTTTTTTTAGTGTGTGGAATGTTTTTGCTAACTATTATCTCAACTGTTGAAAAAAATATGGTTATTTTTATCATTTTACTTTTATTGTTAGTTGCATAAACAATCCTTTGATGCAGTCACAAGAATCCTGGGGAGCGGAGGAGGGTTAAAGCTTTTTGAAATTGAGTTCAACCCAACTACCACTCTAATTTCGGAAAGTTTTGTGCAGTGGCTTGTCCTTTTCTGTGTTCTGTGATTGTTCCGGACAAACAATCATGGTGTCAGCGCACTCAAAATACTCAGATTCCACTACCTAAGGTAGCCTGCTGTTGCATTTTAATATTTGTACATAACTGAGAGTACTGTGCCATGGAAGTAAACACTCAAAAAAATGCAGATAGATTAAATAGGTTGTGACAATGACTTGCAGAAGAAACAGTTTTCAAGGGCAACAGTAATACAATGTTAAAGACCTTGACATCAAAAATGCATGCTATGTCTCTGAAGACTGAAAGAAACCAATAGACAAAATATTGTACAACAGAAGAATCACTGAGTTTCTGTAATGGACCAAATAAAGATAACAGAGCTGATCATATATAAGCATTTTCACTGAGAATTGTCCTTAGAAAAGTTGTTTTTCGTTCTCATTGCTTTTTGTCTTGTAGAAATGTAGTTGTCTGTAGTTGCTTCAGGGTTCTGAAATTGTGTTCTTAGCATGGTCAGAAATGTCCAGTCTTGACTGTGCTAGGTGTCATGCTGCCTTTTGGTCTGTTAAGTAAACGACATGGGGTGTTTGCTGACACCGGGCTATTTGACATTTGACACCTAGTCAATAGGGTGTCAAAGTGCTGGCTCTGTTAGGTGAACCTGTCAGTTCCTTGAGCTGCTTGATCAAGGATCAGAACATAACCTAACCCAAGTTTGTTTTCTATCAGAAAATTTTCTATCTGGCATCTTTTCTATTTTAAGAGAGTTCATCAGTTATGAGTATATTCTGGAGAACATCGCTGTTCTATATGATAATTTTCTTTCTGTTCTGGAGGAAACAATCTCATTCTTTGGCTGCTAAAATGTAACTACAAACAAAATTTAGCTTGAGCTAGAGAAAGTATTGCTTTAGAGGTGGGTATGTAAACTTCAGGTTTACCTGGAGTGACTTTTTTCATTATAGACTCATTAGACACATTTAACCCACAACCAGTTTGCCAAAGTCTTAAAAATATTTTTTTTTATTTGAAAGAGTAAGAAATGTATGCAGATTCTCAAGCACTTTGTTGAACTGAGACATATAAGACTTTCTTAAAATTACAGGAATTATTTGATGCAGAATGGGAGGATGGGCCCAGGTCATCTGAAGTCATTGCCTTGACTGGAAGAATTGTGCAGGAAGCTAAAAGTCAGTCAAGTGTATACTTATTATTTTTGGTACACTCATAAGATAAATGTAGATAATGATAAAATTTTCATTAAGAATAAATACAGTGGAACCAAATAAAAACAAGAAATTTCAAAGAAGGAATTAAATGTCTCAGTCAACTTGACACATACAATCAAATACTGGGGTGGAAGCCCATCTCAGGGTGGGAGAACTAGTCTATGCCTTTGAAGATTTAATTTGCATCTGCTTTGTGTTCCCTGGTCTGCCCACATCTACCTATTTTCAAAATAAGCATTATATTTCATAAAGACTGCATATTTTTCACAGTCATCTGATTGGACAACGTTGCTGTCCAGAAAAAATAAAAAACCGTCAACCAGTCATTACATTTAAATTCATCTACAGATGGCATTTTTTTCACTAAAGTGTAGTATCTGGGATTGCGCACAATAATGCTATTTTGGATAGTGGTTACTTGATAAAATAAGTCTTCCTTTGTAACAGAGCAGGAAAGAGACTCCATCTGAGTTTGAACAGTAGCCATTTTATGTCAATCCCAAGGTGCAAGTATGCCCTAGAGCCATCTTTGCATTGCTTTGCTTTGCTTTGCTTTGCTTTGCTTTGTTTAAATAAGCACTTTATTTCAAGTAACTTATTGGCAGTTAATGATTATCGTGTAGCTATATGACAGTATATGGTGGAGTAATATTACACTGTTTCACATCAAAGCAGGTATGTATGATGTATTAGAGCAAATAAATCTATTATTTTCTCTGTTAATAGACAAATCATTTTTCCAAAGTCAGGTGCAGCTATGCATGTATCTTCAACATAAAGACTTGTAGTATACTATGTACATGAGATATGTAACTATAAGTTATCTTTTCCTTATGTAATTATGTAGGAGGCACAAATATAACCTCATTTTCTGGCTCATGGCAACATCATTAGCATTTCTAAGTCAGTTTTCAGAATTAGAATGATTCTGTGGAGCATTAGGTAGTTATTATTCACAGAGGTAGTCATTATTCAGTCTTGTCAATGGTTTACGGGTCTTCTTTCATTTTCTTAGGTCTTTAGAGAAGGGCAGTTTGTAATGTTTTTATTTCAGTATTTTAACCTGTAAACTAGTATGCTTTTGTTGCACTTAAAACAACAGCAACAACAACAACAAGAAAATCAAACACAAACAAACAAACAGAACAAAACCTATGTTAATTCCTGTTTAGTTTTACTGATTTATTTGCCTACCATGATGAGCCTTGGAGATGTTCCATATACAAAAGCAAGGATACAGTGAATTTCACCAAGTGATATAAAAGCTTTAAGGAGAGTGAAAGTGGATGATTCAACACTTAGATTACAGTCTGAACAGCCTTTCACAACACTTACGTGGGAGCAACCCAAACCCATTTGGCCACTGTAGGCATACAAGTTCATTATAACTGCAAGAACTATGATTGCAAAACTTCAGTCTGTTCATTTTATACCTAAGAGTATTCAAAAATTAGAGCACCTGATATATTTCAAAGAGGTTTAAACTTTTATTATTATTGGACCATCTTGCTACACCAGCTTTCCATCTCAGACTTAGATGTCAAACATAGCCAAAGTTTGTGGAAGCCATTTTTTCCTTTTGAATTCTGTGATCTTCCTGCTTAAGTTTGCAGGAGATGTATAAAAGTCCATTTAATAGAAATCACCATCTGCATGTCTAAATGTGGGGTGTGAGAAATTAGCAAAAGTAAATAAAAGTATTCAAATAACAAACTTTTGCATTCTTTTTCAGTTTTTTTATTTTATTTTTAAAAATGTCTGAAACAGCTTATGAAAAAAAAATCACACAATATTCTTATTTAAGGATCTTGCTTGAAAAGATTTTCCTTTCTTTGAAGCAGAATTGCAGTTCTTTCTGTTAGCTTGCAATTAAATAACACTTAGCTATCATAGGTAGTAATAATACCTGTTTATCTGTCTGCACTGTAAAGGAATGCAGCTAACCCTACAAAGCAAGTTTAGATTTGATGCATAACAGAAAGAAACTGGAGCCAATTGTAAAAATCAAAAATACCCAGAGCATTCCATATGCTTCTCCTAAAATTCTTATTTTATTTTGTTAAGAAGATGAGTCATCTCCTTATTTACACTTTGATGATGAAAGCAACACTATTTCCTTCATCCTTTTGCACTCTTGATTATTTCCTCAGGGAAATGATACAAATGCTGATGCACTGATTCACTGTGTCTCTTCACTTTTCCAGTGTTGGTAAGCTAAGGATCAGTATCAAAGTTTATCAGCACTGCATCTTGCAGTATTCAGATCTATTCTGCAGGAGAAAATGAAACATTTCCTTGCAAAGGGCAAGTGAAAAATTCTATCTTCGAATTTAATTTCATAGCTAGAGTCACCTACATATGTAGAACCATTTTATGGGATGTACATAAGTGCAACTTAGGTATGTTTTTCCATTGGATTTCCATTATTATTTTTATTGCGTAAATGATACAATAAATGTTTGTAACATTTTACAGATATATTTTCAGAATGAGTAAATTGTGCTAGGCAGTAGACCAAAAACCAGTCCATGCTCTTTCTACATGTGGCAGCCATAAAGATTTGTTTGGAGTCAGCTAGAGCAGAATTCATTTTATACAAGGTTTGTCTCTTAATAAAAACATTTTGTTTGTCAATGAGATGAATCTCACCTTACCTGACTTAGATACAAATCCAAAATCAAAGGAAATAAAGCAAAACAAAAGCCCAAATTCCATGTGTAATATGTAAAATGCAAGATATTATGGAAAGGTAATAATAAAACTAAGGTTGAGTAGAAAAAAGTTTTCTGGCTTAAGTAAAACAGATTAATACAAGTATAATCTTCCCTCAAAAATACAGGCAGCATATCCAGTAATATATTTAGTTTTGAAATGCTAAAAAGTAGTATAGAGAAGAGTCTGTGAAGGAAAAGAGATGCTTAAATCCAGTCATCCTAGAATGTGGTGGTTGTTTCACCTGCAATTGTCAACTGAGGAAAGATCTAGCTAAATAACAATTAAAAACATGGGATTTGTCCTGTGTAAAAACACATGCCAATGCATAGGTAGTTTGTGCATAAGTCTATGGATACTTCTGCATAGGTAAGACAATTGTTTCAGACTAGCAGAAAGGAATCAAAGACATGTGCTTAAGGGTTTTAGAAAAAAATAAAGACACCAGAGATAGGCACTTTGTTTACAAAGAAAAGCTGTATTGTCTTGAAGGCTAAAGGAGGACTTCAGAGAACTATAATGACCTTAGGCTTTGAATCCCAGTGTTACAGTACTTAAGGAGAAGCCTTCAGATTTAAAAGTCTGCACTACCACTTCCTTGTCTTGTTGTCAAGACATAGTGAAAAGAAAGTTCATCTAAACTCTTGTTTTCACGTAACAGTTGACATTTAGTAGAGACCATATGATAGAAAGCGAATGTGTGTTTGTATCGGCCTTTCGTAAGGAAAAATACAACTCATACTTTTTTTGCTTCTGATCTGTTTAAACTTCTATCCTGAAAGGGACTGCACGGTCATTGCAATAGATTGATGCACTCAAATAGATTGATGTCCTACATTCAATGTTGTTTGTTTTTGATTTATTAAACATTCAGGTAGGTATGATTTACAGAAACCCTTCTGTGAATATCTTTCCTGTGCCCTTTTGATAGTTGGAGTCATTCATATACCATGGATATATTTGTATTTCTCGAAGTTTTGGATTTATTGACCTGCTTTTGAGTAATGAAACAATGCTCTCTCTAGTACATAAGCTCTGTCCACAATGTGTAATTTACTAGCTAAATCAGAACCAACAGATTAGCAGAACTCCTGTTTGCAGGACTGCTTATTGTATCTGCAACCTAAACACTATCCTTTTTGAATTGTCCATTTGTATTAAGAAATGTTTTTATATTAAGAAAATAAAATTTGGAAGGACTTTGTAACAGGCTAAGGTGCTTGATAAGCTCTGATCAAAAGGCTTACTTTCTGGAAAAAAAGGTGCAAAGCCACTGTAAGGTACAGAAATGAATGTTGTATAAGGTGAACACACAGTGCTGGAGTCAATGGAAAACATGTAATGGAGATTCAAATCCGGAAAAACAGAAAAATCAGAAAAACAGAAAAATGAATATTTGATTCCTACTCTTTTTCATTAATTTCTCATGTCAGCACAAGAGGGAAGAGGTTTCAGAATTGTATAGCGCTATAGCATCCTTCAGTGGTTGGCCATCTCATCGTGTTGAGTGCATCAGCAAGGGCTAACCAACAATTTTATGACATTGTGCCATAGCAGAGATACAGTTTTCACACACATATTGTGGACTTTCAATGAGGTCAGAATGTAAAAGACAGAATTAAAAAAACTGCAAATAATAAATGTATAAACAATATGATTAAATTAGATTCTCAATGAATTCTAAAGCTTTCTGCAAATTATTCAAAGATTGTATTAACTGCAGCATTGCAAAACTACTCTGTCAGAGGTACTGCTGTATGATGTACGCTTTGGACAGTGGGACAATGTGTACTGGGCTGTGAAAGTGTCCTACATAATAGACACAAGAGGTTTTTTGATCTCCTCACGTCCCATTTCTCACAATGGGTGGCAAAGTACACGTTAGAAATAGATTAAATTGTCTTGGTCTTTAAAGTTATTTTGTATATATATCAGCAGGTCACCTCATTAACACTTGGACAAAGTACATAGTAAGTTTGTAATTAAACATCCTCTTCCTTCCCATGGAAATCAAATACAATCCTAGCTTCTTCCTTCCCTGTGTTTGTTTATGCTAAACATTATCATTGCCTAAATTATATTAGTTTTGGTACATACTTCAAATAAATTTTTTATCACCAGGTTCCAGACTGGACTAATAATCATCACACATGGACTTATTTTCTGTAGTATAGTGCCATGATACTTGAGTATAACTAAGTTGTCTAGATGGGATATTGAGTTAACAAAGCTATTTCTGCTCTTCCATCAAGAGACAATGTGAGTACCTCTGTATAATACCACACTGTTCCAAGTAAATATATGCTTCCCCTTTTGCTTAGTTGTCTGCTCAATGTTACATCTCATGAAATAAAAATAAATTTTGTGCCAACATAACAATCAGCATGAGAGAAGCAATAACTTGAGTGTGCTGGACATTGCTGTCTACTGTAGCGCTGTGTAGTTAGAAATGTTATCTTCTCTTGCATAGTCCTCAAGGTGCTATTGAAGTCTGGTTTCTGTACTTAGAAACAGCACGTGCATCTTCAAGGATAGCCTCTGCATGAGCGTCATGTTAGTAGATCTACCTGTTTATCTACTGCGTGAGGAACTGTATGCAGGAGTGAGCATACCTTGCTCTCAAGTTTTACTTTTTTAGAAACCTGGGAATCACTGGTCATAGGATGAATATGGCCAGAAACTGGCAAGAACTTCCTTATGGTGAGGGTGACGGAGCACTGGCACAGGCTTCCCAGGGGGGTTGTGGAATCTCCTTCTCTGGAGATATTCAAGACGCGCCTGAATGCCTACCTGTGTGACCTGGTGTAGAGAGCCTGCTTTGGCAGGGGAGTTGGCTCGATGATCTCTTGAGGTCCCTTCTAACCCCTATGATTCTATGATTCTGTGAATACAATGATAACTAATGTTTCCAGCTAGGGAATGTTCTCAGGTAAACTGTGATTGTAAGAAAGATGTTGACATTTTCAGAACTCTTCCACTTTTTTTATGTGCCCACACAGATTCAGTTCTCACATTATTTTTTTTATAAATATATAAAGCTTTCATCTCTGCTTAATTCTGTTAAGGCTTGTTGATAAAATACTTATTTTCATTATTTCTACTGGTCTAATAGGCTTTAGAAATGATTGAAAGATCTCTGAATTAATTTATCTTTTGGTTGTAGTCTGCTTCAAATCACATTTTAATCTTCCCTGGCAGAAAAAGTTCATACATCAAGCTTTTATGGGCACAGCTGTATCAGTTTGATTTTTCAGTCTGAATTACCCATATGTTTTTAATTTTATTTCATAAAAATAGATGGATCACTTTCTCTGCTTCCACAAAGCTTTAGAAAATCTGCCTTAGTAGGATGGCTTCTTACGTATGTGACCTAAATTCTGGAGAGGTTTTTAGACTGAATACCTACAGAAAATATTCTTTCTTTTCCAAGATTCAGTAGTTCCCAAATGATATCTTTTAAAGGCTGTTTTTCTTATTGCAAGTTTTTATGATTCTGCCCATTTTCTCCTTGCCAACTAAATTTGCATACCTTTCTGCAAGTTAACTGTAGCTTAATTAATTAATAATTCTTTAGTTTTAGCAGTTCACACTTTCAAAAACTTCCCTCTCATGAAAAGCATTACTAACTTTTTCCATTTTATTTATAATATAGAAAACACTTCTTAAACCAATAATCATTTCCAAACTGGCAGGAATAGTTGTGTGAACCCTGCATAAGCTTTTGCAGTCTGGAGTTACTTTCCAGCCTTGGACAGTTATTTGATCCCAGTCATATGTTCTTAGGAACAGAATCCAGATCAGTTTACTTCCTATTACATAATCTAAGTAGTTGTCACAGAGACTTAAACATTAGTAACTATTTCCACCCATGAGAGTCATATGCTGCGTGAATGCTGAAGAAAAAATATTTTCTCCATATGCTCAAGGTGATACTTTCAGGCCAGGATCTAGGTGAGGGGTAGAATGTATGCAGAAAGTACCCTGGGCTGTGATATTGAAGCAGAGAAGACAAACAGCTTGGATTCTAATCTCAAGAGCACAGATGAACTTGGATAGCATTTACAGAAATTTATGGCAGTAGAATTTGAATTGGAGTCTATTCCATCTTCATAATATTAAACTGGTAGATGAATGTGAGTATTATCTTCAGCAATAAATGAAGAAAACTTTGCAAATTCTGAAGTAGATAATTACATAAAAATATACAAATTCTGATTTTGAAAACGTGGGCTTGTTGGACAGACTATGAATAAGCTATTTCTTATCATCATCAATATTTTTTTTCAGCTTAGTATAGAATGATATTAAAATGAATATCTCTTATTATTGTTAATGTAAAATCTGCTGCTTTGGAAAGACTGTGCTATTTATTTTTCAAGTAATGTGCAGCAGCAGTACAGATAACTCCATTAACACTGACTTGAAGCCTTAGTTCTTCCATTTATAAAATATTACAAATAAGTGAATATTTAACTCTTTTCCCTCCAAACATCAGAACTCTTTATAATATCTATCCAACGTATAGCTCTAGAGTTTTGTGGAGCCACTTCTGTTATTCTGTGTATTCTTTTTTGTAACTTTAATTCAAGTTGAGTTTGAAGGAATATAAATATGCTGATGTACTGAGAAGGCTCTGAGCCTGTGGCTCAAAAGTAGTCTATAAGGTGTTAAAATAATATGCTCCTACAACATGTTTTAAGGTTGGCAGTGATCATAGTTAAATATGATGGAGTACTCCCAGAATTTAAAGGATGATAGGAGTGGTTAGAAGTAAATGAATAAGCAGATCAATATTCTAGCAGAGTAAAAAGCTGATGCTTTGAGCTGTAATGAATGAATTTAACTGAGCTTATTAAAACTTCTTTGAGGGGACAACAAAGTTTTGGGTTTTGTTTGTTTGTTTTTGAAAAGTTGATTTTTTTGAGGATTTATTTATTTTTTTCAAGTATGCGGAATTTTTCATCAGCTTCAATCAACTTATTGTTAAACCTGATTAATTCTTTGGGCTGGATCACTGGCATTTTCAATTTAGCCATCAACATTTCATTTCAGTGAGATCCAATTTGGGTGGGGTGCCAACTTCTTTGTGTTAGATATTTTATTGACTGCTTTTTTGAAGTAATTGAAACAGAATTGCAATCACTGTGTTTGGAATACATTTCACTTAACTTTATTCATCTAGCCATTTAGTCATCCAGAATAAGGTGGTCATTTAGGTTTCCCTTAAAGTCAAAGATAAATGGTAATAACAAATGCCTTATGAATGGAAGTCCTACCCAGAACTCTGGGAACTGTGAATGCAGAATAGAATCTAGAAGTTTTGATTATAGTAGTCCTTGTGAATGTGGCAGAAACAATAAATGAATAAATAAATTAGTTAATTCTAATGAATGATAAATATTAGAATGGATACATTGTTATTTATCTCATTAATAATTTAGTTGTGCTCGTAATTTGATCTCAATCATATAACATTAATTTCAGTGTAATTTTGTCAGATGGGGGTCTCAGTTCAGTAAAAATCTCTTTAGTGATTTAGTAATAACAGCCTTTGGCCTCAGCCTTTGTTTAAACATCGTTTAACTAGAGCCCTGGTGTGAACGGGATTTTAACTACACTCTCTCAGGGTACTTAACACATTTTGGCTTTTCATAGGGCAGTATCATACCACACAGGATTCACTTCTGTCTCAGTAATCCTGTGCTGAGTCCTCAAACTGGGACAGAGGCCATGCCTTTTTTCCAGTCTGAATAAGACCTTTCATCATTCCCACAGACATCAGGAACTCACAGCTTGTAATAGCTTCTTTAGCAATTTTTTTTTCTTCATCCAGTTTTCTGCTCAGTTGATGGTGTTACTAGGAATGAGCCCATTGCAACAACAAAGCCTACGAGGAAAGAGAGTTACTGGGATTGTTCATTTATTTTTGTCTTACAACACGTGGCTTTCCCGTCATTGTACCTCCCTCCACAGAGCCTGCCTCTGCTAACCTTCCAGGCATTTGGAACAAAGATATTCTTATGTGTGCTTTGGAGGTACGAGAGGCTATTACTTTCCCACCCTGCATTCAGGCACATACTAGTGTGGTTACTGCTTCAGTGGGATGAAAAGTATGTTTCAATATTGATTCTTAACTATAAATTAAGTATGATTAAATAACTGCATGTTCTTTTCATTAATATGAATATCTAGAACTACTCCTTCATCCTATCTTGGAGAGAAAGAGTTTCTTCTTTTCTTTAATAAGATAAAGCTTGATCTTTAAAATAGCTGTGGTAATATGTTTTAACATTATTAGTTATTGCGCTGTTAAAGATTGACGTGAAAAAGGCTTTAAAATTAAGTAAGACCAGTGATTTTTTTTTAAGACTTGCCTAGAATTTTTATAAAAATAATTAATCCTAACATAAACATAATAAATGCAAATTATTACAGTGTACTATATTTATGGTACAGTGTACTTACTGTTACATTTTGCTGTCTGGAAAGCATTATCTTTGAATTTATGCAAGTTGGAGAAGCGTTACAAAAACAACAGGTAACCTGATAACTTGGGTGCATTTTAGCAGTTTTATTCTTTACAGAATGTGTTTATCTTGACGGTTAGACCCCCATGGAAAAAGTGCAGTAAAGTTGAATTCTGAGTGTATCTGTAAGACACTTTGTTTTTTATTTATCATGCACCCCTCAGTCTCTGTATACGGACATTCAGACAAAACTGAATGTAGCCTATATTCATTTTTCGGTAAGACCAGTAGGCTGGCTACCAGTGCTCCAAGTAGCTACCAGGAGCTACTTTGCCTATGAAAGCTCACAGTTAGAGATGAGAGCAGAGAACAGCCTCTCTTTGTCCCTTCAGTTAGAGTCCTTCCATGTGCTGCCTTTCCCCACAACAAGATATTGAAACCATCTCACAGAACTAATAAAGATTTATATTTTTTCAACTACTGAATGTTGCTGAAAGAATAATGGTAAATTGTCATGGTAATACCATTTAGTATAATGATACCCCCTATAATACTGTCCTGCTTGAAATTCCTTGGAGCTACTAATAAAAATAAGAAAAAAGTATTTTTTTTCAGCTTTCAAAGAGGGATCAGGATAGATGATCTTTGAGGTCCTTTTTAACCCAGGCCGTTCTATGATCTTTTATAGAAGTGTAATCCATATATATCTCATTCCTTAGCTAATGCTACCACACAGTCATTGATTTCAAATCTAACTATGTCATTAATATTCATTAGAGTTTAAAGCAGCAGAGTTGTCAAACCTACAAAACCAAGACTGCATCCCACCTATACTTCCACTTCAAGTACTGAGCTGTACAATTAATCAGAATTTGTTACATAACGAGCTTTAAAAACCTGACTCTTAACTGACGATTTACTTAGACATTAGTTGACATCCCAGCTCTGCCACCCATTTTGTTGCAAGACGCAGTCAAGTCATTTATCCTGTTACTGTATTTGTTTTCTGTCTGGAAGTGAATGATACTTCTTAATCACCCCACCAGAATATTAGGAGACTGAGTGAACTCAAGCTTACAAAGCTCTTTGCAGTCCCCGGCTTACCACATGAAGCTGGAATGCCCTACAGACATGCTAAATATTCCTACTATCCTGCAAAAACTAGGGACAGATTTTTCACATACCATCTCTTTTCCACTTGGACAAATGGCAGACATAACACAAGTGGAGAATTAAGCAGTTACTTTATTGATGCAGAAGAGCAAAACTATAACTCCCAGTAAAATCACTGTCTCTGTAAACAAAAGAACAGCACAACCCCTTCTCAGAAGTCTGTGACAAGCTGTTGCGCTGAGAGCTGGTTCTGGTGCTGGCAACTGCAGAATATTAATGAAGCACTGGTCTGAACAGGTTGATCGTGACTGACTGAAGTTTGCAGCACTTGGTATCAAGATACATTATTTGTCAGAAGTGTTTGCTCTTGGTTTGACCTTGTTGCTTGCTTGTGTGCTTGTGTGTTTCTGTCAATCTCTCATTCCTTCCTCCTTTCTGTTCTCTTTCCCTCCCTTTCCCTCAATATTTCTCTTTTTAATTCACTTATTCTCATTTTCCCAATTTAATTCTGGTGTGCTGAGATTCCTATATAATAACAATGTTGTGTATCATATGTTTTAAAAGTATCCTCTTGCTCTCTTTCTACTATTTCTTAGTAGACACATACAGCTATTTATGTTAGGTATGTTCTTGTTCGCTGTTTATATAACAGGGATTTCCACAGAGGAACTAGAAGAAGCTTAGGGTAAAATCCTTGTGCACAGCCTAATTCAAGGTATAGAAAGACTGAGCAGCCTCCCTGTACCTGACATAGACAAGAGGGCTGATAGCTTTGCAAGGGCATGCTTCACTCACTGTTCCCCTGCTGCTTCTCCATGCAGATGGCAACACTGTCCCTCACCCACCACTTGCCTATAAAAGGAGGGGGATAAGCAGGACTAACTGCTGGGCCTTTAACACAAAACGATTTGTGTGGCTGCATGTCATTTCTACTGGTGACCTTTATTTATTCTAATGCAGCTTATTTATTTATTTTCTTTTATCCCCTTGCCACTGTGTTCTTCACATGCACATCATCACACTTGCCTGTTTTTACATTTTCTACTGCGTGTATCTTAGTATTCTTCATAGCCCATAATAAGCTCTGAGAGCTCTGGAGAGACATGTCGCTTATCGTTGCTTCAGTCCTCACTCTTATTTTCCTTCCTCTGACAAAATTTGTACCTACTCATCTAAAGTGCTGTCTCGTTTTTGTTGCTAATGGATTTTACGTTCATCTGTGTACTTCCTATACTACCAAATCTTACTGGTTAAGCTTAAGAGAAGAGCTGAGGATATTAATGTGCTAGACTGCTTTAGAAGGACTTCAGTTTTGTAGATATTAAATTAAATTTTTGCAGGAGAAAGCTGCTTTAGTTCCTGAGAAAGTATGGGATGTTTGAGAAGTTGGATTTAATATTTCTGACAAATTAATTATTCTGTTCTTGGTGCAACTATGTACGCATTTATTTATTTATTTTATTTTTACCTTTTAAATTGAGTTAAAATTGGCATGAAGGAATATCACGGAAACTACTATTATCTGCAGTCTGGAATATACAGGAGGTGTAAGATACAATGATTCAGGCTCCACTGTAGACAGCAATGAGATCTCCTTCCATCTTTCGCTTGTCCACAATAACCAATTCCCATTTCCTCAGTTGCTTCTTATCTGTCTTGTTTTCTAGTCTCCTCACCAGTCGCGTCACTCTTCTCTGCACATGCTCAAGCAACTCATTATTCCTCTTGTAGTAATAAGCCCATAATTGAATACAGTATTCGAGTTGTAGTCTCACCAGTGCTTCATACAAGGGGGCAATCACTTAGAATTACAGGATCATAGAATTACTTAAATTGGAAGGGATATTTAAGGGTCATCTAGCCCAACACCCCTGCAAAGAACAGGGACATCCACAGCTAGGTCAGGTTGCTCAGAGCCCTGTCCATCCTGACCTTGAATGTCTCCAGGGGTGGGGCAACCACCACCTCCCTGGGCAACCTGTTCCAGTGTTTCAATGCCCTTGTCATAAAAAAAAAAAAAAAAAAAAAAAAAAAGTTTCTTATCTAATCTAACTCTTCCATCTTGTAGCTTAAAACCGTTTCCCCTTGTCCTATCACAACGGTCCCTGATAAAGAGTTTGTTTACCTCTTTCTTATAGACTCCCTTTAGAATCTGATAGGCTGCTCTCAGGTCTCCCTGGAGCCTTCTCCAGACTGAACAACCCCAGCTCTCTCAATCTGTCATCATAGGAGAGGTGCTTCATCCCTTACATCTTTTTTATGTCCCCTTTCTGTACATACTCCTCCAGGTCCATGTCTCTCCTGTACTGAAGATTCTATATCTGTATGCATTACTCCAGATGAGGTCTCACCAGTGCAAAGTAGAGGGACAGGATCACCTCCTTGACCTCCTGACCACACTTCTTTTGATGCAGTTCAGGATATGGTTGGCTTTTGGGGCTGCGAGAACACCTTGCTGGTTCATATTCAGCTTGCCACCCATCGGTACCCCTATCGTGCTTCTGATGGTACTGTGCTCCAGACTTTCGTCCCCCAACTTGTATTGATAGCTGCAACCCAGGTTCAAGCCCTTGCCCTGCTGACCACACTATTTCTAATGCAAGCCAGGATGCTGTTGGCCTTCATCACCTTGACACACTTCTGGCTTGTGTTCAGCTGGCTGTTGACCACTACTCTCAGGTCCTTTTCTGCCTAGGGAGGTGGTTGAGGCACCGTTCCTAGCGCTGTTCAAGAAGCATTTAGATGAGGTGCTAAGGGATTTGATTTAGTAGCTTGGTGGGTAGGGATGGTGGTGGGAGGATGGTTGCACTAGATGATCTTGTAGGTCCTTTCCAACCTAATGAATCTATGAATCTATGAAGCAGTTTTCCAGCCACTCTTCCTCAAGCCTATAGTGCTGCACTGGATTGCTAACTTGGGCACCACTGGAGTTCTAAGCAATGTACTAGTAATCATTTTGCCAAAAGCTTGTGTGTTATTTTTAGGAAAAAGCATGCTGCCTCAATAAATTGGTAATCACTTGCCATTTTTATGGGGAGTAATCTCTTGATGTTGTGCCATATTACTAGAATTTATAATAGAGATAGAAGTGTTGTCGTATGAGTATGAAATATGAAAACAAATATGCTCAAACTTTGAAGTGTAAGAAAATAATAGTTTACCTTTTTTTCAGGAAATAACCAAAAGTTTTCTCTGATGAGTAGTACCACAGCTTTCTGTACGGAAAACTGATGTTCCAAGCCATTCAGTTAGATCACAGAAATAGGGCTTTTCTTTTCATGCCAATTTATGTGGGTTTGTTTGTTTGTTTTTGCCTGTGTAGGCTATCAATTACTATGTGTGTTGTAATGTATGGTGGACTTTTTGAAATACTCTGCTTTCCAGTGGGTCTTCAGACAGCAAACAGCTGTTTAACTACTTTGCCAAAATTAAATTTCAGCAACTATAATTGTCTCTGCTTTTCTAACTTCTAGTGGCAGACCTAGGTTTTCCTCTCTAATTCATAACTAACATTAAGCTTAGGCCAGGTAAACCAGAAACAAAGTACATGTCAGGGATTCCTTCTGGACATGCTTTAAAAAAAATTAAAAAAAAATAGAAGTCTGTATACAGCACAGAAGATATCTATTGCTGTCAGCAGAAAATCTGTATGACGTGATGGAGAAATTAGCTGGGATATTGCAGCCTTGCATTGATACCAGGTGTTTTAGTGGTTGATTTAGCCCCTCTGGAGGTTGGCCAGTATAAAGGTGATGTCTACAACCAGCTGCAGAGAAGTGGAGAATCAGAATCACAGAGGTTTCTATCACAGAGGTGACCTTATGATAGATAATTTGGAAGGGAACACTTTGCTAGTTTGTGGCATGTATTGTAGGCAGTACTGTGTGGCATTTACCCTGGCAGTACTCTAGGTACTATACTGAGAATTAATATAAGCTGACACAGTTCATTTTTTAGTTTTTGTTAAAGTAATCATATCACTCCCAATGCTAATGCAGTTTGTTGTGAGAAATTAGGGTATGGTGTAAGTGGCACAGAAGAAGACTCACGGAGACTCCTTAGTAATCATAAGCATAACAAAAAAGCCTACATACTGTTATGATCCACAGCTTTCAGTACTAGTATGTAAGAAGACCAGTCAAGAGTAATAAGTCATTTCAATGCTGAAAGAAAAAACATAGAAGAAGGTGAAATTTTCAGGACATACAATCTGTATAGGTTGGATTATGCAGATGAAAATAGCATGGACTCCAACTTTGTTTAGTAATAAGGGGGATTTAGATTGAAAATATCTCAGAATGATAAAATTAATTCTTGCTATTTCGTATTCTTTAGGAAGGTAATGTGTAATCATGCTAAGTTTTTAAATATCAAGATGATAATAAAAATACAAAATTAATTTCAGGCTTTAGGAGTTTTAAGTGCATTACATATGATTTGTTAAACTCCTTGAGTTTTTTTGTTGCACCTCTCAGAACCTCTACAAAAAATCACTCTGTTCTCTCTTTTATAGTAAATTTCAAATTAAAAAATAGCCATGAAGAGTTTGCAAGGTTATTAGTGGAAGAGTTCCTGATGTCTTAAATGTGTGAATACAGAGCAAAAAACGTACCATCAAGTTTGACTTTGTCCCTGCAAGTAATATCAACAGTTACTAATAAGCAGAATAAGATTTTAAAAACAGTGTGCATTGTAACATCTAGTTTTTATTTTATGGCTACACAAAGAATTTTAAGTCTCTTTTTAAAATATGCTGTTAAAATGTTATCGTTGAGTTAAGCAAGAAATATTAACAATGGTTAACGACTGGAAAATGAAAGCACATGATAAAGCATTCTGTTACACACTTATTCCTTACTGTTGTTGCTGATGATTTTGCTAAAGCTTCTGCAAATGTTACTAACAAAACAGCATTTAGAAATAACTTACTGTAACTTTTTTTAATTTCTTTCTATAGAACATTTTTCAATTTTTTTTTCTGTCATACCAACTCTAAGTCTGTACTGCAGTCCAAAGAACTAAGTAATTTTACCTATACAAAAGCATTGCTTTCCAATGAGTGAATAATTGCAAACACAATTTCAGTGACTTTTAATAGTTTTTTTAATTTCATCAATTTTTAATAGTTGCACATACTAAATAGGATACTTTAAGTATTCCTTTTTTTTTTTCTTTTTTTTTTCTTCAAGGTCATATTTTTGCTTCTGAAAACAGGTTTGTGTATTCTGTGTTTGCATATATACTGGGAGTTGGTCTCTGCTTTGAATGTTGTGCAGATGATGGTAGAATACTGCAGTATGTTAAAAAAAGAAAACTGTCTGAAACTTTGTTTATTCTCTTCGTTTTCAGCCTAATTGGAGAAGAGACAGCGACCAGAAATGCCACCAGCAATCGGAGCACCACAGTACCCACCTCCAGATGGAGGCTGGGGGTGGGTTGTGGTCTTTGGGGCTTTCATTTCCATCGGATTCTCCTATGCGTTCCCCAAAGCCATCACAGTATTCTTCAAGGAAATCCAGGAAATCTTCCACACATCATATAGTGAGATAGCTTGGATATCATCAATAATGTTGGCTGTCATGTACGCAGGAGGTAAGATGTTTGTGAAATCTGCAAATATCATAGGTCACCTGCCCCCATGGTCTTAAAGCACTTGAAGTTGATTACTAACTGATTTTATAAGTTACCTGAAGAATTTACCGATTACTTTTTTTTTTTAAATGTTATGAGATAACTTGAAATATCTCAGACTGTACTAATGGAACTATTAAATCTTAAATGCATATATTATATATGTACATATGTATGAAAGTGTATAGAAACTGTATATATAGAAAAGAAAACATTGTGCCTATAATCTTTACTCACTGAAGAGCATCTTCCATAATTTTTCAGAAGAGGGTTCCGTAATAAAAGTGATATTATCAGATCCTAGCAAACAACCTTGTGAAGGATGCATGAAGTCCCATTTTTACCATGGTACTTTTGTATCACTGATTTCAACTTAAGCCTTGACACTTAAATGACAGTAAGTGCTTTAGGAGGCAGGGAAGAAAGGTAAGTGCCTATAGGAGAGAATTCAGGACAGCTGAGTTGCACTTTCTAAGTACAGTTTTTCTCCTCTGACTATAAAGAAGGCCCTACAACCAGCTTAACATTAACTGAAGCACCTCAGTTAAATATTTTTCAGTTAATGGGATAGAAAACGTAAGTTTTGTTTTTCAAATGGCAGTAGAGACAGAGACCTAATAAAGATTTGACAAGTAATGTCAGTATCAATAAAAGCTTGTTGTTTAGATATTTTGATCTTTTATGTATTCATAGGGAGAATTTTGAAGTTTATAGGAGCAGCCACAATTTACTAAGTGAAGAATTAACTTGAATCAATGTCTTCAAGAGTGGAGTAAAGAAGGATATACGTCCTTTCTGTGTGTTATGACCAGGTCACTCCCAAAACATAACTGGCTGTTATGGATAGTGAAAGCCTGGAAATTTGTTTCACTCTGATAATGTGCCATTTCATGTGCCCAGGTGTGCTTGACTACCACTGTGCACTCTGCAAGCAGTCCAAAGGTGGTCACTGTGCAGAGTGCTGTGGGGATGGAGAGGGTGTTTCAGTGGTTCCCTCTGAAAGTACTTTCTTCAGAAGGATGTGTATTTACCAATGCATATGCACTTGCACTACAGAGGGTATGGGTGTAATTGAGAAAGACTCTGTGTGCACCCATCTGGAAGAAGGGAAGTGCACAGATGAAGAAGAACTGGAATTTGCTTCCATTTTCCTTATGATGTGACTTATGAACTTATGTCTTCTTCACTGGATTTTCTGATGCTACCTCAATTTTCTAAGGGCAGATTTACTTTCTAGCATAGTTCTTTTATTTTAATCTCTAAATAACATATAATTTATGCCATTTCTATCATCTCAGTTCTATCACCCAATTTTTATTAATAGTGCAGACACAAACTGAAAGGCATTTAGATGTGGTCATTCTTATACATAGTCTGATCTGAAAACAATGCCCCCTATTTTATTATTTTGGTCCATGACATCAGGGGGGGATGTTGGTAGTTGGACAGCAGAGGGGCAGTATGACAAAATGGTAACTGACATGAAAGTGCGTATGAAGCAAAGTTGCATCACTGAATTCCTCCACATGGAAAAAACGGCATCCACTGACATGCATTGACTCTTGCTGAACAGATACGGAGACAAAACTGGATGTGAACACAGCGAGGCAGTGATGGTGTGTTTTGGCAATGGCAACAGTGACAGTGGGTCACCTCCACTGGTACAGAATTTATGAGCTTGGCATGCAGACTCTTGTTCATTGCTGGCCAAAATGCATAGCTAACGGTGGTGGCTGTGTTGGCAAATAGTATTTTGCAGTTGCAAATTTGCTCTACCAAACAGTGTTAATGTGTTCTTTACTGTAGATTCCATGGAATTAAATAGGAGGCATTACTTAGTCTTATTGTAGACTCATGGTTTTGAAATGACAATTCTGCCTGGTATAAACACTCTTTGAAGCCATAATTTCTCTAGAACCACTTCCTAAAAAATAGAGCATTTAGACAATCACTGGCAGAATATGAAATAGCAATCAGGAAAAACATTTCTGAAGGAAATCGCTCCATTGTTTTTACTGTCTGGAGGTGGTTTGATTCCTTAGCATTTGATGTGCTGTAATGTGAAAGACAGATATGTGAAGACCACAAGTACAGTGTGTAGTGTTTACTATGAAGTGTGATATCTCTGTGTGAACACTCTCTTCATCATGCTATTAATTAATATAACTTGAAAACATCTATGATATGTCATTCTCATTAGAGCTTAGCATTCAACCTATTAATCATCACAGTGGGGTCAGTGAATAAGTTAAGTGTCTGTGCTGACACTCTTTGCTTTAGAGGCTGCAGCCTCTTGCTGTAATTAGCTGGCTTCTATGTTTCAATAACAAGGTATTAGCTTACCTTTCAATGCTTTAGGAAAAAAAACAACAACAAAACAAAACAAAACAAGAATACTAATAAACTAATAAATGGCATCCAGTAAGGAGCTTAAAGAATGTTAATTATATTTATCACTTACTTCATACTTAGAATAAATGGCATTAAATTATAGCAGACCATCTGGCAATCCATATGGTCTCTTGCAGTCCTGGTTAATTTCTGCAAATAGGTCAAGCATAGCATTCACTTTGTTAGGAAAGCACTAAGCAAAGGTGACAAATCTGATAAATCAAGTCAATATGAAACTCTTTTCCCCTCTCAATATAAGATAATATGCACTTCCATGCAGTTCTTGTTGGTTTTATTTTTTGTTTTTTTTTCTCGAGCTCGTTTTTCCTCCCAACTATCGTCTCCTGGAGTTTTGTTAGACCTTAGTAAAAAGCCTTCCCAAAATACAAGATCCTGTAATATGATCAAGGTTACATGTAATAGACAGCCTCTGTGGTTCAGCTTGTGCTTGAAAGAAGCATCCTCTGGAGAAGAGCAATAGTTCAGTCTCCATGGCAACTCATTCTTCTGTCTCTCTTGAGCAGAGGCTGTCAATTGTATTAAATTAGGGGTGATGGTTTTGTGATGGACTCCTGTGCACAAGGGACTATGACTGGGATGACCACACTTTTACTACTGGAGGACAGGATCTGGGGTAAGATGGAATTAGTTGAGCTATCCTGACAGGTTGTGCTGTGTTTGTGTACGCATATGAAAACATATGCATATATAATATGTATCTGTGTGTGTATTCTTTAATGTATCAACTATGTATACACACTTGAAGAGTCATATGTGTGCTCTGATGCACACAAATGTTAAGGAATTGAAGACCATAAAGACCAAACATGCTTTACCTCAAATTCTCACCATTCATTCTTTTTCAAAATTTCCCCTTTTCCACTTTTCACAGCATTAACGAGCCAAAGGTGATTAGAAATTCTATCAGAGCTCACTCTGTTTCTAGAAAATATATATATATATTTGTTGCTTTCAGTGTAGGTTTGATGGGAACCTTAGGGGCCATAAAAGTGATGTGACAGATATGTTGATTTCAGACACAGCTGACCTTGGATTTTAGACTTCCTTATGGAAAAAGAAGTTTACTTAATTGTCTCTTTTTCCTGTCATTTAGTGAAGGGCAAATTTTACTTTGGTTGTTGTTTTTATTTTCAAAGATAGCTTTTTACATGTGGCAGTAGGTTATAGAGATTAGCTTGAGAACTGTTAATTCCTCCAAGCTGTGAAATGTTGGATTGTCATGCTGATCTGATGTCCATTTAATTTCCAGATGACTTATCCAAATAATAATTTTTTAAAAAGTATTTTGGGACCATTCTCGAAGAAAAATGCTTTCAGTGTTTAAGTAGTCACCATTACCATTTTGGAAAACATGCTTAAGGTTAAAAAATGCAACATATAATTGATTCTCAGTGTCACAGAATCACAGAATTGTGGGAGTTGGAAGTGACCCCTCGATATTATTGAGTTCAACCCCACTGCTAATGCCAGTTCCCCACAGCAGGTCACATAGCTGGATGTCCAGGTAGGACTTGGATGTCTCAAGGAAGGGGACCATAATCTCTCTGGGCAACCTCACTCCTATCTTTTTTTCTGTTTCTTTAATTCAAGTTTGCGCTTAACCATCATGTAGTAGAAAACTCCTAAAATTAAGATTTTTTCAGGTAAAAACTAAAGACAAATTCTTATTGTGACTTTGTTGAATATTAATTTGGAAAATAATATATCATATGGTACATTCCACATATTTGTGATTTTATCTCAGTGGGTGTTTCAGTGATATTGCTGTGAAGATGAAATGACATGAACAGGGGAGATGACAGTTGCAAAATACATGCAACACAAACAACAGATGGTTATGGATTTTTACTTTTGGATAAGACCTAGTGTCCTGCACTTTTCTTCCTCCCTGGTAACATTTTCGTATTTTAGATTTACAAATACTGGCACAACATATTCCGTGGCCATGGATAAGGAGATTGAGAAGCTTTCTTAAATTGACCCGTGTTTTTTGTTGTTAAGGACAAACACTTTTCTCCACCAGAATATGAAAAGCATTGAATTTTAATAACCTCATTTAGAATGTCCTTGAAAGCAGAACTTATCAACTTTCCAAATGCCTCATGGGCATGAGGGAATACTTTACATTTAGCCTAAAATGTATGTAAAGTGTCTATGTCAAGTTAATTTGAGACTCACAGGTAAAGAAAAGAAGGCATAATGAAGTGACGCAAAAACAAAACATTTTGAATCTTACTAACAAATAGAGGAAAGTTCTAAAAAGAGATATCAATAGTAACAAAATATTGCAAATATACATTAATTATGTTTTTAAAAGAATAACTGAATGCTAAGGCAGCCTGATAAAGCCTTTGATAAAGTAGTACAGCAAATTATTTCATTTTTTGGAAGACTGTGTGTTTAAGTAAAACCATAACTTTTAGGGAAGTGTTCTATGGTAGTAATCTGTTTTTAAACACAGAGAGGTTCTCTGTTTCTATCCTTAAACTGAATGTGGAAAGAAGGATGTTTTCAGTGGTTTCATACCTTTTTTTACTTTGTGGAACAGATTTGTCCTTCTAGCCAGTCTCAGTTTTGCCATTCAGAGACAGTCTCGGAGTTAAGTACACTGAGAGAAATAATTTTGTTGGTCTTTTGAATAATTATCAGAAAGACATATACATGCCAACGAATTGCCATTGCAGTTCTACTAAGAATTTTCAGTGTCCAAGACATATATTATTAGTAATGACTATCATAGGAATATTTGCATCAATTTTGATCAAAATAACTCAAGCGTCTAATGAAAAAAAAAAAAATCATTTATATACAAGAAGGCAACACTGATCTTCATTTCTTTAGGTAAATTAGTCAATCATAACAGCTTTTTTTAATCCTTAAAGAAGATGCTTTTTTATCTCCCACTTTATTTAAAGTAATGGGTGAAAACCAAAAGATAATAAATAGCATACTTCATAAAGTACATTTTCTAAGGGACTAAAACTTAGGTTTGTTTAATCTAAAACTTAGGCCTTTGATATGTTCACTGGGCTTGCAAACCTTTGATGAAGGAATGCTTTTTTTCTGTACACTAATAATGTTGGATTAGTTCCCATATAGTTTTTCATATCACTGGATCATACAATGGTTGCATTTGTGATGTGTGTCATGTAATTCAAAGGTAATGAAACAATGGTTTAGCACAACTGGGAATCATGAGATATTTAAGCAGATCCCAGAGAAGTATTATGGGGAAGGAAAAGTGTATCTACTCATGCTGTGTATACCATTGTAATCACACCAGCATTTCAAATGAAATAATAAACCTGGCACTTTACAAAGAACTTGTTATAGAATTTTTCTGGTCCATTGTTTTGGAATGTCTAAGAACTATTCCCTTGTTTATTTTGAAAGGGTATAGTCAAGGGAAACAGAGCTGAACTGTGATATTTATATTACAAACCAGTATCAATCGGCAACAGCTGAGATTTTTATTGTGATTCCTAAAGGTATGTAGATACATATTTGTTAATAGAAGACTCAGTGACAGGTTTATTCTCCTGCCAGAGTACCTACAGAAATCAAAGAATGAGGTTGTTTTTGTCTTTTAATTCATCAACCAGTTTTGAAGATTTTTGCAGAGATCAGATATGACACACATGGATAAACATATGTACCATATAAAGAGGTTTTTCATCAGTCAGAACCTTTTCATCTAGATTTTTAAGATTATCATTACTATTAAGATTGGACACTAATATTACTATTAAGATTTTTAAGATTACTGTTAAGATCACCCATGTCAAAAGTACATACAATGCAGTTTTTGTAGCCAATAGATGTTTCAGCAGTGTGTACAAGCAAAAGAAAAGTTTACCCTTAAAATTTCTCACAGATTTTGGCATCTTTAATTGTCAAGAAAGTTAAGCATTTCCACTGCAATTTTACCTGGCTTTTGTTCAGACGAATAAGTACTATGATGAGACAACAAATGACATGTTTAAATATGAAAATTATAATTAAAATGGGATACTATATTGAGAAATAGGTTATTCATTTTCTCATCCAGTACAAACCTGCATCACTTTCACATGGACAGGTTTTACACTGACTGTGCCCTGCATGTTTTCTATTTATATTGCTTTGAAACACTTCTCATTAAGTGCTCTGAGTCTTAGAGAATTCTGAAGGAAGTAGTGGTACCATTACAGCTTTTTTACAGTAGTAACTAGAGATTATATCTTCTATATAAATGACATTGACAGTAGGTTCAAGTGCATCCTCAGCAAGTTTGTGGATGACATCAAGCAGTTAGATGCATTTCACACCTCATGGAGGGGATGCCATTCAGAGAGATTTAGACAGGCTTGGTCACTGGCCCAAGATGAACCTCGTGATGTTCAACAAAGCCAAGTATATGGTCTTGCACATGGCTGGGGGATGTAAGGATGAAGTACAGCAGCATCAAAAATGATGTGTTGACACTGAGGATGGCAAGCTGGACATGAACCACCAATGTGATCTAGCAGCCCAGAAAGCCAGCTGTATCCTAAACTGCATGTAAAGAAGTGTGGTCAGCATGTCAAGCGGTCCTGCCTCTCTACTCTGTGCTGGTGATATCTCACCTGGAGTGCTGTGTCTGTATGTGGAGATCTCAGTACAGAAGAGACATGCACTTGTTGAAATATGTCCCAAGGAGGGCCATAAAAATGACCCAAGGGTTGGAATACCTTCTCTGTGAAGACACTGAGAGAGCTGAGGCTGTTCTTCCTGGAGAAGACTCCAAGAAGACCTAAGAGTGGCCTTTCAGTATCTAAAAAAGGGGACAGACTCTTTAGCAGAGTGTGTTGTAATAGGACAAGAGGAAATGATTTAAAACTACTAGAGGGGAGATTTAAACTGGACGTAAGGAAGAACTTTTCTTGCAATAAGGATAGTGAGGGACTGGAACAGGTTGCCCAGAGAGGACGTGGATGCCCCATCCCTGCAGACTTTCAAGATCAGGCTCTGAGCAATCTGTCCTAGCTGTAGGTGTCACTGTTTGTTACAGATGAGTTGGAGTAGATGACCTTCAAGGGTCTCTTCCAACTCAAGTAACTATGATTGCATGATTATGTGATTGGGATTCCTGCTCCCTCATCATAGGCACCAACATATGAACTAGTTTTCTAGAAAAATTCTGTTGTCAGTCAGTAAAAATGGAAATTTCTGATTCATCCTTTCCTATGCTCAATCTCCAAAATATGTCAGATTAATCATGTATTAGAGTTTCCTGATGCTTTTTTTTAGTGCTTGTTAGCTCTGTGCTTTCTAGAAGTGATTCTACTCTACATGACTGTTGTGCTATACTAACAGATTTAATTTTGCTGTCTAGAGATCTTACAAGCTAAGGATGTTCCTGTAGAAATATGCATGTAGTGGGTAGTGATCTGGGGCTTGTCCTAATAAAGACTGAATTAATATTTTTAGTCTTTCTATATTGCTTGAATGTTGTGTAGGTTGTAGTGCTCCAGTATTTTGGTGACAGTTTCAGCTGTACTACCTGGTAATCTTAAAATTATTGGCTTGTAAATGTCTAGTCTTTCCTCATATCCCCAGTTCACTTGCTTCCATCATTAGCTAAATAAAGATAACACATCTGGGAGAATAACTTCTATGTTTAATAATTGACAGAATTTGTTTAATAATTGTAGCTGGTTATAAGCTGAAAGAAGACTATTAATCTTTTTATGTTTTCATAAAATGTGAATGATCTGGAAGTTCAAAACATTTCAGTTTCTTCGTGGAAAGATCCCTAAAGACTTTCCTGTTGGTATCAACTGACAGTACCAAATCTGTCATGCTACGAGACTTGCTGAGCCTGCTTTTCTTTGTAGGATGCCTTGGCTTTTCCGTGAACACAAATTATTTGTGATTCCTTTTTTTTTTTTTTTTATGTTCTCTTACAGCAGTAAGCTTTGCTGTCCAACACAAGCTGCTTCCAGATTTACTGCTGCAGCCTAGATTTTATCTTCTTGTTATTCAACAGAGTAGAATATAACTTATTCAGAGGAGTGGCTTAGTGTCAGAACTTTCAAGGACTCCTTGCAGTGGCTTTCAGAGGAGGCATAATTCAAGAAGGCAAGTGTGCTATTTGACCTTTCCTAGAGGGTGGAGTCATCTTGTATCCTTGGATATCAAATTTCACTCAGAAAAGCTTCAAGAGCAATTGTGTTTTCAATCATTCGAATTATTGGCAAATACCTGAACGGCAGAATTAATTTTTCCTAATTGTGTTATTGCTAAGCTTTGAGTGTCTTTAATTAAGTAGATGAAACTGTTGTTATTTGCCTAATCAGAATACTTGTAATTTCCATGGCAGCAAATAAATAAGCAAAGTAGAAGAGGTTTTACTTTTGAATCTTCTACATAAACTCTTTGCAGGAACTACTTAATCCATAGGAAACCAAGACACTATAATTGTTGCCATGAAATATTTAATTAAGGAGCATAAAGGTTTAAAGCTGTACATAAGCAGCAGCATGGCATCATTACTTACAGTGAATAAGATTTACTTAGTTAGCTAGTATCCCTGGACATCTCTCCAGCAAAATATCGTAAAATGAAAGGACTGAAATCAGTAAATAAATACATTATAGATAATAAGTGTGCTGTATATGATGAATGTACAAATCTTAATTGAACTTATTACCAAATATTCTAGAATCGTAGTTTAGATAGCAACACTAGAAAAAAATAACAAAATCAGTAAGGAAATCTTAAAATAGATCCACTGATACAGATAGTGATGAATGACATGTTTCAGTGACAATGTTTGGCTGTTATCAGAGAGATGAAAAGAACTGTCCAGGTATGGGCAATATATGCTTAAATTTAAATGCCAGAAAATCTGTCAAGTTCAAAGTTATATTTCTCACTTGCTTAAAGCAAGACAACATATAAACATATGTTTATATTTTTATGCAAAATCCCTCCTTTCTATGGCTAGACTTCCAGAAAGGCTACATCTTCCACAATGCAATGGGTGTTTCTCCAGGAGCAAGGTCCATTGTGTGTTTTATACCTGTATTTACAATAATGGCTAAAATAATTTAGTAGCTTGTCTTCCACTGAGGTGAGGTTGAAAGACTATAGGTCTGAAACATTCTTAAGATGATTTTATTTCAGTTTAGGAATGAAAAGATTTTAAAGAGTAAGGATGTTTCTTACAATGCTAGTTCTAATTTGTGTATCATTTCTTTACAATCAAATAGCAAGTCACAAAGTTAATACACCTATGAGTTTTTGTCTTTCACACAGTGAATTTGTGTCTGTACAAAGAATGTGCAAGTATATATGTCATTGCCACTCTGATTCAGAAGCTTTTTGTATTTACCTACTAAAATACAAACATTAACTTAAGCCCAAGGCACTCTGTGCTCAGAGGAACACATCTGAAGTGGCAAGTGAGATTAAGACATGAACAAATTCGTATCACAGACTTTCCTCTCAATCACTTCCCCTTATGTTATAAAAAATTTACCTGACAGGGTGTTCAGATGCACATATTGCCTAGATCATTCAACTTTCTAACCAGCAGTTTTTCAGCAGGATATATTAAAATTTACTAGAGAAACCTAGTTTCTCCTGCAGAAAGATAATAATTCTTTTATTATGAAACTTAAATAATATTCTTCTCACTAGCACATACATTAAATCCTTGCAGAGGCAGATGTATTTCACTGGATCATTTTAATATGTTCTGGCTGAAGAATATTAGCATAACTCCTTAGATGCAAGGTGACTCCAGGAATGCATGATATTTAGACAACATCTATAATACAAATCATAGGAAGCCCATATTTTAATGGCCACTGGTTTATTTAGAATTTATGTAGCATTACAATCATTATAACTAAACTGTTTTACGTTATTTGATAGAAAATAAAGTTTCTGGCAGTGGTAGGTTGTTTCCTCACACCAAGTAAGAAAATATTCCTGTTTCAAAAGCCACATGAATATTATCTTCAAGTGCAGTAAGATGGTCCTGGGTGATCAAGCCACTTCATGCTGTTACTTGCAGGAGTGTTCAGATATTCCTTACGTGAATGAACAGAATTAGTATAGACTCCCTGCCTTTCACCTCATACCTTTTTCAGAAGACCTTATCTGTGGGGATGTCATCTCTGATGCCGCAGCGGAAGAGACTCTGTAGGGAACATAATGTACATGATTCCATTGTGGCCCAGACATAAAACAAATGCAGTAGATAGCTTTGCCTAGCTCCCTGGTAATATCTTCATTTTCCATTTATTAAGTTTCAGGTTTCCTTTACTTGTTTTTCACAACTCTCACACATCTTACCTATTCATATTTTATGAAATTTTCTTTTTGTAGGGAAAGGATACTTTTCCCCTTGCTAAAGGAAGTCATTATGTTTTAGGTGATTGGAGTCTGTGGAATTAATATGTATTGAAATCCACAAAAGAAGTGGCACGTGGCTATTACATACAGGAAATGTCTAAAAATTCAAAGACCCAACATACTAAGCTCTTTTTGTAGAAGAAAATCTTGAAGTGTCAATCTGATGACAAACCCAAGTTTAAAAAAATATATATATAATATATATATATATTTGAGGTAAATATGGGAATATGGAAAGATAAAGTGACATCTTAGAACTCACTCTTAAGCCACTTATTTGCTGGTAAATATTTTCCTAAATATTCCTATTAAAACATTTTTGTATGCCTAAATTATAAATGAATTGAAAAAGGTTCTAATTTGAATCTCTGAAACACTTCCAGAATTCTGGAATCATTCACTAAGTTGTCTCCATCTTATTTTTTTGCTTATCTGAAAATAGTAGTTGATATCTTAGAGATAGTGCTAGAAGTTCTGTATAGCTATGAGTTATTCTCCAATTTCACATTAGTATTAATTTTCCTTTGTTCCCTATCAGTAGACAAAAAAAGTTACATAGGACTTGTTTTGATCTCTTCAGACAAGTGATGCAGCTTCTTGTACAAGCACTTAAACACAGCTACTACCAAACTAAACTAAGTCTTTCACCTATAAGTATCTAAAGAGGAAGAAGGAGCAGCCACTGAGATAAGTGAAAAATACTTCATGTCTCCAAGAAAACCATTAAATATGTTCTTTGGAGCATTTCTGCATTTAGAGTTGTGCATCCTGAAATTCCTGCTGAAACCCTGAAATTTAATGAAGTTTATTAGTAATATCTTCATGTTAACTATTTGCTGTAGAGAATTATATTTATTAATATTCACGTTTTTTAACTTGTACATTTTTGAGAGGAAAAATGAATAAATCCTTTTTTTTGTTTGTTTGTTTTCTTTTGTTTTCATTTAAAGAAGTAACCTTTTCTGGTATGAGTTCATTGTGCATTAAACATTATTTGGATGAAATCTCCAAACGCATTTCTAAAATTGAAAAGACTGTGTTGACTTTATATTTACAAAAGTACATGAGCACCCAAGGATTTATGTTGTTTACTTTTAAATGTTGCACTGGAAAATTTCATCATCTTTGTTTCTCCACAGAATTTTCATTATGTCTTCCAAGAACCTCACATTCGCAATTGAATTTTCTAATGTTAACGTTGATGCATTACCTTATATTTGCTGTTTAAGTTACAAGCTTACATCAGTTTTCTGAGAAAAACAAACAAAGAAACAAACCTTAGATTTCTTAGAAGGCCATGTAGGATTTACACATCATGCTGCTGATTCTATTTGCAGCTATTCCCATGACAGAAGCGTCCAGGCCACTGTGTCCAGAACTATGTCCTCTGGTGTTATGTCTCTATTTAAATACATCTCCATTACAGGTATTTTCTTTCCATTTTATCATTGACTTGTTCCCTCTTTTATTCTCTCTTTATCTTGCCTTTTTCCAAGTTGGAAGACTAATTTTTGTGAAGATGCATCCATGCACTTCACTTTACTTAGGGATACTAATATTAACAAGAATGCAAACAGAAATAAAGTTTAAATTAAATGTTGAAATGTTTTTCTCCTTCTGATTTCTGTCAAAATAAATATGTTTATGAAAAATTTGAACAATTAATTTTGAGATAGCATGTTTTTTTTTATTTGGTAGTAGGTAACCAAAAATACTACTGAAAACTACTGTACATTCATCAGTTCATAGAATTACACTCATTTCTGATTACATGTCATAAAGATTTTTATTGCTAGTTTCAAAAGTAATGCCATAGATTATCTTTAAATCTTCTGTTTTGTGATTGATTTGTTCATGATAGGCTTTCATGAAAGAAAATTCTACAGCAGTGTACAAAAGATAACTAATATCAAACAAAAATATGTATCCATTGATATAATAATTAGCGTGGCTATGCTTTGATTAATGCTGAATGATTGTCAGACTTTTTAAAATTAATATTTACACAGTAGTTTGCTGACTAGGAGATGTTTTCCAAATTGTGCGGTCCATAGCTCCATACACCTCAATACCACAGCTAATATATATAAGTCTGCAAGCCAATCAAAAGGAAACATAGTTTGAGATGGGGAAGTGACAGGAAATGCTCACCACAATGTGGGATGGCTGAACTGCTGACTTCTTGCTTCCTGGCAAGAAGTAATTGAGCTGCTGCACTATCTAAACTCACAGTTCAGCTACCCTGACTTAGTCTTAACCATTTCTTTTTGGTCACTTCTTACTCCATGTGTTACCATCCCACATACATGGTAAAGAATTTAATAATTAAAAGTTGTCTGACTTTTTAATGTTTTCAAATTCATTTATGCTTTCTTTTTCCCCATGTGCTCCAATTCCCTCTAAATGCACATCCAAGAGTAATGATAGTATTTAAGCGAAGGTTTCAGACTAGAGATGAGAATGCCTAAGTATCCTCAATATTTTTAGTTAATCCTGCTTGAGAAAAACAAAATATTTTTAAGACATTTTCAACTTTCATGAATAGATTTTCGGTACTATCAGAAATCAATTTTGACTTGCTTTTTTTCTGGATAACGAATGTGACATTCCAAAACTAATACTAAGTGCTTTCAGAAATCACTTGTGGTTTAAGGAGTTGTTTTAAAATGAAAAGTAAGGCTTTGCTGTAGGAAAACATTGGTAACTGACAGACAAAGCAAGTCAGCTCCCAAAAGTGCATTTTGGTTTATTTAAAGAAAAAAAAAGAAATCTGAATGATATTAGCAAGTAGCTTATCCTCATTTTAGTTCTAGGAGTTCCTGTGTTGTTTTCTGCCTCGTAGGATACAGAAATAAAATACAACCAGATCAGAAGTATAGCTGGTGTGTTGCTCTTCAAATTCCAAAAATGTATGTGTGTTGAAATAATTTGACTTGTCAAGATGCAATCTACAATACTGCATTACTACAACTTCAAATATTATTATTGCATTAATTCTCAACTTCTTTCAAGATTTCTCTCTCTATAAATAAGTGTCAGATTGTTCATACTGAGTCATTTCAGGTTGCTTAGGATTAGGGACACTATTAACACTGTTTGACATGATCAATGTATGTTCAAAACGTTATTTTTGTATAAAAAAATAGTCTTCTCTAGTTGCCTAGTAAAGATAATGCAGATAGGAAAATAGAAAGCATAAGTGATGCTCTGGCTGTGTATGAATAAAATTACAGATGTGAATGAACTCTAGTTGTCTTACAGCATTGAGAGATCAAACCAGAATAAATAAATATTGAAACATATATTTTTATTTACTTTTAAATATTTCCTTTCCTTCACTGAACATGTATGGAGAAAAGATTCAAAGACAAATTTCATTATAAAAATAAAGCACAACTGTGTCAGCTAAATACTGCTACAAGTATCCTGTAGAATCCTTTATACTGCTACAGTCCCTGCTGGAATTGTTTTGATTATACGTTTAAACAGCAGATAAGGTTTTCATCCCTCAGAATAAGTGGTATCTATGATGAAAAAGAGAGAAGGCAGCAAGAATTCTAGTGACCTAGACTCTCTTCCTCTTATAAATTAATGGAGTGAACCTAATACGTTTGGACTGATAAATGTTACTCTACCAGAGAGCGGAACAAGATATAGATTTTATGACAAGTAAATCTTCCTTTATGCTATTTGGTGGCCTTCAAACAGATCTTCCAGTCCTATAACCTCTAGGTATCATGAAATGAAAATACTGTTATCATCTGGTTTGCATCCTTTAAGCTTTCAGAGATATTAGATATGAAGTTGTTGCATTGTCTCCAGTGTCAGATCATTTTTTGAAGTGTATATTTTTTGTGTCTGGAAAAAGCAAGCAAATACATAGGTATGTGCATGACTGTGTGTATCTCTGATAATGTGATTATGAGACAGAGACTATTAAATTTATAGTCCATAGTTTGAGCTGTGTGTTCATTTCCACAAATATATCCACTAGTACACTGCTGTAAAAAAAGAAAACAAATAAAGACATTTTATTGTTTGAGTTCCGTTTAAACCATATTAGCAAATTGGTATCTTTTAAGGGGAAAAAAGTGATTGCTTTTCAAACATCTGCTTTTTAAATGTACTTATTATTCAGTTACATAGTCTGTTTTATTATCTTTCTTTAACAACAGCAGAGCTTAACTGAAGAAGGAAGATTTAAATGGTGATTGAAACATTGAATTTGGAAATGAGAGAAAAACATAGATTATTGCTATGTTGTTATTATAAGAAATAATACATTTCATTTCTAAACAATGTATTTCTACTAAGAGGTCTTGGTATTCTCTGAAGGGCAGCCAAAGCAGCCTCGTCCTCGCATTTTCTGCATGCAACTGGACAAGTATATGTTTTGTTTAGCTGTCAAAATAAGTGCCACATTATTATTGGCATTGTATAAAACATCATTAACAACTCCCAAATGCATAGCTGAAAAAGCTATTGCAGTCTTTTCCTCAATGCATGATGAACATGTAAAGCTTCTTTCTTGCCCTTGTCTTCCTTTAAAACACTTGTGTCCTGCTGTATAACCCTTCCCAAGTCACTTCTTCAGTGACAGTTACTTTTGCTATCGTACTCCTTCTCAAAGTCTGGTCATTACCTTAGATAGATATAAAACAAAAATATAGCCAGGAGACTATTAGTATATTATGATAATGGCCTTAAATTTATTTCAGGGAGTGCATAGTCTTTTGCGGCTGGTGGTTTGTAGGTGCTAAGGGAGAGATCAGGCTAAATATTCTTGTGGGCTTCCTGACTTAACATCTGCTAGGTAGTTATTTCAGGCTTCAGGAAAATAGACTCACAGATCCAGCAGTCCTTTAGTGCATCAACATGCATTAATGTACAGCATGATTTTGGCAGTAATACATTACTTAAACAGCTTAATACTGCTTCTCAAATAAAAACAAAAACAAAAAGAAAGCAAAAAAAGAACAACCAAAAACAAACAGAGAAGCATGGAATTTAGGTACCTGATGCTGGCATGTGAGCATTGCTTAGTCGTAGAAACTGTTAAATGTGAGATTTATGCATGGCTATAAAAATATGATTTCAGACAAACAAACAGCTGGAATTTATGTGGTCTCATATACACTGAGGTATGATATGCATCATTTTATGAGACTTAGAAACCAAGTTTATACACAGATGTCACAAGAACATATTTAAGCTACTTATCAGATGGGAGGGTTTCTGGATAACTAATGATGGTGTATTGAACTAACTTATTGTCTTTTAGAAAGATTCATTTTTCCAAGATGCACAAATACTAAATTAAAGTATAGAGAAAAAAAAGTGATATCAAGATGTGATGGTAATAGCATTTACTTGAGTAAAACATATCAAAGATAATATAAACTTTAAAAGAATTTTTAAATTATACAGTCCAAGTTTAGGTCATTTGAAAGTTCAGAGCTCTGACATACCAGGTATCTTTGTTTTTCCTCTTCACCCACTACCTACCTAAATTGATACACGTGTACTTGATCTCTAGCTAACACACCTTGTAGGAGAGGATGACATTGCATTCTTTGATCTGAAAAGCTGTATGTCCTTAAGTCCTGTGTTGGCTGCTGCAGTTAAGATCCACAGAGTTTTCTTTTTTTCTGAACTGTTTGCAAAGTTATGTCCCTGAAAGTATTTTGCTATGAAAACTAGACATTTCCCATTCCCTACAAAAAAGCAAATATCTTCCCCAGACAACTAAACAAACAAGATTCTGGCATATTATCTTGCCTTAAAAGAAGGAAGGTTTGATGGACCTGTACCAAAGAACATGGATACTACAGTTCATATTCTTTTGCAGTAAATGTTATGCAGAGCTTGTCTTTACCCATGGCTATAGTTGGAAAACTGTCAATACAGCGCAATGTTGTCTTGTGATCCACGATTTTATTTAAATTAAGTCAGCAGTGAGCAAGATTGCACAACCATATTTTTCCATTCTATTTCTCTCTTTAAAACACTTGATAGTCTGCTATGTGTGCATTTACCTTGTCATTATCACATGGCCTCACACCTATCTTGGCTTTTCACGGTCTTTGTTTAATGAGAAAGAAAACAGATTGCTATCAGGCCTTTTGCTATCTAGATGAATTCTTAAGTTCTTACGTAAGGGTACAACCCAAGATGCTGCCTGAAGTGAATGAATCTCGAAATACTCTGACCAAACATTCTCCAAAATGCTTCTCTTGTAGCTTTTTTTTTTCTTTCCCCCTACGGATCAGCGAAGGAACATTCCAAGTATGACTACAGCAAGTCAGCGTTTATTGCTGACATAATTTGGGGGGAAATCAACAAATGCCACACAATTTTTCATGTGGTCAAATTAATTTAGAGAAATACTTTTTTGTCATCTTAAGAAAAAAAAATTGAAAATAATGAAATAACTTTGTTTTGGTATGTTTGAAGTGAAATACCATTATTGTGCTTACCGGTGAGAACACTTAAACCTTTTTTCTTTCAGAAAATTACCTTAGTATTATTTTTTCAACAATATAGATATTATTTGATATCGAAGTGAAATTTTTTACTTTGAGTTAAAGTTTTGGTTTTGTTTGTTTGTTCGTTTCTTCTTTAACCAGACAAAATATATTTTTCATGTATTTTAAAAGGGCTTTCTTTCTAATTCAGACATGAGCCCTACTACTGATTTTCCAGACGCATCTCTATAAAACAATTCATGATTGAAATTACACATCATTGTAGTTATGAGTGCACAAGTTCAAGACAGGAGAGGTATGCGTGATATATTTAGAAGTAGTTTGAATGCAAGTTATTAGTCCTTCATGTTTCACTGCCTTCTGCATATGTCCTCAAAGGAGAAACCACACCTCATCGTGGTTCTGTTCGGTGGCTCCCCTCAATAGAAATGAAGAAGCACTGAGTATCTCATAATATAAAATGTCTGCTAAATGGTTTAGTATTTTGTATGTGACTTGAAGTCATCCATTAATCCTGTGGGCTATTGTGTGTTTGGTGGTCCATTCTATTATTGAGTTTTTAAGTCTGGAGATTTCAGTACACTTTTGTGCTTAACCAGTGAGCAGCAGAGCTAACAGACTTCTGTCCTGTTTTGTGTGTCAGCAAGATGAGCCCTAACACCTTCACGTTGAGTATCCTTTACCTTCCCAGTAAAATAGCACTCCTGTTTATCTTAAGTTCCACCACTTATCTTCCACTGCTCAGCTTCCTGGGCTGGAAAAGAAAGTGGTTTTAAGTCCATTCTATCACTTGTGCAGAGTTGAGCACATTTGCCAATGTCTGGGCTTCCTGAATAGGGAGCCCCTTTTATTATCAGAGTTTCTCCATGGGCTGTTTCGGCCCCAAGCTTTTTCTTAAATACAGATTGTGAGATCCAAGCATCACTGAAATCTTGTAGTAAATAAGAGCTATAAATATTTGGTCAGTCAACCTGACATATATGTCAGTCAAATTAATTTCAAGCTGTCCTCTGGATACACAAGCTGTTAGAAAAAATGAGCACAGAACAATATTATGGTAGATATTTACTTCATTAAGGAAGGAAGCAAAAATTTGGTCGTTTGGCATGTGCAAAGGATTTTTGTTGTCAATATTTACCATTTCAGAATGTTCATTATAGTCATCTGATATATTTACAGTAATTCAGACGGTGGAGTCCAAAATCACAGTATACATATGAAAAGTACAGTCTTAAATTCAGTTGAATATGGGTTTGTTTGTTTGTTTGTTTCATAATGGAAATTTTGGCACTTATTCCTTCAGATATTTATAGCAGGAGATTTAAAAGTGTTTTGCAGTGAAATCAGGTGCAGTGCTTGGCATTCCACTTTATACCAGGTGCTCATTTCATATTTAAAATTTACTGTTTTTTTATTATTGGTGTTTTTATTTTTTGAATTTATTGCAAAAGCAAGGTGATTCATAATAGTTTGGGCCAAATACAGTGCAATCAGGTGGTATGCAGGTTTGTCTAAAGAGCTTTGACAACCTCTTAATCTTGATGTGTAGCATGCCATCTATTCTAGTCACGGTCGTTTAAGAAACATATAATGCATGTCATGCTAAATTGCATACTAGCTGTTTGTTTAGTGTGGACATAATTACACCATAAACTGAACTGCAATCGAAACTGAAAGTAGACTTGTAGTAATATTTTTTACGTTTTGAAATCTTTATGCTAAACCACATTTTAGATTTTCCCAGACAATCTGTAATCATCCTACTGCCCATTAACTGCCTTTCTGAATCAGGTGAGAGAAAATGAGCCTTGGGGCCAGAGATGTACATTCTGATATGACAATATTTCTAAGTCTACGTGTAGGTTTAAGTCAGAGTCCAAGACATGCTGACATGCTGCAGTATCAACAAGATCAGTTGTTAGTTTGCTTGCCTAGAAATTTCTCCTGATCTGTTAAGCAGTGTTTTGATGTCTGTCTCATACGTGAAATTCTTCAGCCCTTGCACTTTCAAAACTTCCACTGACCGATCTCAGTATTGATTACTTGTGAACTGTAACAATCCCTCTTGGTTGTCTGATGTCTTTAATCTTTTGATCCATCTCCATGACAAATCGATATTTATATTGTCATGGAGACAGTACATCCACATTCAGGTTCATGTGTCTGCAAACAGAGTGTTTGTCTGACAAATTGGTACAGAAACAACTGAACATTTTCCAGGATGGAATAGTAAGGCATTCCAACACATCTTGAAGAAGAAGACATATATGATAGAGTTAGCTGCTATCTGCTAATGCTTTTTCTTTCTTCCAACAGGTCCCATAAGCAGCATTCTGGTGAATAAGTATGGTAGTCGACCAGTGATGATAGCAGGGGGCATCCTGTGTTCATTTGGCATGATTGCTTCCTCTTTCTGCAATAGCGTTCTGGAGCTTTATCTATGTATCGGGGTTGTTGGAGGTAAGAGTGCTCTATAAAATGTAATATTATTTCTAATACTGTTGTACCAACAACCCCTAACTGAGGAAGAACTCACCGTGCAAAGCATTGCAAATCCAAAACAAGAAGGTAACAATATCAGTTGATTTCAGCTACCCAAATGTTTTAATTCTTTAAATTAGCCAGCATGATGTTAAATTATTTCATAGAATATTTCAGGAACAGCTGAGGATTTTATTCAATAAATGCTGTATGTATGTACTCTTCCATGCTGCACTGTAATTATGGTATAAAAATTGACAGCACTTATTACAGTAATTTTTGTAGAATTTTGTGTTCGTTGTTTTAGCTTTCAATCATGTTACACATCAAGAAGGGTGGCAGAGTGTTGCAGAATTCTATTAAAAATGCAGAACCTGATCCCAGCTTTCTGTAGGTTTTCTCCCATAGAAAATACAACAACTTTCAGTTCTGAAGCTTTCTGTGTAAAATCGAAGTTAACTCTCAAAATTATTCCTATGTCATTAAAAGCCTGAGTATTTCCTAAGATAATGAACTGAAGTAACTGTAAAGCCAGTAAATTAAGTAACTTATTTACTAAAAGTATTTTTTTTTAAACGAAACACTTCAACTCTCTCAGAATGCAGAAGGCAGATGAAGTTTGAGGTGAAATACTGACACCTTATGAATGAATGATATTTGTTCCTGTGTTATCTTTCTCTACACCGGGTTTCCTTCTTTGTTCAATGTTTATTTTTTAAAGTTCTAATTTACTATATCCTAAACTTGCGCCCAGTTAAAGATTAAAGTCAGGGCCTACGAAAAAAACATATTCTCTATGCTACCAAACAGATCAATAGCTACTTAGCTTTTATTACCAAGATGTCTTCGTATGAACAGAAGGCCTAGAGATCCAATTCATAAACTAGTATGAATGTGTGGACTGCTCCCTTACTTGTCCTCTTCTGCAACTCTTCCACTGGCAGTAGGGACTTCCATACGTGAGGATATAGAACTGAATGTACTCCAAAATAATAATCCCTTTTAATTTCCACTTTTATACACAATTTCTATACTAATTAGGGCTGGAAATAAAAAGTGAGGAGCTTTATTTGTTTAAATTCATCCTACTTTCACTGTAGCTGAAATGACATTTAATAACTTTTGTGAAATGAGCTAAGAGAGAATTATATTACAGCTTACTAAGTAAAAAATATAATCATTGTGCTGATACTGTAATTCCTCTGTCATTCCACTGTCTCTATCATTGCTGAAACTCAGCAAGGAATTTGGGCTTATATTAAATTGCTGCAGGTGGAAACAACGGAATGCTGCCATGACTTAGTCCTGACATTAAGATAGACAGAAAGTCATGGAGCTGAATTTCATTCTCATGATAGTGGTTTTTCATTTTCATTAAAAATCACTAGGTTAGATATTGGTAATTTTAAAAACAACTTGGTAACAGTATAGTTTGTGTTTTGTAGTGCATTCTATGTGCTAATACTTTGTATTATTTTTTTTTGTATTTTAGGTCTGGGTTTGGCATTCAACTTACAGCCTGCCTTGACCATGATTGGGAAGTATTTCTATAAGAAGCGTCCCATTGCTAATGGATTGGCCATGGCTGGAAGTCCAGTGTTTCTGAGCACATTGGCACCTCTCAATCAATTCCTCTTTAATGCATTTGGTTGGAAAGGAAGCTTTCTCATTCTGGGAGGACTACTTTTGAACTGCTGTGTTGCTGGGTCACTTATGAGGCCTGTTGGACCAAAACCAGTCCCTCCTGTGAAAAAAGATATTGAAAAAGGCACAGGAGATTCTACCCTGCACAAAAACAACAAAAAGTCTTTTTGGCAAACTATCAATAAATACCTAGACCTATCCCTGTTCAAACACAGAGGGTTTCTAATCTATTTGTCAGGAAATGTTATTATGTTTGTTGGTTTCTTTGCTCCAATAGTATTCTTGGCTCCTTATGCCAAACACAAGGGAATTGATGAATATTCTGCTGCTTTTTTGCTATCCATCTTAGCCTTTGTAGATATGTTTGCTAGGCCTTCAATGGGACTTGTAGCAAACTCCAAATTTATCAGGCCAAAGATCCAGTACTTTTTTAGTTTTGCTGTCTTCTACAATGGTATCTGTCATATCTTGTGCCCACTGGCAACAAATTACACTGGCTTAGTAATATATGCTGTATTTTTTGGGTTTGCATTTGGAATGGTTAGCAGTGTACTTTTTGAGACTCTGATGGACCTCGTTGGTGCTGCCAGATTTTCCAGTGCAGTTGGACTGGTCACCATTGTGGAATGCTGCCCTGTGCTCATAGGCCCTCCTCTAGGAGGTAAGAATCTCTTTCATTCCATTTTTTTCCAGACATGACCTTGTGGCTTACTAAAGAATTAATAAAATAATTTTACTTAATGTTATGTCATGTTTATTTATGTGATTAGGAATGTACTGTAGAGGCATTGCATTGTATCTATTATCTTTGCAGTTCACAATTTCATATCCACATGAAAATATAAAGGTGTACATGAAGTGCATTTGTGGTAGGTAATGAATGTATCTTGACTAGCCCTTAAATTCAAGTGATAAATGTATGATTCCCTGAGCTTTGTACCACATCTCCACCCTCAGCCACTTGTTTAGCCTATTTCTGTAGCCAGTAGATAGGTCTGAGACATTTCAGGATATGAATAATCCTGTGTGGACTGAAAGTTGTTAATAGTACTAACTTCTCTTTTTGATGTAAGTAAGGGGAGATACAAGGCAGACTAGGTGTACAACTTGGACTATATTTGTTACTTTTGGGAGTCAGGTACCAAAAATTATGATAAGAGTCTTACAGTGATTTCTATTCCCTATGTTTTTTTTGTTTTGTTTTGTTTTATTATTTTTATTTTTTCTTTTTTTTTTTTTTTTGAAAGTATTTATTTATTTAGTAATGATGTTAGTGATTTTTATAATCTTAAGGTAATATAAGAGACTGAAAAAATAGATACCCAATTCTTGTTGAAAAGTATATGTTAATTTTGTGTGTGTTGCACCATAAGACCAACAATATAGAATGCAAAGATTTCCAGCCCTGTGAACATTCACTATACCCAAATAAGCAGTGCCACAAAAGTCAGCTAGACTATATGTGCCTAAAAGCACATGTCCAGATATTTTTAGGATTACCGTCAATATTTGTATGAAAAAAAAAGCATTCCTTGATGAAGTTTTAAATAAGGCGGAACTATTCAACTCATTTTGATACAAAAATAATTGTACAAGTATGTTTTTAAAGGACCTCAAGAAATTCCATATTTGCCTCATCTTTTAATGTGTGTGTTCATTTTGGTAATGGCAGAACAAAATATGTCCACACACAGATTCTTTCTGTGCCACCTAGTGGGGGGAGCCGCCTGTGACTTAGTGTCTAGTTTTTTCAGCCAGGCTGTGAAATCAATATCAATGTCTAAAAATATTAAATTTAATATTAATGGTGCAATACGATATACGAATATTTATTTTTTATTATGTCAGGTTTGTATAAGCTTTGAAAGGCTATGTACTGTGATATAGCAACAAGTATTTGTGCTATAATTACAAGTAATTGATTTCTCTTGTTAAATAGAGACAACATAGGGGATGAACACATGAAAAATCTGAATTACACTTTTGACTAGTTCATGTTTTTTAAAATATTATGCTGAAGAAATGTTAATACAGAATCTCATTTTTAATCAATTTTACGAGACTGCTTATGAATAAAAAACAGTAAATTGTACTATTTACACTAATAAGTGAATTATACTCTTGCACCACTACTTGAATTTTTCCTAATGCTAGGCTTGTGAAATAAAGAAAGACTAAAATAGTTTGATGGCTTGTAAATGTGTCTCAGGTGAATTAGAGCATTATGGATACAACCCAATAAAAGTGTCTCAGTAAGTACTAAATTGAAGTGTTCTGCTTATCTGTGTAGCTGTGTTCAAAGCTGAATGCTTGGATATGTTCAAACATTGATGAAGGAGTTGAAAAAATCAGAAAGAATGTATCATAAAATGGAAGATTATTGTATTTTCCTTGTCATGTCGAAACTAATCTTAGAATTGTGAATATAATTTTTAGGTACAGGCATCAGAGTTCAAAAATCAGCAGTTGAGGATGATGGCTGAAGGGATAAGCCTTTATATTTCTTTCACCCGTCGCAGGAAAATAAAAATGAAAAACAAGCAGTTGATGCACAGTGACAGCAATCTAAGAAGGCACATTCCTTCTCATCCAATTGTCTGTGTACAGCCTCCATGAGTGTCAGACAGCCAGTCCAAAACAATAGGAAACAAAATTAGAAGCTGAATAAAATAATAAGACAATGAAAGAAAATAAAAGAGCTGAGAACTGTCTGTCATTATTCATTAAGCTTTGCTTAATTTGTTTTTCAATATTTTATCAGTGTCAAGTGATTCCAGTGACAATTGCTACTTTAACCAATACAGGTTTTGTTAGAGGTCCACTACGTGTTTTAGACAATTTGAATGTGTTGGAAATGCTTTTCACTTCAGTTTCAAAACTAAGTCATATATAGATATTTATCCTAGAGAAATATTTAAACCGTATTAGGTATTGCATTCTAAAAATGCTCTTTTCTCTCTTTTTTTTTTTTTTTTCTATTTCAGGTTGGTTAGTGGATGTTACAGGTGAATATCAGTACATGTATTTTGTCTGTGGAGTGATTGTGATAGTGGCCAGCATCTGGTTGTTCATTGGCAATGCCATTAACTACAGACTTTTGGCAAAAGAAAAGAAGTTAGAAGATGAGAAACAGGAAGCACAGAAGAATGCTGACTTGAAGGAAGCAGAACCATTAACAAACAATGAGAACGAAGATGCTGCCGGCAGAGCTGACAAAACTCTTGAAGATCCTTCAGAAAGGGAAACCAATATTTAATCTACAATGTAGTTCAGAAGACAGCATTTATGACTTCCATTAGAAATATGCCTTCAAGACACAAGCCAGGTTTTGTGTTAACAATGATCAGTTACAATATTGTATGGGAACAGATTTTTTGTCCCATGTCAAGACTCGGAGTTAAATTACCGTCTACAGTTTATTTATTTCAGTGATACAAAATTGATGTTACAGAATTATGGGCTCCATACAATGAGCCCATCCAAACTATGACTCTGGACAGTCAAGAGTCAAGAAAACTAGGTGTAAAGCCTTCAAATGACTAAAGTTTTGTTTCAAAAATACATGCAATGCAAAAGCTTCTCTTACTGTTAAATGGGAGGATGTTTTGTGTTCATTAATTATTGTTAATGTCAGTTGAATTACTGTGCCCAAACTGTTATTTACTACTAATATCAAAAACAAACAAACAAACAAACAAACAAAACAATATGAGCTCAAAGGTTTGTTTCAGAATTACCTGAATGAAGCACAATGAAAACATTTTTTTCTCATTTGTACGCCCACTAGATCAAAATATTCATTATGTCTTTAGAAACAATTACAATAGGAATGTGTAAGTGAAAGTTGGAAGACAAACAATTGGTGGGCACAATTTAAAAAATGCAATAAACACCTCCTGTAATAGGCGGCTATGTTGTACTTCAACAGATACATTTGAATATAAGTACAATCAGACCTCACTAATTCAAAAGAAGCTAAATGAAAGGATTTTAAACTAGGATTTACATTGCTAACAAGAGTGGAAATCTGTTTCTTTAGCTGCTTCCTTGCAGTGACATCAGTATGGAGGCTTGAGTTAACTGGCAAGTCATTAACTGGTTGATGAGAAGATATAAGGTCTAACTTCAGGTCCTTGAGGGCAGGTAACTCCACACCACTTCTCGTCTCCCCTTCCTATGTATTTAGTGAAAAACTACTATTTCATATTGCTGGTTTAATCAAAAATGCTGCAAAGTACTTTTTCAGTACAAGTCTGGGAGCTTTGTATTAATGTATCATTTTTAGTGCAGGATATTTTGTCTTGTTTCATGTAGACACATCAATTGAAATATACACAATTTTTCCTCTTCCCTTAGGTAAAAAACAAAACAAAACATTTTTATTAATAAAAAATGATTTAGCATTGCACTTGAAAGTGAAAAGTGCAAGCTTCTGAAGATTTTAAATGAAAATATTTCTTCTCTATTCATAGATGAGGAAAGGTGCTCTTTGTTTTGCAGAGTTGCATATAAATGCCACAGAAGTTGTGAAAATTAAGGGTCTGATTCATAGAACATTTTTGCACTGTTTATGCAGGATACATGTACATTTAATTCAGGAATAAGTAGGTTATTATTTTAGCCCACAAATACGTCTCAAAAAAAATTAAATACACTGGACAAACAGATATAGTAAACACGATTTGAAGTGCCAATAACAAAAGAAATACAACAACAAAAACTAGCAAGTACAAATGCCAGTTTCTGAAGAGCAGCATTCATTTTGATTATTTTCATTATTTTTCAAAAAAAGAAAAGAGGAAAAAGGGATATTGCTTGCCTCATCTTGTTTGCTATAAACTTCCACAGTAATGCTGAACTTTTTATTATCTCAGCACTATTTTGGAGAACAAACATCATGAATCCACTAGCAACATGGCACAAAAATTAGCATCTTCTTTTTACCTAATTATACACAGGAAAACCAAACACCTTCTACAGGCTCCGTAGGTGCTTCAGCACTAAAAATTGTGGATTTCAGAGTTTTAGAAGAAAATAAGGCTTATAAACTCAGATCTGAGCAGTGAATTGTTTAAAGGAAAGTGATTTAATCCCAATAAAGTTGCAGTACAGAGAAGTAAGAACATTACACCTTCTTCCAAAATGTTGTCTAGACAGCACCCTATTTGATAAAAGCATTGCCCTCATTATGACTGCATGGACATACAGGGTGAGTTCCAGAATCCAGTAGGAAAAGACCCCACATGTTCAGAGATGTGGAGTTTCATAAATGCTAAGCTGTCATACAGTTAGGAGCATCAGTAATAATGCTGGATTGTAAAGGATGAACTGATGCATCAGCTAAAGACTAGTCATTGGGAACATTGCTCTTGACAGCATGTGGTAGAAGGGCAGAAATTATTTGAAGAGTTGAGTATAGAGCTTGAACAAAAAGGAGTGAGGCAAAAATCTGTATCCTTATTATCTCTGCAAAACAAGCAAGCAGACAAACAAAAATCAAATAAATCAAAATGAAAAAAAAAAAAAAAAAGAAAGCCCATAGTCCTTTAAAAGCTGATGTTGACCTTTAGGACTCAAGAAAGATGACAGTTAAGGCTCTTGGGCAGTTCACCTGTTCTATGTAGGACTGCAGAATACAGTAAAACACAGCATAGGAAATAAGGGAAAAACAAGATTATTTGAGCCATAGACACCTGCAATAACAATAATGTTAGTATCTCAGAGGAAATCAGCATTTATATATATTCTCTAGAGAGCTTCTGATCTTTCATCTCCAGTCAGTTATGTCAGTAATAGGACTGAAAGAGCTGGTTTTACCACCATTCACCAATGTACAACTTTTAATCACATAATGAGGTAAAATGATGTATCAGGCAACTGAAACAATGTAGGATATGAACTGAATTAAGTGAAACATTTCTTTACATCTTTTTCATTTTTTCTTCTTAAAACTGGCAACTACAACAGCAACAACAAATCAGAATACACTTGATATTACTGAGTGTTTTGGAATTTTGAATGCTGAGCATAATGAAGAACATTGGAGCCATATCTATGCAAAGAAATGCCAGGAATGAAAAAAGTCTTCCAAATAAGAGTCCTAAAGCAGTATTTTAATGTGTAGTTCTTATTTTAAGTATTAATAATAAACTTCTGTCAGTCAGTTCTATGAGCATCAAAGTAGTGAAATGAATATAACTTGCCTATAAACTCCAGAATATCATTCTTACTTGCACTGAGCTGAAATAATTACTGCAAACAATTTCCATACCATTCTGCTTCCAGGATGGGACCCATGCATATATATCATTTATTTAAGTCTCCCTGCTGGATTTTCGTTGTCTTGGACATCCCTCACTATGGACCATTGCAGGTTCAAGATTAAGAGACGATTTTGCTCTGTCAGTTGGTGTAAGCTAATCCTGAGTTAGCCTTCATTTCATGTATTCTTCATCCTGTTCATCTCTGTCCCATAATATTACTGAGCCAGATAATCATGTTGTTTATATTTGATCAATCAAATAATGCCAAAATCTTAAATTATTAGGAAAGGGAATAATCAGCTTCCACTGATCATATTTTTCCTATTTAACATCAATATTAAATTTCAAATAGATTCAGAGTACTTATCCAGATATGTTTATCTCTTTAGGGTTTTTTGACAGAATTCTCTAGTAGCAGGATGGTTCTTCAGTTTAGCTGTTTTCAACTCCAGAGAAAGTCTTCTCACTAATAATCCTCAGTACTTGTTCAAGAACAAACGGTCACACTTGCCACATCTCACCATTGAACTGTGATTACAGCTGTTGCCATCTTTGTGTCTCCCTCAAGTTCACATGTGAAATACTGTAGTCAAACTGTCATACTTTTATTTCAGGAGGGTGATTTGTTAACTGTTTTGACAGGGTTGGGAGAAGTTGTGTTCAAGTAAATTGTTATTATTTTCTAATGATACTTTCCTTATGAGAGTAAGTTCAGCTTTCCTTGCTGTTGAAGTTAATGGCAATTTCACTGGCTTCCTGACTCAACATTTACAATAATTGTAATGATATTTTTGCATAACAAACTTCAACTGTATTTAAAGAAAAAAGTTTGACAGCGCATATGCAACTTTTCAAGCTTAAGTTAACCCAGAGAAGTGTGAGAAGAGTCGCAAGCTGTGTTTTTGTGTGCTTTCTTCTTCTTCTTCTCCTTTTTTTTTTTTTTTTGGTACAACTGTCCATAGAGATTCTATGAAGTAGCAATGCGTCATATACTCTCACAAGGGATAGATTTAATCTTGCTTAGTTTTATCCATATAGAAATCATCTTGCTTTTATTTTTCATTAGAAATGCATCCCTATTTACTATTTTTCATTTCCACTCTCATTTGTCTTGAAGGTTCTCCTGACCTCCAGTTTTCCATTCTCATGTTGCACGTAGAACTTACATATAGCACAGAGTGACTTTTGCTAAATGCTTTCTGTCATTGTCTTCCTTCAAATGTCTAAGTAATTTTTTTACTTGCTACTTTAGGTGGTTGTATACGGTATTATTCACATACTTAATAAACTACAGATATAACACACAACCAGATTGGATGTAGCCATCAGGATTTCCCTAAACAAAACAGTTGGGCTGGAAGGAACATTTAAGATTATCTAGTTTCAAACCCCTGCTTTAGGCAGATACACTTACTTCCCACTAGAAAAGGTTGCACAAAATCCCATCCAGCCTAGCCTTGAACACCTCCAGGGAGAGGGCATCCACAACCTCACTGGGCAACTTGTTCTACTGTCTCACCACCCTCACAGTAAAGAATTTCTTCCTGATATCTAGTCTAAATCTACCCTCTTCCACTTTAAAACAATTCCCCTCATCTTGTTGCTACCTGCCCTTATAAAACATCCCTCTCCAGTTTTCTAGTAGGCTCCCTTAAGGTACTGGAAAGCCACTCTAAGGCCTTCCCTAGAACCTTCTCTGGGCTGAGGAGCTTAAGATCTCTCAGCCTTTCCTCACAGAGGTAGTGCTCCAGCTCTCTGATTGTCTTCATGTCCCTTCTCTGGATCTGCTCCAACAGCTCCTTGTACATCTTGTTTTGGGGTCCCCAGAACTGAACACAGTACTCCAGGTGGGGTCTCAGGAGAGAAACGTAGTGGGGCAGAATCACCTCTGTTACACTTCTCTCGATACAACTCGGGATACAGTTGACTAGATTAACTTGCTGCAATGGATAATGTCAATTTTGCCTTTAATGAAATTGAATCAAGGCTATTTTTGTTAGTTTCTCTACAGATTACTATTTTTTTACTCCTACTGAGAAATATTGAGGGGTTTTTAGAAAATACTTATAAGAGATGACATCAATTTTAACAAGGCTCTCTGGTTTATTTTTGGGGTAGGTACTTTTCTGATCTTTGTGCATACATATCTAAAGCAATTGCATGTATAGGCACCTTTTAAATCACAATTTGCATAAGTATTGCGATATAATTTCAACATCATTTGCATGTTATTATTTTGCAATTCATTTTTTTTCTTTGTCATCTACCTCTCAATTACAGTTTGGAGACTTACACGACCCTGGAAGAATACAGCTAACAAAACCCATAGTGTTTAAACTCGCACAGATTATTAGACAGTCTCCCAAATATTTGAAGTAGTTCGTAGTTATCTTTTAAGGCAGTGCATACAGATGACTGTATTCTTTCTATCAGTATTTTTAGTGTATTTTAGACTTAAGCCATACTGGTATACTTTTTGCATCACTGAAATGGTGCAAAAAAATCAGTGCATCATTGAAGTATCGAAAGTCTACTGCCCTTTCTGTGAGATTCTAGCTTTTTTTATTTCTTTCAGTTTTTGAGTTAAAGGAAGAAACTAAATGGAAACATTATGACATTAATACATACAAAGTGTTTCAAAACGTGTTGCAGAGTATTTTGCATTCTTCTCAAAAGAGAGAGTGAGAGAGAGAAAGAAAGAGAGAAAGAAAGTCTATTTGATTTGGAAATTCAAAATTGGATACAGAATTTTAGCTTTCTTTCCCTCTTGTGGGGACAGGTGGGGAAGCTGGTCACAAAATATTGCACTGGGGACAAGAAATAATGATTCTTGGTCTTGAAAAAAAAAAGAAAAAAAGTGAATTGTTTAATTAAATACACTCTTCTCCTTAGTCTATGAATCATTATTGCCTTCTAGAACAGTCCACAAATTCCACTGAAGACAACATCAACAAAAAAAAACAGACAAGCTTTATCAGACTTTGGAAGTGATGTGGCTTCAGTGGAGGCTTCAGCCTTACTTTCTCCATGTTAAATCTCAGGAATGTCAGATACAACTCTGCAAATGCAGGATTTATTGCAACTGGCAAATTTAGCTATGCCTGCACAATATGCATAGTGAATCAGTCCCTAAATTAACGCACAATATGTATTATTTTAGTCTATGTAAATAAGCAAAAATAAAAAGCAAAAACAAAAAACACAAACCTTCTGAATGTAAATTATAGAGAGGATGTATTTAAACAAATATCCGATCAAATCTGTTTAATTCCTAAAGAGATATCTGTTGCCTTTCAAGCCTTCTTTCAGCAGTTTATAATCTTCATTACTTTCATAGAAAGTGATTTGTGTCTTTTGGAAGTGTATATATAAATATATATATAAGGGAATATATATCTGTATGTGCATTTGTGTATATATATGTATTCCCCTATATATAAAACTCTAATTTATATATATTATATATATTTATGTATATATAGAATATATATAATGTTTTAGAGTAAGTTGCATATTGTGCCTAATAAATGACACTCACGTAAGCAAATGAAAGACTTCAGCAAATGACAGAACAATGTAAAGATTTTTTACAAGAGCGAAGTTAATTATTTCTCAGTTTCTTCTGGTTTTATTTATATCAGAAATTCAGTCAGGAAACTTCTTTATTTCATAACACTGATATTTCCACCATGTGTAAGGTAAAAGTTGACCTAAATTGACTGGAAATTTTCACTGTTAGACTAGAATTCCTCCTCTGTGGATGGAATGGTTGGTTGGTTGCTTTTGCTGTGAAAATATTATCTGTGTGAGCTCTGAACAGACTGTGAAATGTAGACTGATTTTTCAACACTGTAGTATGTATTGTAAGATCATATGAGATATTGATAGATGATATTCTTGTAAAAACTATGGAAAATGAGGAAACTGAAGATTCTACAAACACTATTCTAATTAAATTACAATGGGGGACTCTCCAGAACATTAAATCATAAAAACAGTGGCATTTTTTTATACCTTTTCCACATTTTGTTTTTATTTTGTCTGCAGATAGGCAAGTCTGTGAAATGCCTAGATTTGTCTATGGCTCTTAAGAAGCTGTACCTTAATTTTTTTTTGAGAAAGTTTTCAGAGTGGTACATAAAACACTTAACGTAAATTCCCTCTGTGATCTGTGACATAGATATATTTTCCATTTCTGTCTTACTTGGAAAGTTCACTTGATATTCCTATGCAATAATTCAACATGCAGTTGCCACTGTTGCTGGCTAACTTTTTTTTCTTCCTTATATATTTTGCAATACTGTATGGTTTTTACTTGAATATATTGGCTAAACTTTTGTTTTGTTTTGACAATCAATTATTTGCTAGAGGTGCTATTTATGTTCCAAAGAGATCTGGGTGGATGATAATGTTTTCTTTCTAGATGCCAAATGCTTTTTTTTGACCTGACAAAATTCATTGTTCATAATGTATATTAACCCTGTAAAATGCTTATGCACTGCATTACATTGTATTTAAATGCATTCTAGCTCATTAACTTCTATTCCAGGCCTGTACTAGCGTTTAATATGTCCAGTTTGTCCATATATATTTATGGAAAATTACAAAGAAAAAATGTGTATGATAAACAATCCAAAAAAAAAAAAAAGAGAAAGAGAAAATGAAATAAAATTTCCATGTAAAGTTTCTGAAAGTATGTAAATGATTTTTAAAATTTTCATTCTTTAATAGAAAATTATTTTCAATTCTACAATGCACATAGATTAACTACTTAGATTTAGTTAAATCACCATTATCTCTTATACCTGTGGACACATACAGATCTGAAAGGTTTCCAGTGCAAAAAAAAATAATAATACTAGCAGTAACTGTGCTACCAGCCCCTTGTTAGCCCTTACCCACAACGTAAATTACAAATAACTTCCATAAATTGCTCAACAAAGATCTGGACACTCAGGACTTTTCTGATTGGGAAGATTTTCTGTATTCTTTGTATATGCACAATCATTCATTTATTACTAATACCCATTTTTTTGTACAGAAGAGGAATTTTTCCATACAGATTGAAACAGTGGATATAGATTACTCTATTCATTCACTTCTTTCTGAGTGTTTTCAAGTCCTACTTTCTTGTCACTTGGCTTAAGGTTATGATTGCTTACCTCAGTTAAATTGTTTCTTATTTATATAATTTGATTGGGTGTTTGAAATCGATGATTGATTAGCACCCTTTGCATGCTACCTATTCATGTTTTATACACAAAAATGACAAGCTACTAGGAAACATAGGTGTACAATTTCTTAATTGAACTGTTGAGTACAAAACATAACTTTGATTATGAAAACAAATGACCTTTATTTTCAGATTTCTAATAACTACAACATTTATTTTCAAGTAATGTTATTAGTAATTTTCTTGATATGGAAATGTTGATATTTAGATTCTGTTTAGATTCTAGCCCATTGTAATATTTGCATATTTGAATATATGTAATATTCATAAATAATCTATTTTGAGGCATAGACCAAACAAAGATTAAAATTAAATTTAAAAATACGTAGTGGTAAAACTGTTCCTTTATACAATGAACTGGGTCCAATACTGCTCTTTCTGCAGTGTTGCTATCTCTTGCATGGAAAACATACGTTGCCCCTCTGAATGCCTAATTATACAGATCAATAGATGCTAAATCCAGATCAAATATAACTTTTCCAGAGGTTTTTTTTATTTGTATTTTGATAATTCAGTGACTACAGAGATGGAATTTTTTTCTCTGAAGTCAAGTGTCTAGGGTTTTAAGATGTAAATGGGCCTGGAAGGTGATTATATGTGTATATATATATTTATTTTTATGTGCTACTCATCTTCTGACTTTTTTTCCGTACTACTAGCTACACTGAATTAAGTAGCCATCAAGTAAATTGTACATTTTAGCTGCTGGATATCTTTTTTTTTTTTTAAATGAAACAAATAAACTAACAAAAAACACCTACATAACAACAGTAAAAAACAAAACAAAACAAAAACCAACCAAAACCAAAAAGATTATTTTCAAACATCTGTGATAAAAGACATATGTAAGAAATTTCTTGGCCAAATCTCTATAAAGAAAAAATTGAATTAAAAATATATGACTATAGGAGATACTGTTCAGTATTTGTAAATGCCATGCTGAAACAATTAAGGACAGAAGTAAATGCTAATGGACTGAAATCTTCAGTTTTCACTTGAATACTTTCAGGGACTAGAATCATAGTATCATTGAAGGATAGGATATCATGAGCTGGAAGGGAAACACAAAGATCATCAAACTCAACTCCTGGCTCCACAGGCCCAACAAATTATTCAAACCATATTTCTTAGAGCATTGTCCAAACAGTTTCTTGAACTCCCATAGCTCAGTGCCATGACCACTGCCTTGTCCAGCCTGTTTCAGGGCCCAACCATCCTCTAGCACAGACCCTTTCCCTAACTCCATGCCATTCCCTCAGGCCCTGTTGCTGCCCCTCTGCTCCCTGTGAGGAGCTGCAGCCACCTTGGGGCGTCTCCTCAGCTCCTTTGCTCTGTCCTGAGCAAATCCAGCTCCTCCTCTTATGTTCTGCCCTCTAGACCCTTAGTCACTGTTGTAGCCCTCCTTTGGAGACTCTCTGATTTATGTTATTCTGATACTGTGGTGCAAAGAACTGCACACAGTGCTTGAGGTGAGGCTTCACCAGCCCTGAGCAAAACAGAATAATCACTTCCCTTGACTAGCTAGCAGAGCTGGGCCTAATGAACAGGGTACAGTTGGCTTTTTTGTCTGTCAGATCACACTTTTCACTCACATGCATTTCTAACTATCAGTATCTCACAAGGTTTTGTTTTCTTACAAAACCTATGAAGTTTCTTTCTTTTGATAAGACTGTTTTCTCTCCTTAAGTTAATTATATGGATGTAGATTGCCTCTAGAATTTGTACAACTGTGAAGAATCAATCTGAGAGTTTTATTTTCTGTGTAAAATTGTTGGAGATATTCTGCATTTCCAGAAAATCTCTGGTACCTTCTATACCAATCATATGTAGTTCCAGGCAAGTTTTGCCTTTCCCACCATATAATTATTTTTTTTTTATAATCTGGAAAAGTGCAAAAACTTTGAATTCCTGAATGTCTACGATCTGGAATGCATACCTAATACAGCTATTCTTATTTCTCAGTTTAACTCAGACAGCAGTTCATTAACATGATTTTTTTTTTTGTCCTCAGCAACATTCATAGGATCCTACAAGAAGACTATATTTTATAAATTAATTCAAACTGTATTTGAAATTCAGAGTACAAGGCCATAAGAAATATTTTAAAAGTGATTTATTAATACTTCTTAGAACTCTAAAAAGTTTCTGTTAAAATAAATTCAAACCAAACTGAAAGATTTTTCTTACAAAATCTGGTTAAGAAAACCCTAAATTTTATGTAGTCATATTTTTATCCAAATAAGTATCTTCAGAAATTGTATTTCAAAAATCTAAAACCATGAAAGTACTAGGAGAAATGGCAATATTTTCTGACGTGCCACATGCATTAGTTTTCACAGGCAAAAAGTTTATTTTGGAGGAGCAGTGATTCATTTTGCCAACCATTATAATATACTTTGATTAATAACTGCAATTCCAGTTTTGCCTAAATGATAGATGAGTAGTAGTTAGGCAGTGTAATTATTCAGTTCAATTGTTGAACTGAATAATTGAGGAAAAATGGCTGAGATTGAATTTAATTTCTTTCTTTTCCTTCAGAAAAGAGGTGGTTCTTTGCCTTAAAAAGAAAACAAACGTTCTCAGTTCTGGTTTTGGACCTTCTGAATGGAAATAAACGTAGACTTGGACACCATTTATTAAACAACAGGATTCATAAATGATCACATTATTTATTCATACAGACAGACAGATTCACTTCTTTCTTCTGTCTGACATGAATGAATGCATGATTTCCTCTTTTAAAGCTGTTGGGGATTAGTGAGTGATTTGCTGTCCTCTGTTCCATGTAATTTTTTCTGCCACAGAGACCAGTAATCTTTTGTTTCATTTTACATGGAGGTACTCTAGCATCTGCACTCAAACTCTTCCAACAGAAAAAAAAAATAAAAAATCCTACAGAACTCTGTTTGGGAAATATTCTTGGAAATGCATTAGTTTGAAATAATACAATATTCATCACTTTTGAAAGACTGAATGAGACCGATGATCTCCTTCTTTTTGCTTGGATGATGTGTATATTGCAAACGAAACATTTCAGGATATTTATGAAACACTGTCTGCTTTTTTGTATTTAAATGGATGATTGATTTGTTGTATCAAAGGAATAGCCTGAGTTGATAGAAAATGATGATCTCACACAATTAAATATTTACCCTCAAGTCCAGAACTATGGAATTACAGTCTACATACAGAAGCATCAAAAATGTATATGGGAAAGAGTGCCCAAAAGTAGCGATTATTTTCCAAGACAGTTAATCATTCTAGCAGAATATTTCTCACATGTTAACAGCGTCACTAAATGTTGTCAATTCTGAGCTCAAGCAAAAGATAACTAAAAACTAACTCCTAAACTCTGCTTTAACAACAATCACAGTAACCTGGAGATTCAGTGCATCAGGCAGAGGGCTGTGAAGTGAAGCATATATTTGCAGGTTCTGAAAAGTATAAAACGCTTAATAGCCTTCAAGAATTTAAAATTAATATGAGCCTTCAGCCCGTGGAGTGTTTGAATTTCAGTAGTAGTGTCAGCGGTTTACCGGGCTGGATCGGCCCGGTTCCGTGACGATTGGTGCGGGGGACCCACGGACCCACGCCCCAGGAAAGGGCAAGGAAAAAGGGAAAAGGGAAAAGGGAGATGGGCCTAGAAACAAAACAGCGGCAACGATCTGAGGAGGAAAGCTAATTTACTAAATAAGATATCAGAAAGTAAAATAACAGAATATAATACAATATAATTGGAATTGAGGCTAATGAATCAAATAAAATGAGCAAGAGAGAGTGTCCGATAAACCGAAGGCCTTACGCTAACGTTGAAGGCGATACGGCAGCGAGCACCCACTGCTGAGTCGATCCCGAAGGAAAAGAGAGTGTCCCGTGACCGCTGAGGGTTTTTATCTGTTCCCTCTGAGCGGAAAACACGTAAAAATACAAAGCATCGCAAAGTCCTCTGAGGAATGTAGTTCTTCTTCTCTTCTGAGACAGGTATACCTGGAATTATCAATGATTTATGGAGCTGGAGTATCAGCTCCTCAACTCTTAATGCAATACATGATGTTATGATGTGGAATACCAGTACCAAAAATCATAAAACCATGACAAGTAGCTGCAGGGAATCAACAAGTGCAAAATAATTTGGAACCATTGACAAGGTCCATTTTGTGTATCACTTCATAACTTACTCCCATATCTGTATCATCAGCCTCAGCAATGTGTTTTCTGTTACAGAAGAAAGTCACTGGGAAGCTTCCGTGATGACCTTTCTCTTAGCTTCCTCTAAGTGAAGATCAGACAACTACCAGGAGAGCCTGAGGTGAAAATTACTCACCTCTAGACTTTTTCACATTCTCCAGCTTACAGCTAAGAATCTACAATAACAAATAACTTCACAATACCTTGTTGTCTTCAAGTTGCTCAGCTCAGAGGCTCACTAAAAGTTATTTCAAGGATTATCTGTTTTGAACATATTCCAAATTCTTCCTCGCTGTGTCCCAAACCTAGTCAAAGGACAACGACGAAACTTTTAGGGGGAACAGCTGGTGTGGTTCTTTCTCCGCTAGTGAGAGCTTCAGACTGCATGATTATATTCCTGTGGAAAAACTTAAGCTTTTAAATTTTGGGAATTCTCTTTAAAACAGTTTTTGGGAAAGATCTTAGGAACTCCACATGGAAGCAATCAGAAAGCTTTCTGAATAGACTTTTCCACTACAGGCAGCTTGTCCTTTTGAGACTTTCATCTCTGTACAAAAAAGTTTCAATCACGTTATGGAAAACTACCTTTTTGGATAATTTTTTCATCAATCACAGTGAAAATTACATATATATATATATTTATATATTTATATATTATCAACCATGGCTGTGAAAATTACAAGCTATCTCATGATGGAAGGATCATGGTTGGGTAGAAAGACTTTCCAAATATCCAATGTAAGAAAAATCAGAATTTTCACATTCAGGAGTCTTTCTCAAACTCCCATAAATTATGTAATTATTTTTTTATACAGACTTTATGGAATAACTTGTATATTTTGAAAGTTTTGACTTCAAAATAGAATAAGAGAATAAGTAAAAAATAAAAAATGTACGATAACCAGAATTGTTTATTTTTTGTTTGTTTTTTAACCTGCCTGATGTCTGTTTTAGGAAGTTTCCTTGGGATTTTCAGGGCTATTATCCTACATTTCTAAGAATACAAATGAAGTCCAGTAACCTTTGCAAAGCAAGGTAAGACCTATGTATTCAAGGTAATATCAGTAATTACTATTATTTTAGTGTTCTCAAAACTTATACTGTTTCTTGGTCACCTTTGTAGAACCTGAAGAAACTCTTCCCCTGTTCTCTGTATAACGTTGCTAGCATCCCTGAGAAAACGACTACTGAAACAGCTGTTCACTTTCTAACATCACCAGAATAGAAATAACTTCGTAGTTCAGAATGCTGAAATCCACATATTAAATAAAAAGCAAATCTTTCCCTGTTTAATTTCTTATTTCCGTCAAGCTTTTTAGCATAAGAGATAATGTATATTTGTTATAGCGCTAATAGATCACATAATGTATATCTAATATTTTGTAAAGTTGAAACCACAGTTTCAGGACAACATCTAGTCTGTGTGAAAACGTCTTGCTCACAATCACCATTTCTCCTTTTCTGCGACAAAAATGAGCATCTGTAAAAACAGCTGGTCTTCCGCAAGTTGTGTTAATGGGATAACACTATACAGACTTGTGAAGGATATGAGGCAAGGAAAAACTACTACTGTCTTGAGCAGTAGTTAATGCATTGAGACACAGCTTCTTTTTCTCAATAACTGTTGAAGACAAGGTCAAGAGCCACAAGAGTTTTATGAGGCATTCTTTTTTCATTACATCCTCCCCTCAGTTTCACAAGTTAAGGCCTGCTTCCCAGTCTGATCCAGAAGGGGAAAAGCTCAGCTTTTCCAGCAAAATGTAAGTAACATCTCCCATGAAAAATAGATGAAAGGGTTTAGATACTGGGCATTTTTCTGCATTGCACTTTTCTAACCATTTCCCTTCACAGAAGATTTCCTAGTGCATCGTTTTGTCTCTCAATATGCTCTCTAAATGAAAATATATATAACAATTGCTTAAGTAGAAATAATTTCACAGCAATACAGTTCTGCAACTGCATAACAAGTTGTGACATATGCATATTGTAGCATTTGAGAGTTTCACAGTAGACTTGTAGTGACTTATGTAAAAAACAAAAGCAAAAACTTTCACTTATGTAAAGTTCAAGGTGATCACTTACATCTCTGCAAGGAGATCATCTACAACATTTGTATGTGTGCTGTTGCATCACCAAGCAAAATGCTCTTTGAATCGTATTATACTTGGCTGCTTCCATCTACCTGAAAGCACAAATTTCCATTACAAAAGGGAGCAGCTTTGAAGAGTGTCCATGTGGGGAGAATCCTCACAAGCAGTGATGGACCGATAAGCAGCCCTTTAAACTAGACTCTGACTCTTCATTAGTAAGAGAGGAAGTGAGAATGAGAAGGTCTACTGTCACATTCTTCTATTGCTTCAGACTTACCAACCTACATATGCCTGTGAAAGTCACAGATGACCATTGAACGGTTGAGACACAGAAGTAAAAAACACAATGTCTTTTTAAGATCAGGATAAGCTGTCCTCTAAAGTTTTTATTTTAGCAGTACAAAGACAAGGAGAAGGGAGCAAGCAAACAGTGGATGCAGCTGAATTTCTGAATGTCTGGAGTCTTTCTATATATACATAATATGCGTGTCATACATATTTTGTATATACAGATATATAAAAAACATTTATAATATATATATAACATAATTTATATATAATATATACACATATTTAAATTGTATATAATTTATAAGATAGATATTTATATGAATATATATAAATGGAAAAAAAAAGATGTTTGCACAAGTAAAAGTTGTTCCATTGCATTTATATATACATTTTATATGATCTATATCTTGTAAATACTCCCTACTTCCCAGAAAAAGGGAAGAAAATCATCTGAATGCAGACACTTCTCGGAAATAATTACTTAATCTCTTTTACATGTAATGAAAGTTGGTGAATTGAAAAAGTTGGGTAAGTTTTCAGGCAATTTTGAAATCCCATTGGTTAATATAGCTTTTATATTTCTTTACTTTCATTTTTCCTAGCATATATGTGTAAAGGTCCATAGGAATCTGCAGTATTAAGTATACACATCCTGTGGAGTTCTCCATGTAACTTTCAGGTGAGTTTCCATTTGATTCACTTCAATTTTAAAGATTGATTATTAAAAAAAGTGTTTCATATTTCAGCTTTTAAAGCTTTCCTTCTCATAGGGAACAATCCTCATTTAATTCAGACATTTTCTCTATATTCATAATTAACTGTCTATTTTATATTTCATCTCCTTAAAGTTTTCTGTTAGAAAGATTATATAGTACCAGAAATTGAGACTGCTTGAACTGATCGGTAAATGAGATCTATCCTTATAATCTGAGTCATCAAGAGAATCTTCTCAGAAGATTAAAGAATTGGCCCTGAAACATCCTCATAATCGAAGTCGCATAATGTCAAAAAGCATACTTGCTGCTCTCTTCATGAAATCCATACTTTAACAAAAGAAATGAAAGACATCCTTGGACTTCTTAAACCTGAAGATTCTGCAGTTTGAATTGAACAGAGAAGAATAAAAATTTAGATTTAAGCCATTAAAGAGTGATTCAAGTCTTCCCGTACAAAATCCAGACTTTACATCTTTTAAAATAATTTGAAAAGGCAAGTACAACATCCAAGTACAACAAAATGTACCCACTAAAAAAAATTTTTTATTTGACGCTCATCAAACTCCAAGTTAATGTACTAGAACAGCCCTTTGTGCACCCTTCTAAGAATTTCCAAAATTATGGCTGTCTTAGGCTTTCTGAGCCTTCAGCATATCTCTGTTCATCCAGTCTTTCAGTGTGCTGCACAGTACATTGCAGTGAATATCTGTGCTGTCAGTAATACTCCAGTTCCAGTTTTTCATTCCAAAAGAATTATGGAAAATGTTTCCATCATGACTTCTTGTAGCAAGATTCCTTGTGTACTGATGGCGTATTATTTTCCATAGTGAACAGCCCATAGCACTTTCCTCAGGGCTTTATTCAGTTAGGCTGTGAATGCCTCTGAGAGCTGAGACCGCATAGATCATTGTGATTTCTCACTTTTCCATCATCTTTTATTTTCCAGTTCTCCAGAATCCATTAAAAGTTTTCCATTTAGATTTATCTGAATCCAGTCCTTCCCAGAGTCACTCAAAGTCAAGTTTTCCCCTTACCTAATATATCTTCATAATTAGATGGAAATCATTTTATAAAATTAAATGTAGCAAGAACCTACCACTTAAAACGTTGTCATGTAGGTTCAAATCTGAAATGCAGAGCTCCCTGTTTCAGTAACTTTCTGTTATGCTGAGTAACATTAACATAGATGAATCAAAGGTGTATTCCAGAAATCTGAGTCACAGGCACTGTGCCTCTGACATTAAATGATCTGTTTCTTGTCTAGTGAGTCACAGGGTGTACATATCCTGATGAAAGGGCTGAGACATAGGCCATCTTGCAGATGGGACTGGATCCTCTCCAAGGCCTTCTGGCCTGACTCCAGCACTCTGACAGACACCCACTGTGGCTCACAAGCCACCTACCCTTCTCTCCAGCTGGTTTTGTTCAGTGTGGGCTGGTATCACATAATGACTGCACACGTTCATCACACTCTATGCTGGCACTTCAGTCATGTGGGACCTCCACATTATCTCCTTTGACACTCAGAACCCAAACATTTTTGGGAGAGGTGACAACTTTTGTGACATGACAAAGGTCACTTCTTGATTATGATGAACAGCATTAGGTGCAGACAGTTCTCAAGTCCCTCTCACGGCTAAAAACTGTGGCATCACATGTTTCAAGCAGAAATGAGAAATAAGAAAGAGTGTTACTAGTATTTATTTTTGTGTTACTTGAGAAACAATTGCCAATGTAATTCAGTATAATGATGGTTTGCTTTTGGTTGCCAGTGCTCTAAATAGCAAAGGAAAAGAATTTTTTTCCCTCTAAAACAAGCCTTTTAATAATCTTTTTAGTAACGAGCAAAATATCTGGTTCTAAACTTTTTTTCATTATAAATAATGGTCTGCTACTGGACAAAAATAAGCAATAATTATTTTTTAATATTTTAGAATATTTATGTTCTAGAGAATTCTATCATCAAAACAAGGCCAACAATTATATATTATAAAATATCTATACATATATAATATATATATATGAAAAAAACAAAAACAAAAACAAAAAGCATTCAGGGCATAAAGAAGAGCAAAACATCTCTACAAATATCAGACAAAAAAAAAGTAAGAAATTATTTTTATATCTCGTGTCCTGTACATTTTCATGAGATCCATATAATGATCAGTTAGTGCTGTCACAGGTATCTGATGGGAGAAATCCCAGAAGTCAAAAACTCTTTCCTATTGTTACACACATCTATGAAAGTCAAACTTAATCAAGAGTACATTTGTCTTTGGTTGAATGATGCAAGAACACTCTAACTCAATTGATTTAAATATTTCACTATAAAACTCTGCATTTTTCAAAGCAGAAATTGATTCATCAAATCCAGATATGTGTTGCATTGGTGGCTAATGGTACTGTCAGTCAATATGTTTTATTTAATCTCTGTAGCCTTTGTTCACATCCTGTTTTGTTTTGTAAGTGAAAAGGACAGAGATGTTAGCATTTCCAACTTAATCATTACTCTCAACTTCATCAAAACACCCTGAAAAGACATTCGTGACTATTAACCTCTTACTGTGCATCCCACTGCTGATTCACATATGGTGCCAATGGCCGAGGCTCATATATGTCTTCAACACTGTTTGTACTGTGGAAGCATGTATAGACAGATATGCTGAAATTCGGTCTTCTTTCTGTGAGTACTAATCTCACTGACATTGTAAGTAACAAAATGCTACATCTTTTTTTTTTTTTTTTTGTCTTTCATAATTTCTTTATTATATATAATTAAATGTGACTTAATACTTTGAAGTGAAACTTTAAGAGATACAGACTACACCAAAGATAAAAGTTGCAGTGAGCTGTGGCTCAGAAGTCAAATAAGCAGTTACTTTTTTGAGAAATTGTAGCTTGACAAAATTCTAAAACATATCTGCTTCAAAACCTCCTAGGAGTTGGAGAAGGAAATTGCACTTGATATAATGGGAAACATTTAAGATTTTTAATCCCAGGCAATGCATTCTATATACTCTCCATCAAGAAACTTTTTTCAATCTGCACCTACCTCTGGGATGACACTTCTGATGACTTTAAAAATGAGAAAAGAAGCCTTATTCTATACTAGGGACACTGAAAATGGCTGTATGCTTGTGATAGAAGTTTTTCTTTTTTAAATAAAATGTTAGAAAGTTAATTAGAAGATTTCCTTAACTATAAATTGTTTTACCTAATAACAGAAATCAGTGTGATTTTGATCAGATCATATGTATTTATGTTTGAATAAACAGTGACTAAGTACGAAAAAATAAGAATGAAAACTATAGATTTGTATCAGATTTTTCTCTCTGAAGGATTTATTTGCTGTTATTAATAATATTTATTATTATTAAATACACTGGAGTGAGGTGAATACCTTTTGGAATGGTGTTTTCATGCACGTAGATCAACCAGAGTCCACAGAGATACAGCCTTTGGCTGCCGTACTTACAACTTCCTAAACTTCTAGAAATGAGTTAAACCTATAAAATTCTGTTTTATCTCTAGGTGCAGATAATAGAGCTTTTTCAAAAAAATAATAATAAAAAAACAAGTTTGAATAATTACTTTATAATTTCTCTATATGTAGCATGTTTCTTTATCATGCAATAACAAAACCCACACATGAATTAATTTATATTAGCCAATTATATATACATATATAATGTATATATATATAAGTGCTTATAGTTACGATCATCCTTCTGTTTGCAGGTGAAAAGATAGAAGGAAAAGAAATCTAAAATTAGATGAGGTCATACAGTTTCCCTATTAATTTCCATCATTAATCACTGATACAACTCCTAATGCACCTCTCTGGAGACTTCGCATCCAGAGAATATCTAATACACTTAGTAATCGATTCCAAAGGTAAAGATTACGGAGCCTTGTGCATGCAATAAACAGTATACTGAAGGTTTTTGTGTGTGTGTGCTTCGCTGTTTTTTTTTTGTTTTGTTTTGTTTGATAGTTCGGTTGTTTGCTTGTTTTGGGTTTTTTTGCTTTGTTTTGTTTTTGCTTTTGTTTTTAATCTGACTCCAGAAGAGAGCAATATACTCTATTTACTTATTATAATATTTTGTGGTCACTGTCAGAATTTTTTGTTAATTAAATAATACATTAATTGTTATGTTTCCTTCTAACTTAAAAAACAAAACAAAACAAAACAAAACAAATAGGATATGTGATAAGGAAATTGAAGTAAGACAAGTAAGACTTTATAAAATAGATCAGACCCATTGTCCTCTTATAGCATCTCAGAGAAGGCTCTGAGAATTTGCTTTTAGAAAGGCTCCATGTATCATGTAGGGAGGAAAGAAAAAAAATCAGAACTGCAGTTGTCAGCATATGAACAACTAATGAGGATTGCTCCTGGTGATCTACTAGTAAATGAAGTGAACTGCTAGTGCATGAAAATATTCAAATTCATGTCCGTCTCCTAGGCATAAGCTGCATAGGAAGGGCTTTTTCTAACTGCTTGCCAAATTTACTGGAGGTCTGTAATCTGAGGGATGGAGTTTAGACTTTTCTCTCCCCAACACTTCTTGTTGTTTAATACTCAGCTATATTATGCTTCTGATTTTCCATTTTGACACCTTTGAACATCTCAGTCCAGGGATCAGATCCACATAGGATAAAGGGTAACAGAAAACAGGTAATACATATTCTTGGAAGTACTATATTTAATTTTCCATTAACCCATTGCACTATCCATCATCTTCCAGCTGTGTGCAGCTTAATACATTTGCATAGACTTCTGAAATTCTTCACACTAGAGTTATTTAATTACTTCAGTTCCTAAAATATCTGCAGTGTTTTGGTGCATGCACTCATCCTGATGCTAAGGCTGTTCCATTTGATGTCAGAGCAGTAGCATCAGCTGAGTCACAGCAATGGAATCAGCACAAACTCCTCACATCTCTGTGGTTTGCTTGAACCTGCTCTCATCATGGAGTTGAGTTTGTAATGAGATCATGTCTCCTACTGCAGTCTACAAGTACTTGCAGCTTTTTCAGAAGAGTGATGGATGACAGTAACATCAAGTATGCATTCTCCTCTGCTTTTATACAAGAGATCAGCCATGGTAAATTGTACACTATAAGAAGGCTTGACTAGTGTGTTTCAGCATAGAATTCCATCCAAAGCAATAAACAAATGAAATCAGATAGTTTGTTACTGTTGTTGTTGTTACTGTTCTATGTATTTTTTTATATAAAAAATATGTGCCTGTACACTAATGTTGCCACAAATCCAATTCTAAGTATGAACACCTGAACTCATACTGTTTTTATTTCATTTGATAATGGCAGGCTTTTGAAGCTTTCTTTACCTAAAAGTGGCATCTTTCAAACAGAGAATTGAGATGTCAGGCAAAAGCACTCATTATTGTTTACTGTTCATTTTTCATAGCAAGGAAGAGGAGCACAGAGGAGTTCAAACGCTATCATCTGTACAAGAAGATACATTATTGTAAAATGCAACTTGCTGCTATTGCTGGTATTATCATGAACAATGTATCCATTATCACTTTGTAAAGGGTTCCTTATCTTGTTATCTTGCTTTGAGTCTTGTAAAGTGTAGTTACTGTGGAGGGCTTGCTTATTACTCACTTGTAGAGAACTCCTCTGTCTTTCATCTAAAGAAAACAACAGCAGAGTTTTGTTTTTTCTTTCCAGAATGGGGGGCTGAGGGCTTGAGGATTTTTGTTTGCTTGTTTTTCTCAAATGCTTTGTAATTTCAATGAGTTCAAAGATGAAAAACAAGTTCTTGCAGTCTAAGAAAGTGTTTTGAAGGGATCTTATCTCCTGTCCACCTTGCTGCAGAATTTCTCTCTGTGTCGTGGAAAGGATCAAAAGTTCATTCTAGCTGTCAGCACAGTTCTACCCATATATATCCTGTTGCTCTGCCTTCTACATGTGTTTATTCTCACAGACAAAGAAAAGCTATTCTTCATATTTCACACCTGTACAGCTGAGGAACAGTATACTTTCGGACAAATTTACTCCAGAGTGTAAGAAACAGTTTGAAGGATTTTATGTAGGCATCCTAATGACTGAGTCATTTGTATGGTAAGTGTGCATCACATGGGTGGTTAATCATCCTTATTAGGAGTACATACTCTGTTTTTTACACATACATAACAATCTTCTGCTCAAAATGTTGCTTAGTTGTTCACCTGTTTATCCAAGGAAGGAGTATAATGTTATTGAGAAATAATATACAGATGAAACACAGAAAGATTCAAGTTTTTATATGTCCCGCTGTCAATAAACTTCTGCTTATATAAACCATGCTTGATTTATTTTGTTTAGCATGTTTCATGACTTATCGGAAATTGAGCCCAGATACAGTACCAGCAAACCCATTACATTTGGACATTACTCTAATTGCTGAGGTATTCCAGATATAAGGGTTCAGTAACTCAGCTTCCTAGAAAGTAAGTAATTATCACATTCATTTTACTTATAAAAATCCAAGCTGATAAAAGCTGAAACAACACTTTAATGAAAGGCAGTTGCCTAATTATCTTAGCATCAGAATTTCATTAACTTATTTTAAAAATATATATAAATTGTCAGAAGTTGTGAACCATAAGTACAAAGCACTTTCCGATTAGATGTTAATTTAATGGAAGTAATTTAATAGGACTTTGCATGTGTTTGAGACTTTTTTTCTTTGAAGAACGTTTTAAAATTCTGTCAGCATTCTCTGAGACAAGCATTCAGAGCAATGTGATTTATATGCATGGCATGGGCCAGATTTGTGACTTAGGCCTTCTGCATCATTGACAAATCATCAGGGTGTCATGAGATAGCAAGGAAGATCCAAGGGAAATGTCCTTTGGCATTGAAATTCTTGAATATTATTGGAAATGTGTCGTCGTTACTTACCCTGATCTGTTGCAGGGTAAGGACAGTGCTCTCTTCATGTTCAGCAGCAAAAGAGTGCCTCTAGGCAGTCTGGAACAGCACAGAGGCTCAGCCTTTTCCAAGGAAAGGCAGAGCTTGGAGTCTCTGAGGTGAGTTGTGCTTACCGGACACATCATGCTGAGGTACTGTCAGTTCTGAGGTGAATGGCAGGGCAGCTTCCCTAGCTTCCTCAGCCTTCCCGTGAGCAGCACACACTGTGAGCTTCATGCTGGGGAGTATCTTGCAGTTACACACTTATTCCTCCAACAGCCACACACAGAGTACAGACTGCAATTCACATCTGTGCAGAAACAGTCACAGCTCAGCAGTCAGACTAGCTGATGGACTTTTAATCTATTCATTAATAGGTATTTTATGGACATAGGAAGTGGAAGGAGCGGGGGGAAACTATACTGATCCACAGTGTGACCGACTCAAAAATGTAAGAGTGACAAATCATGAGTGACTTCATCATTAAGGTCTGCAGGACACAGTGTTTCCTAAGCCTCTCCTGAAACTAAGGCTGTGGTTGAGAGTGAAATTATGCTCATCTCTTGACTGAGTACAGACCAGGTTCTGCCTTATGTCTCAGGTTTTTGTTCAGTTTCTTTGTTGTTTTTCTGTTTGGCTTTTCCTTGTTTGTTTGTTTTTAGGTAAAATAAATAAATAAATAAATAAATAAATAAATCTTCCCCCTTTTTTTCTCAGCCCCTCAGCTTTGCAACATTCATCTTACCATAGAATCATAGAATGGCCTGGGTTGAAGAGGACCTCACAGATTATCTAATTTCAATTCCCCTGCTGTGGGCAGCATTGCCAACCAATAGAGCAGGCTGCCTAGAGCCACATCCAGCCCTGCACTGAATGCATCCAGGGGTGGGGCATACACAACCTCTCTGGGCAACCAGCTCCAGTGCGTCACCATCCTGAGTGGTCTTACTATCAACTTCTTCTTTCCTGTGGTCATGACTATAACAACAACTTCTACTTTTTTTTTTTTTTTTTCCTGAATGTTCATGCATGTTATTAACAAGACTGAATTAACCATACTGAATTAATGTCACATTCCTTATTACAATATCAAATTTCCTTATTTAGTTCTTTTTCTGACTCTTGTCTGGAAAAGTTATTTTTTGAACATGCATAGCTTCCCAGCTTCATGACTTGGATTTAAGAGAGAGAAATATATAGAAAAAGTGATTCCCTAAAGCCACCTAAAGGAACAAAAGATAACCTAGTATTTCTTTGACTTTGTGAATTAAAGTACACCATATCTTAATTATTTTCACATTATTGCATATTGATAATAATATCATACAACAAATCATACAATGATTCAGGTTGGAAGGGACTTTTAAGATCATATAGTTCCAACTGCTCTGCTATAGGCAGGGACCAGGTTGCTCAGAGACCAATCTAGTCTGGCTTTGAATGCTTCTAGGGAGGGGATATTCAAAGCCTCTCTGAGCAACCTGTTGCAGTGTCACAGTAAGTAAGATAGCCCTTGGTTCACAATTGCATTTATTCACATAATCACTTTTTGGTTGTAGGTACATTTGTGAACTGTCTTCAAGGATGAAGCACAGAAAGAGTAAAATTTCATCAAAAATCTCTGATGAACACCTTGAGAACTCTCTAAGAATTGCAAGCACTGCCATTGAACTGATGCATCACTTTCACAAGAACGAGGTCAGACATCCCACTAGTTTTATGCTTTTGTTGATCATTTTTAATATTTTAATGAAAAATATTAAAAATAAAGTAAGTTTTTATTACTTATACATATAAACATATGTTTTATTTTGGCTGCTCAAAATGTAATGCCTGCTATTTTGTTATCTTGGACCACAATGTCAGACGTGGGTGTTGGTATTATGGTACTAGAGACTGAATGTTTTTTTACAATAATCCATTAAAGTTTGTTGCATGCAAAAGGTGCCAGTAGAGGTACTGTCTGACAGAACTGCATTTTACATGAAAGTGTGTATGAATAAAAGGTGTGTCACTGAATTTCTCCACGTGGAAAAAATTGAATGTCAGTGGGTTCATCAATGTTTTCTGAAATTTTATTGAGACCAAACTGTGGCTATGAGCACAGCAAGGTGGTGGATAGTTTGAGTGGATACATTTCAGTAGTGGTGACACTGGTCCAGTCTTTTACAAACATGTAATCCCTTGTTCTTCACTGATGAAAATGCATAGCTAATGCTGATGACTGTGTTGAAAACAGTGTTTTGTAGCTGATAATTTGCTCTATCAAATAACGTCATTGTGCTCCTTGTAACTGTTGTAGTTTCCATGGCATAACAGGTATTGCTTTCAGAGAGACATGTGTATGTGCAGCCGAAGACAATTGCTCTTTGCTCAGTGTGGCCCAGGACAGCCAAAAGGTTGGACACTGATGGGTTAAATCAATGTATGAAGACTATTTGGGAACCAGTGGGTAGAGAAATTTGTGAGCAAAGATTGTAATCTTCTTTTCCTCAGAGTGCTACCAGGTATAGGTGACATGGAGAATATATTGTTTGAAAATGTCTGAAATTATACAGGTTTCGAACAGTCAGAATTTTACACTTTGTTCCTACCTTGTTCTATCCTTCACCTTGAAGCTTTAGGAAGGTTCACCAGAGAAAAGTTAAAAAACACAGTGACTCCAAATCAGAGAAGCACTGCAGATTTCTGCTAAATTGAAAAAATGAGTCAGTCTTGGGACTATCTCAAGCAGGTAAAAAAATAGCATATTCATATAATGTAGATGTTTGTGGGTTAGAGAGGCATGGACAAACTTGAGGGATTTATTTGTATGAATATCCCCATCGAAGGCCTTACTCTTCAGGTCTTTTTCAATTATTAAATTATCACTTTCTCACATTCTTGACTTGAGTTTTAAATCTTGAGCTTCACAGGTATTGATAATACACTCTAGCAACTGCAGTTGCTTCAAATGAGCAAAATTGGAGTTGCTCGCTACAGACTAATTAGCATAAGCAATCTCTTGTCTCATAGCAACCTAGATCTGATGATGAACACCTGCCAGCCCAGATGGTTTGGGGTGGAATTTTCTCATTTAATAGAATAAAGTACTGTTTCTGAGCTGCCTCATACTATTATTTAACAGTTTTGAAAAAAGTCCAAAAAGTGATTATTGTGAGATCTTAACAAATAAGCATCTCCAAAATTGCCATGTTCAACTGTCATTACTTGTCAAGAGATGGATTTTAAATAATGCATGGTTGTTATTCTGTTTTTGTATGCTAGCAATATTATTGAATAAGTATATAAATTCAAGAGTACTACCTCCTCTCAAAAATAAACACCAAAAAATTTGTGGAGCAATAGCATCAGAAAAATCGCAATATAGATATATTCGTAGAAGATTTTTTAAAATATTATCGATAAGACTAAACAGATTTACTAATAAACAATGATTTTTGTAAAGTTTCAGATAAATATTAAGATATGATACTTTTTAAATATTGAGGTAAATCTTGTAACTTTGAACAAACGTTCAGCATAGGTATGAGAAGAATTTCAAATGTGCATATATACATAATATAAACTTATAAATATATAAAATAACTCACCTCTGAAATTCTGTTCTCACTGATGTCTCAAATACCAAGATCGAGCCACCAACCACAAAGAACCTTAGAAATATCATGAATTTTTAATATTATCTATATTTCAAAGTAGACAAACACTTCTTAAGCCCTTCCCATAAGGCCACTTATTAATCTCTAAAAAGACTGGGAAATCTTGCTGAAGAAACCAGACTACTTGTCCTACTGAAAGCTCTGTGTATCTTCTCTTCTACATTTTAAAGTCTAACAGCAAATTTGGCTTTAACTAACAGATTGACTTTTTAGAAGTTATATACTTTGCTTTAGCTTTAATAAACCTACAAAAATAAGATGAATATTAATAATACAGAGAAGAAGCAAATTCTTCCTGAAAAACTGATCTCTGCATTTTCTCTGAGGTTTCTGTTTCTGATATTTTTTATTCAATATTGATGCTTAAGTTGGGAGATAGTGTGAAAGATAGATGATGAAAATGTTTAGGGTTAATAAAAGCTTGCTAATGATTGTCTTACTTGCCCCTATATCTCCCCTATTTTCCCCTATATTTTTTTTTAATATGAAATATGACTACCTTATATAAAAAAGACTGGGTTACTCTGAAGCTGCAGAAATGGATTTGCTGGAACTGTATATACTAATATATTCCCAAACTGGAATTAAGCAGTTAGCTCTAATGATCCATGTGTCAAAAAAAAAAATAAAAAATCAGTTACATTTTATGATTCAAGTACTGACTTTGCAATATTAACAAGATTGACCTCCTCCCATTTCTTTTTTCTTCATAAGTGGTAAAAGGAGACATTTGAAAAAATACGTAGTGTGCATAAAGGCTTATGAATCAATTTACATTCCCTTCTCTAATGGAATAAACACTTTAAATTATCTTAAAAATTTCACAATCACAACTCACCATTCATTGCATACATTATACATCGTAAGTGTATAATATAATCTACTAAGAGATTCCAGAAATGTATTTTCTAATAGTCTTCAAATGAGAATGAAAAATACACCACATTGTGTTCTGTACTTAAGAATGGAAGAACAGACTTTTCAGAATATCAGAAAAAAAATCATATTGTCTCAAAAATCACAAAGCAAAAGTAACATCTACTCTAAAAGATAATATGCAGGGAACCTGGGTTATGTCAGGCTGAAAGATTATCTCAGTGCATTTCTACCAGAGCATAGAATGTATAGTTTGGTTAAATTGCAGGCATGCATAAATTCTATTTGTCAGTTTATCAAAATACCACGATTTCAATTTCATTACTTTGTGTTCATAAAAGATAGATAGATAGATAGATAGATAGATAGATAGATAGATAGATAGATAGATAGATAGATAGAAAGATACAACAGAATACATATCGCAGTACAATCAGTGTTTTTGATTTATTCATTAATGAGTGAAACAACATCTTAGATACTGGATCCTGAAGTATTTAATGCTATGATAATTCACTTTTAGATCAGAAAATGACACCCACCACTATTTCTGTAAAAATATAATGGAAACTCTTAAAATAATGCAATTCTATCCCCTCTCTATGCTATAGAGAAAGAGTTAAAGATAGTTTGTACAGTTAAACTAAATATATATATATATATATATAATTTCAAAATAATAATAATACAAAAATTATTGAAGCTTAAGGACTTGAGAACAGGTTAAAAGAAATTTAAACTTGTAAAGATACTAGACAGGAGCTGACAGGGGGGTCTTATTTGTCCCCTTCATGCTGGATGTCTTGTGGTGTAGTACTTAGTTCATCCTCAGACTGAGAATTAAGTTTTCTCATGTTTAAATTTTGTCCAGAAACACATAGCACAAAATAGTTGATGTCATCAAAATCAAAGCTGAAAGATATTTCGTAGGGATATCATGTCTATAACATAACCGCCATCCAAATATTTCTTCAAATTAAAGTCCTCAAAAGTCCTCCAAAAATAGATTAAAATTAAGAGGGAATACTCAGAATATAATGTTCCATGTTATTTTTTATGTCATAGGGAACTGATAATGCAAATAATGTGACAGCTTGATGATACTTGAGCAGACCTCCTTACTTGATCTATTTTCAAGTTCTGTATCAGGTTAAGCTAAGGTTGAAATCTTGTCCTGAGATGAATGATTTGGTATACTGTCTAGCAAGGTGATCTTGGTGTACTGGAATTCTTGTATAACTAACTAAATATAGACACATAAACACTTTGAAACTGTGCTGTGCATAGGAGTCAGGACTGCAAACAGTATCACTCTTCCTGTTCAGTAGTGGGATAGTAATGTCAGGCCACTGCATTCTTAAGTAGCAACACATAAAGCAGGAACAATTATTCAAGGAATTTAGGCTGTCAAATATGTATTTGGGTGGATTGGAATTTTTCTCTTCCACTGTAATTTTTTTCTTCTTCATCACGTGTACATATTCTGTGTGCTGCTCCTCTCAGCATTTTTTTCATGCTTGTTTCTGTTCCAAAAACTGACAGTTGCCTCTTCTGATCATCAGCTCTGCTTTCTCCTTCTCTTTCTAAAGCAATACCACAATATTTTCAGATGTTTACTCTTAGCAAAAGGGTGAAAACAAAGCAAAATAAAAAAATATCCAAGTGCTTTCAGAGCTGCATTTAATTTCTACCTTCCTGACTGGTCTGTTTTAGACTTGTTAATATTATAAATAGAGGCAGCAGGCAATTTGAAGTAAGAGATGAATTGCAGTCTGTCAAGCTGCATGAGGTGTAAGGATATCTATTTAATGTCCCTGTGGGGAAATTATGAACCATTGATTTAGATTCTTCAGCTAATGGTCAAAGAGTAAGATCTGTAAAAGCATTAAGATAACACACACATTACTCTAAAAAACACTGAAACTATTCAGTTCTATATTCAAGTTTCTTGGTATTTTCATAGCTGTAACTTTTCTGTAAACTTAGCGATTCAAAACCTGTTGTCAAAAAAATGCATTGAGTACTTCTGTATATTTTTTCCTTCAGTAATACAATTGTCCTGGTTTCATTCAAGACAGTGCTAATACCACACTGATGTTTTGGTTGTTGCTGAGTGAACAGAGTGTTGTGTCAGACCATTCAGCAGAGAAGAACCACTGCCTCTGTGACATGGCAGAAGGGGGTGGGGCAGAGAGAGTACACAAGCCTGAATTAGACCTGAATTGGGGGTTATTTTACTCCATGTGACATCATGGAAAAGGCCATAAAGCTATTGGTTGGGGTCTGGCTACTGCTTGGGGATTGGCTGGCCATCAGTCAGTGAGTGGTGAGATGCTGCGTTGCTAGGAGGGCATTGGACAACAAGCAGTTGTATTGTTGTTTGGGTGAGTGGTGAGAAGTTCTAGTTTGAGTATATGTATATATATTTATATTTATACTCACACATTTAGTTATAATTGAATTTTTGTTTGTGTCTTCCTTTTCTGTCTTAGTAAATAGCTTTTTTCTCAACCCATGAATTGTATATTGTTGCCAGTTCTCTCACAGTAGTGCAGTGTTAAGTTGCCTGTGAAATTAAAACTGAAACAATCATCAACCTGTAAAATCTGCATAAATAGATCTACCATTAATTCAATACATTCTATGAAGTCTGCTCCAGAAGTATTATCTCCTATTTTAGTCTGTTGGTCCACAATGGCAGATTTTTTATATGGCCCACAGTGTTGGTGGTATGGCAGTAGAGACTGAACCTTCCTGTAACTATTCAGTTACATTTTGGTGGTGTGCAGCAGATGGCAGCAGAGGGGCAGTCCGACAGACTGGCATCTGGCACTGATGTGCTAATGAATCAAAGGTGGCCTATTGAATTCTTTCATGCAGAAAAAATGGCACCTATTGACATTCACTGATGCTTGCTTAACATTTATAGAGACTATTTGAAAAAAGTTCATTAGAATTGAAGAAAAAATAACAATATACACCTGTAAAGAAACAATGTTTATTTTGTGCTTTACCATTTTTCCCACTGTAGGATCATGCTGCCTCCAGCATCAGCATCAGTTTCTAGTATTAAAAAATAACACAAAAGCTATTAGTAATATTCTTTAGATTTATAAGTGAATACATCTAGTCATGTTTCATTTTTTTATTATTTTCCATGATCATTAGAGAATTGCCATTTACTGGCATGATTTCCTATGGGTAGCAGTATTACATTATTTTAATATTTGTGATGAAACAGTTTGATTTCTTTTCCAGAGAATATAAATAATTCTTTGCAACCTACTTTCATTATAATATTAATATTATCATAATATAACTGAATTTATAGTTTTCTTAATTGATTCACTGAGTGCAGAACATCATTACTGGACAGATGTACTCAGAGCAACAAAAGAATAAAGCATCATAAATTCAGTCAGTGAAATGTGTTATATAAATTTTCTATACTGCTATGAAGATTTCAATGTCTGCTTTCTAAAGCTTTCTTGAAATGTGAATGAAGCAGTAACTTAGCTGAGGATGAGAGAATGAAATTTTATGGATATGTTTGTCTGACACCATAAATGAGGGCAACAAATCAAATAGAACAAAATATTAAAAAAAAAAAGTATAGCAATTTAAATTCACTGGTCCCAATTCTTGTTAGATTAACAGCTTCTGTGCATGTATCCTAACTTCCCAGTCACATCTGAGAGTCACTGTAAGAGTAATCTTTCATAATAATCAAATCAAACTATACATTACAAACTCTGTTTCTGTAATTTGATTGATTTTGTATGACAGCAAGAGATGTGAGGAAACTGTCAAAGGAATGTTACAAGGAAACAGCCTGAAAAATCAGGAATGGTAATTGGATGAAATTCAAGGCACTGAAATTGTAAACTGAGGGACAACATCTACATTTGATCTCAAACATATCTATTCTCTAGCTTTTTTTGCAACCAAATTAAAAAGCAAACAAACATGGAACAATAGACTTATCAGGTCTTCCAGTGCTCCCATTACTGCTAGAACACAGTTACCTGAACTTCTACTTCTTACAGAATTTTTCTATGAGGAAAAAGTCTGACAGCTGCTGAAATTTTTATGCTGACCATTCTGAAACCACAATGAAGAGAAAGCATAAAATCTTGTTCTCCCCTTCTCATAGTTTGAGTATGAAGGCTGTACTGAATGGCCACCTTCTGTGAGATCTAGAAGATATCTAGATCTAGCAGAAATCTAGAGGAAACAATTCTACAAAAGTAATGTTTAACATGGAATTTAATATGCAAATTGAGGTCTAGAACCTTTATATGAAGTTTTGTACTTGAAGTTTGGGGTTTAATTAATATTCACTATAGAAGTACAACTGTAATTTTTCCCCTTCATTTTCACTGATTACAGATGGATCTGTACTGCAGTCTTAGGACATCTGTTTATGCCTTTAAATTCAAGACTAATTATACCTGTTGGCTTAGTGATCTAGAATTATTTATTCTGATACTGCTTCAATGTGCCTACTAAACAGAGGCTGTTTATAAGAAATCTTACAGTGTAGCAGTGGAATATATATAAAAAAAAAGTCAGGCTGTAGAAGTAAATTATTCTTTTTTTTGGTTTGTTTTGTTTATTTTATCTGTCATATTCAAGATACATATATTAAATACTAGAAATAATCTCCAGAACTTTTATAGAAATACACCTTGGCAGGAGTGAATGTCTGTATCTTTCATATTGTTGTATAAATTTTCTAGTAAAAGTACAAAGAACACCTAAAACAGTAATGGGAATTTAAGAAATCTTGCAGCCAAAAAAGACAAAAAAGCAAGATTGTTCATGCATTCAATGAGAAATAAATGGGAGAACACGTCTTTTTACAAATACAAAATCACCTTCCTTACCTCACTTTTATACAATAAATAGTTTTAAAAAACACACACTGATTTGCTTCCCAGTCGCAATTTATAATGCAGAAATGTTATATAAAATGTATATATTCTAAACAGTTTACGATGTGTTCAGATTTAACCTGTGCCTGTTCTCTACAGAAAAAGAAACATAACAAAAGCTAAAGCCAAATTCCAATCTCCTCCCTCTCTGTCGATGAATGAAATCAGGATGCATAAATTTTCAGTACAGAATCCATAATATGCAAGTGCTAGTTACAAATGCCTTTGATTCTCTCATGATCCATGTGAAAAAAAGCTCCCTTTAAAAATCAATTCTTTAGACTTGCAAAAATCTTACATAGGAGCGCTGGATCTTGATTGGTCTACATAACAGGATAATCCGTGTATTCATTTGTTTCTTTCTTCTCACTGATGTATTGTGTTTACATAGCAAAGTTTTGGTAGAAGCAGGGCTACAGAGCTGCTCTTTGTGGGCAGAGCTGAGGAGGTGCACCATGTCAAGATGAGAGCCAGCTCAAGCCAGCTTCAAAAGAGGCCCACTGCTGGCCAGAGCTGAGCCAGTGAGTAACACTGGTTGGTTTAAGAAAGGGGAAACACTGCTGTACAGCAGCAGCTGGGAGGAAGAAGTGAGAAAATAATAAAGAAATCTCCCTGCAGTCACTAAGGTCAGTGCAGGAGGTCAAGAGGTACTTCAAGTGAGGAACAGAAGTTCCCTGAAGCCCAGGAGAGACCCATGGTGGAGCAGCGTGTCTCCCTGCAGACCAAGTTTTCCAATAAAGTGATGGTTACCATCACTACTGAAGCATTATCAGGTGAAGTGAAAGCAGCAGCAAACCACTTTGTGAAAGCTTCTGTTTTCCTACCTGCTCTATTAGGTGGTACAATGATGTCTCCCTTAGAAGTGCACGCTCTAAGTATTAGCTTAGTCAAAGATACTGATCATATTTTAAAAAAGAAATACTGAGAGGACAGGGACTAAGATGAAACTGAATGATCTGACAGGTGAAAAACCAACATTTAAAATGCATTGTCCAAAGCAAGTTAAATATAAAAAAACTCCTTTGTGTGAGGTAAAATTACAGGCTATCAATCACTTACATAATTAGATCACTCTTAGTACTTTTGTCAGTTTTGAGCCAGCATGGCTGGCCTTCCAGGAGCATCTGTAGAGTCTCAGAATCCGGAACTGTAAGGGTTGGGAGGGATTTCTAGAGATTATCAAGTCCAAACTCCCTTCTGAAAGAGGTTCCCTATAGTAGGTACACAGGTAGGCATCCAAATGCACCTTGAGTACCTCCAGAGAAGACTCCACAGCCTCTCAGGGCAGCCTGTTACAATTCACCCTTGTCTTAGTATTTTCTTTGTTCCAGTTTCAGCCTGTTGCCTCCTGTTCTATCGCTACGCAACACTGAAAATAGAATGTCCCCATCAATTTGGCTCCTGTACTTTAGCTATTTATAAACACTTATGAGATCCCTTCTCAGCCTTCTCCGCACTGAAGAGTCCCAAGTCTCTCAGTCTTTCCTGGTACAGCAGATGCTCCAGGCTCTTAATTGTCTTTGTCACCCTCCACCAGACTCTTTCTAGGAGCTCCCCATATTTGTGAACCAAGGAGCCCAGAACTTGGGCACAGCACTCCAGATGTGGCCCCACCAGGGCAGAGTAAACAGGGAGGATCGACTCCCTTGACATGCTGCCCATGCTCTTTTTAATACATCCAGGGTACTGTTGGCCTCTGTAGTCACAAAGGCACACTGCTGGCTCACAGACAACATTTTCCACCAGGATACCCTGGTCCTTCTCTGAAGAGAACCTGTACTGATACATGCAATTATTCTTCCCATGTGAAAGACTCAACACTCCCTATTTTACTGCAAGATATGAAAAGATTGATAGGGGACCGATAAAATATACCCGTTTAAAACTAACGTTTTCAAAGGACTGGTATTTCAGCTTCTAAATTCTCTCACAAGAGAATTTTCAAAATAAAAACAACATTCTGTGCTAAATTATATGTTTATATGTATGTCTGAGTATTGTTGCTGTCATTCTAGATTGTTAGGATAGATTTATTTCCTGAGAAATTGTGTTAGAAGAAGAAACAAAGATAGACAGGAGGTCAACTGAAGGATTTTCAGATGTTAAACTCAATTATGAACAATGGCTGAAATGAATTTAAAAATGTCTTTCCTGAAGGGTAAATGTACTCTGTTCTCCAATATCTGACATGACAGTGCTTAGAGGCTCTTTCTGAGATGAAGTGAGCTCTGCTTATTATTTTATTTGCTCACGAGGAGTGATACCCATTGTTTTATTTGTTTGTTTGTTTTTGCATCAGTTCCTTTTAGTTTTCATGAGTGCATTAAAAATCCACTGTTAAGTATATAATAATTTGCTGCATTCCCAAGATGAACTGCTCAGCTGACAAGATCAATTAATTTACAGCACACAATGCATAAAAAGTGCTTTTTAGAAAGTTGCAACAATTTAAAGCAGCAAAATAAAATGTCAGAAGACAATTTAATATAAAATACAAGGGAAAAAGACACTTATTCTCAGGAGGAATGATGGATTACTTAAAAAAATAAACAAATCCATAACATTCAAATAAAAGATATTTTCATTTTCAGAATATTTATCTGATTTGGAATGAGGGTGCTAACATATTCCCAGTTAGGTAATTATTTGCTCTGCAAAATCTCTATTTTGCTGCAGACTAGTCATTATAATTTTTTTTATATAATCAGAGTAAAAATATTTACATCTCCCTGCTGAATCCATAATTATTACTTCTAAAATAGCATTCACTAACTAAAAATAAGACCAAATTTGCCATTTTCCGTTGTTGTTTTTTAAATATGGTGTTCACTTCTCTTCCACTTGAAACAAATAATTTCAAAATTTAGAATGTGATGCAGAAAAGACTTTGGGCAACTAAATTTCCACAAATCAAGATAACATATTAACATGTTTAAGTTTTTGTTCTTAGAAGCTGTTATTAGGCAATCTAACCCAGCACCTTATGTAAGAGAACTGGAAAATGTAAAAGCACTTATTCATGTACTAGGTTCACTAAAAAAATCATCTTCCCTAAGCCTGACTCTGACTTGATAACTTCAGATAGTAGTGTGCTCATCACTAGTGTGTTCTTTTCCATAAAAAATTGCACAGAGTTGATCTTTCATTTGTGAGATTTTAATATTTCAAAAATGAACAACAATTTTCTCTGATGGAAAAACTTTTCATAAACTGAAGCCTTATATATGGATATCATTTCATGGATGTTCAATGTTTATAAATACCTGAAAGGAAGATATAAAGGACATAGAGTCAGGCTTCAGTGGTGCCCACTGTCAGGAGAAGATGCAATGGGCACAAAATGGAACCGAGAAAGTTCCATCTGAGCATCAGAAAACATGTACTTTTGTACTGTGCAGGTCATGGAGCTCTGGAACAAGTTGTCCAGAGAGGCTGTGGAATTTCCTTCCCTGTTATCTTCAAAAGTCATTGGAATGTGATCCTGCACAAAGTGCTCTGGATGTCCAAGCTGGAGAAGATGACTTCCAAAGCTCTTCCCAACCTTAACACTTTTGTGATGTTAATCACTGAGGGATCTAGATCTTGTCATAATTCACCTATTGTCTTGCTCCTCTGAATGAAAAAAAATGCAATTAGAGTGAAGGGAAAAATAGATCATTTTTCCCTTTCCCTTTCCCTTTCCCTTTCCCTTCCCCCCCTTACCCTTACCCTTCCCCTTTCCCTGCCTTGCCTTGCCTTTTGCCTCACCTCACCTTTCCCTTGACTTGCCTTGCCTTTCCCTTGCCCCGCCCAGATTTTTCTGATTTTTCTAACAGAACTGGTATTTCATTCATAAGAAAGAGAAAAAAGTCAAAAAACATTCAGGTGCCTGGAGAATTAATATATTCTGGAGTAGTAGAGAGTAGTTTCTAAGCTGAAAAATCAGAATAATTGAAAGACTGCTTTCATAAATGACTGATGATTGGAAAGAATAGATTTTTTCTCACTCTTGATTAGGTTGAGAGACTTCTAAAGCATGAGAAAGCAAGCCATGATTTTTTGCCTTTCCCTAAGTATAAAAAACTTAGATGAAGAACAACTCGCTAAAAACATTGTTCTCAGTATAACTACACTCCTGTAAATTAGTTGATCACTGACAGCTATCTATAGAAACCTAATTATAAAGGCAGAACTTCAAAATGACATGACTGCATTTACTCAGTGCTTATGAAATCTCACTTGCAAGAGCAAGTGCAAAACTTTAATACTATTTATATTATTTTTGTATGACTTACATAGCTTGTGTTCCCTTTTTAAATATCAAGTCTTTCAGGTTTTTAGCTGATAGACCTCTTTTATCTCCAGCAGTATGTACTTGTCTTTTTATATCCCGAAATTCTGAGCAACTGTGAAAAACATTAGAATGTGCTAATTCATGCAATCCTGCATGTAAGTAAATGTATTCTGTGAGGGAGAGAGTTTCGTATGATTTCAAGGAACAATTAAAAGATGCTTTTCTGAAATAATAAAATGAAAAATTGAAGAAAACTGAATAGCTATAAAACAGCTAATTCACAAGTAAGTAAACAATAAAATTATATAATATCCTGTACGTACTATAGCTATGAAATATTTATTTCCCCATAAATAAAAAGTAATTAACAGATTTTTTATATCATTTGGGTGTATCTTATAATGTTTTACAAAAACTGCAGCAGCTTAACTGTTCGGTAAATAAATAAAATCAGTATTTTCATGTAATATTTAGTAATTTTCATATTACAGTCCACTAGCCTCTTTTTAGACTTTGCCTTTTCAATTTCCTCAACTGTAGATCTCTGCATATTATAATTCATCCTCTAGATACAGTTCTGATTTCATTTATTGTTTGCTATTGAAGTGTAGATATTTCAGTACAAAATATTCAAGTTTCATAAACAGGAAACTGATCCCTGACAGCTAACAGTGGTAGATATTTGATTTAGGAGTTATCTTGTTTATCCCTAACAAGGAAGTTAATATCTCATTTTAATACTTGATATTCACATCACTGATTTATGGGCAGTGCATCCACCCTCGTTTGTCTGAGAAGTGTCTTTCAGAAGTAGAGCAGAGGGCATTTGTAGTGACTTCTGTATGGTGGTTAATAGGGCATCAGTATTTCAAATTTCCACTTTCAGAGAAAATAAAAATAAAAAAAAAAAAATATATATATATATATATACACACATATAGTCTTTCTCACTTTCTAGTAATTTTTATTGAGGACTCAGCAGTATATGGGCAAAAAGCATTGGACAAATAATTCTCATTATTCTGTTTTTTCACAATATATTTATGGATATATATACCACATAAATAGAAGGCAGGTGAGTAAAATTTGTTTCTATATTTGAGAATGAACACACTCAAAGCATCAATATGCAGGAGTGATAGGCTTTATACCCTACCAAATATAACAGTTGTTCAAAGTTGACTTCCCAAATCTGCTGCAAAATAAAGTCATTGCTCCTTAAGAATGGAAGATCTCTTAGGGAATGTCACTGTGAAACTGTATTACACAGAATTTAGAGTATTTACTAACATTTTTCAGCTGCAATAATTATGAAGTAAATTATGAATTCCTAGATTACCTATTGAAATTGCCATCAGAAATTAGAACATGTTGAGATGCAATATTTTTTCTTTTTTTTTTTTAATTAAGTAGTTCACCTTCCTTTTCCTACTTTAAGTGAAGTATATGAGTTGCACTATATAACACTGGGCTGTAATATTCATCTCTGGAGACAGAAAATTAGTCAATGCATAAACTAGACATTCTTTTATTGTAAAAAAAATCACATATTTAAATTTTTGGAAAAAAAAAAAAAGATTTGGGACGAATCTCTAGTGTAATCTCTTGGCTTCATTCCAGATTAAACTTTTATTTAGACATTTCACTTTTATATGTTATCAAGTAAATCTCTATCAAGAGGATCAGTCAATCTTGTAGCTTGTAGAAGATTGTGATAATGTAAACAGGAGCTGTAATTTGCTAAGCAACCATGGAGTACTTTTACACAGTTGACTACTGGAAAATGACAGCACTTGATGGAAAGTTAGAAACTACAGGCTTGAAGCAGTGTGTTGAAAGATAGAATGCAGGCACATGGAGCTGGAAATAGTCATCAGGCAATGTGTCAGGCTAATAAAACAGAACCAAACTTGGCAGACAATGAGCCTGGTAGCTCCAGGAACACCCTCAGGAGATAACACAATTGTGGAGAATCACCAGTGTGCACCAGTGTGAATTTTTCAAATCCATCTTGAAGTCAGAACTATTGAGTCTTATGTGATGGCTATTACCCTAATTTGAGGGAGAAGTAAAGAGAACTACAATAGAAGATAATTTCCAGAGTTGTTATTTCCAGGCTGTTTCCTGTTATTTCCAGAGCTTTTAGACCTGCAATGCCTTCTATTTCTGCATCAGTTGTCTTGGCTATGTACTAAATAAATAAATAGATCAAACTCTAGTGTGGGAATTCAAGAAAGGCTATTCAGTCAAAGTTGTGGAGCAAGATAAACGGCACTTTTGCATAGGTATATGAATGCTACAGGAAGAGAAACTAAAATCCTTGACAGAATACAACCGTGATTTTAAAAATACTCCTTTATTAAAGAATTTTAAGAAGGCATAAACTTTCATACCTTTTAGGTGCTGTATAACACTTTAAACTTAGTAGTTTATAACTTGGTTCAAATATGTTTTCTTTTGCTATTTTGAATTAGCATGAAAATTTCTGAGAAATAACTTTTGCCAGAGGACCTTTCTTTCATCACATACTAACAAACAGTTGTGGAAGAAGAGATCACCAGTAATGAAATGCTGTTTATTCAACTGTGGAGTGTTATCTGCAACAAGGTCACTAGCTTGTACATTGATCTAATCAGAAAGAGGAAGTTTTATTGTATTTAATTTATTTTTACTGTGTGTCAATTTGGAAAAAAGGTTAATGAAATCATAAAAATAACAGGTTAATGAAATCATAATAATAACTGAATAAAATTCATGTCATCAAACAAAACACAATATCAAAATACTTTTTATATAATATTATCAATTGTAATGTCCACATTTCTTAATTTCCTCTTTCATCTCTTGGCCTAGTACCACCTACTTTGGATTCCAGGCACAGCCAAAGACCCCACAGTGAACTATAAGGAAGCATTTCTCTCTATGTAAGAAATAACCAACAAAGGAAATCATAAAATTAGGCAGGATAACCAATGAATTTTCTCTTCCGCTATACCACTGAAAGTTGCAGCAGTCTACCTCAGCATGCTATAAGATAGATGCAATTGACCTAACCTAGTAAAATGAAATCTTGGAATGAAAACCTGTCTGTACAATTTTTGTTTATTACTAAAATTCCAAACCAAAACAAACAAACAAAATAACAAAAACAAACAAACAAAAAAAAAACCACAAGTGCTTTCAAAAAATTTTCAGTATCATGTTTGCTTGCTGTGGCTTTTATTTATTTACTGCTAAGATACTCACTGTCTGTTATCAGAACAAGTTTTTACTGCAGTAAGGGGAAAAAAATCTATCTGTGCCAAAGTAACTGAAAAAAGTTCTTGGAATATTGTTACATGCTTTGAGGACTGCCATTAAAATGAGTGATGTATTGGAAATAGATGAATGAGTTTAATTGTATAGAAGATGAGAACTTCAGAGGCATAACTACAGAGCTCAGTGTCAATTTTCCAATGTAACTTATGAAATAACCATTCTGTTTTTATACGAAAGCTCACATAGTGTCTTCTTTCATTATCATATTCTTCTACAGTGGAGACAAGGGGACCTATGATAGAAGCCATATCTAAAAATTTAAAGACAGTTCATCTACCTAATCAGTAACTACATGAATCTTCATGATGCATTTGAAAACTAAGAATTATGAGATAAACAGACATAAATTTAAGTAGAAAAAACACTGAAAAATGGTACATCCATAGAGACTGTGGAAAAGCCATTATCACTCATTCTCTTTAGTAAAAACAATTTTTAATTGTATTGTAATACTCATGTCATCTACTACCCAAACTGAAAACAACTTTTAGTTATCTGAAGGACTGTTTTGCCTATACTGTTTTCTTTTCAAGAGTTCCTAATCACAGTATTTTCAGAATTCAGGTAAAGGCAGAGGAGAGATTTCAGTTCAGAGAATCATAGAATCAGTAAGGTTGGAAAAGACAACTAAGATCATCTAGTCCAACCATCAACCAAACACCACCATCATTCCACTAAAGCAGATCACTCAGTGACACATCTGGTTGTTTTTTTTAAACATTTAGGGATAACGATTCCTTCACCTCCCTGAGCACCACTCTTTCTGAGAAGAAATTTTTCCCAGTATCCAACCTGTACCTCCCATGGTGAAACTTAAGGCCACTATCTCTCATTCTATCACTAGTTACCAGGGAGAAGAGGCCAAAATCAACATTACAGCCTCCTTTTAGGCAGTTGTAGAGAGCAATAAGGTCTCCCCTAAGCCTTCTCCAGACTGAACAATTTCAGTTCTTTCAGCCACTCCTCATAAGACTTTTGTTCACATCTTCATTGCCTTTCTTTGAATATCGTCTGCAACTTTTATGTCTTTCTTGTAGTAAGGGGCCCAAAACTGTTCGTAATACCCAAGGTGTGCCCTCAACTGTGTCAACTACGGAGGGAGAATGGTCTTCCTAGTTCTGCTGACTAAATTATTTCAAATGCAAACCAAGATCATATTGGCTTTCTTGGCCATCTAGGAACAGTGCTGGCTCACATTCAGTCGGCTACTGAATAACACTTTCTGATTCTTATGCATTTATATTTTCAGACACTCTGCCTGAAGCCTGTAGTGTTGCGTGAAGTTGTTGTGACCAAGATGCAGAGCATATCACTTGTGCTTATTGAATTTCACATTTGACCTCAGCCCATCAAACCAGCTTGTCCAGATTGATCTTTAGAACTTTCCTTCCCCCAGTCAAATTTACACTTGGCCACAATTTAGTGTTATCTGCAGACTTACTGAGGGTGTACTCAATCTCTTCATCCAGATCATCAGTAAAGATATTAAACAGGACAGGCCACAATATTGACCACAAAGGAACACCACTGGTGATCGGTTGCCAGCTGGGTTTAACTTTATCACTACTCTCTGGGCCTGGCCATCCTGTTTTTTACACAGATAAGACTACACTTGTCCAAGAATAACGTAGGAGACATTCAAAGGCTTTACTAAAGTCTAGATATACTATATCCTCAACCTTTCACTCATCCACTAGGCAAGTCACAGAGTCATAGAAGGGAATTAGGTTGGTCAAGAAGGAACTGAGTTTCAGGAACCCATGATAGCTAGGCCTGATCCACTGGTTGTCCTCCACACACCAAGTCAAGTCTCCAGTCATCTGGGACAAATCTGATTGACAAGGACTATTGATGAATGATGGAAAGTAGGTTGGTAATCACTTCCACCAGCTCTCTCAGTACACTCAGGTGGACCCCATCTGGACTCATGGACTTGTGACAATCCAGGTGGAAAAGAAAAAGGGACATATGGCTAGGTGTCATTTTATTATCTGTGCATATTTCTCAACAAAATAACCATGCCAGTGGAAATAAGAAGTCCTACGTATTAAATGTTAAATGATTTGATATTATTATTTTAAAAGAATGACTCTTAATGACTCAAATTTTATAGTGTTCAGTTCTTAATTTGATTCGGAATGGGTGATTAATGAAATAAATACTTAGAGAAAATAAATTATTTTTCAATTATACATTGAGAATTAGCTGATGGCAATCCAGATCATTGCATTTTTAGATCAAAACTCAAGATCAAAATTATTGCAGCATGTGTTACATTACAGGCAACTGTAAGATATATACTTATTAAGTACTAACTGATGCCGAACCTGAATTATTTGATACTACTCTTTTAAAAGAGTAACTCTTTTTTCTTTTTTTAATTAGCAGCATTACAAAGCTCTGGAAACTAAGTTGGTAATGAGCATTAAAACACTTAAAATATTTTTATTTACACTGAAGTGAACAAAATGTCTAAGTGGTTGTAGACAGAGGTGGAAATTAGTGACAATAGTAAATAGTGACTAGCTGGTAAACTGATTAGATTAATGTAATGTCTTTCTTTGTTAATCATATTTAATTATGCCAAAATAACATACTAAAAATTTAGAAGATTATCTCTCCAAATAGGGATTGCAGTCAGGAATGCCCAAACCACCAAATAGTGAGGAACTGGAAGGTATATCTTCTGGTCTGCTTGTTACACTCTCCATTGCCCCCCTCACCACCATTGCAGGTCCTTGCCAGTATGCCCTCCAGTGACATGGACAGTCCTTTTGATCTAGGACCCATGATGTGAATGCGTTAACCAGGCAGGGTGACTTTGCTGCTCTCACAAGGACACAGATGTGTAGACTTTGAAGGAATGTGTTACATGAACTTATCAGATCACTCCATGTCCATGTCCATTCTTCAGAGCATCCAGCAGCTGCAGGAAGATGTGTAAAAGCTGAAAATAGCGTTCACAGGGGTGTGGTTTTAGAGTTAGTTTTGAGGACTGGGTACTTGTAATGTAATGAATACATGTGCTATACCTTTAAATATGTGGTTACTTCTGTCTTTGGTGTGCAAGTGAAGCAGGTGATATTACCTTCACACCTGGTGTTGTAATAAACATCCACAGGTCAATTTTGGCAAGCCTGAAAGGAGGCATTCAGCCTGTCTGCAGGACCAGCTGAGAGTGGGGACCTCCATGGAGCACCCTGAATTTTCTCAGGAGGGCTCCCCCTACCCTCACTCAATCACTGAGGGGGCAGACAGGAACTATCAGTGTCCCAGATGTGCTAAGTTGGAGGGGAACCTGTAAGTCATGAGGAGACATCCTACACAAAGTCTTGAAGGGCGGTAATTGCCACCCCCTGCTGAAAGGGTCTGGACAGGTATCACTTAAATATTTAAACTACAACGCAAGTGGGACTGTGTGGAAAGAGTAAATGCCTGAACTGGTTTACTATTTCTTGATTATAGGAACTGCGTTAGTCATTGTCACTGTCTGTTTAATTGTTAAATATTTGTGTTGTAATAGTGTCTTTTGTGGAATTCCATTTCTTGTTTAAACACTCGTCCAATATTTAAGGTTGGCCGAAATATAGAAAAAAAATTATGGGACAGCAGATGTCTAAAGAAATACTGAAAAAGTCCACCTGGATTGGATTTTGGCTCACTGGAAAGATGTCACTGTCGAGCCATAGGGAAAACTGAATAAGAAACTGGAAATATAAATCAAGTAGATACAAATTTTTATAATTGAGTATTCTACTCTTGAGACTACATGCTGAGTGTCTGTGAAAGCTGAAGAATTACATTGTTTGACTTGTGGGTTTTGAAAGCAGTAGGACAAACTTTTTTGATGGTATGTGGAACTTTAATTGAGGGAACAAATTTTGGGACTGTGGAAAAAAGGGCAAAAAGTTTGAGGAAAACAGTGAGTTTAAGATCTCAGAGCTTGTGGTCTGAACTGGCCAACATGTATGTGCCCCAGCGCTAGAGCAGCCTCCCTGCCACAGCTCCTAAGCAGAACTCTCAGAGTGAGAAAGAGAGAGCTGGGGCTGGACTCTTCTGCTGTAACAGTGTGTTACTTGCAAACAGGGTGAGGGGGAAATAGGGGACAAGCCCATGACACCCTAAAAATATACTTCAAAATAAAAAAGGGGAAGTATGGGTAAGACTCCCCATGTTCTGAATTTTTTAAATCTCTAACGGAGGATGGTCCTCCAATTCACAGTCATTTTAAGTGTAGTGCTTCTGATTTGGAGAAAGGAAGGGCTCATGTTATGGTGAAAAATCTAAGTACTAATCAGTGGGAAGGACCCTGCCCACTAAGAGCTTGGAGGTGAGATTATGTTTGTGTCTCAACAGGAAATGGCCCAAGATGGGTTCCAGTTCAATGGGTCCAGCCATCCATCTCCTTGTTTGCTGTGATGTGATCTCAGAACTTGCCTCAGCTGTTTGGATTCCATCTCAACCAAAAAAGAGTCCATACGTGCTGCAAAGAGGCCTCAAGCCACAAGAACTGGAACTGTTAGGGTCTGGTAAAATGGACTACTGTATATATTTCAATTATAGCAGACAAAATCAATCGTCAGTCCAAAGTGTTAATATTGTTTATAAGAATCTTGTTGAAGTTAGGAATTGTGTGCTTAGTAGCTTTTCTTTGTATTTTAATTTATGTTCCTTGCTTGTTACAATGTATACAGAGAATGATAGATAATGCTATAAATTGTGCGTTCTTTATTGTGTGAGATGTGGGAATAAGGCCTTGGGGCTCAGCAAATTCTGTAGCTGGTGAAAACATCAGACTCCTGACCATGAAACCCCGGGGGAGATAACCAAGAAAGGAAGAAAAAAGGGATGTGGTGAAGGATTATTGGGTACCTCGTGGTTGGGCATTTGTTATGTGCATATTGATAAGAATTCATAAAACACTTGCTGCTGTAGGCAAGATAGTTAACCAATGAACAGTTAGTGGAAAAATACTGTCTGTAGGCACAAAGGTGTAAGAGGAGATCCTGTTTACAATTTAAAAAAACCTTCTTTCTCTCTGATTCCTTGACTGAATCCTGGTGTCCACGTGGTCTCCCTCCCACTAGACCAGGTTGCTCAAAGTCCCATCCAGCTTGGCCTTGAATGCTTTCAGGGGGGCATCCACAAATTCACTGGGCAACCTGTTGCACTGTCTCACCACCTTCACAGCAAAGAATTTCTTCCTTATATCTAAGCTAAATCTACACTTTCCCACTTTAAATCCGTTTCCCCTCACCGTGTTGCTACATGCCCTTATAAAAATTCCCACCCCAGTTTTCCTGTAGGCTCCCTTTGAGAACTGGAAGTCCACAATAAGGTCTCCTTGGAGCCTTCTCTGCTCCAGGGTGAAGAGCCCCGGATCTCGCAACCTGTCCTTGTCGGAGTGGTGCTCCAGCCCTCTGATCATTTTCATGACCCTCCTCTGGACCTATTCCAATATCTCCATGTCCTTCTTGTGCTGGGGGCTCCAGAACTGTATGTAATACTCCAGGTAGGGTCTCATGAGAGTAGAGTAGAGGGGCAGAATCACCTCCCTCTACCTGCTGGTCACACTTCTGAAGCAATGTGATGTGGTTGGCCTTCTGGTCTGCAAGTGCACATTGCAGGCTCATGTTGAATCTTCTATCAATCAGCACTCCCAAATCCTGTTTCTAAGAGTTTTAATACAAATATTTCTTAGTAAAAAATGCTCAGTTATAGTCTGGATAAGAGTTGATAGTAGGATAGAAGTTATATTGTGTTCATAGAATAACAGAAAGGCTTAGATGGAAAGAGACCCCCAAATCTTTCTCCGTATGGCTGCTCTCAAGGCATTCTCCTCCCAGCCTGTATCTGTACTTGAGACTGTCCCAGCCCAGATGCAGGATCACAGAATCATAATCACACAAGATCTTGCACTTGGTCTTGTTGGACTTAGTGAGGTTGGCAAGGGCTCATCTCTCAAGCCTGTCCAGGTCTTCACCTTCCTCCAAAGTGTATTTCTTGTCTTCTACTGTTCCGAGGTGCAGGTTATAATAAATGGATAAGCTGAGCAGAAGCCTGTTAGTTGCAAGTGAAAAATGTTCATAGAGAATTTATTCCCATTAATTCCAATATTCAAAGTGAATTTGAAAATAATTTACCAAATTAGTTTATGTGCTTTTCACCTTTTAAAATTTATGAATACACTAAAGAAATGGAACCATCACAATGAAGTAATAATTTCAGTATCATATTAAAAATGCAGATAAAATACTTCTCATAATGAAAGATTATAATGTGGGGTTTTGTGATAGTATTTCTAGAATTACATTATATTTTCTTTTGAAATCTGTCTGTGTAGTAAGGCTAGGCCAAATTACCAGAAATGCATGTCATTGTGACTACCAGTTCAATATATTAAAACACCTTGGATTCCCCACAATTGGAGAACATTTCAGAAATGACCCATTTGAGATATATCTGTACTATGACATAGGAAAGGGCAAGTGATGTCTTGCTCCTATTATAAAAAAGAAGTACGATTACAAAACTGAAAAACCATGCTAAGAACTTTTCAAGAGAGTTAAACTACACTCAGATAAGATGTATCAGAAACAGAAAATGAAATAAATTAATAACCGTGTTGGCAAAGAGTAAAAGTGGTTTACAAACAAGTGTATATAAATTTAGGGAACACAACATTCATATAGGAGATAATAGGATTTCCAGATTTAAAATTGAAATGAATTTTTCTGTGAAAAACACTCTAATGGGCTTCAACTAAAGCAGGATTTTCCTGTAAAAAGGAATTAATGCCACCAACTCCTTCGGTGGTTTAACAAAGTGTGACAAGTCTCTCAGCACATACGGTGTTTTAATTAGACATCATAGTAGCAGGCAAATTGATCTTCTCTTGCTTTGTCTCTCAAGTGTCAGATAGTTTAAGGTGAAGTCCTGGAATGATTTCAGTTGGGAGAAATGGAACTAGAGCAGCAGTTCAGCCCTGGCCATGAAAAGCTTTTGTGAAGCATTACTGAAGCTCCTAAGTTTCCTTTCTTAAACATGTGAATTCCAGTAACCACATGCTGAGATCCTGTTTAGTATAACAGAATATTAAATACCTGTAAGGTCTATCATTTTCTGAGTCAAACCAATAGTCATTTCATTGTGTGTGGATTTGATTCTGAACGTGCAGAATTACTACTCTGCTGTCATGAGAGTCAGGGGATAAACCCATCAGTGCTTGGCCCACTTTTGTATGTCCTCAGTGCATAATAGGATTGAGAGTGTTGTCCTTCAGAAACCTGAAACACTTTCTGCCTTTTAGATTGCGCTTTGTGTGTGGCAGTGCTGCTGAAGCTAAAACAATGCTTGGTACCAAGAAATTTAAACAAGCCTGATGTCTAAAGTGGTGCACAGAGACTCAAGAGACAGCACAGTTTACAGGAATATACCACAGTCCAGTGAGGATATTTATCTGTTCTGGGAAAACAAAAATAAAAACAAAATGCAACAAAACAAGCAGCAACTCTGTTTGCTCTCACTCTTGCATGATAAACAACAGACACAATACACATTAAAGAAGAATACTTTTGTTCAAGGAGGAACTTGTCGGAAACCATCTAAGGCAAATTTGATGCACACAAATCCATGGGGCTCAATGAGATGCACCCATGAACGCTGAGTGAACTGGCAGAAGTCATTGCCAAGTCACTCTCTATCATCTTTGAAATGTCATAGAGAATGTAAGAGATCCCTGGAGACTAGAGGAAAGCTAATATCACTCCTGTCTTGAAAAAGGGCAAGAAGTAGGACTTGGGAAACTGCAGGCCGTCATCAACATCTCCATCTCTGGGAAAGTGATGGAGTAGATTATTCTGTATGCCGCCCATAAGCAAGTTGAAGAAAATGAGGTTATCAGGAATAGTCAATACAGATTCATCAAGAGAAATCTTGACCAATCTGGTAGCATTCTAGAATGTCATGACTGCCTGGGTAGAGGAGGGGATTGATGTGGATGTTGTGTACTCTGACTTCAGCCATGCTTTTGACACTCTTCCCTAACATCCTTGTAGGTAAGCTTAGAAAGTGTGGAAGAAATGGGTTGACAATTGACTGGATTGAAAACTGATTGACTGCCAGAACATTAAGTTTTTAGAAGCTCCAGAATAGCTATCAAGGAACTGAATCACTTCAGTTATACAGATAAAATATTGCAACAGGATTTTACAATGTTTTGATTCTTAGGGATTTCTTTTTCATATGTTGGTTGAGTAAATCTATTTTTATACTGACTTACTTGACTCTTAGCACATTTTGCAAAGCACAGTTATTGCTGACTTTGTCAAGCAGTCAGGACTAAGGTCGAGAGAGATTATCAGCTTAATAATCAGCAAATTTAAAATCAGGATATCAAAAATAGATATTGTCACACCTATAGCAACAAAATTCTTCAACAATTATATTATAAAGGAGAGATTGCTTCTCCTAATATTCCTCCCCTCATTCAGCTAGAAGAGCACACAGAAAGAAGGCCAATAAACTGAAATAGGATTTTTCTCTGTGCTGTTCCACTGAAGAGAAATGTTGTTCATTTTAACCTGCAGGAATTATACTCTAGCTATTGGTAAAAAATTTAAAATAAATAAATAAATAAATAAAAAGCAACTGTTTTAAGTCTTAGACCCTAAAGTTAATTAGTACATGCATGCTTGCACAGTGTAGGGTTTGTCCAATGAACCTTGGGGTGAAAATAACTTTTTTTTTTTATTCTGCAGGAGACGTAGTGCCTTCCTTTATGTGTGCATTTCTCCTGGTTCACAAGGCTGTGAATATGCTGCAGGTCCTATCTCAGCCTTACTTTCTGGGTCTCACTCACTAGTTCCCCTCTCTGATCCTTGCCCCTGAAGGTGTTCAAGATTAGGTTGGATGGAGCCCTGGGCAGCCTGGTCCAGTACCAGATTTGGAGGTTGGTGGTCCTGCGTGTGGCAGGGGTGCTAGAACTTGGTGTTACTTTGGGTCCCCTTCCAATACAAGCCTTTCTATAGTTCCATAATGTCATGGTTTTATGATTTTCAGCATTGGTATTCCACATCATAACATCATGTAGTGCATTAAGAGATAAAGAGATGTGTTCTTATAAGTGTGTCAGATGATGACAATGAGAGGATATTTCCCAAAGCATCTTCATGCTTCTGTTTAGCTTGTGGTTGGAACTGAGGTAAGAAAAGCAAAATATACATTCAAAATGTATGTCAAAATGTGTCTGTGAAGATATTCATAGGTCATTAGAATTCAAGATAAATTTAATTCAGACCTTTTAAAATTCCTAACAAGAGTTGTAGTCTCAAGAGAGAATGTTTCAGAGCAGATGCACTTTTGTCTAGGAAGAGATTTTTTTTTATTCTGAAATGGTCATCCATCCTTAAAATATCTCAAGGATATTTACATAATCCTCTAAATTCTATTCTTGCCTCTTACTCATCCATATAAAGACACTGTCTATATGACTGTGCTAAGATTTTATTTCAGTCTTTTGAAAAATAATACCATTATTCAAAATGGGATAAATAGCATTGAAAGATAAGCTCTGAGTTCAGAAACTATATTTTTCTGCTCTGTTTTCTCCTCTGAGCCTGTTTTACATTTCTTTTGTTGATGAGTTTTACAGTTGTTGTTTTTGTTTTGTTTTGTTTTGTTTTTTGTTTGTGTGTGTGTGTGTGTTGATTTGTTTTTAGATTTTATTTAAAATACAAATTTAATGAAAGACAAAAGATTCTTGTCAGAGAATGTCACTTATTTGATGACATACATTAGATTGATAGAATTCAAAAAGCTTTCAATGTTTTTAAAATTCTCTCATTTTTCCCTACTAGAATTCTTGGAGGGAAGAATGTATGACACCAGCTCTGCATAGATAAGAGTACATTGTTACTACTGCATATATGCATGATTATTTATAGACATACATCAAGCTATATTCGAAGTCTCCCCTTTTCCTCCACCAGAGAACTCTGGAAGAATATTAAATTCCCTGATTACCCCAAAGCTGAAATAGCTGTAAAATGCAAATGAGGATAGCAGGAAGAATTCTTTTTACATCTAGAGGAGGACAAATATGTACAGAATAATTGTTACTAGTACAGGTTTGGTTTATGATTATGTTTGTGTTGCAACATCAGTGATCTGGGCATCATCCCTCAGTAGGTTCTTCCAAACACAAAACCAATAGGACTGGAGATTAACTCAAGCATTGGAATTTAGGACCAACTCCATATATATATATATGCTTAATTGTTATAAATGAGTATAACTTTCATTTGCTAAAACCAGAAATCAGGAGCTGAAAGAAAACATACAATCTTCTGTGTTTCAAGGAAGTGACAACAAGGGACTGCAGAATGTACTATCAAAGTTATTAAACTGTAAACAAATAGAAAGTGTTTTTCTTCCAAAATTTGCTAAAATCCACTAACTTCTTGCTGTTCCTGCCTGACACATTTTCAAGTTTGTTAAATACTTGCAATAAAACCTGTTTACTTGCAATAAAAACCTTTCCTTAGGCTACCATATCTCTGCCTACTGTTAAATTGGTTCCACCTGTATTTGTCAACAGTTTGCATGGGTACAGTTCAGCAGCCTTTTACTGCACCAAAGTATTTTCACCTTCGGATAAGCCAACATACACATGCAACATCACAAGAAGTTGAGATACTTCTTGTATTCTCAAGGGTTTGTAAGTATCTTGAACTTTTATGTTCAATAGCTTGATCAAATCTGCATCTGGGTGAATTCTGAGTGGTTTCCTCAGTTCAGCTTATGATATATAGCATATCTCAGAAGCCTGCATAAGTTATGTCTATTATGGAGTCGACTCCTTTTGTTTTCTAGGAAATGTTCTGGCTATGTTCATAGAAATTTTGCATTCTGAGAATTCATAATTAGTACCTACACAAATGAAGCATAATAGATTTTTGGAAGGTTTTCAGTGTAGTGAACTTTCAATTTCATCTACAAATTATTCCTTTTAAAGTGATCTGTTCAGAGACTGTAAACAGTACAAGAGTCACTGTTCATTGTCTCCAACAAGATGATCTGTCTGAAGAGCACTGATTACCATTCTTTTAAAGAGCTTAACTAGTTTCAATGAGAATATTGATTGCATTTAGATATGACATCCACTGTGATTATTTACTTTTCTTTCCACTTCAACAATATGTTTCTGGAGGCTTTACAGTAACATTCAGTAACATAACTTAAGTGATCTGAAACCATTCATCACATCCTAGAAAAAGTAGGAGCCTAAATGTAGAAGGATATGAGTGAATCATTTGCAGTGAATAAATTATTCTGAAAATATAATCTCTTTTTTAAATTCACTTCTCCATTAAGTGAGTTAAGGCATATATTTGTTTCAGGTCATTTAAATAATACTTTTTGCAAAAATATCCTTTCTTAAGCATTTATTAAATAAATCCCTTTCATCCTGTAGTGATCCAGATCTATAAGTATTTTTGAGGAGTAATGCCATTTGTGATGTGCTATTTTTCAGATTCTCTGAATTTTTGTTCTTTCTCCTCTCAAACAAACTCCTTCCTTCCTGTACTACTTACTGGATTACCAATCCCAAAATGGTCTCAGGAACACTTCTGTTTGCAAATGTACCTGTGAGAATGAAACTGAAAATTGCATCTCTAAGAGTAGGAAATTAGGGAAGGGAGACAGGAGATCTGCACAGATGAACAAGGGGCTCATGAACAAGATCAAAGGGAAGAAGAAAGTCTACAAAATATGGAAAAAGGGCCTGTCCTCTTTTGAGGAGTATAGGAGTGTTGTCAGGGCCTGCAGGGAAGTGATGAGGAAGGCGAAAGTTCACCTGGAGCTGAAGCTGGTGAAAGAGATAAAGAATAATAAGAAGGGTATTTTTTTTAAAGTGTGTTAACAGTAAAAGGAAGAATAAGGATAATGTGGGTCTCCTGATGAATGAAGTAAGTGTCCTGGTAATGAGAGATGCTCAGAAGGCAAAGACATTGAATGCCTTCTTTGCTTTGATCTTCGCTTCAAAGACTCCCCCTTGGGACCCTGAAGGGAGGAGAGAGTCCAGGAGATGGAGACCTTCTCTCTGGCAGAGGAGGGGCTGATCTGGGAGCATCTAGGTGGGATCAATGTGCACAAATACATGGGCCCTAACGATATGCATCCACATGTGCTGAGGGAGCTGGAAGATGTGACTGTCGAAATGCTCTCTACCATCTTTGACAGGTCTCTGAGAACAGGAAAGGTGCCTGAAGGCTGAAGGATAGCCAATGTCACTCCAGTCTTCAAAAGGGCAAGAAAGAGGATCCAGAAAACTACAAGCCAGTCAGACTCACTTCTGTCCCTGGAAAGGTGATGGAACAGCTTGTTCTAGATGCCATCTGCAAGGAAGAGAAGGTCATCAGGAAGAGTCAGCATGGATTCACCAAGCGAAAATCGTGCTCTATCAACCTTGTAGACTTCTATGCTGGCATCACCAGCTGAGTTGATGGGAGGAGAGCAGTGGATGTCATATACCTTGACTTCATCAAGGCTTTTGACACTGTCTCTTGCAAAATCCTGATAATGAAGCTGAGAAAGTGTGGGATAGATGAGTGGACAGTGATGTGGGTTGACACCTGGCTGACTGGCAAAGCTCAGAGGGTAGTGATCAGCAGTGCAGAGTCTGGTTGAAAACCTGTGACTAGTGGTGTTCCCCAGGGGTTGGTGCTGGTTCTGGTCTTGTTCATTATCTTCATCAGCAATCCTTATAAGGGAATAGTCTCTGCCTTCAGTAAATATGCTGTTGATACAAAACTGGGAGGAATGGCTGACACACTAGAAGGCTGTGCTGCCATTCAGCAAGACCTGTATAGACTGAAGAGTTGGGCAGCAAGAAACCAGATGAGGTTTAACCTAAGCAAGCGTAGAGTCTTACACCTAGGAAGGAATAACTGCAAGTATCAGTACAGGCTGAGACATGACCAGCTGGGGAGGAGCTCTGCAGAGAAAGACCTGGGGATACTGGTGGACAACAGGTTGGCCATGGGCCAGCAGTGTGCCCTGGTGGCCAAGAAGGCCAAAGGAATCCTGGGGTTCACTAAAAGGGATGTGGCCAGCAGGTCAAGGGAGGAGATTCTCCCTCTCTACTCTGCCCTTGTGGGGCCTCATCTGGAGTACTCGGTATCCCAACCTGGGCTCCCCGGTACAAAAAAGACAGGGATCTCCTGAAGAGATTCTAGCGGAGGGCCACAAAAACAATAGAGATTGGAGCATCTCCCCTGTGAGGAAAGGCTGAGTGGCTTGGGTCTGTTCAGCCTTGATGAAAGAAGGGATGATCTTATTAATGTTTGTTAATATTTTAAGTGTGGGAGTCAAAGAGACATGGCCAGCCTCTTTTCAATGGTCTGTGGGAACAGGACAAGGGGAAATGACCATAAACTTGAGCATAGAAAGATCCACACAAATACGAGAAAAAGCTTTTTCATGGTGAGGGTGACAGAGAACAGGAACAGGCTGCTCAGGGAGATTGTGGATTCTCCTTCTCTGTAGAAATTCATGATCCACCTGAACACTTACATGTGCAGCTTGCTATAGGGAGCCTGTGTTGGCAGTGGGGTTGGACTAGACTATCTTTAGAGGTCCCTTCCAACCCCTACAATTCTGTGACTCTGTTTCTGTGAATGTCACATTAGTATCTTGCGCCTATTCTTGCTGACAAAAAAATGCTGACCTGATTATATACATTAAATCTTTCACAAAGTGACTGCTCTTAATATTTCTGTTTAATTCCAATTTTCCTCAGATGAATATTGTGTCAGAACAGACAATAAGGCTCTACTTTTATGCTGGTAAAATACCACAGATGGAGAATATTGCTGCAGTTGGTAGCAGCACATGCAAAAAGTAACACTCATGAGGGTAAGCACGGTGAGATACTGTTTAGATAATGCAATAATGCATTGCGAGATTGTCATTTGCAATTAATTCAGCACCAGTGGTTGTCTAGACAAGTGTCATCATGTTTTATTTACCTCATCCAACACCACTGCTCCTTCTGAGAAGCTATTTATTTCACACTTCACAGTTTGTCCCATTCTTTCTGGTGTTCAACATGAGCAGCGGGAATCTGGCCTCTGCTGAGACACTTGTTTCACCTAGTGAGAAAGTGCACATATTACTGAGAAAACAGCATGATCTGGGTTATGTATTTTAAAGATTTTCTTCCACACTGGTGTTTCATATTCATATTCTTTTAACCATTCAGGATTAGCAATGCCTTTGAAGGAAGAGAGAATATAATCTAGTTCATGTTCATCAAATTTCACAGTCTCTGATCTTTTATACTTACATTCTCAAGTTTTACTACTGTTTTTAAGACTTACCCTTTTATACTTCTATTTCAAAGTGAGAAGCATGCTTTCATTTTTCACTTTTCTGTTTCCTACTTACTTCACAAAAAGTAATCCTGTTTTCTTGCACACAGTCATCTATATTCAACCTAGTTCCAGTACGGAACACTTACCCATATCCTCTGTATATCACTTTGACTGCTCTTGAGTTTCTATGTTCTCTCTCTTTTTCAATATTTAATATCATTGTTTGTTCATAACACTGTAGAGCTTAAAAGAACCTTAAGAAACATCTATGTAGTTTGCCATGACTTAAAAGAAGTACTAACTGTGGACAGACAAAATAGAGAGAATAAGGATAATAATCACATGTGTAAAAACCTTTAACTTGTTGTCATTTGTTTTTTCCCAAGTGAGCTCAGCAACAATTTAAGACAGTCAGATTATACTAATATGAAATTCAGACCAGAGGCTGGGGAAGTGTGCAAATTATCAGAGTAAAATAAAAAGAAATGAGAAATTGTCTTAGTTCACTAACATTATTCCGTATAGCTTTAAGGAGAGACAGCTTTCAAGAATCGTCTAATGAAAATTTTTATGTATATTAAAAAGATTAGAATTAGACTCATGAGTAGAAATGACAAATATTTATAAATATTCAGAACTAAAACTAAAATGTTATGTCAGTCAGAAGTTAGGCCCTCGTGAGTTTCTTCTAGCTTAGGTTAGCTATTCTACGATTCAATTTTGACTCAGAACAATTACTATTTGCAATGAATAAGAATAATTCAAATTGCTAGTACATATAAAAGAAATCAGACATTACGGCTTATTTCATTCTGTGAAAGATAATATAATCTACAAGATATAAACCAAATTCAGGAGGGCCAAAATATTACCACTGTATTAACATGTAAGCCTTGACTGCATGATGTTAGGTGGAGTGGTTTAGCAGCGGTTCTCACTAAACTGTTTTTTCTAATGATTACTTCCTATTGCAGAGATGGAAGACTTCATTTTAATTCTACTTTAAAGATATTTCAGCCTCGTATCTGAAAACAACATTTGAGTATGTGCACACATATGCATGTGCGTGACTGCACCTGTGCAATAAGGATTAAATGGTTTATAACCAATCAATGTGTTCCTGAACTTTTCCTTTATTTTATTTTTTTTTTTATGCACATCATACTTTACCTTTTCAGAAATCATTGCAGAAGACTTACCTTGGGTATGGCACACATTGTTTTTATAAACTTAGTTTAATTATAACTATTTCTGTTAAAGCATTTCAAAGAACAGTTATATGTGTGGCATAAATAAAGCATATGTCTCTCATGCTCTGTCCTTTATTCTGTCGTATACTGACTTCATTTTCCAACATGTAACTGCATAGGCAAATATAAATAGTGGACATATTGTGTTCATTACTATCTACATTACTCACACACAGTTTATCATTCATAAAAATCAAATTTAGTTCACAGTCTTAGCAGATGTTAGAAATACACGCCTACTTTTTAGTGAGGATAAGGGAAGGGCTAACTCCATTAATTTTGTTAATAATGCAAAAGAAGTCTCCTTTTATTGCATTTTTACATCTTTTTTTCTCATGTGGAGTAGCTAAAATTATATCACAACATGGACATTTATACCATTATGGAAATACAAATAATGAAAGTATAGTAACTCAAGTAGGCCCAAAAATTCTAGCAATGTGAAGTGCATTATTTGTCCAAAATAATTTAGAAAAATAACTTTTATCTCCTTAGTTTGTCCAAGTTCTAAACAATGTCCTTACTCAGCTATACTTTATTTGGAAGTAAGAAGAGCTCTTTATGATATTTCACGAAAATCACAGTTTCAGTCTGAGAACAAAAGCACTCATACTCATTTCATCTATTCTTCAATTTCAGTATTTTCATAGCAGTTACGCATGTACAATTTCTACCTTTCCATCAGCCAAAAGCCAATCTGATTTGTTAGAAACAACAACAAAAGGAACCAGAAACAGCTGTTTAAAACTACATAATAGAATCATAGAATCGCCAAGGTTGGAAAAGACATCCTTTCCCTCTACATTTTTATATGTAATTCTATTCACCTATTAAAAATCAAGTGATGAAATTCAGTTTAAAGAAGCATGCTTATTTTCTCCTCAATATTTCTCAGAGATTCTAAAATAGTTGTTTGTTTGAAAAACGAATTGTTGCAACTTAATTATATGTTGCATGCTGTTAAATTTGAACTTAAATGTTCAGAGCCGCCTTACATAATTATGTTATGTCTATATTAGTATAAATATCTTTCACACGAGAGGAAATAGTGAAAATGCAAAAAAAAAAAGTATTTTACATCATGAAAATACAATGCTATTGTTTCTGCTGGGAAAGCTGTAAAGAAGATGAAAAGTTTTGTTAGAGATTTGTGAAGAGAATTGATATTAATAGTTGATTGGAAAATAAGTATTTAGTTTTTCAAAGTGCAAGAAGTCAAATAAATTAAGAATCTGAAAATATATGTTTCTAGGAAACAAGGAGACGTGAATTGTGGGAAACATACCTATCCTCCAAATACTTCTGATGGTATTATTAACTTAATTTATTATATTCTCTTTATTCACTTGATGAAGAGAGAATCTTGTATTTTCAGAAATCATTGTTGGTATCTGGTCTGCTACTGACTTGTAGCTACTCCTTGAGTTTCAAAAAATTAAAAACACATTTAGGCATTTGTGATTTTTGTAGACAATAACTTCCTAAGGAAATGTCTACTTGGTAATTGAGTATACATTTTATGCAGCCACACTCAGGAGATGAGGAGAAGGCCATACAGAATTTTTATAATGATAAAAAATGACATGAAAACAATTCTTGAAAAATAACATTGGATGAAAGAAAAGAATAAGGATGAAGAATAAATTGACATAAAAATAATCCTCAATACATTTAAGACAGATAAAATATTCGCAGATCTAATGAATAAAATATTCTAATTAATTTGATATTACTGTGTGCTTTTAGTTATTCTTCTACAGAAAATATTACCTAATCTTACTTGTTACTTAGTTAATATAACCTAAAAATACTACCTAAAATTACCTAAAACATTTTGATTCCATATGGCTAAGGTAATTTGTTGTTTTTCCAAATACAAAAAGGCTTCACGTCCAAAAAAGAAAAATTATTCTTGCTATCAATTTTCAGCTATTAGACTACCTAAAGTCTATGATTATTTGCAGATTGACAATAACATTTCCTTATGAGAGTAAACTTTTATTTCAAAAAATATATCTCTGTGCTCTATAAATTTTATAATCATAATGAAGGACTTGTGCATAGCAACAAAGTATATGAGCATAGAAATTCATTGTTCTTACGATGAGAGTCATAATTTCAAAAAATATATTAAAAATCTTTTTTTTTTCAGAAATTACTCATAGAAAGAGCAATAATGCATTAGTACAGTGAATTAAATCTTATACACATCTAGCCTCTATTCTCCTTTCCAAACTGAGGTCTGACCTCAAAGTTGTGTCTAACATCAGAACAAATCCAATGTACACAAACATCTTTTTATCACCAATTTCCTATCTGGATCTAGTATGATAAAATCATAGAATGGTTTGTGTTGCAAGGGACATTTAAGATCACCTAGTTCCCCCTGCTGTAGGAAATATGTGATTTGAAACTGTGAATTACGCCCAGCTCTCTCTGTTTAAATGTGTAATAGTGTGACACAGTTTTACTTCAGATTGGAAGAGGAATCCTTTGGAACCATGTCTTTTGGTTTGATTCAGCTGGAAATTTAGTCATGTAATGCTTTCTGAGATGCCCTAGAGCACCCCATCACTCATCCAATTTTCAGTCTAGCAGGACATGTTTCGCATAGACTTTGTGCAGTACCTGTCAAATACACAGCAATGTCAGAAGTTCCCTTCATCATCTCAAATAGCACTATGCACCTACATTTGGGCATAGAAACATTGATCACAAACCTTGACTGTGTTTGACTATCATTGTATAACCAGTTCTTTGCATTTAGTCCATGCACTGATGAGGCAGAAGAGTGAAAACGATCATACTCATACAGATGTACACAGAAGTGCCTTTTTTTTCCTCAGATGATTTGTACTCACCAGAGATGAGCCAGCCTCTCATAATTTTACAGCAATGCTTTTTCTCCCACCACTATTTTTATTGACTGAAATACTGTCATTCTGTTTTAATTTCTCATGATTACTGCTGACATGATATTTTTATATACATCTATTAAAAGATTTAAATAATCTCCATTTTATTTGGTACTAACAAAATGTGTTCTTAAAGATGTTTTGATCATTACAGGTGCGCTCTCTTCTGTAAGTATCACGTTCTGGAAATTCAATGCAACAGATAGAATTTTATAGCAAGTCTCAATTTGATTCAATATTTTTTAACATTCTCATACAAAAACCCTCTGTTGCACTCTGTGTTAAGCAAAATACATCTTCATTTTACAGTTAGAATTGCTTTTAAGCCTGTTGAGATATAAATGTTTTCTTGTTTACTGAGAAGTATCCAGATCCATGCATTTAAAATCACTCCCATGTTTCTCACTTGAAAATGCATTGAATCTGACAAGTTTAATTTGAATCTGTAAGTCTCTTAAACTGGAAGCTCTCTGTTCCAGCCTGTGGACTTGGACATTTAATCATGTCTCATATTTCCTGTCTGCAAATCTTTTTTCTCCCTCAAAAGATGGAGAACATCTTTCTTTGAATAAAACCTTTAATGCTTGTTGTATCTTTCTAGATACTGTGTGCCAAATGTGATGGCAGTTACAGTCTTGTTTGGAAATACGTGTTTTTAATTCACAGCATCATATTCAAAAATTTTGTTTGAGAGAGCAGTGGTTTAACTTTGTAAATGTTTCTCAGAGTTTAGCCTTAAAGTTAGACTGAGTTTGTTTTACAGTCTTCTGGCCCTGCCTCTGTCATGGGCTTACTCATTGTCATAGAATTACATTTTTCATATGGAATTTATATCTTTCAAAAAGATTAAAACCAGATCTACATGCAGCTCATTGATCATGGAGTCAATTAAAAATATTAATTATAAATATTATGTGCAGCTTGCAGTTCATTGACATTTAGCAGTGTTATTAAATGGCTGACATACATTGCCTAGAATTCTCCCTTCCACACACCAGCAGCACTGGTTTCTCCTTTTAAGGCTGGGGATACTGAAGTTTAGTGATTTGAGTATATGTTGTGAAATAAAATAAAATGAATAAAAGATATCTGTCAGAAAATCAGAATATGTAATTTTACCATCATATAGAATCAGGATCAAATATTCTGTAGGTATCATAGTCTGTTAGCTTTGACAGAAGAATAAAGTCAGTGTTTCTCTTGCTTGCTGTGTTGTTTAGATTATACTAATATGTTTTCTGTACTACAGTCTGTGAAACTTCAATATTCATGTGCCTTTTGATCATTCCTCAATAGCACTTTGGGTGCAATTTGGAACCACTTATCAATTATATATTTAAGCAACTAAATGTTGTGCTGATTTTTTTTTTTCAAGGAGTAGAGATTTTTCATTTTAGCTTGAGTTAAATTTATAGCTTTGTGAACTAATAGAAATGTAGCAAGGCTACATTGGTTTCTCAGTGTAGTTGCATTTTAAGCAAAGAAATTGTGTGATAATTTCTTGTTAGAACAGCAGTCATAAGCTACTAGTTTTTGAAGTAAAGCTTCTAGATAAACAATTATGAATTATATTATTTAGGATGAAAAGAACCAAGGGAAAAAAGTGCTACTTTGATTTCCTGATAAAAGTAACTACGGAGTTGTGTTGTTGTTGTTTTTTTTATTTATTTTTATTCACTCAATGTTTTTACTGTAAGGTTCTTTCATTCTGGTAGAATTTTACACTTTGGGCTTCAGTAAACTTCTCTGTTTAAACGGAAGGTGGGATGTGTAATTTTCCTCCTTATGCTAGAGTTCAGCAAAAGATTGTAGAGCCTTCCCTATAGAAGCAGGTACCTACAGGTTTAAAGATGAAGAAAAAGAAAAAAATAAACTCACTATTATAATTTTAGTTTTACAAATGTGATAAAATAAGTTGATCAAGAACAATGTTATTTGAACAGGGTATTTAATCATTCTGTACCACTGCAGCTTAAAACATAAATCTTTTATGAAATCAATTAAAAACAAATAGGAACAGAATTAATATCCTCTTGTCCATGTTCAGTCTTTGTCAGGTAAAAATATATGTAGTAATAAAGATAGTGTAATAAAAAGAAATAAAAAAATGTTTGCACACATATAGCTCTCACTAAAGTTAGAAATTTAAAAATTATATACGTCAAATTGAAAAAATGGTTAATCTTATAATGATCTTACTGTTAAGTTAAACAAACATATTACTAATATATTTCCCTGTCACAGCCACATAATTGTTTTTATTATATGATTTGTATTAATGTGATATCCTCTTCTCTCTGTTTCAGATAGATATTTGAGAAAGCTTCAGGGAGAAGAAACTTTTCCCCTCCAAACAATCATGTTTATTTTTGTTTTGGACATGTTTATCTTGATTTTGTCAATGCAATATTATTTCTGTGTCATTTTTCACTGGAATATATGTGAACTATTTAAAAAAAGCAATTTACTGTAGTCTGCTCAAAACAGCTCTGTGAATATGCTAGTAAGTATTGAGCCTGGATTTTGTATAAACAACTCATACAGTATGTTCATTTTACTTATATTTTTGTGTCTAATCATAGAATCACCCAGAAGATCGAACTTGAAAATGTCCATGGATCATCTGTTTCAATCCTCTTTCACATAGCATTTTTTTTTTTCACTGCTTGTCTGTCACATGGTGATGTTTGTATGTGTGTGAACATAGAAGAACACACACATACACACACACACATACACAGTTGAAAGTTTCATCACCATAACTATGCTTAATACAGTCCAGACCTTCCTTAATGTAGAAAGGTGTCCTTCCTCTTCTTCTTCCAGTCTCTTAGGAAGAGCCTGTAGCCATCCAACACAGCATTTCAGTTATGCAAGCTTATCACATTTCACTGAGGTCTATGATATTGTAGCCTAAAAATGGGCTGAAAATTCCTGTTTCTACAGCTTTATCTCCATGCAATGCACATTTAGGTAGAGAAATTTAATACTAAGGGTACCTCAGGATTTGGGGAGATTCTCTTTCTCCTGCTGATCTTTACTGTTACAAATTTCCATTCCTTTGCATTATTAGCTTTGAGAAATTCTGATTTCTATGTTAAATATACTTGTCATATAATTGTATGGTGTAATTTATTTATTTTTTTAATCTAAACTTTGGAAATAATAGATGTTACATCCTCGATAGCAGTATCAGGATGATGGACCAGTCAAAACTGATTATTGAACTCAAAAAACAGTGTTTATCCTAACAAAGGCCAGTTGGAGAAGCTGATCTTTGTCTCTTATTAGTTCATTGTTTTACCTCAAGATTGAAGGCAAAGATATCAACCAAAATTAAAGAACCATTGAATCATACAATGGTTGAGAATGGACAGGACTTCTGGAGAGCCTCTTGTCTAATCCCTTTGCTCCAGTAGTAGCATCTAGAACAGGTCACTCAAGATGGCTTTTGAATATCTCCAGGCATAGAGAACTCATGATCTCTCCAGGTAGCCCATGCCAGTGCACCATCATATGCACAGAACAGAAGTGCTTCCCGATCTTTAAAGGTAACTTCCTGCATTCTAGTTTTTGCCCATTGCTTCCTGTCCTGGCACAGGGCGTTATTGAAAAGAGGTTGGCTCTACCTTCTTTGCACCCTCCCTCAATGCATTTATAAATACTGATAACACACTTTCAGCCTTCTCCTAAGGCTGAACAGTCCCAGATCTCTCAGGTTCTTATCGTAGAATTGATTCTCCAGTCCCTTCATCATCATTATGGCATTTTGGTACATTTTCTCCAGTAGTTCTATGTGTCTCCTTAAATGGGGAGTCCAGGACTGAATTCAGTTCTTATGGAGTGATGAGCAGAGGGAAAGTTTACCTCCCTCGATCTGCTGGCAATGTTGTTTCAAAAGCAAAATGAAATTTTTTCTTTCTTCTATAACAAAGCAAAAATCATGCAGGTAGTGAACAACACCCTCAAAGTGTTTCATTTTATATGTGAGGTTTCTTTTAATTCAAAATGTACCATTTGATCAAATTTCAAAATGACATTGTAAGTCTCTTTTTTTTCCCACTTACATAATATAATTAAACCATTAATTTATGCTATGTTTCTGGGGAACTAGGCCGCATCTGCTTTTGATGTACTAAGAAAGAAGAACTGTCAAAAAAATATTGCCAGAGGAAGTAAAGTATGAAGATAATTCTTTTTCAGATAACAAATAAACTATATTCTAAAAGCACAACAAAATTTGAGAGACTCAGATTTATAATGGTCCATGTGCACTAAGAGCTGCTAGGGGATGAAGTGTATTTAGCAAAAATCACATTTTGTAAGATATAAAGGGAAAAATGCTAATGCCTACTCAGGGTACACCCTGCTTTTGCTAAAGACTGTAGAAGTAGGTACATCTAACACCCAGTGAATCATTTCCTGCATCTATAATGACACACTGCCAAAATCATTGGTTCCCTTCAAGATCTGTATTTGTTTGGAATGCAGGCAAAGTAACACCTTCTTAGATACATCTGACTAAATTTTGCTAAAAAAATAAAAATAAAAAAAAAAGAAAAAGGAGAATGAGGCAGAGAGATTGAGCTTCGTACATTCTTTTCTGGTTTTCTTTTTTTGTTTTGTTTTGTTTGTTTGTTATATTTACCATAGGCATCTGAGCTGCCTGGCAGGAAATTGTACTCAAATGTAATTGAAGATTATGGGCTCTGCTATTTAAAATTTTATTTAATTATCATTTTAATTGTTATATCTAATTTTTGAGTCTTTTATTTTCTAGATTTTTCATATAATTATCTAGAGAAGAATATGTTCATTTTTCATTTCTTAAGCCTTAAAATTTAATTTTGTCCCATTAAAGAAAATAAAACAATTTGTGATTTTTTTAAATATAAAATTATTTGCATGATTTTTAATTGAAATTGGAGTTTTAATTTTGAAGAAATTACGAGGAAACAAAAAATAAAGAAAAAAAATTATACAGGGTTCCGTAGTCATCTCTGATGAAAAATAAATTCACACTCTTTTCAGTCTCTTAATTACTGCACTGGGAGAGGATAGAGGAAGTGTATTTTAATTGATCTCGACTCATAAGGATCTGATATGAGAAGTTCTATGAATCCAATTGAAGAAAAAATGACATTGGTGTTGGACCATACTCAAGATGAATGCTCTAGTCAGTTGTTCATATAAAATAAGATGATCTCATTCTTTTCATCAAAAACAAATTTCTAAAAATCAATAAGATCTTTGAAATAATGAGATTTTGGTTTCATTACAAATACTGTGATGTTTTTATATCTTTATATTTGAATGTACTATTCTACCTCTTTTGAGGACATAAATCATTTTTTTTCTGAACACCATGGAAGAACATTCCTCTTGAAGCTTCAGTCATGTTAATTTCTGAGTGAACAAAAGGAAGATTTATTAGAGTTCTACAGAAAAATAAATAAATAGCTGAATGACATCTATGAATAGGACAGAAACTTCTCCTATACAGCCTAATACCTTCTGTAACTGAGCATCTACTTGGTTTATCTCGTTATCAAAGATTTAATGACAACAGTTGGATGAGTACAAACATTTGTGTAATAAAACCTTTCTTTCCAGTTGTCCTCAATCTCTTGATGAAGTGGCAAAGAAGAAAGGCTAAAATTAGCCCTGGTAACAAGGTGTGTCTGACAAACCAGATGGGATGCCATTCAGAGGGACCCAGTTAGGCCTGAGCAGTGAGCCCATGAGAACCTCACAAGTTTCACTGAATCCAAATGCAAAATCTCGCACCTGGATTGAGGCAACTCCAACTACCAGTTCAAGCTAGAGGATTAAACAATTGAACACAGCCCTGCTGAAAGGGACCTGGGGATACTGGTGTAGGGCAAGATGGCAATGCATTAGCAACGTGCCCTTGCAGATTGGAAAGCCAACTGGGTTTGAGTCTTCTTTAAAAGAAGTGTGCCCAGTAGGTAGAGGGAGGTTATCCTGCCCCTCTACTCCGTGCGGGTGAGACTTCATTTGGAGTTCTGGGTCCAGATGTGGAGTTCTCAATACAGTAGAACATAGACCTGTTGGAGAATATCCAGAGGAGGGCTACAAAAATAGTCCAAGGGATAGAACACCTATCCTAGAAAGACAGGCTGAGAGTGCTGGGACTCCTCAGTCTGGAGAAAAGAAGGCTCCAAAATAACCTAATTATGGCCTTTCAGTATATAAAGGGGAGATGACCTTTAAAAGTCCCTTCCAACTCAAATGTTTCTATGATTCTATGATTTTCTCTCTCCTCCCTTTTTCTCCCAAACTTACCTCCCCTTTCCTAACAATAAGGAATTATCGAGGCAGTAGAAAATGTGTGGAAATTTTAGGGAATTTCCATCAAGAGAGTTCTAGAAGACCTGATTAGATAAATGTAATCTAGGTACAGATAAATTTGCCCAAAATAGAGCACAGACTAAGTAAACTTCTATGGTCCATTTCAGCCTTACAGTTTTATGACTAAAAATAGCAGAGTAGTAACTTTTCCTTACTTGTCAGTGATGTTTATTTTGTTTGTAGTATAGACATGTTTCCAGTCACAGCTGAAAATGTGCACTGTGCAACCACAGCTGCATGGACTTTCAGATTTCCAGCAGAGGAACCAGACTTGCTATGTTAATCCATCCTTTCTTACTCTGGATAAAAATTGCCACTCTCTTTTTCATCCACTGCACTGATGAATAACTGCACTGATATATATTTCAGTTGCTTGTCAGATTAGTTAGCAACCATAGCAATGTTTTTACTGAGCATTCATGAATCTAGAAACTGTCTGTGCTACTCAGTTTGCTAGTAGACAGTCCAAATAAAATCATTCAGGACTGTCAGAGAGAAAGAATGTTCTTAGCTTCAAACATATATCTAAACATAGTTAAAACTGCTTTTGTAGAGCAGCAGTCACTACTGCTGCTGCGTTAATCCAAAAGTGTGTATGCAGAAGTGTGCATTGCAAACCGATGGAAGGATTACCTCCTAAGGTGCACATTCAATCACACCTCACTTGTGATTGTCTCTCCTTTAAGTTTCTCAACAAAATTGATCATGTTAAAATTGCAAAGTGAGCAAGGTTAAGTTAACAAGTTTTAAAACAAGGTATTTCCTAAGATAGAGAATTCTGAATCTGTCATGGTAGCAGAGGAGCCAGCATATCAGGGTGATGGTAAATTCTGTCTGGGAGGAGAATTAGGACAAAGAAAAAGCAATAATAGGAACCTGAAGATGGCTGCAAGGAAACTTAAAAACTTGTATGTGTGAAACATAATGACATATAATCACATTACAATCCGTATGTTTCTTTCCCTACTCTGAACAGCTTTAGCTTTCTCCAATTCCCAGTAGTGTACTTTCTCTTTGCTAAATCTGATATTTGTGCTGCTGTTCTGAATCAGACAAATTCACCATATTAGTAAAAACAGATTATCCATGTTTCTTCTATTGTTCATTTTGGTTTTATGTATCTTCATTTTCAGCTGTGAGGCACAGATGAGTTCATGATTGTACTACTGTTGAATTAACTGGCTATAGGAAGGCTTTTTTCCGTTCATGTTTATATGTTGGTTTACTACTGTCTGAAAAAGGATGGACAAAGTGCCTGCTTGTATCACTGACTTTCTTAGTAAATCTGTACCAAATGGCCACTTCATTTATGTGGTACTATTTATGTCTACATATACTGACTGAAGAAGGCATATAAGGTTTATCACTGCTAAGCATAACTTTTTCCTTCCTGGACCTAATTCACAGCCTCTGAATCAACACCACTGTTGGGATTGAAAGACAGGACAAGGACACTTAATCTAGCTCTTGTATCAGAGCATTAGTAGCAGTAAATTGTGTCTACAGAAGTAGTTTCTTTAGCTGGAGTGAACTAACTTTGTACATCATAATAAAGAGGGAGTTTTCTATCTCGTTTTTCTCTTGCCTTGTCTGCACAGTCCTTACTCATATCACCTTGAAGTTTAGCTTTTGTGAGTTACTTCATTTCAGTAGCTCAGCAAAAATGCTAAGAAAACAGTAGATCTGTTGAAGCTTATCAGCTTTTAGCCAAGCTGATATATAGAAGTGGCTCAGCAAGGAATCCTCCAAACCATATAGCATAAAGGAGGCAATGATGCAAACAAGAACAGGGGAATTAATGATGAAATCTTCATTTTACTGGCATAATGTTGTTTAGGCATTTTTGCTACCCATGGAAATGTATTGGAAAATTTTAAATAGGTGAAACTTCTCATCAACTGGGAAGTGGGTCCCATTAAAGTAATTAGGTTTTCATTCTTACTTTAACTGTACCTGGACTCAATTTGTTGGATGCTTTGCTGTAGACTAAACTTTTCACCCTGTGCAAAACTCAACACATTACTAGATAAGTGGAAACCACTTGAAATAAATCAGTGAAAGATGGACATTTTTAGAGATAAGGCAGCTGGAAATCAACACTAATTTTATGACACAATGGGTTTTCTGTTTTTCTCCTACCTCTAAAAACCTCAGATCTCACCAGTAGAATGGACTTATCACTTATCATGATTGTAATATGATGTAATTAGCATTCATTAAAATTCTAAATTAACTATTTAATCTGGGAGCAAGTGTAAGTCAAAATCATGCAGCACATAATTTAAAACATGATATTTTATGTGTTTGATATATGGAAGTACTGTTAGTCAATAATGTGGAATTTTATTTGTAATAGATGCTCTAGTAATTATATTAGTAATATCTCTTGGTTTTATGTTTTATTATTAATTTCATACTATAAACAATTTAAGAGTCACTGCATATAAAATTCTCAATGTGTATCAATATGATGATTGAAGCTACTTACATCCAGTTTCCTATCAGCTTTAAGTTCATTTATTAATACAGTTGTACACTTTCCTGTGCTCTTTCTTGTATTTATGTATTTCTGCACATATTGTGCATGTAGGACTAGCAGGTTTTGATGTGCATATGTGTTTAATATACAAAATAAGCTGGAACTTTCAGGACCTGAAACTCTCCAGCATTACTAAGTTGGTCTCTTCTGAATACTACTGAATGCTTCTCTATAGACTATGTATCTACCCAAAGAAATTCACATTACTCTTGGATTCATGTCATTTTGTTCTAATGATATATGACAATGAAAAATGAAGATGCGTTTGCTGTGCTGGGAACTCTCCTCATCTTTTAACCTTACTGTCTGTAGTTTCTTGTAGAGCAATATTAAGCAATCCCAGCCCTGTGTGGCAAAAGCTTTTCATTTTTTCTTTATCTAGGAATGAAACGTTTTCCTTCCACTGAGATAAACTCCATAATTGATAATGAACTTGATCAGAGATTTTTTTCCCTCATATAATTGGATATAATCTCATAAGGAGTATAAATTATGGGAGACTTTGGTGTTTTAATATATTTGATTTCTAAAGGCATAATGAAATTGTTCTGAAATCCAACAGTGCTAAGAACTAAGGAAACTTCATGCAATTACAGTCTGTATTCACAATTGTGTGTCATGCACGCAAGAAAGATAACAAGATAGATTTTGAATAACAATAATGTGAATTAGTGTGACTTCCTGTTGGAATTCTGCATAATATGTGTGAAAATAGCAGCCTAAATCATAGCCTTTGTGCAAATAGTGTAGAAGTGAGCATATTTTAAATCTATTTTCAAATTGTGTGGTGTACAAATATAGCACAAATATCCACATAAAAGCAAAAACATATCTAAATTTGCAACCACATTCACACGTACAGCTGTAGGAAACAGTTTCAGGACATTCCAACATCTGTGTATATCTGTTTGTCTGTACATTTGTAATTATTTATGTCTAGATTACTAAATTGCAAATAAATATATAAGGATGGAGTATTGCTTGCACAAATTGGAAAATTCATCATCAGATTAAGAGCATCCAAGCCGAAAATAATTCTTTTTGTGGCAGTAATAATGCTGCAATAACTATGACAATAAATATATTGTATCTTTATTATATCTTTGTGTAGCTACATAAATTTCCAGTGCAATATTTAAAATTAGTACATGCATTTGATATGCTTACATTTTGTTAATATTATAACTTCTGTTGATAAAATACAATAATTTTTACACTATGGTATCATAGTTATGATACAGTAATGTTATTTGACTACAATAAACTTAAGTATAAAAAATAGGCAGATATGACTTGCAGGGAGTAAATGTAGCAAAATATCTGACATTATTTGCTTAGGTAACAGTACTTAGGTTACTTTCACTCGACTTAATGTTATCTGAGGAAATATAAACAAAGGCCTATGAAGAATGCCAAAAGTGAATTTCCTGGAAGGCTTTTACTAGAAGAAGAAAGAGATCTCTGTGATCTCTTGTGTTGTTTGGTTTTTTTTGTTTGTTTGTTTTTTAACATCCAATCTTTAATGATCTGAAAGAACGAAGAGAATATTTATGGAATTCACTGATAATCAGTCTGGGATTACAAGGGAAGAAATACTGAGCACAACAGAAACAGAGATATAACAGAGATGAAATGTTAGAAATATGGCAGTAAATAGCAAAATGAAGCGTGACACAAAAATAACACAAGTCAACATATATACAGACAGACTGAAATAAGGTCACTTCTGAAGTAGCTGTCATCATGCTGGATGCTACCAGACAGTTTTGAGACAACGTGAAATATGATAGAAGTTGACCAGAGGAAGTTTTTATGCAGAGGGATGTTTTTTTCCACAGAGGGAAGAAAAAATGTACCAGTACTGAGGACGTGCTCATGATGTGGTCACTGAAGCTGTCTTACGATATGCATCTGCACATGCAGAATATAACAATGAACACTGTGTGTTGATAGTTTTCAATAGCAGCACAGAAATCTGTCCCACCTACAAAGCTACTTCTCCATTACTGTTCTGAACTATTTATGAAACAATACCTTATTCAGAGTAGGGACTGTATTATTGCAGAAATTCTGAGTGCAAAAATGTTTCCAAGATGCTTTCACACTATCACTATGGCTTTGTGTGTTTTCTTACTTACACATTATCACAGTGTTAACTAAAGGTGGACTTGATGCTATAAAGCCCTATCAAATAAATCTGTAGATGACTGAAGTTCATTAATATTTCTTTTAATGTTCACCATGTATGCCTTCAAATATACTTTTTTTTTTAACTTGTTACTTACTAGATATCAAAAAGCTTTTTGATTTTGAGTAGATTAATAGTCAGTTTTTCTAGTACAATACAATTTCCAAGGGTTAAAAAGTGTTTCTGTTTGATATTAGGATTAAATCAAAACTTTTTGAAGTTGAAATTACAGTGGATAAAATAAAGAGAGAAACTGTGGGATGCTGGAGGATCTTTGTTAGAATTATTTGGGTCATGGAAAATATTTTCAAGTTCCTTTGTTGCTTGATATAATTTTCGAGATGTGTGTACCTGAAAATACAGTGAGATGTGTGTTCTCTGAAAGTAATGACTTCTATTTTATTATTTTTGACCACATTGTCAGACATGGATATTGGTGGTATAATAAAAAAATGTTAAACCATCCCACCAATATTCTGTTATATTTTGTTGCCATGCAACAGATGGCAGCAGAGGGGAAGTCTGACAAAATGGCATCTGACATGGAATTGGTTATGAAACAAAGTTACGTGATTGAATTCCTCCATGTGAGAAAAATGGCACCCTTTGGCATTCATCAATGCTTGCTGAAATGTTTACAGAGATGGAACTGTGGCTGTGAGTACTGTGAGGCAGTGAAAGTTGGTCATCTTCCCTGGTATAGACATTTAAAAATGCGACATGCGGACCTTTGTTCATTACTGCTGGAAATGTGTAGCTAATGATGGTAACTATACTGAAAACTAGTTTTGTAGCTGAGAATTTGCTCTATCTAACAATGTTATTGTGCTCTTTATATCTGTCATATCAGCTTTCATGAAAATAAATAGGAGGCATTGAATTTGGAGTAGCCAATGCAAATCTCTCTTTACCAGTCTACTTTGAAATGGATTTCTCTCTTGCTGGACATCTTCATGATATCACAAATAAGAGACTAGCTAAGTTTAAAGTGTAGCAAAAAAGTGTACTCTGTTATACTAACACTGATCTGGGCCAGAAATTCACACAAAATTTTGCTCACGCTTCTCTCCTGCACATCCATTCATTCTATTTGTCTTTCAGAGAAGCCCTTTCCCAGAATGCTTTGGACACACAAATCTGATGGATATCCTGGGGCATCTAAGCTGCCACTTGATGCCCAATGTTAGACAAATTACTTACTCTGTTACACACCAGAGAAGCAGCCTAATCACTGCGCTAAAGTCTTCTAAAACATAGCACTAATTTGGATTGCAATTGGACCCCGGAACTCTATTTTAGAGATGTCTAATTTTTTCACTCAAAATACATGAAAACTAGTGAACAACTACCCGAATATATATAATTAATGTTTCTGAAGAAAAGAAAGAAAAAAATTCCTCCCTGATATCTGAAGGAAAAACAAAGGTAAACAAATCAATGAAATTTTTTCATAGCTTTCATTTCTATTCTGTTTCTATTCACTACACCATCCATGACAGGAAAAAAATGTCATCTACTGTAGTTTAATAAGTAACACTTAAATGTATGAGCTACTGCAATTGCCTAGAAAACTCTGTCAGGTTTTTCTTTTCTTCTGTTTCACTTTTTCCAGGGAATAAAGTTTATTTGAAGAAATTGTTGACAAATAACCATAAAATTATGGTAGGTGATGCTTTACAAATGCACAATACATTTTCCCAGTACCCCAAACTTCATCTGTTTTGTCTTCACACAGATATGATCATAAACCAAATCACAGTAAAGAACAGTGGAGATCACATTAAAACTGACAGGAAAAAATCACATCATCCTGCAGCCTCAGACCTGCAGGAATAGTCTACTGTTTTGTAGACTTCTGGATATACTAAAATTCATATAGGTTGTGTCCCTATTCAATATACTTATTTATATATCATTTTATGAGAGTCTTTTTGTTAGATGATTTTTATTAATATTCATTCTTTGTAATCTGGTATTTGAAGAAATATTGGAGTGACTTAGTGCAGGCACCCTAGGAACAACCCACAATACACAATACACCATGCTGAAAGAGATTGCAGGATGCAGTATCTGCCAAGGAGTTTCTTCAGCCGTCAGATCTGCTGGGGAAAAATATACCCTAAGTGCACATGTAAACAGGGTAAACATATTCTGAAAACAAAATATTTGTTTGTTTGTTTTGTTTTGTTGTCATAGTTCTATATTTCTGTAAAACAAGTGCCTATGAGCTGCATAAACACGTGTACTAATACATTGCAAAAAAAAGACAACTCTGTTTGGCATAAATAGAGATTTCACCTTGAAAATGCAGGAAGCTGTCTTCTTGTTCTCTGCAATTGGATCTGAGGAACTGCACCACACTTCAGTGCTTGCTTTAGAGCATCATACTTTAAGAGTTTTGTCCTATTAAGTCTGCTAATGTAACAGCTGAGATTTGAAAATTATATCTAGGAAGGATTGAGAGGTCAGGAATTGTTTATTTAGGAAAGACTTATTACGGATAAGAGCACAAGATTCTGGAAAGTAAGCTCTACAACAAAACAAGAGTATTACATCTAGATTGTCAGGACAAAGGAAAATATTTAAATTTATAAAAAATGAGTTTTAGAACAGTCCACAGAAAGAGAAATTCTGAACATAAAGTCAGCTAAGCAATAGAAAGTGTCATTTGGAGTATTTTCGGATGCATTACAACTCCTTCCAGCCCATTTTACCACTGCCCTGTGAAAAAAGAGTGTTGACATATTTTGCAAAGGGTATTATAGATGTACTGTTTAAAACACAAACTATTGTGATAGTTTGAGGGAGAATGCAGAATGAGAAATATGTTTTAAATATTATTCCAGAACTTTTCCATGAAACGTGTTTTTGAAACTTATCATGGAAGAGGAATATGGACTGTATTACATATACCAAACTTTTGTTTTTGTTCAAGGTCTTGCCAACCTTCATATAGACATTAGGTATTATGATACCACCTTCCAGGAATGGATTTATAGCCTGCACAACCTCAACCTATGTCCTGGGTTGCAGATCCTGAAGTAACAGAAATTGTTATATCATCAAATCTAACCAGAAATGACTCTGAAAATAAGTAAAAATATCTTATAAAAATGGCTTTAAATCAGCTTCTTCAAAACAAGACTTTATTTATTTTTCAGTTCATAATTTCAAAGCATGCTCTTGCCATTCATCCATTGTGGTCAACACTACATTACTGCATTTGATATGTCCATTCTTCAAACAAATGTAAAAAAAAGTGAGAGGATTTCAGAATTATCACTAGTAAAAGTAAGAATCATCTCTGTGGATATGGTCTAGATTAAACATTTTTAGGTCAGATAGTTGTGAACAGTTTACAGGCTGGTTCAGCCCAGTTCCATGATGATTGGAGCGGGTGTCTCACAGACCCACACCCCAGGAAAGGGGAATGGGGAAAGGAGAAAAGGAAAAGGGAGATGGGCCTAAAATCAAAACATTAACAATGATTTGAGAAGGAAAGCTAATTTACTAAATAAGATATAAAAATGCAAAAATAACACAATATAATACAATATAATTGGAATTGAAGCTAAAAAAACAAATAAAATGAGAGAGTGTCCAAAAAACCAAAGGCTTTACACTAAACACGGAAGGTGAAAAGCCTAGCGAGCACCTGCTGCTGGGCAGATCCAGAAGGGAAAGAGCCTGTGTCTAGTGATACCAGAACAATTTTTATCTTTCCCTCTGAATGGAAAATGGAAAAAAAAAACGCAAAACAACGCGAAGTCCTCTAGGGTATGTAGTTATTCTCTTCTGAGACAGGTGTAACCAGAGCTATCGATGATCCACAGAGCTGGAGCATTAACTCTTTAACTCTCAATGCACTACATGATGTTATGATGTGGAATACCAATAACAAAAATCATAAAACCATGACAAGAGTAGAATAAAATTATTCGCTGGAAGAGTGTTCAGATGTTGGAATGGGCTGACCAGGGAGGTGTTTGAGTCACCATCCCTTAGGATGTGTTCAGATGATCTCAGGAAGTGTTCAAGAAACATTTAGATGTTGCATTAAGGGACATGGTTAGATGCGGAAATATTGGTGGTAGGTTCATGGTCAGACTAGATGGTCTAGTCTCCTTTACTGTTATATGTCTTGTGATACTGTCTTTGTACATACAGCTGACATTTTACTTTTCTTGTTTCTAACAGTTTTGGTTTTTTTTATGCTCCTTTAGAGTTAAACAGGTACAGGCAGGTGGACAGCAGTATGTGAGGCAGTGAGTCAGACAGAATGAAATGTGGCAGTCATAATATAAAATTCACTACAGGTATTTAAAGATCTAGCTCTAATTTAATAGTTTAAGAGCTTTTTGTGACTTCTTTTCTAAATAAAGTATATAAAAATTTAGATCTTTGAGACCTGTTGAGATCAGAAAGTATTAAAAACTTACTTTTCACATAAGAAAACTTTAGAAGTCCTTGAAACATTTGAGACTTAAAATTCTTTTCACTTCTTTTCAACTAGTGGGAAAAACACAGAGATCAAGGAAATCTGAGATCAGATGCAACCAGAAATCAATGATTAGAGAGCAAGATAATCATAGTGAGCTGGGTGGGATGATGCGTAGGAAGAAGGGCAAGGTATTACTTAAAATCAGACATCAAATTAAGACGAGGAAGAAACTGTTTTCTTAAGAATGGTATAACATCACTCAGATATTGCATAAGCAACATACCATGAGCTGAACATATGAAGGTAGTTTGCAATGTCATGTCTTCAGTCTATATTGTGATAACATCAAGGGAAATTTATCAGTTTAAATATAAGATGTGATTTAATTTAAGTTGTCCATTAATAATATGAGAGACCTTTTTATTCCATTCCCTGAAGGTTTCTTGTTCTAAAATTTTACCTAGATGCCTTAAACTAAGCAGAGAAACTTTTTCATCTTTTTTACTACAGGAGAATGTAATAGGCTTTTAGAAAATCTTACAGTCTTGATTTGAAGCTATCAAGGGCTGTAAAAATCTGTCAGTAGCACTGATAGATTTTCTCCCATAATTGATAAAAATGCACAGCTTATTTCCAATGTGAATATCTAGTTTCAATTTCCAGCTACTCATTCTTTTATATGATGTCTTCCACTAAATTAAAGAGCTTTATACATATAGATGCATATATACATATACATTTTTTTCTCTGAAGATACTTACATGCTGCAATCAATTAATCTTTTTTTTTTCCTCATGAACCTTCTCTTTTATCCCTCTTTTAAAAAATCTAGGCACTAGAGTGGACTATCTAGATAACAATCCCAGCAATCTGGGGTCTGTAAAATCAACTACGTACTTCTACTAACTTTTCCTTCTCCAAAAAGTAGATTTCTTCCTAATGCTACAGTTCTGATAACTGCCTATCTTACCACAATAACTCATAGAACTTTCCAATCTCTGTTCTTCAGGAAAAAAATTTTATTTTGCAGCTGCAGACTCCATTCCTAATGTAATGCCTTTTTATCTTCAGGCATTAGAAATACATTTGAATATGACTATTTTATCAAGCTACTTGGATCACTCTTTGTGGCATCTACATTTTTATTTGTATTTATCACTGTGAAAAATTTTATTCCTTCTACCATTTTATTGCTGGTGATAATTATTTCCTTATTATATCTCATTCAGAATTGTACTGTTAACTGTAAAATGCCATTTTCCTGTACAGACATGATTAGCCACTGCTGATTTATTTATAAGATGTCAGCTCAACAGTTCTTGATCCATCCAGCATATATAACTTTACAATACTGTACTGTGCCCTCTTCCTAGATTTATTAAACAATGAAAATTAATTGCCTGGAAATCTTAAAACTTCTCTCAGCTTCAGATTGCTCTAGCCTGTCTTCAGCAAAGACTCGTCTCTTCATTAAGGAGGCATTAGAAATCACGCTCATGTAGTCTCCTTCTGCACTGGAAAGTAATCTATCATTAGAGCTCTGTAATAACTTGTTTTCAGCCATACATGCTTGAAAGTAGTGACAGAGATGACAATTTATATCCAGGCTTTCTTTCTTTTCCGTTCATGGAAAAAAAAAGAAAATAAAAAAAAAACAAAAAAATAAAACAAACAAAAAATACCTAATAATATTTTCTACCTAAAAATACTTCCAACATCTTTGAATTCTGGAATTAGCTATATATTCTGATGTAATGTCCTTTTCAGCTGTTCTGATGAGTTATTATCTGAGATTTTTTAAAAACACCTTGTAGTTCTAATCAGACTTGCAAGAACATTTCCTCTAATTTTGATCAAGGGAAACAATGTACCTTGATCAATGTACCAGACAGCTCTTCCATCTCTCTGCAATTAGGATGAAATGAAGAGTGGATTCCATCCTATTTTCAAGTTCATTTGGATTCCTGAAGTGATAATGTATAACATAAGGAAAACTAGCTGCAAACATAAACTCTCAGAATTACATAATTCAGCTTTCTAAGTAGGTGAAATGAACAACTATGCTAATGAAAACAGTGGACTGTACAGACAATTAAAACTATATTCTTAAATCTAATGCACAGATTCTGCTTTTTTGAACGCTCTTCTCCCAAAAAGACAGATCTTATAGTAAGATAAAACATCAGGAATAAGTTAATGGAGGAAAAAAGAGCAGGAAAGTAATGGTATGAGATTTCAAGATGTTCTAGCAGTGAACATCACAGTACTTCTCAACCTTTGTCATCAAGATGATGAATTTAACTTCAGTGGCTCATATATTTCTTGAATTACAGTGGTTTCATGTTTGTGTTTTGTGGTTTTTTTTTTTAACTTTTCCTCTTTGAAAAACACTTCCATCTCACAGACAATTCTTAAAAAAGTACTCTCTAGTTCATGGTGTGTGCATAATTTAAGAATTTGAAAAGTAAAGATGTGTAGTTATTTTATCCCTACTGTTTGAAAACAACCTTTATTTTATGTGCATAGATGCATACAAAGGAAGAGAAAAAAGAAGTTCTTGGTTTCAGAATAAAAGGGAAATGGTAAGAGTGTCAAAGTGACCTGGTGCTAATATGGAGAAGATGGCTGATAACAAAATCAAGGGCTTCTGTGTACTTGAGATTTGAGAATAAGGAAAGAGTAGGGAAAAGCAAGCAGAGATGTTTAAGAGAAGTACATTGCTGTCAATGTACATGATGTACCACACCTAGCATCATCATTCCATGGCCATGGGCATATTTAAATGAAAGCTTCTTACTCTCAACTGTTCTGAAAAGCAAACTGAGATTTCTGGGAAAGTAATTGTTTCGAATGGAGCAGATATGCATAATGTGTCTGTGTTCTGTAACATTTTGCATTTCTGTAATCATATACAGTTCAAAGAATATCCAAACAATGAAACCTTCTTTGACTAATGAGAATAGCTTTCAGTACTGAAGTAATGCTATTTATAGGGATTCACAGAAGTAACTGAACATTTCCCATTGCCAAGGGTGTGAAGAAGGTAGTTTCTAAAAAAGGCCTAGTAGCTACCTTACCTTTGTTAGTTATTTTTCACTGTAAAAAAATTCAGAAATCTTCCTTCTAGAAAATAATAAAACTTCTATAATGCAAAAAGCCTAGATTTTCAGGACAATTATATTCTTTATACTAACATTTTACCTGAACTTGAGAAGAACGAACTAGATATTAACATTCTGTTGTTTTCTCGTTCTTTCCTGCCAAGATATGCAGTGAAGAATGATGGAGAGAAAGCGTAAAACTGAAATTTTCTGAAGTAAAGTGAAAAATCTAAAATGATTTTTCAGCTTCCTTTGTACCTTTATATGAGAGAATTGGACCCAGCCAATTATTACAATAATTTTTCCCTGTTTACAGAAAAATAATCTATGCTTTTTTGGCCCCAGAATAGCTGCCTAAGACTAGCTTCATCTCTCTATGTACAATGTGAAGTGCAGTTGCTTTCATGAAAGACAATTTCCTTTTTATTTCTCTCTCTCTCTCTCTTTTTTTGTTTTTAAGGAAACATTAAATAAAGTAGTTATGTCTTCAAGAGGTCTTCTACTGTTTCACATTAGTGTGGAATTTTTAGACTGGTTATAAGAGAAAAGACTAGCTAGCAAAGCACACTAATGTGTTGCCAAAAGAGGTGGTGGATGCTTCATCCCAGATTCAGGATGAATGGGGATCTGAGCATCCTGATCTAGCTGTATGTGTTTCTGTTCATTGCAGAGGAGTTGGAGTAGGTGACCTTTTAGGGTTCCTCCCAACTTAGATGTTTCTATGATTCTGTAAGAATCAGAATTTGTATTAAATTATGGGGTTTTCTTAGAATTTTTGTACATAATATGAAGAAATCTGTCCCATTTTTCTCTTTCAAATAGTACAATCTGACCATCTGTATTAAGAATTTAGTGTACAGGAGATTATATATATCTCAGTGCCTCATAATTCATATATGTTTTCCTTTTACTATGAAACCTCCTGAATGTTTTTCTGTGTGCATAAAACTTATAAATCAGTGGTTACAATCTTCTGAAAGCAAATCTGCTATTACTTACAACACCTTTAAATGTTAATTGTACAATTTGAAAAAATATTTGTACAGCCATTTTCCCACACAATACAAAATTCAAATTTTGCTCTTTTTTCAATGTGAAAATTATGTGTGACTGAATATTTGCAAAGTGATTACTGTTTCAGATTTTAAAATTCAATTTACTTTCTTCATGACAAAAGATAACGTTGTTTTTTTTTTTTTTTTCCTTTAAGGAATTTACGGTATTAAAAAAAGACTAATAAAAAAGATGATTATTTTACTTTTCAATAAGAAGGAATTGAAATTAAAAAACGAAACAAAAAAAAAAAACAGAAAAAAAACAAAAAAAAAAAACCTAAATGTTGTGTTAATTGTGTTAAAAATGCTATTTCCCTGAGTGCAATCTCTGGAACATAGAGGGCACTATTACATTAATGAAAATAGCATTTTAGAAACTGAACAATTTAGAATTGTTTTGAATATTACTAGCATGCTAGCACGCAATGTAGATTTATTGCGTTACTGTGTTACAAACCTGTGGGTTACAAATCTTTCTTGCGTTCAGTAATAGTTTAAAAACAACAGAGACAAAAATGAAACAAAATAAAAACCAACAAGCAAATGAAAACAAGGACAAAAAAATAAATAAATTAATTGAAGCTGAAGGAGAAAGATACAGGCATTGAGAAGGAGTTAGGTGTAATACAACAAGTAGTGTTGTATATTGAGGAGACATGAGGAATCATGTTACCCTGGAAGAATTAGACATAGGAACTGGTGAGTCTTTGAAAAGTAAAGAATTTGTATGATATTAGAAGAAGACAGAGATATTTCATGCATTTCTTGACATTAACTCAGCGTATTTAAAAATCGCAGTGTGTAATTCAAAGCTGTCAGACAAATACAGAATATGCAAATGCTTTTCCTTTCTATTCTTTATAAAAAACAACAAAACCAAATTTACCATTTATATTCCTATGGATGGAGACAAAGATCTACATGCTTTGCCTGATCTGTATCATAAATAAGTTTCTTTTTCTCTTAGTGCTATATATTCAAATTGACAAGTAACTAAGGTAGTTTAAATGAGTTAAGTGATCCTAAATGCTTTTATTTTTCTGACTTTGATTCATGGTAAGAAGTCAGACTCTTCTCTTTAAGGTAACCTGTCATAGCTGATAAATCTTCTGGGACAATCCCTTATGACTTGAATGTTCCTTTCTGCTTCTGGCAAGCCATAATAATGTCACATTCAGAAAACCTCAACTTCAGCACTGCAATTATCACTGTTATCTTTTCCAGTTCAGTTCACCGTGCTCTTAACTTACTAACCACCTGCAAAAGACTTTTTAATTCAGTAGTCTTTTCTTCCTCTTTTTCCTATTAGCAGATTTTTTCCAGCCAAACTACAGGCTTTGAGTAATTTTAATCATAAAGCAGAATGAAGTAAAGCCACTTCTGTAATGTTCAAACTATTGAAAGTGTTCCTGCTATAAGAACCAGATCTTAAAAGTGAGAACAATGAGAGACAGTATGTATGTGATAACCAACATTTACATATTTTTGCATTTCATTATATAGAGTCAATGTTACTTTGTTTTATAGAATGAAAATCCATAACTAACTGACTGTTAAGTAATTAAAGGTATTGCTCAGTTCTTTTTCAGATGTTCTACAACAAGCATTGAAGTAATTAAAATACCATATCTCAGAAACACTGTGAGTTGATACCTGGAGGAGCTTCTGTAGTTGATTTACAGAAGATAAAACAAACTTCAGCAAAGTAAATGTCTAACTTATAAATGATACAACTTATCACAGTATTATATTGGAACACACCGTGAGATTCTATAAATTTATTTTTACGTTGTCCCTGTGTCTTTGCCTCTTCTACGTTAGAATTATCAATGCATTTTAAACACATTCATCCATTTTATCTTATTCAGTTTCTCTATGTGATTTTATCATCTGGAGAAAGCAAGCACATGAAAAGTTAGTTCTGCATTGTTTATAAATCGTAAATGCTTCAGAGACAGTTGCAATTTTCAGTTACCTTTGAAATGTTGGTCTCATTTTGTGTTTTGAGAAGTTATGAGTTTGAAGTCCTGCAAAATTTGGACAAGAGTTTATTTTCTAACATCATTCTTTAATCGACGAATCATTTATTCACAATGTAATATATTTCAGTCATAAGTTTCCTCACAAACTCTGAAAACAATTTATTTCTGAATGGATAATTAAGTTGTCCTACTACAGAGTTTGTCTCACAATGCTTTACGAAAGAAATGCTTTTAGATTAAGGTACCTTGTGATTAATTTGCCTGTACACCCTTTCTGTCATTGCCCTGATCAGATAAAATAGATTTACTTCCACACCAATATTTTGGTTGCTGCTGTGTGATGAAAGCACACCCAAAACCAATCCATGACAGTTGATGGGAAAGAGCCACTGCCTTTCCAGAGTGGTAGCAGGAGGTGGGGTGGAGGCAGGACAGCTGGCCTGAATCAGGTAAGGGGTGATTCCATAATATGCGACATCACAAAAAAAAGGCATAAAGCTATGGGGAGCCAGCCACAGGCTAGTTGCTGCTTGGTGATGTGACTGGTATTTGTTTGATGAATTATAAGGGATTGTGTTGCTGGTGGATGTGTCAGTGGGCACTTCTATTATTAGCTAGATGGTGAGTAATTGCATATGTATAGGGAGAAAGAGATAGTTCTCATTATATTTTTGTTACTGTTTTCATTTTCTGTCTTAGTAAATAGCATTTATCTCAATCAGTAAGTTCTCTTTTGTTTCCAATTCTTTTCTTCATCTCACCTTGAGGGGGATTAGTAAACAGATGTGTGATGCTGTGCTGCCTGTCAGGTTAAACCACAGCAGCCATACATCAACACACTTGTAAAATGTGTGTGTTAACATTTTTAGTGTTCCTTATCTTAATATAATCAAAGGTATTAAGCTATTAAAAAACTGCTTTTATATTTTTGTTAATCAACATCGTCTTTGCTTGGAGATACTCAAGTATCGCAATCACTTGGGATCTTAAAGGTACGTGATGAGTTTATAGTAAGCTACTTGGAAGAAAATTTCCATGAAAAACAGGAGGGGTCCAAATGAAATTAAAGGAGTATTATAAGCAGCATGTAATCACCGTTAACTAGCTTTAGTGATAATAGATTTTAAGATATTTTTAATAATTGCCTGAAAGCATCTACTTTCTGCCTAGAACTGCACACTGTTGAGATGGTTAAGGAGGTAACATGTTTTCCCTTGTACAAACTGGCAACTCAGTACTTCTAACATCCTCGGTATTTTTGACAAGCAGTATGTATAATAAGTACATCTTTCAATTTGCATTTTCTGAAAATTGGGTAACAATAAGGTTCAATAAAATATTCTAACTTTTACTACATTATTCATTTTAAGACAAAGTGAAATTGAAAAGTGATTTCATACCTTTCAGTTCACAGACCTTCCTATATATAAAATATCTCGAAGATTGAAATGCTACCTGCTTTATCTTCCCATACTGCAATTCATTTCACGAGCAAAATTATTACAGGTTGTCTGTGCATCTACTTTGAAATGTTTCTGAGCAGTAATTAGTGCTTCTGTCTACGTACCTATTTGTGCCATTCAGAAGGCATCCAAAACCACCCACACACTTTCTACTGCCCCAGCTCCTGGAAAATTTGGATTTTAACAATGCAATAAAACACTTCTAAATGGAATTCAGTCACGTGGTATTAGTGTGAGGGCTTTTTTTCCCCTATTTCATCTATAAAGCAGAACTTGAGAATTACTTCCTTTCTCTCTTTTTTTTCTTCCTATAGTCACATTTTGGTAACTATATGACTAGATATCAAACGTAAAAATCCCATAAAATCATTCATGCTCTCTATATTTTTTCTTGTGGTATTTTTAGAGAGATGCTTATTATAGTAAAAGATCTGAAAGAACAGAACTGTTAAGATGTATTATTTCATTATTTAAGTAAACAGGCATTCAGCAGTACTCAGAAATATATAATGATTACTAAATGAAACCTGACAAATTTCCAAATTCTTATTTTGAGAAGTTCAATGACAGCAGTATAAAGTATACTAGTATAATAGTATAAAGTCCAGTACTAGAAACAGGTATTGTGCATAAATGGCTAGAATTTCCATCTCTGCAATACATATATAAACTGACATTAAAAAAAAATCAATAAATTCAGTGTGAGATCAGCTCAGTTTTGGCATGGGAAGAGGAATCAGTATCTAGAAAATGCAACTAATGTAAAGTTTCCAAAGTGATTAAATTTTTCTGATGATGGAAAGGAAGATAATACAAACATTTTGAAGTTGCTATTATTCTAGCAATTGTCTTTGGAAGAACTAGATTGGTCTGGCATTTTATTTTATGATTTTTGAGGACTTTTTACTCTCTAGAAGTAGCAGCCTTGGTTTTTTTTTCTAATCATATGTACCATTTCAAAGCTTCTCTTTCCTATTTTCTTTTGTAATTTTCAGAAAATAAAGACGAGAGGGGAAAAAAAGGAAAAAAGAAGCAGGGAAAAAAAATAAAACACTATGGTCTTTTCATCCCATTCCCTATTTCTACAATTCAGTACTAAAGTACATCAACTGTATGTATGAAAAAAAAAACTTGTATTTGAACCAATTATGATCATAAATACTGTCAGCTCGCTTCTGATACAGAGATGGTTGTCCGATGTAATTGCTACTCTTCTTCATAATTCAAATCATACTAAAGTACATCTGCGAAAACAGAAGTACAGAAAACAAGCTTCTCCACGATGCCACTTTTTCACATCTGGATAAAGTAACTTTCAGCTCTATAACACTTGATGTGCAATATATCTCTCCCAGAATTTTCTGTACAATGTTGTCTCCCTGTCCATCCCTATTTAAGCAATAACCATGCCACGCAGTGAATCCAATAGCTTCTCTCATTCACTTTCATTTCTTTTCCCACCTCCTCCCTTTTATTGAAAAACTAAGTTTTCTTGAAATCATAACTCTTTAAATAATTGTATAGTCACCAAGTGAGTAAAAATGCCAGTTATTCTTATTCCCTATGCTCAAGCATTATAAACACTGACCTCGTGAGTCCTTAGAATTGAATACAAGAGCATCAGACTAACCACAAACTGAAATCCTTTCATGCAGTCTATCCATCATTTTGACCTTTTGGTTTGTTAAATTACACGCGTTGCTTGTAATTAGGGATGAGCTGGCCACTGAATTGCTTTCTTCCTCTGTGTTCTGGAGCATTTTAAACTGCAGAATAATAAGAACCATGTAATAAACTACAAATACTTGTCTCATCTAAATTTGCAGATGAGTAGTGATTCATAACAGAATTGTCAAAAGGTTGAGGAGTTAGATAACTTCTTATATGGTATCTAGCCATTGACTACTTATTCATATTTATAAGTACAGAAATGGGAATTACTTGATTGAATACTTTGGAATTAGAATCTGCACATATTTTAGTCTCAGGCTGGGTTAATATCACCCTCACATTATATTAATATGTATTTGAATCAAAGTGTTCATTAATATATCTTCCAGAGCTTTCAAAATTTAAGAAAAAGAAACACATCTGAATACATATTATCTAATTTTCGATATTCCAAAATATTTGTGTATAGTGATACCTTTTTTAAGGTAACATAGGAATTTCTCTATTTCACTGTCTGTTGTCTTCTACCATTGTGAATTTTATTTCAGTAAAAGACATTGTTCTTTTTCATCGTTACTTATAATTACTGACAGTCCTAAAGTTTGATGTTCTTTATGACACTTACTGATTATATCGTAGAATTGCTCAGGTTGGAAAAGACCTTCAAACCAGGTCATCAAATCCAACCTCAACCCAACCATATTACCCAAATTCTAATAACCTACCTCTAAATCATGTCCCTGAGCACCACATCCAGATGGTTTATAAATGCTTTCAGGGCTGGTGACTCAACCACCTCCCTAGGGAACCTATTCCAGTGCTTAACAGTGCTTTCTGTAAAGTTTTTCCTTATATCCAATCTAAATCTGTCCTGGTGCAACTTGAGGCCATTTCCCCTTGTCTTGTCACCTGTCACCAGTGAGAAGAGACCAATCCTGCTCTCACTGCAATCACCTTTCAGGTATTTGAAGAGAACAGTGAGGTCTCCCCTCAGCCTCCTCTTCCCCTGACTAAACAGCTCCAGTTCTTTAGTCAGTCCCCATAGGGCATATTTTCCAAGCCCTTCAAAAGCCTTGTTGCTCTTCACTGGACGTGCTCCAGCACCTCAATGTCTTTTCTGTATTGAGGTGCCCAAAACTGAACACAGTACTTCAGGCAGGGGCTCAGCAGTGCCAAGTAAGAGGGGGAGAGTTAGTTTCCTAGCCCTGCTCACCACACCATTCCTGATACAGGACAGCGAGCCACTGGCCTTATTGGCCACCATATACAGTGAAAATGGAAACCTTTTCCCACGCTACTGCTAGTCATTTATTTGTTAGAGTCTGAAATGATGGAGTATATCTCTTTTTTTTTTCTCATATTTTTTAAAAGGTTGTTGAGGACTCTAATTCCCTGACACAAATTCACAAATACAGAAAATTACAAACTCTCAAACAATAAAGATTCAGTTCAACAATGCTGGCTAACAACGTTTGAATTTTTGATACATGATACTTTGGGCCTATCTACAGTTTTATCCCATTCCTGATTGTCATTCCTTTCTGTCTTTCGTATTTGATTAGACAGTGAAAAGTCTTCATTTCTTTGAGAATACCTACAGTCAATTATTCATTTCCAAAAACAAGCAAAATCAAATACTTATGTCTTCATGATCATTTCTGTTTTTTCAGTGTAATGAAGAAGACATCAAATGTCAACCATATTTTTACAAATATGAGGAGTATGAGTGATTGTGTGAATCTTAGGACAAGTTACTAATGCAACAAAATAGACAATAATGGAATTTCAGTAAATTAAAATAATCACGGTCTTCTAACCATTCATGAATACTGACTGAGACAAGGGATTAAATATTAAAGAGCATACTCACTCCTTCTGAGAAAACAGCTCTTCACACATTCTGGCCTAACATTTTAGAAGTTGGATATATTTTAGAATTATCTTCTTTGTGTCAAATTCATCAGAAAGGAGCATGAAAAATAATTCAGTTCTAATCATGACAAAGACAAGTGGTACAGCAGAATGACTGCTGTATCTGCGCTGACTTCATAAACGTTGACGGGAACTGTGCTGTTTCACAAGAGAAAAAAATAGTTCAGTATGCTGAAGAAATCCGCTTTTATCTCAGCTTCAATTTCTGTGTATTTTTTTTTAACGTAATAAATTGCTTCTCTTCCATTTGGATGAGTATATCCTTTGCATCTTGCATATTTCTTCTGAATGTACAGGAATAATTCATTAAATTTTGAAGTTAGATATCAGCTTCCAATTGAAATAAGACTAAGAAATAAGACTGTAGCTGAGTTGTTCATTTAAGTCAGGATAATAGAGTATCTTAGAAAAACAGTGAATGGTTGAAAATTCTACATTTTCACAAATTCTTGTTCTACTACTCTAATGTCATGCAATATATATACCTACTTAGTACCATTGTACTAAAAAGATACCATTGCTTCTAAAAAGATAGTCACCAAAGAAAACGTATTCTTTTTCTAAACAGCAATCATCTTAACTTGCAAGGAAAATAATGATTTTTAAATGTGAATTCCAAATGAAGAAACAAATTCCATCATTTATGATGGGATCATCACTTACATTAATGGGAAAATATTTTTTTTCCCTTCCAACTGAAGAATACTGATAAAAAGGCATATAAAATGCAGAATTAACATATAAAGGACTGGGAAATTTAGTCATTCTAAGTTACCTGTGGAGACAGTGTTGATCACAAATGATTACAGCGGACAGAAAAATGATTTTTTATCTGACTATGACATCATGAACTGTGTTGCAGTTCACTGCAGAAGTGTTTTTCTAGCATGAGTTGAAATATATGTTACATGCGCTGCTATGTGCATGAGGGTGTGTGATCATAAAATGACAACTGCAATAATGTTGGAGGAGTGTGCAGTATGGAGTTTTACCCACACTGCCTTTGAGAGCAGTTGTAGAGTGAACTATCTGAGAATGAGCTCCTAAATACTGAAGTAGTAATTGTGGAGATAAAAAAAAACCACAAAACTGAATGGCTTAGAAAAGCTATCTCAGCTCATAAAAGAGGCAGATCAGATACTAGAGCCAAGCTGATGGACATAATATTGCTATTTCTACCAAGAAAATTTGTGCTCTTTGATCTATAAATCTCAGACAACAATCCGCTATGAGGCAATGGTATTAAAGCAGATTCTGAAGAAGGAATGTAAGAGATAAAAGAGTGTGGTACAGTGTGCTTAGTATGCTGTCTTGTGGGGAATCATGTGAATACTGTACGTACCTGGTTTGTTTTGAACAAGGCACTGATTAAGTACTGTTACTTAGCTATGATTAAATAACATAGACTAGTTACATCAATATTATTGGTGTGCAATTCTTAGCTACAGCTGAAAAGATATATAAACTCATCTGTGTTTATCAGTATATCAGTAAATGGCTTCATGCTTGCATCAAGCTGAAGACCCTGACTCTCTATAACCACCACTGTCACTTCTTCATAAGGTATACATACATTATATATCTCATGGGAATGAGCTGTTATAAATTGTAAGAAGTTGTTAATAAAAATTTTCAGCAATTTCTGAAGTGCTTTGATATGAGGAACTTTAAGCAGTGCTGTCATCCCATCTCCATCCAGAGACAGATTATGGATTTTAACATTCTAAGTAATTTCTTGTTTAGCTCTGGGCTCATTTTCACTTTCCTGCATGAAAATTGCCTGTACTAGCTTCACAGTTAACAAACATGATGGATGATCTGTAGATTTCCAGAATGTTCCAAAACTAGTGATTCTATATAGAACGAATGATAATATGTAAATTTAAATTCCTTATTTTTGTCGCATCTTACTGAATGATTGGAACGAATTCAAAACAATGTGAAAATGACACAGAAGTAGCAGAAACAGGGATAGAATAAAATACTACAGATATGACCATTAAATCCCCTGCATCAGAAATATATAGGGAGCTCAGAGCTGGCAGAAGCAAGCACACCTCTCTTTCAGGTACTGGCATGGTCTCAGAGCATTTTCATAGAAACAACTGGATCAGCAAAAATCATTCCACTCCTACACAACAAAATGAACAGATTTTTCTTTTGCTCTCCATCAAGCCTGTAGAATAGAAAAACAGAACACAAACAAACAAAACCACAACAACAAAACAAAACAAACCAGAAGAACAGCATTCTATTTTCTACCATGGGTTTTAAGACTAGAATGAGCTGCTGTAATTATTTATTCTCTCAACCTGTAGAATGCATGCCACAGATTTCCATTTCTCCATCCATCTTTCTCTTAGTTTAAGACTGAACAAAGTCTCAAATCTTCATAATTGATACAGAAAACAGCATTTGTGAAAAACACAGAAGAGTGCTTTAACAATCACTTGTTGAAGTGTTACTACAACCTATTTGACTCTTCTGACATGGTCTCGTCATGTAAAGCAGTAAAACTACTATGGAAGAAAATAATTTTTCATTTGATTGTATATTGTATATAGGTAGTACAGTGTATATTACATTGTATATAGGTCACTCCAACTGCTATACATCTTATTTATTTCTATGTAAACCACATTTACAAAGGGCACAGTAACTCTGTTTAATAGAGTAAATACTCAGCTACGAAATACTATTTATTCATACAGTTACCACCAATATTTGATTTTAATGGATTATCTGATTGAGATGCTCTTCATTTTGCAATATGATAGCTGTGCATCCAGAACATGGCTTGCCTTTCGAGTTTTTGTTATCTCTGCTGAGAGGCACCACTCACCACCTCTCTCTGCTAACATCCATTGTTGGTCTCCTTAAGCATTTAGCAAGTGTCAATGAATGTCAAAGGATGCTATATTTTTTTCACATGGAGGAATTCAGTTCCACATCTTCACTTCATACACACTTCCATGTCAGATTCCATTTTCTCAGACTGCTTCTTGCTGCCACCTGTCACACAGCAACAAAATGTAATAGGATATTGGCAGAAGAGTGAATCCTCTACTGCTATACCACCAACATCTCTCTCTGACAACATGGATTAATGTAATAACATAGGAGGAATTGCTTTCAGAACAACTATCATAATTATACTAGTTTTAATTTCTATAATGAAGGTTTAAATTTCTCAGTAATATCAGGACATATTTTTCTGTGTATTGTAGGGACACTAAGGTAAACATTCTGTGGATTATTCTGAAATAAGTATCTTACGTACACCTTGGAATGATGTCCTTTGATGTCTACTGTTTCACCTTCTCTTTTTCTTAATTTGCTATTTGACTTTTGTCCTGTACCTTGCTGAATATTTTTTAAATTTGCTGTTTATTAGAAAAGCTGTAGTCCAATGAGATTGCCTAGATGTAAACACAACACAGAAAATAACATCAGTACAGAGAAATCATAAATTTTGGTTTTACTTGTGCTGGAAATGCTATATTAAGAGCTTTGCTCAGAATGCAAGTTTTAGAGATTTGTTCATTGCAGCAGCATCTATGAGATATCTAAAGATGTTTATTATTTTCAGTGATAATTTTTGGGTGTATGTGGGTATATTTGCATTTTTATAACATTGAAACTTTAATGTTTCAATTAGTATGCATAGGATCTCAGTGTTTAGACTCTGGATGTGATGAAATTGTGTACAGAAAGCCTTGTGCTATTTGTTGATCTAATTAGAGTTCAAGTGAGGTGCCCATCTTAAATTTAAAAATTCATGGCTTTAGAAAACTTTAAAATTAAATTTGAAATAAACTTTTTGTTTCATTTTACATTATTTTAATTTTCTGAAGTGGTTCAATGACCACTCTCACTTGTTCATCAGTAGTACAAAACCCAGTTGATATAAAAGCATTTGTTAACATACAGGAAAGCAAAAATAAAAAAGTGTTTCAGAAGTGTTTGCATAGAGGAGCATTATTGTAATTTAGTCTTGTTCTTCTATATTACTCAGTGAAAAATGGACTGAAGATTTTTAGGCTACCTACGAAGCAGTTAGGATAATTTTCTTCTTGTGTAACTTAGAAGATGTGAGCATAAATGATTTTAATATTATTAAAAACACTGATAGTGATGGTTTTTCTCTTTCAGTTTCAGGGAAGGGTCCTTAGTTTGTAATAATTTTGTGACATATAATTTGCTAAGAAGACTACGTATAACAGGGAAATATGAAGCACATCTTTGCTCTGCATTGCTTGAGGTACATATTGTGAAAATATCAAATGTATGGATCATGCTTGTTAATTTTAGTAGTTCTACAAGAGCAGGCAAATATCTTATATGAAATAAAGGCTCTATTTCCAGAGCAGTTCTCATAAAATGTAAGACATTTTTTTCTAGTGTCTCTCACAGTTTCCATGGAAATAATTAGGAGGCATTACTTACAATGCAACCTAGTTATTTTTCTGTGTAGACCGTAAGAAAGATAGCTTCTTTAGGAGATTTTCTCAATGTTACAAAAACTTTCTAGATCATATTTTTTAGTGTTCCGTTAAATACAAATTAGAAAAAAGTGGTATGAAAGGCAGTGTAAGTGAAGCAAAATTTTTAAGAACTTTTCACAAATTTCATCAAATATGTAAAGGTAAATAAACTCCAAAATTTCTCAGCATGTGTTCAGTTTTCAAACAGATCCAAGAAGGGCTGGATGTTACATTTTAATTGCTTTAATCATCATCTTTATAAATATTTCAATTTTATTTTCCAAGGAGCAAATGAATATGGCAAAGATTCGTGTAATTGAGTATCGTAGCTGATTATCTCTAGAAATAAGAAGAATGCATTTTTTAGGGCTTTATCTTAGCCTATTTTTCATAAGCAAATTTGGTCAGACCAGAGAACTTCCATTTTTAAGAACGTACAGTGCACTCTGGTATAAGTTTCTAAATCATGACATTTTTAAAATCCATGATTCCTAGCCCTCAGAAATCCCAGGTCCTAGAGGTAAGAGCGAGAGTCTGGAGAAAGGAAGACTTCCCACTGGTCAAGGAGTATCTGACCAGAGAGAGTCTAGCTAAAATCAGTGCACACAAATCCGTGATCCTCAATGGGATGCACCTAAGTGTGCTGAGGGAGCTGTCAAGGTGACTGCTGAACCTCTCTCTATCACTTCTCAAAGTTCTTGGCAAATGGGCAAGGTACCTGAAGACTGGAGAGTAGCCAATGTCACTCCAGTATTCCAAAGGGGAAAGAAGGAGGACCCAGGAAACTACAGGCCAGTCAGCAACACTTCCATTCCTGGAAAGATGACAAACGACTTGTTCTGGATACCCTCACCAAGCAATTGGAAGAGAAGAATGTTATCAGGAGTAGTCAACATGGATTCACCAAGGGGAAATCGTGTTTGACCAACCTGGTAGCCTTCTATGCTGTCATCTGTGTTGAGTAAATGGGAGAGAAGCAGTGGATGTTGTGTGCCTGTAATCAGTCTTACATTTTTCAATAATAATTTCAATAACTTGCGCCCAGTGTGAAGACTTGACAGAAAGTTGACATGAAGTATAATTTAAGAATTTCCTACTAACAAAAAAAAAAAAGTAATTAAAATTTTGTGGGAAATTAAAAATACTTAAATTTATTGACCTTGCTGAATCATTGTGGGGAAAAGCAGTTAATGCTATGAAAATTTTAATAGAATGTTACTTAAGATTAGGCAGAAAACACATATTGATATACAGTTTTCAAATTATTATCATCCAAATATTAACAGTAAAACAGTTTTGCAGATAAAGTAAGCTTGGGAGTACGTACAGAGACTGTGTGTGTGTGTGTGTTGTGTGTGTGTGTGTAGGGGGTTGTTATTTGTTAAATATGAAGCCTGTTGAACACAAAGTTTCACATTGTGAACATAGAATAAAATAAAATAAATAATAATAATAAAAAAACCAGCTACAGCTGATTCTCTAGTTAACACTCACATGCCTCAACATTCTTTTTTTTCTGAAACTTCATTAGGAGACTCCTTACCTCCTGTAGGCATTATAAGTTCCAGCAGGAAGCAAGATAATTCCAGTATCACCTGTCACTGAGCAAAAATACAAAGCCAAAGCAGAAAATAGATTTAATAGAATCTCAAGGTTTAATATGAAATAAATCTGCACTACAAATTGGTAAAACTATGCTACAAGTTAGTGACAAAGTTACCATAACTTTGAGATACAGCTATGAAATAGAGCACTTGAATTTATCTTACTGATTCTGATCAGCTTGCTGTTTTCTGTCTATGGGCTCTGGTCTCCATACAATTACAGTCAGAAAGGAACATGGAAGGTATTTCCCTTTGCTGCTTAGCTCCTGAAGCCACCATGGAGAAAGCAATGCCAAAGTCTATAATCTTGGAAACCAGAAGCAGTTTGCACACTGCTGTACAATAATTTTCTGCTTTTCAGAGCACTGGCTGAAAAGCTGACATCAACCTTTGAAGAGAAGATTCTGATTTGCCAAGGGTTCTGATCTGATCTGGTCCCTTTTATTTAAAGTAATCACACCTAAAAAAACATGAAAGGTTTTTCAGTTTCTGCAAAGTGTTTATATTTGACCACAAAATGAGAAAATGATTGATTGCATGATGAAATTTAAAAGAAAAGTGCCTACAAAAACTTCACCACTTTTACCGTATACTAACCTCCTTTTAATTTGAATTTCAACCATCATGTTTTAGTTCTTTATTTTATGATCAGCTTCATCTGGAAATCCCAAGAAACCTCTTTTTCTGCCACCTATGATGCCTGACTGTGCATACAAAATGAATCATGACCTGCTGTAGTATTATACCTCAATAACATTTTTTCCTCTCTTTTTCTCCCTGTGCTTTTCTACTTTCAGAAAGTTTCTTCCATGTTTTTTTTTTAATCTCTACAGAATTGAAAATCTTCCATCAAAATTTTCCAAAAAATTAAAAAGGCAGCAATTGCCAACTAAGCAAACTTCTGTCTCATTGCACAGCACTCTATACAGCCACACACAGCAAAATAACGAGTAAGCAAAGTAGATACCAATTCTTGTAGCCTTTTAGTCACCCCATCATCAGATTGCTCCTTCAGAATACATTTCTTTTTGTTCAGTAGCAAAAATATTTTTTAAAGTACATGGGTATATAATTGAAAAGGATTTTCTTGGACAAATTGAAATAAAAATATTGCCATTTCTCCACATCACTTATTAATAAACAGGATCCTGAAATATTGATGTTTCGAGTTTTTCACAAGAACTTGCATGAACATTCATCTAATAAAAACAGCCACACCATAGAGAAAAAAAAAATACTTCTATACTAAATTGCTTACATTTCATATAAGATGACTTGTAGTCCATCATTCCACAAATTCCAGTAGACTGAAATAATTTAAATATTCCTATTTCTCGTTTACACATCAGCTATTCATAAAATGTAATCTATTCAGGCAGAAGGACAGACATTGGGTTAGAATAATGGTTGCTTATTTTTAGACTTCATCTTGTATTCTTGCAAGAGCCTGAGAGCTGTGGTTACCTTAATTGGATATGATTTTTGTGGTTACTGAGCAGGTTGGTAACCCTAGCATTAGTTGTCATGCTATACTATTGACATTTTAAATAATGGATAATACTGATATGGGGGATAGGGGTTAAGGGGATTGAGCAAAAAGGCTGGAAAATATCTACTAATATCAGGAAAATGCAGTTAAACACCGTTTAACTTATTAAGAATTTTTACATGTGAGCAGGAGCAGCTGAAAGAACTGAGAATTGAGGTTTCTTCTTCCACATTGTCTTATATTCTCAGATTATAATGAGCACAGAATTCCTATAAACCCATACCAAACTCTGAAGGAATATATATTCTCTATTATAAGTTGATAAAGTGAATCCACTTTACCTGGGCATGAAACTCTGGAAGGAAGGAAAAACAAAAAGGACACTACTAATTCTTACACTGGAAAGTCACAGTCTTATTGGGTACTTTACCTGTTAAATGGAAATGATTTAACAGAATAAAGGTATGTGTGAAGAATTCTGCTACCAAACTCTGTGGTATGCATATATTTTATATAGATGGATGAAATCATGATGGCCATGTTGTTTGCTTTTCCACTGAAAAAGCACTGATATTTTTATACAGTTCTACAATAACAGAGTTGATTCCTCCCTGTAAACATAATCAGCAATAGACAGATTAGAAGTCAGTACAGCTGTGAAACATAGCCTTGCAACACAGACACATAACACACACACCAAATAAAACAAAAACAAAAACAAAAAAACCCACAAAGAAACAACATAAAAAAAAAGATTTAAAAAAAAAAGATTTCTGAAGACTGTGTTTTCTTTATTCCTCTGTTCACAGCTAAAGCTATAAATTTTACATGACATGTATGGCAGTAGGTGAAATATTCCTTTAACATTATTATTAAAATCTTTTAAGAGTAGATTCTAATCACAGACAATCTGGTGAACATCTGGCATAATTCCACAGAGGATCTTCTGAGTCATACTAATTTATATTGGTATCACACTGATGTAGTCGTCTTCCTCACAAGTTGCTTATGTTTGCAGCTTTGTGGCTAGCAAGAAATTTTATGTTAATAAACAATTTTCTCCACAGTTCTGAGTCTTTGACTTCGTAGATATGTAGGGAAAGACTTATTTATGTAAAAAGAAAACGTAACTCCAAAGAAAATGCAAAAAAACACAAAAAATAAAAATGATATTGCAGTGTAACATATAATGTATCTGCATCATTTAACCTTTAAATTATAATACACCATAACACTGTTAGTTGCCTCTTTGCTGTAAGAAAACGCAATAAAGTAAAGCCTTCTTCTGAAACACAAGACAAACTCAAAGTGTGTTCCCAATAAAATACACGGGTAAAACGGCAAAAATAAAAAGAATATCCAAAGACTTATTGGAAATGTGAGTTAGCTGTAGGCTTTTAATTCTCCATCCAGTTATTACTTAATTTCTATATTTTGTGGTGGAGGTTACATCCCTGTGTGTATTACAGAGACACTCATAATAGCTTTCTTGCGATTAAAGTTGCATTTCATTACTGGTTGTTTATCCAGATCAAGGATAAGGTTCAAAGTGAATACGCATAAATGTCTTACAACAGAAGTGTCAGAAAAGATAGACACAGCAATGTGCTCATGAAAGACAAACCCATTCAGAATAAAATGGGAAGTGATCAGAACTATTTTAGAGAAAATTGGACTTCGCTAAACAAGAAAACCTTATGGTGGTCCTTACTTTAAATACATGACTTTAACAGTTGAGTGGATCTACGGGTCGTGTGAACAATTTTCCCTGATATAATTAGAAGTTCATGTACATCTTCCTGAACTAGACAGAACAGCATGTGTATATGCTGATCAGCCCAGCACAATATAGAAACCAAACCAAATGTAATGAACTTTAAAGAGAGCAAAATCTCAAGCTGGCTTCAATCCTTGTATTCTTTCCTGGTTGTGGGGGATGCTCAATATTGTGACAACTAACGTATGAAGACCATTCATGTGAATCACATTTGTATTGTGACCCAAATGTATATTGCCATTGTTATACTCTACTAAAAGTACTAAATGTACTGTGATTTCAGTACATCCAAACATCACTCTGTGAAATAGAAATCCTGTGTAATGTCAAGTATCTACAAACTTGATATAACACATTAGACCCTTTTAATGTGGAACATCTAAAAAGAACCATGCCAAAAACTATTGGATTCCAATTATCTATCGAAGAAAAATTGTAATTTCTGATAATTTTTATGTTCTTATTCCTTTTCATTAGAAAAGTTTGTTTTACATTATATTGACTGTGCTCTTCCTATTTATGTACTGATGACTCAAAACCGCTTCTTAACTACATGAAAAGCACTGGCACTCACTTTGTTACAGGTTAGCTCAAAACAATTGTTCAGACTGGGTAAATAAATCAGAGAAGAATAGAAATTCTTTTTCACAGAATCACAGAAACGTGGGGGTTGGAAGGGACCTCTAGAGATCATTGAGTCCAACCCCTCTCCCAAAGCAGGTTCCCTACACCAGGCTGCACAGGTAGGCTTCCAGGTAGGTATTGAATATCTCCAGAGAAGGAGACTCCAAAACCCTCTGGAGCAGCCTGTTCCAGTGCTCCGTCACCCTCACCATAAAGAAGCTCTTGCGCACATTCGTGCGGAACATCCTATGCTGTAGATTCTGGATGTTTCCCCTTGTCCTGTCTCCACACACTGCTGAAAAGAGTCTGGCCTCACTACTTTGCCCCCCACACCTCAGATATTTATAAACCTGGATCAGGTCCCCTCTCAGCCTTCTTTTCTTAAGGCTAAGCAGACCCAGTTCACTTAGCCTTTCTTCACAGGGGAGATCTTCCAGGCCCTTCACCATCTTTGTGGCCCTCCACTGGACTCTGCCTAAGAGAACCCTGTCTTTTTATACTGGGGAGCCCAGAACTGTACACAGATCTTTTGGAATGTAAAAAATTTTCTGTGTAAAGACAGCATCTCTTGATACTTTCAATATGTATTCTCATCCTAAGATTTGCATCACTTTCTAAGCAGTAATTAATTGTTTAAACTTTACGGAGATTAAATTCTTAACTCATATGAAATAAACTGCATTACTAAGTCTTGAAATTTTTCAACAACAGTTCTGCAACATTTGATGCATATAGTTATATATAAAATATCAGTGTTGTAATTTAAATTAGTAGCTGTACATAAAAGTATTTATGTACTTTTCAAGGCAGCTTATTAATTATCATATTTTCCCCAAATCTTGGCATTAAGTTTTGCATTTCATTTTCAAACATGGTCGTAAATGGATGTCTCATGAAAAGTAGAACAAGTATTTATTATGCTTTACTACTTAGCCTGTATGTTTTCCACCTGCTTCCTAGATTTCATGAGCCTGTGTCAACATTTCGTGGGCTGGTTCATCCTGGTTCCATGACAATTGAGGCAGGGGACCCATGGGCCCACACCCCGGATAATGGGAAGGGGGAAAGGGAAAAGGGAAAAGGGAGATAAGCCTTGAAACAAAACAGCGGCAATGATCTGAGGAGGAAAGCTAATTTACTAAATAAGATATCAGAAAGTAAAAAATACAATATAATACAATGTAATTGGAATCGAGGGTAATGAATCAAATAAAATGAGCAAGAGATAGTGTCCGATACACCAAAGGCCTTACGCTAACGATGAAGGTGGACGACTGCAAAAAACACCCACTGCTGAGCTGATCCCAAAGGGAAGAGAGACAGTCCCATGACCGCAGAGAGTTTTTATCTCTCCCTCTGGGTGGAAACACATAAAAATACAAAGCATCGCACAGTCCTCTGGGGAATGTAGTTCTTCCTCTCTTCTGAGATAGGCATATATCCATAACTATAGATAATCCACAGAGCTGGAGCATCAACTCTCTAACTCCCAATGCACCACATGATGTTATGATATGGAATATCAACAATAAAACAAAAATCATAAAACCATGACAGCCTGTTAAATTTTCTTTATTCTGTAACACCATTTTCCTTCTTGTTATACAGTAATTAGGAGCTGCTTCTCTAGTTCAGATGCACAGAGTCATAGAATCATGGAAGCATACTATGAGTTGAAAGGGATCCATGAGGATCACTAGTCCCAGCTTCTGGATCCACACAGGAACACACAGCAAACCGTATTTCTGAAAGCCCTGTCCAAATAGTTCCTTTACCTCAGTACCATCTCAATACTGAGAAGCCTGCAGGGCTCAATCAACCTCTGGTGAAGAGCATTTTCCTAACTCCCAACCTGACCCTCCCCTGACACAAGTCCATGCTATTCCCTTGGGTCCTGTCACTGTCACCAGATCTCAACACTGCCCATCCACTCCCTGAGAGGAGCTGTATAATGCCATGAAGCCTCCCATTAGTCTCCTCCAGGGTGATCAAACCAAAGGTCTTCAGCTGATCTTCATATGTCCTGTCCTCTAAACCCTTCACCATCTTTGTTACTCTCCTTTGGTTACTGTCATAGTTTTATGTCTTCATATTGCAGTGCCCAAAACTGCAATGCAAGTGAGACCACACCAGCACAGAGAATAACAGGACGATCACTTCCCTTGACTGGATAGCAGTGCTTTAGACTACAACTGGTGACATGGAAGATTTTCTGTGTGCTTACAGAAGATCATTTACCTGTCTTCTATCTTGCTGTCCCTTGAACAGTATTTGTTTTACCCTTACCTCACAAATTTCACATCGAAATCTGGCTTTAGTGATGAGTAGGGGATTATGATAAACAGGTTGCCAAAGTGTCCCCTTCTCATAAGATATTACTGACACAACTCCAGCAAGAGAGAACACTAGTCCCACTAAAAAAAGTCTATTTTGTGAAATAAATTATTTGTTTCCATAAACTCAAAGAAAAGTTATTCAGAGCTTGTACATGACAGGAATTTAGGCTGTTTTCCGAGTTCCTTTTTCTATGTTCGTTAAATATGCTGCAAGATACTACTAAATTAATATACTCTCTTCTCTCTTTAACCATCTACTGAACCAACTCATGTTCTCCTTATTCTAGCTTTCTCAGTATTTAGGCTTCTACTTAAGTTTTTCTTGTATTCTTTTCTTGTATTCTTTTCTTGTCTCATAAAGCCTACACAGACACAAGCTTTTAATAAAACTAGCTGCATGCTTCCCAATGTGGATTAAATAATTAAAGCTTCTTTCAAGCATGGAATGTTGTATTGATTATCATAAGAAAAAAAGCAAAACAAAAATTTGAGTCATTCTCAGATGTCATATTCTTCATGATTTTTTTAATTGAAACAAACATTAAACACTAATCTATAATAAAACAGAGCATATATTTGTGATGTCACAGGTTTTGTACAGAGATGAAACATGAAGTTTTTATTTACATACATTCATTTGTTGTTCTATATTCTTTTTCCAGTATGTGTTTGATTTATATTTAAGAACTCTGTAGCCTGTTATAGTGTGATGCAATATTTTTGATACACTAATGTGCATAATACATTACTTGGTATATTCTATTTTTACAATAATTTGTAAGAAATATTTATGCATTCAGTTGCTTTAAAGAAAGCATACAATTTCTGAAATACAATCAAGTAATAACTAATGTCAATTATATACATGTCCTGAAAATTAAAAATGAAAAGTACTGTAATTTCAAGAAAAGCATGGAACATCATCTATACTATAATGTAGCATAAACAACCTTCCTTTAAAGCTGTTTTCCCTGCAGGTTTCTACTTAAAATCGAATATTTCAACATATATTTACTTATTTATCAATATACTAAACAAATGTAGGGGAAAATGAAAACAAAAATAAAAAAATGTATAGAAATATTAATTTTAGAAATCACATCTTTTGTGGGACTGCTCAGGCTGAAAGACAAACCCCTTTCAGGAAGCCTAATTTGAAAGGTTTTCATCAAGTTTCTACTCGTCGTCAATTATTAAGGGAATTATTGCATAAATTCATTACATTTCTTCAGATAAGAAATAATAGCAAAAGAAAAAAAAAAAAAAGCAAAGAGTTACATGAACCTCAAACAATGTAAAACTGGCATAGCTTTCCTGCCTGAAAATGTATTAATACATTTACAATAAGAACTACAGAAAAAAATATAACCTTTAATAAAATATTTTATGAGAAATTTCATATCTTTTGACATCTCTGATATGCAGAATTTTGATGCAGGTGAAATTTATCTCTTTGAAAACATTTGTATGTTTTTTAATGAACAGTGTTCAAGACAGATGTTTAAACTTGCTCTTACAGTCAATGAAGAAAGATAGGCATTTTCATCAGAGAAATCTTTTGCCGTAAATGAATCACTTCCTAAAAGTAACAGTTTTTCCTCCATTGACTATAAAGCAAGCCCAGATAATTAGCTTAGCTTTAAATGTCAATATCACAGACATCTAAAGTTGAATGGGATTAATCCCTACTTCAATATACTGCAGAGAAATATAGATTAACTGTTAGATACCCTGAAATCTATCCCTTTATGATGCTGGAAAATATTGTAATCCCTTCTAGAAGGTCATCAAGGCCCTGGAGCACATCCAGAGAAGGGCAGCTAAGCTGATGAGGTGTCTGGAGCACAGGTCACATGAAGAGTAACAGGGGGAGCTGGGATCATTCAGTTTGGAGAAGAGGAGGCTCAGGGGAGATTTAGACATTCTCTATGACTACCTGAAGTAAGGTTGTAGTGAGCTGGCGGTCAGCTTCTTCTCCTATGTAACTACGTATAGGACTAGATAGAATGCCCTCAAGTTGCTTCAATAGAGGTTCTTCTCCAAAAGAGTGGTCAGGCTCTGGAATAGACTGGCCGGAGAGGTGGTTGAGTCATTGACCCTGGAGATGTTCAAGGAACATTCAGATATTGTACTGAGTGGCGTGGTTTAGTGAGAGCTATTGATGATAGGTGGACAGTTGGACTGGATGATCTTCTAGGTCTTTTCCGGCCTTGATGGTTCCTCGATTCTATGATTTGAAACAGTTAACCAATAGCCAGGAAAGAGCTTTCTTGCCTCACGTAGTAGTAAAGTCCACCTTTGTCATGTAATCCAAACTGAAACTGGATAGTTCTTTCATAAAATGCCTCCAAGGAGAATATAAGCTTGTATGGAAGTTGCTGCTGTTGATATTTCTAAATGTTCTTTGCTCTGAGCCACTACAAAAGTTATAGACTGAAAGAAGATCTGCTGGAAAAGAGCTCTGCAGAGAAAAACCTAGATGCCAAGGTGAACAACAGATTGGCCAGGAGCCAGCAGTGTGGTTTTGTGGCCAAGAAGTTCAGTGGTATCCTGGGGTGCATCAAATAGAGCATGGTCAGCAAGTTGAAGAAGATATTCCTCCCTCTCTACTCAATCCTAGTGAGGCCACATCTGGAATATTGTACCTGGTTCTGGACTCCCCAGTTCAGGAAAGACAGGGAAATTCCAGAGAGTAACCAGTGGAGACTGACAAAGATGATTAAGATCCTGGAGCATCTCCCTTATGAGGAAAGGCTGGGAGACCTGGGGCTCTTCACTCTGGAAAACAGAAGACTGAGAAGGGAATTTTATCAACACTATATAAAGGGCAGGTGCCAAGTGGGTGGGGCCAGGTTCTTTTCAGTGGTTCCTAGCAACAAGACAAGAGGTAATGGGCTCAATCTGGAATGCAGGAAGTTCTATGTGAACATAAGAAAGAACATACTTACACTAAGGGTGACAGAGCACTGGAACAGGCTGCCCAGAGAGTCTGTGGAGTCTCCTTTCCTAGGGATATTCAAAACTTACCTGAACAACTTCCTGTCCAAACTAATCTAGGAAAGTTGGTGTAGAAGAGGCACTAGACTATGTGATCTCCAGAGGTCCCTTCTAACACCTATGATTCTGTGATTTTCTTCAAGATAAGGAGCTGAGTCTATGCCAGCACAAAGCTGCCACTTCATGCTACATACTTCATTATACATACATCACTTTGTGAGAAAGAGTCCAAGGGGCAATATAACATTAAACACGGGTTTCTTCTTATCTTTCTTAGCTTAGCTATCCAAGTAACTTGTACCCTCAGGAAAGAGAAATCTCTATGGAAGGCAATTCATGCCAGACTAAGAGAAGTGGTCAAGATGGAAGGGAGAATGCCTGACTATCAATACTTAAAAAAGAAGATGGCTAGTCCTACATACTCAGCCCTGTTAACTCCTAGATACTAAAAGCCAGATAAGACTTTTCTCTTTTTAGCCCTTTATTCAATTAATTTTCCACATCTACTTCTGTCAAGAACATATTTCATATTTAATCAGTTATTCAAATTCTGATTCTTCCTCTCAGGTAAACAGCTTCATCACTCCTTGCTTTTCAGGGTTTGTTCATCTCTATCTGATTCAGGATTTCCCTGCAGCATAGCCACAATCTGACATTACTTTATAACCTTCTATAGCAAGGTTAGTTACAGTAGATTAAATAGATTTTCATATACAAGAAATATGAACAAGAAACAAGTAACTTTCTTTTTAAAGTACTGTCATTTCTTGATTAACAAAAAAATATGACAGCCTAATGTATTATTATATTTTAATAAAACCTTTTGTAAAAACTGCTGTTTTGTTTCACTTAAGAGTTAAATTTCCCTGTGCTCTATTCACAAACATCTGCACAGAGCAGGTTCTAGCTCAGAATTCTTTCAAACATGCTGCTGAATATGTAGCAACTCCTTCAGTCAGGTGTCAGTGCCTAAGTCAGGATACTAACATATATCTGCACCCAAATCTTAATGAGACCTGAAATGGTGGCTTTGTTTGGTTAATGACTCCATAGTATTTATTTTAAATTATTGAATGAAGAATTACTTTAATAGATAAACCACTCAGTTTCTTTAAAAAAGCTTTCAGACAGGAGATGTGTAGTGGAAATTCTAAATCACAGCTTGTAAGGGATTTAGCAACTGGTAGGAAGGCAGGGCCAACCCAGGGGAGCTCAGGAGTATGTAATTGAAAGGAGTAGAGGCCAGAATTCTTAAAAGTAGCAGGGAAATAACTATGATTCAATACTGCAAATTTATTTTCTTTGTAGACATGAAGAATTTTCATCATTAGTAGTTTCAGATATCTAGGTAATTTCAGTAGAATTAGAGATGTGCCTAGTACCTTAGCCAGAAAGTGAGGACAGTGCATTTGGTTCATAGTTTTGGTACCTACAATCTGTAAAAGTCACCCTTAATTTATTTAAATTCTTGGCACATCTATTCCTATGACTGACACAAAGAATATAATTAAACAAACTATAGTTACAAGTGTCCCTTCATGTGACAGTGCTTCATTCATAAGATGCTAGCCAAACTTCATTTACTCTCACACTAAAATTCACTGCTCCCTACGCTATCTGAAATGATTTTAACCACGACAGAGATTATTTTGTATTCTGCGGGTGTTTTTGGACATAGTCATCCAGTCTCATTAATCTTTGGATATCCTAATTGTTTCAAGAAGCTTCTTCTTAACATAAAAGATCTGCAAATGTCATTGAATTATTTTTTTTGCCTTCTAAATCAACAATAATACCAAAGCAAACAAATCCCACTCTTTGCTGCGCATCTAAATTGTGCTATATAAGAAGTATTTTCTGTGTGTCCCAAGTGTGAGGGGACAGTTAAGGCCAATTTTGAATGATAACAGTATATCGAACATTTATAAACCGCTTGGGATTTCAGTCAAATGGCTGTATTTTTCTCTGGTTCTCTGACATGTTTTTCCTTGTTTTCCAGAAAAATTGAAAGGTTTTTGCTTTCACTGCTTTTTCTTGACAGAGATGCCACAAGGTATCTATACATCTCAAAGGCTAACAAAAAATCAATCTGTGTGATTATGCAATTTAGCTGCATTTGCTGTGTTAATTTATCTACTAGCATCTGTAAATTACTTTATTATAAAAAATTCAAAGGCTTAGCTGAAAGCCAAATTAGACCTAGTAGCAACACAAAAACATTATCAACAAGGGAAATTTCTAAAAGCACCAGCAGACAACAAAACATCAAGCACATCAAGTGATGTATAGAAAGACATAAAATGTGATATAAATTCATTTAGTTCTGACTATTGTTCTATTCTATATCTGAGTAAAAGTTCTTAGGAGAGGTTGTCAAGTTGTCCTACAGGGATGCCCTTTGGAGTTTTATGTTAACCCACATTATTTGACTACTTCATACTTAAATTTGTGTTTACCAATATATCACAGCTGTACAATTAAAGTGTGAGGGACAGGAGATCTTAGGGGGTTTTTATAAAATGAAGACAAAAATTGTTCTGCCATTAGGTGAGGCTGACAGTTGAAGGATTTTCCTCCAGTTCTTAAGCAGTAGACGATGTATTAAATGTTAAATATGTAGGCATCATGAAAAAGCAACCTATGAATTCAAGGTTAAACAGTTATGCAAATGAGCAACATTAAAAAAAATTTTGAAGGAAGGGAATGGCCTTTAAACATCAAAGGCAAGTTTCCTATCCATTAAGAGGTCGGGGTGCTAATGTATCACAAAACTACACTGACATGACTTCTGATATCACATCTGTTATTTAAGAAAGTTCATGTTCTCACGTTACTTTTGCTGAGAGGTAGTCTCCTAAAAGCTCTCTCTTTTGTCATTTCAAGTACTACTTATTTTTCACTTTTTTCCCCATCCTCTAGAAATTTATATTATGAAGCTGAGAGTCAGGCAAAGGCTTTGTACTTGAGTGCCAAATAGACAGGAAATGTAATGAACTGACACAAAGATACACAGAAGGAACCTAATGCTCCCTTACTTTGTTTCCACTCCAGCTCTGCCCCATATTCTGTCCCAAACATGATAATGAAAATGCCTGCTAATAGAGTTCTAGATCAGAATGTTCTTTTTGCAGAGAGTAAGTTAATCATTATAAATGCAATTTTAGGACTAATATTTGCTAGTTATACTAATACTACTGGAAATTTTTCCATTGCAAATTCAAGACAGGTCTGATACACTTTTTTCAAGATGTTGTCTTTGTGTGATATCATAATGAATTTTGTCTTTAATAAGCACATAAAATCTCTGCTTACAGGAACTTTGATGAAAAAAATAAAATAAACCCTGAAAGGTGGTGTTTCATCTATAGGAAGAAAAACAATCCAGATGTATATAAACATACTGCTATCTTTAATTTTCATGATTTTGTCATTTAATAAAGAATACACTTAAAAAAAATAAATAGAAGCATTGTGAGATATCTTTAAGTCTCCTGATTAGTCACATATGTTGATAAGTGTAAAAAAATATTTATTCACAAGAGCTGTGTCCTTGAAGATGCCTTCTCTCTTTTACCTACAAATTCACAACTTAAATGACTGATCTGTCTCAATCATTCAAAAAGCTTGTATTAGTTAACCAGATGAGTCTATTTTCAAAAACTAATTGCAGCAGCTAACTACATAGCCTATTTAGCTAGCAGACTGATTTACAGCTGGAATTACTTCATCATTCATTCTCTCTGGCTCCTAAGCAATTAATAAGCAATTAAATCCTTTCTGAACTTGTAAAATAGATCTAAGAATCAGGATTTTTTGAGATTGTTTCCAACCTTAGCCACTCACACAAGGAACAAAAGCTTTAATAACCAATTAGACAGCAAAATTTGTCAACTAAGAAAACAGCTGCTCTGTGGACTACTTCAGTCATTGATTATACTTACTTACTTAACTTCTACTTATCACTTGGCCCATTCCTCTTGTGAATAAAGCAGTGTTGTATGTTGGCATGCATTTGTTCTTTTCTCTCCTTCACATACACTAGGATGAGAAAAGAGGAAAATAAGAATACAAGCAAAAAAGCTTGTGGGTCAAGATTAAAAAAAAAAAAAAAGATAATTGGAGTGGAAGTAGAAGAAAAACAGAGTTAAGCAGGTGATAAGGCAGTCAATCATTATTTACCATGTGTAGACTGATGCCCAGTTCTTGAGAAAAAGATAGCTAACTTCCCTAAGCCCACTGTTGTACTAGTTCATCTTCAAGCATTGATGGCATGGGGCACTGGACATCTCTTTTGTTAGTTAGATCATCTACCCAGTTGTATACTCTTCCAGTCACCAATCACTTGTGCATCTCTCAGTTTATTCTCCGTGGTGGCAGAGCAAGAAATAGAGAAGGCCTTGACATTGTTCAAACATTGCTCAGTGATAGCTGAAACATTAATGAACTGTCATCACTGCTAAAAAGAACTACCATGTGAGCGTCTAGGAATCCGATTTCATGTCAGACAGACCCAAAACAAGCATCAAAGAATATGCATCTCATTCTCCATGCTTTTGCTAGTCTGCATAGAAAGCTTTATAAACACAATTATTGTTTACTGATGTAACATAGAAATGCAAAAATAGACCAAAAACCCTCAAAACAAACAACAACAACAAAGAAACAACAGAAAAAAGCCTCCACAGATTCTTATGTATACCCATTAACCATCAGATGGGTGGAAAAAAAGATTCTCTTGCATTAAATTGGTGAGAAAGGCAACAACTTTTTTTTTTTTTTTTTTTTTTTTTTGGTTCAGTGCTTACTTTCTGAGGCATTTTTGACTATAAGACTCTAAGTGACTACTGCGAATCATCTGGAGGGCAAGTTATGTGTGTTACTGTGCCACAATAATTCTGCTTATGACTGTAAAGACAAGCAGAATCTGGACAAGCAGTCTTTTTGGGGAGTGCAGCTTGAAGGAGCTTACCACTGCAAAAGGCTATAATGCTCATGCATGGCAATGAAGGCATCACTTCTTGCTGGCTCATCTGTTGGACCAGGTGTGTCATGCTAACAGAGAGAAAAGAAACTGAAAAATGGGGATAAAATGTTCCCACTAAACTAAGGAGTTTGGAGAAGAACCTTCAAAGAAAAGTAGCCTTTGATGGAGGAATTACCTGAGAGAATAAAAACCTCTTAGGAATAAAACCCCTGTGGCCTGCTTATGCCACTCTGCAAAGCTTCTGTCTTTCTCCCATTCCCCCACGGTGACCAGATGAGTTCTTGGGATCAGCAGACACACTACAAACAACGCTGGATCATGGTGATGACTATCACTCTTACTTTTTGCAAAGACTCGTTTTTATTTCCTGTCTCTTCTATCACCCTCTTTCCCTTCCCCATCTCCCTAAGAAGCTAGGATTTGTAATAAACTGATCGAGCTACCATTTGACCCACTATTTCTTAATCTCACCATTGGGTACACATCTATTAAAGTACCTTCCCTCCCTCCCATAATTGGAGTGAGACAATTAGTTATTATTGTAGTCCAGGAAAAGAAATAAAAAGTATTATATTGTACTAAGAGGCAGTGAAGAAAAAAAAAAAGAAACAAAAGAACAACAACAACAAAAACCCCACAAAAATAATGGATAATGTGGCACAAAAATACAAGAAATAGAACACTGATGGGAATACTGGAGAATAAGAAAGAAGCAAAAAGGTTGAGAAAAAAATTAGTTCAGTCTGTCTATTTATTATTTATTTATTTTTATTATGTTTTCCTTAGAAAGTCACATCCACATGAAAATTCTTGATGGCATGTTTGTTGCTTAGGGGATTTAGAGGTGAACCATAAATATAAGCCATAGAAGAAAAAACGTAGGCCAGTACAACAGGGGAATTCAGAGTGTCTGTATTTTTTTTAAACAGACTTTTCCTACAAATCACGAAGGATAGCTTATATAAATCTTCAGTTTATGTTTTTATGAACTGCTCTATGTGGTCTGCTTGAGAAGCATTCACTGTAGCAGATATTATACTGCATTCTATTTCTCTCTCCATCACACAGAACAGGATAAGAATCTTTTGACAGAAGGACTTCCCCAGCAGTAGAGATCTATTAACATATCTTTTCTGCTGTATAGTCTCCAGCAGGCAAACCAAATGTTATAAACTTTCTGAAAAAAATTAAAATAAAATCACCACCACCACCAAAATCAACAACAAAAACTGGATATAAAGAGAACTGATTCCTCGAAAGAAGTTCTGTGTTGTTGGTTTTTTTTTTTTTTTTTTTTTTTTTTTTTTTTTTTTTTTTGTCTCCATCATACACCTTATAGTGCATTGGAAAAAAAAAAGAAAAAGAAAAAAGAGTAGAAAACGAAAATCAGACGGTGAAACAAATTCTATGTAACAATACTTTATTTAGATCAGTTATGGAAAGTGAATCTGGAGCCACATGGTGTAAGCATTAGCTACTCAAGCTATTAGCTCACAGTTAGCATTAGCATTGTCATAATTGTCTTCCAGGTCCAGACAATAAGAGGCAGCAGGATCCTTCGTGTTGACATGAATTTCAGTGATGTTTTCTGAGACTCCTTTTATTGCCCTCATTTCACATAGGAGCCTTTAGCTTCTCAAAATAAGTACAATCTATTTTAGATGTGCCAACCTACCAGTGCATACCAATTACATTTATATTATTAAAGGAAAAAAGATGGGATGAATCTCTAGTTCTGAGAACAAGTGGCATGGCACAACTGGGATCTAAGTAGCAAAACCTCTTATCCTTCAAAACAGGGTGACTCCAGACTGTCTTTTGGGATTAACTTGGTCAGCCCTGCCCCCTTAACTGTGTCCAGGAAATGTCTATGCAAATACCCCAGGATACAACCTTACTCAAATCCATAGTAACAAAGTAATAACAGCTGAGACTGTGTGGCACTGCCTGTTATACCACTGTGCAAATTAATTTACTATTACAGATAGTAAAAACAGATAGTGCAGATTCTGTTACATTGTTGATAATGCTTTGAAGTGCTACTGTAATGTAAACAATAAAACAAAAACTGTCGGTAATCCTAGTGTTGTTGATCTTTTTGAATAAATTTGAAAATACCTCTACAATCCAATTAATATTAAAAAGAAAAAAAAAACCCAACCACTTAAATTTTCCATTTCTTTATTTTGTCACAGATGTAAAGGACTCAGAAAAGCTCCTCAGGTGAAAGCATTGATATGGGCATCATCTGTGAGGCAAATATGGGTCTCCATTGAATTACAGCAAGAGAAATTAGAACATGGGATAAATGGCACATGAGAAATGAATGCTTCAATGTTTCTAACTTTAAAAATCAAGCCAGAGTATATTTGAGCTGTACAAGGTAATGTAAAAATAAAACTCTGCTTGTGAAATGAGTTTCAGTGTCTCATAGGCCTGTGAGCTTGCTCCCACAGTCCAAAATGAAACAGCAAAAAAGGAATCTGAATGATCAAAAAAGAATCTGTTGGATCAGAATGATTTCTAAACCCTACTGTGGGAGATCAGGGATAATTTTTCAGCTATTGTTCCTACAGGCTGCTTGCTATTCTATTTCTCCCTGTTGACAATACATTCTCTTTCACTGAAAGATTTCATTTGTTTTTCACATACAGAGGCAATGGGAAACAACTGTCCCACAGAATGATGTTATCTCAACTTTATAACAGAAAACTAAAGCAAGTGATTTTGTATCTTAATAGAATTCCTAAAATTTTTTGAACCTGGTCCTTGAGACTATTAGCAATGTCAGGAGGATGTTTTGTATGAAAAAAAAAAAAAAAAAAGACTACAATGGATATCTGTATCGCCATTGTTTTTCTTCCTCTTTATTTTCTTGGCAGTTCATTCCATTTTCATTTAAAACAGGCCAGTAATAGAGCCTAGTAAGAGATGTTGTGGATATAAATCCATAAATGTATAGAGGAAAGGTGGCAAACTGGGCCTACAGAGTCCTCCATTTCTCAAAACTGTTAAGATACTACAGTCAGTTTTAAGGCTGCATAAATAACCTAATTTAGATTACAAAATTAATTTTGAAAGAGAGGTTGAGGGCCAATGAAATTCTCTCTTGTTCTAAAAGCAGCCTAACAGACAATGTTACCCTTCAAAACACTTCAAACCTTCTTTTGGGCAGCACTCCAGGAGATATCAGAATGAAATTATATACTCTGGAGACAAATAGAAATTTTAGATTCAGACAAGAGCACAAACCTGAATCAAATAATGGCGGTCAGTCCAGTGTTAATTAAGTATTGTTCTCAACTTCTTTAACATCAGTACTTCTTGTATGGAGCCCTAGGGTGGAGAAAGATTATATTTTTACTATCATTTAGCTTCCCTTTGTATTTTAGTTCCCTAGTCAAAGAAAAGCACAGAAATGTTGAAGATAAACTTATTCAGACTGAAGAAAATCAAGATTTTTCATATGAAAGTTCTCTAAGCTTCCTTTTGCCATCACCAGCATGACAGGTTCTTCTCAGATAAAAGAAAAAAAGTTTTTTAAATAAAATATACATATATTACTATATGATTGGTATGGTATGGTATAGTATGTTATTTTTTTCAGCACAAGTTTACTTGTTAATTTACAGCCTCCACTGCTGTAAAATCACCAAGTCATGTAGAAATTCAAATATGTCATCCTGAGTTTGCTCTTTTTGAGCCTGGAAATATCTGCAAATTTCTACTGAACACCTGCAGAATCCCTGAGCCATGGCTTGGTGGGTGGAAAAGGTCAATAAATGGAGAAAGGGTTTTTTGTTTATTTCAGCTGTGGGTCCAAAAATATCCCAGGACCATCTAAATGTGTTCTGGGTAAGTTCCAGTTAACACCATCTGTCAAAAGCCAAAAAACAGAAACCATTTGGAGGCTACCCAAGACTACTATGTTCGCCAAATATTTTTGATAAAGAAGGCCTTTATGAAGCTTAAAAATAGGATATAAGAATACAAGTCATATTAAAAAACTAGGAGGAGCTTTAAGATTAATTCTGGCCTGGCTATCAGAGGCATTCTTTATCATTTCATATTTAATATATGTATTTGTGGCTTGCACTGCTTCAGTGTACTCGGCTGAGTCTTCTTCAGGCAAGAGAGTTGGGGCTTCCACCCAAGGCTGTAGAACTGCTTGCCTACTGCATACTTCAGATGGTAACAATCCACTTCAGGGGAAGTTTCTCTCATAATGATATTTGCTTTCTAACTCAGTCCTCTGAAGATGTCACTGTAAATTGGAAACATTCTGAATAACACTCTGAATGGAAATTGAAGTTATTCTACAGTGGTGCACAGTATCACAGCAAATAGGAATTTCTTTGCCTAAATGCAGTTTTGCTATGGCTTTATGAAGTATTGCTTCAGACTACTACAGTTCTTGTGCTAGAGTCAGAACTGGAAATGGACCTACTTTTCCTCATTTGGATTTAGAAAGGTATACACCTAAAGGAGCAGTAAACACCAAAACACAGCCAGTATTCTCAGCCTGAGACATTCTAAAGCTTGTCCCATTTGACTTGATTATGTCTCACACATCTTAGGTTAGTTAAAGTCTTTAGATCAAATTACACTGAAATGGTAACTGAAAAATATTCAGCATAAATGAAAGTGATTTTATTCTAAAAAGAATCAAACCAAAATGAACTAAGCAAAAATAAATAAATAAATTAAAATATGGGGGCATAAAATAAAAATTTGAATACTAAGATCTTCTAGATTTCTACTGAAGTTAAAAATCTGTGAATTCAACAACAGATGGAGAATCTAGACAAATTATTTATAAATCTTATTGATTAAAGAAAAAAAAAAGGATTTAGTAAATAGATTGTTTCTTATCAGGTCATATCCACCAATTTCAATATCACCAATTTTATCATTTGTTGTTCTAATTACTGTTATGCATTTGTCAATCTAAATATGGAATGGAATTTTAATATAAAACCTACCATGAAGATGATTGATTTCATACGAAAAAGTTTGAGCCCTAATTTGGGATGAATATATAATATATCCTAGCACCTTTGAGTTTTATAAACCAAAACAATGATACATACGTGAGCATCATTCTTTATTTTTGTCTGCTGGCATAACAAACTAAGTGACAAAGCACAGAAACATTTATCCTGGAGCAGTTCTTAATTTAGTGCACTTCTTAGCTGTTTATTCAGGCTCATTTGCTTTGTTCTGTATAAATTCTGTGGTGGATTGCTGGTGTAAAATGATTTGTAGATGTTTAAACAGTATCTGTGCATATACTATCCCTATCTGTTCCTTGGACATAACAGTGAAGTGGTACAACAGCTCTTCTCAGTATCACTGAGAGAGAACAAACTTCAAGATCCCAAGACAGAATTATTTATACATATTTTATAAGATATATGTCTAATGGATTGCTCAGATTCACTCTGAAAAGAGATCTTTATTTGTCTTTTTTTTAATTATTTTTTATTTATTTATTTATTTTTCAGCACAATACAGGTAATAAAGAATCAGCATGAGACTATTTGGTTTTGAAAACTCCTCCCACCTGCTGGATTGTACATAAAACAAGCTTTTCTAGGATAACTCTATCCCTGTTTTCTTGAACTATTTAAACACACTGACAGTGTTGTTTGTTAATGGAGACTTGCATCTTACCTTATAAAGCATTTATTCTATTTCTGGGGGTTTAAGAACAGCAAGAGAAAGTGGAAACGGAAAGGATGTTAGAAGTTGGCGAGACATTTTTCTTACTTTCTTTTCCTCTGTAATAAAATACCACTGATATTGCAAAATAAAATGAAGTTTTCTAAAGAAAATTTACTTACATGTTTAATAACCTTCTTCAGCTTGTTAGCAAATACCTATGAGTTCAGAAATTGCACATTACCTCCTATGTCTCAGTTTTCTTAATCATGGTATAAAATTTTGTGGATTGAATAGACATTTTGTCAGATGAATCAGTGTTATTAATGATTACAACTAAAAGATATTTAATCACTTTCAGCATCTCCAGTTTTATATTTCAGTTACTGAAAGGGGGGTCTACTATACTTCTACCAAATTTTAGTAACTATTTAACATAGTTATAATTCTGTATGAGAAGTCAGAAAGGGAGTTGATATTGGCATCTGATTTAACAGATGCATTAGATATTGCTCTTTATTACATGGTACTGGAGCAAACAAACTTAATAATCACTGCTGACTATTTCCGGTGCTGTTGCACTTGCACTTGCACATTGAACAATTTGTTGAATTCAGCCTAAGAGTCTGGACAGCCATTGATGTAGATATTAGATTTCTATCTGAATGAATTTTCTACATTAACAGAATTTAATGAATTGACGTGACTCCAAATATTATTTCATTTTACACAGAAAGAAAGAGAAACATTCACAGAATTAGAATTGGAAAACAAAAAATTGTTGTGAAAGAATCATGGTTTTATGATTTTTTGTTATCAGTATTCCACAATATAACATAACTTAGTGCACTGGGAGTTAGAGTTAATGCTCCAGTTCCTTGGATCCTCAATAGTTCCAGGTATTCTTGTCTCTAAAGAGAACAGGAACTATGTAGTCCAGAGGACTTTCTGTTACTTTGCGTTTTTTTCTTTTTCCATTCAGAGGGAAAGATAAAACTGTTGGCAAGTCACAAGATCCCTCTTTTCCTTTTCAGATCATCCCAGCAGCATGTGTACTCCGTAGCCATCTCACCTTCAGTGTTATAATAAGGCCTTCAGTTTTTGGATACTCTCTCATTTTATTTGATTTATTAGTTCCAATTCCAATTATATTTTACTATATTGTGTTGTTTTATTATTTAGTAAATTAGCTTTCCTCCTCAGATTGTTGTCGCTTTTTTGTTTTTAGGCCCATTTTCCTTCCCTTTCCCTTTTTCCCTTTTCCCTTTCCTAGAGCATGGGTCTGTGGGTCGTCCCTCCCCATTTCTTATGGAACCGGGCCAGACCTCCCTGTAAACAGCTGACAGAAGGATAATCCATTAAAAAAAAAAGAAAAGAAGAAAGAATTCCTTTTGTGTCTATATATATATAGACATATTGGTTAATAGAAGAAAATATAAAGCTTTAAAACTTGATTTTTGTAGACGTTTCACTTTTCATACTTTGTTGAACAGAAGCTGCTACTTTCAGTGCTTTGGAGAAAGTCAGCTACTGAGAGAGAAGATAACATTGAAATTCTTCAGCAACATTTTTTGTTAAGCTTCATTAAGGTGGATGAAATGGGATCAATTTCAGAAGAGTGATGGGGCCGTAATGAAGAGAGGCTCAGTGCTATTGAGAGCAGCATGCATCTGATGTTTTTATTCTGAGACCTGTTCCAGGGGAGCATCCTTATTTCTTCGTTGCTGTTCTCTCTGTAATTATCACCTTCACTGCTAAGGACAGACTGCACATCATTTAATCACTTCATCAGCAAAGTCCTTGCCTGTGACATCCAAAAGCAGCCAGGAAGATGTTACTGAAAGAGAAATGGACACAGAAGCTTTTCTTAATAGAGTAAAAGAGAAAATCAAAGCTTTTGCATTTGCTTTCTCTAAACGAACAAGTAATAAGGCAGAGAAGGCAGCTAGTGTCACTCAAACTTCTTCTTGGAAAGCTCTTTTAAAATCTTGAATTCATTCAAAAAAGATACATTTCAGCTTATCAGGTTGGATAAATTCTATTAATACATTCGATAATGTCTTCTTTTCATCTGTTGTTTATGGTCAGTGATTGACTGTACTATAATGTGGCTGATGACTTGAATCAGGCAATGAAAATCTTTGTTAGTGTCATCGATCTTGGTTAGTCACATTTCCTCTGCCAGCTTTTTGTTTCTCTACATAATTGTATTCTTTTAGGGATAGGTATATTTTATAATGCTGTTTTTCAGGATGTCTTGAACTTGATACTTCTCAGGAATTTTGTTCTGTGTTCATATGCCTAGCATTTCAAATGTAATGTCAAGGAGAAATTTTAAATCATAGTATATAACACTGTATTATTTTCACATGATCCAGCAGTAGAAAACAGAAGCATCAATATTAATCGTGGATGTCATAAAAAGTTATGTTACATGGATATTCTCTTAGACTCACAGATACCTCCTGAAGCAGTTACTATACAAATATTATTTGACCAATTCCTTTGTGGTAGCATTCACATAAATTTAAGCAATATTTCTCAGAATGGGGTCATGAAAATCCTGATCTCAAATATTCTTATCTCAAAAATACCTTGCTGAGATTTCACTATAAATGAGGGACACATCTGTCTTTAGTCTTCTAGTCTTACCTTTCCACCTCTAGAGTAGGAACCATGCATCAATTCCAGCACCCTGGATGTAGTGACTTTATCTCACCAAGTCAGATGCTAGCTACCTACCTTACTGTGGCAAACTTCACTGCTATGATCAATAACTTACTTCCAAAGACTTCCACAGTCTCATATTTTCAGCCTGAAGTAACATTTTGTGCTAGGTAACTTGTTCCCATTCAAAGCAGTGAATCTTGCTTCCTCATCAATATACTTGGTTTGAAAGTATAACATGAAAGACTTCTTGCAGTGAGTCCCATAGGAGACATAGGAAAACAGAATATTTTTTTACTGTGAAGGTAGTTGAACACTGAAACATGTTGCTCAAATTGCTCAAGGAGTCTCCATCTGTGGAAATATTCAAGACCTCACTGAACAATTTTGAGTAACCTGGTGAGGTTGACCCTACTTGAACAGTCCATTTTAAGATTTATTTCCAACCTCAAACAATCTGTGAATATGTGATATCGAATTTCTGTATTGTAGAATGCAATAAAAAATTCTGCTCAGGCTGAAGAAAATCTGTACATCTTTAAACAAATCATGCTTCATTACATAAAAACAATTAGAAAAAAATATATAAAAATATTTTTGAAAACAAGCAAACTCAAGAAATATCTATTTCTGTAAGAAGCCAGAAGCCAGACAAGCTTTTGGGGTTAATGATTTCCATGAACACAGTGCTAAGAGAAACATTCGTGGCTGGGAAACCAGGAGAAATCTTTACAGCTGTTGCTTCTTTTGGTCATTCAAGCTGATTTATGGGTGTCATCATGGAGGAGAGGACCACCATGCAGTCAGTGTTTACAGCTAGCAGCCCACCATGTGAAAATCTCATGATCAACTGCCAATTACCCAATGGGAATGGCATGTACTATGGACATGCTATTGCTAACGACTGATGCCATCACCCCAGACAAACAAAATAGAAGTGCTTCTGGCAACTACTATCACCCTTGATGAACCAAACAGAATTGCCCCTGTCAACTACCACTGCCCCTAATGAACAAAATAGAAGTACCCCTGGCAACCAGCTGCTGCCCCCTGGCAACCAAAAGGATGCTATAGAGAGGATAAAAACCCAAAGAGCTCCGAGGAAGAATAGGTAACCCCTCTGCCAAACTGCAGCAATGCAGGTCATTGAGACATTGCTGACCAACTTGCTGCCTCCCTATGGAATTCTCTCTTTACTATCACTAACTTCCCCATCTTCCCCTCATTCTGGAGGGCAGCATTTGGCCTCCTTTGCAGCTTTAATCTTCCTTGGGTGCATATCTGTCAGATCATCGCCTCCAATTACACAACAATATCAAAGAAAGAATTAAAAACTGCAGGCATGAAATCAGACTTACTGGCCTTGTTTTGTTCAGATGGTGTAAAGTATGATTTCCAAAGTATCTCCAAAACCTCATGAAAGAATGTATTTACTGTTAATAAAATAACTTTATAGTTCCTCTTTTTTCTCCCATCGTAATGTACTGCATAATAAAAACAAGCTCTTCAAAAGAGGCAGTTGAGTTCATTTTCAGAAACAACTGAACATATGTTCCCTAAATTTAGAACTTTTAATGGTACAAAATGGCCTAGATTTTTACCCTTCATATGTGGTGATTTTGAGAATAAATTTAATTTGGAACTGATCTTCAACTTCTAGAAATAGAATATCAGAAAAAAAAATATTTGCACACTGCAGAAGCATTAGACACATCCATTTTAAATGGCAGAAAGAGTAATAACATAATAATTAGTTTAAAAATTAATGAAAAACAGAGGGCAAAGATAGATAAATAAACATGATATTCCTTTTTCTGAGATTCTGCTCATTCTAGAAAAGGAAATTTCATCCTAGTCTGTGGTGAGTATTGGAAATGATAAATAAGTAATGACATTTTCAAGTTACAAGTTTCTAGAGATCAGGTAGGGAGATGGGCCAAAAAAAAACCAAAACAGTAACAATGATCTGAGGAGGAAACTAAATTACTAAACAAGATATCGTAGTGTAAAATAACACAATATATACACAGTATAAACACAATGCCCAATGGAAAGGGCATGTACTATGGACATGCTGTTGAAACAACTGTTGCCATTGCCGCAGACGAACAAAACACAAGCGCTCCTGGCACAACCTGGAATAATTGTAGTATTCTCTTATTATCTGGGGAAAATTGAATAAATATTTTCTTGTTACAACAGAAATTTGAGTATTAGTTCAACTGTATGAATAAATAAGTGACTCTTTTCAGTCAGGAAACGATAATATTTGTATCAGCAGCACAAGCTTTTGTTGTTATTTTTCTACTCTCCATATCTTTATCTTGTGTGTATGGTAAACAAATCATGTAATCAGATGTACCTACAATGCTTAGCTATCTTCAGTATTTATTAAAATATTCAACATTTGGAAAATTGTTTTGCACCTGTGGAATTAGCTTATAAAAAGATTTAAATAGACAGCTATTTCTTCATATTTTAAAAATAAAAATTATTTCTTGCAAATTTCCCCAAAAAACCCTCAAAATACTTTAACCAATCTCAGTGAACTTTTCCTTCTGAGAGGGAATTTGTCTTGCAGGTTTTTCTATCTGATTGAGTACCAGCTACAAAACACCAATAGAACAGAGGATTGGTAAGCAATAGAAAATAAGTGCAGATATGCTGGAAGAAAGAGAGATATATTCACAAACAAGCAACAGACAGAAAGGACATGAGCTAAAAGACAGTTGAAAGCACTCTTGCTCCCATTGTGTTTTTACCTGTGAAACTTTGCTTTTGGTAACTGACTCAGCAAATGTGCATCTATGGGAAGTGGGAGGCTGAGGGAGAGAGAAGCAATTGTATTCAGAGATGTATCAAGATGACATCAACTTTACCACTTGAATTCTTTAATTTTTCTTGGCCTGTATATTTTCAACTTCTGCATATCTGCAATTGTATTATTCCCCCAGTGAAACAAGCATCCCACGGATGTTTATCTGAAGAAAAGATCTTCAAAAGACAATTTAGATAAATGAAAATTGTCTTTGTTGAAGATTAGGAACATTGACTGAAATAGCCTCATGAAAATCTAAGGTCCTCAAGAAGACTTTTTAAAATGGTGTGTTTTGAATTATAATGAATTTCAAAGTTCAAAGCTAGTAGAAAACTATTGCTGCTTGTAACTAGTAAAGTTACAATTATAACTTTAAACACTTCGGGGGCATTTTAAAAATGATTTATTACAAGTGACTTCTCTCTCTGCTGTATTACTTTGAATTAATGTCCTTTTCCTCTGCTTATCCTCCTCTTTAGGCATGAGTTGTCTAAACTTGTGAGGAGGGAGGGAAGACACTAATGGTTTTTATTCAGGCACCCAGCCAGGCAGCACAGAAGAGGAAATGATTATTTTTTAACTGAATGCACTGGCAGCTATGCACACAAATGCCCCAAATTAGTTTTATTTTTCAAAGTTTCCAGAGGAACAGAACTCAGGATCCATAGAATGCACATTAACAGGACCAATTATCTATATAGCTGCTGCTCTTCTTGAGCTTGGTATATATCACCAGATGTATTTTCTGAGTACAGAGTACAAAATTCATTAAAATAAGCCAGAGAAGCAACACTGGTATCATTTTTTTACTACTTCATATTATGTCCATCAGCCTAACTAATTCCTGTGATATAATCTTATATACTCTGCAAATTTCTTCTGGAAAAAAAAGTGGAAGAAAGTTTTAGCTCTTTTGTTGTACTTCATTTGTACTTTCCCTAGTTTTTCCACTTAATTCTCCTTACAAGAAGCAGCTCAATCACCTCAATATTCTTTACTTCTTTGCTCAAAATTGCTGATTAAGTGAATTGCAATGACAATTTTCTATCATGTTGCTGAAGGAATTTTCTTTTCAGTCAGAAGTGCAAGTACATTTAGATTCATTATTTTTCATATATCTGTCTCCTGTTAATGGAGAACGATAGACAGAAAGACAGGCAGACAGACAGATAAAGAAATGTACAGGGTTTGCAATTATCCAGTTGTGTTATTGGGAGAATTTTAAAATAACACAAATGCAGGACTACATTTTATACTCATCTTCAATGATCGTAGCTAAAGGGGGATCAGGCAATTTTATGTGCAATCCATTTTGAGCATATGCAAATTTTGTAAAAAGATATATAGACTGAACGAGCCTATGTAAATAAAGAATTTGGAATTTGTTCCCTCTTTGTTCTCAAGTTTGGGATGGCCATCAAGGAAATATATGAATGCCAATAATTCTTGCCCTTATAAAGAATGGGAATTTGTGGACCCAATTAATTATGTGCTTTTATTCCTTCAGATTTGTTTATAAAGTCTATTAGGACAGACTAATATTTTTCCTCATGAGTGTTTCCAAGCAATTATTTCCACAAAGGCACTTTCCTTTTCAATGAACTCCCTTAAGTGCAAATAAAATCTCTGAGGAAAGAGTTTTAATTGTAGGAATATAACTGATTACAACTAAAAATAAATATTTGTAACTGATAATTTATTTTAAAACTTTTTTATCTGCTTTTACCTGATAATAGTTAACTCAAATATCCTTGTCTGAAAAATTTGTTCTTTTAAAATTTTAGAAGTAATATTGATTCCAAAATTAGACAGTAGTGTGGACAGGTGTCTAAGGCCAGTGGCATTCTGGCTTGGATCAGAAATGGTGTACTCAGTAGAACCTGGGGAGTGAACATTCCCCTGTAGTTTGCACTGCCAAGGCTGCACCTCAGCTTCAGTTTTGGGCTCCTCTCTGCAATAAAGACATTGAGGCCCCGGAGCTTGTCCAGATAAGGGCAACAAAGTGGGTGAAGAGTCTGGAGCACAGTTCTTGTGAGGAGCAGCTGAGGGAACTGGGATTCTTTAGTCTGAAGGAGGCTCAGGGGAGAACTTATAGCTCCCTACTACTTCCTGAAAGGAGGTTGCATTGAGGAGGATGTCAGTCTGTTCTCAGTGTTGATGCATTGGTAATATAATACCTTGTGAAAGGCAGAAACTGTTTTCTTTTATTAATTGTCTCAAAGCTTGCTTCGTGAGGCCTTTCTGGTGATAAGACTCTAAGTGAGAACTGCAGGTTATCTGGGTCTGTGTCACCATGCCACAGTGCCTCTGCTTATTGTTGTAAAGATAAGCAGAAGTGGGGCCAAGCCTGTCTTTTTTTGGGGATAGGCTTGGAGAAGCTGATCACTGCAAAAGGCGATAATGCTTGTGCATGGCAATGAAGGTACCACTCCCTGCTGGCTTATCTGTTGGGCCAGGTATGTCACACTAGCAGAGAAAAAAAAAGAAAAAAACCTGAGAAATGGAGGATAAAAGGCCTTCACTAAACTAGCAACTTTGGAGAAAAAAATCTTTGACGGAGAACTCCCAAAGAGGAAACGGAGAATTCCCTGAGGGGGGGAAACTCTGCAGATGGACCCTGAGGCCTGCTTGCTGTCATCTCCCATCCCCCGCGGTGACCAGACGAGTTCCCGAGACTATGAACCTCGCTGGACCCACGGTGGTGATTATATCTCTCTTGCTTTCTATCAAGACTCCTTGCTTTTTATCCCTTTTCTATCGCTCACCTTCCCTTCCCCATATCCCCAAGCAACTAGTAATTGTAATAAACTGGTTGGGCTAACATTTGACCCGTTGTGTCTTAATCTCACCATCGGGTATACACATAATCAGAGAACCTCATCTCCCTCCTTTATATTGGAGCGTGACATACCTTCCCAGTAGTAATGCATTTTTTAGTGCTAATGCATTGGAACGGGCTGTCCAGTGCAGTGGTGGAGTCACTGTCCCTAGAAGTCTTCAAGAAATGAGTAAATGTGTCAATAAGATACATATTTCAGTGGTAATGGTGGTGATTGATTGATGACTAAACAAGATCATCTGAATGGTCTTTTCCAACGTCAATGATTCTTTGGTTCTATGATTCTAATTTCCCTACCTGACTCTGAAGATTTGCATCATTTCTTTCAGTTCAGTTTGGCAAGTGAATACAAAGGACAGATATGACCAAAGCTATTTTGTTAAAAAGTTTTCAGTTAGACATTGACAGTAGTTTTTGACATGATGCATATCTTGATTTTATAAGAAGCCTGCAAACAGTTAAGATACATGCTGAATTCAGAGTTGCTGTAAAACTCAACAGGCCCAAACGGTACTGTAGACAGATATTAGGGCAACTAAACCCATTACTGTGATACAAAATCCTCTATTCAAAAGCTTCCTAATCCCAGAAGTATCTGGAAGGTCTGTGTCTACTACTCATCCAGAACAGTTCAAGCTGGAGCAATCAGATGACAAAACGGTTGGCTGCTTGCCCTCCTTAAGAGCTGAGAGTTAGTTACAGAGTTGGTCTTAGGAAGTTTAGAGCATATCTAATGTTTATTTGTGTTATTGAATTTATTACAAACACAGCAGTCACGACCATGTTACTGCAATTGTCTTGTTATCTGTTTTAGGAAACCATAACCAGAATACTCAAATGAAATGTGGAAGATTTGGACTGCAGTTGAGAGAAAAAAAAATAGAAAAGGAAAAGGAAAAGAATCTCCAAACACATTTATTCAAAACTGACTTTTTAAATACAAGAGCGTATGCCTACTTATCTATCTAACTGTGTACATCTCTAACAGAATGACTTAAAAGTTGCATTTTCATTTTCACAGGTTCACTATGTTTGCATTTAATTCAGTATTTGGAAATTCCTAGTATTGTACTTTCTAGTGCTCTTCCTTCCCTTTTGTGGAGTGTAGTGAATCTGCTCATGGCATTTAAGACAGATGAAAACTCTCTGAAAAGATGTTCATATTACCTGGCCTTGTGAGAATTTGATTACTTTGCTATTGGATATCAATACATTTCTTTCAACTTTGCTGACACCTCATTAATTGTGAGTAAATTCATGCTAGGTCCTTGCAAGAATCGTAATTGATGCCAGGTAGCATCCAGCCAAGCTCTTAAATCATTCATCAATAAAGCAACATGTAAATTCTGTCCTTGAGGAGCAATGCACCCTACTTTTTTGGATACTAAGAAAGAAATCTAACATACCTGAAATCTCCAAGTATATCACAGTAACACTTTCTGGAATATATTCTTTTGGACTTTCATACATATCCTAATTCTGAAGTAAGATTTTTATTATTCTTACAATTTTCTACATGTGTAACACTCAAAGTAATAGATATCATCATTAGTTGATCAAATGTTAAAGGCCATTAGAACAAAATTTCAATTAGTACAATTTAATATATTCCAGTGTGTATTTTTCAAATGAGAAAAAATAATAGAGGTTTCTAGAAAGTGCATTTCATGGAGAAGAAAAAAGCTTAGAGAAAATGCAAATGGAGAGTTAAATAAAAAGATTCAAATATGAGTACAAAACTACACTGTAAGACAGTTATAATGTGTCATTCTTGGAAAGGAAGAGAAGGAAAGGGAAGAATAGAGGGAAGAGCTTTGTTCTGCTACATCTACTTTTTACATTACTCATGTATGCTTGTCTATTTATATCTGCCCTGTTTATTTCTGCATTGTAACATTACATTTTGTAGTACAAAGATAAAGCTTTAAAATTCAGATAGGAGCTTGTAATCCGCTGTTTTTCAGATCTTCTGTTTCAACAAAACATATATCTTTCAGGACCATAGGTATACCATACTAACAATTCAAACAATTATTTTCAAAACATGATAGTCAATAAAGTACTATTATATACAATGACTTAAAGAAAGACCATTTCATTACCTTTAAAGAGGATGTGATCTATGATTTTAAAGGCTTTATATATAAAATTTCACTTCTATTTATTTTTTTCTGTTGAAGTGACTAAAAGCCATCCTGTATAAGTGTATCATACCTCACACTAAATAATGTATATGCAATACTTTGTAAAAAATTATCTGCTTTGAAGAACGTCCACTCTGATCATATACATGATCCATTTAATCGTCCCGTTATTAGTTTCTCGTGACAGAAATATCAATAGGATATTTATTTTAATAAGAGGTTTATTGTCACAAATAATAACAGAAAAACACAAAGCAAAATGTTAACTCTTTAAAATGGATGAATGAATTTTCTGCTAACTTCACTTCAGTCGGAAGAAACCCAGTGGCACAAACATTGTGTGCATGTATGCATAACTGTTCTACCAATTTCTGATGAGCTCCACTTCGTAATTCAATTACTGAGATGGTTGGTGTAATTTGATGTTTGCTTGTTTGTTTCTGCAGTTAGCAATACAGGACATCAAATCAACCTTAGTTGCTAGGGTTCAAGTTTAACAAGTATGTGAACACTTATCTGAATCTCCCTACAAGATTCTACAGAGTTTTACAACTGATCAAATTAGATTGTTGAGTATATCCCATTTATTGTACATAAAAATGTAAAAATGGAGAAAAACAAAAAAGAGAGAAAAAGAAATAAAACCAAAATAAAAGAAGCCTTCATAAAAATATATATATATTTTTTAAAAACCACTTTAGAAAAATAAATCATGGAAAACAAACAAACAAACAAACAAACAAAAGACAAGATTCAAGAGAAGTCTTTAATAAAAACTCTTGTCACCTGTGTTATACAATATAACAAGGGGGAAGAGCCACATAATTATATCTTGGGATGTTTACAATGGACAGTAAGAAAATATTATTCACTAGTAAGTTAGTGCAGGTGGTAACTGTCAGTGATTGCTTGGAGAGACAGTGGTTGTCCATTCCTGGAAGTTTCAAAAATTAGCTAGACAAAGCCACATTCAACTGATCTAGATTTGGAGATGGTCTAGCCTTGATCAGAAGCATGGACTAGGTGTATTTAAAGGATTATTTCTACTATCTTGCTATGATTTTTATTAAGCAGAAATGACCTTCAGTGTCTTAGGAATCTGTACGTCTCATTCAGCCCAAAATATTTTTTACATCTTTTTGCTGCAACCATAGAAGTCTTCTTCAAGTTAGAGTACCTAGAAAAATCTCCTTCAGAAGAGATCAAGCTCTGCCTAGCAAATTCCAATGGATGACAAGGACACTGATTCTCTGTTCACACAGCTACTACATTATCATCATTTTTTACTTATTTATTTCAAATGCCCAGCTCTTACAGCTGTTTGGTCTCCTGGCAGACTTCCTGTCACTGGTGATGCTAACAGCTAAGAGGTAACAATGCCTCTGAGTCAAGTGCTCATGATTTTACTGAGATTAAATTGTAAAGGTCATCTCATAGATCAAACAGTTCCTGGCCTCTTTCATCTGCATGATGTAAAGAAGCCAGATGGAATGTTCCTACAACTATCTACTTCACTGTAAGTTGTATACATTAAATTCTGACCTAAAGATCTGTATCACAATTTATCAGATAGTTATTGCTCAGTGACAAAGAATTATGTCCTACTATTTTGGGTTCTTCTCCTCAAGAAAAAAAAAGTGAAATTTTTTCATCATGTTTATGACATTAGCAAGATAAAATGAGATTACTTTATTTTCATGATCTCTTAGATTACCTACCAAGGAAAAAATATTGTTCCTCATTACTCATCCATTCTTGGATGTGCTGGCAATATCATTGCATTGTTCAACTTATGCTCATGATTAGTAGAATAATTTCTAGCCATAACTAGGCTAATTCTTCCATTTACTCTACATGCTTTCCTACTTAGATTACTTCAAATACCACTAGTGAGCTGTTACAAGGATTTATGCAATCATATAATCCTGTCCATAGAAAATATTATTGCCAGGGCAAAAATGCAACTATCTCTAGCTAAGGTTAGAAAATTGCAGAGCATTTCATTTGTAATACTCTTTACTTCCAACACAGGTAGAGCTACATAGATCTCTTCTACATAATTTAAAACAATTATGTGTTTGCTAAATTCTGATAAACAAAAATATTTCTTATACCAGAAAGTGAAATTGTTAAAATACAGTGATTTTCCACCCCTTTCTGATTTTTTTTATTTTTAATATTTTGAGATCTGTATAAACAAATTCTTTTTTGTTTCCTCCATGTTAGTTATAACATTACTGAAGTATAACACAAAAGCTGAGGACATCTACCAACCTCACACATGCTCACTGTCTTTACCGGTGATGTATCTATTTCTTCTCTGTTTCAGACGATAAACCTCAGGGATTCTTCTGGAAAAAAATATTTATGTATCTAATATCTAGAATTTACAGAATCCTTCAGGTTGCAATCCTTCAGGCAATCCTATAGATTGCACTTGAGAAAAAAATATAGTATACAAAATTGCTGTTCTAAAATGTTTAACTGTTTTTTCTGTAGATATTTAATTAAAAATTGTGGGTTTTTTCTGATTTTCAAGGAGAAAAAAGCCAGCCAAAAATTTCTTCCCTGCTTTTACAAAGTAAGGGCAATTAAAGAATTCTTTGGGAGTTTAAACATGATTTAATTTGCTCTGTGTTTCAGTAAGTTTTTGAGATGTGGTATCTCATATACAGAGGAGGATGTATAAAACAAAGAAAAAAATAATAAAGTCATTTGACACTGTCAGATGATCATGCCACAGCCAGTAGTAACATACCACAGATGTAAAGGACAATGTTGACATGTTTTTCACCCTTTGAAATACTAACATATGATTTCCTTTGGATCACAAAGACTTCGTATTTGAATCTCAGTTTCACTACAAATCACATAGATTTAAATGCATTTAGATTAGTTGTTAGTGCATATATACACATATGAAAAGCATACAGTGCGTATAGTTAAATTATTTTATTTAAATCAAAATGTACAGAAATCATATATGAATAAGAATCTACCTAGAAGTTAATTTCAGTGTTCTAATATTTAATGTTCACTCGCAGAAATGTTTCACAAAGAACTACTGTTTATGGTGACAAGTCATTATTTCATAACAAATGCTGAAGAAATAACATTCACAACTTCGTTTATACATTAACAGAAATGTGTCTTCACAGTCAGGACAGTGTTTTCAGACCAAAATCTGATTTTCACAAAAGATTGATGGCATATTAATAGGGTATTGAACTTTATTTTGAATTGTTCCCTGATTCTGGTTCACCTCAGTGCCTTCACTTCATGTATGTGAAGTCACTCAAGGGACCCAGCGTAGCAGATAATACCACTGAGATGAAATCTTCTGAGCAGTTCAGTGCTCATCTCATTTGACTCGGGCTGTGTGTCACCCTATACAACTCCCCAAATCTTCAGCATAGCATAAAACTGCTCATCATACTGAGTTTCTCCAAATTCAGTGCATTCTTTAGGCATCATAATCCACCTATGTGTCTGCTGGAATATTACAAAGATTTGTTATGGTGACCTAAATTGTTTTAAAAACACAAAATAAAAATGTTGAATATGGAAGTTGTGGACAAGGATGTTTGAATGCATGTGCCACATTAGATGTATGTGCAGTGAAGTCTGGACATGAATTGACTGATCTGATTTAGAGGAGGTTAACATTGAGAAGAGACAGCAGAAGCTATCCTGCTTGAATGACAAAGGGCACAAGGAGCATAGAGTATACCACAAAAGCAGTGCAAGTATTACGCATTCCCTTTTCTTTGATTATAAAGTAATACTTAAGATAAAAAATGCAACACATGAATGCTCCATTTAAGTGTGTAAAAACAAACGGAATTAACCTATTTTTGTTTGCTAGATTTTCTTATTTCTAAAAAATATATATTAAAAAACAATGTGATTGTTTTTTTTTCCTTTTGACTAGTTAACATTTTCTAGAAAGTTGTAAGAGATTTGAGCAATTTTCAAATCTAATAAACACATTTGAGCTTTCCATCGATTAATTCTCAGCTGTAGAACTCTTCAATAAATATTTTCTGAAGCAAATATTTTCCGAAATTCTCTTTGCTCTCAAGTCTTAATCCGTACTTCCACTATATTTATTCCTTCTGTATTCAGAGACTAACTCTTTTCAAATTCTTTGAAAGGAAGCAAAACTGCATTATCTATTTCTCCTCCTAACCTGAGCAACCTCTGGTTTTCTGCACAGCTGTTCAGGTCTAAGGGCACATCTTTCTCCTGACTAAAACTTTATCTTCCTCTCCATCTCCCTGCAATTCTCTCGGGAACTTCTCAGAAAGTCTGTGTGCCAGTGCCAGTCCTGGCAGTGTGAGGTGCCTGATGAATTGCAAAGCCAGGTGACATGTAGAAAATATGTGAACTTACTCCCTGGTGGAATTAAAGAACCAAGCTTCTCTGTGAATTCTTGTATTCTTCAGTTTTAGAAAGGCACTGACCCTTACCTTGCATTCTTTTGCTTTCCTCCTCTACTGTTTCATGCTGCTGCCAAATCAAAGGACACTTCAAAGTAGTTTAGGGCATAAAATTTAACCTATGTTTGAAACTGTTACAGTCCTATAGGGAATGGTCACCCTCTTCTCACCACATTAAGTGACCACTAAAAAAGATTTTAAAAACTCTAGCCACACAACACAAAAGATTTTCTGTAAAGAAGTAAATGGTGTTTGTGTGTGTTTTCTAAGCTTTGACTAGGTGTGATATTAATTCTGAACATATATTTTCTCTTTCCTCCTTATCCAACCAGAGTGTGACCTTACAAACCTCTAACTGAGAACATCAGATTCCAGATGAATGCAAAGATTTAGTTCAGGAAATAAAGGAAAGATAGAAAGTTATAAGATAATGTTATAATGTTCCTTCTTTTCTCTTGTTCCTTCTTTTCTCTTGTTCCTTCTTCCCTTCCCTTCCCTTCCCTTCCCTTCCCTTCCCTTCCCTTCCCTTCCCTTCCCTTCCCTTCCCTTCCCTTCCCTTCCCTTCCCTTCCCTTCCCTTCCCTTCCCTTCCCTTCCCTTCCCTTCCCTTCCCTTCCCTTCCCTTCCCTTCCCTTCCCTTCCCTTCCCTTCCCTTCCCTTCCCTTCCCTTCCCTTCCCTTCCCTTCCCTTCCCTTCCCTTCCCTTCCCTTCCCTTCCCTTCCCTTCCCTTCCCTTCCCTTCTCTTCTCTTCTTTTTATGCCATGTGTAATTGCTAGAGCTGAGAGGCGTGGGGATAAGCTAGGCAGTGTGTGCCAGAGCAGCGCTGGACTACAGCTGATTAGGGACTTCAGTGACTCTGGAAGGAAGCTTTGGCTATGCATAGTCATCAGGCTTCTGTAGCTAAATCTGCCTCAAATGAAGTGTAAAGACCAAAGCACAGATTAGAAACTATGGCGGTAGAATGGAGATCATTTTCCTACCAATGTAAGCTGTATATAATAAATTTATAAAAAACCCATGTCAACAAATACATCACTCATCTCCCCAGCTTACTGATGTCCATTTATTTTAAAGTATGGCTACTGAAGCAGAGACGAGTAAAAAATCTTAAGAGCTACTGCTATATTTTCTGACTTGTGTGGGTCTCCAGACCCAAATACAAGGCCACCACTGTCCTGGGAGTGCACCGATACTCCGCAGGAGGAAACAATCCTGTCTGCAATCATTGAGGGCATTTAGTTCACATCCAGTGGTTATACCATAGAGATACATCTTCGTTCATCTTAGCCAATTGGGATTTTCAAGGAAATTTATACAGTATCTTTGTTCTCTTACTGACAGTTATTTACATCAAACCCAAAGTTTCATTCGTTTGGGACAAGTTGCATTATGGTTCATTATGGTTTTTAAAAGATATATTCTTATACAACTCAATTTTTCATTAAATATTTTGTCATGTTTCATTAAAGATATTTGACATCTATTCTCAATAACCAGCTTTAAGATCTGACTATACTGTTCATCAAAAGAAGATATTTCATTAGCTTTAGTATTACCTTTCATTTGGGATATGTAGCTTATGTTGATTTTTCACTATTACAACTAAAACAAATTAAAAGTTTTTGAAATGTTGTTCTGTATGTACAGTATTTTTTGGTAAGTTTATCCCCTATGAGTTTCTAATGTTTTCAAATTAAGATGTAAAATTTCACAACAGGATATTTTTAATTGGAGAATATATTCTGTCTTTCACAACTAAAATCTGTCTCACTGTCTGCCCAAGTGCAGGCAATCCCAAGGCAGAAAAATGCAGAAGAAACCTTTCTGCAACTATATTTCTACATCACATTGCATTCAGATCTACAGACAGATCACCAAACTGCAGACAAGGAATTTGAATGTCCTTGTCACTGATTTATTTGTCAAAGTTCATCCAAATGTTTCATGTAAGGATGATCAACTGTAATGAAGCCATAGAAAGAATAGACAATGATTGCAATGAAATAATGTTGGAAATTAAAATTATAGAATAAATTGAACGTAAAGGTGAAGGAAAATTACCAACAGGATATCAGGACAGACTGTGCCAGGAGGGCAAAATTGGACTAAGTCAGTCTATTTTAAAACTGAAAGACTGAGGCTGATTTTCAGCTTTGAAATATTCTGAATGTATTTTCAATGTTAATACAGTAAATTAATTTGTTTTACAGTAAATTACTTAAATTTCCATTAGTATATGAAAATTTCTATTTTTTTTTCTGTCACTGAAAGATAGTTTTCTCACAACCCTAGCAGTTTTAGACTTTGCCAATTCCTTTATAGTCCTCTATATTTTATAATTTGTATTTGCAAATAAAGGAAAAAGTATAACTTTTTTATACAATGTTAATGTGGTTAAAAAAATAAAAAAGTGGGATGACTTGATTTTTGAGTGCTTTTCTCTCCTACAGCTACAGAAGGAGCTTAGATTATGTATTGAGATTATATGTCTATGTCACAGATGTTTAAATGATATTAATTCAATTCCTATTGCTGTTTTTTTTGTGTGTGTGTGTGTGTGTGTGTGTGTGTGTGTGTGTGTGTAGATTTGCTAAATTAAATAGGTGTAGTGAGATCAGAAGCACAGCTGGTAGGCAAGTGGAAGCCAATCTTTGAAGTTAGGATACTGTAAGAACATCCACTCCTTTCTGTTTGACCAAGTTTAGAGTTTTCCATACTGCTATAGTAATGCAACTTTGTGAAATAAACTAATCACCAAATATCTCTGGTGGGCTAGCAAATTAATGAAAATTTTCAAAATCAGAAATCAGACTACAGCAACAATGTAGATGTAGTCACTCTGACAAGGCAATTGTGCTTTACTTCTTTCTTATGACCCTAGTATTTCTTTTGTGATCTGATTTCATGTTGGAATAACTCTTCTCTTTCTGTTATGGAACATTCACCCAAAAACCAAGATGTTCAGATTTAACAGAAGATCTCGCTACTTAAAAATGTAGAACTCAGGGTTATACGTGACATTACTTGTCAGTAATTTTGAACCTTTTTCTAATGCTTCAGGCTTCAGTTCCTCTGTAATGGATGCACTTGGCAGCAGCAATCTTTTATAACACATGAAAAGCAAACATAAGTAAAATAACCCAAACCACATCCATTGTTAATAATTGATGTTCATTCAGCATTGGCAAGCATTGATTATAGGCTTAAAAGGAAGTTCTTGCAATATTGATATGGATGCTTTTGACCTGAAACTGAAAGCTACAAGCACTTAGTGAAAGACAGTGACAAGAATGTACACAGTTTATAAAATTGAACAGTATTTTCTTTTAAAAAATAGCCAGCAGTAACTAATGTACATTTTTGGTTTTTTATCTGATTTGAGGCCTGATTCACCATAGGAGTAAGGACTCACACTTTGAATTGAAATGAGTTTGGAGCACTCATGTTAATGATACTGTGCTGTTGAAAGGCCAGTTGTTTTATGAAGGTACACACAATTAGAAAAGCTTCCTGAAAAGTGTAACTACAGTTCTTCAATACAATATAGAACTAACGTTTGTAAATTATATCTGCACAGAGTAGATGCATTTTGCATATAAAATTACAATGGAGATATGGATGGATAGGAACTTTATGAGATTCAGTGGGGGCAAGTACAGAGTCCAGCACCTGCGAAGGAATAATTGCATGCACTAGTACAGGTTAGGGGCTGGCATGTTGGAAAGGTCTGCAGAGAAGGACCTGGGTGTACTGGTGGACAGTAGTTGATCATGAGCCAGCAATATGCTCTTGTGGACAAGAAGGCCAATGGTATCTTGGGGTGCATTAAAAAAAACGTGGCCAGAAGCACAAGGAAGGTTATCCCCACATTTGGTCCACCCTGCTGGAGCAACGTCTGGAATACCACATCCAGTTCTGGGATCCTCATTTCAGAAAAGACAGGGAAATTCTAGAGGGAGTCCATTTGAGAGCTCTGAAGATGAGCAAGGACATGGAACATCTCCCTTATGAGAAAAGGCTGTGAGACCTCAATCTGAAGAGAAGACCGAGAGGGGAACTTATCAATGCTTCTAAATATCTAATGGGTGGGAGTGAAGTGGATGGGGCCAGGCTTTTTTCAGCAACAATACTACAAGGGGTAATATGCACAAACTGGAACACAGGAAAATCCATGTGAACATGATAATTATTTTGAAGATGACAAAGAACTGAAACAAGCTGACCAGAGAGGTTATGGAGTGTCTTTCTTTGGAGATACTAAGAATTCTCCTGGATTCTTTCCCATGGAACCTGCTCTAGGGAATGTGCTTTAGCAGTGGGTTTGGAGTAGGTGAACTCCACGTGGCATTTCCAGCTCCCACAATTCTGTGACTGTGAAATTATGCTGTGAGAGAGATCACCGAAATCTTTAAAATGAAGTCATTCTGTGAAACAAGAATCACATTACATAATAATACTACATAATAGTTTTTATGGTGTATATCAGAGATTCTGTATGCACTAGGCTGTGGAAGGAGTACACCAGTTAATGTTTCACAAATATGTCATTTTTGGAATTCTTAAATTTTGACTATTGTCTCTAATTTTCTTTCAACTTAGATGTCTTTTAATGCCAATTATTGTCAAAGACAAATATAAGATATCTGACAAAATTGAACTTGTACACTTGCTGAGTTCAGGTCTCCAGACATCCTCACCTTGATAGTCATTCCTCTTCTCACTCTTTAGCTATACTGCAAATGGATGGATTAGATCTGAAAACAAACTGCATAATGAATTGTTACCCAAGAGAAAAGAAAGATCTTAATGCCCCTCCATAACCACAGAATTATTTTTGCCCTCCTATTTTGATATAGAATGTTTATTTCTCAACAATCCCCAGAGTTTGAACAAGATAAATTTGAGGCTACTTTTACATTTAAACATTTGTATTATATAAAGTTTTTCATTTCAGGTGTCAATGGAAACATCATTGTATAGTAGAAGAGAGGCAAGATACTAAAGAACAAAGTTTGTGAACAAGATGGGAGACAACACTAATGTAAAGGAGAGAAGAAGTTGATAATGAAGAACTTGGCATCACCACTGTTTAAAATGTATGTAATTTTTCAATTATAAATATAATTTGCACAAAGAAACACAAACAAAAAGCTAAAACATTTAGCATATTACCACTTAATCTCTTAACAGAAAGGCTATTTCATAACATGGGCTTTGAGAATTTCACCCAAGAATTTAGAGCATACCTATAGTGTTCTAGTAAGCATCAATTTTAATAAATTTCCCTTTTGCAATTTTAAATATATACATACACTAGATATGCTGGGTTTCTGTGGCAATAAAAAATAATGATGTGCATAGTGATTTAAAGTAAAGAACAAGTGTAAGAAAGCATGCAGTATTTTCATACTTTACCCCAGAAGAAGGGATCATGGCAAGCAATGGATTGAATGGTAGATGGGTCCTTGTTTACTAAATGGAGAGTTGAATTGGCACAATTAATGTCATAATCTTAACATCCAGAAATGAATAAGTACCAGCCCAATCCCTCCTATAACGTAACGGTCTGTGAAAGCTGTTGTGAATGTCACCAACTGTACATAGCCCTGAGGTACAACTCTTTTTTAATCATTTCAATAGAACTTAAACCAATATTGAAAATGGCATTCATAATATTCCTGAAACCTTGTTTGTAGAGACCAAAGAGGAGATAAGAAGAGAAATGGGGATCTCAATGCCTGCCATAGGTTTCTGAAGGCTTTCTTTTCTGGAGGATGTTTCTCTGTAAATGCTAATATACAGGCTATGAATGAAAATCGCTAATAAGAAATTCCTCTTCTTCTCCCAGTTCCATGAACTTAGCCAAATACAATACTGATGCAAAATGTAATGTTTCTCCTTTGCCTTCCTCATCATCACTTCAAAATGACCTTCAAAACCTTGCTGTCTTGCAAGCAGACTTTCATCGCCCATAGTTTGGCACTGACAATGCATGTGTATGAAAACGTGATAAATTCATGGAGTGAATGTACTATCAATAAAGCTTTTGTTTTGAAATAGTCAAAATCAAATGATCATATAATTTAAAAAAATTAATGTAGAGATACACAATTCACAGAACTGAAATAGAAATGTGACAGATATGCTTGTTCCATACCTGGTCAGCTTCATCTTTAATTTTATATTTCATAAAACTAGTATGTATCTTTTAAATTTTTGTATCCAACTAAAAGTATTGACTGAAATTGCAAACAATTTTCTAAGTTCAAATAAGTTGCTGCTTTTATCATGTAACTATGGTGTTCATTCTGGGGTAGATAGTTTATGTCTATTTTTTTCCCTGCAGAATATTTTCAGGACAAAAGTCAAATGGAGTGGCTCAGATTTTGATTTGGTACACTCAAACAGTTATAACTAGATGTAACTAATAAAATTGAATGGAGATGTAAGTGTGAAGGAAGCGCACAGTCATGTAGTCATGGACATGATGACATGTGGGATACAAGAAGTGCAAATGGATGTCTGTGGAAAGGAGATAAAGACCAACCAGGACTCCCATTAAAATTTCTATGGTAGATTTACTTTCTGCTACTTTATCTAACAGAATATTTGATTAACCGATTTAAATTTTCTTCCAATTTTCATAGTCATTACTTGTTCTTATTCAGACTAGAAAGAGAAAATATAGAGTTGTCTTAATATATTCATATAGCAATGTCCTGAGTTTCTTTTGTGGAAAGTTTTAGCTCAACATCAGGAGTAAGGCTATCCAAATAGATTTAGCATGCTTTTTCATACTTTCAGTGACAATTACGTCAATGGCTATTGCTCTTGACAATGAAAATGTTTTCCATGACTTGCTCTGATGGCATTTCAGTACTCAGAGTAAAGTCTTTGCTTCTTCTGTATTAAAAGAAGTTAAATGGAATACCTTCTAACATTCTATTTCCACACAAATGCATTTATTTTCCCAATAACCAATGTGGTTTTATGCCAGCTTACTTAGTTATCATAATGATCTGCAAGAGTATTAACTCTATGTTCAGACAATTACCCAAGCTGAAGAATGAGAATTCACTACTATTAGGTAACTTGAAGTATTACCTATTAGTAACCTTAGACGAGGTTCGATCAGACCTGTGTAAATAGTGATAGAAGGCACACTGTCTTTCAACTTATAATTATAGTTAGGTAGTAAATTGCATTTTCTTTATGCAAAATCAAAACATCGTTTTGGGTTCTATGTATATCATTTTGTAACATATTCCAAACCTGATTATTTTCATGAATGTTTAGCCTTCTAAGAAGAATTGGTTGACCTTCTCAAACTGCATGAGATTTCATTAAATTGTTAAACTAAATACTGTATCTGTATCACTTTAGACTTCAGGGTAAAGTTATTTTTTGAAAGACCTTGACCCTAAATTCTTATCTATTTTTGATTCCAATTTAATGAGCACATTCAAACTTTACTGTTTAATCACATCAGACATCAATGAATTTTGCATTTTAATTAGGTAATAAATCTACATGATTCTCTGGATTATTTGAGGATACACCCATGAAACACCTAAACCATGCTGATGAGTTCCAGAAAGGGCATATAATACATTTTAGACTCCCTAACATTTGTTTCCTACCTTTTCAGTGGTATTTTAGTTTCCTGTTATTGAGACATAAACATTTGTACTGCTGTTCTCATCATTTTCTGAAATATGCATTACATTTCTTAAATTTTGTTTCATCACTCTCACTACACAACGATGGTCGGTCTGATAAAACCTTAAAAGAGCATACTAAGTTATCAGTTTTCTATATCTCTGGTTTCAGATAGTATTTAAAAAAAAATCCATTCATCATATTGTAGAACAGTTGTCCTCCCCTTCCATCTAGCACAGTCATTTTGCTCTTAAGTGACAACCCGTTCAGTATCTAGCTCGTGGCCATTAAGCTTCTTGAAAAATACATTCTTTTGAAACTTTCTTTTCTTTTCTGTTAGTTTTATGTGTTACCCACACTTTATTTATTTGACCAACAGTATGCAGATGGTCTCTGACAAACATTTAGTGATGAATCTGTGGAATATCTCAAAACAATTTAATACTTCTTACCATTAGATATGTGCATCACACATACAAATAGAGAAGAAACATATCTGTAGAGATTCATATCTATATAAAGTATATGGAAAAGCACAGCAAAGCAAAGAAAAAAGAAAAGAAAAGAAAAGAAAAGAAAAGAAAAGAAAAGAAAAGAAAAGAAAAGAAAAGAAAAGAAAAGAAAAGAAAAGAAAAGAAAAGAAAAGAAAAGAAAAGAAAAGAAAAGAAAAGAAAAGAAAAGAAAAGAAAAGGAAAAAAATCTTAACATGAAAAGCATGCTCACCGAACACAGAATGTAGATGGCAGTCTGTATTTTACAATCAGTGAAGATGTTCTTTACATAAAGATCCTCTGTAGATGCTTAGGAATAGAGAATTTCCCATGGATACCAAAGGAATCATTTATTATTTCAAGGATTTTCATGACTGTGAAAAAAAAAACCAACAAAAAAAAAGACATTCTAAAACTTACATTCCTAGAGATCTCTACTCCAATAGAAATGGAATCTGATGTTCTGTACTAAGGACAAATATTTCTGGCCTAGTAAGCAAATGCCTTTTTTGTTTCATGGAAATAATTAGCATTTGCTTTGTTACAATTTAGTTCACAGTAATGTATTTCTGTCAAAAAAAAAACAAAAAAAAAAACCAAATATATATATATAGGAAAGGTAAATTCTACTACTTTAGAAAAGCCTTTTTTTTTTTTATTCCACATCTGCAGTTACAGTTGTTTCAAACTTTGCAAAATTTTCTTTTCTCTGGTCATTTACTTTTTTGAACAGCCCATGTTTACTCCCATAATCTTTTTCTTTTGTAGTGTATCTTCAGTTTATCACTGTATCTCAGAAAATGTCAGGTTCTGTAATTAAAATATCTAACTAAAGAGCACTATTGACAGTCATTGCAAATCTCAGCAGTTTTTCACTTTTCACATGAAGACACTGTTTGCTAATTGGATTAAGTCTGGGTCTGCCTGTAATCTCTACGAGCAGTAGTTAAAGAAAGAACTGTCATGTCACACCTGGTTTGCAGGTTGGAAGGTGAATGAATACAGATAATGCACAACCCATGCACATAATTAACTATGCCTTATTTCCTTTATTAAAAATCTGCTTATCAATAACAATGACTTGACTAAACCACGAGGTAATATTTTAAGGTACAGTGGACCTAACCTGGATAGGACTGTTTAAAAATGCTGAGTGAGCCTTTTTTATGTAACATTGCTAGTAATGTTCAAAGTTTTTTTTGTCTGTGTTTCTGTGGATTTTGCTGTTTCCTGCCTCAGTTTCTTTTGTCCCCATATGTAAATTTCAATAAATATCACTAAATCAGTTCACATTTACTTTAGCTTTCATCCCTCATTTGCAGTAGGAACAACTTCTGCTGTAGCCACCATTGTCATGAGTCATCGTGAGCATTTAATTCCATCCTTAATGTGCTTGAAATGAATAACAATATAAATAAAGTTTATGATTGTCCAGTGATCAAATGTCCTACCTATGCAACGTTGTCTAGGGATCTGCTTTGGCAAGGGGGTTGTACTTGATGATTGATCTCTAGAGGTCCTTTCCAACCCCTAAAAATTTGTGATTCTGTTAAATACAAACTTTCTTTGAGCTATAGAACCCTTCTGTGTGCTATTTAACTTCCCACATAACAGCATAGTTATACTGTTGGGTGATTTCTTGTTTCTTAACAGTTCTTAATAAGAGGTGGATTCAAGGCTAATGTTCAATAGTATTGCAAAGAAGGATAATCAAGGACTGATGACTATGCAGAAGTTTGGAAATAGAATCTAAAGGAAATTCAGTGTAAATTACATTGACCTGATGATGATAGAGAAAACAAAAAAAAAAAGAAACAGATATCAGAGCTGCAAAAAGAATGTTGATATATCCTGAAGTGGGGGTAACTGTTGAATTTCAAGATGGATTGAGGGATTATAGACAGCAAGTGAATAACTGAGCTTTCGTTGTTGTTGTTTGATTGTTTGGTTTTTTTTTTCTAACTTTTTTTCAGTTGTTATTCTAACAGCTGAATTTTTGAGGGAAATACACAGAAGATGAATAAGAATCCACAGACTTACTTTTCAAACACCATATGGAAAAAAGAAGTAATTTTCATCTAGAGAATGTTTTTTGTCTGTGTTTTTTTAAGAGTAGCTATATATTCATTGTAAAATATCATCACATATATTCCATAACTCCTCCAATTACTGAAAGGTTAGAATGAATCGTTCTAAATATTCTGTTAGTTGCGTATAATTTTTAATTTCCATTGCCTTCATTTTTCTGTGTAAATTTATTTTCTAAAATCACATTAAATACAATCTCCACTAGACTGCTGTTTGTAATTTTTAAGTATATTTTTTTATAATTCTCTTCAGACTGAGACTTATATGCTTATTTTCTCTCACAGCATTTTTTTCCTTCAGAACTGTCTGAAACTTTTCATATTTGCAAATTATGAAGAGCAATTGAAACAGAGCATGCAATCTTACCTTAGCCCTCCCTTTTTTTCCTCCTCCTCATCTAATCATTTACTCTGAGTAGTTTCTAATAAATTCAAATTCTGTTTTTCTTGATGCAAGACTTATGAAGAAATCAACATTTAAAACAAAGACTTTTCAAAATCTCTTATTTTACCTTTGGGTACTTTCAGATTTCAAATAGAAAAAGAACATGGGACAGGGAAAAGAAAACAAGTACAGAGTCTGTAAGAATCCAGACAGTTCCTCAACTCCAGTAAAGCATAGTTTTTTCACTGAAAAAATATAAAGTAACAAGTATATTCTTGTTTTGGAGCTAAGACAAAGTTGTTTCACAGCATTCACTCTGTGTTATGGTCTTCATGAAATATCCCACAGCTCACAATGCATAACCCCTTCCAAAGTACCTGTACATTGTAACCTGATGAGTAATAATAGATAGAAAAAACGGTTGTGATGGAGCAGGAAGATTCCTGAGGGTAAATTCAGTGCTAATCATTGCTGTTTCTCTTTCTGTGTAGTTCTGCCTGTGTTTGTGTGATGGGAATGGAGAGCAGGGAACAATTTCACTTCTCTGTTTAACATAATATGTTGTTTTTTTAATAGTACCTAGTATGTTTCAATTGGAAAGAAATATTCCTAAGGCAATGTTTAAATGCTTTCTTAATCTCATAGAAGAACTGTGATTTTTCCATGAAAAACAACATTTTTAATATAAACAACAAATGAAACCACTGATTAGTTTCAACTTTAATTAAGAGTTGATCCTCATTTAACATTTACTAAATTGAAGTAGCAAGATAAAATAAGACAACAAAATGTAGTGTAATCAAATTAGATGTGATAATACTTCTTCTTATTACCACTGTAAATAGCTAATACAATGTTCCCTATAAATATATTGACTTGCAAATTATTTTTTCATATATAGATGTATTCTATCATTAAAACAAAATTAATGAGATTATATCACTTACAAAAATGCTCTTCATTTGAATTTCAAAAGATTTTCATATCTGAAAATGATTAAGTACAAGAAAGATTTTAACATTTTCAGTCTTAAACCCAAGACTTTTACATTCATTCATACTTAAAAAAAGTCTGTTCTGCAACTCTTAAAATAATTTTATAAATAAAATAAATCTATAAATATATGCGTTATGAATCTAAAATTCTGTGTTTTTTAAAATTTGTGTAGTTAATAAGTCCTTTAGCATAAAATAATTCCCTTCCTTTAAAGTTCGTCTTTGCAGAATTTAACTGTGCCTTACAATTTCTCTGTTATTTCTGATGGCAGGATTGCATGACTTCAGTGTGATGTTTCTTATCAGAGACTACACATGAACAATCAACATGTAAACTCTTTTTTTTTTTTCTTTTCCATGGAAATATCAATTTTGACTAAGAAAACAAATGGGGAAATAGGTCAGTTAAAACCCAAAATGAATGTAGCAAAAACTAATTATCTTGCTGTTGACAATTCTTTCATACAAGAATAACACATTAAAAAAAAAAAAAAAAAAAAAAAGCTTTTTTTTTGTTTCCATAGTAATAGGGTACCTTTAAGAAAAAACGTGTAAAGGTTTTACTGCTACAAAATTGACACATAAACTGTCAGATTTTAAGATGGAAATCCAGATTGAAAAAATATTTAAAATATTTAAAAAATATATGGATAAACTAGAGAAACTAGAGAAAGTTTGATCCTCACCTAGAAGACAAGGAGAGAGTTCAGTCTGCACATTGCTTTATTTACCTCTTCCACATTCTAGTCATTTCAGAGAAATAACACTGAGCTAAATAAATTATTAAATTGAAATGAGGGTGTTATTATCATTTTCATAATGTTGGGGTTTTTTTCTTCTAAAGTTTATTTCTACAGTACAGGTATATTGAGTCCTTTAAGCAGAAGCTTTGTCTTCATGTGACTTCTTACGCTACAGAGTAATAAGATATATTGATTGAAATGCACATCGAGACGAGTATTAAGATTTAAGATTGGGAATTGCACAATGAAGATGATATCTCAACTGTACTTTCTTAGGAACATACCATGGAGCATGTCAATAAGATTTTTTTCATATGAAGCTAAACAGGGAGGTGATCTCAAGGACTTTGCCTCTAACATTCATTCTTTCCAGAGGATCAGGCTGAGGCTTGTCCAAACTAGACCAGATTCTAGAACTACAACAAATTTTTATTTGCTTTGCAAATTAACCACTATAGCATCCCAATGTCTGATAATGTAGACATAGACATAAAAATGTCTCAATTTATGCAGCAATCAGTGAGTGGCAACAGGACAAGTGTAAATGGCCACAAACTGATACATAGGAAGTTCCGCACAAATGTGCAGAAGAACTTCTTCACGCTGCAGTGATGGAGCACTGGCACAGGCTGCACAGAGAGGTGGTGGAGTCTCCTCTGGAGATGTTCAAGACCCACCTGGACGCCACCTAGCGCAACCTGGGGTAGGGAGCTGTTTTGGCAGGGGGTTTGGACTCAATGATCTCTGGAGGAACCTTCCAGCTCCTACAATTCTGTGGTTCTGTGATTCTGTGATAAAGCCATCTTTCTAATCCAGTATAGAACATATTGAATTTCTTTGGAAAAAGTCAAGAAACAGTAGGTATTAAGGCCAGCACTAGTCTCTCCCTACTTTCCTGATTTGCTAAAAAATGTGACAAAATATTTCACGTTTGTAACAGTAGCTGCAACAGCTGTTATGAAATTCTTGCTTCTGTCTTCTATGTATTTATCTCATATATAGTTAAAATATTATTACCATTTTTCGTACTAGAAAGAATTCTTAGTTTTTGTAACATTAATGCTTGTAATTTGTTTGACTTTGATTTTGACCTGGAAATTGAAACAAGATAAGCAGGAGTTATCGCAAATTTAGGTTAAATTTGAATTTGATACTGCACAGTTGCAGTAAGTATCCATAGATGGTTAGCTTATCACAAGTATTGGGAAAGTGACATTCCAAATTCCTTATGAGGAGGAAACGAGTGGTAGTTCATTCTTTCTTAAACTCCTAAAAGCTACCTAGGTATAAGACACCATAAAGAAAGGCGTCTTTTGGAAATCTGTTTTTGTAATATGAAAAAGCTAATCAGTCGTGGGATTGAAATTCAGGAGATTTTGCGCTTCTTTCATTCCAGTGATCATTGACATGTTTCTCTATTTATCTGTGGAAATTTTGTTTCAACTAGTTCACAAAATAATAACAGATGTCTTCAGCGTTCTGTAAATCTGTATTTATGCAATTTTAGGTAACAGTGCTTTTGATAGAACATATAGACTAATATGCCATTTCAGGTCATATTCTTTTCTTAGGATCTAGTTATTATGATGGGAAAACTCCAAGAAAATTGACATATAGATGCATAGATTTTATACTAAATCTAAATATGTATACATAAGTGCACATACATATATTTATGTATATCCTGGAAAGTACCTCCCTTTATCATGAAAGTGATATTTTTCATTGAATCCAAAGCCACTTGGAGTCATTAGTATGCAATTACAGTTTTAATAGCTACAAAATCTAGAAGTAATTTCCTTTTAAACATCTGATCTTACCTGTAGTACTTTAAAGTACATAGTGGATTATTTTTTCCTTTAAATGCAGTACATCTCTCTAGATGTTGCTCTCAGTTTGCTTGACTGTTTGTTTGTTTTAATAGCTTCAGTGTTTGTTTTTAAAAGAACAATGGAATATATTTCTGCAAAACTAAAGGAAGAGAATAACTTCAATTTAGGCTTGCATTTTTACACTGAACAGCATAAAAAATCTTTGAGCATTTTTATGTTGTCAGAGAGATCAATATTAATATTCTGCTGTGTATACATGAATTCTAACAAAAAAGGAAGTGTGTGTTCCTTAAATAAGTGGAGAGATAAATAAAAACTTCAGAAATATGACTTCATTGATGTCATAAAGTTTAAAAAACATGGGCATCTCATCACATACATAAGAATCTTTTTGCATTTACCTTTGAAGAAAACACTTCCTACTTTCTAGCCTCAACATTAATAACAAACAAAGAAACAAACAAAAAAACATAATGAGAGTTTTGATACACAATGGGAGATTTTAATAATTATCAGATCAGAGGATGTATGACACAACACATCAAGTGAGTTCTCAGATAAGAATCTACTTGAAATACTGATGTTCTCATTGATGTGGATTATATTTGAAGTGAGATCTTGCAACCCATGTTGGCAACATCCTTCTAAATTAGCCACGTTACTTTGCCTACTGAGCCTACTGCTCCAGGCAACGCCAGTCACTCTACCTCATGGAACTGAAACAAAATCAGAAAAGGGAAACATTATTTCTCCCATTTGTTGAGCAAGCTATGTCACTTAGGAGAGATTTCAAGAAATGTGAATGCTACGTTTTCACAAAATATCTGTTTTGAACAGAAGTATTTAGTATCTTCCATTCCACTTTCATTGAACAGCCTGGTAAAGTATTCTCTTAGAAAGAAAGCCCATTTTACTTCAGACAATATAAAACAAGATTAATTGCTCAGTATTCACTTGTATGGTCAGGAGAGGTTTGGAGAGAAAATTTCAAGATGACATGTCATTGTTAAGTATTTAAAAATAAATGTACAACAGTAGCAAAAGTAACAACAAACCATTAATAATTCAATATTAAACTAAACAAAAGTAGCTTAAGTTCTTAAGTTGGCTACTATTATCTTCAAACAATATTAGTAGAAATTAAAAAAATTACTTGATAGTTTCAAAACAATCAAGTAGTCAATCAAGCATCATTATAGCTGTAGCAACAGAAGTGAGTACTTCCACTGTGTGGATATTATTTCTGAAATCAAAATAAAAACCCCAAAGTGTATGGAAGTTTGAGTTTGGATTTAGATTCCTGATTTGGTCCTGACTTTACTACAGAAATGTTATACAAGACAGCTAAAAAAATTATGGAACTTTATCTAAGTCAAATGATACTGTTCAAGTAACTCAAATGAATAATAACAAAAATCTGAAAAAAAGAAAGAAAGAAAGAAAAGAAATGAAAAGAAAAGAAAGCAACAACAACAGTATCTGGAGTCATTAAATGCTTTCTCACATTATGTTCATTGTCAGCTGCCATTCATATCTGTTTTTACCAATTCCCTCCTAAATTCAGGTTCTCGGGAGAAAAAAAATAAACAAGCACATGAGAATTCTTCATTTGATCCTCAAAATAATTATGAATTTTTGAAGGTTCTTGATACAGGTCACCTCCAGTTCCAATGATAAATCTTCTGATGTTTAATTATGTAAAAAAATGTTCTAGTTTTTATTTTTTGATTTTTTTTAATCATATATATGGTTACATTAACAGTTATTCTTTAAATAAAATGATTCAAGAGGAGTGAAGTTCTACAGTTTTCTATAATTAAAACTAAGCAGAAATTGTTAGAAATTTATTACCAGACAAATGGAGGACATGCCAGCTTTCTGAAAATAAACCACGTCCTTTATATAGTACCTCACAGGAAGCAATTTGAACAATTGAGCAGACAAATAAATGTGGAAGTTTCACACTGCAAATATATATTACACAGCTACTGACTGTTGTTTGTGTGTAGTGCCATACTACAAATGACTTTATCTGGAAGTACTGCTGTTGAATGGGAAGGTATTATAAACTTTCCATAAGCCAGTATTAAATCATTATCTCCATACAGTGGTAACACACTTTGTATTTGTAAGATGTGTAATTTATTGTATAGAATTTAATGATTGTATTTGAGTTATTGGAATTGGATAGAGTACTCCCTAGAAGAAGAAAAATATAGAATATTGATCCATACTTAAAACATTAAAATCGATTGTAGTCTATACTTTCACTGCACTTTCTACCCTCACATTGACTCTGTTTTTATCATACTTCATTAAATACTCTAAAGATCGATTTTAGTATCCACAAAAACAGGTGAGCTTCCTGATAATGTTACTGAACTATTCTATCCATCTAAATGTGAAAGTACCAAACTTTTAGCCCAGTATACACACATGGTGAATAGTTCCTGAGGTTGAGTCTTCATACACCTGTATGTAAGAATTTTTCCATCCATCCAAACTCCATCCTGACATACATTGTAGCCTACCACAACAGCACTCAGCCGTGGAGCAACATGTGTACCTAAGAGATAATTGAAGGAAGCTGTGCATGCAGAGGGAGTTACATGAACAGGTGAAGATTAGGGACACCTAATACACTTAAGGCACAAGAAACAATGGAGCAGTTTCAGTTTTTTCTTTGAAGCGCTTCTCTGCAAAACTTGGATGATGGATCATATTTGACACGTATCGCCATCATCTGATACTGATCTTCAGCCGTTTATGTTCTTCTCTAGCAGTGATTCAACTGTGGTTACCTGGATGCCATCTGTGCACTAGCACTTTGTTGTGTCTTGGCAGTTTCTTGGACTAAAAAGTAGCCACTGGGTCAAGAAAGGAGGAGATACTTTCTTTAATCACATTAATGTTGCCTAAGTTGGCACAACCAGCTATCTCAAGGTATCATTCCCTGCTGATTGTCTGTCCTTGCTTCTCCCCAGCAATTACCATATGGAAACTCTATACTGCTAAAAAAATTTTACCCTGATAAATATCCTATTTTTTTTCTTTTTTCTTTTTCCAGAATTAGAAGTTTTTGTGGCTTAAACTATGTTTAAAAGATTTTTTCCCCCTTTTCTTGCAAGTACAATTCAGTCAATCAATGCAAATCAATTCAGGCAGCACAAGAATGCTAACTTCATCTATTAGCAACAGAATTTATTACAGTGTACCTTTTTTTAGTTTATATTTATAAAAAGTGCCTTATTCATCAAGAGAAAAGGATACATTAATTTCTGAATACCGCTAAATAAATCTCAACAAACATAATGCTGTTTTATTAACTCCTAAATTCAACAGTAATATCTATTGCATTTTTATGATAATAGTGTTTCAATAGCAAACATTCAAGAGAGAAGCAAATGGAAATACAGATATTATGATGAGTAGACAGATTTTTTTAATGGCTCAATTTGGATCTTTTTTAGTATAATTATATATCAAACATTAAAAATATTTTCATGGTAAAAATCATGCGTAAATCCTAAGTAGAAAAGGTGCACAGTATACCAGAGCTTTTACTGTAAATATTGAAAGATTGAAATACTTCTGATATGGAGAGCTTCTGAAGGTAGTAATCATTCAGATCTTCTTACATGAATTTGTCCTTATGCTCAGCATATTTTGAGGTAGCAAGCCAGAACTATTCCATGCAAAGTGTCAACTCTATCAATGGAATCTCATAAATGAGTGGGAAATTGGAAGAATATCAAATTGGTATGAAGAAAAGGCAGTCAAACTGATAGACAAACAATATCACAAAAAGACAGTAAAATCCGTTTTGCTTTTCTTGCATGTATAATTAATGCAGTCAATGCAAACCAATCATTCCAAGAATGCTGACTTCATACCTTTGTAGCAAAACTTACGGACTTCCATAAGACATTCTTCCTACCTTTGATACTTCCTAGTTGATAGCTGAAAAGCTCATGGAGAGACACTGGCGGTATAGATTCAATATGCTCCTACAGTGATGTGGACTCACTGATGGGATACGTTTAACTCACAAGTAAGAAATGCTGGGTAAAAACTGGCTGGATGGCGAGGCCCAGAGCATAATGGGGAGTGGAGTTAAATCCAGCTGGTGACTGGTTATGAGCACTATTCCCCAGAAGTCAGTACCTGCTTAATATCTTATTTGAAGACCTGGATGAGGGAATTGAATGCACCCTCAGTAAGTTTGCAGAAGACACCAAGATGGCAGGAAGCCTGTGAGTAGCATGGCCCTCCAGAGGTACCTGGACAGCCATGCATTGCTGGGTTGAGGTCAGTGGGATGAAGTCCAACAAGGCCAAGTGCCAGGTCCTGCACCTTGGCAACAACAACCTCAGGCAACACTACAGGCCTGGGGCAGAGTGGCTGGAAGACTGTGCAGAGGAAATGGACCTGGGGATGTTGGTCTACACTTGTCTGAACATGAACCAGTAGTGTGCGCAGGTGACCAAGAAGGCAAATGGCATCCTAGCTTGTATCAGAATTAGTATTGGCAGTAGGAGTAGGGAAGTGATCGTCCCTTGGTACTCAGCACTGCTGAGGCTGCACCTCAAATACTCTGTTCAGTTTGGGGCCCTTCACTACAAGAAAGACATTGAAGCCCTGGAACATATTCAGAGAAGGGCAAAGAAGGTAGTGAGGGGTCTGGAGAACAAGCCTTATAAGAAGTGACTGTGGGAACTGGGATTGTTTAGTCTAAAGAAGAGGAGGGACGGGGGAGACTTTATCACACTCTACAACTACCTGAAGGAAGGTTGTGGTGAGGTGAGGGTCAGTCTCTTCTCCCATGTAACTAGTGATATGAGCAGAGGGAATGGTCTCAAGTTGCAGCAAAGGAAATTCAGGTTTGATATTAGGAAAATCTTTTCTGAAAGAGTAGTCAGTTGCTGGAACAGGCTGCCCAGGGAAGTGGTGAAAGCACTGACCTTGAAGATGTTCACGAAACATTTAGATGCTGTACTGAGGGCTGTGGTTTTGTAAGCAATAATGTTGATAGGTGGATGGTTGGACTGGATGATTTTATAGGTCTTTTCCAACCTTGGTGATTTCATGATTCTACGATTCTATAAATGTAAGGATCTCAGAGTCAAGTAGAGTTTCAGACAAGCTGAACAGAAGGACTCCGAGACACCTTTACCTTCTACTTCCCAAATAAAATCTGTAGAAACATATATGTGACTTTTTACTCCAGAATTTATTTCTACTTTTCTATTTCAGTTCTCTTTGAAAACAGTATTTCCTTAAGGAAGTTGAATAGTGTTTCTGTTGTAATAAAATCCACAACATCATCCACAGCTTATCTTTACTCACTATTTTGTCTATTCCCGTTTACTATATTTACTGTTAGTTAATATCATCCTAAAATATTTAATAAATCTATTCTCATTTGAATAGTAATGAGAGGGAAAAACAACATTATTAAAGTTCTCTATTCTACTCTATATAGCACTCTATACTTGACATACTATGTTATCTTCCTTTTATCATTAATAGTTCAGAAGATATAATATTTGGAATGAATAGTATGTGTAAAGTAAATTAAGGCTGTTAGGAGGTTTATTACGCCACAACAACTTTTCACAGTAAAACTGATTAAATGTGTTCAAAGACTTACATTTTTTTCATAATAACTCAAATAACTCTTGCAATTATGCTGACTGAAATCATAATGATTGGATACTTAAAATAATGAGAAGCAATTAATTTTAAGTTTTAAACCTTAAATATTCATTGTAAATTATATAGCATACACTGTGTGCTGTAAACTATATAAGTTTTAACAGTACAAACAATGTATTCAGCAGGTATCTCTGTAGATGTCCTATGCAAAGAAATTTCTGAAAGTTCTTGGTTATCTGATTACCATATAATTTAGTGAACACTTTCTTTAACTTGATTCTCATGAAAAACACTGTTTTAGAAATAACTCAATGAACGTTCTCAAACTTGAGGAGGTTTCATTTCAAATCACATATGAAATATATTTTTTCTCTGTGCAAGAAGTTCAGAATGGCCCACGGTTAATATATACATGGCACAAGGAGTCCTTAAAAGACTTTTGTAATTGTTTACTGCAACAAGGACTTGTGACTCTTGATTCCCATGTCAAAGCATTGACAGGGGTTTCTTATTAGTTTAGCTGCCAGACCCACTATTTCCATTTAGAATATAAACTCCAATCAACTTCAAATGAGTAAGTTCAAAACCTTTGTGGGTAAATAAACACAAATGAATAAGAATGCCTCCCTTGTAAAAGGTGAGCATACTGCTTTCTTGCCAAGACAGGCAAGAACTTGTACAACCTTTTTATGTTTTAATGACTCTTTGCAGTCCTAGACTATACCAGCAGTTTCTTAAAAGTCTATGTAAATAATGAAGGTGATTTTTGTGTTAAAGAGTAATTACACTGTGATTTTATTACAAGACCTTTATTTTGGTATGTCATTGTTGCTTGTGCAAGTTTTCTTATTTGTAAATCTGGAGAGGATTTAAAGGTAGTTCTAGAAATCTCCATATTTAAAAATCATCCATAGGACTGGTCCTTAGATCTGGCCTGTATGTATGAGCTAATGTTTCTTGTCGATTAAGTGAATATTGAATTACACAAGTTCAGCAAACTATAATTGGCCTACAAATGCCCCAGCAGCAATTACTGAATCACAAATTATCAAAAAAAGTTCACTAAGCTTCTTAGAAGGGGGTTAATTCACTATGCTCTTCCTGACGATATATTCTGTAAGTCTAAAGAAAGCATGATGCTAATTTCGCTACAAAAGTTAAAAAAAAAAAAGTTCTAATATGGAAGAAAAATTTTCTATTTACCCCAATGACCCTTTTCTGGTTTAAATAGAATAAATCTTTATCACAGAATACATATAGACAACTTATTTTTGAGCAAAAACATCATGTACATTAATTCACTTTTTCTAGTAATTCAGAGAATTTGAATTAATGACTGATTGACCATGTTCAGAATCCAGTCCAGGAAGATAATGTTATCCAGCACTATTGATAGCAGCAGTAAGTTGATATGCTCTTTCTGAATCTGAAATATTGGGGTAATTCCTCATTTTAGATCACATTTTTCAGTTACATCAAGCAGAGACAAACTAAGAAATGCATTTTATGCTCTCTAGAAAGTACTCAGTGGCTTGTGCTCTAAGAATTTAAATATGATACATGCATATTATTTTGTAAATATATGTGCAGGTATTTTTGAATTTTACATCCAGTATATGTGTACAGTATATGCATACAGTAAAGTTTTATGTCTGTGTATATATATTTACAAAATTCTAGCACTTTTCTAAAATAATATATTTTGGGGGTAATTCTCTAACTTCAAGTAATGTCTTTAATATTTTTAAGACATTCAGATGAGTGGTTTGTGCCACATAATCAACTTTAGTATGAGAAAGAACAGTACAAAAAAAAATACAGGAAAAACTTGCTAACTTGCCATAGCTTAGAAAAGCTGCTACATCTGCTAATTTTTTATGCTTCAATAAAAATTAAAATCTCTGAAAAATTTACTGAAAAATGTAAATTTAAACATATTGTCAACATGTAGAATTCCTCCAAAAGTAGCAAATCTTATAAATAATTATGACCTCTTAAAGAAAAAGTCCTGGTACATGTTTTACTGAGCATGTAGACAACTTTTTGATCCCCTTTAGAATGATCTGATGGTCTAGGCCTATGGGCTTACGACATACACAGATAGTATCAAGTTTGGCAACTTCAGCCCAGGTAACAATATAGACATTCAAAATATCTAGAAATAAACAAGGACATAATTTCTCTGAAGGAACAAAATACGGTATCTACTGTTATATTCCTATACAAGCATTATTGATAAATAAGGTATCTTCTAATGAGAATATTCCCTTTGACTGTGTCTGGGGCGCAAATATTCTGAGAAGTGGCTGAGGGAACTGGGATTGTTTAGTCTGGAGGAGAAGAGGCTCAGGAGAAACCTTATAGCTCTCTAGAGCTGCCTGAAAGAAGACTGTGGCAACGTGGGGATTGGTTTCTTCTCCCAGGCAACAGAAGCAGAATGAGAGAGAATGTCCTTAAGCTGTACCAGTGGAGGTTCAGATTGGATGTTAGGACAAATTTCTTCTTGGAGCATTGGAACAGACTGACCAGGATTGGAGTTGCCATCCCTGAAGGTTTTCAAGAAACATGTAGACATGGCTCTTAGGGATGAGGTTTAGGGAACATGGTGATGATGGGTTGATGGTTGGATTAGACGATCTTAAAGGTCTTTTCAGCCTTAATGATTCTATGATCATTTCAGTGATTTATGCCTTCCAGGGTCTTCCTCTCAAGCTGATAATCCATGTGTTAAGTACTTTATAAGTACTGTGGCACTTTGTTTTCCAGTGTTGTTCATAATAAAAGAGAGACAATGGTCTCTGTGTGTCCAATCTTTTGGCTTGTCAGGTCTACAGTGAGAGTAGGGGAATTGTCCTGAAGTGAATATGTAACTCTGAAAGTATTATCTCCTATGTAATTTCCACGGAAATTAGAACAGATACAACAAGCACAGTAACTCTGATAGAATATGTTCTCAGCTACTAAACATGTTTTTTTCAACATATTCATCACCATTAACTGTACATTTTTATAACAGTGAACAGGAAGCTGCATGTCATGCTTGTCAAAACACGTACCATTGGAGGTGACCCACTGTCATCACTGTTGAAACATAGCTCCTACTGCCTCACTGTGCTCCCATCCACTGCTTGATCTCCATAAACATTCATCAAGTGTCTATGGATGTCAAATAGTGCCATCTTTTTCATGCGTGGAGGAATTCAATGACACACCTTTTCTTTATTCTTTCTTTCATGTCAGACACCATTTTGTCTGACTGCCTGTCTGCTGCCATCTGACACACAACAAGAAAATGCAACAGAATATTGTTGGAAGGTTCAACATCTACTGCCATCCCACTGACATCTATCTCTGGCATCATGGACCAACATAATAAAATAATAGACATTATTTTTGGATAAGCCCTTGTGAAATATATAAGTAACAAAACAGTTTAATTTTTAATATTTTTATTAAAACATTATAAAACAGAGCAACAGAAAACTAGTGGCCTGTTAGACTTTACTTTTGTGAAATTAATACATTGGTCAAGTTCAATGAAAGTGGTCACAAATCCTACTAAGATCTCAACATGTTCATCAGAGACTTTTGATGATTTCTAATCCTAGCAGGCAGATTAAAGTTTCTTTATTTTACAAATTACTTATAAATATATATGTAACTCAAATTTGCATAATTATGTAGAGTCCAATTAAATTTGCAAGTTTTCTTTTCTTTATGTTTTCAGAGGAAAACTTGATTAAATTCCAAATGAGTCTTTGAGAAGATCAAAAGGTATCTGATATCTTAAAAATTACTGTTACTGCCTAGTAATCAAAGACTTTCTCTATTTAATTGTATGCAAAAATTTCTATGAAATATTATTCACATGTACTCCTTAAACACAAATATTTTAGTATGACACGAAGTAGATTACATCCTGCATTTCTTCTGTGGGAGCCCTGTTAGAATGCATCAGAACAGGTACATTTCATCTTCACTACTTCTTCATGCAGATAAACTGAAATCATGTAAAGTCCATTTGACAAGTTCACCTTCTATGTGGCTTGAATTATCATTTTGTATGCATTCTTCTTGGTGGACTCCCATGTCTTGCAGATTTTTTGGCAAAGGTAAAACTTCAAAATGTAATAATCACTATAAACCTGCAGGGATTATTTAATTTTCATGTTTTTCCACTTGTAGGAGATTCGTGTATAATATCGACCAGAACAAAAGTCAATTATCCCAAACTCCAGATAATGTCAAGTGTTTATAATACACATGGCAGAAGTTAGTACAAAGCTCACCATTTTTATCTGCCAACTCACTGGCAGTAACAACATGGAAAGATAGAGAGAAACAAGTGCTACACTTCAGTCTGTACTGCTGAAAATGTCCTCAGGAATTCTAGAGCCTGAAAATAAGAAAATGGATGATTTTCTTATAATCAAGGAGGATCTAATCAGAGATCTTTTAGGTATACTCTATGCATACTAATCCATAAGTCCCTGATGGGATGCATCCACAAGTACTGAGGGATCTGACAGAAGTGATCACCAAGCTGCTCTCTATCACCTTTGATAGGTCACGGAGAGCAGAAGAGGTACCTGAAGACTGAAGAAAATACAGTGTCACTCCAGCCTTCAGAAAGATTAAGAAGGAGGACCTGTGAAATCTACAGGCCAGTCAGACTCACCTCCATCCTCGGAAAGGTGATGGAGCATCTTATTCTGAATGTTATCTTCAAGAAAGTGGAAGAAAAGAAGGGTATCAGGAGTACTCAACATAGGTTTGACAAGGAGATGCTTGACCAATCTGGCAGCCTTCTAGGATGTCAGACACACTGAGTATAGAGGGGTGAGAGCAGTGGATGTTGTGGACTTCAACTTCAGCAAGGCTTTTGACACTATCACCCATAACATTCTCATAGCTAAGCTTAGGAGGTATAAGATAGATTTTTGGATAGTGAGATGGACTGAGAACATGATGATCTCCAGAGATGCCTTGCAACTCCTATGGTTTTTCAAATCTGCGATTCTGAGAACTGTGTGGAGTAATAAGAACATGAAATATTTTTCCACACTGGAAGCATAAGAATTTAATTTTCTTTGAAAACAACATATGTTTTGTGCATGAAAAAGTTATATAATGTTAATACCAGATTTAGATATGAAGGCTGTGAGATTGTCTCCACCAAAGAGCAGGAGATTCATGTTATTCCTTGAAATATCTTTGTCTTTTCCATAAATAAAAATTTTAAAGTGATTCCATTAATAAGACAGTGATCAATCTTCACCATTCCAGCCACAAGTCCCACTGTATTTCCAGTGTTTCTTAATCTTCCAGCAAATTTTCCTATGTAATACTTTTTTAACCTTGATAGTGTGTATCAAAGAAAAAAAAGTTTTGGTTAATTCTGATAGAAGCCTATAGACAAATTTCTATACAATATTATTAACTATATAACATGGTATTCTATTAAAATTCTTTGCTTTTTCAAAACGTATAGATTTACAGATGTTGTCTTCAAATTAGTAGTTGTTTTAGAAACTAATTAGGCCGTACCTTGAATGCTGAACATTTATGAACCTAGATTTTCAACTTCATGGTTGAAGGTAAGAAAAGTGAAAGGAAATATTCTCAAGATGTGTGAATATATAAAAACAACACTCAAAAAATTTAGTAACCTTTAAAAATAACCATAGTGGTTAAGGAAAACTGAACGAAAACAGAGGATTCAGTTCAATATTCTGTGTTGAACAGGTGTTCACTCACTTTGTTTACAGTACCTGTAAGTACAAAGTAGCTGTAGATTCTACACATCATTTCCGCATCAAAGCACACCCCTTGAGCAGTGCTCAGAAGGAAACAGAAAAAATGTTTGTTTATTCTCACTCTGTTACTCTAAGGTGTTGTAGTTTTTTTTTCAGTTGTCAAAATTTTTCACTTCACTCTTTATATATTTTGCTGACTAACACTCTCTCCACTCTTTCTTCCTTTTGTCTTCTCCCCTTTTCTAATCCCAAAGAATCTATACTTTGCTACTATCATAATTTCAAAGCCTTTCTGAATCTTAAAATCCTTGTCAGAGTTTTAGACTTTGACATCACTGCAGTAATACTGATGAACTCTGCTAGATGTTTAAAAGGAAATAAATATTTACAGAACAGAAATAGCAAGTTTCCAAAGGTCCCCCATTTAGAAAGATATGGATATCTCTGGGTACTGCAGAAAGTTATTTAATAAGCAGTTAAGAAAAAAAGCAGTAAACTGTCACATCAGATAATTTGAGCTTGAGAAATAAAAACACCATCATTAAAAGATGTCTTTGAGGTCTGACAAAATATGGACTAACTGATCTCGTGTTTTCTCCATGATAGTGATTTTATTGTACTCAATTGAAACGGTAGTGTATGCATGACAGTAAACATCCCTAAATGACCTCAGATCCTGAAAATTTTTGATCTAGACAGATAGCAATTCAACTTTCGTATTTGGAATCTGATATCATAAGGATATATCCTGATAGCTTTCGGAGAAAGTTTTTCTTGTCGTGTTTATTTTGAAATTGATATATGTTAGTGTGCTTTAACAAATTCCTGGACAGCAATAGCAGTTTTATTAGAGGCATGCGCAATTTCACTCAGAGGCAGATAAAAACTAATTTTACCTGGAAAGAATGATATTTTGTGTTAGACCCTTATCCTCTTTTTTCCTATAAGTTGTGTCCTTGCATTTTTCTTTAAAACCCCTATTTTTTCAGCTTGTGTAATTATTTTCTTTTACCGTATCTCCACTATTAAGCCTCTAAAGGTAAATTCTGATGTACTGTAATAATTAAAAACAAAGGTAAGAATGATTTAACTTTAATTATTTATTTTATATTCTTTTCATTGTCATACTTAAATCTATCCCTTTATCTCATTGATGCCTTTAGCCACTATCCCCATCTGCTTCTGCCACAATGATCTGAACAAGGACACCTGGAACCTCCTTAACCTACTGTTAACTTATTTATGGTGCTATGTATATATGGATGCATATTTTTGTTTCATGAGGAAAATATCATTTTTATTCCTTAAAGGACGAGATAGGACATCATTCACACAGACACTCACAGGAAAAACAAAACAAACAAAACAGAAAAACACAAACAAAACAAAACAGAAAGATCAGGGAATTTACAATTAAATCTTCCACGAGGATGTGTATGCATCTCATTCTTAGCATCAGTGGACAACACATAGTACCACATTACTGATTACCTTGGTTTTGGTTCTAAAATGTGGTTCTTATTCTTTAGATGTGTCTGTATGCTCTGATAGTGCCTTTCTGAACGACTGAGTTAATAATAGGTTCGCAAATGAACACTTTGATGAATGTTTAATAGATTAACTGAAATTGTAATCATACATTTTAACAGTTCTCAAGTTGTATGAGAATTTTTTTTCTGGAAATGCTCAGTTTTCTAAAGTGAGAAAACATTTGTCAAAGTGATATTTTTGTGTGCATATAATATTAATGCTTTCCCTTTTCTTTTACATTTTAAGTTTTCTGTATATTATCTTGCCAAATATTAAAATGGTAAATTTAAGTCCAGAATCAAAAATTGCTTATTGATAAAAACTACATGATATACTCTGTACAAGATTAAATTAAAAATAATAAAAATAATAATAAAAAACAATTAAAAAATAATAATAATAAAAAACAGAAGGGAGCTCTGAAGGATTTTGAAGCTTTTCCCAATGACAGTTGATTTTGCAGTCCAAAACAAAGGCATTAGACCATTGTACTATGGGTAGGAAATAAGAATACTTTGGATCTGTTGAACACCATAAATATTTTATAGTTGATTAAACTGCTGAAACCTAGATGTTTTTACATGCTGTGAAAATAAGTTTTCAGCTGTCCTTAAATTCTTACTTTCACCTGTACAATGTACTCATCTTGTGAATAATGCAAAACATACCATTCACTACATGCCCTGATCGAATTATAAAACATCATAATTTATGTTATTTTGTTTATAAAAGAATATATATATATATATATATTTAAGGAAAACATATTTAAAATTGCTTGGGTATACAGCATTTTAATTAAAAAACTCCCATACTGCATGCACAAATAAAGAAAATGTGTAACATAGGTAGTGTTTATATGGAAATAGGCTGAGTAAAGCAGCACAAATTCTCAGTTCACAAAGAAAGATGTAAACTCTCTCTCTCTAGTTGAAGCAAACATAAGTCTCTGAGAAAATGAGAAGTGTTTTGAAATGTACTGTTTTGGGGCCAGACCAAATGCTACAAATACTATATCTTCCCATTGTATGAAAAAACAGATTTCTAAACAGCTTTTTTAACTGGATGTGATAACACCCTCAGATATGTACGGACATTTGTTCACTTCATACACATTCCTTTGATCCCAAAAGCTTTGCCATTCAGAATCACCAACTAAAATGCTGAAATCAGATGTTTAAACTATGGTAATCCACCAAAGAGAACAAGAAGAGAATAAAGTGTTAAAAACATTTTGTGAGTTTGTTGAGTCTTATATTTTTTTTTTTTTTTTTTTTAAGATATAATATGGCTATTTATGGTGGATATTTTCCAGTTTTTTTAAGATAAAAATCTCCCCCCAGCTGGCATCTGTCATAGGACCAAAGAAAAACTTGTGAATTTGTTGCTTACAAATGACAATTGTGAAGATGAATATAGATAATTTTAGCTATTCCTTGTCATATCTGGACATGTAAAATATAACAACTTACTAACAGATGATCCAAGAGTAGATTAAGCTTAGCCATGGCACTTTAAGTCAGCCTAACTCAGTTCTCCTGAAACTATAATCTATGAAGCTCTCAGACAGATATCATGCAGCTCTCCTCCTTGAACTGTCATGTTTCACATACATTTCTTGTAAGTGTCATTGTATGTGAGTTACAGGATAACCCAGCAAAAGAAGGCATGAAACAGCAGCAAAGACATTCCAGAGAAGCTTTTAGAATTTATTTAGAAAGATTTAGTGAAACAGATAATTTTAAGGGTAACTGAAATGTTGAGCATTTAGAAAACAAAATATTTTTTTCAAATCCTTCAGAATTTTATTTTAATGTATAAGTTTAATTTTAAAAGGCATTTAAAGCTAAAGAATTCAAATATACATCTCTCAAAATGTTAAAAGAAGCTTGGGAAAATGGAAGATGAAACAATTTGTTTCATCCAGGACATAAAGGAAAAATAATAAATAGAGCAATCTTCTTCAGTTTCTTAGCATGAAATCTGTATCCTGACCACTTCACGTGGTACTTCTTTACAATACTAACTTCAACAATTCCAATCATTAACATTCTCAACTGTCAGATGCAGCCTATTATATATTGGATGATTCTAAAATGTCTAATTTCTGTCAGGAAGATCTTGATGACTGATAAATATGATCTATGAGCTACTTCCATTCATCATAAAAAAGATCCATTCCAAAGCTGTATTTCCATCATCTTTGTGAATGACAACTTTTTGCTATCAAATTTACCTTGAGGATTCACTCATTTTTCCACCAATGAGATTTAGGTTTATTCCAGAAACAAAATATCTGGTAACTTTAAAAAAGGATCATTTTATACTGAATATTTCCTTTTGACAGTGTAGCAAAATTATCTGGTAAAAGTTGTTTTTTTAAATGTTTTCTTATATATTTATTATTTCACTTCTTCAGCACAGCTAGCTATAACATAACATACAAAATAGCACTGGTATGTCATTTCATTTTAAATGGAAAATAGTAATTTTTTTAAGTGCCTTTGAAAATGTAAGCCCAAATATTTGCTATTTTCTATTGTTCTCACAAAGGCTATTTATATTCTTTTTTCTCACAAAGAATGTTTATATTCTTTTTCAATAACTAAATTATCACAAATTTGCTGGTGTCTTAGATTCTATGTCTAAGGTAGTCTACTTTTCAGTCTAATGAACTTAGAGATTTTCAATTTTTTTCCTCTTTTTTTTTTAAGCAGTGTGAGAGAGAAAGATTACACAAGTGTGCATTCATAACACAAATGTACAATTTCTTGGCTTTTTCAGTGCATGTTGGATAGAATCTTTGTCATTCATTTTTATGACTAGCATAACTATAATAGTACTGAAATTTAATAAACATGATTGACAGTACATATTCAGCTTATATTTAAGAAGAAATATGCCCTTCACAGTCCTTTGCAATCTGACTCATTATCTCCTTACCACATTAGGACACAATGGCTATCTACTATCACATTAACACAAGCTCAAACTCCCACTTAAATCCAAACTGCCTTCACCCTGTTTGAAAACTAGTTCAAATTACAGGTAAATTCTAGTGTTTTTTCCATTTATGAGTAGTAGATAGGAAGTGAGGGAAAGGAGTTAAGTTGCTCCAAGGGAGATTCAGGTTTGATATCATTATGTTTATTTCTGTAAGAGTGTTTGGGCACAGAAACAGGTCATCCAGGTAGGTGGTGTAGTCACTGTTCCTAAACATGTTCAAGAAATAAATACTGTATGGTTTAGTAGTCAGTATTGGTGAAAGGTCAATGACTGGGCTACGTGACCTTAGAGGTCTCTTTCAACCTTGGTGACTCTATGATTCTATGATTATATTATTCAAAGCTCAGTTGTGAAATTGAAATTGGTTAGAGATCAAGCCTTTGTTCCTTCTCTGTTTTGTTATACTCTCATCTATTATTCAGGACTTTGTTGCCAGAGTTGCATTTGAGGAAAAACAGTTCTAAAACATAGCACATTGTATTAGTAGAAAAATTAAATGGAATGGGAGAATGCTGTGAAAGGAAGCAATGCTTGAGTTGTTTTTTCTAGAAGTTAGTGAATCAGATATCAGTAGTATCTTGTATTTTTGTGTTGTAGACTTATACAAAGTTCATAATTTCCTCCTGTTTGGTGTAAGGCTAAATGGGAATGAGGACACTAGGTTTGGAAAGCAAAGCACTTTAACAACAGATATATCCAGTTTTACTAAATGCACAAGTACCTTTTCCATGAGGGATATGATGCAGTGAGGGACAGAAGTCAGGTGGGTTAGAATGACATTTTGTTACCCTGGTCAATGAGAGAGAAAATGCAGTATTACTTTTCTGCTTCTCCTCATGGTTTTTCAACAGTTCATGTTAAATTGAGTTTTCTTAAGATTCACTACTCCAATCAAATTGCAAAAATGAAACAACAATACTTTCAGTCATACTCTGTTATTGATCACTGATTGCACATCATTGTATTTCTGATTAACTTTACTAAATATTATGTATATATATATATATTTTTTTTTTTTTTAAGGTAGTTTACTTAGTTGCTCCTCTTTTTTACTAAAAACTCATATTAAAATTTTCCTGTCAGCGTTACAAGTCTGAAAAAGGTGAAGAATTTTTTGTATGCTGCTGTCTTTTCATTTTGCTATGTTTCTCAGCAACTGGTGAATAAAGCCCCTTTTTCTTTACTAGCCAGAGTCTGTCTCACTAGAATTCTATCTGTAGTCTCCTCTAGGGAGCAATGAAAAGGAGACCACTAGTAAATTGTACTATGAGAAGAGATTAGACATTATGACTGGAATCACTGTAAAAACACAGTAGGAAGTTTAACCCTGCCTTCCCTTTGAATTTTGCAATCTGTTTTCCCTATGTTTAACTTCCTTTCCTTTTGAAGCAGTACTTACTTTCAATCTTATAATTATTTTCACTTTAAGTAACATTTTCATAGGTGAAAATCAAATGTGCCACTACTAGGACTTAAAGACAAGAAGAAACAAGTTGACAGTGATTTGCAGTATAGTATCTTCATGAAATTAACACCTTTTATGACTGTGAAATGAGGTTAGAATATCAATATCCACACAGCTTCTCAAAGTTATTCCCTGATAAGCAGCACACGTTTTCAAATACATAAGAATTTTTTTAAAAAACAGCAACATATCCTTCATAATTTTTATTACAATCAAAAATATTTTTTTAATTAACATATGAAACGAAAAGCTTATTTTTCAATTGGGAAAGTAACATCTAATGTTCATGAACCCTACTGAAGGTCACAGCCACCTGAAATATTTTGTTTACTGTATTCCATTAATATGTATGTTATGAAAAGTTTTACTCTAAGCCAGGTCAGTCTGCTGTATGGCTGCACTCCACAGAGAGCAGTACAACCTCTTAATGTTTCCATTCTCGATTACATATCAAGTCTATACACTTAAAACCACCAGAAAGTGTTTTTTGTCTTAAGAAGTAAATATTTCTTATCTTTCCAGAAAGCGCATATTCCTGAGAAGTTAAACTCAACCTTTACATACCTGTATAAAAACCTGATTCTATTGATTCTGCTCATTGTACTGTCATTTCTGAAGTGATTTCTACAGAGTAAACTAAACCAAGACCAAGAAAAAAAACACTTTGGACTGAGCAATAGTCTTGTGAAGGCAGTTCTCGCATTGTTTAAAGGATGCTCCTATTCAGTATTCTTCTACTCTATCCATGTTCCATACCCTGCTTGAGCTACTGAAATGGTCTCTCTTATGGAATTTCTTTCTCTGTGAATTCTATTTTGGGCCTGAGAAATGAATTAATTGAAGTTTTTAAACCCAATATTTGTTGTTGCAGTGAAAAGTTGCAGTTCTAGTAAGTTCAGATTTTAAAGAAAAACTCTATACCATTTCTCCTTAGGACAAGGTATTATGCTGCACATCTCCAGAAATGAATGCATGAAATGGCAGGTAAAATATCAAGAAGTGAACGCTTAGCATTTTGAGAGTGTTAATTAGATGCCTTTGTGCTTTCTCTGTGATGAATATTTTGCCAATGGTTGCTAATTATTATAGCAATTAGGTTTAATAAGTTGGGAATTTCACAAGCTTAGGTCTTCTGGGTTACACTTTAGCCAATAGGGAGTGGGTGTTAATTAAAGACAAAGAAGAGAAGAATTAAGAAGATTTGATGGGTTTAAGGAAACAGCAATTAAACAAAGTGTTAGAGTGATTTGCATATTTTAATAAGTCAAGACTCTTGGATCTTAAGGAAAAAAAAGTTGTGTTTTCACAGTGCAATTATTCCAAAAGGTCTTTTCATATTTTAACACTTTGTCTCCAGAAACTGAAGCTTGTAGGTAGTACTGAACATCAGCTGTAAATCCCTGCAAATGCCTAGTATCTTCTTCTGGACATTAAAAATAATAGTACTTTTATAAATATGATCAACAAGAAAGCTTCCCCTTATTTACTCATAATCACTGTGTTCTTCCAAGTCAGGCACCTTAAACAGTGATATCATCTAGTATATGTCACCTGCATCTGTGATGTGATACTTCTAATAGATAAAGTTAGATTCCTATATTCATCAACATTTGAAATTAGAACACTCAAACCCATTGTCTATATTCAGTATGCAAGAAATAAGAAAGTCCCACTGCTTCTGTTAGGAAAGTCCATCTCACATTAGATATATGAAGCTATGCATTGGCTAAAAAGCACACTGATGTGGTGAAAAAGTAGGTTTACTTATAACCTCTTTGCTCCTATAAATAATTCATTACATGTAGACATTTTAATTGTGTAAGACTTTGCAGTTTAAAAAAATGTCTTTTAAACCTTGGAGTAAACTCAAATATCACTTTCTGCTAATAGTGTATGTTTAGAACTAGCTAATCAGCTCTGAGTCAGTGTTCCAAAATGCTAGCAAGTGTAAACTGATCTGGATGAAATTCAAATCAGGAGCAGTGACGTGATCTGAATTCATATGAAATCCTTATCTCTATATTGGAGAGATACTGATTTGAAGGCTGGGCTATTCATTGAATAAAGAATTCATAGAATCATAGAATCATAGAATCATAGAATCATAGAATCATAGAATCATAGAATCATAGAATCATAGGGGTTGGAAGGGACCTCAAGAGATCATCGAGTCCAATCCCCCTGCCAAAGCAGGTTCCCTACATCAGGTAGGTGTAGGATGTTTGGATGGAATCGTTTTGGAATTGTTTGGATAGCTGCCACCAGAAGGCTGTAGATAATGACACTATGGGTGACCCCCAGGAGTCAGTCTTGGGACCAGTTTTACATCTTTAAAAATGACATCAGTGATGGAATCAAGTATACTCTCAGCAATTTTGCTGAGTGGTGCAGCAGACACAATAAAAGGAAAGGGACCAGGACAGATTTGAAAAGTGTCTCTGTGTGAACATCATGAGCTTCAACAAAGAAGAACTCAAGGAAGAACTCCTTGAGAGCTGTCCTGAGGAGGAGTTGGGGGTCGTGGTGGAAAAAAAAACCTGGATATGAGCCAGCAGTGTGTGCTTGGAGCCTGGAAGGCCAATTGTATCCTGGATTGCATCAAAAAAGGAGTGACTGACAAGGAGAGGGCATGTCTGCCCATCTCTACTCTGCCTTTATGAGGCCTGATCTGGAGTACTGCACCCAGGTCAGGGGCCCTGGCACAAGAAATATGTGTAGACGTTAGAGCACATCTAGAGGAGGGCCACAAAGATGACAAGAGGGCTGGAATCTCTGTTACGCAGAAATGCTGAGAAAAATGGCCTTGTTTAGCCTGGACTTTTCATCAGACTTCTTACATAGTCTGATAATGATAGGATGAGAGGGAATAGTTTTAAACTAAGAGATGGAAGATTTTGGTTAGATGACAGGAAGAAATTCTTTAGTCAGAAGGTGGTGAGGTGCAGGCTGATAAGAGAAGCTGTGGGTATCTCATCCTTGGAGTACTGTTTTACACTATTAAACATTCACAGCATTAGATATACCTGAGCAAAGAAAGGTATGAATCATTGTGCTACTCATCAGCTAGTGAGGAGCTGATATGAGCAACTGACCATTTGTGTCCCAAGAATTGCAGAACTACTAATATCTATTAAAATATCAAACTCTGAGTTGCTCAAAATATTACACAGGTACATGGCTGGGGTCAAGGGCAACAATTATATGGAGCTCAATATGAGTCAGTTTTTGAAGTGGGTGATCAGAAAGAATTGAGAGGAAGTTGAGGAGAAGGAGGAAATGAGTGAGGGAAGGCATCAAGAAGTTTGCATTCTATGGATCTAAGTTGTTCAGTTAATTCTCAAGTGCAAATAACAATTCCTCAACAGAGGAAATATTCCACTATTGTTATCTCTATAACTTCACACTAAAAAAGATCACATTCAACTGGACATTGCAGCTTACTTGTTAAATGGCCTTTGTCAGATAAAATTATTTGGGCTATCTTTTCCAAGAATGACAGAACAAACAAAGGCTATTTTAGAACAAGAAATTATGCTAGGAAGTAGGTAGAAAAGACACCTTTGTTTTGTCCATTAAGAGACCAAATTATCAGGGTGTAAGATAGTAAGGTAAAGCTATTATATTTTTTCTCTGAGTTTTCTATCCTTGACACCCAGAGCATATGCTTCTGACAGAACTGACAACTCTGTTTGTATCCAGTGTGTCTAAATTACTAGCGTGCCACCCACGAAGACCTTGAGTGCTCCAATGTCCTTCAGACTATTTATTTCTGTAACAGTCCATCACATTCTTGTTACCTACAGCATTTGTGTGTACCTCAATTCTTTGTCAGTCTTCCTGAAATCTGAAGCACCGACTCAGTAGAGTTTATTTTGTCTTTTTGCTTGCAAAAAGGTTCTGTGTATGTAGTTTGAGATTTTATTCACCAAGAAAATGTACTCGTCATATCAGTGACAAAGCTGCCTAAGTAAGAGCAATTAAACAGTGTCTGATGAGTAAAACAGCAAAGGTAGAACAGAAGGTAAATGAAAATATAGAGAACTTTAAACAAGGGGAAATTCATCAAATCTATGACAATGCTATATTGCTACAACAAAAGAAAATTATAAATGTATCCAAATGAGTGAAAGAATATAGTTTGAAAAGAGCAGAACGTGTAAAGAGAAATATTGGATTTCAAAATATCTCTTTTCTTTGCACTATCTGGAAATTTTTTTGTCTCATTTAGTTTGCAGAAGAGTCTTTGTTTTATGTGAAAGAAGAGCAAAAAGCTGCAAGTGCTTTAGGAATTGCAGCTATTCACTTGCACTTGGGAAGTTCTCCATTTGCTTCCATGACAGGACACTTCTGCCTGAATGGAACTTAATACTGCTGTAGCTAAAGTGTTTCAACTAAGCTGAGATATGTGGTTAATAAAACTGAATGACTAGAAAAATACAGAAGTGTTATATTAAACACATCAAAATAAAAAATATTTTATTTAATTAATACTTATCAATTCTGAGATGCTTATTACAATAAACATAAGTATTATAACAAGTATTATTACTTTTATTACTTTTCTCTAAAATTGTTCTGTGGTGTCACTTAAAAAGGTCTTTCTGGATACATCTGTACTGTCATGTCAGTTTGTGGACCCAGAGTCCCTCATCACAGGAACTTGATTGGTTTTAGCTTGTGCGCTGGCTCTGTGCTGAAGCAAACTAGTTACTTATCTTTCAGCCAGCCAAGAAACATTAGAACTGATATGTCACCTTTACAACCTCTGATTACTATTTGATGGGCTCACATGCTCAAGTTATTCTTCAGTCTAAGAACCTACACTTGAAATAAGCAAAAACAAGAGAGACTAGGACTCCTAGAATCCACAGAAGATGCAAGCTCAAAATTCAAGAATAGATTCCAGAATAGAAACCATGTCATGTATGATTTAAGATAACATGTTTTGTGAATGATAATGGAAGAACAAGACCCCAAAAACTGCAAGACTAGTGCTAATGATCAAGCATCAATCTTGTATAAAACATATGTAGAAACCAGAGATCAATAGTTCTGCAGTTCTTCATGAGCTTTAACATTTTTTTAACAGTGCTTTTAGCACAACAGCTATTTGTATTCAAATTTATAAATTTACACTCAACATAAACTACTCTGAACGCTCATTGGACATGTGCTGAAGGAAAGCACCTAAAATGTAAAGTCATCGTGCTTTTTATTTATTTATTTATTTATTTGAGCAGAAGATAAGCTCCCTTATTTTTACAAATTCTGAAATCAGATTCTGTCTTTACATGCATTATGCACATCAATAATTCTGTTTTGCATTTGTAGTCAGATTGTCATTTACATCATATCTAGTTAATAATCCAGAGGAACTTCAAAGTCTTCTATCACTAGTAAATTTTCAATTTGTGAACAAAGTTTTAGTTTTATCAGTTAAAAACTAAATACTAGTAACAGCATAGCATGCTTCCAGCAACAATATCTACCCAGAAAGGTACCAAAGGATATGTGTGACTTTAATTATACACACAAGTCAGGAAACTGTTGTAGGCATAAAGCATTGCTGAATGGGAACTGATTTGTCTTGACTAATGCTACTTTCTTCCTAGTCGCTTTTTCATTTTTTTTTCCCTGCTGTTTTCTGTCTCTCAATGGAATAGATTATTTCATCCTTCTTTCCCTCGCTAATCCTTTCTGACATGGACTTGTCAGCCTAACCCACAAGAATCTTTCTGCTTTTCATGTATCAGTCCTGCCTCATGGGAGTCTGGATATGCATGAGCTAAAGTTTTAAAACTGTAGCAAACTCTGATCTCTTAATATGCGTTATGCAAGACCTTTTAGTTTGACTAACATTCTGTACACTGTGCTAATTGCAGCATCTCTATTAATAGTTTAGGTCAAATTACCAGACAAGGATAGGCACTATGGTCAGTGATACATACTAGTATGATCCCATCAGATTTTGAAGGAACAGCAAACACTTAGTATTGTCATTGTTTCCACAACCAACACTCCTAGTTCTTTAATTCTCTTTTGCACTGGGAACTTGATATTGTCTAGTAGAAATCTCCATGAAAAAATAGTGCACTCACAGAAAAAATTGGAGATCTGTTTTTCAGCCACTGAGCCTTCAGTTGTTACATTAACAAGCCAGAAAAATGCCCGATTTCCAGGTTATGAAGTTATATGACAAAAGAGTACAGTTTCAAACACCTATACAACTGTAGGAAAGGTAAAAACAAAAGCAATCAAGAAGGAGAATGACTAACAAGAGGAACGTGTTCTGAATTATTCTCCCAAGATGTGAATAATTTGAAACTCGACTTTTTTCAGACAGAAGGTTTTCTATACTTGTATGTGCTTTTCAGGTGAAGAGAATGTGAAAAGTGTGGGATAGATCCCAAAGGAGATGGACATTAAGGAATTCCTACTGCTTCCCTTCTCAATTAGGAGATAGACTAGACTGGACTTCAAAAAATGGTGTTATGAAAACCACTGAATTCCACGTATGGATTTTTTCCCTTATTCCATTTGCATTTATTCAAATAGTCTTATGTCAAGAAATCATTATGTACGAACTCATCTACAGAAATTATTTCCTAATCCAGCCACAAAATCATCAGTTTCTGCTCTTTCTATGGTGTCCTGAAGAGGACAGATTTAAATTACTTTAAAAAAACAATGCACTTATTTTAGTACTGGAGGTGAATAGTGCTGATGTCAAAACATTGTCAAAAAAACTTGTAAAATAGCTATTAAATTATGTTGTATCTGCCACTAGAGTGAACATTTCTTTCCCTGTTGACTTTCGGTAAGTAAAAAAAAATAAATTCTAAAACCAAGGATGAATGTATCAATGTTCTGGGCAGCCACACAGTTTACAACAGTCTGAGATTCAAATTTGTTCTGACTAGAACAAGGACTTCGAGTGAGGTTTCCTCCTTAAAATACTGCTTCAAAGACATAAGTCTGGGAATCCTGAGACTGGAATCTATCAAGATAAAGCGATTCAAATTTGAGTTTAAAATAGCAGATGGGGACAGTAAAATGACACAGCTTCTCTATTATGGGTCATCATTTTGTGAAACAAAACGATTTATATAATACTTACAGGTGAAGGAAGAAAAAGTCAATTTTCCCCATGAAAATAAGTTGGAAAAGTCTAAAAATATATTGAAGAAGAAATAGATTTCTTAAAAATGCTAAGAAGCATGATTTCCTCCAGCTTCTTTCCTGTTTCTTAGATAAGTGTTGCATTAGGCGGTATTTGAGATCTTGCGATGTGATGCGATAGGGTTAGGCACTAACGGGGTGATATCGGGTGTAACGCGATAGGGTCTCCCCTGCTCTATTTCCGGCCACATGACGGCTCACAGGAAATGCCACCTGGCAGCAAGGTACTGCCATGCTTGCGGGTGTGGTCACACAAGGTATACAAGCAAGTGCTTGCTAAAAATAAATGCCATTTGCCTGCTTCACCATGTTGGTGTGAACGTGCAGTCATTTGTACTGCAACCGGTTTAGGTCAGAGCGTAGACAAATAAACACCACAGCTAAGATAGGTTTTTTCCAAAGTTACTGTCAATATTTTGTATACACCTGAAAAAGTCAAGGCCTATAAATTCATCCTGTCCGAAGATCAAAGTAATGTGTCCAATTTAGATAAGAAAAAATCTTGTTGAGACGTGGTTAGTAAGGAAAAAAAGGTAGAAAATAAAACAAAAAAAAATAAAAGGAAAACTAAAGGATGGCTTTAAAGAGCCATTTTTCTGAAATAAATTAAGACTCCTTATTGATTACCCGTTTTATTTTTTTCTCCCATCAGGGAAAAACTTGTATCTTTCACATCTATTAAAACTTTTCTGTCCTTTCATACACCAGTAACTGTGTATACGATGGATTTCTGCAGGTTTTAGTTCAGATCTAATGAGACTGGACCCAATTATAAACTTATTTATGGTAACTGATAAGCTACATAAAAAAGATGGCTTCAGGGAAGCTGTGCTACTAGTTATGGAAAGCAACATTAGAATCAGAAAATGAAATGGAGAGGGACTTCTCTGCCTTGGATTCTAAAAGTTACAAATAATGGAAAAGAAAGGTGGCAGATTTTTATTTCAAGAAGCATTGCAGAGGAAATAGTAATAGACTTGGAGAAATATGGACTAAAGTGGTGCCAACTCTGCTATGGCATTCAAGAGTGCTTTGTGAAAGGTAATAGATTATTGCAAGTGCTGTAAAACAGGAGTGCAATTAGTGCATTAAAATATGTAATTACAACTCAAACCTTATTGTTGGTAATATTATTCACTTTTAAATTGTTATAGGTAGCAAAGTGGAAAAGCATCAAAAGACTAAAAAAACTGATGAAGTATTGAAAATAAGACTAAAATAGAGTAAGTAAGATTTATACTAGTAAAAAATAAACTTTAAAAAGCCAGAAAAATGCAGTTGCAGTAGAGAAATATAGGTCATGCAGCACTGAGATGCTGCATTATGGGGAAATGCTGAATTATTATTAAAGAACTTGGAAGATATGTCAAAAATTATAAAATCATGGAAAGATAACTTTTTTTTTTTTCTGAAATGCATTACATCTGTCAATTAAAGGTTCTGCAGATACGGATCAGTGTATTTTCTCTTTGTTCTTGTGACTGTACAGTCTCACAGACTCCTCTTTTTATTCTAAAAATTTATCTTTATCAAAATGTTGAAAAAGAAAAATACAGAGGTAATATATGGATCAAACACAACATATTGCTGCATATACGGATGTTATCTTATATTCTGATCTTTCAGTGTGCATTAATGTGTTAGAATCTGAAAAATGACAACAAAGTGCATATATTGTGAAAGTGAAAATTTGTTGTTAAAGTCAGCCTTCTAATACAAGTAAAACTCAAGTTACAAAACCTTAGTTCTGCTTTGATGTCATTTTTCTTTATAGATAAGAAAAACATAAATAAGGTCAATTTTAATGAACTAAATTCTTCTAATGAATGAAATGCAATTCATTGGTATAATTTACATTTCAATCTCTTCCTACCTTTTGTCTAATGTTTCTCTTTATAAAAAAAAAAGAAAGAAAGAAAGAAAAAGAAAGAAAGAAAGCTGTTTTTGAAAGCAGCAAAACTGCTGAAAAAAGGAAATTTCTTCATTTATCTGAAAATTAAGTACTATGTAGTAGCAGAACAAGTATTTCCCCTTGACCCTAAAAAACTGCTTATGTCTACTGACAAATGTACATGTTTTGGAATTTTAAATTGTTATTCATATAACTATTGCTTGGTCACTCTAAAGAGTCTTGAAAATATTTCTTTTTTTTTTTTTTTTTTAAGGTATCTTAAGTTTATAAAATCATTCTAGGAAATTATACCTCTGAAAAATACTGTACGCATTTGAATAATGAAAGCAATCTACCTGAGGAATACTCATAGCTGCCTCTTAAGCAAAATCCAAAGCATGTTATTTAGTACCTCATAGGTGGTATCATTATATTTATGTTTTAGTTTCATCCTTCAGTTTTCTTACTTTTTTTTTTTCTCTAATTTTCTGCATCTTCTAACTTTTTGTTCTAGCTTTTTGATTCTGCGATTTATAAGCAGTTATTTCAGGTAGGATGGTTCTACCTTCTGTAGCAAACTTACTTCACTTAATTTTGTTCAGCAAATCCTTTAGAAATACTATTTTTGCATTATAAATTCAGAAAAACACAATGAAGAACACACAGTACATTCAGACATAGCTTGATACATATGAAGTCTTTTGGGTAGTCCTTACTGGTTTAGTAATATTCTTTAGAATGGCTGAATTGACGTAAATTATGATGAAAGCAAAGTGGAACCTGCAAAATTTTCCTTGTCATAACAGTAAAAGAATACTTTAGGTGACATTCTTCACAACACACAGAGCCAGAGAAGATCGAAAAATGAACGAACAACAAACACAGCAATGCAGAAAAATGTTTCCAGAGCACATTTACAAATGATTGCAATTCAAACTGAATCAGTTGTGCATAAGATCTATGAAGGCTGCTTGGAAAGTAATTACATCTATTTTTTATTATGTTGGCCTATGATGTCAGAGGCAGATGTTGACAGTATGACTGTAGAGGCTGAACCTTCTCACCTATATCCAATTACATTTTATTGCTGTATGACAGATGGCAGCAGAGGGGCAGTCTGACAGAATGGCAACTGACGTGAAAGTATGAAGCAAGTCTGTCACTGAGTTCCTACATGCAGAAACATTTGCACACAGTGACACTGACTAGTGCTTGTTGAGCATGTATGGAGACCAAACAGTGGATGTGAGTACAGTGAGGCAGTAGATGCTGCATTTCAGAAATAGCATCATCATAGCAGCTGCAAATCTGTGGTCATATACATGCAGATTTTTATGAGTGAGGAATACAGGTTCTTGTTCATCACCACAATATTGCATAGCTAATATTAGTTGCTATGTTGAAAAATAGTGTTTTGTAGCTGAGAATTTTCTCTATTAAATAGTGCTATTTAACGGAGAAAAGTGCTATATCATGGAGAATTTGCTATCTTTGTTGTATTTTCCATCAAAATAAATAGGAGGCATTACTTTCACTGACTCCATCACTTCCCTAGGTAGCCAATTCCAGTGCCTGACCTCTCTTTCAGAAAATAAGTTTTTTCCTAATATCCAACCTCAACCTTCCCTGGCACAACTTGAGGCCATTCCTTCTACTCTTACTACAAGTTACCTAGGAGAAGAGGCCAAATCTCACCTCGCCACAATCTCACTTCCGGTAGTTATAGAGGGCAAAAAGGTCTCCCTGAGAGTCCTGCAGACTAAACAATCCCAATTCCCTCATTTGCTTGTTTGTCCTTCTCTGAATATGCTTCAGAGCCTCCATGTCTTCCTTGGGGTCCCAAAACAGAACACTATGCAGTACTCAAAGTGGGGCCTGTCCAGAGCTGAGTACAGCTCCTGCAGGCACCATTATTTCTGATACAAGACAAGACGTCCTGATGAACGACAGGTTGACCATGAGCCAGCAGTGTGCCCTGGTGGTCAAGAAGGCCAATGGCATCCTGGGGTGCATTAAAAAGAGTGCAGCCAGAAGGTCGAGGGAGGTGATCCTCCCATTCTACTCTGTCCTGATCAGGCCTCACCTGGAGTATTGCGTCCAGTCTGGGTGCCCCAGTACAAAAAAGACAGAGATCTCCTCGAAAGAGTCCAGGGGAGGGCTACAAAGATGATAAAGGATGTGGAACACTTCCCTCATGAGGAAAGGTTGAGAGACCTGGGTCTGTTCAGTCTTGAAAAAAAGAAGGCTCAGAGAGGATCTGATTCACATCTATAAATATCTAAGGAGCAGGAGACAAAGAGACAAGGCTGGATTGGTGAAAGGACAAGGGGAAATGTCCACAAACTGAAGCATAGGAAGTTCCACACAAATGTGCATAAGAACTTCTTTACAGTGAGGGTGATGGAGCACTGGCACAGGCTACCCAGAGAGGTTGTGGATCTCCTTGTCTGGAGACATTCAAGACCCGCCTGGATGTCTACATGTGCAAACTGGTCTAAGGAGCCTGCTTTGGCAGGGGGGTTGGACTCAGTGAACTCTAGAGATCCCTTCCAACCCCTACAATTCTGTGATTCTTTGAAAACCAATAAGAAGTGAGAATTTAAATGCAATCTGGAAAAGAACAACAGGTTTGTTTGTTTTTCATCTGAGATAAGAAAGAGTGCTTGGAAGAACTTGAGTTTACTAAATAAACAAAATTTGGCGTTGCCTTTTAGACTATTAGATTGTACAGATCTTTTTATCTCACACAAAAACAATAAATCATATAAATAAACCCTTCTCAGAAAAGCCTGTATTTAGTGGCATGCCCAAATAGATATGAGGTCTACAACCACTTTCTGCAGCAACCTAAGGGATATATTTGAGTAGAGGGTACAGAAAACCTACCTGACTTTTAAGCTGAGCTTAGTATTTATGTATGACATACTGTGATATAATTTTCTAGAACAAGCTTAATTTCAGTGACACCCATATCCTATCTACTATTTCTGAAGCAGCATTTGTTAAACACAATTCTGAAACAGTGTGAGCTAGTTGAAATAAACCTAGCAATTTCTCATTGAGGTATTGCTGATAGTGATATTTCTTTGGTACAACTTGGAAGAAAAAAATACTCAAAAAAGTAAGAACTTGAACACTTGTGCCGCAATTCTCATATCTCAAACTCTAGTTTTAAAGCTGCAGTTAGCACCGAGTATTGCACTGCAGAATCATTCCTCACACAAATCACATTTACCAGGCTGGCAGCTGCACACTAAAGCAGACTGAGTCTGAATTACCTGGATGTGGGTACCTCATGTGCAGAACCTTATAGAGATCTAATCCAAGTACAGCATAAATGAAAAAACTTGTCAAAAATAAATCACTGTAGCCTTTCTGAAGAGAGCATGTGTGTGTAATGAAGAAATGCAAAACAAATTATTGTAATATATCCTGCAATACACAAATGAAAATGCTTTCTTGTCTCAGAGAAAATATTTTCTCTATTAATTCTGCTTGTTGGTTGAGTTCAACACAGCATGTTGTTAGAAACATATTTTCTATTATAAGATCTGCCAGTAACAGAAATGAAAGAGCTAGATGCTACAGAGCAGTGAAACACTACAAATATCAAGATCTCAGGATGTTTCTGCAAGAGAAATTTTGATTAAAAAAAAAGGAAATTCAGAGATTAGAAAAGAAAACCTGGCTTCATCAGAGTAAGGAGGAAATGAAATGGAATTGTGCCTGGCAAAGTACTTCCTCATGAGCGTATATGGGGATGTAAATCATTATAATCAGAAAATGATGCACATTCTTCCATTTTCCACTATTCAGGGACAGTTCAGAACCATCCAATGAGAATGGAAGAATTATTCGTTGAATCAGGAAAGGCTATGTGATTTTGCTGCCAAAAAACTGGTAGGATATCATGAGAAAAAATGAAGTGGAAGATTATTTTTTAAATATTTTGTTTTTCAAATATGTGCATGTTTATTTTTGCATGTAATGCATATTGATTCTTCATATACAGTTCTGCCAGAAAATGTTATGTGGGTGGAGCCTGCTTACTTCAGAGAAAGAACATGTTAGTTCATGTCCTTTAAAGTATTTTGTACATGCCGTAAGCAGACTGATGAGGCAGTTGTTTAAATCATGCCTCCATCTATGACCCCAAGGACTGTGCCAGCCTTTTCGAGCACTTTGATCATCTGTAGACATTTCTGAAGTCTATAAAGGGTACTGTCTGCTGGGAAGTACTGAAACATTATTTTTTTCCAGGTAGAGACAGATCCCTGGATATGAAAATGGAGTAGGATGAGAGGCACAATATACTTTCTCTCATAACAGTGCCGTATCAGCTCTGACTAGACAGGCCAGTATTCCATCTGCAGCAATTGCTTTAATGTAGGAATTAAAGAAGGGCCTGTTTCACCCAGAGTTTTCATTTTATAGGAAATGAAACTAACTTGACAAGGTACGTTGACTGCCTAATGTCTTTGGACTTCTGCTGTAGTCCTTCCACAGTGGGCTTCATTTAATTCCTCACTTGGAAAACACTAACAATTTATCACACTTACTATCAGATGGAAATCAGGAACTGACTACATTAAACTACATATCCATTTTTAAAGTTTAGACAAATAAAAAGGTGGGGGAAAATAGAATGAAGCTATAATCAGGACATAAATAATGTTAGTATGATTTTTTAGATAAATATCTTAGCTATACTTTGCAAGCAAAAAAATACTTGTCTGAGTGAAAAAAGTACAAGTATCCCTGTTGCCTTGGATATGTTCTCTGTGAATGCTTTACAACCCTTAATTATAATTTCCAATATATAGTGGAAAAAATACAGAAATATACTCACAGAGATCATATTGGGACACTTTTTTAACATAACAACTTCTATAGCAATATGCTTGCATACCCTTTGTTTCAGTTTATCTTTTAATTGTATCAAATAAGATATTTATATGGTTTCCAGACTACCATGCTGGAACACCTTCTTCTGTCACCTGAGTATGTTAAATCTTACATTTTTGCCTGTTTTGACAGATTGAGGTTTGGGGAATTTTCAACTCTAAACTGGCCTCTTCCCAGAAACTACTCAAGAAATAACCACTTTTCTTTCCCATTGTCTAAATGCCTGAGGAAAATTAAATATGATTGCCTAGAAACAAGTACTGGTACCCCTGTTTCGCTTTAGTCTACTGCTGAACCAAACCGTAAGTAAACAATAGTAACCATGGCAATCATAGAAGGCTAGCAAATTCTAAGTTTCCTTTAGTTATTTTATAGTGAAAAATGTGTCATCTACATGGTACTAATGGCCAAGAGGAAGATGTGTCATCTCTGTTGAAAATCCTGCCAAGAGGCTGTTTCAGCATTTATGCACAGAATTACAGATCACTAGTAAGATATTGGCTACTAGAGGGAGTAGAGAAGAAAGAAAACATAATCTTATTTAAATAAGCTGAAAACTTTTTTTTTTTTTCAGAAGATCCATTAAAGAATTTACCTAATAGTAAAGCCCACCTTTGTGCATACACTGAACTGTAATGGCTTTTCCAAACCATTAATTGGAAAAGTATAGAAGTGAACCAAAATTTAGAATGAGAAGTCATAATGGAAAGAAATAAAATAATGATAAAAAGGAACTGGATTCCTTATATCTCAAATGCTCAAATGTAACAAAAAGCCACAATTCACTGACATCCCCAAAATTATTTTTCCTTCTGTCTCTCCCTTGATTTAATTGATAAAATGTCAACACACTGTAAATTCTAATTCCTGATTAATTATATTGCTGGAATAGAAGTGACAGTGTACGTGGTATTTACCAAGATTGGCTCTACAGCTGTTCCATCATTTTGCTCATGATATCTGTGGTGCTGCAAAGTGCAAAAGCAAGCTAAAAGGATAAAAATGGTAATGGAGAATTCAGATTCCCATGGGTGTGTTATCATGCTAATGTTCAGGAGTGCGTCTGTGCATTTTCCACTGAAAGGCCACAGAACAATTTGCACTTAATCGAATGTATATCTCTTTACCAGAAAAATGAGCTAATGATTCAGAGTCAGTTTCAGTCTTAGTTGCCTGAAAATTCCCTAAGAGCCTTGAGTGAAATGTCCCTGATTTTTAACCAACTCAAGGTTGAAAGAAGAAGGTGTACTTTGAAATTTAAGCAAAAGATAATTTGAGAACATGGAGCTACGCAATGGGGTAAGTGCTGAAAACATGGGTGAGCAGTGACACATGCTTTGGAAAAAAGCCCTATTAAATTACCTGTCAGTTAAATTTCTGATTAAAGAATAGTTGAGGGAGGGATTTGTTGGTTGTTGTTGTTGCTGTTTTAATAGTATTACCAGTGCCAACATTTTTGTATTGAGAAAACCTCTATAAATTAAAGCAATAGGCTTTGCTATTAGACAAGATTAAAAAACAACGGCAACAACAACAAAAGAAAACAAAAACAAATACAATAACAACACAAACACTTCATTTTTTCCTATCATTTTTTACCTATTGCAATTTGTAGTTAAGGAACCTTTGGTGTTGCTATGTATCAGGAATACCAATATACAAGGAAGAAGCATAGGAAAATACAGAAATCTGAGTATATTTAATTGAAAATGAACATAACCTTTAAAGGAGTATGAAGAAAAACAAGGAAAACAAACAAACAAACAAAAAAATAAACAAAGCCATAGTATCATGTATAAAAAAACAGTATTCTTAACACCAAAATTCATTTACTAAATTATGATACTAGTTTAAATTTGTCTTCATACATTAATAGGTTAAGTATTAGGGACATACTTGACTTAAAAGATTTAAAGAAGTCCTTTACACATGTGCAGGCTATGACATCTATCTGATCCTTGATAGTCCTGAAAATTAGATATCTATTCCACCATTGCACTGGGCAAAAATGTTAAATAGCTATCCCAACCATTTTCTATTTATCTTTCATCTCAGACATTTTATTTTAATCTCCTTCTTCCAGTCTGTGGTCCTTGAAATTTATTCACTTTTGAGTTTATATAAGGATCCTTGGCTCCTAAGGCTATGGCATGTTGAGCATTATGCAATACTATGAATTAGGAACAAATTTTTCTTTTTAAATATTTCCTTAAATCTAGTTGTCACATCTGAGTATTTCAACCAACATATGTATGCACTTGCTGTAGTATGGAGTAATAATAATTTGCTGTTAGTAGAGGACTTACTGTTGCTATCAGGACTGCTCTGAAAATAATGTCTCCTATTTTATCATGTTGGCTCATGATGTCAGAGGCAGCTGTTAGTGGTATGACAATTGAGGTTGAACCTTTTCACCAATATTCTATCACATTTTGCTGCCACATAACACATGACAGACGCAGTTTGGCATCAAAAGTGTGCCACTGAATTTCTTCGTGAAGTAAAAATTTCACCCACTGACATTCATCAACACCTTCTGTAAGCGTATGGAGATCAAAGAGTGGATGTGAGCATGGTGAGGTGGTGAGTGTGCATGCTTTTCAGCAGTAGTGACAGTGATGAGAAAGACAAGCCATGTTCCAGACAGCCATGTACAGCTCTCTGCCCTGCAGAGAAGGACTTGGGGGTCCTCGCGGGCAAGAAGTTGGACATGAGTCAGCAGTATGCACTTGCAGCCTTGAGGGCCAACTGTATCCTGGGCTGAATGAAAAAAGGGGTGGCCAGCAGGGAGAGGGAGGTGAATGGCTCCTCTACTCAGCACTTGTAAGGCCCCAGCTGGAGGACTGCCTCCAGGCGTGGGAACCCCAGGACAAAAATGATGCAGAGCTCTAGGAATGGGTCCAGAGGAGGGCCACTAGAATGATCAGGAGGGGGAACAGCTGCACGCGTTGATAGTATAAGACAAGGGGAAATGTTTAAAACTAGACAGGGGAGGTTCAGGTTAGATATTAGAAGGAAGTTTTTCACTCAGAGGGTGGTAATGCACTGGAACAGGTTACCCAGAGAGGTTGTGGATGCCCCATCCTGGAGGCAGTCAAGGCAAGGTTGGATGCGGCTCTGAGCAACATGATCTACCATTTGGCAACCCCACCCACAGCATGGGAGTTGAAACGAGATGATCTTTGAGATCCTTTTCAATCCAGGCCATTCTATGTTTCTATGATTCTATCAGCATGCGTTCCTACCAGTGGAATGAGATAAACTTTTTGTAAATATTCAGTCTTTTCTCACTGAGATGTCCTTACTATTTTTGCTAAGTTAGAGCTCATAAAATGTAGGAGATTGAATCTACTTAGTCATAAATTTCAGTTATTTCAAGGAAATGAAAAGTATAGTAGCATAATATTTTATATTTATCATTCTTATTTTTACAGAAGTCTGGGACATAGGTCTACAGGCAAGTGATTTTTTTTCCTTCAGGATTTTTATTCGTTGAACCTTTTTATTTTTTATCATCCTTAATCTTTTTATAAATTTAAAGAGAACAGAAAATTTGGATGAAAAGAAAAATTAAAGGATAGATTGACAGAAACTTCAGCTTGGCTTTATTACTTCAGAAAGCTCTTTCTTTCTGAACAGGTTTGATTTACTATTTGATATCAAAGTATCTTAATACTGAGTTAAGCCAGATGATGGGTGGATTCTTTATACCTCTTCTTGAAGCTATTCTATTTTGTACAAAATATATCGACATTGATTAGAGAATAAGAATAGCTCTTAGACAAGTTGTAAGACATTTATCTGCCCTGTATTCTTAACCACTGTGATTGCTACATCAGATACTCAGATGAGAACTGTGATTGCAGGAAAACGTAGCCATCCTATCCCAGATGACTGCCTAGACCCACCATCATCTTTACTCAGTCATTACCAGCTGGAGACCAGTATAACCTGACCCAAAGAAGCAAAACAGAAGTAAATAAAAATATCAACAATATCCCAAACATAATTTTGCTGTTCTAACAACTGGATTTCCTTTTTCTTCTCTAACATGTACATAAAAATGTAATACAGAAAAGTACTAATCAATGTACTTATATGTAAATATTAAGTAATTCAGAATAACTTCATTCAAGAAAAACACCCTCAGTTTCAGGTGCTCTGTTATTATGCCTACATTCCTGTCTCATTAACAATTGGAATCTCAGCTATTGTCAGTGGGAGGCTGAGCAGGCACCCCCTAAAACAAACAAATTTTAACTCCCTCCCTGGGTCTTTCTATATCAAAGTACTTTATACACAACAAAAATAATCACAAATTTTTACACTATTAGTTTGTAAATATTGTGAAGACTATAGTGTTTTCATAAAGCCATTATGCATAGTCTGATGACAATCAGCTTTTTGGAGGAAAATGGAGAATTTAAAGTAACTGAAATATTATTTGAAACTCCAATTTAATTAAGTTGAAATTTACTGTAGCATTCCAATTAGTATATGCGTAAATTTACACAGACATTAAGTTTTTCTTTTTGATCTCATCACTACCTCTTTAAAATTATAATATACTAAACTGTCACACAGTAAGTAAACTTGCTCATTAGAGATCACTTCCTTCCAGATTTCTTCTGGTTTGAATTATATTTTCCTTTAGTTCTGGTGAAATAAATTATTCTTTCAGCATGCTGGCAGAATTTACTTTTTTTCCCTCCCACTTATTCTACAGTAAAAGCAAAAGATGATAGCTTACCTCCAAAGTAAAAAATAAGCTTTGATAGTTCAAAATCAAAACAAAAGTAAATTGTAATATGGTTCACATAGTACATGGGTGTCAAAATTTTGAGAAAAATTATGCTTCTTCATTCTTAACTAATCATTTAAGGTGCCTGAAAACCAAGTAATGACTTTCCAGAAAAATAAAATAAAATAAAATAAAATAAAATAAAATAAAATAAAATAAAATAAAATATTATCCCCACAAATAACTTTTTTTATGAATTCTGGTTCTACCAAGATTAGTTTATTTAAAACTCAGTTCTACTTAGCTGATCTCAACTTATTTTAAACATATTTTCTAATTTTTCATATTGAAATCCTATTCTGCTGCAGGAATATTGCCTTGGGGCTCAGCACATTCTGTGACTCCTTACCATGAAGCCCCAGGAGAAGTGAACAAGAAAAAGGAAACAAAGGATGTGGTGAAAGATCACTGGACGCCTTGCAATAGGGCACTGCTCTATTGTGCATGTATTGATAGGGATTCAAAAACCACTTGCTGTTGTTCAGTAGAGTAGTTAACCAATGAGCTGATAATGGAAAAGTAGTGTCTGTGTGCACAGCAGTATGAGATCCTGTTCGCAATAAAAAAAACTTTTTTCTCTCTCCCTCCATAACTGAACCCCAGTGTCCATGTGTTTATCCCACCAAATTCTGCTGTTTGGAATTAGATCTAGATGTAACTTCTTATATTAATTACATCTGCAAATAAATTCCTATGAATTTTTAGGGATTTTTTTTTTCAACAGCAACCCAGGCTATGGTATAAAAAAGATGAATTAATCAATCTAATCATCGGTCTATGCAGATAAGAATTGCTTTCAGCAATCTGTGGGAACTGCAGAAATACTTGTTCTCAGTTTCTTGATTCAGCTTCCACCAGTCTATAAACTACAACTTTTTTTTCTATCACCTTTATTCTAAATGTAATGTTCAGTGTCTAAGGCATGGACATTGACAATCCAAATCATTCTGACATCCTTTATACACATTCACAAGTTTTCTCTTTTAACTTTCCCACCCACCTTTACATGTCAACAAAACATTCCACAAACACTCCTTAACCATGCTTGCAGGTGATTATCCAGTCAGGGTCATGAGTCTTTCTAAGTCATACACTCTTCCTCCAATCAGGGTCATTATCACGTGTCCAGCAAGCAGCTTACTTGACTTTGTTTTTAATTTTCTTCTGGACTCTTGCTGGTTCTCAGCGTTCCTTTCCCATGCTGTTTATCTTGATCCACAGCTTCTGTTCTGAATATACTTTCTTGTATTCCCACTACATATATAGTAAAGAGGTAACCTGCTTAAATCACTGGACAATTTTGTTATGGTTCTAAACAGAGGCAATATATAGACTAGAATATCATATGAATTATCAACAGTTACCATTACATCTATGACATATATATGGTGTTAGTAACATGAGGTAGATTTGATAATTTTGCATATTTCTTCCATAAACCTAGTGCATTTTTCTTTTACAGTTTATTATAGAGGGCCATTGTTTAAACAAATATTCCTCTACTCTCAATAGTAGTCAGACTTGAAGCTGTATATTTTCATATTTAATATTCATATGAAATTATTCTTAGAAAATACATGTTAGGTGGACCATTCCTTTTAGAAGTGTTTAAGCAATTTTTAAATCTCCTTTAAACCAAATAGTAATAAAACAATAACTAGAGAAAATTTGATATATTACTCATACAGCAGTGAAACAAGGAGGAAACAAAAAATACCATAAAAAATAATTCCTCATGTTTTACAGCCTTAGTGGAATTGGTGGTTAGAGGGAAATTATGATGCTATACAGGTTTGATAATGCATTTATGAAGCATGAGGGATTTACCTTATCCTGATTATTTATTACTGATACATTAGCAAATAATATAGAAGTTTTCTGAGAAACACAAATATGAGGCTGCGTGGAGGTCTGGCGAATCGAGATTATGGATAAAGACTAGAGTGAGTCACAAAAAACTAATAAGATAAAATTTATCTGTGGGACAGATAATTTCATAAGAAATAGTTTTACAGGAATACAGAGGCAGAAGATGAAGGATCTCTTGGCACTGCTCTAAAAAGTGACCAAGAGAGTAAAAGGCCAGAACAAAAACAAAAATGAAGAACGTAGAAGTCATAACTAAGAATGACACAGCACATCAGCAGTAGCTGAGATGCCAGTAACCCTGATATTCTGTTCTGAGAGATGACTGCAAATTGACTAAACATCAGAACTTTTCTCTTTCTCTCGTGGTAACTCACACTACCTTAATGAACTGAGCAGTTGCATTCAAATTGCTACTGCTAATGGCACTGCTTTTGTCCAGACTGACTGGAGGAGTACTAGTTAATACTAGCCCAATCAATGCCAGAGGGCATACTAACATAGAAACAGTACAGACAACCTTGAATCACATCTTATCCCACTTGTGTTACTAACTCATAAATCATAAGGGAAAACTGGCAACAACAAAAATGGAAAAATCTGAGATACTCAGCTGCTCCTTGCCTCGCTGTTCACTGGCATCAGGCTATGCATGTCTCTCATGCCTCTAAACCTCTATCAGGTCAGAGGTCAGAGGAGAAAAACTCTCCCACTGTAAGAGAAGAGCAAGTCCAATACTGTCTCATAAGACTAAATAAGCACAAGTCTGTGGGGCCAGACAACATGTACCCCAGGCTCCTGAAGGAATTGGCTGGTGTGGTTGCCAGGCTACTCTCTTCAAGGTTTTCAAATGACTAGTTACTGAATTTTTAAGAAAGAAATAAAGGAAGACTCAAGGAACTACATGCCAGTGAGCCTCACATCTTTGCCCGGGAGGAACATGGAACAAATCCTCCTGGAAGATATGTTAAGGAAAATGAAAGACAAGGAGATGACCTCTGAGAGCCAGCACAGCTTCACCAATGGAAAATTCTGCCTGACTGATCTGGTTGTCTTCTATTACAGAGTGACAGCATCACTGGACAAAAGAAGGGATACTGATGTCATCTAACTTCTGCAAGGTTTTTAACACGGTCCCACACCATATCCTTATCTCTAAATTGGAAAGAGATGGATTGAAGTCTGAGTTAGTCAGTGGATAAATAAACGGTTGGGTGATAATGGCCACAGGGTTATTGTCAATGGTTCTATATTGAGGTGGACGGAGTTCGCTGACAAGTGGTGTCTCCCAGGAGTTTGTCTTGGGTCTGGTGCTCTTCAACATCTTTTTCAGTGACAAATGATGGGACTAAGTGCACCCTCAACAAATCTGCTGGTGAGATCAAGTTGTGTGGTGCAACTGACAAAAGAGAAAGAAGGGATACCATCCAGAAGGACCTGGACAGGACTGAAAAGTGTATCCATGTGAATATAAATAGTTTCAACAAAACTAAGTGCTAGACATTGCACCTGGGTCAGGACAAACCCATCTCTGTCATGGCACGGCATTATGAACTAGATAATCTTTAACGTCCCTTCCAACCCAAGCAATTCTACAATTCTAGATATTTTTTTCATAGATTTGTTGATACAGGAAACATTTAATAAAGAGCCAGTCTGCAACTGTAAGATAGAAAAAAAAAAAAGAATGAGAGATTTTTTTCAAATAAACTGACATTTAGATAGAATGTACAGGAAACAAAATGCCTTTTTTCTTTAGAAAACCAACACATTCATATATGTTAGGCTTTTATCTTTTAATTTTTTCTGTTACTAATTCTGATACTGACCAGACTGTGTCCTTCCTTCATTCTTCTAAATCCTATGTATGTTTGAAATCCTTATTCTTATCACTCACATACCATATTGAAATATGTTTAAATGTGATTTGCTTTAAGCTCCAAATCTTACTGTCAGCTTTATGTTGTTAAGTAATTACTGGCACATATACTGAAAGGTATATTTATTTGAAAAAATCAGTTCTGTGGGGAAAGCAAACTCAAACTGTTTGACATTGGTCAATGGACTGCAATTGCCTGGGTATGCTGGCAGTCATCCACAGAATCCGTCACAGAGTCCTGTTGACCCAATTTTAATCCCGTGTTGAGATTATACATATTGTATTATTTGGATTCAGCTTTGGTTTGGGGAATATCGCTTACAATTTATGCAAGTTTTAATTCTGTTTTCACAGCTGTTGACCAGCTGTCTCCCTACCGCTTTTATCTTGAGAAATTTATCATGTTCTAGTCCTTGTTGATGTTTTTATTTGGTATTTAGGAAGAGGTTTACATTTCTTTGCCAACTCTACATTTTAAGCCTCACAAAAATATTCTCTCATAGGCCTTCTGAGAACTGAATGTCTAGGATACTGAGACATTTTAGTATCACACCAATCCCTCTTCCAATACAGTAGGGTTTTTTACGTTGTTTTCCACTCTCCACGTTATTCATATTTCCACAAGTTTAAATACTTTCTCACTTATTCATGGTGTAAAGTCAATCATAGTTTAATAACAGTGACTGATCTTCCACTAGGCTCTGTGTCTAAAAAAGGCATATTTTTTCTTTAGCTTCCTTAATACATGTTTAGAATTAAAAATTTCACATTCATCCTTTGCTATAGCCATTCAGGCAAACAATTCTGAAATTAAATTATGGAATTATTTAAGAATTTGAAGCATTTTTGAGAGTGGTAGAATAAGGTTTATATATGTTGAATCTAGATGTAGTAGAATTCCGTTAACATGCGTGTGGGAGATATAGTAAAAAAAAAAAAAATGCAGATTTCTTGGGGCATGCATCCTTCTTAAGATGCTACTCTTAAGTTTGTGGAAGAAAGTAAGATGAACTTGTAAAGATGTAGCCTGTTCTATGCAAGTATAGAAAAAAATTAACTTAGCAAAAAACAAAAAACAAAAAACAAAAACAAAAAAATAAAACAAAAGCAGCCATGCAAACAAAAAAATCTCTTATGCAATCATTTGGCTTTATATACATATTTATTTATTTATTTGTATGGCAATTATATAATAATTAATATAATTAATTATTTTGAATAATTTGATATATGAACATTATTAATATAAATATAATAATAATGATAATGACAATGATTATTATTATTAATAATAATAATAAACAATTATATAATGTTTTAATACGATCTTATGGACATGAGGACATGATTCATAGGAAAACTACTCATGAGCTTTTTGAGAAGTGTTTCCAGGTGTAAAATGGACGCAGTTCTGATGTTGGAAAAGTTATTTCAAAACAGCAATACAATCAGTTTGTTTAAAATTATGCTCTGGCAATATCAAGATACAAAGATGAGTTTATTGTAAGAGACAAAAGAAAGGAATAAAAAAGGGACCAGGACACCTACTATAGTCCGTTTAATATCAAGAGAGGTAAAATTCTGGATGTACAAACATTACAATAATTAACAAGGATCCTGAAAAATGAGCAAAAATTCCATCAGAATCCAGTCACATTTAATCCAGATATTCTGGATTCCCAACATTGCAGAAGTAATAATATTTCTACACAGGTTCATAACATTGTTCTTTAGAGGTTTACTTAATAAAGTCCCTTGTAAGAATGCAATAGAAAATTGAAATAATTCATTTTACATTGCTTTTATCTGAAGCAATGGAAGTAATGAGGCAAGAATACAAATGCATCAAATTTACAATAATTCTCCCTCATTCAGAGCTGTTATCTACAAACAATATATACCAACTGCACATGTGCTGTGTAGCCAAGAGCAAGAAAAGCCCAAAAAATGAAATAAGAGAGGATCAAATTTGAGCACTCTTTTCATGACCAATTGACTATTACTTGTTTGCCGTAGATTTCTATTTTCCACTAATATTCTAGGTGCATTCTCTTTTCCACCCAGATCTATATTATTAATTCCACTAGACTGTTCACAAGGCCATGTCTCAAGCCCTAACCTCCATGTTTTCCTCACATCTCTATTTACTCCTTTTATCTGTACACTGTTCAAAAGAGAACATACTGAATCCACCTGGAAGATACACACTGTCTATAAGACAAGCTAGAAAGCTTTCTATGTTCAGTCCCTCACAAAAATGTCTGAGTCATCCCCACTCTGTCTGATCTTCCCCATCAGAGGAAATAAAGTAATTCCTGTGTGTCTAGTGTGCTACCAATTTTCAGTATTTACTATCTTAGAAATACCTTCCACTGTATTGTAACTGAAACAGGCTGATTGGCTGGAAAAGTTTTATATTGGCACAGATGAAGTTTCCTTACAACAGTGAGATAAACTATCAACTCCCCCTTCTTCCCTTTCATGTAACTAGATATTCTGAATGATTCCTGTAAATTGCAATGACCACAAAATATGTGTTTTGTCTTCTTTTCTCATAAAGATTTTCTTTAAATTGGCTAGATAGCTATGATTATACATATGAATACTCACATAATAAAAATTTCACAATTTCAGATTGATCTAGAGTATTTTGACATCTAGCATCCAGCAATCAATATTTTTTTTTAATTTTGGATTCATCAAGATTACTCTTTGTGATTTTTAGTAACTGTTACATAATACGTTAAATATTTCCAGTATCTACTTCCTTTATAATGAAATCTCTTTCCATACTTTATCTGACTTGAAGCACTATTGCTAATACTCAACAAGATCCTTCTAACTAAAGATAAAGCTGAGGACAAACTTGAAAGAAGTAATGTGAGAGGAAAATGGAAGGGGAGAAAAACAAATTACTGGAGGCATACAGATACGAAATTTGAGAAACAACAACTATGAGTTTGAAAATTATTTTCTCACTTGTAATTGGAGTAATTATTACTGCAAGCTAGGTGAATGGTAACTTACTCAAGATTTGACAGTTTCTTGGTCAGGAACATGCTTGACGTTTGCCACAGGCTCCGAATTTTTCCTTGTGAGGTAGATTCATTTTTCAGAACTTTCAGCTCCAAGTCCACATTTATGACATACTAGATCTCCCCAGAAATTCACCTGTACCTCTTTATATATCATTCTCCTTTACTGACAAATAGAACACAGCCAGTGCAGAATTATTTGCAGGTGAATTTTCTTGTCAGATAGCCTTTTACACTCCATAGTATCATAGATATCACAGGAGAGATCATAAGGAAAAAGTAGGTCTGGAAGCCATCCATCCTAATTTCCTGCACAGAACAGTGTTAAGTTCAAAGTGTGATGTGTTTGAACATCACAGTCCATTAAGAAAATCAACAGACTCCAAATAATACTATTTCCACTTGAAAACTCTGGACTAATTTGTACACTTTTTCTTTTTTCTCCCCAGAAGACTTAGAATGTCTTTGGTTAGTTGTTGAGAAAAAGTTTTTTAGACCTATTCTGTATCTGGAGAAGAGATCTGCCTGCATGACTCTATGAACAATGAATTTGGCCTTTAGAACTCCTCAGTGATGAATCAGGAAGACCATTGCATAACTCTCACATTCCAAGCTACAGAAAAAATGTTCCTCGAAAACATTTTCATAGAGTTTCTTTTTGGAAGAACATCAAAGATGGAGAATTGTAAGCCATCCCTATAGGATGTCACCAATGCTATGGTATATTCTGCTTTTCCCTTGAAACCTCTTAGCATCCTCTAAAATGTCAGGTTACAATCTTAGAACTGGTGATGTTTTAATGGAAGATTACAGGAATGCAAAGATATTATAGCATCTGCAGTTATTATACTCATGACACCGTTGGTAAACGTAAGTCTTCTAAGAGGTGGTAAAGTTTTTCTGTAAGTAAAGGTAAGAACAATGATATAAATAGAAAAGCTGTTAAAAGCATTATTGAATCATGAAACTGAATTGTCTGTGGACTTCAGCTTATTCACTCGTAAAAGCTTATGGTACCATTCATTCTTTCTAACATGATCTCAATTATTCATATAGCATTCTTAAATATTTTCAGAAAGATTAGTCTTCTGGAATTATTTTAATGCATATAACCACCACCCTTTAACTCCCTCACCTCCTTTCCATTTCCTCATAATTTCTCACAAGAAAAATTTCTAGTTCTGTAGGTAGAAGTCAATTTATCTTGCATTACTCAGTGTTTAAGAGTCTAGATTCAGGCCACTGTGTTAGATAAGCTTTTATTTGATTAATGAAGATGTTAGCCTTTGTTGAGCACAGACTAAACTTGACCATACCATTTTCAGTATCAGATTATGAACACCGGCAACAAAAATTGAGATGTTTTGAGGTTTTGGTGTCTATTATACTGAAGTTAGTGGGAAGGAAAATTTAACTCCTGGCATCCAGCACCATCCTGAGTGCAGCTGATTCTCTGATATGAGACTCTTTGGTGACAATGAGTTATATTCTATTAGCCTTTCTCCCACTGAAAGTGCCTTCTCAGCAAATATATCATAACTTTATTACCGTATTGTAAAAAACAGAAATTATTTGTCAAACGCTTTTTACATCCTTTTGCAAAATTTTGAAGCTGCTATATCCTGGTTTCCCAAACTTAGTGTCTGAATTACCGACGTGTAATGTTTCATATTACCTTACTCACCAGCTCAATATTTTCATTTATCACACTTTTACACTATGGCAAGGTTAAGAAATTCCATCATTTCCTCTTGAAAATCTTTTAAAGCCTTCTCGTAAATGACACATTGTGCTATGCAAGAGTTAGATCTCCAGAGGAAAGATAAAACTTCTCTCGAAACACTCTCGAAAAGAAATGTAATCATGAGATAAATCAACACCAGTTATAACGAACATCTCAGACTCTTAAATTCAATACAGTGGTAATGGCTATTTGCCTCTTTCTCTAACAATGTGGAAACTGGACTTTGAGTGGGCATTGTTGAACTTTAATTTAATTACACCTACAGCATACTAATTCACTGGACAATAAATCAAAGCTCATGTATGTCCCACCTTAGTTCCTTTCTACATAAACTAGTACTAATGTCTGGTTACTGAAGAATTATTTGAATTTCTCTTTGTGTGAAAACCCCACAGTCAAGTATTAAGCCAGTATATTGGTATAATATTTGGGGTTCAGATAAATTTTTACCCTGCAATAAATATTTTTTGTTTGATTGGATTCTTTTTTAATTTATTTAATTTGTGGAAACATGCTATTTTTACTTCATTAGCTTCATAGTATAAGCTAATAATCCAGATATTTCTTTTTCCTAATTACCTGCTTGTACTCATTCTGTCACTGATAATAAAAGGTAATATAAAAACAGGACTTGTTGCCACTAAAGGTGTAGCAAACATCTGATGTTTTTTTTTTTTTTTTTATTCTCTCTCACTGAATTTGAATAAGTTATTTCAAATTCATGAAATTGTGTGAGAAGCAGAATTTAAGTTTACCTTTTTTCTCTTTGAGACTAGTAGTTAATCTCAGTGCTTTTATTTAGAATGATAAAATAGCAAACTGAATAGATAAATACAAACTCCTAAACTTCCTAACCATGTTATAACTACTAAAAGCCTGCAAAACATGAAAACTATCATTTTCTTTCCCATGTATAGTTCTTACTTCTAAAGTGAGAAAACAGAACAACAGAAATTGTGTGTGACCTTAGAATGTGATTCAGAGCTAAGAATTTATGGCAGTAATCACAAATTGAATGCTTTCTAGGACTTCTAAGGAGGTCAGCCAAATAAGAAAGAAGAGAAAAAGGAAGAAAGAAAAATATGCAGAACGGCTTCAGTGTGAGTGAGACCAAGGTAGTGACTCCAAACCAAATGGCGTGAACTGGAAGAAATATCTAGGCAATCCCAAGAGTGTTCAGTCTGAATACTGTACATATCATGGATAGAATCAGTGTACAAGGGTCCCTAGATAATCAATAAATTCCAGGCAGTTGAACCAATGTTGAAATTTTTCCACTTTAGAGGTTCTCAGATCAGCAAAGAAAGTTAAGTGATACAGTAGAGTGAGTTGTAGCTGCAAAAAATTTGCATTTAATTATCATTCTCAAGGCTTATTGAATGAAATCTAACAAGACCGGACTCCTGATGAGCTGAAATGCTGTGACTTGCTCTGGATACAAAGACAATTAAAGAAGCCTGTTTTCATTTTTTTCAAGAGCAATGTAAAATGAAATTCTCTAAAATGCCTCCAGGTTCATCTTTATCCATAGAAGCTATTTGATGAGAAAGTGACTCAACAGCTTATGTTCTACCATTATTTTGATTTAAACTAGAGATATCTTACTAGTCTAATTCTGAATGCTGAAAGCCAGAAAGTCAAACACACACTGGACTACATCGAAAGAAGGTCAAGGGAGGTGATCCTGCCCCTCTGCTCTGAGCTGGTGGAGCCTCATCTGGAGTCTTGCAACCAGATGTGAAGCCCTCAGTACAGGATAGACATGCACATGTTGGAGTGTGTCCAGAGGAAAGCCATAAAACTGATTCAAAAGATGGAACACCTTTCCTTCAAGGACAGGCTGAGAAAGCTGGGGCTGTTCAGCCTGGAAAAAAAAGGGCCCTGGGGAGATCTGTTAGTGGACTGTCAGTATCTAAAGGGATATAAGAAGGAAGGGGACAGACTCTTTGGAAGAATCAGTTGTGATAGGACAAGGAGAGATAGTTTCAGAATAATAGAGGGGAGATTTAGACTGGATTTAAGAAAAATATGCACTTACATCTTCCTAAGTGAGGAAAAACAGGCATAGAACTCCCATGCTTGAAAAGTATTATGAAAAAAAAAGCTGACTCCATGTGGATGTGGAAGTAAAATGAGAGTCTTTGGTCAGTTCTGTTGTAAAAAGAAGTCGATTTCTGTCTTTGTGACAGTCCTTGTTTTTGACCAAGTGCATGCCAGTTGCATCACATTTCTAATAATTTCCTGATTGCTAATTTCATATAAAATCTAAAGCTCTTATGTTTTACTTACTCATTAGTTTTTCTAAAGGGAAAATTAAAGTAATAATCTGTCTGAACATGACTCAAGAGTAAGACTGGTCCCAACAACTTTGTTTTAAATAAGGGAGATCCTTGTGGTAGCATTTACTACCTCTCCTCCAGGAACTTCATGGAATCTGGTTTTAACACTTTCTCTGTTTGACTTAGAATAGAAACCTTCTGTTACTTTTTTTATGACATGCCTTCCTCAAAAAACTAGCCCAGATGTGCATGCATACACACAAACACAAACACACTCCTTGGGGTGTTAAAATGTCTCACATACAGGACAAGAGCAAGCACCTAGGGAGAAAAAAAAGACTACACGCATAGGTGGACATCTCAGGAAGGGCAGAAGTTGTTTATGTTCCAATTAATTTCTAACTTCTACAGTATAAAATAAAAGGAAATGCATCAAGAACATTTTAGTGGTCTCACTTGATTACCATGATCCCAAGAGAGAGGTGTACTTCATACCCCAAGCTGATGTCATGAAGAAATGTTTTTCTTTTTCCCATCCAAACTTCAGTCAGGTAAAGATATTTCTTAACTGTGAAAGAATGCCTCTACTTCTCTTGTTAAAAAAGCTTAAACTTAGATTATATGAAATAAGGCTAGAATATTCAAAGACATCTTGTTGACTGTACTGAAATCTGAATTTCAAGACAACTGTAGGGAAAATTGATTCAGTGATTTCAGCTCAGAAGAATTTTGATGAAACTTGTAGAAACTTGTAGAAACTTCATGCTACTTACAGTGTCTCATCACCCTCACTGTTAAGAATGTCTTCCTGATATCTGGTCTAAATATATCCTCTTTCAGTTTTAAAGCCATTTCACCTCATCCTGTTGCTACCTGTCCTTATAAAAAGTCCCTCCTCAGGGAGTGACAGCATCATTTTCAAAAATGTAAATAGAGTTCGATAAAGATTCAATTTTTACAGACAGGTTAGACCTATTAGTTTATTTTCCTATAACAGATATCCATACTAAATGTGTTGCTGCTATTTTTATGTATTTTTCATTTAGTGATTCTGAATAACAATAAATTCAATACAATTAAAAACAAAAAAGTAGTTTTAAAATGAATCAACGGATTTTGTAATTCTGCATTTTTGAAACATTTAATTTTGCGTTTATCAAACAAAATTCATTACTAAAGGTTTCAGATTAATATTTCATTGTCTTTTTTGACTTTCGATCCCTTTTAAATTCAGTCTCTTGAAGATTTGGTTCAGATTTTCATTTAAAGGCTACAAAAATGTTTATTTATTTTAAAGTGCATTCTCTTTTTTTTTTTTTTTTAATAGTCACTGTTCATGTGAATGTACTGACAACAATGAAAAGAAATGAAAGAAATAGCTTACAAACCAAAGTACAGCACTGACTTTACAAAAAAAAAAAAAAAGAATTGTGGTTTGTAGTTTTGCTATATGTCCAAGTTAGTTCTAAATAGCTATAAATGGTGTAACAGGAAATCTATAAACCAAGACAAATTTATTCTGCTGATAGAAGCTAGCATAATGATATAGTAGAAAATAAGAAAGAAAAGACTTCTCCAAAAAATCTATAAAATTTCTTACTAACACTAGAAACATAAAATTCCACCAAAAGTCATACTTCATTTCCGTTTAAGTGTTACTTGCTTATCTGATTTCAGCAAACCTGTTTAGTGAAATGGACATGGTATTTTTATCTCTTAGTTTTAATGAGAAAGGGGAAAAAATAACGTGACAGTGAAAAGACAGTGAACAATATGGCATAAAAAGGATTTGACATGAGTGCATTTTCTTTTTTATATTTTTTATCTTTTTTTTTCAACCTAATACATAATGGAAAACAGAGGAGGAAAACTGGCTAGAAGGGTAGTTGAGACAACTTTCATTATTAAGAAAAATAAATTTTCAATTTACAATTTTCATTATTAAGAAAAATATCTGCATTTTAGAAAGGTACCACTTTACTTAATATATTTTAAGAAAAAATGCATTTAAGCATAATGTAAAATAATGTAATGTAAATAATAAAATAATAGAAGGCTGAGATATATGGGCTGAGATAATTGATTCAGAAGCACATCTTTATATGCTGTGAATTGTTAAGAAGACTAAGCAGATTCTAAGTTATACTTTAGATGGCGATAACTGTGTAACAACACATATACACAAAGATGTGCACAAGATCAGCAATTAAGATGGAGCCTCCACCTTGCATTTGTCTGTACTTGTAGAAACTTCAGTCAGATATATGTTCATGTTACCCTAGAACACAGCAGTGATAGCTTGTTCTCCTCAGTGTGTGTGTGTTGGCATCTTTTAATGGAAATGAGGACATACAGCAAATATACTTTACATGTACAACAACAATCTTTCTCTCTGCTTGATGCTAACTTATAAAAATGAAACTTGAAATGCCACATTACTGATAGAGTCAATGAGAAGACAGTGACCACTGATGTAGCAATGAAACTATGTAGTGAAGAAAAGAGGAAGAAAATTCACCCAATCCCAGTCCAGACTGGTATAAAATCACACTACTACAATAACTGATTCTACCAGGGCACATTCTGAATCTCCACTTGACCCTCCTCAAGTCATTATGAACTTGGCAAAAGTTACAAATTTTAAAGAAAGAAACAATGAAATCTGATCATCGGAGAAGTTCATGAGTGAGTAAAGTGTATTTATTCATACTAGGAGCCTGATTTGTTCAGATTAGTTCTGGTTGCAACATTGAGTAGAATGTATCCATCACACATGAACAGTTGATTCTCAAGTCTCCCTTCTGGATTCATTCCTAAGGCTTGTAAACCCATGTCTTAAAAGAGCAATGGAGAGATTAACATGGCTATGCTAACATTAGTCTAATCAATTACATCCCTAGTCGGGACTGTAAATACCATAGCTTGATTAATTCTTCTAATAAGATCCTCAGATCATTCCAGGAGGTGAAATAAATATCATGCTGCTTCTATGAACAGAATTTGACACATTCTCTCTACTGCAAATATGTGGATAGAGCGGTAATATCAGTTAGTATACAAAAAGATTATTGAAGATCTTTGTTTGTTTGTTTTTTGTTTGTTTGTTTGTTTGTTATTTTTTCCCTTTATTTTTATGTCTGCTTTATATCTAATTTTTTATGTAAAGAAAACATAACATAGTTAAAAAATACAAACATTCTGAGGGTATATATCACTTTGAGGACATATGCCACAGACCTTGGGAGATTCTAAATTTCTCTCAGAACAGCCCGTGTGCTGAGGAAATAACAGTATCAAATCAATAGGAAACACTAAGGATTGGCTGGGGATTTAATCATGTAAGGATACACTTTTGCTCATTTCAGATCCAGAGACCTGAACCTCCTCCTGAGATAGGTCTTTTTTGAAAGCCAAAGTCTTCTCTTTCAAAGTAAAACTATCACACAACGTCATCTACAAACAAACAATTGTCATTTTCCCCCCGAAGAGCACTCCAGTAAGTTATATGACAGTTTTTGTTCAGCGACCTTCACTGTGTCAGGTGAAAATTCATAACTATACAAAATAGCATTCAAGACTCATTAGAAACATCCTATGCTTCTATAACCTTCTGAAGTAGCCATTCAGGGAAACAGGCAATTATGGGTTTCTTCTGAAGTCTGTTCATCTATTTCCCCAGTAGACAGATTACTAAAAAGTATAAAAGGGCCTCTTGAAGTAAGGAAAGAATTTATGAACACTATAAATACTGAATTATAGCATAATGTTCTTTCTAGTGCTTCTCTTCTCATTCCCCACCAATTTCCATTTTCACCTCTTTCCCTATATTCCTATGAATCACATAGTGTTTCCTGTATAGTAGTAGTAGATGTAGGGAGTGCTTCCCCTTGCCAACTTCTACCCATAGTATGACACTGAAATAATAATTTTTAAAAAATACATGGGTGTGAATTTTAACATTTAAATTGAGGAGAATGTATGAATGTATGAATGCCATGAATCTTGCACGTGATTTTACTCATCGAGAAAACTACTGTCAGTTTCATTAAGTATTCTCAGGTAATGCATATTAAATGTCTTTTGGACACCTTTGGTACTTTGCTGCTCTTAAGCATGTGATCCCTGCTGAGTTGTGTACGTAGAATGCACAAGTGTGGGTACACTTGGCTGAGAAAGTCACACTAGGCACTAGAGAAATTTCAGTTAAAAGGGGAAATGCCTGTGAGGTTTAAGTACCTACTGGATTAGATATTTTAGTATTATTGTCATTTCAAACTTCAGTCTGTTAAATCTGCCTGTATCTTTTATTTGATATATGTCTTTCTGTCCTTGGGATACAGAGATCTAAAAATTTACCATTCACTGCAGCAAAGAAAAAGAAATAAAACAGGATAAAAAAGCATCTGAGGCAAAAGTGAAAACAAAATATAAATATAATCTGTTTCTTCAAGGCAAAACAACATATTATTTTTATTCCCTAGCTTAGTAGAAAGTTATTTTATTTACCTAAATTGTTAAATCATTTTTTTAGAACAAGCCAGAATGTAGCTTGTTTCTTCTGTCTAAGACAAGCAGTCAATTTTAATTAACTCAATGTGCAGGAGACTTTGGCATATGTGGGAACTGGGCACACAGCCAAACCCCAAAGCACCTCTGATCAATTTGCTTGCAAAGGAGTAAAGAAAAAGAAGATGTTTGCTTAGACAGCTCAGATTTATAGTCTGAGACCTCAACACCTGGAAATAAAATTAATTACACAGTCATGACTTCTTTACCTATCACTGTAGCACCATTAACATCTCTGGAACTACTCACATGAGTTAGCTAAAGGGAGTTTCTGCTATAGATATACTAATGACATTATGGAAATTTTTGTATACAAATTCATCTTTCATGTTTCTGTTGATTTCAGAATATATAGAGTACATATAGTAATATAATAATAATATAAATATAATATAAATATAGTAATATAGTTATAAGAATACCAGTAATAAGGATGATGATAGTAAAAATAATAACAATAATAATAAAATAAAAGGATATTAATATAATAACAAAAGACCCATGATGTTTAAATTCATGTAAATCTTTGTGTCCATGATTTTAAAAGCATTTTAACAGACAGAGGGGAAGAATTTTTGAGGTGACAATAAAATATATCTGAGATTTTATTTTATATATTTTGGAACAACTCCGCGAGACATCACTGAAGTGGCAAGAGATGTACAATAATTTTCACAGAACCAACAGCTTTTCTTCTTGAATTTGAGCTATAGAATCCTTGTACGTATGTACAACTATTCCTCTACTATTTTAAAGCAAAATGTGTATGAGTGATAATATAGTATGTATGTAGATGATTTATTTTGCATATGAACAAACCTAGAAAGAACAGAACAACCTCTTAAGATTTTCAGTGATAGACTCTCAAGAAAGAAAAATATATTATCTAACTAATCAAACATTCATATTTAACCCATCACAAGGGCTAGCCTAAGAAAATGAAAGTTTTTCTCCTAGAAAAATAGTAATCAGTGAAATGTTTTGTATAGAACATTTCTTGCATTATTGAAAAGATTTTAGAGAACAAAATATTTATGGTATTGAAATTTAAAATTAAGGTAAAAACTGTCCCTACATAATATTACCTACAAACTCTTACTGAAATTTTGTAGTATTTGTGGGCTTTGTGGAATGAGCAAAGTGAAATGTCTGCTCATTTCAAAACCTTCCAACATATTACTATTAAAATAACTGTATTTGAAAAATGGTCTATTTGCATCACCTGTTGGTTTGTACCAATACAGCAGCAGGTCCAAAAGAACCACAGAATCTGTTAACATAATGAAAAACATCTGTAAGAATGCACTGAATTTCAATTGCCATCTTCTATTTCATCTTGCACGTTCCTGAGCTGCACTTCTTATTTTTCAGAAAAAGTTGCAAGACACAAGTTTCAGAATTGAATAGGTCTAATATCATATTTCTATTCACAGTTAAGAATAAAAAAGCATTTAAAAATCTGAAGTACAAGACAGCAAAATAAATATATCATAAGTGGCGTTCTAAACCATGGTCACCTATCTTTTACATACCTCTCTATAAAAACACTTATTCTGTATTTTCTCATTAAAACCAAATTTAGGAAGCAACAATTCCAAGCTATGAAACATGTACGATAGCTATGATGATAAGCAAGGTTTCTGGTGCAGTGATACAGTATTTTTAGGAGTTTTGAGATATTTCCTGTTTACTGACAAGTGTTTTAGAATCCAAAAATCTGCATCTCCACTATAGTCTTTGTTATCCTTCCCATATTCCTCACAATTACTCATTTCATGTATGGCTGATAGGCTACAACCCCTCACTGCTTTTCCATGTGGGGAGTGATAAAGAAAGCAATTACATGTGGGTCAAGGGCCATCAAAAGGGACTTCAGCACCTTGGGATGACAGCTGAAGGCACAGATCATCTTTTCTGCTCTGCCTCCTATATTGCCTAAGGACATGGAAACAAATCAGAGGATCTTATCTTGAAATTCCTGTCTTCCTGTCAATGAGACTTTCTACCTCTAGCTACAGGAGACATTGTGATCACAAGCACAAGTTCTGACTGGGGGATTTCCATCACCCAGACATCTGCTGGAAAAGTAACATGGCAAAATGCAGGCAATCCAGGAGGCCTCTGGAATCCACTGAGGATAACTTCCTGAGTAAAGTAATAATTGGCCTCACCAGAGGGGATGCAATGCTGTTGCTCAACAACACAAATGAACTGATCAGTGAGATCAGGATTGAAAGCTGCCTGGGCTGTTGTGACCATGGTATGGTAGAGTTAAATAAGGGTGCTAAATTTTAGGAAAGATAACTTCAGTCTCTTCAGGAAGATAGTCAACAAAACTGTCTGAGAAACTCTTTGTGGACAAGAGTGTAGAGCAGAGCTGACTGATCTTTAAGGAAGCTTTCCTTAGGGCACAAGAGGGAAAGAGACTGACATGACTGAACTGGGACCTAGTGATCCAACTGAAATGCAAGAAGAAAATGCACAGACAGTGAAAACAGGGACAGGTACCATGGGAAGAATACAAGGGTGTGTAGGGATGGGGTCAGGAAAGCCAAGGCCCAGCTTGAACTAAAATTGGTGGGAAGTGCCAAGAAGAACAAGAAAGGCTTCTAAAGGAACCTTAACAAGAAAAGGAAAGTCCAGGAGGGCATACCTCTCCTAGTGAGTGAAACAAGCAACCTGATTAAAACAGAAAAGGAGAAGGCTGAGGCATCGAACAACTTTTTAGCCTTGATCACCTCAAAATCAAGCTCTAGAGTGCAGATGACACACCTGAGGGACAAGATGTCATCCAGAGGGACATAGACAGGCTTGAGCAGTGGAAATCCTATGAGCAACAACAAAACCAAGTGCAAGGTGTTGCACCTGGGACAAAGCAACCTCCACTTACTAATGCAAGTTGGGGGATGAAAAGATTGATCATATCCTGTCAAAAAGGACCTGGAGGTACTGATGGATGGCAAGCTGGACGTGAGTAAGCAATACACCCTCACTGGGAGCCCTCAATGTTCCCAGAAAGCTAGTCATATTCAGGGCTGCATCAGAAGAATCACAGCCAACAGGTCAAGGGAGGTGATCCTGCCCCTCTGCTCTGAGATGGTGGGGCCTCACCTGGAGTACTTCAACCTGATGTGGAGTCCTCAGTACAGGAGAGACACGGATCTGCTGGAGTGCATCCTGACAAAGGCCACTAAAATGATACAAGAGACTGAACATCTCTCCTACGAGGACTCGCTGAGAGATCTGGGGATGTTCAGCCTAGAGAAGAGAAGGCTTTGAGGTGACCTGATACTGGCTTTTCAATACCTTAGAGGGAGCTACAGGAAAGAAGGGGACAGACTCTTTAGCAAGGACTATTGCGATAAGGACAGGGGGAAATGATTACAGACTATACAGATATACAAAGTATAGATTTAGATTGGATATAAGAAAAAAGTATTTTACAATAAAGGTGGTGGGGCTCTGGAACATGTTGCTCAGATATGTGGTAGATGCTCTATCTCTGGAAACTTTCAAGGCTAAGCTTGACCAGGCTATGAGCAACCTGATCTAGATGTGGGTGTCCATGTTCATTGCAGGGCAGTTGGACTAGATACCTTTGAAGGTCCCTTCTATCTCTAAGGATTTTATGATTCAATGATTTTATAAATGTTGTACCCCTTCATGTATTTGGTGCCTCAGATAACCACCAGTTTACTATTGCACATACATTGCTTTAGTTACCTGTTTCCTGTGGGATCAACAGACAGCAATAAGACTGGAAAACCAAATAAATGTTTGAAACTCCAATGACAAGTTATTCTGCAGAGCCTGGGATCTGATAATACAAGTCATTTTCTTGAGTTTGTTAATAAGACTTGTAACATTTAGTAGTTCACTGTAATATCACCTAGAATTCTACAATATGGTTAAAACTGAGTATATGTAACACATACCATTCTCTATTAAGCTCTGCAAGTTCACAGAGTGGATTCTAAACTATTCTTACAAAATTTCCACAGATACCCTTTTGTTGGTTTTAACTCAATTAAATTCAATGTAAATGTTCAAAAACACTCTTCTTTTGTATCTTCATCCCTTTCCTTCGACAGCTTTGTTGAATTTAAACTTCACAGAACTCTTCACACATCAAAATGAATCTCTGTGAAAGACAACAAGATATCCAAATATCTGCTTTCCCTGGCATGTAGTAGTCTAGCCACAAAAGTGATAAGTCTAAGTATGAAGAGACCATGGTGACAAGAATGAGAAATGTTTTATGTCTGCAAGTGCTGGTGAGCAAATTAAAAATCTATAACTTGTAAATTTTTAAAATTCACACTTTTGAAGGTAAGTGAGCAATCACATGGTCTTGTGCAACTCCTGAAGTATATCGTGGACAATAACTTATAATACATGTAATAATGTTTATAAACAATGACCTTAGCAAAATAGAAACAGGAAAAGAAGATCTGTAGTTTTAACTTTAAATACCAGAAATAAAATGACTTGAATCTTGCTTATGAGTTATCAGGGAAAGAACAATTTTTATGCTATTGTTTGATCTAAATTCCATCTAATGCAGTCAAATAACACAACCTGAAAACCCTTTTGCAAGAGATGCTGAAACAACAGTTTTATTTCCTTGCATCAGTGAAGGTTTAGATTCATTATAAAACAAACAAAGTGGGTTAAAATAAAAAGTCTCTTGTCACCTATTTTTTAGCACATAGACAAGTTACCTTGAAAATATTGAAAATAGATACATGGATAATGGCCTGTAAAATAAACTTTTTTCACAGAAGTATACTGTACTTATTTTATTAATAAAGGTTGTCTTCCTTGATTTCATAGATAAACACAGGAAAAGTGAATTGTTTCATGTTATCTATAACATTTCTGGAAGAAAAGACAAAGCAACCTCAAATAACTAACATGCTACCCAGACAAGACAGTCAACTGCAGAGACTAAACATAGAACTCTAATCGTACCTAACAGTAAGCTCCATATTAGTCTTAAAATGCTTCCCAGGATTTTCAGGCCTGGCTAAATTGAGTGATAAATGGAGACTGGGTTACAGACCCCTATACCTGATTAAGGAGTTAGAAATGAGTTGGGAAATGTTTTATCCTGAGAATGTGGATGTGGTGATGAAATCACTGATGAAAAAGGATAACAGTAATAACAGCCAAGGTGAAAGGGCCCCAAAGGTGATTACTCAAACAGTGCCATACACAGCAGATAAAATATAAAAAATCCAGGAGAAGTACATCTTATAAGCTCAAGAAACTGAGAGACTGTTTGGAGGGAACCACTGTGAGTCTTGTTATCAGAAGATGGGGCATAAGGATATCAGGGGCCTGGAGTTTTCTTAACTACCAATGATCAAGCAGAATATTGGTCCTTAATAGGATGCTTACTGAGCTGGTGGAATGGATCCCTTGGAAAGAGGGATGTGTGTATTAAGCCTAGAACTACTATCTGCTTAATTAGTATTCTCAAGGACTAATGATATTTGTAATAACCATATTTCTATTTTTAAATTTGATGATATTACATAAACCTAGATTTTAACAAGAACTTTATTGTACAGGCTCATTATTTAAATCTATAACACTGGCAATTGAATTGGAGAAATATCTGCCAGCTTTCATGAACACTTGTGTATGGCTAGCTCAGTGATCAGGTAATTTATTTGCCTTTTGTTTGCCTGGTGCTGGTTCAGTTGATGACATATTAATTACATGTTTTCAAGGAGTGCCTACACCATTCTCCCCTTTAAAAAATTACACCATGTTAAGAAATATTGACATTAAATCCACAGCCCTAGATTTGTAAGACGTGAGAATTATATACAAACATAACTCTTTTAGAAATATAGGCTTTTGAGTAACAAATATCTCACAGTTGGGAACGTGTTTAAGTTTTGTTAATTGTACTGAACCAAAGGAGAACATGAAGAATGGACAACTGGCATGTAATGATACAATGAAAGTTACGTTCATGTATGTCAAGGCACATTTAATCCTGCCTTTCACAGAATCACAGAATTGTAGAGGTTGGAAAAGACCACCTAGTCCAACCCCCACTGCCAAAGCAGGCTCCCTAGACCAGGCTGCATGGGTAGGCATCCAGGTGGGTCTTGAATGCTTCCAGAGAAGGAGACTCCACAATCTCTCTGGCAACCTGTTCTTTGGGGTTGTTTTCAATTTGTGGAATCACTGCTTACACTTACATCCCAGCAAATTCTGCAAGTGATTCCTTTACTACCTTTTTTTTTTTGGTAGAATTCTGATGAAATTATGATTTGAACATCCTTACTTACCTAGCTACAAAAAAATGGATTTCCAATGCATATTGTAGATAAACACGGAACTTTAGAACTTCTGGACAAGTGCTCTCACAGATCCACAACCTGATCTGTTTGCAGGTCCATCACTGGTACTCAGACCAGTGACCTCCCTCCTTCATCCATCCTCTACTTTTTCTCTCTTTTCTTTCCTTTTACTACTAGAATTTGATAAGTAATGCAAGGCTTATTTTGATTTCTTATAAAGTCGTATAGTTCAGATGCGCAACTTAGATAGATATAATTGTAAGACTGCCAGTACCTTTAAGAAAATTGTAGTACAGAGATTCTCACTGTAATTGATTGTGGTTTTTGGAGCTTGAGTGTCATTTCACCTTAATCTAAACAGGGGGATTTTCAAATCTTGTCACCCCTCTCTCCTTTCTCAGGCAGGATGTGACAATCTGACATGGAAAAGTTTCTGGGCTCTTTTCACAGATGTCACTCCTGCAGACCCCGCTACTAACAAAATCTTGCCAAATAAACAGAATGCAACACTTCTTTTGACAATTTTTTATCCACATTTCTTCACATATACTCCCCAGGTTCTCAGTTATATAAATGCTGTAATTAGTATGCAATTACCAATCTTGTCTTAAGCCTTACTATACTCTACTGCATGTATCTTAAAATTTGTAACTCAAAAATTGAGATGGCTGACACCTTTCACTTCATTACCTCTCTATAAATTTTCAAAAATTGTATATTTTTTCAACTGTTTAATAAGAAACTAGTTTGTCAGTAGTCCATCAGTCAAATAAGGATATTCATCTGAGAATACTTTTAAACTATAAGAAAAAGTGTAAAGGATTGTTTAAGCACTGTTAATTGCATCTGCATTTGTTGTATCATTAATTATATGAATATATGTAACATATATTCATATATTATATATAATATATGTAATATATATAATACATATTACTCATAAAGAATAATCAAGAATAGATATTTTTTACCATTCTCCAGCCAACAGTGTACATATTTTATAATTTTATCACACTTCATGTCCTGAAAAATATTTCAAACAATGAGTTTTTTTCATTACATTATCCAGTTCACCAAAAATCGAAACTCTCTATCCCATCTGCACTAAGGAATATGATGTCCTTCTCCATTGCTATTTCCTTTCACATAACCTTTCATCCTTGAGACACTCCCAACTCCAGATTACTGTGTTTAACTAGCAGAGAAGAATGTTCTCAGAGAAGACCAGAATGAAAATAGTCCACTTAGCTGTTTTTGTTAATGGTATTGCCACCATTTGTCATGCTCCAATATAAAAGAGAGAGAGAGAGACGAGTCATGGAGGTTATCCTGCCGACTACGCCATTAAAAATGTCACACTCCAATATAAAGGAGGAAGACAAGGTTCCTAAGATTATGTGTATACCCAGAGTGAGACTAAGAAACAATGGTTCAAATGCTGATCTGACCAGTTTATTACCAATATTGACCAGGGATAATAGGGAAGGGGAAGGCGGACACTGTTAAGGGTGATGGGGAAGGGAAAGCAAGCGATAGGAAAGATATGAAAGAAGCAAGGATTTGTACAACACAGGGAAAGTCACCAGCAAGGATTTTAGGGGTGGTCCAGTTGCAAGCGGCTCCAATGGTCCGAGGCAGAAGAGCAGGGTATGGCAGAAGCAGGGAGAACAGCAGCAGCGGCGGGCAGCCTTGAGCAGCAAGCAGTTGTCCTGGAGAAGTGGCGCCAGGTCAGCACAGGAGAAGCAGCGCGGGGTCAGCCCAGGACAGCATCAGCCAGCACTGGAAAAGCAGCGAGAGAGTCAACCCTGGGAGGGGCAGCAGCGAACAGTGATCAGCTCTTGAGGACTCTCCTAAGAGAAGGCCTCTCCAGGTAGCAGCAGTGATCAGCTTGGGAAGTCTCTCCAAGGAGAAACCCCCATACAGAGAAAATCCCCCAACTTTGTGGCTGCAGGACCCTTATATTTATCTTCCAGATTCCTCCAGTCTACGTGACAAATCCCATGCTAGGCAAGCGTCTCCTGAGATGGCTATCTCCCCACGGAGATGAGTACCAAACAAAAGAGTGTTCAGCGGCCACTGCAGCTTATCTCTCTTTCGTTGCCCCAAGACATGCCCATCTGCTTGTCTCTTAGACAAAGGATTTCACAACCTTGCCCAGGACTAGCTTGAACATGTTCGGACATGTTCATCAGCAAACTTTGAGGCAATGGTATAATAATAGTCTCTTACACCATTCAAGTTGTGTATGTATGTTCTCTACATATGTGAAAGACAGAAACTGTTTTTCCTTTCTTTTGTCTCAAAGCTTGCTTCGTAAGGCCTTTTCTGGTGACAAGACTCTGACTGATAACTGCGGGTTACCCAGATGGGTGTTACGGTGCCTCATTGTCTCTGCTTATGTAAAGATAAGCAGAAATAGGGGCAAATAGTTTTTTCCAGGGGGGTACAGCTTGGAGAAGCTGACCACCATAAAAAGACAATGCTCCTGCATGGAGAGGAAGGCAACATCCTCTGCTGGCTTATCTTTTGGGCTAGACATGTCACACAAACAAAGAGAAAAGAAAAAAATACCTGAGAAATAGGGATAAAAGGCCTTCACTGAACCAAGGATTTTGGAAGAGAAGAATTGGAGGAGAAGAACTCCCAAAGAAAAAATCATTGAGGAGAACTCCCGTAGACGAACCCTGAGGCCTGCTTGCTGCCATCTCCCATTCCCCATGGTGATCAGTCGAGTTCCTGAGACTACGAACCTCATTGGATCCACGGTGGTGATTATATCTCTTTTGCCTTCTGCCAAGACTCCTTGCTTTTCATCTCTTTTCTATCGCTCACCTTCCCTTCCCCATATCCCTAAGCAACTAGTAATTGTAATAAACTGGTTGGGCTAACATTTGACCCGTTGTGTCTTAATCTCACGCCGGGTATACACATAATCAAAGAACCTCGTCTCCCTCCTTTATTTTGGAGCGTGACAACATAACATGAGGACTGCTGCAAAAATAGTATCTTCTATTTTTTTACATTGGTCCGCAGTGCCTGAGGTGGTTGTTGGTGGGTGGCAGTAAAGACTGAACCTTCCTAACAATGTTCCATTAAATTTTGTTGTCATGCAACAGATGAAAGAAGGGCCATCTGACAATATGGTGTCTGACGTAGAAGCATAAATGAAGCAAAGAGGTGTAATTGAAATTCTCCTTGAGGTAAAAATTACACATTTTGAGATTTACTGATGCTTGCTGACATTTATGGAGACCAAACAGTGGATGTGAATACAGTGAGTCAATGAATGGTGTATTTCAGCAGTGGTGATGGTGATGTTGGGTCACTTCTGCTGGTACAGATTTTAACAAACAGAGCATGCAGGCTTTTGTTCATTGTTGGTGAAAACAAACAGCTAGTAGTGGTGATTATGTTGAAAAATTTTTTGTAGCTGAGAATTTTCTCTATTAAATAATGTTATTGATATTTTCTCTATTAAATAATGGTATTGTCTGATCATCTTCATGACCCTCCTCAGGACCTGCTCAAACAACTTCATGACCTTCTTGTGTTGAGGGCTTCATTACTCCAGGTGGAGTCTCACAAGAACAGAGCAGAGAGGAAGAATCATCTCCCTCAGCCTTCTGGTCACACTTCTCTTGATACAACCCACAATATGATTGGCTTTCTGGGCTGCAAGCATGTATTGCCAGCTCACGTTGAATTTTTTAGCAGCCAACACTCCCACAGCCTTGTCAGGGCTGCTCTCAAGCCATTCTCCAATCAGACTATATCAATGCTTGTGATTGCCCCTATCCACATGCAGTAACTTGCACTTGGCCTTGTTGAACTTAACGAGGTTGACATAGACCCACCTCACAAGGCTGTTCTTCTGGACAGCCCCCCTTCCCTCTGGTGTGTAAACTTCACCACTCAGCTTGGTGTTGTCTGCAAATAGGAGGCGTTACTTTCAGAATGACATACATATTTGAAGATAGAAGCACAGAAGGATTACAGATTTAATATAACAACTTCTCATGTCAGTGAACAACAGACTATTCAGTTTATTTAAGTATTTAAAGTCTTGATGATAGAGCAATGCTGGGTAATCTCTACTTTATGTTTGTACTTGTTTTATCAAAATTGTTTGTAGGCATTCATAATTCAATCCATCTCTCTCTAATATTGTTTTCAGAAATATCAGTTATTGACAGGCACTACTGCCTTTGTCAATGAATATAGCTGGAAAAACTTGTACTCTGGTTCATCTTAATTATAGAATGATTAAGCGATATTTCCAAAATTCCAAACTCAAATGATTCAATTATTTTTACACATTTTAAATAGTGATTTTCTCCTTATATGTACATCTTTTAAAATCCTCAGCTACACTCATTAGACACATCTATCAGATTGCAGTTTCCCAAAAAATGTGCTAGAGATTTTTAAGTCCCCATTAGATTTTATTTTTTAATCAAACACACTTGTTACATTGTCATTTTTCACTATAACTTTCTAAATGTTCTTACTATTGAACTCAAAAATTTACCTGCAACTCTACTTATTTTGAATGTTGCAACGTGTTTGGAAAATTCATCATTCTCAGAATCAAATGAGGTAATGACATTAATTAAAATACTTGATAAAGAATTTATTACATTTCCTTATTACAACCACAAAAGTTATAATCAAATATTTCTCTAAAGTCCTACAGAAAATTTCTTGTTCATTGTAAAATCTAAGATGAGAAGATAATAGAGCTTTTAGGGTCAAAAACCACACCTTAATGAATTATTCAAAATGAAATAACTGTAGTAACTAACAAAGGCAAATTGCAACCTCCTCACATTCAGAATATATATTCCTTCTTTATCACTCTCTATATATTCTGTTTACTTTATTTTTCTCATTCCTTCATCCTTCTCATTTTTGCCTATTATTTCAGATCTTAACTTAGTGCGTTGAAGTCAGTGGTGTACTTCTTATGGATAACAACTAATTGAACGAGCACACAGTAATCTAAAAAATGTAAACAAATTCGTTGAGCATGACCTGTTTTCCTTTTCATTTAGTTACTATCAAGCCAACTATTTTCTACAACACAGCATGTTCAAAACTGAATTTTATTTTTGTATATCTCAATCGCTTTTTTCATATTATTCTGTTATGATTTCATTCTGAAGAAAATGCCAAGAAATAAAAAGTTTATTTCTTATATAATTTATTTTCAAGAAATAATCTTGTTTTAGATTGAACACCACATCCTCTGAAAACTGTACAAAAAGTTCTTGATATTCTTTTTCAAAATCCCACCTAGAAGCTTTGTGAGTTTTTAACAGTTATTAAAGCCATTAACACGCCCCACACACCCCTGTGTTTTCTAAATGACAGCATAATTGAGCAGGAACACAAGCTAGTCTCTGGTAAAGCACGTGCATATCTCCTCTGATGCAACTTGGAAGTCATACAGCATTTCTTACCACTAGTCTTCACGGCTGTCAGTAAGGTAGGGCACCAAATACACTGTGACTAAAGAGATAACTAAGTATAACAAATACATGTCTGCTGCAACAAACAGCAGCGTAGTTGCAGAATTATGTCCATATATATAAAATAAAATAAAAATATAAAAATAATGTGATGTAAATTTTAACTGTACTGTGTCAACTGCATGATTGCATTTGGCAATTCTAGCATACTTCAGATGAATGTTATGGTGCAACACAGACATATTTATGTTCTTAAAAATTAAAAAACAAACAAACAAAGCATTACATTCTGAGAAGCTTCCTTTGCATGCTTCCTTTATAAATAACATCAGAAAAATCCATTATCTTAAAATTTCACACCAGTATCGAGCCTCAGGTAGACTCTCTCCTGATTCTCCAGATGTCTTGTGTAAAAATAGTTTTGTATCTGCAGTTGCATCTCCAACTTTCAATTTTGTGAGCAAAAAACCATCTGATTCTGCACAGTGTTGTTCAGGCAATCTGGAAGTGACTCAGTATAAATTAACATCTAAAATGAGAAACAAAATCTAAAAAAGTCTTTTGATTTTCTTTCTATAAATTACCAGTAAGTTAGTGCATCAAATTAAACATCCATGTAAATAATTATATTTTGTTGAAGAAGTAAAAAAACCACCATGAATATCAGAGCCCTGTGTTTCATACAAATGAAGCCAATATACATATAGTATACAGCTTCCATAGAAATTAAGATTCCTAATGTGAATTTTATACTAATTGCTTTCAGAATATGCATGGAATTATTTTCAGATTATGTTTTCACTACCAATCTCTTTACACCTAACTGTTTTTCTTATTCTCATATTTGCTTTGCATTCAGAAGTAGATTGCTCAGTCTTGTTTCTTAAGTCTGGAATCTTCTGTGTATTGATGGATATCTGGAAAAATCTGTAATTGCATGTGCTTAAATGCTCAGAAGCTGCTTTCAAAATAAACAGCAGCTGATAGCGAAGCTCAGACAGAAGAGCTAAGATGATCACAAACACAAGTTCAAACCAGATAAACACATGCTTTATTTCCGTGTCTGATATTGATACGTGCATTTATGGACTCATTTTTAGTGTGAAGTAAATAATGTAATTTAATAAACTATCTGTACCCACAGATGTTCCCCTTTCTCTTTGATAGTATGGAGATAATTGTATCAGGCTAGTTATTAAAAATACAGGTAGTTTCTCTGTTCTTTTTGAACAACAAACTTCAGTATGGATTCATTATAAACTTTATTACTCATTGTGCACCAGTGAACAGAGAAAAAAATTCTTCTTGACCCTTCCAGAATCTCATTCTCAATTGCTTTCATCTAATTATATCAACTCAAATGAACTTGCATGAATTTTCAGAAATTTGCAGAAAGAAATGTGAACTGAATTTTAACTAAATGTATTTGGTAAATTTTGTCCAAGAAGAGTTGAACAGCATTCATGAAATGAATATTGCTAGGTCATGAGAGGCATACATTAGATGTCTAAGTCAAACTTATATAGCGGAAAGGAGTTTCTCTATACTGGATAATTTCAGAAAGTAGGAAATAAGGTAATATTCATCACGGCATGTGACAGGTTCTACTCCAGCTGGAAGTTGAACATCTGAGAAGAGCCTGGCTGACTGACAGAATTTGAAACCAAGAGGAGACACAGAAAGAGTGAAATAAATAAGCAGGAGCTGTATTATCACATAAAACAGCTAATCTGACACACTGCAGAGAGGAAGAAGGCATCTTTATAAACAATGTTGTTATTGTTGTTAGTGTAATACAATACATAATGACAACAACTTAGGCTAGTATGTTATGCTACATCAGTTTGGAATTTTTGTCACTAATATGGGGCTTCATTAGGATTCCAAAAGGATCTTAGAAAGAAGAGCATAAAACCCATGTGTTTTAGATTTTGGTGTCAGAGAAAAAAAATAGTTCAAGTACATAATAGGAAGAATAATACGAAAAATAATTAGAAATACAACCAAACTGAATAAAGTGAAGTACAACAACTGGAGCAAATAAAGGAAGGAACTAATGAGGAAAATGGCAGGAATGGTGAACTACATACAGGGGTTCCTCTGAAAGTAATGCCTTCTATTTTATAATGTTGGCCCTTAATGCCAGAGGTGGATGTTGGTGGTATGGCAGCAAAGCCTGAACCTTCTCCCCAATATTCTATTAAGTTTTATTTTCAGATAGGAGCAGAGGGCAGTCTGACAAAATGGCAGCCAACATGAAAGTGTGTATGAAGTGAAGGTGCATCATGGAATACCTCCATGAGGAAAAAATTGCACACACTGATATTCATCAATGCTTGCTGACCGCAACATGAAAGACAAGATACATTTGGGATGATCATGCAGATTTATACTGCCATGGCATGCAGGCTCTTGTTTGTTGTTGAAATTAAATTGAAAAATTGTGTTTTGTAGCTTTGAATCTTCTCTGTCTAATAGTGTTATTGTGCTCTTTGACTATGTTGTAGATTCCATGTAAATAAATAGGAGACATAATGTTTGAAGCACAGTATATGCATCATTGTGATGTAGCTACTATCACAGTTTGCTTAAAGAGGCAAAGGAATGTGTTCAGAGAGAAGAGAAGGAAAAACAAATATTACATATATATAGCCTTTTGTTGCTGTCATATATATATATTAAACAAAATTAAAAAAGACTGAAAAATTAAAGAAAAACGAAACTGAACAATATACTAAGAAAAGAACCCTGATTTCAAAGGTGAAAAAAAGTGGAAGTAAACAGTTTTTGCCTGTCATCATTGTACACGTATATTTAAAATTAATGAGCTCCCCGTTTTCTTTTTTCAGCGCACTGCTAATATCTGTCAACTGATAATTTCTTGGCAAGACTACGTAATTTTCTTTGTTAAGGTCACAAAAGATTCGAAACAATCAGAAATAAATGTATCCCGCTAACGGAGTATAAAGACTCTGAAAATTAGAGGACTATACATTTTCTATTGCTTTGTAGATCTATGGAAAATATTAGAAAATAATTGCAAAATGAAATTTTACAGTTTGATCATACTGACACGACAAATAAATTTACTGCAGTTGATCAATTTAGTTACAAAAGTTAGGTTTTCCCTAGACTTGAGTCAATTAATATCTTTTCAAACTTCCATTTCATGGCAAAGTACTGTAATTTGTTATCTAGTGCCCTCCACGTGCAATAACATTGACTCTCTACAGTGATTAACTTCATAAATTTAATTAAACTGTAATTAATTTTATGCTTTGCTTGTTTAGTAGATCTTTGGTGAAAATAACTTATTATCTGAAACTTAGATATAACCATTTTTTTGGTGTCAAAATCTACTGAAGTTAGCAGGAGATGCATGAATGATCACCACGCATATGGGACAGAAGAGATAAAACAAGCTGATTGTGTCAGTCATGGAGTTTCCAACAGTGACTGAAAAGCCTCACTTTAAAAAATGTTTTGCTGTATTATATGTGTCTAAACCTGATCTGAAGTAATTTCTATGTGATCGCAAGTGTTATCTGATCCATTTATCTATTTATTTCCATGCAGTAGCATCAAATGAAGACCTCGATCCTGGTTACCTCTGTTCCTCCATAAAACAGAGTTAGCCCTCGTATTCTGTCAATACTCCAGAAGGAATAATAGAATCATAGAATGGCATGGGTTGGAAGAGATTTTAAACTCTCCTGAGTTGGAACTGAGTTGGAATCCCTTACCACATTCAGAGTTGCTACCCACTAGATCAGACTGTCCAAGGCCCCTTACAACCTGGGCTTGAATACATCCAGGGATGGGGCATCCACAGCTTACCTGAGTGCATCATGACCTAAAGATTCTCACCAAAAATGATCCTGAATTGGAACAAAGGATTCTGTGAGAAAACATTATTGGATGGCTATGCGACTGGAACCAAGGGCCGCATGACAGTTTTAAGGGAACCTGTATTTGTGGCTATGGCTGTTTACCTTGTTTGGCAGGAAGCTGATCTTGACAGTTTGTTTTGCAAGTGGCTGAGCTTACTTGCAAGCATATGTGACTCTTGGGCTCTGTATCATGCACTGGCCATGTGGATGTGGATTGTAAGTGGAAAAAACCTGCAGTACATGGGGGAAAATAAAAGCAGTGGGAAGGATGTGATGGTTGGGGAGGATACGTGTGCCTTGGAACACGGGAATGCCCTGTTGCATTTCTTACCAAACCCATGTTTCCATCTGCTCCTCCTGCTTGGCATCTTGTTAATCTCCTGAGGTTCAGTAAGCCATATTGAGCTTGCTGTTTTAGCTTACTAGGGTTGTCTAAGCGTATGCTTGCATGTGGGCAGAAAAAACTTGTAACTCTCTGAGCTGCCCTAAGTGCATAGTTGCTTGCCTCCTAAGATGTACTGTCTCTTGGATGAAACACTGAAACCCAGGGCTTCACCACCCTCTGAGTGTAGAATTTCCATCTGACATCTAATCTAGATCCCCTCTTTTTTAGTTTAAAACCATTCCCATTATGCTATTACTTTCAGAGCATATAAAAAGTCAGTTTCCCTCCTGTTTACAAACTACCTATGAATACTGGAAGGCCACAGCGAGATATCACAAGAGACTTCTCTTCAAGGAGTAATCACTTTCTGCTGACTTTGATACATGCTGACTTGTGCAAGTAGAAAGGCTAATGTTGAAGGCACTGACTCTACAAATAACTATATAAATGGAGGCTGAATACTTCTCAACTTATTTCAGTTAGTCATAGACCTAAATTCAGCAGACCTTGAATTATGATTTTCCCGTTTTTCCCATATTTCTTGAAACATCTAAAACTCTCATTACTACCTTTGTTATCTACAGCTCCATTTTTGCTGAGGGAAATAGGCACTTTGAAAAGACAGTTCATTCTACTTAAGATCTAAGTCATTTTAATTAGCATAGGTATTAATCTTGCTAAAGATTAAGCAAGATGGACAACAACTTCAAGGAACAGGCAAGTTAAAAAATCATTTTTGTTAAGGTGTATGCTTATGGTGCTTCTGATTGCAGCTTGAAGTTCAAAAGATTTGCAATCAGAGCAACAAATTTACTGTCCTGGAGTACTGTCCTGAGCTGCAGTGATCAAGCACAGAGTTGCCAACATGCAGACCTGACTAGACTACTTGCAACTACTGCTTCCTTTTTAAATTCTCTTCTTCACCTTCCCCAGTATTACTCTCTTCTTCTACTGGATGAACTGCCTGCCTTTGTTTATTCTTTCCCAATTGACTGGTTTATCGTCTCAATTGGCATTTGTGATTTACATTTGGCTTGTTTCCATCTTAATGATCTCTCTTTTTCTAGCAGTTTCTGTTCACCAGATGCATTCCTCTTTTAACAGTCTTAGTTCTCCCTGTCATTAACTTAGTCATGTAGTCACAGATCAGTGCTAGTTACTCAGCATTACAACTTTGAGATAAGTCAAGACTGGGTATCCAAGTGCAGGAACAACCGTGGGCAGCATACTTTCTCAGCCTAAATCCAGAGCAGATTTTTTCTCCTTTGGCAAAATGATGTGCCCAAATATTGTCAAAAGTGAAAGTATAACATCATCTAGCCTTATTTTGTTCATGCAGGATAAAATGTGAAACATTAAGTGAAGAAGATTATCCACTTTTTTATTTACCACTAACAAATGGATATACACTGCACTAACACAGGGGAACATTATCCTTGGAGAGTGGCCACCCTGTTGTTTTACCAGCTATATGTTCACATCTGATTTATTGATGATACGTCTACATTTGTCCCTAGAGGCAACCAAAGCCAGGTTGGATGGGCAGTCTGCTGGCAACTAGATGATCTCAACATCTTAACATTGACACTGGGATCGAGTGCACCCTTAGCAAGTTTGCAGATGACACCCAGCTTTGTGGTGCAGTCAGCATATCTCAGGAATGGAATCCCATCCAGAGAGACCTAGACAGGTTCAAGCAGTGGGCCTTGGTAGACCTAATAAAGATCAACAAATCCAAGTGCAAGGTCTTATAACTGGGCTCTGGTAACATCCACAATTAGTACAAACTGTGACCCCCACAACCAGTCCTGTGATCATTTTAATCCTTGTGACAAGCCCCACAACAGACGCCAAAAATGATTGTTGTGTTTTAAGCTGGCAGGTGGCTAAGTACCTCATTGTTCACTTACTCCCCCATTTCCCAGGGAACAGGGGAGAGAATCAAAAGGGAAAAAAAAAAGCAAAGTAGAACTCAAAGTAGAACTCATAAATCTATTTGCTAAGAGAGACAAGGAAAAGGATAATAATTATTACAAATATGTAACTATATATGAATGTATGGAAACAGTAATGCACAAGCAATTGCTCACCATTCACTGACCAATGCCCAGCTAGTCCTCTGAGCAGAGAAATAAGGGAGATGAAGTCCCATATACTTCAAAAATTTCCTTTCATATGATGCCATATGGTATGAAATATCCATTTTGCCAGTTTAGCCATCAGCTGTCTTCATTTTGTTCCCTCACAGCCCTTTGTTAGTATGAGCTGAGAAACTGAATGTGACATGAGGGATGAAAGGATGGAACACACCCTGATGAAAAGGAACTGGGGGTAGTGGTGGATAGCAAGGTGGACATCAGCAAACAGTGTGCTCTTACAAACCAGAATACCAATGATATTCTGGACTACATCTAAAGAAGGATGGTCAGCAGATAGAGGGAGGTGATCCGGCCCTTCTACACTGAGCTCTGTCTAGACACTATGTCTTCAGTACAGGAGAGAAATGGACATGTTAGAGCATGTCTAAAGGAGGGCCATATAAATGATCTAAGGAATGGAACAACCCTACCACGAGGGTAGGCTGAGAGAGGTATGGGTGTTCAGCATGGAGAAGAGAAGGCTGCAGGGAGACCTGATAGCAGTCTAATGTATCTAAAGAAGGGCTATTAAAACAAAGCTTACAGATTTGAATATGGAGGAAGTACTTTACTATAGGGGTGATGAAGCACTGGAATAAGTTGCCCAGACATGTGGTGGATGCCCTGTCCTTGGTGACATTCAAGGCCAGGCTGACTGGGGCTCTGAGCAGCGTGATCAAGCTGTAGGTGTCCCTGCTGATTGCAGGGGTGTTGAACTAGATGATTTTTAAGAGTCCCTTCTAATTCAAATGATTATATGATTTTTAACATCTCTTCTGACCCAAGTCATTCTATTATTCTATGATTATGATGAATATGAATATCTATGAATACCAGCAAAGTATACCAATGATGATAGAAGTGCTGATCTAATAGACAAATATTCCTATTCCAGATTTTATAGGGATATCCTCAGACATTTTTATTCTGGAGTAGATGTAACAAGAAAATAACAACACAAGACAAACAAGCAAAAACAATGTATATTCATAGACATACATTTCTAGAGCTGTGACTAAGTCTACTGCCCTTGTAAAATTCAGGGCAATTCCCTCAAGTGTAGTGTCAGACTGCTGACAATATCTTAATAAGTAGCATTTAATTTCACTCAAAGCTGTTCCAAATGGCACCCTCTTAAAAGGGGGCCTCAGGTCCTGGAAATCTGGCAGCAAGGGAAAGAGCTTTAGCCAGTGTAGTACTGCCACTACTGAAAAGGGGCAAACAGGGCTGTCAGCCACTTCTCATTTCATCTCTCAGATAACTTATCATTATGTTTGTGTCACATGTTTCACTATCTCATTCTCTTACCCTCTTTATCCTTCCCAATCATTTTTCCCATCTGCAACCATGAAAAAACACTCCGACAAATACATGCTCGTTGAACAGATAATGTTTCAGAAAATACTCTGACTATTGCATGAACGTTCTGCTCCACTCAATTTTATTTACCCTCGACAAAGACTTTTTACAAAAGCAGATTGTGTCAACCTTTTTTTCTCTAGTTTTCTGCCAAGCTCTGGATTCAAACTAAGAGCTGATGAATGCAAACTGTATGGATTTCTATTACACAGCCAAAATACTGTTGATGGCAAACAATTGAGAGCCTTTGTATATTAATTAGTAGCTCCGTTTGACTTTAAAAGTAAAAACATTCTTTTTTTTAAAGGGTATTTCATTGCAGGAACCTTTGAATGCATAACACATTTCTGTCATAAATTCAACTCAGAACTCCAAATTTTAAGGAACAATAACCTAGATTTCATTTACTTATTTTTTTCATGAATAAAACCCCTTATAAGATTGCAGAGTTAGGGAAGGCACTTAAATTATTCATACCTATCACAAATATATAAAAATGTGGTATTCAAGATGGTAAAAACAGAATTTAGGAACATTTTCCTTGTGAAGTTATGATCTAAGTCATAAAAACAATTTTCACTAATTGGGAGTATTAGAAAGGTAATAAAATATTCCTTTAATCCTTGATCTACTTATCCCTTCTTTCATTATGAACTCTAAAAATTCCTTTTTATGTTTCAATCAGTTGGCATAACTTCTTACTAGACTTATATAGATTTCCAAGTATACTCTCACCACTTAAAATTTGATTACATATTTTAGGTTCAGTAGATGACTTCTGAAATAATTTTGAGATCATATGTTATCTATTCTAGGAAGCTAGTTATGCACTGAGTTAATTTGAAAGGCTTAAACTGAATTTTTTAGTTTTAGTAAAATAATCAACAATGATTTTCATTTAAGGTTGATACTGATGTTTTTAACATGTCTGTATGACAATAAAAGTTTAGAAACCTCTGGTTATGAAGCATGGTACTTTCAGGAAAGACCACTGTCAATGTTAATATATGTTTTAAATAATGTAGGTCATGCTCTGTTTTCCTTTTGTCTGATTTGACAGAATTTCTTATCATGGTAAAAGTCTGAGATAACAAGGCACTTAAAGACATGCATAAAGTTACGTTTAGTGGTCTGATTGAAGACAATGACACTTTTTTAATATTAAATATTGAGTACATGGTGAAGTGTCTTCCTCAACACAGGCAAAATCGATTATGGCTATTATATTGCCTTATAAAGATAAGGAATTGCCTGTGATTGGAATTTTTAAGCTAGATCAGGACAAATAGCTGAAAGGAAACTATAAGAAGTAAAATAAATAAATAAAATAAAATAAAATAAAATAAAATAAAATAAAATAAAATAAAATAAACATAGAAAGCAGATTTAGGTGATCAAATTAATTTCCCGATTTTTGTTCAATTTTGTTTGCATATGATGTGGAATAATGATGGTCCTAAGTAATAATTTAAAATTTAAATAAAAATAAATAAAATTTAAATATAAGTATTTAAAGTATTTAAAATTTAAATATAAGTATTCAGAGGGTGCTTTTCAAATGCCTATATATATAAATATATATATATAAAAGTCCTTAATAAATGTATTTAAGCAGTACATATTTAATGCATCAGAATGTACTCTGTGTCTGAATTCATAGACAGAGGAAAAAGTATTGCTTTACTTGTGTCTAAGCATATATCTTGTAATTTAATTGGAGGTATGCCACTAATTTTCTGACTTTGAAAATAAAATGTGTGGCCATATCTGGAGTACTGTATCTATTTCTGGTCTCTCCAGGTCAAGAAAGACAGGGAAATTCTAGAGACAGTTCAGTAGAGAATTATAAAAATGATTAGGGTCCTGGAGCACTCCTCTTATGAGGACAGGCTGGGAGAACTTGATCTGGAGCCTGAAGAAGACTGAGAGGGGATCTTATCAATGCTTATAAATATCTAAAGGGCAAGTGTCAAGACAATAGGGACAGGTTCCTTTTGGTGGTGCCCTGCTATGGGACAAGAGGTAACAGACAGAAATTGTAATGCAGGAAGTTCTATCTGAATGTGAAGAAAATCTTCTTTACTTTGAAGATGACAAAGCACAGGAACAGGCTGCCCAGAGAGATGACAGATGCTTCTTCTATAGAGATATTAAAAATCCACATAGACACTTTCCTGTGCAATCTACACTCAGGAACCTGCTTTCATGGGATCTAGGAGATATCCAGATGCCCCTTTCAACCCCTACGATTCTGTGATTAAGAATTCACCCATGCATCTTCATCTAGCTGTGTTCAAATGGACTTGTACCACCATTAATAAGTTGCTGTGCCCTGTGAGAACTCTTATGACCAGCATAATGAATATTGCTTTTTACTGATGCAACTCATTACAGATTGCTTTGTATTGCTGTTGATAAATACACAGTCTGTAGAGCACCTGCAAATACCAATAATATGAGTAATAAAAACACAAACACATGAAATTATGGAATAACCCAATAAAGTTTCTAAGCTTTCTGGGAAAGTACTTGTGACCTTATGTGTGAATCTTATCCAAAAGGTGTTTTTAGGTGGGGCTGAGAAGAGAGGCTCAGTTTGTCAGCTGGTCCCAGAAGTCAGCAGTGTTCTCATGACTTCTCTACAATGCTATCTTACCCCAAATTCCTGCTCTCTTAAGTCATTTTATACTACTCTCTTACTTTCAGGTGGAGCTTTAATGATTCTAATTATACCTTTTGTTGTTGCTATTGATATATAGAATCATAGAATCACTCAGGTTGGAAAAGACTTTAAAGATCATCAAGTCCAACCGCAGCCCAACTATACTACCCTCACACTAAAAATCCTCTTCTAAACCATGTCCCTGAGCACAACATCCAGATGTTTTTTGAACACATCCAGGGATAGTGGTTCAACCACATCCCTGGGGAGCCTATTCAAGTGCCTAAAAACCCTTTCTATAAAGAAGTGTTTCCTGATATCCAACCTAAGCTTACCCTGGCACAACTTAAGGCCATTTTCCCTTGTCCTGTCACCTGTCACCAGTGAGAAGAGATGAATCTCACTCTCGCTGTAAGCACCTTTCAGATACTGGAAGAAAGCAGTAAGGTCTCCCCCCAGCCTCCTTTTCCCGAGACTAAACAGCCCCAGTTCCTTCAGTCTCTCCTTGAAGGGCACATTCTCCAAACCCTTCACAAGCCTTGTTGCCCTTATTTGGACCTGCTCCAGCTCCTCCGTGTCCTTTCTGTACTGAGGTATCCAAAACAGAACACAGTACTCGAGGTGAGGCCTCACCAATGCTGAGTACCGAGGGAGTATTACTTCCCTAGTCCTGCTCACCATACCATTCCTGATACCAGACAGGATGCCATTGGCTTTCTTGACCACCTGGACACACTGCTGGCTCATATTCAACCGACCGTCCATCAGCACACCAAGGTCCTTTTCCATCAGGCAGCTTTCCAGCCACTCCTCCCCAAGCCTTTAGGGTTGCCTGGGGTTGTTGCGTCCAAAATGCAGGACACAACACTAGGCCCTATTGAAACTCACGATTTCATACTGCTACAGTGTAACAGAAAAACGAAAAGCTGCTGACTCTTTTTGCCTACTATTCAGTTACTTAGTTTCACAAAGTTCCCATCTCTATGTTGCCATCACAGAACCTGGCTGTGGTGTTTACACTCCATCCTCCATACCTGTCAATGGTTTGCGGGCTGGTTTGATCCAGTACTGTGATGGCTGAGGCAGGGGACCCAAGGGCCCATGCCCCAGGGAAGAGGAAGGGGGAAAAAGAAAAAAGGGAGAAGGGAGATGGGCCTAGGAACAAAACAGGGGCAACGATCTGAGGAGGAATGCTAATTTACTAAATAAGATATCAGAAAGCAAAATAACACAATATAATACAATACAATTGGAATTGAGGGTAATGAATCAAATAAAATGAGCAAGAGAGAGTGTCCGATAAACTGAAGGCCTTACGCTAATGCTGAAGGCAGACAGCTGCAACAAATGCCCACTACTGAGCTCAGTCCCGAAGGGTAGAGAGATGGTCCCGTGACCGCAGAGTTTTTATCTTTCCCTCTGAGCGGAAACGTGTAAAAATGCGAAGTATCACAGAGTTCTCTGGGGAATGTAGTTCTTTTCTTCTGAGACAGGTATACCCAGAACTATCGATGAGCCACGCAGCTAGAGCTCTTTAAATCCCAATACACTACATGATGTTATGATGTGGAATATCAATAATTTAACAAAAAATCATAAAACCATGACAATACTATATGTCTTAGAGTCCACATATCCCGTTTCAAACGTCTGAAGTCTGATGGTCCTTTGTTGCTTAGGGAACTACCATGGGAGAGACTACTTGCAAATTCACCACATTGTATCCTGGAGATTTTTTCAGCCCTAAACCTTCTTTTAGGAGGTGAAGATTTCAATAAGTCACCTCCAATAATACATCCTGTGACTATAGTCAATCAAATATCACAACATTTAGAAGGAACTGGGGAGGTCACACGCAGTCTTGTAATATGTAGTAGAGTTCAAGGGGCTCTCAGACTGCTCACTATGTATGTAGTAAGATGATAATTCGTAGTTATAGCATTTAGCAAGACTTTGTTATCAGTCCTGAGTAAAGATTTGGACTTAACAGCTAGGCTGAAGGAGGAGTTATTGGGCAGTGGGAGCATACCATCACATGCAGTAGTGAAACAAAGCACTTGGTGTTCTGGCCTTTCTGTTGATGTTATATGAAATTTAGAGATTCTTCTTCGGATTAAATTTAGTGTGGAACAAATCTCAATTGCTTGTGTCCATACCTAACAAATGTCTTGAGCTTATCTGGGACATGAGCCATTGGTTTAGAACCTTTTATCCCTGAAAAACTAGGAATGCCATTGCATATTGCTAGCCTTGAGGATTTTTTTTCATTTATTTTTTTAAACTGCTCTGCAAGTAGAGCCAAGGCACAGGAAGCAAAATTGGGTAGATGATGCACTTTGAAACATCAGTACTGATTCACACCAGCAGATTCATGCAGATGCAGTCCCTGGACAATTTCAGTTGCCTTAGAAGAAGATAAAGTACCTTCTTGTTGTATGTGTCCAGCTATATTGAACACTGAAGAAGTAAAAGCTACCACTTAAGAAAAACAAAACAAAAAACAAAAATTGTAAATTTTAAGGTGAATTGAAGTCAGCAAAGAGGACCTATACATCTTAATCATAATTTTACTTAATATAGCAGAAGCTTCAAACACCGTAATTCTGAATATGTTTCCATACCTGATCAAGTCAATAGAGGTCTACAGGCTTCAGTCAGCTCAACATCAACACTGACAGAGCTTGTACTCAGTTCACTTTTATCCACTATCACATAGGGTTTCTTAACACAGATAACTGTTATTGTCCTTCAGTTTTGGAATAGTGGATTATCTCCTGGGTTTAGTTGGTCTTCTACCATAACACACTTGACTCTACTGGCAATAAACGTTGTTCTCTGTAAAGTTTATACTGAATGCTAACATTTCTAGCACACTTACTGTTCCTACTAGTATTTTTGCTAGTTTTCATGTCGTTAAATACATGACAATTTATTTGATTAAACTATTCTGTAACTTTTCAGTCTATTGAGAACAAGCTTCTTAATAATATTTTAAATTCCTTCAGATTATATTGTGTCAGCTGAGAGTTTTTCTCTTTAACTATAGACTAATTAAGCTTTTCTGATACTTTGGTATATCTTCTAGAGCTGTATCAATTGAGGCTATCATCTCTTCCACTGGAATAGATTTGAGCACTAATGAAAATTTTAAACCTCAATTTAAACCATTAAACTCTTTTTCATATATTTTAATGGATAACATATGACTATTTTTACAGCTCTAGAACGATTAATTATAACCTGATTAATTTTCAGATTTTAATCAACTTTTCATAGTTCTATTTCTGATACTATTTGTGCTCTCTTATATGCCTATATAGACTTCATAAGTTATGAAACTTTCTCAGTTAAAATATTTCTCCATTTTCTAAGCAACTTGCTCAGCCATTCAGCAATTAGATCTCTGTTCACTGGTTTTGAATATCAACTACAAATCTGTTCTTTACTTGACAGATCTGTACTTGAAGACAGAGGTTTTGCTATAATATTTTGACTGACTTTATTGATTATTCTTATCATCCAAAAACATTCTCTCTCAGTAGTCAGTTAGTATCTAGGCTGCAGAATAGCACAAGCATATCTAAACCAGTTTTAAGTGGGCTAGTTCACCAAATGCTGAATACTGATGGCTTTTTTTCAGGGTCCTTAATTATTTTTCAAGTTGTATTCTGTTCTGCAATGCTACTGCCAGATCACTCTTAATACTCATGCAAGTTACTCCAAAAGTACTTCAGGTTAATTTACACTGTGCTTAAGGACATACTGTGATTATTATGATCTTCCTTGTGTTTTTGTAACTGTCATGGTACAATTTGATGTTGTTGAGCACAAACTTATTCTTTGACTGATTTTTCATAAGACATTGACTAAGATCTTTATATTTGCAGCTTCTATTGTGCTGTCTAGAGTGTCTTTATTATGAAGAAATGATCATTTCAGGTAGATATCACTGTAGGTTTATCTACAGTGTAGTAGTACACTGAACAAGTACATTTATTACATGTAAAAGACATACAGTTTTAACTCTTCATCAACATCTGTTTCATAAATTGAACTGATATTTTATGTTATAGGGAAGAAGGTGTTGGGTTACTGTTTTCATGCAATGTAGCTTTCAAAGTTGAGATAAGCATAAAAATATATGAATGAAAAGAACTAAAGAGACACTACTGGAGAAACATTAATTGTTCCTAAACATTTCCATACCATCAGCTTTAAAAAAAAAAAGTACTTTTTTTTTTTTTTTTTTTGCTATTAGTGCATTTTGAATTATTTTAAGAATCCATTTTTACATATAAAGATTATTGTTTCACTATTTAATTTATGCCTTCTATTCCCTTGATAGTCTTTTCCTTCACAAGTCAGCATTAACAAATATGCACAGTGCAATATTTACATACACTTTTAAGCTCAAAAGTTTTACAGCATTTAAGGTTTTACTGAAGATCAAGAATTAAAAAAAAAAGAAAAAAGAAATAGAATAAAATAAAATCTATTCCTGAGAAATTTTTTCTCTTGATTCTTTGAAGGTCTGTTGACTATAATCCACATTATCTAGAACTTTTTGAGGTAGATTTAGGTCGGTTATTATTTATAGATTGATTCATGATGAAAAGATGTCTACAAGACAAATTCAAAACTATAAAAATCTTATTTTCAGAGGGAATTTAAGCAGACAATATTTACTACTCAGTTTTTGATATGTCTATGACTAGAGTGCCTAACACAGTGTCAATAGGTGTGGAATAGAGTGTTGCTCTGATCCATGCATTTGTAATATGAATACTGCAGCCTGAAAAGTAAATCAATGAAGCAAACAAATAGTAGGAAATTAAATAAATAAAAATAAAGTAAGCAAGAAAACTTAACTCTTTTTTAAAGATTTTCTGAAATCAGATTTCCCAAATCTCAGGAGCTCAATACTAAGTGTGTTGTAAAGTTAAAAGGTGGACACAGAGCAAAAAGCATAGCACACATTTTCATAAGAATTGTACATTATGTCAGGATATGAGAAAATTATTTCTCACATTTAGGCTCTGTGTGTGTTACTGCTCTGTGGCATGGTTTTCCAGAAATTGTAATGCCATGTATGCCGCAGCAAGTGTTGAGATGGATATCTAGAGCTATAGACCATGACATGATTGAGCTAACATTCTTAGGTGTAGCAATAAATGCGTCAGCACTTCCCTCAGTTAATCCCATCCTTAGCTCTCACCTTCTTTTGAGAGTTTAGCACAGATTTGCTTCATGACACTTTCTGTTGGAAGAAATTCCTTGCTCCTGTTCACCTCAGCACTGGCTATGGTTTTCCTCAGGTTTAAAATGAAATTAAATAATGATAGTAAATGAAAAAACATAAAATAAAACAAATACACAAAAAATAAATAATAAGAATGTAAGATAACCTTAAAGAATATTCCAAGAATAAGAGAGAATGAAGTTTTAATGAAGTGTTCCTATCCCTCCTTGAAGCTGATTCAAAGCATAAACTTGTCAGACTGAAAGAGAACTGTAGAAAGAAGAGTCCTAATATGTCTTCTCATGTTGACCTCTAAAAATATTCTGCAGCACATTTTTGTTTTTCCTTTTGTTTCTCTGAAGCAAAAACATGTCCCTAAAGCACTGAAATTCATGTTTTCTCAGCACTGTTTTTTCTGTAATTTGGAAGATTTTTTTAAAAAAATGAGGAAGAATTTAACACTCAGACATAGAGTATGATTATTTTTAAATGTTACGATGACAATAATGAATGACCTAAACGAATATAGTCATCACCTAGCCACACAACTGAAAGGAAATTGTTTAAATTTATTGAATATATATTAATGAACCATCAGGAAACCTGGTATTGAATGCTAAGTAATTAATGCTATATTTTTTACTATAGTCAAGAAAATTTCAGTTAGTTACTTCTAAGAAGCTTTTTAATGAGTTTGTGATCAAGGGTTGTTTATTCTGCAGTGCAACTAAGATCAAGTGATTCTAGATAATAATTAAAGGCATGTATTAAAACCACTACAAAGCCTTTCTGCTCATCTTTCTTTGCACTTCTATTAAGGATGAGAAGATGTGTAACAAAAACTAATAACATAGGTTGCATCATAAGTGTTTAAAAATTTTCAACAAAATAATCTCAATTTGCCCTCCTTTTAATTGTTCATGTGTTTCTGTTTTGTTTTTGTTGTTGCTTGATTTTGTTTTTGTTTTGTTTGTTTTTTGGAACAAAATAAAATTCCTGAATTAAACTAAAACCTTTTATATACAAACACATGAATAAATTATATAATATTTCACTGATACATTTAAGAGAAAAGACAGATGCAGAGGGTTTCTCAGTTTATAATTTATATTTCATTGCCTAGTCAAGAACAAAAGATGAATTTATCAATTTTCACTATGCTGATGCATAGATTTTCTATAGTTTCATATGACATCATTCCAGTTCACACATTCTGTAAGTCAGGCCTGTCCTTTAATTGTAAGCATTTTACATTGTGATTGTATTGACATAACATAAACAAGAGAACAATAAACTTCTCATATATAACATCATTAATTTATATGCATTCTTTCTTAATATAATTACTTTAATGTCACTTGACCCTATCCATAATCTTTGCTGGTCTTAATGAACTTGAATATTTGACAGTCAATTTGAACACCCTCTGTACCATTAAAACTGTTTCTAAGCAAATTTTACCAGTATTTCAAGCTATAAGAAAAATAATTATTTTCTGGTACAAATCTTCACTGAATTTTGCTGATCAGCTACTCCCAGTTTGTCAGCTCTGGCTTGGCCTCAGGAGGGTATCTTCTGTTCTTCTGTATCTTCATTGCAGATGTCAGCCTCATGTGGAATGCAGTAATCAAACCAAACATAAACAGTCACAAAAAGCACTTCTTAAGAGGTCATGCATTAAAATTGATATTTTCGTTGACTGGTTGACACTTGTTTTTCTCAGATGCTTCCCATTCAAGGGAATAGGGTTGATTTTCTTTCTGATCAGGAAGTATACCATGGACCACCAAAAGATATTGTTTTCTACATTTCATGAATGTTATTTTCAAAATTGTGAATTCTGATCCATTTTTTCCACAAGATTCTAAAATTAAAAAAAAAAAAAACCTGCAAAACTAAAATTCATTTTAATACACACACACACCAAAAAAAGCAAACAACAGAAACAAACAGAAATTCTGAAAAGTTACTGAAATACAATGTAAACAAACTGCATTGTTTGAACAATGATTCATAGCCCCGTTAAAAATGCCTTATTTTCATCATTATTTTTTTGTTAATATAGTTCAATGTAGGAGCTAATATATGGGTCCACAAGCTTGTGAAAAAAAAAAGAGGAGGAAGAGACAGTTTAGCTTATTTCTGAAAGGCATTCTGGTTCTTACTTTCTCTTCTCTTTTCAGAGGTCCTTTTCAGAGATGCATGCCTTGGTAGATCAAAACATTTAAATAATTTCATCAAAGACACCATTAGAAAACACTTGAAGAAATCTATATTTTATGAAATAATTTTCTTTTGCCTTTTCCCAAACAGCATAAACTTAGCATAAAGAAAAATGACCCTATCATATCTGCTTAACAGTTAGCTATATTTTTCTGATGCATCAACTGAAAACTGTTCTGCATATTCTCTGAATATTCATGATAATATGGTTCCTAAATGTATCCCCAGTACATGATCACATGATTATTTCATTTTTAAATTTATGATTTGATAAAGAACCTCACTGGTGTTCTTCCATTCACTGTTTATGATTCAAAATATTAAGATATATCACATTTAATAGCACATTAAAATTTTTATAACTCTCAATCTAAATTTTGGCTCCATCAGACAACTGAGTCAACAATGTATGACCTTACATCAGTAAGGCACTCTATGTATGTTGTTTGATCAGAATATCATGTATTTAGTGCAAGTATGCTGTCACCCTGCCTTAAGTTTCTATTTCTTAATTGGTTTTCACCACTCTCAGCGGTAACATAAAAATAAACTATCCTGATCATTCATAAGTTTATGTTTGGTTCAGTTTTCCCAATATTTCTTTACTAGAGAAGCATTCAGGAGGCAACAGTCTATCAAAGCAGACAGAATCAGTAACAAATCAGTAAATGTCACTAATATATGCTGATATTCAAAAGCCAGATATACTGATAATGAAGAGTTGTATTCTAAATGCAACATCACAACTTTCCAGTATTCAACATTCAAATATCAAAATAGGTGATCAGTCATGAGCAAATATCAATTTCCTTCTTTGTGTAGAATCAGGAAAAGGGACATTTACTAGCTAAACTTACTTTGAAACTGTGCTGGTGTAATTATTATTACCTTTGAAACAGGTGTTTTCATGTACTGATTGTCATTGTTATTTTTTGCAACTTAAATACAGGACTAAAAAGTCCCTCACATAATTGAAAAAATACATCGATATTATCAAAGTCATTGAATTTGGAAATTATTTTTAATGGATTATAGCCTTAAACAACCCACCTTGAATATGCTAAAAAGTTTACATTTAAAATTCTTGTCTCCAGAGTACTCAAATAACAATTGAAGCCTCCCAACACTCCTGAATAATATTTTGAAATTTTATATACTCTTTCCTATACTTTGGAGAATCATCCCTGGAGGTGTTCAAGAAACATTTAGATGTTGCACTAAAGGACATAGTTTTGTGGCAAAATATTTTGGTAGGTGAACAGCTGGACTGGATGATCTTAGAGATCTTTTCCAAACTTGCTGATTCCTTGATTCTACGGTTCTATGATTTTCATTCAGCTTATATCACAAAACAGTGCAAAGCTCAGCCAATGAAACCAGATGTAGAAGAGCTCAAAAATACAAAATTTTCCCCAAATGATTTTTTGTCCTCCTTCTCTTACAAAATTATTTAACAATGTGTGTTACTGCTTCATTATGAGTTTTTGGCATGCAGAACCTCCTTCACTAACAATGCTACCATATGTTCAGTAATTTGTCATTTGGCAGATTGATCTCCACTGTTAGAGAACTTCATTTCAGTACAAAGAAGCTGTTATCACCCATGATAGACCAACATACTTGGAGCATATTTAAAACAACGTTAATTCAGTTGTCATCTTTTTAAACACATGTACATAATCACACATCCAGACCAACAAAGGTTTGGGCCTTCATCCAAGTGGAAAATCATCTGTAGCATGCCTCCTTTCTCATTTGCTGAGAAATACACAACCAGTTCATTCAGAAACTGAGACCTTCACAAGAAACAAAACCACAAGCACAGCATCTAACTTTCTGAACTTCTCGGCTGAGAACTCCACTTGAACTTAGTCTTTTTGGCACTGTTAGTGAGTCAGTAGAACAGTGAACCAAAAGAGTTTTTGACTGGTGTTAAGTGCCAGAGGGGTCAGATGTTATTTCAGGTCTTAAGAAAGAAAAAAACAAAAACAAACAAACAAAAAAAACTGTAAAGCATACAAAGCTTTGAAAAAGGCTGAGTGCTTTGGTCAGCTTTTGGGGGAATAGAAATACGAAGAATGAACTTAAATATATGCACTCCTTTTCTGTGAAGATAAAACCAGATTTATTTTTCAAGAATTTTTTTTTTTATGGAGTCTCCTCTCTGAATAAGTTTCTTATTTCTGCAACCGTTTTCTTGACAAAATTACATAACTCTAGCTGGATTCATGTTTGAATGTTTTGGAGCATTACTGTGGGCCACTAGTATTAGCTTCTTGTTTTTTCGTAAATGCATACTGCATACTGTAGCTCCAGTCAACAAACTCATCTACATTAGCAACAGAGATTCACAGCTGCTGTTTTGAATGTTCTTCCTCTGTAATAATTACCATCCCCACAACATTAATTTCTGTAATCCTAATAAGATGATAAATATCTACATGTTGAAGTGATCACATATGACCTAAGTCAACAGAATAGCATAAGGATATGTAATGGAAGACATCTTTATTATCACAGGAGAATAAAACTGAAGCCAATAAAACTAAGAAATCCTTGTTTTCATGTCATCAGTGTATAATAAAGGGTATGTATTCTTGTCTTTAAAAATAAATGCATGTCAAAAGATCCTAGCAATGAAAACACTTAAATTAATCAAGATTCAAATAATTCTATAAAGGAACTCAGCTTATCAAACACTTACGAAATCTCATCTTTACTTCCTTCAATATTTGGTTTATTCACCCTCCTGTTTCCTTAAATACCATCTATTTCCTTTCATGCCAGAAAGTCAGTAGATCTGAGTTATTTTGGAGCAATGAAAGGAAATAGATGGTGGTGTGATGTTTCAAAAACTCATTGAGATAACAATGGTCTCCACTCTCTACATTTTCTTTTTTAAAGGAGCAGAGGACCACCTTCAGGTCTTCTGCTAACTTCCATATGCCAGTGGAATCAACACAAATAAATGACCATCATATTTCAGTATTTTATACAATCTAGTCATACCAGTTCTCATCTATATTTTTGTGCAGTGATCAGTTCTGGTTCCTAAAATCGCTTTAAAAAAGTAATGATATATTTCAGGCAGATAAAAATTAGACCAAAATAAAGAAGACAATTGCAACAGTAATTTGTGAAATCAGAAAAGTAAACATTCCTCTTATAGAATTTGTCAGTTTATATTTTTAACTGTGGATTTATGTCATCCATACTTCCTCTATGTTGTCTATGGCAAGGGTACAAACAAAGTTAAAAACAAACAGCAATGCCCATGATATAGATTGTGAGAAATGGAGATGGAGATAAATTTGTGCTCCAAATAAGATATTGCATATCTTGAATATGCTTGCCCCAGAAGCCTACAGGAATAATCACAGATACATTAAGTGTCTTTATCTTCCCACAAATATGCTATTATACACACGCTAGATTAGAAATTAATTTACAAGAATTATTCACTTGAAATTATTAAATGATTCCTATGATCCTATGATAAGTAGCCCTCAACAATCTCTTATTATAGAATTTAAAGCAAAGAAATTACAATAGAAAATAAAGAAGTTAATTTTTTAAAATGACTGGGAACGGGTAGAACAATAGGTATTAAATTTACCTTCCGTCAGAATAAACATAAATGGAGATCATACTGAAGAAGAAGTCTTAGTCTCCAGGTCTTTCCAATCACTAACAAAGGTCAAGAATTTAATATTCTATTCATAACTTACTTACAAAGATGTTCTACTCTGCAAGTGTCAGAACATTAACAGCACTCATAAAACAGTTTTATATGTGGATCTATAGCTCATTATTTTTGCATTCCTTCACTGTAGAGCCTTTGAATGTGACAATTTTTATACTATTCAACCACCCTACCAATGACTCACTCACTGCTTGTTATGAATGAGTAAAAATCATCTTCTACAAAATATATGTAAACTTTGCATAAAATATATTAGTGTTTCAAATAATAGTAATATTGTATGTGGGAAGAGAATCTGGAAAGATGTATGGGATGACAAATTTTGACAATATTAATTGAAACACAATGGGAAAATTCCAGATGAAAAACAGATATCTTGATGCCTGATCCCTCATACAATCTTTTTTATGTAATTAGCAAGATGAATTATTCACTAAACAGCAATATTACATTAGAAGCATGTAGCACATGAACTATAAGTTGCACATCTACAGAATTCCAAAAATAATAACTAAGGAAGCTGTGACAGGTACTTAATTTTGTTGCCCATTCTCAATTTTATTTCTTATAAAAGAAATATAAGATATCTTATATATATATATATATATATAAGATATATATATTATATATATTATATATATATTTATATATATATTTATTTATACATAAATATAATATATATAATATATAATATATAATATAAATATATATAAATATAATATATCTTATATATATATTTCTTATAAAAGAAAAGAAATATATATATAAGAAATTTTATTTCTTATAACTGGAAAAGAGGTTCGCTATTTTGAATCAATTATCTCTGCTTGCTACATTTTCAAAGGAAGAAAAAATTTGTCTATCAAATTCAAGCACAGAATAGTTATGAGCAGGAATTTTAACATATTACCTTATAATTAAAAAGTCAGTGATATCAGATATTTCATATAATGTAATGGATGATGATCTGTTTGAGTGAAGAAATCCCACCAATACAGTACAGTCACTTTAAATATGGCCAATCCATGAAGATTTTAATGAACTATTTTTTGTTTCCATTCAGGCAAACTGCCATCAGCTTCCCTGGTAATCTTCAGTGTTTTCCTTCTTCCTCATTTTGGAACTCCTAGAGAAAAAGAGGATTTGCCTGAGTTGAAAGCAAACGCACTCAGGTGAGATTAAATACACTGTTACAGTCAAGTGTAGAATGGAATTCAATCACTTCTAGTTCTGCCAAAACAAAAATCATTAACTCTGATATATATTTAGTGTGTGTAGACCCTATTGTGGCTGTTGCTGTTATCATTTCTCTGTTGTGTGCCATTTTTTTGCCCATTCACACAAATTTTGTTAAAAATTAAGTCTTTTAACATCTTATTTTACCTTAACAGTTACAGGTAAATAAAAACAAAACAAAATGGATTTGGTCAATAAGTTGATTTATGAGATTTCAGAAATGGAATTGTCTGTGTCTATTAATCAATGCTGAAACTGCACATAAACATCAACATAGCCATGTGCCTTACATGGAGCAGTAACAATTTAGCTGACTTATATCTTCCAAAGACTGAATAATAAAATACAGAATAATATTGCTGGAGTGAAAAATTATTACCTGAGTACACTAATTCATTCTTTTTATAAATCATTATTAAAGAGTTAATGGAAAAAGAGTTAAAAGACTGAGCTTGTGGACTACATTTTACATTTGCTGACAAGACAGCTTATCTTTCAGCAAGCCCCTAATACCTCAAATTGCAAATACAGAAGCTGTATTAAGTAGCACTTGCAGTTCTGATCTCAAGATTATGGGCATCATACAGGTAAAACCAAGGATCTAGCCTGGTTAACACTGATATAAAATTGGACAAAAAGATAGGAAAGAATGAGTAGATGTATTAAAGAGAAAGCAAGCTATATTTATGTAATATATATTATGTATAATACAAGGAGCATTTTTAGCTGTATTTTTAGGATCTCAAGCATCTTGTAGAGTCAGGCACTGAATCACTGAAAGGATAATTCAGGTTTGTTTCCCATTCTGATCCGATGTAACATACATACAAATTTCTTGCAGTAGTTTAAGAGAAACTAAAGCTTTTGCTTCCTCCACCCTTTCAGGAATGCCTGACCTCAGCAGCAGTCAGAGCATACCTCTTTTCCTTGACAGATGTTAAACAAATTAGTCAAATCTTTTTTCTGGTTCCAAATCATTTCCTTTTGATCTCTCTGACCAGTGAAGACAACAGTAAGCTTTTTACTCTCTACTAGCCTACTCATTCTTCGTTTATGAGAACTACATCACCCTTCAAGATCTCTTCTACAGTTAGGTGTCTGCAACCAACCTAAGGAGCAAATGCAAAACTGCTTCATAAAACATGTTGTTGGGAAAGTAGATAAACACAGTGAAAGTGAAAACAGAATAAGATGTCATTCACTATTCACACACTGTTAAATTTCCCTGAGATCTTGCTTATGCACTACATGTTTTAAGATTAATGGGCACTAGCAAATTTCTAATCCATACATAATTGAAATCTTCTGTGACAAACATGACACATCTCTAATCTGATCTTATCTGAACTTATCTGATTTTGAGCAAGGAGTTAGATCAGATGATTTCCAGAGTTCTCCCAGTCCATACTGTACTGTTGCTGTAAGAACAGAATGTCCATACGCAGATTGCATACGTATATCTTCGCACAGAAATATACGTCATATTACCATAGGGTATAATATTAAAAAAAATGTTGTGAATTATTATCTGATGGCTTGGTTTACTAAATTTTCATCTTAGTCTAGAAATCACATCTGTGGCAAAATGCAGAAGTCAAAACTGTGGCAATTTCTTAAACAGGATAGTAAGTTGTTCCAGCAAAGTTTTGCTAAGACGGAAAAATATGAAAACCTTTAAACACTGAATGAAATGAACTTCATCCATAATTATTTTGTGTCTTTCAGAGTTCTTTATATTGGTGCAAAATGAGTAATAATTCCATCTATTCTGATCAAGGATTCTACATATATTTAGGTTGCAAGAATATAAATGACAGCATAAAATAAAAATCAGTGGAGAGGTAGGATTGCCTAACAGTAATTGTTTAGGATTTTATGTAGGTTGAAACAAAAGAAATACCACCTATTTATTTCCATAGGAAATACAAGAGATACAAAGAGTACAATAAAATTACTTAATAGAGAAAATTCTCAGCTACAATAAGCAACTTTTCAACATACTCACCACCATTTAGTTATATATTTTCACCAGTGTTGAACAATAACTTGCATGTTCCTAAAAATTTGCACCAGAAGAGGTAACACACTATCGATGTCACTACTGCTGAAATGCACCACCCACTGCCCCACTGCGCACATATCCACTGCTTGGTCTCCACACAAATGTATGAACTACCTTAGAAAACTAAGAGTAATAAATATAACTGGAGGAACACCTTGCCTCTCCTTTCCTTGCTGACAGGTAATATGTAGAGCTCATACACTTTGACTTGTCTGTGCTGTTCTCTGAACCAAAATACTGAAGACCTCCCGCAAAGCCTAAGTATAAAGTCATTTTCTGCCCAGTGCCATCACATTTGCAGCTTACTATGGGGAATATTATATCTGAAGGCATGAAGAGACAGTACGGACAGAACTGTAGCTAACTGCTCTTCCTTGCAGATTTTCACAGCTTGGTCTCTTCCACATTGGGTTATGCTTCCTCTCAGGATGAGAAGTTGCAGCTCCCTCCAGTTCATCTCATCTCTATTCATTATCACTCCACCACTAAACATACTGTCTGCCCAGATCTCTCTGAAAACAGCTCATGTCTATAAAAATGAGCAGCCACCCTAGTTACCTAGTCTTTGCCTCCTTGAACAACCGCTAATACCTATATTTAAAAACAACTCTTTAGCTTTTACACAGATCTTACTTTGCTTCTTCTCCTTCTATTCTGATAGAAACATTTTTAAAGGTAACCCTGAAGTGTAAATGTTCCTTGAGAATATTAAAACGTTATTTCAATGTTTGTTTGGGCATTTACTAATGCTATAAAGAAGTAGGTGAAAGTGAACAGTGATTTGTAATTGCTGATGTGACACATTCTGCTAACATTATCCGAACAGATTTTTTATCATAATCAATAAAAAATCTACTTATTTCAGGCTCAGAGTTCTTTCAGTAAAACAGTAGAGAAAAATGACATCAATTTCATTTTGAGAGACAAACCATAAGATCACCTCATTAAGTAGTGAACTTCAAAGTGACACGTGCCTTTTTTCGATCAGCCTCATTTTTATTACTCAGCAAAAGCTTTGTCTTTTAAGCCGTGTATTTATTTCATACCCTAAACTGATTTTGTTTTCAATTTCAGTAACTTTTTTGAGATCCTATTTCGTATTTGGAAAGTGTAAGAACATAGTTTCATCAGTAAAATACAAAACAGTAAAATCAGCAGTAGTTTTCAAGACCAAGTGAATTTCATTTTATACCACAGTAACCATTAATGGACTGAATTTAATATGCAGGATAAGAGGATATTCCTGAAGTAATCATATGTCTTTTATAAATGTAAGGATGAAAATGTAGTCTCCAAAGCATTTCAGTGATAGTCTGAAGTAAAACTGGGGTATCTGATTGAGAAATCATTTCAGAGTTTGCCTGAGTAAATATATGATAAAATGCTATATGTATTCAAAAAGCTTTCCTTCTTCAGGATCTTGCATTATCTCACTCGGGCCAAATGTTGAATTTAGGTTTAAACATATTTTTTTCTAAGTCTTTAGGAGGAAGATTACCTCCCTGAAACAAAAGTAGTTAAATGACCCTATAATATCCTGATTTTCCAGTAACTGTCAGAAAATAAGAGAACAGAAAACAACAAACTGTAAGATATACAACCTAGCAAATTATAAACATTTCATCAGAAAAACTCGCCCTAGATATGTTGATGAATCCTGGCTTTTGTCTTTAAGTCAATCTGGACTTGTCTGAAGTTAGGATGAAGTTTAGCTCCAAACCAGCTCCATGGATCGATGGAGATCAATGGGAATATGGAATACTCCCAACAGACAACCATGATTCTTTATTCTCATAACTACTGAAGGAGTCTATGTTGACATCCAGCTTCAGAAAGGATAAGTAAAGCTAGGCTTTTCCATTACACCTGTTGTAAATTTGTTGGGGTTCTTACTTCAGCCTTGATGGGATCACCTGAAGTTAAGATAAAATTAGTGAAGGATTTACTTCTTCCTTCAACACACATTACTTCTAGGGAGGAGATTTAAAAAGCTCCTTATGATGTGGTCTTCCAGGATACTTTATCACAATCATGAAAAATAACTTGTAAAAACACCTACACATTGCAACTTCATATCTGTTGGAATAAAAAAATATTATGTTTCCAGTACATTTCAGCTCTGCAGTTAAGCTCTCAAACTGAAAGGAAAATTACATGGCTTCTTCCTTATCTTCTTTTTGACACATACATATGAGCTTAAAAACACCCTTTTTTCATTACATATTCTGCACTCATAGTGTACATTTCGTTACATGACTGTGCACTTCTAAAAAGAGAAAAACTGATTCAGAAAGAGAGAATCTAGCTTTGTTTAAGATTTGATGAACATGCTGTTGAAATAGTACACATTTTGTCAGCAAAAGGAGGTTCTCATCAGCAGATATTTAGGTTCATGTTTTGTCTGTAACATTAATTTCTTTACTCCATGTTCTATGGCTCAAAGACTGGCATGCTGCTGGGCTTGTCTTTGACTACAGAGTAAGCCAATATTTTACCTACCAATTGAATATTCCAAATAATCTAAAGCCATATTTAATACTAAGTGTCTGTGAATAGGTGGTGATTTAAAACCATTTCTGCAGATACAGCATCCTGTATAAGAAACATTGATTTCTGCTTTAAAATGATATCAAGAGACAAAGAAGTTTGCTTAATTTGGATAACTTCTTTGAAAATTCTGAGGCTACAGAACAATCAGTTAATGTGTGTAGTATGTATTTTTGTAGGTATATCCATAAAACAATGAAACAATAGCTTTATCTAGTCAAAGATCCAATATAACAGACACTCACATCCACTTATGTACATATAGGAGGCGATGCCACAGAAACTCATTTCTGTTGTTTACAATTCAAGAAACAACCACATTGTTTAGAAGGGCCTGGTTGCAATTCTCCTTTTCGTTGATTCAATTTAGCTTATGTCTTAGCACTTTTTTGTTCGTTATCAGCAAGTTGGAGAAATGACTGTATTATCTCCTCAAAAACACTAGGGAAGGGACTCAGAAACTTCAAACTATTTATTGTGTTCTATCCTTCTTCAAATCTAGCCATTCATCAATGTAATACTGCTAACAATTAAGTATTATTTAGTGCATTAATTCCATTGTGGATTGTTGATAATTATATTCCAGTATGATTTCCTCAAAGATATTGTATAGACCATTGATAAACAACTGAGAAGAAAAATCAGGGGATTAACTGTAATTATAGCAAAGTGATTTGCTATTAAACCAACTGCATAAAAAGTAATTGGATTATATATGATCTTCAGCAGCTCCTAGACTTTAAATTTTAATTAAATTATCATACTTCTCATTCAAAAATTGAATGTTTGAACATTAGCAATTTTTGACACTACAAACATAGAAGAAAAGTATTTGTGCCAAATGAGATGCTCAGTGTTAGAGCAGTCTTTGAATAGAAGCTCTCTTGTCCAGTTCAATCATTATAATGAACTTATTTTTTTCATTTACATGCCATTCATATATTATTCCTTGATTAAAACTTTTATAAGAACTGAAAAGTATTCTACACATTACTGAATTACATTAGTTAACCTTAACCTGAATATTTACTTTCATCTGAAAGTTTTTCAATAAGAAATCTATTTTGTTTCCTAATAGAGATCACATAAAGTAAGTTGAACCAAGTAAAGAGAAAAGAAGTCATTTTCTATGCCATTTTATTAAGTCATAAATTACCTATTTATAAAGAATTAGAAAACTTTTATTGAATAATATACTATTATTAAAAATATTAATACTAAGCAGAACTCCTGAAACTAAAATAAAGTTATTTTAAGTGCATTAATATTGCTTTGTTATATAATAATAATGATAATTATAAAAATGAAAACTCAAAAGAGGCAGTAAATAAATAAATCTCTGATAAAGGGTATACACCTGGAAAATCAGAGGGGCAAATATTTTTTGAATGTATCCAGAAGTTGTCTTAATGCACATGGGTACAAAGAGCTGCAGACACTACAGATGTTCTTTTTTGGTAAATTATAATTTCATGCCATACTTTATGGCTATCCTCAGATACTGAACAGTGTATTCAGAGGATTGTTCTAAGAAAAGAATATAACTTTCTTGCATAAAAATTGATTTTTTTTTGTAGTACAGATACTATATGGACTTATGTATAATCACCAAAATATGTGCAAAAGGTAATATCTATGATATTTTTAAACTCAATTTTATTAGACAATTCAGTTACTTTTGGAAAACAAACTAAAAGATATAAAGCAAACACAGTATTACTCAAAACTTGAACATCGTAAACCATGTGGGTGTCAAAGTAGCTCATGAGGTAGTGAACTTCCTTGGCCAAGCAACAAATAAAAATAAATGGATGATTATAACATTCTGCATTTTACTAAATTAGACATAACTGGAAGTGGAAGCAATCATAATTTCTTGATTCCACAAATTTCTATTTTCTCTATCTCATTCTGCGAGGTTAATGCCTTAGTAGGTGGAGTCCTAGACATTTAATTGGAAATAAGACAGATATTTCAAGGGTTTTCAACAGGATAGAGCTGCCTACCTTTGAGAATCAACTTTATGTTTCTAAAAGAATAGGTACCGCATATGGTATACTCAGGTTCATGTTGCAAGCTTCCATGCAGAGATGGAATATCTAGTTAGACAATTAATCTATCAAAATTTCTATCATATCTATTACATTATACTTAAAAATACATTTATAAAATTACATTTCATACTGCATGATATAATTAATACAGAATCACAGAATTGTAGGGGTTGGAAGGGTTCTCTAGAGATCATCAAGTCCAAACCATCTGCAAAACATGCATATAAATACTTTTTACAAATTCTTAATTCACTTGGGCATTACTTTACTTTACTTGTTCTGTATTTCTGCTTTTATTCTTTCTATGATTATTTCAATATAAGCCCAGCAAGTACAATTTATAAATAGGCTCAAATTTTGCTAGTGGTGACCTAGAAAAGGAGCTTCCACAGAGCTTTTACTGAATAGATTGAGTAGACCACACTGAGGAGTTATGTTGAACTTCTCAGATTTTCTGGTGCCCTAGAGGACTGAACAGTTTAAACTGTCATTCTGTTTTATTCATCCACTTGAAAACATAAAATATTTTATGGAAAAATCTAATATTATCATTTTTATCATATCCACATATAGCTTCAAGCCCACACATAGTTTTCCAACATATCATAATTGGATATTTATATCTGAGTGTCACTGGTAGGCATACAATAGTGAAAGTTCAGAAGTGAAGCTACTGAGCAACTTACAAGATTGGACCAGGCCCTGAGCAAACTGATCTAGCTGTAGATGCCTCTGCTCATTGCAGGGGAGTTGGACTAGATGACCTTTAAACATCCCTTCTAACTCAAACAAATCTAAGATTCTATGACAAAGTTTATCAAAAGATTCATGAAAAATAATTCTTAGAAAAATAATTCAAAGACAATACAGCTCAGGCACACTGATTAAAATCAAATAAGACCATAATAAAAAAGGGAGTGAGCACATTCACTACATTCTGAGAAACTGGGATATTAAACCCCAGACTGATTAATATGTCAATCAAGTTTACTATGTAGTATTAAGAGGCAATTTGCACACTGCATGAGATTTATGAAGTTTATTTTATAGGGAAAAATAAATAAATACATACATCAAGTGTGTAACAGAGGATCAATGTAGGCCTATTCTCTAAATTCAGATTTGACTTTAAACACAGGCAATAAGATTTCAAAATCTTATTTTGAAATGTGCTCAAAAGGAAGTGAATGCACCAATACAAAAATAGAAGAAACATGTTCACATGTTCTTATTTCTTAAACTTACAGTTGAGTCTCAAATTAACCAAAGCCTATTGAGCAGACCTACTGAGAATGCTACAATAAACCAACTGAGATGTAATAAAAGAATGCATTAGCTTTTCAGAAGTGTATTTGAAATACACAGCAAGATCTCTGCAATGGTTCTCAGACAGCAGAAGTTAGATTTAACTTACATTTAAGATGAGTACAGAGATGAACCTAAAATAAAAACAAAACACTTAGAGAAAATTAAACTGTTCTGGGTGTCAGACATAACTCATCAAAGTCACAGTTGCAGCACTGTGGCTGAAAGGCACCACTTCCTCTTCACTGTACTCACATGCACTTTTTGATGTCCACAAATGTTTAGCAAGTGTTGATGAATGTCAATGGTTGTAATTCTTTCCATGCCAAGGAATTCACTTTCACCCCTTTGCTTCATATGTACTTCCATGTCAGATGCCATTCTGTCACAATGCCCTTCTGTGGCCATCTGTCAACAAAATGTAATAAACACTGGCGCAAAGGTTCAACCTCCACCTCTGAAGTTCTGGTATATCCTTTTAAAACAGGAGGCATTGCTTTCATAGAAGCCATTTTAATTGCTATCTACGTATTCTTGTTCGCAATAAGCAAAAACAAACATTTGTATCACCTTCACCTTTTTTATCAAATATTTTGAGTATTTAGAAAAACGGCTGTAACCTTGAATTCTGAACCTAAGTTTATAGCAAATTTTACAGCTGACTTATCACTCCTTGAAGACTGGCTTTATAATGAAAATGCTGACACAACCTTTACTATAGCAATGCTGCTAAAATAAAATTTATAAGCAGCAATCAAGTCTCCAGGATATCTCAGGTGGTGTCATATCTTGATGTACTTCTTTTGACAAAAAATAATCTAAATAATATCTCAAATGATTACATTATTGTTATTGCTTATCAAAGCAGTATTGGAAAGAATGCTAAGGTGACATCTTTTTGTTGTTCTTTGGAGAAATACAAAATTATGTAATTCTTGTGGAAAAGAGAAGGTAAGTAAAGAATTTTACTGAAGAATAGTGGTCTTGTAGACTACAATTATTATTACCTCTCATTCTTATCAAATGTGGCATGGCCTAACATATCACAATAAGATGAAACTACCAATTGATTCTTTAAAAAATAGTAATCAAAAGCACATATAAAACTGAATTTTGATTTAAAACAAAATAGATTCTATTGTAAATACCAGAGAAATGTTAATCATATAGTGATAGCTCATATTGTCACATATTTCATTTAATTCATTCCAAAGACTCGATTCACTCCATAAATATAAGAGCTGAGGAATGCATAACTGGCAGTATGAAAAATATGAAATGGGAGGGCAGATGCCATGATTTTGTTTTTAGGAATGCTTGTTAGGGGTTACAGGGTGATCACTTAGTTAAGCATTTTAATTAAAGATCGTGGTAGGAATCAGTATGTAAATGAGAATTTTCTCATTTTCCATTCAGCATAAAAAGAGACGTGAGAAAAAATAGGAAAGATGTGTATGAAATGAACTCCTATAGAGAAGACTAAAAGGAGTTCTCACCATTTAGACTCAACACTTAAAATATATTTGCTTCCTGCTGGACACTGCTTTATAGAAATCATACAAATGTATACTCATACAGTTGGGTGCCCCTACTTATGAATAATGTGAGATAAAAACTACAAAGTGATGAAAACAAATGTTTCTACTATCATGACTGCTATTGGGAAGTTTTCTGTGCTACATATTAGTGAGAAAAACTGAAGTTATTAAGCATAATTAAAACACCAAAGCTCAGTTTAAAACCTGTGTTCAAATCTTTTAGTGTTGTAATAAAATCAGAATTCATCTATGTGACATGGCCCATGCAGCTGGAGAACTTCCAGCTTCACAAACTTTTAAAAGTTAAAATTGCTAGTAGAAAGAAAATTTGAAGTTAGTGAATTAAATTGTATCCACACAACATCAAAATTCAGTTTATCTGGGGTATACAGAGTTCTAACAGTAAAATGCTGAGGAATCTATTCAAATTCCTTTAAATTCATCTTGTAAATCAGCTGCTGAAGAGTATCCTACAAAACATAAAAAAAATTTAGAAAGTTTCTGTGAACAGTATCTTGCTTCTGAATTTGTATGTAACATATCTTAATGTTGAAGCTAGAACTAAGCATATGTCATTCCAGAATACATGTGTAAATGACGTACATGAGCACCACAATACATTATTTTACTATTATGTATGGATTATTCAATTATATTTTAGACAATGTTCAAACTCTAGGTAAAACAGTTGCAACATAGCTTGAAACACAAAGTTCATCTATACTAATATTCTGATCTAGAAGGGGACAATATTCACACAAAAATCATGTTCATCATCACCTAATTGATTAAGTCTAACAAATCATTATAAACCACAAATAAGTCAAGCTGCTGAATTTTCTGAATGCTTTGTCTGTGATACGATCTGTGATTTTATGTAAGTTTACAGCCTTTAACATGGTGTGCTGTGTTGCCTGTTTTGCATGAGATGGGGTAGTGTGTGCACAAAGAAGCTGTCAACATTAGTAATGGTTACAAAATTTATGACTTCAATCAGCATATTTCCATTCATTGTTATGCAAACATTTTCATACTCCTAACCACAAAGTAAATCCACAGGGAAAAGAAAAAAACAAGCAAGCAAACAAAACAAAACAAAACAAAAAGAAAAGAAACAAGCAAATAACTCATAATTGCACACAAAATGTGGTCAGTAACTAACATGGTCATCTCTTTATCCTTTGATAAATCAACTTCTACAAGATTTGAAAACTGTCATTAGCAAATTATAAATTTTCACCATGCTTAGAGGTGAAGAAGAAATTATGAATGAAAAGCATAAGGAAATATTAAATAACGCATAAAAGTATTCTCAAACAAACATTTCTGCTGTTTGAAGCAGCCTGGATGAATGATAATGATAGATGAAATAATACAAGCACTATCACCTGTTGTCTTTTTGCCATCTACTGAGAAGGTACAATACTGTGAATAATTTTTCCTGAAGAAATACCACCTTGATTTTTAAATCATGTATTTACTACAATATATGTATTTTTTTAATATTCTGATAGCCTAAAGATTCAGAAAAACGCAGAGACTAATCATATTGAGATAGAAAAACAAATGAAGTTTAATTCTAAATGGAATTAAAACACTCCAGAATTCTGTTCCTAAAATCATTTAAGATAATTTACTGAAAATACTCCTGAACTAGGAACTTTTAGACTGACCATGGTATATTCCCTTTCATCTCAGTGAATCTAGTTCATCTATTTGACTGGATGTAGACATCCAGTGAGGATGTGACCAGCCTTGCACAGTTTTTTTCTGTAACACCGTAAGCACAAATTCCACTCTTCTGAAAAAGACCTGAATGTGACAGTAAGAAAACATGAGGGTGCAGCCTGTTCTTTCCAAGAGATAGAGCCTTGATAGAATGGAATGAAGAGCATGCATGAAAGCTTTTCAATCCCATGACTTGTATCAGGAAAAGTTAATACACAGATTGTTTTCAAATTGTTTGTTTGAGTTGTGGAATGTTCTGTCGTTGTTGTTTTTTTAGAACAGCTCTTCCTGTGCTGTCTAAAAGATGAGAACACTCTGAAGATCTTGGGGACAGCAAGTCTTGTGGATCTTAGCAGTAGGGACTAAGTTATATGAGGGTCACTGAGAAAGTAATGCCTCCTATTTTATTATGATGGTCTACATATTCAGAGGCAGATATTGGTGGCATGGCAGTAGAGATTGAAGTTTCCAGCTACTTTCCATTAAATTCTGTTGCTGTACAACAGATGGTAGCAGAGGGGCAGTCTGAGAAACTGGTATCTTACACTGAAGTGCATGTGAAGAAAAGGGATGTCAGTGAATTTCTCCATGCAGAAAAAAAATATTCCCATTGACTTCAACTCTTGCTGAACCTTTATGGAGATTAAACAGTGCATTAAAGCACTGGTGAGGCAGTGCATGATACAGTGACAACAGTGGATCACTTCTGTTGGTGCAAAATTTAATAATTGCACCATGCCTGCTTCTGGTAATTGTTGGTTAAAACGTACAGCTAACGATGGTGACCGTGTGGAAAAATTGTGTTCTGCAGTTGAGAATTTTCTCTGTTAAATAGTTCTATTGTGCTACTTATAGATGTTGTAGATGCCATGGATATAAATGTGGCTTATTATTTTTGGAGCAACCTATGTATCATGCTATTATCCTTGTCTTTTTGAATGGCAAAGCTCTGGATTTGAATGTAGTTTGTATCCTGTAATATGATGAGAGTTTCCTGAGTCAATGTTATTAATCTCTCCAAGTGCTTTCTACTGTAAGGATCGATACATTACTGTTTTAGACCAAATGATAGATTGAAGACATCTGAAGCTGCATCATTTTAATAAAATTCATCAGTTTATATGGCTTGAAAACAAAGAATTAAGGAAGGTTTACTATTATATACATGTGAAAATTGATACAAATGCTGAGATAAAACTTATCTACAAATTAAATGAGAAATCATGAGTTGAAAGTGAGCAGCTACTCATTTGAACATACACAGCTGATGACAACTGGTGGAAGGATTATCTATACAATGGCAAGGGAAACTGTACATGGTAATATCTTTTGTGTGTTGCATGGTGCAATATGCTCAAGGTCCATATCTTCACACACAGGTACACAACTGCAATCTTATTTCTGAGTCCTGCTTTTTTCACTCTCCTCTAAAACACATGAGAATACAAGCAGCAACACTAATCCACTGAGCAGAATATTTCATTTCTGGAGTTCCCATTGGAGTTCAAATAGAGATTGATGCAATCAAGCAGAGAAGAAAGGTATCAAAAAAGACAAGCTCAGAAAAGCTTTCTTTATGTCCATGATTACTTTTTCTCTCTAACTTGGACAAATATGCCTGAAGCTTTCAAACACATTGTAGTTAGCATGTGTTCTGCTCACAAGTCTTACGAGGGGCAAATGAGGGAGCTGGGGTTGTTTAGTCTGGAGAAGAGGTGGCTCAGAGGAGACCTCATTACACTCTACAAGTTACTGAAGGGAGACTGTGATGAAAAGGGGTTTGGCCTCTTCTTCCAGGCAACAAACAGGACCCAAGGAAATGGCCACAAGTTGTACCAGAGCAGGTTTCGGTTAGATATAAATAAAAACTTCTCCCAGAGAGTGATCAGGTACTGGAATGGCCTGCCCAGGGAGGTGGTGGAGTCGCCATCCCTAGCAGTGTTCAAGAGGCACCTGGGAGCTACAGGATATGGTTTAGTGCTTGTGGCAGCAATGGTGATGGGGGGATGGTTGGACTGGATGATCTTATAGGTCATTTCCCTCTTGTGATTCTATGATTCTATGATTGATGATTCATAACACCTTCAAGAAAGTTCACTGTGCATAATTATCGTTTAAGCATCTCAGGGTAACTACAGAGTTCCTATTTGAATGTATGTCCAGAGACAGATCTGTAGAAAAATACATGGTTTTCACCCACAGTTTTAACATAAATGTCTGATCACTTTTTGAATACACTTATGAAGATATAACGGAAAATATATTTGAGATAATATCTGTAAACATTTCTTTCAAATTCTGAATATAATTTGATGATCAAGTTATGTAATATATATAATATCATGTTTTTATCTTCTGAAATCTGATGGCTTTCCTCATTTTACTTAAGCAATATTAGCGAACTTAGGTAAGAATTGGACATTTTGGGTTACTTTTTCCCAAATCAATATGACTAATTTACAGGACTTTTACAACTCATATTATGCTCCTAACACCTCTTTAATTGCCAGTCAGTTCTTTCCACCACGATACAGGAATTGATACAAATTTATTTCCAACAGCAAGCACCTTTTTCATTCAGTCTCATGACCAGATATTGTCACTAGGTTCTTACCCTTTTTCTTCAATTCCTCTTTCAACTCATGTCATTCAATCTATTAACACTAGCCTTCACTCATGGAATTGCTCACAAACTCTAGGGTTTAGACATCTGATCAAATTAATGCAGCTTATCTTTGGTTAATATTCAGTAACTGTTCATTTGTACATATTTTGACTGCAGCAATGTAAGTTAATGCATTTAAGGAGCTGTAGTATTAATGTCACCTATTCCACTTTCCCTGAGAGCTAAAGCAAGCCACTTTATCCCACTTTATTAGTGGGTTAAGATTGTGCTCATATACTGAACTGACAGCTGACAAATTTTTATACCACGGGACTGGATCAGGAACTTAAGATTTATTAAAACATTTGAGTCAGTTCCTAACAACTATAGTCATCTCATTTAAACTCAACTCTTTGCTCCCCTCCAGACTCTGGATCTGGCTCATAAGCAAACCTATTTTGATCAAGGAGACTGAGTTATGTAGGAAGTGAGAAATATTTTCTGTCCCCAGGCACACGCTGTCATTTCCACTATGATATTCAGAATGGAGATCAAAATGTTTAGATTAGCCATCTGCTTTTGAATTGTCCTAAATAACTCTAAACTATTTATTTTCGCATAGGGTGGTGAGGCACTGGAACTGGCTGCCCAAGGAAGCTGTGGATGCCCCATCCCTGAAGGTGCTCAAGGTCAGGCTCGATGTGGTCCTGGTCAGACTAATCTCTTGGGTAGCAACACTGTCCATGGCAGGGGGATTGGAACTAGATGATCTATAAAGACCGTTCCAATCCAAGCCATTCTATGATTTATGACTTTTTGAATTTGCCATGAAAATTGATAACAGATTTTTTAGCAACACTGAGAAGAAAGATGAGATTTCTTTTTTTTATTATTTTTATTAATCTTACCTTTTTATGAATTGAAGTTCATGGGTGGTATGATTTCTGACCTCCTGTTTCTATTACTTTCTATCCCTTACAGCCTCCCAAAGGTTCAGACTGATTTGTTAACCTTTTATATTTGTCTCTGCCGCATGTTCCCTAAAGAAAGAAGAAAAAATCTGTACTTCTTCAAGACCTCCCACTATTTTACCCCTATTAATGTTTTTGGCCCTGTTATTCTGCTTTGCAAAATTGGCTGTCTGCCACGCTCCTAACAAAAATGCAGAGCTATTCCTTAATCACTGAATTTTATGTTAAATCTTTAAATGTATTGTTTCAAAGTGGCATTTTGATGATATTTATTATAGGTAAAAATGCGGCTTTTGCCATACACCTCAATTTGACATCTCAGCTTGAGGGAAAGAACTGGCTTTCAGTTTGGCTGCAAACAAATAAAAACTATACGCAACAAAGCTATACATGGTAACTGAAGTCCTTTAAAAAATGTCAGTTTTAAGCCTAAAACCACACAGTTTCAAATCCTGAGTAGAATTTCACACTTTTATTTAACAAGAGTATTAATTAATCAATTATATCTTTTGTATGCCTCTTTACACTTCCTTTGAAAATTTGACCTTGAAGAAAAATTCTCCATTAAGTCAATGGAGACTTGCTACTTAAGCGGCTCTCTGATCTGTTTTGTTCTTTATTTCAAGAGACTATAGAAAGACCAAACTGTGACATACACATGCATTTGCTCTATAGTAAGCTATAGTTTTCAATTGTGCTTACTCATAAGAAGTTCCAGCACTGTGAAATGGAATAAAATGTAGAGTAAAATATTTTCACACTAGCAACTGAATTTCTGGATATCATTGTTATTTTTTTTTTTTTTATTGCTACTAACCAACAAACTCATTCACTGAAGTTACATTTCAAAACATTGATACTTAAATCTATGATCTATTTCTGAGTACATTTTCATAGGAATGTATTCAAAAGGCTGAAAATGATAACCACTACACAAGAATAAGGCAGTGGCACAAAGAGAAAAGTAGAGAAAAAAAAAAAAAAGGAAATTTTCTTGCACAGCTGCACATCTACAACTGTTACTTGATTAGTAAAGACTGTGAAGAGATCTGAATATAAAAAGATAGTAAATGGAAATAAGTAAAAATTCAGTTGGTTTCAGTACCTTAAAGCACCTTAGTATTTCAAAAGATCCTGCCTCAACATCTTAGCTTGGAAAAAGTCTACAAGTCTGAGACTATCCACTGAATCCACTGAAACAAAGATTGCATCTGAGTTTTACAGCTATGAATGTATTCCTTATTTTGAGCGTAGCTTCTCTCCACTAGGATTTTACATTTAGTTCACATATTTGCCTTATGATCCCTTTACTTAGAGTTCAGGAAGAAAAAGATGCCATAGAGTCCTTGTGACTCTAAGAAGACTGTGGAGTAATTTAATGGTGAAAAAAGCCACAGGACAATCTTTTGTTAGTCTCTCAGCTCTTTTTAATCGGATTTATGTAAAGAGGTACAAATGATGGCCATATCATTTTCTCCATGGCAATTTCTTCGCAAGTTTCTTAATTAACTTTTAGAGGGATTCTAAGAAGTAGAGCAGTTGTTGTAAGTGACTGTAGAGAATGTTCACTAAATTTCTTTTCTACAAGAATTTCATCTCTTCATGCTTTTTTCCCTGTTATTCAGTATTTGAAGAAAAGTTTAATGTTGCATGACTCAAAAGATCTAACATTAGAACAGAAGTAAAAACGTAAATTTTAGAGCACAATGCACTATCCACAACAGATGATAATGTCAGATGTACATTATTTACCAGATAGTGTTGTGAATCCAGACAGGAAAGAGTACATAGAGTGAAAAATGGTAATAGTAACAAATGCCAAAGCATTGACTGAATCTCTAGGTTTTCTTTCCTGACATGCAGAATGAATGTTCCAAGACATTTTTACATAAAGGATGAGAGCAGATCATTTTAAGTGCTTGTATTCTTTTCTTCTAGCCTTTTTTATCTTGTCTGCCTCTTTTCTAGAGTACATGTATCCCTTGGAGGTAGTGTCAGAAAATTGAATAAAATGATAGGCAACATGTTTTAAGATGTTGCTGTTGTGCTGCAGAAGAAAGGCTGAATTATTTTCAAGTACATGACTACTAGACAGCAGTGTGTTAAATCTCAACAAAAGATCAACTGGTATTCTCTGGTGTATATCATTAAAATCACTGCCTTACAACCAACTACAGAAACTGGTTTAAAGGGTATGAACAGAAAGACACTATACTGTTCCTTAAGGTCCAATTAATAACATATATGGAAAATGAAAGGGGTTCTGATAGTGATATTTCACCCAACATTATGCACTACCAATTTTCAAGGCACCTTATGGGAATCCTCAAATTCCTTGATTTTCTTAGTAGAGGTCTAGATATGGCATTGACCAGCTATTATTTCAATAACTGAGCAATACTATGAGGTAAAAATAGGAAGCATTCAAGATATTGTTCATAGACATGTTTATTGTGAAAAAATATCTATGTCTTTCTACCTTTTGTGTAGCCAAAGGTTTACAGCAGTGTACTTCACTACTACAATATGGCAGTTTATTGTATTGCGAATCTGTGTGTGGCCAATGACAATTCAGTGTTAAATCTACTTTCATCAAGACAATTCTTGAGTAGGGATATTTACAATTGTAAGTATAGTGCTATTATATAAGATATACTCACTTGTATTGTGTATATCCTGAAGTAGCATAATATCTATGAGATTAACTATGTCCTAAACAATGTCTTCTAATGCAAAATTTGTGAATATTTGTACAGTTATTTCACTGAAATATACAGAGTCAACTACAAAAGAAAAAAGGAAGAAATCAGCTAACAGGCTTGCCAGGTGCTTTATGAAGACAATGAGCAATTTTCTAGCATTGTGGTCATCAAATAAAAACTGTGATTTGATAAATCTGTTTTAGAAACGCATTACCTGTACACTGTATCCCATATCATCAACTGGAAAATAAAATCTAAATATTCAATAAAGACATTTGGATAAAAAATTGCAATTAACTTTCATTTAAACTTAAAGCTTAATAATACTTAGAGGATAAGTAGGCAATGTTTCAGTAGGTTAGCAACATTCAGACAAATTTCAGCTGTCCTGTGACCTTATGACCTCTCTGAGGGATGTGCAGAGTGACTGGCCACCCAACACAACTGCCTGCTGACTCTGTGCAATAGTAAACACTTCCATGAAGCCCTACAGTTCCATTCACATTACCTCAAAGTAAAATTGCACATGTTAAAACATCCAGCAATACAGTGTTCCCAGAGTCACAGTAGATAAATAATGATGAAATTAAGTCACAACTGCAAAAGTATTCTTGTAGATATGTTGATAGACAAATGGAAATCTTTTATATATCACATGAACTTGTTGTACATCTTTAGTTTTCTCTAACATTTGTAAGTCTTCATAAATAAATAGTTTATATTTTCAATTGTATCCAAAATAAGATTGCAATATGTGAAGTATTTTTATTTTTTTAGCATAACAGTGTTTCGAAGTTATGCAAAATTATATTAAAAATTTCATTTAAAATAAACAACAATTGCAGGCTTTGATAGATTTCTCTGCATAATTTTTTTCCTCTATGTCTAGTCTCTCCTGTCAAAAGAGAAGTGGTACAAACCTCCATTTCTTTCCTGGATTGTAGTGTTCTTTAAATCCATGCAGACAGAAAAGCACAAATGTCCTTTTTGGCTTAGCAGAGAACGGGGAAAGATGAATGATCACAGACAGTTTCTGTGGTGCCATTCCTAACAAATTAACATAAAACTGGAATGTGCCCAGAAATTATTCTCCCTGCTGAATGTCTTAATCTGAGCAAGGCCGAGTCTCAGTAGAGCCCTGCAAATCTGAGGTAGATTCCTTGCTAGGTCGCTTATCCCTAATCAAAGAGCTTCACAAAACCAGACACATTCATTCCTTAGCTGAAAGTTCAATAACAACAATGAACTATTTCACCATATAAATCTAGGACTATTTTTCACCAGAATTGTAGTATTTTCAGATGTATTACTTTACATTCCTTCAAAATATATTTAATGCATCTTGATGTATCTAACACTTGTTGAACTGTATCAGTATAATGTTTACAGAATCACAAGTTGGTGAGTAGAGTGTGTTGGCTTTCTGTTTCCCTGATGTTACTGCTCCCAGCAAATTGTTATTTCTTTGTCTCTTCAAAAAATAGTCTTTGCCACTTGTTCAAAGTGATGAAATAAACCCTCTTTTCCTTTTATCCTGTGGCTTATTATGGGTTTCATTGCTGTTGTTTGCTCCTTCCCCACTTTTTTAAGCCCATGTGGTATGACAAATCATATCTAAAACTGATGTTTAATACAGAGACACTGTATAGTGAAGCCTCTGCAAAGAAGGAAATTGTGCAAACAAGCAGAGTTATATGTCACCACATGACAAAGTACAAGTTTAAGAACCTTCTTGTCAAATACAATTGACTGAATGAATTATATATTAGATCTTAATAGCAGTAAAAGTATGCTATAAACCATTGCCTTTCCTTGCAACATAAAAATACCTTTTAAACACTCCATGATAAAATGCAGTTAAACAAAAAAAAAAAAACTCGTTTTATTAGTTGAGCTAGGAAAACATCTCTGGGCTCCAGAAAAAAAAAATGCTTGTTCTGTCATAATAATCTTTGCAAATTCAAGAAATTGCCTAATTTCATTCTCAAGTTTAGTAATGTAGAACTCTTATTTTGTGTATAAATAATGTATGAATTCAAACTGTTAAAGACAGTCTAGTCTGAAGACTGGAGTGCCAGACTACTATCCCTGGTAATGATTCACGGTTTTGCTGTGGATCTAGTATGTAATGTTGTACAAATCACTTCATCGTGTTCCCAATATACAAAACATGCCTTTGCACAAAAACATATGAGCTTATGGCTACTCCCTTTGAAAAGCACTCTGAGATCATTGGATACTGCTTTCAAAATCAGCACAAATAAAATTTTGAGGATTGAGTTTTTACTAAGACTTTACTGAACTTCATTAGTTTTTGTTAATTTTTTTCAAAGCATTATTTCCTCTGCATGGTAACATCAACCATGATCTGTACCACAAAATTAAATACAGGAAGGTCTATATGAGTTCTGAGGCACTGTCACAGAGAAGGAGCAGGAAGTAGCGTGTAAAATGCTAGAATTAAAGCTCAAAGATTAAAAAAATAAGAGAAATCTGAAGAATTGAATATGGCTTAAACAGACTAGAAGTTTGCTTACAAAATATTAGGGGTCCTGGTAGATGAAAAGCTTGACATGAGCCAGCAGTGTGCACTTGAAGTCCAGAAAGCCCGCCATTTTCTGGGCTGCATCAAAAGAATAGAGGCCAGTAGAAAGAGTGAGGGTACCATACACCCCTACTCCACCCTCATGAGGCATCATCTGAAACTTTGTAACCAGCCTTGGAGTCCTCAGCACAAGAAACACATGGAGCTTTTGGGAGTGTGTCCTGAGGAGGGCCATGAGGATGATAGGGAGCTGGAGCATCTCTCCTGTGAAGAAAGACTGAGGGAGATGGGCATGTACAGAATGGAGAAGAGAATATTCTAAGAAAAACTCACTGTGGCCTTTCAGTACTAATGGAGGGCTTAACAAAAGAGGGGAGAGAGATTCTATCAAGAATAGCAGAGACAAGACAAGAAATAATGAATTTAAACTAAGAAAGGTTAGATTTTGTTTAGATATAATTGAGAAATTCTTCTCAATTGAAGGTGGTAAGGCACTGGAAGAGTTTACCCAGATAATTTGTGGCTGCCCAACCTCTGAAAGTGTTGAGGGAAGCCTGGATGGGATTTTAAGCAAACTGGTCCACTGAGAGGTGCCTCTATCAATGACAATGGGGTTGGAACTAGATGGTTTTTAAAAGCCATTCCAATCCAAACCATCCTACAATTGTATGATTCTATTTATTAATTTATTCTCATATTATGATGATTGCTGTGAAACCTGGGTCACTGAGGGCAGAGTAGGGGTGTATGGTACCCTCACTCTTTCTACTGGCCTCTATTCTTTTGATTCAGCCCAGAAAATGGCTGGCTTTCTGGGCTTCAAGCTATCAGATTTTAGAACTTCCAGACAGTGCACTAGAGAACTGTCTAAAATTATGTCATCATAGAGAACAGTTACACACAACCAATTCTGCTGACACAGTCTAATAGAATAATAATAACAAGAGCGCAAAGTTCACATGAAAATAAGTTTCTTAAATCATCATGGAGACTGCCACTGACTGAGACTGAAAACACTTCTTCCTTTTCAGTCTTGGGAGATAAATTATTCAATTAGTTAAGATTATCAATACTGGGAAGTGCCGAGCAAATCTACACTGGATTTGCGGGAGTCTTGCCTAGGCTGGAGTCACTACATATGAACAAATCAATTGTAACACCAGGGACTCCCATACCTACAAAAAGTAGCATGCCCACATATGTGTTCAGCAATGTGACCTCTTAAAAATGTGTCAAAAAACTGTACTTATTTGTTACTAATCATTTCTTTCTCTATTTGGTTTCTGGCAGCACAGTAAGAGAAATATTGAATATGTGAAAAAAGGTTTAATCTAGATTAATAAATAGAGATGAAAAATGAGTAGGAAAATAAGTTTATGCATGCCTGCAGTTTTAAAAGGCAAAATTAACCTATTCTTTCCAGCAGGTAAAAGGATTTTTAAGTAGGAAGTGTTTCAGTACAATGTAACACCATACATGCATATAATGCATAGTCATTTTGGCTATGGAAATTTTCTCAACAATCTTTCTTTCTTTATCATATAATCCAATGAATATTTGGGATTTCGACTAATAAGACTACCATCCAGGACACAGCATTCCCATTTCTCACTGTTTGAAATCTGTACACTTCATTAAGAGGAGTTTGCTGGACCCTAGAATGTACAACACATGTATAACATAAGTGCACTGTATAGACTTAAATTTGCATCTAGAACATCTAATGTGATTATATTTTTCACTGGTGAAAAATGATTAGATAAACTAAATATCAGGAAAAAAAGAAATGGGAGAGGAAATAAATATATATATATCTCTGAGGAGGAGATAATTGGAATAAGAATGAATAAGAATAAATTGAACCAACACATTCAGACATGATTAGAACTTCTAAATTTTTTGTCCTTTTTCAGAGGGGAATTACAACGTGTATGCAATGAAAACATTTTTTCAGCATATTTGCTACTGGCCACATAAGGATTCTGCCATAATATCACACTACTGAGTGCTGTAGAAAGGAAAGCATAGAAAACAAGATGTATTATATTCCAAGTGTCAGTAATGTAGTGCTTTTTTTTTTTTAATTCTTATAATAATGACTGTGCTCATGGTTTGTAAATATTATAGAATGGCTTGGTAATTCCTATCATGATTTATTATTTTTTTTTTCACAAATCATAGAGTAGCTTAGTACAAGAATGGTTTAGTACAAATGTAGAATCTGATAAGGTCAAAAAGTGTATTGCCAATGGGACAGATAAAGTATGTAAAAAAAAATCCTGTGTTTGCAACTCTTCCTTACACCAGACAGGCCCTGACAGAATCATCATTAATTTTAATATTTTCTAGTCCGTTTCTGATCATTCCATCATAGGTAACCTTTTAAAAAACCCAGTGGAGTAATGCAACAGCTGGTGTTTAGCTCTCTTACAAAGATTCTCTCGTCAGTATTTCAGCACTGGCTTTTCCTTCTCAGTTGGTAGTGAGGTCTGGAAAGAATGGCTGGCAGAACCCCATAAGTTGACAAGACTGAGAAAGAGCCTGGAGTGGATAAGTCAAGTGTAAAAGAGGAAGTGATTCCACAACTGCAGGCTTCTAAATGTTACTGGAGGTGACTTCTTGAAGTGTTCACCTCTTAAGAGAAGTTTTAGGGCTGAGGAAACTTCCAAGGTAGTATGCAGTGAGTATGCAATGTGTCTCTCCCATGATAGTTCCCTAAGCAACAAAGAACCTGCAGATCTCAGATGTTTGAAACACCAGGACATCTGGGTATACTGACCCTGTTGCATCAATTGCAATAAAGATAAGTATAATTAGAGTCAATCAGGCCCCACCTGAAAGTTAGAAAATAGTATGAAAATGGCTTATGGGAAAGATACCGTTGCATACAAATCAGAACCTCTGACTTCCAGGACAAGCTGATGAGCTGAGCTTCTCTCCCTCCTCTATAGGGACATCTGTTGGGTAATATTTGCACACTCGGTCATGCCAAGTGCTTACCTAGGAAACTTAGAAATCTCTTTGGAGTATTCTAGAATGTAATATGCTCATTCTTGTCTGTATTAATCGTATTCTTGGTACTTACTCCTGCTATGCAGATAGTATACTTGTCATTAGAAATTCAAAATCTGTAATCTGTTTCTTCACTAAGGAGCACAAATAATTAAGCCATTCATAAGAGTTCTCACTGGGTGTAATGATACACCCTAAGTGTGGCATCTGAGTCCAGCTGAACACAAGATGAAGGTGCACCGCCCTGTTTGTGAATATGTGATTGTGAGAGTCTTCCTCTGATGCAAAATCCTTAAGAGTAGACACATGTGCCAATTCGAACAGGATGGGACTTACAGTGTTAAGTTGCGTCTTTACCCCAACAACTATATACAATTACTATAGAAGAGCGCTATCTATAAATAAAGTAAAATATATATGTTTCAAATAGTATAATAGAAAACTATTTTACAAGAATAACATAAATGAAAATGAATATACATCTCAAATAGTTACAAGAAATAATATTATGGAAATTATTCTTCAAACCATTTTCATTTGGTCTGCTTCTGATATTGGTAATTATGTTCTTATTTACATTGGAAAGTACAGAAGACCTTAGTAGCATAAGAGCTGGAATGTCAGACAGGACTTGGTGGAGGTAAGTTAACACAGGCGTCTGAGACATCAGCACATTCCTGGCATCTCTAGTGCCTCCTTGGGAGATAAGCCAACATCTTGCATACTTCTCCTTGGCCTCCCAGCTCTGTGACTGCAGATAGATTTATTTGACTGTCCTTTCACAGATGAGAAATGCTCCCTAAAAGAGATATATTTCCTTCTGAAACACAGACTGACTTCAGTAGCTACTTATTCTTGCTTCATTCAGTGAGTTACCTGTTTAGAGGAAATTGTCTCTCATGTCCTAGATGTTCAGAAATTACTCATCTAGCCTCAGATAAATAGCTAGGCTCCCTCTGTAGTCAGGCCACGGACTGAGGCATTGTCTGTTCCTTCTGGTATAGTGCAGGGGTAGCTCTACAGGTCCCACACACTAATTTTCTCCATCTCCTTCCCCTGTTTCCTTCCTAGTGATGCCAGAAGGAAGATAACTGGCAGTCTCATAACTAGCTGGCTGGAGAACTAGGTCATCATAGCTGGCCAGAGAACCAGGCTTCCTTTCTCAACCTTATCACACGCTTCCTCAAATTAATTGTCCTGAACATGTAAGCCATTAATGCAAAAATCAAGACATTTCAAATACATTTCATACAAATTTTCATTATTAGCCCCAGTTTCTGAGAACAATATGTCTAGATATCAAACAAGATGTAAATTCAATTTTCTTGCCAGAAATCCTTACTTGTAATACAGAGCATGGTGTCTAGGTACAGAAATAACTTTAGGAGGGAATTCATAAGTAAAACACAAAAGGATTGCAGCAGTAGATATATGAAAATATTTATGTTTTTATCAAAAAAATATCACAAACTGCTATTCTGATTATCCGATGTACTCCAATCCTTAGAATGAATTGCTGTGCCAATTCCTTTTATTCTTGAAGAAAGGAAAAAAGAAAGGAAAGAAAGAAAGTGATTAAATAGTGTGGAAAGTTAACCTGACATCCAGTTGATTACTGATATAAAAGAGTAATACCCACAGATATAAAGGAAGATATTTGCATATCCTAACCTACTTATTTTCTTCTTTTCAATGTCCATCGCTAATTATTAATTTTGTCCACAAAATTATTGTTCCTAAAGTAACGGTTTCTATTTCTATTCATAGAAATTACAACAGATATGAAGAGCACAATGACACTATTTGATAGAGAATTTTTTCTCATTTTCAAGATATGATTTTTCAATGTACACATTACCATTACCTATACATTTTCAGCAACCATGAATGAACATCTGCCTGCCATGCACATAAATATCTGCACCAGCTGAGGTGGCTCACAGTTTCACCGCTGTAACCCTTGGACATATTTAACTCGAGATACGTTTTAGGACAGATATTATAATCTATACTACCTATAGCTCCTAAACATATATTTGTAACTATTAAACAGCATTCACTCTGAATACCATGAACTAACAAGGACAGAATGGCTAATGAAATATGACTTAAGTCTTCTAACATACACTTTCTATATACATATTTTTCGATAAATACTGAAAAATGTGATAAATTTCATTACTTCTATTTGCCTTTCCTTTCAGAAAGCTAGTATTAAAACAGATGATCATAAAAGCCTGCAAATCTAGTGCTGTTAGAGAAATGACAGATTTTGTTTCCTTGGAATAGGAACTTTGCAGGCATTGTTATTTCACATGCAACCAACATCTATTAGGAGCCATCAGTGTGATGCTGCAGGCTAGTTAGGATCTGAGTAATGACCCCTGTGATTGTACTGTTAATGAGTTTTTCCCTAAGTTCTTCTTCTGACTTGAAGTCACTACTTTACTTTAATGTTTACTTTTTTGTTGCTATTTTTTTCTTTCTGCAATATATTACATTCATTAAAAAAAGAATGAATTGCAAAACTGAATATTTAATCTGGCATGTTTATCTGAAAAAGTTGCTTTATGAAGCCATACAATCCTTCTAACTATACAAAAAAATGGCTTAATGTTGGACTACAGTCAGTATATGAGGACTAAGTTCCATAGGAAAGCCATAAGCTTCTTCATTTTATTTTATTTTTAGCATTCAGATGTTTTGCTATTTCCCCAAAGTAAATGGTAAAAAAAAAAATTACTAACAAAATGGGTCAGGCAGTGGACCGTATCCATCCTTAAAGTTTCAATTGCTATTAGTATCTACTTATATTTAGGCCAAGTGGAATAATTCTAGAGAGAGTAGTATCTTTCTAACAATAGAACTAACACTACATAAATTATACTTAAATTCCCATATCACGAAGAACCTTGGAAACTCAGTAGCTATGTATATGAAAGGTTGAGTGCTACCAATGCAGATAATAGCATCAGAGAGGTTAAGATTGGATGCAGCCTGGGCAGTAGTGTTGGAGATTTGGAACAGGCTGCCCAAGGAGGTTGTGGAGTCTCCTTCTTTGCAGATATTCAAGACCTACCTGGATACCTACCTGTGCAATCTGGTCTAGGGAGCCAGCATTGTTGGGGAGTTGGACTAGATGATCTCTAGTGGTCCTTTCCATCCCCTAAATTTCTGTGATTCTGTGAGATTCAGGAAGAGACAGTCCAAGGAGAGTGTTCCCCCTCTGATTAATGAGGATGGAGAACTGACTTCCTCAGACATGGAAAAAGATGAGGTGCTCAGTAAGTGCTTTGCCTCGGTCTTCAGTGGTGGCCAGGCTCCCCATGTCTGCCGGGACCCTGAACCTCTAGGTGTGGGTGAGATGAGCAGATTCTGTCCGACAATAACAGTGGAACATGAAACATGAAACTGAATGTATGTAAGTCCATGGCACCAGATTATTATGTATCCAAGGGTTCTGAGAGAGATGGCAAACATAGTTTCTGGGCTGCTCTTGATCATATTTGAAAAATCATGGCTGCTGGGTGAAATCCCCAGTGGCTGTATAAAGGGAAACATTACTCCCACTTTTAAGAAAGGGAGAAAGAAGACTTGGGGAACTACGGGCCAGTGAGCCCCACCTCTGTGCCTGGGAAGATCATGGAACAGACCCTTAACATGGTTACTGTGTTAAGGCACATAAGAGACAAAGAGGTGATCCGAGACAGCCAGTATGGCTTCACAAAGAGCAGATCATGCCTGACTAATCTTGTGGCCTTCTTTGATGGAGAGATGGCATCAGTGGAGAGGAGAATGGTGACAGATGTCATCTACCTAGATTCCTGCAAAGCCTTTGACATGGTCCCTCAGATCATCCATCACACTAAATTGGGGAGGTATGGATTTCAAGAATGGATTGTTTGATGGATTAAGAACTGCTTGGCTGGTTCCAGCCAAGGGTTGTGGTCAAAGGATCTGTGTCTGGGTGGAGGCTGGTCACAATTAGTGTCCCCCAAGGTTCAGTCTTGGGACTGATGCTCTTCAACAACTTCCTCAGTGACATAGACAACGGAATCAAGTGCACCCTCAGCAAGGTTGTGGATAACACCAAGCTGAGCAATGCAAATGATACTCTGGAGGGAAGGGAAGACATCCAGAGGGACATGGACAAGCTGGAAATGTGGGTCCATGAGAACCTAATGCAGTTCAACATGGCCAAGTGCAAGGTGCTGTACATGGGCTGGGGCAAACCCAGGTATTTATATAGACTGGGGGAAGAACTCCCAGAGAGCAGCCCTGTGGAGAAGGACTTCAGGGTCCTGGTGGACAAGTATGAACAAGTAGTGTATGCTTGCAGCCTTGAGGGCCAACTATATCCTGGGCTGCATGAGAACAGGGGTGGCCAGCAGGGAGAGAGAGGTGATTGTCCCCCTCTACTCAGCTCTTGTGAGGCCCCATCAGTAGTATTGCATTCAGGTCTGGGGCCCCCAGCACAAAAAAGACACAGAGTTGTTGGAATGGGTCCAGAGGAGGGCCACTAAAATGATCAGAGGGCTGGAGCAGCTCTCCTTTGGGAAAAGGTTGAGGGAACTAGGCTTGTTTAGCATGTAAAAAAGAAGACTCCAGGGAGACCACATTGTGGCCTTTCAGTATTTAGAGGGACTGTATAATCAGGAGGGGGTATGACTGTGAACATGGTTTGGTAGTGATAGTACAAGGGGGAATGATTTTAAACTAAGACAGGGGAGATTTAGGTTAGACGTTAGGAGGAAGTTTTTCACTCTGGGGGTGGTAACACACTGGAACAGGATGCCCGGAGAGGTAGTGGATGCCCCATCCTTGGAGGCATTCAAGGCAAAGCTGGACTTGTCTATGGGCCGCCTGGTTTAGTGGGTGGCAACCCTACCCACAGAAGGTGAGGATGAAACTTGATGATCTTCGAGGTCCTTTTCAACCCAGGCCATTTTATGATTCTATTACAAATTATCATCATTTTACCTAATTCTTGGCATTCAGCAGTCATGTAGTCTAAACACGTAATTTAAGCAATCAATTGAGTTAATGGAAAGACAAGAGTACTTTCAGATAACAGTTCAATTCTTGTAGTGTGAGCATCTAAAACATGGAGAATAAGCTACCAATGAAAGATATGTGTTTCAAACCACAAAAGCAAAAAAGACTAAGCAGATTAGACTAAATGACAAATCTTAGACACCTTATTAGGTTATGTAAATCTCACACTGAGTATCTGCACTAAACAGAGATGAAGAATCAGTTGCCATGACCAAATTTCTTAAATGAGTTTGTCTTCCTCTTCCATATGTCACATATAACAAAAAGATGAAGGAGACTATTATTACATCATGCCCTATTTCTTCAGTCCATGCCTTCCTAGAAGAGTAAGGTTAGATTGATCTGGTTTTACAGGAAGTCTGTTTTTGAGAGTTATCCATATTTCTTCACTGAGAAAATCGGATTTTAACCTGGCCATGCAATCTACTCTGCTACTCACTAATCTTATTCACAATTTAAGTAGACTTTTGCAAAAGCCTAGTGTAAATTTTGTCTGGTGACCCTTTTCCAGAGCCAACTGGGCCCACTGGACGTTTTTGCATTTACTTCAAAGGTCTTCGGATCAAATCACACACCAACTCTAATATTAAAGTATGTCCATTACAAAAAGGAGTTTTGTAATATCAGGATTCAAGGAAAATTTAAATAAACTGCATGGAGGCACTAAATTTCCCCAGATATTTTCTGCTTAGACTGAACATATATGAACTCCACCATGTTTCTACACAGAATTTGCTTTTGCTGTTCTAGAGTTAAAAAAAAAAATGTTTAACATTCTGTAGCTATCTATGCAATGCTGATCTGCAGCCAGAATAAATGATTTTAAGAAGCTGATGTTTGAACATATACTACAGCATAGCAGTATTAAAGGTGCAAGTTCAACTGCTGCAATTTCAAACTATTGATCAATGGTAATTTTTGGGCACCCTTGGGTTAGTCGTGCCGGCATATGGCAAGCAAGCAAACCATGAAGGTTAAATGTGAATCATCAGTTTCAATATAACTCCCCTTTAGTTTTCTTAGATTTACATACTTATTGCTGCTAGGTTCTCTCTTTCTCCTGTGCACTTGCTGTGAGCATCACAGTTAAGTGCATCATGAAGACCATGTCTTTAGAGCACGTGAAATTAGAGAGATTTTAGCCTGGTAGGCAGCTAAGCATCACAGTTGTTCACTTACTCCCTTATCTTTCATGGGAGACAGAATTTAAAAGTGTGAGAATGTGTGGGCTAAGATAGGGATAGTTTAATAAGAAAGAAAATGGAAATATATACACAAGAAAAAAAAAAAAAGCAAAAAATAAAAATAATAATTTAGGCAAATTAAATACAGCTTTAATACAATAGTGTGAGCTATTGTAGAAGAAGAGGAGATAAAAGACACAGGAGTATAGATATGGGATGTAAGAGATGGCTATTTCAGAGGTACAGGCTATTATTGAAGAACACTCTTGGTCAGTTAAAGAAATGCAGACCTGGAGCTGCAAAAACTACTTTTAAGGGTTGCAAGCAAAATATAGAAGTAATGTTTAACTTACATAAAAGGCACCATATGTAGCGAATCAGAATGTAAGCTGGAGCTGCAGATAAAATTAGAAAGAGTAAAGTGTTAAAGTGTATTAGACATAGAATAGTGACAAGAGAATGCTAAAGTAAGAAAGGTGAAGCCACCAAATGGAATATCACATTTCTCCTGGTGAAAAACTCCTGATGCCAGTGACTCAGTATAACAATCACACAAAGACCAAAATTAAACCTCCTGTCTTAACATCCAGAGGAACAATTAAAGGGTGAGCACATCAAGAAAAGGAATAGAAACTGTAAGTCTGTTAGACAACTTATTTTTTGTGAAATTTGTTTCACGTTGAAAATATCTCAGTGGGGCATTGTACATTTTTTTCTTATTTTGAAATTGTCATGTGTTTGAGAAAGGGTATCCTTTCTCAATAGAAACATCTAAAAAGAGTTTGAAATAAAAATATCCTAAACATATATTGAGTGACTTTATTTTATACCTGCAAATAAAAATGATAAAAGTTCAATTCAACCAAATAAGTGGGATACACTTTAAAGTAACCAAAAAGATACAATATGCATCTGAGAGAGCATTTCAGCTGTGGTTTCTATTTCAAAGCCCATCTCTAAACTTCAGAAAGTTCTCTGTTGTTACAGTTCTTTCTAAAAGCATTACATCCAGGAAGAAAGAAAAAGATAAATTACTAAATCTGGGATAAAAAAATCTTACATAGTATACATGGAAAATGAAAATAGGAGTATTTTGCCTTTATATATTTTTACCCATGAAAAAAGAAAAAGTTAAAGGGAAAATCGAGTCCTTTTTCATATAACTGGTATTTCTTACAGTCTCTACGCCCTGAGTAAAATAACACTAATGTTAGAAAAGATTAAGTTACTTCTTACTGGGTATATTTACAATTATTCATTAAAATGGACACTGAAATATCAAAGTCCAACTTTTCAAGCTTTTCCTTAGAGCCGATTCATTCATCACAACTACATGTTAATGGAAGCCTCTGGTGTCATGTGAACAGTACCTTAAATCTGTGCTTTCCTACAGCTAGATCTTTCTCATATACATAGCTTGACTCAATTTGAGGATAATCACAACAACACTGAGGTGTATTTTTCTAGTGGATGCGCTGACCTAGCATTGTAGCCACACAGCTTTATCTGGAAAAAAAATAAAAAAAAAAAATTACCCTTTGTTAGTATTGCAAAGAGAAATACCAAACATAATACATCATAGCAATAGAGAACAAGCAAGTTAGAAGGTATTTTCCATGTCCATTGAGTTGTTGGACAAAATAATCACATAGCTTTGGAAAAAAAGTGCCTTACAAATTTGTTTTTTTGTTTTGTTTGTTTTGGTTTGGTTTTGCTCTAGTCCTTTTGCCATTTAAAATAGAAATTTATTTCTCTTCCTGCTTTCATTAAAATCTTCATCTTCACAAACTCAGCATTACAGTTCCATTCTCACTGAAATGTGCATTTATACTCTCAGAACTGTAAAGCTGTAAAACTCTCTGAGCAGAGGCTGTGGGCTGAGGTGATGCTTGGTCATGCATCACTATACATTTCACTATGAAGTATAGAATGGAAATCCAGAATCCAGAAGGAATTTTCTACCAAAAGAGGAGTTACCTATTAAACTCGAGTCATATACACTTTACTCCCTCTCATTCAGTTGCTTATTTCATGTAATGCAGAACAGAGTCAACTGGTGTTAGTTTATTACACATGCAAAATTTAAGATACACTGATTAAATAAGTAAAATTATATCAGGAGGAATACAAGGTATTAATCTCTTGGTGTCTGTACTGTGGATATATGTTCTAGCCATTTTGCTATTGAATACAAGAAAAAAATAAGGGAAAAATAAATACCAAACCAAAAAAAAAAAAAAAGAAAGAAAAGAAAAAGAAAACCACTTTCAGTCTTTTTCATTACTCACAAGCAAGAAGCCCCTTAGGAACACCAAAGTGTATCAAGGTGTATTTCTGTCTGCTCCATTTTACAATAATCCAGAAAATGAAGGTTTTATAATAAAAGATGACTCCCCAGCCTTAGTTGATGAATGACCATAATTTTCCATTGGACATCCTGAATCATCCAGCTTGCCACAGAAGAGAATCTCTAACAGTGATTGGAAGATAGAATTCTAAAACGTGAGACTCCACTACCAAAGGGTAATGGTCTGTGAATCCACGACATTGAAGCATATCAAGGAAAAAGTACGCAACATTATATATAATAACTTGAATGAATCTGTCATTTTAATGCAGAACACACAAAAAAAGCAATGGGTGTTCAAAAGAAAATAAAAGTTATGACAAAACAAAGTCCAAGGATGTCAGTTTCTCAGATTTCAGATGTAGAAATATTAAGGCTATAATATCAAGGCTATACGGCACTAAACAGGCCAAGACATTGATACATATTAATAACAAGTCTTACTAATCTGAAGGATGCAGGACAAGTACCAAAACCTTTCAGTGATTAAATTCCTACCTCTAAGTAAAAATGCTGCTTCCTTTATTTTTTCTCAAAGCTGTAAGTACAGGTGTGCCTTCACATTCATAGTAATTAATAAAATGCTCTCAAACTGTATATTGTCATCTACATATGAAAATAAGATAATACAACATACCTGAAGAAAGTTTCTCATATCTTTATGAATAAGGTACAAAGGTGGTCTTATTCAATGCAGATAATACCTGAGAAAGATAATTGGATCATTTTATTGGCAGATTCAAGAAAGAAAAATGAAAAGTTTTGAATCATGGCATCATGGGGATTATAAGAAAGTATGTCTTTTAATTCTATTCTGTATAACATGTCTATAACACTATTGAAAATTTCCCTTTTAAATAAAGTGAGTGAAGATATAATAGATATGAACACAACAAAGAAGATAAGAAAACAGACATCTCTATTCTAAATGAGAATGCAGGAGGCATATTTGTTATGTCAGACAGTTCAGACCAGATGACTGTAAGCTTCACATTCATCATACTGCTCTATCTTTTAGATTTGGTCCTGATACAATAGCTGAAATTTAGATTATAATCTTTTTTTTTTTTTTTTTTCAGCAGCAATAATATGGTTTGAAAGATTTCAGATTCCTCACAGACTTTTCAAACCATCAGGACAGTGGAGGTTTTCCTAAAAAATAGAAATCCTTATGCATATTATGTGGAAAATCCCCAGGTAACTGAAGTCTGTGTTAGAGATCCTTTTCATGTGGCTAGAATCAGAACTTCACCCTCCATATACAGTAATCTCATATGTTTTCCAGAGGTGTAAAAAGATTGAGACTAAAACAATTAAAAGAATAAAAGAATAAAACAATTCAGATTAAAGTTGATGTGAGTTATTGCTTATCAAGTAGTAGGACAGACATTTCTTTTACTATCAGTCAGCTGAACTATCAGTCAGTGAATGCCAGCTTCAGCCTGGAAAGTTCTGAATGTCCCAGGATCTTTATAGGGCACTAACACTTGGCAGATTTTTTTACTTATGTGCCAAACCTAAATCAGATAACCAAGAAAGAAAACACAAAACCTGTAGAGTTTTGTATTGCCTTTTTTTCTTTTTTTTAAAAACCAAGTACTGATTTTTAGGGGGAGAAAGCATTATAAATTATGAGTCTCTTATCTACTTTGTTCAAAATACAGTTGCAATTAAAGATGTGTGGGTTGACAGGCAAACAGCCATTCAGCTTCAGTTTGAGTGCAGTAAGAAAATTCTTTTTTTCTAGGTGTCAGTAAACACACAGCTAACTCTATAAATAAGCAAATTGATTTTGTGGGATGATTTCATTTCCATTAGAAACTATTTTCAAATATTAGTGATGTCTGACTTTTGTATTTTTACTTCCAAGAAATGGTAGTTGCTAGGAAGTGTAGGACTGTGAGGCTACTCTACTGCACTTTAAGTGAAAAATTGACAGAAGATAAAAACCTAAGATCAGCTTCCAGCTGGTGCTCAAAACTACATTCCAGCAAGGATCATTGCAGCTATACTGCTGTAACAAGGGCTAAAGCTGCTATTCAGTTTCCTGAAAGTAGCACTAAAAACATTTTAAATAATAACTTGATCCTGTATCTTCACTAAATGTACCAGGGAGTAATCAGATTAGTCAGAAAAGGCTGATCGTTATTCCTCTCTACTGCAAAAACACAGGATTGAAAAATATAATTCTCAAATAGGATGTGTGCTATTCCTGTTGAAATATGTAAACCAAAAGAAATGAGTATTTAAAGAAAAAGCAACTGTTGAAAATCTAAAGGGAAAGTACACTAAGCTGACGATCTATAACAGGACCTACAATTGACTTAATTTAAAAATGTTATATAAAATAGGTAACTATTTCTAGAAATGCTGAGACTTAATTTATCTCCAAAAATCCTAGAGTAACACATGGATGACTGTGAAGTGCAAAACTTTTTTTCCACAAGAGCTATCTCTGGTTGGAAATCATGGGAAAAAGCTAGGGGAGACTAAGACAGAGTTTAGATTTAATGAAGGATATAGAAATTGAAGAAAGTATGAGGATAAAGAATTAACTCAGTGACTGGGAATTTGTACTGCCCTTTGATGCTTTTTAAACACACTCTCATTTTAATGAGACTAAATGGAGATTGACAGTAGGCACTCTGGTCTCTTGTTACCAGGGAGTTAAGATACCTTCTTATGATAGCTACTTGACTGAACCAATTACTTATGAGAATTCTCAGCATTACAGTCATACTTGTATGACCATGTAAATTTTATTGACTTCACCAAGCAAACTTAGAGTGTTTGGGCCTCTGTGTGAATCATTCTAGAACAGTCCTCATCTCTTCAAAGTGTGCGCTTTACATTGACTTTTCCTGTACTACTTATGTATAAAGTAATTATGTGTGTTCTGGGAAAAAAATAAAATAAAATAAAATAAAATAAAATAAAATAAAATAAAATAAAATAAATAAACATTCCTGTCACTGATTTGAAGACAACTTAGAAATGCATACAAAATTACAGTTCTGCTGATTACATATGTTGCATGTAACCTAGTTTTCTGACAGAATAAGTACTGCTATTCTGGTCATTTATTTCATTCTGAAAAAAAAAAAATTGTGTCCAAGATATTTTGCTCAGCAATGAATGTTTTTTTTTAAGGGCACTCATTACACAGAGTGTGAAGAACACACTGTAGAGTATTTAAATTCAACTCAGAACCTCATACATGTACACTTTCATGGCAGAACTGGTTCTCAGTAGATGACGTATGTAAGTAATTTATTGATGCCTATTTATCTCTTTTATTTGTTTTCAAGAACAAAAATTGAGAAAATATATGTGATTTTAGAGTGGATTTCTCCAGAGCAATGTAAGGTTTCACGTACAGTGGTTCAGTACTTTCTATTGCTGCTGTTATGGTCAGTCTAAATTTCTAATTTCAAAGGAAAGATGAAGAAAAGGGTCTGGGAAACACTTCTCATCTTTTCATCATATTTGTCCATCTTCTAGCTAATACAGTGCTGAAGAAAAAAAGTAAAACCAGAAAAACTGTAAAACCTTCAGAACATAAAAAAAATAAAATCAAAAGGTATAGTTTTGAAACTTGAAAGAAATACTACTTTTATTTTGAAAATTAAGGTGGTTAATATAGTGATGTTGTTACAATTATTACTTCTGTGTTTTGCAGAATTACCACAACAATTTTAAATCTTGAGACAAATAGTACTTTGATTGTTTATCTGTGGTGCAATAACTCCCAGACACAGAAAATTTCTAAAGATCAGTCAGTCTTTGACATATGCCTATATAAGTCTTGACATGAGAAACTAATATGAGAAAGCTAGTATTGGAAAGATAAGAAGGCTTGTTTGAAGCACATGATGAGTGCCATGCTGAATCACTTCTTACAGTATGCTTTTCAGTAAGTTGGGATTAAACTTGAGAGGTGCATGGAGGACAAATTTCCGAGTTCTAACAACTTTTAGATATGAACTTCTGCCTTGTGAAACTTGGTGTAGATAAGACTCTTCCTGTGGTCAAGAAAGTTTTTTTGTCCATCTCAGAGTAGAGGAAAGATATGATCAATTTCGTGTATGCAGAAACTGGATGAACATGACTCATTGCATTAATAACATGCTTCTGGGTATTGGAGCAGTATCCTGGAAATTTAAATAGATAAAATCAACCTACTGAAAATCGAAATATGTTTTCAGTTTAAACTTATTTCACTGTGATACAGCACAGTTACAAGAGCCTTGGAGACTGATAAAAAGTTTGAATTCTGATTTTACATATTTTGTCAATAATCTTAAAGAGGTCTGACTTATTAAAAAATGCTATATTCTATCTTGTCTGTACAGAAGCAAACCTTGCTGTTTCTATCTGAGACATTCCAGATTCATGCTGTTGTAATCTGAGCTCTTTAAGGAGCTCTACTAAGGCAGCTATTGTTATTTCAGAACGATATGTTGCAGGCCAACTAGAGAGTATGATGATTTTCAATGCTTACGTATTTGCACATTTGTTTTTGCAAAACAAAATAAATTTGTATTAGTTAATGACAAAAGATAAAACTTTTTTTTTAAAGCTCTTATTTCTCCTGTTATAAAAGAAGTTACAGTTTAAATTCTCTTCTTTATCCATCATTACATTGGAAACATACAGTGGTTAGAATAAAATAACTCTGGAGTTCAACTGAAATAATATTTCTGTCCTTAAATATTCAAAACTATACTGTCATAGTTAACAGTAATAAAGACAAAGAAAAATGTAAGTAAAATAATACAGAAAGAATAAATAAAGAAATCTGAAAAAAAAAATGTGAAGAAAATTCTGATTTCGTCCGGTTGCAGAAAAACTATTTAAAATCAAAGAAACGCTCAACTTCAGGGATAATGCCTGGATTTTCAAGACAGTTCCTAATATACTGAAAGCTGTAAAGATCATGAGAGTGAAAACAAGATCAATTCAATCTTGATGACAATATTAAGTTAATGGGACAAAAATAGATTTGTATTTTGTTAGAGGGTTATGTATTTGTCTTCTAGAGACTTCCATCTCTCATTACTGTGGATGTACGACAGTAGTTTTTCTCAAAGACAGAGGTAAGAGAACAATTAGGTTGTTGATTTATGCAACTATTTAATGTATATAATTAAAGTATTGATAAATTAATCTGTATAATATTGATACTAATCCTTCGTAAATGTTTTACTGCCAATAATAATGCTAATTATTCTATAAAGGTCAATTGTTATGAATTATACCTACATCAGTTTAAGCCTGAATACATTCTTTTTTTTTCACTCAGATAAAGATTTATTAGACTGTATGTTATAATTAGATTTAGTCATCTCATAAAACATGTTCCCTACTTAAAGTCACCATGATAAAACACTGTGCATAAGCAATAGTCTTTGACACTTACTAGGTTAGTGGACATGCCTATCCATGAGTAGTCACAGGGGATGGCTTTGATAGGGCATTAGTATTCAATTTTATATGTGTTATTTGAACAAGTTGTGTTTTAGTTTTCTGGTTAATCTGAAATACGGAGAAAACTACCAATTGAAAAAACCTGAAAGCAGGTTCCTCAAGATTAATAAAATGTAGTAAGTAGCCTAAGCCTATATAGTGATTGAAATAGAAATTTCTATAAAACACTGCTCTTTTCATCAAAAAAATAAAAGTGCTTGCAAACAGAAAGGAGATATTTTTTACTAATAAAACCTAGAAAGGAAGCAGACACTGTCAAAGAAATCTCAGTTAATGCACATCATAAAAACATTTGCATATTCCTAAAAACATACTAGCTGTATCAACACTTTAAGAAAATGAGCAACTTAAAATTGCATAGTTTGAAAATCAGAACATTTGGGAGTACGCAGAAATTCTGTAAGATAAATACTTGGTAGTGCTCTTCTGAATTGTGGAAATTATTCTCCGTTGTTTGCCATTCTGGAATACCTTGCTTTTCTTAACCATCTTCAGAACAACATCTATGTGGGATAATCGATATAAATCAACACAAGTGGATGGTGGTTTCCAAACAATAACAGCAATAATCTCAGATTACAATAAATAAAGCTCAGATTTTTCAAGTTTTAATAAACTTCCTATGACCATGTAGATTTCCTCAGCAAATATAGCACACAGTCAAGTGCATGAGGACTGAAGAGTTCATTAAGCTAAGAATGACATTGTGCTCAGCTGAGGAAAAAAGAATTAAGTTTCTAGGCTCAGGATGCATGTCTTTAATCTTGTTTCTATTTTGAGAGTCTTCACATGCTTTTAGGCTGTCTATTTTAGATAGACTCAGACCCTCAGAGTGACAAGTATAAAAGACCATTTCAATCCACAGATGTTCCTGTTAACTGTATGTTAAAAAAAAAAAAAAAGATATTTAACTCAGACTTCTATTGCATTTGCCAGACAGGTGCAAGGTAACCAGGTGATCACCTTGATGGAACACAGTTGTTAGGGGCGGAAGATCGAAAGTAGGATATTTCTCCAAAGTACTGTGTGTTTAAATTACCTGAGAAAATATGTTTTCACAGTTAACAAAGCTATACATTTCTCCTTAACTAACTCTAAGCAAGATGGATGCCATTACGGCTAGTTTCAGTCCTGAAGAGGTATCTTATGTTCTCCACTCTAATGATTAATTAATGGCTTAAAGTTTGCTGTCATTACTACCAGTCCTCTGTAAAATGAGAACTAGTATTCTATCATCCGCTAGTTTATTTCCACTTAGAAAGTGAAAAAGTGTGCAAAAAAACAGTATGTAAAAACTGTTTAGGCCCTTGTTGATTCCCAAGGTTTTGAAAAACTTCTTTTAATGATAATTTTGTACATCAGAAAAATACAACATATGAATAAACTAAAGAAAATACTTGTTTGCATCATCAATGTAAGTCAAATGAAGTAAATAAACCAGTAGTAGCTAAATATTTTCAGGTATGAACCTTGTTAAATATTTTCTAGCAAGCATTATTCTGAGAGTTGGATTTTCTCACAGAGAATACAAGATATTTAACTGAACAACTTATATTTTCAAGTTTTTAAAGCCAGATAGAAATCATAGGAAGATGCAAGTTCTCACCAAACTCTGGGCATAGCCTTTAACATCTACCTTCTTACAAGAGAAAGAAAGACAGAAGGAAAGAGAACTCATAAACAAAAAATATCTGTTTTTAATCATGTACTACTGCTGGTCTCTTTAGCTGGATAATAATAAAAAATCCCTGCAGTTTACTTGCATGATATTTTAATTTATACTTGGACAAAATAGAAATTGAAATTGACATCAGCAAAAATCTGTCTTATCTTTGTACCTTTTTAACTCAGTTAATAACTCAGTTTTGTATAAAACCTGTGATATATATATGATCATTAAAACTTTGAAACAAAGGAAAAATACGCCATACGAAAGTTTGTCATGTTCAGATGTAATCACAACATGATATAGAACCTTGGACTATTTGAAAGTGTTTATGGTGATCCTACCCAGCACTTGGATTACAGCAAAGGCAAAAAAAGAAGCAGAAGTAAATTTTTGAGCCAAGAATTTTTATTTACTAAGTATCAAATGAAGATTGGGAGGCAGAGGCAGGGAAGAAAAAGTGATCAAGTTTCCTTGTTCAACAGATTTTTTTTAATCTTTCAAAAAAAAAATTACAAATGATCCTATTACTTTAATAGTCTACATTTACATTCTGAATTTTCATTGTGTCAGTTCTCCAATCCCATTTAAATGGTAAAAACTGTGGGCCTCATGGCTATTTTAATGTGATGCCTTTCATGCTGTAATTGAGAGGAATCTCCAATGAATAAAATAAATGCTTTCAGAGGAATCTCAAGCCCTCAACAGACATCAGCTAAAATGTTAAGAGTGCCTCAGAGTCCCTCTGGTACTATATTTTCTAACCATGAAAGAAATGTCATTATTGTAAATTCTCAGCCTTTGTCTGAAAATCTTGTACCAGTTCCCTTGAGTGTCAGTTCAGTTAATTAATTCAAACAATTTTCTGTCTAATCTCTAAAACATTTTCATATTTAAGACAATAAATGAGACACTTAAGGGGCTCATTCGTTGTTGGTCATTAATATGCCACAGAATTAAAAGAATTATTGCTGGCCTTCGGTGACATGAACGATTTGCATATGGTTTGGACCTATACAAGGTTAAAATTATGACCTCTCAGTGCTCTGAACAAATGAACATAATGAAATCCTTTGAATAGGAAGATCATTCCTTTGCCTTTCTTGATAACTAATTCGATACTTAACCACATGATTTGTGCCAATTTTGGTATCATATTGTTTAATGATAACTTTAAAATTAGTAATTAATTTAGAAGTGGATTGATGGCATTTCTCTTGAACCAGTCCATAAGGTTAATGCAATAAGTGCCTGATGGATCTGGTAACTGTGACAGCAATTGGTTATTATATTACATGTTAAATAAGGAGTCAGCAGTTGAGAAACCCCAGGAGATTTACAGGAGCCAGGGCTGTATGTTTGCAAACCTCTTTTCCTCCCCTAAAACACTTAGTTTAAATTCATAACTGAGTTATTTTTGACCTTCAGGGCTATGTTCCGTAAGACTTAGTTCTAACTAATGTACAATATCAGATTGCAGCAACACAGTAAAATAATTCTCTAGTAGGAAGATCAACAAAGTAACCACAGATTTCATTTTTTATGTTCAAATGTAGTACTTTGGCAGTAGTGTCAAAATAATATGCTGGCACCATAGAAAACTAACAATTTCTTGGCTTTATCTGATATTCAGTTTAAGTGGCTTACTCTCACAAAATACAAATTTTGGGCCATTTTTTAGTGCTGACATTTCCTGACTTCAAACCTTACTATTAACATAAAAAGTAATTAAATCAAATGTAAGTATTCAGTTAAAATGATCGTCTTGTATCAAAGATGAAACTTAAAGGCAAGATATGAAAGAAATATTAGTGCATTTAGTGCACTTAATAGCACATTTAATATTTAATGGTGGCACAGAGTCCAGTTGGAGGTCTGTACTTCTTACACTGTGTTCCTCAGGGGTCAGTGCTGGATGCAGTCCTGTTCAATAAGTTCATCAATGATTCTGACTAGGTGATAAAGTCCACTTTCAGCTAGTTTGCTGATGATAAAAAGCTGGGAGGAATGGCTGACGTGCTGGAAGGCTGTGCAGCCATTCAGCTATACCTGGACAGGATGCAGAGTTGGGAAGAGAAGAACCGGATGAGGTTTAACGAGAGCAAGTGTAGAGTCTTGCATCTAGGGAAGACTAACCGCATTCACCAGTACAGGTTGGAGGATGACCTGCTGGAGACGAGCTCTGAGGAGAAGGCCCTGGGTGTCCTGGTGGATGACAAGTTGGCCATGAGCCAGCAGTGTGCCCTGGTGGCCAAGAAGGCCAATGGGATCCTGAGGTGCATTAAAAAGAGCATGGCCAGCAGGTCGAGGGAGGTGATCCACCCCCTCTACTCTGCCCTGGTCAGGCCTAGCCTGGAGTACTGTGTCCAGTTCTGGGCTCCGCAGTACAAAAATGATAGAGATCTCCTCGAAAGAGTCTAGCAGAGGGCTACAAAGATGATAAAGGGTGTGGAACACGTCCCTGATGAGGAAAGGCTGAGCGATCTGAGTCTGTTCAGCCTTGAAAAAAAGAAGACTCAAAGAGGACCTGATTCATGTCTATAAATACCTAAGGAGAAGGATGCAAAGGGATGAGGCTGAACTCTTCTCAGCATTGTAAGGCAATAGGACAAAGGGGAAATGGCCACAAACTGATGTGTAGGAAGTTCCACACAATTGTGTGTGGGAACTTCTTCACAGTGAGGTGACAGCACTGGCACAGGCTGCACAGAGAGGTGGTAGAGTCTTCTCCTTCTCTGGAGACATGCAAGACATCTTTGGCAGGGGGGTGGGATTCAATGATCTCTGGAGGCCCCTTCCAACCCTTACAGTTCTGTAATTCCATTATTATCTCATACTTACTGATCACCTTATATGAAATATCAGTGCATATTTTAATAGATTTGGGATGGATGTATTTAGAGAAAACAAATTATGGAGAATGTAACAGATAATAAAATACTCTTCATTCAGTTTCCCTTGGAAGTTATATCATCAGAAGCTTTTACAGCTTATGAATTAATGTACTGTACTCCCTTTGCTCTTTAAAGATACACCATAGAAAACCTTATAATTATGCACAAGAAGAAAACTGTACAGAATACATATCTTTATTTTGATGATCAAATGAAAAGTTTTTTCACAAATAAAATCTTGTAACTCCAAAGACAAAAATTTTCTCTTCCTTATTTCTGAAATAATCATAGATTAGCCTTTCAGGTGATTGTAAGATAGAAAACACTGAAAGCCTCATTTCACATGCTATGGAAACAGAAAGAAATTTCTGAGAATGTGTTACACAAAGTACACTGTCAGAAGGACAAGCCATTGGGAAAAGTCAGGTCAGCAAAAACTGAAGGAAAGGGTATGAGAAAATATTGCATGGCAGAAATCTCAAAGTACACTTTCTGAAGGTCATGTTGTCATGAATTAGATTAGGCACTGTCAGTTACTTCTATTTCTGAGGCATAGCATCAGTCACGTTGTGTAAGACACTGTGATATGAAATGACATGACACATGCACAGCACTTCAACTCGGAAATTTAGAAATAGTATTTTGGAAATTTCCACCTCTCTGAACCACAAAACATTTTACCCTGACTGCTAGTCTTTTCATAAAGTTTGTCCCAAGTCCACAGGTATTGAGAGAGCAGGAAATTTGATCTGACTTACACTGTAATAATTATGTGAGGAAAACTGCATGTTATCCAGCTTTGGAATGTGCTTTCCTATTGCTTCATGTATATCCAGTTGTACATCTAACAGCAAATATTTAGGATTAGGGGCTTAAATAGCTATATTAATTTCTTCCATTTTTCTATTGAAATTCTTCTCAGAGAAGTTTCTGAATATTTCTTTGTGTGTGTAGAAGTGGTTCGAGGAATTCAAAGTTTCTCTGGAATAAAAATTGCAGAAAGTCGAAGTTAAAAAAAAATAAAATAAAGTTTCATAATATTAGAAAACAGTCAAGCTGATATGAACTCAGTTTCCCTCAGTCATGAGAACATGACACAGAAAGAAGAAATGCATTATTAGTGTGAAAAGCTGGCATGAAAAAATAATCTATCTATAATGGAAAAAATCATTTCAGGATGGAACTGTCTGTTAGTTTCAAGTGCACTACGCACATAATTCTCATACACATATGTGAGATATGACTCGCCCAACATGAAAATGGCTGATTACTCAATAATTCATATACTCAGTAGGAAAACAGAGGTAAGGCTTATAATTTTTTGCATTTTAGTAAGGCTTTTGATACTGTTCATCATAGTAACCTTATGAACAAATTCCAGAACTGTGAGATAACTAGGTTTATGTTATGCTGGGTGATGACCTGACTGAACATTAGATCTCAGATAACCATAGTGAATGGGACTATATTCGAGTGGCACTCAGTTACTGAGTCCTCTCTGAGGCTCAGGTCTAGGGTCGGTTCTGTTCAACATTTTTATGATAATCTGGATGCTGGAACTGAATGCATCCTTAGAAGCTCAATGGCAATAGCAACTGGAAGGTGCTGTTGACTCTCTGAAGGTATGAGATCCTTGCAGAGGGATCAAGACAGAGTGGAGCTCTAGGCGAGCAACAACATTACAAAGCTCAAAGGCTCTTGGTGTTATTTGTTTTGTTTTTTTAATAAGCAAATATTTTCATTGAATTTACACTCATATTTAGACATTTCTATACTAAGACCTGACATTCAGAGTGACAGACACCATTCCTTACCTTAGTGACTCAAAATCTCAGCAAATATTAACAAAATGAAAAGATACTTTTTGTTTTTCAATAAGCTATCTTCAGTGCCAAATGACTTTACTAGTTGCCTCTGAAGTACGATATTGTCTTTCCTAAAATCAGGATTATATTCTAGGTGCATAGACCTCTTATCATGTTCCGGAATATTAATACTCTCTGAAGTAAATTAGTTCTCATCCTTAGATCTTGTACTCCCTACAGTATTACATTTTATTTTCTTATGCCATACGCATTTCTTCGAAGCCACAAAGCAGAATTTACATCAGATTATATTTCTCTATCCTGAGAACTGCAGATAAAGCAAACAAACAATTACTGCTGCTAATCAGCAGTGCCTTTTCAGAAGAATTTACTTTTCTTTTCCAGACACTGCTGTCAGAAATGAACTGAGGAAAGGGAGAATTACTTGGTCTTTTGAGGGCCTGAACATGCTCAGTAAGGAACAATAAGAGAGAGACAAATAATAATAATAATAAAAAAGCCATTAAATAATAAGTTCCTAAACATTACCTGGTCCACAGTACTTGCACAATAGTTTACATCTTCATAGCTTATGAAAAATAGTGAATAACTTAGAGAAATATCATAATCAGAAGAAAATGGATCCTCTGCAATATTCTATTCCAGTTTAAGAGTTTAAATCATTTTCATCATTAAGGTACTGTGAAAGACAACAATTGTTTGTTCTCATATCTCAAAGCTTGCTTTCTGACTCATTTTTTGTGATAAGACCCTGGCTTAACTAGGAGGCAAGTGGTGGATATCTTGATCACAGTTTTACATTTGAAAGCATTTCTTTGGAGCTGTTTGCCTGCGAAAGGGAGAGCTCAGGAGTGTTTACATGCAGAAGATCTGGCCTGTGACCTAATAACTGGTGTGGGAGACTTGGGGGTGACAAACGTTCCTTGAACACCTCCAGGGTTGGTGATTCCATCACCTTTCTGGGCTAACACATTTTGTTAAGATTGAATAGGATGTAAAAATATGGGGCATTCATTCACCTAAATTAGTAACCATGATCAAAAAGTCATTATCAAAATATCAAATTACAAAAGGTAAGAAAAACAGGTGAAATCTATTGACAAAAGTGCCTGCTTCTTCAGCAGTTCATCAGAAGATATATGGCTTGGTCTAGCTAAATATTTACTGTCAGCTCTCAGAAACATCTATATGTTCTTCATTTGTTGAAAGGTGTCAAAAGATGAGTCAGTACACTACTGAGAGAGAAGGAAACAAAGAGGAAAACAGGTGTAGGGAATTAGAGTAATCTAGGCAATTTTGAATCTGAAATTAAATCTAAACATCAACAGACTTGCTTAAATGACCCCATAGCTGTCCTTCTCTATCTACCTGAGCTTCAGCACACAAAACTGTTCAATAGTTGGGAGCATGGGAACTTTAGGAATGAGAAACCTAAGCCCGTAACAGATATTTTGAATTGACCCAGTTTAGAAGTGCAGCCTGAAATCTTATCTCCTGTTTGCCCTCCATAGAAAAGAACAGAAAAGCCACTGGGATGTTTAATTCCTGAAGGAATTAATGTCATGGTTTTATGATTTTTGGTACTAGTATTCCACATCATAACATCATGTATTGCATTAAGAGTTAAAGAGCTAATGCTCCAGCTGCATGCTGGGTATACCTGACCGGGAATCGAACCCGGGCCGCGGCGGTGAGAGCGCCGGCTCCTAACCACTAGACCAAGAGCAATTATCTATTCACTTTCTTTTAACATATTCTAGATAAACATTAATTGAATCAGACATGGAATCAGCTTCACAAATAACTATGCTAATCACTATTGTCCCTGGGTCTGTGATTTTTAAAGGACTTAGCAACTGTTACCTTACTTATTTGAAGAAAAGGAAGCTCTGTCCAAAAGTCTTTCTTTGGTTAATATCAAACTCCACAAGTTGTGCAGCAGTTGTTTTGCTCTTAACAACAGTACTCTTTTAATGGTGAAAGTATTCCCATTTCTTACACATAGATTGGGTATAATTTCCTCTTTAGTAAAAAATTTCTTTAGTTTACCAAGAGTCCTGGTGGCCCCTAGCAAATACCAGATATCCAAATCTAAACAATAAAGAAGAAAAAAATTTTATTCTCAGTCTTGGAATTTCACTAGCTCTCTCCTTTTTTGTTCTGTCTCTCACTGGCATTTTAGTTTCTGGCATATAAACCTGATCTTATGCCTTTCCTTAATTTTCTCTTTTTCTTCTGAATTTTGCTGCCATGAGAAAAAAGAAGTCTTGCAGGATTGCGGTTACTGGCTTACAGTAATTTCTTCTACATTAGGATCATAATATTATTTAATACCACATTTTTATTACATTTCTACTTTTATGTACAAATGCCTCAGCGTCTTGTCTATTTAACTCCATTGTTTTTTATTAGATTTTCTACATTCTCTTTTACATATGCTTTAGACACAGTATACACATCCAGAATTTCTTTTAATTAATGTAATATGCTCTTGCACTTTTCCCTCAGCCACTTGAAGCCATCATGTATATTTCACAGTTTTTGTAAGTCCTGTAGCTAAGTGTACAACTTTTTTCTTTCAATCTCCCTTTAAGAAGAAGCTGCATCTGAGAAATGCTTGCTGTGCCCTTTGAAGACTACAAAACTCTGTATTTCTACTGATGTTCTAGAAAGAAGAGAAAACTATCATATCAGTCTCCTCCTGTGTTCTTCTAAAGTACCACAAACATTTCTGTGAAGATCACTTAAATTGTCCAAAAAAACCTGCTTTCTTCCAGAAGAGCTTTTTAATTTAACAGACACTTTCAATTGGATCATCCATTCATATTAAAAGTACTGGATTTCAGATATCCAGGAACACCACCATGACATCATTTTGATAATATTCAGAGGGCATGTTATCATTCTATTTCCTTAATCTAAGACTCAGACATGTAACTGTGATGAGGTCACAAGTGTTACTAATTTGTTTCTCCTTCATTTCATTCATTTAGTTTACGGTCAATTTTTCTCCTAAATTCATGTTTTTCTTTTCATCTAACTACTTTATTAAAAAAGGAAAATATGTTCTAGAAATATCAATGTTAAATTATTACATATTTTCTTTACCCTTGCTTTCATCCCCACTTCCTCTACCCCCCCATCCCTCCCCCAACACACACACAAACTATAACATTCTTTGACATTAATTCATTTTCCACATTTGTGTCATTGAATAATATACAGTTTGTGTGGATGTAGTGTAGAACTTCCCCTTTGAATAAAGATTCCTTGCAATAGCAATTCCTTGCAATCCTACAATCCTGTTAGGATTCCTTAGTGATTAACTCTCATTCAAGTTTCTATATGTATATATAAAATTTATTTACTTTTACAAATCAGAAAGCTTCATTACTTCTTATATGTTCTTCACAGGCTACATCCATAGATAGAAAACATATATACATTTCATGCAAAACTGTCTTGCATTATTCAATAGGAAACTTACGAGTTTCAGTATTTTTATACATGTTAGAAAGCTGTTAGGAAAAGAGTTTGGTAAGCTAAGAGCTCCTGCAGTTTTAATCTGCAATTCACTTCTAGCTCATAGATACTATTCCTGGAAGAGAACTCAAAGGGAACTGCATCCTCTGCGGATGCATCGCTTGATGGCACAGCTGTAGGTTGAACTGAATGCATTCAAATCCCACCAGATATCTCTACAAGAGCTTGAGTTCTTTAATCATTAAATATATCATTAAGTAGCTTGGTTCCAAAAGCATTCAGGAAAGTATTAATTTAATACCATTCCAACTACAGCAATATACCATCCTCAGTAAATTCATCTTTGTGCTTCATATTGGCCTATATTTATGGATTTATATTCAGAATGCAGCCTTTTGTGACTTCTGTTTCTAAATACTTAACTCTTTCAGCACATTCTACAGCTACTTTTGGTAAAAAAACATAATGAACTGAAGCACGTAAACACTTCTCTAGATCCACCCAGCAGTCACTGCTCTTGATGTACTTAAATGTGGACAATGACACTTTCTGCTCAGACAATCTCTTTACAAAAGGAGCAGCTATAATTTTTGGCCTTTTTGGGAATGTTCTGAACAAACATGTCTAAAGGTCCCTTAGAAAATATGTAATATGTAACACCTATTTATTTCCATGGGAACTACAGTTTTTTATCCCAGTGTCCACTTATTTTCTTTTTCCTGTTTCTCATAATTTACCTTGTATAGATGTCAAGTTTACAGGTGTTTTCCAAAGTTTATCCATGGATTTCTTCTTAACACCTGAGTATAAATTTGCCAGCAGCCAGTCATCATACACTAATACTTTTACCATTCAAAGTAAACTAGCTCTTCCATCTTTGCTTTATCTTAGGAGAGCAAAACCTACCAAACCCTAGAAATCTTTAATTCTTATTTCATGTTTGTGCTAGAATCACTTCAAATGCAGAAAAAATCTCCTGTTATACCGCCTCTAAAAGTTTTCTGGTAATGTAATATACTCATACCCACAATTTCTCTCAGCTAGCTGCTATTAGTCAGTCATTAAGTTCATTCAGAAATATATCTCCATACCACTGTGCAAAATAATACCATGGAAACATGTAGCTGGAGGAAACAGGCATTGCTTCTATTTCCTCTATTATTCCTTAAATATGGAATATTATGGAATATATCATTAGAAATATTCTACTGAAATATCAGAAATAATTGTCCACATTTTCAAAGGCACATTTATGGGTGTTTTAGAACAGAAACAGCAGAAAAAAGAATCTAGACACCAGTTGAGTGTTGTTTCCAGTAAGGAAAAAAAAAAAAGGCAGTAGCTATACCTTCCCAGTGGTAAAAAGCTTGGAAGCAGGTTCCATAAACAGTTTCTGAGTTTATGGCACAAAGATTGAAATTTTGAAAAAGAAAATAATGACAACTATCCACAATGCTCAAAAAAAGATAAAATTATAGTTTCCACACCATATTGCTTACAAACTATGTAGAAAAGCTTTCATGTGAGAGCTGACAAAGACATATGACCTATCTGTAATTCTGTAAATCTGTCTAGAGTTAAGATTTAGAAAACATTTATAATAGGTTGTTAGTGTTACTCTAGGTATACAAATTATTCTCCTTTTATTTTTTTTTTTCGTGTACATATTTATTATAATTCCCTGACAGAGATTTTTCACAATAAAATAGAGGTTAAATGCCTATCCTAAAAGGATCACTTTTTAGGTACTACAGCAGATTAATGGGCGATCATAAAAAAAAAAAAAAAATCTATGAAATTTGGTATCTCACCATTCCTGTACTTAGAAATGGGACTAAAGGCAGTTAACATACTGAAATGTTGAACCATGAAACCTTTAGTTCTGCAATTATTCAGAGAAGTCAATAAAGTTATAAAGTACTCATCAGAGTGAGTAAGGGTTCACAGTTTCACTCTGCAAAAGAAGGTGATAAGCCTCTCTTAAGGAATGTGAATGACCTATTTAATCAATCATAGTTGTAAAATGAAAATATATATTAGTAAAAACATTTATGTTCAGGTCAGGATCAGGACCCAGTGGCTCTGAATTTAATTATATCTCTCTGACCAGATTATGCTGAGATCTGTAATGCTTTAGCTGAGGAGATGTCCCCCTATGGTAAGAACACAGAAGAATGGTGTGTGTAATTAGGTGTCTTCAGAATACAGTGAGTCTTACTGCCATTCTCAAGACCTCAAAGAATGCATTTATTTCAAGATTTCTTCAAGATATGAGAATCCTTGCTGTTCAGTACATTATCCAGAAGGAAACACAAGTTTTATTTCCTAATCACAATAAATTCTTGGAAAAAAGGTCTACTTTTTCCTCTCTTTCTCTATCTGCTTTTTTTTTTTTCCCTTATATCTTCCTCCAAAATTGAGGGTTAGTTCTGGTCCTGTGCTATGAGAGGAAAATAGAAATCTCACATTTAACTGAATAAGACCAAGGCTTAGTCCAAAAACAAACCAAGAACAAACTTAAGTGGAAGAAAATGAATCTACATAAAAAAATAGATATTGGAAAAGGGATAAGCAGTCTCAAAAGACAGAACAGAGTGCAGGAGTGATACTGTTTGGTACATATGCATAATTTATAAAATATTTGGTTCATTTTCGCTGTGATATTTTTTGATATTCAGAAATCATAATGCTTCATTCAAATACTAAAATTAATAACATATTGCTATATTAATTTTATAAGCAAAAATATTTTATGAATATCAAAATAGTTAAGTGCTTTTTATGAAGTTGTTATACAAATAGCAAATACAAAGCAATTTTTTCTCAGAATTCTTTATTTACACCAATATTAAATCATCAGCAGAAGCAGTTGTAAGCACCCAAAATGATTTCATAGTTAATATTTTTGAAATCATCTATTGGTTTTTGGAATCCAAGGTAGTTTTTAATAATTTTTTAAAGTGTTCATCGTTTTATTTCTGAAAAAGCTAGCAACCTAGGAAATACAGACTGTATGGAAATATAATGCTATTTATTATTTCTTGCTCCAATTTCCCTTTCCTACTTTTAAACTGGGAATAATGATTGTTTACAAATTGTAAATAAATTCATTTCTTAAAAAGAAAACAAACATATATTAAAGCAAAACCAAATATTGCACAGAATATTCCTTCCAATATTTTCAGCCTGTTGCTACTTGCAGGACCAAAGCCTTCTGGTTTCATTCTTCAAGACAAACCATACACAGCACAACTATTCTACAGTCAGGCTCAATGAAATTTTATTATGTAAAAGTATCACGGTGTGTACACTTAGTGATACAATGAAATTTATGTATTTCTCTGACAGTAATGCCTCCTATTTATTTCTATGGAAACTAAAACAAAGAGCAAAATAACACTATTTGATAGAGCAAACTGTCAGCTACAAAACACTATTTTTCAACAGAGTCACCACAATTAGCTGATTAGCATAGAAGAGCTGACTTAGACACTCTTCATTTTGTACTTTGACAGCTACGTATGTCCGTCCAGGATGTGGCTTGTCTTTCATGTCACTGTTACTACTGCTGAAATACACAATTCACCACCTCACTGTGTTTATATACACCATTTGGTCTCTACAAGCATTCAAGAAGTGTCAATGAATGTGAATGAGTGCCATTTTTTCAGAAGGAATTTAATGTTACATTTGCTTCATGCACACTTCTGTGTCAGACATAGTTCCATCAGACTGTCCCTCTGCTGCCATCTGTTGCACAGCAACAAGATGCAACGAAATACTGGTGCTAAGGTTCAGACTCTACTGCCATACCACCAATATCTACCTCTTATGTTTTGGGCCAGCATAGCAAAACAGGCGGCAGCTTCTGTATGTTTCTTTGAGAGGATGTAGTGAGTACAAGGGCAGACTAGTAAATTCTGTTAATATCTTGTACTCACAAGTTTTCATACCATAATGAGCCATTTTCCAAAGAGGCACATGTAGAAGATTTAATGTGTGTGATTCAGGCAAACCTATTATTTACTGCAGCCAGAGAAACATTGATTGGAAGAAATGTTGGTTTTAAGGGGTCTGTGGTCATTAATCCAGCTTCCTTTGACCTTTAAATGCCCAGAAATATATTACAAGAGTATACACATCTTCCAGTAGCTTTCTAAGAAGAGCAATGAAGCTGAACATGTTTCCCATGTCCTTCTCTCAGCCTTTTTAAAGATAGATGTAGGGTTAGCATTTTCTTCAGGAACCTCTCCCAGTCATCGTAGGTTTTCACAGATTGTTGACCCACTATCATATCTGCCAACTTAACACGCTCATCTGAGAATGAATCCATATAGCTCCTTCAATTCCAAATGAGTCCAAAAAATTTTCCCAACTCCTCTGTAATCACTGCATGAGAAACAGTTTATTTGTGCCTTTATATATAAGTACACACGCAAATTCAAACAGGGATTTGTGTACACAATTTTCCCTAAAGGTAAAAAATGCTAAAAGTTAAACAGAGCAAAGAGCTCTAGAAAAATGTTATACAGAACTAAAGGAATGAAAGAAAATGAAACAACCAGAATAAAGCCTAATACCAGCTGGCAACACTCTTCTAGGTAACTGATGGTGAAATATCTTCTGTGCCAAAACTCTGTCCCCTACAAATCTGCTCCCTGTGCTAAATGGCTACTATTGTTGGTATCTTTTAGCTACTTTCCCTATAACTGAATTTCAGCTGGCAACAAGGAAAAATGCCTATTCTCTTTTTATGAAGCTGATGTTTAGTACAATTACATACACAGCTGCTGCAGACAAGTGATGCTTTGCCAAAAGCATCCCATGCTGTCTTGTTTCCCTTTTTTGTCTTTCACTGTTTCCTTTCCTTTCTCTCTGCAATAACAATAAAAGAGAAATCACTGAGGTTGAATAGAAAGGACTTGTTTATTCTCTCTCCCTCTCTCTCTCTCTCTCTTTTTTTTTTTTTTTTTTGTTTAGGAACAAAGACAGAATGAGTCCACCACTGAGAATGGATAGCTACTGGCACACAGTTTCCCTTAGAATAGCCTATTCAGGAAAGAGAGTCAAAATAAGGGACTAAAACTATTATACTAAGCTCAGTAGGGGTGGTAAGGAGAAGATAGCACTGTGATAGACTTCATGGGGTACAATATGCAGTAGCAGGCTGTAGTTTTACCTAGTTTGCTACCACCTTAGGATTTGTTCCATAAAGTCAAATGCATGACAAATTTGATAGCTGATATGATTTAAAGAAATGCTTGGGATTGGTTTTTGAATCTCACAATAAGGCAATGGAAGCCTGTGCTGATTGTGATGAAGATAGATAGAGACAACGACCTCTCTTAAGTCAATGTTTCTCACCTGTAAAATCACTGTCTGTTTACAAAACCAGTCCTGGTTGCTTTCCACTGTTTAGTTTCTCCAGTCCAGCTCGTTGCATCAGGTTCCCATTATTAATGATATCTTATTAGTTTAACTGTGAATAATGTATATTTTTGCCAATTCTGATACTCAACTTTTAGCAAAAGTTAGGAATAAATTGAAACCACTATTTCCTCTAGCTAAAAGGTGTTGATAATGTACTGAAAGCCATCATGTACATGGAAGAAGATTGAAGTTATAGGTAAAGCAAACATTTCCTTTGAGTTTCAAACACGCGAATGACAAATGGGCCTAGAAGAATTATTAGAAAAAGTGGAATACCTAACTTGGATAACTTAAGGTTTCGTGGTTTTCAATTTTTTTTTTTTTTCCTACAGAAATTGATGCACAGCCCACAGCTAAGCACTTCAGTTTCTCTAATTCTCAAATTTCTGCTTTAAGTTTTCAATTCTATATATCAAATTTTATAGGAAAAATAATGATTTCAGAAATCATGGGAGAAATGTGATCAGTTTTCTACATTTTCCAAGAGACTGGTGATTAAGAAAATCTCTTCTATACTCTCTCGCTCCAGATTCCAACATTTTTGTTTCTTTTTCTTTTCTTTTCTTTTTTTTTCAAGAAAATTTGAGCTCTCCTCATTCCCCTTTGAAAAGCTTGCATTCTATCTCAGCAAAAACTGGAATAATCAGCAAGCATGTCATTTCCTGCAGATGTAATCTAAATATCAGGCTGTTTTACTGTTTTACACCAAGTATGAGTGTTTACTCTCTATATACCTGACATCTCAGTATTCACTACACTAACCAAGATTTAAGAGATGGTCATCCAAAAATCCCCAGGAAGAAGAGAATTAGATCATATCTGAGATTCCAGTCTTAGATATTTTTCTTATCTACACCGCTCACAACTTTAGTCTCAACTGGCACATGCTTTCATAGTAAATAAAGCTTCATCTTGTGGCAAAAAAAAAAAAAAAAAGTCCAGTTATAGAAGGGGTAGCCTATATAGACTGAGAGAGCATATCTACAAGTTTAACTGATATCCTGACACATGCAAAAATGGAATTAGGCTAGAGAATACAGCTGCAGAACAAGTAAGGGGAAGCCTGGAAGCAAATGTTTTTCATATCTGTTTTCACTAACGTTGTGTGTATGCACCCAGGTGGAGCACTCAGGTGGAATAAGATGTATGTGCTTAGAAAAAGATCCCCATAAATTTATCTGATGTTGAGCAAACAGGACATTTCAGATTTTGTGAAATACAAGATGGGAACATATTTAACAAACTTTACACAATATGGAATTTTCTTCAGTAAAACATAAGTAAGAAGTTGTTTCCTACACTGAGAATTTTAAGTATGTAAGAGAAATGTTCCCTCAGGCACATTCAGAAAATACAAGCATAGTTATATAAAGAAAGAATTTAGCCTTATGTTGTGTTTCTTTGTGCTTTCCAAAAGAAGCATATATATTTTTTCAGTGAAAAAATATGAAATATAAAATCTTATTAAATCTTACACTTGTACTTGAGTATGATCTTTCCTTAATAAACATCTCTAATATTTGTTGATTTAGAATTGAATCTTGGCAGTCCACTCTTGCATAATTGTCAGAAATCAAACAGGTTTTTTTCGGAACACCTATTAATATCTTTAACCAGAGTTTTATTCACACTCTGCTTATCTTCTGCTAAAGCTTTGGAAGGTTTTTAGGACAAGACATACATTATTTCAGGGAAATGGAACAAGGCTACAAGCTCAAGCATTCAAACAAACAATGGCTAGCCTGAAAGAGAATTTATTTTTAATGTCTGTAATTCACAGAGCTGGAAAGCCAAGAGGTGTATTATACAATGACCACAAGAAAGTTTTACATGGATGTTATATCATTATAATAGCTGCACATACCGCTGTTCCAAGAAGCATAAAAAGTGGCACTTCGAAGTATTGTTTCCTCCCGTTGAAGCTTCATAGCTTAAGCATCTAGCAATTAGAGATCCATATTCACTCTTCTCTACAGGTTTTCATAATGACAGGTTAATCTAGAATTGCCTTCTCTGAATATAAAAATGATGGATTGATTTGCTATACAATTTCTAGTTTGTTGTAGACATATAGGGAGGTACACGTAATATTTAGATAATTGGATCTAGAGACTGTTTTTTCACTCAGGGAAGATTCTAACAGTGGCAAATAAAACAGGTATTTGATATACAATTTCACTGCTAACCAATTAAAAATGGATGAGGAAGGATTCAGTGTCTAAAGAGTTCATATTTATCCTCTCTATATTCATCCCCAACTTTTTTTCTGGAGGCTACGTGATATGGAGAACAGGGATGTGATATGTGCATTATCTTTAACAAATCACTAATATATTTTAGAATTTAGATAATTTGCCAGGTATATTTCAAGATGATGTAAGATGATGTCAGATATCCTGCAAATGTGCATCATGCTGGACTGAATAAATGTACTGATTAACTCTTTTGTTGATATACAACCTAACAGATTTTTTTTGCCATTGTACATTAAAATGGAGTACATTCAAGACGTACAGAGATATTTGTGTAGGTATCAGCTTGAATATTGCAGATACCTTATTGCCCTCTATAACTTCCTGAAGGGAGGTTGTAGTGAGCTGGGGTCTGGCCTCTTCTCTCGTGTAATTATTGACAGGACTAGAGGGAATGGTTTCAAGCTGTGCCAGGGGAGATTCAGGTTAGACATTAGGAAATATTACTTCTCAGAAAGGGTGGCCAGGCACTGGAATGAACAGCCCAACGAAGTGGTGGAGTTGCCAACCCTGGGGGTGTTCAAGGAACGAGTGGATGTTGTGTTGAGGGACATGATTTAGTGGGAGCTATGGGTGGTAGGTGAATGGTTGGACTGGTTGATCTTGTAGGTCTTTTCCAACCTTGGTGATTCTATGATTCTATGATTAATAAAAAAAAAATTCTGTTTGATTTACAAACCCTTCTCAACAGAGGGAGACCGCAATGAACACTGAAATTATGAATGAACAGTTTCCATTCCCACAATCATATTTCCCTTCAACAGTTTGCTGACACAGCAGTAGAAAATGTACAAAAGATGTATTTCAACTTTTTACCAACAGTATATGCAGTATAAAAGCTGTGCATCATTGTAGCACATAGTGCTGAATGTTGTACTGCAAAGAGTATGGATATTATTATGACCACTGTTAAACAGTGTTAAATTTCCATCAAATATTTAAAAAGTAAGACATTTTTGTAGCTCACTGCCTCAGGTCCAATTTATAGGAGGGAGAGGAGGTTCTTTGATATATGTATGCCTGGCATGAGATTAAGAAACAACTGTTCAAATGTTGGTCCAACCAGTTAATTACAAATCTTAATCAGGGAGAATGGACACTATTACCAATTAGGGTGATGGGGAAGGGAAGGTGGCTGATAGGAAAGAAACAAGAATTGTGTAAAGCAGGGATAGACACTACCAGGATCCAGCAGCGCTCCTGTTGTACACTGTTCTGTTGGTCCGAGGGAGAAACGCAGGGGAAAAGAGAAGCGGCAGAGATAGTTGACCTTGGGTAGCAAGCTGTTAACAGGAAGGAGTGGCAGGGTAAGTCCAGGAAGAAGCTGAAGGTCTCAGGTAGCAGGCCCAGGATGCAAGGATCAGCACATGAGGATTCCGATGACAGAACACACCTTTCATGGTTGTTGGTCCCCCATTTATTCTCCTTTTTTCCGACCTATGGGACATCCCTGGGTGCTTGGGTGTCATGAGAGTCACCTTGAGATGACCATCTCCATTGAGATAAGACCACACAAAAGGCTACTTCCCCAGCTATTAAGCTGTGGTTTATCTCTCTCTTGTTGCCCTGGCCTTGTACATTTGTGTCCCTCAGGCAAAGGATTTTGCAACCCTTGTCCAGGACTTGTTCATCAGCAAGCTTTGTCGCAACTGGCGTAAAAGAATAATCTCTTATACTCATTAATACATTCTCTGCAGAAGTAGGTGGAGTGAATCCTCTTATCTTCCTATTGCATCTCAACACTGCATCCTTGAGCAGAAATTATTTATTACAAATAAAATTACACTATTAGGACTATTTTAGTACTACTTAAATAGGATATTGTGACAGATTCTCTTTGTCTCAAGTACTACGCAAACACAAACAAAAAAAATTGTTATTTAGGCTGTTGGAGATCCACCATTCCCAATACTGGAAAGAATGCAAGTCAGTGGATTCAAATAAAGAAATTAATAGAGCGCAACAACAGGACAATACTGATAGTCATCACAGGGTTTAGCAGGGAAACGTGGGTATTTTCACATAGTATGTCAGTGAAGTGGAAAAAACTATAAGAAACACTTCCTTTGTGGATATCAGTGTTCCTTTCAAGCTGATGAAGTACTGCTAAAGAAAACACAAAGGTATTTTTTGTTGTAATCAAATGCAAGTAAATGAAGGTAAAAGCTGTCACACAAAGTAAAAATAATCCTGTCTTGGATCATTTACTGAAGATGTTCACAGTTATTTCTTTTAAACACAGGTTTCTTGAAATTACAGAACTTGATCAGAAAACTATCATCAAACATTCATATTTGTTCTTATAAGTAAGATATGTTGTTTCAAGAGAAAATCAAATGAACAGCGTTCGCTTTATGTCATTTTGACATAGTTTTTGTAGTTGTATTGTTGGTTTTAAGAAGGATTACAAAATGCAACACTAGAGAAAGGTCTGTTAAATCCTTAGATAATGTTAACTCCAGCTGAATATTAAATAAAAATAACTATAGATAGTCTTAATTAAACTTACATTCATTTATTAATACTTCTAAATATAGTGCATCTCACAGGTATGACATTAATTGTGCATCTCATCAGATTTGAAATTGTCCCATAGCTATCAAGGTTTTTTTTTATTTTCCTAAAAGTAATCTTTTATTTCACACTCTTTAATAATTAATTGATTTTTTTTAATTCACAATCTTGTAATTATTTATGAGAATGAAAATATCTACAGTAGCAAATGCTACACAGAATCAGGATATAAATCTGAATTGTGAATGCTGGAATTTCCAGAATGAATCAGTCATAAAATTCTGCTTTTCAGGAAGCATTGTCTTTCAAAGCAATTAGTAAGTTCAAGCAGTAGCATAAAAAAAGACTTCTCATAACCCATAGAAAATATACATCATCATTTCAAGAATCCCATATAATATCTGCAATAATCACTTTCACGATTTAATGCAATTTAAATAAGAACTCGTGGTCTTCCTTTGTTATTTTACATAGGTACATGTCCACTAATAACAATGATAAAACTAAGCTAGTTGAAATACAATCATGTAGCATATCTATTCTATTTTTATTAATTCTTTTTTCAACTTTCCACCTTGGTAATAAATTTTGTGCATTTTCCTATAAATTATTAATTTTTGATCCTTTCAATTGCACAAGAAAACAAATTTGTAAAGTGCTACATGAATTTATAGCCCTATAAAATGATTTTATTATTAACAGTGATAATAGATACGCTTTTTATTGGTTTTTTTGCAAATCACAGTACTCCTCATCTTTCTGACACAAGGTGTTAAGGGCAGCTTAGCTGTTGTAATGGCTAGCTATTTAAAACTGCAGTCATTAGCACACCATAAGGCACAGAGTGATGATATCTCCAGGGGAATACACTATTTGTAAAAGTGGGTCCAACCACACACATGGAGTTACAGGATGGATACTGACTTATTAACGAACTTACAGCCATCTGCTCCTGGCTCTTAACATTCCTGCACCAGTCTAAGTAACAAAGTGAAGGAACTTGGATTATAACAGCAGCAGTCTGAAAGAAACTCTTTATGAGTCTTACCTGCAGATCTATGCGGTGCTCACATCTTCCACGGAAGAGCAGTGTATCTCTTCATGTAGACTGTCAAGTACTTTCGATAAAACTGTGGTTTATAGAAAGTACTTACATTTTTAATGTCAATTTGTGGCAATTTAAATGCATAAATAATATAACTATTACCAGTACTTTCTTGATCTTTCCTCATTTTGGGTACAATTTTCACCTCATTTTAGACTTACCTATTTGAATTAAATGTAATATTGAGGCTTGACATGATTTTGTCACAATCAATGAATGTTTGACTAGTGACTTATCAGGCATGGAATTTTGAAACATAATCATTTTGTACACATCTTACTTCTCTGAAGAAAGGGAACTATTCCAGACTCCACTACTGGCTTTTTCTTTGTTACAGAGACCTATATTTACCCATGAAAATTAAAATTTCATTTGTAGACTCAGAAATAAAAATATCTAAGTTTGTGGTGTAAAGTTATTTCACAAGACCAGATGGTGTTTGATAGTAATTTTTTAGCTTTGAACCTCCTCTCTAGACACTTCTCCTGGAGCTCAGAACCTGCTCCCAGATACAACAGTGTGAAAAATAAAAACTGTTGGGTTTTTTTTGTTTGTTTGTTTGTTTTGCCTCAAAGCTTGCTTCTTGAGGCCTTTCTGTTGATAAGACTCTTAACTGACAACTACAAATTATCTAGGGTAGGGTCACTGTAACAGCGTCTCTGCTTATAGTTGTAAAGATATGCAGAAGTACAGGTGAGCAGATTTTTGGGGTACAGCGTGGAGAAGTTGATCACTGTAAAAGACGATAATGCTTGTTCATGGCAACAAAGGCACCACTCCCTGCAGGCTTATCTGTTGGAACAGATATGCCACAGTAACAGAGAGAAAATAAAAAAAATAAAAAATAAAAATAAAAAAAAACACAGCAAAATGGGGGATAAAAGGTCTTCACTAAACTAAGGACTTTGGAGAAGAACTTCCAAAAGAAAAAAACTTTGACAGAGAATTTCCTGAGGGGAAAACCTCTTTGGAAGTACCCACTGAGGCCTGCGTCCCTGCCAAGCTTCCTGGCAGTTTCCCATCCCCTGCAGCGACCAGACAAATTCCTGAGATCAATGGACCTACTATGAACCTTGCTGGCTGCATGGTTGTGATTGCATCTCCCTTGCTTTCTACCAAGACTCCTTTCTTTTTTTAATCTCTTTTCTGCCATCTATCATCCCTTCCCGATATCCCCAAGCAACTAGGGTAATAAACTGGTTGGGCTAACATTTGACCCATTGTGTCTTAATCTCGCCATGGGGTATACATGGATTAAAAGGAACCCCTTCTCCCTCCTACAAATTGGAGTGAGACAAACAGGTAACCTCTTGTTCTGCTACATCTACTCCTTTCAGGCAGAGCAAGATTACTTCGCGCACTTTGATAACAATTTCCAACACTTCTGCTTGATTAAAAAGTAAGAAATGCCAACTACTGTAAAAGACTCCCTGTCACATTTGAATCTTCTTTAGCTGAAATTCAAGAGTCTTCTGACATCTGCTGAATATTCACTGTCATCCCTGAGTGGATTGCTGGCAGCCACTATCCACACAGGCCACCACTAGCACTACTGCGATTTACACCCATCTACTGTGACAACTGTTCTGTGGCACCTGTAAACAGTTTATTACCATTAAAATTCTCAATAGATTCACTTGCTGCATTTATTATTTTACTTCTTCTGAGTTTAATGACAGAACAGTTGTGCAACACTCACATTTTTCTATTTTATTCAAATGCTAGATAGTAGTTAAATCTATTACTCTGAAAGTAATGTCTTTTATTTATTTCTATGGAAACTACAACTGATACAAAAAGCAAAATACTACCATTAGATAGAGAAAATTATCAGCTAACAAGCAGTTTTTCATTTACAAAGCATGGATGAGATCATTGAGGTGATTTTCATTTCATGCTGTAATAGGTGGCATTTCTATCCTGAATGTGGCTTTTCCTTCATGTCACTGTCACCACTGCTGAAACGCACCAACCCACAACCTCACTGTGCTCACATTCACTGTTTGGACTCCATAAATGTTAAGCAAGTTTAATGTCAATGGATGCAATGTTTTCGTTATATAGAAATTCAGTTCTGCACCTTTGATTCATGTACACTTCCATGTCAGTCATTATTCTGTCAGACTACCCCTATGCTGCGAACTGTCACACAGCAAAATGAAATGGAATACAGGTGATAAGATTCAGTGTCTACTGTCATGCCACCAACAGCTGCTTCTGATGTTGTGGGCAAACACAATAAAAAATAGAGGCATTACTTTCGGAGCAGCCTTATACATTAACTTTCTAAACTTCTAGTTTTAGTAAGTCTCTGTGATCCATCATTGCCACTGATACATATACAATAGGCAGGTGATTATCTTAAACCTCTTCCTGGCTTTTTATATTACACATGTAATCAATATTTTTTGTAAGAAACCAATAAATATATAGATCTTGTTTCTTTAGAACAAGAACACACTAGAAATCCTTTAATGATACTGTTTCATGCAAGATGATACTGCTGGACAACTTATTTCTGTTAGATTTCAAAATGAAGTGTATTTCTGTGAAATTTAGGATGATGTTATGAGTAATGAGAAGAGTATGTTAGCATTCACCAAGGTGCAAGCTGCTTTGTATTTACTAGTAGAGTTTGCAGAACATGTTGCAGCTCTGATGAGCAGCACTATTTGGGCAAGTACTGCAAGCCCATGTCTAGAATGGCATGACACACTTCCATTCCTAAAACAGACCTGATTAGTGAAAAAGAGAGTTTGGAGAATAAAAATAAATGCATCCTCTAATTTCACAACCAAAGCAGACAAAAGCAAGGAGACTGTAGATTTATTGGTGCAATAACAAAGAATTGTTAAATGACATTATTTTTATTGGTACTTTAGAAGTCTGATAAGGCTATTGCTAAAATCAACACATTCAAATGATAGAATATCTATTATGTATTATTTATTAATTTAAAAGAATATTAATATTCAAAATATTCCACATCTAAATTAGTTTGTAGATTGTTCAGTATGGTTCTTTTATTTCAAATAAGATCTACAAATTTAGTTGTGGGTACATGGACATATAAGCAGATATTCATTACAATACTTAAGTAAATCAAAGGTCCTTTATGAACTATGTACATCTTAAAATTCACATTTCTTTTCCATATTTTTTAATGCTTAATACCATAAGTATCTGAAAAATTACTTTTTGCTTATGTAGATGATAAGTTCTATTCCCGGAGGAACTAAAACTGAATTATTCAGTATACTGACAACATTCATGACAAATTAAATAAAATCAAAATGAGCTGTGATGACTTTCTCTTCATATTCATATTTTAAAATAATAAGCCCTGAAAAAAAAAAAAAAACCAACAAAAACATTAACCTCTCATATGGCCCAATTATGAGAATTATAGACTTGAGGCCATATTACTTGCTATGGCAATTTTATATTGAACGTCATTGAAATGATCTGTAAGAAATCTGGCTGCATTCCCAGCCTGAAAAGTTATGCAAAGGGATTTGTTAGTCTGAGAAGCAAAAAGTACTTTGGTGTAAAAAAAAATTTACATGTTTCAGAAATAAATAGTTAACAGTGAAAACTGGAGGAGAAGGGAAGGGTGTTGGTATGCTTGTCACACAGAGTAATAAAAGTAGACATTTATGCCCTACTTTCTCACAAGTTTAGTGACAAAGGTGGTAGAAGGAAACTCAATTTTTCTCAAGGTCACAGCTAGGCAGGAATCACCTAATATTAAATTCAAAATATTTGTATCTAACTTATTTTTAGGTTGGTTTTATTTATAATTCTTTTTAAAAGTCCTTATATGAGTCTCTTCTAGGTTTCAAGTATTGTATGGGACACATGAAAAAAAAAAAGTTCAGCATGTAAAATCTTTACCTAGAAGAAAACCTTCACTTTTGAAATACAGTTAATAAAGTATATAGTTAATACAGTTGGCAAATTAAACTTAAAAACTTTGTTCAAAACAGAATGCCTTGTAGGCAAATTCAAAGTCCAGTAAGACCCATACACATAAGCACTGAAAAAAAAAATATTTTTGCACTGAAAAATTTTTTGCAGAGGTGCAAAACTAAAGCCATGCCACAAAGTAGCAGAATCTATTAGAAGGTCATAAAGTAGTAATAAAGAACAACTGTGTTACTGACATGAATTGTTCAGAATTAACATATTACTAGAAGTTCTGGTCAACAACATACTTGTCTTCATATTAGACAATTAATCATAAGCTTTAATATCAGTCTTTTCCTCAGTTCACTCCTTCATAAATATTTATCAATGGAAGAGGTAAGAAAAAGGATATATTTCACTTTATCTTTTTGATTTAGACAATTAGAATCAAAGTGCAATTCCAGGAATAAGCTTTTCTTTGTTTCTTTATTTTTCAATCCCACAAATTAAAATCATAAAGGAAAAAAATAGGTATATTTGTTTATGTCACTCCCATTCACACCTCTGAGCAATTTCTAGTAAAATACCAGTGTACCTAGATTATTCTTTTTTTATTAGCTACCTTACAATGTTCATCTAGTTGATCTTTGCAACATAACATTTACTTACACAGAAAATACTGGGAAAAATCATAAATAAAATTTTCTGTACAGGAATTTACAATCTAAAAAGGATAAACACAAAGAATGAAAAGAAAGGATGCAGCAGAAATGCAGCAGGAATAATAAATTCCTTGTTCAAATACCTTGCTCGCCAGATACGTCCAAGAATTAAACTCACTATCTTTTCCCTTTCATTTCTGACATAAATGATTACTGATGTTACCACTACATTTCTGAGGGAATTCTGGGACCATCTTTTATGTATCAGTATCAGGTCAGGATCCATGAGTATGGTCACACCCAAGGAGTTGTGGTCAGCATTTCCTGCCTAGAAGGAAATCAGTGATGAGTGGTGTCCCTCAGGAGTCTGTACTGGAGTCGTGCAGTTTAATATCTTTATTAATGACACAGACAATTGGAATGTCATCCAGAGAGATTTCGACAGGGCTGAGAATTGGGCCAACATGAACCTCATGAAGTTCCAAAAAGTCAAATTCAATATGCTACACCTCAGTACCAGTACAAACTGTGAGATAATTACTGAGAGCAACCATCTTCTTAAGAAAGAGCTGGCAATATTGCCAGATGAAAAATCAGACATGAGCCATCATTGTGCACTTTAAGTCCAGAAACTCGGTTGTACAATAGCCTGCATGAAAAGAAGTGTGGACAGCAACATAGAGGAGGTGATTGTACCCCTCTACTACACTCTCAAGAGATGCCAAATGGCAGTTCAGATGATAAAATACTATTTCCAGCTGAATACTGAAACTAGTAAAACTAACTTAGAAATGGTTCCTTAGATTATTTGGATCACTGTGGATGGAGACAAGAAAACAGACTTAATGTTTGCTTCCTCCTTCAGTATTATTCCATAGTAATTTAATACAAGTGAATTTCCAGAAAATGTACCTAAAAATAAGCAATAAATTTAATGACAGTAGTAGAAATGGAAGCCTACTAGTCCTGTTCACTGAGTTCTTACACTCTAAATCTGTGTATGCTAGACAGTAGATATATTAATGTACCAATATGGAACAATATGTTCCTCAGGTTGATCAGGACTGAGCTTAATATTTGATTAGTATTCAAAAGCACATTCTCTGTACACATTCCAAATTAATTTTGTATGTATTTTAAAGTGCTTTGATAGGTATTCCATACAGCTTTCATTGCAACACATCATTTTCACAACAAGCTGAGAAAAACATCCATATCAAAGTTTCCACTCCCATCCCAGTAATAGCAATGGTTTGCAGCTAATTTCTTTCCATCCTACACAGAAAAAAAAAAACTGCAAACAAATCCCATGTCTTTGCCAATGGTTTACAGGCTAGATCAGCCTGGTTTCATGAAGTGGGTTGGAGGTCACCAACAGGCCCATGTCCCAGGAAAGGGGAAGGGGGAAAGAGAAAAGGGAAAAGGGATATGAGCCTAAAAATAAAACAGAGGCAATGATCTGAGTAGGAAAGCTAATTTACTAAATCAAACATAAGAATGCAAAATGACACAATATAATAAAATATAATTGGATTTGAAGCTAATAAATCAAATAAAATGAGAAAGAGTGTCTGAAAAACAAAGGCCTTACTCTAGCAAGATGGCTAGAGAGCACTCGCTACAGAAATGATCCAAAAGGGAAAAGAGAGTGATCTCATGACTTGACAACAATTTTATTTTTCCTTCTGAGTGGAAAACAGAAAAACACAAAGTAACACAAAGTTCTCTGGGGCATGTAGACAAGTATATTCGGAACTATTGATGATCCAAGGAACTGGAACATTAAGGCTTTAACTCCCAATATAATACATGATGTTGTGATATGGAATATCAATAACAAAAAATCATAAAACCATGACAGCCTTAAAAAACGGATAGGTCAACATTTCATGGGTAAGTGGTTTGCATAAACGTATGTAGTTGTAAATTCTGAATTTGGCCCATTCTCCTGAACATTGTATGTAATGGAATGAACTGATGGGTAGAATCTGCAAGATCTACCATACAGATCTCTCCTTTTAAATATACTTTAAAAATGCATGGGAAAAGTCATCTTAGAAAATCCTGGAAGTTTTTAATCTAAAGATGCCAATAATTGCAGTCATGGGAATGTGGAGAATGCTGCTTAGAACAGTAGTTTAATGAAAAACTGAGCAAAAATTGTCCTACAGTAATCATCCCACAGATTGTCTGTAGCCATATCACTCCTTTTTTTTTTTTTTTTCCTCATCATCTTATGAGATCCATAAAGACCAACCTTTGTTTAATAGCAACATCTGGCATTTATGGCTGTGCCTCAGATAGACAGCGTCCCTTTCAATTTATGAAGTCATAAGTGAATCATATCTCTTTTCAGGACAACAGTGTATGGTAACTGAGTTTGTTTTTCAAATATCAAAGCAATGTTTAAGCCACGTCAAAAGTAGCTGCACAGTGACAGGCACAGGAGATTTCTGTAGTAAACGGACTTTTTAGTATAGCATATCTGAGTTTGACAAGATTGAATAATAAAATGCTGTCTTCAAAATAAATCCAAGTGATAAAAGAACATAATCAAAACTTTCCATAAAGGCAAAGAACCCAATTGAAATATTGATTACACTAGTGCTTGTTGTCAATCATATAAAAAAGACAGAACTCTGGATGGACTCTCATTCAGATAGATCTTGGCTTGGGTTTTCATCAGAGAAATTGCTCAAAGCAATATTTCATCTAGTGTTTCAGAGCAACATTGAACATTCCAGAGGTTATAACTCAATCTTAAAACTCTCAAAAATGCCTTAAAGAGACATAAGATTTTATTTAATTTGGATTTCATTTCCTTTGTGATTTCCACATTCCTAGAGTTCACTCACATATATTTTTTATCAGTTTTGTGGAAGGAATCTCCAAACTCATTTCTATTTAGTTTTTCTAAGTTGTTTCTATCTAAATTACTAGGAATTGGCAATATAGAATGGAAAATTAGGAAAATTAACTTTTCATTTCAGGAAGAAAACTAACAGAATCACACACAGTCACAGAATTGTAGAGGTTGAAAGGGACCCCTGGTGATCATCAAAACCTCCTTGCTAACGCACATTCCCTATAGTAAGTTGCATGGGAAAGCATCCAGACAAGTGTTAAATATCTCTAGATACAGAGACAACATGACATCTCTGGGTAGTTTCTTCCTCAAACTCAAAGTAAAATTTTTCCACACGTTTGTACAGAACTTCATGCGTTCCAGCTTGTGCCCAGACATCTTTGCCCTGTCACTGGGTACGACCTAAAAGAGCCTGACCTCATCCTCCTGGCCACCACCCTTTGGATATTTATAAGCCTTGGTAAGACCCTGTCTGTCTTCTCCAGGTCTCTCGGCCTTTCCTTACAAGTGAAATGCTCCAGGCCCCTCATTATCTTTGTGGCCTTCCATTAGACTGTCTCTAGAACTACCTTGTATTTCTTGAACTGGTAAGCTGAGAATTGGCACAGTACTCCTGATGAGGCCTCACCAGGGTGGAGTAAAAGGAGAGGATCACCTCCCTCAACCTGCTGGCCACACTCTTCTTAATGCAACTGGAATGCAATTGGCCTTCTTGGCCTCATGGTCAATGTCATGTCTTCTAGGACACCTATGTCCTTATCGATAGACCTCTTTACAAGCAGGTCAGCCCCTAACCCGTGCTGATGTGTGTGCTTATACCTCCTCATGAGTAGGACTCTTCACTTGCCCTTGTGAACTTCATTCAGTTTCTCTCTTCCCACCTTTCCAGTCTGTTCAAGTCTCACTGAATGCCATCTGGTGCATTCTCTCAGCATAATTTTCTGATGTGTCAGTCATTCCTCCCAGCTTTGTATCACCAGCAAGCTTGCTAAGGGTGCCCTTTATCTCTTCACCCAGGTCACCATTGAAGATTTTGTATAAGACCAGCCCCAATACTAACCAAAGGGGAACGCTGCTAGCACCAGGGCTGGAATTAGATTCTGGGTAGCTGATCACAATCCTCTGAGCTCTGCCTGTCAGCCAGTTCTTAGTTCACCTCATTATCTACTCATCTAGCCCAAGCTTACCTGTCAGAATCTTATGGGAAATAGTTTCATAATCAAAGTAAACAACATCCACTGCTCTCCCCTTATCCAGCCAGTCTTAACACCCAGATTGATCAAGCATGATTTCTCCATGGTGAACTGTTGTGGTTTAACCTAGCAGATTCCTGAACACCAGGCACTCATTGGCTCATTCCCCCCTTCCCCAGTGGTATGAGGGAGAGAATAGAGAAAAACAAAGCATATCACATGGGGTTGAAAAAAAATTATTTACTAAGATAAAAAAAAAAAAAAGGAATAGAATAATAATTATGACAGATACATATCCATACATATGTGTGTGTGTGTGTGCATATATATATACATATTTATAAATGTTAATAACAAGTCATGAACAAGGAATTGCTCACCACCCCCAACTGATGCCTAGCTACCCCTCAAGCAGCAGAATAGAGCAAGATGAACTCCCATCCCCTTCAAAACTCCTTCCACTTGATATCATATGGTATGAAACATCCCTTTGGCCGGTTTGAATAAGCTGTCCTAATTTTGTTCCCTCCCAGCTCTTTGGGCCCTTTACTGCAGGTGTCCTTGTCTCTACTCAACACTGCATAGCAGCAACTATAAATATTGGTATATTCCAACACTGTCTTTTTTCTTATAATCAAAACATAGCATCCCATTTGACATGCTGAAGTAAACAATTCTGTCCCAGTTGAAACTAAAGTATGAACCCATGCTCACTACTCCTGAAAAAATTCTTTTCTCCCACTTTCTTGGAGATAACATCCAGAATAATATGTTCTTTCTTCTTCCCAGGGATGGAGATAAGGCTGATTGGCCAGCAGTTTCCTACGTCTTTCTGTTTGCTCTTTTTGAAGACTAGAGTTATATTGTCTTTCCTCCAGTCCTCAGGCACCTCTCCTTTTCCCCATGACCTATCAAAGATGGTAGATAGTGGTTTGGAAATAACTTCTGCCAGCTTCCTCAACACTCCTGTGTGTATCCCATAAGGACTCATGAATTTGTGCATGTAAAGTTTGCCTAGATGACCTCTAACCAGATCCTCTTCAATCAAGGGAAAGTCTTCCTTTTCCTAGACTCTGTCTTACCTTCAAGTTATGAAATCCCCAATATTCAACCTTAGCAGTAAAGTCTGAAACAAAGAAGGCACTCATTAACTCCCTCTCAGTGTCCTCCACTACAGGGGCACTTACCACATTAAGCAATAGATGCACTTTTTCCCTAGTCTTCCTGTTACTACACACATACTTACAGAGGCTTTTTTTTGTTGTCCTTGGCATTTCTCACCAGGTTTAATTCCAAGTGAGCCTTAGCCTTCCTTGTGGCATCCCTGCATGCCCTGATGGTATTCCTGCATTGTTTTCAAGTAGCCAGACCCCTTTTCCACATTCTGTGATCTTTCTTCTTCCATTTATGTTTTTCCATAAGCTCCTTGCTCATCCACGAATGTTTCCTGCCACCTTTGTATGATTTCTCACTGTTACGGTTGCACTGATCATGAGCTTGGAAGAAGCAGTGTTTCAGTGTCAACTAGGGCTCCCTTACCTTCCAGTGCTCTTACCCAGAGAACACCTCTATATCCTTGAAGAGGTTTAAGTTGTCCCTTCTGAAATTCAGGGTTGCAATCCTACTTATTGACCTGTTTCTTCCACGTAGGATCCTGAACTTCACTATCTCATGGTTGCTGCAGCTAAGCCTGCACTAAGCCTTCACATTCAGAACAAGAATTTCTTTGTAAGAACAAAGTCTTGCAGCACAACTCTCCCTGTTGGTTCCTCCACCACCTGTGTCAGAAAGTTTTCTTCTACACAGTGCAGGAGCCTCCAGGATTCTTCTACACAGTGCAGGAGCCTCCTGGACTGTATGTGCCTAGCAGTGTTGTTGCTACAGAAAATATCAGATGGTTGAAATCCTTCATGAGAACCAGTGTCTGTGATCAGGAGGCTATTTGCAGATGTACATGGAAGACATCATCATCTTCCTCCTCCTGATCAGGCAGTTTGTAGTAAACACACACAGTGTTATCAGTCATGTTAGTCAGCAACTTAGTTACAACTCAAGCTCTCTACTCATTCATCATTCATCCCTAGGCAAAGCTCAACACATTCTTATTGCTCTCTGAAATAAAGAGCAACTCCATCACTTCACATCGTTGGTCTGTCTTTTCTAACAAGTACATAGCCATCCACGATATCATTCCTGTTAGATAAGCTGTCCCACCATATCTCCATGATTACAATGAGATCATGGCCCTGTGATTTCTAATTCTTCTTGTTTATTCCTCATTCTTCATGTGTTGATCTACAGACAACTCAAAGAATAAAAGGGAGAAGAGGATGCAGGATTCCCTAAAGAGCTGCAAGTGGATCCCCCATAGCTGTACATAACCTCGACATGTCTAGCCTTCTGGCTCATGTCATAGGAGGCAGCTAAGAAATATTGTCTCTGTTCTCATTAGCCAAGCTTATTCCCCATTCAGTTCCAATAGTGTGAGTGTTGCCATTTTGGACAACATTCCCCAAGTCCTTCAGTTTAAAATCCACCTCACTAACTTGATTTTGCTGATTATGTGTATAGGAAGGGTATCCTGGATTAATACACGCATAGAAATTTAAGGTGCTGTCAAATTTCTACACTGTTTTTCTGATCCTTCATATTATTATTATTATTATGAATAATTCATTATTATATAAAAAGTAGGACTTTATAAGAAATGGGTTACAAGATAATAATCAGATGGGTTACTTTAAGCACAGTGATATAAGGTATAACTCTTTATTAAATTTTATACTAGTCCAACAGTTGCCAAAAGAAATGCTGTAACCAAGTTAAATAGAAAAGGTTAAGCAGGAAAAATGGATTTAGCAAAAATTTATACTTCTTTAACGTTTCTTACTTTAACTGAGGAACAACCAAGGACTTATTTCCCTTTATGTTTGGAAGAGGATGCTACTAGACTGATGGATATAACATAGCTTTCTTACTACTAAATCCTAAAACTTACCAAAAATGCATGTCCTCCTTTGGACAAGCTAATAATAAAATTTAAAAAAAAACTAACTCCAGCAGACCAATGTTTTCCTAACACATTTTATCTATAATTTCTAATAGTGTCTAATATCAAGAGGAGGTTAACATTTTGTAGCCTTACCAAAACACAAGCAGCTCTATATTTTGTCAATACTAGGCATTTAACATTACTCACAGACACTTACTGAAGTCATGTATTTGCAGATTTAGGAAGCAGATGGGCAGAGTATTTCAAGGTTAATACTAATTTAGTCACCATAGAAGATAGTTAACATTATTAAGAATGCTGTCAGAATTACATTATGAGCGTTGAGTCTGTGAATGCCAAACTCACAACCACAATATATTCTGAAGTTCTGCAGGTTCATGAGAACACTTATCACATTTGTCTTAATAGTATAGAGTCATATTAGCACATTGGCACTCCCAAATCTTGTGAGACCTTCAGTAGTGTTTAGTGCACTCTCACAACAAGGAATCTACATGCAGAGTCTGTTGGGGCTACTCTGTATCAGATTTCATTAGACAGCATTCATAACTACTCTTCAGGTTGATTTTCTGTTTATTTCAAACCAGAAGTGTATTTTTTGCAGTAAGCTCTTGACTGTCTTTACAGTGCTTTTGTGCTAGGTATGGTCACAGAGTCCACAATGTCTCCTAATGAAATAATGGCTCTTACTATCAATATTGGAGGGTGGATGTATGTGTACTGTTCAGTTCATTGTTTGTTTATGTTTTAGTGTCTTAAATTTAGAGTTGTCTACTCATCATGTGTTCATTTTGCTACAGAGATTCTATGGTTCCACTTGTGAAAGATTATCAGTGATTCTGCAAGAAGTAATTGAATGTTGTCATTATGTTTCTCAGAGAACTTTTCTACTGCAGATATTTTTTCTCTGGTATTCTACCCAGTAACATTTTTTTAGATTTTCACATTAAAAACAAGGATATATTTATCCTAAGAATGTCTAATGACCTTCCTTTCACACAGCTGTTGCTACTTTGCTGCCAGATGCAGAGATTGCTAATCATCTTGTGATCTGGAAAACATTTTGGAAATATTTTATGGGAAAACATAAAATCAACAAAAATAATCTGTAAAGCAGAGCTATTATTCAACAGCATTTCACTCAAAAGTTGAAGGAAAAATTGAAGGAAATTAGAATAAAGCGGGCCTTGTTATACATGTATACATTTCTTACTATATATGTAACCTTTACAAGCTGACAGAATTTCTTGCAGCTATTGATAGCAGCTATCATCTTAAGAGCTGACCTTTTATTTCAGTTCAAAGCAACTTGGACTAATAATACAGCTTCTCTTAGTCTAATTTGAATCTGAAATCTTACCACCTTCCTGTGTGAAATGACCTGCAGATTCAATTTTTGGGGTTTCTTCTCTTAGTGACGGGATATTGTATTTTAATAGAATTTTAGTTGATAGGATTTAGGTTCAAGAAATAAAAATCACAACAGAACCGAGGCTTTTAAATATACTGCCATTGCATTTCAAATATAAACTATTGTATAACAAAAAAAGATTGATTCTAACTGTGACAGTGATAGGCTTATATCTTTTTGTTCAGATTTATATCTGATCTTGGACATTAAAGGTAAAATACCTAAAATCTTATTTAAGATTCAGACCCTTATCTCTGATGAGAAAACTTCTGTATGGGTATTGGATTACTCAGATGAAACTGTATATACATCGCCTTGGGTTCTTTTTCATATGTTTTAGGTTTGTTGTGGGATTTTTTGCGTGTGTGTTTTTGTGCCAAAGAAATGCCTTGCCATTATTTCCCTCCTCTGTTCCTAAGCAACATGATGATAGCCAGTGCCAGCTCAGTGTCTAGCCTGACCATGAGAGATTTAGCTAGTCAAATTACAAGAGATTTTTAAAAGTCACGTGTGTGGTTGTCTGGTTTGTCACGTGTGTGTCCTATCCACAGGGACAAAATCAGATATCATCCTTCTTGGGTGCCTACATTGATAACACAAAGGAAACTAATGTGCCTGCCTCTTTCAGAGCATATCTGCAGTGAAAGGTTTGACTATAATCCATGCAGTTCATACCTTATCAAGCTTCAGTCTACTTAGCTTGAACACACATTACAAGGCAGGAGAAACATTACTGAGCTATGAGAACTTCCAGGGCAACTTTAGTAGCACCTATTGAATCTCCAGGTGAGCCTATACATCTGTATTAAAGCTAGCCTTTATCAACAGAGCGGCTGAATTTGCCATGGATATCATACAGGATATATGTTATGCAGACGTAAACACAAAAGCAGGACACAGGACTCTCCATCTGCTTATCTTGGTAAATGATCTGGCACACATCAGTCTTCAGCAGCAGATCTTGTCAAATCTTTGTCCTTCAGCTGCTCCTGCTTCCAGAGGAGGCTCTATGCTACATTTCTTAGCCAGGTTATTCTGAATTATCTTCATAAGTTCATGTATTTTTACATAAAGTGGATAATTTTGGATTGCCTTTTTCACAGCCTCATATATTTTACAGTGTACACTTTAATTTCCAAAGTTTATACTTGATTTAATTTCACCAGAAATATGAAGTGTCAAGTATATTTGCTTAGAATTTTTGCTCTTATTTTCAGTCTTATAATGAAATCTTGAAACTCAAATCATTTTGAATAAACATTCAGTCTTTTTTCTTTTCATTACTATTATTTTTTCCCCACCATTTAGAAAGAAATTGAAATTGAAATTAAAATAAAACTTTTTGTTTAACAACAATTCCAAATCATAAAGCATCTCATGCCAAAGCAACATTTGAGTGATATTTATCAGGAACAACAGTATCAGCTCTGTTCCAGGAACATTCTTTTTGGATAATTATGACTTATCGCGAGGAGACAGAGAACAAAGTGTTGCCCACACAAGCCTGATAGACATCATTACTGTTTTGTTTAGTGTGTTTCTTTAGTAAGACATAGAGGGGAATACGGTATGGAGTGGCTCTGGGAGTTTGGCAACAACCATGCAGTAACTGCAAAGTTCACGCTAACATAGCCAGGCACAGAAACAGTTTTTCGTACAGATATATAATTTGGGTTCACTTTAATGTATACCTCAAATAAAGTAACAGTATGCATTTTTTATTACTGTTATTTTAGTCTAACTTAAAGATCTTATATCAATCACAAAAATGTTGGCAGACAGAATGCTACATTTTATTCAAGAGTATATCTAAGAATTTAATTTGATCTTAGTGGCATGGGAGAGATCTTGTGATCACATCTATTGCTATTTGCTTTGTTCTTCTGTGCTCTTGATAGCACATATCATTTTCACTCTGTTCCATGCCCCCCCCCACCAGGTTATACCTTAAACCACTCCTTTGAATGAGAGCAAATGTATTTCTTCAATATGTAGTTCCTGGCTCTTCAAAACTTATTTTTCTTACTTCTTCCAACCTCACTTTATTGTATGGCCCCAGAAATACCAATTACTTTATAAAATAAATGCGTACCTTTGGTACGTGTTCTTAGTATGACAACCATTATTTGATGCAAGAATTTATATTATTTGTATCAGAGTTGAAAATGAGTAACATCTCAAACTGCTGCCAAACTTTTGTAGGATTCAATGTATTCACAATATTATAACATCAATCACTTAAAAGTGCATGAACCATGGATTTGACTTCTCTGTTTTTCATATATTCTATTTTTTCACCAACTATCCTGGATTAATGGAAAACAGGTTAAGATAGCAAAGTGCACTGGAACAGTCAACCTACTGAAGATAATTATTTGTTGTGTGAATTCATTGCTATAATAAATAAGAAGAAATTGGGAAAAAAAAATCTGGGACAATAATTCTGTATTTAACATATACATTAGTATCTAGCATTTCAAATAGAATTCACAAGAAAGTTCATAGCAGAACTATGGATAAGCAACAGTGTCTGGCCCATCTAACTGGAACTCATGAACCACAGTTCTAGTCAGTCTTGATGCTGGATTCCAGACAAATATTTTAAGGAGAGAAACAGCTCTTTCATTATAGAGTTTCCTTCTCTTCTTCCCTGAAAAGGTCAGTAATGGCAGGTGGGCTTCAAATTGTATAGTCTATTTCTTCCCTTGCCCTTTTCAGAGGCAGAATCCATGCAAAACATAAAATATCATGTAAGCTTGAAGAAAGGGGTAGAATAGATTTGAAAGAAAGTGCTGGTTATCAAAGTTGTTCAAGTGAAACATCATTGTAAGACAATCTTCTGGAGAAGTTTACTCAGCCTTTTTAACCCACAGAGGACTTTCCTTTTAATTGTATGCCAGACTCTGCATAAATCACAGAACCAGTCAGAGAGTTACAATTTATTCCCATCTTTACTTATATTTTGTCTATTTTTTTTTACAAGTAGGCCTTTTTAATACTGTTATTAAATGAATTTTGATGGTGGAATGTGGAAAGAAAATTACATACCATTGTGCTGTTTAACTTTTCATTAAAACAGTGTTAGCTACAGAAAAGAAAGTAAAAATTGTAAGTTAAATCTGGGTATTCTGAAGCTTTGGATTTCAAAAATTTCCTCTTAAATATTTGGGCTTTGCCCCAGGGCAAGTATTTATCTTGATAATATTTTCAAATACTTAAACGTGCCAGAAGTAGAGAGAATTTTTACTACTACAAAGTGAAAATGTGTACAGGTTAAACTTGTTGCAAAGCAGCCCTTTTTTCACCACATTTCTTTTATGACATTAGCAGCAAGGCAAAAACAAAACAAAACAAAAAAATCTTTTCCCTCTGTTTTCTACTCCTTTCTTCTTTTTTCTTTTCTACTTTTAAAAGTCCTGTAAAGAGATATGATCCAGTTTCTTTTTGAGTTGAATGTCTGATTGTAACTCTACACATTCGATTTAAAAATTCACAGGTAATGTATATATGTTAACTGAAAATGGAACTGCAAATATATAAAAAAATGATATTTTTTCAGAAGTCTATTCTCAAATTCTTTCAAGATGGAAAGCCAGGCTGCATATTTTTCACTGTTCACAGGAGTGTGTTTAGCCAGTATTTCAAAATTCATAGCATTAATTTTCATAACCTGAGCTTGCCAGAATTTAATTTCATTTAGAATAATGTTAGGTTTTGAAACATTGCACAAATAAGGTGAAAATCACCTTAAAAGCAACATGTTTAACTCCTTTAAATGAACTGTCAGAACCACCAAACATTCTAAATCCATGAGCCATTTTTCATCTTCAGATTTTCCTTTCTATTCCAAAAATGACTTGATTTTATTTTGCAGATTACTAAATGTTTTTAGTCCTTTATGCTGACTTACCTACCTTACCTCAGAAAAGTAAATTATGTCAGGGGGTCTGGACTAGATGATCTCTAGGGGTCCCTTCAAACTCCTACAATTCCGTGATTCTGTGATGTCCTTATAATCAGCGCCCAACACATAATTCTAAGGAATTCCTGGAATTTGTGATAATTCAGATCACTGGCCTCTCCTGATATTCAAAGATTTCCTGATGATTTACATGACTTTATTCTTTTTTTTGTAAAGCTTATGCCCATCAATTTTCTTCATATATAGTGCAGTGATATTTCATAAAATGTAAGTTTTATACAACCTTCTTTTTAACCAGCCATCACTGGGCACCACAGGCACACACAAATATATGTGCATTGAAATATTATTATTGATAATTGTCTTTTACTCACCAAGTGGCACAAGCACATGTAATATGTAATTCACATGGGTTTTGATCCAATATACAATGTATGTGTAATTGTGAGTGAGAGCCCATCAAGTCTGGCACACTGTGTGTAGCAGTGTATAGAGCACTCAGGAGGACCTCAGGTCCTCACTGAATGACCTAGGGACCATACTTGACCTTTCAAAAGAATAAAGATTTCTCAGGCTGTTTGAATTCTTTATCGTAGAGATATCCAAAGTCTGCTACATTAAACAGACCTCACAAGTCTTTGAAATGACTAGTTTCTTTGTCATTTGAGTAGAGAAAAAAACGCAAAGCAACATCTATTTCTTTTTTGGTCTTTTTTTATTTTTATTTTTATTTTTTTCTGATAGACTGAGTAAAAACCACCAGATGAATACAAAGTCTTATGCAATAGTTTATAGCATACATTTATAGCTTTCTAGATATATCTCTTCTAAGGAAACAACACATACTGAGTCAGATTATACTCATTATTACTTTTCAGATCCCTAAAATTTTATGCATAATTGCTTTGTTAATGTTATTGTCTGTTATATTTAATAAAATGCAGTTTATTATATACCTTAATAGGTTTTCTGCATTGATCTATCTTTATTTATTCTAGGATTGCTGACTGTACAGTAGTTCTCTGGATGTCATCTGTTTAATATTATGACAGGTTAGACAACATTGTATAAACAGCAATAATAGAGGATGAATTCACCATACATAAATCTCTTAATCATGGTTAAATATTCACTGCCCCTGCTTGCTTCTGCGCATCATCCATGTCCTAAACAGCTCAATAATTTGCTTACATGCAGTTATAGAATAGTCTAACAATAAATATATTTGTTTTTCTCTTTGGTAGTGATGACATGCTATAAGAAGAAATCTGCTAAGAAAGGATGCTTTAGCAAAATGCTTAGATAGCAAGATGTCTAGATAGCAAAATTAAGTTTCTGCTTGTATTAACAACCAGATTTTCTAATTTGCTTTCCTGACCTTACGACAGTTCATGTTTTCGGTGGGGACACATTATCAATCAGTGGCGCCTGTGCTGTACTGGTCATCAGACTGTAGCACAATGGGACTCATGGTCATCTGTGTGACAAGGAGGCAGCATGATGACCCTAAATACAATGATAATGCTGCCACTGCACTGTGCTCTCCCTTTCCTAAATGAAATAAAGCAACGCTTCAGAGAAATTGAGAGTATTGTGGCTGGACTCTGTGTCTGTTGGCATTCTATTTCAATTTATACTGAAATTATTTTTGAAAGAAAATAGGAAGGCATATGGCAAGTTATCTCACTTTAGTTGTCTAGGCTCTGTCCTATTCTGGTTCCAGCCATTTGACAGATAAAATATTATTGCTTAGGCTCTTGAGTGGAGCGGAAAACTATACAGGATGCAAGGAACAAGCTATTCTAGAAAGTAGCTTAATTAGCAGAAACTTAACTACTGTTTAAATCCTACTTCATGACAGAAATTTGTCATATTTTCATACTAATTTGGAAAAATTGTGAGAACATAGATTCTTTGTTTTCTGTGATGACTACTCATGGGCCACAAAAAAAAAAAATCTTATATGCTTTTCTAAAACATGGTGGCATGGTAGAAGGGAATGCTCTTTAATTAATACAAAAAAAAAAAAAAAAGACAATATTGACTTCCTAGTGAAATATAATCAAAGAGTGTAGGAAATGCTCATTATACTTAGACAACTCCTTTCATTTCAAATGAAATTACTTGCTATTAAAAATCTTAAGCAGATTCTTAGGACATTTTATAGTGGCTATCATTTCTTGTCAGACAATTTTATATCACTGTTTTAAGGAGGGGATAAAAGCTTCCAGGCATACCTAGCATCACAGAGAATGAGGTGACAAATTGGAGATCCTGGAACAGACAGACAATTAAAATTTGTCATTGTTCTGTATACACTGCCACATACTCACTGATAACAGGATTTTCCTGTTCTCACTTTTGTTTCTAAAACTAGTTTAGTTTGTGATTTAATTAAATACATTTTCCCCTTCTCATAAACCATGGAAACATTGAAGAAACCCTATTTGAGATACAGAAAGGAAATGTCATTGACAGAGTGACCCTTAATCCTCAGAATTAGATATTTTTTTGAAATTACGGTTTCAGATTTAAAAGCAAAGTTGAAAAGGCCAGCATTCTTCTGCATCCCAGGTCCTCTTTATATGTTATGCGTGGAGAAGAGATGCCTTAAGTAAAGCCTTTTGCTGCTCAGACTCCTCCCTCCCTCATCTGTCAAGGAGGAACTGGGAGCATTCCTGTTGCATTTTGTGATGCAACAAATACAGCCTTGTCCCCCTGATCACATATAGAAAAGTTGCCAAGATTTCTCAGGAGGCAGGGAACCATGTGGATCCTCATATGCACCCTCTGAATCACACTTCAAAGGAGCATTTACTCTTTTTGTCAGGGCATCCACAGGAGTAGATGGGGAGCAAACATGTGCCCCAGTCCAGGCTGTCAGGGCTACTCCATGCTCTGTGTCTCTCTTTCTCCATTGTCAAATATATTAGAGATTATATCCAAATATATATATATATATGTATGATAATTTTTTTCTCCATTTAGAATGATATATTTTAATGTGGTTTTCCATCACTGGTCCAGATAACGTATAGTGCCCTTACATATAATTTGACAAAAGAAATAAAAAGATATAAGCATTCGATACAAATGTGAAAACTACTGTCATCTTCTTTTTGGTGTACAAAATAAATCAGCATTATACTTTTTACAAGTTCAGCATGGGAGAAATTCTGATCCCAGTTGACATGTTTGAGACTGATATGAGGATTAAATCAACATTTTGAGTCTTTCTTTATCAAAATATGTATGAAATGAACATGGGGACTGGTTTTAGAACTCTAATTCACTGAATTTTGTTAATTAGAAGTATATTAGAATAAAAATTTTCTTTATATTAAGCTCAACCCAAGGATATATATGTAGGCAAAGCTAGAACTAACATGTAAGGGAAATGTGATTGAACTTCAAAAAAAAGTGGATGAAACAAAACTCAGTTCTTACAGCAGACAAGAAAGTGATAACCTGAGGTAAGACTGCAGTTTACTCTGGAAGATGTATAGTATGTCAGGTTATCATTGTAAATCTAGCAAGACTAGAGGGTGTTTTGGTGTAAAAATAACCATTTGCTATTTAAACTTGAAAAAGAATAGGGGTACCAGTAAAACTATTGATTTGTGTTTTGTAGCCTTCACACTACTGAGCAGATAATTCTTTTCCGTGAAGAAAATATATTTTACAAATAATGGAAAAGGAAGATCTTTGCTCTTTCCATTCACTTTTACAGGTAGATATCTATTCTCAGTGTTCCATTTTGGTCTTCCTACTCTATGGCAATATTTCTTCAGCTCAGGTTGCCTTGAAAGTTGCACAAGGATCATGGCATGTGGAAAAGAACATGTCTCTCAAGTGCATGAACATCAAGAGTGGCAGAGTGGAAAACAATTGTTGCAAAAATATCAATAACTTTACAAACATTTCTGCAAAAAAAGTTAACTTTGGCAATCTTAAACTTGGGAAGAATCACCAAGCTTTTAAAAACATAAGAAAATGACAGTGAAAACTCATGACTTGCACTTCTGTCCAAAGTAGGTTAGAACATGTAGCAAAGCATTAACATTTCAAGGCTGTGCTGGTACCATTACACATAAAAATCAAATTGCCAGTTTCGTTTACACTTTCGCTCATATTTCTACCTCTGAAGGATGCAAAGAAATACTTACAAATGTAAACGGTATAACAAATCTAGATCATATTTTATTGAGAGTCTGAAACACCAAAGTCTGACAAACTGCACTATTCATTGTAACTTCTGAATTCTGCACAATCCAGTGAAGAATGTGGATGCAGCAAAAGGGATCACATAAGCCAGGCTGTCTTAATTTGACTGTGCTAGTTACGTGCAGAGCTAAAGCATGTTTTTGTCTGTCACATTTTCAACTTTTATTCAAGAGATTGAAATCTCTAGGAGGGGAAAACATATATTAACTATTTAGAAAAAATGTATGCATTTAATATCAACAAAACAGTTTCACTCAAATCAAAAAAGCTATAACCAAAAGTCTAGCACATACTTAAACACTTTTGCTTAATCAGGGTGGAAACAAAGCTCTACTTTGGAGATAAGAGGTGTAAACTCCTGAGACATTCAGCCTCCTTAACGAACACATTTGGAGCTGCAGGATAATAAATTGTTATTTAAGAAGATACAAGCTCATTGTAAACTTTCATTTGAAACAAGAAAAATACACAACTTACAATTTTTATGGTAAAATTTTTAAAACTCATCTCTGCATTCATGCAAAATTTACAAGCAGTAATGAGAGACCAGTGGCTGCATGAGTAATGTATTACGCTGTTTCTGTTCAATTCCAACAAGGTGTGTACTAAACTGTTTGACAAAACATCAGATAGAATGAAATAATATTTCTTAGATAATCTTTGACAGGCTTATAAAAAGAGTGTATAATTTTCTATTCCTTATGTAGATATACATTATATTTAACCCTGGCTGTTAGTATGAAGTGCATCATTACAGTAATGCAAATGCGTGCATATTCTGTCTGAGTATGAAAAACAGGATTGGATCTCCAATAATAATTTGAAATTAGCTTTCAAATATCAAATAAAGTAGCCATCAGTGTCTCACTGTGCTTTAATTAGACCTTAGGTTAGTTAATATTCACTCTCTTGCTGTATCGATTTGTATGCAAGCTGTAAAATAAAATCACTTAATTTAATGCATTAATGTAGCTGTATCTCAATGGGTGGCAAACAGATTGTGGAGATTAAATAACATGCTTTATGCAGCAAGGCTTAGTTTAATTTGTTTGACAGCTGAGTTTTTACACTAGTAATTGCAGATATTGCAAGTGGAGCTAAACAGTGTTGTGCTGCTGTCCGTGTATATGAGAGCCAAAACTGATGTGCAATTTCAAGGCCTTCAGATTCTGAAAATCATAATGTTGGTGGTTTTTTAACTTCAGAAATAAGATTACATTTGGATATAGTGTTGGGTTTAACCCCAGCAGGCAGCTAATTACCATACAGCTGCTTGCTTACTTACCCTAGGTGAATGAGGGAGAGAACTGGAGAGGTAAAAGTGCAAGAACTCACGGGATGAGATAGACAGGTTACTAGATAAAGCCAATGTTGTATACAAGCAAAGCAAAAGAAGGGATTCATTTAAAACTTCCCATAAGCAGGCTGATGTTCAGCCACTTTCAAGGAAGCAGGGCTCATCACTCTTAACTGTTTGCTGGGAAGACAAATGCCTTTGCTCTTACTGTCCTCCTCCTACCCCCTTCTTTCCCCCCAGCATTATAGTTCTGCAATACAATGCTCTGCCATAATTGAAACACTGGCATTTATTACCATTATTTTAATCAAAAAACCAAAATACAACATAATACAAGCCTCTGAGAAGAAAATGAGCTCTACTCCAGCCAAAACCATGACAGATAGTAATAAAGGTTGAATGATATAGAAACAGATCACATGCACTTCCTTCTATGTATTCCTCTGTCTTATATGGACAATTTATATTAATATGTATTTGCTCCCAAATAAAATCCTGTATGAGCCAGCCCTAGGAACAATTCACACCTGATCTCATGCTCATTAAATTAGGTTGAAAATGTTTTTTTCTGAATTGAACTAAACATAAAATCCCTATAAGTGTAGTCTTCTTTGGAGAACTATTTTTCAATTGCAGTTTTTTGGTTTTTTTTTTTTATTATTATTTTTTTTTTTTTAAGTGGATCTGAGAGAGGAAAAGGATTACAAATAGCTGAGCTTTCAGTGAGGTACGTAAGAGATGTGGCCTGGGATCATGTGATTCTCAAATTGGAAGGAATTTAACAATTTATTCATAAGGACCTAGTGAGTTACTCCAGAAAGAAGCCCAGACACCAGTGTACATACATAGAGCATATGTGCCAACGACCCTGGAATAAAAGGAGACAGTAAGCTAAGGTGACACACTGTGTGGACACATAATGAATTGGACACATAATGAATACTAGATCTCAGCCCTACAGTGAAAGATATGGTAGTCTCAAGAAGCAGAAGCTATAAATTTGTGCTGTTTTCTGTAGGCACTGCAGAGATTTACTGGTAAGCAGCTGACCACCAAAAATACTTCCTCCTTTTCACCGGCTCCTGTTCTTATAAAACTTATACTTTCTGAAGATCTCTGAAACTGCCCTAGAGGAGGTGAGAAATGCAAGCAGATACATTTATTCCTTTAAAAAATTGATGCTGTAACTAGACAAGCTTTGACTTCCTTAATAAGAAGTAGCTTTATGGACTACCACTGCATAGTATCCCTTTTAGAGGTTATATAGTTTGTAGTTTTAAGTTTTTGAATTAACTATAGCTCTAAATAAAGAATACAGACAGACTATCTTTTCCATCTTCTAGGTCACTGAGAGGCATTTGACATCCCTACTGCCTTTACAGTTCATTAGGCATAAAGATCATATTAGGAGCATGTCTCTCCTCATCAGCATAGCATTAGTGATAAGAACAGTTAGCACTAAATGTTTGCTTGTCATCTGAGCCCATACATAAACCTATTGAGAATCTGTGGTTTTGTTCTTGTTGTATTAGATAAGTAGACAAGGCTCATTCACTGTGAATACTGCAGTTACTGTAGCACAGAAAATATTGAACTTGAACCAGTACTATTATATTATTAAAAAGTAAAGAAAGAAAAAAAAGTCATCAATTAAGTGTTTTCTGGGAATTAGAAAACAGTTGAGTTCCAATTTTTACATAGTCAAATGTAAACATCCAGAATTTGAGTACACTCTACATCTACTTCTCTACATCATAGTAAACTACACTATGGCAGTGCTGTTCATTCACTATGAAGGAAGTATACCTGACTAGCTTAAACCAGAAGTCTTTTTTTGGGTTTGAAAGCAAGTAAGGTGAATCTCATTCACTACAAGAAGCTAAAGAGGCATTACATTTCAGTGCTACTAAGAGCACCTAAAGTTGGGAGCATAAGTAATGCCTCGATGAGATCAAAAGGTGTCCATAAATGAATGTGACATGCTTCAATATAGACAGTGACAGAATTTTAATTCTACTCTCAATGCTGGGAGAACAAACTCGAAAAACGCAGATCACAATCACAGAAATGTCTTTTTAACTATCTGATAGAACAAATTACATGAAAATAATGACAATAAACAAGCATTAGAATTTATGGATTCCTCTGTTTATAAGCTCTTTCCTCTCCAGATAAATGAAATAAAATGCTTTAGTGTCCCACCAAACCAGGTATCAGAGATACTCAACAGAGATTTATTGTCCCTAAGCTTACTCTGACACAAATGAAGATCCTCTTTTATTGCATTGTTCAAAAAATTTCTCCTTGACTTAATAAATATACAGCTATCTGGGGTGAATTTCTAACAGATGTAACTGCAACAAAAATGTGGAATTATAGTAGGAAAACAATAGTTCCTGAGCATGTCTCTGTTAAATCACAACACGTGTATTTTGTTTTAATTGGTCCTTCTCTCTTGCTGCTGGAATTTTACAGATTGTCATGGTTGAATGAGCTGCAAACAACTCTCTGAGAGCAAAGCTTTCATTTTTTGTTTAGAATTTTCCACTCAGGTTAAGAATAAGTGTCCAGACAGAAGCTAAGCACAAAGAGACAGAGAGGTGAAATAACTGATGAGAAAGTTCCTTTTTTATTGTTATTATTTTTAGTTTTTAGTTTTTGTTAATACCTTGTTATTTTGCTATTTTTCTTTTTTATTCTTCTTGTTTTTTTTTTTTTTAAGTGAACTACAACAACCTGCTTTCACCTCTATATGCAAAGTTCAAAACTAAGTTCTTCTGAACACAATTGTGTCACTTGCACCTTTGCCTCACTGAAGCCAAGAATAGAGCTGAAGAGTACTAAGTGAAAGCGTCTGAACAGACAACCAGCAGCCTTTGGCAGCATTCAGCAGGTTTTTTCTGATTCTGGATCCATGATCTTTGTACAGTCCTAAAAGACACTGTAAAACTGTGCTGGGAATTAAGTTTCCCATGTACGTGTAAATATAAGGATAATGGATGAAGAGTTGCCTGTTCATTTAAAGGTAACTGGTCAATAACCTTTTTCAGTGTAAGAAGGGATAATAAGAAAAGTAGGAATCCATAGAAAAGAACATAGAAGGACACAAGCCTGACCAGAAAATGGTAAGGGAGGCAGTGATGGGAAACAAACCTAGTCATACACACTAACTTGCATAAGCACATGAGTGTGTGGGAAGGCTCATTAAAGTGAGGCTGTCTGGTTGGGAACCTTGTCAAATGGGAAACTAAAGGATAAGGGGGAAGTCAAAAATCAAAATATACCAAGACACAGATGTGACAATACCAACATGAAGACAATGACACTAATTAATGGCCTGTCACAGTTATGTTCAGCCCCATGGCCCACAGGTCACATAGAGCCATGGACAAGTAATAATATATTTTAAAATGTTAGTAATATATTTATTTCTAAATTAGAAATAATTTGAAAAATTTTTGTTTAAGTCCAGCTTTATAGGTCATGAAAGGCATAGCAAATATACAATTGTCAAAAATACCCAAACATCTAAATAAGAAATGAAACATGTTGTATAGCATACGAATTTTTAAATCTTCAACTTCTGCAGTGCCTGCACCTTGACACAGTGTCAGTGATTTATGGTCTGGTTCGACCTGGTTCCATAATAAATGAGCCAAAGGGACCAACAGACCCATGCCCCAGGAAAGGGAAAGGAGAAAAGGTTAAAAGGACAGGGAGATGGGACTAAAAACAAAGCAGTGGCAATGACCTGAGGAGGAAAGCTAATTTACTAAATAAGATATCAGAATGCAAAATAAAACAATATAATACAACATAATTGGAATTGAAGTTAATAAATCAAATTGAAGGAGAGAGAGAGTGTCCAAAAATGAAGGCCTTATTCTAACATTGAAGGCAAGATGGCTAGGGAGTACATACACTGGTGGAATGAGCAGAAAGGGAAAAGAGAGAGCTGTCTCATGATCTGCAAACAGTTTTATCTTTCCCTCTGAACAGAAAATAGAAAACTCCTCTGGGGTAAGTAGTTCTTATTCTCTTCTGAGACAGGTATACCTGGAACTATTGATGACACATGATGTTATGACGTGGAATACCGATAACAAAAAAAATCATAAAACCATTAAACATGGAAAAAAAGAGAGTTGCAGTCAGACATTCAACTCAAAGAAAAATTGGACTGTATACCTTTAGTAGACTTTACGACGCTCTTACCAGAGAAAGATGTCCCTCACTTCACAATCATGCCATATTCATGGTAACACTTTTTGATAGTATACATATTTGTAAGGAAATATTGTCAGGAATGAAGCACAGAAAGAGTAAAACTAGATGAAAACTCTAACAAGCACCACGAGAACTCAGTAAGAATTGCAACCACTTCCATCAAAGCAGGCAGTGATGCATTAATTTGATAAAAATAGGATCAAATATCCCAATATTTTGATGTTTTTGTTGCCTTTTAAAAAAGTGTTTTATTAAAGAAAGATAAATATAATGGTTATTTCTATAGATTAACTATATTATATATTTTATATGTGAACCACAAAAGTTCCTTTTCACTCAGTGTGGACCAGGAAAGCCAAGAGGTTGGACATCTACAGCCTTAAGGAAACTGCAGGTGCCACATTTAGGATGTTCAGATGTGCACTGCAACTACAAAGATTGTGAATTGGAGGCTCCTGATGCTAGGGGTGCTGGAGAACTGCACAAACTATTGTGGGATGTGCAGGGAGGAGAGGAAGCAGGAGGAACAAAGAGATGGATAGACAGAAAGGGATATAAAGGGACCAGTCAATATTCAGTCGGTCTGTTTGAGTCCTGCGCTTTGTCCCCACTGCTGCCCTATCTGCTTATATTTTCTTATTAAATCATTTCTTAATTTAACACTTTTCATATTTGCATTCTCTATACTGTGTGCTGGAAGGATTAATTGCTGGTTCCTGACGACACTATGCATGTGAGTGCAGACTGGTGTCAATGACTGGAATCAGTCCAGAAGAGTGGGCAGCCCTGGCCCATGGTGCCAGAGAGGTCTTTTACCTCAATCCACTGTGACAGGAAGTCTGTGCTTCTTCCAAACCACTGGTGGGAGTAGAGTGTATCTTCTCCAAACCTGACATGCACATGTGCATTCACCCACAAAAACCAGCTTCTTCTCAAAGGCAGGAAGGGCCTTTAAATGCTGTTAAAGGCAACACTTTATGTATGGCAGTCTTTGTGACCAACTCTATTTCTGTCCTGTGTGTGTGCATGTCTGTATGTGTTTGTGTCACTGGGGTGTGTGCTCAACTTTGCTACCAAAGTTAGTCCTGCAAAGGCGAAAGCAGTCCCTCTGACTGGGCAGAGAGACCCAGGGACACTGAGCAACAAGCTGTGTCCCAGTGGCCAGGAAGGAGCAGTGCTGGACTGTAGCAGCTGGAGCAGGAGATCCTGCTCTCTATATCACTTAACAATCAATCAGTGCAGGGCACTGCTGTCAGAAACCTTAATTGCAAACTGCCATTCAATAAAAGTAGTCATAATTTAAGCCAGAGTGACTGCAAAGATGAGTCTGTAGCTCTATCTAGCTCAGAATCCTACCTCAGATTTGATTACACCTAGATAATTAGAAAGAAAAATAGATTATAAACCATCTTTAAACCAAGAAAAAAAAAGCAAAAAAACACAAAGAAAAAGTTATAGAAGTACTATTTCTGTATGAAAATTACAGGAAGTCCTTGAACTCACTCTTTTGACCTTACTATACTTCCACCTACATCTTTGTATATATTAGTCTCATCTACAGAGTAAAACATTTTTCTAGAACTTAAACAAAATAATACCTCACTTATGCAGCATGATAGCATGACCAGTCTTCTTCTTTTTATTATTTTATTTTCACTAGAAAACTAGAGAAAAGTCTCCATGAATGCTTACTTCCTAAAAATTTTCACTTCCATTGTTACTTCCCTCCTGATGCATTGCAACTAACTAGGTATCCAGTCTAAGCAAACCAACTAGATTAGTTTTTCCATAAATAGCTTGGTATGCAATTGATTGTCTTACAACAGACCTTTTGTACTTTTCATTCTGCTTCACACTGAACATCCTCCTATTCCTAGCCATGGTGAACATCTACCTTACCCTGCATACTGATTCTATCTCCAACGTGCTTATTTCTTGCTTCATACTAAAATCAAGTTACTCTGCCAAGGTGACTTATTAATGTAACTATTAAATCTTCTTCCTTTGGAAAAAAAATTCTTTCAAGCCCCTGCAATAGAATCAATTTTGCATACTTAAGTAAAGGGAAGCGCACAACAGAAGTGTTCCCAAAGTCGAACAGTCCTACAAGCCTTTAAACACCGTCAGCAATGACTGATAAATTAGAAAGGTAGATATAGACAGTTTTTGCATTATGTTTGTCTTCTGTTGCACAAAATTTGCTGAAAGCAAATTGGAGGCCCTCTCCCACTCTGGCTCATAGGAAAACGATTTCTGGGAGGCTAATTAGCCAGAAGTTGGAGTGTATTCACTGCAGAGGCAGCAGGAGTCAAGTCACTTTGAAAACTACAGAAATAATGTTAACTGTCTCCTTGTAGATCAGCATTTCCCAATAGGCTGCCATGAGGCAGTAGTACTCCAAAATAATAGTGAATATATATATATTTTTTTGTACCTCCACCTGTTTGTACTTAAAAGCTAGTCCTTGTTGCTCTCGGCTGTGGATGAACAGGTTGTATTCCTTGTTTGACCTATCTAACAGATAGGCATAGAGATATTGGTGGCTGCAGTTTCTTATTTTCTTCCCAGTTTTGTAAAAAAAAATAATAGTAATAATAATAACAATAATTTAATAAAATCTCATGGGTTACACATGCACTTCAGTTCATACTGTTTTAGGTGGCTTCACAAAAATCCTTTTTAGCAATAAATGAATGTGAGAAGAGGGAAAAAGAACTAAAATTCCAATTACATTTTAAATGAGACTTCCCTGCTTTTGCAGCCTTTTTATAGTAGAGGACTTTGATTTCATTTTAAATCATTTCATAGGAAAGTGAATTTGAAAAAAAATCATGCTCACGGTAATTCATGTACCCAAGGTATTAACTGCACTGACTGAGGATATTCAGCAAATTTTAACAGAGTGGAAACCTTGCACTGTTTTCTGAATAGTTGCTACTGCTTTAAGTTTGTGATGTAATATTAGGATGCTATGGTGTCAGATCAGATCTCATTAGATTGCATTGCTTTGTATTATGTAAGCACTTTTAACAGATGAAAGTTCATCAGTTTAGTTATGTGCTCCTCAATGCTGGAAAATCTGTTAACCAGATAAATGCTATCATAACCTGCACATGTCAAAACACATAGAACTCAATATCACCAGGAGCTTGGAAGTAAACCTCATTAAAATCTACGGAGGAAATCTCCAAACTTCAATGTACTATGAAAAGAAAATTACAAGCACAATAATAGCTATCCAATCAGAACAGCAAAACAACACAATACCTCAGGCAAATCTGACTTATTCTTTAGGATTGAATGGTAACTTTGAAAAAAGTACCTATGAAAAGGCAATCATAAATAGAGAGAAGGGGAAGAAGAAGACTCAGATGGGTCTAAGCTCTCCATCTGACATGTTCCCTTTCCAGTCAGAGAAGCATGAGGAAGAACAGCGAATAAGAAGCATGAGACTGATCAGTCTTTGAGCTCCAGCACTCAGTAAGGGAGCTGTGAGTAGAACTACTTGCCACAGTTGCATATGTAGGACTCCCTGGACATCTTCCTTCATATTAGCTGGTCTCTAAAGAAACGTTTCCTTGGATCACAGAATACAATACCAGAATAAGCTTATTTCTTAAACAGAAAACTTAGGTGAGAAAAATTGAAAGGTTTAGAAGCAAATTTCTTCCACCTACACCTTCTTAGAAAGTGTAGTCCCTATACTGCAGTTTTAATCTGAACTTTGAAGTTTTCATAACCATTCCTGTAGAATGTAGGGGATTTTCCTTCTGTGTTTTATTTCTGAGGTTTGTTTCTGAGTTCCCAGACTCCATTCATAACTCAGGCTTCATTTCCAGATCTCAGACTCTTTGTTCTAGCTTTCTCCCTTAGGCAAATTCACCTCTCTAGAGGCTCCACACTTGACCATATGACAGCTTTTAGAAGAGGCATCTGAGCAGCCTTGATCCATGCTGGACAGATGGATCTGTCAAATACATAAAGATGTATCAGCAAATACATAAAACACTCAAATCTTTTGTAAAAGAGTGTGGGGGAGCTGATGCCAAGTAGCAATTTCCCTCCTCACTTTAGTAATCCAGGCTGCTTAAATACAACTTGAGGAGTTTGTATGATGTGGGTGTAAAGGCTGATGCTCAATTATAGCTGCAGGATTTGTTCTGTAAGGTTTTCTTCCACTGTATGTAAATACAGCAACACTCCCTTGATCATCTGTTGTGGTTTAACCTGGCAGGAAGCAAAGGACCATACAGCTGTTTTCTCACTCCCAATGAGATGGGATGAAGGAGAGAACTGGAAACAAAATAGAACTCATGGGTTGAGATTAAAACTATTTACTAAAGCAGAAAAAGAGAACAGTAAAAAAAAAATGCAATTATAACAATATATGTACACACAGTTACGTATCTGCAATGCAATTACTACCAGACAAGTGATATCCAGCTAGCAAGATAACTGCCTGCCAACTGATCCCTGCCAGCAGCACTGTGTCTCACCATTCACTAACCAACATCCAGCCAATCCTCAAGCAGCAACCATCATGGTCAGGTTATACATGGCTTTATGACCTTCCACATGATGTGAGGGTGTGAGACACTGGAACAGGTTGCCCAGTGAAACTGTAGATGCTCCCTCCCCAGAAGCATACAAGGCCAGGCTGGGTGGGGCTTTGAGCATCCTAGTCTAGAGGGAAGTGTCCCTGCCTATGGCAGGGGGGTTGGAACTAGATGATCTCAAAGGTCCCTTTCAATCCAAACCATTCTGATTCTGTAGTTCTGTGATGACACATGATAAGAAAATAATTGCTTGCCTAATTTGGACCACTGTCCTGGTTCTGCCCTGCCTCCTCCACTTGCCACATCATAAAGACATCAGCTCACCCCCACCAAGTGGCCTGGCCAACCATTAGGTGTGCTTACATCACTCAGAAATAACAGAAACCTTGGTGTTATTATTGTCGTCTCAGTGGAAACTGAAATAGTGTAACACACATAAAAAAAAATTAAAAATAAAAAAAAGAGAAAAAAAGGTTTAGTGTTAGTAAGTTTCAGTTTCCAATAAACTGTTTTGCTTGTCCGCTTTTGGAGAGGTGTTTAGCACATCCTATAAAAGCATGTTTGTATAAAAGTTTATTTAAAGTAAAAATTCACTAGTAATTAAAGCTTTTTTACTGTCATCTCATATTTAGATCTGTATGTAAATACAGTGTAGAACATCAAGAATTCTGAGAGTTAAATAAAAAATCTTCATACAAAATAATAGATTATATGCTGTATTATTTCAAACTTGAGGAATACAAAATCTTTAAAAAAATAATAATAATAAAAATGAGCTTGGGAAAAATGTGTTAATTATTGAGTTTTGAATATAACATCAGATTGTGTAAGAAAATCATAATGAAATAGTTGCAAGTATGTAATATAAAACATTAAAAAAAAAAAAGCTTTTCACCTTCTTAAATGAATGCTATGGAGAAAGGGAGCTATTTTGCAAAACATTGAAGTGCAATATCTTTACATTTATCCATGAAAGCTTGTGTCAAAAAAAGGCTGATCTTTATTTTAACTGATTTCAAATAAGACAATAAAATTGCTACGCACAGCACTTCATTTTTATGCAGGATCCACCAAAGGAAAAATCCTTTGCAGCAAAGCATGTGGTATTTATTGGCATTTGAGCCTTTTAGGAGTAAAATTCCTACCAGAAATAGTGATGTATGACAACTCAGTATATCATATCACAGTGTCAAATCATTTTTTAAGTTGAATTTAACCTGAAAGGATCTCCTTCTTCAAAGCTTATGCAGTATTACTTTATTATTTTGAGATGCTTGCAATGTGGAGCAGGCAGTTTTGTAATAGTATTTTATTCCATAGTAGCAAGGCATATTAATTCAACATGTGCAGGGTAATACACTGATCTTTGCTGTCATCCAGAAATGAAATGGCATGTACAGCAACTGTAACACTGCTACTCCTCTATACTGTCTGTTCTATGACAGATTTTAAAACAGAAATCCTTGGTGATCTCTGTAAATTCAGATTACCGAAGATCTTATGAATCCATCATTAAGATGACCTCCCATTTTTCTGTTGCCAGTCTATAGATAAATTTATGTAAGATACATATGACAGATACATTTCTTTGGTACTGAAGTGCTTTTGGTTTAGTTTATAAGGGGCTCAGTTTTACATACATCCAGATACACTCAGCAGTGCCAGGACTTTTAGAACCATTGGAAGAAAATAAAAACTGTTTTAAATTTAATAATATAAGATTTGGTACAGTTTCCACTGATCAGAAACCTACTCAGATTCTCTAGAGATATTTTAATTATGCCTGCTAAACTCATAAAAATTTCTATGTTTACTATGGCTGCAATAACATCTCTGCATTAGGTGGATCTACCTGGGTTTAGCATCCAGCAGAAATCTGCTGCAGATTAAAGAATCTAAGGAGAGTAGAGAAGGTGATACGAAAGTAATACTCACTGAGATAATTTCATTTCACCTAACTTCATCCATCTATGATAAAGTAGTACCCAATACCCCTTGAAGGAACAGAAAATAAACTTTCTACCTCATATTATTTTCTTCCCCAAATGTAGAATAAACTTATATGAATTATTTTTAATAGGCATCTAAATTAGGGTAAGATGTTGGCTTTTTAATCATACTCCAGTGTTAATGCTGGTTCATACCTATCAGAAATCCAAGGGAAGCAATTCACTAGTAAAGAAATTGCTGTCTTTAAGCAATGTCAGGTGAATAAATTGTAATTTTCCACCTTCTATCTTTTAATCTCAAGAAGTGGAAGTATTTAATTAAGTATAACCACACACATGCACAAAATTAAAATAAATAAATAAATAAAATAAAAGCCAGAAAATTTAAACACTGAATAAACCAGAGGGAACCCTAGTCTGCTCACTGCCATTTCACAGGACAAGTAGGCCAAATTATTTCCGTAAACTATCTGCTGCAAATTATTCCCCAATGCTCACTAAAAATTAATAATCCGAAATTATTCCTATGCTTCAACAATACTTATGGTTTAGATACTTCTGTAGCTTTCCATACATACTAGCTTTATGAGTTTATAATGGAAATCTTTAAAATTGAATAGAAAAAAAATCAGGAATGTTTGTATAGAAAACATTCGACTGAGGTATAGGTTTTAATAGAGAATATCTTCCTTTCCTTTCCTTCTTTTCCTTCCCTTCCTTCCTTTTGTTGTTGTGAACAATTTATGTCATTTAATTGTTCTCCTACTAGAGAAACACCTGAAAATTAAACCATAATTTCTGTAGAAATGTACTGTTCTGTTAATTATATGACCGTTACCCCATGAAGGACTAGGAGAATCTGTATAATTCACTACACTGACCTGGGGTGACTGATATAGGTGATCTACCGGGTTGAAAAAGAGCAAGGCTGATGATGGAGCTGAGCTGCAGTTCCTTTTCAAGAAGGACATCTAAAAATAATTACACAGCACAAGACAAAACATTTCCAAGCACCGAGTTAGCTAATAATTATGCAGAAAAAGGCAATCACTCTGGCAGAATATGGCTTCCTAATAGTGTAGCTGAGCAAAGCAGCTTGAATTAGAATTAGGTAGCCGGGAGGATCACTTTTGTCTGTTTGCATATCTGAATTTGATGAGCCAAGCTTCTTAGAGAGGGGGAGGGAAGGGGAAGAGAAATTGAATAAACTGCAATGTCTTGCTTTACAATAGAAGTGTGAAAAAAATGAATATGAAATTTTAGTCTCACTTTGTGTTGCATCAGTTGAAATATATTAATAGAGAATTACATCCTTTTTCTAGTACTCCACTGCTTAGTTAAAAAGGCAATCTATTAAATCTTTATGTGTTTCCTGGTTAATTTTTATGCAACCTGATTATATAGCTACAAAAGAGCTCAGAATAATCCCTGTAATGATTGCAAGTATGAAAATAAATCCCATTTCTATTACGCGTGGTAGTTAGGGATGTACTTAAGTTCTTGCTCAAGGCCCCTAAGTGCTTTAATGAACATCTTCTTTCTCATATGCTTACAGCTGAGCTTATTATGAATCTTTTGGGGTTAGATTAACCTCACCTGATTATAGCTACTTAAAACTGATGCAAAAAAGAGGGGAATTCTTTCAGAAATCTTCAGACAAATTCCCAAATTAAGCTAAAACTAGCTTAAACTATCCCTTCAACTTTTCAAATAATCTCGCCCTAGAACATAATTGTGCTTCACACCATTATTTAAATAAAAGCTTCTACAAGATGAAGTAAATCAGAAAAATGCATGGATAACAAATGTACTGTTACTAATGCTGATTTCTCTTTGGCATGTCTAAAATTATTGTTTAAGAAGCAGAAAATGTTCTTACTTTTTTTTCACGATAAATGGTGCACATGAGATTGTTAAAATGCTGTTAAATATGTATAGTGTGCTTCTGAATGTTTACTTTTCAGTCCTCAAGTGCTCTTTTTCCTTTGGGCCAATTAGAAGCATCAATATTGACTTGGAAAACCTTTTTTTTAGTTCTCACAGTCTAAGCAATGTCAGAATGCAACAGTAACTAAGTTTGTGTGTTGGTATTCTTCTTTCATTTTACCCCATACTTCTACCAAAGTTTGTTAAAACAGGAAGATGTCAAAAATATGTCATCCCTTCCACCAAAAAATCCATAAATGTTCTACCTTGTTCTTCATCCAACACCAGTTTGGAATTGCAATGTTTCTAGCTAAATTCTACCTGAAGATCCAGCAAAATAAAAGTTGCTCCCTTGTGGTACATGATGAGCATTAAAACTGATGCTGTTCTATGAAAGACGGTTACCCAGTTTTTGAAGACACAATTGAAGCATCTCTCTGGATGGCAGAGATGATGAACAGGTGTCTTGCTATTCAAAGAAGGATGTGTATAGCTTGCATGGATGTTTCTCTTTGTTTGCTTTTTGTTTGTTTTCATTTGGAATAAAAATATATGTGCTTTCCCATGTTACTTGTTAAGCAGGACTACTATGAAAGGATTGTCTAGGGAGTTATAACTGTCTTTTTGTTTTGTTTTCTAGTATCTGAATTCTACTTTTTTTCTGTCATAAATGCCAATGAGAGTGGTTTGTCTGAAATATTGTATTGGCTCTGGACCCATTTGAGAAAAACAAATACTTGTAAAATTATTATACAAGAAAATTAGATCAGCTTTTCAGACTTTACTTTTTTGACTTGAAATACAAGATTCAATAATTAACACAACTGGAAGGTGTAAAATCAGTAAAGTAAAATCAGTAAAGTAAAAAATAAATAGAGTAAAAAATAAGATAACATATAAAAAGTCTACATAATTTAATGGTACTTAACATTATTTTGGAAAAGAAAAAATATTAAAAGCATTCAAAACAGATGATGGAATTATGCAGCAACCAAGAAAATAATTGAGACTTTTAACTCATAATGCAGTAAGAGAGTTTCCAGAAGAAAAGATTTTCATGAAGAAAAGCTATGCAGTTTCTTAGGTAGAAATATTTGTCTATTTGGCTGTGTTTGCTACAGTGTGTTATGTTGGTACATAGCGTTATGCCTTTGGTAAACTACTGTTTTATTCTATGTGGTCATACATGTATTCTTTTCATGTTCTGAAAATACATCATCAAAAGTTGTAAGTCACAGTACTATACATCTGCTTTATTAAAAAAAACTTAAAAACATTGATGAAATAAGCTAAAATCATACCTCTGTTGGTCATTTGATCTCACACTTCATGTTTTGCTATATTTTGGTTGAATTTTGGTTGATTTGTTGTTGTTGTTGTTTGTTTGTTCATTTTGTGTTTTGTTATGTTTTGTTTTGTTTCTCCATTTTAATGTTGCTTTTCTAATGCTTGTCAGATTAATGGAACAAGGTAGAAAAAGAGTCACCCTAAATTATTTGGTCTCTCTATAATCGCAGGCTTTTCTGTTGTTTGTTACAAGAGTTAATGTGAATAACTTTGGGCACTTTAAGGAATGCAAAGTACTTCTAACAAAGTAGAGAATGTCTGTTCTCTGTATTACCATCCATGAAAGTATTTTTATATGAAAGGATACATTTTCAGAGCACTGCAAGGGAGGTATGTGCTAAAATCTGTCCATATATAACAGGATTTGTGCTAATACCTCCTACACACTACTGTGAAACTCTGACCCTCTCAGTTTTTAATAGTTTGTATACATGGAAAGGAATGATTTGGAAGAAGCTGACATATGAGGGAAAACAAAACTAAACTAAACTAAACTAAACTAAGAAGACAGATATATAATTGAAGTGGTAAATTTTAAATAAAATGTACATTGTAATTTTCATTGTCATCATAGTAGTAGTTTTTTTAAGTTTCGTTTTGTTTTGTTTTTTAAAGTATGGATGATCTTTTTGTCTGAGGACCACAGATGCTTGAAGGGATTGGCCTGTTCTATCATCTCTAGACACAGTGAATAAGGCTGAAGAAACATGTTCTGGAAAATGATACAAATTCTCTAATATATGGGAAGCAAGGTAATGGTGTTGAATTCAGTTGAACTACACGGATTTAAGGAATTCCAAATTTAATTCATAGCCACAACAGCATCATGTTTCAAAACTGTTCAAAGAAGAAAAAGACTTTAACAAGCACCATGTATCAGAATAAATAAGTCCTTTCAGAGATTTTCTGATTTGTATTATTATTGTTATGTTATTATTGTATATGCACTAAATAAACAAATAAATAAATATGAAATTATAGTAAAATTAAAGGAGAGAAACTACATGCAGGCATATATTTGAATTTATCTTGTGTATAACAATACGCTGTTGTGTATATCTATCTAACTTAATTTTATCAATGATGGGCTCACTCTAACTCATCAAGGGCACCAAAAGTCACTAGTGTCTTAGGAAAGGAGATTGTGCCTTTTTCTATCTAGCAGTTTCAGTTCAGAACTGGGATTCTGCACTGCAGCTCAGCCTGGAAACTATGTGAAGAAACTTCACCACACTTTAAGTGGAAGCTCTACCAGCTCTTTGATTTTTTTTCCTTCAGGGATGGACTACAAGGTCTTGTACTCGGTCAAGTGCATGAGGAAGCAGCTTCTTGAATACTAATACTACATCTTTTGAATTTTGTAGCAGGCTTCACAGAAGAAACAGTATTCAATTTGTAACAGTCTAAAGGCAACTGCAGGATCTGAATGGTTCAGAATGTTGCCCTCAGTGGCACATTCAGTCACCCCAGGTTGTAATCCTCTGCTAAAGCAGTTACTGACCATTTAAAGACATGCATATGAAAAAATCAATATAACTGGAATACAAGTGAATCCCATACAGAAATATAGTCAGGAATATCACATCAAATATCTAGCTTGCCCACAGTCCTCGCTGAACACATATAACTAATGCACGCAACAGAAAATGGAAAGGATTTTGAAATTAAAAAGGAAAAACAAAAAACAACAAAAAAAAAGTACTTACCCAGCAAAAGAAAATCATTTAATCACAGGAAACAGAAATTGGTTTATCACATCTAGCCCACCACTACAGCTAGTAACATCCACAACTCATCAGTTGTTTATGTTGAGCAATGACTATCAGTTACCTGAGGGAACTATTAAAGTGTTTCTTATAATAAAATCCAGGGGAAGAATAGGTACACATTTTAAAACCTTTTGTTGTTGTTGTTAAGTTAATAAAGCTTTCATGTTCAGATGAGTTGTAAACTCTGCCAAGCCTGTATTTCCCTTTGAGACAAATGCTCTAGAAGTTTTTAACCTCTCTTTACTTATTCACATATCCATTGCATGATTCTTTTTCTTATGTCCCAGAAAGTGTTTGCTACTTTTATTTTAATTTCCCCAGTGAAATCTGTGGCTTTTATTTTTTTTTATTTTTAAATCCAGCTTCAAGTGGGTACAGCACAGCCCCAGTGAAAAGAGTTAGGGGTACTGGTGGATGGGAAGCTACACATGGGACAACAATGTGCCCATGCAGTCCAGAAAGCCAACCATATCCCGGGCTGCATCAAAAGAAGGAGATGATAGTGCCCTTCTGCTCTGCGTTTGTGTAATCTCACCTTGAGTACTGTGTCCAGATGTGGAATCCCCAGGAGAGATGTGTACACCTTACAGAGCATTCAGAGAAGGGCCATAAAAATGATCCAAGGGATGGAACACCTCTTGTAAGAGGACAGGATAAGAGACCTGGGGCTGTCCAACCTGAAGAAGAGAAGGCTCTGAGGTGACATGATAGCAGCCTGTAAGAAAGAAGGGGATTGATACTTCAGTAGCATCTGTTGTGATAAGATAAACTGGTTCGAAGTAAAAGAGGTTAGATTTAGACTGGATGTAAGGAAAATATTTTTTACAGTAAGAGTAGTGAAGCACTACAGTGGATTGCTCAGAGAGGTGATGGATGTTCTGTCCCTAGAGACATTCAAGGTCAGGCTGGATGGGTCTCTGAGCAGTGTGATCTATCTGTAGGTGTTCCTGTTCACTGCAGGGAAGTTGGACTAGATGGCCTTTAAGGGTCCCTTCCTACTCAAACAATCCTATGATTCTCCTGGAAACTTAAACACATCTATCAAGTTGTCTTACTTCTCATGCATAGGATCAGTGGGATATGTAGATATCTGTTGCACAGTTGCCACATAATGGGTGAGAAATTGTGTTGTGGTCTTAAGAGTATTGTACTATGTTCTTACAGTGTGTGACCATCCAATTACTTTTGTTACTTCCAGTCAGAAAGTCAATCAATGAGGTGTTCTGCTTCAAATGTGGGTATGATGTATTCTGTTACTAGAGGGCATGTGAAAAGAGACGTTTGTGTGACAAAAACTCCTTTCATAAGACATGACTACTTTTGCAAAAATCTTCCTTTCCAATAGCTGGACAATGACTAATGAGATTTCTTTGCTCTCGTGTTTGATATGAACTATAACAGCCATGAATTACAAAGTCTGAAAGGCAAACACAGAGAAAGAAGCCATTTATTTCCACCCCATTCCTTCACTCAAGGAAATTCAGATGCACAGTCTGTTAAGTCTTGTGAGCAAAATCTCAAAGGGAAGTAAAGACCATTTATTACATCAGACAAGTATTATCCAGAGCTGCTCTGTTTTAAGTTTTTAATACAAATAGGTTAGGCTTTTCAAAGAGTCACATATTAGATCAGCCACAGAACACTGGTCCTGGTGGGATTACTTCAGAAGTGTACATATATGTAACACTTCCTGCCCATCTTGCATAATAGGAGTTAATCACAAAAGCTGTTCAAGACTCCAAATTCCCATGGAACAAACAAGAAATAAACCCACAGTATACGAAACACATTCAAAGTAGACATTGTCATATATTGGTTTCCCTTTTCTTTGAAGGGGAAAGAGGCATGGAATTACCATTTCAGATGTCATAAATATTGTTCACCTTTGTTTTGATATAACCCTCCCACAGTAATTGATGATAATGCTTTACAAACAATATATTATCAATATTCTGCACTTTCATGCGTGTAGTACTATTCTCTGATTAGTTTCAAAGCTAATTATACAATTTCCCACTTACAACAAATGGAGCTGTCCAGAAAACAGTATTACGTCAATCATCAAAAAGTTCAGCAAGATGCTAAACAAAACATATTTACTGTTACCAGAAACTAACAGGTTTGTGTCTGGATGCAGGTGCAGGATGTTAGTTCTCATTCTGCAGGAATGTGGTTAGTAGTTCATCAATATTTAACTTCAGAATTATAATTTTTCACTATCTGTGAATGCTGTGGTTTGTTTCTAAATTAAAATAGTCTGTTTTTTTTCCAAAGTGACAAAGAAAATATTCTTCATCTATTGAAGCATTACATATTGTCTGAAAAATGTTTCTATTTTCCTTGGAAGAAAGGAGACAAGTACTTCCTCTATGTGATTCTGAAAATTGTTTGTGACAAACTTATATTTTTGGTAAGTAGAAGTTATAAGAACATACTTCTTAATATCTTGTCAATAGATTGCTTTCTTTTACAAGGATGCAAAGTTTTAAAGCATAGTCAAAACCAAATGCGGAGGAACTGATGTTGGCGTAATAGACTCAGTGACCGGCTTTCAGATATAGTACACTGGCAAGCCATGCCTTTCAGCACACAAGAATTACTGTTAAATTTCCTATCAATTTTAGATGGTACATTTCCCTTATTTTATTTGCCATGTCTTCACACACTGTTGACAAGATGCAGTGATTTTATTCATGTCTTCATGTAAAATCTAAAAACATTTCCAAATTGACAAGAGAAACACAGTAACTGTGACTGAGAGCTCCTGGTTTCATGTCCTGTCTTGGAAGTGAGCTTTCTAAAATTGTCTCATGCAGTGCTACAGGCTTTGGGAAGAATGAATGGAAAGCTGCACATTAAAAAGATATTTGGATGTGCTATTTGACAGCCAGATGAACATGAACTAGCAGAGTGCCCACGTGGTCAAGAAGATCAATGGCATCCTGGTTTTTATTAGAAATAATGTGGACAGTAGGATGAGGGAAGTAATCATTTCTCTGTACTCAGTACTAATGAGGGTACGCATCGATTACTATATTCAGTTTTGGGCCTCCCACTACAAGAAAGACATTGTGGCCTTGGAGCTTGTTCAGAGAAGGGCAGCAAATCTGGTGAGGAGTCTGGAGTGCAGGTTTCATGAAGAGCAGCTGAGGAAACAGAGACTGCTTAGTCTGGAGAAGAGAAAGCTCAGGGGAGACCTTGTTGCTCTCTACATCCTGAGTTTGGGACATCCCAGGTAAACAAGTGACACAATGAGAGGTAACAAACTTAAGTTGTGCCAGGGGAGCTACAGGTTGGACATTAGGAAAAAAAATCATCTCAGAAAGAGTGGTTTTATATTGGAACAGGCTGCCCAGGGAGGTGGTGCAGTCATTATCTATGGAGGTTTTTAAGAAAAGACAAAATGTGACTCATAGGGACATGGTTTAGTGGGCAAGATGGTGACAGACTGGTGATCGAACTAGATGATCTGAGATCTTTTCCAGCCTTTATGATTCTATGATTCTTTATGCATTTCTGGTTGTGTAGGTTTGTTTACTTATTTATTTCCCATACTACAGGAAAAGAAGGCTTAATGAATAGAATAGCAGAAAACAGTCATGATCAAACCACACTCCAACTTGCACCAGTAGTATGGTGAGCAGGAACAAGAACAAAAATGGAACAAGAAGGGATTCTTCAGGAGGGAGCCTGGCCACACTCTAGTGAAAAATGTGGCTCATCAGAGCACACTCTCTAAATTCTCTGTCAAGCTGGCCAGTGCAGAAAGTTTTGAATTTCCCTTTTCTTTCACTCTGTCTCTTTATCTCTTCATTTTGTTTACTTGTTTAGTTGTTTTGCTTTGTTTCCCTGGAAGTAAATCTTTAATTCCACAATAAATGCATGCAATACAGCGGACCCCAGGGCAGGCCTGTGTCATCATGCTTTCTGTAATAGTATTTGGACAAAATTCTGCTTCTAATCTGGAGACTGCAATACACTCAATGCTGCCTGCAAGCTTTTATCTATGTCACAGTTTCAGTCCATTGCCTGATGAACCCCTTTGTGTACAGATCACAGGGCAGGTCCCCTGGTCATTCAGATCTAGTCAGAGTATGACATAAACTCTGTACATTCAAGCTACTATGTCACCACAAAAACAGATAATGTTCAGTCTATGGAAGTAATCCTACATTCCACAATTTTGACAGAGGTGAGACATTACAGCAGTTAGCTGTAGTAGCTGTGTTAAACCTTTTTACCATTTCAGCTTTAATCCAGACTGCAAACAGCTTCTATTCAGACCCCTTGAGGTAAAAAGGCATTTGTTCTCTGTTTTTGCAGGACTGCTGACAGTAACTGTCAGACTTATCTCGCAGTATTCAAATAAACATATTAGGGTTTAAGGAATTTTTTTTTTCTAATTTCTTCTTTGTGAGGATTAGCCTGTCATGCTGCTTTTGACAAACCTCTTGTCAGGTTTTGTGTAGAAGACTTTCGAATTAGCCTAGACATCTTACAGCTAGGTTTCTGTTCCAGAGAACTCTCAAATATAAGGTCTAAAATATAGGTAAATACCTCCCAACTAACTAGTATAAAAAATGACTCTCTGAAAAATGTTATTCACACATCCAAAAGGTGATTTCTGAAAGCGTGGAGTGCATCTGCCTGTATTCCACTGTAGCTGAATAGAACGTCCAATTTCATACCATTACCAGGCTGCACCACTACATGTAGAAATTAATTAACATTTAATAAAATTTTAATGAACATGATAGCTGGAAGAATGTGAGAATGCCTGAAATGAATTATTAAAAATATTTTAGACTCTCAGCTCAAGAGTCAGTTCACTTAACTGGTTTTTAGATTGCTAATTACCTTGTACAAATTAGTGATCGGATCCCCCTTTATGGTTAATAAGAAGATAAAGGCACCAAAAGAAAATTTTATTTCATCTCCTTTAGATTTTCATGGCATTTAAATGCAATAATCTATCTTTTTAACTCCTAAAATATATATATATATATAAACCAAATCCAGTAGCCCCAGGAAGTCTCCATTAACACTAAACTGAAGCAGATTTAAGCCTGGCTTGTAAATTTAAGCCTGCTTCAGCATGAAATCTAAGAAACTGTCTGATTTCATATCAGTCTAGATATGAATAAGTAGACTTATTTCTGCAATCTATCATGGAATCATATAAATTATTATGAAGAATATATAAAATCATCTGCAATTAAGCTCTATTTCAAATTCTCCAAGAAAATTTCCGGTCCACAGTTTGGACTTGTAACAGAATTTTATTAATTTAAAGGCCTTTGTTCAGATTTTAATGAAGTAAAACCTCATTTAGATGATGCATTTAAGCATCAGGCTTGGTGACATGAATATCAATATTTCCTTCAATACAATTAGTTAAACTACATTAAGTTGGATTGAAGTAAAGCCAGTTTTTTCACACTACTATGGACAATATTATCACTGTTGTCAAAAGTTTTCAGACTTATTCACTTTTATTAAGTGCTAGATCAGAAGATAGGAAAATGTCACTTTTAAGAATCAGTGATTTTCACGTGTGTCCCAGTCTGATTGTGTTTAAACAGTACATTAATTTTTGCTCCTGTGTAAAATTGAAGTAAAGCAATGCTATACATCAGACTCACAAAGTGGACAAAATATCATGTTGAGATTTTTGTTGTGTTTCCTACTGCATGAATGAGCTCCTTTGTCCATTTACATACAAACTAGTCACATGACAGTACTGTAAAGGGGGATGGAAACAGATGGGAAGCTTTCAACACTTCCCAGATTCTGACTGCAAACTTTCTATAGATTTGTCTTTTAAACTCAAATAGTTCTTATTTGCATCAAACTCATCTGTGGGAATTTTAAAGATGGATAAGAAAATGCCTAACTGATGGACTAGCAGTATACAATGAAGGTACACTGAGGAAAAAAAACAAGATACATGAACTGTATTCTGCCACATCTTGGGTGCCTTATAATATGTTCCCTATATGTAGTTCTATTTCCTTTCTCTCTCTCTCTCTCTCTCTCTCTCTCTTTCTTTCTTTCTTTCTTTCTTTCTTTCTTTCTTTCTTTCTTTCTTTCTTTCTTTCTTTCTTTCTTTCTTTCTCTCTCTCTCTCTCTCTCTCTCTCTCTCTTTCTTTCTTTCTCTCTCTCTTTCTTTCTTTCTTTCTTTTCCTTTCAACTGTAAGTAGAGATATAAACTTTTTAAAGTTATTTGAGAACATGATATATTCTGATGATGAGACAGAGCTAGGGTAGATACAGAGTCACAGAATCTCAGATTTGCAGGAGTTGGGAGGGATCCCAAGAGGTCATCAAGCCCAACTCTTCTGCTAAAGCAGATATGCTACAATAGGTTGTGCAGTTAGATGTACAGACAGGTCTTGAATATTTCCGTAGAAGGAGACTACACAACCTTTCTGGGCAACATGTTCCAGTGCTCCATCACTCCTACCATAAAGTTCTTCTGCATGATAGTATGGAGCTTCTCATGTTTTAGGCCATTACTCCTTGTATTATCCCATCCATTTGGCTCTCACTATTCATAAGTTATTCATAAATACATATCAGATTCCATCTCAGTCTTCTTTTCCTCAGCTGAAGGAATCCATGTTACTCAGCCTTACTTAACATGGGGGACACTTCAGAATAGAATATTCAGGTTACAGTCACTATTGTTATAAATGTTGAAACAAATCCTTATTTACATTTAAATTTTAAATTTAAATCCTTGTTAGAAGGATGTGCATTTGTTCACTTGTCCAGATGTCCAAAATACATTGCTTTCTTTCCTTCTGGAAGTGCACATCATCATAATAAATTTCTGAAAATAATTAGCTGGATATTTTCATAGTGGCATCAACATATTCCAGTCCTACTAACTCACCTATCACTTTCAAATGTCCATTCCTCTAGATCAAATACATTTAAACTTTTGCTTTTAACATTTATCTTGGAAAACATTAACAAACATATGCAGCATTCATTTTTTTTTTCTCTATTATCAGCTGGCACAGTGCTGGGAGGTTTTTATCAATACTTTTCAATGGCCAGATTTTATCACGGGAATTTTTTCAAACCCCATCAATACTAACAGTACAAAAAGTTGATTGGATCTTTAAGTCTGGATCTTCGCAGATGCATTTTATAAGGCATTATAATTTAATTAAAGACACAGAGACATGGTTTGGCGTCAATTAAGATGGTAGGAAAGAATTAAAAACAAGACTGAAGACAAGACAGAGACAAAAATAATACACAGAAAGAGAGAAATGACAAAGAAGAAGAAGGCAGACTGACTTCTACTGCTTGATTTTGTGCATTGCTTGCAGCAGCACAAGGCAAAAAGCAAATCAGTAAAAACAGAAAACAGACATCAATTTATTCTGATGCATCTCACTGACATAAAAAAGAACAGTAAATATGATTTGGAACTGTAGCGAAGACCTTGGGCTGATTTTTCATTTTCAATTTATTCCAATCTTCTTAAAGAAGAAGAAAGTTTTTATTTTGTCTTATATTGAAATTTTAGAAATCAATATGTTAGGTTTTTTTTAAATTTCACCGGAGAGAAAGAATTGATCTTCAGTCTCACAGAGACTCAAAGACTCAAAAGAAGAAAATTATGTTGCTAATTAGTAGCTATAAATGATGATGGAAATAGATAATACATTAATTGAATTCATCACTGCCATTAAATCTTTTGTTTCAAACAGGGACTTTTTAAATATTGTAAAGTAACATATTGAATGCTAAGCCTGAAAGGAAAGAGGAATCTTCTTTAACCTGCTCCCCCAAACACAAATTAGAATAAAAGTTAATGTAGCTATCCTCTGGGCAGTCTTGCTGCCAAGCTTTATGCTTTGTGGTCATAAAACATTTCAGTAAACTGAATTTTAAGTGCCTGAATTTTAGTCAAGAGCTTTAATCTCACTTAGGAACTGGTTTATAGTGACAAAATTTATTTCATTTGTGAACTCAGACATTGTCAGAGAAGGAAGGCATTTTAGTTGCTGCTTATCTTGGTTTGAATGTAAAAAGAAAAATAAACTTACTAAACGCTACTGTCTGATTATTTTAGGACTACTATAACTTTTCCCAATTTTCTCCTTAAAAAAGAACAAGTAGAAAAAGGCATAGTCCCAGTAACCCCCTAAGTGTTTCTGTCAAAGGTAAAACCTAGAGGAAAGACAGAAAAAGCAGAAAAGCCACTTCCATTTGCAGTGGTAAAAATGAACATGAATGGAAGAGACTTTTCTTCTTTACTCAGTAGAAGGGAATTCTCAAACTTTTGTTATACTATATTTATAAGGCTTATCACAATATTTAAAAGGACTGTTTTGCTCCCAGATAAAAGCTTCACCAAACATGCAATTAAACCTCTGAGTGAATAGATTTCAAACAAAAAAATAGGAAGAGGAAAAGAAAGAAGATGAACAAGAAGTACAAGAAGGCAACAGAAAACAAACAAACAAAACAAAACAAAACAAAAAGAATTGAACGAAATAGAGGGAATATCTGTTAATAAACCTCTGAGCTATCAATTTATCATTTCGTTTTCTTGCTCCCAAAACATCAGAAGAGTGCAGCAATTTACTAGGCAGGGAGTAATTTATTTACTGTCAATAGTTAGACTTGAGCAAAGAACCAGAACAAATAAATACTTTAAACAGTGCTAAATAAAGTCTATAGGGATATTACATCTTCTTTCATAATATCCAAGGATGACTAGTCAGAAAAGTGACTTGTGGTAACAATTTCATACTGGAGAGAACTGCTAGCAATGTTGAGTACAATGAGATTTCTGGCAGTCCCTATGCGGCCTTGACTTTCAGTCAAGAATAACCGGATGTTCAACTCCTTTGGCACAGTCCTGTGGCAGTTGGTAGGAGGCAAATAACTCTTTTGGAAGACAGAGGAGGCCATCTAAATGCTGACATAATGAGAATACCGTGCAAAGTGATCTCATGCACAACTAGAGAATATACAACTAATGTCATTCATATTAAAATTCTCTTTAATGTTGTTCCCTTCCCCTCTCCTTCCCTTCGCTCTCCTCGTCATCTCTTCCCTTCCCTTCAATCTCCTTGTCTTCCCTTCACTCTCCTTGTCTTTCGATGTACAAGAAAGTGAATTGATATATGATTTCCTCAGTACCATGAGCAAGCTTTAATTTAAAACACATTTCCTGTGTAACAAGGTCAAACTTTACTGTATCGATAACCCTGAAGCAAGCTTGGCTGGAAGCCTTCAGACATAGCTTTTTTTCTGTTCTGTAAAAGGGTATGAAAAAAATCAACTTTTAGAGGAAAAACTACTGGGTTTATCAGGAGTCATAACTTCTACCTCCTTTGTCATTCTTCTGGGGAATATTATACATATACATGTGTACTTCCTCAATTTATTTATATTTTAATATATACATACATACTTCTGCATGTATATATGCATCATGTGCATTTATTCTTCCTTTTTCTTCAATCTGCTGTATTAATTTTTTTAAATAATAGTTCACTACTCGCAAAAGACGAGTTATCTGTTACTTATTTTAACTATTAACTATTAATTATTACATCATTTAACTCTGAGGTGAGCAACTGTGGGATTCTAGTGTCCTAAACTCAGTCCCAAACTTTGAGATTGAGTATTGCCTTACTAAAAGCCAGAAATCTTTAATATGAGAGCAATAATAATTGCAGAGCAATGACAACCATACAGACAAGTTAAATCTGTAACAGATTTACATAAAGTTTAGCTCAACAAAGCAGAGCACATTCTTCACTAGAGTAAGTCTATAGTGGAAAGTATCCCTGGTTACATATAAAATGAAAATTATTTGAAAGCATGGGTAGTATAGACAATGGAGGATTACTGACACAGTACTTTTACTTTTAGACAAAAGGTTTTCAGATTCAGAAGGTAAGCTCTGGTTAACTATTCTGATACACACCATTTCTAGTCTACCCATTTCTTACCCACTCTGTCATGAAAAATGAAATGCAGTAGAATGACCTTTTCCTAGCTTTTCCTGTTGGATCACTGTATGTACAATAATCACTGTGACAGAAACCTGAATCTCATTTATTCCTACTGTAATGTTTATCTATTAGGTTAGTCTTTCTTCTGTGAAATGGATTAAGGTACAGGAAGTCAGTGATGGCCTTTTTCTCTCATTTTTTTCAACACTTCATTTTAATTTCAGTTCACGATTCATTATAGCTCTTACATTTCTCTCCATCCCACACTGTTGATTAATTAAAATGAACACCCTTAGTTACTCAGCATAAAAGATGCTTCTGTAAAAATTGTGATCATTTTTCTTAACAGAGATTTCAAAGTTTATGTATCAGTAAGTCCAAATTGTAACCTTCTCCTCAGGTGTTTAAAGCCATTCTGAAACAATAATTTCAGATAAGAACTGAATGTGAAATTTATCACTTATATTTTAAAGTCACATTTGTAAAAAAAAAAAAAATTCCTACTTGTGTCAATATTTTTTCCTGGACTTTTCGAAACACTGGAAAATGTACTAGAACACTGACACAGCAGGTTCATCCAGGTTCATTCCTCCTGTTAGCAATAAGGGAAAATGATGAGGGGCAGAACTGTCTAAAGAAAGAGCCACCAACACATTATGCCTCAGATCTTTACAGTTTCAAGTAAAAAAAATTAAAAAAAAAAAAAAAAAAAAAGGTATTGATGCTGTTAGGGCTACATTGCTTCTCCAACAAATGAACTATTAAACTTCAAAATCAGACTGAAAATATGTGGCTCTATTTGAGGTACATATTTCTTATAAAAATGCTTTCCATTTTACAAAGATCAAGAGGCAAAAAATATAATCATCAGGGTATAATCATCACTGTCTCTGATGGAGGTAATTAAAAGTTCCCTCTACAGAGTGCTGTTTATTTTCTTTTATGTGAATTTAGAAATACCTTATGCAATATACAGTTAGTGGGCCTTAAAGTTCACCAGCATCCAAGAAATTTTCTAGTTTTATGAATTTTCTTCTTTAGCCGTATGTGCTAAAGAATACATTTTGAATAGCAGTTAGTTTCTCTCACACTCACTATTCTCCAAAGTTTCAGTTTTTTCAATGCCAGTGTTTGTTCAAAAAGTTAATAAAAATTAATATTACCCAAAAGACTGAGATCTATAATATTTTCTCATTCACCTACATCTACTGAAGCTAGGGTTCTTAATTTTCTTCCCTACATCAGTGACAAAGTACTCAGTGTTTCTCAACACAAGGAAACTCTTTCAAAATGTCATGAAAATGTAGCAAATATTCCTGTAGTATATTAATGCCTTGGTCCCTGGTGAAAAAAATAAAATTAAAATAAAATAAAATAAAATAAAATAAAATAAAATAAAATAAAATAAAATAAAATAAAATAAAATAAATAAAGATAATTTGTATGCCAAATGGAAGCATCAATAACAGGAAAGTGAGCACAGTTGTTGATATGATGACCATTCTCTGTTAAATGTGCATATAATGGATCAGTGGAAGAAAATAGTAAGTTAGAGTAGTCATGAAAGTCACCTGATTAATATCAAGGTTTCTTCATGGTTACTGTAAAGACATCTTAATTTCCACATCTGTTCATGACCTTAGTATAAGACTAGAAGGAAAAAAAGTAAGCTCTGTGGTATCAGATCAAGCAAACAGTTTACTCCTTGTACCAGGTCAGAAACTCATTCCCTAGGCTTCTGGGGGGCAGTAGATTATTTATGTACAGTGTCTGGGCTAGACACTTAGCAGTGTGTCTATTAAAAACTTTTCATTTTCTTTCTTCATTCAGATTTCTTAAACCTGATAACAGAATACCTAAGGCTACAGACGATTACCGCCCTGTTATACCCAGCAAGAAAAAGCATACCACAGAAGAGAGATTTTAATAACTATCCAGATAGAACAAGAAAAAAAATAAAGGAAAAAAGCACATATACTCCACTGGAACTCTGTAGACTACTTCATTATAGCAGGCTTGGATATTAAAAATTAAGCAGATAAATAGACAAACAGACAAACAAATAAATAGGTAGGTAGAAAGATTACAGTGCCTACTTTTGTTTTCTTTTTAACAATGGAAATATCAGATCCTTTTTGGATGTTCATTTTGGACAACTAAGATTTAAGAACTACAAAAACTGGTAACAATAGAAAGAGATGCTGGGTTATTTAAAAGAAAAAGAGAAAAGAGAAAAAAAAGAGAATAGAGAAAAGAGAAAAGAAGTAAACTTCAGCATGTGGTAAACCAAGTATACTCTCTCTGGCTGTGTTTGATTCTTGCCTCAATTAGGAAATCTTTTATCACCACAAGAGGCTATGTGTTGAGAAAATACAATTTTGTTTTCTGTCCAATTTCTATGATTATTCGAAGAGGAATACTTGAAAAACCACTTCAGATTATCAGTTATTGCTCAAAGAAAAAGTAATGTGGATGATTATATATGAATATTTCTCCTAGAAACCTCAGAAAACAGTGTAACTGTGCAGGATTTGGCAACAAAAATAGTTTCAGTTCTCTCCTCTGTCTGTTCATGCCTCCCACAGTCACTAACCCCAACGCAACTCTCTGGGGTCAAATGGAGCTTCAGGTGGTTTAGCTGATGGGCTCAAAAATAAATTTCTCATCTGCCAAAATATATATATATAAAATTAATCAGCAACCTCAGGTGAAAAATATCAGCAAAACAGGGAGTCCTTACAATTTAATGAAACTTTCTTTGCCTTCACATCCCTCGTCTGTCAAATTAATTTAGAGATCTTTCCATTAAGATCCATTTTCTCTGCTCTCATCACTACGGACAATTGATCAGTTTCATATTATGCATGCAAAGAGCAGTAGGTAACTTACTGAACTACTGTGATTAATTTCCCAGTTCTGAAATTGAGTTACCATTGGTTATAGCATTCTATTACATATGCTTATGCTGCTCTGCACGACTTTTTTTCTTACATTTCACAACAAATCTTAAATTAAATTAATTCTTTTCAAGTGCATAGGGTACATAATTCAATACAGTAGCTGCAGTGCATAAACTGCAATGGAAAATAAATTATGGTGATAAATTAAGAAAAAGAGATTTATGATTAAATGATTTTCAGATTTTCAATACATGAGCAAAGTATTCATTATTAACTACATCAAACAGAAAACTTTTTAACTTTTTAGTATTCCACTTCAAATAAAATATCTCAGACTTCAGAGTTACATCTGATTAGACAAGTTGTATTTAAAAAACAAAAATTAAAACAATTATATTTACTTACAATATTAATTCTGGTATCAATTATTGAAAGTTAGTAGTGACAAGGATGGTTTTCCTTTTGAGAGAATACTTCACATTAGCGCAAGTCAGAAACAACTCCAAGGCTTAATATTTTTTAGGATGTATCTTGAGTATGTCGTTACTGATTTATCTGACCTGTATGTTATTGAGATCAACCAGTTTGTTCATTTTCTCAGTTTTTAATAGATTCACTGGTTGGCATCAGTTTCTTGCAAAAGAGCAAATAGCATCTAAGCTGTGAACTCATTAGTAGGAAAATATATATATATTTTAAGATCTTCTATCTATGAACTTTCATTTGTAATGTTTCAGCTAAATTGAACACATCTCTTGCTTCAGTTAATTTGAGAACATTGTACTTACATTCATTTTTCTTCTAGTATCTAAGAGCTATATCCAGCCTGTACTCACTCAAGTATTTAATAATTTCCTATTTGTATTTGAACTCTGAAAATAGATTTAAACACAGATTTGGAGGTGAATAATGTCAAACTTTTAGGCAGTTAGGCCTGGGTCTAGTTAAAAGCAAGCAGTCTCTGTGTCAATATTTTGGTTTTAAAGCATTGTCTTGTATTGTGAGCCAGCATCAGTCTGCCATGGTCAGTGAAACTCATTGCTGTAGTAGTACAAAATGTACTGATGTAGTACAAAATAAGACTAAAAATTATGGAGTGCTGAAAATGTATTGAAGTCCCATGTTACCCTGCACAGTCTACTGTCTTGGAGGCAAATATGTAAATGTGCAACTATAAATAAGAGATTAATTTATTTTCAAGTATCCCAACACTTAATAAAGCAGGAGCCAAAGTGATAAACTGCTCACAAGCACTGCCAGCAGGTGAATTCACACACTGTAACTTCTTTACTACAGGATGATTAATAGTTATCATGAGGGAAAGTGATATGCCATCCTTCCTCACTGAGAACATAAAAGAAGTTGCTTTGGTCAACAAGATCAGATTGTTACAGATATGACCACAGTTGCAGCTACACTGAGAGATGCCCAAGTCAATGACAGGAAATAATTATTCAAAACGTTGGATAAAAAAGTAATGCTTAAGGGCCATATGGATGCCGCCAGAATAAATGAATAATCAGATTTTAAGTGTGAAGTTCATATTGGTTAGAATGCAAATGTCAATTGGAATTAGGTCGCATGAGGAATGTTTTGTGTCTCTGTTATGCAAATGGCAATTTGATAAACCAAGTTCAAATCACTTTCCCAGTTTCTGGGAAATGTACACTCAGTAAACCTAGTGTTGGATCACCCTCGACTGGGGTGACTCCCAAATTTCCAGTAGGTGTGAAAGCCCCTGGGAAATATCAGTAGAGAAACATTGTATATGCGTCTACCTTGTTCTAATTTAGATCAAGAACAGGTGGAAATGCAGAGAATGAAACACACATACTAGATGACCTTCCAAGTCCTGCAGAGAATTTAAATTTCTTAGGAACCCTATTTCCTTCCATTCTTTAGTTCAATCAGCGATATTTATGTATAACTTCTTATCATAGTATCTAAACCATCTTGCATTCTTTAGATTATTTTTATCCTTTAACATGTGAGTTGATTAATGACTAGATCACCACAAATATTTGTCTTGTTTAAGAAAGGGATAGGAATAAAGTCAGACAGAAATCTTTATCAGAGCAGGAAGTGAATGAAAGCCCATAAATATTAAAATTAGGATATATCTTCTTTCCTGTTGCTTTCCGAAAGGAAGGTTCAACCCCAATACCTGCATAGCTAACCCACTCCCTCATCACCAATTATATTACCCTAGGACTGCTATTTGTGACATCATTGACAGCAAAACATGAAAACAAATCCTGTTATCAAACTTAATTCCAATCCTATATGAATGTAAACATTGAAGATTCTATTCTAGACATATCAGTGTAGTTGTCTGCAATCATGTAGGCCCATATTATCTCAATTTCTCAGTTACAATTACATGTAATGATTGCAAATTTATTTTTATTTACAAAGGTTGTTGCTTGTGCAATAAAATTTGATTTAATCGATTGAAGACTTATTTAATGTACTTTTGAGAACCAAATGTATTTAAACAGAGTGGTCTAATCAGACATCAAAACATTCATAAATCAAAGTAATTAAATCAATTGAACACTTGGAAAATTGTGAACCAAACAGATACTTTAAAAAATGAACAATAAGAAGTATGATTTAGGACCTCAATTATCAGAATAGACACACAATGGCTGCACACATTGTTTCTCTCAGTAAATTGCCATGTCTGATCAGTCTGCCATCCTCTAGGTGCCATAATTAGGAACTGAGCATAAAAATATCTTCCTTTTAGCATTTCTTTCATAAAAAATGGGAGAATCAAATAATACTCATCACAGTGGAAAAGTTTAATGTTGGTGTATGTTCAGAACAATTTGCATAGTAAAACTACAAATATTTCTTATACTGTATCAATGATATGACAGGTGCTCCAAAAGTGATGCCACCTATTATATTACTTTGGCCCATGACATCTGAGGCTGATGTTGGTGGTATGGCAGTAGACAGTGAATCTTCCTGATATTTCATTTTATTGATGCGTGATTTATGGCAGCAGAGAAGCAGTCTGACAAAATGGTACCCGACTTGGAAGTGCATATAAAGCAAAGGTGTGTCAGTGAAATCCCCTGTATTGAAAGAATTGCACCACTGACATTCATCAGTGCCGGCTGAATGTGTATGGAGACCAAATAGTGGATGTAAGACAGTGAGACAGTGGGTGGTGTGTCCCAGTAGTGGTGACAGTGACAGTATGTCACCTCTGCTGGTGCAGATGTTTATGATAAAGACATGCAGGCTTTTGTTCATTCCTTGCAAAAGGTCATTGCTAATAATGCTGACTATGATAAAATAGCATTTTCTAGCTGAGAATTTTCTCTATCAAATAGTGTTATTGTGCTCTTTTTATTTATTATAGTTTCCAGGTAAATAAATAAGAGGTATTACTTTCAGATCACCAAGGAGTTGAAAGGTCAGAAGTGTTGGTACTGTCTATGTTAAATCTGACACCTTTCTTCCATGTGTGCTTCATCGTAGTGCTTATTTTAAATTTCTGAGAAAATTACCAGCTTAATTACACAGATGGAGATTTTCCCCCGATTTTTTTCACTAGTGTATTTCATCTCTTACATGTGTACTTAAACTAAATAAATAAATAAATAGATTTGACATTAAAAGATGTGCCTTTCTCACAGCTGTTTCTATGCTCTTCTCATCAAAGTAGCCATGTGTTTCATGATGCATGAGCACTGTTTGAAACCACTTTAGCTCTGTCTGCAGCCAGCTATGTGAGCATTCATTAATACATATGAAAACTAAAAACTAACAATGTAACTGTCAGAATATATGGTTAATATGCATTCTTGCACTCAAGACTTGTATCAGCTAATTACTCTGCTCAGGTCCTGTGTTCCCAGCACAATTTCATGTACAATGTAGCATCTCAGTCCTTGTGGAAAGACAAGTGTTTCCTGCTGGTTGTGCAGACAGAAGTACACAAAATTACTCGTCTGGCTGTAAAAATCTGGTATAAAGTAGCTATCACTATGAATGAAAATAACCAAATTCCTCTGGGCCTTTCTCCTATGATGAACCTTTCTTTCAGCTTCTCTCAAAAGTAATAGAGCAACCACAGGCTAATTCAGGACAGGATGTGTCACTTCACGAATGTAATGAAGATAGACCAATCTTGGAAGCCTTCTGGCTCTAACATATTTTCTACAGTCGGTGGAAATAGGCACCTCCTACATCTACTTTCCTCCATCAAATAGTGAAAAAGCCTCAAAATTACCTGTACACCTAACAAGGAGTACTAAGGTCAAATCCAGATTTAAGGTTCCAGTTCATTTCCAGAATATGTTTAACTTCTGTGGTGGTGGAAAAATTGTCATGTTTGAAGATTAGAGGTCTGCATCAAAGCATATATTTTCAGGACTACATGCTGCCATTGTGCCTTAGTCTCTTAAATATGTTTTCACCCTATCCCTATTCCTTTGTATCCTCTGAGTCTCAGTTTGTCAGTCCTGTTCAGATCATCTTTCCTCCAGAGTTAGCCCCTATGCTTTCCATATTTGTTTAGTTCCACAGTTTTCCACTAACAGTCTTCTTGGTTAATGTATTTGCATACTCATTCCCATGTTCCCATCAGTTTATGTCTCACCACATCACTGAGAAAAGAGTTTCCTCCAGCATCCCCACTCATGGATTGTGCAGACCAATCATGATGTGGAAATGAAAGCTGTTCACATTTTTTCACCTCACATGACAGCACACTAGGGAAAATAATTTTTATTTGTTCAGAATTTCTATAAATTGTCATGAATTTTCTGTCATTGCTTTTTTGTCAGTCTGGAAGTTCAATCTTTAATCTTCTCTGCTCTTCTCAGATAATGCAGATCATCTGAAGGTCTGTCATAAAGTAAAATAGCAGAAAAAAAATTTAGCAAGCGACTTCTCTTACTAACAGTAAAACATGGTGGAACTGTGCATCTGAACCTATTTAATGTTTTTATGGAAGCAATAATGTAACTTCACTATTTACCAAGTACTCAGTTCTAAACTAACACAGAGAATATCCTTCAGAGGAAGTGTGTGTAATAGAAAGCTATAAAGACCAAAACTGAATGCCACATTGCCTCAGAACACTGTCCAACTGCCAAAATATTCTCCAATCAAATAACAGTCAGCCTCATTTCTTCTTGCTAGCACTGACTAGAGTCGCCATCTGACTCTAGAATATGAGATAAAAGGGGAATAAAAGTTTTTTTATTATAATTCTGCTTTCAAGGAAGGTGTGAGGTGACAAGGAAAATCTACACTTCCTAGAAAATTATTTTGAAATCTTAATCAAAATACCGTATGATGTCTAGGTGAGGTGTTAATTAAAAATTATTAGAAGTACAATTCTGTTTCAATAATGTAAATTCAACCCAAATAACTGGTCTATTTTACACTTCATCCTACAAAACTGAATTCATTCCAAAAAATACCACAGACTAAAGTGTACCTTCAAATTAAAGAATACTCACATTATCACCTCCTTCATGTATTATTCCTGTAGCCATACTTGCCTGGCACCAGCTGAGCCATCCTAGTTGATTATCTAATCAAAGTATCAGTGAATGCAACTGGATTATATGAAATTGTATGCAAATTTGGGAAATGTGTTCAATCTTCCCATCTCTCTTTTGGCAAAGTCAAATACAGCTTTGACTCTGCCAAAACTCTTCCACATATTCATCTACACAACATCAGAGGAAGGTCTATGTATGCTATATTTCTCGGACCAGACTATATTTAGACATTATCTCCCATTGAATTTACTTGACAGACAATTTCAATTGCTAAAATGTCATAAAGGGTTTCTCCTACATGTCTCTTTTATTATAGAAATACACCTTTCAGTACCTTTCTATTCCCAGAAGAAGAATGATTTTCATAACTTAATCACATATTCGCATCAATTTCATCACATACTGAGTAATCACGCTAAATACTTTTGACCACAGCTTTCACTTTGTAAGATTTGTTGAACTATTTTTCTTTTCAAAGCTGGATTTTGTTCATCCATTTTGGATGTCATCTGGTCAAAGAGCTCCTTGTGCATATGAGGAAATATTTGCATATGTAGAAACATAGTGACAGGACAAGGGGAATCCTTTTTAAATGAAACCGAAAGAGGGTTGGTTTAGGTTAGATGTTAGGAAGAAGTTCTTCACTCAGAAGGTGATGGGGCACTGACAAAGGCTGACCAGAGAAACTGTAGATGCCCCATCCTTGGAGGCATTCAAGGCCAGGTCTGATGGGTTCCAGGATAGTCTGATCTGGTGGTTGGCAACCCTGTGCACAGAAGAGGGATTTGGAACTAGATGATCTTTGAAGTCCCTTCCAACACAAGCCATTCCATGGTTCAATGATTTTATGAAATATATGAGGCAATTTGCAATTATTTCCAGGAAATAAAAACAAATACCAGAAAAACAGGAGAAAAATAGGAGTCATAGTTCATCAGCAAAATTCTGTGACCAGCATAGTTCCACTGATGTATACAGCATATGCACAGATCTGATCTAATAAATCAGTAATATTCAGACTCCATGGGAATCTTAAGAACATAGAGAATACTTGTAAAAAGTTTCTCACTATCTATTTGAAATGCAGCAGAAGTTCATGCCAGCTACGCAGCAGATCCTTAGTTAGAGTAGATCTGCCAGGTTGGGCTTAATGTGTCAGAGTGCATCAGTTTGTTCAGGAAACTGATTTACTGTGGCAGCACAAATGTCTGATAATATGCATACCCTACAGTTTTTCAACAGGAAGGAGACTAAACAAGTCAAATGCTGAAATGATATGCATTCCTTATTAGTAGCATTTGTTTACACATTCCCATGTGTTTTTTTTTAAATCACACTATTTCCATGCTTCTCTCCTCTAGCCTTATCAAAGTTAAAAAGCCACATCACAAACTCATGCTCTGTAGGATGTGTTTTAAAAAGCATCACAAAACCTCACTCCCATGAAATATAATACTAATTAATTTGCCTTATATATTTTGGTTGTAAGTTATTTTCCATATCTACAGGACTTCTAGTTCTATACAGATTTTGATGATAAAGGAGAACTATTATTAAATCAACTGTTTACAGCACAGAAAATACCAAGTTTGATTTAACCTGCTGGGATGATGCTCATGACTGCAGGCTACAAGCTGTTCAGAATGTACAGGCAAGGAAGTAGGGGAGAGGTTGCTGCTATCCACATCAGGAAAGGAATAGAATGTGAAGAGCTGTCCATAAAAAATAGTAATGAGCAAGTTGAAAGCCTATGGGTGACAGAGAATGAGGTTGCAAATTGAGCCCTTGTAAGAGATTATTATTTTTTTTTTTATTCCATTGCCTCAAAGGTTGCCAATGAACAAGTCAAAGCAAGTCCTGGGCAAGGGTTGCAAAATCCTTTGTCTAAGGGACACAGATGAGCATGTCCTGGGGCAATGAAAGAGTGATAAGTTGCAGGTCAATGGACAGAGAACACTCTTGTGTGGGGAGTTAGCCATCTCAGGAGATACTTGCCTGACACCTTAGCAAGGGAGATTTGTCACTGTAGGCAGGAAAAATGGAGGATAAAAGAGGGATTGACCACCATGAGGATAGGTGTTCTGCCATCTGAACCCTCACGAGCTGATCCCTGCATAACGACGGACTCCCTCCTGGGCCTGCTACCTGAGACTTGTTGCTTTCTTCTGGACCCTGCTGCTTCTTCCTGGCTGCCCGTATCTGCTGCTGTTCACCCCGATCCTGCCACCCCTGATCTTCTTCCTCAGACCATTGGAGCCGCTTGCAACCGCACTGCCCCTAGGATCCTGGCTGTTGACTTTCCCTGTGTTGTACAAATCCTTGCTTCTTTCCTATCTTTCCTATCCTTCCCTTCCCCGTCACCCTTATTGATAACAGCATCTGCCTTCCCCTTCCCCATTTCTCTGGTCAATATTTGTAATAAACCGGTCGGATCAACATTTGAACTCTTGCTTCTTAATCTCACACTGGGTATACATATAAGCAAAGAACCTCGTCTCCTTCCCTTATATTGGAGCGTGACAGCACTCTGGTCAGTGTCTACTACAGACCACCTGATCAAGAGGAGCCTGTCAATGAGGTCTTCTACTTCCAGCTACAGAAGACATCATGATTGCAAGAACTAGTTCTGCTGGGGGACTTCAACCACCCAGACATCTGCTGGAAAAGTAGCATAGTAAACTGCAGGCAATCCAGTAGACTCCTGAAATGGATTGAGTCAAGTAATAAATGACCCTGTGAAGAAACTGTTTTCCTTTCTTTTGTCTCAAAACCTGCTTTGTAAGGCCTTTTCTGGTGATGAGACTCTGACTGATAGCTGCCGATTATCTAGATGGGTCTCTTGGTGCTTCAGTGTCTCTGCTTATGGTTGTAAAGATAAGTGGAAATAGGAGCAGTCTTTTTTGGGAGGTACGGCTTGGAGAAACTGACCACCGTAAAAGACAATAATGCTTCTGCATGGCAATGAAAGCACCATCCCCTGCTGTCTTATCCATTGGGCCACACAGAGAGAAAAGAAGAAAACCTAAGAAGTGGGGGATAAAAGGTCTTCACTGAACCAAGGATTTGGGGAGAAGAACTTTTGGGAGAACTTTGAGAGAAGAACTCCCAGAGAAGAAGTCTCAAAGAAGAATTTTCTGAGGGGAAAACCTCCGTGGAAGAACCCCCCTGGGGCCTGCTTACTGCGATGCTTCCCAGCTCTCTCCCATCACCTGCAGTGACCAGAGGGTTCCTGAGATCCATGGACCTACTACAGACCTCGCTGGACTCCATGGTGGTGAAGGTCTCTCTCTCTCTTGCTTTCTACTCCTTGCTTTTTCATCTCTTTTCTGTAGCCCACCTCCCCTTCCACATATCCTTAAGCAACTAGTATTTGTTATAAACTGGTTGGGCTAACATTTGACCCACTGTGTCTTAATCTCATGCCGAGTATACATATAATAATAGAACCTTGTCTCCTTCCTTTATATTGGAGCGTGACAGACCCCAGCAGGGGGGATGCAATACTGGACCTGTTGCTCACCAATGCAAATGGACTGATTGGTGACATCAGGATTGGAGGCTGCCTGGGCTGTAGCAATCATGCTATGGATGAGATCATGCTCTGGTGGCATATGAGACAGGAAAAGAGTAAAATTAGGTTGCTAAACATTAGGAAACCTAACTTTCAGCCTTTCAAGGAACTAGTCAACAAAACAACCTGGGAAACTGTCCCCATAGGTAAGGTGCAGAGCAGAGCTGGCAGATCTTTAAGGAAACTTTCCTCAGGGTACAAGAGCTCTACGTTCCACATGTAGTATGTCAGGAAAGGAAAATAAGAGACGAGCATTGCTGAACTGGGACAAGTTCATCAAATTGAAGAACAAGAAGAAAATTCACAGGCAGTGAAAATAGGGACAAGTACTGTGGGAAGAGTATAAGGAAGCTGTTAGGCTGTGTAGGGATGAGATCAGGAAAGTCAAGGCCCAGCTTGAACTAAATTTGGCTAGAGATCACAAAAAGAACAAGAAAGTCTTAGAGTTTCCTCAAAGAGAAAAGTCCCGAAGGGTATACCCCTGTTAGTGAGTGATATAGATAAGCTGATAACTACACAAGGAGAAGGCTGAGGTTCTTAACATTTTTGCCTCGATCTTCTCTGATAACTGCTCATAAACCAACCCGCAAATTTTGGTTTGGTAAGAGGGGGTCAGGGAAACAACATCCCTCCCACAGTAAGCAAAGATCAGGTTTGTGACCACCTGAGGAACCTGAACATCCACAAGTCTATGGGCCCCAATAAGATGCATCCCAGAGTTTTAAGGGAACTGGCTGATGTACTCACCAAGCTACTCTCAATGATATTTGAAAAGTCATGACAGTCAGGTGAAGTTCCTGATGACTGAAAAAAAACCAACAAAACACACGTTTTTAAGATGGGTATAAAGGATGATCACAGGAACTACCAACCTGTCAGTCTCTCTGTGTTAGGAAAGACTGTGGAGCAGATCCTCCTGGGAGCTAAGCTAAGGCACATGGAAGACAGGGAGGTGATATGAGAGAACCAGTATGGCTTCACCAAGGGCAAATCCTGCTTGACTGGCCTACTGGTCTTTTATGATTGTATCACTGCATCAATGGGCAAATGAAGATTCACTGATGTCATCTCTCTGGACTTCAATAAGGCCTTTGACAGAGTACTCCACAACAACTTTCTCTCTAAACTGGAAAGATATGGCTTTGATGAGTGGACTGTTTGATGCATGAAGAACCGGCTGCAGGATTGATTCCAGTGAGTGGTGGTCAATGACTCCATGTCTGGATGGAGATAAATGATGAGTGGTGTCCCACAGGTGTCAGTGTTGGAGTCCTCAGTACAGGAGAGACATAGACCTCTTGGAAGACATCCAGAGAAGTACCATAAAAATGATCAAAGGGGTAGAAGACCACTCCTACAAAACAGGTTGAGAAAGCAGGGACTGTTCAGCCTGGAGAAGAGAAAATTTTGAGATAGCAGCCTCTTAGTATCTAAAGTGGAGCTACAGAAAAGAAAGGGACAGACTCTTTAGCAGGGTCTATGGTGATATAGTTAGGAGAAATGATTTCAAGCTTAAAGAGGGTAGATTTAGGCTGGACATAAGGAAAAGGTCTTCTACAGTGGTGGGGCACTCGAACACATTGCCCAGAGATATTGTTGATGCCCTGTCCCTGAGGACACTCAAAGCAAGGCTGGATCAGGCTCAGGCTCTGGGCAACCTGATCTAGCTGTGCATGTTCATTGCAGGGGAGTTGGACTAAATGAACTTTAAAGGTCTCTTCCAACTCTAAGGATTCTATAATTTTTCAGGGATTTCAAGAGGCCCTTTATCTCATTCAGGGAGCAGGATTAATGATATTACAATAATGAACATCAATGAAGCATTCTACTTTTATTGTTCATAAACCATGTATTTTTATGACATGTTAGTTGAACTTAGTTATGAAGAGAGAATTATTATTTCCTGGTTTTTTAGAGCAGACTTCATTATTGTAATTCTGTTTCATGGATATGAATTTATATTATAGCTTCTTTAATTAATATGCACATTTTATAGAGACAGAGAAAAAGAAAATAGAAAAGTTTCCACTGACTTTATATATCCAATGTGAGATATTTAGGATTTCTTTACTTCATACACAGAACATTTACAAAACTCAACCCTCAGAGATTTTGATTGCTACTGTGAAAGCTCAGCAATTATGCAAATCGAGGTAGAGAATGTAAAGCTAATACAGCTAATAATAAACACATAATTAGTGACTGCCTTTGCAAAGTTTGATTCAATCAACTTATCTCTAGGAACTCTCTCACAGTTGGATGGGGAAGATAAATGAATAGAAATGAATTTTCCATATAAAAAGCCAATTGCATTAACTTTTCAGTCTTCCTGTAGCACCCTTTTTCGCTTAATACTGTTTACAATGTCAAAAACAAATGTGCAGGTACTGCAGTATAGAGTGTTTCACATCTCTTCCACCATTTTTTATGTGTTGTTATTTAGTAGGTTTGATGGTTTTGTTTTGTTGTTTGGTTTTTTTTGTTTGTTTGTTTGTTTTCTTATATTAGCATTCAGCAATATTTATTAAAGTATTAGAATATTAGTTTCTTTTTTTGTACTCATACTCTCATTCAAGAGAATCCATGCACAGTGTGCAGATGACTAAAGGGATCTAATAAAGTGGAAATAAGCCCATGATGACAAACGAGTGAGACTTTACTATGTACACTTAAACCTTCATCTTCATCTTTGTCATTATTGTAAAGGGAAAAGGCATTAAACTCTGGTATGTATTTAGAGATTTTTTGGCCTGGCATCTGCACATATGCAGCTGAAGAAAAAATAATTTGAAGTGATCAACAAAAATCAGGGATCTATTCCCTATTTTGTGATAATCTGAACATTCTGGTATTTTCTGCCTTGTAAATGTGAAAGAAAGAGGCAGGACAGGTTCTCAGAAGTTTACTCAATCGTGAGCTTTGTGTTAGACTATATTTTCCCTTCCAAAGCAATGAGTTAATTGCATCATTAGCAAGAACAGCTGTGAGGAAAAATATACCAATGGGGTGCATGAGAAGAATCTTGCTTCTGTTGCAGAGAACAATCTTCATTACACTACATTCAAAATTTAGTGGGGTACAGAAGCCACTGCCTCTCAAGTACAACTTGTAAAAACCTCATGCTGTGTGGCATTTCATATATTAGAACACATCATATTGGTGCCACTGTTGTAGGCCCTGGAAATTTGTATCCAGCCTATTATCTTATTCCAAACAAGTTCATGGAACGTTTGCCAGATCTTTTCTTAAAAATCAGAAGTGAGAGAAACTTTATCTCTTATTTAGATTATGTTCTTCAGAACCATAAGATTTAAAGTAGGAAATTTATTTTATGGAAATTTTCCTTAAAAACAAACCTGCTGATTTTCATCTTTTCTCCAGTGTTATCTATTATAATTAAAAAAAAAAATCATAGCAAAACAAAACTGGAACACAAAACTCAAAAACTGTCAGAACAACAGTTTTCAAGCAATTTCAGTTTTCCTAAGGTTTTCTTCTTAAGAAAAAAAAATTAGAAATCCTTCAGTCATATGAGAGTGCTATAGTATTCAAATCTGAGAACTCAGCCTCCATAATGAATATATTATCTCAGATTCTCTTTACCTTAACAAACCTGTGTGATGCTTGGTCACAGCTCATCAGGTCTGATAGATCTCAGAGCAGGTGTTGTTTCTTGTATGTACCTCAATGTGTGTTTAAAAATATCCCAAAATATACCGAAATTGTGTTCTCAGACATTACAGAGCATTTGTAAGCATTTACAAAGAATGAGTGTGTATGGAACCTATACTAGGAAAACTGAGGATCATTTGCATAGTACAGGTCTAGAGATACATACTGGTACAAAGTGATAGGGATGAAAGGGACTGAAGTTTTTCTCCAGATTTTATTAATGTCTAAATATCAGGATTCTCATTAATATATTCAGTAGACTGTGCTGGCAAATTCTGTTGGAGGTTAGGATAGAGATGAGACTTTCCAGTGTGAAGGTGATATTGCTGGAACTGGTTTCCAGAACAGATAATCCTTCACTGATATTTCTGAAATTCTCTGTAACTGTCATTGTTGCTTTCTGTTATCCAGTAATTTCAACCTTGTTCTGTATCTGCTGAATTTCTCTACTCCTAACTCCTTTTTTAATCTTAAATCCTTTATTTTTTGCACTGTCTATTCAGGGCTTCTAGGAACTTCTCCAGCAGTGCAACATGGCCTCTCAGCATGTGAGGAGTTCAGAATGATTCTCATCAATCTAAACTGACTATATCCAGGAATGTGAGTTTACCAGAAATTCTGAAAATAATATCTTGGTTTTGGCTTAGATAAAGTTCATTTTCTTTATAGTGACTGGTATGGCATGGCATTCTGGATTTAAGAGAGAAACAATGTTGATAACACACTGATGTTTGCATTGAATTGGCCAAAGGGATGTTCTGCATCACATGGTGTCATGTTCAGCAATAAAACTGGAGGAGCTGGCCTTGGGTACTGCTGCTACTCAGGGGCTATGTGGGGGCAGTGGTCAGCACATGAGGAACGAGTATCACCATGTATCACTTGTTTTGTATATTATTATTATCCCTTGCTTTTCTGTCTTGTTAAACTGTCTTTATCTCGACCCATGAGTTTTACTTTTTTCCAGTCCTCTCCCTCATCTCAGTGGCAGAGGGAGAGTGAGTGAAAAACTATATCGTGCTGAGCCAGGTTAAACCATAACAAATTATCACAAATTTCTGTAAAATATTCTGTAGCATTGGGCATCCACCTGCTGGTTTTTTTTTGTTTTTTTGTTTGTTTGTTTTTGTTTGTTTGTTTGTTTGTTTGTTTGTTTCTGGAAACTCATCGGACAAGTGCTAAAAGCAGTTGGCTGTGACTCTGTGCCTAGGAGAAGGTATTCATCCATTATTTCACTCAAGAAAATATATAATGCTCACTTTTTCATTTAATTAACAGACATGCCTAGCCTCATCACACCACCTGACTTGATGGTCTACATGAGTGGAACATGAAAACAGGCAGAAGAAGTTAAAATGAGCACGAGGCAGAAGAACTTACAAGGCACAAGCCAGAGATAGGATGACAGTTTCATAAAGACTTTGTTTATCCTGGTACAAAACCTACATTTGTGGGTTTTAGTCTCAGGATGAAATTTCAGATAGTGTATATACCACCCCAAGATCTGGAACTGTCAGTATGTCAGCTTTGGACACTATTGACACACTTCCCACTGCATCACACCATTTCCTCTGTCACGTCAGGATTTGGATGTCTCTGTAGTTGCTTTGGCGATAGGTGACCCTAGAAGCTGCTAGTCTCATACCCTTTTTCCTATTATATACTCCTCTCCCATGTTGCAGAGTACAACATAAGCAAAACCAACAGCCAAAAGAAGGAAATATACAGCAGATGAGAATACTAACTATCATCATTTGATGCCACTGCCAGAGAAGGAATATACTAATTTATGCTGAGTTTATAGGTTCATGTGGACTGTTAGGAAAAGTCTATTTATTTTCTTTTGTGCTACCGACTTTTAGTGCCCACCAATAAATACCTAGCTCATAAAACTGGTAGTTTTAATATACAAGATGCTGACAGAACACATAACTTCTAAATGCACATGCATACACACACACATTTCTCTTTAATCACTGAGTACTTTAAAAGCAAGATTAGAAAAATCTATAATGAGTACAGGTCTGAAATGCTTATGGAACCTTCTCTCTTTACGTTTCCAATCCCCTGTACATACTATATATTTACTAGCATGAAATTAAAATTTAGGAGAAAAATAAATGAAAAATAAGAGGTGTAACAGAACTCAGTCACACATCATACTAATCTTAATCAGTTATGTAATACTTAGCCACCAGAATGGTCTTATTTCTCCATGGCACTGGAATATGTGGTTTTTCTTTCTGTTCTATCTCTGGACAGCTTGAAAGGCATTTTTGCTAACCATATGTATTGGAACAGCAGCCCATTAGAGTCCTGGATTTGCACTTTGAATGTATATATATGTCTTATGATCTAACAATCTCATAAAGGGCATAAAGTATCACAACTAGAGAATATTTTGCATGTTGTTATTTGTGGGTTTTACTTGTTTCTTAGATACAAGCTTCTGCCTCATCTTGTGAGTGTTGGGTACACTGCCAAATTTTCTTGTCAGGATACAGTTATGCATGCCATAGTAGAATATATTAGGAAGTATCTCCCAGGATAAACTGTATTAATATACTTACTGATAACAAAGCTATTAGGGAGGAATAGGGATTTTCAGCAAGTAAATACTCATCTTTTAATGGCCTAGTATCCTCCACCTTTGCTTGAGGTTTATGAACTCACTTTCTACTCCATCAACTGCTCTAGAATGCGAACTAATTCCTGTAAAAGATCCAAGGCCATAAGTGAATATTTATGTGGTTAGCTCATGACAAGCTGCTGCTTCTATGCTGATATGAGTACTTAGATCAGCTACTTTGCAAACTGAAATGACATTGCTGGCTTGTAAGTGATTCTTGAAAATGTTACACTGTGCTTTTCATTTATCTCCCAAACCCTGTTCATACTCCATAATAGTCATTAAAATTGAATGTATAGAAGAGATTGAGCAAAATCTTTTTTTTAGTTACGCAATCTAAAATATAGTTACATTAAATGTTTGAAGTGGTGTTTAGGTAGTGTGCAGGAGGGTTTTAAACTGCATCATATAAGAAGGTATGTCTGTAAGACTACCATAATTGGACGTAATACACCACTGGATTTTGTCAGTCTGTAGGCTCATTTAATGAAAAACAGAGGTGACTGTTTGCTGTAATGAGATGAATTTAATGGGAATTGGCGGGGTGCAGTCACACCTTCACAGCATTGCAGAGCTCTGCATCACTCCACTGTCAAATGGCTTTGCTTATCCTGCAGAATTGGAAGTGTGAAATCTGTATGGCAACATCAAAACACCTGTTTTCATCCAAGCCATATCTTCACTATGCAAAATCTGGAGTAACCCTTTGAATTTAAATCTCATATTTTGAGTGTAGAAGAAGGGACCATCGTCCTAATTTTGTATAGAAAACTCAACCTGGTTTTGGTACATTTTCACAATTGGTTTTTGAAAAATAATTGGGGAATTTTCTATCAGAATAATACAAAGAAGCTGGCCCATTAGTTTTTTTAGGACACAGTCCTAGAGAAAGAGGAAGAAGAGGAAGAAGAAGAAGAGAAAGTAGAAGAAGAGGAAGAAGATAAAGAGGAAGAAAAGGGAAAAGAAAAAGAGGAAAAAGAAGAGGTTGAGATTTCAGCCATTTCTGTTACAAAGTGTTCCATACCTTTTTTTTTTTTTTTTTTTTTTTTTTTTTTATGGGAGATATAGAGATTTGACAGTCCCTATAAAAAAAAAAAAAACAACAAACTAATATTACTGAATTTCCTTCATTGATTTGTCCATTTGTTTAAGCCCTGATGAACACATTTTAAAAATTCCCAATAAGAAGTCCGATTCTGCGTGATTCAATGGTATCTATCTTTTAATCTTATGCAATTGTAAGTCTTGAATATACATATATGTATATATAAAAAGTAATATAGTACTGATAGGAATAACATTGCACTATACACTATAAAATAACTAGGTGGTAAATAAAGTTCCAAGTAACAAATCTAGTGCAGAATCAGTTCACCTCAACCTTGAAAAACTGTTACAGATTCTGATTGTCACAGTGTAACCCAAAATAGTTTCCTCCATTATTTTCAGAGAACTTAGCTAAAAAAGCTAAGTGTCTTACTGAAAAACAAAACAAAACCAAAAAGCAGTCTGCGACCTGATACTTTAAGGCTTATGAAATTGAGATGTTCCTATCTTTTGCTCATTTTAAATTGATGTATTTCTTCAATACCTTCAATAGAATGACCCAGCTTGCTGCTTCTTAGTTATGCTCTAACATTCTAGATCTAGGCTGACACAATGTGTGCACAGCTGCATTCTTTCACTAAGTAAAGCCTGAACAAGTTAGAACAAACCTTTAGTCACTCCTCTCTGCCAAGGAAGTTCTTTGCCAGGAGCAGTACAGCAAGCAGCTGGTTAACAAAATGCAAATGTATGTTGTAATATCATGCAAGGTATCAGCTTGGGGCTCTAGTAACTATTTGATCTATTATTTTAGACTGGGAAGAAGTAAAATTTGGAAGAAAAAATTCCCATTAAGAAATAAAAATACTTGAGATACGAAAAACTGGTCTGGAAAACGAAGGAGGCTGTATGCTTATTTACTACGAAGAGAGGATTCATCTTCCTGATGTACTTGGTATACTGAGTGCTTGCTAGTCACAGCAGTTTCATAATGAGCTGAACATGTATCACATCATCCATTATTTCAACAGATATTATAATGTAATATTAACTCTGATGCCAGAAATCGCTATCTGAGTTCAGTTTCATTGGTATCTTTATAGGTAACATTTTACACAATTTGACAGAAGATTTTGCAGCATCCTTTCATTATCCCCAGGATTATGTTTTATAGAAATACATGATTTGAAAGAATGAATCAGACGAGATCAATTAAATTTGGTTGTATTAATATTTAAAGAACACTCATGTGCATTACAGGATTTTGGCTTAACCTCGTGTAAGAAGTATTTTCAGCTGTATGATGATGCCAGGCTATCGTATTTGCACTACAGAATAATTCAGGATTTTCATTTTTCATATTAATATCCTTGAAGAACCTGCTACTTACCAAGCTGAAACACTAAAGCTATTGGCTTGAGAATTGTATGGAAGTTACCAATAAATACCTTCATGTCAATTTCCTGCAACTCCAAAGCAAGCTTCAGCAGTCAAGTTACACCAATCATCACAACTCTGAAACCAGACATATCTTTTCAAAAGAAAACATTGACTAGAAATGTACTTATTTTTTTCTTTGCCCAGGAAGTAATTTTAAAGGTAATGTCTCAGTGGAATTAGGATAGTAGTCTAATGGAACAGTCATCTCAAATTCTAGATTTTACTGAACAGACCTTAACTAAAATGTAGATGATACAACAGGGGAGACTGTTTGCTGGCTTACCCCCAGGAAGTCAGAACGTCAGTTTTTCTGACTGCCTCTGTGAAGGACAGGATGAATACAATACCAGCTTACCTGAATAGGTACAATACTTCACCTTCGGAAAATCTGGGAAAAAACAATTTCTAGAAGATGAATCCAATGAGGAAAGCACAAATGACAAGACAATGTCCTTTCTGCAAAGAAGAAACATCACACAGCGTGAAACAGAACACTCGGAAGTCATATTTTCATACAGTAGTTTTTATGAGAAGTGAATATCGCTTTCAAAAGGGACAGAAAAACTTCATGGAAAGTGTGTGATGTAACAAGGTCAAAAGAAATTGCAAGTTTTCCCTGCAGATGACTTCAAAACGTACCCTACTGTTTTTAGTTTTCTTCTGTAATATCACATTGACAAAATGTTTGAAACTTCTCAGGAATAATTTTTTAAAGATTCTGGCATCATATTTCTGTTAAATCCCAAATCAGTAACTACTAAAGAGCATGGTTCAAAGACTGCATCACTTGAAATTTGAGGCACAGGAGAAAATTTTTATCATATCACCCTAAATTTTACCATCATTCCTTCAAAAGGTTTTCTACCACACAAGCTTCATTAAGAGAAAGTGATATGAAATCAATGCCTTATAATTCTGAATAATTTTGAAGAAAGAAAAATCTTCTGTATATTATAAATCAAATCTTTTATGTTATTTTCCAAGTGGTAGTAATGGTACAAATTTGCAGTCTAGGAAGTTAATGTCATATATAAGAGGCATCCAAAATTACATGTGGCAGGAGATTGGAGACTGGCAGCTGTAGGTGACAGTTACAGATATTTTACATACTATATTACAATTGTGATAACTGTGAAAGTGTTTACACACATCCTACCACAGCAAAGTATAGTTGCAGGAAAATGGTTATGAAAATTTGCTCTTTCACAAAAGATGATTATATACAGAATTACAAGGGCCGCTTGGAAAGTAATCACTACTATTTTATGATGGCCTACGACATCATAGGTGGACATCAGTGGCATAGAAGTAGAGGCTGAACCTTCCCACCAATATTCTGCTATATTTAGTTGCTTTGTGACAGATGACAGTAGAGGGGCAGTCTAACAGATCAGTATCTGACATGGAAGTGAGTATGGAACAAAGGCGTGTCACTGAATTAGTCCACATGGAACAAATGGCATCCACTGACATTCATCAATGTTTGCTGAACATTTCTGGGGACTGAACAGTGTATGTGAGCACAGTGTGGCTGTGGGTGATGTTTTTCAGCAGTGGTGACAGGGACAATGTGTCAGTTTCACTAGTTCGGGTTTCTATGATCATGGCATGCAGGCTCTTGTTCATTGCTGACAAAAATTCGTATCTAACAGTGGTGATTATGTTGAAAAACAGTGCTTTGTAGCTGAGAATTTCCTCAATCAGATTGTGTTATTCACTATTTACATCTGTTGTAGTTTCCATGGAAGGCATTACCTTCAGAGCAACCTACATACATACATTTTGGAAGATCACATAAATAATAAGTTTTTCTATAACCCTCATAATTAGAAATGGCGTTACAAATGTCAGATGCAAGGACTTTCCTTTTTTTTTTACCATGAATGAAAAACATTTTTTCTTTCTTAGTATTGTTTTTCATGGCAATGTGATTTTAAAATAATAAAGGAATTTTATGAAGAAATAAAATTTCAAATTCTACCATTCATATTCATATTAACTAGTATTGTAATCTATGCAGAACTGAGCTGTTATTGCAGCAATTTGCAAAGTGAATGAGGAGATAATGTAGACTATGACCCTTAACTTTTGAAAAAGATTTTTAAAGCAATGAAAAAAACTTTTATTAATAATTTGTACAAAAAAAAAAAATAATGCAATATCACTAGGAGGTTTGGTGAAAGTAGTTTTTTTTTTTTTCATTTGAAAAGAAGGGGAAAATAATACTGCTTCGAAAACTAAAGTTAAGTGATTTTATTTTATACGTGGAACAATAATCTGACAACATTTATTGGTGTATTATATTATATTATTATTATATATAATGGTGTATTTCAACAAGGTAGATAATATTATTATGGATAAAAATTGTGTCTCATTAGACTACATACACTATGTCAAAAAAAAAAAAAAAAAGGAAAAGGAAAAGAAATAGGCTGAATCCCTCTGAATAAATCTCGTCCAGATCAGAAATGGACACACAAACACACTCACATACACATACATCCTTGCTTTTGAATAATCAGTGCATTGCTTAAAATTCTTTTGAAATACCAGATCTACTGTTTTCAATATATTTAGCACATAGGAAGGAAATCTGTTAGGTGCAATAAAAATGAAATGAAGAAAAAGCACTGAGATTGGGCGAAAGGACATTCCATGTCTCCTCAACTGCACACAGGGAATGATGTCTGAAAATTCACAGTGAATGACATCATCTCAGACCTACTGTGGTAGCTTAAAATAATGGGTCTTGTCTCCATCTACAAAAAACTGTCAGTTCAACTTTGCTCTAAGGACTTTACTCATGACAAGCAGGAGTACCTGTGCTTTCCAACAAGAAAAGTAATAATAATAACGAAAACAACAACAACAGCAACAAAAGTGAAGTCATTTCACAGTATAATATGACACATGGTATGAGGACTGCTTGATTTACTGCCTTGCATTCTACTGGATGTACTCAGAAGTCTAAGAGAAACACTTGCTAACAGGGTTAGTTCCGTAGAGCTCCTGAGCATTCTAGGAGGTGTACAGGGGCAACTGAGAGTTGTCACCCTGAACACACTTTCATCTCACGGAAAATATTGTTGGAATATTAGATGTTGGAAAGAGAAAACTGTGTGCTTATGGTGACTGTTTGAATGTAACAGTAATAGGCCTGAGGAGGGGATTGGGATCATTCTCACCTTTGACTACTAATTCCAGTGGGGTGAAGTAACATGACTTTAAACCTAGCAAAAGACAAAATACAAAGGCATGAAAGTAGAACACAGAATAAAAAAAATTGTACAATGAAAGGAAAACAGACAACAGAATATAAAACTGCTATTCCTGAAAATATACTTGCTCACTGAAGAGTGGGAGTTTTAGATACTCCAATACTAAGCAAGTAAAAGAACATATTGCTATTCCTGGGAGTTAAAATGGAATCTGTGTAAAGAAAGTCACTAAAGCTTGAACAGGAAAAGGCATCTAGAATTTCTGAAGGCATTTTACAGTCCTTAAAGTGTTGGGATGCTAAAGGGAAGAAGTATTCCTTCATATCCAGTGTTTTTTCTTCTTGAGTAACAGATGATTTTTTAATAGACATATGCTTCAAGCATATTTATTGCTTCAAACACAGGACTCATTATAAACAATAGCATAAGTACCCATAAATATTAGTGTTCTGAGTTTCAGCTACTGGAATGTTTAAAGACATTAGAACTCTGGATGCTAGAGGCCAGTTCCTTGCCAGAGAACAAGAAATGCAAACTGTGAATGACTCTGCCTGAGAAAGACATGGTGAATACTTGCTGCACACTATCAGAGTAATATATGGGAGTACAGACCAAATGCATCTGCACAGTGACCATTCTCAGAAGTAAATTCTTGTAAGAAGCATGACAAATGTAATCACTTTGGGCAAGAGTCTTACCTAATCACTGATTTTGAATGAGAAACTACAGATATCATAAAGACATTCTGGATTTTAAAAATTATGTGTTCACAATCCTCAGGAAAAAAAATCATAAATGTGGTCACATAATTCAGAATCAGATTTATGATTTATCTATTTGCTTTCATGCAGGTCAAATCATTTCAGGCTCATATGTATAAAGACATTGAACTTTCATTACCAATTACCCGTATTTAATTAAGAAAAAATGGTTCCTATTTGTCTTAAAATAATACACAAATTGCCAATGTTTAAAAAGGGAGAAATGCACTGTCTGCTTTATAAACATAGAAGACAAAGCTTTTTAGCAGGGTCTACAATCTGCCATAGGTATCTTCTTAAGTTTATAAAAGTGAACTTCCCTTGCAGAATTCTATTAAACCCTTTACCAACCTTCCAATAACATAAGTCTCCAGATATTTTTTATTCGTTTATACACTGAACAGTGTATTTATTTCTCTGCCAGCTATATGGAACAGCTATGCCAGTTCAGTCAATGTAAATGATTTACATGGCATATGTATGACATTTGAATAAGTTGTCATAAAATGTATCTTGTATGTTTAAGATAGAATATGATTTTCAATGTATAATCATACATACTATATGGAAAAAAAATCGTTGAAATGTTCTTTCTCAGTTGTACATACATAGCAATCAGTACATCCTGAAAATACAGGGCTCACTTCATTAATTTTGCATCTTTTATTCTACTTCTAATATTTACATTTTGAAAGTGAAATATGTGCACTTAAGGTGAAGTTTTTAATGTAATAGTAAGGGTCTTGAGAAGAGGGGAGCATTCTCACCTTTGCTACTGCTATTACAGTATGGCAAAGCGCTTCATCATGCACTTAAGTTCAGCAAAATTTTAGGTGGAGATTCATCTCACTTTGTCTTGGCCATCCAAAGGTCAAATATGCATGCTAAGATTGTTCTATGCACCAAGGGTGAGAGAGAGCACATCCATATGGGACATATTCTTATTGCACTGTCAACAGTTTACAGGCTGGTTTGTCCCGGTTCCATAACGATTGGGGTGGGGGACCCGTGGACTCATGCCTCAGGGAAGGGAAAGGAGGAAAGGGAAAAAGGAAAAGGGAGATGGACCTAAAAACAAAACAGCAGCAACAATCTGAGGAGGAAAGCTAATTTACTAAATAAGATATTGGAATGCAAACTATCACAATATAATACAATATAATTAGAATGGAAGCTAATAAATCAAATAAAACTAGCAAAAGAAAGTGTCCAACAAATCAAATGCATTATACTAAATGCTGAAGGCAAGACGGCTAGCAAGCACCTGCTGATGGGTCAATCCCCAAAGGAAAGAGAGTATCTCATGACATGCAAACAGCTTTTATCTTTCCCTCTGAGCAGAAAAATGTAGAAATACAAAGCAATGCAAAGTCCTCTGAGGTATGTAGTTCTCTTCTCTTCTGAGACAGGTATATCTGGAGCTATCAATGATGCACAGAGCTGGTGCATCAGCAGTTTTTTCTCCCAATGCACTACATGGTGTTATGACGTGGAATACCAATACAAAAAATCATAAAATCATGACATGCACAAAAGTGTATTTACATACTTCCTAATCAGACAGCCTTGTCTATCTCAGAAAGACTCTCTCTTTGTTTTGGTCATAGAACAGGACTATCATCAGACTGAACAAATCAGTCAGATTATGTTAACTCTCAGTACCCTCACAATGAGTCCTGTTGAAATAATCAACATTCAGAACCAAATGTACTTGTCTTTGACCATCCATACCCTGTTGTTCCTACATCTCTTCATTCATTGTTCTGAGAATTGTCTTCCAAGGCGAGGTTCAGTTAGTTTAGCTACATAATAGTGAAAGGTAAGCGGTACAAAAAGATAGTTCATCTCATTTATTCCTGGAATGAGCACTCGCTACTCAGAGGAGCCTACATCCCTCTTTTCCTAAGGGCATTCATCTAACAGTGGGGTCTATATTTCACACAGGTAAATTTCACACAGCTAATCTAGAATTCCACCTGAATATATTGCCAATTAAGAGTGAAAATACATTGTTCTTTACATTACATGATGGAGTCAGTCAAGCAATTATTTGGTGTAACAGTAAAAAGAAAGTGAATTAATAATGTGTCAAATAAAATGCTCTATAGCAAAGGCTGAAAAGTTCAAAATGAAAAATGTAGAATGCAATAGATATGATGGGGCTTTAATCAAAGACTGGTAATCTTTCCACACTGTTTATTTTTTCCTTCTTCATAAGATCAAATACCTAATAAAATATTGATGATAACTTATTATTTTGCTAGGGTTGTCTTGAAAAAATCTCCTCTGTACTCTGTGAAATTTAGTTTAGCTGTAATTTTGCCAGGTTTGATAGGAAAAATGTGCAATAGGTCATATTCCTTTGTGATTTACTTGAAGCAGTGTACATTAACAAAGTGACAAATAAATAAATAAAAATAAAATAATAATAATAATAATAATAAAAAAACAGCAAAAACAGCATTCGTTTCCAGTTGTATTCTGACTAACTGTTCTGCTTTCACTTATAAGCTCTTATAAGACTCTCCTCCACAAGCCAGTCTGGTAGAATCTTTGAGGACTGACAATGTACTATAGCTTTGAAAATATGCTATTCTCATGTTGGTGAATTAATTCAATTATGTCACCAAATTTCCACAAAGCAAGAAATGAGTAGAAACATTATTCAGAGACAATCACTAATTTTCTGGAAAATATAAATCTTTCATAGCTAGAAGAAAGATGAAGTAACTAGTAGGGAAGAAAGGGAAGAAATTAGAAAAAGACACTTAAATTAAACTTGAAATTTCATAAACATTGCAATTCATAGAACCATAGAATATAGAATTACCAAGGCTAGAAAAGACCTCTAAGATCATCCAGTCCAATCATCCATCTATCACCAATATTTCCCTCAGTACAATATCCAAATATTTCTGGAATACTTCCAGGAACAGTGACTGCACCATCTCTCTGGGCAGCCCGTTAGAGAACCTGGCCACTCTTTCAGAGAAAAAAATTTCCCAACATCCAACCTGAATCTCTCCAGTGATAAGCACACCTCACAGTTCTACCTTGTCTACAGTCAATAAAACCAATTTCATGGAATCATACAAACTATCTAATATTCAACAAAGCAATTTTGATATCCTACATATCTAAAATTCAGGAAAGTATATAGTCCTTTATATTTGATCCTAAAGTGAGACTCTTTTCCTTTTCACTTTTGTCCTTGTTTAACCACTCCACTTACTACTAATATCTACTGTCACAACACTATGAAACTCATATCAGTCCTTCCTAGTATTGTTTCCTATTTCCTACCACTGTCTTTGCAACAGAGACCTCTACCCATTCATCCCTGCTGAAAACCAAGCGATATGCAACTAGAGCTCCAAGTAAATCACATCACTTATGAATGAGATATGACAGAGTCAAAAATTTTGTGTCAACGAGATATCAGAAGGTTGTTAGCCTGATGACTGATGATTAAAAAAAAGAACTAGCGAGAATTATCACATTAATTTAAGATGATAAAGACTGTGATAACCTCACCCCACTATGCCTGCCACTATCTTGGCCACCCCACATGGTGACTCCAGAATAACCATACAGAGGCACTCAAAGCAGGTAACATTCTCCATTCTCTAATTTGGGATCTCCATGTATGCAAAGGACACATTTAGAGACACAGCTTGTCTGGATGGGAAGGTGTCTACATCTCTCCAAGGGGTCTGGAGCACAGTCACTGGAGCATGTGGAAAACAATAAGCACTAACAGGTGCTTTACTTGTCTATTCAGACAGTACGAATCATGCCATGTGTCTCTGTTTTGGATTAAAAAAGTCCCAAATAACTGTCCTAAATTACTGACACACAGGATAGTGCAATTCCAGTGCTCTGTGTTATCATTCACAGAAATAATTAACTTCAATTATTTCACTATACTTTATCAAATGGATTTTTAAACGCTTACATCTCTTTACTGAATAATCAACTTCATGTTACGATTTTTTGCTAAATTAACAAAAAAAATATATGATATATATTCAAATGAGAGAGACAGTTAACATTCTTGGACACCATAATGAAGGCTGATAATTTTACAACCATCCACACACTGCTGTCAAAATTCATTGTAAGTTCAAATTTCCATGAGAAGAAACCTGTGTTATCCATATGCATTTATACTTTAGGAGAGTGGAAATATTTTCTGTATCTATCCCCAGACTAGGAACCATATGCTCTGTGAACTGAACAGCAGCTCAGAAGCTAGAGGTCATCTGTAATCTTTGGAAAATAACTGACAGCATTTGAAAGCAGTTCAAGAACAAAAGCAAATACTTTTGAAAACTCTATTAAGCCTTGCAAGCTGGCATATGACAAAAAATATTATTTCCTGTCAGAAGTGTATGTCTTTGTATGCCTTCAATAATATTTCTCTTCTCACATCAGAGTTTAATCAGTATTTATAAGGATCTATACCCATAGGATAGTATTCTATGTTTTTATCTACATAAACATTAAAGTAACAATGCTATACTCAGATACCTTTGGAAGTCAGTTTACGTCATCAGCTGTGGACCTCACAAATAATGCTTTATGTACATTACCTTTTTTCAACATCCTTTATGTAACAGTTAAATGCAGATTAAACATTGGGATCAAATGATGTTCTGAATGGGCATGAATCTAGATGTTTAAAACCTTTCTGAATTTGGACAGAAAAGTCAGATGTAAACCTCAAGAGCAACATCCTTAACAGCTCAAGTAATCCTAAAGATGGCACTACAGATAGTACTTTACATAAACATGCCATAAAGTAGATATATGAAGACACAGAGGTGGAAGAAATAAGGTTACGAATAAAGGCTTACAAAGTCAGTGTCCATTCAAGGAACAGCAAACGCTGACTTGCTTTCAGTTATTTGAGAGCCTTTTTTATTGGTTTATTTTTTGCCTCTGCTCCTTTCAGAAACTGATAGTGTATGAATGCTCATAAGTTATTAGACCATGAATGCTGTAGTCCTGGTTTCATCTAAGAGAGTGTTAATAGCAAACCAATGTTTTGGTTGTTGATCAGTGATGGGAGCACATCCAAGGCCACGCCAGGCCACTGGGCAGGGAAGAGCCACTGCCTACATTATATGGCAGCAGGAGTCAATGCAGAGGCAGAATAATTGCCTCAAGATTATGGCCTCAAGTTGTGCCAGGGGAGATTCAGATTGAATGTTGGGAAGAATTTCTTCTCTGAAAGAGTGGCCAGGCACTGGAACAGGCTACTCATGGAGACAGTGTAGTCACCCTCTCTGGAGGTGTTCAAGAAACATTGAGATGTACTGAAGGAAGTGGGAAAAATTGGCGATAGGTGGACAGTCGGAGTGTATGATCTTAGAGGTCTTTTCCAAACTTGGCACTTCTATGAGTCTCCAGTCCTATGATTAAATTAGGCACAGGGTTATTCCATACCATGTGACACCATGGGGAAAGCTGTAAAGGCATGGGGAGGTGGGTGGGGGTTTGCTGGGCATTGCTCAGTCCTCAATCAGATAATGAATGGGTACATGTATTTTCACATATATCAACTCATTTCAAAAAGCCACTGGCAACAGGACCATTAAACACTTTAGTTTAGACAGTTTAGTTTTAGTTTAAATAGTTTAGTTTTAGATTCTCAAAAATTTTTCAATAATATTTAGCACCATTAAAGATGCTTCTGTCAATAATAGATAAAGATATTGCTACTTGATTAATATATAATGACAAGACATTACAATCACAAAAAAAAAGGAAAGCAATAAAAGAAAATACATTATTTCAAACACAGGTAAAAGAATAATGAGGGTACACAGATTCATTAATAAAAACAGGATAAATCAAGGAAACAGTGCATAAAAATATAATTAGTACAAGATGATGATTGTTAAAAGTTAATTGATGAATGAAATCACTGTTGGTTAAAGTACACTAGTACACGTATCACAGAGTAAAAAGAATAAAGGGTGTGGGAATACAAGGAAGTATATTCAGAGAAGAAGCTGGGGAGCAAGATAAACAGCATAGAAAGGAAGGCTGAGAACCAAGGACACTCCAAAAGAAAAGGAAAACAAAGTCAAGTAAGCTGTGTGATGGCAGACCCTGATTGGAGGAAGAATGTCTGGTGTGAAGCAACTCAAGACCTTGACTGGATAAGCACCTGTATGGACTGTTCAGGATTGTTTGTGGAGTATTTTGTTGACGTGTAAAGGAAGTTGGGAAAGTTACAAGAGATAACTTGTGAATGTATATAAGGGGTGTTAGAACCTGTAATAAATAATTTGGATCATCCACTTCTAAGTCCATGCCTCAGATGCTGTAAAAGGGAAAAAATCATTTAAGAAAGAATTAAATCATTTAAGAAAGAATCAAATATAAATGACCAATTGAAAGGATTTCTTGGAAACCCTTTTGTCTATGGTTCTTGAGTGACTGACAATAACTCCAACTGCAATCAGAGGTCGTAGTTGCTCATTGCTGTTAACCAAAAAAAGTGCAGTGAGCTTCCTATATGCTAGATTCTGCTCTCCCATGGTCCTGCTTCCTCTTCTATGTTTCTACTTCTCACCTCAGCTTTAACACTGATAATGTCCAAACTACAGAAACAAAAGGATATTGATTCCAGGAAAGCTGTACTTGGATTATGAGCAAAATGATGCTGCACACCTAGACAGATATGTCATCCAGAAAATAAAATAGAACTTGTGTTTTGAACATGCTTTTCCAAATAGCATATGAGCAGCTCCTTGCAATGCTTCTCAAAACCTTATGCTGAATGAAAAGCGGCATGCACAATGCTCCAAGGCCCTTCAAATAACTACTGCTCAAAGACATAGTAACAGAGACCTCTCTAAGCAAATCAGGCTGATATTTTCTCACAGTAATGAGCTCATTATTTGCATGTAAATTTAGTTTACATTTATTTTGAACCTTATGTTTCATCTTGATAATTTAAGAAGCATGAACCAAAAAAAAAAAAAAAAGTAGAAGGAAGGAAAGAGAGAAAAAAAAAGCAAGAAAACTTTAGAAATACGTTCCATGTTTACATGAAGATGCAGGCTGTTTCTCCAGCACTCCATTGAGAGAGCTCATTTCTGCATAGTCTGAGCACATTTAAAAGTTAAATTAAACACGACTAAGAATGAGAGAATAAAGATGAACAAAATTAATTTTAAAATCTCACTCTCTCAAGACAATATTGAGGGACTCCAAGGAAGCTCCAGTTGGTAGACTATATCACACAACTTCAGAACTCAAACAAACTACTATGGATTGCAGCTCCCAAGGAATTTTTACAAGAAAAAGGCACAGCTGTGAAATAGTGAAAGATTTCTCAAATCTCAGTTCATCATAATAATTGAGCAGTTATTAGCTATAAAGAAGAAAGACATAGAACTTGCATATTACTTTCTAGACTCAATTTAGAAAATACTATGGGAAAATACAGTTTAATAAGGAATGGAACTAAATCTCTTTAGAAGAGTTAAGTAAGGCAATGTACTTCCTCTAATATTATAAAATTAAGGAGAAATTTACTAGAAGAAATTTTCTAGGTGCTGAGGAACATATTTTATTTCCTTCTGTTTGAGATATATAACGTATGAGGAACCCAGCTTACTTTCCTTTTTTTTTTTTAAATAGGAAATACATGTAACATTTTGTAGTAACTACTACACTACAAACACTTCTGTGTTTGTTTATTGTTTTTCAAGTGAAATCAAAACCAAAGCTGCTGGCACTGGGACAGCAGAATGCATGAGGTAATACATACAGGAATATGAGGGCATTCTTCTTCCCATTGGTAAAGTACTTCAGAGCTTATCTGGAGTCCTTTTTGTGGAGAGCTATCCAAGGGAAGTCAGGCTGAGCAAGAATTTTCATTTGGTTCTTCAGCCAAACTTCTTAAGCTAAGAGGATAATTTTCCTTCACTGTGATCAGCGAAGCTGCTCCACCTACATCCAATCAAAAGAGTCTTCAAAAGCAGTTCAACTCAGCTATTTTGAAGGACAATTTAAATGCCCTTTTCTATATATGCTCACTGCACTAAGAACAAAATCTTAAAAAACCAGTTCTCAAGGATTTTCACTTTTCAAACTTAGAAAATAATATATTCTGACTGGTTCATTTTACACTAAAAATCACATCTAGAAATGATGAAAGAAGCATTTCTGATCTAACTTCAGTATTTATCCTATAGTAAAATATCTTGCTCTTTGAACAGTATTAGAAACAAATTATACATAAACACTTATTAGGTAAGCAGTTATGAAACTAAATTAACTAACTATTCCAAATATATTTTAGTTCAGTTAGTTTCTGATCCCCACATCCTAGTGACCAAAAGGAATTTTCACAGTTTCTGCATCCAAACAATTGTGTTTAATCTTTAACACTAAATTTCAATAAAATATAGATTACAGAGCCAGTTATAATGTATTTTAGCTTTGATAATTAAATGGAGGGCAGCAACAGAAAATATGAAGAATAAAGAAGAATAATGCAGTAGTAAAAAGTGCTGTCAGCAAGGTTAACATGAAATAGTGGTTCAATTCACTTGGACTTTGATGAAAATCAAAAAGCACTGGTGTATGATACATTACTTTACCAAGTAAAAACCTCATGCTCCAATGAGTTATCAGGACCAAATGCCTCAGTGCAAACTATAGAAATCTGATAGTAGATAAAGGTTGGCTCTTGTGAAGTCACTTAATTCCACATAATTAGAAATTTGTTTTTACTTAGCTTGATGCATGGAGTTTTATATGTTATTTATTTTTATAATTGCATGTATTTTTTTCTTTTTAATACAATTATATGTTTAATTGTTTATTTTTAATTTTAACTATTTCTAATTATTTGCGGATGTTCTGACTTATTTTACCAAAATTACCTCACATTTATTTAATAATGATTTTATTAAAATATTATCTCCTACTGCTTAAAAATAACAAAGTTTGTAAATCTTCACTTCTTGCATCATACCAGTGCTCATACTTACCGAATGATTTTAAAAATATGCAAATAGCAACAAAAAAGTTTCTTGAAGAAAGAAACTTCAATGACAACCTTGTCCAAAGCTCTAGTGTAACAACCTAATTCACTCTCTAAATGGCTTTTTACTAAGGACACAATTCAGTGACAGTCTTTCCTTTGGTTTTAATGAGAATCTGATCACCATTAATTAAAAAGGCTTGGAAAGTACTTCTCTGAACCATAGGTGGTTCCTATCTCATCTAAGTTTAGCAGATGAAAAATTAGCTCCTTAATTTAAACTTGTTGCCTTTGATCCCCATAGGGTAAATGTAAAGACACACGTCACTGGAGAGCACTACTCTGTTTTAAGAGAGCCATGTAAAAATAGGATTCAGCTATCTATTAAGGAATCTAGATTCAGGGATAAGCAGGTAAACTAGGAGTCTAAGGTTCCGTTATTCTGGTTAACTATAGACAACATTCATTTGAAACCTCAAAGCGTTTACACAAACTCTATATGAAAAGGTATCTTTTTAAATTCTATTTAGATGCCCGATTTTATCTCAGCCTTTTAATAAAGAACAAAAGTTAAATACACTGCCTTTAAAAAGCCATTTAGCCTAATCTGGAAATGGAAGCATTATTACTCACTACTCATAGCTGAGCAGTTACTTCTTAGCCTTGTAGTCACTGTATGGCACTGTTCCAGTGAAGAATTAAAAGTGATTTGTGTCTTCATTTCTTTCCAAGTCAACTCCAGCTCCAGAATCCCTGATTTAATAGCATGCAGTTTGGAGATCATTAGAATAACTCCACAGTATACATATATATATGTATGTGTACATATATATATATATTTTTTACTTCAGTCATTGATAAACACTTGACCTTTGCACCCATTTTAAAATTTTATTTGAGAATAATAGAGCTGCACATGAATAGGCATATCACGTGATGAATACTTAAAATATAGCAATTCCCACTTCCATAGCAAACTGATGATTTAATGTAAGATCAATCAAAGCATTGCTCTGCTTTCAAGTTGCATAGGTTTAGTGAAATAAATAGACAAGTTCTTACCTCACCAATTTCCAGGAGTTGACTTTTGCCATACGTTACTTTATGAACTTACCTATTTTAGAAATATTTCTGGCTTCTGAAACCATGTAACATATTCTCCATTAATTCGAAGTTTGTTTTCCGTAAAACATTTCTGGGAAATCCAGCAGATTCTTCTGTCATTGCATTCTTGTGTCATACTACTTTTTACCTAAGGAATGAGCACTCCATGGTGTAACACTTTGGAAGAATCTGCTTTGATATTCATTAGATATACATCTGCTCAAAAGAGTTTCCCCATGTTCATTGTTGGAAAATAAGTTTGTAAAACTATAGCCCATGACTCAACAGAATATTAGTAAAATGATTCAGTTATTCATTGGCATTAAAAATGTCCATGTGGGTTTGTCAGTACAGCATTTGAAATGTAACAAATTAATATCCTCACTTTGACTTAATTTGTGGACAGATGGTGTGAAGAGGGCTCAGTGATGAACAGTGCTGTCCCTCGGCTTGTCAAGACTTATTTACAGCACAGAAGCCATCCTCTGATGGCTGATTATCTGCTTCATTTAGTAGAAGTGAAATTAACCTCTGGTTTCTGTGCTGATGACTCAGCAGGTAGTGCACCACTAATGCAAAAAATAGTACCAGAAAGACATTGGTCTTCAACCCTAACAAGGCACATTAAAGATCCAAATTGCTTTATTAGACCCAGGAGATAGAAGCAATCATTTCAGTTCACTAACTGGAAATAATAAAGTCTGGGGAAAAAAAAAAAAAGAGAACAAAATGAGTTTTCTTTCCATGCATGACAGAAAAAAAAATTCATTATTTTAGGTGACTTTAAAAAAAAACAACTGTGCTTAAGTTTGTTGGAAGTAGATCTGTGTACTGAAGTTGAAAAATCAAGAAAGATGCAAATAGATATATCTTGTTTCAGCTCCTTTTGTTTTTGAAACTGTATTACGTAGGAAGGAATATTATTCACATTGTATAACAAGAGTAATCTTAGTTAAACAGCTTGATGCTAAATATACCTGATGTATGTTTCTTTATGCTGGATAATAATACATCAGTAGTAATAATCCACCTAGAAATGCACATTAAATGCTCTCAAAAAGGTAACCTCTTTTGAAAGGTTCTTCTAGTGATAGCATTTATGAGATTAAAATGAAAACTCAGGGCAGAGGATGACTAATGATGAGCAATATAAATCGTATTTAATTGAATATGCTGAGAAATGCCTGAATCTCAAGGACTATCTTTTCAAAGGAAGAAAGTATTGGCTATTAGAAATAAAATTTACATTATACTTTTCCAGAGAAAGCTTCTATGGTAATGCTTATTGCACAATATTTTGTTGCATCACATGATGCCTTTACTTGATATGACAATATTTTTTTAAAAATGTGATGCACTGGAAGTATTAAAAATAAAATAATGTTTTTCTCTTTTATTTTTTTTTTCACTAAATATACACAAGCTGCTCCAAGAGAAAAAGTTGTAATTACCCATGGATAGTTTTTGCTTGATACCTGCTCATCTTTAGAAAAACAAATACTATGAAAAACAACTATAAACACCAGATGGAATATTAAACAGAGGTTCTAATGATTTTCTTGAAATACTAAAAAATAAGTACAAAGCACACTCACTGAGGAATTGCTATTATGGAAATAGCTCACAGGTGTTTGTTCAAAGGCTTTGAGTTGTTATACAGATGTCTTTTTAACCTCTCTTGGTTTTTGAGAGCAGAAGAACCTTCATTACTACAGATTCTTTTGAAAAAGAAATATTAATATTTTCATCATGCATTTATGTCCCCATGAAAAATTGTCTGTTCTTTCCTCCTATTATGATTTAGTCAGGTCCCCCAGACAAGTGCTCCAGAGCATTTTCTTTCTCTTCAGAGATATCTTGTACAAATAAGGAAAACTCAGAAAGTCTTGCAGTGTTTGATTTGGTCAAAGCTCAATGCCCAACAGGTAGTGTTTGAGTTGAGTCTCAAGCATACAGTGGTTCATGGGAAGTTGATGAGCCACGAATGCTTCCACTATCAGAACAGGGACCTTGCCTTCAGGAAATTGGGTCATTTTTCCTGATGCTAACTCTTGTAGCTGATGATGTTTATCCACTGCAATAATGCAGAAGAAACAAGTTAGTGATGAACATACTGGGCTGCAATGAAGTTAATTAGCACCATTGTCCAGGTTGCAGATTCAAGTCACATTCGGAAAGTTACACATGAGTCTCCTGCTCTCAGACTGCAGCCTTTCCAGCTTTAAACTCCACATTCCTCCCAGCTAAAAGCAGGAAAGAAATTAAGTCTCAATAATGATTACATATCAGCTTCTCATGAGAGCCCCAAGAGGAAAATCTGTCATTTCACTTCAACATTTACTGTAGCGATATTGACAATGTGTCCCTGTGCCACTAGCTCAGAGCACTGGATATGCACATATCTTCACTGAATGTGTGAAGAAGAATGATCCTCATTCACTGCCACTTCTTTAAGGACTCTTCTGTTCTTGTTGAATCTAATGTCACTTTTGCTAGATATTCAAATTGAACCACGCTTTGACTCCAGCATAAGTGAATTTCATTCCTAAACTTCCTAGCTTTTGAATGATAAAATGGCTTTCCAAAATGAGGAATATTGAACCATCTAAATACCAATGAAAAATATCCCAATATATCCAAAAGAATTGTTAAAATAGAATATTTCACAAAAATGTGTTGCTGTCTCTCTAAACTAAAATTAAGACTTTCTCTTTTGTTAAATACTTTTGCTTAGAGCTTTTTTCTATTTAAAGTAAATTCATTAGGCTTCAACAGTTTTTGGAAGACTTTAACTGAGCACTGAGGCATTGCTGCACAGCAACACAGGGATTACACCTGTTTTTATTTTTTGAAAAACTTTGAAAGTTCACATTATCAGTAGTTGTCTTTCAAGTCTAGAGCTTATATAGTAAGTATGAAGTTCTAGCTTTTAAAAGTAGAACTTAGGAAATCTTTCTTGAAAAAAAAATGTTTCTACCAAGGAGAATTGAAATATTTCATTTTAAGAACTCCCTCAACTTCAAGCTGATGTTTATGCACAGAAAGCAGGTCCGTCTGTATGTAGGTCTTTGTGACCGATAAACAGCAAAAATTAATAATGTTTGCACATTAATTTTCAGCAATGCTTCCAAAATATTAGCAGATTAATACTTCAAAAGACTGAATATCTGGACGTCCCTTTTACATAGATCAGACTTATCTTTTTCCAGATTGTCTCTTTTCAGTAATGATTATACCAGATTTAGACCCAGTAAATCTGAGTTTAACTGACTGTGAAAATTTTGAAGTATCCTGATCCTTTCCTCAGCATATTGACATATCCTACTTCAAAAGACTATTTGGGCAGGCAAGCGCTCAAGCTGAGGGATGCAAAAATGAATGCAGATTTCTGAAATTATGGAACCTTTACTTGTGAGCACTTCTCAACACCGGAATTTGTTTAATTTCCTAAATTTACACAATCCTCCTGTGACATTATCTAGTTGTTCAAGGGTCATCATCTAAAATCTACTCCCCTGCCATTTTTAAGGAATATTCTTTTTAAGGAATATATGGCATCTGAGATAAGATACTGTCAGAGGACTTCTGTCTTATTGCAATAAACAGAAGATTTTCTGTAGAATATAGTTCTCTAATGAAAGAAAATATCAAGAATCTACTTAAAAGGTCATTTTTATCAGGTAGAATACTATGTTTGTTTTAAGAGCACTTGTTTTTTTGATTGTAGTTTCTTCCTCTGTCATCTGCTAGCTGAATATAGGCCTTAAAAAAAAAATCATCATTCAACAAATAGATCCATTAGGTTAGATCTCCAAAGTGTTACTTAAGCATTTGGAAAAATTGTACATATCATGTTACATTTTAATGTTGTAAGTCTGCATAGATATTGTGTGTCTGTCTATGTGCATGCATGTCTTTATGTATGTATGTTTCAACGTCTACTTAAGGCAGATGTTTATATTAGCTGCTCAGAGATGTACATGCATAAATCTCTCTGTAGTTAGAGTTTATGATGTGAGTGATTTAAAATTGTAAGTTTGATGAATGAATCTGAGAAATCCAACAAAGTAACTTCACACACCAGTGAGTTATGTCAAGTAGGTATGCCCTTTATTTACAGCACTGGGTGCATGGGGATTGCTCACCAAACATGCACACCAAAGAGAGAAACAGCTACACATTTAAAGGCATAGCACATACATATTCATTACATTCCAAGGACATGGACAGAAATTCCAAGAAATGATTGACACCTCTGGTGGACATGGGATTAAAGCTAATAGTCAATTTTGCTGTATATTTCCAAAATTTATGGGGAGGTAGCCTGAACTGATTCCCACTGATGTTATGTTGAGCTGAGGCATCTGTTTTGTCATTTTGTCTTCAAAAATCGGACATCTATTCTACTTTCTTATCTTCACTTGACAATTTTGCAGCCTCTACATTTCATTATTTGAGCTTGCATTTATGTCAGCCTCCCGTCCTTCAGGTTATATCTGCTCAGGTTGTTCTCACGACATCCTTGAGATTCACAGAAGGTGGTCTCATGCAGAAAACAGCTAAGGGCTAAAAGCCTGGTTCTGGAGGACACCAGCTGGAGCAGATACTCAGTGCTCAGTAAAGGAGACAAATATGGTCTGGGTTTTTATATTTATTTTTCTTCTGTCAGAAGGGACAACAATGTAGGAGAATCCATCCTCCCCTCCCCCATCTCCTCAATATTTTTACCTCTCAACAGCTTAAGTAGAGAACTTGAAATCTACTCTCTCAGTGGATCTGGGCAATCAAAATCCTAAAGTCCAATCTTGAATACAGTGCAAGAACTTTCCATTTTTAACAGAGTAATACATAATACTTATGAGAGCCATTACCACACACTCACTTAATATATTTACTTTTTCAAATTGTAAACAAACTATAAGCTATTGAGTTCTAAACTTCAAAGAGAAAAAGTATACAGATGGAAAAATAACATTTCCTAAAACTGTAAAATCTGATACAAAAATCTAAGTTAAATACACATTCAGATGTTTAGGCTGCAGTAATGAGGCAGGATCAGTCCCAGTGAAGGAAACCAGGATCAGGCATAGCCTCAGGATAGTTGGGCAGGGCTGTGGCAGTGGGTCCAGGCCAGGCTATAATGTCAGTCTACCCTGCTCAGTGGGGCTCATGGCTGAGAAGAGTTCAGATGTGGGGAACTGGACATTAGCTCTGCTGCAGACTCACCGAAGCAGGGCTGGTAGCCCTCAGGGAGTGAAACAGCACCCTGGGCCCTGGACAGGGTGAGAGAGTTACAATAAAGTTCCCCTCCACTTCATGCATGAGTGCCTAGCCTGCCTGCCCAGAGAATTCCAGCCACCAGCTGGTGATTACTCACCTTGTTAGAAGCCCACACTTCGCTTTCTTACAAAATTAATTCACTCAGCAATAATGGGATAAGAAAATGAGGAAACTGCTCCACGTTTCTATACAAAGATCTGGTTTCCACATGTCACTTCAATTCTTTGGTCTTCAGCACACAACCTTCAATCATTCTGGCATTCCCATTTATCAAATTAAACATTGTGTTGATAATTAATTCACTGTTCCACCATTTTTTTCTACAAGAACCTGATGGATTTTATTGCAAAAATTACTTTCCAACAGGGATTACCCACTCTCCTTAGAATCTTTTCAGGAAAGTTGGACAAAAATAACTACATACTACATTGTTTAATTATATCTATTACAAATGCTACTGAATGTTACTTTTAAGTATTAAGAATAAAAAAGTGATATCCCATAACAAATGCTTGAATTCTATGAAAAGTAGTGATAGACTAAACAGCTTTTTCTCCACACATACACATAAAAATCTGGGTGAATTTGGGTAAACTGTGCCACTATTCTTGATGAAATACCCCTATTACTGGTAAATCGATAAGCTGGTATACACAGAAACCATGGAAATAATATTTTATTTTAAATGAAAAAACCCTAATAAAAGAAAAATATATACCCTAATAAAATGAAGTCTCAGTGTACATACACTAAGATGGGGAATCAAATCTCCTGAATAGGATGAACAGTCTAGATTGCAAGTTTGCATTGCAGTTATATTACTTTTTTTAACATGCACATTTAGAACAACAACAAAATATGTGCTGAGAATGCTAAGAAACAGACAGTATAGCTCTTCTTTCTTGCATTCAGTTGCAAAGCCCTGGCTTTACCATCCTGGTTTTATTTTGTGTATTTTATGCCACACGAGCTCTCTCAAAATATTTTACTGATGTGAATAATATTAGTGAGCAGAAAAGATGTGTGCTCTCAGAGGAACAAAAGACATTCTGTAGGCTAGCCAGGTTCGTTCAACAGGGATTGAGAAGTAACAATTTAGAAGAAAAAGGGTGAGACCAAGTTAAGAAAATTACTGTAGTTATCACTAGGGGATCTCTGAGTGCTTAAGTGATGATCTGGCAACAAGCCCTGTTGAGAAAGGAGGGTTACTTTGGTGGTTACCTGGCAGCAAGGCCTGGTCAAAGGAAGAAGCTAATTCTCCAGGGGTAAGTAAGAGCCTCTATTAAGAGCCTGAGCCTATTTGGAATCCTTGTACTATTTATAAAGGAGATAAGGAGGGTTGAAGAGCCAGCCTTAAGGTTGTATGAACTGCCAGGTAAGCAGACAGAATGGTACACTTCCTTATTCATGCTCCACCAGGCTGATTCTCAAAAACAATTTGCTTCCCCAGACACTGGCACCCTGCCAAAGCTGCAGGCCTTCTTGCCAGATTGTGCTTCTTAGTGCTGCAGGGCAGACATGAGGAGAAGGTACAGGAAGCTTTAAATGCTTTACTGATGTCACTTATTAATTAAAAAGGAGAGGAATTGATTAATAAATGTCAGAGTAGCACACTGGTACAAGAAGTCCCAATCATTTAGCCATATTTCATCTGCGACACACTTTCCCAGAGAAAGGGAAAGGTTTAGGTGTGGCTCACACTGCCCAAAATAAAGACAGAAACCACAGTTTGTTCAAGACTTCTTTTAACAACAGAAAATTTGTCCCAGATCAAAAGACATAGTGCAGCTCCAAAGTAAAACCTTATTCTTGTTCAATTCTTAGCACCATAAGTCTTCAGCTGTCAACTAGGCATTCCTTCATTTATATACTGATTAGTTGTGTTGCGTAGTGTTGAAACTAGGAGCCTATGACCTAGACCAAACACTTTGACAAAACCGTAAACTGCTCAGCTGAGAGAGAAGGAAAGGATTGAGAAAAATTGCTTGTAGTGCAATGATACTGGTTATGGCTGATTAAGTAACAACACAAGGTATGAGAGAGTAGGTGATAACCCAAGAAAGAGCAGCTTTGTATTATTACACTGGACCTAAGGATTTTGCGAAGAAAAAAGCAGAGTATATGTAAATTACAGGAAGGAACAGAAATGCAGCAGCAAATTTGTTCTGCTGTTTCTTTTCCCAATATTTACAAGGCATCTTCCTACCACAACAATAGTTGGGCCACGTTCATGACAAAAACACAATCAAAAAAGCACTTCCACATATGATAGATAAAAATGATACAGATATACACAATCTATCTATCTAGATTGGAGAAAAAAAGTAATTCAACTCACATTCTGAAATACCGTTGTGTGTGCTTATATGCAACAAATACTTTTATGTTGTCCAACACATATTACATAAAACAAACCAAGGAAACATTCAGTTCACATTGCGTATACCTTGGTAGAAACTAACCCTCAAAGTACTGATCAAATTCAGCTGTACCACAATGAGATGCATTGGATTCAGAGGATCCAATTATGTCCCAGTGGTAATTGGCCATAATTTAACAAAATGTTTAGCAGTGGACTATTGAAACACATTTGCAAGTGCAGATGGCCCATTGTGGACAGATATGTTCAGGAAATCAGCATTTCTGCTTCAAGCAGCCAATCCACAATCACAGTTTCAAACACATAGGAGATAACATTTTCAATATACCAAGTAATTTGTAAGTACCACCTTGATGTCATGTAGATATATGCTGTCATGATTAAACATTCAGTTCTTAGTGTTTACAACATTTTTTTCCTTGCACAATTAAAGCTATAGATAAACAAACACAATTGACATAAGATTTAAAGTTAGATCTTGGACACTTACTAGTAACACCAAATTTGAACATTTTTCTGGCTTCTAGCAGGATGCAGGTAAAACACATCAAAGTAAATGCGGCTGACAGGTTAGACTGTAAATAATTAGATAGCAAAAAGCCACAGTTCTCTGAAATATTTTTTTAGAATTAGATACATAATTTAGCGAACTTTCTTCCTCATGAACATTGTCTCAAACCTCTATGTCTAAATGCAGTAGTAATGAAAGATATCAGAGGAATAAAGATGAATAATCGAAACATACATTAATTTATCACCTTACAGCAATGAATTTAGACATGTGATTCATAATGTAATGAGCAACAAATGGATAGGCTGAAAGATCATCATTCATGTATAATATTTTTTTGCAGATCTCCTAGTTTTCACTTTGAATATTATTTCCTTTGGAAAAATAACATGTGGATGTTAGAATAAAATAACAACCATTGTAATCACTTGAACAGTAAGCAGTTAAAGAACACATTTTACTTCTGGGAACAAATATAGATTTTTTTTTTTAATATTGTACACACTGGGAAAGAAAGAAAATGTATAAATACACTTAAGTGGATGGGGAAAAAAAATCAGCATTTAATGTTAATAAAGAGCTTGAAGAAATGTGAAAATGTGCACCCCTTAAAAAACTGAAACAGTGGCCAGAAATCACTCTCAGAGAAGGGAAAGTAAGTATATTATAAGGAGTGAAAATACAGAAGACCTGGAAAACTGCAGTTCAAGCTTGGAAAAAAAATTTCTCACTATTTGTAAAAGAAATTCTCAGAAACCATGTAAGTGTATCCTGTTTAGCCCTATGGCTCCAATTCAATACAATTAACATCAACGTTGCCTCATTCTCATTTTTCCTTTCCTTTCTCACATCTCAATTTTAAGATCTGTTTCAATAAAACAGAGGTTATAGAAATATTGTTTATGAATCTTTAGAATTATCAAGTCATATAAGTCATCCTATAAATGTTGTGCAAGACTTCTGTGGCTGATAATTAACTAATTTCTATATTTTGATTTTATAAAAAACGTGTTCTACTGAAGGTGGCAAACAACTGATAACATTATTGTTTATATCTGTTTAATTGGTAAATTTAATTGGAAAGATTCTGATCTCATGACATTTTGATGGATTCATTAGAAATAAATAAAATTTGCTTTCTATCTCTCAACCAAAATGAAAAAAAAAAAAGGTTCTGCTGAGTTCAGCTGACCATGGTATACCTGGGATAGATGCAGCAAGTAGATACCCTAGTACATTATGGAGATCCAATTATTGGGACAGCTAAGAAAAATGAAGCCAAAGACGAATCAATTTATCTTCATCTTACTACTATGATGCACTTGCACCTGTCAAATAAAAAGGGCCACTTCCATGAGAAGAAAAAGCCACATAGCTCAGATGTTTTAAAATGCTTAAGAGTAGATGTCAATTCATGCAAAGTATTCAAACATGGCAAGAGTAACTGGAATTTGCTAAAGGCAGAGCATTAAAGATTGCTTAATGATACTAACTCTCATGCATATTGAGATGGTATTCTGGTAAATATAAAGAATTCAGGAGTCCTGTTGAAACCATCAAGAATTGTGCCTGTTCCTATGATGAATGATAATACTTCTTCTGCTACCAAAATATTTGATTAGGTGCTCATATATCAAAAACAAATTTCACCCCACTAAAGTCAGCAACACAATTGCACACTTACAGTGCTGTTGTTTTTTTCTCAGGGTTTTTGCTGTTTCTCCCCACTGAGCTTACAAGGGAAAGAACAAAATTCATTAAAAATAGAAGGCTATCAAACGAACAAAACAGACATCTCTGTATAAAAAAAAAAAAAGCTTAAAAAAAAATATATGCTTTCTTTCAGCCCTGGTGTTCTTCAGTGTTACCCAGAAAACAGCAGGTTAAAAAAAATCTTACAAATTTGATGCTGAACTGGCCACTCAAAACTTAAATATTTTCTTACATTCCAGAAATGACTGTGATTTGAACATAAAAAAAAATATCAAAACATTATTTTTTCCCTAGCATTACCATGTCATTGTTAAACCATGCAAATTAGACCAGAAACTCAAAGGAGCTGAGAGCAAGAAGGTTATATTTCTCACTGTAATTTGACAGAATGTAATTGTAAAATCATATGAACAGTGCTTTCCAGTGAACTGTTATTAATTCATATATACTATTTTTAATAAATAAGAATAGGGAATAGAATGAATTGAATGATGCTTTTTCTGTACCTCCAAAAGCTTCACTAAAACCACAGCTCTACAATAACACGAGAAGATTCAGAAAAATATTATTACAATCATTTCTACTTTGGTCAAGACTAACTCTCGTTTAATCATTAGACTTTTTTTCAGCCATGTAACACTCAGCAGCTGGAAATAATCAATGCTTTTTTAATAATAAAGTTGTGAAAATCTCTGAACAGATTGTCATTGAACACAAACAAGCAGCTATATATATTGCTGTGTTGTTGAGTGAATGACAGAAAACACCTTTTCTTTCCTCAACCATCTAGGAAAATCTGTATACCCTTTTTACTTTTCCTATTAACAGAATTTAGCCAGGAATCCATTGAAACAAGTCAAGTAACACAAGAAATTGCATATACAGCCTCTGAATTGTTAAAAACATAGATAAAGACAAGATAGATAAATATTACAGCATGATCTTGTTAAAGCTAAGTATATGTGAATGGCATTTTATTTTCACCCGATTCCTGAAAATATTTAAAATGACCCTCATGGGATTAGCAACAATGATCTATTTTTTTTTTTATTTCACACCATTAGCTATATACAGTTGCTCAGAATGCATGACATTTTAGCATCACTGAAAATCCACCTCATTTCTCCCTTTGCTTTCTAGATGAGATCAAACCTGTTGAATGATAAGGTACATCATCTGGTATCAAAAGTCAACGTCTGAATGTAAATCAAAGAATTAAATACTACTACAAACAGTCCCAATACTGATATGAAAGACTCAGTGTCAATGCTGGTAAATTCTTTCAACAAAGAGTGATTGTGTGCAAACAATCTGTTGTGAGTAACGTCATAAGTCCCACAATGTGCTCTGAAGCCATCTGGGAGAGTGTCCGACACCTGGAGCCAAAAGCCAGCTAGCAATCATTCTCACCGTTCAGCAGCACAGATGACTGCACTCTTAGATATTGTTTAATCTGCCAAAATAGCCATAAGGAAGGAGACCAGCACAGCAGTATGCTTCATTCATTACTGCATAACTTTGAGCTTCTGCATAATGTGACAGTTGCATAAAGTTTTCTCAGTGTTGTTATATCTATATTCAGACAGTCCCATTTTTATCAACCCCACTTTCCAGTATGAAATACTGGAAGGCACTAACAGCATATGTGCTTAAACTATGTAACTCTTCAGGCACATTGTTAGTATGCATTAACAACTGAAAATATGCTTTCTTGGTACGTGACTGCTGGTGCTTTGAAAGTGAACTGTCTGTAAAACTTCCTCCTTCTATACCTAAAAATAACCATGCAGTGAATCTCTCACAGGGGCACAAAAGGTGAGAGTAAACTGTTGGTGAATTCAGACATCACTAATTTGTATGCGTTACACAATGAAATGCTGGAGGTATAAAGGCACACCACATTCCTCCTGCCTATGACCTCTCCCATAACTGCCATATCCATGTTAATGGATTACCTTCTTTTTCCACAAAATCTGTACTCTCCTGGCAGGAAACTGGAAGAGGAGATATCTGCTGAAAGTTGTCTTGGATAGGATGGCATCAAGATTTCAACTCAAAGCTCAAAACAATTATACTATCCTTTAAAATGTTCTATTCTCAAAATAACTACCTAGTTTCTTCATGACAAACATATACCCACATCTGTACATATACAAACATAGAAAAACTTTCCCGTTAATCCCAATAGAACAGGTGTAAAAAAAACTGAGTGTCTCACATCCAGTTCAGATGAAAAAGCTCCTGGTAATGGAAACCTTTCACCAGAAAATTTCTTCTAGTTAAAAAGAACAAAATACACTATATGAAATAAAACTAACAAGAAAAGCTTTTGGAGAGTATGTTTTTAATTGCTCATAATTTCTGTATATTTTCTTAAAGTAATTTGAATTTTGAGGGATAAATTCTGATTGCTGAATTTTAAAAAAGAACTACATGTTGATTCTGGTTATGGATTTCAAAATTAAGCATCTGCAAAATGATCTAATAAATGTTTATCTTTTTTTTTTTTTTTGCCTTTTCATTGAAAAAATATTTAAAAATTAAAATTCTACTAGACAAAGCACAGTGCATGTTCTTAAAATATGCATAATTTTCAGTATTTCAGTAAATAATAATAATAATAAATTTCAGTAATAGTTTATAAAGATAACAAAAGTACAAATGAAAAACTACATGTGAGAGCAACAGTAAAAATGTCTGTAATTGTCAGCATAGCAGAACTCATCAGGTTATTTTCTAAGAAGCAATGCTATACATTTTACAAAGAACTAAGTCAAAATAGCTACTTTTTCCTTTTACTCTATGTCAAGAATACCTTAATTACAGACAATTGTAAAGGACAACACTGTACAGCAGTGGAGAAAGTTTAACTCTCATTCTAAATTATATACAGTGCAAAAAAAAATGGAACAAGACCTCCTACTCTCCTTGTTAGCAGTATTACTGCTCTTACACTTCCCAACCTAAGAAACCCCAAGTCATAATACACAAAAACATGACTCCTCTAAAGCTCTTATACTTAGAAAGACACAATATGAAAAGGGAAGAAAGATTTTCCTTTCCAGTCAGGCTTCTCAATGCTTAACTACACCTATCCTTTTGGAAGAAGAGAGGCATAGCCTGAAGTAGACAATACAACTATATTGTTCCTTTTTTTGTTAACCTGAAACCCAATTTCATGTCAAAACAGATAAAGGAGGTCCTCTGCTCTCAGTCTTCTGTACAGCACCAGCTGTGCAACACCACTCAAATACAATGTATTCTATGAACTTTCACTTTAACATCAAGTTGTCTAAAGTATCTTCTATGTGTTCTTCAGATTGTGGAGAAATAGTGACAACTTCTTGTAAATACTTGTGGAAAACTTCTTTGGCATGAGAAATAACACTATTCTGAAGCAACAAAATAAGGAAGAATGAAATGCTACAGACAAGAAAGAAAGAAGAAAATCAAATGTTTTCAATATCTTGAAAATATAACACATCTCAAAGAAGTGCCATTTTGTGTGGTCATAGGATTAGGATCCTAGCATTCGCAATGGCATGTATTAGTAAGGAAATTGTTTTGTTGTTTTGTTTTTTTTTTTTTCCTTATCTTTTCTAGTTGACATTAGTTGAATTAAGACACAATTAAGTTACTCCATGACAAAATTTTTATTAAAAAGCTCACGTTACACACCATCAGAAGTGTTTCCTGGCATTATAAAGATGAATAAAGGAAAGCATAAATGTGAGTTTTGCTCCTATTACAGATTACATAGTAAACATTCCCCTGCTGACTCCTAGTGAAACAGAAAATCCAATCTGTAAGGAAAATAAAAAATATATAAATACAGGAAAAACTCATTTTTTTTTGTCTTTCTAAATATAATTTTCAGTAGTTGAACTAAAAATTAAAAAATAAAAAAATGCTAGCATATCTCATAACAGTCATAAGCAGAAATGCACCTGTCTGTGGAAAGTTCTCAAAAGATCTTGGAAGGGTCAGAATATTGTCTTGCTTCACAAATATACACCACATCAGGAAATTATCAATCACAGAAATAAATTAACCACATACATCTGCACCTAAGAGATATTAGAAGTTGGTTTATGAAAATTTTAGACAAGATAATCATCAAAAAGAGGATTCTCTTAGTATTTCAAGCAATGTTCCTAGCTCCAGGAAAGCTCACAATCCTTACATCCTAAAACTGGAAGGACTCCCATTTATAGATCAGCAAATCATCCTAATAAACAGTACCAAATAAGTCTTCCTAGGGCTACACTAATTCTCATGACTGTGAGAAGATTAAGTAAAAATTGCAATGAATGTGGAGCAGCCATGTCAGCTGGAAAATAGTTTTGGTAGAAGAAAAAGAGAAGCTGTGAAGAAGCTTCCCTTGTTCAAGGTAGTATTCTGTTGAGACTACTTCTGAGAACATTAGCAGCTTCAAATGAACAATCTTTTTTGTGTCAGAAGGAAAACTTAGGCTGAAATTAGGTATTGACAGTGTCAAAATAGCCACTTTGCCTGTCAGGAATTTAATAGGACAGGGTATGCTGAGCCTCTGCTGTAGCTTCACAAAGAAAATTGCAGTTCATGAAATCCTTCAAGCAAAAGAATACACATGGTCCTAAGAAATGTATCACACACAGATTGATGTTGGAGGGGGAAGGGAGTAGAGCTGGGAGAACAACTGACCTACTTACTCCTTTAAGACATAGGACACGAGACTTTTTGTAAGTGATCCTGTGATGACAATCACTACACAGACATTGCTGAGTTATTTGGTGCCAGAGTACAGTGGGGAACAGGAAAGCTTGGCACATCAAGGCTGTTACAAGTTCATGGTTGTCAGACTAAGGTAAAATAGGCTTAACTCAACTATTCAGTTCTAGTGTGGCTTTTCTCATCCCATAACCCTGGTGATAGAAGGTGAACCAGTCTTCCCAGGAGCTTCTCACTTTTCAGAAGCATTGGATTCTCTCAGAGAGAATCCCTCTCACTCACCTTCCTAGAAAACTACTCACTAGCTTACATTAACCTGCATATAGTTAGACAGCATCTGCTCCTTTCTTTAACAGTTATGTATAGCAGTCCAATATTCTAAACCAGAAAAGAACATCTTTGTTAGATCTCCCCTGGAGAAAATGAATGATGGGCATTACTTGATTTCCAGTGGTTTATACTTCACATTCCCACAGGAATACTACGTATCTTACAGTAAAATAATAATGACAAGATTCCAAATAATTACAGAAATCACAGAAAACTTTGAAGTTACTAGTCCCTGGATAAAAGAAAGACTTAAATACATGACTATGGTGCATGAGGTGTGTATGTAAAGTGGAGCTTCTGTCACTTATTCAGGTACATAAATAGGAAAAAATGTTGTAACGCTATAATGGGATGGAAAGTATTGCAGTAATAGCGGGGTGGCAAAGTCTTTGGCTACAGCAAATGAGAACAAGCCCAAATGCAGCAGCCAAGGACACAGAAACAAAGGAAAGGAGCTGTTTTACCTTGGAAAGCCTGAAGTAGGCAGGGATTCCCAGCAAGAGATATCCTCACCCACACTGTCAACCCTTAAATGAGGTCTGGGAAGGGGTGGACTCTCACTCCACCCCTTCTGTTTACTCAGGTACACTGCACGCACCTGAGCTCCTCTGGGTTGCCCCTGCCTTCCCACCAGGTGCTCATTCACTGTTTCAGGCTATAACTTGCATTTCCACTAGGTATGTCAACATAGGCAACAACTTAACAAGTGTCATCGGTTCTCCTATGTGATAGACCTTTTAAAGCTTGTCAGGAATAGAGCTACGAGGTTTAAGCTATGCATACATAACGAAATTCAAAGCAAATTATATGTCTTCTATTGTTGTCATCTGGAAGGAAACATACTCGGAGATAATAAAGACCTGAGTTCTTCATTCTGCAATTTTACACTGTTAAATGAGCAGTTCCCAGAACAGCCAAGATCTTCCAAGTCAATATGAACTTGGATAATTGCATCAATGAGAGAACAATGGTGCCCTATCACATCCCAGTACAAAATGAGCTGCTCTTACCATTACAGCTAAGGCACTAGAAGTGAGAAAGGCATTTGCCTACTGACTACAGAAGAAAAACAGTCTGAACGTTTATCAAGGTATTAAACTAAGACACTTTTCAAACATTTATGCTTCATAAAAACTTTTCACATAGTGTTGATCTTGGTATCTAATAGTTTTTATGAGTGATCAGGGACCATCACTGTCCCATAGGCTTACTCGTTTAAGTTCGGTTAATGCTACATACTTGATAACAAACTGTAGATTACAGAAGTGGGTGTGCAAGAGTGCAGCTAGACCTCCCCATTTTGATCATAGTTCTTCAAAGTGTTGTAACACATGAGGAAGGAGTAAAAATGTTTTCTAGTGTAATGAAGAAAATTCCCCAAGCTCTAATGATTTATTTTTCCATTATGACGTACATATGATTAACTAAATATTACTATAACAAACTCCTTTAAAAAAAAATGCTGAGTTCACATGAAATCAGTATTTGCAGACTTTTAGATATGGGGAAAAAAAAAAAAGAAAAAAAAATGGAGCTCCATAAGAAAATTCTCCAAGAATCCATCAAGGATGCTTTACCACATATAGTGTTCTCCCCAGAATAGCATTCTCATCGTAATTATTGAATGTCATCTAAAAGAGGATGAAATAAATCATGATATACCCTAAAGATACAGCCCTGTTATCTCTAATAATATTTTTGCCCTTAATCTTTCTGTAATCTTCATCCATCTCAGTTTTAAAGTCATCTTCAAATTTAATCTGTATAAATCTTAATTATGTATTCTACCATAAAACACAGAAGAAAAAAAATCTGACAAATCTTAGTAGAATCCCCCTCATAAAGAGTTTTAAATTCTGCTAGAAGAGATTTCATCTAAATTTTAAACTGAAGTCTGCAAAGATATTAATAAGAAACGGTCCTAACCCAGCTAATTTTAAATGATGAAATCTGCAAGTCAATCAGTTTTAGTACAGAAATGAATCTGCCTGAGACTTCAGCTTCATGGGCCCATTTCAAGAAAAGGTTTCATAATCCAGAGTAATCTGAAATACCTGGTCCCCAGGAATTATCATGGGATTCTTTATTTATTGTACAACTTGCATATAAGACAATTTAAAGCAGAAAAGCAGATTAGCACTGCATTCAAAAAACTGAAGTCAGGCATTTTCTACATCTTTCAAAATGTGTTAAAATTATACCTATTCATTATAAAATAAGTACATTTAAATTTCTTAAAAATATTCATCTGCAAATGAGTGAAAGGAAGTTTTCACAATGAATGTTAATTAATTACATAGGTCATCAGCAAGTATTACGATAAAATGTAGAAAATGAATCATGCATGCTTATCTATTGAATACCTCTGTCAGCAGATGAAAACTCAGTGTATCCTCTTCTCTTTGTTTAGGGATCTCTAATCACACTACCACATAATATTATTGTCTTTATTTTTTTTTTTTTTTTTGCTAATATCATAATTGATAAGTATTTCCAAAACATTCAGATATGTCAACAGTTACTCACTGCATTTACTCCAAGGCACCCATCATCATTTCTGCATGTTCAGGCTATTTCCATTACAGTCTTTTCACATAAGCAGCACAGAGTTTGTCCACGTTGGACTAGACTAGGCTGGACACAGCTCATGGAATCAATAAGCATCTTGATCACTTAACTTACAAACTCTTTTAAATTTCAAAGGTTTTTGTTTTCTTTACAGTCTTCTCCCAATCCTACACCGTTAATTGATAGATTATGCTACAGCTTGACATTGTTATTTCAACTTCAAAACTTAGATGTTGTATAGTAAGAAACTAGATTTAATGAAAAGCACCAGTTATTAAGGTTCTAAGTAGAGAACCAGCAAGTTGAAGAGGAGACTGAACTCTCTAAAAGTAGGTATCCACAGCAAGGATTTTAACCCTCACACAAGAACAGAATTATTAAAACATTTAATCACTGAAATGAATAGATGGTAACTTAAATACAATGATTTAGGCAGTGATACACCTGTTCACAGAAGTTAGAATGTGAATGATAGACACCTGTGCGTGACCTTCATTCTTCCAGTAAAGAGATGACATGTTTTGGTTTGTGCATGACAAAGATAATTTGAACTTTAAAGACAAGTTTGATGCGACAACTAATGCAAACCACTGGGTTATAAGGACTGATATATTACAACAGCTTGAAGCCATTAGCACTGTGAATATTCTGTATTTCTTCCAAAGTGAATTCTGGCTTGAAGCTTCTTGAAAGCCTAGAAGCAGATACCTTGATGGGAATGATCAAACTGTGCACATTGCTTTTTCACTGTCTTTCCATTCCACTGAAGCTGTCACGTGGTGGTAACAACAGTAATTATGGAGAACATCTGTTATCTAGATCAGGAGCAGAATAAAATGAAAAAACTTTTTTTTTCCCCACAGCTACGAAGACATCTTCATGTTGAGTTGGCATACTTCTACAGTTACTTTTTTGTTCTGCTAGTGTCCATCATAATATGTATTTACATTCACAAATGGTCATTAAGAGAAAGTTACTGTAGCATACCCTGCAGCATTCATATAGATGTGCAAATACTTTTTAAAATATATAAATGATCCATCTCTGGAGCTGTTTATTTAGTTAGCTAAATAGCTTTCAAGCATTTCACATGACTTTTTCCTATGGGCATGATCTATTGGTTTTGGCATAATGAACTCTTTCAAAGGTCAAATTTAAAGGATAAATCCTGCAGGAAATGATGACTCTACAATAATCTGTTATCCTCCTACAACTCTTATTTCATTTTATTGAGTTGAACAGAATAAGAGTAAAAGGGTAACTGCTTTCTGTCTGCCAGTGCCCAGATACAGAAGTCCCCTGAACATGGCATAATGTTTAATCATGATTATAGTGTATTTGTAATAAAAATACATTGTAAAAATTAAAATAAAATTATAAGGGAGTGAGGTGGGGGAGGTTTAATTGTGGATATTAGCAACATTAGTCAAATAATTACATATTTAGCTCATTTTTGTCTTAGAGGATAGGCTACCTTCATAAAACACTTATATCAGGAGACAAACTGCACTGTGTACAAGAGTGCTATTTTGATTGTCAACAGATGTTGAGACTATCAATGCATAGATACTCTCTTAAATATTTGTGTATGAAACACTGCTTCCAGATAACACTTTCAAAAGTTCTCAGCAGCAGCCAAACCTTGTTATAACCCAAACTAAAAGAGCTTCATTCCTGCAAACAAACTTATTACCTCACTAAATAAATCTCACTACTATTCTTCATTTAATATAATTATTCTCTGGATGGTTTATCCATATTTCCTGTTCTTACAATGCAAAAAACATTTCCTGGGCAACAGATCAGCATGCATTGACCTCGACTATTCTGGGGTAGGTCAAGGATGAAAACAAGACCCCCTCATCATTCTTCCACTGGACAAGAAGACAAGACTGATGATATTGTAATTATTGCAGCACATGTATTCCAGTAGCTTACCTCAACCAAGTTGAAGTGTTCTTGTCACTATTACATTACCTCGTCCAACAGTAGGAGGCAGACTTCAGCAGCACTTCCCTTGCTTTGCAGTTTTCGTTTGAAACTGTATTTGTTATCAAAACACAAAACTCAGCATTTCTCAGGGCATGTACCACTTAAATTTCTACTGTAATATAGGCCTATTCAACCTCTGTTTGAGGAGAAGACTAGCTGCAGCAATACCGTAGATGCTGTGTGATAGTATATGGTTGTCCCATCATTAGAAAAGCGATGGCATCATGAAGCAAGCAAGCAAATTAATTAGTTAAAAGCAAAGACATGGGTATTCATTTAAACAAATAACTTTTATGAATTCGTATAAGAAAGTCTAATTTATACACCTGTATAATAAACATTGTTTTGTTTTTATACAACACCGAGGACAAAATTTCAGAGGTGCTGCAAAAGAAAAAATACAATTCAGTTTCTTTGTGCCTGTTTTAACTTCTTTAATTGGTAATGCGTGACTGTATAGAAGCATGTTCTTCTGCATGCCTCTAACTCATTCCAAACCTACTGGTACCCTGTGTACTGTTACAGTAAGTCATTTTGTCTGTTGCTTAAACCCCAATCAGGAATTTATGAATCTTATCCCTACCTAGGAAAAGCATAGCAGGTGTTGGAAATGCTCAGAAAAGACGCTGAAGTCATACTCTTTTCTGGATATTTCTTAATATTTTTCTTTCTTGCTGGAAAATTCCTCAGTGACTACAAACAAGACAGGCCACAAAGGAAGTAAAAACAATACATTGTCAGTGTCTCAGCCTGTTTCAAAACATGCAAAGCCCATGGGTAAAAGGGCCATTTGAATGGCTGTGGCTATTAACTCTACCTTTTATGTTTTCATTACATGTGAATCTCAGCTGAGGTTTGTTGCTATCTCTTGTAGCCTGTGGCAATAGGTTGGAGAGATGAGTTTTACTAGGATATTGAAAACAGAAAAATGAAAACATGTGAAGAATTGCAATGACAAGGTAGGAAATCATTGCTTCTGATGTAGTGAAATGAAATCCTTGCCCCATGCACCTAATATGTCTGCATAGTCAACAGATGCATGCACAGAGGCTGGAGTGATATTTATTTAAACCAGTTTTCATCCCTCTATAAACAATAGAAATGTCAGCTTCCTATAATCTCTCTTGCACAATTCTGACCTGGCAGAAATCATTGTACAAGCAAAAAGCCTTACAAAATTTTGAATTAAAGCTCTGCCCCAAGACCCCAAAATGGTTTATTTCACTTACTGAGTACTAAACAAGATTTTCTAAGATCATAAATAGCAATATGACATTTATTAATAAGAGTACTACCGATAAAAATATATAGGAGCAGAAAGTACATCCATTACCAAGTGAAGTTGTTTATCAAGTCACCCTTAGCTTTATGAAAATCTGATCAAAAAGGTATAATCGACTTCCAATCTATACTGTTGACTACTTCAGACTCATTAGAAATTACATCACAGCTAGCTGTTGGGAAGCAAAAACTCAGTATGACAGTGAAGGGCATTGTGTTGTTGAGATGCTAGCCTTTCTTTTAAAAGCTGTAACAATAGCATCTAGCTTGTAAAAGAGAAGACCTTTTACGCCATGTTCCACTACCTTGCAGTACTATCACGTTAACAACTGCAGAAATGTATTGGAATCCTTGGAAAAGAGAGAGCCCTTGGACAGGAGAACATGCACCATGTGCGAAGGATGTTGACAGAAGTCCTTTATGCATTCTTCCTTGTGGAGGTTTCATCAGCCAGTCAGGACTCCCCAGAATATATATGCTGGCAACTTGATTATCAGGTACGTAACCTTTATATGTGATCAGCTACCAAACTAACCGAAACTCCTATATTTACCCTGTCTACAGTCACTAACAGGTTAGAAATTAAATTATGAGAGGTTAAGTAATTTAGGGACTCATCCTCAAAGTTGGAAGGTTATATGTATAAGTTCATATTCTAATACCATGCAACGTTATGCAAGTTCACACTCAGTAATCTAAGCCTGGGTGGGCTTCTACACAGTTTCCTTCAGAAGCGACCTGACAACTTCAGAAAAACTCCCCCAGATTTTCCATCACATTTGGGTGAAGAGTATTAATAAAATTCCTTAAACTTACCTAAAGTTACCACACATTAATTCCTTCTTTAAAAAATCTTTTCTACACAAAACCTGCAGAAATCTTGACTACAGATTTAGGGGATCCCATTATTTGTGTGAACATCTTATTCTCTTCTCTTCCTGTGCCAAATGCAATCCAGACTTTAAAAGGAATTTAGACAATCTTCAAAAACAACCTAGTTGCTTTAATGCGCACAAGTGTCAGTGATATAGAATAGGTTAGGACAGATCTAGACTATTAATATTAAGGAAAGCAAACACTGTCATGAAATGCTCAACTGTTGTAAGCAAAACAGCATGAACAATCAGAGAAGATACATGTCTAGACTAGAAGATAGTAGTCTAGAAAATAATTGTTCTCATTCAGTTAGAGCTGAGGAAATCAGGAAATCTTAGAGTACTAATTATGGTATGTAAACTTTCCTCTGCAACTTTCCTCTACATATCCATTAATAGCTTAGGATTTCTTTACTGTCCATCAATCTAATAAAATATTCTCACTTAGCCTAATGATAAAACAATTTCTAATTAAAGGTCAAATCCACATGCCATCAAGAAGTTAAGAGATCCTTTTCATGTTTAAGGTAGCTCAACAGTTTCTGTGCAGAGGCAGACATTCTCTAGCATGCTCACCAAAAGACAAAGAGATTGCTTTACTTAAAAAGAAATTGCTGACAGAAGACTGACCTGTAGAAGCAGAGCTGGAAAACACAGTTCAGTGTCACTTTTTAAGAGGGTTCAGTTTAATACTCAATCCTTTTGGATCACCGTTGCCAATCGGATAAAGTATTTAAGGGCACTGTATTCTGAACAATATATTTTTGACAGTGTATTTCACGCCTTGCATCCTACTGAAGTTATGAGATTGAAGTGAATAATGAAAGAGTAACTCAGCACTCTGTGGCACTGTGTTCAGATTTGTTATTTTTCATTGACATGTCACTAGATAAATCAAGTCTTGATAGTACATAACTGGTTCACACTTTATAGGAATTATGTTAAGATATAAGAAAGGTCTCAACCCTCTGTCATCTTCTATGAAGCATCAAAATCACATTAATATTTAAAACCTCAGTATCCATTGAGGGAAGTAAATTTTTAAAAAGTGTGTACAAATCTGTGCTACGAAAAATTGATTTCGGAGCTTTAGTTTTCATCCCCGTGTTATCTGTTTGTAAAATAACTCAGTCAAGAAAGAAAGTAGAACAAAGCCAGAAAAAAAACCTCCAAAATATTTGTCATAGTTTTTGTAGCAGTGCTGGTGCTAACATGTATAACATGTATAGTAACATGTAGGGCATTCAGACGATTTCAATACCATCTGCTTTATGTTTTAAAGAGGAATGTTTTAAAAGAAAGGAAGTTAACTGAGGGGGAAAACAATGACTCCAAAGATTCAAGGAAAAAGTATTCAAAAGAAAATAATAATAAATGTTAAATAATACAGAGTTCTATGACTTCAACAAACAGCAGAAGAGTTTCTCATTTGTAATGAATCAGTCCTCATTCCAAGAAGGCTTGATAAGCTCAATTCTTAAAAATAAAGTAGCTATTGTAATTGAAGCAGGATCTGAAATAAAGTTTAGCAGCACAAAGTGTGCTAGTTTAATTCAAGTAGCAACTAATCATTTGTGGTTATAATCACAACAGTAAGGGAAAACGAAGAGAACTTCACAGAGCTGTAACACAACAAAACGCAGCAATGATAACAAAGTAGCAAAGTCCTAGGCTGCAGCAAATGAGCATGTACTCAAAGGCAGGTGCTGTAAACTCAGAAATGAAAAGAAAAAAAAAAAAAAAACTGATTAACCTTGGAAGACCTCACGTAGGCAGGGATCACCAGCAAGATACCTTCACCTGCACTGCCAACCCTTAAATGAGGTCTGGGAAGGGGTGGATCCTGTCTCTACCCCTTCTATCACTCAGGGGCACTGCATGCACCTGAGCTCCCGTGGGTTGGCCCTGCCTTCCCACCAGGTGCTCAATCACTGTTTCAGGATATGACTTAGTGTTTCTGCTACATATGTGAACCACTGTTATTTCACTCTCCAAAATACAACACAGTTTTTTGGTGTGTTTTTTTTTTTTTTTTTTTTGCTCCTATGTGCTACAAGACTAGTGCTAGTTGTGGTAATGACCAACTTGTACAAAACTCAATATACCAAATGAGATCAATGGTGCTACTTACTCAGCTATATAACCAAGGAGAGCACAACATTTTCACAAAAACGAAGCTTTTAAAACTCTGTGGTCAAAGGTTTCATTTTAGCCAGATACTGAGAACCTGGGTTGAGGAACCCAGTAGTGAGATCTGTAGAAATTGACAGTCACTAAAGCTCTCTTCACAGAATACGATGTTTTAGCTGTGCTACTGGGATGCTATACCATACATGCCCTGAAGTCTTTGATATTCTTATCTATATTTTATCTCCTTACTATTGACAACATCTACAATCAAGAGTAAACAGAGCGCTCCCAGTGAGCCACTGAATAACACTGCTCATATTGTAAAATTCTACTTTATCATTTTGCAGTAACGGAGCATATGCTAGAGTTTTTCACTAAGTACATAGTGCAGTTTTCAAGCATAACATCCATGCAGTGTTTTTTCTTCTTTTTGAAGAAAGAAAGAAAGAAAAAAACAAGCATTGAATTCTAAAGTGCTAAATTAATTAAAGGTATAATTAAGAAAAAGAAGAGAAAACATTATTAGCAAAGGCAAGGTTCAAAGTCAGTGAATATTATATATATATATTGTGTAGCCTTTATATATATATATATATATATATATAAAGGCTACACAATAACCTCTTAAGCATAAGGCCTCAGATCACCCAATTTAACAAAGTATTAATTATATTTAACTTTCAAAAATACTGATGTCTTCATTGTCATTCTTCTTTATATTGCACTAAACAAATTGAATTTATCTTACCCAGTACTTAACACCCTGCTAATGTTTGTTTTGCTGACTCCATCATACACAGCTGTTGAGTGACTATGACTAATTGTGAAGAACAAGTACAAATACTGAGGGGAAAAGGTGGAAATTTTCTGTGATCAGCTGCCTTATGTACATAATTAATCAAGTGACAGCTGACATTGATCTAAGTTGTTAGTCTGCTGAGACAAAATCATTAACAGATATTCTATCCCCTCATAAATTAAAGAGAGTGCTTAGCACTGTAGAGTATTTACTTGTTTGGCTGTAAATCATTGACAGCTTGGACAAACTATCAGTATGTGATATGTTCTGATGCTAAAGTCATGATACTAATCATAGATATGATGGATTCCAGACAAATGCATAAAGAAGTACTAATTTAGAAAGTTTGTATTATACCAGAAAAAAAAAAAAAAAGTAACATTTTCTTATATGCTGCATCACTTTAAGGGCTGTCTTATTTTCCTATGGTGTGAATATATATTCATTTTATTATATACAACCTCAACAACTTCAGTTGCATGAAGACTTAACTTGAAGTTAATATAGAATTACGTGACAGGTTGTTCATAAAAAAAAGTCTTCAAAACAAATTATCTGACATCATGAGGACTAAGTGAGCAATAATCTGTGAAGTGCCCTTGGATCTCAGTAGTTAAGGTTAATAATCCCTTAAAATAATATGATGTGGGTTGATAATTTTGCTAAGAAAATAATAGGTAGTAAACAAAATTTCTACTTCAGCAACCCACCGAGGACACATGCAGGTTGACTTGTGAGTGGAATAAAGGGGCTGGAAAAAGCTATTTTCACAGGCATAGTAATGTGATGTTTAAATAAGTTATCCCTACATTGTACCTTCATATTCTTCATAACCACTGCATTATACTTGGACTCCTGTTGGGCTGCATTAGACAGTGGTTTTCATTGTGACAGGTCATAAATACTATCCTGCTGTGCAGTGTTTTATGGGGTTAAGGGTAATTGTGCACAGCTTAAAAACACACTGATTACATGACCCCCAGATTCCATGAGCTCAAGCACAACAGGAACAAGAAAAAGCTAAGGAATGTTTCAAACATTATTTACTTCATAAGAGAAATTTCTAGACAGATCTGTAACAACTGTTATCTTACAAGAAGTCATGTGCAACTTTGAAAAAAAATTCTGTGTATCTATTTTTTTCATTATTTTTGCAGGCCATGGGATTACTCCTGCTTGACTTTATCACCAGAATAATGTATAGATAAGTGTTAAGGTTTTATAATTTTTTGTTGTCAGTATTCCACACCATGTGAGGCACTCGGAGTTAACGTGTTATTGTTCCAAGTTCACAGACTGCTGAATTTCCAGGTATCTGGCTCTCAGAAGAGAACTATATACCCCAAAGGGCTTCCCATTTTCCACCCAGAGGGAAAGATAAAATTGCACACAAGTCCCAAGACTTCCTCTTTTGCTGGTCTTCTCAACAGTGGAGGTTTCCTATCTGTCTTGCCTTCAGCTTTAGTGCAAGGCCTTCAGTTTTGGACACTCCCTCTCACTTTATTTGATATATTAGCTTCAATTCCAATTATATTGTATTATATTGTGTTATTTGGCACTCTGTTATCTTATTTAGTAAATTAGTCTTCTTCAGATCGTTGCCAGTGTTTTGTTTTTAGGCCCATCTCCCTACCCTCTCCCTCCTCCCCTTCCATTTTCCCGGGACATGTGTCCATGAGTCCCCCACCCCATTATGCCACAGGTGATCTGCAGAGGTGTTTTGACCTTCCCAAGATATAGTGGAGAAAAAAGTTTGAGGCATCACAGAACTGAGAGGATTACTACCCAGCCTTTGCTAGCACTACTGAATACTTTCACCAATAAACTAGGAGAAAAGAGAGAAAGAGGAAAAGCAGACATTGATCCAAGTTGTGCTGACTCTTTCAGAATGTTTAACAAACCTGAAAATTGGACAGTATCTGTGTAACTAATCCAGTCTCTCCATTGTCTTTGTATGCTGGTAGGACAAACTGTGACTTATCCCAGTTGAACACTGAGGATTAGCCTTCACTACTTGAAAATAGATATTACTAATGCATTTTGCCTTTACAAATGCAAAGACCTAGGAGGGGGCAAGGAATTAAAATTTTTCTCTGAGACAAAATAAAAATAATCAGCCCAGTAAGTGAGTGTTCCTTCTCCTGATCACATGTAGGATTTTAGAGATAAAAATATAAGTACTAATTCTTCATTTGAATCTTTCCATGTGTTGTCATGTAACAGTGTTCTCATTTGTAAAAGGCAGATCTTTTTTCAGGCAGCAACAAACCAGCCCCCATGTGCCACCCACATTATGCAAGCCCAAATGAATAACAGAAGGTTTTAATCAGACAGCTTTGCTCTTTTCATTTATTTATTTATTTATTTATTTATTTATTTATTTTGGAGGAGGAGGAGGAGTCTGTGCTAAATAATCAAATTGAAATAACTGATACTCAATGCCATGAACTTTAGCATTACTTTCTTCTCACCATCAGTGTACAATCTTGTCATGAGAGGATTATGAAATAGAAAGCAAATGATTTTCCTTTTCCTTTCCCTTTCCTTTCCTTTCCATGATATAAGGGATTTATAACTACAGTTTCTGGGATATTATCTTCATAGATAGCATTCAACTCAAGATTAACATATACACAGTATTTATGTCTAGGTGAGCTTGGTATCTAATGGACATCTAGGTGAATATTGAGCAAAATCCAGGGAAAGGACACAAATGATTAGCCAGAAGGTTTAGTGATTGTATGGTCCATGAGCTCTTTGAACATGTTTGGAATTGAGTATAATAAAATAATATACACCTACTGCACAGGTAAATATCTCAATTTGTGCAATAAAACTGAAGTTGATTCTAATCTCAATCTTTTTTCTTGGCTAACTGATTCCCCTCCCTAATTTCTTGAGAGTACATCAATATACAATGGCAGAGCAAAAGATTACTCTGAAACAGTATGGTGACAAAGTTGAACATTACAGCACTGAGTACAGATGTTCTCTTTTACTATTACTCACCTTCATGAAACACACTGGTAGAATATATCACTATAGATCATACAAAAATATATTCCATGAGGTTATAAAGTTGCAGATTTTGCAATTGCACTAGTAACCATATTTTTCCATCCTGTAGCTGCTTAATTCTGAAAGGATAGTATATATTTTGGACAATTTAGATATCATTAGTATTAATAATATCTTTTCAAACTATTGTGCTGTCTTGGATTGAAAACACCTACTTACCTAACAAAAAGTTAAGTTTCCAGTATTGAAAGAAGACTCCTAATACACATTCTCAGTTTAGATAATATTTTTTCCACTGACAGTCTCTCAAGAATAGCAAAGGTTACAGAAACACAAAATCACTGTGGTCATTAATGCAGTTGCTAACCAGTACCACCCCTAGTTCTGACCCCAAGGGTACACTACTGTGAACTGATCTCCAGTTGGACTTTGTGCAACTGATCACAACAATTTGAGTCTGACAGTTCAACTAGTTTTCATTCCACCTCACTGTTCAGACCACATTTCATCAGTTTGTCACTGAGAATGTTACTGGAGATGTTGACAAAACCTCAGTAAAATCAAGACAAACAATATCAACTGCTTTCCCCTCATCAACTAAACCAGTCATTTCACTGCAGAAATCTATCAGGTTGGTCAGGCATGATTTCCCCTTCACAAATTAATGCTGAATACTTGAATACTACCAAACTGTGATCTGTAAGAAGATACACTGCTGCCCCTTTTGTAGACCTACACATGTTTTTTTTTTTTTAAAGTAAGCCTGAGAGAAAATAAATAGCATGCACATACATCATACTGTCTTTGATATCAGAAATCTTGTCTATATTTTACAACATAGAACTGTTTTATTTTAGAATTCAGTTTCAAGTCAGAGTTTTCTTTCAACAGTTAAATAGATGCGCAGATTTTTATATTATTGTATCTACCCTTTTCAGAAAAGGAGATGCTGCTAATCCCACTGTGTTAAATTTGAACACTGCAGTTCTTATCAGAATAATTTTAACTGCAACACAAACAGTCCATTCCAGGATTTCTGCTCTACGGGAAGAACAATTGGGTAAAAAATGAGTTATCCTGTGATACTGTCCCGTAGATATTATATCAATTACTAGGAAATTAACTGGAGCCACTGTACGTAAAAGGCTATCATTTAGATATCTTAATCAAGAACAAAAGGGAAAGTGTGTGAGGGTACATTAAAAAAAAAAAAAGAAAAGAAAGAGCTAAGCAGTAAAAGGATCAGAACAGTATTTTTGCTTCTAGTAAGTTTATGGTAGCATAAATTTCTATGTGATCTCTATTTTATTAATTCTGCTTTGCATTCCACTTTCTTTATTTTATAGGGAAAAAAATGGAGACAGTTTTTAAAAGGATGCCTAAGTGTCTAAGTCTTTCAAAATTGTTCTGAAAATGCTAACTATTTTGTGATTAAACAGATCAAAGGTTACCTTCAATTATCTCTAAGTCTAAAGTTAACAAGAGGAGGAAGCCCTGTTGAGAAATGGCATTAATATCTTCTTCGCTTTACATTCTCATTATACTAAATGTCTGTGCGTCCTCAGTATGTCAAATTATGTACACAAGCATGTACTGATAGGAGCAAAAAAATCCAGTGGAAGACCTAGAAAACAGAGCTCATATGGATCTGAAGGTATTGGGGTTGTTTAAATTGCAGAAGTGCAAGCTCATTATCTACAACTACCCGAATAAAGGGGGTTACACAAGGAGAGCATTGATCTCTTTTCTCAGGTCACAGATGATCAGATGGGAGGAAAAAGTTTCAAATTATGGCAGAACAGGCTTAGATTGGATATTAGGAAGGGTGGTCAGTCATTAGAATGGGCTGTTCAGGAAGTGGTGCAACTCCTAAGCCAGGGTGTATTTAAGGGACATGTGATTGTGGTGCTAAGGGACATGATTTAGTGATGGGTCTTGTTAGATCAGATTGATGATTGCACTTGGTGAACTTGAAGGTCTTTTTCTCAGCCTAGATGATTCAAATTCTATGATACCAAATTAACAAGAATCTGACAAATCAAAACAAACCAAGAAATTCTAAGTTCAAATATGAAGAAACAAAGTGACAATTTCTATGCACTTTACTTGAAATAACTTTTTTTCCTGTACTTGCTTTACACAAGGGCCTACAGGAGATACGTATTCCTGCTACACTTACTGCAGTTTCAAGAAATAATCAGTACTGCCAGCAGAAAACACTAGGAAAATATTCCTGCAGAGTATCTACTGAGCTGGGAAGTCATGGGGTTTGTTTATTTAAATATAGAGAACAAGTAACTGCAACAGGCTGGAAGGTGGTCTCTGCTTTATACGAATCATGAGAAAAGAAGAAATGAGCAAGCAGTATTTTGCAATTAAAACTGTCTATTAATTTAAACATTTCACCCATTTGTGAGCCACCCACAGTCCTCCTCTTTTAATTGCTTACTTGGAATTCTCACTGTACTTTTTTTATTAAAAATTCTTGCATTGTAGACTGTCAATATATGGCTTGGTTCTTATAAATCAGGATTAGAAGTGATAGTGTACTCATTAGTTTTGATGAAGCAGATAACATTCTTTAATAGATTTTACATTACTGTTCCAATTTTTCTTTAGTTCTACTTCTCCATATTCATTTGCTCTATTTACAGAAACAACAACAACAACAAAAAATGGAATTTGCTTAATTAGCACTTAGCTACTAGAAAGAAAGATCATAACACTAGGCAAAAACAATTGAAACATTTACTTTCATCTGGTTTCAAGTAAACACTGGACACTGAAGCATGATTTGGTAATTGAATGCCACAAGTTATCCATCTGCTGTATCTACGAAGACTCCTGTGGAAGGGAAAGACATATAGTCAGTTTCCAAAAAGTATAGAAGCATATAATGTATTGTTCCACTGTAATATGCAACTTTTTAATTTATTTCTTTCTTTTTTAGCTGTGATAATGAGTATGATATGAATTAAGAGCCACATTCCAAATTCCCATTGTCTTCACAAGCACTTACGAACACAGTGTCTATCCTCTTAGACTAAGACCTTTTGTAATTTAATCTTTTTTTTCTCTTTTTTATTTACAGTAAACTAAACTCGGGCCCTTAAGAGATCCTGTCTGTCAAAGGCACCTGAGGCCTTTTAGAACAGAAAAAGAGCATAAAGGTATCAATTAACTGCTCCTGGCACTAGCACACATTTATGAACAGTCTAATACAGATATTGTCTTTTGCTTGATATCTTTTTTTAAAAACCTGTTTTGCTCCACACATATGGCTCTGGATCCTCCAGTCTGGGCAGTAAGTTATGAAGTAAATGTTGTCATCATCAGCAACTGGGACAGGAACAAATGCAGTTCAGCGGAGAAAATAATTCTGTCCCTCTTGATTTTTTAATATGAAACTTAAATGATAGTCTCTCTGGAAATTTCAACATGGATTTTGCCACATGGATTTTTAGGAGCCTCATAAAGAAGCAGCACTGAAAAATATATATATATATATAAATTTTAATGATTAAGAAATAACATCTGAAAAAAAATGTGAGGCTGTTTGCTCACTACTAAAGTAAACCTCTTTTGAAAAATTAAAAGTGAGAAGCTATTACTGCAGTCCATAAACCTCTCCTCAGCCCTAAAGGCAGAAATATCTGCTAACTCTTGTAAACGAAGTCTATTTAAAAGAAAGTTACCAAATTATCATTACTGCTCTTGCCTAGGGAACGTCTCTGGAGTCAGTAGCAATTACTACAATAGGTTTCAGAAATTGAAACAATCTGCTTGTTAGTGCTACTTGGGTTTGTGCTAGATTTGAACCGTCAGTTTTTAAAACAGTAAACACTTGCTATAAACTTTGAGAGAGCAAGCAGAAGAAATGCCTACTGGAATAGTGGATGTGTTTATTTATTTATTATTAATTTGAATCATTAATTTGTAGACAATAGGCCTTTTGAAATAATGTGTGCACTCTTCAGCAAAAATGAATGATATAATATTTGTGGTCAGTTTACAGTGTTTTTTATAAAGACATTCCAAAGAATCATAGAATATACCGTAGAAATATTTTCTGAAAAAAATACAGCTTTCAGAATCTGAAGAATTTAAAGGCATTAGAACTTGGCATTTTGATTCAGTATCATCTCTGTAGATGACAAACTTTTTTTCTTTGTCCTTCAATTGCTTTTCACAAGCCCAAACTACCTTGTGTGTGCAAGGGAGACTTAAATTTATATAACAAATAAGGAAATTAATTCCCCAGTAGTCTTCTTTCCATTTACTGACTGACAGAGGATAAAGGAAAGCACAGACACAAAGCAGTAGGCGATTGTTTATAAATCTTACATGAAAATACTCAGCATAAATTATGTCTTATGTGTGGGCACCAGTCTCTCATCTGTTCCATGGCTGTGAATGTATTGAAATCTCACAGCTCAGTTTAGAACTGTGACAAAGAGTAGGATTTGAGAGTCTAATATATAAACTTGTGATCCCTTGACACAGTACGGCTCATGTTCCCACACCTAAATAGTCTTCTTCCAAAGCAGGAGGGCCAGATCTAAGCAGAGAGTGGAACTACTGGAAATAGAATCTTATGTGTAGTAACACAAAAAATGGTTGAGTATTTTCTGGGCTGCTGATATCTGGTACAGGAAAGTATGTGCCAGAGAATGGGCTAACAAGGATGACAGCAGAAGATGCACATACGCACTTTCATTTTGGTGCTGTTTTCTAATAAGTACAGGCCTAGCATGTTTTAGCTCTTTTGCCATAGTGTACCAGATCACTCACTCCAGCAGGCTGATCTTTAACCATCAGACGGCGCAGAATTCATTTCTAGTCCATCCCTGCTCCACACTGCAACCAAATCTCTTGTACTGTTTAACTCAGTAGTAGAACCTGAGAGAGATGTGACACTATTTGAAACAGATCCATTTGTATTCTTTATCCTTGTTTATTTTAGGAGTACTGAGTACTACATCAATACCAACCCACAACTGTAATTTTTTTTTCCTTCCCTTCTTTTTTTATCACATAATCATACTATTAAGATGTTGGCAATCACACTCCAATAATCAAATAATCACAATCCAATAATCACACTCCAACTGCTTCAGGAACATCATTTCACTCACATTACCAGGTGCTATTGCAGACCATTCTGTTATTCTATGATAAAGCTAGTGCACAATACTTATTTTGTGTCACATGATTCCTGCTTGGGATATGAAAAATTTCTAGAAAACCTTGCTAATGGGCCTTTCGTACAGAAAAAGCTATTATGAGAGTCCTTGCACAAACAGATCTCTTCCCATCTCTGTTCTACCACTGTTTCCTGGTTGAATTACCTCTTGTACCAGAACCCATCTATGTATTGCTAAGCAAAACTACGAAATCGATACTGAAGAATCTTAACAAAAGCATGCTTTCTGTGATGCAACCCCTTTCATGTTCCTCCTTCCCTCCTCACTGTACTCTTTTCTCCTGTCCCTCTTCCTCAATTTTTACAGGGAATGCAACTCTACATTACCTACTCTATTCATGTGTCTGCTGACATTCAAGTAGTTATCAGTATTACATGACAGCTGACATATGTAACTCAGATGAGCTAATTTCAAGGTTGACCCCTCCAACAAAGGAAAAAAAAGGTGTACTGTACTAAGCTAACTTAAAAATCCATAGCGGTCCACTGTTGTACAGTAAACCAATGGATTTTCATCTACAGAACTGCACATGACCACCTTATCTTTAAATTGTTACCAGTAGCTTTAGTCATAATACCCCACTGAATTATACAGCTAATAGTCCATTTATTACCTTAGCAGGCTTTTGTGGTCTTGCTTGAACTATTTTTTCAACCAGTTTTCGTGCTTGCTGTTGAACTAGGTCCGCGGCACATCACAGTAGCTGCAGAGTTAACATTAACATTAGTAAGTTAGAACGGGTCTTGAGATCCACCAAGAGAACAATTACATATTGGAAACATTAGTCTCTTGCCATTGACAAAGCTGGTTCTACAATTGTCATCTTAACGTGCTTTTGTTCATTCCATGTTAAATGATAGAAGAAATTTACTCATTTCAGAAGTTCTTTGTTATAACAGGGTCAAGTATAGTTCCTGCTAGTATAGTATCCTTCTGGAAATATTCCTAAGAAATAACATTATACACATAATTTTTACTTCTTTATCTCATAGGAAAAAATTGCCAATGTGATAGGTTTCCTGAAATAAGCTATTCAAGTATTGCATGACTTACAGAGCTATTCCTTGGATTGTGATCACTTTAATAACTGAAAATAGAAAATTAAATGAATACAGAGAAATGCTTATTCATTAAATTAATAATCGTTCATATAATTCTTTATTTTAAAGAATATTTGATTATATGTATTAGATCCACCGCATTATGCAGTTGTCCTGCATAATTTTTTCTGCCAACAATCTGTGATCATCTGCTTGAAGTTATCTTTCAATCAATATCTTTAAGATGATTTCTACGATGAAGTACATAAGGTCAAGAGCTGCAGTGTCTAGGGACAGATTAATATCTGCTGGTAAAAGTTTGTTTTCCACTGGGGTTATTTTGAAGTTTTTTTTATGAATATATAGATATTCCTCCAACTATCACTTTCATTTTTATTTAGTGACCCAGAAGAGAGAAAGAAACACAGCAAGTTGTTGTTGTAAGTGAAAAACAAAGATGCATTTTCATATTATTGGATCATTGAAATTTACATACATCATGCCGTTGGAAGAATGTACAACTTTTTCTGGTCACTTGGAAGTATTCAAATGTGGATGGAAAATTTTCTACATTCCTCTGCTTCTCAGAATTATTTTTGAAATTGTACTTTATGCTTACTTCCTTAGGAGTAAATAAAAAATATTCCACTCTTTTATTGAGTTACTCAATATTTTCTCATTGTATGTGACAGGAGATTGGAGTCTGCCAACTGTTGGTGACAGTTACAGGTATCACTGATACTATTTTACAGTCCTTTGTGACAACTATGAAAGCATTTCAACACATTCCACCACAGCGATGTTTAGTTGCAGGAAAATAGTTAGGAAAGGAAGTAAACAAATTAGTTTTACATTAAAAAAAAAAAATTCTGCTTTACAGAAGATTATGTCATACTATGAGGGCTGCTCCAAAAGTAATGTCTCCTATTTTATTATGTTGGCTCACTATGTAAGATGCGGATGTTGGTGGTATAGCAGTAGAGGCTGAAAGTTCCCATCAATCTTCTGTTACATTTTGTTGCCATGTAACAGCTGGCAGCAGAGGGGCACTGTGATACAATGGTGTGTGACATGGAAGCACGGATGAAGCAAAGGTGTGGAAGTGAATTCTTCCACGAGGAAAAAATATCACCCACTGATATTCACTGACGCTTGCTGAACATTTACAGAGACAAAACAGTGGATTTGAACTCAGTGAGGTGGTGGTTGGTGCTCTTTAGCAGTGGTAACAGCAACATGAAAGAAAAGTCACTTTCCAGATGGCCATGCAGACACTCATGAGTGTGCAATGCAGGCTCTTGTACATTGCTGACAAAAATGAATATCTAACAGTGGTAGCTATGTTGAAAAGTTGTGTTTTGTAACTGAGAAGTTGTTCTATCAAATGCTGTTAATGTGCAAGCATTGTTTGCATCTCATTATTATACATTGGTAAACTTAAATAAAACACCATTGGAATTAAATTTTGAGGTGTTTTTATTAAAAATAAAGATCATCATAAGAATAAAAAAATCTTAAACTTGATGTAACACTCCCTTTTGAACTAAAATCATTTGCCTGAAATTTCACCAGAATCAATCTATTCCAGCTAGGTATTACAATTTATGGGAAAAAGTGTTTTTCAGTTAATAATTGATACTTCAGTTATATCTAACCAGGTCTACCTCTATATAGTAGCCAGAACACAGTAACACTTCATAGGTTTCAGCAAAAATGTCAGTGTATAATTGCAGTACACCTACACCACACCTGCTGATGTAGTTAGTCATGTTTTACTTCCCTCAAATAGCACAGTTTAGAAGAAATACCACACAGATATTTTTATAGTTTAACTTGGCATTTTTTTATGCTTCATCTTTCCTGTAATACCCACAACTGAGGTTACATATTTGTCTCATTATTATTTCTATGATACCATGTGGAGATGTTGGATTACAGAGAAAGATTATTTTCAAGCAGTTTTTCAGAACAATCTCACAATTAACATGGATGCCGTAATATTCTCAGCATCAGAAAACATTTTTGCAGAGATAGACAAAGTCATGAAAAGGCAAATAAAAGATCTGCATAGCATTTGCAAAGGCTGTTAGTTTTACTTATCATACCTTCTTTGTTAGTAGTTCTCCAATGAGCTTATATAATACTAATTATATGAAACCTCTCCAGAATCACTCTCTCAAGCCATAATGTTTGATCAATACCATTTAACCTTAGCCCTACTAAATTTAGCACAAGGTCTCTCTCTGATCTGTTTCAAACATACAGTCTCCCCAATATTTGTCTCCTAGCAAATGATGAGTTTGTTTTAAATATCTTGGCTTGATTCAAGGAAGATCAAGGTCAAAATATACTAAGTACGTAACAGAGTAGGAGGCAAAAAGAATTAGATGTGTATATATATTTATAAATTTATAAAACTTAATTACTGAAATTATATTTTGCACTCACAGATTCTTTTTTTTTCTGTTTAAACTCTTCATAACACATATCTCCTAACGTTAAGTTGTATCAGTTTTTAGCCATACAGTTTGCAAATTAATCCAAATCTTTGAACTTTGCCCAGAGTTGGTTTGCAATGAATCAGTGAAGATCTCATAGATTGTCATCTTGAATCCAGATTTAGGGTTAAGGACCTTTTTTTTGTTAATTTACATTTAAAATAAAAATGAATATTAAATGCAAGTGCAAATGGTAAATAGCTGAACTTTGTCTCAGTTTAACATGGGAAGAACTAGAATATGGTTTGCACACGGAGGTGAAATAAGTATAGAATATACAAGAAATCTAAGTACAAAGGTCTGTACTAAAAAGTACAAAATACTAAAAAATATTACTATGCAAACATTCATCATGTTATGATACTTGTCATGTTTTCTAAATAATCCCTTCATTGTAAATACTCTTTCAATATCTGCACACTGTATATAATTGAAGTCAATTGATAAAATTGTTTTGTACTGATGTAAGTAACTAGTTCTAGAAGAGAAAATAGAGCTATGCCATTCGCACTGCCAAAACTATCACTTAATTTTCTTGGCGAAAATCTTGATCAAATTAGAATTTGCCGAGCTAATTATATTCTATTAGTCAGAAATAAATAAAGCAGGTATTTCAGTTTTGCAGCAATCTGCTCTAGCTGCAGGTGATGGATGAACATTTTTGGCAGCATAACAGTCAAGAGCATGCAGCAACCAACCATGATATCAAACAGATCCATGTAACAGGTCAACATGTGAGAGAAATGTGAAGTTCTCATCAACATAGAAGGTTTTAAAAGCCTTTGTAAGATATCTCTAGCAGTGACTGACACATCATTTTCTGACATTCACCTTTAATCAATCTGTGCAAATAAATTTCAAGGCCAGCACAGTATCAGTTCTGCAATACAACTGATAAAAACAGCATTTTATACTATAACATTTAAGGGATATATTGCATTTGCGTGTACCTGAAATACAGATGACAGGTTCTCTCTAGATATCAGTTATTCCGATTTTCCTCTCCCAAATGACACTAGCTAAACAAGACGTACATTAGATATATATGTTTCTTGTTGAAAAAATGAAATGTCAAAATTTTAAAGATCTCTTAGACCCATGAATGCTTTATGGATGCAACAGAGTTTGAGAATCTAAGTCCTGTAAAACCGTTGATGTCTTTGGCTCCTTCAAGCCAGTTCAAGCTGAACGTTGATACTGGGAGTCCTTATGATGTATCAATGAAAATCATGTTCCTTTCTCAGGATATTCCCTTGCAAGCATCAAAGTCAGAAAATACAAAGCTGAGAAGTAAAAGCAGGTTGTACAGAACTCAGAACTCAGAGAGGGTTGCAATCAGTAAATGATTTTATCTGTAAATATGATCTTACTTTCTCCTCTCTTTTCTATGGTTCTCTTTAATCATTTGTCATCTAATGACATCTCTGAGAAAAGTTGCCTAATTATGTCAAAAATATTTGTAGCAGAAAGAATTTCTGCTATTTGGCAAAGTATGCTATTTTCAGAGCTGCTGGACTTACTTATTAGTAATAATAAAATCTTAGTTGAAAAGAGGGAAGAGTTTAAAAATTGAAAGAAAACTTCAGAAGTTTTAATTTTAAAAGTTAATTTATTCAGATATTTTCTTCTTCTCAAGAGAACTTTCTCCTCCAGCTACCTCCTTCAAGTACTTAGCCTGCCCTTTCTGCCCCTGTCTCACTTACAGCACTGTTGTTTCCAGGTGACATTTAGAATGTCTGTAAGCTAAATTTCTACACTCATTTTAATGGGAAAAAAAAATCAAGCATGACATATGGGTAATTCAGATAGCATTTACTTCACTGTAGGAAACTCTAACTTCAGTTGTTACTCTGAACAATTCAGAATATGCCTCTACCAAACTACCAGCTTACTAATATTGTGAATATTATATATCTAAAGTTAATCTTGTCTACAAAAATATCATGCATCCTTTTTCATTATAATAAGGTTCATACAGAACTGTATTAAGACCATTTTAGAAGAATAAATTAGTTCACTGCAATAATGTAATTATGTCAAATGTAAAGGCATGACTCAGACTCATTCCACCTCATTTTTCAGGCACCTAAACAAGGTGACTCAACTATTGATTGCTATTGGTACTTAAATAAAATACACAGTTTCACCTGCTAATTTCAGTTATTTTTCTCTCACATCAGTCTAACAGAGTCCTATGGAGTGCAGATGGGCAGATCACTTCATTTGAATTATAATGATAGAAAAGATGAACATGAAACTAAGCACATACTCTCTTAGTACCACAATATGTCAGCAACTACTGCAGGATCATTGCTGATAAGTACCAAAATAAGAAGAATTTAGGAAAATTAAGGAACAAAAGGCATAACAATGCTATTTTTGGAACACGTATTAGGAAATTGTTTCAGGCATAACAGGAACTTAACAATGTCTCTGTAAAAGTTTGTATGGTTTAGGGATTTTTTGAGAAATGTAAGGGTCAGTGGAAGAACTTGAAAAGCATGATTGTAGGGAGAATGAAATGAAGAGAAATAATGATTCTATGTTCTGCAAACATGAGAATGCATGCATTAGAGGATGAATGAGGAAAGGGAAGAGTCTGAATTTGTGTGAAAAGGGCAGAATGCAAGTCTTGGGATCTAGGACTATAACAAGAGAAGGAAGAATGTAAGAAGACAGAATTTGAGAAATTTCAGCAATATTTAATAGGTGGTCTCTGACATTGGCCGCATACAGTAAGAAGTCATTAAAAAGGTGGGTAGAATTCATGATTTTATTTCGATTCTTTCTATTATTTCTTAATGAAATTTTCCTACTACTCTGTTGTGTATTTATGCCTTTAGCTGCCGGCTGCTGGAGTTAAAAAACAGAAGCAAGTAAAACAATAACATTTATAGGAGTCAGTCCTGCAGGGAAAAGCCTGAATAGCTTTTGCTGACTCACTTAAGGATAAGCTGAAATGTAATGTATAGGTAAAGAACTCACTTAACAAGCTGCCTTCTGTTTCTGAAGCAGACAAAATCAAATGGAGCTAATTTACTCTGTGAGTGGGACTTGAGGAAGAGGGGATTTAAAACAAAGACTTAATTAAAGGGAAACTTCAGTGTATGGGAAAAAATGGTTTTACTGGAGATATTTCTTAATGTTGTAGTTTGGTGAATAAATTCTAGTTCCAGGGAAATGGTTCTGTAGGTTTTGTTTTTTGTTTTGTTTGGGTTTTTTTTGTTTTTTTGCTTTTGCAGATAATGGTCTTTTGCATAGTATATAAATGATGGCTACTATGTGCTTAAATAAAGAATATTTCTATTAGTGAGGATCTACTCAATAATAAAGGTTAATTCATCCCTGCCTCACTTCTTGCAGGCAGATAGATTTTATATCCTGTAGCACTTAAGATCAGATCAGAGATAATGCCATTTTTCTTTTCTGAAATGTCACCCTTCATTTAGGGCCTGTTAATGACTGGAGTCAACATAAAGAGCCTGGTATTCATTTTGTGCAAGAAATTATGTTTGATTCTTACTTCAAACATTTTATTTCTATTTCAGTACAACTTACAGTTACCAAGTGACTTTGGATGTGAAGTCAATTTTGTATAAAGATATTGGGAAAGAGGATTCGCATTCACCGATTGAAATTTTTCCAGTTCTCTCCATTTGTTCACATTGCTGGGTATGATGAATTGCCCAGTTCACTATGGCAACTCCCTTACAATTTACCTTCAAGAAACTTGATCTCATTAGACCTGAATTATTCCCAGAAAAAAAGAGAATTTACATTTTTCTTTGGGTACACAGAATGTTAATAGGTTCCAGGTGCCAGTTTGATTGAGAAGCTTTGTTTTGGGTCTAGTTTCTCAGCCAGCAAATTAAAAGGCTTCTGTAGGTTAGTCTACCCAGTACAGTGTGCTATGCACAGATAATACCTAGACCACACATCCCCAGACCTGTGTATGACCTCATTTTCCCAAGTGAGAGAGACAGGCATGTTATCTTGGGCATGGCACCCTATTACAGAACAACACTAATTCTATCAGATGGTAGAGCACTATGGCAATAGTCAAAGCACAACCTCTCCTATAGAAATATATGAGATTATACCATACTAGAAATGTTGCTGACATATAAATTGAAGAAAATGATTGTTTGCACATTGGTATAATAAAGACAATTAGCAGACAATAAGTGCTTGTAAATGTAGACGCCCATTTTATATCCTTTCTGACTATCTTGTGCTTGGTCTATTCACTTACAATTTTTCTACAGAATTCATATTTCTTCTTTTGGTTCATATTTCATATAAAATGCACTTCCATGAAGTTGTAGAACTGGTGCAAGCCTCTGCCAAAGAACATTCTTAAGAAGAGATTGTTCAGAACTCCCTGTATTAAGTTACACAGAACAGAGGAACTATATTAAAAAAAAAAAAAAAAAAAAAAGCATCCAAATTTTTTCACTGCTTAAAGAACAGTAGAATATTTTCAGAATAAAGGAGTAAAGGGCAAAGTTTACAAAAAAATAAAAATTGAATGGAATTGGCAGTTCCATGGATTAAATTTAATTCATGATGCCAACCCAGAAAAAAATAATTTTATTTGACTTATGTCAGTTGTCGTCCTGCATATCTGTAAAAGACTAGTCTGTTTTCTTTTCTATAAGATAATGTTATCAATCAATCAACCTACATCAAGTAAAAAAGGCAGAATTTAAAACTTGTATCAATCTTTAATCTTTAAGAACTCAGACTTATCATTGTTTTTGATCAAAAGATAAATGTTGAAGAATAAAATTTCAGAATTGGCTGTGTCAGAAAATAATATCATGAAATAGAAATCAGCTGCTATCTAACACTGAGCCATGGCAAACTTCTTATAAACCTTCTACAAGGTCTGCATCACTTGTATTTTCAAAACAAGTGATTAAAAATTATCTCCACTCAGACCTTTAAAGTAACATGTTCATTAGTCTTGTGGGTTTTTTTTTTCAAAAAAAAATTAATTTATTCAAAATTATCACAGTTTTTCACAGCTTCAGATCTACGTGATAAAAGAACAAGTAAATGCTAAATAAACATAAAATAAGGGTTGTGGCTTCAACATTGAAAAAGGTGAAACCAACACCCATATACACTAGGCAGACTTAATTATTATCACAACACAACAAATCTGAAGTTCATCAACCTGATTTCTAGCTGTAGTATCAGTTTCATTTCTGGACAATTATGTCTGTAACAATTTACCTTTTTCTGAAAAATTATCATTAAGTTGGCAGGTTGCTTCAAAAATGTAGGATAAACTCTAGTCTTAAATTAGGAATGAAAAAGTCTTCTTGAAACTCCATTTTGTCATGCTTATATCAAACCACTTCTTTATTTCAAGTATTACAGTATGCATTCTTAATGTTCTTTTTTTTAGTGTGAAATTACTTCAGGAGAACTATTATACTGGCTCAATACACGTCTAGTTTTTCATTTTAAAGGGTATATTCTACCAGGTTTGTTTTCCAGTAGTATTTAAATTCTAGTACACTGAAATTATATTATTTTCACATTTTATTCCATTAGCACATTCAACATTAAGAGTTTTTGACTGAATTTCAGCAGAGATATTAGGAGGTATAAATACGATGAATTTATTTTAACAGACAAGTGTCTGACTAAGTGAATACCTGTTAAAGTTATGAAAATAAGAATAAAGAGATACAGACGTGTGCTTAAAACTTCAGTGGTTACAATTTCCATTTAAAATAGATACTCCAGTAATTTGTTTTCATATTTTTAGTCTCTAACACTGAAATTACTCACTTAGGTGAAGATTCTGCCTGAATCCCAAAGTAATAAAAAACACTGGATATTATAAATGGTGTCTAAATGTTAATAATTTTAGGCAAATATAAAATATCTTTTATTGCACCTATGTCAATTTGAATTATTACAATATATCAATTTATACTGATACACCCCTCTTGAAGCCACAGAAAATACTGATGTAAAAAACTTATGACAGCTTTCCGAGGCAGAGTAATCCACAGCTGAATTTCCAAATCAACTTGTCAGCTACACAAACACAGGGAAATATGATGCTCGCTTCTGATGCTGTCTTTTTATTTTATTTTCCTCCAGTATCTTCACTTTACTGAACTATCTTAACTCACTGTTCACAATACAAGTTAAACTGATAACTTAGATGATACCTTAGGGTAGCAAGACAACAGTAACACTTGTAGTATCCTCAGCATGCATATTCTGGGCTCCTCTTAGTTCTTGCATTTTCAGTTCTATTGATGTGCTCTGTTTTCAGAGATGGACATACTAGGAAAATAGGAAGTCATAAGCTGACTGAGGTAAAAAATGTAAACTGGGATTTATCATCATTCCAGTTTGAGGCAGGTTCAACAACTCTTTGTGTTATAGGCAGCTTGGGGATTCTGTAGGTATTGCTCTTGAACACCATTAATTAATATAATACACAGATTTTAGCCCATGGAGTAGCAACATACTGTTTTAGACACAAAAAAACACAGCACAAATGGTGATAACAAGGAATCCTCAGATAAAGTGAAAAGAAACATTATAAGATTTTGAATATCATCTCATGTTTAAAATCAGAATGTAGAAACATAGTTAAGAAACTATTCAAAAACACCACCCAGTGATCTGCCCTGAGGCCGGGTGGTTCTGGGTGGTGAGGTGTGTGGGAGAATATGGGCAAGTATCTGTCAAGATTATCACCTCTGATGGGTCTGGAGCTCACACTCAAACAAGTGCAGAATGCTAAAAAGCTAACAGTGTATTTTAAAAAGGTGTGCCTTGATCCTGGCAAAGCCAAAGACTTACAGCTTTCTGCATTGTTCTGAGATCTGGCCTGCACCTATCAAGCACTATTCAACACTGTTCAGCACTCTCAAATGGAAACAAAATGCCTGGATTCAATTCAGTTCCTGCAACAGACCTCATGGCTGAGAGAACCAATACATACCAGCATCCATCACCCCTGTCCACAAGCAGAAACTTACAGAGGTGCAAGGCAATTCATTTAGTAAAGAAGGAAGTAGAGGATGGGAAAGACTACTTCACATCAGTACCATCATGAGAACAGGAGGAAGAGGTTATAAATGAGTTTGCAAACACCTGATGCCTATACTTAGGTTAGCTGTGAAATATATGAAAAGACTTCAGCCATCATCTGGGTTAGCACATTGTCACCTGACTGCTACCGTGCTGGGATAATGGAGCTGTTAGCCTGGATTTGGTGGGCACAGAAGCCAGGTTGCTGGCATCCCTCTCTAAGGAAGGGGACGTTGGCAAAGCAATTGTATAACATGAAAATTCTCTCCCTCTCCGGATGCAACTCGCTACCTGCACAGATCAGTATCCCAGCTATTAGAAGTAAGCGTTCTTCTGCTCAAGAGAAGGGATATAGTGGGGACATACTGTGTGCCATTCCGCGGTTTTACCTGCGTGAGCATGGAGAGGATTTGATTAAGTGAGATGGAAAACACCTTGAAATTATAGGCACGGGTATGAGAGTTGCAAGGGAAAACAATCACAGGAGAGGATTCTTCCAAGAAAATGGCTGCTCCACTTTCCAGTGGGCAGTACTCTAGACAGAGTAAATGGTCTGATCTTATTTCTGAGCTTGATTATTAGCCTTCTAGTTTTCGTGCATGAGAAGTGAGTACCAAATACAATAATGAGAAATAGAGAGGTTCTGCCTCCAACCCGGTGTAGGAAAGGGACAATCAGTTTTATCAGGTACATCTGAGCCACAGAGTTATAAGGCTCTAGTGGACACCGGTGTAAACTGTACCTTAATGCCATGCAGTTATAAAGGGGCAGAACACATCTGTATTTCAGAAGTGACTGGGGGAACCCAAGAGCTAACTGTATTGGAAGCTGAAGTGAGCCTGACTGGGAATGAATGGCAAAAATATCCCATTGCGACTGGCCCAGAGACCCTGTGTGCCCTTGGTATAGATTATCTCAGAAGAGAGTACTCCAAGGACCCAAAGGGTACTGAAGAATTTTGGCATAGCTACCTTGGAGATGGAAGACATTAAGCAGCTGTCTACTTTGCCGGGACTCTCAGAGGACCCTTCTATTGTGGGGCTGCTAAGAGAGAACAGGTGCTGACTGCTACCACAGCAGTGAAATGGTGGCAATACTGCACCAACTGAGTCTCCCTGATTTCCATCCATAAACCAATTCACCAAGTGGAGAACTAAGGAATAAACAAGACTTGCTCACCTTTCAATAGTCCCATGTAAACAATGGGAAAGTCTGGTAAAGATTAGAGTCTAACAGTGGATTATTAGGGCCTGAATAAAATCATTCCAATGGTGAGTGCTGCTGTTCCAGACATGCTGGAACTTCAACACAAACTGAAGTCAAAGACAGTCAGGTGATATGCCACAACTGATAATGTCAATGCGTTTTTCTCAGTCTCTTTAGTGGCAGTGTACAGGACACAGTTTGCTTTCACTTACAGGGGCACCCTGTGCACCTGAAATTAATTGTCCTAGGTGTGGAAATACAGCTCTACCTTTTGATGAGTGCTTGTTTTTTTGGTTTTATTTTGCTTGTTCAGCTGCTTGCCAGGTTAAATCACAACAAATATTCCACCAGATCAGCAAAGGAGCTTTGCAACTCAAACAGCCATTTAATCAAGTTCCTTTGAATTTCTGGTGCAAATACTCAATATTTTATAAGTGTAGAAAATTGGCACTCTTTGAGGTTCTACTTCTAGAGATATGTCTCTTGTGTGCATAGTCATATTTAATTAAATTACCTTGTTAAGACTGAAGTGTTAAATGTAGTTGGGTTTGAACTTTTTCTGAATGTTTTTTGAAAGTCTCCTTGGTGAACATGTGAAGGTTATTCTTAAGCACTGGCCTTTCCTTCCAGGCCTACGGCTGAAGTATCCCAGGAAAGTAAATTGGTTTATGACTCACTAACAAAATGATCCGGAAAGCAGACAAGAACAGGTCAGGACCAGAATGAAGTCCATCTGCCATTCAAGTGGAACATATACTGCCTAGGGCTGTAAGCTGCCCCAGTCTGTGCACTGGTGCATTCATAGGCATTACCTGTAGAAAGTACATTTATTTTTCTAAATAGAAATCATAAATGTGACAAAACAGTAATGCAGACAAAAAAAATTATAGAAATACTTGATAGGGACAGCCGTGGTCTTGTTAAAAAGCCACTTTGGTTCACCAGCCACAGCTCTTATTATTAACAATTGTAATTAAAGACGACAGACAGAAGCATATCTTGTCCAGCCTTTCTTACTAATTAGTAACATTTTTATTGCACATCCAAAAAGACTGAAAACATTCCATTTACAGATGGAGATCAAAGATACAGATATCAAGATACAGATATCAAAGTCAGAAGGGTTGACTTTTACAGCACCATAGTAGTGACTAGTGAAGTGGTAGACAAAAGAAAATCATACTCTCTAAAAATCTATGAATAAGACCTCCTGAAACTAAGTAATATAAACCACTTCTTATTTATACATGGAACTGAGGCTCCAAAATGTAAAGGCACAGTTTTTCAGTGAGCTGCAGGAAAGGTGGTATCAAGTGAGAGTTCCTGCCTACCCCAGTGCTGGTACTTACCTGTCTGGCACACTTCTAGCATTGCAGACTAATGAACTTGCAGCAAATTAACCTTACAAACAAATGAACAGAAAAAGGATCAGTTTGGAGAGGTGGCAGTGGCTCTACTTATTTCCTGAAATCAGAGCCTTGGCAAGCATCATGTTTTGAGATCTGAGGTCTAAGTAATGAGATCACAAATTTTGGATTGATATTTCGCTATGAGCACTCCAGAATTTAAATTCAGGATGCCGACCTCAGAGTACTGACACAGTTTCCTCATTTATAAATTCATAAGGAAGTGTGCCTCTTAAGCACAATTCTATTGATTCATATTGGTAGCTTTTTCCCTTCCTGTATTAGGTATTCCCCCTACCTCTATAAGGAACTGTTTGAAAGTGGTTTCTAGAACAGCAAATGTGTGTAAATGACAGAAGGAGAAGTGGTTGAAATTACGGTTTCACAACAAAGGTTTAAAAAGGCTTCTGAAATGAATCCTATGCACTAGGACACCACATTGCTTACATTATTTACGTAAAATGTCAGGATGCTTGTAATACAATCTAATGCTACTGAGCCGAACATAGCCAGTGACTTTTGCAGACTGCAACAGGGAAGACAAACAAAGCTGACATTAAGATAAAGAGACTGAAAAGTCTACTGCTGGGAAAAAAATAAAGGAAGATAGAAAGAAATAGATCTGAATTGTTTTGAAGACAGTGGTCAGAGCCCTAAAGAACATTCAGGTGAAGTTAGCACATAAAGCCTTTAGTATTAGTGTGTTAATCTATAGTCATGCCCTTAAATAACCTGAGTTTGAAGATATGATTTGAGTAAGCAGAGAAAGTACTGAAAGATCAGAACTGGGTCCTGAGAGAGTAACAGAAATAGGCCAGGAACAGGATAGAGGCAGATTAAAGCCATATATTCATCTGAAAGAGTCTGAGAGGACAGCAAGTACTGCAAGTTGCCCATGAAGAAGAAAGTGAGAGAAAGCACTCTGTGGCAGAGCAAGGGAGCTTGCACCAAGTCAGGTGAATCTGTCTACTGACAGATGGGACCTTAAATTTGCAAGCTGGTCTCAGAGGCAGTATAGATACCAGCTGATGGGGAAAACATCATTCCAGCTTCCACTAAAGTGACAATCAGGCATACTGAAGCAGAGAAAACCACAGCAGTACTCTAGGAGGAGCAATGGCATTATAATGAAGAGATTAGTATCTTAATGAGGGAATTCAGTTACAAGTAGGTGGAAGAAATATATTCTGCCTTTCTCCCCCAGTGCTTTACAATTTCTATTTATAACTGGACACAATAAGAGAGAGTAGAGGAATGTGGTTTTTTTGTTTGTTTGTTGTTTTTGTTTTGTTTTGTTTTTTGAAAAGTGAATTAAGAAATTTCCAGCATCCTTTTTTTTATTATAGTGATTTCATGCTGACTTCATCCTCAGACTACTTTACAGAAAATGAATACCCTAATCAATATTTCAAGGGCTAGAGAGATTTTACAATTATAAGACATAAGATCCTTATTAGAAAAACAAACAAACAAACAAAAAGAATATAGTAAGTTTTTGAGTGGAATGAAACTCATAATTCAACCATTTCATATTTTAAAGCTGGAAAGGTCATTATCTGGATTAAACAAAAAAATAACAGGAGGGCCAAACAGTAATTATAGTGTTAACTGGCAATGACAAACTGAAGCACGCAAACATTTGCAAAACACTTCAGCAAGTGAAGTTGCATGTTTTGAAAAATAAAAAAACTACTCTGCTTATTTTGAGAGACAGTGGGCTTGTTATTCAAGATATCAAGGAGCATTATGACTTCAAAGAAAAACCAAACTGCTGTGCAATGAAAGCTACCAACTAAATACGGAATTATAAATAGATACACATTCAGGAAGGAAAAACAAAACTATTTTTCTCATCAATTTGAGACCCCAGAAAATTACTGTCTGTGTTTTCTAAGTTTTTTTTCCAGTCACTGGTCTTGGGTCTCTTGAAGTATTTATTTAAGTGAAGTTTTGAAAGCTGTGGGACATACAGAGTTCTGGAGAAGTTCTCAAGAGGAAACACAAACCTGTAGAGCCAGAAGTCTTGCAAAACATACCTGATATTAATCTCCAGAGTAAATCATACTACATTATTAAGAGGTAACCCTAATTCAAATATTCCCAAGGAGAAGAAGGTCAGAAATACAGAAGAATAGAGATTAGGACAGTAAAAAGAAGGGAGCATGCAGTGTAAGAAATTAATTGTCTGAACTCCCAGTTTTGCATTTCTTAGTAAATTAACATCTAGAAACCCATTTTTCAAAGTTATTTGTATCCTAAAAGTAGATACTGTGGGAAAATGTCAGGACAAATCAGGGAGGAATATTGTCATAAATGTATCCTAAAGAAGTGATTATACTACCCATCTAGCCACTGATAGCCAATGATACCAGAAGAACAAAGCAATTTTTGACAGAATTTTCCCTTTTCTCTGAAATTTTGTGTATTACAACTTTTTAAATCAAAAGACTGCTATACTATAAAACCCATAATCATTTGTAATTACTTTTTCATTCTCAGAAAAAAATCTTTTATTTCTTCTGTCTTTCCACTGAATTCTACTGAGAAGCAACAAAATAAACGTCTTCCTATTTTTTGTATATTTGTACATGAATCAGTTATACAGTACACAAAGAGAACACTGTACACTTTTGGTATAACAAGTCCTTAAATAAAAATATTTTTTTCTGGGTATATAGCTATGCCTATCTGAAGAATAAACACTGCAAATTATTTAGAAAAACAAAAATTATAAAGAATAAAAATTAAACAAAATAAGTAAAGTGTTAGAAAATTCAAAGAAATAACAGAAGTAGGGTGCCAGAGAAATGTCTTTAGCAGTGGCTTTAACAAAATTCTGCAGCTTATAAAAATTAAATAATGTCAATTTTCAACACTTAGTGTGGGCAGTTGAATAGAAAGCATTGCACTTTATTCTCAGTATATCAGTATAGTAAAATTCTGTGAAAATCTTCATTTTAATCAGATCTTAGTTTGTACAGTTTTCAGTAGAATATTTTCCAGTCTTCAATCACTAATGCTTTATTCCTTTCATTTGGAAGTGTCTGCCTTGATCACTAAAGTATAAAAAAAACCCAACATTATCATGCACAAAGATATCTTGTGAATACGGGTGTTGTAGCTGCTTTTGTCATTTTTCAGCCACAATTTAATTTTCATGAATGCAACAAAGGCTTTAATTTTATAGCTACCAGAACATTTCTTGATCTTGCAGTCCTTTCTTAGCCTAGTTGTAAGTAAACTGTCTAATGATTTCATGAGTAAATTCTATGATTTCATTTATAATTGCAGCACCAAATGAAAATATTTTAAAATAAGAGAATTATGAAGGTCATGAACAAAAATATTAATACATCAGTTAATTACAGCCATGATTAGTAACTTGTACATAGGAAGAAGAACAATGATAGTTTGAAGATTTTGTACAGTGATGTGCAGAATCAAACTCTATAATCCACATAAGGTTATAAAGCAGGTATGTTTATTATGGCATCAGATATGAGGGTGCCTAACTAGCACACCAAGGAGAGAAACAGCTACATATTTAAAAGCATAGCACATATATATTCATTATATTCCAAGGACATGAGCAGACATTCCAAGAATTGGTTAACATCTCTGGTGGTCATGGGATTAAGATTAATAGTTATTTCTGCTCTAAATTTCCAAACCTTTAAAGGGGTAGCCTGAAATGGTTCCCACTGATGTTACCTTGAACTGAGGCATCTGTTTTGTCATTTTATCTTCAAAAACAGGGCATCTATTCTACTTTCTTATCTTCACTTGACAACCTGTTTCACAGCCTCCGCATTTTGCTCTTTGAGCAAAACTCAAGCCTCTGTCCTTCAGCTCAAGTATCTGCTCAAGTTATGCTCTCAAGATTCAGCAGGCTATCTATATACCTTACTCAAAAAGAAATTTTATTAGATTTAACTCAGTGAAATCATTAGTAAAATTTCCATCTGAATATATCTACTAGCTATAATCAAAGAGAAAGTAAAGCAAAGATTTTCTCAACTGGTGGAGCCCTTATTAAGCCTTATCTCTATCCAAGAGAGAACAGAGTCTAAACATTAGTTTTTGGTATAGTAAATGAGTGTGCAATCACTAAAGAAGGACCTATCATAAAGAGAAAAGATAAAAGGAACTTATCCTAACCTCAGAACTACAGATCCAATCCAAATTGTTCCAATAAGAGTCACCTTATCAGTGGACGCCTTATCCGTGGCATTGCTTAGAAGATGTTGTGAGTGAGGCATTATATAATCTCATTCTTGTTGTAGGAGCCTGATCTACTCCACTAAAATCCTTTTCTCCAAGGAAACTAAGTCACAATATTAGCAAAATTGTATTTGTCTATAACTACAGAAAAAAAATATAAAGATGTGTAGAATACCTAGTCTTTGAATAGCAGCTACAATTCCTACATAACAATGGATGCCTCAGATAGACTTATTTGGATTTTCAATTAACTGTCTCCTACAACATGTAGCAACAAGCTTTTTGTTTACTTATGTGTGTTTGTTCTATCAGGCTTGGAAATCCCTCTCTAGTGTTTTGGACATAAAATTGCTTTTTTTTCTTAAAATATATTCTCCTTCCTGTGGTTTGATGTTGAAATGGAATTTAGAGAAATAGCTAAGGTAAAGCAAAACTTGCTAGCTGCTTATTTTCAGTTGTAATGAGACAACTACTCTCAGTAGTTGGTCTTTAAGTTCTTGTGATTCTTAATATGTAAAGCATGTTCTAAAGGCTGACTCTTCGCATAAATAATGCATATTTTAACAGACAAAAAGTAGTCTCAGTTGGTTTTGTTGAAGAGTTTTGAGAATATTGTAGGATAGCTTTTTTGAAAGCAGACTAAGTAGCAGTACTTAGGTGGTTCTATATTTTTTATTATTATTTTGCTACAGCTCTCTATCCTTAGGGGGAAAACATGCAGACAAAGACTTATTACAACAGACATTATCATTTCTAAATCTAAAAGAAACCAATTGCTCAGACACAGAATTCAGAGTACAAATGTTTCATTCTCAAAAACACTGACACTCTGTTGATAAGGATTTCTATAAACAAACATTGTTTTTTGATAACCTTCTTTCTATACAGTAGTATTTCACTGCAAAGGCAGAGCTCTTTACAAGCTCACTGCTGTGAATGAAAATACATGGCAATCAGATTAAAGTCTTCTAAGGAAAGCTTGTATTTTATGTCAAGATAAAAGCTGGTGAGTTTTTTATTTTATTTATTTTTCTATGCCCTCATTCAGGATATTCATATTAATCTGGACTTAATATTATATATGTTGAATACATGCTGCTTTTCAGATCTCCAAAATATATCCAGAACATTCCTGATATCTTCAACAACATTCCACAACATATAATTATATTCTTTGTCTCCCAGCATTGTCATTTTATTTATTCATAGGCAGCATCAGATTCATGTCATCTTTTACGGCATGAGGAAAAACAGACCAAAATGCCTTTCTGGGATGCCTCAGAGCACAATAGGTATGTATTGTCACTTTCTCTCCCAAGGAAACAACTAATAGGTTGCAAGAGAGGTTTCCTGCCAAGACTTCTCAATTTCCATTTCAAACACTTTTTAGAAGCTCTTCTGTTATGTGTGGTATCAAGGACCTCAGCAGGATCAAGACCCCATGATTATAGTTAAATAAGGATAAGCTACTGCTGTATTTTAAAACTAAAAAACTCCACAGGTAAACATGAAAAACAGTTGTGTGATTGAAAATAGTAGTAAATGCATACCATATTATGGTATTAGCTTGAAACCGTTTTGGGTGTGTGAAAATAAAAGCAAGAACGCAGTCTGTTAGACAGCTTTAAGAGCATTGGTCAATGGTTTACGGGCTGGTTCGGCCCGGTTCTGTGACAATTGGTGCGGGGGACCCACCGACCCACGCCCCAGGAAAGGGGAAGGGGGAAAGGGAAAAGGGAGCTGGGCCTAGAAGCAAAACAGCAGCAATGATCTGAGGAAAGCTAATTTACTAAAGAAGATATTGGAAAGCAAAATAACACAGTATGATACAATATAATTGAAATTAGAGGTAATAAATCAAATAAAATGAGCAAGAGAGAGTGTCCAAGAAACTGAAGGCCTTACACTAAATGCTGAAAGCGAGATGGCAGCGAGCACCCACTGCTGAGTCAATCCCAAAGGAAAGAGTGTCTCGTGACATGCAAACAGTTTTTATCTTTCCCTCTGTGTGGTAAAAACGTAAAAATACAAAGCAATGCAATGTCCTCTGGGGAACGTAGTTTTTCTTCTCTTCTGAGACAGATGTACCCATTACTATCTATGATCCACGGACCTGGAGCATTAACTCTTTAATTCTCAATGCACTACATGATGTTATGTGGAATACCAATACCAAAACTCATAAAACCATGACAACATCTTTCTGTTAGTACTACAGAACAATACAGAAACTTGAGTATTTGTTACATACATTTCTGAGAAGTTTAGTTATTAGACAATTACTGTATTATGTTACTTATATAAAAAGCAAAACTTTAAAAAGCGTTAATTGAAACAACTATTTCAATAAATTCTCCTACCTTATTTCAACATTTATGTATCTCAGAAGCAAAAAAATTGTCAGTGTTTAGTGAAATGACACTAAGAGCAACATAACAGTTACATGTTTTAAGACTGGAGCTAGTACTGTGTATTAATCATATTTTGTCAACCACTGGTAACATATGGTATTATGATTATAGCCAATACATTTACAAAAGATGGGAACAGGTGCTAATGCTCATGTTCCAAATGTTGACAGGACGTAACAGGATGTTCCTTTTTTACCAAAGTGTCCTACAGACAAGACTCGAAAAAAGACTTTAAATTCGGGCAGATAAATTTTTCAAATAAATTTCTTCCCAATGTTTTCTGAAATATAGTTTTTCCAGGATAATTTAAAAGAGATTTCCAAAGAGCACTGTCTTTTTTTTGCATTTATAAGGTGGATGCAGTAGGCGTTCACTGCTAACACTGTTGTCAGTACTACTAATTATTCCTAATATTGTGTTAGATGTTAGAGGCCCTTGCAGAGGTGACAGTCATGAGGCATCTGACTATACAATAAAGAACAGACTGTCTGCAGTCTAACATTTCAGAACGAAGCACAAAAATAGTATATAATGAACAGGGCACATAAGGAATTAATGAGACATGATTAGGAAAGAAAGAAAAATTTCAAAATAGCTGTATTCAAGAAGAGTGAACACTTTCACTTACTGTTTAACTACTTCATCTTTAATAGTGTAGCTGCTTAAAATGTCTTATTTAACCAAAAGAGACAAGGTTTTCCAGCAAGCCTGGAAAGATTTACTGTACAAAACCTTCCAGATAATTATTACACAATAAGTGTAATAATTACACAATAAGAGTGAGTATCAGATATTATGCTTCTGTTACCATTTTTAGAAGCAAGTAACAAAACATACAACTACTCTGAAGAAGAAGCTAGAGTGTACAACACTGTTTCAGATTGTTGGGTGTTTTAATTATCAATTATATTTTAGATACTATCAACCAGCAAAGGCAAGGGAATTAACTGGTTTCTTGATTCTTTTAAGGTGTGACTTCTGGAAAATTGCTGTTGACTTAAAATAATTTTCACCATGTTGTTCAGCAGCTGTTAGGTTGCTCAGGGTCATCACCACTTAGAAGTTACTATTATATGTAACTCTTCTTCATTGAAGGTTGCAACACAGATAAAAAATAAGTCAACTGTTACTGTAATTAACAGAAAGTACAAAGTCTTAACTCACATCAAAATCAGAATATTCTTAGAATGTTGTTCATTTCACTGCTTTGAAAAAAAAAAGAAAAAAATCGAAAAGCAATAGGTTAAAGCAACTGTTCCTCTCTGGAAACTCCTTCATTGAGTATTCTGATCAATACTGTACTGAAATTGCTGCAAAATATAGTCATATGGACTAGAAGGGCTTCTGAGAACCACAACAGGCAGTGAATATTTGGTTTTGTGTGATTTAGGTAGTGTAATTCATTGTTTCCATCAGTGTCTATGGATGCTGGGTTATGATGAAAATCTGCAGCTCAGTTTAAACACAGCCTGAGGTAAAAGAGATAAGAAATATGTGTAAAATATGCAGGCACTGCCAAGACACTTTGGAGATTCTAACAAACAAAAGTAAAATGCAAGCATTGATTGGTAGCTTTGCATATGCTATAGTTCATTTCCTAACAAAAAATTATAGCTTGAATTTTATCCAAGAAGTAGCTCAAGTGTTCCTTTCAGTTCTTTTTGTTTGTTTACTTTCTTGCTTTGTTTTCTTTTTTTTCACAGAAATTGGCTCTATATTTTCACACCTCAGCCTTCACATAGAAAAATATTCTCCCTACGTCTTTCATTCTATGTGCTTTACAAGACAACTTTTTCAAGCTGATTTTCCTAATACAATTTGCTTTTGAGACTAAGGCATTAGTTGATGTTAAAGGGCCAAGCCACAAAGCACTTCTCATATGGCTGAGTCTCACCTATATGATCAGCTCACCCTTCCAGAAGCCATTTTCAGTGACAATTTCCCAGACAGGCAGCCTACATTTCATCTAATCCCTCTAGGCAAAAATTTCAAAAGTACAAATAAATAAATATATGGACAAATAAACACTGTGCATAACCATAAACCATGTGCATAATATTAGCAGTCTGTTACTCCTGCGTTTCCCCCAGCTGGCAGGAAATTGACCTAATATAAGGAAATAATACTTTGCAAGAAATAATTGCCTCATGCTTTCACAAGAGAAATTATTCATATTAGTTCCACTCAATTCCACCTTCAGACTAAGAGGCATGAGAATAGGAAGAGGTAGAGGGCAATCAGTGCATGGCAGTAGATGCAAGAAACTTTACCAACGGATTTTATTCTTTTCCCCTCTTCAGTCCTTCAGGAGTGGCCCAAATTCCCATACATCCCTCCTTCCATATAGCAAAATAATGATTACTTTCACCTACTTTCTCATACAGAATATATTTTTTATCTTGAGTTGTTGGAAGTCAAAATGACAGAAAACTTAGAAACTATACTTGTGCAAACATATAGCTTTTTATCTGTATGAACATGAACAATGTATAAATGTACAACTTTTAATTCAAATGAGAAAGAGGAAGATGGGAAACTTATCAAAGCCGTAGGTAAGCCAAATCCAGGAGGGTAGCACATCTGTAGAATACAGATTTTAATAACACATCTAACTTATTCCTTCTCCAAGCATCCACATTTTCATAACTATTTTCAGTACTGATGAAATTTTTAAAAATAAATCAACCCACAAAATAGAAGGTATTTTGTGTTCCTGAAATTTTCAAAATATTCCAGATCCAGTGGTGGGTACAGGCAGTAGCAACCATATGATTATATACTCAAGTTATAGCCTTCAAGAATAAGGTTCCAATGATAATCATTGGTTTCATTATCACCAACGATAATTCATTGGTTTCCTATTAATCTGACAATCTCAATACACTTCACAAAAACTCAGTTTGCATGGCTCATGGCCTTTGCTAGGGTATAATCATCTAACTTCATTGATATGTAAATTGACATGACTTAAGACATCATATAGACATATGTACAGTATAAAAAGACACTGGAAACAGTAGGCATTGATTGCAGAAACTCTCACCAGTCATCATCTACTTTTCTCCAACAGGTAGTTGTGCATATCCAGTTTGCTACCTGTGTTGCTAATTGTTCAGGCATTCATATAACTGGAATATCTCATTAAGGAACTATACTAGAGTTTCTACTTCCACAGATTTTTCTGTGTTTTACGCAGTTCATTTGTGACCAGCAGATAGTATTTAAAGTGTCAAACTACATTTTACTAGATTTCAGATTTTCTATTCTTGTTTTATTCTAGAATTGATGTTTCCATTTTTTCACATTTTTTAGCTTCTTCAAACAGTTTTGTTTTTCTTTACACTTATGGCATCATTTTTCATTCTTTGTTTTTGTACATAGTAGAGCTATTTGAGGATTCTTTTCTTTAAGCGCTTTTACATAGAAACACAGAATCTTAAGACTTGGCAGGGACCTCTGAATATCATCTCACCCAATCTCCCTTCCAAAGCAGGTTCCCTACAGTAGATTTCATGGGAAAGCATTCAGACAAGTTTTGAGCATCTCCAGAGAAGGATCCACAACTTCTCTGGGTTTAAGTCTAATTTAAATTTAAAACAGGGCTCTGTATATGAAGTAATATAATTAATAAAACATCACTGGAAAATTTTTGGTATTAATTGTTCAAAACCAACAAAACATCTTGATTTCCTGGATTTACATTTGATAAAATAAAGGGGAAAAAAACAAACAAAAAACAAACAAAAAAAAGTAACAACCTCTTCCATGTCCCTTTCAATTTGTAATTTAATTTTACTTATAGTTATTGGCAATTATTTCACATGTTGATATAAAAATGCAAACTGAAGTATTTAGTATTTGTTGAAAACAGCTTTAGAAATTGTAATAACTTGTGTTATTCCAATAAAAAATATATATATTTTTAGAAAATTACTATCGAAATACTGACTGACACACACTTTACAAGACTATTCATTCGTTCCTACTGTAGTCCCTTTGCATTTTTGACTAATGGTTGCCCTCCTGACAAGAAGTTCCCCAATAAATTTGAAAAATATTTATTTTTGCTTATATTAAACCAGTGGTTTGATAATATAATTGCATGCAGTCATCTCTTTCTGTGAACACTCCCTATTAACCTTCTACATACCGTTTATGATTTTCCCCTATCTGCTTTACCAGTTTTCCAGTTCTAGTCTATAGGATCTCTCTTTGCATAACGTTGTTCTTTCTAACTTTCCAACATCTGCTGAGTCAATTCTGGGATGGAATAACCTACAGAGCACTCAGTATTCCACTTTGAGTGCATCATTAGCATCCAAACCTATTTTCATAACTATGCTTTCCTTTAAATTCCTTTCTTAATGATCCCTGACATTCTACTAGACTTTTACGGCACAGCTGTGTCTTGAACTTATGTTTTCAGAGAGGAATCTATGATAATTCTGTTAATGCTGATTTAAACTGTAGGATATATATAACATACATTAGTTCAGCATTTTAATTGTTGCTTCCCTTTAGCTTTCTAGAAACATGTCATACACTCAGTGATTTCCAACAGAATATTTCATTGATTTTTTATATTTGTTTTATATCTCCCTTACTGGTTTACTTTGAATTTTCACTTAACATACAGTGACTCTTGAGCAAGTGTTTTAATCTATAGCCATCCGATCTCCATCATTTAAACCAGACTAAATGTGTTTTAAACTAACTTTTTTGCTTTTAAAAATGCAGTTCAAAATATCTATTGATTTTGCAAAATACTGTTTTTTGAACTAGAAAAAATATTTTCAACTCTCTTCAATTATTTCTCATTCAGTCAAGTTTTCCACTTTTACATAGAAACAAAAGCTTTTTCTTCTAATGGTTTTGTTCACTCTGTTTTAGCCTCAGCCAAGACTCTTATGCCTTACAGAGTCTATTTATCATTTTCTATTTACATCATGTGGAATTTTTAAACCAAACTTTATGCTACATCCAATTATTTTACGCTTTTAGCTCCAGAAAATTGCTTTTTCTGTAATTTTTCTGTAATTCATATAAACATTTCTCTGTAATCCTCCTCTTTTTTTTTTTTTTTTTTTTGTTGCTTCATTTGAAGTGTTTTTCCATTCCTACTCTGATGTTGAATAGGATGTGTTGCAACCAAGATTCCCCAAAAGCTACTTGAAAACCTACGCACAACAAAAAAACTAAATCAGGAGTCTTGACTCTCCTTTCTTTTTAACAGACCGGTTTTTCCAACAAGTTCTCAGGGGCTCAAAAATGCAGAGTCTGCATCCTGCATTTCTGTTACAGTCAGCATAGGAATAATCAAAGTCTCCAGTATAATTAATTTTCTGCCTTAACACCCTCTAAATCTCCCTTAGCATGTTGCGGTTACCATCAATGTCAGCCAGCAGTTCAGCCTAATACTCTACTTGTATTGCTTAGGTATGGCATTTCCACCCACTGAGATTATGTTATATTTTGAAAAAGTTATCTTGCTTATTTTACACTTCGTATATGACATAATTACTCTAGGTACTCAAAATACTTTATTAGAACATGTTATCATCTTCCTTGCCCCATTAAGCCGTCTGGCCAAATAAAAATATAAATGCAAAATCAGCTTCTGCAGCAGAGCATTTTACCTTGTCATTTCTTCAAGACTTGCAGTAAACATTTCTTTTTTTACTCCAACCACTTTGAAAATGTCTCTAAACTTTGAGCCTTAGAGTTTTGAAATGTATGTCTCAACAAAAATATATATTTATTTATTAAGTCTGCTTACTTCTTCAATTCTCAATAAATCAACCTCTGCAAACTATCAAATAACAAAATAAAACTGAATTTACAGAGGAACAGCAGTATGAATAAAATAATAGGTACGTATTCAGTACAGTAATTAGAAAATCATACTTGATAACATTCAAACTGAAGAGAGTTGAACAGAGGTCTCCTACAGAGCATCTTTATCACTGTCTATGTTGGGAGGAATAAAAAGCCAGTCTTATCATCTATCTTACTGATGCATAAGGCACAGTCAAAGGGACCTTTAAGTAGGATCTCTGAGGAGGTAAACAGTACTTTTTTGTGCTTCTGGGTACAGCCAGGCACTAGGACATCTGAATATTTGTTTACAAAATTAGGACTTTCTAATTACAATTTTGGATTTAGCTGCCTAAACTCTCCTAAATCCTAGATCCATATTTCTTTTCCCACCTAGCCTACAACTGTATTCAGGTAAGTTTCTACATTTTGCTGAAAAGTTAGCTGACACAGATCTTTTAATATCTATAGCTGTGACATTTAATAAATATTCTAAACTAAACCTTTCAATCTTTGTAAAGAACAGCATTAATATTCACAGACAATTTGAAAAAGGGGCAATCTGGTAATGCCTACCACAGAGAAAATAACTGTTTTCTATCTCATGGCAGCACTGCATTACAGAATCTGATATTAGGTCATCGACTTAATAACGGTTTCATTCTTATATTATTTCAAAGATAAATGACAATTAAAAAGTTTCAATTTCCCAAAAAGAAGAGTGATTTCAGTAGCTAAAAGATAGTGTACCTCAGCCATGGCAAACTGTTAATTCCCTATTGAAGTTATCTTTTTTTCACTATTAGGAAAAAATGCAGTAAGTCTTAAAGCTATAATATAAAACATATTTTACAGAAAAGGTCAGGTTCCAGCCAATGCCTTCCGTATGTCTACAGCATTCAAAATAATTAGCATACAAACACCGTTATTTATCTAAGCAGCAATTTTGACTTCTGCTTTCATATTATGTAATTTCTTGACTAATTCTCAAGAATTTTTAACTGTTTCAAAAATGATTATTAAAAATAAAAAAGAAGAAAAAATACACGTACCATACCACGAGTCCAGAAAATAAAAACATAACAAAAATAATTTAATAAATGATGCTTCACACAGCTCTTATTTCTATTGCAGTTTCTGGTTGAACTTTAAAACATTGTAAAAAATATGTATTCCAAGTTTTGTCTTTCTATTTGACATTAAAAAAGATTATTACCTTTTCAAATTGATTTGCTTTTAATCAGAAAGAGACCTTTCCACACAAAGGTTACAATAAGATTCATATTAGTCAAGCATGCACACGTTTTATGCTGTTCTTATTCTGGCAAAGACCAAAAAAATGTCCACTGCAAGCAACTATGAAACTATAACCTCTGACACTTGATCTGTTTATGATTTTTTCAAACAGCTGAAATAAGTAATAAAAGAGAAAATAAAAATTTGGAAGTTTGAACTTGTTACTGAAAGGATACTAGTAAATATAAATAACTGATAATTTTTAATAAAGATAGTTGAAAAAAATGTGCTGTCAATCTCTGAACAGATTGTTAAGAAAGCATCTAGAAATCACAGCTTCATCTGCTGTCTCTCTTAATGTGATGCATCCCTAAATCCAAGCAGGTGCATCATAAGCCCTCATAAGTCCTTCAGCTAGTAACATGGACTAGCCAAGTCTTGAAATAGCTGCTATAGGTGCTTCCCTTTTATGAGTCCTAATGTGGAATGAGAATTTGCAACATCTTCATTTTCCAGCACCCAGAGGTTGAATTACTAACAATTCTCTGAGTTAGAGCAGAGTTCACTTTCAGGTTTACCTGGATTCTTTCACAAGACTTTTGAACGTCATGATGACCTAAACATATTCTATTTCGTGACTGGCCAATAGGGTTAGTCCAAACTTGAAAAGGCCAGGCTGCACTTACCCTGACCACAGTTGGAAATGACCATAGTGTTTTGTATGAACTAACATAAAATGCATGTATGTTGCATTAAATTAGTAAAGTTATTCTTTTCACCAAAAAATATTAAAGTAATGTGATAAGTTCTATCTTAAAACAAGGAATATATTTATATATATATCACAATTTCTCTCACTTTGCAATCATTTCTGCTGCTCTTAAACAATTACATTGTTGTAGTAGATAAATTATTCTGTGTATCTGTAGGCCTATAACTATTTTTATTTTAATTGGTTAACAGCATAAAAATGCTTTTGATTACATGGAAGATTCATATCCATGTAACAGTGTGATCTGGCCAATATTTTATAAAGTGTCTGAGGATCTGACAAGATGAAATGAAGTATAAGATTCATTTGTTTAGATTTTTAAACATTTGAAGTTATTTAAAATTTCTTTTAGCTTTACATTTTAAAGAGGTATTATTCAGCTTCATGAGCCCTGCTGATTGAATAGTGAAAAGTTAAATAACCTGAATAATGGCAATACCCAAGCTAATTAACAAAGGTTCCTTATTGGGATGACAGATGACTGCTGTGCTTTAAGCATTACTATTAATTATACTGTTAGCAGAATATTTGTGATCATTCAAAGTTAACCTTTGTATACTCAGGAGATTTTTCTTTATGAGAGAGTCACTCAGAACCTGAGAGAAAAACTAATTACTGAACAAATGGTAAGTGCAGAAGGCACAGAAATTAGTTCTTCATTTACTGCTTCATGCTTCTACAATGTTATTTGTATTGTAATTATAATACATTTTATATTGCAGAAAAGATAAGTATATTGTTTAGGTGTAATAATAGTATTTTAGAATGACACTGATGTATCATTAGTGCTGTCTATTCCCTGGCCAAGCAAGGTGAGAGAGAGCCTCTGGTAGTTCTCTGGCAAGTAACAAACTTTTCTGTGGCTCTTGGCAGAGTACAAGTTTAAACACATATCAGAAAGCATGGGTGGAAATATTGAAAATTGAGCATATTGAATTCCAGTCTAGCTGCCTGCTTCACACATTTGACAAAAAAAACTGTGTATCTGACATTTACTTGCTGAACCTTAGTGCACAATGCATTGATTATCAATGTCATCTTCTCAAAGAAATAATTAAGACCGTCCTAATACTACAATACTATTTTTAAGTAATGAAATCAACTAAATCCATGCAATTTATTGCATATGTTATGCAATAAACATATTTAAATTATAGGCAAATTCTATTAAAATATGTATTTACTGTAAGGATTATGAAATTCTTAAGATTTTAAAAATAAAAAGACACTATTTGGATTTAAAACTCTAGGAAAAAAATTATGAGTTTCTCCTTGCTAACTTGACCCATATTCCAGTCATTATAAGCCCAAATCTAGGAAAGGGATTATCTTTGCAGAGCTTAAAAGGTAGCTGGACAATTGTTTCAAACCTGACTATGCATCTTATTGTTTCCATGCAAAACATATTTGCTGTATCTTTAATATTCTTAAAATTTAACATTTTGTTATATGCAAAAATTTATTACAAAACAACCCTCCAGCTTTTCAGTTCTGTTAGACAAGCTTTCAAAAAAAAAAAAAAGTGTCTTTGAGTGACAGTCCAAAACCTGTATTTACACTGCCTTGCTTTCTCCTTTCTATGCTAGATAATATGGCTTCATATAATTTCATTCTGATTTTCTGAGACAGACAAGAGACAAAGATCTAAAATATGGGAGGTGTAAGATCACGTCTGCTGCCTGGACAGAAAGTATTTTTATCATGATCATTTTTGAGCAGATATTAAGATACTGGGAATTCTTGCCTACAGTCTAGTTGATATTATCTGGCATTTTCTGCTGGTTGTTGACCAAGATGGATTTTTTTGAAACTCAACATAGAAATTTTTATATTTCTAGTGAAAGTGAAGTGGCGAAAACCATCAAACCTAGTTATCTGTGCTCCATTTATGTCAGCTAAGCAGAGACCAATTCTTGCAAGGAATCATTTATGTCACTTTGAGAAACATATCTCAGAGAAGTGCTACAATTCACATTCTGCCTCTGTATCTTCCCTGTCTATTAAGGAATCTTAGGAAATGAGTGAGATATATAAATGAATTTTAGGTAGCTATTTAAGTGTTACCAAGTCCATGCAAGTTATTTTAATTTTATCAAATGCTCTTATATTTTCTGAAAGAGAGAGGTGAAAATAATGTTATAAATGTTTCTGAAATCTCCTTGACATCATAAAATACTTAATTTCCAATGACGATGCATATCTCAGTCCTTCTGAGACAAGTGGTAACCTTAATTAAACTTCCCAAAACTAAAAATATAGGTTAAAATTGTTAATCATCCAATAGCTTCTCCTTCTCCTCGTATTTTCACTTCTGATTTACTTAGTCTGTAGCTCCTGGAAATTTAATGTTCATTGCCATCTTTCAAGAATGAAAAAAAAAACTCTCTACAAATGAATTGTAGAAGCTACAGTGGTAAGAATCTCCTAGATCCAAATAAAGCACTCTGAAGCTATCTGATAAAGCTATCTGATTTTCAAAAAATGTTGAGCGCTCAGAAGACTTGCATTTATTTTACATCCAGTCCCAAATTAAATCTTTTATTTTATCTTAGCATAGATAACACTTTCACATAGTGTAGCCTGACTACAATATTTATGCAGTAGATTTTGCACAGGAAATTTCAAATCTGCTGAGACAGCCAGCAGTCCAAATCTCCATAGCTGAAAATCACCTTGAAATAAATATTTACTGCAGAGAGTTTTGCCAAACGTCTGCTCTCTGAACTTCAACTGAACACATGACTGTCCATACAAATATTTTTCCAACTTCTCATAATAAACCCTCAACAAATATCACCATCAAAAGCTCCAATCACTAAAAACAAATCAAGAAAGACCTAGAAGAGATCAAGGACTTTTAAGAAGCAATCATATTTTCTACATGGCACTTGAGAACTTAAACTTTCACTTTCCTACGTATACACATTACGTAAATCAACTGGATTGTTTCAGTTTGCAGCAAAGTAAAAGAGATGGGTCACAAGGGCAGAGTTCAGAAATACAGTTATAATAGCACTGATTCTCTGGGAAACCAAAGTTTTAAAGTGTTGTGTAGCTACAAAACCTTAGTATCTTTTACTCAAAATGGGAACAGGTATGATATTACAAATTTAATGGATCGCATTATTATTGTCGTATAATAACCTTCCAAAAATAACTTTTCCTTTCCAGTAATCTTCAATGTGTTTCCATCCAGTTGGAGCAACTTATGCATATTTTCTTCTAGTCAGAGCTTCTTTCACAATATTTTGATTATTCTTTCTTCTTCCACATATCTGATGTTTCTAATTTAGCTTGTTAAACCAGGAATGAAACCAATTAGTTGGTGGAATCAACTGATGTGCAATTTAAAGTAATTTGTGGTTTTATTTTAAGGATATCTGCTGATATATCTCCTGAACCTTAATTGGGCCACTGGAGAGGTTAATTAAAACTTTGTAGATTAATTAAGTAAATTCCATCAATTTTTCTCTAATTTAGTAATTCTCAGTTAGTTTCATTCTATCAGTCACACTAATGTGTGTATAATGTTTCTTTTTTTTTTTTTAAAGACTCAAAAAATTTAGTTGTTACAAAAAAAATGTTCCTTTACTTTGAAGCCTGAAAAGATGGAAAGCTTCTCTTAGATTAAATTTCATCATGCCAAGTGCCGTTGCTTTTTATTTTTGCTTTTTTTTTCTACATTATACATATACATACTTCCATACACATTTTCAAGTTTACATTCAACATAAAGATGGCATTAATAACAGTGAGCTCATTTCAGGACTCTCCAAGTGAGAGAGATAGTTAAGTACTTCTGATCATTCTGCTTTGGAGTATGTTTTAGGGAGCTATGGAAACACATCCTACACTCTCTGTCCCTGGGATGAAAGACAAGCATGAATGATGAATCTCCATCTTAAAACATTTTAAAACACAGAAATGCTAGCCAATATTGAATGTAATGTTATCAGTGCAATGCATAAGTGCATTCATGTTCATGTATATCTGTCATTACTGGAAATATCCTGTGAAATATATTATACTTGGAATCACGTTTGTATTTCTATATCTAGCGCCTCAATAGCTTATTTACTAATCTGTAAGATCCAGATCTTCTTCCCTGCCAATTTCCACTCCTGTTCATATTACAGTTAATCCTCTATGAGTAGTAGATTCAACAATTGCCTGAGGCATCCGAAGACACCCTGCACTGAGCCAAAATTCTTAGTTAAAAGGTTAAACTCCTTAGTTGACACCAAGAAGAGATTAAAAGACTAAAATGAAATCCAAAGTGAGCAATATAATGAGCAGGATACAGATAAGAACTGCTGAGAACAGAGATGTTTTTGAAATGACAGCCCTGATGCAGGCTTGCTGGGAAGTGCTATGAACTATTGGCTTGCTATAGCCCTCCAGGAATTGTAGTAACTTTTTTATAAAGAGCTAGTTTTCAGTATTTCTCTTGTGACACACAGTTTTGTGGGAAGGATACGATGCTGTTCACCTCTCCCAGAGAAACAGCAAGGAATTGGGGCCCAGGCACATTTCCCTGACACCTACTACTCCTCTCCCAGGAGAATGCCATTGCCACTGCAGCCACATTAGAGCTTAGTTCAAACTCCAGTTGTTTCAAAGAGCTGTGCAGCAGTGTTCACTATTCTCTTAGTCAGAGAAAAACAAGTTGTGTATGAGGAAGAGTAACAACATGAGATTGCATTAAAAAAAAATTAAAAAGAGGTTTAGCCATTTCAATGTTTTGTAAATTGCTCATCTTATTTTGTGCTAGAATGTATGACACTGAGATATTTCAATAGAAGAATCACCATATATTGGTATTTCACAAAGTAGATACAAAGTCGCTCAGCAAAACCAAAATGAACATACTCCAGGTAGTACTAATATCCCAAAATGAAATGATGCAGCTGTGGTACTTTTGGGGTTAGGTAAGATTACACCTATTTACCTTTCAATTGACTCTCACAGTGGATGCTTAAATCTCTGTGTTGGGTCCTTGTTATTTATTTTTTTTTACTTTAAGTTAGAATTGATCTTTTTATATCTGCTTAGAATGTGTTTTCTATTAACAATGAACCATTAAAAAAATCAGGTAATTTTAGAAGAGAAATTTTCATTGTAGCATAATAGTTTAAACATTGATTAAGATTAATTGCAAAACCAACCCTTAAATTACTCCACTGACAACATCTTTCCATAAAAACTGGAACAAAGAGGAATTTCCACTGAGTATAAATTTTAAGGTCAAAGATACTGTTTCAGGGCACTTCAGTCTTTAAGAAAATGTTTAATTTCATATATGAAATCACTGTTTTGGGATTTTATTCAGTAACATTTTGTGTACTGAAGTATACATGTAGTATAGTCTTTAAAGAACATTTTATTTTTTTTCTGGATTCCAAAGTACTATTTCAAACAAAACACAACAACATACCATAAAAAAACCTAAGCTTTCCATAAAAAAAACCTAAGGTTTTGTTTAATTGCTGAGTTTTTATGTTGGTTTGTTTTTCAGTTCTATTCTTTCAATATGTGTTTGCAGAAAGAAGATATGCTTCTTCCCACAGGGTGGCAGAAGCAATTGGTTCTTTTAATGTTGCAAAATAAAAGGTGAAAAGATCTGCAAGAATATCAGAAATGATGAAAGGAAGATTTTTTATCTAGCTGACCCATATAAATACCAGCTATTCATGATTCTGAATGGAAATTAGACGATTCTAACCACCAAAATAGCAAGAGACTGAAAAAAAATCCTCTAATAGAAAGAATGCTAATGAAATTTCAAGACTTTAAGAAGGAGTTTGGTAAGATTATAAATGGCTCAATGGCCATCACAAGAACAACTGTCATCTTTCTCCCAATTGAGTTGTTCTGAGTCATAATTATAAAATGATCTAACCAAAATGGCCATGACCTTTACAACCCCAGTTGTTCACTCTGCCACCAAGACAGATGTTAATGTTCCTACATTAGCAAATGTTGTCCTGAGAGTAGACACAATTCCATCAGCACATGAGAAATCCCACTAAAATCTTTCCTTTGCATGTCATCTTAAGAATGACTTGATGTAGCAGCATAGCTCCAAGGAGACATATGTCCAGTTTGTGAGAAGTCTCAGCTTCATCAGCTCATTAGAAGGTATCAAAAGTTACAATATGGAACCATCTTCCTCAGAAATTGAGGGGGCAGGATTTGGTTTGGATTTTTGCCAAGAACTTAAAATATGTGATTTGTTATACATTCATTGCCTTATGTAAAGGTCTTCAAATGAATTTTACTAACTGTCCTTAATCTTACAGAAATACCCATCCTACAATCAGTGTTCAAGGCATATGTAAGAGAAAGTGATATGGTTCCTCACATGAGAATGGCTCTTTTCTTTTTTCCACCATCATCCAACAAATTTTCATTTTATATTACCTTGATTACATAATATATTATCTTTAACTAGAATTTATAAAGACTCTTCTTTTTTCTGCAATAGTTTTCTAATAATCTGTTGTGCTGTGTATGTGCATATACAAAACTGGGCAAGTTCACTATAGTCCATAGAGAACTCTACCATCAAAGCAGGGTATGGAATGGCAGCACAAAAGAGCCACTGAGCACCTGAGCCTCTGAGGCTTGTGTCTCTCTCAAATTTATAGGAGGGAGAGGAGGTTCTTTTGTTACATAAGTACCCTGCAGCAAGATTAAGACACAATGGGTCAAATGTTATCCCGACCAGTTTATTACAAATTATAGTTGCTTAGGGAGATGGGGAAAAGAAAATGGGTAATAGAAAAAAGGTATGTAATAAAAGCCAGGAGTCTTTGTAGAAAGCAAGAGATAGTTACCACTGGGATTCCAGTTGCTTGTAGTTCAGACGTTGATTTTCAGTAGTGGTGGGTCATTGGAGGTTGTGTTGTTCGGTTAACAATGACTTTTTCCTCTTCCAACAGCACAAACTCATTTATAAGTCCAAAGTGGTCGAGTTAGCTCTCGAGGTTTGCGGACCTCAGCAGGAACTCCTTTCTTCCCATCTTCCGGGTCCTGCCAGCAGATAAGAGGGAGCAGGGAGATGCCAAATTCTATCTTGCCTTTGCTGGATACAGTGGTATCATCCCCTAGTCTCCTGTATCAGTTATTTGGTCACAGGCCAGATTTTCCTCCAGTAAACACCCCTGAGCACTCCCTTTCAAAGGCAGACAGCTACAAAGAAATGCTTTCAAATGCAAAACTATCCACAAAGTGATGCCAGTTGCCACATGGTGACACCAACCACTTGCCTCCTAGATAAGTTAGGTCAGTCTTACCACAAGAAATGCCTCAGAAAGCGAGCTTTTAGCTGAGATTGAAAAGGGGGGTGCATACAGCTTGCTGTTCAGCAAATCCAGGAAATAAATAAGAGGATCCTGCTGATTTGGCAGGAAAAAGTATGAACAAAGAAAGAGTTAAACCAGAATTTCAAATTCTTTCAGCATGCCCATCACATAATACATCTCCCTTAGAGCTAGTCATTTCAGGCAGGAGTTCAAACTCTCCTGTCTTGGTATTATAATCGTTGTATACTCTGCTTTCATCAGTGGTCTCTCTGAGAACCTGTATGCTCTCTCTCTCTTCATCCAAAACATTCACTCAGCTCTGGTTTGGTTTTATCTTTTATTTGGTAGTGTTGTCCAATGAAAAAGGCCTGAGCTTATAACCTGGATATGGGAAAAAACAGATAAAAAAGGTTGGGTTTTTGTGGTTTTTTTTTTTTTTTGGGTTTGTTTGTTTGTTTGTTTGTTTAATTGTTTGGTTTTGGTTTTGGTTTTTGTTGTTGTTATTTCATTTTTCTGGTAGAAAATTTGCTCACTGATTTTTTTCTGAAGATCTAATATACATATTGCTAATATTTGTTCTCTCTCTTTCATGTCCTGCTGCAACCAAGTGGACAAACTTCTTTCCTTTCTCTTATCCCTCATATTCTCTCTTATCCTCTCCTCTTTGCTTTCCTTTTTCCTCTCTTCCTCTTTCCTTTCCTTTTCTATTTCCATTTCCATGTTTCCACTTATTTAAAAATTTAGTTTCTTTCCAAAAGTCTTTAAAAAAGTTGGTATAATAGTCTGGTTTATGTATTAGTCTTAAAAAAATAAAAATAATAAGAAAAGAATACCAGTGCATTTTTATCAAAGCTATGTTTAGTGAAAGTAAGTACTGTTGACATTTGTGAGCTCTGTTAAAGCCCTATGAACATTATCCTATGTACTCCATAAATGCTCTGCTAAAGACTGTGCATGTATAAACTCGCAGTTTCTTGAGACAAATAGCTACCTATGAAACTATAACTATTCAATACATTTTTAATCACATCTAAATTTCTTTTCTGTCATGTTTTTATGATTTTTGGCATTGGTATTCCACATCATAACATCATGTAGTGCATTAAGAGCTAAAGAGTTAATACTCCAGCTCCATGGATCATTGATAATTCTGGGTATACCTGTCTCAGAAGAGAAGAACTACGTTCCCCAGAGGATTTTGAGATGCTTTGCATTTTTACGTATTTTCTGCTCAAAGGGAAAAGATAAAAACTGTTTGCGGTCACGGGAGGCTCTCTTTCCTTTGGGATCGACTCAGCAGTGGGTGCTCGCTGCTGTCTCGCCTTCAGCATTAGCGTAAAGCCTTCAGTTTACCGGACACTCTCTCTTGCTCATTTTATTAGATTTTTTAGCTTCAATTCCAATTATATTGTATTCTATTGTGTTATTTTGCTTTCTGATATCTTATTTAGCAAATCAGCTTTCCACCTCAGATCGTTGCCGCTGTTTTGTTTCTAGGCCCATCTCCCATCTCCCTTTTCCCTTTCCCCCTTCCCCTTTCCTGGGGTGTGGGTCCATGGGTCCCCCGCACCAATTGTCGCGGAACCGGGCTGATCCAGCCCGGTAAACCGTTGACATTTTCTTTATAGCCAACCATATTTCTAACTAAAATATGCATAATAATGTCCCAAATAAAATAACACACATAGTTGGACTGGAATTAAAAAAAACAAACAAACCCACAAGGTGACTAAAAAGTATTATTTATAGAAGCTAAGAAGGAAGAGGTAGTCTTAATTTATCTTCAGTATGGGTTAGTCTATATTTTTCTAGTTTTAGTGATCATCTGTAAGAATAACTTTCCAGGTTGGTTTTGAACAGCTAAGTAGCTAAGTATAGAAATTACTTCTCTAAGTGTTACAGATTTCTTCAGTACTTCATAGAATTTTTATAAAATTAATAAAGTAAGAAGGCTTGGTTAAGAAAATAAAAAGATACAATCTACACGTGCAAAGAGTAACAATTTTAAGCTGTGCAATTGTAATTACATGGTTCAAAGTACTGAAAAACTGAAAAACTGTGAGGGAAATGTATGGTGGTTTAACACTAATAAGTAGCTAAACTCTACCTCACATTCTCTCATTTCTCATTCTCAGAAAGAAAAGAAAAAGAAAATATGATGAAAAAAAAAGCTTAAGGGTTGCAATAAGGACAGGGACATAGCTCACCAATTACCGTCACAGGCAAAATAGCATAAGGAGATTAGTGTAATTTATTGGCTGCTCCTAACACACTAGTGCAGTGAGAACTAAAAGCAAACTAAAAACTCCTTCACATCTACTCTATTCTATCTCCTCCTTCCGAGCATCAGAGGGGAGCAGAGAATGGTGGCTATAGTCAGCCCCTCATGCTTCTTCTCTGGTGCTCCTCCATGATCCCTCTGCCTCTGCTCCACGTGGGCCCCTCCCACAGGATGCCGTCCTTGATGAACTGATCCTGAGTGGGTTTCCCACAGGTTGCAGCTCTTTCAGCACTTCTCCAACATGGGTCCTTACCGTGTCACACACACCTCAGGAACTACTTCAGCTGTGTGGCAGCTCCTCCAGCCCACCTGCCCCACCATGGGACCCTCCCCACAGGCTGCAGCTCTGACTGCTCCTGCTGGCTCTCCCCATGGGCTCCTCTATGGCTGCACCTTCTTATTTTTATGCGCTTCTTTTCCTACCCACAGAAACCCTAGCCACATAAGCCTAATACAAAGTATAGGTTTGGTTAATGATTATTATAAATTCCATGCATCTTGTCTACAAGTATCTTGCAAATTCTAAAACTGTACAACCTTGTGTTTAAGTTTATAGCAGCTATCTCACTGAACCTTGTATAGACACTAACTTCTGTAAACTGAATATTTTGTTCAGAGAGGACTTCACAGAACAAGCACATAATCCAGTGAAAAATAGAAATGCTCTTAACTCAGTAAATGAACGCACTAAATCAATCACCTAAGGAAGGGACAAGATAGAATACCCTTCAGAACATCTATATTTTCAAATATATATTAATATATTAAGGACTGCCATTTTATGCATGCACAGTTCATTAAAATGACAACAGATACTGCTTTGATTGGTAATAGCAGATACCATCCATTAAAAAAATATGGGCTCAATTTTTGGAACCAATTGAGTTTCTCTTTAGTTGTAACACAGTTAGACAAGCTACAGTGTATTCGTTTCAATTTTAGCTCTTGATATTTTTCAGCTTTTACAGGAAGAGAGGTTTAGGTATTGTCTTCCCTCCCACCCCAGCTGTACATTTTCATCAAATGTCATACATCCTGAATACACTGATCAGATTAGCTTTTGTAACACTCCATTCAGTAGCTGTGTGATACTCTAACCACTGCTGAAAATAGCGTTAGGTTGATTTTGTTTGTTTGGTTGGTTGGTTGATTGATTTTTTTTTTCTCTCAGGAATTTGAACAATTTTTACTTAAACTACATGCTACTTCTATGGTAAAATATACATATATGGTATAATATATGCCATATATTATATAATATATGTATATATGCATAAAATATACATATATGGTAAAATATATATATCAATACTGCTAACTTCTAAGAAACACAGTACAGTTACAATTCTCCTGTAGGTTTTGCATATATAAAGAACAAAAGGTAACTGCTCCAAAGGCTTAGATAGTTTTTACTTAATGGCTTTAAAAATAATAATTACTGACTCAGTTAATAACCCTGACTTCAGACGTGCTTTGTCCACCTATACAAATAAAGAGGAAAGTGTTTTTAAGTGACATGAGGGGACTGAAGGAGTCATTTTGGTCAATTGTGTAAATGTTTTGCATACATAATACTTGGGACCCGTTTCCCCCTGGAGACTTTTATTACATTTTTGAAGCCAATTCAGCATAGAAAACATCAAAAAGTTACTGCAGGTGAATGACTTTCATGTATATACAACTGTGCTGAAAAGGCTAACTACAAAGCAGAGGAAATTTAAAACAACACAGTTTAATTATACACAAACTACTTCTAAGATTTTATCGTCTATTGCATAATGGAAAAAAATATCACAAACTTTTTTAAGCACTTAGGTTACAAAATGAGAAAAGATATCGTCACAAAATGTATTTTATTTCATTTTAGAAAAACAGTTTTGGAAAAAAATAAAAAAAAACAAATTATATTTTTCTGTGACATACAGTTAGTTCACCACAGGATCTCTTCCTCCTCCTGCGACTTCCCTTGTTTTTCTGTTGGTGGTGATGGTTAGTAAAGTGCTGTATTTCAGACAATGAAACGAAATGCTCATTCCCTGACTCATCTATGGATACCCAAACTTGTAATCAGATGCTTTGAATCTGGAAACCAAATTTCCCAATTCTTTGGGGTAATTCAAGACTCTAATGACAATCAGTGTTGCAAATCTCAGATAGCATCAACACAGATGTCCTTTGACATCATAGGTGCCATGAGAGTATCCCTGCAAATACCCAGAACACCCAGAATATCAAGCCTTTTGAGGGAAATTGACTTAATCCAATACTGTGATTTATAAAAAAATTTTGCCTTTACCTTGGTAAAGGTCCTGATTTTTTCTTCAAGGAGGCATGATCTTCTACTCAGTCAGCTTCTGTCAGACGAAGATAATAGGGTGACTTTCTCTCTCAAAATGGATGGATTTTGTATTTGTCTCTTTTTGTCTATGAGAGCTGCACTTAACAAGAAAGGACAGATCAACTTGCAAAAAATGAAAGATAGTGAAATTAACTGATAAAGAATTTTGGCTCTCATATAGGTATACTTATATATAACCCTAATTAGAACAAGTTTAATATTATTACTATCATTCTGATGAATGATCTACAACTGAAATTATCTATTAAAAAATGGAAAGTGATATGGTCCCTTTCATGTCTAGCTGTGTCGTTATTACGATCAATTATTTGAACACAAACTGAAATCATATGACAAAATTTATTCATTCTTAGATCTCACATTCAAAGATCTTTCTAGCCCAAAAAGCACTGAAACTCATTACTATAAGAAATTGTAGGGAAGAGATAGGTAAGATAAGCAAAAAATAGATGAAATGCTGATAAAAAGGCATACTGTGAAATTGAACTTGATGTAAAAAAAAATTGAAAATCAATGAATGAATTAAAAAACAGAATGAGATACGGTCAGTATAGCAAGAAAAGAAGTAACACTGATGCAGTATATTTGGTAGAATAGAATATTAAATAAATTTGGGCTTTATAGTATATTAGAGTGCAAATAGCTGTGAATCAGAATAGTTATCCTCAACTCACCTTCAAAATTTAGGTATGGATAGAGACACAGATTTGAGGTTCCAGTCTTGCAGTGGTTGGTGGTAGCATGTATTTTTGAGGATGAAACATTTACACATGTCCATGGACACTGAGAAATTCTGCTTCAAATATGTTACCTGAGTCTCAGCACAATCTTTAGTTAAGACATGGCATGAGCAATTTAGCAAGTTTAGCTTGGCAGTAGAACGATTTGTCACCAGCTTTCTGAAGAATCAGGGGGAAGAAAAGCTTAGATTTCATCACTGTCAGAAGGATTCTGTTGATGATATCTCCCATTTTCAACTGTTTTTAAGAAATATGTCACCAGGCTGTCATTATAAGTCATTCAACATACTATTGAGAAATATGACCCTTGGAAAAAAAAAAAAAAAAGACATAAATCTCAATCTCAGAACTCTTCAATCTGTATTCTAGAAAAGTCACAAAATAGTGTTATTTTGCACCTAATTATTAATTAATTCTTTAAGCTTGAAAATGTGTCTTTAAATAAATTTTTATTTTATTTGTAATGTTTGACTAATGTCTGAAGAGAATAGTATACCAAACATACATCAAGAGTTCTATTTAACTGTATTTAGTAGTTCCACAGCTAAAAGCCAGACTAAAATACTTCTTTGTTCACTAGGATTGTCACTGTCTTTACTGTTATTGTATCAGCACACAATAAGTATATTACAATGAAAAAAAAATTAAAAAGTTAACCTGTAACACTGGAATTGTGTAAAAGAAACAATTGATAATCATGACACTAGTCTGTAATTTAATAATGTAGCTCCGCATAGCTTAGGTGTACAAGAGATCTATGCTATAATAAGCATTAGGGATGTAAGTCCAAATGCAAATTCAAACAATTTGCATCCTAGAGCAAGGAAGAACATAAAGTATTATTTTTTTTCCACAAAATCCAAATGCTTGATCGCTAGACAAGGTGAAGGAGGAAATGAATTAACAGTCCTTCTTCATGCAAATGCATAATGAGTATACTGGAGAATTACAAACCAAACAGCTCTAAAACAGCTTGTGGGAGCTGAAGGACTGCCATTAAACAGGCACATTTTTTTAGAGGATCCTGTAGGATATTAAACAAAAAGTTTAGTCTGAATCAGTTTTTGTGAGACGCTTTGCAGATAATTAGACATCCTCTTCCTTCATCCACTGTCACCTTCAATTTTGAATATAATCTTCAATTCATCATCCTGCACCAGAGCTGAGCTCATGGAAAGCTATTGTCTATCATTGTCCTAATGCCTTCTGCCAATGAACAAAAAAAAAGCACATCCTTACGAACAGCAATTCATGAGCACATCCTTACGAACAGCAATTCATGTAATAGCACTTCTCAGTGCTTTTTCCATCATGCTCACTTTTTCAGTAGAGAAACCATGATAGTGAGCATACAGGAGTAGAAGGCAATCAGTTGTAGTCACACTCGCACCTGCTGGACGTTTTAGCTCAAAGCAAACTGCACTTCTCCGGCACTTTTGTCCTTAACAGCTAACATTAACTACTTCCTCCGTTAGTTCTTGAAGACAATGCTGACTACTTTATAATCTGATGTTTAGGATAATCTTAACACAGCCTGCTTTTTTAAGGAAAAACATCTATGATATCGAAATTCACTGGGAACTAAAACTAATGTTCACATACCACTAATGCTCCTTTTCTCAGATACATCAGATATTGTTGTAAGCTTTCAGCTCATATCCACTTTTGACAGGCATTGAGAAATCTGTTCTGTATTCTGAGATCTCCAGTCTCTAAGTACCAATTTACAGTTATAGGTGGTCATTATCCTTGGCTACCAGAAAACCTGAGGCCATTATGTATTGGAAACAGAAAAATCTAGAGAAAAGAGACAGCAGAATAGAATTCAAAGGACAAAGAAGGGATTATGACACAATATTAAGAAAACAAAAATTACAATTGAGGACATAAGATCATAGGAATAAAAAAAAACTTGGACACTAAGTGAAAACAAGTTAGAGTGGTAATTGTTTGTAAATACATAAGATTAATGCTGCAAATGATCAAAGCTATTTTAGCTTTGATCTGGATTAGTTTGTTTTGTTTGTTTTTCACATGCTTCTGGCTACTGATTGCATTTTTCCCTAAAATACATGAATGCTATTTCATACCTCATTGTATTCTGCTACCTAAAAATGGCCCAATACCAGTATATGAGGACACTTTTCAAGGACTCTCTCAAGGAAAAAAGATATACCTTCTCATAGATGATTGCCTGTAATTTTGTCTTAACATTTTTCACTTACAGTGATTTATTTATTTTTTCACCAGAAAACATAATTGTCTGAATTCACTAATTAGTGTAATAGAGAAAAAGTTGCATATCTGAAAAATACAGTATAAAAACAGAATAAAATGGATAAATGTAACCTCATAAAAGGGATAAATAGAAATTTGTTAAGAGAATGTACAATGAATGCAGAAAGTTTAGGAAATAGATGAAGAAAAGAAACAACCTAAGTCCATTAGTCAGGAAAAATTTTAGTAATCTGTTTAAATTTTATGTTTATAATAACAAGACTATTTTAGATTAATTTGGTTCACCTTTTCTTTGACAAATCCCTTAATTACCATGTCAATAATTAGTTTAGTCAATGATTCTAAGAAAATATCAAAACATTTTTTCATATGGGTAACCAAGTGTATGGAAGACAAGGCTTTTATGTGCCTTGAGGTGGGAAGGGATCTTCATATATTAGTTTTCTCATCTGAGTCCTGTATAAAGGTATGCTGACAGTGAAACAAGGGAAGCTCAGCCTTCACAGGACAACGAACATGGCATCTAAAATGATGGAAATAAGGGCCAGAACATATAGTTTAGAAACAGCTACATAAATATTCTACATATTGAGCCGGCAGCCCTTTTTCTGTTTCCCTAAATGTGCAACAAGTAGAAATATAATAAAGAGCTGAGCACAGGAATTGTAACTCTTACCTTATGGCAATGTTGCATGTCACATTAATGATGCTATATGTAAACTAAGCTTCAAAATAAGACACGTATGCCACCAAGCCTATTTAAAGAATTTTTTATATTTTTTTTAATAATCACAAACTCGCCTTACACAGCCTGCCAAGAGCTGCCCAGGCAAACAATAACAGTTCCAGTCTCTCAAGACTGAATTCCAAATGCTGTGCACTCAGATAGAACTCTGATAATAGTATTTTCAGTTTAGGTCCATCATATTTCTAACAGTAAACACACAGAAAGTGATAGGCCACTGGGGAGTGAAAGATGTTGTCATCAACCCGTTGTATGTCACAGTGCTTTAATATTTGATTGAAGTTGTGAATTATTATTTAATCAGTCTATTCAAAAAAACAGAGAAGGGCACCTAAAGTCTATTTCATGCACTTTTTGTGTTTGTGTTTGTTTTTCACATTAAATGGTAAGTAAGTGAATGTATAAGGAGAAATTACAGAAGAACATTACCATCAGGAATACAGACAGAGGCTATAAGGAGAGAAAATATGCATTCAGAGAAATAATCCTGAATAATTCTTTCCTCATGCCAAATGAAACTACAAAAGAAATGAAAATAAACCACTTAATGCCCAGTTAATAAGAAATTCCACTAATATATATTCATTAGAGAAAGAAGAAGAAAACTTTAACAATTCCACTTCATAAGAATGTTTAGCCCTACTTGTTAGCAAGTATAATCAGTTAACGTGCTGTGTCCTCAGGAGTAAGAAATTGAAATTTAGGAAGAATTTCCTTCTCAGTATAAAGAGAAGGCTGTCAACAACAGCCAGTTGTAAAGAGACTACTGTGGTCACTGTCTGTGAAACAAACAGTCACAAATCTACATCAGTCAGAACTAGAATTTGACAATAAGTTATAGGTATAGATTAGTAGATTAGTTAATTCAAAGACTGTGTGTAGGTATCTGCTGATGAGACGGTATTACTCATTTAGACCAGACACCTAATTGATTTTTGTATTTCCTAAGTTAGAAGGAAAAAATCATCACCTCAGTCTTCCTTCCGAAGTCAATTATTTTTCCCATAGTCCCTGAACTCCACAAATAGATCTGAAATATTTACTCTTGCAATAATCTCAAATCCCTATCACAAATACTGTTTAATTCTGACCCTCTGCCAGAGGTACTTTGAAGTGGTGATGCTCATCAGTTTACTGAGAAACTCCTCATAAGACTGGAACGCAGCTGTTAAGTCGAGTTAGTTGAGTCTGAATTGTACTTTTGGCTATATCTACATTGCTGCTGATGATGAACTGAGGCCTATACTGAAGAATTTCAAGCTTCTTTGTTCCAGACTATGTTTTATGTGGCCCTGTGGGCTCAACTCCCTTTCATGGCTTGGGTGCTTAAAAATGAGCTCCAACTTGATTATCCAGAGAAGCACTCAAAAGTCTGCTTGTAGTCCACAACCTCTACAAGAAGATTGCCTCATAGCTTCAGGAATTCATGATGCTAAAGATAACTTTCACACAGTGAGCTTGGAACTAGCAATGCATTGAACAGTGTTCACCAAGTGCCCAGAGGTGCATGACACACGGCAACCCTCCACTATCCATGCCCACCTCTTGAGACCTGGGTTCCTACAAATGGTCAGGAATCAACAGACCTGGACTGTAGACTTTCAACTCCATAGGTACTTACAACTGATGCAGGCTTTGGGAAATTGAATGAATTTTGGGTAGTTTAGTCAGTCTTTGGAGGTTCAGTAGCACCTTAGGGATAGCAAAAAGAAGTTCCATTCTTTGTCATTATGTATTAGTAATACAAAGAAGCTCTGGGATTATTCTTCCTTAATGTATTTTAAATGTCTTCAAAATTTTTCTATTAAAAAGACTAATTTTCTTTGAGAGTCAAAATAAATTACTTTTCGAAGACTAACCTTTCTGCAATGTGTAAATTCTGAGTTTAACTCTCCCCACACCACTTCAACAGCAATCCAATGGCACAGGTGCCTGACTCATCATTCTCATTTGCAGCTTTTATTAACATCTCACATGCATATCTCAGAAGACTAACAAATACTCAAGAAATTGACTGAGATCCTTAATACAGTTTTCACATGGTGTGCAAGGACAGAATATGCCTGGCTCGAAAGGAGCACGAGGAACCTGAACTTTTACTTTTTTTTCTACAGAAATTAAAAGCTGCACATCAGGAGAAGAGGGAACAAACTGACAGGAAAATTAACTTCACAGAATAAATAATATAATAACTGTTATTTTAAGCCCAGCAAGAAAGAAATGAAAATGTATTAAATAGAAGTGATGTTTTTCAATTAATCTCACCTTATTTCCTGTTGACAAAAAAAATAAAATTGTCATTAGATCAAGGTTTCCTGAGATGAATTCATTTATTAAAATAATATTTCATCTTACTAAGTTCTGCCCTGTGGGCTGATTACCAGCATTACATTTTGAGTATCACATATCTCCACAGAGAAATCTTAATTGGATATATCAGTCATTTGGTACATTCTTCTTCCCTGTCTGGATTATTTTAGCTTTTCAACTGGCAGATTTATGGTAAGTATGAATAAATTCAGAGAAGAATTTAGAAAAACCTAAGTCAGTGTTGAGAATGAATGAGAACAGAAGGTAATGCATCTACACTGAGAAAGACAGGGAGATACACATACACTGATAACAATGATATTCCATGCATTCACTCCCACATCCATAATGTTTCGATTCAGTTGACACAGTCCTCCTCTTGTGCCTCACAAGACTCCTGAGTAATCATGAATATTTTAAGGCCAGCTGCACAGAGTCCACCTCTGTCTCTAACTCCCAGAAGCCACAAACCATTAGTTTGATTCAAGATCAGATCAGTCTCCCAAATTTAATTATTCAGGCAGGATGGCAAGTGAAAAATATAGCAGTGTGTACCACTATGAAATTAGATATGGAACCAGATAGAAACCAGTTATTTATTATTTTCAGCTACTTTAGTGACTGAAGTAAATGTGCTGATTATCCAAGAAAAGTAATAAACTCCTAGCTGAGGAAAATAACAGTATTCCAGGACAAAGGGTATACTGAAGCTCTAAAACAAATCTGATATGCCCTACACAGTAGGCTTTCTCATTGGCCAGACAAATCATCATCACACTTGAAGAGTGGAATTCTGCTATTCCTCTAGCACATGTCTGGCTTGTAAAGAGGCTCTTCTAATAATATGAGAGTAAACAACACTCATTCCTAGCTTTTTTTAATACTCTATTATTCATCAGGTTAGTTTTATAGCACATTAGTGGAATGGAAAAAAAAAAACAGTTAACTAAGCTTTCAGTAACTTGAGGCATATTTGTTTTCCTAAATATCCATTTTTGTGGCAACATGGAAAAAGACAGCATATCAGTTAATATTTAGTTTGTAAGTCAGCTATGCCCAATAGTTTAATTGTACAAATGTAAAATATGTTTAGTTAAATTTGTCACCCAAATTCTCATGCATCTGAACTTTAATATTCAGGCATCTTTCATGCAAGTATAAAAGAACTTAGCCAATATTTTGCATGAAGAATTAATGAATCACTGGTAATGACGCTCACAATGAAATAAATTAAAATTAAATTACTCACTACTAAGGAGGGCACTTGGGATCATAAACTACCATGGTAAATCCAAACGGCAACTTACATCAAAGCTTAGTTGTTGAGTGTTATCATCAGGCTTGTAACACAGGAGCATTTCTGGTCCTGCTGGTAGCAGTGAAACAGAATTTTACCCATTATACCTGTTAAGATTGGCATTGATTCTATTTCTTTAGAACTGCTCCCATGGAAAGGAAGGGATTTCTCTTTTGAGGACTTCCAGGCATAAAAATTTCATTGATTCATTAGAGCCTTCCTGATTTATGAAACACCCTAGAGGCTTTGATCTCCTCAGAATCAATTCCTCATTCACATCTAGGACAGCAGAAATCTTCTGGCCTTCCAGGAAGATGGGACGGCTGTGGTGAAAATTCAGCTTAACCTTATATGAGATGTATACATAGACTTAAACAAGTACATATAACCATAGAGAAGTATCTAAACCTACGATTAACATTTCATTCAAAATAAAAACAAGTAGCTTTCTACACAGATTTTAGAGTAGATGACACAAAGAAAAACAACTGCATATGAAGATGTTTATTTTCTATAAAGTTAAAAAAGCAGAAACTTCTAAAGTCCTCTACAGTGTATGACAGCTAAACCCATCCTGCTTGTGAAAAACTAAAATAAGGATGCAGTGCTCAAGTTCTCTACTTGCTTGGAAGCTGATTTTCAAGCCATGAAGTCTTAGCAGAGCCTTTGCAGAGTCATTCCAGCATTGTTACTATTGACAATAAAGCAGATTAAGCTTTCTTGGCAACTGACAGTCTCTGTAGTCAAGGATATTTTGCTTTCCCCACTAATCAGCTACTCTCCCTTTCATTGGGAAGCTCTCCCAAATCTGCAGGGTGATTTGGCTCTCAGCTCTGTTCTGCCAGGGGAGTTGAGAGCACAGGTCCAATTCCCCACTTAAAAGCTGCTGGAGGGCTTAAATAGGCTCAAGAGTGATCCTAAGCACAGGATGGAATTTCAATGAAGGCTGTTGACAACCACCAGGTTCCTGTTTGTAGAAGACTGGGAATAAAATACTATTCTTTCTGATGCAAATGTGTGCTAAACTTCTCACAACTAAAATCAAAACTTCCCCTACTGCCCACAAAAAAACAAACAAACAACAACAACAAAAAAACTACAATCAACTTTACTGGGATATTATTTAATTGATACCATGATATATTTACATATGTAACATAATATCTTCAAAATCATGTATTTATTGAGCTGGATAAGGTAATAAACGTCTTTGGTCAGTTTTAGAATCTACAAAAGTTACCTATGGTCTTGACTGCCCTGTGAAGATATTCAAGCAACTGTATGATATCTGAATCTGATCATTCCACATGAAAAAAATAAACAAAACAAACAAACAAACAAAAACTATAGAAAACAACTTTCCATCTGATTAATTGTTAATCTTTTTGGAATTCTTAGCTAAACACTTATGGATTCAAAATTAAATACATGTTTTGAGAACAAGACACTACGACTGGAGTTTGGGACACATTTTTAGGAGAATGCTGGAGAATTTTGTGTAATCAGCCTACAGCAGTGGATGAACAAAGCCCTCACTAATCTATTTTCTTTATTTGATAAACATTATTTTTCTATATATACAAAGTAAAATAACTGAATCCAAACACATCAGTTAACATCAGTTAACCAATGAATGAATTTATCAACAAAGAATCACTTCATTGCTCTCAATATACAAGACATATACCATTCCATCAATGAACATTATACTAAGTGTAGCAGAAACATAGAAATAGGATTTAAACCTTTTTTTTTTTTTTTTTTTTTTTTTTTTTTTTCCAGAAAAGCCATGTGGGACGCCTTGGAACCACCTTTCCAAAGAAATAACAGGGGGTTTGTAGAGAAAAAAAAAAAAAAAAAGAATAGAAAGAAATGTGAAAAATGAATAGAAAGAAATGTAAAATCTAAGCTGGTATCAGTGTGTAATTTTTAGCATACTGAGAAAAATGCTGAGCTGGTGAAAAAGAGCTTTTCATTGAAAACTCTGCTTAAAAAGTACAATAGCAATCACTCCTATCAGTATTCTAATCCATATAATGTGCACTCACATACACTGATGATGCAAAGCAATTCCAGACTTGTCTACCCAAGGACAACTTTTTGTTAGGGGGTCCTACAAATACTAAAGGTCTGGGACTACAGCCACTGCATTTGGTAAGGAAAACATCAGCCTGAAGTACGGCAGCTATGTAGCCTATGAGAGCCATGGAAATCAGGCTCAAGTTAGAACAGATTTCTTCAAAATACTTTCATTTTCCTGGTGGGAGTCATTCACCAATCCAATGCTCTTAGCAGAGGTCTAATGGTGTTTTTTACTTCTACTTTGACTTTTTACTCCTTCAGCAGATGAATATTGCGACAGTGCAGCTGGAATTACATGCTTGAATATCTCAAATAATCAACACACTTGTCAGGTTCATTAGTTCTCCTTTTCCCCTTCTCTCTGTCCCTTGTCCCCAACCTCCTTTTTTCATCTCTTCTTTCTTCCCTCCTAATTCTCTCATATTGCAGATAAAAGAAGCAGCCTAAAACCATTCAGTTGTCAGTTTGCCTTAATATATCTTCTTCAACCTTTAAGCCAGCTCATCATACCTCATATCATTATGAAGTAAATTTCTGCTACAGTGCTTAAGACACACGCCCACATTACCTCTCTTAACACCTTCTATAAAATTGCATCTTGCTAAAGGGTACATTTTAGGCTACAGATATTCACTTTATCATGTCCTTTCCCATATTGCACTGATACCTGTTCTCAGAAGTAGCTGTTTAAAATGATTTTGATTAGTAATACCTGATTCATCACTACTCACTGCATAATTGAATATTATAATTTATGAAAAATTAAGTACATAAAAATGCAAGATGTCAAAGATGGAAATATTCAGCTTATATCTCAAGTTAATATTCTATAACTAGATAGAGGTATACAGGGGAAAACTGTTTATTTACATCCTAATAGAATGAGAATCCATTTTTGAGACCTGTCACTATTTCATTGTAAAATAAGACATACCTGAATAGACTCTTTTCAGCATTTCTCAGACATTTCACTTTTCTGTTAAATTACCATATCCATTTAATTTTCTCAGATGCAACCACAGTAGGATAGCAACATATAGCAAGGGGTTCACACACTGTTGTCCAGAAAAGAAGGTAATAACACTGTGGCAATACAATTCTATTGCAAATCTTAGGGGGATGTTGGCAGGGAAGAGTCTCTTATTCTCTTAAATGGTCAGATCTCAGTGAACTATGACCAGGCTGACTACAACACTGTGCTTTTCAAAGGGAGAAGAGGAAGAAGGAGGGAGGAAACTCTGATTACATCTGCATCCTTCTGAATGGCATACCTGAACAAAAATGAATTGATTCTGTTCAAATTTTGTTTTCAAAAAAAAGCTGTATAAAGAACATTCAAATGCAAATGCATTCTATCTATACAGTACCAGTACCAGAGACTCCATAATGATATATATTCCTCTGAGAAAGAAACCAGAATGCATAAATATACTATTAGTCCTGGAAAGACCACATCATTAAGAATCTAAGGATGCTCACTCCATATTGTTTCTAGTGCTATTTGTTTTATCTCTCAGAAAAATAAAAATGATATTTTTTTTTTTGGTGTTGTTTGCTTGTTTTTCAGGAATCATGCTAATGATAACTGGATAATAAAATAATGTTTCTTTATGTAACAAAAGGGAGCAATTCCATTCTGATCTTGTAATTCTTCAGGTGTCGTTTCAATGAATATATGCAGGGCAATAGTTACTGACCTACTGCATGTTATATATCATATGAAGCTTTTACTTATACCAATAATACTATGAGAAGCTACATCTCAGTAGCATTCTTAGAAATTAATAACAAACAATATTTATTACCAGTGGAAATCCTTCAGCAGAACAAAGTATACTTCTAAGGGCAGTTCAGAGACAAGATTTGAGTTCTGTCCCATGCTCACCAGGTCTTCACTCACAAGTTGCTACTGACCTGAAGGTACAATACTGTGATGTGTGAAGGAACAAAATATTTTGAGGACAATTCACAATTTAATAACTCATTGAAGCATAGCCATCTGAAGCCATTTGTGATGTTCTCCACGATGTTAGTAATACGTAGTTAAAATTAAGTACTGTCTAAAATTAACATAATTTTCTCATTGAAGAAAAACATGAGAACAATGACAAGGAAAGGGAAAAGGGGAAAGGGGGAAAAAGCGGAAAAGGGGGAAAAAGGGGAAAAAGGGGAAAGGAAAAGAAAAGCATGAATACACTTGATCAGAATAAATGGGAATAAAAGCGAATTGTTTAAGTTCAGTCCCAAAAGTTAGAAAAAAAAATCAAAAAAACATATCATGAATAAATAACCACTGAAAAGTCAAGAGTCATATCCATAATAATTATGATTTATTTTAACAAAATTCAGGGAACTCTTATTCTTGAATCAAGAACCTGCTCTATAGTAAACTTTGAAAAAAGACCAGTAAAAATAAAAAATAAAAATAATTGCCCTTGGATCAATCTAAATATACAAGATAAAGATTGGTAGAGACAGGCATGAGAAACAGAAACATGGCATTAGCCAACATTACAAGGGGTGATAGTAGTGTAAGATTCTAATATATTCTAAACTGACATACTTTTGAAAATATTTTTAAGCATTTTTGGCAAGAGTAATTTTAGGGTTAGTAGTCAATGTCAAAAATTTCTAGAAAGATACAATGGAATATTTGTGCTAAATCAAAGCTCAGATGATTTGATCTGACACCGTAACAACCACAGGGATATCAAAATGCAATGGAAAAGAAACAAAATGGAAGTAACCATCTTCAAAATGCACTGAAAAAGGAAGACAGGTCTCGTGTTGTTTCCTTTGGTAGCTTCAAAACATAGTAAAAGCAACCATATCACTGTTTTGATTTTATTTCTGTTTAAGATTTTCAGTCAGAAAGAGATAGTGCTGAGTACTTTGGTAAGCATTAACTCCATTATTTTCTTTGTTTGGGAGACTATTACCAGCTTTGGGAATGTGCTCAATGTGTTTCCCAGCAGAATTTCAGCTATGAACTGACTACTAAGAATATTTCCTTATGTTCAGTAGAACTCTGTACTGGAATACAATACTCACACTGTGTAATTGGTCATCAAAATCTCATGATATTGCCTCCTTCTTTAATTATAGCCTTCTAATACTAATTTGTTGATACTGTTTCACAGAGCATTTTCCTGGGGAAACTGGCCGATCATAGCTTGGATGGATGTACTGCTTACTAGATGAAAAACTGGCCAAGCCAGAAGGGTAGTTGTGAAGAGTTCAACTGAACTGGTCATGACTGGTGTTCCTTAATATTGGAATTAGTTTGGTTCAGTATTTTTTTATTAATCATATTGATGAGCGAATTGAGTGCAACCTCAGTAAGTTTGCAGAAAACACTAAATTGCACAGGAGTGTTGATCTACCTGAGTGTTGGAAGGATCTATAAAGAGATCTGCACAGGTTAGAACAATAGGCCAGGTCCAATTGTATTGCATACCAAAAAGCTAAGTGTTGGGCACTCCACTTTGATCATAATGACCTCATGCAGCTGTACAGACATGGGGAAGACTGGTTGGAAATGTGGGTGGCAGGAAAGGACCTAGGGTGCTGGTCAACAGCCAGTCAAAAACCAGCCAGCAGTGTGCCCAGGTAGCCAAGGCAGCCAACAGCAATCTGGCCTGTATCAGAAACAGCATGGCAAACAGGGCTAGGGAATTGACTGTCACCCTGTATGCAGCACTGGTGAGTCCACACCTCCAATATTGAGTTCAGTTTGTGGTCCATTACTGCAAGAAGGATATTGTGTTGCTGGAATGCATTCAGATAAGAGCAACTAAGCTGGTGAAGGACCTGGAAAACAAGAGGCACAAGGAGCAGCTTAAGGAACAGGGGATATATAATCTGGAAAAGAGCAAGCTGAAGAGAGACCTTATAACTATTTTCAACTATCTGAAAGAAAGTTGTAGAGAGGTGAGCATCAGTGTCTTTCCTCAGATGACAAGTGATAAGGCACAAGGAAATGTTCTCAAGTTGTACTACAGGAATTTTAGATTGGATATTAGGAAGAATTTCTTCACAGAAATGGCAATGAGGATTGAAACAGGCCACCAGGGTAATGGTGGAGTTGATGTCCCTGGAGGCGTTTAAAGAATGTGTGAGTGTGTTTTAATGGTAGACTTGAAAGTGACAAGTTGGTGACTGGACATAATAGTCTTAAGGTTTTCTTTCAACTGACATGAATCTATCATTCTAACAGAGGCATTAATGACACCCTACTGCTTAGGACTTTGGATTTCTATCAGAAGTGTAAGTAGGTAGAATAGCAAGCACAGTGAATGGAATTTGATTTCATCAAATTTTTTCTCTTTTTTTTTTTTTTCTTTCTCATTATTCAAAGATAATTTGGTGAGGCATGTGGATGCCAAATCTAGAGTCAAGCACTCTGAGCATAAGTAAAATGAAGAAAAGTTAAGTTCACTGAAAAAAAGTTTTATTGACTTTGTGCAGAGTTCGGTATTCAACTTCCTCATGCCACATTCATGAAAAGCAATTGGATTTTCATGTCTGATCCTTTTCAGCACATTTGAGTTCCATTGAGGATATAGGTCCTTCTCTATCTGAATAGACCTTCTTATACAACATTACACAATGCAACCAATGCTATCTCATCCCACTGCTTCAGTTCTTTCATCTACTTTCACCTCTACCTAAAATTATCAGAGGGGAAAAAAAGAAAAAACAGTTTCACATTGTAGTTTTTCAAAAGGAGAGTGTAGGTTAAAGGAATACAGTTCATCATGATCTTCCAGGCACTTTAACTGATGTAAGCACTAATGGAATCAGGAATCTAAACAACAGCTTTTGAATTGGCCTAGAAAGTCGTAATGGTCAATCTCTCTCCTACAGTAAATAACACAGAGGAACAAGGGTTCACAAGATGAAATACATACACAGCAAAGAAACATTCACTCACCTTAAGAAGTGGAAAGATTGATTTTATATGTGGATATATATACATAAGATGCACTCAAAAACATACAAAAATGATATAATATTTAAGAGCATATGGATGGTATGTGAGTTTACACAGATCTGAAAACTTTTCATAACCAATTAAAAAAAATAGCAAACAACTCTTGATATAAGGTATGAACTTGAGAAATTATTAAAGTAATTCACATAAAGTTTACTTTTTCCTCACCTTCTTTAATTCTTCTCTGTTTCAAGTGACTTCTTGCCCACACCAAGCCAGCATATCCTTGTAGGGTATGGTCAGAATGGGATACATTACAATGAGGAACACATGGAATGGGAACTGTGTAGAGGTGAGTGGTGCAAGTGAATGGGGATAAAGACACCATTGCAATTCAGTTTGTGTCTAATTAAGTCTGGAGGACTGTGCAGAGAACTAGACCGTGTCAGTCTATGGAAACTAGCTGATACTTGTATTGATTTCTAAGGCTCTGACTCAGCACTTCGGTTGTTGTTAGAGTTTTAACTCAATATACTTGAGAGTATGTACTGTTGCAGCAGAACATTTTTCCTCAGGGTTTGTTCCTGCACACAAGTATTACACTGAAGTTCTACATAGACCTATGCTTTGTTGATGTGGATACAAAAAAGCTGGTATTGCAACAGAGCAATTCCGATGTATTAAGAATTTAGCTTAATAGTTCTGCATTATACGCATTAACTACATAGTTGAACTAAGTTTTTTTAAAAATAGGCTTCTATTGATTTCAGTGTAGAAACAGTTTTTAGTGCATTTGAGATTGGACAAGATTTAACTAAACTAAGTACAATCTCCTTATATGTTTATATTCTCTCATTTTAAGAGCAATTACAGGTATAGCCAGCTGTTGTCCAAGTCTACTTTTACCTGTAATATTTACATTAATATTAGATATTGAGAAACCAAATGCTTTTAGGTGTTTTAATTAAGAATATAATATACTAAATATCAAGGAATTATACATTTGGGAAATGCACAGTACAAAAGAATTCATTCTTTTCATGTGATGCACAAATACAAGTCACAGCTCCTGTAGACACATACATTACCATGTACTACACTGTTCACATGCACACTCTAGGTTATGGCAAATACAGTACTACTCTACTCAGCCTTCTCTAGTTGCAGACTCTTGCACTGGTTGTTTGAGATGTGCTGGCACTCAGTACTACTAAGTTTGGTAGACCAGTTTGATCTTCTACCTTCAATAGCAATTAAGAAACAATAGCACCAGCAATCACTGTCTTTGGAGTAGCCAAGATATCCTGCCTCTGAGAGCCATCTAGTTTCCTCTACTCCCTACTACCTACCACCCCATTACAAATACCATTCTTGGAATGTAATATTCATCTCACTAATACAGATTTTACAGAAATTTAGTTAGAGTTACTGTACTTCATCTTGAAATCATTTACCAAATGCAGTTCAAGTCAATAAAAAGAATTAAGATGGTTCACCAACAAGAATATAGATCAGTCTCAACAGAGTGGAGATCTTAGATATACTGCAGTTTGAACAATCACATCTCTAATAAAACTAGTGATTAGAATTCTTCAAGGATTTGTATCACTTTACATTAATCATTTTCCTAAATAATGAAATAAAATCACAGAATAGAGGAGTACAAAGGAAGGTGAAAGGGAAGAGAGAAGAAAAACAGATGATGGTTTAAACCACTGTAAATAGAAACACAGGACCTCATAAGGTGAAAAACAAAAACAAACAAAAAAAAAAAAAAGGAGAAAAAAGGAAACCACTAGTGATTTTATTTGGTACTAAAACAGAAAAATCAAATCTTTTGGATTGTATTGCTTTGCAGACTTTAAGAGGCTTAAGGCTCCTAAACAGCAATTCTTCAGATGGAGTTCCAGAGGATTTTGAAATGTCAGTAGAAATTCTCAAGGACTGAAAAAGCAAGACTTCAAAAATCTCCGATCAGCACTTGTAAATTCAAATATTTATTTTGTTTTTTAAACACCAAAGACACTGAGACAGAATAACCATACAGGATTTTTCATGCCAACTGTTTATTTTTAAGCATCTCAGTAAGGGCTCAAGGGCAGAAAGCCTTATCAGCACATTTTGGATTAAGTGCTAAGTGTCTTTCACTAAGAGAATTGGCTTGAATTTTCCCCTTTCCCCCTCAATTCAAGATTTACTTAATGTAATCTGACTGTGATTGATCAAGGCAGAACACAAGAGAATGGTTTGCATGCACAACTGCTCCTGAGTGACTCACAAGACTCTCCTTCACAATAAAATAAAAATAATAAAGTATGTCCTCATATACACTGTGTATCTGACCAGTCTTTATCCCATAATATTGGCAATTTTAACACTAAGCAAAAGAATGCAAGCAGCATGAAAAAAAAAAAATAAATAGAAGTCATTGATCTCAAGAGCTGCTGAGCCACTGTGCAGCCAGTCACTGCACCAACAGAAAGCATCAACAGAAGGAAGTTAGAAACAGAACAAATATTTAGCCATAAACTTTCCAGAAGAGTGCACACTTCTTGATGGGGCCCTATGGAGAATTTCATAGAGGTCATACCATCAGCAGGCTTTTTTGTGGGTACAATCCACAGTCAAAAGTAATTACATTATGATGCCTCTTCCATTAAAGTTCCTTTTTAATATAAGGCTGTTTGTTGTTCAGATCAGTTCTCCTTTTGATGCCTCTTACAAAGCCCCATAAACTTTTGATCAGTAGCCTTGCTGTTTTCGGCCTAAAATTAAAATTCCTTTGAATGTGGGGCAGATCTTGCACATTAATTCATTACTGACAGAAAATTGATCTTCCTTGATGTTTTGATAGAAATTATTTATGCCAATTTCAAATTACTTTGTTATGAGAAGGTAGAGGAAAAGGAACTTCGCTCATTGTTCAAATGACTTCTATCACGTGCTCTCTTCCCATTTTAGCTATTACTCTTTGTCTGAAAACCATCCAGAATTCCACTTCCGCGAAAGAGGATGATTAAAATCCCAGCTACTCTGTAAAGGGTTTAATACTTCAGTATCTCAGGGTGAAATACTTCGTGATACACATTGTAGAATGGCATTTGAAGAAATGTTGTCACAGAAGACCTGAGAGATCAGTCAATCAAAATACAAGCATTAATCTCTGAAAGAGATACACTCAGGATAGTTTCTTGTCTTTTTTCCATAATGATTAGTAACAATATGCAGAATGGACTGTTTGCAGGTGGTTTGATTACAACTAGTGTAGGAAAGAACAACTTAATCATTTCTAAGTCCAGTTTCAGTGTCGAAGAACAAATATCTACTGTCAGCTTTCCTTGTCTCTATGGTATTAAAAACTAACAGCTGATTTTTGAATAAATAAATAGATACTCAATTGATTGAATACATTATGTAGATGAAAAAAATGCATTACAGCTGAAAATATTTATCATTACTACATGTTTATTAACCCAAAATTAAGTATGCTTTTATGACTACATTTGCTTTATCATGGTATAATTTCACATGCTACTAGTTACCTATTTATGGACTGAATTCAAACATTTTTTCTAAATTAAGGTAAAATATTATCATTTCATTATGATAGTCTTGTTGAGTGCAGATAAAACAATTTGGGAGAGTTGAAAGAAACAGCAAAGCCCTAAAAAACTTCAAAATTATGGCAGAGTCTAAGAATATGGAGTAATTAACAGAAGTTCCACCTCCTGAGCTAAAATTACCATCCTCACAATTGCATACCTGCAACCATACCATGTATTTAGAGCAGGCTGTAATTAACAGAAATTTAAGTGCCAATGACAGCAAAAAAACCTCCACAACTGTCACAATCCATTATTACCACAGATGTGTGTTCGATATACAAGAAAAAATTTAGTAGCATCTTTTTTTATTACCTTTCATAATTGCAGAAACACTTTTTTTTTGACACTTCACATGTTACATTAAAAATAGGAAACAAAAATAGTTATATTTGAGTGTTAATTTAAAGGTACAGAGCAATTAAAATTTACTGATAACAAATATTTTACTGTGATTGGGTTTTACAGTTTAGCCGACACAAACTGAAATTATGAAAAAAAAAATTGATTCTATAGTTGGTTTACTTTGAAGAATAAAAATTCATGAGCCATTTCCAGTTTGTAATATCTGTGCATTAGCATAGACTTATAATTGGTTTTAAATTTCTGTCCCTTAATAGAAGGATATGTTTTCAAACGGAAGAAACCATTTTTGTAGAACTAAAAAAAAAGAAAGACTGCTCTTAAATCACCACAGGTATTCTATGTCGAGTGCTTTTTCCTCTCTAGATTACTAGAATATTCTCAAAATATGCCTGAATTACTGAAGAGATTAATCAGAAGTTCAACTAGTTTAAAGTATTTGGAAACCATTTATATTCAATTAACAAATATGAAGTTTGAGGAATGCTTTTTTATTTCATATGTATATATATTAATAGGTGTTGAAAAGTCTAAAACTAAAATAAGATGGTAACATGCCTTTAAGATTTAACAGTATGTCAGGAGACATGCTGTGTAACTAGATCTGCTTTTCTAAACCAATGTCTAAGCATAATAAATTGCAAGTTAATTTTAATATAATTTCAGAATCCCGAGCTTTTAGACAAATATTAAATTTGAGATAATATTCTACATGCCTGCAATTGTAATTGCACATAAACAGATGTTGGCAGCTTTTTGAGAAAAGGAAATTAGTTACAGATGGTCAGAGCGTTAAAAGTAGCTATATAATGTTAAAATGCTAATTTGAAAAAAGAAACATAACTTCAAAAATAATGATCTTCAAAATTTGACTGAAGAGACTGAAGACCTTACTTCCAGATATTATGATTCCTTTTTCCTACTCCACAAGCAAAATTCACTCCACTAGACTATTAATTCCACCATCTTGTAAACATAGTTCAAAAATGAAAGGAAAATGTTTTTAACCTTTCTGTTAACATGCATACATATATATATATATATAATTTTCTTAGATTATTCTCTACCAAATCATTTCAAAATGAGATGAGCACATCACTCAGACTGCATTCTTTCTTGCCAAGTTTAAATAAATCTTTGAACCACAGAAGCTGTAAATATTCTCTCTTTTTGATAAGTTACCTGGCACACCATGCATAAGCAGTATAGCCGACAGCTTAATACTATTACTGATAATGTTAAGCAATATACTTCTAATGTGTGTTTGGTTTAGCAGTTTATTTTAAGTTTCTCTGTTGGAGAAATTTGCTCTAATTAAAAATTTAAAAAAAATGAAATGCTGATACAATAAAGAAAAGAAAAAAAAAGAAAAAAAAAGAAAAAAAAAGAAAAAAGGAAGTGCAATTTGGCAATTTGGATGGCACCACATCATACAATAAAAAGAAAAACAAAAACCAAAACTTACAGTAAAATGAAAAAAAGTTTATAAACTTACAGTTTATGAAAAAAAAAAAGAGAATGTCAGGAAACTACTGACCACATTGTAGAGACAGAAAAAGCCACCATACATGTTTGTCATTCTTGATCCACACAAGAGAAGAAGAACAGGAGGATCAGAATGCAGGTAAGTAAACAAGAATAACTGAAGTTTTCACTTACTTAAGTGATTAGCAAGAAGTAGAAGTCCTGTATTACACCTCTTTATCAAGCTGCATCTCTGTTAGTTCCTACTGGTGGTTTTAACTCCTTTGAGTGACAGTGCATTAACGGCAGACAACTTGTATGTTAAAGTTACTTGTCTTGTAAATAAGCAAGAGTCCTACACTGTGCCTCTATTAGGTCTCCACTACTAAAATAACCTTTCTTACAGCAAGAAGAGGTATCAATAACAAGACCCAAACACAACTTACAGCATCATAAAATGGCTGAGGTTGGCAGGAACCTCCAGAAGACATCTGATTTCAACTCTTGATTAAGCAGGGCCATCCAGAGCAAGATAGCCAAGAATGTGTCCATGTGGCTTTGAAGATCTCCAAGGAGGAGATTCCACAACCGAGAGAGGATGTGTCAGCTCTGCCAGTGCTCCGTCACCTGCACAGTAAATAAGGTTTTCCTGACATTCAGAAGGAGCATTTTGTGTTCTTGTTTTGTGTCTATTACCTCTTGTGCTGTCATTGGGCATCACTGAAAGAGTTTGTCTCTTTCTTCTTTGCACTCTCCCTTCAGATGCTTATACAGCCAATCGTCTTCCTCAGAGTTCTCATTAATCTCTGAAAAACCTCATACGAAACACACTGATATTACTAACTTTTTATTATGACAGTTACCACCACAGTGTGACAGGTGAAAATTCTCCCCATTTAGAAAATCCACTAGCATGGAAGAGCAGTTAAAGGATGATGCTTAGAAGAGCATTTATGATTCACAACACACATGAAAACCCCAAGACAAGAGATTCTGTTTGCTGTATCTCACATTAATACTGTTGAAATTTGAGAAGGATTTAAATCAGGTGGTGATCCTTTATGACTCCAGAAGGGTGCAACAGTACTTGGGATGAGTAATTCATTCATATATAGACTCCTGAATGACACCTATAGTGAGTGAAAAATGAAAATAATATATTGCGTCACTTAAAAATTTTGTCACTAATAGTCAAGACTACATAGACACCCCATGAACCAGAAAATAGTTTTGTTAGTTTCCCATCTTTACAGAGTGACACACAATTGATAGTGTTTTATTTACAAAGTTACTGGAAACTGAAAATATTTTATTTTTATAGGTATCATAGTTCTCTTTGAAAAATGTACTAACATTGTGTTGTGTTTCAGTTGCTGCACATTTATATGGTGAAAGTACCACAAGGCACTAACCAGTATTTGTAGAGGCTAAGATCTCTACTGTCTAACTAGGGCTTTCTTATGCATAAAAGGTAGCACCTTTGTATTCTTACTGTTAACACAAGTATATTTCATTTCCACTGCTTTGTTTTTCAGTCACAATTTAAAATGGTGCATAATACATTTTCATGGTTGTTTTTTTCTTTTTTTTTTCCCAAAAGATTTTAGTTTCTGAGAAAAATAAAAAGGAAATAACATCACTACATATAGAACAACATATTTTGCATTTGAATTTTTTTACTACAGTTGTCACTCATACATTGAAAAACTGTATAAGTCCGTAAAGCACTGAAAAGCAAAATAATAATAATAATAATTATCATCATCATCATCATCATCCATCAACAACCCCCTCTGCCCCCAAACAATTTATAGGTAAGATACTGTCAGCATTCACACAAAAGATATAAGAGTACTGCAGAACTAAAGAGTGGACAGCCAGCTAAGAACAAGGGAAATAAATGATGTAAGGTGGATTTCAACAAGGACAGGGTCTTAATTAGGGAGGGATTTGGAGAGAGAGAAAGAGATGTAAAAAAAAATTCTTGTAATAAGATAATTAGTGCCAGTGGCTTACATCAGCACAAATCTAGGACAGGCGGTTGGAAGTTAAGAAATACTGCTTCTACATCTGTGTCAGTCAAGCAGCACAGAGCAGCAAACATTTCTAAGCACAATAAATAGCCAGATATCAGGTGGAACCCCAGTCTCTTACTCTTGTCAAAGTAATTCTGAAACCCTATACTACTCCTCTCTTCTTAATTCCTCTAAGAGCTTTGAAGGTGAAATAGATTATTCATAAACCAAATACTATGCTTCCTCAAAATGAGACAGAAGTGAGAGGCTGACAGGCAACATGGATGAGCACAAAGGAGGGGAAAGAGAAGATATCAGATTTCCAGTTCAGATACATATTATATGCACTGCACAGGAGGTTCTTTCAGATAACAGTTAATATAATCAGGAAGGAGTTAACTCAGAAACTACACAGCTGAAAACAGATTAGTATAAAAGGCTTACTATCTTAGAAGAGCTTAGGCAGATCCTGCGTTTGTCCTACTGAGACTCACACACCAGTTTATCTGACAAAGAAATGAAAAGATAATTTATGACCAATTAAGCATACCCCATGTGTCCTCTGAAATGGTCTTAGAATCTTGGAAGTTACAGCAAAACATCAGTGACAACAGAAATATTCATTATGAACTGTACTGTTTTCATGCCGACCTTGACACCAGGTAAATACTACTTTTTTTTTTTTTTTTTTCCAGCTGTGAAGAACCTGTGGTTCTTCATAATTTCTCTGATAGAGACTATCTTGGGTCACTCTTTTGAATGAGAGTTCTGGATTCCCCAGGGTGTATGGTGACGAACAAACAAACAAAAAAAAGCCAGTACATTTCAGGCCTCTTCAGAAACCGGGCACCCCAGCACATTTTCTTCCCCTTCTTTGATGTACTGATCTCTCTCTGACAGAAAAAATAAAAGTGACATTTCTCCTTACCATTTTATCATTCCACCACCTGCAGCCACTTATGCTTACACCACATGAATCTTATCTGAAGAGCAAGGTCTTGAACAGAAACCAGGTAAAACTTAGCTAAATGGAGCACACCGGTGAGGACCCTCCCCTGAGTGGCATCAGTTATGTCTCCTGAACCTGAAGAGTAAGTGTCAACAGTAATATCCCACTCCTAGCAAGATATCTCCATAGAGTGAACACTGGAGGTCACCGTTACATTTTTCTTTTTTTTTTTTCTTCAAATGCAAGACATTTCAGCCATTGCAGATGAGCCAGGACTAAAATGACATTAAAGTCATGCCCACTCATGCAGTAATGGCCTAGCACAGAAAAGAAAACATCAGCGTCGCAGTTTGTGTCTGTAAGTGTGCAAGTGGGACGGTTCAAGGAAAAAGGGACAGGCATGGATTGTAAGCAAAGAGGGATTTTATGAATGTTATGTTACTTCTGACCAGAACAAATTTTGGGTGCTTTTGCCTGTTTCTGTTGTACAAGGATGCTGAGAGAAAACATACTAATAAAAAAGTATCTAAAATTCCTGCTTACAGATGCTTTAACCTTAAAAGAAATTACTTGTTAGTGAAAGTCCATATTATGTCATACGTTACAGAGAAGGAATGTACTTTCTCCAAAATCTAGCCTGTTTTGGATAGACGAGGTTGGTTCTTCTAGAAGTAAGCCACCACCTTACTAATAATTCTGAAATTCAGGCCACTGGCTTTAATTTACTGTTCTGGAAGCAGTAAAAGATTATAGAAGCAAAAAGGATAACAAAAAAATTCAGTTTAATCTGAAAATAGCATGAGAGTTTTATCTTAATACAATTTCCATTTTCTGTTGCTATTCACAAGTGGATCTGCTTTAGTGCTTAGCATATTTGATGCCAATGGCAATGACGCCTCCAGGAGCTGAGTCAACTGACGTAGTGAACTGCCATCGCAGCACTTTGCTGGGATGAAGAAAGCATTAGGGACTCAAATATCTGATGGGCTTTACTTATGGCAACAGTAAGACTTTACTATGCATAAATGTTTCAATACTCAGTCTGTTAAGCTACAGAAAGATAACAGCACACACCAGAATGTTTATTCTGGTACTGAAAGAATGTCTTTGTGATACGTAAGTCCTCAAGTACTCTCTGCCTGTCTTCCATCTTTTTCTTGGACTAATATTTGATGCTGGGAAATTTTAAAGCAGAAAAACTTATAGAAATATTGGAGGCTATGTTTTTTGTATTTCTTCTCTGCATGTTAAAGAGCTTAGAAATTTGAAAGTGGTGATTCTTGGCCCTGATGTCTGCCATGAAGATACTAATAATCTGTAAATACCTTCAAAACTTTATTTTGGTGAAGCTATTCTAAATTCCAAGTCCGAAGTACTTCCATTCTGCTCTGGCTTTGCCAAAAAATCAAAATTTTTCAACATGTGCAGAAATCCCCAGGAGATCCTCAGATCACAGAGCCATACCAGGAAAATAATATGACATTGGCCTTGACACCAGAAACAATCAGTTTTCCTGCTGCTGGGGCAGAAAATTCCAAGGTTTGAAAGCATTTGAATATTTTTAGATTTACTCTTGTTCAGAGTGAGTCCAAAACAGACTGATAGAAAAAGTTATCTTTGAAAAGTAAATATCACTTGCTGTCACAATAAGCTATAAACTAATGCTAGTAATATGGTAACAAACACTGCTGCAGTTCCTAATAAACAAAACATAAAAAAAAATATCCCGCTCAAAACACATTCAATTTGGTCGTAGCGCCTATTTAGAACATCTTGTCCTATCACCCAGTGAAGCACAGTTCTGAGAATAATGCTCAGCTCTGTGATTTATTATTGTAGCCTCCCTGGATTGGTTCCCATAAGTCTGGAGAGAATATTGTCTCCATGTATTGGAAGACTGAAGAAGGAGAACTACTCCACATGTATTTGTACTGAAAGCAATGCAAGCCCTAGTTCTTTACCATAGAAACTGTCACCACAAAGACTTGCCATTCCCACCACTTTGGTCTTAATAAATAAATAGTAGAATTAAGTTGTGTAAATACAAATAGCTTGTGGCATTTCAGATGCCCTAGTGTGCATTAGCTAGTCTCCAGCTGCCACTCGAGAGGAAAGGAGTCTCCAGTAGATGCTATATCCTTTATGACAGACCTATGTGGATGTCCTAATTATTATAGTTCCATCTCTAAAATCACTAAGACACTTATATTTAGATGACATCCAAATGCTGTCTACACCAGTGTACCCCAAATTAAGAGATGCTAATATTCAAAATGAATGTCTAAGCAATTTAGCTCATCATAAGGTATCTGATCACTTAAATACTCTCCTACAAAGTAATGTGGAGAATTAACTCAGGAGCACAGGTTCAGGTAGTCTGCATATACTAAGCTGAGTTCAAGCACAATAATTAGGTGTTTCCAGAAAGATCCAGTTGGAGACAAAGAGTAACGGTGAAAGGCTCATTAGTACCGAGTTAGAGTATTTGCCATATTACAGGTGAGCCCTTTTAAATGTTCCCCGCCTGCTCAGCTGAGCTACACAAAGCCTCATTCTGAGAAATGAGGAAGAGAACAGAAAGAGAGGTAAAGAGAGAAACAGAAGTCATAAACTTAAAAGTACTTTACCTCCTTCTGCAGCAGTTTCTAATGTTCCTGCAGGGCTATTCGCATCTACTGGACAAATGGAAATGAATCCTCACACAAGAAGCAGCTGAGAATAGGAAATCCACATTTTAATAGGACACAAGAGTGACTCTGCTAATGAAAACTAGTGCTAACTTTGAAAAATAAATGGTTTTCTGGTATGCATTACTGGATACAAAAAAATCTGTCTTCAAAAGTGTGAATAAAAATGCCCCAAAGACTACAGAATAAACAAAACTCTCTTGTAAAATGCCTATAAATAACTCTTCAGGCAATCTCTGAACAGAGTAACATCACACTTGGGCATGTGCTTTATGATCACATCAAAACATTACACACAAGAATAGTGTACCATTGTTTTATCTTTTCTTACTCCGCAGTCTTTCTAACATCAGGTGGCAACGTACGTCATTGGTTAGGTTATATACTATTTTATTCCTAGGTAAGAAATTGTGCCTTTGTGTAGGAAGAATTCCATGATCAGGATCCCTCTCTGAAAGAATAGTACTTTTTTCTTATATTTGTCACTTTTAACAAATGGTGTCTTCACCACTCTGGAGAAATCACATTCAATTCTGTCCATGATATATACAATGATCAGATAAACATCAGGAATTATACCACTTGCAACATAAAATATTGGATTACAGTGCTATTTTAATGCTGTTATGTCAACAAACGTGTCTCAGTTTCTTCAAGTTAATAAAGATAAAATTAGTGGTTCTGTTTCTGTGAGCTGGCTGTGCATGGTCATGACTTTCATGTTGACCACTTGCTACCTAGTTTGTACTGAGTTTTCATCATCAGCCAGAATTTATTACACTGATTTATCTAGTCCAAACTTACTGTTTTCAGTTTGAATGGTTATTTTTTGTGTCCTGGAGCTGTCAGTCTGTTAACTTTGGAAAGACATCACAGAGCTATCTAAGACTAATCTACACTTACCAGAATTTTGCTGATATGGCTATATTCTAACTACTGCTGTAGTTTACACAGGCTTAAGAAACAGCATTTTCCAACCTGAGAGCCATAGTTCCTCACTAAACCCTTTCTAAAGGAGTAAGCTAGCTGAAACAATAATTTTTGCCCATAGCAGTGAAACTATTTAGGGGCTTCCAGCACACAAATATATCTCAGCAAAGGACTATGACAGAAAAACTCCAAAGCACAGACAATACAGCAAGGTGTCTACAGCTATATCACTCACTAGCACTCATCCTCAGCCTGATTCTGAGATCTATCCAGACTCAGTGTAAACAGGTTACACCCAGCTAAGATCCAGCAGCTTGTAATATTCATGAGATATTGCGCTGTGGTATTGAATTAAAAGAAAAATTTAGGGAAGAAAGCTACACCACCATGGATAGATTCTGGTGGACAAAATCTTGACGCAAACCAGTAGTGAGTGCTATCAATCCACAAGGCTAACCATATGCTGGGCTACATTTAAAGGGGGGTGGCCAGCAAGTGGGGGAGGGTTGTCCCTCTCTGCTCCACCCTTGTGAGGCCTCATATGGAACACGGTGTCCAAGACTCAGCACCTCCGGAAGCAGACTGAGGGAACTGGGGCTTGTTCAGTCTGGAGAAGAGAAGGCTCTGAGGAGACCTCATTGTGTCCTTTCAGTACCTGAAGGGAGCTTATAAACAGAATGGACTCTAACTTTTTAAGTGATGTAATAGTAATAGGGTGAGAGGGAACAGTTTCAAACTAAAAGAAGGGAGACTTAGAATAGTTGTGAGGAAGAAATTCTTTACTCAGAGGGTGCTGAAACACTGGTGCAGGCTGCTCGGAGAGGCTGTCGATGTCCCACCCCTGGAGGTGTTCAAGGCCAGGTTGGATGGGGCCTTGGGCACCCTGAGCTAGTAGGTCACATCCCTGTCCATGGCAGGGATTTGGAAATAGATGGTATTTAAGGTTTCTTTCAACCCAAATCTTTCTATGATTCTGTGAATGCCCCATTGTGGCAGACACATCCATGTGCCTGTCTGACATATCCAGTATAAGCAGATGGGTCCATACTGTCCTCCACCGGCTGCAGCCCCTCCAGCAGATATGAGTACACGCAGGATTTCATTTCAGAAGTTAGAAAGCATCAGTCCATCACATATCTCAAGGCTGGTGCCATCAGCATATGAATTGCTGTTTTGCCTCAAGGCCAAATTGAGGTTGCTCTAACAAGGAGTGCAAATGCAGATAATAAATCCAAAGAGACCTGGCTAAGTGTGAAAGTATTTTGCTGGTAATGTAGACTGGATACAGACTTACACTATATGGCTTCCCCAAGTGTTACTACAGGAGAGAAAAGTAGCATGGATAGAATAATAGAAGGTTTTTAAAGGAGAATCTTGGGGTTAAATAAGCATATTGCTAACTAGGTACAAAGCATAGCTACTGCTGTTCTGGTAGAGATCAGATTACTTCTGAAGCAAAGGTCTTATAAAAGAAAGCTGAGATTTTTTTTCTATTTCTTACACATTAGATCCTACTGTTCTTACTGCTGATAGTGCACTAAAGGCGAACTATGCCTTCTCCGGTGAATTAACCAAGTTCACAAAGGTACCTGCATGCTCTAAGAAATGAATGATTTAAATCTTTTAGTTCCTACATATCTTTGAACTTCTAGCATCTGAAGCTAGAGATCTCTTTTACCAGTGCTGCTATCTGACCACCAGCTTTGTTGCCCCTCTCTGCACACCCTCTAGGGCTTCGATGTCTTTGTTGTAGTAAGGTACCCCAAACTGAACAGAGTACTCAAGATATGGCCTCACCAGAGCTGAGTACAGGGGGATGATCACTTCTCAGCTCCTGCTGGCCTCACCTACTTCTGATTCAATCCAGGATTTCATTGGCCTTCTTGGCTAAATGAGCACACTGCCAGCTCATGTTCAGCCAAGCATCAAACAACCCCCCAGATCCTTTTTCTCTACACAGTCTTCCATCCTCTCTGCCTCAAGCCTATAGCATTGCATGGAGTTGTTGTGGTCAAAGTGCAAGATCTGGCACTTGGTCTTGTTGAACTTCATCCCATTGGCTTCAGCCCAGAGATCCAGCCTGTCTAAATCCCTCTGTAGGGCCTTTCTACCCTCAGGCAGATAAACATTTCCTCCCAGTGTGGTGTCATCTGCAAACTTACTGAGGGTACACTCCAACCTCTCATCTAGATCATCAATAAAGATATAAAACAAGAGAGACCTCAATACTGACTTCTGGGGAACAACACTTGTGACCAGTCACCAGCTGGATTTAACTTCATTCCCCACCACTCTCTGGACAAAGCCCTCCAGCCAGGGAAGAGTATACCTGTCCAGGTCACAGGCTGCCAGCTTCTCCAGAAGAATACTGTGGGAGACAGTTTCAAAAGCTTTGCTAAACAACCACCTTTCCCTTATCCATCAGGCTGGTCATCTGGTCATAGAAGGAAACGAGTTCTCTCTCTCTGTTACTGCCACCACTCCACATCTGCTCTCCTCCCAGAAAAAAAAAAAAAAAAAAAAAAAAACCAACATTGTGGAGGCTCCAGCCTACAGTTAATATTTTCTCACATCATGTAAAGTAATGTTCTCTTCATTCCATGTCACCATGTCTAATTTCTGGGATGAATATGTGTTATATTTGGTCAGTGCAGAATACTGACAGCATAAGAATGAAAGTGTTTTCCTGAGCCCAACAAAGACCATTCACCCTCTTGATTTTGGCTGCTCCCAACAAGGGGAAATGTTATGAAAATATCTGAATTCTAGATCAGTATTCTCACACAGAGTAATTCTAACAGAGCCTCATACATCTGAAAGGAATCGAATGCAGTTTTCATAACCAGATCTGTGGTGTGTTGCTGAAAGAATGGTGAAGGCAAGCAGCAGGAGAAGGTGAAATGGTTTGAGATGCACAGCTGGGGCAAGAACACATTTCTTGAGCCATTTCCTATTTTACAGGTAGTTTTACCTGCTTTCTGTGGCTGTTTGGCTCCAGCTATCAGCCAAGCATTTGCATAGCTCCCCACACTTTCCCAAGTGGGAAAACCTGTGGCTTGAAATACAGTTTGAAAACCGTGGTGAGGCAGGGTGGGGTTGAGAGAACAAGAATTGCAAAAGGCAATCACTCACCATGTCCCAAAAGTAAACCATTGTCTAGCCAGCCTACAAACTACCAATGACAAAACCACTACCTTCTTATTCCACTACCTCAGTTTTAGAGTTGAACATATGATGTGGAATGTTGTTTTCAACAGTTTTGTCTAGCTATCATGGCTGTGTCCTCTCTTGGTTTCCTGTCCATCCTCAGCTTCCTTGCTGTGGGATGTAGAGACTGAAACAGAAAAAGCTGTGATGCTATGCAAACATTGCTCAGCAGTAGACAAAACATGGGTGTGTTACAAACACTGTTTTAATCACAAATCCAGGAAGGACCATACAGGCTTCAGTGAAAAAAAATAACTCCATCCCATTACAGTATGTGTGGAGATCAGAGACCAAAAAAAAAAGACCCATACCACTTCCCCAGTTGTTTCTATTTAGATTAGGAGTGATTTGCTCTTCTCTCTTTCATTCATTTCACAGTTCAGCAGCTACACTGTATTTTTCAACTACCTTATGTCAAGGGATCCCTAGCAACTAAACAGGCACCACCTTTCCAGGTCTTTCAACTATATGGCAGGCATCTAGTCTTCAATTAGTCCTTGTTTGGTTTTTAAAGCACGTGTCACTTCTGCTTTCTTTTTATGTACCATTTATCCTGTTCATTTTATAATACCTGTGATCTATATAGAGGGCTCTAGAAATACAAATTAAATGACTAAAAAAATTTGCAGATTTTAACATTGTCACCATATACACAAAAGAATGCGAAGTATCTAAAAATTATTCTATACAATCTATACAGTGTAGCATGAGAAACAGCAGGAAAAATATTTTTCACCCTTTTTTTTTTAATCAATAGTTTTACTGTACTTAGAGGATTCTTTCCTTCCAATCTGAAATGACCAAACATAAGATCTGACATGAGAATTGCATCCTAGGTTTTCATTTGACCCTTTGTGCAGGGAGGACTAAATCACAATTTTCGTCTTCAGATAATTCCATAACGTTTCAAAAATTGAGGTACTGCCCTACTTTCCTACTGAAAATAATAAATATGGTGTTAGATATTGTTATAGACTATACTGTGAGGTAAACACTGCTGAAAAATGCAGTACGGAATATGTTTAACTGTTTGGACCCTCTTTCTGTACCATATGAATAGGATTCTGTGAACTATGGTAGACCTCAGATGAATTTGCTGTCAGTGAAGCTCTGCAAGTTTGCAGCAGCTGAGGAGCTGGTCCATTGCTTTGAGGACAGTTTTTGTTGCTGAATATCAGAATAACTATTTGTATGGGAAGAATTGTTCAACAGGAAAATTTTATGTGAATTCACCTCACCTTATACTATTTATTGTATTGTATTGCTTTATCACCAGAAATAGGAACTAAGCTACCACACTGTGTGATCCTCTATGGAAAAGTTTTGTGACAGATGCTCCCAAGCATACTGCTAAACCTTATGAAAATAATTTAAATGAAAAGTTGAATTGTGAGTATTTTAAAACTGCTGACAAACACTTCTAGCTGAAATGCCTATTAACATATCTGAGTCTGTTCAAAAGGCACATCTTCTGAGCTGATTGAAAGGGAAGCTTTAACGGAACAGTCAGGCATGTCGTTTCGGTGGTACTTGATGGCTTCTCAGAATGACCTAATTTCTTTTAATTGACTATCAGATTGCGTTTTCAGTCCCACTTCAGCATTTGTGAAAATCTGCTATTAATCCTTACCTACTATTCCGAACAGAAGAAGTGTAATTGACATTTCTCTAATATATGGGTAATCCCTGCTTTTCATATTCCATTAAATGCTTCTAAATCTTGCAAAAGCTGCTGCTGTGGCTGCTTTTGTAAAATAGACAATGCTTCTGTTAAGTCATCTAAATAGAAACATACATTTTGTAAATCAAAGCTGCCAGAACACAACTCTCTAATCTCTGCAACACTGCATGTGAATTAAAAGACATGAGTTTAAAATGGTACGGCATCCTCCTACTACAGAGCCATTTTTCAATTTCAGTTTAGAAAAACCTACAGTTACATGTCTTAGGTGCTAATGGACCTAGCTAAACTTCAAATATCTAATGAGTCATCAGCCTCAGACAGCAGATGCTGATCTCTCATTGACACCATTTAACTTCTCATAGTCCATACATAATTATTCACCAGAGGAAATGCACTAATACAAGTGGAGACGTCTGAGAAAAACAGGCAACAGAGACAATGCCTTCTTTAGTCATTATATTTAAATAATCTTCAATTTTTTTTTCTTATAGGCGAAGATCTGCAAAGCATTTCAACCACAATCAGCATCAATTTGATTAAATCAGTCTTTCTGAGATTATCTTTAAAGTTCCTGTATTTTTCTGTGTTAAGAACTTAATCTCTTCATTTCTAATGTGATTACAATTGTAGATGCAGCAAACATTTTCTATTGTCTGTATAATTTTTTCCTCAAGTCTGTCCCATTGCTAGTGAATGATTACACTTCTACATAAGCTGCATCTATCTGTGATACTACATCTGGTAGTTAATACTGTATTATGATTTTAAATCCCATGAATCCATTGCAAGTCTAGGAGTACTGTAACTTATGAGGTTTTCTAGGGGTGTAGTGAGACATCCACACCACTTACTGTAGCTGCTAGCCTTTGTAGTCTGCAGGTAGATTCTAAAGCAAAGAGTAATTTCTGAAAATATCACAAAAGATCCTCTTTTGAATATCTCTGAGAGCATACATTGTAGACTAGAAATTTCTAAGGTAGACAAGGCAGCCTACATGTCCTGTGCAATGATCTACTTCCTTCTGCAACAGTAATAATTAAGCCACTCAGTTCAAAAGGCTTGTCTGCTAAACATCTACTAAAATGGACATCATCACAAATCCTAGAATTTATACAAGCAACTCAGAAAAGAACTTTATCATTGTAATGCATTTTAAAATTGCTTTTGCTACCTCTGATTCTCACAATGGAAAACTCCCTGCATGACGTCTTTCTCCTCTGGCCTAACTATGAAACAGGCTACCTAGCTTTGAGGTCTACTTACTTCTCATATTCTGTGCCCAAAACAGAATTTGGACTATCCAAACTCACCTGGCACATACAATTATTGCATCTTAGTTTCCTTAAGAGGTCTGCAAGGGGCAAGATTAACAAGGGAAAGGATTAACCCATGAAGGAATCATGCCAGAGTACTCGTTTACAAATACAAAAGTCTCACATCCATGAACTGAGATCACCAAAAGACCCTAGAAAGCACAATTTGGGCAGGGAAATTAAAAACTATCCTTCACAGTAGAAAGGCTTAACTGCCTTCTAAATATTCTTCTTGTCTTATTGAACATGAGGATCCTGACAAGAAAATAAACGTATCTGCAAATAGTGAATGGAAACAGGAATACAAGAAAACTGGAAAGTGGTCAAATTAGTAAATCCATGAGACATACAGTAAATTGAATCCATAAGCAACCAGCAGATGTTGGAGGACATGTAGAAATGTGAAGGTGATGACTAATGTGAAACATGACAAATGAATGCTCAAAACTGATCTAGTAAACTTCAGATCAAGAAAAATAAATAGGCTAAAAAATGCTTGAGCAATATGAAAGAAATATCCTGTCTTTGTTAAAATCATATTATGCTGGAAAAAAAAAATTCTATGGAGTAGCAGCAGTGCTCATATTTTTGGGCTATCTGGTGATGTTCAGTCATTTGGGCCTGGAATTAAGCAGGGTATCACACTGAAAACAAATTAAGAAAAGATTAGTAGAAGAGTAGTGGTAAATACCAGTTCAGGCGTGTTTTGCAAGATCTGCATGTGTTGAACTTATACTAATCGAATGTCAAATTGAAAACCGGAGTTAAAGATGGAAAAGACATAAGATACGCATCTGCATTAACGATCAGGAAGAGTTAGCACAATAATTAAATTAGTGGATGATGATAAATGGGGAAATATAGTAAATGACCTTTCTATAAGAAATGAAAAGAAATAAAATATACAGTTTCCTGAGGTCTGGCTGAAGAGGTGGAAGATGAAGAAATAAGATGAAGTCATTCTTCAAATATGAATAAACTAACCAATTCAACAACATTATTTCAGAATAGAAATCAGTGAGTCACACGATAGCATGTTACCATGATAAGTCAGTATGACTTTGGGTAGCACATACAATATACAGCAAAGAAGCAATAATCTGTTTCTACAAAGCTAGCAGAATTTAGACTAATGTATGTAATTCAGTCAGCTAAAGAAACATACCTTATATGCAGAACCAAGATTTTCTTGTTAATCTAATTAAAGGACTGGTAATTTAATCAAAGATTAGTCTTGTAGCAATAATACTAAGACTACCGAAATTTTTACAGCTCATTGCCAGTAATGATATAGTTGGAATGATATAAGGGGGCCTACAGGAAAGCTGGGGAGGGAGAGGGTTGATTTAGACTGGATATTAGGAAAAAATGCCTTACTGTGAGGGTGGTGAGACACTGGAACAGGTTGCTCAGTGAGGTTGTGAATGCCTCCTCCCTGGAAGCATTCAAGGCCAGGCTGGATGGGACTTTGAGCAACCTGGACTAGAGGGAGATGTCCCCACCTGTAGCAGGGGGATTGAAACTAGATGATCTTAAAGGTCCCTTCCAACTCAAACCATTCTATGATTCCGTGTAAGCAAACTTTCTGTTATTTGTCTCCCTAAGTGTTAGAGATGATGGTGCTAGTTCTGCCTCAAGAAGGTGAAAGGGTTTGCAGCAACCTGCCAGTATTCCAAGTTCTTCACCAGGAGAAATGTGAAACCAGTAAGAGGTCCCTCTTTATCTCCTTTATCTCTCTTAGGTTTACCCGAGATTATTTTAATGTTTGCTAACACAGACCTCTTGATCCAATTCAATGGCCTATTCAATTAGCACAATGGACCAGAGAAGAAATGGCTTTTAAAATAATGACTTATTTACAGCTGGAAAGCCATGATACTTTTGTAAAAGCCTTTCCACTAAAACAGGATGGTTTTCACATGATATTGCACTTAACAATAGTAGGATAAGAATTCCTCCTCCTCTTTAGCCCAAGGACCTCTTGCTATATAATCAAGGATTTCATATTTGAAAAGTTTCTGACCTTCATGCTTGCTAAGAAAACAGCAAACACATGAATGAGCTGCCCCATTTTTTCCAGCTCTGATATCTGAAGATGGAAATTTAAAATGTCAGCATTGTTAACTACTCCACTGCACAAAGTTCTACACGTTCAAGGATATTAATGCCAGCAGGCATTATTAGGCTCATGTAATCTGACCTGTATAATATATGTCACTGAATTCCACCCATCCTTTCCCATATCAAATCAATAACCCTAGGCCAGCCAGTGCCTGCACCTTTACAAAGAAGCTGAATCTTGATCTGAATATTTCACAGGATGAACAATCCGTCAAACTCTACTATCAGATATAATTTCAGATAATTAAAAATTAGTCACCTGCGTCTCCATGATTGTCTGCCTTTTTGTTCCAGTTACCACTTTTTTCCTGCAACCTTTTTGGCACCAAGAATGTTACTGTGTGTGTCTTCATCACGCAGCAGAACTCATAGCAAACACCTCCAAGTAAACTCATTCAGAAGACTCACGTGGTTGAGCTTCTCAGTAAGACTTATAAAATTCAGCTCCAGAGACATGTGAACACAGCAGAAAAACCAGAAGACTTCTGCTTTAGATTTATTTCAAGAGACTTTGGATCTGTCAAGTTACACTGCATCTACAGACTTACAGTGAAAAAAGCCTTTGCTTCAACTTATTTAATCAGTTTCCTATTTTTCATGAAGTTTTTGCAATACTAGGAGACACAAAAAGGGCACTTTTAACTCACAATACCAGCAATATTACTGTAGATTCATCATTTCTCTGTTCCTTTTACAAAAAAATTGCAGTAGGAACATCATCAACCTGTCCCTTTTCCAAACCCAAAGTCTATTCCAACAACAGAGGAGTTTTTACTGCTGGCTGTTATTGCACTAATACTTTCCTAGGACAGTTCAAAAACCTTTCTACCTGGGATCCTTACTACTTAGATTTAACTCTCTTCTGTCCTAAATAGTTTCTTGCATAACCTGATCATCTTTGTGGCCCTTCTCTGGACCCTCTTCAACAGCTCCTCAACTTTCCTGTACTGGGGGCCCCTGACCAGGACACAGTAATCTGGATGGGGACTCAAGAGGGCAGAGTAGTGAGGGACAATCACCACCCTGAAGCAGGTAGGTATGCTAGAATGCACAGTTCTCTTACATATTAATTCATTATTCTATTTCCTAGTTTCAAATGGAAAATAAAACAAAAAAATGAAAATCAAAATGATCTCTCTCTCTACAATCTCAGTCCAATATTCATATTGTTATCACCCTTTCCAACAACAGCATCATTATTCCAGGTAATGATAACCTGTTGGGTTTTTTTCATCCATCTTTATTTTCAGTGATTAGCTCTGCATAGTGACTTAGTTTTTGCTTTCCCTGTTTTAAAATCTTATGTGAGACTTCTATTTTTATTTTCCTAAGGATCATTCCTTCAGTGAAGCTGGCTTGCCCTGTTTCTAGCTGCTTTTCTCTCCCATACCTCTCTCCTCAGTGCTGCAAGTCTCATTTTTCTGACTAGTCCTACATTACATTTACATGTAGGTTTATCAAAGAAAAGGTCTCCCAAATGAAACCAACTTCCTCCTGTGAGAATGATTACCTGTTATCGCAGGCAGAATACAAGCCATGCACAAACATACTGTCTTCTCACTTTTTCAAAAGCTTCTTTCTATAAATTATTTCTCTATTTTGAGTTGTTGCTAACCACAGAAGACATATTATTCCCCACTTCTAGTTCCACCCTTGCCAAAATCAAGACTCCAAAGAGGAAAACTATTCAGTTCTAAACACCCATGGTATGCTGGAATTTACTTAGAAGTCTGAACTAAATGACCACCACAACACCACAGAATTGTCATTCATAGTTTCGCTCTAGTGAAATTTGAATGGTCAGTTACCACTAAATAGCAGAGCTATGGATGAAGCCCAAGTCAACTGAAAGGAAAATAAATTCAGACAACAGCAGGTTTAATAAATGCTGTATTCAGTACTGTCTAGGCTAGTGTCTCTCAGCAAATTCCTTTCTATAGTTTCCAAATTGCTTTGGAACATATAACAGGTCTCCAGTTCAGCCAAAACTTTAAAATGAGTTTCCTGAATGTTAGAGCTAAGTATAATACAACAATTCATCTCCCATCCAAATTTCAAACTTTTTTTTTTAACTCAAATTAGAAAAATATAGCATTTTAAATAGAAATACACTGCTCTGCAGTGTGAAGAAGAAATAACCAAATCTCTCTCATCCCGTGTACTTCATAGATCCACTTTGTTCTCAGTCCAAAAACTCACAATGGATTTCTGCAAGAAAATCTCTTCTCGTCCACGAGAAGAAAAACAAAAACAAAAACAAAAACAAAAACAAAAACAAAAACAAAAACAAAAACAAAAACAAAAAACAAAAAACAAAAAACAAAAACAAAAACCACCAAATTTGGCTGTTCTTTTCTTTGTGCCTCTCCTCAGTAGCCACTCAGCCTGGATCCCACTGGAGAACCTTACAGAGAGTATGATAATTTCTTTGCTGGCTCCCTCTTCTATCTTCCGTGTGCAGCTCCTGAGTAAACAGCACTTTTGTCCTGCCCTTATAGGACTCCATCAGGCAAAAGAAAAAAACAGCCTGCCTCTCTTCTCCTAAATCACCACCTTTTAAACATATTCAGCAATTAGATACAACACATGGTGTATAAACAAGTTTAAGCATAGGCTGTCACAAATCAGGTAAATATTATCCCCTGGCAAAAGACCTGGAGGACACATCTGTTCTCAGTACTGGAGGATTATATTTGAAGCTTTTATAGCAATACTCATAGCGAGTCAAGATTAATTCAGAACTGCCAGCTTGCTCAGGCCTCAGTAATATAAGCACATAAAAACTGCCAGACTAGGTCAGTCCTACTTCCAGCAGTAGTCTGCTAATAGATGCTTTGGGAAAGACTGTAATAGGAATAGCATGATCCAAGCATAGCCTCCTAGCTTCCAGCAACGAGTGGTTAGGGATTTCATGAGCTGGACATTGCATCTGGCCATCACATTTAATAGCTACCAAGGGAACTGCCTTCCGTGAGTTTGTCTAATCTGTCTTTGAATCCGTTTTCGCTTCTGGTCTCCACAGCATCCTATGACAGTAACCTTACTACAAATAAAACGGAGTATTTTTATTGCAAATATGTGAAAGAAGTCTGTCTTCAACAGGCACAAGTATTTGCTACTTACTTCTTGGTATGATGAAAAATAGATAAGCAATCTATTTTAAGTACCTATTCACCTTCTCCAAACAATCCATGGTTTTATAATCCTCCTTCATATCCCATTTCCAAGCAGTTTTTGTGTTCTCTTGATTCAATTTCTTCTGTTTTATTCTTCCTTCCCCTGTAAGTGCTGAAACTTTAGTTGCATTTTAATTGTCATGAAAGTCATTCTCTTTGTCTTTGAGAACTTTTTGCAACTCCCAGATATTTACAGTTGTGACATTCTACATAGTTGTGTATCATAATGATTTGTTCCTATTGTACAAAATATTGTTTTGTCTTCTATAATATTTTCCTGTAATTATAGGTGCAAAATATAAAAATAGCTCCATCTTTTTGTGTAACACCTAAAAGTTGAGTCCAAAAATTATTATCTTAGTAAAAATTAACCCACATCATAAATTTTTTTTTCATAAATAGTATGTATTAATTCTGCATTTTAAGTGGCATTGCTTTGTAGGTCCATATCTGACAGCCTAAATCAGGCAACATCATCTGAAATTACTGTGAATCATTGTATGCTTCTTTTTTCATGAGCAAACATCTTGACAAACCTTAGTGTGTCTTCAGAACAGCCCTCTGTTACTGATGAATGGATATCAAGGAACTTCAGTCATATGGGCTTTTAACATATATAAAAATTTGGGAGACTGGCACAGCAGAGATTGGGAAACAGTGCTAAGATTTACTTATTCTCACATTTTTCCACTGTAAAACAGCAAAATACCAAAATAGTTGTTTAAACAGCATGCTGGAAAACAGCTAAACAAAGGAAAAAAGTCAGTAACTAGTGAACTTATTGTCCACATGTGAGAATTGGGAAACACAGGCAATATGAGATAAATTGAGACTCAGATTTTCTGTGATGAATGCAAATGATAAGTTCTCCTACCATACAGCAATATCCCACATTTTGTAGCAAAGAATAACCTTTCTTTTTTGCAATATTTTTATCTTGTGGATGAAGTGAAGCTGTATTGCTATTCTGAGGTTGGGAGGCCTTTCCTAGCAGGGCTACCAATCCAAGAACAGTCCTGCTGAAAGAAACAGTAAACATCACCAGATCTTTCGCCTGAAAAATGACTAACACAATTTGACAGATAGAATTTCAGACCGTAGATTTCAGACACCTGGACAACTAAAAAATTAAGAAAGAGAGAGAGAAACATCCATTAAAAAAATAAATTAAATAAGAAATTTTAAAAAATCACTTCTCCTTCTTAATTTGAAGCAAGAGAAAATGAAGACCAGTAGAAAAGACTGCCTGAGGCAATTCTAGCTTGATGCAATCTGGAAAGGAAAGGATGACACCTCAACCATTTCATCAACTGTCATCTTATAAATGTAGTCACTTTTTTTTTTTTTTTGGAAGAAATATAAAATAATATGTAATTTTAAAAAACAAGATACACAAGCATAAATTATTTGGCCAGTTTGCACAGGGTATTTTTATCATGCTACTCCAACATAAAAGATAAAATGAAAAGGTTAATTACGCTCAAGGTAGAAGATATAGCTAGAAGATATCACAAACTTACACATAATAACAAAGTACTTTCTAATTAAAGTTGTCATATTTGCATTAAATTTCATGGGAACATAATAATTTAGTGTTAAGCAGAAAACAATTATCAGACTTACATGAATGTAAATGAAAAATCAGCTATCTGGAAAAATGATATTAAGACTATCTTAAACTTTTGTTTTCCTTCTAGAGAGCATTTTATTTGTAGGCTGCTTCCCTGACATAAAATATGCACAAATGCACACCTATGATGTTGTAATAAAGGCAATACTTATTTTGTTTTATGGAAATTTAAAAATTTGTAGTACTATAGGAAACAGAGGAAATTGCTTGTGTTTAATAAGTTAGCAGTTTCCATTTCAAATAGAGCTGTAGTTTGTCTCTATTATTTTAGTGTTAACAGTTACAGAACTTCACTTTTTCTCATAGTTTTGTCAAGTTATTCCATTTGTACCATTAGAATAGTGTAGGAGAGTGACAGCGCAATATCCTTTCCTGAAGGATTTTTGAAGTTTTGAAGATGGTGATGTGCAGCATGGACTGTTCACTTATGTAGACTGACAAAGGTTAAGATTCATTCAGTAATGTTATTTTGCACATAAACATAACAGAAGTATAGATGTATCTGTTAAGAATTAAAGTAGCAAAAAAACTACTACTCTATTCTGTAATTAATGGATAAAAATCTTAACATGCACAAAGGAACATAAACAAATGATGGACATACACTGCACAATCATTCCATTATTGCCTACTGGATAACAGCTTTAATAGTTTATTAACATGTTTATTAATATGTCAGTCATTGTTTCCTTTCAAAGGTATGGGAATGCCATTACTGTGCTGAAGTTGGTGGAGGTGGTCACAGTGAAAGCAAGTGACTTCATCTGCACGAGCTCAAATGCTGCATCCATCACCTCCAAACAGCTTCACAAGGGAAGGGAAGGGAAGGGAAGGGAAGGGAAGGGAAGGGAAGGGAAGGGAAGGGAAGGGAAGGGAAGGGAAGGGAAGGGAAGGGAAGGGAAGGGAAGGGAAGGGAAGGGAAGGGAAGGGAAGGGAAGGGAAGGGAAGGGAAGGGAAGGGAAGGGAAGGGAAGGGAAGGGAAGGGAAGGGAAGGGAAGGGAAGGGAAGGGAAGGGAAGGGAAGGGAAGGGAAGGGAAGGGAAGGGAAGGGAAGGGAAGGGAAGGGAAGGGAAGGGAAGGGAAGGGAAGGGAAGGGAAGGGAAGGGAAGGGAAGGGAAGGGAAGGGAAGGGAAGGGAAGGGAAGGGAAGGGAAGGGAAGGGAAGGGAAGGGAAGGGGAGAAAGGAATTTTTTTTGTTTTCCGTTTTCATGAAAATAAGTGTGAAATTAAAAAAGAGATTTCAGTGAAGGAATAAGCCTTCTTCAGCTCTACTTAATTCCAGTTAATTTGACTAAACCAATGAAAGATTGGTTTGGACAGCTCATAGTGATCATTACCACTGCAGTTCTATCTTCTGTGTTTTCAACTCCTCATGCAGAAACTGAAGAATTAGAAGAAATTGAAGTATTAGACTAACTGTACACCAAAAGGAGACATAAAAAAGTCATTATTTCACACTATTGCCCCATAAATAAGTAACACAGGCTTGCTTTGTATTCTGTGGTTCACATATAACTAAAAATTTCCCATCTAAATTTTATCATGGCTTTCTCTATTTTAATCTTGATCTACATACATAGATGGAAATAGTATAAAGTGTAAGATACAAGGTTGAGTCTTGTGCTCTAAACTAATGTGTTCTAACAGTTGAGAGTACCAATATAAAGGGAAAAAAAGAACCAGAATTCTTAATATTTATTCATATATTAATATCAAATTAAAGAATGTGAACTTCGCAAATATACAGAGAAGGAGATGATAATCATATCTTAGTGACACTGAAACAGCTTAGAACTCAGTAATACAGGGAGCTCTAGGAATTTAACACATTCATACCCTTCCCCTGGGAAAAGCATCCTTTCTTTCTCAGTTCAGATTTGAGACTCCAAAATCCGCTCCTTGCATAGAACTGTTCTTATGTCCCGTGTCCAGCACAACATGTGCCTGCACCTTACCTTGCATTTTGTCAAGCTGTCTGTTCCAGTGCAAGTGCAGTCAATCCAAGCACAATGTGGGAGATTTACACACCCAGAAAAGAGATATTGCACTGACATGCAAAGGAGCAGGACTAAGTGAGGAGTGTCACACGTAAATGTCTACCATCGCTGACAAATTCTCCCAGGCGCCAGATCAGTGGCTAGAAAACAAAATTTGGGCTAAAACCTTTTTAATGGAACACTTGTTCAGTTCCTCATTTCCTTCAGTCTCATAAAGTCCATGTCCATCTCAGTCAAATATTTAAATATGTAAGTCTGAACAGGAGTTAAATCTGCAATGTACTGCTCAGTTATTTCCCTATGGTAAAATAAAATTAAACTGACCAAAAGACAACATCCTGTTTCACATCAGAAAAAAGGCTAATGCTTTGCTCTAGTAGTGTCAGTATGCTGTGCTAGAATGAACTGTTTTGATTTCAAGCCATTAAATACAGTAGTTAACATCTTTAAGGCCTGTATTTTTTTATCAGATTTGCCATTTCCAAGATTTAGTATATGTTGTTACCAACAAACTAAGAATTATATTATTTATCCAGAAGGCAATATACAGACAAAAAAGACATTTTAGTAACGAGGTAGGCATGAATGAACTAAATAAATACCTAAATAGATTTAGCACCTTGCAGTATTAGCAAGTTAAGGACCTTGAGTACTCAAGTGAAGAGCTTTTAGTGAGATCAGAGAGCATATCCCTGGAGTTTTTTGAAGAAAAAAAATCTTTCAGATCTGTTTTTCAGGTTGGGTTATCCAAATTTTGGAAGAGCACAAATAATTACCCTGCAGAAAATAAGATCTATGTAGCCTGTTACATTTTAATTAGGAAACCAAATTAAAAAGAGAAATCTGCATTCTGAGTATATTTATAATCAGCCAAGTTTAAGAAAGATACATTCAATCTAGTGCTGCTGAAGAGCATGCTCACTTGGATGATGAGAGAAAAGAAGGTTTTTTAGGCTAGCCTAACAGATGCACAGTATCAAACAGAGGGATAACAAATGAGTATAAAATGATCGTGATTAAATTCAGGCTCAACATTTTGGGGAAAAAATTGCCTATCACAAAGAGTGCTATGGCAGAAAAGCTCTAGAGTTAATTAAATTTACTGCCTGGAAGACTGCAGCAGCAAGAGCTGCTCAATTTGCTTACCTGAATCCAGAGGCAATTCTTATTATTCTCCCCAAAGGTGATATACACCTGGCACTCCAATGGAAGTCTAGAGGAAGAGGAGTATTTGCTGTAATTTTGCTAAACCTGATGAACTTACCCTGCTAGATTATATGGATGGGATTTTAGATCTTGCATATTCATAATTTTACTGTGGTTTCAGGACTAAGAAATGGATTCAAAACAGTTACTTGCCAGGTGATGTATCACTCCTGACTTGTCATCAGAAGTTTTGTCTGGGTAGGACAGTTTGACTGTTTGTGTCACACACTTCCTCTATGAGTTCGTACAACCATGAGATTGAGAAAAAATTCTCGGACAAAAGAAGCACTCATGGGTAGACACAGGAGCAGATAATTTAGCTAAGCCTAATTTAGCTTCTGCTTCAAAACTCATGTCAGAGCTTGCTTTATCATTTCTCTGCTGTTGAAAAGTATGGCATGTTGCTATAAACATGACAGCATTTAAAAAAAAAATTATGGCTGGCTGCTTTAGTAGCTTAGTGAAAGTCAAGTGGATTATTTATGCAGTATGTTCTCCCCTATTAAAACTTTTGTCCAAGCTTGACAGGAACCAAGGGTATCCCAGAAGAGTGCACTCTAAACTACAGTTTGGGGAAGCCACTAATGCTGCTATTCTTGCTTTTATTAGCCGTCTTCACTTGCTGACAATATTAGCAAGAAACTTGGGTTTTGTTCTTGGCTACATTTCTGACAAGTGTTTCCAATCTAGAGCATTAATTTTTGACCTGCTGAAACAAAAATATTCCCCTGGTGATAAAAGGGAAAAGTCAGTTGGATATCCATGAAGCTTCATTCAGTTCTGTCCTAAGTGTCATCCAAACACAAGGTAGGAAGGTCAAGAGAAATCCAGACAGCTGAGAAGTGTATTGGATCCTCCATTAAGAACTATATGGAGAGTTCAACAGATATGAGTAAGCCTTCCTGGTTTTAATTACGGGTTGCCAGTGATCCTAATTTCTGATATTCTGGGGTATAACTGGCTGCTTTTAAGGGGTTTTCAATATCCCTGTATATAACTACTAATAACATTCTAACCTTTGATTTCTTTATTATTATCTTCTACTTACTTCATTCACCAGATCAGTGTTAAGATCCTGTTAACATATTATAATACATTAATAGACGTTTTATTACCAATTATATTTCAGGATTAGTTTTCATAAAAATTGCTCTTGCTAAGTGTATGTCATCTCATTGATTCTACTACAATGTACCAAATGCAGTAGATAAAAATGGCTAATAACTCACTCATGTAATGTTACAGGTACATTGGGTACCTTTCTCTCCTCTGATTATAGACATATCAGCTCATTAAACACTAGTGTGAGAACAGTAGCGGAGCCCGTCCTTTTATCAAACTACCAGTGTGAATCCAGAGGCTAAGCCCTTCTCTTTTAATGATTCTGTAGTACTGCCTTCATAATCGGAGGAGGCTGGGAAAAGTGGAAGGAGAGCACATGGTGTTTCAATCAGCCTTTATAGCTACAGAGGTGCTGTTTTTTCACGTCTGATTTCAAGCATGTTTTTAAATGTCCTCTTGTGCCCTTTTCTGGTTGTTTCTTTTATTAAAAAGTGTTGATGTTCAATATCAGAAAAGCTGCTGCACTTGCATAGATGCCACATTGAACAGAATGACTTTGTGCAGTCATTTAGAAGCTGTAGAGTACTATAGGTATAATGGCAAACTTGTACATCTGATGAACAACATGAATATACAAAATAATGTAACATAAATATGCAAAATAATACATCTTATAAGTGAGAATCTAATTTGGAATCATTAGAGATCAAGAAGATGTTTATTTCTAGAGAGAATATGACAGCATTTCTTGTGAATGCCTTAATGAATAAAATCAGGTTTTCTTGTTGCTATGTTGGGGTGGAACTGATTGATCTCACCACTACTCATTAACCCTATGTTTACCAGTGTTGTCTGTATAGATGGTCATGCAGCACCATTGAAAGGCATAAGAAACATTTCAGATGAAATATATACCACAGAAATATAATAGTGCCTATCTCATTCATGGATGATTTTCATGGCCAAAGGCAAGATGAAAAGTAATAACTAATTCTACAGAAAATGATTTAAGGTTTCTCATCTTTTCTTAGCTGAATATTTAGATAAAATGCATTTTATATCTGCAATAAATAAATCACTAAATAGAATTACAGCATATACCATAATTTGCAGTTCCACTACCCAAGATAAACTAATACCATATGACAAACCGATTCAACAGACTGTTATTATTACCTGTTTCAGAATTCCCAAATAAAATCAGACCGTTGCAATGACTACTGTGTCTTTTGGAGTTCACTAGTTCTCTTGGTATCTTAAACACAAGTGACTGTCAGAAAGAGAAATGTTATATTAGTGCCTCTAAATATCACATCAACAGTTGTCAAAAACAGATTAGAAACTAATTTTAGAACCTTCCATATTATCACTTTGATAATATTAGTTGTTAATAAGACATATCTTCAAGGGCTGTTAAATTACTTTACAAAGAAGATACAAGGAAGTAGTATTATTTATATTATATACTGAGGAAATTGAGAAACACAGATGCTATTAAAAAAAAAAGCAAAAACATAAATTGTGATTAAAACATATGAACAAAAATAATGGCACAGTTTTGTTTAAGAGCAGTTAAATGGGTCAAGTTAGAAGTGCAGATCTACCACAGATCCTTTGTAGAGATAGAGGGTATCCAAATAAATATGATTTTGCTACTGTTGGCAAAAAGTCAGACTTCGTTATTACCCTTAAGGTGTTGGGCCTGAAGACTTGCCAAGACTCACTTTGGCATGAGGTGATTTTGTCTGGCATGGCTGTGGGATCCATCATCTAGAAGCGAAGTAGCTATTGTCTAAATTTGATTTAGCTTAGCTTTAGTTTATAACCAGAAGAAGTTACTCTTAGGTGTTATACAATTTAGGACTCCAGAGCAAAAATGTGTTGCAGAAGGATAATCAGAGATCCCAAGTTGTACATACCAAGAACAACAGGAAAGCAGCAGTCGCTATACCAGTGCAGACTTGTGAGTAACATGACATCAGTTTTAAAGAATATATATATAATCTGAGTAATAAGGAAACAGTTAAAATAAGCAATCATAAAAAGAAATGTAAATGTATATATGTAAATGTAAAATGTATATATGTAAATAAATAAATGTAATAATAAATGTAAATGAAATAATAAATGTAAATGTATATATCCAAACAAATGAAAGACTAAGGAAAGGAGCCATGTTTTGAAACACCATGGGTTAACTGACAAAGACCATAGGAATCTGGTCACTTGACTTCTCTGTACGTTTTTCTTTGGGAAAATGTCAGTATTGGACAAAGAAGGACACTGAAAAGGCAAGTACAGCACTTATTTAAGAAAAGGAAGATCTAAGTATTTTTGTGAAGAAAACTTAAATAATATTTATGAAGATTCTCTGTATTAGTGTGGACTACTAGGCTACTGTCCTGGTTTTAGCTCGGACAGAGTTGATTTTCTTCACTGTGGCTGGTATGATGTTATGCTTAGACTTTTAGGCAAAGTTAATCAATGTTGATAACACACCAGTGTTTCAGCTGATGCTACACAATGCTGCACAAAGTCAAAGATGTTTCAGTTTTTAAGCTTCTTGTACTATCTAGTCAGCACAAGGAGCTGGGATGGAACAGAAACAAGAAAACTGATCAAAAAAAAAATCACAAAAAGGATGCTCCAGACCATATGACACTGGGGGGAAAAAAAAGGCCAAACTGAGGGGAGTTGTCTGGGAGGCAGCCACTGCTTGGGAACTGGCTGGGCATCTGTTAGCACATGGTAAGCAATTGCTTTGTGGATCACTTGTGCTGTAAATATATATGTACATGCATACACACTCAATTATGTTACTCTGATATGTCTCCTGTCTATTTCCACGGAAACTACAGCAGATACAAAGATCACAATAACACTATTTAATAGAGCAAACTTCAGCTACAAAACACTATTTCTCAATGCAGTCATCACCATCAAACGATTCACGTGTATGAAATGTTCAAGACATTCTCCATTTCATAGTGTGACAGCTGTGCGCGGCCATTCATAATGTTGCTTTTCTTCTACGTCATTTTATTCCATTGCTGAAACGCACCACCCACTGCTTCATTGTGCTCACATATACTGGTTGGTCTCTAAAAATATTCAGTAAGCAACCATGAATATTAATGTTTTTTTTACCTCATGGAGGAATTCAGTTTCACTCCTTTGCTTCCATATCAGATGCCATCTTGCAGACCCCCCTGTGCTTCCATCCGTCGCACAGCAACAACATGTAACAGAATATTGTTGGGAAGGTTCAGCCTCTACTGAGATACCACCAACATCCGCCTCTCATGTTGTGGACCAACATAATAAAATAGAAGACATTACCTTTGGAGCAGACAACAACTATTAAAACATTAATCTAGGCTAGCAATATGTTTCTAATTCCACCTATGTAGTATTAATGCATTTTTCTCATAACTGAATTTTGAACACTGTGAGACTGAGAATCCTGATCAGATACTGTAACACAATGGAAAGCCCAACAAGGCAGCAAGCAGCAAGATCCTAGGCTACAATGAGTGAGGATCTGCTCAAACAAGACAGCAGTGGGCATAGAAATAACAGAAAGAAGCTGCTTATCTTCAGAAAACCTGTAAGGTCCTCAGATAAGGTCCTACATGGTCTCCTAACAGTCCGGTACCATGCCCAGAGTGAAGCAGGAAACGTTCCCAGGAGCTGATACACTCCCAAACAGCAATAATGTCCTTTCACAGACTCAACTGGGAATTCTTACTCTACATTTGAAGGAAAACAAATGCTAATTATGGTATATTTGAATCCAAAACTCCCTTTCTAATATGAAGTATCGATGAACAGCATAACCATTTTGAGAAGGAGATGCTGAACTGGTCAGTTTGTTTCAAAGATAATAACCTGTGAACTGGAAATAACTCTTTTCCACAGAAGGGATTTAATCCTTCCTCATAATGGTTATACTGCTTTCACTTTTGAAATATATTATATTGTTGCATTCTAGTCACTTTGGAATGGTTGCATTTCAATGAAAGATTAAATAACATTCTCCCTACTACATATGCCAAAAAATCTATCGTGTAAACAGAATGTCATTTTTATTATTAGTCCCTTTCCAGACCATTCTTCATAATGCAGAGCTAGCACTTTTCAGCTGTCACAGTGCAGAATATCCTTTTTCTCTCTAATGTTTGGAGTCAAAAAGTACCTACTATGGCAGATCAATCTTGTTCAGTAGCATGATGCCCTAGCAGGAACACTGAAAAATATCTTTCTTCAGAACCACAGCTCCTGCAACAGCAGCTTTCATTTCTACAGAATTTTTGATTTCTCAGTAAGCAAAGGTGAGAGCCAGAAATTACTGACAATAAAGCAGACGTAAATAAATAAACTCAAGGTTTGGTAAACAAAGTCCTGGGCAAGGGAATAATGGGAGATTGTTGGGAAGGCAACACAAACGAAACTGACCACCACTGAAATCAAACACATCCAAAATACATGTGCAGCAGGCCTGACATGAAATCACTTCAGAATCAAACAAGGACTGTCCAAAACACACAAATGGGGGAAATTATTAAGAGTGATTAAGAAAGTAGCACAGAAGTACATACAGACAAAACCAGGAATGGATAAGTGCAAACGTGTAAATGCAATGGATAACAATCAAGCAGAGAACAGTTTTTGTTTTTTTTAAGTGACTTTATACAAACATTGGAGACCATGGGAAGGCAAAGCAAAACTTCTAGAGCTGTATGGAGAAGGTTGAGATATTAACAGATGACATGCTGAAGGCAGAAATGTCCTAGGCTTTTTGCTTCCTTTTCACAAAATGTTAATAGCAACCAGATGCTTCACAAGATTGCTGTTAACAGCAAAAGGATGAGAACTAAGGCCAGACTAGAAACAGAATACGTTGGAGAATATTTAGGTATTTAGGAAAGCTATATATATTCAAGACACAAGGCCTGAGGAAATTTATCTTAGAGCAAAGCAATCTTTGAATCATTAGTGATTATCTTCTAGACTTCATGGAGAATAGATGACATCTGAAAGGGATGGAGAAGGATAAGTATTGATCTTCCCTTTAAGAAAAATAAACACCTGGTGAATTCAAGATCAGTAAACATAATTTTATTTTGCAGAATGTGCCAAAGCAAATGATTAAATAATCAATTTGTAAGCGCTTAAAAAAAGTAACATTAGGAATCCACTATCCATTTATTGAGACAAAACGTTGTGAATGAATAACCTGTTTGCTTTTTCTGGTTGTTCCACTCTCAGTGAACAGAAAGAAGCACAAGCCAAACTACCTATTGAACTCAGGTTTATTTTTTGCACAATCACTTTTTTGGGAGAAAAAGAAGGAGAAAATGATCTGCCATGGCCTCACCCAAAACACTGAAAGAGTTGAGAAGAAGGGACAGTGTCTGGTGTATATGTCTTGCCTGAACGTACAAACATAGAAAGCCAGAGACATCTTTTAAGGCAATTATTAGAGATTACATCTCACATTATATTAGGTGGGGACCACACATCTAACCGTGTGAATTATGGAAAAGAAAAGCTGCTTACATTTGTGGACAGCTGAGCTGAGAATGTTTGCAGGCACAATGGAGAATAAAGTTAGAATTCAAAGTAATCATGATAAATTGGGGAAATGAGGTGAGACCGATACAATAAAATTAAATAGAAACAACTGTGAAGTACTACAAGGAACTCAAATGCACACATATAATATGGGAAACAAATGACTGAGTAGTTACACTGCAGAAATGGATCTGGGGGATAGCAGAACCACAAACTGAACACAAGTTGTTGTTGCAATAATTTTGGGTTGTATTACTAGGAGTATTGCAGTCATTCTGGTCTCCAAGGCACCAGAGAAGCATCACCTTAACTCTAGTTTTCAGTAGAACACTTTCAGGACAGGACAGGACAGGACAGGACAGGACAGGACAGGACAGAAAAGAGAAGGGAAGGGAAGGGAAGGGAAGGGAAGGGAAGGGAAGGGAAGGGAAGGGAAGGGAAGGGAAGGGAAGGGAAGGGAAGGGAAGGGAAGGGAAGGGAAGGGAAGGGAAGGGAAGGGAAGGGAAGGGAAGGGAAGGGAAGGGAAGGGAAGGGAAGGGAAGGGAAGGGAAGGGAAGGGAAGGGAAGGGAAGGGAAGGGAAGGGAAGGGAAGGGAAGGGAAGGGAAGGGAAGGGAAGGGAAGGGAAGGGAAGGGAAGGGAAGGGAAGGGAAGGGAAGGGAAGGGAAGAGAAAAGAAAGGGAAGAGAAAAGAAAGGGAAGAGAAAAGAAGAGAAGAGAAGAGAAGAGAAGAGAAGAGAAGAGAAGAGAAGAGAAGAGAAGAGAAGAGAAGAGAAGAGAAGAGAAGAGAAGAGAAGAAAAGAAAAGAAAAGAAAAGAAAAGAAAAGAAAAGAAAAGAAAAGAAAAGAAAAGAAAAGAAAAGAAAAGAAAAGAAAAGAAAAGAAAAGAAAAGAAAAGAAAAGAAAAGAAAAGAAAAGAAAAGAAAAGAAAAGAAAAGAAGAAGAAAAGACAGAAGTAACAATGAACTGGTCTAGGAAAACCAAACTGTAAGAAACTGAAAGAACAGATTATTCCTAGGCTGGAAAACTTTTTAATAGCACTGTAATTTTAGCATTTTTATTAATCTCCCTTTGGAAAAACAAAATTAAGCATCACCGTTGAGATTTGGTTTAGTGGGGCATCTGTGAGCATAAGTTGAGCAGTAATTTTTAGGATCAGATACTTGATAATACACTTGGTTTTTAAAATATGCAAGATAAAGATAAAAGTACGGTCTGTTATCAGGAAGCGATTCTAAATTAGCTCCAAAATCCTATCAATTGCAGTGATATTTCTCATCTGATTTCCAATTCTTCAAAGCTACCTTGCTGTCATAGTACAGTAAACAAATAATGTATTTTCACATAAGTAACCTATCTCATTAGTAGCACTTGTACATAGTGAAGTTCATTATCGGACTTCAGGTACATGTTAATAACCTTCACTTCTTAACAACTTACTCAATAAGTAAGGAATTCCAGCTGGGAGAGGATAATCCCATGTTCATATTGGAAGATGAAGATGGAGAGATGGTACCAAATTACAGCACTACACCATTCCAAATGTCATGACCTAGATGTAGCAATGAACCTTTATTTCAGTAGGGAGAACATCAAAAGGAATACTTTTTGTTCAGGTGAGGATCAGATAAATGCTGGAAAATTTGTAGATTAACCCCCAGTTGCTAGACATGGTCCATCTACAGAACTCTCTGTTTGGTCAGATAATGGTGTTTCTCTTCAGAGTCTTTAGGGCACATTTGTATTTCACCTTCTGTTTTAGTTTTCATTTGCTGGAAGGAATATCTCCAAATTCCAAATTCCAAAGTCTGTTTGCCCTACAGAAAATTCTTTTATCCTCTGGATATCTGACTAGGACAGTGAGGAGATGCAGCTAAAACACATGAACAAGATCTAGAAAACTACTTACGTATTTTTGCAGCGAATTTTTATTTTCTTTATTTTTGTTTTCCTCTGAGCTGGTGTCTGATATCAACAGCTACATTATTTGGTGTGGAATCAAAGGGAGGAACATGGACAGGTAAATAGAAAGATAAAAGCAGTAAGGTAATTGCTTCTAATGGGGAACTAGGAGAAAGGGTGGATAAAGAAGGCAGACATAATAAACGCTCCTTGTAATAAAAGACTCTTGTAATAATCAGGAATGCTGCTATTCATAGTTACCAATGCAGTGAGCCCTATATTTTTTAGAAACTGAAGCATTATGTTGAAGGACTGAGAAAGCTCTTGAAACAATACAGTATTATCAGCTCCCACGCTGAAAGCCCTGAGTGAAATGGAGAATGTTAGGAGAAATCGTGCTGGTTCTGGCAGCCCATGAGAGGTTGATGTTGCTGTATATTTATGACTAAGTTTCAGTTAGTACTGAGGCTAAGTGTAGGTACCCCGTAAGCAAACAGTATATGGGTGCACTGTATATGTATGTACATACATGTCTTACCACACGGATAACACACAGCATTCACACAAATTCAGACAGCAGTTGAGCTCAAATAGCCAGTCAGCCCAGTAACTGGTCCTTGCATCCTCCAGTATCCCCAGCTGCTGGCACCTGGGAACAGATAAGCCCCAGAGACCTTGGCCAGCAAACTATTCACAGCATAGCCCTCCCATTATTCTTCTGTTTTCTCCACTTCCTCCTCCACAAATCCAGTAGTAAGTCTTGTGAAAATTCATGATGCTCCTCTCTTGCAGCCTACAGTGTGTCCCATATCCCTCATCAACCATCTCACTTAGTCCAAAAGATAATGCAGCACTGGGTGGGTTTTATGCCCGGACCCTGGGGCTGAAGGTCTCTTCCTGGAACAAACCAGATAGAGCACAGCCAGGGTGCTCCTTCCTCTGAGTACATAATTTGGGTTCCCCAGCAGCCATTGTGTCCTTCTGCTCCTATGGGCTTGTGGAGACAGACCTGTGATGGTCCCAGGACTAGCAAGAACAGAGTACCACTTAGAATCGCCCATCTACTGTTGCCTTTTGTGCATGTAGACCAGCTCTTTATCTAACAGAGGGAATACAGTCAGTGATCAGAAATCACATTCAGAAACTGGAAAGAGGTAGGCAACTAGGCAGGAGAGAAGCACATTCAGGAAGAAGGAAGGAAAATCTGCAGAAAAGGTGAGGTTGATCTAAACTGACCATCTAAACTGATGGGGAACAGTCCTTCAAATGAAGCAGAAGAAAATAGATATGGATTTATGGACTTGGCTTGGTTTTGAAAACAGAAAACAGCTATCCCATTGAGAACAGTTATGGTTTGAGTAGATGCTCACTCACTTCCCTCACTTTCAGAGGATCTCTGAGGGGAGGGACCTGGGTGTCCTGGTGGATGGCAGGCTGGCCACGAGCCAGCAGTGTGCCCTGGTGATCAAGAAGGCCAATGGCATCCTGGGGTGCATTAAAAGAGTGTGGTCAGCAGGTAAAAGGAGGTGATCCTCCCCCTTTACCCTAGTGAGGCCTCACCTAGAGTATTGTGTTCAGCCTGCTTTGGCAGGGGAGTTGGACTAGATGATCTCTACAAGTCCCTTCCAACCCCTACAATTCTGTGATTCTGTGATACTGTGAAAAAATAAAGTGGGCAACAGCCCAAATTAGTGTTTTGGAGTTTTACTTTCTCATCTTAGTTACATATCTTAAGATTTGATTGGGATTGGCAAAGAAACAAAGGAAAATAAAACTCTAAACCATTACTTGAAAAGAAAATGTGTAACTGTAATATTTATACAACATGGGAGGTGCCTAATAGCTAACACCAGACTGACAGATGTTTGGCAGTTTATGCATGTCTCATGTAATGAATCTTTGCAGCATTTTGTATGTAACGGAAGAGACACCTGCACAAGAGGAAGGTAAGCAAAAGGAAGGAGTAATAGAAATGGACATTTTGAGCAATAGAAGAGGGAAAAGATGCCAAGTCCATTTTGTCAGAAACTTTTTACCTCCACTAATCTTTCCTGTGTAAAGATACAATAATGTTTGTTGTTTTTTTCACTGATTAGACTTCCCATGAAAATACAAGCAAAAGGTTTCTTTAAAAAACTTGTGGAGTCTGTATCCTTGGAGTTTTTTAAGGCTTATATGGATGAAGCTCTGAATATCCTGGTCTGACATCAGAGATGGCCCTGCTTTGAGTCAGGGATTGCACTAGATATTCCCTGAAAATTCTTCCAGCCTGAATTGTCCTGTGAATGATCAAAAATCTCAGTAGATCATCAAAGTAATCTGCGTATTTGATAGCAGGCAAAACAGCAAGCAGATTATGAAAAACTGGTAAGCATATCATATCTGTAGATGTCCCTTCATGCAGAATATCATTTACAACTAAGGCATAGGCATGCCACATAGATGCACAGTACTGACATTTAGGGCTTTTTTACCTTTTGATTTTGAATGCTACAGTACAGTGTGTGAACTGAAATCATCTTAGAATGTTATTTTTGTGACATCAACAACATGCATGTCCTCATGCTATAACACAATAAAAGGGTGTGTTTCCGGGAGGAATCATGCACCCAAAGGAGTTGTCTGTCTCTATCTTGCAGGAATGAAGCAGCATGTACTAATAACTTTTATCTGGACAGCTGTCTCTGAGCAAATGCATGCTCTTCTAGGTCACAAAGTTTGTTAACATTATTTTTTCCAGTCCTTTGTGATATCATGGGATAGGCTCTTTTGTCAGCTAAACCTACTTTCCACCATTAAAGCAGCCAGAAGGTTATCACTGATAACTGGGGCAGTTTTGAGTACATCACTGTCAGAAGGATGGTGATGCTAGAAATGCCACTTGCCATTGCATTCTTTTTGGTGTAAAGGATAGAAAGGGAAATTTCACATCATCACTGCCCAGAAAGTGCTGAAACACTGCATGAAGTCAACTGAGAAAGATGCACCCCTGAAGTAACTCAAAAGACTATGTGGGAACTGCTTCAGCAGCAATAGGAAGCACAAGTGAAATGCTATGAAGATCTCCCCAGTGTTCCTGAGTAAATCTCAGGTATAGATAAAACACTGCTCCTGCTGTCCCTATTTAATTTCATTAGCTCATACCGGTTTTTGAGAAGATAATAAACATTTTTGGGGTTGAAATAAAAATATCCCAATATTCTTTACGCCTACCGTAAAATTCTTTGCAAATGTGGAAAAGAATGCAAGAATGTAAGAGATACATAAAGGAATTGAGAACAATAGGAACAATTACTGACAAAGCAACATCCTACCCATAAATATAGCATTATGAGTATTGACAAGAGAAGGAAAAAAACTCACTGTGTACAAGATCCTGATTTCCATGCAGGCGAGAAACTGATGCCCTTTAAAAGCAGTTATTCATGACAGGAAAATTCTCATGATGTTGAACACGAGGTAGCTAGTGGGATGTTCATTTGTCACGCTTTCTCTGTTAGAACATGGAACTCTCAAAGAGTAAATATATTAAAAGTAACATGGAGTCAAGGACTGTTTTGTTGTGTGGGAGATTTACATTTCTTAACGTTGTCCTGAGAGAAAGGTTTTTCTTTCCTTTTAAATTATAGCCGTGGCCATTAAGAGTTATTAAGTGATACAGAGTGTCTCTATGGTTGCCTGTCAATGTGCGATTTTTATTTCTCTTCCTCCAAGAAATTATATTATCTATTAATATAGAAGAGTTTTGCAAAGACAAATACAGAATAGGGAGTTAAAAATATTAGAAAATGCAATATGGAACACTAAATACAGCTGGATGCAGATCATCCATCTATTTTATACATGTTTTTCTAGTCTTTGTATATTCAATTCCCAATCAGAATCTTCTGTTACGTTTCAAATTCTGTCAAATTAGACAATTTCACAGCTTTCTGGAGAATAATCTTTTTCTCTAGAGAATCTAAAAATTGTATTAAATATGAGTGAATCAAATAACGATGCATATTTTGTTTGTTGCTCAGCTGTGATAATTATTAATATATTTAGCTTGTACTTTCCATTAACATGTATTAGAGTACATCTGTTGACGTCTCATGGACTGCAGAGATTAAACACTGATGGAACAAATGAACCTTAATCAGAATTTGAACCTCGTTTCTCATGCTTTCATGAAGAAAAGAAGAGCTATAGTAATGATGTAACAATGACAAAAAAAACTATTCACTGAACATTTTTAGACATTTAATAGTGTTGGGTTTTTTTTCCTCTTAGTACCTATGAAAGTAATAAAGGAAAGTTATCTTAATGCTTTTGTCTTCACATTTGGTTATTAATGGCCATGGAATCTAAAAAAGTCAGCCTAGCCACCAAAGTGCTAAGTGACAGTGCACACAAATAATGTCCACCAATCTCATCACTCCTGTCCAACAGAAGTAACGGGTCATCCCAAAAGTGAAGACAGAATAATTCATGTTCATTCTACCATTACTCTTTTTGATAAAGTTGCCAGGAAAATATGTTAATAATAAAGATTTCTGAAATACAAACACCCATCCAGTAAGAATTATTAGCTCTATGGTAGGTTTTTCTCTTGCCCAGGAAAGGCTTACTGGAACCTCATTCAGCATACAGAAAACGAGCAAACACTCCTACCCATCCTCAAAAATTTGTGTTAAAAGCACATAGACTTGAGTACCCGCATTTAAATACCACTACTGATTCACATCTTTAGCACAAGAATGCTTTGAGGACCATCCCTGATTTACCAGCAGTGTGTGACAATGTACAAAAAATGTGCACTATGGGGAACTCTGATAGGGCTCTCTGTAAGCTAAGTACACTCATCAGTTCTGTGTCTCTGCTGTCAAGTCAAAAGCATGATCTGCTGGCGTAGCTTTCTGCAAGCATACTCCAATGTTAATCACACAGAGCTTCCTGTAGAGGAGCTTCACCAGCTCTCAGGCACCAAAGAAACATCTGCTTTACTAAGGGCAGCAATTTTTCTTGTGGAGTGCTCTCCACATATTGGAGTGTTCTCCAGAGAAATATCACACCACCTAGAAAGCACCCTAGAAGCAATACAGTCCCAGGGCGAATTCAGACAAATGGAATCTGGCACTCAGATGTATGCTTACGTGTATAGCACACATGGTGATTTAGACCTCTTATTGATTGCAAATGCACATTTTAATGGAAATCCTTTAAAATGATGCATTGATATGTTGCAAGGTTTATAGGGAACTTTATTTTAATTTCTATACTGAGGAAACTGCATCTGGTATAATTCATCTGATGAAATTTACAGATCCAATTAGGTAAGTGTTGATTTCATTGTCACAGAAAATATCAATTTAAGTGCAAGCCTCTATGTTTCCTACCTCAGGGACCTAGAGGGCTATTTTATTGGTTGGGTATTGTTTGCTGATTTTTGATACTTTAATAAAACCCTTTGGCACTGCTGTGGTTTCCCATTTCCTTACAATTACACAAACCATAAGTCCTTAATACAGATGGAGACCTTTATTAAACTTGTGAATATATGCAATAAAAAAGTCTAGAGCGCTGCAGTCCAACCTGCTGATTGTTAACAAGATGCAAAAGTGCTTTTAAAATTATCCAATAGTGTTTAATCTAAAAAAGAAAAAAGAAAGAAGAGGGAAAGCAAAAAAACAGTGTTAAAACTGAAGCACAGCTTGTAAATAACATTTAAAAATGTACCACAGGAAAACTGAATGGCAGTGATCTCCTTCCTTCCATGCTCCTAACTTTTCTGTTGTGCACAGTGTGCAGCCCTCTCTGAGCTAAATAAGTGGGTATTTATTCTGTTCCTTCTGTGGTTACCTGAACTGCACATTCCCTAAAACACATGAATGTAGCCAGTAAATCCCATAGGGAGTTACTTGCTTTTAACCTACCTGATGGATTTACCAATACTGTGCAGCACCCTTCCTAATTCTCTTTGCTCATATTGTGAAACTTTGTGAGGAATCTAGAGCCATGGAAAACCAATTCATCTGCAAAAGCTGACATTTCATGATGCTGTATAGACAGAATGACCATAGCAATATCACAGCCTGAGGTGGATATTAACTGCATTTTGTTGAGCCTTTCAGCTGCAGTAGGCAATACAGCTTCATTTAGGCTACTTGGATTGTCTTTTATTTTTAGGCCAGCTGGATGAAGCTGAGAGGCTGGACTTTTCTCTGGAGGGATGAAGAATTGTCACTCCTGCTCAAGCCAGAAGGGACACACACCCGCTTGATAGTTTGTGAAGACATAAGTCTTCCCAAGGCTGGCCAAAAAAACGATATGACATATGAAGATGACACTAAAGTTTAGCCATCAGTAGGGTTAAGATTATCTCTGAAAGTAAAATCAGTGTGGGAGGTGGTGAATGCAAGGCTATGCTGAATGCCATCCTGAACATCTGTTCTCTTCCTGTAGATCTCTGATCCACAAATGCATCCAGGTTTCCATGATACCATTACTCCCAGGTCACGCAGAGAAGGTATTCTGTACCTTTTTTTAATTCTTTTGTGAAGATTTGAATCTAAGCTTCAAACTCAGGCTTCTGGGCAGCATGCCCAGTCTATGTGCCCTCAAAGAACCTGAAAAGGAAAGGAAGAATCCAACCCTTTCCTTCAAAAGGAAAAAAGTTATCCTCACTTTATCAAACTGCAAAAACTATACTGAGGAGGTATGACTTTGCACAGGGATGACAAGGTGAAGATGCACAAATGAATTTAGATCAGCAGCTGCGATCAAACCTAAATAAACCTACCTGTAGGGATACAGTTGGAATGTAAGAATGTCTGGTTTGTGAGGATATCTCATTGATGGTTAGTTAGCAAACAAAAAATAATAATAATAAAATAGAAGCAGTAGATTAAACACACACATGTATAAATTGTATCAAACAGTACATAATTGAAGTCACACCAAAATCAGAGCTCCCAGGTCACCATAGGGGCCATTGAAGGAACTGCTCAAGCATGAACTTGACCAGACTCAACCAGAACTGTGTAACTGATAATCAAGCAGAAAAAAAAGATAATTATGAGAAAGAGTAAACTTGATTTGGGATATTTCAGCAAGACTATGGAATCAAGTTAAGTGTATTAAAAGATGTTTCAAGGGGATTGTAGGAGCACAGGATACCTAAGGAATGTTTGGTTAAAGGACAACAAGCAAGAAAAGGGGGAGATCAGTGGATCACAGAGTAAAAGAGGTAGGATTGGGAGGACAAATGGGGGCAGTTATGTGCCAGCAGACTTCTGGTCAATGCACTTGCCTGGCCAAGCTCTGCACCTGATCACCACTGCCTGTCCTTTCTTCTTATTAAACTTTAGTCCTAGCTGTATTCCTAACCAATCTCATTTCACCAGGACACTGTCCTCAGTTCTGTGTGGGTAATTTGCTTAGTGAGTTTCAGACAAGCTCACTAACCAGTGAGCAGGAGGAGGAGATCTGTATTTGGAAAGGCCCAGGGACAGAGACTGCAGTTGGATATTATCCAGATCAGTGTCAAAGCAAGGACATTGGCCTGACTTAAAGTCCACAATATTATCTAATGAATCTTGAGAAGTAGGAATGACTGGAAATTGAGAGATTGTTGGTGTGTGTAGGCCCCATTAGCAAATTTAAATCTTGAACAGATTGAGAGGAGGGAGGCATTCAGCAATCTGTGTTGTGCAAGGTTATGTGTATGCCTTGTGTGTTTCTAGATGCTGCCAGATGCAATGGTGTCTTGCCTGCACTCAGCTGTGCTGCTGGAAGTGTTTGTATTTATTTTGTGTATATTTGTACCCACAAAACACATGCCTGCCCTCACCACAGGCTGAGTCTGGAATTGGTACCAGCAGTAGTTTTGTCTGGCAGACTGAGAAGAAAAACCTTGTGTCTTAAAATCCTCAGGATCTAACTTCCCTTAAAAAAAATTAGAAGCTCAGCTCAAACTAAAACTTCTTTCAGATGACAGTTCTCCATGCATATGCCAACATGACTTTGTGATAAGGAGAAACCTGGCACTGCTGGGAATAAAACCATTAAGGTGAATGAGAGGAGCTTCCAACCCACAGCAAAACTGCATTGTATCAATTAGTCTGTGTGTGGCCACAGATACTCTTCACCAGTGAGCAGGTTGGTCATTTTTGCCTGTAGTGATTGGGTCCATAAGGACCATGGACGTGAACAGAAGTCCTTCCAGTTGTGCTGAAAATCCTTCCGTCCCCTATAGAATAAAAAACAGTGTGGTATAGTTTTGTTAAAACTGCGAGGCATAATAGACAGTGAGAGGATTATTGAAAAAAAAAAAAAAGAAAAAAAAGAAAATAAAGAAACCACCACCAACAACAAGAACATGATTAATCTATTATAAAAATAACAACTAAACCACAAAGGAGATCTCAGCTTACACACACCTAAGGGTAGATTAAAAAATAAATAAATAAAAATAAAAAACAGGTTGCTGATTACCGTATTATTGATAGGAGTGCAGCACAGCACAGCAATTCCCCCATCACGTGGTCTGGACCGCAGAGCCCATTACGCCGCCTGCTCAGATCTCTGAGAAATAAACCAGCTCATGCTGCTCTGCATAATACTGCTCCTGCTCACACCAGTTCACTGAGAGCTGGCTCATGCATCTCTACATTCTGCCGTGTAGATGCCCCAAAGTGCACACAGATCAGCACACTGCAATATTAAACTCTTCAACTCACATTCTTAGACATTCCCAATGCATTTATTTTTTTTTTTTGCTGGAAATGTGAATGAAGCATGTTGAAATTCTAAGCCTATAAGCACCAATATTTCAAACAAACTCATTTGTGCACTTAGTGGTTGATCTACAGCCCACTAGAGACAATGGGAAGACTGCCATTAACTTCACATCAGGCTCATAAAAAATGAGGCAGATAACTTCCATTAATGTTAATGAGAGTCATGTATATAAATCACCTACTCGCTGACGGAAAAAGAAACCTTTTTCTGTTCTGCTTTTTACAGGGCTTCCCCAGCCTGTGATATTCACAGTCTTCAACAGCATTTTGAAGAAAAAAGGTTTTCCAGCAGCCATGTCTTTCTACTGATTTTGCTTTCTGTCAACACAAGTCAGGTTTTACATAGGTGAAATAGTTTTAAACATACAGTCATACCAGTTTTAACATGATCATGAGTGGACTCAAAATTAAAGTTAATTCCTAGAAGGCAAATTATTTCTCAAATTATTGTTGATGAACTGCAATAAAAAATCTTGCTTTTCTTTTTAATTAACTTTAAAAAGCTAACATTAATTTTCTTAAAAGAGAATTATTTCTTTTTTATCTAAAAATATGAGTTTTTTCACTCCTCTTTATGATCGTTTCATGTTGCCATACCATCATACAATATCCCCAGCTTTACAAAGAAAATATATCCAGACATAAGGAATTACAGAATGGTGTACAAAAGGTCCTATTTGTTTTAGATAACCTTTCCTCTTTACATGGTGGATATGCCCTGAGTGGGCCAGGCAAATAAAATAATAAAATCACAACAAAATAATTCTGTTGTAATATATTAATCTCTTGTGGGCTTTTTGGTGGCTTCAATAGTTTAAAATTATTTTAATATTCATTACTTCTAAAGAAGAGCTTTCTGATGTTCAGTATTTTGTCTTTTTAATTGTATAAATATGTATGTAAGACCTTGAACCAAATACTTTTTAAAAAGATAAAAGTATAACCTCAATAACATTTAAATTTTAGAGGAATTTTAATAGCATTCCAGAGGCTGCATTTTCTTGTACATTTCAGTTATGATGAATGGTCAACAAAAAGTACAGGAAAAATGAGCTATCATTAACAATTTGTCACCAACAGGAGATATTAGGATTCCAGAAAGCATTGCAAATGGATTTTTAGTTTTCAAGACTAGACCACAGCTGCTTTGCTCCACCAGGTTTAGTCTTTCTTTGGCTCCTTATGCTTAACTCCTTAATGTGGCACATTAATTTTAGCCCCTCATATGTTCACTCTTTCAGGTCCCTCTGTCTAGAAATTTTGCCACTCAAATAGCAAAGTGCAAGCTTTCCATCATTCTAATAGTTAAATAATGGCAAGGCTATGCAATTGAAACAGCGTGAAAGGTCACCTTGACAATACTCTGACTGGTAAAAAGTAGCTTAAGGCATCACAGCTCCTTATTGTGAATGAGTTGACTGACTTTATGACTATTCATGGTATTTTAATAATTTTCAAGCTTGACACAAAGCAAGGAATGCTTTGGAATTGTTGCCAACAATCAAAAACATCAAAGATAAACACAATATTTACTAAGCATCTTTCTGACCATACTGAGCAACAACAAAGCAGGGACAGAAGGGTGTTTGAACCAATGATAAATCTTTTGGAATGGCTGGCACAGGTACTCAGTATGAAATTTAAACCTGAGAAAAAGTCTATTGAAAGCTGAAGCTTTTGCTAGCAATGTTCTCAGAAAGCTCTACTTTCAAGATATAAGGAGCACTGGTGTGTAAATATTGCACAAGGACTTTAAGATTGGAATTTGCCTTTATCTTAGGTATGTATTTTATGGTAGGACAAGAGCAGGGCTGAATTTCACATGCTGCTCTGTTGGAGGTGGGACCAAGATCACATAATTCTCAGACTCAGCACAGCTATATGATATCTGGTGAAACTGTAAAGGAGTTTCAGTTTATTTGTCAGTTTCATTTTGTTCTTACCTGAGCTCTTGATGTCTCATCTAAGTGTTTAAATGAACTGCAGCCTAATTTCCTAAATTATAAAGTTAGCATGCTTAAAACCAGATAAGCCCAGAGAATAGCAAAGAAAGAAAACCTAACAAGGCACAAAACGCCTTGTCCTTCTTTATTGTTTTTCTTTTTCTAACTGCTAATTGCAAAATAAGGTTCTCATGCCATGTGCTTTAACAAAACATGAGGTTAAGGTCCAGAATATACAGATTTGGCTAATAAAAGCATTATTAACTTTGGTCCAGTTAAGTTAGCATTTTAACACCCAGTCTTCTGGTATATCTATGTATTTCCTTCCAAAGACATAAAAATGGAGAACATAACTGGCACTTGCTTGCTCAACTCATTGTGAACAGTAAGTAAGGCCCTGAATTTGGAATTCCTGGATACTCCGTGTATGCATCAATACTTAAGGATCCATCTTTCAAGTATCTATTAAACTTTTACGTTAACGTTACTGCTGCGCAAATTTCTGTATAATCAAATTTGAATCAAAGCATAGGGCTGGGTATTATGAATGACAGAACACAATCTTACACACTGGAGCTATAACTTCCTTCACTGAAGGTCTGGCTGCTTGCTTGAGAATGATTAAATCAGTACATTTTTGAGGCTCTTTTAATACTTCATCATCTAGTTTGTAGTGCTGGCACTGAGAGAATGGAAAACCACAACATGCTAAAGACTCACAATGCCAACAGAATTTTCCTGCAGTGACTAAAAAGTCACCAACAGATGACAGTATCTTAACAGGTGCCGCCAGTAAATACCAGAGAGGCTAACAAAGATATAGAATAAGTGGGTAATCTGTAATAGGATAAACAAATAAGAAGTAACAGAATACAGCTTCTATGCACATTGTTCAGACTGCTGCAAAATAATAAACTTTCAACCTATGACAAGCATTTATCCTGTAGCTGACAGAAAAAAAAATAAACAACCATAGAACAAACAGAGTTGCCAGTGTAAGACTAGAGCATGCATGTTTTGCCTCCTACTGAGGCTTATCAGAACTACTCTGCTCTGAAAGGTGCAGGGCAAGCAATGCAGCTTGTCAGCAGCATACTACTACTCAGCTCTAATTTAGAATCACAGAATCACATAGTTGTGGGGGTTGGAAGGGAGATCCAGAGATCAAACCCCCTGGTCAAAGCAGGCTCCCTAGACCAGGTTGCAGAGGTAGGTGTCCAGCCTGGGCAGCCTCTCATCAGTGTCATTGATGAAGATGCTGAACAGGACCAGACTCAGCACTGACCCTTGAGGAACACCACTAAGTACAGGCCTCCAAACAGACTCTGCACCACCAATCACAACAATCTAAGCTCTGCCAGTCAGCCAGTTCTCAACTCACCTCGCTGTCCACTCATCTATTCCACACTTCCTCAATTTTGTTATAAGGATGCTGTGGGAGACAGTGTCAAATGCCTTGCTGAAATCAAGGTAGACTACATCAACTGCTCTCCCCCATTCACCAAGACAGTAATGACATCATAGAAGGATACCAGACTGGTCAAGCATGACCTCCCTCTGGTGAACCCATGCTGTCTACTCCTGATAACTCGCTTCCCACTGAGTGGAGATGGCATCCAGACCAAACTGTTCTGTCACTTTTGCAGGGACAGAGGTGAAGCTGACTGGCCTGAAGTTACTCAGATCCTCCTTCTAGCCCTTTCTGAAGACCAGAGTGACACTGGCTATCCTCCAGTCTTCAGGCACCTCACCCATTCTCCAAGGCCTCTCAAAGATGATAGCAATTAAACAGTAAAGCAATGCAGTCTGATTTCAGTAGTAATAGAAGAGGGTCAGATCTGTATTTCTGGAGGTCGCTTCTCAAGGCATGACACCATATCTTGACTTTAGACAGTATGGGACATTTGCTTGCTAGCATATGTGTGCACATGCACACACACCCCTTCACTGCAAAAGCTATATTAACAGCTGCTTTGTACCTTTACTTAGAAAAGACAACAACCTATAGAGAACCTATAGTGGACACATTTGACATTTCTAAGGCCTGCAGAGTTATGCTTTAAGAGATGTTCACGCTCTTCCTATGAGTCCTTCTAATATTCATCTTGGTATCACCTAATCATATTTGCTGCTGCACGCACTAAGTGATCTCTTGTCAGAATTATTTCTTTCACAGCTGGGTAACAAGGTGATAGGTGGTATCTCTATGTGATAGGCCATCTTTTACCAACTGCAGCAGTAAAGTCACAGTGTTCCCATACATGAGTCCACTGGATAAATTTTACTAGTGCTCACCTCCACCCCTGAGACCCTTTACAGCATTCCAGATGTTCCCCATTAAAGTCAGCTTCAGTGAGTCACAAATAACCAGAAAGTTACCATTAAACAGGAAAGAGACACAAGTATAATTTTTAAAAAATTACAAACTTTTGCACATAATGCTTTTAATTCATTTATTATTCAATTTTGTTTCTATTTAATGATAGCAATTAATTATTAATATCCAGTAGTCATTAAAAGAACTCTGTACTGGATATAGATCCCCATTCACCAGAGAAGTGAGATGGATGAAGGGAACTTTGTTCTTTATTTGAGTGTGAGAGAAACAAACAAGATACTTCTAGAAGTCATCGTTTTGACACTGAATTCACAAATCCACAGGCAAAGACCTGATCTTGATAATAGGTTAATATGGGTGGAAACCGGGTGGAAACTTTGGCTTCTGTCCATTCCCAGCCATTAGTGAAAAAAATAAATAAATACACAGCTATAATTTAACTAAATACTTAGGAAATAATGTAGGAAATATAAAGTTGACCTCAATTTAGCAGAAGAATGCTTACTAGTATTCCTAAAGCCAGACATTAACCCATCTTGTACAAACGTCTGTGAATGCTAAGATAATAGCTCCATAAATGTTGATTTCCTGATGAAGTGGGAAGAATGAGTTTTAACTTACTGCACTACGTGTGCCTGTGCAGAAAGGTCTTCTATAATATAAATTTAAATATACAATCTGTTTTACAATGTTTTCCATCATCTCTTTTCTCCATATGCTCTCCCACTAGGAATCTAATGAGTTCTACATATGAGGGATGACAAGGGAATATGCCTGAGAAATAATTTGAGCAATTATGGCATATGGAGGCATTGTTTTTGAGTCGCTTTTGCCATGAACATTAGGCAGAGCATCTGGGACCAAATTCTGTCTACCTGCCCATGGACAGTAGCAAAACCATCATCTTCCATTTGTAAATTCTGCTGAGGTAATCTGCCATACAGAGAAGCCCATTTCATCAGCTTTATGATCAGACAGCATATTGAAACGCAGGCCATCTATACTTAGAGAAAAATGTTCCTATTCAGATAGAACAGTTTGAGCTAGAAAACATTCTTAAAACTAATGATAGAGACACATCATCTCTCTTTTTCTCCTCTCTCCAAGAACTACAAAGAGCTTGCATTCAGTTCCAGACCATTATTTATAAAAGAAACTTTTCTCAACAGCGATGAAGTTTGGTAAAAACTGACTGTATCCCAGCTAAGAGAGAATAACTGAAGAAAAGTAGAAACAAGAGACTCAAACTCTAAACTGGTAATGGGAAGATTTATATTCTACACACCCAAATATTAGCAAGATATCCAGAATTGAACAAAATGAGAGAAACAGAGCAAACAAAAGCTCCCTTATAAGGAGACATAGCGAGCAGACCATACAACCACCATACCTTTAGAACATTCTGGACACGAGATCTAACTGCTAAGACATAAAACTACAGAATTTAAGATCAACTTTTGACATGTTTGTTCTAACTGTAAGGAGAAAAGACTTTGAGAAATTCAACCAATACGCTGATACAGTGTAAACCTACAATTACACCTATTAGTATTTTTACTTTTTTTTTTTTTCCCTATTATGCATTGCTGCATTTTAGAAAAAGTAATACATCCCAAACTGCAGGGTCTTTCGTGTTTCTCAATGGTATTGTGGAGAAAAGAATGGCCCTATTGTTACAGAAGATCTATGCAGAACTTCATAGTTATGAACATAAACATAATTTAAAGAGTTAATATAGAACTTAACAAGGTTACATGCGGACAATAAAACTTTTATTACATAAACTACTCCTTGAACTTAGTTGGACAATAAACTGTTTTCAGAAGTAAAAGCTAGCTGTAGTTCAAGTCTTTCAGACATGGCTGATAGTGATCTGATGAGTTATATTTAATCAAGAAAATCTATGATCGAAGAACAAACTGACTTTACTTTCCATTGCCACATAACATTACCTGAGTGGTAACAAAGAGGATTTGAAAACAGAGAGAAAGTTTTTTAATCATTAACATCAACAAAGACAAGCACATTAATTTTAGCTTGCTCATTCAGAATTTTCTAAACAAAATACTGGACACAAAATTTTGAAGGCTTTATCCAAACCCTGACTAAATGATCAAGGCACTCTGCCCTTTCTACAGTTTAGTTTTGGAGAAAATCTTAGGAACACAGAACAGATCTTTCCACCACTCTAGAGAACAGAGCCAACAACTTGCTGCTTAGCACCACAAAAAGCCCCCGACAAGACTTCTGTGGGTTGCTGCCTGTATGCAGGATCTACATCCCTATAATCTCCGTGTCTGGTGATGAACCACACAGGTTTTGCCTAGTCTGGCATCCCACTGATAGTAGTCTGAAAAAGAACAGTCATTCCTTTATAGAATGTTTCCAAGTTGACACAGCAATGGTCCTCCTGCCAGATGCTCTAAAATTAATTTTGGATTAAGTGATGTTGGCAACATTTGTCACCACTTGTCAAAATAAAGTTGTGCAAAATTCAGTGTTTTTATACACTGGTTCTTGTAATCACCACGTAAGCAGTGCAGATGAATACAGAAGATGCAAAACAACCATCCATAGAAGGCATTTTCCCAAAACACTGGCAACAACAGTAAAGCAGTAGCAGAAAGTTATGTACAAGAACAAGATTAAAGATGTAATCTAGAAATATTTTCTAATGCTATAAAAGAATAAACAGAAAAGATTTTCAGGATACAAACTGTGTTATGAACACCATTCAAGAATTAAGTAATTCTCATTATATCGTTTAATATCATTTAAATGATGTGAAATCATTTAGCACTATTGGATTGTTTAGGTGCATCACGTTTTATTATAAATCTATCTAACCACTGGCAAGAAAAAAAAAAAGATAAAGGCAATACTGCTATTGCAAAGCAAAACTGTGTTCCCTTCCCTTATCAATATCTTGGTTAACAACTTATTTGTAGAACTCAAGCCAGAAGAAGGAGGCAATAGATCAGCAAAAAAGAATGCAATCACATCTTTCTGTTTTGTTGTTATAGACAGTCATGCACTACCTGCACAATTATAGAAACCTGCCATACAATCATCATTAGGAAAATAAAAACAGCAACAATAACAACAACGACAACAAACCTGTGTATACTTTCGAAATAACAAACTTTATAGTTGGTTTTCAGTTTTAAAACGAATCTATCTGATGCAAATTTTTGGAATGTTTTTTAGCTCTATTTTATATTTATTAGATCTGACGAAATCTTTTTCGTTAAGACTCATATCACGATTTCCTTTTTGTTTTGTTGAACTAACCCAATACATTTTCTTTTAAAGATTTGAACAAAGCAGTTTTCTTTCCATTACTGTACTGCCATACAACACTGCAGACAGACAGAGATCACATATTCTCCAATGATTCAGTAGTCATTAGACTACTGAATTTGAAAGGAAATATGCATTTCCCTCTGATATTTATGCCTGATCATGTTTTTAATCAAATGTACATATAATAAACTGGGAAGCAGAATATAAGGATTAAAGGAGTAACTGAAGAAGACTTTATCTCCAGATGCCCAAAGTATGAACGCCCATAGCTGATCTAGTTACCTGTACTCTATTTTCAAAGCCACCACTACCAAAACAGACACTACAGACAAATGAACTATGGTTCCCACATTGCTCTGAGATTGACCAGCAGAGTTCACTGTTGAACTAAATTGACTGTTTGCTTTTTTTAAAACAGTTTGAGAAATTAAACCAAATCTTTACAATTTCAGGAATGTCTACCATGATTTTTTTAGGAATGTTGTGAGGGATAAAAAAAAAATAAATGTTTGTATGCAGTCTAATCTGAAAAGAACAGTGCACCCATTTGAACTTCCCATGACAATGCCAGAACAGTTGCATTAGATAGCTGCCTTTGCAGAAAGATCTTTCAAACCAGTGGGAGATATTTCCAAATCTACTGAATAAATACAAAATTAATAAACATTTGATCATTACTCACTGAACAATATTATTTTGTTCCACGGGTAAACAAGATAGATCTTCAAAGTGTGCATCCATTCAGGGAACTCTGTTTTATATCACAATTTTATTCACTTGTTATGAATATTCACAACATTAATCTACTGCAAATAATCTAATAATAATAAATAACCAGTATATTTGAAAATCCATTTATTTTCACTTATTGATATGCATGTGTTACACTTGTATATAATACAGTATTTTCAGTGTTGGCTTTAGAACAAAGGAACAAATAAAACAATATTGAGAAGCATGATGCAGACTTTTGACCAAAGACAGGCCATATTCAGATTTTACAAAACACCACATTAATACTTTGCACTATCCCAGTCTTTTTAAGAAGCTACCTTCCACCCTGCACCCATTAGCAGAAATCCATACTATATTAATCCATCCTAATATACTGAGATACCTAATTGCTGCTACAAACAGTTTATCCTAATTAAATTTTAATCAGACAAGAGTATCTTTCCCTGCCAACATTTTTTTATTATTTCTCAGCAGAATGATAGAATATACTTCTCGATTTTAGTCAGAACAATCATTTATTTTGTTTAAGCTCTCCTGTGCAGTAATACAACAGAGGTAATGAAATGTTTTTGGAACAGACGAGGATGCTGCGACAGGCAGACCTTTCCAAGGTATGCATCCATCATGGAACTTTATATATAACTATCTTGCCATATCAATGGCTCATAATGATAAAACCATTTCCATCTTTTTCAGAGAGTTTGGTAACCACACAGGACTTTTAAATAAGCCTAATCCTATATATTTTTGCCTGCCATTAAGTGTGTGTGCTTTTCATTTAATGAACCAAAGCATACAGTCAGAACTCTCTCACTCTTTCAGTTAGCATGCTTATGTAGTGTCACTAAAAAGAATTGCCAAATTTTTCTTTTATCAGTATTACAGATGGCACAATATACACTAAATTAAGTATAAAATTATACATTCTGTAATAACTTAGAAAAAAAGCTCATAGATGCTTAAGGCCTTTAATTATGGAGGTTTTTTCATGTAACAGCACATCACAAAGTTCAAAAAATTGCTACTGAAATATAAAAATTAAAAAAGGAAATGTGATTTTGGCACAGATCAGGTCTGAATTTGAGGACAGTAAGCAAGCAAAATACTGATGAATCATATATCCAGTAAATCACTAGAACTTTTTTCCTTTATAGTGATGAGTCTGAGCAGACATCTACATAAGCATCCAACAGTACTTATTCTCAAGCAAGAGATTTTATTTTTCAGTAAAAAGAGAAATATTCTGAATGACTACCACCCAATTTCATAATTGAAAAACTCATTTACATCCCTGCCTACTTTTATAAAAACGGATGAAATACTTTCCTTGACTGCTTACCATGAATTTCAATGAGTTAAATGTCGCGAAAGTAAAGTACAGGAACACTTGCCTCCTTCAAAGTAAATTGAAATATATATCTTAAAGGTATAAAATGCTTTATAATGGAAGTGGTAATTGAGTTTTGACCACTGCTTTTTTTAACTGCCAAATAGCTGCAGTAGTTGGTTAGCCTTAGGGAAACATGTCAACCTGACTATACATTCTAATATGACTGATGTATTCAGATAACTATTACTTGTCAACAATAATTATTAACAATGGATATATATTTCCATTCCTATAACAAAAGCAACTTCAAGATGTTGAAATATGTACCCTTTAGAGCTCCAAGATTAGAATGCAAATAAAAATGTCTAAAATTGTGCCATGCCAGAGGACAATTTCTGCAATGGAAATTTAATTAAAGCAGTGTGCAGTCCCACCAGCAATCAGAATGTGGACCAGGGATCATTTTAGAGGGAAGGAACCAATACATTTTGGAGATTGACTTCATCAGGATGAAATGCCACCAGTCTGGAAAGGAGAATCCGAACGATTGCTGATTTTCTGCACCTTTTGAGAACCACCTCTTGAGATTACAGCTGCAAATTCCTCAGCAAGTGTAATTTAACAAGTGTACACAGTTCAATCAGCTGAAATCTTTGTGACACAGAAGTTCAAAATAACTTTCCAGTAGTTTTGATCTCAAGGCTGTTGTTGATTACAAACCAGGTTCTCATTGAAACAACTGATTCTGAAGGATACACCCCAGCAGTACAAAATTTCACTTCAAGGATTGCCTGGAGAAATGAAATTCCTATGTGTTGTATTTAATGTTATCAGCCTTGAGACTGACTTGATTTGTCTTTAGCTATCGGGTTACCTGCAAAGAAAAAAGAAAATAAAAAATCAAAACTGTACGTAGATAATCTACTTCTGAAGTCCTGGAAATTGAAGCTGAAATACAAGACCTCTGTCCAGCAAAGCTGTTTCAATTATTTATAATGAAGTGAGTAATTCCCAATGGTACTAGATGGGGAAGTTCCCCAGGTTACACTGGGTAATTAAGTGCTTTGTTGGAATTGGACCTAAAAAGGAGACACTTAAACATGACCACTCTTAAAAGTATAATTTAGAAGAACTGAAGGTCACAAATTTTAAGGGAATTGACTTTAAGGAAACTTTCCCCCTTTTATTTATTTCTTTTCAGAGTCAGAATTTCTAAGTGTAAAAACAGTGCTTTTAAAATGCTTGCCATTGGGTACTGGGGATATATCGCAAGTGTATTCATCTATTCTTTGCATGCTACTTGAAAATGCAATGTTCTTTTAAGTGCTAAATATATTCTAGCAAGCGATAACCACTTAGTGGTGAGACAAGGACAAAAGCTATGCATACAGAAACAAAAGATATATCTTTCCAGTTATTTGCAAGATATAAAATAATTCAAGGAGTTCTCTTAGAGTGATTTCACCCAACATAATGTGAAACAAGAGTGAAACAGAAGGATCATACAGAAAGAGTGGGAGGCAAAGCATTTCCCATTAATTGGATTTTACTCGTGTCTAATTCAGATTTTAAAAATTAAAAGAGAAAAAGTCCATCATATCAAAGAAACATAATTTTGAGGAATATTTCTGCTGTGTCAGTGTGTACAATTAATGATCATATAACATTTGAATATCTCATTTTGTCAGGGGACAACATTCCCACTCATGACGAACAGCCTAATTGGATTGGTCACAATAACACCTTATGACAGACATCAAGGGACATATGCATTTAATTTTGATCTCAGAGAGAAGGGTCATGCTCTGTAATGATGAAACATTCCTTTGCCCTCAGCAAAACTGTTTGCACACAGCTCTCATCAGTTCTGCAGAGCACAAACATAGAGTAGAATATTAAAAAGACTGTTCTAGGAGTTCATTACTTCAGTTTGCCTTCACTAAGTTGTTTCTAGAAACAGCAATTAGGAAGGCAATAATAAAATAGTGCTTTGTGGTTTTTATAATACCAAAGATTTATTTATTACACTGTTACTTTTAGTTCTTGCTGTTGTAAACTGCCTCTTGTGACCCCTTTGTTAATGGAAGATTGCCTGAAACAATAATGAAGAATTAATTTAAAAGTCAGGTGACATATTTGTATACCTTGCAACAAAGCTCAAAATGCTGACACAGCATCTAATTTGGTTTCATTTATTTGTTTACTTGTGTGTGTTTGTTATTGTTACAAGCTGGAATTCTTCTCATGGACACAAGTGCACTGGGATGCATACTGTAAAATATACATCTTCTGATCCTATCTGCAGGTGAAATTTTATTAGCTTCACTTGGTAGGTAGATATATATATAAAACTGTGGTAAATCATCTGATGTAAAACACACTGAAAACAGATAAAAGGAAATGAGACTCCTAAAGAGGTCAAGTAGATGCAACACCGAAGTATCTTACATTTCTGTACCACTGAGTATACCAGAAACAAAGCAGAACCAGAGGAAGGTTTCCTCAGAGACACAGCTGGAAAGGCACAGTCACAGGAACTCATCTGAATTCTCTTTTCTGACCACATCCACAGGGAGTAAGTCTTTGTTCTTGAAAAGAGAGGATGTAAGCTCTCTTTTTAGAGACCAAGTTGACCATGAGCCAGCAATATGCCTTTGTGGCAAAGAATGATAATGGTATCCTGGTCTGCATTAAGAAAAGTCAATAGAATCACAGAATCATTTTGAGTTGGAAGGGATCCTAAAAGGTAATCTCATCCAACTCTCTTGTAATGAACATCAACACCTACAGCTAGATCATCTTGTTCAGAGCTCCATCCAGTCTGACCTTGAATATCTACAGGGATGAAGAATCCACCACCTCTCTGGGAAACTTGTTCCAGTGCCTCACCACCCTTATCATAAATAATTCTTCCTTATATCCAGTCTAAATCTCCCCTCTTTCAGTTTGAAATCTTTTCCCCTTGTCCCATCACAAGGGATCCTGCTAAAAAGTCTATCCCTTTCATTCTCATAGCCATCCTTTATGTACTGAAAGGTCTATCTGCTTCCCATATCTAGCTCTACAACTGTGTGGTGAGGATATTCCTGTACAATCCACATTCCCTGTTACATACAATGAATAAATGACATAAAGAAAAAATGACTGATAGCGACTCAAATCCTTCCTTTGTATCAGGTACCTAACAATATACAGAGGTCATCTTTTTTATGATGACTGCATAAAAAGTCAAGTTGTGTATCCCTAGTTTTTGCAGTTACGTGATCAGAGTTTTTACCTCCTTTCCTTTGCCAGAATTTTTATTATTCCACCTGCTGCACTTTTTTTTTTTTTTCCTTAATGTACAGGTCACACACTGCTACTCTGAGTAACACACATAGTGGTTCATATTTTCCTCTATGTAGGAAAGTAATACTTATTATGAGCAAGCACACACCAGCTATTAACATTAATGGAAGTTATATATCCATACACATTAGGGAGAGAATAGACCTCTCAGATGTTAAAGGCAATTTCATAAAGAAGCAGGGAAATTTTAGCTAATATGTAGTGATGTTATTCCCAGAAATGCCTAATCTGGGACAAAATAAAAGCTATTGGGTTTGAGTAGCAGTGAAGCAAGATATTGTGCCAAAGGTCTTTTTAACAAACTGGGATTGAGAACATAACGTGTCTGATCTCCAAAATCCTAAGAGAACAGTAACACACTGAATGGGTGCAAGTGAAGTCTAATCAATTTCTCAGTGAATAATTAATATGCATGAAAATGAACTTTGCTGCTGCTTAACAACACAAATGAAAAAAGTACATAGAACCTTAAGCATTGTAGGTATTGATTTGAATTAATTTGTTCATTCTTGGAACATAATTACTCCCTTTATGCTAATATATTTTTCACACGGTTATTATGTCATAAATAGAATACATTAGTCTCTCTTCACTTTCTTGTACTAAATGTGCAATTAAAGTATAATTACTCTGCAGTTGCAGACTTTTTAATTTAAATTAGTGAGTGGCTGCTGTAAATTGGCTGTAATTGTATGTGAACTCATTTGATTTTAAAACAATAATATAAAATTAAATATATCTAAAGTTTTCCACATTTCGTCTGCGAATATTCCTACAAGATTCAGTCCTTCCTATCAATTCAAGATATTTTCTGGTCAGCTTCTATTCCAGTGCTACTGACAACATGTGAAAAATGTTCTCACTTGTGAAATTCCCACAGCTGATGAATACAGCAGATAATGTGTTCTGTTCCATCAGAATAGATTTCTGTTAAAAAAAAAAAAAAGTCACTTGCTTTTACTCTAGATTCTTATGCCTTATAAGAGGAAGGAGGATATTCAAGACCATAGAATGTAAGGAATGGATGAGTGAATGTTCTCTGTGTGAAAAAGCAGTTTTCCTAACTGTCCTAAACCTAAGCATCAAAGTTACAGAATCTCAATACATGGCACATATTTTCTGTTTTTTCAGAGAAATAAATATATTACTATATATTTCCTAACTACATAATAGTTTATACACACAAATGAGGTATAAAAATAATTGTTATCTAATTAGTAATGTTTTTAGAAATAGATATTATAAGATGCACTGAAGTCAGTGTGTGCTGGAATATTTCATAACACAACTTCTTACATTACTAATTTTTGACTGGCAGATCTTTTTTTTTTTTTTTTTTTTTCAATGTTAATCACATCCACACATAAAATCTATATGAACAACAAAGTAATGAGTTTGTAAATTTAGCACTTGAAACAGGAACTTCCATTCTGTGGGTGCCCTTGCATGAGGGACCCCCTGTTCTGTCTTGTAGCGAAAGAATTCATATAAATATGAGAGACAGGAAGAATTTAATACTTAATGTTTTATTTTCACTAGGCTTTGTTGCCTCTTCAATTAGAATTTTTCCATCAACCGTATTGTATAGGACTATGTGTATGGTCATAGCCTGAACATTGTCTGAGCATACTGAAAAATCATCAAGCTGTCTTTTCTTTTTTCAGATAAGTAAGGCAGAGAAAGGGAATTACACATTTTTAACAGTTAATAGTTCACCTTGTGCAACGTGGAATTGCATTAGACAAGAAAAGCCTTCTTGGCACGCCTACATTCTTCTGCATAATGTTAAAAGCCTGAAGAATACGAAAATGGTTTGGGGATTTCTTAAAAAAATAAAAAGGCTCTCAGAAATATATTTAACGGACAACATGGGACAAGCTAAATACAGGGAACATCACAAGAATCTCTCAAATAAATTCTTCAACAAAGAGAAACATTACAAAAATCCCTAGCTATGAACTGTCCTCCTGAACATCCCTTGAAGAAAATATAGTTTTTTTTTCCAATATAGCCCTTATTTGTATACAGTACAATTCTGTGTCCTTACTTTTACATTCTTTCTCATACTGAACATAAACACAGCACAAAAATTATGGAAACAGAGTCAACAAAGCAATCTTTTAGCAAATCTTTACTAAAATAGGATAGGTTTGAAGAAAGTTATTTCAGTCATATTTTATCATGAAAAAAAGAAAGAAAGAAAGAAAACAGCTTATTTCAGTTGTGAAAGCTTAATATTGACATTACAATGAGAAACAGAATTGATCATAGAACTAGAAACAAATATCTGTCAATTGATTTTCGCCTCTTATGCATCTTGCATATGAAAGTCCAAGCTGGAAATAAATATTTTGAACAGATGGAAGCTCATTATTTCCTGGATCTTCAAAATCCATACAGCACATTTGTTATGCACTGTTATTCAAACATGGCTTGTTAAGGCAAATGACAATTTGCATTGCCACTTGTGCATTTTTGTTGAAGAAATATTCTAAACTTGCAGCATACTACCATGTACCTGTAATACTTCAAATGACTTAGCAAATCTTAACAGAGGACAGGCTGACAATTTCCTCAGAATATGAGAATCCTGTATTTTATTTTCTACATTAAGGATGAAGATGGACAAAGAGATTAAGGATATGTTTGCATTAGGGTGTGTTGATATGCCAGAGGGTAGAAGGGCTCTACAGAGGGACCTGATAGACTGGATTGATGGGCCAAGGTAAACTATGAGTTTCAATAGGGCCAAGTGTTGGATCTAGCATTTCAGTCACAACAACCCCAGGCAACCCTACAGACTTGGGAAGGAGTGACTGGAAAGCTGCGTGATGGAAAGGGACCTCAGTGTGCTGATGGACAGTTGGCTGAATATGTGCCAGCAGTGTGTCTAGGAGGCCAAGAAGGTCAAGAGTATCTTGGCCCGCATCGGGAGTAGTGTTGTGAGCAGCACTAGGGAAGTAATCCCCTCCCTCTACCTGGCACTGGTGAGGTCCCAGCTCAAGTACTGCGTTCAGTTTGGGACACTTCAATACAGAAAGGGCACTGAAGTGCTGAAGCAGGTCCAAAGAAGGGCAACAAGGCTTGGGAAGGGCTCGGAGAATATGCCCTAAGAGAAACAACTGAAGGAACTGGGGCTGTTTAGTCTGGGGAAGAGGAGACTGAGGGGAGAGCTTATTGCTCTCTTCAAATACCTGAAAGGCAATTGCAGTATGAGAGGGTTTGGTCTCTTGTCACTGGTGACAGGTGACAGGACAAGGGGAAATGGCTACAAGTTGTACTGGGGAGGTTCAGTTTGGATATAAGGAAAAACTTCTTTACAGAAAGGGTTGTAAAGCACTGGAATAGGCTTCCAAGGGAGGTGGTTGAGTCACCATCCCTGAATGTGTTTAAAAACTGTCTGGATGTGGTCCTTAGGGTAATGATTTAGAGGCGTCACTAGAGTTAGGTTACTGCGGTTAGGTTGAGGTTAGACTTGATGATCTTCAAGGTCTTTTCCAACCTGAGCAATTCTATGATTCTGTGATATGCAGTTAACAGCAGATAGGTGTGTCCATAATAGATAACCAATTTTTGATAAGCAGAAGAAATCATTTAAAAGTTTGAGAAAGGTTAAAGTAATTCGATCGTATTTCAGAAGTATGCTTGATAAAGTAACTGCAACAGAGAACTAAGAGTTGGGAAACAGGCTGTTGTTTCACTACTACAGACTGTTACTTGACTTGAGCTAATGACACAAGACAAAATTAGAGTGATTTCTGAGAAGCCGTGAAAACAGCTACTTAATTATAACTATTCGAATTAATTTACCTTCACTGAGGGTTAAGTATTGACAGGTTTTTTCAAATCTTGAGTTGTTTCATTCCTGACCATAAAATTTTGGCTGTACCTGTCTTTTTATATCAAGACTCAAGAGCATTAATTTTTTGCTCTTAAATTTACCTTTGGGAATGCAATACAAAATGTATTTCAAAGCCTGTTCCCAAGCATGCAATAAAGCGATTTAGAATTTGAGATCCTTAGGAATGTCCTTCAGCAAACAACTCTAGCTCGTTTTATTAATTAAACAGAACATTTTCCAATACAGCTAAATGGCTCCAAAGTTTCCAATGTCTTTGATTAGTACCAGACTCTAAAGCTCTTAATTATTTTGTGCTTTTATTGCACTGTGACTAAACAGAATTATATTTGTGATCATTTTTGTACTTCAGATCGTTCCTTAGAATGAAACAAACATTGAAAACTCATTCCACACTGTGTCATTTAAGTACACTTTTGTATTTCATATTTTCCTACTACTCCTATTGATCTTGGCTGGAAATTTTAGTTGTTAAATATGCAGATCTAGACAAGCATTGTTAAAAACTGTAAGGAAAACTAAAAGAACTTTTGCATATAAACTGAGTTTTCCTATTGCTCTGTATATACTAAGCATATATCAAACGATCTTAAAGCTAGAACTGGAAGAATAGAAGAAAAATATTTTAGAGCATGCCATGCATTTCTGAAAACGGAAGAGTTTTAATATTAAACAAATTATATTATATCTAAGGAATATAGCATAAATACCCCTTTCCCAACTTTTTCTGTATTGTAAGTAATCCAGTAACAGATAACAAGCTTTCAACAATGAAAGAACAACTAGCTCCATGTACGAAGACATACTTCTTTTTAAGCAGCGTTCTCACACCTTCCTATGATAGTAACACAAGTTTATTAATTGGATCTCCCTTTGAAATAAGAGTGAGAGAATAAAGATGTCATAAAGGCTCTTAGAAGCACCTGACTGATCCACTGAAGCTACTCAGTAACACAGCACAGAGCCTCTTGAATCACCCTCCTGGAGCACTGCCCAAGTAAGCCAGGATTCCTGTGTATCTGCATCAAACTAAATAACTACAATGAAGAGTAAGGTACAACAGTTCCTGTTAATACTATGTAAACCTGTATTTGTACACACCTGCTGCTCTGTGAGTAATAAACCAGGGCTGGAACACATTTTCTGGAGTGGTTTGACTCTTTATTCCTCAACGAACGTTCTGGCCCTTCCTTAGAATCCGACCATGACTAGGATTCATCACAACTAGAGCTCCAACGTGGAGCCAGTTTATTTAGTATGTGTGGAAAAATCATAAATTGTCATCAGGCACAGCAGAAACCTCCTTTCTCTACTTCTCCATTCGGACTTGAAGAGTTTTACACGTTTGCCTAAGAAACAAACACATGTCAAGTACTACACTGGTATGGAATTACTTAAAGAAAACACAATTGGGATAGATGGAACTTTCTTTAACTTACAGGTAAAAGTGCAGAACAACAAGAAGAAACGTATGTCAGAACCAAAGTAAACTCTCTTAGGAAAGGAGCATGGCCTCAAAAAATCCCCCAAACAATAACAGTAATTTCAAAGGAAAAGGTTCAAATATACTCAAATTCAAACATAGTGATTTGTCAAGAAAACCAAATAGAAATGGATAAGTAGCATTTACTCTCATTTTAGCAAGCATATCAAGTATATCAGCATTCTATTATAAAACAGTAATTGAAAGGGTCTTTGAAAATCAAAGTGCATGAATACAAGTTTGATACAAATAAGAGGCACGTGATCAGAATACATTTCCCGCTAAATGAAAGGTTTGAGCGTTTTCTTAACATAATACACAAAAAATACAAAATAAACAAACAAAAAAAACCCCTCAAGTGCATAAAGTTTGACAAAAATCTGCATTCAGAGGACAGCTCTACTTACAGTAACTTCTATGGCTAGTAGGCTACAGGAAACACCATAAAAAAACAGAAGATACATTTCAAAACACACTAATCAATTCAGGCACCTAGTTCCTTATCTACATTTTTGAGGAAAATTCTTGGATCTGTTGATAAATTCTGATTATTTCTGAAAAGGACTTCGCAGTACCTCAGAAGATCAACTAGGATTCTTCAAATAATGCTTACAAAAGATAATTATCTTCCTGTTTCTCTTTTTCCTTTAGGCCTTTTAACATAAATGCCCTACTGCAGGTGATCAGAAACCTCTATTACAAGATAAAATTCATAAATTGGATATTCCATTGATCTAATAAAATAGCTATGCTTTTAAAATATAAATAAACGTGGCTCTGGATTCATATTCACTTGAATTTGATTACAAAATAAACATAATTGACTCAACTCACTGGGACAATTATATTGTATAACTGATGAAGACATATGAAATATGTCAAGGATAAATATAATTCATTACTTTTTCAAATGTATTTTGTTGTTATTCTCTTCCAAAAGATAATGTCACTACAATGTCCATAACTAAACTTTCTCAGTGATTCCTTAATTGAGAGAAATCAAGTTTATGTTAGATTGTTATAACTTCACAAAGTTCTTCATTTACAGACAACAGTTTTGTATTGAAAGAAGACTTAAACATAAACCTTATTTTACTTTCTGTAACAGATAATAACTGTAGTAATTCAGACAAGGATATATCCTCTCGTGGTTTTTTGAGGTGATCACAATTCCACAGGGGCACTGCAGCATGACGACATAAAAGACTGCAAGACAATTAATTAAAAAATATGTGATTTTCCTCTGTTTTACACCATCTCAAACGGAAGATAAAAATAACCTCAGTCCTTTTTCAAAGAGGCAATCTGAAGGATTATACAGTCATTCTACCCTACTAACTCAGAGAAAGTAAAGGGAAAAGCAGAGTCCTTTTGTCTTTCACTCAGTCTTTCAGCACTAACCTAAATAGCCTACTATTATTCTTTACTGGAAAGGGAAATCTCTACCAACCAGCTTCTTTTGTCTAATACACTAGCAAAAAAAAAAACCAACAACAAAAAAACCCTCCTTATTTTAAACTAGGTTGAGGTTTTAAATTGCCTAGTAGCTAAAATGGATTTTCACCTTTTCATATATTTTTCCAGAAATTGCCTAAGATTGAACTTCAAATTATCCCTAGTAATGTGTTATCCCCAGGTGTGTTATTTCTCTAGAGATTTTGAATGGAGAATAACAAGCCATTTGGATGAGATCAAAATAGAAACATAAATTATTTCCTTACCTGTAATTTTATCTTCTCTATGAGGGTACCTGCTGCTCTGTTAGTGCAGTACTGATGTGTTTTCTACCTTTGTCCCAAGCTTCAGATTCCTTTGGTGATTTTCCCCCACTTGCTTACCAGCTTCCACTGCTGGCATTTTGAGGTAGTGCACTCACATTTGGCTCCACGAATACTGCCACAGCTGAGGGAATATAAGACAACTAAAAAACAAGTTAGAATACAGCAGAGCAATATCCAGGCAGGAAAAAAAAAATGTTTGAAAACAATGAATCAGTCATCAACTTGAAACACTTCGATCATTTTCCTCTCTCTTTCCATCAATTTAGAGTCTCCGAATAGTGTGCAGAGCAAATTAAGGCAAAGTAGTGAGTGCTGACAGAGTAGTGGGTACCCATTTAGAGAATATAAAATTATTTTAAGGAAAGCTAATTTTAACTTTCTCCAGTCTGAGTACCCATTACACTATCTCTCTAATACAAACAAGAAACAGAAGAAAGGTGGTAGATTTAGAAGACTACAGAAAAATCCCTTTCACCCTTTGTCAGTTCCTAATAGAAGCAAGAAAAGGGAAGACTGAAGAGGTTTTCATCTAAAAGTTGTCAGAGATGAACAATTAGGATGATTTCTCACTGCCTAGAGAAAAATACATAAAGCCTGGTTCACTAGGAATTAGTCAGGGTTACAGTTGCTCATTCCTGACTAATTGTTGGTCTTCTTGGCTATTAGAGAAAAATGAATGAAAAAGATAAATCAGTACTTCCAATTTAAATAAATAAGTATACAGAACAGAGAGCAAATCTACCATCTGTGCTCAAAAAGGCACGTAGATGACTAAGCTTCCCTGCCATCCTCTTGAACATCTGACATGTATGATCACAACATCCTGTGGCACTCTTGGAAGCATATTCATTGATATTAATTCCAGAAAATATCTTTGATGGTCTTCCTTGGTGTTTTCCCCACACTTGTTATAAACTTGACATATCTTCTCGCTTGAATATTCCGGTGATTTCCAAGTAAATGCTGCAACTTCCTACAACTTCCGTGTACTGGGGATTACCTCAGTACTGTTTTATGGACTTCACAGTGCACAGAAAAGATATAATCTGTCTAAGGAAATAATGAACTTCAGAAACGTGACTAAGAACCTGCCTTGATACTCCATTTCATTTGTGTTGGGTAAAGAATCTGGACAGTTCTCATACCTCCATCTTCTCATTATGCTCTGACTGGTATGTGACCCAGACAAGTTAAATATGAATGTATCAGAGTAGCTAATTGTAATCTGTCATTGGTATTCTAAAATTTCAATTAATGTAGAAAAGGCCAAAAGGATCTGAAGGTTGTAGCCTTCAAATATCAGGAATGTAAGTAACAATTACGTGATTTAATGTCAAAAAAAGAGAAAAAAGACCCTTGACATATCTTGACTTACTCCCAAAATGTAATTGGCTTTCCCAGCAATCAGCTTCAAAACTGACAAGCTGCATTGTAGGAGAAAGTTTATTCTTCCTTTTTTGTAGATAATGTTGAACAATAATTACTGGCAACTGGAGTTAGAAACATGCCTTGAAGACAATAACAGCTAGGCTGTTCTTTTCCAATATGACTCCAAAAATATAGTAAGGAGGTACAACACAGGATCTCAGCATTCTAGAACAGCTACTGTACATTTTACTAGATTGGTAACAGCACAGGAAAAGGTGACTTCTTTGGTCTTCTTTTGGCAGAATTACATTCCTAAGCCACAAAGCTTAAACTTATGACGAAGGAAAAAGCTGCTGTTCTGTCCAGAATTAGTAAGACATTTTCTGGTATTCTCAAACCTGAATAAACACCATTTTTGGACATCTTAAAATACGCTGCTTCATTAAAGTTCTTGAATCTTCCATTCGTACTGTTAATAGATACAGGCTGCATAGAAACAATCCATTGTTCACTTGGCATGACATCCATTTTTGTAAACTGGAGACACCTCAGTGTTCACTTCTGGTTTTAGAGGCCTTACCAAGATAAGACTACAGATCAGAGCACATAAAGAAGTCATAAAGAACTCATGGTGAAATTGATATTTTGTAGCTTTACTCAAAATCTTCACTTCAGAGCTCTGTGACACTTCTCACTGAAGATATGGAAGGTTCTGAATGGTAGTCATCAGGACTGAAAGATCAGAGTATGAACCATCTGTATTTCTACTTTTAGAACACACAAAAACCTTTGGAGACTTTTCTCACTAACAGTAGTGTCGTTATTGAGATGAACCAAGACTTCCTCAGGGTGGAAAAAGGAGTAAATCATTAGCTATGAAAATATGAACAATTTTGAAAATCTTACAGAAATTAATTTGATGTTGGTCCCCTTCTTTTTTTTTTTTTTTAATTTAGTTCTAGAGATCAGTCTCTCATTTATTCTTGCCTGAAATACGTTTTTTCTTCTTGATAGGACTGGACTGTATTGCATTCAGGATAATCCGATTCCAACTGGTTTGAGAGTTTTTTACTATTACACCAGTGACTGTGTATGACCACTTTGTATGACTGACTTTCTTTAATTGCTTTTCATTTTCTATTCATTTTTTTTCTGTCCCTGTTAGAAGGCAGAAAAGCAGAACTAAAACAGAGTAGAACATCTGAGGTTTTCTATACAGTCCTAATGAATAGGGAAATACCTCAAGAAGACTAGAGAATATTGGAGAATTGAAAGTAATACCTTTTAGAGAACCAGGGTCCACATTCCCACACCCTCACATCATTTCTGCAGCTTCACAGAGATGAATAGCTTGCAAAGCTTGCACCAAATAGAGGCAAGAGTTCTGCGTGCAGCATCAGATAATAGGAAGTTTCAGAATAATCCATTTCTTCTGAATGAAATACAATGTTTCTGAGTTTCAGAAATGATCCAAAGCCCTCACAGACCACAAAAGAGGGTGTGACAAGGAAGAAGCATTAGTTTCAGAGCACACGAACATCACTCATGTGATACTGATATTTGAATATCATTTTCCTATACCTGTAAGGTACTGCAAACTGGCAAAGGTTTCCCATTGCTAAAACTAAAAAAGACTGCTAGATATTCAAAGATTCTATCTTACATAGTCCCGAAAGGCCAAAGAGGCTGTAAATGAGAGTACAAACATCTTTGATTTCAGTGTTATGCCATTCCCACTTCGTAGAAAAATGGAGAAAACTAGTAATTTACATATGGCCTTCAGAAGTCATTCTTATTTTCCATTACAGAGGCAGAAAATTATTCTTCAGACATGAGTTTTGTATCCCAAATATGCCAGCAAAGGAAAAACTGGGGAGAAAAAAAAATTTCAAGTGAAAGTGGAATCTTTTGGGACAAAGGCAGAAAACCTCTCAGCTGGACTGATGGAGTGAAGGATTCCCATGTGGAAGAAAGCAATACTCGCAAAAAATAACCAATTAGTTAATTGATGACATGCAGTTGAATCCATTTATGTTTTTCTTTAACAATAACTGAAATATCTGTCTTTAAATTGAGTAATTCCATCAATTTTCAAGTTTTCAAGCTAAAATATGCTTTGCAATGGATGCTATCTGCAGTTTTACCTTGGAGAAAACCATCCCCTCATAAAAATGTATAAACTGTAATATATATTACTAACACTTTATGAGTGTGAAGAAAGGATTGCAGAACATTTCATTTCTCATGATTTGTACAGAGTGCCCACTCATAAAAATAATAACACCTCAGAATAGCTATAGACAAGAACCAAGGCAGTCCCAAGTACTACCAGGGACTGCAAAAAAATAAAATTAAATTAAAAATTAGAAAAAAAGAAAAAAGGCAAATTTTCAAACCTTCTAGGCAATTGAACTCTGGTAACTAAAAAAGTAGAAACACCATTCTAATTTTCAAAATTATTTTTTTTAAATAACGCATTTACAAGCTCTCTCAGTTCAGAAAAGCCATACGTATGAATATTGTCCTTTTTCCATCCTCTCTTGGTGATCCTCTTTTTCCATCCTTCACATCAGTATACATAGAACTCACCAAAAATTTGCTACAGAATATTTTCCTGGATTGAATATTTGGAATATCTTGACTTCCCTAAGTTTTACTGCCACTCAGTGACTTTGCTTGTAACATTTCAGACTTTAAACACAAAACACGTAAAATTTTTAACATCCCTAATTTTGTGGGTCTATTTCATTGCTTTCTGGAATGCATTGGAATCATTTTTTTCATCACATTACAATAGATTTTGGGTGGATCTCTTGTTCTACCTTGTAATCAGGTCAAGAACTCCATCTATATCTATACCCTAGAAGAGCTGAGTAGGAAATGGAAGAACAAGACCAAGTTGGAAACTAGATCCACTATGTGACATCATACAGTAATGAATTGCTAACTTCTGCATTACTCTTATGGGCTTTGTAGTTAGTTCTGTAATTAATTTGGATTAATGTAATTAGAGTCACATGCCTGTAAAAAAGTTCAGTACTGAACTATTAGTTCTGCTTCAAACAATTTGCACAGCACAGTAAACTATATCTCTTAGGCAGTCTTGTGTCAAACTCTACACACATGCTGTAAGCCTCTTTCACTACCTTAATTCTCTTCTTCTAATCCTTGCCACCATAACTTGCATCTTGTTTTTTGTTTGTTTGTTTTTAATATATATTTGTCTTTAGGAAAAAAATATATATAACTTGTCTAGATTTTTGTAACCTATAAATGGATATAATTAAGCTGTGAGCGTAAACACATGTCAAATGTACACCTGTAACAGGAACCTTTTCATACAACAGAACTAGGCTTGGCAATTTCATGTTAAAGACATAAATTTGGTATTCTGAAGATATTTAAGAGATTCAGTGAATTACTTAGTCTTGAAAACTGGTGATTCATTCCAACTTTTTGGAAAGCTACAATTGGAAAACTCTAACACACGTTGGCCAGAGATGCAAACTATTTTCCTCAAAATGTCCAAGTGTCCAAAAAGATTACTGTTTGGGCAACCTACAAAACATACTGATCATCAATCTGAATGAGTTGTGATAGTAGATCAAAACAATAATCACTAATGCAAAAAGCTAACACGACCCTAGAAGAAAATGTTATCTTATTTCCATTCCCAGCTCATTTGTCCCCTGCATTTTTTAAGAAAATGTAGACATACTATTTATTGCTATTTTAATGGCAGATTAGATACACTGGTTATCTGAGTTAGCAATGAGAAACATGCTGAGACAGCTGCAAATTTCTGCTAGTGACAGATTAGCCAAAGGCATGGAAAGAGATACCATAGCAACAAAGAGCCTGTCACTAGTGCAATCATTCTTTTCCATAGCTAATATTTTGCTACCGTCTGTGCACTTACTTGCATTATAATCACATCCCTTTTATGAACCACAAAATATAGCTCATCACTGTACCATATGTGTATTATTCCTATAAATCTTGACCCAAAATTAAGGTAGAAGGTAAGGTGTCTATGACAGAAACTTTGAAGAGAAGCAGGAGATAGAGGAGTTTTACAGCAAGGTAGTCTTTTAATTTGATTCCTTAAATAATATTTGAAGAAGAACTTCCTGTAATTATTTACTACTGATGCTTGTCAAATCATTGATTTATCCTTTAAGTATTTCAAGTTTCACAGTGGTCAAAGCAAAAGATGAACTGTTTCATGTGATGGAGGTTAGTACTAGTTTTACTCTGAAAAAATGTTGCACAAGAAATGCACTACCTTATTAGCACAGACTGACTACAATGATGCCTTCAGTCTATTGCAAACATCCTAAAATACCCTCTACACAGTGTTTATGAATTTCTGATTTTTCTACTTATATATCATCACCAGTACCACTTTAGAACACCTTGGAGAAAAGAAGAGGAATAAAAACATGAGGGAAGAGGGAATCACAATGGGAATTTTTCTATCCAACTTTAGCAAAAACAAAAAAACAAAACAAAAAAAGTTACACTTCCATTTTTTACTGACTATTGCTGCTTAAAGAGACAATGCATCTGTTGCTGATACACAGGAGCAGAAATCAATAGCTAACATGGCTGCCTTGCTGAAGGCAGGCTCAGTTTCCAGAAAAATGGTCTTTTCTTCTCATGTCCAAGGACACTTTTTAGTTCACATTTTTTGTGTTGTCTTACTCATGTGTTGGTTATGACATTAGCTGGATCACTGTTAATTCTGCCATCTGATATTAGGTTTCTTAGTAATTACCATCCTGCCTTCAGACATCCTACTCTGGCCCATTTCAAAGCATTACTGTGTAAAGATACCTAATGGAAGCTCTTCCATTCCTTGGGCTGAAAGCCTTATGAACAGCACACTTTATAATCTGAAACATTAACAAAATTACTGCCTCTCCTATCAGCAGCTGTAATTAATTTAGAAACAATCTAGCATCTACAAGTGAGAAAGAGGAGACAGGGTAAAAATATAAGCAGTATTTATAGATAGCTGCAGAATTGCATTGATTCAGAGTAGCAGAATACACATGCTGAACACCATTTGGCTTCATATGTAGCCAGTTGGTATGTTTGGACAGAATACTTCTCTGCTTCCAATGATGTTATTAAATTTTTAGTTTGTTTTAAATTATGGGTATCATAATGCAAAATTAGATTAAATGGAATATTACAAATATCTGACTTCAGACTCATCTCCAGTATAGTTGAAATGTAGATAAACACTCTCACTATGGATTTCTCTCCATCCTGCTAAAATTCCTGTGGTGTTTTCTTTTTTTTTTTTTTTTTTGCACTAGTTGTCTATCTCTGGTATTGATTTGGAAAGCAGATTTGGATTTGGAAAGTAGATAAATGGACTCACTATGGATTTATTTTTGGCCATGTAAAATTTCTCTCTTTTTTCAATCTGTTCGTTATATACCTCTATATATATTTACAGTACTCTAATATTGGGTTGGCATATAGCTACATAGTAATATATTAACTATTGATTTCTTTCTGTTCTGGATCGTGCTTTTACCCACATATTAAAAATAATAGCTTGTTTTCAGAGTGACAATTGCAGCTCCTTCTGCCTCTCATAAAGGTGTGGGTGTGAAACTATTCCAGAAGTTAGATGCTCATTTCCAAAAGATGGCCCTTTATGACCTGTATGAAAGTACTGTAAGCACTTGTTCATAGGAAAATATTACTTTGTTCACTTTCACCTTCTAGAAATTTTCAGAGGTTAATAAGAAATACCTGCTATGCAATGTATCTGATCATTTTGGTTCATTTATATTATTATTTTAACAACAAAGCTGTTTTAAAAGGACATGCACTGGTTACCAATTTCTGATGAATAATAGATACTGGGCATGATGCTCAGCAGAGTGTGATTCACTTATTTGGCATACAGCTGAGTATCTTCAGAACACTAGTGTTTTAGAAGCTTCTCTTACATTGTATTGCATTTGACAGTGGTCAAAGCCCAAAGCTTCCCAGACTGACAGAGGATTTTTTTAGATCAGCTTCCTACTGAAGACCACATCAAAGACAGCCTTCTAGACAGCAGCATCTTATTTAACACTAAGTATCCAAATGTTAGGCACAAAGTTAATCATCAAAGCTTTTCTTCAGAATTATTAGGGAGACATAAGTACCTTCTGAAGATAATTAATCTGACCTATCGTAGGACAAAACAGATTGTTTTCTGGAAGTGGGCAATTGTCTCCGATACCAATAAAACAGCCAGGATCTTGGGCTAGACAGTCCTGTTCCAAATAAATATCATTAAATTCCACTATGAATAGTTTAACCAGAGTTTTGCACTAAATTGTACCTTATTCCACTAGCAGTTCTACCAAAACAAAAGTTCAAGGATACAGTACTGTTTCACATAAAAAATACCAATATATATTTCGCTACATCTTCATAAAATACCAGCCCACCTTCTCTGAACAGACTTGCAGCCTGTGCCTGAACTGCAGCCCAGGGACACTTCCCCATTCTTGAGCATAATTGCAACTTCTTGTCATATCACAGCTCCAGGATCTGAAGGGAAGACCAAGGATGCACCACTTCACAAGTTTTCCTACACTACAGATTCTTTACAAAAGACATCTGTGTTTACAGGTTGCCCAAGTACCAAACTAAGCTCCAAGCTAGAGTCAGGGTTGATGCCTGAGGAACCAGGGTCCTTGGGAGGCACTGCTGGTTGTACTTTCACACAAGTCACAGGTAGCTTCTGGTGCTTTTACTTGAAGTAAGCCTGTATTATAAAGACAGTGGACAATATGCTGTACTTAAAAATACAAGTAAAGCCTGGCACCTGGATTTGCCTTCAAAAAAACAATAGCCAGAGATCTCCAATATGGAAGAGGTACACCTCATACTGGTGAGAAATAGGGATGAACTTACTGAATTATGATAATTATATTAGAAAAAGGCTTTGAGAAAAAGATTTCAAAAGCAAAAATACAACTTCAGATTTTTCCCCTTTTCTACAAATTTTTAAGGAGAGTAACTTGACAGTTTTTTGTGTTTATTTTGCAAATTTAGAGACTAGCCACAACTTACTTCATTTGTACGTGTTCACACCAAACATTCCTAGCAAGTCTTAGTTACGCATATAAGCACTTTAGAATTCAATTAATGAGTTTCTTCTTTTATTTTTTTCTGTTGTGATATAATGTTCAGGAACACAAACATATATTTCTCAATTTCTCTGAAATTATCCCTCTTTCCTCCTTCCCCTCCTGCGGGCTACACATAGTCCTAACATAGTCAATTCTAAGACAAAATGAGTTTACTCAGTATTCAGTTTACTCGCAAACATAACCCCCACCCCAGAATTCATTGCTTTTCCACCGTTAACTCCTAACAGCTGCACCTTCCATTAGTACGTAGAGATAATAACTTAGTACGTAGAGAAAATAGGAATACTGTTTAATCTTTCCATAATAATAACCAATTTTGCATTACTAAGGTAAATAACTGCTATCAGACATTTTCTTAACGTTTGAGTTCTGAGTACCATAGAATTCATACTATTTCCAATATTTTATCGATTTGTAAATTTATTAGATCCTCTTTCTAAATAAAATGCAACACCTCAAGTAGACCAGATATTTTAAAATAATTTTCTTCCATTATTCACATAGCTTTTTTGCTTAGATTTTGGCTTAATATAAATATCAGCAATTTGGAATCACTGTTCTTTACAGTGATGCAGTTAAATATTCTAACGGATGTGGACAAGAAATATGTCTGCTTCCTATTACTGGTTTAATTTCTACTGTAATGCTGAATTATTAACAGCTTGTGGAAACATAGGTGCTACTTTTAAATCTGGTATCCCATAACTGAGAAGATAGTACTTCAACAGTTAGTTGAGTTACTTCTTATGTTCATGAAAGAGGCAAACTTATAGAAGATGTTTGGGGATGAATATAGACCTAATACCTTCCTAGACCTTTTCAGAAAGCTTTCGCAATACTTTACTGCAGTACACTTCAATCACCTTAGCTGTTCAGTTCCTTCATTTCTTTACGCTTTTACATTATACATGATAATCACATATTGGTTATTTCATTTAACAATCGGAAGAGTATTATTCACGTCTTCTTAGTACTGACTCTGAAGAATTCTCCTTTATTTTACCTTAAAAGGAGTTTTGAAACCTCAGAGCCATTTAGAATTTTTCCTGTTATTTATGGATTTGGGGGAGCATAAAGAGGAACTACGAAAATACTGTATTCACTACATATTAAAGAAAAATACTTGCTTTTGATAACAAGCTACTCTTACTATAGCCAAATGCATTCTTAATAGCAATGTATATGTTTTGGGGTATCAGACTGGTATCTGTTAAAATACAACCTCCTGTACCCACAGAGACAAAGAACTTTATTTCTCTATCATCTTTTCTCAATGACTGAGATCATGTCCCAGACAGTAATTTGAATTCAAATCTGGGAGCATCTCAAAACAGTATTGCTCATGTTTGGGAAATGAAGAAGGGGGAAACACATAGTATCTGGACAAACTAGAAGGCCAAGCAAATGGCAGGGGATTTAAGGGGATTTTTATTTTTTTTCCCCTTTAGTAGTTGCAGGTTACGGTGGCCATTGTACTGAATCCCTGTGTCTAATAGCTGGGTTTTTCATAGCATCACTTCTGAGGAGCCATGAAGTGAGTCCTGAGGACTGCCACTATCCATGGAGGACAAGAAAAGGTCAACTCCTGCAAAGAGCCAGACCTGTGAGCCTGTAGCAGAGACATGAGCCCTTCAGGACAAGAGCCTTCAGCTTCTATGGATTCCTAAGGGCAGGCATAACCTCGACAGAAGAACAAAATGTGAAGAAATATCCTCAAAGAGGTTCTTACTGCTATCTCCCCATTTTGTGATCATTTTTACTTTTTCTATAGGAGGATAATCCAAAGCCACACTTTTACTTATATGCCTGTTAAACATATTAAATACAAAAAGGCATGCATTCTTGAGCACTAATAGTACTATATATAATGCAGTCATAACAATGACAGATTTCAAAACACACACAATTATTTTCCTACTTCTATTGCTATTATTATGTTTTTTCTAGTTCCTTTCTGTTGGATTATGCACGCACACACTTCTTATGTTCATATAATCAGATACACATTAGCATGTACAAAGTTAGGTGTACTAAGTTAGTTGGGCGGCATTCAAGAATGGTTGACTTCAGAAGAAATACATTTAACATGACTGGGGAGTAAAACAGTTTTTCAAACAATGAGGAAGTATCCTTCCTTCAAAGTGTCAAAATGGCAAAAGACTTAGGCAGTCAAAAACTGAGACATGCAGATCTCTTTGTGGAATAAAACATAATTCAGCCAGTACATACTACATTTCACTAGAAGGCGTATCTGAAATTTAGTGCCTACACAGGGAAGATTTTATTCAAACAACATAAACACTCAGATGCACCTATGGTTAACAAGGTACTGGCAATATAGACTGATATGACAAACAATTACTAAATACCTATAAGGAAAACATTCATCAGGTATGGATGGAGGAGTGGAGAGGTGAAGGTTCTTATGCCTATACACATGCATATGTGCCTTCAGGGAGCATTTGTAATGTTTTATGTGGATACAAAACTTGTATCTTGTAGAGATATTGTTCTGGAGTTTGAGGAAGTTTGAATACTTCCTGCTTAACTGCAGAATTTGTTATTCTTGTGTTGGTAGGCACTAAAAACTGAGATGAAAGAAGGTTTACTTTATTTTCAGGCATTCTATATAATGAATGTTAGATTTATTTTGGGTAACTTAATTTCCAAACCGTCATATAAAAAGTGCCAAGTGGAGAAAAGGAATTTACTTAAACTGAAAATTTTGTAGTTGATCAATTATAAAAGACAGAAAGAACCAGAAGATCCTCATAATTGCATATCAAATGCACAGCATGCCCAGCAGCTTCTACGTCGAAACATGGTAATGCCATATTACTGATTAAAATGTACTTGTATTCTATTCTGTAAACAAAGAGCTTAGCACAGTGTATAGATTTTGTTTCAGAAAGAAATACATATCAGATTATAATATGTAAAAATTACCAGTACCAGAAAAAAGCATCAACTCTATCATTTCCACTGCTCACCTGAGACGGGTCTGGCACACTGCTTACCATGATCCAACTGTTATGCATGCTGAGACAAGTGTGCAGGACGATGAAATCCATTCCAGAGTCTCTTTCCACACTTCTTTGCTCTTCGCAGCTGATGACTTCCATGTGTACCCATTTTCCTACACTTTTTTTTTTTTTTTTTATCTGATTGTAGCATGTAAGGTTGGTTTCATACCTACCCTAGTTGTTTTCACTTTATTCCCAGACGAACAGCTCCATCCCTTACGATCTGGAAGAACCTTACATTCCTCCCCTTCAAGACATGGTTGCATGTGGCACCACCATTTCTGCTCCACTATTGAAGCTACAAGAGAAGAAAACAACTACATTTGCATGTTCTTGAAACGGACATTTTAATGTCATTATATTATATCACTCCTTTTATTTTCCACGAAAATGTTGGAAATATATTAACTGACATTTACTCTGTGATTTGCAGCCAGCTCATAATCTTCACAAGAAATGAAGCCTCAATTTGCACAAGGTGCTACATATTTCAAAGACAATCTCTTTACTACTTTTTTCTCCTAATTTACTGCAGTTCAGAAAGTAATTTCATAGCATTCCTTTCCAACTCTCATTTTCTCTTGCTCAGCCAGATTTCAAAGTTTTAAGCAGGCTCTTTTCTTTTGAGTATATTTTGCCTGATCTACTCTGTAGTCTAGCACAGGCTGATTAAATATATTCCCCAAAGATGACATATTTACAGTTTCTCTGACAGTCAACAACATATCAACAGTAAAGAGATCATGGAAAGGGTGAATCCATTCTGCTCCTCTTTCAAAGAAATAGAAATGAAAAATAAGCTAGTATTTTCACAATTAAAAAATATGAATCAATGCCAGATTTGTTAAATAAAACATTAATGCTGTACAATCAACAGAAAAAATATTGTTAATCTACAGAGACTTTTTATAAATAGAATTGTGTTCTCTTTGTTTGCTTCTTTAATGCTTTATGATGAAGATAAATATATAAATGGAGTGTAAGTCTGTAACATATGAAAATGACATGCTCATGTAGACTTAGTGTAAACACTTTTAATTAAGTGAATTTCATACCATCTTGAGGGCACTCTGTTGTTTAGGTCAAATTTAGCTTTTCAAGAAGTGTCCTTCACTAGCACCTCATAATTTCACTTAGCATTTCCACAGAGTAATAACAAATAATTCATTTTTCCCAGAATCCTCCCATTCACCTTGGTCTTGCCCTTCAAAATGCAGAAGCATTTTACCTCTTATTTTTAATAGGTAACTGCAATAGAGTGGGTTTTTTGATGTCTTTAAGCTATTAAAATTCTCTGAGAACATGCAATAATGGGAAGAAATAGAGGTATTCGCACCATCAACACAAGAAGGAGCTGCCCGGGTGGTACCTGCTACCTGCCCAGGGAAGCAGGAGCACTTCACTGTCTGTGATCTTTCTTCTATCTTGTTCTTATTGCAACATCGGTGGAGTGCCACCACTTCACAGGTCCCAGTTTTAACATGGTGAGCTGTGAAAAAGAAGAGAAGATGGGCAATTTGATAACACTGTGAGGTAACATCATATTGTTTGAGGGTATGTTTTTTGCTTTTCTTTAATTAGAAATGCATCAAACTTGGATCTGCCATGCATGAAACTAGAATTACAATGGTACTAACAGTAGACTGTAAAGTTGATTTCTTTTCCAAATGTAGTGTAACTATCTCAGGCAGAAAACGCTGGCTAAAGAAAAGCAATTGGAGAAGGCTGCATACAGAACTGATCCAGTGAAGTGGAAAGCAGAGACATTATAAAACTAATGTACAAAATATATTCATTTCTGGACTTCCATGAGTAGCTGAATATTTCTACTAAGATTTTTAATCTTTTCCCTCAGGGCAAGACCTTGGAAGGGAAGTGTATCAACTTTAAAATTCATGCATGTGCATACGTTTCCAGATTCTGTGTGTTCAGAGTTTATGGTCAGGGCAAATGCAGTTTTTCATAAACCTTCATGCAAATGGTCAGAGAAGAGCTGGCAGGATACAGGGGAAAGCCTAGAAATAGGAAATGGGAAGGGAAAAGATAAAAAGAAAAAAGGAGAGAAAGAAAATGGAAAAAGGAAAAGAAAAAGGAAAGGGAAGAGAAAAAAAGAAAAAGAAAACAAAGGGAAAACTGTTAAGGAATTGTATTTTAAGTGTCTGCCTGGCACTGCAAAGGAAGTCTGGAAACAAAGGAAAACTTTTCAAATCCAGGTAACAACAGGACATCCTTCACTATTTCCATGCTACTCTAATCAATGCCTCCAATGAGGGGGCTTATGTGGTAAGACTGGTAAGAAAGCTACCCTTTCTGGTTGAGCAGCCATTTCTCAGAGGATCTAGTATTCATAAAAATAATTTTATCAGAGCATGCAGTGGTAAAGAAAAAAAGAAAAAATAAATAAAAGACAGCTTTTCTGAAGATAGTTCATTTCCATCAGAAAGAAGAGCAAGAAATCTGAACTTCTAGGTGGTATTGATCTATAACACCATACAGGGAGGAACAAGAATTATACAAAGGAACAGTTGCTGTAGCAGTCCCCCTGTTTCTTCTGATGGTTAGCATTTGGGTGCTGTATGAAAAGCCAGTGCACTGAATGGTTCAGTTACCTTTTATATACTAATGGCAAAAGTGAGTTTGCACACGGAGAAAACCCTACCAAGGGGCTTTCAGGAGCCCAACACTGACCATTGGATCTACTCAGCTGTTCTTGCACAGTATCAGCTCTCAAAAGGGCTGTAGGAGCAAAATAGATTTGATGTAGAATATGGCCCCCAAGAATGTGCCTAAAGACAAAAGCCACAGGCAGTAATTAGACTCTGGGTCTTCATAAACTACTAAACATTTCATTCAGGCAATTATGCATTTTGCAGTAGAACAATGTCCACTGAACCAGCCTGTGATCTTTGTAGTCACTCAGTGTGTCATGCTACATCAGATTGCATTACCTTCATCATATCATGCTGTACTATACATCTGAAATGTTTTAACACAGTGAAAATGATTAATCCATGACTCATCCTATTGTTATCCACTGAAATATAACACAGGCTCCAGAAAGCTATGAAAAAAATGTTATACATATGATATATAAGAGAACCAATACGAGCTGCTTTTGAAAATTCACATTCATTTTTATTTTGATAGGCAATTACACATTTTATACTCACATATACTAACAAAAATTTGCTGTTTTTTGTTATAAAATATAAATGAAAAGAAACAGACAGTGAATCTAAAAAATAATGTAAGTTTAGTGAATTTCTTCCCACTTCACTTTTCACTGTATTTGTTTTCAGTCCTTATTTGTACTGTAATGCATCTCAGTGATTCTGAAATGTTGTCCCTTCAGTCTCTTATTAGGAAGCTTTACAGAACTCTATGAAATAATCTCCACAAATGCAATAACATACCTACAGGGAGAAATTACTGTGTACATCAACAGCCATCTGGAATGGAATCCAGTTAAAAGAGTTGTTAAGAGCTTTGAAAGAAAAGTGCATTCTGAAACAAAACTTTTGAAAGACTCACTTTGTACTAATTAGGAAGAGAAAATTGGTCATTTGAAGGCTCCCATTGGAAAAGACTAATTAGAAGAAATGGTCACTTACTTTCACGTACAACACAGTTAAGCATTTCAAAGGGTAAAAAAATGTGAAAAAGGAATAGAATAAAAAATAACCACATACTACTGAGAGTGACTCATCATTATTAAAATTGTTTTCATATGTTCTATGTATAAAACCAAAACAACCAAAAAGGTATATACTTATGTGTGCATAATGTGTTTCAATAATTGAAAATCTAGGCCAACCGTCCTCTAGTTTCTGTTTACCATCTAGAGTACACTGAATATTCCCTAAGAGGAAATGCAGGGATTTCAGCTCCTTATGCTATCACATAATTAAGTTTGAGTGCAGTAAGTACAGTATCTGTCACATTCATGTGAAATGAAAGCCTCTGTGCAGTAGATAACGGATTTCCCACAACCTAATACAAATTAACCTCATTAAGCCACTGAAGCATTCCACAGGAGGAGATGGTATTTTGGAAGACTTACAGTTTGGTTTTGTTTCTTCTTCTCTGAGCACAGAATTCAAAGCACGTTGCTTGCTTTGTAGAAAATGTTTGAGGAACCAAGTGTCATTTTTGGAATCTTTCAGAAATTCATTATTCAGGACCACCACAAACACTCAGTTCTCCATCGTCTGCTAATGCAAGTAATCCTGCCTGAAATCAATGCGAAGAAGGACTGAAGAAAGAAACTGAGAGATACCTGACTGTACAGACTGTGAAATGCTCCTGATGATTACATATAATATACGTATATATTCTGTTTCAGAAGATGTAACACTGTAATATGAGAGTGCAACTTGGAAAACAGATATAATCATATCTTACCCATTAATGGTGTATCCTGTAATTAGCCTGCCACTTTTACAGCTTTTTATCATGTAGTGAAATTGTCAATAGCTATCTCATTAATCAGTACGATACTGGTACATAAAAAACTTCAGGGCTCACAATTATGATCCTGGAAAAAATAAAGCTAAGTGATTATTATTTTTCATTTTATACAACACCGAAAGTGCTTAAAGAATATACTTAAACATACTTGGTAAATAAATTTAAATATATACAGGTTCTATTATTGTTCTTTCATGACAGATTTACATCCTTCAGGTGAATGACATTTTAAGTCATATTTTAACAGTGAACCTAGTAAAAAATTATGGCTCTGAGTCCACTTTTGTGAGAAGTTTGCTACAAAGCAGAATGCAAATTATTGCTCAAGATTATTATTTAGCAACTCACAAATAGGAATATAATGTATTTAGCAAAATACAGTGTTACAGTCAAATCTAGCGCAGATTAAATCAAGTACAGTTTTCTGAATTGACTGCTCATTGCAATCACCATTTCTCAATTTTGCCACTAGATCATTCAAGTCCAGATCTGACACCCATCTGCTAGGACATCTGAATCTTTCATTTGCTGAAATTTATGTAAGTCATGCAGTAACACAGACATGGCCACTAAAAAAAAAAAAAAAAAAAAAAAAAAAGAAGAAAAAACATGTTTACGTGGCCTGGATGAAATAAATTCTTGCCACCTTTCCCACACTCTTTCATCCTTTACTTGCCTGAGCAGTGTCATATAATAAGGGTAAGCCAGGGATTTAGATAGGCAGAAAAATATCTCCTTTTTTGTAGTGTTAGTTCCCTACCAGCATAGCTCCTAACGCTGAGTGACTAGTGAGAAGCAGATTCAGCCAAAGAAAAGCAGCAGTAGCAGCAGGCAGCCACTGACTCGTGATCACCTCCTCCCACAGAACCAGTTCTACACTGGCATACAAGAACTGCAGCCCTGCGCCCCTCTATTAGATGGATGTAACTTCTTTTATTACCTTCCAGGTAACTCCTCCAAGATCAGACAGACTAAGTACAACGTACAAAGTTTTCTTTGCATGCAGCTGGGCATTTTTTAAAGCCTGCCACAAAAGCAAAGTTTTGTTGAAATAAGAAGCTAAAGATGACCAAAAGGAGAGAAATGGAAATGATTTTCAGCCCTGAGTTTCAATCTGAACTACATACAATGTTATATAAGCTTTGGCCTTTTTGTCATCTTGGGGATAATGAGGATGATGTACCACATGAAATACTATAGTGATCCAATTGTTCAAACCATGCACATACATAGTCTTTATTTATGTACACCATATTCATATAGGTAATTACATTAAGGACTATAATGGAACTACTCTTTTTTTAATAACCATCTGCAAGGGAAAGCAAACAATGTTTCAGCAGATTATCAAACTGCTTCATCATTTCCCCCAAGTAATTAGTCATTGTATACCACCAAGATATTAAATGAGAGGGAAGGGGGTAACAATATCAGAAAAATAAATAAAATTAGTTATTATAATGCACCATTAACAGAATGGACTATAAATCACTGTCCTACTCTTAGGTGAACAAGAAAAAAAAGTGGGTTTTCTTGTTCACATACTCTATTTGCTTTCTTTATTCTGATTGAGATGGAAAACAAATGTAGGTTGCATTTCCGCTACACTTCAGCTATTTCAGTATGTCACATCATTCTCACTGTGTCACTGTAGATAGGAAGGATTACAAATAAACTTGCAAGATCTCACTCCCATGCAAACACACATACAGAGTACTGTTGCATATTTTTGGTTGTTTAATAAGTGTTAGTACCTGCTATATGTAAGCAATCACAATCTTTTGCAGCCACAGTCAAGCCAATATTTACAACTAAGCTTTCTTTGTTAAAAGACAGATAAAGGTATATGAAACAAAATATAACGTCCACTTCCATCACAGAATCACAGAATGGCTTGAGTTGGAAGGGACCCATTTGATTAATTACAATATCCTTCTGTGACATACACCACACAGTAGGTAAGGGAAAAACTGAATTTCATTAAATCATGCTCCTGTTAGCACTGGGCTGATACTGCTGCAGTCAGGGTGATCTAAGAATATAACACAAAGCTTTTTGTTATTGAAATAATCTCTTCTCTGATCAGCCACTAATGTAATAGCGGAAAAAAACAGACAAGCTTTCAGTTGTACAAGCTTCAGTTTTCATACGTGAACACAGAACATCAGCTCCATAGCCTAGATGAAGAACTGGCAGCACAGAAAGGAAAAAAGCAAGAAGACATCTTTCATACCAGTTACCTCTCATTACCTCTGGAACACAGTAGGCCACTGATTTCCAGACACACACATCAACATGAACTTTAGTAAAGACGACCGTTATAGACCAGGTTGAACGCCCTTTCAATTCAATTATTTGGGCTTCATCAGTGGTTATGAGTCAGAATTTCAACAATCAAGTTAAAATTTTGGATTGTCAATGAAGGTGTAGTCTGGATTTATAACATAGGTATTTGTTCTGATCACTCCGTATTTAGCACCTATTACAGTGATTGGGCAAATGATGGCACATATTCTAGATATGTGACTGAAAAATATGGTGAATTAGGATTAGTTAATCATGCTTTAATGTGTAGCTAAAGTTGTTGTATTTTTCATTGTGGAGTTCATTTGCTAAAAGAAGTACAGTAACCTGGCAAAGAAACTATTTTTAAAACTAGTCAAATCTGGTTACACGTTGAACCTAAAAGTAAAGATTTTCACAGAGAGCCAAAAAATCACTTGCCCATGCTTTTTCTATTTGTTAACAAGATTTTTTTTAAATGATAAGGTAAACTTAAGGGATGTTACTATTTTCAATTTGTTAAAACAAAGCAAAATAATTAATTTCATTGGAGAAAAAGCTACTTCTTGGGTTTTTTTTTTTTACGTTTTGACCAGTGAACTGAAAAATCAATTACAGACACAGCAGTTATTCCTGTGTCCTCAGTAGTGACAACGAACCATGCTACAGTCGTACGGCATCTCAGGAAAGGCATTCATGCTGCTTTGTTTTTCAGATGGCACATAGTGCAAGAGGAAAGAATCAGCAGGAAAAAGATGATAATTTTATGCTTTCTTATTCTACATTATCATTACATTTCTTGTCCCTGCTTAAAAAGTTATTTAGTTATCTATGTATTCATCTATTTCTTTGTATGGAGCATACATGTTCAGCCTCAACATTGGCAAAACTCAGCAATAACGAGGTGCAGCAGACTCACTTCTCCCCAGCCAATGGATTCTGCAGCCTCTAGCACAGATAAACAGTAGAAATCTTTCAGAAAGAGAAAAAACAAACAAACAAACAAACACAGGAAGACAAAGACAGCATCTGGCAAAAAAAACATTCAACCTTCCACCTTTGCTTCTAAGTAATGTACACGGACTGCCAAGATAATCCTCTCATATCAGACAGGCTACCTGCTAGATCAGCAGATCAATATCTGCAGAGAGGCACATGCCAACACACTGCAGTGAGTCCAGCCAAGGAGTCTCACTGTTCGATCAGAGCACTCCATTCTGTGCCAGAGGCCACACAGACCTCTTTTTTGCTTGATTTGGGTAATAGTGTGATATGGACAACTCCTTCCCGCGCAAATATATCCTAAGCCCCTACAAACACACCTTACTGACAAGGCTTTGAGGTCTTATTTAACTGCTTTCACCCTTCCATGCTTTGCACTACAGCTATAGCTATTAAAATTCACTTGTTCACCTTGAGCACTTAAAAAGTCCATAAAGAACACACACTTAGTTTAGCTTAGAAGTACTGGCACTAGTTTTCCTTTCTTTTGTTCTGACGTCTCTTGCATCTTGGGACAGATTCTCAGGTGAATTGGAAAAAAAATATATAAAAAGAAAAAAAGAAAAAAACCCACAAAAAAGAGTTATTTGTTTGGACCAATTACTTTTGTAGAGTCATCTGTTGGCAACACATACACAAAGGACCTCACTAACTGCTGCCCCTCCCCAGCTCCTCGGTCTCAATGTGATGTTTTCTCTCCTGAGAGAACCACTTTAAAATTACAAGAGCAATTTGTGCTAAGTGTTTATCCTGCAGGCATTAGCCCAGCTCCTCTTGCAGGTCTGCCTCTACCATGCAATTAACCCACTTAGGCCACTTGGGTGAAGAATGGTAAGTGGAGTTCATATGACAACACAATGCTGATAGCATCTCTGGTAGCCCTTAAAAACTGAGTTAATGAGTGGTTTGCTACAGTCCCTTTGCCAAGCATACTTTGCTGTACAGTGCCAAAAATAAATCTCATCCATCAGTTTGTTTGCCAGCCACTGGTTATAACCATCTGTGTGGGAAGATGTCTTCCCCTTTGGAAAACAAAAACAAAAGCAACAAGAAAAACAGCATTGCAAGTATTGCTCCTGAGAGCTCACCAGTGACCTTGGTGACAAGCCTCAGATATTCCCATGGCACTGTCTATGCAATGAAATGGATTGAAGAATTGAGTTATCTATAATGAGAGAAAAAAAACAACTTATTGGAATAGCACAATCTGACATGGTCCCAGATAGATGCATGGTTTAAAAAAAAAAAGAATCAAAGATGGAGAACTTCACATAGGGTTTCTTGAGCCTGGAGATCTCATAACCGTGTGACTTCAACTTCCTGGCCTTACTAAGGCCAATTTAATCAATCAAACCTTTGGCAGGAGTAAGCAAATTTTACTCAAATAAACTTATCTCCCCTTTCACAACAGTCAGGGCGTTCTTATGGCAGTGGCTGTGCATGACATCTTCAGGACAACTGTTTATGCTAAGATAAAAGAATTCAAACACAACCAATTTTCTGTTATCCTATAAGATAATCTCTTCTTCACACAATCCCTTCTCAGCCTATGGTGTTGCCCTCCCTAGATACCACTTTCAACTTCAAAATCAGGTGATTGCCAGGTTTCTGAAACCACAGAGAGTTCAGAGACAATATCACATGCAGCAATCATGAAGGATCTTGCAGACCTCTCTGTGTTCACATAGTTCACTGTGCAAGGTACTGCAAGGAGTTAGAAGATGAACTAACGATTCTTCTTGCCTATTGCTCCCTCTTGCATATTTCAAGTGGCCAACTATATCTTGCTCAGCCAAAGGTCAAGCCCACATAGTGCTCTTGATTCTCTGTTCTTTATAGGAGCTTACCCCAACATTAACCTTCCCAGGTGTGGAAACTGATCACTTAGGACAGCTGCTGGAAAAGTGATCCCATTGGGCTGCAACCAAAAGACATGAATATGTATGAACCATTATGAGGAAAGGGCTCTGTCTTTTAGTAGGAGCAAGCCTCAAACATGGGCCAACACTCCATGGTGCTTGGTGGTTCCTCTTGTCCCAGCAGGGCTCCCAGGGCTCATCAGAAATCTTGGGGATATCTGTATCTGTAGTGCTAATAAACTGTGCTGTATCTCTTGGCTATTATGTGGATTCTTAACAATTGCCAAACTCTGTACAACCCACTGGAAGAGGAAGAGAGGAAAAGGCTTTTGAATGCGCAACCCTAAAGACCAGCATAGCTCCAAGACACAGTCAACCCATACGGCTGCTCACCACTGCCCACCTGAGGTGTCAAGATGGAACAGCTGCACCATCACCACCCCATTTATTGGAGAGAAGACGCTGATGGCAGCAAAGGCTGTGTGCTTCCTTATGGGACAGAAATGGCTTTTTGTAAGCAAAAGACTTCCCTCACTTTTTCCTAGCTGCTGCAGGCTGACACCATCCACAAGACAAGCATGTGCAGCATTGGCAAAGAAACACCCAGGGAGAGGCACAGTTTATAAATACTACAAGAAGTCAAAAGCCCCAGTATCTCTGAGGTTGTTATCAAACATGTTAAGCAAATGATATATTAAAGTGTGCAGACGTTTTGTAAATTAACAGGCTGAGGTTTGAGATTACTAATTATATGATTTTGCAGAGAAAAAAAGACCAATCCAGTCTCAGACACTCAAAAGAACATTTGGCACAAAGACTTTTTATTCTCTTTCTCTCTGTGGGCCTTCTGCCAAATATCTCGACTCAGCAAGAAGCAGTAGCACATGTCTCAGAGCACTCTTCAGCATCTGACAGAGTACAAAAAAACCCACATTTTTTCCTCTGTCTCAGGGCTTCAGAAGCCTGTAGTTTACACAGTTTATGGGAAATATGTTTCCCCTGATTCCTTAGATGACTCTCATTATTAATTTTCTTTTCTTTCCAGCTGACCCAAATGGTCTCAGGGCACACTGTACTAGATGACAAATTAACATGATCTCAGGCATGCATCAGAGGTAAAAATAAAGGTTTTCTCTCCCCTCATGCATTTGAATGACCCTCTGGCTCATATCCTTTGCCTGAAGTAACATCTTAAGAAAAGTGCTGTGAATGAGAGTCTTTATAAAATAGGATTAGTGTAACAAGGTGGAGAGCTAAATTCAATAGTCCTTTTGAACAGCCTGCTTCCAGGCTTCTCACACTTATTAGAAAATAGCTCAAGCACCTCAGTAGGCTTTAGTTGCCTCTGTGGAAAGAGCAGCTGAAACCCAGGGTAGGACAACAGTAATTTCCCCAGAGAAAAATACCTCTGAATCCCTGTGTTCTAATTCCATCTTGACACACACCTAGTCAATTGCAAGTACTCTTGTTTGCAGAATTAAGGTATTTATTTTTTAGTAAGGTGCAGAAACACATTTAGGCTTTAATAAGAAGCTTGCTTCTTATTTGAGCACCTAAATGTTACCATGAATTCTGTTATCAAAGTCTTTTTATTCCACTTTTCTTATTTAAAAATGTTGCTTAGCACCACTAAAGTCACCTCATACTAAGATTCTTCAAGGTTAGAAAAGCAACAGCCCTTACATTTATTTGGAAACACTGTAATAAACTGAAAGAAAACAGAAAATAATGACTTTCTAAGCAATTAACACAAACATTTTTTTTCTAAGGATACATCTGAACATCTGTTGTGGTTTAACCTGACAGCCACATAGTGGTTCACTCATCTCCTCTGCCAGTGGGATGTGAGAAAGAATCATGGCACTAAATTAAAACTCGTGGGTTGAGATAAAATCATTTTAATATAAAAGATAAATATACATATTAACAAATGATGCACAACGCAATTGCTCATCAACTGTTGGCCAATACCCACCACCCCTTAAGCCAACTTCTCCCGGTTTTATCATTCCACATGATACCTTATGGTATGTGCTACCTCTTTGGCCAATTTAGGTCAGCTGCCCTGCTTCTGTTCCCTCCTAGCTCCTTGTTCACTGACTAGGCAGTGTCAGAAGCTGGAACATCCTTGGCTCTCTGCAGTACTACTCAGCAACAACTAAAACATTGGTATGTTATCAACACTTTTTTCATCCTAAATCCAAAATATGGCACCATACTAGCCACTATTAAGAAAATTAACTCTATTGTAGATGAAACCAGGACATCACTAAAATATGATACCAGTACTGATGAGACATTTAAGCTGAATACATAGAATACATACTATGCCAACATTATTCTAGCAATTACCTGATTTAATCCATTCAGTGAAGTCAAGGTGGACTTACAGAAATTCTGTCAACTTCAAGATATCCATTGTGCATAATTCTTTCAAATATAATATTCATAATACTATATTCTTTTTCTGTACAGAAAGGTATTTATATACACCTGTGTACCTATTTATATATAAAGAATATTTAAATTAAAAGATTCTGAAAATAATCTGAAAATATATTTTACATTCATAAGTGTGTATACACTGGGCATAAATATACGTGTGATAAAATTGAACAAAACTTATCTATAAAAAGCAGTTGATTTTTTAAATTCCACATTTCTACATTTTAAAAACTCTCAAGAGATTTTTGTTTGTATGGTTACTTCTATAGAGTTTCAGCTGGTATGCCAATCTTTAGGGGTTTGTTTTGGCTTTGTTTTGCTTTGCTTTATCTATTTTCATGTCTGGATAGAGTGGTATAGCTATACTAATTTAAAGATTCTTCAACACTTTAATGCTTTTTATACTACATCACATTCCACTTCGCAGCTCAATAAAGCATTTTCACTTAGTCTGTCAATTAAACCAAAATGTCAGATTCCTACCTTGAAATATTCCTCCCACGAATTGCAAGTACATATATACATTCTTGCTTTTCTGAGACCTACATAGCTGGTTTTTTTAAATTATCCTTTCCCACCCCTGCCTTCTAGGACTTCCCCACAGTACTTTAGGCTTCTACACATATGTTAAGAGAAACTCTGTAGGATGTCCCAGCTCACAGTTCACTGTCTGAAAGAAAGATCTTAATTTTAAGTTTCAGTTTGCTTCTGTAGAGCCGCAGGCAAACTCTTTGAAGTGCAGAGACAGGGGAGGAACTTAACTCAGGCCTTTAGAAAAAAAACTGCTAACAAGGCACATGTAAAGTCCTGTGAAATCCCCTCTTTTAGAGTGATCTCCCCTGCTACAACCTTCCCTCTGCATTATTGATTCCATAAATAGAAAGTCTGTAAACCATGGTTATGATGAATCAATAAGTAACTAGACAGAGGCTACGAATTGAAGCTGGATGACCTGGGAAGAAGCTAGCTATTATTCAAGATGGAGAAAAAGTAAGCACATTTCAACAGGCAAAATAAAAGAGAAGAAACTGCCAGAACTGTTCAGAGCTGTGCAATGAAGAATATTTCTGCTCAAGGATTCCCAGTAGATAGTACTTTCAGATATCTCTTGCTGCTGAACAGGTATCTTTTAAGATGCTTCGAGCACACTCCCTCGCACTTGCTTCCGCAGGAACCCTTTTTGATAGAAGTTGCTGATAGCAAACAAATACCACTCTCACTGCTATACAAAGTTAGAAGCCGAAAAACTATCATAATTCCTGAAACACCATAGGCATGTTTTGCAAAAACTGTCAGGTAATGAAGCATCTGAAGTTATTCACATCTTCAAGAGAAAAATAAAAAACAGTATTCGGGAACTTTATCAGAGAATGAGAATATGGCTTCAAGCTTGGCACTTCATCTTGTATCACCACAGGAGCTCATATGTTGCATACCAGGATATGAGAGCCCAGACCAGCTTGTAATCCCTCTTGGTGACTGCCCATCCATGCAATATGCCAGGTACCATGTGTGCCCAAGCCACTTCTGGGGTGCTGGTGCAGATCTCACTGTGCATCTCTTGAGCATCAACATTTTGGGACCATAAAAAGCATAAATGTTAGCAGGATTTAAGTAAATTAGTAGAAATTAACTACCTCTATTTAAGGCAAGCTTTGCACCCCTCACCCAATCCAACTCCAACAGCTTCTCCTTTCCATGTTAGCAACCACCCAGATGCACCATCTTCCCAAAAGGGCTGATGCAACACTCCCCAGATGCAGGAAACAAGGAACTCTCTGAGTTGTTCAAACCAAAGCCATTCATATAGAAGGGAGAGTCTCACATCTTTCTCACCACTGTGAGTGGCTATGGGGAGAAAGAGACAGATGGGCCCTTAGGGAGCAATGAAAATATAATGAAAATACATTTATTGGTCCCATTGTAATGTAATGTTAGTAAAATTTTGCAAGAAATCAGTATATAAGTATATTACCATCTGCACAAAAAATACTAGTGTCTGTATAGCAACTGTACACATTTTTATGGCTGCATATTCTTTTGCTACTTTAATGTCAGAATTTCCACACAGAGATCAATATTAAAACCTAAAAACTTCACCCCCCAGGTCACTTAGAATTGTCTGAAGTTTAGTTAAATTACTGAAAGATCAGTAGATAGAGAAACAGCTGTTATCTGTTTAGTAGTTTACATGCACACTTTCGAAGTCCCATGGATGAAGCCAAATGCCATGCACAACACATAGCAGTATATTGTATTTCTCTTCCAAAAAAATGAGTTACTGTCTATAAATGTCTATAAATATCTACATGGCCATGCCTATTTTTAAGGTTAGATGTAACTGTTACAGGGAAATAACCATTACCCACAGTTCCTTAGGAATACCTGCACTCTTGACAAATATTTATGTTGTATTAGCTCTAAAGTGCACACTAGAGGAACATTAAATAACTGTCCAGGTCTACGGCATTGATATGTTGTGAACGGACATATGCAAAATCTCCTTTAATGTGTGGCAGACTGTCACAGAACAAGAATTGCTTTCCCCTCCAATTCACCACCTTGAAAAGCTGATCAGTAAGAAATACACTGTAGGATTTGACAAAATGCCATTCATGAGGTACCTTGTCTGATCACAAATCTAGCAGTTTTATCTTCACAGCACTCATGACACACAGAAATCTTGAAAATAACTTTAGTACACATCCTCCATGTGCAGCTGTAGTTAGAAAAGCATTGTAAGAAAAAATAAAAGGGTGGAGAAATCAGATACTGAAGATGCAGCTGGAGTGAGCCTGATTTCAGTAGTACTGCCTTGCTTTGTCAGCTTGTTCTTTATATACTGCATTACCTGAAGTTATATTAAAGCTAGGCACCTGTAAGTCCTAAGGAGCAAAAACCACAACCATCAAAATAAAAGTGGACACTGAATGGCTTTTTATATCATGAAAAGCTACTCTAATATTTGCATACAGTGACTGTTCTTCATTTGGACTTCTACTCTAGCAAATATGCTGCATAAAATGGATGCTAGCTGATTATTTCTGAAAATCTGTCTCATCTCCTCAAGGGAAAGGCATGATCATCCACATTTCCTTTCTTGCACAGTCATTTGTGGAATCTAGCAACACACAGAAAGGTACTGTCAGCTGAACAACCTGAATCCAAATTTCAGAAGTGCAGGCAAGGATCAGAGCTCTGAAAGCAAAGCACAGCAGCAACTAAAACTGGGAAAAGGAAGAGACTGCTATAGGTTTTGTCCTTGTACATAAATACACATACAGTCATAGGTATATGAAGCACTAAGTGGAAGGATCCAAAACTTTAGTACAGCAATACACTACAGTATTTTTATTCGCTTTCTGAATCTTTATACCATTATTTACTATGTTACTTCAAGAGCAGAGAAAGTGAAGATTCCATGATTCTCTACAAAAGCAAAGATATATCACCATACCTTGAATATCCATGGCTTTGATAATTAATCTAAATTGGACAGCCCTGTACAATCAATACAGAGATATACACTGAAGCAGCCCCAGGAGATAATACACTATTTTTACATAAGCAAGATTAGATCCATCCCCGCAGGATCTGGTTTTGATCTGTTGTGAGGCAAACCACTAAGGGAAAGAGATGCTTCAGCAGAGATAGGAATTTGCACTTGAGCTAGTCCCTGGTTAAGTCACTGCTTTCAGGAGGTTGTCCCCATGAGAATTCAGCATTACAATTCTGAAACAGATCTAACAGAAGGTCACTGCTCTACAACCACAGCTGCTCTATCACTGATAATATAGGTGTATAACGAAAACTAGCTAAAATAAATCCACCGATTCATCCTCTGCTGCAAAGCTGACCTCTAAGATCTCGGGAATTTGCCAGGACTCAGAACAGAGGTGACTTTCAGGTCTAAATGTAACACTAAAGTCAGAGGAGGAAGCAACAGGACATTTGAGGAATATACCTCCCTAGCTATTATTCAGGAGTTTTTAAATGGAAGCAGCATATCTAGACTGGTTTTCAATGCTCTCTTTATACTATGAACACCCTCCTTAAAAAAAAAAATATATATATATATATACATATGTATACACATCTCAAATTTAGAGGACTCAGGTTTTCTGGATTTAAAACATATCACTGATTTCTTTCCTCACTATAGACAACTGACTTTAATAAACAGACACAAAGACGGTCTGAAACTTATAAGTACCATCTACAACTGTAAAAGAACATTTCCACATTTTTCTACAGGTTCTCTGAAGGAAAGAAATCTCATGTGTCTTGTCTATCTCCTCTTTAATTATTCATTTTTGTTATGCATGGACCTAGATTTTTCTGTAAAATAAATAAAGTACAAAGTACATGCCAAATATAAAAACTCCATAAAAATCTGTTGAAATTGTTACTTCGCAGTGATCGTTGTTATGAAAAATGGAGCAATATTTTATAGCTTCAGTCCTCTCCTAGAATAATTCTATTAGGATAAGACGTAATCAGGCATTTTCTCATATTTTTAGTGTGGGTCTTATTGCTGCTGTATTCCTAGCACCAAGCAGAACAGCAAATTCATTTATAATCACTCCTACAGATCTGTTCGGACAATAGAACAGGTTTTTAGGAGAGTTTTTCTGGCATCCAAAGTGCTGCCTTACACTTCTATTTAGCTAAGGAGTGAATTCTTGTGGTGGTTTTAAATGTGAGTTCTTCACAATAATTATTGTATATAGAGGTTAAAAAATCCTCAGTAGACTAAGATATGTTTGCAAATAGAAGCAAAACTCAAAAGGTATTTACTTCAGTAAATTAATTATTTTTAGAACTATTTTCAATGTTTACTGTCAGTAGAATGCAACAGACATTCACTGTTTATTTCAAAAAAGATGAAAACATAATGATGAGGAGAAAATGTCACCCATGATGAAATAAACCACATGAGCTGGAAAAAATATGATTTCCATGTGCTATTCAGTCTAGTCTCACTTATTTTTGCTCTAGCTTTTGGCTAAAACCTCAAGTTTTCGATGTTTATAATGTGGACATAAAATGTCGATAGTCTATTAATGGAGGATCCTAGTCCAAACTGTATTTTGCAATTTGCAAAAATTGTGAACGTTATTGTATAACAAAAAAACAGCTGTTCTAAAATATGGCATTGTTAGAAGTGATAAAATTCAGTGGACCTTCTGGTATTTTTTTTTTTTCTTTAAAGAAAATTCTAAAAGACAGCATTTTTAAAAAGCTTTCTTTTTCTCTAAGGCTTAGGTTTCATTTCAGATTTGCGAAGTGCAATATACCAGAGCTCTCTCAGGCAGCTAAGCTCTTTTCTTCAGTATTTTTCCTCTGTAGAAGCTGCTTTTCAGAGTAAACCCACGAAAATGTAATGACAGTACTGTCATGACAGGAGGAGGATGGGAAATATATACCGTCTTTAAATTGCTTAGCAGAAAAGAACATCTAATGATGCAGAGCAAAAACTGAAAAGTCAAGAAAAGGATGAGAAGAGACTGTCCTTGCACCAGAATAATGGTCATCTTCCTAATTTCTCATGTTTTAGCTGTTTACATCCCATCCCATTATCTCTAGCATTAGGCAGGAGCCCTGACTGGCCTGCCTTCCTGCAGTCCCCACAGAGCCATTCCCAGGGCTGGTGTGAGAGCAAGCAGTAAAGGAGACATTGTGCTGTCTAAATGATTCTATGAACAGAAGTGACATAAGTAGGATGAAAGATTCATTCATTTCTTAGCCACTTCCAGAGCATGCAAGTTACCTTTTGTCATCTTCAACATGAGACAAAATATGAAAAAAAAAAAAAAAAAAGAAAGAAAAAGAAAAAAAGAAAAGTGTGTGTATGGGGGGAGATTATTTACTTATCATAGATGAGCATTTCTGGATTTTCCAGTTTTCTGGAAAGGTAAGCATAGGCAGGGAAACTCTATTTTTATCTTTCTAAGGTGCATTTGAACCAAAAGGAAGAGGGAGGAGATTTACAGTATTTGTATGTGCAGAATGCAGCAGTGTAACAAGATGGCACAATATTACTCCTCTTCCTTCCTTATTTAAACTTGTATCTTCTCTCAGATACAGTTATATTTGTTCTTAATATCTCTAGCAGATGTTCTGCGGTGAATGATGCAATTAAGAATCTAAAATTCCCATTTCTTCCAGATGCTTATTTTCTCAATATTCACTCACTGGAAATATATTTACTTTCCACTCTGTGGTGTCTCGCAGTTAGCACACCTTCTGGGTTCCATTTCAGAAAATTTGCACAGTTAATCTGACACATGCCAATGCATCTTAGATGAATGTTTAGCACCAGTAATCATTTTTTTTTTTTTTTATTGATAGTAAATTTACATATCATACCAAAACAGACCAAAGCTTAGAATATGGAATTTACTTTAAAAAATCCTTTGTTTTTGTTGTTTTTTGTTGCTTTCTGCTGTCATTTTTTTTAACTACGGCTTTGCTTAACCTTCCAGCTCACAGATGAAATTTAATGTTGACTTCAGTCTTGTCTAAGATTCATCCTTTTCACTGAGATGGAATTAGACTTTCACCTGCTTAATCCTTGTTCCCCTTTCACTAGACACATACACAGACCCAGGTTCAGATTCTGGACTCAGTACAGTTCTGGCCCTCCCAGCAACTCAGCCAGCCTTCTATGAACCTGACTTCTCCTCCTGGATACAGTCCTGGAGCAGAGAGACTCATGTGAAAAAATCCTAATGACTGCACCTTAAAATCTAATGGCACAATGCACCCAAGATGTGTGTTGGTCTTAACACTTTTCTCAGGCTTATCTTTTCCACAGCTCTGCATTCACCCAGAATAACCCACACATTCAGCTTTATTCTTCAGTCACTCAAGGACATCTGATAGCAAAGCCATAAGTATTTCGCGAAACGAATTCCAAGTCTATTGCATTTACTTGAGAACAATTTCAGTACAAGAGTTATACAAATCTTTGGGGAAAAAAAGAACAAGACAGATTTGGCAGCTTCTGCCTCAGCCTCCTCATCACTACAGACAGAATTCTTGCTCAGTCTGGTAAAAGAAAGCTGCACAAAGCAGACTGCTCTTTTATGATTTTCCTGCTTCCTGTCATCCAAACCCCCAAGCCAGCCTCCCTTTTCCAGTCAGAATGCTATAGCTTTGTTCCCACCTATGTGGAGAAGCGATGTTTTCTCAGTTGCAGTAACCTCTCTGTCAAAAGGTATTTTCAGACCTTAATTAGAAGGTCAGATTTTTAGTATTATCTCTCTGAAATTTCAAGAATTCTTCCCATGTTTCTGCATGTTTTATCATAATGAGATATGGAGCAACTGACAAATCCAAATTTTAGAATGAAGTCTCTCTTAACAGAGCAAAACATTTGCAGTAGGATGTGCAGATAGACGTATATGAATCTGTCACAAACAAAATTTCATCAGCTTCTGACCTGTAACACAAGACTCTAATTGAGCACCAGAAATATAATAAGACCTTCACAATTGTATTTGGACATTATGACTCTGGAACACAAGAATAATTTTAGGCAGATAAAAGAACTACACTCAAACTGAAACTTTCTGCTGAGACTTTCTGAAAGTCCCAGGTTTGCATTAGTTTGCATACTCTTTGGTATACCAATTCAGGGAAGTATTCACAACTAGACTGGAGGTTTGAATTCCCACTTCGTGAAAGAAATGAGCTCTGACAGGTGTTTCAGAGAACTGAAGAAAGATGCCTCTCTTAGGCATGAGGTGAATAATTCTCTGAGTCTTTGGTTATATTTGAAAAGCACTAAGTGTTTTGCAGAGCTACTATAAATAAATGATAAGCATTTTAAAAACACTGAAATGGGCCACATAAGCTATTTCATCAGTGATGACCTTACATTTTTCTCCTTCACCCATGCCTCCTGTCTCTGTGCTCATAGGCAGACACAGACTTTGCTGCTTTGGAGCTGCCCGTATGTGCAGCTTGAGCTCAGATCAACCCACCTATCTTCAGAATAAATGAGACCCTTTTACAAACCTCCACTACAGTGAAGATTTCCAGTGAGCATTAAAATGGTAAATCTTTCCCAACCCCCAAAAGAAGAAAACTAAAAGGAATTGTTGCAGGAAGAAACTTAAAAAATTGCAACAACCAAAAAAAAAAAAAAAGAAAAAAAAAAGGATTTTTCTCCCGTAATTCTGCAGAATAGCTGACTGATTCCTAACATTTTCTTGGCACTTGCATGACTAAAGAACAGCTGTTCTAAAATATGACTTTGTACAAGGAATCGCTTAACGCTGCCATAGACTAAATTCAGTGAAGAGTGTCAAGAGAGAAGGGCATAGTCTTTAGACATCATCAGCAGAAAATTAATGCAGATGAAAGACAGATTAACATATCCCCTGGATGCTATAGAAATAATCTCCACATGGGATGAAATTTTCCAAGCACAAACCTGAATACATGATATCCCCTGAGCAGAATAACAGGTGTGTGCAATAGATATATACAGGGTAGTCATCGCTGCACGTATGGAATACAAGTTGAAAACCTGAGGAGTAGCACAAAAGAACTTAAGACTAGACTAGAATTCAATGTTAGAATTTGATCTATTCCTGGCATAACAGTTTTATATGTCTGGTTAATGTTAAGGATCAGACTCTAATTATACTCTAATGTTGATCCATTATGTTGGACCTATAAAGAGAATTCAATCTTAACATATTTAATTTGGACAAAACATAAGGGAAACTGCAAACTATTCAGATTTTCTTTTCAATTATATTCTTGTTTGATATTCTCAAACATTAATAAAATTTTATGAGAGTTTCCCTGAGGAAAAAGTGAAAAAACAAAGTTGCCATGCTAGTAGAGAAATAACTAATTGGTTTCTCTACCAAAGAAAGACAATTTTATGGTCTTAGCCACAAAAGATGTAAATAATTTTCCTATTTACAGCTCCTATGCTATCAGCCTATAGTGGAAGGATCCTCTTTAAAGACAGTACAACCAGTATAATCACAACAAATAAGAATGTTTCCAGGAAAGGAGACAAGACTGGGAAGTGAGCGTAAGTGGCAGCAGTGTTCCCATTAACTCAGTGCACTGTATCACACTACCTCATGGCGCATGATAGGAATTTCTCAATCACTAAATAGTTCTGAAGATACAGAAGGTTGTATTTTAAACCTGGAAATGCTAGCGAAAACATGAATTTAAATAACATAGTGCTATGTGCTATATTAATTGAACATTTAACAAGTTAATGAAACAATAAGGAAAAATTCTAAACAACAAACCCAAGAGACTGTTGCTATTAAAACAACACTAATTGAAGAAAGGCAACTATCAAGAAAGCTAAAAAGTTCTTTCACACTATTTTTATGGGTATAGTAAAAATGGTGCATGAAAACATAAGCTCTATATTTCATACGTTAAAGAAATATAGCACAATATATTACTTAGTGTACATAACAAATCAGCAAGGCTAATTTGAAACCAAGAGTACAAAACTGAAAAAGTAGATAGTATTCCAGTATTTGGGAAATGTCAGTAGCAGCAAGGTAAATAAAGAATCTGTGTTGTTGTTTTTTTTTTTCATTCTTAGCATCATACAGTATTTTCCTAACAAAAAATAAGAGAAAGATTAGTCTTCAAAAAATGGAAATCAGATTAAAAAAATCAGCTGACTGATGGGAAGCTATTCAAGGAGAGACAACATTGCTAATAAACGAAATTGCTGAAAAATGTTAAAAAGTCTGGCATTTCTAGCTGTAAAATCAACCAAGTATGTAACTTTCATAAGATTATAATCTTTTCTGCAATCATCTCCTTTCCACTGTAACACAAAATCTGAATGTATTTAAGGATAAATACTATCATATAACTCATGAAAAGCTAAAAATAATTTGTCATTGGAATTACAAGATCAGGCCCGAAATTATGAACCACTATGTATTTCCATTTTAGCTGTTTAGAAAAACGTCAAGAAACCATAACACTAGCCAAAAATAACAGAAAAACATCAAAGTAATCAGTATAAAGGAAGATGTACGATATCTCTTGCAACTTTCCACTTCTCTCTCCATGGGTACCACAAAGACAGCCTAAGTTTAGTCCTCAAGGTGGTGGTGGTGGTGGTGTAAAAAAGGGCAAAAATGAAGGCAGTCATTTAGTGTGATGGAACTGGTAGCACAGATAATAAATTGGCATAATTCTGCTGTTGTCTTCTGTACCTACATCCCAGTAAACCACCAGAACTACTGTCATCTTAGTGACCAGAGAAAATTCTTTTATACCCTGGCAGGATGCCAAGTACTATCTACTGAACTCTAACAGATATTATATTAACATTTTAGATTGCATTGTCAGATACTGATATGAAAGTGTTTGACTGACTGTGTTCTATTTTATCTTCAAGCAAATGGCAATTTTGAGATCAGGTTCTTATCCTGATATACCTAAAACTTTCAATTAAAGCTGAAGCCAGATAAGAACATCTAATAGCTTTCTTTCTCATGTCTGCTAAAATGGCTGTGGTATTCCTTTGTTTCTATATTTAAACATTAATTACACTCAGAATTAAGTTAGTGAAAGCTGCACACAAAGCATTCTCATTTAAGAGAATCTATCTCTGGGACAAACTCTCACAAGAGATAAGATTATCCATGTTTGAGCACATTTGGCATATTTGACAAAAGAATTTGATGAACTAGTACTGACAGATCAACAATATAGGAGTGGATGCCACCATCCAATATTTTGACAGTCCCCAGTAACATTCTCCAGCATCACCTGAAAACTCCTAAGACATCGACACACATATCTGTGTGTTTGCAAATTCCCTTTTCTAAAAATTCGGTTTTCTCCCACCTAATTCCCATCAAGAACCTGCGAATATACAGAACAACTCTTACATCATTCGAAAGGCCCACACATACAGAAATGACGTATTAGACACATACAGTGGGATGTGATCCTACACAAAATGTTATAGTGCAGGCACTTTAAAAAAGTGCAAACAGAGAGAGATATGGTATTACTGCTGCTAATCCTTTATGTTAGAGCTTGTCTCGTGCAGCTGGTGAGATCTGCAGTCAGGTCACTCTTTAGCTCAAAGCTGTTCAAACTTCTTATGTCCTCAAAGAATGCCATTAACCCCAGTAGGACTCTTTCAGGAAGGAGCACATAGCGCACGTAGCTATATTGTGCTTACTTAGCTGGATGGATGCATGTCTTTGGTCTGGTTTATGTCCTCTGCACTGGTTAATGATTTTAAAATTGAATGCAAACAGTCTCCATTATGAATGCTGTCTTCTACACAGTGTAAAATTCTCAACAGAAAGGGTACATAGATATCAAAGCTCTATAGCCTCATGATTCTTTCTACAAAAATATAGAAGTTTGAATGCTTGGGAGGTCTCCAGTGTTTCCATTAGGGTTGTTCTTATTTAGACTCTGAGACTTTAAACACTAGGAATGTATATCTCAAACACCAAAATGATTGGTAACCCTCTATATGCCAAAATAAAGTAAAACAGACAGCATTATTTAGCTGAAATTAGTTATACATGTTCACCCCAGCTTCCAAATATGATTGTCAATAACTTGTATGTTAATACAAGAATAAGACACTAGAGCAAAGGGCTGATAGAGTCCTTAACCCACTTTTCTGAATGACTGTAACTCCCACCGTGATGCCCAGCAATAGAACCTGTAATACATATTATGCAGTGTTCAAGTTTATATAGCATTCAAGATTTTTTTACATGATTTTGCATACAAAATACAGGAAGACCAAAGTCAGTCACGGGTCTGTGGTGGACCTTTTCTAAGAGTACTTTAAAACTTCAGGAAGACTTTGAATTCAAATTCCTTATTAAAAAAGCAGACAAAAATATATCTTAGAACAGAGAAATCGCAGTGGTTCTGAGCAGAAAGCTGAACAGAAATAAAAGAGCTTATAAATAAATCTGCCCTTAGTCATATGGGTTCTTCAATCCAGGTCTGACCTTGGAGCAGAAACCTTCAGCACAGTCACATAAAGCTCTTTAAGTCCTTTTTTTCCATCACCTCAAAAGGCTGTTCACTGATCTTCACAGTCATCCCCCAGTGTCTTTGCTCCAGCTGTAGGCATCCTGTCTGTGTCCTTTTCAACCTGACCACCCATGTCCTCTGGAGGCTTTCTCCCAGAGCCACCAGAGCAGTACCATTTGGCCTGTGGCAAGCAATCAGTATGAGGAAGTATCTTCTGCTCTGCGGCTTCATATTTAAACACACAGCAAACAGCAAATCAGGAAGAAAAATAAGCAGAATTAAACATCAGTGCTCAGAAGCATCTCCACTTAGGCACTGCCTCTACTAAACTTCAAAGCTAGGGGTACGATGGCAAAGTTTTGTCCTGGAAGCCTAGGGAGTGCAAGCCAGTACTAGACTTTAAACATCGACATCTATGCTGAGCATGGGATCACATGTATAGCATTAGATTTACACATAGGCAATGACATAAATGTCAGTTGATAGATAACTAAAGAAAGAGAATCTGTCTGCAAGAAAATCTAGCACAAGGGTCAGACAATCAATGGTATCTTTAAGGTGCAATTCACAACACTGAGTGTGCACAAGATTCACCATCATGCTTCAGTTCCCACACACTTCTCTTACTGTACAAAGGAACAACAAATATGACATAAATCACCCATTAAGCCAAAAAAGATGTCCTAACTCACCACTGAATTTCACTCCTTGTGCATAGAATGAGTACAAGGGCAGAGGTAATGCACACAGGCCATTAGCACACATTTTAACAAAGTGCTATATTATCTGTGCTTAGAACAGATCAATTCCACACTCCAGGGGTCAGGCAGAGCCAGGAGTCTGTCACACGCTGACTCAGTGCAGTGTTAGCATTACTGCACTTGCAGAGAGAGCCCCAATGAACATTAGAAGCCAAAAGAACAAACCTGTACGACACCATCTGCCCATGAGGGCTGAGGGTCATTCCACTGGCCATGCAGAATCAGTAGTAGTACTGACCATATTGTCCTAAGTCAGGCATGTCCAACCCACAGACCACAGGCTGCACGCGGCCCAGTAGAGTTCACAGTGTGGCCTGACCCCTACTGCCATGCCATCATGGCAGCAGTTCTGCCCCCATCTCTCAGCAGCAACCAAACGTTGTGCCATCAATGCTGCCTGGGCTGAAACCAGGGCATGAGGAGAGCACAGTGCAGTGCTGACTCAAGTGATGGCAAATAATTTTTGCATTTTGATGCACTGTCCGAACACAGTCCTGTGAATAGCAAAAAATACACTGCCATGCTTTCTGTTTTGCTAAGGGAATTTGAGAATATGTTTCCAGATTGATGAAAAAATCATCAAGTTATGTTTGTAACTCCATTTCCCATCAACACAAGTACATTAACTACAGACTTTCAAATGGAACACACAGTTGCCATCAGACATTCATCTCAAAAAATTTATCATGTCTATCTACTGGGCTTTTATAATCTCCATGTTACCAGAGAAAAGTATCCCTTGATTTCACAATCGCACTTCGTTCGTGCCATGACTTTTTGGCAGTGTGTACCTTTGTGAACAGTTTACTATCAAAAACCTCTCACAAGCAGATTCAGATTAAGAATTGCAACCACTGCCATAGATCTAGTCTGATGCAAGGTGAAATATCCCATGAGGTTTATGTTTTTGTTGCTCTTTTTTTTTTTCAGTGTTTTAATCAAAATTTTAGAAGTTAAAATAATTTTTGTTACTTACATACATTGACTACAGTATATATGAGATCTGCTCCGAAAGTAATGCCTCCTAGTTTATTATGTTGACCCACAACACCAGAGGTGGATGTTCGTAGTATGGCAGCAGAGGTTGAACCTTCCCACCAATATTATTTTCCTTGTTGCCATGTGACAGATGGCAGCAGAGGGGCAGTTGGACAGAATGGCATCTGACACTGAAGGATGTATGAAGCATAGGTAATAATTGCACCCATTTAATTCATTACCACTTGCTGAACGTTAATGGAGACCAAGGAGTGCTTTTGAGCACAGTGAGTTGGTGGGTGGTGCATTTCAGCAGAGGTGACAGTGACCACAGGTCACCCCTGCTGGAGCAAGTTAATTTTGCCTGGAGAAATAAACTTAATTTATTTTTTATAATTTGGACAAATAGGCTCAGACTGAAAAGCATCCTTAATCGTTCACATGATTTTATTCTGTTATCAATGTAAAAAAAAATTCATTATGAAAAGCTCAGAGACATCCAAATTCTGAGAGTTTTGTTTAAAGGTAGAAACTGTGTCACAATTTTGCTTCTTGTTTATGAAAGAGTGCTTGTAAGGGACATACTGGTATATTTCCTTCTCAAAAGATCCAGTCCTATACTTGAAATCTTTAAAACAGGTTAAGATTCAATGGTCAACAAATGAATTCATGTTCCCTGTGACAGAAAGAGCAAGGAGGTAGTGATGCTGAACTTATGCCTCCCTGCCACATCTGTCAGCGAAGATGATATGTTTGCACAGGTTTATTTGCTTTCCAAGGGCAAGAAATCAGTAGGAGGATCATGACCAGTCTCATAATATAAAACTCTTACGGATTTCTTGAAGTAAAAATATTTTGGCCACCCTGAAAGCATATCAGTTTTAAGACTTAAAACGCTGACAACATCCTTTTGGATACTGACATTCCACGCTTTACTTGTCTTCTCATACAGAGCTACTGCAGTACAAGCATATAAGGTACTGCAAGCTGATTCATAGTCACACTTGCTAGGTAAGACATACACCTTCATAGCATGAGTTCCCAGTGAAATTAAAAGGAAAAAGGTGAGTTCCTTCTTCTTTTCTGAAGATGAAAAGGTGTTTTCTTTTAAGCACCATGAGGGCATACTTCTTTTAGCTCCCAGTCTTTCCTTCCAGACTGACGAACCTTTAAAAATCAGCCAAGACAACAAGGGAACAGATGTATCTTCAAACCAGTCTTCCCAAGGGAAGGAAGGTATGACTTGCTACTTAATTACCTGACAACAAAAAGTTGTGATCTGAAATCCCAGGTGACAGCTTTGGTGGTTGCAGCCTCAACTGGGCCTCATGGCCTGGTTCCCTATCTCCTGCTTGAAGCTTTGCTTCTCTTGCTGCTGACCTGGAATTTCTTGTTTGTGCCATATCACTGAAATAAGCGCACCAAGTCTACAGATGGCTTGTCAGAATCAGATGTTTGTATCACTGCTGAAGTCTGTCTGGAGAGCAGAATGCTCATTAAACAATTTTTCACACGTTGATGATCTTTCCTTCTTTTTCTTTCTCTTTTTTTTTTGACAATAGCCTTCAGAAAAAGATATGGGTTTAAGAGCTGGTGCAACTGATGCGTAATATGACTAAATCGATAGAGGAAAGTAAAGATTTTTTAAAATGTAGATTATTGATCTGTGAAACTGTAGGGGCTCCTTCGAAGTCATTAGGGTTTGTCACGTCAATATGTTAGTAAGGACTTCTATAAATGAAGACTAATGATGCTAGGGATAATTATCACTGAAGAAACTCACACTTCTCTCAGTATTTGGACATTTTTGGTGAAGGTGAGCAGTGACAAGTTCGCCCTGAGTGCACTTTAGTTCCTTTTCTGCTATTAGAGTGGGGGGAAGAATGTTTCTGGCAGAATGCAAGTTAAACTACTGGTTTCCTTGGCAGTGGTAGTTGAATTGCCTATCTTTATTTTTAAATAAAAATAGCCCCTATATAAGTTGAGTGCAGCTACTTTGGAAATCTACTACATCTATGACAAAATCCTCCTGAACATTTTTTTCCCTTCTAAAATAATCTGGACATGCATAATTGTTGCTTTTCTAAATTAAATACGCAAGTCATGTTTCTTCTTTTTATGGTTGTCTGCTTCAAATATTTTGTTAAATAACAAGTTATATGACAAGTTCTAACTTAAAGAAGAAACAAAGCTTTTTTTCAACTTGCTGAAATGTATAGAATTCTCCTAAGTTAACAAGCTGACTTCACAAGAAGGGTGTGTGGGGGTAGAAATGGACCTGGGGGTGTTGGTCAATGCTCAGCTAAGCATTAGCCAGCAATGTGCTCAGGTGGGCAGGAAGAACAATGGCATCCGGCTTGTGTCAGGAACAGTGTAGTCACAAGGAGCAAGGAAGTGATTGTCCCTCTGTACTCTGCAGTGGAATGGGCTGCCCAGGGAGGTGACTGAGTCCCTGTCACTGGAGGTTTTCAAGAAATGTGTAGATGTGGTACTAAAAGACACGGTTCAGAGGGGTTACATTGGTGGCAGGTGGACAGGTGGGATGGATGACCTTTGAGGTATGTTCCAACTTTGGTGATTCTATGATTCCATGAACAAATTTAATATTTTTCAAGTTATTTTTATTCTACATCTAGGGTTCAAAACACCATGTACTGTCCGGATAATAAATGGTATAGCTCTTCTACATTTTCCTTTATATGAATATATCTGAAAATATAAAAATGTTTGGAGATTGTTTGATTCTCAATTCTGAAGCACTGTTTTCCCAAATAGTCCTCAGGATTCAAATTTATTTTTTCCCAGGAAGTACCTGCTGACAGGTTTCATTCATGAGTTTTGCAAAAAGAGTGGTAAACACGCTTTGATAAAAGTTTCAGTTGGACAGAGGCAAACACAGCTTGATCAGCCTTTTGTGGATAAAATAAAAATGATCTGGATATGGGCTTTTTGATTTCTAAAGAAAGATAATCAAAGACAAAAGAATTCTGAATTCATGCTAGGATATCTTGGCTGTTTTCCAATAAACTGTTTTCTAGCAAGCCAGAACACAAATCCACATTCTAGTTTGGAGAGAGAAGAAAGGCTGAGCAAAGAGAGTCAGCATGGTTCCTGGCTGGCACAGTGATCACCTTTGGTGGCTCACAGGACCATATCAGACTGCACCTAAATCAAAATTCACAGAAGACTTTACTGAAAGTTCCCCTGTGTCCTGAAGTCTTTAATCAGTGAGTATTTTGAAGAAAAGTATCTTCACGCAGCAGAAAACTATCTAGCATATATATAAACTATAAAACTATATAGCATATATATAAAAGCACTTGCTCACAGAATTCTATTATCAGAAGGAAAGTTATAAAATTAAGTCAGACGATCTTGTTTGTTTTATTAAGATCATTCCATATGTTTAATTCCTTTGTTCTTGGTAGGTTATGTCTCACTTTTCTTTTATACTAATTATTAGAGTGTATACTGATCTCAAATAAGAGGATAAACAGCCAACAGACACTATATGAAGATGAGAAGTGGATTTCAAAATTATACATCCAGAGAACTATTTCCATTTCTTATAGACAAAGAAAAAAGAAAAAAAGGAAAGCTAGTTTTCCTTGGTTTTGTGTGTCTGCATTTTAAGGTGTGGAACAACTAGGAGGAAGTAAAAACTCACAGTGTAAAAGTTTTGGTATAGCTTTTGGTCCCGTATTAGGAATGAAGCATAGGAGATAGGCAATACTGGAGAGTAATGGAGAAACAATCACACTCAGAAAACATTATCCATGAAGTTAGCCCTAATACATAACTGTACACAATAGCAACATAATGGTTCCAAAGTACACTGCAAGAATTCATCAGAGGCACATATGGAAACTGCTCAATATAACAGTTTTATAACATAAAACTGTTATAACATAAGCATTTTTTCGTTATTCATTTGATTCCTTGACTTGCCCATCTTCTTGCACCACCTTTTAAACTATACCATGAATAGAAATCGACCAAGAAGATGCCAAAATTAGAGATTACTGAAAATGGAACTGAAATACTTAAATTCCACCAAAATTAATACAAGTCCTTTGGGTTTTGATTTGTGAACCAGTACAAGGACAAACAAATACATATTAGAGAAGAAAAAAAAAGGTCCTATAAAGTAGACACTTCTGAATTTGTTGACTAAAGCCCGAGATAGAACAATATAATAAAACAGAATTTCTTACCTTTATGATGATTTGCCCCAGATGCTAATTTCCCCCAAAGCGTTACAACAAATATTATTATTAGCAGCTTCCCTTTCGTTGCTTTCTGTAAGTATCTCTTATTCATCCTGCAAAGAAAAATACACAAAAATAATTACTTCTTGTAATACTTCTTTACAAAACATTTCTCAAATTAAGGAGAATTAAAAAATTATGTGTCTGTTAACATCTCTTAAGTCCTAAATTCTGCTTATCTCTAAAGGAGTTATACACAGCATCAGTATAATATCTCCCCCTGTTTTGTCATCATTCCTTCATCCTGGTCAGTACCAGGAGAATTCAAAACCTCCTCCACCAGTTTTATACTAAGGCCCAAGCAATGGTAGTTCTGCAATAGGTTTTGCTAAACAAAAGCAATTTTTCTGGTGCCTTGGGCCTGTCATGTGCAGTGGAATTTTTAGCTTTTGGGATTGCAACTCTTTTTGAATTCTGCTCATGAGTCATAAGGACATAACGGATTTAAAGAGATTTCCAGCACATATACAAACCCATCCATGGGAGAAATCCTGTAAGGAAGATTTGAGTAGTTTGGAAACATGGCCCCAGACAGGCAGATTCTCTAGTCTCTCTCCTATCTGTCCAAAGGGTAATGAAAAAATTTGATTTACAGAACCAAAGGAAATTGCACACATCTACCCTCATCTTGCTCAGTGATGTTTTCATTGCAACAGTAAGCTACTGTGGTGGTTCAAGTATAAGGTAACATAGCTTATTTCTCAGCAACCTCCTTCAAAGACAAAATACCTCTCCCCCTGCCACAAAAACACGTTCAGGAACATAGGCTGTAGTGCTTAAGGATTACAGCTCTGCAGAGAGTGGCAAGAGGTATAATAATGAAACCTTCTCTCAATTCTCATTCTTTGTAGAAGTACCCTAGGGATCTGGCTAAGAAACAACTCAGCACAATGGTCACGTTTCTGCTGCTAAGTCAATAGGACAATGATGCCTATTCCACCTCACTTATACTGGAAAAGCAGCAAATTTGGTCACTTGAACAAAATTATTGCCATTTTACAATGCCTGGAACAAGGCTGCCTTCTCTTTCTGACCAGAAAAAAAGCTGCATTGCTTCAGTGTGCTTTCACATTTATCTCCCATTATATTCATGAGATGCCTGGAAGATTTTGAGAATATCCCTTTTGCCCTACCCATGTACAACACTATCTTCTGCAATCACAAGTTCCGTGGAAAGCAGACCACTGCTGAAACATGGAATTAACCAGCAACCTGTTCAAAGTCCCAAACCTCTTTTTAATCCTTCAAAGCAATTCAGAGCAAATTGCTTTCTAATAAAACAGCACACACTGACAAAGCAAGCTCCAGCACTCCACAACCCAGCTCATGGTTCCCACACTCATAACCAGACCATTTCCCACAAAGCTGTCAACCTGGCTCACTGGGAGACTGTTGAACATTGTTAAGATTCCACACCAGGCTGTGTGCAACCAGACATGGCAATTCAAATTCACAACCCACTGAGGTACATACCAAACTCTTTTAAACATGATCAGGGCAAAGAGAGATCAGCATCCTTTGACAGAAATCACACATCTATAGTGTGTTTGCTAGAAGTTCTGCTATCATGTTTACCAAGAAAAGTGAGGAATAAGCAAGGACTTTATCCAGTACTGTGGATATTCCCTTGAAATCCTGATTGATTAATATTCACTATGGAGGTCACAGTGCGCTGTGAACCACACCAAGCTCTGTCTTCTTGCACTGATTCCAGTGCCTTCAGAGTATAAACTACATATTCATCACCAGCTTCACATTTATGAGGCACTCAATGCTAAAGGGAAATGTACTATTTGTCACTGTAAATAATAATAATAATAATAATATAAAGAATACACATTCAAGCATACATTCTTCCACAGCTATTGCTGAAAAAAGAATATGAAATAACTCTTTTGCTCCTGGATTGTCTTACTGCACCTCCAACACTACTGGTACCAAGTTATTAAAATGACTTTTTTCCTCTTCACCTACCCAACCTTACATAAAACCCTGTGGGCTTCAAACCATTAAGCAAACCAGACTGTAAAGCAGCTGTTGCAAATGTACAGCAGAAAAATACACAAGGAAATACAGTAGCAGAGGGAAGAAAGAGAGAACACCAACCTAACTGCGTGGGAAGAGCAGCCCATCAGGGTAGCAGAGTGAGGATACAAACCTCTACTCACAGCCCAGCACCCAACAAGGTGTAAACCAGCACTGAATCTAGCAGAAGCTGTTCTGCAAAGCAAAGGAAAGTTTCAGCTTTGATGCAGCAAATCTGAGATCACTGCAATTGCCAGGTTTCCAACTCCTGAGAAAAACAATACACTCTTTCTGTACCACAATACTATTGAACTATTAGCTATTATTTAAGGCATTTATTCGTCAGAAGGACAAAAATACTGTCTTTTAGTAGTCCCACACAGGCACAATTAAAAGAAAAGTCAGGGTAAGTAGCAGCTCCAGATGGGAACTGATAGTTCAAAGGCCATCAGCAGAAGTATGAAAGAGTCTCTTAGCAGTTAAAGCATCCATAACACGCAGCAGCTGCAGTTAGGAAAAGCTGGGAGATGATGCAAAGTTTCAAACTGATTAGAAGCTCAACTAGAGCTAGAGTTGTGTTCATTAGCCGCTCACAGCAGACAGTGTGCCGGCAGTGTGCCCAGGTGGCCAAGAAGGCCAATGGCATCCTGGCCTGTATTAGGAATAGTGTGGCCAGCAGGAGCAGGGAGGTGATCATCCCCCTGTACTCAGCTCTGGTGCGGCCGCACCTCGAGAACTGTGTTCAGTTTTGGGCCCCTCACTACAAGAGAGACATCGAGGCCCTGGAGCGTGTTCAGAGAAGGGCAACAAAACTGGTGAGGGGTCTGGAGCACAAGTGTTACGAGGAGTGGCTGAGGGAGCTGGGATTGTTTAGTTTGGGGAAAAGGAGGCTCAGAGGAGACCTCATTGCACTCTACCACTTCCTGAAGGGAGGCTGTGGTAAGGAGGGGGTCAGCCTCTTCTCCCAGGTAACTAATAACAGGACAAGAGGGAATGGCCACAAGTTGTGCCGGGGAAGATTTAGATTAGACTTGAGGAAAAATTTTTTCTCTGAGAGAGTGTTCAGGCACTGGAATGGCCTGCCTAGGGAGGTGGTTGAGGCACCGTCCCTAGCGCTGTTCAAGAAGCGTTTAGATGAGGTGCTGAGGGATTTGATTTAGTAGCTTGGTGGGTAGGGATGGTGGTGGGAGGATGGTTGGACTAGATGATCTTGTAGGTCCTTTCCAACCTTATGTATCTATGAATCTATGAATCTATAAGCACAGAGAAGGCAGGAAGCACTGCTCCCTGAGAATGGCAGAAGTGTCCCAACACAGCCAGAAGCCAGACTGTAGCATTACAACCCCGGAAATAAAAAGTGAAGAGTGTTTAGTCTAAAAAACTCAAGGGATTGGGATCTCATCAGCAAAGCAGGCAAACAGATAACAAAGAGAGACCATGAGATTTGCTTAGTATCCAACTGCATGCATTATCACACGGACTTAGAAAATATGATGCTGTTTTTTGTGGATTTGCAAAGCAACCCAAGATGTAGCACCAAGAAGACAATGGAAATAGAAAGCATTTGGCCTCATCTCTGAAATGCAACTATTAGCCCCTGCAACTCTGCTCTATGTCAACTAAGTGGATTCAGGAAATAAAATTCAGTCCATTACTGTACCGTTATTGCACTAACATAACAGGCTGCGCTAAATAGAACAAATGAGGTCTGAAATGAGGTCTGCTTTTCCTAGAGGTGATGCAGAGCTGCACAGACAAAACTATGGCTGTTAATCCAAATGGTTTTCTCCGTGAGATATTCTCCCTTTCTATTTCTTTCTATTTCTGTTTCTTTCTGCTCCCTCCTTACAGCCCCCAAACATAAGCCAAAAGCAATCAAAGCTAAGAACAACCATGCTGTAGGAGATGTTTACATTTGAAAACCAGCTTTGTGACAAAGAAATAAAATAAAATACAACCATTATGTGTAACAAACATTTCCTCAGTCTCTAACCCCAAAGTATTGGAAATAAGCCCAATGAATTCTCAGCGCTTTCACTCAAAAAATTAAAAGGCTGCCTTGTTTGAGTTCATTTTTCAGTGTACTTAGAGGCAAGAAAGGAGAAAGGAGAAAGATAGCTTTTTTTGGGAGTTACCAGAGACACACTCAAAGCAAAATGAATGCAATTTAACAGCAAAATTCAAACAGGTGGTGGTTTGAATGTGCGATGATCGTACTGTGACCAGCTCTCCACCAACACCAAAAGATAATGAACAAATACGAAGGATTTGCTACTTTTGCTCCAGAACATGTCTTTCCTCTGATGTGTCATCCATGAGACCCATCAGGTCCAGGATCACGGACTTGAGGATAGGTTGTTTCAGCATGAATGAATGACATAATTATCTAAAATATTGCTGGATTTTTTCTCAGAGTGGAACTACATCTGATGTGGCAGAGAACCTTCACAGATCATTGTGTCAGCAGAAACCCTTCTCCCTGGCCTCCATGGTTCATCAGATGCAAAATGTGAACACGCAGGCTCTCCTTGTCTCTGCTCCATTTCACTGTCAGCTCTCTCTCAACTACTTGGCTGCACTAAAACTGCCATGAGCAGACATATATCTCCAATATCCACTGCAGCAATGCAGCTTCCATAAACTTTTGACTTCCTGCTTTCTTCCTCCTTTGCTTCTGGGCGTGAGAACAGCCCACCTTACCAATGGTTCTGAAATAGAGGAGAATCACATGGGAGTCGCTTTACATTGTACAGCCAGAGCTAAATAGCCTTGCTTTCCTATTTTAAGTGAAGTGTAACCTCATGCAATCTTTATTGTTGAGGAAGGAAAAAAAGTAAGGAAATAATAGCTTTCTTTCTTCCCTTTAGAGCTCATACACAAATAAAATTCTCATCTATTTCCTGGGAGTAACAGCCATTTTCTCTCTTTCTCCTTTTCTTTCTCTCCTTTACAAGTATCAGCTCCTGTGAAGCTTTTCAGAATTCATTCATTCCTGTTTTACATATGTAGAAACTTTTAGTGTCAGTAAGATCCATTTGTCTTCTGCAAATATGTACACCCTGTGAATGCAAGTGTTCATAAAGAGAAGTGTAAGCTTATTTCTTTACTGAATCCTGATGAAGTGCTCAAGACAAAAACTTGACAGAAAATTAGTCCCAAATTCTCTTGCTTTTCTTTTTACAAAAAAAAAAATATATATATTTTCTACTTCAGAGAAACACTAAATGAGTAAATGAGAAGAATAAACCTCTTCTGACCTGATGTCTCTTCTACAGAAATAATGCAGCCATTTAAATTATGTTCCGTGCTGTGTTGAATATTACATTATTTATTAGCTGTGTTAGTTTCATCATCCCACGCAATGCAGGTCTTTGCAGCTTTATTTAGCCTTTCCTCTGTAAGCTAATGCAGATTTTAAAATGCCCCTGTGGTGGATAAGGTCACTTTGTTAAAGTAACACTGATGTGACCCCCGTGTGTTTGCATATATATAAATTCCCTCCATGACATTCCTGTCATGTTTGCTCAGTGAACAAGTAATTTGCCACTCTCATTACTTCAGGTACAAGGTAGCTTGTGAAAATCAATCTTCTTTCTGCTTCATACATCACAGCCTGTAACAGACACAAAGTGCATTCTGATTCCAAAATGAAGCCAGGGCTAAAATACAGTCCTATTCTTATAAACTACTGCATTAGATCTAGGAGGGAAGAAAAGAAAGAGAAGAGGCATTTAGTCTAGTAAAGCATGCAAGTTTTACATAGGAGTCAGACAGGAATTCTCTGTATGCAAAGTGAAATTGGTGTTTCTTTTCAAAAAGTTGTCTTTCACCAGTGTGGATCCTTTAATAACAGAATAAGTAGCACTAGGAAGCCTACCCATGCTATTGAGTAATATTAAGAGAGAGTTAAAGCACTGTTGGCAGATCAATATCAGTAACAATGCCATTGTTATTTTCAGATGAAGAGAAGTGGAATCATATTGAAAAATTTCAGGCTTTCTGACAAAAAAAATATTGAAAGGTTACTGGGCTAATTCTTAAGACACTGATGCAAGTGCACTCTTGACAAAATCATGCAAGGATATGAACGACATACACATCCATACTTATCTTTCATTTGAATGTGTGTCTTAAGCATATAGTTATGCTTAAGCACATTCTCAAATAGAGATGGTTGTACATAATCTTTTCTTGAAAAGCTATTTATAGAGTCAGTTTCTGTAAGAAGATACAGTCTGAAAACTGTAGGAAAATAAGGAAAGGAAAATATCTCAAACGTCTGAGAAGTAAAAAGTTAAGGAATATAGAAAAATATACAAGAAATATATATATATATATATATATTTGCATATTGCAAATAGTTTCCAGTAGCTGGAACTGGAGACAGATGCACATAAATGTAGTTACATTTGTCTTTAGTATCTCATAGCATTTGGATGTTAAATTTACATAAATATTATTGTCTCCAAAATCTAATAAGCACGGGTGATTATGATGGCGAAGGTATAAAATGCTGTAGCCAACTTTCTGTGTAACACCTCACAGCAAAAGGCCCTGTGTTTTACAAAGACTATAAGCAAAACTTCTTCCTAATAGGTATGTATGGTTGTGATGATATTACCTTGAAAATTCATATGTCACTGATGAATGGCCTTCCCTCTAAAGTGCTATCAATGTTAATCTCCCTTGCTTCCAGATTAACACCAGTTCTTTGTAGACAGAATTGATTGCAATTTTCACCTTCATTAATTTTCAGATGCAACTCCTAACAGAAAGCAATAAAGAAAACAAAGAAAGAGGAAACAAGAAACACACTGTCCTCCTAGCCAGCATACAGATAAATTTAACTGCATATATATTACATTTCTTTGTCATTTTGTCAAGACCAGCTCATCAGATGAAAACTGATGCTGACATATTACTAAAACATACACGAAGAAAATTCCACAAGTTTTTGTAGGGTTAGATTCTGTACTTCTATGCATTTATGAAAATATAAGAATAAAATTAACAGAAAGACATATAAAGTTAACAGAAATAATCCAGCAGTCTATCTTCACATTCCATTGATTGTGCTTTTAAGTGCTTAAGATAAAATCTTAGAAAATAAACATCCAAAATATTCTAGCAGCTTTAATGTCCACTGATGTGAAGTAAGCTCTCACATGCAAGTGCTCAGCATTATATGGTCCTCAGGCTCCAATTCTCCAATTCATATCATTTCCTCTGCTGTTATTGCGCCATTTGAAACTCTCACAGTTCCTGCGCTTAAGGGGCTTTAAGTTGTAGGGGGCACTGTCTATTCACTTAATCATCACAGCAGTTGTATTTGCTTATATCTTACATGTGATCCTTTTGTAGATGGTTATTTGAATAGTCTTTATTCATATCACACTAACCAATCAAAAGTTTAAATTATATAAAAAAGAAAGGATAAAGTTCAATAGGCTTTTAGCAAAATGTCTCACTGAAACCTGATTTGTTAAGTTTGCTGTGATTTCATAAAGGCCACTGCAGTGGCAGGGATAAGCCTCCAAATCTACAAAGGCAGAGAAAGCATCAAATACTAGTGGAGAATGCCAACTGAAGTGCTCATATTTAAAAGCGACGACAGAAATGATCTGGGCAAACCTAAGCCTATTAGTCTGACCTCTTCAGTTTGTGAGACTGTAGAACAGGCTTTGAAGAAAAAGACAAATTAAAGCCAGAGAAGTAAATAGAATATGGGATAAAATGTAGCAGCGTTAGCAGGGTAGATTGTGTCAGACTAACTTGACAGCTTTTTTGATAAGATAACTGATTTCCTAGACAAAGAAATGAAGTAGATATAATTTGTCTGGATTTAGATAAAGCATTTTCTACAGTGTCACTCTGGAACTTACACATTAAGCCAGAGACTCTATGGATTACTACAAGAATTGAAAGGTGGATCCCAGTGTGATAACAGCAAGTAATACTGAAGGGGGGTATGAGAGATTAATGACATTTCTGCTACAAGTTCAGAATCAATCATTTGAAACAACTCATACAAAAAACAGTCTGGTTTAGTTATCACCAAGAATACACTAGAATCAAGGTGATTTGAGCTGGCTGTTAAAAAGACAAATCCTACAAATGACTAAATTATATATTTATTAAAAAATATTGAAGGACTAGTATGCATTTTCCTAACTATCAGTCAGCTTGATATATCAAAATTCTAGCCAACTATCTTTATGAAAGAAAAACTGAACCTGCAAAACACAGGGAGATGGTCTACGATGATCAGAGAAATGAAAACCCTAACCCAACAGGAATTTTAAAAAGCTTGCTTTGTGGAGCAAAGCAAAGGCTGAAGGGAAACAGAAAGCAAATAAACACAGCAAGGGCAAAAAATACAGTGGATTAAATGGTATCTTGCCAGCAGGCAGGTTGAGAACACTCAGCTCAGTGACTCAGGAAGCCTCTTCTAGTCATATTTCTACATCAACACCATGTTCTCTTTTTTTATACATTAGTACAGAAAGTCACATGGTAGTTTTTTTCAACAAGAAAGCAATAAGACAGTTCTTTCCAAGCATGTTAGTGTTACTGGTTTTTTTCCAAGCCATTTCACTCTCCTCATAAAACAAAAGCCATAGCATTTGTCTGTCATCCTGCATGAGAACAAATGTGAGCCTCCTCGTGAACACTTAAACCCACACTGAGTTCCATGAAATCAAATATTAAGACGCCAAATATGGATCTGTCAACGGTTTACCAGGCTGGATCGGCCCAGTTCTGTGACAATTGGTGCGGGGGACCCACGGACCCACGCCCCAGAAAAGGGGAAGGAAAAAGGGAAAAGGGAAAAGGGAGATGGGCCTAGAAACAAAACAGCGGCAACGATCTGAGGAGGAAAGCTAATTTACTAAATAAGATATCAGAAAGCAAAATAACACAATATAATACAATATAATTGGAACTGAGGCTAATAAATCAAATAAGATAAGCAAGAGAGAGTGTCCGATAAACCGAAGGCCTTACGCTAACGCTGAAGGCGATACGGCAGCGAGCACCCACTGCTGAGTCGATCCCGAAGGAAAGAGAGTGTCCCGTGACTGCTGAGAGTTTTTATCTGTTCCCTCTGAGCGGAAAACACGTTAAAATACAAAGCATCACAAAGTCCTCTGAGGAATGTAGTTCTTCTCTTCTGAGACAGATATACCTGGAATTATCAATGAACCATGGGGCTGGAGTATTAGCTCTTCAACTCACAATGCAATACATGATGTCATGATGTGGAATACCAGTACCAAAAATCATAAAACCATGACAGGATCTTAAGCTCCAATTTCAATTTCAAAAGTTTTGGGGCATTTTTAATGAGTTCATTTAATTGTTCCACATTGGAACTATTATTTTTCCCTGGAATTATCATTTTTACTGCATGCCTCATATCTTTGTATGTGAACTGACTTCACCAAGCACATGCTGAAGAACACCCGATTAAGATGGATGTCTCTCTTCTTATTTTTCAAAACTGTCTAAGAGTAATTGCAGTCTCTGTTTCATAAGATTTAAGATGACCAAGTTACATTACTTGTACTAGAGGATCATTCAGTACTGAAATTGCTTTTTGACTAACTCCAATGAATTAAAGTTATACTGTTGACCAAAGGTGATCATTCCATGATTAACTCTCTCACTTTGTTTACAACTCATTTTCTTTTCCATCTGTCTTGCTTTAAATTGAAAATCCTATTGTTATCATGTTTTTAACAGTGATGTCATGGAAACGTAACACTGGCAAGCAGCACAAATGACAGGATATAAAGAAGTCTTTTCTTAAATAATTCAAATGTAGAAAACAAAAACTTGATGCTTTCAAGCATTAATTAAGCACTTTAAGATTAAAAAAAAAAAAACCTCTCCTGCATGACTTCCCTACTGAAGATTAATTCTTTTTCCCAATAAAATCTTCTGATAAATAATGTTGTGACAGATTTCTGCACATAAACAGGGAAGCAAGATTCCGCCTAGTCCCCCCTTGCTATTTTTATGACAGTTACATCCGTCAATAGAAATAGCAGCACTTCTGACAAACAACAGACACATCTGAGCTCATTTTGTGCTTTATTCCTACCTCTATACATTTAGCACCACACTTTAAGGTAAGGGTTTGAGTGTAACCGAAAAATGACAGGTTGCTCAAATCATGGGAAAAATAACAAGCCTTTTGTACAGTGACCCAAATAGCTCTAAGAGCTCACATAATGCAATAAGAAGACAGGAGAGCAGCCGACTGGAAACAAACCTTGTTGAAACACAATTGGAACACATTCCTCTACTCTTTTAATGTCAAATCCTAACACATGCTCATTCTTTCTAACTACCATAGGCACCACTTCCTTGGAAAACAAAGCATAGAAAAGACAGGACAGACTCTTCCCAAACGAACCTGGTACACAAAGCAAATTTCTGTTCTAGAGCAAATGCACTGGAAAACATGAGAGACAAAGCAAGAAGCCCGAATGCACAAAAAAAAATTCAGTTGCCAGCTGGGAAGCAGAACACAACATCCAGCAGCAAATCCAGCAACACAGGAACACCAGGAAAACCTGTGTTCTTATATTACTATTCTAGTTTAATATTCAATGATTCTATACTGGTAGAAAAGTGCAGCAGCTTTTCTGTCTGTGTAAAGCATTTTATCAAATATTCAAATTTTCGGCCCTTGCACACTTTCTAATCTGCCACATACGCTACAATGACTAATGTCCCCTTGAGAATCATGCTATCTTCCACACAATTTTGTCTTCTTTCAGTGTCTATTTCCTCATCACTGTTCTGAAACAGTATGAAAAATATTAATAACTAGTTCATGCTGAAAAAAACAGAGTATCCAGTGAAAGCTTCCTAGAAATAGATTCTGTCAGGTCAAGATATGTTTAATGACGACTAAAGTATCTAAATGGTACCCACTCTTCCTTGAAAAATCCAATTCATTTCCCAGTCTCTATTCAAACACCTTCTCTTAAAGGATACCAGCAACAATGTGAAAGACACTGACAATACAGTCCTAAGTTTCATCCAAGGAATTGTTCATCCAGAAATAATGCACTCACTCTGGCATGTGCAATGCTTTTCAATGTGGCTTTACGTTTTACTATGGCCAGGAGTTAATTAAAAGCCACTTACAAATCTATGATTCCTAAATAATAGAGTAAACTAGGTTCATTTAAACTAGACTAGACTAGAATAGAATAGTTAATTTGGAAGGAATCTACAAAAATCATTTGAGTCAAACTGTCTGAACACTTCAGGACTAACCAAAAGCTAAAACATACCGTTAATGGCTTTATTCAAAAGCCTCTTGAACATTTACAAGAATGGAGTATAAACTACCTCTCCAGGAAGCTTGTTCCAGAGCCCTGGGATCATATCTTCTCCACACTAGACAACCTAGTATCCTCAGCCTCTTCTCAAATGCCTTCCACCACTTTTACCAGACTTCCTGGGAAGGGTCCAGAGGAGGGCCACAAAGATGATAAAAGGTCTGGAGCACTTCTCTCAGGAGGAAAGGATGTGTGACCTGGGTTTGTTCAGCCTTGAGAGAAGAAGACTCAGAGGGGATCTGATAAATGTCACTAAATACCTAAGGAGCAGGAGGCAAAGGGACAAGGCCAGACTCTTTTCAGAAAAGGCAACAGGACAAAGGGAAATCGCCACAAACTGAAGCACAGAAAGTTCTGCACAAATGTGTGTGGAAACTTCTTCACAGTGCAGTGATGGAGCACTGGCACAGGCTGCACAGAGTGGTGGTGGAGTCTCCTTCTCTGGAGACACTCAAGACCAAACTCCACATCCATCTGTGCAACCTGGTCTAGGGAGCTGCTCTGGCATGGGAGTTGGACTAGATGATCTCTAGAGGTCGCTTCCAACCCCTACAATTCCATGATTCTGTGATTTGTTGCCCTTCTCTGGATTCTGCCAAGTACCTTAACAATCATTAATATTGGGGAGCCCAGAATTGCACACAATATTCAAGATGATGCCATGCTAATGCTAAATATAGTGGGAGAATAACTTCTTTTGACTAGATGGCTATGCATGGCACACTGTATTTTGTCACTGATGATCACCCAATGCTCCAATCCATCTAGGTCCTTTTGCGAGGCTCTCATCCCTCCAGGGAGTCAACAGTACCTCCCAGTTTACTCTCATTAGCAAACTTATTAACAATGCATTCCACTTCTGCATTCAGATAATTGATAAAAATGTTGAACAGTACCAGTCCTAGAACTGGGCCCTGTGGAACACTGCTAGTGACTTGCCATCAGGTAGACTTAGCTCCATTTCCTACAACTCCATAAGATTCAGCCAGGTCATCACCCAACATGGTGTGAACTTGTTCATGTTATAGTTGAACAATTTTTCCAGAAGGATGCTGTGAAGAATGGTATTAAGTCTTAATAAAATCCAGAAAGATTATGTCCACCACCTTCCCTTCATTCACTGAGCAGGTGACCTCATAGTGGAAAAATATCAAATTACTAAGACATAGCCTCACGAGCATATGTTGACTGTGCTTGATAGTACCTTTGTTCTTTAAATGTCTTTCAAAATCCTCCAGGACAACCTTATCCATAACTTTCCCAGGTTCTGAGATTTGACTAACAGATCTATAGCTTCCTGAATCTTCTCTCATGCCCTTGGTAGACTGGGATAACACTGGCTATCTTCCAGCCAGTAGGAACTTAACAAGAATGCCATGAGTTCTGGTAAATTGTTGAAAAGGGTCCAGCTATGACATCCTGTAACACACTCGGTACTCTCAATCCCAGTCTATAAGGCTCCATGGACTTACACATGTTGAGCTGTTACAACTAGTCCCTTACAATTTTGGTGACCACTGATGGAAAGTCACTGCTCTCTCAGCCATGGTCCTCCAACCCAGAGGACCAGACAGTCCAAGATCTACCATTAGCATTAAAAACTGAGAGGAAAAAAAAAAAAGGCACTAAATGCTTCTGCCTTTTCCTCATTCCTACTTGTTAGGTGACTTCCTTCATCAAGTATTCATTCAGTGTTTTCCTTAGGCCTCCTCTTGCTGTTGACATACTTTAAAAAAGCCTTTTTTCTTGTCTAACACAACAATGGTCAGTGTCAACCCAAGTTAAGCTCTGTTTTCTCTTAATTTCTCCTTCCAAATACAAACTGCATTCAGTTGCTTGCTACTTGATATATAGCTTGGGATCCGCAGGTGGAACACGACAGAAGACTGAATGACAAAAAAAATCGATGAATTCAATGTTCGGTTACTTTACTGCCTTGGATCAAAGACTGCTTATGTGCAATGGGATGCTTTTATGTTAGCGTTTCATTTTGGACCTACCTGGACTAAAATTTTCAATCAAATTTCCCAATTGTCTCAATTTATTATGACTTAGTTTACATTCCATGATGTGAACCCGTATGAAGACATGAAATGAAGTGCATATAAATGAAAATAAAAATGAGTTTGGAGAGCGCACTCAATATACTCCAACTACTCAGGAGTGTTTGGTTCAGGGGGACAAGTTCATTGAAAACTATCTCCTTCACCAAATGAATCTATTTCAGACTTTGTACCCTCAGCAACAACAATTTGGGTCTACAGAAATAATTTGCTAAGAATGAACTATTTGTGAACTGCAGGCACAGTTTTATTGTATAAGGAGGAAGGGCATTATTATTATTATATACTTGGTAAAATGCCTTTTTGGTTGTTAATCTTAAGAGCATTTCCAGATCTTCAGCACATCTCAACAGCATGTTGAAAGCAACTAGTTCGTGACACACTGGAGGCCTTTAAAAAATTTCTGATCTGTGTTCTAGGGCCATTAGTCTTACTGTGACACTACAGCAAAGGAAGTCTTGTGTGACAAAATCAGGGAAAAGTTACCTGCAGTACATGCCTTTAACTTAAAACATTGAGTGCAGAATTAACTACTTCAAATTGCACAATGAATGGAATTGTTTCTCTTTTTGTAAAATAGAACATCCTTTGCATTGAAATGCAGAAAATTAAAGACCAGAACCTTAATGTCCCTTTTCACAGAGTCCATCTAATCTACACGGAACTCCACTGTTGAAGAAAAGTACAATCTATTGTAAAACTGTCAAACTGGACATTTTATTGGCTCCACACCCATTATTTCCAGATATTAGATTATTGACAGTTTTTCCCTAAGCCTGACAATCATTCTACCAATTTCCAATTAGTACCTTATTAAGATGCATGGGTGGACCTTTTAAATGAACAGTAAATGATGGTCAAAAGGAAAAGTCTAAAAAATCACTAGCTGAAAATGAGACCGGTCTCAGTCAGGGAGAATCTGTCCCACCCATCCCTGGAGATCACCCCCACCTCATGTCCCCTGGACCATGGGCAGCCACTGGCTTTATACAGGGACAGTGCAACACACTCCTAGCAGATAGGACTTGATTAAAGGATCAAGTAAATATAAGATTAATTTATTATTTTAAAAAAAATTATATTCTTAATAGATTAGAATTATTTTAGTCCATCCTAGTAATATAAAGTGTCCTTAAATTAGAAGTTTATTAGAGTAAAATAAATCTGACTCAAGAATATTTTTGTTCCCTAATACAGCTTTGGCTTAGAAAATCCGCAGATGTTACCATATTTACAACAGGATTAACTGTTTCTAACAAACTGCATTTGCATTCTTATTCATGCTCAGTGGAACAAAAAATACTATTTACTTTCATTTGTATTTAATTATTGAAGAAGGTTATGTCATTATGCTTTCTTAACAATTGCATTAGCAACACCATTGTTAGACACAAGGATGTTTAGGATTCCATATACTTTTTTTAAACAAAAGAGGTTACTGTTAGCATTTGTAGTATGAATGAGTAAAGAGAACTATTTGTTGGGGTTTTTTTCACTCTTTTTTGTTTATATAATAATTAATTGGAACTCTATAGCAACTAAGCCTATTCTGCTGTTAGTAGCAATCTAAATTTGGTAACATAAAAGAGCCTGGCCATGTAATTCTTTTACTGCTGTCTTGAGAAGGATTTCCATGTTTCTCCTATACTAAGAGAGAGCATAATGCAGAATATGGTTTCTACATGGTGAGAGAGGTGAGTTTTGGAACCAAAAGAGTTTTACTTTATGTCCATCTTTTGGTCATAATCTGCTAGTAGTTTTGTAGTTCTCTAATTGAAGATTTTCCAATTTGATGAGACTGTTAAATACTGACCAGAAAGGGCAGAAAATATCTTTACTTTCCTGAAAGCTAGTGGTTTCAATGGACCAACATGCTTAAGAGTTATTCCTCATTCAAAAAGTTTATTAAATATGTAGTGTAATATTGAGGAGATTTATACCAGAGGACTCTCAGTACTCATTGTTATGAAACTGACCTCAGTTAAGAGACTTTTTAACTCTGCCTTTTGCATGATAGAAATGGAAACTGCAAGCTGCAATTTTTAGCATAAGGACACGATGCAGAAGTGAACTCAAATCCCTTCAAGAAAAGGAAGATAGTCATGCATAACTGGAGAAAAACCCTGAATCTTTGTGGTCCAACCACAGAGCTTCATGATGAACTTGTCTTGCTGAATTCTTTATCTGTCCTACTTTTATATGCCCCATTTTCTTTGCTCAGCACTTCTGGCAACAAATCTAATGTCTACAGATAACCATAGCTATGGCCATTGTGTCTGAGCATGTGTGAAGGAAGGTGGTGGGAAATACCCATTTCATACAAGCACTAGATAACACTGAAAGTAGGCACTGCATAGATGTGACCTCTCCAAAGGACACTCAAAAACATGGATCTAGTTGCTAATTTTTGACCAGTCTACCTTAAAAAGAGAAAGATAATATATACTTGTGAATCTAGTCCCTCTTAAATCTCATAGGCAGTTTCACTTAATTTTGCAGAATTCTAGAAAGTTTGTAGAAAAATGAATTAGTTTGCAACAACTTAAGTAAAGTTTCAAGATAGATACAATTTATAAGTCAGCACAGGACATAGCTCAAGAATACTGTGCTACGTTCAATAATGAACTTCAAGAAATCCAAGTATCAGGACAATTGGAAATTATTCAGATTGACATTCCCAGAAGTACTATTTTTATATCAATAGAAGAATCAGTAGAAACCAACTGCCTATCTCATAGTTCATCAGAAAATGTATCACTTAGCTATACTTCATCAAAAAGACACCACACCAAAATACTATTAGGAAATAATTCATATCTCTGAGACTACGATGTCTCAGATGTGCAGCGTAATAATAATTTAAATCTATGTAAGAGTTGTGATTTCAGTGTTCAAAGAGCTGGAGCACTAAGCTCACTGTGCCCCGTGAAGATCTCAACCTCCAAAAGTTCAGAGAACTGCTGCAAGTTTTGCAGTTTTTACTCTCCTCCTTAGAGCCAGAAAAATGTAGTCTAAATAAAACAGCACATAAACGCAGCTTTAAATATTTTACAGCTTTTTAAAGACTTCAAATAAGAAATTTGCTTTTCCAGTCTGAACTTAATTCTTTAAAATTACTCACTAAAAATCTATTCCAATGAGGTTGTTTTAAGAGTACCAAGAGTTTTGTTTTTACCTGGTAACCAGATGGCAACTCTGAGGTTTTGTTGTTATTTAGGTAAATTTTAGGTTTTGCTTTTAAAAGGTATGGGAGACATTTTATCCTGCTACTAGTATATTTTAGCATATTTAATTGCCAGGTTCACAAGGAATGACAAACTGCTTTTCCCAAGCAGATGGTAGAAGTTGTTTTTAACACTGTAGTGAGACTTCTTTTCCAAAATGCTTGCACAGCTTTATGAAGTCTAATCTCTGCTCAACATACACAGAAAAGATCAGCTCATGAGCATCTATGCACTTGGGGGCCCAATATGCAAAATGCTGAGAACGCAGCTCAGATATCTGAACTGCGACAAACTGTTGTACCTAAAACTCAGTACACGTTCCAGTGTCTGTGGAAATGAGACTACAATTCCAGTTCCTGGTAGACATGAGGTATTAGTGAACAGTGGTGCCCATTTTGGACTTTTTTATTTACTATTTCCTTATATATATATCTTTGGTTATTAGCTTTAAACACGAGTAATTTACATCAATCTATTTCATCAAGGTTTACAACCAAAAAAACAAGTTCATTTTAAATGAATTTATTTCAAATCCCGACCTAAATGCATGTGCGCTGCAAAATGAAGTCACCTAAAACAATGAGGAAAAAAAGTAAAGAATTTAGATAAACTCTTTCTTTGAAGCTTAGCGCAAGAGAAATATGAAAAAGCCCACCTGGTGACATAAATCAGAAGTGTGGGTCATATAATCATAGAATCATAAAATCATAGGGGTTGGAAGGGACCTCTAGAGATCATTGATTCCAACCCCCCTGCCAAAGCAGTTCCCTACACCAGGTCGCACAGGTAGGCGTCCAGGTGGGTCTTGAATATCTCAGGAGAAGGAGATTCCACAAACCCCCCGGGCAGTCTGTTCCAGTGCTCCATCACCCTCACTGTAAAGAAGTTCTTGCACACATTCATGCGGAACCTCCCGTGCTGCAGCTTCTGTCCGTTCCCCCTTGTCCGGTCTCCACACACTTCTGAAAAGAGTCTGGCCTCACCACTTTGTCCCCCACATCTGTTATTTATAAACCTGAATCAGGTCCCCTCTCAGTCTTCTTTTCTCAAGGCTGAAGAGATCCAGTTTACTTAGCCTTTCTTCATAAAGAAGGGTCCAAACAGCTCACAGCACACTCTGAAGATCTGATGTGGATCTGAACCCAAACACTGCACCATACCAATCATTAATAAGTGCAAAGTAATATTTTAGAATAATTTGAGTGGGAAAAAAAAAACCAAAAAACAACAAGGAAAGAAAGCAGTAGAACTACCCCTTGCCAACTGACATGTAGCATAGAATATGGCTAGGGACAAGACTTAGCACAATCTGTCTTGCCTTGACTTGATCTCAGAGCTCTGTCCCCCCAGCAAGCAAGCTCTTGCCACCTCACTAAGGCATAAGAAGCCTTTGGCTGATGCTACAACCCACAGCGTCCATGTGCTGTAGATGCACTGCTAGAAGCAAAGTGCCCTGAAAACAACCTTCTACACCTCCCCTTACCTTGAAGGGTCAGGCTCATATAATTTATAAGAGGAGTATTAAAAATAATTGTTTCACATAAATATAACCCACTCACAGAAGCATTACAGAAGTGTCCACTGGCTGTTAACATATCACTCCTATTTTCTATGAGTCTGCAGTATTTTTGAGACTGTTGGTCCGTGACTACTGCATCACACTTAGCAGAGCACTAAACTAACAGACAGATGCCCAGAGAAATTAACAAGAACTATGAAAAATACAGTCCAAATAACATGAATTCCTATGAAGAAATGAGCCATCTAATTAACAGGCCACTAATATTAACCGGGATCTTTGAGTACTGGAAAATGTTATCCATTTGTATAGAAAAAGTATAATTCTTTATACAGTCACAAAAAGACAAAGAGAGAATAAATATAATGGATTAATGAGTAATATGAGGATGAATAATATGCATTATGTTATGGGAAGATAATGATACACCATTAAATTGCGCACCTATTATCCTTCCTAAATTTCAATAATGTAATTTAAAAAAAGTGAATAGGGCAGAAAGGAATGAAAGAAATATAACACTAATTTAAAATATGTGCATAAGGAGTATGAATGTATACCCCTTCACAATTTAATCTGATTAACAATAAGTAATAATTTTCTGCTCAGTGCTACTTGTGAAAGAAAAGTTTTGGTCTTACATAAGATTTTGTATAAAATCTTTTTCAGACTCAAGATAGCTAGCAAGTTAGTTATTAGAGAGCTTGCATAATTTTACAACACAAAGTAAGGCTTATCACACATTTCACATCTAGCTGGCATTGTAAAGAAATTGTAACTAGTCATTGCTGATTTTGACTGACTGGAACTAGACATGGGAACAAAATGCACAGCCTTTTTCAAATGCAAGAATAAAGGACATTCTCAAAAATGATTTGCTGATATGACTTAAAACAATTTATTTAATCTTCACCTTTTTATGTAAATACCCTTCAACTGAGAATTGTAAAAGTATAATTTAAAATAGATTTTAAAAAGTATAATGAGATGCTCTGTCAGATGGGAAGACAAATTAGAAGTGCAATTCACACTGTTAGAGCAGCATTGCCACTGTGAAGCTACTAATCTTTTGCACAATGCTCACAGTAGAATGTACTACAGTCTCTGTAGGGCATGTGATTATAGACTTGTAGGGAGAATGGGATTTAAATTATTCATCAATGTTGAGGTTTTTTTACAGAAAAATTAGTGTGCCACAAAAATAGCAAAACCATTAATTTCTGGCCCTTTGCAAATTAATTGCCTGGTAATATCATCAGTTATTACCAGGTAGTTTCACCAGCAGTTGCAATAGCAATGTGCTGTCAAATCGAAAACCATATACTAAAATAATGCTCAAGACAAAACAGTTGTGTAGCCAATTAAGTGTTCAGAATGCATTAGGTCCTGTGAAAATATAAACACCTATGGACAAGCTTGTCAGAAGATCTGATGAATACTAGATTATGTCCAGAACCTATATGTCAACAGAACAATACCATCTGAGCTGTGGCAAGTCTTTACATTTGAGCATCCAGAGGGAATAAGATATCAAAATAATTTGCCAGTAAAAGACTTGCACTCTTCAAAACTGTCAGGTAAGAATTTCAAGTGAATTGATATGTGCTTTCATCTGCCTGTTAACGATAGAATACTACAAGCCCATTATTTACAAAATCAAACTACACTGCCAATGGTATTATTAAATTCCCACACACATGGTACCTCCTCCCCTAGCTGAGCAGTAGATGATGGTATCATTTGTGATATGGTGGCTACAGCAGCCTTTCAGCATGGCAGTACCAGAGGCTGGTTTCTTCAGCATTTGTGGGAAGTGAAACAGAATCTCAGTGCTATGGGATTGATTTCAGCAAGTAGTCCCTAGCATTGGTCACAAGGTCAAGTCTAACCTTTATCTCTGCAGCCTGAAAAGAGAACAAAAGCACATCATCTGTTTAGACTCCAGTCTCATATATTTACACAGAAAACAAAGCTGATATGACATGGAATTTTGGCCTGTTATATCAGACTTCACTTCAAATTTCAGTTCACAGTTTTGGATATGAACCAACAGGGCACACTGGCAGCCAAAAGAGCCAACTGTGCCCTAGGGTGCATCAGGTCCAGCACCAGCAGCTGGGCAAGGGAAGGGGCTGTCCCACTCTGCTCTGCGCTGTGCAGCCTCACCTCCAGCAGTCTGGACTGGATGCAGTCTGGGACCACATTAAAATTAGGGCATAAGACTATTAGAGAGCATCTACAAAGATGGAGGATCTGGTGGGCAACATGTATAATGAGCAAAGGAGGTCCCTGGGTGTGCTCAGCGCAGAGCAGAGGAGCTGAGGGGAGGCCTGATGGTGGCTGCAGCTCTCACAGGGAGTAGAAGGGCAGCACTGAGCTCTGCTCTCTGTGACAGTGACAGGGCCCAAGGGAACAGCATAGAGCTGTGTCAGGGGGTGTAACTGGGGGTCAGGGAAAGGCAGTGGGCAGTAACGGGCTGCCCAGAGCAAAGGGCATGGCCCCAATCAGTTGTAGCTCAAGAAGCATTTGGACAGCACTCTCAGACATAGAATATGAATGTTGGGTGGTCCTGTGTGGACCTGGACCTGAGGAACCTTGTGGGTCTCTTCCAACTCAGGAGATTCTATGATTTGATGCTTATATGACATGGCAATAATCTACCCTCAGAGGGCAAATTCAATTCTCATTTTATAGTAGTAGTATTTTAGTACCACTGTAACAAAGTGATGGAACCACAATGGATACAGACCAGTCCTGTGCCCTACCGACAAATCTGAACATCTCAGTTAGTACTGATCATTCTCTCCAGAAAGGCCAAAACTGCTATATCCAAAAAGCTTAAAGAACACAATCCATTCTCTGCAGAAAATCAGGCAGCTCTAGTCATACTTTTCTGCCATCTCAAGGACATGTAGAGAATACACAGATAAGCCAGGACTCCATTTCTCACTGCTGTCAAGGGAGGCGAGGAGTGAGTTACAGCAACCAGCAAATTCTACCAATTTAGATATTCCTTCCATTAATATAGCCTTGAATCTCATCCAAGAAGAAAAATGCACTACAGTATTATTCCCAGGTTTCAAGCTAGATAGCATTAAGGTTTAAAAAAGAACAGCTTAATTTGTTAGCTAGGAGGGGCTTGTTTGCTACTATAAACACTTCTTTTCTTTTTTTTTTTTTTTTTTTCAATAATGCTATTCAATTAATGTGCCTTCTTATGCAGAGACAGAAGCAATGCAAAACAGCACCCATGTTCCTAAGTATTTTATCAGTGCTCAACATAGACAGATGCAAATGTAGTTTTTATTTTATAGAATCATAGAATGGCTTAGCTTGGAACAGACTTTAAAGATCATCAGCCTCCAACTGCCTGCCATAGACTGGTTGCCACCCACCAGATCAGGCTGCCGAGGACTCCACCCAACCTGAACTTGAATACCTTCATGGATGAAGCATGCATAGCTTCTCTGGGTAGCCTGCATCAGTCCCTCACCACCTTCTCAATAAAGAATTTTTTCCTAACAGCTAACCTAAATTTTCTCTCTTTTAGTTTAAAGCCAGTCGCCCTGGTCCGATCACTGTCAGACTGTGTAAAGTTGGTCCCCTTCTGGCTCATAAGCTCCCCTGAAGTACTGGAAGGCCACGATGAGGTCTCCCTGGAGCCTTTTTTTCCCCAAGCTAAACAAGTTCAACTGCCTCAACCTTTCTTCTCAGGAGAGGTGAGCCAGCCTCTTATCCCTTCATAAAACAGAATCTGTAATTATATATCATTCCAGAGTACCAGAGCTCTGAACACTGAGATACTTTTACTTAAATACAGCTGTTTCTGAACAGTCTTTCCATTTCGTGGCACGTACTTCCAAACATGTATCTCAGTGATGATTCCTATTATTTAAAAGTAAGATAGTGAAAATCTTGTTCTTCTGAAGCAGCACTGTAAAAAAAGATAATTCCCTTTACAATAGTCTCAGTTGTTCCTCTGGAACTTTCAGTTGCAGTACCTGAAACAGACTGCAAACTTTTGATTCCTTTTGTTTCCTCAAAGGGAGAAGAGGCCTGGGTCTGGATAATAGCATTGTCCTTACAGTGTAATTACCCAGGTTTGTCACTGCTTCACACATAATTAAGTATTAATATTACCCTATAAGTAAACAACATGTACATGTTATCTCTGCAATGTGCAAGAATGTATTGCCCTATATTATACTCTGATCGCTGGAGTAAAATTTTAAATGCTTGATGAACTTATATTATGCTGCCAGATATTTTTGTTTAAAATGAATTTGTTTGTTCTTCAGTACAATGAACCATTAAAAAAAATCATTTGCACAGTGCTAAAAGCATTCATTATTGAACGGATTCTTACACAATGAACAGATGTGACTAAATGCCTAACTAATTGCAGAAAACTACATGCTGGACTCAAGTCTCTGTTCTTGGGAAACATCATTACAAGTCTGTGAGTACTGTAAAACTGACAAAGAAGAGTGGCAATATATTATATGTACTTTGAACAAGAGCAAGTGCAGAGTCTTGCACCTAGGGAGGAATAACTGCATGCACCAGTACAGGTTGGGGGATTACCTGCTGGAGAGGAGCTCTGAGGAGAGCGACCTGGGTGTCCTGTTAGATGACAGGTTGGCCATGATCCAGCAGTGTGCCCTGGTGGCCAAGAAGGCCAATGGGATCCTGGGATGCATCAAAAAGAGCATGGCCAGCAGGTCAAGGGAGGTGATCCTCTCCCTCTACTCTGCTGCCCTGGTGAGGCCTCACCTGGAGTACTGTGTCCAGTTCTGGGCTTCCCAGTACAAAAAAGACAAGGGATATCCTTGAAAGAGTCCAGTAGAGGGTTACAGAGATGATAAAGAGTTTCAAATAGATTCATTGATTCATAGATTCATAAGTTGGAAAGGACCTACAAGATCATCTAGTCCAACCATCCTCCCACCACCATCCCTACCCACCAAGCTACTAAATCAAATCCCTTAGCACCTCATCTAAACGCTTCTTGAACAGCGCTAGGGACGGTGCCTCAACCACCTCCCTAGGCAGGCCATTCCAGTGCCTGACCACTCCTTCAGAGAAAAATTTTTTCCTCAAATCTAATCTAAATCTTCCCCAGAATCTAAATCTTCCCCTTTTCCCTTATGAGGAAAGGCTGAGACCTGGGTCTGTTCAGCCTTGAAAAATGAAGACTCAGAGGAGATTTGACCCACACCTATAAATATCTAAGGAGTGAGAGGCAAAGGGATAAGACTGAACTCTTCTCAGCAGTGTGTGGCGATAGGACGAGGGGAAATGGCCACACACTGAAGCATAGGAAGTTCCGCACAAATGTGCATGGGAACTTCTTTACAGTGCAGTGACGAAGCACTGGCACAGGCTGCACAGAGAGGTGGTGGAGTCTCCTTCTCTGGAGATGTTCAAGACCCTCCTGGACATCTACTTGTGCAAACTGGGCTAGGGAGCTGCTTTGGCAGGGGGGTTGGACTCCATGATCTCTGAAGGTCCCTTCCATCCCCCACAATTCTGTGATTCTGTGATGATGATAACATGAGAAAGAGCAGAAGGCTGCCGAGAATTTGATCTTCTACCTTCATTTGTGATGAGTCAACTTCAGATCTACTCGATCTGGTCACTGTCCTGTACTGGAAAATCATCAGCAAAAGACAGAGGTCAGACGTAATGTCTCCCTCATAGAGCATCTAGCAGTATAGGGACTCTAGGTCCGATACTGTATGAAGAATCATTGAGGATAATAACTACAGATGTTCTATTTTCCATAGATTAGCTTCATCAGTTTCAGAAACCATCTCTGTGTTTGCCCTTCACAACATCCTACGGCAGTGAGTTTTACAATTTACTTAGCAGCAGTAGGAAAAAGTGGTTCCACTTCTCTGTCTTAAACTACTAAATTCAATTGGCGCTCCTTGGTGGTAGTGTGAGAGGAAAGGGCAGGCATTTCTGATTTCCTAGATATTTTCACATTTCTTTACAGCTTCCTGCTCTCCAAAGTGAAGAGTCTTAATCTACTTTGTCTCTTCTAATAGGGAAGCTGCTCCATATTTGGTTAACTCTTCTGTGCCCTTTCTAAACTTTGATAAATCTTTTTGTAATAGAATGAATGAACCTTGCATTCAGAATTCAAATGGGCTAATGTAACATGTAAGGATTGCAGTTTAAGGAAGTTTGAATGTTTCTTCTCAAAAACTCTGTATTTCCAACATCTAATTTCTCTTTTGAATATTCAGCACTTACGTCACATTATGTTTGAAAATACCTGCTGTGATTCTAATCATGCTGAATGATAATAGTAATGGTACTTTCGAGGTCATTATTCTGTACTGTAGTTAGGACTATTTATTCTGCATGCATCACTTGGTATTTATTGACATTGAATTTCACTTGCCATTTTATTACCCTGTAACTCAGTATCATACCATTGGAATCTCATCACAGACTCTTTTAAATACTAGCCATTATTTTGTCTGAAAACTCTGTCAGTACAGTACTCGATTCTTTTTCTGAATAATTTATAAGTTTGTGAAATTCCAATCTATTAATATACTGAATGACACAGGTTCAGCACAGACTTCTGCAAAATTTTCTTTGCAACAATGCTCCATTGTAAGAAGAAACCACTGATTTCTATCTAGCAATCTTTTAATAAGCTGGCAATGTATGTGTCTTTGTTGAAGGAACTCGTTATTAACTTTTGCAGTTCTAAATACATTATACAACTTGGATCATTTTTACCCCATGCTTGCTGACAAGTTCAAAGAACTCTAGCACATTCTCAGTCACTTTTTCTCTAGATTCCACGTTATTTTTTTATGTATGTATTTTTATTTTTGCAACCACTAATTCTACTTTTCAAAAAAAAATAAAACAGGAATCACGTTTTTTACCTTCTTTTCATTCAAAATTATAGGTTGCATACCACTATTAGGAGCTCATCAACATTATACATAAGTTCCTTAGAATACCTAAATGGAAGTCATTAGACTATGGTGATTTCTTACTATTCATTTTATTGACTTGCTTCAAAATGTCTTTTATTAACACTTGAATTTGATACAGTTCCTCAAATTTATCGTCCATAAACAATGACTCTGAAGTAGGTATTTTCCTGACCTTCTTTGCAACAAACCTTCACTGCATGCAATTAATTCAGATTTCCCGCACAACGGCCTTGTTATGCACAATGACTTTGATTGCCTACTTACACAGCTTCTCAAAGGTTCTCTAGCAGAGGTCTTATTTCTGGTGTGGTTTTTTGGTGCTTTTTTTGTTTCCTTGCTTTTGATTTGCTTTACCAACATGTCCTTCAAAAGAATTTCAGCTTGTTTTGTTGCAATTTTATATTTAAACTGATAAGTTTACGTTTATTTCCACTTTCCTTATTTGGACATAACCCGCATGTGTATAATTTTGAACAGTTTCAAACTGTTTGCTATTTAACATCATTTCAGCATCATGAAAGCATTTTCTAATTACTTAGCTTTGTAGTTTATCTAGATGAACCGATGTTACCTGAAAGCATTTTTGTTCTCACTGCTGCTCTTTTCAGTGAGATTCCCTGCATTTCATATTTTTCATAATTCACTTTTTTTCATCTTAAAAAGTACAGTATAATTTTTTAGCTCTTTAAAAAAACACGCAAGCAACAGAAATCTCTGGACATTATTGCGTTTTCTGCTTTCACAAATTCAAGTGAAACTGTCTAGTTGCAGCTTGATAATAGGCAACAGAAAAGGTCTTTTTCATCCAGATTTCTTCATCAGATGGAATTCACTATCAGTGTTCAGGACAGATGTTGATTAACACAGTATTACAAAGGTGTATGGCTTTAAACTAAGACAGGGAGATTTAGGTTAGACGTTAGGAGGGAGTTTTTCACTCTGAGGGTGGTGACACACTGGAACAGGTTGCCCAGAGAGGTTGTGGATTCCCCATCCCTGAAGGCAAGGCTGGATATGGCTCTGGGCAGCCTGGGTTAGTGGTTGGCAACTCTGCCAATGGCAGTGGGGTTGAAACTCGATGATCTTTGAGGTCCTTTTCAACTTGGGCCATTCTATGATTCTACGTTTCCATATCAGCCTACAGCAAATCTCAGATTTATTTTAACAGAGGCACGTTATCTGATTTAGTCCTGTCACTGTACCATATAATAACTTTCTAACTTACTTCTGTTTACTTTCTACTCCAGAAATGAAATTCACTCTGATCATCTTCTTCCTATTTTACTTCAGAGGTGTCTTTTATACTGTTATGCTCATTTAAAACTAGCCATTTTCATTTCTCTATTTTGGGGTCTAGATTTGAAATTTAGAGATGGAACTGAACCTGGAAGACATAAACAGGGTGATATATGGAATTTCACTGTATTTCTAATTTCTCAAGACATAAGTGCAAGATTACTAGCTATTCCAAAGAACAGAAACAAACATTAACTGGGATTTACAAGTTAACGATATCAAATTAACTCCAAGTGAGGGCCTTCTTATTCTAAAACATGAAGAATTTCCTACAAAATAGTTTTTTTCCACAAGATTGTATTTATATATGTGTGTGTTATCACTTAGAAAGAACACATTACAAACATTTTTTCAGAAATACCTGTCATCAATGAAATTATTATTTTCCTCGAGTCATAAATTTTCAATGTCAGCTGTTTTTACTTTTGCCTGAAAAATTATACAAAATAAACAGTGTTATTCACTTAGTATAACTCAACACTTGACTGTGACCACTTATTTGAAAAAAATTATGTCTGTGTGAGCATCCCCTTTGTTCTCTTTCTAATTCAAGCTGTGTAATACTATGTTTAATCTTTTAATCGAATGGAAAACTCCAGTGGAAGGCTCAATTACAACAGTAAGCTGGTTAAACTGCAACTAATGATAACGTAGTCTACGTAGAATAACAAAGTGGTGGATAGATAGAATGGACATTACATGTCAAACTGCCTTCCAGAAGCTGAGAAATCTTTTTCTCACTATGCGCTTCATTGGCTCTCAGTCCCTTGTATGAGCTATTATCATGTCATACTTAGAGGAGAAATGTCTCCCTTTCAAGAATAAAACAGACAATACCGATTATACTGATTAGGCTGTCAAGGTCAAGATAATTTTGTTCAGATATACAGACAGAGGGATAGACAGAAAGATATCTAGTTGTTTTTTTCAGTACAGAAATACTGGCTCGTTCTTAGTTGACAGTTGAACTCTGAAACAAAAGAAAATGTTTAATCCTGTTTCTCTTCATGGTAACATGATGTAACTAAAGAAGAGCCATGTATGTCAGACCAAACATTCACTTAACTCAATATTCTGTCCACGGCAGCGGTGAATAATGACGCCTACAGAACAGTGTAAAAGAAGGCATATAATGGTAATTCCATTATAAACACTCCTTACCTACAGAGACCTTCTGTGTAGAACTGGTCAAATGTCTCATTTTCAGACTGAAGTGCACTAGCGCAGAAAGTCACTCTTCCCACATTTAATTAGTCACATTCCTTTTCTTTAGACTTTGTAAGTCTTGTATAGCATTTTAAAGACTAGGATTCTAGAACAGTAAAAATTACTAAGGACACAGACAGATGAGAGATTTACACAACGATGTACACATGTTGTAGAGTTTGTTCTTTATTTCTTTCCTAGCAGTTCTCATTTTATGTGTCTTCTTTATGTATGGTTGAATCATTGGCTATTTCTAAGCACAGGCTGACTTTTTAATAGAATGATCTATTATAATTCTTCAATTTCTTCCTTGAATGGAAATAACTCACTCAAAACCCATCATTATGTACATAAAGTTAGCTTTTTCTCCCAGTGTGCATCACTATACATCTATCAACACCATATTTCATCTGGCACTTTATCACACAGACCCTCTGTATTGTGAAATCTTTTGCAAGTATCTTCAATTATTTTCCATTTTTAAAACACTGTATTGATATATACATATATTCATGCAGAATCAAATAATATTGTTTGGCTTCATTATATGCTAATGAGAATAGCAATTTTCAGTTAATCTTCTCCTATTCTTAGACAGAAATCTTAGGTCAGCTAGACGTTGTCTGTTTGTTTTTATGATGGACAAATAACACAACCACTTGAAAGCACGTGGTTGAATCACATTAGCCAATAGCTGAGTTGGTTGAATATGAAAAAAAAAACAAAACTTGTTTATGGGTCTTTTTGTTTCCTACCAGCTCATTTCAATAGCATTACAAAATTTATTTTTTATTATTCATGTAAATTTGGTAAATAATTTTTTTCTCTAATATTCAAGGAAAGCAGAAGCTACACTATGAATCCAGAGATAAAGAGATATCCATAATACTATTTGCTCTGGTAGCGCTCCAAAGGCCTCTGAACAATCTCTGGTCTTTTGACAAGAAGCTTAACTTCAAGTACATGAGTCATTCTATTCAAGCAAGTAACCCAAAAGTACTTCACAGGATTGAGCTTTTTAACAAAAAGCAGTGAAGGATGGATAGATAGATAGATAGACAGATAGATAGATAGATAGATAGATAGACAGACAGACAGACAGATAAAGTGTTGCATACCTGGTTATGCATGCTAGTTCTCTGTAATTTCAGTTTCTATCATTATCAAAACAATCATTTTAAAGTAATTTACTAGTGAGACAATGAACTGTTGTTAAGAAGTCCTTTTAAACTTTACCAAAGGCAATGGCATGCAGAGGTCAAAATCCAGGACACAAGAGAGTACCAAATAAAAACCAGAGAATGCAGAACAGTTTGCAAGTTTCAGCTTTAGCTAAGTTCTAGATGCATCAATATTCATGGTAGAAAGGTAGAATTAGTAGAATGTCCAAGTTTTAACATTCCTGTTACCTGCTACAAATGGCAGCTTTGCTATAGAGGAAATTTGTCATTAACTGTTGGTTCAGTGGTTACTTAACTAATCTTGGAAAGCATATCACACACTGACAGGTTTCACTCTTTGCTGTTTCACAGTGTCATGCCTAGTTGTGTCATAATGCTCCCTTGCCAAGATGCTATGAGTTGGTTTCAAAACAAATTCCCCATATTGATAATATAACACTTTCAACACCCATCCCAAATAAATACATAAACAAACAAACAGACTTAATACCTGTCTACACAGTTGATCAAATTTGTGACATTTTTCATCATTCTTGTTCAAAAAGAGGTTGTGCAAACCCTAGCAACAAGTAAATTGTTTCTTAAATGCATGACTTTGCACAGCTAGTAATATGCCAAAAGACCAGGAGGACAGGCCATTGTTAGCTCCCATGAATTAAATGTTGTTAATCGCTTAGAATCAGGTTGATTTATGCTAACCATATTTTAATTCATATAAATTTCAGTGTTTATAAAGTGTGAGCAAATTCATAAATACAAACCCTACAACACTAAAGGATTAATATGAAGAGATTCAGCTGAACTTTAACTGTTAGTTTCCCTGAGTTTTTAAACCTTTCTTTCTTCTTTTTCAGTTTTGCAGTAGCCAGATGCTTTCCTGGATAGGCACTTTCTTTGCTTTCAGACTGTAGGGAATAGCTTCACATTGCCCTAAATATAAAACACTAGAAGGTGTTCAAGTACAATTATTCATCTGCTCCCCTGAAACCACCAGTGGGTTTTCTCAGTATCAAAACGACCGATGTACCTTGGGATACTTCAGTTCAACAGCAAGAGCAGTAACTCATATGAAACAGGTTCAAATGTATGGAGACAGTGGAAAATGAAAGTGTATGCTAAAAAAAAAAATGAGGACGAAAAATGATTTTCAGTGACGTGGAACTTCTCACTCTCTTTCGTACTCTGTCTTTCATCTCTACCATCCTATTGCTGCTTCAGCCTCTACAAGCAGCTGCCAAAACTGCCAGAAAAGCTGTTCAATACTGCTAGTAAAAATTTTCTTCAACCCATCAGATAAACAACAAATATATCATATAGATAGCTCCATAGTTGCAATAACATTTATCCATGCTGACCAGATACAAGTTTAAATTAAATGTTTGCTAGCAAAAATATGTATATGGAAGAGCAAGAAATCAATGGAAGTTGTCTAATTTGGTCCTAAATTGTAGGATCTCTATTGATTGTTGCAGATTTCCAGCTTTTCTCAGCTTCTGCAATGGCAGGGCAGAGACTGAGAAAATGTAATGCATTTTCTTTCTTCCAATCATATAAATGTATATGATTATGGAAATTGTAAAACCAATTATGAATATTCTATAGAATGAAAATTGTGCATAATAAAGCCTTGTATAACTTATAATAAATTCATTTAGGGAAATAAATTCTAAGCCATAATTTATTTGCCAAATACATTATTCACTGTGAATTGTTCACCCCTAGTAATCAAGAGCTAATGTGCTGTTCCCCTAAAGACCAAGTTAGTGGAAGAAGGAAAAATTAACCTGGAAGTTGTAATAATCATTGATCTCACTGGCATACTTGATACAATGCAACTTGATATTGTTTCCTATTTCTTTACAAAGTTTATATTAATTCATTTGATGAAGATCAAATCTAAGTGTTATAAATACTGACACTAAAAAACAGAAAGTTCTTCTCTTGCAGCACACTGAAACATTCTGCCCAAGCAGCATTCATTCTAAACAATATATGCTTGTATTTTTGCTATAATATAATCCTCTTCTCTCAGTTATTCCTCTGAACCACTTACACAGCTTAAATTCTATTGGCATATTGAACAAGTATTCTCTTTCACAATTTTTTAATGAAGGACATTGTTATCCGTATGTTTTAATTTCACTTCAAAAGATAACTCTGGAAGCTGCTTCAAGACAATCTAAGAGCAATGTCTGAAGGAAGTTATACTGTGCCCCTCCAAGGAGAAAGACTGCTTAGGTGATACAGTAATTAAATGGAAATTATGCTGAATGCTTCTTATAGAATCACACAAGAAATGCAGTACTGTAATTGATATAAGTATACATGGCTATGTGGTAACCTTGCACTGAAGCAGGAGACTTATTCTTAGAGTCTATTATTCTGTACTTAACAGAGTAGGTCTAGAGACTTCTATTCCAGCTCTAGTACCTATTTCTCATTTCTCTTTCCTTCTAGAGTGTCCCAATATCCCTCATATTCTTTATTTTATATGCAGTTCATTTGTCTTCTGGCGAATACTATAAATCTCTCACTGGCAGATTCCTAACTTTTCACATTTCCTTTTCTATCTGTCTTCTAAACACTGATCTATTCTAAGTTCCTAATTTGTTTTTGCCTCTAGTGGAGAAGAATTTGTAATTCCCCTAGCCTCTGCTTAGATGTCTTCACATGACATGCCATGGTCTCACTGGGTAAATCCTCCCAAAGCATTAGGCAGAGAGATGTTTTTTCTAGAGTGGTTCAGAGATTCCTGACTTTTGTACCTTTACTGGAAAAAGGAAAATCCTGGCATATGTACATCCCAAGAGATCTAAGTCAATGTCTTCCCCTTCCAGCATCTCAAGATCCTCTTGTTGATACTCTGGCTGTACATGTCTCTTCATCTTATGTTCTCTTTGCGGCCCCAACAACTCATTGCACCATGCTGACCACTAACATCATCAGGAGGAAGAAAATAATAGAAAGGAACCTTTGTCAGCTTGCCTCTCTGAGCAAAGCACCATCAGATATCTTCTAGAAGCAATGGGCTTTCTCAGACATGCTCAGCTCCTTGCCTTCCTCCTGTGCCCACTCGATCCATTTCAGAGACCATAACCTTTAATTCCCTTTTTTTACTCACAATTTTTCTCCATCATCAGTTTCCTACTCATGTTATGTTTTCTCAAGATATATCTAAGCACGTTAAAAAGGAAGCATTAAGTGTTTTGAGAAGGCAGTCTCCTCTGTCATGCCTCAAGCTCTACTTATTTTTATCCAGCCAATGGATTCCTTAGGGTAGCTGCATGCTGTCTCTTTTAATGTACTGTAACAGATTTCAATAGGAAACTAATTTACTACTGCACAAAAACATTAATGATTTCAACAGACTTCCTCTCCCTTAGACAGGAAAATAAAGGCCAAAACTTCAAATATTTTCTTCAAATTGAAAATGCAAACAGAAGACATTCCTGGGCGAGTCAAAATAATTTATGTGTAAATTCAAATTCCACTCTTGATACTACAGTACAACAAAAACACATTTCAAAAAAACAGTTCAATTACGAAAAACTAAACTCTTCATTTGAAAAATTGAAAAAAAAATGTTTCCACAATTATTAAACTTTTTAAATACAATTTGAAAACAGCAGTCATTTAAAAAAAGATAGTTCCCACAAGCCATTTGAGCTCAGTCCCATAATTTTTCTTCAGCTAAGAAAAAAAAGTTTTTCATAAAAAAAATTACTCTGATTTACTTATCCCAGATATTATGATGTTTTGTTCACTTTGTTTGTTCTAAAAATGTTATATTCGTTCAAGGAAGGTATTTCTTCTAGTGAATTAAAATGCAAATAATTTAAAGAGAAATATCTAGGATATAGGAAATCCATGAGAGTATTTCATAAACAATATTATTGACTTTCAGATAATTAACTCTTATTTTGATGCGTGTAACACTTCAGCAACTGTTATTACTTGCTATATATTAGAACACACTGTAAATTGTATTAGGCATTCAATTGCCTATTTTTCCTAGATGAAATGACTTTCAAAGAATTCAGCATTGCCAGACTCTGCAGAAAGTACTTCTAAACAAATTTTGAAAAATAGTAGAAGGGTCATTCTGCATTACACTTCACACCTCATACTAGGGTGGGAGTTTAACAGCTTTACTGAACTGAGCCATAAATTAAAGCTTAGAAGTATAAATGTTCACCTGAAAATCAGATCCTATAAAGAACTGACTCTGTATATGTCAGGAAGGTGGCATCATCCAATATCTTTTGACTGTAAACTCTTTCTAAAAGTCTGGACATTATGTATGAAGTAACCATGTGCATTCATGTGAACATCCGTCTGTGGAAGCACAACAGACAACAGCAGTGCACTGGTGTCTGGTTAACACTGAGATGCAAGGTTACAGTTGTAATATTTTTTTAGTCTGTTTGGTTTTTTTCTTTTCTCTGTTCTGTTTGTAGACTGTTGAAGTCAGGGAAAATTATCTATAGGTTAGACTGCTGGAACTCGATCAAACACATTCTGTATCCTCTAGTGTAAATCCATGTGATAGCGTAACCTGTTTCTTAGGATTGTCGAAAAGCATTACTGGATTAAAAGTCTCCAAACTAAATCTATTACTCTGTATTCTGAATTTGATGAGCTCTTTGTCTTACCTAAACCAAAAGGCTTCTGAGCAGAGAGATTTTATGTAATAAAAAATAAAGCCACCTCCTTTCTTAGCCTCTTGTTTTTTTTATCCTGGCCTTTAGAGACAGCACCTGAGGTTTCACAAGAATATAGTGCCAAAGCATTGCACTCATGTGTGCCTGCAAAAGGAGCTGCAGTTCTTTACAAAGTACATAACACCTGTGACCCAGATACAGGGCTTTCTCCTGCTCCCCAATGCTTGCTCCAGGTGCCTTGCTGATGTCTTTCAGCAGCACAAAACAGTGCCCACTGTGCTATATTGTTTTTCTTCTTTCATGACAGTGATAAGTGAGGCCTTGCAGCAGGAGGACCATTCATTCTGCGTTTTTACAGATAGCCCTTATTTGGTGCCTAATGTTCCATGACCCATAAGCATTAAAGGAACTGCTAAGAAGTATTTGACCACATAAAAGGTATATTTTTGAGCCACAGGCATGCAAAAGACAGTGCTGGAGAACAAAAATTATTTGTATAATGAATAGAACACAACACAGACAGGTAATAAAACAGCAGAAGGAGAATGTAGCAGAAAAAAATGCCTGTACAGAAGACCTACCTCTCAATTCGTGGCAAAAGAACAGAGACAGTCAGTCCCAGGCCAGAAAAGAGTTGGCCTCTATGGAAACACTGCTTGACCTGACGGTTGCAACACTGATGAAGGATAAAAGGGAAAAATAAAAACATCATGTTTTTGTATTTGTTCATTAGTGCTTGGTTTCCTCAGGATCATCAAAATAATCCTTTAAGAAATAAGACTTTCACAAAGCCAGCCACAGGGTTAGTGCCTTGTAAGGCACTTGTCTGTCAAACTATCAGGACAGTCCAAACCATAGGCAATGGCAACACCAGCTGGAAGTCCGGTCTGGTGGCCTGGGTAATAATGGGATACACTAACACAGTTTTCTCTCTTCATCCTTCCTTGTTCTCTTCACTTCTTTCCTGAAAAGGAGATGTTAATTTAGCCAGGCAAGGATGGAAGTGAGACATCAGGAGGTCTCCAGTGCCACTCTTGTATTTGCTCAAATTGGGTCTGTACAGAGGTCAGACCAGGTGCCTCAGGGCTTTACCTAGTCAGGTATTGATGACTGCAGAGGACAGAAAACAAAACCTCCTGGGGCCAGCCACCTGGTGAAAAAATTTTTGCCTTACACCCAGTTTGAACATCTTCTGTTTCAGTTGCAGTATCTCTCAAGTCTCCCAAAGAGCCTGGGTTTATCTTCTCCTTAACCTCTATGTAGGTACTGGCACGCTGTTGTTAGCTGCCCTCAAAAAGACACTTTTACTCCAGGTTGAACAAGCCTGAGTCCCTCAGTCTCTCATCTCAGAGAAGTGCTTGAACCTCAGCACTCAGTGCCCTCTGCTGAGCTCACTCGTTTGTCCATGCCTTTCTGTTACTGGGAAGCCCAAAGACAAAGCCTGAGTGATGAATAAAGGAAGATGGATTCAATCTGCTGTCTGTGCCCCTGTAGCTGAAGAAGCTGCTCCTCAGCTGCCAGAGGCAAGGCTGTGGAGCTGCCATGACACACAACTGTCCCATGCTCAGTTGCCCACCAGGGCCCCAGAGTGCAGCTCCCCAGCCAGTCCCACTCAGGAAATCTCCCTTCCCAAGGGCAGCACTTGGCCATTTCTCCTCACTGAATTAGTTAATATCTCTAAACACCTTGCTAAAATGCATGTGAGATCAACACCAAGAGAAGGAACTGAAGCTCTTGCAGTATCACTCTGCCCAACACAGCCACATTGCACAGCAGGGTCAGAGCAGCAGCAGAACCTGCAGAACGAGCTTCAGTCACTGTCCCTGCACCTGATGTCTCAGATAAACAAAAAACGGTGCAGTCAGCAACTCCTGGGTTTGCTTAATGCTGTCAAATGGAGTGGCAATAGCAGTCTGAATAAATAAAATCCAATAAGGAGCTCAGGGAGAAAGCAGTCACCTTGTTAGCCCTTAATCTACCAAAAGCAACATGGAGCCCACTCTGGTTAACTGTTTCTCTAAGGTACTTCCATGTAATCAGGAAATGTATTGAAAACTCTAGGAGATGATGGTCTTATTTACCAGTAAGCTCCGTATGGGAAACACCTATTTTGCAAGCAGGCATGGACTGGCCCTGCTCATACTCCAAGCTGAATTTCCAGACAGAAGCCATAGACAGAGTTGTCCTAGTGACAAACCTTTTTAACCAGGCCTATGGAGAAACAGGACATGTTGCCTCAGACCTAGTGTTACATCCTTCATTTGCACACATAATAGCCCGTGTCTGCTCACCCACCAGCAGGTGGGCAGTGTATCCCTTCTGTTTTATTCAAGCCTTAGTACCACAGTCCTACCCTTCCACTTCTGCCTCTCAGCAGCAGCCCAGAACGTGGGTGGCAGCAGCAGCACTGGGGACACTGCATGTGAGCTGCAGCAGTGCTGAGCCCCTGATGCTAGTGCTTCACAAATACAAGCCATTTACAGTTCCAGTAGCACCAGCTGTGTGTTCATTTGGTTGCTGCAGAAATTATTTTCTCTAACTTCAACTGGCACTGCCACATCCTGCATTGTAAAGTGACCTAAAACGAGAGCTTTTTCAGCAGAGGTGGAAGGTCCCTACCAATGACAAAACTCATGGTGGAAAATCCATTTAGATCTATACAAAATATATAGTAAAAAAAAAAAAAAAATCTAAAGGCATAAAAAAATGCTAGAGCATTCAACACTGAAAGCTAGAATAAACTGGAGAAGCATAACACAAGCCACATATTTCCCCTTGACCTTTGTTTCCTCAGGAAGACTACACTATGTACTTTATCACTGCACAACCCCAGCAGAATTACTTTTTTGCCAGTGTATTGCTGTGCTAGCTGATGAAGTTAGTAACAGATTTCGCTAATGTAGTAAGTTTTCCTCACAAAATGTTGAAACTACACTGTATAACTCCCTGCAACTGCAGTAATCATTTAATGTCTTTTATTTAATGATACCAACAAACCAGCCTATGTTAAAAGCTGGCTTTCATAAAACCAAAGCAATTTGGTAACTTACAGCAAATTAGAAAGATGTAGAAGAAATATCCAAATGAGGTAATAAACAATTAATTGCAAAGAACCAGTCATCAATTTAGAAGCTTACACAATACAAAGAGATGGTGATGTAAATATAGTAATAAATATAGTAACTGCATCTACAAGATGAGATTTAATTGGTAAAATGAATCAGCTAGAGAAACAACTGCAAAAATGTAGCATTTTTCAAGTTAAAGGAGAGAGGAGAAAGGGGAGAGTCTGCTTTCTGGTTTGTAATATGAAATATTATTGCATATTTTGTTCCCACTCTTCTGGAAAAAAAAATATCACTGATGTCCACTGGAAACCTGTCAAGTCTCAAATAATGTAACTGATTCACCTTGCACAGGACTGATGAGATTTTCAGCCCCAGAGCTATTCTCTGAAAATGCTCACTATTTGTGTTCATAGACTATAAAAGGTCCCCTTCTACATATCACAGGAACATATGAAATTCAAAGTTAGACCTCTCAAAAGTCTGTATTTTCCTTTATTTTGCCTTCTTGCCCATCAGAACAGACATGTCCTAAACTATACCCGTAGAGATATTTTACTGCTTTGAATTAAGTAGAGAGAAAGCATGAGAAAGCACCAGAAGAAGAATAGGGTTAAAACAAGAATGGCCTATACTGATAACCAAGGACACAAACAACAGCAGTGAAATATTCAGAGACGTGATGTTTCCATCGAGACCAGCATGCGTACTCTGCTAAGACAATAGCACAGATGACTCAACAGTGGAAGACCCTATGCTGCAATAAAAGGAGTACAGCAAGGTTACAGCACGTGACATAAGCAGTTCCTCTTCTTGCCTGCTCAGCAGGAATGTAGGTTACAACTCTGAGTTACCTAAAATTAGGAAACATAAACTATGTCCTGCAAACCTGCCTAAAATTTATGAAGCCTAAGTAAGCAAATTTCTGAGGCAGAAGGGCCATGCCATAGAAACTGCTGAATCCTGAAGGATAAAAAGCCTTCCCAAAACCCTGTTTGTCATAACCAATCAAGAAAACTCAAATGCTGTTAGGAAGATTCAACAGTCAGCATCCCACAACCTTCATGTCACATTAAGTGATTCTGGCAAAATCACCTCAACAGATATACCTCAGCACTGTTCAGTATGTGAGCACGGGGGTGGGAATGAGTGAAATCCGTAGGAGAATGAATTTGAGTTAAATCAGGTTTGTTTAAAAAAAAACTACCTTCCTCTTCCACAAGATTTCAAAGTAAGGCTCGGTAATTTTCTACACACAGTGAAGGGGCTGTGCAGATACATGGCTACTGGTACATGGCATGTGCTGTACTAGCAAGGCTTAAGGAAAGCTTAGAGTTGCTATGATATTAAACAAGCCTGGATTAGTCTTTTCTAGAGTCTTCTCTCTTTGTTAGATGATTCTTTAAGAGCCCAAAGTCTAGGAGATTTACCTCCCTTACTTGATGTATTTCAGAGGATCTTCCTGATTAATGCTTGTCCCTGGAAGACAGTTCTGTCATTTCTGAGCTTTCAGATACAAGAACTGATGCTGATCGATATAGCTGCCATGGAGACATAGCCCATTATTTTCTGGATTCCCTCAAGATGCATGCCCAGGGGATTTGGATGCTTCCTACTGGAAAATATTAAAGTGTGAAATCACCCATTGCTCAGGTATCTGTTGAACACAAGAGGAGGGAAGGGAAGGGAAAGAGAAAAATTTAGAATAAAAAACCTTTTATGTTTTCTCTATTAAGTTATCAACTACTTGGAACAAGATGCAAAGCCTAGGTATGAGATCTTATCCTTGTGGATATTTAATATTCTCCTGGGCAAACTTTCACTATTCTCCACCATCCAGTGAACCTTCTATTTTGCATCAGCCTAAAATAAAGCACTTACAAAAATATAAATGTGATTTAGTCCTGCAGTGTTTATTGCTTCTTCACTGAAATCAGACATATGATAACCAACCATTTGAGGTGATTTAGTTAGGGATTCCTTGCTCCCAAGTCCTTGAGGGATAACAGTTTTCCAGTGCTAGCCTCCAAACTTTTCTGTGTCTTTTAATGTTAGTTCAAGTCTTGAAGGTTTGTCATTACTGACTGAACAGGTATTTGGCATGGTGACTGCAGCATATGACTGTCAAGGATATTCTAAAACAGTGTCCTAACAAGGAAGATCACTCACCAGGGATATGAAGGAAGCTTCAATGCCTACTTGGTTCTGTGGTTTCCATAAGAAACATAATTTGTGCAATACTCAATGGCATTTTTGCAATTTTGACAGCTTTCCACTAAAAATTTAGCACTTGTTTCACATAGAGCATAAAAACACTCAATTCACACAGTGGCAACCTAGCCTGGGACATAAATCGATACCCTAGAGATGACAGTCTTCAAATCCTCTTAATATTTCAGTAAACAATCCATTCTCCCATCCTAAGGAGCCATAAAAGTTGTAAATACCAAGGTGATAATACAACCTAGATTAAAGTTACGCATTTTCACACATCCTTTAGTACCCTGTACTGGTCAGCTTACTAAGATTGTCTGCATATATCTATATAGAAAGAAATATTTTTCCATCCAACAGCAGAAAGAGTTCACAGAAATTAATGTCGTCTATAAAAATTTCATCACTTTATTTAGACTGAGTCTATTCTTACTGTGAGCTTTGTAATGTGACAGCTAAATATGCTGTACACTGTGAAAAATACACTGTAGCACTGATACAGCGCTATGAAACTTTCCATGAAAACTTTTGTCCAGAACATTTTCTAAGCAGATAAACCAACCAATTCAAGAATTCATGCTGAGTCAATTGAAATGTTCAAAATAAACATCGAGGTCAATTTGTAACTTATTAACGACTACTTCAGTTCAAAATGCACCTACAAAAATATCTTGCTTTTTAAAAGTTTTAAACATTCAAAAACAGAAGTCTTTCTTTTTTTCTTCAAAACAAAATCGTTTTTCTTTTTTTTATATTATTTTTAAGGTTGGTTTTTTTTTTTCAACACATTTCACATTTTCAGTAGTTGTTGTCCAGCAAATGAAGAACACACCTCTTGCTAAGAATTCCCCATATCTCAGCATAGCCCTAACTAGCCACCACACCCCATTTCTTCATTAAAAACCTTTTGCTCTCATAAGCTCAAGGAACAGTCATCTAATATATAAAATAAATTTAAGGAGTAGCCACTTAGAGGGCCTAAACAAAAACAAAACAAAAAGTTGTTTATATTTTTATATTTATACTAACATTCTTTCTGTAATATTTTTAAATATTACTATGTAACTTTAAAAAATTGAAATACTGAAAAATTATTTCAGAACTAGAATTTCAAATCAAATTTAATGTGTGACAGAAGTTAGCTTTATCCTAGCATACACTGAGGATATCTTTTTTAATCAAACTAATTAATCATCAAGGTTTGCTTTCAAAATAGTTTCAAAGTTTCAATTTTTGTACTTCACTCACCTGTGTGCTGATGGTTGGGATGCTCACAGAAGAACTCAGAATTAAATAACTGCCTTCCCATCTCCCAGCTTGCTCTTCTCTGCTTTCTTGGATCATGCCAAGACTGAAACACTCCACCGGATGATAGAGAGAACACCTTTCATTTTGCCTTGCAGCAGGATAGGATTTATATTTCCATTTCATCCAACATCTTTTATTACTTTTTCAGAGATATCAGTATTCCCAAATATGTGACTAAAACCTGCCTTTCATAGGTAAATTATTTTCTCAAGTATTTAAGAGGTATTTATTAGGACAAACAGAATAAAAGACATTAGGGTAGATAGGATAATATTTGAATAATATAGTAAAAGGATAAAAGGATAATACTCTTTGAAAGGAACAGAGGATGCATAAACCATAGAGAAAATGGATTTCAATTGCATCAGTGTGCAGGAGTGAAAATGGGCCTACTGTTACCACCTTACCTACGAGATATGAATATGGAAATACATTTTAACAACCACTGGCATTTTCTTGACCAAGTTTGAAAGCACTATGAATATTCTTTAAGACAAAATGTAAGCACAGCAAAAGAAGAACAGAAAACTGCCAAAGTTTTCAGTCATGGAACTGAGATATCTGATTTTCCTCTGCTATTCTGAAAGTCTCTTACTTAGAATTTGATGACAGATCAGGCAAGCTCTGCACTTCCATTTCCACTTTAATACCACCTAAATGCTTTAAAAAAAATGGAATATTTGTAACCTTTTAAAAAATATTTCACTTTGACAGCCACATATTTAGGCTCTATATTAAGTAATGCAGATTACACGGATTTAGGAAAATCTTCAGGGGAAAATAAGATATGATTAGGTAAATATGTTTCTGAAATAATCCTCTCATGATGTTGTATTTTCTATCTCACATATACTAATTTCATTATCTAGTTTCCGCATAATGTTATATGCCAATAATTTAACAAAGCGTATCAGGCAAATTCTAATAATGTTGTATGTCAGAATCTTGATGTGCTGCTCCAACTTGGTATATCGCTGTCAGTTGATTTATCCCAGCTGAAGAACTGACCTCATGTATTCACAGTTCTAGTCATATTCAATGACTGAAAGAATGTGAGACATTTTGAGGATGTCTTTTAAATGAATTTATGCACTAAGCTCCTCTTCATCAGAACATATGCATGTTCCATTAGTATGAATCATAACACGCAGATGGATCAAACAGCAATCACCACTCTATCACATTCTTATGCACGCCGTGATGAAGCTGACTAATGAAAGTTGCCTTTTATTTGCTAAATGTGGAATTGTTCAGTAAGCATTAACATTTCTTATTTTGCTCAGAAGTAAAGAGAGAAAGAAGTGAAAGGGCAGCCAAACTGAGCCATCATTATTTTGGATCACATTTTGAGGCCAGTCTCCTCTGGCACTGATTAGCTGAGCTCTGCTGAATGAATGAATTTAAAAGTAGCTGTTGTTAAATATATATGAAGAACTTTTAGGCCACAGAAAAGTATTTTCACAATGAAATACATGGCTCATATACCTAAATATTAAGAACTGCAATGCTAATGTTACTGCACATTCTCAGATTATCTGACATCCTCCTCAAAAATGAGCATGCTAATCTAAACTAAAGATAGTCATATGTTGTGTGTACATGCCTCTTTGTATAAATTCTCTCTGTTCCAGACATCAAGGTACTTCAGAATCTCAGAATGGATCTCAGGAGATCGTCTGATCCAATCTCCCTGCCCAAGAGAGTCCCCTAGAGAGTCACTAAAATATGTCAGTTCACACATTATTTCCAGACTACAGGTATGATCACTGAATTACAGAACTGTAAGGGTTGGAAGGGACCTCTAGAGACCATATAGTCCAATCCCCCTGCCAAGGTAGGCTCCATAGACCAGGTTGCACAGGTGGGCATGCAGGCGGGTCTTGAAAATCTCCAGAGAAGGAGACTCCACCACCTCTCTGTGCAGCCTGTGCCAGTGCTCTGTCACCATTAAATGATGACAAACTAAACAGAAAAGCAATGTATGCAATTTGTTCTTTACATCTCAAATAGCTTTCCTGTTTTGATTCATCTGGCAATGACTACAGCTTTCACCACACCAAAAACTTAGTCTTGCCTGTATTTTTCCTCTTTTCAGCACTCCTGAAATAATCTTATCTAAATACCAAAGTAGGCAAAACCTCAAATCATTACAAACACAGAATCTGGACCCAGATTCCTATGGGAAGCACTCCATTTTTCATAGATAATACAGGACCAGGAAGTCAATAAATATTCTCCCTGTCATAAGAGAGAAACTGCTATATTTATGTCATTGTTCAGTGACTCTGTATCAGTTCCTTCTTCTTCAGCCTCTCTAAGATAAAATACCTTACTGAAGACTCAGAGATTCCCCAACTAGTGAAAAATAAACCAAGTCCCTCAGTTATGTTTTAGAAAGATGTTTTAAAAGTTCCTTTTTATCACATCCTTGAGAGTCTGAAAAAACAATCCTTTAAGTCTGTACTCTGAAGAGAGGATTGTACTTTCTCTGCAGAATAGATATGCAAGTATACTGCTGCAGACAAACACTGCAGTAAAATGTTCCCAGCTAACAAAAGAGCTGCATACCCTTGACACTCACATTGCTTTTTTATTACAACATTGAAAATTAGTTCCTTGCCCAGGAGGTTTTCATGGCCCTAACATTAAAGTTATAAATGTTCTGAAAGGAAATGTTTAGACTATCCAAAGATGCTGTCAAGCACATTAAATCTATTGTTGACTGTTTGCATTTCACTGTCAGAAACCTACCAGCTTCACTGGGGCTATCCATTGCAAATAGAAATGAAAATACAGAACAGTAAATCTAGAAATATTAAAATATATAAGAAAATATTAAATTAATTCAAACTTTTGAAATCTTGAAGGAAATTCATTGATCTCTGAGTGCATTAAGGAAGTCAAGATTCATACTCCCATCTATCTTTATTATAGTCTCAAAGTTCAAGTTAATAGCGGAACAAGAATTGTTCATGTTAAAACATTTTTTTAAGACATAAATTAGTTTAATAAACGTACAGAAGTCGAAAAGGAAGAGGAGTACCCATTATTAAAAAAGTACCACTTCATTCTAATATGTGTTACTGGAGAAAAAGTCGGGTCTTAATTCCTCGCGCAACAAAATACAATTCAGCATTTATTTGCCGGTGATCTAATCTCAAAAATATCACACAGCCTGTTACATTTTACAGTTTTAAACAAAGTTGTGAGGTTTGTTTTTACCTCAGGTTTGATAAGACTAGACCATCTCCTTTCACATGTTTAAATGGAACAGCACAAAGAAATCAACCGAGGGTGCTACTTATTACTTAGTATGACCAAGCAAATTTGAAGTGCTACACTAAATGTGCAATAAATAGCAGCTATTATCAGTCACAGTATTTCTATAGTGTATCCATAACATATATTCATTAAGGTTGGAAAAGACCTCTAAGATCACCTAGACCAAACATCAATCCATCCCCACCATGCCCACTAACCATGTCCCTGAAATGTCACATTCACTCTTTTCTTGAACACCTTCAGGGATGGTGACTCCACCACCTTCCTGAGCAGACTGTGCCAATGACTCCCTGTTCTTTCTGAGAAGAATGTTTCAGACGTACAAACTGAACCTCCCTGAAGCAACTGGAGTCCATTCCTTTTCATCCTACTACTGTTACCTGGAAGAAGATGCTGACCCACACCTTGCTGCAACCTCCTTTCAGGGAGTTGGACAGAGCAATAAGATCTCCCTTGTGCCTCCTTTTCTTTAAACTATATAGTCCCAATTCCCTCAGCCACTTCTCATAAGACTTGTGCTCCAGCTCTATTGTCCTTCTCTGGATATGTTCTTGGGCCTCAATGTATTTCCTGTAGTGAGGGGCCCATAACTGAACACAGTATTCAAAGTGCAACCTCACCACTGCAGTGTACAGAGGGATGATCGCCTCCCTGCTGCTGCTGGTCACTCTATTTCCAATACATGCCAGGATGCCATTGGCCTTCTTAGCTACCTGGGCACACTGCCAGCTCATTTTCAGTCAAGCATCAGCCAACACCCCAGATCTTTCTCATCCTCAGTTTTCCATTGTGCTTCCAGCCTGTGGCAATGCATGGGCTTGTTGTGACCAAAGTGCAGGACAAGACACTTGTTCTTATTAATGCTCTTACAACTGGCCCCTTGATCCAGCCTTTCTAGATCCCTCTGAAGAGCCTTCACACCTTCAGGCAGATCAAGGCTTCCTCCCAACGTGGTATCATCTGCAAACTTACTCAATTCCCTCATCCAGATCATCAGTAAAGACATCAAACAGGGCCAGCCCCAATACTGAGCCTTGGGAAACACCACTCATGACCAGTCACCAGTTGGATTTAACTCTGTTCACCACCACTCTCTCAGCACATCCCTCCAGTCAGCTTTTTATCCAGTGAAGAATGTACCTTCTCCAGAGTATTGTGGGAGACAGTGTCAAAGGTTTTGCTGAAATCTAGACAGACTACATTCACAGTCTTATCCTCCTCCATTGGGGGGGTATCCTGGTCATAGGAGATCAGCCTGGTCAGGCAGGAGCTGTCTTTCATGAATCCATGGGCCTGTTCCCCTGGCTGTCTTGCACATGTTATGTGATCGCACTCAAGATGATCTGCTCCATAATCTTTTCTGATACTGAGGTCATGCTGACAGGCCTGTAGTTCCCAGATTTTCCTTGCAACTCTTTTAGTAGATAGGCATCACAATGGCAAGTGCCCAGGGACCTCCCTGGTTCACAAGAACTGTTGATAAATGATAGGAAGTGGCCTGGTGAGCACTTCTGCCAGCTCCTTCAGTAATCTCAGGTAGATCCAATCTCACCACATAGACTCATGATAGTCTAGTTGGAGTAGTACGTTGCTTTTTCTTCCTGAATTGTGGGGAAGTTTATTTCGCTCCACATCCCTGTTTTCAAGCTCAGATGGCCAAAGTACCCATAGGATAACTAGTCTGACTATTAAAGAAAGAAAACGTTGAGAGCCTCAGCCTTTTCCTCATCCTTGGTGGTAATATCCCCCCACCACATCCATTAAAGGATGGAGATTCTCCTTGGCCCTCCTCTTGCTGTTAATTCATTTGTGAAAATGTTTTTTATTATCTTTAACAATAGTGGACAGATAAAGTTCTTGCTGAGTTTTCATCTTTCTAATTTTCTCTCTGTATATCCTAGCAAAATCCTTCTCCTCTTCCTGAGTTGCCTGGTCCCTCTTCCAAAGATGGCAAACTGCCTTCTTTTCCCAGGGCCTCAGCAAAAGTTCCCATCTCAGTCAAGGCTGTCTTCCTCCCTGCCAGCTCATCTTAAGGCACAGAGAGACAGCCTGCTCCTGTGCCTTTAAGATTTCCTTCTTCATCCAGCCTTCATGGACCACATTACCCTTCAAATTTTTACTATGCAAAAGACCCAAGTTGGTGTATTAATATTCAGTTTATTTAATTTTCATGATATATCCATTCCAAGCATATGAGACATATGTTTGTCTCATATGTGTGTCTCTCCTGTTTGTCTTTCTCAGTTCCATTACATAACAAGCATTATATTTCATTTCTTTGTACAAAATAGCACTATGCATAATTAAATGCATGAAGACGACAGGTAGCTGATTGGTATTTCCTGAGCAGCTAAAAGTTGAAATTATTTTAGTCTAACATGGAATTAATTTTCAAGGATGATATCAAGAGTTTTATGCATTTATTCATTACAGAAAAGCTGTTCATGAGACACTAGGTGACTCAGATAGTTAAGTGCAAAATCTCTTTGGCACTGAGTTCAAACCAGGACTGAAAATGATCTTTACTGTTCTCATCCAGCTAATCCAAAGAAAGTCTGTGAGCTTCAGAAGAAACCATCAATTTGTCACTGATATCCTGTTCCAGAGATCTTGCTTAAATAAAAGAAGGTGATTTCAGGGCAAAATTGTCATAGTTAGTGGGAAACTCCTACACTAAAGAAGTAACTCAGAATTGTCAAATAGGGGCAATCGTGGGAAAGAAGGAATCTCATATATATTTTTCTGTGACATATTATTATAACATAGAACTGTGATACTAAGCATAAAATTATTATAAATTATGGTCTGAACATTTATTGAAACTAGTTTACCACCAGGGGTGTGCACGGACCCCTTGAGACCTGCTGTCAGCTCCACAAAGTAGAACACAATGCTTATTTTCTACCCTTGCCAACACAAGCCTGATGATCAATATTCATTTCTTCTTCTTCTAAAATCTTTCTTGAGATCTTGCTTTGCTCCAGGTGTCATTTACATTTCTTTTCATAAGCCAAAACATTGATTTTAATATTTTACAAAATTAAAAGTCCAGACCAGTTTTTTATGTTATTGCCTCAGCAATGTCCGTCTTCTCCATACCTGCCTTGAGCTGACATTTTACTCATAGCTCCATGCATACCAGCACCAACATCAGACTGAAATAAAGACCCAAGACAATACATATTCATCTAAGAAACTAAAAATTTCTGTAACAGTACTTACTAAGGAATCTTAAAGTAAGAAGGACAGCAACTCCATTTATAGTACGTATAAATACACAGTGTACAACATGTTCATTGCTCATGATGACTAAAATCACTTCATAGCAACAGACAATAATGCTTTGTAATTTTAAGAGTCTTTTTTTAATTTCTTTTATTTCTTTCCTTAGCTTTCACAGAAACATTCAACTCTGTCTGAGGTGTGACATGAAATTTCATAGGGAATAGGTTGTTTGGGGGACAAGTGGTTGATGGGAGTTTTAGATTGGCCTTGTAATGGAAGCTAGATTCAACCTTAACTGTGCAATAGCTATCATTGTTTCATAATAAGAGAAAAATAAAAAAGTCTTGGCAAATTCTGTCATTCGGACACCCTGGAGTTACCAAGAAGCATTTACACGGTCCAGTCAGGATAACACATGCTAAGAAAATTGAATGAATATAGGTTTCTAACCTTTCTAGGGTAAGGATTTATCTGATGTTTCTTTCTTCTAGTTTGTTTTGGAAGTTACTTAAAACCATTGGGGTACAAAAGCAACATACAGTGCCACAAAGTTGGCTTATACTAAGCAATCTCCACAGACACAGGAGAGCCATTTACAGGTTTACAGAGAGGTCACAGTGCACAGTTATCCAGAAGAAATACTGAAGACTGAATTACACTGCATATTCAGCAAATGGAATATGACATACTTGATTCTTAGTTGTATTTCAGCAATGATTTTCATAGATATTTGACATCTTGAATTCACCAGTGGTAGAATTCTAACCTGAAGTTGCTTCTCTGTCAATTAAAATAATTCTCAGTCAATGAAAATAATGAGTCAACAGAAATAAAAGAACTCCATAAACAGCACAGACTTGTCCTGTATATTTCTCTGCATGATCACGGCTTCTGAACAATTATTCCACTGCAAACCAAAATAAGAATTCCACTGTACTACCCATCACATTTTTTAACTTTGCCTTAGGGAGATGACAAGCTACCAAGCTGCCAACCAACACAACAGCACCCCCCAAAAATAAGACAAGCAAAAGCTGTTGTGGACAATTAATCACTTAAGTAACAGAGTTTCAGATGAATTCAGCTTCTGATTAGAACTCAAAATATTTCATTTTCTTAAACATTCAACAACCAGCACCTTCCAGTGTTCCTAAGAATGACAGAGAATGAATGAACACTGCTGGGAGCAAAGAACGTCTGAGGGTCTGGCTACTGCATTTATAAAAGCTAAGCTCTTTCTCTAATTCTTTTGACTAAAATTTATGTTGCTAATAGAAAGTCTGAATACAATAACTGCTCTCAAATGTGTAGAGAAGTATTATTACCATGGAATAATTACCACTTTACTGACAAAAAACTATCATTACTAATGGTCTCTTAATTAGCTGGTCATACAAATTTTACATTTCTGCAACACAAATTACCGTGCTTCAGATCTTCTCCTGTTAAGTCATACCCCATATCCTGTCCGAAGCAACTTCAAGATTGTCAAACATATGGTATATAGTCTTATAATAACAGAAAAAATACTTTTAAGACTAGTTTTTTCCATTATTATTTTAAGGTGGCATGGAATGAACAAGTATACCAGAAATGTAAGAGGCTATTTACATTTATTAGGAACAATTAAGTTGTTGCTCTCCGTGCAGAGAAACATTTGGGTTTTGGATTATTTAAAAAAATGAGAAATGTCACCATTTTCTTTTGGTTGAAGAGAGGTATGCGAATACAAATGATTAGACATCTCATGAAGGGAGGTTGTGATGAGAAGGGGTTTGGCCTCTTCTCCCAGGCAACAAACAAGACCCAATGAAATGGCTACAAGTTGTACCACACGAGGTTTAGACTGGACATAAAGGAAAATCTTTTTCTCTCAGAAAGTGGTCAGGCACTGGAATGGACTGCCCAGCGAGGTGGTGGAGTCGTCGTCCCTGGCAGTGTTCAAGAGGTGTCTGGATGAGGAGATACAAGATATGGTTTAGTAGCTTGTGGTAGCAATGGTAATGGCTGGATGGTTGGACCAGATTCATAGATTCATAGATTCATAGACTAGATGATCTTGCAGGTCCTTTCCAACCTTGTGATTCTATGATTCTACGACTCATGTCTCCAACAGGTAAATTTTCTAAGTAGTATTCTTATACCATAAAATAGACAATATACATTATCATCATCTCCTTTAACATATTTTGTCTGTCAAAAATACATTTTAAAGCTTCAGTAAAAAGTAAAACTTCTCATAGAATAGGGGAATCTGTTTCTGACTATAAATTAATCTAAACAAAAGATACTATTTTCTTTATTCTTATTAAAAAAATGTTCAAATAAATAGTTTCAAAACACTTTTTCTAGAGGCTGCAATCTAAACAGTGAATTTTACTTACAGTGGTTTATAAAGAATTACCCTCAAATTTTTCAGGAGAGTCCCATTTGTGTAATTGAAATATGACCAATAAAACATGAACCATTTAAAGATAGAGATGCAGAATTAGACTGACTGTGAAAACAAAAATATTTTGCTTTGCTGTCATGAATTACTATACTGAACTCAATATCTATACAGGTGTCCTAGGTGCTTGGAAGGACCACTGAACCCCTCTTGGAAACACCATCTACTTCCAGAAGTGCAGACTGGCTGATTCTGAGATGTCACTTCTGGACATACAATCCTTCCATTGGAACAGCAAATCAAAGATTAGTGGGTAGAGTTATAGAAAGTATCTGCAGGAAAAGAGGTACTTTATGAAGTAGAAAATGACTCCTGAATCTGATTTACAAATGAATCAGAAAAAAAGCCACATTGTATACTACTTTCTTTGTGGGTTTCTGTAGGCAGATAAGATTTTAAGAAGATTAACTACCTAAAACATGTAGACAGCCTGCAGGGAATGCTTTCTTGAGTCTCCCAAAAGGGCTCATGCTTATGTCAACAATAAGACCTAGGGATCATTTAACCAACTTAGTCAAAACAGGGCATCTAAGAAATCCCTGCATTCAGGTTCCTGCCATCCTTCACTGAGCACATGATCTCTAAGTTCAGTTCTGGATTCCACACTTTGTTTTCAATCCATATTATTCAGCAATTGTTCAATGTATAAACATTGCAAGAAATAGGGATGGAACCCCCTTCACATGAATGGATTTCACTGTTGGTCTAATAGTCCTGGATACTTACATGCCTTTCCCTAGAGCAGCACAACTACGCTGGTAGAGTAGATTGAGATCACTGAATCATAGAACCATAGAATCATAGAATGGGCTAGGCTTTAAAGAACCTTAAACACTATCTAGCTCCAGACTCTCTGCCATGGACAAGGACACCTCCCATTAGATCAGATTGCCAAAAATCCCATCCAAGTTGACCTTGAACAATTCCAGAGACAGAGCAGCTGTATATTCAAATGCAACAATTAGTAATTTGAGTAATTAGTAATTTGAGTTTAGTCTTAAAAGAACAAGATATCTACTTTTAAACATTTAAAACCTTTTTTTTTACATATAATTACATACAGATTGCTGGATCTTATTAATCTCATATTTCATTGTTTGATCTGATTTTCATACTTCATCATTTTATCTCCAATACACTATAAAAATCTTACATGTTGTATGGCCCTGAAAACAAAGTTATCCTCATGTAACCCCTTTCAATTGCATAATCTGTTGTTTTCACTCAACTAAAACCACTCTTGGAAAACTCCCTGAAGACCTTTTTGAAGCCTATACTTAAAACCCATTGAATCCTCATCTTTCTGGATTTATCAACTGATTTCAAAGCCTATATACCCTTTTCTTCTTAAAATACTTAATTACAAAACACTTGACTGATGAAAAAGAATACCCAAAGTTATCATTTTTTTTTAATCTTTTTTTTCTTGAGAGAACCTTGACACCACATAGCTCCAGTGGAAGGCATTTATTTCTTCTACAGAAAGTGAAATCAGAGAACGTTTTTAAAAAGTGTAAGTTTTAATCTACTCATGCTAAACAACAAAAATAGGTTTGACAGAAGATAGACAGTATTTCCCTGACACCCCTTTGAAAAACAGAGGAAAGGGCAAAAATCTACAGGCCTATGCAGAAGTCACTTGTACTCTCCCGAAGGACTCAGTGCTCAAGGGGGATATTAGCAAAGACAAGACCATTGAAGTGACAGCATTTTGACACTGCTTGAGATGGCCCCCAAAAAAGGAAGCTCTGCAGTGCTCTCCATTAGAGACCTCTTCTCTCCACAGTCCATGAGTCTGAACTGAATGTGACAGAAACTGCTCATCAGGTTGAAAGGACAAGGACAAGCTGACATCTCTGCTTCTTGTACACACTGTTAACTGTTAGCTTACGTAGGCTGTGGATTCAAGGTCTCTTCTTATACTAAGAAAAATTCATAAGGATTATGACTTTTAGATTGGGTTACTTCACACAAGTAGGCCTTAAGGGCACATCAAACTCTTTCTGAAAGCAGAGTATTTGCTGTTTCAGGATTATGTGATCAAGGAAGTACTGTTCCAGGATCCAGATTAAGAATGAAACAGGATTCTGGAAATTACATTGGCCTACAGATGGGAAAAGGTCAAAAAATGTACCTCTGCACTTCATGCACATCCATTTGTCTTTTGCCACATATCAACTCTGACAGAAGATCAGTTTTGGGTTCCTCACTACAAAAGAAGACATCGATGTCCTGGAGTGCATCCAGAGAAGGGCAACAAATCTGTTGAGGAATCTGGAGCAAAAATCTTGTGAGGAGTAGCTTGAGGGAACTGCGATTGTATAGTCTGGAGAAGAGGAGACTCAAAAGAGACATTATCGCCCTCTACAATTTCCTGAAAGGAGGTTGTGGTGAGGTGAGAGTCAGCCTCTTCATTTAGGTAACACTGACAGGACAAGAGGGAATGGCCTTAAGAGGTTCAGTGGTATATTAGGAAACATTTCTTCTCAGAAAGAATGGAGAGGCATTGGCACAGGCTGCCCAGGGAGGTGGAAGAGTTCAATTAAAGGGTAAATGTGGCACTGAGGGACATGGTTAGTGGGCATGCTGAGGATGGTTGGACTAGATCATCTTTTCCAACTTTAGTGATTTTATGATTCTGTGACTCTTAAAAAAAAAAAGAAAAAAAAAGGTTAAAAATATGAAAATATGAAGAAATATGAGAAAGGCCAGAAATAGAAGTTTATGATGACATTTTGTAGTCATCAAAAATTGAAATTAAAAAGTCACAAATAATCATGGAAGTCAGGAAGGCTGCATGGTTTACAGAAAGACCCACTCATCATCATAGCTGGCCTGCATCCCTATAGAACAAAGCAGTTGCAGTTGTACATGCTGTGCCCATAGCATGCAATTCAGAACAGTCCTGTTCATCATGTCATCTAATTCTGGGCTCCTGTGCCTTACAAGACAACTGCACAACTGACAGCACAGGATGGTGCTTCACACATCCCAGCACCAACGGTGGAAGCCTGATGGCTCACCAGCATTAGCCCTTTCCACTGTCCTGATGGACAGCTTAACACTGCCCAAAGGCAACCTGATAAACAAAAAGTCCAGTGACATAAATGCCTTGTCAGAACATTTGGTGTTTTTCAACCCCATTCCCTTCTTATGGTCAGATTTAGTAAAGGCTTGTGTGGACCATTTTCTCTATGAAGCTTCTACTTTGGTTGTTACCAGAGTGTTAACAGCCAGTTTCAGTCACAAATTCCTTGCTATTTCCTTACATGCTGATGACTGGAATTGATAAATGATAGTGCTATCTAATTATACTAATGAGATTAGGTCAGTCAGCTACTGCTAAGGAATGTTTTGTGCAAGTTTATGTTCTCTAAATGTCAGGCAGATGTAGATTCACACGGTGGGACCTCCATACATCACTCTGCAAGGCACAGTAATGCTTAACAGAAAAATACTCCTGCTTTGAGGCATCACAGTCACTATCTTGCAGCCCAGCACCAGGTTTCTTTGCAAATGCAATGAAAATCACTAAAAGTGTAGACAGGAATTTTTCCACAGCAAATCTTACAAGGATCAGGAGGCAGTGGTCCCAATGCTCTGATATCCCTGTATTCAAGGAAGCTGTATTTACCAACCTGCACTATTTCTGCACAGCTCTGAACAGTCCCACACAGAGGAACTTGGGTTAGCAATGGGCAAAACTAGCTTAGGTCGCTGGCACTCTTGCAAAATGTCTTTTACCAGATATTCACCTTATAGGATTAGTATTCTTTCCCTGAATGGCACAAGCATTTCTTTTTAATTTTCAGGCTCCTGCTACATGCTCGGAGGACTCTTCATACGTGGAAGTTGAAAACAAGAATCAACAGATCCTTGATATGAATGCTTGGATCTTTCCCTACTAAATCCTTGTAGATGACCTTGCAAGGTCCTCCTCATCTCTGTTTTCAATCATAAACTCTTAGCTGGAAGGAACAATCACATGCTGTGATTCCTTCAAAAAGAAACCCTTCTCTGATCCTGTCAGCATCAACATTTACTTCAAAAACAAGACGAACAGCTTTCCCTTTCTTTATTGTCTGATAGGTAGTATAAGCTCTATGACAAAAAAAAAAAAAATCCTCAACAGATTGGAAAAAGAAAGCAAGGGTCATTTCAAAAAGTGTTAAAAATTGATATTTAAATCTTTTCATTTTTTCCATCGCAACCACTGAGGGCAGTGGTTTTCCAACAATTCCCAAACAAATAACAGTAAATTCCAATGTACTTCTAGAAGAAATAGCTCAGCTTACAGAAGGACATAAACCAGAAATTTTTTGCTTCCAGAGAATTGGCTCCAATAAGGTCATACAAAAACCCTTAGCAACTTCATAATTATTTCCTCTGATTTATGTGAAAAGACTCAGTTCCTACAGCAGGGCTCCAAAGAACCACTGTCATAAAGAAGAATGTTTACTTTAAATAGGACATCAACACACTGTGATGCAGAATTATTTGTTTGGGGCTTTTACACTTATTATCTATCTTTAATATGAACATATGCATATAAAATTAGTTATACTTGGCAAGCAGCTTAGGAAGTTATCTTGTTTTGTTTTTAATAAACTAAAATTTAAATATAAAGATATACATAACTCTGAAGACAAAACTTTCAGACTTAAAAAAGACTCTGAATTTAAATGCTTGACCACAGTGGCTTTACTATGAGGCAGTCTCTAGCTGCAGGAGAGAAATCAGAGTAATAAATTATAGTGTTAATTCATCTGATTATGTAATTTTAGTATTATCCTTCTTTTTAAATCAGTGCTTGAAGGAATAAATTTATTGCTGATGTTTTTCTGCCTGGTCTGAATGATGGATCTCACATTATTCTTGGAATTTCATATATATGGAATTTAGCGCTTCAAAAAAATATTATTTGTTTTATGGCTTAGCTAGAAAATATCTACCTCACATTTATTACTGAAACATTATAAAGTCACTGAGCTGAAATATAAAATATGTAAATGGTTTAAAATAAAAAAAAAAATCTTCCAGTTTTAACCATTTTTTCCTCATAGATCAAAACTTTCTAAAAAAAATGCAATATGTGAATCAGAAAGCAACCAATAGCACAGTTACTTGAATGCAAGGAGAGACTGCATTGTTCAGCTACAACTGACAGGAAATTTTAGATTGAACAGAGCTAGCAAGAACTAAAGTTTACATTATACAGGCATGAGATGAAGTCACCGCAGACACAGTGTAATTTTGGCATTAGTGAGAAGTGGATAAAGGCAAAAGGGTGATTGAGCAGGCACATCTCAGGGAAAGGGGCAGGTGGCCGTAAACTTCCTCTTGCTCTTATGGAGAAATGACAGCAAGACATGCTGCTGAGCCCTGCCTCTCCCAGGAGGCCACTCAAGGGAAATATCAAGTCCTGCCAAGGAGCAACACAGGTGGGACCTGCAGACTGGTGAGAATCAGGGGTTGTTCTTCCCACTTCTTCCCACCTGGCTGCTTTTTAGTTCCCCTCTTGGGATTAAAAAATCCTGGGATTAAAATCTCCAGCACTTGATTTCACTAAACACATCTCTTAGTTCTGCCTTGCTGCTTCCCACTAGCTCCCAATAAAACACTGCTCAGTCAAAAAATGTATTTTAATTAGGTTTGAGAGGCATTTCTTGTTTAACAGAATGGAGAGGAAGCAGCTAATTCCTGCAAAACATCGTCCGTTTGTCCTCACAGTTTATAGGCTAGGAGAGGATGAAATAATCTGTGTAATAACCAGCTGGATCTGAATATTTCTGTCTCAAGCTGTTAGTTCATTCAGTTTTCGCCCTCTCTTCAATACAGCAGATTTCCCACTGAATTTGCTGATCTTTAAATTCCATCTGCACTTTCAAACTATTACCCATCTGCACAGCCTGAACTTCAGCTAAACCTTGACCAAGTGCTGAGCGAGCGTATTTCAATGCTGTTATACTCTGTGCCTTCCTTTGTGAGCTGGTGAATAACATTAAATGAGACCAACATTAGTTCAAGTCACAAGGAAATTGCTGTTGGGTTTTCGTTGTTGTTGTTGTTGTTCTTTGTTTCTTGGTTTTTGGTTTTTTTGTTTTTTTGTTTTTTGGTTTTTGCTAAAGAATATTGTTGTGGGATTTTTATTTTATTTTATTTTTTTTAATGTAAAAATGGAATTTCTTCTGGAAGGCACTGTAGTATTTACATTGGTAACTGTGTAGCTAGGCCGTAGTTTTCCCAAGCCTGTATCTTTCACTTTGTATCCCCCTTGTAGAGCACGCAGCCAGCTGCAATGGCTCAGGAGCAGGCCTGGCTCTATGCTGAGCACAAGGTCAGCACTGCCCACCTGCAGGAGGGCCCTGCAGTACACCATGTGTGTCACAAAGCCGCAGCAAACCTTTGTCTGTAGATGTAAGACTCGATATGCCATGACCTCTGGCTCCCCATTACCACACAAAATCATCACGGGCATTTCTCAGCAATGTAATGGAAGGTGCTTTGAGAAAGCTTTTATACAGTAAGCAATGAAGCCATGTCTCTACTCTACAGGTGCCTTCTTCCTGATAACACTATTTTCCCTCTTTAATAGAAATGAAAAGGCTAGCAGAGATTACATTTTTGGCCCACATGTAGCATGATTTTTTTTCATTTAAACTATTCCAGCTAAAGTCACAATGAACAATAGCTCCAGCTTTAAAGATACAGTCGAGCAGTCAGGTCAGATGTCAGCCCAGGTTTCACAGAAAAATAGACCGGAAAGCTGCAATGAAAAACATTCAACTGGATGACAGACTATGACAAATATGTTTTGCAAGATTACAAAGGATTTCATTGCTACTGACTCCCTAACAGGCCTATTCTTGAATATCTGTAGTGACAATTCCTCATAAAAATGAGATACAATATTTGCAAATGCAAAGCTATTAACAATTCAAATGGATTATAATACTAATTAAGAAACCTCTAAGCAACCATGCATGACCTATTCCTGATTTGTACCATGAGACTCTGCAAACTGAAAGTAAAGGAGAAAAATCACCAAAGAGGAAGATCATGCTGAGTTAAATTGATCCATCATTCTTTATTAAATTAGTATTTCTATTCTAAAGTGTTGTTGTTACTGTTTGGTTCAGTTCATACTGTATCTGAATTAAAATTAATTGTTTCAGCAAAGTAGAGCTGTGCAAACCTATAGTGAAATTATACAGAAAATCTATGCAATTTTATACTACTTTAATTATGATATTCAGAATTCTATTGAAAAAAAAAATAACTGTTTCAAAGCAAAGTCCATCTTAGCACAAATACAGACCCACTCCTTTTGACTTTTTTGATAAAAAGGTGTGCTTATGGTATAAAATTACATACTTTGTAATAATTCATTTTTCAGTTTATCCATTTTTAGATCCACAATGAAAAAAGAAAAGCCTACTTATATATTTAAAAATAGGACAAAAAATTGCTAACAACTTGAGAGCAAATCTTGTGGCAGCAGACTGGAGACTTTTAATCATAATATAATTAAGAAATATAATATTTACTGAATACTAAGAAAAACTAATTTACTAGATTCTGAGCACAAAAGTTTGACATTCACTGTGTGCATCAGATCTTAGAATGACAGTTCGAGTTCTGAAGTTAAAATGACTTTGTGGTTACACCTATCTTCTTAGAGTTTCTCTATTCTCTAGACACATCCTCACCTTTCAAAAAGAGAGAAATGGAAACATTTAATTTAATTTTTCCTAGCAAAATTGCAATTGTCTAAAGAAAACTGTGCCTAATCTGCCAGTGTATGGATTTTTTCTTCTTTTCTTTTTTTACTATGATAGCTGAAAGTCCTACTGAAAATGCAAACTTAACACAGTACCATCAATACAGCTTGCAAAAATACTGCTCAGCAGGAAGGCCAATACACTACAAGCCTGCTTGATTTAAGGCAAAACGTGAAGCATATCCTGCTTGTTTTGCACCAGACTTAACCACAAGACTGTTTGATTAAGGTTAGAAAGTGAATTATTATTATTATTATTATTATTGTGGCATCTGCTTGCTTGCTGAACTTGATGCAATGGCCTAGTACAACCAGGAATTTTACTACAGGCCAATGGAATTCAAATTTGCTGTGTATTATATCTTTCTATTAGGAAGAAAGGCATTCTGAAAGTGATAACTTTCCCTTACACTAAAATGGAAGAAAAGTTGTCGCCACTCTGGATCTCTATGCAGTACATACTCACAACATACCTCTCTCAAAACATAAATAGATGAGGTTAAAGCAAAGTACTACATATTGAGTTGTCACCCTATCCCTATCTAACTCAGTATAAAAGCTGTCCTTGAGTTTGATGTCTCAAGATCACATTTCTAGGAATATGCTGACACTTCATTATATTTGGGTTGAACTCATTCTAAAGAGAAGCTACTCTCACTGTCAAGCAACAGAGAAGAAAACTAAAAGACACATACAGAGATAACAAGCTTACATACAGCTAGACCAAGCCCAGTTTCTTATTTATGAGGTCTGAGCAACGAGGCAAGATCATGAACAAATGCACTTAGGATCAGCCCATTTACAGTAAGCCCATACTTAGCTCTCCCAGTGCAGACAGTCAGCATTCATAGATCAGCAGCATGCCCACAACTCAGGAGGCCAAATGAAAATTTAAAAATCTCTCTAATGCAATCTTGGCTTCTGAGCATACATTTTTCCCAAGATGTTACTTCACAGGAAGCCAAAGCTAAATAATATAAATGAAGTAAGTGAAGTTAAGGTCACTGTTGGCAAGGGAGGAAAAGCATACTAAATATGCCTCATCCCTGGAAATGCTCAAGGCCAGAGCTCATGGGCAGCTTGATGTGGCAATTCACAACTCTGTCCATGGCAGGGGGTTGGAACTGCATGATCCTTAAGACCTCTTCCGACTCAATCCATTGTATGATTCTATGATCCACTCTTTCAATAGCTATCGTCATTTTTCTGTTTAAACACATCTTAAATACAGAGCCTTAACTACAAAACCTACCATGAGTTTAAATAAAGTGGAAAAATAAGAATGACATAGCCTAACAGAGAACTGCATTGTCATGATCTATCCAGCATTTGCAATTAAACGTGATTAAAAAAAAATAAAAAAATCATAATAAAATATTTTGGATAACAATAGAAAAAAGAAGATAAACTTAGAAGATGATCTCTTTATCTGGAGCAATGCTACAACAATCATTTTCAAAATCCACCACTCTAGCAGTATGAAAAGTGATTAATACATGATATGCAAAATATTATGCAAATGATATGCAAAACACAATTGCTGATATCAGGTCAAAGCTGCATGCCATGAATATTTTACTAGTGCTACAAAATTACTGTAAAGCACTGCCTGCACACCAGGAAGACAATTAATGACATTCTTCGCATACGCACTAACCTGCATTACACTTTTTTTCTTAATCGTCTTTATTTCATATACAGTGAAAAGAAGCCCAGTCAGTATTTCAGCATGTTAGCTTTCATCAAGACACTTCCAGTTGATAAGCACTAACCTTACTTGCATATAAGTTTGTAAATGCCACATTCACACACTACCCAAATGGATGTACATATTTAACCTCCCTCTCAACATGTCTGTCTGTTTAGTTTCCCCTTTTGAAACACATTACCTGTACTAAAATTAAGATGTCAGTCATTCCACATATTAATGCACATTTAGCCATGAAGAATAATACAAGAGCCAAAAATTTAGCAAGGAAATGTAGCAAAGGCCATGCCCGCTAGGCAGAACCACCACACTGCTCTTCAACAGCCATCTCACATAAACTTGGAAAAATATTTAAAATAGAACAAAACTGAAAGTTTGAATTGAAAGCTCACCTTTAACCAGAAAGTTAGCATCATCACATGAGCAAAGCATTGAAAAATAAAATCACAAATTCGTGTTTTGCAATAGTTGGAGAGATATCAAATGTTTTCCATGGATTACACAAAGCTGCTGTGGTCCCACACCAAGCTATCCCAGCTACTAACTGAGTAGAGATACACAGATTCAAATATTATAAACCAGAGCTCTTTCAATAAGCCACTTTTCCCTTCTTATCCTATCCCAGTTCTTAAGTATCATCCACTTTCCTCCTGAGATAGGACAGTAACAAGAAAAACCATCCCTTGCTTCTTTCAGGCACAATCTAGGTCATCATATGAATTAGTAGGCACAAAACCTTTCTTCAGATTAATACATTTCATGAAGAATATGGTAGTATTTTAAAGATAAATGCCATACAATTTGTTAGACAATATTTCACTGTATTCACATATTTTAAATAGATCCAATCTGGGGAGGAATTAACATCTTGAGAATCATTCAAGGATTCACCATTTACACAAAGAAAAGTCTTGGTACAGAACAAAAGTCTGAAATGTCAGTAGGATGTGGCAGAGACAATTCTTTACATCGTGAGTTTGGGTTTTTTTTAAGGGAAATCCGTGTTCTAGTAAAAGTTCTGTTATGTTTTTCCTAGTAATGCAACAGCCCATGAAAACTTTTGTTTGTTTGTTTGTTTGTCTGTTTTTCTTCAAGAAGTTATATAATTTCAAGTTATCTTCTTATGCCAAAAGAGCTGATGCAGTATCAATTGCTACTCAAAGTTATAAACAAGCTAATCAGTTCCCCATGAGCAGGTTATCTCTCCTTTACCACAACTTCTGCAGCATTTTAGGCCATCAGTTGTCTGTCTGAAGGTTATCTCTACTCAGCCATAACTCCATTAATGTTGTAGCCTAATTCACAAATTGATGTTGTTACAGAGCTGCTACTGGGTCATCTGTATGTACTTTTACTACACGTAACAGTCCAAAGCCATCTTCTAACATCAACATTTTCTTCTGGAAGATAAGAAGATTGATTAGAAGGATAAATTAATGTTTGCACAACCCTTTTCAACAGTTAAGTACATATGTAAGCAGTCAGTGCAGTTAACCACATGTGGTTTCTCCAGCTGAACTGAAGCAGACAGGGAACGGAACTGGATGGTTTGTTAGATAAAAGAGCTGCCTGTAGCTATACCCTCACTGCTTGTGTGCTGACATATATAACTCCATCATAGCTTAGTTTCATAAAGAATGAAGATGAAAATGATTGCATATGCACAGTAGGAGAGCAGTGGAAGTGAATCAGCTCTAGAAAGTCTTTCAAAACAGTACTCCTGTACAGAAGTTAAAGCATTATGGTTTGTAGGTATAGGCAACTAGATGGGTAAAAAAAAAAGCCAAGATCACAGGGCTCAAGAGGTAATGGTTAATGAATGCACAGAGGCCCATAAGAAGTGAGGGTCTATCCCAGGACCTATCTTTCTTAACACCTGTATCATTGACCTGGAGAGGACTATCGAGTGGACTCTCATCACATTTCTAGATAATACCTACCTATGGAGGGCCAGCTGATATACTGCAGGATGAGGCTAAATTAAATATGCATTACATAAAGTAGTCATATCTGAAGGTGAAATAATGACAGAACAGGTGCAGTGTTTTAATGAACTGTACACTACTGCACCCAACAATCTGTCTCTCTTTGTTGCACATACTTGCACAAACACTTTTTCCAGCCTGTCTTTGCAGTGAAACTATCAAGGATACTACCCCTAATCACTAATTTTGACAGAAATGCAGTCAAATAATTCTCATTTCCTGTCTGAACACTGGTCTATACTTTATTAGCAAGATATTTTGCCAATTCCAGACAGTTCTTATCTTATAAAATGTCCTTTTCGCTCAGATAATAAAGTGTCTGCTATTCAGATATTTTCAGAGGGAATAGATATCTGGTGTTTTTTTGCATGTTTGATAGAAAACACTTCTGTATTTGTAGTTCAGCAGTCTTTTATCAAAAGCAATAATACTCGCATCATTGAGAACAAGAGGTATAGATACAGAAATACTTAGAGTCATATATTCTGAATCCTTCCCTGTAACTTAATTTCAGAACAGCACATTGGTTTGTAACAGCTATATCATTTCAGTTTCCTTCACCTTGAAAAACAAAACAAGCATTACTACAGATAAAAATATGGCCCAGTGGTTGGGCTAAGCAAGAATCTGCCTCAGTTCTCTAAACTGCTTTACACTGTCAATGGGATTCGTAGGATCCAAACAGCCATGAAGACTGCATCCATAAAACTGGCTGTTATGAAGGCACCATAAGGTAAACAAACATCTTACAGAATAAAGTAAAATTGTGAGATGCCATGTTAATAAAGATGGTTTGTACAAGAAACAATTGCATGAATGCAAAGAAGACGTAAATACCGAGAGATCAGAAAAACAAAAGGAAACTCATTCACAGTGGGAAATGTGTCTGCTCTGAAGTATTCAAGAGGTAAAAAGGCAGTAAGATTCTTGGAGTTGTAAAAAGATAACTTCTTAATACAGCAGAGTACATGTCATTTTTCCCCTGGTTATTTGTTTTATGTGTTTGTTTTTAACATTAGAAATATCAGGGACTGAGTTCCCTGTAGTATTTGTGTTTGTTCTGAGATGTCTGCTGAAGGGTTAGTATTGTTTAAAGAACTCTCATGAATAAGGACATAATATCTTGAACGAGACACCTGGTTTAGAGCTTGTCTATACTTGGCACTGTACAAAAATATCTGACTGGCTGTTGTCATCAGCCAGATTCTAACAAGGTTGACCAACATTTAGAAAATGAAAAGCAGCCAGGTGCTAACAAGATAAATCTTTAATGAATACCTATGGAAATGGCATCTCCATGTTTGAATTCCAGAGATTTGCAGTGAATTTTGTGGATGGTTTGTCACAGGCTATGGTGTGAGACAGACTCATCCAGGGCCTCAGTGAGCAGGAGACAGTTTGTAGCATTTTCCTCATAAATTCTAGAAGACTTAAACTCAACTTTTCAAAGGTATAGTGTTTTCTGGTGTTCCTGCAGCACATAGTACAACACAACTGTGTAGATCTGTAAGATGGAATCAAACTGAACACTTTAATTCCTTAACTGAGCCAAAAGCATGCAAAATAAATGGGAGTTCCATTGCTTCTACTGGGGCACTTGTTCTGTGGATAACAATTCATACATTAGTGGGATACAGAAAATGTTTACCTACTCTTCTTTGACAAATATTACGTGGCTGTGTAAATGGAGTATAAATTTTGTCCTGTTTTCTGAATCCTACTCTTTATTTAAAAAAATCTCTCCCTCTAATTTATTTTTTATTTCCTACAAAAAATGACTGAAGAATGAAGAATACAAAATAGATACATAAAAACAGTTGATCAGCATCAAGATGGCCTCTGTTATGAACCTTTATACTACACAATATGTATCAAAAATCATTCATCACTCCTTCAGCTGGGAAAGCAATGCTAAAAGCAAAGGATCATTATTTTCTCCTGAGAGTTTATAACTGGGGGTATTAACAGCCACCTTTTCATCCCTGAAAAATCACTTTATTTTATGAAGCAATCCACATCAGAGATTTCATGCACTGTCAACACATTCTCGTCATTGTTTGCCTACACTCTTTGAACTATCTTCTTTCAGCTCTTGAAATAATAAAACTATATTTTCCTCTGTTGTGTTCAAAAGGTATGCAGTTTGAAAGGGCAATATTCTATAGTTGCTCCAGTTTCTCCAGTGAAAATGAAATTGGGAACTAAATGTTTGACTTTACGAAAACCAGTAATAAAACATAATAATGATGGGCTTACAGGGACATAGCAAAGTCAACGGACATTAGTATCCATTGGTTTTACATAACTAATAAACACACTAAGAAATATTAATTGAAGAAACCTAAACTCAAAAAAATGTTTATTGATCTGATTTTCACTATTCTTCTGTCAAACATAATGCTTTAATTAGTAAAGGTGACATCCCACGGCTCTTCCCTCATAAGGAGGGAAAACGTTAATTCTATCTTACAGCTGAGGAGTCAAAGAACAGGGAAATTAGACATTCCTCTTGAGGAAAAACAATGTACAGAAAGGCTGATGATCCAGTCAGGCCCCTCAAGTCCTGTTTTCTTACATTAAGGACTACAAGATGAATTCATTGATTGGAGGGATCTGCACTTGATTCCTGTTTCACAGTCAACTGCTTTAGCCAAATAGCATCTTATGGTCTCCATTCCATAAGAGACTACTTCATCACAAAAATCAACATAGTGTCATTTCATTGAGCATCTTTCCTTCTCATCATTATGACACTGCAACTACTTCAGAGTATAATTTTAGCTTATTTTACCAAAGCACAGATCTTGTTGTCTAAAATGTCTATCATCTACATTTTACTGCTGTGAAGTAAATAACAACAACTTAACAGCAACTTCATACAATTTCTTGAACATTCAGGGAGATTTGCTGTGGCAGATGATTATAGAAATGGATTATTTATCTGCCTTCCTGTCTCTCACACACAGTTTCAGACACATCATCTTAATATATTTGGCCGAAGACTGGAGTGTGCTGAAAAAAAGTATTAAGGAACTGCAAATCACTGAAAATATTAGAACTGTATTTGGAGCATGAGTATATTCTATAAAAAGGAATAATAATCTTTTTTGGAAGCCAAGTATAAGCTGACCACTGGGCATGAGAAACTGTACCTTTAAAGGAAGATATAGCTGTTCTTAAATCCCCTGTTCAGATGACAAGTCTACTGAGAAGTCAGAAGTTCTTCCATGTGAGCTGCAAATTCACAGAGGGATGGGGCGAATAAAGGATTTCATGGTATACAAGCAAAGTTAGACTCCATACATAGAGTTCATATTAGCAGACAAGTGGCAAGTGAGTTTCTTAGAAAATGTAGTCACAAATAAAAAAGCAATCCAGAAATATTCTTATACGAGAGAAAACTCTTCGTATGCTTTGAAATCGTCTTACCGTTAGATTACAGGGTTTATTTGAGTCACACACTCAAACTGTACTATTAACAATGTAGTAATTTTAATGGAATTCTCCCACCAAATATTTGAACAACCTTTGCTTTTGACAGCTGAAATGTTCTAAACATTAGACCTGTAGACTTTAGAGAAGCGGCAGACATTTACTGATTTACATTTTAAGAATTATGCAGTTACGCCTGAATCCCCAAAATATTACAAAACAAACTAAAGTCTGTGGGTGCAAGTGACCCCAGTGAAGTGAATGAAAAGCTTCAGTGATTTCTACAGAAACAACTTAAGAACACACAGTGGGTTTTATCTGAAGTCATAAATGGTTAAGACTTGTATCTTATATCTCTGGTATTTGTCTTCCATTGCAACAGAAGAATATTAAATTAACCTGCTCAAAACCTCTTTTATTGTCACCATTCATTTTTCAGTTTTATAAACCAACATGAATAACTGCATACTTACTAACAACAGGGTCTAATAGTCTCTGAAACTTGATATCTCTTTGACCTTCAAATCACTTCCATGCCACGGCTTTTATAGCCATCATATGACTAATCAATTGATTAATTCTCTGCTTCCTGAACAGTCAGAACTCTTGATATGTCAGATATTTTTATACTGTTTTCTAGAGCTGCTTCATTCAAGAGAACAAACCAAGGCATGGTTATTCAGTGTTTCCTAAAATGTCTTATGAAGAAAGAAAAAGTTGTGTCTAATCTACTCCCCAAAAAATTAACATCCTTTTTCTCCAATAACATCCCCAGAGATACCTGCTGCCACAACTTTTAAAATAAACTTTAAACGTAGTTAAATAAAGACAGGTCTAACAGAAGCAAGATCAACTTTGAAGTGGAAAATGAGAAAATCCTGAAATGCTGGTCCAGGAAAGAACCATGTTACCCAGGGCTTGATCTGTGGCACTGAGACATCTGACAGTAGGAACATTTTATACTCATTTTTATGTAATAGCTCATAATCACAGACCTACTCACAAATGTCAATAGTTGTTATTTTGGCGGGGGTTTTTTTGTATAGACTATGTTAAAAAAAAAAAACTCCATTAAAAATGACAAGCTTCCTAACCCCATTACCTTCTCTGTAATGTCTGATCACTCAACCTCTTAGTCCTCAGGCTGCCATGGCTCAGCTGTAGATCCTGGTATGTAACAAACAGCAAAAAATGATGGATGTATAAACAAATACTGCATACTTTGAGGACAGTGAATTCCAAATGATTCTTTGAAATCTTGTTTTTAAATGCTTTAGTACCTTTTATTTCCTAATTCTGTAGAATTGAAGGGGCAGTTTTCTGGTGTTGTGAAATTCAACATAAATAACAAATAAAGCCATTCATCATCTTCTTCTATAAAGATCCTTTTGTATTTTTTTACAAGCAGCTACAGTACCCTACATAACCTGCAGTTCAGCAACTTCTGTGAGCCAGAAAACGTTATCCCTTTGCTGAAGAATTCTATTCCAACTCCACTGTACAAGGGGAAACACAGTACCAATGAGGAGACTTAATCTTTCATACAGATTTAAAAGTATTATTTTAGAATAGAGCATGGCCTTGTGGAATAGAATTAATGGATTAAAGTCGTCCAAAAGTCTCATATAATATACACTGCTGATGCTGATTAAGAAGCTTGCTGCTGCACGCTATACCTTTCTAAACTTCTGAACATACTCTAAATAAATCTAAACATTGAGTGAACAACAACAGATTTCTATCAGATCTACATTCAGAAGCTAGAAGAACAATGTTTTAGTGAAACAGAGACAGGCCACACTCACTCCCTCAGCTCAGGGTACCTCCCAGACTGTCATCTCCATAAAAAAGGGAAGCTGCATATTTTCTGCTACACTCTTTTCCCAGACAGGAAACATCACCTTTATCTGTGTAAAACTGATTTCTCAGCACCACTGAAAGCTGAAGAGGAATTTTATTTCAATTATGCAGCTCCATGCATATCTCTTTTGTCATTATAATTCCTTACCTATTTTTCCACAATTCAGAGTGGTGAGCTTCAGCATATCAGAGCAAAGACTTATCTCCTTAATTCAGTGCTATGAACTGCAGTATAATAAAAGTTCTGCCAAGACTAAACAATAAAAAAGTTGGACTGCGCTGAAGAAAAGTTAATGGCCACAATCCTCCGCTCTTACTGCAACTGCATACTTCAAAGCTACAACGGCATGTACAGATACAATGCAACTGTCAGCAGGAATCAAGCCCCTAGCTTTTGTCACTGAAAACACACACTGCTGTCTAATGAACTGAAGCTGAGATTAAGTAGCTTAGCAAATCAGCCAGCAGCAAGAGAAATGATCTCAAATAAGAGTTTATTTGAACAAACCTACAAACTGTCTGTTTAAGAAGACAAGTTTCAACTAGATCTGCAATGACAATCCTGCCAAATTTCCATTTCAAGCAAAAGAAATGACCCATACTGCCAATGGAATCAACTTTTTTCACTCTTATTTTACAAAGTAACTGAAGTGAATGAACCATAAAAAGCTCTAACAACAGTAAGACAAATTGGCATATATTTATTCAGCAATTTATATGAATGGGTCATACTCTCACTATCTTATTTTTTTCTGGGGAAAAAAAAAACAAAAAACAAAAAACCTTTCCCACATATCATTACTGCAGTACTTAAGATAAAAAGTTAACTCTGTCATTTACGGAATAAATGATGATTTCCAAAATATTTTGTAATAAACAGAGGGATGACAGTAATTTTGTAAAAAAGGAAAACTTTTTCCAGAGCATTAACAGATTTCAGCATCATGTCTTGACAACAATAAGCTTATTAGGGACTTAAAGAATGTACTTTCCCAAGTAATGTAAAGCAAAAAAACCTTATATACAGAAACTCTATTTTTAATCCTGCTATTCTGAACAGTTGCTAAAATGAGAAACAGATTTTTCAAGAGCTCAGGACATGTATACTTGTTTGTTTCAATTCTGATGGCTTCAGGAATTGTGTTAAATTAGAAAACGTTCACATAGAAACATCAAAAGGTATTAACTTTGCTAAAATGTGTAATGGATACTGTGGATGTGAGACCGATAGTTGATATTAAAAATTTATGATGATAAACCTAGGCATTCACTAAACATGATGTCTTCAAATCAAATCTAACAGCTCTTAGGTAGACCAAGTTTTACATTAACTTTGCTGAAAAATAAAGAGATTTCATGACAAACAGATACTTCTTGCAAATATCATAATCAAACTCCAGAAAAATCACTCAGAAGCAGCAGCCACCCCAATGACTCTTTTTATTGTCTTCAATAAGTTTTAAATGTCAGGTACATGAGAAGAAAATCTTTCCCTTGTATTTGAAAGACAATTATTCTGAAATAAGTTATTTTATCTTTCACACTGTAGTGATTTGGGGTCTGTTGCTGGGTCTATTGACTGCTTCTTGATGGAGGGAGCACTGGCAATCTGGTGCTGACAGAGCTCCACATACTCTGTGAACTCAGCAAGGAGATGCAGCCAAGCCCTGTGATCCCTGCAGCATGAAAGTTATATGCACCTAAGCAGATCAAAATGCCTATGTATTCTACTTTACTTATACCAGGTATTTCTGGAAAGATAGTTATCTGCCAGCCTTAGTGAGATTACTACAATGCTTTACAGAACAGGATATGCTTATGTTAATCAATAGTACAAGGCTGGAAACCATGTTGCAAAAGAAAATGTTCTTGAAGTCCCACTTTGGCAACCCATTTGGAAAATGCCTTTATTTGTGTCAGAGCTTAAAGCAGGTGGAAAAATCTACAGAGTAGCACCCATCCTCTGAGTATGGTTCTGTATCTGTGCTTTTTCTGAGCCTCACATTCCCTTCTGTATTTCAGTGCAAATAAAGCATCTCTCTTCAACAGACAACAGACTTGAGAAATGGTGACCATTTTCTCTTCACCTCACACTCTCAGGGGCTGGGGAAAAAAAAGCCAGATACTAGTTATTCAGCATAAAATAGGTTTTGTAGCCCATCTGCCTGTACAATTTCTTGGTTTAGGATCACAACATATGTTTCAACACCAAGAGAATACAGTGGAAGATGCTCTCTTTACGCACAGTAGACTGAAATGAGATGCTATACAACCCAAGCTAAAATCTGAAGTGTCAGAAATATCTCTGATCCAAAGGATCTACTGGAGTGGATTCTTTGAGCTTTTCCAAAGTCTGTGTTGTGTAGATTTCTACTTTTCCAAGCAGACAAAAAAAAAAGTATGCAAGAATCCATTACAACAGAAAGCTTTTATCTGTTCTAGTCAGTGTAATATAAAGCATAAGCTACTTTTCCTTTGAAACTGACCTTTCAAAAGGACTTTTTAGAGGTTGAAGCTTCCTCTTAAAGGGAAAAAGACTTCACTAATGCAAGATTGCTAATTAAATGGTGCTGACTGGCATACATAAACAGGTTATCACTATTACCCATATTGCTAAAACCATTCAAATTATTCTAATTAGAATAGTTAAAATCAGGATTTTCTCACCTATGTAAGAATTTTCTTTTTAGTCCTTTGTTTTACTCAGAAGAACAAAGAGAAATATTTTCCCTTTTTCTGAAAAAATTCAAAATAGATGGGGAAAAAAAGAACAACACTTTTCATGCCTTTTATGAATCTTTAGTATTCAAAACTGTTATCCAACCTGGATGCTCATTCAGTGAATTTCAGTATCTGTTGATAATTATCTTTTAGGAATACTCATCCAAGCACATAATTATAAATTATAAATTAAAAGCAGGAATAGGAAAGCCTGCAATGCAATTCAGATGTTCAAGTAAATACAAAGCACTTCCACAATGACTGAAAAAAAAAGTAGATTCAGGTTAAAGAATACCAGTAGATAATTTACTGTCTTAATGATGTGCAAATCTTTATCAGTCCAGACCAGTAAAATGGACAATATACAGGAAAGATCAGTACAACAGAATGATTATTTATATGAGAGGCTCATGCTGGTAATTCTCTAAGTTCTTTCATCTACATTTCTTAATTAATACAATTTTTTTCTATGAAATTAAGATTACTCTGAAATTTCATCATCACTGTAACATATTCAAATAATCTGATTTTGAAGAATTCCCATGGCACTATAATACGTCTGTTGCAATTTCCTAACAGCATGTTCTGAAGGTCCCTAAAAGAGTGAATTACGGTAATCAGCCCTTGAGATGACAGAAGAATTAATCAGCATTTCTCTTTCTTTACTGTTGATCAAGGTCTCAGCCTGGTGAGGATACAAAAGAGTCTCTGTAACAGATGAAATATTACCAAATGGTAAATCTAAGATCAACATGATGCTTTATGATCAGATGTATCAAATGATGCTAAAAGAATCACTGAAAATAAGAGCAAAAGGCAAGAGAATAGAAAACAAAACAAGAAAATAAAATATTCTGCCACATAATTCACGCTGAATGAAGCATACCATTAGGACTAGTGTTTTTCCAAATTGATTCAACTTCAGTAAACGAAAATATAATTAAGAATTGAATTACTTCTAAATTACTTCAATACATGGTCACCAAAAAATGGATTACTGTTCTTGTCAGAATTTATTATTATTCTAATTAAAGTCAACCACTTCAAACACTTTCTTCCTATTAATCCGACACTTTTGATGAAGGAACTATAAAATTTAACACTCTAATGAAACCATTGCCATCTTGTACTTCTCTGTAAATGGAGACATTCTGTCTCATGGAAGCCATGAGTCATGAGTAGTGTTTGACAAGTGAAAATGCAGCTAAGCAGCTGGCTGCCCTTCAGTGGCTTCACTGTGAGTTGAGATTACTTTCACTGAGAACACTGTACTTTTTTTTTTTTGTTTCCTTGATAAAAACCAGCAATACTGGCCACTATAGATCAGCATAATAAATTAGGATATAAAATTCTTTATTTGGATGAAAGTTGACAGTCAAGGACAGGACTTCCATAAAGAAGCATTCTTGCTCCTGCTAGAGGTGTGATCTGGGAGGTGTCTGCAGCAAGTCTAATACACAGTAACCACAGAAATTTTAGTCAAAGCAAGAGCCATAATTGTTTTTGTAAGAAAAAAAAATGTAGTTTGAGTGGGAAAAGACTGTTATGGTTTCATATCAAGACATTTAGTTGAATTAAAATAAATGAATTTTTCTTCCATGAATGCTTACATATGTGGGAATAACTGTATACCAGCTAAAAGTTAGACATAGCTCAAGAGAAAGAGACTGGAACCCTGGACTCAAACAGACAACTTTCACAGTTGTAACATCTGGAAATCTCACTTGCTCTTCCTTCTTTTTATCATCCCTGGATTTTGCATTCTTTGTTGTGCACTTGTGCTGCTTTAGGAAGAGAGAACATGTATGACACACCCAGATTATGACCGTAGGTTAAGAACAGTCTCCTGGAAAGATGGAGATGTAAATCTGAACATCCTCAGCTTGAGGAGATCAGCTGACTCAAATAAGGTCTGCCACCAAGAAAAATACCCTAACAAGTAAAGGTGTCATAAAATGGCACCAACAGTATGTCTGATTGTGTTTTCAAATACGCAGCTGACAGCATTTTTAGTCTTGGAAAAGAAAATAAATGTGTTTAAATGCAGACAAGGACTATGAGGAGGATAAAGCCAGATAAGGCCAGGGGAGATTCAGGCTGGATGTTAGGAAATACTACTTTTCCAAAAGAGTGGTCAGGCACTGGAATGAGTTGCCCAGGGATATGCTGGAATCAACGACCCTGGAGGTGTTTAAGGAACATTCAGACATTGTGTTGAGGGGCATGGTTTAGTGAGAACTATTGGTGACAGGTGGACATCTGGACTGGATGATCTTGTAGGTCTTCTCCAACTTTGGTGATTCTATAATTTTATGTGCATCACCACCTCCACCTTGAGGATGGAGGTCTCCATCCTCCATCCCCGATTTCATAAAATGCAGAGTTACACAGGCTAGTAAGGAATTTTTATCCTTCGTACAAAGTTATGACACACTGCCCAGGTTATTACCCAGACAGCTTTTTTTCAGACCTCTAACAATGGAGATCACAAAACCTCTTTGGACAACCTCCTCTCCTGCCTGTCTCCTTTCTTATAGGTCTGGACCCCTTTGTGATGCAACGTAAGTCAATTAGTTAGCTTCTGTCCTACCATTGTAAAGTGCCCAGAGCTGTCTTCTGGTTGGCATCTGCACAGAGCAGACTGCAGTTGCTGTGAGGTTCCTGCAAAGACATTTCCTGTCCCCATCAGGACCCCAGGTTATATCACGGTTTTGTAACCCATCATGGAGACAGAAAACCAGGATTTCTCTCTCATGTCTATAAATAAAAACAGTGGCACTTGGGGCAATCTTCTTTCCTACAAAACCCTGCAGAAAAGGACTTGGGGATTTTGGTGGATAGAAGGCTTGACACGAGCCAGCAGTGTGTTCTTGCAGCCCAGAAGACCAACCATATCTTGGGCTGCATCAGAAGAGGAGTAGCCAGCAAAGAGCGGGAAGGGACTGTTTGTCCTTCTCTATTCTGCCCTCGTGAGGTCCCAGCTGGAATATTGCATCAAGGTCTGGGGACTCCAGCACAAAAAAAATGTGGGGCTGTTGGAGTGGGTCCAGAGGAGGGCCATGAAGAAAGATTGAGGAAACTGGGTTTGTTCAGATAGGAGAGAAGGCTGTGGGGAAGCCTCTTGGCAGCCTTCCAGTACTTAAAGAGAGCTCATAAACATGAGAATTTATTTTTACACAGTTTGATAGTGACTGGACAAGAGGGACAGTTTTAAACAAAAAAGAGAGGAGATTTAGGTTAGAAGTTAGGAGGAAATCCCTGGAGGTGTTCAAGGCCAGGCTGGATTGGGCTCTGAGCAGCTTGAGCTGGTAGGTGGCAATCGTCCCATGGCAGGGATTTGGAACTGGGTGGGCTTTAAGGTCCCTTCCAATCCAAACTGTTCTATATTCCATGATGATTGATGGGTTAGTTGTAGAACTATGCTTGAAAAGGGGAAGACGGGAAAAAAATCCTGGTTTCTTCCTGAAAATCTGGGATAAAAGAGCATCCTAAAGGTTAATATGCTAGGCAACCTGATGCCTATGGTGGAACTGAGATCTGTGACTTATCCACCTGAAACTGGACAGTGATAAGTCTCTCCTGAATTTGGTACTAACTGTCTTTTTCTTTACAGCATCTGTGCATTGCATCATGCACCCGATCTCAGACTTTTAAGGACACTACTTGTTATTACTTAAGTTCTAATATACTACCAACAGCTTTAGATACAATAAAAATCTAATAACTACCCAAGCCTCTGCTTTTCTTACTCTACATTATGCACTATTTAATTTTTGCTTTCTACTGCAGAGTAACAAGTACAACAAGAAAAAAGATCATAAAGAGTGTATAACAAACACACAAACACCTGATGAGCCCCCTTTACTGAAAAAGGAACCCAACACATCATTATCTAGTTTTACTGATTCTAGCTATTCCTAGATCTTGTAAGAACTCTTACGTCAGTGTAACTGCTATTCCTACATCAGAGTATCATCAAAGGAACTGAGAAAACTTTTGCCTTAGATTTTCTAATCACAGCAGTTATTTCCAAATCCAGTACACAAAGAAGTTGCCATTTCAGTCTAACATGATCTCATTTACTGTGCTGTCTACACGGGAATTCTTCCTTTTGCTGAATCAACAAAAATAAACCCTAGGTTTTGATATTATATTCAGAAATTATTCATTTTTCTTAAGAGAAAACAACTTAATAAAAATACCTGCATCAACCCATAGAACTGCCTGTTTTAATTTATAATATATTTTCCACTGAATACTTTATAAAAAAAAATGTCCTAAATGCATTTAAACTTCCAGAACCTTGATGAACAAAATAGGACTGACATCTTTAATATAATATTTTGTTTCTATGTAAAAGAAAAAATGAACACTGAACCCAGTATTAAGTTCAATTACATGTAGTACATGGAGCTAAATGCATTCAGAAGTGTCCCAGCTCATGGGAAAAAACAGTTAGATGAGAATGTTTCCTACAAAATATTCTTCTAGATCATCTTCTTAAAATACATTTATATGAGAAGAATGTAGTGCATATAGCTTCTCAATTTTCAGGAAAAAAAATGCAAACAAGCAATAAACTAAGCACTGACATTGACTACAAGTGTTTGTCATTTCATTAACAAGGATCTAGACTTGGGACAACAATATAAAAGAGTTGATATTAGACATTTTTCAAATGAAATTGTGCTGCTAGGTAATTCAGACAGCTTTCAGCCACAGATATCTCACACTAATGAAGATGGATGTTGTATTAGCAGAGAGATGGGGGGAAGCTAAAACACTTCACATCAAGGGACCTGGGTCCTACTCCTGTATGACTTTGGACTCACTGTGAGGGACAATTCAATTTTCTTGTGAATCACTGGAGTTTGTCCCAAGCTAACACAGACAGGAACCAATAGCATGGATGCTACTGCCTCAGTTCAAGTTCAAACAACTCTCAGATGTCACATCAGAAGGAATTTCAACTTTTCCTCCAGAAGAATCAGCCAGGGTCACTCAGCTATTGACAATGTAATTGCCCCTAGGGATCATCCAGGACTTGTAGCTGCCAAATTCCTTGACATAACAAAGACTCAGGACATGGGCAATTCCCTCCATCTCTCTCATTTTCTGTGTTGCAACACTATAGATTTCTGATTTGGGTCTTTCACTGCTTTAGTCTTGATTTGGCATTTGCCACAGAACAGTAGTAATCATTTTGTGGTCCGTTATATGTGACTACCTGTGTGGCAGATGTTCTGCACAGATCAGATCCTGTGAGGACAATATTCTGTGAATCTCCAGACAAGACACAGTGTAACAAATGTAATAATCCCCAGTAATTGCTTGAGAGTAGACTCAATGACAGAGTTGGTCTATACCTGTCATATTTCACTTCTGTGTAAAAAATTCCTTCCTTGCAATTTTTCCCAAGAATTTCTAGCCAACCATTCGTTGGAAAGAGGTTTTTGGAGATCAGTGAGTCCAACCCTCCGCCAAAGCAAGTTCTCTACTGTAGGTGGCAACAGGAAAGCACAGGAAAGGTGAGTTTTGAATATCTCCAGAGAATGAGACTCCATAACCTGTCTCCTGGCAGCCTGTTCCACTGTCCTGTCACCTTTAAAGTAAATAAATTTTTCCTCGTGTTTGTATGGAATTTCCTATGTTCCAGTTTGTGCCTGTTGCCCCTTCTTCTGTTTCTGGTCACCACTGAAAAGAGCCTGGCCTCATTCATTTGACTCCATCTATTAGACATTTATAAATAAGCACTGATAAGATCCCCTCACAGTCTTCTCTTCTCCAGACTGAACAGACCTACGTCTCTCAGCCTTTCCTCATAAAGGAAATGCTCCAGCTCCCAGTCATCTTTGTGGGCCTCTGCTAGATTCTTTCTAGAAGCTTCCTGTCTTTCTTGAACTGGGAAGTCCAGAACTGGACACAGTACTCCAGATGTGGCCTCACCAAGGCAGAGTAGAAGGGGAGGATCTCCCATGACCTCATGGCCACACTTTTTCTAACAGGACCCAGGATACCACTGGCTTTTCTTGGCCACAGTGGCAAACTGCCAGCTCACAGTCAACTTGCCCATCGGGACATCCAGGTCCTTCTCCACAGACCTCCTTTCCAGAAGATCAGTTTCTAACCTGTACTGACACATGCGGCTATTCCTTCACAGATGTAGGACTCTACACTTGCCCTTGCTGAACCTCATGAAGTTCCTCTCTACCCAGCTCTCCACAAAGCACTTTCAAGCTGGTGAGGAGGGATCAAATGACTTCTTTAAAATGAAGAACGTCATCCAGAAGTTTTAAGTCTCCTCCTTTTACCTAAAGCCCCATCTACTCAGGACAGTGGTGGTGCAACCTCCCTAAAAACACAGCAATAGCAGATACCAGAAATATCGGAATTTCAAAGCCTTAGAATTGCTTCCACAAAGCAGTTAGCACTATAATTAGGTGCACAGGAAGTACACAGGAAGTGCTTTCTTTTCCCTTTTTCTTAGCATTAGACATAGGGATCACATTAGAAACCAAAGAGCAGGAGGCAGAATTTTTGTAATGTCAACACACCATCAATCACTTGCATTAAACACTGTCCTGAAGCTTCAAGGTAAGAATAACTGGTAATAATGGATTTACAGTGAGACTGTAAAGTATGAAGGCACTCTAATTCTGATTTTACATTTGAGTTTTGAGTTGCACAGAAATATAACAGACCTTCCACTCATGACCTCACTGACACTGGAGCTACAAACACTCCAGTCTGCTTCCATTGATGGAATGGAAATAGTACATCTTAATTTATGGCAAACTTGTGACTAAGCCCCTAGCAGGTCTACAGCTGCTTAGTAGCACTCAAATTGAAGCATCATAATATGAATATACAGTAGTTGTCTCCATCTCTTAAGTAAAACTAAGCGATATGTCTCTCCTATGTTGTGTCCACCTACTTACTAGTTTTTTCATACATAAAAAACATATCTTAGTTCAAAGCTCAGGAAAAATGGTTTGTGTTTGTTTACTGTGTCTTTAAAATGGAAGTCATACACTGATTCTGCTTATTCACCTATATGCAGAAAACAAGGAGCCAGGAGGAAGTTTTGGTGAGTTGTTTGCTTGAGATTCTTTTTGTGTTTCTTTACAAGACATTCTTTGACAGATATAGAACAGCTGAATGAGGAACATTCAATAATCATCACACTAAAGACGAACAACTTTCAGTGTTTTCTCCTGTCCTGCAAGCTGGCACCAAGACAGAAAAGACTCTGTTTCCTGCAAAAGAAGATGGAGCAGCAGTATGTTCCTGTTACAGAAGCACAGACCAAGTTTCTCTTGATTGCTCTACTTGTGCTGATGGTTAAAAATCTACTGAGAATATAAAGGAATAATTGCTCAAGACAAGCAGTTGAGAAAAATGTTTACATATCACCAAAGCGTGTCTCTCCACCTTCAATATAAGCTACAGTATGAACCACAAAAGAGCTACTGCTAATGGTAGCATCTGAAGGTTCTGCCATCTGAAAAGGTCTTGTGCCTCGTTCACAATGAGCAGCAGCAATTCCCACAACACCAACTATTATCTCTTTGCCATGATATTTTGTTCAAATTTCTTTACCAGGGTGCAGTTTAAGGAAACATGTCTCAAACTAATCAGATTTCTTTTACTACATTTTGAAGGACTGTGGGGAAGGATGGAGATGTTATGTCACTTTTACCAATACAATCAAGGAAAAGAAAAAAGACTGAATTACTAGAAAAATAATAGTAACTACACATTCTGCAGTGACCTAGTTCTAGCAGCTGACTTCAACTCTCTGACTCAACCAGTGCTACCCATCAGAAAGGAAATGTCATCAAAGAGAAAGCTGATACCTCAGAATATTGATGTTGATGTTTTAGTACTTAAAAGACAAAGTGATTGATGTATGGCTCAGGACTGTCAAAATCTAAATTCTTCAAAGACATGAAGACAAAGAGAAGATTAGTCTTGTTAGAAATGAATTAGCTAGGGAGAATCAACCGCAGTGAGAAATAAATGAGAATGCACTCCTCCCCTGCCCACTAGACAGCTATCTTCACCTGTTTGTTGTCAAAACTATTTTTAGACTGAAATGTACTTTCTTCTCTACATCTGACATGATACATGGACAGGACACCCATGATCATGGAATGGATGTAAACAATGGAACTCCACTCACCAGCAATATTTCAGAGAGAAGAAACCATTTTACATGTGGGTAGTTGGTTTTAGCGTTGTTGCACAAGAACTTTTTCTTCAGGAATGTCTTTATTCTGTTAAGTATGTGCTGATTTCAGTTCTCTGGGACTGATTCAGACAAAGCCTTTTGAAACTATTATGTTGTTTAAAAAGAATACAACTTCATTGCACTATTGTTCTGAGATATATCTGACTTGCCTACCACAGTTTAATGCCATTTCTTCTTAATAGATACTTACAGGCAATATATTCCCTTTCACTGTTTATAGCATCATTCCTGAAATTATTCCTCTGTTTTTAAGTCATATAAAAAAGCCAGAGGTCATGATATGAAGATACTATTCTCAGCAGCTCTGTTTCTTAGTAGACATCTTGCTCAGATAAATTTAACATTACTATCTCTGTCCTTTTCATGACCCAATACAGTATTGCCTGTGTAAGGAAGAACAGGGAATGTTAGAGGTCAGAATATGCAGAAGCCGATAAGACCAGGTATTATTCCACGTGTTACACAAACATACAGAAAATGACATATGCTGTCACATGTAAGAAATAAGCTTTACAATCATAAGAGGCACAGATAAACAAAGAAAAGCATCTTCTTTTTCTTACTAGTTTAACTTACCTGAACTTCAAAACTTCAAAAATAGACTGATTCAGGTTTATTTCATTTATAGAGCCTGTGAGGGCATCAATACCTTGACTTGCAGCTTTTCTATATGAATGAAGGTAGCAAAATTGTCTGAACAGTTTTTGAAAGGCTAAAAAAAATAAGCTTACAAATACTAAAAAGACATTATTTAAAATACAATACTGTCATCAAAATAATGATAAACAGCAACAGATTACAAATAGTTTCTCTATTTTGATATTTACTTGCTATTAATCATTTTTGTTACTGTCTCACACAAGACACATTAGCAAAAGCATAGTATTTCCTTATCTTAGAATCATTAGATCTGCCATATGCATTTTTTTTCATTTATTTATCCTTAAATAGGTTACCACTTTGTACTTTTAGAAGTGATAATCATGTTCCATAAGGCTGCTTTCCTTCAATCCAAGTGAAGAAATGTAGTTTTACATGAAGCCAAGTTTACATGAACTGACATACTGCCTCCACAGAATGGAAAAGTAGTGCTTAAATGTTCACTGTAATCCCCTTTTGGCTATCTTTATATTTTCCTCAGGTGTGATCCTTTTCCAGCGCACTGACAAGCAACGAGAAAAGATAAGCATCTGAAAACACAAGCTGAGTGGAATTAAAAGGAGTAAATAGTGTTCTCACTAGGAAGTAATTAAAAGCCATGAAGCAGGAAGAAGGCTGGAGGTACCTAAAAGGCATAATAATTAAAACCTAATGCATGTTAACTGTGAGTGGAGCATTGAAGTCATTGACATTAATGACAAAACTCCCACTGAATTCAATAGGGATGGGATTTTACTCCACAAGTGCTCAACAAGAAGGTCAGTTCAGCTTCAGAGAGATTGATTAGAGGTTTGAGGATAAAAAGAAACGTTGCTGAAAATGGGAACTGGTGATTTATATAGGCAGCAATATGTGTAGTTGTGAAATATCCACAAGAGAAATGAAGAGAGAATCAAAACCAAATGAGTTAATTCTTGAGAAAGGGGAGAATAAACTATTTTAAAAACATGATGAGAGAAAATAGAAAAGAAAAAGAAAAAAAAAGATCACTGAAAAGGAGACAGAATTAAGACAAATCCTGAATATGGAACAACTTTATCCTACCTAATAGCTAGGAAAAAAAAAGTGATGAAGCATTTAAAAAGCAGTGATAACTTTGTAGAGCATAGCTATTGATAAAAAGCATACTGGGAATACTTGCAAAATCTGAATTGGTTCAGATAGCACATCGCCTATTTGAACATGAATCAGAAATGAATTAAGAAAGAAAAAGAATCTGCCATTGAGTATAACTAATCTCCAGAGCCCATTTAAGTAATGGAGTTGTCCTTTAGAAACAGGCTTTTCCACTGGTTTTAGCACCATGTTGTCAAAAAATTGATAATATAATTTGTGTTTGCCTAGATGTATTTAATGAATATATATTAAAAAATAATAATATGATGGATATCAGCACTATGCTGTAACAAACATAGAACCAAATGTCCTACTCATATAGGGAACCTAGCAAGCTAAAAAATTCTGAACGGAAAACTGCTCAATTTGACAATAGGAAGGACAGTTCATACTAGACATACTGCATACAAACGGCAATAGAAGAATATGCAAAAGAGTTCTGATGTACCATTTAAGTACTAGAAGTCCAGCTGCTGTAAGGGAATTCTGTTAATTAAGCTGGTACATCCAAAACTGTCACATCAACAGTCAGCAAGCAAGGGACAGAAAGGAAATACTGGTAATGGATCAGCCTATTCAGTACTGGAATTCTCCATGTCTGCAGATGGCTCTCCTTATCAGAGAAACGAGTCTTCCCAGTAGGATTCTCTTAATACTGACTACTGATTCATGAAAAATAATGAGGTGGCATTGTGAGTATGTAATTTGCATACAGGATACAGGAAGACTGAAAAAAATTGGGGAACTCAATTATTTTTTAAAATGTCAGAAAGCAGATCTCCTAAAACACCATGCAACCTTTCATTATCTGATCCTGCAAGTCAGCAACTAAAAAAGTGCACTTAATTACTTATTTCATTAATCTGTGTGACATAGAAAGGGACGCAGAACCAACTGAGAGAGCTTGGCAACCTTGAGTTCTTAAGCAGTGACTTTAGAAAGTCCTGCTCAGTTTTCAACTCAGATGAAATTTCAGTGCAACCAGAGGAAGGCTGGAGGACGGCAGGCACTTCTGAAGCATAAAAAGCACTATCCCCTCATTGTTTGCTCAATGGTGCTGTCCTCGAAGAAGTAGCTCTTACATCCCAGGCACAGTTACATTTCAAATACAACTTCTATATCTTTTCGTGAAGGTCTGGTTACCCTGGCACTGTGAGAAAAGACATTTCTGACTGCTCTCATCTGTAGACACTGTCATGAAGTAGCCTCATGAGACACCACTGTTATTTCTGCGCTGCAATGCAAAGGCTTAGAAAGAAAATATTCCTCTGAGACACCTGTACTAGTCCCTCCCTAGACTATGCGGTTTATTCTTAAATCCATGCAGACACTCCTGGGAGACCTGCCACATATTCTCACATGCATTTCTCAGTGAGCTTTATTTTTCTCTCTTCTCCAAATCCATGCACAGTATACTAAGTGCAAATAGGGCATTCTTAAGTTTACAAAAAGCACACATAACTTATTTATTCTTGACTGTAGTTCAAAAAGACTTAAGAAAAAAACAACCCACCCAGCAGTTGTCCTATTTTACTCTGTCCTACATCTATTCACTGATTCACATTTAAATTTCCAGTCATTTTTAGCACAGCACAGTTATTTTTGTGTACCAGGTCATTCCAAACATATAACTGATACCCTTACTTGCAAACTTTAGGAGCTCTATGAAGAGCTGAGACTTATATTATTAACAAAAAAAAAAAAAAAAATCAACTTAAAATTTTGCATTTCCACTACTAATTGATAAATAAAAAGCATATTTTTAAATAAGAAGTCATTTGGTTTCCATTCCTTTGCAGAATATTCGCATTTTTTTTTACTAGAATCTCACTTTTTTGTTGCTCTTGCAAACTACATCCCATAAAGCGCAGTATTTAAGAGCTGTGAAAATCAGACGTAAGTCATTTGCGTCTCACATGTCACATTTAAGGAAGTATTTAAGGGTTTTTCTACTCCAGTATGACCACACAATTGAAAAGTAAGTGCTAAAAATATTAAAACATGATGCTCCGTGGTTTAAAATGAATACCGCCACAGTGAAATTAGATTCCTTGAGAGGAATAACTAATCATTAATAACCTGAATTGACAAAGGCAGCACTAATCAAGTTATGGCTTCGTAATTCTTATAAAAATGGGTGGAAGGGGAGAGCAAGCTAATGAAGTGAGAATAATTTTTGCAAAATAATAGTAATGAATCTATAGCACATTAACTCATTACAGAATTATACTTTTATTTCATCATTTCCTTTCCAGGTCAGGGGAAATGCAGCTCACTAAAGACAGGCTGATCAGGAAAAAGATAATGCTTTTTATTACTGACAGCACCCACATCATGTGAGGCAATAACAGCAATGAGATTGGTTTTACATTAGAAAAGAGAATCAATGATCTGAAATATTCTAACAAGAATGAATGACCCAGTCATAAAGGTAGATGCTATGTTGAACAGAATTTCTTTGAAAACGATTTTCTTAACTAGAGTGCCCAGTTATAAGGACCACACTAAATTAAATACTCACCTTATAAGGTTAGTATTTAATTTATATATATGTATATATATATGAATTGATATATATATGTGTGTGTGTGTGTACATATATATATATATAAATTCAGAAAAGGTGCAGTACTGCAGTACTTGAATCTGACCATCACAGATGACAACAGTGCCTTAAGATTCCATTGGGGACAAAACCGACCACTGCATATAGAATTCCTGGGTTGAAATGTGTATGCTCTGCAAAGCAGAAGCACAGAACCCTTTGGCTTCAGAGAGGTATCAAAACTATTCAGCATGCATAAACCAACCAGACAGTACAGGCCCAGAAGACCTTCCAGAAGTGTCAAAATTAAAATGCATGGCTGTACAATACAGCGCACATGTTCAGAGGCTCAAACTACGACCGTTTCTATGTCCAGAGTCCCAGAGGAGACAGCTACGAATTGCTTATGTACAGCATCTGGATCAGGGGCATCTGGCTAGCGTTATCAGATGTCCCCAAATCCCAGACACATTTATAAAGTATTCAGAATGTGCCCAGACAAGGCTTCCAAAGAATACGTCAAAGAAAAGCCAGATATGTGTACACCTTAGCTCTCCATGAGAATACATCTAAACTAACTTTGCCAACATCCACAACTCCCAGTGTTTTTTTCTGAGGTGATAATGGGTAAAATACCGTTACCTATGTACGACACATGCACACACTGAGAGTTCAAATTACTTCATGAACCTCCTAGCCAGCTTCAATTTAAAGTGTTCACCTTAAAACTTCATTTAGACACCACAGCTGCTTCAGTCAGTGGGAGTCTTTGGCTTGCTCTGAGTTCTGGTCAGGTTAGAAAGAAAGAAAAAGGAGTCTGTAAAAGCTTATTTTTTTGCAGTTTGTTGGTTGGGTTTTTTTAAGTCTAGTTTTGTGTGAGTAAGGGCAGTTCCATTTATATTACTTGAAATAAATCTTATTTGACACAGTTATTCTATGTGACTTCAGCAAGGCAGACTTTTTTTGACAGGAATAAAAGCTGTGATCATTATAAGACAGTGAGAAAATTCAGTGTCATATAAAAGGAATGGTTATTTCATGTATGGGCACAAAGAGAGCGCACACACACACAGTAAGATCACGCAAATGAATAAAGTCTCGTGGACTTGGAGCTAAATTAGTTACACTTGCTGAGGATGCCTTCTAACACTACTGATATATATTTCTGGAGGTGGGGCTGAGATAAAGCACCCGCACAAGTTAACCAGAACTTGCTATTTTTCCTTCTCAACATCAAGCCTGTTAATTCAATTTATGTGAGCCTACAGCTAATTTAAAAGATCACTGTAATGCCAATTTTGCTAATGTTTTTTCCTTCTAGACTTCAGCAGCTCAGGTTGTTTCCGCTCCTTTTTTTCTGTTTGTAATTCTGGCTTACACAGTGCTCACTTCAATTTGAAGCTATTTTCTCCCTTGTATTTTTTTTCATGATACATATTTTTATTTTCTAAGCAAGTCATACCTTCCTTGGATTGTATCATGTTTACATTTCCTTAATAAAATAACAGGCCGTTCCACTTTCAGTGTTTTTTTATAATTTTCCATTAAATTCCTCTTTAATTTGACTATGCAGTGACTCCTTTTACAGCCATTCTCTGCAGAGAATCTGAATAAACATTAAGAACTGCTATAACTTCCAAGTGTATTGAGAAGCAAGGACTACGCAGTCCTACTTCAGACAAAACATTTCAAAATGTAATTTTCAGTTAATATGTTACAAGATGTATCAATATCAGGTTGCATATGATGCTGCAGATTTGACTTCATTATGTACAAAGATCACTGCTTGGTTAAGATTCTCTAGTTGACGTGTTCTGGCTCATATATATTTCCTCATTGTTATTATAGATAATACACAGGCTTTCACACAGAAAGCTCTCTGCTGCAGCACTGCTTGCCTTACTGTTAAAGCATCTTCCTTGTGTTCAGGCTGTGTTTAAACACCAGCAGAAGGGCTCACTCCGTAAGAAATCATTTTCACAACTGTAGGCTCCCAGGAACTCCCTGGCGCTGTGGCTGCACAGCTTTGTGTGATCAGTGAGAAGAAAACACCCACCGCATCATGGTGGCCAGGGGCCCACATTAGGCATTTTGCTCTGCCTCCTACCCCAGAAATCCCTGATATTGCCTCCAGGCCAAACGGCTGGGGATGTGCCTCCACAGCACCCCAAGCACTCTGATAGCGGTGGGCTTTTCTCTAGCTGGCCTTAGGAGCAAACATCAATCAGCTAGCAAAGACCATATTTATAAACAAAACAAACAAGAAAAAAAGAGCAAGGGATTGGTAGCTGCTATGATTTTCTCTCCTCACTGACACGTCAGTTTCTGTACACTGCCTAACAAAAGGAGTTATGACTAAACATTTATCTCTCACTCTCTCCCTCTAGTAAAATTAACATGCACAGGATCACCCAGATGAAGAACAGCATGAAAGGGGCTAAAAATGAAGGAGCAGGATGAAGAAACAAAATATTCATTAAGGATTAAAAAAAAGAAAAAAAACTCGGAAGGAGTTGCTTTACACACTGCCAAACAGTTTTTATTTAGATAGGCTATTGCGTCCTGCCCCCACTATATGCAGTCACACAAGGTTGATGCTAGAATAAATCTCAACTCTATAAAAATTTACTGACAACACAGACTGTGAGAGAAGAGCTTGTTTACCCTCATCCTGCAGTTCTTCCCTTCCTGCAAAATGCAGCGGTTCAGTGCTGCATAAAACAGTTTAACATCTGCTAGGAGTTATCCAACCAGTTAAATTTTTGGAGACCCAAGAGTCCACTGGCACTTTAAGGAAAGCTGGGCAATCACTTCCTTGCTGGGGTACAGGAACCCCTCAAGAAAACAAGAAAAGCAGAGGAGACAGAGGGATAGCAGGGAAGTAAAACAGTGCAGCTATCCAATTTTGAACTTCTTTGATAAGGTGATGAACCTGCTTTAAGTTCAGCTATCCCTGCCTTGGCACAGGAAAAAGTATTTGAATGTTGAAGTCAAAACCTGTTCTCTATTTGTTAAAACCATCTTCCTCCTCTTTTTCTCCTTCAAGTAAGAGTATCTTTAAACCTAGTTATAAATCAGAAGTCAAATCTCCTCAGTGCTAGAAAGACTTGAAGCAGTTGCCTTCCTATGACAAAGGAAATTCAGAAACGAGATGTGTTAGATCAACCAAGCTGAACAGATCCTGTGGAAAACATGCTACATGCCAAACTATTGACAGAGGCTAAAGCAGTGAATTCATCATGGACTTGGTGCTACATCCATCTCCACAATCCCTGGAGTGCCATGCAGCCTTTTGAAACCAGGGAGTGACAGAACGGAGGCTGAACTGGGCAGCAGAGAATAAGCAGGATGTACAACATCTATCCAATGCCAAGCATGAACTGCTGACACCAAGAAACCTTAATACACAATGTCAGGCAGTATCCACACACTGCTCATCCCACACACTGAGGAATGATGAAAACGGACCTCTCCCAGTGGTGATATGGAAGATGATACAGAGTGAATAATAAGGTATCTGATGGGGCAAGGTAAACCACAGGGGAAGGAGCTCAAGCAGTCACAGGCCTTCCACAAAATGATTATGCTGGTTATGAGAGACCCCATTTACAGGCAACCCCACAATGTCCTGTTCATCTCCCTAGGAAGGGATGGGAACAGATCTCTACCCCTATATGTCCCTTCCATGTGCCTTACTAGCAAATGATGTTCTGGTACATGCCAAAAATACCAGCACGCTGTGTTTCCATGCCACTGGCTTGGTGGTTTGATCACTGTTCTGACTGTTCTGACAGGGTGAAAAAGAGGCAGTGAAAAAAATGTCAGCTACATTTTATCTGGAGAATTATTTGACAAGTTTTATGGTGCGCTGTGAAGATCTCCCTGGTGTAGGACTGTGACATCCGCTGAACTGGAAGGAGGCCAAAGGGCAGAAATCAGAAGAGCTGTAAAAGTTTCAAGTGGAAATATCTCTGGGCAAGAGACCTTTCGCAGTTTATATCCACTCTTGATCTCAAATGTTGAAAATACCTTCCTCCATAATAAGGATAAGCATTGTCTCACCTTTAACGTTGGACATTTCATTTAGTAAGCTTTTTAACACCTTGTGATGACTTTTCTAAGCAGTGAGAAATTAACCTCTTTTTTCTACTTCTTAACATAGCTCTGCGGATAGTTCCACAAAAAAATTAAAGAACCCAAGTAATCACTGATTTTTTCTTGGAAGATCAAAGGGTTTTTGCTCCCTACCCTACTGGCTTCTGCCTCACACCCCCAAAACCCCACTGTTTGGTAGAAGAAAGAGATTCTCTCAGACTGGACATGGTGCCAAGGCTGACAGAGCTAAAGATCTCCTGTGTCCCCGAGGACCGAAGCAGTCCAATGCCACGCACTCAGAGCAGCCGCTATGTATCTCTTCTAGGATATTAAACAGGAGTAAAACATGGCTCAAGGGTGTCCCACAACCATTGACACCACTTCAGCATTGGCACAGATCCTCTCACAGTTTTGGCCTCTGTAAGCCAGCAGTCTCTTAGGCAATGTCCAGGCAAATTGTGTTCCCAATAGGAAGGATGACAAGCCCTGTTTAATGGGTAAAGATTAGTTTAACCACATCACTTGCCTTCTGGCCCATAACCCATCTTATTTATTAGCATATATACAGCAAACACACGCCGCCTGGGACCTGGGCTGATCAAGCCTAGTCTCTATCACATTAAGTGTCCAAGGAACATGTAGTCCCCACATGGACAGGGTGATTTTTAGTTAACTACCCCAGTTCCCGCCATGGCTGCACAGTCCTTTTTCCCTCAGTTCTGCACAGTCCTTCCAATGAGCTTAAAAAAAGGCACCAGAAAGCTATTCAGGTTCTTTTTTACCAAATCCATTCACTACACATAATTCAAGAAATGTTAAATATACTTGAGCACTCTACTCAGTTAAGAAGGGACTTACGATGAATTGAAACCTCTCAAAATTACACTAGGTTTAGATATGTTTTGTACAATAAAGACCACGGTAGTCACAGAGAAGAAAGAATAGCATAAAAAATAAATGGTGAATACTTCAGTGAGCAAAAAGCAATTTTCAGTCTGGAAGATTTTCTTACCTAGGCTATCTCAATTTTATGATTTTGGTCAAATTCTGAGTGTATACAGGTTAAAAAGGCTAGAGTAAAAGGACTACAGAAGTCAAAGACACGTCTCTGAATGTCTTATTTTCTCCTCTCTGTTTTTTGTTTTGTCTTTTTCTTGTTTTAAAAGGCCTGAAGAACAGTGTTAAAGGGAAAGATTACAAAGTCTCGAAGTGTTATTAGATGAGGAGTCACAGCATATCATACAAAAACAGGAACTGAAGAGGAAAAGATTTCTATCATTTAAGACCCTGGTCTTGCCAAAAGCAAATGTAGATGAACGGAGACTGACAAGCCCTGGAACAAAGATCCAAACTGACAGACTATCAGCTAAAAGAAAGATTCCGCAGCATAAAAAGAGATTGGAAGTTATTACAGAAAAATCCTTTAAAGCCTTTAGCCAAGTAGTAAAGAAAGCAAACAAGAAGTTAGGTAGTATTGCTAAAGGAATATAAATCAAAGCTGTTGATATTATCACTGTAATAACACAGTAGCTAAACTTGCAGAAATAACACAGTAGCTAAACTTGCAGAGGAAATACACGGTACACTTTAAGACTACATGCACTAAAGGGAAAATATAGGTTCTTTTTTTGGCAGGCTGAGCAAAAAGAGTTATGGAACACTAACATCAAAGGCAAGTTTGGAGTCAAACTAGAAGTCAGAGGCAACAATTGAGGTCTTTCAGCCAGTCAGTTTGATTATTTAGAAGAAAGATTATCTGAATCGTTACTAATCAGTAAGAATAGTTTTAACTTCCATTTAGATTTTAGACATGCTCAGCTTAGCACCACCATCAGAGAATGATAAAACAGAAATCTGACAGTGAGAGTCCCCAAGGACTCCGTGCAAGGCGGTCCTGACTACTTCTAAGGCTCATGGTAACTGAGACATTCAAAAACATCGCTGGTGACAAAACAACCTACACAGAACATGTGTGCAGAACAGACTGGCTACAAGTGAGTTTTCCCTCCCACAAAATTGCATCCTTTTTTAATAACTGCTGTTCTTTCCATCAAATCAAGGAAAATGAGGATAATAAACTACCTTTTCTCTCAGTCACAACATGCAGTGCTCTCCAGCCATAATTAATACAGGTTGCCAGCCAGTCACTCTGAAATTACTGGATTTTACCTTATTGCCTTTATTAAGCTCACTGTGGGTCACTGAAGATCTAATTTGTGACTACCAAGGCTGCACATATATGGGAAATAGCTGTCAAAAAATACTGGTTACTTAAGAGCTACTAATACTATTGTCTATTTTAATGACATCTAACATTAGAGTGCTGAACTTTCCTGCAGACTAAGAAAGCTTGCACTGAATGTTCTTAGCTGTGGTTTTTATAGGTTTTATACCTGCCATGTACAGCTGTTATGGTCTAATTTAGTTTAGAAAGGGAAAAGGAAAGAAAGAAAGAAAGAAAGGAAGGAAGGAAGGAAGGAAGGAAGGAAGGAAGGAAGGAAGGAAGGAAGGAAGGAAGGAAGGAAGGAAGGAAGGAAGGAAGGAGGGAAGGAGGGAAGGAGGGAAGGAGGGAAGGAGGGAAGGAGGGAAGGAGGGAAGGAGGGAAGGAGGGAAGGAGGGAAGGAGGGAAGGAGGGAAGGAAGGGAGGAAGGGAAGGAAGGGAAGGAAGGGAGGAAGGGAGGAAGGGAGGAAGGGAGGAAGGGAGGAAGGGAGGAAGGGAGGAAGGGAGGAAGGGAGGAAGGGAGGAGGGAAGGAGGGAAGGAGGGAAGGAGGGAAGGAGGGAAGGAGGGAAGGAGGGAAGGAGGGAAGGAGGGAAGGAGGGAAGGAGGGAAGGAGGGAAGGAGGGAAGGAAGGAAGGAGGGAAGGAAGGAAGGAGGGAAGGAAGGAAGGAGGGAAGGAAGGAAGGAGGGAAGGAAGGAGGGAAGGAAGGAGGGAAGGAGGGAAGGAAGGAGGGAAGGAAGGAGGGAAGGAAGGAGGGAAGGAAGGAGGGAAGGAAGGAAGGAGGGAAGGAAGGAAGGAGGGAAGGAAGGAAGGAGGGAAGGAAGGAAGGAGGGAAGGAAGGAAGGAGGGAAGGAAGGAAGGAGGGAAGGAGGGAAGGAGGGAAGGAGGGAAGGAGGGAAGGAGGGAAGGAGGGAAGGAAGGAAGGAAGGAAGGAAGGAAGGAAGGAAGGAAGGAAGGAAGGAAGGAAGGAAGGAAGGAAGGAAGGAAGGAAGGAAGGAAGGAAGGAAGGAAGGAAGGAAGGAAGGAAGGAAGGAAGGAAGGAAGGAAGGAAGGAAGGAAGGAAGGAAGGAAGGAAGGAAGGAAGGAAGGAAGGAAGGAAGGAAGGAAGGAAGGAAGGAAGGAAGGAAGGAAGGAAGGAAGGAAGGAAGGAAGGAAGGAAGGAAGGAAGGAAGGAAGGAAGGAAGGAAGGAAGGAAGGAAGGAAGGAAGGAAGGAAGGAAGGAAGGAAGGAAGGAAGGAAGGAAGGAAGGAAGGAAGGAAGGAAGGAAGGAAGGAAGGAAGGAAGGAAGGAAGGAAGGAAGGAAGGAAGGAAGGAAGGAAGGAAGGAAGGAAGAAGGAAAGAAGGAAAGAAGGAAAGAAGGAAAGAAGGAAAGAAGGAAAGAAGGAAAGAAGGAAAGAAGGAAAGAAGGAAAGAAGGAAAGAAGGAAAGAAGGAAAGAAGGAAAGAAGGAAAGAAGGAAAGAAGGAAAGAAGGAAAGAAGGAAAGAAGGAAAGAAGGAAAGAAGGAAAGAAGGAAAGAAGGAAAGAAAGAAAGAAAGAAAGAAAGAAAGAAAGAAAGAAAGAAAGAAAGAAAGAAAGAAAGAAAGAAAGAAAGAAAGAAAGAAAGAAAGAAAGAAAGAAAGAAAGAAAGAAAGTCTGCATTTCAGGGACTTCTTTTTTGACAATACACTTAAAATAATTGTATTCCTGAAAGTCTTCGGTAGAACTGAATTGTACCATTATATTAATCACAAGTGCAATCATTCACTACATTCATTGTTATTCACCTATCACTGTTGCTTGTCAGAGGCACAAAGTTAAAAAATAAATGTCAAACCAAAAATCACTTAAAGGAGAAATACATATTCATAAACAGTTACTGACTTTGTTCAGGCATTGCTTCTCAACTACGATCTATCCCTGATCAATAGTGGAAGATGATCTAAAATAGAGGATTCCTCCACTGAAAATGAAAAACTTCCTCAGCAGTTTCAAAGGGTTCATGTCTGGAAACAGTGAGAGAAAACACAAACCAGTTAATGCAGAGCTTGGTAAAATACAGAAAAAAGGGCAAATTTTATTTTTGCTCTCAAATTTTTATAATTACCATCATGAAGTTAATTGAAACGTGAAGCTAAATGAAATCCAGAAGGGAAGAAAAATCACTACCCAATCCTTGGAAGACTATATCAGGAAGAAAATGCAAAATGAAAATTATGTAGGAAAAAAGCTCAATGATATTTTACAATCCCAGTGGCTTTCATGTTCTTCTAAAATATTCATAATGAGTTTATACATGAAATTGACTTTTCTGTTATAGTTTGGTGTGCGACATTGTGTGATGAAGCATTTCTGTCTAGGACTTCGCTGTCTACTGGTCGGTCACCTTAACCTTGTATTCACAGCTTGGAACTGAATTTCCACTGCCACGCCTTCCAGTGGTGTAAGATAGATATAGATATAGATATAATGATATAGACCTGCTGACAGATCAGTCTTTCAAAGTATGTTTTCCCCGCATGTGGTACATGGTCTATATGGTCTCTCTGAGCACCCCAGAAGCCCTTCTCCAGATGAGACCTGACCACCATGCAGAAGGAAACCCATGGGTGTCCCATCACCATTGCCAGTATGATGTAGACAAGCTCCAGTGGCTTATGGCAAGCAGGAGAGTGTCTTCAAGGCAGCACCACGTGACAGGAATATGAAGGGAGGATGAAAATACGCTGATAACAACTACACCAGATGATGCTGCCATCCACATGCAGAAGCACTCTGAAAAACTAGATATTTGTTTTACATAGACCATACATATGCTACACCGTTGAGTCTCCTTAAAGAAAAGAGCATCAATGAGAAACTAGAGTCAAGAGCTCCACCTTCTTACAGGACTTCAAGTTCTGCACATACATCTCCACTAGGCTGGTGGCTGGGGAGAACACTGGGAGAGCTGAGCTTGACTAAAAAATACTCAACTGCCACATTTCTGTACTGAAAACTATGTCTAAATAAATGAACTAATATGAGCTCTGGGGCAAGTGACTTATTTTTTTCTGAGTTCACACAGTTTCTGGGAAAATGGGAGTTGGTCTTTAACTATAGCACCACAGCACACAGGAAAAACTTGAATGTCAATCACAGCACCAAGATCCAGCAATACATCTGTCTCTGACTCAAGCAGGAAATCAGCAGATTTTCAAACAAAGCTGTCATGAAAAAGCAATTTAAAACCCCAAATCAGCTGAAGTAAAGTGCTCTCACTATTTTTAAGAAAGCAAAACTGTAAGGAAGTGTCAAAGTTATTAAAAAATAAATAAAAATAAACGAAAAAAATGTCTCTCTCCACCTTTTATTTATTTATTTATTTTGAAATGCAGGCGACAGCCTGCTTTACTGTGCTTCAGAGAGCTGCTTCCTTCCTTATCCCAAGCTAAGTAAATAATGCCTTCCACTCAGGAAGCAGTGAGATAAAACTGTTCAGGCTCACTATCCTTATGCTCAACAGAATGGAGCATCCAGTGAACCCTACCAACCAAAAGCTGGTAAGTTTTATTATCTTTTTCCATAGCTGGTAAGTTTTGTTATCTTTCTCTATGGGACATGAGATGCAAATTAACTTGACCAAGGGATTGCATACATCACACACATTCCCTGCTTGGATTTTCAGGGAGTTATAATGTATTAGCAGACATATAACATATATGACTGCCTCACACAGGCTGTAAGTCTTATCTACCCATGTTTCTGCTCATACTGATCTCTGTTTTTTTCACACATTTCCTGGAGAAAATAATCCCACTTGATCAAGCACATAAGATGTGTGTTTCTTGAAAGTCAAATGATGTCATGAATGGACAACAACGTTTAAAATATAATGGAAAACAACAATAGCAGTTGAAGACATTTTCCACTTGCCTGTATTTTGTCAGCATGGGCACTGAGCTTACTGACTTGCAATTACTTGCATTATTCAACCAAACCTCCAAATTACAGGGAAAAAAAAAAAGAAAATAGAAAAAACGCACATTCTGGTTTAATTAACCACTAAGCCTTGTTCCTGAGGCCATCTGCACTTCACTCTGAAGCAGCCACTGGCACTCTCCCACATGACCAGCAGCCATTAAAGCTCCACGTCCCCTCAGCATCCCTTCGTACAAAGCAAACACATAATCTCATATAACAATACCATCTAGTGGCAAAATATATTCATTACACTTAGAATTTCCCAGGACCATCAGATGTACACAGTGAGAGTAGGGCTGACAGAAAACATCTCCTCAGGCTGCCTGACCACACATGTCTCAGGCCAGCAACTAAACACATGTGCAGTTCTTAATTTCACCTGAATGCATTCCGAACTGCAAGCACTAATTGCTTCTAACAGATCAGATGAGCGAGTACCCTCCAAAGGACATGAATATATTGATGCCATCAACTTTCACCTACAGAGCAGAGACACACAACCAGGCTGAAAGACATGGCAAAACACAGCACTACCCATTATGAGTGTCCTGCATTCAACTGCAAAGTAGTGCCCACCACTCCTGTCTGTTGTCTAATAATACAAGAAATTCAATTTTCACCTGTTCTGAGTCGAAAAAAAATTCCAGTGCTCTCTCCACAAAAAGATAGAAGTTGTATCCAGATGGTAGCCTGAACCTACGCTGTTTGCATGAATCCACTTGCATGTGATATCTAAAAAGAGTGAAAATTAAACATAAAGGTAGAAACATTTAGCTTCAATCCCACCAGGGAAGTGTGAGTAATTAGAGACTGGAGAATAAAGGCTCCAGTGAGTCAGCAAAGCGGAAAGATGACAAATGGGAAACAGCAACAACTTGTTCTACAAAACAATAAATACTGGTTACACTGACGATGCAGAGCTAAAAAGCCAGTTGACATGAAATAAAATTATTCAAAGTTAGAACCCTGTACTAATGAAATGGGACAATTTGCTCTACTTCAGTGGGCTTTGTGGGAACATTAGTTCATTGTAAACAACATATTAACAGAGTGCATATTTGTGAAGGGCAAATTAAGTCAATATTCAAGCTGTAGGAATAATTTAGCACAGAAAGCAGTGTCATGTAAAATTCTGGCTTGCCTCTTGTATGCTTATCTCTCAAAATGAAATATTTTCGCCCAAAAACTGAAATATTTCTATAATCAGAAAAAAAAGATAAATTAAACATGCACCCTACCACCTTACATTGAGATCAGTTTGTGACAAGCTGCAAAGTTCTACTTACAGGATCTTCTACAAAAACTCAGTTGTTTGAAATATGCTCTTATAAAATCAATGTTACTGCTCACAAAAGCAGGAGGGTCTGAAAGCCTTCTTCAGAGCTCTTGCTTTTCCAAAACATATACGCTCATCCAATAATTCTGAGAAACATGTGGGTCGCTCTGAAAGTAATTCATCCTATTTATTTTCATGGAAACTACAAGAGATACAAAGAGCACAATAACGCTGTTTGATAAAGAAAATTCTCAGTAACAAAACAGTTTTTCAGCACAGTCATCACCATTAGTTGAGCAGTCACTGACTTCAAACAAGAGCCTGCATGCCACACTTGTAAACATCTACACCAATGGAAGTTCCCCCACTGTTGCTGTCACCACTGTTGAAATATACCACCCATTGTGCTCACATCCACTGGTTGGTCTCCATAAATGTTCCAAGCATCAACAAATGTCAGTGGGTGCTATTTTTTCCACATGGAAGAATTCAGTGCCATACCTTTGCTTTATACGCACTCCCATGTCAGACACCATCGTGTCAGAGTGCCCCTCTGCTGACATCTGCCACACGGCAACAACATCTAAAGGAATATTGGTGGAAAGGTTCAACCTCTACTGCCATACCACCAACATCTGCCTCTGAGATGTGGGCCAGCACAATAAAATAGGAGGCATTACTTTCTGAGCATGCCTTGTATATAAATTTAGGGCTTCCCTTCCTCATACTAAACCCTCCTAGTTATCCTGATCAACAAGACTGATAATGTAACCATCACCCTGAAAAAAAATGATGTTCATAAGAACTACCTTTAAGCAATGAGTGCACTTTAAAAAAAAATCAGCAAAAAAAGCAAGTTCCCAAACATGAAACATTTATTAGCTAGCAATAACAACTTCCTATTAAAAATGGCCAATTAGCAACAGCAGTGAATCCAACAATTGTTTAGAATGCTATTAAGAGTTTTGGATGTTAACAGGGGAATATGGTGACAACCTCTTATGAATAAAAAATGACTGTTAATATATTTAAGGGATTCTGGACATAAATGTCATTGCCATCACCAAGTTTCTTTCTAATGTATATTTCTGCTACCTTCAAATATACAGTTATATTACCATAAGCTTCAATTTATTATTTTAGATATTAGTTATCAGCTCAAAGACATTTTGCTTTTAAATCTATTCATATGAAGCTCTTTAAATGGACAACTGAAACTAATTTGAAACTCAGCCTTAAGAGAATCAATATTTAGTTGGTATCTGTAATTTATTCAAGGCTGTTTACATAGGGAAAACATTAGTTTCAGTGCAGAACTGAAGACAGAAATTGACTGTATTCTATTCTCCAAGGTTTAAAAAGCCAAGAGAATGAGCATCTGAAGACAGAATACTTGCTGGCACAAGACTGCTGAAGAAGTATATCTGCTCTGCTGAACTTGCCTGCACTCTGCTGCTTATAAGCAGGACACATAGCTAGGGATCTACAAAGTTTTAACTTGACACTAATGATTCCTGACTAATTATTTCATTCAATGAAATCAAAATCAAAGGTCAGACTTAAAAACCTATTTATAGCACAGAATGGAATTCCTTTTCATTTTCAGAGAAACATTTACATTTATGGACAAATGATTTGCTTCTACCTGTACTTAAGTTAATGCCTTATGATATAAACTTCAGCGCATGCAAGATTAGATCATCATAATTGTAATGATCATAGCATAAAACTGCTTACATATTGTAGAAGCACTAGAGGTACCATTCTGTCACAGAAAGTGGCTTTCCATCATTCCCACCTTCATAATACTTAAGATAAAAAGCAGAAGGAGCTAATAACTTCCTAGATCACAAAAGCAAATAATGAGCAGGCAAACATTCACATCTCCACATCTGTAGAGATTTATTATTGAATTAGAGAGATAACTTCCCTGAAGAGGCATGTCTCAATATTTTAATGTCTTAAAAACTGACAAGTGAAATAACTTATGAAATTATTAAACTGTGTCAGCAGATGAAGAAACATGGCTGAAATATTTTGTCATTCCTCTTTCAAGAATCTCTGACATCTTCTGAAAAGGCAAAACAGCAATCAAGGTTTCTGGAAGTGTCAGGGTACTGAGTGAATCAAGCAGAGAAACGCTTGCCAGCACATGGTATTCACTGACAAGGAAAAGAGCCTGCTGGGGATCTGACCAATGATGGCAGCCATGGTTGTGGTGACCACACAGAAGTACAGCCCAAAATCCTACAAGGAGCAAGGAGGGAGCACAGCAGAGCTCAGACCCTGGACTTCAGTTGAGCAGAATGACAACTGTTCAGTGCGCTGGAAGGTGGGACATAGGGCAGCTGGAGGAAGCTGCGGGTAATGGTTAATATGTCATATCCTGAAGGGCCTATCATGGGATCTGTCCTCCTCAATATTTTAGCAGTGGCCTGGAGGAGGTAATGGAGTGGAGTCTCAGCAAGTAGGCAGGTGACACCAACTCATGAAGCTGATATGCTGGAGGGCCAGGCTGTGATTCAGAGAGATCCATATGGGCTGGAGAAATGATCTGACAAAAATTTTATGAAATTCAGCAAGGAGAAAACCCAAGCATGTTCCCAAGGAGTGGAGCTCCTCTTCATCAGCCTGGGATGGAAAAGACCAGCTGCAAGGCAGCTCTTTAAGAATCAGAGCCCTGCTGGAGCCCCAACAAGTCATATGCATTGACAGCAACAACAGCCACCAGCCTCCTGGGCTGTATTAGGAGGGATTCAGACAGCAAATAAAGGAAAGAAATCATCCCCTTTACTTGAACTTTACTAGGCTTTATCTAACTGCTTACAGTTTTGGGCACCCCAGTTTAAAAAACAGATGGACAAACTGGTGTTCAGCAGAGAGCCCTCAAGGAGGTTGAGTCTTAAGCATTTGTTCTGCAAGGAGAGGTTGAGGGACCAGGCCCTGTTTAGCCCTGAAAGGAGACAACTTTGAAGGTACCTAACAGCTGCCAATCATTTCTCCTAAGAGGTAAACAAGAAGATGGCCAATTTCTTCACGGTGTGAGGGAAGGAGACACTGAGCATAAGCTGAAATAAATTGGTTTTATGGAAAAAAAACAAATCCACTGTGAAGTCAGTTAGGCAGCAGAGTAGACTGCCCACAGAGGTTGTGCCATCTCCATTCTTGGATATTTACAACATAAGTGTAGAGCCTTGCACATCCCAGTCTGACTTCATATCTAACCCTTCTTTGACCAGCAGTGGACTTCTGAGCCCACTATCCTGTTAGCCTATTAACCTAAGACTAAGAGAGAAACTATTTTCCTCATAGCATCCTATAGGATGCAGCAGTAGAAAAAAAATTCTATTACTTGAAAGCAGACAGATGTCTCTCTTAAAATTGGGGTGAATAAATACAAAAATGAATACACTGTCAGTGTTGAAATACTTCATTTTTGGCCTTTTTCATATTGGCAAATATTCCTAATTAAGTTCTGTTGATATTTTAAAAACAGTCATGCAGACGATGAATTACTCCCCTTTCAGCTATGTAGTTGTGGTTTAACCTGAAACAAACCTCTAAGAACACCTGAATATTCCAGTTTGAATATTCACTGACAATGAAGAAACTGATATTCCCTTAAAAAAAAATTTTAATTACTTCCTCAGAGAAGGAAAAACACACATAAACTATTGCAATGTGATAATGCACATCGCATATCCATTCTGTTCCAAGATTAGATGAAAACTAAAGTTTAAGTTTTAGTTGTATTCATAAAGATCGGTCACTACAGATTTTATTTCATTAGTCATCTTGATTTTTTTTCCTTATTTTGACATTTATTTGCAACCACAAAATTTCAAGAATTCTTGGAATGCATGCTAAAATTTTACAGCCAACATATTTTACACGTGAGTAATCAAGAAACTTCTAGATAAATTACAGTAAGCTTTACAGCAATCTTTACCAATTCCTGCAAAATATTTTTTCACTCATTCTGAAAATTGTGAACCATATTCCTACTACCTGGAGAATTCTGACTTTTTAACAGTTATTATGCCACAATCACCATCAAAATCACAACCTTGAAATAAACTCAACCAGCTAAGAATTTTAACGTTCAACTCAATATTACAGCTTTTCTGCTCTGTTACCTTTACATCCCTGCGTCTAAGCCAATAACTCTCAAATATTTTTCTCTGTGTAAGATTTATCCCCATGACAAATACATGGAATAAAATGATGTTTGACACAAAATATATAAATAGGACATAATCCAATTTGCAGTACTTTTATATGAGCTATACATATTCCCAGAAATACAGGTGTTCAAAACTCACCTTTCTGCACTTCCCTCATAGCTGTACACTGTTTAAATGTTGGATCCTCTCACATTCTTGGTTGAGTGATAAGCAGATGTAAGCTATTACTGCTTCTATTAAAGTACACAGGACTGCCCTCTTGCTACAACCCAGAGGTCTCTTATGAGAGTGAGCATTCATAACATTTTGCTAAGTCCTTCTTACTAGCTGGTGAGGTACATTAACCTCATCATAGGATCTGAGCAATCTTCTGCCTCAGTTCCCTGAAAATCTCACTTAGTCCTTGTCCTTAGTGAAAAAGGATCAAACTCCTCTTTCCATTTCTATTACATGCCCTTGATACCCTCCTGTCATTTCAGCAATTCAAAGTGCAAGAAACACACTGCCGTGAAGATGAATAGGGGTCGGCTTCATTTTATGGGCTGCAGAAATCAGATGGAAGAATCAGTGTCTCTCTTAAGTCCACCAAGAATTTCCATATCCCATCTGAAGATAATCCCCTACAATATCCTATCCCATCCAAAGTATTCACTCAGTGTTTGAAATAAAACTGACAAGTGCCTGTATGTGACAAACTTTTGCTTTTTACATTGTTTTTCTTTTAAGAAAAAAAAATATATATATATCCTTCCATTTTCTTATCTGGATAGAAAGAATAACAGAAAAAAGACCCTTTGTAATACCAAGTTCTAACGAGATCTGAAATACAAAGCTACCACTATACCACTTCCATTTCATGTGTGCAACTTGAGTAATCTTACAGTGACACAAAAGAAGTTTCAATTTTATATATATTAAAAAAAAAAAAAAAAAACCCTCACATAAAAGACAAGGTTTGTTCAGGCTTAATTCTTAAGGAAAATTAAAGGAAAAGAATCAATCAGTGGTTATATTGCTCAGTATTGCTCTGCAAAAGTTTATTTGGTTCACGTTTCCTCCTACAGACAAAAACAAATGAAAGAACAGGCACTCCTTCATATAGAGAAAGGTTACCACTATCTTAGAGCAGCACAAAGCTGATGCAGAAAATCATCTTCAAAACATAAGGTGTTTTTGGCAGCTCTCTTTAATGAAACAAATGTATTTCTGAAGATGGATGAGGATGAAGTACAGATCATCTGCAGTGTGAAAAATGAATATCTCAGCTCACCTGCTGTGGGTGCTCTGAACTGCCCTCTGGATGTGCCAGTGATCTTTACTGACTGTAAGATGAGCCATGGAAGGACTAATACAGCTGTCTGAAGTGCAGGAATAGTGATAAAGTTAAGAAAAATAGTAATGGCTTTTAGACTTCCGAAGTACTCAGTGACAATTCGTCCTACGGTGATTTGGCCTACTGTCTCACACTGGTTCTACATAACTTCTACAGAGACGAACTCTGCTTAAGTTTTGTTACTCTCAGTAGCATTTTAGGAACTGGACATGTGTGATGCAACAGCTTAGATTTACCATACTTTTCTCTGTAGAAATTTTTGCTGTATGACAGTTCACTCAGACCTAGCATTATTAATACATGGCATCTGTGAAAATGAGTATTTACTATGAAATAGCCATGGAACATAATTGCAAAATGACAAAATGAAAAAAATGTCATTAAGATTACATTCAAATATAATCGTTTGCTAACTACAGGTTCCCAGCAAGCTTCTATCTCTCCTTCTAGTTTAGCTGAAAATTCTCTGAAGTTAAAATGATGTTTCTTTATCCAAGATGAGCACTGTTCATGGAGGAGAGGAACCAAAAGACAGCCAAGACTGTCCTGTGCCAACACAGGTCCTGACACAGATTAATTCTTTCAGGTATTTGAATACAACAGTCCTACACACAAGGATTTAACTTGGTTAAATGGTGATAATTCAGCATTAGGAGGCTCTAGAAACACAAACTGCTTATTTCATTCACAGCTATTAGTTTTCTAAAAATACCATATAAAGGCAGATCATGGTATTACCAGCCATAAAAGCCGTAATGCTTACAAAGCAGCACATCTCCCTCTGTGTGCTGTTGGCATTGTCACCTGCCCAATTCTCTCCACCATACTACACAGCCAGAGAAGAGCAGAGCTGAAGGCAGGCAGCTGGGGCTGGGACAGCTGAACTAGGCCTCACCATCCACTGCTCCCTCCCACATGTCACACAAGCACTGCCCATGGTAACGCAATGCCCAAATTCTTAATTTTCCCCATGATCTCTGCACAAGCACTCTCAGATCTTCCAGGGAACTATGCAGTTTGGTCAATACTCCATCTTACAAGCTATAAAAAAAAACAGATTCTCACTTGTTCCACTTCACAGATTTGCCGTGCCATATCAAAGAAGGGGGAATTTGGGACCAGTGCGGCACTGATTTAGCTGGCAGAGTTGTTTATTTGAGAGGCTAAATTCAACCTTTGCTTGGTCGAATAACTTAATTGTGCTTACTGGGAGGCTGCTTTTTAAACGGTTCAATTCTTTCTGCTGCCAAGAATCAGAGTTTGCTTTCAGCATGTTGAAATTATCTCAGGGGAAGGCTTTTGTGAGCCAAACCATTCCGAAAGTATTCTTAATTGCTTTACACACTCTTGTGAAACAGGAGATCATGCACTGAATCCACAGTTGAAAACAGGAAAATTACAGAGAGAGAAGAGTGAAAAACAACCTGGCAGAGAACAGTAATAAACTTAACAATATATTTTCAAGACTTTTTTTTTACTTAAAACGCTAGGAGTTTTTAATAACTATTGTGCCCTCCACAGAGCATAAAGAACTGCAATCAGATTACGCTAGTGACAGAACATATACTACGCATCAGGTACAAGCAAACAAATTGTACAGAAAAGTACAAATTGTACTTGTAAACTGTTTGACTGGTTTATGTAGATGCATATCATCTTTATTTATAAATTGTCCCATAAATTAGACACAACAAATATGAAGAGAGTCCTCTGAAGAGTGAATGGTATTTTCTTTTTCTTGATTTACTTTTATTAAAACATCAGTAATCTGTTTTGGTTAGGATGAGATTATCTTTCATGCTAGAACAGCAATGCTGACACAACAGTGTAAAAGCTATCATTGAAAAACATTAGTCTGCAGATAGTTTTCATCTATCGTACTGAACTAAAAATGTATTTTTTCAGGTTTTGGTAGCAATACTTCAGTACAAAGGTAGACAAAAGGAGCAGTTGAATACAGCCTCTCTAATCAACACCTTTATACTCTCCAAAATATCTCAGATTATGCCAGGGAAATTCAGAGTTCTCAGGATTATAGAACAAAGAGCTAGAAAAGTTTGAAGAGAGATTAGTTAAAACCAAAATGTCCGTAAGTATTATGAATCATTTAATACAGCTACGGGTGCAAATGGGTCAGATAGATATTGGTCTAAATTCATACAAGATGTGACAGGTTTTGTCTCTTCTGTCAGTTTGAATAATTTGCAGAGGAATCTGCTTTTTTCCCCTCAGAATGCATCTAATTCTATCATTCAGTAAATGTAAGTATCAGAGACAAAACATCTTCCAAACGTGTTCCCAAACACATTCGTGCACATGTCTGAAAATAATTGCAAAGCAAGCTCAAAGAGTTTAGGTGACTTGCAGACTTATAAAATAAGCCTAATTTATAAGGGTACTCTAACCATTTTTCTGTAAACAGAATGCAAGAGCAATTCACAACCAGAGGTAGCTCAGGTTACAGCTGGGGAATATTAACAGACCAGGCATCTGGCATAACGTCTTCCAGGCTCAAAGCAATCTTAGCTGAACCACTTGCTAAAACAGACAGTTGACAGGAACATGCAATACCGGTTAGTCAGTGCACTGTATGAAATACTTCAGCCTCTGACCATGTTTAAAATTAGCATGCCAGTCACCAAAAATAATAAGTTTTTCAGTGCATTATGCTATTTCTGATTAGTGTGGCCTGAGTTAGCTTGAAACAATGCACACAGAAAGGTAAAAGGTCTGCAGTCTCTACTATTTCTGTGTAAATGATAACACATCCATTGGACTTACAAGTTGCCATGGTAAGATATGTCTGCTTGGAAGTGATTTAAAGATGTTGATTAAGTCCTCAATCCGAACGATTTTATAAGATTCAATCTTATTAAGTACATTCAATTTACATTTATTTTTGGCTAGAAATACATCTGCAGAAACTGGGTATTTTCAAATTCAGTTGATATAACAGTTAGACATCTATGAGGCCTTTGACAAAGCACTGTCTGACATTCTGATAAAAATGAACTACACAAAATCAATTTGGCACATCTTAAATAGATTAAAAGCTGATTAAATGAGAGAAAAAAAAATAATGCTTCTCCTGTTTCTAGTTGAATCCCATAGGATCTGTTCTTGATTCTAGACAAAAATACCCAAAATTATTGCTCACAATATTTGCAGAACTCATCTAAATCCTATATAACGTTAAGAAAAATATAGATTCTACCAAGTGACTTGATGGTTTAGTAACTTGGGCATGTTCGAATTATTGGTAATTTAACAGAGAACTATCACACCTGCTGAATGAGAAAAACTACTTAGACAAATACAGCAGGAAAGATGGTTGACAATCTAACCATAAGTGTGCCACCTATGTCCCCCAAAATGTCATTCTCATCCTGCAGCAGAGTTCTTTGGAAAGAAAGAAATGTTTCTGACTCTTCCTCCTTCAGAAATAAAGTAGTAGCTGTTGAAAAGAGACTGGCAATAATTGGAACTAGAGAACTCGTTTAGAAAACAACAGGGTATATAAATTAGTTCCCTACTTCATCTATTTTCAGATATATGGTAAGATAATCCCAGTATATTTTTATTAAATAGGAAAAAGTAGCCAGGCTCTACACAACATATCAAATTAGCATCTTTCAGTAGATCTGTACAAACGCTGCAGTTGCAGCTGAGGTTGTAAAACAGTCCATAATTTATTATTATTTATTTCTATTCAGCAAACAAAGATGACCTACAACAAATCTGTATGAACAAAGAAGATCCGTCTGACTCAGAAAGAGATTTTTATGGTTTTGGTGTCAGTTTATTAAACCATCATAAATTCTGATCACCTCAAAAAAATGTAACTTCAAAGGATAAATCAAATAATTACATTTCTGTAGCTGCAGAACATTCTGTGTATTCACAAAAATAAATATATACAGACATTTGTCTTAAGAAATTAGCAACATTTCTATGTTTTGAAAACTCCCCTTTTATCCCAGAACAAATACATTCTCAGATTGCAACCCATTTCACATTTCAGCCTCTCCTTACAGTACCACTGAACCTGTAAATCAGGTGAAAATCTGTTTTGGGATATGTAAAATAAAAAGGCTACACTGTGTAAATTACAATCTCTAAACATCATTGCTACATTATTTCATACTGCTGTTCACTGATCTTTCCTATCATTTCCTTTTTGAAGGACTGCATTTAATGGCTGAAGGAGAGGCGAGGCAAACATTACACTCAACAGTATTTTTCTCTTCCACAATGATTATACGGAGAGCAAGTCAAAACAAACGTAATGACTCATAAAAGATTAGCAAAATGTCACCTGTAAATTGCACTCCTGTGATGACATCTATAGAGAAACCTCACTGGTAATCTGATGTTTGACAAAGCAAAACCATGACAGGAAACAGTAAAAGTCTGGAAAAAAAACTCTCAGCTAAATTATGCTCTGAAGGGAATTCACTGAAGATGATGAATGGGAAAGAGTCCTTCCATACCAATAATAGTATCATGGTATGCATAAATGAGAAATATACATACAAATTGTGCCTGCATGCTCTAATCACTCTTGTGATGTTGCTTTCCTAAATTCATTGGAAGATTTCCCTAACAGTTGCCTGGCTAAACCCCAAACACAGCAGCGAGTACCTCAAACATACATTTAAAGTATTTAAAGGCTGCTTACTTTTGAGTATCATTAGATAGACATAACAAAAGCTTAAATCTGCATTTAGACAAACTATTTGCAGGGCACAAAAGTAATGGTGTTTTTTTTTTTTTTGTTTTGTTTTGTTCTGTTTCAAAAAAAGTACAAAATACTTAATCCAAAATTTAAAACCCCACTAAGAACAAACATTTCAAAAAGTTTGCCATGTACGTTTGATTGAGAACAACAGAAACTTAATAACAAGCTTGTGAAACCTATTTTGAGAGAGATGACCTTTCATTAACCTAAGTACACTGTTAAAAAGAGGTTTTGCTTTGTATTTCTCATGTGGGAACCATCTACAGTGGCAGATTTTTTTCACAATTGTAGCTGATATTTTCTGACTTGAACTTGTTTTGATCTCAGTTATGGAACCTTGAAAACCAGATCAATGAGAGGTTTTGAAGAAATTATAAATAATGTGAATCACATTTGCAGTGAAAAAACAGTCAGGGTTTAACAGTTTAAATGGACATCTTAAATTGTGCTTAAAATTTGTCATTAAGTAGAAAAAGGTGGTATGATTAATTTGAAATAATTCCAAATTAGAGCGTATTACTAGAGAAAATCAACAGCTGAAAATCAGTGGAGATGACTAACACTTTTTATCTTATTTGGTGTAGAGGTTATGTGTAGCATCTATATCATTCCTCACACTCACACTTAATTAGAGAAACGAGAGTAATTAAATAACAAAATCCCCCAAATACCACATTTGCAGATCTTCCAATGAAACAGCTCAGAATAAAACCTCAGACAGAGACTTTATGGGAAATGAACGTGGTCCACGCCACCTGTAAATGTACTCAGAGTTGCCTTTACCAGGTAAAAATAATAAAAGAAGATATTTTGCCATTCTCTCTTGTCAAGAAAACATATAATTCCCAATTCTGATTTAGACTTTTTGGTTTATTTCATAATCCACAGAAAGCTGGCATGATACAGTCCTTTCCATTCCCAGAGGACAACCTATTCTCCATAAGTTTCTCACAGTTGTAAGCCAGTCTGCCTACCATGAGAGAAGGATCAGACTGAAAACACATCCCTAGTACATCATTTCTAACAGTCACCAACAGCAGGTGCCTCATAAGAAGTCTGTGTAGAGTTTTAAACAAGGTAAACCTGAAGTGGTAATTTCCCCAGAACATGTTCCCAACCTTTACTGATTTGCACCTCATGAAATTCCTCACACAGAGAGGGTCTTTTTTTATTTAAGGAGACTTGCTGGAGAGTTCTTCATGGAAGTGCCCAGTTATTTTCAAAGCCATGTAAACTTTCAAAGCCCACAACACCTTACAGTGAGGAGCTCTGAAGCTCAACCAGAAACCATGCAGAGACGGTTTGCTTCCCCACAATTCCCAACCTGATTCTCTTCTCCTTTCTCCTCTTTCCCACACTGACTCCGGGGTTTCTCTCTTTCTTCTTCAGTACTCTGTTCAAACCAGGGCGATTCAAAATATCCTCATTCTTAACTGATCAAACCTGCTTGAAAGTTAGCTGATCCACTACAAATCTTGATCTGCATCAATACAGGTGAGGCACTGTTGCTGTCGCCACTGCTGAAAAACACCACCCACCGCCTCACTGCACTCACATCCCGTGTTTGGTCTCTAGAAACCCTCAGCAAGCATCAGTGAATGTCAGTGGGTGCAATATTTTCCACATGGAAGAATTAAATGACATACATTTGCTTCATGCACACTTTCATGTCAGACATCATTTTGTCAGACTGTCCCTCTGCTGTCATCTGTCACACAGCAATAAAATGGAATGGAGTACTGTTGGGAAGCTTCAACCTCTACTGCCATATCATCAACACCCACCTCCGACATAGTGGGCCAACATAATAACACATGAGGCATTACTTTCAGAGCAGCCCTTGTACTAGAACAATTGCCTGTTGTCCGGGCTCCACTAACAGATCACTGAGGTTCTCATCTTTAATACTCTCATTTTCCATTTTTATTGTGTGAAGAAACACTAAGACACAGAATCAACTTATTTTCATTCCATGTTTGCAATCTGTTGCATCTTTTGTCTTATTTGTTACTTAGGTGGTTAAGATGCAAGCTTAGATAAACAGAGATCAGCAGTACCACTTTGAATCACAACACTAAATTTAACAGAAAGACTGTTCTGTTTTGAAAGCATGTTGTAATGTATTTCCTACAACCCACTTTGCTAAGAATATGAGACAAATACCTAGGAGTCATGAAAAAATTTTCAATTACTGGAGTTTGAATGAGATTCCCAGCTAAGAGAATGTGTTCTGCTGAGTGCCTGAAGGAAACCATGACCTCCACGTGGCATTACCTTGGAAGGTACAGGATCTATCATGAGCCTGAAGGAATAATTAACTAGAAATGATCACAATACTGAAGGCAGATGGCAAGCAACTAACCAGGGAAATAATTCCTTTTTCAACAATTTTCTGCAGCTTCCCATTCTAGAATGATCACATTAAGTGAACCTGAATCTAGGTGCCTCCCATAACCAAAAGGCCACCTCAGCCACCACACCTGATCTTCTCTCAAAAAACTCACTCTGAAGTCCAAAATAGATTTCTGACTATGGAGAAAAAAAATTAAAGGAAAGGTTTTTTATTCAGTGCCCGATCATAATAACAAAAAATTCCTAACATTTGAACAGCAAATAGAGTTGATATTATCTGATAGAAGCTATGGGGTTTTTTTTCTTCATTTCATTGGGAAACTTGGTCAGTTTCTTCCATAAAATGAATCTTGCTCCTACCAAGGCTCCAAAGTTTTCAGCTACCATCTTTTTCCATTTCAAAATTATCCTAAGGAATTCCCCTACACAGCAGTAATGACATCTTTGAATATAGAACATTCCTGTACACAGATAAGACACTCAAAATGCCTATCAAAATCATATACCAATCAAAAAAAAAAAAACCCAAAAACATAGCTGCTTCTACACTAGGCCATTGGTTTTGCTCTTTACAAAGATATTTGTTTCTCCGAGGAATGCAAGTAATCAGAATGTCACACAAGGCTTTGTGAAGATTTTTGCTACCTTGAACAAAAGTTTGATTTGAAATAAAACATGGCTCTAAATCAGTTTTTCCCAGATTTGTATCTGTACAGAGATCTCAAAGCTTTGTTACATCTTCAAGTAGAAAGTTTGGAAATCACTTAATGGAGGCTGTGAACACCAAGCACTCAAAAGTTGATCTGAGGTCTTTTAAAAGGATGCAAGCAGCCAGAAACCATAGTTTGAGATATAAAAGGTAGAAAGCTTTCATGAAACTACTGCATTCATTAAACAGTTCAAAGGTAAGTTTTCCAGTATTTCATGGAGGCTGAAAAGCCATGATGAATTCTGATCACTGGCTGGCATGGGCAGGTCTTCTATAAGAGGTCTAAGCACCTGGTTTAGTGTGAATTGAGCAAGTCTTTTGCTAAAAAAGTACAAATTCTCTTAGTGCTTATGACAAACAATAAGGAAGTGTAGCAAGTACAGACCATCACTTATTTTTTACCAGAGCTGGCAGAGATTCAGAAATCCTTTGCTGCATCCACTTGACAGTGCTATTATTTGACTTCTCTGCCTGTCTTGTAGGTGTTACCACCTCCCAAGTCCATCTTAAGACTCTCTTGTGCTCTGAACAAATAGTGACCTTCTCAGAGTTATAATCTTGTTAAAACTGTGCAAAAACTTCTGTGAAGTAATGCTGCTGGAAAGTAGTCTAACTTATCTGCAGTTTTCAGTAGAAGACCTTCTTCTGTAGTCACAAGATGCATCAGGACAGATCCCAGTTCCAAAATAAAAGGCTACAGTGTCTTACGTAAATCTGAGTATTGAGTGAAAAAAGGGCAGTGAACTGGAGGTCATAAATATTCTGGCTATGCTTACTCCATATGCTCTGAAGTCCAGCTATAAATAGCCTTCAAATTGCTAACACATTTCAAGAAAGTTGAGTGACCCAGCTTTCACTTTGTAATGTGAGGGTAAAAGTCTAATGATGTCACAGAAGGGCAGAGGAAAAGAGCCGCTGAAGCCATGTAGACATCTGCTGAAAGGGTCCTAGCTGTGAATTTCCATAGAGAGAACCAGCTGGCTTTAACACAGACAAAGAAATGAGAAAGTACAAGGCCAGCCAGAACAAGGTCATCTCTGTGTGGGGAGAGAGCAAAGCTGCTAACACTGACGTGAGTGTTTTATGGGAGGGAGAAGGGAACAACACATCCAGACACACCTCTGCTTCAGCACTTCCAATTCTCATCAAATTCTTCAGACAGACTGACATTAGACTTTTTTTTTTTTTTTACGTGTCCACACAAGTCTTCATATTAATACATTAAGCAAACAGAAATGTCTGCAAACAGAAACTGGGTCATAGGCAAACCCCTTTCTAATCTAATATATTAATAAATTCCATTGACTTTGAAAAACATTTCTGAGGAAAAACTACAGACGTGTTGGACCTTGTGCCCTTCGTGTGCCCTCCATTCTCCCAAGACTATTTTAACCTTCTTGTTTTCCTTCTAGCAGCTATTACTGACTATTCCAACCATTAAATAATGCTCCCAGGGAGCCACTATCTGAATGTGTGCACAATCACCAGCACCTATGGTGCCAGGGTTGCTTCTGTCATACTGTCCTTGCAGCAGCTCTCAGTGAGTTCTCAATATGACAGCAAAAAGGGCTCTGTCATCTGTTTGGCTTCACACACAAATGTCATCCATCACTTTGGAAATCACTCCTCCCACACCCCAAATTACAATTTTGGAAAGATGCTGAATTGAAAACAAATATCCCAAGAGCACTCCAAAGAGAATCTGACTCATTCCCCTTTTGCAGCAACAAAAGCAGGTGAACCACGGCACTTCATCAGGCAGGAAGAAGATTCTAATCAACATCAGATAGTTACAGGTAATTCATATTAGCATGGTACTTTTCTTTTGACATTTACATATTAAAAGTCCTCAAAATATGCAAAGAAAGAATAAGTTACTTGTTAATTCTTCCTTAAGGATATTACCAAAAAATATCAATTAAAGTAATTGCCCTGTAATAATAGTCATTTTATTTTTGAAAGCAGAAACAAAACAAATATTGTTAAGAATATTCCTCTACTTAAGGCAATCAAAGAAAGCAGATCAGGAAACCTAGCACATTACCCATTTTTCATAGGCATGGTCAAGGAAACAGCTATGCCACAGATTCATTTGTGAAGAACTTATAGAAGCCTCTATATGAGCTAAGCTCATCGATACAAGATTTTGTGGATTTCAAATTTTTCAAGGGCAGCCAAAGTTTCCCTTCATTTTTCAGCTCCTTTCAGAACCTGAGATCTTGCATCTTCTTCTGAAAATACTTAAACATATTTACACTGTAAACAATACTGTGCTGGGATGTATGAAGTGGGAAAGATCCAAAAGAAAAGAAAAAAAAAAGCATCCCTACTGCTTTCCTTTTTATTTCAAGTTAACCATAGAGGGCATACTTTATTCTATAAACAAGTATTGAGCTCTGAATTGAAAAACTAAGCTTTTTCTGTTTGTTTATTTCTCTTGTCATAGTCCTCTATCACTTTTTTTGAGATGCACAGATGCAATTGTTTCACCCTGTTTCCTATAAAATGCTTTCTGCTAACATGAGGATGACCTTTCTCCACAAACTCCCATCTAACAGACATTGCCTCTCTGTAAGCCCTTTGAAGGACACATTATAATTGAAGTAGGTAATTTTAATTGACAATATCAAGATTCTGAAAGCATTTACTCTGCTTCAGACAGAGCACAGGAGCTTCATACTGCACTAGAATATTGCTCAGTATTGGGTATTTATTGAGAGTCCCAAGTTATTTTTCCAATTGTTTGTTATTGATATGGAGTATGTTGTATTTTTGCAAACTTCCCATATACATAAGCATCAACAATACAGCAGTATCTTGAAATCAAATAGAATGTATAAGTCAGGTGAGATTTATAAAAGGTGATACTTTTTCCTTTAAAATTAAAACAGGTCAGTACAAGTTGTGCAGGTCATCGCAGATAACTGCATAGCTATTCAAGCTCTCATTTTCCACAATTTTGAAAACTGCTTTTCAAAAATGTGATGTGGAAACAGAGCATTTTCAGTAATTACAGGCAAGGTCATAACAGCATTCCTTTGTAGAATTCTGAATAACTCAACACATATCAAGGTCCAAAATGTGATAGTCTTGAACCACAGGAAAATAAGGAAATTTGATCAGCTGAAATCCTCCAGCCTGCAGCCCCAGCTTAGGCACATTTATGCCAATAAATCAAAAACCACCACAGAAAATTCAGTTCTGATCCTCAGAATAGTATGCACCTGCAATGATAGCTTTGTTCAGCTTAGAAAAACTGATTCAAATGCTGTTGGGATTAGCTAACTTGATCACTGTTTCAAGGTTCATTCACCAGGGATAGAAACAGTGCGTGTCACAGCTAAAAATGAATCCTCTATCATCTCTTGTACTACAGAGCCACATCACTGTATCTCAAAGCCGAAACTATTCTCCCAAGCACCCAAAGTCCACAGCAATTCTGGCCTTGGATGAGCCTCCACTGACAGAGCACCATCTCCTGGCTGAGCTTTCCAGCTAAAGCACAAAGGCTAAGGTCTTTCTTCTCACCCATACTTGGGAATGGCTACAATCACTGAACTAAGTAATCGGAACTAGTTACTTTGAGTAGGCTACTTGAACGCAAGCCTTGCTAAAGTTCCTCTCATTTTTCCAGGGCTTTCTGACTGCCTTTGGAGTAAGCTGTATCTCAAGAAAGTTTTCAAAATTTTGATCTGGCAGTGCCAACACATTTAGTGTTGAGTAGGCTCCATACAACTGAGTTTGGACATCTCAGTCAGACACAGCTACAAGTACCTGAAATACAATTTTAAGTGAGGAATTTCATTAAAATACAGAGTTTGCTTTTTAACATTTGGGCCTCTGTTTTATGCACAAAATCTTCTCAAAAGTACAAATGACAGTAGGTTATGCAGGCTGCCTCACAATTTATATGCAGCATCTTAATTTCTATTTATTGAAAGTTTCTACTTGGAGTTGCAGAACCACAAATTATAACTGAAGTCAATGGAAGCTCTAAGGACAAAATTTCCCCAGCATAAAGTACAACGGGCATACATCTGCTGAAAATGCAGACCTCCTCTCCAAAAACATTTTGACTGGAGGGAGAGGGAAAACTGAGTTTACTGGCTCTGAGAAAGACATCTGCATCACCCAAGGTAAAATCTGCTGTGCCCTCATGTGAAGTTTCATTCCCGTTAGCACTAAGTAGTACTGCTGATCTAGCCGACTACAAACATGTCAGCCAGACACAACATGAAATGAGGTGAGCTCCCCAGAAAGCAAAAATCCTGGTCTGTACTTAGAGTGAAAACAAGATGAAAGTCAAGATTACAGTGAGTTTTTCTGATGCTCATTTCTACACTGCCATGAAAAAGAAATGGGACTGTACTCAGAATTTTATTTATTTATTTTTTTCTGGGAAACCTTCTTTGGGGAGATCTGTAAGGAAAAGTGAGAAAAATCAGAAGATCTTACAATGTTCTGTAATCTCTCTCCATTTTTAATACAAAATGAGGACTGATCATAAATGCATCTGTACAACTATTGAAATAAAACCTGCAAAATGCTACGAAGTTAATGCTTCAAATTTAATGCCAATAGTGAACCCAAGTTAATAGCAAAATCTGCTTAATACAGAGAAAGGAATTCATGGCTCTTGACAGGTATTCACTATAAGTACAATACATGCATCCTTATTTATACAGGTCCTGCAAAAGGTACCACATAAGAAATTCAGTAATAAAGAAATCAGTTTTATTTTCTGTTCTTTTTCAAAGCCTGTGGTTGTCCACAGCAAGTATGAATGCAGTTATACAGCATGTGGACTACTTCCTAGAGACCAGTTGGGGTTCTAACCTTGGAGTACTTCTATCCCATGGTTGGGATACAGAGAGCAGAATGAAGTGGATTCAGCAGAAAAGCCTTACTTTGCACAAGTACTGCTGGGCAGCTGTTTTTATTGATTTTTGTGAAATGCTTTTGTATGAACTCCGGAAAACCAAAAACAAACAAACAAACAAACAAAAAAGCCCAAAGCAGATGCAGTATTCCCTTATTAAAAACCTTTAGGTGTCTTGTTTTAAGTTGTTCCGGGCATTGTACCCATACACAGGTTTATGGCTTGGTCAAAAACCTACAATGGATATTTTGAAACAGGTTTGAACAACGTTCTTCATTCATTTTTACCTAAACACTTCAGGATCAGTTCAGCTGTACAAATTGCTGACGCTAATTCTTTCCATTAAAGACAAGCCCTAGGGTTTTAAACCGCATTCATCAATCTAGGTATATATATACACTTCAACATTTAAAGACAGATTAGGTCATTAGTTATGAAACCTCTGATAACAGTTACCACAAGTTATCACAAATAATATAGTAGGAATGTTTAAATGCTTTTTCACTATATGGGCATTTTAAAAGCAAGTTTAAAACATTTTTGTTGTTATAACAAAGGCAAAGAAAGAAAATGCTTATTCAAATTCCTTTTCTTGTCATAAATTATTTTATATCCATCTTATATGTGTCATAAGAAACCTTCTTTTTGTCTCAAATATCTTCCATTATTTGCATCATATCTTGCAATTAAAAGAACTCTTCACAAAATGGCACTTAGGATCCTCCCAACCATAATTAACATTTTTGTGTGTTTTGCCATTAATTGGGAAGTTAGAAAGCTGCATTACTCAATTCTCATTGGGCATTTAATCTCTAATTAGTCACATATTGACGTTCTGCTAATACAGGCGAAATGCAACAAGAGCTTCTCAAATACTGATGCCAGGGAAATCAAGATTAATTTTTCTTAGTCCAGAAATAGTAACAAGCCTTGAAGACCCTCAAAAAATTAAAATTCAGTCAACAATTATTTTGCTGACAGTGAGAAATGAGGATAGGAATGCTGTAGAAGAAAAAAAGAGGGGGATATGAGATGAGGAGAGAGGTTTACTGTCTAATCATGTAAGGGCTGGGGCTTAACAGTTTTGCATTTTTTTATCTAACGACTCCAACTGTTGTTGCCTCTCCTAAGAATTTCACTGGCCACATGGAAAGCAAAACTTCTTAAATTTAAGACTGGCTACAATTACACAGTAAATAGTTAAATAATCTAAAAAGTACTACAGAAGATGTCCTTCTTACATCAATTACTCCCACTGCAGACAAAGAAACTTTGCTTTGTTTTATTTTCTTGTTACGGTGGTGGTGTTTTTTTCTACAGCTTATCCTGTAGTAGTCCCGTACTTTGACTCTGTGTGAATCTGGGGACTGATGTCAGTAGAGCTATACTCTACCTAACAGCCAGACTAAAGAAGTTTAATAATTCTCAGTCAAATCCTTGATGGGAAAATCAAAACCATGAAGATCTTTATGGACACTTTCACTGTTTTGATAAAATACTGGCAAACACTGGCAGTTACATACTTCTCGGTCCGGCTAGTTCAAGACACATGTACCACTGCTGCAATTAGGAGAAAGTTCAGACTTACAGCTACAGACCTCAGAGGCAGGCAGCTGCGATGCGAAGGACTGAAAGACTGTCTTGGCAGGGGTCTGTTTTGCAGCTCAACTAAAACAGAAGAGAGTAAAATTGTTTGCTTTATTTTTGTGCAGCACCTCATCCCTGAGGTTATGCTAAGTGCCACTGTCACAAAAATAATGAACATGGAATATGCCTCTAGACTGTGCATGTGGTTTACTGTTCTGAAATTCCACAAGCAGCATCTCATACTCATTCAGTTTAAACTTATTCATTCGTGTGAAAATTCTTCCTCTAATCTCCACCTATTATAGTATAGTACAATAAATTCTTGTTCTGAAATTAATTACCCTTCTAGCCAGTGCTCAGCAACAGAAGTTGACCAGAGAAATAAATTCAACTACTGTCGTGTACTTTATGATTTACGAGGGTTGCTCTTAAAGTAATGCCTCCTGTTTTATTATATTGGCCCACACCACCAGGGGCAGATGTCAGTAGTGGAGGTTGAAGTTTCCATTATATTTTGTTGCCACGTGATGGCAGCAAAGGGGCGGTCTCAAAAAATGGCATCTGGCATGGAAGTCTGTATGAATCAAGTGAGTATCATTTAATTCCTTCATGTGGAAAAAAAATGTACCCATTGACATTTGTCAATGCTTGCTGAACATATACGGAGACCAACCAGTGGATGTGTTCACAGTGAGGCAGTGGGTGGTGCGTTTCAGCAGTGGTGACAGTGACCATGGCTAATCTGAACTGGTGCGGATGTTTATGACCACAGCACACAGGCTCTTGTTCATCACTACCCAAAATACATTGCTAGTGGTGGTGACTATGTTGAAAAACACTGTTTTGTAGCTTAGAATTTTCTCCATCAAATACTGTTATTGTGCTTTTTGAATTTGTTGTAGTAACAAGGGGAATAATTAGGATGGCATTACTTTCTGAGCAACTTACATTGTTCAAAGGGAGAATTCACAGTTTCCACAACTATTAAATAATAAAAAAAAAAAAAGTTATGCTCTATTTATTCCTCTTAGAATTATCAGAAGCATTCAACCTATTTTACCCAATTTGCTAAGAAGTTTTAACAGAAATCAAACCCAAGGTTAATTAATTTTGATAATTATTGTGTATGATGCTGTTACCCTTCCTGTCACCTATCAGGTCTTGGGATCGGATTCAGTTCAAGATTATGACATCTAAACTTGGACACTGAAACATAACTGCTCCATTCAGTTGACTGTCACATCCATGAGTTTCGTGTCATAGATCTGAAACAGTGCCAAAAATCCTATACAAGTAGCTTAGATACTTTGACGCATTTTAAATTCTTATTACAGACCATTAAACCAAAATTTCAGAACAAATTATTCAATTTGACCAACCTGGGCAAATAGAACTCTACACATCTGCTGATAAGGGCCAAAATTCAGTGGTTCAGGTCCCTAACAGAACCATCCACTGTCATCTCAGATGTTCCAAAGGAAGACACTGGCAAGGCATATCAGATTCTGCTCCCTCCTGAATAGCACTTGGGAGGGCACACAAGATACTCTAGAACATAGGCATCCAAACTTTCGACTTGCCTAGGCAACACTAATTGAAGAGGAATTGTCTTAGGATGATGTTTTGATTGCTGCTGAGCAATGGGTGCATGCCCAGAGAAGGCTGGGCCAGGCTGCCTGGCAGAGAAGAGCTGCCACCATGATGACATAGGGTGAGGGGCAAGGCTAATTATTAGCTGTCCTGGGCTGCAAGCAGGTTGTCTTTGAAGTGATGTGATCCACCAGAATCTTATCCCTGATTTCCCTTGACTATGAGGTTAAATAACTGCCACAGAAGTAGACAGCTACAAGTAGAAACATTTTAGGTTCAATTTCAAGTTGAATTCTGTGTCTAATGTCCTCTTTGGTAGGCTGTGAACAAATTTCCAACACTAGAAAACAATCAGTACTGCATTCCTCTTTATAACCACACAAAGCAGCAGTAAGATGACACAAAAAGACTTTTACCCTTTGTATATCACCTAAATCTCTAAAGAAGGATTTTCTATTATCATTAAATTAGGACACTGCAATTTTGAATGTATCTTTGCAAAGGTTCTTCGTGTAACAATAAAATGAATCTCAGCTACAGGGATATTTACTTTTAATCCAATGTAGCTCATTCGGGGTTTTGTTTGTTTGAAAAGATGTCTAGAAAGATTTTCTTTTCAAAAAGTTTATGATTGCTCAGGAATTCTATTTGATGATGCACCATTATTACTTTTCACAAAAAAAACTGGGGATTTAATATGTTTTTGAGCAGAGACTTCAAGATTAAAAAGAATGACTTCAGCAAATAAAATTACTATCATACATTTGGACAGGCAAAGAAACATAATACCATGGGACTACTTCTTCACCTAGCTGTATGATCTCAAATTATAAAATTGAATCACTGGGAAAAATATTTTCAGGCCAATCGAGTAACACGATAGTAAAACACAATTTAGCTGTTCTCCTGCTTCTAGACTTGCTAATATTGGTTAAAGGTAATTCCAGCTACAAGTTTTATTAGTGTTGAAAACGCTGAAAGGTGATTCCACCTTCACCTTTTCAATCAAAACCAGCCACCCAAAAAGCTTGTATTATGAGAGATTCGTAGAGTGAATTTCAGAGTATCTGCAACAGTTATGTGAAGGGCTCCACTTTCTTTTGTCTGACAGATTTAGGCCATCTGAGCAGGTTTTCAAGTTCGTTCATCACCTCAGAGACCAAAATTAAAAAGGAGGTGTGTGGCACTCAGTTTGAAAGCTTTAAAGTATTGAGAGCTGCTTAGCAGAGAACTGAACACGTGGCGTTAACCACAGAGAGGCATTATGCTATTTTAATAACTAACAGTAACAACAGGATAGCTAGCAGTTACAAAATTAGATGCATCCCTGTCCTGTTGCTGAAGACCTTTAACATTTTCTCAGAAAGTTTCTCAGTTACAGAGATCTTCGAGCAACTGCAGAAGGCAAGACAACCTGGGCTACCAAATGGAAGAGAAAAACTGAGGAGTAAGACAGCCCTTGGTTTTAAATCCATTTTATATTTTGCTATAATCGATTCTTAGCATTAAAAACAACTTTGAGTTAATGTTTTTTCTGTTTTTGTTTTTTTTTAATTCAGAACCAGTTACAGACCAGTTAGACCTATTAAGGAAACACAGTGTTGAAAGTACTGGCAAAATAACAACTACACTCGAGGAGAGAGAAATGAATAGAGGCTTGAAAGCACTCAGGGATAGAAGAAATGCCCTCAAACAGTAAAGAAAAATAGACTTAATTTGGGATTCATGACAAGTTCATTGGAAATTTAAATGGTAAATTAAAACTCTTGTGGAAAATTACTACTATAAATTATTATGCTGGTAAGCCCAGGGAAAAAAAAAAAAAAAAGCAAGTTCCGCTCTAGTATGGCACCACTACTGAAGTAATCCAGCATTACTATTAATTCAAATTAGAAACCCATTTTTTGTAGAAGCATGCATTTATAAGTATGAAGAAGTTCTTAATCGTTAGTACACAAGTACTGATCCAAGACAACATTTCATTCAATCACAGTCAAGGAAAAAAAATCAAAAAAATCTAATGGAATGATAGATTTGGTTTCATTTATCTAAGGAAATGTTTCTTGGACACAAGCCTAAGTTAAAGACTGTTTGAATTTTAAAAAGGAAGGGCATGTACAATTTCTGCTTTCTCATTCTCCTCTTCCCCAATTATTATCCTGTCTTCTTCAATGCTAGAAAGTATTTACAACAGTTTAGAATGAACTGTCCAGGAACAAACCGGAGTTCTATGGTGAAGTCATAGGAAAGCATGACTTTCTCCTATATATGGCTAGAGATTTCTCAGAAACACAAATGAAATTACTTCAATATGTGAAAAGAGCACAAAACAGAGACAAAACAGAAGGCATCGGTCAAGGTCAGTTTCCTTTCTCTGAAACAGGAACAACTGCTCAATATTTGCAAGCATTAGCATTATATAAGTCCTTCTGTATTAGTGCTATATGAAATTTGGCCACCACCAAACAACGGAAAACATGACAAAGCATTAGGCAAAGTAAGTAGTATTTTTCTCCCTGTCTCACTTTCTGATTTCCTTCTTTTGCTATGGTCTGTTCCCAATTGTTCTCAAAAGTTTCTTAATGGAGCAACTTCAAAAGAGAGAAATCCTGGTTAAAAACTAAATGTCTTTATCAGGAGCAGAGTCACTGGAGAAACTTAACCACAACTTTTCAAAATGAAACAGAGGAAGATTTTGCCCATGAAGCTGTTTCCTTTTTCAGTGGACTCCTATGACAGGCTTCTTATTTCTTGGAAAATTAAATGATTTCAAGAACTCTTCTGAGATGAGGAGAAAGAAGAGACTAAAGAGAATAAGGATTTTATAAAGATAACTTCTACTAGACAAATTACAGTGCATGAGCCAACATATAATTATGCACTGAGCTCCAACATCACCTCTGCCTCCACAAAAGCCATCTAGTACCAGAAATCCCTATGCCTGATTCATGCTGTGGCAAAGACCAACTGAGAAAATGGTACTTCACCAACAAACAACCCTGAAGATGGTAAAACAGAGAAAGATGTACCTCTCTAAATTTTTACAATCCGTTGTTACTGTGATCTGAACTCCACATCCCACTGCTTAATCAGGTATGTACCACAGACAGAAAAATTATGCACATTTCTCTCTAGGTTTCTGTTGATAATGCAGACTGATACAAATAAATTTTCTGAATGTCACGTAACTATTCATATATAAGCAGCTCACGACTCTGTTAGAATTGTTATATTTATTGTGACTAAATGTCTTTTACAAGCAAATGGAAGTGCCTCTGCCCTCCTCCTCACTACCATTCCGCTGAAACATGTTGCAGAGAAAAGTGCCTAGATGGGTTAGAATATTTCCAGAGAACAACACTCCAGAGGCTCTCATGAGAGCCTGTTCCAGTGCTCTGTCACCCTAAAAATAAAGAAGGTTTTCTCATGTTAAGATGGACCTTCTTTTGTTTCACTTTGTGCCCATTGCCTCTTGTTCTGTCACTGATCACTGCTGATCACTTGACTTCAACCATTAGATATTCAGAAGCATTAGTAAGATCCCCTCTCTTCTCTTCTCTTCTCTTCTCTTCTCTTCTCTTCTCTTCTCTTCTCTTCTCTTCTCTTCTCTTCTCTTCTCTTCTCTTCTCTTCTCTTCTCTTCTCTCTCTCTTCTCTTCTCTTCTCTTCCTCTTCTCTTCTCTTCTCTTCTCTTCTCTTCTCTTCTCTAGACTGAACAGTCCCAAGCCTCTCAGCCTTTCCTCATACAGGAGATGCTCCAGCTCCCTATCATCTTTGTGGGCCTCTGCTGGATCTCTCTAAAAGTTGCCTTTCTTTCTTGAACTGGAGAGCCCAGAACTGGACACAGTACTACAGATGTGGCCTTAACAGGGAAGAGGTGGAAGATCATCTCCCGCAACCATTGTTACACTCTTTGTTTCGGGACCCAGAATACCACTGCCCTTTCTTGGCCACAGCAGTGCACTGCTGGCTCACAGTTAACCCATCGTCCACCAGAACACCCAGATCCTTCTCCACAGAGCTCCTTTTTTGGAGGTCAGCCCCTAATCAGTCCCGACACATGTAGTTACTCCTCTCCAAGTGCAAGACTCTACATTCGCCCTTGATGTATCTCGTAAGGCTCCTTTCTGCCCACCTTTCCAGTCTGCACAGGTTTCTCTGAATGACAGCACACTTTCTGGTATGTCAGCCATTCCTCGCAGCTCTACATCAGCAAATCTACTGATGGTGCATTCTATCCCTTCATCCAGGTCACTGATTAAGATGTTAAAAAATACCAGCCCCGTGTGGAATACTGCTAGTTACAGGCCTCCAACTAGACTCCGTACTGTTGATCACAGCCCACTAAGCTCTGCCAGTCATCCAGTTCTCAGTCCACCTCCCTGTCCACTCATCTATCCCACACTTCCTAAGCTTACCTGAGAGGCTGTTATGACAGACAGTATCAAAAACTTACATAAATCAAGGTAGACAACTACTCTCCCCTCATCTACCTCTCCGCCTAGATGTTGTACTGAGGGACATGATTTAGTAGGAAATATTGGTGATAGGCGGACAGTTGGATTGGATGCTCTTGGAGGTCTTTTCCAACCTCGGGGATTCTATAAAGTAGTAAAGTTCAGGTAGTATTAGGTAAAAACTTCTATTTTTTATTCCTTTGCTTAATGGTTAAGAAGTTTGGAGGAATAGCAGATATTTTGCTTTAAAAGTGCAGCTTTGAATTGTCTTAATCGTTCACTAGTGAGAAATATTTAAGGTGACAGAATCAGGCCTGTCATGTTACTTCACCAAGAAAACAGAAAAGTTTGCTACGAAACTGAAGTAGTTGTGGACCAAAACTTTCCATCTTCAAGAGAAAGTGAAGATGTCATTCAAAAGGGAGTGGAAAGGCATCTAAGACACAGATAAATTGTGAATTTAGAGTGTCCATATGTTTATCATGCATCATATGGATATTGCACTCTTTTTAACCCAATACTAATTCAGAGAAATTTCCCCCCAACTAATGCTTTTGATATTATTTCCACAAAGTAACTGTGAGAACTGGACACAAGTTCTGGTATGCAAGAAAGGCTGTCAGAGACATACTTTGAGTGCTGCTTCAACACAGGGCTTACAACTGAAATATGATGACTTAAAAACATACATTTCTACTTCCTGCCGTGGCAAGGTCATGGACAAAGTTTCCCTCTGTCAATCATTTTCATATTTTGCTAAAGCATAACTCTAAGCAGTAGAGGAAGAAAATTAAGATTAGAACTACAAGCAAAGCTACTAGTAGAATGCATATATATTTCCAGCATTTAGCTGAAATAATCAATAACTAGATATAATTAAGCACAATGACAGAATCAGAATTATATCACCTGAACTAGTAGATATTGCTTAACAACGTGAACTATGAACTACAAAGATTGAACTCACTCAAGTGAGTCATTTGCAGTTTCTTACAAAATATTTGTTAGGTAACAGCTTAATTGTAAAAATTATTCTAACAAACTGAACATTCCAATTAATGAATGAAAACATGAGAATAACATCCCAATTCCAAAAAGACTACTCCTATGCAATATGTATGGAGTACTGTTTGCATCTGTGTATAACTTAAGTTTCCTCAAAACGCTCTCCTGGGGTGGAGTCAAAATAAAAATGAATTACTAACCCATCCATCTATCTATTTTCATTTTGTATGTTATTAATATAGCACATGCAGTAGTCTTGTCTATATTTCTGTTACAACATGGTGGCATTGGACTGACATAACGGTCTTAAGGAGTTTCCAAATATAAATATATTCTAATGAGATAATCCCTAGAGCATAGATATGGAGGAATGCTATCTAAATAATGTCACTTCTATTGCAGAATTGGTTTCAAATTAATTGTTTCTTTCTAAAGCTATAATTATCAGGAGGAATGCAGTTAGTCAGAAAAGATGAAGTTAAAAAGTGCATAATGTTTAATAGCTCATTAAATAGAAAATATACTGTAAATCTGGGAATCAGAATGACTCGCAGCTAACTGTGAGATGATGGGTCATGGCACATGAAAAGAGACTTTTCTGGCAGGAAAGCAATTTGGTAATGCTGACTGCAGACTGCATTTTCTTGACATTCCGAAAGATCATATGACACCAATGCAGATGAGGTGAACAGTGAAGAGAAAAGGAAGGGCAAGGAGAGCTAGAGGAAAAAAAGTTACGTTATGAGTGGCTGGGTGGATGATGAGGAAGAGGGGAATACAAGTGTCATTACTTCAAGTTCAAATTTCAAAGTGGGAATGAGAGTAAGATTATTGAAGAGAGGGCATTCATGCAGCTAGTGTTAGCAGTGTCAGCATTTTTCTCACATGGGCTTTTACTTAGAACTCATATAGGTGAATAATTTGCATTTATTTGTTTACAAAAAATCATGGTAACTGTTATGTGCCAATTGCTCCAAGTATGTTTTAAAAAGGATACTTCATTTTATAAGAGTGTGAAGTGTTTATTTGCCAGACATCAAATCTGTATTTATAACAGATGCAACAAATCAAAGCAACTCCAATGAAACGCTGGAACATTTAGGAATAATTACACTTGTAAAAACAAAAAGTCACATCATAGCCTCAAAATGAAAGCTCAGAAAGGCTGAGCTAAGCTCAGACTTCCTCCTGCTACACTTAGACATGAGCAGCAACCCCAGCAACTATATGAGAGGATGCAAACATGATTAGAACGGGGGAAGGCAGCTGTGCAATTGCACAGTCACAACAAGATCAGGCCATGCAGCCCATACTGTCCTCCACAAGCATGGCAGCTGAAGCCCCACACATCCTTGTAACATCATCTAAAAGCATGAAGTGATGTATGGAGCTTTGCAGCATGGGAGCTCAGATTCCCAGATGAAGCACGTGCATCTGAAAAGAGGAAGAAAGTTGCTGAGAGTTCTTTTTGACCACAAGATGATCTATGTGGTAAAGTAATACTTCTATCAAATTATAATGTTTAAAAACAGAATGCAATACTGTAATCTTGCCATAAAGGAAAATCAATGCACATTCCTTCTCCTCATGGGGAAGAAACACATCTCCTAATGCTGGAGTTCGACCAGCACCTGGGTTCATGACTACATTTCTTTGAGCAAACACCATGGTTGAGAAGTCTGGATGCTTTGGCAGTAGCGTGTTTCAAGTCTTATCTTAATCCCAGTGTAAGAGATTTCCTTCATGGTTTTAGATTGAACAGAAAAAAGCAGCATCATACAATGAGAAGTGTCAGGCAACATTAACCATATTGGCTGATAACAATGTATCTGAATTTACAGCTTGTTATTTTAGCATACAAATACAATTTTTCTTGTCTTGATTCCAGTAAGCTTATAAATCAGAACTTATCTCACTTTATTTACTGCTGCTATCAGACACCAAGATAAAATTTACCACCTTACTTAAGTATAGCTTATTTGTTACAATGTAGAGATTAAAAAGAAGAAAAAAAATCAAAGCTGAATAAACACAGGTAACACAGTGTTGAGAGTATTGTTCTACTGTCATGGCACAGAAATAGATCCTTTTTTTTTCTGTGGTTAAGCTTTAAACATGACCTCATTTCTTGCAGAAATATCACAGCCTGACATACTTTGTCAGAAAGGGATATTTTACTTCAGTGCTACACCAGTAACTTCACATTCGAAGAATCACATGACTGTTATTGTAGTTTCTAATACTATAATACAGCCCAGCATCTTTCTGAACATTACTTGCTGTTATATAGTCTGTTCTGAAGATAAGAGAAATGAATGCTTACCGAGTTGTAGGGCTGACAACCCATAGAAACAACGCTCAAGTCTTGAATTTGTACCCAGAACACAGACACAAACATAGCCATTTCAGCAGCACCCCACCCACATGCCTTCAACGTGGATCTCTCCAAGCAGTTGGCAACATTTATTCAGGCTCCCTTCAGAAAAGTCTGCAAGCACATAATTAATTTGACTAGTCCCATTGAAGCCACATGCTTGCAGCTGAAATGCCTTGCTTGATCAGAGCTCAGTTTCTGCCTCGCTGTGCACACAGCAGGTGCACATCCTCATTTTTGCCAGCGGTCACTTTTATGGTCTGGCCAGATCTACAGTAAAAAACAGACTAAGACTACTAACTCATTTTAGATAAACCATGAAACAAGCTTCAGATAGTACTAACTCTCATCCATTACTGGAAAAGATCCAAATCCCAGTCAGTCTGCTACATACAAACAGCACAGAATGACATTATTTTCCACCAAGCCACCCTGACATACTTTGCAGTGTCATTAAGTGCAACGATACAGCAGCTAACAATGAATTATGGTTGAGTCTAGAATTCAAAACACCAAACAGATATCTTACCAGAAAGTCACCACTAAAAGGGGATCAAGAACCGCACAGTTCTAACACAGCGCTCGCAGATCTCCCATTTGCACAGCCAGGAAGAAGGCCCCCAGTCTGAGCCTGCACATCAGAGGCCTTGGGATATCTTTGGCATAAGTGGTTTCCTGCGGTGAGGGAGAAGTCACAGGCAGAGATTGTAACCAAGGAAAGTGCCCCATAGAGATGCTCAAAGGGGCACAAAAAGCCATTGGGTGATCCAGGGGCAGCACTATATGCCCTGCCCCATCCCATGGCACAGCAAGTCAGACTGACATGAGGACAGGATCAAACACCGCACAGCCCTCCAGGTTGTAGCGAGATGGAGCAGAGGCCACTGCTCCACCTTATCAATATGTGATGCAGAAACTGCAGTGAGGGGAGCAGGAGGGAAAAAGCTGATACAAAAGCATCAGTGCAAATGTGAGAGACTTGTCAGGTCTGTGCTCCTGTCTCTAAAGGAGCTGGTGTGAGACTGCATGTTACTGAGAGATTTATTTTAAAATGTATTATATCTTGCTTTTATTTAAAAAAAAAAAAAAAAAAAGAAAGAAAAGAAAAAAGAAAAAAAAAGAAAAGAAAGAAAAAACAGAACTCAAGACAACATCAGTTTGGTTCTAATAAGCCAGTTAAAATATACAGTGCTGCAATTATGCCTCCTTTCATTTCAAAAGGGAAATTGCTTTATCAGATCAGGCCAGTGGTCCATCTAGTCCAGTGCCTCATCTTCAAATAGTGGATGTTAATATCCCAACAGAGACAAGAAATCTTCCACAAAGCAAGAGACCAGCATGCAACCAAAAATAAAGATTCAGTTATTCATTTCAAAAGTATTTCATATTAAGTAGTCCATTCCTCAATTGTTTTATTTCTACAGCTGAGTAGGTTAGCTGAACTGTGCTTGTGCATTTATTCATTTGCGAAGTTTGGCAGCCTAAAGCACCTTACACCACCTCAGTTCCGTGTCATGATTTAAGCATAGAAGATTACCAAACAACTCACTGTCTTCAAAAGTACTCTACTTGCTTTCATCTGCATGCTGCCCTGTCCTGTGGCTCTCCCTTCTGCACTGTTAGTTGGATGCTCGCAGTACAGGAGGCTGTGCACAGTGCTGTCCTGGTGCTGTGAGACGTGTGTTCAGGTTTCCTATTACAAGATCAGCAAGATGTGAAGCGGGGCTGCTTGAGTACATAAGCCATTAACACAGTGCAGATTGCAAGGTTTGATGAGCTTTAAAAACAAGGGACAAACATCACTTCCTAATTTTTATGCATGCAATCATATACGCAATTGCTTCCATACTGCCAGGGGGAGGGATCTAATCTATAGGAAACATTTTCTAGGGCTACATCAGGCAGTATCTACAGTTAGAATGCTTCCTACAAACCAGTGTTCTAACACAGGAAACACAAGAAGCTTTTCTTTTAGTGACTTCTTCCCATTTTTTCTAAGTATATGGTGTTCCACTGTAACTAGTACTGTAAACCATTATGTCTATTTTTTCTTTCTTCTTTGATAGCATTTTTCAAAACGCAATGCATGAAAGAAGTTCTCTACAAATGCCTTGAATTGTTTATCTTAAAAATGTGACTGTTTTCCACTAGCAGTAAGAAAAAGTACATTAGGTGGCCATTATTATTTTGTCTTCTCTTTTGATAAATAACTGACTCTCTAGGATGACTACAAATGGCTGCAAGCGTGTATGAACAATCAAAGAACTGAAATCACTACCTCTCCAAGTTCTACCAGAGCAAAAGGAGATCACACTCAACACTGAACAGCACTGCCGTTGATGTTTCCATGTTTATTCTTATGTCTAATATTATAGCTCTGACTCAGTTACGAAGACTGTTTTGAAGCATATATTGACAGCTTGCAAAACTAAATAACTGGGCCACAATTCCTGTTCAAATAGCTCCAACGGGTATTTCAAAACTATTTCAAATCCACTTACAATGGATCCTGCGAAGCTCAGTATAGTATGTAAATGTTTTCTCACCCTAAAAAAAAAGCAATTGAAATCCTTTTGAGGTGCACACTTAAATTCAGTGATCTAAAGATAATGGAGCAAATCTCCAGCTGGTTTAAAATGTCAGCACTTCAACTACTTCAATGGAGCAATGAAAGTCTACATCAGTTCAGGATGCCCTTCTTAATACATAAAAATGGTCATGAATGGGGCCAGATCAGTGTTCAGCTCTGCTGACATGGGAGGACCCTTCTGTTATATTCATCGAAGTATAACTTTTGTCTCAATCCCCTTAAAATACAGCACTGCAAAAGGAAAACGGAAAATGTGTTTTGAAATGAAAAGTGGCTGCTACCTGAATTATCTGGGGATACGGCAGAAAATCAATGAGGGAAAGACAACAAACGCATCATTCAAATGAGATGTGTAAATATGAGACCGAGCACTAATTAATTAAATTTGTCGAGTCTTCACTTGCTGTAACCTTTGTATCATTGTGAAGACTTTGTTTGCTTTCAGTTATTTCCTTTGTTTGATGACATTCGACTAATAAATACATTGATGAATTGCAACAGTAAATGCCACCCGTTTATCACAAAAATAAGTGCTGATGTTTGTGACACAGTGAAGTTAAAGGATTTGTTGTTCTTGTTTGAACTTTCAGTACTTAATGAGGGAAATAATACTGATCTCCTGGATAAACTTCCTGATTTTTATTTTAGTTTTCAGTGAACACACAGCTGCAGAGTAACACGACTTAATGAAGCGTTTCTAATAAAATACTGCAGAAGTGAAAAGAGGGACACAGAACTGCTTGCTTACTGATACTTGTATCATTTGGAATAATTTTTCAAGATGGGAATCACATTTTTCTGTAGGTGAGTATTAGGGAATGTGACTTCTCTGTCTTCCAAAGTCAGTGGTTTCCTTTAACATGGATAACGAGTTTGCAGTTTTCCATTACTTATTAATAGTAAGTAAAACACACAATATAATTAATGCATCATACTGCTCATGCACTATTTATGCTTTACACAGGTTGGTGAGTAGTAATACAGCCAGCAATAAATTTACGTGAGAAGATGTTCAGATCTAAAAAAAAAATGCCACAGTACGTTTTTCTCACCAGAAACATAGAGCCTGCATTTGTAAAGAGGTCCTTTATCAAGCCTGTCATCACCTGCCATGAAATTATGAAAGTTCTCGGTTGCTACATGTTTTTCTGCTGCCACAATTCAGTGTAAAGTATTATTTGCTCTGTGTAAACCTAGACAGGGTTCAATGAATCATCACTTTGCAACTTGCCAGTAAAGCAATCTCCAGCATCCATCTGTAGACACATCTATTTACTTCCGTGCAGAACTAGTTATTCATGTATTCCCTACTGGAATTATCAAGTGCCTTGCAAGAACCTGCAGGCAAAGCTGAAACCCCTCTGCTCATAGGAAGAGATGGGAAAAAGGTTACCCCACGTATCCAGTGCGATAGAAGACACTGCCACATTACTCATCATTCTTTGATTATAACAGTATGACAAGAGTCAAGATTTTATCTCAAAGTCAGACGCTACCGGCAGCGTATATAAAATTAATAGCACATTTCTGAGAACCCCCTTATGCTCTAACAACACATGAAGCACTGAATAGCAGTAATTCTGATCTCCAACCAACTCGTTGAGCAAAGCTCTCCTCTAAAATTACGGCACACGGAGAGTTACGTTTATAACGGTGACAGTACTGTAGTTTGGGGAATTGGGACTCCGTGAAACTAAAAAACACACAGCTTTTAGTATTGCCTCAGCAGCATCAGCTCCCCCAAATAAATTTTTAATAATGAAATTTCTATGAATTGCTTTACCACTGCTCATTATGCACAAAGTAATTTAGAGGCACTGGGTATGAAATGACTGTGCAATTACTGTGGAAAAGGTAACCCTCTGCCACGATACCAATGCCTCCATGTGCACTTTCCCAACTTCAGCTGAGCTGCTCTCTCTGTGCCACTGAACTACTTCGTGTGTACTCAGTGCTACACAACATAATCTTCATTTATCAATTCGACTTCACTTGGATCAGCCCATAAAGTAGCTTTAAAGTATTAAACACATAGCGGGCTGAATGCTAATGTCTGGAACTACTCGGTGAAACAGAGAGACCAGATAGCAATTATCATTTAGTCAATAGTAATTTAAATGCACCCAGTGCTGCCAGAAGACCCCGAGACCTCAAATGTTTTACGGGGCTTCCAGGGATAGGGGTTGAGTGTGTTTATTATTCCGACTGAGGGTTCTCCAGGAGCTGAAGCACGGTTCTTTGAATGCAGAGCCGGAGTCGGCCGTGGGGTGAGTGGGAGCAGTGAAGTGCTCAGTGCTTTGCAAAAATACTGATTATCTCCGAGCAAATGATGGAAACAGACAACGGTAACTACACATATCATTTAAAATGCTTGAAGCAATGATTTTTAACTCCTGGGAGGAATGAAGCATGCTGCAGATATGCGTCTGAGAACTCCTAACAGGGCAGTGTAGGCTACTTGTCTGTATTCTTTGCACAGATTAGAGGTGCGCAATCCTACAGCTCAAAGGGAACAACATGAGTTATGTTAAAACTTTGCCCTGCGGAGCCGTGAACGGCATGGAGCAAGGAGAAATCTTTTTCACTGCGGAATACAGAACCTGTAACATTTAGTGCTAAACGAGTTCACTGAAACGGAAGGGAAGCAACGCGGACGACAAGACAGGCTTCGTACCCTGCACCACAACTTGGGGAGCGTTACGGCCAGAAGGAAACGAAGCTACGAACCATCCCTTTACGGCAATATTAACCTCCACCCGCAGCCATCCGCCGTCCAAAACCCCGCGTCCCGAGGGTGCAGCGAGTTAGCATCCCCTTCCCCTCCCACGCGGCCGGACCGACAGACCGGTGGGCACCGCAGAACTGTCCGCCTCACTAAACCAACTCCAATTACAACCGGCAGCTCCCTCCCAGCCACGCTCCCCAACTTTCGGGCAGCGGGAAGGAGGGCGGCATCGCCCCGCGGTCCGGCCCGGCGCACGGACATCGCCCGCTCCGCTCCGCTCCCACGTACCTGCGGCCGCTCCGTGCTGGTGGAAGGAAGCACCCCGCGCTCGGCCGCCTCCCGTCAGCGGGGAGCTCCGGCCTCAGCGCCCGGGCATCGCCGGCACACGGCCCGCGGCATTGAGCGGCTCCGCGCCGTTCGGCTCAGCCTCCCCGGGAGAAAGCGGGGCGATGCCGCTGAGGGTGTTAAGTGCGTGAGGGAAGAGAGGAGGGGCGCGAAATGTTTCTCGTGCGCGATTTCAGAGTATTAAAGAAAAGAAAAAAAAAAAAAAAAAAAAAGAAGTCAAGGGATTCGCTGTTAGAAAAGCAGCGGGTGAGGGAGTCCTGCAGCCCGGTGCTGCTCCGCCGGTCCGTGCGGTCCCGATTCAGCCCCAGCGGCAGAAGATGGGAGGAAAAGCCGGCGCGTCCTGCAGCGATCCCTGCGTTACAGCGGCGCTGATTGGCCTGCCCGCCCCGCACACAGCCGCGTCCCCCTCCTGCCGCCTCCTTCTCTCTCTTGGGAAAAGTAAACGGAGAAAGAGAGAGGGCTTCACCTGCAACAGCAGCCGCCGCCTGCGCGCTCGGCTCCGCGCCGCGCAGGAGCGCGGAGGGGCCGCGGGGCGGCACGGGCGGCTCCCAGCGCTCAGTGCCGGTGGGCGGGTGGGGAACGCCCGTCTGCTCCGTCTGCCTCCTTCCCTCGCGGTCCCGCGGCCGTGTCTGAGGTGGGAGCGCTCGGCAGCGGTGCCCGCGCGCAGCGGGGCTGAGCCGCCGCTCCGCCCGCCCCACGCGCGGCTCTCCCTCCTCTCTCCTCCCCTCCTTTCCCAGCAGCGGGACGGGGGTCTGCCAAGTTTCACACGCGCGCACACGTGGCCGCCGGGAGGAGCGGATCCCCGCGGTGCCGCGCTCCCCCGGGACCCCTCCGGGCGGTGGCCGGGCGGGGGACGCGGGGCCGGGCAGCGCCCCCGGGCCGTGAGTGGGGCTGAGGCCGGGCCAGGCCAGGGCAGGGCAGGGGCGACAGGGAGGCGGCGGCGCCCTCAGCCAAAAGCTGGACTGTGTCTCCCTCCAGAGGGAGACAGGAGGCACTTACGGCGGCTCCGGCGGAGGGAAAGCCCCGCTTTTCCCAGCGGTGCCGGTGAGTCCGTTCTGGCTGGCCTGGGAGGCGGCAGGTGGTTTTTATTAGGAGTCAGAGCTCTCCTCTTTCTGCCCTGTTAACGGCCACGGCAGCTGGTTGACAGAGGGAAGCGCTGGTGGGTGAGGATGAGTAGAAGCGCAGCTTGCTGCTTTATTTCACTGTGGTTTGTGCTGTTAACAAAAAGGGTGCAGGGAAGTGGTGAGAGCCAAAGGACCTTCACTAATTCCAATAATATCAAACACGGGGTCAGATTCTTAGTTTTCTCCCAGAATGCTTGTCCATTCTTAGGTTAAATGGAAACGATCACATGCTGGGTTAAGAAGCACTGATTTACTTAACCATCCTTTGTCTTTCTTTTCTTGTTATCTGTACCAGCCACCAGAACAGCCAATTTTTGGAAAAGAAGCTTTTGTTGAGCTTTTAGCTGTCAGCACATCTTGCGTGGTCAGCCATTTGAGAAGCAAAAGAAGGAAGCGATACCACAACTGTTATGGTCCGTGCCAGTGTCTGTGTGAGTAAGGATATGTAGAATGTTTGAACTTATCTTAATTTTTTTTTTTCCAAAGCAAATGCAGATCTGGAGGCCCATGCAATCAAAAAGACAAGGCAAAAGAAATGAGGAAAAAGCTTCATGCTCACTACCTCGCACACACATAGGACAGAATACAAAGAGGCTCCTGTGGAAAGGGCAAGTTAAAAGTAGCTTGATGTGTGGTTGTCACACTCACAGCTGAGGTAAGCAGTGCAGCGCACAAGGCTGGGTGCACCTGCAGCCAAGTGAGAAGGCCCTTGGTTAGGTAGACACATGGTGGTCTTACTCATTGGAGGCTGTTAGAATAACATCACAATTTCCCATGTTGGTAACTGTGTTTCTGCATTCACAAAGGGCTAAAAATAGTACAGAAGAGACTGAAACAACTGTGACTACTGCAATCGGCAGTCAAATTTCAGCGCATTGAGCAGACCTAAGGTAGTGTGAATCCATAGGGGCTGGATGCTCTTTCCCACCAATGCAAAATGGCCATGGAGCCTGAATAGCAACAGAATGGCTATCTGTTACTGTTGTATGAGTGAGTGTAGGACCACAAATATTGTTACTGGATTAAAAGCAGCCAGATAACGCCTGAAGTGCAGCTGTTGCACTTTCAGCGTAGCTAACACCTTGTAATTATAGGAGCGCACAGATCTATATTAGCTGCTTTTATCATTACACTCATGTTGACAGTGTATGGCGAGACCAGACACTACTTGGCAGCTTCATGCTGATGTCCTGCTGTTACAGGAATCAGGAAAAGCACATCTAGAGACACAGAACTACTGTAGCCAAGTTAATACAAACAAGTCACATGAAGAAAAAAAAGAAGAGAAATGGAAGGAAAAAACAATAGACAAAGCAACAGAAGAGAGGTAGCCAACTTCGGAAAATGTAATCGTTCTTTACGGTGTGATGTTGTTGCACATGGACAGCTGTTCCAGACCGCTTTGCCCAACACCCCAATACCAGGACAGATGCACAACATTCACGTGCAGGCTGTCTGATGCCATGCAGGAGTACACACCCTCAGGAAGGGTCCTATGCGCTGCCACAGTATGGCCAGCACTCCCAGGAAGGACTGAAATGATCCATTACACCTATGCAGTACAGCTGGCTTTGCAGATGCTTACTTAGTAAGGCTGACTCATCTCCTAAGGTGCATTTGGGCATGCTGCAAATACACGGTATGATAAATCCACCATTTTCTGGAAGCACCAGATCGGCAGTCTTTACACTACACAACCTCTATTTATATCCTTCTGACTGGAAAATCCCCAACAGAATACTGCAGCCATAGAACACAACACAGTTACAGAACACAACTATTATGAACGTCCTTTTTTGCTTTAGTTTTTGAGTTAGTGTCACTACATCTTACTTTTTTGTCTCTTCCACACACTGAAAGAAAAGCATAAAGCATAAAAATGGGCATCAGTTCTCACAACAGGTGTAACGTTTGGAACAACTTCAGTACTTCTATTTCAAGTTGAACAGCCCAGCATAAAAAGGAGGAAAAGTAAGAAGTTATTTCAGAATGTGGCAGTTGTGTATATGTTGATTTAGTATGTTTTTGCACACTGATTTTACTCAGAGGCATGCACGTTCTGAGGTGCTCAATAGATGAAAGGAACATTTTGGTGGACATGATCATTTTACATCAGAGAACTGGTGAGTTCCCTGGTGTCTACCAATAATTTTGCTCCTTTTTCTTTACCGTGAGATCATTCCCCTCCTATCATTCACCACGTTATTGACTTAAATTAACTGCAAGTGCCAGTGACAGCACTGTTAGGTTCTCAGTTTCTCATTTTGTACATAAAGATAGTTTTTATTTGGGCCTGATATACAGCATTTTCCTGTATCCTTTTATTGCCACTCCCTAATCTGGAGAAGAAGCATTCAGCTTGTCCACCAGCATCCACAGGCCTTTTTCTGCAAAGGGGTTTTATAGACAGTGTCAAGCTGGTGCTGTTGCATTTGAGTTATTTTGTACCAGGTCCTGGACTTGCATTTGTCTTTGTCAGACTTGAAGAGAGCTCACTTCTCCAGCCTGTTTCGATTTCTCTGAGCATCGGCGCTGCCCTACAGCATATCGACTGCTCCCCCACCTCAGTATCACCTGCTGAGAGTGTTTGCCACTCTGTCATGCAGGCTGTTAGAGAGGGCCGTAAGCACATTGACTCCAGTATTGAACACTGGGGAATGCCACGATAACTGGCCACTGCTCATTAAGTCTGCCACTGCAGCCAGTTTGCGCCCTTGTTGTAAGCCAGTACCATGTTATAAGCCATCCAGCATGTATCTGCACAATTTGGCCACAAGAATTTTATGGTAGACCATATCAAAAGCATCAGTATAGTAAAGATAAGCATCCACAGCACTCCTCGTCCCTACACAGCCAGTCATTTCATCGTGGAAGGCAATCAAATTGCTAAGAAACAGTTTGCCTTTGTAGAATCTACAGTGACATTTCCAAATCACCTTCTTGTCCTTCATATGTGTGGAAATGGCTTCCAGTAGAATTTACTTTATAACTTTCCTGGGGTCTGGTTTGTATGATGGTTGCTCCAAAAGTAATGCTTCCTGTTTTATTGTGTTGGCTCACAACATCAGAAGCAGGTGGTGTTGGTCTGACAGACCAGTATTCCATTCCATTTTGTTGCTGTGTGACGGATGGCAGCAGAGGCGCAGTCTGACACAATAGTTTCTGACATGGAAGCGCATCTGAAGCAAAGGTGTGGCACTGAATTCCTCCACGCAGAAAAATAGCACCCATTGTCATGCACTGCCACTTGCTGAACGTTAATGAAGATCAGACAGTGGATGTGATCACAGCAAGGCAGTGGGTGGTACATTTCAGCAATGACAAAAGCGACGTGAAAGAGGTCATGCAGATTTTTACAAATGCAGCATGCAGGCTCTTATTCATCACTGGCAAAAATGCATAGCTAATGGTGGTGAGGATAGGGTTTTGTAGATAAGAATCTGTCTATCAAATAGTGCTGTTGCCCCCTCCCCCAGTGCACTTGGATGCACCTGGTCCCACAGGTTCATTTTCTTAAGAAGGCCCTATTCATCTTCCCCTATCATGGATCACAGAATCACAAGGTTGGAAATGACCTAGAATGGTACAGTGCTCCCCTAAACTCATCTGAAAAGCAGAGTTAAACAAAGATAAGGAAATCCTGGGCTGAATACTGTTTTCCTGACCTACTGCATAGAATATCATGCAGAAAGATCTATCTTCTTAAGCTATTTCATCAAAAAGAGCAAAATCCCCCAGGCTATAAGAACTCTAGCTATTCTGAAACATAAAGAACCTTCTTTCTAATACTTTGTAAAGCACCTAAGCTCCCTAAAGGGGAGAGATTTAAAAATCTGCACTCCTCATTTCTCATTTGTTACCACTTGAGAAGTCACCACTGACTGTTTTTGTTTTTTTGGGGTCTTTTAAATATCATCATAAGGCACCATATTTTCTCCAGGTGTCAGAGACCCTGTGCTGCCAGGTACAGCTTTTGAGTCTCACTCTTGGGAGGCAAGTACCAAAAAAAAGTTAGGTGTTAGTACATTTTGTGTTGTGGCTCCAAAACTTTTCTGAATCTACTTAATCTGTATAGGGAAAAAAATAATCAGAAGGGTTCAGAATAAAAGTAGAACAGTATTCATCAACTTCTCCTTTGGAAATAGTCATGCATTTTCTGCTGAACAGATAATTTCCTTGGTTACATTATGTATCTAATACGCAATACGTCCGTGCTTTATTACACTAAAAGGAATAAGGAATAGTCCAGGGGTGAAACATTGCAGGGTGGACATAGGGACACCTGTATTGCACGATAAAGTTGTAAATTTCAGCAAGATTGAATGCAGTGCTGGTTGCTTATTGGTGGAAAACCAAGTACTACTCTTGAACATGGGAAAAGCCCAAAACTACAAAACTATAGTCAGTAATAAAATGTGAGCAGTTTTTCTTTTCTTTTTTTTAACTATTCCTTCTACTACACCTGGAACTCAACAGAAAACAGAAACAAGCATTAAATCACACATTTCAAGAAGGAAATAGGAGAGGTGGAAGGTGTTCATAAATGTCTGGCCTGAAGCTGGACAACAGTGTAGTGTAAAATGTTCGTTGGCCTGATATGCATTTACCATTAATCTGATACGGATTAAAAGTTTTTATTCTACTTTGTCTAACAGCATCCATTCTTGCAGCCATGCTTACAAAGAAATTTTTACCCCTGGTTAAGTGCATGTTAATTTTATCTCAGTTCTGTGTTAAAGGTTGGACTATAGACAAAATGAGGAAGGAAAAAAAAAAACTATTTAAAAAAAAACTTTGCAACCTTGCAGGAAAGTGATGAGCTGACCTCCTTACCTAATGAGATATTAGTGTCAATTTAAAATAAATAGAATTATTTCTAAAATGAGGTCTTGAATTATCTTTATGAATTAATCATACTTAAATAATTAAATTATGTTAAAGAAAACAGAGAGTTGAGCAGACCATGAGTGATAAAGGTAAGGAAGGATCAGGCTGATTTCACAAAATGAATCATAGTTAGCTTTTGTCATGAAAACTCTTTGTTGAGGGCAACATATGCTGGCAGATTGGAGAACTCATCTGCAAGAAGAATTAGGCTTCACTGTAGAGCCTCGTGGTGCCATTTATTATCTCGTGATGGAGCCTTTTCTAATCTGTGTGGTGTCATTTTAAAAACAGGCATCACAAATTCTGGTAAAAAAAAGGTGTCAATGCTTATTAGCCCAGTAACTCAGTTCCTGCACTGTGGGAGATAAATTAGGGAGCTGTAAGACGTGTTGTTTGTTGCAAAAAAAGGATCACTGTGAACTTATCTGGGTTATTTTTTTCCAGTGAAATAGTGTCGTGTCTGTTTTATAGTTAAGAAGCGGTCTTTCAAATTATATAATACAAAGTTTTGTGAGGAAATTTAGTGAAGGGTACAGTGCATTAAATACGAATAAGTTGTTCTGTCTCAGTATTTCATTCTGACTTAAAGTCTTACTCTGAATTGTAACAACTTGAATTTTAGTAGGGGAAGGAAAAATAAAAGAAAATTACATTCAAGAATGTACTAGACTTGGGTATGTGCGTTAAAAAACATTAAAAGATGCCTTAAATGTTATTACAGACTTTACATTTTATCGTGCTGTTAAGGCGAGGTTAAAAAGGCATTTTTTTAATATCATTTTTCCACAGCTTGAATGTGGACAAAAGTAGATCTTCCAAGAGCTGAGGGCAAAAGTACCATTATTTAGAATATTATCTACTGCATTTATTTCATAACAGCATGAAACTGTGAGGGAAAAAAAAAAAAAAAACCAACAACAGGAGACCAAAAACTATCACATTTAAATGTTCTGAATTGCAGATTTCACGATGTTTTTTTAAAAAAGGCCACTAAAAAGGAAATCTTTTAGGGGGGGATGGGGGAGACGTGACAAGTTGCTATTAATTCAGAATGAAAAAGACGTCTGGTTAATGAAGAATCTAAAAAAATCAGCTCTGTGTATATAAAATTTACATTTTTCTATTTAGAATATCTGTGCTTTTCGATCACATTACAAATGTATAGCTAGTGAATTGCATCGTAAACACTCTGAATATAAGGCAGTTCTCTTTGTGTAAATGTGAAAGAAAACTCTATGTACCTAGAGAGGATTATTGCCACTTAGATCTCGGGATCTGCAGGGTAGGAAGTCATACATTGTATGAACTCTGCCTCTCTTCTTCATCAAATACAGAGCAGGAGATGCTAAAGATCTGTGGCTTTGAGTTTTTCTGCTTTTGTGGCTGTCATTGTCTGGTTTCTTTGAAGGGAGTAAGTTTGTGCTCAGCAGTCCTTCAGATTAACCTTGCCTTATTCATGGCTCAGACTGCATGGCAGTAGAGTGCTGTGATGTCTGATACTGCTCAGAAGAGTAACTGCAAACCTCCCTCCGCTGCAACAACCAAGGCCATACTTGCCTGACCAAGGTGAAATGAATATCTGGATCCCCATGTTAAAAGCCACCTGATGGACCTGATTCCCCACAGCCCCCACGCATGCAGCTGGGGCAGTCCGTAGAAACCCCCACCCTGTAGGATATTCCGCTTCAGCTCTGGACACCATGCAGAGCTTCACCACCTGCAGGGTGCCCTCATGTGGCACAACATCCTTTCAAATTCCCATTCCTTTCTCACTCTTGGGTCATGGTATAGATGGTATTATGGCTTGGTCTTGGCTGAGACTAATGGTTCTTTTCTGAAATCCAGCCCAAGTGCACTGTAGGAATGGTGAGTAACAATTGGTGGAGCCTTAGGTCATTGGGGACGTATGGTCATGAGAATCATATGACATTATCATTCAGACAAATGTTTAACCACTTATATTTTCTCCTAGGACCAATCCTTGCTGTGTGCACTTGTAGCCCAGAAATTCAGTATTGAAAAAGAACAAAAAAAGGATTTTCACTTGTGTTCTGAAGGGCACTCACAGGTAGCAGCTGCAGTGGCAGGCAGGTATGCTGCAATTTGGCACCTGGAAACAGGCTCATTGCTCAGAGCTCTGCACGGACAAACTTGCCTTCTCGAGCAGCTCAGTGGTATCTTGGACAGAGAAGCACAAAAAGCACAGCCTCAGAGACTCTGCTGCTGCTGCTAGAGTGATAAACCCGCCGTGTAAATCTGCTTTGTTTTTCTCCCACTTTAAGCTCCATGGCAGATCCGCTGTTCCCTGTCTGACTCCAGAATTACCTCATTATCCTCAAGTGCCCTCGTTTTCGCTGGCGTTAAGCACCCACAAATGTCGGAGAAGCCCGCAGACTTGGAAGAAGGGAGGGGGAGGGGGGTGGGGGGAATTGCTGGAAAAAAAAAAGAAAAAGAAAAAACAGGGCAAGTACTGGGAGATTTTGCCACTAGATGTCAGTATGTAGAACACAGACCCTGTACACTGCCTCACAAAATCCTGAAAAAGAACATTCCAGTTATTCTATTTCCTTTTCCTCCCCCTCCCCCCCATCCTCTCCTGACACATGTATGCAGGTACAGATAGAAGGAAAATCATCCTGGGAAGCACTTCTTTGTGGTTTGTTTTCTTTTTTTCATTGTAGCCTCACACAGATAAAAAGCAGATCTAATACCCAGTTAAGCTTGAGGTGACATATCAAAGAAAAAGAGTTGTCTAAAAGTTGAAGTTGCTAAACAAGCTGAATAGTAACAAGTTCTATGAGCTCCGGAGCTAATGAAGTCTGGTTTCCTATGGATTTTGCCTCATGGCTGATTGAAGCTTTTCCTATTCTGTGGAACTTCGAATTTTCTCTTTTTTCCCTCATGGTTGATTGAAGCTTTTCCTATGCTGGGGAACATCGAATTTTCTTTTTCTTGTGTAAGGGTGGTCCCAAGGGACAGCCTTTCAGAGCCGTATTTGTGGCTTTTCCCTCTCCTTTCCAGGCATCTTTTATTATTGTAACTGAATTCTTTTAACACTGCTACACATCTCCTGCATTTTGCTTATATCAATGGGGTTCCAAAATACACAAAGTTTGCTTCCATACAAAGCTTAGCAAAACAAAATGCAGTCACTTAAACACATGGATTTACAATACCATTTGTTTTACAATTTAACTCTTCTAGAATTACTTAACACCTAGATTGCATGAGATGTAATCCTTTACACCAGGTTTCCATATTCCTCCAGTGCAGTGAAACAGGCAGCATTGGTAACAGTTGGAAAGAGTAGATTGGCCTTCTCTCAGCATGTTTCAACTCCAGCTAAACTCCAGAATTTCTACAATGGTTCCAGAGAGAATAAGATTAAATGCTCAGCACTTTTCTCTTTTTGCAAGCTTATGCTTACTCCAGCTCTTTTTGATTATATTTTTTTTTCTGAGTTAAATTAATGAGCTTTGCTTTATTATCCTGTCACATTTTAAGCTTTGATTAGTCTAGCTCTTAAAATGTACATAAAATGATTTTGATTTTATTAGCTATTATTTAAATGATCACCTAAAATTAATCCCTTTGTAGTGTGAAGCTGTTTTTGTTGCATTACAATGGTTGCTTATCCTTCCTGACCTGACAATATATGGCATCATAAAAATTTAGCAACAGATTTTAAAAATTAAAGGGAAAATTTATGAAGCAAGAATGATAGCCATGCGGACTCATCTATACTAGTCCATAACAATGATCCATTCTGAACTATTTTTACAGAAAGAGGTCAACGCTGTGAAAAATTAGAATGTATCTAAACTGGCTTTTACATGTCCAGTATGTTAAAAAAGAAAGTGTATTTAGAATAACATCCTCAACAGGTAGATTCACAGCTATTTCAAAGTTCTGCTATGATGACCCTTGTTCAGAAGCAAAGTCCGTGCACCTTATTGATTTCCTGGGGTTAGATCTGCATGTTTTCTGGGTTATGTATTGTGTTATTTAGTAGTGTGATAACATCTTAACATACCCTCTCTGTACTGGAGTAGCATATGCTTTCTCAGATCACCTCTACTCTGTCACCTCTGTCTCAGCCCAAGCTGTCTCTGTCATGGTAAGCTTGTTCTTCCTTTTTACTCTGCCATATTGTCAATACTGAACGTACTGTGGGATAAGGGCAGCTTTCATCCCAGAGTCTGCCTTTCTTCCAGGATAATCCAGTACTCTCATTACACGTACATTTTTTGAGGTCAGTGGATTTGCTCAGTAAGTGGAGACATCTGAATTTGATCACAAATGCTGACAAGAGTATATGAATTTTTAATGCCATAGCTTAACATAAGACAATATTTCTTAAGTACTTACACAAGTTTCCAAATGCCCATTCTAAAGAAAATTCAAACTTGCTCATTCCAATTTTCTCAACACATTAAAAGCAGCTTTCCCACCTGCCCCATTACAGCTCCTCAAACTGGCAAACAAGTGGACAAAAAATGGGGGTTTTCCAACACAAACTGAAACTAAGCATTCTTGGGTTGTCTCAGATCAGGAGGAAAAAGTAAACAGGCGAAGAAAATGTTTTACTTTTTCTCCTGTAAGTGTGATAAGATAAGCTACATTTTCTCCTCCAGTCCACACTAATAGAAAACACACACGTATAAAGGTTTTCTAATGTGCAAAAACCCAGACCTTAAGGTGATCTTTGAAACAGAGGCCACATTTATACCAAGAAAATGACTGCAGTTCAGAAGGCTGCTGCATCCTCCTGAATCTAACTGTAGTTTGCGTGTTTGTTGTGGGCAGGCTGTGGTGAATCGTGAAAATTCCTCTTTCAAGAAATAAAATGTGCAGATAGCTGCGGAGATTAGAACTCACCACCTTCTTAGGTGAACTGGAATGCTATATAGGATCCCACCAAAAGAGCCAGCTGGGAGATGACGAAAGGGGAGACTTTCCACAAGGCCTGAAAATACACTGAAAATGTTCTTGAGGGAAAGAACACCAAAAGTGACTTCATCCTAGCTGTGTTTTTTCTCTTATCAAGCTCATGGGTCCTAAGCTCTTGCAGAAAGGCCCTTGTGCATACATGCTTTCTTTAGCCAAGCTACTAGTTTCTCTTTCATGGCTCTATTTCCAAGTGAAATTCCCTTGCACTCAGATACATGTGGGAGGTAGGAAACGACCATGGGGAACCATGTGATTTATGGGAGAAGTGGAAGGGGTCTGGAGACCATGATGGAGCTTCCAGAGGACCTGCCACAGGGCCAGCTGCCTGTATTGGCTGGGCCACAGATGCCCCATAGGCCCCCAGGCTCCTGCTGCTCCTGTCTCACTCTCACACTGCAGAGGGCTTGTCCTCTGCCTGTATTGTCCCAGTGCTCTTCTAAATCACCTTTCTGGCTTCACTTCCTCAAGAGAAAACAAAATGTTTATGTTATTCATTTGAAGATCTTTGTAAATTCAAACTGAAAGAACTTAATTTTACAGAGTTTGCTGTCAATCAGCGATCCTTTATATTGCATTACAGGTTCAAGTTCATCCCAAATGTCACCAGTAAAATGATTATGTTTGTATTTGAACGAGGCATACAAGTCTGACCTACACTGACTGACCACCTCTTGAAGTACTCATACTTCTTTTTTCAAGGGAAGTCTTGAATAAAGGGCAACATTTACATTAAACTCCCAAATATATCTATATTTCCAATGCTAATGTGTCATATTTTTAGATGATCTGTATTTATTTTAGTGTTAGCTAACAAAAACAAAAAATTGCAACACAGCTTTTCATGGTCAGAGGCAAACAGAAGAACAAGGATATGCTTTATCCCGATTGCAGATTGAGGTTAAAGTCTCCATGTCACTGATATATCTAATGTGCTAAAATTGGTGTCCAAACCCTTCTTATGACATATGCCAAGAGGACTAGCTACACCAATAATCACTTTCTCAATGCCAGACTTTTCCCTTCCCACCCTCACTTTCCCTATAAATTCTTAAGCCTGTGCCTTTGACTTGCTTTCCATCCTAGACCAGACATATGTGTTGTATGAAGTAACTGAGATTTAGCTCTTCTTGAGAGCGTTGTGGCAATTTGAGCCAAGTCAATGTTAGCAAAAAAAAAAAAAAAAAAAGAAATGTCAGGGGCTTTTCTTGTGCATCTGCTGCTCAGTGTAGGTACATCTGCAGTAGGTTAGGACTATGACACTCATTCTCACTCTTACAGAGGGATTTCCTCTACTGAATTTACCATGTAGGTACAGCAAATGCTACTGGATATTTAAACTCTCAGACATTTTGCATTTTGCCACCCAGCAATTGGGAAGTGACATGGCTTGTGATATTCCCACAGCTAACGAGATACTGAGAAGTTTATTTTAGGCCAAAATCACAGACAATTAAAGTTGAAGGAGACTGCCAAGTCCCCAGTGATGAATCTGACTCAGTGTTTTAACTCCCTCCTTATTCTCCTTTCACTTTCTCATGTAAACTGCTTCTCTTCTCCTAATCTTTACATGTAAATCACAAATCTGCTGCAGTATCAGTGTCCAGAAGACACATTCCCCAGCAGTGAGCCAACACCCTGTGCCCTCTCTTTACCTGACCTTTTCCATAATTCAAAACGCCTCAACAACATACTCCGTGTCAGCCTGGTCAATCATACAGTGAGAATCCTAATTCCATCACATGGGCATCATCGGGAATATCACAATTTTGGCAGACAATAAGGTCTGCACACTTCCATGAAAATCCCCTTTGCCCATAAAACGAGCCCTTACCCCCTGCAGTACCTGGGTGGGAGGCTGGAATTAAACCTGCAGCAGGCAGACAATGGGCACTGTGCCCATAGTCACTGAATATCCCTGAGACGAAGACAGTGAGAAAGAAAACTTGAAATAATTGAGTGTAAGCGTCTCATATTTGCCACACTTAATTCCCACTTAGATCATCATTCTTCATGTTCTATTCTAGGCAATTTAAGTTGCTTCCCATGCCATGGGCTTCCAAAACCTCTTTTCTTGTCAGTTCTTAACAAATATTTTAAAGAGGTCCAAACATGACCTTGGTGCTAAGTTTGTGTACTACACATCTGGATTCACATTTCCCCCCCCCCAAAAAGGCCTTAATATCTTTATATTTCAAATCATTCAACCACTGCACATTTTTAAGCTAACAATTCTCTTTCCCAGTGGATAATAATGCAAATAAAATTGCCTGTATCATGTTTGAAGTTCCTCTCATGGGTACTAAAAGTAATTGTATTATGAAAATGTGTAATTTCATTCTTTTTCCAGACTGCACAGGTTAGTCCGTAATTTAAGTTTATCTTTTAAGGTTGTTCAGATGGTTTTGTAAGATAACTTTGACTGTTCTTCCCTATAATTTTTATTTCCAACTAAAATGATATATAGTGCCTTTTTAATTAGGAGTTTTGACCTGAATTTATCAGGCAGAAGCCTAATGTCACCTTTTCCCTTCAGAAATAACTTATTGGCAAATTTAAATCACCTTCACCCAGAAACAGCTTCCAAGCTGATATAAGTGATGATCACTTTCTGATTGCCATTTACTATAAACGAATATTAATACAGCTTATAAAATCAAAAGCACTGCAGTCCACAACAAATAATCTTACTGCAAAACACTGAGACACTACATAAGCCAGTTTTATTAACAAAACGAACAAGTGAAACCACTATTTCAGTCATCATGGCAATAGAATTTTTCCCAGAAGACAGTACTTCATCATGGATGCTTAAACATTCAAAGATACAAAAGAGGAGATATTACACTCTTTTGAGAGGATAGCTAATATTAATAGAAAAATAATACATGATTTCATTTTTTAAATGCACGATGACTTTCTGACAGAAGTAATACAATCATGGAGATATCACTACATTGTTACTTCCAAATTATTCTGACAGTACTTGCTACTTTTCAGTTTCATATTTGAGTCTCAGAATTCAGAAGATGCATGTAGTAGGACCTCGTCATGATTGGCTGCCTAAAAACTTATTTTCTAGGTCCCCTTTATGAACAACAGGGAGGCACTCTCAGATAGCATTTTATCATCATAAAACAGAAGGTGTTAATCATCTTTTAGAAGAGGCTCTGCCTCTGTTGACTGATGAAGGATCATATTCAATTAGCTTAAATGAGACACTAACATTTAGGTAGTAAAGTCGTAGCATATCATGTACAAGGTTTATCTGATCTCACTTCACTACCCAAAGATTAAGCAGTATCTAATTTATTGTTCCAATACTCAGAGCTAGGGGAGAGAGTTTAACAATATGTTCATTCTGTTTCATGTACTTTGATTCAATTGCAAACCTGGAGAAAAAGAAATTGAGAAATCAGTTGCAATTTATAGCTACAAGACAGCTCCCAGAGGTGCCAAACATCTACGGTACCCATTGAATCAAAATATTATTCCCACATAAGTTTCTACCTGATGATCTTTCAAGGTCCCTTCCGACCTGAGCTGTTTTATGATTCTGTGATTATGGTTCATTATTCTTCTAACTTCTGGGCTATACTGCCTAATGCCAGAACGAAATAAAAGATTCAAGTACCATTTCAGGCAGTGTCCCACACCTCTGTGTGGTACAGAAAAGTCATCGCTTGGCAAGTTTCAATTCTGTGAACATCAATTAAATTTTTTAGTTATCTGTCATACAACCATATTTTCACCCTTAAACTCATCAGTCTAGTTGCATTATTTGCCACAGTTAGTCACAGTGTACCTCTTTTCTCCAAGAGTTATTAAATTTTAGCTCTCACTCGGCTGTACTCACACTGGAACATTTTTACATGCTTTACAGCACACAAGCCAGGTTTCTGTTGCCCATTTTACACACAGGATGTACTTTCATTGTTACATGCAATTATGTGTCATTCATTTTCATTTTCAAATTATTTTCCACTTCTGTATAGGATTAAAAATAGCAGTATTTTATTTCTTCTCTTAGAATGTATCATATATTATGCTCGGGAGACATTAAATCATTTCTGAAAACATCACCTATGTATTTGACAAAAGAATGTATGAATTCATAATAGAACGTGATGTTAGCCATCAAACTAATACTTTAAGACCAACACAAAAAATAAAAAATCTTTATTCAGAAAGTGATGAACAATTTAGAATTCTAATATTTCTGTTATTGTTTATGTAAAAATATAAGTGGATTAAACTAGATTAAAATCCAGTTGTGACCAAGACTATTCACAAAGCAAGAGAAAGTGTTTGTCCCCAGTTACCAGGTAATGCCTCCCCCCCACAGAAAAAAAAACCAAAAACAAGTGAGATGGATAGAGAAATTAGAAGACTCAAAACAGATCAGTGGTCCAGCTAGGAACAGAAGCTAACCTCCTGCCTCCCTTCCCAGACCTCTAATAATCTGACCACAGTTTAATCATCAAATAGTTCACAAATGTGTCTTACAGTGGGTTGAAGTAAACAATAATCCATGTACAAGAAATTAGAAGAGATATCCGTATCTAAATCTACATCTGTGTTTAGATTTATGTCTAGATCTACATGTACTTCTGTGTCCATATCTAGGTTTAGATCCTATCTGTACTTGTAACTGCATCTGCATCTCTCTACAGATATCATATTGTTAAGCTTCACAGAATTCCTGCCAGCTGGTGAACAGATAATCACAAAAGGTATCCAAGCTTGTCCAAGGTTTCATGGAATTGGCATCATAATTTAAATCAAGGTTCAATGAGCACACCAAGAGTGCTGAAGTTGTATTAGTATCACAAGTAACTTAAAAAAAAGCCAGAACAAGCCACTAGCACAGATACTGAAATAGGTATAAACTTCATAATTGTTAGTAACTTACATTAAAGAATGCAATTAATTATTAAAACCTCTAAAATTCAGTAGTTTTTAATAATAGTTTATGATTGTTTTTGTGTTAATCTGATGCTTTCTGTCCCTACCACAACATAGCTTTTTTGCAATATTAGAGACAGGTTTTTGTAAAGTATAATACAGATTCTTTCTTTCGAGTTCCTGTTCATTTTACATGTAATATAAAACAGATAAATAAAGCATACATTCTGTTCAAGAAAAGATAGAAAATGAATTGACAAAATAGTTTGAAAGTCAAGAACATTTTTTATCTAGAATAGCTAACACATTACCTTCATTGTTCTTTTTGCCTTAAGGACTAATTTTGTGCTTGCTCACAAGCACAAACCCAAAGAATAAGATCTGTTATGAATGCAAGCACCTTCCCTTATGTACTTGGATCACCTACTGAAAATGCCTCCCCTACCTCCTGCAGTTTTCTCTACTTGAGGTGACAGAAGCATCCTTTTTCTCTACACTGTGAAGGATAACTTTTCTTTCCCTTTGGCGGGTGAAGGTGCCCAGTGGAGGATACACATCAGCCAGTGAGGAAACACACTGAGGCTTCTAGAAGGACATTTACACCAATGCTGAGAAATAGATTATCAAGCAAGTCATCAAGAAAATGCTTTATTTATTTTTTCTTTTTATTTCTTTACAATACCTATTAATTAAATTTATTAAAAATGATAATAATTCTTGAGACAAATTATTATATGCACTCATTTTTTCATGTTTAAGAAAATAATATACCTTTCTGAGGGTCAGATAATATGGTTTTTAAAGAAAGTACATTTTAGATGTTCAGTAACCAAGTAAAGTAATCTTACTGCCTGTGGATAAGAGTGAATCATTGAATCACAGAATCATAGGATGGATTAGGTTGGAAATGATCTTAAAGGCCACACAGTTCCAGCTCCCTGGCATGGGCAGATTTTCCAACTACTAGACCAGGTTTTGTAGGGTCCCACCCCACGTGGCCTTGTACGCTTTCAGGGATGGGACATCCACACCTTACCTGAGCAGCCTGTGCCAGTGCCTCACCATCCTCTGAGTACAGAATTTCTGACTAACATTCAACCAAAATCTCCTCTAAGAGACAATTGTAAACAGTTTCTTTATCATTTTCACTGAAAAACTGGTGAGGCAGAGCCCCAGTCCACTCATTAGCTGACCAAGACTCTTTGATCCACCACCACTGTCTATTTGACTTCAGAATATGTTAGAAGTGGAGATATTTGTTTAACGGCTGTCATCCATATATGTAAAACAAAAATTGAATATAGATTTCATACATCTTCAGCTAGTGTTTTAACCCTATTCTATGAATTATCCTTTTAAAACTCATGCCTGAGTTAATAATAGTTGACATGTTTTGTGTATAGCTAATATATCTGATTTTACTTATAACCTTCAAAACCAATCAGTTCATTTAGTAAGCACAGAGGAGAAAGCGTGGATCCATTCTGATGTACAAATCAAATACAGAAACTGATAACAGTCACAACATGTCTGTTAATTATGGCCAAAACCTCTTGTCACCATACCTTTGAAATTAGTTTCTCTGTCATTTAAATTCGTGAAAGAAAAAAGCGTTATTGAAGGAGAAATACAAAAGTCAGTTATTTTGCAATCATTTGTAAATATACATTTCTGTCAAGATATAAGCATTATGTAATAGACACTGAAAGTTGTTTTATCTTGTTGAAAATGGGCAATTATTCTTAAATTAATATCTGATTACAATGAAAAAAAAAAAAAAAAGCCTGTTTTTCAATCATCCTTCTTCCTTCAAGTCCAGGGCTATTACAATTGCAGTGTTCAGCGTATTTTGAACAAATGCTTTATCAATCAAAGTAACTAACTACTGTCATTAAATTAATTCAAAATATTATTTTAATAGTGCTACATAGCATGTTTAGTTTATTACTTCTCTTAATTGTTTGTATATTCAATTAATAAGTCATTCTTCAGAAAATCTGCAAAGCAAATCAAAAGAATGTCTCCCAGTGTTTAAAAATTCCAGACAGGAGTAAGGGGAAAACACTGGCATTTCTTCCACTGTCATTATGTTAGGAAGACTTCTGGGACACCTTTTGTCAATACTACTGAAATTTCTCTATCGTTCCCCTGTATTCTGATCTATGTCGTTTCTGACTTAATTGTTCTGTGGGCACTCTGCCACTGGACTAAGTACATGAAGCTCATGAAAATATTTATTTCTAAATATGTGGTTACAAATGTAGAAGTTTGATTAAAACTAATAAATAAAGAACTATCAACTTTTTAATACTTCTTTTTAATCTCAACAAAAGTGTGTTACTGCAGTTGTACCTAGCAATTATAATTCTGTCTAGCTGAAACAAGAATTTAACAAGATGAGATCTACGAATGGAGGAAAGAATGTACAAAGTGGATAAGGAGGTGTTCGTTCATAATTTTGTTTTCAGGACAGAAATGTGCTTCTTAATTCTGTATTATTTCCTCAACTCTCTGCCTTCCAAATTTATCCCATTTTTCTTTCTCTCCTTAAAAAAATATGTATTCTTATCTGCTTCTGCCCATCATTCATCTCGTGCTTCCTTGTCTTCCACCACTTTGTTCAGTATTGTATTTTTGTTCCCATGTCTTACCCCTTACCTTACAGATATCCTGCTTCATCTTGATATTATACAACTGCAGTTCATCGCTATTCCTGCTTTCTTGGTTTTGATATTGAAGTGTTTCAAAAGAGGTGTATAATACTATCATTAAAAATAACAACAATGAAAAGTTTAAAAACTCTATATGTCCCCAAATGTAGATTGTGGAACAAAAACAGCAATGGTGGCACTGAAAATTGACCACTCTACTACTTTAAAAGCATATTAGGCTAGTGAAATGAGCTCCAAGAGGGTTTTCATCAGATTTTTCGTGTGAAAGTGAAATTACCTACATCACCATTAATGGCTCTATGCGATGCTGCTGCATGCCAAATGCACACTAATCTGTATCTTTTTTAATAAGTCAGACTCTGTGCAGCTCTAAACTAGAAAGGAAATTCATATTACCATTTAAGTTACAAGCACACTGCATACATGAGTGCTTGCTAGATCACTGAGGAAAGGAATCTGAAGTCCTATTTTCCCCCTCTATGATTTCATAATTATAGTGTAGAAGATTTAGGAAAAAAATAAAAGTGGAGAAGTGATTATTTTTTTTTCTGTAGTACCTGTGAATGAGACTTAGAGTTATCTGTCATTTCTACAGAACTTATTGCATGTATGAGTTTCCTTCACTGAGCAGAGCTTATCATATCCCCTCAAATGAAGCCATACCTTAAGTTTCTTTATCCAAGTCCACTAATTGACTTGAAAACAAGAACTGAGAGCTTAAACTTTATGTTGTATTGGGAATCAATAGAATCATCAGTGTACACAGGTTGTTATCTGCAGCCCATTTGCTGAATGTCTGAGCCACTATACATTGCATTAACTGTTTCTTTTTCTAGGATCGATGTCTAGAACCACAAAAAAACATGTTTACAAAAATGCATCAGATAGAAGGGAAGTCAGGTAACAATGGAGTCCAGTGATTTCTGGAAAGTCTGTGACTTCTGCTTGCTTTACAATATTCTGCATTCAGTTATATCAAAAGCAGTAAGATATAAATCTATATTGCAAAAGCTTGTTTTTCATTAGAGTAGGTAGGTGGCCATTTGTCAGTATCATCAGCACAGATAGCTTTAACTAGGAAGATCCTCGGGCACCTTTGAGGAAACTTGGAAACAATTCCATGCTGCCTCAGAAAACTTTTGAAAAAATACAGACTTAACACCATCTGGTATTTTTCAAGAATATTGAGAGGGGAAATGCTATCTCAAGTTTATACTGCTCTTCTGTCGTGAAAAGCACAACTGCTTCTTGTGCAGCACTGACAGTCTCAGAAAGAAACTTGGTTATTCCTCTTTCTGTTGCAATTCTTAGACAAATCTCTGATTCAGACAGCTCCTCACATGCTTTTCTGTCTAATCTGTATCACCTAATGTCCTTCTAGTATCTTTCTGCACCATAAACAGACTGAACTAAGGAATGGGATATTTTTTTCATCTGTATCTTCAACTATGCTACCCAAATGTTTTAGGCATGGGTGACTCCACGTGAATCTTCTGGCAAAGCATACCACAAACTGCTGAGCAATGAAGCTGTTTACTGGCTCGGTGGATCAAGGAATATTTTTTCCAAAATCGACATGAAAAAGTCATTTTTGTAAAAAATTAAGTTTGACACGTGGAAAACTTTAAATACTTAAAATATTGTCCTTGCTTGCGGTGTATCTTTAGGTGTATCTTTAATTTGCTTGCCTGTCATCCTGGAAATTCATCCTCCTGCTCTTACAGAAGCCACCACCAGCTCCTCCAAGTTCTTGGGAGCTCTACTCCTGTGTCCAGTATCACAGAATCATAGAATCTTAGAATTGCCTGGGTTATAGAGGACCTCAAAGATCAACAAGTGTCAGCTCCCCCTTCCGTGGGCAGGGTTGCAAACCACTAGAGCAGGCTGCCCAGAGCACCTTGCCTTGAATGCCTCCAGGGATGGGGCATCCACAGCCTCCCTGGGGAACCTGTTCCAGTGCATCACCACCCTCTCAACCTTTCCTCATAGGAGGGGTGCTCCAGCCCTCTGATCATTTTAGTGGCCCTCCTCTGGGCTCGTTCCAAGAACGCTGCATCTTTCTTGTACTGCCTGGACGCAGTCCTCCAGATGGGGCCTACTAAGAGCTGAGAAGAGAGGGCCAACACCTCCCTCTCCCTGCTGGCCACCCCTTTTTTAATGTAGCCCTTACTCTCTTAAAAGCTGCAGAACCTCACTTTACTTTTATTTCAACATCATCATCTTTACTGATAACCCTGGCAAAATATTTACTTAGTTGTGGACTATTGTGGCTGCATGGGAGCCTTTCTCCCATTCTCTATTTTTGGCTCTGTGTGTATCTAAAGAGCAATCTTCAGGGCTATTTACAACATCTATGTGTTACAAGCTCATAAGTGCTAATTAGCCAACAGCTAACAACATCTAATAGCTCATTGTATATGAATGGCAACCTATGATGCATTCGAGTATTAGTCATACTATTGAGCATGTTACAATGACTGGGGTGGAGGAGGGGTCTTGGCATACGATGGGGGGTGTTACAAAATCATGGAATGAAGGCATAGAATCATTGATTAAAAAAGACCACAAAGATAATTTAGTAAATAGTCAACCCTCCACCATCACACCACGTCCCAGTGAACCATGTCCCTCAGTGCCACAACTACACATTCCTTGAACACCTTCAGGGACAGTAATTCCACCACCTCCCTGAGCAGCCTGTTCCAGTGCCTGACCACTCTTTCTGAGAACAATTTTTTTGTAATACACAACCTGAACCTCCTCTGGAGCGACTTAAGGCCACTACCTCTCATCCTATCACTGTTACCTGGGAGAAGAGGCCATCCCCATGTTGACACAGTCTCATTTCAGGCAGTTGTAGAGAGCTATAAAGGACTCCCTCGAACCTTCTCTTCTCCAGACTGAACAATCCCAGCTGCTCCCCATAAGGATTGTGCTCCAGACCCTCCACAGTTCCACTGTCCTTCTCTGGACACACTTGGAAACCTCAACATCTTTCTTGCAGTGAGGGGCACCATCTGCGGGAATTAATTCTGCTTCCAGACATTCGTAAGCAGCGTTTCATGAGCTAGATATGATGTTGTGGTTCTATATGCAAGACAGAAGGGAGGGGGAGTGCCTTGTTAGTGCCATGTAACAGGGATGTGTTTTGGCATTGGTGGCACGACGGTTGGAGGCTGCAAGCAGCATTTTGGATAGGAGGGGCTGAAGCAAGCACACTGAATTCCCCAGGGGTTTTTGTAAGGACCCGGGTTGGTCAAAGCAAGTCACCCCCTGTTAAATTGCAGGCAGCATTCACGCAACAATATGGGCTACATCATTATACGAATTATGGGAATGCAAACTACTCATTTGCTAGCAGGGCACACAGCATCTAATTACACGCACGCTAATTAGAACACTGAAAGGAATGTCTCAGGGAGCCAAAAACTGCCACCTCCTCTTTCCGACCCATTTCACAGCACTCCCACAGAACACGGGGAAAGCCGGAGCCCCTCCGGGCGCTGCAGCTCAGCCGGGATACGGCCCCACAGCGCTCCGAAAGCCCCAGCACGCATGCGCACGGCTCCGCTGTCTGAAAGACCTCCCCGCCGCCAGGGGGCGCCGCTCCGCCCCGGCCCCCTCCCTGCGGATTGTGGGAAGGGAGGGGGCCGAAGGCGTCTCCCGGCGGCGTCACTCCCAGCATGCAGCGCGGCCCGCTCCTGCCCCTGCTACCGCTGCCGCCGCTGCTGCCGGGGGAAGAAGATGGCGGAGGGAGGCGCGGCGGATCTGGAGACCCAGCGCACGGACGTGGCGGCGCTGCTCAAAACCGCCCTCCGCAAGGGCGACACCTGGTGAGGCAGGCAGGCGGGGAGGGAAGGAAGAGGAGGGGGGGGACCCGGGCTGAGCGACGCGGGCGGCTCCCCCACCCGCGGCGGGGCTCGGCTGCCGGAGGGATCGATCCTTCCCCTCGGCCCTCCTCGTTCCCGGGGGCGGGCGGATGGCGGAACGAGGCGTGGAGGGGGGGTGGGTGGGTAGGGCAGCGCCATTCTTCCCCGCTGCTCAGCCGCTTTCCGGAGAGCTCCGGCCGCCCCGGGTTGCGGCACGGCCGCGCCGCTCAGGCGCTCGCTGGGGGCGGGCGCCGAGGTCAGCTCGGTGCAGGGCGGCGGGGGAGGGGAGGCCCGCAGCCGGCACGGAGCGGGGAGGGAGGGAGGGATGGCCCCGCACAATGGAGCGGGGCCGCGGGAGGAGCGCTCTGCCCCGAGCCGGGCTGCGGGGAGGGAGCGGCGCCGGCCTCACCTTCCAGTCCGCGGCCGTGGAAGGCCTCGCGTCGAGGCTTCGGCTGCGAACGTGTTAATGGGAGACGAAGCAGGCGATAAACACGGGCTGTTCCGCAGCGGCCGTGCGTTTCCCCGGTCCGTAGGAAATATCGCTCAGTGGGCCGTGCGGATTGTCAACAGAATAATCCGTGGTCGGGAGGAATTAGGTTAAACAAACACCGTCCTTCTAGCGTGCGTTTAATGATTGGGCAGATAGGCGGTTGTAGCTCTTTGAGGCCAGCTGGCATCTTGTGTGTTTTTTTTTTGTTTGTTTGTTTTTTTCTTTAAAGAAGAGGGAAAAAAAAGAGGAACTGACACTCCTTCCACCGCTCAGCCTCTTCATCTCTTCCCTTGTGAAGTTGTCACCCAAAGACAAAGGCTGAAACATTAGCTCAGTGAAAATTAAGTACGAATACACAAAAGTAGAGCTTCCCCACCTCGTTTCAGCTGTCATCACTCACTGTTCCAGTTCCATAAAAGACTATATTTAACAGTGTTGATACTGCAGCATGTGTCAGAAGCATACATTCTGATGCATTATTCAAATACTGCTGAGTATACGTTCAGTTTTTGGCATGTGAACAGACTGCTCTTAAACTGAAGAAGTATAAGCGACTAGGAAGAGGAAATCAATTCGTGTGGCACTGTTAAAAATGACTGGCAGTAGTACAAGGGTGCTCAGGCTTTAATCTTCTAAGGGCTTTTTTTCTTTTATGATTCTGTTGGGTACTTCCTGACTACTTAAAACTTCTCGAACGGTTAATATTATTAAAAACGAAAGTAACTTCATGGCCAGTTTATGTAATGGCTAAATCAAGGCATGTACTGACTGAGCTGTAATTTTTTTACTACACAAAATATTTTAACATGGAAAAACCAGTTGAGTGGAATAAGCTTCTGAGTTTTCTCTGAAAATAAGTGTTTTTCACCGTGATTATAACGCCGCTATTAATCAAGTGTTTTCAGGCTGAATAAGCTGTGGCAGAGCCCTATTAACTGTGACTCATGAACAATTAAATCTAGAAGCATAGATGTGTATATAGGTGCATTGATAGGATTAATACTTATAACTACACACGCTCCTTATATGTAGATCTTCAGAGATATTTTGATGCTGACTTTTGGGTCTCTTGGAGCACTGGTAAGGAAACACAGTGGTTAACATGCTTGAAGTCATGACTCAGAATTGCAATTTCCATTCATTCACTCAGTAGTAAATTTTTCTGAAAAATGTGGGCAATGCTGTATCAGCTTGTTCCGTTTGTGCTTTCAAGCACTATACTTAAACACAGTGCTTTTAAAATGTCCAGCTTAGAAAAACTCAGGAATTTAGAGCACAGAGAAAATAAGCTATTTATAATGCTTTTGAGGTTTCCCCTTCAGGAAAAAGGAAGAATAGAGCAAAGAGAGGCAAGTCATGTAATATACGTAGAAGGCAGTGAGCCGCTTCTTCGTGTTTAATGCAGAGAGAAAGAAACGAAACTAATTTATATGCAGTATCTCAGAAGTTAGGTATAAGGAAAGATTTTGTAGAATACACAGTAATGCATGCTTAATAAGCTGTATGGTTTGCTGTATTGGGTGTTCTTAAGAATACCTTGGGCATAATAGGTAAAAATATGTTTCCTCAGTGGATGGGCAGGAGCAGTGTCTGTCTTCTGACTGCTCCATCCTCAGGGTTGGGATTATGTGTTGATCTGTTCCAGTTACCTTTCCTGCATGCTTTTAGGTGCAGTTAATAAGTGTTTAAGTTAGGAGAAACTGAGGATTGTTCCATCTTTCCATTTTTCTTAATGGGTGTATTAACTAAACGTCAAATTTAAGCTTTTCCAAGCAAGAAATTCCTTAGCTAATTGGTTGCTTTAAATAACGATGACTGCTTTTGTTCATGAATTCAGCACTAAAACCATACTCTTATTCCACAGATCTTGAATTGCATATAATTCTGTATTCTTGCAATGTTATCCATAGAACACACAGTTTCTATGTTTCAGAGAGCTGTAATTTTGTTCTGAAAGAAATGCACAATTCATCTTGTATCTTGCAGTCTTAGGATCTGATATGATTACTTCTCAGCGGTTTGAAGTTCTACCAATGGGAAGTGAGAAGAATTTTTAGTATCTGTGGAGAATTTAGCCTCTCATTTAGACAAAAACACTGATTGTTACAACTGCGGACAAATGTGAGCTCAGTCAGTGTCTTCTTATATCCACGTTCAGGAAGCTCAGAACTGTTGGTATACGTATATTTTTTTTAACCATTGAGTAATTTGCGTGGCCAACTGGTCTTAATGTTGTCATTTAATGCCTTTGGAGCTGCAGTGGTATTCTTGAGAACCTTGCCAAGTATTTCTGTTTTTACTGTGTCACTGGGATACAGTTTTCAGCACTGAAAGTTACTGATACTGGAACAGTTTTTTCCGTGAGTTGATGAAGACTGCCAGTTCTTGTTTGTGACACCTTGTGTGAATTTCCTGCCTCCTACTGAGGAGTAGTATCTTGTCTTTACCTTTAAGACCACTTTCAACCCTGCTTTCTCTGCAGTTTCTGTTCTGCTGTGGCTGTCTTAGTCAGCAATGTTGTCTCAGTTACTTAAATAAGACATTACAAATGCTTTCATATTCTTCACTTTCATACCTCTTGTGCACATTGGCCCTCTGTGGGCTAAACTTGAGAGGCCGACCACAGGTGTCACCTGCCAGTAAATGGTTCACTTTGTAATGGGTAACAGTGACTAATAATGACTAACAGCCCAATCAGTTCCACCAAGTTTGCTCCCTTTTCCTCAGGATTTTCCCTTCTGTGTTTCTTTAATGTATTTCTTGCCATACTGATTTCTGAGCCGATGAGAATGTAAATGACGTTTATATCGCTAAAAGTAACATGGAAAATAATTAGGTTGTTAGAGTGGACTAATAAGGATCACAGGTTTATTTGGTGTCCAAGGGAACAAGTGTATTGCTTAGATATTTACCTAGGGAATACTAAGTAGCGGTACAGTGCAGTAGTATAAAACCATTCATGGTGTCCAGTTTTGGCTTGACAAAAGGTGTTCATTTGGAATGAACTCAACAGTCTCAGATTGTATTAGAGGAGGAGAAACCCTTGCCTTGCAGGAGGGAACTTAAAAGCCTTCATCTCTTTCAACAGCTGAGCGCTGTGCTGACATACATGCGGAGTGAGAGGACATCTAGTAAAAGAGGTTTTGGGCTAACAGATAATGACTGTGATTTCTAGCAATGCTTGCCAATAAATTTTGGTGGTATTCTTCACCTTTTGTAAGATTGAGATAGATTTGTAATCTGTCCTTTATTTTTAAGGCTTGCAAATTCTTTGTGTTCTTCCAGACATGTCTCTGATGCGCATTACTCCTGAAATTCTAGTGATTCCAGAGAGATTGCTACTGTTACTGAAAACAGACATTTCTTGGAAGGCAAAGGAAATATACAGTGCAAAAAAATCACACAAGAAGTATTGGCTATTTCTCATTTTAAGACTCATGGTCATTGAAAAGAGTATGTAAAAAGTATGGGGTAAAATCCTCTCTCATTAGTGTTGATGAGGAGGAATATATGGCTCTACTTGAAGACCCCGAAGTGCCCTTCGTTGATGATAACCTGGATATTGAAATGCTTATCTATAAATAGCATGTTGTACTGTGGTCTTCCCAGTGTTTTCCATTTTGATAATCCATCATTGTGTTGTATGTGAACAGAATCTAGACTGAATGTTAATGAAAGATTTACTTAATTTCAGTGACATAGAGATGAAGTGTAATGAACCTATACCTCAATATCATTTAGAATGAGACCTTCAGCTTGTGAGAAACGAGTATGGTGATGAACAAGGAGCTCTATCTCATTGTTCAAAGGATGGAAGTGACATTTGGGTTCTTTATTACGAGCCTTAAGTTGCTGATTTTTTAACTTGTGGATCTTATAGCTGAACTTTTATGTTAATTTATTTCACTGTATGCAGAAGGATGCGGTGTTTGTATGGAGATATACAGTTTGCTAAGTTCTCTTAGCAGATTACTTGCAATTGAAATAAGTAGGTGCAAATTTTGTCTGTTAATTGATAGGGCAGAGTGAGAGCATGTTAAGGTGAAAGGTATGTCTGTGTCAGGCTTCAAAACTGGGAGTCAAACATTGATTTAGGAGTTAATGTAATTTTTTGTTGAGAAACCTTTAGATAAATGAAGAATTTGTGAATGTATGCAAAATGCTTCCTTGCATAATGTTCACAAATAACTTCAAGTTAACACAAAAATGCAGTCCATTTGTTATAGTTTACTTAAGGTTCTTGGTCAGCACTTGCTGGTATATATGAAGTGCTGCTTAGACTCTTGCAGCACGTTATGGGAACAGAGCACGAAGGTTCCGTAGTGGGAATTGGTCTGATCTAATTAGTTGATGTGGAGGAATCTTGGTGCATTTACTTCAACAAAGCTTTCATTTCTTAAGAGACTTAAGATTTCTTAAAGTTGGAAGCTAAATAATATTTCTTTTTTTTTTTTTTTTTGGCTTTACCTTTTTGAATAAAATTATGGTTGATTTTTTCTGTAATGAAGTAGAATAATTGCATGATTTAATCTTCAAGCACTTCTGAAATTCTGAAATGTAAATTTTAAAGCAATCTGTTAATCACATGTAGCTCATTAAGCAGTTTGGCTAGCCGAGTCCAAGTAGAATTACAGATACAAACTCATTCTTATCTCTATTATTTTCATAGTTGGAATAGTGCAAGAATAAAAATGGGATGCTGTGCCTTTAAGCAGGAGTCCTAATTTGCTTTCAGCATCACAGTTCCACTTTAGATGAAGCAATACAGAAGATATACTAATGCACAGTGATAAGGGTGGAAAAAAATTCCTCAGCCATCTCTCAGGACAGTTTGCACAGTTTTGCTGTTACAAGTGTAATAGCTTGTGTTCGGAAGGTAGGATGTCCTAGGCAGTGCCAAAATGAGTGTGTCTCTCTGAAGCATCTGTGTTGCACCCTGGAGTTCACTATTTTGATTTTGAAGGGAAAACCTTTAAAATCTTCAAATTTGCCAGTTAGCATAAATAAATTTACATCGAATGTTGTTTAATTCTTAAAATATGTAACTGAGTAACGCACTCAGAATGCTTTTGTCAGAAGTGATAAATACCAAGATCAGATTGTTCAAACATATTTCTGTCAACCCATGTGCTAAGGTAAACAGCGGATCCAGTCATACTTCTCTGATCAGCTGCCACTGCTGAAATGCTCCACCCACCAGCTCACTGTGCTCATGTCCACTGGTTGGTCTCCATAAACATCCAGCAAGCAGCAATGAATGTCAGTGGGTGCAAGTTTTTCAGCATGGTGGAATTCAGTGCCACACCTTTGCTTTATATGCGCTTTCATGTCAGATGCCATTCCGTCAGCCTGTCCCACTGCTGCCATCTGTCACACAGCAACAAAGTGGGAAGATTTGACCTCTGCTGCCATATCACCAACATCCGCCTCTGATGGTGTGGGCCAACGTAATAAAATAGAGGGTGTTACTTTTGGAGCAGCCCTTGTGTGAATGTTATAATACCATCATTCTTTTATTCTTGTAAGCTAGCGTGTGAAAGCTATTAAGTCATCCCTTTTTTGTTCTCTACATTGGATCATTCATAAGGATTTTGTCGGTAATTTTCAGTAAATGTTTAGATGTCGTGTTGAGGAACGTGGCATAGTGAGGATGGTTGGACTGGATGATCTTGTAGGTCTTTTCCAGCCTTGGTGATTCTATGCTTTTAATTGACTGACCTTTTAAGAACATATGTTTGTGTATAACATATGACTGTCAGCTGGTAATTTTAACATTTGAATAGGTTTTATAGGACGTAGAGGAGGAAAGTATTTCTTACCGTTACAGCTATGTGGGGAAAAGGTGCTTAAAGTATTGAGTGTAATTTGTGGATGGTGCTGTAAGTGCAGTAATTGGTGACAACACAAGCAGGGACCAGACTAAGGCCCTTTGCAGAGATCAGCAGTCCTTTGTAAATGTAGGAAATAGTCAATATTTGGTTTCATGTTAATGGACCCAGAGAATAATAACATCTGCAGTGTTTTCTTGGTTATGGTCTGTAGGTGCTAAATAGCTGATCTAAATTTTTCCAAAATACGGATTTAGTCTGCTTTGTGTCTTCAACTAAAGCAAGTTAAAAATCATTGTCTTTCAGTTTTTCATGTTTGCTTACATTATTTCTAAACAAACCTTGTTTCTTTCTAGCAGTAAGAAGCAAGTAAAAGATCACGTTTTAATATGTGCCTGATTAATATATTATTAAATAAATAGTTGAAGATCATAAGTGACTCAGACCCGGAAAACAACCTCAGCATATGAAAAGAGGAAGAGGAGGGTAGGTAGAAATGTTAAATAGTGTGTTTTGTAGTTGTCAACGCTTGCCAAAAGATCATTCAAATCAAGCAATTATTTATAGAAAAATGGTACCTGAATGAGAAGATGGGGTCAGAAAATAGCTTCTGTGTGGGACGAGTGAGATACCCCCATCACTTGCCACTGCTTTTTGAGGACACAGTGGCTTACAGTGTACAGCAGTATCAAGGGATGTTGTGACTGCATTTTTCAACTCCTGTGGATGATCACTAAGCTCACAATAGCCTGAACTGAGACTGGAAAACAAGTAAACTTTGCTGGGGTTTATATTTCACGATTCAGAATTTCATCTTCTTTTTCATCCTTTGTGGTGATGGCACTGAATCTCTGTGGTATGAAAACCTGTTGTGTATCAAAGGGAGAAGTGACATTTCAGCGAAATGTACTGTGCTTCTCTTGTCACTGTGTGGTTTTTCTGTGTCATTGTGGTCAGATTAAATTTTAGTTTTGTTTGTTGTTTTTTTTTGAATAGTGCAAATCTTTGAAGCATTACATGTCTGCAAATGTAATGTAGGTCTCGGTCGTTCCCGCTTCTCCATGTTCTGGAGGAACACAAGTCTGTTCAGTATCTGAACTTTCACTCCTGGACAGTATTTATTCACCATTCCCCCTTCTTTTCCTTTTTCCCATGACATCTTTAAAATGAGAATAATAATTTCCATTACCTGAACATATTTTAGGAGCTACATTTCATTAAGGCAGTAGAAATTGTGGTGTAAAATGAAAACACAAGAAATCTGGTGGCTATTTATCTTGACTTTGTCATCTCTTGGTATTTTTAAGGTAACTATCTCTTTGTTATCAAAGCACTGTAATACAACTTTTCAGTTGTGCTTAATTTTAGACAACATTTTGGGGCTATTTCAGTGCTTATGCTTCTCTGTCATCAACTTCTTGGCTCTAGGTGACTTATAATAAAACTTTATGTTGTTTTAATCTAGCAGGGTGAGGTGACTGATTTATTTGAAATGCCTGTAAATGTCAAACATCTGCTGGTTTAAAGTTAAACTTGTGGTGAGATGGTATTTGTTTTAAAGGGTTGCCCCTCAAACCATCCGGGATAAGTAACAAACATTACTTTAGAAAATGGTTTTGTACAACAAATAGTCCATCGTTTTGAACTTTGAGTTGTACTGGGATAGCTTTTGCAGTCAGACCTGAGGTACAGGAGTCTAAAATATTGTACCAAGATGAACATGCAGACATTGTGTCTTTGTTCTACTCACGCATGGTACACTGTTTTTATATCTGAGACAGTACATATTCAGTGAAGTGGATCTGGTCTCAAATGCATGCTACAAGTTTTTAATACGTTTCCTTCTAAAACCTGCTGACATATGTATAAGAAATGAGGTTTTAACCGATATGGGATTTTATGAGGAAAAGATATACCTCAAATAAACAAAACTACAAGTCTTTCATTGGTAAATACTTTTTGTTTTCTGATGGTTGCATGCATCATGGGTATTATAACATTAATGAAAAGATAAACTAAGTTGCAACAGTTGTTAAGGTTTGCTTCCTTTTGTGCAGATGAATCAGCAATTTGTCATGTTGATCTCGGCGAGAATGCTGTATTGAGAGTGTTCTAAGGATCAGAATATATAGTCTTTTCTGATTACTTTTTTTTACTGTCTTAGTGGTAAGAAGTGGATTTTTATTAATGTATTTCATGTGCTTTAGCAGATCGATCCCTTAAACTGCACGAGTTATAATTGCTTTTTTTTGTTGTTTTGCAGTATAAGTTTCAACATGATAAACACGTATTGCGTAAAGATGAGGGAGCTGTATTGCATTTGAGCACAAATTTCCATTTATCTTCATCTTATTGGCAAAATAATATTTTATCTGACAAGTTCTTGTGAAGCTGGAAGCTTACAGCTGCTGGGACTGTGTTCCACACTAAATCAAAGCAACTTCTTTTACCCAAGTCAGAATGCTATTGAAGTAAAAGTGACCAGTGCTGAGTGAAGTGCCTAAGATTTACATAAAACTTGTTTGTACGTACATATGTGCTGTAATTAACTGTAAGAACTCAAAACTGCAATGTCTGTTAGCATTTTTCAGTATCTGTTCCTGTATGTGTAATTTCTTGTACCTATCTACTGAAGCGTGTTCTGTGCAATACATGTGTTGTCTCACAGTTGTGGTTAGCTGGTCTACTCAATTTGCTCTTGAAAATACCTGAGAATAAACTCATTACTTGTTTAAATTAAGGAGTCTGAACAGTGCTGGTAGATCCTGTGTAGATGAAAGGCTGTTGTCTCTAAATAGAAATTAAATTAATTACCAGACTTATGTAAGTATCCTACTTACCTTTGTTCATGAAGAGTTAAGAGTTGAATATTGCAGTAGTGAATAAGAGCACTTACTTCCTAAGCTATGAGTTGTAGTCCATGAATAGTTTGCTAGGCTCTGGTAAGTCATGTACAGAGCCATATCAAAGATATAATAATTTCAGTCCAAGTTGGAATATTAGGATTAGGGTATGATGTGGTCTGCAAGCAATCTCAAGAGCTGGCAGTTGGCTGTTTGCTCTTTACCCAGGAGGATCTTTTTATTAGGATTTCACTATTTAAAAATTACTTCACGAGGTTAGCTGTGTACTGCTTCTTACTACAAGCTGTATTAACTGAAGAATTAAGCTTTGCCCTTGAGTGCACGCAAATTACATGATCTTCTCTTCTTTAACCTTTTCATTACTCTTCAGTAGAATGCATTTTGCAAGAAGCCAATTGGTTATCTGCTTTTAATCAGTTTTACTTGTGTGTGTTTTTTTTTTTTTTAAACAGTTGTGGAATCCGATCTAGAGAGTGCTATTTTCCACCAGTTATGTTATTTATTTAATTAATCATTACATCTTTGTTTATACATCCAATAAATAAATAATCAATAGTCAAAGTTCTACTCATTGTTAATTTAAGGAAGGAAGGAAGAAAGAAATGCATAGTGTTGACATTCATGCATTCTTTGTTCTGCTTTTCTACCTTGCAATAGTGGACAATCAAAATTGCCACGATCCATCTAGTGCAAAGCATTTGGAAAAGTAATGTGGTTCTACAGGAGCCATAGCCAGCCTGTTGTTTTAATTAATGCTAATGCGATAATTTCCCTTCTCTGTAAAATTATAGCTTTCGTTTCTCAAATTCATTGTTTCATTCAAATTTAGATCTTAAGTTGAGGCTACAGAACAGAGTAGGGGACAAGTCTGGTGGGTTTGGTAATGGGTCCCCGAGAATGACTGCATTCTTTGGCACACACATTTGTGCCTGTTTTTGACTAGTTCTGAACAACTACAGGCAGAGGAGGAAAAAGGTGAGGATGCTGTTGGGCTTAAGCATCTCCTTAAGACTGAAAACTTTCTGTATAAAGCAAAAGGTGAAGGTGTATAATGGTAATTAAAATTCGGTACCTCTTTCTCCATTTATTAGAGAAGAATGATTCAAATATTACAATAATTTTATAAAAGGAATTGGGATTTGCATAGGCAGAGCAAAAGAACTGGGTTTTTGCTAATGTAGGATGAACTGCTGCTAGCTGTGCTTAAAAGTCAGACAGTGCCAGTAATTCAGTTGTATTAACATCAGTCTTTTTTCCTTTACCCTGGGTCTGTCAGGACAGTTATGTTTAATATCAGACTGTATTCAATTATATGTATTCTCTGTAGAATAAAATCACACTATTCAACATTATTGTACCAATTCAGTCTTCTGTGATAGGATGTAGTGTCTGTTTTTCAGAAAACAGAAGGCAATACTCATTTGATTGCTGTGGTTATTGTTTGGTGAAAACTTGTCTGCAAGGCATCTGATTTTCTAATTTTCAAGTGGGCTATCTTTGTGGGTTTCGTTAAACTTTCAAATTCTAATTAACATGATCTTTTAATTAAGTAAGCTGTATTGCCTAATGCAAGCTTCTGTCCACTCTTTTCTTTTCCTTTCTCATTTCTGGTAGTACATAAATACCTTGTCCATGAATTTTGTGGAGAATCTTTTAGGGAATAAACTTTAGAAGCCTTTTGAGGCTTCTGTTTTGAGTCCAAACCTCCAAAAAAAATCTTGCATTCCTTGTACTAAACCCTATCTGAAGATATCTGCTTCTGACTTAATTTTTAAGGTTGTACTTACCCATATATGTATTGTATACATCAGATATCTTATGTCTGATTTGAATCTAATGCAAGTTTTCCCTCCTTATGTTGCAGTATTATTTAGGAGGAATTTCTGCTAGTAAAATAAATAAATAAATAAAAAATTAAAGCTTGTGTAGGAGTTGTTACAATATTGCTTCACTTCCTATATCTGTTGCATAATGGCAAACATGGGATTTTGAGTTTTTCATGCTTCAGAGTTTATCTTTGCTTTCATATTTAGAAAACATAATCACACTTTTTATTGTTGCTTTATTGTGGAGCACTTATTTTAAATATGCTGATACAAATTTTTACATTGTATGGATAGTCACATGATATACCTGTTCTCAAAAACTTGTTGTTTTGATAGTAGAAGCTGATTCATGCTTAATTTTGCAAGTTTGAGGGTTTTGGTTACTTTGGTATTGCTGCAGTGATCATTAAAGCTGGTGTGACATTGTTGCAATCTGAAAGGATAAGTTCAACAAACATTTTAGTGTAGGAAAGTAAAATTTTACTTTTCTACTTTCACGTGTTGCAAAATGAGGTTTTCTGTATGTGGAGAATCATGGAATTGAAAGGGAGCTTTAAGGTTATGTCTTGAAACCCTCAATGCCATGGGCAGGGGCATATTCTGTAGACCAGTTTTCTTATAGCCCCATCCAACCTGGCCTTGAATGCCTCCAGGGAAAGGGCATCCACAGCTTCCCTGGGCAGTCCAACCCATTGCAGTGCCTCACAATCCTCACAGGGAAATCTCTAATCTAAATTTAATTTATTTTAATTTTAAGCCACTTCTTGTCCTATCACTGCTTTTCCTGATAGAGTCCCTCCTCAGCTTTCCTGTAGACTCCCTTTAGGTACTGAAAGGTTGCAGGGAGGTCTCTGTAGAGCCTTCTCTTCTGCAGGCTGAGTAAGTCCAGCTCCTTCAACCTTTCTTCATAACAGAGGTGCTCCACCCCTGTGAACATCCAGCCTTCTGAACATCCTCATGGCTTCACTCTGGGCTCACTCCAGCAGCTCCTCATCCTTCTTGTGCTGAGAACCACAGAGCTGGGCATGAAACTCCAAGTAGGACCTCACAAGGGCAAAGCAGAGGCAGACAGTCCCCTTCCCTGCCCCACTGACAGCTTCTCTTTCATGCAGCCCAGGATGCAGTTGGTATTCTGAGCTGCTGGCTCATGTCAAGCTTTTCATCCACTAGAACCCCCAAGTCTTCTCAGCAGGGCTGCTTAATCCACTCATCACCCAGCCTGTGTTTTTGGAAGCTCTTTGTTTGTTAGCTAGTTCTTACTGCTTCGCTGAACAGCATGAGCTACTGAACACAGTCAAGAAATCAGAGTGTTCTAACAGAATGATTTTGATTTTTGAATTGTGATGTCTGTGGAAATGGAACTAACTCAGATTTGTACTACATAAACGCCAAAAAAGCACACAACTTATAACATTGAAATCTATGTGCTTGTTTTTGTACGAGGCTACATTTTTCCTTTTTACATACTATCTTCAGTGTAGCTTTCTGTTATCTTGTTTCCTTTTGCATTCTAAATGTGTTGTATGTAAAACATGCCAGGGGAATTCTGCCACAAATAAGCAGTGCTGGGGCAGGATCCTTTAAAATTATTTAGCATTGCAAAATCATGATGAAAAGTATCTCATCATGCTGGATTATGGACTTCAGCCATACTGGTTCATGACCAGTTTTATAGCATGCAGTGTGTACAAAACAGCCCATTAGGTCACCCTCTGCTTCTGAGCTTAGTAACAGTAGAAGGGGTCATTGCTATTTTGTTGTATACTTTTCACATATATTGCCCTAGTATTTGAAACTAAACTTTTTTTTTTTCCTTTTTGCTTGTATTTTTGTTGTTTTTTCTTGTAAGTTGTGGTTCAAAAACAGTTTGGGACCTTTCTTGTTGGACCCCTTTGCTAAATGTTTAGAATTACAGAAAGAAATCATGCTTGGAAAGTAGGAGGAGGTCATGTACTGAATAACTTCAGAAGAGGTAGCAAGTCGTAGTCAGGGTGACATTTGAACAGTAGCAACAGGCTGTGTTGGGAGAATGGAAAGGAGACCAACTGTGAGGTGCTAGAGGTACCTGCTACAGAGTATGGCTGGCACTGAGAGACTAAGGAAGAAATTTGTTCCTTAACCAGAATTCTTATACTGTCAGTCCTGTGCCTGGGGCAGCTGAGACACAGTTCTCACTCAGCTATTTGTTGTTTTGCACTCAGTAGTTAAAACTAGGGCCGTGCTTCCTAATTATTCCTAATGCTAGGAATCATTTGTTCACAGACTTATTATTACTGTTGATGTAATAGTATTTTGAATCAAGACTGTTTACTGTGTGAGTTAGGATTCTGTTGTCACAGATTTTGTACGTTTGCCTTTGAGACCTTGATGTTTGATGGTTTTGATGGAATATAAGAAAAGCATCCAAAAGCCTGTGGTGGTCTTATGTACAGCTGTCCAATGCCTTCTCCCTCTTGCTTTCCAAAGGACTTTTCTGTATAAATTCATATGTTTGAGTGTATTTTGTAGAAACTGAAAGCCTGGGACTTGTTGGAGGGTGCCTTCAGGCTTCATCTGTGTGTGTAAGGGAGAAAAACTGGGCTTATTTCTTCAAGACTTAGTCTAGGTTTGCTCATTCCTATTGTAACTACAGATTTAAGGTTCTGTTAATGTATTTTTGAAACCTTTACTTTAAAATGTGTACCTACTCAGCAGTGTTTTTGTTCCTAACCAACTTGTAACAAAACAAGAGCTGTGTGTGTTAGTGTTTTGATGCTGACTTCCATGGTACTTGTGAGTAACAGCAGAAAGATGAATGCTCAATAAAGCTGTGTGTATTAGGAGAATGGAACTTGAATCACCAGGAAGAGTTTTGAAATACCTTGAAACTTCAGTAGGTTATTATTTATATGCTGCAAATAGGAGCTCAGTCATCCAATACTGAAGAAAAGTGTGAAGATTACCTGTGATTTTCAGTTTGCCTTTCATCCTGATTCATGCATTCTGACATGTGGTAGGTTACTAGCAAAAGAGTTGGTATAGAGAACAAATGAGGAGTTGGATACTTACAGAAAAAAATAAATAACAGAAGTGCAGTTGTCAGGAAAAGAAAATGGGATCACTGAGCAAATTTGGTATCTTAAATTTTGGACAAAAAGATAGAAAAAGATAGAAAAAGTGGATGTTGCTGGGCTGGCAATGGTTTAAATGGGAAGGAAACGCTGAGAAGATGAGTTTAGAGACATTCCTTAAATGGAAGTGTGAAGCTGATGGTTATATGTAGCAGGAACATCTAGTACTGCTTCAAAAGCAGTACAGTTCCTATATGTGTTGTTGTTGACTCAAAGGAAGAAGACACTTAGGCACTCAGATTCTTGACAGGACATCAGAGTTGTAGAGTTTTTGAGTATGTGTGTGAATGTTATAAATAAAACTACAGCAGAAAAACTACTTCACTGAGGTTTCTGTCTCATTTGTTAAAGGACTAATTTCAAAGATATAATTTGAGTCTCCTGAGTTCACAAACTGAGAACAAGATTTAAAGTTGTTGATTTTTCATGGTAAAAAGGAAAATGTCTGAAATTTGCCATCCTTCATCTTTTGGTGTGCTCTGTTGACAGTCTAGCAAAACTGTACTTAAAGTTTTTGTTGGTAGGACATGCTGGTAATGGTTAGCAGGCCAAGTAGAGAAATGTCCTTCATTTTTCAGAGGCTGACAGGTACACGTACATTAGTAAGAGTGAATTAGCGACATAGGGAGTAGCAGCATGCAGGTGACACCTCTGAACTCTTTACATCCTTTTTTAATACCTTTTAGAGATACAGGAGTAATAGAACCCCCCCTCCCCCCCCCCCCATGGAGTTACTTTGTAACTTATTTTCTTAATTATGTTAAAATACTGTAACTTTGCTTTGGTCTTTGCCAATAATGAAATTATCTTTTTCCATTTAAGGTATCTAGTGGATAGTCGCTGGTTCAAACAGTGGAAAAAATATGTTGGTTTCGACAGCTGGGACAAATACCAAATGGGAGATCAGAATGTGTACCCTGGTCCTATTGATAATTCTGGACTTCTCAAAGGTAACTGCTTCTGACTGTATAATAAGCAGAGTAAATTTGTCACAGATTGTTCATCTTTTGTAGTTGATATTATAAATGGATCTCATCATTTATGAAGGTGTGTTGCTGTTTTCAGATAGTGACAAGGGAACTGGGATACATACATACTGAAATACTTTTTAGAAACAGAATTATTGGAACTCCTTTGCAATGGTAACAAATATTTAATAATGTACAAATACATGTTTTGTTATGGTAGCTTTGGAATCTCAGCGGATGAAATTTGGTCAAGTTGGCGAATAGCTAGCCTTAGTTAACCAAGATTATTCTAGCTTAAATTGGTTGGGATTAGGTAACATTTTAAAGTTGAAATCTAACATTTCTTTTTTTGTAAATGATTCTGGAACAATGAAGGAAAATGTATTGTACAATTTAGTAACAGTACAAAGTATTGTGGAGTGATAGAGGGTAGTTTCCTAATGCTTTATGGTCTTCTGAATATGGTTAAACTGTCAGTGTTTTAATTATAAAGTTCTGGCTGACTTCTGTTGCACTGTAGTCAGATTCATAGACACAGGTCTCAAAGTACTTTCCCAGCCGTTAAAAAAAAATCCTTATGTCAAATTTTGTTTAGTGTTCAGTTCAGTATTCAGATAACATTAAAGCCATAATTATTTTTCTATTATGTGCAAAATCTAGTGGATAAAAGTCTAATGTAATTGGTCTTCGTTGTAGGCAAAGAAAATACAGTAGCACTATGTAATCTATGCATAGCAGTGCAGGTGTTTTTATAGTTTCATGGAGTTTATGGTGAACTGTGACTTCATTCAAAACATTGCAACTGTAATTCACTTTGTAGTACTTCAAATGTTGTGTTACAGATGATTGTTTTATTTATAGGATTGTCTTATCAAGTTGTTACTGAGTGCACGTTTCTGACAGTAGTATCAGAGCCTTTGAGAAGATGCTGTATTGTCATACATATCTATATGCTCACTTCCACCTGCAAACATTACTCCACATGAATGATGTTTTGTTTTTTAACGTGTGGAGGATTGAGATCTTCTGTACATTCTTGTAGTAAATCTTGTGGTGAGGCAGGCATGTTCAGATGGCATTCTCAGTTGAAATCAGATATGGCAACATCCTTTTTTATCCTCAGTGAGGCAGCAACAGCTTATTCTTTCTTCTGTGTCAGGCAACTTCAAAAAAAAAAAAAAAAAGTCATTTCTAGATGCTCAACAGGACTGTGCTGGATAATTGATAATTTTCTTAATCTACACATGCGTTCAGATAGCTTAAATAGACTGTAAATATTAAGTCTGTATTAGGTTAGCCATGTAAATCCAAAATCGTGTTAGGCATTTTGCTAAAAGTTAATGAAAAACTTTTTCCTTAGTATCATTTTGATGCTACTCACACCCTTTTAAAAATAAACTCAACCTTAAGGTTTATGAACTTCAGTGTTTGGTTATGTATGGCTCTAAAGTGGTGTCTCTGCATTGGCAGCACAACAGTTGTTATTTCTAGCTAGTTAGAGCAGTGTGTTAGGATAGGAAATAAATATCGGTTTTATTGATAGCACAACATAGGAGTCTTATGTTTGTGTAACCTGACTTCAGTGGATTAAACAGAATCAGACAACTTGTTTGTTTTAGGTCTTCCATCTTTGCTGCTGCTATGGATGTAGGAAAATTTAGTATAAAGCAGCTGATATCATAGAGTGCTGGTGAGAATTTAAGTTTCTGTAGAGTTTTGAAGTAATTAGGAGCAAACCAGTTAGGCTAAGAGAATTGTTGAGGCTTGTGATTTCTCTTGCTAAAATTGCAACAAATACTTTGTCTACTTCTGAAATTCTTTATTCCCTCCTCTAAAATATTAATACTAAGAACCACCCAGCTGCATTTTAGAGGGTATTGTTGCTGTGTTTTCTTTGTTTAGCTCTTCCTACTACATCGTTTATGACTTGTATTGGAGAAAAATTTGTGCAAACTGTATTACAGCCTCTGCTACACCAAGTCATCTCTTATCTGGATAGATTACATGTTATCAAAAGAGTATCCTTTTGTCATCTCTGGGTAGCAACAAATAACACACACATTCTCAGTTCATGCATTCTATCTCCTATACTTTGCTCACACATGGAGGCATTTAGTTGGAGGGAGAAGAGGTAGTCAACACAAGTGATGAGATAATCGGAGTAAAGGAGTGCTTTGCATCCTTCTTTTTCCATGTCTTTACATAATATAACTGAAGGTACAGCAAATATGAAGAGTAGGGGGATTCTGAAATTCTTGGTAAGCTGGAATCTTTTTTATTCTTTCCACAAGGAAAAGAAGACACTCTTAAACATCTCTTATATGTCCTTAATGTGTTACCTTCCTGCGGAAAGGGTGATATGTCAAAGCGTGCTTCATTAAATATTTACACACAAAAGTGGTTATTATTACATTTATTTTTTTAATTGTGCCGCTTTTATAATGCTCAAAGCAGTTTATTTTTATTGAAGATACCTTATGCTGTTTCTCAAATCCAGTTGGAGGAAATGGAAGAGAAGTCCTTAGCGCTTTTCATTTGTATGATGCAGAGAGCTTATTTTTTTCTTTTTGAAGAAAAAATATAGGTTACTAAATTCATTTTTCTTAGAAATGTTACAAAAAATTTGCAAGAGAAAGGCCCATACTTAATCACAAACTGCATCATTTAGCCTTTCTTCTGTTCTTAGTTCTAATAATGTATTTCAATAGTTTATTCATATAGAACAATGAAGATACATAGACAGTATACCTATTACAGTCACAGAATTGTAGGATTGGAAGGGACCTCTAGAGATCGAGTCCAACCCCCTGCCAAAGCAGCTCCCTAGCCCAGGTTGCACAGGTAGGCATCCAGGCGGGTCTGGAACGTCTCCAGAGGAGACTCCACCACCTCTCTGTGCAGCCTGTGCCAGTGCTCCATCGCTGCACTGTGAAGAAGTTGCCACACATTGTGTGGATCTTCCTGTGCATCAGTTTGTGTCCGTTTCCCCCTGTCCTATCACTATACACTGCTGAAAAGTCTATTCTTCGTACGTATCAGCTTCTTATCCTGCTTTGTTCTTTGGAACACAATGTATGGGTCTCCCTGTTAGATCTTTCTCTGTATAGAGGGGATGTTTGCTGCCCTATGGCTGTGCACTTCCAACTGGAAAGAAAACTTCTGTAATCTGAGGCTTGCAGTGGTTCAGATCTGGATTTTGTTTCTTACGCACATAGGATACCTGCTGTGTTACCACTGTAGTAAGAATTGACCCTAAGCTAAAAGCAGGCTTCTTATGTAAGAGGTGGCCAAGCTGCATTTCTTTTAAATGCTGCCTCTTTGCCCTGTGAAGAAATTAATAGGAACTATATTTCCAGAGCATATCAGATCATAGAATCATAGGGGTTGGAAAGGACCTCAAGATCATTTTTTCAAGTAGGAGAATTGTACTATGTTATTTTCCCAATTCATCCTTGAGTGAATAACTTTGAACTTTGTCTTGATCTACTGTAGCTACTCATTCCTTCCTTTTTAGTCAAGGATGTGTCAGTAGTGTGAAAAGAAAGATTTGTGTGCAAAGTGGGTGGGAAAATGGATTCTCTGAAAGCTGTGTGTAACAGCAAGGTAGGTGCTCATGGTTGGATGGGGAGTTCTGGGTTCATGAGAACAGGAACTCCACTCTAATGATTCTAACTCACCTAAATAGTTTTGAAAGAGTTTTGCTTTGGACTCAAAAAATATCGTTTGCCATTTACATGAAAAATAATGTTTCTTTAAAAGCTCAGTTAACAGAGTTACAGTACTGAAGTAAAAATATTGTTCTCTTGCAGATGGTGATTCTCAGTCTCTCAAAGAGCATCTCATTGATGAGCTGGACTACATCCTTTTACCAACTGAAGGCTGGAATAGGCTAGTTAGCTGGTACACACTGATGGAAGGTCAAGAGCCAATAGCACGCAAGGTACTCTTAAATTTCCTTCTGGGGGTGAATATGATTCGAATATAGTCCTGTGAATGTGTCCCGCAGAAATTCATTAGAAGTTGATTTTAGTAGAACTATGATTCTGTGATTTTTGTAAGAACGTTTTAAGTCGTGACCTATTATGACTTCATATACACATTTTCCTTTGTTGCTTAATTTTTATGAAAATTTTAGAGACTCAAGTTTTGAAAATTGAGGAACAGGGTTGCAAAGAATTAACAGTTCACTTCTGGAGATAAACCCTCTACTTATCAGGAAGATTTTGCTTTGGAAGCTTTCAAGTCTATTAATGTAAATGATTTTGTAATTAAATGTGAAACCTAAAAAATACATTGACCATATAAATGAAAGGTCCAATTCTAATAGTGCTAATGCTGGTGGAGTAATTTGGTGGATCCTTTCCCAATTAGCATAATCTCTGTACAGCAACTTGCTGTGGTAGTGTTTTTTTCTTAAGGCCAAAAAACTGAACATAAATAGTCCCTGGGAGAGTGGATATTGTGATCCTCCATCACTATCAGACTTGTAAAAATTAACATACTTGTCTTTTTGATCCAGAAAATACTGTCCTTATTGTTAAGGTGATACAGTATTTTATCAGTTTATTGATGAGATAATTTTTGTTTGAATTGTTTCTTGATATTTTCAGAATAGTAATTAGAGTTCCATCCTTCCTGCAGTAAGCTACTAAGTTTCAGAATACATTTGGACATTTCTAAATGGATCATTGGGACGTATTCTTTCTATAACACTGCTCTTAATTTTAATTCCTTGAAACTGGAAAGAAACTATTATAATAGAATGCAGTTCACTATGCCTTTTGGTGAAATACAGTTGCTTTTTTTTCCTCTTGTGACATGAATGCAGTCTAAATACATGCTGACCACTTAATTAAAGTGACAACTTAAGCTGCAGAATGAATATTGTGTCTTCCAAGATCCACCTGATCAATAAGGGAAGTTTCTTTTAAAATTCTCTTCAGTGCATTAAGAGGCATTCTGTTTTACACAGACATGGCTGAATAACTTTTTTTATCTAGTTCTGTGAAAGCTGAAATCTTTTATAATGTCTCTTATTTAAAGACATGTTATCAACTTGATACTGTTGTTCCTGAGGGTGTGATTGAGTAAAATGAATACTCTTGCATCATCACGGTAAAGGTTCTGTAATTTTTTGGCCTTTAAAGGGAAGTAGAAGGAGAGAGAAAATGAAAGTAGCTTGCATTGTATTTGGAAGAGTCTGGAAAAATATGTGCAGTGTAATGAGTGGCCAGGTAGACTGGCATAGATTCGTTATCTTCTGCCAATATGATCAGTACTTGTCATCTGAGATTAAAAGCTCCCTCATCTGAACTGGAATATATCACTGTGATGCTTTTCCCATTTTGTTTGTGAGTTTTTCTCCTCTCTGTTATCAATGTGTTAGTTGGTTTTGGTTTTGTTTTTTGCATATATATCTTTCCTCCTGTTTGCTACAGCAACTTTTTGATGGTGTGAAGGAGGGGGAAGAGTATTTTTTGAAATGTGAATCTAAATTTATATATTAAATTGGTGTACTTATGTATTTAAATTGATATATGGTTCTACTTGTTTTGAGTCAAATAACATTACTCATATACTGTAACAAATTCATAATACAACTACTATGTTGTCGTTTTTTCTTCTCAGAAATATCCTGGCCATACTGCTTGGTTTTGTTTACTACAACTGTTTTGTTGTTACTCTAGCTGCTGAAAATCCTAGTAAGCTGCTGAAGTAAGGACATATTTTTAAATGTCATAGCTGGAAGTTTTATCAGAGGCAAACCACTGAACTACAATGGAATTCTTGACTCATTTTTGTTCCTATGACACGTGCATACAAGTTATATTTGTACAGTAGATAGCAGATCTCTCCTAGCAAGTAGCTGATGGCTTTTTTTTTTTAACCATATTTGTCAGATGTATCACATATCAGGGTGATGGTTATTTTGGGAACAGTCTACATGACTAAGTACTGCAGTTACACTTTGGAAGATCAAAGGGAAAAACATTTAAGAGGTGACCCTGATTATTTTTTTCTACAATTTAATTTTATTTTTTAAAAAATTCCTGTACTTTACTAATTTGTAATAGGAGTTAGAAAAGTGAATGTATAATAAACAACTGTAACGAGTAGCTGACATTTCAAATGAACATATTCATTGCCAGAGCATAGCTGAAAGATTTGTGGGTGTTCTTTAAATATAAGATCTGTTTAAATATCACGTATGTGATATCTAGAATTTAGTAGCATGTTATTGTGTTTTTGATAAGTATTTGTTAGCTGTGAAAAATAGCTCTTCATGTTTTTTGGAGACAGCATACATTGAATGTGTCTTGAAATTAAAAAATAAAAAAAAAAAGATAACTTTTGCTGCTTTTTACCTTCTGTTTAAGCATCTTATCTTGGGATTAAGTATGCCTGTTTGTGATTTCCACTGTACTTAAAACTTTGAAAGTCATGGTGTTAATAAACACTGACGAGTTACAATTTCATGAGGAAAATGTTTACTTTTTCAGTTGATTGCATTCCTAAAAAGTTATAGGAGAATTTTAGTTCCAGTTTTTGGCATTTATTACGTGTCCTGTTTTCTCTGAACCTCAGTTTCTTGAAACTGTCTCAGAAATGTTTTGAAGTTAATATACATAAATGTGCTCGGACTGATACTTGATGCCAATCTGTTTTTCAGGTTGTTGAACAGGGTATGTTTGTGAAGCACTGCAAAGTAGAAGTATATCTGACAGAATTAAAGCTTTGTGAAAATGGAAATATGAACAATGTTGTCACACGAAGATTTAGTAAAGCTGATACAATAGGTATGCACAAGCATTCTCAACCATATATGATTTTTACTTTTTAAAATTGTCTTCAGTAGTGAGTTCTGAATAAATAAATCGATGTAAATTGATAAATGAGCACTGTAACGATTACAAAGGATGGGACTAGTCTTGGTTGGATTGAAATCAGAAATTGAACAATTTGGAATATTAAGGTTATTAATACATTAAGAAGAATTGTTATCTAAATATTTGCATAATTTTGCTATATGTCTAGATTTGCAATTTGAACAGTATGATGACGCTTTTTGCTATCTTTATTAGATGCCATAGTGCTTTTTCATAGCTTTTGCTGCTGTGTAAAAAATACCATTTTTCATGCGCTTCCATTGATATTTTTTAATTCAATTTTTAGTTTTATACGTAAAGAAAATATACAACAAAGCCCAAGAATGAATTAGATTTGTGAATTAATACCTAAAGCTGATGTACAAAGGTAACCATCGGGCTGTGAGGTGACAGGCCAGGCACATTCTCTGCAGTAAATGAATCCTCTATTAAATCCAGATATTCTTTTTACTCATAGTTATTTTACCTGTTCTTTGAACATTATGAAAATACTGTCTAAAAAATGACACAATATTTTTGTCCTTGGTTGTTATAGATCTTATAGGAAGATATAATTGATCAAATAAACTCATTTTTGGTGCATTTGTGCCTGTGTATCTGGGATGAAATTCTTACAGTGAGTCCTATTTGTGCAATTAGAATTGCGGCTTAGGCCAAGGACACGAAGTCAAGTCCTACCATTGCTGTTCATTGCTAAACAGCAGGGGTAGTCTTTTTAGATTTTACTTGTAGTGATTTATACTTAGTATTTTGCATGATTTTGTACCTTAAAAACAGAATAATTTTCCCTTGTTAGATTTTAATCTTAAATGGATAATCAGCTGCTTGTAAAAGAATAAAACATTAGAGATTGTGAAATCTGTCCTTGAAACAAGCCTTCAGTATTGTATGTTAGTTGCCCTTTTTGAATCGGCTCTAACTTGGCAAGGTGTAACTCTTAGGTACACCTCTTAGGTGTCACTAAGCAAACCTAGTAACTTAGATAAACCAATTAATGTTATTTAAAATAATATATACCAAATTCAAGCTATTTTTTAGCCATATTGAATTAAAATATGTCATTGGAATAGTAATTATATAGGAATTTCTGTTTTTCTTTCTCCAATCAGATGCAGAATGAATATTACTTGGATATACATTCATTTTTATTCTTAGCATAGAAAGAAATATAATTATGATAAAGTTCTTGTGAAAAGTAATAAGAAGCAGACTCACTGGACGCTGGCCTTAATTGCTTTTCTGAGTTGTGGACAAGGTTCTCTTAGAAGCCTTAAAAACATGTTCTTTCTGAAGCTAAATCTTCTTATGCAGAACAGCAAACTGTGCCATCCTAACCAGGACATTCAAAGCAATTTACATATCAGAAAAAGAGCTAGAAAAATAGATACCATTTTTGAGTGAAAGAATAACTGATTCCTGAAATTTTTCTCTTAACATCCCTTAAGTTGGTGTCAATTCCACTGTGATGAGTGGACACACCGTACCTAGATCTGTTCAAGAAGTTTTAATGTCTATCCATTATTGTTACAGTATTTATTGCCCTCGAGACGTCAGGACAAGGCCTTCCTTCATTTAAATATGCGAAGGAGGTTTTGGAGTAAAATGCTCTTAAGCATAGTCTAGTATTCGTTAACCAATCTTCAAATGTGTGTTATTCCTTTCTGCGCAAGTGGAAACTAAGCAGAGATAGAAAATGTAAATAATTATAGAGGACAGACCTGATAATGACACAATACACAGTATCTCTCAGACTGCATATTTAAATGTACTGTGTTCATATTTATACTTAAACAGGAACCTTCATTTTAGATTATAAGTCAACAATTCAGTTATAGTTGTTGAAGGAGCAGGGATTAGGATTTTAAAGTCAAAATTGTTTAAGCTCTTAGGAAATTAAGGAATAATCTTAGTTTCACAGCCTAAAAGCAACACAGTAGACAAGTGGGACATAGTCTTCCCAGAGTCTTGGTCATAGTATGTATTGTATAGTCACCAGATAGGACTGATGGTTCCTGTTCCATAATAGTTCTGTAAATGAAATAGGAATAGGAGATGTTAATTTAGTACTTTCTAAGAACAAAAGCTGAAATGTTCAAATATTTAACTTTCATTTTTAGTGAAAGTCATTGATAAATTTAGATAATTTTTCTAAGACTGTGCCAACTAGATTCATGCTCATATTCGAATGTAGTTATTTGAAATCATTGGTTGAGAACTGATTCAGATGGAGAAAAAAAATAAAGCAATTCAAGCTTTGTTTATAGTAACAGGGCATGGAGAATTCTAGTGTTTCAGCGCTGATGTTTTTATCCTGAGAATGCAGAGAAACATCTCTCAAAGAGCTTACATTGCTCATGTTTATAATAGTGTTTTCAGTGATCATTGAGAAGGCAGCTGTACTTTTCGTGACTCCTGTTTTGTTTTCTCTGCTAGCTGTTAGGAGCATTGTCTGCTGGGAGGCTTTATGTTACTAATTTAGAAACAGCTAAGTGAAGTTGCTGTGGTGTAGCACTACACATATTAATTCAAATTAAAGAATTTTCATAAATTTCAATTTTGCATAAAGCGAATTGAGTTAATTATTTAAATTCCACATGTAAGCAGTAGTTAGACTACCTCAAGATTATGTTTCTGGCAGATAGGGTAGGTGCTGGTAGACCATTTTATGTTAAATATTTCAGAGACGTTAAATGGTTTGTGATCCTTTTAGAATGTATTTCTGTACTTCAGTTTTACAGAGTGGTGTTTAATTTCTGTGAGCGAGTATGTTGAACTTAGTGCTAATTGCATTGAGATGTGGGTAATAGAAGGTTAAAAAACAGCAGGATTGAGAAAGGAACAGAATGACTTGCCCTTCCTGCCCCTAGTTTTATTGCTGGTTTCACTTCTAATCATTCTCTGTCCACCCACACTTTTGTGTTACCACGCTTTGGGAAATGAGTTGACAGGTAGCTGGGGTAGCTCCCATCATCTCTTGTGCTCTTATGTATTTGGACTACTTTGCTTGAAGATTCAGAAGGAGATAAAATACTCCTCTGACTATTTCTGTCTTAAAGCATGCCAGCTAGCAACTTCCTGCTTTTTCTACAGCATGATACAGTGTATGACCATTTCTAGACTTTGATGCATATTTTGAATGTAAGAAAGGGCTATTGATTCTCATGTTTTACTCAGTCTTACAGTGTTTGTCTAGATAAATGCTAAACTTACGTTTTCTCCTTTTCAAAACAGATACGATTGAAAAAGAAATAAGAAAAATCTTCAATATTCCGGGTGAAAAAGAGACCAGATTGTGGAACAAATACATGAGTAATACTTTTGAACCTTTGAATAAACCAGATAGTACCATACAAGATGCTGGTTTATACCAGGGACAGGTACTGTGTAATACCATTTATTTTGTTGTTGTTTTGTTTGTTTGTTTATTTATTTATAACAAAGAGTACAGAAATAAAAGACTCCTATTTCATTCTCCAGATTTCAAAAAGAAAGAAAAAAGTTATTTCAGGGAGAAAAGAGCTCAAAAACCTGCTTTTGCATGAGAGTGCATCAGTAAATACCTTTGTGGGGAGATATTTTGCAAGACAGTTTATTTATTTGTTTTAACTTTACAGTTGAGAATAAACTATACAAGTTTAAATTTGAACTGATTCAATAATTTCGTCATTATAACAACTTCTGAGATTACATTGATCCGTTACTCTTTAAATCAAGTTGTATTTTTTTTCAACAACTGTTATGCTACAAATAAGAATGAATACAATTTGATGACAGTAATTGTAGGCAAGATTATATTAAAATACTTCATTTTTCTTTGAAATACTTGACTTTAGCTTACTTAACAACAGTGTTTATGTTGTGCCTCCATTCTCTTTTATGGCGTGGAAGGAAGGTAAGCAAGCAGTGCCCCAAAATAACAGCTTGAACTGTTGTGCCCTTTAACTTCAATTAAAGCCTCACATGGTTTATTTTCACAAAGCACATGTCCTGTTGTAAGGGCCTGTATCTCCCATAAAATACTCGTTTCAAAGTTATATTTTGAAATTCCCTCTGTCCCAGTGAAACATTAACTTTGAAGCGTGCATTAAAAGATCTGCTGGTGATATCTGTACTTTAAGGAAAACAAATATTGTTCAAAACAGTTTAACAGTGGTTTCTGAAAATGCTACGTGTCACAGTAGAGCATATATGTTTGGGTCAGTTGTACTTGCTGACACACAGGGTTGATATTTTTCATGTTAAGCCTCCTAATTTAGTGGTAGTTATTCTATTAGTATGTCTAATAGCTACTTTACTGTGTAATTCTAAACTGTGTGTGTGATTGGTGAGTGATTTACTGTTTTGAATTCAGCACTTGATTTCTGAATTGAGTCTTTAAGGATTTCATTGAACTCAGACATCTGCATCTTCTGTTCATTTAGTAGTCCCTGAAAACCGATGGAAGTAAGAATGGGTAGAATGTTTTACAGCATTCAAGACTCAGAACAGTAAACCACTATTTTCCAGGCAGAAAACTGTGATAGAATGCTGGTTTCCAGTGGTTTTCTTAGTGTATGCAGACTGAAAACATGATTTCATCTTCAAGAGTCTGCATGATTTATGTAAGATTCTGAGGTCAAATGTATACACGAATACATGCACTATAGTATTTGTGTAGACACAAAGAAGTATAGCATGGCAGTTAGTCAGCATCCTGAAAACTTAGTATACAATTGCGTTGAATTATTTGTACTTGAAACTAGGAGTTACTTTCAGTTCAGATATTATAATCTAGTTGCCATTTCAGATGATCTAGGCTATCCCAGCTGTCAATCCTGAAAGGCATGAGCTTTTTGTGGGTCCTGTGTCCTATCTGCCAGCGTAGGGCAGATATCTCAAATACCCAAAGGCGGTTCAAATGGCACTTGCCTGTGTTTAGGACTGAGTGTTCTGTTCTCCCATTTATACCAGTGACAACTTGAATTCAGTGTTGTTGTGTTGTTTGTTTGTTTGTTTGTTTGTTTGTTTTTAGGATGACGCCAGGGAGCTATGATTTTAAGGATATCAAGGCAGAAAATGTTATGGGTTTTTTTGTATTTCCTACCTACCTGGGTTGTGTGTCAGGCAACATTTGTTTAGGAATACCCATTTCTTAACAGCACTTTTGTATAAACTTGATTTCTGTAGATTCATAGATTCTGTTAGGCGGGTGGTCATCTAATCTCTGAGAGAGGTAAGATCTTGTCACTTTTATGTACAGGTTGTTGAGGTGCAAAGTTGCACAAATGAAGGTGTACCCTGAAAAATTTAATAGAGAGTGAGGAAGAGTGCATTGTAATTGAAAAGAATATCAACTCAATCTCAGAGAACAGTAACTTAAACATCAGTCTTTTCTGTCTCCATTCCACATAAGGAAGTCCATTAAAAACATAGGAAAATACCATTTTCAATTCAGTATTCTTATTATGTTGTTTGTTTGTTTTTTGTGATAGGTACTGGTAATAGAACAGAAAAATGAGGATGGAACGTGGCCCAGAGGTTCTTCAACTCCTAAGTAAGTCATGAGTTTATCATATCGTCATATCACTATATCTTAACTATTTTCCCTTAAAACACAGTTGGATTTTTGTTCTGTTCTGAATATCATCATTTATATATTTTATCTCAATAAATGAAGAATAGTATATATGCTATAAGTGCTGCACAATTAGAACACAATACCAAAAAGGTGACTTCCTGCATGTTCATTGCACGATTTTGATGATTTTGGCCAGTGGTATGCTTTGTCCTGTTTAAATATAGAAGGAACTTTTTAGTAGGGAACTGTAAAAGGTAGCTTATCTCAGGTTTCTGTTTCAAGTGTATTTGTTAGGAAAACTTAGATACATGCATTTCATCAGTATATTTGAATATTTCTGTGAATAGCTTTTCCTTTTATCTCTGGAGTACATAATATTTACACACAAACGTTATTGTCTTGTGTTGCCAGGATGTTGCTTTTGTTCTTTGTTGGGCTGTTACTAGTTTACTGAATGTTATTTTTCTGTTCTTCCTGCTGTAATTATGAGCAGCACATATAATGGAAAGGGAACAGAAAAAGACTTTAGCGTGGTTTTGGTTTGGTGTTTTTTTTTTTTTTTTTCATTTATCTAGATACTTTTTTCAATAGTGGTTCTAGAATCTAAATCATAATCTCTACACAAGGGTTTTGAAGAGTAATTGAGACTACTAGTAAACTTGCATATCAGCCTTACGTATTTAACTGTTTTTTGACACCTTTGGAAGCTTCTTGAGCTTATCTTTCACTTAAATATTCTAAGTTCCTCTTATTTCTTTTGTTATTTTGAATTAATGCAATGATACTTAATGTTGCTAAAGATCAATTTGTAGTATAGTTACTTATGAAAGATAGTTTTTTAATCTTTTTGACATTTCATCTCAAACATTTTTATTAGGAGCAACAGGTTATGTTAAGTTGCTTAATGAAGTCTGAGCTGTTCTATTTAAGCTTAATATGAACAGTTTAATCTTACTTAGCAAGATTTTTATGACAGAAAGAGAACTGAAATTGTGGAGCAGCAGGAAGAATGATATGCCAAATACGTGGAAGTGTGATCTCTGACCTTAGAAAGCATCTGGTTGAAATGTAACCTCTGAGTTGAGTTGCATAGGTAGATTTTGAAGTTTGAAAGGATTTAGGTAACTGAATGTTGTGGTTTGTTTATTTATTTATTTATTTGAAAGCTTTGGTGGGAAGATATCTCGTTTGTCTTGCCATGTTTTTACTCCACTTTATGGAAAATATCACGAAATTTCATATAAACTGAGGTGTATCACCTGAAAATGTTTGATCTGGAGACAAGTGAAATGACAGTAGAAAGTTGTGGTGTCAGAGAAGGTTTATAAGAAATTCAGAAAGTGAGGGATGAATAGTTTCAGTATGAAGTGATGTTTTTGCCAGTTGGCAGCTATCAGAAGCAGGGATTGAAATTTCATATTCAAATTCAAAAGGTGTGCAAAATTCAGCAGATTCACATAAAAGCTATTAACAAGCAGTAATGGGGCCACATTTTTACATCTGTGTAAAACCTTGTGAAAAATGTAATAAATTGTAAGAAGGGTAAAAATCTGTTACAGTTCTTGTGGAGCTCCTGTATGAGATACACCCAGGGGTATTATTAGTATGTCATCGCTACCGGTGTATTCTCATACACCTGCCTGCAGTCCTGCCATTGTTTACATACGCTGTACTGGCTGCTGAGAGTAGATGTTCACAGTGTCTTTTTTAGAAGAGTAAAAAGTGTAAATATATATTCTGAGGCTAGAGGACAAAATGGCATATTTTAAAAGATCATAATTACTAGATTACTAGAAAGTGTGGAAGATTTCTAATGCTTGAAAAGGCTCTGATTATTTCATAACATCAGAGAAGCTTTTCATAGAATCGCATAATAGTTGGGGTTGTAAGGAAAGTGGAGATTGTCTAATCCGAACTACCTATTCAAAGAAAGGTCACAGAAAGTAAGCTACTTGAGGAATGTCACATTCCACAGCCTCCTTGGGCAACCTGTTTCATTGCTTAGTGACCCACGCTATAAGAAATAAAACGAAGAAATAATGTGGAATTACTTATGCATCAGTTTATGCCCTGTCCTTTCAGTCATTGCCAGAATCACCCTGGAGCAGTTCCATCTGCATACGCCTCTCCATATTGAACAGTCCCTGCTCTGTCCTCGCAGGTCAGATGCTCCAGTTCCTTAATCATCTTTGTTGCCTTTCACTGTACTCAATCCAGTATTTCCATGTCCTCCTGTACTGGGTAGCCCAGAACTGAACCCTGCACTCTGTCTCTTCAGAATGAAGTGCCAAGAAAGGGGATAAGCTCACCTCCCTCTGCGTGCTGGCATTGTTCTTCCAAATGCAGCCCTTGAGGCCATCGGCCACCTTTCCAAGCTGCTTTCCATCTTGTCAGCCTTCATTTTTATTCCAGTGTGTTCCGTTCCCTGGGGCTATTCCTGCCCAGGTACATGACTTCTCATTTCCTTTTATCAACTTGATGAGGTTCCTGTCTGCCCAGATACTTAGATGTTTCTCGCATTTTCCCTGCCTCTTTCTTGGTAGCAGAAGCATAGCAGCAGTCTTTAATTTGATTGCTTCATCTGTCATCTTTTCTACCACTTACAGATGATGAATGAAAGCAAAGTTTTTTTAATAAGAAACATGTTAAAGGTGTGATTATCTTTTCTGCAGAGAACGAACTGACTTTGAAAGTGGTGAAGCTATAATATCAGTTCAGTGTAGAGGAGAACACCTTGGAAAATAATGCTGTTTTTCTTGTTAACTGTAATGAATTAGTAGAAATGGATATCTCTCTTATTAGCATACCAAAACTATGGCTTTCTTCTTCTAAGGAAACTTGGAGGAAATTATTTCAGTTTTTAACTCAGTTGTTTAGTTGGGAACATGTAAGCATGTCAGTGCTTACATTTATGTTGTATGCTGTTCTTCTGAGGTCTGAATTTACATCATTTAGGATGTTATTGCAACATCTCTTGTAAATTAAATAAGTAAATCCTCTAAATCCTATTGTTATCTGCTATTGTCGCATTTTAACACTGATTTTGGTATTTTTTAGTGCCGGGAAGTAAGTGAATATGGTGTACAGAGTCAGTCTTCTGTCCTGGGAATAGCTAGACTTTGGCCCTCCGAGAGTTTCTATTTATATCAACTGTTTATATCAGCTACTGGGATTTTTGTTCCTCAGGAAGCTTGGCTTCTGTGAAACTGTTTCTGGGGAGCTAAGAGTGACTTCTCCTCAAATGTCTTTACTGTCATCTGCTCCCAAAATAGCTATTACTCAGCATTAATGGATAGTTCTGTGGAAAATTGTGTTATACTAACATTGCGAATCTGTATCATTCTGCAGGAGATTATCCCACAGTCATGGCTGGGAGAATCTATTTGAGTAGTTTATTGTCATGAAGAGTATGTTTTAAAACAAGTGAGCAAAAAATCTGAGGCTGTAGTTCACATAATTTTGAAGCAAAGTTTACAAAAAATCAAATCATTTCCGTTCAGGGAAATACTCTGTAACAATTAAAATCTTAATACCCAGAACTTGAGGGAAGGAGAGGAAGGGAACTTCAGTTATAAAGTTCTATGAGGTACCGAATGAATAATGAGGACAGGCTTTTCTATTAGTTTTCTGTTTAGAAGTTGTTACCTGTTTCTGCACAAATTTATATAAAAGTGAGTTAAATGAAAATACAAAGATGCTGCTAACTAGAATCATTTTCTTCCAGTTTTAGGAAGGTGTTGCTCACTGTTTTATTAGAGAACTTAAAAATGAAATTAAGTCCTTTTAGTTTCTTCAAAAATGCTTCTTATGTGGCCAAGAAATTTTCATCTGAGCTATCATATGCTTCTGTGCATGATGAAGGTAACAGATGTAATTTTGACCTGCGTTTTTAGACATGGCTGTGAAGTAAGTCCTCAGATACCTAACAACTTCTTTCTATGATTGCCTGTGTTAGCTTTAACAATTTTTATGTGAAAGAGTATCACAGAATTGTAGGGGTTGGAATGGATCTCTAGAGATCATAGAGTCCAACCCCCCTCCAAAGGAGAGCTACGAAGATGGTGAAGGGTCTAGATGGCAAGATGGATTTGAAGCAGCTGATGTCCCTGGGTTTGTTCAGCCCAGAGTAGAGGAGGCTGGAGGGGGGAGGCCTTGTGGCCTCACGAGGTGGGCAGAGGGTTAGTGCTGAGCTTTGCCCATGGGGACCAGTGATAACAGGATGCTGGGGAACAGAATGGAGCTGCATTAAGGGGGCGTCAAGTTGGGTGTTAAAAATGGTTGTTTATAGAGAGGGTGGTTGTGTTCTGGAACAGGCTTCCCAGGGGAGTGATAAATACACCAAGCCTGCTGGATTTCAGGAAGTGTTCAGACGATATTGTTTCATTTTTTGGGTTCTCCTTTCTGGAGCCTGAATTCAGAGTCAGTGATCCTTGTATGCCCCTTCAAATATCCCTTCAGGATACTTTATGATTGGAAAATCATCACTCAGCCACAGCTTCTGTGATTGCCAATTCCAGTGTTAGATTATCCTCAGTATTTAATTTTTTTAATCACTTTTTTTTTCATTTTTTGTTATTGTCTTAGATGGAATTTCCTGTATTTCAGCATACACTCATTGCCTCTTATCCTTTTGCTATGACCTACTAACATACACAGTATTTTTCATCCCATTGTGTGTTCATACAGCTTGGTATGTTCTGTTTGCCAGACTGAACAGTCCCTGCTCTGTCCTTAATTCAGATACTCCAGTTCCTTAACCATCTCTTATAGCCTTTCACTGGACATGCTCCGTTATTTTCATGTCCCTCCTGTACTGCAGAGCCCAGAGCTGAGTCCTTTGCTCCATTTCTTACATATTGTGTACTGGTCCCTAGGGCTATTCCTGCCCAGATGTGTGACTTTGCATTATCTTTTATCTACTTAATGAGGCTCCCATGTGCCTATTTCTCCAGCCCATGGGAGGTCCTTCTGGACAGCATCACACCTACCTGGTCTGTCAGAAGTGTTATAAGCCTTACTGAAGTTGAGGCATCCATTCCTTCCCTCCCATCAACAAGTCAGTCAGTTCATTGTAGAAGGGTATCTGGTCTGGTTTGCTTACTGTTCCCCTTTCATAAGGCCATGCTGACTCCTAGTCACCTTCTTATCCTTCATATGTCTGAAAGTGGCTTCCAGGATTAGTTGCTTTATCGTATTCTGTGGTTTTAAGATCAAGCTGAGCAGCCTGATTTAATGCATTTTCTGTCTTACTGTCTTGAAGATATGATTGCCATATTTTCCAGTCTTTAGGACTCTACCAGTAGCTGTGGTCTTTCAAAGACAACTGAGTAAAATTACAGTAATATCAACTATTGCTTTCAGCAGTTATGCACCTTGTCAGGCCCTATCCTATTCATCTCCTGTGTGTTTAGATGTTCCTGAACCTAATTATCCTTCACTGGGATAATTTTTATTTGCTCCAGATTTTGGTCTCAGACACCTGTGATTCTTGAGAATTGGTAAATAATAAGGCAGTTAAGGACCTTAGCATTTCCTGTGCCCTTTGTCAGTAGGGCTTCTGCCTTATTTAGCTGTGGCCCATGCTTTCTCTTGTCTTCTTTTGATGCTTGTATACTTTTAGTATCTTTCTTTTTGCCCTTCATATCACTTGCCAGATTTAACACCAGGAAGGTGTTAGGTATTTGCCTGTTCCTTGTTCAAGTGTGTGTAGCTAGATTTGTACATCCTACTGACAAGAATATGGTCACTATCTGCACTATAGTTTATTTTATATCAGTTATAAATTATGAATCTTTTTACATGATAATTTATTACCCTGATGTCAGCCTGCATTGAGAATGGAGAAATAAGGGGCCATTTTTCTATGTCGTAGAATATCTAAAGTTACAGGGGACCTACGGTAATCACTGAATATTATATTCAATCTTAAATCCAGTTCTTGAGTTTTTGTCTTGTGTTTTGGTTTCTCTAGTCACTATGTCAACTGAGAATAACTTGTAAATGAGAACACTATTCCTAGATAATTTTTTGTTTAATAGTCCTTTAGTGCTTGATTATGGGTTTTCAAGGAGCTATGCAATGTCTGCAAAGTTGTGCTTATAAATCTGAATTAACAGAATAAATCACTTCCAAAGTGCATCTTGAAAGGATATTTGGAGAAGAATAGTAGGCTGAAGTCCCAGTTCATATTGACAATAGGAGTTAAGATGGCTTTCTAGCTGGTAAGCAGGCACTGGCAAAAAGAAGTCTTTAGCTTTAGTGAACGTGCTTCATTTCACTGATGTAAGCAACAAGCAAATGCGTTAGGATTTGAACATAAACCTTGCTCTGTCAGTGAGACCGGACTGCTTTATGGTTTTGAACAGAATTTTTTGTGTAGTCTTCTGTGCTCATTGAACAAAAAATCAGAGCAAAACTGTTCTTTGTTTTTAGTACCCGGAATCTTTCTGGTAGGTTGTCCATGGGAAAGAACATAGTCTGGATTCAGTTGTCTGTCAGTGTGGATAAAAGAGCGTTCTTGTACAGTTTTGAGTTCAATAGTCAGCTATATCACTATGTTATATAGATATCTACCAAGTTTTGAGATAGAGATGTTGAAAGTTGGTTATACTTCTCATTTGTTTTTGTGATTAATGAAATGTAGTGCTGAAAAATACTGCTTTTCTTATGCAACGATGTGACGCTTGGTTTAAAGAAAAAAAATGACCAAGATGTTTTTTATTGTTAGTTGGTCGTTGTTTTTGTGCAGTGTTAAAGAACTGAAGGCAGGGAAGTACTTTGAGCATTAGCACTTACTTTCCATTCATGTCTTCTGTTATGCTTATTTTCATTTTCTTTTTAATAACGGGAGAATTTCTGCCAATGTGGTTTACCGAAGTTTTCCCGCAAGTAATGAGATGAACTGGAAGCTCTTAAGCAGTTATGAATGAATGATATTAATCTTTACACCATAGGATTTGGTAATGTAAGCAGATAGGCTGCACACGTCAGGGTTGTGTGAATCTCTTACTGTTTTATATATTGCTTGCTATTTGATAGCAGATGCTGAGTTATAAGTAGTTATTTGATCGTATGGGCAGCAGCACATCAGAGCAAGGAATAAAGCTACTGACGGTTCTCTAAGGAACAAATGAACTTATTTTTGCTGAAAACCAGATCTCTTTTTTTGTGCAACTTTTTCTGGTTTCTTTGAATTGTGAGACAGCAATTATACATCAAGTTTTGAGTTTTAAAACAGTACTGCAGTTGAACTTGTCTGAAGTTATATAAAGTTTCCGATTTGTTTTGTAAATTTAGATTTCCATTCAGAATGATTCAAAACAAGTAGCTTCTTTAAAAAATAGCAAATGTGCATAATTCAACTCACGTCTTGAATTCAAGTTAACTTGAACAAATAACTTGAGGTTTTTATCTTTCTTGTAGATGTGTCTGTGTATGTTACTTCCCGGAGTAAAAATGTCTCTCTTTGCAGAGTTTAGTGCTCGTAATGTGCTTAAAATATCACGAGCATACAAAATGTCTTAAGATCGTGAGATGTATTTCAGAGCTTCGCAAGGACAGCTGGTGCTTTTCTAACCCAACTGGATCGCGTAGAGCCCACAAAAGAAAAAAAAACACAGAAACATGAAAATGCCTAAAAATCATAATGTATTCATTGCCATTCATATGATTTTCTGTGAGATCTAGAGAAGAAGAGAAAGGAGAAGAAACACATCTAGATTTCCATATATTGTATACATTACATTAAGCGGAACGTTATGACTGAAGTATTCCTTATTCTTACATTTAAGTATAGGCTTAATCAGTGGGGATGAATGATAATGCTATTACTTCCAACTAAAACGGGTTTCGTGCTGTTATTAAAGTAATATTGGAGTACGTCTTAATCATTTTTATATCACGTCTCAACATCCGTTTATGGTTAACTTTAACATGAAACTTGCATGTTTTTTTAAGTTTGCATTCTAGGTTGTAGAATGTTGAAATACCTGTTGCCTTACTATTAACTGAAAGCAACATTTTAGCACAGTGGTCTGTGATATTTTTTTTTGTTTGCTTGCTTCTTATTTTTAGTCACACTCCGTATTCCTTCAATGAGATACGAAACTGTTGTGAAGCATTTGGAGAGGTTGCATGTCTTGGGTACTTTTACTGCTTTGCCCTTTTTAAAAAAGTATTTAATTTCCATGCTTGTTTATATGCGTTGTTCTTTTGTTAGCTTTCTTTCAAGGTTTTTAATATCTCAGAATTTTTATCTAATTTACCATTTTCATATTTTTAAAGGTCCCCAGGTGCATCCAATTTTTCAACTTTACCAAAGATCTCTCCATCTCTATCAAATAATTATAACAACATGAACAACAGAAAGTAAGCAATATATCTTAAAAACTTTAATTGAATCACCCCAGCGTGACATAAACCTATTTCCATGTTACCTAGCTTAAGGATTTTGATTTGCTTTGTCAGTATTTTGATTATGAATTGTTACTGATGGCTGTTTCGTAGCATAGGCGTTGTCAAACGTGATAGCAGAGAAAAGAACTCAGTTCAAGACGGTTGGTGACTCTTAGTATCTGTATGCTAAAAACAGCATTGAGCACTGTAAGAAAATTATATAAGAACTTTATTTTTGGCATGATAAACTCTAAATGGATTAATGCACTGTCTGATTTTACATGGGTGACAAAGTACAAACTACTTTTCCTGATTTGCTGATGCTAAGGTATGATAACAGCATGTATAATAGCACTTGTAGGTTTAAGACCACAGCAGCTAAATTGTTTTAGCTGTGGTGATTGTCATCATAGCGATTGTAGCCACTGATTAACTATTAGCAATGGAACATCCATGTCCTAGTGCTAGGAGACTTGGGAGAGATCAGTTTGATTGATGTATTTGAGCATTAGCATGAGCAGAGGCTTAGCAAAAGAGAAAAAAAAAAAAACCCTCACTTTTAAGGGCTTTATCCTTTATATGATGACTTATAAGTTTTACAAAGATTGTAGTAAGACTTTAGAGGAAGGGCTTCTGTATTCCAGTGACCAGCTTTGTGTCTATTATTTCAATATGTGACACAACTGTAAAAGTTGGTGAATATAGGAGAACATGGAAGTATTTGACTGTAACAGATATTAGGCTGAGCACCTTTTTAAATATTTGAAGTCATAAAGCACCATCGCTGATGGAAACCGGGGGAAAATTAAAGAGCCTTATTCTTGCAATTTACTCAAATTTAAAATATTTTTCCAAATGTGCATTTTGTGATCAAACATGAAGATGTTAAACATGAAAAAGGTGATATGAGTGTTAAATACCTTATACGATATCTTCCAGTTAAGTACTGCATTTGTCAGAAGTGATTTTTCGTAAGGGGTGAAGTGTCACTTGTGCTTCTACCAATTGTGAGTAGCCCCAACTCTCACTGTTAAACAGTTGAAATCCATGTGTTTAACTGCAGTCTATTGTACTGTGTGTGAATGTGTAGTAAATAAGTATTTTGTGGCTATTGTATGAAAAATTACTTCCCCAAAGCTGAGCCTAGCTGAGTCTAGCTGAGAACTAATCTCTCCTTCCCCCACTGCTTATGCAAAAGACAGTTGTAATGCCAAAAGCAAAGCTTAGCAGACACAGTTTCCTAGTGAGCACCCATTTTAAGTAGTCAGCAAGTTTTTTTCTTTCTATCTTTAATGCTAGTATCTCTCTAATGATGCTGTAGTTATTTTTAAGAAGCACTTTGGAAACATGTTGCTAGCTGTAGCATCTTTTAAAGACAATTTCCTCAGCTGAGTTTTTCATTTATGGTTTCTTCTGAAGCCAAAATGGAAGCCTTTGGAACTTAAGATAAAATTTTGAGGTGGCTTAGTTGATTTTGTTTTTTAAAGTTGAGGATTTTCAACAGAAATACTTGTTCAGAAGAAGTGATATGAAATTCAGATTTGTTAAGGAATTTATCATTTGTAGTGCCTTAAATATAACTTAAACATTGCTAAATCAGAAAGACAATATATGTTCTCTACAGTGTTATGAAACGCCAGCCATTTTTCTATTGTAACCTAAAGGAACAGTAGATACAGATGTTACATAAAGCAGATATTCAGTGCAGAAGCATGTTTGTCCTTATAATGGAATAATCCAATTATGGATTTTTAAAAATATTCTAAAAAAATAACAAATTTACCATTTCATAAAATATGTGATACAGTAAAATCTGTAGTAGCGCTTTGGTCAGAGCTGCACATTCAAGACTAACTAGATCAATAACAGAAAAGTCATACTGTTAGTATACTGTCTACTTGAAAGTATGTGCTGTTGCATTAGGAATTTTTGATTTTAAAAGGTAAATGTATTTACTTGTGTTACGCAGTTCTGGGTAGAGGTCAGTTTCCTCTTAGTTTCTAGTCTTCTCATAAATATCTCCTTCTCTAAGAAAGAACTTTTCCATTAATGTATGCTATTTTCTTTTCATTTTTTTTAATTGACTATTTATGTCACCTTAGCCTAATTTTCGTGTTTCTCCCTAACTGTCGCTCACACTGCATATTACACTCAGTACAATAGTACAGTTACACATCTGTGGCTCTCCAGGATCCTTGGCTCCTACACACTGACATGGGATGCAGTGACTTAAGGGAAATACCAGCATTTGTTTTGAAGATAATTCTAGCTGACTAAGCTGATTTGTGAGACAGAAAAAGCAGATGAAAGGTTATGTGTAGCAATAGTTACAAATGGTAGTTGTTTGCAAGGCTGTTACTCCAATTGTTATAGTGTGACCATAGAATTCTAACAGCATTTTTAATCTGAAAAATACTGTTTCCTTATAATGGTATAGGAATGTATACTGTAAGTGTTGCATAAAATTAAAAATAAATTAAAAAAAATCATAGAATCACAGAATGATTTGGTTTGGAAGGGACTTTAAAGATCACTGCCTCCCTCCTCTGGACCAGATTGGTCCTTTGGCCTTGAACACCTGCAGGAATGGAGTAATCACATCCACTGCTTCACAACTCTCACAGTAAAGGATTTCTTCCTAATGTCTAATCTAAATCTGCCCTCTTTTACTTCGAAGCCAGTACTTTTTGTCCTGTCACTGTACTCCATGCCCTTTACTAATGACTGCTATTAACCATGTATTGTTTGACCAGTCTTAAAGGAATGAAGAGGCACAGTGTAGTTCAAACAAAATTAACTCTTCTATGAAAAAGTAAAATTTACAGACTGATAAAGCTATGAAGAAAAGTCCCCTGCAGATAGTATGCGCTATATTTTTACTGATGCTTTTTGATGAAACATCACTGAAAGCTTCTGCATAAATGTGATATTTAACTTTAAAAAGGAGTTTACTGGTTTTCTAGCATCTTCTGCAGTCCGTTGATGGCCATTACTATCATCAATTAATAAATTAACTAATTAATAAATGAGGAAGTATAGTTATTTCACTAGTTGAAGGAATAGGAATATTTGTTCTATGTAGAACAAGTGATAACTGTATTCTCTAAATCACTGAAATGTCCTTCTGTGGACCAGTACAGAAAATGAAATGGAAGTGACTTCCCCTTTTATGAAGGAAATGCCAGTAATTACCTCTTGTAGCAAATCACCACTGGAGATCTATCTGCAATACAGTTATCTTGAATTGAAGTATGATGTTACCCAGTTAATTTAAGGAAATCTTTCATGTGAAGGCACTATAAGTGAAAGGCACCAGTTGCATTTCCTAGCTTTCTAGGTCTCTCCTAAGGTGGCAGTTCTTGAAAGGGGGATGAAGCTATGGAAGAGAAAGAAGGAGAATGATAAACCCCATGCTGTTCTATCTGTTTATTACCTCTGCATCTCCTGAACTTCCCAAAGAGATTTCTATTAACCATGTAAAAGGTGTACTTTTTGAATCACACAAGGAAAGCAATAGAAAGCAAGCAAGGATGAAAGTAGCTGCTTACCATGTGCCCTGTGAGAAGCACATTTATTTTGCAGCAGTGACCAGATTGTGCTTTTTCTTCCTGGGGGAACTTAGGCTGCCAGCTTAAGGGAGTTGGGGCTGATGACAGTAGGTGGGCTACGGTTGCAAAGGGAGATAGAAGGTAATTTTCCCTGGATGAATTCAGGTCTAATGATATGAAAGAGTTGATCAAAGACTTCTGAAGGTTGAAAAATACCTTCTATAAACTAGAAGGAAGGATAGAAACTTATCTTAAACTGAACACTGAATGAGCTTTACAGGAATTTTTACTTGGAGAATGATCTGTTAGCACAATGCCAGTTAGCCAGTTTTGGGGCAAGCCAGAGAGCAGGGAAAATGTATAAGTATGGGAAAAGGAAGTATGGACGCACAGTTGGGACCTACTAAATTAAAGTGCATAAATATAGAAAGAAATAGAAGTTTGGCAGTAGTTGCTATAAGGGATGGTGGAGCTCAGATATCTGAAGCCATCAAAATATGCAGAAAATCTTCTGTTTTTCAATAAATGTTGTTATTAAAACAAAACAACTCTTTTCACTGAAAAGTGAGTACTCGTGCGCTGTGGGGACAGTTGAAATTCAGTCAGATATAAAGAGTGTTAACGCTTTTTAAAAAGGATTGGTCACTGTTGCATCCTCAGACTTTTAAAATCATAAACACCTGTTATTTACCAGATTTGATTATTTGCACTGCATTATTTTCCTTTGTCATTCTTAACATTTGACTTCTGCATTTTTGTTCAAGAATCTTAAAATGCAAATAATGCTCGGTGACCGCAGAAATCCTCTTGAAGTTTAGCCAGAGCCATCGTGCAGATTTAATAATGGTCAATACCTGAATTAAAGGCTTAAGCATTCTCTTTGGTTGACCTTTTAAAAAAAAAAAGATATATATATATATATATATATATATATATATATATAAAAGAGCATCATCTTGCAAGATTCTTCTGCTTTTCTAGTGCTCTCTATTAGATTTTCTTCACTATTTTGGTTGTTCTTCTATATTTAGGATTTTGCGTGACTTCATCTGGAAACAAATTGCTTTAAATCATACCATTTTACTAATTTCAATCCTCTCCAGTTTCACTAGATAGATGCATCATGGAGATTGATGATGAAGTTGTAACGAGGCATTTTGCGCATTCTTTTACCTCTCAAGGCTTTCCTGCATTTGCATGCTGGATTGTGCTGTCCTAGCAAGGAAGCTATAAATAGAATGTCTGTCTGATGCAGTGAGGCAGCTATGCCACAGTGGCCTTGGAAATCTCAGCTCTCACCTGTAACTCTGCGTTCCCATTGCCACTGCCCTCACTGTTGCAGTAGCAGGATGCAAGAGGGCATAAATGATTGATTGCTGCTGGTGGTGTCTCAAGTCTGAGTGTGTTAAATTGGATGGAGCAGTGAAGAAAAGAGTAAGCTGTGAAGCTGCTCCAGTCAGAAAGGGGTAGGGATGTAATAATTGCAGTTATTGCAGTGGGTTGGGTTGCTCGCAGAGGTGACTTTTAAACTGAAATTAATGTTTTTACCAAAGTTAAATAATTATTTTAATCTTTTCTTTTTCACAGAATTTGCTTTAAAAATTTTAATCATTTATGCTTGTGAAATACTTGTATGTTCGGAAGTACTGCAGAGTACATGTAAATTGGATTATTTTTTTTTTACAGTGTGAAAAATTCAAATTATTGTCTACCATCATATACTGCGTATAAGAATTACGATTATTCAGAGCCAGGAAGGCATAATGAACAGCCAGGCTTGTGTGGCCTCAGTAACTTGGGGAATACGTGTTTCATGAATTCAGCAATTCAGGTACGTACTTGAGAATAAAATTAGCTTATTTTATTATTTGGAAACTAATATAAAGTTCTGTGTTATATTTTGCCATATTTGAGAACTGGCATTGAGATTCCAGTAAGGAGCGGGATAGGATTAGTAGTGTGAAATCATGTATCTGTGTTGGTATACTGGGAAAACTGATTTACATAGCTGCATTCCTTGCTTCCCTTGTTTTTTGCACTGGGGATAGTGATCAATGTCAGAAAGAGATTGAACCATTCTAAATGAATGAAACTTTAAGTGGGGTTCATTCATAATGATTGCTGTGCAGGCATGTTACAAAGAATTTCATTTTGAGATATACTTGGTTACAGGTTGTAATGCTAGAATGTCAAAAAGTAAATGTGTTACTGGCATTTATTTCTATCCAATTACCATATAGTTTCAGTGCACAGGCTACTATGCAAGGAGCCATTGAATATATTTCCATGTGTCCCTTGCCCTCAGAATAGCTGCTCTTTCATGAATGAGATATTTTACAGGATTATAAAATCTAGTTTCTTTACTGTGATTATAGTGGAAATGCTAGTATACCTGTACTCTTACCAAGACCAAAAAGCAAGATAGCAGTTTTATTTCTAAGTGGAAGCTTCTGTGGGATAGTCATAGAATGGTTTTAGTTCTTTGGGTCTTTTAAATATCCCCCAGTTCCAATTCCCTGCCACAGACGGGAACACCTTCCACTAAGTCAGGCTGCCCAGGGCCCCATCCACCCTGGCCTTGAGTGCCTCCACAGCTTCTCTGGGCTGCCTGTCTCAGTGCCTTACCGTTCTCACACTGAACATCTTCTTCCTTATATCTAATGTACACCTACTTTAGTTTAAAACCATTACTTCCTTGTCATATTACTACACTCCCTGATAAAGAATCTCTCCTTATCTTCCCTGTAGGCCCCATTAGATGCTGGAAGGGTCGTTATGACCTCTCCCAGGAGACTTCTGTTCTCTGAACTAAATTAGTGTTTGGAAGGACCCAGTAGTTTAGTTTCTTCTTATTTAATTCTGGAACTCATGTTTTTGTCTTCAAAGCAGTCTTAGTTCAAAAAACTGTCAAATGTACTCGGTTTTGTTTTTTTTTTTATTTTTTTTCTACAAAGTATATACAAATACTTGATCTTTACCAAGCATATTTGAGATTTGATCTTTTCCATGGTGACCACAAGGATTCCATACTTATGTTAAATTTCTTCTTTAGCCTGTTGAGGAAAGAGGTAGCTTACAAATGTATCTGAACCTAAGTTTGAGATTTTTTTTCAATTTTTTTTTTTTTTAAGAAGCAGTAGTACTCCAGAGATACACAACTTTCTATCCCTTCTTTGTATAGTCAGAGGTTAGGAGAGACCTCAGAATGATCACGGGTCCAGCTTTCTGCCTTTGTCTATTGATGGTAGTCCTGTCACTGTGCACTTCTGAGAGGAGTCTGGCACCACATTCTCTGTAGCCTCCTGTTAGGCAGCTGCAGACAACAGTGAGCTTTTTTTCCACTTAGTATTGTCTTTCTCAGGTTCAACAGATGCTTGCAGCTTTCAGCCTTTCCTTGTATGTAGTTCTGTAGCCTACCTGACCTCCTTGGAAGGCAGTCCATCCTTTCCTGCACTGGGAAGCTCTGAACGGGACAGAATTAGAATAACAGTCTCTCAAGTGCCAAATAAAGGCGAAGACTTGCTTCCCATTGCCTCTGGCTACTGTTACTAATGCAGCTCTGCATGCAGTTGTCCATCTTTGCTGCAAGGATGCACTGCTGACTCATCTGCTTTTCCACAGAAAAGTAACACTGGATTGTATTATGCAAAGCTATTTTCTGTCCAGTTGACCCTCAGTACATGGTGATTCCATGGTTATTCCTTATTTATTTAAGGCATCCATAAGGTTTGATGTGTTCATGTTTCTAAAAAATGTTTTCTTGAGGATACTTAAAAATTAGTTGAATAGTGAGAGAAGTAGTGAATGATGTTTTATAGTATACTGCAAGAAAGACAGCTGAACTGAAAGTAGGAGGATTTGCATCATCCGTTCTGAATGAACTTTGTCATTGTTCTGCAATGATTCAACAATGAAATGACCAGCCCGATAGATGAGGATACAGCAGTGAATATTGTATTCCTGGACTTCAGTAAGCCCTTTCACAGTGTCCCTTGTAAAGTCCTTGTAGAGGAGCTCTTGATGTATAGGCTTTGATGGGCAGACAGTACGGTGAATGAAAAACTGGCTGTACAGCTGGTCAGTGGCACAGAGCCTAGCTGGAGACTGGTAACACGCAGAGTACCTCAGGGGTTAATATCGGGTCCAGTTCTGTTTAACGTCTTTATTCATTATCTGAATGGTGGGACGGAGTACACACCCTTAACAAGTTTGCAGATGACGCAGAGCTGGAGGGAGTGATGGATTAACCAGTGGGTCATGCTGCCATCCAGAGGCATCTCCTCAGTCTGGAGAAGTAGGCTGACAAGAATCTCATGAAGTTCTATACGTGCAAAGTCCACCACATGAGGAGAGAAAAACTCCAGGAATCAGTACTTGCTGGAGGCCGCCCAACAGCAAAGCAGAAAAGGACCTGGTAGACACAGAGTTGAACGTGAGTTAGCAACGTGTTCTTGCTGCTAAGAAAGCTAACAATATTCTTGGCTACATTAGGTAAAGTAAGAAGCACAGGAGATTATCCTTCCCCTCTACTCAGTGTTGATGAGGCTGTACCTGGAAGGCTGTGAGAGAGACTTTAGTCTCCCTCCTTGGAGACCTTCAGAAGCTGTCTAAACATGGTCCTGGGTATCTTGCTCGAGGTGGTCTTGTTTGAGCAGGATGTTGGATCAGACAGACCTAGAGATTCCTTTCTATCTTGGTCATTATGCATTATGTAATTCTGTGAATAAAACTCTGTATGTAACCTCTCTTGATTACTGAATTGCATCATTATACTGCTGTCCAAAAAAAAAAAAAAGTATATTTTTGTGAACCAGAATTACTTCTAAAGATCAGGGTAAAAGAATGTTCTTAGTTAAAACAACTTTCTAATAAAGCTGCTTCTTTATTAGGCTAGACTGATTAAAAACGGGTAATTTTGACTACTGGTTTAAAACTTTGTTAAACAAAGAGACTTGCATTTGCATATGTGTAGATTTTAAAATTTTCAGATGGGAATGTTTAGCATTCAGTATCTTACGTAGCTTGTATCATTTTCTTAGTATCCCAGTGTGTTAACTGGATTTTGAAAATTGAGGCTTGCAGTTTAAACCAAGTCAGCTTTGACTTCACTGCTCTTCAGTTTTAAATGGTCAGGTTTTTGAATAAGAATGATAAGATACTCCACAGAGCAAGCAGATAACATTTTGCTGATGCATGAGGTAATGCTTTGTGTAAGAAAACTAAAAGGCAGATTTAGTTTGGCATGTTGGATTGCAAGTTTGGCAATATTATTATTATTTTTTTAATGCTTTTTTTGGCATTCTTTGCAACGAAGTACTGAGTATCTTCCAGTTCCATCTACTATCTCTCTCCAGGAAGGGATTTTGAAGACCTTAATGTAATCCAAAAAATCAATGGAAATCATTTTTAGTGAAAATTGAAGTCTCATGCACAGCAAGGTCTGCTCTCTTTTCCCTCTTGCCACCTCTTCACTTCTGCATTTTTTTCAGTTATGTTTTTAGTTATGTTTGATTATTCATGCTAGAGGCACTTAGTGCTTGCTTAGGAATGTGAAATGCCTATGGCTAAAGCAGTCTGAGCATATTTGATCATTAGATCTTAGTAGCAAAGAAAGGTATGGGTGCACATAAGGTATGGATGGGGAACTAGGGAATTCTGCTTAGAAATGGATTCTGTAGTCTTTGGCCTGGTTGATTGAGTGCACCCTCAGCACACTCAGGGATTATTAAAAAAAAATGGTAAGAGTGCTTGACATATGATTTGCTTTTCAGAGGGGCCTTCAGTGGGTGGAGAAACTGGCAGATAAAAGCCTCGTCAGACTGATAAGAGGAAATGCAAAGTCATGCACTTAGAGAGAGATAATCCCAGGCAGTGGGAAAAGAACGGAAACCCAGAAGTTGGGAAGCAGCTTGGCAGAGAAGCACCTAGAGTCCTGGCAAACAAAAAGCTAATTGTGAGTCAGCAATGCACACTTGTGGCAAAGAAGGCCAAACAGTTGCCAGGGCTGTGTTTGGAAAAACATTGCCAGTACGCTGAGGGAGGTGAACCTTACCCACTTCTTGACACCTTATCCTGATGAGGCATGCCTAGAGTGCTGGGTTCAGTTCTGGGCTCCCCAGTTAAGGAGGGGAGATGGAAATACTGGAGTAAATCAGTGAAAGGCAAGAGAGGATTAAGGAACTGTAGCATGCGACCTGCAAGAACAGAGCAGGGACTGTTTAGATTGGAGAAACAGATGCTTGGAGTGACCTTACGAACAAGTAGAAATACCTGGAGCAAGGGAATAAAGTTGCAGAGCCAAACTAAGTGGTGCCCGCTGAAGGAACAAGAGACAATGAGCACAACTTGAAATACAGGAATATTAGATTTTTTTTTTAAATTTACAATGTATTTTGTCAAACACTGGAACAGATTGCTCAGTACTGCAGTGAAGTCTCCATTCTTGAAGTTGCATAAAAACTGACTGAACACAGTCCCAAGCAACCTGATGTAGCTGATCCTTCTTTGAGCAGACAGTTGGTATAGACAATAACCTCCAGAGGTGCCTTCCAACCTCACCTTTTTATGACTCTGTATTTTGCTTTGTTTACCTATTCCAGTTTAAAGTCTTAAGGTGTCTTCCTTTGCAATGAGGTCAACACAGAGTTACTTATCAGGATAAACCTGTCTTCTTTGAACAAAAAGGTTGCTGTAGAATTTAAAGTACTGAAATAATTTTGTTAGATTCATAATATGATCTCTGTTAAAAGCTCTGTCTTGATCCCTTCCATTCACAGTGCTGAGTATTGTCCCTGTAGTTTCCTTGAACAGAAGCAAGTTTAATCACTTATCTGCCGATTCCCACTTCTCTCTGATCTTTCTCCTATACGGACAGCATTGAGGCCCCTTTAGTGTTCCCAAAAGAGGCTTTTCTGCTGTAGAACCCGCTTCATTTCTCAGACAGCTTCTCTTTGCTGTAATCTCACGTTACAATAAAGATAATTTGGGTCAGAACTGTTACAGTGTTCTTCAGACAGAAGAGTCGTATCCTTATACATCTTTCTGTCCAGAGTGACAAACTTGTCTCAAGGATTTTGCATCTGAACTGTACTAGGTTGATAGTCCCAGCAGTTTTTAGTTTTTTACAAGTTAGTCAGGCTTACTTCTTCAATCTTCTGTGAGATTATTGTAAAGAGACCTTTGTTTATTCAGGTAGGGTCTTTCAGTGTTAGAAGCTCAAGACATGTGTGGAACAGATGAATAAGATTCTGTCTGTTACCACAAATAGTGGCAGACTGAATAAGTGAGACCAAGAAGTTTGAGATGCCGTTGTGTTTCTCCCAAGTGCTTGTACCTTATCATAACTTTCTTATTAAAGAAGCAATAATTCAAGTACTGTTTCATATTCTGATTGTTGGAGCTTTTGTGTAGGCTTTTTAAATAACTTTGAAGGCATATTCCATGTTCTAAACTTTCAGTGCAAATACCTAAGGATCAATTTTATTTTTAAAGCCTAAATTATAGAATCACCAAAGTTGGAAAAGACCTCCAGGACCATCTAGTCCAACCATCCCCCTACCACCAATATTTCCCCACTAAACCATGTCCTTTAGTAGTACTACTCTTGTAGATCTCAGTATGAAGCAGGAAAGATGAAAGGGAGCTTATAGGCTTTATAAAAATGTTCTAATGTAAATGCTTGAGCCTATGCCAAGCAAAAAAAGAAAAATGTATTTGGTAAGTGAGTGTTTTATTCACATTCATTCATGTACATGACTATGATATAAGCTGTAAAAATAAGGAAAATAAGAATTTTCTGAAGCATTGGTGTGCTGCCACCTGTAGATCTTTCCTAAGTACTGCTTTGCCAGTTTGAAGGGATAATGATCATAAGAACCCAGTGGAAATTTTGTTGGTGGTGGTGATTTTTTTGCTACAAAAACCTGGGCATTCATGAAGTTTTCCATTTTGTGATTCAAGGCTTTTTAACACTTCCATTTTTATGGTGGTTTTTTTGTTGTTGTTGTTGGTTTTTTTTGCTATGGTGTGACTATGTATACATTTGAACAATGGCTGTTAAGAACTCTGAAACACATTCTTTCAGGAGTTTTCTTTTTTCAGAAAGCTGATTGACGTTCACTCTGTGGTTAGCTGTGACACTGATTTTATCCAAAGCATAATGATTTTCACCAAAACCTGAAATGAGTGGGTTGTTAGTGTTCTGTCTTGGTTGCTATAGGCATACATAGTTAGGATTAAGGAGGAGTGTGTTAACTGAATTGTTTTTCTCTCCACATCTGATACTAAGCACTTCAGATAAAAATGATTCTCCTGTAACTGAGATCTCTGTTTCAGTCACTCCATTCTTGGATTCATACTAGGCACCTGAAATAGGAAATTTTAATATCTTTTTTGTAAAATTGCTGTTAAGTAGGACAGTTCAAGAAGAATAATACCTATATGAATACCCAATGTTTAACTTAATTTCACAATCGCAGTATCTCCTCTTTTCCACACTTTACTGACATAATAGGTAATTTGCTTTGAAGTTTCATTACCACTCCTGTATGATATCCCCTATGAGATGTGAATTAATGCTTCCTGATTACCCTAGGGTCATAGGATAATTTGGTGCAACCTCCAGCTGCAAGGAAGGTCAGATTTGAGGTCAGACAAGATTTCACAGGGTTTTGCCCAGCTGAGTCTTTAAAACCTTCCTAAAAGGGAGGCTGCTGCACAACCTCTCTGGGTATTTGGCTCTACTGTTTAGTATCTTTACAGTGGAAACTTTTTACCTCATCTCCTTAACTTCTCCTTGTTTCAGCTTATGCCCATTGTTTCTTGTCCTCCCACTACACACCACAGCGGGGAGAGTGGTTCCGTCTTCCCCCTGGAGGCCTGGGGCCCCCAGCACAAGAAAGACGCAGAGTTCTTGGAGTGGGGCCAGAGGAGGGCCACTAAATGATCAGAGGGCTGGAGCACCTCTCCTGTGAGGAAAGGTCAAGGGAAGTGGGCTTGTTTAGCTTGGAGAAGAGAAGGCTCCAGGGAGACCTCATTGTGGCCATCCAATACCTAAAGGGACCATATGAAAAGGAGGGGAAACAACTTGAGTCGATAGCGATAGGACAAGGGGAAATGGTTCTGAACTAAGACAGAGGAGATTTAGGTTAGATGTTAGGAGGAAGTTCTTCACTCAGAGGGTGGTGATGCACTGGAACAGGTTGCCCAAAGAGGTTGTGGATGCCCCATCCCTGGCAGCATTCAGGGCAATGCTGGGTGTGGCTCTGGGCAGCCTGCTCTAGTGGTTGGTGACCCTGCCCATGGAAGGGGGGGGAGGGGTTGAAACTTGATGATATTTGAGGTCCTTTTCAACCCACACCATTCTGTGGTTACCATTTAGCTCTCTGTAGGAAAGCTGCTTTTGGGTCCCCCTGAAATAGTATTTTCTCCAGAAGAGAAAAAGCCGTGGTATTTGGGCCACTCCTCACAGGAAGAGGAATGCTCCAACCCGTTAGATGTCTTGATGGCACTGTTTCTTCATACATTTTCTTTTTTTATTGAGTTACACAGTCAGAGTCCTTGGATCTGTAACGTTTTCTCATATTTAATTTCTCTGGATTTAGAGAAGAATAACTTGATTATTTCATCTTGTATGAAAGTTTCATAGGATGACAGGTAGAATCAGTAAGTTTATAGTACTCCATTGAAGCTACAACCCTGATACATAAGGCACTAAAAATAATCATTGTTTATTATTCAGTTTCTTGTGCATCTTAATGCCTCCCACACTGTACCAAGTTAGAGTTTCAAACAGTTCGTTTCAAACAGTGAGCTGTATATATGATGATTAGGTCTCTTTTTTTATTCAGTAGTTTAGAATTCCTTTGGGCTGTTTGTGTGCATGTGTGTGAATCAACAATGCATACATCAATAATGTAGATGCACAAAGTGTTTTGTTTTCTATATTTCTTGGAGATTAAGATCTTTTAATACTGATTATGTAAGCAGTTGTTATCCACAGAAAAATATTTTTTTCTTTATTAGGATGTAACATGGAACTGTAATTCCAATATTAACTTTTGTTCACATTGAAGGCTAATACTTCTATGTTTTGTCCTACATATAATTGGTGGTTGGTCTCAGAGTTTCTACATTCTGTTGCTTTTTTTTTTTTTTTTTTTTGTGATTATGGAGCTCAACTATTAGTTGGGGTTCAGAGACTGAGCACTTATCTTTACAGAAATTTTCTTAGATTAAATAAAACTTGTGGAGACTGTACAACTTGACATTAAGTGCTATCCTGTTAGTTCATCTGTTCACAAAGTTTTCAGTAGTTTTATCATATTTGTTTGGCTTTTGTTATTTTCTGTTGTTCTTCAGCCGTTGATATGCATGCTAGTTTACTTATCTCTTGTTTTTAAAACAAAACAAAACCGAGGTCAAACAGAGTAGTATTGCTATCTAATAGATTGCCTTGGTTGTCATAATTTTTATTATATTTATTTCTCTTATTGAGTCTTTCCATAAGGCTTTCTTGATACCTACAATATATTACATCATAAAGACAAAATTCTTTGATTGGCTTCTGGATGTTTTTTTTTTTTCCTCTGGTGTTAATCATGACCTTAAATACATTTCTTTTGTTAACCTTTTAAGGAAGGAAACATGCTTGCAAGTATTTTGCTTTGGCAGTTATGTTGAGAAGTTTGTGCATCAGTGGATATGTGACAAATTGTATTATTTTTTTTTTTAACAGCTGGAGATTGTAGAAAAGATGGCAGCTCTGTGCCTCAGAAATTACCACATTCAGATAGATACTTGTTCCATTTCTACCACTAGTATAACCTTAAGTTGGAACGTAGGAATAGTTACAGACAAAAAGGGAAATGTTCTGTCGTAACGTTCACAACATACATACACAGATATAAATGAGTAGTCTGAAAAAGTGACAAAACTAATTTATGAGGTGAAAAATGGAAAAAAAAAAGTTTACTTTTTGGTGAAACAACACGCTTTCAGGACATTAAGTATAGTGCTTTACTAAGAGTATATAGAAAAATTTGCTATTTTTGCATTGTTTAGTTCCTTGTTCTGGATATTCCTCACACTAAGCTGATCGGCTGAACTGATTTGAACTCCAAAGTAGTCCAGACCAGAAGAAAAGTGAGGAGGAAAAATAGTTTTTTGACAGGTTAGTGAGATAAACATATTTATTATAAATCAGATGAGTATCAGAACCAGCGGAGAAGGAACAAAACTTTTATTTGTCAGCAGTGTCACATGCAGTTTTACTTGAAGAGCAGTTTTATTTGTAGTTAATTGAGCATGGTTTGCACTGAACTGTTTCCAGGTACTTGATGGAACTTGGAAGTCCATCCATTCATTTAGGTTGATACTAAAAATGATCCTTTGAAAACTGTTTCTCTGTGGTTTTGAGAGACCAAATTATTCTCAAGCTGTGAGGATCAGTTCAGAACTAGCAATGCAGATCTCAGGTGGAAGGTGGTGTTTTGGGATGAGAGTAAGAGCTCTCTGCCATATGGCAAGAGAAAAATGAGGTTTTGTCAGCACTCAATGCCCAAAAGGGGTCATAATATTAGGATTTGCAATGTTTACAGCTCATAACAGCTTCAGATGAGGGAGGAAAGAAAGGAAGCAGTGTAATAGGGGCAACAAATTCAGCTCTGTAGCACATGACTGTTTTTTCATTTAAGTATTCCACCGGTACAACAATAGAGGCAATGACAGAGTAACCATTTTTGCCCTGCGTAATGAAATTGTAATTCTTCCAGTCTCAGTTGCTCCATCTTACGTGGTAGCATATGCAAAGTCAAGATTTGCCTTTCCCTTTTTTACAGAGAGGCAAATGAGACTGACAAGGTCTGATCTTTTTTTAGAGTCCTCAGTAGAGCAAAGAATGCAAAAAACATTATAATATGTAGTGATAAATCTATCTCCATTCCGTGCCTCAGCATATAAGGTATAATTTCTGAGTGATGGAAAAGTTGTTTTTTATTTGTTTGTTCTTTTTCAAAGGAGCATCAGGAGTAGCACAGAAATTCAAAGTGGTTTCCTAAAATTGTAAATGGTACTTCAGTCATTGCTTCCTGCTATCTGTAAGTGCTGACAGAAAAGGGAAACACATGCAGAGAATAAATGATGGTCTCAGTCTAAACTTAAGGCCCTTGCTTTCCTTGAGCTACATTCAACACTGAACCGCTTCACAAAACTAAAAAGCAGATAGGAGAGGCTGCACTAATTCTAATCCGAAATCCAGCCCTTTCAGCACAGTTTGTTGTCTTCAACAGCATTCATAAGCAGACGTTTAGAAAAAGAAGGAATGGGCCAAATGTTATCACCTTCCCTTCTTTCACATACCTGCAAAAAAAATCCATTTTCACCTATTTCCAGCTCACTTTTTCATGAATGCTATGTACTTCAATTCTAGTAAGCCCCACTGTCTGTTCTCATTACTCATCTCTCTCTTTGGGGCCTTTAACATTTTGTGCATTTATAACAACTTTCAGCAAGGACTTTCATAGTGTTGCTGTTCATTTGTGAAGAACCACCTTCTTTTTTTTTTTCTTTTTTTTTTTTTCTTTTCTTTTTTTTTTTTTTAACCTGGGTAGGAATTGTGCCGATGCACTGTGGTCCAGGGAACATTATCCACATGTGACTTAATGACAGCTGTAGCCATTCTTGGCTTAAAAACATTTATTTCTGAAAAAGACCTATTTTCTTCCTTATGGGCAGTAGACATTACAACTTAAAGGAATTTTTTTGTCTATTTCTGTAAAGTTCAAACGTTCTGTTTTCCTTATTTACTGTATTTTGTTTAAAAGTAAATGCAAATATTCATTCTAAAAAAATCTCTATTTGTTTACAGTGTCTGAGCAACACACCCCCTCTTACAGAATATTTTCTCAATGATAAATACCAAGAAGAGTTGAATTTCGACAATCCTTTGGGAATGCGTGGTGAAATAGCAAAATCTTATGCAGAGCTCATCAAGCAAATGTGGTCAGGAAAATACAGTTATGTTACCCCAAGAGCATTTAAGGTTAGTATGAAACCCAACCTGAACGTTTGTTGTCAGTTTTGGTTTTGTAGTTTAAAAATTGCAAACTTACAGAAATAGGCAGGAATAAGAATTTGAAGTCGTATCTTCAGTATGCGATCCATTCCCTTATTTAAGTGTATAACTGTTTCAACTGAATTTTGACTTCCTGTCACCACTGAAAAGCTTATCTGTTATAACTTTATAAGTATTCTTCTTTCCAAATTTCTTCAGTGGCACCTCAGACATAGCTCTTCTGTGTAACAAATAAGATGCTGGACATATTTCTGTTTTTCTTTTTAGACACAAGTGGGACGATTTGCACCGCAGTTTTCTGGTTATCAGCAACAAGATTGTCAAGAGCTGCTGGCTTTTCTCTTGGATGGCTTACACGAGGATTTGAATCGAATTAGGAAAAAGCCTTATATTCAGTTAAAAGATGCAGATGGAAGACCAGACAAGGTGATCTTTTTTGGTGCTGGACATCTTGCTTTTAATCAAAACTATCAGTTGCAAGATACTTTTACATGATTGTGCACTGAAAGATTGGGATACCAATGAGCTGTTGATTTTTTTGGAAGAGACTTCATAAATTAAGCCAAGACCTTAAAATGGAGGTCTTACTCAATTACTTCTATACATTTCTGTTTCATCTGAAGAGAAGTAGGGGACTGGGTATTAAGGCATTAAATCCTTTCTGTTCTATTCAGTGCTAAGTTCAGTTAGAAAAACAGAAAAGATTTCTGTCATGGGGAAAACCTTTTAAACTGTGATCCTGGTAGATTAATCGCAGAGTCCTTTGGAGTAAGATTTCAGTGCCTGAGTGGTAACTGAGCATATTCTATCAAGTACTGTTAGTATTAATTCTCTACTAATTCTTTACTGCTTTATTATAACCCAGGTTGTACTTTAATTACAGGTAGTTGCTGAAGAAGCCTGGGAAAACCATTTAAAAAGAAATGATTCCATCATTGTAGATATATTTCATGGCCTTTTTAAATCCACTCTTGTCTGTCCTGAATGTTCTAAGATTTCTGTAACCTTTGATCCGTTTTGTTATTTGACACTTCCATTACCCATGAAAAAGGAGCGCACTTTGGAAGTTTTTTTAGTCAGAATGGATCCACTTGCTAAGCCTATGCAGGTAAGCCACTTAGTAAATGTATGAAATTCCTGATCTGTGGAGCACTGAACATGATCCTCAGCTCCTTTATATTGTTAAAACTGAAAAGTTCAATAAGCAGATTCACCAAGCTTTAGTTTTCTGTTTTGTGAAGTGCCGCTTGGGGTGTCTGAGGAAGACTAAAAGCAGCATGTCCTTGGTTTCTGTCAGTTTCAAGGATGATATCGGTGATTTCTTTATGTCTGTGTTAATAAGAATTCTTAATCTTCAAAATATTTGCTGTTTTCATTAATTGTAATGGATTTTTAGTGTGATGGATTGTATGTTGGGTTTTTTTTTTGTTTAATATACGTATGCCTAATCCAGACTTAGTTCTTCAATTTATTAGCCTCAAAAGACAAGTGTAAGAGAATTGGTGATAAATGATATAAAAAAAGAGGCCTAAATGTATTAAATTGTACTGAATTCTTCTATGCTCTCTTAATAGTCAAAATCTGCTTTGACTTAATAGTAGAAAATTTCAGATGAGATTTCTTTGTAAAGATAATATCTTTTACCTTATTTAGTAGGAAGTACACTTGTAAAAAAAAATGCTTTGGAACCTGAAATCCGGGGGAATTTTAGGAGCATTCTTGAAGTCAGTACGAGCTAGGGAAGTTGAAGGTAAAGGAATATTAACTACTGGGAGATGAGCCCAGTTAGTTATGAGAACAGGTTATATCTTATACAGGAAAGAATGCAGTAATCAGCCTAGACTTTGGATGTATCCTGACTGGGCACGCACAAGAGATGCGTGCTGTTCGAAGATGACCCATGTATGATGTGAGTTGATAGTGCAGGAATGAATAGAAATTGGAAGGAGCATAAGTTCAGGTATACTTCTGTGAGAGTAACTACTTGTATAGTGTATAGTATAGATACCAAACGCATTCTGTATGTGGCAATTAATTACAAAGTTACAGTGCTTTATTTCTTATGCTTATTTTTAGCAAGTCTTTTCTTTGTTATGCAAATGACTCTTAGCTGTTTTGAGTTTCATTATGAGCTGCCAGCATACTGCACTAAGACAACACAGAGAGGTTTTCTCTGACTGTTAATTATGAGGTTCTGCCTTTGCAATGAAATTGTAGAATTCAGCCATTAGCCACTGCCATCAGAAAGTAGCAAAAAAAAGACTGTTAACACAATAGTAATTCATTTAACAATAGGCTTTCATCATCAAGATAGGCCATTGAGATATTCTGAGGTATTTAGACAAGTACTCGTGAAAGAATTCCGTTGTATAAGCATTCTGAAGAGAAGAAATATCATGGCTTTTCCTTCCAAAAGCTTTTGGCTTTGTCTTTAAGAATATGCAAAAATTTTGTTTCACCGTTTTGTGCTTTCTTTTTTGTGGCTGTGAAATTTAAGCCTAATGTTTTTGTAGTACAAGTTAAAATAAAAATTCCAGTAGTACTTTATTAAAAAAAAGAAAAGAATGAGTAACAGGTTTAAGAATCTAGTCAGTAGCATGCATAATATTTATGTGCCTGAATAAGTAGGTGCTGTTGAAATACAAGTGAAAGTTATTGGTGCTGTTAGTTGTCTTATGGAGAAAATAAAATCGAGGAGAAGCAGCATGTAGACTAGTAAATTCAGTCTAGTATTCAACATGTTCATGTTTGTATGAGTAAAGCTGTGAAGGTGAATAATGTTTTCAGCAACTTAATGTATTAGTGGATTTAAATACTTTGTACCTTAAGTTCAAGAATGGAATTAGAGTGTAAAGTATGCTGAACAAATTAAGGTTTTTGGGTTTTTTTTGTTCACAATCATCTTTGATCTATAAAGAATTAAAGCAATTTTTATGTGGTTTTTTTTTTTTTTTAGTACAAAGTAGTTGTTCCAAAAATTGGGAATATATTGGATCTTTGCACAGCATTGTCGGCTCTGTCAGGTGTTGCTGCAGATAAGGTGAGAGTAATTTCTTATATGAAGCACAACATGGAACACCTCAATGTTTGTTAACCTGATTTAATCATACACACTCCATTTTCTTTTAGATGATTGTTACTGATATATACAATCATAGGTTCCACAGGATATTTGCCATGGATGAAAATCTGAGTAGTATTATGGAACGTGATGACATTTATGTGTAAGTACAGATAACATGCTTCGTGGCTACTTTGCAGTTTTAGTTATTAGCATGAGATAAAAACCTAAACATAAGATAAAGACAAACTGGGTTGGATTTTTTACTTATTTTTCCTCTATAGCTTTTTAAGTATCGGTTGTCCTTTGTTTTCAATTTTTTATTTATTTTTTATTTTTTAGGTTTGAAATTGCTATCAATAGAACAGAGGATACGGAACAAGTTATAATTCCTGTTTGTTTAAGGGAAAAGTGCAGGCACACTAGCTACAGCCATAGTGGTTCCTCACTGTTTGGACAACCTTTTCTCATAGCAGTGCCTAGAAACAACACTGAAGATAAACTGTATAACCTGCTGCTGCTAAGAATGTGGTAAGGTTATTGTTTAAAGAAAAATGCTAGTAGTTATAATCAGTGAGTACTTATTTTTACATTCATTGCTAACAAATTGAGTAGATTTCAGTAATGAGTTTGACTCTATTTAGCAGCAGAAAGCAGATATGTTTTAGCCCTTTGAAATATGAATTTATGAGGCTTTTGATATGATTTTTCTTAGCATGACCTTATCCAAAACTTGAGAAGAATTTGGAAAGTTAATCTCTATTTGCCTGATTAGGGAAGCAGTTCTGCTGTATACTTAGTTGTTAGGTCTTAGAAAAACAGAAATGTTTTGCCAGTTATGCTGTGGTTATGCCCCCTGTAGCTACTGTGCAATTTCTATGCTAATTTATGTTGCAAAACCTGCAGCCTCTAATTGAAATGTAATTTCAAACAATTTATTTTTTATTGATGTAACTTTCCGTGGAAGTGAATGTGTATATTTCTTGTATTAAAAAATATGGATAATGAACAGTTAAAGAAGAGATTTCTGGTCAAACAAACTAATACCAAGAGGTAGAAAATCAAGTAACTGTCTAAAACAGAAGATCACAGTCAAACAGAATTTTAGATTTGCCTGTAGCAGAAGATGTTAGATATTAGACTTATTACTTTGAATAAATCAGAAAGGATTGCAGGAATAGAGGATTAGTAACCTTTTAATTCTCAGGCATGAACCATGTAAGTTTTTAGAAATGCGATGGATTCTAAGTGTTGTTTTCATTTGTTCCATTTAGCCGATACGTAAAAACATGCACTGAAACTGATGACACTGAAGGATCCCTGCGTTGCTGTAAGGAACATGGTATCAATGGTAACGGCCCGAATGGAATACACGAAGAGGGCTCTCCAAGTAAGACTGGAATATGTACATGTGTTCAGTTTGAAACTGATTTTAATTCTATATGGTCTTTCAGTTATTGTTATTCTACCTCATATCTCACTCCTCAATTGTTTCAGGTGAAATGGAAACAGATGAACAGGATGACGAATCCAGCCAGGATCAGGAGCTTCCTTCAGAGAATGAAAACAGCCAGTCAGAAGACTCAGTTGGAGGTGACAACGACTCTGAAAATGGATTATGTACTGAGGATACTTGCAAAGGTCAACCACTCACGGGACACAAAAAGCGATTGTTTACATTCCAGTTCAATAACTTAGGCAATACTGACATAAATTACATCAAAGATGATACCAGGCATATTAGATTTGATGACAGGCAACCTAGGCTTGATGGTAAGTCATGGGGAGCAGGATGGGCAACATTTGATTCTGATATTTTTTTTCTCACTCCACTTCCATGGAGTAGTATTTCATTCCCTTTGTAAGCTACTTGATAAACCTTTTTTCCAAGAGTAAATTGTATGTAAGTAGCTGTTATTGTAATTAACTCTTGGAAATGCAGAAACTGTGTACTTCAATTTTTGATTCATTTGGGTGTTTACCCAAGGTTGATACAATTTGATGTAAAACTAGAAATAATAGTAAGAGAACACGTGTTTTTAATCTTAGAAAGATCTTTCCTTGCTTTGGATTGGGATCCTGAGTTGAAGAAGAGATACTTTGATGATAGTGCAGCAGAGGTAAGCTTTTCATGTTGCTGCCCTTTCCAGCAGTGAGAAAATTTAAGTAAAAATAGAACTTTCTGTGGCACAGAGACAGTAGAGCTCTTCAAAAAAATAAGCAGCTAGGGTATCTCTTTTCCATGTTACTGATAGCAAACGTGATGCCATAAGCAAACTTCATTTACGCATGTAAGTCATTAGCAAATCTGAGGCTTACTAATTTAGCAATAAATCTGAAGCTGTGATACAACCTTTTTACTTGAATGGTTTCTGATCAGTTTTTCCATATATAGGAGCTATGTAGTTACTGTTTATAGAAAGACGACATCACTAAAATCAGTTTTGTTTCATTTGTTCTCTTAACTCAAGAAATACTTCTCTTTAGGATTTTGAAAAACATGAAAGTGTGGAATATAAGCCTGCCAAAAAGCCCTTTGTGAAATTAAAAGACTGCATTGAGCTGTTCACAACAAAGGAAAAACTAGGTGCTGAAGACCCATGGTAAGGACAAGACGTAAGAATTATTCCATGTTGTGGTGTGTTTCTCAAAATGTACTCAAAGGCAAACATAAATATTTTTCAGAAATACCTAATTGATTTTTTATGGTCTTTTGAGTCTTTCCACATGTTAAACTTCAAGTATGGCTGTATTCTAGAAGTGTTTTTTATATCGATGGATCGTACAGCTAGAAGTTGTTACCATAAGTGGAGGGTTATGTTGGATATGATTCATGTATTCAGAATTAAAAGGAGGGGTGGGATTCTTAAGGTATTGTAGTCTGTGAAATGTGATCTGTGGTGAGTTTATAAATACTGTGCCCAATGGTGGGTTGAACAGATACTCTTTTCTGAGATGGAAAGAAAATATATCACTAGATGGAGCTTTTTTTTTTTAATGCAAATCTGCACAACTTGCCTTGCACTGATATAGGAAATAGGGATGTGCTTGAACAGATTCGTGCAATAGGAGAAGTCTGTAATCGGTGGAACCTTTCAAATTCACGTTCCAAACATGCCATTGATTTTTATTGTCATTTGTGGTCATTCCAAATTCTGAATTGGGGATGATATTGGAATAGTCACAACTATAGGATGCTCCTGGACAGTCATCCTTCTCTGAGGTTTTTCAAAGAGTCCTCCTCAAATGTTTGAAGCTGAGATTTCAGTTTGAAGACGGGGTCTGCCACTTTTATCCTTCATGGATTCTGAACATTTTGTGGACTTCCAAACTTTTAAAACCAAAGATTTTTATTTGTGCAGTAGTGGGGGCTGGCTTAAAACTTGCTTTTTCCAAGTTGGGTAGATTATGCAATGCTGGGCGGACTAATTTGAGATACCGTATAACTCAAGTACAGTGAAGTGCTTCTATTTTTGTAGCACATTTTAAGCAGAACGTTGAAACTACAAAAAAAAAAAAAAAAAACAAGTACTACCGCTAAGCTCAAGAAGCTGCTGCTTGATACATGTGACAAGAAGTCAATCACTGCATCATTTCTTGATATTTCAGGTCTTCCTGGCTCTCATCATCACTAATCCAGTACAGGACTCGTCTTTTTTCTTACTTGCCTGCTTACAGAATAGACAGGTCCCAGTAACCACTGCTGTGTGAATTTAATGGCAAGTGGGATGAGATGGGAAATGGGTGGATTTGAAATCTGGACCTTGGAAGAACCACAGCTGCATGTTATTTACGGGCTTTCTTATACTCAGTTTTCCTAATCTTTAGTCTTTACAAAACGTGAGGAAACTGAGAAAAGACTACAGAGATCACTATAGGAGAAGGGAGAGAGGGAGCTGCTACTGATGTGTGTATGTGAATTTAGGCTAATTTGGTTCTTCCCACGTTACTGACTTTCCCTGTGGCGCTGTATTTTAACACGCTGTTTTAACACACGGACCGCATGTGTTTAAAATTGGTATGTTTTTGTTCTTCTAGGTATTGTCCCAACTGTAAAGAACATCAGCAGGCTACCAAAAAGTTAGACTTGTGGTCACTTCCCCCAGTATTGGTAGTTCATCTAAAGCGCTTTTCCTACAGCAGATACATGAGGGACAAGCTGGACACGTTGGTTGGCTTTCCAATAAAGTAAGAAACCAAAGTATTTTGGTGCTAGAAGTGTAATGCGTGCCTGGGACACAGGATCCAGCAATGATGTAGGGTGGTTTTGTTCTTGGCTTCCATGCGTGGATCTGTTAAATACAGATGGCAATATTTGTATAGGTTAAGAGTATGAACACTTAAAAGAAGAAGAAGAAAAAAGTAGCTAAGTATTAAGAACTCTGACAGTGGTTCTGGGCAGACTTACTGCTTTCAGCTGCATTCCTCAGGGTGAAGGAGGTGCATTGTCAGTGCGGTGTAGTATACACATGTTTTGGGAGAATTTTAAAGAGCTCGAAGACCATTACAATGTGAAATGGTTGATAGAAATATTAACGTGAAATTCTTTCTGTTTGGTTGTGTTTTTTTAACAGTGATTTGGACATGTCAGAGTTCCTTATTAATCCAAACGCGGGGCCTTGCCGCTACAACTTGATTGCCGTCTCCAATCACTATGGAGGAATGGGAGGAGGGCACTGTAAGTTATTTCCAATGGCATCATGTTATGTGACAGCTTCCTGTATTTATTTCACTGGCTGATCACTTTTAACCATTGGCATTTTTAAATGGCTGAGGGATTATTTTTTTGCTTCCTTTGAGTGTTGTCATGAGTGAAAAAGAACTACAGGAATCTGGATTAAATGAGATTCAGTAATTGCAGGTTGCTTTATACTTCTAGTTCCAGATACTGTGCAAAAAAAGAAGTAGAAGAGTTCCATGGGAGCGGCTGTTGTCTGATAACTTACTTTGTTTTGTTTGTATTTTCGTACATTGTAGATCCCCTTGAAAGCAGAGAGAAAAATGAAGAAGTGGTGAAGGGTTTTTATTTCAAATATTCTTTCCCTGTGTATGTCCTCTTTATTCAGAGGGGGAATGGTATCGGTGGTGGTGTTTTAAAAACTGGACAGGTGTGATTAAAGGTCATAATGGGTTTTTAGTAGGTGACAGTCACGTTAGCATCTGATTGTGATGTAAGAAGGTACAGAGATTGCATTTTTTTCATCCTAGATACTGCTTTCGCGAAAAACAAAGACGATGGCAAATGGTACTATTTTGATGACAGCAGTGTGTCGACTGCGTGCGAGGATCAAATAGTGGCAAGTACCCTTTGCTTTTCTAAAAGTCAGGCTGTTGGTGATGCTAACCTGAGGGAGTTCAGATGAGGAGAAATCGTGAACCTGGCGGTAAATTTGCGTGCAGTAGTTGGTCTCGTTTTAAAGGACTGTACAAAACAAAAACATTTTTCTCCAGCGTGCTCGGGTAATTTCTATGAAAGCTTTTGATCTCTGTGTAACTTTACCTCGTAGACTTGTAATTGATTTTAAATGTTTTGCCTGGATTCTCATCATCACATTACGCTCTTTTACAGTCCAAAGCAGCATATGTGCTCTTCTACCAGAGACAGGATACAATCAGTGGAACTGGCTTTTTTCCTCTTGACCGGGAAACTAAACAAGGTGCTTCAGCTGCCACAGGCATCCCACTAGAAAGCGATGAAGACAGCAACGAAAACGATAATGATATAGAGAATGAAAATTGTATGCACACTAACTAACGGAAGAACTAGAAGCCATAAAAGAGACTTTCCTACAGGGGATACCGATTGAAAGAGTGAAATTGCCCACCAAATTAAAGAAAATACAAATCTGAGATGGGGAATTTCAGATAACAGAATGTAAATCTTTATTACATTTTAACATGTGCAGTACTTGAAGTGAAACAATAAAATCTTTAACAGAAATTGTCTCTAATGCATTTACAGTCTTGTATTCACAAGCTATATATAGGAAACCACAAATAAACCCCTTTTAAGTTTTCTGCTGCTGTTCTGATGGATCATGTTTTCTTTGGTTTTGGATGTGAGTTAATAACGAAAATGTTAAATCTGTGGACTTCTGACATTTATTTTCTTAGTACTGCAAGAATACTACTGCCAAGTCTAGTTTCTGGATGAACATATTGGTGTCTCTTAGGCTGTCACACAGACTATAAGTAAAAACCTCATAAATATAAGCAGTAGTTTTGAAACATCCAATTTCTATGTTTCTCCCTAAAAACAGAAAACAAACAAACAAACAAAAAAAACCACCAATAATACCTTTTTAAATTTGATCATGATAGAAGAAATAGCTTGAAAAGGTGTTTTAACCTTTTGTGATATAGTTGTGCATCCAGAATATTACGTTCACCTTACCGCTGCTGTGGAACAGGTTCTGGATGTCATGCTGCATTAACAAAGTTTTTCAATTAAATGTAAGTATCCTTTGTTGCTTGTTGGAATCTACTCTGCAAACAGGAATTATGTTATCTCGCTTATAAGACATGCATAATTTTAATCCGATGTCAGTCCAAAACTTAAAATTGTGCTGTAAGTTCTCTCTCCCCAGTTCTCCTAGTTTTGACAGCTTGCAAAGTACTCTGTAATAGGGTCAGAGTTAATAGTATTCTGTATCCATAGTAATGACTGTGTATCGGGCTTAGATGAGAGTTTCTCGGTATAACCTACCTTTAAATCGTTGATGAGCAAACTGGTTTTGAAGGTAGGCCTGTTAATTTTCTCTGTGCGTTCCTGTTGGAATTCACCGTAGCCTTACAGCTCTGGAAAGGTAACTCATCATAAGAGAATTGGCGTTTGCATGTTCAAGTCAGAACCTGTACAGTGTATAAGGCATAAAAACTTTGGATTGGGTTTTAGTTATTGTGTTCAGGGGTCCAGGATGCCAAATTAAGTGTGACAATTTGAAACGTTTTAATTTGCTGCTTTCCCTTTGATCTAGTTGGAAGAATGTAACGTTAATTTGTATACAATACTGCCTTTGAGAGGAACCCTTGATTGCGGGGGCACATTTCACATATCTACTACCTGGAGAATTGCTTTGTGTCCCACTGTTCAAACAGATTCATTAAAAATAAAAACAAAAGCAAAAAGTATGATGTTCTTCACTTGAACTAATCAAATACAATAGGTTATAAATTGTGTATTGTAAATAAAAGTTCACTCTGTGAGTGCACATTTTGGTAAATTATTTATTTATGTTAGCATTAAAAAAAAAAGTTTAAAAAATTGCATTTGACCAGGATATAAATGAGGTATGTTGGACATGGCTTTGCTTTATACCTTGGTATTAAACTGGTGTTTCATCCTGGTATTTTAAAGCTGCTTTGAGGTTATTATTTTTTTTTTTTTTTGTTTGTTTTTTAAATGTAAACTAACCTCCTGCATGACAGAGGTTAAAATTTTGTCTGCACTTGAGTTCACTTGGGTTTACATTTGAAATGCGCATGTTTATTTATACAGATTTCAATAAAGCTATTCAAGGCCTTATTTAGTCTTTCAGTTTCTTACACGTTCCTTTACCACAGCCTTCGTGTAGTAGTGAGTAGTCTTCATCTGATCTCAAGGTTTATGTTAGCGTCGCTTTTAAAAGTGGCTGTATAATTACCAGCGTGGACTAAGACTAATACCACTTCCAGAACGTAATATTTATGTGTAAGACAGATTCTCTTCTGTGCTCATCTGGCTCTAGAACAACAAACACAATTCTTAATTTTTTTTAAATGACATAAAGAAATAACAAGTAATGATCGAGTGACAAGATGTTAACTCCAAGATAGTTTCACAGAACCACAGAACTGGAGGGGTTGGAAGGGACCTCCAGAGATCATCGAGCCCAACCCCCCACCAGAGCAGCTCCAGAGATGATCTGTGGAGCGGGGGAAGTAAGCCCACAGAAGGAGCCATTCACACACAGATTTCCTTCTCTCCCAAGATGGCCCTGTGCGTTCATACTCCCATTGGTTTTCCTGTGTCATGTTGGCCTATACGTTACTTGGAACACTTCGTGCTTTCTTCTTATAGAGATTTTAGCTTGGAAGAAAATGTCCTGAAGGCCCCATTGCTAGTTGTATGGGCCAATCAAATAGGACTGGACTGCTTGAGCACGAGGTGTGAAACTTTTCCACGTGTCACAGATAAATGGCCTTTACGGTCCCTTACAACCCAGACCATTCTAATTCTGACTCACTGCTGTGGGTAGGGACACCTCCCACCAGCTCAGGCTGCCCAGGGCCTCATGCAGCCTGGCCTTGAACATCTCCACACATGCAGCCCCAGCAGCTTCTCTGGGCAGCCTGTGCCAGTGCCTCACCACGCTCTCTGTGAAAGATTTCTTACATTCAATCAAAACATACTGTCTTTTTGTTTGAGAAGCCCAGCTCCCTCAACCTTCAGGGTGCTGCAGCCCCCTGATCATCCTCATAGCCCTCTGGGCCCCCTCCAACAGCTCCATAATTTCCCTGAGCTGGGGGCCCTCGGCCTGGGTGCTGTACTCCCAGCGGAGCCTGCTGAGTGGAATACAGGAGGACAATCACCCCCCTCCAGCAACACCAACAGAACTCCCGACCAAGAATTTCTTGTGGATTGGTTGGAGTTGTTCACTTCGTGTGTGTGTGACTCCCTTCTTCTTGTTCCCTGCTTCTAAGCTTACTTTCCAAACCAGTTCTCAGCAGGCTGCGCTCTCCAGAGTGCAACTTCCATGATCTGGGAGAGGAAGCAGAAATTCCGTGGGGTCCCTTCGCTTTAGGTCTTTTTACAACAAGCTGAGGCTAACTTTTAAAAGTCCTCATAAAGTGCCAGTTAAGAAAAGAAAAAATAACATATAATTTAATTTTTACGGCATGGGGCTTTTTATTATTTTTAATTTGGTTTCCAGCACATTGAGTTTGTAAGCTCCTTAAGCAGATATAAAAATCAATGACTTTTCTGTACGAACATCCCCAAGGTCTCTGGGAATCCGGCCAAATCGTTAGTTAGCTAAAATTATTATGTATTCCCATAGAAAAGATAACTCATTTGGCGTGGACGTGCTTAAACTCCGTTTAACTTCCTAACAGAGTTAAGTGCAGTGTGTTTTCCAAGAGTTTGAAATCTTCGGGGGGAAGCCAGCGTGACAGGAGAAGATTTAACTGGCAAAGCCACACCTTTCCTCAGTAGTAGCACATACCCGAATCCTCGTGCAGCCCGAGTGGGCAAGCCACTCAGCGTGAACTCCCACTGGGAAAGAGTGGCATAAGAACTCCTCCTGGATGCAGAAGCAAATATAGGAGGTGGATTTAATCTTCCATGGTCTGCCTGTGCCACGGATCCTGAGAACGTACACCGTACCAGTTACGACCTTTTTAAAGTTAAGATGTAACCTGGGAGACATAGAAAAAAAAGATACCCGTCTTGATTATCTCCTTTTTGCTCTTTCTCTGCGCTGCTGGAGGAGCTCTGCTGCTCCTGGATGGGATTTCTGCTAACGAACATCGACAGGCGCAGAGCACCCGTGCTGAAAAACGCACCACTCCTCAAAATGAAAATGAAACCCCACAAATGCTGGGTCTGAGGTGGGAACTCACTCTCCTGAATGCAGTGAAAAGCATGAGGAAAGAATTCAGGAGCACGCTGCTTGTTTTCAGCATCTGTCGGTGCTATAAAACACACACTGCTCTGTGGGCGGGTGTCAGTGTGAGCATTTCTCAGCTGAGGAGGAAATCCTCAGGCAGAAGGGACAGTAATTAGTAACTGCATCATCGGTGATTATTAAGAACTGCTGCAAAGAATGCATCTTCTGCCAACTCAGATACACATTTAGCCGTGGGATTCAAGGACTGCCAGTCAGGAGAGCTCACATGGCACGTGTTCTCTTCTGATCAGATGAAAGAGGGTTCAGGTCCTGCTTCAGTTCTGCTCCCCCATTCCCGGCGAAGCTTCCTCACAAGATTCACTGATGTTGGCTGATTGTGTGTGAACTCAGAGCTGCTCAGTGAATTAAACGCAGAGCCTGAATGACCTATTTATTCGGTTAAGAGTGATCTTCTGTGTCGTTCTGCTCAGAGTGACACAGATCCTAAGTACTAACGTAGGCAGTAAGCTGAGATGGTGCCTTGTTCAGTCTTCAGACGCCCAGATGAGCAGATGTCAGCATGTGCTCACGGTGCCAGCACGTGGTGGCACTCCCCTGTAGGGCTGTGCCTTGCTGTGCCCCTGCTCTGGCTCCCCCAGTTGTGCTCCTCATGTTGCAGCACTGTTTGCCCCACACGTTGCCGTGCCAGGCACCACGCTGCAACCAAAGGAGCTATTCAGGGACGAGGGTTTCTAATGCACCTTCGAATACAGCAGGGGCAGAGTAGGACTTTGAGTGCTGAAAGGATCTGGAAATGGGGGAAACTTGGGGATGAAAATCATTTCTGTTGAGAAGTCCATTCTGTTAGACTTCAGGTTGACTATCAGCCCATGCACATTTTCACCCCTCGGACGCTCATAAAGCAGCCACTCAAACACAAATACACTCGTGCACAAACATTTGGAGGACAGAAACATAGAGACACATTTTTCAGGACTCTGCTGGGATTGACAGTCACAGCACTTTGATTTACACATTTTTCCTTTTAAAGAAATCTCCACCGTCATTGAGTTCCTGGCCACTGACACTGTGCGAATGCTTTTGTGGTTTGCTATAAGTCACTGATACACTCAATGCATCTTCTTCTTCAGATTCTCAACCGAAAAAAAGAAGCTCATGCTTCAGACTAACCCAGGAGTCTTCTGGACAATAGACTCAATGGAAATCACAGAGTCACAGAACCATAGGGGTTGGAAGGGACCTCCAGAGATCATGGAGTCCAACCCGCTGCCAAAGCAGCTCCCTAGCCCAGGTTGCACAGGTAGGCATCCAGGTGGGTCTTGAACGTCTCCAGAGAAGGAGACTCCACCACCTCTGTGTGCAGCCTGTGCCAGTGCTCTGTCACTGCACTGTGGAAAAGATGTAACCTTAGACACTTCTGCAGTAGTTCTGAAATAAGCTGATGAGGGGATAAAGAAATTCTGAGAACTACACACTGTGGGAAGCATCCTCTCTCTGCAATCGTCTGATTTCTCTTCGGTTGACATCGTGCTCATCTGAGAGTATCATTTAGAGACCTCGTTTTTATGATGCAAATTACTCCCTTAATATCGAGCGTGATAGATTATAATATCTCAGTTTTCCCAGTGGCACTTGGCCAATTATTAGAATACGACTAATACGATATTCCTTCCTTGAAACAAGAAATCCACATAGGCATACCAACTTAACGTAACCCATAAAATCTTCCCAAAGCGTTATAAAGAACAACTGTACAGTTCAAAAGGAAACAAAGCAGGCTTAAAATTTAAATTTATGTAATCCATTCCTGAACAAACATACTGAGAAATCCAATGGAAGCAAAAGAATGATCACAGAATGATAGGATCGTAGGGGTTGGAAGGGAACTGTGGAGATCATCAAGTCCGATCCCCGGCTAAGGGGAAGGAGTGGTGCAGAATTGTGACTGTACTTAAAAACAATGAATTGCAGCTAAAACACGATCAGGAATGGAAAGGTCTAAACAGCACAAATAGAAAAAAAAAGAAGAATGTATCAGAGAAAGTAGAATATTGATAGGTGTGAGTATGGGGTTCCAAATACATTTAAATGTATTTGCTGTAAGTCTGTCAGCAGGGCTGGGCCCGGCCCCCTCTGACCTTGCCTCCCATCCCATGCGACATCCAAGGCCACCAAATATCTGCACCCTGTGTGCCAAAGTGTGGCCAAGCTCATCAGGAGTACAGCCACTCTGTGAGGAATCTGTCGATATTCAGTATATGTTAAATGTTAAATGTTGTAGCTTCTTAGATTGTGGTGTGGTTTTGTTAGTTAAGACAGGAGCAGAGGACCCCTAAAAATGAATGGCCACAGGAATTCGTTGATGCCCAGTGCTGCCAACTCAGCTGAATGAGTTTCATGGAGCTCCTCACACAGCCACCAGTGGCTGGGGAAGCAGCCGCAGGGCTCGGCCCTCAGCTGGGGCCAGCAGCACCCAGGTCTGACACTGCCAGTGCTCCAGCCCATGGCCAGCAGAAAGAAACACACATGCACACCTGTGTGAAGAGGCAGACAATTCCTTAGTGCCAAAAGTGGGCTAGCATTTAGGAAATACCTCACACAACTTGTAGAAATGATGCCAGCGGTTGTTATGAACCCGCCATAGGTACACATAGTTGGATACAGACATTTCTGTTCGCACGTGACCTAGGACAGAAACCTCATGTAGACAGCCCTGCTTTATTTGGAATTCATACGTGGAATCAGTCTGCATTCGCATTTTACTACAGAGGAAAGCGTTTGGCTGTTCATGACTGGATTCCTTTGGATGTCTTCCAATACCCTGAGACGTATGTTCACTGTCCATCTGCTTTGACTCAACCTGAGAAATAAAATTCCTTTCAGACGCTGCTTATAAACACAACCACGCGTGCAGCCACACAAATATTTACACAAAGGGCAAAGTCCTTCCAATGAAAACGTGTGGAAAGGACTGCTTTAATAGGCCTGCACTCTTCCTAAAGCAACAGAGATGAGCACGGCTGAGAAGGTAAATCAATGCCACAGTACCAAACAGCTCTTCATCCAGATCGCTTCGGTGATGAGCCTACAACCCTGCAGGTTTGCAGCAAGAACTGCCTCAAACTACCCAAGTGGTCACACTGCAATCAGCTTCGAGGAGCAGTGCTGGAGGCACTCAGCAGCGTAGGGCCACGCTGGGTCAAGTGTGCCATGCCAGCAGCAGAACGTGTAGTGCCAGCCTCCATACCACCTGGGGACTGTATCAATTAGCACAGATGTGCTCTGTGTTTGTAGGCTGCTGCAACACTGGCTACACACAGAGGCCACTCTTAACGCAAAGAACATCACACTCCACTCAGTAGATGGAAAAACCCTCCCTCGGGAATAGCATCACCCTGCAGCCCCAGGGCTGCAAGCTGGATTGATTTTCTTAAAGTGTTCAACAAGGCCTGGGGAGACAGTGGCTTTCCATCCCTGCTAGAGCAGCCCCAGAAAAATTATTTTTACACAGGGGAACATTATTCTGCTCTCAGGTGCTGCTTTGTGATTTGTAGATTGCCTGTAGGCTACAAGGCATCTGAAAATGTTCCTATGCATTCCCTTACGTACAAACTGAAAAGGAGATTAAAAGGCAATGATTAAAAAGATGTAGGGAGACTTCTGGAAAACTGATGTGAGAGGAGGAAGGTAAACAGACTGCAGCACGACGTGTATTTCTGACGTGTTTATGTTACACGCTCTGCAGTCAGAATGAGATACCCAGCAGACCGTGCCAGAGAGCACAGCTGAACCCCCATCCCGTGCAACAGGCCCGGATCAAATAACACTGCTAGAAACACGATTATTTTTGCTTCAGCACATCTATGCCTTCATATCTGCACTGAGATACCTGACAACAGAAGCGCAGACTATGGTGAATTCTGATTAGAAGTGCAACATCACTGAACTTTCCTAAAAAACACGAGCATACACCACGCTGCATTGTCTGCTAAGGAAAACTCACAGGTGCTACCTGAATAAATATAAATATGGAAGAGACAGGCTCAATAAAGTGGATTTATTCCCCAGGCCAGCCACATACCTCCTGTGTGAGCTGGAAAAGTTATTTAATCTATTCTGACTCATCCTCAGACCTCAGTGTGAAGGGTATGGGAGCCGCTCACAAGGTTTTGTTACTATCAGATATCTGTTTGTCTGTTGTCACACTGTGAGCTCTAGGACAGCAATAAATTAATTCAAGCAGCAGACAGCAGTTCTTTCTCAGAAAGGATTCTAACAGGTTCGGCTGGATTCAGTTACCAGTGCTCAAAAGGGCAAAGCAATAAAAACAACAACAACAAAAAACGACAACTCAAGCTTTGAGAACCACTTTGGACAACGTTCAAGCAAGAAAAGTTAAAAAACAGCTTTGCTGGCTGGTGACACAGGAGTCGTGAAAACAGCTATGCCTCCAGCTGGGATTGCACACAGGACCTGAAGCGACGGTGCTGCAACTTAGTAGGGAATCTAATCACCTCATTATCTAATGCATGTCACAGGTCTAAAATTCTGGGCATGCCTGCTGAACATTGTTGTTAACATTCTTGAACGAATCACTGGCACACAACTGGGATTGCTCTTTCAGTTGGCTCAGCAAAATAAAACATTCAGGCACTCACACAAAACTTACACTACTCCGTAAATGCATGCTCACATCTGAACACAGCCTTAATGCATAGAAGGGGAAATCACTTTATTTTAATTTCTAACCTAAATTTGCCTTTTGAGATCAGTATCTGTGTTTAATCTGCAGTCAGGCAAAATTTCTTTCATTGTAACTCTTAACTCTACTGTGACAAAAGCATCAGGCATGTACATAAAGACCGCTTCCACACTGCACAATTTAACATCCTGAGGACTGCTTAGTACTATGTATAGATCTGTAGTAGGTATGGAAGTATACAGGAGTGTGGGTAAAATAAACCCAGAGGAAAAACTACAGTTCTGCCCATGAGTGTGAGGCCACTTTACCTGCAACATTTCCCTCTGTAGGATGTGGCAGCTGTCCTGGGTAACATCACATGAACAGCATGTTAACTCTGTTCTTGTATTCAAAATCTGAACCTGTATAAGTCTACCAACGTGGACTGTACCTAGGAGTAGACACCTGGAATTAATACAGCTGGGCACTATTCCATTCTTAATCAAATGAAAAGGCCTGATGCACATCACTTGGAATGAACAGTGGTTCTGAAAGGTAATTGAATCAATCACAAGAGGTCTCATGAGCATTTCTGTTGGTAATTAGGGCAATAGAGCTACAGGGAATGATTTCAATCATCCACTGCCCATCGCAACATATGATTTAATGACAAAACAAGCAACAAGATAATAATTACAGCACAACACCAAGTTTGCCTGAAAGTTAACAAGCATTTTCAATGTGCTAGCCAAAAACGTGCCCTTAGAGCTGTCCACACATCTGCTCCACTTTCTGATTCAAAAGTGACTGGAAATGAAATCAAGACATTTAAAACATATTAAGATAGGAAAGCATTTTTACCTGCGGTTGGAAGTACATGCAATAGTATCAGTTGTAAAGATATGCTACTACAGGAAGCCACCTGATGGAGCATCACTCGAATCTCCTGACTAGTTTTGACTCAACTATATTCTGTACTTACAGAAAGCATACAGCAAAATAAAGATCATCTCATGTTAAAGAGCCATGTCTTAAGATTCAGGCTGTATAGCTCCCACGTCTGGCGTTCAGCAGGTCCCAAGGAGGTAACAATTCCTCAGACACTTACATGATTCACCTCCAAACCCAAAGAGCAATCCTTCTGTACTTGACTGGATACACTGAGCAGACAGTGTCAAAGCAGCAGGCGAAATGATACATGTGACAAATGTCAATGATAAAAAGCGAAAGAGTGCAAATAGAACACATTTTAAACTAAGTTACTGAGGTTTAAATGTCAAACACACAACGGCCCTCACAGAACATACACAGGAGACTGCACTTAACCTGAAAAATAACTCTTCTATTAACAGACACATTGCTTATTTAAGTCATTTAACGCTCAATTTCCTGAACTACAGCAGACCTCCATAAATTCACAAGAGCCCTATTTGATTCAAAAGTGTCACAATGTATAAGCAGAAGATGTGATATTTAAAAGTCATAATAATCTCAATTTAGGAAGCAGACAAAATTTCTCAGAATGTGTTATCATAGTATTTTTTAAAGAATAAGACTACATTCCAGCACTACGAGCTGGGCTATTACAACTGCACGTCCAATTTTGGTTTGATAGAGTTAAAAGAGGGTGCTGTTAATTTGCAGAGGACAGCATATAACTAAAGCTAAAAAGCATGTAACAGAACAGACAACTAGACAGCTAAGGTAAAAATCTGTCATGGATTTCAACAGAGCAATAAACTACAAATTCAATGAGAAAATCACTTTAAAAATCAAGCATGTTAATATTCTTTTTGCTTATGAAAGTCGTATCATATGGTCCTCTCTTTCCTGATCTGCAACACTGAGCACGGAGCAGTGAAAAGGGTGCAACATCAGCCAGAAACAGCTTTTACTTCTTTCAGAAGTAAGGCATTTCTCTGTGAGGAAGAATGGATAACCAGTTGCTGTGGTTTTGATCAAAGAAAACATAAATCTATCTTTCATGTAAGTTGTTGAACAGGCATTCGCCATTTAAAAGCAGTCCCCCACCTAACCTGGATGTTTGCAGTACTTGTTTTGTTAGGCAAAGAAGACATGCGAAGAAGACCGAACAAAAAGGAAGTGAACAATCAAAGCTTACCTCAGAAACACCTACACACAGTCATCAATTGCCTTAATTGATTTCCTCATTCTGCCAGCAGTCCATCCAGGTTTCTCACTGAAATATTTGGATTGGCCTGTCAGTCACCACTGAGACTGAAGGCCAAAATGCAATTATTTCCAAAGATCCTTAGCAAAAAGCTTAATGGTTAAGCATGTAAGCAGAAGAAAACCATATTTTTCTCTGTATTTCAACATAAAAAAACAAGTCCTCGAGAATACGTTTAAAAAATGCATTTTGAAACCCCCCAAAAATGTTGCAGAGTCCAGGTTTGACTTCACTGAACACTGAGCAGGTGATGCCCTGACCTCCTCACCTGAGGATGCAGCAAGTCTGACCGCCTGATTTCACTGTGCTAACATTTCCTTCATTTTCAAAAGGTCACATCCATTTATCCACCACTGCCGAGTGAACAGCCAGCGGTTTGAAAACAGGGTACAAATAAAGACATTTAAATCAGTTATTTATAAAGCAATCCTTCAATTCTTGCTTCTTAAAGCAAACCTCGGGGCTTATGTTGACAGATAAGGGCACTGGCTAAAAGTAGCAACGCTATGCCACGGGCAACCTGCATGCCACATGATGTGTGTTAGCGAGAGAGCAAAAACAAACGGCAAGGATGCTCAGATCCGTGACAGGATCATCTAGCTCCGGCTACTACGGGCAAGGCTGCCAACTGCTAGACCAAGCACTAGATGAGGCCGCCCAGGGCCCCATGCAGCTTGGCCCTGAGCACCTCCAGGGGCAGGGCATCCGCAGTCCCTCTGGACAGCCTGTGCCAGCACCTCACCACTCTCTCAGCGAAAAACTTCCCACTCCTCCCGTCTTTTACACTCCTTCCCCTCGCCCTAGGCTGCCCGCGTCCCGCCCCAAGCTGACGCGCGGCGCCCGGCATTGTGGGAGAGGGGGGGGCGGCGGCGGCGACCCGGGGAGGGCGGGCGGGCGGCGGGGAGGGCCGGGGCCGCGGCTGACGGGTTCCGGTGCGGGGAGCGGACGTGTCGGCCGGGGCCGCGGAGCCGGAGGCGGTGCCCCCGTCGGAACAGCGGCCGGCCCGGAGCCGCCGCCGCCGCCGCCGCCATGTCCGGGACCAGCAGCCCCGAAGCCGTGAAGAAACTGCTGGAAAACATGCAGGGAGACCTGCGGGGCCTGAGCCTGGAGTGCAGGAAAAAATTCCCTCCCGTCAAGGAGGTGAGGAGCGGCCGGGCCGGGCCCCGCGGAGCCCGCTCCCGAGGGACCTTCCTCGGGGCGGGGAGCTGGGTGAGGGCGGCGGGGCGAGCGGCCCCGGGGGAGCGGCGTTCCCGTAGCGCGGGGCTGCGGCCGCGGCTCGGCTCGGCTCGGCTCCTGCGGGCCGGACCGCGCCGTGCTAAGGCAGCCGAAGTTTGGCTGCGGCTCGCTGCCGTCCGGGGTCAGCTGCCGGCGCGGGGCTGGCACCCGCGGGAGCCGTGTGAGCGGGGAGAGGCGGCCCCGCTCCGGTACGGCCGCGCCTCGTGTCGGCGTCTGCTGCTGCGGCTGCACCTGAGCGAGCCTGCGGGAATGAAGGGTTCCGCTGATTTCTGATCCCTCTTCAAAAATTCCCTCCTCAACTGTGGTACTAGGGCTGTGTTTGTACTTTTGTAAATCTTGCTTTGCTCTAAACATGACCCAAGACTTCAGTAATTACGGAAGCAGAGTGTCCCGTGCTGGATGGGGCCCATGGGGACTGTCAGCTCCAGCTGTTGGCCCAGCACGGTGCTACCCAGAATTCAGCCCCTATGTCTGACTGTTCCTGGCGTTACTTCGAGTTGGAGACAAAAATTCTGGTCTTTCCTTCAGTTAAAACGTACATCTTAACTGCGTTACTTTGCTGTATGTAACATAGTTTAGTTTAACTTTTTCCCCGTCGTGTTGTTTTGAATAATGCTTCTACACAACAGCGGAAGGGAAAAGAAACCTAACATATTAACTGAGAAGAAGCTGCAGAAGCAGAGGAGTACCTGGGAAATGTGAAGAAGACTGTCAGTTTGGAAGAAAGTAATTGTGCGTGTACTCTGGCATTAGCTCCAATTAAGCGACAGCATATTTAATGTCATATCAAGCATTGTATGCTTGAGCAGGTGGAACTAAAGGGAAGTGGCCGTGCTTGTTTTGAAAGGCACGAAGGCACCTGCAGCAGTGTTACCTGCAATTGCAGGTTGTGGGGGAGTGCTGCTGTGCTTTGAGAAATGCTGTAAGTCGTGCAAGAGCAAGAAGTGGCTGCAGCCAGTAGAAGAGAAGAAAATCTGTGTTTTGGAGATCAGGGTGCTGCTTCCATGCTGTCCTGCGGTACTGTGTGTGACTCCAGGTGGGCTGTTTGGTGTCTGAATGAGCTTCCAGCTCTGACTGTGTTCTCTTCAAGATCCAGGAATGCGATGGGCAGTGGAGTTCTTAAGTCAGTGTTTCTAACGATGCTGTTATGTTGCTGTGCTGAAGGTCTGAGTAACTACTGCACGTGTAGTGCTTGGTTTGTAGTGAACACGTTTGACATGCTCCAGTGTGGGTGTGACTTCTGTGTTCCCTTTTAACTTTCCACAGAGGTTTGTTACTGAAGCACTTTGGATGAAGTTCGTGGTTATCAAGAGTTTGGGTAGGCCATGCTTCTGGAATGGCTCTGAGGGTGTTTCTGGGGAGAATTCTTGCTGTGGGCTGTGGCCTCAGTTCTGGGCTGAGCTGAGCAGGACGCGTGACACAGCTGCAGGAAATGATCTTACTTCCTTGCTGCTGGAAGCTTTTTTTTTCTCCCCCTAGTTCTGTAGGAAGCAAGTATCCTTCTTTACTCTTGAATAGCAGCTGCTAGACAGGTATTTTAATTGCATACATTTATTCTAATTGTGATTGGATTTGACTGGAGCCATCAGAGGAGTGGCATGTCCTTTCTGAGTGTCTGGGAGCAGCACCAGCTTTCTGAACTATGCTTAAGCATAGGCTTTTTGAGATACATTTTTGCTACTTACAATCACAGTTATAAGTTTCACTCTGACAACGCTGTTCTCATCACCACCACCTCCAGAGTAGCGTGTGAGCTTACCTTGCAGCTTCTGTTGAACATAATAAAGCTTCTGTGCAACTCTGTGAAGTTACCATACTATGAAGGGCCTACTGAGCAGTCCCTCGGCCAGAGTTAAGTTGTGAGCTCTGTCGTAGCTGTTAGATTTAATAACTACTTTATGCAGGTAATCTGCTTCTGGTAATCCCCTCATTTTCTGAGGGAATCTAAAACTTTCCTCACAGCTGTTTGTTATTATCAGCCCTCTATAAAATCACATACGACTACTCTGTTTATTTTTGTTTCAATACTAATGCTGTTAATTGCAAAATGCATTTAGCTGATAGTTTTGCTGCTGGTTGATGTAGTTTGATAGTTCTCAATTATACTTGCTGCTCAAATGATTTACTTGAACAAGTTCCTTTTTAATCAGTACTGCACTCAGAAGCTGGTGCAACCAGAAGAATGTTGTCTCTTTAAATGGAGGTTTAGTTCTCATTTTTTAATGGTGCTTCTAATGCTTATGTTCTTAAGAACTAATTCTGTATTTGTTTGCTAGGTGCAAAGAGACCAAAATGGTATTGTTCTTGGAACAGACGTGTAGGTGACACAGCTGAGGAGTTTCATGCAGTTTTGTGGATGCCAAAAGGAACAGGGCAGCTGGATGTCCAGTGCAGTCCGTGGGGTTTGTGATGGTTATGTGGCAAACTTTCTTCTCCCCAGTTATCACTTTGTTTATAACTAAGTAATGATGAAGTTTGTTTTTGGCCCAGACTGCAGAAGCGTACTCCACATGAAGGCTGTACAGGGGTACCAAGGTCTCTTCTAGTGGCTGCGTCTGCCATGTGCTAGTCAGTATTTCAAGTCATGACACTACTGAAAAATTGCATTCTTATTTTCACAACGTATTTCCATTTCCCAGTTACAGAAGACATCAGCCTGAGATGTGATAGAAGCTCTCAGGGCACTTGTAAATTAAACAGTATCCTTGGAGTTTGAAATTACAGAGGGTGAAGCAGTCTGTAGTACCAGCATCGGTCGTGCCCGTGTTATCTTGAGTAATCTGACATTTCTGCTAGGCAGCAACAGTGCTTGGCTATTATTCACTTGTTTTTAATATGCTGGGCTTTAAACTTTGTTCCCTGCTAGAGTGTTATAAGACTTAATTTGTGACTGGCTGAGTTGTGTGGTGCATACAGACCTTTATTTTACTTTAACTGGTGAGTGGCTGGGGCTCAGTGTTCAGTGCAGGTGCGTGGGAAGCCAGCAGCTCTCCCTTGGGCCAAGCTTGTGCCTTTGGCTGTAAGGATTTAGAAGAAATTCTTCCTCTCTGATTTTTAAACAGCAAACACTTAATTGAATCTCTTCAGCTGGAGTAAGAATTTGTTCTTATAGCAAATAGTTTTGTCTGCTAAAAAGGTTACCTACGGTCCTTATTGCTAGATGATAACAGTGCAGTAAGTGACATCTGAGATGGGTAGATGACTTCACTGGGCAACGTATGTTGGAAAATATTTGTGTTTAGCAGAAATAACGGCAACTGAAAGGGGGAACATAAGCATACCCACTAGGTTCTACTCAGTCTGAAGCCCGAATTTGTTTCATTGTTGTGTAACTCTGTGTTGTTCACACAGATGCAACCCAGCCATCTCAGCTTTACGAGAGGTCTGTGTTCTCTAGGCTGACGTGGGTTGGTTGGTTGGTTTCTAATAGCTGTAAAAGTGAACTGAGCTTGAAAGGAATACAGCAAAAAAGGATTTCTGATCTGGCTCTGCACGGTTGGAGACACTTAATGGTAAGCAAAAGGAAGGGCTGGCCCTGAATGCAGGGCAGGGTGGGCGTGGAAGGGCTCGGGGCTGCTGTGGGCAGGGGCTGCCTCGTGCTCAGCACTTCTGTGGTGATGCACATGGTGGCAGCTGTGTGTTTTAGGGCTTTTGCAGCTGGGGTGATTTGAAGGAGTAGGTCTGGAAAAGGAATAATGTTCAGCTACATCAGCCTTACGTGGCTGTTCAGAGGAGCAGCATTTTTTTTGGTTGTTTTTAAGCTGTGAGGTCTTTGGTGTGTTGAAGTGCTCTCTGGGGACTCCTGAAGGGTAGCGTTTGATATCCTGTCTGTGCTGGTTCTCTCCCAGACCTGTGTTTGAATCTGAGCAGAATTTCTTTTGTTTAACTATTTATTGAGTTGTGTATGCCTTTGGCATACTGAAATATTTTTGAAACAGTATTGTCCATCGAGCTGCTGTATCTGGGAAAAATTAAAGAATCCAATTTTGCAAACTTATGCTCCTTCTCTCATAAGTAACTATTTGCAGACACGCAGCCTTATTAAATTCTTTGAGGAAAAATTAAATCATTTATGTTTGATCAGCTTCTGGATAAAACAAACATTTAAATTAAAATTGTTTAATTGCAGTAGAAGTGATGCAGGGTAGCTGGGCAAAGAGATGGGCTTTTCCCTTTCTGAGAAGCTGTCTGTATTCTGTGAACACGGGTTTTGTTCACGTGGCTCATCCTTGGAGCGCAGTCCTGTCTGAACAGAGAGCCACACACAACTCTGCTCTCTGGGTTGAATCAGTCTGGTTCTAGGGGGAACTGAACAACAACAAACATATAATAGGGCTGATATCAAAGCACTGGTTTAGGAGCCTGTCTTCTGGGCAGCTGTATGAAACCACGTGTGTGGACATGCTGCAGAATGTAAATACATGCTAAAAAGATGCAAAACAGTTAATTAGCTTTTTATCATTAAAAATTGGTTTGTTCCATTGCAGTAACTATTTCAGAAAGTGTGTTACGTGCAGTGTAGTGCACACCTGAGCTAAGAAAGAGAGTGGCATGCTGAAATCCACGTGATTTGGTCACTGGAGTTACTGGATGTATTCCTATCATTGGTGGTTTTTTGAGAGCTCTGTGAGAGCTTCTTGTGGTAAGAAGACAGGAGCCAAACAGAACTGGCAAAGAACAGACCTTTGTATATGGACCATTTCCTGTAGGAGTAACAAAATTGGGAGCTTCTTGCTATCTTTTTTCTATTTAAATGAGTTACACTGCAGCTTCAGAATTATTTTATAGGGAACCTAACTGGTGGTGAGCTTTCCAGGTTGATTAATTTTCAGGTGTTCTCAGTAATGTTTCAGAAGGGTGTGAAGACCTTAAGAGTTTTTTGTGTTTGCCTGAATGGATATTCACTTAACACTATTTCAAATGAACCTTCAAAATACTATTTAAGAGATCTGTAAAACGCCTACTGTCAAAAATGAGCATCTTGCACTCGACCGTGTGTCTTGTGTGTGACTGAGAATTATTCTGTAGCATTCTTTGGTTGCCAGTAGCTGAGCTGATCACTTGAAACAGGTGAGTACTGATATTTCCTGCAGTTCCATAGTTCCTGAGCTGTACCAGTTGCCATGTCTGTTAGCTTTGTGTTTAGATCTATTAATTTTGCAGTGTTTTCATTCAGTATTCTGTGTGCAATATCTTTCTCATAATTACTGTAACAAGCATACTGTTACATTTCTAGAGGACTGCTGTCTGTACAAACAGTTCTGGTTTTAAGACTTAATCCTAGCCCCTTCTAGTGGGTCAGGTTAATGTTCTTTAATTCTTAAAGCCTCTCTTTTAAACTGTGTTCAGTGCAATGGGAGTTCAGATACTTAAATTTGTGCATCCTGATATTTCATTGAATCCCTGTCTCCCTCCCATGGCTTCCCAAAAATTTTACAGGAAGGGAAACCTGTAGCAGAAATTCGTGTCGACTCAGGTTCCTAGCTAGTGCCCCAAATGCCTGGCACCTGAGGAAAAGAAACAGCATTCAACTGTTTCTGTCAGGGACTTACAGTCTGACTAGGTGACTGCGCCTAGGGTTTGTGCCAGTGCTTGAGGAGTGTCCTCCAGTCTGTTCAGACCAACGAGCTGAAGGCAGGATTAAAATCTGCAGCTCTCAAACAGGTTTTTACGTAGATTGATGATCATTGTGACATAAGTATGTAATGAAATTTCAAGTGATTTATAATCAGTTGTGTTGTACTTGATGGATCACTCAAATGCGTGAATGCTTGATGCAGGCTATGTGAAGATGTCCATCCACACACTGTATATAGATACATAAGTATAAATTATAGTGATATATTATATAAAAATATGTCCTCATTCTGTTTTACTATGCAGGAGTGAAGTATAACTTGAAAATTTGTCACTAACTGGCTGTGTTTCTCCTGTATCAAGTCTTGATATTTTTATTTTGCTCGCATCATTGCTTTTCAGTAAGGAGCTGTTGAATGTTACTCATCCTGGTTTGCTCTATTGAGTTGTATGTGTTGGTTTTCCAGCTGAGGTGTGGTATTTTGATTGTCAAATGAAAGCCCTTGATACAAAATGTTTGTATTGCGTTAACCTAACCTCTGCATTCGTGTCAGGTGAGGTACCTCCAGAGGCATCAGCTCAGAAGCAATTAACTGGCACCTCTCCTGGCATTGCTGATGACTAACCTTCAGGATCCTGGTTTGTCAGCCTGCAGTATCTGCAGACAATTTCAGAAGGTTTATGGACCAGAGGAGCAATGGGCTCCAGTCAAGTGAAGTAGCAGTTCTAACATCAGGGCAAATACTACAGTTGCAGTGTAGCGGGAAATGAAATTTTTGTTGCTGTTATAGTATATATATATATATATATATAGTATGTATATATATAACATATTTTTTTTATTTTTTCATATATATATATATATATATGAAAAAATAAATATATATATATGAAAAAATAAAATCTACAGTATCATATCTTGAATTGGTCAAGAAAATTTACAGTCAATTCAGCTAGCACTGCTATTTTTCCTCAGCGTGGAGCTCCTGTAATTGGGAATGGCACTGTCCTTGAGTACAGTCAATTCCAGCGGGAATTAGTTTGATATCTTCAACTGTAGTCCCTGTTCTTGAGGTTAGAAATGTGAACTAATTATTTCCTCTGTTGAGCAGTAGTAGATAATGATGCAGAGTAAAAGCAGATCAGTTTTGTTTGTGTCTCAGGTGAAGTGTGAACAGTAGAACTGTTTTGTATGTGAATAGACACTGACCATTTGTTTGTAATTTCTTGTCTTTAAATGCTAAATAAAGGTAACGTGAACTTTAAAAGTGGAAAGTATAGTATTTCTTTTATTATTTTTTAAATGGGGCTTTTTGACAACTTGCATAAATCACAAATTCCAAATGTAAGGCTGAAAAACTGGTGCTGCTGCTGCTTTTGGATGGAAGGTTTTATAGTACTGAAAGTGGTTTACTGAAATTAAATAGTCAGTTAGTTGGAAAACTAATGGTATTTTAGTGTGATTGCTAAGATCCTATGGCAGAAAAATTAGATTGAGAAACCTATGTAGGAGTTATTTTTAGAAGTGGTTTGAAAGGAGAGTTATTGTTTTCAGTTTTCCCTACTTTTTTTCTCTTATACATATATGTATATGCCGTGATGATGAGCAGTGACTGCTGCCAGGTTCACGTTCTCTAAGCCTACCATTTGATAGATGGCTGTGGGCATTAACAAGCTCTTCTCTTAGTCTAGTTGTCTTCAGGCTAAATGAGTGCAGCTCTCACATCATCTCCAGCCCTGTTCTTCACTCCAGTAATGGTCATGGTAGACCTCTGGCCTCACTCTATCACATCAGTGTCTGCTTTACAGTAGCAAGCTTGAAGCTACTCCTGTGAGAATATTGCTGGAGTGCAGTGTGCAGAACACACAAGACTCCATTCCCTTACTTGCTGGCTGCTCTTACTAATACAGCCCAGCCTGCTGTTGGCCAACTTTGGCAAGGGCTTGCTGCTGACGTGCATTTCTGTTTGTTGTGCATCAGGCCCGTTCGTCAGAGCTGCTTTCTGGCCAGCCTGCTCCTAGCTTCTGCTGATGTATGGGGCTATGTTGTCACAAATGCAGGAGTGTGTATTGAACCACATGAGGTTCCTACCAGCCCAGCTGGGTTCCTCTGAATAAAAACCCACCTGTGCATTGGACAGTACCCCAGATTTGGTATGTGGTCCACACCTCACTGATTTATCTGTGAAGGGGGTTATTGTATACTATAGAGTATGACATCAAAGGCTTTGCTATAGTTAAGGCATACGGTATGTGCTGCTTTCCCATTACCTGTTCATAAGCATACTGTAGAAGGCAGTGGTCAGGCTCATGCTAAACCTGTGCTGGTTGCTCCTGGTCACTTTCTTGCCCTGCAAGTGCCTAGAAAAGGCTTGCAGGAGGATTTGGCCTGTAACCTCCCAGCAACTGATAGGCATGTCTGTGTTCTTACTTATTTTCCTCTGAGGTGTATGTTGCCTACCTTGATTCTGATCAGCAGTGGTTTGTAGACCTGCGTGTGTCTGGTTGGCTCAAGTGCTAAACCCATTTACTCCCAGGCTGCTTCTGCGGGTGGTGGCACATTTGCAGCGGCTCTGCTAAATAACTGCTCCACACCTGTGGAATGTGGGCAAGCGCTAATCCAAGTACATTAAATCATTGAGTATAAGAATTCCCTTTGAGTACATGATGCTGTCAGATCCGAACTAGTTTTTCATCAGTTTAAATCACAGATAGCATGAGTATGTATGAAAGAGTCTGAGTAGGGGATTGTACTCCTGAGGAGAAGGATAAAAATACAGAAGGAAAGTACGGTGCTGTTTTGCACAGATGTGATACACTTGAGTGCTTTCATGAGGCTGATTTACTGTGTGATTTTTTTTTTGTGGGCGTGCCTTTTCCGAATAACAGTTTTGCAGTGCAGTAATGGTCCAGAATGTACTTTTGCAAAGCAAGCCAGAATAACATTGAATTGCAACAGTACTTTAGGCAGGAGAATCTCTTACCTAAGCTATTGGATGTAGGGTTAGTGTTCCAGTGAGAGAGGCAAATAATTACAGGCAGAAAGAATTGCTCCTTTTTTTTCGTGATGAAAATTGCTCCTTTTTTTCATGTGAAAGTGACCGTGAATGATATATGTTACTCTGGTCCAATGTTAGTAAAAGGGTTGCAAACAATACGATGTAAATACCGACACAGACCTGCATTCCTGAAAGTTCTGAACACTTTTGTTTTCACAAGAGAGAAGTCAGAAACTTGTGGAGAAAGGGCAGCAAACCTCGCAGCAGGTTTGGTATCTCTGGAGACAGCAGTTTGCATTTAATTGAAACACAAAGTCATTCAGAGAGTTAGTGGTGGAAATATCTTTAGTAACAGTACTGTCCAGTTATAAGTTCATAGAAAAATATGTTTAAATTTGAATCAATCTGTAGTAGAAATTAGTACCTGCCTGGTTGTTACGTTAATCATCTTTACACAGGTGTGTGATCTTTGGTTTAGAAGAAAAAAGAGCAGAAAGTGCTGACTTGTAGTGCTGAGACACCAGTTTCTTTGAAGATGGGCAAGTTGATCCTTTTTAAAACCTTTTTTAAGAAACCCTTCTGAAACATTTAAAGCATTGCTGAAACAGTGAAGTGTTCTTTTCACTTTTTGGAAAGAGCTGCTGATAAAGCGGGGTTCAGGGTTGTAGTTGTGTGTCATGTTTTCCTCAGGAGAAGTTGCTAACTGTGCTGTTGTTTATCAGCGACACCTGGGGAAGAGCGCAGAGATCACTGTGGAGCACCTGACTGCTGTCAGGTCTGTGATGTCTTTGGTTGTGAGAAGGAAGGTTGTGATGAGGAGGGGTTTGGCCTCTTCTCCCAGGCAACAAACAGGACCTGAGGAAATGGCCACAAGTTGTACCAGAGGAGGTTTAGATTGGACATAAGGAAAAACTTCTTCTCTCAGCGAGTGGTCAGGCACTGGAACGGCCTGCACAGGGAGGTGGTGGAGTCACTGTCCCTGGCAGTGTTCAAGAGATGTCTGGATGAGGAGCTGCAAGAAATGGTTTAGTGCTTGTGGCAGCAATGGTAATGGGTGGGTGATTGGACAGCATGATCTCATGTCCTTTCCAACCTTGTGATTCTGTGATTATTCTATGATTAAGTAAACCGCTGTCCCAAATAATTGCAGGGTTATGTGTTCAGGTATACCATGTGCCTTTACTCCTTGTGGCCATTCTTTGCTTGGGCTGCCAGGTAACACTGTGTTTGTGTCATTAGCTATAATGGCTATAGCTGTTGGAGAGTGATCCACTCCACTTGGGTCTGATAACCTGCACAAAGTCTCTGATGATTTGCAGAACTGCTGCACGTCAGGTACACCTGTCACTGGGCTGTGGGCACTGGTGGCTTCCCATTTCACTGTCCTCAACAGCAGCCAGTAGAACTGTGTACTTTAATGGTCCCAATATTAACTACTATTTGTGAGTTACAGATCTTTATAGTCTGTGTGCATGTATTTTATGTAGAGAAATACCAATCTGGGAATGTTACCCGGTTGTTGGCCTCCTTGAGGGTGTGTTAGCCCCTGCGTGGTGCTAGCAGAGCACTGAGCAGAAGTTGGCTGGCTATCACCTGGCTGGTGCCTTTGGTTTGAATGGAGGGACGGAGAGGAAGGGTTTGGGATCTGAGGAACTCCTAAAACTGGGTTTAGAGTTGCTGCCACTTTGCACTGCCTGGCCTCTCCTGTGCAGAACCTCCACTACACTGCAGAACCAACCTACAGTTGTAGGGAAATGAAGTGATGGTGGGGTGAGGGATTGAGCCCAGAGGGAACCTCTGGATTTTGTTGTGAGATGATAGACTGCTTGAAGAGAAGAAAATCGGAGTATCTGGATGAAATTGATTTGAATATATACCATCACTGAGAGTCCATTTCTGCTTTTCATCAGTGTTTCTCCTGCCAAAACTGAATGCTACAGTTACTGCAGCAGAAACATGGAATAAAACACAGTAGTAGTAGTGTGTGCTCCAGGCATTTTATTTCAGTTCATTTCACAGATGTTAAAGTAGCAGAATAGGAAATCTAATTGACTGGAGGCTTCAGGTACATTTGAGCTTTGTTATGGTACAGGAATTACGTATATTTGCTTCTTTCAGACTACAGTTAGCTGTGGTGCTAATGGAAACTTGGATAATGCTACTTTTACAAGTGGTGACTGCTTAAAACTGATGCCTTATATTTATATGAAAGTAAATCACTGTACTTATACCAGTAAATTCACAGAATGATGCTGTCCATATGCTTGATCAGTGTTACAGTATTCTTTATTAAAATGTCCTTTTCTGATGGGGCAGTGACCTCTGGAGTGCTGTAGTAACATTCACACTAATTTCACTTTGCAAATTTAATACCTATTGTTACTATTTGCCAACTTTACTTTTATACTGATGCATGTAGGATAGCTGGGTAACTGTTCTTAGCCTCATTTTTTGTATTGTCTGTTTTTTCATTTGAAGTCCTTTTTTTGTAAATAAGTGATTATATTTTACATTTATAGTGTAGTCTAGAGTTTTGTTGTTATTTTTTTAATAGGATGTGTGCAGTGTATTTACTTTTTAATTGTAAACAACTTGATTTGTAATTCTGAATAGAAATTAGAAAACAAAATGTAGTGTGGACAATTACAGAGATTCCTATGTCTTATGAGGAAGAACTGCTGTATTCAGAGTGGTAAAAGTAGCAAAAGCTTAAGTGGGTGTTGGTTTGTTTTCTGTCATTTTAAAAAGAATCTGTGCTATTTTATGTAAAGATAGCAGACAACTAAATGGGAGATGTCGTGTTGTAAATATTGTTTTCCTTCTTTGTGCAAACTGTGGAGTATGTGTGAATGTCATGTGTGTGGGCATTATTATTTCTTTGATTCAGAGGGAATTTGTCACCACTGGCTAGTAGGAAATCAATTGCCAGTTGATGTGACGAGGCTTAGTTTGAAGGTAATTGAAGTTGGACTGTGACAAATCCTTCATATTAATGAATAGGAACAATTTGTTGTGACAAGACCCCTCCTCATTAGCTGACGATTTAGAACTGAAAAGGAACAAGGGTCGACTTAATATGTTGCACCATCATAAGTTTTAAGTTAATGTAATTAAAACAAATGAAACTGCATTTGGCACTTCTTAATTTAATTATGCAGAATGCATATTTGCATGTTGCCATGCTCTCATTTGAGCGTGTTGCATGTTCATTCAGGCACTGCTGATATTATTCTGTAAATATTTTTCACATGCAAACACTGTTCAGCAAAACTGATGCAGTTCCCCAGAATTTCACGGCTGTATCCAAATGCTGGTAAGGCTGCGTGGAGATTTTCTATGCTTACTTTGGGAAACGAACAAAAATCATGGGAATTTTAGGTTTCATTTTTTTTGAAATTTAGCTGCTTTGAGAAATAACCTTTATCAAATCTTAAATTCAAAATCAAATACTTTAATTATGCAGTCATCTTTGTCTGTCTTTCTGGGAGATCTTGTTGCAGTGGGGTTCAGGTGGAGGGGAAATGGTTCTCTTTGGCAGAGCTACGTGCTGTCACTTTCATGTTTCTGCTGGCACAGAGCGGCTGCTGCACTGCTCGGTGCCACACAGTGACAGCACAATTCTCTGAGCAGGAATGTTAAATCCAAGGAAAAGCAGGAAGGCTTAGTGTGTAAAGTACACAGAAATGTGAAACAGAATTAAAAGGTGCACGTATACTTTCAAATTTGGCAGAAAAGTTTTCTAGGAACATGTTTTCTGTTGTTTGGGAAAAACTGTTGAGTTTATTTTGGTGGGCAGTGTTTTATGAACATTTCTTTCACTGTATTCTGGGGTTTACGACGCATTAATGAATTCAAAAACTGGAAAGAAGCCATTTGCAGTGTATTTTGCCTTTTTTTACACAGAACTTGCCAGAAATTTTAGTTTTGAAAGGTAAAGCATCCGTATGAAATGTTCAGTTTGACTTGACTCCATTAGAAAAGGCGACTTTGGTGATATGTGCTGGATGATTAAGAGGAGAGTTGGTCCCTCACTGTGATTCAAGGTGTCCCTGCTCCATTGCTGGCCCCTGAGCATCCCTCAGGCTGCTGGCACGGGGGGGACAGATGGTGAGGTGCTCCTCAGTGCTGCTCATGGGGATGAGAGAGCATTGATGTCAGTGGGGTGGCATGTCGGTGAGTGCTATGGGTACTGTGGGGAACAGAAGGGTGGTAGAGCTTGCATGCAGTTAATTTGTACAGGGAATTCAGGACACAAATTGCACGAGAAATTGGTAGTAAATATTAGTAAAAGTGTTAGCTTACAAACTGAAAATGTTTCTACCTGACTTGAAGAACAGTGATAGATTTCAAGTGTTGTGTACCATGTCAATTTTATTAACTGGATTTAATTGCTCAAGTGTGTTCTATTAAACACTGATACTACTACTGATATTTGCAGTTCCTTCAGCATTTCAACCTGATGAACGTGATGAGTTATAATATATAGCAGAAGTTATTTCACAGATTGAGGATGTACAGAGTCTGCTTTCCAGTTTGTTTGTTTTGCTTGCTAGTGATTGTTCCTCCCATTCGTAAGGCTGAAAAATAATACAGTGAAAACTGCCTTCTAAAAATCAGAACCATCTAATATACACCTTTCTGTACTGTTCTGGCAATTAATTTCACTTCCACATTAGCTCTGCTTACTGAAAATATTGCAGATGTTTTTTTTCTCCAAGACTGTACAGTTTTATTTATCTTAGATAAGTTTATTTCTTTGCAAATATTGATGTACGCAACAGCATCTAAACTACTTATTTTCCTTCTACAGGCTGCTGAATCAGGAATAATAAAAGTGAAAACAATAGCTGCACGGAACGCTGATATTTTGGCAGGTAATTATTTGCAGTGGAGTGGGAAAAACAAGTTTGTGTTATAGATCAAAATGTTAAAGATACGCCTTGGTTTTGTGCAATAATCCTAAATGCCTTTTACTGTGTGCAGGATCAGTGATACTGTATCTGTAGGTACCTAGCAAAAAATCGAGGAATACTGAGAAATTCTACTTCTGTATCATGCTCATGCTGTATTAATGCTGCCTGAGCAAGGTCTCCATTTTCAGTGTCTGTTCTAAAAAGTAATCATCCACTTAGAAAAATATGAAATGATTGAGCTTTGCGTTCTCCATGTCTTATTCACTGCCACAGCTGTTGTTGAGTTCTCTGTGTGGAGTTGTGTAGATCCTCATCTGTGTGTTTACTGTGAGAGTCTAGCCTTTGGAGACTTGTACCTGGCAGGCAAAAATCCATCTTAATCAGAGACAAGGTCATTCAATTTAAGATGTACTATTGCCTTGGGGGACAGGAGATATTTTGCAAGTTGCAGCTTTGTAAGTGCTTAAAGCAGTTATCTCTGACATTCCTCAGCTGTATTAAACAGCGTGTAAATTGATGGCTTCTTACCAATTGCTGGTAAAATCTTTGGCCAGATTTGAATATCCCTGTATTAATGCTTGGGTGTTTACCCCAGCAGTACAGTGTTCTATTATTTGAAAGGCCCAAATGAAATAGATGCAGAATTACTTCTTATTTTGAGGTATGCAAATCAGGTGTTAAGGAAGCACTTTCTAGAAGTATTTGAAGTAGCAGTCCCATCCCTCAGTATTTCACTTTAATGCCTCTTTTTTATTTGTTTATTTTCTTTGTTTTTACTGCTGTCATGAATGCTGACATAAGTGGAAAATCTGTGCCAGGTAATGTCAGCTATGCATCAAAACACACAAATAAACAAGAAAAATCTCCAGTTAATCACTTGGGAAGCTAGCAACATTCTTTGGCATATAACTGTGTAAAGATCTTTACATTTTAGAAAGCTAGATTTTTAATCTTCATTTCAGAGTGAGGATATGTGAAGAATTATTGGTGTGGGACATGGATAATCAGTCCTTTATTTTTCTGAGGGATTGTCTTCTGGTAGTTGGTCACATTTTTTGTTAATAGTTTTCCCTTGTAAGGCTTATACTCGAATGTAGTTGAAATTTGTTTCATTCATTGAAACAAACTGCACAGACTTGTTTCTGTGAAGTTTCAAAAAACAGGAGGCACTCAACAAGTTACTCTGATTAGTTAACTTTTGATAATAGATAACATTTTTTCCCTTTGAGAAACAGAGAAACAAAGGGTAACTAATGATGTGCCCACACGTTATCCTACTAATTTAAATACAGTACCATTAAACGATCCCAATTCTATATGGACCCCTGTGTTTTTTTGTAGAATCAGTTATAACTTGATCTTGTAGATAAGATCATATCCAGATCTCTGTTGTCTCCCACACGGTATTTATATTTTTTTTTTTGCAGGAAGTATACATTAGCTGAAAAACACTACTGTAGTTGTGAAATCTAGTGGAGTAAATATTTTTGACTGCTAGGTGGTTTAAGAACATCTACCAGACATTCTGTTAATCTAAAAATATATTTTCTTTTTCTTTCTTTTTTTTTCTTTCAGTAAACTGTTGATTCACTAAAATAGATAACTATGTAAGATTTTTTTAAAATAAGCTGACCGTGTGTGTTCTTGAAGCTGCACACTGTGTCGAATAATAATTATCAGGAAAACAGGTGTAACTTTAAAATGACAAACATACTGTGATAACTCAGAAGTAGTGCTGTGACTGTGATACATTCAACTTGTCAGAATTCTGAGGTCTCTGCTTCTTTCTCTTGGACAAAGTTGACTAGTTTCAGAATCTTCTTCATTCTTGGCAGTCTACACGTGCTTTAGATTTTATTAATGAGAACTTGAGTAAATGCAAAGAGAAGTCAGCTTGGGATTTATAGCATGGGAGACAGATGTGAGAAATTATTTCCACATGGCTCTGAGATGTTCTGTTTTTAGATAATTCATGCTTTTGCTTTAGAAGTTCTTCTAAAAAGATTATGATCTTGCTGACAGAGTGAAGTAGTCTTATTTTCCCAAAAATTCTTTTTTGATGTGGTTTGTTATGATAGATGTCTTTTTAAATAAATTCTTACATATTTTTGGTCTGGCAAAATGGAAGCACGGCTGGATATAAGAGCATTTTTGTGTGTGTGTTAAGATTGAAACTCATGTAGTAGTTGGTACCAAACCATATCTAATTAATTAATTTTAGTTAATTTCAGCCTCATAAAGTACAAGTATTTGTGCAGATCCTCTTGTGAAATTGATTCTGGTGGATTAAAGGAAAAATGCTGTAGAAAGTTCTGTTCTTTTTTACTCTCAGTAATTACTGTTGGTCAATCCCATACATTTTTGCCATTCAGAACTCTGTCATTAATCTTATATTCAGTGTTTTATGATATCTTTAAAAAAAAATAAATGTTGCTTTCTTCTTTCTACTTGATGGATAGAGTTTGTTGGTGAGTCAGAATTTTGTATGAGTAAAGAAACATTTGTGTCCAAGAGTGAACTCTTTTGACTTTGTCATAGGTAACAAAGCAGCTTAGCCATTTTTTCATACTGATACATGCCTAAAATTACATCTTTGTTCACATTTATGCTGACATGTTATTATTTTTGATGAGGCAATTGATGCAAGATCAGCCTCTTTCAGTTGCACACAATGTGGCTGACTTAGGCTGTATATGTGTCAGTATTATCCCATACAGGCTCCTACCTTATAAAATTGGCACCTGTTGTATCCTATTAATTTCAAAGAAACTTGTTAGTCACGTGCTCCAGTTTAAAATATCATTAAAATATGAGAGCCAAACTCAAATTCTTTAATAAAAAATTACAAAATCGATAAACTTTGCATTTTTGTGTGAGAATGTACTTTTTGTTTCTTTGTGGTAGTACTTGTGCTCTAAACATGTTCATTATCACAAATAGCTAGAACACACAGGAGTGATGTTCAGAATAAGTTCCTCACAATTGTCAGCCATGAGGAATTTTTTAGTATATGAAATGAGGACGTGCTGCTAAAATCTTAAAAGTTTGCATGAATCAACAGTGTTGTACACAAAGCAGAAAAGCACTCACTGGTCTGAGTAAAAGAAGTGCTCACTGGTCCTTTAAAATAGAAAAAAAAGTTCCTGAAACTTGTAATTGTCATGAAAATACTTTAACAAGCTACCCTTTCACATTAAAACAGGAATCTTACAATTTGTAACAAACCAAATGCACTCTAAGTAGACATTTTGGATTTGGAAAGTTGCTCAAAGAAAGACAAAGTGTTGAAAAAGGAGAGAAGGTACTTGGAATTTGAGCATTAATGGTGGTTGTGGAGGTGTGCCTTGGCAGCCCATTGTCTTTCTTCACTTTGCTTTTCCCTGTGGTACAGAAGTAACTCCCAGATTTCCAAGACTGAAGATAAAAATTTTGTTAATAGCTATGATTAGCAGATTTTGCATTGTATTCTTCAAAGCGTTAAAAATTGGTTGTTTCTCTATCTCTTTTCAAAAGCATTGAAAGAAAACAGCTCAGAGGTAGTTCAGCCTTTTCTCATGGGTTGTGGAACGAAGGAACCAAAGATCACTCAGCTGTGTCTAGCAGCCATTCAAAGACTCATGTCCCATGAAGTTGTTTCAGAGGTAAGATCAATCTTTACATAAATTCCAAAGTGTTTCAATGTGAGAAGCACAGACCCCAAATTGAAGATGAGGTGGGTTGTTTTTTTTAGGAGACTTTTTGCGTTACACTGAACACAGTTTGCAAAATACATTGCTCATATTGAATTTAAAATGTAATTTAAAAGAAAACCTTCTTTTTGATGATTTAAAAAAGTGTGGTAGAGAAAACTAGTAACTTATAGAAGGAATTAGTGAACATTCACAATAAACACTTTTAGTTTGCATTCTTGTAGTGCAGGAACAGTCATTGATAAATGTTATGGTTAAGAATGTATCCACGAAATTTACTCTGTGTGATAACACTTTATTTTGTGTTTGTTGCGTCATTGGTTTAAAAATAAAATACACGGATGGATGCTTATTGCAGCTTGAAACATTAGATGACATATTATGGAACTGCCCATAAAGGGTGTTAAGAAATTGGTAAAAAATAATATATCTGAATACATCTTTGATTGTGCTTGCATATTATAAAATCATACTGTTATTTCTTTGATATGAATGAATTTGGAGGGTAAAATTTCTTCGTACTGTCACTGTTCCAGATAGAAAATTAAGAACCCACTTTAATTTGGGTCACATATTAAGAGATTTCTGTGATATTCAGTTATATACAGTTATGAGAGTGTTACTCTTACAGATGTATACATGATATAAACAATATTTAAACATCATAATTATTGTCACAAAATGATTTTTTTTTTCGGTAGGCTGCAGCAGGAAACATTATAAACATGCTTTGGCAACTGATGGAAAATAGTCTTGAAGAACTAAAATTGCTTCAGACAGTTCTTGTTCTTTTAACAACCAATACAGTTGTGCATGATGAAGCACTATCCAAGGTAAGTATATGTTAGTGCCAATTATAGTAGTTAAAATATCCAAGAGTAAAATTGGGGAAAAATTTTATGTATAAAGCTTTTGGTGATATTGGAGGAGGAGGGAGATATCTTGATTCTTTTGAGACTTTACTGACTTTATATCAAACCTTGAAAATAGGATTTTTTTTCAGCTTCCTTTTCACTCTGTCTTAATTTCTCCACAATACAAATTCCTAACCTCTGTGGAGGCATTAAATAAAAAACACTGAGCTAATACTTACTCTTCTGGTTTACTAAATTAGTTCTCTGTGTGTTCAAACTGAAATAAGTGCACATAGTGCAGTTTAAGCTGTGACTAATGCAGAAAATATTAGAAGCTGCCCCCCTACCTGCCCTAAAACTGATAGTTAAGTAGTGCAATTATTGCTTTTTCAGTCAGAACTGAGCATGTACTGCTTTGGATGTTATGTTTCAGCTGAACCCAAAAAAAAGTATTCTGTTCTCATTATAATCACAGTTTATAAAACAAGAGGTGACACTGTTTACCCATCTGCAAATTATGAAGTTGCTTTTCTAGATTCTATGTATGTATTTTTTTTAACATAAGGAACTTTTTTCTTTTAATAGATGGTTGCAAATTTCAGCCTTTGTTATGCTTTGCCTTCAGAGTATTGGATTAATATAAGAAGGTTTTGTGTTTTATTGATAGAGTAGAATTCAAGAATATTCAGTGTGTTCTGTTCTGATGAAGGGATTCATGTTTTTCTTTCCTTCAGATTTTGGAGAAATAACTTCCTAGGCAGTTAGATGGGTAGATACTAAAAACATTTTTAATCTATTTAAGCAAGGAAAGGAAAAACATGAAAAGAAATGAAAGCTAGGTTATAAAGGTTCTGCTGAAGGCAGAAAGATAATGGAGAAATGTGTAGATGGCAGAACAGAAACTTGTTGAGGACTGAAATATCTCCCAATCAGTTCTTTTTATCTTGAGCTTGAACACTATGGCAAAGACTTTACATCACCAATTTGTTTCTTCTGTTCTAAACGATGTTCATTTTCCAAATTAGATGCTATGTTCTAGGGCAGAAGAATATTTTTTGAAGGAAATGTTTATCATTTAGAGAGTGGGATTCTCAGTAGCAGATGTTCTAAAGCAGCGTGCAATGATATTGTTCTATCAAGATTGAATTTAGGCTGTAGAGGGAGGCAAATGTTCACATTAAACGATTACTATAAAATCTAATTGCTGTACTGTTAACAAATTGTTTACAGCACATTGAAAACTAGTGTGTTTTAGAACTATAGTGTCAATTTTGCGCAGACTTCGACAGTGGCAAGAAAAGAAAATATTTTTGACACAGCAATATCCTGTAAAAATTCGTGTTTCTATCCAAGGCTTGGAATGACTGGAGCTTCTCAGTTAGCCAAATATAAGCCTTAATTAATATGAATAAAATAATGGATTAGGTTGTTTGCTTTTTCCCCACAAGACTGTTTGGAGAACTGTTTGAAAAGGTTTTTTTCCCTGTTGAGAAGTTCATGGAGAAAATGAGTTTGAGGCAGATGTGTGTTGAATATTCATGTTTCATGAGCGAAACTAAGAAAATTACTGGTAAGCCTTCTTGTAAAGGCCCTTAATGTTCACGTTGTGCTTAAATTAACCTGCAAGTCATGCTTTATCTTTTGAAAGTCCAGAAATGTGTGATGTATAATATAGGCAGAGTCCACAGAGAATTTACCAAAAAAAAAAAAAAAAAAAAAAAAAAAGGAAGTAAAAGAAAACTCTGAATTTTATATGACAGCATGTAGCACCATAGCTGGGTGTGTCTGGAGTTCATTCAAGTGCAAGAACATGAAATAAGGGTACAAGAGCAAGAAATACAGGTTTAACTTCACGTACAGATGCTAATCTTCAAAATTCGTTATAAAACCATTAATTACTATGTGTTAAAGGTAATAACAAATTCAATGGCAGACAGTATTCACATCACTGACTGCATAGTGGCTCATCAAAATATGCACCTTTGGAGGAGTAATAGCCACCCAGGCAACATGGTTATTGAAGTGTCGTGATTTATATAGTTCAGGAACAGTGTAAGGTTATTTACGTTTTAGCTTTTGAAGTTGCCTAGCCTTTCTGTAATAACTGTGTAATCCTAATGTCTTTATTGACATTAATGTTCATACAAATTGTTTTATGTAGTTGATTACTGTGTATTCTCAGTACGATGGTTACTGCTTTATTAGTCTCTCCTAACATGTTCTGTTATTAGCACTTCTAGTTTAATTTTAGGGAGGATTACTAAAGAGACTTTCGGCTAGGATAGTCCCTGAAAATTATTCTGGTTCTTCAAATTTAAAGTGGTTGAAGGAGGTTTTTTCAGGCAACCTTTTGACAAATGGTAATGGAAAATATTCCCCAGTCAGCTGTCGTGACTCTTAGCTAAAAGATAAAGATATAATGCTGTGAGGTGATCTATTTATTTTTTTATTTTCAGGCAATTGTACTTTGTTTCCGATTGCACTTCACAAAAGATAATATCACGAATAACACCGCAGCTGCTACAGTACGACAGGTAGTTACTGTGGTGTTTGAGAGAGTGGTTGCTGAAGATGAACGATACAAAGGTGGGCATACTTTTTTCTTTACTTGCTTGTTTTTTAGCCTGTTTCAACAGACATAGAATGTTTATCTTTTTCAGATAAAGCAGTAGTAAAAATTCCATAAACGTTATAAAAGATCGTAGTCGTTATTCATTTTTATGGTATTTTGTACATAGATTTGTATTGATGAGTGATGAAATTCTCATCCAAGTCAGTTCTATATATGAGAGAGATTGATATAAAATAATAAATCTATTTTTAGTTTCCCCAAGTGCAAGAGCCCATCTTCAGGTTAGTATTGTGAAGGAGTTTGAGGTGAGGGAGCCACTTAAACTGAAGATAACTTAGAACACTCAGTACGGAATAGACCACAGTAGTGTTTCTAAAGAGGGCATTCATTGTAAAGAAGTGCTTGGTATTCATGATCTTTGGTATTCTATCTAATCTTAATTAGCTTAATTAGAAATGATAAGCTATTGAAGAATTACCTGGCTATTCTTTTAGAACCTCTTTGTGAGAACACTTAATGTATACTTGATTTTGAACAGTTCCTTGGTTCACGAAACTGATTTTTGTTTTCACACAGACATTATTGAACAGCCAGTTGCAGTTCAAGGAAATAGTAACAGAAGATCTGTCAGTACACTGAAGCCATGTGCTAAAGATGCATATATGCTTTTTCAGGTAGTTGGGCAGCATATGCTTACACATTTGCAGTTATGACTGGGTACTCAATGTCTCTGTAAGAAATTTCAGAAATCTGTTTTTGGCATATTGGTGAGGTGCTTAACTAGAGCTTCAGGGATTCTTACATGTATTAACTATTGGCAGTAATGTGCTGAATCCCAAAGGGATGATTGGAAAATGAAGACAAAGTGGTTTAGGAAATTGTTTTATTATAAATCCCTTTTTGTCGTTAGTAATGAATATTAATGTAAAATATATATTAATGTAAAATGTATAACAAAAAAGTAAGAATTGTGTTCAGCATATCTTGAGATATTTTTGAGGGCAAAAATGAACATAATTACACAAGGATACCAGCAAATTTATGTATATATACATATACATATATATATATGTATGTATGTTTTGTTTTGTTTTGTTTTTTTTCCAATAAGAACTTAAGTAAAAGATGTATTTGAGGAAAAACCATGTTGAAATTGTTACTTACCGAATGTAGATCTTGTTGTAGACTCAGAAAATGATTACAGCAAAGGACTGTGCAGAAAATCTAAATGCTGTTGTGTTTCTTTTTAAGGATCTTTGTCAGTTAGTTAATGCTGATGCTCCCTACTGGCTTGTTGGTATGACGGAAATGACCAGAACTTTCGGCCTTGAACTTCTTGAGTCAGTCCTCAATGACTTTCCACAAGTGTTTTTACAAGTGAGTAGTTGTCAGAGAGAAAATTAGGAGATCTTTTCTCCACGTGTTTAGTAATATTTACACATCATTATCCCCATGGTTTAGCGTGAATACCACTTTCAGAAGAACCTGTGGCTTTTATGTATTTGATTTGGTGGAGAAGTACTGTGTGCTTTTTTTACTACTTATTTTTTTTCCTTAATCAGATTCACTTTGTACACTTTGAGGAACATGTGTTGCTCTGTTTCATGTTTTATTTTGCCAGTTGTATCTCCTTCGAAGTTCTTTTTTCCTATCTTGCATTATTTATGATGCTTTTGATGATTTAGCTGTGTAACTTAATGAAAACATTAACTTTGCAACACTTGCAAAGTAGAAGCAATTATAACTAAATTGTGTGCATCTACTGCATATAAAAGCACTATAATCTTACAGTAACATATTTTAGCAGATGATGTCTGAATTAAGAAGTTTAGGATGTGTAAAATGATGTATTAGCAGACTGCTGTCATTTGCAAAATGCAGGAAAAGGAGTGCAAGTATTTACCTGAGCATGTAATTTCATCTTGCTTTTTGATAACTTTACAATGATATCTGCCATTCTTTTCATTTCACAAACATGTAATTGATACCAGAATTTACATGACTGCAGAGTCCTTGGTTGTAACAGTGCGTGTAAATAAGATGCATAATCAGAGCTCCTGATGGCAATTGAAGAACTTTTGTTAATTTTTTTCTGAACATGAATTTTTCTTTTGTTTTCTTTCAGCACCAAGAATTCAGTTTTCTTCTTAAAGAAAGAGTATGCCCTCTTGTTATAAAGCTCTTCTCCCCAAATATAAAATTCAGACAAGGTTCTAGCACATCGTCTTCCCCAGCACCAGTGGAAAAACCATATTTCCCCATCTGTATGCGCTTGCTGAGAGTAGTTTCTGTTTTGATCAAGCAGTTTTACAGCTTACTGGTAAGAAATACGTTCAAATTTTCTTTATGCAGTTCTGTGGTTCCATGTATACGCAATTATTGTGGTCAACAAAAGCATTAGTTTGTGGTTGGGAAATGCTGACTTGTACTGAGGGAAGAAATGTCTAAGTATCATCTTCTTCTTATAGGTATTTTTGTTTACCTGTATGATACACATATGATTTTGTTAACTCTGGACTTAAATTAATTCTTAGAATAGATTAGTTGTCTTTTCTGTACTCAACTGGCTTGGTTAAAGTTTTGGGAATCTTTTGATCTTACATTGTTTGCCTGGCTTTAAGTACTGTTGACTACTATGCTTTGTTGATAATTGCTAAGAGCCTCTGGACCTCTCTTGCTAAAGCTGTTGACAGAATGTTCATAAAAAACACATGTTCAGCTGATCTTCACCTCCTAAATGTTAGGTCTTTGCTTAAAAAAAAGTTCCACCTTTTCTTCATTTCTTTACTGTAGTGCACTTATTAATTTTGTTGAAGTATCTATAAAGATTTTTAATGACTTTAATTGCATATGTGACGTTATCTTGTCAAAACAGCACTATGAGTGTTAGGTATGATTTTTGTATGGTTTTGAGTAAACACTTATTGAAGTGTGGGTTTTGTTAGGATTGGACCTTTAAGATGAAACAAGAATTTTGGAAAAAGATTTTGCAGATTTTTGTCTCCTAATTTAGTGACTATAAACTCTATATTTTAGGTGACAGAATGTGAAATATTTCTGTCATTGCTGGTTAAGTTTCTGGATGCAGACAAACCACAGTGGCTAAGAGCTGTTGCAGTGGAATCTATTCACAGGCTTTGTGTGCAGCCTCAACTATTAAGGTATTACATACAGCAAGTTTCCCTCTTACTTACATTTTAAGAAATCTTGTTATTTTTCTCTATTGGAAAACGCTTTCTAAAACATTTTAAATAAGATGAAACTTACATGCAATAAACTCTTGATGATAATTATATTTGAAGTGTTAGGCAATTCTGATTATACAGGAAGGGATGAATTACAGTATTTACATATTCAAAAAAACACATTTACCCCAACTGAAGCTTATTATTCACCTAATTTGCAGAAAAATTCTAGTCTCCAATTTATCAAATGCTTATTATATTTTATAAAATACTTTTCAGGTCCTTTTGTCAGTCCTATGATATGAAGCAACATTCCACTAAAGTTTTCCGGGATATTGTGAATGCATTGGGGTCCTTCATCCAGTCACTATTTCTTGTGCCAAGCACAGGAAATGCATCAGTGACACCAAACCAAACTGGTAAGGCCTTGTCCTTATTATAATTTTAATTTTCCATCTTTTTTTCTTGTAATAGTAAACTGTGGCTTGATTCAGAAGTTACATCTGGCTCGTTTATAGTCCTGTTCTTTATTGCTCATTTAGCTGAAGAGCTCAAGACAAACTATGTAAATCACTGTGAAAGTAATGCCCCCTATTTATTTCGATGGAAACTACAATAGATAAAAAGAATGCAGTATCAGTATTTAATAGAGCATATTCCTAGCTACAGAGCACTATTTTTCAACATATGACTGTTAGCTATGCACAAATCTACACCAATGGAGGTAGCCCACTGTTGCTGTCCGTGCTGCTGAATAGCACCACCCACCTCCTCACTGTGCTCAGATCCACAGTCTGGTCTCCATAAATGTTCAGCAAACATTGTCAGTGAATGCCAGTATGTCAGTGGTTGCAATTTTTTCCACGTGGAGGAATTTACTTCCACACCTTTGCTTCATACGTGTTTCTATGTCAGACGCCATTGTGTCAGACTGCCCCTCTGCTGCCATTTGTCACACAGAAACAAAATGGAACACAGTGTTGGCAGGAAGGTTCAGCTTCTACTGCCATAACACCAACATCTGCCTCTGACACTGTGGGCCAAAATAGTAAAGGACAATCTTCATGATTTTCGGATCGCTACACTAGATGATGTTACATAAAGTATCACAGAGAAGGTTTAGCCCTCAAACAAATAGTTGCAGTCCTACATTTGTATCTGCTTCTACAACCACCAGACTCTTTGGTTCTCTATTTTTCAGAAGGAAATCAAGGGATTTTTTTTTTTTAATATTTCTATTATAAATAGAATTCTTTGTGATCTGGGAGGGATGTCACTTAGGGCTATGTACAGTGGAAGTGGTAAGACAGTTTGTGTTTGCTTCTTCTTTTGAGAAGCAATAGGCAGTGATGGGTGTTGGACTTAATGATCCTCATGGTCCCTTCCAACCTGGGAAATTCTATGATAGTATATTCATCTGGATTTTGAGGGATAAAACTGGACAGAGGAAGCCAAATGGTAGAGAGACTGATCTGTGTTTTATAAATAATCTTGACTTTTTCTGTAAAATGAAAGTAGTTGCTTACTGAAAATGAACTTTGTTATCTTTTCTTGCAGCCAGGGTTGTGGCATTTCATTAGGTATATTTTATTTATTGTAGGAAGGAATGGTCTTCCTGTTAATCCCTTTGCAAGTAGTCACATCTCATTCAGGGCTTTCTGTTTCTTCCCAGGGTTCTGGAAGCATGTCTGCTATTAAATAAATAAATGTTAAAAACTCATACTTTCCAGATTTCCCTGATGAAGTTTGAATTACAAGTTGATGTTAATGTTATTTACATGAAGTAATTTGATAGTAATTGATTGATAGTTACCTATATGTAAGCTGATGGAGAAATATAATTTCTGGGTTAGTTAAATCCACTTCAGGGAATTGGAAAAGTAGTTTTCATCATATAGCACACCCACAAAGAAAACCATTCTCCTTCTCAAAACTTAAATTTTTCATTCATGTAAAATAGCATTGCAGTAGGCCCATACCTTTAGAGGTGTCATTATTTCTCTGGCTTACCATTCTAGTTTGTTTCTTCCTTTACCTTCTTACTTCCTCCTGACTGTTTTTCATGTCTCTTTCTCGTATGTTTTTCTTCTACTTCTTCCTTCTATGGCCACACCTGACAAAGAGCAGATGAATGCAACTTGATTTTTGAACTGAATCTTCTCACTGTAATCACAGTCCTTTAGCAGCAGGTGGTTGTATCTATGTGGTTGGCTTTTGAGCTTTACATTAGCAACAGTTTCATGCCTTTTGCACAAAGTTCTGCCACATTCCTTGGAGTGTTACCCAGTCAACTCTTGGGGACCTCTAAAAATGAAGATCACAAAACCTCTCTGGACAACCTCCTCCCCTGCCTGTCTCTTCCCTTATGGATCTGGACCCCTTGTGATGCAACATAAGTCAATTAGTTCCTTCTGTCCTACTTTGCACCACTGTAAAATGCCTGGAGCTGTGTTCTGGTTGACATCTCCACAGAGTGGACTGCAGCTGCTGTGAGGCTCCTGTAAAGCCATTTCTCCACACTGAATGTAGTGAGCTCTTCCTCTTTCTCCTCACAGTATGAATGCTCCACCACCCTATCATGGACCTCCTCTGAACACACTCCTGTTTGTCCATGTCTTGTAGCATGGGGCCAAAACTGGATGAGGAATCTAGATGCAGTCTAAGAAATGCTGAGTATAGTGAGGTAATTAATTTCTTTAATCTGCTGGCTGTACCTCTGATGAGGCACATTGCTGGCCTGTGCTCATCAGCTCATCAGTACCCTCAGGGTTTTGTTATCTGTTGAGAAGACAGAAAACCAGAAAGGTTTCTCTCTCATGTCTATAGATAAAAACAGTAGCACTTGGGGCACTCTTCTTTCTTACAAAAACCCTGTGGAGAAGGACTTGTGGGTTCTGGTGGATAGAATGCTGGACATGAGCCTGCAGTGTGTGCTTGAAGCCCAGAAGACCAACCATATCCTGAGCTTCATCAGAAGAGAGGTGGCCAGCAGTGAGAGGGAGGGGATTGTCCCCTTCTACTCTGCCCTCATGAGACCTCATCTGGAGTACTGCAATCAAGGTGTGGGGACCCCAGCACAAGAAGGATGTGGAGCTGTTGGAGCGGGTCCAGAAAAGGGCCATGAAGATGATCAGAGGGCTGGAGCACTTCTGTGAAGAAAGGTTGAGGCAGTTGGCCTTATTTAGTTTGGAAAAGAGAATAGTCTCAATGTGGCCTTCCAGTGCTTGAGTGGAGCTTATAAGCAGCAGGGGAGGTGACATTCTACATAGTCTGACAGTGATAGGGAAAGGGGGAATGGCATTAAACTCAAAGAGATATTTAGATTAGATGTTAGGAGGAACTTTACCCAGAAAGTGATGACACTCTGGAACAGCCTGCCCAGAGAAGCTGTAGATGCCCCATCCCTGGAGGTCTTCAAGGCCAGGTTGGATGGGTGCTGGGTAGCCTGAGCTAGTGGGTGGCAGCCCTGCCCACAGCAGGGAGTTGGAACCAGGTAGTCTTTGAGGTCCCTTCCCAAGCCGTTCTATAATTTTATGAGAGTGAAAGCTGCATGTGCCTAAGTTTTGTGTCACTCTTAATTGGTGTAAGCCTTCTTGTTTTGCTTTGTTTTTTTCTTGCTGCTTTAAGGAACTGTACTGAAAAAAAATTTGCTTGGTGGGATTGCAGAAAACCACACCAGTGTAATTACTTTCACCTCAGTGGCAGTGTGTGGTTGACTAGTTTAGCAGAATGGATTTTTTTTTAATCTGTTCAGCTTTACTACATTGAAGTATATAACATAGGTTTCTGCTTGTATTCATATTGCCTGAATTAGTAATTTAACTTCTCAACACGCTTCCAGGAGAGCACTCTGAAACGGCACTGAAGCTGTTAGAAGGTGCTGTGAATCACCTTTGGAACTCTGCCCTTTTTTCTCCATTGTCTATACAGATAGAGCCTGAACTTGTGGCACCTCCTTCTAGCTCATGTATTCTTTCCACATACAGGAACCATATATATGCAAACTTCCTTGTCCTTTTAGCTGGGGATTTTAAAATTATTTTTATTTTTTATTTTTTGCTGGGTTGGATCCAGTACTTTCTGTCTGTTGGTTGGCTCTTCCCTGATGTTATTTTCTTCTGCTTTGGCATGGAACAGATTGAGACACTGCGGTTCTCTTCGTGTGCCCTACATTTCTGAAATCTTTAAAGTTAGCAGTGATCTTTATTCTTGAAATGATCATCTCTTTTTTCCTACTACTTCTGAGATCTAAATGCAACTCAAATAGTCCTTATATTTGAAAGCTGTTTGAATCTTCAATGAAGTATTTATTATTTCACCGAGACCACTGAAGTTCAGTTTGTTCAGTGTTACAAACATGATGCTATGCCGTTCACAGAAATATTTTATTCTGACAAAGTAATAAGGGCTGGCAGTTACTACGAAGCAGCCGTGTCTTTTAAACTGATTACTTTGCTTATAGTACCGTGTTGTAGACAGCAGGGGGAGCTCAAAAATAGTTTTTTGTGTTGGTGGTGATGCCCCGGTTAGGACATCTCAGATTAATCAGTGTATCTCAAATTAAAAAATGAAGTGTAGAAAAAGGGTGTTTGCTGATCACTAAAGTTAGATTGTGAGAATGGTTAATTTTAACCCTTGGTTTTCCTGAACAGGAAGTAATGCATCAGGGAGCACTGGATCAGCACAGACAAACCCAGGAGTGCTTGGAATGGGAGGTGGTGCGACTGTACTACCGGCCTTTGAATACAGAGGTACCTGGATACCTATCTTGAATGTAACAGTACAAGGCAGTGCTAAAGCTACCTAGTAAGTACCACTATCTTTTTGAAAAAAATGTATATAACTAATTCCTTCATTTACAACTTTTTGTTTGTTTGTTTTTTAATTAGTAATTAATGAGCTGTTCATTTCACTGGCATTGAGGTATATTATGAATTTTTGCTGTTTCAGCAGAGAGAGGTGGTCTAATTTTCAACTATTTTGTCTAATTCTCTGGATTCTGCTTGAATATCCCCTATAGCTGTAGCATCTGTTGGATTATTTTTTCTACTATAATGTAATTAACTCTACTTTTAGGTCTTGGTATATTACATGGCAATTTTAGAATGTCTTGCTGATTTATGTGATGACAAGCATTTGCCCGCCTACTGCAGCTTCCTGCTTTTGTATCTTTTGTTTTTTCTTCTTCCTTTTTTATTCTAATTTAAAAATTTTGCACCCTCCATTATAGTGCCTGTGCTGTTCTGAATTTGCTTGTGTCTTAACTTTGTATCTCTACATTCTGTAATTTTTGCATTGTTTTTCTTCTGTGATAAATAATAGAATTATTGCTACTCTGTCTTGTCAGCAGTTTGTTTCTCCTGTATCACACTTTTCTGTAGTCTCTGCACTTAAGATATAACTATAGATTTAGGTTACACACTTGCTTTGATTTTCCGTTACTGCTGATGTTAGGTTTACAAAAAATTACCAGATCTTTTATTTTTATGCAGTGATTTAATTGGGGACCTCCATGAACAGAGCTAGCAGAGTTTTTTTGCTGGGGTGGGACTGTCTTCTTTTGAATGCAGGGAGACTTGCATTCAGCATTTTTCATGGCCATTCGCATGGAACTGACAACTCTATTCTTCAATTTCATTTTTCCCATCTTTGAAAGTTGGTGTGTATGACCTCCACCTCACAGGTGTGCTGTAACTGTTAAACCCATTAGTAATTTTAATTAGAGCCATATACACATATATACACACACTTGTAAGTAGATTGAGAGTGAAATGTATTGGCAGGAGGAAGAGGGGTAAGCACTACATTGTGACTGCGTTATACAGCTCCTGGAGCAGAATCCAAGGACTTCCTTAGTTGGACTGCGATACTCTCCACTTTTAACATTGCTTGTTTTCCCACATGTGAGTGTGTTGCTTTTTTCAGACTGTCACCTAAGCCTGCATCACTATTGCTTCTTTTTCACCTGATGCCTTCTCTCCTTTGGCTGGAATCCATTTAGTTGTACCTTTTTTCCAGCTAACTTCATATCCCCGAACCATGCTTTCGGCAGTTCAACTTAAAATAGGTGTTACAGAAATCAGACTTGAGACTTTAAGAAGTAAAGTAGCAATTTTTAAATTCTGTAACACTTAACTGAATTATGTATTAGATTGTGAGCTACTTTAATGGCTTTACTTACCATTTTTTTGCATCAGAGGTTATTTGACTTACTTCACCTTAGTCAGTTTTTTCTTTGCCACATTCTCCAACATAGGCAAAAACCAACTACAGTACAGAAGTGTTGTGTTGTTTTGTTGTGGTACTGATCCAAGACTCGGGTGTTTAAATCAGTACCTGTCTTAATGCCAAACAGTTTACAAAGTTAGGCTTTATTTGTAACTACACTGTTTTCTTTTATGGAGTCATCATGCCTCACTCTATTCTTGCTCTGTTTTTGGTGTCACAACTGCCCTTTATTTTTGTTGTTACTTTTTTCAGTATGGAATGATTCTTGTTTCTTCTGCCCTCTCATGCCTTGAGAGTAGAAACAAAAGTTGAACTTTTGATCTACCTATACTTCATATTCCCTCAGATGCCTCAGGCAGCCATCTTCAGGAAAGCTGAATTAATAACTGAATTACATGTTTGGGGAAAGATGAATCTTTGGGCAGAAAGCTGTGGAGCCACAAGAGTATAAAAACTGTCTTTGGTGTATTGTAGTTGGGATGCCTAATCTGTTTAAAAATGTTTTGTAAAACAAATCCTGGAACAATATTTGTTGGGATAGCAGGTAGTTTCTGTAACAGGCCATTTTTCTTTGTGCAGATACTACAATCTGTTTCTTGTTGAGTTTGTAACTCAGCAGCTCTTCGTAGGCTTTTAAGGTAAAATATGAAGAAAAGTGAAAGTGAGGCTGCATTTCTACACTGATGACTTTTTAACTGCAGTGAATTCAGTGTCTGTGTCTCCTCTTTGTACAAGTGACCTCCATTGTTTACCTATGCATGTAGTTCATGAATATTTACTCATACATATCATCTTGCTGTGGCTGACTTTTCAGGTTGTATGGACTCAACCTGGAACATCTGGCTTATTCTCAGTTTGTTATAACAATATTCCCACTGTCGTGACTTTCTGACCTAACTTCTGTTTTTTTTCTCCCTGGTTGTGTTCTCTGGGACAAATTCAATGGCAGTAGCTATAAGAATAGTTATAAAAGTAGAGTAATTTATCAAGTGATACCTGCTTTGTGTATTAATTTCATGAAGTATTTAGTTGCGGGTCTAAATACTGTACTCAGTGTTTGTACCCTTTATTATTTTACTTAATGCTTCATTTAACATTTTAATTAGCAACATAATTAGTCAAGTAGTTGATTTTCTTGAGTTGGTGTAAATCTTCAAGGTTATTTGGGGTCTGTTAACACTTAACATTCATTTGAAATCTTTGTTTTTGTTGCTGTTTTTAATCACAGTTGTACTATTACATACCTACCAGTAATGGTTTCAATTTTTCAGTTTGGAAATGCTGGACAAAGTAGAGCCACCTACGATTCCTGAAGGCTATGCTATGTCGGTGGCATTTCACTGTTTACTGGATCTTGTCCGTGGTATCACTACCATGATCGAAGGAGAGTTGGGAGAGGCAGAAACAGTCAGTCAAAGCACAACAGAGACAACTTCGTTACCAGCACAGTCTTCAGAGCAGCAAGACTCACAGTCTGTATCTGACCAGTCAGACAAGGAGCTAGGTATTTGAAAATTCAAATGCTGTCTAACGTACAACAGTTTTATGTAAAGTTGGATTAAGGGAGTTAACGCTTTATTGCTTAAAAATCTTACATAAATTTGGTAATGATGGAAGAAGGTCTTGGTTTTTTTTGTTCATTTGTTTTGTAATAGCAGTAGTCTTAAAAAACTTGGTATAATGCTTCTGTTCTGTAGCACCTTAGCTCTACATTCACTATGGTGAACTGTCAGTTTTACTTGTTTGTGGGATATGAGAGAGAGATATTTGGCATTTTGTTCTCCAGAATGGTTGTTCTTCTTGTGTCCTTTACTCTGTTTAAAAAACTTAACTGAAATAAATGTGCCAGTTAAGACTGTATTACAAGAAAGTTGTATTTCTACTAACAAGATGAAAATACTTTAATGTAACAAGATGAAATATTTTAATGGAAAAAACTTTAAATGAGATTCAGGTATACAGGAAGAACATTATTTATTTAAAAACAGAAGTAATATGAGCTTGCATTTGTGCAAAATATGGACAATTTGTATAGATATGTAGGGAAGAAGATGCATCTCCTGGCACATTGACCTGTATACCTGGCAGCTGAGATTCTATAGGCTTGTTGGGTTAGCGTCTGCAGTCCCTGCTGAACGCTGAGCACTCCATTAATGCTGTAGAGCTCTCCATGGTGCTGCAGGCAGCACAAGTTTGTCCCGGGACTTGTGGCTGAGGGAGGAAGAAATCTCGGTGGACTTACAGGAACATTTTAGTTTCGTTAGGCCTGTTTTTTGGGTAAATGAAAATACAGATATATATCCAATAACCTGGAGAGTTCTAAAAGCCAAGGGGCTGCAAAATTTCAGTAGTGTTTCTTGTTTACCTGATGTTCCACATTTATGCACTTACGCATACATGCATGCTTATTTTTTATTTTAGCAATATTACCATAAATGTGGCTGTTTAAACAGTAGTGGTTTGAGTGCATGTGTACGTGTGTGTGTGTATACACACAAACTTTAAAGTTCCGACACCAGACATTGTGTGTTTGTGATAATATTTTACTACAGCAACATGCAGTTATGTGTTTCTACTGAAATCATTATGTATTTATTTCAAGTTAGCAGAGCTGTCTGGGAAGAAATGGTGAATGCCTGCTGGTGTGGTCTTCTCGCTGCGTTGTCTCTCCTACTTGATGCGAGGTATTTGATCTTCCATTTCCCATGATTTTTCAGAGATGATACTTGCAGTTATATTTTGAACTGAGTTTGTGTACTGGTTGGCTGTTATTTGAGAGGGCTATTCTTAGTATGCAAGTAGAGGTTTGTGGGTTGGCGATTTCTAAGCTGAATGAAGATCTATTGAGCATAAACTAAATGGAACCATTATTGTGCTTCAATATAGAAAAATTAATTTGAATTTAAAAGACTTCTGTTTAAATGATTTAAATCTTATTCCTTTTTGCTTTGACTGAATGTTTCAACATGGTGAAGTGATTCTGCTCACGTTGTGACTAGTGTTGATAAGGATCTCAGTACTTGTTGATAATGTTTAAGCAACTGTTATTAATATACAGTCTTTCAAATGGAGGCGCTGTTTACTGAGTAATAACTGCAGTAAGTATTGTATGCCTTTCAAAGAGTCTTTCTCCTTTCAAACACTATTTTCTGAAATTAGTGTTAATATTTCCTCATTGTCTTCTTAGCGAAGTCATTCATAACTAAGGACAAGTTTTATAGGAAGCAGTTCTGGAGAGTTTTGTTGATTGGTTATGCTTGTTGTTCAGTGTTTATAGTGTTCCAGTTTCAAAGTATGAGCTCTCATTGATTTCATTTTGGGTTTGCTGCTTCTTTGCCATGGATTAATTCTTAGTAAACAGTGTATACCATTTCAGCACTGATGAAGCTGCTACCGAAAATATTTTAAAAGCGGAACTGACTATGGCTGCACTCTGTGGAAGACTGGGTCTTGTAACATCAAGAGATGCCTTTATCACTGCCATTTGCAAAGGATCCTTACCTCCTCACTATGCTCTTACTGTATTAAATAGCACAACTGCAGCTCTGTCCAGCAAATGTAAGTATATAGAATTTCCTAGATTGTTCAAATGTGTTTAATTTTGCTCTACATGTTGTCCATAAATACAAAGCCAGATTTTCTCAGGCTGTAGTTGCAAAGATGTACAACAGTATTATTGTTTGCCATAAAGTATTTAGCTATACTAAATTTAGTCAGAATCTAGACTGCATGCTTCCCAGAACCTGAACCATTTAGTAGGTATAATTCTTACCAGCCTAAAACATCCCCAGATGCTTCATGTATGTCAGAAATTTACCTCGTAAGAAGATCTGTCTATCATCCTAACAGTCTTTTACGATATGTAATTAAGGCATTCAAGTCACTGGCAAGAAACTCAAATAGTTACTGACTGCAGTATCATGCATTTGTAGTGTACTATGGTCTACTCTACAGCTATGTCGTGATTAGCAGAACTTACTGTGTAAATAGGTCTTAAGTTCTGGACTCTGTTCAGATTACAAGAGATTCAGTTGATGCTTTCTACATCCTGAGATAGTGTTGTGAATCATGGGATATACCAATTGAGAATATGCTCTCTTTCTCATTTTGAAAATGAGTTGCCCTGTAGCCTGAACTGCAACTACCTGGTGAATAGGCAGGTGGATTTAACATTAGGCTCTTAAAATAAAAATACTTCAGTACTAGAACAAAGAGCAAAACCTTTTCTCTAGCCCGTGAACTAAGTGTATTATTAAAACACAAGTATACAAAGCAGTATATATGACTGAGGTACACTAACTTCTGTGAAGGTGGAGCTGTGAATTTAATGGCATTTCATTGAAGTTTTTCTTCACTTTACAGGTGGGTTATAAAAAGGATCTCCTGTAGTGTCCTCTATTGGAAAGACATCACTATGTAGCACTTGTGAAATCTTCATTTTCTGAGTGCCTTATTACAGTGGTAGCATGCAATTATACTACTAATAGATAATAACTGGAGATAACCCAGTTGAGACATAGCCTGAGGCTTGTATCTTACCAACTTAGCAGAAAATTTCAGTCTTGACATAAAATATATTTATATAGTGCACAACGGAGGGAGAAATTAGTAGTGGTTCATTTAACCCTGCAACTTAATGGTGCAGTAGTCTGTGTGTAACTGAAGATTTAATTGAAGTAAGCTATCTTAAAGCTTATACTGTGAAAAAAAATTTCAGGAGTGTATTTGTCACTACTCAGGAGTGGTGGTGGTTGTTACTACAGCAGATACTGGACTTTAAATTTGGATTTTATTTTTTCATTTTCATCTAGCATATTCCATTCAGGGACAGAATGTTCAAATGATCAGTCCCTCAAGTGAGTCTCATCAGCAAGTTGTGGCAGTAGGACAGCCCTTAGCTCTTCAGCCACAGGGAACAGTAATGGTAAGTACAGTTTGTAAGCTCTGTCTGTTTGGTTACTAACTTCTTTCTGCTTCTCAGTATGTCTCAAAAGATTCAATATATAAACAGCATTCTTAGAAACAATAAAATATTATCTTAAGCTTTTATTTGGATGGCTGCCCTGGACACCAAGTTTCAAAAACTGCTTTTCTCAACCTGAATCTGTTGTTTGAAAAAAAAACTTGGTCTCAGCTGTCATTTGTGACCGTATATGAAAGTTTGCTTATATGCTTTGTCATAAGATCGACTCCGATTTTATAGAGAAGATGCATTTAAAGCTGGAGTAATTGACTTTGTGTCTTTAATAATAATGTGACACTGGGAGGAGGAGGGCACCGATCAAATTGTATTTAAGCCTAGCAAGATAAGACTGGGAGAAGGAGAGATAGTGAATTACTCACCTGAAAAAAGATATATTGCATTAGTGCAAATATGATATAATCTTTTTTAAAGAAGGCAGCCTTCCTAGTGTCATGGCTTAACCCTAGAAGGCAACTAAGCACCACACCACTGCTTAGTTTCCCACACAACCTTAACCCCACAGCAGGATGGGAGAAGAGAGTCAGAACTTCAAAAGGTAGAAAACTTGTGGGATGAGATAAAGACCATCTGTAAGTTTAAAGAGAAAAACAAAGTTGTAGTACGATGTGAGGTGCTTTGAAGAAAGCTATCTCTATTCTAGCCAAAACTAGCATCTCTAGGAATACTATTATTGGAGAATAACATATATATTTTTTTTCCAGCTGACTTCAAAAAATATCCAGTGTATGAGGACATTGCTCAACTTAGCTCACTGCCATGGGGCTGTTCTTGGTACATCGTGGCAACTTGTCTTGGCCACTCTTCAGGTATAACAGGAAGTATTTATGGCTTCTGATACCTTACTTATTCATTATGCACACTTTGGTTTTGAATTTTTATGTGACCAATAGAAAAAGCTTTGATTCTACTCTTGGCATGTTTTAACTGCCTTAAGTAAATACTGTGGCATTTTCCTTGAATCCTGTTAGTTGGAATGCTACCAGCTAGATCGAACAGAATGTTAGTTTTGCTGCTGCCTGAAGAAGTAATTCTGCTGAAAACCACCTTTGTGTATTTTAGCATCTCGTGTGGATTCTGGGGCTGAAACCTGCTGTTGGGGGTGCCTTAAAACCTGGAAGAGCTGTGGAAGGGCCCAGCACAGTAAGCACAATTACACATTTTATAGTTAATGAGTGTGGTATTTTCTGTTGCAATCTGTAAGATATGTTTCTGTCTTGTTTCAAGGTTCTGACTACAGCAGTTATGACTGATCTACCAGTTATATCCAACATACTATCAAGACTTTTTGAAAGCTCACAGTAAGAAACCTTATAATTAAAATAATATGTATGTATCAGACTTGACAGTGTTTTGATAGCTGTTATTTTTCAGGTACCTTGATGATGTATCTTTGCATCACTTAATAAATGCCCTTTGTTCCTTGTCTCTGGAAGCCATGGATATGGCCTATGGAAACAATAAGGTATAAAAAAGAGTTCTCTATTTTCTTCTTGCTTTTTTTTGTATATGTGTGGAACAGGCAGAAGACTTGTGTATTTGTCTTAGAAATTAACTGTTTCTAATATCAAGACAGTAACACGTGATTTTTTACTTCAGAATAAAAAATAGTGTTCCCATTAATCAGATTGTGAATGGATAAAACTTTAAAAAGCCCTTATAATTTCAGAGGTTAGAATTTCTGTCTGGCACAGTATGTTCTATTAGGAGTTCATTTTCAATATATTTTTTTTTAATAATATGCTTCAGATACAGCATGACAACTCAGGTATTAAAAAAACTAGTAATTCTTACTTGCCTGGGGAAATGATAGTATTCCTGTCAGCCTCAGAAAATAACCCCTAGCCCAGGATCGTTAAAGATGCTGTGATTGAAGAAAATTGAGCATGTCTTCTCCTAGTCATAATCTAATCCCAGATGAGAATTTCTGAAAGTTTTTACTTGATCTATTACCATGGAGGTAATGATGACAGAAAATGTTCTTTATAATATTTGACAATTACGTAACAAGGCAGAGAAAAGAGAATGAACTAAAATAAGTAAATGTTGTGTTTAAAATTAAATGAAAATGAGAATAAAAGTCAGTGGAAATGGGAATAGTGAAGAGCAGAAAAATTACATTGTAAGTCATTTTTGAGTGTATTCATTGATTTATCATAAGCTTCAACAAATCAGTGTTTGCATTTTATCTGATGAATGGGAAATGTACCACATTTCTGCAGGGCACTTATGAAGTGGATGAAAGATAAAGGGTAGGGAGAATCTTAAATGTTTTATTTTATTTGTTCATATAAAGTTTTTAACTTTGCATGTTGTGATGGGTAAAAGACTTTTGCTAGCTGAATATGTTATAAAACTGGTTGGAGGAAGGGCTATGAGAATAAAAACAAGGTTTTGGAGCAAACCAAGAAAAATTAGGAAAAGCATGTTCTTGATGATGTGCTGTTGCTACCCCCTTGTGGCTTCTCATGAAGTACTGCAGATGCCTTGGAAACTTTCCAGCTATGTTACCTGGACTGTAAGTGCTGTGATAACAGCTTGTGAAATACAGTACTCCAATGGAGACTAGTTACATCTTAATTTACAAATCGTAATGTAGTAAATGGCTCTGACATCAGTTGCTTCAAAGTCATGTGTTCAAATTCTCTTTTACTAAGGAACCATCCCTTTTTGCTGTTGCTAAATTACTGGAAACAGGATTAGTTAACATGCACAGGATTGAGATTCTTTGGAGACCTCTGACGGGTCATCTTCTGGAGGTAAGTAATTGCTTTTATAAATTGCACTAGAAATTAGTGTGCAGTAAGGTACTGCCTTATGGCTGTGCGTTTTTAAAGTGTAAATGTTGGTGTTTTTTTTCTTTTTTTAATCTAAAGTGTGTTTAGATGTATTGTTTTATGCATGTTGTTTTTGCAGTTTGCATCGCAATTTTAATTTGAATTCCAGTATTTTATAGCTCTCACTGACTTTGTCTTTATGGCGCTGTCAGTATTTACGTGCCATATATGCATTATATTTACTGTAACACAAAGAGCTTTCATTTTGGATTCAAGTGGTGCAAATATCGAAGGAGATTTGGAGATGTACTTACTGAATAGATCGAAACCATTTGATATACCAACAAAGTTTTCTTGTTTGTTTTTAATAAACATGAAGTAAGATTTTGAGTTGTTTCTTCAAGAGAATACCATTATAAAAATAGCAACATAGATCTCATTTGAAGAGTAAATATTTTAACTCCTAATGAAAAATTTTTTTCATCAAGGAAAAAACCTTATATTTTGAATTTGAAACTAAAAGCAGATTACAGAGTGTACTTGTGAAGTTTTAATCCTCTACAGGCATAGGCAGAAGAGTGAAATATGAGTGCAGGAGTATATTTAAAGACAGTAGAGGACTGTAGTGGATTAACTTTGGCTGGCTCCAAAGTGCACACCTAATTGCTCAATCCTTCCATCTCTCAGCAAGATAGGAGGAGAAAGTAAGTTGAAAAAAGCTCATGGATCAAGATAAGGACAGGGAGATCGGTTGCTGATTACTGTTGTGAGTTGAACAGGACTTAGGGGAGATTATTGACAATGAGTTACTGAGTCAGATAATGGAGTAAGAAAATATAACTACAACTACCTTCTGCCTAGCCCCTCTCTTTTCCTGTGTTCAGCTTAACTCATTCTTCTGTGTCCTTCCCACCCACAAGCAATGCAGAGAATGGGTAATGGAGGTTGTAGTCAATCCACTGCACTTTCTCTGCTGCTCCTGCCTCCTCACTCTCTTCCCTTGCTTCAGTGTGGTAACCCTCGCATAGGATACAGTCCTTTATGAATTGCTGCAATGTGGATCTTTCCCATGGATGCAGTTCCTCGAGACTGCTCCATAATGGGTGCTCTGTGGGTTGCAGTTTGTGCCAGGCAACCCACAAGCATGTGTGGGTTTGTAGGCTCCTCTCCATGGACCATAGATCTAGCTGGGATCCTGCTCTTCTAGTGGTTGTTAAAGGGGTGCAGCTTCCTTCAGGCTTTATCTTCATGCATGGCCTTCTTCCTGGGCTGTACATGGAGATCTGCTCTGCTGTGGTACTCCACGGGCTGCAGGAGGACAGCCTGTCCCACTGTGGGTCTCTCCATGGGCTGCAGGGGGAATCTCTTCTCCAGTGCATCGGGCACCTCCTCCCCATCTTCTTCATTGATCTTACTGTCTGCAGAGTTGTTTCTCTCACATTTTCTCCCTGCACACACTAAAGCTGTTGTGGAACATTTCAGCATTTTTTTTAACCTTTTCTTAAATATATTATCACAGAACTGTGCCACCAACCTCGCTGACCAGCTCAGCTTTGGTCAGCAGTGGGTCCCCTCTGAAGCTGACTGGAACTGGCAGTGCTCACCACAGAGCAGCTCCTTGTCTCTTCTCACAGAAGAATATCCCTGCAACACCTATTCCCCTCCCATTCTCACCCCACACACTATACCTTGCCACATAAACCAAGTGCAAGCAGAGAGATTTTCTTCCTCGTTTTCCAGAAAGTGTCAGATGTTTCCTTTGAACCAGTGCATTATTTCAAACAGTATTAAGGACTGGCAATCTCTGATCTTGTTTATGGAGATCATCTCCACTTAAATCTTGTATCTAGGAGAAAAAAAGAAAGAAAAAAAAAAAAAAAAAAGGATGCTTAAAGGTTTAAGCTTAAAGCAGACATTGTTCCCTTGTCTTTTTCCCTTCCAAGATGATAAGGTTCACCATCCACACTTTGGGACTTCATGTTTTCCTATAGTAAGCAGTCTGTTTTGGTCTATTATCCACCATGGATATAGTCTATTTCATTTTACAGTACTGCATTATTTCCATTTAAACCTATGTCTTTGAGGTACAGTGAGGAAGGAGAAAGCAGCAGCTGCAAATTTAGTTAAACACAACCTGAAGGAAGAATTCCTTCCCTGTTTCTGAAATTGATTATCTGGTCAGATTCAGAGCACCATGATGTAGTTCAAATTCTATCGTTCTGTGTAAAGTAACAAAAATAAATTAATTTAGAAGACAAGCTATTTCTGTTCTGTATTTTTGAACATGAAGCTAGCTTTTCTTGCTTTGTTCTCCTTTTCTATTTGGCCAGTGTCTAATAACGAAACAGTCCACCATCCCACCCCCAATCCAAACCATCTTGCTTCCTTACGATCTTGCCTTGGCTTTTGAAAGACACTGGATTCTCATACCAGCTAAGCTCAGGCAGGAAGCATGGATGGAAACAATTGTTTTGAGCTCAGTGAGACTGTAGATACCTTATTTACTTCAGGCCAACGGACACAGGATTACAAATACAATTACTGTATATCTATGCACTGTGTTTTTAATTTCTTCTAAAAAAAGCGATTAGAAAAACAATTAGGCTCAGGTAACTAGGAGACAAAGAGAAGGAAAGATGTTTGAAACCTAAGGGTGAAATAATGATGAATGACATTTTGTTATGTTTTTGAAGTAGTAATGTGTAAGGCTTATTTTACATTCATTGTGTAGTTACTTTTTGTGTTTGAGGCTGTAGAAGAGCAGACACATACTGTGTTGCTCAGTGTCATGCTTCCTTACTTGATGTATGTTAGACTGTGTGTGAAAAATGAAATTTAGAATTTTATGAGGTTTTTTTTTAGGTTGAGTTAAACCTAAGAGTTTCAGACATTCATTGAAGACTTGTTTGGTACTTTTTAACCTAGGAATATCTGAAATAGCAGTTTGTATATTGATATTTGGAGAATGTTTTGACTTGAATTACTGTGGTTTTCAATTTGTTTCCTTCTGTGTCTTTTCCTGCTTCCTGTTGCTTCCTTATTCAGAAGGTATGTCTGTCCAAATGATAATTATTTCTTTTTAGTATTAAACCTGATTTTAACATTTAGAGATTTGTTGTGTTGTTGTAAACAGATATTTTACTAGAATATTTTATCTAAATGTCCTCTACGATTTAAATATTCAATTTTTATCTATCACGTATACTTAAATCTTGGTTAAATAGAAGTGCCTTCAAACAGAAAGAACACTGCTATGCTTTCAGGTCTGTCAGCATCCCAACTCCAGAATGAGAGAATGGGGAGCAGAAGCTTTAACTTCTCTTATTAAAGCAGGACTGACATTCAGCCACGATCCTCCATTATCACAGAATCAGGTAAAGTAAGTTTATGAAAAGCTGCTTTCCTCCTTTTCTGGGACTTATTATGAACATGAAATCAGAATCTTCCCTAGAGGAAGTTTTCTACAGTTCAGTGAATAGGAGGCATTCATAAAGCAATTTTACCATTGAGTTTATAAAGCCTACAGCTGTAACATTCAGTTGTAACTACTGAAAATCACCTTGTGCATTCTAATGAGCTACCCTCTCCTTTTTCAAATGCATGACAATGAGTACTGAGGCTTGAAAATTGTGTGTGTTTGTTAGAACAAATAGTGGATCACTCTCGTGAGTGCAAAATAATTCCGGAATGCTTTATATGTTCCAGAATGTATGTATGTGATGTAGCGGCATGTAGAAAATAAATGGCCTAACCTTCTAAATCACAATTATTCGATCAATTATTAGTAAAATATTGTAATATTTTTACCAGGGTTCAGTGAATAGTATTTATAGGGCCTGTTGGATGAGCATAAAATTGCATGATGGTTTTTATGCAACTGTGACAGCATACTGCAGTCGCTCCCTTAGGAACCTGGAGAACTGGTCGGGAGAAAAAAGGTAAAGAAAATGCAGAATTCCTGCTGAGATTATAAAGAGTTTTTTTAGAAGGGCCTGTTTGATGCTGACTTCCAGCAATTTGGATAACTCTAAAAACTTCTTAGGAATCTTAGATTGGTACTATATGGTTTCACTTGTTATATGTAAAAATAATTATGGTTGGCTAAAGGATATTAAGAATGCTAAAATTTACTGTTTACTTTTAGAGACTGCAGCTACTTTTACTGAATCCGCTCAAGGAACTGTCGAACATTAGTCATCCTGATATCAGGATCAAGCAGTTGGAGTGTGTACTACAGATTTTACAGAGTCAGGGTGACAGCTTAGGACCTGGTTGGCCGTTAGTCCTTGGAGTCATGGGGGCAATACGAAGTGATCAGGGGTAAGTGATCAAAATAAAGTAGTTAAATGATGTAAGGTGAGAACAGTAGTTCTGCCTTTATTTTCGTACTTTGAAAGCCACTTCGATAGTAGCATAATTTGTGTTGTCATTTTGTAATTTTGTTAATTTTTCCTGTAGAATACTTTTTTTTACTGTTATCCTCTTGCCACTTGCACAAAAGGCTTAGAAACCTTTCTTCAAACACACGATAATGAAATGGCTTTTCATTTGAATACAGAAAAAGATATTACTTGCCCATTAATGCAGTTCTTCAGCTGCATAACCATGCTTTCATTCCCTGCCTCCTTTCCTTTTCCTGGAGAATCCTTGAAGACTACATACTCCTGGAATTTTATAGTGGAGAGGGAACTGCACCAGTTGTGTGTGTGTTTCAGAATTGTGTAATTAATTAGCATGAAGGAAAGTAATGTATGAACAGTTCTTCCACGAGTACAGCAAGAATAAATCCTTAATGGTAGGATAGGTATCTATTGAAGGATGCATCTTATTATACAGAGTTAATAGTTATAATGTTATTGTCCACATAAATTTCTTGTGTATTTCTCTGGCTTCCATCTTATGTTGGCTGTTATGGTACAGTAGAAGTGGCCCAAATTTCCAATTAATTGGAAAATAAAAAAATAGTGCTGTTAATTGAGACTCTGAAATATCTATATGCTGTGTATCTGTATTCTGGCATATCTATATTCTGATTTTTTTTTCCAGGAATATATATTCTGAAGTACACTCAGTTTTTGTGTTATAAACGTTTGGATTTTTCTTTTCTATGTTAAATATTAAACATTTTAAAAGCCCTATAGCTAAATTTAAATGCAGCTGCAGTAGTCTGTCTTCCCTGTTTTGCATTATCTACACTGCAGTACTCTTTTTTTTTGTCTCTCACAAGACAAGATTTTGGTTCTGGATAACCTTCCTGCTTGGAGGACTCCTCACAAATGTTTTCCATACTACATTTTTAATTTATCTGTCTGTATTCATAATTTAATTCTAAAGGCTAAGTATTTATTAAATATGTATTTAACAGCAGATATTTTCAAAAGATTTTGTCTAATGTAATATATAGCATTGAAGCGTGTACAACTACCATTATGTGCATCTTTCTTATTAAATAAAAATACATTTTACTCACTCATCCGTTCTGCATACTTTAAGTTGTGAGGTTAACGTTGCATTTCAAAAAGCATCTATTTGAAACACTTTAAATCTTGTAAATCCATTTCAAACATTTATAAACAGAAATATATATATTTAATAATACTACTCCGTGATCTATTTTATTCAAAACGTTTCTGTGTTCTTGAAGAAACTGGAAATTAGAGTGTGTGTGTGTTTTGTTTTTTTATTTCTTTATTTTAAGAGAGTCTTTAATACGGACTGCATTCCAATGTCTCCAGTTGGTCGTGACCGACTTTCTTCCAACAATGCCCTGTACCTGTCTACAGATAGTGGTTGAAGTTGCAGGAAGCTTTGGTCTTCACAATCAAGAGCTAAATATTAGCTTAACTTCCATTGGTTTGTTGGTGAGTTTCATGTTAACCTGCAGTGATTCTGCTTCTGAGTTTTTTTTCAATTAATGGAAATTATTTGTAGTCCATTTTAGAAGTAAAAGCAAAAGCCTATTTTTTTAATTCTTATTGGTGTCTCATGCTGTCATTTGGAATCATATGTAAACAGAATGAGTTTTAATCTCTTTTAAACTCTGTATAAAATAAACTCTGTATAATACAAACAGTATTGGATTGTAAGCATTTCCACCAGTATCCCATTTTTTATTTGTTGTTTCCTTTTCTAGTATGAAATATATAACTGTGGCCTATGAGCTAAGATTTAAACAAGCAACTTCCTGCACCTTACAGCATTCATGTGCTGATCTTCCATTACTAAAGGGAACTTTGCAAAATACTTTTAAATGTGAAAATGATAAAAGTTTTATTTCATGATCATTAAATATGTTGGGATATTTTGTTATGTAATATAATATTTTATTTATCTTCTAGTGGAATATTTCAGATTATTTTTTCCAAAGAGGTGAAATAATTGAAAAGGAACTTAACAAAGAAGAAGCAGTGTTGCAGAAGCAGGCAGAAGAAAAGGGGATGGTTCTGAATAGACCTTTTCATCCTGCACCACCGTTTGACTGTCTTTGGTTATGCCTGTATGCCAAACTTGGAGAACTCTGTGTGGATCCCCGTCCTGCAGTCAGAAAGAGTGCTGGGCAGACGTTGTTTTCCACCATTGGTGCTCATGGAACTTTGTTGCAGCATTCAACGTGGCACACAGTGATATGGAAGGTATGACACGTAAGCTTTTACTCAAGGATTTTAAAATGTCATTCACGTGCTATTTTTTTAATATTACTTTGCTAGCTTATTAAGATTCTTTGAAAGATAACATGGTGGCAGAAGTCTGACCTCATTTTATTATTATTTTTTAATTTTCTTTTCTCTTACCCTTAAAACCTTTTGTGAAATGCAATTTTTGCATCTTGGTATTTTCTTTCTTATGCAAGAGTTGTATAAAAGAGCTATTCCTGTCCTGTACATGCATGACTCCTTCCATTTTGCAAAAATATGGTGACATGGAGTGTCACGTGACTTAACTGAACTGATTAAGTGAGCTTTGCTTTGCCTTCTGTTTGGCTCCCTTTTCTAAAAGGATCAGTCAGATGCCCTGCTCCTAAAATCACAGTCATCTTGTCTGCGCCTTTAGGAAAAATCAGGCTATGGTTGAGTCTGTTGCACTGCATGAGGTATGTGAGAGCTGTACATCTGTACCAGCACTGTTCTCAGTGACTCTGATTGTGCTGTTCCTAACCCTTCTTAAGTGAGTATCAGTAGGCTTAATTCTTACTCTTAGCTGTTGCAGACACTGTTTGGAATAAGGAGATTCTCAAGTTGACAAAATTACGTATAGGATGATAGACATTTTACTATTTTTTGTTGTTTTGCCATTATTACAACTGTGTTGTCTTAAAAGTTGCTTTTTTTTTTTTCTTTTTCTGAACGTTGCAGGTTTTGTTTCACTTGCTGGATAGGGTTCGAGAATCTTCTACTACAGCTGACAAAGAGAAGATTGAATCAGGAGGAGGCAACATCCTCATCCATCATTCAAGGGATACAGCTGAGAAACAGTGGGCTGAAACATGGGTATTAACACTGGCTGGAGTTGCAAGAATATTTAATACCCGGAGATACTTACTGCAGCCTTTAGGTAAAAAACAGATTTAAAGTAACTGAAAGATACAGTTAAAAACTTCCAGATGTAGTTTGGCTTTTTTTCTTCATTAGGGCTGAGGAAAAATCTTGATATTTGCTTAGAACTGTGTTATGGTGTGTCTCACCTCCCATGTGATGAAAATTACAGTTTTTAATTCTTTACAGCCAAAAATTTGTACCAGTTTCATCTTCCACGCCATGGCACTTGAGGTTGAATTTCATTAGTCACAATTCTGAGTGCCAAATAATTTTAACTTATAGTAGCTTGATAACAATAATAATTTTTGTGTTCTTTTGGTTCTCAGAACACACTTCTCCTCCTGTCCTCTTAAAATTGCACAGTGCCTACGAAGAGCTTTTTCATTGCTTCCATGTGCCAAGTTTATCAGTACTCTTACAGTGTAAAGAGAACTCATAAAATCAGTGAAGCATATAGACTGAAAAAGAAGGGGAATGTTTTAAATGTTTTAATGAAGGGATGGGACTCAAAAGATGTTGAGATTACCTGCTGTTTCAAGTGATTGCTTTTCTCCACTCACTCTAACTTCCTTCCATTCCTCAACTACTGCCTAGTACAGAGATGTAATTTTGAGTTACTTTGTTCTTGTCCTAATTGCGCCTGACTGAAGTGGGTTCATCTTCTTATTCTTAATCGTCACTTCTGTTAACTTCTTGTACCTTTATTTCATCCTCTTCATTTTTCTCAGGCTCTGGTGCTGCCCTTCTTGCTATAGAAATTAAACATTAGCTCACTTACTAAGCTGTTGTATGTTGCTACATACAATTGAGCAACATACCTCTGTTGATTCAGTTTAGACTTCTAAATGGAGATACTCTGATAATTTCAAAACACCATTTCTTAATTGGGTCAACAAAGGACTACTGGAATTTATTGCTTTTAGAAATAAGTATGTGATATAAAAAATGTATAGTTCGCAAAGATATTTCCCATACATTAACATACCTTCATTATGCCATAGTGTACAATTAATATATACATAAATTGAAATAAGTTCTTAAATTTCATTTGTGATACAAATACCAACATACTAAATAGCCATCAAAAATGTTGGTCATTTGCGGAAATGTAATGGTTTTGAAACTGTATTAAGCTTGAATTTGTTGAGTTAAAACGAGATAAAAAATTACGGAGCTACTGTAATTATTCAGACCAGTAGTTTGTGACATAAAAAGCTGAAGGTTAAGGCTAAATTTAACTAAAATCTCGAACTCCAAAAATAAAATTTTTCTCTACAGTACAGTTATCACAGAAATTTTAAGATCAGTTCCTTACAGTGCATTACATGACCATACATTTGATTCTTTATTCCTTGTGAGTACTTAAGATCTCTTGAAATCAACAGGCTTCTCTTATGCATAAGAATAAATCTGTTTCACTATCTGAAATAAAGAAAACTTCTTTCTGGTTTGCAATGCGTATGATATACTGCTAGCAATTTTTGCATAAACATTCATATTTTATTTTCTATATTTGTGTGTTTGTCTTTTGCATTCATTTTCTTTGGCTACAGTTAAACTGGAATATTTTAAAAGGCATTGAACCCATCGGGTGACCTCTGTGTTAGAGAAACAAGTACACAAACAGCCTTTCAGAGATGGGTAAATAGCAAGCCAGTACCAAGTTGATTTTTTTTTTTTAATCTTTTTTTTTTAACAGGAGACTTTTCCCAGGCCTGGGATGTTCTTCTTGATCACATTCAATCAGCAGCACTCAGCAAAAATAATGAAGTTTCCTTGGCTGCTCTGAAAAGCTTCCAGGAAATCTTACAAATAGTTTCTCCAGTCCGAGACTCAGAGAAGCCTGACACACCACCTGCTATCAATGTTTCTGTACCTGTGGTGGTAGGAGCGACAACTGCCACAAGTCTTGGGAGATCGTTCATGAGAACTGACTCTATAGGAGAAAGAATGGGAAGATACAATGGATCTGAACTACCTGTAGTAACAGACGAGATTGAAGATCTGAATCTTTGGTGGGCAGCTTGGAACAGCTGGTATAGGATTGGTTCAGAAAGTACAAAGCCTCCAATTACCTGTGATAAATTGACTTTCATTCCCAGCCAGCCTTTTCTTACAGCTTTAATTCAGATATTCCCAGCTCTTTACCAACACATCAAAACTGGTTTCAGCATGGATGATCTCCAAAAGCTGGGTGTCATTTTGCATGGTGCAGTTTCAGTTCCAATCAGTTCTGATGCTTCCCCTTTCATCCTCCCATCTTACACTGAAGCAGTTCTGACAAGTTTACAGGAAGCAGTGCTTACAGCTTTAGATGTTTTACAAAAGGTAATAATGGGACTTCAAATGTGTAGTGAAAAGGAAACGACACTGTCTCAGTTCTTCTTGGAGCTTTAGTGTGGTGACTTAAATTTCGTACTTATAGTTGCGGTGTGCTAACAATCAAACTCCATTTCTTTTGCAATCCAGGTGTTCTGCATGGGGGGAATGACGTTCTCCTTATGAAATGCATTTTTGCAGGGTTGCAGAAGTATCTTAAGTGTGGTGATGCTTTTATAGCCACTTTCTTATGTAATATATAAGTGTAGTGTTCTGAGTCTGCACACGGAGCTGGAGAAATAGTCTCCCAAATAGTATTCCTTCTGTTGCCCTAGTACTGCCATAAACAAAATCTAGAATCACGAGACCTTTGAGTTCATGCAAAACATACCATCTCTAGCAGACTACCTTCTCATCTCTTATTAACCAGTTGTTTAAGAATAATGCTGTGTCTCTGCATAACTAACACATACTGTAGAACTCGTCCTCAAAAAGAACCCCTGATGCAAACAGATCTGTAAACAGCAAATTAGGGTGGCCTTCTATGGGGTAGTAGAAAAGGAAAAGAGTATGCTTCTCCTGCTGAAGTTCTAAAATATTGTCCAAAAAGGACTGTTAATTCAGAAAACATACTTATTCAAAAGAAGCAGATTTGATACTGAATGAGATAATGTATTTAGAGTAAGCGTTGCTTTAAGAAAAAAGCATGCTGTTCGGGAAGTGCCAGAATTACAACTGTCCACGTGACCTGACTTTGCTCCCTTTGGGCTTTCATGTTATGACTGCTTAACTGTGTGGACATACCTTTTTAAACTTCTCTTCTCAGACAAGATCCCATCTCATTCAGCTCATAGAGTGCCTACTTAATAAGCAGTGGTTTGTTTTTTTGCTTACTGTTGGTTGCTTATCTCATACTACTTACGTAACCTCCACAAGCAAGGCAAAATTATTATCCTGCATTTAGTTTTTGGATTTAAAAAATATTCCTGGCTGTATTTTAAGGAAAGAGATATAAGAATGGAAGTTGGTGTCAAATCTTAGAACCACTGTTCCTTTTCTTTTTATTTACTGTTAGAACTTGGGGTTTTTTTTGTCTTACATTGCTGTAGTCTAAGGGCCTCCTTCACCATATTAGCTCAGCTAAAATTTGTACTCAAGCCTGAATTCTGTGATTGTTCTCGCTACCTATATTCACTCTGGGTGAGCTCTGCAGTAAGCCAGCTGGCTCATGAGGCAGAAGAACACTGATACATACTTGGTTATTGTCAGATGACCATGAATGCTGCCTCTGTAGGCTGTATGAATGTAAACCTCTTGAGCTGTGGGTGTGGTGCCCAAGGCTGTGTTTATATTTACAACAAAGTTAGTACAGACTTAGCCTCTGAGAGCTGTAAAAATAACAATTCCATGGCAGTAGTTGCACTGGGAGGCGTTTGATAAATTTGAGCTATTCAAAAATGTGAAGGTTTGTACTAGGATGTTTTAAAGCATACACTTTAAAGCTAAAGTACCGTATCAGTTTTTACAGGAAACAACAATCAGCCAAGTGTTTTGTTTTAGCGTCTGTGTGAGTTTCATTGTTGTCTCACCATTACTTTTTTATTTAGATGTCTCTTTACTTAAGCATGTAAACAAGTGCACTCAATGCAGTAAATATGACTCTATTTTATAAGCACCTCTTAAAGATACTTTCAGCATCCTTGGTTCTGTGCTTGCTGTGCTGTTTTTGCATTTTTCAGCTGCTCAGGTAAAAGATACATGCTGTCAGTCAGAAATATAGACTTACTTGAAAATAAGTTCCAGTTAAGTGACTTTGCAAAATTAAGTGACAAATGATCTAGTACTTTTTTTTGTTTTTCGTATTAGGTAATTTTAAGAGCTGGAAAATCAACAGTAGACTGGATAGAAAATGCTTCTATTTGTAAAATAAAATGTTTACAGAAGCTTCATATGAAGAATAAGAACTTACTGGTGCACAAACTTGAAATAAGTGGTAGTTATTGCTTTTGTTCACCAGTACAAGAAAAAAAGTGTCATCTTAAGGAACACTGATCGTAAATGAGTAATAAGAACAATAATAAAAATCTAGCAAACTAGGAGGAATAGCAAGGTTAGTTTGAATTTTTGTCATTGTAGATGTTAAGTTAGTCTTCTGGCAGTAGTGATAACATTGAAGGTATGTACAGAAATTACTTCTGTGTGACACTTACATAGGGATTTGTGGATGTTCTTTTTTTCCCTTTCTAATCCAAGTAGTGTTATTTCAAAATTACTTCTTACATATAGAATCTTGCACTAACCCTTTAAAATTTAGTGCAAGGACTTGGATGCAGCAGTGCATCAGCTGAAACTGTTCTACCGTGTGTTGAGTACATCAGATCAGCAATTAAACTCATAGCGTTGTGCCACACAGGGGAGTATCATCAGACCATCTTTTTCTGAAGTCAGTACAGTCTTGGACTCAAAAAACCAGAGGATTGTAGCTCTTTAGAAAGAGCAGTGTTCCACTATTTTTGTAATGTTGATTAAGATTTTGGGGCATAAGGGCATGTGATTTCAGAGGAATAGCAGAGGAAAAGGGAAAGGCCATTTATGGAGTGCTCTGCTGCTGGATTGCTTCAAGTGCCTTAGGCCTTAGGGTGATCTAGTGATGGTGATGTCTGCAGCCCCTGACAACTTACTCCCTCTCTCAACTGAGGACTAGAGATATTCACTAGTCCCTTGAATGTCACAGCTCGTGACACAGCCCCAGCACAGGGACTGCAATCACAGTTTCTGAACTGTTGGCAACTTGAATTAGTTTGGCCACAACTTGTCATGAATGCTCTTTAGTTAATGGAAAGAGAATTTGATTCCTCCCCAGAGAAAAATGACAGTACAAGATCAAGGCATTTTTTGTGGAGCAGTAAGTCAAGTGTTTCTTGAAACTTTGGGAGGAGGGCCATGGGAGGAAGAGCAAGACTTAAAATGACAGAAGATAATTGGAATAGCTTCAGAGAATTTTTGTATCTGGCTTTGAAAATAGATGCTCTGTCTCTTCCTTGGGATTTATATTGCAACAGGAAATCGTTACACTGTGACAACATGATATTTCACTGACATCTTCTAAGGACACCCTTTCTAAGTGTTTCCAATTTAGCACAAGTCTATGTGTTTCAGCTATGCCAAAATGATATCATTCTTGATTTTATTTATGTTTCTTTTCTGTAAGACACAATTTTAACTACTTATGGAAACTTAGCATGAATTACTTCTGAGATTTAAATGCTCCTTAAAGTAGCCTTTTAGAAGGTATGCTGGGGTCAACAGTCAAGAATATATATAACCCATAAATGTCTTAACAAAGCAATGTTTGAAAAGAAAAGATATCTTTTATTAGACAAAATGAGATATCTTTATTTACTAACATATATATTGCCAAGTATCCTTATAATTTTAATAAAATAACCAAACTTACTCTTCCTAAGCTATTAGAACTATGCATTGTCTTTTATGCAGCACTGTTCTTGTATAGTCCAGTTCTGGCATGGTACTGTGGTAATCATTCTGCATATTTATTAAAAAATATTAATTAGTCATTAATTAATATTGATAGTATTATTATGGCTTAAGCATTATGGTGCTATAACAAAATTATTAGTGAGCTAAAAAATAGTAATCCTTATAATTATCCAATATAGCAAAAAGACAGATGGGGATTTTTCTGTAGGAGCTCATTGTACTGAGGCATAATTTTATGTGCTGAAGCTCAAGATAAATATCAAGCTTTTGTTTTTCCTTTTAATGTAGGCTATATGCGTGGGCTCAGAAAATATGCAGATAATGTATCCTGCAATCTTTGACCAGCTGTTGGCCTTTGTAGAATTTTCATGCAAGCCTCCACAGTATGGACAGCTGGAAACAAAGCACATTGCAAATGCAAAGTATAATCAGGTAATTTATAACAAGTCTTACCTTTTTCATTTGGCTGGTAAACGCAATTCAGCTTCAAATATTCTTTAGCAGGACACATTTGTTCTTTGTATAAAAACTTTGCTGTGCATGTTGTGTAACAAGTTCACTTATTAGCAGTTTTACATGCTTTTATCTTCTTTGGCTACCTTTGAATTCTCTTCGTTTTTTCTTAATGCATTTTTATTTCTCCATGTAGGAAAATTCTTCTCTGGACACCAGACATAATGAGTATGTCTGAATTTGTCCAGTGAATTCATCTAAAATATCTGTTCCTATATTTGACACTAAATTAAATAGAAAAAACACCATATTTCTGAACGGAAAAATTCCTTCAAACTGCAAATTTCTGAATTGCATGTGCTGTAGAGAAATAGGACATGCTCAGTAATTATATATATACATTTTAAATCTGCGTACTCCGCTGTTCACTAAGCATGAGCATCTGATTCAGTGTAATCTAAGAGGTAACTGTTATGTATGTATTAATTCTTCTTATTCTATTTGTCCTGCAACACAATGGAATCACACTAGATACAGCTATTTGCACCGGTGAGTTAAATTTCCTTAAAGATTGTCCTAATGTAGTTGTCTTGCCTAGATTGCAACATTTCTCCTATTCAAATGTACTTTACTTCAATGTAGAGTACATTTTCAAAGTCAGACCACGCTGTATTTGCAGTTTTGTTGCTTGGACTATATTCTTACCAAAACTTGCATGCATTAAACTGAGAGTTCAATGCAAAACATTCAATTTGTGTTCCTTAATTAATACTCTGACATATACAGTTCAGTAATTTACTGTTTTTTTCCTAGGCGGAGTGGGTAGCATTGAATTATGTACCATTTGCTGAGAGATCGTTGGAAGTGGTTGTGGACTTATACCAAAAAACAGCTTGCCATAAAGCTGTTGTAAATGAGAAAGTTCTTCAGAACATTATTAAGGTAAAGGAGTGTCCAGCTCATGCTCTGAATTAATGGAGTTAGTGTTGATAAACAGTTTCTGGGAAGCTTTAAAGCTTCAGTAAAGAATACAGCTGATAGTGTATGGAGATGAGTAGCAGGTACTTTCTTGTGATGCTGCAGTCGCTATCAATTAAGGTGTATGCATTGTTGTTAGCTGCACGCTATAATAATGGGTATTTCAGCGTTAAGACAAAAATTAGCAAATGTGTTGGGCAGAATAGCAGTAATCTTTGAATCTATTATGCACCTGAGTCAGAAAAGCAAGCCTCTTAGTAAATGCAGCAGAATGCTGAAGACAAAACTGGCACACACATTTCTGTGGAGGTGTGCTCAGGTTATTATTTCGGTCTGTTCCTAATGGCTTTACGTGTCACTGATATAGCCATAAAATGTTATGGGTGCACAGATGTGCCTTCAATGTGAAACTGCCAAACTCATAATCTTTTGATCATGTTTTTAACAAATAAGTTTGGCAGATCATGGAAGTAGCAGTAAATGTCTTGTGAATAATATATTGGACCTAATCTTGTTTATAATGGTGTGGTTGCCTGCAGGTTGTTCCTGTACTGAAATTTAGAAACACTAAAGTATTTTAAACAGTTACATGGTATTATTTGGAATTTGTTGTGAACTAAATGTTCATGTTTCAAAATTATTACAGTTGATTTCCACTTCCGTTTTAAGTGATAGGTGAAACTGATATAAAATCTTGCTTTTTTCATAGGTTTGCAGTTGTTAATAATGTGCTCTACTACAGTAAATGGAAACACTTCAAAAATGATTTTTCATTAGTATGAACCCCGTGTTTATATTAGAATTAGATCTGACTAATATGAGCAAAAGCGTCAGAAGAAAATATTCTGTTATCTCTAGGGTTAGATCCTAGCATTGCCAACATTTATTACAATTAACTTTCTCTTGAGAGTGAGTTCTCCCTTTGCTTTCCTTAAATCAGAAATTTTGCTGAAGGTATCAGGGGCATATACATAATACCCAAATTTAGTTAATATGTATTCAAAATATAAATTAAAGAATTAGATATCCAAGATAACTTCGTATCAGCTCGTAGTTAGTTTACTGTCAGCTGACTGACAATGCTAGAAGGTGTAAATAACGTGCACGTAGTACATAAACTTAATTTAAACATATTAATGAGTTTCTTTTATAGCTATTGAAGCTATCTTTCTGTCCAAAATCTGCTGTTTTAATCTGCTGTACATTTAAGTTGTGTAGCAGCCTTTTTCTTCAGAATTTCAGTAGTTCTTTTTGCTTTTAAACTTCCTGTGGTTTAACAGTCAACAATGACCAGGTATCTTGCAGTGGTCACATGCATAGTTCAACTTCTGCATATCACAGGGGTTGGAAGGGACCTCAAGAGATCATCAAGTCCAACCCCTCTGCCAAAGCAGGTTCCCTACACCAGGAAGTTTAAATTCAGTAAGGCTTTTTTTTCTTTCTTTTTAAACTTTGGAAGAACTTGGCAGAACTTCCTAGAAACAGCACTGAACTCCAGAATACACTTAGAGCTAAACAGCCCCTCAAGCTGTCAGATGTTAGGATCCACAGAAAGGAGGATGGTAATATGGAAAAAGAGCATTAGTGGGTAGATCCATAGTGTAATTGGTAACGGATCAGATCTGACTTCTAACCTTGTTCTTGTTTACAGACCTGTGCTTTAGCCAGCAGGTATCAGTTAAACAGTCCTTATACAATAAAAAGGTCATCTGAAATGCCAGCAGAAAACACAGAGATACGTACTGCCATCTATTTAAATGTCTGCTGAGATCTGCAGAAATGTGCCTTACTGTGAAGTTTCTTTGAACAACTGTACCTTTTGTTTGATTTTTCATTTTGCAGACACTGAGAATACCACTTAGTCTGAAATATTCCTGTCCTTCTGAAAGCACGTGGAAGCTAGCTGTTTCCTCTCTTCTCAAAGTGCTTTCCATTGGACTGCCAGTTGCAAGGCAGCATGCGTCTTCTGGGAAATTTGACAGCATGTGGCCAGAGTTAGCCAATACATTTGAAGACTTTTTATTCACTAAAAGGTAAACACAATATCCTTTTCCTTTTTTTTTTTTTTTTTTTTTTTTAACTAAAAATGTTTGTAAGTAATTTATTCACTAATGTAGTCAAACAATGTGCCAGTGTAGTTCAATAAAAACAGCCTTATTCTTAGATACTTGATCTGTGAAGATGACTGTAATGAATGAAGGAAAAGAGGTGACCAATTTATCTACTTTTAAAAAGTATTCCTTCAGTAAGCAGTAGACAAATGTTCATTGAAGAACTGAAATGTCAAAGCAAGAAAAAGCTTAGCTGAGCTCTGAATGCAAGGCATAGCCTTTCCTTTATCTATATGGACCCTTGAGGATTGGGATTTGATAGAGTTACTGATATATACACTCAGTTTGATTGGAACTGCAGCATTATTTATTTTTTCAGTGAAGATGAAAACAATTAGCTATATTTATAATGCTTTGTGAAAAGATTAGCGGACAGACTGACAGAGGTATATGTTTCATCTCTCAAGAGTGATGCTGTAGTTGTGAGCATGTTGACAAAAATCAGAAAAGGAAAATAATAATCAGAGATTAGGCCTATAAGTTTGTTGAGCAAGAAGAAAGTTTGATTGGGAAGTCTCCAGAATATAATCAAATAATTATTTTTGCCCTTTTACAGCACATAAAAAGACATTTCATTTTAGCAAAGATTATCAGAGGTTAAACATCAATGAAACCTTTTACTGTTGGTACAGTTAGGTATTGTAGAAGGCTGCATACAAGGGGTAAGGAATTTTCATCTTCTGTGAGCATCTGTGGATGAGAAACTTTCAGCAGTAGCTGAGTATATCTAATTGTGTTGCAGATTAAAGGGCAATGTGGAATATGAAAAAATTAATTCCCTGATTTTTTTTTTATGTTTATTTCAGTCATAAATTAATCTTTATTTTTAATAGAAAACAGCAGGGTTCTTCTGCACCTAATACTAATATTTCGTGTATATTTGTGTGTGCAGCATACTTCGCAAACACACAGGAGTCAGCAACTAAACACAGCTGTATTTACTAATGAAGAATAAATAGCAGCTTGCCCAAAACAGACAAAACCAAGATACCAATGAAACTTAATTTTAGAGAAATATCTGTTAGTAAAAATGTTTATAATGAGTGGCTTTGGAATTCCACCAGTACGATTATAATGCAATTACATGAAAATCCTTTCTTTTGTCTTTGAATTTACATGAAAGAAATAATACTGGACAGAAAGACCAGGAAATAAAAAAAAAAGATCATCAGGAGCACAGAAAAGACATTTGAGTAACTCCACGTTTGTTTTGTTACTTCACTTTTTCTTGAATTTAAAATAATCTTTGCAGTATCTTCTTCAGTTTCGTTTTTGGTTACAGTTTCCATTCCAGCTTCCATTCCAGCAGTCCAAGTCAACTAGTACCCCATAATCAATACCATTGTTGAGATTTAGAAAACTAAGATGAAGATTTCTCAGGATATTGTGGGATAACATATATTCACTTACAAGTTTCTTCAGGAATACACACTACTGTTTCCCGTAAATTAACTGTTCCAAAATATCTGTGAAAAAAGATGACATACCTTCATAACCTTCATTTTGCATGTTTTCAGCTGATCCAGATTGGCCATGGTTCAGTTTTATCTATTAACCATTCGTAAGTCCAGAGAAGTAAAACTATCACAGATCTTCAGCATAGATCAGTATTACCCGTTATCATCTGCATGACCTCTTTTTTGGCGAAATGTGTAATCTCTTTTTCTTAAGGACAGGTGATTTATACTTTTCGTGAAAGTTGTTCTACCCATAGAAATTCCATATTAGGATATTACTTTCTAAAAACTATCACTGTTGGTGTTAATTAATGGCTTTTGCCAGCTGTCATGCATGGGAGAATATTCACTGGAGGTAAAGGAGACACTACTTCTGTGAACAGTTATGATGCCCCCAAAATTTCTCTGTCTTTCCTCAACTCTGGCTTTCTCTCTTAAGAGACCACAGCATACTCTGTGATTTTATATACAAGATACAAATATAAAGGGATATGAGGGATCAACATTTTAATCAAAATTAAAGATTTTCTCAGATGTCATATGAAACTTTTTGTCTCTCTCACCTATAAGCTTATAAGTTCAAAAGAACTTAAAATATTAATAATAGGCTGGTGGTTCACGGAACCATGTGGATAACAGCAGGATTATTTCCTAGTTATCTGGTCTTCATTGCTAAAGGCCAGTATCATTACTCCTTGTGGATGAGTTATGTTTGTTTTCCCAGGTTTCACTCAAAACTGTAAATATCTTCCTTCTGAACATGCCCTTCAAACCCTTATTCTTTAGAGCTCGCTTACCACTTCCGAGAAGGTTCTTAATATCATATGTCTGCGTCTCTGTAGACCTTGAAGATCCCTTACTGTAGTCATAGAATCACAGGATGGCTTGAGTTGGAAGGGACCTTAAACCCCACCCAGTTCCAGTCCCCTACCATGGGCAGGGCTGTCACCCAGCAGTTCTGGCTGTCCAAGGCGCCATCCAGCGTGGCTTTGAACACCTTCAACTTCTCTGGGCAGCCTGTGCCAGTGCCTCACTGCCCTCTAAGTGAGAACAAATAGTCAGTTCTTAGTAATACTATGTCACTGATTTGGCTGATTTTTCCTTCTACCTTCGTTTGTTTTTGTATGTACATCATCCAAGTCTCTACTGGGCTGAGGAACCAGAAATTTTCCTAGAGTAGAGAGATAAAAAGTCATTTCAATTTCATCGGTGTTCTGAATTTCTAACAGACATATTAAATATGTTTCTGATCTACCTCATATTTTTTTCTAATCACTGTGGTCCTAGAAATTATATCCGTAGATCTGCTAATATTGCTTTTACCAGTAAAACTGAGTTGGTGTCAGCAAGAGTCACTGTGGTAATAACCCTTAAAAATAATCTCTGAACCTCTTTGTTTAAAATAGTGAGTGTCCTCTGTGTGCTCTTTCAAGTAGGAATAGGTTTTCAAACTAGCTGTGAAGCTGAATGACGTGAGGTACACACTGGTGCTTGAAATGTACAAAGACAACAGAAATGGCCTTTGGAGCTTTGTACAACAAGAAATATCAAATATAGCCAAAAGAGCCCAGGTAAATGGAAAAGGGAGAAGTTATTGCTATAGAAAATTAACAGCTTCCAAACAAAAAAAGCTTCAGCCTTTCTATTTTTGTTTTAGGTTTTGCTGTTGTTATTCTTGTTTCTTTAAGCAAGCTACAGCTGAGGCTTGATAATCTTGATTTTTATTATAAATCAAAGTGACATTTAAAAATACATTTCACATAACTCAATTTATAGAAAATTGTCTTCTAGTAAGAGGCTGGTCTGTTTATTATTTAATATCATACTTCTTTCCCAGAGGCTTTCACGGAAGCATGTCAAGCCATTATATAAAATAAAATTCAACAAACATGCATATATATAATTTACTAGAGCAGAAGTCTGTGCTTACATGAGGGAATTAAATCAATACTTTCCAAAAAGATGCTTCAGAGCAGAGTGCCGCTGTGCACAGCACGACTCTCTGTGGCTGTTAGCTCTTTGTTGTTAGGTTTTAAAGACCTCCCTAGACACTGGGCAGCAGCTGGGAGCTCTTTACCTGGAAAATCCTGCACAGGGCTACAGTGTGCATTGCTGGCTTGTGACCCTTCCCATACAGTTTGGCTGTATTGCATCAAACAAGCAAAGCTTTTGCCCTTAGATCTTTTGTATGGGCATCTTACAGAAATGTATTTACCTGGGAGTCATTTGTGACATGAACAAGAGTATAGCATCATCTATGGCATATACGGTAGGTGAGATACAGACTGACTGAGCAAAGAGGTCATAAAACCTCTTTAAAGTGAACCTCAGCTCAGAAAGTCAGTTGTTCATAAACAAGAAGGTGTCAGAATGAAAACGTTCCATGTAATTCAACATGACCTGCATATGTATGCATCCTAATTATTTATATTCCTATTTAGAGGGTTTGCATATATTTTTTTCTATGTAAGAGAATGTACAGAATGAACAGCTACTTAATATTTTATTCTTTGCTTTCGACATATAACGCCAAATTTACTGACAGCCTAACACAAGAACCAATAAAAAAATACAATATAATCCCTGTGAGGGACATATCTCTATTTTTAAACATGAACATACTGTCACAGTTGTCAAAACTGAAAATCAGCTGTGGATGTGCAGATTCCGATCCAGGTGTCTCATATTAAGTACCCAAAAGATAGGAAGAAGAAAAGCCATACCTAATAAAAATCTGTTTGCCTCAGTCAGCACCATACAGGAACAGTGGGAAGAAAAGAAGCTGCTAGCCAAACAAACCATATTGAAAGAGATTTACAAGGCGCCAACCATTCCTGAAAATCAAAGTGGGATGGAGGAGAAAGGCCTGGATGAGTACCCCTATGTGGAGAAGGCTGGCACTGGTCCATGGCCATATATTTGGCAGCTGCCTTTCTAGTGAGCACATGCCTGGCTCGGAACTACCCGCTGCATGTGTCTGCTGTTTCTCGGGGAGACGTGAGGGTGGAGAAAAAACTGGGAGTTTTGAGGAGGGAGTTTGGAAATGAGCCAAAGGATTCTGGTCTGCTTGCTCCTGCCATACTTCACCAATTCCTCAGCTTACAGAACAGCTTGGCTCTTTGTTCAGCCCAGAGCACTGTTTTCCTTGCATCTGCCCGTGCTGTAGTAAATCAAGCAGGGACTGTGGCAAACTGGCCATATCATTTTCCTGGCTTTTCGGTAGTGACTGTCCTGTGTACTTCTCTGGAGCAAATAAGGCACCATCTAATTTAAGGCCCATTGTAAGAATCAAACATACACAACAGCAGCAAGTTGAAGTACCAGACGCCATCTTAATTCATAGGTTCCAAACTATGCCTTTCAAATGTTCACATTCCCAGCTGTTTGAGGTCTTAAATGTTATTGAAAAAGCAGGAAGTAAAATTATGGGAAAAAGAGAGGATTTAACAAGTGGAATTGTGTTTTTACAGGTCTTTGCCTCTGATTTTTGTTGTTAATGCAGTGATTTATTCTGATAGCTCTAATAAGTTACCTTCCATGCAGATCTGACATTACAGAAACACTAAAGATACAATCCCGTGATTTTTGCAGTGGTTTTTAAATTTCAAAGGGACATGGGCATGAGGATTCTGATTTATTCTCTATGTCAGAAAAATAAGAGCAGCATAACTGGGTCAGAACAGACAGATACCTAGACCTCTGTGTGCTGTTTCTGATGGATTGGTAGGATGTCTAATGAAAAGTGCAAGGTAACCACATAGTTAGATATTTCCATGATATGCTTTCTGTCTTACTGAGGAACTAGCCCTGGTAACTCAGCAAGCAGTAGCATAATCCAGCAAAAGAAAGGTAATTTGAGTCTACTTAGCTGGTGTTCCAGTAAATAAAAAGAATGACTCAATAAATGAGATAGAACTTCCCCCCCCAAAAAACTTTGTGAAAGATAACTAGCAGAAAATTTCCTATCAAATGATACAAGATTTCCAGATTACCTGCAAGCAGGTAAGGTAGGGTCGTAGAAATCATGGGGTAATGTTCATGGTTTAATTACTTCTGGGCGTTTTATCTCTAAGTAAATTTTTGTATACTGTGGAAGAATTGCAGAGTTCTGAAATTCATCAAAATGTGTTTGTAAAATGGATTTCTGTTTTCCTTTAATTCATTACGAATGAGGGCAAGTATCAGCTGCCAACAAAAGAGACAGATTGATGTCCCATTAATGAGGTGTGTGTCATTAACACAAAAGAAAATACAGATAATTTGTTTTGTGAATAATTGCTAAAAATTAAAAGTTCTCAACAAAATCCTGTGTAGTGAGAAAAAGGGAAAACAAAATCAGAAAACCCTGTGATGCCTGAGATACTTTCACAGATGTGTGTGAACAAATATTGTGACTCCTGTGCAAGATAAGGCAAAAGAGATTATTTTGACATCCACGTGAAAAAAGGCGTTGCAAGTCCTTAGTTGCCCTGGCTCTTCATTTTAGCATTTTCCTGCAGTTTTCCTTTGAACCATTTTTATCATCATTATTCATAAGATTTTCTTATAAAATGTAAGTAATTTTTATATAACAGCACCAACTTGATACATGTAGTAACTTTCAATAAAATGCATTTTCCCATACTTGGCTCCTTAGGCACTTTGTGGATTATTCTGATGTATAATGTGTTTTCTTTATTTTTAGTACTCCGCCTGATAATCTCTCAATCCAAGAATTTCAGAAGAATGAGAGTATTGATGTTGAGGTAAGGAGACTATAGTAAATGTATAATACTGTCAAACGGACAAGATAGTGGCATTCACAGGTTGTGTTTAGTTTCATAATAAGTTCTGAAAAACTTCCCTGTTCGTTATTTTTCTGAGATGTTTTGTTTTCCGAGACAAATTCAGAGGCTCAGGATTAGAGTGCTTCAGGGTTTTGAGAAGGATAGGAAGATGCATGCAGAAAACTTATTGTCCACTTGAGTTCATTATCAACTGGAAGAAACAAAATGTCTTTCTGCTTCTAATCCCTTATCTGATTCTTATTATTATGTTATAGCCAAGCAATTACGTAGGTAATGGTAAACCAGAGGAAGCTGATGATTGAACCTAAAGTAAATGCTCTCTTTGTTGAGAGGTGTCATTCATTGTTGCAGTCTGGATGTGTTCTCAATGCTAAAGGTCTTGCAAATAAATCATTAAATTATGATTTGTTTGTGCAGTGCAGAGACCATAGTAACTGTAAGGGAAATGATGCTTGATTGGATAATGCCAAAGAAAAATGAGAGGAGATGATACTTGGGGTGAAGAGAGACTGATCCCCTGGAGTAATCCGGGACAAAGAGGTGTGGCAGAGCAGGGATTAGGTGTGCACTGTAAGGGAGGTTACAGAGAAACATGGCAATATCTGCGTGATTGGTCTCCTGTCATCTCTGCAGCTAGGACATGAAGATTTCTGTGCAAAAAAAAACACAAGCAGATGTATCTGTGGTGAGCAGAACTATGAGATCTAATGCATTAATTTACAGATGTCTAAACCCATATTGTTCCTGATGGATGCATCAAGACCAAGGACAGAAAACATGTGTTGCCTTCAGCTTGTTTAGATAGTTAGCTCCCATGTTCTGTTTTGCTGATGTCACTTTGTAAGCTGTAAGACTGTAGGCTGTAAGATATACGTGTTAAAGTGATAGTGAGAATATTGAACTGAGTTGAGGGAGAGGGGGATTCCTACTGTCAAATCTTCTCTTTTCAAAACTTTAAATGTGATTGGAAGAATATGCTTCAAATGTCAGTGGAAATGTGAGTGATAGCTCCTTCAGAAATTCAGAAGTAAAGGGAAAAATAAGTTAATTAGTTCAAGTTTAATCTCTTATACACAATTACACATTTTTAGATGTATTCACAAATTTTTAAAGTAACGTCGGGAGATTTTGTGAAGTTCCATTAGACATGTGTCTTTGTTGAATGTTTCTTTTGTCTTCTACCAGAATTGCAGTGTTAATCTTCAGAAAACCAATAGAAATCTATTTAATTTATTTTAGGTGGTGCAGCTTATAAGTACAGAGATACTGCCATATGCTAATTTTATTCCTAAGGAATTTGTTGGTCAGATAATGACTATGCTCAATAAAGGCTCAATACATTCTCAGTCATCTTCATTTACAGGTATGGTAGCTGAATGATAAATGATGCAGAAAAGTATGCTTGAATATGCCAGACAGTAACAAAGATGTTGACAGTACTACTCTGATAAAGACCTGAAATTCCATGACACATATATTCACTCTAGACTGTACTGTCTCATGGAAGTTGCAGTTTTTTCTTAATTACTACTGTTTCCTTATTTTTTAGTGAGTGTTGTATATAATATTGTATTTGTGTTTCTACACATTTGTTGCTGAATGCTCTGCATAGTTTGTTTTCCTTTATGCCAGTTGACAGTAATTTCAGGCAATTGTAAGGCAGACATAATATCCAGTACTTAAAAATCCAGTGACCTTAGCATAACTGTATGTTGTAGCTAACCAGACATTAACAAAAAAAACCTTCCTATATATGTTTTTGAAAGAAAAAAGATTAATTGTATAGTAGTAAACATTAGTACTGATGGTGTAGGACTGGGGTTGCTGCTGTGAATTTTTATATTAGTTTTTGTCATATAATTTAATGTACTTTGTTATTACAGCAGTTTGAAGCAGTGACATGTCAGTGAATGTGTTGAATATGCTTTTATTTTTGAAGTGTTGTGAATATCGCACAGTCACCTTTCCTTAAAATGTGTTCTTAATATTTGTCCGTATCACTGTTAATCTCTTTTTCATGATAACTGATAACCTTTTTGCAAAATATAATTAACTGATCGAAATGCGACATCTGTTATACTGACATGCATGGTGCTCAATTGTATACGATGTTTTACTTTGACAGAAGCAGAAATAGATATTCGATTGAGAGAGGAGTTTTCTAAGGTGTGTTTTGAAACACTGCTCCAGTTTTCATTCAGTAATAAAGTCACAACTCCTCAGGAAGGCTACATCTCTAGAATGGCACTTTCTGTGCTCTTGAAAAGGTCACAGGATGTATTACATCGCTACATAGAAGACGAGAGGTTGAGTGGCAAATGTCCTCTTCCACGGTACGTACGGTGCCCTTAGGAAGTAAAGGGAGAGGGCTGCATTCAAAATATGTCTGCTGTGTGTATGGGTGTGTGTTAGGGATGTGTGAAATTTAACGTCTGAGAAGCATGCGATAAATGTTTCAAATAAAAAAAATGACACCAGATTTCTGTTGACCAGAAAAAGCTTTAAAGAATAATGGTCACACTCAGTGCTGCTGCATTGAAAATAGGAGTGTAATTTGGTAATAAATATTATCAGTTGCTGAAAGAATGTTTCTGGTATCTCTAACATAATATTTCTGAAATCTAATTTCCCTTTATTCCTAGCAGACAAGTTTCTAAACGGAGAGGTAGAGAGTCTTCTTGAAAAGAAGACAAAATATCTAAATAGCAGTATGGTGAATCATTACTCAAGTAATTGTTTTTGAAACAGAAAATTGCCCTGAGAACAAGGAAATTCTTTCAAACGGGGACTTACTTAGATTCCAGTTAACCTCGGCTGAAATGTTTTTGGAGTTTTTGATTGTGACTGATGAAAGTGATTCTTTCCATTTTACAGCTAATCATGTACATGAATATTTTCAGATTGAGACACATGTTCTGTCACTGTCTCTAATATTAAATTGAAAGCCATCCAAACTGGCAATAGCTCTAATGGTGGAAAAGTTAAAGACAGATAATAACCTTGGTATCTTAATGTCCTTTTTTTGGTAGGCAGCTGTTTCCATTACGTATATTTTTTAATGTTATATAAGTTTCACAGTAAATTTATAATCTTGAGACAAAAACAGGGAGCTGACTTTGCGTTTTCCCTTTGTAGGCAACAAGTAACAGAAATCATATTTGTTTTGAAAGCTGTCAGTACTCTCATAGACTCGCTTAAAAAAACTCAGCCTGAAAATGGTAAGTTATTATTAAACAAAGTAGTTCTAAATGAGATAAGACTTGATCTGCCACCAAGGTGTATTTATTCTTTCCTGCAGTGCTTTTCACACAATTTGGAAAATATAATCTGTAAGATTCGGTATCCTGTGTATGTGTAGGTGGCATGTAGGAAAAACATTTTCCAGTATACCTAACGATACAAGGTTCTAAGATGTGTTTAAAAAATAGAAAACTTCATTGTCTGATGTCTCAGATAGATCTTGGTGCTTCCAAAAAACAAACAAAACTTTCAAAAAATGTCGATAGAATTCTTAAATAGAAGCTTATGGACAGCTGTTAGTTTTACTGTGTCTTCTTTCTTTTCATTATAGCCTTTTTAGGCTGCTGTGGATCTCACACATATAGGTGCACTTCCCAGTAAAAGGGGTGTTCAAATTGAACGGATGAGCAGGCTGTTAAACACTTAAAATGTGAAGTCTTGCTTCCCCTCCCTTTGTGCTGTAATCTCTTGTTCCCATAACGAGAAACAAATGAGAAGCATTTCTTTGCTCACAGATGCTAAGTGGCAATGTGAATGTTTGACGGATGTATTTAAAGGACTGATTGAAACAGGAAGCCTTGACTTCATTTATGTGGATATGTCCTGTTCCTCCTGTAAGCTGCACCTTCTGTATGCATTGTTCCCACCAGAAAACTTGGGAGATAATTAACTTCTGAGAAGTTGATAACGTTTCTGTCTGTACTCACAGCATGTTTCCCTTTTCCTGTAGTTCCAGATATTCAAGCTGTTATCAAATGCTCATTAGGCATATTATTGGTATCATCATACTGCTTAATACTTTAAGCTAGTTGTGTTGCACTCTGCAACTCTGACAGACATGCATATGTGTCACCTCCCTCTACCTTCCCTGCCTTTGATACTAAGAGGAAGAGAAGAAACCTTGTAAATCTTGAAGCAAACTAGACTAGAACATAGGCAGGTGGGCTTTATGAAGGATGTGATGTCTTGCAGCATCAGTGAGCTAAAATGAGAGCTCACCTGATCAGTGTGAGGCAGTGATTGACAAAACTGCTGCATACTTATCAAGAGGGCTACCAGACACATTAGAGTAATGCTTGGCTCCTACTTGTACTTCTGAATCATTGTATTTCTGTAATAAAATTATTAATATTTGAAATCAAGGTTTTGTGCTCTCTTGAAAACAAAAACAGGTAAATGTGGAAGTGATGTAATAAATAAGATTTATGTACAGTGTTTATTTTCACTTGTACTAACAAAGGTTACCATTTTTTGAACCCTGGTCCAGACTTTCTCTATCTGCTTTTTATAGTTCTTGTAATCTGGAATGGTTTGAAATTAATAGATAGCCTGAAGTTTCTGCTTTCTATCAGTAGCTGAGAAAAGCTGACAAAAAAAAAGTACATGTGTCTTCAAATTCTCATCCAAGAAAATACAGCAGACACACAAATACGCAACACCATTTTGTGGATATGTCATGTGGCTTCCACATGCTGCTTCAAAAGTGTGGCTCTTCTGCAAATCCTACATCAGACCTGAGGGCCATGTAGAGATGCCTGAGTGTCCCAGTAGCACTGCATACCTGTGTTTGGGCGGGTGAACGTGCCCTTAACTTATTATTTAATAAAAGGTTGTAAGAATTGTGAACAGTGCTGAGTGATCTGTTCTTTCCTTCGTTGCAGTTGATGCTAACACGTGGGCGCAAGTTATTGCCTTGTACCCGACATTAGTAGAATGTATCACCTGCTCCTCCTCGGAAGTGTGCTCTGCTCTGAAAGAGGCACTAGTTCCCTTCAAGGACTTCATGCATCCACCAGCATCCAAGGTACAGAACGGAGAGTCTTGACCCCATAAAACTTTTTTTTTTTTTTTTTTTTTTTTTTTTGTAATTTTTGAAGGAAAAAAAGTATCCAAAAATGTTTGTTCCCGGGTGAAGTTTCTCTGAGAAAACCTCTTGTGGCTAGTACTTGGCAACCAATGCTGACTGCCTTTTAACTGTACTAACAAGAGCTCAGTAATTCATGAATACAGGCTTTATCTCAAAGGTTCCAGAGTGAGTAGCAGTGCAAACCTTTAACAATTTTAACTGAGTAGTTGGAATCATTTATAATCTAATGTACTTGCTACAGTATCTTGAAGTGGTGATTGAAAAGTGGGCTTATGTACAGCTTGTTGTGTATGTGTTAATGATGTAATTAAAAATATTTCAATTCAGTCAGATTTATTAGGCTGGTGTTTTGCACCCTTTTTTTGAAGTACGAATTGTACTAAAATTTTATGCAAGATGGTACTGTAACATTCCATATATCTGTAACCAGCCTTTGTAAACAAAGGGAACTGAAATACTTGTGTGTATAATAAATGGTACAGTTCTGTATAAAATAGTTGCATTTATTATTTAAATTCTTTTTAAAATATTGATAATGTTAAATGCTTGAAAAAGTATTTATTATAAGCTGTATGCTTGCATTTTTACTTATACTTTTGCCTTCTAAATTGCCGGATATGATTGTTCATATCTGATCATGTTATTAGTTTTTTGCTTTATTGAATGTATCTTCTCTGTGGCCATTGGACATCTAAATGAAGAGGGCATGTGACAAGATTGCAGCAAGCAGGCTGCTGATCTCAAACGTCAAAGTAGTTGACCTGGAATAGGTTTGAATATGCAGAAACTCACTGTAGCACTTCGACACTACCATACCTCACTTCATAATATATTTGTTTCAAAATGTTTGTTATACTCAACGCTCTTCATTTTTGTAGTCGCAGCCTTGCTTTAAAAAATACATCCTTGAGGGTTGTTGGTCTTTTTTGACCTTGCAGGCATCGTAGTCTTTGAATCATGACCCAAGACAGGGGATTTCAAATATCTGAAATACTTGGCTGTAATACTGTGTTCAGTAATTTTAAGTGCTTTGTTTTGTAATGTCTTTTAAATCCAAATTGTTCTAACCTTTTAATTATAAACTCTGATATAAAACCATGAGAAGTGTATTTTTGAAGATAGCTACTCGTTTAGAAGCTCAGTAAAATTTTCATTACATAAATGTGAATTTTCTTTCAGTCTCACCCAACACGCAATTGAAGCAAAACACTTTTACTAATATTGTTTATAAGATTTGTGACAGCGTTTAAACTTACTGAAATAATGATTCATTAAATGTTTCACCTGTGTTCATATATTTTAGCCCATGTTGTGAAAGCACAAAGGTCAAATGTTAAAAAAAAAAAAAAAAAAAAGGAAAAAAAAAAAAAGGTGCCTTTCTGTGTATTTCAGAGCTTTCCTTTGGGCCTTGAAGTCTTTGTAGAAATTAAAAGTGATCATTGTGGTATTAGATCTGTTTGCTTTACACTTCGTTGACCGAAAGGATGCTAATTGTACTTGTGAATAGAAGCAGAAATTGTAGAAGCTTCAAGGGAAGTTGCAAGGAACTGATCAGGGTCAGAAGTGCCCTCTGTGAATAATGTTTGCAACCACATCTTTGAACAGTTTTATGACCCTTTCAGAAAGGATACTCAGAGAGGGAGGCTTCAGGATCTTGCACATCTCTCTTCGACCAAAGTTGTGTAGAACGTAATCTTCAAATGTGAATAGTTTTTAAAGAACACGTTTTACATTAAGGAAACAAACACCTTCCTTTCTATTAATAGATTTTTTGTCAAAATAGCCTGTTTGGAGAAGCAGACCTGAGTCCCAGGCACAAATAACAAGATTATCCGTACTCTGAAAGTGAAAACCTTGCAAATGCTCTTCTACTTAGTGAAGGATATGACAAGGCCCGTTAAGTCCTCAAAAAAAGCAAGAGGTGGAGCAGAGAAAGGGTATTAATTTGGTTTAAAATCTCCTGTCTTAATAAGAAATACTGGAAAGAGACTTATGGGCCAAACTGTGGATGAGTTTGTTTATAATTAATTTCTAACTGCTTTGTCGGTGATAACACAGATTCATCCTATCTAATTAAGCAAATCTTCAGCTTTAAAGAGGGTGTGGGAGTGTGTGAATTTTACCTGACTTTGTCGTCCACAGATATTAATCTTCTAAAGGCTTTTAATTAAATTACCACTAAGGTTGCTTTCCTTCCTTTCCTCTTTGCTATCAAATCAATAATATCTATGCTATTTGAGCCATGTTTTGGACAAGGAAGTTGAGGATGACCATACTAAAAATACTTTTTCTATAATTAGTTTGAGAACTGAAAACAACAGTACTTAGTGTAGAGGTTTTTTAACTTTTTTTTTTTCTGTGCACAAGAGTTATTCTGTTTTCTGTGCCTTGTCTAGCACTCAGATATTTCCTCAAACTTGAAGTATCATTTTATTTTTTCTATTTCTACTTTTCGCTAAATATTCTTCCTCAAACTTGAAGTATCATTTTATTTTTTCTATTTCTACTTTTCGCTAAATATTCTTCCTCAAACTTGAAGTATCATTTTATTTTTTCTATTTCTACTTTTCGCTAAATATTCTTAGGGCTTCTTTCATGTAAACAGCATCCTTGAGTATTTAAATTTCATATTCTTACAGCTGTTCTGAGCAAGACAGTCTTGTTCCTGAAGAAATGTAACATTACCTGTCAAGTGAACCCTTGTCCACACTGTTCTTTTCAAGTCTATAGGGTTGCTTATGCATGTGAAATAAAATAGACATTTTCAGAATTGAGGCCTGCATTGTGTCAGTGAAATCAGCTAGAAAAGGGGTTCAGCTGAGTGTAGAGAAATATGTCAGCTGGAAGTCAGAAGATAAACATTAACTGACAAATGTAACCACGTTATTCACCTTTTTCTTCTTCTTCTTCTCCATAACCTTAAAAAGAAATTTGGAATGGGAATCCATAGAGAAAATGTGAGGGTCTTCCATATTATTACAAAGCTTATATCGAGACTGTTGATTACTTGGAAAAACTTGTATGTTGCAATGCCATGAGCACGAGGATTTAACATCACGTAGTAGCTCTAAAAAGAAGGAACAGATTGGCTAAATCAGGGAATTTCTTACAAAAAGGTTATTCCCAGAAGCATCCTTGTTGGACCTTTGTTAGACTCTCTTGAGTATTTCCATGACGCTCTGGTACTGAGAGACCAGGACTGAACGCAGTACTCCAGGGTGGCCTCACCAGTGCTTAAGAAAAGGATCACCTCTCTCAACCTGCTGGCAATGTAATGGCTAGTGCAGCCCAGGATGCTGCTGCCTTAGTGGCAGAGGTATGTTCCTGCCTCATGCTCAACTTCATGCCCTTTTCTGCAGAGCTGCTTTGCAGCTGGGTCACCTCCAGCACATTACTGGTGCCTGGGGTTGTTCCTCTCCAGGTGCAGGACCTCTGCACTTCTCCTTATTAAGCTTCCTGAGGTTGCTGTCAGCAACCTGATTACATAACAACACTAGGATAATGGATGTTCATTAAAGAATGATCAGGTATACCAGTATTCTTTCTTCCCCCTTGGAGTTTCTGCCCATCTTTTTCTGACAGTACTTTCCTGGTGTGCACTTTTCTTCAGCGTGCATTTTGAGAGCAAGGACACCTGTTTGCCTACACCGTATTTTGCTTATCAGGGCAAGTGCAATTCCAACAGACATGACTGTAATAGTTCATGTAAAACATAAATTTCATTTGGGGAGTAGATAATCTTCAAATTTCACAAGTATTTTTCAGTAAAAAACACGTGCTTTGCTATACTAATACACCTGTGAAATTGCCTGAGAAGCAGTATTACAAGTATGGTAGAAAACAGGATTATACTGAACATCTCAACTGGGGAAATGGTCTCCCAAACAACAAGATGCAAGGTGAACGTAAGATTCTGCACTCAAGCAGCAGCAGTGAGTTTTCTGTTTTATTTTGCCACCTTTATTGAATAGGAGACTGATGGTTTCCCATGTTTCGACGGTTTTCCTTAGGAAATTACTTCAGTGTAAAACTGGCTGTCGGTAACACTATGAAAACTAGTTCAGAAAGCATGTTTCACAGCACTGTCTGTTCACTGAAGGAATATCATTTGTCAGAAAGAAAATCCCTTCCCAGTCAGATGCCTGTTTAGCATGTCTGAAGCTTTATTTTTGAAGGCCCTTGTCTTTAAGCTGGAATGATAATTATTGCTCTTCGTGTACAGAATATCTGCCTTGGGCTTGGCATGAGCTAACTGACTCAGCCATGATCAGTAATATTTCCAGAGTTGACATCTTTAAGATTGCTGAAGCTGGTGAGGGTGACGGTGTTTGGAAACGTGGTATTGCCTTTTCTGTTGTTTTTAATGTTAGCTATTTCTTAGAACTGTTAAAGTTGTCAAGGAATTGCTTAAGTTTCTGGCTTTCTTGCCACAGGACTCTCCCTTCTTTCCCCCATCACATCAGGTTATATCAGGGAAGGGACTGAAAGACCCCACAAAAAATAGCAGACAAAACTGGATTGCAAACAGTAGAAGACTTTAAAACATGCAGACAGATGAGGAAGCATGAAAAGGGACAGGAATATTATGCATACAGTACTACCTGTATGTGTGTGTAGAAAGAACTAGTTTCTGGAGTACATCAGAACTCATACTTGCAGGTACGCTTACTGAACGTCTGTTCTTGCCTCTGGGTTTGGTGTTGTAGCATGATACAGCACTGCCTTACCTCTGAAATGATCCCTCCACTCCACGCACAGTACCGCCCCAGAACAAATGAGGGAAGATATTTACATTTCTTTTAGAAAAGTCTTATTTAAACATTTTCTGATAAAATACGAAATCAGTAACCTGTGTTAAATGCACTATAATCTCTTGCATTTTTAAAGCAGTTACGTGTGCCAAAGCCTTAAAGAGAATGCAGTGAACTGATGGAGTAGTATGCAGCCCTGCCACGTGAGAGTGAGAGAAGCAAGTTTCTGAAGATGTAAACTGTGTTCTAGTTGCAGTAGCTTCTTGCAGCTCAGTTGTTCTGTATCCACCTGAAGTCAAACAATCAGTTCAAAGCTGGTGACAGATTAAAAGCTGAAAAAGAAGACAGTTTGCTTTTTTTCCCTCTTCCATGCATAGGACAAATCTGTGAGGGTTAAGATGTACTTTGTCTAAAAGCTGAAGGCAATGGTATCTACAAGCAGTTCTGTCCTGTTTTTAACACTGTGTATTTCCTGAATGTATCCCACACTTCTGCAACAGGTCAATGTAAGAGTTAGTTTGAATGCCTTTTTCCATATAATTCTACTTTGCATCCAGACAGAGCCCTATGCTAACTAATGGGGAAATAATCAGGAAAAATGTGCTTAACTATTGTCTGAAAAAAACCTGAATTAAAAAAAAATAAGATACTGAATTGCTAATTATGTAAAATGCTTTTCCTAATTGGAAAATATGGCAGTCTTAGCACAAATGCTATTGCTAAATTGCAAGCAAACATCTAAATAATTGCTAACAAAGCACTTATCTTTTTGGAAAGATAAATACAAGTGCAAAATACGGCAAGAAACATAGCTCCCTGCTTATTTTTATTATTATTAAAAGTAAGTCAGGTTTCCATGTCTTTTAACCAATCGATGTAATTATCAACCCTGTTGCCAACACAGGTATGAACTTTAAAGCAGGCAACTACGGTGACCGTTATAAAGTGTTTCCATCTTTGGATTTTGGGGGCAGTGCTTTGGTTGCTTTCCAGCATGACTTTGTCAACACGTTTCCTCCAGGTTGTTACCGAAGCCACGGGTTTCACGCTAGGGCCAAGCTGCGTGGGTAGCTCTGTGCTGGCCGACCCGAGGCTGTTCTGTCCTGCTACAAGCGGGGTTATTTCGCGCTCCGCACCGCCGCAGGTGTGAGTCTTGCCCCTGAGCAATCCCTCAGCGCGGGGCCCGCTCCGCAGCAGCTCCGTCCCGCCGTCGGACGCGGAGCTGTGGCACGGCCGGGGAGGTCCCGCCGCGCCGAGCTCCCCCAGGCGGCGGTCGCGGCGAGCATGCAGCCCCAGCCGACTGAGCCCCGCGGCTCTTCCCGCGTCTTTCGCGGAGCCCCGGATCGAGAGCGGGAGCTCCCCTCTCCCAGCATCCCCCGGACGGGCGTGACCCTCCTCCCCTCCCCCCACCCGCGCAGTCCGGCGGGGGCTGAGGGGAGTGGCGTGGCGCTCTTCCGCCCGCCCGCGCCATCTTGAACGCGAGCCGGGGGCAGCGGCCTCCCCTCCCTCCCCAAGATGGCGCCGGCCGGGTGAGTGACATGTCCAGTCACGTGGGCAGCGGATGAGCCCCTCTCTCTCCCCCCCCACCCCCCGCCGCCTTAAACGATCTCTATGGTTCGGCCGGACACACGGGCAGCGGCGGCGGCGGCGGCGAGGGACGGAGCCGCGGCGGGAGCGGGGCCGCGCGGCGCCCCTTTGTCTGCGGCCTCGGCAAGGCGAGCGCTTTCCCCTCCCCGATCGCGAGGGCTGCGCCCCTCGGGGCGCCCTTGGCCGGTTCGGCTTCTTTCTTCCCGCCGGCACCGCGGCCCGGGAGAGGCGGCGACAGCGGGGGGGGGGGGGTGCGGCGGGACGGGGCCGCGGGGCCGGGCGGGCTGGGGGCGGTGGTGTGCCGTGCCCGCTGCCCCCCGCTTCTCTCCTTTCCTTCCTCCTCCTCTCCCTCCCCTCCCCATCTGTTGTAGGCGTGCGGAGCGGTGGCTGTTTGAAATTAAACGTGCTCTGTTGCCGCACCAGCTGGGCTCTGTGATGTATGTGATAAATGGGGCTCTGCCCGTCGGCTTCGGGTCATGCAAGGAAAAGGGCAGCGCCGGGGAGGGAGCTGGGCGGGGTTTCCCTCCGCTTTTCAGTCAGACCAGAGGAGTCCGGTTGATGTCTGCAGCAGATAAAGGAGACGAGGATCATCAGAAGACCCCGAGAGCCCTTTTATCTTCCTGCTGTTTCCTCCCTGTAACTTCGTTTCTCGGTGACGCGGTGTCTGCCTGCTCGTTCCCCCCAGCAGGGGCCGGGTGCACCAGGCCTGGCTGAGGTAGTAGTTTGTGCTGTTGGTCGGGTTGTGACATTGCCCGCTGTGGAGATAACTGCGCAAGCTACTGCCTTGCTAGTGCTGGTGATGATCAGCTGCAGATGAAGACAATGACAATGGGAATCCCCTTTGTTTTCCCGGGATTGCGTGCTGCTGAGGTGGCAGCAGTTCTCCTCTCCTCCTGCCCAGCCGTGGCCGCTGGGACGTGCGGGCTCTGACCCTGTCGGTGGGATACTGCTTCTTTTGCAGCCTGGGTGAGGAGCCGTTAGTTTCACGCAGCTTGGAGAGCACTTTAATTTGACCTGAAGAGCAAGTGCCTGCGTTTTTCCCGGTGCTCGCACCTTATTATTCACACAGCACCGCTGGAAGGTGGATTTTCTATTTTGTGAAGACCTAGTGATGACTAACTTGTATTTTCTGTGTTCTGAGTATGCAAAACTTGTGTGTGTGATCTTAAATGCTCTTATTTCAATAGTAAAAAATTCTAACAGAAGTGAAGGATGTGAACTGTCGCTTTCCTTACAGTGAGAAGATTGTTGCACGGTGCAGTCGACTGTCATTGTACAGCTTGGTGCCAGCAGTTTCTTAGGTGAACTTCTGAGATTTTTATTTCTGTATTGCGATTTATGTATTGTGAAAAAGAAACCGTGAATCTTCTGTTGTGAATTAATTAAAATTGCTGGGATGCTCATGATGAGGGCATCGTTGTGATTGAAATTCAGTCTGTTGTCCGCTTATTACATTGGCTTAAGCGTGAAATACATTAAAGCATTTACAATGAATGTGCATAACTGTCTTTTATGTTTGTAAAAAATGAGAGTTAATTTCTCAGCCCTGATGAGATCCGGCTGCAAGCAGGTTATGGTTAATCCTTTGAGTTCACAGCGAAAGTTAAAGCTGTAGCTAAGCACTTCAAAGTTGATGTCTTAGCACTGGTTCCAGTTCTCATGTATTATTATTGGTAAGAGTTGGGTAAACTTAGAGATATTTGTTTCTTTGCTTCATTTTTTTTTTTTTACATTTCTGCACTCTGTATGTGTTTAAAACACGCATAAAGGTTGCTCTTTTACCTCTGTTGAATGTAAAGTGCCCTGCAGAATATAAGGAATGTTCTTGCTGGCAAGTTTAATGTAGTAACACTGCATTTGTACACTGTGCAATGCATTATCTGCTAATTCAACCTCTTCCATAACATTAAGCTAAAAAATTTTTGTGCTCACTGATAGCATGTTAAGTGTTCTGTTTGAGACAAAATAGCTATCACAGATTTAAAATGTACCCTGGATTGGTTTTTGTTTTGTTTTTTTTCCCCATCTTAACTGGAACAGGCATAAGGATATGAGAGATGCCTGCTTTTCACATCCCAAGCAACAGCACTTGGTGAATGTAGCCCCTTGAGGATTGCTCTGGAAGTTATGTTGGTATTTTCACCATCTACCTTTAGGCATCTCTTTTTAGCTGGGTAACCCACTAAGCTTGTCTTTCAGTGGAGGTGGCAGAAAGAGATCCTTGATGTAAATCGTGGTTTCAAGCAATCTAACAAACATAATTTGATCTGAATTGTCCTTTCAGAGAAGTTTGCCTCTGCAGGTTGATTGCAAGGGAGGTGAAGGAGCTTCAGCTAAGCTAAGTGCCTGTAGGTGGGTGGTGTGAAATTGTCCTCTATCTTGCTTTCTTTTCCTGTGCTCAGGGAACTTCAGTAAAACCAGGATTTGGCTCCCTTTGTGGTGTTAGTTGGTTTTTTTATTTGTTTTTGTTTTTTTTTTTCTGGGGGGAGTGAATCAATGGGGAAAAATCCAGTAGGCTACCATTAAGTCCCTGTTTACCTCCTGTTTAAAACGTTTCTTGAACTTCATTTGCTGCCTGAGTAATCAATTTTTTGTGCTGTGGATTGTAACTTCGGTGTTCAGGAGGGTGTCAAGAGCCCGTACTAACATAAGGCAGAGCTCCTAAAATAATGCAGGCTGAGTGGAAGGTTGCTGGTGAGCTGTTTGTGCATCAGTTTGTCCTCATGTCCACGTAGGACTCAATTACGTATTGCTTGGAAGGTTTTAGGTACGTAACAGTGATCTCTTCAGGGAGCTGTGTTCAAGATGCATGGTTCTGTGATAGGAGTAGCCAGACATTTCTTAGTTCAGAGCACCCTTGCGTATAGAAATGAGAGTCCAGCAGAGTCCCTGCTTAGCTTTGTCGTAGTACTTATTGCTTAACTATCCAACTTGCATAGCTTATTTACATGAATAATGCTGCGACATGATGCTTCAAGGCAAAAAAAAAAAAAAAAGAAAAGATTAATTCTTCAGTGCAGTGGAGAGCCTCATCTTAGTGATGTTGCAAAATCGAAGCTGGTATTACTGAAAATACTGTGAAAACCTAAAATGGAAAGAGGAGCTGCTATCTTCCAAATCCAGTGATCCCTTATTGTGATTTGATGAATTAGTTCGGAAAGAAAAATTGCATCGTGCCAATTAAAAAGCTGTGCTGCTGGCATGTTATTGTCTATGGCATTGTTTCTTGCTGAATATTTTTCCCTTTTATTCTTCAGAGGTTTCACTCAGTCAAACTTCTTGTGTGAATTTGTTATAGAAATTAAAATAGGCACATGGCTGAGTTGATGGAATTTCTGTGTAAAGTTATTTAGCTTATAGTATCTCCATTGTGTATTGTTTGCTGTGCTGGATGAGAAAGTGCTCCGAGAAATGTTCCTCCGTAGCTTTTCTGAGCACTTCTTTTGACTCATGGAATAATAAAAACGTATTGAGATTCACAGCATAGACGATTAAGCTTTAGATGCTCTTATTCCCTGGTTTGATGTCTTTTTGTGCTATTGTCTTACCTATTTTGTGAAGAACAGTCACCAGCTGCTCACCCCTCCAGCTACTGTCTGTCAATGCTGCTTCTAAAGATACTGGCACACATCAACCTAAAATCTTAGATTCCAGATAGTTGCTTCCCTGCAGGGTGCAGTTGCCCTCTCTGTCACCAAGGAGAGTGCTGTGTTCCCATGCTAGCAAAACTGATATTGGAACACTTGCCTCCACGGAGGCTGCCTCTGTTCTGCTTTAACAGATCCTGGGCAGCACATAATGGGCAAGGCCTCCTGCTTACACCAGGGAGCAGCTCAAGGCAGCCAGGGGAAATGCCAGTTTCTACAGAGTTACATCTGTAAGTGCTTGAAGTGTATAAGCACTTGAAATATATCAGTGCATTGTGTAAGTTACATGTACTGCTTTTCACGGGATGCCTCCATTTCTCTGTTAGAATGAGCATTAAATCAACAGAAGTAAATGCTGGCACTAGCAGTTCTTAATGAAAATGGATCACGTTCTTCTCAAGGAGTGCAGACTTTGTCTATGCCTTGTCCCACAAAGGAATTAGTCTGAAAACGCTGGCAGTGAATGAGACGAGGTAGCACCTGTGTGTGCTGTGGGAAGAAGGGCAGTTCTGCTTTTGGTCCTTTTCTAAGTTACCTCTTCAGGAGGAAGTGACCAACTGTTATCCGTGGCACGTGCTCCCAAAAGGTTGTGCAAAGACCTCTGATCTCAGGCAAGCAAAATCTTGGTATGCCACCTGCAAAGAAGAAACAGCTACTTGTGGAACCAAAGGAAAAAGCATGGGCACAGGTTTCCAGACGGTTTGAAGTCTACTTTTTAATCTGGTTGCTGGTTTATCTGGTAGAAGTCAGTATGCTCTGGGGCTTTCTTTTGTTTTTCGTTTGCTTAAAGCAGCTGCTGATGCCTCTTGTTTACATCCAAAGCTTAGTTTTCAGTTTAAGGCACATCTTACTCCCTCCAAAAGTTTCTACGCTGTGCTTGTAAAGGGGAAGCTGCTCCAAGAAATGGAGTTGGTAACCATGAGCACTGAGATCATGACTTAAAAAATGTATTTTCAGTTTGTTCACTTTGTCTGTTCTTCAGTGTATTGCAGCATGTGTAAGAACGTGAAGAAGCAATCTTATGGAAAATTCAAAAGCATTACATTAATAGTACATTTTAGTTATATAGAGCTTTGTTTATGATGGCTAAATACTGTCGGTATTTGGAGTTAGAAGTGGTGTCCTTAGTTCAGTGAAGACTATATTGCTCTCACCCAATAAAGCGATAGTCTAGATGAGCTGTGTTTCTGTAGAGGGCCACGGAATGCACCAGTCACTGATGTATGCAGCTGTTTCAGGCCGGCAGACATGTTCTCTTGTGTTATGGTAAGTGTGGCTGTATCCCTAATCAAAAACACCAGTGGGCCAAAAATGAACTAAGGAACAGACATCTCTGATGGCCTCTGCCATGGGACTTTTGGAACGTCATGATGTTCTTATTGCTAAGTTGATGGCCTGCTTAGGAGGTGTGAATTCAGGTAAGAAAGCTGCCACCTGGCTCTGTGTTCCATTCACTCAGTGTTAACAGGGGGAATCCTGTTGTTTGTTTTCTTGAATGATGGATATTGTAGCTGAACTGTGAAGTATCCCTCCAGGAGGATGACACCAAGGAAGGAGATGTTTGACAATTTGAATTCTTCTTCCTGAATTGAAATGATTTATGAGCTGAGGGAGATCCAGGGCCCAAGTACAGTCCTCTGTGAAATGCTGTGATAGATGCATGGGCTGAGCGATGCGGTCTGACTCTTGTTCATGGAGCTGAAGCCCTGGGCTTCTTCCAGATTATCAGGTCACCTCTGTGCTGCAAGTCAGCAGCTGTGCTTTGCAGTGTGAAAGCTATTCCTAAATTTCTTGCCAATGCGGGCTCTTACGGTGAGGGGACTGTTCATCTATTGCACGTCTAAGGACTATACCAGCATGCATAATTTATATAAGGGTCTTATATAAGCCACAGCCCTTCAGCATGTCCTGCAAAGTCAGTCCACTGCTATGTAGCACCTGGTTCTCACTGCCTGCATCTGGCAATGACAGCTTCAAGGCCATCCACGTTATGTGCAATGGAACAAGGTTATCTACAGTGGTTGGAGTTTGGTACTTGCCTACCTGCTTTGTGTCATGTGGGGCCGGTGCTGATATGTGCAATGGGCTGTAGCAAGAATGTGATACTTGTGCTTCATGCAGTCTTTCTTCCCCGCCAGTAACAATGCACTGTCAGTATATGCATATTCATTGCCACCGTCCCTACCTATTTTGTGCTGCTGTGTTGTGTAACCCTATATAATTTCCCAGTGCTTAGTCAGATGCTGAGATTCTGCAGCCTAGCAATCTAGTGTGGCAGTGGAACAGTAGCCTTTTGAGCTGGGCCCATTGTCAATGCCATCAGCATCAGCGTGGCCTTTCACGCTGCAGAACTGAAATATGGATGCAAGAAACGCTTCTGTCAAAAATGGTCTCAGCGGGTTACTTGTGTATAAACTCAAGCATGTTTGGCAAGAATGCCTAGAGGTAAGGTAAGGCTGAAATGGTGTGTATGCTTGTACAGCTGGAGAGCTGGCACTGCTATATACGTTAAATGTTACTGGGGTGTTGGTTTGCCAGCTACAATACTATCATTTTCCAGGTCCCTTGTGTTTGTTCCCTCTCATGACTTGGCTTCTCCACATCTCCCCAGCCGCACGAATTTCTTGGTCCTGGCACTTGAAAGGTAGCTTTCTGGTCATGATTCGCCTTGATGTTGAACATGCTTTGTCATGCATCCTGTACCCCACTGCCATCTTTCTTACTTCAGTGCATGGCTGTAGGCTAGAGTGGAATTAGAAAATGGGAATGATGCCAGAGCAAGCATGTACTGAAGTTGTACCAATCTTTTTAACGATTGAAAAGTAAAAATAGTCTGATAAGGCAACAAAGTGCAAAGCTTAAAATAGATAAACAGTAGTGTTAGTGATCAAAACCCAAATGAAATGAACAGTGCAAGCTCTAGAGAGAACAAAGGCCCTTAAATATTGATTCATTTTGTTCTCCCCTTCCTTCCCCAGGCTTGTACTACCAGCAGCCCTGCTGCTGTAGCAGTGTGATGGTGTTCAGGAGATCGTGTCCTCTGATAACCCCCAGCAGCCACCACATGAGCTGCAGCTCACTGAAGCTGAATTTAGAGGCAACACTCAGATAGTTCAGGTGTATTAGCATCTTCTGCTTCAGGAAACCCCGCAGTGTGTGTGACTTAGCTGGTGTGATCGTGTGTAAGACTGGCCAGATGGCTTTGGTCAGCTCATGCCAGGGTTAAGCTTGGCATTCACACACAAAATGCTTTATGGCCACATTGAGATCTTTGTGGTATTCACCACAGCTTCTTACTAAGTTGTGTAGAAGTAGGGCTTGCTATGGGTCAGGAAGAGCCCCTCCATTCAGGAGGACAAAGAGTAAGCATCACAACTAAGCAGCCTACAGGACTGCTGCCTGGGGCCTGTCTGCTCTGCCAATTGCATCCCAAGGCCAGAACTTGTAGTTTTCTACATGTGTTCAAATCATCATCAACGATCTAAAGTCAAAATACTGCCTGCAATGGGAGCTGCACATGACACAGTGACTGATAGGACAGTACATGTGCAGCGTTTATTGTTAACAAAGCAATCAAAAATGTTTTATTAGTCACAGTCCAATGTACTTAATGCTGTCAATTGTGAAGTACCATATCTGCTAGCAAAAAAAAAAAAATGTAGGCTACATGACAGGATGTGTTGTATAAAGACCTAAAAGTAGTCTGAGATAACAGATGGTAACTCTCAGTCTGTTATATAAAATTATTTGTAAACGTCAGGGGAAAAAAAATAGAATTAATGCAGTCAAAAATTCCTAGTAGTTTAAAGACTTTACTGAGATTCTATCTGATAGATAATGTGAGATTGTGACAGGAAAGCAATACGGTGGTCCTGGCTTTAGGAGTTAAGTCTAAAAGGTAGAACAGAAGGACTTTCCCTCTCTTTATCTCCTTTGAAATTCACTGTGCAGATGAAATGATGCTTTTACCCGTAAGTCAGCACCATTATGGTCACCACAATTGCAGACAAGTTCAGTCATGATGCAATGACCAAGCCAAGGCAGCAAGGAGCACTGAGGTACCTCACTGCCTTTACTGACGTTGCTACAGCACACCGCCCGCCATCATTTGAAGTTGACTACTTTTCATTGCCCCTTTGTGCCTCATTTTCTTTCTCTTTTCTAGTCCTTCATGCTGATTAAGTCCTGTTAAATTTGTCAGAAGGTTGCTTTCTGCTGCCTTGTGGCCATGTAAAAAGGTAATCTCTTTGATGTGACGGTAGTTTGACCAGAGCTTGAAGTCACTGAAAGATGGTGCTTGTCTTTCTTTAGTTCTGGCTTGTTTGGATGAAATTCTGATGCCAAATGGTATTACCTTATTGGTTTAGCACTTCATTTCCTTTTCTTCTCTTTCTCTCTTTTCATGCTTTTACCTCCTTTTCAGATTAATGGCACCCTCTAGACTATTATTTGTTTTCACATCTCTAGAAGCATTGTTAACAGTGTCTTGGTTTGTCAGCACTGACAAAACAGGTTATATATACATATTATAATATATTTGTTCTGTATTTTTATGCCTAAAATAAAGGGAAACAATTAAAGCTTTAGGTTATCCTTCAAATGGTTTAAGGGATCATACTTTTCTGGTATGGTTGCCTGGGGTAGAATATGAATGAGATGTCAGTGTTATGAGACCAGCAATTTAATACTGTACAAGATTGTATTGTGTTAACTGCTTTGTACTGATTTGGGCAGTTTTCACGGACCAAGATAGTCATCACAAGAACAACATGCCATTAAGTAATGACTTAGAAAACAGCGTGCTGTTGTAGCCACTCGGAGCTGCTTTTGCTGGAGTGCTTCAGTGTACAGAAAGATGATTGCTGTGTTGAACGAAGTGATCTTCCCATCGTATAGCACTTGAGTATTGTATGTTGGTGGACTGGTCGTATTGAATAAAAAAGAAAATGAAACTAGTGGAGAGAATTCAAAGACAGGAGCATTGGGGTGGGGTAGCCTGAAGACAGAAGCCGTATGATTCAGCAGATCAAAGGGAAGGATGGAAGGTAACACAGCACTTAACTGTGTCAAAGAAAACTGATTGTGGGGAGATTTTAATGGTACTCAGAGACACAGAAGATCTAGTTATATCTTATGCTATATAGTTTGATTGATAGGAGTAATTAAAAGTTTGAACAATTGGCTGGAAAAAGTGGTAGAAGTGAATCACGCAATAGGTTTTACAATTCTCTTTAAATCTCATAGAAGGATCCAGATATTTGGGGGGAGACCCACAACGAAGAAAGATACAGCTATTGTACAGAGTAGGCGAAGGCAGGGGTACTGGTAATCCAAAGCTGTACCGGGGGATGGCTGTCTTCAGCATCAAACTCCATGCCTACTCAAATGGCTAAGCACCTGCAGTAATCTCTAAACCAGATTCTAAGCCTGGTCATCAGCACAAACAGCTTTTAATTTCATACTGGGGGCACTGGACTTCTCTGTTATAGGAATCTCTAATTCCAACATCCTTCCTGTGCTTCCATTCCTCTTCTCCATTGAGTCTAAAAGATCCATGACCATAGTAACGGTTCTTCTCTTTCTGCAATGCAGAAGTCTGCAGAATGCCTGCAGCTATTAATTGAAAATTAAAAGTTGGTGTTTTCCTTTGACTCTTTTCCTCTTGAGGTCAAGAAAAATAAAATCATTAACAATTTATTGTTGCAGTATTGTAAACTACAGTTTTGTCTATGGAAATGTTACTGCACACCAGTCTACCTGTCACTGATCTTTCTTTGGCTCCATAGCCTGCTGTCTCCACTGTTAATAAAAATCATCTTAATCTTGTGTTCCTGATTCTGGTTCCCAAGGCAGATTTCCACTTGTTGATTAGGGACAGTTTTCTTTGCCCTTTGGAATGATTCACTAATTTCTGGAATCTTAATGAGTCATCAGTGTCAATATTTTTGCTGGATATATCTCCTTTGATGGTCATCTTAATGTGTCTGACAGAAATGTTGATAATGGGGTGTGACCTGAGTTATCCAACCATCAAAGCCCTTTTTAGGTATTCCCTTCTCTGCATCTAGGTGGCCTTCTGCTCTCCAACTGGCGACAGCATTCAGCAAGAGCTTTTTTAACAGAAGCACAGGGTCTCTTCTGTTTGGGGGTGCTTAGTCAAGTACTGCTACTGCAAAGGTTTTGCTTTTTTTTTTTTTTTTTTTTTTTTTTTTTTTTTTTTTAAGTTAAGTTTAAGAAAAGAATGAAAACAAGTTCTCTGTGCAAGGAAAGCCTGTCTTCTAAAACACTTGTTTTTTTTTTTTTTTTCTCATCTTACTTCCAGCAAGTTTTGTGTTCCAAATTACTGGGAGCATTGGAATGACTCTCTGTTCGACAGTAAATATTCCATGCAAGTCTGCTTTGGCTATAGAAGGCAACTGTACAATTGCTGGATCCACTGCTGGGTATGATCAGTATCCCTTTGAAGCAATGTAGACCATGGGCTCCATTTACAGAAGTGTCAGAGCTGCTGCTACAGCAAGAAATTATCACTTAACGTGGGCCATTGAATTGGTTTGCGCCATGGTCTGCTTCTCACATTAAAAAGAAAAAAAGCAAAAAAGGCCACGATAAAGGCTCATTTCCTTAGATTTTTCATTCTGCACAGATGATGTATTTATTTTCAAGAATCTGTGTTTGTGCCAACAGATTTTTTCTTAAGTTAATGCTGAGAAATTACTCTTCCTCTTCAAGGACGCTCTTCTGTGACCTACTGTAGCATAATCAGCTAAACTTAATCTTTGCCTTGTTCAACACTTGAAAGAATCCATTTACAGAATTGTTCAGGGAGCATGGACTGCGATTTTTCAGCTTCCCCCAGTGAAGCTGGGGAGTCAGTGAGAGAACTAGGGCTTGAACAAGATGGTACACAGATGAGCCTAGTGGCTCGGAAGAAGTAGCCTGAAGCTATAGCAAAAATGACTAACCCTTTCTATTGAAACTGTTAAGTGTTCTTTTGAGGAGTCTGTAGCCACCTGTCACACTGTCACCTGAACCACAGATTGGTGCAGAGGATGGATTGTTGGGCTGTACTTAAAACATATTGAACTTGACCGAGGGCATCGTCTCTTGTTTGTAGTTCAGGGGCATTGCTGTGTGGTACAGTTCGTTAGCTGCCTTTCTGCTTCTCTGTAAGTGCCTACGAAGCTCTACGCTCTTTTGAAACCTGTAGGAAAAAATAGAGGAATGAAATCTGTCTTGGTGTCACACCTGGGGTTATCAGAGATACCTGTGCATAGTAACTACAAAAATAAAAGGAAGAACTGCTTGAAAATCAACACTTTTTGCTCCTACTTTTCCCATGGAAACTACTACCAATAAAGAGAACACAACAATGCTATTTGACAGAGAAAATTCTCAGCTAAAAAACACTGTTTTTCCACAAAGTCACTGCCGTTAACTTTGCATTATCACCAGCAAAAAACTAGAGCCAGCATGCTGTGCTTGTTAGCATCTGCACCAGTGGAGGTGACCCGCTGTTCCCACTGCTGAAATGTGCCACCCACCGCCTCACTGTGCTCACATCCACTGCTTGGTGGATTTGCTTCACACCTTTGCTTCATACGTGCTTTTATATCAGGCACCATTGTGTCCGAGTGCCCCTCTGCTGCCATCTGTCACACAGCAAGTGTGCAATGGATATTGGTGGGAAGGCTCAGCCTCTACTGCTGTACCACCAGCGTCCTCCTCTGATGTTGTGGACATAGAGGGCATTCATTTCAGAACTGCCCTCATATTTTCCCCCAGTCTCATCACCTTCGTTTTTTTGGTTTTTTTTTCCAATATACATGTATTTTTTATCCAATATAACCTGAAATTGACAGACTGCAGGATGGACTGCAGATCATTGCATTGATGTTGACATTTGCAAATGATGGAAAGAAATACGAGTTCTTTAACACTGTCTGGCATAAAAGCAAATGAATGCTGTTCATTTCAGAACATGGTACTTCATGTCAAGAAGTATAGAAATTAACAAATCATCAATAAGTGCAAAATATAAGAAGAGAGAATTACCATTTCCCCCAGCAGTAATTCCACTTCTCTTGTTTGTTTGGTTTGGTATTTTTTTGAGCAAAAACAGGAATAATTTCTGCTGGTTTTCTTCTTGTATTTACAAAGTAACTTACATTCTCCAAGTGATTATGCAGTTTGAAAAGCAGACAGATCTGTGCATGTATGTGGAAAATGCTTTTCTTAAAATGAATGACTCTATTCAAGCACTTTTTCACAACTTTGCTGATGGATCTTGTTTCCCATTTTGACCATTCCCATGTGACCATTTCCATTAGCCTTTTTTTTTTCTTAAAAAAAGAAAAATAGTGCTGCATTTGAGAGAATCCTAGGTCTATAACTGAAATCAGACCCAATTCCAAACATAAACTAATGATCTCATTTGTCTTGCATAAAATATGTGTTTTTTATTTTTGTTGGAGCGGTATTACCTTACTTTGTAATAAATGTAAAATGTATCTCCCGATTCAGTGTTCATACGACTTAACCCTTTCCCTTCTTTTCTGAATTTGGTTCCTTCAACAGGACTGCTTTGCATCTCTGGTGATGCTTTTGTTTACTTCAGGTAGCTTTATTTATCAACGTGACGCTGAATTTATCATGACTAGACTTTTGCCCTTCTCCATTTCCAATAATTCCAGTAAGAATCTGTTTTCCCTGTGGTATTTCACAGCTGGAAATAAATGCATTGGGAAGTGTGTTCTGGGAATGAATTCCAGCAGAACGCATTTCTAAGTCTTCCACTTATACTAGTACTTGAGAATTTCTTCTCTCCAGTAAGTTTATTTCAAACAAAGCAAGTTTAGTTCCTTGCACTTGATTTCTGATGGCCAAGTTGACTGCTACTTAACTATTATCCTACTGGTGCTTGAAATTCTGGCAGTAAGCTTAGCATTTCAGAGGAAACACAGAACTGTAAGTCTGCATACATGCATTCTGTTTAGGTTTTAAAACACTTCACATGCTTGCTGTTTCCCTTCTCTCACCTCTCTTCATCTAACTGTGATTATGCAGAAATAGTGGTGGACAATTCCGGTTAAATATTGCTATTTCTTTCTCTACAAGCACAGATCTCTTAAAAGAACACTTGGAAAAAGGCATGCAACTAGTGCAAGTGGTCTTTTGAATCACTGATGCATAGTTCAAATTGATGAGACTGGCAAGTGAAAGAAAAATAAAGTTGAGGAAGACATTTGCCTTACTGAAGGATGAGAAAAGAGAGGGAAAGAGGAAGAAATGAAAACAGCATCAGCAGAGAAGAGGAAAAAATTGTGATGCTAGTGTCTGATACCCAAGGAACAGTGAACGTGATGACTGTACTGCAAAAGGTAACAGGTAACAAAATGATGAGCAGACAGAAGAAATAAAAGATTTGGGGGGGAGGGGGGTCAAAGGAAGGTACAATCAGAAGGAGGACATGTATGTAACTGGAACTTTCTTCTGAAGAAAAGTAGGAAGGCTGTCATGAGAACCGGTCCAGAAGTATTTTTACTAAGATAAAAAATAATAGATTTGGATCTGAAAACTGTAATGATTTCATGAGCAAAACTGTACAGATTTCCTAGAATCTTCACTGGAGCTTCCCCATTTCCAGAAGAATTAAGGGCAAAGATGTGATGATCAATAGGTGTCTTGAGATTGTGCTGAGAAAAAGTTTGGTGGGCCGCTGAGGACACCACACATGAGTGTTTTTCAATGTACGTGCTAATGTTACAGATGTTTTCTGAGGTTCAGCTAAGGCCGATGCAGGGGGCAATGAAGTTGACATAGAGCTGTATTTACATATCACCCATGGTTATATCCATAGGAAGGGGGAGAAAGGTGCAGAATATAAAGGTTCATTGGAGGACATGGCATAGAGAATGGCAGAACTGCTAGAGCAGTAGTCACATTAGACAGACTTCTGTGACAAAGGGAATGGTGGGGTATTTAATAAAAAAGGTTGGCTAGGAGAAGCAGTCACTGACCCTATTGTGCCTAACGTGCTGCAGATTCAGAGGTTTACATTTTTTATTTCAGAAGTATTGTTGTTTTATCAATGAACTGATTGGTTGGGTTTTGTTTTGTTTTGTTTTGTTTTGTTTTTTTATGTTCTATTGCCTGGCAAATTCTTGCTTAGCTGTTCTGTGGTTTCATAGTTCAGTTAATCTGATGGGGCAGAAAACACAATGAACACAGAAAGAACAGTCTAAGAAAAACACATGACTAATAATTAGCAGCTTTGTGGGGTTTTTGTATTTTTTTTTTTTATGAGGATCAGGCTGAGTATGTTATTGGATCCAAGTCTTCAAGAAATCTCAAATAATGTTAAATATTCTGCTAAGGTAACCAGCCCCCCATCTTACATACAGTTCCATGAAAGGATGCCCAGCTGAGTGACTATGAGCAGGGTGATCACTTTAGCTGCCTGAGATAGTTCTAGAGCTGAACCTGCAGAGCTGGGCCATGTTCTTCTATTTAGCTCCAAACCTGTTGCCTCTTCAGCCATGGAGCTGGCACCTGCCAACACAGGACAGCCTCTGCTCACTGCCTTGGGATGTCTCAGCGGTCAGGTGGATACCTCCATGTATTTCTTGATGAGCAAAGCAGTTGTTTAGCACATCTTCAGCTCTGGTGGAGCAGCAAGGGACACACATTTGGCTTCTCACAAGACATTCTCTCACGTGCTCCAAGCACATCCTCTTGCCCGTTATCCTGCCCACATCAGTAAACGTGGCATTTAGCTCCCAATTCTCTCTCACACAATGAATTATGAATGCATGAATTTCTGTGGACATTATGCTTTGCTATAAGCTGTGCTGCGTTTTGACTAGATTGCAGAGAGTCACTCGCTGAGCTCTTCTATTTACTCTGTTCACTCCTAGGGCAGAACGGTGCTTTTCTTGTTTACAGAACGTAATCTGAGTCTGGCAAACCCCCAAGTGTCATTTCTGAAGCTGCGGATGTATTTATTGTTTAGACCCTGAAATGCCAATTGAATCATCTTTAGGAATTTTAAAAATGAGAACTCTGAGATGAGCAGCATTCCAGTACGTCATGTGGAATATGTCCCTTAAAAGATAATGCCTTGTGTGTTGCTTTCTTCTGCACCGTCATGTGAAGACTACATGTACTTTAACCTGTAAGAAAGACTCGTTTACATCTATGTGTGCAGTAGTGTTGTTAGAATGAAATCAGTGGTAAACAAAGGGATTGAAATAACCAAATCCATTTGTTGAAAAGCAGTCATTTAGTTCATGATGTCTGTGCTGCTGTGTGTGCTTATCTGTTATTTTCCATAATTTGATCAGAACCCATCCAAAATTGACTTCAAGTGAAAAGCAGTATCTGTTGTTACTTTGGGAGGAACGAAGACCTGTAGGTAAGCAGGAGGGCTTTAATTTGTTTGTTTGAGAGATTCTTTTCATGGGTAGAAACAGTGTGTAGAGACATTTTAATGTGCTACTCATATAATTCATTCCCATTTTTTACCTGTAAATCTGAATTTAAATAAAGTAACACAGTATGCAAGTAAGCTATCAGATTCTCCTAATGTCTCTGTAGTCTACTATAGGGAAGAGCACAAGTGTGTTATGATGGCAAGAAGCTGTGTGGTCTGACATGGGCCTTGCTATATTCTGCAGGTCCACACTGTGGGCTTCAGCTTTGTTTCTATTTGCTTGGGGTTTTGATGTTGTTTTATGGTTTCCATTGGCCTCCCAACCCTTTTGGTGAGACAGGAAGTTGTGTGTCCACTGTCTTGACAATGTGTATAAGATTGGGGTGTGTGTGCTCTGCATAGTTGAGATTCTGTTATCTTACGCTTGTCTGTTCAGTTTTTAAAATAACTGTTATTATTTCATATTTTGGAGGGCAGCGAGATTGTTTTCCGCTTCTTCCCACCCATTGTATGGAGAGGAACTGCACTACCTTAGTTTCAGGTCAGATAGCATTTCATCAGAGGAGTGAAATGACTGCAAGCATTTGTCCTCAGCAGATGAAATTCTAACCCGCAGCATTTCTGTCTCCCCCACCCTGAAGTGAGCCAAGTCAGTTTCTGAGGTCCTTGTAGATGGGCTTTAAAGATGAGCGTGATCCAGCAGTGAACGAAATGCTCAGCCCTTCAAATCAGTGACATTTAACCCAACGCACATCAGTCCTGGGGGAAAGGTAAATTGGTACTCAACTGCTTCCAGTCCATTTTCCTGAATGGTGCTGTAAATATAGGAAATAATTTTCCCTACGTGATTATTGTACATGTGCACATGCATGTGTGAGCACACTCTGTTCTGCATTCAGATTTTCTGGTGCAGGTAAACTTGTAAACAATCTGTATTCCACTTCCCTCTGCTCTTAAAAGCGGTTGTTCTGTCTGCAGAGAGAGCACTCACCTTTCCCTCTGCCTTCCTCGTCCTATTTGTGCAATGAAATTGCATCACTCAGTTGTGACATTTCAGTAGTGGCTGCTACACTCATTTTAACCAAAAGAATATTCTTCTGAAACAAAACCTGGCTGTGTGTACATGTCAACAGATCCGCTCTGTAACTTCTATAAAGAGGGCTGGATGAGAAAAAATAGTAAAATACGTGAAGCATTTGGGTGTATCTGAAATCTACACTTAAAGAAAGCAAGGAGCCGGCAATCCTTTGCGCCAACCTCTTATCTCTTCCAAAGCTATTTCTCATTTACCGTAATGCTTAACAATTCTATTCCACGGCAGGCTTTGGATTCCCAACAACAGCAAAAAGAAAATTACTTAAGAAAAAGCAACTTGCAAATCCCAGACCAGGCGCCTGTTTGTGTGCAGTTCTAAATGAAGCTTTACCATTTCTTAACTAATGAGGATCTTCTCCATGTGGAATAAATTCTTAGTACTTAGCAGCATTAGTAATGCTTCAAGAAAAAAAAAAAAAAGAAGTATTTAAAATGGTTCAGTTGCCAACTGTCTTTGATTGACTCGGTGAGATGTCGAAATAGAGCTCCTGCTCTAAATTAATAAGGCCAATCTCAAACACACAAAGCCCGGAATGACCGCTCATTCTTCTGGTGTCCTCTCTATCTCTACTGAGGTCAGATAAATCACTTTCAAGCTGTTAAATCAATGATCATAAATTAGGGCTCTGTTTTTATAGCGCCTTGTGGGAAATTCTCATGGTTAAATTAATCTAACAGCTGCAGTGAAGAGCACCTCCCACCAGATCATGTCCAAAGTTCTCCCCTCACCCCACTTATTCTTTTTTTTTTTTTTTCTTTTCCAAAGGGGGAAAAACGAGTGAATTATTTGTTTTTACCTAACGCACAAAATGGAATCCCTCAGTCTGTCCCTGCTAATTCGTGTTTCAATTGTACCCAGCTGTTTAAATTGCGCTGCGCAGAGATTGCCTTGATCCCCAGGTGCTGGTACTCCATCTGTGCTGCTCCGAGAGACTATTTACAGCAGAGGTTAGGCCAGCGATTGCTGGGATGGAAAACTCATTTCTCAAGCCTGGCTTTTATTTACACTCTTATTAAAGATCCTTTCACTCACGTTGGAATGGCAGCTCGTGGCTGCGCTGAGCGCTTGGCACGGAGCCAGGCAGCAGAAATTACCATGTCGATGAAAGATAGCCTGCTTCCATTTTAACCTTTCCCTGCTCTCCCCTTTCCATCTATATTTGCATGAGGGAGGATGATTATTGAAAGAGATAGGGGGACAAAGGGATGCGAGAATCCTTGTCAGCCGAGCTTTTCAAGGGGTAAACCAATGGTTTGTGACCAATTTGGAAGGGTCTTTACTGCCTTATTAATTTCCTGCTCCTTTCCCTTAATTGCTATTAGAGTTTATTTTCACATGAAGCAACAGAGCCGCTCGTGCTCTGCTCCCTTCCTTCCCCCCCTTCTTCCCTGTGCCTTATGAGCACAGCCCTGAGATAAGTCTGCAACGCAGAGGTTTCTGCTTCATCCCAGCTCAGGTCTCACAGAGCCACAGCAACACCTTCCAAATGTTTTTGCTATGCTTCTGCCTCTTGGAAATGCATTGCCTTCCCAGGAGAGCAGCTCATTGCACACGGCGTGTTACTGCACCGGGGCGGGGGGGAGAGCACGGGGAGCACGAGCAGTTGGTGGGGGAGCTGCCATGCAGTCAGTTCTACAGACCTGGCAGCACTAAATAAATAATTTAACTATCTGCTTTTCCAGATACTTTTATTCTCTGTGGGGAGCAACACGGGGTTGGTGCAAAGCAACAAAACCCACCTCGGTTGTTGTGAGACAACAAGCACTGTTCAAGAGAGCCAGCTACAGCACAACAAGGAGAGGCTCGGATCACAGGATCACAGAACCCTGGGGGCTGGAGAGAACCTCTGGAGGTCATCTAGTACAACCCCCCTGCTAAAGCAGGCTCGCTAGGTGGGTTTTGAATAGCTCCAGAGAAGGAGAGTCCACAACCTCTCTGGGCAACTTGTTCCAGTGCTCTGTCACCTTCAAAATAAAGACCTTTTTTTCCTCATGTTTACAGAACATTAGATATTTAAATATTTATGAGCATTGTTAAAATCCCTTCTCAGGCTTCTCCAGGCTGAACAGCCTCAGGTCTCTCAGCCTTTCCTCATAAGGGAGATGCTCCACATCCCAAACATCTTTGCAGCCCAGCCCTCCTCTGGACTCTCTCGAGAAGTTCCCTGTCAAGCCTTGCTACCAAGCTCTATTTTTGAGACAGCCAGACCACGCTCTGAAGTGCAGCATTGTTGCAGAACCTTGACTGCTAGAAAAGTAGTACTTTTCTTTCTCTCTACCTTGAAGGATGGAAGGAGAGGAGTCTGTTTTACATTTTCCTGTGTAGCAGAGCGGTGACTACATGGATAGGTTTATAGCATTTGATATTCTTGCTCCTGATCCTCACTTTGGGTAGTGTGCAACTATTAGCTTACATTAAAGAAAAAAGGAAAGAAACAGACAAAAACCCCACAATAAATAGTAGAATCAGATCGTGGAATGGTTTGGGTTGGAAGGGACCTTAAAGCCCACCCAGATCCGCCATGCACAGGGCTGCCAAGGACCCCATCTAACGTGGCCTTGAATGCCTCCAGGGATGGGGCTTCTCTTTAACCTTGAAGGTCTCCATGAATCTGTCTCCACTTGTGTCCAGGAGGCTCAGAAGCCTGCTGCAGGCCGGGTGCAGAAAGCCTTATGGGACCCAGCAGTACGATGGCCACAGGCTGGTGCACGCCTCAGGATTGTGGAAGTTCCTCCAACTTTCAACACAGAGAATGATGGATCCTCCAAATAACAAAACTAAACGGAATAATTCCCAGCTCCATTTATAGAACACTTTGATTTCCATTGAGGAATGAAACACTGGGACAAAGCGTTGCATTGCTATCACTCCAGTAGTGATAAAAGGAGGAGGGTTTGTTCACAGAAGCAGAAATGTATCCTTGGTTGTATTCTGAGTAACTGACAGCTAAGAGCGTTGTATTTACACACTGTTTTCTTTCAGCGGAACAAGCACAAACAGAGCACATTTTTCAGCATCTCAGTTGCAGTTCAAAGTTCCGTGCCATTTTTTTCCCCACACATATTCACAGAATATTGAATTTATCATTTTTGCAAGTATTTGTATGTGAGCACTGTGCCATTTCACCAATGTCAGGGCCTCAGGTCGGATCGGTTTTGCTCTGCCACTTCCCAGCCGAGCACCTGAATCCCCCCCACCACCACCATCAGGGAAGCTCTGCAGGAGGGGCAGCAGAGAAGCATGACTCGGAAGATTTTCATAAGTGTAAATCTTTTTTTTTTTCTTTCTTTCTTTCTTTCTTTCTTTTTTTTTTTTCTTGAGCAAACCAGACTGTCCCTAAAAGACCGTTCTCAGAAAAATGTAACCACAGAAAGATTTACTGTCTGAGCATTGCATTTAATATTTTTCCCATTCATAAAATACTTGTATGTCTGGACACGAGACTTAGTTTGGAGGGTGTGTTTGCTTCTTGTCTGGCTCATTTAAACTGCTTGTATGCGACCGCTCAGGCAGAGAAGGGGTAAGAATGATGTTTCATCTCCCGTGTTATAAAGTCCCAGATGTAAAGCACAATGACTTCCAGTGGAAAACCAGTGGTAAAAGGGAGGGTGCAAAGACTTTTTTTTTTTTCTTTTAACTGGAAGCAACCCAAACTCTCCTTCCTCAGAAAAGGCAGGACAACAGGTTTGTGTGACGAGCTTGTCCTTGGAGTGCCCTGTTCTCTAGCTGAGTTGCAGCTGACATTTGACTGCCAAAGCTCTGGGGAAAACCGGGGGATGATAAGAACAGAGACATTTGGTGCAGTTAGCTGCAGTACCGACCCAGGAGCAAAAGTAAACAGGCACAACGTGGGGAGGACAGCATCTTTCAGAGTCGAGGTCTAAATTGCTTGTGCATGTAGCAGTTCCCCTCTCTTCGTGTATTCTTTGGTAATTTCCTACTCAATAATTGGTTTGGCTGCTTCCAGATCCCAGAGTTCTGCAACTGGCTTTGGCTGCCTCTTGTCTCCTCGTATCCCACCCCAGGACGTGCCGTGATCCCGTGCTGTGCTGCAGAACAGCTGCCGCAGCCCACATCCGCTGAGTCTCTCCAGCTGCAGAGGGGCCGAGGATTAAAAATTAAACTAACACACATTTAAGAGCTCTGGATGGGCAGGCTCAGTCTAAATTTTTGAAAGGAGTACAAATGACTGCAGGTGTGCCAGTTGCTTTTACATCCGTCCTTCACTGAACACAGTGCTGCGCAGGGAAGTGGTGGCTGGTTAGGAACAGTTTGTGCTGTGTGATGAGGCACTGTTTTGCCATTTGTCTCCTATAGTTACTTTCATGGGAAAACGGTGTCTTTTCTTGTGATTTCACTTCAGCGTCTCGCAGAATTTCCTTATACTTGTTTTTCATTCCTAAAGAGGAAGCACAATTTCGGGTTTTTTTGCACAGTCCCTGAAAAGCTTTGGCAGCTAACTACAGAAATAAGTGACAACTGTCAAACCAAATGCTGCACCTGAGCTTGTGGGGTCACTTTTGGCTCTTCTGGCCAGCTCTGCGGTTACTGAGCCTCGAGAACTGCATCAAGAACTGGGCCAACATGCTTCAAAAGCAGAACCCTCTAAAATCAACACAAAACCACGGAATATTCGCATTTCAGATAGAAGAACTCACATATTACATGCAGGTATGAGTTCGTTTTGAAGTGAGGAGCCACATTAGGTAAAAGTCATAAAAACATCGCCTCCCTTTCTGCTGGTTCTCCCTGGCACTGCCAGCAGTGCCATTCATGTCAGTGCCCACTGGAGCTGAGGGGTGGGGAGGGCCGGGTACCAGCCGGCTCCATGGAACTCCTGAGCCAGCAGTGAGCCCCCACAGAGTGTGTTAAACCAAAGAGGAGCAGAGCAATGAGAATGGAGTGAAAAAATACCACCCGCGGGATGATAAATGAACCAGACAGCTGCTGTGCTGGGTACAGCCTGTTGGGAAAGGCCTTGATTTGCCCCAGACTACAAAAAAAGCCTCACCGACTGGTAATTCCAGGGAGAACTTAAATTCAGGGATGATACCAAATCACTGCAGCTGGTTGTAGTGCTGTCTTTGCAGAAGAGCACCATAAAGGATTGCCTCCTATTGCTTGAGGCAATAAATGTTCAGGAGTAAAGGTCAGGGACATTTTGACTTTTTAGAGCCTGAGAAATTACTCAGTGAAATGTCCAAGAAAAATGATGTAATTCTGATCTTATGTGGCCTAAAATTCATGAAGATTCAGAGTTCTCATTTGTCAGTGCATCTAAACAATCTATCTCAAGTTAGCTGCAGCAAGGATCTAATTATCTTGCAGCTTTCTCCTCTCCCTCGGTGTTACATGGCAGTGCTGCAGACCATTCCTGCAGCCTCAAATTTATGATTAATTGTTGTTAAATTATTAAACGGGGCTCTCTGAGTCATCTGCTCTTTATCTACCTGCAGACATGTTTCGTCTGCCTCCATTGTACAGCTGTGATTAACCTTGTCCTCAAAGCAGAATTCCTCCTCAAGTTATTTTTTTACTTTTGTCCCTAAAAAGTTATGGCATCCTTTGTTTTGCAGAGTGGAAGGACTTCAAAAAAGAAATCCCTCGTCTTTCCTCGTAACAAGAACAGGATGTGCAGTAACTCTGGTTTACATAAGCCTTCCTGGAAAGCAGAGCGTGACTCTGGAATCAATAAATGCTGCTGTGCGGTACTGTAAAGAAGCAAACTTTTTGTGAAGGTGCACTGCTGTAGAGGGGAACACTAAGAAGACGAAACAGGAGGTCTCAATTTTACAGTAACAATACAAAATATAAGAAATTAATGTGGTCGTTCCCTTATATAGCTTTGGTTAACTGAGTGCGCCCAGTGTAAGGGCATGAGCAGGCACTCACACTTATTGCAACAGGACTTCAGATGTCCACATCTGAAGGGTTTTATCTATTACCTACAGAAAATGGAGATGAGCTCTACTTGGCCTACAATGTTAAGAGGATGTAGGGGTGTAAGGGATGCGAAGCAATAGCATGGTGTGCACTGTGCTCCATGAGGGTCACTGACGCTGCCGATGCTGACTTACTTAGCTTACACTGAGGAGACAAAATTGTGCTGAAGAGTATTTCTGCTGTAATTTAAAACCTGGCTTGGTGGCCTGACTGCAGCAGTACACCGTAGGACTTCGGGAATGTAAGGAAAACCGGAGTGAGTGCAGCAGATTGTTCATCTGTGCACGCTGCCGTGTTCAGAGAATGCCAGAGGCGTGCACAGCGTACATGAGCAGTGTAGAACAACTGTTTTCATCGCGTTTCTACTCAGTTTGAAGCACAATAAGAATAGGGACAACTAGCTGTGCTATGACACTGCATTTGAAAACAGTAGTAAGCAGGTGGTTCTCCTCTTGCCAGCCCCATGGCTGGGAACTGCTAGGGTGTCAGGCACTAAGCAGTTCCCAGCCCTGACCTCAGAGGTCAGTAACCTCTTTGGTTACTGAACCAGCCACAACTTCCTTCATGGGAATCAGTGAATTCACCCTTGGTTTTACTGTAATATAAACTGAAAGGGGGATTTGAGACAGGGATTTCTAAGTAACTGAAGAGGAGGAAAAGCATATTCCAACTACACTGTAATTGTAAAATTTGCACTCAATTTTTTGTACCACAGAGATGATGTCCAATCACTTTGCATAGCAATTTGTTGAGTCAGACCGCGGCAGCTGGCAACCTGAGCAGTGAAGCACAGTCATACAGCAGCACACAGCTCAGAGTTCTCCAGCTCAGCTTCTCTTCGCCATCCTCTGAGCTATGACACCTCATGGGGACTCACTGTGCTAAATTAAGTAAGTGTGAGATCTCCCCTTAGCATCTCATTACAAGGAACACATCAAGGCCCTGGAGCACGTCTAGAGAAGGGCAGTGAAGCTGTGAAGGGTCTGGAGCTGTGAAGGGTCAGGAACACAAGTCTTATGAGGAGAAGCTGAGGGAACTGGGATTGTTCAGTCTGGAGAAGAAGAGGCTTAGGGGACACATTATTGCTCTGTAATTGCCTGAAGGGAGGCTGTGTGGAGGTGGCTGCCAGTCTCTTCTCCTGCATAACTAGTGACAGGACAAAAGGGAATGACTTTAAGCTCTGCCATGGGAGGTTCAGGTTGGATATTAAGAAGTTGTTCTCAGAAAGAGTGGTGATGCACTGGAATGGGCTGCCCAGGGAGGTGGTGGAATTACCATCCTGGGGGATAATCAATCAACATGGAGATGTGGGACACGGTTAGTGGGTGTGGTGCTGGTGGGTTGGTGATTGGACTCAATGGTCTCAGCAGTCTCTTCCAAACTTAACGATTCTATGATTCTATGATCCTTCAGTGGTAAAACAGTGTTCTACCGGTCTGTATTGCACGATTAACACACAGAGGCTCAGGCACTCTACACAACACAGTTGGAAAAATAATGGTTACAGATATAGATGTGTATATATATAATTTAAAACTTTATTTAAAATTTTGCGCATACACTTCTTCAGCATCCTCCTCTTTTTTTTTTTTTCATTGCACTGAAAAGTTTCAAAAAACACAAAATATATCCCTTTACCAAACATTTTTTTTGTTCTTAGGTTACAAAAAGATTAACATTTCACAGTCACAAAACATAAGTACATTGGTCCAAAACATCTTCCTCCAGCAGGTCCGCTGCTCTTCACGACACACAGAACCTGGACAGTTTGACGGGTCTCCAAATAAGATGACTTGTCCAATGAAGGATAGAAAAAAAGTGGCAGCTATTAAAAAACAAACCAAACCAAAATAAGATACCTACGAAACAACAACACCAGCAACTGTTAAAAAGAAATAAAATGGGAAAAAAAAAAAAAAAAAAAGAAAAAATGATACTGGGGATGGAGGTGGACAAGGGCATCCTCCTTCAAGTACATCACAGGTAGAAATACAGCAGCACAGTTACAGCATCGTTAGGTCGCTCTGTCTGTGGCAGCCACATCACCGTATCTTCATCTCGGACATACGGAGGAGAACTATTTACACACCAAGAATGTCGCAGGAACAACAACTCCGTATAGTTTGCAACTCATGTTTGATACAAGCGTCGAAATCGTTTGCACAAAATGTTTCAAAAAACAAAAAGGAAGCGGAATGCTGAGGCAGGAAGGAACACAGCGGGTTTTGCTTGGAGCATGTAGTGTTCTTTTAAGACCTAGAAGCTCAAAGCCAAAACATCACGCGCAGCTCTTAGCTCTTCAAAGCTACCTGGGAGGCACAGCACCTACCACACCTCACAGACCTCCCTGTTGTAATTTAATGTGGAAGCAACTCCTACATGGGAAATCGTTGCTAATAGCAAACTCGGACTGCTTTTCCTTTAGTTAGTCAGCCCTGTTGCTCTTCCAGATTCCTTGTATTAAAACCAATTTCTCTTTCCAGCATGAGGCCATTGAAAATTAGCCCTCTTAGACAACAGATTTCTGTGTTCATAAAGGAAGCATCATTGCACTTCACTTAGCAAGAGACAGTTGTGTGCCTCGCTTCAGATGTGGATGAAATTTTGAATGACTGTCTTCATCAAGTTAGGCAAAGATGACTTCAGGCTGTAGTGTGAGAGAAAAGCTGCAAAACAGCTGCACTGCCCTCTGCAACAGTGTTCACAGGAGAATGGCAGAAGCCGCTCCTTTTGAGTTTCTAGAAATTGGACTGGATCAGGAGCCAGAAGGCAGTGTTAATGGCATTGCCCACTGGACTACAAGGCATGCTACTTCCCTCCCTCTTGTCCAAGAAATGATAGCCTGCCCACGTCCTGGCATGGCGAGTACTACCTACTAAGACAGAGGTAACCAGGCCTGAGGCGCCTGGCTGCTAACGCTGAAACCACACTGGGTGCTAACAGAACTTCACTAGACAAAAAGCCACATTGCTGCCAGGATCAGGCAGTGACTGAGGTGATGTGCCTAGGATCTAAACTTTGGAGTGGGTGCAGAGCGGCCTGCTCCTAACTGAGGAGCTGCACGGAGCAGTGGAGCAGCTGCAAACACGAATGGTGACATCCACCTCCTGCCCAACTGAAAGGTGCACGGTGGGTCACAGCTACTCTCTGTCACCGGTGATTTCTAATGCTATGACTCCTCAAATAATGCATGTTATGAAGACAACTGGAAATGCTTTGTTAACCTTGCTTCACACGTGGTATTTCCCCAATACATGGCTCCTTCTTCCTATTTGTATCGTGCCTGGGTGTGTGTATGTACCATGCCATGAAGCAGAGCACAGTGCAGGCGTGTGAGAAGCCCCGAATGAAAGCGGACAGAAGTGAAAGCCCAGGCACCAAAGCAGCGAACCACAGACGTACCAGAGCCACTCACAGCAGGTAAGCCTGTAAACACGTAACAGATTCTTTGTAAACAAGCAGAATGAAAAACATCACAGCACAGTTTCAGTGACATTCATCTGAGCAGGAAGCTTTTTATTACTCTTGAAAATTTTCGGAGTTGATGCTAATTAATATTAATTGTTGATGCTGCACCTCTGCCCTTTCCAGAAGGGCTGACAGCTAACACAACGTGACCCAGGTGGGCGCAGCAGTTGCTGGGAAGCAGGCTGACTGATGGCAGTACCTCAGGTGAACAACAGACACTGGAGGCTGATGCACAGAGCCGTACCACTGCCCATCAGGTTTTGCCCTGAGTTTGGTGCCACCAAGTCACTCTGCGGCTCCATCTCTCTGGGGGAGTGTTTAAAAACACCACAGAAAGAGGGAATTTCTACTGCCTTGAAATTTCACTTTTTTATTTTGGCAAATATTGCCCTGGAAATTAATTCAACCCCACTGCACTCAGTGATTTCATAATGACTGGTATGTTTGTTGTGCCCACGGTACTAAATAACAAAGACTGACAATACATGGGCACAAAAATATTTGATTCGGGCTTGTAGTTGGTCACAGCAGGCACCAGCTGCACTGCTGTTCATGGGACTTGGGAGGAATTGCCATCAGTTTCTCCATTAAAGAAAGGACCACACAACTGCATTTGCAGAGACAACAGGAGTTACACAGAGCACAAAAAGCATGTCGACAAGTTTATTAGGCAAAATTAAAAAAAGAAAGAAAGAGAGAAGAGCACGAAAAGGTCTCTTGGTTGAACTTTCGAAACATACGTGGGACCATCTGAAAAATACTCCAGACTTCAAACCTGCAATTCTCTTTTTACCCAGGTGCACAAAGAAAAAGAGGGAAAGGGAAAAAAGCAAAAAGGAACAGATAAAGCTGACAACACATAATCAGATGTATGATTGATACTGGAGCTCTAGAACATAAAACACCAGTGTTCTGCACAGCTTTATCACATGCAGGCACTGGGGAATGCATGGAACAGCTCTCAGACTAAAATCACTCAGTTGGACGCATGTCTGAGCCATTACACACTCTGTGTTGGCTCATCTCAATCTGAAACTCCTACTGGGTCTAGAAATTAGAGAAAGGGTATTTTAAATCCACTGAGAATGTTGCACACATACTTTGGATGCAATCAAATAAAGCATTTGGGCTGCTATACCAAAGAGCACTGAACTTTGTTTATATAGCACATTATAAATTACAGAACTGGCGAGCTCTAGGCCACTCTTGTTCAGGAGAAAGTCTGCCCATCTCCAGGAAAACCAAGGACAAAGTATCCTCCTCTGGGAGCTGGCAGTTTCTCCTTGAGAAAGGATACAGTGTCTGTGAGATGCCTAGTCAGTGCTCCACAATTAGCTCAGCTCCCTGCCTGCTGGCTATCCAAGAAGTAGCTTTTATGTACAAGTCAGATTAGCAGCTCCAAAAGAACTATGTCTGGGACAATACAGGCTCAATCTGACTCCCCAGCTGACATATCTGCCTATAAATAAGAGCCTTGAGATTCATTTAGTTTTTAACTGTGGCCAGTAAAGTGAAGAGCTGTCTGTCGGCAGAACAGGCAGCCAAGTCAAGCTGTGGATTTGCTCAGTTGTTACTCTTTTGATGAAGCTAGACAAGGGCTTGTAACTATCACAGTGATCTTCTGATCCTCAACAACCAAGAGGACATGAAGCTATTAACTATCACCTTCTAACCACAAAGTGAAGCAAGCAAAGATACACTGAGCCACGAGTGAGGCAGGAAGAAGTGAAGTCATTCTTAAACAGACCACCATCTGAGTACCTAAACTGATAACCAGAACAATACCATCACTTCAAGTAGAAATCCAACTGAAAATACACTCAGGAGCCCAAATAAATTTAGAGCTTTTCCATCAGTTGGGGTTCAGTGTGCTCAGGGGATCCTTCCAGCAGGATAAGGCAGACAGAACCATTCAAAGAATGAAAATCTCTGATCCCAAAGGAACCAGAACCTCCAGGTAAACATCACATAATGCCGAGCTCGCTTGCTCTGTATAAGCATGGTTTACACACAACAGGGAGTCTTAACAAATAATTCCTCATACCTGAACAGAACTCGCAATACAGGACTGTGACCTATTTCTCCTGGACAATTTTGCAGGTGGCTTTTTAGCTGCAGTAAACAGGCATAGTCACACTAAAAACAATTTCAGTTTTCCTACTAAAATACAGGAGTATTATCTACTGAAGAAGAGACCAGAGGGAAGAAATGGGGATTTCAAAGGATTATATCAGTTTGCAGTTGTCCATAGGCAAGTCATGAAAGCAACTTTTTGGAAGAAGAAAACTCTTGAGTCTCATTTACATGTATAAAAGTATTTTTAAATGAGATGTGATCCAAGTCACTGCTCTGAATATTTGGGGTTAGACTTCAGGAGCCTCCTTGGCTTCTGACACCCACTTCTACTTTCACAACTGAAATGGCTCTTCCAAGCTACATGGCAAAGTGAAAAAATTAATTCTTACTTCAGGTCTTCACCTGGACGGATGACAGAATCCACAATATGCTAGCAGCATTTTGATCTCATTCCCGTTAAGCACCAAAACCTTTACTACAGGGGAGTTGTAATCTTAAGGGTAATCTGTAATCATGTATAGTCTATGTGCAGAGCCCTATTTTTTGGGCAGAAAAATACCCCTCCAGCATTAGCTATGGATAGACTACATCAATTGGAGACGTCCCGGTCAGATCATCCAAAACACATCGTCTCTCACAGGCCCCTCCCCAAAAGATCCCCTTTCCATAACCACTCTCGATGCTGCTTTCACGACTGCTTGTTCCCGTGTATTAGAGGAATGACGTAGACAGAAATGTCATCTCCGGAGCCCAGCCTGTCGTTGGATATTCGCCAGCCCCGGTCCTTCAGCACTCCCCGGGCTCGCATCACCAGGTCCTGTGCCGCCAGCGTGTACCTGGGGGGAGGCAGAAGACAGCTGGTACTGCATGCTAGCCCTGGGAGGAAAGCCTGCGGGATGGACGTTTGTGAGGTACAAGGACAAGTCACCCAGCATTTCAGAAGCAGATAAATGTTAACAACCACCTCCCCGCAAAGCAATCGTTTGTCATTCCCTATCAGCTTTTATCTCAGAATCCTGAGGTATTTCATAGCAATCCTTAGGCAAAAGGTGACTGGCTATTTTGAGGGCCCGGCTTTACAAGTTTTCAGAAAACACTCAAACATTGCCCGTAGCAAATTAAGTTTCCAGGAGTGGTGTGAAGAATCAAGGACACAAAATAACACCACTCATTTACTGAGACCTATACACCCCTGGGCTGAAACACCTGGAGGTAAATATGGGCCTACTCACTTTGGAGGGACGCTGAAACGAAGCAAGTGATTTGAAAACAAGCAATAGTAAGAAATAAAATCCAAACTGTGCTTTAAACCAAGTAGATAAGCTGTCTATTTTCCTGGTCTGTAAAGAATGATTTTTAAATCTCTTTTATAGTGAAACTGGAAAAGGAAATGTACGCTAATACAGCCTGATTAACGGAATACCGAGCTCCCTTCTCAATTGTAAGTTCAGTGTTGTCAGGTGCTTAATTTAGTGAAATACTGACAGTTTCCCATTGCTTCAAAACTGTGCCAGGCTGAATGGCATTATACTTATTCTCTGCCCTTAGAAAAGATCAGATGCTGCCTGGGGGCACAAAAAGCAGTGCAGAAACAGTGCTCTGCCCTGTGCCATCTGGAATTGAGAACCAGTTGTTTACAGCTGGATTATTTCTACAGTAAGCCCTAATTTAGCAATCCTCCTGATCCCGAAGCAGTATGTTCTACTATATCCCTTTACCTGCTGTTACTAGATCAACACATCTGTGTGCCAGTTCAGAAGTTCCTGCTGAAAGAAATCTCATTATAGATGAACAACTACTCCAATCAATTCTGGACCCAACACCTGCCTGAGATGTTCTGAATTTACTTGGGTGGTGTACAGCTTTTCTATTGGTTCGCTAATCAAAAATAATCAAGCAGTTAAGAGACTCACAAGAAAAATAAAACAACAGTTCAATATTGTGCCTGCCCATGTTTTATTTAAAGCTTAATTATCAGCCTCCAATTGGATGAGGGGCTCTCTATAAAGACCAAAGGCACCTCTGTAATTCACAGAAAGCAGGAAGGACAAGAAAGGTTGGCATTTCAAGACCCCCACTTTTCTAGGGAGGATCCTGGGCTAGAAGTGATCTGCCCAGACCTATCTGAGGCACAGGACAAAACAGTATCCCCATTGATCAGAAGCAGTGGACAAAAAAACAAACAAAAAAAAAAGGTGTTTATTAATTGAGTATCCAAGGGTTGTTCTAATCCCAGAAAATTTCACCAAATAATGAAGTATTAAATGTAATTGCTACCCAAAGAGACTTTATTTGTTCTCCCAGGTGAAAAATACCCAATTTATTGTGTTCCATTGCTACCATTTTGGATCCTTAAGCTTAAAAGTCTCCTTTGAATCAGGAACAGAGAGATTTATTTTCTCTACTAAAAAGTTACATTCACTGCAAATAAAACAACATTTCACTGCATGAAAGGTTTGATGTTAAGTCCAAATAATGTTCTGCAGAGGTAATGCACCACCTGCTCCCATTAGTACAGAGTGCTAAGCTCTCCAGGCCTTTCTAACTTTGACACAAGATTTACTTCTGGTGGTCAGAGAAGAGCCTGAGGGTCATTCTGCACCACTCAAGGTGCCAACTTGAACATGTATGCTTGTGCACATGTGTGCATGCTCTCTGCAGGTTCCAGGATCATCTGCACCAAAGACCTTGAGGTACAACAGCAGGAGGTGACCAGGACTCGTCATACTGTCCTAATAACAATACAAAACGGTTTCCTAAGGGAAAACAAACAAACGTACTTGAATTCTGCAGTTCCCAGATCAGATGTGGGGCTAAAGAATAAAAGGACTCCACATGGTAAGCGAGAGACTGAAACACTCATTCACAGTATGAATGCTCAGAGAATTCTGGCTAAGAACATCTTTTTGAAGGGCTTCTCAGCTTCTGTCAGAACTTAAGAGAAGCAAACACCCACCATCCTGCCAGAAAACTTTGCCTTGCTTCTTTTCTAATTAACAAGGGTTCCCCACTTCTAAAGAGTACAAAGGAATATGTACTGCTCTTTATTGCATAAAGATTTGCTGCTTAATGTTTGGATAGGGCAAGATTTAAAAAAAAAAAGCCTTTAATAAACCAGCAGTTCTTGCACAGACAGACTGAAATACACAAGAAAAGCAACACACACAAGCAGAGGAGAAGGAACAGGTGAAGGCAGCAGCGAGGTAACACATTCCTCTCCTAGCACAGAACTGAACTGGAGTGATGCTGTTCAACTTGGCACTAAAGAGATGGAGTGAGTTTCGTGTACCTGGAGATGAATAGCAGCAGCAGTCCATTATCGAATGCTTTTATTCTCCAGCGCTGTGAACTTGGGATTCAGCTGTCAAGACAGCATTAGAGAACTGCTGAAGTAGTTTTGAAGTACCCACTTCCTCCTAATGAACAGTCTCGCTGGAATACAACTTCTGTGTTTCAAGAATATATATATATATATATATATTTTCTCCTGCTCAAGCTTTCAGTATTGATCAGTGAAAGTACTGCAGGAGAAATGGTGACAGCAGGGGCAACTTGCTGCTTTTTGAGCAGCTTCTTATCCCCTCACACTCAGCAGAGGCAAAGCAGCTCCTCAGCACTCTTGTAAATCTCCACAAGGGTGATGGAGAGTGTGAGAGAGGATGAAAAAGGATAGGAGGGAGGAGAAGAAGCAGAAGACTCCCAAGGTCAGTGTGTAAGCCTGCGCAGGTGCAGCTGAAGGAAACGGTCAAGATTCACACTTTTCCTCATCTTCATACTTCTGCAGACAGATGTATGAAAAGCAGCAGTGTGCCATTACCACCCGTTCTTCACTCAGGGTCGCCTTCATGCTCCTGTCTGAACTGAGCTGGCAAAGAAATCCATCTCAAGCTCAGCTTCTTCACTGTCACAGAATCACCCAGCCCTCGCAGAGAAACCGCTCTCTCATCAAGTCTGTTCTCATCACTCGTTGCCCAGATCCCCTGGGGTTGTGTCTGCATGGCTGGCTGAAGACAGAACCAGCTTCGCTCCCTCCGCACTCGAAGATGCCCAGGCACATGTTACATTTGACAGGATTCAAAGATGTTTTTCTGTGGGTAACAAACACTCATAGTTCTGACAGTAAATATCAACAGGAGAGAGTCCCAGGAGTTTTCCCAAGGGCTATGAGCTCTTATCCATCAGGCTGTAAAACGATTCCTAATTCAAATGGGAGGGATTTGGCTCCCTCAAAGAGCTGATTACATAACAGATAAGTGCTCTGCAGCTCTAAAATCTTCCTATTTTTTTTCCCAAGAATGCTGCTGTCAGGGAATAAGTAGGCTACTGGGTCAGGCGGATGCAGGGTCTGCTCCAACAGGTAGGTTCTTCAGAATGCTGCAGAATTATGAAGCCTGGGGGACAACTCTTCCATCCTGACAAGTTTTCTACATCCCTAGAGATTTTATATTTCCAGCTGTTCACCTCACCACAGGATCCAGATGCATCCATCACAGAACTTGACGTTTTGTGGGATAACATTTCCTCTAAATGCAACTGGTAACACCGGCAACTGGCAAACACAATTCTCCTGTCACTGACTGGTGAGAGGAATGAACACAACTCCGTTGTTTGAGGTGCTATGCTATTGTAAATTCATTAGTTATACCTCATTTGGACCACTGAAGTAATTACATAAAACCTCTCACATAGTACTTTAAACCCTTTAAATGTTCTTTATAACCAAATAGCAAGAGCAGTTCCATAAAGGTAATTTTCATAAATATCACTGTAAACTATACGAGGGACTGTTCTAATTACCTTTTGCAAGCTGGCGTGAGAAATGTCTTGGTGCCACTATTTGTAAGCCTCTAAATGACCTGGCACAAAGTTACTTAAAAGAACAAATTAATTTTCAATTCAGATATCCATTCACAGACCTGTAGGTCAAACACCAATAAATATGTTTGCTCTAACTCATAATACAGCAGGCTCGATTCTGGAGTGTGTTATACTCACACTGGTACAAGCAGGACTAAGTTCTCAGAATTACTGGGAGCAAACTAGCACAAATAAATCTATATCCAAGAAAATATTATCTTTCTTTTAGTCTCTGGTTTCTTGATGTTTTACTTGTAATGGATGAAAGACCACTCACTTAGCAAGTAAAAAAGACTGAATATAGATTCCCATTCCTACTGCAACAAAACATTGATTGTCACCAGCCCTGGGAACACCAGAAGGAACAAGACTGATGCAGTGCACTCACACTGTATTCACAATGAAGAGGTAAGATCAACCAGGACGGTAGGAAGAGCTAACTTTTCCCAGTCACTAGATGAGAATGGTGACAGAGTGGGGCAGAGGCTTTATATTATACCAGCTGTCTTTGCAGGAGGACAATCAGGGGTGCAGAATTCAGAGGAAAATCTCCTTACCGCCCCTGAGTGTTACCAGGGAATGATGGGAAGTTGACTGGCTGGGTCCTTTCCTATCAAACAGCCTATCTGCAGAGCACAGTGCCACGTGCCCTGGAGATGCCCCCTCACTAACCATGCCTGATTTCCCTCAGATGGAGGGCGGAAGAACTTTCATGCCTTGCTGAATTAGAGACGGCCCTGGTTGTCATTAGTGCCCCATCTCCTCTTCAGGGCAAGGAGGAAGGAAGGTCAGAGTACTGCAGTTGCAGCTTCATGCTCATCACCCATTCACCTGACAACTGAGTGCTTGCAGCAAAATGTTATTTTGCATTCCACACTTCTAAGTAAGCATCCGGATAAGAACATACTGCTTGTGATTTGCTTTGGAGTGCCTGTCACTGTAAAACCCAAACGGCTGCCAGGGCGTCTGCATCCACTCGTCGTCTTCCTTGTTTGCTGATGGAGAACAGAGCTGACCACCTGAAAATGCCCGCTCAGAAATATTAAAAACACAAAGCATTTTGTGACTGGTTTATCCTCAAGAGCTGCCACATCTGAACAACTGAAACTGGAACATTCATTCAAGCGAGTGAAACAGCCCTGCTTGTTCTCACTTGGCTGCTGATATCCCAGTGCTTATCTCCCAAACTCTACAGTCCAGCTGGGGTGATCTGAGGGCTCTTCCCCCACTTTCAGCCCAGTGAGAGGGCAGAAGACAACTATGGCCATCCAAACTTGCATTCTGAAAGGCTTTTCCTTTCAGAACACTCTCTAGAGAAGGATAGAGCTACTTCCACTTTCATCATTCTCTGTTTTAGAAGCGAGAGACTTCTGATCTCTAGCGTGATGCTATAATTCACAGTGACACTGAACTCAGAAGCAGACAGGAGGGCCAACCCTCTCCAGTGCTCTAGTTATTTGTTTGGGAAGATTTTGTTTGCTTGATTGTGTGTTTTAAAGAGAGAAGCCGAGCAAGAGGAGATAAACATGGGAAAATGAAAAGGATCGTTCAGAAATGAACACAATCCAGCTACTTGAAACAGAATCAAGCTCTGCACCTGTTCTGTTACCACACCCATTCAGCAGCTGGAAGGCACTGAGCATCCACTACCACACACGGTTTCAAAGGCCACAGTGTGACTTGCACTAGGTCCTAGTGAGAAACAACTCTTTAGTGTTACAAGACCATCCAGGGGAGAGTTAGGTGAGATCCTGTGACTGCTGGAGACAGGGACCTGTTGTCATGCTCATGACTTCAACTTCCTATGGTTTCTACAGAACCTACTACGGCACACAAAATGGATCCTATGCCAAGATACCACGATTCCACAACTTTCCTCTGAAGGCAGGCATTTCTGAGTTATAACAGAAAAAAGCACACCTGCTATAGAGACTCTCTGTGCTGTATAAAAGCATGCAAATTTACTGAACGTTACCAACATCATATGTTGCACATAAACATGTTACCAAAAAGCACTCCTAATTCCAGAAAAGCTGGAAAGTCAAGAGATGAACACGAACCTGTGGGGATCATCGGGGTCACAGTTTGGCAGGAAGTTGGTGACAGCTTCTGCCACTTCTTCATTTAACAGCACATCCCAGAGTCCATCTGTAGCTAGGATCAGAACATCATCTGGCCCATGCTCATACTGCAGTAGGTCATAGACTCTTACCTGAAACACACAAAAAAAGCATTCATAAAGGAAGAAACTGTCAAGTCTGTTTGTGAATTGTTGCTGAGCCGGCTCTGAGGTAGCATGCTGGCCCAGCACTGAAATCCATCTCCTGCAGCCCTGCTGGGTCTGTCCCCAGCTCAACTCTCCAGCCTGCAGCTCCTCACGGCCCAGCTCAGCCCCGAGCTGACCCAGCCAGGGCAGACATAAGCATTGCTGAGCAGGTCTGCATGGCTCTGTGCTGCCAGCAGTGATCAAAGCCAGCCTGGTTCTGCATGCAAAGCTCTTCTCTGCTGCTGGCAGAGCTAGTCAAATGGAAGCTGAATAATTTATTTGATGAATTTTTGATATTTTCTAATAAAGTATTCAAAAATAATTGTTTTCATCATTTGTCCAGATCCATTTAACTCTGCCAAATAAACTACATGTTCGGAAATGTCTACATAGGAGAAGGCATCTCATTTGCTTCCCTGGACCCAAAGCAGGCACTGCAGTTGGGAATTACGCCTGAGCTCCACAAAATGGAGAGAAACCCTTTACCTGCTCAATTGTGAGCATCTGTAAGGCCCCATTTTAGACTGGCACAGAAGAGAACCCCCAAGCACATTCTCACAATGCTGTTGTGTTGCAGTGCCCGCTGGCTTTACCACCGCAGCCAGGCTGACCATCACGGAGCACTTTAACCACCACAGCAACATCACCAAACTGAAAGCAGCATGGCAACCTTGGTGAGGCAGATAGGAAAGTTTAGAAGCAGCACACCGTCATGCAGCCTGTCCAGCCTCGGCTTTGCTGACTGCAACAAATGTGTTGGGACAAGCACTTGGCACAGCTGGCAGACACCGAGCTGTTTTGTTCTCCCTCCTGGTGCACTCTCTCCTCAGGAGCAGGAAATGCACATAAAGTGCCTGGACCTTTTAATGTAATTATGATTTTATGGGACTGCAAGCAGCTCCGAGGAAACAATCATCTCGACCTCACTGCTAATCCTCACTTGTTCGCCTTTCACTCAAAAGCACAAGAAGGTCATTTGTAAAATGTAACCTCACTTCATTATCTAAGGTAGCAGCTGAAAAAGGACTTTGGAGAAGATTAAAGTTAAAGCAAGATACTCTCTTAATTAGAGCACATCGCCTTATTCAGATTGAGAGGGAATACCATTACAGAAGAGATGCTTATATGCAGCACAGAACTCCTTCCAGGTCTGTCACACAAAAGGCAGCAGTTGCCACTGCTCCCATCTCCCACAGTTCAGTTCTACCTGTAAGAGCCCAGAGTTGCACCTGGAAAATCAGTGGGTACGGGGGGCAAGCTGGCCACCACGGTGACCAGAAGTGCACTGCACACCCTGGTCAGCTCTCCTAGGTATGGACAAGTAGTTTGGCTAGCACTGCAGCTAAAGCTCAGGCATCCACTCAGCAGCAAGCATCTCACACAAACAAACAAGCTTCTAACGTTGTTGCTAGAAAAAACACACCCACCATGGCTCACTTACCATGGCTCACCCACCCAGGCAAAGCATACATTAAGCCTCAAGAGCCTTTTCCACAGCACTGGTGTAGCACCAACACCAAAAGCAGATGACATTACCAAGAGTATTCTCCCCCAAAATCTGAAAACAACGCAAAACAAAACCAAACCTCCACATACTCCACAACCGCTGATCTTACAGGCGATTTGAGTACAAGCTAGGATTTCCTAATGGTAAAAGCTTTGTGAACTGAGCATCTCCAGAAAGGAGTGCCAGTGAGAAAAAGGCAGAGCAGGGTGAGCAATAATGGATGGCAGGCTGGTACTCGGGAAAACAGAATGTCAAGGTAACAAAACACTGTGGGTCAATGACAGACACGATTCCTGTCTACTGAAGGTTCAGATGACACTTATAGGTGCACAAGTAATTCAGCTTCTAATCTTTACAAAGCTTTGCCACCAACTCCCCTGAGTCTCCCAGCCCCTTTCAAACCAATCTGGCGAACATCCTTCTTTAACATCTGTGGTGCAATGGGACACCCCTCAAGGGTTTCCAACGTGGTCACTGTACTTCTACTACCACCTGACTTGATGTGGGGCAGCTGACCTGTTAACTCATTCATTCGACATCAGCAAACAGAAAATAGGAAGCAGTACCACCTTGACAGCACAAGCACCCACAACATTAAGAGCTGGGTTACACTAAATGTTTCTTGACTGGTACTTACAGATCTCTGCTGAAATGTAGAGCTGGACACACACCACCAAAGCCCACATTACCCGCACGACACCTTTCTTAACACACATCAAGCAGTTTGCCACTTAATGCCTTACTTCATTTTGGATATTTCTTTCTAATATTGCTCACCTTCACGCAATCAGAAGCACTGAGAAAAATGCTCTAGGCAAGCAGTGAAAGAACAGGTGGGCAGGTTTTATATTTACATCTCAAACAGATCTACCCACTGGACAAAACCTGCACTTGGCTCAGGTCAAGGATGGCACCAGCTCTGCGAAGGCACTAAGAGCTGCTTGCCAGCTTTGTTTCTAGGAGGCGGCCAATGTGAATCCCTGTGGTGTGAAAACTATTCCCAATGAAGTGGCACAGAAGCCTGCAGCCATCTGAGGTGCTCCCAAGCAGCCTGCCAGGCAGAATTCAAACCAAACAACAGTCCGCATTCAGTTGCCTGCACTGATCAACCCAGCCTCCTCAATAAATTAAATCCCCTTCTTAATTGTATTGTCCCTTTTTATGTGCAGCACTATCCAGTGCAGCTCCACTGGCAAACGACGAGATCTTTCAATACCACCCTCCAAGTAATTTATATGTAAATAATAAAAAGCGGGTCCCAACACTACTCCCTGCAGCACTCACCAATTAATCTCCTTTTAGCTTTTTACTGCCACCCTTTGTTTCCTGCCCTATAGCCAATTTCCAGTAGACTGTGCCAACTTTCCACTTAGTCTACAGTTTCATATCTTTTTATATTAATAACCTGTGATGCAGAACAGTTTTTCAAATTTTTTTTTTTTACGAAATCAAAGTGCTCGGGCAAGATCATCTACTGCATTTTTATTTTTTTTAATTCTCTAGTAGACATAACCCTGAAGGACTTCAAGCTACTAAAGCGTGATGTTTGCTTCCTTAAACCACCTTGACTCCCTTTGATCAAACAGTACTTCTCCAAGTCCTTGCCTTCCTCATTCCTTTAAATGCTGTAATTCCCCAAGATTTCTCCAGAAGGCAGATGTGAATCTAAAACAGTTTCCTTTGACATATTTGTGAAGTTGTCAGAAAGATTTCACTAACACATTTGAAAAGGGAAAGATTCTCCTCGGTTACCCTCTTATCATTTGCTCTGACGGGTGACGTTGGGTTCATTGCCAGCAAGGACCAAGTGCTTTTGTCAGAGCTGTGCTGCTTTCACTGAATAGCTGAGCTGAGCTGAGCTGAGCCGAGCTGAGCTGAGCTGAGCTGAGCTGAGCCGCCGCTTGAAAAATTTCAGGATGAAATTCTGCTTCACAGCTGCAACAAGAAGGCTCTTGCTGAGCCTTAAAATGCAGAATTTCCTGCTGAAAGCTTTCAAATGAGCTGTTCCATTATGAAAAATAAATATTTAATTCCATGCCAGAGAGCCTCAGCCACGGCTTGCCTGCTTTGTGCTACTCCAGTTCATTATAAAAGGCTCAATTCTCTAGAGCTCACCAACCTGCAGAAGTCCTCCATATCTGCTCTCATAACAGCTGAGCCACTGAGTCCTGATTGCATTTGTCAGTCTTGGCTACATGACTTCTCCTCCCATAGCCTGGCACCCTATCAAAGTTTAAATTCATACCGGTCCCAAATTACTTCCCTGTCTATTTTTGGATGCAGTCACAGGGATGCTTACCTTTCCTTCAAATTTTGGTGGACATACCATACCAGAATTTTGTCATACGTCAGTAAAAAAAAAAAAATAAAAATTAAAAAATCACCTTTCCCCAGATTTGAAAGGACATTGTCATTACAGCACAGAAACAGAAGCCAGATTTGGATTCTCCCAATGTCACAACTCACTGTGCATCTTCACTTCTTGTGTTTCCCCTTTTCCAGGTCTGGAAACCAGACATTGTGCTTCCCTACCTTCACACAGAGGATTCAAAATCCAGTGCTGTACTAAAGGCCAAATGTGACTGCTGCCTGGGGTGACTGCACTTGCTTCCAAGTGCCAGGTTTCCCAGATGGCAGCAGAAGACGTTTCTTAGTGCTGGTTTCTGTGCAAGGTGACCACATATGAACAGAAGAAGATGGAGAAAAACGTGAGGAGATAAAGTACTGGGGCCCTCTCTGGGAAGAGAGAGAAGAGGTGGTTGAAAAAAAGAGGCTCAATGGAAAGCAAGTCAGAGCATACGTTACTTCCTAATAAAATTCAAGTTGTGTGGATTGTCCTTTTTTCTTTCTTCCTTTCCCATGTCCCTAAATCAAGGTGGCTGGTGCTCTGTCTTTACTCCTGCTGCCCTAGTAGATTGCTGCTGAATTTAGCTGAGAATGGAACGTGGAAACACAAACAATTTTGCTTCCCTTTAATAAAGCAGTTAAGAGATCCTGAAACGTGGATAGCATAGGAACTGAATGTCATATTCCAGAATTTGAACACGTGCACACACACACACAGTACACACAAATTAGAAAAGCCCATGAGAGGCTTTGGTTTATATGCACAGACAAATACAACAGCAGCAATTGGCAGAGATGATACTGCTGAGATACTGTGCTGCAGCTATTACACACCGCAGAAACAGTGCATCTCAGCATGCCAGACAGAAAAATAAATGGGTAAAATTGCATCATTTCGCTGGTGCTAAACAGAATCATCAAAGAGATGGGGGCAGAGAACAGCAGCAGGTCCCAAGTGATGGACACCACACACCTGAAGTGCAGAGATGGAAGGGACCAGGTTGATAGAAAGGAAAGTGAAGAAGGGGCTGTCTCTGGACTTCCTCCTCTTATTCAGGACCAGAAAAAACTCTCAGTATTTCTAATTTTCAAGTGACAAAGATGTTCTAAGCAGGGTCAATTTAGTAATTTTCTTCTTTCCTAACAGTCCTGTGTCATTTGTGCATTTTCATTCTCTTACGGAATCACAGAATCGCAGGAGTTGGAAGGGACTTCAAGAGATCATTGAGTCCAACTCCCCGGCTAAAGCAGGTACCCTACAGAAGGTCACAGTGTGTTTTATTTATTGCTGTAGCAAGCAACAAATTCAAGGTCAGGTACTGGGTATGGTTAAAACAACAGAAAGTCAGCTGACAACAGATGGCAATTGGGCTATGGCAGTAAAGCCTTCTCTTTTCATGATGGCATGCCCTTGCTTAATATTTTATAGAAAAATTATATATTTTATAGAAAATATGTCATCTGTTCCCTGATATAGGAAGACCAATAAAGTCACAGAGTAAAAAGTTTGCATGTTTCTTCATGTACAAAAGACACACAAACCCCTTTAGAAGCCTATATATCTCTCACTGCAAGGTCTACAGTGGTTAAAAACTGGAACTGTTTGCAAGTCAAAGTGATGGAGGCATTTAAAACTGGTTCCCAAACAGGTAATTAGCAAGTTCACTACCCCTATCATAGCAAATATCACATAATATCCTCTTTATGCCATCATCTGGGAATGCGCAGTGCCACTTCTGCCATTACCCGTGGTTTGCACAAAGCCACCATAAAGAATTAATCACAAGACGTGAAGGGGCAACCAGATGGAAGCATAAAGCACTCTTCCAACATGCTCTTGGCATTTTCCTACTTAGCAGTTGGATTTAGAACCCTCTGCCAAAAGTGGTGTCACCTCACAAACACCTTTGGGAAGTGCAGCACGTTATCTAGATTGGGCCATCAGAATGAAGTCAGATTTGGGAAGAACAAATAAGCACAGTAAGTACATTTGTTTCTCTTCCACAAACGAGACAGTTGAAGCTTGGCTGTTTTACCTCAGGAGATGAGGATAGGAAAGGTTTGATGTAGATATTGGAGTCATGAACCTTCAGGTCGTGGTCTCCCAGTCCTCGAGTCACGCCAATTGTTGCCATAACCCGAGCCTAGAAATAAAGAAATGGGATCAAAAGCTGTTACGTGCACTGTGTCAAGATGGAAAGAAATAACATTCCTACTTGATGGTTGGACTAGATGATCTTAGAGGTCTTTTCCAATCTTTATGATTTTCTGACACTCCATAACTGTTGCAGTTAGGGATGAATTTCCCTTTTTCTCCCAGGAGCTTAAGATTTAACACAGCTTATCAACTTATAAACTTCACACTCACAGTATCTCCATTCCTCATTTTGTATCTGTCCACATTTCAGTCTGCATACGTCCATCTTAGACTGTGACCATCTGTAAGGTATGGGACTGCGGATACCCAAGTCACCTGGCTGTCCCATATCAGTCAATGAGAGCGCTCCTTCAGCAAATTATATTGTTTGTACAAAGTAAACAAGTGTTGTAAGAAGGACGAGGGGCCTAACTACTCACTTAAGAAACCTGAGGCCCGTTCTTTTTGACACATTGCCACATATTCTCTCCAACACGGAAAAATGCCAAGGGCCAGCTGCTGAATACACAGAGCGCAAGAATGGCAAGACCACACAAGGTGATGGTGCCAGCGACCACTGGACTCTGTGGCTCTTTGCTATTACTTCAAATCTAATGTTTTCTTTCCTTAAGCATCTTCCTCTGAGACACTGGCTGTTTGTCAAGAGGTGCTGGGCTCTTCTTGATTAATGCTTCTCCGGAGACAGACCAGGCATTCTGCCTCACGGGGAACCTAACTCTGCTACCTGAACCTCACTTCCACCAAATTCAGGCTTTGCCACAGCAGCTTCTGAGCAGGAATGCTCACAGCATCAGTAACACTGCAAGACTGACTCAAAATTACTTTGCCTCACTAACTCCTGGCTCCATAAGGCAATAAGAGAGTAAATTAAAAAGATGTGCATGAAACATTTTGCAAATAATTATAAAACTAATCAAATTCAGAGATAAGCTGCAGGTCTGAACCTTCAAAACTTGGGCTAATTTTGAATAGCGTGCATTTTTGCACTGGTATAAGAACCTAATGCAGCAGGAGAGCACTGCTTAGAAACACAGTGAGCATACCAATATCGGCAAACTGACACCACCGAGTCCTTGTATTGATCCAATTGCTGCTTCCAGCTAAGCTTGCTGGGATCAGCGCTAATGATCTCACTGTTCTTAATCAAGGAACTGGAAACAAATTTCATCCAAATGGAAGTGTTCACTTTTTCCTTTCAAGAAAAATTAACAGGAATCACAACAGAAAAATTCAACGGTGAGTTCACATATACTAGCTGAAGAAGATGTGGTTAGGGGATGTTATAATTCCTAAATCCTGCCCTGATCCCTCTTCTTCTTAATTAGGTTTTTTACATCTCAGAGCACTGTACATTGTTATTAAATAACCCTCTGCTTCATTTTTAGCAAACAAGAGTTATTTTGCTGTCTTCATCCAGACTAGTTATATCTTACAATCAAACCAGGATCATTTAAAGTCATTTACTGAACAGGTCTCACTGCAGCCTGTTTATTTACAATGAAACAAAACCTAAATCAAACTGAACAGCAAATGACTATGCTTGCTGCAGAACTGCTTTTTAATGCTGAGCTTTTCTCTTTTCACCATCCTAGACACGAGACTGATTTATGACAGAATCAAGATATTCTTTCAAGCTGTCAAAGCAATAAAATAAAGAGATACTGAGTGGAAAACACTGGACTGCCACGGGCTAAGCTGAGTGGTAAACAGCCCAGAATTCCTTCTTCTTTGCTCTCAGGAAAGTGCATGTGCCCACCTTCTTTCCTTCTCCATAGATAAGGGGAAACTTCAAGTCATCTTCCTCAATGGTTTTGTATGCCCTGTGGGGGGACAAACAACATTTATAAAGCTTGCACTCAATTAGTGACCCAGTGCCCTGAAACAAACAGCTGTGATTTCTTTATTTCTTTTTTCTTTTGGATCATTATTTTTCTAGGGACTCTGTTTTTGATCCAAGATGTACTTTTCTTTTTCTCTGGAAAGATTTTTTAATGAAGATTTAGTCAATTTCTCCAAAAGGAAAGGTGACCACAAAAAAGTACATAGAGTGCCAAGCTGTTCTTCTTGCCTGCAAGGAGAAAGAGGTGGACTGGAATAGCATCTTTATCAGATAAGGTATTGTTGGCTATGGCAACAGCTATACCATAATACAGTGCCATTAAAAAAATAATAGCAAGCAAAAAGCCAAGAAACTAGCCAATGACTAGATTCACGTAGTTAACGTGGAACGATGAGCAACAACAGAGTGCATACGTGGTCACAGCGTGAAACAGCTCTCCAATAGTGTTCTCGCCTTTCAAGATTGCTTAAACCAAGCAGCATTCACATGTTGAAGAGTTTTAGAAGGCTATTTAGTGCTTGTTTGACCTTGACTGCAACATTCAAGGTTGCCAGAGATTTTATATTTTGCAGCAGTTTTCCAATGGACACGGGAAGTAAATGTTCATGCTCTGATTCTGCTTGCCACATACCCGTGTACTCTGCCTTTTACACACCCAGCTGTTGACACTGATGAGGTGAGAAGGTGAGCAATTTTGCCAGTGAGAAATAAAATAAAATAAGACGGCTGTCACTTTCACAGCTACAGAGCTCCTTGTTTTTTTTCCAACACAAACTGGGGCCAAAGGGCTGAGGAGTCTCTCTGATCAGGGTATATCACTCCACAGCTTTCCATAGGGACACGCTTCCTTTCACGCTACAAAGCTGTCCCTCCCCAGATCATTCCCTGTATGTTGTCCTTCCTCTATTCTATGTCTGCATCAGTCCTTGGAGTGATACCAAAACCATCTCTAAAAGCACAAGTCAGCACTCCTCAATGAAGCAGAAGGGACAGGACCGCAGCAGGGCCCTGCCAGCCCCCACCAGCCCCTGCTGTGTGGCTCTCGAGCTGGGCTGGCTGCTTGAGCCTGAGGGAGTTACATTCAATTTAAGCAATGTGACACAAACCAGCAGGAAATTAAAAATTAAGGGTGAGGTCCTATACTGTAATTGAACTGCCCCCTGCTTCAATAAAATATGGCACAGATCTGGGATCGGTAGTGCTGTATTACATAGCTACACATACTGCAGCAACCAGGCGAGCCTCAGACTTAAAAAGGAAGTAGTTGTGTGGACATTTAAGACATGGTTTTACTAGTAATCACAGGTAGGGTCCTTGTTGGGGTTTGACTGGCAGGGGAGAAAAAAAGCCAAAACAAAACAAAACTAAGAGAAGAAATAGCAGTGGAGGTCTTCACTTCTACGGTACAAAACATCACTAAACAGAATCAGGCAGGAATTGCAAAACACAGCGGGCACTTCACAGGAGACACAGTAGTCAAGAGTTATCTTGGATACCTGGGCATCTCTGCAAGTGATACTACGGAGAAAACATTTAAATGGCACCAATTAGTACACATAGCCAGCATAATAAAACTTTACTGACATTCAAAACTCGGAATGGCATTTTCTTGGGAAGGATGAGTCAGTCACGGACTTTGGTCCCATTCCTTTCCTTACATCCAGCAGGTAATAACTCAGAACTCTGCCTCACTCACCAACTTGGGTATCCTGGTTTGAGCAAGGAGGAAAATTTTACCATAGCTCTTTTCACTGCCTGGCTGCTCACAAATACAGCTCAAAGCTTCCAGCTGGACCTACAATGCTTGAAGCCCTGGGAAAACCTCCTTGAGGATCCTTTGCATGGAAGTAGTTGTGCTCCAACACCAAGACAAATGGTGTGTCAGCTGAGTCCACACTGGTCATCAGAGTCAAATGACTAATGCAAACCACAAGCCCAGCAAGACAATTCCTATTGGATTTTTAAGTTGCTAGACATATTTGTTACAAATAGCAAACATGAATAATGAATAGTTTGACATGACTTAACCACTTGTAATGTCCCTTTATAAAGGAAAAAGCAAATTCATTCTTTACCCACAGGTAATATTGTCTGCAAGATAACTAAAAATACTGAGGACTGAAGCTCCCACTCCACATTGTCTTGTAAGCAGACTGAGTTTTCATACCACTCCCATACAACTTTCTCTCCTCCCTTCCCAATTTCCTTTTCAACATCTCACACCAACTGTGTTTTAGGAAGAAGGGAAAAAAAGAAAGGTGGAGGGGAAAAAATGTCATTTAGGCCAGTGTTATTCAAAAGAATGGTCTCCATGACTGAGTCCATCAACTCTTAAGAAACCATCATAGAGACCATCTTCCACTGTGACACAACAGCGCAAGGATGTCGGCAGAAGTTGTGTTGCAAAGGCTGAAGCTAACTTGTTTCATAAACAGATTAGGAAGGGCATCTGGCTGGCCTATGACCTCCTGAAGCTATGTGACTCAATCAGTGGAGACCACTAGGCCAACAGTGATTTGTTTTGTGGTTTCTCACAGCAAATCACCTCCTGTGCTCAGAACTTGGGTGTCAAGATTCATCTCACACACTTCTTTTTTTCTTATTGATTTTGCTATTGCCTGAAAAATTATCAACCTTTGAGAAACAGTGCCTAAGAATGGTGGCCGCAGCAGCGGAGCTGGCACGGGTACACTGAAAAGCAATCTGAGACACTCAAGGAAAGTACCTAAGTCCTGAACTACTAGTGAAACAGAATTAATAATATATGAGCTTGTGGTTTCCTGCAAAAGAATGATGAAGGGCAGCTTTTCAGCCAGCAGCTCTGCAACTGCGCTGGGAAGAAGAAAGGAAGGAAGCTATGAAGTTCCTGGTGATTTATGCCACGTGAAACCTCCTGTACTTTGTACATGTGTTTATTTCACACAAGCTACAACCCTCTGGACTATTTCACTTGACTTTATGCAGTAAAGTTGCATTTATACCTTCCTGTGCTCTTTAGAGAGTTTGCTGTACATAAAGATATAATATGGCAATCGGTATATCAAACACAGACATATGGAGAACCTGAGGGGGTTGTTTGGCTTTTTTTAATGCCAATGTAGCCTTGTTCAGACATCTTCATAATTCAGTCTACCTTGCTGTTTTAACAAACACAAATGCAGGGTTCCAATTCTCCACACTCCTCACCTCCATCCCAGAAGGATTCAACAGCCACTGGGGCATGAGAAAACAGGTTATATAGACAAGGCCACGCTACTGCTGGCTGCTCTGAGTTAGCCTAATCCTGTCAGTGCTTCTGCCACGTAAACCTCTACTTCTCCAAATGGAAAAACAGAGCGGTAGAGAGGGGGGAGCAGAAAAGGCAAGCTTTTGCCCAACTAAATCTAGCTGCATTTCTTTCAGTTAACTTTATTTCTTCTTTTCATTTCAGAAGAATTATGAAATGGCGCTGCTGTCCAAAAATACTGAACTGGGGCTTGACATATGTACCACCCACAAAGTTACATTTGGACTCAGGACCAACATTCTGAAAAACCAGGCCAAATCGCACCAGGAGCCAAAAGAGATGTCAGAACGAAAGAACTAGGACTGACATGATGTTACTCATATGCAAACTGGAATCTGCTCTAAATACATGGAAAAAAAACACACCAGAAGCTGCTAAATACCAAAGACAATCTTTTCTTTTTTTTTTTTTTTTTTTTTTTTTTTGCAGTACCTGCAGTCATTACTATACTTTGAATATTTGTTAAGCAACAGATTATCAAAGATATATGCACATTGCTGGGACGGAGCTTGAAACACTTGTCACCTCCCAAATACAGATTTCAGAGCCAAAATCCTAGAGAATTTCTTACATGCGTTAAGCCCTCTATTGCCATGTAATTTGTTCTTAAAATTAGCCTTCTGGAAGCACGCACAAATTCACAAGAAGAAATGTATGAGTAGAAGTTGCAAATACATGAATAGAAGCTCCTGGTGACAAAATATATATATATATATCTATATTCTATTTTCTTTTACAGCATACTGTACACGGCTGCTGTTCATGAAAGGTATTGCACTGGCATCCCCGGGCACAAAATGAATTACATGAGAATCCAGACTCCATCCCCACTGCGTGTTCTACTTTTCCACAGCATTTGGCTTTAGAACACATGCTCATTTTTCACATCTCTGCTAGTGACACCTGATATTTAGAGAGGAACAGCAAAAAGAATCACTATCAAAAGGCTTTAGCTTGAAGCACAAAGCAAAACCCACTTGTGGCAAGCACAAAGGAGAAGCACTACAGCATGAGAAATGTCTTAGTTTATACTGAATACAAGGATGAAGACTCTCCTTTGAGACATGTTTGTAGAGTGCATTTCTAGCACTGTTTCTCTACTAACCTGTAAAAAAGCAAAGAATCACTGAACAACAATCACAACAAAACTTCTCCAGCAAACTAAACAACCTTCCATCCTCCTGGCTTGTGTCACCCAAGGTCAAGCCTTCTTGGCCATACCAATAGAAAAGTAGAGATTTATCCTTGGGCAACACAAAATTTGATAGAAACAGGTGCTTCCCTCCTGCCCTGCAGCCACAGTGAGGAATAAATGGATTGAAATCACCTTTGGATAACAGAGCTTAAACCACCACCCCAAAATGAACTCTTCGTTCTGTCTGCTGAACTACAGTTTTCCAAAGGGAGAAATGATATGTAGCACAGGTTAGGCACAGAGCAACTGAAAATTATGCAATTTATGTCTCAATGAAACCATAATTTTTTAAAATGCCCCTACACATGTGTTTTTGCAGTCGGGATCTTTAAATCCAGAGAGAACTGTCTGATACTAAGTACCTTCTAGATATGTTAGCTTTGATGTTTCAGTGCCTCAGTGTCTTTCCCCTATTACTCACCTGATATATAGTTTAATGAGGCAAAACTACAACACACAAATACAATAAAAGCACAGAAACTATAGTAATGTTTGTTAAGAGAAATGATGATGGCAAGCTTGGGTGGATTAAAGAAGACAGATGCACATGCATATTTGCACAAAATGTTTTTAGGGAAACATCTATTTTACACGAAGATACTCTAATAGGGTTTCTTTCAGATTATGAGGGAGATATACAAGTTTTAAAACACTTCTTCCTCACAAAAGGCAGAAATACCTTCTTCTAAACCTGAAACTATACAGTGTTTTGATTTTGAAAATTTCAGCTCTGTTTACACATATGTAAATTACAAAAATAAAATGTTTAAAATTTCTGTGTGACTTGCACACAGATATTATCTCCAGCTTGGTCAAACCTGACTAATACTTGAGCTCTGGACCTCCAGGGAGCCTGTGCTGTGGTGTATGATCAGTGCTAAGATAGAGCCTGGACTGTATTGAATCAGACACATCCTCCAAGTACCAGGTACTCCTGTGGATGTAATTCCTAAGCAAAGCGAACTCCACCATCTTGTTCAGCTCATTTTAAAGACTCAAGCATTGGGATCTCCTCTCAGGCAATTCCCTCTGAGTGTGGCTGATTTTTTTAACCTCTAACAGAGCATGACAGAAAGTAGTGCAGGGAAAAGCTGCAGAATGGGTGGGCAAGGACCTGGAGAAGTCCTCGTCCCAAAAAGAGCACATCAGGAAAAACCATAACTGAAGATAATTTATAAGCACTGTTTTTGTGCTCAGAACAGGAGGGACAGAACACATGTACCGCAGTCACATTTACTCACTGTTTGCAACTGGCAGATCTTCCACCACTTGTGAGCACCTCAACCTGTGTGCAGGCACCACAGCTGCACATCAAAGGGGTCTGCAAATATTCTGCAGAAGCTTCACTGGATCAAGACCTTTTTTGCAGTGATTTTGCTAACTTAAGCACTTCTTAAAATTTACTTCATCTCTTCTAAAAAGACAAACAGGAAGGTTTGTCAGCAACTTACCCTGAAGATAGAGGGGTAAGGGAAGTGGGCTGTCAACACCCTATAGGCTTAACGCACTGTGATGGACAGGAGAATCGTTTGTAAATTCACATTTTGCTGTGCTTCTTGATAAAAGGATGTGGTGAAGCAGATGGGAGGAAGACTGCCTGTTCACCCACAGTGCCTGCTTCACACTGGCCAGCTGGAATCCTCTGGAAAGGAAGGAGATCGCTGATAAGGAGGGATTGTGAAGCAAATTCTTCTGAGAAGGATCCCTGTAGCTTAGGATGGGGCCGGCAAAAAGACAAAGCAAGCAGAGACCTTGCAATTCCAGCAGCAGTACTGGAAACTGGGAGCAAGAGGCCTCCTCTCAAATGGGAGCAGAGACTTAAGTCCATCAAGGGCAGTAATGTAAAGGAGCAGGATTTCCTGAGGGCCCAGCAGAGGTCATAAGGAATGTGTGCAGCTCAGGAAGCCAGAGAAAGTGTCTGGACTAGAAAGAAGTGGGGGGGAAATACTTCACTCTACCAGGATAAAGATTTGTTTCGGTTTTGGTTTTCAGACTGAAGATTATTTCAATTTAGTTTTTGTCTGACAAAATAGATTCCACAGACGGGGAGCCTTTTGGTGCCCTTCCACAAGTGACCTTACACCAAGGCAAAGCCCAAGTGGAATTGTGCAGCCATGTAGGGACCGGTCTTGCTGCACTGCTTCCAGAAGATGATCCTGCAAGACATGACTCAGACCAGCCACTGTCATGCCAGGCTCATGTGGCCCCAGTGAGGCTGTTTCCAAAGAGGCTTACCCCAGACTTACTTTCCTCCTTTGTTGCAGAGCGATTATTTTTTGTTTTTGCTTTCTCCAGTCCCAGAGACTGTGGCTCAGCTCCTGTGGCATGCGTGCACTTGAGGAAACTGGAGCCATCCATCACTGCCAGGAGATATGCTGTACGCAGCAGGTCAGCTCCCACCTCCCGCTGCTCCTGCAGCGAGGGCTGCAAATCTTAAAAAGATGCATAACATGCACATTGCAAACAGCCATTCATCATCGAGGAGCCATGCCCCAGACACCCCGGCACAGCCCAGCAAGCTGCTCCGGCTGTGCACACCGAGCTGCACAGCTCGTCCTGTGCCCAGCTGCCTCGCAACGAGAGGAGCACGAGGACAAGAAGCCAGGCAAGCAGCCACGGATCGCGGCTTGTGCTACAAAGGTGACATCCGCGTTCTCCGCTCTCTAGAAAGGTTTAGTGCTGCTAAGGTGGCCCATAATCATTAAATTATGAAAATGTAAGTTGCTGGGAGGAAATTAATACCAGGCATGACTTGGGAAAAGGCTGCTTTCTTGTGAAGTAATTATGAAATTAAAATTTGATCTCTCCCTGGTGATTGCACAAAGGATACGGTTGAGGTCTCAAGCACAACAATACAGGCAGGGTTTCAGCAGAAGAAACGCGGAAGGTTTCACTAGACAAAAAAGCTCAATTAAAAAATGGGGCAGGGAGGATGACTTTTTGTAAATTACACGAATTTGGCTAAAAGGCGTAATCAAGCAGGTTATGGCACAGGGTCCGCAGACTTCCAATTACTTTTTACAAGTTGGATTCAAGCTGTTAGGAAATGCAGCTTATCTGAATAAGACTAATAATGCTAAGCTAATTAGACCCACAGGCATTAGCCGGCAGATAAATTCAGGCAAAAAGAGGGACAGTGTCACTTTAAATACTGCCTTGGGATCGGAGGAAAAGCTAATGAGGAGTGTCAGTTGGGGCTGTTTTATTAGGTGGCTCTCCAGAGGATACAGCTCGAGGTTTCTGTAGCAGGGCTTCTGTGCTTGATTCAATAAATCAATTTATATTAAATGGGGGTGCAGCGCGGGCGTCTGCTTCATAAAGCTCTCTGTGGCATTTCTCAATCTGCTTATGCACTGCTCAGCCAGGCTACCTGAGCGTGCTGTCAAAGGATGTGGAGCGGAGCAGTAAAGAATAAGACAGCAGCCACACTGGCAATATTTGTTCAATCGGGCTTGTGCATTACCAAGCAAAACATGTACATTGGCTCTCGCCATGGTACTCTGGATCCCCAATAAGTGATTAATGAGACACTGGTTCTTGTGAGCCGGGGACTGAACCGCAGACTGCAAAGCAGGCTGTGCAATGAAAGCAAAAGGCATCCATCCCAAACAATACAAAATGGCTTGAAAAGTGAAGTTGCTTATTCAATCAGATGCTCAGAGGCTGAAAGACATTCCCTGTTGGAAAAGGGCGAGCGCAGAATAGGCTGGCAGCTTGCCAGGAAGTGGCCAATATTGACTCTAGAATAAAATAGGTTTTGCTCAGCGCTAGCCCTAGGGCACCAGCCTCTGCCTTGGAATCAATCACACACATAGCACATCCCCAGGCCAGGCTGAGTGTAGGTCATGTATTGTGACAAAACCTCACCAGAACGGGGCCAGTGGGGCCCTGCAGGTACCGTCAGTGGGCACACTCAGGTGCAGCACACAGCCCTTGAGCTCACTGAGCTCTGGGGCTCCAGTTCCAATGGCATGGCTGGGGCTGCACTGGATCAAACTGCTATGTATGGGTCCAGTACGACTGTGTGCAGTGCTGGAGGGCAAAGGAAGTCAGGAATGTGTCAGGTCTGAAACTGGATTTTTTTGTCCAGGCTCTTTTGCTGCTGAAACGTATTGAGTCAAGAAGCTAGAGCTTTGATCTGAAAACAAGCATTTAACAAATCCTACTTTAATGCAAACACCAGAAAGGCCACTGTTTACATTCCAAGGAAAAGCAAAAAGTTAATTTTGAAACCACAAAGGCTGGTGCCAATGGGTAGTATCTTCTGGATACCTCTGGTTAAACACAAGGCTGTAGGGCTGCAGGAGGCTGACAGGTACACTGGATGAAACAACCCCACATGCCTCCGTGCTGTAAGGGGCACCGTTAGCCAGAACACCGTCAAGCAGGTTTGGAGATGGTGTCTGAGATGCATTTGGAGCAAAGCAGAATTGTTCTCCCTGATTTACCCACATGTAACGAAAAGCCTGCCAACTGTAAAAGGAAGAGATGGAAAACACTCACTGTGTGCAGTCCTTAAAAGGAGCACAGTTTTCACCAGGCACGCCTCTTTCCCATTTATTTCTACCTCTTATAGCACTAACATCATTTTGCTCTTGTGGACAGAGTCCTCCCAACGCTTCTGCTGCCAGGACGTGTCCGTGTCACCAGAAGTACCCAGCTTTCTGATTCAAGCTTAACCTCGGCAAGCCGTGGTCTGAAAACCCCAGACCAGAGATCCAGCTGTGAAAGACTGTTAGTAACACAGATGTCTGCCAGCAAATTACAACTCGAGACAGCTTGGAGGCTTGTTCAGCAGGAGACACAGTTCTTAAGATGCCTTGCCAGCTACAGAACACTTTCTGCGATGGCTGCTCCATCACGATGTGCGGGGGATGAGGGTGCAGGAGGAGCTGTTCATGGCCAGTTTCAATCTATATGGGATTCATTTTACATACATTTAATGCAGCAGATTTCTCATCCCACTGAAGAGAAGAGAGAAAAGGTAAGGGGTGAGAGAGAACTGGAGGCAGAAGAGAAATACCAGTATCAGGGCAGTTACAGGCAGCCTAGACTAGTGATGCAGCACACATTGCTGGATCAGTGGTTGTCCTATTGCTGCAGGGAAACTTGGCAGCTCTACTACCACTGTGGGCAGCTGAGACAAAGCCAGTGTGGAAACTTCACAGGAAAAAAAAAAAGAAAATATGGGAAGAAAAAAAAGGCCAAATGCATTATGACAGACCCAAAGACAATAACTTTCTGTAATCCAAATGAGCTGGGCAAGCCAATCCATTGTTGAGAATCTGAAAAACTCCAGTGCACAGGATAGGGGAAAAAAATAATAATAAAAAAATCATACAGCTTCTAATAGGAAACACAGAGAATGTCCTGAATTTTAAAGTAAAACAGTTCATTTTCCTGAGGAAACTCCAGAGCAGAGTTTTACATCCTCCCACTAAAGGAGGCAGTAAGTGTAAGGCTGTTTCTTCCTGACATCACATGCACCTCTCTTTGGGTACATGAAAATGTCAACACACAGTGAAATCAGCGACCAAAAAAAGATTCAGACAATTGATCTGCATCTTAAGTGATAAAGGTTTGGCAACACTTTAGCATAGCAGGCTTTGGCTGGCCAAAGCACCATCTGATGTTTTCTAGAAAAGAAATATATATGCTAATTTATTTTCCATGATAGATACTGTCCTTAGAAACAAATGGAGAACAGATATGTCCTTGGCTGCCATGTCCTGATGCATCAATTAACTTGAAGAATTAGAAGGGGAAGAAAAGACGAGCAAGACTCTCGAGGTGGAGAAGAATCACTGAAACGTCAGCCTCCACAAACCATCACCTCTGAGTGGACATCAAGGTAGAAATCTCACATCTCATCCACAACCTCAGCCACTAAGAGTGACCCAGATTTTGGATAAACAGAAGCAGATTGCATTTACTCTGCTTAGGAGATGACTGCATGTAATTCGATGGAAAACAAGACTTCCTCGGGCAAGCACCGTGAGAAAAAGAAATGGATTCTTATTTAAAAGGACTCTGACTTTGATAAATGCTATGACAATAGAGCATTTTCCTCACCATTTCATTGTCCTGAAGCAAAGAAAGAAAGAGGCAGTATGTACACTAGCTGTGGGGTACAGAACAGCTGAGAAATTCAGATTATTTTATTCAGAACAAAAACGCAGCCCCCATTTTCCACTTCCAGCTAGAAGTCAAAAGGAACAGCAGGGAGAGCTAGTATCATCACAGTCTCCACATGCTTTTGCTTGGCACAAGCCACCTCTTTCTGGGAAATCACTGAGGTAAATTCAGACTTGAATTTTCAAGTCACAATTTTAGTATTTGTTCCAGAACAACTACTTACAGCTAAGTATATTTGTGCTAACCCAGTGGTAATCTTTGCACTGACCATATTAGAATCTGTAACTGGATCAATGTGTTTCCCGCACTTCAGGAAATTCAGAGAAATCAGCAGGAAAATCAACTCATTTCTCCCCCCCACCATATGCTAGAGTTCACACACCAGTACTGAAATACAATACATCAAAACAAATCTGCAATCAGTTTAGACTTATCCAATATCTTCTACTCGCTATTCTACATTTGAAACATGTTCCTTCTTATTTATCTTTCTTCAAAAGCCAAGCTAGCTATACAATAACCATTCTGTATAAGGTGAAGTGCAATGCACAGATTCATAAGCAAGTAACAAGCTGATTAGCAGGCTTAGTCCTCTGTTTAATTTTTAACCATTCCAACACTGTATGCATCCCAACATCCTGCTTCTGATTTTAACTGAAAAACAAACAACACTGTAAGTAGAACTCTCACTGCAGTTTTTGACATAGCTCTCATGTTCATTTGGAACCTCTTCTTCCAAAAATAGCTGTTTTCCCCACTTCATCCTTTTCTTGGTATTTATCAACACCAAATTTGATCACTGTGATACCCATTCGTGGAAATCATTTAATCCTTCACAGCTCCTCACAGCCCTTTTTGTTTATGTGCCACCTCCAAAGACTGCAACTTCAGTCATTCTAACTGCATTTCTTTTCCAGACCTCTAACCAACTGGGGAAAAGCCAAACAACTCCTGTGAACTTGGGGAATTCTCTTTATCTTCCAACCAGTTAAATAATTCCGCTCCTACCCTGCTTTTTGGAGATACTTAGTACCTCTCCACAATATTTGTTGTGTGGTTTTGCTTCCTCCTCCACCAAATTGTATTTCACATCTTGAAAAACCTTTTGGAAGTCTACATGAAGTCACTCCTTTCTGATGCTTCAGAGATCGATGTGCTTAATAAGAGAAATCTCCCTTTACAGAAACTGGGAGAGTGTCTTTCAGGTATTTTACTGTTCAGCCTCAGTTGAGCCAATGTTCTAATTTTGTTCCTATTCTTTCACTCATGCCCATTAAATGCCCTGCACATTTTCAGAATTATTATTTTCAGGAAAGGACTGCATATTTCTACTAGCAGCTGTTCAAGTTGATGGACAATTATGAGTATTCCCAGATTAATATGTTCTGTACAATACAAACACTCCAGATTATATTAGTAAACGTAGGTTATTACTCTGACATTAAAATATCATTATATTTATGGTCTGTAAGGTATGGGACAATCAGAAGCATGTGGAGTTGTAGTTGTACTTGTACATGCCATTCTCCAAATCTATAAGAGCTCAGGCTTTTTTTACCCTCTTCATCCCTCCATTTCCTCAATGAACATTTTCTAAGGATGCTAAAACACAAACAGCAGAGAAGCAAAAGCTATTTGCATATATAAGACATTTGCCTTTATACGTCACATACACAGTACTCAACATCAAGGAATGGGACATCCCTGAGTGAGAGTTACTTGAGAAAGAGCCTCCCGAACTGACATGAAACAATGAAGACATTGACAGAAACAAAGAAACAAACATTAGGTCTGTCTAATGACAAAAAACTCATCACTCTTCCTGTCTTCACCTCATCAAGTCAGTACTGTTCATTGAAATCTTTCATTTTAGTACGACTATAACTTTTATTCATATAGGCCCTCAAGGGTTACCCAATTTAGATGTCAGCTGCAGTGGAGCATGGGAAGCAGCTCCTTCCTTCTGCACGCAAAGGGATGGTCACCCACTGATCCAGATTCTCTAAGGAGTTGCTTGCAAGATAGGAAAGTTGTTTATCTTTCAGGAATACTCGTGGTACATTTTCTCTTTTGAGTATTTGCCCTGCTTTGAGTGCTCATGTGCTAAAATGATCTGTGATCTGGGCTGTGGAGGAAGGACAACACATTTTAAATGTTAATTTCTATAAGAAAAATGCATCTGAAAGATGAAAATACCTTTCTTTATAATACAAAGCTGTACACCTCCACCTTTGATGCAGTTTACTCACAGATGCATACAAAGCAGGTATGTGCTGGGGAAAAGGATGACCTCCTGCTGAGAAGGGCACGTCCTTACCAGCCAGTCATGTTGAAGTCACGGTAGAGCATCCTCTTTCCAACTTCCTTGCGCTGCACTCTCCGTGGAAACTCTAAATGTGTGAACTCATTTCCCAGCAAGTGGGGCTGCATGTAAGCCTGTGGGTAAAAATCAAGCCACAGAAACCACATGAAGATTATCAAATATCTATTTTTACTGAGGTAGCACTACTACCCCTTCTCACTCCCTTCCCACACACTTTTTATTTTTTCTTTCCCTTTTTCCTCCTTTTCAAACAAAGAAGACAAGAAGCTCTGCTTCAGTGAGGTGCACATACATTAGTTCTCATACTACCTGGAGTCTGGTGCTTCCTTTATCTAGAATATGGTTAAAGAAAAGCAGCGATTGGCAGTGTCAATATTCAGCCAGTGCTGCTGCTGGGTGCTGCTCTCCAGATACTAAAAGGCCTTTTTGACGACAGAGCCAAGCCCAAGGCTCGAGTGCATCACAGCTGACAGTGCTTGAGAAAACCATGAGGCAGTTTCTGCTTTGTCCACTGCATACTGTGTGCACAGATCACCTGACAGGTTATCCTTAGACATACCGTATTTCTTCATTTGGAAATAAACTTCTCTTGGTTTTGTTTGTTGGGTTGTGTTTTGGTTTTTTTTGTTTTTTTTTTTTTGTTTTGTTTTTAATAAATGCAAAAACCATCCTTTCCGCCCCACCAAAGCCACATAGTGAGTTTTTCTGAAGATATAGACAAATTGGCTAGGGAACAAGAAGAGCTGCATTTCTTAACCTTTCTGCAGGTAACTCTTTTGTTATCCAGCCAGTTAAGGCAATAAGGTCTGTCTTATCTTCAGCAGCAGCTGCCGTCAGGGCAGATCAAATGAGCTGGCTTTAGTTGCTGGGTTTGTCATAAATCTAGTGCTCATCAAAGGTGAGCAGCAGGAAGCAGAGGAAACCCTTATTGATCTACCTGGCAGCTATCATGCAGATAGTTCACAATAAAATATTTCCTGCATTTAAGGGCTGAACCTGCTCCCACTCAATTTAATAGGAGCTGGATCAGGCTCAGTACATCGCAGCGCTAACTGTCCATCAGCCTGTCCCTGCTCCCTTCGCCAGGCATCCTTTCACAAAACACCTCCCAGCTCAGCTGAGACAGGGCTGAAGGAGATGCTCTGTGGAGCTGACAAGATTGGATTCTGCTTTCAAGAGGCAGCTTTCAAGCACACGAGTATGATCTTGACACTGTGATCCCTTCCTGAAACAGGAGCTCCATCAGATTCTCTCTGTGCACAGTTAAGGGAATTCCATTGCTCCTCCTGCAATCTACAGGCATCCAAGGTTCCCTCCTGCACCTAAACTTCTATGGCCATCTAATTAGATTGCCGCTACTCGATACAGAAATGTCTGAGGAGCACTTCAGACTGGCCAAGCAATGTTAGATGAGATGAGGCTTTCCATACTTCCAGAACTCATATATAAAATACATACATAAAATTTGTATTTATTTTTGCTCAAGTTGCAAAGAAGTTGCAATATCCTAACGATTTCTGCATTCTACATGTAGCATTTTCTTTGTATTATTTGCCCTTTTCAGTCTGTGATTTTATAAACCCAACAGTCTGCTTAGAAAGTGTAATTTAGTTCACTTTTGAAGATAAATAGCCTATCTTGATTAAATCATTACAACTTCTAGGTAAAGACTAGTGTTACCTATCTACGAAGAAAGAAGACTTACTGAAGGCATAAACCCCCAAGACCTGAAATGAAAATGGAGATATTTAACTCCTAGATTATGAGATTACTTATTAGGCTAGATCATGGGTTCAGAAGAAATAAACTTACAGGCTTTTAGTATTTTTCCCCTTGAAAACAAGAATTTCCTTTATTGAAAAGGGAATGCAATTGGGAGAGACTGCATTTCATAAAGATTTACTCAGATGGAAAGTCTGAGGTCACAAGTGAAATAAGATTAATAAAGCTGGCAGAGTTACCACAGGACTGCTAATGTTCAAATAAGATTTCTCTTCCGCAGCCAAGCCTCAATGCTTGATTTACAATCTAGGGATCTTAACTTGATTCTAATATTTTTGGCATCAGTGGAACAGAGGGAAAAGAGCAATTTGGAAGCTTCTGGTGCTGTGAGCTGAATTCTTATGTGAAGAATCTATTTATTTATTTATTTTTATTTTCAACAGTTGTTCTTGATGCTTCATTGTAATTCTACAGAGAAGAGTACAGCTATGACTTTCAGTTGAGTTTGCTGAAAACTGTTCTCCATTTACTACAAAGCAGGGTTCTTCTCCATTTCCACCCCTACCAAACCATGCAGAAGCAAATAAATAAAAGCACCTCTTTAAAAATCTACAGCTCTCTCAAGTAGCTACACAGACACTAAGAAATCCCTTGAACGGATTAAAAAACCCATAAGCAGCAAGCTAAGTACGAGAATTTCAGCTGTGATGAGGCACCACATTTTAATTTTCATTTGTTTAGTCACGATTTTTAAGAACCTCTGATTAGAAACATCATTCAGAGAACTTAAAATGCAATAAAAACAGTGACTATCAAACACTTTCTGTATCCTTATGAGGCATGTTCAGACAACGTTGTTATTCCGTGTTATGAAACAGGAATATTTTCCATCATTTTTCTTTCAGAAGCTGTTACAGTTTTTTGGCATAAATCTGGCACAGTTTGTATCATATGTTTGGTACTCAGCCATTTTATGGTGTATTTTGTGGCTGGATGTATTACATTCAACATTAGCTGTATGAAATGGAGTCTGTTCAGGGAAATATTAGTCACGTTTCTTTCAAAAGGCCATTTACTTCCTGCTGTGTTTCCCAGTGTTCAGCAAAGCAAATATGAAATTAAGATAAACCCAGACTTACGCACTAGTGTGCTCGTTAATTAGGTGGCAGGGAACATCGTGCATACCTTATTGTACCTTACAAGTCTCTTTTCTCCACTCTATTCCCACATTTGCCAATGCACTTTGCAGCTCGTCCAGAGATGCTCTGGCAACTAGCAGTTTTGCTGCATTGCTTGGTATTTTTGAATGCTTTTCCATGTGTCAGCCATACCTTACAGTAGTTTTCTTATTGTATCATGTCATTTTTTCCAAGAGGTTATTTTACTACCTTAGAATACCTCTTACAACAGCAACTACTGCACAATGCATCTAGGAGTTCTCTAAATTACTCAGTTGTCACCATATGGCCAGGTTCACGTTTAAGCCAAATGAAGATAACTAAAGGAGGTGGTGTAGAATAAAGGAAGGAAGTAGGAGATGAATCCATTCCTGAATCAGTCCTCCCTTCGTTACAAAAGGCCAGGACCTTTTTTACCACAGCATCATGCAGTGCAACAGATGGTCAAAGCAGTGATATGTTGCATGAACTGTAAGAGATTTAAGTAACGTCTAACTCGTAACTTAGGGACTAAACTGACATTTGGGAGATCTAGGTTCACCACCCCTTCCTGTTCCCCAATTACTTAACCCTCATCTGGACAATGAAATAAGAAATTCTCTTTGAACTCACGCCTGTCCAGTCTCTTTGTTCATGTGGTGCCAAACACAGAGCACTCACACTGTCTAAGGGAATAAGTAACAAAATCTATACAGTTCACTACTGCAGTTTACACTGCCATGACTAAAATCAGTAATCTCCTCAGAAGACAAAAGAAAAATTGCCTGTCACAATATTTGCCCGCACAACTGCTGCACATACCAGAGCAGTTCCCAGTCAATACTGGACTGGGTTCTCCCTCAAGATACGTTGATACAGAAAGCCAGAGCCTTACTAGAGTAGGCACTGCGTGAGATCTCCTGCTAGAATGCTGAATAGAAAAGATAGAAACCAAAATTCAAAGGAGATTCATGAAAGTGTGCTAGTGAAGGGGAAACAGTGTGGACGCTGACACTGTTTGGAAGCTAAAGAGCCAAGTGGATACTCCTGTAAGGCCTTCAAGCCTTCAAGGTTCTCTTTAAGGAGAGCTCTCTGACTGAAGGACTGCCTTTCTCTGCAACACCTTTGCAAGCCCCCAGGTGCAAAGTCTGTTTCCACCTCTCCCACATTCATGAAGCCTGCTGGAAGACTGCAGCGTGGACCTGTGTGATGTCCAGAGTGACTGGTCAGTGAATCTGTTCTTTTGAAGCAGCCGTGACTGAGGCCTGGAGGTCACTCTTGGACACACAGCAATAAAATTGCATTAAAATATGAGGTAGGTATAGAAAGCATTTTTTTTTCCACTAGTTTTTTCTACCAATGATGTTTGGAACACAGTTGTATCTAAGACTGAGCTGGAGGACTTCATGCAATAAATTTTACATGGTCAAAACAGCTCCTTTTCCTGACATTTCTTTACATATGGAAGTTAAGGACCTGAAGACAGAGGATGAATAGAGAAGAAGCAGTTAAACTAAATTAACTTCCCGTATGGCCAAGGTGATCAGCAGGATCTAAAGGCAGATGAAGGCTTCTCCACTCTGACTGTACTAACAGAATCTATGCAGGCAGCCAGTATTCAGTAACCTGCCTGCTGTAAATTCACACCCTCCATTTGCCTTTGCAGCAGCTTCTCACCAAAGACAGCCCTGAGCTGAAACATCACCTCGGCATTTACCAGGTGAAATATTTATGCTAAAATGATTAACTGACTTGCTTTCTATCATTCAGGAAGAACAGTTCAATACGTTTGGAATTGAGAAACTTCACTTCAGCTGCAAATAAGAAAATAAATCCAAAGCAAGTAAGTTTCCAATAGGAACAACAAAAGATATGCATAAAGCAGAATGACAGAAGAATCAGGGGACAGCCCAAGGCGATGAGTTATTTGGGATCTAATCAACAGGACAGATGCAAGAGTGGAATGTAATATCACTTCAGAGTGTAACGTTTATATCAACCTTGTAAGGAATTTGGAGGGCTTCTTTTTTTTTTTTAATGCTAAAGCAAAAATGTTACTTACGAAATGTTATACTTGAAATTATCTCTAATTTTGTTTCACGCTTTTGCTGTCTTGCGTGTATTTTCTTTGAACATGATACCAATAGCCCTGGTATACTTGTTACATATTGAAACAAAATAAACAAACAAAGGAAAAGAAATTTCCAAAAGAAACAGAAGAAATGCTTTTCAGATCAGCTCCTGTTTTCAAATGTAAGACAGAAAGGACATCAAAAGAGAAAAAATCCCTTGTAGGCAATGTTTTATCTCATATTTCCTACAGAAGCACCAGACTTCCTAGATACTAAAGATACCTTTTTATTTTAAAGGCAAACAAAATTTATTTTAAATGTAACAGGAGCGTAAATATTTATTAGGTCTCTTTTCCATTTGGTTCTCTGAATATGAATACTGCTAAAGTAGCGTTTCCTCTGAAATTTTCAGCTTCAAGCCAGTGAAGCTGACTAAAAATCAAATGTGATGGTTGTGGAAACATCCGCATTTCCTTATGAATCTTCCGCCGCTGCCCCTTCAACCATTGGCATTGGCATACTTTCAAACTACAGCTATTGGGTCAGACTAAAGGAAACAGATACGAGAAGAACAGGGAATGCCTCCAGCCTTGGCCTGTCCACCTTGCTTCATTAACAGCAAACAGTGACACTGCCTTGTCTTACTCTTGAATTTCCAGGAGGAAAAAGCAGGAGATCAGAGGAAGTAGAAAAGAAAACTCTCAGACACATTAAGAATAGCATTTTGATGAACAACCAATCTACTCCAATCAACTGATCTCAAAATCAGTGAAAAACTTGAAAAACAACAGGATTATCTGCATAAAAAATAACATTATGCACTTACGTTCCTTGGGTGGCTTACTGGCCAATAGGACTTGTACAAAACATCCTGTACCCTCTTGGGTAGTTATCCTGTCACAGCTGCATGGCTGTTGCTACAATAAATGTCTTTCTTCACCTACCCTATGCTGCAGCTACTAACACTCACTCAGATCACCTCTAGCATGGACATCTTTTCCCTAAGCTGGCTCTCTTGGCATACTATTACAGCAAATGGATAAAACCCAACAATATTGTTCACATGTGTGCAAAGAGTACTCTTATGTACTTCCTACTGTCACAAAGTAAACACTGGGATGTACTGAAATACCTCTGTGGCTTGTTAGCTGTGTGTCTGAGCTCTTATTATCCAGCACCAATAAGCTGCTGAAGTTCAGCAGCTGAACAAGTTGCATAAGCACAGCCATACAAACCAACAGCCTCTACAAAAGAGGTAACACTCCTTTCATCAGTATTTGCATTGTCAGGCTTTTCTGCACATTTGCTGATGGCTAAAACATATATACACAGGCATAATCAGTCACAGGTGTTCAGCAGACATGGTCCTCCACTGAGCCACAGTAACTCAACCACATGGGTCTGAAACCCAGACATTCTTGGGCAATGCTCATCAGCAGCAGTGCCTGATATGGTTCTCCAGTCTCTTACCAGATACTGAAGTCTCTGGCGTTCAGTCTCTGGAGTGAATTCTGAAGACATTGGAATGACTTCGCCATTTCGGATTATTATAGCCCTGTAGGGGTAATAAAGCATTGTTAGTAGAGGGGAAAAATGTAAAAACACCCAGAAAACCAGGGGGTACAGTCAGACACTTATTCTTTTCGGAGTCATAGTAAAATAAAGCAATTTCTTTTCTACTGAAGTTATCAACAGACAGGATAACAATTCCTGCTGTGCATCTTTTAGCCTGGATAACAACGTATATTTGTATATGCCAAATTCATTTCAGAGCACAAAAAAACCATCCAAACAACAAAGGCAAGTGTTATTTCAGCTGATGTCTACTGGGCATCCTTATTAGTGAAATGTAGACACCCAGAGGAGATGCTGCAGATTCAGCGACTGCAGAACTACTCTTTGCAGGTTTTAATCCCAGCTGGGGCTGACACTGTCTACACTACTGGCTTCAAATGACTAAAGCAAGCTCTTTCCAATTATTGATTGGTCATATGTCATGTCAGAACATTTCTTTTCCAACAGCAAATGGAAATGGCAAAGAAAATCCTGTTTAACACAAATTCAACTAGCTACCTGCCAGAAGCAGACAGGTAATGGAATGACTATAGATCAGTAGAGAGATTTCACATGCACTTCTGCAAATGGCAGGGAAGAAATGTTCTCCAGCACCTGTCTGTTGCCTCTTAAACTGCTCTGTTGCCTGCAAAATATTGTCTGATCCTTCTCTGGTGTAATTTCCCTGCAGGCAACACAGTAAAGAGGGGTAAAATTCATACATACTGCATTTACTGGTCATGTATTCACTCACAAAATCATATTACTTTATTATTTGCACAGCTTTGTAAGCATAGTAACACCTGGCGCTTTCCAACAGCTGGATGAACATCCCAGAGATCTTAATACTGATTTGGAGCTGTTTCTCAACCATCAGTTGATTAGTTCACTGTTTGGGTAACAGCAGCATACCAAACCACCTCCCCTCATGAATTTGCACTTCTCTTGATAATTGGGTCAATTTGCTGGAATGGCATTTATGCCAGGTATTCTGATGGCACTACAAGACATCCAAAGATGGTGTAGGTATACAAATGCTGAAAACCTAAGCTCTAAAGTCAAAATGTGGTCCTGACACAAACCAGCTGTGCAAACTTAGTGGTACTCTGTAACTGTCCAAGTATTCAGGATATAATATTGGACTAACACAGTCTCTGAACGATCATCTAATATTGCTAGTATGCAAATAGAAGGGGCATCACAGCAGAGGAAAGGAGCCATCATATTTCTCAGATTCATGCAGTAAAGAAGAAATAGGTTCAGGTCTGAGCAGCACTAGCAGAAGTGGAATTGATATAACTGCTTAGCGTGTCAAGCTAATTTTTTAATTATCTTTTGCTTCCTCTTTAATCACCTATTCATGAGAAACATGTATTTTAAAGACCACTGAACTCTGGGTTCATCTTTTTCTTTGTGTACACCGACATACTTACTATATATGTTGATAGCTATCATTCTCACTTCTGTGGGTAGAATTGGGCCCTGAGGGACTAACATCATATAAAAAGCAATTCAGAGGCGAGTGGGTCAACCTTTCATGGCTCAACTTATTTTCGCTAGAAATTGCAGCCACCTGGGATGAGAAGTACAAGCCAGCACAAAAAACCTTTGCAGGGGTGGGGAGAGAACAAGGCAGTGATGTTAATAGCTGATTAAACAGAGCCTCAGTTTTATGTTTTTCATTAACGTTTACGGCAGTTAGACTTGATTCAACTCAAAAGTTACATCTGCTCATAAGAGTCAAATGATGTGATCTGAGGAGTTAAACAACTCTAGATATTAGCAGTGGGAGGGATGCAGATGCACACATACAGGTCAGCGGTATGAATTCATCTCTGCTGGGCTCGTTATCCTGTTAGCAGTCTCGTTAGCTTTCCACACCAGCTGCTTAGTAATTTCATGACAGCAAGGGATATTTCTGACCGTCTATATGACAGAAATGGACATATTTGTTGGCAGCCTCACTAGAGAAGCCAGGCATGAAAGCCCGGCCCAAGAGCTGCTGCACTCAGTGGGATTTTTGTGATTTAAGAGGTGCCGTATCAAACCCTAGTTGGACTCAGAGACTGAACTGCCCTTTCAGTGACCTGGCAACGACAGAGCTGGAGCAGCAAAGCTGTCAAGCACGGTCTGAAGGCTCTTCCCATGGAGCAGTCTCCAGAGCCCTGCACCACTACCTGCTCCCACCAAGAGAGCCTGGTGCAGGGAACAGCCCAGCCGCCGCCTTCCAGCAGCCGCTCTATACAGTTCAGCAGGACAATTAATTTTAACTTTACACTTCCTAATGGACTAACAAGCAACATCACGTTACGTGAGTGTTGTTGCTTCTGCCACACATGGAAGATATACGCATGTAATGAAATAGTGCTCTGAAAGCATTTAACTCCCTGCGTACTGTGGAAGTACGGGCGTATTATTTTATGCCAGAATAAAGCTACCCTATTAAACTGTCAGAAGTAGCTACATAGGAAGCCAGAGAACTTGGAGAGATGCAGTGTTCAGGGAGCATCTGACTGCCATGTTTAATGGTGACATTTTAATTTCAGCCACAGTGGTGAAACACATTATAGCATGGCCACAGGGCAAGCCTGCCAAAGGAAGCTGGGTGATTCATGTTTGTAGGGAACAAGTATGTCAACAACCAACAAAATATTTTTTGATGACAAGGTTACTTCAGAGCCACACCAATCATTAGTTTACATCAGCAATAAAGAAGTAATAAAAAAAGCACAAAAGTTGGGTGGGTTTTCTTTTTTTCTCTTTCTTTTTTTTTTTTTTTTACCTCTTTCTTTTTTCAGCTTTCACTTAGAATTTTAAGTATTTGCTTATTTTCTATATTGAGCTTTGATACTTTAAAACATGATTTGGTGCTGTAGTACACATCCCCTTTCAAAATACGTGGTGAATGAAGCAACTAAAGGGTAAAAATCTGTCAGTGCCTTGCAGTGGTGCTCTCACACTTGGGACATAGCAACAACACATTGGCCTAGGGAAAATATCAATACATCAATTACTTTTGCATTTTTAATACGGATAAAACAGCCACCCCTCCCTGAAGCAAGCAGGGCTGCTTTTCTTCTTTTTTTCTTCCTTTCTTTTGTCGAGAATACAATCAGCAAAGAATTGCACAGCATCCTTTCTGAGTTTCTTAAGAGAAACAAATAGAGGGAAACCCATACATTTTAGAGGAAGCTATTGTTAGTTACTCTCATTTAATCACATGGAGAAAGAAACACTTTAGGGAACAAGGTCAAAAGTGTAATTTCACCGCTGTCATGGGTCTATTGGGATTCTGGTGTTCAAAACAAAGAGGCATCTCCTACTGTTAGGAGTATTCAGGGGACACCCTGATTCCATTACACACTTTTCCAGCCAAAAATGATTTGAAACGCAACATTAAACTGCACATTCCTACAACAGAGAATAAAAATCTGGTAAAGGTGACAAAGAGAGACCATTCAGAAAACCCTTTTTGACAGCGTATATCAATTCCAAGCCACAGGGAGGATGTATCCATTTTGTCAAAAGGTGTTAAGCGTTGTGGATTTGGTACAGATGAAGCAGCAGTGTCTGGCCTGTCTGAAGAGGTATTAGAAATGTGTCAATGGAAAAGAAAGAGGGATTAAACTGACAGAAAGAATAAGGCAGGGTTTTATTACATTCAAAGGAGGAACCAAACAGTAGATTTTAATTAGGTGTGTCACAAAATAACTGGCAGAAAAAAATGTAAATCCTAGAAATATGGAATTGGTCTAGATGAGTACTTGTTTACTGCAATAACTAAATGCATACATTTAAAGAAGCCAAGGAAGCAGACTGCTAATGCCTGGTGATTTTCAATCCACCAAAGTTCCATTTATTTACGTTTCCTTAATTGCTATGAAATGAAATAAGAAGATTCAAAATAATGTTCACCTCCTCTGTAAATAAACCAAGTAAATTAAGTTCCACTGGAACTTAACCATTACGATCAACCACGATGATTACTGATGAGTTTTAATACATTCAGCCCTGGCTTCTTGGTTTCACTTATTGCTAACTGGATTACTCTTCTTAATCCCATGCAGACTCATTTCTCAATGTTTCTTTAGAAACCAGATGAACAAACACCTCACTGCACTGGCAATAATCACAGAACTATAGTGAAAAGCCTTTAATTTATTTCCTTAATTTTATGAATTAAGTCAGGCTGGGGATAGTAAAACAAACCATTACGTAGTGTTTAGCTGGCATTAAAACAGGTCCCAGTGATGACATATCCATCACCGTAAAAATTGGAGGTGAAAGCAGCAACCCTCATCAACACCTATGGCAAAACACACATCTGCCTACCACCTGTAATATCCACGAGAAGACTCATAAATGTCTAGCTCCTACTTTGCATCTCAACCAAAAAAACAAGAAGCAAAATGGAGAGGGCATAGAGCCAATTAAAAGGGCCTCTGTCCTCATTTTCCAGCTGCTGCCACTCAAGAGTCCTGACACTCTGCTTCCTTGGCACTTCTCAGTGTAAACAACAGGCTCTCCACAAAAATGCATTCAGACTGGACGTTTGGAAAAATTTATCTTCCATGAGGGTGGTTAAACTCTGGAACGGGCTTCTTACAGAGGTGGTCAATGTCCCATGCCTGTCAATGTATAAAAGGCATTTGGATAACACCCTCACTAATACGCTTTAATTTCCTGTTAGCCCTGAAGTGGTAACGCAGTTCGACTTGATGATCTTTGTAGGTCACTTCCAACTGAACTTTTCTGAGTATTGGATCATTTATCATTCAGCTGAACAAAGCCAACATTAAAAAGGAACGCATTCTCCCTGTGACAATTCAGTCAGGTCCTGCAGGAATAACAATGAACCCTCCCAAGATTTTGGGGAGGCCTTCTGCAGTCTGCCTTTGCCCTCTGAGCAGACAAACTGGCCACCTTTGGAGCACAACTTCTGGATACAGCTATGCTTCATGATAATGCTGATGTCAGGCTTTCACAGGTAGCAGCCAAAGAATCCAAGGGCTCCTCTTCATTTCACCCATGTTGCATTGCTGCTGTGGGGCTATATGTATCTCCTCCTGCCTTTGCAAGGCACATAGAATGGAGTTATAAAATCTAGTTCCTGTAAGAAATCCTGAGAGTGGTCTTTCAGAGGCATGGTACCAGCATACCAGCTGCTCCTGTAGCACACTCTAGGGCTTTATGGAATTCTAGTTAACCCAGTCATTCATATTTACATTTCTACTGCTTATTTAGCAATGCCCATGGAGAAGGCCTCTAGGCAAAATAAGGGTCTTAATACACTTTAAAGTCACTACTTCAGTGGCCTGGTTTTACGAAATCATCACACAATTTTTAATAAAGGATCATGAATGGGTAGGGAGAAGCTATTTCTCAAAATAATAATCATAGATTTCCATGGAAGTGCTTATTTCTCATTTCTATTAGCTGAATCTGTCAGAATCTTCCTTACCGCCACCAAGAACAACAAAAATCTGGATTTCTAAAACAGATCTCACGTTCCATCCCATGTATTCAACTAACAAATTAGTAAGCAGCAGTCAGAGGGATCTCTTGCACCTGGCGGCCTCATACTGCATCCAATAGTGAGAGGCACTAGGGTACCATCAATGCTGTTACTAAACTGCTTCACTTGTTTCTGTATCACTACTTGCTCCCTGGTTTTAAATTAAATCTAACGCTAAGCTTGAAGATTGTTCACAGAGGAGACAGCTGAAGAAGACACTGTCCAGCGATTTCTGACCCGAGAAATTCAGAGGCTCTTTGCTGTGGTGCAGCTCCATTCCCAGGAGATTCTCCCTTCAATTCCATACACTAGTTGAGGTTGTCCTCACATGGACTGCTTTTCTGAGTCAGTCTAAGTATGGGGTTGCTATTATTAACAGTTGGCTAATTATTAACAGTCAGCTTTACTAAGAGTGTTTCATTTTAGGGCTAATTACACTTTTTTTTGGTACTCCCTCCCCTCACGAATAGGATACAGGATGGCATTAGCTATCTATATGTGATTTTTTTTTTCTTGTGTTTTATCAGGAAAGTAAGTTTTACTACTGAAATATCCGTATATGATGTCTTTGTACATTTACACATCTTTACCATGTAGCATTTCCTACTTTAGTACCTGTAGTATGAAGTCAAAAGTCTATTAATTAAACTAAAACATTGTGTAAGGAATCGTATGTACTTTCCCATTGCTTTACATCTGAATGCATTGGTCTTCCTAGCCAGCAGCTAGGAAGCCATTACTGGTTTGCAGTGAGCAGATACTGCAAGAACACAAAAACTGTCTGCCAATGGTTCCAGCCTGCTTACACTGGAGATTTGCTGCCCTCGTGGGATTCATTCTGTTCACAGTGATTTCAGTGTTTCTTCATTTGAAAACCACTAAGTCCAGGGGTTGCAGTGATGATGCATCACCACATTTCTGCAAAATGGCTGAACAACATGCCACCCATTATTTGGGTCATGCCAGGAAGGTGAACAAAGCAGCACAGTCACATCTTTGTGACCAGCTCTGAGCCTTGGGACCATTATCTCTGGAATCAAAGTCTGTTTCTCTGCTGTCCAGGATATCACATTCATCTCCAGGACGAGTTACTATGGCAACTAAGCCTGGGCTTAGGGATGAAGGCATCACTTTGCAAGCCAGCGCTTACTGTGTCAGTAATATGGCTGGGGTATGGCTAACCACAGAAGGTCAAAGAAGTGCAGATATTTTTCTCTGCTCTTCACTGATTCACCATTGACAATGTCAGAACGATTTTAGTCCCTAAAGAATTACATCTACTTTGATTTCAGCTTTTCTGCTTTCTCAGTTCAGCAGCAGAGCCCTTCAATACTAAGGACTTCAGAAGACCAGGTAAGCCTGGAGTGCTCCCTATGGTTCCCCTCCCTCAGTATGGAAGGCAACTAGAGATGGGAGGTGCACAGCTTGCCTGGCATGCCTTGGCACTGACCTGTGAGACAGGAAGGAAAAAAGAATCCACCATGCTCTCTGCTTGACTAAAAAGGCACAGATTAAAGAGGTAAAACTGAGTTCAAAACTGAGCTCAGTGCAGTGCACTGGAGCATGTGGATTCTGCTATACTTGCTTATATCACAAGCTGCCTGTATTCAAGATCACAGGCTCTTTGTGCATCAGTACCAGTGCTTAAAATAATGCTTTAGCATTCTTTACTCAACTTGCCTCATATATCATGAGTCCTACAGTTAAACATGCAACACACACGTGGGGATGTTATTACAGCAGGAATTTTTCCTTGATCAGCACTCACATTCACCAATAAAAGAAAGGGGAATTTTTACTAACAGAGGTAGCTACCAACTTTTTTGTCTGAGTTGGTTAGTTGTCGTGGTGTTTTTCCCCCCTCAAAAAAAAAAAAAGAAAAAATCTAAGATAATTAAAGTTAATGGGATCTATCACTCCTAGAAACTAATAGCAATGAACTGTAGCTTTCCAGTTTGCTAGGAGTATTCAAATAGCAAAAATTCCTGACCCTCCTCATTATCTGAAATGCAGACTTCACTGGAAGAAGGTATCTGTGTGGTTGAGACTGAAGACTTAACTGAACATACCACATGCTGAAACTGTTTACAATGGCTTTTAACACACGCTAGATTGTCATAGACATTATGAAAGCATATTCTCTCCCAGAAAAAACAAGAGTTTGGAGAAGAGGCAGAACTTGTGTGTCTTCAAAAGTCTAGGAACACTGACTGCCAAATTAATCACTTCTGCCAAGTCAGTGCTGGGTATGAGGTGCTAGTGCCTCAGAACTCATCATTCACTAGGTTGTTAGAAAGCATGCTCTCTGAGTGCAATAACTTATTTCTGATTCACCACCTTTTCTCCACACCTTTGATAAAGTGTTTCCCGAGACGCCTCCAAAAGCTTCACTCAACATGAAATTCTGCAAGGTGATCTGAGGTAGCTGCGACTCCTGTGAATTCTGTGCTCTTACTTCTCATTGGAAGGAGTCCAGGGGTAGAAGGGAAGTAGAAGTGCTTTCAGCAGCCCTGTATGGGAAGGCTTCCAAGCTGGGCAAGCAATGAAACAGGACTTGGCTGTATCTTCTGAGTCTGACTAAGATGACACGCTCTTCTGCAGCAATTTCTTCTAGGCGGCAGAATCAGACTTCTCCACCTACCAAACTGCAATCACTGAAGGAGAATGTGTGTGGGAGACTCACTTGGTCTCTCTTCACTTCACAGTCTCCTGAGCAGAGGAAGCACAGATCTGGAAGGCCTAAGCATTTTTTTTATTTTGAGTTATTCCAGTGAGAAATTAATAACCACCTAAAAAAGTGGATGAGCAGCTTGGCCGAAATATGGTCTGTAAGTGTCATTCTTGCCTCTGAGAAGGCATCATTAAAGCAAGAAGAATTTTCAGAGGACAGGGAATGATCCCCATGGATTGTGTGGCTGAAAGTGCCCTCTGCATGGCTGATCATGTTACTCTTCTCCCATCTTTAGGGGGAGACAGAAGTAAGAACGATTCTCCAAATGCTGCAGTTTGAAGCAGCTTAGTAACTGAGTTAGTCTTTCCTCCAGAGACCGCTAAGTACAAAACACAATTATTGTTGTTTATGCAGATACAGATGTAAGGAGACAAAAGAGCTTACCCAGACCACTTAAAAAAAAAAACAACAAACCAAAACAAAACAAAAAGGCAAAAAAAAAAAAAAAACAACCCAAAAACCCAACCCAAACAAACAAACAAAAATCCCACACAATTTAGATTTGAACATAGTTTGTTAAGAAAAATTTGAAAATTAAAATTTCTTTAAAAATACTGTAATCCGAAGACCAAAACAAGCCAACTCTATAATTGTAATACACTAGAGCACTGCTCGGTTTCCACCCATACAGTGCTTGGGCTTCTGGCAAAAATCACCCTGCTGGACTGTCTTGAGGAAGAGGTCAGATACCACAAACCACAAAAATGGGTCAGAAACTTCAATTCTGATTTCTCAAAAATTCTATTTCAGCTACAGTGCCAGTCAGCAAATAGGTGGCTGTTTCCATGTCTCTCTCATTTGCTTCATAACAATATTCCCAATTTCCCAAATTTTAGTCCCTACAATGAGAACTACTTATGAGATAAGCAATTAACTAGCACTATGACACAGAGTAAGTATAAATCTAGTGAAATTCAACACAGGCTGCCAATATGGAAAGAATGGAAACAGTAAATAAATTCACTTTTCAATGCACTATTATATTACACTATAAGAAATCTGTGTTGAACACACATATGGACAATTGAACTCCAGTGATGATGTTTAACCTGCACCCATATGAAAGTGCCACAGATACAGCGAGCTCCAATCACTTAGCAATCCTGAATGCCTTAGCATTAATTCTACGCTTATAAAAAGGAGGAGAAAATCTATTCTGGACATGAGAATGTATCTTCAAGCAGAGGATGAATATGTCCTGAAAACAGAAGCACAGTGAAGCAAGAAGCAGGGAATAAAAATATATATATATATATTAAAAAAAAAAAAAAAAAAAAGGTTGATGAAGCAAACAAAAAGACCTAGTGACCCTGCAAGTCTGTGAAGCCTACAAAACATTAGGCTCTTTCCTCTGATGCCAATAAATCAAAAAAGTCCAAGAACCCATTAGAAGATTTAGCAAGTATTTCAGGTTCTATGGCAAAGTCAAATCAACTTGTGCTTTTTGGCATGTTGTATATTGATAAAAGCAAGACTAACCCAAAATGCTCCAAACACAGCACAAAATGGTACTGCCTGCAGTTGCTGCGCAGCTCCTGAGATAGACAACATGCGAGACAGAAGAATGCTTGTGCCAAAGACAGTTAATATGATCATATCACATTAGAGCCATTGGAGTGATATTGGGTAAATGTTATGTTGCATGAGGGCTATACAGTAATGGGCAGTAATCAGTAAAAACATTTTAAGTTCTTGTTTTACTACCGCTTCATCTCTAGCTATAAAACAACATACTAATAAAGAACATAAAACTGAAAGAACTGAGATTAACAAGGCGTGTTATGGCAATTTAGAAGTAAAAGCCACTTTAGCAATATAAAACTGAACAATGCTGTTTAAAAGAATGAGCAGACATTCCTTATTAAAAAAAAAAAAAGAACCAATCATCCAACAGCAAAAAGACCAAAGAAACCCCAGATATTCAGAGTGTCTACCACAGGGTAGTAGTCACAGTGTATAAAGCAATACAAATGCTCACTAAAAAGGCACTGTGTATCAGACAGCACTATCAGCACTACCTAAACAACCTTGCACAGACAATGCTAACCACTGAGAGGGGGAAAGAGAGAGGGTGGCATTGAAAAGCTCTGGTCAATATGCAGACATAAATTTTGACTCTACATGTAGATATATTTATGGCAGAGTCCAAGAATGATCAAGCCATTAGAAAACGAAAGAGGATCCCTCCAAGTTGTTTTTATCAGGCTCTGAAGACATCACCTAATTTTTAGTAGGATTCTGATATCATGCGCAGTTAATGTATAATTATTACAGAAATGTGATTGCATCGTTAGCATAAGTTTAATTGTATCATTGACATTAGTGATGCCATAACATCAAGCTCAATAATAGTTCATAACAAAACGTACAATTAGCACAATTTTTCTCTTTTTTACACCAACCAAAAGTGTTCAGATTGAAGAAGCCTAATAGTCCCTACAGAAGTGAGCTAGGGCTGAACCTGAAAGGATTGCTGGCTGGTAATTTAGTAATATGGTAATTAAAGTCTTTTCATGATGTAATTACACATCAACTACAAAAGGACAGCTGCTATACAACAGTGCCAGGGTACGTGGCATGAAATGATTAGATTTGAGAAGCTTTAGTGGTTAAACTGAATACCACAGGCATAAGTCTGAGGTATAGCTGGCACCACACAGCAAATTATTATTCAAGTCTCATGCTTGCAGTTTCCTTAGTCTCATTGTGACAGTAACAGTTTGTTGTATGTACCTTGGTCCTGTGACAGCAGAAGCTGTTCAAAACCCACCTCTATAAGCTTCTGTTGTTTCTAATTCCAGGTAATTTCAAAGAGCAAGCCCTCTTTTGGGCAGAGGCTGTACAAATCAGAATTGTGTAAACTCAAAATGTTCAGTTATCAGCACTGCAGCAAGAAATCTCTTATAGATAAGTCTGCTGGAAATGTAGCCTGATTTAACTGCAGTTATTATTTTTTTTTTAATTTATTCTAGTATGAGGGTGGAGAAGGTAGAAGGAGACTGAGGACAGAAGAGGCATAAATGAGTTGGTGAATCCAAGGAAACTAGAACTCCACTGAAGTACAGAGGGTTTTGGCATCTACTTCCAAAAGCAACAAACATAAGGCCTGTGTTTGGAAAAAAAAGCAACAAAACAAAAACCCACTCTTCTCCTAAAAAACATATAAACATTTTGTTTAGTAGTTTCCTTATTATATTTCTCAGTATCCTCATTTGTATCTGTACCAAACAAAAATTTGACAGTGCAAGGCATGAGACAGTAAAAATGCATGTATTTTTCCACTAACACAAATAAGGAACCTCTTGGCTACGTGACTTGGCTCTTAAAAATACAACAATGCACTGTGCGCCCTGGAAGTAGGCAGACAAGCTCAGAGCTGCTTTCCTAGTCCTAAAATGTCATTTTAGGAATGAGAAGCAACTTGGATGTTTCACAGTAACTGCAGGCCGCCCTCTCACCCCCTTCCTGAAACATGAGAAGTAGTGGGAGAGAGACTCAGATCAACCAGACTTCTACACTTTAAAGCTTTTCTTAAAAATACTTTATTCAGCTAGGAAAATCTATAAGCAGGCCCATGTGAAAATGAAAGATTTTGGAAACTCGGAGAATTCTCCTCAGCATGAGGAAGACTTCCATGAGGTTCATTTGGAAAGCTGAAAACCAAACTGTTTTGGATCTAAAATGACTCTGTTACCCATAAGGATCTGAAGAATGAGTAGAAGAACTTCAGTCTTACTTCAAAGAGTACTCAGCCCTGCCAGTGGCTTCCTTCTTTTCCTCTTTTTCTAAAAAACAGACATTTTGGATAGGTTTAATGAACATTCAAAGCCACTTGATTTCTCAGTGGTTTTAACTACCGTGGACACTGGGACTACCTCAAGATCACCACCAATAAGAATTTCTTCCCATGAGTATGCCCAGGATTCAACAGAGTTGAAGCTGCTCTCAGGAAGCAGAGGAAGATCCTGGGGGAACTGCAAGCAGCCAGTCATTTACGACTAAAGACTTCAGTCCTAGAAAGCAGGTCCTGCCTGGCCAGTTTTGCACTGCACAATTAAGGAACTAAGCAATTAGCTAACTCTATGGAAGAGACTCAACTGTACTTCAAAGTTCATTGGCAAAGGAAAACACAATTACTTCTAATCTGATGGAAGAGAGGTAAAACATAGTACAGTTAGTGATTTTGAAGAGTAGATGGGCAGTCTGATACTCAACCATGTTTCTGGGTACATTTTGCAAGGACTCATCTGCTACTTGATGGGAAAAGGAGATTCAAATATGCCATTTGTCAAGAGGAATTGGTGAGCAACTTACAACATATGTAGCAAATTCAACTAAGAACAATGACTAACATGAAAAGCAAAGCACTTTATGCACAATGGATTTGTCTTCCTATACATTTTAATGCAGAAAAAGGCAATACAAATATTTGGTTTAAGCTTCAAAACACTTTACTCTTGAGTGTTGTCTCTGTGAATAGATAGGTGTGCACAGTATGAACATGAACTGTGTGCATTGAAAACTCAAACAACACAAATGCGTAACTGTGGTGGTCTTCATCAAAAGACAACACAGTTCAGTACCTGTACAGACTTCAGTTACTCAGTTACTAACTGAACCCAAATGCAGTCTGTGTCATGCAGAGAACTACTCTCTGCTGGCCTGTTTATGCAGAGCACTGCCAGAAGAAACATGTGAAGGTATGAAGTCTTGCAAGAACTGCCTCTTTCTCTCTGGCAGTGGTATGGGTAGAGAATGTGAGAGAGGGAAGGAATGCAAGTGAGAGGTTCCCAGCATACTCCTAGTTTTAGCTAAGTCAGAAGAAAAAGCAGGAGCTTCTCGTTCATGAGAGTAACAGTTCTTGAATATAGCATTCAGTTCTGAGGAACAGGCAAGTACATGAGTCAGAGCAGGACACAGTAAAAATCCTAACCTCTGGATAGCCCTCCACACCCCCTGCAGGAGTAGCAGAAATTTACTGTCAATACTATTTTCAATTATATCAAAAACTAATAGCCAGGTGGTCTTCCAAGGCTAGTCCTAGGGACAGCAGCCTCAGGATAAGCCGTTCCAGATGCAGTCCCCCATCAAACAGTGTCCAATGTACAATTCTACTACACCTGTTTCAATGGTTCTTTAGTGCCTTTTCCCTTCTCTGCAACCATCAACTCATTCAGAGACACTGATAAGGAAGTCACCCTGAGTGCATCCACCACTCAGCTGGACACTGGAAGTCTATCACTATCTTTTGCATTAATTTTTGCGACGCCTGTTAAGAGAGTCCAGCTGAAAAACAGAACAACCTGGTGATACCACTTGCCACCAAGGAGCTCAGGAACACCGTATCTTGGGAGTTTGGATGTGGGAGTAGAAAACATATCACACTCACTTACCTGCTATCGCCAGCATTTGCCACATAAAGCTTCCCCAATAAATACACCACCACAAGGGCTGTGCAGCCACCGGAAATGTTATACACGGTCCTCTCACGTTCTATTTGTAAATCCTATAGGAAAAGAAAACAAAATGCATATATATATATAAAATGACGGCACTACAATTAATACTTTAAAAAATAAAGATTCCCCCCCTAAAATTACAATTTTCTTCAACTGCAAGTCTTTACCATTGCAGCTCTGACTACACACTCAGAGAGAAGAATGGAAAGCCTTGGAGCATCTACTATTTGTGATACAAATCTGGGGATAAAACAGGACAGAACTGTAAAACATCAGGCATCATGGAATAAAGGGCAATGCTGAGGGATGCAAGAGATTTTGCTATGGAAAAAGCACAAAGAAGGCAAAGATAAATGTAGCTGAACAACAGATACCTGGTGGTATAATTGGAGAGCACTTTACATAGACAGCAAATAATTAATGAGACCTAGCTATGACATGAATAACTATCTTCTCTCCAAGCAGAGGCTAGGATTGTGAAGCACACATCTTTACAAACAATGGCAAGACACTCAAGCAACAGGGCTAACCTTCATAAATACAGAAGAGGGGAGTGATGCTAAACTTGTTAAAAACAACAACAACAACAAAAAACATGAAATAGAACAACAGCAGTAGAACACTGAAAAAATACTAGTACTAGGCATGCACAGAATTGCCAGGATGAGCTACAGTGCGTAAGGCTGTGTCTTGTCTCACCGATTTTATGAGGCCCTGGAAAGAACTTATGAATATGCACAAATATAGAGAGGTATGTACCTACTCAAACAGTTCTTCCTGTGTTTAACTTCCAACTGATTCTGAGTTTAATAAGAAACACTATATAAATATAAAAAGCCCTCCTGCTTAATACATAGGTAGAACACAAGTCACATCTGTCACTGACAGTCAGTCAAGCCCAGCAATATACAATTATCCTAAGAAAGCTTAGAGACCATGAAAAAAAAAGGTAAATGAGCTACTTCCCAGCACTCCATACATCTTCAACACAACTGACTGTATACCAGTGAACTCACTCTGCTGCCTCTTAGTTTAGCTTAGCTTAGCTTCTGCTAATAACCAAACATGTTAGAAGTCACCCTCCTCTCCTGAATCCAGAATCCAACCTAATATCAAACTGTTCTTTCCCTGCAATACTAGATTCAAACAGGGAGTGTCACCTAACATAGCTGTTGCAAGTAACTAGCAGATCTTTTCAGCTAAACCTTGCCTACTTGTAAGCATTTTTTATTATGAATGTATTTGCCTCTCTGTGTTCTGTACTTCATTATTTGCGTTAAGCAACAAACAGCGCAAATTGTCCATGCCTCGGGGTATGGGATTTAGAGCTTTATTTCAGAGCTTTATTTATCCGAGCAAAAGAACCACAACAAATGCTAACCAGAACAGCTGCAATTCGATTAAAAACCTGCAGCGCAGAAGCAGGCCAGGGACCACTCTTTGTTTACACATTTCTGGAGAGGGAGGTGACCAGGATGGCAGAGGGGATGCTCAGCACTGCCCACTCGCTGTCCTGAGCGAGCTGGGCAGGAAGGGTTCCCATTTCTCATAGTGCCTGTCACAAATAATGTGACTCCTAGCAGACCAGAGTGCACACACAGCCTGATCCTATTTGTGCCATCAACTCAGCAACAGGGAGGGCGGTGGGGACGAGAAAGGTGTGCAGCACTACCCAACAAGGCCATCATCTGCTGCACAGAGGAACTGCAAGCTGCTCTGCCACAGACAGCAGGTTTTGTTCTGGCTCTTGCTACTAACTGCAAGTATTTTTTTTGTTTGTTTGTTTGTTTTCCCCTTAACGTATCACTATTTTTTTAAATTATTTTTGGTAGGTATGCTGTGGTGAAGACCAGAAGGAAAACACCTCAAAGCTAAAAATCAAATCTTGCCGAGCCTTTGGTCACAGACATGGGCTTGTTGCAAATGCCACTTTATCTAATCTTGCCATAGAGAAGCTGATTTTCCTCCCCATGGTTTCCATATATTTTTAAATTAAGCTGAAAAGAGCAGTTCAAAGGAAGCAGATGTTTCTAACCATCAAAATAATTTAAACTTACAAATACTACAGTGGATTTTCCAGGCACTGCCAGGAATTTTAAAATAGCTTCATCTCTGCTGCTCAGAGTATCCTCTGAGACCTTGAAACAAAGTACAATTCCTCACCTGGTCTCAGCCCTGTCACACACACGCTTCACAAGTGCTAGAATGCCTATATTAAAATTTATTCCCTTCAATAAGCAGAACTCAGAAGCATTTATTATGAGATGGAGAAGATGGATAACCCTTAGGGCCTCATTCTCAGAGTTTGCTTGACTTAAACTAGACCTTGTGCGCTAAAAGAGGTTTCCTATATCTCAACAAAATTCGAGGGAAAAAGGTAAAACAAAATAAAATGAAGCCCACCATTACTACTAACTCATTCTGATGTAGAGATATTGGCTTTTAACAAAATACTTCTCATCAGTGCTGCTGGGAAAGTGGTGCAGCACAAAAAGAGGCAGAACACCTCTGAAGCCTTTAGGGGTGTAAAGAGTTCTAGGTGAAGGCCAAGTATGTACAAAACTTTCCTAATTTCCCACCTGGGGAAAGATTTCAGAGTAATCTTTTTTCTCTTCCTCCCTCCTCCTTTTCTGTACGATGCAAAAAATCTCTGTATAGCAACCTGCTTATAGGGGAAGAGCTGAGCAAAGCTGGGCTGGATCATACGATGTCTCTTTCAGTCCAAAGGGCAGTATGGGGCACACTATCAGAACCCAATGGATTTGGAGAACTTAACCCAACAAAAAAAATGTAAAATGGTCTACAATGGTCTAAAATAAAATAAAGAAAATAAAAATTTCTGTACCCTCTGTTGAAAAGGCTGACATTTAATGCCCAAGGAGGGAAAAAAATCTGTGCTCTGCCCCCTACTGAGGATGGGGAATGTTGCAGCAGGCAGGAGCAGGGTACCCACATGGGTTGCCTCATGTCCCGCTCCCCAGCGGACTGAGCACAGGGGAGGATGGAGCCAGATCTCTGTAGGACACTGAGGGGCTGCAGGGCATGCTTCCAGGGCAGGCACCTTCTCCGCGGATTACAGCATCAGCCTGAGGATGCAGAGTCAGCACTAAGGACAGCCCATCCCCACTGCGCTGACCACAGGGTAGGGTGCATCTTCAGCACCTGTCTCACTAAGGCTTGGAGCTGAGTTTCCCCAAGCAAAAGCACTCATTTGTCATGCTATCTCATAACCTTTTCCAAAAACAGAAGCAGACTACGCCATGAAGGCAGTACTGTTTGCTCAGTCCGAGGCTCAGAGTGGCTTGCTCATGCCACCTTGTGGAGATCTGCCAGACAGGCTCTGGTTCTACCTCTGTGAGCATGGCATGGGCAGTGCCATGGGGTGCTGCAGGGCCCTATCTTGTTCTTCCTTCCAGTATTTTCTATCAGAATGTTTGGGGCACATCTTGGGCTGCGGGCACGAGCCACTGGCAGCCCTGCCCAGGCTGGCTCATACAGGCACGCTGCTGGTGTGCTGCAGGGCTGGGGGCAGAGGGTGAGAGAACACCAACTGTGAGGGCACAGAGAAGCGTGTGCCAGCTGCATCTGACGCCAAATTTTAAAAGTTCAGGATCATGAAAACAGGCGTAGGTAAACTGATCAAATTGCAGTATCATCATTATAGCTAGTCGTCTTACTGCACTAAGAGCTAAAATATACTTCAGCTATTTCCATCCTCAGAGTAGGTCCTCTGGTAGCTGCATCTTGTTATAACTGCAAGTAGCTTTACCTCCTACACATAGGATATCTATTAACATTTTATTTTAAATAAAAAATCATGTTTCAGAGGGCATAAAGTCGAAGTTAACTCTTTAAATCACTTCAGCTCAGTCAAAAAGGCATCAAAACAGTTGTACCTCTACTGTAAGCCCCCTTATTTCTAATGGCTGTTTAGCCAGAGGAATTTTTGTCTAGAAGAAAAACCATACAGCACGTGTTGATCTCTCAAGATCGGTGCCATTTTAATTGGAAAGACTTTGTGAAAGTATCTGCCTAGATCTGAATCAAAAGAATCTCAAAAAAGAAGAAAAAGCTTGATACAGCAGACACAAATTTCCAATAAATGACACAGCCTAGTTATGCGCCATTTTTTTTCCCCATCAAAAATAAGGAGGGTTTAGTGTGGAATTGGTCCTTCCTGTCCAAGGTCTTTAATAGATATTAAATTGCACTCATACACACAAGGTTAAATTCAGAGAAGTGATAATAGTTTAATGCTTCTGTTCAGTAGTGAAGAGTATTTGGAAGTATCCACTCAATTCCTAGAACTGAAACTCTACATACACATCTCAAAACTCAAGAAATGAAAATTAGAGGGTCTGACTTGGAATACCTCCAAAACTTAAGCTAATTTATTTTCATTCAAGTAAAGTAATTGTGGTCACTGAAAATTGTTGATATTGAGTGTTACTATTATTTTCAATAGAACAGTGAAAACATGTCACAAAAACTTGCTCAAAGGGTCACAACACTGAGATGCCTGCCTTATGTGTCCAGGAATGTAAGCTTTCACCAAGTGCTAGGTAGAATGATACACTTTGCTGGCGTGAAACCCTTGAAAATTATGCAAGTTTTAACTGCACTGAACTACCTCAACAATATTCACGATGTTCCAATACAAAGCAGGAACTGACAAACAATATACTGTGGAGGAGGCCCAAAGTCTTCATTCAAAGACTGTTAGTATAAGCCAGCAGGAAGTCACAGAGAGGTGGGATGAATCACTGCAGGCACAGATGAGACTCATCAGTGTTGATCTTAGGAACTGCTCCCTTAGGCAGACATTTATGCAAAACAATATAGTCTTGTCCCTAAACTACTTAGGAACACAGGACACCACCTAGAATTTAAGGTAGATACAGTTATATAATGCTTTTCTTAATCTCACTTTTTTTTTTTTATTAGACTTCCTTTTACAGTAAAAGATAATGACAGAAATGTATTGTGTTATGATAGTCGTACTTACAGTCATTTATATAGCCAAGTAAAAGTAGGAATTAATTACTCTGATCTGTAGAGTATAGTCAAATACACAGGGAGGAAAACAAGATACTCTTCACAGTTTGGAAAACCTGGTGTATGCAACCTGCTTTGGCAGGGGGGTTGGACTCAATGATCTCTTGAGGTCCCTTCCAACCCCTATGATTCTATAAAAAAGGGAGGACAGATTACTGTCCTCTGTATCTGGAAAACCCACACATCACATCTGCAATAAGTTATCCAGGGCTTCCACATTTCTACTGTTTTACAGCTTTTCCACTGCTCTAAGAAATAGCTTTCAGAAAAATCCCCAGACAAATGCTAGGGTATGACAGACAGGCAGTATCATCTCTTTTCTCCTTCAACAGAATGGGGAACAAGCTAGTTCTTCCTTTCTGAAGGGGGCGAGCTAAACTGACAGGAGGTTTTCACACTTCTCTTTCCTTTCAGCTCACAGAAACTCAGCCCAGTTGCTGCAGTGCATTAATATGCTCTCAGGTCCCACACTGACTGATGCATAACTGTTCTTGTGGACAGCTCAGTTTGTGAGAATGTTTGCCTGCACATCCTTGGGTAGAAAGGGCAATTCTGCAAGATAATTGCTATTCTAAATTCAAAGTGAAACATCACTTTGTTATAACAACTGCAGTTTCTAATTAGACGCATGTACTAAACAAAATTCATATATATCAGAAAATGCTATGATTGAATCCTGCCTTTGTACTTCTTTTCAGGAAGCAAATAAAGCCCCTGGGAAATGTTCATTAGTTCAAAAACCTTCTGCTCAAAAAGGAGGCTTAAAAGAAAGAACAAAAAAAGAGAGGCAGAAAAGACATCTCTCAAGACCTGATCCCAGATGTACTTGCTGACAGACAGTGCCTCTGCTCTGCCTGACTAGAATTATTTTTGAGACTGAGAAGCACTGAATGGGGATGTGGAGAGCAACTGTATCAATTATACAAGCTCAAAGAGAAAACAACTTCCCATGGGGAAATTTTGAGAGTATTCTCTTTCCACAGGACCTTGATTCTTGCAGTACACAAGTTGAGTGGGTGGCAGGAACACCCTTCATGGCCCGCTCATCCGCTCCCAACCAACCTCACTCACTCAAGAGTTGTACACACTCTCCACAGACTCTGTCTTATGAGCCACCCCAGTGCTAACAAGAACTGTAGGTCATCAGGTCAAGGAAGCTAGCTCTCATCCACATCCTTGATGTGATTTTATGACCCTTTTTTATTTGTGGGCAGCATCTGCAGAACAAGGGACACTGAAATGCCGCCTTTGCAGCTGCTCTCATAGGGCAAGGAGGCTTTCTAAGGCATGTATCTGTATACACAGCCTGACAACAGCCAAAGTTGAGATATGCTACTGTGAAGCGACACTGATTTTTAATCTTAAAAAGAAAGAGAAAAAAAAAGAAAAGAGAGGAAAGAACAAACAAGTTTCTAGCGAGTACAATTAGCAGAGGAAAGTTCAAATTACATGGTCATGACACTACCTGGGATTAAGGATGCCACTCCTGTTTGAGTGCTAGTAAGCCTGGCAGCAGCTTTCACGGTCCAAAGAACAGTTCCCTGCTTCACACAGACACAATAGGTAAGCTGCTGAGGCTCTTAAACACTATCTATGTATGGACAGAACTAGTAGGAAAAAAAGTGGAAAAAATATATTCCTTACTGTTTATTTTGCCCAAACCATGTGACTGATGGACATACAAAACACAGACTTCAGAACCTAAAGATATACGTACCATTTCCTTGAATGCACTTTCTATAGCTCCAATAACCAGGCACTCATGTGGGATCTTCTTTTCAGTGAAGAAGCGTGTTGGAGGGGTGCTGGGTGAGCCTGGGGCACCCACACCACCCCGTAAGGAGGCTGCCCGTGTCAGCGTCCTGCTGTTGGTGGCCGGGTTGTCAGGTTCCTCTCCCAGGCAGGTGGGTGGGAGGACAGCCGTGTTCCTCAGGATGTCTACAATCTCCTGCAGCTGCTCCAGGATGTGGTGCTGCAGCAGTTTGGAAGCAACCACTGCCGCCCCTGACCCAGCGTGTCCATCAAACAAGGACCAGTAGTACAGGTTGATCCCATCTGCATCCTGGGGAGACAGGAGGGAAAGAAAAGAGACTGTCACGTGGTCATGCAACCACAAGTGAGGAGAAGGAACAGCCAGTGACTTGCCAGAAACAGGTAAAGCACAGATAACTCTCCTACTGAAATAGAGAAATACTCAGCGTGTTAGTACAACCCTTGCAGAAAACAGATGTGTACTTTTGCCTATTTTTTTAAACACTCTAACTCAAAAACCTAACAAAAGGATATAGTCTTTTCTTCCATTCATCACAAAATGCTCAGACCAAGCAAAGTGATACTGTGATACTGAATGCATCTCCTAATATCTGTGTAGTGGAGAAGTATCTGAGATTCACTTCATTGTTGTGCGATGGACCTGCCACTATGGAGAGTAAAGCTACACAAGACAGCTCCTTGTACTTCTGTGACAGATCCTTCTCTTACTGGACATTAGGCCTAGTTAGTACCAAGGTGTGGCCCTTATCTCCCCAACAGGTAGATAAGGCCCACCATGCTGACAAATGGGACAGCTCAGACTTTCCATGCCTGTGCCAGTCTAGAAAGCAGCAAGGAGGTCCTCAAGGAAGGTAGACATAGCTAGGTCCAGTCACATTCCACCCATGCTGGCCTACACATTAACTGCCTAAATATTCCTAGTCTTCTGACAATCTTCTTGTATAGTACAAACCCCCTGATCAGAACAGCAAGTGTTTCAGTATGGCTCTCGCCATCACAGAGTCTCACATAGAATCACAGAATCATGATTCCCTACTCAGACTTCTGACAGGTGTAAGTCAGTTCAACCCTTACCCTGATAAGAGCAGAAGCCATGCTCTTGTAGCAGTGTTTGCTATTACTAAGACAGGACCCATTAGCCCACATGAGGATGTGGACCAAATTCCAGGCAGAACAAGTTCAGAACTGCCTGAAAAAAATATTAAGGAGCCATACCCAAGATGAACTCAAATCTTCTGCAAAATTCATCAAGACATCCTTAGTAAAACATTTAAGGAGTAACAATATGTCTCTGCATAATAACATATTTGACAGCAGGATTGGGAAATTATATTTCCAGTCTTGTTTGCCTTCTTTCTTCTTAACACTTCACCTTCCTTCACCTTTGCTGAAATAACTGTTCTGGGGCTGCCCTGCAAGTCAGACAGGAGTAGACTAATACAGACACAGAAATAGATGATTTTGCAAGGAATTGGGAGCAGGCAATACTGCTGCAAAATACCAAATACTATGAAAGCATAGCCTATATCTTACAATAGTCAATTAACTTAAAAAAGAAAGAAAAAAAAAGTATCTGATGTTATGCTGTCTTGTGGCTCAACTTAGATATCATAGCAATTCCTCCACAGCTACAATACATATTTCTCTCATTCACCTGATGACTGCTCCCTTACATGACAGATCAGGATACTGTCCAGACACCACCTGAATCTCATCACTACGGATACCCAAAGCACTGATTATTTAAAATTTGTGCACACAGCTGTGAAATGCAGCTCCTTTAACTTTCTGCTGTTCCAGCTGTTCCACAAAGGTGCTGACCACTGGCAGCAGGACAGAGAAAACAGACCAGAGTAGGAACACCATGAACTGTCATTCACAAATCCAAAATAAATTATTCATTGCTGCCCTGAGCTACAAAACCTAATGGAAAAAGTCTCTTTTGGCAACATGTATGTAGACCATCACCACAAGCTCATGCTGTTCGAAGTGCAAAAGTTTAATTGCTGAAAAAATACTATTACTTAGAACTTTCTTTGAAGTGCATATTCTTAAGACTTGATTAAAAAAAAAATACTTTTATTTTAAGCTTATGCCATAAACATAGACAGCATGTAGTGAAGTTCAAACAAGTTCTTAAGCATTTTATTCAGAATATAGTCACCTATACAGCGGAGTTTCTCCAAGCCCAAAATTTATCAAGAGTAGGAATTCAGCAGACTATCTTGTGCATTCTACACTTCATTACCAATATGCTGAGAATCGGGAGGATTGTCCTGCAGTACTGGATTACCCTCCACATTATCATGTAGTGGTAGGGGAAAACAAAAACAAAAAAAAACCCCACCATTCTGAATGCATCACCTTATCCAGTCCCACTCTACTCGCCCAGTCTGGTACATTCACCAAAAACCTGCCATGAATTCTTATCCCTGAGGGCATGGCTGGCAGTTGTGCCAGCTCACTCTTGGTTCATAATTGCTCCAAGTTCACACTACATTTGGCTGTAAAGCCAAAAAACCTGTTTGCAAAAATAGTTTGCTTTTCATGCAAAGTGTGAAGTAGTCTGCCAACAGAAACAAGCATCCCAAACTGAAAGAGTTTTAACTAAAAACTGAAATTATTTATTTAAAATGGTAATACTGCCTCCCAGGAGTAGTTGATCAAGTTACTTCTGCTTTCATTATCCTAGGTTTGGTTCCCTGGACAACATATCTCCCTCATGATACACCATAGACAGATAATGCTTCCAGAGCTTCTGTCTTCATGCCATTTCTGAAGTGTAACTCCTTTGCAGATACATTGCCATTGTTGGCAAGGGTGTAAGAAGCAGCATAAAAGCATTATGTCTCAAAATGAAATACTTTACCTTCCACCTAGAGGATTTTTAATTTAGATAGTGTCTCCAGTCACTCTTTCTTTTTTAATCATAAATCAACAATTTAGAACTATCAGCTAAATGAATGAATAGATTTTCTAAGACAAACCCACATATTTACTGTCTTCCACTCACCTGCTCATGCATTAAGTCCTTTGTGCCTTGTTTTCCTGCGCAATATTTTGTCATCCTTCACATAGGTTAACATGAACGACAGAGAAGGGGAGTGCAAGCCTGGAGCTCCTTTACCTCACTGATCTTGCCCCTGCATTACAGTGAAGGTGATGGAAGAATACAGACAATAACAACTGAAAGATTCTTACTCCAGAGACAACCTTCTGAGCACTGCTCTAGTGAAATCCCTCATCTTCTTCAGAGGAAAGAAAGTTTTCTCCCTCTCACCTGCAGCTGTGCTGGCCCTACTGCTGTAGCCCAGAATGTGTGGGAAACGTGGTTCTCCACTCACCAGGTAATTTCTAAACTGATCAAGTCTCACATCAGCTTAGTAGTAAAATAAAGTGTCAGGGATCATGAAGTTTTAAACATTCAGAACAATAGCCTATGACAACAAGCGAAATTGAAGCATTACCACTTCTTTCCTCCAAGACACCAGGAAGCACGCAGTAGCACAGAAAAGCTCATGTGAGCCCAACCTTCATTCTCAGTCTGTCACTGATGTGAATGTGGCATGATCGTGTCAACTCTGGTGGTTCCTGCATAGGTCGCCTATCTCCTTGTTCTTTTTTGGACCAGTGACTCTAAAACAAGATGATACTGCTACCAGTTAAACTAAATGGAGACATTCACATTGCACATGTTCAAGACAGTTCTTTGAATTCTCTGTATAATCAGTGGAGAAAAAAAAACCCAAAATCTATGCTTTCACACCATCTTCATATAATTCTGAAATTTACTTATTTCTCCCTGTCAACTGCAGAAATAGACTTGATAAGCAAGGCCTGTATTATAAGTATATAAACTTATGGGAGATGATTACCACATCACCTATATACACCTTAGATGTGAGACAGAATCATAGAAAGTTTGGAAGGGACCTTAAAGATCACCTAGTTCCAACCTCCCTGCTGTGAGCAAGGACACATTCCACTAGGTCAGGCTGCCCAGGGCCCCATCGAAGCACCTGGTCTTGAACACCTCCAGGGATGGGGCATCCACAGCTCTGGGCAGCCTGTGCCAGCACCTCACCACTCTCATACATCTAACCTACCTTCATTTAGTTTGGAGCTGCTACCCATTTTCCCATCACTGAATTCTATGATAAAAAGTCCCCTTCTACTTTTCCTGCAGGTCCCCTTTACGTACAAGAAGGCCTCAATGAGGTCTTTCCAGCCTTCCCTCTCCAAGCTGAACAAGCTCCCTCAGTCTGTCTCCATAGGAGAGGTGCTCCAGCCCTCTGATCATCCTTGTGGCCCACTTCTGGACCTGATCCAACAGGTTCATGTCCTTCTTATGTTGGGGACCCAAGGGCTGAACAGGACTACAAGTAGGGACAGAGCCGAGGGGGACTATCACCTCCCTCACCCTGCTGGCCAACTCTTTTTTGATACAGTCCAGAGTACAGCTGGCTTTCTACGCTGCACATGAATAATCTCATGCTCTCCTCAGGCACAAGGCAAAAAAAGCCTAATTAGAAGGAGCTGTAATAAGGTTTACCAAGTTGTGAAAAAGAGCAGTATCCACTTGAAGAATTTAAGGAATAACGTCCATCAAAAATTTGAATCAGTCTGAGTGCATTACACAGGGCTGCATATTCTTGAACACAAATTAAAGTCAGAGAACCAAAGCTGTTACCATAACAAACATCGTGCACCATCCCTGCTCCAGAAGTTGGTCTTCCACAGAAGGACAAGTGAAATACACACACAGCAGTGCAGAACTGACACTGAGGCCAAAAAATCTAAGTAAACAGCATGTATTTTACTTACACTAATGAATATTATCTGTAAACTGCAGCAATTCAGGATGCTCTACTGCCTTAACTTCAGCTGGGATTTTCAGGCATTATTGTAGCAATTGTTAGTCCCCACAAACTTATATGCATTTCTGTGAAGCCTGATTAACTTCTGAACTAGTCAAGAGAATAACCATGAATAAAATATTAGTTGTCTAAATAAAAAAAAAGTAGAAATAAAACTCCTTTTCTCTCACCCTGAAAATAAAAACAGCTCCTTTGTCTGAAAAGACAAATTCTCCAAAATCCATGTCAATTTGATAAGAATTAAATTTATGGTAAAAATAAGGCAGAAACTCAGGGCTAGCAGTTAAGTCAAAAGGCACAAGAAGATCTTTGTTTTTCTCCCATAGCTGAGGTGCCCTCTGAAATCACCACACTATTAACTATTTTGGTGTGCATATGCAGAGCTGTTCTCCATCTGGAAGCTTGGAACTTCTTTCCAACATGAAGATACTGTACTTCAAACTCTGAAACATTGATTTCTACTAACTCTGGTAGCATTCTTTCTTTCAATTATGAATCCCTATTCATAGCTGAAAGTGGACAAAGCCCTCAGTTGGAAATACGATCAGTTAACACATCCTGATCTAGTTTAGATTTGCTTTCCAAACAGTTAGATTCAACATTCTGAATAGCTATCAAATACCTTCTAATTGACCTTCCAATTCATTTCCCATATGCACTAGGAAATTTAATAAGCTTCAGACTCTTCAATTGCTGACTTTGCATTCAGGAAGGCTCAAGAGCCTCCTGGATTTTGTAATTGTAAAACATAATTAAGACATGCAAAGTTTTGGATCAAGTAATGGGTGAGAAATCACAACAGGATATGCATATGTACAAGTAATTGGAGGTTGGATATAAAAAAAGCAGGGCAGTGTTAGTCATAAATAGCAATCAATTTCACACAGTTTCTAGGTAAGGCAGACAGTGGTCCTACACTGTAAACCTCCAGAGCTTTTTTATTCAGAACAGGCAAATGAAATATGTTGCCATTTAAAATTCTGGAAAAAAAAAAAGCACAAAAAATCCATAATCCACTCAACTACTACTGTAGCAAATACAAACCACACATAGAAAAGGAGTTAGAGCAAATATGGGGTTCTAATATGATCTGAACTGCGTGAGCAATTGCCACCCTTTCCTCAGTTAAAACCTGCCTTGTGCCACCAGCAATGTGTTCAGCTACGTACAGCAATCAGCCTTCCGTTGTACAAAACAAATACTCCTTCCCATCTCTGTGACACAAAGAAAACTACAGAACTATTAATTATGTATCTCCAGGGTACAGTGACAATTAATTACGCATGACATTTCATGACATTAAGTCCTGCCACCTGACTGTCACTATGACAATCCCCTGGAGTATGACTGGCGTTCCACTCACTGATGGCCTTCAGTGTTCACCACCATGGTACTCCTTAGTTAGAGGGCACTTCAGCTGTGTGGGTGGGCACTGCTGACATGAAGGCAGGAGGCTCAAGGGGTCCCACAGGACCACCTGCCTGCACCCCATGTGGCAAACAGACAGAACTGGGCTGAGAGTGGGATAGGGCATGGGCCACGCATCACTTCTAGAAGCAAAACATCTATCCCCAAGCACAAAGCCTGGCTGTAGAGGTTTCACTCCAATGCATAGCTCAGCTCCACCATAAGTGAGAGAGCTCTCATTCCCCTTCCTCAAAGGAAAAGGGGGAGAAAATATGATGAAAAAGGTCTTAAGGATTGAGATAAGGACTGGGCAATCACTCACCAAGTACTGTCACAGGCATAAAAGAGATGAATATAATTAATTGCCAATAATAACAGTCTGGATCAGTGAGAAACTGAAGACAAACAAACACCTTCCCACATCATTCACCCCCCTCTACCTACTCCCTTCGAGCAGTGCAGGGGAATGGGGACTGTAGTCTCTGGTGCCCCTCCATGCTCACTCTATCCCTGCTCCATGTGGGTTCCTCCCACAGAACACTGCTCTTCCCAAGGCAATCCTGTGTAGGTTTTCCACAGGCTGCAGCTCTCCAAACACTGCTCCAATATGGGCTCATACCACAGGGCTCACCATTCAGGAACTTTTCCAGCTCTGTCCCCACACGCAGTAGCTCCCCTGGCCCTCCTGCCCCACCACAAACTCCTCTTCATGCACAGCAGCTCCAGCCCAGGGCTGCTTCTGCGAGGTGTACTCATGGGCTGCGGTCTTCAGGCCTCATCTACTGCTGCACCACAGGCTCCTCCATGGATGCACGTGGAGATCTGCTCCACACGATGCCCACGGACTGCAGGGGAGCAGCCTGCTCTACCATGGACCTCTCCTTAGAGGGGAGATTTAGATTGGATGTAAGGAAAAAGTTTTTTACAATAAGGGTAGTGAAGCAGTGGAATGGTTTGCCCAGATATGTGGTGGATGCTCTGTCCCCAGAGACATTCAAGGTCAGGTTGCATGGGGTTCAAAGCAACCTGATCTAGCTGCAGGTGACCCTTTTCATTGCAAGGTAGTTGGACTAGATTGCCTTTCAAAGTCCCTTCCAACTCTTCCCACTCAAACAATAATGATTATATGATTCTCCTGGGCTGCAGGGAACTTCTGCTCCATGCCTGGAGCACTTTCCACCCTCTCTCTGCACTGACTTTGATGCCTGCAGGCCTGTTCCTCCTCTCACGTGTTCCTTCTCTCCCAGCTGCTTCTGCACAGCTGTCCTTCCCTTTCTTAAGTCTACCCTGGCAGAACACACCCAGCATTGCTCATGGCTTAGCTCCACCCAGGGGTAGGTCTGTGTTGGAGCAGCAGCACCTGGCTCTACCTTACATGGGACTTAAATTGAGCTGCTGGGCTCAGCTCACCTCTGTAGCCACCCTATCAAAACCTGGCCACATAAGCTCAATACACCAGCATGGCTTTGCACTGCTCCCTTGAGCTGCACTGCCAAGTGCAAGGCTGCAATGATGGAGTCAGCATGAAATCACACTAATCACACAACCTCAGATGGAGCTGCCATCTCAGTTTCATACATTTCCCTAAAACACAGGGAAAAACAAAGATGACACAAAGCCTTTTCAAAGATTCAGTGGAAAGAAAGGTAAAATCTAAGGAAGATGGAGTTGAGTTAAATGAAGAGATGCTAAGTTTCAGATTGCATCCTCCTTGTACACAATGCTTTAAAAAAAATAAGCAAAACCTGAAGAAGTCTCTCTCCTCTTCAGACAAATGCTTAGTAAATCACTTTAAAACACTTCTCTCATCTCTTCTTCATCCAGTATTTCTACAGAGTGTTTCAGTACTCTGAGATTATTTCAGATCATGTGTTACTGTGGGATGTGATGTCCCAAGGAGGCCTTTACAGGATTCATCCCCTAGCTTTCGCTGGTATGGCATTACATCAAGCAGTGGAGTATCTCAAGGCTATATTTATACAGGGAGCTGGACTAGATCCCCATAGGTCCTTTCTAACTCCTACGATTCTATCTTTTTTATACAGATTTAACTCATTACAATTAGCACTGAATCAGACATTTTTTAAAAAGTATTTGCTTCCAATGCTAACAATGCTATGTAAGGAAAAGTACAATATTCAACTTCAACATTAAAATACAAAAACTAAAAAATGTACGATACAAATAACGTATACTATTCCTCCCCTTTATAAGTATCTTCAGGGAGGAAATAAAATGCACAAAGGAAAAAAATGCAACTAATTGCTAGTGTAAGACTGCCCTCTAGTAGAAAACTTTCTTCAGGAATACACTGCTGATTTTGGGAAAATACATAACAAATTTAAATTCACGAGCTGTAATCTAATAACATCGTAGAACAGGTTTTACACAGCTAAATAACAAGTTCAATAGCACTTTCAAGGGTCACATTAAAAATATAAGTAAGTTTGTTGATAAGGAGACAAAAAACAAGGTAATAAGTAGCATGGAAACAGTAATATCTTACATAGATCACCTGGCTTCTCAGTTCAGACATCATGCTCTCTTATGGTCAAAATATGTTAGAAACAGAGGAAAGTAAAGGAGATCTGAAAAAGGCTTCTCTTAAGAAACTTGAAAAGAAGTGTCTGTTTTTTTTTCCAAAGCGGAGATAAAAGATACAGAATAAAAGTAGGAAATGCACTAAAAAAGAAGAAATCAGAAAAATCTGAGCTGTTTCACACATCACAGTCTCATCTAATATCCAGTTGTCCTGATGACAATTTAAATTATTAAAAAAGAACAAAAACAGCTTTCAAACATATGCAGGCTGTTCATAGACCCTTACCACTATGATACTGTAACATTATGGTTTCCACAATGATATACATTTATCATCAAGGCTAATGAAGACGTCTTTTTTATAATGAAGTTTTATGTTCCTGTATTTTTAATGTAATTTAAACACACTAAGTACATAATGTTCGGAAAAGAGTTCCTTCTGGGGCAGATGATTAACCGTGCAGTAAGGTGTATACAATACAGTGTGTCTTTTGCTCTCCTGGGAAGCATCCAATAGTACTCAAAACTGAAAGTTAACTGGACATGAGAAACATCATTGCAAAACAATCTGTGTCCCATGAGCACTCCCAGAATATGAAAAAAGAGGCAAATTCAGTATGGCTCCCATGCACCTGATGTGTTTTCCCATGGGATAGGCCTAGAACTTAAAAGTGGTATCAGAGCAGAGGTAGCATCCCTGTGTAGTACCAAAATGTGCCTCAACAAGTTGGTATCTGTTTCAGGGTCCTTGCTGTGTGCACGACAGCAGTACCTCACGTGTCAAACACACTCATCACATGGACTGAGTACATCACTGCTTATTTCTGTGGGCTTTCATACACATGCAAGTACTGCAGACAGATACTTGCTTCCTTAAAAATAATCAGTGCATACAAAAATTAAATACACTCACAAGCCCTTGTGTAAATCAACAGCAGACAACTGCATGGTCTAATACAGACTTTTTTAGAAAATAGACTATTAAAACAAATCCTATTTTGCCTGGTTTGTGTGTACGCAAAACTCCTTAATTCAAACTAGTTCAGGGAACAATCCTTTGTCATGGAGAGTGTAAATATATACTTGAAAAAAATTGTGACAGTCTGAATTTGATGGGGTATATAAGCACACGGGAACTGGTATGGATGATTTTAAGAAAGATTTGAAAAAGGACAAGGCTATTTGCAAACCTGAGTCTGAAGATGCTGCAGCAATAAGGAAGTATGAAGCAGAGCAGTGGGAGCCAGAAGTGAGGAAGAACATAAGAAGTACTGGGTCCCCAGAATGTCAAGTGTAGACATCAGGTACACTGAGTAATGGGGTTTTGGGACAGATTGAAGCATAGCAGTAATCACAACCCCGTTTAAAAAACAACAACAACAACAAAAAACAGTTAGAAAAGCGGAAAAAACGGATTTATTTATAGTCCAGTGAAGGACTAATTAGTACTTAGGGAAAAGTGGTGTTCTCCTAAAAACAGAGAGAATGTATGGCTATTCACATTGCTCATCTTCAACACTCAGACAGGACATTTTGAGGGGGCTAAATGTCTGAATTTAACTCTCAGTATGAAATATTCCTGGAGCCTGAGTCCACATTTAAAGAACAAATGAAATAATTAGTCAAGAAACAAAAAACAGATGAACGGAAGATGATTCTAAGAGTGAGTACATTACATACGTCACTCTCCCCAAAAAGAAAGACAGTCAGTGAGCATTGAATTCAGGGTGCTGGAGGACCTTAACCTCCTACATAAACCAAGCTTGTGACAAACAACGCTGCTTCAGCAAAAAGAATCCAGAGGAAGACTCCAACTCCTCATAAAATTGTGTGAATAAACAAACAGTGATGCCGTTATCCTTGCAGTGACCTTCACTGGATAACTTAAACACAGACATTAATCTCACAGCATTCTGAAGCAGTAAATTTCTCATGATTATGTTTTCATAATTTTAAAGAAAAGGAAAATACAAGAAGCACCCTCCTCTGAACATTTAAACAAAAATGTCTTAGATGTGAACAGCATTTTTCAATGCAAGAAATTAAAAATGAAATAGTAGAGCTAAGAAAAATGTAGCTAAGCTAAGCATTCCATATTTATGCAAAAGCTAATTAACAGGACATAACTGCGAATGTATGAAGCATTTAGAGGAGTTCTTTCATTGTCATAACATCACATGCTTTTACATTTCCTTCTCTACTGACAAGATAGAGAAGTCTTCTTACCGAATTGTCTTTCAGTTGGAGACCTTCTCCGTTTGGGAGTGATGATCTCCGTTTTGAGTTCTTGTTTGGTGTAGAATTAGCGCCTCCAGGTTTCTTCTTGACAAAGAGGACTTCACAGCTGGCTTGATCTTCATTGTGCGTGCTCTTCCCAGCATTTATTACTCTAAGGGGGTGGGTGGAGGATCAAAAAAGAAAAGAAAGGACATGTCAAAGTTAGCAAAGCACAGAAACCTCCACCAGTATCTCATACATGACTCAGTAGACATACAGAACCCAAAAGTATAACAAATGCCAAATGAATTGTAATACTTGACTTTTGGATAAACATACATAAGCACACAGACTTACATGCTTGCTTGTTACCATACACCTACACTTGACATAACAAGCATTTCTCACACAACTATGTGAATAAGAACCAATGGAATCAAAGCACATTTACCCTTAGGCATGACACAATTTTCCGTAAAAAGAGTATTTGATGGCTATGTCTGATAACATTTATACCTTCTGCTGAAACATGAGATCCTCAGTTGCTTTTCTATAGCAATGTCTGCTATGGTAAATAATAAATCTGTTGGCTAAGGGTGTGCAGTTTGTCAAGTTCTGAGTCTTGCGCAAATAAAATATTGGCTCTCAATCTAAAAGTTGTTTGTGCTAAAGACACAAAAAAATGCAACTGCTGTTAGCCTGTTTAAAGGACAGACTTTGCTTTGTGTTGTAAAAGGCAAGTTGTACCATAGTAACATGAAAAGATGCACTGTAGGATATCTTCAAAACAATACAACCTTAAATCCTCACACATCTGCCCCAGCTGCAACATAAGAGAGCAGTTGATTTGCATCAAGAGCTTCAGGCATTCAGAAACAAGCACAAGAGCTTAGTACTATCTGGGCAGACAAGGATACCCCAAGGCTTGCACCATAGCTGCTCACCTCCATTCAATGGTATGAAGAAGAAGCCACCACCAATTTGGGCCCCTAAACAGAAGTCTGCGTGACCCAAAATACTGCTGTTACTACCACCTGTCTCAGAACTGCCAAATTTGCACACATTTCCCACTTCTGCCTGAGAATTTCACCACAACCTGACCAACTTTGCAACAGTCAGCACAGTGCTCAGCAAGACGCACAGTTCAGCAGTCCCAGTTTCACACAGGGAGAACCTGAGCAAGCTGGGACCAGCCCTTGTAACTCACACAAGCATGTCTTTGTCCACAGATGCTGCTTTACTGCTCCTCTTCACCATTAAGCTTGAGGCCACAAGATATCTCTTGTTAGCAGCAGTGTTTCCACCCCTGGATAAGCAACTTCATATCAGGTACAAAACGTCCTTCAAAACAACCACTGCCTCCCCAGAAAGCAAAACAGCTTGAAGGCATGTCATAATCCTGATGGCAAGTTCAAGACTTACCTGATCTCTAATGTTTTGATTACAGTAAAATTTTACATAACAAAAAGCACTGATAGAGGCTGTTGGGAAGAAAAGAAAACAAAAACTGAAGGCAGGCCTGCAGGGGACTCAGCATCAGCCTGCCTCTTCTTGGGGAAACATAGATTCTGTGTCAGCCTTGCTTAATTCTTAATTCTTTTGATTTTTTAAGAGCAACATGACACTGTGACATCCAAATAAGTATGTATTCCTCCAAAGAGGAAAAACATGCTCATACTCTACATGTATATCCACTACAATTAACTACATCCAGAAACTTTCACTGCAGTGCTGATGAACATCACACACTGAGGTTTGACAGGAGAGGGGTTTTATTTGCAGAGGACATCTGTGCACATAACACCACCAGCTGTTTACAAATATTTCTTGTAAAGAAACATTAAATGTGGATAAAATAATGTTGTGAAACATACACAGAGCAGAGATTAAGGAGCACGTAGGTGCAAGGTACCCCGTGAGTAGCTTACGCACACACCCTCTGCAGAGCCCAGCATTTGAACACCTGTAGATCAAATACTGATGCAATAAACTTCTAGCTTAAAATCTCAGCATACAATCAGAAAGAGAAGTAAAAACACAATAGCAAAGAATTTATATGAGCTGATCAACAATTCTTCAGTTTGAAAGGCTTCCAGCACTATTACAGTATTGCAACAGCACAGCAAGCACTGTTTGATTGCATCAGGAACTAACAAATACTCAGTTCAGCTGATTAGACTCTTTGCTGATGTTGCTAGCCCTTTTCATTTCAATCCCATGGAAAAAAAAAAAAGACAAATAGATACAAAAGCTTCTTATTGCTTCCTGTTAGAGCTGCTCTGGTTTCTGAGCTTGGCAATGCTTCAGGGACTTGTAAAGTAGGAGATATTCCGATGTTCAATGGCACGTTAAGTTACGCATAATATGGTACCATTTCAGAAAGTTCCTACCAAGAAAATTTGTCAAGTTTCTGAATACATGAGAAAGGTTCTGAGAACACAAAGACCTAACTAGCCAGCCTGGCAGGTGGCTGCTGTGAAACACCTGGCAGCAAAACTGTGCATCAAGCACCTCCTATGATAGGTATGAACAAAAGGAACCTGGGAAGACTGAACACTAACAAGACATGCGGGTTGGAATGTTGGTATATTGTAGTGAGAGATGGGGCTGTGAAAGACATGTTCCCTCCCACAATTTCAGTTTTCCTTTCTCTATCTGAAAAAGAAGATATATATTCTTCGAAAATCTTAGCGAAAATTCAAACTAATCATGATGTTGAAAGAGCACTTATGGGCACTACAATAATGCAGGGTCTAGATGCCAAACAGTTCCCTCCTTCTGATACGGGTGCTCCTCTGCCCGCATGTCCCATTTCACACCCCAGCTTCTGGGAAAGGGCTGCCTTGCATGGAAGCAGGTGGCACCTTCTACTGAAATAGCTCTATGTTATTGCTGTCTTTCGAAGTCCTTTTCTCTGTGCAGCTTCTTAAATCCCTCCTCAAGACACTTCTTTCTACCAGATTTCCAATGCTGTTTTCACTGTTGTCTTTGCTCCTTGCTCTCTCGGACTAACTTATCAGGACATACTCTGCATCTAAATTGCTTATGCAAATAACAAAGCAGAACAAACAAGATGTTTATATCTCTTAAAGAAAAAAAAAAAGCTCCTAATTAAACCTCTGAAAATTTTATGGAAAACTTGCCATCCCCTTGAGTCGGTAGAGGAAATGTTTCAACTTCCTAAGCTTCTTAGTTCCTTTTCATATTTATCTTTCTGTCCACTTCTCAAAACTATGTTATCTTCATTACAGTGAACAAAATGAGATAAAGCATTACCTTCTCACACTTAATAAACAAAATACCCTGCCAAGACAAACCTCTGACCATGCAATTGTCCTCACTTCCAATATATCATGAATGCCAATAAGAAGAAAATGTTGGAGCGAAATGGGAGGGGAAAAAGGATTGAGGCCTATAATTCTCTACCTTTTTCTCATACACACGTTTTCAAGGGAATTTTTTTAAACCTTCTCCCCTCACAGCAGTTCCTCAAAGAACTGTTTAATTAGACCTGTTTATAAGCATCATCTCCTTTCTTCCTCCCCCATATTATTCATTTATGAGTTATCCAATTTTTTAGGAAGTGCAATCCAAATAGCATACCTAATTTGGATCAGAAGATTAGAGTACTGGCTGACTCTATGGCGTCAAACACACATTACTCTGTAATAAATAGATAACCTGAAGGTTTAACCTATAGTACAGTAGTGCAAAAATACATCCCATTTTGCAAACAGGAGCTTTGTGAAGCCTGCACACACAGTAAGGCAGTGGGATTTTATCACATTTACAGAGTGTTGTGGTTTAACCTAGCAGCAGCTCAGCACCACACTGTCATTTGCTCACTGCCCCTCCTCACAAGTGGGATGAGGAAAGAGAGCTGAATACAAAATAGAACTCGTGGGTTGAAATAAAAACTATTTAGTGAGACAGAAAAGGAAAATGGAAACAAAAAAAATCCAAAGATAACCTATATATATATATATTACCTTACCATATATATATATGCGTCCATAATGCAATTCCTCACCACCTGCTGACTGATGCCCAGCTAACAATACAACCACCCGTCAAACAGTGCCCCACTATCAGTACAACATCTCACCACCTGCTGACTGCTGCCCAGTCAATGCCCAAGCTGCCCCTGTTCAAATCCCCACAGCATGATGCCACGTGGTACGGAATAACCCCTCCCCTAATCCAGGCCAGCAGCACTGGCTCTGCCCCATCCCCTGCTGCCACAGCATGAAGACAGTGCCTCTAGCCCTGCCAGGAGGCTGGCACCAGGTGTGCTTTTATCACTCAGCAACAACCAAAGCAGTGTGCTATTCACACTGTCTCAGCTGAAACCAGGACACAGAGGTACTCATGTCAACCTCGACAGACACTTCAGTATTTTGCAAACTAATCTCTGGTATGTCCTCAACTGAAAGCAAATCCTGCAGATGTGAGCCAGCCAGTCTGACTGGCTCACAGTTAGCATTCTGCCAGGGATTCTCATGGGACCCCAAGTGCCATCTAACTGAACAGAGATGTAGGTCACTCTGTGCTTCTATTCTTCATTCATTGAGCAGGGATCCAAATCCTCTTACTGATGCCACTGATCACAAAAAAATCCTAATTTTATCTTGAAGGAACAAAAGCAGGCCAGTTGAACAAACTCAAAATAGTCTTCCATAACTGGTTTCTGACATAAAAAGTGCCAACAACGTACAAATGCCAAGTCTTCTGAAGTATTCCCATTCAGCACTCTGTTTCTCATGTTGATATCAATACATTTACTCCCTGGACTATCTTTGGCTGTTTTACTCCTATCTAAAGCATACTTGTTACGAATGCATCCAGTTGTATTTGCTCTAGCAAAAGTCCTAAGCCATGCAGCAGGAGTGTTTTACTCCAGTCGTCAAACTCTAGAAAAGTAAGTAGCCCAAATATTTTGTTTTTGTAACCTCATAAGTCTTGCAAGGTTTTTTATGTCACATGCCTTGATAAAAGTTACTGGAAAGCTGAAGAGTTAGCAGAAATGTTAATGATGCTTAGCTACAGCAATACATACAAAAATACTTTTTGAAATGTAGGGCTATTAGAACTCCAAATCTGTTTCTGCACCAGGAGAAACGTGGGAACTGTCTGCACATATGCTCCAGAACTGCCCTTACTCAGAAATAAAACCCACAGCAATGCGCATTTCTCACTGAGGAGGTGGCTTCTTGCAGAAAAGCAAGAGATGGAGTGGAAAGGACATAAAAGGGGTCTGCAAGGGTCCAAATACTTCTGATAAAGCAACAGAAATTTAAGCTTTAAACAAGATGCAGAAGAAATCTGTAACACACCATCCTGTTCTTCCCTCAGCCTCCAGCACCAGACAAGAACTCCAGCCTCCTTCCTCACTGCAGCTGGGGACTCACTTCACGCTGTTACCATCAATGTGACAACAGCTTGCATCCAACCTAACCAGTGGTACAGAAATAGCACAGATTAATTAATGCTGTACCTGTAAATAACAGACAATGTTCCCACAGTTTTGTTGTATAATTTCAACCACTGTAATTTCACCAGAATGAGGATTTTTGAAGATATAAAAGGACACATTTTCATAACCACATTGCTGTCTTTTCTCTCCTCCACTCTCCAACTCCACCTCTCTTTATTTCCAACCCCCCCCCCCCCCCCCCCCCCCCTTTCTCCTCGCCTCTAGTGAATTAGCATTCGAGTGGATGCCACTGCCTTTTTCTGTGATATCTCATTTACAGTCTTAGATTTCCAGGTAGGTGGCTGTTTCTCCCCCTTCACCCACACCAGATTTATTTCTGCGCTGGGAATTGACTCGAAAGAGATTTCATCCTATCTGTTTGAATTCTCCCACAGATGAAAGGAAGCTTTTGAAACAGACTAAACAATTTCATTCATTCATTACTGTAACTGTGATATTGCTCACATCAAAAACAAAATACCCACTGGTATTGTCTGTTATGGGCAGAAATTGAAGCCATTCCTGAATCATCTCTCTGAATCCATTGGGCTGTATAAGATCTTCATTTCCTTAAACAAATTGGAAGTGAACGTTGAGCCAAAAAAGATGAGTCTTGTGAAGCCCCAGTGTGAAAATATGGTTTCTCATGTCAGTAATCATACTGGTATACAGGGCCAGCTCCACTTAATGACCTGGCTAGAAGCTATTACATCTGCCAAGCCAATTTGGACTAAATATGGGAATAAAATAGGCAGGACATCGAAGTGGAATATGATTAAAAATTAAAATACATTAGAGAAATAAAAAACAATTTAAAAAAAGTTTAGAAATTTTCCAAAAACAATTTTAGTGTAAATGAGCACAAACTAGCAATGCACTAGTGGCACACCATCCAGTTACACTTCCCATATAACCCAAAATACAAAGCAACTGCAAGCAACAAGGCAGTATTAGGTCATAGTGATGGAGCAAGATCCATGATCACTAAGCAAAGAGCGATGAGCAGCAGCTCTGTCAGTGATAAGATGCAGGTAACAATGTGTAAAGCATCAGGCAGAGAACCTACAGTAGATGCTGAGCCACTCTGACGGGACACAAATGTGGTTAAGAGTGATCTCACTTCAGGGGTGCGCAACCTCAACCATGGCTGGAAATATAAATGTTCAGTATTCCTTCCTCACTCCTCCTCTCCTGGCTATCAGCACTAGATAATAAGAGGCTGCTAAAGCAAAGATGAACTCAATGCTGCAACAGACAACCACCATTTATTTCCCAGAAAGCACAGTGAAAGTGATGAAAACAAACTAAAAGACCTAAAGGATAATGGGGACAAACTACATAACTTCTAGATCAATTTCCACTAACACATTGAGCTGTACCTTTTTCTCCTCAGTAGGTTAATTTTGGGAAATACATATCTGGATGTATTTCAGGGTATATAGAAAGAAGTTACTCTCAAAGTTCTTCATTGATATTTCTTATCTGAATAACATATGCAGTCTTGTGAAGTTGGTGTACAGGCAAGTGTATCTGCACAAAAACCTGAAGACTTTTATGCATTGTTTGATTTTTTTTTTTTACTGCTATTTAAAAGGACAAAAAAAATGCTCACCAGCTTTGGCTGGTGACATTATGACAAGTCAGTACTTAAAACTGATCATGAAAACACTGAACAATAAAACACATTAAAAGGAACCTTTATATAGGAATATACATTAGCACAGTTCGTCAATCTCAGAATTGCCCTTTGGCTCCATTTTACCCATTACGACCGACAGCTCTTGAAACAGAATCACAGAAGGGCTAAGACTGATGTGAGCTGATACTGAGATCAGACAGTCCACCCTCTGCTCGAGCAGGGTCACCTAGAGCAGGATGCCCAGGACCATGCCAGCTGGGTTTCAGATATCTCCACAGATGGAGTCTCTACTACCTCTCAGGGAAACGTGCCACTGTTTAACCACCCTCATAGAAAAACAAACAAACAAAAAAGTGTTTTCAGCTGTTGGCCTTGAAGGGTGATAAATCGGAGTTCACTGATAAGCAACACTTAGCTTTTGGCTGCACATTGAGAATCATGTGTGTGGATAGTGCTTTTAGCAGTATTTTGATGAGAAACCTCTTTGGCACAGTCTTCCAGCTCACATGCCAATGAAGAACCCCATTCTTCCATTTCCTTCATTCTAATGCAGGGGAATAGCAGCTACTCCCAGGTCTATTCCCACCAGCTGTACAAGTCCTTACATTCATGAGACTGAGGATAAATTTGAACACAGCATCCCCTTATGAGGGGGACTTGGTAGATATGCAAGACCAACAGGAGAAAGGATATCTTTATAGAGGGTCTACTTGTCCCAGCCCATTTACAAGAAAAATACACAACCACACTGGTTAAAATGATGCAGGAAAAGCAGCCTGCCTCTAATCCCAACAGGTCTCCAGGCCTCACAAATTCTCACTTCACCTACAAGCTCAATACAGCTACTACTAAAACAACGGCCATTCCACAAACAAAACACACAACCAAATGCTCAGTTTGAACTCAAAATATTTTAATTCTATTGCAAACTCATGAGCAAATGCTTGTCCATGGCAAGTATGCTTGGAGATAACAAAATGCCTTTTTTTTCTTTTTTTTTTTTTTTTTTTTTAATTTATTTCCCAGAGTTTTACTTCCGAAAGCATAGTCCGAACAAACCCTTTCTTCCCAGTTAAATTAATGCCAGTTATATGCAAACAAAACTCTCCTCATATTTCTACTAAGCAAGTTACGCATTTAAAGTAAATCTGAAATCATTGGACTATGATGCTGTAGACACCAATTCAGCTCTTTCAGGGTTAAGAGAAATCATGATAAATGGTTTATGCAAAACTGGCCTAAGCTTCAAAAAAATTATCTTTCCTATTTAGCATGTGTGAAAGTTAATGGCAACAGTTTGGTGATGGCAGTACTAATCCCTTTTATACAGCTGTCAACTTAAATTAGCCCCAAGCTAATCTCGGCAAGTGTGACAGAAAGCATACACATTTCCAGAGATAAGTACTAATGCTTTATTCACAATAACCCTCTACTACAGCAGGTATTGTGAAGTCCCTTATAACCCGAAAGATGTCAATTTGCTAATTTATTCTTAAAAAGATATTATAGCAAATTATGTACGTATGCAAGCACACAAATGCAAGGCAAGAAAATAAAAAAAGAACATAATGTACAGCTTCATTACCAAGAATCCGTAAGTAGAAAATGAACTCAAATACATTCTTATGTTGGTAATTTTAAGAATAGCTTAGAGAAGACATTCTATTGCTGAAGTTTTTACATCCATCCTTTTTACTCTAGAGATCATTAAATAGCAGATCTGCAGCAAGTGGTCAGATGAAAAACACAATACAATTATTTTTTGCTGTAAAAGCATGCCTCAAAACTTAATCTTTTACACCCAGTATGAAAATTATTTTTCTAAAAGTCATCTTTGAAGCCTTTAAAATATAAGCTAAGTAGAAAACAAAAATATCAGCAACCTGAACCTGAAAAGAAACTGCAGAACAATGCCAGCTACCTTAATCTTGATAGATTTTGATCTTCTATCAAAACATTTGCATACTGTTCATTCACTGTGCTAGCGAGTAACAGACAACTCTGAAATCAGCATTTCTAACTCTGAGGTTAAAAATTATCAGTATTTAATGTGAAACAGGATTAGAAATTACTAAAGGATTTTTATACGTTTTCTTTTAATATACACACAGTGTTAAAATTAGTACCAATAAACAGAAGAATCACAGTGGAATGTGCAGTTTCTACCCAAGAGCAAGCATGCAGCAGTGAGCCAATAGGTGAATATACATGGCTTGGGGATAGGGCTGTCTCTTCCAGCCCAATACACTCTTCTTATTACCCAGAGGGGAGGCATCCAAGCTCTGGAGTTGGCATGCCACCTATTACAATGGTATGCTATCATGCTTCTTAGCAATGTGCTGACCCCTCTGTGCCTCAAAGGACACAGTGTTCCATGCAGGAAGCAGGACCAAACCTCAGAGTAAGGTGCTCCTCCAAACTGCTCCTGCCCTCATTGGATGGGGTAGCAGGAAGAACAAATGTACCACCCCCCAAGAACAGAGGAGGCACAGGGAAGTTAAGGTCTTACAACAGGTACAAAGTCAACACCAGAACTATCACATACTGTAGCTTATACATAGCCCTTCCCATTCTTCCCAAGCCACAAGGAAATTAAAGTCTTGTCTAGATCTGTAAAATCACATATCAGGAAATAATGAAATATTAGTGTGCCCCTGTACATTCCTACTCCAAGGAGCAACTTGTTTTCAGAAATAATAATTACAGTCACACAAATGTGAAATATGCAGCAACTGAAACTGGAAGTTCAAGAGGAATTTATTAACTTTCTGACAAGACTGCAAATAAACACTAAACAAAGGTATGAGAACCAGAAAGAAAACCCTGCAGGATGCAACAGTTAATTCTGCAAGTTAGCAAAGGAGTCAGATTGTTAGGCAAAGGCGGGAAGGTGTAGTGCCACACACCATCACCTTTCTTGGCTTTCCTGGTGTAAGCAGACCTCCATGTGCCAGTGTGCTGCCCACAGGTACACTTGGACAGCAAAAATTTTGTTTTTCAAAACCCAAATCAGCATATTGCCACAGCAAAACTGAAGAGACAGCACAGAGGCAGAAAGGGCTAGCAATGAAAAAGAAGCGGTGCATCACAACTTAGTGCTATCTAACCACAAACACAAAATACCAATCTGTAGCTTCCTTTGGAAAAAAAAAAATAAAATTAATCTGTTCTTCACATTTTGGAGACTTAACTTTTATCAGAAATGAGCATAGGAATTCACAGTGAGGGGAAACACTGCTGCTCGGACAGGTCTTCCTTCAGCTCCAACAAGTCAAGTCCAGAGCATCTTCACCTTGGCACTTGCAGTGACTGTGCACCAAGCCAAATATTTTTAATCTTCTTAGGCGTCTGCATGTGTCTATAGTCACCTCCATGTGATGGCTGCTACAAGCATGGTCCCCAGAGGTAAGATCTATTCAGATGTCCATGGTGCAGACAGCTAAGTCCGAGCTAATCACCCAGACTTTATTTATAAGTAAAGAGAAAGAGGACATCTGGGGGCATGATTCATCTGACCTATTTTAGTTGTTTACATTAGCGTGAAGTGTCTGTTCCTCTTTGTGGACAATAAAGCAGAGCCTAGACACTCATGCAGCAGGTTGTCAGCACACGGCCACATCATTCCCACCTTATATGCCTGAGGGGAGTGAGAACTGAGATGGCAACTTCTCTGTCAGTAAGTTTCCTTGTTATTTGAAATGAATTTTGCTCAAAATGCATCTTCAGTATAGAAGTCCCTTGGAATGACTAACAATGCCAACTGGTGCAGAGAACCAAGGTTAAAAGAAATGTAAAAGAAACAGCTAAATGCAGCAAAAATTATTTAAAATAATGGCCAAGGACAGGTTATCTGGTGCCTCAAATTTGGTATTATAGCTCCTGACATGGATTTAGCTCAGTGCAACCATTTAAACTCATCTAAAGCAGCTGGTGGGATTCTCAAACACAAAAAGAGATAATTGTCAACCTTGTTCATAGCAATTAAATCTGTATTGACTAAAATAGAATCTATTGTTCCCCCAAAACCCTGGGATTGGAGCCAGAAGGAACTTCATTGGAGCAGACAGTTGGCAGTTTGCAAAGGGACAGAAAACTGCAACTCTCTGGCATAAAAAAAAATAACCAGAGAACAAAGATAAGTTCAGAGATTTTATAGCAAAATACTTTCCTCTAGCAAAACTAACAGGGAGACATCAGAAATTAGTACTGAAACAGATGTCAACATCGACTTATCTCAGTGTGTATTCCACACAAACAGAAGCATGCCCAGTAATTTCTTCTGGTGACTGAAATGAAGAAAGCTAGAGATTATTACTGCTATCTTTAGACACTTGCACAGTGCTCAGATATGTTTCCTTTGGAGCCATCTGAGCACATGATATTTAGACAGACACAAAGATTCTGGATAACCATTATTAAGAGGTAACCACTGCCACTAGAGAAACAATCATTAATCTGCTCTCAATTCAAAATGATCACGAAGAAGTGGCAAAAGATTTGGAAATCACATGCCAAGGACAAAGAACCTCCAGAGCAGCATCAGCAGACAGCTGTCAGGCTGGGAAAAGCCACAGAGAGGTGGTGCCAGATTCTTAAAAGCAACGCACAGTATGTGTCACATGTCAATCCACGTGTCTCAAGGAGATCAGTCAGCTGGGGTAGAGGCAGTAAGGGCAGGACAGAAATCTTTTTTTCAAGGTAGAAAATTAAAAACAACAGAACACTAATAGTCTATCTGAAAACATGACTCTCCTAGCTGAAAACTTTCCAAATGGGGTGCAACGAAGTCTTCTGCTTGCTATGCCTGTGTGCACCTATTTGTTGCTCCTATACAGAAAGCAAATATAAAAGTTGTGTCAACTTTAATGGGTAAAATCCCATTTGCAAAGGACTCTGACAGATTGGTCTGACAGAAGAAATGCAAGCTTCCTATAACCACAGGCTTAGAAGAGGTACTAGAGTTCCCTGTGCTGTTTTGCATCCACCTCCAGGACTAGACCAGGCAGCATAAGGCTACAAGAGCAGCTTGCTTTACAGCTGATGCTTTTGGTCCTGTTCTCACTTTTCCTCCATTTTGTGGTTTTGCCTCCTCCCTGCACCAGGTGTGGCCCTCCAACTTCGTGCTAGCCTACCAATCCCTTGACAAGTATCCTTTTTCCCCCCCACAGATCCATTTCCTGATGGTTTCACAAGTTTTGTCAGCTCAGCAAATCAGAAGCAGCAAACTCTTTACCAGCTTCACTGTACAAGCCTGCTCCCTGTTTGCATCTTTACAGCTGCAGAGCAAGTCATTCTCCAGCCCAGGGAGCAAGGGTCTTTATGCTCACCCAGGACTGACTGCAATCCAACCTGCCCATAAAGAGCAGCTCCTGGCTTAGCATTGCCACACTGCTTCTGGGTAACATCTGGTAAAACACCAGATTGTAGATGCCACAGCCGTGCTGAGAACACCAGAAACAATGTCCACAAATGTGAGGATTAGCACTTAAGACAACACTGGCTTCGGCAGCATTTCCTAACATGAACATTACCCTGGAAGCCAGAATAAGACTTGCAATGAAAGAAAGTTTACCCCACACATGTAGACTCTGTAATTCCTTTAAAGTCTCCAGTTCTTGACAAAATGAGGTACATAACTGTGTCCTTCCAGTTGAGAAATTCTTGGGAACCTCACAAAAACAAATTTAGTTTTTCTACACACTTTCTCTTGAAGAGAAAAATTAAATCCACTCTTATTTTGCCATATGATTCACCTGAAATATAATTCTGTAATAAAAGATGAGTACAGATAGATGCTATTATGCATCACAAACACCATAAGCAAAAATCATTAATCTTCAAAAGATCTTTCTCCAAAGCATCAAACATGTTGTATTATTCATTGAAAAGGCTTCAACTGCACTGAGGGAAAAATAAATATAGCTGTTCTTTCACAGCAACAACATTTCAGACAGTGTCTGTTGTAGTGCAGAAAAGCCCACGTAGCTTCTCAGTTTGCTAACTGGGATGTTGTAAATGAATCTCAGCAATGAGATGGATGTCGAGTCAGCAAGTCTCAACCTTGCATGGAGACAACAGCACAGCATCACAATGTCATGCTGATGGCAGGGTGAGAGCTGCTCCTTTCTGAACACCACTCTTTTGGAGCAAAAACTTTGGCAGAGATACTTGAAACACCATTTAATCTTGGGCAACTCTAAGCCATGCTTGCAGTGCTGACCCAGTGCAGGCATTGTCCCAGCTGCTGCTTGATTCCTGGTACTATGCCCAGGCTGCCTCCTCAGGGAGCCACAGCACTGAGATACCAACGCAGTTTGCAATCCTAAGGGTGGTCGGGCCCTGAGACAGACTGCCCAGGGCAGTGGTCACAGCCCCAAGCTGCCAGAGTTCAAGAAACATTTGGACAATGCTCTCAAAAATATGGTTTGATTTTTGGGTGGTCCTGTGTGGAGCTGGAGTTGGACTCAAAGACCATTGCACATTCCTTCAACTTGGAATATTCTATGATTCTAAGATACAGCTACAATGTTATGCTGAGTCTTTTTCTTTAAGTTTGCTCAGACTTGTGTTCCTTTACTCCTGATGGCCAACCACAGGATGGCATTAAGCTTTCTGACCCAGATCTTCAACCTTCTCTAGTTGTTCCTTGTCTACCACCAAAAAACTTGGTTCTCTCTTCTCATTGCTAATTCTACATCAGCCTCCTTGAAAGGAAGCTAATGGTGGTATTCCCTACTTTCAGTCAGTGCTGTCTGAAGATACTAGCAAGAAAAAGGAAAGAAATAAAGAGAACTTCCTAGTCATGTGGGTTTAATAACCAGCAGTAAGCAAACTTCACAGGAAACGAACATAAAACCACTACTATTTGGCTGATTCTCAAAATTACACTCTAGTTTTCCAAGACTGCCTCCTAATACATAACAGCAGCTTAAGATGTGTTCCTTCTTTCCTTCAAATATCTTAACGTGTTATACAGTATCTTAGAGCAAGATACCAATCAACAAGTCTTAGATATACAGCAAACAACATGGAAGCAATTACAAAGTAAGAACAAAAAGAAAGAAACATTTTGAGCACAAGAGGAATCGGCTTAATAAAAAGTTAGTTCTCTTTAGGTAATATAGTATCTGTATACAATCAGTGAATTGTATTGCATCCTATACAAATACACACAAAAATACTTAAAAAAAAAATCTTAAAAATAACCAGGGAAGCAGACAACCTTCTTCATTTTCGATTTCTCACTTCAAACTTGCAAGGATCATGACATTAATGTCATTTTACTCCCATCTACCCATCAGCCAGATTAGAATGTCAACCTTTTCCTAGTAAAGTGTGTGTGTGTATGTATGCGTGTGATATTCTATGATGTGTGTGTGTGTGTAATACGCCATGGAGGAAAAGAAAATCCTTTACTCCATAAACTCAAATAGACATAAAATACAATCATGCCACCTCCAGTAACTGCTTTTCATTACTAGTTACATTACCATACTGTAAGTAAAATCTTTGTATACACGCAAACACATATCTTAAGCAGACAAACCTATCTGGTTAGGATAGATTTTATTTACCACACAAAGATTAAGAAATCCAGACTCTGCAGAGCTCAGTGTTGAAATCAAACACCCCTCAGAAAATATAAGCAATCAGCAAAGCAATTTGAAAGAAAGATCTATAATACAGAAGAGTCATTCTCTACTGGAAAGAAGGAAAAACAAATAAATAGAGAGAGATATCCATTCCTCTGAAATATTGATTATATCAGTAAGTACAAAATTCAGTCTTAAAAAGAAAATGCTTCTAAGATCCTCTTGTGTCATAATCCTTGTTCACTGAATTGCCTCAGTACAACTCTGTTGCCCTTGAAGTACCATTTTGGGTGGAGACAGCAAGGAGCAGGAAGAGTAATTATGTACTTCTACTAAAATTCCAGAGAAATTCACCCTCTCACAGTAGCCCCAGGACCAGACATCTCACAGAAAACGCCAAAGGAATTGCCTGCTTCCTGCTTGATATTCTTCTACTGTACGTTATGGCTGTTACAGTCTCACTTAATCACATTTTATCACTTGAGCTTAGACAAATACAGCCCCCACATATCTGGCTTCTTCCCTTCTTGTGAAAGTTTTGGCTGGCATTTCTTTCCTTTTATAAAGAAAAGAGGCTTTTCTTGGAGGTAAGATGCTAAAGGGAAATTGTCTTTTTTCTATTTTTGCAAGCAGTACTTCTGCTTAAGAAGGCATGGCTTTTCAATTATAGCAAAAAAAAAAAAAAAAAAAAAGTTTAATCCTCTTACTTCCACATGCATGAGACTTTGCAGTCTTCTGGATTTACTGTACTTTTTAGACCATAACTACCCATTGAATATAAATTGAATTTCTGTCATAAAGACATCAATGGGTGGCCATGGGACTAGCATCCCATTTATCTTCACATACAAAAATTTCACTGCATACTATTTTTTGAACTCCATGACAACAGCTCTATTTTCCCCTTCCCTAATTTCTCATCTGCCTACTAGCACAAACTGAACTACATTGAAAAAAAAAAAAAAAAAGTCTAAATGTCAAATTAAAATCATCAAACATTCCTGTTTGTAGCTGGCATTACTGTACATCAGCATTTTTTGCATTTCCTTCGTCAGATTACAGATTTGTGGTCCAATGTGCTGTGAAGTGCAGCAACTAATATCCTTCTAGAATCTTGCATATTCTCAACATGACCCTAGCATTTCATAGACATTTTCTCTGAGGATTAAACTTGTGCCTGATTAACATTTTGAGCAGCCTCTAAGCAAAGAACACTAGAATGATAACTGTATCCATTAGACTTCTATACTTCAAGTATATTTATCTGTCTTTGAGTCCGCAGTGGCCTTCAGCTGGGCTTTAAATATCATATTCAAAACACTAAACAAGAACGTTGTTATAATTGATGCTTAGTCAAGGATACGTAGTCAAGGATATTTTTGAAATTCTAAGGGAAGAATGATTTCTACTCTATACTGATACATAAATCCACTGTTTAGACATGGGAATAACACTCTCCACGTTGATTAATTATCTCAGACATCATTCTTTGCAAACTTATTCAAAATATCAAGAAGGATATCTTCTGTAACAAGGTATTATCACTTTATTAACAGCACACAAAAGCAAGGGGACACAGATCACACTCAGCTTACCTGCTTAAGAATATTTCCTGAACCACCATTTCTCTGTGGGTATTTAAGACTTACTGGATTGTGATACAGTCAAAATAATGTTCAGTCTAGGGGCTGTTTTACATAACATTTTTAAGTACACACTGTAAGTTGAGCACTCAATCCATCCTATTATGGGTCTCCAAAAGCAATGATAATCTAAGCTTATTTACCTGAAGAGTTGACTGAAAAATGAAGAGCCTATCTTCATGTTCATTTATGACATCTGCTTAATCAAAGAGAGGAGTACTTCTGTCACCATGTGAGAAAGGAGACTTTATATCTTGCTAAGTCAAGAGAGAGGGCAGGCAGGTGCCAGGAACCAACATTTTGGTTCTAAGTAAATGGCAATGAGGAACAGCTCAAAGACGTGTACAGGGCTTGAGTCATCCATTACTCATCTTTCAGACAGTCTGAAACAGATATTAAAGTCTTTAAAAACAAGTAAAAAACTGCAGAGCAGCCTGAAGTGTCCCAATGGTACAAAAAGTCCTGACTGCTTAGAAGTACAATGAAGTTTACAAATCTTTGGGAGCTAAATAAAAACAAAATCAACAACAAAAACAAGCACTTGGCATAGGAAACTATATACATGAACAAAAAGGTATACAAAGTCAGAAATAAAACCTTGCCTTTACCTTACAATAGCTTATCCCATCTGTCTCCCAACTACTCAGCTATGATCTCCAGTATATTTCACGGTGCTTTGAGTAACATTGCTCACAGTAACGTAGGGAGAGCTGATACTTGTTGGAATATGCAGCTTTTTCTAAATTCAGAATTTTTTTCAACAGTTTCTGTCTTACATACATAACTTAATCACAGCTTCATTTATCGTTGTCCTGGGCTCCATAAGAAGAGGGATGGCCAGCAGGGACAGGGAGATAACCGACCCTCTCTAGTCTGCCCTTGTGATGCCCCATCTGGAAGACTGCATCCACATCTAGGTCCTCTAACACAGGAAAGACATGAGCTGTTGGACTGGGTCCAGAGGAGGACCACAAAGATGATCAGAGGGCTGGAGCACCTCCCCTATGATGACAGGTTGAAACAGCTGGGCTTGTTCAGCTTGGAGAAGAGAAGGCTGTTAGTTAGAAGACCTCATTGCAGCCTTCCAGTATTTAAAAGATAATTATAAAAAGGAGGGAAATCAACTTCTTACTTATGTAGACAGTGATAGGACAAGGAGGAATAGTTTTAAGCCCAAGGACTGAAGGTTTAGATTGGATGTTAGGGTGAAGTTATTCACAGAGAGAGTGGTGACGTGCTGGCACAGACTGTCCAGAGAGGCTGTGGATGCTCTGTCCCTGGAGGTGTTCAGTACCAGGTTGGATGGGGCCCTGGGCAACCTGGTCCAGTACCAGATCTGGAGGTTGGTGGCCCTGTCTGTGGCAGGAGGATTGGAACTTGATGATCCTTGAGGTCCCTTCCAACCCAAGCCATTCTATTATCATCATAGAATCACAGAATGGCCTGGGTTGAAAGGGACCATAATGATCATATAGCTTCAACTCCCCTGCCATGTGCAGGGCCACCAACCAATTTTTCTATGATTCATTTATATCTACTATTGAGAGAAGTTGATAAGGTGGATACAGGTTGCAAATGCAAGATAAACATAGCAGAACCCAAAACTACTGTGCCCAGTTTTGGGCTCCACATTTAAGAAAGATGAGAAACCACTGGAGAGTGTCCAGTGGAGGGCTGCAAAGATGATCTGAAGCATCTCCCTTAAGAGAAAAGGCTGGGACTGTTTAGCCTGGACAGGAGAAGGCAGAGAGCATCTTATTGGTGCTTATAAATAGCTAAAGAGGGGGTGTCAAGAGGATGGGAACAGGCTCTTTTCAGTGGTGCCCAGAGAAAGGACAAGGGAAAATAGGCAGAAGATGAAAAACAGTAAGTCCTATGTAAATAAGACAAAGAACTGCTTCACTGTGAGGGTGACAGAGCACTGAAATGAGTTGCCCAGAGAGGTTGTGGAGTCTCCTTCTCTGGAGATGCACAAAACCCGCCTGCATGCTTTTCTGAATCCACTAAAGGGAACCTACTTTAGTAGCACTGTTGTATTAAATGATCTCCAGAAGTCTCTTTCAATCCCTATGATTGTGTGAAAAGGTACAAAAGCTCACTGAAAAAATAAACAGTGGTCTCAGACTCCTGCAAGAATTCACGTCACAGGTCCCACACCATACATGAGCTCCAATGATGGCAGAGATCAACAGGTATTCACATAGAACAGCAACGGTGGATCACCGGAATTAACACATACAGTGACAAAAACATCCCAGTCAGCTCAATTTCTGCATAACATATATAAATCTATTTTGCGACAGTGAAATGAGCATCCAAATAGAGCTTTATAATATAAAGCCAGTGGAATAAGGAGGATATAGTGAGGAATGCTTGCTAGGGGAGAAACAAATGCAGACAACTGAACTTGACAGTTAAAAACACAATTTTTTCAGGTTTTCTCAGTTTTTGAAGCAGAAGGTAAGTCTTATAGAATGGTATCAGCATCCCCAGCAAGAGGATTTTAGCATTTAGACTCAGCTCTTAACACATACACTATATCTCCAAAAATAAATAAATAAATAAAAATAAAATCTCAGGATTCCAGTGTATATTTCAATCTTGCATCCAAAAACATGCATCTTTTTGTTACTTTTGAAATACATAGTATTAATCAGAAAATAATTCATTCCTTCGTATCTCCCAGATTAAAGAGAACTGTAGTAATGTATGCTTCTTTCAAGGTCTAAGGCTAACAAACTGCCTCCTTCGCCGACTTGAAGGTCACCTAGATTCAATTATGAGAAAAGCATTTCCCTGTGCTGAACTCCCCTGCAGAACTAGGGAAACTGCTTTCTCCTGACTGGAGCTTCCCTAGTCTGCACTGAGACTCTGGACAGGCAGTTTAGCCAAATGTATGCATGTTATAAATATATCTTTTGAGGGCAGAGATCTCTGCTGGCTGCTCCAAGCGCAGCCAAGCTGAGAAAGGAACCTGAGGACAATTGGGATTTGCTCCCTGGTGGCTCAAGCATCTGCTCAATGGTAGCATTTGATGCCACATTTTGTCCGTCTCTCCAGGCTGAACAATGGCATACTCAACAGACCAGATGATGATACTCAGCTCATGGCAGGTTACCATATACTGGGTTTTGCTGCTTTCAAGTATGGGGAAACCAGTTCCACAGGTCAGCATTGAAGAATAATTCTGCGGATGGCACTGCTGAGGACTGGGGTTAAACTTTCAACAGCCTAAAAAGCAATTAGAAAGGCCAGAAAGATGGAGGACACAGAACATGAACATTTTAAATGTCATCCCTTTTTCTACACAGGCTCCCAAGAAAAAAAAGAGTCTTTTGCTTTCTTTTTTTTAATAGCTGCTTATACTTCTATAGAAAGTTTATTTTGTCTTACGTATCACTAAAAATAATTACACGTACAAACATCATGTAAATGCCAGGTTGGATCACCAAATCATTCCTCTTCTGTGGGGACAGGTATCACCTCAGGAAGGTCCAATCCTGGAAAAAGGAACAACTTCCATACCTCCAAAGATCCCTCATACCCAAACTGGCATACCAAATAGAGTAAATCTGAGAAAGCACGTGCTTTTTTTCTGGGGGTATTTCCACATCTCTGAAACATGAAATGAGTGAACTGCTTCCTTCATTCCCTTCAGAGAGGGAGCTCCTCACTTCTCTGCTCCCTTGGAAAGGAGGCATGGTTACTCTGCACAACAACACTTCTCCAAGTGGATCCCTCTCACACTCCTCACCTACTGCCTCCAGTCATAACGACTAACTCTAGTGAAGAGAGAATTACAGGAAACTTTTTCAATATCCAACTATATCTACCAAACAAACTCATATGCAACAGAAAGTAACACTGAAAGCACAAAAGTTGCTCAGAAAGTAACATCACTGAATTCCTTTATGCGTACAAATTTCCACCCACTGACATTCATCAACACTTGCTGAACATTTCTGGAGAAACCCAAAAAAGGATCTGAGCACAGTGAGGCAGCAGACCTCAGCAGTGGCAACAGTGATTGCGGGTCACCTCCCCAGTTTTGATGAGAGAGGCATGCAGGCTCTTGGTTATCACTGGCAAAAATGCATAGCTAGCAGTGGTGCCCATGTTGAAATATAGTGTTCTGTAGCTGAGAATTTACTCTATCAAATAATGTTATTATGCTCAGTGTATCTGTTACAATTTCCATGGAAATAAATACTTTTAGAGTGATCTATGTATTAAAAAAAAAAAAAATTGGCTCCTCTCAGTTTATCATTTATTAGCATATCAAAGTTCTTAACACACATTGGCAAAGAGCGATAAAATCAGAAAAGCACATAAGCATCTGCAACCAATATTAAATTGTGTTGCTTTTTTCAATATACATTGTGTCAGTCAAGCCCACAGAGTTTACCAATCACAATCTGCAATCACACTGAATGTATTGGCTGCCTTAGGCAACTGCCCATTTTGCCTCAGCAGGAGAGATAATCCAGGTATTGAATCAGATAAACTGTAGTTTTTGGTCAGTAAGAGCCTGTGTGTCGGGTTTTTTTATCCTCCCATCCAATCAAGAAATAACTAAGCCAAAGCAAAGGCTCAGGCTCAGCTCAAGCAGCAAGCCTTTAAGAAGTTGGTCTCAAGGAGCTGATTCACCTGCCCATACTGGTTGATGAGTGCCTGACATCTTTCTGCTGCTGCAGGCACGCTGAGGCCCATCTCCAGCTGAGTAGCAAGCCAGCATGCCCAAGCCACAAACCCACATGCTATTCCACTGGCTGTTACAAGATAGTGACTGTGGCACGCAGCACAGGCAGGCAGTTCAGAGAGGACTATCATCATGAGCTAAATACAGCAGTTTTCTGCTGGAGCCGCTTGAAGACCTTCACATCACACCCTAGGCACATGAAGCTGCACTGTGGCTCAGCAAGCACGGCACTGGACCAAGTTCAAAGACTTGTTGCATCTCCACAGCTGTTATACATTGGTTGACTGTTAGGTTTTAAGCAAGTTGCTTTCACTCTGAACAAATTTGCAACTTATACTATTTGCAAAAAATGGGCAATATCAATATTAGTAGGCGAGAGGTTACCAGCCATGGTAACAGCCTCACCTCAGCAAAGGATTCTTAAGTGTCGGCAGAACAAATATGAAAGCTTCCTTTTACTCACCAAAACATTCACACTAAGATAATATACAGTTTGACATTTCGTTGTCTTTGTGTTGCTGGACAGTTGCATTTGTAGGTATGACAGAAAGAGGGAATCAAAGAAGTGGTTTGAAACTGCTGTTTCTTCTTGAAGTTCCACCATAACATGATTTCAGGAGGTGGAACTACAACTTCTATGTACTGTTCTCAACAGCTTTCTCCACAGCTGCACTCAAGACCAACACCTCTGCTGTTCTGATGAGCATCAAGATAATATTAACACAGTGTCTGATCAAAGACTCCAGGAGCAGACAGAAGCCATAAAGACAAGCCAAAGATGATACAAAATTAAAGGACGCTCCAGTTTTTGCCTTTCTCCCTTCCCTTCTCTCCCCTTTTTTTTTTTTTTTTTTTTTTTTTTTTTAAGCTTAAGCCTAAAGCTCAGGTTTGTTGCACCTTCATCCTGGAGTCTATCCCATCTCCTCCTTCAGAGTCCACAAGAATTAAACATATCAGTTCCTCAGCTACGCCTGTTCACATCCAGCTCAGAGTAGATGGCTGATAAAGGTAAATTTATGCTAAGACATTTAAGTGTAAACTAAAGCAGCTGAGCCACAGCTCTTCCTAATTTGCCAGTAGTGCTTCAGGGACTCTCTAGAAGTAAACAGCCTTGTCCCAGCTCCGCAGGCAGGTTTTTCAGCTTGCACTAAGCTGCCCGCTGCCACAAGCACAATGCACTTACCCAGTTAGCTTTCTGGCAGCCATGCTCTGTGTGCAGTCTCTGTGTATCCTGGTATGATTTTTTCACCCAACAAAAAGTAGGTTTAAGTCTAGAACTCCACAGCACAGGGGATTCTTTGGCACAACTGTGATACTAATCAAATTCCAAGATATATTAAAACACCTCAACGCTTTGCAATACCCCTAAAAGGAAACATATTTGAGAGAGAAGATATCTAAAAGTGGTTAGAGGGCCATCATAGCTTCCTACCCCCCCTACCCCATAAGCTGCAGCTTCTTTCAGAGGATAATTCTCTATTTTTAGATAAGGTGAAAAGGAGAGGTAACACGGTAAAAAACTGACTTTTTGAGAGCTGAGGGCTTCAAACAGTTCCTCTGTGTAAATCTGCATCTGTTTGGTCAGATCTTTCAGCAGCAGAGCCCAAGCAATAGCGTTTACACAGAATCACGGACTCACAGAATTGTAGGGGTTGGAAGGGACCTCTAGAGCTCATTTAGTCCAACCTCCCTGCCAAGGCAGGCTCCCTAAACCAGGTTGCATGCGTAGGTGTCCAGGTGGGTCTTGAACATCTCCAGAGAAGGAGACTCCACCACTTCTGTTTACTTCTCCAGAAGCACTTACTCATGTTTAAGAAAAATGCAAGTCCCATGTAAAGACCAGAACTGAAAGACACATGGCTTCTCCTGTGTCAGACATGCCATGAGCTGTTAGGCGAGTAACCTCTCCCTACCCAGTCAATGTTTGTACATAACATACAGGAATTTCATTATGTCAAACTTCAATGAAAACAGCCAATGGGTTTAAGATTTAATAGGAAGGCAGATACAGAGTCTTCACATGGAACTTATTCCCATAGAAAATTTAGTAACTGATACAAACAATGGCAAAGATTAAGAAGGTGTTGCTAACCTCAACAGGAATGGCAGGCTTGGTGTTTTTAGGTTTTTTTAGATAGCAGATATAGAAACAGATAACTACATAAAGAAGAATCAGACAAAGCTACACTGTAACTCCAGCATAATACTGCTACTGTCTGAAATACCAGGTTTCAATGCTGTGCTTTTAACTTTCTTTAAAGCTTAGAAAGGTTTTAATCAGAAATCCAACGTCCACAACCAGCACTACAACACAGACAGCATGAAGTAGGTTTGTGTACATCTCTGGTACCCATCTGTACTACTTAAACAGGTACAGAGTATATATTTCATCTCTCCAAAGTAGAAATACTGCTCAAATAAAAAGAAATCCGAGTAACTCATTTAAGAAAAGCAGCCTGAGAGTTCCACACTTTTCCCCTTCAACACTAACTCTATCAATTTCAAAAGTACTCTTAACAGTATCCTCTGAGAGCCCTCCTCCTCTTCTTAAAGCCAACTCCGTAAATAGCAGGAAGACAGCTTACTTATTCTAAATACTTGATTACCCTGTTTGAAGTAGCAATTTTTTAAACAGGCATATTAAACTGAATTTATTAAATTCAATCTTTCTTGCAATTTACTGTACTCTTTTACATTCTACATTGTTAAAATGCAGTATATTATGACAAATATAAAAAGCACAATGTGCCTCCTAAGCATCTACAGTTCAACATGGGAGATGTGCTAGTTGACATACAGCAACTGTACTCAGCAAAGCTTAAGAAAGCAGAGGGAAATGACTTAATCTCTCACACCGTGAAGTAAAAGGCCAACACCTACTAAATGAGGATGGAAAAATCAGGACATTCCTTGCACATTAGGCAGGGAAGGGAAAATAAATCAAAGCATCCTTTCTGAATGGCTCTACTAAGTGCCATCCAAAAAGCATGTTACTTGGAAGAAGGATATAGAAGGAGAGATGCAGCTTTTGGGACTCGCCAAAGCATGTCTGCCCAGGTGCAGGCTCAGTAGCTGCCACTGCATGCCAGACAAGATGCTAATGCAGCTAAGAAAGAAACATATGTTAAGAAGAACTTGCAACTTTGCAAAACCTGTATACACGTGTATATATATATATATATTTGTGTGTGGAGGAGTATATATACACACTATATATATACACACACAGACATACTTTAGGTCTAAACTTACAACTTCAAAATCAAAGACACTTTACCTGAAAAGAGTAAAATAAACATACTTAAGTCTACACTTTCACTTAGAAACAGTCTGACCTCCAGACACCAGGCACCACATCCCCAGGGATACAGATGTACTTGGGGTGCTCAATTCCCAGCTGGGTTCACAGAAAAACTGCCAGTTCAGTGAACTGGAGGGGTCACTCAGAACTGCACGGGTCACTGCAAGGATCTGGGCAGGGAAGGTTTTCTGACAGCTCTAGACAGCCAACCTCCTAGATGCTCTACAAGTTACTATAAAATGCCACTACACCTTCAGAGTCCTCAAGGAATTCTGCAAGGAACATGAAGCTGGCATATGAGTCATCAAAACATGAAGCAGGAGTAAGTTTTTAAATTCAGCTACAGCTGAATACACAGGATGGTATATTTTGGTATATTTTGGTGACCAGAGCAAATTTTGCTGTATTTCCAACAAATACCTAAATCAGTTTTACCTTGCTTCACATCTCCAAGAGATTGCTGTCATGGCCCAGAAATGATAGTTTAGAAAATATTAAAAAGGAGGAGGGGAAAAATTTATTTTCAAGATAACATTTGGGCCCTACAGGGCCCTACTCAGAAATGCGAATGCACACCATGTACATTGTTGAGATGCATATGGATCTGTTTTGAGTCATATTTAAACCTGTTTAAAATCGCTGGTTGAGTGGAATGGCCCCCTAAGAAGAGTTTTTACTGATGATTTGACTCAGCATTTGTCTTGAGTACCAAAGTTCATCCATTTCTTGCCTGGGTGAAGAAGCATGTACTCTGGGAAAAGAACGCATGCTTCCCTCCTCTCCATAGCAGAATATAAAAATATTTTCTAGAGGAACTAAACAGCTGTCAACATCAAATGTTCAGAGTACTTAGTGCAGATTATTGAACACAATATACTAGATGAGAAAATACTTGACAAGAAAATACCCAATTTCTTCTGTTCTTAGGGTCCATATCACATGTTTGACAACAGGCAATCACATTAATGCTAACTAAACCTGCTTACCACACACGAACAGCCATGGGTTAGTGACAGAAGATTCACATCCCAGCTGCTGAGGAGGCAAGAGATATCTCCAAGGAGATTCCTTCACTGTTAGTAAAAACAATCTTCTGTTGCTCATATGTTGATGTGCTGGAAATCTCATCACAATGATCTTGAAAACTATTACTAACAGGCATCACAAAATCCAAAGTTATGCATTGGATAAATGGTGAAGAAATTCATTGTCCATTAAGACAGGAGGGTGACAGTTGGTCATTTGTCACTCTTTCAAACACAAAACAAAGCAAAAGAGAGTGGCATAGACTTGGTTGAGGTTAATTTTATTTGCAGAGGCTAGCATAATTCTGTGTTTTGGTTTTTTTTCCCTGATAAGAATAATGTTGATAACAATGGATGTTTTAGTTTTTTCTGAACAGTGCTTACACAGAACTAAGGTCTTTTCAGCATTTTATGCTGCCCTGCCAGAGAGGAGCTGGAGTACCCAAGGAGCTGGGTGGGGACAGAACAGGACAGTTGATCCAGAATGACTACAGGGACATCCCATACCTTATGGCATCAATACTCAGCAATAAAAGGAAAAAAAAAAAGGAATAAAGAGCAGCATTATCCCAATTTCTCTACATTAGTAACTTTTCTTAAGACACAACAATACTCTGAAAACTTTTTAGCAAAGCAAGAGTATACAATCCATATTTCTTGGCCTCATTGCTGTATTCAGCAGAATTACACAAATTATGTGTGGTAAGATACAGAAATCCTTCGCAGGAGTAACATTCAAACAAATTTTAAAACGTTTACTTGTAACACAATATATGTTTCTTTTAAACCTAAGGTTTTGTTTGTACAAGAACAGAACTTGCTGTAGCAACCATGCCCTGGTCAAATTCGTGGTCTCAAGAATATGGACCTATCAAAGAACTGTCAGGAATTTTTTTTTATTCAGAGCACAGAAGCTGTGGATGCCCCATCACTGGAGGTGTGTGAGGCCAGGTTGAATGGGGTCCTTAGCAGTCTGAGCTGGTGGGTGACAGCCTTGCCTATGACAGGGAGTTGGAAGTAGATGATCTTTAAGGTGTCTTCAAACACAAGCCACTGTACGATTCTGTGAAAATGCTCCAACAGCATTGTATCTGTATCTGAAAACAGTCCTGTAAAAATAAATGCTTAAAATCATTAAGACACTGTATATTATGTAATATAAACTAGAACAAATTTCACTTGCCAGAAGAAAAGCATTTACTATTTATGCTGTGCTGTAACTCTGACATATTTATGTGGTTTTGAAATGGAGTATATACATCTGGTACTGGAAAGGAAAAGTTTCAGCATTCAAATTACTAAATTGTAACTCTATATTCTAAAAATACCAATGAGATCACATGAAAGCAAACACCACCACCATGACCACCATAACCCCCACAAGACAGATAAGAAAACTATTAGCCCTGTTAGATCAAGCCTTAATGGATTCATCTGGTGAGAAACTAAAAACCACAGGACTTCTGAAGGCAACATAAAGCCCTGCAGCCTCCAAATGATCAGAGCAACATTCTCCCAGGCAAGGATTTACAGCATCAAACAATATTGAAGCACACAGATATCCAGGATGTTACCTTTCCTCATCTACAACAAGGGAAAACAAGGTAGAAACATCACTGTGATCCAATCATAAGAAAAACTTATCTTAAATACGACCCTTTTCTTCTGAGAGCTCTTGGGAACTCATTTAAACTACATTCAGGTGGGATCCACTTTAATTAACAAGCATTCTTCTACCTTCTTCCATACCACCCTCTCCTGAATAAATCAAGCAAAGCAAAAACAGCCATGAGGTTGCACAAAAACACCTGTCTGGTAAGACCACTGACAGCAGCCATCCTTCAGCAGGTCCCAGCTCAGACCCAGCCTGTTAGGACTGGCAGGTGCCTGCAGAAGATCAGATTGGTCAGATCTCTCCACAAATACTTCTTCCTGAGTTTTTAATGAAGCCCAAAATGTTAGAATTTTGGGTCACATCATCTCTTGTCCACTGGAATCTGTTTTAAAATAAATGTGTTAAATTTGAAAGCCACAGGTGCACAAGGCAAAGCCAAGTTAGTGCAAAGCTAGTCCTGTCAGCAGCAGGATGGCCCTTCCCTGCAGGGAGGTGGTAAAGCCACCTCCAGCCCCAGAGAGACAGGAGACCCGTTCCCTTCACAGCAGCACAGAACACGTTTTATCACCAGTCACAACAAAACTTCAGCATTGAGAGGTACAAAATAGTCCCAAAACATGCAAGATGGATGAAACAAAAAAAATTACGAAAGTACACAATTTAAGCAATTAATTAAGTAATATTGAATGACACAGTTGTAAATAGTAGGTCTCTATTTAAAAGCAGTAAGTAAACTTCATCGATATATTCAATGCTCCCAGAAAGTACAATCTACTCCTACAACATGCAGCAAAAATAACCTGACAAGCTTACATAAAATCCAGCAAAAGATGATGCATAAGGCTTAGACTATCAATCAAAAGGCTTTTTCATTGTAAAACTGAGAGCCAGACTAGAGCAAACACAGCAAAACTGACGTCCCACTCAAACATGAAGACAATAGAAATACGTTACTTGTTACTATGCAACAAGAGAAAAATCAGGAAATGCACTTCCACCTAATTTTGTTTGGGTTGACGGGACGGACAGATGGCGTTAAAGCCCACAGCTTTAAGACATGAGGATGAAGAGTAAAGTAATAAGCCAACAGCTCAGTCATCTCAGAGGGCTTGGCAAGCAAACTCAGTGCAAGAGATGGAGGTAAACTATAAATCATTAACAGGCTGAGAAAGCTGGGGCTGTTCAGCCTGAAGAAGAGAAAGCTCTGAAGTGACCTGACAGCAACCTATCAGTATCTGAAGGGGAGCTACAGGAAAGAAGGGGACAGACTCTTTAGCAGGGCCTGTGGCAGTAGAACAAGGGGAAATGGTTTCAAGATGGAAGAGGGGAGATATAGGTTAGATATAAGAAAAGAGTCTTATATGGTGATGGTGGTCAGGCACTGGAACGGGTTGCCCAGAGATGTGATGGATGCCCACATCCCTGGAGACATTCAAGTCCAGGCTGGATCAGACCCTGGGCAACCTGATCAAGCTGTGCACGTCCCTGTTCATTGCAGGGGAGTTGGAGTAGATGACCTTCAAAGGTCTCTTCCAACTCTAAGGATTCTATCATCTGCCACAGCAAAAATGTGAAAGAAGTATCCTCCTCCTCTTGGAGGTCACTTTACTTTCACGCTGGGTTTCTGTTGTAAACAGTCAGTCTAAATCTACGTTGAACTGAGGACAGATCACAATGGCAAAATCAAATTCAAGCTTTTCACATCTAAACCAGTAGGAAGTCTCCACATTCATTTACAACATTTCAGCACAAAGAAGAACCTGTTCTAATCACCTTTTCATTAAATAACATTTTATAAAGACAAAAAAAAAAAAATCCATGACATCACTTACTCAGCATGAGTTGTCAAATCATAGGGCAGGTTAATTTCTCTGCACCAAATACATGAATATTATGGAGAAGAAGAAAAAAAAGCAGCGCACACATTTAGCAATCATTTAGCTTCAACAGTGATGCCCCTGCATAATGATCGTGTTTCATTATAAAGAATGAAACTTCTAGTCAAAGGATTGCAGGTAAGAAGTGAACTTACATTTTGGTACAAAAAAATCCTCTGCTTCTCAAAGTAAGTGACTCATCTCTACCAATACTCCTATGATCCAGCACTTTCCAAGGAATCATCTCTTTTTAAACCTCTTGAGAATACAACTTTGAAATAAAGACTCATGCAGCAAGGGATGACTAAGGCATATATGCCTGCTAAGCCTGAACATGCAGACAACTGAAGCACATTTTCTAATTCTGCACGATTACAGTCCAAAGAATGAAAAAAGAATGTAAATCTCAAGCTGTTGTTCATGGGAGCTGTCTCTGGTGGCTTTTGAGAAGTTGTGAATTACTTTATTATTATTAGACTTGGTGGCTTGGTGTCATTTTTACTTCACTGTCTTATTATACAAGTTTCATTTAAAAGACTCAAAACTAATTGATGCAAACATCAGAGAGTTTATTGAATTATGCTGCTACTACATAACTTCTCCAATAATTAGAATTTTTATCCTCTCTGTACATTCCAGGAAAGAATAGAATTCAAGACAATGACTTCTGCCTGTTTAAGTCTAGATTTCTTGAAAGCATAAGTAAAATTCTAACAAAAACCAAAATTTTACACAGAGAAGCTGAGAGGTAAGAGGCTTCATCATGAGCTGTGAACAAGAAAAAAGAAAAAAAAAAATCAAGCAAATACTTGACACACTAAGCAACCATTTAAGAATTTTGGAAGGAATATTTCAGTACAACTGAATGTCAGATTATGCAACATATGTTACCACTTGATTAATAGCTTAAGGATATCACCAAATATAAAGCATTCAGTAGAAAATGACACAACCTGGCAGTTCATCATCAGTGCTCATGTCCAGGAATCATTATACTTGCATCTGGTTCCCTTTCCTCTCACTGCTCCCTCCAGGGAATTTGGGATTCGTAGCCCCAGCATCATTTCTGGACAACCATCAGAGGACTTGGAAGCAATGTGGGCTGTGCCATCAAAGCCTCACTCAGTAGGACACATGTCTTACAAAGCTGCCAGATTAAATAGCTTAATGAAAAAATAAAAACTTTTTTTCTGAAGAAATGATAGCTTTGCCAGGCTATGAAGTGCAATCACCCCATTCCACTGCTGTTGGACAGTATCTAGCAAGATAAAAAGCATTTTCCCATCTGTAAACAGATATCTGATGATGAAGCTGTCCCAGGTTTACGCAGTGTGAGGGTGAAAACCACACATACAAAAACTAATTATATAAGGTCATCAAATATCACAAAATGTGTTCTTCTGCAAGGTCCCACAAGACTGCTGCTGCTTAAAACTGACAAATTTTTCCCACATGAATTACTGCTTTATGATTCACCTTAAAAATTACAAGCCTGGAAGGCATTTGAGCTGTTAAAAATTAATGAATGAAGGCCTTTCAGCTCTTACTTTACACTCGAATATCAAGAGATCCTGTCAAGAATTTCATTAATTTGAGTAGAATTGATGGCACCATAATAATTCTACTAATATCTGCTCCCATTTGTGGCACACAGAAATAATGCTTTCACATGTGATACAGACAAAGAAGTGCCCAATTCTTGTAGATACATCCTAGTTTCTGAAGGAAAAAAAAAAATCAACAAAATCCCCCTGCCCCCTCCAACACGCATATACACACCATGCATTTACATGTAAATGATTCTGCAACGAACTATGAATGAGGAATTGTATGAAAAATAAGGTTCCTTGTTTGAGTCAAATAATGAAGTTAGGTGAGGTGTTTCAAGAAATACATTACATGTGGTTAGCATAAATACCCAAGAGACCCATTCACAGCTAAAAGTAGATCCGTCTGGAGATACCCTACAAGCAAGAAAGCAAAAATCACTGCACACACACCTCCTCTCCATGCTCACCCAAAAAGGGCAAATACAGACAACTCTCATCAGAAAAACATTTATGGATCATTCCTCATTGTTACTGTCCCTCCCAAAAATATCCACATGACAGTTACAAAGAACAAAGAAGTTTTTCTGGACTGTTCCCACTCATAATGGCAGTAAGCAAAAACATGGGCCATAAATCCCCCTCAAAACAAACAGAAAAGCACAAGTGCAGTAAAAATTACATAGAGCAACGATCCTTCTTTCTATCTGAGCTATGAACCTCAAGGCTTCAAGGTGAGATTTGAGGACTCCCTGCATTGTATCTGTCAGGGAAGATGATGAAAACGGCTGTGAGCATGCAGGCCACCAGGCACTGTCCCCTCCAGCCCATCCATGAGCTTGGGCACAGTGCAAGTCCAGAGCTATCTCCAGGTAAAACTGACTGAAAAAGGCCCTTCACCAACATACCAACTGAAGTTTAATACCTTGCTTGAAACACAGGAGTATATTGGAACAGCTAGCTGACATTACATCACTTCAACACTGGTCATCAACATTCCTGCAAAAGGCCACGCTACAAGAACACATTCCTATAAAACCACAAACATCTTACAGATTCTCAGCTGCACAAGACCAGAAATCAGTTTTCTGCACAGGCAAAGGCAATGGTCAGCATGTATGACTGCACCTGCATGCTATCTGGCGTTATAGGAAAGAGCAAATCATTTAATGCTTTTTATATTTTCACTTCTTTGCCCCCCTCTATCCTTTTCCAAAAAAGACATTTTCTTCCGGAAGAAGTTTCATATAAATTACATGGATTTTATTAAGTTCCAGAAATCCCAACAAATGCTTTGAAGCTCTGTTCCTCCCTTAACCAATGGCCAGAAGCACAACTTGCCTCACAGGGGTGCTTGAAGAGCCTTGAAGTGAGGAGCTGTGGGGATACAGAGAACACTGCAGCAATAAACAGCCTAAAGAAGAAATGCAAAATGAACCAAGTAAAATGCTGCCTCAGAAATGCTAGGCTAGATTTCCAGTTTTAGGTTAAAAACGGAACTCTACTGCTACCTCATTACAGAGGTGTGGGTACTGACTTAAGTGAACAGCCTTTTTCACATCTCTTGAATCACTCATTTCTCATCTCAATTTCCTTATTTCACAAAGAAATCCCTATTTCCCTCCTAGCATGGTATGTAGAGGCACCCATAGCTTGGGTTAATACTTCTTTCAGGCATAACTATGAACCTGTAAGCAAAAGTTCATAAAACCTGCTAGCACTTTTTCATATTGGCAATCCCACTGCATCTCCTACTGAACACTCTCATACTGTCTCTGATCTCTAAAAAGGAACAGTGAAAGACTGTCTCCACTTCTCGTTCTAAACATTATGTAGTGTATGTCAGTAATACTTCTTTTCTACTCAAAGACTCCCAGCCTTAGCTTCCTCCACATAGTACACAAGTCCTAACCCAAAGCTCTATATGTAGGTCTCTGCAAGAGATTCCCAGCCCCCAACTGTTCATTTCTGATATGTTCTATCAATTTCTTACGAAACAAACTCATCCAGTTTGGGTTGTCACACAACATGTCCTGTGCATGAACTAACTCCAGCCCCCACAGATCCAAGAATTGCACCCATAATTCCCCATTTAATACAATTTTCTGGTTTGGGGCAGTACAGCTTCTTCTTAGAGCACCTATCTGTAATCCCTGGGAAAGGCAACATTATGTCAATGCATTATCATCATCTTTGCGATCTACATGACAACAACCAGTGAGCTAGCCCTCAGCATCAGCCATGTAAAAATGCATTTATAGAACCTGCTATTTCAAGCTTGGGCTACAAAGAGCTTATCTGCTTCTCAGCACACAGCCCAATATTTAAATTCATGGCTTTTTTATTCACCACAGAAGACTCCCAGTACCAAGACAATAGTCCAATTGGCAGAGCCCACAAGTACAGATGCAGGAAGACACTTCTCTAGGGATGGCATGGTCCAAATCTGTCACTGAGACTTCAAAGGTCTGAACTTTAACTTCAAAGCTGGAAGCTTGCCAGTTGGCTCACACCAAACAGAGAAGATAGCCTTCATGCTTAGGATGGGTTCTGTACTGGTGAAGAATTGTACTGAAGAATATATAAAGATTTATGAGTGAAGACAAATAATGGGTGAAGAAGACGTTTGTGGCTTTGTTCTTTGTTTTTCAAACAGCCTCTGTTCCAAAGGCAATGGCATCAGGCTACAAAACAGATGCGCTCAGCCTCAAAGCTGTGTTGCTAGTACAATAATACAAATTTAAAAAAGATAGCAATAATGAAGACCATCAGACATCAGTTAGACATGAAGTGATAGCAATAAAACAAGAACCAGAAGCAAAATTCTGGTTTCTGCAGAAATTCAAACCAGCAAGCTAAGATACAGGTGACCTGTGTTCCAGCCTGGCTTAGCACATTACAGCAGCCAAGGACTCTTTGCACAAGGCTTTCCCATTCCTCTAACGGGCGTTTCATCATGCAACTAAACAGGTTCAAGCCAGTTAAACATATAAGTGAAGAACTCATTCAAATTAAAAGCAATACTTAGCTGCCAGTGCCAATCTATGAACTGCTACCACTGAGAGTCTGTACCTTTACCACATGTTCCTTGACACATGCCTATTAACGCCACAAAGCTGTGGCAAAAAAAAAAAAAAGTTATTTAGAGTTTACATTCAAGAGAGAAGAACCTCAATAATTTTCTAAAAATCATTTTTTAAAATAGCTGTTTAAAAACTACTGACATCATTTGTACCATTCACCATTTCCCCCCTCCCCCCCCCCCCCCCCCTTTTTTTTTTTAAAGACAACTAGGAGATTTCAGGGTGACAGATTTCTCCTTAGGAAGTTTTATGATCTATGAAATAACCATACATGGCGAAGAACTTTCTTGAAAGCATGGAAAAGAAAGTCATACAGCCACGTTACTACAGTCAGACTTAACGTCTGCCAGCACATAAACATCATGCTAATTGTTCCAGGAGCCCCAGATTAATATTTCCATTATCAGTGTCAAACACAACTTGAGCGAGGAGATCAGGGTCAAATACTGCTATTAAGGCCTCTGTAGCATAAGGGAAAAGAAATACACAGTTTAAATATCTGAAGAAGCAGTTTAATTAATCACTCTTATCAAGTTCCAGGCAAAATCACAGAGCTGTAGAGGTTGGAAGGGACCTCCAGAGATCATGGAGTCTACCCCCCCTGCCAAAGCAGCTCCCTAGCCCAGGTTGCACAGGTAGGCATCCAGGTGGGTCTTGAATGTCTCCAGAGAAGGAGACTCCACCACCTCTCTGTGCAGCCTGTGCCAGCACTCCATTACTGCACTGTGAAGAAGCTCCCATGCACATGTGTGTGGAACTTCCTAAAGGATTAAAACATTGCACAACCAAGGAGGATATAATCTGAGCCTCCTGAACACTACACATGCCTCTCAGGGTATCACCAGCCATGACTTCATTCACTGGCAGGGAACATGCAAGCATGGAGGCTGGCCACAACTGCTGGATACCCAAGGCTCTCACACAAAGCAAAAGGGAACAGTACAAAAGAAAAAAAAACGTATTAAATAAAGTAAATGGCTTTTATAGCAGGGCTATGTGAATGTATGCTTTCAACTCCTTTAAAATTGTTTAGAAGTTCAAATGCACTTCTGTTTTGAAGCCAAATCCTTTTCTGTGATGTGTTCAAATTATCTACCCAAGAATTAGGTCAGAAACTCTCCATACTGAAGGTACTTTGTTTATGTGGTTATTTACTTTACAAAAGAAGCAAGAGCTGCAACTGTTTACCACAGAGAAGCATTTCAGAAAACAATTAAGTTTCCAATTGTAACAGGATCAACATTTGTGATTAGAACACTCAGTGTTGCCTCAAATTGCAATGGGAGCTTTTGAGAAGACAGCGCAATTTAACTCATTTGTCTGCTTTCCAAAAGGTTGATGGGCAAGTAAAATGATTTGATTAATCTATGTCTCCTCCACTCTGTGTCTATTATTCCTGACTGCACAATGGTCTGAGCTGGAATAAATACAGAGTAAGGAAAGTTGCCCCAAAGAGAAGACAGTGTTAGCAGTGATAGCACTGTACCTGGGATCAGGAAAAATCATCCTTGATGGAGAAGACAGCACTTCTTCCTTAACCAACTAATATGCCAAAACACAACATAAGGCTTTGCTGAGTCATTGGTTTGAAACAAGCACATCTGGAGGTAAGAGCCATGTGAAGCAGTTGAGACACTGTTCTTGTAAGATGAATAAAAAATGACAGCTGTACAGCAAGGGATACACTCTCAAAGCAGGAATGGAAGAGGAGACTCTTGACAGGTCAAAATTTAAAAAAGTTTGTTAAACAATTGTTAAATTTAAATTTAATTTAAAACCAATTATTTTTTAAACTGCCACTGACGTCCACATAACCTTTGGGGTTTCTTTGGGTTGCTATTTATGGAAGCCCAGCCTTCCTGGGCATGCTGAGCATATTACTCTGAAGCTCGGTTAATTTATTTCCTCTGCCATTTACCAGCCCTAGTTTAGGGCTAGGAAGACAGTGACTATGCTCCTCATGAGCATCTTGGTCCTGAGCTGTACCAGGAGTGCAGCAGCATTTCCCCAGAGGACTGTGGGATGCTCTGTACCCCTCCTCACAAGGACTGCACACCTATTGCAGTCAATGCTCACATGCTTTTGACAAAGGACGCAATATGTTAGGATTGATGCTGAAACCTACCCAGGTTACTGAGCTGTACACTATGTGACCAGCCCTGAGAGAGGGAACTAAAATGGGAAAAAAACAACTTCATTAAAGCTCTTCCCTGAATTCCACTCTTGTTGCTCATGATAAAGTTCTAATTCAGACTTTGCCAGTTGTAGGAAGAAAAAGGTGGGAGATACTGCTTTAACACAAAGCCTGCTCTGTCAGCTGGCCATCACACTGATGGACAATGTGCAAACTCCCTGCAAGGAGGTAAGTCTCTGACAGGACATCACTGCTTGGACTTCTGTGCAATCATTTCAAGCAATACATTACATAGAACAGAGGTTTCAACTTCATGAATACACATTACATGAGTTAAATGCCAATAACTGACTTGCTACTACATTTATGTTTATCTATCCAATTATATATATTCATTACTGAAGTTATTATTTTCTTCCTGCATTCCATCATCTCATGCATCACACTTTGAAGACCACTGGTCTAGAACAAGCATCTTTAGAAAAAGCTTCACCTTCAGAAGACTTCAAAAGACGTAAAATATTTCCTGTGAAAATGAACCTTAACACACTAATTTTCCAGAGGCATATCATTTTTTCTTCACAGCTTCTACAAAGAAACATCAGTTTTCCCAAAGATTTTCACTAGGTCTCACCAATGGGCAAATGCAATATTTCAAAAGTCACCAAAACCAGAAAACATTTATCTCCTCAGCAGTGTTCCCCATACAGCTGGAAAAGAAGTTACCCGGCCTTATATTCAAGCTCACCATCCCACCTTTGGCTGGGATAATGTTAATTTTCTTCACAGCAGCTTTCATGTCAGTTGTGGATGTACGATGAAAACAATGTTGGTAACACATAGACGTTTTAGTAGTTGCTGAGCAGTGCTACACAGAGCCAAGGACCTTTTAGTTTCTCACAATGCCCTGCCAGCAAGGAACTGGGGGCAGAAGGATCTGGTTGGGGACAGAACCAGGACAGCTAGCCCAGAACAATCACAGAGATACCCTATACCATGTGCCATCATGCCCAGCAATAAAAATGGGGGGAAAAAAAAAGGAGGAAGGAGGTGGTGGCAGCATTCAGAGTGATGATATTTGTCTTCCCAAGAAACTATTACACGTGAGCACTGCTTCTCCAGAAGAAGCTGAACACCTGCCTGACAATGGGAAGTGGGAATTAATTCTTTGTTTTGCTTTCCTTGCATGCACAGCTTTTGCTTCACCGAGTGAACTGCCTTTATCTCAACCCATGAGTTCTTGCACTTTTATCTTTCCCGTCGTCTCCTCCATCCCACTGAGAGGGATGAGCAATTAGCTCTGTGTGGCTCAGCTGCCTCTGAGTTTAACCCACAACACAAACTAGCCACTGCTGTCTAGAAAAAGAACAAACAAAAAGTAATAAAACACATGTGCAGAGACCACTTTTAAAGTATCATTGTATTTATAATTTTCACACCGTTTTTTTTTCCTCTGGGTTTATAGATGATGATTTTGTTTTCAAATTGCACGCTTCCTTCACATTGGATTTCACTGCTACTACTGTACTACACAATTTCTCACTGAACCATATCATTAGGTTACATTTTTAGCCAACTACATAAATCGACCTTCAGATCTAACAACTGCATGTGCAGACTGACATTTTGGAGATGCACAGTTCATCTGCCATATCCTGCTTCCTTTGAAACAAATGGCAAAATGTGCTTTTACTCAATAACCAACAAACTCTATCTAGAAGGAAACACAAACTGTAGCAACAGGACAAACAACCATCAACGCTAAACACATTCAAAACACACACAAATAAACAAGAAACCCAAACAACAAGCCAAAGATACAGAAACAAATACAGTGAAAACTACTGATAGACACCAATTGATGAAGAATAGTTGAGCTCTACTGACCTACTTTGCCATCTTATGCTTGCTCTCTCAAATTTGTTACCAACTATTCTAAACACTGAAGTTGAGATATCCTCACTTACAGAGTAGCATGTTCTTTTGCTTGCTTTTGATAAGAACATCCTCTTGACTTTGGAGGCTGTCAAGTGGGAAACTTCTTGTCTTCATAGCTAGTTTAGGGTTGAGTCTTCCATTTTCACCCTTCACAGAATATATAGCATATACCCTTTATCTCTAGTACATTTTATGATTGCTCTCCATTTCTCTCCTTTTCTCTTTTGGTTTTTATTTGATTGTCTACCTGAGTGAGCATAATGACACAATGCCTACCCCCTACAAACAGCATAGCAAAGCTCAACTGTACACCCAGAAATTTCACTGTGTTCTACTGAACCTCAGGATGGCCTTAACCATACTACCTACCAGGAACAAGTACTGCCTATGAATTACCAAATGACATAGTCCAAAACTCAGGCAGTCCAAACAACCACAACATTGGAACTAGAGCTCATGCCATGGCCACACTCCACTCAGCAGCAGAAAGATTCCACAGAGCTAGAGTCTTCTGCCTGTAAGACATCATTCTGGCCTTGGCTGTGTCAGCCTGCAGCCTGCCTCCCCAATTACATGCAGCACTTTCAAGCCACATCATGGTTTGTTTTTTCCCCTAGTTTGCATCTGCTTGCTTCCTCCTCCCCTCAGCTCTTTATTGACTGCAAATCCAGTCTCTTCCATCATCTATCCTGCCTTAAAAGATGCAATTACACTAGGAGACTTAAGTTTTTAAGCACTTCAGTCAGATCACTTCTGATTTTGCCTCTACAGCTCTGCAAAGTACCACTCCTTTAAGTGTTCCTTCTTTAACTACTGCCATCACACCTGCCAGGTGAACTTCTTGTGTATTGCAAATTGAAGGACAACCAACCCCTCCATCCCAAAATCAAGGTGGGACAAACAGATGCTGCCACTCTGCATCAAGTCCAGTCTCTCCTTCAAGCTGCCACAACACCTGCATGCAACTATCAATGAAACTGCAAGGGGTAAACCAAATCATTTGTTAAGAATAACAGACTGCAGCATTCTGAAACACTTTTCCATCACTGACAGAAACAAAGCAGTGATTAACAAATCTACTTAGCAATCACGGGCAATCAGCCCAGCTTGTGGATCACCCCCAGCCAGCAGCTGCTTGCTGCACCTGAAAGCACCTCCCAGTCACCCCACACTTACCACTGCCTCTCACATCCATCACCCAACTCTCAGGCATCACTGGTCAGAGCAAGGCCTCCCCAGAGCCATTCCATTTACCCTCTTCATCTGCACTTACACAGCTTTCTCTTCTCTTTATTACTTACTTTTATGCATATTACTAATGATGATTAGCTATATGTCTTCCTTCTTTTCAGATTGGGAAAAACAGCCTATTTTTGCCAGGAATCATTTTTCCCCCCCCATCTGCAAATGGTTTCCCACCATCCCCATCAGAACTCTCACTTCAGCAAGGTAGCACAAGATACCAATTAGTCAGGAATGCAGTGGAAAGAAAAAAAAAAACAAAAAAACAAAACAAAAAAAAACCCTGGAGTATACAAAGCACAAACACACACACCTTACGAAAAGGGCTGCCAGCCCATGTAGCCACCAGGCCATCTTCAACCACCAGCTGCCACAAGGGTGCACCTGTAATCCAAGACTTCACAAATGCCTCACAACAGAAATTCCTGTATGCCAACCTTTCCAAACCTATTGCAGCTCTCCCGATATCTCACAGCTATAGAATTTGTCCGCGTAGCAACTCTGCAATTTTCAAGTACCTGATAATCAGTGTTGCCAAACAGACCTCTTTGAATGGTAAACTGACCAATCTTACCACAACAGTTTTCCAACAAGCAGACATACATAGATGCCAAAGGGACACTTCCTACTGCTTTCACTGAAACAAAAGAGATCCAAGGACAAAACAAAAATGGTAGGTTTCCAGTTTGTTAAAAAGAACCACGTTGCAACATGGCACATTATGTTCAGACACAAAATGGCATGCTGTGTTACATGTCTCCAGCTCAGCATGCACAACAAACTGATTTCAAGTCCAGGCTGCAAGGTACATGTCCCAGCAACAAGAAAGGTCTCTAAAGAAAAACAAAAGCGTAATGTGAGCCAGGCCAGTGACACAGGACAGAGACCATTTACAGAATAATTAGTGTTACATTCCTGTATATCTTTGAGAAACTAAGCTTTGATCCCATACAACCTTCTTCTAATTTCATCGTTAATCTCTCACATTAGCATCCCATTAGGAAAGAAAAAATAAAAGAAACACTAAAGATTAAAGTACAGCGATTAAGGTAGCTGCTACTATATGTGTAGAACATTTTTTTTAATCTAATCTGCGCTGATTTTTCAGGTAACACAGGTATAAAATATTTATGTGCAGGTTTCCCATTCCTGACAGAGTCATTATTGCCATGGATCAAGGTGATAAACACAGTTTCATATCTGGAGAATTATTTTCTTCTGTTTGAACCAACCCCTACAATTCTATGATTCTGGGAAAGCATACTATTGATATATACATAGCAAAGGTTCGTTATTTCAGACCAACACTCTATCAGACTCGTATGCATTCCCAATGATTCACTTTATCAAACAGCTTAATCCTAAGGGAAGCCATTGCAACAGACATAGAATTAAACCCTAAGGCAACAATTCATGTGAGAAATCAATATTTCACCTGGATTGAAATCCAACGCAGATCTGTAGTTTATGACAAAAGAAGGCTAGTGTCATCTGGGATAGGATTTCCACATGGATGCTAATAGAAAGACAACATAGAAAAGCATACCAACAGATCTGCCTTAGATCCTACATCAACTCAATTTCAGTGGTGTAAGTGAAATTTTTAAAATATATATCTAAATTTCAGAAAAGCTGCAAGCTTGAAGTTGCCATTAATGACAGATTCTGCCAGAGAACATCAGATTTAACCTCATGCCACAGATCTTGACCTCAGGAGAAGTAAAGCAACATTAAACATTAACTTTATGTTACATCGGATGATGGCTGTTATAGACCTTGCTAAGTCTTTATGTCAAGGCTAGCATGAACAGCATTTGTTTTTCTTGCACATTTTGTTAGCTTATGCTTATTTTTAAAATCTAAAGGTGCTGGGTGCTGCATGGGACACTTGCTTCTAATGTTGACTGAAACATCAATTTTCAAAATCACCTACAAGCTCCACAAGAAGTACTACAATTGAAAAACAAAAGCAGAAAACAACGAAGGAGTTTAGGTTTGTAGTTATACAATTCCTAAGGTCAGAAATAAGTGCTTCAAACAACATTTGGGAGCATAAAGTACTTCAAAAGAAGAGATTATAAGCAATTATCGCTAGTTGTTCTACAATTTTTATTGTTAGTAACTTCATTTCTAAATTTTTGATCAGGAAGAAAAGGGAAATCACAATCGCTACATTTTCTGAACACCATAAAACAAACTGGGACACAAAACAGGTATTTCTCGTCTCCTCACCTTGTAGCATATATTTTCACTTGGAACCACTGAAGCCCTGTAATCAATATTCTTAAATGCATGGTCTAGCAAGATATAAAAAGAATTCCATTAAGAATAGATTACACTTCAATATTGTGCTAAAAAAGCTTATTTCTGATATGTTTTATTTCTCTCTGTGATACAAACCAGCCTGTACTTTAACACATCAATACTTCCTGACAAGGGGCATTGATGCTTCCTTGAAGGTCAGCAAGTGGCTTCACTGTCTCCTCTGCAATTCAAAAGACTGAAATTACAGCATCAAACTTCCCCTATTGCTAACACAGATACAGTAACTCTTAACATGAAACCAAATATTCACATCGTTCTAAATGGCAGAATATTAAACCTCCCGTTCATAGTGTAAGATTTCTTTTTTTTACTTCCTTTGGACAGACACTGCAGTGCAGGAAACTGAGTTCCAACACCAGGCCAACTGAGCTGAATGCAGAAGTGCCAGGTGCTTTCACTTCTGGGAGGTACAAGCTGATCTCCTGTTCTCTTAAGAAACAGTACTTGATCTTCCAAGGTTACTCCTATCTCCTTCAGATGCAGAAGCAGAGTCCGCCCATGACTCCCAGCTAAGCCTGTCCTGACTCACTAGCCAACATGCCCATCCAGACCAACTATCAGGCCTGGCTAAGGAGAATGGATAAATTAATTTACTGCTACAACTTCCTCCAGAACAGGAAAATCTGATTTGGATCTCTCTCAGCAGACACATGTTTTCAAGCAACTTGCGAGCATTCATACCAGAGATCTGCTCCTTGGACAAGATTAGCTGAAATTACCTTCAGCAAAACTTCAAAAACTCCCCATGGATTACATGTGGGAGAAAAAGATAACCGAGTGTGATTCTGTACTTCAAATCAGCGGGGTTTCATCTAGCCCATACAGTCTTAAAACAAAACAACCCAGATTTTAAAACAGGTTTTCAAATTAGCGAAGGATCCTATACTTTGATCTTTCCATTCCACTTCCAGTATTTCCAACTCCTGTTATCTATAGTACGATAATGGGAAGAAATACCAGTGATGAAAATGCTAGTCCTTACAATGACAGCAAAAAGATCAGAGTAAGCAGCAGGTGCCTGCTGCCTGTAGCCTGCTGCCCTCAAGGGCTTCTCCTCTGCTCCAAGCACACGTGAGATCTCCAGTTCTTTTGATGTAAACAGCCTAAAACATGTACATTGCAACATGCAAAAATGTATTTGTATGAATACGTATGTGTATCCATATGTTTACCCATACTTAGACATTTGGAAAGGGCAACAGAAATTGTCTGCTAGCTAGACATTGTTTGTCCTGAGAGATCATTGCTTTCTTTACACAAGACACTAAGCAGACTTATCTTTTTGTTGCCCGTGTTACTAAATGACATGTACAAATTAAGCTAAAATAAGGAACAAGAAATTACATTAATACAGTCACTTCACGATTAAGTATTTATGTGGATATCACAGAAAGCTAGTGGATATTTTATAACCTCTTGGGGCTAAGAGAAATCAAAAAGAGAAGGAAATGGGGTGACGCAAAAACTTGCCCTTAATTAATCAGAATTAATGAAAATACAAGTGAGTGTTCTTCTAGCAGTCACAGTAGCACCAGGGTAAATGTGAAAATGTAGTAAATAACCCAGCAGAAAAATAATGCTCCAAGTACAGGCACCCTCATTAAAATGTTTTTGAAACCATAAACTGCGAGAAATACACTTTTGAAGAATCCTTTCAGACGGATATTTTTCCGACCAATTTTGAGAAATGATCTTCAAGAACTACATTTAAGTCTCAGCCTTAGCTTCAGACTGCGGGCTACCACTCCGCTCAAGTGGAACAGCCACCACTTTGCAAGTGGTAAAACTGCAAGCATCACTGCCACCACATCATTCCATGACTGCTTCTTGAGGGCTTCTGCAAACAGCTGGCACCACGGGGCACAGCAACTCAGTCTTCTGCAGCTCTGTCACCAGGTGCAAGGACAACCTTGCACTTCAATTTTGCATTTGTGTAATACAGCATTTGGAGCTTCAGATTCTGCTGAACTAATTGGCTATCTGCCTAATTATAACCCACAACAGAGATAGTATTTTCTAAATGAGTAAAAGTGCAAAGCATCTCCATAGCTACTAACATAATCAGTGATATAAACAGCACTGAGTAGCTATGTGTAAAAGACTCTCTTTGGACAAATGCTATAACCAGAATAGCCAATTGCTATGAAAATAGTTTCACCTATTAAAACAGGTGTTATATTTATTTATTTACAAAAGGTTTTGCAGCCAGAAGTGAAATTAATTGTCCAGTCAGATCTCTAACCTACCACAGATATGGGATTGAAATATCTCAAGATCAACATCAGTAAGTTATGTTTGCAGGAACACTAGTTCCTTGGGTTAGGATGAAGGCAAGACCTTTACCAGCTTCCCCAACAGAGCCTCAAATTACCCACCACCCCACAGAAGAGTTGTGCTTCATACAAACTAATTGTTTCAGCTTCCAGGCCTCAGCTCTTCTTCCATCTTTCTTTGCAAGACCAAGAAGAATTCCTTAATAATGCATTTTTTTCCATAAATATTTTCATAACCTTAATCAGATCATTTCTTGTTCTTCTTTTGCTCAATGAAACAGCAGGAGACTGTTATCTATAAGGCACTTTCTCCACCTTTAAATAATTTCATCAGCCTTCTTCAATCTGCAATTTTCTCAAAATCCTTTAAAGAATGGCAACATCAGAACACCACCCATACCCCAACAGTGTGATACACTGAGGCAAAAATCTTGTCTACCCTATCCTTCTGGGGCACATTGTGAACACAACAGAGACATGGAAAAGCTGTCAGTAGAATGAGAGGTGTCCTTTCATAGACTTTTGTAACCCATAAGCAGGGCCTCAAACCAACAAAATCTCAAAGCTCTCAGCACTGTATACTTAGCAGAACAGCAATTAATCTCTGAAACTTTCTGCATTTTCTCCTCTACTGCTCCCACTGCCCTGGGAGGGGAGCAGCAGGATTACCACCCTGTTGTGCTGAACTCCCACTGAGCAGAGCTGAGAAGTCACCAATGGAAGTGATTTGTTCTGTCCTGCAAACACTCCTGTTAGGTAAGTCCCTTCAGCTTCTGTAATGGCTACCTCAGATTTTGTGAAGGTGGTTTAAAAATGGTCTGTGTATTCAGAATACAGTATTAAGCAATAAGCACAGTGCCTGTCCTCTGCAATCTGGAAATTTCCAAAAGTGAAAGAAAGCCCTCCTGTAGTATTTTAATAGATGTTTCTTGCTAACTGCAGTCTCCACAGATTTATAGACGAATCTGGCAGTAACTCCAGTGACAGCACTGCTGTATAACAATAATTACAACAGCAGGAAACACTCAATAATACAGAAATAACTCACTGTCATTGAAGATATGGATATTGCACATGAAGGTGGAGCCATTTCTTTTCACCCCTCTTCACATAACCAACAGGAAAACAAGAAACCTTCACCCCAAACAAAAGCAGTGCATTATGAAACAGAAACTCAGCACAGAACCCTAACCACCACGGCACCCTCAGCATGCCCTGTGGGAGCACTCATCAGCCCGGTCCCAGCATTCAGTCCCTGGAGAAAAGGCACCTCTGAGAATCAGACACTTTGCCTCTAGGGACGAAAGAGAGACAAGGGCCAAAGTCAGCCCTGTAACAAAACAGCAGCAATGCTCTTGCATCAGGAAAAGCAATGTTCTCTCAGCGCTACAGATTTGTCGTATGTACTTCTTAAAGCATTTGGTATGTTGCAACCTTCATATAAGATTATCACGTAACCACTCAATTATCACAAGCACTTAAGGGAATTGTCTAGTATATACACCATTTTTAATTACTCAGTATAAAAAAGCTCAAATTTGAACTAAGTAGTAACAGTTCAACAAAAGCTCCTAAGAAGCAAGACTCAGCAATCACTCCATCTCCATCAAAACATCAAAACTCATCTGCAATAATTTAATAATACATAATCAGGAGCTTTAGCAGAGACCCAAACCAAGGAGGTCCCAGAAGATGATACAGTATGCGTTTGCAGCAGGAAAATCATAATGCATCTCTATTTAGAATATGCATGTGCGCCTGTTTGCTCTAGATGCATGTATAATCAGCCCCACTATAAATTAGAAAACATGAAGGATTAAACATCAATTGCCTGTCCTCCTACACTTCCCATCTCTCTGCCAGGTCTTGAGAAAGAACAGAAGGCATGGTGGCAATGGTTGGAAACAGACTCTGAAATTGGAGTAAAGAGAGGAAAATAGGCATTTCCTTCTGTAGCAGAAAGAGGACGTGTAAGAACCATTTACGTTTCAAATACCACCATATTCTGAAACTACAGAATTCTTATGGGTTTAGGCAGAATCTTAAAAGGCAGCATAAAGAAGAGCCGCTAGAATCCAGAGCTGTAATTAACATGACAATGGATGCTCCACTATTTTGCAAAGAGTTGGTTCCAATACTACAGAAGTGTCTCACATATTGTAACTATTTCTGGGTGACTAGGAGAGTTTTACACAGTGCAACCTTTTGCTAACTACACCATCTGGAAGTGCACACAGGCAGAGCTTCATTCCATTGGCTTTTTTCCAGGAGACTTACAGTAAGTTTATGGTACACTTTTAACAATCAGAGGTTTATTTTATTTTCGACCGTGGCTTAAAATAGCCCGCTATCAAAATAATATTAAGGCATATCACATCTCCAGACAGCAGTGGCATTTTTTCTGAGGCCAACTGATAAAGCTGGAACTTCGATCAGTATTTCTACTCCGGTGCTCACATATTTCTTCAGAAATGAACAAATGCAGAAAACCTCAAACTAAATATAGACAAGCATTGAGATTAAAAATCAGAAGGAAACAGATTGCTGGTAGAACATGAGAGTCAACAGTGTCAACAGCTTGTGAGATAACGAGAGAAAGGACACGCCAGAAAAGAAGGGGGCAAAGCAAGAGAGAGGTATAATTACAAGGCACACTGTTAATCTATTTTGCTTATCAAGGGATATCCCTACCATTATGTAAGCATGTTTATCTCTACCATTATCTATTATGCATGGAGATGCAGAACTGCAGCACAGTTTTATTTTTCAGGTTCTTCTTTTATTATTTTTTTTATTTATTTTGTTTTCTTCGGTTTGTTTGTCCAAACAACATAAAGATCACCGACAGGAAGACAATAAGAATATACTAAAGATGACTTCCCACTGAAAAGTGTTTTCCAGTCCCTCACCAGCTGTCTACAGCAAAGTATCTGGGTGTCAACAGCTCTTTAGAATCACCCACACAATTCCCGTGATGGCTCCTACTGTTCTAGATGCAGCCTACTGTATTCAGAGCATAGTAAGTTTCAGTGATTCCTAAAGCTCTGTCCTCCAAACATTTAACATGAACACATGCTGTTCTGGTACAGTTTGGTTTCACATTTATTGTTTTTGTCCATTGGAAGTTTGTGCCTGATGGTTGTTCGGAGGGCTCAAGAAGCAATAGCAGAAAAGAAATACGGGTTGGGAATAATGAAAAAAATTCTTCAAAGTTTTCTGATTCTGGCTGAAAAATACTCACTGATCTGTCACAGTTAACGAAGTGGGGCTCTCCCTGGGAACACGAGTTGGACAGAACCATCTTACTGTGTGTTCAATTGCCTGCTGGCATTGTGGAGGAAGGTTTCCTGGTTTGCAGGCTGGACATCAGAAGCTTGGCAAGGTCTAAGGAATCAGCGCGATAACACATTTCTTGCCCACTAACGCTACACTTTGCAAGTCAGATGAACAACATAGTCATGCTGGACGTCTTAGACTGAAAGCTAACAGAGAATAATAATAATAAAAATAGTAAATAACATAAGCTCTCTTCCAACATAATTCTGCTCTTTTGTGCTCTGATCTGCCACACAATTAGAAAGATGAAAGGTCATGGAAAAACATAATTTCCAAAGGACACCTGCCACATTAGGCAATCAGTCCAGCTGGGAAGTAGAACAACCTGGTTTTTCTACTTAGAGTATTTAAAGAGGGGCAGCACTTGTAGATAAGGATATAAGTTTTCTGTTTGCTGAAAACAAACAGTGGGGAATTTCAAGAAAGCAATTTGATGGGGAAAGGAAAGTAGCAGGCAAAAGAAAACAAAACAGTTTCCAAGACCCAGTGATGCATTCTGAATGGGGAAAGGATTTTATTTACAAGAAAAACAGCAAAACTGTTGTCTTCAAGAAACTGACTAAAATGACCTGAAGACAACATAATAATTTCATCCTCTAAACATCATTTAAGAGGTCACAGCCAGTGCACACTGGTCAGAACTATCCTCTAAGCTGTGGAACACATTTCCCAGCTGCTACCACCAGCTAAGTCAGATGCTCACACACTGCTTTTGACAGTGCACCCCCTTCTCCTCAGCTGAAGAGCACAGATCAGCTCCCAACTGCAGTTATGTTACCACCAGCCCCTTTGTCCACACAACACTCAACAGCACTGCTGCTAAATAAAAGCTTATGCAACTCTCCAGCCCCAATTGCTACAGGGCATTAAGCAGACAGGAAAAAGAGAGTCCTGTCTTACAAGCACATCAGGTCCTGTGCAAAGAGTAATCACAACTTATGCAGTAACATGGAAGTGTGTTAGGTATTTCTTACATCTCAGGTACTAGTTCAGATTCCATGCAGTTTCAGCTAAAACAAGCTGAAACTCTTTCACTCCCAAGTTTGTAATCACACTTCCTCCCATATCCCCAAAGGTTTACTTTCTACAAAGCTCAGCTCACACAGCTTACCAGGTTTATTTGCAATTTAATTTACAACTGACTTTGCTGAAGAATATCATGTAAGCAATTATCTGTACATATGATGTGTTTCACTGTTTCAGATGTAGGAGAATAATAGCTCACGAAGACATCCTAGCAGCAACATTCCCAAACAAGCTGGCTGCACGCCTGCTGTATGAAAACCCCACCATGTTGCTCCACTCCCTGAAATAACACTGCCCCCGTCTCTGCCTACACAAGCATCCTTTTAATTCCAGGTAAGATGAGCTCTCCTGCAAAATGTGCTGCTGCTCCACACGTGACTTACACCCCTTGCTCTCTGCATGATACACTGCTGCCAGTGCCAGGTGCTTTGTGCTGCAAGTGCCTCTGCCTGGAGAGCAAACCCTGCCTACTCCACGCTGCTTGCCAGCATGACTATTTCTCTGGAGATGGCTTGATTCCTTCAGGCCTTGTTAAAACACTCGCATGGGAAACAATTTTCAAACTCCAGGCTCATTTTAAAAGTCAAGCCAATCTTGCTGTTCCTCCAGACAGAGCTATTTGCTGAATGCTTCTGACTCACCCATTTGCTACTCACGCACCTTTGTGATACCAGCCTTGTAACCTGCCTGTAACAATGCTCGTCTGTTTACTGGAGCAGTACGTTTATTTTTGCCAAGTCTTTTCCCTGAGGCACTCCCACAAGGTTGGGGAGGGTGGTGTGGATGCACACAGCTCCGCCACGCTGGAGGACACAAGGGCAGATCCAGAGAAAGAATTGAAAAAAGACAGCCGTTCGCAAATATATTTCCACCGTTATTTTTTGTTTGTTTGTTTCAGGAAGGATGGCTAAAGCATTACACAAGATCAAAAAGATGAAGAATCAGATGTTAGAGTGATCAGAAAAAGCTCTTATTTCAGGATTCCGTAAGATAAGCACATGCATCCTCAAAGAGAAACAAACAAACAAAAAGTTACTTCCTGCAGTACCACCAACTACTAAAACATAACTACTTCCAATACGACCCTTACAAAAGCACTTCTGTTTAAGAAAAAATTCCCTCCCATTCAGAAAATCTCCATACTGCTTTTCAGAACAGTTTGTGCTGCTTTCTTCAATCTCTATTGCAGTCTCCATGGAAGAGCCTTCTCCCACATGTTGGACTGATTGCCATTCCTAACAGAAACACACCAGGGAGAGTTTTCACGGCAGCTCAGTTTATGCCCCCCTAATGGCACCCTGCTTTCAGCTGCAGACTTGTAATTCCCAGTGGAAGTGTGAAAAGTGCCAGGTTAATGAAGGAATGAACCCAGCCATAGCAGAGCAATTTCTGGCAATTAATGCCCACTAGAGTCATCCGCCAAGCAGCAGAGCATGAAAGATTATATCTTCCTTAACATAAAGGAAAAAAAGCCCCTGGGTTTTCGTGACACCTACCTCTAACATGAGTTTCACTGACCCATCCAAGACCTCTGGGCACCATGAAACAAAAGGCCCTGACCTGCCAAAGAGGCCTTTCACCACTGTATGTTCTTATGCAGTGACTTCTACCCATATACTCTAACTTGGAGAGAAGCATCATCTTTTATTACTGCTTATGGCCTATGATAGATGTTTCTATTCCTGTTAAAAACTTCCCCCAGTACAAAAATACTTAGACTGCCTTCAGACTGCTTTCTCCAGCTTTCGTAGTCTTGATTTCTGTTCCCATTTCCCAGTTCTTCTGAATTTACTAATTGCTTTTCCGTAGTCATTATTTCTCCTTTTTAGTTTTGCCCATAATTAAGAGTGAACACTACTCTCAAGTGTTTTAAATGCAATCCATTGCACCCCACCTTCCTTTGCGTTCTAACATTTTCTTTGACTTTTCAACTATAACCTGAGCAACTATTTTGGGTAGTTCTCTTAAAGGATGCTGAAGGGGCTATAGTAATTTCAAAACACATACTCACATAACAGTTGTTCACATTGTCCTAACCAACCATTCCTATGTTTCTCCATGATTAAATCCATCCAGTTACTCACCTAATCTCTCCAATTTCTTCAGGGAATCCAGCAAAGTTTCAAGAGGGAAGAAGAACAAAAACTTTCCCTTCAACTAATTAATAGTTCTGGTTTTGATTCTTTTTTTAAGGTCACTTGTATACACAACAGCCTTATGAGGTTTGCTAGCAGTGGAGGAAGCTGTGAGGGAACGCATATGTGAAACTTCAGGTCTGTATGCAACTGTGAGAGAGGCAGCATGCCTTACATTGTAATTAAACTATACAATGATTTTAACTTCTAAAGGCAGTCTGGCACAACCCCTCCAAATATCCTCTCAACTACTTGTAGCTGGTAACGGGATGTGCATTACAGCATTTTGCTGCAGCATAAACTCACCCGCACACCTCCTACCTTCTCCAAGCCACACTTATTTTCAATTTGTCCAGCAAATGAACAAGATGTGAACAAGGCATTTTTCTGCCTGTTCCCACAGCTACCTCATACCTCATCCATCATGTTCCCTGGAAACAAGGACAAGCCCATGCAATGGCAGCACTGGGAGCCCCTCTGCTCCCAAAGGACACCAGCTGACAGCACCCAACCTTCAAATGATGTGGCCTTGGAAGACCTTGATCTTAGGTTACACTTAGCATTTCACAAAGCAAAAAAAAAAAAAAAATCTTTGCCCCCAGAGCAACTCATTATTTGTGCTGGGACTGACAGTACACATGCCAAGGTATTTTCCATTCTTTTGATGAAGAGCCCCACCTCTCCCTCCCCAGCAGCATTTCTAACACCTCATACCAACCTCTCACCAGAAGTTAGCATACCCGAGATCCCTTAACACTAAAAGGAAAAACACATGCCCCAGTGGGAAAAAATTCCCCAGGCCATTCATTCACTTCAACACAAAGTTGCAGTTTTTATTATCAGACAGTCCAGTCCCTTGTCTGGATTAAATAAACCAGAATACAAATTCTGCCAGAAGCAGTAACGTATTAGCAAATAACTGGATCCTAATGTAAACTCTGGGGCCTACGAAGCCTTGAAGAGCAATTTGTAGCTTACCTGTAAGTTGTTTCTTGCCCATATTTATACATACACAGATACCTGAAAGGATTATGCTCATTTTGTGTTTCCACTTACATCCTCTTGGTTTCAAATTTTTAAACAGACTAGAATCTAAGTGCTGGCTATGAGAGTTCATTTCTCTCTTGCTGCTAAGGTTCTTTTCCAAGACAAACAGCTCAGCAGCAAAATCTCAGCCCCTGCACAGATGCAAGCCCTATGGGTGCTCCAGAGCTAGCTGGTGATGTAGGCATCAGGCATTTCTCTCAAACCAACCAAGAATGGGATTACAGTTAATCACATTAGCCTATAACTTTTTTTTTCCTCTAAAAGCAGGATTACAGCCTGAGATAGGGAACTTCCCACATTCCTGTAAGCCAGCTGCATTCTTCCCGACTTCATTTGATTAACAGCTAATAGAATTACAATCCACAGACCTGGGGTTTTAGTGGATTATGCAGGAGGGGTTGCAGAAGGCGCTTGCTCGGCTGTAATTCCCAGCTTTGTATTACTGGAGCAGGGAAAGAGAGATGACATTAAAATGACATTGAGAAGTACACCGAGGGAGCACCAGCCTAAGGAAAGTGGTCATCTACATTTTCATCTACATTATTTCCTGAAAATAGTGGCCTAGAGCACATATGCTTGATTTAGGTTTTCATCTTCAAAAGATGCATGAAAATGGTTGAAAGTCTTACTTTTTTGAGAGAAGGCAAGAAAAACAAAGGAAAAGTTTGATTTATATTCTCCAAAATGGAAATTGCTCACTTCAGACCAATAACTCACAAAGTTATGATGGATGTGATGATTTAAGCAACAATAACAATATTCACTGGAGTTAGCTTTATTATCACTATTTCTCACTTCTGAACACCTACCCAAACACGTGAATCAAAAGGCATACTCCATTCCCAGCAATGCCACACACACACCACAGGCTTCACTCTACAGCTTTTAGAACTTTTAAAGGGAAAACATCACAAGTTTAAACTAAGATTCAGTGTGTAAGCCCTTAGAAAGAATTCTGGCTGGGGGGGTGGGAAGACTTATTTCCTTTTACAGTCAAGACATCTACAAATAAGTGCAGCAAAGAGAAATAAGAACTAGTTTGAACTGAGTTGTAGAGTCAACCTCAGCACCAAGTTTTAGTATTCACTCCTGAAACAAACACCATTAAAACAGGCTTGGAAGAAAAAGCACTTTTTCTAAAATGCTGTTCCAAAAAAACACATTTATAAGCAGTAATTTAAGGAACCTAGTTTTAATGCACAAGCTTCTGCAAAGCATCACATACCGCTGAACAAATAAACAAAAAACTAAGATCAAAGTGTCAGGAAACCAGAACACTTGTAATGAAGCAGAGCCAGGGGGATCAACGGGTTCTTGGAGGCACTAAACCCCCTGCACAGCCACCAAAACTAAGAGGCGCAAGGAAGTGGACTTTTGAGCACGTCTGCACTGCTCAATGAGCCTGACATGTGCAGAACGTGACGGGTTGAACATGTTGGCTCTCACCTTGAAATGGATCAGGAACTGCAACTGTTGGGAAGGACTTGGCTCCCATTGGCTATGCTGGGGACTGTAGTCATTTCAGGAGTGGTCTTCCCAACTTGATACTACAGGAAGGCTTGCTTACCACCCTCAAACTTCCAGCTTCTAGTTTTCTCCTCCACATGACCCATCGAAAAAGAAAGAAGTCCACAACCAAGGAAAAGCAATAACTTTGCTCAATAAAGGGAGGATGGAGGGGGAAGACAAGGAAATAAAATAATAATTTGTTGTACTTTGGGAAACTCACTGACCTTCACTAAAAATATGTCTTCCATAATCTAATAAAAAGCTTGCAAACTCAAAGAAACAATGCCTACACCTCTAAATATTACACCTACACAACAATACAGAAGCTTTGGCCCAATCACATAGTGACATGCTGCACCTGAAGATGCTGGGATCACTCAGGAACTGCGGGGTAAGTTCTTTTTCTTCCTTATACTACTCCGCAAGACAGCACTATCCAAGCCAAGAGCTGGAGAGCTATCATCAGTCCCAGTTCCAATGTGAGACTCCACCAGGGACCAGATCAATAGTTGCTTGGTGGATACTTTACAACACCACAACGATGCACTGCAAATCATCTGCTTCCAAGGAGGCCTCTAACACATAACTAAAGACAAACAACACTTAACCTCAATGAATCAGTGTTGGCCAAAAAGACTTTAAAAAAATCTGCTTGGCTGGAACTGGATTTCTTTCACCTCTTTGCAGGGAACATGGAGAGTAGAAATTACCATAAGAGGCCTTAAAGGACAGAGAACAAACTGGGAAATTTGAAAGAACTCACAGCAGGAGCAAAGGCAAAGAAAGGTATTTTCTGTCAGTGCCTTTGAGCAGAGTGAGCAGAGACACAGGCAGGACAATATAAAGAACACCTAACTGTAGGACCAAAGGTTTAACAGAAGAATTTAACTGGAAAGACTTTGGAAGGGGAGCTGTGACTACAGCAGGATCCCAAGACAACCTTGGAAACCTCTAATGGTATTCCAAGGACACTTTGCTACAGTAGTCCTAAAGCAACAGCATGCAGGGTGTCGGAGTGTCATCCACAAATCACTCCAGACTGAACACACAAAGGGCTGTGAAGACACACAGATGACATCCCCCTCCCCAAACCCACTGTTTTTGGAGCTAGAGCTGCCTAGTAAGACCTGGATTTTACAGCACCGAGTTCAACGAAGAATCTTACTTGGGATGTAGCCCAACACAGAATTGACTGACCAGTCCTCAGACTCACAAAACATATTTCTTCCTCACGTAATTTACCACGGGGATAACTGTGCTTTGCAGCTCTGCTTCCCTTCAAGGTCAATGGGAGCATGTTTCATCTGATCACACTGATGCTCTGGAAGAGGCCCTCCCTCAGGGGCAAAGCCCTGTCACATTTCTTTATGGCATGCACTTTCCTGAACAACGCAGCTGCATCGCAGGTAAAGGAGCCAAGATGGAGCACCTGCTGAATGCTGATGGTGGTCCCCCCCCCCCCCCCATCCCTCCATTTTAGGAACTGGGACCAAGCAAGCTCCTCAGACAGCACTGATCCTCAGCAACAGGCCGGTGGCATAACACAGCACAGAGGATGGATTTCCTACTTGCCTCTTTGGGAATCATGTGCATGCAATTCAGACAACATTAAAAACACCAGAGCACATGATTTACCCTTTCTCCCCCCCCCTCTTTCCATTAGTTCTAAGAAATCAGTGACCACGTAGGAAAAGCCAAGCACACAAAGGCAGGAAAAATTGTGTCGTCCAAGCATACAGCTTTGAACTCAGGACACATTTTCCACGTGAACATCACACTCCCTCACCAAAGCTCACCCTAACTGCCTCAGTTTCTTTATCTGAGGAAGCAGAACATTTGCACGTGTACATTTTTTCTCTGAGGTTATTCTGAAATTATTATTTGCAAGGCACTTGGCAAATTAGAGGCATTACATAAATATTAAATGTTATGGTATAAGCTCTTACACAGGGAGAGGGATTTCTGAAGCTCTTACAACTACCATGAGGTTCCTGTAGGCTGTTTTTATGGGTCCAGGTTTAAATAAGTTTGGCAATGTATATTAAAGTTGAGATTACATTATGCATAAGAGAATAATTCATTCACAGGAAGAGTATTCAGCCTACTTTAGGTACACAGATGGGATTTGAATTTTTAGCTCATCCATCAGGTCCTACTCAGCCGTGTGTTCTGAACTACAGAAAGAATAAAGGAACATAATTTTACCCAGACATGGGTAAACTAAGAGCAAACTTTTCCTTTAAAAAGTTTAAAGGAAAGTAATTCATTATTTCTATGCATTTAACTCAAAAAAAAAAAAAAAAAAAAAAAAGAAAAAAAAAAAGAAAAGACAAACAGAACATGCCCAGAAAGACGAATGCCTTTTTTGTCATCCCTCTGATATTTGTACCAAACAGAACACAGACAAAAACCTGTTTACATGCAGGGATGACTCACGCTCCCAGCTGACGGCTCCAAAGCAGGATCCCAGAAAGCAGAACCTAACCTGCAACTCACAGGAGCCACACACAGAGCTTTTGCCTGTTAATAGCAGGCAATGGGATCAGGATGAAAGATGAGGAGCACTGAGACCTGTGCTGACCTCCAGCACTGACATACCGTCCAACTCAGGACAAGCAATTCCTCTGCTTTGGTTTATCCCACCTCCCAGCCACAAGAAGCTTTCATCTACCTTGACCTTCAGGTGGAAAACTATATCTTTGCTATCCTGACCCTGACACAGAACAAGTTTTAGCTTGGTTGTGACAACCTAAAATTTAGGATGACCACAAAAACTGCTCAAACAATATCAATAAAAAGCCTTCACACAGTCCTCACGTACACTCATTTCCTATAAGCTAAGTAACATGGCACAAGAAAATATGATGCGACGTTACCAGCCTTACAAAACAACCAGTACTTAGAGTGGAAAAAAATCTATATGCTTCCCTTCTCCTTTCTTCGTTCTCTATTTAAGGTATTGCTATAACAATGCACCTCAGTTTTAACACTGCAGAAGGACACAGCCATAATACCTCACCTACAAATCTGTATCCATTATGGGTCAGCAGTCACCACACCACAGAGAAAATTTAATTGCTGCTGCATGCCTGCAGAGCAGGGAAACCACAGCAATGCAAGACTTCTGAAATGTAACATTGTGGAAAAAATGAGCCTGGACTTTGTGGCTCATCAAGCAAAAGGCTCTGTTGCGGTAACACATTGATTTTATAAAGCCAAGACACGTACGCACCGCAAAAGCCTACTTTCTGCCTACCTATTATAACTTGGAGCTGTGCAGATATCTACAGTATAATCCAGTGATTTAAGGAAAGCTAAATAAGCCTTTGCATAAAAAGGCACAGACAACATGACTGAGTCTCTTTCTGTTTCACTTAATCATGTGTTTAAAGTGCATTTAATGGTGTCTTTTGATATTAATCTCCAAGTGGATCTTTGGAAGGTAAGAATAGGGAACAGAGAAGAAAGTATGTGATACAGAAAAAGCAAGTCATGAGTCCACCCCAGGACTCTCATTATTGTTTTGCTTTCCTTACACAAAATGTCATTCAGCTACAGTTTCTCTGTAACTTCAGATCAAGGCAGACTATTTCTTTGTCAGTTGCCAATTTGGGATCAATCATTTTGCGCTCTACATGTAATCAGACAGGAGAGGAAGGCTCTGCCCCATCCCACTCATGCTCTGCTTTCAAGGTAGGAACAAGATAGACAGACTGAAATGTAAAAAGCAATACTATGGGCAGAGCTCCGACATGGGTGAATGCTATCTAAAAGCCATCTAATGCTACTCACTCCATCCCTACCGCTGCCTCTACACCTTCAGTGTTCAGCACTGAGGCTGACAGCAGCTTAGCAGAAGCTCTGCAAGGTTGTAACACTCTAAGAATCGGCACAAAAAGCAGCTACAGAAGTCTTCCTTGTGGCAGCAGGGCAATCCAAGCTGCAGCTCAGCAAGCAGCTCATGGTGCAGCCCCACAGCCCTGGAACGCAGCTGCCTGCAGAGGGCAGGGGGCAAGGAGTAAATGCAGTGTCAGATGGGATCCCCCCTCCTCAACTCTAATAAATCATAGCTTCTCAGCAAGCTTCCTTACTCCCCTGGATTAAAGGCAGACTTAAAGGAATGCTTGCTAACAGACTGCTCTCTCCCTTGGCCATTTCTAAAACTAACAGCTAACCACATTCAGCAGTTACGCCTGGGATGCCTTTGATTCAAAAAAAGTATTTCTAAGCAAAACGATACTTGTAAAGACAATCAAAAAGCTTACTACACGCAGGATACAACGTTCATTTTGTTTCTACCCAGTCTGCTGACCGCCAGAAGGGTGCCTGTGGCATAAAGGCATCTCTCTTTGAAACATCGACCAGTGGCCTTTTGCCACTCTGTAGCATGGGACGAACTGGGCTTCAGAGTTTCGGGTCTTCCATGCAATAACAGGAGGCAGGACAGATGTTCCGCCAGACAACTTTCAGACTGCTCACTAAGGAAAGACAAATCCCTGTGGGATTCCTACTGAAATTTCAGGAAGTGGTGATGTTTTATCCCAGCACCAAGTATGTTTTTGAAGATTTCATTTGCCTGCCTACATGCTTCGCATAATGATTATACCACTGAACGAGGGAAAACTAATAATAAAAATTAAATGCTAATTTACATTTCAATGCATAATACCACAAAGATAATTTATTTTTAAAATTACTTGTTTAAAATATGACATGGATGAGCGGTATTGCAAAGATATCTATTACAAAGAAGTTTAGTATGAGCAAAGCAAGAAAAGGGGAAGGAGGAGAAGAAGCAGGGATTGCTCTGTTGGGACAGGGCTGGTGAGTAGGCAAGTGCCACAGACGCTAAGGAGGAGAAGTAAATAACAGGGTGGGCTTTCCTCCATAAGGTGAGGAGGAATGCCTATTCTTAGGAATCAGAAATACCAAAGAAAGTCCCTGGAAAACAAAAAAAGGAAGAAAGAAAAAAAACAACTATTTTGTGGACTCAGACTGAAGCACCTTCTGATCCAATCTCCAGACACAGCTTCCTCCCAAAGACAGCAGGATGAGCAACGGTGCTGGGCACAGAGCATAAATCCTCCACCCCTGCCCCTGCTGTGTACATGGCCCACCACAGCTGGCAAACACAGAACAAAGGCAGAACAGACTCTCTCCAGGATGAAATCTCTATCTTCTAACTCTACAACAAACCTCTCCTTAACTTCAAGGGGTCAAGAACTCACTGCTCAGAGCTCCTGTTGCCAACAGCCTGATGGAACACAGCAATCCTCTGTGGGTACATGCCACAAGCCACTGGTGAGGACATGGAGCCCAGTACTCTTGCAAGTGCTAATTTGTGCTGCACTAAGAGGCAAACTGCTCTGCTAGTTTCCTCAATATAGAGGCTAACACAATGCTAAGTAATGGTATACAAGTACTTCCTCCCCCACATTCCGCTAGCAAACAAACAAAAATAGGCAGAAGAATGATTTGACCTTTCTGCTATTTTCCTTTTTCTCTATTTGATTCAAAGGCATTCCAAAAGGAAAACAGATATTTTGAAAAAAATACCTCCAAGTAACCCCTGCAATATTATCAGACAGCCCGGGAACAGCTGAATAGGAGGGGAGAAAAAATGCCAGATTTGGCAAAACCCAATTTCACCCTTATTTCCTTCATATTCTTTGGATGTTATGCCTGTGGCACTGCTTTGTCTTTGGCTGACAATGTAATTTTGGTAGTACTGCTTTCCTCTTCCCTCCAGCACAGTGAGCCTTTTGACATATTCTGGTTGCAAGCAGAGCCCGCATTGGGCAGCAGACAGGTGTGTCTGGGAAGAGCCTGACAGCACTTCTGAGAGTGCTGAAGACGATGATGAAGTCAGTTACTGTAACCAGGATGGGGATGAGGCAAGAAAAGTGGAACAACTAGGCGATAAAAGCAAAGGTTGATCACCTTTCACACAGATAGCAACTGGAATGGAGGCCAGTAACTTAGTTACGCTCCCCAGCTCACCCAACTGCTCAAAGCTCAAAAGAACACCCACAGAAGAACAACCTCGGCACCCCCACAGAGTGCCCAGGCTGTAGGCAGCAGGGCTGCACACACCTGGGCCTGCAACCTACCCTCAGCACACAGCCACAGCCACCCACCAAGAGCCACTGCTCCAAGCTAAGAATAGCAGCGCTTATTGCTTTGGTAAAGAACTGCTTTTGAGGGACTATTATAGTAGCAGAACAATTAGAGCTTACTTTTAAACATTTAAACTTAGAGTTCCTAGGGAATTTGCTCAGTAACGCGTTCAATTCTGTAATGATTTGAGGAGAACAATCTGATTTGAACTCCTATAAATTACCCTTCCTATTCGGGTGCCCCCAGTGATGCAGCAACTCATACAAACCTTTTAAATAAAGCTAGCAATCACTCGTCAGCACCTCACTGCAGTAGCCTTGTTAAGAATTCTCACATGCCCAAAGTCAGTGCCTACACAAACCAGCACGGACGAGCTCAGCCAGAGGAACTTCGGTACAATGCCAGCTGGAGTGACACAGAGGGCCAGGAAGGGTCACGACAGCAGCAGAGAGAAGCCGCACCCTCAGCCCCACTCTCAGCATCGGGGGTGAAAGCGCGGGGTGCCGATATGGAGCCGGGTGCGAGGATGCGCGCTGCCCCGTGCAGCTGCTTTGCTGCCAAGGAGCGAGGAGCCGCGGCCAAACGCTGCCCTGCGCCCGCGGCCGGCGCTGACGGTGCAACCGTTCGTGTCAGGGCTGCACCTGGTCCCAGCCAGCGCTGCCGGGGATACGGGCCGGCGTTCCCATCCCGCCAGTGCTCACGGGCAGGAGGAAGGAGTTAGGCACGCACCTCCGTCCGCGAGCCACGACCGAGCGCAGCCGCTCCCGGCGGTTCTCCCATCCCCACCGCAGTCCCGATACCGAAGGTCGCCATCCCCAGCGCTCCCGCAGCCGCCGCTCCTCCATCCCCTCCGCGCCTCCCACCCGCCCAGGTACGGAGCCGCGGCCGGGACCGCCGCACCACGGGCCCGGGACGGCTGTGCCGGGAACCGACGGAGCCGCGGGAGGCGGAGGAAGGGCCGAAGGGAAGGGCTCCACCTGCCCGCGGCCGTACTCACTCCGCGTAGCCCGTGGTCCAGGGCAGGCGCCGCGTCTCCTTGCTGAGGATGAGGATGGGGCGGGCGATGTGGTCGGCGGAGCACTCGACCTCGTCCGGGGACAGTCCCAGGAACTCGGGTCTCCCGTAGGGGAAGCGCAGCGGCAGGTCCGCGCCGCCGCCGTGCTCGGCGCCCGCGCTGCCAGCCATGATGCCGCCCATGAAATTGGCCACGGCGGACTTCACCCGCGTGAGCATAGTACCGCCGCCGCGCAGCGCGGGGAGCGGCGAACCGCCGGCGGCCCCGCCGCGCTTCCGCAACGGGGGCCGGGCCGGGCCGGGCCGGAGCGCACGGGCTCAGCGGGCGCGGGGCCGCGGGCTCATTGCGGCAGCGGCGGGTCCACCCCCCCCCCCCACTCCCGGCGCGGCGCCGGCTGAACTCAGCCCGGCGGCGGCTGCTGAGTCATGTGACAGCGGGATGCGCCCGGGCGCTTCCTGCTCCTCCTGCGGCGCCCGCGGGCTCCGGGCGCACGCCGGGCACGGGCCGCCCCCGCCCTCCTCCCGCCCGCCTCCCGCGGCGGGGGCGGCCCGCGGCAGGTGCGCGGCGGGCGGGGCAACTCCGCTGCCGGCGGCGGCGGCGCGCAGAGGCCGGCGGCGGGCGGGCTGTTACCTGCCGGCTCCGCGCCTTCCATGAACGCGCCAAGGGGATTTTTGTTTTTTTTTTCCCCCAGCGAAATACTTCGCTATGAAAGAGGTGTGGGCACACGAGGCAGGCACAGGTGGGGGCTGAGCCCTGCCACTTCCTTCCGTCGCTGATTATGAATCAGTATCCCGATAGTTCGGTTCTAGTGGTGTCCCGGTGCTTTGATTTCAGGCGTGACGACTGCGAGGCTGTGCAGTCGTCTCTATAACAAAGCTGTCTGCGAATGAACCTAAAGAGCCAGGAGGAGGTCGGTGAACAGGGGTATGACCAATGTGTTCCTCGCTACCTGGTGGAGAGTTGCAGAAATATTCTGAGTTAATCACCAAAGGAATACCACGTTGGTTTGGGAGGCTGGAGGTTATGTTTCAGATCTCTAACAGTTTACAAGCTCAAGAGATACTCTGAGGAACAGTAAATCTCTCTTAGGAAAAAAAAAAATAATATCTGACATTAAACTCATGGGTTGATAAAAGCACAATGGGCACTGTGTAGTTCTTCCTTTCTGTTTGCTTTGCTTTGTTTCCTGGTTATATTGCAGTGGTCAATTTAAAGAAAAAGTTAAGAAATAAGAAAAAAAGTATTTTTTAAATGTAGTTGGGATTCTTTGTCCGGGGTCCATAACAGACAACTGTTTGTCCTCATTCACGTGTTACAGAGGGAGGCAACCCTGAGGTGACCAGGAGCCCTTGCACGTTGCTCTTCACTGGTCAGTGCCCAGTTCAGCTCACTGTCAGCCCCTGAGGATAACCTTTTTCTTGTCTGCTGGATGCCCAGGGTTTTCCCTTGTGCCATCCAGGCTGCAGTCTGAGGGAGCCAGGAGTGACGAGAGGGATGTGAGCAGAGCTGGACATGTACTCTGAGGAGGCTTCTTATTTCTGTGTGAAAGTAGAGCTCCTCACAGCTTGTTACACACACTCCTGGACAAGCTGTGCCAGCTGTCTGAATTCTGCTGTATGTTAACCCATCACCTCAACAAATACCACTGACAAGAGCTCCAGGAGGATGAGGGTTTGTCCTCCTGTCCCACCCGTGGTCACCGTTTTGCACAAAATGCGAGGGGAAAGTGTAAGGGAATATATATATAGGCTTGTTAGAGTTGAACTGATTATCTCTGCAAGATGACAGGGAAAAGTTCAGGTGAGACATACAGGGAGACAGCTCAACAGCTTACTGCTCAAAACAGATCTGCACGCTGCTTGAAATTCTGTGGCTGTTTTCTTCTGACACAAGAACGCCATGTGGATGAAGCAGGTACAGTGTGACCTTTTCATCCTGAGAGCGTAAAGATGCTTAGATTACCTTTCTCTTTCTCACTTCTGAGCCCAAGGTGAAGCCCCACTTCTGGCAGGAAGCAGGCCCAGCAGCTGGCCTGGCCAGACCCTGCCACACCTCAGGAGCTTTCAGTATCCACGGATGCAGATAACACAGCCTTTCCGGGCACTTTTTAAAGAATTACAACAAACTTCACTTGAAAAGCTGAAAACATTTGCAATATGAAATATCCACATGGCTCTGTGGGCTTTAATTCTGGCTCCCAGGCAACAAACAGGACAAACAAACAACAGGCTAATGAAGGTGAGTTGAGTCAAGGTGTTTACACAATTTTTTTATGATACAGAACATGTTTCTTTTACAGAACATGCAATACTCAGGGCACTGTCTGGTGAACGACACCAGACTATGCAAGCCATTGAATATGCCTGTGTTTCTTACAAAAAAAGGACTGCGGAATTTATTCCAGCAGTGTGATTCTTCCTTGCTTGTACATTGTTTATGCCTAATGTTGCTTGCTTGCTTTAGTTTTTGTTTACTGTGCTTTTCGTGCTGTGATTAAAAACAATGGGAAAAGTCCCAAGGACTTCCCAAATGCTCTGCAAGCAGAAGAAGGCCTGATGTGAGATAAGTGCAGCATTTCTGCTGGCATGAACTTCTTTATTGTTGTTATTATTACCTGTGTACAGAATATCCACTATGCTGCTGGCTTAATTCTGAGCATGTGTCAGAACAGGTGTCTGATATTATGATGTTGAAGCTGTACCAGCAGGGAAAAAGCAGATTTAAAGGAAGAACTGTTTGCTTGGTGTTCTTGGTGTGTGTTTCTTTTTTCTCTTTTTTTTTTTTTTTTTCAGGTAAGCCACCAAATGAAAAGCACCTGAAGCATTATTTTTGCATGTGACTCTGCTTAGGAAGATCACAGTGTCACATAGTGATAAATGAAATTATTCCTACCTTTTCAAAAGTACTGTGAAACTCTTAATAAGCCTGAGGAAGTTCTTTACCCCTGGAGAATGACCCTGCAGAGCCACAGTGCCTGAGGCATCACCAATGTGGAGGGGAAAATGCCTCCTAAGACTCTTATTAAGACATCAGTCCTACTCTTGGCAGGTCACAAGCAAGAGCACCAAGTGAATTTAAAAATAAATAGCAGTACTTGGAGTGATGTATTTCCTCTGCCATAGCTGATTTCTACTCCATCATCCTCCAGTCAATATTTATGTCACACTTGATATTTCCATTCGGGAGACATGTGGGGCTGAAGGTCAGAGAGCGTCTCCATCAGAGCATGGTCAATGTGATGGTCCCATGGCTTTGAGACCTGATCCAGACCCCACAGAGCATGATGCGGGAAGTCCTGCTGAAGGCTGACCAAATCCTCAAAATGGTATCAGGGCCAAACCTCAAGATTCTTATTCTGAAGCACAAAGCATAGGACAAACTCTTCATTTTTCGTTGCTGCCTTAACTACAATGTTACCAAAACCAGTACTTACTTATGCTTGCCAGGCTGCAGCAGCTGTAGCCAGGCTCACCTTCCACTGCATGGTGTGTTTCACTTGCAGGTCCACCTCCGAGCACCACTCATTTCAAGGGCCTTGTCAGAGATCAGAGTGAGCTGTGGGGATGAAGAGGATAAAAACACATCCAAAGTTTCTTTTAGACTAGAGACAAAGTAGGGATAAAGCTGTTAAATGCATGAGTTCTCTGCTGGCAGGTGACATAGTTGTGCCAGTGGCCCTAGCATGTAGGAATTCAAGCCAAGCAGCATGGACCTCTGTGGTAGCTCTTTTCTTACTCAAAAACATGCTGTATAGTTGTGTAGTGAAAGCATTCATGCCAGAAAAATGTCTTTGTGCCTCCGTGTCTCTTCTCGTGGTGAAGAACTAATAAATGCAAAATTCTGCACTGTGTGAAAGCAGTACTAGTTCAGATACTCGAGCAGGAAAAGACCCTGAAGAGGGGTCTTAATTGGCACGTGATCCCAGTAAATTGCATATCTTCTAAGGGCTTACAGTCTGTATAAGTATAAATACATGCTTCAATATAAGCTGTCAATAAACCTGCAAGACTTTCACATTTGCAAAAAAATACAGAATGATTTTTTTCTCCAAGAATCTGTGCACATCTGAACAATAATCATCACAATAAACATCATCATCATTTTGCTCTTCCAACCTCCCTTTACATTCCGTTACCTGCTCCTTCTTAATGCCTGTGGCTAAATCTGCTAATAATGGGATGCTCTGGGGATTAGCTTGTTTATGTGCTCCTGTTGACAGTTTTTTCACAGGGGAGATGGAAGAAAAAGATTATGTCTTCTCTTGTTCTCCTTTGCCCTGATTCCTGCAAAAGTACATCTTGCCCAGATGACACCATGAGATGCTTCAAAATGTCGGCGATGGCAATGCTTTTGTTGACAGTTTCAGCAAAAAATGTAAAAAAACCCTGAAATTAATCAATTAGATTGCAATGAACAGATAGCTGGAAAACCGCACCCCACATCAATGCAGCTTTGGCCAGGATCTGGTGTCTAGTGCAGCTGAGCACTAGCCATCACACCCTGCTTTGATTTTGGCAGTAATTACTTATTTTCCTTTTTTTTTCCTCCATTGGACAGTTTATTATTATTATTATTTTAATACAAATTAAATGAACAATTCTGCCAAACTTTCAGTTTTTTAACATCAGTCTGGGCATATGAAATCACAGGTAAAGTCCCTACGTGGCAATCATTCTCAAGCAACGTTGCCAAGGAAAGAAGAAGGATTTCTGAGCAATTTGTCAAAACCTTGGTCTCCTAGACTTGCAAATGAAAGCTTACCAGATGCTTTATGCTGTCAGAAATCAGAGTCCTGGCTATACTGAATCATGGCAGAGAAAGCTATAGCAACTATTCTTTGTTAATATTCAACTCTTGGATTTCTCCTCATCTTCTGCAAGCAGAAGTATGAAAGCTGTTTTTCCCCTTTCTTTTCATCTTTACTCTTGAGGTGCCTGTGGCACCCAGCTATCCATCTTCCCAAATATATGACATTCTGATATTAACACACTTTCAAATTGCTGTGATAGCCTGAATCCCATCAATACCTACGAAACAAGAGCAAAGAAGGCAAAAGGATTAAAGATTTACTGACAGTTCCAGTAGTTCTGTGAAGAGGTAAAAGTGTGTACATAAATATTTATTAAGTTGAGCTGCTGTAAGAAAAGACTTTAATGTGAAAGTTCAAGTCTTCAGTGCTCTCCTGTTTCACTTGCGTAATAAGATACTATAAATTTTGTCCTTTCCTCTGGAGCATCAAAGGTCTCTTGTTATTGTATCTGCTGCTTTGTCTGCAAAGCTCTGTGTCAGTAGTGGGGGCTTTCTGCCATTCTTAACTTCCACAAGCACATTTATTTTTTTCTTCCACGCTTGTTTTATAGCTTGACCACTCTCTTTTATTAATGTTCAAGACAAGTTTGTCTATGTGGAGCCTTTATCATTTTATTTGTGTTTTTTTTTTTCTTAATTTGACCTCTGTAGATGAGGTATTAAAATAATAATAATAGAAAAGGAATCCGTTGTTGGGTTTTTTTTCCCCCATTTGTCTTCTTTAATAGATTGCCCAAGGCACAAAAATTTCGCTTGAGTTGCACTACAGTCATAGCAGCAAGGTAAAGGCTGTGATCACAGAAGCTGTGGCTTTTTCAAATATCCTCAATAAATAAATAATAAACTGGAGGCCACAATCAGGCTGATAGCGCTGTGTCAGGGAGAAGCCAGTCCAGCACTGGGGCTGGCTAATTAGGGACAAGTGCAAACAGGATTGTCTGAACATCTCTGCTTCCAGGCAGACACAGCAGCAGGAAAGCCCTAAATAAACACATTGCCACAACAATAGGCAATCTGCACGGCCTTCTGGTGGTTCCAGCTGATGGACTTACAAATCAAATTCACCTTTGACTTCTGCGGGTCATGACCTGTGAACCATTGCTTGGAACAACCTAGGAAACTGATAGAAAAGATACTTTCTGACAGATTTCAAGCAATAAAGGAAGCTTGATAATCTTCCACCAACTAGCTGACATTCAGAATAAACACACTGTCCTTTTGGAAATAAAATTGTTTGTGATTGAATGCCTATGTTTACAATTTTTCTACTATACAGTGCTTTAAGAAAATCTTCAACAGCTTCTATGGAGCGTAGCCCCTTTTGGAAGTGACACATGCACCTCAAATACATTTAAGCAAATGCGAGTAAATAATTATCAATCCACAACCTACTACTGGTCATTGCCAATTGCTTCTCAATTTACCACTGATGATAATCCTCACTGCAGCACACGGGCTGATTAAGCCATGTCCAAAGCTTGCCACCAGCTGAAGGAGAACCCATTTTGGTCTCCCTGAGAGTGTGTGAAACAATGCCATATCTGCTCACTGCCTTCCTGTCCAGGCACAGTTATGGGGCTAACGGTGAGGGCTCTTGGCAGCTTTTGGGGCTTCTCAGTCCCATTCCAGCACCTCCTGCCCTCTGCCTCAAGGCTAAGGACGCTTGTTTGCATCCCTTGTCCTTTGTACCCACACTTTGCAGTCTCAGACCACAAAGTAGTTCTCTCCACAGATTCCATTATCACATAAGTTGGGTTATCTTCATTTACACTTTTGTAAAAGGACTTCTTGAGCTACAGGAGCCTGCAGTCCCATAAAAAGACCATAATTAAGAAAAAATCTGGAAATCTACCATCTGTATTTATGCATTATTTAATATTAAAAGATTGAGGGGTGCATGGAGAACAAGATGTGACAGATTGCATGAAGTAGAAGCCAGTCTGCTGCAGGCAACCCCAGTACCCTGACCCCAGCAATCAGCAAGAGAGGCAGGTGTGATGAGCAGGTTAAAAGTTGCTTGGTATGAGTGCAGGGGAAAAGTCTGCAGCTCAAGAGGAGCCTAAATGAAAGCATTGACACCACAAAGACATTGGTGGTGTTCTATTAAACCTGATGAAGCCTGAAATTCAAAGCTGGTAGGAAAAGCTTGTATAAACTGCATAGGAAGCATTTAAAAATGCTGATAAATAGATATCTTTTTGCCCCTGTTGGCAGGTTTTCAAGGATGAAATTCCTGCAGAGAAGCTTCTCAGGAACATTTAACCTGCTCATGCTTTCAGTCAGAACCATTCGCTCCCCAAAGTTTAAGCAAACATGCTTGAGGAGATCACTGCAGTCACTGAACCATGCTGCTCCCTGATTTGTTTCCACGTGCTCCTCACAGGGACTTTGTGACATGGGATTATAGCTCACACACACAATTATCTCTTCATTCATTCACTGCTTACACACTTTTTTTTTTTTTAAGGGAGGACTGAAGCTGCCCTTTAGCACCACAGCATGCCTGGACTATCAGCTCCTCTCTGGGAGCACATCATTGTGCCCCAGGCTCCTCACATGGTTCATCTGCCTGAAGTGCATCCTCCCTGAACGCATGCTTGCAAACAGCCAGAAGCCCTCCTAGGGATGGATCAGTGCCTCTGTGGGGTTACCAGTCTCCACTCTTCCTGCAAAAGGATTGAGATGCTCAAGACCAGGTGAGAAGCTGTAAAAGTAGTAAAAGCAAAGAGAGCAGTGCAAACAAGAAGGTGTTACAAAAGAAGGAAAATGAGTGCTCACCCATTTCCAAAGATCTAGGTTTGCAGGGAAGGAACTATATAAAGAAGGGATTTCCAACAGAAAAGATCCTTTTCAGTGGCACTCAGCCCTTAAATGAGGTCTAAGAGGGGTGCAGCCTGGCTCCACCCCTTCTGGTCACGCAGGTGAATTGCTTTCACCTGTGCTCCCAGGGCTGACCAGACCTTCAGGTGCTCATTCAGCGGTTCAGACTGTGACTCAGAAGTTCCCATACAGAAGTGTTTTGGGGGTACTAGCTACCACACTGGGAAAAAAGGTAGAGATTTATAAGGCAGGGCAGTGGAGGAAGCAAGGCAGGAATGAAAGAGGTGTCTGGGAAGTGGAAAAAGCATCCGGAAAGTGTAATGATATGTCAATTCAATGACGTGGTTTAGAACAGTCACAGGCTGTTATCATAGTAATTCCATTATCACTTCCATAAAAATGTTTCAGTGAAGACTTCAGTCCTTATTGAAAATGAAATTCAGAGACTAGTGATTTAGTGAATAATGAGTAATCTAGTCAATCACAACAAATGCTATTGTCTGTAATTTTGTAGCCATATATTAAACATTGTAATTGGGACTTCGCTGCGAGAAATTCATAGCCATTTAAAATCACCTTGATGTTGTTCTCTATGAAACAGCCCTAAGACCTTCACAGAAGCTTTGGGGGTAGAACTTATTTCCAACCACTCCTGCAGTTGCCAAGGAAAGCAAACCTGAGGTTTACAAATTTCTGCCACTTCATTTCTCTTACAGCCACTATTTGTCTTCAGCAGAGGTTGTATGTCCATAGCAGCTCTGAGAAACTGCATGCTTCTGTCAAGTGCCCAAAGCTGTGTTTGAGAGCTAGAGTTCAGCACTTGGCTTTGACAGTCTGACTAAATAGTAAGTTTTAATAAAAAGCCTCATGATTGTAATTCATCACAAATAGAATCATAGAATCATTAAGGTTGGAAAGGACCCCTAGGATCATCTAGTCCAAACACTAACACACCCCCACCATGCCCACTAACCATGTCCCTCAGTGCCACATCTCCACATTTCTTGAACACCTCCAGGGACAGAGACACCACCACCTCCCTGGGCAACTTGTGCCAACCCTTCACTGCTCTTTTTGAGAAGAATTTTTTTCTAATATCCGACCTGAAATGGACCATGGGGCAGATAACGCTGCCTTCAACTCTTTCTTGTGCTAACATTGTCAGGATTAGAGCACAGTCACATCTTCCATTTGGTGATGTTTGTTATACCAAAGACAACAGTAAGGGAGAGCTGCAGTGCATGTAGTTTTAGTTTTGATAATTTAGGTAACAGTAAATAGTCACAGTGAAATGAAATAATGCAGGTGCTGACATGACAGCTATTAGGGGAAGAATCCATCATCCTTGATAATCTTCTGCACAGAAATGCAGGGCACTGCTTTTCTGCGGTGAGACCAAAGCTGGGTAGGGCCAGCCCAGGTGGAAACCCACTGCCCATACTGCAACACAGCCTGTCTGTAGCAGAAGACACCAGATCCCAGCAGCTGGTGCTTCTCAGGCTTGTAGGCAGTTATGTTTTGTGGAAATAATGCTCAATGCATTTCAGTATGAATCCTATACATTCTTTAGTCTCTTCCAAAGGAATTCTCACTGCCTCTGCATACCATTGCGAGCTGGTAGTTATCAGCATAGTTGCACATTTTGTATAATTTAAAGTACATAGAAATGTATAATACTCTTAATAAAATATAGATTAATTCCATAATTCCATATTAACAACAGCAAAATCTATGCAGAAAAATTGTTGCCTTTACAACAGAGAGAAACTTCATGTGAAAATCTCCTTCAGGGCAGTGATACGATCTTTTGATATTTTTTCATTGAAATCTCTGCAGACTGTTTTTCCTTTTCCATCCGCAGAAGAAAATAAAAATTTTAAAATAGCCAAAAGGCAAAATATTACCATAATTTAAATTTGAACAAGTTCTTCTGGTTTCTTTCATAAATGCCATTAACTCCAAAAGGGAATTCTACATGTACATTCTGAAGCATCAATGCAACCACGTGATTCACAAAATTCAATCTAAACAGCAATGTTCTTAGGTGGTATTACAAAATAAAAAACAGCCCCAAGTCTGGCAGCTTCTTCTTTCCAGTATGGAGAAAGAAATCCCTCTGCAGGACATGGAATAAAGCTGTGCTGTACATGTGCTCATGAACCTGCACACACAGTTTGTGTAAGACACTTTATGCTTTTATTGCTTGTATGGGACATTGTAACACAGATGCCAAAAGCCACACACCAAGTTCATCATGGAGTGTGTGATCTCCTTGGCACTTCATTCTATGCAGTCCTGCAGGTTGCATGCACTTGGGCCCTTTTCTGCCAAAAATGAAAGTAACTGGAATGGCCCAGGTACAGCTCCTTACATGCATCATGTTGCTCTCGTGTAATAACCTGATTCTCCTCCAGCAGGATGTGGTTTGCACACAGCAATATAAGGGCATTGATGCATGTGTGCAAATGTACAGAGCAGATCAGAATCAGGCACAATTTCTCTTTTTCCTCAATGTTGTTGCCAATGAGGCAGCATGATGTGCAGAGGAAGTTACTGGCAAGCATAGGCTATCACAGAAACAACATTTATTGCTCTCTGGAACTGATCTGGGCCACTTACAGCTCCTTGTAGTCCCCATCCATCTTCTTCCTTTGTGATTCAAGGTTACAAGTACAACAGCATCCCGCACAGCAGCAAGGAGATAACTCTGCTGTAATTACAAAGGAGACTTCTGAGATCAAAAGATGTAAACAGCTTCTTATCACTGTTGTCCCACAAATTCCCCAGCCAACTGTATGCTAACCCATGCCCTGCTGGGCTGCAAGCAACTGGAATAGAAAAGAGACGAGGTCAGAGCAACCTCTCCTTGGGCACTGGCTGAGCACTCCATGTGCAGTGAGTTGCATCTGCATATGATGTAGTACAGGGCTCAAAGCAAGAGTTGCTCACATGGCTGTCTGGACCCAGAGGCATCCATCACACCATCCCCAAGGACAAATCCTTATGCCACTACTTGCCTGGCAGCAGAGCATGCTAAAGAAGGGATCTCTGACAGGAAAGAGCAATGGGACTGCTGGGTTGATCCTGCCAAGCAGAGCCATGTCCCTGTCCCTGCAGGGCTCACTCAAAGGACCTGCACATGTGTGCAAGCATCAGCACCAGTTTCACAAGATGCTTGCATCAATGCACACGCTCAGAACTTACTATTCTAAAAATGTGTCTCAGCCCTCTGCTGAGGTTTTAAAGAGCATTGTTAACTCCATATGCGTCTTTTGGCTCCCTGCTTCTTATTGCTATGTTTTATCTGCTGGCATCCTGAAGAGTGTTAGAAGTTGCGTTTAACCTTGTCAAAGGAGGACTGCTTCTATTTTGAATTGAAGCATTTTGTGCACCAGTCATATTTTGCTTGCAACATTTCCTTATGGCTAAATATTTGTGTTGGAATTCCCAAATGATAATGTAAAAGCACTCCAATTTGCTGAGCAGGAACGAATTCTGTTCTGCAAGGGAGCTTAATGGTATACTTGGTATCTTTATTTGAGACTATTTTATCTCCAAGACAGCAAATGAAATAGCAGTGATTTATATCTATCTGTTAGATTTAGCCTTTTTTTCTGACTGAATTTTATAAGCATATCATGATTCCCTCAAATGTGTGTGATTAAATCACTTTCGTTGTGCAAATTGCTTTATTCCATGGGGTGAATGACCAAGGTCCCCACAATGAAGCGTAACCTTCTCATTCACCATGCAGCTAGTGCTGCAGGGGCAAGATGCACACCACAGGTATTGTTCTCTGCCTGGGCCAGCATGTACTTAACCTGCTTGGGTTTATTTATTACTTAATATTCCTTGAATGTGTCAGTGTACATCTCTAAGATCTACTTCAGTGTGGACTCAACTAGGGGTTTTCAAAAGAAAACGTTAGATTTGCAAAATTATTGCACTGAGAGACCTAAAATAGAATAGTTTGGTTTGGATCTATTGATCCAATTGACAAGCTCTTTGCTTCTGGCTCTTAGAATTGCCATGTACCAGGGCATCCCTTCTGCAGAGCCTCATAACAAATCCCATCCATGACATGACCACACATCCAGAAAACAACTCTGCTTTTCTCAAATGCAATTATTTGGGTGTTTTCTTCCCATAAGATTGGCTTCAATTTGATTTGAGATATAACATGAAAATATCTGAATCCTCCCAGAATGAAAATGTTGTTTGCCCAGCTCTTCTTCCTGCAAATATCTGTGCAATAATGCTTGAAATAAAATTAGTGGAAGGAGAAATAGCAGAGGGACAAGCATGACTAAGCAGATTGAAGAGAACATTTGTGTCTGCCTACGGTATTTTTCAACATTTGTCCCTAACTCTGTTTCAGTGTCTGTTGGGAATTGCTGCATCCATACAGAAGGATAATGAAGGTGGCTTCTTTGCCCTCACATATCCTGACTTTGCACCAAGTGCAGCCTGGCTAGGTGAAACCTGGCCAGCACCTCTCAGTAACTGTTAGGAAATAAATGCATTTTTTAAGGTGTTTCATGTATACTCTTCTTGTTCTTCAGGGTTTCTTAGGGAATGCTACTGTCAAATGAGTATTTCAAATCAGAATAGAAGCTTTTGCAATAGTATGGAATCACAGAATGGAATCATAGAATCATAGAATGACTTGGGTTGGAAGGGACCTTAAGGATCATTAAATTCCAACCTGCCTGCCATATTATCTATAAAAACTCATCAAAGCTATCAGCTCTGCCTAAACAGAGTGGTAGCAAAGGAGGCTGGTGCAAATTATTTCTTTATCCCTTTGAAATAAGCAACTGCTTAATAGGATAGCTGCTCTTTTATACATTTCCCTTCTGAATAGAGATACTGAATGTATCCTCATCATCTGTTCTTTCCATATTTATTCTAAGAGAAAAAATACACATCAGGTGAGTACAATGCACGAGGAACGTATTGCTGCACAGCTGTGATCTACTGCACTAAGGTCATCTGGACATAACTTGATAATGGGGAAACAATGAAAGAAAGAGAAGATCTATGCCTTTCCTTGAATATTTCAGTGAAAAAATACTGGATATCGCTACAGAGATAGCAATAAAATTATTTTTTTTTTTTCCTGGAGAAAATATCTCTGTAAACAGCAGCCATTAATAAAACAGACCAATTTCTCCTAGGCTGAAAAAACATGACGAGGCTGAGATTGTTCAGCTGATGAACCCACTTCTGTAATCTGCTTCAGATAACAATGTTATAACAGTACCAAAAGCACGCCTATATGAAAGATATTAACAATTTCTCCTGAAGCAGAATATGAAGTAAAAGAACAACTGTCTGAAAAGAATGTAATTGGTCTTGTGTTACAGGGGAATTAAAGGCAGCAGTGGGGGTGTTATGAACCTTTCATTACACAAAAATGAAAAGTGGACATTATGGGGTTAGTGGACTGTACTTTGTACTAAAGACATCACACGTTATTCTATTCACTGAAACTGTGCTTCTCAAATGCTTTCATTCTTTGTTAGGATTGTCTGAACCCATTATCTTTTCTTTGGGAAATTTCAACTGATTCAACCATACCTTTGTTTTGATCTCTATCTCACCCTGAATTTTAAAGTGAAATGTAATTTTTAGAAGTTCGGATGTAATTGAAGGAAATGCCAGGAATAGGAGGCAGATCTGTCCCTCAGAGCCTCATATATTCTCTACTACAACATACTTGCAGCGAGCCTCCTGCTGGGCAGAGGAGCATGATATTTATCAGGGGACTCACTTCACAATTCTTCTGTTTTTATCTCTGGGGAAACCTAACCTGTATCAGAAACCCCAGGGAGTCACAAGATGTACAGGTTTTCCTCCACTTTTTCTATGAGATGAGAAGTTATAGCAGCCCTAGAGCTACCTGGCATTTGTGATGAAGGACTGGCCTGCACATGGACATCTCGCAATGCAGAAAATGCAAGGTTGAGCAGTTCTGCTTCACAGAAGAACGGCTCTGTGTGCCATTTCCAGTGCTCTCTGTTCCACATCATGCATTTAGGTATGTCCTTCATGGCTGTAACACGTGTTACCTCATCACAGTCCTGCACAAGGACTGTGAGACAAATTGGCTGTTCGGCTGTTACGGAGATGGAGGTCATTCTACAGGTTTTATGCTGGTTGGGTGAGATAAATCTTTCACACCACACTTGCTGCCAGAAGAATAAGAGTACATTAAAAAAACAACTTGATAAGCATATTGATTAATGAACACTTGGAAGCTGCAGCATAAGGACAATTCAAATTTGTTATAATTCTGATTGCTATGCACTCATACATGCTATCATAATCCACAGCCATAACCAGACTATTAGGAACACTGAGAATTACCATAGCAAAGCAGAAGATGAGCCCCTGGATCATGAAGACAGAATGATATGCATTAGTCATTCATTTTCTCTAGTTTAAGACGAAGATAATTATAGGATTAAATGGGTCAAGCATAGTATAGGTTTGAAAGAATTTGTGTTTTCTTATGTCACACCAAATGGCTGTTTTTCAGAGTGTCCTATTTACCCAGTTTGTCTCTCTTGCAAGTTTTTTTATCAATTTCTAAATAGTTCTGCAAAAGTTTGGGTTTGATCCTTCCAAAAGGTTATCGGCCTCATGACCAGATTTTCTCAACATCATCTCCAAACAGTATCTCAGCTGGAAATTCAGATGCCAAAGATACCTATCTAGGATGGATGAAGAGTGCTTCTGGACACAGCATGGCATTTAAACCAACACTGTAGGCTGGGACCTGCTCTGAAAGCCTGAAAACTGGCAGATTGTGGGTCACAGCTTTGTCGCTGTGTCATCTGCATGTCACTCTTAGTCCTGCTCATGGGATTGACCTCAGGAAATTACAGGTGCTGAAAAGATCCCACCAGTTGCTCATAGTCAGCAATATGCTGAACTCAGAACATAGGGTCAAAGCTGGCATGACTTTCTGTGTAATTCTGTTAATTCCTTGGAGATTTGCAAAGCTTTGTGAAAAACACTGTGTTTTGAGAGTGGCCATCTGTTATGAGCATATAAGATTGCCTGAGCTGGTGATTAGCAGGTCAGCTGCTGGGTGGTATTTCTCATCTTATCCCTTTGGAGATGGGATTGATCACTAGAAGGAGTTCATAGCATAGCATAGCATAGCATGGCATAGCACAACATAGCGTTATCACAGAACAGAACAGAGCAGTTAAGTTGGAAGGGACCTTCAAAGATCAGCAGCTCTAACTGCCTGACCATTTCAGGGCTAACCAACAGTTAAAGCATGTTAATGAGAGTGTTATCCAAATGCCTCTTGAGCAATGACTGGCATGAGATGTCAACTGTCCCACTAGGAAGCCTGTCCCAGTGTCTGACCACCCTCATGGCACAGAAATGCTTCCTGCTGCCCAGCCTGACCCTCCCCTGGCATCTCTGTGCCATTCTCATTCTGCCATCGTTTCTCAGGAGCAGAGCCCAGCACCTCCCTCTGCTTCCCCTCCACAGGAGCTGCAGAGAGAAGTAAAGGTCACATCTTGGACTCCTCTTCTCCAGGCTGGGTAGCCCAAGTGCCCTCAGCCTCTCCTCACGAGAAGCAACAGTTCCTCTCAGATTGCATCCAGATGTACATTGCAGACAAGGAAATACAGACCACGTGCTGGTGGCTCTTTCAACTGTTACATTTGCCCAGACTTTGTTCAAGTGTTGTATGAGAAGATTTTTAAAATGGGAAGCATTGGCCACAGCTTCTCCCAGCACACTGTGTGGGGACTTTTCAGGAGAGGTGACACAGACACCCCCATCTGCTGGCAGAAATGCACAGACAGAGCTCAGAGATGCTGTTACTCGCACACATTGCTTTGAAGCTTGTATCCGTGCTTCTGGTTCAGGATGTGACATGGGCCAACTCAGGATAACGAGGGGAGGGTTGCTAGTGGACTGGCAGCTTGCATGAGTGAGAAGGTGGGGCTAGGGGCCAGCTGATGGAAATGCAAGCAAAAAAGGAGGAATGAAAGAATACAGAGTTCAGAGAGGGGCATTTGGGATGCAAGAGAAGGGAAAGAGTGGAGAAGTAGGCAGAGATGTGTCCTGATGAGACTAATTAGATTGCTATGTAAGCAGTCAGGGTAACTGACACTGACAGATTTGGTTTAGGATGCTTGCAGGCACTTAGAAGGATGCCTTGCCGTCATGCACACCTGGAAGATACATTGGAGAAAACTCAGGCTAATGAAGTATCCAGTCAATGATGTACCCAAACAATAATACGTGCCTGTGGCAATATAGAGTATGCCAGTTTTAAATCATTTGGTAACCAGGGATTACATTTTTCTGGAAAGAGAAACAATTGTCATGAACAGAGAAAAATAACCTGCTAAAGATTTAATATAAGCAAAGCAGAGCAGAGAAACAGAAATCAATCCAGTCTTACTTCTCCCATGCCAGAGCACTTCAGGCATGACCAACTCCAAGGATCAGCATGACACTTCCAAGAAAGTACCTGAGCTCTGGAAGTTGGGATGCCTTTTTCCAAACCAGGACGATCTGCTCTACCATCATATGCTTGAGAAACAAGCAACTGTCCAGCAGCACTTCCCCACCTCTTCTGTGCTGCTGACCTTGTAGACGGAATGCAGCCAGAAAGCTTCATGAGATGACCCAAACACATTTAATGTCTTGCAGGAAGGAAAACTGTGGAGAAGGGACAGCCTTTTTATTCCTATAGTCTCAGGCATCCTAGATCACTGGCCTCTTGGGGCTATCGTAATACAAATCATGCAAACAACAAAAAAGTGCTGGTGCTTTCTGTTAACCTGGAGTTCTTCTAGAATACATGACTGGAGACTTACATCCAAGCACTAGAAAGTTATTAATATGCCATTCAGCGTTACATCATACAGAGCTACAGCATTCCCATCTGGATAATATCAAAGTTAATGATAAAAGGAAATTAGAAGCCTCTGGTGGGCCTTTGTAGTTGCTGTTATCCCCTGGAGACAGAACTTCATCCTTGCAAGAACCACATGGGTGAGAATGCAAAGAAAGGATATTTTGCTGCAGCAGAAGCACGTTAATAAGTTATTCTTTCAGTAATTATCAGACAACCCTTTTCCTAGTGTTTTGTCTGAATCTTCTGTATCCATGGAAAAGGTTTTGCTCAGTGTCAAATGACTATTTCTAAGGCTTTAAGGATCTGTTATATTTGGAATAAACCTAAGGATCACTTAACTGTTTTCTTTTCATGCCCTAAGGTCTCAAAGCTGCTGAAGGCATGGTGTTAAAATTCCTTGCCAAGAACCTGTATATGCGGGGGAACCATGGAAGGAGACAAGGCTCCTGGTGGTGTGGGGAAAAGCATATGTGCTTCGTCTTTTCAGCAGCATCTATTGGAAGGCACTGCTGGATTGGCTCCCAGCATTAACTTGCAATTATCACAATAATTTACATTCAAGCCTTAATTAATGAAGATCTGGATGCATATGGTTGGGGTGATGTGAGAAGGACATGCAAAATCTATTTCTGCCCCTTTTCATTCTGGGAACTCTGCATGACTCACTGCTCCTTGCTGCCTCCTGACAATGTATAAAGAGAGAGATGTACAGCAGAACAAAATGTTTCTTACTCTGATTATTTGCCTCTCAGCAGCTCAGTGCCTCCCTTACCACAGCCTGGTAAATGGCTTCCGAATAATTTTAAATCCTCAGAATGTTTATATAAGGAAATGTTTGAACATATGAGTACCTCAAGGTTATTTGTATATCAAGCTATCATTTCAGTGCTGAATGGCCATTGGAGGGGCAGGGGGTAGAAAATCCTTTACTGTGGGATGTGCTATGCGAGCATCTACAACATGATGATGACAGGTGCTGAGGGAAGTTGCTAACAGAAAGAACGCAATGAGGTTAAGATTCTTCCTTTTATACAGAGTAAGGTAATGAACCTACTAACCAGCTCCCACTTTAAAGCAGCGCTGCATTTTTGGAGTGCTCAGGTATTGTCTGCTCCAGCTCACATCCCAGCCTGGCTACGGTTTAAGATCTCTGATTTGCTAACTTCTGAAATACACTTCTATTTGTGTGCTGTCTTGTATGGCTTCTGCTTCTACATGGAGGGCAAGCACATCAGCTGCATACATCCCTCCTGCCGCACAGGGCTGTCCTCAGGTTCATGTATGGGCAACACCTGGCCTGAGTGCAGCAACCCCTCTGCACCCAGTGATTGCCTTGGGACAGAAATCTCATTATACCAGCAAGGAGGACTCCATGCTGGACGGCATTATGTCCTCTGATCTGCATAGTGCAGACACAGCTGTTGGGAAATAAGACCATTGAGCTCTGACTACAGTTTTACTTCACACCACAGCATAGTTCTCACAGAGCTTGCTTCTTTTGGAAGAATCGACCAGTCCTCTTACAACCTTGCAAAATTTTGTAAGAGGATTTACTGCTGATACTTGGTGGGATCTTTCTTAATTTTAATGCATTTGATACTGTTCTGGAGAAAATACTTCAGGTGAAATTGTATTACTAGGGGTAAAGTCCACTGCCAAATGATGTCTAATGTTTGGGGAACAAAAAGTAGATGTTAGCATGCCTTTTTTTTTCCCCTCTCATAAATGGAAGCAGAAATTGACCTCTTCCTGTTCTATTTGGTGGTCCAGTGGAAAAGCACAGGGTGCTGAAGGCATCTCAGCAGCATGGGCACAGCAGAGGAAAGATAACCTGAACGTGGGCCTTTCCAAGGTAAGAGGCACTGGTGGGCCTATGGATACATTCAGCTGCAAGGTGAGCTGGGTTACAGGCAAAAGCATTAGGAAGAAGTGTTTGCTGCCACCAAAGAGATGGAAGGAGTGTGGGCAAGAGCAACCCTACTGCCTCTTCACCTGGTTCCACCCCACTCTGGCAGTGGAAACCAGATGAGCTCTCCAGGCCTGCAGTTTCATCAGACAGTGAAGTGAGGAGAAAGCTCTTTGTCCAACCCTAGGTCTTTGCTTTCCTCTGCAAGATCTCCTTATGTTGCTGTCATAAAAGCAGTGGGTGGATAGCTGGATATGTGTGAAAAGTACGTATCTGGAATCTGGTCTGAACTGTAGGAACACTGAAATTATCCCAGGGAATAAGATTCTTGACTTACCTGTTTACAGCCTGCACACATTTCATATCTGACAGTAGGAAAAAGCACTGTAAAAATACCCTTAAGAATGTGAATCTCTGCTCTGATTTGCACTTAAAAGCCAACATCTGATTAATGTCTGTGTTTTATTAGCAGAAGACTGAGACGATGAAAGCTTCTCAGATATTACCTCTATTGTAACACATACTTTTGATAGTATATTGTGGAAGAAAATGTCGCATTTCATTAAAAAAGATCATCATACCACAAAGGATTTGGCAGCAGTTTATGAGCCTAGTGGTTCAGCGTTGCCCATTTTTCAGTCTTTGAAGATTATTTAAAAAATGCTTCTGATCGCCTCTGACTGGATCTGCTGGTGCTCACCGGTCTGTGCATGGCTGCATGCTGTTGTGCACCAGCTGTGGAGCTGCCTTCGCTATAAGCAGCACAGCTGCTGTGTCAGCAGTGAACACGGCTCGATTTTAATAGACTTGGTTACACAGCATATTCTCAGACCTTCCAGCTGTGCCTAATGAAAATGCATACTGACACTCATTCCAGTCTCAGTGTACCCCTTTGTGCCGGTGTTAACTTATTATTTTTTTATTATTCTGCATACAAGGAATCTCAGTGCTCCAGTTAGATGGAATGTCATATGTGTTGAGGATAATCTCCCATCACTGCAAGGTTTCTCCTCTATTAGTTGTCTCTGTGTGCTTCATTTAATCTGTTTGCTACCCGTTAGAAAGGCTGCCAAAGCATTTTGTTCTTGAAGAGCTGAGTGCTTCATTTTATCTGACGTAACTGCATCAGCACAGCAACAATTTACAGAGAATAACTTGTTTGGCAATCTTAGGCTTTTTTCTTTCATGGATTGTCTTTGAACAAATTGTAATTTTCTTGGATTTATTAATTATTAAAAATGTTTAAGACTTTACTTTGGGGATTTGATTATGAGCAATTTTATGTGAGTATTTGGTACTCAGTACTCAGCTTCTAAGGCCATTACTTTGTTGTGTAGATAGATGAAAGCACATCTTGTCTTCTCTGTTTTATTGACTGAAGATGCTGAAAAATGACATGTGAGTTTTGTTTGGAGGGTAAGAGCTTAGGAAGAGAAAGGAAGAAAGATACAAATTTTCTCCTGAAATCACACATTAGATAAATAATTTTCTAAACAAAATTTCTGAAGTAAAAATTATTGCCAAATTCATTTTGTATACGAATAGAAAGTTCATTTATCATGATAATTCCCATATAGGGGAATTGGGTATGTGCCCATGAGAGCACCACAGCTTAGGTCATGACTGCCTTGTGCTTTGGTGAAGGATATGTTTCTTCACACAAAATATCCTGTAAGTGCAGTTGTTGTCAGTCTTGCAAATTTCTCTCAGGATTATTGTGAAGGTGATGGGATGCAGTTTACAGTTCTGGAGTGTGCTGCCAGATGATTTTGCAGTTTGATAGTCTCTAAACATTTGCTTTCTAATTCTACTGAAGCACAAAAGATTTTAATTTACAGTTAATGAGCTTTGTGTGGGATAACAACCTGAGCGCTTGAACAGCAAGTGGCTTAAATACATTTGAACACTTGAATAGGCAGTATTTTGTAATGAGTCCTTTGATCTACTCTTGCCTATTTCTGCTGCAAGGAGGATGGGAGAGAGGTAAGGCTGTTGCTGTGAGGTAGAGGTACATACTGCTTCTGTCACTTGTGTAGGTATAGATCTGAATGATGAGCATGGCAACACTGAAAATTCATATTTTAATTACTCTATCTATTTGCTATATATTTAATTGCCATACACAGCCTGGGAAATGGGTGTGTGACTGGCTGCTGCTGTCTGGAGCTTCCATCACATCTCTAAGCTTTATACCTCCATGGTGTAAAACTTTTTCATTGCAATAAAGAACACATCTACTTCTGGAGCTCCTTAAAAGCAGATTGTTACCTGGACCTCAGAGTCACATACTGTGTGCTGAGGCCCTTTGTAGCTGTTCAGGTGAATAAAGAGCACTTTCATTCCTTCATATGGCTTCAATCAAGCTAAGGCAAATGAAGGGTGCAAGCACTATTGAGGACTGCCAGATCAGCACATGAGTGGATCATGGCACAGCCTGAGCACTTGAGAGAACCCATCTGCAGTTCTTTCCCAGTCATGTTCAAGATGTTTTTTCAGTGAATGTCCAGTTGTTGCCTTATTTCTTTTCCCATAACCTTCCACCATCTGGCTTGTGTTTAAAAGACACAGTTTAGTTCAACACATTAAATTTCAGCAATGTGGGCTGCAGCCAGCTCCTGCTCTCCAGAAACTGGTAGCGTGTTGTGTGTCAGCACTCAGAGGAAGATAAGGGTTAGCTGGTTAGAAAATGAGCAGAAAAGCAAAAGCTATATACCTTAAGGTTCCCACAAGCAATATAAATTAATCTATTTTAAACTCCTTACATCATTTAAGCTTCTTGGAGCAAGGATTTGTCTTTAAGTCCCTGTAAAATATTATGTTATATCCATTCTGCTCTATAAAATGAGTAAAATCCGTAAGACTCAGCAGCCATGACAGAAATGTATGCAGCACCTGCATTTTATCTGTACAGAAACATCACCAAGCCTCTCTCATTTGTATTTGAAAAGTTATGGCAGTCAGGTGAAATCCCTGGTGACTGGAAAAAAGGAAACATAGCACCCATTTTTAAGAAGGATAAGTCAGGGAACTACTGACCTGTCAGCCTCACCTCTGTGCCAGGGAATATCACAGAGCAGATCCTCCTGAAAGCTATGCTGAGGCTCATGGAAGACAGGGAGGTGATAGGGAATAAGCAGTACGGCTTCACCAAGATCAGCTCCTGCCTAGCCAACCTTGTAACTTTCTGTGATGGCAGAACTGCATCAGTGGATAAGGGAAGAGCCACTGTTGTCATCTATCTGGACTTTAGTAATTCTGTTCAAGATTATGACTGCCAAATTCAAGCATTTGTATAAACATTTGTATTTGTATAAAGGCACGATGCAGGTCTTGATTACATGTTTCAAAAGCAATCAGAGTTGCTCAATGGCTCAGCTGGGGTGATCTGTGAGCCGCAGGACTCCCAAGTCCCCATGGAATAGGAAAGACAGATGGCGTAGCTCAGATGCCTATGTTAAGGTAAATTAATCAACAATTAAGTATATAAAATCCCAATTACAGTCAGTGGACATTTTTTTCAGTGCAGTTGGGAGAAATTTGGTCACACCAAGGTGGGCATTTTGGGCCATTTTTTTTCATAACATCTTGAAAGCTGTCCAGAACTGCTCCTTCACGTGTCAGAGCTGGGCTGCCACTGGAGAGTTGTCCCAAGTCAGCCTGGAAGTGGCAGGGTGCATCTTTGCATTTTCCTGTTCACCAGATCTGCTGCATTCACCTTTTGGTTTGACTTTCTGGTCAGCAGCTCTCTAGCTACATGCCACAGAGTGTTACTAGATCTCAAATAGTGCTTTTTCAAATGTTGCTATTGCAACACACAGTTTTTCTGTGTGTGGTCTTCTTTCTGTACAAAGAACAAGGTAAGAGAGCAAGAATGTTAAGTATACAAGTATAAGCACATACATGTGACTGCAGCATACAAAGACAGCAGTTTCTGTCATCATTAAAGCTGTCTAATAATTTCCATTTCGTTTTACAGATGCCTCTGGATACGAAGTTTATATGAGTTAAATCTTTGTTTGCTAATTCTGAAACAGGCTCTCTATTGATTCGACTTCCTGCACTGTAAAACCCTGCTGCATCTATGCACATGCTTCTGGGCCAACTGGGGGTCAACAGATACTTCCCAAGAAAGAACTTGAGGGCTTTTCTTTTCTTCATTTGAAATGCAGTTCTCTCCCTTTGAACTTTACAGAAAAGTGCAGTAATGGCAAAGCCACAGGGGAAATGGATCCATAAATTTAAAGGTAACGGTCAGGAGTAATCTCTCTCTGTTCTAGTATGGGGTACACCCAGCTGGCCAACCTCTGGCTGTTTTTGGAATGCACTGAAATATCAGCAGAGGCTTGTTCTTTGCCTCCCACTTCTAAGTTGACAAGATCCTCAAGTATATTTTTATAGTTTCCTTCCTGACATGCTCCCAGAGATAAGTACTTTCTTGAAATAAATGACAGGCCAGTGGAAGAAAGCTTCTCTTTACACCGGGTGTGTGAAGCTACAGAATTTGCTTCTGATTCTTTTGTTAAGCCACTACAGCCAAAGGACAGTGCATTTCTAGTTGGTACACTCTTAGTTACCCTGCAAGTGATATGAAGACATTTAAAAACTCCTATGCAGTGTAATACTTGATCATGTACTTCTTCATGGACTTCGATAGAGAGGTAGTGTGAAAGAGTTCTTCTTTGTTTCACATGGGGCAGCAGTTTCTGTTTCACTTATTATACTGAGTTTTCCTGCAGGGATATTCCTAATACAAATCTGCTGTTTCCTGTGTTCTCCTTCATATTCATGCCACTGAAGATAGACTTTTTTGGATCCCAACTATTATGATACATTTAAAAATTTTTTCATCAACAGCAATACTTTTAAAAGTAAAGTAGGAATATGCACACAGAAAAACTCAGTATACTAAAAAGTAGTTTGCTATTTTATTTGTCTTGGGAAACAGGGAATGATAAATAACAATTGCTGCTTCAGAAACAGCAGAAAGCAGCAGATTCTGCAAACTCACCATATATCTGCAGCTGCATGCGGGGCTCATACACCCTTTGGTGCAGGTCTGCTTCCCTTTCTGCTACTGATCTGCTATCCTGTTCTTGAACCAATGTACCACAAAGAGCATGAATGACACCAGAGGTCAATAGCTGAGTTTGAGGTTCTGATGAGGCAGATGTCTATTGATAAGGCAAGTTGCAATAGTTACACAGAGGGAATAAACTAGCTTGGTCACAGTGTCCTAATAGCTGTCCTAGAGGGGGTGAATAGGTGGTGGAGTAGCTGCTCCTTCAAGAGCTCTGGGAGAGGACAGTGGCAAGGGACCACTCTGCTCCTGTGAAGATGGTCTGTGACAGCTCTGTGAGGCCACCCAGGCCTTCCAGGTCTTTGATGCTACAAGAAGCAAGGAGTAGAGAAAACCTGCTAGTGCAAACTCACTGATTTCAGGGAGTTTTAAGTGCTAAATGATCCAGGTCATTAGCCAAAAAAGGCAAAGATCACTAAAATCAATGGGAAGTCTCACTGATTTCAGCAGCCTTTGGATAAGGTTCAAAATAAAGGATGTTGGACTAAACACTAAGACTAAGAGAGAAACTGCTTTAAACAGAACATTACTCTGGAGCTTACATCTTTACTGAAGAAAGTTCTCTAATGCAAAGGACACACTTCCACCAGCTTTTAGCTGATTAGCATGAAGACTACTTTCCTTACACATACACAGCAGTGGTTGATCAGGAGAATAAGACATACACAGGTAGCTGAAAAAAGCACCAAATTCCCCCCCACAAAAAAAATGGAATTAGAGGAAGATAAATGAAGCAAGTCCCTGTAAGCAATAAAGTTTCAAATATCCTAGTTATGCAGAAAGCAAAAACACAGCCAACTTCACCCTTGTCAGGAGGGGCATTTGGAAATGCATGCATAGAACAGCCTTACTAAGAAACAGTGAGCTGCTACCACTTTTTTCAATCAACGCAGAACTATTTTATCTTCTCCGGCATCACTTCCAATGTCACCCAGTACAGCAATATAACGTGTAAATGAAGTTGTTTTTATGGAGAACAGCCTGTTGTTTCTGATAATCATCAGTGAAGAAACCAGAAGGTTGATATTTACATCTCAGTAACAAATGAAATGCTGTTTGGAAGAGTTAAGGGAGCCCAAGGATGAGCAGATCCCTGCTGTTTAACTTGTCAAGAGGGAAGCTGTGGAACAAGTAACCAGGGAGAAAATCATCAGAGATCAATTTGTGTAATTACCAGTGAGGTCTTAAAAGCCTCCTGAAATCTGTAGAAGTGCTTTAAAAAAGGAGATCTTTGAACAGTTTTAACAATTTCAACATAGGAAGTGAGAATCTTAATGTATCAGGGCATTTACATTAGTAAGTAACGCCATCAGTATTGGTGTTTAGGAGAGGAAAAGAATTGGCTCAGATGTTCCTTGTACTTTGCAATGACCTAAAAAAACAGGCAGAACCAAAATCAATGCCCTGGTTCTGGCTGGGATGGAGTTAATTTTTTTCACAGCAGCTGTCATGGTGCTGTGTTTTGGGTTTAGGATGAAAATAGTGTGATAACACACCAGTGTTTCAGTTGTTGCTGAGCTGTGCTGCACAGAGCCAAGGACATTTCAGCTTCCCACACTGCCCTGACAGTGAAGAGTTGGGGGTACAAGGAGCTGGGAGGGGAAAGAACCAGGACAACTGATCCAGGCTGATCAAAGGAATATTCCATACCATATGGCATCAACACAAAAGATATAGAAAAACTGAAATGATCTGAAATAAGTAGCACAATAAGTGCTGGGAGTAACTGGGAGGATGCCATTGCTTGGGTATTGGCTGGGTGTGGGTCAGTGGGTGGTGAGCAATTGTATTTCACATCACTTGTTCTCTGATTGTTTTTTGGGTTGTTTTTTTTTTATTATTATTGTTCGGTTGTTTGTTTGTTTGTTTGTTTTCCTATTAAATTGTCTTCATCTCAGCCCACAAGATCTATTTTTTTCCACCAGTTCTCTTCCCCATTCCACTGGGAGTGGGACTGTGCAAATGGCTGCATGATGCTGAGCTCCCTGCCAAGCTAAACCACAGCAATCATTCAGCGAAAACCAAAAAGCCATGTCTGGGACCTTTGCACCTCTGAAGTGCTCCTACAGTGTTATTCAGAAGGTATAAATAAATATCAAGCAGTACACAAGCCTTCCATTACAGCCTTGAACGGGATGAAGTTTGTCCTGAAGTCCTATTACCAGGCATAAGTCCATGTAAGAAGCCTCCTTTCTGTAGAAAAACATCACGATAGCAGGAAGAGGTGAGATTCATCTCCACACACTTCTGTGATCTCAAAGCTGGTCGCTGGGATAAAGGCAAGAGGCAGCAGTCTCTCCAGTCAAAGGAGGAAGATGTCAGCTCCCATGACTGAGTGATTCACCCCAGCGTAAAGAAGGCAGCTGAGACAAATCAGATGAGCTTCTCTCCAGAGACTTCTGTCTCTCCACTGACAATAGAGAGAACCTGGACTACAAGAACAGACACAGTGCTGAACTCTAAGTGGCTATAACAAAGTGACAGAAATCCTACTTTTCACAAGCATAGACTGTATTTTAGTGTAAATCATTTAAGATATAAAAACATTTAGTCAAGGAGAAATCAAGCATCTTTATGCAGTAGTAAATACTAAGAGGTAATATACTTAGAAGTCTGAAAATTGTATTCTTATATCTCACTGCATAAATAAAGAATAAAACATGCAAGTAAGGAGTAAAGAATACCTTCAAGTACATTCTTTATCCCCACTATTTTTCAGTTATGACAGCAATAAATCTTACTTCCAGTGGGTGTTGCTTTCTCAGTCTGCCTGGTCAGTGCCTGGAGGCCTCCATCCTGTGGATGCTTTGCTGTGGAGGTGTTCATGGACCCAACACCTTCCTGTGCTCCTGCAGCTGGTGGCATGGAGCGAGGCAGCTCAGCAGGGTACAGTTTTATGTCAAATTGCAAATAAAGCTACAGCTACTGCATTAGCATTTCATTAAAATTCTTTTTACCACCTGAGTGGACAAACTTGTTACAAAAAGGGGAAGAATGCTGACATGCTATTTCAAAGGAACATTTTCAGACACTACATAGGTGATTAGATGTTGAACACTTGTTATTCTTGATATGAACGGTTGCTTTAATTCCCTTGCTATTGCGCAGCAAAATTACCATTGACATGATCTTCTGCAATGTGCTGAGCATTATTTTATAGGCTGTGCTCCTAATGAACTTGCTCTGATGAGAAAAATGACAGTGAAACTAAAAAAGTCTGCCCCTCTTTCTCATGTCTGATTTCTTTTGCGCTTTCTTCTTGAGGTAATGTCTGGACTGTGATCTGTTTGTTGCTAGCGCAGTACATTAAAAATCAGCTAATGTAGCATTAACTAAACACTAATAGGCCATTAAAGATGGACTTTCATGCTTGAGAAAACAAGAACGTTTCAAATGTAAGTATGAGGCAATTTCATATGCGTGAAGTTTTGCTGTCTGATGCCATTTGTATTAATAATTTATACGTGAGTATTATCAGTCTCAGTAGATATCCAAACTTTCTTGGCTCAGTGCTGCTTCTTGTCCTCACAAAAGGTGTAGGGGGCTCAGAGAGGGCTGGCCATTGCCCCATGCTCCCCTGTGTGCTGCCTAGCTGGAGGTCAGGCCCAGCTGGGTGTGATACTGGCGGCACTGCAGTGATCCAGGAGCAAGTAATCCTTGAGAAGAATCCTGCTGGTGCAGCCCCTACGATTTGCATCATGATCAGCAAATGTTTTCTTGTATTTTAGGGCACAGTTATACTTCCACTAAATTTATTCAGAGTGCAGATACATGCACAGCCACCCTGGAAAGCTGGTAGCTTTGTAAGGCACACACACACCGCTTTTGCAAGCATGAAAGAAATTTCCACTGCAGATCTGGTTGAAGCCCTTCCTGCTGTGGTGTTTATCCCTGTAACACAGACCTGCAATCAGAAGGCCTGGCTGTTATGCAGCCCCCACATGAGGCAGGGCTCCCAGTCCATACATTTGGCTACCTGTAACCTTCTCATCTCTCACAGAACATAGGTCTTGGCTCTGGCAGCTGGCCACGTGCTGCACTGCCCACCCTGTGCACCTCAGTGACCACCCTGTGCACCCTGACCCCACACTACCTCCCAGGAGGCTGCCAGCACCTCAGCATGGCTGAAGAATTAAATCCTTGTATACTGCATAACCCCACAAGCCATTCTTTTTATAAGACCTGGACTTGTGGCAGGTATCATTCAAGAGATGCCTTTGAAGTTATCCAGTTACACAGGTGACATGAAGAAACAGAGAATGAGAATGGATGGTGAAGATGGTGGCTTTCATCTCCTAGAGCTACTCTCCAGATGATTTCTTAATGAGAAGTTCTGTTTGAGTTGTTGCGACTAAATAAGCTATTGTGTTTTGCTTTGGCATAATCATGATAATAAAACTTGCCTGCAGCAAAATGCTGCTGTGAGGCAAGGACATGATTTCCATCTGTCTTTCTCAGCTTGTTTTAGCCTTAGCAAAAATTTTCATTTTTCTAATGGAAGCTGCTCACACACAAAGTAAGTCCAAGACACATCTTCAGCCTCAATCTGCTATGATCATTCAGTCCTTTGCTTTCTCTGAATCTTTATTAGAGAGAAGAATCAAAATATTCCAGTTAGCATTTAAGTGACAGTACGTACATATAAACTTCCTAACAAGAAAGAGGCAGAGGGGATTTTTTTCACATAGCAAGTAATTAAAATATCAGAAAAAAAATATTGCTCTGATAGAACCACATATAAATTCAGTCTAAACCAAAAATCAACCAGCTCATTTCTTGTGCATGCCCAAACCGCCTGGTCCGAGGTCAGACAGGCGTGACTCAGCGCATGGGTTCATTCAGGCTTTTCTACAGGGCTGTTTTGAGGTTTGTTTGATGTGGCAGAATTATGGTAACCACTCACTTGATTTAGAGGCCTCAATAAGCAGATGCCTTGATTGATTGTTGTCTTTTCTAATTATTGCCTATAGTTAACTGGAATTAACACTGGTAAGCCAATACTTTCGGTTTAAAAGCATGTGCAGATACATGGTTTCTGATCTTGGAATATCAGAGTGATAGATGCATTGTTTGTGTCAGAAATAGGCCAGTTTTACAAGTGTCCCTTTTGTAAAAAGATCTGTTCCTATGCCCCCTCAAGGTGCCATTAGATGATGTTAAGTGCTCTCATTTTTCTGCTTCTTAAGATATTTTTATCTGGATGAGTCATTAGGTATTCTGGTCACTCCTCTTACAGATGCAGTTATGATTTTAACAGGGAAAATGTCAGTTCTGTGACACCTCTCTCTGTGACAACCTTTCTCTTTTCAGGGAGGATTTAAGGTGTCATGGAGGTACAGAATGTGCCCCAGAGGTCATCCAGCCCCCTGCCCCATTGCTGCTCAACCTGCCTCCAAGGGCAGACAGCCTCTGGCATTCCCACAGCTCGAAACTGGTGTTATTTAACCTAAATATGCTGTTTAGGCACTTTTTAGGATAATTTATTTTCCTGGCCTGCAGAACAATTTTATATCTTGCTGCTTCTGCTCTGCAAACTGACCCCGTGTTTCTTCAAGCAGAGCTGAGATGTTGCCAGCAACAAACAGGGCAGAAGGATTACTTAACACATCTTCCACACAAATCCTCTGTTTCAGCATCCTGCTGCAAATCTGTATGCTCTCAGTAACTCAACATTGCTGATGTAGGTCATGTTCCTCCATGTGCTCATGTGCACCCCACAGTCTTTACTCATACACAGGTGCGTTGTTCGGCATTTCTCATCTTGTGTTTGTACAGAGGATTTTGCTACCTACTTATTGTGCTACTTATTTCAGATCATTTCAGTTTTTCTGTATCTTTTTGAAGTCCAGCCCTTTACTGCAGTGTGTGTCCAGTGCAAGAATTTCATTGCCTTGTGTCCAAGCCCTTACATATTGTATAATATTAGATTCCGGAGAATCGTGTCATTTTCTGTAGAAATATGGATTTCCAACCGGTTTTACGATTTCACAGGAGTTTCAATAAGACTGCTTCCTTAACTCAGTTATGAGAATCCCCTGGTAAGCAAAGATAGAAGCTGGAGCCACTATCATAATATCTACCAAATTTTTCCCTGCTCAGAACTCCTTGTTTCCTATCTACATTTAATATTAACCTTCTTTTCCCTTAGAAGTGAGACTCTTTTTTCCTTGCTTGCATATTTTAGCAAGTGTCCTTTCATGGTATTTTTCCTACTGCTTTTTCTTGTTTCATTCTGTATTAATGCTGTTTGTTGTTGTTGTTGTTTTTCTATGCGTTGTCCTTTCTGATTTTGCCCTTGTAGGTTTGTGTAGGTTTTAGACTTACACATACCTTCTTAGTAGCTTGACCTACTTTCCACGCCAAATAATTTTCAGGTCACTGAAAAACTCCTGAGTTAGCAGAAGTGGTTTCTCACAACACTTCCTGTATCTCCTTTCTATGAGAATAAAGTATGCTTCTCTCTTTGAGACAGTGTTTTAAAGAACTTCTTTCTGAACCCCCCTTCTCCTTCAGCCTAGCTTATCTCTCAGTTCTCCAAGTAATGATGTTTGCTTTCTTGAAATCCTATCTTTTTATTTGATTGCTTGATTACTAGATATCAGGACCTCCATTCCTTATTATTACTTACACCAGTTTGTCTTCTTCACATTCTGGGCCAACTCATCCTTGGCTCTTTAGAGTCAAGACCCAAGGGAACCTTTCTCTCTCCAAGAACCAGACAGAAATCTCAATGCAGCAGGACTGCTTCCACTCCTCTAGTCATGCTCAGAATCTCTCATCATCTTAACCTATCTTAGAGGCTCTTCTAATGGCAGAAGTTTTCTAACAGTTTGTATTCAGGCTCTCAGGCACTAGGCCTTCTGGGATGTTAGATCTGGAAATGTGTATCTCTGTCACCCTTATCCTTTTCCCCAGCAGACTTCTGGTTTTGTACAGTGATGAACGACTGTCCACAAACCCTACCAGTGATGACTCTTATCAGCTACTAAGGCAGAGTGTGGATAACTGTGCAAGTCACCCATCATTAAAACACAATAAAATAATAACCACACTGTATACTCCCAGTTTTCATCAGCCTGAGATTGGTCTACTGCCAAATGTCATTTCACTTCAGTATTTTTACAACAGGCGACACTTCTACATGTCTAACTCCAAACACAGATCAACTCACTGGAGCTTTCAACACCAACAATCAACGTCTAAATGACAAACAGATGCCTGCTGTTCATCTGAGTCTGGTCTAATGGCGATATGCAGACTTACTTCTCTATAAAAATAATCTGTGCTACTCAATATCCTGAAAGTCAAAGGTGTGAACAAAACTGCTTTCATTACCAAGTCTGAATTTCATTCCAACTAGCAAAGCGTCAAATAGTTTCTTTCTGACTCTGTTTCAGAAATTCTAGGATTATGTGAGGCTCCAAGATTTTATTAGAAGCTGAGCAATGCTTTATGATGGCAGAGAGAAACTTGAAAATGTGCACCCTTTTGGTTCAGCAGCAAAACAGCAAATGTAAAAGGCTGTGATTTGTTGTTTGCTTCACTTATTCAAATCCTACTATTTTAATGAGAATTCTGTGCCTAATGATTTTGAAATGCTTGGGCTTGCTGCAGTGGCAGATTAATGTGGCAAATATTTTCAGAATTGAGCCCATTAGCTGAAGTGGTTTAGTTTGAAGTATTTTCCTACCCACCTCCCTGAGAAAAAAATAGTAGTGGAGATGTAAAATAATAACCTGACCAAATACCAATACTACGGAGCCAAATTCATCTTGGTTGATGAATGTGATCACTCATTATACTTAGGATGATTTTTCTTTTGTGTGCTATATTGCTTAGCTTTGTAAACTCTTTGTCCAGTGATGAATTATTCTCCCTTGGTTTGTCACTGATAACAAAGCCACTCACACAATAGGAAATCAAGTTTATTTCTTCAAGGCTTAAGCAAGCAACACTTTCTATGTCTTATTTCTATTGTGAAGAAACCTGCAGATAACATGAAAAATAGGCTTTTCTATATTCTGTAATGGGAGCATGAGAAATTCTCTGTTGTGCCAGTTCTTACTTGCAAAATGTAATGTATGTTAGGGTTGGGAGGAAAAAAAGTCAGCTAATATTTAGTGAGATGTCATTACTGTGTGTACTGCTAGCGCATACATCATATTTCTCTTTTTTATGAGAAAATTATGCTTTATACAGATTACAAAGCCACCCTGGTGTGGGTCACTTCTTGGGGCAAATTTACCTTTACATCAGCATGCACGTATTTGGGCAGAATCCCTCAGTGGGTATTTAAGGTAATGGTACGAACAGAAGTAATTCAGATTTGGCATGCTGTTGGACTAGGGACATAATTAAGCTGTACACAGTGCAGAAAAGCACTTCTTGTCATTACCCATCGTCATCCTCACTTGGAAAATATTAAGGTGTTATATTAAGCTATTTAGAATGTTAGTCAAATAAAAAAGAGACTCTTTTATTGGCCACTGATATTTTATCAGTCAGCAGCAGTCTCATATCTTAATTAAAGCAGGGGCCTCGCTCAGGGGAAATCCACTGCATTGAAGTGGAAGTGAATGACTGCTATATTCTTAAATTGTCCCAAGCCCTAGAAACTTCCAAAGAGAAGTGCTATTGCACTGAATTATTACTCTGGTGTTTCAAAATGAAGATGATCTAACCAGAATTTGTAAATAAATGTTAATTATTTTTTGTTGTTGTTGCTCAGTGCTGCACTATAATTCAAGAACTGGAGCCATTCAGATGCTTTTTCTTTTGCATGGGGAAAGCTTTGAAGGCAATGCAGAGGCATACAGCAGTTTAAATTGGATTCCATTTGCTGGGGAGAGAGGGCAAGAGGAATTAGTTAACAGGCAGAGGCATTTCATTTTCTTTCTGTGTTAACTAACATGAATCTCACAAACACCCCCAGATATGGGGTACTAAGACCCGGATGCCCACAACATAAACACTACTGCTACCTATTAAATGCAGAGGGAGGACTGTGAATGGAAATAAATACATATGCACAAGTAGAAAAGAGGAAAACAAATCAATACATTCTGTTCCATCTTTTCTGCCTCTCCCTGCTTGGGAGAGAACAAGGAGGAGACATGGCGCTAGGAGAAGCCTCATCCCTCCTAATGACCAGAGCAGATTGCAGGTTGCAAAGCAGTACTTGCAGAAAAGCTGTAGCTTTTCCTGTGCCTTAGCATCTCAGCACAAGGAGAAAGAATCAGCCTGGTGTGTTAGCCAACCCATGCAAGGAACACTGCTATAGGTTGGTTTCTGTAGCAAGAACTCCAATGGTTTTACTCCCTTGCCTTTCACTGAGCCTTAGCTTGCTGGAACCTAACAAGAGATCAGGGAACACCTTTAAACTTCTTCGATTTCTGCCTACATTGTCAATTGCTCCCAGTGCTGGGAATTCACTCAAACCTGGGATCTGTCGTATAGCCTCTCTTCCTCCTCTACCATGCCCTACACAGACAAAGCAGTGTGCAGGCCTGTATAAGGCACTACAGTGACAGCTGCTTGTGACCTGAAAAAATGAGACTGACTGACACAAAATGATGCTAGAATTGTGAAATGCATACACACAGGATATAACTGTGTTAGTTTTTTTTTTTTTTTTTTTTTTTGCAAGGTCACTGGGGCAAAACACTGGAAGTCGAAATTGTTCCATCTCAGCAAGTTTTGTTCAAGCTCCTCAACAGCTGCACAGGCTTCTGTGCACTAGGAAATAGTTAAAATCTGCTCCGATTTTGATCCTTGTTTCAGAAGACTGTTAGCATAAAGCACTCAGAAATACTGGATCATTTAGTGCAGTGACTAGCAAATTCCTGCTGGGTTGGAGTTTGGTATTTCATCTTCCAAATAGTTTCACTGAGCACAGAAAAGCAGCTGGAGAGACTTTCCTACAGTGGGAAAGATGCTTTTTCCATACATTAATGAGAAAATAAGATCATCACTACAGTATTATATTTGCCTGAGCGTGCCATAGTTGAACTCTGGTGCCCAGTACTGGAGGAATAAAGAGGTCTCTTTGGTTCACTTGAAATTTGAGCAGAGACATATTTCTCCAACTTTATTTACAGGGCAGTAGGGACATCAGAGCAACCATGGCTGGAGTAGCTGCTGTCTGCTAGTAAGGTAGCATGGCTGGCCTCCTTGCCTCACCTCCTCACCTGGATTCCTGCAGCAGTACTGGCCTGGGCAGAGGAGATACTGTCACAGCTGAACTCCCAAATGCACAAAAACCTATGAGGAATGATGTAGATCCCTTCTAGATCCTAAATTTAGTGTTTCTAAATAAAAAGGATTTATTCCGCTGTGCATCCTTTCTCTGCTAAGATGCAGGTCTCAACAGATGGTGAGGAACAGCCTGGAATTAAATGTATCCTGCTGCACTGCTAGATGCCTTTTTTACAGTGCTACACCCTGGGTTGTGTCCTCGATTCTCACAGCTATGGGGTGTAGATTTAGCTGCTCATGCTGTTTTTGCCAAAATGCAATTTCTGCTGGAGATCCTGTTTCTTCAGAACAGCCAGATGCACGTGTTTCCATGGGGCTGCCCATTGGCAAGGAGCAAGGGGCACAGCTGAGCAGCATCACAGCAGGCTCAGGTCTGTGGTTTGCCCTCAGAGAGCAGAGTAGTGCTTCAGGAGTGGCACGCCCAACAAAGATTTCATTAGCAGAATGGATAAAACACTTGAAAACTAACTGCAGGGAGTAAACTGTCTACTCAAAGGTAAACACTCCTCAGGCTGCACACAGTGAGTCTGTGTTGTGAGGTAGGAGACCAAAACCCACTTTTTCACAGAGTCACAGAGCTGTAGGGGTTGGAAGGGACCTCTGAAGACTGTCTAGTACAACCCCCTGCTAAAGCAGGTTCCCTACAGCAGGCTGAGCAGGAAAGCAAACAGAGAAGGAGACTACACAACCTCCCTGGGATCCATTGTCACCAGGAGGAAAGTAGGTCAAGTTACCAAGACCAGATAGAGTAAAGGCTCAGTTACGCTGTTAAGTGGAACAAATCAAAGAGGTTTGGGCCAAGTTTGGGAAGATCTCCTCTGGGAGGGAAGAGCAGCCAGAAGTACCCAACTGAGGGAAGAGAAGGAATAGCACACAGAGAAGCACACTCACTCCTCCTCCATCACTAAGCCCTGGGAGTCAGAGAAGGGATTCCTGCCAGGTACATATGAGACGATCTGGGCAGTGCTGTAATGTGGAGGTTCTTTACACAAAATATTTCTCTCTTGTGTCTTTATTTATAACTAGACTCAGACACATCAAAAGGCAGTAAAGAGTGATTCAGTTTAGCATTTTTTTTAATTGCTTGATAATAATGACTAATTGATAAGAAATTTACTGTGGACCAACAATTAAACCAATGTAAGTAAGTTCTACTATCATTATTATTATTATAGAATATTATAATAATAATAGAATTAATAACAACAACAATAATAATAATGAGAAGTAAGCCAGCTGGAGTACTCCATGAAAAAAAAAAAAACAAAAAAAACAAGGGAGAAAATGAGTTAATTGCTGCCACCAGAGTTGCATCAAGAAAAACCTAAAGATCAAAAGCAATGCTATTTATAAGAAACCTATATACCTTCTTGGGATGGATCAGCAACTTCAAAATGATCTGTTAGTATTTTAAATTTCAGGTTATAAAATTTTGACAATTAAAGCTGTATTTTCCCTGTTGGGATGTCAAATGCTCTCCTTGGAGGCCTGACTCATTAGGTAATTATTTGAACCAGTCAGCCTCAGAGAAAATTGCAAGCTTGAAGTAAGCTCAGCAGAGACATTAGCTGTTATTGGGATATGACTTCAGGTGTGATTCCTCACTAACTCTCTGAACACAATAAGAAGCTGGTGGCCTTCTTCACTGCAGCTTTTATTATGCTCCCAGTAATCAGTGACTGTGTGTATGCCTCCTGATCTCTTCAGATTCCCTTTATTGTTTATAAGCATGCTGGGAGCATGTCTGAGGGCATTCCAAACCAGTAGGAAGGAGTCTGAGTAGTGACTGACTAGCAGCTCTAGTGCTCTTCGTGCTGATAGTATTTTCAGGTTGTTATTTTTTTGGCTACATTGAATTAAAATAATGTAGGTAGTGAGGGACTACAAAAAAAGAAAACATTTCTGTGACAAAAAGGGGTACTATTTTCCTTCTGAATTGCTTTGCAAGCTCTTACTTCATCAGAGTTGGTTTAGCAGTTTCCCTTTTCAGCAGGACAAGAGCCCTTTCTCGCTCAGCAACCAGCCTGGACTTGATACTGACATTGTGGCCTCCCAGGGATCTAAGCGAAACACTCTAGAATGTCTCCAACAAGTAGTCCAAGTCCATGCATTTGAAAGAGACAGGCTTCTTCCACACTGAGGACATTTCTACAAAAGCAGGTTCCTTAGATTCCGAATGCTTACATTTCCTATGCGTGTGTTTAGGTCTGGGTGGTATGGGCTGCCTAGGTTACAAATTCAGCCCAGATATGTCCTGACCTTTGGGGCTCTGAGACTGCAAATATTTAATGGCAGATCCAACTTCTATTTGAGCAATGAGGTATCTGCAAACACAATGACTGTAGAGACAACACTGGAAACTCTTCGGTTATAAAATTTTCCCCTTCATTTGGACTATCTGAAAAAAAATAGTTTTCAGAGGTCTCTCTGTCTCAGCTTTGTGGGTAGGATATGATGTAAATACTGTGGGGGCAAACAGTGCTGAGTTCATAGATATCCCCATCAAAACAGAAAAGTGTGCTGTCTGCGTCTTGCTGTACCCTTGTCTTCCTTCAGGTCCACTCAGTATATAGGAAAATGTATCCCCATGTGAAAATGAATAAGCCCTGAGATGTCTGGACAGCTTCTAGCTTTGAGTAAACACTGTAGCTTTCTTTAAATTGGAAAAAGCGCTCTTCCTCTTCTGCCTGGCCTACAGGAATTTACTGAGCTGCTCTAAAAACAAGACCTAACTATGGATGTTTATTCTGCTGCCTCTTCCCTCCCTTCCTGGAAAGCACACTGAAAGAAGGACATTCAAAAAGGAGAGCTGAAGGGAATTTTTAAAAAGTTGACTGAAATAAACAGTTCAATGTTACATTTAAGAAACTGGAAAGAGCAAAAAGTGATTAGCCACACACCCCTACGCACACATGCATGTAGCAATTATTTTAAATTTAAAGACCCTTTCTCAGTGTGATTCTACACTATGTGGAAAACAATCTGATTTATCATGGTATAGATGCTGAAGAGCGAGCAGATTGTCTTCCTCCCTGTGCCAGTTGCAGCAGCTGTGTAAGTGGGCTTTCTGTAATCCTGCATCAAGATAATGCACTTCTAATCTTACCCTTCATATATGACTCCTGAAAAAGGACACTGCGTCCCCTCTCTGCCATTGCATTTTTTGTAAATCACTGAGTTCTTCCTTTCATGCTTCAAAATTACCATGCTGTCCTGAAAGAGCCTTGCATTCATGTGATATTAATTTTCTAATAAAAACTATTATTATTTTACAGCTGCAGAGTAAAGCGCACAATTGCTTTGCACATATAATAGATTTATTGAAGCATAAGAATATCCCTCCAATCTGAAAATTAATTGTAACTTCTGCATTCTCAAACAGTGGCCCTTACAACCTGGCACTGGGATCATGTTGCTCCTGTTAAATTGGGATTGCCTCCAAACAGATTAAGTTCCAAACCTGGTCTGCAGTTCTTAATCACAGGATTAGTCACAGTGATTTCATGAATTTTTTACCTGTGTAATGACAGCAAGATCAAGCTACTGATTTGTTTTTTTAACCTTGAGGGACAATAGTCACATTTTAGGTATTCCAAAATCCCTTTTGCGTTTGTATCTATGCAGCTGGTCATGCCTGCAATCCTTAAATCTGTTTTGCATGCACTCATGCTCTTGCTGGATTGTCAGCAGAGGGAATAATCACAGTCTAGGTCCATGGTTAGTTCTTGTAGCCTCAAAAGCATGATGGGCTTTCTCTCCCTGGGTTTCTCTTGTCCCTGTTAACAACCAGCATCACCCCAACATATCTGATGGTCCAAGACTCTGAGTGAAACACAGGTGGACAAGAGGGCTGAAGGGAAGTATTTTCAGAAAACCCTCCTAATCCCTTGTGAGATGAGCACCAGAACAATCTTGTTTCAGTTTCTCAAGTGCAGAAAATGGGATCAGGGATCTTTACTAAAATTTGCAGAAGTGACATCACCTTTGGAAGTCAAAGTTCCTCCTTTCATTCTTGTGATGGATCATGTCTGAAATTCTATATTCCTTTGCCAAAACCTGAAGTTCAGTTAAATTAAGAAAGAGTGTATGATATGAAAGTATTATTTTTAGAACTCCAGCAGTGAATACTGCACAAACCAAACAGGCTCAGGACTGAGTTTCCCCAACACTTTCTGCTGTAAAAACAGGCAGACAAGGCGGGTGTTTGTACAGGGGTCTGGGCCCAGTGTCCTGGCAGCACAGCTGCCTTCTGCTGCTTTCATATGTTGGGGACTTCCCAAAGCACCTTTTAAAATGTACAATACTGTTGATTCTGGAGGCCAGCAGTGTGGCAGAGCCCAGATACCAGGCCACCAGAAGTGGTGCTGGCGGAAAATGCAGCTACAGTTCTCCCATGTAAACTTTTGTCTAGAGAGGCTGAATACAGCCTTTTTTTTCAGGGCTACAAATTTCTGACAAAAAAACAAGCACAAAGGGGGGACACCTATGAAGCAAAATGTTTCCCAGTGGGTGGATAGGGGTGATTGAAACCACAGGTCCCAGAGATGGTGTTTTCCAGCCTGCAGAGGGCTTTTCCCTCACAGAGGTTCATGGGGAGCATAGCGGCCGTGCTGCAGCAAGAGATGCAGGCCTGAGCCTTGCTGAGCTGCCGTTACTCAGAAATCCAACTTAATTCCTTGAACCGCCTTGTTGACATGACCTCCAAACGAGTACACACAGCATTGCCTTTGGAAGCAGGCCAGCTCCTTGCTGGGAGCCAAAGTGCAAGCCACTGCCTCCTGTGAGTGTGCTGCCAGATGTGCAGTCAGAGCCACAATGATGGCAGGGCAGGCTGATGGAGCATGGCACCCAGCGTGATACCTGATGGGTGCTGATCACGTGCCTGTGCCTGAAATGGAGCACCCCTGTGTGATTTCTGTGTGGCTTTTAGGTCTATCAGGCTGTGAACTGGCCATTCAGTATGCCTTCCCCCTGAACTGCTGAGATAACGTGGAATAATGCTGGAGGCTCCAGGAAGCCCTGATTGGATACATAGGAACTGGACACCCATTCAGGGTAGCAAGGAACAGGAAATTTAGCAATAAAAGGGTTGCAGAAGCCTGTACAGCCAGATAGGGCTGCTGCTTGTCGGTGATGGACATGTGTGCACACAGGCAAGCATGCACGTCCCTGGGTTTTCCCTGGGGTATGCTTCATCCAACCGGCGTAACCACAACAAGCACTGTCAGTGAGCGTGCAGCTGAACCAGCACGGACAGAGGCCAAAAATAATAAACAGAACGCAGTGGGGACCCTGCTGAACAGACCTGGGACACTGGGGCTTTTTACAGGCTCTTTGCAGGGAATGTGACTGCAGGCACTGTCCTCCTGGGTTGTAAGTAAATTCATAAATGCCAAGGTAGCCAAAGAAATTAGAAGAAAAAGTACATGGAAAGAGGAGAATCTTTTTGGGTGCTTGTGGAGGTGAGAACATGCAGACGAAGAGATGCTTAAGGTAGGGCAGAGCAGAGATGCAGTGACTGAGAAAGTAAGCAAAGGTAAAGCGTTATAAAGGAGACAGAAAGGACTGTAAAATTCTTAGAAATTGAATAAAGGGGAATAGGAGAGCAACACAGGGTCCCTGAGCAAAGTGATCTCCAACCATTTTATGTTGGGATGTTTATCACTGCAGTGAGTTCAGGGCCATCTGTAAAGCCTAAGGACTAGGGGCAGAACAGGCCTAGAGAAGGTAAGGAAACAAGAAATAAAATGAAGGAAAAGTTGTAGTCACAGAACAAGGAGTCTCAGTAAAGGTTGATATTTTGAAAGTTGCCTATATTTGCAAGCTGTTGCTGATGCAAAGGGAAGGAACTAAGCAAATTGATTTAAGGGGCTGGAGGGAGAAGAGGGAGAGTATTTCAACTTTGTCACATTGTGTTACTTACATATACAAAGGATAGTAATTCCTAAACTGTGCTGTATTTCCAAAGCAGAAATAGGACAGAGAAGCTGCAGACATGGAAGAGCAGGAACACTCGTGAGTCAGCTGTAACACATACGTATCTGGAGAAAATGCATTAACTTTTCCACTCCAGTGTGAATCTTAAGGAAAGAATAAAAGAGGTCCAGAAAAAAAATAATGTTTGGATGGATGGGTGATGAAGACTTGCAGTGCATGGGCCAGATTTTAGGTACTGAGGCCTTGCATGAGGCACATCATAAATAACGACATAACAGAAAGTAGCAAGTGGGTTACTAGGGCTCAGCTACTTAGACTTCCTGAGTCAGCCATACACATGGGCTGCTTTAGTTTTCCTGGACAGTATTTCCAATATCCTAAGAGGGAAAAAATGGTTACTGATAGTTGTTCCTTCAGAAAGCTAAAGCATGGTCTACAAAGAGAGTGAGATTCTCTGCATTCCTGCACATGTTGACTCCCCTCTGCCCATGCAAGTTTGGGTCATTGCAGCAGAGACCAGGCACACGATGTCTCTTCCACAAGAGCACAGTAGGGCTGATCTACCAGCTGAATACAAGATGTGGAGGGGCAATAGCAGAATGCAGTGCTGCAAAGTCACATATACACATATGCATATTCTACATATGCATTGCATATGTAGAAGGTATAAAATAAGCTGCCTACACACTGACTTCTTTGGTCAGGAGGTTTTCCATCACTAGGCGAGACAGCATTTGGCTTCGTGAGGTTGGGAAGTTTCTTGAATACAGTTTCTTCAACAAAGTGGAATGAGAGAGAGCAGCAACTACTGCTAGAAAACTTTTCCGATAAAGCTGCTCCAGTGAAATGAGCCCAGAGTGCTAAATTTCTCTTTGACTTTGTGGAAAACAAACCTGACTTTATGTTGTAAGGATGTAGAATCTTTATTTGAGGAGATTTTTAATAACAGACTAGAGCAATACCTGTCAGCAATTATTTTACAGAGATGGATTTTCTTCATGTTGGTCTTGCTAGAAAAAAACCTCTAAGTCTTTCCTAAATTCAAAATATCCCATTCCATATTTGATTTTTGCTTAATGTCAAGGACTACATTTCTTTTCTTTCCCAACATTTCAAACAGAGTACAATTACTTTATCTTTACAGGTTAATTGCTTTTTTTTTATGATCATCAGCAATTAATCCATGAAAATAGCTACTGTTTTCCTTGCATCAGCCACAAAATTTTTATCTCCTCTCATTTCAGGCTTAGCAAAAACCCAAGTATTCTTAATGGCTTAATAAGCACAGATACTGCTAATGAAAAGAGTTTATAATGGGCTTCTCAAGTGCAGATTATGTCGTTTCTCTGCTGTTCTACTACTAACATTTCTTCCATCTTCTATCACCATCTGTGTTATCACATCAGTTTCATCGGCTGGAAGAAAGGTGCAGGAAGAACACATGACTTACATCTTCCTACTTATGACCAGGACACTGACCTCTAGAATTCTCCACCATGTTCTTTGAGAACCATTGTTCTCTAAAAGCAAATGGCAAAGATAAAGCAGCGCTTATTCCTCAGCTTTCAGTCTAGTTGGCTGATGAACTGTAGCTGAGAAAGTTGAGAAGACTTTCACGACTGACTGAACATGCTAAAAGTATTTTAAATGCTGATGGCACTCAGTAGACTAAGTGTATGAAATAAATAAATTAAAAAATCTGGAAAAGATAAGAATATTGATTCATGATTTGAGAATACAGACCGCCGAAAAGGAAGGGAAAAAGCAAATTGGATCACAGTTAGCTCATGCCATTTTGAGGTAAGAAAATCTTAAGATTCAGGAAACGTTATTTAATGTGTGTGAAGCAAGAGATTAATTCTAGTGATCCTCTTGAGGACAAAGCAAATACAAGGTAGAGATTTACCTGTAATCATAGGTGAGCTAACAGCTGTATCACTCAAATTATCAAGGCTCTGTCATCACTATCACTTAAGCCTGTAAGATATGAAAGAAAATACAAGGGATGGTCGGCAATTACATCATCTTTACAGCTCCAGAGACTATCACAGTGTACCTTGGAGCAGATCTTACCACTGCAGTATTTCACACAAGGGAGAGCAAAAAAGATTGAATGGGTAACCAAAGGTTAGATACTAAAGCAGTAGCTGAATAGTACTAATTTTTATTGCCTGCATAATCTTAGTCTGCTGAATCACTCAGTCTCTCCACAGCTGTAGAGTTTCAGCGATCAGACACTGGAAATTGCCTCTCAAGGCTTTCTCTCCTAGGCCAGAGATCCATATTGCTTGAAACAAAATGTTTACTGCTCTCCTTCCCATGCTCAGCAGTGAGGGATGAACAAATGAATGGCCAGCTGCAGTCCAGATGTTGTGCAGTCAGGTTAAGATGTCTCCAGAACTGAGTTGGCTGTACCTCAGGCACATCCATTTGAGAAGGTTGCTTTGATTACAGCCAGCTCCTGGGCTGCCTGTTTATCTCCCTTGATCTATCCAGGCTGCTTCTTTCCCTTTCACCCTGACAGCAGAAATGGAGAATCCTGTCAGCGCGTGAGCCTATTCCAGTACTCTGGTAAAGAGCTGATCCAGTATAGAGCTGCCTTTGATCTGGAAAAAGGGCTTTGCTCTCCTCAGCCCTTTACAAGTCAAGGCAGGATTTTGGGGGTCCGTATTGCAGGCTGGCCAGCAGCAAAGACTTCTGGCAGTGTTGTATACTTCAGGACCATCTAGAAAGGTTGCCAAATTTATTCACGTTCCAGATCTTTCTAAACCACAGCAGGAAATGTTGTGGCCAAGAAGAATAACTCCAAAACAGGATGGCACAAAGGACTTGGTTAAAGACCCAGGACCATAAGCACTTCATGAATGCAGTGTGAAAGAGTCATGCCATGCATACCCAGGACCAACAGGAGCTTTCAGAAATCTTTTAGCATGACAATGTAGCTCCTTTCTCAGACAAGCAAATCTCACTCATGTAAATAGTAGTTTTTAAGTCCTCAGGAAGTTTGGGATGAATAGCAGCTTTCAGGTCTTTCTGATAGGATCTGTGCATACCACTTTGCACCAAATAATGGAACTTCTTATGTTCTCGTTCAGTGAGAGCTGGACACAAGCAATGTTTGCGGAGCGCTGTCCCCTATACATTCTCTGCAGTGAATCTATCCCTGCTGGGCTGCCAGCACCTCTCAATTCACAGTGCTGGGAAAAGGGCAAGGCAGTCTACAGGGAAATGTCAGAAGTAGTTTGCATTGCGCCATACCTACAGCCTCGGTTTGCAAGATATGGGGCAGGGACCAGTTCATTATTCTGCATTTACACTCTCTCTTACATAGGCTCAAATCAATGTGCGTTGTTTCAGTTGTGACCTTCACAGTGGTTACGGCAGCATGAAGAGCACATGACAGCTCTTACATCAATTAAAATAAAAAAGCTTAAATAGCAGCTTTTTGCTGTGGTCATCATTTTGTGTCATGGGGTTTTTCCTGAGGCTGTTTGTGTTGTTATCTCATACCATCTTCCTTGTTAGCCACTGAGCAACTTCCTATACTCAGTTGACGAGTATTCTAGTCTAAGTGGTGAAAACAGAACTCATTATATGTTGACCTTTTAGGCTGTTAATGTGATGTGCAATGCTCTGAATTGAAACAGAAGCTTTTGCTTCTGCCTCTGGTCTTTTTCCGGTCTCTATTATTTCTTCTCTTTTTTTTTTTTATTCCACAGGTTGCCCCAAAGAACACTTAGCTCAAAAGTTACATCTGATTTGAGTTCTGAATTGGTATTATTCAAGTGACTTTATATTTTCCATGAAGCAAAATGATTTAGTCTCAAGATCTTGATTAGAGAAAATGAAAGATCAAATCATTTGTCTCTGAGTTATGATGATGATATAGGCCATGATACTTAAGGAGGAGAATTACTAAAACACCGCATGCACTAAGCTGTTTATTATTTTCACAGTCTTGCAACATTCTTCTCTATTAACATAGATTGATGCATTATTTACATAAAAATCTACCAAAGTTAACATTATTCGCTTTCATAAATCAGTCTATTTGCGAGAAGGATGTGATGTTCATCTTCTACTTTTGGAGAACAATATCTGTTCACATGCCATCCTTGAAAGAAAGGGAGTGCATTATGGATCAGCAACCCCATTTTCTATTCCTTGTGTCACATCCCATTGCAGGACTATGGAAGTCCCTAAAGTTTTTTTGGCTTCTCTGAGGGTGATGGCAAAGTCTGTCCTTGTTGCATTGACGCCACAGCTGACAACATGGTGGAGTAGCCCATCCTCTCCCCAGAAGGATGGACTCCTTGCTGACACTTTTTTTTGTTGTTGTTGTTTTGAAGCAGAAGACTATTTCTGGATGCCACAAGACTGACTCACCAGAGTGAGTTCAAATCCCCAACCACAGGATTCAGTTCCTTTTACTTTACTGCTTCAATTGTCTTTCTTCAGAATAAAAGAAGAAGCTTCTGAACACATGCTTGAACATATCCTCAGTGTCTTTCCCTTCTGTGCTGAGCACAGGCTCAGTAAAAGCATGCTCCTGCAGTTTGGAGAAGACAGCATCCTTTTCCCTTCTTTGTCCCATATATCAAGTTAACTTCAGAGAAGCTAACAGAAAATTTGAAAAATATTAGAAGAAGAAGGTTCAGGAGAGAAAGAAATCCAAGACTTTCTCTGGCAGAGGACACAAAGCAAGCTTATTTTCAGCTGGTCAATAGATTCTACATTTAAGATGCATCGATTAAGATCAGACATCACTAAATCATGTGCAGTTACTTTATATAGACTCAGATAATTTCCTGTTAGTGGCCATATTACAAGAGAAATAATATAACTCTCTTATCTCCCAGCCCAGGTGTAGAAGTCAGCATTTCCTTCCACCCTGCTTGCTTTAGCAGGGCTGCTGAAGAGTGGGACTGCAAAATTCTTGGTCCAGGAAGGGATCAGTGTACAGGAATGTGCCTCTGCTTCTGCGGGACAGTGCATTACTTATACACATGGGTATCAGAAAAGCATCCTCCAGCTCCAGGCTTCATTCTCTGGATTGTTTCAGCCTCTTGTATCAAGCAGTCATCTGTCAAACTGTGACTGAAATAAAGCTTACAAAGAGAATACCAATATATTCTTAAGGATGTATGTTAATTTTCAGCTATGCTCATTTCCAGCCTAACTCTACAATTTACTCTTTACAGATCTATTCCCAGACTCCATTTTACCCAGCATTAGACTCAAAAGCTTCAGAAATTCTGGAACTATTTTTGTTTTTTCTTTTTTCTTTTTTTTTTTTTTCCCCTTAGTAATCGCATACAGCAAACCAATAAATAGCCTGGGATTTACTGACCTCTAACGGCTAAATTAAAAACTTCCACCTTTAGTGCAACTGTGCCACTAAAATGAAAAAAATGCGTTCAGGATCTGCTGTCTTATTTATTTAATAATTTGATCAAGATACTCCAGCTTAGAAAGCATGTCTCCTCTTTCTGGTGCAAGAATCACTTATTGTTTCATCTGCGTAAAATAGCATGTATTTTTGGAGATGAGATAAATTACCAGCCATTTTTTCCATTCCCTGTAATTAGCATGACAAGAGGAAGACAAGAATCTGGGGTGCCCGGCTTAAAGGGATTCAATCTGTTTTGCATACACTGCGAATGCAAAAGAAGCAGCTTTCCTCGACAATTTTAAACTCTTCATCTGTAGACAGATTAGGTTTACCATATAAGCACAGCACCTGGTTGATTTCACAGTATATAGGGGAAACTGGGCTGAGGTGAGGTGAGTTATGCATTGTGAGCAGCGTTTGCCTCTGCGTTACTCTGACCTCTCGTGACCAAATACGCAAACCCAAACCCCAGGCAGCTCTGTGCTGTGCTCAGTCAGTCCCTGCATCCCACAGCTTCATGCAAAGAAAGAGGCTTGTGGGGAGAAGCAGGCATTTTACATGAAAATACATTAAAAATAAGGCATGCTACCGTTATATGATCTAATTATCTGTTCATATTTTGAGTGCAAGTTTCATTTTCCCCATAATTGACAGGTCAATCCTTCCACCTCTGCATAGAAAGAGCCACCATGGGAACTGTGCCCCCTGATGTCCTTCAGCCCAAAAATCCTCCAGTTTCCATTTGTGTTTATGGGGATGACAGATGAGATGCTAGCTTTTGCCAAGCAAGGAGGCAGAGGAGAATGCAAAATAGATAGATAAATTTTGCTTAAAAGATGATATAAATATTGCACCATAGCTAGGTTCTTCCTGATATTCACCATCCTTTTTGAAAAAAAAAAAGTGTTTTGTTTCCTCTTGAATGTTTAACTGCATGGTCGGAATGAGCAAACCTATACTACAGACCTCTGCAACAGGTCAGGCTGTCCCTTTTTCCTGTTGCTCAACCATGCTTCACCGTCTATATCTCCAAGAAGAAAATGTTACCTTATTTTGTCTTGAATCTCATGTTTTTGATGCTTGCTATCGTAGGGCAATTTCAAAAATGTCCTTTTTTTTTTTTACAGATCAAAAAAAAACAACTAATGCTGAATTAATTTATTGGCAAAAGAAGCTCCTAACAAGAGCTTCTTTGGGGCTTGTTGCATGTAGCATTAATGTTTACTCACCAACAGTTCTGCTTCTCCCTGTGTCTAAGATGCATCTTCATTCAAAATACAATTCTTCTACCGGATGTATACCATTAGCTTGTTGTTCTTTCAACAGTTTACATACTGAGTTACAGCCTCCTTCACTCAAAGTCAAGGTGCTGAGCTGGGGCTGCAGAGCCACCTCCAGCTAAGGTCTGGTGATGCAACTCCAGCTGCAGTGTCCTTGTTTTTAACCCAGGTCAGACAGAGACAAGGGCACGTGGCAGATTCTGCACTCTGAATTAAATTATGAAATTCACTGCTCCGTTGATAAGTTGTCACTTGATGTGAGACTAAAGAAATACTTGTTCCCTGAAGGGTAAGAGCTGATAATTTTGTTTTGCAGTCATCAGTTCAGCACCCTGAGGCCCAGCTGTGGAAGATACTATATAAATGTAAACAGCTGGAGCACCTTCCTTCAAGCACCATCTGGTCTAATTTAAAATAGTTCAAATTTACATTGCTTCCTTTGGGAGGCTGTATCACAATCCAAAAATCTCTGCTCCAAGCTGCTCTTAAAATAGCCAGGCACACTTTTATGCACGCTGTTCTCCATGTAGCTCCACTAATTTGTCACTCACCTTGATGTTTATGCCCTACAAATATTATGTGCTACAGAGACAGAGGTAACTTAAAAAAAAAAAAAAAAAAAAAACAAGCAAAAAAAAAGTAGTTGATGAAAACCTAATGACAGAATTACCTTCAGGTTACAGGAAATGGTGAGAGAAGGGTTTTTTTCTGGCTGTCTGCAGTGGTGGTGGCTTTGTAAACCACCTCTACCCAGGATGAAATCAGCTGTCCATGAAGTGCAACACTTCAAAACTAGTTCATTGTAATTGAATCCCTGAAGCCCCTTAATCCCTGTTGCTCTTTCTATTACTTTTAGGATACTTACATCTTTCTTCTACTTAAGTAGTTAGGGCTATAAGCAGCTTTTAAGGGCAATCTCAAGAGGGAAGAGCGTAAGGAGCTGATTCCCTGTTGACTGATGCAGTTCTTCCAGTCCATAATCCAAGATCCCGTTTGTTCTATTTTAGGTAGCAACAGTTTTTTTGTCATGAGGATTGTCCATGTAGGAAAGAAAGGGGAATCTGTACAAATAAAAACACTAATTAATTTTATGCCAAATGTTAAGGATCGTCCAGTTAACAGGAAATGGTGGGGAGAGTCTAAAACCTGCTTTTTCCTGTTGGCAGGTCAGGTATGTGCCCTCAGTTATTTTATTAACGAAGTGGTTACTATGCCAGGATCCTTTCAAACTTACAATATGTGGACAATATTTTCCATTATTGGCTATTGCCATTTTATAATAATAATAATAAAAAAAGAGTAAAAAGGAGAAGTGAACAGTAAAGAACTGCCATTTCTGACAGTTTCTTGCCGGGGCAGCTCTTCTGAATTTAGGTGTAACATTTCCCACATCAACTGTGAGCATTATCTCCTTGTGAGTCACAGACAATATAGCAGTTTGTAGATTAACCAAGAAATATCATCTAAAATTTGATTTATCCTGTTGGAGTTTATATAAATATTTTACACATGGATGAAAATAAAAGATTACTACTAAGTTATATGAAACAAATCACATGGAAAAAAGCAACCCAGTAAATAGTCTGGAATCAGGAAAACTGTATTTTTTAAACTAAATACCACAGTTTCTTTCTGCTTATCATAGTTTGCATATAATTCTTCCCTGTAGCCTCCTTCAAAATGTCTTTAGCATTTGCTTCATCAGTAACAACTATTTGAGCATTTTGGAAATAGAACAAAAACATGAGGGTGAATCAACCCATGTTTTTCGGAATGGGATTTTGGTGGAGCAGCTTTCAGTCAATGCTAGTGCAATGAGCTTTAATTTTTAAATACTGTTTCAAAGGTTCTGAAGGAAAAAATATGAGTTGATAGGTTTTGCCCATTATGTCATGAGGCTCCAGGATAGCACTGGAGGGCATGACTACATGTCTGTCTGCTCTTCTGGTTTATCCTAATCATCTCAAACTGCCATTGCCCAGAATTGGGTGCTGGAGTGGATGGGTTCTGTGCATGTCCACTTGTGTCATCTTACAACAGTAGTGAGCAATGGAGCACTCAGGAGGATGACACATTTTATTTATTTTTGTTTTACACTCCTAAATCCACTTATTTTCATCAGTTATCTTTCTTTTACAAAGAAGTACGGATACTTTCAGTTTCATAAACTGATAAAATAAGTAGTTATTTGACAATGCTGATACATTTATTGACACATATTGAGATATCTTATTAACATATCAGTTTCATCTCTCCACTTGTAAAATGTAGAAAGAGATACCAGATTGACTGGCAAATCAGACATTATCATCTGGGGAGCATTGTTGAACTTAGAGTGCATTATTTAAATCAATATTTGGATACTATGAAGATTAAAAGGGAACTACAGGAACTGAGGTATCTTGGCCATGTAGAACATATATCAATCATTAATATATATGCTCCACCAGAAAGCAGGATAGCACAGATGAATAGTAAATGTTTGGCATATCTGAAGTTTCACAGAGAGGCTTCTACAGCAACTGGTAAGATCAGCCACTGAAAAAATATGTTTTTGATTTTTTTTTTCTTTTTAAACACTATGAATCATCATTAGTTGTGATATGTGATCTGGAACAGACAGTTACCATTTTTCTAAACTACAAGCAGCCAGCTGGTGTTTAATTACTGCAGACCGATACTTCTAAAACTGTCATGAGTTTCAGCAAAGAGCAACTCGCTTTAATAAATTTAGTGAAATAAGAAAAGACTTTAATCTTGAAAGGGGATCAAGATATGACATTTAGGAGCCTATTACTATTCCTGCTGAGTTAATGCCAATATCAGAAATCTAAGAATGACGAGTCTTAGACAGAAAAGGAAATTAATAACCAACTCCTGCTTGACAGATTTCTTGTTTGATGGCAGTGTGCTGAGTGACATCCATGAAATATTTACATGTGCTGTTTGTGAGATATATAAAGACTATGGGGCGTTAACTATTACTGAACGAACACTTTAAGCCATGGTCCATTGCAGTGTGGTGGTGGGTGAGCGTGTTCTGCTTCTCTCCTTGTCCTCTGCCACTGCTGTCCTCTGCCACTGAGCTGCCTGTCACCTGCCAGCCCCAGGCAGACACCCAATAAGGTGACCATAGTTCTCCACTGCCTTTGAAACACCTGTCCGGGCACAGGGACAAGGACAAGAACAGCAAACCATCGGCTCCATGTGCAGGTGAAACGTTCAGACCTTGACGGCATTTGATCCATCACCTGTTCCTCCTTTTCTATCTTTCTTTCGTCTTATCTCAAGCCATGGTCAAAAACGTCCTACGGTGATTTATACCGGAGGATAAAGAAAGATGTACCTAAGTTTGCCGAGCCCTGCAGTGCTTCCTCGGGCCGCGGCGTGGAGCCAATGCCACGCGAGCCGGGTCGCTGCTGGGGGCAGCCCCGCCTGCCTTGCGTTATGAAACGCTGAAACAAGGCTTCCTCTAAGGGATGGCTAAACTCGGGCACAGCTCCAGGTGTGGCTCTCTCAGGGCTGCTCGTGTTCATTACTTTATTATATTGTGTTATCTCTTCACCCCCGGGTGGTCGGGCCCTGCAACAGGTGTCCCCCGGCACTACTGCCACCCCATGAGTCGTGTGATGTCAGCTCCCACCAGTGACTGCCAGACACCTGAGGGGTGTGAGCTCCCAGACTCCTTCTGGTGGCAAGATAGGCTTTGAAGTACTTTCATCCCAAGTTTTGGCTGTGTGTGGAGAACCATGATTTAGTCTGAAAGCAAAATCTGTTCTTATCAGTATGGATGCCACGGGGAGGGCAGGTGGGTTATCTGAGTTCTCTTGTGATTTGAGAGCATCCTGCCAGTGACAGACATTTACCTAATGATGCTTAGGCCTCATGTCAAAGGGGGAAAGCAGGTGGTGATCAGCCCTGGAACCACATGACCTCTTCATTTTTTGCTGAAGTTATAGTTAGTAGTGCATAAAACCCTCTGCAGAGCAGAAAGCGTGTTGATGAACACTGAGTGCACTTAAACAGCCTGATGAAGTATCTTGTAAGGCACGGACACCTACGCTGAGGACTAGAACAGGTTGTAAGTAAATGACTTATTGGCATTTCTCATTCAAGGTCTCTTCAGATCTGAAGGATTTTTGCTATAGGCTCTTTGACAGTGGTTTGACAGAGCTAAACAGAGAAAGGAGGCCCAATTTGTTCTTGAGCTAATGTAACACTCTACAGATGATATCTCAATCAACGCTAATTTATGCTAATTGTCCTTAGGAGCTTGTTGCCCATGCAATTAGCAAGGGCTGACTTGCACTTCTGTCTTGAAGACCTTCAGCCAATGCTGTTAATCACTGCCCACAAGACAGCTTTCAAGAGACTGTAACAACCATAGGGTGGATGCCCCTGCCTCAGGATTGTGTGGTGTAAACCATCATGTTCCTCGCCTCATGCGCTGATGTGCATTGGGAAAAAACCTTTGTTATTCCTACAGCTGTCAGTTACACAATACATGTGTGCTTGGCTTCTGAACATGTAGTGTGTAGTATTCTGTTACCAAATGTAAGCATCTGCAGAAGCCTCATGACTTTTAATGAGTATAACCCAGAAGACCACACCTCTCAGTAGTATGAAAAATAAAATCCTTTATGATACAGATGTGTTGCAACACATTCCTAAATTCCAGAGCTATTTATAAAAATAAAAATAGAAAGTTGAATAGAAATTTATGCAATCTGTAACATCATAAAAAGTGTCCACATAATACATTGCCACTTGCAGACATCTTCTGTATGGCTATTCATATTTCTGTTACTGGGGCAGCTGCACAAAGGTGGTTTTCTATAGGAACAATGGATATTTTAAGCATCAAGTCATGATGCATTTAGATTCTGGCAGAAATTAGTCTATATTCTTCAGGGGTTAGCTCTGACAATGCATTTTAGATGAAGACCCTTATATATAAGAATATAGGTAGAATATTGCAACATTTTGTAAACTGGGAAGGTATATATGCAGCAAACATCAAAATAAGGATGCAGCTGTAATAAAGTTTGTGAGTGGCTGTTGCCTGCAGGAAAAGGTGGTGTACATAACACGAAGGGATTTCAGTGCAGAAAGGGCTGCGTGTCAGGACTAAACTGTTTGTAGAATTCTGAAAGAAATGTAAATTTCTGTGTTTGGAAGCAAGACATTGAAAGCAGACTGCCTTAAGTTTATGAAAGCAGACAGTGGACTCACATTAATCCTTGTAGTGATGCTAAAAGGTCTTATCAGTACCCAATCTACACTGTCTTTTACCTTTGTCATAAAAAGACTTGAATCTTCTTTCAGGGCTTGTGGGGAAATGTCTTGTGTCTCTAATGGAAGCCAAGTGGGGATTTTTCCCAGTGTGTGTTCTGCTGACTGGAAACGTAAAACCAGATGCCACGGGCACAAGCACTGCGTGACAGATTAGGATGCTCAGGCCAGCTTTGTGGTGTGGTCCCAAAGCACAAATCCACCACCAGCAGCTGCAGGACTGACAGCTACCTCCACTTCACCACTAATGTTCTGACATCAAGAGAGTTACTGATGTCAATGACAGTTTCCCTTCACCAGATGTTCAGCACACTTGTGACTTTAAACACCTCCACTTTCCTTTCTTCAAAAAAGATTTGAGCTCTCAAGGTGACAGTGAAAATTTGGTCTCACATCAGCTGAACAAATTATGAGGTTCATTTCCAAAATCTTTATCTTCAAGTCTGCTCTTAGAAGTTGTAAGAAAGAAGGCTCATGGTTTGAAAAATAAATGAGAAAATGTTCAGCTGCATACTGCTGGAAAATGGCCATTGTCATGTTGCGAAATGATTCTTCTTCGTGTTGCATACAGTGATGTGAAAGTTACTGTTTAATTTAACTGCAATAAAATGTTGCAGTTCTTGCAAACATCATAATTTAAGTAGTTATTTTTTAATCTAAAAAACCCATGGTTCCTGGACTAACTATCAATTATAGACATGAAGTAGATAACAATTGTTTTAAAACTCTAAGAGTGCATGCCCACATTTTTGCTTCAGCTATATGCCTTTAAATAACTAGGGTCCATGTCTCGCTTACAGAAATCTCTGTGTTGTGATGAAAGTCAGTAATCTTTTGTAAATCATCTAGGACAGATAAATCTCTCTGTAACAGACTTTGCAAGGTATACTTTCTTGCAATTATGTTTCTAAACAATTATGATTCTACTTGAAAAATGACAGTAAGTTAGGCTGATACAGATAATATTGCATCTGTTTATTAAGAAAAAGACCTGAAGAATAAGGAGGAAAACTGGAAGTAAAGCAAGTCCTAAGTTTTTAGTAAGATTTAAAATGCATGAAACTTGTGGGAGGTTTCACTAGAAGAGAAAACAGGGCCTTACATGTTTTTCTGTGAAGATGTAAATGCTGATGATACAATTCATTCAATTTATTTATTTATTTATTTATTTATTTTACATTCCTTTATGTTGAGGAGTGGATGATGAATAATGTGAGGGGTTGCAAAGGTTATCTTTCATGCTGGAAAGTTTATAGTAGTCAATTTTTTATCTTGTGTTATTTGCAAGCTACTTACAGTAAGGAAGATAATCTCCGCAATTCTGTCAACACTGGAGTCCATGGGGCTCCACTATGTTCATATGTTCTGTGGTCTCTCACCCTAAGTTCACACGCACGTGCACAGGAAAAGATTAGAGAAGGAAAACTGACTGATATACTTTTAACTCCACTGCTGCAAAATATCCAGCAGTTCTGCTGGACATCTCCCCAGAGAATCCTCCCCCCAGTATTGCAATTGTTAAGGGGTTCAGAAAGACATCAGCCATCTATGAAAGCCTCCACTGTTTGATTTCAGAGTCTGTGAACAAGTAACAGAGCCATGACAACTCATAAACTGTAGGAAAGAATTGTATGTACTCTGTATCAGAAGGTGCAGAGATGCCTTGCTGTGGTTTTTGAAAAATGTAAAAACTGAGAGACAGAGTAACCAGATGCTGTCTTTAGTGTGTGAACACTTCTACACCTCACTCCAAGGTGGTTTGTTTTATTATTATTATGTTTACTTTTTATTTTATTTTATTTTTTCTTCTTGTACAAGTAAGGTGGTCAAAAGAAATGGACTTTAAACTGGAAAATTCTTGTCTTCTTTGGGGACAAATAAAAAGTATTCAGCTGATTAGCTTGCTTGCTGTGTAGGTTGACTAATTAAAATTTGAATGAGGAAAACTTTTCTCTAGAAAATGTAAAGTTTTCTGAAAGGTCAGAGGGAAACCTATTGACTTAGAGTCTTGAAAAGCCAATGGTGGTGATGACTGCACTGTGTGATGTGATAAACCCAGGTGTGGGTATTCAGCCCAAATGTCTCCTGAGCGTGCCTAAGGACAACACATATCATCCTTTCTCACTCTGTCCTGTTTTCTCTAGAAGCTGAGGAATGGCAACATTTGAGTGTGTAGGGAACTGTGTTGATTCAACATGAGTCAGCAACTTGTGATTGCAGCCCAGAAGGCCAACCAGATCCACATCAAGAGAAATGTGACCAGCAGGTCAAGCAAGGTGATTCTGCCCCTCTACTCTGCTCTCATGAGACCCCACCTGGAGTACAGTGGAGGAACTTTGAGCAGCACTTCACAAACTCATTTTCCCCAAATTGTGAGGTTTCAGTATGCACATTTACTGATGGTAACTGTCTGTGTGCCTTGACAGCTTGCCAAAAGCTTCTATCTTGCATTACAATAAATGTAATACATTTAATATAAAATTTAACTTGACTGTTGTGCTGGCTGGGAGAGACTTGCCTAGGCAGGAAGATCTCAGCAAGCCCTGTCTACCCCAGGGCTTGTGTCAACAGATCTAAAAGCAGCCCCCACAGCCCACTGCATGGGAATGCTCAAAGGAGTGATCGAAGCTGCAGATTGAGAGGGTCATCATGCAAAGTCAGGTGTATGGATTCCTTCAGTGTGAGGGACAAAATCGGCTGGTTCCTCAGGATCTTGTTTGTACAACAGGAGAGCATCCCCAGCACATCCAATCATTGCCCCTAAAACTTCAGAAAGTAAATTGAGGTAGGAATTGCACTTTTCTCTAATTCTCAGTGTCTAACAAGAGCAACTTAATTTAAAAAAAGAAAACCAAAAGGAGAATGTAGTAATACTGAACAACTGAAATCATAATCACACTGCAGTTGGTGCCAACCTCTGCATAAAGAATGTATTGGTAAATTCCAGTTTTGTGGAATGTTTTTCTGTTGCTTATACTGGTTTAGAATTTTTTCTCAGAGATAAGATAAATCATGCTTTTGTAACATGATTTTGGATTCTGCTTTTGAAAGGATAAATACTAGTAGCATTCTGCTTTTGCTGGTGGTTGCTACCACAATGTATTATGGGTTCTCAGAGTAGGACCAGAATGCTCCATAGCAGATGATTTGCAATTAAGCACAGAGCATTTTTTTCCATATTGGGCTGCAGTACATATTTAGTACAAAACAAAATGAACAACAAAACAACAATTGAAAAGTGAGAGGAAGTAGCAGCAGACTTTTTTAAAGACTAAGAAAACACGAACAGCTAAAGTGCAGAAGAAAATGACTCCTAATGTGCAACTGAAGAAAGCTGTGCTGTGTTCCGCTTTTCATGATCACAGAACCATAGAATCATGGGATTGTTTGAGTTGGAAGGGACCTAAGGGTGATCTAGTCCAACTCCTTCAATGAACATGGTCACCTGCAGATCAGATGCTCAGAGCCCCCTCAGCCTGACCTTGGATGTTTCCAAGGATGGGGCATCCACCACCTCTCTGGGCAGCCTGTTCCAGTGCCTGATCACCCTCACTGTCAAAAATACATACCTTACATCCAATACTAATCTCCCTTCTTTTAGTTTAAAACCATTTCCACATGTCCTATCACAACTGACCCTGCTAAAGAGTCCATCCCCTTCCTTCTTGCAGTTCCCTTCCTTGAGATACTGGAAGGCTACTATCAGGTCTTCCCAGATCCTTATTTTCTCAGGGCTGAACAGCCCTAATTCTCTCAGCCTGTCTTCATAGAGGAATTCTCTCACCCCTTGGATCATTTTTGTGGCACTCCTCTGGACATCCTCCAACATCACTTCTGTACTGAGGACTCCACATCTGGATGCAGTACTCCAGCTGAGGTCTCAACAGTGCTGAGCAGAGAGACAGGCTCACCTCCCTCGCCCTGCTGGCTGCATTGCTTTTGATACAGCTCAGGATGCGGTTGGCTTTCTGGGCTGTGAAGGCACAGAGCCTAGATTTAGCAGCAGGCATTTCAGACATGATTTAGCAGCAGACATTGCAGAAATAACCTCAGTACCTTAAAAGGAAGTATCCTTTAGACTAATTGCAAATTGGGCTCCTGAAGAAATGACGTAGCTCATAAAAAAAGCTTTAGCAGAATATGAATGCTTTCGAAAGAGAGAAACAGCTGATGAAGAGTCTGAAGACCAGTTAGCTGTTCCTCTCATCTCTGTGTTTTGACTAAATAGTAATTGAATTTAAACTTTTTTGAAAACATATTGGTGCTGAATCATCAAATGGAGCATAAAGAGCCCTGCTATGGAGGAGGAAAATGCTAGAACAACGAAGATTTTCCTGTTTGTTGAGGCATAAGAAGCTCTGCAAGAGCCAAATGAAAGAATTATGACAGATAAATTTTATTCCCCATGCATCAAAAATTATATGATGTATGAAGCAGAATAATAAAGAAAAGTGAACTCTCTTTCAAAAGAAAGGATCCTTTCCAAGGGCTGTAGCTTTGCTTTGATTTGCCTTGCTGTTTGGAAATCCTGACTGCTGTAGCTAACATTTAGTAAGATGGGTCAGCATAGATGCATTTCTTCTCAGGATGACCACAATAATCTGCTCGTATAAAGGAGGTCCTGAACAATTTGTTTCATTCCAATAGAAAAAGGCATTTTTCAGACGCCAGCTTTTCTCAAGGCCACACTGCATCAGCATGATTGAAATCTAAATGAGATTTCATGTTTCCTCTTAGATTAGAAGCCCCATGTTGATTAGAGTATGTTCTTTTTACTAGAGAGAAAACATTCTGTCTTTCCCCTTGACTCCTCTTGAACTTCTCATATAGAAAACCCAGTGTCTCCTGATCTTTTTCTGACTAGAGCAGTATAAATTTTTAGACAGTGTTTTTGGAAAGCACCTACAGAGGTCTGGATGTCACTGACCTGTCGCTAGCTCCTGTCAACCTACATCTCTTACTGTGGACCAAAACTTTTCACCAGACAAGGGGTATTTTTTTGTGCCTACCTGTGCACCTGTCTCAAAATGTGCAGCAGATTCCCCAGATGCTCAGAATCAGCTTGTTCTGCAATAGATTGAATGTGTGTTGGGCATCCTCTTTCCTGGCCTGCAGATCCATTTCTGTAAACTGAGCAATGGAACTTGCAGACTGGCTCAACCCTGAGAGTGATCCACAACATGCCCCTAAGCTGTACATTCACAGACATAACCTTTTATTTGCAGGATATCCTAGAAAGTGAACGTGTCACCTAGGTCATCAGTAGAATAATGCAGTCACCTGTTCCCCTCTTGGTGTTACTCACACCTCAGCCATAAGCCACAAGAGCCTGGGATTTTCTGGAGTAGAGCAGATACTTGAGCAACCATAAAGCCATTTTCTGGTGAAAGAATGTGAAACAATCAAAACAAATCCTGAGGATCATCATCATTAGTGAGGATGACTGGAGATGGTTCTGAGAGGGGACACTTTACATGCCAGTACCTCTGAGCCTTCCTAAGCAACGTGCAGATAGGTCTATGGCTGTTGGAGCGCTGTGGGTGACCTGATGGGGATCTTTTACAGCTCCCCTATGAAGAGCTCCACTGAATTCCAGTTTGTCATCTATGGGCAGGTGGCAGAATGTGTGGATAAATTCCAGGTCCCAGGGCAAAATTGGTTCTACAAGTCCTGCAACTTGTCTTCAAGGCAGACGACTTTGATTGCTGTGGTCGGTGATATAGTAATTATGCTATTATTTTTCCTATGTGGACTAAATCATGGCTTTTATCTATGTGAAAAATTCCACTCATGCATTTTTTCTTGCTCCTTTCTAACTTTCCCACTGACTGGAATAGATGTCAATGCAGATCTCAGATAAGTTGTATCTCTCCTGAATTCTCAAATGGCAAATTTAACACTTTTATTCTCCTTCATGAGGGAAAAGATATAATTCATAAATGATATTTAAACCTTTCATTGAAACAAATGATGATTTACAGAGATGTCAAGAGGGCATGAAAGCAAAGAAAATCAACCCAGATACCAAGTGTTACTTCATAGAGTGTGGGTTTATTTGCTATCCTTTTTTTTTTTCCCAAGGGAACAGAAATCAGATTGTTTATACAACAGATTAGCTATCTGCTGAGAATAGTACTCATAAGTCAGAGATGACTTGTCCCTAGGGTGAAGAGTAAAGAGAGAGCATACGTGGAGACATTACAAAGTTCATGCATGTGTCCTAGCTTGCTTTCTATTAACCAGTCATGACCCAAGAAATTGGGAAGAATCAGTTATTTTAATAATTACCATAAAAGTCAAACCCACTGAAAACAAACAATAAATATAGCAGTCTGAGTTAAAAGAACAGGGCTTTTAGGCTTACTTTTATCTTCAGCTTCAAAAGGAGTTGAAATATGGATGGACTTATTCTTTTAAGGCTCTTCCCTTACGTGGGGACCCTGAAACAATCCTTGTCTTACCTCCCAAAAGCTGCTTCTGTTAACCAGGAACCACATAATTTTCACTTACCTCTGCAGTGCTGCTGGCCAAGTGACCTGCTTGGATACACATGGCATATCCATTTCTTCTTGTAAACCAAAACAACACATGAACATAGATGGTACCAAATGCAGTGTTTTACAGTGTTTTTGGCACTGTCAGTTGAGTCTCACACAAGCCATTCACCACTCACATCCCGCCCTGGCAGATATCTTCAGTACCGACTGATTTTAACTAAGGAGTATTAATTCTTAATAACAAAACTCCCTAAAAATTCACACACATTCCTTCCCTGTTTTTGACAAGTTCTGTAAGAGTACTTGCCTAATTTTTCATTTTTCCTTACCTTGATCAAGTCTGGAAGTGGACATAGCGTTCTTTTAAAAAATAGGAAGTTGTTTGGGGTCATCTTAAGATTTCTACTTTCAATTCCTGAGCACTTGTTTACAATCTACCATCTATATCTTCTTTTCTGTGCATGTAATTTTTTATTTCTAGCTATAAATATACTTATGGCAGGGAGGATAGAAGTGTTCCCTAGTGGATTATGGCTTGCATTTGTGACACTTGTAATTTGTCAAACACTGCTGGTTCAACTGAGACTACTGGATTGCTATTTCTAAAGGAAATACATTTAAAAATAATTCTAAGGGAAGAAATGCAGCCTTAGATTTGTGCATGGGAAAAAGAAACAAACAAACAAAAATCCCGACAGAATTTATTAATTTCTAACCCAGCTTTCACAACTTAAACTGAAGAGAAAAATCAGGGAAAGAAAGTGCTGTACTTAGTGAAACTGAAAATATATGATGGAACTGGGAACCAGAGTTTGGACCGGAGATAGAAGGATTGAGAGTTTCTATGAAAGCGATATTCAAAATAGTCTTTTCTCTCTATAGCAAGCTACTGCCAGAGGAGAATAGGTATGGCAACCCCTATGACTTTTGTTAGCTGATGTTTTTGACAGTCCTGAAAGCTGTGGGAGCATGCTCCTCATCAGATGGACTAAAAAACTCATCCATGACACTTCTATATATGATGCTTATTGCAGTGAGTGATAAGAATAAAAAATCTAACATGCTATGTACTCTGAAAGGTTTACTGTCTTCTTCTATTATCTTTCAGGTAAGAAGCACGCAGTTTCAACCTCTCTTGTTGTGACATGTACAGAAGAGGCAAAACCCTGCCTCTTCACCTAAGGAGCCTTGCCATCAGCAGCTTGCAATCTCATGAAATGGAAAAGTGATTTTATTTTGCTAAATCTCCAACTTGGTTTTTGGCCATTCATGAGCTCACAGACATGAGCTCAAAAGCACTGACATGTACTCCCAGGGTTAGCAATGAGAAACGGATGCAGGGTTCCCTTTCCCACCCTTTAGAAGAGGATGCTGTTTGGGATCTTTTGCCCAGTATGTCATCTCACCCGTCCTAAGTCTTGTTTTTCTTATCTGGTTCCAGTCCTGTTCTTCATCTTCTTGTCACCTTATCTTAAGATCAGACTGTTCCTCCTCTTCCTTTGAATGAAATCATGCACATAGAGATATGAATCTTACCTCTCCTGTTAAACCTTCTGCTGTTTCATCTGCTGCTTTTGCACAAGGATTTCCTTTCATAATTAGCTCATAGCAATCTCAGTACTTTTGGTACAAAGCTCAACAAAATCACACATCTGCAGTACTACTCTAAAGCTGCTGCTCCTTGAAGAGGGCTGTAGTCAGCTGTGGGGATGCAGCATGTTGTCCCTCACCTCTTTCTCTGATGGGTCCTGGCTGACGGAGTGACCCCTCAGTACAGCTCTGTGAGGCCACAGTTTCACTCCAAGAGAGACATCACGAGGACACATTCAGGCACTCATCAGTGGAAGGTAGGAGCCCTTTCAAGACCCAGGCATGTCTTGTGTTACCACTTTCATTTAGTCCCATATCAGTTTTAGTATAAAAGACTGCATGAGATTCTTCTTTGCTCTTTTTGGAAAAGTCTTCAGTAAGACACATATGCAAAGGATATAGGCTGACATTGGATTTGGGTAGGCAAATTTCAATTTCATGTATTATCTTACAATTAAATGTAAGGTAAACAGAAGGTCGTATAAAACCATACTTGGACTCAGACGGCTGAGAAAAACTCTGAAATTAATTCACAGCTGCAACAGAGGTAAAGTTCATAAAACATACCTTCTTCAAACCAGTAGGTGAAATGTCACATTTGGCCATGCACTCTCCTTCAGTTCTTAAGCAAAGCCTGCCTAAAGAGGAAGCACAAAAAAAAAAAAAAAAAAAAAAAAAAAAAAAACTAACTTTTTTTCTGAAGAACATTCTTTAAAAGATTCTTTAATGTCTTTAAAAGTCAAAACGAAGGGAATAAAATCAGAAACCGGTAAGAAAATGCCGGTAAGAAATGCTGTGCTTTGTTCCACTGCCATGTATTTATCAGGGGCATCGGGTGAACATGAATTTCTGTGCTGTCCTCACTGTATGCACGTAACATACTGGAAAGTCCTTTGACCTTTAGTTATATATTTACCTACTGCACCACCTCAAATGACACTCATTTGAGAACAGCTCTGAGGACAAATGAAAACAACATACTTATCACTTCCCTTGAAGTCCTTCTCTGAATTTTCAAAGCTGAGGTTATATTTAAGCCTGAGATTATACACCACAGAAGGAACATATTTATGTCCTCAAAGTGCCAGCCTTTTATGAAAAATAAATAAATAAATAAAATGAAATAAACACAACTACTACTCTCAGGGAAAAAAAGAAAAAACAAAAACATCAAGAAAAACATTATTCATGTCTTACTAGACATTTTATCTCCCAGCTATAGGTTAACTCTCCAGAGACGAGAACATTTTACAGCTAAAGCGGCATTTTGGGAATGGGTTGATTTGGTCTGGTTCCCTCTGGGTGCTGCAGATCTCCTCTAGGTGCCCCACCTGTCCACATTTGCCACTTAGCAGGGAGGGGGTGAAGGGATGGCTGATGCCTGGCTGTCCCATCAGATCCCCCACAAACCTTGCCTGTGGGGAGACATCAGCAGGCCCCATCCCAGTGCTGCTGTATGGCCCTGCCACCTTCACAGAGGGTAGGAAATGGGCAGATCTGGCAGTATACCTGTGCTGTGATGGCACGGACCTTTTCACAAATGTGATCCTTGACAGTTCCAAAAATAGCTGAAGGATTATCAAGCAACAGGGGCTGGGGACATGTTGGATTCTTTGGAAGGAAAGTGAATTTATGTATATGAACTTCACAGGGTTTCAAGGCTGAGAGATGGAGAGAGATGTCTGATCTGTGTGTTGTTTGTTTTTTTTCCTGTTGTTTATTTGTTGTTTATTTTTACTGATAAAGAAGAAGCCAGAAATGCAGATCAGCTGCTTGCAGAATGTCTGGTCTTTCCTACCAGAATCTTGATTTTAGCCCCAGCTAACCCTGCCCTGCAAATGCTCAAAGCAACAAGTAGCAGAGCTGAGCAGCAGCAGTGAAATGGGCAACTCCATTGTGAACATCTGCATGAGATGACCTGGGCTAGCATTGTTCTCCAGTGACACACAAGCTGCCTAAGGTAAAAGCAACATAGACTGAGATGCCAGGAGAACTAAGGCTGGCTCCTTGGACACAGCGTGCTGCAGGGAATCACTCCATGCTGGCCTTCCCTATACCTTGGGTTCATGTGGAAATGTCTGAGCTGATGCTGTTTGTTTCACATTTCCTCTCCCACTGTTCGGGCAAGAGAATTGCAGCCATTTCCTCAGGTGAGAGAAACACTTGATGCTTTCTAATCACTGCCGTTGTCCCATTGAACAGAACACTGAGGCACATAGTGATAGTGAAAGGCAGACAAGGGAGAGTAGAGACAGGTATGGCTCAGAAGAATTTCCTTCATTGTGCAAACGCCTTCACTGGAAAACACTGAAGACATCACTCTCGAAGATAAATGCACCGAGACTGCAAATTAACCTAAGCTTTCACAGCTAAATTCTTCTAATTGATGTCTGCAATATGTGGGGCTTTGCAATTTACAGGACAGATGAGCACAAAGAGAATGCTCTTGGAAAATATTTCTGTGATATGATGGAAGTATTCTCTCTTGCTTAGTACATTATTTCCAGACAGTAAAGTACTTCAAGTTAAGAAGATTAATGAAAAGACAAAGCATGAACTGTTTTGAATGTTTTTCATTTCAGATTAATTCAATTTTGAAAAATAGGTACCCTCTATCTGTCATATAGTGCCTATAAGTCACATAGTATGAAGAAATCACATTATGAAATATTTATGTTTTATAACTAATGAATCTGAATATTTGGCATATGTTATCACAGCCTTTCTGCTAATTAGCAATATGTTGGTTTGTTTTGACTCTTTTGCTGAAATAAGAGCTGGCATCTGAGCTTGAGGACTCATACCATCAAAAATGCTAACAGTTTTATCTTCCTATTGTGTTAGGGCAACATTTCCAGTCTTGCTTGAAATTATGCTCCCAAATCTATTCAAAGAGATCTAAATAAAAGAAAGAGCAACTGGACCACTAAGATGTGGTTCATCATAGAACACTAACACTAGAGGAGAACATCAATAAACAAAGGGTTTATATTCTTTTTCTAGCAAATTAATATTTGAAAATCCATGAACCTTCATCATCAGAAAATGATGCTTTAAAATGTTACATTTAATGTTTCATGATTAAAGCCAGTTAAAAATAGAAGATCAAAGACAAAATATGTGTGGATATATTGAATCACTCTCAGTCAGCTCTTAATGTAAGAAATTGCTTGTAGTACCATAGTGCTAGGTCAAGTATGGAGCTCAGCAAGACTGAGATGTGCTAGTGTTTTGTTTTGAATTACATTTTTTTTTCTTCTATAAAGTACCAGACATAAAGAGATGTGCTACAAAAAAGAAAGAGAGAAAGAGAAAGAAAGAGGGGAAGGGAAGGGAAGGGAAGGGAAGGGAAGGGAAGGGAAGGGAAGGGAAGGGAAGGGAAGGGAAGGGAAGGGAAGGGAAGGGAAGGGAAGGGAAGGGAAGGGAAGGGAAGGGAAGGGAAGGGAAGGGAAGGGAAGGGAAGGGAAGGGAAGAAGGGAAAGAAAGAGGGGAAGGGAAGGGAAAGAAAGAGGGGAAGGGAAGGGAAGGGAAGGTGGAAGGGAGGTATTTTTCGTCAGAGATTGTATCTTTTCTTTACACTAACCCATTAAATCACTTTCATTTTTCACTTAAACTGTCATTATGGGAATTCATTGACCAGAATTTTCGCTTCCTCTCTTATTACCAGTGCTTCTGCTCGTGCTGAAATCAGTTGCTGAGGGCATCCGGTGCAAATTATTTTACACTGATTATCTTCCCAAAGTTTCTACGATTGTGCTGTTTCTTAGGAAACCAGGCCATCACATGCTATGCGTGGCAGAGGAACCTAACATGCCCCTCTCACTTGTTGTTGTTTTTCCCTCCACACAGCATCATGAAGAATTTTAGGCACTATAATGAAGTTTTATCCCCAGTCTTAATTCTCTATGTAATGAGATATATCCTTCTATATTGCTCATTGACTCTTTATTATCTGAGCATCTCAGAGAGGTCTGCCTAATTAACGATTTTCTCTGAAATCCACCTTTAAGAACAAAGGAGATGAAACCTGAAAAGGTTCTGCATGCTCAGATGGGACACATGGAGAGATTAGATGGAGAGATAATTCCTTCTTTGTAAAGCTATAAATGCCAGGTGGATGTGAGGAGATAAATTGATCTCTAGGCTCAGTTTTGTTCTGATATTTCTGGTGACGTTACTAACAAAGACACCCACCTGGCAGTACCTTTTCAATATGAACCAAAATTTCTCACCTATTTGCATAGCATTGTCAGCTCTGTTTAAATTACTAATAGGTGGCAATATTTTGTAGCTGCCCTGAAATAAAGTAAAACCCTGAATTAGTAACATGGAGGTCTCTGCTAAGATCTGACAAAACAAACAAACAAAAACAACAAACAGCAAAATCAATAACAAACTATATCCAATATAGGTGTACTGCTCTCAGCTATTTGTCTACCTACCATTACAATCAGTGAGTACTGTTTTGGTCAGCATATCAATTGAGATAAGAATAGTATTTGTCTGATTAGATGTTGCCATCTCCATATGATCTCTGGAGTCCAAAAACTAGTTTTTCCCTGTCTACTAGATGATCACTTTTGCTCAAATGGAAACGTTTGCACTGTTGGCGTATTCAGGCAGATGGATTCCACCTTTGTGTCCTCCAGCTTTTATTTCCTGTATTGAGCTGCCTGGGTCATAAATTTATAAAGGAGAATCTGTCATCTAGTTACACTAAACTTCCCACAGTGATCTCTGTGAGACAGAGGAGTGAACATTAATGACAAATCTTATCATGCTGAAAGAGTGAGTCAAGCTGGGATTCTTCACAGTGCTTTGGATCACCTCATATCCAGTATGGTGTATTTAAAATACATCTTTACTGTGGAAGGGCCATAATGGATGTAAAAAAATTTTAAAAAAGTGAACAAAGTCAGAGCTCTGTGCTCATTTTCTCAACTTCTATTTAATTAATTAATGTTAGTAACTGATAAGCTTCAAATTTATCAATTTAATTAAGAACATCTATAACCATGTATCAGAATTCAGTGTTCTTGAGGCCCTGAACTCGAGCATCATGGTGAACTAGGCTGTCAGAGGTACATAACTAACTCCCTGTTTGTATCTTTAGAAAAAGAAAAGCACAATCTTGTTTGAGAAGTAGAAGTATACACAGAAACACAAATCGATCCCTTCATTTTGTTTATTATTAATTGTATATAATTCCTTATTGACCTGACCTCCCTCACAGTACTTGGAATACTGGAGACAGTGAGACTACAGAAGGACTGAAATCCACATGAATCTCCAAGTGTTTTATGAGCTCAATCCTAGGCATTTTCTTGCCAATATCATTAGTTATCTATGTATTACTTTAGTGGTTCATGTTACACTTGGAAGCCTTCCTTTGCTCCCCTGGAAACACCACCACATTCCACATTTAGGAAATACTATGGCGGACATTTAATAATGCCTGCTCCTTTTCTGGAGAGAATTACATGAACTAAGTGCATGGCAAATTGGTCTGATGATTTGATTATCTCCTATTTCTGATCTCAGCTAATGATAGAGTAGTTTCTTATAACTGGCACCTTCAGTATTTCAGAGGATGCATTTGTCTGTGGCTACCACAGTCTGCATATGTTTACTGCATAACGCCTCCTGCTTTATGGTGAGCCAAGAGAGAGCACTTGCAATCCAGTTAATTACTACTCACCACTATCTTGTACAATTGGTATTCCTGTTAGAAAATATTCTGAGCTGTAGGCCAGTTTCTCCTTTTGATAAAGAACTTTACAAAGTTAAATGCCTCCTAATCCTTTGCTTAGGATTTTGATCTGCTGCCCCTCACTTCCACAGTATCTCCAACAAAAAAATTTCTAAAATAGTAGAAAGTCTGTTGTCTTTTAGATTAGATATTTAGACATCTACTATGACATTTAGTCTGCTTTTATCACCTCTTTCACCTCCCTGAAAACTCTACTGCTGCCCACATTTCCCACAGGGCATCTCTATGTTTTTAGGGCCAAGACCCTGCAAGTCATGTGTTTAATACCTAACTTGAAGAACTCTTTGGGCAACACTTTGTATGTATTTTTTTATACACAACCTGGTAGCTAGCACCTCAGCAGAGAGTTATTAGAATGGAAATGAGCTTCATGCAGTTAAAGATCTCTTCTGGAGATAAGGGACTCCTTTACTAAACACATTACAAATATCCCACAATTTCAAAATGAAAAGCATCTTGATGCTTCCAAATGATCTTTATGCTAAAGTATTTTATTTGCTCTATGACACATCAGTTACTTACAGAGAACCCAGTGGCCTGCCAGTGCTTGCACCTTTGTAAGGGGAATAGACAGCCATAAACAAGGATCAGCAGTTGCTCCCTTCCCACCAGCAATCCTGGAGAGAAGGGAGACAGGCTGACCCAAAGTGGACCAGCAATGGCAGGGTGACTTCATCAGTAAAATTGTCCACATGATGTCATTGTTCAGGGTACTTGTGCCCTAGGCTTGTTCTATAGCTGTTTGGGGTATTTTTGTTGTTGTTGTTGTTATTTATTAGTTAGGTTATTTTCTTCTCAGACTTAGACTGAAAATGCCTTGGTTCAAGGGCCACAGCTCAATGTATTTGTGTAGCGCTATGCATGTAATAAATAATAATAAAAATCTATAGCTAAGAGCATAAGTTAAGCCTACAGCAGTTTAAATCTCAGCTGTTATATAGTACTGGGCAAATAAATAAAAAACAATCTTAGCCTTGAAATGATGCATACGTCAAACGGTACAACACAGAAGAAACATGGTCTAATAGGTCATTAAGAAGCCAAAATGGAATTTGATTAAAAGTTTGAGCCCTTTTTCTTCAGTTTTGCCTGGGCAGCACTGCTTGACCCACAGCATGAGTAAACCTCATTAATCTGATTGAGATTCATGGGCCTACCATATTTGCCCTGAAACATAAGATGTTAGAGTCCTCGATGTATAAAAAACTGCCATGCAAGGAGTGTGATTTCAATAGCACTTTGTCCTACTGGAACACAACCAATTCAACAACGAACAGTCATGAAATGGTAGTCCTTACTTCTGATATCAGAAAGCATTACATCCTAATTCCTGCTTATGCAATTGTTAATAGCGTTAGTAGTTTAGAAGCCCATAAAGAAACACAGCTGTTCAAAACTGGTCCTGGGAATCACTTGATTTGTCATGAAATGAAAGGGACGGCACTCTTGCATTTAGTTTGTCAGTAAAAGAAAATCCTATGAAGAGGCTAGAAATTTGTAGGTGACCTTCCACTGATCCTGACAAAATTTCTTGTAAGCCACCCTTTCTTTGCTTGCATAGCACAGAGAATGTTCTTCCTTCCTTTCTTAAAGAAAAAAAAGACTCCTTTTCCTGTCTGTACAGACAAGAAGAGAGCTTTGTGTGCTCCCAGTGGCTCCTCACAGAAGTAGAGAAACCCAATGGACTGTGTCAGGAATTCAGCTAAAAATGTCCATATGAAAACCTAAGGCTAATTAGCATGTAAAGTGTCACTCCAAGCAAGTTTATACTAAGACATGGCAAATGACTGAGCAGCTTCAGCAAAGCAGCAGCACCGTGTTAGTGTAGCAGTGCAGTACCATTCCAGTGCTTTTTGCAGGACCAGTCCTGGGAGAGGCAGACTCATGCTGGCTAGCTCTGACGATGCTCGGTGTAGACCAGACATTATTGCTGTTCCCTGGCTTCCTACATACCTGCACATACCATTCTGCATGATTTACATTGCTTTTGTTAATTTTCTGCATTTTTCAAGACTAGCTGGACCTGCTCTTGTATGAGGGTCGGCTCCTTGAGCCAGACAGTACTGCTCCTTGTGGAGCAGCTGCAGTCTGTTTCTGCACCTTGAAACCCATTCATTTACACCCTGTAATTCCTCTACTTGAATATGAGTGCACTCCTAAAAAAAAACCCAAGACACCATGTAGTAATAACAACTAAAGCTCCAAACTAGTGTTGTGGCATGCTAGCTCCTTTCTGCTCCCTCGTCTTCTAACATCTTGCACAGCAGGGACTGTATGGCTGAAGTTCACATCAACACTCTTCTTTAGAAGAGGACAACAAATTTAATTAGCCCTTTCTGCACACTAGCTGGAAAAGACTATACATGCACTTCAATGAGGACTTTCAATAGGAACAATTAGGAGCTGGCCATGAGGTTTGCTGAAGACAAAACTTTTGAAGGACAGGGCCCACATTTGGGTCTTTTTGAGGACTTTGGTCTTCATGTGGTAATGCAAAAAAAAAAAAAAAAAATTCACATTTGCCTAAAAAAAAAAAAAAAAAGAAATGAATAAAAATAAGCTTTTTTGACCACTTATATTTCTTATTTAGAAGAATAACATCCCTTTTGTCTTCTCTATAAGCACACACACTCCACTTTTGACATTCAACTGCTGAAATTCAGCATCTCTGGAAACAACAGAGCGTATGCTCATCTGTTTAATATTGGTTTTCATATGAGCTTAATGTTTCCTTCCCTGAAATTAAAACAAAAATATCAAAATAACACCTCCAGAACAGGAATGAGTGATATTACGTGCATTAACCACAGTAATGGACCGTACATTCTTTCTTTGGATGCATCCTTCCTGCCTGATGTGTAACAGAAAAAGCATTTTAGATTTGTCCCCTCCTTAAAATCATGGAAATAACACAACAAAATTAATGTTGAAATGTTACATTTTGTAAAATATGTGGAGTATCACCAAATATGTTTCAGGTCACTCAAATGTAGACAGGTGAAAACAAAACAAACAAAATACTTGTCATCAGACATAGATGAGTTTATTAGAGCACAGTGCCATATTTTAAACGCCATGGCTCCACAGCTTCTTGTATCCTTCTGTTCTCATCAGTGCTCCCTCATGAGAACCCAAAGCAGCTCTTAATGAAATAAAAAAAGCATCTGTACAGACAATTACAAAAATATGGACTGTACTTTTCAAGTTTACAATTCTGTGAAAACGAACAAACAAAAGAACAATCCGAGAAAACTTGGTATTTACAGAAATGCCTGGAACTCAAATACTCCAAATTTGTTTTATTGATTTAATAACAGAAACTGAAGAATGCTTACGGAGTACACTTACATTGACATGCCCCAAGTATAAGCCTGGGCTTTGTAACTTCCTTGGAGGAAATTGAAAATTATAATTTTGAGTCAGTTCACTCTTTCCATCTACCAGTCATTACCCAGCTTCATTTTATAGTCAATATTATTGTATATTTGTTTTCTCAGTCTTCTCTGTTTGAATAAAGAGTAATACAAAAACAATTCAATTCAGCAAACATGAAAATGTTGTTAGTACAGCTAATTATGTATAGATCATATGTAACACGAATATAAAACCAGGCAAAGAATGTTATACTTAACTTGAGACATTTGTGATTCCAGGAACTGTGAATTACCCACTTATGAAGTATAGGCAGTATATATAATGTGCACAAATACACACACGGCGCCACTGCATGCGTTTTTTGGACTAAAATATAACTTCGTCATATACCTTCACCCAAAACTGGCGAGAGTTGCAGTCATCCCTGTGTCCTAATGGCAGCCAAAAAGGCAGCCTGCTTAATGAAAGCCATTCCATCACGCTATCCTTTGGGTTCTAGTGTTTTAGACACCACCAAGAACAAACCAGAACAGATTGCTCCCCTGGAGTGCAGAAAACACGAACAAAAAGACAGAGAAAAGAGCTATGATTTTCTTCGGTGACAATAAAAGCTCATTTTGTTGTTTTCTAATTTCTTATTTTTGAGGAATATTCTTCCTTTCTCACTGCCCAGGATAGCCAGTGATACAACTGGGAGCTCATGAAGTGGATGATGGGTTTGAACATGATCTTATCTGTCATCCAGTTCTACTTATTTCTGCTACCACTACTGAGAGAGGCATGGGGCCAGAATCATCCTCAGTGAAAGCTACCATCACAGACCCATTTTTTTTTAATCCTCAAGCAATTAGGAAAATAATCTTAGTTGTCTGGGTTTGGTAGGAAAAAAGAAACATGCTGCTGAGGCTCCTCCCTGCCAACAGAGAAGCACGCACATTTGTACAGCCAGATGGAACTGTGTCAAGAGTCTCATGTGGTGCCAGGGGAACAGCTGGATGTCAGGACCCACACAGCTGAGGAAAGTGTAGCAGATCAGAGGAACAGAGCATCACACTGAACACCACTGGGTCTTTTTTTGGTTTCACTACTGTAAATGCAGGACACATAAAAGAGGTCTACAGGATTTTGAGAACACAGCAAAAACTACGCAGGGATCTTCAAAACCAGGTACAGCACAGTCTTCACAGAAAGACAGAACAGGGTTATTTAGAACTACTTTTGGCTTGGCGTGCACTGTAATGGAAACAAGCCCACCTTGAGTGCTTGATAATTAGTAAATGTAGTGTGGTGACTTCATTGTAGTTTACTGCCATTTCCACAGCCCACATTTCTGTCATCTGCCACAAATAAATAACACAATTTTTACATATTCTTAGATGATCTACAGGCTTAATTCCCAAATCTGCCTCTTGAAGTGTACTGATTCTGCCAGCATAACCAAGTAGCTCCATTCTCCCAAACTGATGGGGCTATTTGCTTCAAAACCAAGTGTGACTCGATACTAGTTGCCTTTGTGAAGACAAAAAGAAGAAATACAACTATTTCCCTCAATGCAAGTGGTTCTGGGAGTCATGATGAGTTCTCTGTGTATGTGTGTTTGCAGTACTGCTGAGTTAGTCAGAACTTACCACACCAAATCCCTATCCCTCAGACCCAGATGCCATTGCCTGCTTTACTGAAGCTTGAATGCTAAGTGGTGCTCTGGATATCCACTTTGAGTGATGATAATGCCATGCCAATAGCGATTCTATCCTTTTATTCACAACATTTTCAATGTCCACTTGCAAGGGAAAAGTGTTGTGAAATGAATTCACTGTGGTATCATGGTGATCATGGGTTGACAGCTGGACTTGATGATCTCAGAGGTCTTTTCCAACCTATGAAGAGGAGATGTCACCCTAAAATTCAAACATCTCAGTCCACACACACACACTGACAGCAGTGAGGGTTTGCCTTCTTAAGGGCTGTTAGATTTTGTTATTAAATTCTCCTAGTCTGGTCAGTGAAGACTCTCCCCAAATCCTTCCTGCTGGTGTTTCGGACCAAACCATGATCTTGCTTTTACATACTCTTTCCCTGCGTGAGAAGTTTTAGGTGTTAAATGCTAGGGAGCAAGGTTACCCCAGCGTTGGCCAACTCTGCTATTTGTACTGCTTGGAATGAGCAAGTAGCGCACGTATCACTTTAGAAACGAAAAATAAAATGAAGATTAAATTCTATTTAGAAAAATAATTGCTTTATTATTGTCACACCTTCCTGACCGATTGCCCAAACCCTAAATACCTTTCTCACAACCACCTACAGGCTGCAGAATAGCTCACCGAGCAAGGCAACACATGCTGGCCCACGGCCATCCTAGTCCCTCCTTGCAGCTATGGCCGGTGCCTGTGCCCAGCCCCAAGTGCTCAGGCCCACCTGCCCAGGGCCTCAGGTGGGCACGGGAATGAAACTGGTGGACTTGGAGTGGGGTGACTCCCGCCAGGTGTTCAGGCTGTGTGTCGGGCTCCGGTTGTTGGTGAAAGAAGTCTGTCGCCTGCTGTTGCTGTTGGAATCCTCCTTGCTTAGCGTCTGCTTTATCTTTTGGCAGCAGGGAAAGCTCTGCACACAGTCCTGCAGGAGGTGCCCGCTGAAGAACATGTAGATCCAGGGGTTGCAGCAGCTGTTCAGGCTGGCCAGGAGGGCGGTGACGGTGGTTGCAGTGTTTTCAGAGTCTGCAGGGGAGGGGGGGGGAGAAGAAAGAAAAAGGTCTGGCCATGATGGAACATTCTCAGCCTTCTGTCGATTGCTTTCTTAACAATTTGATTTTTTTTTAATTTAACAGTCCCACACCTACAAGGTTTTGACCTGAGCAGCAGCATTCGAAACAAATAATGAGGGCGTAATAAGGAAAAGTTCCTACGTGCATACAGCCCCTGCTGAAGTCTATAGGTACCGTTCTGAACAGGCTGCAGGAGCCTGCCAGAAGTACAGAGCAGTCCAGTACAGCCCACAGGCACAGGATAATGCTTCAGCCCATTTCCACCGATGACTGGTCGCGTGTTGATAATTCTGTGCTTAATACTGAGCAGTTTTTACTCTGGCTTTTGCTTTAAAAATTGGTTACCCCGGGAATCAATGGCACAGTCCCCATTGATTTCCCACTGTTTTCAATTACACCGGATTTTCCTGTGCACATTTGCATGCTGGAAACTGCTGAGTGCTAAGTAACTGGCAGCTTCTGAATCAAATTCCAGTGTTTGAACACATTCTACTGAATGGAAGCGGGCACTGTGTCACCAAACGGTTATGGCCTTCTGCATCCTCTCATTAGTTAAATTACCATGCACTGAACACGCATGGTCTAGTCAATTCCTCGCTTTGGAAAGGCTTCTGTTTGTGACTTCAGAAGTTAGAAGAATAAACAGTAAGCCCCTACTTCTCCACATGACCCTGCATTCCTGGAGCGACTTCAGGCCACCTTAGTGGCAATCAACGCTCTCATCACAGTGAGTGACAATTGGGAGACACTAAATAATGAGAATTCACGAGTTCCAACATTTTCGTCTGTGCCTTTCTCAGGGTGAGGAAGCTGCCGGAGAGCAGGCGCAGCACGCTCCCCGCTCACGGCGGCACTCCCGAAGGCGCGTACGCCGCAAGGGCGGCAGCGCACCCTCCCGCAGCCCCCGCCCGGCTGCGCGGTGCCCTCCGGGAGCGATCCCTCCCGATCCCCGACGGCACCTACCGACCCAAGGGAAGCGCTGGTCCCACACGGACCACATCTGGATGGTGAAGAAGGGCGCCCAGCAGACGACGTAGGCCGAGACGATGACGAAGGTCATCTTGACGGTGCGGATCTTGGCGCGGGAGATGGTTTTGACGCCGCCGACGCAGGGGGCGAGCAGCAGCCCCCGCCGCGGGCCGCCGGCCGCCGCCTCCCCGGGGCGCGCCCTGCCGCGGGCGCTGCGCCAGATGCGGTAGCAGATGAAGCCGTAGCAGGTGGCGAGGATGAGCACGGGCGCCACGAAGATGCCGCCGGTGATCCAGGTGACGTAGGCGCGGGGCCCCCAGGGCATGATGAAGTGCGCCCAGCAGTCGTAGACCCGCGAGCCGCGCTCCACCTCGCTGAGGCTGAAGATGAAGTACTGCGGGGTGCTGAGCAGCAGGCTGAGCGCCCAGGCGGCCGCGATCATCGCGTAGGAGCGCTTGGTGGGCTGCTGCAGCGTCTTCAGCGGGTGGCACACGGCGATGTAGCGGTCGGCCGTCATGGCCACCAGCATGTACGCCGAGGCGAACATGCCGAACACCTGCAGGTGCTTGACGACGCGGCAGAGCCCGTCGGGGCCGTGGAAGCGGTGCGTGACCTCCCAGCAGAGCTGCGGCAGCACCTGGAAGAAGGCGACCACCAGGTCGGCCAGGCTGAGGTGCCGGATGAAGAGGTGCATGCGGGACGCCTTGCGCGGGGTGCGCCGCAGCGCCAGCAGCACGCTGCCGTTCCCCAGCACCGCCACCGCGAAGGTGACGGCCAGCACGGCGATCTCCAGCTTGGCCAGCTCTTCGTCCCGCCCGAACGGGTCCCAGCCGTCCGCGCTGCCGTTGGGCGCCCGCGACCAAGCCTCGGGGCTCGGGCCGCCGCCGCCCTCCCCCTCAGCCGCCCCCCGCCACCGGCTGCCGTTCCCGGGGGGCCCCGCCGCCCGCGGGCTCCCGCCGCCGCCTCCGCCTCCGAGCCGCATGGACGGGGCTGCGCGGCGGGGCACTGCTCGCCCGCTGCCCGCCGCGCTCCGCCGGCTCCGCGCCCGCCGCCTTTATCCCCGCGGCGGGGGGCGAGGCGGGGGGAGCTCCCGTGCCAGTGGCTGCCCGCCGCCTGACGCAGCCCTCCGCCACGCCTCGCCTCGGCCCCGGCGCCGGCAGAGGGTTGGCGGCTCGGACCTCCGCGCGGGACGGTGGCCCTTCGCCGTGTCGGGGTGTCAGTTCGGACGAACGCGAAGTTGTCCTCTGGAATGACGGAACGGTAGCGGGTGGGTCTTCGGGAGCAGCTCGCGGTTTTCAGATGCCCATTGTACTATCTGGAAGTATCGAAAAGCGGTCAGGAAACTCATAAGATTATGCTGCCTTCCCCTCCCCTCCTTCCCGTATTAGCTGAAACCACATCCAGATCCGAACTCTAATGTTTGTTGCACACACGACGTTGTATCTGCCCGTTCCTGCTGCCTTCCCTCCGTAGTGGGCTCTGACGGTGATGCCCAGCGCAGCCCTGCAGAGCAGCCCATCCAGCTGTCTGTCCTGGCTGGATTCGGGGGCTGAGAAGCAGACGGGCATTTGGGAGCCCTGTGGGCTCTCACATGTTTGTAACCACGGCTGGAAAATCGCAGTGCAAACACTCCGCGTTCCCCACTGCGTCACGCTCAGCCCTTCAGCGCACCCAAGGCACAATAAAAGCCATCTGAGGCAGTTTAACGAGACCCTCGGCCCACTGTCTTCCTGTAATCTGAGGGATTCACAGGGGCATAAATCCACTGAGTCATTCAGAACTGTCGTTGGCAGGGAAGGAGAATTTAAAACGGGGTTTTCTCATGTTGCCTGAGTATCCACCTTGTGAAACAACCTCAGCCTCTCAGACCTGAGAAAGAATTAACAGACATGTCACACTCTAACAGGTACTGCATCGGTGTTCTTGCTTTCAGCACATAATCCGTGCTTTTATCTCTCAGTTCTCCTATTTCAGAGAAGTTTAAGGCTCTCACTGATGATCTCTCATGTGCCTTCAGCCAGATTTTAAATTACTGCTCTCTGAGGTTCCATGCTCCGGCCTCCAACTGGCCCCATAAATGCTTCCACATGTAACCTGCTGTATAAATCTGTGTTAACGCCTACCTGGTGCTTTTTTTATGTCTTTGATAAATTCTGATAACTCTGGTGACAGGTTAGTAATGATTTTTGTGTTAGCGCACACCAAGCCAAACTAATGGAAAACAGGTTATAAAATTGGGTGGCGAGAGTTATCAGTAAAAGTAATGTGAAACGAATGCTCAGGGGTATTGGTTTGGCTTCTTAGAAAACACTTGATGTACACTCCTATAAAAACATTTAATTCTAGTAAAAATTATCCTCAGGCATCTAAAATAGCCTGTTAGCAAACCAGCTAGCATGGCAAGAGAGGAAATACACCCCCATGAGATGCAGCCAAGCTATAAGCCAAAGTGCTTAGTTTTGTGTCCAGTGGATTAACATTTTTCAGTGATTTCTTAGTGAGCTTTGCTGTTACATTGTCGACAGCCGATCTAGGAGTCCGAGTGAAATGGTTTGTTTGCACCACGTAAGATAGGTTGTACAGAGAGAAACAGAGGTAGGTGAATATAGCAGAATAGTCAGAGCCAAATCATGTAGAGGGAGGTGAAGGAGTGCAGGAAGTTTAAACTGTTTCTAGAAATAGAGGCAGCACATATAGGGATTTCTTGGAATTTTAGGAGGCTTCTGGCAGGATTTATGTACGAAGGCAAACGAAAAGAAGATTTTAATTGCATTTGCCAAAACCACAAATGAAATCTTCCCATTTCTCACTGCTTGAAATTTTCTCTGAATCTCTTCTAATGTGTGTGAAAATCACTGTGTTCCACAGTTCATCAAGGGAAGTCCTGGGAGTTACCAGGAGAGACTGAATGATGAAGAGTATAAATACGTGAACTAGTAGCAATGTCATTCAGAAGCAGCCTTCAAACTTTGCACAGGTTAATGTGATCTAATCTCATCTCTTTGTGCTCATGATTGTGCTGAGGTCAAAGCCTGAATAGATTGGATAATCCAGCTGGAAAAAAATTGAACCTTATGGCCATCTTGTTTAAATTGGATGCTGTTGCTACAACAGAGTTGTAGATCTTATTTTTAACACCTCCGCCTCCGCTTGTTAGAATCTTGATTTTCTCTCCTTTCAACCTGAATCATATGGGTCACCTCTATCTTTCTTATCTTGAGGAAATGCTTGTTCCTGTTTTGAACAAGTCAGCATCCTTCATCCTTTTCCGTCACCACCACCATTATGAGAGGAGATCTGGTGAAAGAGAGATGATCTGATCTTCCCCACGAGGCTGAGTCTGCTGTTCTGGGGCAGTTGGAGTTCCTTTGCACAGAACACTTCTGTTTTCCAGACTACTGCCAGTAAAGCAATTAAACTGCCTATTACATTAATGGTTTCAATTGGAATTATAATCTATTTCTCTTTAATATTCATACTGATTTGTACTAATGTTACTTAGTTATTAATTCCCTGAGCTGATTAAGATGAATAGGCTGCCATTTTCAGTTCTTGGATGTAGTACAAAGTCCTTAGCTCTTGTAAGAGAATAGCTCCTGCTTTTGTGTGGCTCAGTGCAGCACCTGTGTACCAGAGCCTTCCCTTCTGGCACTTCATTATTGCCTTGTGCCTAACAACAATTCTGGAGCTAGGGAACTGGGAGACACCATAGCAGCAGAACTCAGCAGCTTCGTAAAGAAGTCTGTTTTGTCTCACTCCCTGGGGAAACTAGAAACTCTTAGATAGCTACATAAGATAATGAAAATCAGCAAGCAGAAAAATTGTTTAAAATGGGTTTTCAAGGAATCTAGAAATGTCAAGCTGCCGCCTTATGGACTGAAGCAATAAGATAACCATGATCCAAATTAATGTGGGGTTTGGGTAGCAAAATAGTCTAGCCCAGAAAGTGATTAAATGACTTAAATCCATATCCTGTTGCATTAACAATTAGTGAAGAGCTTTAGAAGGTTTTTTATTTTTTATTTTTTACTGAGAATTGTTACAGCTTTGCTCTCAAAAGGAAGCCTTGGAGGGCTTTCTGAAATTAGCTAACTGAGGAACCAAGAGCTGTTAAAGCAAGAGGTACAGATGAATTTACTGAGTAATTGTATAAACAAGGTTCAGCCACCCAACTCACCAGTTATTAGGTACATGCAAAAAGTTCAGGAATAATTAAAAGTTAGAGAAGCATAATTCCATGTTCAGAAGGGGCTTCCATCCTTTACAAGATAGTCTGATGTTGTCTTGGTCATTAATGAGGCCCTAAAATAGTAGCTGAAGACCTTGGAAAATGTCTCAATGAGGCTATATTGCATCATGTCTACTTACCCATCAGGTAAAGTTCATCTGTCATGAAGAGGGACATTTGTTTTCCATTTAACAGAGTTGTTGTTATTTACATTTGATATTTGTTACTGTATTTTGAGCATTACATAAAATAAAATAAATATGAAGTGCTTTTTATTATATAAAGTAATTTAATATTTCTCATTACTGCATTGCTAGATGATGATTTAGGTAGCAAAATGTAACACTGAAGATTACTGCTGAAGCTCTATCTGAATGGGAATATGTACTAAGCTCACACATACAATTTGAGAAAAATTCTCTTTGGGAAGGAGCTCGGACCTTTTCATTAAAGTATTCTGTGGTTTGATGTCAGACCGTGGGCCATTTACTGGGAAATATAAGCCTGTGATGTTCGTCTGGTTCTATCTTTCTGCTATCCTATAATGAAGTGTTCAAATGCTTGAACATTATAACCTGCACTTCATGATTTTTGATAGCTTATTTAAAGCCAAGTAATTCCAGAAACTTTTGGCTTTGTATTATACTAGGATGAGCTAAATATCAGGGAGGTAACATTTCCTTTTACCATAAAACTCAGTGACGTGTACACACTTTAAAATCAGCTTTTATGACACATTTTGATGTTACTTTCCATATTATACTCTTTTATGGTACGTTTAGAAAAATATATTGGTAGAGAACATTGGTTTCATAAAACTAAGGGACATCTTTATTTGCAAATGGGATTCAACCTGCAAGTAGGTTGTAAATCAGTTAAGCTTGGTTGTATACAAGAGGCTTTCCCTCTTTTTTTCTTAATAAAAAATGTGTTAGGAAATAAACAAATGCTTTAGAAAAGTCTTCAGATTTTAGCAGATTGTGGGAATAAAGGCTTTTGGTTGTTTTTTTTTCCCGAACTCAGAGGGATGGCAGCCAGAGCTGTACTTTCAAAGGCTTTACAGACTTGGAAGAACTACTCAAGTTCAAAATTCTTAGGTCCAGATTACTACTGAGAGATTATTTGGAAGGTGTTATACTTCCTGAAGAAAGTAGAAGAACTTACTTAAAATTATTAAAACTTTATATTTTAATAATTCTAGCAGAAATGTAAAAGACTGAAACAGGAAAAATGCCATGCTTAAAGCATCCTGAGTTGCCTGTTGCAAGGAAAAATAATTATATCCATTAAGCTGAGGAAAAGTTACAAGTCTTGAGAATTTACAGTAACAGACTGCACATTCACAAGCTAAAACTATTCATGGCTTCAGTATTATAGTATGTCATTTTTTTGAAGCCAGATACAGTACTGACTTAATTGGAATAAATTTTTCAATCTGTCTGGGAATAAAAGGTCAAGGAGAAATGGATTTTCCTAACTGAAATGAGGTGTGTTTAGAAGGAGAAATGGGATGGCACAGAAGTACCTACAAAGAGAAGGATTTATAATTGTTTTGCTTTCTCTCAGGACAGCATTAAGCAAGTTTGATTTTTATTCTGCAAGTAATCTTAAATTTAATTTACATTTTCTTTCATTTTGTTATTGGATAATTCAAGTATTCAGATTAATGCAGGCAGACTGCCCATGGAGATACAGAACTACTGAAAGAAGGGCAAAAGGGAACTTTTAAGAAAAACTGAGATAGATGATAAGATCAATATAAGCTTCCAATTCCCAAAACATGATGAGAAGAAGTACAGAAACTCCAAAGCAAAAAAAAAAAAAAAAAAAAAGTGCAAAAAAGAGCAAAAAAGTGATTCTTTGTTATGCCTCCTCTCCACTCATCGTGCCTCTGCAAGGAAGTCAGGAGAAGCAAGGGTGGCTACAAAGTGTTGAGATGAAAGGAATACTTTGGCTGCCTCTACTTCTTTGCTCAGTTTTCAGTTAGATTGCAGCTTCTCAGATGAATTTGCTGAAACAAAGCACAGCAATTAGGTTAAAGATCTCCCTTAAATAACTGTACACTGATATAAAACTAACTTCAGCGTGACTGGAAACGTCCATTAACAAAATTCTCTTTTGAAAGCTGACATGAGTTAACCTCAGAAGAAATTAAATTCTTAACAACCATTAATTTGTTGAATAAGCTTTTTGAATGACTGACTTAAACAGTTCCATCAATGCTTCGGAGAGCACAGCTTACATGCAGCAGAGTGACAGACGTGTCCCTGAATAGACATTCAGAGAGATCATTAAGATTTGGTCTGTTCTGCCATACTTCCCTGGCTGCTGCTGCGTGTGCTGTGAATAGGATTACTCTCTCTGCATTAACACCTCCCACCAGTCTGGCAGCCCTAATACAATTCCTAGTGCAATCAACTCCAGATAAACTCAGAATGTGCCATAAGGACTGGCATAGCCTTCATAATTTTAGCTTCTTTGATTGTTCTGTAGATGTTATTTTAAGATGACAGATTGCCAAATTAGTACTGGCTTGCAGAGTAATTAAACAATATGGCATTATTATGTACTTTTATGCAGTTCATCTCATCATTCTGCAAGAAGTTTGATTCTGAAGTGTATCATGCAAAAATATGGTCTGACTGCCTTCCATGAAGAGGAAAATTCTCTCTCAGGTATCTGTTGCAAAGGTTGTTTAGTAACAAAAGCATTTTTTTCTGGAAAGATTTGGTTTATCTGCAGAATGGGGTTATTTATTATGTAGCAAGAATAAAAATACATGAAAATATGTTGGAACTTACAGATATCTTTAGACTTTCTGGAACCAAATGATAACACAGTCCCCAAAGAACTGATTCATTTGCACACTGCAGTGAAGCAAGCTGCTACTCAGGGTCAGGAAGAAACAAAATGTTTCTAAACATGAGTTGAAGACTTGGTGGGATTGTTTCACTTCCTAGAAAGGAAATTACTTTTGGGGAGATCTTTGGATGGTACAGTGTACAGTGCTAAGCAAACTGAGCCATCTCCTGTATGTGCCATCCTTATTTTCTAAGGAATGTTGCGGATTTTCTTGTGGTGCGCTGACAACATCCAATTGTTCTGTATGGAAACTTTTGAGGAGATTTGCTTCCTCAAGCAAAACTCATAAATGCATCCAATCTTCCCACAGTATGTTATGCAGCATTTTCCCTTCTCAACTTCCTACCTTCCTAGTTTTGTCAAACGACATATGAAGACTTGGAGCAATTGCTGCCACAGGAGCAGCCTCCCTGAGCACTGAATTTGCAGAACCAACCAAAAGTTTAGAACTGTTTTCTCTTGTTTATCATTTACCCCCTGAGAAGGCACTGGGACAGATACCTAAATACACCTGTACAACAGAGTTGCTTTTCCAGGTTAGGGACAATGACATCAAACTCTTATATACAGGCTGTTTATGTCTGAACTGACACTCTGCAGCAAATAAAAAGCATTGCAGAGATAAGAGAAGTCACTTACAGAGACGTAAACTCTGTATGCCTGAATGACACTTGTCTAGCATGTTGGGAACCAAAACAAATTTAGAAATAGAATGTCCTAATTCCTTTTTCTGCCTAATATGTTAGTTCAAATGTGAATTATATAAACAAAATAAATCTGGCCCATTTGTAAAATACTGTATACAGAGTTCAAGCTTGATTTACAAACAAAGATTTCATGGATTACATAGGCTGGAGAATATATTCTATTGGGGCATGGAAGTTACCTAATAACATGAGTCTGGAGCCAGTGTGTGGCACTGGATTTGAGACAAAAGAATTTCTATTTAAAGACTTTGAATCTAATGCCCAATTATGACATCAAGGGACAGCATGCAAGTATTTCACTGTTGATTATCTTAATAAGGGATAACAAGCTGCTTTTGAAGAAACCCATTTTAGGAAGGTAATGAAGAGTGCTGCAGCAAAGGAAACACAGGAGTGACAGGAGAGGAGACAAGAGGTAGGCAAGAGGGAGGCAAAGAGAATAGGGGAAACGATGGACGATCAAATACCAACAGAGAATATTACCCATAATGGTGAAATAGTTGTGCTTTTGTAGCTGTAATAATCAAAGGATACAGAAGAGGCAAGATTTACAGATGATACCATTGCCAGTGATTTATATCAGCTGCTTTAAAGAAATGTGTTACTTTTGTCTACAAAAGTGGCTGGTCTCTAACAACCATCAGAATCAGAGGTAGCTGAACATTAACATTTTCTGTCAGAAAGTTTGGCTGGCTTGGGATTTTGTTGTTGTTGTTTTTTCTTCTATTACTGAAAGTGTATTAAGGAAATAATAATTTTCCCCCCTTCTCTCTTACATTGGTTCAGTGAAAAGCAGTGCTAGCAACAACAATGAAACATGAAAAATTAACAGTTTCCCATTGAGTGTCATTGAACGTGGTAAATTTTATTATTCAAAAAGTTGAGAAAATTAGCAACTAACTTCGCTGGATCAATGGAGATAATTTTCTACCCAAAAGCCTGGCCTGGCTCACACTACCTCCTCCTTCTGCTCTTAGTGCTTAATTGCTAAAATTATCTGTGGCTGTTTCCTACCACCATTCCTGAAGACAAAGAAAAAATGGCAGAGAGGAAGGGGAATCACTTTAGACAAATCCTTAGAGCCACGAGGCTGGGATCCCACTGGCAGGAGCTGCACTGCAGCTTTACAGCCTCTTCTACAAACTACATTGGATGAAGCAGCAGTTGCTGGAGAGTATCTCAGACAGCAACCAGATGCCTTGAATATGCTGTCCCCGGTCCATACAAGGAACAAACACAGATGGATGCATGCATCTGACAAAGAAGGCTGGTCCCATTGGAACCTCTGCTTTGCTCAGCATTACTCCAAAGGCAGGAGGTTTCTTAAGACCTCTTCTCCAGTCATGGCTGTGAATCTTCTAAACCTCACATGTATTCTCATAACACCCAGGGTCAATTTTATCTAGCTTCATCCTGGATGAAGATGTAGTTTGTATAGATTATGTGGTGGCTCAGGAACCAGGGAAGACAAGGCTCAAAAATGGGCTTCCCTGAGTCACTGGATTTCACTGAGCCATTTTGCCTCCTCAAGCTTTTGCCTTGGGACATTAAAATCAAATAAAGGTTCTGCAAGGTACCATGTGTGCCTCCACTCTCCTTTGATACATCTCCTCAGAAGAGCTCTCTGAAAAAGAGACTTTGTAGAAAGCCAGAGCTCATCTAGATGGTTTCTTGGTGCGAGGTGGCAAAAGGCAAGAAGATGATGGTTCCTCACCTGGTGCTTGGAGCTCAGCCTCTATTCTTTCAAGCAGAGTTCACTGGATTGTGTCTGAGGCACGTGGAATCCCTCCAGTGGGACAATGAGCGAGCGCAGCTCAGAAAGAGAAGGTGGGTAGGTCCTTCTTAGGAAGCTCTTTGGATGTGCAATTCAGAGAGGAATCATGAGCAGTGCAGTAATTGAGCAAATAATGATAGAGAAGGGGTTGCTCAAAGAAGTTAAAAGCAAAGAGTTTAGTGAGCAACTAGAAACCATGGCCAGCAGCAGGAATTCATTTATCAATGTACAGTACAGTAAGAACTTGGTAGGGTGAGGAGAGGTTGAGGGAGCCAGTTGAAGGCATTACACATCAGGGATATGGACCAAAAGAGGAACAAATGTTGTTAAGATAAGTCCTAAAGGATGTTGTGGCTTGCTGTTGCAGTGTCTACTATGACTATGACAGCCACAGATGGTTTCATGTACTTCTCAGTGTTGTCTGTTGCTGAGGCAAGGGAAGAAAGCAAGGCCAGCGTAAGCACAATAGGCCTGGAAAGCATTAGCAATGCTTCTACTGGCACTAGGGGCAACCTGTCTGTGTCCTAGCATCTGAGTCTATCTGCCCAAATCTCTATTCCACTGAGGCCCTGAAGGATACAGGGTTCAATTTCAACGTGCACGTGGCTTGAGCTAAGAAGTTTATAGGAATTTTCCTGATTTGCTTACAAGTAGCTTGGATGCAGCCAACCTTCATTTGGGAGCAGCAACTTTTATTATATGGGCCCAGGCCAAGCTGTGTCTCTTGGCCATACAGTCAGAAGTCACTGTCAGCTCCCTCTGGTTACTGGTATGGTTATAGGCATTGTGCCCTTGCAGTGAAATAATCAGTCTTAGCTCCACCACCTGGATGATTTTAGCTTTCTTTGGCAGATCCCCACATTGCTCGAGCTCTCTGTGTGCGGGTCTCCAACCTCATTTCTGTCATCTTCCATGAAAAGAAGTGTTGTCCTGAACTTCTCATCACCTTTGGTCCTTCTCCAGAAGTTGCAAGAAGTTAAATATATTTTAGCTTTTTCAGTGACTGCAGGCTCTGTTCCGTATCCTAATTGTGTTAGAGTAGAGCTGAAGGGAAAGTGACAGCAGTGTGTCTACAAACAACTTTACCCTATTGTAGCAGCAGTCATACCAGAAATCATTGCCTTATACCAGATCACCTTTCATATCCTAGGAAAAGCAAGGAAGAACAGAGAGAGAAAAGGAGATACTTTGTGAACGGCAGGTTAGGGTCAGCTGTACAAGCACTTAATGTGTGCCCACATGCTTTCTTTCAAGTTCCTGTCTATTCTGCTTGACACATTGAGCATGGAAATATGTGTAGGGCTCAGCTCACAGAGTGAGTCTGCCAGATCAGAGGGAAAATACTTAAACCAAGAACACGACATTTCATCTCCTTTCTTTACTGTTCAAGTAGGATTATGATAGCTTCTCAACTAGAATTAAAATAAGCTGAAATACTTCAAGTCAGTGCTATTTAAATTAAATTTAATGTTATCCTCCTGCACTGTGGAATAAAGTATTCGTCAGTGCTCTAGGTAGGGAAGAGCTAAGATTAAATATGCCCTTTGGGTGTAGAAACTCCTTTCCGCATCAATAAATACAGCAAATCCAGTAATTGTAACGTACCAAATTCTTGCACTGATTCCTTCTCGTCATTTTCAGCAGATACACTGGTCCCAAAATGCCTTGTTATGAAGATTGATAACTGACAGAGTAATGTGAGGCAGATCCATCCATTACCCAAATAACCTGGCAGACAAGCACTAAATAATATTTTAATTCTCTTATCAGTATTCCACATCATCTTCATGTTCTGCATGAGCATCCCCAGCCCAAGTGAGATGGACCTGCAGTTTCTGGGCCATTAATAATTCTTATATGGAAGGCTTACAAGATCTGAAGTGAAATTTTGTTTTAATAATACCAGAAACCACCTGGCTTGCTACTGGAAAGATTATTTTAAGTGTAAAAACTCTTGGATTTTCTTCCACTAAATTAGTAGTTTTCCTTGTATGTCATAAAACTGACATAACCTTCAATTTTATTATTATTATTTTTTCTATTAGAATGTATTGAAAAAATGAAGATCTCCCTCCTTCCATTCTCTTGGACTATAGCTCCTATATTCCCCTCTTCTACCTGTCCTTCTAGCAGATGACAATAATTTTCCTGAACTGTTTGCTGAGATCTTTGAAACAAATGAAGAAGCTTAAATCCAATACTTCTGCTTTTGGAGATAGTGTTCACAAGAGCTGGCTCTCATACTGGTCCCACAAAAGGAAAAAAAAAGGGATTTCAAGATATGCCTAGCACCATTACCAGGAGATATCCCCATATGTCAAATGTTAAGTACAAAATATGTTTAAATCACAGGAGAATCTGCTGGACGTCTCAGTAAATGGCACAGCGCTAATCAGGACTCCCATGCAACTTGGAGATTTTTGCACAGTGCAATTCAGATGGCCCAAATCCCATGAGCCCCCCAAAGGCCCTGTGCTGTGCTGTAGGGGGACAGCTGAGAGATGCTCTTTCTAGACAATGTACAGCACCAGAAGACCTCTCAAATGAACTGCTCATACAGTGCAAGGGCAATGAAGAAGAATAAAAGGAACATGAATCCACATGTTTTTTTCAAATGCTCCTAACTTCCTTCTTGTCCTGCTGGGGCCTGTAAACAGTGACTCTTTGATGTCACCTGTGGCTATGCCTGTGGCCAACCAAGTGTCTGGCAAATGTGTTCCCTGTTTGCGATCAAGGATATCATTGGAGAGATCTATTCAGCTGATTTGTGGGACTTACTCATTTTCTTCAGTGAAATCAAGGGTTCATAAGCAGATTTATCACCCTCATCTCCAGAACCAGCTTTGTCCAGTGGGTCTGTGTTCTCCTCTTGCAGTGAAGTTTCCCTGTGTGATAACAGACAACAGATGTAAGTTGGTCAGGTTTTAAAAGAAGCTCTAGAAATGCTAAACCATTCCTATCCTTACCACTTTTCCTTCATCCAGGTTTTTGTTAAAATACTCAGTTCACATCACATTCAGTATTGTCACCTGTCAGACCTGAAGGTTCTGCTTACATACCCAGACATCAAAAGAAAAAAGTAGAACACTGAGCACTTGCAGTACAGTGCTGCCTCTCTGTATTTTCAGTTTCCTTTCACTTTTGTGGGAAAACAGTTGGATTTTTTTTTACCCTTTCCAATTGTTGACACCACAAATAGTCGAAGGTCTCTCAAACCTTTCAATAAACTTGTACCATTATTTCAAAGACTGAGGTAAATGACAATTAATTTTCATATTTGCATCAGAGCATTTGAGAACAAGGTCCTTGCAGCTTCTGAGAAATGAATGAGACAGCAGCCCCACTTTGATTCCGTGTGATATTCAAACTGAAGGGCAATACATATTCTCAACACTTTTTCTGCAGATGATGCTATGCTACTGGCACAAAGGACAATTTTTGAGTCTAAGGTAAAATACAACAGAATGCTTTAAAATTCACCAGTACAGAACAACTCAAGAGAAGAGCACGTTGTTGTTCCCAGGCTGAGAGTGTTTTCGTAGGAGTTCAGAAAGGTGACTTAGAAAATAAGACCTGGTCACTGGAAGAAACAATTACATCTCACTTCTGTGTGAGCTTACTTCTTGAATTTGACCTGACATTTTAGAGGAATTAATTTACCCATATACTTATGTGTACTGAGCATAAGCAAAACCAGCACACCACAGCTGAATTTCTGAGACTGTGTTTCAAAGTGGTTTAAAATGTCTACTTGACAAGGAAGCACTTTTATATCAGTGTAAACGTTCACCGCAAATCATAAACGGTAGCAGGTTTCTACACTCAGGGCAAAATAAGAATACTTCGCCACGAAATTTCACAATGTGAGCCTAAGCAAGAAGTTAAAACTATTACGGCAAGTAGTGCTGCCTTGACTGTGCTGTGGGTGTAATTATCACTTTGACTTTTGTTATCAACACAAGGAATCTAAGACAGTAGAGTAAATATTTACATCATTAGTCATTTCTGCTAATTCTCATTTCTCTGTGCGTTACTTTCAGCAGTGAAGGAAGCCAAAACCAAATACGATGTAATAAAATGAAAACTTTCTGGGAGAAAAAAATTCAACAATTCGCTAAAAGTCACGAGAATCTTGGGAAGTAACCATTATACCCATTTACAAAAAGGGCGTGAGAGAAGACCCAGGAAACTACGGAACTGTAAGTCTAACCTCAGTACCTAGAAAAGTTATGAAGAAGATTATCCTGGGGTTACTGAACGTCAAATAAAGAGCAAAGCTGCTATCAGGCATAGTCAACATGGGTTCATAAAGGGAAAGTCCTGTCTTAGTAATTTAATCTCCTTCTCTGATAAGGTTATCTACTGGGGGATGAAGGGAAGGCAGTACAAATAACCTTTCTGGATTTCAGTGAAGCCCTCGATAATGCCCTTCGTGGCATTCTTATGGTCAAACTGTTCAACTGAAAGATGAACAGGTTCACGTTATGCTGGTTGATGAAGTGGCACAACAGTACAGCACAGAGGGTAAATGGGGAGCGCATATGGCTGGTGGATGACCTCAGTTCTTGGATCAATGCTGTTTCACATTTTTATCAATGATCTGGATGAAGGAGTGGATTGCATCCTTACCAAGTTCACCGATGCCACTAAACTGGGAGGTACTGCTGACTTTCTGAAGTGTCAAGAGGCCTTGCAGAAGGATCTAGACATACTGGAACACTGTGGGATCATCAATGACACGAAGTTCAATTAAAAAAGAATGCCAGGTTCTGCACCTGGTGTAGAATAATGCCAAACACATGTACAGACTGGGAGATGAGTGCTAGGGAACAGCTCAGCAGAAAGGAGCCTGGAGGTGCGGGTTGATAACAGGCTCATCATGAGCCAACAGTATGCCTAGCAGCCAACAGGACAATGCTTTTTGGAGTCTATTAAACACAGCATAGTCAGTCAATCAAAAGAAGCAATTCTCCAACAATATTTAACGCTGGTACAGCCTCATTTTGAATACTGTGTACAGTTCTGGTCTCCATAATATAAAAAGTGTGATAAGGTCACTGAAAGCGTCCAGAGCAAGGCAGATCAGGTAAGAGGGCTAGAAGACGTGTCCTGTGAAGAGTGGTAGAGGACTTTTGGGTTGTCTAGTCTGGAGAAAAGGAGGTCATGAGGTGACCTTGCTGCCCTCAGCAACTCCTGAAGAGGGGGTGCAGGGGGAGGAGTCAGGCTCTGCTCCTGAGAGCTGACAGCAAGACATGGAAATGACGCAGACTCAAGGGGATGTCTAGACTGGGAATAAGGAAAAAATTCTGTGAGGATGGCTGAACTGTGAGCGTGGTCAAACACTGGAACAGCTTTCTAGCAAGGTGGTTGATGCTCCATGCCTGTCAATACTCAAGTGGCATTTGGTTAATTCCCTCGTTAATATGCTTTAACTTTTGGTTTGTTCTGATGTGGTTAGGTAGTTGGACTTGATAATCTTTGTAGGTGAAATAAATATAATATTATATAATAATATATGTTATATTATGAATATAATAACATATTATTATATAAATACAGCTCAGTTGAGGTGTTTATGCTTGGAACACCTGCACAACTGGTTATATATTTATTTAAAAAAAAATGTTCCCCAGGAAACAGACATAAACCAGAGGCATGTGACATGAAACCAGGGGCTGCTAGGGGGGGTATTCTGAACACAATCAAATTCTATTTTTGCTGTGAGTGTGGTCATACAGAGAGGTTGTGAAGTCACCTTTGTGGTAGCTGAAAACCTAAACAAACACAATCCTGAGTGTTCTACTCTAAGTGGCCTTGCTTAAGTAAGCAGGCTGGGCTAGATAATCTCACAAAGTCCCTTTCAACCTAAGCATTTCTGATTAATTTGTATAATTGCTGACACCTGCAGTTCTTTTAGAAGACTAGTAGGCTCACAGCTCATACCAAGTCTACTCACAGATACCTTCTCTCCTTTGAGAAAGTGCAAAAAAAAAGTCATGCAGATCAACAGTAGACAAGTCCTGAGTAATTCACATATTCTCAATCATACTATGAAAATAGAATGAAATAACTTATCCTTCTGCCTTTTCTGCCTATATAAATTATTATTTTTTCTTCTAATTTCTTGTATTGACTGAAAAAAAAAAAAAACAACCCTGAATACTAAAGGCAACATGTTTCAGTAGTTGCCATTAGTAATAATGCTTCATGTGGGGACTGTGTGCAGATGCAGCACTGTATGGTATGGTGGGGAAGGGCATGCTCGCTCATGCTCTCAGTCAGGAAGAAAGCGTGGACAGTCCACAGTTTCTTAAACCTTGCATTTGCTGTTGGAATGTTAGGCAGACACTTTGCAATTTCCTTTTACTTACAATGAACACATCACATTTTTTCACCTGCTCACACCAGGTTAGATACAGAATAAGTATCTGGATGAAGGTTGGACAAAGTATTAATTACTATTACTGATGTCAGATGTTTCCAAATATCTGAAAAACCCAACTTTAATCCTGACAAGAGATTTTCTTACGGGGGAAAAATTCTTCATGTTTGTTGGCTCACGATTCCTGCTTTCAGGTTCCCTTCACTACTTGCAAGGCTGGGTAGTTACGGCTAGGAGCACATTCTATAACAATCTTTCCACAGTAACTATCTGTCATTTCCATTGTATGTGACTCAGACCTCAAACAATTTTAGGCAAAGCTTGCAAGCATCTTAAACAGTAGCTATAAAATAAATTGTTGTTCTGAAAATACATGACATTCTGAAAATTTATCGGTCCCCACAATTCTGTTTTTCCTCTTCAGAACATTGAAAGACTCAGTAAGTTTTTAATTCCTCTTCATGACACTTCTAATGATAAACAACCTGGTATCCAGAAAACACCTTGTCATGCATAAAAAAAGCTTGAAGTGGAGACTTCTTTTGTGGTAAAAAAAAACCAACAGATTGCTGTCATCACTGAAGTACAGGATCTTTCATGTAATGAGCTCAGAAAGAGAACAAAGCCATTCTTGTTAAAGAAGGTATTTCATGGCAACCTGCTCTGTTCTATTTATTTATTTATTTATTCTAATATTGTGTGGAGAGATGGGAGATACCTTCTTGAGGAATCTATTTCTCCCAGCAAGACAGCCAGTTTCCTTTTTTTGTTAGCTTGTCCTTCACCCTTACAGATCTGGTCACCAGAATAGCCTTGGTTACAAGTAGATTCAAGAGTCCTGCTTGCTCTGCACTTTCCTCCTCACCCTTCCTCTGCCACTCCTCTCACAGACCCTCTTTTGTCAGGATGGCTCTACTGCTCTGAGCAAAGGACCACCTAGACCCGTACCCTGTCACTGTTAATTGCTGACATCCAAAGAATATCAGAAGTGTGAAATTTACTTTCCAAACATTTTGTCACCCTGCAGCCATTTGAGGAATAAAGACTTGATGACTCAGAAGGGATGAGCACATCTAATGGCTCTTCCTCCATGAGTTTAGTCCAGCTGCCTTTTGAACGCTGCAAGCACCTAGAGTGGCCACGTGCATGTGCCTGACACTTGCTTAAGTGGAAAGAACCAAAATCTGGGGCTCTCTTTTCAATGGAATCTGTTATTAAATAGTTTTTTTCAGTGCCTTTCATTTTGTAAGACAGACACTGAATGACTTCCTCCCCAGTGCTACTCATGATTTCAGAAACTTCTACAGCATCTCATTCCCCTGGATTGCTCTTTTCAGGTCAGTTTGGTCATTCCTTGTACAAACTGCATTCCATATTTTTTACTAATCTTGCAGACTGCCTCTGTAGCTTTTCTATATATCACGCACTTTCTGAAATAGAAGAATAAAAATGTAATATTTAAAATAAGAGCACACCATCAATTTACAGTAACAGTTTTGCTCTTTTCTAACCACCTCTAACATTCAAGTGTTTTATGGCTTTTACTGACTGTTATGTTAACAGTTTTCTGGAATCATTGTAACCCCAAATCTTGTTCCAGTTTTTGGCCCACCACAGTGTATGCAAAATTCATGATTATTTTTCCTGTGTGCAACTGTGTTGAATTTCATCTGCCATTTTATCATTCACTCACTCAAGACTCACAATGTTCTTCTGGAATTGCTTACACAAAGTCCATCTCACTACTTACACTCTTTTTCTGTTTGAGTGTGAATATTTAGGTCAGTAGAAGTATCAATAGGACTTCCTGTGAGATGACCACTTATTCCAACCCTCAGTTTCTTATTTTTAATGAAGTACTTATCCACATTAAAAACTCCCCTTTTATCCCTCGGCAGCTTAGTTTTAAGTCCTTTTGAAAGCACTACATTTTCACTCAGTTCCTGCCAGCCCCAGAAGGCAATGGAGTCTTTCAATTGAAACAGCAAAGGATGTTTTCCCTCTGAATTTGATTTTAGACCAATCAGTTGTATGCTGATTGCAGGTGTTTTTATGAATGTTAATGACAGTGAGTGCTTTCCTGTGTTGCCTTGAAATCATTTAAGACTCATAATTGTTTAACCTGGAAACAGTAACATTTGACAATGAACTTTGTGACTACCAAGGGAACAAGTTTATCAACAGACAGATGTGGCTCCTGAACTGACCCTGCTTGGAGCAGCACTGCAGTGAGTGTGCAGGGAACTGGAAAGAACAGAAGCATTTCTTTGGAATACTCATATCAGCTGCATGGTCTTCTGTCCAGTTATTGTGCCATTCACCATCTCAGTGATATTGATGTCATCTTCACATTTACTTTCCCATTCACGACAGCTTTTCCTCCCGCCTCCACTCATTAGGCAAGGATGCTAGATGCACTGACAATATTAAATGTAACTTAGTGACATATTCTACCTAAAGCCATACTAGAGAGAAAGTTTGTTTTTTGTGATATGAAGAGGACATTTGTGATAGAAAGTAATGGAGGTGAGAGCTACAGGCACGCAACATATCCTGATGAAGTGCTTCAGTTATTTCAATTAGTAAAAAGAAAGTTCAGAAGATCAGCATAAAATGTGAATATGTTGGGTAGGGCAGCGGAGAAAGCTTTCAGTGGCTTCTGATAGAAAGGCAGTGAATTTAAAAAGAAACAATAATAAATAAAGATCTCAAAATAGGATGAAAGAATTATAGCACTGAAAAAAAAATCTTTGGTCAAAATTTTTCATTTGATTTATTTTACTCTAATGTTGGCCTGGTTTGGTAGAGATCATCTCATTCATAAAATCATAGAATCATACATAGAACCATAGAATAGCTTGGGTTGGAAGGGACCACAAAGATCATCTAGTCCCAACCTCCTGCTGCAGGCAAGGTTGCCAAACAGTTCCAAAAGGTTATCATAATAAAGTATTCAAATCAAACCCCACTCCCCAAAATAAAGCACCAGGAAAAATGGGCAATTCTATAACCTATTCTTAAACTCAGTGTATTCCTTAGCCATACTTGGAATTGTTCTCTGCCTGCTGACCTTGAACAACCCAACATATTATGCCACTTTACTTTCTGCCCTGTCCAGTATTTTTTTCCATTTGCATCAGCATTTTGTCATATCAAGCATGCAGCAATAGCACAAGTATTTATCTTGCTGAGATCCAGCCAAGCCATGAAGCATTGCAGAAGTCCTCCAGTGCTATATATAGGTAACATTGCTCACTGACAGGTGAGCTTTTCCTTGCCCTGAATTTTGCTTTCAGCAATCAGATTCACTGCAATGGCTTTGGTCCTGCTTGTGCATTCTAGAAAAACGCTGGAATCAAGGATAAGCATTTGCTTTCTCTGACTGACTGTAGGGGAACTGTTATGCCAAGGCCTAAAATGTTAATTTATTGAGCACCTGGTGAAGAGGGTGACTGGCTCAGGAAGCACCAGTGCAAGCAATTGACCTATGCTTCCTAAGTGATCAGAAGAGGTTGACCCTGGGCTCATTTAGGGGCTAGCCTCTGAAGTGGGAGTGTCTTCCGGGTGAAAGCTGCTTCTTGAGAATGAGTGTTGTGTAGTCTGAGACCTACTTCATCAGTTTGGTGAGTCAGCTTTTTCTTTTATATGACTGTTGGTGCTAATGATGCTCTGTCTGGTACTGCAAAGAGCTCATTAGAAGCAGTTTCGCAGCTTCAAAGGACCAACACCAACTGAGGTAGGAGCAGGTGATGCATCTGTGGTGGTCCTACTACCCTTCTGGTAACGCAGTGCTAGTTGAATCAGAAACTTCATCTTTATCCAGGTGTTGTTTGCTTAGCTTCAACTCCAGGCTCACACTCCAATACGTCAACAAAAAGGATTATCAAGGTGTGTATTAACGGTAAAAGGGCAGTTATTTGGAAGGGACTCAGTTTAACCTCAAAGAGGAAAACAAAACAAACAGACAAAAAGAGGCAAGTTCTCAAAAATATACAAGTGTTTTCCTTGCTGTTCAGGAAGTGACGTGCACAGGGCCCTGTTTGGGTGCATCTGTCAAGGCAGGGGTGAGGATACTTGATTGTTAACACATTTTCCTCCCTGTTCTGGGAAAAGTATGATGCTAGAACAGGTCAGGTTACAGTGACAAGGGCTGCCCACAGAGTCTGACTGCAGGAGGAGGATAATCCTGAAATCTGTTGGTGCATTTGTGGAGACAAAAGAAAGCTGGGATGGTTTCCAAGGGCTGCTGTACCAGGAGGAATAGGCTTACAAGTATAGGGCAGTTGTACTGCAAAAAGGTTCTGTGAGTACAAGGTATTTTCACTTTTCCCACTTAACCAGAAGCAACTAGTCTCCATAGCAATTCAGGATGGAGTGGTTTGGGGTGAACTCAGAAACAGAGCTAGGAGGATGCTCTGTATTCCCTAGAGGAATCTTAGATGAAAACTTGAATAGCAGCAGGAGCTGAAAAAACACTTCAGTGTTTAAACAAAGAACAGAAGGGAAGCTGCTGATGTGTAAGGTTCCTTGCTAGAGCCATTTAGAGGCATTGCTGTGTTTCAGTGCTTTCACAAAGTAAGGAGGATGTAATTGGATCACTCAGCTGTGTCAAGGGAACAGGTGTGGGTTATGGAAAGAAAATTGATTAGTGAGTAGAAAGATAACCATAATCAAGGGTAGGTGAGAATCTGGCAAGACCTGTATAAAAGTAGTAAAATTCATTATTCTGTGCATCAGTTGGTCCTGGAAGTCACAAAACAAGCAAGCAATTATATACATGCCTCTAAGTCCCCGTGCTAGTTGTTCTATATGTCATCAAATATGCTTTATTATGGTGGCCAACAGCTTAGTCATAACTAGGTAGCTATGGCCTTGAAGGTCATGGTACTTCTGGTGGAAGCCTATTGTAAAGAGTATAGGTTTGGATCTCTATGTTAAGAGGTGAAATCCAATAGCTTTCTGGGAGACCTTGCTCTTCCTTTGGAGAGCAGACCTATGGTTTCAAGTGAACAGGGTCTTCTGCTTTTTTAGTTTAATGCATTTCCTAACTACACTAAGCCAAGAGGGCTTTACAACACTGCAGTTCTAGGTTATATGAATGTGTACATGCACACCAGCTACATTACTAGAAATACACTGCTGTAAATTAAAGGTGACATGTGCCATTAAATCCAACTGCTCTAGTGTCTACCATCTTTAGTGTGGGATTCATCACGAGTTTAAAGTTGGCTATCTGTTGAAAAACACTGTTTCAGTCAGCAACTTACATTCCTAAAAAGGCATTCTGTTTGTTCTTCTCAGCAGTGCTGCATTTTTCCATGCGTATATAGATGGTTGTCTACTAGTGAATCATTCAATTAATTGCCTTAATACTCCTTCAAGAAAGGAATTCAAGCCTAACAAATCCTTGTTGTACCAGGTGCCAATGCCCTTGGGTACTGAAATTTCATAATATTTTTAAAGTGTGTCCATCCAACTATGTCAAGCCATTTACAGGTTTTGCTTAGGAGGTCCCTATTTGTCAAAGCTGAAACTCAGATAGATGTAAGACTACAGTTCATGATGTGCATGTACTACCAACCATAAATTCTACTGTTAATAAAAAAAGTAAATGGTGTGTCAGGTCACATGTCATAGAAGCAGGCGTACTATGGATAATATGTACATACTTATGGGGGAGAAAGAAGATAAGGAAGATGAATAAATCAGACACCTTGTCATCCTGTTGCCAGTAGTGCTGGTGAAGTGCAGAGTACCAGGAGAGTACAAGCTCCTGTCCTGATACTTCCCATCCTGGCATATATTTGAAAAGCTACAGTCACGGCATCCTATTCATATAGCAATCAGTTTACAAGCCTGAGTGCCTATCAGAAGACACAGAAATACTTTATTTTTTTGAAGTTAAGGGTTGTGCCTTGAAGTGGACAGAGTTGGAGTCATTTAGGCTGCCTTTTGGTCAGAGTGGACCTTCTGGTACAGGTCCTCCATGCTGATCTCCCTCCACAGGGCACACCCCTGTGTCTGGAAAATAATTTGTGGCCACAGGAAAGGCATTTTAGTACACAAAGCCAACAGACAAGGGCTCTGAAACTCAAAGGAGTGCTGGTCCCAGCATTCAAAACTTCCAGGAGATATGGCAATCTGTGCAGGGAAAAAAAAAAAACCTTTGGGATGTTGGAAACAACATCAATTGTTTAATCATGTGCTCAGTGAATACCCTGGATCTAGTGGTTGGCAACCCTAATTGTGGCAGGAGGGTTGGAACTTGATAATCTTTGAGGTCCCTTCCAACCCAAGCCATTCTACGATGATTCAATGAAACAAGCTTTATCAACAACTACACAATTGCTAGATTAAACCACTTCTTGAAGATAAAGCACCAGCATTCTCCATTTTCATCATTACTTAGATTACTACAGGTGAGTAGATGTGTAGATTGAAAAATAACATGTGCAGAAAACACTCAGTACTATGTTTCCAAGAAAATGTTAAAATAGTAGGAAAATATTTCTCACCTTGAGAGGTCTTCCAGTTTTATATTGTATTACCTCTATGAGTACATTTTTTCTTAGTCTTCTTGACTAATTAGATGGGAGCCAATAACTTCTCTTGATGTGTTTATTGCATTTCTGGAAGGTCAGATTACAGGACTTCAGTGAAAATAGACTTGCTAACTCTTCCCAACCCTGCCAGACCTGTCTTCTTACTGAAACAACTGGACTGTGGTGTTGTAGAAGGCTTTAGCTTCAGGCTGGGACAATGCAGTGAAATCAGCCCCCATTTAATGTAGATGGCATTCTGCTGCAGTATGACAGGATGGCTCCATATGACCTGTATTGTGTTTCCTGGAGATGCTGTTTTAATCTTGCAAGGAGGAAGTCAGAATGCATTTAATCCAACCTCACTTCAAACTAGTTAAAAAGATTCAGGCTGAAAATGAATCACACGTAATTTAATCATACCTTACAAAATATAAGAATTTCTTCTTCCAGTTTTTGTGATAGCAACATATAACTTTGCTCTCCTCTTAAAAGCCATAGCTTTAGTCAGCTACTCACAAAAAACAAAAACAAACAAACAAAAAAAAAAACACTGGAAAGTCAGCATTGGGGAAAATTAAAGACTATATGAACTATACAAATTACACTTACAATAATACCTTTTATAAGAATAAAATTTATAGGAAGGTAAAATAATGTCAATCATGAGGCTTCCATCTGTTAGCCACATAGGCTTGCATTAAGTGCTTTTGCTTCTGTTAACCCCTCCACTGCAAAAAATAGATATTTACAAGATTTTAGCCACCCTGTTTTGCACTTCAGCTACAGTAACAGCATTTTAAATTCTGAAGCATTGTTTTTTTTCTTTAAAGAAAAATCAGTTTTAATTCTGACACACAGAATGTAAAAAAATAAAAATAAAAAAATCATATGATCACTTATTCTGTCTCCATCATATAGCCGTAATAGTTGGCAAAGTGTATTTCAGATACAACGTAAAAGCTGTGCTCACCGGCAAAGTTGACAATGTTAAAAATCTCTTAAGGGTTATCACTAATGTATCTAATTAAGCAGGAGCTCCATCTGTGAAAAATGGCACACAGATGAAAACTCTTGCCTCATGCAGAATTTTGATCGAACAAGAGCCTCTGGAACAAAGACCAACGTAGCAAAATATCTTGATATTATATCAAGTGCACTTACCATAATAAAATGAAATTCTACCTGAAAGCTTGGAAAAGAAACAGAATTGAAAGAGTATGTGTTATTTTTACATCTGTAGAACACAATGTCAATGAAGACTTCTTGTGCTTTGACTGTGAATGATGGTATAAATAAAGCCAAACAAGGCAAATCTGTTCTTTCCAGTTCAGTGTAGAGAAATGATTAAACTACCCTGTCTTGAGGCAGCCTATCATAACTAAGGGCAATTTTCCTCTTCTCAGTTCTTCTAGTCATGGGCCTCCCACCTGTGGTAGCAGAGGAGTCTTCAACTAATTTAGTCCAGTTCTCTAAAACTTGATCCTCAGGAGTGAATTCTGAAATGTTTTCCTCTAGAGCAAATCTACTAACTTGGCGAACTGTGTATGAATTACCTAGGTAACACAGGAGCTGCTGCAGCTAGCCAGAGTGTTTCTGAATGTGGTGGATGGCTGCAGAACCTTGCTTTTCTTCAAGGTGTGTGATTAAATGCAGTATAAACCTGGACACACAGCAGTCACACAGCAGTTCACACAGTCACTGACCACTCCTCTAAATCTTTCATAAAATACTGAAGTTAATTCAATGACAAAGGAACTGTCCCCATAAAGTTACCACTAATAGAATCAGGGCACGAAGTTATACTAAGGTGTTTATGAATTCAGTATCATAATACAGAGTAGAAGCTCCCATTTTGAAGGCTGCTTGTATTTAGTCCATACTAAACCAGACGCTGAATGACCTCTCTATGCTTTTCCTCAACCTCCCTCAGTTAGTCTGTGCATGTGTCCTTCTCTGAATGCTGTTATCCTTTTTCATGGATGATTCTAGGCTTCATGCACACTCTTATCTGTGTTCACCATACTTTCAGATTACCTGGCACAATCATCCTAGCATCAGATAGTTCCTCAAGCCCAATAGCTAGCACAGCGCTGTCGATTAGGTGAATGATTGCTTGAGATTCTCAGATAGCATCACTTGCAGTCCCAACTGGATCTAGGACTAATGGACCTACTCAGAGTGCATAGTAAGCATATTTCCATCAAGTTTTCCTCTGTGATTAAGATTCTACTTACTCTACCACTTCAGTATCCTCTCCACCTTGTGGTTAGTGCCCTAAGGGCTTGACCACAAACAGCAACATGTCTTGGGAATGCCACAAAAAAGCTCAGTCAAATCCTCAGTCAAAACATAGGAATGCAGCAAACAAAAATTGGTCTAATTGGAGCTTCTGGGACATCCCTCTGTCCACGGACAATGCCAGGGGGCAGAAGTAAAATTAGAATGGAGACCACTGTAGGAGAAATGGGAAAAAGAACAAAAGATATTGAGGGTCAGGAAGGCAAGAAGGCAGCCACCATCCAAGGGAAGAGGCCCACTTTCCTGCTTTCAATTTTACAGCAGCAGCTGTAAGATGGCAAAGTGCAGATGCAAACAACAAAGCAGTATTTTGCTCTGAAAATTATTTCACTTAGTGAATGGGAGCTGGGCAAGTTTTGTGTCTATCTCAACTACTCACATGTTCAAAATGATACAGCAAAAGCTGCAATGTTGAATGACAGTTTGAGATGTTGAAGAAATAGCCCCAGAAAGTGCTTAGGATATATACCCCACACATACAATCTAGGCTGCCTGTCCTCTCCAAGAATGCATCTCCTCCGTTTTTCTTCTGTAGAGGGAATACTTTCAATCCGAGTGAAGATTTTATGTGTGTATGTCATATTGGATTTCTCCCTGGTGTGACAGTACTAGCCAGGCCTGGGTGGAGTTGCAGTTGGCTTAAAACACCAAGATATTTGTTTCTGCACAGTTCCCACTATAAGATGCAGCAACAATCTCAGCTGCTGGAGTTGCCCTTACTACTTTACTACCTTGCCTGTGCTGCATTTGTTATGTTAGTATTACTCCAGGGCTGCCACAACATGCAGAAATATGAAGTAAAGTCAACTCCCATATAGCATAAGCTGTATTCACGTGGTAGATATAAAACATTTTTTCTCCTGTCTCCCTTGCGCAAGTGCCAAAGTGGCTTTTGGTCAGTGAGAGAGAATCACAGAAATTTTTGAATTGGAAGGGACCCTTAACAACCATCTATTCCAACTCCTCTGCAATGAACAGGAATACCCACAGCTAGATCAGGTTGCTCAGAGCCCCATCATGCCTGACCTTGAGTGTCTCCAGGGAGGGGGAATCCACCACCTCTCTGGGCAGCCTGCACCAGTGCTTCACCATCCTTATTGTAAAAAGCTTCATCCTTATGTCCAATCTAAATCTCCCCTCTTTCAGTTTGAAACCATTTCCCATTATCCTATCACAACAGACCCTGCTGAGGAGTCTGTCCCCTTCCTTCTTGTAGCCTTCTCCAGGCTGAACAGCCTCAGCCTGTCCTCGCAGGGGAGGTGTTCCACCCCTTGGATCATTGTTGTGGCCTGCATCTGGACATGCTCTAACAGGTCTGTGTCTCTTCTGTACTGAGTACTCCACACTTGGATACAGTATTCCAGGTGAGGTCTCATCAGCTCAGAATAGAAGGGCAGGATCACATCCCTTAACCTGCTGCTCACGCTTCTTTTGATGCAGCCCAGGACACAGTTGGCTTTCTGGGCTGAGTGAGCACTTTGCTTACTCACCTCCAGCTTATCACCCATCAGTACCCCCCAAGTCCTTTTCAGCAGGGCTGTACTCTATTCTTACATCCCCCACCTTGTTGTACTGACAGTGGAGATTGCCACGACTCAGGTGCAAGGCCTTGCACTTGCATTTGTTGAACCTCATGCATTCCATCTGGGGGCACTGCTTGAGCCTGTCTAGGTCTCTCTGAATGGTATCCTGTCCACTGTGTGTGTCAACTACACCTCACAGGTTGCTGTAGTCCACAAACTTGCCAATGGTGCACTCAATCCCACTGTTGATGTCATTGATGAAGATGTTAAAGAGCATCAGTCCCAGTACTGACCCCTGATGGGCACCACTTGTCACAGAAGTCTCCCTTGCCTTCCTTTCACGTCTTCCTATAGCTGAGGATGGAGAGTGCTTGTCCCCTAGGAAAAGTTTCCTTAAAGATCCGCTAGCTCTTCTCCACTCCCTTGTCTTTGAAGACAGATTCCCAGGGGGTTTTGTTGACTAACTCTCTGAAGAGCTGGAAATAGGCTTTCCTAAACTTAAGATTCCTGATTTTACTTTTGCTTGTCCAGTATCAGTCAAGAGTGTGAACTCCACTATTGCATGATCACTACAGGCCAGGCAGCCTCCAATCCTGGTGTCACTTAATCATTTCACTAATGTAGGTGAGCAGCAGGTTCAGTATTGGATCCCCCTTACTCAGGAAGTTTTAACCTCAAGGCATTCCTGGAGGGGCTACCCAACATTCCAGACCTTCAGTTCCCTTTAGAAGGGAGTTGCTCATGACTTCTCTTCTCAGCAGAGGCAGTCTCGAGGCATGGAGTCAACTTCCTTGCCCTAGACAACCTTCTGGGTGGACCTTCCACCGCATCCTTACTTACCTATCCCTTGAGTTCCAGAACTCAAACATATTGTGAGGGCACCTGGGAAGGCAAAGTAGGTAGGGAGGGGCTTTTCCTGTGATGCCAAGGAGAGACCTGTTTCCATTCCTTCCCATCTTCTAGGTTCCCCACTCTACCTGATGGTGACAGGACAGGAGATCCATGGTGTATCACTTTGACGCCTTTCTCATAGGATGGCAGGGAGTTGTTCCATGAGTCCCATCTCCTGCTCACACTCCCCCATGCACCTTAACCTCTCCACCTTCTCCTTGAGAACTGCCAGCAGGCTGAGCAGACCACCTACTTGCTCACACCTCACATGGGTGATATCTCTGCCATCCTCCAAGGGCAGTAGCAGCCTCAGGCACTCTGCTGCCGGAGACCTGAACAGCAGTTCAGTTTTCGATAAAAAGATGCTGCTAGCTGTCTTTTAAAACCACCACTGTCATTCCCAGCTTCAGCATCCCAAGGCAGAGCTGCCACTGTGGGTGCTCTATTCTCACAGAAGTCCCCTGAAGAACACTGAAATCTGAAATGCTGATGAGGGCTCAAAGGAACCAACACAGACTGTTTACCTGCCTCTGCTCACACTTTCCCCATCCTTTACAATTCTCCAAGAGCTGCACTGCACCAGTTATCACCCTGTTACACTACTCATGGTGAAGAGCTGGTCCTGTGGTCTCTTCTCCTCCTGGGAGGGCTGCACCTGAGACCCCCCTTCGCCTGCTCTGCAGCTGCACTCAGATTCCAAGATTCTCTCAGTAGCCTCCCAGGTACCTTTCTCTCCTCAGCCAAAACCAAAACCATCATGCAGTACCACAAAATTTGAAAAATAAAGGTTTGATTAGAACCAATAAAAAATTATATTGTTTACCTTATAGGAAGCTACCAAGTAAACAAATACCGTTGAGTTATGAGAGACCACAGTTTAAAATCAATTCAGTACAAGCATCAAATTCCAGTCACTGCATGAGAAAAATCTAACAAGGACATAAAGTTTGTCTAGACATTGTCAGATGTCAGACTGTGGAGATACAGATCTATCTTTTAGTATCACAGGATATATTAATACTGAATCAGAGTCCATTATTAAACCACAAACCATGTTAAAAGCAAAAAAGCTTCATTTCAGTTAACGGGTAAAACCTGTCTCTCTTCTCTATGAGACTCTATGTTACAGACTTAGAAGGATTTTTAAAAATCCCTTCTATGTGGCAAGTGAAATTTTTACAGGTTTGTACTGAATGTGCAGACATCATTTGTCCTGCACAGCACTGGCATGCTTCAGGATACCACAGTATACTCAACTTATAGAACAAGGAAGAATTGTTTCCCTTCTTTTCCTACATCTTCATGCCCCAAGTAACTCTTTCTCATTCCTCATTACAGCAGATTTGTGATGTTGTTATCTTTGTAATTAAAGATTAAGATAAATCAGCAACAGCAAGAATGTATCAGATCATCAGCTGTTGTGGGGAAATGGAAAGAAACAACATTTATGAGTTTTAGTGATTTTTGCAGAGAATCACACAGCATAAAAAGCTCTGTCTCAAATGCAACCACAAGGAAGATTTTTATCTGCTATGACATTAACAGTGAACAGTGCCTTTCTATGCCACTTCTCCCAGCTTTCAAGACACGGCCACTTTACCCAGACAATTCTCAATGTCTTGTACAGTCTTATAAAGCACAGGTTAGTTTGAGATACGCAGACAGCTTTCACCAGTAGAAAATTAGTTACAATTAAGGTATTAAAGAGTATTATTTTTTACTGGTACTGATATCCGACTTACTTTGGATTTCAGAATCATTTACACTGCCTACCAGTAATCTTCCTACCATATTAAAAGCATTTCTCTGTATTCAATGAGAGCCATTAATTTTCTGTTTCTAGGGGAAGGTTGTAGTTGTCTGGAGTATTGAAAGTGTTCTAATTAAGTCACTTAGCAGTCCATTTTTTCATTTGCTTGGCCAGAGTGGGACACTTTTTTCTCCTATATGACATGCTTGCTAGACTTGAGGAAGGAGAACCAGGAGATCGGGGTGGCAAGGGAGAGGAGAATCAAGGGAAAGATTCAGAGAAGAGGCAGCACTCCTGAGATACCAAGCATATGGGCAGAATACATGGATGAGTTTTACATGTCTCTACCCCTTCTCATCACATGGCTCGGCACTGCCACTATAGAAGTCAGCCTCTGATCAAGCATTCACATACTTTCTGAACATTGCTCTCTTTCACCTCTGGAAACACAGACCCATGAGTTTCTCATGATGGTGCTCAAGGGCTTTCAGCCAACTGAGCAAACATGGAGATGGGGGGAAGCCAAAGAATGTCCAGATTGGCAGCTGGGGTACATCATCTCATTAGCAGGGCAGTGCCTAAGGACACTGTGGGGTAAGAGGAGAGTGGGTCAGAGAGAGAAAGAGTAGAAATGGCCACCTATATGGAGACTGCCATAAATTCAATGAGAAACAGTCAGATTCAAATACGTGAACCAACCTTAGCAGTTGTCTGTGAACTATCTGATATGTGTCTGTGCAGAGCTATTCTAATGATACATGCTTTGGGCTAATCCTATATAAAAATGTTAGAAAAAAATGGATTTCCTCATTTTTTTTCATGCCATTTAGGTTCACATTCAAAAATTCACTCTTTTCATACCTACACATATTTATGGACAATGGGTACATTTCTGAAGATAAATTTGTGTATTTCAAGGTCCAGTAATTCCTGTATTTTCACCTAAATAAGCTATAATCATAACTTTTAACACAAGAATGTTATCTGCAAAGGTCTTCTACATTTCAAGGGTCTCATTAAGCAGTTGTTGTGGCTAAGCCCAGAGGACAGCTCAGCACCATACAGCTGTTTGCTTACCCCTCCTCCAGAGGGACCAGGGAGAGAATTGGAAAAAGGTAAAACTTGTGGGTTGAGATAAAGAAAGTTTGATAGGACAGAAAAAGAAGAGGAAGAATATTATTAATAAAAATTATATATATATTTATGTATACACACACAAGCACACAAGTACAAGACAAGTGCAGTTGCTCACAACCAGCCAATTGATGCCCAGACAGTTCCTTAGCAGCGGCAGCTCCTCCAGTCAGCTCCCCCTGGTTTTATTGTTCAGCATGATGGGTATGGTTTAGGACATCCCTTTAGTCAGTCTTGATTAGCTGTCCTGGATCTGTCCCCTCCCAGCTCCTTGTTCACTCCTAGCTCCTCACTGTCTGGGCAGTGTGGGAAACTAGTAAGTTTTCAGCTCTATGCAGCACCACTAAGCAACAAATAAAACAGCACTGTGTTATCAACATTGTTTTTCTCCTAAATCCAAAATACAGCACCATACCAAACACTATGAAAAAAATTACCTCTGCTTTTCACACATACCCAATATTCCTTTGCAATAACCAGAAATTCACCTGTTTTTGTTTAAAAATGTTACATAACACATTACAGTTGAACAGAAAACTTACAAATGCGAAGGACTAAAGAATCTTTTGTTTGTTCGCTACTTGACTTTACTGTGCGCTGAAGTAGAACAAGTATTTAATAGCAGAAGAGCTGTTTGTCCTGCAAGTTGCTAGACATCCAAGCTAAAATAATTTCCTCACTTGCATGCAGATGAGGACTTGCAAAATGGTGTATGCAACAAAGGGAATGATTGCAATATCCATTGGAGCACAACTGAGATAGGTATGAGTCACATCTTTCACATGCTTAGCTTGTATCCCTGTTACTGGCACATCAACTGTAGCAAAACCTGCTAAGTACAGTGGAACACATAATGACCTTGAGAAAAATCTGCTCTCTGTGATGTCAAGTGTTACTCAGTGCTTGGGACTGTGAGTGGGACATAATAATAGCTATAACTGCCGTACTTTATAGCAATTACTTGAAGTCTAAGAAAGTCTGCATGAGAGCCAAACATAGGCTCACCACCATCAACATCAACAAGGCTTCAGGTTTTAACGGGCTAATGGACATGTGTGTGTGTCAGCACAGTGAGATACCTGTTAGAATTTCCACTCCTGGAGGACTGAGACCACGTCTAGCACAAGCTGTATTTTCAAAAATGAATACATATGTGTCTACACAGTGTTTCCTAACTGGTATGGTAACCACCTGATCCTGAAGAGGACAAATACCTAATTCCAGTGCCTGCAGTGGCACACTTGATAAAACTTGTCTCCAAAATGATAGTATTTTTGAGGATACGTCCCTCTCTCTCATGCTACCATAAAACAATCATTTCTCTACTGTTCTCATTCTGCAGCTGCAGTCATTGAAACACTTTCCTTGCTATGTAGCATCCAGATGCCCTATCCCAACTGGAAGGCATCTGTGTCAGACATTGGCCAGAGCTTCAAATCAAAGACCTCCTGCCCAGCAGGCCTGCATGACACACAGGTTAGTACCACAATATGAAAAAGCAGCACATCTCATGGTCCACAAACAGAGTCTGTTGGTTGTTGTAACTATGCAGAAGGAAATGGTAGGCAAATAAAATGCAGGAATGTGAGCCTGCAAGATGACATTGACAACCAAGATGCTACAAGAGTCCACTTCACAGCAATGAAAAGTGAAGGCTCTGTGGAAAAACAGAAAGCCAGGACCAGAAAATGGCTATGCTGAACCTTGCCTTCTTCAAAAAAATCAGAGATGGTTCCTGAAATATAATTAAACCAATGTGATTTTCCATTAGGAAACCAATTAGGACAGCATAAAATATGCATGCTGGGGGAAGAGGAGTAAATTCTTTTAACATACTGTGTTCCAATTGGCATAGAATTTTAAATTGTTTTGAACTTTGTGCATTGAATTGTATAATGTGCCTCAGTAGACCTCTCTAACAAAGCCATATTTATGTAGATAAATCCCAGCACTGGTGGGATGTTGGATTTCACAGTTTTCTGTACATAATTGCAGGCAGCTTGGCACTTTGACGTGAAATTAATTTATAAATATATTTGAAGTACATACCTTGTGCTTGAAATACATTAATAAGCTTTGCAAGTTGATGGAGAAGCCACATATTGCCAGACTAATTGTTGCAAACAGCAAGTTAAAATAAGGAAGCAAATTGTTGTCTCCATGGCCTAAGATCAACATTTAGGAATATCTGTTACTCCTTTTACACTGCACAGATGTTTCATCATATTGAATGTTGTTGGAATTTTAAAATGTTTTGAAAGATCTGTGATCTTTCATTTTTAATCCATTCACTTTCCAAACATAATGCTTTAAATTGACATTTTCTGTTGTTCTGAAAGGATGCAATTTATCTGCAAAGTTTGAACACCCCTTTTAAAGATGCACTTGAGGGCAACCACAATACATTACTTCACAGTGACTAAAACATAGCATATACATCCTGAACAGAAACTGACTTTAATCACAGTAAAAGCAATTTAAGGTAGTGTCTTAGTTTTAGCTGGAACAAAATTGTTTTCTTCACAGTCTCTGATGGTATGATGCTCTGTTTTGGTTCTAGGAGAAAAGCAGTGTTGATAGCACACCGATGTTTATAGCTGCAGCTAAGCAGTATTGTACAGAGCCCATTCTCAGTGAAGGGCCAAGGAGCTGGGTGGGAACAGAATTAGGACAGCTGACTTAAACTGGCTGAAGGGTATTTCATGCATTTGACACCAAGCAGAAGAATTTTTGAATGCAGTGGAAGTTTATCTTGCTCTCCTCCACTGCTGGGGAGCCTAGCTGGGCTTCAGCTGGGGGTTGGTGAGCAATTGGCTTGTGCATAATTTGTTATGTACATACATATATGCATACATATATAGTCATAAAAATTTTCCTTTATCTTAGTAAATAGTTCTACCTCAACCCACAAGTTCTACTTTGCTTTTTTTCCCAATTCTCTCCCCCATCCCACTGGGAAGACTGTGTGGTGCTCAGCCACATGCCAGGTTGAAACACGATAGTCGCTTTGGCACCTTGTGTGGGGCGCAGAGGACTGAGATAATAGCAGACCTGACCAGAGAGTGTTAATACAGGGTGTTGTGCTGGTTTGATAATCGCTGGTCACTATATTGTGTTTTTTTTCCCCTATTTATGGAGCTCTTTGAGAGTCTTATGGAATTATACTGTGTGGCACCTTGCTTGCTGTTTATTTGCCCTGATGTATTGTTTGTCATCTCTGGGGGTTGGATTAAGGTTTTTATTCTGCTATGCTGTGTGGCCTTGCTCTATATCATGATACAATTGGCAGCCGAGAAACAAACATTTTGTGTATCTTCAGCATTCATCTCTGAGCTATGGGAACCATATTGTTGATACTATTAGTGATTAGTCTTTGCTTTGTCTCCTCAGGGAGCCTGACTGTGAAGAGGATAGTGAAGGACACTTACCAGCAGTTCCTCATCTTCCCTTACACTTTTACTTCTTTCCCTAGAGCTCGAGAGCTAATTACCATAGCTTTTGAGAATTCTGAATATCTGTGGAATGTTCAGACCAGTGTGCTCCTATTACTCTGTGTCACGAATGTGTTTCAGGTTATGTTTAAGACTAAACAATTATTTAAGAAAATCACCCAGAGATCTGTGCTGAAGCAGGATAGCTGTGAGTGGCAGGGAGCATGGGGTAGTATGAGCAGGTGTCTAGAGTGGTGGGCACTCTCAGTGGTTTGGAACTTCACCTCTGAACAACTGAAGAATCCTGGAAAACTAGTCGAATATTTGGAAAAGGTCTGCCGTTGCCCTGGCAGTCCAAAAGAGGCACAAATCTCTGCAGCATGCTGCAGCCTGGGCACCATGAATGTACAGAAATACATTCTGAGTAGAATTTCTGAGTAGAAGTCGGTTCCTGTCTATTTACCCCAGGAATGTGCTCAAGAAAAAGCAGGACAGGCCCTGGACAATTGATCTTACCTGCTCTCCAGTTTGAGCAAATGACTCCCCAAGGAACACCACTGGAAAGCAGATGACACCTTGCTGGCAAGTTCCCTGCAGAAGTGAAGTGAAATTATCATCGTGCTTACTTCCTCCCAGGAGCAGTCTCCTGGCTGAACTCAAGAACTCCGAGCTGTGCCGTGCCAGCACACTGCTGGCCTCTCATCTCATGTCCCCATCTCCACTATCTCCTGATAGCTTTATCCAATTTATCCAATGGTTTGGTCTCAGCCCTCACTATGAGCATCGCATTAACACCCTCTGAGGCAAAACCCAGGCAGGCAGCCATTTTGATTTATGCTCCCTATGTTACATTTCTGATCAGAGTCCTATACTTATTTTCTCCATAAAGTGTGATCTTAAATAGCCATCAGAGACTGAGGAAGTCCAATTAGACTAACTCAACTGCACACATGAAGTCATCCTGTCTTCCATCTTCTTCTAGTGAAGATGGAGGATGATTTAGGAGCTGCATGCTGACTAACCAGATGGAGTCACAGAGCACAGACAGCAGTGTGAGGGCAATTCCTTGGGCAAGTTTCCGAGAGACTCTGGGGTCCACCTATTCCAGTCATCTTTGAAGCTGGATAATGGTTTGAATGCTTTTCCTGTGCACTAAGAATGTGAGATTCTTTGTCCCTGATCATCATCAAGCAGCTTGCAGTTACTTGAAACACATTTATAGACAACATCGAACTGCCACTGACTTTTTGAAGAAGCAATGCCATAAAGATTAGGGCAGATGGAGGCACTTATCCTGTTTCCTAACGTATAATGTCTAAACTAACAGAAAGAAAAGCTGATTGAGATTATACAAGTTGGGCTTTTTATCTGTCTCCTGCTAATAAGAGACCCTATCCAACAGGAAAATGGTAAAAATCAAGCTTATCATGTTAATTAAGTCTACAGTTTTCAATCATTAGTTTAATGCCTGATACATGATCCTCAGAAGAGAAATATGAGAGGCATTTTGCAAACAGCAGTCGAATGGCAATCAAATTACACCCAGAAGGGTTGATTGGATAATCAACTTCTTTTTAAGGTCTAGTCTGGGGCTACATTTATGTAAATCCTTGCATCTGATTTTCGTTAACACGGAGACAGCTAATAAATAATAAAAGGCATAGAGACTAGACATTAGATGGTGCACTTTTTGTTAATATTAGGGCATGCTAGATAAAGTTTTGTCTCATAAAGTGAAACCACAATTTATTAGCCAACTGAACATGATTGGCAATTGGTCTAGCAAAGCAGCATTCTTACCCACAAGTAAACAACACTATATCTGAGTCAGTTTTGCCAACCAATAATTTAGAAGCACAGCAGAAGTGGTGCAGCTCACTCAGGTGTCCTAAGGGGGTAACAGCTGCAACCTGAGATCTATCCGTTGAAAAAAAAAAAAAATGGAATCCATATCAGGATTCCAGTGATGCTACAGGATGTGTAATCACAAGAGACCAAACTTTAGATCTGAAGATGAATTGTTTCCACAGTTACTCCTGGGTCCCATCAGAACAAACCAAATAGTTGTCAGAGACATCTAATTTAGGGATCTATCAGGAACTGGTTTCATACACACAGTCAAGATAACAGCAGTTTGGCCTCTTCCATGAAATGAAGACCTCAAAAAGTATTCCAAGGGAGTCTGCATGTTCACATGTTCCATGTGCCCTCAAGATGTACACATGACACATCCAAATGGCACAAAGTCTTTGCTAATATGTAGTATGAACACTACTCCTAGAGCTGGTTCAATCTGTTATGCAGACATCCATCCTCAATTTGGAACTCACAGTAGTCAAAAACAGCTCTACAGTCCAGCAGTGTTGTTAAATGCAGATCTTCCACAATCACCACTGATGGTCGCCTCTCTGGTCCCCAGTGACGGCAATGCCCACATTTTTTTCATGGGGAGATGACTGTGTCACAAGGACAGAGAGTCAAACAGACTGGTCCATCACTTGGTGGCTGCCAGGCATGGACAGTTCGTGTTATGGTCAGCTAGTGCCTAGAAAGTGGTGAGATAGAGAAACCTATCTCTAAATGCTCCAATATTGAGGCAGCACACTTTGTACTAGAACAGAGGCTCAGCAACAGGCTTTGAGAAGTAGGTAAGATTTCTTGGTCAGAACAGCTAATAGGGATTTCTGTCTGATGCAGTCAAGGGACAAGCTTGAGCAAGGAGATAGGAGACACTCCTCTCAGTGTCACCAGGAGTGAGTCTCACACCTCAGAGAAGGCAGCTTTAACTGCAGTGACAGTTCCACTGTTCTGATTTTTGTTTGGTTAACAAAATACAACAGGACAAGCCTCCTCTGAGGAAGATGATCAAGTCATGTTCGCCCAGCTGATTCATGTTTTGGAAGCCAGCAGAAGACTTTGTATTATCTCCTAACCCCAAGACAGGCGGGAACAGTTAGTTCAGGTTCTGCACATTTATACAAAAGAATACATTTCCAGAAACCATAGTTGAGTAGAAAAGCAGTAAACCATGAAAACTAAACATCAAAGGGAGAATTAAAGAGAATGTTGCCTGCAGCAAGCATCAGGGCCCCTACTGTAGGCTCTTTGGAGTTCTGTGGGGGACTCCAGCCATACCCTACAGCTTCAATACACTGTCTGCTTTAAAGGGAGAAAAGACTGCTCCATACCTGGACATCAAAGAGACAGTGTATACAAAGAATGCTAGTTGGGTTGAACAGATGTTAATACAACTTAAAAGAATTAAATCTTATTCCCAATTCCTGCTAAGAGACGTGTAGCAATTTTTCTTAATAAATTAGAATTTTTTGGGTAACCTGAGCACAAAAAACATGAAAGAAAGATAACTTCAGAAAAATGATCATGGATGACAGATGGTAAAAGCAGTGAACTTTTCACCTCAATACCTAGAAATGATCTCAAAAGATCATATGGGTTTAGATACTGAAAGTCAGGCTACAGGTTAGTTCTGGTCTGTCCAGAGCAGGAGGATATACTGAATGTTGTATATTTTTCCTTGCTAGTAATTAAATTATCATTAGTAATCAAATTTGAATAGAAGGGCTTCACACTGATATTGAACTCCTCTCTATACTCAGCTGTCTGTGCTCAGGTCTTTGCCTATTCATGTAGCAAAACCTTCCCTTCTTTGCAACTTGTTGCCTGAAGTTTGGATGGGATTTATTTTCAGTATCTGATGGTTCTCCTTCAACACTTTTAAAAAAAATCTAAAAATTATAATGTACAACTGTTTCACATTTATAATTACTTAACTAGTTATGTATCACTTTCATGTAATCTTCACAGTAAGTTAAAACTGATTTGACTGAGCTCATTATTAACATTTTCAGCACATTTGTTTTGTAAATCAATTCTTTTCGGCACATGGTTCCTCTCCAGAGGACGGGAACTAACTCCAGTTAGGTTCTTGAACTAACTAACTAACTCCAGTTAACTAACTCCAGTTAGGTACTTGAACGCTTATAGTTTCAAGTTCATGTCAGGGGTTCAGCAAAATATTCCAGGGAAATAAATGTTGTGAGTGGGAATTACTATAAACTATGATCTTTCCCTTCTGAATTCACGAGCATGGGACAGGTCAGAGCAACACTACCTCCTTGATAAACACTTAGAGTCGAGATCACAAACTGTTAGATGGCTGACTTGTCTAACTCAATTTTTTTTCCCTCACTGCTTTGAGCACTGCAGGGTGTCTGATGTTTGGATGTAGTTATGGTTTCCATTTTAAATATAGCATTAAAAACTGTTAAACTGAAATGAAATTTTTTTTTTCCATGCAAGACTGTTTCATGAGTTCTCAAGTGGGAACAAATAATAAGAGAAAGGGAATTACAGGGGGAGGGAGGTTCTTGGTGTATTAAAATGCATTCATGTCTGCTATGCCAAGCAAGATATTCTCAGATAATAACGGAGAACAAACCAGATCTCCATTCACAGGAGAAGAAACTTACAACAATGTCTACTTGTCTAACCTCAGGGAAAATCTCTGCCCATATCCCAAACCTTCCAATTAATTTAAAATAAAAGCTTGTGGCTAATACAAATGAAAAGGCATTTTTGAGACTGCAGGATCTCTTATTCTTGCATTTCTTCTTGTAGTTTCTGAGACACTTTTGCTTCCTCCAAAGAAGAAATAATAATTCCTAGCTTCTAAGCTGTGATACAGTCCTTTACCAGCTGAATTTTTTCCCAATTTCTATTTCCAGCTGCACAAGAACTGTTGTTCCCTCCTCCACAAATTCATTCTCCCATCTACATGAAGCTCCTTGTACATTTGGTCAGACATAACTCCAGGAGAACTCTTCCTCAAAGATCTTTCATCAGAAGTAAAACTCAGGGAACAGATATCCCCAGATCTTTCTGAGATCACCTGGAGGAGCCTGGAAACAAGTTTGCTGTTCTAGACTGCCTATGAGCTCAATATGATAATCTGTCTGACTTTGATTTGCAGCAGTAAAAACTGGTCATGATATTTGCTCCAGCGTGTAAAATCCAAAGGTATTATTCAGCCCCTATTAAGATTTCAAGTATCAGTTCTCTTCTGAAATTAAAGGATATGGAGTCAGAGATGAAGGAACCTTTGTACTAGCTGCTGTATGAAAATAGGAATGTACAGTGCTTTTTAATCTGATCAAACTACTTCACACCTACTTCTGAACTCAAAAACGGGGTTGTAGCTTCAATCCTCTTAAACTGCTAAGTCATATTATGAAGACCTCTGTATATTCATGCAAAGAGTCCAGAAGTATCATCAGTCAGGGGCACTATAATTGTACACTACAATCATCGTAACTATCCTATTGGAAAGATTTAGTGTCTCACAAAAAAATGAGGGCTGTGCAGTGAGCTAGATGAGTTAGAATGATGGAGTTCTGAAGAGCATATGCTGCATTGCTCATTCTGCAGCTGTAGCAGTAGATTTGAACAATTCTGGGCTACAGGGGCTGAACTCATCAGACTTCATTCTCCAGCATTTTCCAGGATAAAATTCTCAGAATCCTTTTGAATGTGAAGCTTGTGCAGTTATGTTCTTAAACCTCCCTTCTGACTTGCCTCCATGTCTCTGGTCTCTAAGTACGTTGCCAAACAGTGAGGGGTATAGAAATGCTACCTGGAAAATGACAAGCAGTTCTTACGGCAGTCACTGTACAAACTATATATGTCAAGGAGATATTCCCATTAGCTCATTTCAGAGGAGCAAGTGCTCTTCTTAACTTTGACCAACGTTCCTACCACTGTCCTTGGACAAATATCCTTATTGTACCATTTCTGCTCAATTAGATTAGTGAGCTCTGCTCACTGTCTGGGTCTTTCCATTCACTGCTTTTTCTCCTCCTTTGCCTACTCACTGTGAAGAACTGTGGCTATCCCTGAGAGATTATTGTTTGCTTTTAGCAAACCCAGTCCCAGTATATAACAAAAGGCTGCAATCTCCTACACAAAGAGCAGCTTTCAAAATGGGAAAAAGGGGGTATATGAGGTGGAGCGTCTTTCTGCATCAGTGCTGTACCTAATTAGAGCCTTTGGTCTCCATCACACATCAGTTTTAACCTGGTTTGAGTGATACACAGGGAGGCTGCTATAAAAGCCTGGGCCTTCCAAGTCAGAGGGTACCTGCAGTGTGTAGTAGGGCTACTGTCACACTACAGCACAAAATGGATGCACAACATAGCTGTTTGTAAGCCCTGTGAACAGCCCAGAAGATGAGCAGCTCTTTTGTGATAATGATGTTGAACCCATAGCATTTCACCACCAGTTTATATAACCAGGACAGAAGAAATAATTCAAATATTAACAAAAGTGTCTTGCAGTAATGAACTACATTAGCAGTCCAAGCTAGCTCATACATCATCAAAAACTTGTTTATATCATCATAAAAATCACCTCTGAAATGGATGTTGTGATTATGCTGAACACTTCCTTGTTTAGTTGCTATAATCCTGCTAAAGTGATATATTGTTCCAGAGGTTCATGCTAAGCACTCTTTTTTTTTTCCACACAGATCCAACCTACCTCTTACTCCTCCTTTAGGACCATCACCAGCTCCCCAGTATTCTGTACATCTGATTCACAGTAAAAGACATAGTTTCTAATTAGGCTCTTCACCTCCAATTCAAAAGATATGTACTTCCTTTCTTGCTGCCTTACAAGACTGAAATGCCCACCTAACATCTGTTCCAGTTATATGAATCTTCTAATCTGCTGCTGCTTTCTTAAATTAAATTATCAGTCTGGTTTCTACACAATCAAAAGTTAACAAAAATTTTGTCATATAACAATCATCCTCTCCTCTGGTCATCCAGACATACTGTGATACAAATCAACCCAGATATCTTTACATTCAATACTGCTGTGGTCCTTTAAGCTTACCCAAATTTTTTAACTTGCCAGGAAGGTAAGAAATGGTATCTTTCATTCATTTCATCATTTAAACCCTTCTCTTGCTACCCCTTGGTTAAAGCAGAAGAAAGAAGTGTCTGAAATAGGACTATATGTGTAGTGTATATACTCTAAAAAATGTTGATAAAGTTAAATATGAAATAACTGTCATGTTAATGAAATTATTTTTGAATTATTAATAAGAGACTGTGAGCTCCCATTTTCTCAAGGAAGAGAATAGACTCAAGACCTCAAGTTGCACCAGGGGATGTGCAGGCTGGATATTAGGAAGAATTTATTCTACAAAAGAGTGGTCAGAAACTGGAATGGGCTGCCCAGAGAAGTGGTTGAGTCATCATCCCTGAAGGTGTCCCAGAAATGTGTAGATGTTGTAATAAGGGACATGGGTTAGTGGAGGAATATTGTTGGTAGGTGGACTAGATGATCTTGGAGGTCTTTTCCAACCTTGCTGATTCTATGATTCTATGAATCTAAAGATAGAGTGTGCTCAGAAAGCTGAGTGTGGTTGCACTGAATTCTATGAAGCTCTGGGGGGTTCTAAAACCCAGAATAGTGGACTTCTGTTATTTTGCCTAGGATACTCTGATTGGGTGAGCATGAATGGGAGCCAAGGATGTCCCCCAGTGCTACCTGACAAAGGGGAAAAAAAAAAAGATGTCTCAGATTCCAGTTCTGAAAAGGCTCATAAAGATTATGTCTTGTCAGATAAGATGGTACATTCCTTGCCAAAGCTGCTGCCTTTAGCTCTGATTGTTAAGGAAATGAGGGGTAAAGGATCACGGTCCATGTAAGGCTACTTGTTTATCTCCCAGATGGGTTACTGGGCCAATTACAACAAGTTTGGTGGAGGAGTAGGGACCTTGAGCATAACACTTGGCCCTTCATTTGCTATAAATTGGTATCTAGGTATTTATTGCAGTCTGAGTGAGAAATAGCTGAGATTCTATGCAAAGCAACCCATTCAGGAGGGAGATGCTATGAGCAAGTTCTCTTGGACTCATCTGCAGAATATGGTGGAGAATCTGAAGATAACAAGATCATCAACAAGAAGCTAGGCATCCTGCTGGATCACTGCTAAATCAACCTTTTGCATGCCAAGAGAATAAAAAAAGACCTGGTCTCTTCTGAATCCTTGCCCAACAATGATGTTGACAGTAAACAAAACAAAACAAAGAAAACAAACCAAGATGTAGAGAAGGCTACTTTGTCAAATGGAGCTGATAGAGGTATTGTCTTGACCTCTAGCAGTTCAGACAGTTCTCAGTGTCATTTTAAACAAATGCATTTCATTTCCTCTCAGCCTCCAAATTGACCTCCTCTAAAGTCTCCCTCCAGCAGCTAACCCCCATCCATATTTCTCCCTGCACCTTTTGGAGGCTGGAGGATTCTAGGTTAAATGCTGCATCACCCTTCTAGAAGCGAGATTCTTCAGTGTTAACTCCATACCTAATATTTTACCACTGAACACCAAAAGTTTTGATGCCCTGTTTATGGTTAGCTGAGGAACCTTCATAAAAATGAAAAATGTTTCAGTGCCACATTGTCTCAGAGATGACAGATAAGTCAGAGGTTTTGCTGAGTTTCATAGAGCACTGCAGAAATTCCAAAAACAGCTACAAAAGTTTAAAATGTTTGTGAAGCAAGATGTCTAAAGGGAAGGCAAATAAGAGACCATATTTGTCTCTGCACTCTAGAGCTGAACATTGCTCATAATTCAGATAGATTGAAATGTAATGATTGCAGTTGTCTACTTTTTTATTGCTCCCTATCATTCATTCCTTTGTTTCCCTGTCGAGCAACATTACATTAATTAGCAATACATAGCATCATTTTAGAAAAATCTGTAATTATCTTGTTCTGTTGGGCTAATAATTAAGGTGACTTGAATTATGGCTTTAAGCAAGGGATTTGATAGATTAATCTCTGCTGCATTTTCAGGCAAGTTCTCCCAAGTGAACCCCAATTGGCACTGCAAGAAACACTTCCTCACACAAAAACTGTGGGCTGAACCATTCTTTTCCATGTAATAAATGAGGGTCAAAGAGCAATATCAACATTCCCAACAGACCACAAACTGTCTTACATGTTGATAATTGCTTGTATTCACCAACATATAACTAGTCCTTGCTGGCTAACAGGAAAAAAATACATTCAGAAAGCAGAAAGCTTGGTAAACGTCAATGCAGTGAGTCAGCCAACATACATTTATTTCTATAAATGTTAAAGGACCAAGGAATCTTGTCAGGAAGTAAGATGATTTTAAAATAATAGTATCATAAATAAAAGCAAAGATAAATATAGCAGTATCCCATTACAATAAACTGATTTGCAGCCCAGTGATGGAAAATACCTTAAACTACAGGCACATTCCTTATTGTGCTCCTTAGGACTGTTAGTAGGAGAGGGTCAGCATTTCTATGACTCTGTCATTTGTACTTTGTTGTAGAAAACAAACTTTCAAATAATGAAATATGTCTTGAGTGCTGCTCCAGAAGTTCTGCCTCCTATTGTATAATACTGCCTCATGTTGTCAGAGATGGATGTTGGTGGTATAGCAGTAGAGGTTGAATCTTTCCACTAATACTCCATTCCATTTTGTTGCCATGCAACAGATGGCAGCAGAGTGGCAGCCTGACACAATGGTGTCTGACATGGAAGCGCGCACAAAGCATAAGTGTGTCATTGAATTCCTCCATGAAGAAAAAATTTCACCCACTGACATTCATCAATGCTTGCTGAACGTTTCTGGAGACCAAGCAGTGGATGTGAGCACAGTGAGGTAGTGAGCGGTGCTTCAGTGGTGGCGACAGAAAGAGTGGTGCAGATTTTGACAAGTGAAGCGTGCAGACTCTTGCTCATTGCTGGGGAAAATGCAGAGCTAATGGTGGTGACCATATTAAAAAAGTGTTTTGTAGATGAGAATTTGCTCTATCAAATGGAGTTATTTCCATTTCCTCCAACAGGAGGTCTTACTTTTGGAGCAACTTACATATCTATATCAAAGGTACTATGAAGGAATTGTTAACAGTGACCTCTATATTCATCCTCACCCAAATATTACTCTCTAAATATTTTTATCCACACTAAATTTTGGAAAAAGAGAAGGAAAAAATTATCAGTGGGGCCATAAAGGTGGACTTTGACAATCAGCAGGTTGTTCAGACAGAATCTGAAGGGAATACAGAGGACGAAGGATTTTGAACACAGGCACTGTATTTGCCATGGTACAACTACATGACAAGTATTCTGGGGCTGCTACACCCCATGTCTTCAACACTTTTAAAAATAATTTAACTGTTCAAGAGAATGGGCTGATATAACTTTCCATAGCTGTATTTGGCATTATCCTGCTGGGAGTTCACAGGCTGGTTAAGTACCCTTAGTAACCTCTTAGGCCGCTTAAGATATCTACAGAAATATAAAAATGGCAGGAGAAAATTTCAAGATCTCCATGAAGATGAGCCAGTGTGAATAGAGTAGTTGAGAGCTTAGGCATACAACAAAGAAGCCTCATAGGATAACACTACCATAGGGATAAGGGAGAGATGATATTTTGCACAGATGAGGGAGAAAATGCTTTTGGAAAATTCTGTAAAAACATGGATATCATGCAGTAATACTCAAACCAATAATACAAAAGCAAAGAAAATTTCTACCTCAAAGACCTTTATTTAAAAATAGGAAGTAAACAATGCTTGGGAGTCTCGCATTGCAGAAAAGGAAGGCTTATTTATTTCACAAAATCAAACAAAGAGAAATAGTTTAAGTCCTCTTAAATATCAGCATGGACGGTTCAGATGCCTAACAAGGAGAGAATCTGCTCTCAGCGTGAGCCAATTTTATTAATAAATGTTGACACGTGGATTCTTGCCAATATGTTTGGCAAATAAAGAAAAGTGAATGTATCAGGGTTATGTGCAGCCAGATAAAACAGAATTTGTAGTTTTCTGACTTTCTGCAGAGTGCAGTAAGAAGACCCTTGAGTGATACTTAATGTTCAGAAAAAAACCTCTCAGGGTATTTTAGGCTCTGTATACATGACTACCTACCCTGTTGTTATGCACTGAGAAGAGAGTGATAAGCTGTCTTTGTGGTTTAGATCCTAGATACTCAAATCATATTGGCATATGCAGAGTAAACACCATTCTTGCCTAAAGCAGATAAAAAAATCTTTTGGCCAACAGAACTGGCACTGAAGTACATGGAGTGCAGAAAAAATATCTCTGAAGTTATGCTGAAGATTTAAATTTCTGCCTTAACAATTACAGAATTTCTGGTATACAGAGTGAAAATATTTAAAATAGATTTAAGCATATAGAAAGTACCTGGCAGGGTGCTCTCTGTCCCCCTTTAGGACATACATCTAGAATCATAGAATCATTGAGGTTGGAAAAGATCTCTAAGATCATGTAGTCCAACTGTCCACTTTCCACTAACATTGCCCACTAAAACATATCCCTAAATTCTACATCTCCACAGTTTGTGAATAGTAATATCCTAAGTCTTTCTTACACAAGGAACAAACGTCAGGTCAGACCAGTTCATCTCTTCATGCAGACAGTTGCTACTTTTTGTACAACTCCCCCTTTGTTTTCATTACAAACAATGCAGGCCTTGATAGATCTTAGCTTTAGTTCAGTTCCTATTTCACTGCAGATGCCCCAGTCATCTGCTCTACTCAGATTCTCTCAAATCTGGGGTGAACCAGGCAGCCTCTGGAAGGGAAACTTGGAGCTTGAGGGTAAATCTGAATGTGTTTCACTCCTGCCACCCAAGGCTGTCCTCCAGCATCATCCCAGGAAGTCCTCCAATTCACGGATCTCCTGCCATTGGCCAGGGCATAGTAAGCATTTCCAACTTTTTTGGAAGCAAAACAGGAAAAATAAATGTGTTTTATCAGCCAAAACATCACATCACCTGTAAAATGTTATTTTAAAGTCATGAAATATAGTAATCCAAAGAACTTCAATCCCTTCTGTGTCACCATATAAGTATTGTGCCTGACATTTTGAGAACAAGTAAGTAACCCCCCACTCTAAAAAAAACAACCTCTTCTAACAGCAGTTAAGTATGCTCAGTCTGCCCTAACTTTTCTATGCATGAGAAACAGGCACAGCTGATTTCTTTGCTTTACAGTTCTTGAGAATACTCTGCACCCCTACCACCAAGGCAGAAAATGTGCAATCTATTAATTTACTGAATTGTTAGTCAAACTTAATTTGTTGATTTCATTTTTTGTAATCATTTATTCTGTGGCACAGATGCTCATTAAATCCTTCTTCTGACAATTGATGGTTTCAAGCACAAGAGTTTATTTAATGATCCAATCTTCCCTTGCGAGTATCCCAACCACTACTGTTCCAGTCAGAGCTAGCAAGTACTCCTGACAAATTCAGATTATCACAAAGAGCTTACTGAATTCTTTTAAAATGACACTTGACATTACCAAAATATGTTGCTTTTCTTTAAACAAATGTGCAGGCCAGGTTCATTGAGAACAGAACTCTGATACTGCATCTATCACTCAAATGTCACCCTGCACGAGCCTGGGGATGCTGTGCTCTGCACTCAGTACACAGAAGTCCACATCAAACCAAAAAGTAAGGGGCATAGCTACTTGGCTGAAACAGAGGAAGGTGATCTGATGTGTTGGGAGTGCTATACTGGAATGCCAGAGCTATGAACAGGGGTGGCCCTAAGCATCTCTGTGCTCATGTGAGTGAGACAGACAAGAAACATAGCATGTCAGCTTAAACCCAGTCTTTTATGAGCACCGGGGACTTGATAGCTGAGGTGAGCATGACCTTATTGCCTGGTGTGCATTCAGTGTAGATCTGGTGGTTTGCCTAAGTCCACACTGGAGAGACGGATTACAAAACTGAATCAGATAGCCTTTGGAAAAGCTTGACTTTGACACCAGCCACCAGCTTATACTTCTTTCAAAGCAGAATCATAACTCAGTGGGTCATAAACTATCATGAAAGTTAATGAGTACAGCAGGACCTTGCAAAGGCACTACTGTCTCTTTGGGGCTGGGCTCTTGAAAACAAAGATATTGTGCCATTCTGTGACACAACTCAGCAACAGTTGGAATAAGAATAGACCAACACTGAGCATTTAGAGAAATTTACACTGAGATTCTTAAAGCAAAGTTTAATATCAGTTCATTCACAATCAAAGATGCTTAGAAAAAAAAATACAGTAATCTACACAGGGATGTCTCTTCTGTCTTAGTCTGAAGACTCCTGGACCATGATTTTGCCCCTTTGCATCTTTGCAAATGCTACTTCACTGAAAGTTTCTATACACTTCTACCATAGTTTCAAGTTATGCTTTAATGTTAACTTAAAACGGAAATAACAGATTTGACAAAAAAAAAAAGATCAGATCATTGTACTTAGTGAAGCCAGCGAAGATTCCTCCCAGGTATTTTTTAAAATGCTGGACTCTGCTGTCTGTTATCAGCATTGGCACAGAAATTTCACCACTGTGCCTGAAGAACATTTAGTTCTTTTACGAGCTTCTACTCTTCCATATAGTTTGCTCAGTTTCATCTCCCCCTTTTACTGCTGCATTCTGAGGCATTCCAAATGACTGGGAAGATGGGACAAGGAGAAGTAGTATCACATTTAGCAATTGAATAACAGATAAAAAAATCAGTAATTTTTCAGTAATTTTTTTTTCAGTGAGCAAATGAATGTGCAGCCCTTCACTTTTCAGTGAAGATTTCTTTTATCTGTCATTTTAGAAATGTTCCACTTATTTTATTTAAAATTGTATTTGGGTTGTGCAAAATACAGCCCTGAAATCTTCACGTAAAATAGTCATGCTCATCTGAAGCATTTACTTTAATCATGACCAATGGCAATAATGAAATTCAGAAAAATTCTTTAGAAATTGACAATGTCTATAAAATTGTGACACCTACAAAACCAATGCAGAGCAGTAGACCCCCTGCCCAGCAGTGTTACATCTCAGGTAGAAGATGTGAAGCATTTTTTAAACTATTCTTCACAATTACATTCAGTGAAGGTAATAAAAACACAAAAGGCATTTTCACTATCTTGTCATTCTTGCTTCACATTCCAAGAAAGAAACCTAGAAAATTCTCCAGTCCAGGCTATATGCGAATAAATAATATACATAAGATATACCAGACACACCAGAAGCAAGCCAGAGCTGCTTTGTGTCAGAACACTTTCATTAACCTGATGTACAAACATTTCTCTTTCCCATCATGATCTCACATCATTCCAGTACTATAAAGCAACACATAAAAATGACTGTCAGAAAGAAGCATTGGGGGATATAAAACCTTTTTGGGATGACATCCTACCTACTGTAACAACCTCATTTCTCTGAGTTTGGTGAGGTATGTGAGGCATGTGTGCAGAGGAATCTCTATTCCATCGTGCAAGCCTGGGAGGGATGTCAGGCGGTGATAAATCTGCTCAGAGTCAGAGCAGGAGGCTCATCTCTGCCACATACCAAGAGGGAAGAAGTGTGCATCTGGCCCTGGGAATCACCAGGGTCTGCTGGTCCAGAAGGACAGGGCTGCATCTGCTCCCATGTGGCTCCTGCTGACTGGAGTAGGTCAATGAGAAGGGCTCAGTCTTGTTTTCTGATGGTGACATTTTTATCAGCCTGCAGGAATGATGTCCTCTCCCCCGGGAATGTGCTTAGAAAGGATCATAGAATCATAGAATATCCTGAGTTGGAAGATCCACGAGATGATCCACAAGGATCATCAAGTCCAACCCCTGGCTCGATATATACAAGTCAAACTCCACTCAAAATGATTTCAGCCTGGACAGGATGACCTGACCTACATGCCATCCATAGGAAGCGAAAGAGTTGCGAATTACTTCTCACTTATAACAGTAAGGCTTGGTTCATTCCTGAATACAAACATTTCAGAAAATTGCTCTGGACTTGTCTTTTGCTTTCAGTAAAACACATTTTTGACTGGGCCAAAATACGGAACTGTTCCTGAACCTTGAGGAATAGCCATTGCATTGCAGCCTTATTATTCTTTAAAATATATTGTCAGTGCTTCAGGTGTATAAAGCTTTCCTGGCCACTGTGTGAACTCTGAGGACTTATTTTGTAATCTAAAAATAGACTTGGATGACTGGCACCATCCTAAAAGAACATCCCTGCTGTTGATTGAAGATCCCATGGAATAAAGCACAGTGAATCTAAGAGGGCTCCAATGGATGTGTGAGTTATGTGTGAATTTTGGGTGAAGGCTTCCATTAAGTGTGCAGCAGGATCAACAGATTGTGTTGATCACCTCTCTGCAACAACTCAGAGAAAAAATAGTTATTTGGACTAATTGTTGTTGAGTATCAATAGCAAGAAGCTCTGGATTTCATTATTTCAACAGCTATCTAGGTTCACAAGCAGGTAATACAAGAGAATAAGTTCATCCAACCTCAGAAGGATTCAGTTTTTCCCAGGGGAATTAGATAGCCATCACTCCTAGAAGCGTCACATTCAAGAACTAGCCTAATCCTGGATTTGCACGGTCTGTATAATGGTGTCCACACTAGAATTCACTGATGATTATTTTGCTTTTAATAGCTACAATAATCATGAAAAAGATTAAATTAATCCACTGAGGAGGAAATTATGTAGCTTTTTCATTTCAAGATATTGCCACCTAAGAATATATTAATAGAATATACCTAAGAATGTATTAATAGAATATACCTTTTCAGTATCTTCCACATTTGTTCTTGGTATGATGTAGTGACCTGGTCAGACACGTACTAAAAAAATAAATTCTGTGGACTTTGTACATAGGTTTGTATAAAATGTTCTAATGTGACAAAAAATGATTTGGGACCCATTTCTCAAGAGCAATATTGGTCATATTAACAGTGTAGTTGCTATTATGCTGAAAACAGGACTGTCCATCTATTGTATGGGACTATTTGTGTAAGGAGAGTAGAATTTGGTTTCAAAAATGGATTTGAACTATGAACAAACTGTTCTAGTTACAAAAAAGGACTGTGTTTTTCCATAAGACTTTTATTGGAATAATGTTCCACTGAAGATCAAAAAAAGAGAAACAAATGTGCAAGATTTTACCATAAAAATATCAACGGGGTCATCTGATTGAAAAGCTGTGTGAGAACTAGTAGTGGTCACCACCTGGGAGACAGACGTACATATAATTCCTTCAGCTTTATGTCACCATTCCTTAGGAATTAAGTTTACCTAAGATACTTGAAGCATAAAATAATTTTCAGCAATAGACTAACATATAAACTGCAATAATAAAGTGACCGTAGCTTGTTTGAGACTTGATCCAGAGGTTTTCATTTGGACAGAAATTCACAGCCCTTCCAATTGAGAAGGGAGTGGGGAGATCTGTTCTGCCAAAGATGGTGAATACAGAGGAGCTTATTTAATCTGGAAAAGAGAATGGTACTGCCAGGTCAGCAAGGAGATAAGAATCAGTCTGTCTTGATGCTGCTTAGCCAGTCACAGTAAAAGGAATAGATCTAGCAAGTATTTTGTACAGCTCCTTTTTGATTCCAGTTCAGCAAAGCATCAGATTCATTCTTATATCCAAAAATACATTTGCAAGCTTTGCTAAACTGTGGATCTGGGGTTTAACCCAGCAGGCAGCTCAGCACCACACAGCTGTTCACTCACTCCCCTCTCAGTGGGATAGTGGATAGAATAAAAGAAGTAAAAGAGCAATGAATGTGGGTTGAGATAAGGAGAGTTTAAAAAGAAAGAGGGGGAAAAAATGAATAAGATGATAAGAAAAGAATAACAAAAAAAGCAAGTGCTGCACAAGGCAATTGCTCACCACCAGCCAACCAATGCCCAGCCAACAACCCCTGATCAGTAGCAGCATTCCTGGTTATCTCCCCCAGTTTTGTTGTTCTCCATGATGCTATGGGATATTTCTTTGTCCAGTTTGGTTCAGTTGTCCTTGCCCTGTCCCCTCCCAGCATCCCCAGCTCCTTGTTGGCAAGACAGTATGAGAAGCCAAAAGTCAGAGCATGCACTGCTCAGGAACAACTAAAACATCAGAGTTACCAACTTTACTTTCATCCTAAATCTAAAGCAGAGCTCTGTAGTATCCACTATGAAGAAGGTCAACTCTATTCCAGCTGACACTAGGAAGTGTGGCTATTTGGTTTCTTACTCTGTTCTACAGCTTCTAGTTTTGCAAATTTAAGTACGCAAGCCCACCTGTCTGCTGACTGCTGTGCTACAGTTGTTCCAAACTGATCTGTAGTTAAATCTGAAATAACCAATTAGATTTATATGTGCAATAAATGCAGAGGCAGAGTTCCGTGTTTGTTAAGACACACAGATACGTGAAGATTTTGAGAAACTGTAGGCAGCATTAAAAAAGTGCAGAAAAACATTAAGATAGAACAGTAACGAAGACTTTGGTGCAGGAGGAGTCATAAACAGGTGCTTAATTGTGTGGACTTAAGTGGGGTTATGAAAGTGCTTAGATTTAGGCATATTCTTTAATATAGTTATTGATGTGCCAGAATGGGGACATTTTCTATATGAACATTAAATTTCAGTCACTTATTAAAAATATCATTGCCCCTAAGCTGCTGGGTATTGCAGCTTAATGCTTTCTCTTCTCTTTGAAATACAGCTAATGTGCCTCATGTCTAGACACTCTGTGGAGAACCCAACACTCCAATGAGGACCCTGTGCTGAATTTCACATCTCCACTCCCAACTCGCTGCTGCCACAGAGGTCAGGTCTACTTGCTGGAATCTCTGTGCAAAGACACAGCTGAAATACAGAAGTTTGCTTTAAATTTTATAACCCTGTTTTGTAACAAAGTAGATCCTTCTACAATCAAAACAACAGTTTGCAAGTTGGTACAGATACCTCTCTTTTTTATCTATGGTTCTCACTGTATTATTCATAGAACTGTTTCAGGATCTACGCTGAAAGGCTTTTTGTTGCTGCTCCTGCTTTCATATGCAAAAGTATCACTTGAGACTGTTGACCACTCACCTGAAGAAGCTTCCCAACGGAAAAGAGCAACAGTATCTCAGCATAGTTAACAGAATGGACTTAGAAGGCCCACTATAATTTACTAAGCCTTGCAATCAGAGGAGAACAGATGGGGAAAAAACAGCTCTTCTAGATAGCCTCTGTCCTGCTTCACCAGCACCCCTGGTGGGCAACTCAGAGTGTCTCTCTACTGGACTTGGATAGGCTCTATCTTAACAGAGAGAAACATTCCTCTCTTCATAGTCACGTTTTATTCATTTCATCACTTTTTGGCAGTATATATATTTGTGAGCTACTATTTTCAAGGGTGAAGCGCAGGAAAAAAGAAATTTCATCAAAAATCACTGACAAACACCTTGAGACTTTACTAAGAATTGCAGCCACTGCCAATGAACCATCCTGATGCGTTAATATCACAAAAACAAGATCAAATATCCCACTGTGGTTTTGTTGCTCTCTTTATGTTTTAATAATAAAATACTAAAAATGAAAATGTTTTGTTACGTACATGCATTAACTGTATTATACATTTTATGAGGGTAGCTCTGAAAAGTAATGCCTCCTATTTTATTACATTGTCCCATGATGTTAGAGGCAGATGTTGGTGGTATGGCAGTACAGGTTGAACCTTCTCACCAGTATCCCATAACACACTGTTGTGCAACAGCTGGCAGCAGAGGGGCAGTCTGGCACAATGGTGTCTGACATGGAAGTGCGTAGGGAGTAAAAGTGTGTCACTGAACTACCACATCCAGAAAAAAAAATGGCAGCCATTGTCATTCATTGACGCTTGTTGTACCGTTTTGGAGACCAAACAATGAATGGGAGCACGGTGAGGTGGTACCAGTGTGGTATGTTTCAGCACCGTCAACAGCAACACTGGGTCACCTCAATGGAGGTGACACTGTTTACAGATGTGGCGTGAAGACTTTTGTTCATTGCTGGTGGAAGTGCATAGCTACTGTCGATGATCAGCTCCGTGAGGTTCCAGAAAGTTGTTGTATTGCACTATCTCTGCAACAAAATACTAATAAGTATTATACTACCAATTAAAAAGTTCAAAGCACTTCTAAAGAAGGATGGAGATATTTTGCCAGAGATATCACTAAAGTCTGCATCTGTTTTTAGCAACAGAGATTTGACATCTCATTCAATTCTATTTCATTCAGACCTGAAATACAGATTCACTGTGTCTAAATATAAACATTTGTCATTCTGCTCTATAATTCATTAAAGTAATGGTAGGAAATAATTCGAGTGTTTAACGTGAGTTGACTCATGTAAAACATAATAATGTCTGTTCATTTCTGTTTGTAATAAATAAGTATCTGTTTCAAATTCAGATTACTCTGGTTTGTTTTGCCTAAGCGGAGTACTTGTGGGAAGTTCCTGAATTTAATACCAAAGCCATAAAACTTTCCATGTCTTCCTTTTAATTTCCATATAATCAACCCAGTTTCACAACATGATTTCTGTCAGAGTTCCTTCAATTCATCCATTCACCAAACTCATAACTAAGTTGAACCTCTGGCTCAATCTCTTACAGACTGTCATGCAGTGTTACTCTTTGCTTCACATAAACCTTCCGATGGTTCCTGCAAAATACTTTTTGCGTTAAAACACACTAAATAGAAAAATATCAAAAGTTTTTGTAACAATCATTCAGATCAATTGTGCCACAGTATGACACCCAGTGGAATGAAATGTTGATTACTTTTAAACAAATCATTAAGATTTGTTCATCCAGAAGTCGTCACAGAAAAATAATATAGGGACTGTTATAACCTTTCTTTGTCCATCAAATACTGCACTGCTGAGTGATCAATAAATTTGATTACAACATTCTGATTGCTTCTGAGTTTGGGCAGGATCAATGAGGAACAGCTATTAACCTGCTGCCAATGAGGAGAAAAAATTACAGAGAAGAACTCAGAGAGCTTAGCAGCAGCCAGCAAAATTATATTTCTTACTGGATATGATCTTTCTGAATCTGCTGGGGGGTCACAGCTGGTAGAATAGCTTCATGTTTGAGGCTGCACACAAGTGTGAAGCATCAGCACCATGATTAAGGTACTGCATTCAGCCTCCACAGGGGTCACCTGGCTCCTGCTTCATGGGGGCCAGAGCCAAGTGAAGGTGCAGCCCATGGACAAGTGCTGATGGTGCTGGCGCGTGGCTTTACAGAGGAAGTTCACCACCCACCAATAAAAACAAGGAGCAGTTCAGGTGAAAATCCTTGCAAAGAAACTCAGCAGAGAAGTTCATGTAGGTCATGCCACTCTGGAAAGAGAGTAGAACCCCAACTGTGCTGCAGCAGTGACAGTGAGTTCCGTAGCCAGCATGAAGGAGAACTTTCTATGCGTTTTTCCTCACTTGGTTTGCTTTAGTCTCTCTGACATCTCAGCTGAGTCAAGCAGTACAAAGCTCAACTGTTTCCATTCTGGCAAGAGTAATTACCTATAAGGTGTTGCCTTCTTCATGCAGGGTAGCACAACAGGGCTACATAATGTCTGGCAATGCATGGGTCCCAATAGAGTGAAAATATTTCAGAAAATTATCAGAAAAATTGAACTCCAGTTATTTACTCAGTACTACCTGCAGAGCTATAGCTTATATTTTGGTAACAAAAGTGAACAATGGAGATCATTTACTGTTGAACCAAGGAGTGTTTGCTGAGCTGAGACCTAGTGTTCAGGCCTGTTCCTGAACCACACCACTGCAGACTGAGCCTGCTGCATGCCCAGACTGCCACCATGAGTTGCTGCTACCCCAGCAGTCCAAAACAAGTAGACCAGAAAAGCCTGATGACAGAAATTCCTTAAACTTTGTTATTCTCCTCCTCAGCCTTCTGCTGTAATAAAATATGCCGATCTGTTCCTTTGTTAACCTAAACACTATCTCCATAACTGAATACGTGTAAGGCAAAGTGGTTGACATGGTCATGCCTCTAATGACCATTAAAATATGTGTGTTTTGGAGGGAACGTGTCTCTTGTAGGTTTTTATACCTTAACATAAACTGATATGAGACCTCTACATCTTGACCCAGATTTTTTAGAATCCTAAATCAGGTAAAAGATTAGTATACAAATATTTCTCCCAGTACAACATTTCCTGGTTAAAATATAAAAAACATTTTAAGTCTGAAGTTGAAATATTTAATTTGATCAGTGGATTTTGCAGTAGTATCTATAACTGTAGCAGATGAGTTATCTTCTTTGGTAAATTATTTTCTTAAAAAATAGATTTCTTAAAAAATTAGAACACTAGTAACTTCACTATAATGCTATTAATCTTGAAGTTTGATGACTATGATGGCCTCAGCTCCAGTTCTAGAACAAAAATACTTCAGAACTTCTAGCTAGGTCCCTCTATTTTCAAATTCTGTTAAAACTGAGAAAAAGTTACTGTGTTTAGTTTGGAAATATTGCACCCAAAGGAGAAGTTTTAGCAGCAAGAACAAAATACATCAGGGTGCTGGCTAAATACAGTTATTCTTAAAAGCAGGTGATAGATTATTTTACTGTGACCAAAACGTTATACAATCCTAATTTGTCTTTACGAGTAAGTTCATAGGGCAAAAATATCAATCAGGCTGTGAGTCATCAGTTGAACACTGAGCACAACGACTACAGGGACTTTGAATTAGGAAACTTCCTCTCAGTTACTCTCAAGAAAACAGCAGAAAAAGTGATACTAAACAGTTTTCTGTTGTCAATCCTAGAATACGTGCAGAGGGCTGAAGCAAATACTTTAATCAGTAAGATACAGTAGAATTGCAGAGCTACTTAGGCTCACTGACCCACAGCACAACACCTCCATGGCTGCTGCTGGGGCCATGCAAGCCAAAAAAAGATTGAGCTTGCCAAGTTTTCCCAAGGAACTCTTACAGACATGGTGACATACAAAGCAACTTCAGAAAATACTTAAAGAAATCTCAGAGGAAAGGAAAAAAAAAATCTTGCTTCTGCGAAGAGAGTTTCCTTGAACAGATAAACTGCAAATAGTCCTATTGGACTAAGGTAATTTCGTTTTCATTTTCTGACTGTGAGCTTCTCTTTTTTTCTCTTTTTTTTTTTTTCCCTATCTGAAAACAGGTCACAGTGTTTGTTCTTCTCCAGACAGAGACTGGACACTCTTACCATGGCCCAAAGATCCTGCTCCCCTCAGGGAGCAAATGAAAAATCAGTTTCATTGCACAGAGTCATGGAAAGTGCACTGAGATTCTCAGTGGCATGGCTTCACTATGGGTTTTGTTCATAAACCAAGGTTCTTTGGCATTTGGTCATTAAGACAGTGGTGGATCAAACATTGTGGAGATTAGTCACTGAAATGTTACAACATTTAACAACCAATACTTTCCAATATACAATATTATTCTGAATAAACACTTCCTGCTTTTAATTACTAATATAGATTTAATTACCAAATTCAGTTTATTTTATATCTTCTTACAGTCTTATGTAGCTACACATTAAGAGAAAGGGGCTGTTTCACATAGGGATATTCCAGAAAATTGATGTGAATTTGAGAATAGGCTGATTCAACTACATCAAATTATCTTGGGAGACTGCACATTTACTGGGAAATAAAGTGAACAAAATTAATTTCCTTTTTATTTTGGAAATAGAATATAGTTATTTTATTTCTGTATGACAGGATACATAAGACATAATGTAGTTTAAATGATCCTCTGTAAACTCACAGTTACTTAATGCAGGGAAAGTTTTCTAAGTTTCCATACAGTGGATAGGCCCGAAGTACCTACTGCCTATGCCATTAATCACCAAAAGCTGTGTAGTACTAAAGCCAACACACAGGCACTTTGTTAATAAATCACCTCTTATTTTAAGAAAGGCATTAAAAGGTACTAAAAATCCTAACATTTTCTCTCATTGATTTGTCTAAAAATAATCACCATAATGTATGCAACTTCTTGAACACTTCAGAACCTGGCTTTATTTCTCTGCTATCTGTAGCTGTAGTAGCTTAGTTTTTCAGCAGCTATATAAGCCGCCAAATACTGACTGCACATCGTTATTCTGTAAGATAACTCTCCATTTAAACCTCACTGATTTTTATAATCGCTACTGCATTAATCCCATGCAGTCTAGTTACTTAGCAGTAAAACATTTTTGAAGACACTATTTGCAAATTATTTTGTGAATAGACAGTCTCTAGCTGAATGGCCCCCAGTGCTTATTGATGCCTGGGGTTGCTCCTCCCCATGCAAAGGATTTTACTATTCATGTTGAACTTCACAAGATTCTTGTCAGACTGTCAAGGTTCATCAGGATGGTGGCAGGGCCCTCTGATGACTCAGCTACTCCTCCCAGTTCTGCATTATCTGTGAATTTACTGAGGGCGCACTCTACCCCATTATCCCAATCTTTAATGAAGATGTTAAGGCATAGTACATTGTTACAGTTTGGCCTGTGAAACCATGATATACCTATTGCTACCTATAATGTTATGTCAGCCACAATGATCGTTCTCTAATTACAGGAAAAAAAAACAAACACTGTATCTCACAGAGTACTTAGAAATGTAAATAATAATGTTCAGGAAATTGATACTGTATACCTAACTGATGGGTTTCTTAGACTGAGCTGAGCCATTTTTACAGTAAATACAAATAAGGAGGTTGGCACTTCTTATATATTGATTTAACCTATTAGTAGGTCCTTGTGGGAAGTTAAGCTGTCACCTTCTGAATGTCAGAAATAAATGCAGCAAATAACCAAATGACATACTGTCACTTCTCATCAATATCTTGACTCACTTGCTCCCAAGTTTAGATTAAATCAAATTGCAATTCATATTCTTAATTCTGTATCCAGTGGGACTGCGCTCACAGGACAGCCACTTGACCTTTCCATTATGAATGTCAGAGTGAATTAAATCTCCCAGAGGTAAATAGCTGAGGACCTCCAATAGACTGCTGAGCATTCATGGGAGTCCACATAAACCTAAGGCTGTTTCTTCCTGAGAATGTTTCTAAGAATGTTTCTGCACACATCATAGATCCTGATGGAAAATGCCATTACAGGAACAAATGATTACAAATTTTAGAAGTCTCCTAGGACTGCATGGAAGTCACGCTTTAATGTCTCTGACCTTACCTAAGAGACATATTTTTTCCGTTGAGTAATTAGTCCTAGATTAATGAACTTTCCTGTAGGCAGGGAGACTGAACAAAATCAGTAAGGCAACCCAGGAGTGCTCCTCTGGAGAAAAGCCATCTCAGTGAGATGATGCCCACAAGAAGAGACATCCAGAACCTTCCCCAGATGGAGGCAACAGTGAAAATGTTTAGTAGAAAGGTGCTTGTTCTCATAGGACACAGCTTAAGAACTTCTGCTTCACAGCAACATGCCCTAACCTTCTCTTGCCAGCCTCCACCCTATGTTTCTCTCCAGAAGAACCACATACAGCAACGTGTTCATGATGGGAACAAGGTATTAGCATTCATTTTGTGATTTTAATTGGGAGTTTCTCTAAATCTCTCAGTACAGCCCAGAGAAAGCCTATGCAACCTGATCTTGGGAGCCTGCTTTGGCAGGGTGTTGGACTCTATGGTTCCCAGAGGTCCCTTCCAACCTCTACAATTCTGTGATTCTATGATTCTGTAAAGGGCTTTAAAGAAGAATTTAACTGATTTGTTATATAAGCTAAGAAGATTTTTCTTGAACGTTCAAATACTATTTATTCCATACCTCCTCAGATTTCTGCAGCTGGTTAAAGGCTATGGAAAAAGTTGTAAAGGACCAACAGCAAATGAGACACTAGATGATTTTGCAGATTCTGTGGCTTTTGCTGACATTTCCAGAATTACTGCTAGCAGTATTATTTGACAAGCCCAGAAATGATCAGTGAAGCCTTTATTAATAAATACAGTTGACTTTTCTCGTACTTGTTTGACAATTCCTGGTACTGTGCAGTTAGTTAGAGGTAGTTGAGAGATTTGCTATTAGATTGGTGGCAATAGAAAACAAATATTAATGATACTACAAGAGGTATTTTCTACATTTCACAGTATGGATTCCTCTAAATTGCCATCTACCCTATGTTACATCCTATAGTGTCTGGCAGAAGCCAAGAAGGGTCACTGGCAAACTGAACTTTCCAGTTTCCTGTGCTCCATTAAAACAGCTTATAGGTAGCCTTTGTGTTCATAACTGCACCAAAATTAATGTTCTTTTATTTTTCCTTTTTTTCTCTCTTGAAAAAAAAAAAAATGTGGGTCGTGACTTTTTTTGCTGAGAAGGATAAAACTTGCAGATCTACCTACTCAGATTTATCTGTCCATATGTCATGGTTTTATGATTTTTGGTATTGGTATTCCACATCACAACATCATGGAGTGCACTGAGAATTAAAGAGTTAATGCTCCAGCTCCGTGGATCATCAATAGTTATGGGTATCCCTTTCTCAGAAGAGAAGAAGAACTACATTCCCCAGAGGACTTAGCGCTGCTTTGTATTTTTATGTTTTTCTGTTCAGAGGGAAAGATAAAAACTGTTTGTGTATCACGAGACACTCTCTTTCCTTTCAGATCAACCCAGCAGTGGGTGCTTGCTGCCATCTCACCTTCAGCATTTAGCATCAGGCCTTTGGTTTATCGTACACTCTCTATTGCTCATTTCATTTGATTGATTAGCTTTAATTCCAATTCTATTGTATTCTACTGTGTTATTTTGCTTTCCAAAATCTTATTTATTAAATTAACTTTCCTCCTCAGATTGTTGCCACTGTTTTGTTGCTAGGCCCATCTCCCTTTTCCCTTTCCCTCTTCCCCTTTCCTGGGGTGTGGGTCCGTGGGTCCCCACACCAATCGTCACGGAACCGGGCCAAACCAGCCTGCAAACTGTTGACACCACAAAAAATGAAAGAAAATTGAGCTTAAAAATAAGAAGCTTCCATTTGCTTATGACTTCTTCCCCTTTTCAGGAGGGAGATTATAAATAGATACATAGGAAAAACCTCTACAGGTAGGAGTCAAATCCTTCCCTTAGAAACAGGAAGCCTCGAGCACAGTGAAGATGGGCACATCATGATTTCAAGATATGTTTTGGCTAATTCATACTGAGAAAATTCCTGGTCAGGCAAAATGAGGGCCTAGAGAGGGTCAGGAAAAAAAAAGAAAAAGAGAGAGAAATGGTCTCTCCTATCCCTTACTGAATGTTATTTTATTTATGCCTTGCAGTTTCCAAGATGGGAATATGAAGTACACAGCAATCAGTTGCAGGAAGTAGGACAATGGCAGAAAACCTTACTTCTTGAGAAAACAAAATATAGAAAACCCAATTATTCCCAAGCAATTTCACAGTGTGGAGGAATCAAGCTGTCACTGCAGATTTTTTAAGCAGAAAAGAGTATATTCCATTTTTGCTTATTTCCTCCTGCTCTTGTTTTATTTATCTTGGACATCTAAAGCTTTGTGTCTCCAATTCTGATTTGCTGAGACTTTCATTGTGAGGTGAAAAGTAGATGGTATTTCCCCAGATGTTTTATGACCGTGTAACAGCAGGGAAGCCCTTGAGACTGCAATGGCTGTGATGCAGGTGGCAGGAGGAGGATGGGACCTGATCCTAGTTCTATTCCTCATCACAGGCAGGGCTTTCCTTCAACTGCCACCCAGATTGTTTATCATCCATCTGGTAAGATGTGGCCATAGTACCTGGCCTCAAGCTTGACTTTACCAACCCTCTGCTTCTAGTTTTTCCTCAGAGAAACAGAGCCTTTTGAGTAGACACACACCAAACCAACTGGTCACACTCTTGCTCACTGAAAAAAGGCCTTTGCCATATTTACTGGAGAAGGGAAGCCTGTCTAGACAGCATCCAGAGCAGCTGAACACCCAGAACACTTCCCTCCATCTGTCACAGAGATGCAAAGCCTTTCCTCTCTTGCCTTAAGTTTTTATCAGCCTAGAACTGCCACACTCTTTGCCAACATAAGAGAGGAAGAAAACAGAGGTCTATGGGGACAACATTCCAAAAATGCTCCACAGCTTCAGAATTTGTCTGAGCATCAGACAAAATCTTGAACTCAAACAAAATATTAGTAAAAATGCTAGGCATTTTCTTCAGACAACCTTTGTAGATGTAGAAATGGTGAAGTTGGCAGTAATGATGGAGGCAGGAGGCAAAGGCTCTCTCACAGTGTCTGGCAGATTTGTCTTTTTGTCGCAAACTACCAATAGGCTGAAATACCTCCATCAGTGTCCTTGTGGACCTTAGTACAAAACATAGTGATAATCTTTCTCAGTCACTAAAATATGCCCCTTCATTTTAGCCCTCTCAGATAAATAAAAGTGCATCATACATTAATTTCTGTTGCATCTTATTTATCTTGTTGGGTTTTTTTTCACATTCACATTCAGAAATCATCAGTTCCCCTCAAGCCTTGGGCAGCTCCTGGAGTACTCAGATAGTTGCCTTGTTGCAGCATCCTTTGAGTTGTATTAGGATGATACCCCAATGTAGGACATTCTGACATTATGAACATCTTTAGAAGCAGCAGCATTTTAAGACATTGGAAACACCTAAGTACTGCCTTTTCACTATTTCACTCACTATTCTGAGTTTCCTTTGCTCTTTGGTACCGTAGTACAAATTTATATGAATACAGAACTACTATATAAGACCCAATAGTTTCCAGTCATCCTTGGAAGCAAGGACTAAGCAGACATCCTGGATTTCACAACTGCACTGACTATCTGAAGAAACTCATATTTGGTTGTGGAAATTTCAGCTTTATGGTACTCTCTGCTTCTGTTTTCCTATCCTATTCCCATCTCATGTTGGTTACTGATAGTATATCTGAGTCTGCATCCTATTCCATCTGCTGTATAAAGAGGGAAATGTGTGAAGAAAAAGTTATGCATCAATTTCCAGCATGTAGCAAGAGTAGTTTACAGCCTCATCAAGGACAAAAATGTTGTTTCAGCATGTTATGTCTTCATACTTTAAAACTAAGCCTACTAACCAGACTGGGCTGACTTCAAAGTGCTACAAAATAGTGGATTAAAAGTACAAAGTATTGTCTTTAGACACTACATTTGAGTTGTCAAAAAACTTCAAATTCATACAAACAGAAATGTTCTGAAGACATTTTTTTTCTTTGTTCCTTTTTCTATTAAACTGTTTTTCATTTAAAAAGCAAAACAAGCAAACAGAACAAAGTGGTGGAGGAAAAGGATGCCAGAATGGAGGCTAAAGGATCTATCATTTTGAAGTTCAGTGCCTTTGAAGCGGCACTAAATAACACTAGTTCATGTCAGTCACTTAAAATTATAGTTATTTAACTGCTTATGTGGAATTTTGCTTTCACTACCAATAATAAGTGCACAGTTTGAGTCAGGAAACCTTCTTGTCAATCTGTGTTGCTAAATACAGTTATATATATGTTTTGTCCCATCTCCATTTTCCTTAATTTCTCTTTTAAAACATGAATTATTCTAGCTTTTCCCAACAGCTTTAATCATTTCATGTGGCAAAACTGTACTGGTTTTTTTTCACTTCAAATGAAGTCCATAGAATTCCAGTTTGCTTATTTCCTGGTTTGCCCATCAATATTTTAAAGACACTTCATTCTTCACAGCCAGGATTTTCAAAGTAAACGGATAGATGTGTGAGTTCTTATGAAAGTCTTTATGACCTATTTGGAATCCTAATCTCGTATCAGAGCAGACCAAACACCACTTTTCAGTTTTTTTGTGGTAAAAGAGCAAACACAATTTCATAATGGATAGAACTTTAATCACCATTAGCAAGTTTTCTTCTCACCATTATGCAAGAATAAAAACTACAGTGGATAGGCAGCTACCCTAGACTTTCAGGACTTCATTTGTAGTACAAAATGTGCAAACAACAAAGCAAAAAAAAGAATTGGGTTTTTAATTTTTATTTCTAAGGACTTGCTGCTGTAAGTAGCTCCTTTACTCTTCCAGCAACCCCACATGGTCTTCATAAAGTCTCAGCTGTCAAAAAACTCTTTGAGAAAAATACTATGCCCAGAAAAGAACATAATACCAACTTTTCTTTGTGAAGACCATATTATGTGGATAAGATAATTTGCAAATATTACTACGTGGTACCCTATTTTCTCAGAAACCCAAGGAAATTAATTGAACCCATCCTTTTTTTGCTACTACCTCACTATGTTAGTCCAGTCTCAGACTATTACTATTAAGATAGATGATATTTGTACTAGAATATGGATCTTTATTTGTGTCTTTTGAGTCTAGAAATGTATTTAGTTTTGCATTAAACAAAGCATGTAGAGCTATTTCAGCATCTTGATTTGATTGAAGTACCAGTGATAAGAAAATTTCCAGTGTTGCCCAACCCCTATGCATACATCTGACCACAGATGTTTCTTCACCTTTCTTATCAAATATTTTCTTTGGAGGACACATCCCTGTCAGGGAGCCCAAAATGCTGCATTTTCATCTTCTCCTCTCTTCTCAGTTACCAGGGAGCCTCTCTGGTGTTCAGCTACAGGGTGGAAATGAACTCCAGGTTTACAAAAAAACTAAGCAAGTTTAGTAAACAAAAGGAATTATTTATACTAACCGCACCTTCAATGCCATTTTGAATGTCCTGGGAAAGGTCACCTAAAACTCACAGCCCAATGCCAGCACTACAGTTATTTTGGATTTTACTGCATTTAATCATGGAGTATATAAAAGTTAAATCATTCTACTTTATATGTGCAAGACATTTGTCACCGTTATTTTCCATACTACTCAACATGAGACTTCACTACTTTAAAGGCCAATTATTTTTATCATCAACTTGTAGAATAAGTGTTAACCAGTGGCTCCTCGGAGTCACTGTGTTTCCTCATCAACATTTCGCCAATGTTAAGTCTGAAAAATTGTATATCATGAGTGAATCCAAATATGTTATATGTTCCCCTTAGTAGAGGCCATTTTTTAAATACACTGTAACATGGGACAGAGATTTACTGTTAAACATCTTATGCTTTTAACATATCTATATTACATATATATATAAATGCAGAAATATGAATAAGCACTCGGTTTCTCCAGTTTGTCCCTGCAAAGTGTTTCCTACTAACTTTCTATAACAGTTACAGAAAAATGTATGAAGTCGAAGAAACAGACTTCATGTTTCATTACTCAGGCACATCTTTGGATGTATGGAATGCAATATTTTTCTGCATAGTACTTTACGTGCTAATACTGACATACATATGTGTAGTCCCTTCTCTATGGAGAACACACCTCTAGGCTACACGTTGTCTAGTGGCTCATTAATCCATGACACCTGATTGGAAGAATGGTGGGAACTAATTAAAATGTATTTTCGAATGTTATGTTTACATTTTCACATGCAGTCTACAGGAATACTCCTCCTCACATAGCTTCATTGATCATAAGATGATACAAAGAGGAATCTAAATCCAACCATAAGAAGATGAAATGGGATGTTCGAATGGAAATGAGAAACATAATTTTAAATTGTGAAGGACACTATTAGCTTATTTTATTGGGCGATAATATGATCAGACTCTTTCAGCCTCAAACTATTAGGCTTATTTATTTTCTGAACACAAAAAATGTGATCTCAACTGTTACACATGCTCCTGGTGGAAATTTTTTGACCCTTGAAACCTATACTTCCTGGATGACAATGTGATCTTTTGAAATAAATGCATGTAAACAACTCAGAGCCACCCTAATTGTCAATGAGACCTTTAGGTGTTTTCTCAATAAAAGAAAAATATCTATAGAATATATACAGAAATATATCATTATAAGAAAAAATAATATCCAAGAGTTGGTGGAAATAATTCCAGATATGAAATCTCAGATCTAATATTTACTGAACTCAATAAAATGTAGGGAATATAAAATGTAGGGAAAATAAAATGTATATGAAATGTGATAAACTACTATAATCTCTACATACAATATTGTGTCTATAATTCTTCATTAGACTTCTGAAGGCACAACTAGCAGAGTTTGTTATTTATGTTTCTCTCAAACCCAGAAGGTTAGCATTACAGCATATGTCAAGCAAAGGAAGAGGAAAGATTTTTTTCCCCACTATTTTTAACAAAAACTTTGCTAGATTTCCAATCCTAAACACATATCTCCACTTTGCACATTTCTCTTCATAACACAGTTGGTACCTGAGCAATGTTAAGAAATCAAATAAGAGCAAGGAAATCAACTTAAGTAGAGCCAATATATCAACACAATTACTGATAACAATGACACCAGATATACCACATTGGTTATCACCAAATAAACACAGTTCTGAACCACATCATCTAAAGCACAACTGTTATTTTATTCTTATAATTAGAAAAAAAAATAGAAAAGCAGAAACAAGCATTTCCACTAAGTTAGAAATATTCTAAAACAATGTACATTTTTCCTCAAGCTACATAAAAGTCTTCAGCAAGAGCTGCAGAATGTCCCATGCTTTGCACAGGATCAGGACACCAAATATACCTGTCCTTGAGTTGCCAATGCTATGTTCTCCAGCCTGAGATACTTGCCAGATGGAAGAATCAACTTTTATCTTGGTTGTTCCCCAACGATTTTTTCTAACCCATGCAGTAAAAAAAAAGTATCTACAAAAATAAATCCAAAAAAAGAAAGAGTGCTAGGGCATTAATGTGAAATGTAAGGAATAATACCTTGGAAGACCTGCCGTCAGAGCTTTACCATGCACATGCACAAACACAGATGTGCTGGCAGGAGAAATCAGCGAGGAAACAGTAGCTCTAAACCTCAGAAGTTGTGAGGGGGATGACTGACCTGACTGCTTTTCTCAGAGCTGCTCAGGCAACCCACCTAATCCAGTCTCAGCTGCAACTTCACTCAGCACAGAGAATTATTCCTGGGATGAGCCCCTCAGCCATCCTTGGGACAAGCAGCAGCAGATCCAGGTAGAGCACCCAGGAATGAGGTGGACTGAGGGGTAGAGGAAGCAAAAAGGATGGAGAAAATATAACAAATCTTTTTTTGTAAATGTCTTTTGCCCAAATTTGTATTGGAAGAAACATTACAGAGACCCTTGCTTTGAATGGAATAATAAAAGAGTTTTAAAATTAAATATTACTGATTGCCATTGTCCTTAGGTAAACTTCCACAAAACATCAAGCAAATATTCTTGTTCTTCCATATTGGTGTCATGTATGACAACCAGGACCATATCTATGACCACTCACTCTTCTTCGTACCTTTCTTCTCACTCCATCCTTCAACTCCCAGCAGTGTCTGCTCTTGTTTAATCCATTATGTGGTGCTGAATTAATACCTACAAGAGTATTCTTTCCTACTCCTCCCCTAAATAAATAAATAAATAAATAAATAAATAAAAATGTAACGTAATAATGTTGAACCCCCAAGCTGAAAATCTCACACAATTCAATATTATGTTCTCTAGCCTCAAACTCAGCTGGAGGCTTGAGTTCAAGTTGGCAGAGTGCTCTGAAAGTTCTTGGAGCTCTGGTGTTAGCATCAGGTACTAGTTTCATTGGTTTGCCTTCTGCTTCCTAGCAAGACTCAGAAAAACTATGTAAAAGCACTTATGCTCAGGTTTTACTTTCAGTAATGGATGTAAATAAAGGTATTAGTACTCAGAACAAGGCATGCAGGAATTTAGCCAATAAAGTTCAAAACAATGAGAACATTTCCTGCCCACTACTGGAAATGTACCTTCTATATCATAAAATGTGCCAGTTTTCAGCATGAGTATGAGTAGAAAACCATTTTGGGGATTGGTTTTTTTATGAATTTCAAACAAAGGTGGTGAAGAACTCACCTCAGCTCATTCCACAGATGAGCAGAAGAGCTGTTAATTGATGTCCAGGGACCATCTCGCATAAGGAAAGGTTTGTTCTCAGTAAATCTAGGATAATCCAGAACACCTTATGACTTCATATTAAGTGAATGTGTTTGTTTGAGAAGAGTTCATTGCAGTTAACTATATTAAATCCACAAGTTTCAGCCCAAAGCTGTTCATTTAAATTTAATGTGTGCTTACTGCAAGGTAGGCACATGCTAGAGGTTTTCTTTTGTTTGGAAGTTGTAGGGATTGCAAGTGAGTTGGCAGGTCTTCTTTTTATCCTCCCTAATAGCAATCAAACAAGGGTTAGAGGCACTTTATAAATAGCAGCAGAAAAGCATTTGATCATGGCATCAACCAGCTGAAAGACTGGTTTGTTTGTCTTGGGCAATGACAACATCATCCTTTTCAAAGCACAAGCTTTAATTATTCAGTCACAAAACAGACATTTTTACTGAATTTCTCCTGGCACTCTCCAAAGAAATTCAAATTCTGTGAAACTGCGTATGTGGACCAAGCCTTTCTAATAGCAATACCTAACATTTCACAAGCCTGCTTTAAATTATCAGACACAAATCCAGCAAACCAATGGAGAAAGTATCTCCTCGCTTCTAACACTCCCATGAAATATGGCAAGAGACTATTTTCTTCAAAGACATTGAATTACTAATGTATGTGATATTTCAAATTATTTGTATTTGCATTACTATATTTTAGATGCTTCATGCGCTATGTATCAAGTTTTAGAAGGCATTTTCTTCCTTAGGGTCACATCAAAACTTAGGAGCAAGTTAGTGGCAGTAATGCTGCAGGGGAAGTGCACTTTATAGGCTGCAAAGTTAAGAAGAATCGTCAGACTCAAATGATTCAAGTCTTTTTCTGCCACAGAAGTGGCAACAACTCATTTCTAAAACATTTTTCACTGGGATAGAAGTGCCTGACAAGAAGCAGACATACTAATTAACAATGGTGAACGATACATTGAGGTGGATGTCTCAAGAGCTTGAAACCTTCATGCAATTAGGACAGTGATGTGCATTTGTTGTGCTGAAAAAGCTTCAGAAAGTACTCACTGCCAGCACACTCAGGAGGTCACGCTTTGTGGGTCTCGCAAGCCTGCCTGACAGCTTTGTAAAGAAAGCTTCCATTTTTTTATTTACTTTTCTATCCATATCACAGTGGAAGCTGCTAGGCAGGGAATTAGAGAGATTGAGGCATAGATTAATTTAACACCAAAGGCAGTGTAACTGTCAAAGTGTACACCTGCACCCTTGTAGAGTTACCCAAACAGAACAAATCCCTTGCTGGAACCAACCAGGTCTGACAGGGGACCTGTCCTTTGCCTCCTCTGCCCTGAGCTCACGCTGCAGGATCAGCTGATGCCACCATCACAGCAGTGCTGCTTTGGTCTGCCTTGGCAGCCCTGAGCCTGTCTGAACTAGCACGAGAGCCAGCCAGCACCTAGCTCTTCATGTTGAGAAAACAAACCCAAACAACTGGAGTAAACGGTTTTCCTTAGCTTGTATTTTATTTATAAACCGTGGAGTGAGTGATTTTCATAAGTTCGTTGTTTTTTTTTGATGCTTTTGTTTGTTTTTGTTCTGTTTTGCTTTTGCTTACACTTATTCTGTGAAGTTAATAGTTCTCCTTGATTCACTGTGTGTGTGTGTGTGTGTGTGTGTGTGTGTGTGTATGTACACAGATATATGTCACTGCTAATTCAGCAGGCTGATGCTGAATTTCCAGCGGAAATCAAGCAACACAGCAACGTGTGGTTCTCCTGCACAGCACTGCAGGACCATCTCAGCCCCAGCTGCTCAATTAAGTTGCTAAGCACTGTCCACGTGAATAACTGACCGGTAATGCATAGGGAGAAGTAGCACGTTTCGGCAGACTTTGACATGCTGCTTAAAGCGGGCGCTGAGTAAACACAGAGCTTTTAGGCTGGGCAGTGAGCTTGCTGCCAGGCTTTCCCAAGCCCTATTATCCTGCTAATGGATTAAACTGTCAGTGTGTGGCTAAATATAAATCCTATGCGAGCAGCAGCAGCTCAAGTAGCCAGGGTCCAGAGACCAAGGCATGGGGAGGGGGACAAGCCTGGTGCCTGGCTGCTCTCCATGGCTGCAGCCTTTGTGCCAGGCTACATCTCTTGGACCCCAGCACGGCTCTTCTCCCTTCTCCCACCACCTCTCAGACATGTAGCTAAATCAGCCCCATTAATCTTACACAGCATATATTAGTGCTGTCAGAAGCCACCTGTGTAAAACTGAATAGGGGTGTGCCACTCTCACATGAGAGCAGGTGCCCATCAGCCGTTTCTCCTTGAGCAGACAGTTCGCTGAGGGACAGCATAGATAACACCCCGTGGAAGCAGAACTTATAGGTGCTTTTCTCAAATGCAACTGAAGCAAAGCATTATTTGTTCCGATGTAGAGAGTGAAAATGATCATTGCCTTTGGCTGCATGGCTCCATCTCCTGGCTTTAGGAAGATATTTTACAGCAAAAGGAAACTGCTTATCTTCTAATAATGTAAGAAATGAGGGTATTATTGATATCCTGGAGAGATATTGATTCATTGGGTTAAAAAAAAAATAAAAAATTAAAACCTTGTTACTCTGTCTTTCTGAAGTAGCGCAAATGCTGTTAAAATTTCTTCATAATGCATGTTGCTGCCCTTTATATCTTTAGTTTTGCTTTCTTGAGATGAAATGAAAATCTTTGACCACATAGTTTATTCCTGTTGACAGTGAAGAGGTGTGTCAAGACTGGAAGGGACTGCTTTTCTGCTGCAGCCTTCAGCTAGTTGCTGTTGATTCCTGACTCCCTCTACATTGAGTACAATACCTAGCTGGTTTTATTTCAGCCTAATCAACTTCAAAGAATAAAACATGTCAATGTGTCCCAAAGAAGTTTAATTGTGTTTTCCCTTTGACAGGATGTGGTCGCTGTAGACATCAGTCTCACCCAGTGGTGTGGAGTGGAATGGCTCATTGAGGCCATGCAACTTTCCACATCTCAACCATCTTCGCCTAGGCTCCATCTCGATGGTATTCCCAGCTCCATCCAGATATGCTGGAAATACTGGCCTTCAGCCTGCCAGTCATCCTTACTAGCATTCAACTACCAAACATTTTTGAAACGTACTCTCTGAGGATTTATCTTAATCATATAAAAAGAATAAGGAAATCCTTTCATGTATTTATCACCTACATACTACTCAGAGGCACATTCACATCAGCATATTCAGTCATAGACCTGAAGCACAGGGGTTTGCCTCTGTACAAAGGCTAAGCGAGATCCAGCTTTAGTCCCCAGTACTATAGTTTAAAAGCAGTTTCACAGATCTGTAAAACATATCTGAATGTCAGAATGAAGGGCAAACCTTGAAGTGGACTGCAAAAGCACTGTCGGTGGAGGAAATGTAGCATTTGTATTGAAATGAATAAGACAACCTGGTATATAAGAAAAATATAAGATTCAAGGAGATAACTCAAGGTAAAATTCCTAACTATTATTTTTAATAATTGATGAGAAAGATTTTTTATTTCAGGTTGTGTATTATTAATGATGACCCACAGTACAGTATCAGAGTGGGGCACTGAGAAATGTCAGTGTTCATCACAGTTGTTATTTACAGATAATATTTGTTCATCAGTCTAAAAGGCAAAGCGTGTCAAACTAACACCGGATTCCTATATCACAAACCTTGCGGTCTCACTTTCCCTCTTTTCATCTGCCACTCACACAGCTTTCAGTTCTTTCTAGACAATATTCTAAGGGTCCTCTCCTTATCTTCCCACTCTCTCTGAAGTCAATGGAAATTTTCTGCTTTTCAGCAAGGATGCATCTAGTCCCATCTCTTTAAAAATATCACTGCCAAAGGGAACAATGACTGCTCTTCACAATAGGTGAACAATAGGATATGCTCCACATGGATCTGACATTTTCAAAGACGGGGAAGGTAGTTACATAGGACTTAAAAATGTTTGATGCAAATTTCATTTTGCACTCTCCTTCTCACAGTCTTATTGAACTTCACTAATTTTTCACACAGTCATAGATGCAAGAAAAAATTAATTTTCTATTGTGAGCTACTGTTGGTACTATGCTGCCAGGCATCTATTTCCCCCAAATAATACTTTGTATGTCAATGGATGACATGAATGTAACTGATGGTGTGATGCTGAAAGGCAATTTCAATGCAAATGAGCAACATGAGGACAAGATTTCAAATGTTCCTGCATCTATAATGCAAGACATGTTGCTCTGCCCAGTGTTCAGAAATGTTGTGGCACTTCATTATGTCCAGACTTCATGCATTCTGCAACACAGTAAAGGAAGCATTAACAAATATTCAACAAACCAACTTTGGACCAGACTCTGGTGCTTTGATGGGACTATTTGGTGTTTTCCTCTGCATCATTCCCATTGAAATATGTAAACTTAGACGTAAAGATAAATGGAGACAAGACTTTTATTGAAATCTGACCAGTCTAAGATTTGCCTGCATTTTAAATGGCAAATGAGCCATGGAAACTGAACCTTCCCATCTTTACAATGGCAAAATTTTCATTAACTTCATCCCCTATGAAGTTTTCACATATTACCCTCGGAACTTTGCAGACAGCTACCATGCTCCTCTAACTTACATCTTTTAGTACTGTCTAAGGCTCTGTTTTTTCATGTCTTTCTAGAAATTACATCTGGGCTAGCTTCAGTGAGCATATGGCTGAGGTCAAAGGAATAGGGCACTGCACTGCAGGCCAGCTGTGCCCTTGCCCACTATCCAAGCTGTGCTCTGTACAGACACTGCTAATAGTAAAGTGAGTAGAGTCAGCCTCTACCAGCAGTCCTTTCATTATGAATGTTAGCCAAGATAATTAATTTGATAATAATTTGATAATTAAAATCTTATGGAATTGGGTGTCAACTTTTGGTCAAAGTTCCTTGTGAACTACAGCTGTTTGTGTATCAGTGTGAAGCGAGTATTACAAACTGTACAGCACCATACATGACAAGGAAAAAGAGAATTGCTGCCAAGCAGAGAACTGGAGACTGAACTCTGAACTGTATGAGAGCAGGTGGCCCAGGCTTCGAGCAAGAAGTCAAACATGTTGCATAACCTGAGTTCTCCCACTTTGTTCCCTAATTAAACTCATGATTCAGGTAAAGACAAATAGTGGAAGTGATGGTAGAGGTGATGGCACTTAACACTTCTGTATCCTACATAAGATGCAACAGCATTTCTTTCAGGATGTTTGTTTCTTTGTTTACTTCCCCCCCCCCCCCCCTTTTTTTTTTTTGTACATAATTTTATATGCATTGTTTTTCTTTGAACAGTTTTGAACCGCATAATGAGATGCCAAAGTGCAACTAGATCACAGAATTATAGCTTCAACTTTCCTGCTTTTATTTACTATTGAATTTCAGAATGCACATTTTCTACTGCTGTGGGAATAATGAAACTCAACAGAACTATTTTAAAAAGATGAGAAAATCTATACAGCGTTCTGGTTTGTTCTTAAGGAAATCTGCATCTGTGAATCACTATATTTCCATTATGTCCCCAGACCAACATTACTCTACAGTGTATTTTTCTCTGACCTCTTGGCTGTACCACAAGGATCAGTATTTGTTTCCTGAAGGTAGGTATGATTTTTTTTTTCAATTGGAAGGAGCAATGTGTAATTCATGTCTGCATTATCTGTTTCTCCAATAGTTGAGAGGGCCTGATACCAGGATGCAGGTAGCAGCCTGTGGTAGTAGAAGCCTTTGAGTAAGTCACCAAGTATTTCATGGCAGACACCAGGCTGCTTTCCCAGGCAGAATCCCTAAAGTGTCACATTTTATAAATAAGAAGGTTTAGATCAAATTCTTTACTTTTGTTCCCCATTTCCAATAGCAGTGTCACTTTGACAAGGAGAGGCAAAATACTGTGCAAATCACATCCTGTTTGCATTTGGTCCTTGCTAATATAACAGTTCAGTTGTCTACAAGCAGCTAATTGCACATCTAATACAGTGACATACAGAACTCAGTGGCAACTTTCATCCTATTTTTCCTTCATTATCATTATGGCACATCTGTTTGCAGACCCCACCAGACCCCTCTCAGAGCAGCCAGGAAGCACAGGGCACAAGGGTGCCATAGGCTCATTTTGATGATGGTGAGCAAACACGTAATGTTTCTTGAAACTGTTTGAAACCAACTCACATAGAGATCTTAGGTTTGCAGGCATGCTCTCATAGCTCTTCCAGTAAAGAAAGAAATGATCACCCCAGAGTGTGAAGCAATTCTGCACAGTATGCTATCAGATTTGTTCAGGTGTAAAGTTGTAAATACGAAAATCTGCAAATTATTACATATTTTTTTCTGATTCTGTGTCACTCTTGAAGCTTTCCAGAGCTTCCATTGATTTGCTCAGGTAATTTTGCCTCCAGGAGAAAAGAATGCAAGGCAGCAGGCACTGGAGACACTGCAAGGACTTTTATGAGGTGAGGTGGCATCCCCTAAATGCCACAGTAGCTTTGATGAAAGACAGAGCACAGCAAACACAAATATAAATGAGTTCCAGTTTTACCACAGTGCATTTTTTATTCAAGGAGTATACTAAGTTGTTGTGTTTTGTTTTGTTTTTTTTAATTGCTTCTCATCATTTAAGCAGGGTTTGCAGGGAGAGACTTTTTTTTTTTTTTCCCAACCAGTTGATGGAGTTGGAAAAAACTGGACAAACTTAGTCCAAGTTCCTTCATTAGCCATGACAGGCTGCAGATCCCTGTTATTGCTTGTTCAAATAGCTTTCCTTAACAATGATGAGGAGGAGAGAAGAAAGTGGAGAAAGAGAAAGAAGGACATGGAAAGATAGCACACAGAAATACATGCTTATTTCCATTGTGCAACCTCCTCATTTCTTTGTCACCTATCCATGAGAAACTGTCTTTTCCATTTTTCTCTATATGTTTATTTCAGAAACCTCAGCAAAATAACCTCATTTGATTAACTGCAGTTAGAGGAGTTATAGAAAAGTGTGCAAAAGGAGTTAAATAAAAGTATACACAGAATATATATGATCTCCTGGTACTCACTACTAGTTCATCTCAAACCTCAGATCTTCAGGAACATGTAGAAAATGCTGTATGTGTGTTAAACACAATGCGTTGGATGCTCACCCCTTCTCAGACTTTGGAGAAATACGCTGGCTCTATGAGCCTGCGTCACTCTTGTCAGACATTTTAGGGCTATAAGTAGGCCTGAATTCATGCTTTTCCATTTAATTCAGTTTAAATACCTGGATTAACTCGTGCTGACTTCAGTGGGATCAAAATCAGCCAGTGCAATGCACATACACTCACTGCTCCCAGCACAGAGCTGTACATGGTTCTCCAGCCATAGTTAAAATACAAGGCAGCATTTTAGAGAAATGGGGTACAGTCTGATCACTCCTAGACATACTTTCCAGCAGAATTATTACGATGAAGAATAATAACTTTATGATGATTGCCAGAACCTTCAAATTTAAGCTTAAATCTAAGTAGGAGAATTTAAGTAGAAGAGAAAATGTGGTCTATTGTGCAACTGACTTCACTGAGGTCTCTTCTTATTTACCTCCATCACATTGTGGGAACTCAGAGGCATGATCTGCCTCCAATTATGGCATATGCACGTAAATGTAAACTTCCAGTTGTCTAAACAGCCTGTATTCCCCTGAAGGAAGCAGCAGAGGCCAGAGAGTGCATCAGCCCTGGGGCCTGACTCTGCCATCCAGACAAGGCACCTGAGTGTCTCTTTGAGTTGCCCCTTGCAAGGGGCTGAGGCGTGTGACTAGGCCCAACCTACACAAGACCTGTGATGCCAAGAGCAGCTGCTGGTGGCCAGCCAGGCATACTCATTGCTAGGGACACTAAATGCCCATGAGAGGACACCGGTGGCTTCTTCACGGACTGGCTGTCTGCCATCTGATGACTACAACAGTCATCTACTGTTGACTGGGAGCTGTGGCACCTCCTATGGGGTATGAAGCTGAGGGGTATGAATCTCAAACTAAACACTGCTTGGTTAGTTTTTACAAAATGTTTGCTTGACTGCAGCTCCATTCAAAGAAGTATTATCAGTTTTAATTAATTTCGTAATTATTTTATGCTTTATCTGGATTCACAGAAATTTCTGAGGTATATCAGGCATCACTGTTACCTAGATCTTTTTATGATGGAAAATTACTATAAAATATTCATACTGTAGGACTTCCTCATACTGATTTCTTAATGTTTAATCCAGCACCATCTTCAAATTACAAAATGAGCTAAAAATATGATGTTGTAGGAGTACAAAGGAGATGGAATATTCAGAACTAAGCTGGTAACATGAAATACAAATACAGAGTAAGCTCTGTCACTTAGCAAATAGCAGCACATCAGCTGCATCTCCAGAACTCCTAATTACAGACATACATTAATAGCTTTCTCTGCATTTTCTGCTCCCCTGTCATCCTGCTCACAGGACTGAGAAAGGAGGCCTGCTCAGAGCTCTTGCTTGTGTCATCTGCAAACACAGCTACAGCACAGTGGTCCAAGTGTTAGCACTGTCCTGTCGAATGAAGTAGCTGATGGTGTACAGCAGGGCTTTGCTCTATTCATCTGGGCAGCCCATAGGCCATAGAAAGCTAACTCACATAAAGGCTACTGGGGAAAAACAGTGGTCTTGAATTGGTTGCCCATCTTTACTGGAATATCTACAGATTTGTTTGTGGACAAAAGAGCACCTGGAGATTTTCAAAAGAAGAGATGAGTATTTGGGTGAGCACTGCCCTTTTATAACACTGGCAAGAATTTCCTACTTTTTGGCAGCTGGTAACATTACAAGATCAAATCCTCACTTATGTTATAAACTGTCTTGGTTGAGTAATACTTCAAAAAGAAAGGAATGTTAATAAAATACATTAATTTCTATCCTTGCTAGCTTTTAAGGTATTAGAAAATATATTTATTATGTAATTCTGTGTACCACATAAATTCCTGTCACATTAAAATAGCACACTGTGTTTTATTAAAAAGTGGCTAGCTCCGGTTTAATAGAATGAAAAGCTACTAAATTCTTCAGAAGTAAATAAAGCCACGAACTCCAACACCATCATAGCACTTAAAATTTGTAGAAGCTGAATAAAAACATAAATAGCATACATTGTAAGGCTCAAAATAACCCCATTGCAGCTATCAACATTGTTAGTGCTTTCCATTTCACAAAACAACTACTATTTTTCTTAAAGATATTTGAAGCATTTTCTTCTTTACTGTATCAGCAGTGGCTAGATATGGATTGCTTAAAATATAAATAAACTTTCTCCACAGGTTCATTAACTTCTGTAGCAGAACACTGATGAGATCAGTGCCTTTCTGCACTGAATTGTTACCTGGTAGACCTGTGCTGTGATGGAAAGATGATCTGCAGTAGAACATGAGAACATTCCAGAATTAATGAGCAGCTCCGTTTTGTCTATATCCAAATTTTCTACACCTTAGATGCTTGTATGCAAGATTTCAGTTCCTCCAGAGAAAGGAACATATGCCAAGGTATATACCTCTGATGCTTGAGTATTCAGGAGTGATGAGATTCACTTTTTGACCTCAGTCCAAGTTTATTTCACCCCTGGCTTGCAGGTCTTTTTTAACAGATCAGGCATTAGACAAGTCTAAAAGGTCACGGAGAAGCTACTCGTTTCAGTGAAGAAACGTTGTCCTCGACACAGGGCAGCCTGCCTTGTTCACGGGGCAGCCTGCAGAGATAAAGGTGTTTCTATCTTGACCTTCATGATTTTAGATCTTCCTTCTATAAGCCTGTTGAGAGAATTTCCAAGTAGCAAGCTTAGCGCTGCACATGTCTTTGGGTAAGCTGCAGTAACAATTCTGGCATAAGCAAAATACTGAGTTTAAATTAGAATCAAATGATGGTGGTATCAAATATTTCATGTAACTCCTCAGCATTTCTTGTCAAAGCTTGAAAATTATAACTTGCTTTCTCTTGTATTTAAAAGCTGGAAGAAAGTAAGAACCCTTACTTCTTCTGCCCGCCTCATCTAAACAAAGGAATGGAAAAGTCTGAGATCTGTTCACAGATCTTACCATCAAAAATGTTGTTATCTTCTTCATGTCATCTACGGACTGATTAGAAGACTGTTACCTCTAAGCACATGTAAAGTGGCAATAGCTGAGAGGAAGAAGCTGTCTGTTACAATCAAATTGAAAGAGAAAAAAATCCATGAAGTACAAAAAGTTTAGCACAGTTATTTTCAACACCATTTTCTCATCCAAATCTTAATTTATTAACTTCTTTTAGCATTACTCTTCACATATGTGAGAGAGACGAGGCTTAATCAGTTTCTATGACACATTATCCACCATTCATATGCAAATGTTATCATTTGGATCACTTCATCAAATTGGATATTGTTCCTTAATCAAGCTACTGAAAACAGGAACCCTGCTTAGAAAAAGGAAATCATCCCCCCCAATAAGACAAAGGGAGATATTTTCAAATTCCTTTCTTTCTTTTTTTTTTTTTATTTCACCAAAGAATTTTTATGAGCTATTATAACGAGCTATTTTAATGAGCATATCGTATGGCCTTTGGAATTTGTTTCTAAGCTTTCTTTTAACCTCATCATTCTTTTATTTGGCTAATATTTCTGAACGATCAAATGGAGTTTTCCTGGCACACCTCTGTTCCCCTTGTGACTTGTGTCAAGGAGGCTAACTGAAACATTCTTATTCTGCGGCTAAATTTTATCATGATTAATTAGCAAATTGAGTTGTTAAAGAAAGTAATAGATGAATCAGCAAATAATGTGTTGTTCGGTAAAGCAAAGTAAATCAGAATTCTTTTTTCAGAATCATAGGATTGCTCAGGTTGGAAAAGACCCTCAAGATCATTAAGTCCAACCACAACCAAACCATAATACTCTAATTCTACAACCCACTGCTTAATCATGTCCCTGAGCACGACATCCGAACAGTTTGTAAACACTTTCAGGGATGGTGACTCAAGCAGCTCCCTGGGGAGCCTATTCCAGCGCTTAACAACCCTTTCTGTAAAGAAGTTTTTCCTGATTTCCAAGCTACGTTTCCATAAAATTGAATTTATTTTCTAGACTTATCAAAATGGAAAACCAAGAATAGGAATGGAAGTACGTGAGCTTTCTCTGGGATTCATCTCATCTCACCTTGGCTATCTCACAACAGCATTTACCTCTCAGTTTATGGTTCAGTCTTTCTCTAGTTAAAGTAGCAAGAAATATGCCTTTAGGGAATGTAATTTATGCAGTTTATTTTATACATTCACATTCATAGTGATATCCCAAAATGCTTATTTTCATCAAATAGGTAAAGTTGCAGGCTGCATGGCTAGCTCAGCTATAAATATTTCAAGCTAGTGAGTTGCCTCCCTCTGGTTTTCATGTATAGCAACATATTCGCACACACACAGACATGAAGAAGTCCCATATGTTAGAGAAATTAAGGCCTAATATCCAGTGTCCAAAATTTTAGGTATCTGGGGATCATGACAGCTTGAACATCTTTAATTTGCCCATCTTACATATACGCATGGTGATATAACCTTTAATTAAAGCACTCCTTCCTTTTTTCCCCAAAAGATGCATCCTTCACTCCATGCACAATTAATGGGCAATTGTTCAGTGACTGAGAGCGGGAACAGCGATTATTTAGAATAGTCAGAATCTTTTAAACTTGGCCCTATCCAACATTCTGGTAATTAAAACAAAAGCAATGTGGTACACAGAAAATGAATTTTAAAAAGGTGTTGACAGGTTTCGAAATAAATGTGTAAACAGTGAGGCCTCATTAAGGGCATCTACACATAAAGGCCACACTGAGGTCAGTTTTTGGCCTTCATATTTTGATTAATGATCTGGAAGAAATCAGAGAATCCTTACAGATTAAAGTTAACTGGTACACAGAACGAGGGTGCACTGAAACAAATGAATTTATAAGCAGCTGCAAGTAAATGATATGTGAATTAATAGGGATGACTGGGAGGAAAAAAAAAAAAAAGATAGGAATTATGCGTATAAGGAGATTCTGTCTTGGGAACAGTAACCAAAAGTACTGGGCCATCATGTCAGCCAGCTGGAGACAAATTCCTTGTGTGGGAAGTAAAGGCAAAAACAGCAAAATAAAAATTCAGTCCTGGGACAAATGAGCAAAATAACACTGAAAAGGGTTAGAAAGGTGATGTAACTTCGTAAGTTTTTGAATGAGATGCTGAGTGCAGTCCTAGCCCACAGCTCAAGAAAGAATAAATTGGATCTCTTGATTCAGAGATGAACCAGGAGAAAGATTAAAAAAGACTGGAAAGCATGTCTTAGTGGAAAAGTGAAGTTGAGTCCATTTTCCTTTATAAGAAAGCTAAAGTGTCCCTTGATCACAGTTTCTAATTGCCTTTAGGGGGAATAGAAATTCAATAATTGTGATCTCTTCAGCCTGAAAAGCACAAAACATAACAAGATGAAGCATTTGCAAGTTGGAAGTTGAGACGTTCGGAAATAGAAAGCATATGGATTAGTATTATGACAATAAACCACTTTAATAGTTTCACAAAAATAATGACTGCCTGTCCACATTGCAAACATTTAAACTGAGATTTTCCATCTTTTTAGAAGAGGTGCTCTAGTTAAAAAATAATTCAGGGAAGAATCAGCACATGCTGTACTAGAGGTCAGAGTAAATTGTCATCTCTGGACTTAGGATCTATAACTTTGTCATTTCACTTAATTGCAGTGGGGAACCGTATAGCAACTGCTGAGTCACAGCCTGAATCGTTGATTGAGCACCTGGAGAAAAGATCCAGTCAGCCTTGGGAGCACAGGTGAAGGCAATTCTTAGACTTTGTTTAAGGGCTGATTGCAACTGCAGAGGGTTCTCTTACTGGAGAGCCTTCTTTTGTGGGGTTTCTCCTGCGAGCCTAGATCCTTGGAGGTAAGCATTTCATTTTCTTCTTTCTTTGTAACATCTTCTTTTTGTGTTGGTTCTGTTGCTATTACAGGGACCCAAGTCTTATTTACTGTACATTGTTTATACCCTCGTATTATTATGGAAATATTTTTTTATTTTTTTTCATGGGATTTCTTGTGCTGTGTTGTCAATGTGCTGCACTGACATTAATCTGTACTACAGGCCAGTTGGAGATAGAGGTATGGAATTACTGGCAATTCTGAGAAGGAGCATAAAAATGAGATTAAGTTCAGAAGTTTCTGTTGACTGAATGCAGTTTGAAAGGCCTGTACCTTATTTTTCAAAGTACACTTTGCACAATCAAAGCACAGCTCCTCTTGCTATCGGCCACAGCCCTGTGAATGTGGCTGCCAGACTGACTCGCCTTGCTGCAATGTGGTAGAGGACACCAGGAAGCTCTGCAACCATAGCTTGACCCACCAGATACACTTTCTTAACTTAGCTGTTTTGTTCATAGCACAATATTTCAATTCATGGTGCCTGGGAGGAAGAGACTTTCTTCTAAAATGAAGGGAGTATACTCTGCCCTGCCTTATTTTATGGGTCTCTATAACAAGAGGCTTTATCTTTGCTTTTTATCCATTTAGCTATAAATCTCAGGATTCCTAAGTTTTGACTCCAGAGGACCCCTATAATTTAGTTTGATGAATGATTTTGTGTTTTATGATGAAATCTTTGGTAAGATGTAATATTTCACTTCCTAGTAATTAATGGGTGGCAGGCAACACAACACAGAAATTACAGGTTGGATAAAACAAATGCATAAATCAAGATGAGTCAAAATCTGCATAAGCTGCTAGTTGAGAACTAGAAAATGCCTTTGCAACAGGGCAAAATCCAAGACAAAGTGTAGAATCATAAACAAATTTTGTAGTAGTCTTGATTCTGTCTGCAGTATTCCCCAGGGACTGCTTCCCTTCCTTCTGTGCAGTGTGGTACCAGGTACAGTTTGCCTGCTCCCAAATTTCCCAACCACAATGACTTCATCTTTTCATATAAAAATCCTCTCATACCCCCTCAATATTGAAATATAGTATATACTCTTTAAAAAAAAAAAAAAAAAAAAAAAAAACCTTCAAGAGAAGGCGGAGAAGTTGAATAGTGGAAACATTTACCAGATGGTATCAATTTACAGGCATTTATAGTCTTTGAAAAGTCAGAGAAAAGATTCAATAGAGAAACAGGATACAAGTGACTAAGGATGCATTTATCTTTTCTTCTACGCAACTTAAAAAGAGAAGAAAAGGATTAAAATCTTAAGAGGTCTGTTGCTACTGCTACAGCCCAGATCAACAGTGACCCAGAGAAGCATGGCCATGGTGCAGAGAGATGTGTAGGGATGTGCTGTAGTGCAATCAGTCATTCTTTGTGCAGTTCTTCAGATTACTTTCCTGACAGTACTGCACGTCTATGCTATGAAATATGAGGTTAGCTACTCTACCCTAGTAACATTTCTGTGACCTTTTCTATTATCTAATTAATATGCCATATGACTCCTTACATGTTCAGTATTTCTAGAAACTTATATTCAGTTGCTGTTTGAATATGTCTCTCAGTAATCAAGAAGTTTGTACTTTCTATGTAGATGCAGAATTGAATGAATGAAAAAAAGTAAAAATGTTTATTTCCACTAAAGTACATTAGTTTGACTATGTATGGTAACTACAAGATTAAAGTCAATGAAATGTATAGGCTAATCTCCTTCTGAAGTTACATGGCAGTAGCCAGACTAGATGATCTGCTGGTCTGAAATCAGGCAGCTGGGCTCCTGCAGCAAAGGTAGCCAATTTCTATTCTGCTTCTGTGTCTAAAGAGCTGTTTCTCTTTCACAAAAATAGTGGAAGTTCATGTGGCACTCCGACTGAGTGTTGACTATGCGGGTTATGTTAGCAATTCATGCTGTTGTGCCAGGTGAGTGTCTCTAAACAAGTATCTGAAAATGGTGCAAATATAAAGGTGAGGAGAAGCCCAGAGAGGAATCATGGTAGACTCCTAGTGCCAGATGTTTTATCAGTAATGATTGAACTGTGTGGACTATTCCTATGAATGTGTAACTTACTCAGTGGCATAATGATAGTTTCGTTTTGTGTTCACTCTCTCCCTTAAAAATCTGATGTGAGGCCTTTCTGACCTTTTCAGATCATTACATTGACTCTTTCTTGAGTACTAGTTCAAATCTCTTTTCCATGAATCATAACAAATTATTCAGATAATCACTATGTATCCTTACAGAAACTATCGATTTCAAACTAAGAACATTAACTGCACTCATTAGCACAGAAATTCTGCTGCCACATTGCTGTGCAGTTATTCAGATGAAGTCTTCTCTATCTTAGAAGCATATTGCAATAATACAGCAAACCAACACTATGAAATGTCATCATGCAGACAACAAGTAAAACACAGCAGAGCCAAAGATGGAATCATACAGTCCCAGTTCACACTACAGCCACTCAAAGGACTGAACTGAAATGTGGTGAAACCCCAAGAAAGAATCTCTTATTAACTTGTGGATTTCTCTTTTGCAGAATAGTCCAGAAGAGCATTGGTTATCTGAGAACCTTGCTGAATTGTATTTGTTATCACCAAAAGATTCACATCTAGTATGTGCTATATTTATTCAATTACTTGATATGAAAAAATAAAAAACAGAATCACAGAATCACTCAGGTTGGAAAAGACCTCAGAGGTATTTGAGTCCAACCACGACCCAACCATACTACCTTAACTCTAACAACCCTCTGTTAAATCATGGCCACCACATGCAAAGGGTTTTTAAACACATCCAGGGATGATGACTCCACAACCTCCCTTGGGAGCCTGTTCCAGTGCTTAATGACCCTTTCTGTAAAGAAGTGTTTCCTGACATCCAAATAAAGCTTCATCTACTCATTTTATAGTTAGAACAAGTATAGATAGTAAACATAGTATAGAATGAATGCTAATAATTCTCAATTATTCACAGAAAGCTGTGTCTTCTTTAAGGCTAAGATAGTGTTAATCACTGCTGGCTCATGGCCAACCTGTCATCCACTGGGACCTGGGTGTCCTGGTGGATGGCAGGTTGGCCATGAGCCAGCGGTGTGTCCTGGTAACCAAGAAGGTTAATGGGATCCTGAGGTGCATTAAGAAGAGCATGGCCAGCAGGTCACAGGAGGGGATCGTCCTTCCTTTACTCTGCCCTGGTGAAGCCTCTCTTGGAGTACTGTGTCCAGTTCTAGGCTCCCCAGTACAAAAAAAAAAGACAGGGTTCTCCTGGAAAGAGTCCAGTGGAGGGCTACAAAGATGAACACCTTCTTTATGAGGGAAGGCTGAGAGACCTGGGTCTGTTCAGCATTGAAAAAAAGATGACATAGAGGGGATCTGATCCGTGTCTATAAATATTTAAGGAGTGGGAGTCAAAGGGATGAGGCTGGACTCTTCTTAACAGTGTGTGGCAACAGGATGAGGGGAAATGGCCACAAAATGAAGTGTAGTCAGTTCTGCACAAATGTGTGTTGGAACTTCTTCACAGTGCAGTGATGGAGCACTGGCACAGGCTGCACAGAGAGGTGCCTCTCTGGAGACATTCAAGACCTGACTGGATGCCTACCTGTGCAACCTGGTCCAAGGAGCTGCTTTGGCAGGAGGGTGGACTTCATGATCTCTGGAGGTCCCTTCCAATCCCTACAATTCTGTGATGATCACAGTAGAAAAATTCAGAATGTTATTTTACTGGTTGCACAAGTTCTTATGAAGAACAGCTGTCCTGAAAACAGAAGTTTTTCTCGACTTAACTGGAAGACAATGAAATAAGCATTTAAAACAATCACAGCAGTAACTGAAGGGGACTGTCACCTGATCTTATGCTTTCACTTCTCTGTCATAATCAGGCTGAAACTTTTGGTTATGGGCCATGCTGCTTTCAGCCCTAGTAAATCAGTATGCACCAAATGACTTCCAGCTCCCATGCAGAATAAAAAGAGAAGCAAAGCATACCAGATGCTACCTTATAGGATATTCTAAGTAGAAGTCAATTTTTGCAGCAATGCTTGATTGCTAATTAATCCCTGTCCTTGGGGCCCCAGTGGGGAGGCCAGACTTGCAGTCATGGTGTAGGGGAACAGCTAGGGTGCAGCTTGAACTCGTGACTGAGCACCTGCTGAAGGGTTGTGGCTGACCCAGGGAGCACAGGTTAGTTGTCTGCACCTGTGCTCTGTAGGTGACCAGAAGAGGTGGGCCTAGGGTGGAGACACCTTGGGCTTGTGGGGGCTGGCCATAGAAGGGAGAGCATTTTTTGGACCTAGGTTCCTTTTTTGGAAAGGAGTGCTGTGTAGCCAGGGAGCCCCTTCACCAGCTGGGTGAGTTTTATTCCTTTTTCTCTATATGGCTATTGGTCTGTCTATGAGTACTTTGCCTGGTACCACCAAAAACAATTAGAAGCTATTTTGCTTCTTTGTGAGCAGAACAACTGGGGTTAAAGATGGTGACGGAGTTATGAGTTTTTCATTCCTCTGACATCTGTATTTGGATGTCGTTTGCTCTCCTGGGGACCTGGTGTAGTGAAAATTTCTCCTTGAACTGCTAGGTATACCATTACCTCTGGGTGATTCAAAAGTTATAGTATTAAAAAAAGCAATAAATCAGTGCCTTCATTGTGATAAGATACCAAAGCAGCTTCAACAAGAGGATAGATCCAGCTTTCTGATGGAGCACGCTCCATCTGATGGACAAGAAAAGCCTCACTTTGATTGCATTTGCTTAATTGGTTCTTCTGTTTCACTAACTTTTATAATGCCCCTTCAGAAGCTGTTTCTCCCATCTGCCATTATTAAGAGAGAAACATTCTGTTCTGATCTAAATAGTTTAACATCCCCCATAACTTACTCGATAATTAGGGAGCTGTGAGATTACGTGAATAGATGCCATTCACAAGATAAACACTGGAGTTGCATTGGTTTGTCCCTTTTGGGCAGCGTACATCTGAAAGGGTGATAAGCAGAGATAACATATCTTGAAATTCCATCCTAACAATAAATCATCTTGCCAAAAGCAGATTTTGAAAGTACTGTTCATGCTATTTCTCAGCCCTGCACACAGATGGATCTCTTGAGGCCAAGTAAGACACTTCAGAAGTGACAGTAAATTACAGGTCAAGTAAATGGACAGTGAGAGTATCGCATGAATCTCTGGAAGCTGTCATAAATGAATTTCATTAGATTCAAATTCAAAGTTTCAGAAAGGTAGGGGTTCTGAACTAAATACTAGCATTAATGGTCTTCCCTTTGCTACCTAACCAAGTACTCTAAAATTAGAGTTCACCATGCATTTAAAACCTTTCAGTGGGATGAAAGAGTTGAACAGAAAAAATGTTCAAAAATAAAATGGCATATAACTACGTATGTTGCTCCAAAGCTCCATAAATAATGCCTTCTGCATATTTCTACAAGCATCTACAACAGATACAAAGAGCATAATAGCACTGTTTGATAGAGCAAATTCTAAGCTACAAAATGCTAACTTTCAACATAAGCACCACTCGTTAATTATGCCTTTTCACTGGTAATAAGAACCTGTGTGCTGCACTCATCAAGATCTGCACCAGAGTAGGTGCCCCACTGTTGCTGCTGCTGAGATGTACCACTCTCTGTGCTCACATCCACTGCTTGGTCTCCAGAAACATTCAGCTGGCACTGATGAATGTCAGTGCATGCAAGTTTTTCTGCAGGGAGGAATTCTGTAACGCTCCTTTGTGTGTACTTTGATGTCAGACACTCTGCTGCCATCTGTCACACAGCAACATGTAATGGGATATTGGTGGGAATGTTCAGCCTCTACTGCCATGCCACCACCATCTGCCTCTAACGTTGTGGGCCAATGTAATAAAATAGGAGGTATTACTTTTGGAACAGCCCTTGTGAAAAATCTTAGTTTGTAACAGCCTTCACGATTAGCTGCTTTTTTTTAGCTCTCTTAACTTACTTCTTTCTGGGATTTGTTCAGAAAGCCTAGGGCTTCCACTGTTTTCACATCCAGCAGGAAAAAAATATGAAAAAATAGGAAGACAAAATAGACACAAAAGATTTAAGCTGCATGCATTAAAGGGCACAGCTGCAATTCCTAAGATAATTATAGAATAAATAACTGAGAGCAATGCTCATGATCACATGATGCGTTAGTATTTTGAAAAATCAATCTTTTCTCTCTTGAAAGTTGTTGCTTCTTGTCTTAGGAGAGTAAGTTTGCTTTGGTTTATTTCAAAACATTTTCCTCTGTCTTATTACTTAAAAAAAAATAACAAACTCTTCTGTAGCTTCTCTTCAAAATGGTTATCTCACTGAGCCTGAAATGAAGTAAGCACATTCCCAATGATAACTTACTTTATTTGCACTGCTATTTTGAAATGATAAAATCAAATTGTTCATTTATAACACATCAAAATGTTCACACTAAAAACTTTTCAAGTACTGGTAGGTAGGCGTTGACTCAGATTCATGACTAGTTTTAATTTAGTCAAGAACTGTACGTTTGACTCCTATGTGAGCGAAAGATCATCCACGTGTAACATCATCTTGACGGTTCAGAAGGTGTGGAAGAGGGCTGGATCAGACAATGCGTAACAGTAATTTGTGCCACAGTAAGCAGCAGAAAATAAGAGTGGGGATGGAAGTTGATAAGTGGCCGTTGTATGAAACCATTGAAAGACATGATAAACAGGAAAGCACAGTTCTCACTGCTCTGAAAAAAGAGTTATGGCTGGAAAGGAGTACGATACTTATTTTCTTCCTGGAGTGAAATCATTGTTCTGAGAAAGATGTCAGGGACTGAAGAGAGATTCACAAGTGAGAAGAACAACCTCCTAGGGTTTTAAAAAGGAGCATGAGCCTTTGTACCTTGAAAAGGGAGAGAGCATGAGCTAGTCCTGGCAGGAAAGGGAGCAGCAGGAGATCTGTTATCACAGGCATCACATTTAGTGAGCCTTTTGCAAATCGTATTAGGTGAAGTTTTATCCTTTGGAATTATAGTGTCTAGATCTATCCTTTGCTATCCTTTTATGTGTTTCTGTTCCTTACTAACCCTTGTCCATTCATCTATAAAAGTCTTACATTTCTGTAACTTCTCTGTTTCAATCTTATGGTTTGGTTGTCTTCTGTTATATTTCTAACTGACTATTGCATTATTTTTCTTGGAGTAGTCTTCTGCGTAAAGATTCCTTTTGACTTGAAATGGAATTCACTTATACTAAATGATAATATATTTAATTGATAACATTTTAAAAATAAGATTACAACTGTTTTCACTCTAAAAGGAGAAGCACCTTATTTCAGTTGTAGCACTAGCTGAGTAAAATGAAGTCTTGAACATCTGGAGTCAGGCAGAGAAGAAGACAACCTCTCTCCTGCAATGTGATAATGCCAGGCACCTTGTCAGTTTGAAGTCTGTAGAGCACACTGCTAATCTTGGTTGAACTGTCCTACCATGCCCACCATATAATATGGGTTTGGAACCTTCTGACTTCTGTTTCATCAAGCTGATGGAAGATTTGCATGGCAAATCTTCTCTTAGCAACAATGTTGTCATAGCATCTGTGATACAGTAGGTTGCCTGTGTGGTGCAGATTTTATTGAGCGTGGCATGCAGGCTCTTGTTCATCACTGGTGAAAATGCATGGTTATGGTGATGACTATTGAAAAACAGTGTTTCAGAGCTGAGAATGTTTTCTATCAAACAGTGTTATTGTGCTCTTTGCATCTCCAGTAGTTTGTGTGGAAATGAATAGTAGACATTACTTTCAGAGTGACCTAAGTACCTAATCCCTCAGACCATAGCAGCATAACAGCACTCCTTGATGTACTCTCTTTGTAATGTTTTAGAAACATGATGGCAAAGCCCCTATGCTCAGAAACACAACTCTTGTTAGCCTGTCCTTGAGTCCCAAAAGACTTCAGCCAATGTCAATAAAATGTGTAACTTCCCTAGATCTGCTGGTCACAATACTTCTTGAGCTACCCAGTATGCAATTAACTTTATTTATATGTAAACAATTTTGTGGAGTGATAGGCTATTTGGTATCTACTAATACAAAAGTTATTCTAGCAAGATTGCTGTCCCCCACCTTGTGCTGAAACATGGGTGCTCTTACACCCTAAGTGCACAACTTTGCACTTACCTTTGTTTAACAAATTCACAAAGTTTCTGTTGTTCCAATTCTCAGTTTTCTCAATATCTCTCCACACCAGAAGTTTGGTGTGCCACTGTCATTCATCCCCAGGTTAGCAGCAGCTGAAAATTTGCTACTTCATAATTCAGGCCTTTAATGAAGATACTGAATGGTATACACCTTGGTATGGATCCCCAAGTAATTTTCACTCATTAGCGAATACTAGCTAGGCTAAGAGTCATTAATTATTACTGTTTGAGCCACTGAATATTAAACTAAATTCACTTGTCCAGCTTATATTTCTTTAGCTTAGAGATAAGGATGTTGAAGTAGATAAAAATTCTTGGAACAGGAAAGGTTTAGTAAGTCTACTGCTTTTATCATCATCCATATAGCCAGGCATTTCATCATAGATGGCAAAAAAAAGTTGTCAGATATGATCTGGTAAGACAAATCTTCTGACTACTCTTCATCATCTTGTCCTTCACATGTTTGGAAATTAATTTCAAAAGGTTCTACTTCATCATTTTTCTATAGTTTAAGCTGAAAACTAAAGATTCAAGCAGCCTGTAGGACCCCAGCGCTTCTTAAGAGATGGATATCATGTCAACTTTTTCAAGTTATCAGGGCCAGGCTCACCTACTTGCCAGGATGATAAATAGTGATCTTGCAGTCATGCCAGCCAGCTTTTGCAGCATCTTGAGTGAATCCTAAGCAGCCCCATGGATGTGAATACACCCAGCTTCTCTGAATAGACTCTGAACTATTGCTTTCTACTCCTCCAGCACAATAGGACAGATTGTTTCTGAGTCTTCAGTTAGTTTTCCTCAAAAACTAGCCTACTGTAGTAAAGCATCTTTCCATATCAGGGCAGTTTCCCAGGTGATTCTTCCAAGCAGTCATTGGGGTTGGAAAGACCATTAAGACCATCTAGTCCAACCATCAACCCATCACCAACATACCACTAAACCATGTCCTGAAGTGCCACATCTATACATTTCTGAAAATGTTCAGGGATGGCGGTTCCACCCTGAGCAGCTTGTTCCAATACCTCACTACCCTTTCTGATAATATTTTTTTTCCTCATATCCAACCTAAACCTCCCCTGGCACAACTTAAGGCCATTACTTCTCATTCTGTCACTGTTACCTGGAAAAAGAGGCCAACCTTCACCTTGCTGCAACCTCCTCTCAGACAGTTGTGGAGAGTGATTTGGTCTCCCCTGGGCTTCCTCCAGACTGGACAATCCCCGTTCCCTCAGCTATTCTTTGCAAGACTTGTTCTCTGAATGCTTCACCAGCTTCATAGCCCTTCTCTGGACATGTTCCAGGGTCTTTGCTGCAGTGAGGGATCCAAAACTGAAAACAGTACTCAAGTTGTGGCCTAACCAGAGACAAGTACAGGTGGACAATCACCTTGTTAGTCCTGATGGCAACACTATTTCTTATGCAGGCCACGATGCCACTGACCTTCTTGGCCACCTGGGCACACTGCTGGCTCATATTCATCTGGCTGTCAACTAACACCCCCAGATCCTTTTTCTCCAAGCAGCTTTCTAACCACTCTGCTTCAAGTCTGTCATGATGCATGGGTTTTTTGTGACTAAAGTGCAGGACTCAGCACTTGGTTGTGTTAAAATTCACACAGTTGGCCTCAGACCATCAATCTGGCCTGTCCAGATTTCTCTGTAGGATCTTCCTACCCTTTAGGCAGATGAACATTTCCTCTTAACTTGAAGTCATCTGGGTAATTTCAGAGGGTACACAGAATTCCTTTGTCCAGACTGTCAATAAATATATTAAACAGAGTCAGCCTCAATACCAGCCCCTGAGGAGCTCTGTTAGAGACACATTGCCAGCTGGATTTAATTCCATTCACCATCGTTTTCTGGGCCCAGCCACCCAGACAGTTTTTTTTTATCCTTCCCTAAAAAAGATCTACTTTCCTGAAGACCAGAATCCTACTACACTGGTTAATATCTGAGCTCCCCTCTAGCTTGTAAGTGATTAATTACTTTAACTATTTATAAAAAGCCATTTAAAAAAAAAAAAGAGAGAGCTGAAAAATGAGCTGAATTCTGCAGTACTAAAGTCACTGGACAAAGAAGGATTAGATCCCCAAATCCACGAACTGAATGAAGCCTACTACAAGTCTGCAATACCCATCCTCTAAGCCTCTGAGCTAGAAGAACCTCCGCGCATTCATCCTGTCTCCTGAATAAACTGCAGCTCTGCTGAATGGTTGGGACAGCACACACACTGCCACCCTTTGGCAAGCGTTCTGTGTTCCTGCACTTATCACCCGTGTAATGTGATGAGGCACATACATGAATACAGCAGAATATATTCAAATCAAGTGCCAAAAGCATAACAGATCGTGAGCCAGAGGGGAAAGCTAAGAAAAGCACTGGAGTTCTTACATGAGAGATTACAATACTTGCCCTCTGGAAATAATTTTTAAAGAAAATGTATTGGTTATGATTTTAAAACATTTTCAAAATATTTGTCTTAAATTTGTACTTAAAATAGAAAAAGATTGTACAAATCATGTTTTTGAGAAGAGTTTATTTTACTGTGACAGCAAATGAGGTATAAAACTCACTGAAAACATCAAATAAATCTTAAAGGAGCAGGAAACTGACGTTACTGCCTGTTTTAGTTATGCATTAAGTTCAACAGTTGCAGAACAAGGGAGACCATGCTCGAGATCAGGCTTTTATTGCCAGACCCATCAGTGTTGTTGGAAAGGTCTACCCTGGCCCTGATGACTAATGTGTAAGATGGCACAGTCATGAATGCAGCAGCCATGAGCCCTTTCTTTTAGTTATTGGTGGAGACGCTGTTTCAGATGGATTTGTGCTTTGACAGTCTATACAGACAACAGCCTGGAGGTACTGCAACATAGTGCCTGCAGTGCAGCAGGACAAACCTTTTATCTAAAAACATCTCCAGATATTTATGCTTTGTAACTGAGAGACACATAGATTGACAGTTCGATTTGGCTTTTTATTGGAATTAAAAACAAACAAACAAAAAACCCTACCACCTTTGACATACCTGCAGCACATCAGTTTCTCAAGAGGAAGCTGTTCTCACTTTAACTAAGAGGCTTTGAGGACACAGATGGACTCCCTCCTACTGATCTTGCTGTAATGAAGAAAGAGGTCACTGCCCTTAATTCCTTACCACTATCAGCAGTCACTTACCATCACCTCTCTGCCAGAGGGAATCACTCCATTGAGGGAACAGTTCAGCTAGGTAAAAAAGGCCCCAGTCTGCTTCTGCCTGAGGATGATATTAGGGTGTTCTCACACGAAGCACAGACAGCAGTGTTTCCATTAATGAGCAACAGGGACTCTCACTTCTCTCTCCACTAGCGTCCTATCCAGAGGAGAATCTGTGAAAAGCCTCAGAACGGGTGCTGTGATCTGCAGGTAGAATGAAGGCTTCTTTCCAGCTATGTTTCTTTAATTGCCTCCTACAGACTTTTCCCCTTTGTTCCGACTTGTACAAAGCAGCTTAGCAGATTTGGACCTTTGCAAAAAGGAACTTGCAATAGCAGCTGCCTCCTACATTCTGCAGATGGCATGAGGACACCCTTAATTGAGGAGAACAGGACTAATAGAGCAGTGATTATACCCAAAGAGCTTTATAGAAAGTTACTGGCAACAACTGTCTTCATTTCGTCTTACTTAGGTAGACAGTGATAGGACAAGGGGAAATGGTTTTAAGCCCAAGGAGGGAAGGTTTAAATTGGATATCAGGGGGAAGTTCTTCACAGAGTGGTGAGGTGCTGCCACAGACTGCCTAAAGTGGCCGTGGATGCTCCATCCCTGGAGGTGTTCAAGGCCAGGTTGGATGGGGCCCTGGGCAACCCGGTTTAGTATTGGATCTGGAGGTTGGTGGCCCTGCTTGCGGCAGGGGGGCTGGAACTTGATGATCCTTGGGGTCCCTTCCAACCCAAGCCATTCTATGATTCCATATTCTGATGAGGTCCATTAGACCCTTTCTTTCATTCCCAGCTGTGCCCAGAACCTTGCTCAGCTCTGTCTATGTTACATATTGACCAATACAGTTTTCTACAACTTCCCGATGACATCAAGCGTGGAGGGTGTAAAGGAGACTACAGAATAATTTACTGTCAGAGTCATGAGCAGTAAAAAACAAATAGCAGAAAATATTTTTTATCACAGTATGTACAGAAAAAAAAGAGTATTTTTTCACAGAAACAAAAAGCTTACTTCTACAGCTGGTTACTCAAAATTACCTGAATATTTTGACTTAGGCTTCCAGCCGTGTTCACAATACTAATTTTAAAACTCCAGGCTAACTTTCACTTGTTGAAATGAATTCTTGAACAGAAAAGGCATTTGTTGAATGCACTTAACGCTTTTCTGTTTGAAGAATGCAATTTACTTTTCTTGTGTTGGTTCAGAATTTTTCCATGACTCATTAGTTGTTGTTAGGCCTTAGGTACTGCTGTGTAGAAGACGTGAGACATCATCCAGGAGATTCAAATATTTCGTTTGTGCAAAGGTCTAGGATATTAGTGATGCTCTCCTCCTTTATTCTTGGCTGTTGGTGGGCTTTAGGTCTTCAGTAACTATAAAGAATTTGCCATAGAGTAGTAGGTTATTGCTAGGCCTTTGTAGCTGTCACAGACACCGTGTTGGAAGTACAGGCATTCTCTGACTTTGGCATTTGCTGCTTGATTTCCCATGATTTCAAGAAATATCCAAGGTTAAGGTGGTTCCTTTCAGTTTTACCTTCCTGTTAGTCTTACCACTGTATATGTGGTCCTACATAAAGCCCCTATTCTAAGATCCTTATTTGTCAGACATTCTGTTAACTTTATCTCTCTTCATATACTCTTAACATTAAATATGTTCTTAAGTCACACTAGTTTCTTAGTCTTTCTTTCTTTCTTTTTTCTTTTTTTTTTTTTTAAATCCTCTCCCTCTTATAGGAAGTGAACTGCTTCTATGTAGGAAAAAGAGAGACTTTCCAAACTATTTTCTATAGTTTTATATTATTGCACGCTTTAAATTAAATAGTAAACTCATTGCACATGGATATCCTGTCCGTTTGTTTTTTGTTGTTTTTTTGTTTAGCTTGCCAAGTGAACCCCGTTACTGCTGCAGACTAGAGAACAGACTGCACTTAGAGCTGAAAATGGTTTAATATCAATCTCTATAGATATCATGTCTCTGTTCTCCACAAAGTTTAGGACTGTACCGCTTCACTGTGCACTCACACAGCAATAAGCTAGAAAGCTGAGGTAAAAACTCTGTCATCATTCTGCAAGCTTTTCTCTGGTGCACTTTTCACCCCAAAACACTGTAAATTACCATAGCCAAGATAAAGTGGCCACCATGCCCAAAAGGAACGAGCCTCTTGGTTTTCACTTCTGCGACAGAGTTCTGTTAGCGTTGGTAAGTATATTACAGGAAAGCTTGAATTGAATGGGATTAAAACCATGGTTACATTCAGGATTAGGAGTTGGGCTAGAAAAAAACAATAAGTCAAGTTAATGCAGGCTACCAGAAAGGAAACCCATAATAAAGGAACTGCTGCTATTGCAGTAGGCCACCAGGATACGTTTCCAGTTCTGGGAGTGTGAGTAGGTCACTAACTTCTGAGATTTGGCATCTCCCAAGGCCTGCTAAGGCAAGCAGGTTCCTTTGGATTTGGAGCAAGCAGAGGTCCCTTCTATACATTTTAGGTCAGTGTTAGAGCAAATTTCAGTGCTCAAAAGGGTAAAAAGGGTTAAAAAAAAAAATAGGATCAAGAAAAAAGCAAAGCACTCCGAGACAGAAGAAGGCTGTGGGGTTGTATGCTGTGTTACGATCTGTAGTGCAGCAAATCCTCTCTGTGCTCTGTGAAAGTCACTGGGCTTCGACTACCATTAGGATCACGGCGTTAGACAACAGGCTGCTGGTTGCTTTCCAGGAATTGTAACGTCTAGCTTTAGTAACGCCTGACGGCTCAGTGTGCTATGCCAAGCGACCCGACTGAGTCGCCTTTCCGTGAGGTAAAACCACCGTGCTGACCATCGTTTCGCCCCGCGCGGCGGGGCCGCACGCAGCTCAGGGCCGGGCCGCGGCTGCAGCCCCTCCCGCCGCCGCCTCACGGCGCTGCCCGCTCGGGGCGGCATGCGGGGCGCTCGCAGGCGGCTGTGCTCCGCGCTGCTCGTCGCTTACGGCCTCTTCTCCCTCTACGCGGCCTACACCGTCTTCCTCCGGCCCCGCCGCCCGCCCGCATCCCGCCCGCCGCACAGGGACCGCCGCGGCCCGCGAGGTGAGAGCGGCGGCGGCCCGCGCCGGAGAGGCCTCGGCGTGAGCGAGCGGCAGCGCCCGTCCCGCGTCGTCACCGTTCGGGATCCCGGGCGGCACCGCGGGGCGCCGGGGCGGCACCCTGAGGGGCGAGCGAGGCCGAGGACCCCCCTCAATCTAGCGCACGCCCCGCTGCTGCCCGCCTGCGCTGGCGGCCGCCATCTTCTCGCCGCCGCTGCCGTGGCTGGGAGCCCGGCGGGCTGAGGGGCGGGCTTGGGGAGCGCTTGGGGGCGCTGGAACTTCTATCGCTGTAAACTTGTGAGGCGGGAGCTTTTATCTAAGCGACGTGTTTGGGTTTCTTAGGTATCGATCATGCTTCTTTGGGAAACGAAGAGTGGAACCCGTGGGAAGCTGATGAGAAAAGCGAACAGGTTGCTGCTCAGCAGAGATACGAAAACGTTCTTAAGTTGATACGAAATGCGAGGGCTCATGTAGAGCAAACCCGCCTCAGGGTACACATCTGGGGGAAAGCAGCGATTGGTAAGCAGATAAAATCAGAACTTCGCAATCACAACTACTTTGGTGGAACACTTTCCTCTGCTTTTCCTTAAATACATATATATATATTATATATATGTGATTGAAATATGAGTATAACCCTACGTGAGATGATTAAGGAAGTGGTAGTTATTCAGAATTGCATTAATTCCCACATAAGAGCAGTTACTTGTGTCAGCTCTCTCCAGGGCTGCTTTTCACATCTGTCAGAGTCACACAAATGGCAGAGAAACAGTCACATTTTGAATCCCATGTAAGTTACAATGCAATGGAAGATAGGTGTCTTATTTTATTAAAATTGGATTTTGGTCATGTTTATCCTTTATGAACTAAAGCATTGTGCAGTGAGAAATAAGGCATTTTGTGTACTGATAAATTGGGAAATTGTTCTGTTGCAGAAGAGATTGAGTTGCCCATGCATAATTGAACTTTGGCTACTGTTTAAGACGTGTCATTGTTCTTATAGAACCATAGAATCCTCAGAATTGGAAGGGGCCTTTACAAATCATCTGGACCAACTTGCCTGCAATGAACGGGGATAGCAACAGCTAGATCAGGTTACTCAGAGCCCTGCACAGCCTGGCCTTGAATGTCTCCAGGGAAGGGGCATCCACCATCTCTCTGGACAATCCATTTCTATGCTTCGCCATCCTCACTGTAAAAGATTTTTTCCTTATATCCAACCTAAAACTCCCCTCTTCAAGTCGGAAACTACTTCCCATTGTCCTGTTACCACAGACCCTGCTAGAGAGTCTTGTCTCCTTCTTTCCTGTAGCTCCCTTTTATGCTGAAAGGCTGCTATCAGGTCACCTCGGAGGCTTCTCCTACCCAGGGTGAACATCTCTAGCTCCCTCAGCCTGTCCCTATAGGAGGTGTTCCATCCCTTGGATCATTGTTGTGGCCTTCCTTTGTTCTTTTTAAAGTTTCTTTAGAAATGTACAATTTCCAGCTTTAGTTAAACTTTTGCTTAGCACAGAACACACGGTATATTATATGATGGTGCATTTTGTCATAGAATGTGGGCATTTCACAAAAGCTTAAGAGCAATATGCTTGTTCATTAAATGGTGATCAGTATGTGTTAATTTGTATGTTAGGTGTATTGCTGGTAATGTAGAGAAATACATTCAAATTTACCATCATATCTTTGTCATTTATGTAGGTCTTTATCTATGGCAGCATATTTTTGGAGGTCATCTTGAGCCAGAGGATGTGACTGCACAGTGGAGAGAAGGAAGCCAAAAAGTAGGAAAAACACATTTCAGGTACTAGCTGTGTGATGTTGCCTTCAGTTCATTAGTTTTTGCTTTCCAATGCAAAGTTTGTTTAAGAGCATGATAAGATGCAGAGGTACGTAACAAAGCTGGAATTATTTTAATATGAGTTGCAAGTACTTTGATTTTATAGTGCATGGATAACTGAGGAGTATGCACGCAATCTCTCTTTTAATATAGTCGTAAGGAACAGTTACATCTGGAAAAACCTACTTGATAAAGACAGCAAATTCTATCCCAAACACATCACTATAAAAAAAAATCAAAAGCTATGGAGCAAGTCCGTCAACTGTTCTGTGAAGATTTGAAAGAAGTGTGAGAAGACTGAAAATGCTGAGAAAGATGGCAGTCAAGAGACCTCACAAACAGGGGGTGACCAGCCCTGAGAAGTGCCTAAACACTGAGGCTTGAGTCTGAGAGTTGTCTGAAAGAGATCTGAGGCAAAAAAATGGCTCCTGCAGTTTGGTTTCTGTTGTGTTTAGGGAAAATGGACTTTACTCGCTCATTCGTTAATAGGATTGTACCTAAACCATGATTCCCTTCTGTTTATAACAAAAACTATCTGCCAGTCTGGGTGTCTTGGTTAGCCACTTGGTTTGCAAAGCAAAATGTTATTTGTAAAGGAATTTGACGCTTGAAGCACTGTTTGTTGTGAAAAGGGGTTTTGATCTGGGACCATGCACGTTTTAAGACGGTAGTCAAGCATATTTTGTATTATTTAGCACCTTAAAGTTTTATATCATTTGCTATTTAATACCGTTCTTGAAGGCTTTCAGTGAAGATACAGTAAAAGAATCGTAGAATCCTAGTCTGGCTTGGGTTGGAAGGGACCATAAAGATCTCCCATTTCTAGCCTTCTGCACTGGGCAGGGCTGCCACCCAGCAGCTCAGGGCCCCACACAGCCTGGCCTTGAACACCTTCAGGGATGGGGCACCCACAACTTCCCTGGGCAGCTGTGCCAGCATTTCACCACCCAGTCTTCTTTGGATGGACGTAAGGATATTGTACAAGACAATGCTTTTCATGTCTATATGGAATCATTTGCTGCATGTAACCAGGTTCATCGATTGGATGGTTAAGGATATTTTCTCTCTGGTCTCCCTGTTTCAGATAAGTAAGAACCTCACATGATTCCTCTGGTTGCATGCATCTTTCAAAGATTTCAGAGTAATTGGGGATAGTAGTCTTCAACTTGAACATTAGATCCTATGAAAATGTGAAGTCTGATTCAGGTACTGCTATAGTAGAGGTTAAAGTTTGGCAGTGGTAAGAACCTCTGGTGAAAGTTATAGCAAATATATAAATATAAGTTATTTTAACAGTTGGGATTCTGGAATGAGGTAGCTGAAGTTCTACTTCTTAGCGAAAATGGAAATGATTGGAGCTTTTTGTGGGGAGGAATTAGTGGATGATCTTGGCTGCTCACTGGTGAAAATATTTTCTGCAATTGTTGACTTCGTTGTCTGGCTGAGGTAAATTATTTCCATTTGCTTACTAGATGAGGCTAGAGGGAGCTAGCTGAGGTGGCATATTTGGCGGATATGTCCTGCTGTGCAGCAGAGTTCACCTGAACGCTTTATAGAGAATCTGAAGACAGAAATGCCAAGTTATCACTTGAACACTCTTGCATAAATAAGCCCAATACACGTCTTTGTGATGGAGAATATCAGTTTTTGGTACAGATTTGAACGGCTTTGAGTTTTTAGTCAAGAATTTGCTTAAAGGATACAAAGAGTATTGACTTCTACCTGAAGTTCAGGAACACTTACTTAAAAGCAGATGGAGAAGGAGCTGTTAAGCAGTGGATTTTAGTTACATGCTGGCACTTCCAGTGGTAAGTAGGAGAACAGTTTATCAGCTTTCTTGGCCACAGGCAGTTCACATCCTTTTCTTGTCTTTCAGATGGTGTTGTAGAGAAGGGAATCCTGTCAGTAAATACAGGCGTTCCTGAACTTTGGTTCCACTGAAAATCCCACTGTATATTTTAACAGAGATCCTTTCCCACAGTTACAGTCCCTGACAGTCCCTGTTCAACAGTTTTCTTCTGTCCATTCTTCTTCCTCATTTGTGCAAGCTTACATCGGACATCTTGATTCATTGCAGATAGCAGAATGAAAGCACATTCAACAGAATTAACAAGCAGAGATTTCTTTACCTGACAGATGATTTCATGAGGGATAACTTGCGGCAGTGCAGTTTCCTTAATAGTCTTTGGTGAAACTTTTTGAAAAGCCAGATACGCTGTTACTACTGGATCTCTTTCATCTTTGTTCTTACCAACACTCATAGGAGCAGGTCACCTTAGTGAGACAGAATTTGTAGGACAATGTTACTCTTCACTGTTGGTTGTTCCAGAGAGGGAAGTCATACTGCCTGCTCTGTAGCTTCCAAAGTCCTCTCGAGTTGTTTTTGTGGAAGGGAGTGATGCTGGCAGATGAGCTTTTTGTATCTCCTCGTAATGACAGCTGCACAGACAGCATTTCTGCAATGTTCACACTTGAGTTCCTTCAAAACCCTCAAGTGAAAGCTGTCCAGGAACAATTTCTTTATTTGATACAATACTTATTGTGTTTGGACTTGTATTTCCTGCTTCAGAAAATGAAGTGGGTGTGGGAATCTTCTCTACTGTGGCTTTGTTACCTCTGAGTGCATTTTGCAAACCATTGCCGTTAAGTGGTCCCACCAGCTCTGTACTTGTCTTTTTAATAGTTTTTTCATGTGTTTTGATCTTTATATATTTAAAAGCCTTCACCATTCAGCCTGGACATATTTTTACGAGGTGCCTTTTCAAGCTACTTTTTAACCTTAATTTTTTGTTTGCGTTTCATCTGAGGTATTTCATGAGTTTTGCTGCCTTCCTTATTAGGGAATTGTCACTTGGACAACTGCTTTTGGAGTTTTGCTGTCCATTTTCTTGTATTTAAGTAAAACCTTTATTTCATTTTGAGTGTCTCCAAGGTGAATTTTTTCCTCTGTTAAACTGTTACACCTAATTATATTGCTGTTACAGAGGGGCTTTCTGACTATGACCTTTGGAACTAGGTTGGAAGACCAAGTCTAGAATAGTGCCTTTTTGTAGAAGTTTTCAGAGTAATAAAGAAAAACAGAGACTTGATTGGAATCAGGTTGTTATATTGAGTCCAGAAATACAAACTCTGTATCAGACTGATGTGGCATTGATGCAGTCTGTGTGAGTAGTGAATTTACAGCTTCTATAACCCCCTCCATGTTTCCTAACCATGATTGTATTCTGACTGGGAGTTAATAGCACAACTTCAGTACTATGTTCTTAGTAATTACTGAAGAATGGTGTTTTCTTCTCCCTCCAGCACAATGTCATGCTGCTAAAATTCATGTGTCCCTATGTACAAATCACATTGCCTCCCCAGCTGTACATTTGTTACTCCTGCACTACTGGTTGCCTTACAACACTGTCCATGGGTAAAACACTTTTCCCCCAGGAAAATGTGATGACCCACATATCCTATTTACTGTATTAGGCATTCTGATGCTCAGGGTGTTCTCTCTTATGAATCTCAGTGATGAGGTTGTCACTGTCCTTGTGCCCTGTTAAGTCTTTTCTCGTTGTATGTTTGACTTCACATTTTGTCTTGGCCTGATTTCATTCAATCTGTGAACAGTCTTAATTTCAAATCACGATTCTTCTCGGCTCCAAAATAAGCCACTGAAACACAGCATGGCAGCTTAACTCAGGTTAAGACTCACCGATCCTTTGAGATCACTCAGTGGTCTGTTAGCACAGCAGGTAATAGGAGGGCAGGAGCTGGCAAACACTGGTTTGTTCATGGCAGTTTGTAACGGGCTGTTTCTGTACCTGCACTTCCCATACTCGTTAATGATCAGTGATGTAACGATTTTGCTATGTGGCTGCAATTCCAATGTATTGTGATAGGTCTAAAAATGCAGTTTCATACCTGAAATGTTTGTGTGACCTGACCTCTTTTTTTTTTTCCTAAATAAAGCTGAAGGTGGTTATAAATTCCTGTGTTATAACTGCAGATATTAACAGCAGAAGTGCTTGCACTCGCATAGGTGTATTGCATTTACTGTGGCGTGCAGTGAGGATGCGTAGAAGATTTAAGGTCAGTCATTTGCCTTAAGGGTATTTACTGTTTGTATTTCGATTTTCACAGCTTCATCACCGGCCCATCTGTAGTTCCTGGCTACTTCTCCGTTGAAGCTGAAAACGTTGTGCTGGTTCTGAATGGGAGGGAAAAAGCAAAGGTCGCTTACGCCACGCAGTGGTTGCATTACGCACAAGCGCTGGTTCAGACTCGCAGGATACAGCGTGTGGCTGTGCTGCTGCTTGGAAACGAGCGCTGCAACAACGAGTGGATTCAGCCGTACCTGAAAAGACACGGAGGATTTGTGAATCTGCTCTTTGTAACGTACGACTACGCGCTGGTAAACGAGGAAGATATTTTCCAGTGGCCTTTAGGAGTAGCTACGTAAGTGCTGTTGGCACAAATTTGTGTTTGAAACCTAACTGTTCTGTATGAGGGCTGGAAATGGGATTCTACTGCTGAAACTCCAAACGAGGATAGGAAATAAATTGTAGAACGTGATCCTATTAACGATTTTCTACATGCTGCGCTGGGATCTTTCAAAATGACATCTAGCAATTAGAATAATAACAGAAAAAGAAGGGTAGGGTTTAGGCAGCTTTGTAAAAGCATCGGCCTGTGTCTAGTGCAGTTTTCTGGTTGTTTATTTTTCTTCAGTAAGTTTTCTCTTGAAATTTATCATAACTGCTGATGTAATGTGGACATGAGGATTTAAAAGATATTAAAGTAATTAAGTTCCAACTGTGGTCTGTTTAAGGCAGGAGTGGGGTACTATTGGTGGTGCTTTCTTTTTTAAAAACCTCTATTTTGACTCCCCCCAAAAAATTATACATCTGTCATTTGGGATTAGTATATTCTGGTATCACTTAAGAATAAGCTGGCTTAACTGCTTACTCACAAAACCTTTTTTTGTTCTGCATAGGTCTCAGACTGTTTATTTAAAGTAGATACGCCTTTGGTTCAGTTTTTTTCCCGTTTAATCCTTATTAACAGAGTTAACAGTGCTTAGCTACATATCGTGGCAATTTAAGAACAAAAGAATTCAGGATTATTTTCATAGCTTATGTTGCATTTGAATTTAGTATGCTGTATTAAGCCAGGCTGAGGAAAGTGAGCATAGATATTCCAAACTACGAGTGCTGCTCTGAAGGTAACGCCTCCTGTTTTATCATGTTGGCCCACGCTGTCAGAGGCAGATGGTGGTGGTACAGCAGCAGAGGCTGAACCATCCCACCTATATCCTGTTACATGTCATTGCTGTGAGACAGGTGGCAGCAGAGGGGCACTGTGATGTGGAAGTGCATATAGAGCAAAGGTGTGACATCAAATTCCTCCATGTGGAAAAAATGGCACCCGTTGGCATTCATTGATGCTTGCTGAATGCTTCTGGAGACCAAGCAGTGAATGTGAGCATGCTGAGGCAGGGGGTGGTGCAGTTCAGCAGTGGCACTGCTGACATGAAAGACATGCTGCTTTACGGACAGCCGTGCAGACTTTTATGAGGTGGCAAGCAGGCTCTTTTTGATCACTAATGAAAATGCACAGCTGATGATGATGACTGTATTGAAAAACACCGTTTTCTCGCTGAGAATTTGTTCTATCAAAGAGTGTTGTTTTGCATTTTGTTACAGTTTTCATTGAAGTAAACGGGAGGCATTACTTTCGGAGCAACCAGTGTATTAATGAGAATTAAATCATTGTGAACTAAAATAGAAACCACTTCTGAAAAGGTTGGGATCAGGTTATAGCTGTTGTTGTTTTTCCTCAGAGAGAAATAGAACAGCAGTGGTATTTTTTAGCTGATGAGAATGCTGAGATTCAGTAGCTGAGGCTGAACTGTAATTGCCATTAACTTGAGCATTCCAGCCAAAACTAGAGGTTGCATCAAGAACAGCTGCTCTTGGGAAAGTGTTTCTCAAGGTTATTTGTAGCATGCCTGCAGTTTCTGTGGTGTCAAAGGAGTCCGTGGAGACGTTCCAGAAGCGAGTGGTCAGGACAAAGGGAATAAAGACCAACTTTGAGGAGAAAACTTGTACTGGTTTGCTCATAGTTATAGCTGTAGGTTGGTTTAACAGAAAAATACAAAGGTGGTCTTAGATATGCTACTGAAACATGAAATGATGCAGAATGTATTTTATTGGGCATATAATTAACTAATGCGTATGTTAATGTTCATTCTCTTTACAGCTACAGAAATTTTCCAGTTGTGGAACCCAGCTGGTCGATGCTCCATGATCCAAGGTCATATCTGTGTAATTTCTTAGGAACAGTTTACAAGAACTCTTCTAGGGAAACCCTGATGGAAATTCTGAAGCAGGATGGGCTTGATAAGCTTTGCTGGATTGCAGCCAGAGAACAGTAAGACACTGCTTCGCTTCTTGAAAATACTCTGACTTTTCTGCCTGCTCCATTACTACCAGTCCTTTCCTAAATGTTAAAAAAGAAAACAAGTAAAGGTAACGGTCGTGATTAAAGAGAACATTGCCAGGGTTCTTTGTGCGAGGCTTAATAACACTATTCTTTCTGCTGCAATATTTTGTGTAAAGTGGGTTTTATTTTTAAATACCTAGAACAGTCTCCTATGTGTACTGCGTGTGAAGGCATCTTTTTTTTTATATATATGTACTTGATTATAAAGCAAGAAGAAATACTTGTCTTACATCCCATGTCTTAATCTTTCCAGAAGAAAAAGGCAGCAGTATTTTGTTGTGTTCTGTACAAGAGTGGATTTAATCTGAACAACGTAATTTTTCTGCTCCTAATAGGTAGAGCAGATCTCTTGGCTAACAGAAATAATGATTGTTCTTTTTAATTTTGCCAAGCATCACCTGTGAAATTGATTGACAGTAGACAGAGTAGTGCTTAGGGAGACCTCTGCTACCCTGATGAAGAGACTGGGGAGGTGAACATAGCATAACTCTATCTCACAGATATTCTGAGACACTCCAGGCATGCTGTAACGGGGTTAACGGATTGCTTTACGTGCTGGAGCAGAGGGATGTAGAGAGTAAGCCTTCACCAATTCGCAGGATTTGAAGCAAAACAAAATTTCATTAGCAAGTCCATCAAAGTGTTTCCTTGTCTCTTTCTGAACTCAGTTGTGGAGTAAACTGACAAATGCATCATCTGAGTTGTGTAAAAGATTTAAAGCAGTTTCAATTAGCTCCTTATACTTCCGGGTGCTACTGGAAGGACCGTGTCTAGAAGGTGTTGTAATCTGGTTTTAACAGTGATATTTTCAATAAAGTTTAAGATGAGAAGTAAAAGCCCATTTTTTGGCCTTTACATTTTTACATTCGCACTTTACGTTCTACAAACAATTGGTATTAAAGCATTTATCTGCTTTTTGTTGTAATGCACATGGGGAAGTTGTTAATTTCAGCCTCTTGACGTTCCTAGGTGGCAGCCTCAGGAAACAAATGGAAGTTTCAAGAACTACCAAGATGCCTTGCTGCAGAGTGACCTGACGTTGTGCCCAGTGGGGATAAATACGGAGTGCTACAGAATTTATGAAGCTTGTTCATATGGATCTCTGCCTGTTATAGAAGATGTCATGACGCCTGGTGACTGCGGAAATTCGTCAGTGTACCACAGTGCTCCGTTGCAATTATTAAAAACCATGGGGGCTCCATTTATCTTTATTAAAAACTGGAAAGAGCTTCCTGCTGTTCTAGAGAAAGAAAAAAAAATGAGCTTGCAAGAAAAAATTCAAAGAAGAAAAAAGCTTATAGAATGGTATCAAAACTTCAAAGCGTGGATGAGACAGAAATTCATTAATACTTTGGAAAATTCATTTCTGCCCACTGATAAAGGATAAATGCTCCCTTTTGAAAATCTAGAATAGATTGAAAGCTTAATTTCATTAACCTTCTGAGGAAGCTTTTATACAAAAAAAAAAAATCTCAGAAGATGGGGGCATTCTGTTTGAAGTCAACAGATTTGGGCTGGCTTAGCCAGCAGCTGTGTTTGGCCTTCCATCCGTGACAGTTTCCAGGGAGGATGTTGATTTAGAGGAGTGGTGGTCTGTTTGGATAACAGCAGTTTTATGACTCTTTTTATGAGTTCCATGTTGATGTGTGATGTGGTAAAATGTTTGTTAAGGAAACCGTCTTTTGAGCATGTGAGCTTGTTAAAATCCAGCATCAGAACTGTGCTCATAGTTGAAGAAAAGGGAAGGAAAGCTGTGTTGTACAGAATCATGTACTATGAGAACTGAAGAGTGGTTATAGGAAGATTGCCAGGTTTAGCAGTCAGTAATGTATCTCCTGGTAAGTCCTGACTTTGACAATGTGAACTGTTTGCCTGATTGATGTGTTTCATTTCCATGAAGTGGTCATAATGCCGAATAAACACTGTGGAATAAAAACGTGCATTTCCAAGCGAAAGCAGAGAATTATTTCTTAGAAATACTTTGTAGAAATCTATTGCCCGTTTAATTTCAGATACCAAAAAGTCTTTCATTTCTGGTTAGTTTTAGGACATGCCTTCCTGAAGCTCTGCTGAGAGAACGTTCATTACCCGCAGTCACAGCTGCACGTGCTGAACATTTGGCCTTAAACGTGAACCTGCATGTTTATCTGATGGCTAAAAATCTGCTGGAGCTTGTCAGCTCCAAACTGTGGCAGAAGTACAGTACTGCACGTTTGTGACACTGCATATCCGACAGACAGCTTTCATTAAATGCAGGGGAAGGGATCTGTTACTGTTTCTGTGCATGAGAAATGAGAATGTGCTGTTATCTTCTGTGTGTTTGGCTGTGCTGTTTCTCTGCATCACAGCACTGACATATCTGGAGTGGTATAGTTTCGTGTCTTGGAATTCAAAAGCCTGTACTGAAGCTGAATAATATTCATTGGTGTAAATATACTGTTTAGTTCTGGAGTGTGTCATATGAAAGCATTTCTGTGTTTCTTTTCAGGTTTTCTTGCTTTCTGTTTATAAAAAGAAAACCATGCAAAATCACTGGCGTCACTGACAGCATACGATGCAGTGGCTGTTCTAGATCTGCAATTATGTGTGTTTTAGAGCACCTGGATTTTTGGGAGTACTGTTAGTAGAGAAACATGTTCTCAGAAGGCAAGTAAACTACATCCAGATAATCTGAGCTGTATGTCTGGAATAGATTTCCTGTGACTGTTACCCATTCTATCTGAAGCCTTGTGCAATTGAAGTACAATGTAAATGTATTCCATTCAGCTGAGACTGAAGTACATCTGTCACCATTCAGCACAGAGTTGATGAACCCTGCTTAGAGGAAGAGTTGGATGAGATTTTCAGTACATTTCCATCCTGAGGATCTAAGGTAGCCACCTGCACAGGATATGCAGCAGTGAGAAGGTCAGAGAATGGTGCTCAGTGCAGCAGTGGAGCGTTGCTGCAGTTTCCTGCTGCTAGAACCTTCCTCTACAAGCTGCAGAACTGGGGAGTAGTTTCAGAGTGCAGTCAGCAGTTTCCTAGGCACTCCTGGAGGATTTAAACGGACTACAAAAAACAGCTGAGAGAGAATCAGCCTACACTGATATCTAGGGTTGGTAACTCCTAGAAAATATTAGTGGCATGCAAGTTGAAGTTTGAAAAACAGTTCAGTACTTTATCCCTTGTAGTGCTATGCACATGTTTCTGAGTAAATACATGAGCTTGGCACAGGCTTCACAGATAGGTCATGGATGCCTGTCCCTGAGGTGTTTAGGGCCAAGCTGGATGGGGCCCTGGGCAATCTTATCTTCTACTTGATCTAGTGGCTGGCAACCAGGGAGGTTGGAACTTGAAGATCTTCGAGGACACTTCCAACCCAAACCATTCTGTGATTCAAATTCAGCTTCTGTCCAAAAGGAATCAACGCTAGAAGTTGTTTTTTTGTTTTTTTTTTCCTTTGGATTTTATTTCTAACGTTAATGAAGCAAAGAGAGCAAACTCTGGTCAAGCCAAGGGAGACTTCTTACACTGCCTAACTTGTGAGAGAGATACATGCTTTGTTTTAGCAATTAGCCCTCCGGTTTGAGGTTGGGATGGTGAAGCAAGGCTTTGCAGAGCACCACCCAATGTCCCGTTGCTATCAGGAAGTGAGCGTGGAGCACCTTCGAGCCTTTCTTAGAGCAAGGAAGCTGTCTGCAACATCAAACACTGTATAGATGGCCAAACTGGCAGTAATTTGCGTAGTGCCTAGATTTGTGTGCTGAATACTGGTAGCTCTAGCAGTTTCATTATCAGAGATATTCCCTACTGATGAAGACTTAACAAATTAAGCTGGATTGCCTTGCTGTAAGAGGAAACAGCTAGCTTCTCACGATACACTGTACTGCTGTCTCTCTTACATAACTCTGAACCCATTAGGAGTAGCTGTGAATGTACAGTGTAAGCTGTTTAAAAGGTCAGCTCCAGACCAGTGTGCTTCCACAGAACTGCTAGCAGTTGATAATGCTGCAGATAAGACAGTGGCTTGCAGAGAGTCAGGCTCCTGCTTATTTACCTTGGACATTACAGTTACATTCATTTCAACATTTCGGTATTTCAGTCTTTTTAAATACTGTCTTTTCAGTGTCTGAAAGTGACATACAGGAGTGGCGTGACTGAGAGTTCTGTAGAAGGCTTTCCCACAGCAGTTCCTGTGTGAATGTGCTGGTAGCACCGGTTTGTCTCTTGGCCTCACCAAAACACTTGCTAAACCACAGAAACAAAATCCTGTTACTTCTTGGCAAAGTTTCCAAGTTAGTAAGAACCTCCAGAGCTGGGCAAACTCAGCAGCTGTGGCAGCAGCTTCCATTCTCCAGAGTCCTAAAATATTTCCAGGCATCCTTCCTACTGCGATGGGAAATGAAAGACAGCAGAAGAAGATGATGCTGATTTTGGCATGTTTGTGAACGCTAAGGATGGGAGAAACAAATCTATTTCAAATCCTGATCCAACCGTGCACTACAGAACAGCTTCCAGGAAAACTGCTAACCATAAAGCATGTTGGGACTGCCATTTTCCAATAGTTGAGAAGGAATCCAATGTTTATGTAGTGATGTGAATCCCACACAAAGGATTTGATGAATCAGCTGAAGAAATAAAGCTGATCTGATGGAAACATTCCTGGAGGGCTGACATACAGTTGACGCTGGATCCCAGGACTTTGTGTTGGTTTTGTTGCTTTGTAATCCACAAAGTTAAATGGTTCATACAATGAGCCATCCTGGGATCAGTCCAAAAGTGATGCCGTAAAAACCATGCTGTGCAGAAAAAACAACAGTAGTTCCACACTCTTGTTCTTTCTTCTCCATCCAGAAACTTAAGCAGCCACAGAGAATTGCGTAGATTTCTTGTTAATCATCAGCCCATAAAGCACGATTGCTAATCCTGGTAAGGAAACAGCTTGAAGAGGTCATGCTGCTGATTATCTTTGACACCTAAATTCTTTGGGTGGGTAAAATTTTGGGATTTCTTCAGTGTCTCTCGAACAATAAAAACCAGTCAGAGGGCATTACTTTTATCTTGCCAAAATAAATACTTTTCACATCTTTGCTACAAATCTGAAGACCACTTCAATGTTAAAAATCAGAGAATGATGAGGTTGGAAAGGACCTACAAGATGATCTAGCTCAAGCGTCCACCCATTACCATTGCTGCCACAAGCACTAAACCATTTCTCACAGCTCCTCATCCAGACACCTCTTGAACACTGCCAGGGACAGCGGCTCCACCACCTCCCTGTGCAGGCCGTTCCAGTGCCTGACCACTCGCTGAGAGAAGTTTTTCCTCACGTCCATCTAATCCTCCTCTGGTACAACTTGTGGCCATTTCCTCGGGTCCTGTTTGTTGCCTGGGAGAAGAGGCCAAACTCCTCCTCATCACAACCTCCATTCAGGAAGTTTTAGAATTCAGTGAGGTTTCCCCTGAGCCTCCTTTTCTCCAGACTGAACAATCCCAGCTCCCTCAGCCATTCCTCATAGCCCTGTGCTCCAGACCCCTCACCATTTTTGTTGCCCTTCTCTGGACACGTTGTAGGGCCTCAGTGTCTTTCTTGCAGTGAGGGGCCCAAAAATGAACACAGTACTCAACGCACAGCCTCACCAGAGCTGAGTACAGGGGGATGATCACCTCCCTGCTCCTGCTGGCTACACTATTTCTAATGTAGGCCAGGATGCCATTGGCCCTCTTGGCCACCTGGGCACACTGCCGGCTCGCGTTCAGCCAAGCATCAACCAACACCCTCAGGTCTATTTCCTCTTCACAGTCAGAAGTCTCTCCACGCAACTCTTGTTTTAATGGACTTAAAAGCTGAAAAGGCAGTAGAAGGTGAAATCCAAGGGCTGACAGAAATGTTCATCAGCAATAGGTGAACAACTACGTGCAGTTCTGATGCATTTCATTCGAACTGCAAAAGAAAACACATGTGTGCACTGAAATTACACATCAACAAAGTGGAAGGGCAGATTCTCTCAGCCAGCCCAATGGCAGGAGGATAATGCTAAAAGGTCTCCTATTTGGTACAATCTGACAGTCCGGTGATGTTGCCATGATCTTCTTTTTTTTTTTTTTTTTAATCCTCAGGAATACGTTATTTTCAGCATCGGCTGCATTCTGAAAACAAACCAAACAGAAGTATTACACACAGCTTCCATGAAATGTGTGTATTCACAATATGAGATGCAAAATAAATGCATCAAAGGAAAAACGAGTCATTCACTCAGATCCAGATGACGACACAGCTCATAGAAAAAGTCAAGTTGTGCAGGTGGCCGCATGCAAAGGGAAAGAGTCTCTGAATGGCTGAAATTAACCCAGTTCTTGAAAAGGAAGTTGCTCAAACAGTATAAAGCTGTTAAACGTTGTATTTTGAAGTTTGCTATTTCTAAGGGGTTTCATTCGGGACCCAAAATGCAAAGTTTGTGTGCAAGTTATCTCGTGTTTGTTTGTTTCTTTCTTTCTTTCTGCAACAGAGGTTTTTTTCTGAAGAATGCCTGCTGTCCCTGGTCATGACTGCCAGGAGATCCATCTCAATATTTTTTCTGCTCGGAGACACTAAAACATTTTCCTCCATGGCTGCTTAGTCAGAATCGTAGAATCATCTAGGTTGGAAAAGACCTTCAAGTCTGTCAAGTCTGACCATCATCTGACATACCGAGTTCCACTTAGAACATAGAAGTATTTGTGTGATCATGTCACATGCCAACCCTCATCAGCAGTTACGCTGCTGCAGTGCTATGGCACAGAATACTGTCAGAGGTGAGGAGCCCAGGTTCAGGCCTTAGGGCTGGGCTGGGCAGAACAGGGATGCTGTCCAGGACAACTGATGTCATCTAGCTGGATTTGCACAAGGCCTTTGACATGGTCCCACACCACATCCTTATCTCTACATCGGAGAGATGGGTTTGAAGGGTAGACTTCTCAGTGGATAAAGAATTCGTTGGATGGTCATAACCAGAGGGTTGTGGTCAGCAGCTCTGGCTGGCCACAGTCATGACTGCCCTCCACCAGGAGGTCCCCCAGGAGTCCATCTTGGGACCAGTGCTCTTCAACATCTTTATCAGTGATGTAGAGGATGGGATCGAGTGCACTCTTAGCAAGTTTGTGATGACACCAAACTGAGGGGTGCAGTTGACACAGTAGAAAGAAGGAATGCCATCCAAAGGGACCAGGAGAGGCTTGAAAACTAGGTACATGAGAATCTAATGAGGTTTAACAAGGCACAGTGCAAGATATTGGACTTGGGTCAAGGCAGTCCCAGATGCAAAAACAAACTGGGAGAACTCCTTGAGAGCAGCCCCACTGAGAAGGACTTGGGGGTCCTGATGAACAAAAAGCTGGGCATGAGCCAGCAGTATGCATCTGCAGCCTGGAAGGACAGTGGGGTCCTGGGCTTCATCAGTAGAGGGGTGGCCAGCAGGGAGAGGGAGGGGATTGTCCCCCTCTGCACTGCCCTCATGAGGCCATACATGGAGTACAGACAACAGTTAGGGGTAGCAGGAAGAGATTTCTTTATACCCTTAGATAAAAAGAACTGTACCTGAAACTACCTATTCTTTAGCAGTATACTGTTGTCTGCTATCACTGGGAACGTGGAAAAATAGGCAGTTTGATTTCAAGATAATTACTCTTAATTTCCTCACACTCCAGTGGTCTTCTGCTCATGGATTCACTTTTTTAATCTTGTGAGGGAAACAGAATCAAGGACAGCCATGTTTCCCCTAAGAGAGGTGGGAATGTACTGATTAATTTCTGTAGGGATTTCAATAGTGCTTCACTCTTCTTCAAGTGCTAGCAGGGGTTTAAGGCAGCCAGTGACATGCGCTCTCTGGTACGCAGCCTTTAATTGTATATTCCTATTGCTGGAGGCTTCGCTTTATTCATTTAATAGCAATTTATCAATCAAGATCAACACAGCCCTTTGCTGATGACTGTACAGTGCATCGTGGTTGCTTTACCATGAGACTTGAGCAGCCTGACTCATGCTACAGCTGAAGACAGCAGACCAGCTGGGGAGTGCACACATGGGAATTTGCCAATTATACCAAGTTGTACCCATTTTCCTTCCTTCCACTCTCTAATCAGACACTGATTGTTTCTTCATGTACGTCTCTTTTCTTTTCCTCTCTGTGCCCTGTAAAATGAGCTGAACTGATTTTACCCAGCTGACCCTCTTTTCCTGCTGTTATTTTAAGATTATAGCAACCTGCATTCTATTTAGTAGAAATAACATTTTCTTGTCCCTGTGGAGGTTCTCTAGCAGGCACCCAATTCCGGCATATATGTAATTAGGCTTTTACTGAATTTCTGCCTCAGCAAAGCTCTTTCTGTCACACAGTGTGCTGTCCAAATACCTCTCTGTAGGATAATACCGCACCTGAGTGCCTGTGTCTTAAACATTTATAGTCTTTTGTTCAAGATTTTTGACTGTCACTGTACTAAAGGTTGAGTGAAAAGGACTGTGCTTCCAGGAGCAGATGAGAGAGGTGAACTTCAAATGTCTCTTTACTTTCCATTTTAGAGCAAGGAATGCTCTTCATTTCCTGAGTGAAACTTCACATCCAGCTACACATACCTGCACAGTTTATGGAGTTTGACACCGATGCCTTTGACTTTGGCTCATGGCTTTCGAGGTCTGACTTCCATTCCCCACAACGTAAACTGCCTGGGGCCAAATCCACCAGAGGATTTTCACATCCAGTTTAGGACTTTGGGCAGTTGAAAGCAGCTTAGACTGGCTGCTGAAATGATAGATCCTTTGAACTACTTTGAGGCAGCCAGTGTTGTTCGGCCACCTGGTGAGCTGAGAAACACCACAAAGTCTCCACAAAATGATTACTTCTTTCAGTCCTCAGTTGCCACGTGCATTCCCCACACATATTTCTCACTGCTGCCTGTATTTGTGGTGAAAAAAAAGACCACTTTGCTGTCAATTTTCAGTAAAGCAATTACAGCAAATAAAGCAATCTAAAGCAAACACATGAAATACAGAGGGGTTTATTTAATGTCTTTGATGTGATGAGCATTTTAGTACTATTTCCTCCATCATCAAAGCATACTGTGAGGTGAGATGGAGGACAATCTCTCCCCTACTCCCAGCAGTGTGTACTTCCTCAGCCAAAAGGTTGCTGTATGATCCCAAGCTCCCACCCTTCCACCAGAGGAAGGCTCTCCTGCTCTGCTACTCCAGCTCTGTTAGAGTGCCCGGTTAGGTCAGGATGAATGACTTCACATTCACCTCCAGCCAAGCACCTCTTCTCAGGCTGTGTCTCCTGCTGTGTTTTTCCCTCAGGGCCCATTACATGTCTGCAGCACGCCTGATAAGCACCTCTTGGGCTGGACCCTCCAAAAAGAAAAGGCAAGTTGTTCTGTTCAGAGAGCAGTGTTAGCAGGAGTGGACTGTGCCTGTTGTTTCTTGCCATGCAGGGGGAGAGCACTTCCCCGGTGCACGTAAGAATTGGGCTTAGTTCCCTTCCCCACTTGTGAGAACTTGAACCCGTGTGTTCCAGCTCCCAGATGATGAATAAACATGGGAGGTGTCAGCGTGGCACTGGCCCATCTCCATTTTGAGTCATCCTAGCACGAAACCTTTCAGTATTCACGGGGATAGCAAACGTGTGAGTATGATTCTAGCACATGTTGGTGATGCCATTCCCCCAGAGAGGCATCCTGGGCCCAGGTTGCTCAGAGCCCTGTCCATCCTGATCTTGAATGTCTCCAGAGGCCAGCCATCCACCACCTCCCAGGGCAACCTGCTCCAGTGCCTCACCACCCTTGTGAAAAGCTCTTTCCTATACCTAAATCTCCCCTCACAGTGTTTCAGCCACATAATGCAGCAGGCATAGCGGAATGTGTGTGCGAAGGGCCTGTCAGGAGGCAGCACGGACACGGCCCACTGGTGACAGGCAGGAGGAAGAAAGACAAACACACTCACTGTATATTTTATGAACTTGCAGCATCAGTTGACTAAGAAATATTTAGGTTGATAAGGAACAAATACAACCGCACCAAAAGAAATATGAAGGTTTCACCTTCATGTTTTCTCATTTCTCATCCGCAGTGTGAGTTTTGGTGACCCTGTTCATAATGCAAACCTTCCTGTTTCTTTGATGATTTTAACAATGGGAATTTATTGAAAACAAGCGTGACCACAGGCAGTGTGTGTACTGCTGCATTTCTCCTCCTGCCCTCTCCCTCCTGCAGGTGGGCACTGCTCTGTCCCTTCCCAGAAACACTTCTCTCTTATCTTCCACCAACGTGCCCCACTGAGCCACAGAGCTGAGAGGAAGCACATGGGAAGGCCCAGCAGGACAGTGCCCTACAATTATCAGTTACAGAAATGCAGAACTGCTTTGGGAGGTCCTGTCAGGTCCATCTGACATCACACATGACTGTGAAGTGCCACAGATGGGAAACTGTGGTGATTTCACTTGGGGTGATTTCATTGATCTGCACTAAGAATGGACCAGTGGATCACAGAGTTGGGAACAAGACTGCAAAAATAAAGAACAAAATGCATGAGCAGAAGCCCAGCAAGACCCTCCTGCAGGCTCTCAGAATCACAGACTTGTAGGGCTTGGAAGGGACCTCGAGAGATCATTGAGTCCTACCCCCAGAAATGCCACAGAAGCTGAAGTCAGCCCCAAACCCCTTCCCTTGCAGAGCACTGCTTCGCAGACAATCCCAGTGAATGTCACTGCAGAGACTGCCTCAGTCGCACAGCATCCTCGTCCCAGTGCTGCCTGCAGACTGAAACAACTTCCTGCTCCTCTCCCCCAAACAAGGAGCAATCCAGCTTCTCTTTCACTGCAAATACAGCATCGAAGGACCTTCTTGAAGAGGTCCCTCTCCTCATTTCATTAAAGAAACACACATTCTCTGCTAGTCTCACCCTCCTGATGTTTATATAAGGCAACACTAAACCCACTTCTAGCCCGAGACAGTGGTGACACCAACAGGAGATACCCCTTGTCCCAGGTGCAACACTAAACCCACTTCTAGCCCGAGACAGTGGTGACACCAACAGGAGATACCCCTTGTCCCAGGTGCTCTTTCTCCTCCCTGTTGTAGGGCACTCTCACTCTTCCCAGAATGATCATCCATGTTTCTTATGTGTGTGGTGACAGGGCAAGGGGAGATGGCTGCAAACCAAAGCATAGGAAGTTCTGCACAAATGTGTGTGGGAACTTCTTCACAGTGCAGTGACGGAGCACTGGCACAGGCTGCACAGAGAGGTGGGGGAGTCTCCTTCTCTGGAGATGTTCCAGACCCGCCTGGACGCCTACCTGTGCAACCTGGGCTAGGGAGCTGCTTTGGCAGGGGAATGGACTCAATGACCTCTAGAGGTCCCTTCCAACCCCTACAATTCTGTGATTCACAGCTCTTTTCCCTGTGCTTTCTAACTTAAATAACCTCATCAGTTCCAATTCCTTGCAAACCACACGTCCTGAGATACTACATGTATATGTCCATCTCATAAATATTGGAGTCATTTGTTTCTTCCCAGCACTTCTTGCTTCATCTGTCCTTCCTACCTCAATGACCAACAATCCCTGATCAATAAGGAATGCCAGCTCTGAAGGCAACACATGGCAGACAGCTAAACAAACAAGTTTTGCTGCATTTTTCAGCCTGCATTTTGAATTGATGGGAGTGGGGCATGAGACAGAATGAGGAGCGGGAAGGCAGAATCCTGAGCCTGCAGCAGCCAGAGGGACAGAATTCACGATGAACAAGTTGCATAAGTCTATTTTGTTTGGTTTTGTTTGTTTTAAGCTCTGTCCAACTGACAGAATTTTTTTTGCACATGCCTCTGCAGATCATGAGGGTGTTGAACACACAGCTGTGACGCTACACCTGCAGTCAGAGGCCCAAGATGATCCCTGCAGAGCTGTAACAGAAGTGATGGATGAGGTCTGGCTCCCACACCACATGTGGGCAAATCTTTGCTCACCTCCAATATCCACAGCACCGTCGGTGAAGGCTGCCAAAAAGAAACTCCACGTAATGGCCCACAGGGGTGTTAGTGATTCAGGCTCTCTGATGACAGGCTGCAAAGGGAGCATGGACAATAAGCAGACTGGAACATGACAGACCTCTGATGACAGGATACTTTTGATCTGGGTAGTCTTTTGATTTGGATATTTTGAGGAAAGGTAACTCCATGCAGCAGATCATGCTGTCAGCCTTCCCTGAGCATCCTTCACCTGAATGGTCACTGCTGCTTTTTCATGGCTGCTGTTCAAGCTGTTTCTGGTAGGCAAAATCCAAGGGCTTTTACTTCAATGCAGATTTCACATGCACATCACCTCTGTGATGTATGGCTTCCAAGAGGCTGATGAGAAGCCATACTTAAAACACTCTGAAAGTTCCTCTGCTCATGGTAACAGCTAGTCTCCTTTTCCCCAAGTCATTTTCATGCCTTGCTGTTCTCTGAGAACTGAGCTCATTGAGGCCACCGTAAACCAAAAGGCATTTGGAGAAGATCAGCGACTCAGAGAAGGTGATACTATCTTATGGCATTACACCGTGTGCAAGTGCCACTGCACCACAGGCCCAGCAGTGAGTCCATGACAGCTCCCACATCCCTGACAGCACAGGGGAAGAGCAGTAACAGCCATTGGATGGCATGAGACATTTATGGACTCCAGTTTTTAGACCAATCACTGCAGATGATCAGTACAACAAACAGATGGACCGTTTGTCACCCGGACAGCACTGTAGACACCACATGCTTGTATGCCCATCTCTGCGAGGAGCTGAGGAAGCAATATGGGCTCAAGAAAGACACCAGCTGGGCATCTGCATCCTCTCAGATTGCCATTCCTGTTATACTTCTGGCTGCTAATTCCGATTTGTGCTTTTCCTTCTGCAAGCTGACTCGGGAATGAGGAAAAAATCCTCCGTTTGCTTTTTCAAAGTCACATTTCATTCCTTTTGTTGGTCATAGATGAGCTGTTGCTCACTGTTTTTTTGTTGTTTCCTTTTTCTTTCCCCCCACACTTTTCACCACAGCTACTGGTCTGTTGGAGAAATGGAACAAACACAGGCTGCTGAGAGCAGAGCCATCACTAGTTTTGGTTTAAGCAGTGAGAAAGCAATACTGCAATTCTTAATTAAAGGAAAATTGAGGCTATGATGGGTTTTAATAATTTGATAGAGACTTTCTTCTATGACGAAGTGCTACATTTTGCCATAATGGAAGAATCAGGGAAATATATCTAGTTTATTTCACAGTAGAACCAATATCACCTCCTGAAGTAGCAAAGGGCTCTCCATTTTAGCAAGTAAGTTTTGAGATAAATTTGCAGCATGTGGGATTATGTACACCAGGATCGTTTCAGGACACTCAGCGATAGCATTATCTGGCCTGTGGCATGTACTCCCATTCCTAACTCGGTTTCGGTATCTCAGCCATGCCTGGTAGTGAACACTCTATGCACTGCATACAGTATCTGTCAGATTGGCACTACTGATCTGCATACTTACAGTTATTTCTCAAACTTCCCTTTAGTTATCTCTCTGCAATTCCTCAGGTCATCCAGTGAAGTATGAGCTTCTGTCTAGCAGAATATCCTCTATCTCCACACTGGTAATACATTTATTCTCTCTCTCAGATCTGGTATCCTACATTGACAGTAACATTCCTGTAAACAGCAATGGGAAGGGACACTCACAAAGCACTTGTATCCCGTTTTGTCTTTCAGATTTTGCCTGGACTGCTTTGAGCAGTTGTGGCTGGCCGTATCACTATGCTCCATTAAGATCATGCAGATATTTAAAAAAGGATTGAATTTGCACCTTGCTTTTTGATGAGCACAGTGCCTTTCTCGAAGCAGCAGGTGGCTGAAACCACTTACTCAAGTTTATTCCAGTAATTTTCCTCTGATAAATGCATTTACTGATACTTAACTTCTGAGAAGCTAACAAGGTATGGGCCCACAGTATCAGGAGCACTCTGCAAAATGCTGGGAGAGGTGTTCTCTGCCTTCACAGCTCTAAAGAAGGCAAGTGAAAGCCGGCCCTATTAGTTCTTAGCTCGGATAAGGGGCCTGCTGTTGAACCACACTTGCACATGAAGGTTACTTTCAGAACTCTTTTATAAGTATGATTTATAATCACAATGATATACTTTCTATGAAAGGGCTCGCAGTGTGTACTATCCTTTTCTGGGGGGAATCCCTCCAACTATTAGAAAATTGGACTACAGGTTTTTCTAATTAGTATGAACAGAAAAAAAAAAACCAACATATTTTTCAGCAGTTACAGGTTGATCGCAATTAGGAATAATGAAGTGCAGATGGTTTGAGTTTCTTTTTAACCCAAAATCTGCAAATAGGGCATTACCACAATGATCATTTAGAAGAACAGAGTGTAGCCAGGCCAGTTTCTGTATGGTGCTTTGTTGTGGTTTTTGTTGTTGTTGTTGTTTTTGCCTTTCCCCCTAAATCCTCTTTCAGTACATATTTTGATGCAATCCTTATTTATGTAATGCCTATTTACACAGTTAATTCAAGCTGCTTATTGCAGAAAGCTCTCTCATACATACAGCGGAGTAACCTGATGAGTCTCAATGGAGCAGCCCAGGAATGGACAAGATGAATCTTTGTATCTGACAATGAAGGAGTCAGATTAAACTAAACAATACTGACGTTGAGCACTGGGTGCAGAGCTCACCAGGTGAGCTCAAGAGTTCTGCCACTTACTCTTATCTAAGGCTGTCCATTTGAGCAGCCCTGTTAGCAGCCCCCACCTCTGGTCCATGCACCAAGGTTTATGAAAAAAGAAAGGCACTGACTGTGCTGTGTGATTAGCAGGAGGAGCTACAAGGTTCCTTTAAGAACATCAATTCTGCCTGCTTGGTGATTCAGTCAATGAGGCTATTAAAGCCATGGCTTACAGCCTGCCTAAGAACTACAGAGACGGCAAGAAGGAAAATGGAATAGGTCTCTGTGTCAAACATATCACCATCTCTCTGAGTCACTAACAGCGTGAAAATAAATTGCCATGGTTACACCTGGATGAGTGCTCTGTATAGACAGAAAGAGACTCACAAGTTGATATTTGCCACGGAGTATCTTATCACTGTAGTAAACACAACAACCAGCACATAAACAGCTGTCTGTAACTTGGCAAGGGGGAAAAGGAATAGCATTACTGTAAGGGATTTCAGTGAGTGATCTAAGAATGAGACTCTTAAAGCCAGAATGAATTGTTCTTGAAACAATTATTATGGATGATGCTGAACTGACTAGCAAAATACTGCATCCAATATCGGGGCATTCTAGTCTTGCAAAAACATCTTGAAAAGGAGAGGAGAATGAACTGTGTGACAAAAAAAAAAAAAAAGCCTTTGTTGTTTACATTACGCTGATTGTGTTTCAGTGCTTGCTACAGAGCAGAGCCTCAGCCTGTGCTGCAGGTTTGGTAATTACCCACAGAAACAACTCAGTCAAGCTTTCTGCTTTTGTTTTTGCTATTTTTTGAGGGTGAGGAGGAATATGTTCCAGTACTAGAAATACTGAAATCAAGACTGGGCTTTGTTCTGAAAGCAAACATTCTGTTTCTGTGTAAGGACCCAAAGAAGCCAGAAATTCCTGAAATCTTATGCTCTACATAATGCAGGAAATCAGCCTAGGAGATGATAGTGGCTTTTTTCAGCCTTAGTAAGTACATGCATTTATATAGGCTAGGGGCATAATTTACTGCTGATGCCAGATGCCCAAGCCCTGCTGTAATGTCTAAGTTTCTTTATAAAATTTTGTCTTCAGCAGGAGGCACTCAGTTTACATTTTCCTATATATGCCATATTATTTAGACAGAGGTCAGCAGTATTTCCTAGCACCTAGATGATGCAGAATGTAATGGTGAATGTGAGAGCTGTTTTAATGTAACTAAGTTTGAAAAGGGGAATTACTGTCCAGAGAGCCAACACTCCACCAACATATATGCCCCAGGGACCAGAAGTAAGGATATTCATGAAAACAGCAGAGGAGCTGGCATGGGCATGGTTAGTGGGCATGGTGGGGATGGGTTGATGGTTGGACTAGATTATTTTAATAATCTTTTCCAATCTTAATAATTCCATGATATGATATGGTGTTGAGCAGCTCCAGAACCTGTGCTCCTTCGTCATTTGCTTTTCATCTTCTTTCCCCAACTTCACTTTCCTGCTGCTGGTCACGACAGAACGTCAGGCCTTCAGAGTTGTAACTAAATCATAGAAGGCTGGAACCTGGTTTACCCACCACCAGTATTTCCCCACTAAACCATGTCCCTCAGTACAACATCTACATGTTTCTTGAACACCTCCAGGGACGGTGACCCAGCCACCTCCCTGAGCAGCCTGTTCCAGTGTCTGACCACTCTTTCAAGAAGAAGTTTTTACTAAAATCCAACCAGAACTTCCTCTGGTGCAACTTGAGGCCACTCCCTTTCATCCTATCATTTTTATGTGGGAGAAGATGCCAACCCCCACCTTACCATGACCTCCTATCAAGCAGTTGTAGAGAGCTATAATGTCTTCCCTGAGCCTCATTCTTCGAAGACTGAATAATTACAGTTCCCTCATAAGAATGCTTGGAAACTATGTACTCTGTTACCACAGTGAATAATAATAGATAATTATTATTAATGATGGTTAGGACGATGATAATATTAATTGTACAGGCATTCTTGTTTTAATCCTGCCATGGGAAAAAATAAATAAATATATAAAGCAAAGATCTCTAGAAAACACCAAAGTCAAGCTACTTTAAAATAGCCAGGAGTATGCTGATAAAAGAATAAAGAAAGGGAGATTGAATATGGGACCGAAGTGCATTCAGACTTGGTTCTTGCTCAGTAGGGCTTCTGAAATGACATTTGGTGGGAGGAAAAGTAGACTCACACTGAAGCAGAAGAAAAAGGATTTCATCTTTTCCGATAGCAACAATGCTCAGAAGCTTTTCTTGAATCCTAGTGACAGTGTATTTAACAATGCTTTTATTTGTATTTTAATTTTAAACCATCTTTTATAATTGGTTGTTATGGGCCTCAACTGACGAGCCTGACTTGAACTGACTAATCTGTTAGGTTTCCTCACCTTATAAATATTCCTCATCTTGCGTCTTCTTCAGAGATGAATGCTCCCCTTTAAAAGATGACAGGATATAATGCGTCATCTCACCGTGGCACACCTCGGTGCATCTGCCCTGCAGCCCAGGCCCACAGCTGGCAGCACCCCAGGCCATGCTCCCTGGCTCCCCCACAGCACAGGGCTGGCATGCCCACACCCACAGCACGGCTGTGCAAGGCAAAGCTCCGGCTTTAGCGTTGTTTGCAGAAGGAGTTTATTCTGCAGAGATGTTTCCATACCTCATTTCTTGAGCATGAGGTTCAAGTAAGCAAGAGTCTGGCAGCTGCTGGGCAGGATGAGGAAGGCTGGGCTAACGGACACAGTGAACGTGGTGGCACTGCTACTCCGTGCCTGGGCTGACTTGCTGAAGTGATTTGACTGCACCAGCTCTCTCTCTCTGCTTCTATTTTCAAGACAGCTAAATTTGCATTCACACTGTCGACGTTGTTTCACGGCACAACTTTCCACATGGCAGGTGGTTTTCTGGTGAGATGACATTTTGTTCTAGGGAGATGACATTTTGTTCCTAATTAACGTATGGAGTTCTTTGCTAAGGGTAGGTGATCAAAACAAGCTCTGCCAAGAAGAAAGGAAAAAATCACCCGCAGCTTGAATGCTGGGCTGCCTTTCTTAACTGTTTCAAACAATTAGTTCAGAAGACTACATAAAAGATATCCTTCCTTCCTATTCCTTTTATGTCTGTTAGACTGTGTCTATGTGATGATGGAAAAGGTGAGACCATTGGTCAGCACAAAGCTCTGAGAAATTTAGAAGGGCAGCAAGCCTCTCTGATCTTCCCTGTTCTTCCTCAACATTCTTGTTTAGTGAAAATTAATGCTGAGTTGTTGCTTATCATCAGAAAATTTACAAATCCATCCATAGAAATGAGATTTGGAAGAGGAAAAACTCTACATGCTCATGTTCCCCTTAGAGAGCAGGAAGCAGAAGACAGCAGGTGGCAATAGGTGGAGGCTGAATTAGCAGAGCTCTGTAAAACCACTGCACTGGAAACAAGGTTGGGAGTCTGGGTTGTTAACAAGGAGAAGAGGTGGAATCATTTGTTTACCAAATCCTGGTTTCCAGCCCTGGCTTTTACAAGGACACTGCATGGTCAGGAGGTGCTCCTGCTCAGCACTTGCATTTACACCCTTGCATTTACACCCAAACAATACAGTGCAGGATGTTCATCAGGAGCAATACTTCAATTAACTTGCCAGAGCTCAACTTCCAGAAAGCCAGCTATAAACTGCTGCATGCAGACACAAGACATGCTGTTTTTAAGTTGAAGTACAGGTTAGTCTGCATGTTTGGAGACAGCTATTTTTCACCTGCATAAATTTTTCACCTGCTATTTTTCACTTTCATAAAGACCTGTCTATGAGCTCTTCATGAATGGCCCGTGTAAGTACTGCAGATACAAGACATCCCTTAAGCTGCTGAAAGCTTACACTGAACTAACTATTCCTCAAATGTAGAGTTTGCTTAAGTTGCCTGCTTTGTACCATTGTCTCTCAGCAAAGACAGTGGGCTCTGTGCATCCTGTAGACCGCACAGAAGGCCACAGATCATATGAGGAAAGCTGTGCTGCTGTGTCCAAAGGTCTGTGACTTCAGCAGACACTTGGGGATGCTCTGGATACATCTGCACTGTCATGTTAGCTCAGAGCACCAGCATGCAGTCAGCCAGAGCTCCCTGATGCTTCGTACTGTTATGCCTCACTCTTGTCCCTGTTTTGAAAAGAGCCAACTGCTTCTACCCTCCATAAAACTCAAGTGGCCCAGAAGAGGATGGGACTGGCCCAAACATGTGTTCAGCACCCCCAACAGTATGGATGCAGCAGATTCTGAAGGTTTGTACACGGCAGAGCCACCTTAGCTTCTGTGCAACAGGTAAAGCAACGCAGACATTGGTCTGCTCACCATTCCTGTACCTGGAAAGCAAGAATGGTGGCTGCTGCTGTGATGCATGCAACTCCCAGTGCAAGCAGCTGGAGAGCTCATGAATCCCTAACACGGCCCTTCCCCTCCTCCCACCACAGTCCTTTGTGACATCTAGCTAGGGAGATGTGTGGTGGGCCAGATATGGTTTGGTCCAGGAAGGGTCAGAAGAATTGCATTTCCAGACCTGGAATAAATATGTAGCACCTTGAGCTTACCAGAGGTGTGTGCAGCCACCTCTCAGAATGGAAAATACGTACTGGGTAGGGGAAAAGTGTAATCTACTCTTGGGACAAAGAGGAGCTTTCTTCATCTGACTTATCGGACTCAACTCAAAGGGGTTTTTAAGCTTTTCTCAGTCCACCACAGGGAGAAGTTACTGAAATACGAAACGATGCTGGGATAAAGTATATCACTGTGTGCTCAGCTGGGAAATCCACACTAATATCCTAATGAACTTTTAGCTAAGACACAGCAGTCTCTTTTTCTTACCTGATACTGTGAGAAAAAATATCTTATTTGTCCCCACAGTATGAGTCAAGAAAAAGGAGCTTATTGCATGCATTTGCAATAATTAATGATACACACATAAAATGAAACTTTTGCCCCTTCTGTGAGCAAAAGCTTAACTTGCAGAAGGAGCCTTTTGAACACAGTGGCACTAAACTTATCAATAGCTCAGCACAAAGCCTTTTTGTATTGCTTTGAAGCTGTTTATGAGGGTCTTGCAGCAGCAGAGAATAAAGTCACCTTTCTCCCCTCTGTGTTCCTTCATTACGAGTTCCCCAATGACCACAGAGAAGCAAAGAAAATATTAAACACTCATTTCAAAAGGTTAACATTTGTGCATAGAGACTTTCAGTGGGTTTTTGCAGAAATGTATTGGAGACTTTGCTGTGTTTCTGTACATAAATCTCAGAGTATCACCCACTCAGAAACAGTCCATGGCTGTTCTCTTTCTCCACATTTTAATTCAAAATGTATTCCTCCTCATTTTATCATCAGACAGCTTTAAATAACTCTTCGTTTTGAGGAAATTACAGGGCACAGTGAACTAAATATGATATGCAGTAATCCTTAACAGCATTGTCATAGAACTATGGGTAAAGCTGCCTCTTTTTAATTATCTTTATACTTTGAGGAGTTCCTCATTTAAAGCATATATGTTGTTTTCTTCATTAAAGTTAGCAACTATGCTGAATCACATTTCTTTTCTTGTCATGTATTATGCAAAATGGATTTTTTAAAATGTGGCCTTGCCTCACTTAATACGCTTTACTTCTCTGGGTTCTGCTGCAACCTGGAACAACAACATAACTACGTATTCTTTGCTTTCTTCCCAAAGTCATTTCTAGTTTGTTCCTTTTGAGGGATAAAGAAAAATAACAGCTTTATAAGTTCTGGTATTTTTGGCTTTTTCTTATTACTTTCAGTAATAAGGGACTTCAGTTTTCACCATCTAAGCTGCTTTTCTTGCTTTCAAAAAAGCACGCAGAGAGGTATTTTGACCTGGACATGCTTGACCCCATCATCATCATTCCCCCTCCTCCGAAGACTCCTGATATCCCCAGTTGGAATCCAGCTGTTTGGATCTCAGCCCTCCATTCCTCCCAAACACAGAGCAGCCCTGTCCCTGGCTGATGGTCACAGGATCACCATGACTGCTACCCCACGCTCCCTGAGCTGGAAGGAGCAGGGGTCTGCAGATACAGCAAGTCTGAAAGACAAGTTCAGAAGGCAGGAATCCATGGGGATAGTGAGATCCACCCTGGCTTGGCAATGGGTTAATTTGTATGGGGCACAGTGTCAAAGGAAGATCTAAAGGAAGCAGGACTCCGTATCTATGGTGTAGAGTGTCAATGCCAACAGTGCTGGAAATCCCATGCATTCGCTCTGCTTCTCAGCTGGTTGCTGTCAGGAGGAAAGAGGGGAGAGAGATCAGAGCTACAAAAGCTATCTTAGGCTTTCTCCTTCTGAATGTCAAGGGACTTAGACATTTTTACCTCCGTACAGCAACAAGGAAGTGTAGTGCTGGATAGATGGGATCTTGTGTCCCTACCTGCTCCTTACTCGCCCACCAGGAATCCATCTCAAAAGACAAGAATTAAAATGGAAAACAACTCAGTGTGATGAAGATACTCTTTGGCTCATGAATAAGAGTTGGACTTTGAAGATATCTGAACATTTCCGAAGAGCAACATAAAAATTGTACCATTGTGACAAGGCACAGGAAAGGAGAATGAGATGAGGTATCAGGTAACTATCAACAGAAGCTAGGTGAAACCAGAGCCTGGATGTAACAGAATCACCTCACATGAGTGCTGCAGTCTCCATGTTCTGATCTGATGGTAAGGTTCAGCTGGGATGTTACAGTTAGCATTTAACATCTGGTTTGATATCTTACCAAACAAGCTACTGCCAACAGAGCTGAGGGGGGAAAATCTGTTTTTCCCAGCAAAGAGAATACAGAATATGTAATTTGGATGCCCTATCCCTGGAGGAGTTCAAGGCAAGGCTGCATGTGGCTTTGGGCAGCCCGGTCCAGTGGTTCGCTTTGAGGTCCTCTTCAACCCAGGCCAACAATTCTATGATTTTATGATTCTGTGATCCTAAGATCCTATGATTCCATGATTCTCCTCACCTCTGAGTCCGTTTTCTGTAAATGACATTTTCTTTATTTTCCCTTGGCAAAATTAACCACAACAAACACCTACAGCTTGAGCTGCGCAACGTGTGAACTTTCAAATATTCATTTCCAGAATAATAATTCCACAATCACACAAAAATCTTACTTGCCATACTAACAATTGTTAATAAAAATGTGGTTTCTGGCACTGAAATACTTCAGTTAAAATGCTTTCTAAACACTGCATATAGATTTATTAAATTCCTTTCTAGAAGGGGACATCAAGTCAGAATACCCTCCCTTTCTTCTCACTTCAGAATAAATTTTAGTCACTCTTTCAGCATGTTTATGGATTGACTAATCACAAAGTAACGTAAGAGCTCCTAAAAAGAAAAGTGTCAGAGGGCTTCTTCATTATCTCTGTCTTTTTTGAAGAGCTAATGGAAGACAAACTGGTTGAAATTCTGCTAGCCCAAGGCAAACTAATTTTTTGATGTGTGAGTAAGTTATTATTAGTTCTTTTCATTACACAAAACATAGGAAAAGTAGGACTGTGTGCCCAGGCTTGTAAATTTTCATGACAGGTTTGCATACAGGAATGATTCATGTAATGAAATAATGCTGGAAGTTAATAAAAGCAATGTAGCTTCTCATGTTATCCAGACAATCATGAAGATACAGGTACTACAGATTCTATTTCTTCTTCGAACCAGCAAAAAAGTTCCAAATGACTTCAGAAGCTTTGGAATATGTACCTGGAGATCAATTCAAAATTTCCTTCCACATTATTGCCTGCTTTGAGTGGTGATTTATCCAGGGCGTTTTTCTAGAAGAAGGTAGGCAAAATACTTAACACAAATGTCAGAAGAATCATTCTTGTGTTTCAATAGCAAAGGAACATAAACAGGGACAAAAAGAGTCTTGCCCTAAACAACAGCCTGGGCACAATGCTGTCCTTACAAGAGGATCCAAGCAGACATCAGATGCCTGTCTCTACAGTGTAATATAAACATCACTGAGAGGTTGGCCAGACAACTATCTTGCTCTGTACACACTTGCCTGCTTGACCTAGCAGTCCCCTCAGTTCCCACTTCGGGCATGCAGAGGATCAGGCACATTGGAGCAGCAGTGCAGTAGCCCTGGCACTATAATTAAACAGAGACCGCTTAGCCAGAGAGGGAAGAAAAGGAAAGAAAAAGATTAATGCCTACAATTTATACAATGAACTCAAACTTACGCACTGCAGGGCTTTGTTTTTGTTGTCAGGTCCCCAGAGTGATGTCTCAGCTGTCGCTCTGTGAGTCGGCAGGAGAAGCTGAACACAGATGTGCCTGGGAAAAGCTGATCCTCTTGGCACTGAAGTGCCACCTTCCAGGCAGGACCCAGCCACTCCTGGGAGCTCAGCCAGGGGTCTACAGTGAGCCATGGGTACATCTTCCATTGCTCCTTGTGGGTTTCACCATAAATAAAACTCAGTGATTAGCCATGACCTGCCTTTGGGAAGAGAGGATGTAGGAATAAGGGGATTTCATCTTGCATCCCAAACTAGCTGACATTCGTGCCAAAATTCTCATGGTAGCAGCTCACCCACCCTCCCTATCTCCTGCCAGCTCTACTATGTTGGCCACATCGGCCTGCATACATATCAGTTTTGTCGCTCTCCATTCCGATATTATTTTTTCTCCCCAGGGGCTGCAAAGCCTCATGCCTGACTTTGTATGAACTTGGGAGATGCCTGACGCAAGCTCTGAGACTCTGCTCTGCGTGCCAAATCCCTAAGGGCCATTACATCATCTGACTCAGAGGCACTGAAGTCCTCTGCTGGGTTTAGCCAAAGGAAGTAGCAGCTTAAATCTATTAAAGAAAAAATTGGATATGAGAAGAAAAAGTTTGATCGCATGGATAAATGTCAGTATGCTGTGGGGTGTTTTGGGGAGGTACATCTGCTGGTGCTCCTGAGGAGTCAGCCAAAGCTGCAGCTCTGCAGAGAGAACCTGATCTGACTTGCTCCCTGCAGCTCCCAGGGCTGAGTCACACTGATCAGCATGTGCAGTTTGGGTACAAAAGCTGTTCATTACATCACCTCCAGATCAGTCTTGCAAGTAGAATGGACCCGGCACTCATTTTTAACTGGCAATGATCGTCTTTACCAACTTTTCCCAATTAGAGCAGATTCTCTCCATGACCTATTTTCAGGAACTGAGCAGTGCAGTCACGGTTGGTTAATGAGAGCCTGCACTTTTGCTTTTGTAAAATAATGAAAAGCTTGTTCAATTTTGCCTTCAGCTACTACAAAAAGGTTACAGGTATAAAGCAGGTTGCATTCTTTCAATGTTAAACAAACCATCCTCACCGCTGAAGTCATTTTAAATCAAAGAATCTCTTCATTTCATTTCCACATTATCCTGCAATCTATGTAGAGTAGATGGAACCTCACTTCCTCATCAGACTACAGAGTAAGACTTGCGCTCATCTTCTTGTGATCTTGTCCATCTGTCTTTCAGTGAATCTTACCAACTTCTCTGCCCAGCCACACAGTTTAGTGAGCAGAGCAGAGTCTGCTTCCCCACACAGTACTGCCTTCAGTCTATTGGGCTGGATATTCTCTCTGGCACTGAGATGCAGGACGAATCCCTCTAGCTATGGCAGGTATACTTTCTGGTAGAGTTCTCTAACCAGCAGGATGCAGCACAGTGTTGAAAAAGGTTCACCTACGGTCTGTTCTTTAAAGGAACAGGTGTAGATCAGGAGCTACCATCTGCCCCATATGGCCAGGATACCCAGTGCCACACAATTTTGCACCAAAGCAAGAAATCCTTAAAAATAAAAAAAATAAAACATAAAAAAACTTGTGCCAGGCTTCCCTGCCCTGCTCTGCCCTGACTGCTCAGACAGAATGCATCAGCTGCCAGACCCCCCCTGGCTGCAGCTGCTTGAGGAAGGCTGAAGGAACTGGATCTTCACTCTGCTCCAAAGGCCAAACTTAGAGCTGCTGAGTCACGTCCTATTGCCATAGGTTTAGTCTTTACGTTTTATTTGTCTCTGAAGGTACTTTCAAGTTTGCTAAGAAGTTTTAGGGGAAGGAAGAAGGGACAGACACATTAATTGTGTTTTCTAATAAAGTGCCCTTCACTGTACCCTTAATAGCATATATATGCATGGTAAGTTTGACACATTTCTTAAACTTCGCAAAATTAGCTGAGGAATCCAGACACAGCTGGAAAAAATGTGACAGAAACTTAGTGTTCAAAATTCTGACTATTAAGGAATTGAGCCCCAAAGAATCTGACATTTGTTCTCATGTAAATCATACAGGGAAAAAAAGAAAAAAAAGCTGTAGAGAGGTGAGTGTGATGCGAAGGGATTACTACTAAAGCTGTCCCCTCTTAGATCATCTTCCAGAGCTATTTTCTTAGAATGAGTGAACTAGCACTCAGCTATTTCCTGAGCCTTCTTAATGGGCAATTAGCTGTAAAGATACCGAAAGAGCACAATGGATGGACTTGGGCCCACACCTAAAACCCTTTCCCTCTACCTGCCTCACAACGACTAGAATTTTGATAAAATACAGAAAGAAGTTAGAACTGAATTGAATACCTGCCTCCCCAATTTCAACTCAGTGAAATCTGCGCCAGCTGGCTAGTAATGTTGGAGGCTCCCTGTCTCAATAGAAATTTGTCTACAGAACTTGAATATACCTGTTTGGTATAGCTGAAGTATCACATCTATCTGTGAGTTATTACCTTGGCGCAACTCTGCCTCGCCTTTTCCCTAAAATCAATCAGGGTCCAGCAAGAAAAGAAGTTAATACCTACACTCCTAAAGATATCCAGTCCAAGAGTTTAAGATACTCAAACAGGCAGAACAGAACACTTCAGTTTCTTGTCTCTGTAGGCATAGAGATGAATGAACAAATTGACAGAGGAAAAAAAACCAACATCCTCTTATTCCTTGAAGGATGTTTTATGAATCCTATAAATCCTGAAAACTCAAGGGAAAGAGAACTGCTGCTGTATAATCATAATTGAAGTGCAATACTGTAATGTATGCTTAGGAACATCAGAACCACAAGATGTTTGATTAAGTGAAGGCATATTGATGACTGGGGAAAGGAACTGTATTTTTTAACTAAAATTCCATTTTAAAAACCAGCATGAAGAGCCAGTTTTCTAAATTCCATGAACACACGGTATCAGAGACATCATTAAAATCCCTTACTTTGCAGAGCAAGGACACATACAGTTGCCAGGCAACATCTTACGTACCTTGAGAATATATAACAATGCACATGATTTATGTAGTGCTCTTGTTGTATCCGATACCATTGCGTCTGATGCAGGTTCTCATAGGCTGAGCCACCATCAAACTACAGTGAGTCGTCTTGGTTTACCAGCACTGCTCATCCACTGCCAGCCCGTTTTTAAACCTACAACTTGAATCACTACTTAATATTGTCAGCTATGGAAGCACAAGTTGGTTGCAAAGGAACATTGAATTCCACTAGTTTTCTTCTATATATATTTATCAGTGTCATAATGTTATTTTTTGGTCTAATAATTATTAATATACATGACAGTTGTAACCATATTCAAGAAAAATAACTTAAGGTATTTATAAAACACATGTCAAAAAGCATCGTTTCCCCCAAAACAACAAAGATTTCTGGGATATGAAAGCCACTGAAAGAATTACAACCAGAATCAGAAGTACTGGAGACCTCATGAACAATTGTGCTGAATAGTTCTGAACGTGTTACTTAGCCTGGGTTAGACTTTGCTACCCATGTGGGCATGTATTCATCCAGTGCCACTCTTGAAAGCCTGTAAAAGGAGGCAGCAGCTCCAGCAGACACATAAAGATACTGCTAATCTGTGTTAGGACAGCAAACCTGCACCTATTCACACACATTTAAACAAATGGTTTGTATTTTGTGTTACATTTGCTGCAGCTATTTGACCTCAGAGAATCATATCGACAGAATGTTAATATAAAGACATCTTCATCGTGGTTGCATAACCCATGTCACCCAACTCGAGACGAACAACTGTCTGCTAGAGAGATTTTCTTTTTGAGGTTTGGAAGCTTTGGTGGGTCTGCAGAAAACCTCCTCCTTGCATCAGATCGCTTCCCTCGTCTTTCCACTTGAGGGAGCTCTGATACTTGAAATATTTTAAAATTCTAAATTGGAAACTGCACTGGAGGCCCTCGGGAAATATCTTCTATACCTCTTTTGTCTTCCGCACTTCTGAAAACTCCAAATTACGTTAAACATAAGCAACTCTTTAGGAAAATATGAGCAACTCCAAGTTCACCCCAAACCTTGCACGTTACAGCCAGGCAATAAGAAAAGCCAGGGGCAGAGAAATGTCTGAAGTCTCCTCACAGCCCAGGGCCGCGTGTTCCATATTTTGACAGGGAGAGTGCAGCAAGGACCACTTCCCCTTTTGAGGGTCACACAACAATAAAGGGCTTGAAAGAAGAGTTCTTGGGTTACCCATGTCTTTTCAAACCTGATGGCAGGAGAATGACTTCACGTTGCCTTTTAACTCAATGAACAGCTGTCCAAGAAGTAGGAGGACTCAATTCAGTTCATTCAGGAGCCTGAAGCCTGTCCAGCTGCCACCACCCAGCTCACACTAACAGCTGGGCACAAAATGTAGAAATACCAGGTCTCCAATGCATGTCAGGGCCTGCATCCCTCCCTACCTCCACTTGCCTGGAGGTCTGGCCATCTGACACCCCGCTCCATGATTCTAGTTCATGTTTTTGTAACAGAAAAGTCAGAAGTACCTGGGGGAAAACACAAATTGGGCACACTGCTACTACTCATAATTAGAGAAAATATTACAGACGTGGCCTTTCATTTTCCACTCTTCCTCTTCACGTATGCCTTGCTCTTGGAGAAGGGAACAGCCAGAGGGTGGGCCAAGGGACTGAATCAGGGCAATGGCAGCATCCTGGGTAGACCATTAATAGCAGTGCACTTTTTTAGCCTGATAGGCTGCAGCTGTTCCCACCCTTCTGGCCCACACTAATAAATATGCACACGAGCTGGATGTTTCTGCCAAAATGAACGGGGCTGACATTTGAAGTGTCATTGCTGGGTTTCAAAACTACTGTCCTTTTGAGACAAATAAGGGTGGTGGTTCTCAACCTTTAAGCTGCTGGCATGGACAGAAGCAGCCCCAAAAGCTGGGATTCTAAAAGATCTAGCCGGCCTATCTAGGCCATATAAGGATAGCATACCCCCATTAAATGCTGGGGGTGCAGTCCGGCAGCCTTATTCATGTAAGCATTCTCATTAAAGTCAGACAGCAGCAGCATGATGAAGTATATAGGACTAATTTTTAAAAAGACAGTGCTCTCGATTCTCTGCTGTTCCTTGGAGCACAGTCTCTTCTTATAAATTTACTCCAACTTTTAATGTTCTCCACTCAAAGTCATTAGCATGAGAAGGTCAGGAGTAATGAAGTGGCAGAAGTACTTCATTTTTAGTTGAGAACTGATTGAACAAACATAAACAATGCAAACGGAAAATTTAAAACCAAAAGCTAATTATCAGAGCTGCAATTATCTGCTCATCAGAGACTTGAATTGGCCCCTCAGGCTCATTTGGAAGAGCTCTCTCGAACACACCGGCATTCTCCCACCAGGCTTGGAAAGAAAAGTTAAACCATAAAAGTTCCTAACACTACTCTGCACAATAGAGCTGTTAAGCAGTAAGATAAAGATCCAGAATAACGCTGGTGTTTGTAAGCTGGCAGGTGTAAGGCCCGTGCAGCTGCCTGATTTTCGGTGTGTGATGCCTACAGATTGGACATTCAGATCATTATTGTGAGATACCGGGGCTTCAAAGGCTACCAACAGGATAAAAGTAGCCCTGCAGATAGTGCAGCTCCTGCACTGGGAATGCAATTACTCAGATGTGTCTCCTCCTTCAAAATGGCAAAGCTGCCTCAGTCTCTTCTCATTAAGCGAGAAAGTTACTATCTCCAATTCATTCCTCTCTGTAATTGCTAGTTGGGAAGCAACACCACGGGGAAAAGGATAACATTCCTACTAACACTAAAAGGCACAAATGAGCCTCATAACTTTCCACATATCAGTGATGTCATTAGTCGTATTAGCACCGCTCAAAACGAAGATGTTAACAAGGAAACGTTAAACTGCGTTTCATGATGCAAAAGCCAGAGGACTACATACCGACATATCAATTACTGTTTTAAGTCTCATGAATTTCTTCAAACAAAGTATCAACTAATCTAATGTCAGGAGGTTTGGCTTTGGTACTTTTCTTTTTGTTTTACAAGAAATAAAACGATTTTTCACGTACCAGACAATACCAGCCCCCCGGGGCTGGAATCATACCTTACCTTATTCAGTTAGAGGGCTCTCTTTCATTTCAGGCCAGTGACTTTACCTGGAAGATATTTTTTCTGTGATATCAACAATTCCCCCCTGGATTCAGCAGATCTATGTATCTGTGCTGACAAAGCTGTCACATGCATTTGAACACAGCTGGTTTGGCTGAACACAACCACACACGTGCAAATACGTACATAGAAAGTTACCTAATCGTATTTTTCCTGAACTCTCCTTCAAGCAACAGGCCAAGAGGATTCCTTTCCAACATGACTACAAATAGTAAAGGAACCAACAACCTGCAGATGCTTATCTGTGTATTTTAATTGGGAGCAAGGCATTAAAATCAACACCCGTATTTCTAACGGACCGTTGCTAACGTTCAGCATGTTACACTCAGATTTTCAACAGAGGATGTCCCTCCTGTCTGGTATGACTCCTGGTTAGGAGAGTAAGGAAAAATGGAACAAAATCCATCCTAAAATAAGTATCTAAAATAAGCGAAGTGCAGTAATCACCACCAAGGACTTGCCCACGTCTCCAGGCTGACTTCTGAGGGAGGTTAAATGACATGTTCAGAATTGGCACGTGCCTTTAGTTGCCTAAAATTAGGTGTGTGAAGCTAACAAAATGGGCACATGGATCACTGTGTCTGAAGGAAACCCAGTAATTAGTCAAGAGACAAAAACAGTAATCCAAAGAAGTACACGCTAAACCTCTAGGGCTTCTCTTCCAGAAGACGACCCCACAAGCAATGTCCCTGTGGTCAGGGTACTGGTATTCCTGGAAATGGAAGACTAGTGACAGCTCAGACTCACGCAGAAGCTTGGGTGAGGGAAATGCCTTTCCTGGACTACTCAAGTTCAGACAGCATGCAGAGACTCATTTCATCGCTGTAGAGATCCAGCTGAATGCTTTAAAGCCACTCACTTTCAGGTCAGCCAGGGTAAATTCCCAGCTCTTCTGCAGCCAGTGACAAACCCCATTATCCCAGATTTCGTCTCCATGTCTCAGGAGTTTATGAGCACAGAGCAGCATTAAGTGCTGCACTGATTGGGAGGGAAAAAAAAAGCTTCACTGGTTTTATACCTTAGATAAGCAACTATATTTACTAAAATAATCTCATTCCCGAGCAAATAAATTTGATTCTATAGAAATGTGTGTCTTATCGGTGACAAACATTTGAACAATCTCATTGAATGCAGCCTCTTAGTGTTTCTTTCAATAACAACCAAATGTTTCATTCTTTCAATTAAAGCTTGGTCTTTCATTTAGAGACTTAGTGCCCAACAGTTAAATGACTGATTGACTGCAATTATAAAGCATGATGAATTATTTCTGTCTTCTTTTCAGCCTAAAGAAAATTAGTGTCGGTTTTTGTTGTTTAAGGCTGCATTTCATTATGTGTTCACAGAGCTCAGTGATATTCCAGCCATCAGTTATATATGGTCTATTTTTATTAGCAGCACAAGAAATGAAATACTGCACAGCCCATCAGGCTGTGAAAATGAAACGCAATAACGAAGTTCTCAAGCAAGCTGAATCCAGCTTGCTCATGTTGTTCCTTTTTTTGCACTGAGTGCATCAAGTACTGCAGTAACTGCTCTCTGTATAAACACATCTCTGTTTTATCATACATAATTCAGGATTTCCAGTTCCCTGATGGAGTAGATTATCTAACTGTACGCTGAGGTATGGTTCACAAACTCTGCTCCTGTACTGTACAGCTGCAGTACCCAACTGCATTGCATTTTTTAATACTCTGCCTCTTCCAACAACATATGTGCTCTCAATCAGCTTTATTCTAATACATTCCAAATGTCTGTAGTGTCACCCCTGATGAGGCCTGAATATATTCTATACACACTAATTTACAGTTCACAGAACTACATCATGGATAACCAACCATTCTGAAACACCATCTATGGGTACACATATAACAGGGCTGTTCCACACCTCTAGTGCTTGCTGCTCATGAAATTGATGGGAAGTCTCCAGGGACCCTTTCATGTAAGAATACAGGAATTTCTGTAATAATCTCCTCTGTCCTGTAAGTCACCTCAAATGTAGTGTTGCAGAGCCAGGCAGTGTCTGTTCCTGCGCAATCACCCTCCCTGCCATGAGATTGCAAGCTGTGTAAATCAGTGCGGAATTGAGTCCAGAGACTTGAGCTGCCACGAACATCTTCAAAGAAGATTACAACCATGTAATAACGCACAATCCTTTGGCAATCCCTAAAGAAGAGCAGGGGGTGTGGGAGGGTGGAAATCAGATTTCTCTACCAGCTCAATCCTGGTCATCCTGGAGGCCAACCCTAACTCAGGGATCCAGCGTATGCGCAGCTCTGAGTCAGCGATGCTCAAGCTGGGTGGGAACAGGAGTCCATCCCTGTCCTGGTGAGATGTTAACCTACGGAGCCCCACCTGGAGCGCGGGGGGACTTGACCATGCTCTCTGCCCTCACCACCTGCAGAAACACTGTGCTCTGCATAACTAGGCAAGGCCCACTGTGATCTCCTGTTAGTGTTCTGTGTCCCATGGGAAAGTGGCCCGCTGTCTTGCAAATCAGCCACTCCTCAAGCTAAGAGATTGACTAGAACAGCCAGGAGGAAAGATGTAAGCATCAAAAGCTGAGATAAAAATCAGAGTTATGTGGGATTACAAAGATGAGTGCTCTTTTGTGTCAGGGCATCTTATTCAAAGGATGTAATTTCACTGTTCAGCTTGGAGTTAAACTGGCTTTCAGATTATTTTTCTCCCATTTCAGGTTATATGGCAACTGCTGAGTCACAGCCTGAACCACTGACTAAGCACCTCGAGAAAAGACCTGGTCAGCCCTGGGAGCACAGGTGAAGGCAATTCACCTGTGTGACTGAAAGGAGTGGAGCCAGGCTGCTCCCCTCTTAGACTTCATTTAAGGGCTGACTGACACAAGAGGAAGGATCTCTTGTTGGAGATTTCTGGGGAGTTTTTCTTGTGAGATTAGATCTTCAGAGATAGGTGAGCATTCAATTTCCTCTTCACACTAGTGGCCAAGAAGGCCAATGGGATCCTGAGGTGCATTTAAAAGAGCATGGCCAGCAGGTCAAGGGTCCCTCTACTCTGCCCTGGTGAAGCTTCACCTGGAGTATTGTGTCTAGTTCTGGGCTCCTTAGTACAAAAAAGGCAGGGACCTCCTTGAAGGAGTCCAGCAGAGGGTTACAAAGATAATAAAGGCTGTCCCTGATGAGGAAAGGCTGAGGGACCTGGGTCTGTTCAACCTTGAAAAAAGTAGACTCAGAGGGGATCTGATCCATGTCTATAAATATCTAAGGAGCAGGAGGCAAAGGGATGAGTCTGGACTCTTCTCAGCAGTGTGTGGTGATAGGACATGGGGAAATGGCTGCAAATTGATTCATAGGAAGTTCCATACAAATGTGCGTGGGAACTTCTTCACAGAACAGTGATGGAGCACTGGCACAGGCTGAACAGAGAGGTGGTGGAGTCTCCTTCTCTGGAGACGTTCAAGACCTGCCCGGATGCCTACCGGTGCAACCTGGGCTAGGGAGCTGCTTTGGCAGGGGGTTGGACTTCATGATCTCTGGAGGTCCCTTCCAACCCTTACAATTCTTTGATTCTTTCTTTGTAACACTTCACTGAATTGGTCTTGTTGCCATTACACAGGTATTTTGGATTGGGATCAGCGCTGAGAAGAGGCTGTACTGGGAGGGCAAGGAGAAGAGACATAATACAATTATAGAGAACAATGGTCTTGCTCGCTCCAGTAGCAGAGGAGAGAATAGTGCTTAATGATCTGACGGACAAGTTGCAAAGGGTATGTGTATACTTGCTACTAACATGTAGAAGATGTGGTAGAGATATGGAATTGATTAGCTGTAATGCTGAGGCAATTTTTTTTTTTTTTATGATTTAAATATAAACACAGGTGGTATGTAAGCAGTAAGTGTGCCATGTCCCACCAAAAGCCAGATTCCCATAGCACTAGAGCTTAAATCAAGCCTAATTATTGTGTATCTGGCTTAAGGCACTCCAGAGCAGATGATCCCACTGCTTGCTCCAGTTTGTCCTGAAGGGTCAGGCCCTGGCTGTGACAGAATTGGTTGTCCAAGACAGGATCTACAGGTATTTTATTTCTCTGGGTGCTACCACCACGCAGGAGCTGAGCCACCTTTGGAAACTCCTTGTGAATAGTCTGCAGCTGTGCCTAAATGCTTCTGGACGTACCTGATGTCAGCAGAGCACTTTTTTTTTTTTCCCCCCAGAACTCTGCTGCCTGCTTTTAAACTCTTCAAGGTTCATCTCACTGCAGCCCAAAGCCTTCATCTGCAGCCTTGGAATTTCACATTTGGCTTTGACTCCAAGAATGACAGCCACGCTCCTTGCCTCTCAGAGGGCAGTAATACCCATCATCGTTTGCTTTACCCTTTTCTACCCCTCCAAACTCTTCCCAGCAGAAGGTTGACTTCCAGAGCAGTCGGGGGACAGGGAGAAGGGTTTTACAACCTGAGCTGCGTCAGATTCCTTCATTGGGTGACACCAAGCTTGGAGTGTGGGACCTATAAGCAGCACAGCTACTGGCTCTGATAAGTGCTGTGCTCAGCTCCTGGCACATTCACCACCACCTCAGCCTGCAGCACTGGCAGCTAGCTCATCCTCCACAACCCTGTGGGGTTGAGCCCGGTGCCAGCTCTGCAGGTAGAGAAGGCGGATAACCCCGCACTGCTGGAGTCACCCCAGAGCAAGGGCGTAGGGGCTGTGCTCTCCCTGCGGCTCTTTCTCCTCTTCTGGACGGCCTTCTGCTCCCTGCAGCGCCCTGGGGACGGGGCCGCAGCCCTTCCCCAATGCCGCCCCGCCCCGTGGCTGTGCGGCGGGCACGGGGGCGGCCGCGGCCCCGCACCGAAAAGCGGCCGCGAAACCGCGCGCTGCCCTCAGAGGGAACGTGGGTTCCCCCGCGGTCGCCTCTCCTGCCGGCCTCTGCGGAGGCGGCCGCGCGAGGCTTTAACTTTCCCCGGCCGCCATCTGCTCGCCGGGGGCGGGCGCGGCCCGTTCCCTCCCTCCGCCCGCCGGGCCTCCCGCCTCGGGGCGCCGGGGCACGGCGGGGCCTGCGGGCCCAGCAGCCGGCAGGGGGGAGGCAGCGAGCGGGCGGGGAGGCGGGCGGGGAGGAGGGGGGGGGCGGGGAGAAGTTTATTCTCGGAGACACCTCTCCGGGGCGCGGCAGGGTGCCGCCCCGCGCCGGGCGCTGCTGCGCGGGGATAGCGGCGGCGGGGCGAGCGCCGGCCCGGAGTCCACACCCAGGCGAGCGCGGCGGCGGCGGCGGCAGCAATCGGTGCCTCCGGGCGTACGGACCGAGCGCGGCCGTACTCCACCCCGCTCCCTGCCGCCCGCGCTCCGCTTCCCTTCCTTTTTCCTGGGAGCGATAACAATGGTGGGGCGCAGCCGCCGGGCCCCCGCCCTCGCCTAAGTGGAAGCACGGTTGGCCCCCGGCAGCCCCTCCGCCGCCGCCCCGCCCTGCGGCGGCCCCTGGCCGCGGAGCGCCTTGCTGCTGCCGGCGGCGCTGCCGGAGGCGATGGTGCCCGCGCCGGGCTTGGTCTGAGCGCCGCCTCCCGCCTCGCTGCCGCTCCGCCGGCGGCGCTCCCGCGGGGCAGCGCCCTACGCCGCGCTCGCTCGGGCTCGAGGAGAGCCGGGGCAGGCGGCGAAGCCGTCCGGAAAATAATCGTAACAATTAATAACCCGTAATAATCCGAGCAGAGGAGGAGGGGGAGAAGCGGAAGAAGCGAGTGGATAATGTCAACCCCGAGCAGATTCAAAAAGGACAAAGAGATTATAGCGGAGTATGAAAGTCAAGTGAAAGGTAAGCGGCGCGGCTCCCGGCCTCGGGGCTCGGCCTGACGAGGGCGGCCCGGCCCGGCGCCTGTTGCCCGAACTTCGCGGGGCGGTGGAGCGCCTTCCGCCGGCACCACCGGGGCGGAGGGGTGGGGGGGGACTCGGAGCGCCTCCGACAGCGCTACCGAAGCGGGAGACAATGGTGAGCCGTGCCCCTTCGGCAGGCACACTCGGCTGCCCCCACCCAGCCCTCGGGATCGTAGTTCCCCGCCGAGTGGCTCGGGAAGAATGATCGCCGGGGATTGAATGAGCCTTCCCAGCCATCCCGGGAAGTGTTCCAGGCTCGCACCGCCGCTGCAGAGCTCTCCGTGGAGCAGAGGGCGAGAAAGTGGCGGGTGGGGACTCCTCGGGGCTCTTCTCCCCGGTGCTGCCGGAGGATGGCTTACGTAAGGCACGGAGAGCAGTAAATCCGTACTTCGGAGATGGGTGCGAGCCTCAGCCTCCATTCCACCTGAGCTCCGGTTATGCAGCGATGTGGGTGTGCTCTCTGTGCCCGCGGTGGGCCCCGCTGCAGCCGCTCCTGGTGTGCGATGTGCGGGGACAGAGAGTGCCCCACGCATCGCCCGGGGCCGCGGGCCCTCGGAGTGCCCGCGTGGTCGGCTCTTTTTCCTCTTATCTCGAAGAACTGATCTTGCGGGATCAAATGATTCCGGCGGTTTTGTTGTTTTACCTGAAAGCGATAGTTTTTTTCAGTTTTCTTGTTTCCAAGCTGAACTTTTGTGTGTGTGTGTGTGTGTGTGTGTGAGAATACCTGTCAGCTACGAGAGGCTTTTTGTGTCTGGTGGGATTTAGGCTTCAAATAAAGAGGAGAGCTGCCAGACAGACAGAGGTGGGCAGCGAGGGGTTTCTGAGCTGGCTGGCAAGCCGTGGCTTGGGTGCCTGTCGGGAAGGGCTGAAACAGATGAGCCTCTGGAGATGGATCGGGTTTGTCCTGCTCACCGAGCAGGAAAAATGCTCATGATCCGAACCCTTCTGCAGCGTGTGCAGGCTGCTCTTTGCCTCCTCCTAACACGATTGTCACGGGCTCATGGTGTTTATTTTTATAGCTAGTCGCTTTGTAAGCCATTCTTTTCTTACAGATAAAAAAAAATGCCCTTTGGCTCATTTCATGAACAACAAAGACTCAGACAGCAAGCATCTCTGTTAACCATTCCTTCCTTCGGTGTCATGGTCCCCCATCATAATTGCGGAGGGAAGAGGCAGTTGTAAACATAGCTTAGTAAGAATTCTGACTTGCTCTGGGGATCTGTACAGTCTGGTCCTGACCATCCTACTTAGATTGCTGGTGAGCAGCTGTTTGCTGAGATGTGCTGGGCTGGAAATTGTAGCCAGAGCTGCTCTGTCTTCAAGCACTATCACTACAATGCTCTTTCATGTCACAAGAACTCTTTGTATTAAGGGATAATTCTGCTTGATGCTAGCACAGTGATAACACATCAAAGCTGTGATGCCATTGTGTGATACCTTGAGAATCTTTTTGATATTGGGAAGCCAAGAGCTAAGGAATCAGTCCTAATTAGCCAGCAAGGTAACCTGAAGAGACTGTAAATGCAGGAAACCCAGATCCTAGCAAGCTGCCTGGCTTTCATGCATGGGGATAGGAGAAAGGGTGTGGCCAGAAGGCTTTTTCTGCTTGTGGTTTCTGGGGTTCACCTTGGCTAGCAGTTTGCTTGCTGCTGGCACGTTTGGGGGTGCCTGAGGGACGTGGCAATTTGGCAGCTAACTGGCCAGTCGCTGTCCTTTGGACAAGTGCGCACGAGGGAATGTAGCACCAATACATCCCTTACCACGTTGCTGGTTTGCACACAGCTCAGCACACTGCTGTTTCTAATTCAGAAGCTGTATCCCCAGTGTGTGTGCTTGTAAATTGTGTTCTGAGGTGTCTGAATATTGATACTGAAAGAGAATGGGCTTCTTCTGTATGTGGCTAGTGGAGCATATGGTGCTGGATTTGGAAGTGAGGATTTAACAGTGCCATTCTTCACATAGCATATTTGCTTGTAACTCCTCAAATAGGAAGGAGTAACAGATGTTAATTGTTCTGTGTGGTCCCTGGGTGGTGTAAACTGACCTTCTTGGATTGCTTGGGTATTTCTCTGGTAGTACCAGTAGGTTGGCTGTTGCTTCTGGGCTGAACATGGCACTGCTGGGTTTTTTTCACTTGTTTTTCAACATCTCTGTTCTTAAGACTAACTTCTGTCAAGAACTAGACCAACTATAGGAATAAGGGAATTCCTTCCTATAGAAGGCAGAAGGATATTTCTTCAGGATAACGTGATGCTAAAGCTAGATCTGGATACCTGTAGCCGTTATTTTGGAGGATATAGGGATAATTTTGACAACGTGGACATCTTAATTTGTAAAGACGTCGAGGCAGATGGAAGGTACTGCTTGGTTCTGAAACTCCTTAGTAAGTGAAAGTGAGCTGCCTTGAGATGCTTCTCTTCCAGTGTGACCTTACTGCTTAATAATCTTGTTGAAGCACCTACTTCTCAGCGGTATTCCACTTTTCAAGCAAAAGCTTTAGAAGAAGCATCAAGAAAGAGCTTGTTTATTTAAGAATAATTTAGGCAGTTTGGAGGAACAAGTTATTTCTAACGTGGCTAGGGCAGTGTGCAGGCTGTATTGGATTACTGAGTAAAATAGCTTATTACGGTATCTCTGGTCATCCAGACTGTCAATTGCATGTGATTTTTCTGAGGAAAGTGGTAATTTTGTAGGGCCTCTGAAGTCACTGGAGGCACATTTCCTCCCAGCCACAGAGCTGAATGGAGGTTGGGAGTGGTCGCAGGCCTGGAGCTAGGGAGGAAGGAGTCCTATTTAAATAAGCAGAATGGTGGTATTGTTTGGGGTGTTACCCTTCTGATCTGCGATCCTTCTTAGATTTATACACAGCATATCTTGGTTCAAAGCTGTTACTTGACTCAGTTGACTCCATTGGTCTTCTGTTGTACTGTATTATCCTATCTTTTGTATTCTTTGAACCAACCTGGTGCAGCTAATAATGTCAGGCATTGTCTGTTAGTAAACTTAATGAGCAGTCAATGGCAGTGATGAAGAGCATCTTCTGAGGTCTTTGTGGGTATCTCAGGTATGGAGAGTGGTGAGCTAGTGAGGTCTTAAATACCTGGCTCACTTCAGAAATGTATTCCCCTGGAGAAGAAATATATAGTAGTAGCAGATTAAGCTACTCAGCAGCTTACAGATGATGCAAATATTGAATTGGCATGTCTTTTTTTTTTTTTTTTTTTTTTTTTAAGATATACAACTGGCCACGGGAGAAATGTGTTTCTAGTAGGTAAGCACTGTGCAATTTGGGCCTCTGTATTTGGTGAGATCGTCTGTGTTTGAACTGCTGAAGACAATAGAGTTAATATTTTGTTCTTCCTACCCAACCACATCTTCAACTGAAAAGGACTAAGACAAGAGCTACTTAGACATTTCCTTTTTCCAAACTTCCTTTTACACTTGGAAGTGACTGAGTAGACATCTGCTGCTTTTAGAAGGCAAATCCTAAAGCAACTTTGTGAATGGAAGCACTTCCCTAAAATTGACATGTATATGGACTTCTCCTAAATTAAACTCTTATTTTCCACCAGAACCAATTTATTGAAGCTCTGTATGAAATGGACCAGTTCATTTTTTAAGGAAAATTATGACTTGTGAAAGTGAATTTCTAATTTTTTCTGGATTAAAGCAGTCTAGAACTAAAACCACAGCAGAAATCTTTTGGAGGAAGGCTGAGTTGTAAAATAGAAGTTGGGTCAAGGTTTTAGTAAAGGTGTCTCAGTGACTACTTTGAAAAATATGTGATTAAAAAAAAAAAAAGCATTGATAATGCCATAGATGATTCCTGAGTTTTATTTGGAAGTTCCAGTTTCTGGAGTTGAGGTTTGTCAAGTATCATTTGTTCAGTACGGTTTTTTCTGATTAAAGAACCTGGCCAAAATAACTGGTGTCTTATTCAGAAAGGATATTGTTTTCCATGTTGTTTATGAATTGGAGTTATATGTTGTTTGAGAGAGAGATTAAGGAAAGATAGTTCCATATGGGTTTTTTTTTGTTTTTTTTTTTTTGCCACTACTTTCTTCTGGTCTTACCCTTCTCTATAGAATAAAAATCTTGAGTTCTCTGGGTAAATATCAGTGAGTGTGTAGTTGGATGTACAGATGGAAGAGGTACCTGCAGGTTTAAGAAGTTTGGTCATAAACTGAACAGACTTGTCTGTATATTTGGTACTTGTGGCTTTTTCATAGATGTTTTGGAATACAATCCAAGGAACTTGTTTTAATTTGGTACTGTGCAATAACTCCTTTGGGTGGTAGGTAACCCAGAGTAAAGCCTCCTTCCCAAAGGTCACAAAGGAATATTTCACATGTTTAGATCTCTTAGTCTTTTGAGTATTTAAGGAACAACTTCATTTCTTTGGTACTCTTTTTGAAAACATGACTACACACTGCAGCTGATGTTCCCCAGTCCTGCAGTGAAACTCCGTTTACTTTTCACTTGAATTTAAAGTTGAATGAGATCCTAATTCCTGTAGCACTCATGAAAGGACAAGCAATGAGTGGGTTGTCTGACCAGTATTTCTTTCTGGAAAAATGTTGATCATAATGCATACTTAATGTGTAAGATTTGTCTGTACCTGCACTAATTTTTCTGTTCTTCTCTCTATGAAGGGTTTAACTTGTTTCTGCATCTGTAGCAGTTTGGATGCATTTATGATTACTTCTTTAGGGCTTTTTTCTTTTCCAGAGGTACTTTCTGTGCAGTTGCACTATTGCAGAATAAGGTTCTAAATCATGCTAAGGTTCATTTAATTTCCTGCCATTATCTTTTATTGGTCACTTTTTTATGAACTGAAGTACCGGTTGATAATAAAATTAAACTTATAGCTTGAAATGGCTGTGGTAAGATTCAGTGGGGCCCAGATTTCATCTTATTCTCTGCCTCAAAACTTCTCTTGGGCTGGCTTTTGCCTTTTATTAACTGTTTTCCCTGTCAGTCAGAAGTGATGGATGGTAGCATTGGAAGGAAGCAGGTCAGTGCTGCTGAGGCTGAATAAGGAGCCACTGGCTGCTGACCATTACACAGCCTGTTGGAAATCACTGACTGGCTTGATAGTGCATCGTGTCTGATTTCTGCTTTGGATAGGGCTGGACATTAGGGAGAGCACAGATGGATCTGGACAGGTGTCAGTGGGTGGGTGTGCTCCTGTGGTGGTACTTTTCAGATCTTCAAGCTGCTGCGACATCTTGCTGATGCAGTATTCCACATGTAACCTTTCTGATCTCTGTAGTGGAGATTAATGCTACCTTAGCTTGTATTAATCCTTATTAAAGTCTAATCTACTCTTACTGTTTGGCCTTCACAGGGCAAAAAAGGCTTTGGAGTTGTGTTTGGAGTTGCTTTCATTCACAAGCTCGGGGACCTGCTGTGACCCCCCGGGCTGACCCCATCTCCCAGGCGAGGCCACCAGGCCTGGCTCACTGCTGGGCAGTCCATGACCAGCAAGTAGCCCATGGCCTGGCATTCCTTCACTCTTTTTTGCTTCACTGCTTGTCTCTCCTGTATCCTGAAGGCTGAGAGGTGGTGGGGCTGCATGTGCATCAGGAGAAGGAGGAAAGCCAATACCAGAGGCAGTGGTTGGAGGCTGACAGTGCCACTTGTGTGCTGCTAGTGGGGATGGGGAGGGCTGTGCGGAGTGGAGCAGTGAGGGAGACTGCTGAGAACATGGGACTGTGCTCTGGGCAAGAGGCAGAGCTGTCTACACGGGAAGGCTGCTTGCTGCGTGTCTTTCACATTACCAAGACTATGTCTGGGACCAAAACTGAAGGAGTTGGTTATCATTGCTCTTTCCTTTGTTTCCAAGATTTAAACAACTGTAGGCTGTTGTAGCAGTTTTGTGTGATGGTTACTCCTGTGGGAGCACTCTAAGGCAAACAGTTCACTTTGATCTGTTGTAATGGGAGCAGTAATCCTGAGATACCGCTTCCTCAGGAATCTGCTGTGTTCTGCTGCCTGTGGAAATTATCTTCTGGTAGACATGCAAGTATGTCACAATTCTGTTGTGGCCACCAGGCAGGCTAAAGGTGATCTATTATGTTTTACCTACATTCTACCCTGTGATTCATCCTGTCCAGAGCGAAATGCTCATACCCCAGAGCTGTTCGCTGTTGCCTACAGTTCAGTAACCAAAAAAGGAAAATCTTTTCAGTACTCCCTTCCTTCTCCTCTCTCTGTTCATGTGACTTGTTTCTCAAGTGTACGCTGTATGAATTTCAGGGTGCAGTGTGCAATCTTGCATCATACAACCCACTGAAAACTTTGATTTTACTTTATGAGAAGAATTAGGTGTCTCGAATCTTGAGATTGCAATGCCATCTCTTCTGTGGAAAGCATGAGAATGTTGTGCAAATAACCCCAACCAAATCCTATGCTCTGTTTTGGGTATGGATGTGGCCTTGGCTTGGTGTTGCTCTCTGCTCATCAGTGAGAAAAGACATTGTAACCAACAGTTTGTCTTCTGCAGAAGAAAACCCACTAGGTTTAGTTCATGGTTGGCATAGTCAAATAATCCCGGCTCTGCATGCACATAAATGACATGGGTATTGCAGGTAGGAAAAGGAACTGCCCTTTTTGGTCTTTCACTTGAAACATTTGAGCAGGAAAAGGACCCAGCCTCCTGTGTCAGACAGAAATCCCAAGGAAATAAGCACTAGCAAAACAAAGATGCCCTCAGAAGGTACTATGGAGAAGGTGTATGCTTTATGTCCTGACCGTAACAGTCATGTCTGTGAAATGGGTTCTGAATGACCTGTGTCTTTAGCTTCTAACTCTGTACAGGGCAGGACAGTGTAGCTGACCTGATTTTAATGAAGGCTGTATGCAGGCATACGGATCTGTTTTTCCCTTGATCATAGTGATTGGGGTTAGTTGGGGCTGAAGGCTGCTTCTAAATCAGAGTGCTGAAAAGGAACAAAACCTTTTTTTTGCCTGTCATTTTTGTTAGGAAAATTTGCAGTGGAACTTGCTTAGAAGTACAATCATGCATTCATCAGTTAAATTATCCCTGTTAACTTTGATATGTTACTTATAAAACCTGTTTGAATTTCAGATGGATTCTTCTGAGACTTCTTATTGTGCATGTAAAATGAAGGGTCTTTTTAGATCGTAGAGGTTAGAAAAATCATACAAAAATACAGAATTGTATAATACTACAAAAGTTACAGAGGAATACTACGTTTATGGTGTACCGCTTCTTGTTAACCATACTGAAAATAAGAAGCAAGTAGAGCTGACTTAACGGATGATGACTTCCAGGAAGTAATGACTGCAGCCCTTCACCTAACTGGCTGCTGTGGGAAACAAAAATGACTCCTGCACATTCATGTAACCGGATTGTCCAGACTGCTGAACTGACTCAGGGCTTGCTCATCTGAGTTGCTCCATGTGTAGGATCTACCAGCAGTTCACTGGTGCTGTGTTCTGTCAGAAGTCTTCAAGGTGCTGCTTGGACTCATCACAAGTAGATTAATGCATACTATTTGCTTCGCTCTATCCGTGTGTTAAACTAAATAAGGAGATGTGCTGATCCCCTTTCACTTTCCATCGTCCATGCTTTCATGTGGTAAAAGATCAGTCTCTTGTGTGCTAGCCAGTTCCGAAGTATCTGCTTCCTGAAAAGCAGAGGAGTCTGCTCGTGTTTACAGAATACAGCAGAAGTCTAATAACATTCAGTGATAGCTCTTGTATGGCTCTGTTCTTTCAACAACCTGTCTTCTTTCAAGCCTTGCTGCTCTCAGCTTTTCCCCTCTGCTTCTTTTTAAGCGTAGAGAGGATAAACAATCCTAAGTGCTAGGTCAGAGACAAGATTTAAAGAAAAAAAATGAAGGTGTTCATTCAGTACCAAGATGAGCAGGCATCTGAACCAAAACTAACGTAGCAATTAAACTGCTGTTTGGAAAGAAGTAGAATGAATGAAAGTTTGGTTATCACTGTTATATTCTACTTATTATTATTATGGAACAAGAAGACCTATTGTTGTTCTCTTCCAGATTCCAAACACCTTTAGACTTCCACTGTTAATTTAACTAGCTGTCTGGTGCATCTAGTCATTGTTATCCTTGTGTCCTAGATGCACTGCAATACAAACCTCTGTACCAAAAAGTTACTCCTCATCCTTTGTCAGTATTTATGGAGGCATTCAAAACTTATTCTAAATTCAATTCAAATTCTAATTAAAACTTACGCTTAAGAGAAAAAAGTTTGTACCTTGACAGAGGGCACTTGACACAACAAGACTGTGGTGTTGCTGTTTGTGTTCAGATGGCAGAGCATGCTTTTTCTCTTGCAAATCCCTAATGTGTTGGTTAGTAGAAATGAAAATGTGTAAACTCTTGTTAATAGGTGCTTTGTGCATGTGGTAAATTGGTGTCTGCATTCTTGGCATAAATGGCAGTAGCTCCATGAAGATCCAGCTATGTCACAGAAAGCTAGCTTGTTTGCTTTGTCTTGCAAGCAGGTAGCAGCATGCTCAATAAGTTTATTTTATTTCCTAACCTATGATGGCATTGCTTCCCAACAGACCACTTGAGGTTAAGAACCAGTGTAATAGGATTGTGTGTATTATGTGCCTTCTTAAGGCTGCCTTCGTGTATTGGTGCCTTCCTAGTTTCCAAATAACAGTGCATAAAATTAGTGAGATTTGTAATACCGTGACAGAGAATAGAACAGAAGTGTTGATCTCAGGTTCTCTTTCCTCAAAGCCACAGTGAAACATGGAGTGGGAGCAGATGCACCATGTGAATCAGCGGGCAGCCCGGTGTGGATGGCAAGGCCCCACCTGTTTGGGGCTGCTTCCCCGATGCTGCTGATGCTGCTTTGGGGAGCCCTCAGCCTCCTCGCACCCTGCCTCAGCTCTTCCCCAGGCAGCCTGCTGTGAGTAGTCTGTGAGCATTGGCAGCTCAGCTCATCGGATTACAGTGACTGTTGTAATCCTTTAATTGCCAGCCACTTCTGCTGCCATGATGTTGGGGTATGGGTCAGACAGTGCTGCCTGCACAGCGTTACTGTTGCTCTCTTTAATTTTACTTGGAGGAGGGTGGAATCCCTGTGCAGACTTCATCATGTGGCTTAATTGAGAAATGACCCAAGAACACCTTGAGCCACCCTGTTCCATATTCCTGACTGAAGTTACTGAGTGGTCATTTAACTGAAATCCAGATGGTCAGCTTTCTGTCAACAGAGCACTGTTAAAACCAAAACCCATGTATCACAGAGTGGTTTGGGTTGGAAGGAACCTTAAAGCCCACTCAGTTCCAGCCCTCTGCTGTGAACAGGGAGAGACACCTCCCAGTTTGCCAGGCTGCCCAAAGCCCAGCCCAGGCGGGTCTTGATCTCCTCCAGGGATGAGGCTTCCACAGGTTCTCTGGGCAGCTTGTGCGTCACCGTCCTCTAAGTGAATAATTTCTTCCTTTAGTCTGATCTAAAGTAACTCTTTCAGTTGAAAGCCATTCCCCCTTGTCCTATCACTATACTCCCTAACAAAAAGTTAATCTCTAGATTTACTACTGGTCTCCTTTAGATACTGGAAGAATGCGTAAGTTCTCCCCAGAACTAATAAACTGTGAAGTAAAACGTTACCTTTTCGGGTTTCTATTGGACTTGGGAGGTAAGAAGATCTGAGCGTTGGGGATTTTACTGGTTTTGCTCCAGCCCTCCTTTAAGTCTCCATGCTGCTTCAGGTGTCAAGGTATTATCATGTTAATCATCCTGAATAAAGGCATCTCAGGGAGGCACAGCATCTGCTTTTGTGGAGGTGTAAGTGAGACTGAAAAAAAATCTAAAAAAGTCTTGTCCAGTTTATGTATGTCACAGTAGGCTGCAGTGAGGCATGGAGCACTTCAAGGACAGTGGGAGAACATGGGTAACTGGACAACGAAGAAACACTTGCCTGTTGGTTTTTGCCTGTCTCTCAGATCATCCCTGGGAAACCTTTCTGGACAGACAGCAGCAACTGCTTTATAACACGGAGCAAGGGAACCCTCTTTCATATCAAGCTGGAGGAAGATTGAAAATAAGAACCAAATGGGAATTCCTCCAGCCTGTCCTACTCTGCCTGGCAGTGCAGCGGGTTACTGAGGGGAAGGGATGGGAAGGCAATGAAACAGGACAAGGGGATGCAGGCAGGAAGCTGGCCAGCCCAGTGCAGCTCTGTGCTGCTTGCTCATGTCTGCAGGATGGCCACTGTGTAATGAGGGAGGTCTTGGCTCAGGTTGGAGGGAACTGACTTCCAGGCTACCACAGCAGTTTTCACGCTTTTCCATATGGGCTCTCAGAGGCGTAGGGTGGAAAGTATCCTGTGGGATTAAATCCATAGAAGAACTTTAGGTCCTGTGTTTGCTGTTCAGATGCCATGGTTAGTTTCTCCTTTAGCTGCTGTCTCTCTACAGAGGTGTCTGTGGGTATGTTTATGTGACTGTGTATACAGGCCTACATGTTTATTCTGCGCACTGTTAGAATTTGAATCACAGCACCTCTGTAGTATAGCTCCCCTTATTTATAGACCAGAAGCTGCTTTGCCTCCAGCTGGCAGAGGGAAGAGATAATGCTGGCCCCATCCTGACGTAATCCGAGTTGCCGCCAGCGATGACCTGAAACGTTAAAGTTTCTTTTGCTGAGCCGTGTGGAAATCTATATGATACTGTGATGTTAGGTGCCTGATTGGTACATCCTTCCCAGTCATCAGAGCATTTACACGAGGAGTCTGCCTTCACATCCCACTACCGTTATCTTAGTCAGTGTTGAGCCTTGAGTCCCACATCTCCCATCTTACAAGTGACTAAGAATGAGGTAATGGAGTATTTAGGGACAAATCTCCCTCTCTTTTCTTGTTTGGTGAAGCTGTTCTGCTCTTCCCCAGACTTAATGAGTATTTAATTATTTACAGGGTGAATGTGAATCCATTGCCTGGTGGTTAGAGCACTCCCTGAAGAGATGGGTTTCACTGTGTATTCCAGCAAGTGTGCACTTCTAATTTTTTTTAAACGAGTGAAAAAGGTGGAAGTTGGAATGTCTGTAAAACAGGTGTTTGCCGCCTCTCTGAAGTTATTAATTGAGGGGGGTAGTATTCAAAGGATACCTTGTTCTTTCACTGCACATTATCAAGCAGCATACAAAAAATAAATTAAAAAAAAACTTTCTTTTGTATTGATTTTTATTTTAATGCATTACAGGCGTGTAAGGCAATCTCTGGAAGATTACCTCTATGAACAAGTGTTCATTTGGAGTTACTGGGAAGGTGCATGAATGAATGTCTGTTTGTATGAACCTTTGCTCAGGTTATTCTTTCTGCAGTACTCAATTAATGCAGCATATTTGATGATCCATCACATGGTGGTTCTGCTTTCTAGTTGCTCGAGTTGCAGATTTACATTCAGCTTTCACTGCAGCCACTAGGACTTATCCCAGAAATATTCCTTATTCCTGACTTATTTTTATATCTGTGAAGAGTAATGGTTTTTTTGTTGTTGTTGTTTTGAGGGTGGAGAAGTTCTCTCAAATAACGTTTAAGTAGGAATGAAGGGAAATGGGTTTGCGAATATTGCTGAGGTAAATCTGCAGCTGTTAATCAAACAACAATGAATGTGCTGGGGTTTAGTGACAAGCTGAATGATTATAGAGCCATTAATACAGCTGTAAGAAGTGCAGTTAATATAGCTGTAGGAAGAAAAAAAACCTGAAGACCTCTTTGTTGGTCTTGACGGTTGATCAGATTATTTCCGTTGCAGAACTGTTTTGTAGGACAGCAGACAGCACCTCAGGCATCCAGAGCACCTAAAGATGTTGGACTTTATGTGGGTATATTAAACATGTCTGTTCTTTACTTGTACTACTTCAGCTGTGTGTGGTGAAATCAGGTTGTTTGAACAGCTGTTTGCAAAGCTCTGTAGCTCAGAATCAGGCGAGGAGCTGGAAATGGCCACATTGTTTTCTACTTAATTTTGAAAAGGAGTTTAAGAAAACCCTTTGGGTCTGTTTCTGAATTTGTGCACTGGCAGAGATGTTGGAAAGAATGATTTGTATTTAGTTCTGTCCTCCATGCCACCACGTTTCCCAAGTAATTTATAGAGGTATTCATTTGATTACTTTTGTTTTCCTCCAGCTGTAATTGAATGTTGTATTAAATGAGGAGGTAATGCATCCTGAATCAGTAACAGTTCCTACTGTATAAGAGTTTTGCTTACAAACATATTAAAAATACTGTAAATAAAAGATAAATATATGTGAAGACCTACTAGGAAGTTCAGATCCTAAATTTTCTGTAATGTGTTGATCTCTGAGTTGTAATATCAGAGTTACAGCACATGTGCTTTTTACATTGTGTGGCTTTTTTTTCTTTCTTAGCATTGCTTGTGTTAGGGGATTTGAAAGTAAATTTAACTCCAGATGCTTTATAGATACCATCTCTGAAATTACCTTTTCCTCAGTTAGTAAGATATTGGTAGATGTGAGACCATGAGATTAACTTTTGGGGATCCTTTGCCTTGTGTATATGCCTATTTGCAAGATGCTTTGAAGGAGAGATTTTTAAGTTACAGTTTGCATGGTAGGTAGCATACTGGGGATTCAGATCCCTTACTGGGATCATAAGGGTCGTTATTCGTATTGTAGTGGGCTTTTAAGCTTGGAATTATGCTTCTGAACTTCATCTCAGGAGTCTGCGGTTTTGGGTAGATGCATCTTCTGTATTCTTGTGCAAATAGACCTGACAGTGGAAAAAACACTGAGTCTTTCCTTCTCCAAGACCAGGACAAAACTATGCTTCAACTTGGTCAAGTGTGTTTAATTTAAAGAAAAGAGGAATCTTCGTGTCAGGTGCCAGAATGCACTGATGAGAGTCAGTAAGTCTGCAAGAGTTTAGAAGGTGACTGAAGGTAGCCTTGGATTTTAATGCAGACTTAACACTGAGTGAGTATGGATGAAACTAGTGTTTTGGATTTTGTCCTGGTTTCAGCTGGAGCAGAGTTGATTTTTCCTTCATAATGTCTGGTATGATGCTATGTTTTGGCTTTAGGAGAAAAACAGTGTTGATAACATGCTGATGTTTTAGTTGCTGAGCAGTGCTGCACGGAACCAAGGACATTTCAGTTCCTCAGCATCGCATACTGGCCTGCTGTTGAGGGGGCAGCGAGGGGCATGAGGAGCTGGGAACAGAACCAGGACAGCTGACCCAAACTGGTTGAAGGGGTATTCTATACCATATGACATCATGCAGAAAACTTGAAAACGGTGGGGAGTTGGCTGGGGGGCCAGCCACTGATCAGGAAATGGTTGGGTGTCAGTCAGCAGGTGGTGCACAATTGTTTGTGTATCACTTGTTTCGTGTGTGTGTGTGTGTGTATTATTATAATTGCTATTATCTAAGTAATAGTTTTTATTTCAACCTGGGAGTTGTAGGTTTTTTTAGTTCTCTTCCCCCATTCTACCAGCGGGCCATGTGAGTGACCTTTGTGAGTTTCATTTTCCAGTAATAGCTGGAAATGGCAGTAATGGCCAGCGTCTGGTAAAGAGTCAGGTCCTGTTTACTTGAGCTTGGGGTTTTCCAGCTGGTGGCCTGCTCACTGCTGGAGCTTTGCCCCAGCTGATGGGGGGATAGACATGTATATACATCTCAACTCTCTGTAATAAACCTTGGTTTACAGGATAAGCTTGAGACCTGCTGCTGTAGAATTTCAGTCAGTTAAAGCATTAGGCTTTGTAGTGCATTCAGTGCTGTGAATAGTTGTTAACGAATGCAGGGCTAGAGGGATGAATGAAGTGTTATTGCTTTTCTAAGCAGTATAGTGGCTGCTGTGTGTGTCCTGCTATGCGCAGCCTTGTTTACTTTACATGCATGAATTTATTGACCTTGCCAGGGCTCTTAACCTTCCCAGGGCCACTAATCTCCATAAATGTCCGCAGGATTGGGCTTAATTTTGACATGGAAATATGCAAAGCAAATGAATCAAACTGTGAGTCATCACTTCATACAGCCAAACGTTCTGACCTAGTCCCACACATACATGCCAGCCTGGTGCTTGCATGAGAGCTGGTGGGCTCTAGCCATGCTTTGGGAATCCTGGTTTCAAAGGAGAAACAGGGCACTGCAACAAAGGAAGCCTAACAGGGAATAAATATGCTGAAGCAAAGCAAGAACTGTCAACTGTTGAAGATACAGCTCACAAGACAGAATTAATTTATGTTGCTGTGAGGATTATACACATGCTACAGAATGTTTCACTAACATTCGGGATGCCTTTTGAAATCTGTAGTGGGGATTTTTTTAATTTGCTTAATGTTGTTCTCTTCTTTGTGCATCTAGCTCAACCGAAGTACGGTGTAATAAAGTCACTTTTAAAACTTATTGCAGGCAATGAATTGTGGAGCCAATCCAGATAAGTGATGTGAACGTTGCTTTTGTTCCTGTGCTGCAAAATGCAAAAGCACAAATGTAGTAACCACAAGGTTCTTTTTGATATTTTAATCTTTTAAACCTTCAAAACGTTGGTGTGCTTGAAAGGACTTCTAAATCCTTTGGATGCTCTGTGCTGCCTCATATTGTGTTCAAAATCATAGCAGATAAAGGAAGAGTGATCAGAAAGCTTAGTGTAGCCAGAGCATCACGACCTGTTATGTAAAACAACATTTGGCAGGGCCTTCCCAGCTGCTGTAAATGAACGTTAACAGTATTTTATTGGCTGCTTCTACTGCCTTTATTACATAATCTGAATATTTATGACCCTATTAATATGTTTAGCTGTGAAATTGCAATATTGATGGAATCAAGGTTCCATAGAAGAGGGAATGAGCAGAATGATATTTGCATCATGAACAATAGATATGTAAATACTAAAAAGGTTTCTGCTCATATTTGAAAGGAGGTTGCTGAATTGCTGTACAGATGTTGCATGCTATTTCCCTAAATATTTTCACAGAAGAAGCACTTTGGTGATGGGATAGCGCTGCTGAATATTATGAAGAACAGAGATTGCTAACTGGGGAGTGATATTTTCTTTTATTTTTAGCTCTACTCCCTGAATCTGTAGACAAGATGCTCTGTGGCCTTGAACAGATGCTGCCTACTGGGTTAAACCACAACACCTCTGTGAGTTTCATTTTCCAGTCAGAGCTGGAAATGGCTGTCATGGCCTACATCTGATGGAGTCAGGCCCTGTTCACTTGAGCAGTCAAGAAACAGTTTATCAGAATTGCCTTCTGTCTGAAGAGTTGGTTTGTGTAGGATCTGGAGTAAGCCATGGCCAAGTTGTTCTGATGTTTGTTTGTTTGTTTTTGTTTTTCAGTGACCAAGATCTTCCTTTCTTCCTTTTGCCTCTCTTCATCACAGCTCTACGCAGCTCCTGCTGTGACTGGATAGTGTTGCATGGCTAGACTCTGCTTGCATGTGCCATCCTGTTACTGATGGCTCACTTGTCTGTGTTCTGATCATGGCTGGGATGTGTGGGAAGATAATGTGCTTGGTCAGGAGATGCACGAGGAGCTGTAAGGTGTTTCCCTTTGGAGCACTGCTAGTTCCATAGATATCTGCACATTTCTATCAGGCAGGTGTGCAGAGGGCTGTCACTTGGCAATCAGTGTCTCCAGAGCCCATGGAGTTTACAAACGCCCCTGATTCTGAGCTCTCTTACCATTCTGCAGGATAAATAGTTCGGTTAGCTACACGCTCGTGGAAGGCTGAGCTGGTTTCTACTTCCACCCTCACCAAAACATCATGAGCTAGTACCAGAGTCAGCTGCATACAGATGTAAGTGTACAAAACATTAGAAAAGTAAAGATAAATGGGTGCAGGGTGTGTGGAGAGTATTTAAATTCAGGAAGAAAGTGTAGATTAACACATTTTTAAACAATATTTTGTCCCCAGGCCATTTTGCTTTATCCACATGGAAGCTTGGAATGGGCTCTCTCCCTTGTGGGCATTAGAGGTTTGAATGTGTACTGTTCTGGTAATGGCATTGTGCAATGAAGTAAGGTTCACAATATAACAAAGAAACCTTGATTTGGATAGGCATTTCAATTGCATTTTTTCTTTGTGTAAGAGAAACTCACATTAAATAAGGTAAATAAATAAAACAATGGATAGGGTGGAGGAAATTTGAAAGAAGCACATCTGTTTACAAAGTTAAGTGCCAAGTTTACAGTAAACCAGTAATTTTTACTCTGGACACTCTTAAAATAGGATTCTCCTTCTCCATATCCCTGAGTAAGAAAAGATATTTTAAGAAAATACTTGTCTGCTTTTTCAGTGGTTAGGTTTGGAGTTTTTCTTGTATGAAAAAATGAAGTGAGCAAGAAATACCTATATTGCAATGTAAAATTAACAGCAGTCTGTTTATGTTGGTTTTCTTATTTAGAGTGGTACAATGCATTGCAATTGCATTCCTCCTTATTCATCTTTGTGCATAGTCAAAATACAATGTATGGGTTTTTTTTCAGCACTGAAGAATGATAGTAAATCTTTTCTGGTCTTCTCAGGGGTGTACGTTGCTCTTTGTTGCAGAGATCTTGAAGTCTGTTTACACAGTCTCAGCAAATTGTGAGTGTGCAATAAATTTCAAGACTGGGACTGAAGGAATAATACTAACTAGGTTCAAAGGTTTCTTGTCACTGAAATGACCTTTTGCAAAAATATAAACTGTAGTCTCCATTTCAGTCACTGATGAGAGAAAGCCTGTGTGCAGATTTGAAACAGTTTTTTCTTTTGCGTTTATATATTATTTACTGGCTTATCATGTGCAATTAGACAACACAATTTCTTGTCTTATAAGAATTTTTTAAAGGAGCACCTTAAGAAGAAGGCTGTGATGAGGCTTTGTCCTTCTGTGCCGTGCCTGCCCTCTGCAGTTTGGATGCCAAATCCAGCAGTGACAAAAGACAGCTGTTTTCTGGGATAGTTTTCTGTTGATTCTGCTCCTTGTTTGGGCAAAAGAGCCCTCTGACGTGGGTTGAAATGCTCCATTTTCCTAATTACCCATCTCTTTGGTATTGTGCAGCCTCCTGCTCATTTTTATCTAGACAGCAGTTTCCAGAGCAAAATCCATAGTGTTTCTGTGAGGGACCTAATAAAAACTCACTACATTTGGAAGAAAGCTGCCACTGATTTCAGTGGACTTCTGACTGGGTTTCTGCAGAGGAAAGGCATAGCGCTTTTATTAAGTAACTGATGTGAACTTCATCAGTCAAAACTTTATTTTGTGGACTGTTTAGAAAATAATTAGCATTCCAGTTTTGTGGAATAAACAGAAAATTCTGTTTCAAGTGCAGAGTGCAGTACATCTTATTTGAGGAGATGCTAAGGAAATGTAGCAGTAAATTGAGAACTTTTAAAAATCAAATGGTCTGATCCACATCTTTCTGTCCTTCTGCTGGGTCCTATACAAGTAATTCATTAGCAGAATGAAGCTATTGTCCTTCTTCCCCTTGGAACAACCTCAGCTGGCACATGGGAGCCTTTACCTCTAAGAAGAGGCAGGGACATTTTGTTGCATTTATAGAATGTACAGTGAAGTTGCTCTTCCTGTTGCCTGGCTTGACCATGACTTGTTTGTCAAAAGGAAGGGTAAGGTAAGCTCTGTGAGGGTGATGCTAGTAACTTAAAAATAGAAGTCTACAATGTATTTTCTTTTTTTTTTTTTTTTTTTTTTCTCCTTCTTTCTGAATATCAGTTAATGGCCTGTGCCTCTTGTCCTTTCCCTGGGCATTAATGAGTCTGTTTCCATTGTTTGTACTGCCCTTCCCCAGCCGCCATCAGATGTTTTTTAGACATCATTCAGATACTTTTGAGCCTTCTCTTTCCCAAGATGAACAGTCCCATCTCTCTCAGGCTCCCCATTATGCCAGATGTTCCTGTGCTCCCATTGTCTCCTATGCTGGAGAGTTTTGCTGGTTGTACTAGGGAGCTCAGAACTGGATGCAGTGCTCCAGATGTGGTTTACCGTTGCTTGATAGAGATGAAGGATCAACTTGTGCTACCTGCTGGCATTGCATTCATTCCTAGAGCAGACTAGGAGGCTGTTGGCTTTCTTTGCCATGAGGGTACATTTTAGGCTTATGGTCGACTTAGTGTTCACCAGAACCCGCAAGACTTTTCTTCTCCAAGCTTCATTCTAGCTGGTATGTGTACCGATGCCTGGGGTTATTTCTTCCCAGGTGCAAGATTCTACATTTGTCTTTGTAATACTCCGTGAAGTTCCTGTCCATTTCTTGAGCCTTTCAAAATCCCACTGAATGGCAGTACAATCATGGTGTATCAGATGTTCTTCCCAATTTTGTGCCATCTGCAGACTTGCTGAAGGAGCATTCTGATTAAATATCCAGGCCATTAAGATATTAAACAGTACTGGCCACAGAATTACTCCTTAGGTTGCATGACTGACGTCCAGCAGGGCTTCATCCTGGTGATCACAAGCCTTTGAAATCAATAATTCAACCAGTTTTCAGTTCACTTCACTGTATGTTCATCTACCCATACTTTTATCAGCCTTTCCGTAAGGATATTGTAGGAGACAGTACTGAAAGCATTTCTAAGTCAAGATAATGTCAACTGTTCTTTCATCTGCCAAGCCAGTCATCTCATTTTAATAGACTGTCATATTGGTCAGGTCTGATTTTCTTTTTTCATGAATGCTGTAAACTGACTGTTTGCAATCACCTTCTTTTCTTCACTGTGTTTAGAAGTAACTTTCAGAATTATTTGCTCCTTCACCTTCCCTGGGACCAAAATGAAATTGAATGAGCTATAGTTTCCTGGATCATCTTCCTTTTTCTGCTGGAAGATTTCTCCTGTTGTTTCAGATTTCAAAGTACTCCTTGCTAGGTTGGCTGGAGATGCTTTTGCCTCCCAATGTTCTTGCCACCAGCTTAAATGAAATTGAGATACAGAGTCTTCAAACCTGTCTGGGCAGCCTGTTCCTTTTCTCAGTCATCTACACAGTAAAGAAGCCTTTTTTTAGAAACTTTTTTTTTTCTGTTGGATTTTTTTTGTTGTTGTTGTTTTTTTCTTTCTTTTCTTCGTGAAGGTGAAGTGAAAATATATTTCCACAACCTAAACTGGTTGAAGATTGCCTGAGCTTGTTACCAGCTGTCTTGAAGCTTGCTTTCAACCTTGGAGATGTTTTTGTACAAAATGGCACCACTTACTCTCCGTGCTGGAGAATGTGGAAAACACAAGAAGCTTTACTGATGTCCTTTTGTATCCGTTGATTCATGGTCTGCCAACTTTTCCACTGCTCACCCACCCAAATACCAGAGGTACGATCTCAGGGGAACCTACAAACTGATGGCTGGCATGTATCGATGAGTACCTGTTGCTCTTCTGGAGGCGTTTTGTCAAACCAGAGCAGCTTAAACACAAGGTGGCTGTTCTGCTGTTGGATCTTTCTGGAGAGACCTGAGAAGGATTAATGTTGCTTGTAAAATTCCCAGTGACTGCTCTTCAAGTCATCTGTCTGGGTTAGAAGATTTGGTATGTTTGGTTTTCCCTAGCTTTCCAGTTTAAAATCTGTTTCTCTCCTTGATCAAAACAGAAAAAAAATGTGATGCAGATGTACGAGCAGAGAACAGTGCTTAGTGTGGATGGATATACAGTTAACTAGATTAACTTCAATTAATTAAATATAATACAATTTAGATTAAATATTTAAGCAATCAAGTAAGTACTGGTACATAGTTATTGAAAGCTGAACTGATACTGATAATTTTGTTAATGAACCTCTTTGGCTAAGCTGTGATGTTCCTCTGTAAGCGTTTTAAATTGATCTTGTACCGAATAATTCTGGAATAAGTTCTGCAAGGTGGATTTAAGACAAGAGCATCCCTATGTTAGTGACATGTACTGGCTATTATCCTTGCAAGAATTTTCTCTGGGAACAACAGCGAGGAAATCTAAAAAGAAATAAATAAAATAAGAATCTGTGCATCTTCCTGATTAATTGAGCCCTAGAAATTCATGCCTACAAACTAAGTGAAAATGGAAACTTTATACGTCTTGTCAGCAAATAGCAAGCTATCAGTCACAGCTACAGATGAAAGCTAGCACGACCTACATCTGTCATGTTGTTACAATGGTGCCGGCATTACAGTTCCATTGTTTAGATCTAGGGTCAAGCCTGCTGAGACCTCTTTTTATTCAGCTCTGAATGTATCCATTTTCATTAAGTTTTTCAAAGCTGTATGAAAGACTCAGTGGGGTAAGATGTGGCGATGTTGAACCTAAGTTAGTCTCGCAGCTATCGAACTATCTCATGGTCACAGATGGTCACTGCAATTGTCCACACCAGTCTACCACCGGAGCTGCTATTGAAAGGGCACAAAACTGGTGGTACAAAGGGATCCCTTTTTTTCCCGCCAATAAATGAGTCTACTGTTGCTCCAAGCTGGCATTGTTGAAGATTTTGTGCAGAAGAAGAATAGCTGTTGACAAACCAGTTTCCATGCTAAAAAATGCTACTCTTATTCCTAAACTTAGAGATCTTTCCTTGGGTGAATAACACTGTCTGACTAATACCAGAGTGGCATTTGCAAACTATTTTCATTGATTACGTTGATGATGGCTGTACTGGGAGGCCTAACTCTGGCAGCAGTAAATGCAAGCTTGTTAACGTGCTAAACAAGGCGTGCTTCTGTTCTGTAATTCCATTAGAGGAAAATCTCTTTGACTGTATGCTGTTAAAAACATCGGGGACATTAATTGTTCAGTTTTTTTATGTTTAATCCTCAAATGTTAAGGTGTCTTTACACAAATTGAAGGAGTTCAGCCAGTTGCCTCACTGAGTTACCTAATGTGACCAACGAGGTACCACAGGCCTTACTCTTCATCTTTAATTATATGAGCTCTTAAAGCTTGTTGTGAATATTCCAGACCCTTCTTACCGATGATGTGAATGTGCATTTTGTTTTGTCTTTAAACAGAACTGCTTCTCCAAAGCATTAACTACCATTTTCTTCTTTTTCTGGTATGATGAGCTGAAAGCTTCCATCCAAACGGTCTGTGTTTGTTGGCAGCCTGTGAAGGTTCTGGTAAGATTAAAATAGTTCTTGCCTGAAAGAACAATGAAAAGCAATAAAGCTGATTTCTGTTGTATAGGATTCTTTGTGGCCTGTGACAGATGAGTTTACCACTGGCAAGGGAACCCTTAAAATTCAAGTGACCACTGTGATGAAATGAACACTTATTCCTGAACAGGAAATATCAGGACTCCGTGGAGACTAGCCCAGTGATTCACCCCAAAACATTTAGAATTTATACTTCAATTTTAGGATCTGAGGGTAGGGTGGGTTTTGTGTTGTCTTTTGTTGTTGTCGTTGTCCTCCTTATCCAACTGAAAGCTGTCTGCTGGTTAGTCTCATGTGCTGTAGTGGAATTTGTCAGCCCCTGGAGGCCCTCCATGACTTCTGAATGGCCTGCTGCCCTAGGAATTTCATAGCTCTCTGAGTACATGAATGTTTGTTTGTTCATTTTGTCCTTTCATCTGGCTGTTGCTACATGAACTGTCTCAGCCAGGCGGGTTTAAGTTACAAAGAGTGTATTTCTGCATGTGAGAGGTATTGATCCTGGTAATGTACTTTGGCTTGGAGGTACTAGAATTAAATACTCCTGTGCCAAAGATGGAGCTGCAAAGGAGAAATATTTTTCCCATAAGATGAAAATCATTTGCAGAGGGGTGGGTCTGGCTGTTCCAGAAAGAAACTTCCAACTTTCTTCTGCTTGGATTATTCAGTTAACAGGGGAATCTAAAGAATGAAACTTCCTGCCAGGAAAGAGATGGATATTGGTGATTTTCATGATCCTGAAAGAACCAGAAAGAATTTGGCACTGACCTGAAGCAGGGTCACTTAAGCGACCAGTAGTTCTTAATGACTTCAGTCAGTGTCCCCTTGCTTCAATAGTGTGGCTTTCTGCTACCTTGTTACGGCTGTGCTCTTGTGAGTGTTATGTATCCCTTTTCGTAGAGTGTACTGCATGCAAATGATCCCTAGACAAACTTATGTAAGTCATTTAAATTTGTCAGTAGTGACATCCTGGAAGCTGTGTCTTGATCAGGGGTGGGGTGAGAGCAGCTTCTAGATGGTAGTTTCCTTTCTCATAGCTGGTTGGCATTTAGCATGATGTCAGTGTACTTTGTTGTATATGACTCAGGCAGAAGCTTTTTCCTATTGTTTCTTCTGTAACAGGTGCTGCTAGACTAAACAGTAAATGTACTTGAGCCAAGCAATACAGATTTCACAGATTTAAAACCCAGCACAGAAACCATCGGCCTCTGTAGGCTGTGGACTTCAGAGCTGTGAGGCCTGAAATCAGGGAGCTGGGAGTGCTGCTCAGGTGACTTCAATCGAGTCCTTGCTGCTCACTCAGGAGTGGAATCAGTTTGCAAAAGTGTTGGGAATAGCCATTGCTGCATGAGCAGCCCATGTTGCAGACAGTCCTGCTGAGGGTCACATCACTTACCTGCAGTGCTCTGACCTGCCAGGCCTCTTGTATGGATGGACTGTTCTGACTCGTTTCAGCATCCTGGGACTACCACTACCTGCAGGAAATTAGTCCATCGGTGAGCTGGTTAGGCACTGGTCATGTTTAATTTCTAATTTAGGTAATGCTGAAAGAGAATTGCTTTGGATTTGCCATAGTCACTCATGGAAGAGAAGTACCTTTTCAGCTACATTTCATCTTCACAGCTGGAAAGGAATTGGGGTCTTTCCCTGTAAATGCATTGGAGTGAGACTGGAGTGAGAGAAAGGATCTTATGCATGTGTCCATAAGTAACCGTAAGTGCTTAATGAGTTTCATTATATCGTGCTGTTTCATGGCTTGCTTTGCACGTGTCAGATTTCTAAGGATAAATGAAGGACTTGACTTTGGAGTGTGATAAGCCCTGACAGAGCACCAGAGTAGTTCCTCTGGTGCACTTAGACCTGTAGGACATTTTGATTAGTGATACCTTTTCTTGTCTCGTTTTGGATATGGCCTGGTGTAGGCAACCTGCTTTGGCAGGGGTGTTGGACTCGAAGATCTTCCAACCCCTATGATTCTATGATTCTATGGCTACAGGCAGATGTAACTGCAAACTCAAAATGCTGGTAAAAGATTGAAGGGGTTGAGTGTAGCTTGTGTCATTGTTTCCTTCTGTTTTTCAGCTTTGCATTATAAATAAAGGAAAAATCTATCCTGGTAGATTTCCACAGGAAATAAGGCATTAAATAAAATGTGCTTGCTTCATGAATTATATTGAGGCTTAAGGTAACATCAGCCTTCTGATAAAACAGACTGGCTGAAGATTTGGATGCACGAAGACAAACCTACTTTGCAAGGAAGGACATGGGCTGAAAAGCTACTACCCTTCATATTAGTGCAAAGTCAGTTTGTTGCTGTTTATGCTGTGGGATGAACCTCGTTTGCATTGCCCTGGTTTCACAAGAACACATGGCTGCTTTGATGTCTAATGTGATTCTGGATGCATATCCATACTATTTTAGTGCTTTAAAATGTTACTTAACCTGTGCAACTCTGTTTTTAGAATGTGCTTTTAAAACTGAGTTTGCAATTTGATATGCAGGTAAACTTTTTGTTGATTGTAAAATGATTTCTGAATATTTACCAAACTCTGAGCAGTATGGGATAATAGCTGAAAACATCCCTAGTCTTTAGAGAGATGCCACGGTATATGAGTGACTTTAAACATCTGACAACCTCGCTGTACGCTGATTATGGCCATCGTAATTTCCTTCAAGACACTTATTTCTAGTGGCCTATCCTGCATTATGGCTTTTCTTTGGAAGAAAAGGAGAGATTCTGCCCAAGATAATTATATTTGCTCAGACCGTTTCTATATTATCTAGGAGCCTGAGGGGGTGCTTTGGCATTCCAACTTGGCATGAGGAACGAAGGATCCTGGAATTCATCAGCTCGGGGCTGTCACTAGATGAGAGCTTTCCGAGGGCTCCTGGGGCTTTGTGAAAAGCTACTAAGAAGGTATGCAGCCAGAAAACTAGGAAGACAAACCTGTTGACAATGGGCTTATATTTGCTGTTCGTACCTCTTCTGGAAAAGTTTGCAGAATTGCTCTGCTCACAGAATTGACATGCAGTGCAGTCAGGGTGCTGTGTGTCTCAGACTGCTATTTATTTTAACTGCTGGGACCATTTTTCACCGCTCTGTGATGTTTCCCTTCATTTATGTTCACTCACTTTGAATCCTGTGTCTCAGAGATAGCTGTTGCTATCGTCTTGCCTGAGGAATGCTGGCAGAGCCTCACCTCGGAGCTCTCCTAAATTCTTCATCAGATAGTCTGCATTGTGAGACCAAGCGCGCTGCCTCTGCATCTTTCCCTGCCAAGAACAGTGAACTGCTCTGTTTGTCTTTCTGCAGTGTTGCTGAGCCTTGTCTGCTGCCTGTGCCTGGTAGCAGTGTGGGGGTTGGGGAGGGTGTTAAGTATTTCAGTTTCAAAGGCCTTCCTGTGTTTTGGGGGTGTTTGGTGTGTGTCACCACTTAGGTAGTTCTGAGTAACAAACTGCTTCTTCTTTTAAAGCTCACTTCTCCTTGCTTCGCTCCCTTTCAGAAGTACTGGAGAAAGAAATACAAGTATTTCAGGTACTACGGTTGTAATAAATGCAAAACTTTTGAGGCATTCTGAAGGAAATTAGCAACACCTTGTTCATCAGAGTACTTGAGAGTATTCTCACAGAGCTGAACTGTTGTCATTTGGGTGCTTTGCATACTAGTACAAAGAATGCAGAAAATCAGTTGCACAATTTCTAGGGCGAATGCTCTGTATGAGGAAGAGCTGGAGTTTTATTTTTACTCTGTAAGCGTATGATTCCTTCATAAGTTGCATGTGAAGTTCAAGACTAATTACAGACAGAGCTTTACATAAAACTGAGGAGTGGCTAAGAGCGGGAGCCTTCCACTAGTACCTTGAAAGCGATACATTGCAGTGGGGCTGGAATTGGGCCTTGTATTTCCTGAAGGGACGGCCAAACCTCCGTGCTTCTAACTTCGTCTTTCATCGCCTTGACTCCAGAAAGACCTCATTTCTTTCTCCACCTTGCTGTGCGGTGCTGGCTGGCTCGTTTGAGACTAGCTTAAGGTTGATTTTTATTTTCTGTTTAGGTAAAGATTAACCTTAAATGTAACTCAGTGCATTTTAAAATAAATATTTTTGGAAAGCGTGCGTTGTAAAGCTCTCAGAATAAAAACACACAAAGGAACTTCTAACTGCTGGAGCTGAATATGCTTAAAGTTTATGAAAAGAGGGATTCAGAGACAGGGTGCAGTGATGTGTCTTGCATCCTCAACACAGCTGCTTAGCAGCGATAAGAAAGCAATGCTCTATTCATGCTGACCTTGTTTCCAAAGAAGCCTTGTCCTATCAACTACTGAAAATAAGGAAGAATTTCCTGTGACATGCTGCTAATGTTGGCTTTTAAAGGGGAGCAGAATGAAACCTCTGAGCACGACACATACTGTATCTAACCACACAGGATTTCCTGTTCTGGAATGGGAACTTAGTGGAAGCCACGTTTTTCTCTTCCTCTTTATTCATTCAGAAAAACAGAGGACAGCGTCAGGAATTGATATCGCTGTAGTCCCTGTTAAAAGCATAAATCAGCAATTGCTAATGGATATACCGTGATGCCAAGAGGACTACAAGACAAAATTGTTTCCCTTTACTACAATAAAGCCTGCATGCCCCTGATGACATTTTTGAACTCTTCTAGGAGGATAACTGTACAGGGGAGAACTCTCAAAGACTAAGGGTAACTATGTTACAGTAACTAAAATTGTACCTCATTACAGTAAAGAAAAATAATACAAATGTTGTATTAATCTTCACTGTCTTTTGGCATTACACTTTTTTTCCTCTAATCAGAATGAGTTAAGCAATTGATGAACTGTATGAACAACACAGGAAAAACTCTTGAATTTTGACTCAGATGCTCCTGAAACTGTAGACAATTTACAGTATTTATTTTTCCTTAAATTAAACTTTAGTTTTTCATATGTCAGTTAAGTAAACTTTTTTTTTTTTTTCTCCCCTGTTGTTGATTTGCAACATTAGTGTTTCCCTGGGTTTGACTAGTAAAACCAGAGCTTCCTGTCATAACCATTGTGCAGTTTGGGGTTACGCAGCTGATTTTGATAGGGTAAAGTGTGCATAATTTTCATCCTATTTAAAGCTTGCAGTAAATCTTCAGAACGTGGGCTAATAGTATCCTACCATATAGGATAGGATATTCTGAGTTGGAAAGGATGCAGGGTTTATGAAGTTCAACTTCTGACTCCACTCAGGACCATCAAAAATCAGACCCTGTGCCTGAATCATTAGGGTCTACACAAGCTACATTATGTACTGGAAACATACCAATTCATTTTTGCCACAGACCATGCTGATAAAATGAACTCCTGGCTATACTGTCATGGTGGTCAAGATTATCTTAAAATTCCACAGCCCACTTAGTACTTCTTAACTTGGATTCAGTGCTTTTAAGTTAACATATTTTTATTCTTCCTTAGTTCAAATTGTAGTTGGATGTCATCCTGGAACATGGGTAAGAGCGTGTTTGCTGTCACTGGTCAGTTGTGCAAACTCTGTGCAGTTCTTCCTCCCAGACATGGCATTCAGATGGAGAGAGATTCATTCATGTATAGTTTTCACTTTCACTGAAATGATGTGATGTTTATTACTTCTGTGCCATCTGGATTTGATTTAGCTGATGAAATTGGTTTTGGTCTAAGAAAATTTTGTTATACCTGGACTGTTTTCACTTCTTTAGTAATTCTGAAATGTCTGTTTTAAGGGCATTTTCTCAAGGAGAAATAAGTCATCTCATAGCACATTTGAAGTGCTTCTGCTTGGTAGAGTCTCTATAGTTCTTCATTTTCTTCCAGAGTATTCATAGCCTAGCCCTGCAGTCCTTCAGTGTCATGAAAGCTAATAAATAGTGTATTCTAAAGGTCTGTATGGAGAGGCTCCACCTGCTTTTTAACACAGTTCCACTTGACATGTGTTCATGTTATGCATGCCAGCCTAGTGCATCAGCTGTTCCTACATTATGTCTGCAGTTCAATTCCTACTTAAGTCAGGATTTCCAGATGTAAGTTACTGAGGACAGGCTTGGGTTTTGTATATCTCACTGATTTAATCAATTAAATGTTTTAATCTCAAAGCAAAATCATAAGAGACAAGCTATTAAGGAGTTCTTGTGCATGCTTTACATGAGGACTTCCTTCTGTGCCACTTTACGTACATTTTGATTATACATTTATCTTGAAAGAGCTGAACAGTACCCTGCAGCCACTGTGCACAGATGGGTATGTAAACAGTTTGCAGAAGCAAACAGAACTTGTAGATCAGAACGTTTCCACTCAGTTGGATGATCTGTTAAGTAAGGAAGAATTTAAAGGCACTTCTAAACAATACATAGATTTCTCTCTACCCTGAGTTCCTTTCTGAATAAATGTTTTAGTAAAAATTTTGTTTATTTCTGGAATTGGATAGTTTAAGATGGATTATGATTTTTTTTTTTTGTTACTCTTTGATTCATTATAAAGCATTTTGAGTTGTATGGGGGAATAAGTAGCATAGCTTTAACAAGCATGCGCATTACTTAGAACTCAGTGTATCACAGCTTTTTGAAGTGGCAGCTACTTGCAAATATTGCATATCCTGCTGTATGTTTAAAAACTCAGGTAGTATCTCATCTTTTTACCTAAAAGAAAGCACTGCTCTCCTGTGATTTTGCTATCCAACTGCATGTTACGTTCTGTGCGGTGGTAGCCTCATAAACTTCTCAATCTCAGTAAGACCACAGGCACTATTGGTCCAGCAGGAACTGTTCAGTAACTCAGAGTATATCCTACAAGTATTTAATTGAGAGAAACAAAATTTAATTAGTTAATTCCAAGCTCCCTGTTTGATTTGAGCCCCTGATGTCTCACATTAATATTTATCAATTTAATTTCTTCTTCTGAACAATATCTGTGGATTTACGCAGTGCAACCAAAATGAAATTCCAGTTATATGTGGGTCTGCAGTGTGCTGCATATCTCACTGTAAATTTATTTAACTTTTGATTTACCTATTATAACACAGATGAGTTCTAGTAACAGGCTTTGCCTAGTCAGTAAGAAAGTGCCTGGTGCATTTGTGGTATGTTTTTTGAACACTCACATTGAGCAGAAGCTTAGCATTACTAAGAGGGCACATGTAGCCTGCTTTTATAGATTCTGCTTTTCTGCTTAAGAGTTCCTGCACAATTCTACAAGCAATAGGAGGCACCACTTGGCATGCTCTTATCTGGATGATAATTTGTACTGAAGTTTTACAGTTATGTACCAAGATAATGTGGTAATTATGCTCTGTGCGTTTCTTTAAGTACAATTTGCTGTTACCAACAATCAGATAAGGTACCAGAGAAGATAAAAGAAGTTATCCAAGACTGCAGAGTGCACGAGCATGTGTGTCCTGTTGGCTTAGAGGCAATTTCTGCAGTATATTTCCTGCCACATGCACGAAATTTGTGTAAAACATCACTGCTCGTTTCTCTGCTTGTAGGCCATTCTTTCAGTGCTGCTTAATGGATGACTTGTGAAGAACAGCTTTGCATCTGCGGGTTATGAATGAAACAGTGGATTACATATTAACGTGATGGCCTTCCTGTGTGGCATTTTGATTGCTCAGAGATAATAACCACGCTTCCTTTTGATACTGAATTTGAATGCGTGCATAGTTACACATATGGGATGAAAATGGCATTTAAAATGTGTACGGCTGTCTCTTGCTAAGTTTGTGTTAAGCACGAAAAACAGTTGAAGTATAGCACATTTGAGAGGCATACTCTGACCTTGCTGTATCAGCCCCTTCTCAGTGCTCTTGGCATAAGTGTGCTCTGAAGGCTGCATGCTTGTAGATTGTGAAGGGGAAGATGGGGAATGGCTTCAGGATATCAGAGTGTTACAGAGCAGTTTAAAATCTACTGCAAAGACACTGAAGGAGAGATACTAAGGGCAATGCCAGCTTACTTCTCATTGTATTTTTATTTCCCCCGCCTTGCTGGAAGGCAGATTTTGGTGGGAGCCCAAGAAGCCAAACTGGCAGTGACTGTCCCACTTCCTTGCTAAGCAGTTAATCACTCTTGCCCATCTCTTCAATAGCAGTTATTTGCAAGGGAAATAATTGCTTTTCAATAATATAGGCATAGTGGGAAGAAGGCAGTAAACACTTTAAATTTAATTTTAAGCCTTTTTAGTTTGAAAATATAAAATTATTCCTTTTACTTTGTAGCAGTAGGGACTGTTTCATGCTGCCTGTAAACAGGTAGATTCATCAACAGGCATCAACTGGTCTGCTAAGATAAGAGAATATCCCTGAATCAGTTATAGGGATTAATAAGGACATTGTGTCAGAATTAAAACAGGTTTTTTTGTAGAGATAATAGATGAGGTGAGGAAAAGGGAATTTTTCTCTGCTTGCACCGTCACCTCTGTGTTGAGTGCATCCAGAACAGGAAAAACTACACTAACAAACAAGGAATTTTTGTTTCAGAAGCACCTAATAAGAGTTTTAGGAATTCATTGGATTAACACTATATTTTGTTTGCAAGTCCACTGAGTATTGCTGCTCTCGACAATGAGAACAAAAAAAGGTAATCTACCTAGACAGTCACTATTGGTTCTCCCCTACACACCTTGGTAGGCAGTAGGTGCATCTGGTCGCAGATATTTCTAGATTTGGTAGTCTAGTCAGATGGATTATGTTGTTCCTTAGCCATGACATGAAGAGTAGTGTTCCCTGGGCCTCTTCCGAGAGTTGTTGCCTGTCAGATGCCAAAACTTCCTTGGCAAGCTGGAGTCACAAGGTACATATGGGCTCCCAAAAGAAAAGAAAGTTACCATGTGCATTCAGGGAGAATTTTATCTTCTAGTAGTTTGCTTATTAAAAAGAGATGCTAAACTTTCTTCTAGAAATCCTTTGGATTAGGAATATTCAGTTTACCAAAGTAGTTTCTGTGTATCTTTCACCTTCTCTTTTGGATCAGGAGGAGAGTAGGCGGCAGACCGTAGTTAGTCATCACAGATCTCAGTAGAGTTCCTTCTGTCCCAAGAGACTTCTGCTGCCAGCAAAATGCCAAGGCTTTACCATTGTGTGATAGACAGCACCATATTAAAAGATGAGATGTATGTGAAAGAGACCCTAATTTGGGCATACAGTAATGACAAGCTACTTTCAACTATCTCTTTTAAACAGAGCACATAAAAATAGATAATCAAACCAAGACCAGATCTTAAGTGTTTCTAGACAAACATCAAATGATAGCTAATACAGATATATTGGAGTGTGTGAGTATTAGTTAGGACACTTTTAATTAATAAGCATATTTCCCTGTGAAATACTAGCCTGTATATAATGCAGAATAAGAGTAGGATACGCTGTTAGGATAGTGGCTTTGTTCTTCGAGGAAAGTGACACTGAAATGCATTAATAAACCAAATGCATCAACAAGAGACAATCCCTGATATGGACAGAAATTCAGTGTTTGCAAAAAATGATCCCTGGAGAAGAAAACTTAAAGGGAATCCTACCAACACTAAAAATATCTGAAAGGTAGATGTTAAGAGGATGGGGCTAGGCTTTTTGCTGGTGCTCAGTAACATGATAAGGGGCTGCGGGGACAAACATGGGAACATGGGAAGTTCCATATGAACATGAGCAAGAACTTAGTTTACTTTGAGGGTGACAGAGCACTGAAACAGGCTGCCCAGAGAGGTTGTAGAGTCTCCTTCTCTGGAGTTATTCAAGACCTGTCTGGATGCTTTCCTGTGCAGCCTACAGTAGGGAGCCTACTTTAGCAGGGGGTTGGACTTAACGATCTTGAGAGGTCACTTCCAACCCCTACGGATCTGCAAAATGACGTAGTAATACAAAAAGAAATGAGGATTGCTGCCAGGTAGAGAGCAATAATGGCCAGAGACTACAGTTGCTTCTGCAACACAAAGGAGAAGTTGCAAAATATATGATTTGCAAGTAGTAGTCAAATACAAATGACTTGTTTGGAGAAACCCACAAGAGAAAATCTGATTTTGTCCCGGGTCTTCGTTCACAGTTTATTTGCTGAAGAATTGCAGCAGTCAATGTAATTTATTTGAATTCAATTTTCTCATTAAAAATGAAAAAGCCTCCAAAAAAAACTTGCCACTATAATGTTTCAGAAAGGAAGTAGATAAAAATGAGGAAACAATCAAAGGCATATTAAAAGGAGCAGTTGAAAGGGTAAAATACATAGTAGACTATGGATCAAACTATTAAACTATGGCTGTGGTTTAATGCGGTGTCTGTAAGTGTTCAAAGTTAATAGTATGGTACATACCAAAGAGTCTGCTGCATAAATCCATGGTGCAGCACATCTTCAATGCTGCAAGCGTTGCAGTACTTTATCTCAGATGTAAGGAGGTAAAACTAAAGGTGTATAGGAGGTGATCAGAAGCATGCAACCACTTTGGTGCAAAGATGATTCCAGATAGCCTGGAAAGAAATCACCGGAGAAGGAAAGGGGAACTTGTATGCAGCTGTAAGTCAGCCAAATAGTGAACATCATGGAGAAGATGACTGGGAGTGTCTGAAGTGGTGAAGTGTTAGAGAATGCTTCTTTTTCCTTAAGATAGTGAGGACGAAGTATGTATAGAATTAGGAAGGGATCAGACCAACGATTAGCTTTTGCTTTAAGTATTCCACATGAAATGTGGTCTCTAGCTTGGGAGAGATATCGTGGGTATAGCAGCATGACTGAACAACTGTTGACCTTGTCATGTTAAAAATGTTTGACAGAGCTTTTAATCTAGCCTAATGCACATCAAATAAAGTCAGTTAACGATCACCACCTTTTTCAGACTCGTTATATGAGGGGAATCTAGATGTCTTTCTGATCCAGGTAGAAAGTAGGCACAACAGTATCAAGTATCTTTGAGAGTATTTTTGTTTTTTCTTGTTTCCAAGTGAGTTTAGTATATGATTTTTGCTCAGTTGAACAGTTCTTAGTCATCTTGGGAACTGTCTCAAAGGAAAGAAGAGTTCAGTCCAGTTAAGTTTTCTTTAGCCGTTACATTGTAGCAAAACTGTTTAGTGAACAGTGGATGTACATGAATGTACTCTCACTTTGCTGGTGAACCTGCAGATTATCTTTTCAGTACATGTGTAGATTCACAGTATGATTTAGGTTGGGGTGCATCTGTGGAGGCCATAAAATCCAACCTGTAGCCCATTCAGTCAGGTAGCCTAGGCTCTTTCCACATGAATTTTGCATATTTCCAGGGTTGGAAACATTAGTCTCCCCAGGCAACCTATTCTTGGGTTTGACCACCGTCACAGAGAAGAGTTTTTCCTACAGCTGATCAGAACTTCCTGTATTGCTGTTTGTTTCTACCACCTCTCATTTTATTTCAGTGCACCTCTGGGAACAGTGTCGTCTGTCTTCTGTTTGCTTCATCACTAGGTGGTTGAGCACAGCACTAATATCTCCTTTTGTATTTTAGACAGTCATTAAAAGTGGGGAAAAAAAATCAAGTTGCTGTTGTATTTTCATGTGGGAATTGTAATACAAATGTCTTTTGCCTCAGAGCTCATCTATCAGTTGAATTTTCTAATTATAGGAATTTTTCCTTTCCTGTTTAAAGGAGTGTAGTTCAGCTGAATTTGTCTATTAAATAGTAGTGGAAAGCGTAGAGTGCTTGCGTTACATCTCTCTGAGAATTCCATGTTGAATCCAGATGCATGCAGCTTGAAATGTTTTGTTCTTTCAGGCTTTCTTCCAACAAAATGTGAAATTGTGTGTGTTAAGAAGTCCTGTAGGAAACTTCTGAGCTTTGCCTTTTGATATAAAATTTGGTTTTGACTTAATTTTGTCAGAAAGCCTTTGAGCAGATGTTTAACATAGTGCATGTGGATGTATTTTTCGCTGCTGCTGGGCAAATTGTGGTCTTCTAAAAATGGTGGCCTCAGCCGTGCTCCCCAAGCTTTCTGAAAGTTCATTTTTTTGTTATATTAGAAGTTGTGGCAATTCCTGATGTTGTAGGATATGATGAAGATAAAAATTCACTAAAACTTAGAACTTGATGTTTTTTCCTCATTGTATCCTAATTATGGTAGTATTCTGTACTGTCTTCTCATCAAGTATCTTAATCATCTTCATAATTTGGTTCTTACTCATTTTTGGAGCTCTGTGTTTACTGTGTCTTCAGGAGTAGCTGATAGTTTCACTTCCTTTATTTAAACCATTTAAGCTCCTGATGAGACTTTCTCAGAAAAAGAAAAGCCAGGGAAGGACCCCAGTTTGATTTGGTTGGAATTGTTTCCTCATTTTAATAATTAATTTTTCTTTCCTACCAGACTGAGAAGCAGAAAAATCAGCGCAAAGTTAAAAGCTGATTTTACTTTTTGCTCTTTTCAGATGTTAAATTTGAATTTCCCTTGGAGTAGCCAGAAAACAGAATAAAATAAAAAGGCAGGAGGAGTTGCCATATTTTACTGTGGTGTTTGGCTCTGACGTCCATTCCAATGGTTTCAACTGCTCAAAACATACCACGCATAAGCAGGCATTCTACAGTACACTGACCCAAGCAGCTACTTCATTGATGATATGGAGCATACCTTAAATGAGGTGACTTTACTTGCTAAGATTTATTAGGAAACCTTTTGTGCCTTGGAGGTTTATATAGTCTAAAACATGCAAAGTATTGGTGCTTTCAAATCAGTGAAAGGGGAAGAGAGTCAAGTATGAAGACAGTGTTTGTTACCTTTCATACAGTGAAACCCAATTTGTTCAGGTGCATAAAACAGTAAAATTCTTAGGGCCTGATTTTAGAAGTTGATGAGCATAAATAACTCCATGACTTTAATGTAGTTGGCATCACACCTGTTGAGCCTTTTTAAGGACTTTCACCTGGAGCCAGATGAAGCACCAGCTGCTTCTTAAGCTCATTCCTTGGAGAGCAAGTTTTGGAAAAGTCTTTTTGTCTTGGAAGGTCCAGATGGCTGGCAAAGACTAACACTTGTCCATTGCTCAAACTCAGATTCTCAAAGGAATTAAATGAGTTACAGGAATCTTACAGCTTGTTTTATGGAGGTTACAGCACTGATAAAAGTTACTGCAGCTCTGATTAGAAGGACTCTGTGAAGGCACTGAAAATGTCATTTTCAGTGTTTCTCATGACACACACTGAAAGTGCTCATAGCAACTATCACCAGGGAGACCAGTGAAATCCTGAAAAATCCAAGGTCAGATGAGAGCACCCAGGGACATTCCATCTTGATTAACAGGTTTTTGGACCTCACGGTCCCTTTCCCCCCACATTTCAACTTGTTTTTTTTTTTTTTGAATGGCTGGAGTGGATGAAGTATACTGTGCAGCTTTGAAGGGGTGTGCAGGGAGCAAGAAGGATGGAATTAATTCAGAATAAATTAATTCTTAATTGCCCAAAGAAGTTAGGCACGGTATTATGTAAAGCTAGGATTAGGCTGGTATTATAATGATATCAAACCTCAGAGTGTGTTGTGTGGATGCTAGATAGCTATAAGGAATATTAGTGATGGCCACGTGCTGCCTCATAGGCTTCAGTCCAGTCTGACACCTTGCAGCTTATTACTTTTTTAATGTATAAAAGGTCACCACGTGCAGGTGCTGACTTTTTGTTGTTGTTTGCAACTTAATATTATTTTTTTAGGAAACATCTACATCTTGACAAATTTCTGTTCTGAGTACCATGAAACATAGTTGTTAGATGCAAGGCTTGGTGTTACGCCAGAGGATGTGTTGTGTTTGTTTTATTCTTAGCCTGTAAATTGGGAGAAAGTATTTTGCAATATTCCTGCTAATATTAAATGAAGAGGATGTTGGAAATTCGGAACATATAGTTGTCAAATTCTGGGGTAATTTTTCCATCAGTTGCCAACGTATGAGAGCTAAAGGCAAATGTCCTGTTTTTCTAGGAACTCTTAAATGGTGGATATGACATATGTAGTTGCAGAGATTTTCTTGTAGTTTTTATTTTCTTACAGTGCTTTCTTAAGTAGAGTGCCTTTACATCTGCTTCTTCATCCCTCTTAGTTGTCTCCCTTCTTCCAAGTTTATTTTGCTGCACTCAGGACGGTAAGTCTTAATGTGTATTGTTAGCTGGAGATGCATCTGTAACTTTTGCCAGTTTTATATTTGGCTTATTGGAAATATGGCAGCAGTCACAATCTCTTACACCAGTCACTGTTCTCCAGTTATCTGACATCTGGCTTGCGGCCTTTTTATTGTTGATTTTTAAATGGAAAGCAATAAATAGGCCATGTGGGATAAGAAGTAGGGATAGCTGTTTTCTGCTATTGATTACCTTACGCATGACCACACTTTTTAATTTGTGTGGCTGAACAAAATGGCATCAGCACAGCCAGCAGCTTATTCTTATGTAACATTTGGAGAGTGCTCTTGGGGCTGTGGCCTCGATGAGTAGGTCGGGCTGGTATTGATGGAACCAGCCACTGGGGAAAGGCACAGTGCTTGTGTTGTAGCTGACTTCACTGCTCTGGTGAGCTCTGTATAGTACAGGCAGGCAGAGGTTGTTGGGGTTTGTTCTGGGGCAGGGAGCTCTTTAAATTCTGCAATAAATCAGATCCTGCTATTTTTAAGTGTCTTCAAGGTGACCTGTTTGTTGAGAGCAGCCCTGAGGAGAACGACTTGTGGGTGTTGGTTGATGAGAATCTCAATGTGAACTGGCAATGTGCGCTCGCAGCCCTGAGGGCCAGCCTGGGTTGCATTAGAAGAGGGGTGGCCAGAAGGGAGATGGAGGGGATCGAGCCCATCTACGCTGCCCTTGCAAGGCCCCGTCTAGAGTACTGTGTCCAGGCCTGGGGCTCCCAGCGCGAGTAAGATGTGGTGCTATTGGAGCAGGTCCAGAGGAGGGCTGGAGCACTTCTTCTAACAAAGGAAGGCTTAGGGAGCTAGTCTAGTTCAGTCTGGAAAAGAGAAGACTGCAGAGGAATATCATTGTGACCTTCCAGTACCTAAAGGGGGATTATAAGAATGACTGGGAGAGATTTTTTACTATAGTGTGTAGTGACAGGATAGTGGTTTTAAACTGAAAGAAGGTAGATTGAGATATTAGGAAAACATTCTTCACTATGAGAGTGTTTAGGCGCTGGCACAGGCTGCCCAGAGAAGCTGTGGATGGCCCATCCCTGGAGGTGCTCAGGGCCAGGCTCAGTGCGGCCCAGCACAACCTGGTCTAGTGGGAGGTGTTCCTACCCGTGGCAGCAGTTTGAAACTAGGTGATTTTTAAAGTCTTCTCCAACCCAAGACATTCTGTGATTCTCTGATTGTGTTTGGCTGTTAACAGACAAATTCAGTTGTAAGGTTGTAAGCTATGCTACTTGAATCCTGATTGATGCCTGTCACTGCCTTTCCAGTACCCCATCTATGCCCTGAAGAGCTGGCACATGTGGAGGAAGGCCTAAGCAGGAGCAGGTAACTGCCCAAACTGTGCTCCTGCAGAGGTGGAATGGCCTTTGTCATGAGAGTAAAACAAAAAAGGAAAGCCTTAAAAAGTGAATTGGATCAGGTGTATCATTTGCCCAGTGTCAGGATTAGATGTAACACCAGAGAGAAGGAAGTACATGTTTAAAAACAATGACCAGCAGTGTCTACAAGAAAAATACTAAAGGATGGTGTCTTTATGGCATTTTCCATGGCACTGTGTGCTTATACTGATACACCTTTCATCTTTGTTAGTGTACAGAACATTCAGGATAGTTCAGAGATGTCATTATTTACAGGGTTTGCCTTCATTCTGACTTTGTGAGCGGTCACTAACGTTTTAAGTTTTGCCTTAAAACTCATAATTTACTGGTTTTAAGGTGCTACTAGCACTGTGCTAGTTGGGTTACATGTCAAATCTACCTTTCTCTGTGCTAGTCTTAGTTTCAGGTTAGAATGTGGCTGTTACACTGAAACTTTTCACATTAAGTCAAGCTGAATATGAGATGGTTAAGTTTATGGAGAAGGAATTGACTTGGATCTGGAAATAAAAGTTCTTTTAATACTGAACTTTCATGCTGTGTGAAAAAATGATTTGTACTTAAATTTTTATTTATGTAAAAAAAATCCTCTACATTTTCAGAACTCTTAATGTGATTTGCAGAGCTTTAGAGTTTGTGGGGGAGATCATTTGTTTGGTTTGGCTTGACTTGACTTGGCTTGGATATTCATAGTAGAACTGCAAAACACAAGAGTAGGAAATATCTTTTTATGCAACATCCATAAATAGGTATAGTATGACTTTATTTAATGGTATCACTACCCATTCTAAGCAAATAAATATCATTGCATATGCTGAGGAATACATCCTGTGCCATTTCATATTTCAGCTCCATAACAAAATACTCATGAAAAGCATGCAGAATTGCATAAGAATATGTTGTTTGCACATAATAGGAGGAAATGCCTGTGACTTAAAAGACATTTTTATTTTTCTAATCGTGGCAGTGAAATTATGTTCTCAGAGACGAAAGCCTTCTCACAGAACACAGGAAAATAAATCTTTCATTCCACTAATTTGCTAGTAAGCCATCAGTTTGTTTGCCGGGGTTGTAAGATTCATGGAGTTTCAAGATGGAAGAAATTGGGCTGGTGTGTTAACTTTGTTTTTTGTTTCTTTACAGCCTTCATTCTTAGTCGGGAAAACAGTTTCAAAAGGAGTGGACTGGCATTGTCACTTCACTGAGTCATTTGTAAACAATAATTAATTTATTACATGGACAATTTCAGTGTTCCAAATTCTGATAACATCGGGGATGGTACTGAATTTGGAAGACGGCTTTGGTTGGAACTTACAGACTGTGCCTCGTGCATTTCTTCACATGGCCCTACAACTGTGAGCTTACAGTCACTTCACATCCACACATGTTTATAGCAGACTTCAGATTTGTACTGATTTTACTTGCCTTGAATGAAACTGTAGGATGTGGTGACTGCCACAGAATGGACATCCCTGAGAGCCTTGCCATAGCCTGTGCCATGGTAACCAGCTGTCCAGGCACAGCTGGGACCTCCAGTTGTGCACTGTCCCAGCCACAGGCTTTGAGCCATCCTGTCTTTGCGGGGCAGCTTGCAGCTCTCCCACTCTTAGGCGGTGCCCTGAGTTTCAGTCTTCCAAATATAGATTGTGGTTTACTCACCAGCCCTAATTTATTCCCTAGACAGTGTAATTTTGTTATTTTGAAGCAGTTCTCTGGATTTGGAACAAAATCCATGCAAAAATAATCTTTAAAAAACAGTAGAATAGTTTAAATGCAGTGTGTGCTTATAGAATTCTTATCCGGTGTTGAATGAGCTGAGACCCTTCTCTGGAGCTCCCGCTCTTGCTGCCTTGTGACTCATGGTGTTGACTTTTGGGAGCCCATGGCAGCTCATCCTGCCTTTGCAGCAAAGGTGGTGTTCAGCCTGTCTGGAAGGTCGGTTATCTGGTCCTGCTGGCTCCTGCAAAGCAAGACTTGCACCTAACTGGGGAAATAAATTCCTCGATGCCATACAGCTTGTCCCGTTGTATTTAAGGTGTGTACTTTCACATTATTATCTGGATACTCATTCTGTTGCTTCCACATTTGCTCTTCACACAGCCCTGTTGAGTTCTTGTCATTAAGGCATACAGTAACTGGTCTGTTAGACAGTGGTAAGCAATGGATTATCAACAAGTTGCTTGTGTTAGCAATATTATGAATATTTTTTGCATAGCAGCTTTCATTGTATTTACTGTTAGATCATGTATTACTGCTATTTCTGTCATACCATCCATCTTCTGAGTCGTGGCTGATAGGTTGATACTTAACTCCAGAGGCAGAATATGATCCTGTCATGGCAGGATGTGTGATGGGGCAGTCAAATAACACAGTGTGTTTCAACTTTTTTGCAAAATAGGTGGTACTTTTATCTTCCAAAAAGAGAATAGTGATCTCTGTATTTTCTAAAGCCTCTATATAATAAAGTCTGCCTCTATGAGTAGGCTGCTTCCATCAGCTCCAGTAAACGGGACATCGGTGGCCACTAAAATAAGCACTTGCAGCTGGAACAGAGCATGGCAAAATCACAGTGGAAGGCATTACATATTAATGGTAACTTTGAGTGAACTGGTAGTGACTCTGAAGGGACAAATACTGAGTGAGATACAGTGACCAAAACAAACAAAAAGCAAAGGTAGGTTAACAGCAGCATGAAAAAGATGAAGAAGATCATACTTAATGAGCTTTATTAAAGGGTAGGCCTCAGTTAAGTCCTGCTGGAGAAAGACGTCATGTTGTGGCTATGTCTGTTGTCTCTGATCTCTGCAGATTTTGATTGCTTTCTCAGCTTTACTGCTTGGCTTGAAAAAGTCTCTTCATTTCCTTTAGGTATGCTTCCACAGTGCAAAGCATGGATGGTGCTTTCTTTTTCATCCTCCTGATGGTAAACTGTGGGAGAACGTTATCTATTACTCTGTATTTACACATGATTTAGCACAGCGAGGTTCCTTCTCAGCTCGGTTTTCTGGTAGATTTTGTGCTTAAGGAACATAGTAATTTTATCTACCTCAATTATTATGCCATGCACATGTTCAAAAAAAATGAAGATGACAGCAGACTTTTTTTGTGCTATGGAAATAAACTTAATACACTTAGCTTTCTTACTCATTTAGATATACACTTGAAACTGAAGAACATTAACCTTGAACAGAAATATCAGATTCTTTACACTCAAAACCTGCTTTAAAAGAATAACCTCCAATGTAGCACAAGTTAGATTATTAAGAGATACTTAAAAATCTCACGTGAAAAAAAGAAATGGCATCAGGGTGCTGTCAGTATCAGTCAGTGCCTCAAGTGTTCCCATCAAAGACATTCTTTAGAGGGAGAACTGATAATTCAGGTGTGCTGTCAGTTTTCTCAGTTGACCGAACAAGGCAAAAACCTCCATCCAGTTACAAAATAGCAGAAATCTTCCAGGGGCTGCCAATGAAATCAGGCTTCTTGGAGACGAGAAAAATCTCATGCTGGTTTGAACCAAGGTGACTCCTTTCTTCTTGTCTGTAACTGAATAAATGAGATAGCAAGTCCCGTACCAGCTTCAGGTCATCATGGTATAATCTATCCACTTTCTCAGAGTAAAGCCAGGAGCAGGTTGGATTAACTGTGACAGTGCGAGCAACCAGCTCTTCCTCCATCATGTACTGGGGCAGGCTGCTGGGCCTCAGCCTTTTCCCAGTCACAGGCATGAGTGTGTGGTGTGTTCAGCTGTAGGTGCCGGTTGTCCTGCAGGTTCAGATGTGATTGCTTGCATTACTCATGTTGGAAATGTGTGCCTTCACAGGGTTGTGGCAGCGTAAGACGTTTTTATGTTATATATGAAACATGTTGGTAAGGTAACTGCCTGGAGGTTTGCTGGTACTGCTGCTATAAGCATGAGAATTAAATTATGATTTAGAAAGTGTGCATCATTTCAGAGTTAAGATCGTGCTTGCTTTTCTGACTTCTTCAACGTATTGGGATCTTACTAATACAGATGGTATTTTGAGAAGCTGTCTTAAAATTGTGAGTTCATAAAATAGACATGTTTGTTTCCATTCTTGTTTACCACTCTTTTCCATCCAGCTCCCACTTCCCTCTTAAAAGCTTCAGAAGATAATCTGCTTTCTGTCAGAGCAAGAGGAACCCACTTGTTTGTTTTTCTCTGTCCTTCAGACTTGTAACCTGTTTTACCAGTGCCGTAAGCTCCTGCCTGTCATCACTGCTCTCCTCTCTCTGCACTTTCTGAGCCCCTGGGGAAGGTTTTAGGCCAGGCTAGTCAGGGTCAGCAGTCTGCAAGATGGGGTGCTCCTCTCAGTCTGTAAAATCTCCAGAGCTATTCTGTAGGCGAGAGGTTTCAAGGCTTTTCTAGCTGAGGGCTGTGCTAATTAGCTCATCTTTCATTAGCTGTCAGAAGCCTCTGAAGGCAGGAGACAGAAGCAAACAGGTTTCATCACTTCCGCTCTTATTTTTTCCTTTCCTCTGTCCTTGTCTCTACTTTTTCCCGTTCGCTTCCCCTCTCTGAACAATGCGGCTCCCTGGGGAGGGCCTGCTGTTCGTCATCCTGTTGTTCTGACCACTGCTCTCGTCTTTGCTCTGCAGCTGCTTATCTTTTTAACCTTGCTTGCCTAGAAGTTCTTAGAGATGCTGTCAGGAGGCCAGCTGGGGGGCACAGAACAAAAGGCATCAGGGCTGAGAGGTCTGTCAGGAAACAGGAAACTGGAGTTTTTGGGGGGATGTGTGCTCGCTGCAGGGCTGCTCTCTCTGTAAAGCCTGATTCTGCCGTCCTCTGCTCAGTGAGCGATCCTCATCGGTGTGCTCAGGCTCTGGGAAGCCGACAGAGTCTGTCCGTGTGTGTAAGGAGCTGGATGGAGTCCTTATTTTGAGAGCCAGCTGAATTGTTTCTTGCCTTTGAAATTCACGCCAGCAGCAGCCTGCGCGCTCTGAAAACCCAATGTACTCCAGTGAGTTAATCACCCGAACGTTCAACAAATGGCTAAGTGGCAAACTTTAGGCAGATTATGTTTCACTGAGTTGTTTTCCCTGTTTGTTTTTTTTAAATGTCAAATATATCACAGTGTAATTTATGAAGACATGCCTTTGAGCAGAACCACGAACACTTATAGGGACACTTCTTTCAGACAGCATATGGTACAACCTATGAATTATGCACAGCCAACATACGGAGAATGGAGACAGCCTAAGGAAACGATTAGACCTGTTATCGTAGCAGTAACTGTACATTATTTTCACTTGACTGGAAAAAATGCAGTTTTACTCTAGATTGGGGCTGTGATTGTTGCTTCCAGGTGCCATATATTAGCAACACATATGAATACTTAGTGGTTGCTAGGAAATGCAGCGTTTTAGTTTTGGCTGCAGTGTTGGTTCATTGAAAGGCTGGTCCTCCCCTGCGCTGAATCGTGGGCTGCCAAAGGAGTCAGAGTCTCACTGAAGCATAGTGGCATAAAAATAGATTTCAATTTTTATAACTGTATTATTGTAAAATGTAAGTTATACTCCAACAAATATCATGCTCCAGATGTGCCTTCAGATTTTACTACTTCTCACTTTTCGTGGTTTGAAAAGTAAATCTTATGTTTTCAAACACAGGTTAATCACACTCTTCCACCAACGAGATCAGCTCACCCTTCATCAGACTTGCCATTAGCAAAATGCTGATAAGTGGAGTTTGGATTCTTCTGGGGTGAAAAGCCCACAGGTTTTTAATTGAAATCCTGGTTCTGCTTCTCAGTGTTGTCAGATCCCTTCCATAGCATTTACTTCTCCAAAAAAGATCTAAAATCAGTGTGTTCTGCTAAAGCCTAGCCCACAGCATTGCATTGCAACTGTGTTATTGTTTGTGGGTCACCAGGTGTGTAGAGCTGTACCTGTCAGTGCTGGTTGGCCTTGCTGCTTCAAAATCTTTGCTGTGGTTAAAGAAGCTGGGACACAACATGCTTTAAATGCTTCAAACTCATGTTACAGAAGAGAAAAGCTTCTGGAATTTCATCAGTGTGAATTGAGTATTCTAAAACCAGGGAAAAAGATGACGTGGAAGGAATGAACTATTTTGCATTTTAGGATTTATAGTCAGGCCCACCATAGTAGGGAGCCCTACTGGAGCTTAAGAACCAGCTTTCTGCTCTGAAGTGTATTTGTAAAGCACTTTACAGTTTGTTATCTCCCCTTTTCTGTTAGGGTCAGCTTTTAACTCTTCCCAGCTGACTGATAGCTAAGTAGGTGCTCTACAGCCTCTTCATTAGATAAGTTTTTCTTAACCAGCCTTCTGGGAAAGGCTACCTGCTGGTAATTAGCTAAATCAGAATCTTTATTCCACATTTACAGTCTCACTTCTGCGACTACCATGTTCATCATACAGTGCATTAGGTATGTATGGTATGTTTGCCAGGGGATGTTCACAGATGGTTCACGATATTTACATATAAAATAAAAATATGGTATAGCTTCTGCATTTTCGGTAGAGGGATAAGGGAAAAGGGCAGGAAGTGTCTCAGTGGAAGGATGAACAATTATATTAATTTTGAAAGAGGAAATGTATGGGCAAATCTCCTTGTCCTGTGTCTAAGCTGTATATGTTGACAGGTATTATCTGATTAATTCTCTTTCTGGAAATTTAGGACATCTTCCCTTAAGAGAATTTGGAATGACTATGACTTTTCTCCTTTTGAGATTTTCAAACTTTAGAACAGAGTGCTTTGTTCTGCATAGCTACAGGTTGAGGTAAGTATGCCTATAATGATACACAAGCCTGATAGATTTGGATGTCACTTATGCAATTGTAGTTGATGTAACACGAAAAGATACTGAATTTATTTAGCTTCATGCCTCTAAAGATTGAGATTTAAGCCTGATCCTAGTTTTATTGCAAAAGAGTCCAGAATCCTGAATGTTTTTCGCTCGTGTCTGTCACACCAACATCTGTAGAAAGGATTATCCACACTGCAGGAAGGTCAGGCAATTTTACTTGGCAGTATATTGAACAAGATCCTTACACAGTTGGTCAAAATTTGCCATAAAATTTGTAAGACTTAAAATCAGAGCGCAGCATTTTGATAGTATCCTTTTAAAAGCTCCAACGGAGTCAGTCTGCTCCTGTGTTTTGTTTTGTGAGGTCACAATTCTCAAAGTGGAGACGTAGTCCAAGGTCTTTTCAACTTTCTTGGCTTCTCTCTGTTGTGCAGACACTCCTACTGAGCTGTGAGTAGCCTCCAGTTGAGAATCTCCTGAAAAATAATGGTTTCTAAAACGAGGCTGTGTTTGTATAGTAATACATCTTACCAGTTAGTCTGCTAACTTGAAACGTACAGATAAGTTTTAGGACATAAAGATGCAGTGTGCTTGAGAATAAGCAGACAGGAAGCTTATTTGTCCAAAGACACTTTTATTAAGAGGTACAATGACCCGGGTGCAAACTCGGCAGCACTACTGCCAACTTGTGCTACAGTGTAAGTCACCAGCAGGCTTGAAACCAGACGAAAATCCTTTTACTTTTGAATATATTTTTTCCTGTTTTGGATGCACTGAGAGCATTGCCCTACATTTAGAGGTTCTTCTTAATGTGAGACTCACGAGGCTCGTTTTCTTCCAAGTCTGAGGATTTGAAATTTAACTTAGGGATTTTCCATAATACTTCTGCCATGCTGCAGAATGCAGTCATTATGCTGAGTTGTTCAAGCAAACTGAAAAGTTACAGGCTAGTTGGATAGTAAATGTTATTTGTAAATCAAAATCAGGTTTAACTGCTGTTTTTTATCTTACTCATGCACGCATTCACTACTTTCAGGATCAGATGGTGTTTTTCAGATAGGAAGCAAAAAGTTATAAAGCAACTTGTTACTCTTCAAAAGCACTTTTTGAGTTGTAAAATTAGAGACTTAAACTTGCAGTTAAGATTATATGGATTAGATAAAGCTTCATTTTGGAGCATTCAAAGTAGAGTAAAATCCTTCCATAAACTGTAGATTGGTCTAAATGTTGCCAGAAAATGTACAGCAGCTTTTTCTACTTCAGATGTTTTACAAGACCACAGCCTAGCTGTGTCATTCTTTTTTACTTGTTTTTAAGCATTTTGCCTTCTGTACTGGAGCCCTTTACACTCTTCTCAGAGCTAGCATTTACTTCCTCTTCTTGATGCAACTGCTTGGAGTAGATGGGGACAGCTGTGGTGCTCTCGTGCTTTATACTTGGACAATTAACTCCTTGTGAACACGCAGATGTTAGTTTCGCATGCTGAAGGCAGCACTACACAGTTTCCTCTCTTCATCCCAGCTACAAATGTCTGCGAATTTGATTGCTCAGAAAGGGCTTCTAGACACCTAGAACAAAATGTTTTCCTTAGGAAGCAGGAGGAAGTTATTAGTATGCAGACCCACAACACAGCTCCCAAATGAGCTATTTCAAAAGTGCTAGTATGCGTCGCATATACTCTCTGTACCAGAATTGTCACTCCTTCTGGATTTCCTTTACCATCAATGACATGCTTGTGTCTGTGGGTGTGCTTACATGAAGGGGCCAAGTCTACAGCTGGTGGTGATTTGGGTGTCAGGAACCTGCTATCACTCCTTCCCTGCTGCTCAGCCATTTCCCCAGAGCTATGCTTTTGTGTCCTGCTGAGTGACCTCAAGACACCTCCCTCTGCCCATGTCTTTGCTCTCATCTGTCACGCAGGTGTAGTAGGAACTATCTCACTTTATGCAATGACTGATAAAGGCAGTAGAGAAGCTTGGTGCTGTTTCAATTGTGCATTGTTTTAGTAAGGGCTGCCTCTGTGAGTTGTGGCGGGCAAGCACCCGTCACCTGGAAGCTCGTGACTAGAATAGAGTTGTGGGGGGGGGAGAAGCCAAGAAAGGAGAATGTATTGTCAGCTCTGAGAATGAGATGTATGACCATCACTGTAGTTCTTTGGGCCTCAATGCCCAACGTTAAGGTCAAGAGGTGGAATGAGGATAGTCAGATCATTTCAGTATCTTTCCTTTCCTATGGCAGTGGATATAGAGTAGTAAAAACATTCTTCCCTCCTCAACATGTGATGGTATTAGGAGAAGAGAGCCCCTACAACCTCTTCTTTTTACTCCCTGGCAGCTCAAACACAATGACAGGATATATAAGCCTTCTCTGACTATCCCCTGTAGCCTGAAAAAGTCGAGTAGGAAGAAATGAAGGGGAAAAAGGAAGCATAAGGGACTGAAAATGAGCTTTTTGGAAAGAAAGACATCTGTGTCCTTGAAGCATAGATAGGAGGAGTAACCTGGAGGCAGGAAAAGTAGTGCAACAACCTGTGGCACTCATCTATATGGGACAGGGCTGCTCAGAGCTGAAGTCCCTGATGTGCATGGCGTCAAGTGCTAGCAGCTGGGCAGAGGCACAGCAGACACACAAGAGTAATAAAGGTGACTCCTTGAGTGATGTGTTTAGTTGAGGGGGCTAGAGGTGAACATGCTTTTTATCCCTGGAGGTGTCCAAGGCCAGGCTGGGTGGGACCTTGGACGGCCTGATCTTGCAGACGGCAGCCTTGCCCATGGCAAGGAGTTGGAGCTGGATGATATTTAAGGTCCCTTCTGACGCAAGCCATTCTGTGTTTCTGAGACCTGTGCATCTTGAACTTAGTTTTTCTCCTTTTTCCTGTAAAATTGATTCTCTAGGAGCTTTTTGAATTTTTTGTTTGGAATTTGAGTATAGCATTTTTAATGTGTCAGGAGAAAAAAAATCATAGGGTTAAAATGGCAGATCAATCATAGCCTGTGTGACTCCCAGTTGCTTAGAGAGTGGCTGAGTTGGTGGTATGCCTTTAGGATTAGAAATGGTAAAGGAAAGCTAGTGAGGCCAGCTGAATTCTGCAGAGAGGCCATTTTAGGAAGATTTATTTCCTGGTTACATCTTCTCAATCTGCCATAGTTGGTCATTACTGTGGTTTTCTAGTTATCGTCTTACACCTGGAAATAATTAACACAAGATTCAGTTCCTTGTAGAATTCCTTCAAGTGTATTTGTTTGTGGAAGTTATCTGTTGCACTCGATGTGACATTTATAATGGTTACAGTTCCTTCCCCCTGAGACAGATCCTTGTTCTGTTCTTGTGAATGGCTTTTTGCCATAGCATTTTCTCCCTCATGTATTTTCTTCAGACTTTTAAGTCCCTTTGAATAAGGAGGTATTTGTTTTTGCTTCTTATTTAATTTCCATAACTACACTCTTTCTTGCCTAGTATGTTTGTAGGAGCTCATAACTTCTGTGTTAGCATTTCAACATCTGGACTTGATTGTCCTTACTGAGTGCCTCTGATCCATAATATGTACTCAATATCTTTTTCCTTGGAGCTCTGATGTCAGCAACCACCTTGTAACATCAACTGTATTGCATCCTATCTTTCTAACGCAGAAAGCATGGAGTTGGAAGGAGGGGAAGCAAGAAGGAAAGTGTTGCCGCACTTACAGAAGACATCCCAGTGGTGAAGGAGTCAGCTTGCTGCTCACAAAGCAAGAAGGCATGTTTCTGCTTCTTCAAAAAGATCAGCACATATCCCCTATCTAACATATCTGTCTTAGCCAGCTGGTGACCTGGCTGAGCTCCTGCTTGACAAGTCTGTCCCTTTCATCCCCAGCTGATGTGGTATCCAGCGCATTGCAGAAGGGAGAGTCCTGGACAGTGCCATAGTTTGGTGTGCTGTCTCTGGGACAGATGGTTTTGGAGTGCCAGCTCCTCACATGGGAGTCTTTTCTTCCTCCACAATAAAAATAACCAATGAAAATAAATAACAGTGCAAAAAATAAAAATAACCTACAGAATAAGATACTTCCTTTTCCTTGTGACTGAGTAACATCCTGACACCTCCGTGCCTCAGGCTTAACACACACATGAAGAAGCAATTACATGACATACCACTTCCTCCCTGGCTTCCTCTGTGAGTCAATTACTTCACGTTTCCATGTCCTTGGTGCCCTGGTGGATCTGCCCCCAGCACAGGTGTCCAGCCCTCAATGTGGATAACCCACACAGGACTGACGGCAGAGCGGCTTTGGGCATCACACCCACCGTGCAGGAGGACGCTGCTCATAGTCAACTAAATGAGGGATTAGGTTCCTGAATGTATATACCATGATATGTCTTAGCTAGCACAGGTGCCTTCCTCCGAGACATGGCTTCCTATGGATTGCTGCACCATGCTGAACATCCATTAGTGGGATGAACATCTTAAGCAATGGTTTGGTCTGCAAAACTAAAAGGAAATTCTTCCACAGGAAACAAAGTGAAACGTGGTTGTGTGTGCTGTAGGCTTTAGGCACCAGAGCCGTTTATCAGGGAGAAGGCTATATCATCCTTCTTGTTAATGCTTTGCACGTGCTTTTTTATTCAAGTGCTTGACAATATCTATTGTGCTTTGTGGCTGACTGTAATAGAAATAAACACCGTGCAGGAGGAGTTAGACTTGAAGACAGTGAGCCATTGGTGGTAGTGCTGTTGCTCTTGCCAAGGCTTCAGAGTGTTGTTTTTTGGGAGTTATCCTTGCAAATACTTCACTGGGGTGTCTGATGTAGAACTGACAGCCAAGACAGTGCCTTTGCCAGTCACTGTAGGAAGTAATGGAGCCTGCAATCAGATGACAGCATGTCATGCAGGGCGTAGAGGGCTTTCCTCGACCCTTTTTTTCATAACACATGGCCAGGCATCTGAAGTGTATGTTTGACCATGTGCTGCTGCAGTATTCTGTCTTTCTGTGCAAGAAGGGTACAGCTTCATGAGCTGACCTGCCTTTTATTGCATTTTTTTTCTCAAGTAGTACTCCCACATTCGGATGTTTGTCTGTAGGCTTTAATAAGGAATGCTCTTAATCTTTCAGAACCTTGCTCTGTATTTTTAATGAAGAGTTTTTGAATTGCAAGATTAAATATCTTCTCATGAATCCATCAGCTAAAATTCTCTGTCCTCTTCTGCTTTTCCAAACGCCTCTCATGTAAGCTGCCTACAATAGAGCAAATGATTCCACTCCTCCAAATGTATTTTTAAAACACCGCAAACATATGGGAATACAGAGGGAGCATATGTGTGCTGAGTAAAACATATTGGTAAATAGAGATGAGAGTCCTGCAGATTGGTGCCTTACACTTCTCCCATGTGTGGAAATATAATGAAAGGGCTTCCTTTTGGCCCCATGCAGACACATTTGCCAGGCATCCTTCTGCCAGGTACAGCCTCTGCAGGGCTGCTGCTTTTCCTGCACTGCTGGTGGTGATGGCACCCAAAGATTTAATGTCTTCCCTTAAATTTTCTTTGGCAGCGGTTGTTTAGTTCTTTTTATTGGAAGATTCAAATTCTAAAAATTCTTCCTAAATCATTAATTAATGACATTTTAGAAGAAGAATCCACATCGTTTCCCTCCTGCAGGAAGTGAGAACGCTTGAACTTTTGTTTACATCTTAATCAGATGCTTTTAATAAATCAGAAGACCAAAACTTTGCAGAGGAGGGAAGTTTTAATTAAAATCAGTAGGTACTTAGAACTGACTTGGGTTTGTTGTCTTTCACTGAATTAAAATGCTTGAGGGCTTTTCTGATTTATTGAGTTTTGTAGTCGTCTTTTTCAGATGACCTCTACTCACCCTGTCCGTGCTGCCTCTTGGGCAACGATAGGCTTTGAGTGCATCTTTCCTTTCTGCCTGCACACTTTGGATGATCCCTGCACTATTCGGAACACAAGCCTGCCCACAGAGCCTACTGTGGTGGTGTGGGGGGTTGGGGTCAGCCTGCGGGCAGCATGTAGGGGCTCAGCTGGACGTGGCTGTCCCAGCAGAGTCCAGGGATGTGGGTGGGCTGGGCTGAGCAGGACTTCTCACGATGGGACAGTTAGGGCTTTTTTTGGGTGGAAGAGTCACTTCACAAAACTTTGTGAAGGACAATACAAATGAAATCGGATACGTTTCTATCAAAATCCGTTTTATATCTAACCTTAAGGATGATGCAAGAAACAATTATGCAGAAGATTAAACTGTTGCAGATGTGTTTCTCTCTCAGAGGACACAAGATCTGCCTCCAGTCATTTCCTTGTGTTGCTCCAGTCAGACTATGCTAACTCTGGGTGGCTTTTCCACCCACTCTGAGAAGCTCAGCAGCTTGTTTGGCTTAAGCATGAAGTGCTCATAGGTCTGCTGGAAAACTTTTTCCTAGCAAGCTGGCTTAAAGCCACCTTTTTCTGTTTAAGCTACTGGCTTTTCTGATCTGAATTTTGCTTATCTCCAGTGTGTAAAGAGGCTGAAAAGGGAGCAAGTCATAGAAGGAATTTTTATGAATGGAATTTTGAAGGGGTTCAAAAACCAAGCATATTTGGGCACCAGCCTTGTTATAGTTTTGAGCACAGATTTGAGTGATGCTAAAGCACTCACTTTCTAAGACCAGTTGGACCAGTGACAGTTTTCCAGCTCAGTAACTGGAATGCTTGTTTGGGAAGAAGCAGCTCAGTTTTAGGCCTTCTAATAATGCATGTTCTGTGATATACACAAAAGGAGAGAGCTTCAGCTGGAGAGACTGAAGAAGGCCAGGTTTATCAAGGAGTGCCATGCAGCTGCATCATTAGAACTTGTTCTGGAATGCACAGTGTTGGTTCTGCAGCGAAGATTGGACTGAGATTGGTGCTGGTGCCGCCCGTCATCTCTCACATCATACCAGGCCTTTGGCAGCATTTTCCTAAATCCAGCCTTAGGGGGAAAAAAAGAAAATACATTGTCAACTTCTTAGTTAGTCTTGCAGGACCTTCCTGGTGAGGGTAGCAGGGCCCACCCGCAGCAGTGTCTGGATATTAAAGTTTTCTGAGTAGCCTTTCTTCACATACTGGGTTCATCTGTTTTCTGATGGGTCAAAACCAGTGCTAATTAGGAATGAAACTGTGTTTTACAGACAAGGACAGAGCTGTTACCTGGAACAGCACATCAGAAAGGTTTGACTTGCAGGACTCTCAAATACTGTCAGAGCTTTTACTGTCACTGCTTTCCACTGTGGAAAAAAAAAAAAATTTCTCCTATTAGCCCTTGGTTCCTTCGAAGTAGATCAAAGCAAATTATATTCAAAGCCCTTCATAGCATCTACCAGCTCTCTTAGTCTCATTACTCATAACCTGAAAGTCAATGTGAAAAATGAGAAAAAACGTGTCTTAAATTTTTTTGTGATCCTACTTTTTCTACAGTTTTATGGTTTAGAATTTGCTGCTTGCATTTGGACTGAAGATGTTAGGATCTTTATTGTACCATCGTATTTGGAAGTGCCACTGTGAAAGATTAGGACCATACCGTTTCTGAAGAGTGCTAGTACCCAAGTGCCCAATCAGACAGTGCTGCCTGTAAATGGTGTGTCTACCAGTGACTGCCATGGCTTCCCCACAAGTATTTAATGGGTGTTAGGTTACTGTCTGCAGTCACTTCCAGGCTTGGCATTGTACTCAGCACTGTGGGAAATACAGTAAGATGGAAGTAGAAGCTGGGTTATTGATGGCTGACCTGAGGAAGGTGTAGCCAGCTGTGAAGGGGCCTCTGCATCTCTCATTGCTTGCTGACATACCTAGTTTGTGCTTTTGACAGCTTTTGCTTTTTGACACAGTTGGTATCTGGATTTCCTGCAGTTATTCTTCTGAAAAATTCCTCTGTTTTTTTTTGACCAGGACTGGAGGATGGGTTTTTACAGGACAGGGTTTTCTGCAATGTAGATGTCACATCTTTTGTTTCTTCACTTGTCTCACTGCTTTCTGTGAATTAACAAACTGTACTGCTGCTATGACCATTGGCATGCTTCTCATAGCTGACACTTTGTATGTATGAAAGTTCAGTAGCTCAGATTCAGTTTCAGTTTTGCTGGGGGAAGGAATTGGTTGATACTGCTCCTGCTCTGCCTGTTGCAACTTTTCTCCTTTACTAGCAGAAACTTTACAATCAGAGTATCCACTTCCAAGTTGAGGCAGGCTGAAAATAGAGGCAATAATTGGATTTTTAATTTTTATGCAGGAATCCTACACTAAGTAGCACGTAAAGGATTCCTCTCTTGGCCTTTCATTTAAAGTGTCCAAGGTGGCACATCTGTTTCCTGCAGCTGTTCTCAGTGCCTTTGTTTCCGTAGAGCAGTGATGAGAGCCCCACTGGAAGCCATAACCATCCATATGTCTCTTGGAAAGAGACAGTTTTCACGATAGATGTAGATTAGAGAATTGTTGCAGAAAGACATTGCAGATAACTGAGTTCTGCAAATCATCAACTTCATATTTCTCTGGTTCTGATACTTACTCTTGTTAAAAAAAAATATTTTTATAATTTCTAACAGATTAAAAATTGTTTCCATTGGATCTGGTAATATGCAAATAGTTTTAGCCCAAACATCCCTTACTAACAAATACTATTCCTCATCTTAGTGTTGAGTGGGTGAGCAGCAGTTTACCTACAGTCTCAGCAGTAGATGTATTTTTTCTATCCCCATTAGCATGAACCATGGGGGGGGGCTTTCTTCTCCTCCAACTATAACAACTCAAGTTAAATTTAATTAAATGTGGTCCACAATCCAATTTATACTTTCCCCTAGCAGAAGGATAGAATGAAGAATCTGCCTGGTTCACTGAAGGATTTGTTTTTTCTCACTGCTGGTAGTGGGTGGAAGTTGGGGCTCTGAGTAATTGAGTTCAGACTTGTCAGAAATCATTCCTTTGAGGTAGACATTTTATTTTCTCACTTAGAATTTACATCTTTTACCAGATCAGAGCCAGTGTTCTTGAAGCTTGGTAGAATTTGTATCATCTTATTAGTTCAGTGACATAAAACATGCCTGACTGCTGCTATTGTTTGTTTGATAGTAACAGTGAACCAACACTGCAATTATCATTTAATGGTTTTGTAGGATTCCAAAAGACAGAAGTTGTTCTTCTGTCATGATAGAGATTAGCATTTTGTTTAAATTGTAGAAATATTAACATTTTCTGCTCAAAAAGTGGCATCTGAAACTTTCTGTTAATTCACAGAATGTGATGTTGTCTTGTTTTTTTCATATCACCTGTTCATTTAAATTCAGTATTGCTATGTGAAAGTGAGCCAAGGTGCTGGAATATATTTTCAGGTATTATAGTCGTGCTCAGGGAACCATTAATTGCAGACTGAGAATAGCCTCCCTCAGACACTCAGACCATGTCTCCACTCCAAAAGGATGCAGTTCAAGGCCCGTCTGCCTGCCTGAAGGACATGCCACCCAGCAGGGCTTGCATTTGTACAGATACATCCTTACAAGGGGTATGAATCTTGAGGATGTGGTTTAGCTCCAAGATTTCTTGAGTGGTGGATGCCAGCCTCCTCACAGTGTTGCATAGGTGAGGTTGGAGCTCTGGGCTCCAGCTACCATGAAGACTGCTCACCCATACAGGGTGTTGTGGACAGTCCCTGATCCATAATGCCCCTAAGCTCTGCCCAGGAGCTGTCTGTAAGGAGGGAGCTTGTGGGTGGGGGGCCAGTGTAGCAGTGACATCAGGCTGTGCAGCTCTGGCATGCTACCCATGACAGGGTCTCTGTCCCATTTGGTTCACTGAGTAGACAAGGCCTTATGTAGTGAGGAGGATGTACTCAAGTATATTATTAGCACGGGATTTGGGCAGAATGTTCTAAAATTAGCACTGGAGGCATCACAGCAGCATAGCTGTCTCAGCGAAGAAAGGGAGCGTCATGGACGTGTCACAGCAAAAAAGCACAAAATTGCTGTTTTTAGGTAAAAAGTGCTCAGTGTGTTAAATTTACAATTCGTAGGAGTTTAATGTGTAAAAGATAAAGGAGCAGTGGTGGAAGTATTTTGCTATGTGTTAGACAGGTTGAACTGAAAAGGGATGTGGGTAGCAACCTGGCACACCGAGTATGAGTTGCGGTTTTCCTTTTGTCCTTAACTGGACAGTGACTTCACCTTGGGACTTAAAAAGCTGTCACTGAAAGTCATGGCTGGGTCAAATTTGTGGTCTGATTTACAGCATGCAGTGGGGCATATGTCATACTAAAAATGTTTTACTGACCTCTCAAAGATGTGCCATGCATGAGAAATCACTTTCAGAGGGTGCAGAGAGGGCATTTTCTGTAGTTATTAATTCCCAAGCTTTATCACGGCGACAGTAATCAAAGTACAGGAGAGGCTGTGCACAGCACAGCATGCTGATGGATATGCAGATAGTGATGTTGGGTTTCATGGCTCTCCTGGTCGTTTGCTGCTCAGGAATTCCTGCGTCTGCTTCCACCAGCATGATTCTCATTTTAAGATCTATGTCACCTGCCAGAGGCTCAGGATGATTTTTTTTTGCTGTTGTTGTTAAAAAACTCACATCTCTCAACATTTAATTTATAGGAAGCGCCATCAGATGTTTTTCTTGTCAGCTGTCCGCCTGAGATACTAAGAAGGAGGGGTTCTATTGCTCTATAGTTTAACAGAACAAAATGGTGGTCCGTGTGGCAGGGAGGTTTCTGTTCTCCCCTGGGTGAAGGACGTGTCAGCACAAAGCCTGGTGCCACTGCAGGATCTGTCGGTGATGAATGGTGCTGTGCTGTGCCATGCAGGAGCCGGGGCAGAGCTTTCACCACCTGGCTGATAGAGGTCATACAGGTTTTCATTACTCTTCTGCTCTTGATGGTCTGATACAGATCTTTGTGTCATCATATTTGCCTGCATACTGTATTCTGCATCCTGAAAAACTTTAGGAGAACCTTTTGAATGGAGATGCTGCTGTGTCTAACAAGTGTCTTTTATGTTTACTGTATAGAATCCATAGCAGGAGCAACTGCGTGTTGAAGTGGAACTCTCTTGAGTTATTTGCAGGGTAACTGAGAGCTTGCCTTCACTACAAATCTCATTTTTTCCTCTTCAATTGGATATTGTTGTGAAAAGCCATAGTAATTATTACCTTAATCAGTTTCAGATTTTTTTTTCCCATCTAAATCTAATTAGAGGAGGAATTAGTGAACTGAAGCACTAAAATAACTTCTGAGCTCTGGAGAGAGGTGGAAAAAGGGAAAAAGTGAACCTAAATCTGTCAAGTTGAGATAATAAACCAGTGTCAGACAGGATGCAAGGGTTCCCCAGCGCTTTGTCAGCTCCTGCCTGCTCACAGTGCTGTCTCTAAAGTGCAAATTAAAATAAAAAAAAAAGAGACCACAGTGTTTTCTGTCTGCCATACAATTTCCTCATGTGGGAAAGAAAAGATGATACAGAAGCCTCCCAGGGCAAGAGCAAGGCTGTTAAACAGAAGTGCTTGCCTGCATTTTAGTGAGGAGTTGATGATGGTGATTCCAAGGTGTGTAAAATGTGCACACAGCCAGCATTTGATTTTGTGTTGTACCATCAGTTTTAGGACTACCAGCTGCTGCTCCTTTTGTTCTGCCTTCCTTGCCATTTGTGGCTCTTCCCTGAACAGTACATTACTTATCTCAGAGGTTCCCTTCAGATGGCAGCAGCCCTCAGCAAAGTGCCAAGATCCTCCATGGCCATTTGGTCGCCTAGCCTGGTCGATGACAGGGCTGCAGGCTTGGAAATACCTGCAGAAGTGGGATGCCAAGCCTAGAAATTTAATTCAAATGAAACTAATTTGGAAACTGCTTGTTAAGATTGATTTCTTGACTTCTTTTCATTCCTGTGGTCATTTTACATTGGCAGAAGGTCAATAATAGTTTGTTGTATTTATTGTTTCATCGCGCAGGTAGTTAGCTCTATAAGCAGTATCACGTGCGTTATGAAACTTGTGAATTGTGTTCTCAAGATTGTTTTGGGTTTCAAAGAATAGCTAAACACATCCAAGGGGAAATTCTTACAGTAGTTTTAAAAAAGTAAACGTTATGCGTTCTTCATTAAAATAGTCAGACAGTGATTTCATAAGCAGAGAATCTGCAGAAGTAAGGAGGTCTGTTTTGAAAGATCCAGGTGAGCTCAAATACGTGCATAGAGATACATGGTACACGCACAGAAAGGTAAAACACACCAGCAGTTTGTAAAGAGCAGGAGAATTGACTGCCATCCAGAAAAATGTTACTTTGTAGTTTGTGAACCACACACAGTGGTTTAGGAGCAGTGAGATCACCCAGCTTGTACAGAATGGTATTTTTGTTCAGAAGTGTTTTCTGCCAATCCCTGAGGCAGGATCATCCACCTGTAAGGATGAGTTTTATCTCAGAGTCCCAGTCCTGTTGCATTGGTGTTCCTGTGCCAAGGTGACGTTCTGTTGACTTACGAATTGTTAATTGCTACAGATAGAGTTTCCCATCATCTGTGACAAGTTTAATGTAGGAACTGCTTTGGTTAATTCCTGCAAAATTCAGATCAGTCTCTCGAGAAAGTTCCAGTCTGCTCCTGCCAAGCCTGGTGGGGAACTTGGTATTCATTCTGCAATGTAAACTTCTGCTGTGAACTTAAACTTTGCTGCAGCAACCCACTTTTGGTATTGTTTTGAAAGAGAGAGGCTGATCTGCAGTGGCAGTGACTTAAGTGATCTGAGCTACGCCTTCCTTCCTTTTCCCTAGTCCGACAATACCTTCAGAGCGTAGCTGAGAAAACCTTTCATTTCTCCCCATGGCTTATTTGTTCTGTCTGCAGATGTGCTGGTACTGAAGCACAATGACCTGGAAGGTTTGTGTAGCCAGGATGTAAGAGAGGAAAAAGGAACTGCCTCCTTTGACAGCAGTATGCCTGTTCAGTGAGCCTGAGCTTCTTTTAAGTTCAAGCAGAGAGTTGGGTAGTAATCCCAGCAAGAGTAAAGTTAGTGGCAAATATCTACTGATTTCAGGGAGATCAGAATTTATTTTAAAAGTCTCAGTCTTTGCTGACATTAATTTTCTGGGAGACGTCAGCGTCAGTCAATGCTAAAACTGCTTGTAAAGGTCTAGGAATAGAGGGGTTCTTTTGTCCACTTTATAAAGTGGTAAAGCTAAAATAACATTTCTCCAGGTGCTAGCTGAAATGTAGAATTTAGAATCTAAACACAGAAGAGCAAGTGTGTAACAAGAATATAGCATAATGTGTATGATGAATGAATTCTGTTTGAATAGTTAAGAAACACTCTGTTCTGTAAAGAAAGAATTTTCAGTACGGAGAAAATAAGCAAAAGGAAGGATATATTTCATCTGCTGATTAGAGCAGTCACAGCAGCCTATAATAACTAATATATACTAAATAATAGACCTATAGAAATCTGTGGCTAGGAAGGGGTATCGTGGGTTTTTTTTTCCCTCTTGTAGAGTGCTTTTGTCAACCCAGCATTCCAGACATTGCTGCAAAGAATTATTCAAAGGAAAGTCATGAATGATTTTTCTGTTCTGCTGACAGATACCTCATTGGTAAGAAAAGGAGAAAGATTTGGGTGTATTGGGTTTTCTTTTAATATTCTTCTGTGCCCAAAGTTTAAATCTGCAGGGAAAGGCTGACAGTATCTATAACAAGCATTAAAGAACCTAAATGGTGGAAACCCTTTGGAAGCATCAAAATGAGATGCATGAGTTGTCACACAGACCTTAACAGTTTAGATGTCCTAAATGGGTTTTTAGACACCTACTGCATGATACCATGTCTGCTTGGCTGACATTGATGCCCACAGACTCCGTGTTTGTCCATCACTCACTTTTATTTGTGAGGCTGTAGGCCTTTGCCGTGAATGCCCTGGTTGGGGCAGTGTGTGGTTTGTTCTGTTCTTTCTGTTCTTTTGCAGTGTGTTTTGTGGCTTGTTTGATGTGGGTTCTTCACTCTCCCTTTGTGTGCCTCTCGATTACAGAGCTGATGCATCTGTCTGGAAGTGGAGGACACCCACTACCTGCGGTGCCGTGCAGCCTGAGGGAGGCTGCTGCAGATCTTCCAGGCCCGTGAGGTCTCCTGTGCTTTGCTGTCTTTTCTGATTGGCAGTGTTTTGGGATGAGCTGGGCTTTTGCTGCGGCACGAAGGAAAGTCCCCTCTCCTCCAAAAGGGGTCAAAGGTTTTTTTCCTGAGACCCAGCTCTGGCAAAACAAGGATGAGAAAGTTGACCAAGCTATGCTCCGGTGTGGATAGGACACAGGGCCAATGCCTTGCCATGGTGCACAGGAGCAGACAGTGCCGAAGCAGTGGCACTTGAGAGGTGGTGCAGGCAGCCTGCCTGCCCAAACCCACAGCCTCTTGGCAGCAGCACCATGCCAGAAGCACCCAGCCAAGTTGTGAGCTGGCGAGCTGCCCTCCATTCAGGCTTGGACTGCAGGCAGCCAAGTGACCAACAGCTGTGGCTGTGAAAAGCAGGAGGGCATTATTCCAAGAACAACACTATGAAAATCTTCTTCAGCTATGTCTAGAGGTTTTTGTGGCTCTTCCAGAGACGTGTCCAAAGGTAGCTGGAAGGTGGAAGGTGCCTGGATGCAGCCACCCCTTTTCACTCCCATCCACTGGGATTCCCCAGTTACATGGTTCTGGCTGAGAGCATGTTGCTACTCCATCTGCGGCTGCAATAAGCAGGACTGGGGCAGTATTTGCTTGAACACATTGCTTCAAGTTTTCAGTTACAGCAGGGAGAGAATCTGTTATTCCTCTGCTCTTTGTCTCGACTGTGATGGCCAAACAGATCTGTAAGCAATTGTCTGCATGGTGAAAAGATTTTCTACAGCAGCATTTCTGCTAATGACCAAAGACTGATCTTTAAGGCTGAGCTTCTCATATGAAGTACAGGAGTCAGAAACTCAGATTGGCAGCATCTTCAGATTCATGACCCTTTGTGAAGACCTCCAGATGCCAGTCATGGTTCTCACTCCCATTCCAGCTTCACAGGCTCTTACAGCCTGGAAGCATGTTTGGTAGGAAGCAACCTCAGCCGCATCCCCAGAATCCTCAAGCAAACAAAAAGCCTGAAATGGATTTTTCTGGGAAATGGCATGCAGCCAAACAATAAATTTATAATTGGGGTTTGCAGAGTGGAGAGGTTTCATTTTAAAGTGCGAGCATGTGTAAGCCATATGCTGAATGTTTTAAGTGAGATCAGCTAGCGAGTAGAAGAAAGTCCCCAAAAATTCTGCCTTCAGAAGCTCCAGGTTGTCATCCTCTAAGCAGCCACATTTCTTATGTGCATGTTGAAGACAGGGAAGCGATTATCACTCATCTGTCTTAGAAAGCCAATGTTGTGGAATAGACTTAGGATCTATTCAAAGGCATTTCTGCAGCAGCCTGTGAGAGCCTCACCCCAGCACCTCTCATCAGCTGTCAGGCAGTTGGGATTTTCTGGCTTTGGAAGTGCTTGTGGTCCTAGACAGTAGACCTGGAGCAGAGCATGAGCCAAGCTCCCTGCTGACCACACTGCTTCTCCCATGATTTATCATAGAAACACTTTGACAGCTTTCTAGTTATAGCTCTGAGAAATAAAAGCTTGCCCAACACTAGTAAATTTAGTCTTCATATCTTCTGGAGAAATATCAGCAGCTGGGCCAGAAGAGGCACCACAGGGCTGATACCTCTTATAATCTCCAGCTTTTTTTCTGCTGAGGGACAGGGTAACATCCCAGGCAGTCTTGGAAACACTGATCCTAGGGGTGACTTGACCTAACTGTGCATGGAGGAGCTTCCCCGGGCCTTTTGGTGGTTGCTGCTGCTGCTCTTTCTCTGATGACACTTGTACCTGGCCAGCTGGAGCTAAGTACTTTCCTGAGAATATCTAAACATGGGAAAAACTGGCTTTGTAAGCCAAGTTATCTGTGCTTTCCACAGGGTTAAGGAATGTCTGCAGTGATGCAGCTGTTGACCAGCTGTGTTCAGCTAAACCAAAGCTCTGCTCATCTCAATAGAAAAGCCAAAGGCAGATCCTCACAAAGACAAAAGATGAGGATGAGCTGGAAAGGGTGATCCCATGAGGAAGGAATTCAACTTTTTACACAGGTAGATATCAATAGTACGAGGGGGAATGGTTTTAAAGTGAAGGAGGGGAGATTTAAATTATGTGTCAGGGGAAGTTTTTCACAGAGAGGGTGGTGAGGTGCTGACACAGGCTGCCAGAGAGGCTGTGTGCCCTGTTCCTGGAAGTATTCAAGGTCAGGCTGTGTGGGGCCCTGGGCAATCTGATCTAGTGGTCTAGTAGGTCTAGTGGCTGGCTTGAGGTTCCTTCCAGCCCAAGGCATTTTGTGATTGTATATAGTGTCCCAACTTCTGGGAACAGACTAAGACATGAGTCGGTCTTTTATGAAATAACTGAGACACAATGAGAACCATATAAGTTTGTGTCTGTAAAGAGGAACTACTAAATGAATAAGGCACCAATATCTCCTTGATTAGAAACACATGACAGTCTTTAACTGATATTTTTTTTCCTATGAAATACAGTCTGGATTGCAGAAATGTAAGAATGACTGTCATGTGTATCAGTAGCTCACTGGTTTAAAAAAAAAATGGATAAGTTGTAGTGGACTGGAAATAAAAAGATGTAAAACACTATCAGAAAACACCTGTGTGCTTTTGATGAGAATCTGAATGTTTTAAAGTTAATATAAAATGTAATTTTTTTTCTAATTTTATTTATTTATTATGAAGGGGATAATTAAAGACAGGTGGGTAGGTGATGCATCTTCCTTTGAAGTTAGTGTCGGGAACCTGCTTTGGCAGGGGGATTGGACTTGATGATCTCTTGAGGTCCCTTCCAACCCCTGTGATTCTATGATACCAAGAGGATGAAGACCTGTGCATGACTTAGGGAGTTCTAGTGAAAACCAGCCATGTAACAGTGCTGTGAAGGGTTCATTAGAGTCGTTTGGGTTGAGAGTTTGGTAACAAGGGTTTGTAGTGATCTGGAAGGACTCTGAGGATGGTGTGACTGGAGCCTGCCTGACCACATGGACAATGCAGCATCACCTGCAAGTGATGGGTGTGAGGCAATCAGGCAGTCTTCATAGGAAGTGCTAAAATAACACTGTTTTGATGTAGAATTGGTGTTAAATTTTAATTTAGAGTTAATTAGAGAATGCTGTGTATCTATGAGATGTCCATCTTCTTGCCTTCTGAGGTCAGGAGAGGGGTACCCACAGCTTTCCAGGTTGCTTGATGGAGCACGATGGTGGGGCATTCATGGAGGTGAAAGAGATGAGTTGTGTTCCCTGCTGGTGTGTGGCCAGCATGTTCACCATGTGTCGCATCACTGCGAGGTGCCCTCAGATGGGTCACTGGCCACATCTTATTGCAGTGCTGTGTAAGTCATTGTAATGCTGTGCTGTGCTCAAGAGGCAACTTTGATGAGTGTATTTGTGATTATGATTTGGATGATGTCAGTAGTTCAGTTTTACCTATTGCTTATACCTCTCAAAACAGCTCTAATCTTGTCTGCTTTTGTTTTCTGTAGTGCACTGCCTTAACATCTTGTCAGAAGAAAATATGTGGAAAGGTTAAAGCTGTATTTTGAAGTCTACCACAAAAAGAACCATTTTTTTTCTTAATGCTTTAATTCTAGGGGACACTGTTGAATAGGGCGTAAATCTGAAGTGAGTTTTAATATGAAAATCTTTAGAACAAAAGTTTATGCAGAGGTTATTGATGTAATTACACATTAACCACTTACTGGTTTTGGTCATGTGTTCAAATCTAGTGATTTTTCCCACCTGATGTGAATTCACTCTGTTGAAGCCATATTGTAAATGAATGGGATTCCCTTTGGTTGGCCAGATAAACAGTGATTATGGCTGAAAATTGCTGTTCAGAAAAGGCAAAGGTGTTAATTTGTCCATGGTTTGAACGTGTGCATTCCTGTCAGAAAATGCCCTGGCAGTCCTTTTACATCAGCTACCCCACAGAGCAGAGTAGGACAATGTTATTGTCCCTTACAGCTGAGCAAGGACAGGCCCTCTTCTGTTGCTTGCTGCACCTGTCTGTGCCTCTGTAGAGGTTGGCTTAATGGTTTTGACTTGGCACCCTCTTGGTGTACTGGGTATTTATTTCTTTGGATGTAGTGCAGCACTATTCCACACAGCTCTTTGCAGCTCTAGGTAGGTTGCATATATGGGTTGGTTAAGGATGATAGGATTGCCTTGGTGAATTTTTCCGTATCAGGATGTGATGGGCAGGCTCTGCTCCTTAGTAGTACTTAGTCAGTTACTTGGGATTTTGTGATGTGCAGCCACTCAGGCTGGTTGGCTGTTGTGCCAGTGTTTGTTAGATTTTATTTTATTTTCTTCCCTTTTTTTTTTTTTTTTTTTTAATCCACAGTTGTCTCTTATCAGAAAGTGAGAATCACAGCATTTGCTGATCTGATTTCTTATTCATTGCCATCTCCCTAGCCTACCAGCATGGCATCACACACACTATTACTAAAAGTAGAATTAGAAGGAGCAGGAGCAGGACACGAAGGGCTAGAAGAACTGTGCCACAGTCTTTTCTGAACAGATCCTGGTCTGCTGTCAGAAACAGAATGTGCATGTCTCCCTTCTCTCCTTGCTGCAGATGAGAAGCACAGCTTTGGGACTGACAAGGTCTTTCTCCTTGCTGAGATCCAGACAGTCAGGAATTGAGACGTCCTTCATGAGGCTGCTGCCCCCCATCACTAACACACTGCCTTACACAAAGCTTGGAACCCATTCAGCCACCATCAGCCCACAGTGGTTGTGCTCCAGTTTTGCTTTTGGACATGCAAGCTTGAAGGAAGCCACTGCTGTCGTGTAGTTTTCACATGCGGAATCTGTCATCCCTTGTTCATTGTTTCTTGTATCTCTGTTCATGTATTCCTTTTTCTAAAATCTTTCTTGTTCTTGTTGCTATGGTAGAAGCTTGACTAAAAAGGAAGAATTATAGCAGCAAGATCCACTGACCTACAAAATAATGAGAAGGTAACTGCCCCGTACAGTGCTCTGATTTTAAAGTCACTAGTGGAAAGTCCCTGATGGGAATGGGAGATGACCAAAGTACATGGATAATATCAGTGGATTTGGATTGAGTCAGAACTCCTGCTTCTGATTAGTGAATCCGTGCAACTGATTTCCTTTAAGTAGGAATTTTCCATGATATTAATGTTCACAAAGTATTGGACACGCAAGAGTAACAACAACAAAAAATGAACAAACAAGAAAAACCCAAGCTTGCTTTATCTGTCTGTCTGTCTTATCTATGTATCTATGTATCTGTCTGTCTGTCTATCTGTCTGTCTATCTATCTATCTATCTATCTATCTATCTATCTATCTATCTATCTATCTATCTATGTCTATTTCTGTTAATAACCTTACAGCTTCAATGTGCTTTTCTCCTCTGTGTACACGAATTGTCATTGATAGAGTGTTGTCTTACAGTGGCTCAGCCTTGCTGGAGGCATGGTCCTTTTCTGATGAGCTGATTTTAAAGGAAATGAAAACCAAAACATGAATTCTTTGGTTCACCTAGCAGAGTATAAAAACGGATGGTCTCATTAATGATTAACACAGCAGATGGTAGCTCAAAGGAGGTTTGGAAGAAAACACTGCAGTATCCGTCTCCTCCAGTTAATATATTGACTTAACAGCTTTCTGTGCTCATCCTACCTTATTTCAGTACACACGTTTGAATCCCAGCAGGCTGGATCTCTGCTGTTAGACCTGCTTTGAGATGAGTGAAGGCACATTAGTTCCTCGTTGCCTCAGATAAGCTTTTGCAGTTTTATCGTTGCTTACTGGTTTGCAGTTCCCTGTGATGTTAGTGGTGGTTTTTAGGAAGATTTTTCTACCTCAGTCCAGTGAAGCATCTAAGATTTCTGATGTCTTTTTATCCACAGCATGGTTAAATTAGTAGAACGCGAGGAAGCAGTCTAAGGACATGAGGAAACAGCCTTGGGTTGAGCCAGGGCAGGTTTAAGTTAAATGTTAGGAAGAATTTCTATACGAAAAGCGCTGGAAAAGGCTGCCCAGGGAAGTGCTAGAGTCACCATCCCTGGAGGTATTCAGAGGATGTGTAGATGTAGCACTAAGGGATGTGGTTTGGCGATGGGACTCAGTAATGTTAGGTGATGGGTGGATTTGATGATCTTAAGGGTCTCTTCCAACCTCTGTAATTCTGTGATGAAACAAACATTCACAATTTGAACATCAGTTCGGGCATATTGTTTTGTTATAATATATAAATGCTAAACTGTGTGTATGTATATAATGGTTGCAAAATATTTATTCCTATGTTTACTCCACAGTGTTGGTTTCCAGCATGCACGGGCAAATTCTAAAACTCTAGTGAACCAACCTGAGGGATGTTTTTAGACTTTGTGTTTCCAGAATGTAATTACCAGCTTAGCACTAAAGAAATAGAAGTGTTCAAAAATAATAATAAATACACCACATTGTCTGAAACTTTTTACATATCTTCAAATAGCTGTACTTAAATACAAGTGCACTTCTTGCTCTAAGCTCACTGTAGCATTCTGGTGAATAATACACCAGTTCTCCCTCTGGTGTAGATGGGCAGCTGTGGAAGCTCATCTGTGCACAGTTACGGCAGATAATGCCTCCAGAATTTATTGCAGAGTTATTTCCATGGTATGCATGGTGATATGAGCTGGCATGGTCCACCTGGCAGTAAGCTGATTACAGCCCAAGGGGTGCGTGCTTAGGCTGACATTTTTTGGGGTAGCAGAAGGAACTGCTGCTTGAACAGTTGAACACCACCCCCCTGCAAGCAGATAGCTCCAAGCCAGATGTCTTGCTAATGCCAGAGGCTGGGAGAGGGAATGGGAGGCAGATCTGCTCGTGTGAGCCCAGCAGACTGACAGTGGGTGGGAGGACATTGCGGCCCGATGATTCGTGTCATGGCACAAATGAGAGCTGCCATTGCTGCATGACACTACAGGACCTGAAATTCAGGTCCAGCTGGTGTAGCTGCAGAGTCTGAAGTTCTCTGGAGTGTTTGTAATTTTGATTCATTATGCTCAGTTCTCATTCACTTTCACTGACTTGAATGACTTGTTCTTTTATTAGAGATCCGAGCTCAACTCATAGAGCAGCAAAAATGCCTGGAGCAGCAGACTGAAATGAGGGTGCAGCTTCTTCAGGATCTGCAGGACTTCTTCCGCAAGAAGTCGGAAATAGAGATGGAATATTCGCGAAACCTGGAAAAATTGGCAGAGAGGTTCATGGCAAAAACAAGAAGTACAAAAGACCATCAACAGTACAAGTAAGAGAGATTTCTTCCCCCTCACCTCTGTGTCAGCCTTTGTGGGGTAATTGGAGTGCTGCCCCACTCCTTGCTTCTGCTGGTTTTGAGTAGTTAGGTAGGAGCCAGGTCCAAAGGCATATTAAAAATTCTCATCCCTGCTTAGCACTGAGTTTAAACCATCTGAAATACAGTCGGTATTTAGAAGAGAAGCAGAGCCCCATAAGTGCTTGAAAGTTGTGTGCTGATCATGGGGTTGATGGAATTTGAAAGCATCTAAATAGGCCAAACAATGTTATAAAAGCAGCAAAAAAAAATACCATGAATATTGGCAAAAAAAGGCATTGAGAGAGAAAGCCATCATGATTTGCTGTTGCATGGGAACTTTTGGTACCTCTTTGCCACTCTTACTCCTGGAATAAGATGTGAATGTTATGTCTTGCTTACAGTTTAATATATCCCTTTGATGGCATAGTAACTTGGGGCAAAACAGAAGTGGTCAGGTAGAATCTGTCAAAAAGTGTTTACAGCGTGTTTTAGAAGGTGTTTCAGATGTATTATTTGCTGGCATGGTGTCATCTGGTTTATTTCCTGAGTTGAGCTGATTAATGAATGCACCTGCCTGGCTCTCTTTTGCTTAGGGATATAACACAGAATTTTGTGTTTGGATTTTTTTCCACTATCCAGGTAGTATTGTGCTATAGACACAGACATTTTTGTTCTGGGACAAAAATCTTCTCCAAGCATGTTGAACATAGAAGAGGCTAATCTTAATGCACCACACACAATTCAAAGAACTGTGCTGTATATTTCTAAAAATTCAGTTAAGTGAATCTGTAGTTGTCTGAAATAACCAAGCTGTGCATGTTGCTATTTCACAGGGAGCCCAGGCTGTTCCTTAGCTTGTGTCAAGATCCTTCTGCCTTGTGCACGCAAACATTTTTTCTCATTCTTAAACATGTTCTAAATCCAGAATAGCCGATGTGCATGGTTGTCATGACTGAAGTCATGTCTTCAACTTGGCTGTGCAACTGTCTGGTTGTTTTGAGAAGCAAAAGTCGCTTACATTCATGGTCCACTTGCTATTCCCACTGTTGCCTCCCAGAACAGGCAGAAAGGTGGGATTGCCTTCCTGTGGGAAGGTGGGATTCTGTGGGATTACCTTTGGGATTTAAAGAGGACTAAGTAATGTCAGTGTTGCCCTCAGGGATGGTTACCCTGGCTGAGCTTTGTGAGAAGATGATGGAACTTGTTGCTGTGAGTAACAGTGTTAAGATGTCCCTCTCAGACAAGGTGGGGAAGTTTCCAGAACACACTTCTGATTCATAGCAAATCAGTACTCACTGGATGATTAAGAAAAGGTTTTTGTCTGTTAGTCATTCATTGTTTCTTTGCTTCTGGGGGTAAAAGCTAAAGCTAGACAATCAGATGAGGAATTAAAGACACATTGTTAACAGAGGCAGTAGTTAATTATTAGAACAATTTACCAAGAGCTGAAGGAGTTTCTCCCTCAAGTCACTGCCACCTCTGACTGTTGTATCTCCGTGCACTTGATCCTTTTTTACTGTGAGAATCCCTATGCAAGAGAAAAGAAAGAGCAGTGAGCTTCTGGACTACATGGTTTGAAGGCAAACTTAAAGCTCCAGTAAAATCATAAGGCAAATTTTACAAATCAGTTTTTGTTGTCTGTGAAACAGTTGTCGAATTACATTCATTTTCATTTGTTATTTAAGAAATGAGAAGCTGTTTGTGATTTCACCATCTGCAATGTTAATCACTTGGGCCTGTAGCACAAAATTCTGTAAAGAAAGTTCATTGTGGAAAATGTCTGTAGCGCTCTTTGCCTCATAGTTGAACTGCCTGTGACTGGCAGTGGCAGTATGTTCATGAATGTTGTGGATTTGTGAATGCTGATCACAAGAATATATGCTTGTGACATTTTCTTGTAATTTTATACCAGTTATACAAATCCCTTAGAAATAGCTACAGCTTTTCTTGTGAAGGATTGGGAATTCACCTACCGTTCTTATCTGTTTCTAACGTAAAAAAAATAAAAATACTATTACTCTCAGCAGGAACCTGTATTGATTTTGCATGTTCACATCTATACCATCTGTAAGCAACTGAAGCTTTGTGGCAAGATTTTTAAACTCTTGGCTGTCTTGCAGTGTTCTAAATTCTTGCACTTCTTTGGTATTTTTGTATGCCTCATAGGATTTGTGGAATGTGTCTTAAAAGAATCATCTGAAGCTTGCCTGATCTGAGTTAGTCCAAGAATGGATAAGCTGAGTTTTCAGTAGTAGTCGTTTTTGCATAACAAGTTAATGAGTGTAAATGTCAGGGAGATATCTGTGATAATTGTGTAACTTTTCCATTCTGTATGTATCTCTCCTCCTTAGGAAAGATCAGAACCTCTTATCACCAGTGAATTGCTGGTATTTACTCCTGAACCAAGTGCGAAGAGAAAGCAAAGACCATGCAACACTGAGCGATATCTACCTGAACAACGTCATCATGCGCTTCATGCAGATCAGTGAAGACTCCACCAGAATGTTCAAGAAGGTGATGCCTCTTCTGTAGTGGGGGCCCTCAATTGCACGAGGAAGGCAATTGTGTCTTAATCAGTAGCAGTTGAAGAGAAGGTTCAGCACATGTAGCATAACATCTGTTGTAGCACACTTATAAATTCTTCATGAGTGTTCTCACGGAGCAAGTCCTTAGCACTGAAATGCTTGGAAACCTGCTGTGTTTGCTGGTGACCTTAAGAACTGAATTGCAAATATCTAAGAGGCAAAGAAAAAAGCCTGTTATTCTTTCAAAAACACGTTTATCTACCCGTGCAGAAAGGAAACAGTTTTCACTTACGACTCCCAAAATAGCCATGCTGAATTAATGAATTATTTGTAAAAACAGCATTTCAGTGTAACTCTGTCATCAGAGAAACTGTGGTTCAAGCCAAATTAAGGGTGTGCTGCAGCTCTGCCTTGACATAAATATTCCAGCATATATTGTGACTTCCCTGAAGGGCTTTCCTTTCTTTCCCAATTTTAGCTGTAAATGTACACTTCTGATAACATAATTACTTCTGTTAGATTGTTAGGGATTAGATCTGTACGTTTGTCATTGTACCTGCCCATTGCATGTTTTTCATAGCTGTATAATGTATGAAGGCTGATCCAAAAGTAATGCCTCCTATTTTATTAAATTGGCCCTTGTCATCAGAGACAGATGGCAGTGGTACAGCAGTAGAGGTTGAACCTTCCCACCAATATCCCATTACATGTTGTTGCCATATGACAGATGGTAGTAGAAGGGCAATCTAGCAAAATGGCATCTGACATGGAAGTATACACAAAGCAAAGGTGTTTTCACATTTCTTCCCTGTGGAAAAAATGGCAGCTACTGACATTCACCAATCCTTGGAGACCAAGCAGTGTATATGAACACAGTGAGGCAGTGGGTGCTGTGTTTCAGTAGTGGCATCAGTGACAGTGTATCACCTCCTCTAGTGCAGATTTTTACAAGCTCAGCATGCAGACTCTTGTTCATCCCTGGTGAAAATGCACAGCTAATGGTGGTGACTGTGTCGAAAAATAGTGTTTTGCAGCTGAGAATTTGCTCTATGAAATAGTATTGTTGAGTTCTTTATATCTGTTGTAGTTGCCATGGAAATAAATAGGAGGCATTACTTTCAGAGTGACCTGCACATGTATGTCTCTCTTTGGCTAAGCACTCCAAAACGCCTTCATTTGCAATCTATATAATGTGTTTGCAGTCGTCATTGTTAGTAGGTTCTGAAACAAAAACAGAATATAAACACATATCCACCAGTCACAGTTGTGATGTTTGTAGGCAAAGGTTGTATTTAGTAAAAGAAAGAGTTCCAAGAATTTTACAGAATATAAAGTATGTGACTAAACAGTAGTATGCCTAGCAAGGGGTAACAGGTTAATATACTCAAAATAGGAGACTACTTTCACGTATACCTGACGGCAATCTAGACAGATAGCAATGGAGTGGGAAGAAGAATGATTTGGGGAATACATGGGATGTAGTTGATGAAAAAGAATATGAATGTTCAACAGGGAAAAGAGGAGAGAAGAAATTGAATATGCATACCCTGAAGCTCACATTAGTGGAGCCCATATCCTAACCAACCCTATCCTACCTTTCAGCAAGGTTTGCTAGTTAACACACAGAGTGATACTCTCACATCAGAAAGCTATTAGATATTTTGGAGCACAGGCACGGTGACCTCCTCAAGGGATACGTGAAGGGGCATGAGCAAGGCTCTCTGATGTGAGAGAAGGGGTGGCAGAAAGACACACGGCATCTTGGAGTGATGTAAATGAGCTTTACAAGCATGCAGCCTCAATGTGGCAATGATTGTTCAACAGTATTAATCTAAAGCACTTATTTTTAGGTTGTCAGTCTGTCAGGAATTAATACTTGTTGGAGAATATTGGTATTTTCCTCTGAGTGCCAGTGTAGACAATTTGTGCTGCAGTGCTTGCTGCAGAGTGCCAGTGAGGTGATTAATTTGCCATTAGTTCCCAGGTGCAGAACTGATTAAAACTCTAATGATGGTGAAGTTCCAATTTTGAGTAAAAGCGAAAGCGAGTATGAAGTGAGGTGAACCATGCTGAAAAGAGAAAAACAAGACCTGTGCGGGAAGTAAAGCTATTAGCAAACTGTCTTGTTTTATTCATGAAAAACATAAGCTGTCTACCCTTAGGTTTAGTTCAAATGGGCAGTTTCAACCATGATTTCTGTCTGATGTGAATAAGCCATTTGACTTAAGGTACCTTACATCTCTGGGCTGCTTAGTTGACATCCACCAGGAACAAGAGAGAGATTAGGTGCAAAATACACATCCACCTAGCAGGCAGAGGTTGCAGGAGCAAATAAAAGATGCTCTTACAATGAGAACTGTGATGTCCAACATTTTCCCTCATTAAAACTGCATTCTCCCTTGAGAAAAAGGTAAGAAATTTGTTGGAGAACTATAAATCTCAAGTTGAATATTTAAGTAATTTCTGCCATTTTCAGTGGGTTACTTTTTAAAAAGACTGGATTTGGAGCAAAACTCTGACAGAGAAAATTTTAATCTCAGTGGATTTTGTACCAATGAAAGCATACAAGATTTGTTGACTGTTCAGAGATTTTAGATTAAGTAAGACACAAACCATATCCTGCAGATAATTACACACTGGAATCTGGTCATACTGTTCTTTGAAATGTGTATTCTCCAAGTCATTGTCACAACAGTCATAAGTGTAAGCAATAAGAACAGTAGTAATCTGAATGTTTGAAAAATGAAATTAAGACTGTCAAGTACATTCTCAGTAGCTGATTACAATCCATGGTCAAAAGTAGGAAGTAGACAAACCTTAAATGTGTACCCACAGCACTGCACATAGGAGCATTTGAAGTCTTTTGAAGTAACTTCCGAATGCTAGCTAATCAGCCTTCCTTGTATTCAATAATTAGGCTGATAAACGGTATGTCTACCACTTTCATAGCCTAATAGTGTGTTGCATCACTTAACACATTGTTTTAGTCTTCCTGGGTCCTGAAACAGCACCAGCTTCTGTATCTTTGAAAGTACTTTTGGTCCCCTTCCAGGTCTGGATAGTAACAATTGCAAGTGCTGGATCAGAATGGGCATCCATTGTTCTTCTCTAAATCCCTAAGCTGCCTGCCTAAAAATGGGAGAATATCTCAGAATGGATTACCCTGTTGCTCACAGGCAGTTTGACAACAATAAAGAGTTTTGGGGCTCTTTATGCTCACTCCCTTTTTCACCCGCCTCATCCTGAAAGGATGAAGCTGCCCATTCTGCTTCTCAGTGGTCGTCCTTACTGGCTTTTTCCACCTAGCTGATGGCCACATAGGTCCTCAGATAAAGTCTTTCCATGAAGTGAGAACACATACAATTTACATCCTATCCCAAGACTGGCTCCAAATGGACTTGTGATAATGAAAATAGCAACAGTATCTTCCTGGCCATGCCTACCAGTATTGTTTTGTTCCCTTTCCTGCTCATGTCTGTTGCATGTAGCAGCCTATTGCTCTAGTCCTTATGAAAAAGTGTGTGATACCCAGTGTTGTTCTATATGAAGTGTAGTGATAAGTGATATGTCTGCCCCGTGGACTTCGTGCCTTGCCCTTGGCTGTTCTTCCTGATCTGTACATTGTTGCTTCTCATTCTCGTTCTTCTTCTGTGTCTGTGTTTGTATCCTTTTTAACATTTGAGCTCTTCTGGTGAAAAGACCCTTATGGGTTCTACCATACATGTTCTGATGGGCCAAAAATAGTTTTCATGCACCTTATTGTTTATGACTTTCCACTTAATATTTGGATACTCGTTATTTATGTTCTCCTGGGAGCAATTTTTCATTGTTTTACAGAGGTCAGGAATCAGTTTATATCTACTGAATGCAGTACAATGATAGGATCTAGTTTGGAGATATTAAGGCATCTACCTGATGATATTGTCAGGCTTCATACTACCAGGGAGGCACTTAAACTCTTCTGTTTTTCAGTTGCTGGCATATAAAAGCAGTGCAGATCGCTATTCATGGCTGCCTTCTTGTTGCACATAAAATTGCAAACATGAAGTAGTGGAGTTCAAGTCTTGCATGCTTGCACATCTCTTCAGGCAGATGGGGTAGATGGCCTCGTGGGGACAATTAAAGAATAAAGCAATAAGGAAAAATGTCAAGCAGAAGGGAAGAGTACTATGCAGAACATTTCATGCAGTGATTCTGGTTACCCCAGCATTAATAATCAACTGTATAAACACACAGCCACAAAATCCTTAAGCAGATTTGTATATTTATAATTTATAAAAATGTATTTTCTTTGGACAGAAACCATAACAAGGCAAGATGAACATATCTTCCAGTGTTTACAGTAAAAGATGCTGGAGAAGCCAAGTACAATAAATATTTTAGTTCCATAATCTGACTATTAGCAGGGAATATGACTACCTGCCAGATCTGTTTGGAAGTTATGAAAATCGTGGCTTGCGTAGAGACTTTTCACATCACTTTCTTAAACATTTAAAGGTTTAAAAGGATAGGAAAGCTATCTGTTGCTATAAACTGGAAAATCTGGGACAGAATGTTACTGTGACACAATAGCTGTGTCAGTGTCACAGCAGCTTACAGAAGCTTCTTTTAAACAAGGGTTTGCATATCACTTCCCCCAGGGACCAGCAGCAGACTCATTTAAAAGAAATAGTCACAGAATATTTTCCTTAAATGATGTAACCGATAGTAGTACTGTGTGTGCTAAATACAGGCAATCAAGAGTTCCGGGAACAATTCCACTGACTAAAGTTTCAGTAAAAAAGCAAATGAATTTGGGTTCCCAGTTTTGCTCTTTCTATAATGGACAGAAGTTTCTTACAGACTAAAATTTTGAGCCTATCAGACATTATTCATAAATAATAAAATACTATTTTATATATACTAATCTTGATAGCATCAGTAGAACTGCTTATATGATGAAAATTGAGCATATGCTGAAAGGCAGGTTTAGGTACTCTTGCTTGTGACTGTTGCACAGGCATGATCTATCCTACCTGTAATTTGGAATGAAAATAATAATAAAACAACAGAACATTCACATTATGACAGTTTCTTCAAAATATCTCTTCATGCTTTGAACCAGATTGGTTGCCAGTCTATTTTCAGCAACAATTTGTATGTACTCTAACATTTCTGTTACAATCTATGTCCTTTTGGTTAATAGACGTTAATATGTTTCTCTAGGAATCAGTGATTGTTCCCCAGGTTTTGATGGCCTGATTAGAGCATTCAGCTTAACTCCAGGAAAATGTGTATTGCATCTTACATTCTGTTTGGCTGCCCTGAGGAGTAGCTCCTAGACGTGCTGAACTACTGCAGGGAATAGGCAGCATCAAGGAGAAATAGAGCCATTAACCACTGAAAATAAATGCACTTCTTATCTGGTGCTCAAACACTCTGTATGTCACACACTAAAAGCCATATTGCTCGCCTCTTTAGTCAGTATTTCTTGATTATAAATGTTAATGTAAAATGTGTTGGTTCTTGGAAAGTAATCCTTTTTATGCTGCTAATGCTAACCAAATTTTCTGATTTTTATTGGACAATTCCAGCAAAGTCTTTCATCAGAAAAAGATAGAAACTGACGTAATATATGCCAGTACTGAGGGCTGAGTCCCCAGATTAATTGATGGAAGGATGAATCATTTGTGATCGTGTGGCATTGCTAGGCTATGTCTCCCTGATTTTTACTGGGTTTTCTGTTTGGTTGTTGTTTTTTGTTGTTGTTTGTTTGTTTGTTTGTTTTGTTTTTTTTACAAGAGTCTGCAAATAGAAAAAGAAAAAAAAAATCTGCTTTCCTTTTTCGGAGCCCAGTTAGATTGTGCTGCCCTGAAATCAGTCTTGCTGTATTTAGGGCTTGAGTTGTCAGCAGCTTTGAGATGGTAGTGACTGACCAACGGTTGGAAGGGATAAATTGCTCAGAGCTGGAGTTCATCCCTACCGTTTTTTTCCCTTGTGAATATATTTTCATCTAACAGTCTTAATGTCTATCATGTACATTTTGTTGTTCTTTCTCCTAAAATAATTTTAAAAATAGGCAGTTTGTATTCAACACTATAGGAACAGCTTTCCAAGAAAAAGCAGGTGGCCTCCACTTCTTGCATCTTTGAGGAGATGTGTAAGCTGAGTCAGAGCTGCACTGCTGACTTCTGAAAGCAGGGTGCCAGTATGAAGCAGTGAAAACTGATTCAGAATTTTTGTTAAAGCTTTGACTGTTTCCCTACAGCAGCTTGCAAATCTGCAATCTTTCTCCAATCCTTTGCAACTCTCCACATGCAGTCTGAGTACTGTTATGCATATGAATTTTTGTCTTTAATATTTGATGAAAATAACCTGATGTTTGCAAAGAAATTTAAATAATGAGCCTTATTTTTTAGAGGTATACATAATAGTTTCACAGCAGATCTTGTCTCTCAACTTCAGAGCGTTTATCTTACTGGGCCTTGGTTACTACAGCTGATACTGTTGGGAATAGAAGAGTCTCTCAGAAGTGTTTTTAATTCTCAACATGAGCCAACAATATGTGTTTGCAAAATAGAATGCCAGCTGTATCCTGGGCTGCTGTCACATCCTGCCTGTGAATGGTAGGAGGGGTGAACAGATTCACAAATCCCCCTGTTAGATTAAGGTAAAACAATACTCAGGGTCCAAATAATCATCAATTTGAATGAAAATCTCTGCACAACAATTATCGTAGAAGTATTGGCACTCTTACAGTTACATCTGTCTAAACAGTGAAGCTGCAGTGAAGGAAGGATGGCCAGCATGGTGAGGGAGGTGATTGTCCCTCTATTCTCTGCCCTCATGAGGCCTCACTTAAAGCACTGTGTTCAGCTCTTGAACCTCCCATCAAAAGAAGGACATGGATCTGTTGGGATGGGCCAGGGGGAGGGCCATGGGGACAATCAAAAGGCTGGAACAATTCTGCAAAGACAGGCTGAGAGAGTTGGGGTTATTTGGCCTGCAGAAGAGGAGGCTCTGGCACGACCTCCCTGCTGCTTTCTAGTGTCTAAATAGAGCCTACAGGAAAGCTGAGGAGGGATTCTTCATCAAGGAGTATAGTGGTAGGACAAGGGGTAGTGGTTTTAAACTGAAAGAAGGTAGATTTAGATTAGACATTAGGAGGAAATTCTTCACTGGCACAACAAGATGCCAAGGGTGATGAGGCACTGACACAGGCTGCCCAGAGAAGCTGTGGGATACCCCATCCTTGGAGGTGTTTAGGGCTAGTTTGGATGGGGCTTTGGGCAACCTGATGCAATGCGAGGTATTCCTGCCCATGGCAGGGGGTTGGAACTGTTTGATCTTTAAGGTCCCTTCTAGTACAAATCATTCTGTGATTCTGCAATTCCATGACTGTATTTCTAGTTTTTTGTCAGTTAAAAATTATCTTACATCTAAGAATTGGTGTGAATATCAGTAGGTGGTAAGGAATTTTCCTTAACATACTGCCCAGAGTTGGGTATGACAATGGGAACAGAATCATAGAATCAGCAAGGTTGGAAAAGACCTCATCTAGGTCATCTAGCCCAACTGTAAATAGGAGCAAAATGTGCTAGGTTTTCTGTTCCAGCTACTGTATGCGTTGGTTATCTTTCTGGAGGACATAGTGGATGGGATGTGTGCTGTGATTCTTTTTTATATGTGGGTGTTGCACTGGAAATTCTCATTCAGAAATCATTATTCCTGCAGGTGTTTCATTGATGGCCAAGTAAGTGTTAGCAACTTTGGAGATTAGCTGCCCCAGAGGATTTTCCTTTGGCTTATACAAATACAGAGTACTTCTCATAGCTAATATCATTATTTATTACGAAGTTGGAGTTTTTAGAAATTGAGCTAATCATCAATATATTCAAGTAAAGAAAAAAAAGCATGTATGTTGCAGAAAAAAATATAGCCAGACTGTTTAACAAGTCCTGTAGTTCTGTTCTGTAGTTGTTTTCCAAAGGCTGTGGTACAAATGCCTTAAACTGTTGCACAATTTGCATCTGATTGAACTGCTGTGGACAAGTAACAAAGGAATAAATTTGAATGAGACTCTAATTAAATACTCTTATTTTGACATACTTGATTTTGTTAATAACTGCTGCCAAGCATTTCTTTTTTCTGGGTCAGAATGAAAGTAAAGCCAGAGTCCAGGAAAGCTAAACAAAGCTGTTTCAGCAGCCCACTCTGTGAAATATTATGCAGTCGAGTATCTGTTTCAAAGAGGAGCCACAATTATTTCTTGCATAAATATTTAGATAATTGCATGTGCTGAGAAACAAGGACTATTCCAGATCTAAAACTGGGAGGGACGTCCCTCTAGAGTATCACATTCCATGTGGTTTAGATTATGTATATAGCATAGCAGTTGTAAAACAGTACACAGTCTGTTCCATTAAAAAGGCTTATAACATTAATCCTGAACTTTACTCTTTCTGTTGGCACCTAATCTCCTGATGCTTCACGAGAATCTCTCTCTTAAATTACTTCTGGGTTTCCCTCCAGAAGTTTTCTGTACAGATGTTGTCTGTCTACCTCTGCCTCTCTGAATCTTTATTTTTAGTGCGCTGTAGTTCTGTCAGAGTGGTGTCTTTGTGAGCTCCACTGCATTCACTAGCGTGAACAATGAATACAAATAGTAAGAGAGAAGTTGCAATTTTTGCATTCTTTTTTCTAATTTATTTTTTTTTAATTACAGAGCAAAGAGATTGCATTCCAGCTTCATGAAGACTTAATGAAAGTTCTTAATGAGCTTTACACAGTAAGTACAGTTTCTTACTTACTTTATCTTATTCAAATTCCATATCAGGCTTCTTCTGCAAGTGCTAAGTACCCTTTTATCTAGCAGGTTACCCCCAGTGGAGGTGCTTATTTTTGTCTTTTTACATGAGTCCAAATTATCTCTTGCAAAAAGACCACTCACTTCTTTAGAACACATATGCTAATGCTTTCAGGATTAATTTTTATTTTCAACCCCTTTTCCTCTCAGACTATGCTAAGCCAGTTTATTATAAGTTGTGTTGGTTATTAATGAGGCATTTCTTCTTAGAGCTTACCAGAGCAAACCTTCTCCCTTTTCTGCCCTTTGGCATGATGCTGCTGTTGGAAAATCTGAGGGAAGGTTTCCTTTTTGAAACTCACCTACACAACTCATTACTACTGGATGAGGTCTTGTCTACCTGAAAGCCATTTCCCAAAATACTTTGGGGGTAGGTACCAACAACGTTTTCTAAGAAGGAACAAAGCAAGGATTTTTATTTCTTTTTAAACACAATTATACATTGAATAAGAAATGGTAATATCCACCTCTTACTGAAGTCTCTTGGTTCCTGCTGGTCAGGGAAGTAGTATGTCTGAATTTTATCTTCAGCCTGACAGAGCTGAAACTTCAGTGCTCCAGTACCTTACATAACAGACTCTAGATTGCTCTCTCCCCTGTTCACCATATTTGAGAGATCAGAAAAAAAAAAGGCAAAAAAAAAAAAAAAAAACGAACAGAAAAACCACAAGAACAACAAAGCAAAACAACAAGAAAAACATGTTATTTATATTAAGAAACAATTTGGGATTTTAATGAAGGTTAGGAAGACTTCAGACACCAGCCCCCCTGAGGCAGGGATCAGTCAAACGTTATTTGAGTGCATCTGATCTGCTTTTCTTTTGACCTAGGAAAATTGTGCACTACTTGTAGGTGGGTTGATGAGCATTTGAACAACTTTGGTGACAAAAAAGAGTTCCAAGTAAATGTTGACGTGTACCACTGCCCCAGATTCTTTTAGACTGTGGTTACAGATGCAAATTCCTAAAATACACCTAAAACATTGTTTTTTTCAGAGGGCTTTTCTTTAGGGCTTTTTGTTCTTAGAATAACCACTGATTTTGTAGGGTGTGATATTGTAAAGCCTTGTTTCCTCAGCCCTGTCTATAGTCTGTCAAACATGCTAGAATCAGCTTCTGTAAAGTAGTGATAGCCTCGGACAGTTCACACAGCTGCAGGGAATCAGCAACTGTAGGAGCCATTGCACAAGCAGGACCTTGATGGTGAGTAAGTCCTAAAGATACAGACTTATTCCAATTAAACAGTTACATAACTCCAGTGCCTGTCGAGGAGCAGGATTAGTGCATGTGCTCCCAGGGTAGGGAAACACTGATGCATATGCTGAAATTCTTGGCTGAATTACCCGTGAAGATCTGCAGGACTGTGCTTTAGTAGTCTCACTCATGTTAATGCTATGTCTTCCCACTGAGAGCTGCATAAATTTATTCAGGTACTAATTTCCATTATGCCTTTCAGTGAACACCAGCTCCTTTTTCAGACTTGGTATGAAATTAACTACACCTAATTTTTACACATCAGCAGCACAGATTTTTTCCATCTGCTTTCCAGTTATAGTCAGTAAAATGTAATATGTGGAGATCAGAGCCCTTCATCTGTTCTGGTGTAGGTGTGTGTTTCAGATGGAATTTACTACCCTGTTAGTTCTGTTGTCCAGCTTTTTACTGATTTCAAAGGACTTGATCAGCTGTAGGTGCCTATATTTAGGCAGATACAAGTCTTGCATAGTAAAGTGACAAGATGGCACTGAGCTCCATTAAGACAGATGTATTCAGGCACACGCAGTAATTTTACAGCTCCATGGTACCTCTTCAATCAAACATCATGTTGTTCACTCCACTGACCAGTCTTAAGATGTTGCTCACCTGGACTTTCCTGTTGATTTGGGATGAAAGAGTGGATTAAGTGCCATCTCTAACCAGACATCAGGCTTCGTCACACCTGTGTTCACACTTCACAAGCATAACGTACCTGAGATCCTGTAGAATGATCTGGAATAAATGGGATGTTCCGAAGGATCACTGCTGATTTGGTCTAGGAATTTTTAATGGTTGAATTCAAGCACTACCTACTAATTATTAGAATAATAAACTTTATTCTGGTGATAATACTGTATCAAGCAGGATAGTCACCTATATCATAGAAGCCAGATATAAAAGATGATTTTGCAACCCTTCTCTGAAAATACACTCTACATTTATGCCTCCAAAGATCTTAATACTAACATCTTCATGGGTCATATCTGAATACTGCTATAGTTAGGGAGTTCTGTCCATTGACATCAATATTTTTTAGATCAAATTCTTTTAAGTCCATAAGTCATGCTGTAAATCTTGCAAAGAAGAAACTGTTCCAAGAGAATTAAAAAATGAAGTGCTGAGAAGTTGAAAGTACTTAACCACCTTCCACTGTGATTCCTATTAAAAAATCTCTTTCTCTTCAGACTTAATTGAAAATTTGAATCTCTGCCTTTCACAAAGCTACAGAGTGATTTGGCTTCTTACTGAGTGTAGAAAGCGCAGAACTTCAGTCAGATGCCCGAAACAGAACAGACATTTGGGTCCAAAACACTGGTATTTTGAAACATTAAATAGTTGTTCATTGAAAATGCACTCCATTAGGAGACCTTTCTCCTTGCTTACACTTGAGTAATTCCTTTTTTCCCATTTGTATCAGTCGGAATTACCTTGAAAGTAGGAGATATGTGTGATAGGTCTTATACTTATTCCCTGGGAGCGTTCAGTGTCTTGTGCCATCCTAATTAAAATTATGCATCATGTACAGGATTGATGCAAAAATATAAACAGAAGAAAATGAATCAAGGCTCCAGGATGTGTTTTAAGAACCTGTGAGTGGAGTAGGTTTATTTTATTGGAGTAATCAGAATTTTCTAAGGCAAACTTTCCTTTCAAATTTACATCTCTTCCATAGAAGAGGTTTACTTGAATATTGCATTAAATATTTGTATGTTTTCTACATTACTCGATTACTGGTGAAAATGCATTTTAAGACTCTTTTAGTTCTCAGTATTTTATGTTCTGGTTGTAATGTTGTTACTCAAAACATCATGGCTTTAGTCTGTATCTTTGCAGTAAATTTTAAGTGGCAAGTACTTTCAGTTATGTCTGGCTTTTCTCTGTCTATGCCAGACAGTCAGTAGTTTCAGGTCTGCAGCATTCTACTAGCTGCATTCATCTCCTATTCCTCTCTCTATTACTCTTTCAGCCAATGTTATTAACCCTATACTTTACATAAGAAGCAAGCCAGTCCTTCAAGTAAGTGGGAATGAGAAAAGTGGAGCTCCATTAGTTCTGGGTGGTCAAAGAATGAAGTTTTCTTCCTAGCAACTCCAGAATAGAAATGCTAGTCAAACAGAAGAGTGTAAAGGTTTGGGTTGGTGTTTTCTGTGAACTAAGAGATTTAGAAATCTTGTTATGTGTTGAGTGAAAGAGGAGGTAAATCATTCATTTTACAGTGGATCATCTTTGCTGCAGAGAAAGCTCCCCAAACTCTTCATCCGTTTCTCTTGAAAGCTATGATATCTTGTAATATCTTCATGTCTCCTACTTGGTTTTCCAAACTGCACCTCCCAGCATCACACTTTTTACAAGCAGTACAAATGTAGGGCTTGCAGAAAAATGAAAATGTCCAATGGACAATCCGAAAGAAACAAGTTAATATTGAATAAGACTAGGGCAGCTGTGCAACTTGCATTTTCCATTGTTTTATCTCACTCATTAAAATTTTGGCTGTTTAGTTTCTGAGTCATTGCTGACAGATTTTCTTTTTTTCTTTACTCATTAATACATCAGAATACAGAGTCTGGATTCTTTGTAGAAAAGTTATGTTCAGTTTATCAGACATCTGAGAGCTAGTAAAATCAGTAATTCTGCATTGATAGTAATAAATCAGTGATTGTTCTTGCAACCACATTAGAGGCTGTCTTAGAAGTGATAAGAATGCTGAAAACATTTAAATATTAAGCCTACTTAACTGCTAGAGGCCAATGATGTAGTGGAATGGTTTAAGATTTTACTTAACTTCCCAGGAAAGCAGTAGCTAACCTGATGTAATGAATTCCTTGCAACTCTACTTTCTAATGTAATTCACTTCTAACCAGAGTCAATTTTGAAACTATTCAGACTCAGTAATTCCAACAGAGATGAACTTCTGCTCTATTAAATGCTTATTTCCTGAGGAGCACTATGAAAAAGCTATTAATAATGCAATTTAATTACACAAATAAAGCATGTTACTTTGATAACTCATGATAAATCCAATGTGTTTTGACTTAGAAATGTTCAGTCAGAAGTTTAGTTCAATACATTTTCTAGAAAAGAAGCTTGCATGTAGAAAATGAAAGCTACAGTCTTGCTACAAGTACACCCCTCTTCTAGCCCTCAAAAGTAAGTCACTCATTGCTGTCTTGTTGACTCAGTAATTTTTCTCACTTTTCTCAGTAATTATTGTTGGTTTAAATAAAATGATTTTCTAAGTGCTTACTCTGATGTTCCTATTCCTGTTCAAAGTGCTACGTGCTGCCCTTTCTGAGTTCTTAGAAATGATGAAAGTTTATATCACTAAGTGTACAGTGTGTCACCTACAAATAGAAGGGTACATAGTTTGTATAACATAATCTTTTTAATCTGCTTTCAGTCTGACTCAGTTATCTATCAGAAATCTGTATTTTACATTTTCAGTCTGCAGTAATAGACTTGCTAAATTAGTCAGCGATGAACTCACCATTTGATTTTAGAAAGGGACTAGTATATAATTTAACAATGCTTGCTGAGTACAGCAGAAAGTGCAGTGTGTCTGACTTGACGGCGGTTCAGCATCTGCAAAATTACAGCCTTGTTCTCTTTCCAGTGTATACCTGATAGCTGATCAATAAGCACTTTGGAGACTAGTAAAAGTCAGTTCAGTGATGGATACTCCCACAGGATAGTCTATGAGTTCAACAGTTTGGTGGGCATTTGAGAAGCTGTATCACTTACTTCATTAGTGAATTTGCCATCTGAATAACAGATCTATGGTTCTATTACATATTTACAGCTCTGGGATCTGTGAATCTCAGAACTCTTCTTACAGTAAGTCTACTTTCAAGAATTAGATAAGCCTGTTACTGTCTTCTACAGAATATAACAGTCTTTTAACTATTCCTGAGAGAAAAGATGGTGTGATGTTAAGGGAAAGATTAATATATATGTAATTTAGCATTCAAATTCTAAGCTAGTGATGGTGATCAGTTGATGGTTGGACTAGATGATCTTAGTCTTTTTCAACCTTAATGATTCTGTGATTCTTGCACAAAACCTGGCTATTAGTCAGGATGTATGGAGATACTGGGTTTGGTCAACTGTGCTATAAGCGGGCAGTGAGAGGAAGAAGTGCTCTTCAGAGACATGAGGTTAGTGAAGTCAGTGCAGAGGCTTCTGAAGCCTCTCAGCGAGAGCTGGTAGTGGTGTATCTATGCTCCTTCAGTCAACAGTGAGGTAGGCTGAAATGTCATAGCCACTGCAGGAAGTCACTTATGCCTAGTATGCTGAGCTATGCAGCACTCAGAAAAATCACTTCAGAAACTTCAGTGTTCACTACTGCCTTTATCAAGAAGTAATAGAGCAAGGATTTGTTCTAAAGTCAAGTGCTTTGAGATGTGCTGTTAGGAAACTCAGAGATGTTATTATAGTTTTTTCTTTGCTGGCGAAAAAAAAAAAAGAAAAAAGACAAGGAGTATAAAACAAAATAATTTTTCTAGATGGTAAGGTAAATAAATTAGCTTTGTCTCCCACCAACTGAAAAGTGTCAGGAGCTGACACTGAACAAAAAATAAACCATAAAAAGAAACACCTGTAGAATTCTGTAAATAAGCACTTAAAAATTGCATGCACAGACAAAAAGAGAAAGGTGCAATCATAGTATTTAATTGCCTTTTCCTATCGTTTTTAATAGAGCCATATCACTTTCTGTGCCTTCTGTGTTTTGTTTCATACATAATTTCTTTAAGAAGCACGTTTCTTTTCATTAATTGTTTCCTTGTGTCTGTATGAGTTAAATTCCCTGAGCACAGATTTTCAACAAAATTAAAAATGCCTTTGAAAACAGTGCAATATAGGAAGCTAAGCGTGGTATGTTTTTAACCTGAAAACAGGGCAGATCTCAGCTCTGCAGGCTTGTATCTTCTTCCCAGCCCAGCCTGTTCTGTCATCTGGTTTTGCTTCATCTGGTCACTGTCTTCTCCCTTTTTCCACCCTTTTGGCAGAGAAGCGTGAAAATGTGTAAAGTCCTGTTGTGTAGAACTTAAATTATGCATCTCTTCAGCTCTCATCTGATGTGGAGTTCAACTGGTTTGTGTGGATCCATGCTAAGGCACATGCAAGGTAGCTTAAGGGCTGATAAAGGCTAATCACACCCTCTAGCTTTAGTGTTGCTAGTCTGTGGATTCTCCTTGGGCTGCCTTAACTTCTCAGTTAGAAAAGTTACTTGTCTCATTTTCAAGGAGTTTCCTGAATTAGTCTGTCTCTTCAGCAGCCATGCAAAACCCTGTTGAAGGAGGAACAGCCCCTTTGACTCCTCCATGGCTGCTTCCTTTGCAGGAGAGGCAGGTGCTTGTATGGTTCAAGCCTAAAAGTTACAGCTGCTGGAGACAGAGCTCCGAAATCCTGTGAAGAGTGGAAACCATTGTCCTCCAGGGGATGCCTTCCCATCTTGTTCCTAGCTTGTAACTTGCACATATTTGTAGTCTGGTAGCCCAAGCTTGGCTGGCAGAGCAAGCATGTGTGGGGGAAGGATGCTGCTATTAACTGGGGGCTATGGAGGGAGTGCCATCAAGTCTTATCTATCAAACTACTCTTCCTCCAGCTCATGTCTGGAGAGCTGGCTAGTTCTGTGTCATTCCTGATCCACTGGCTGTGTGGTTAAACACAATTTCTCTCCAGGCCTTTGATAGCAATCCATCTGATTAAGCATGTATCCCCAGGCTGAAGCTTCTTATTGTCTCTGCTTCCTTGTCCTGTCCTCAAAGCCAGATGGACTCTTCTTTTCTCAAACATTTGATGTCCCCAGCTAGACCATCATAAACTAAGTACTGAGGAGGTGGGATAGATTTGGTTCTGATATTTAGTTTTATTGCTCATCATTTCAGATTTTTTACAAAGACTTAAGTCCTAGAGTATTACAACAAGGATTTGGTTCTTTCATGACAGAGAAATGAGAAAAACATCATAGGAAGTATTTTTTACACAGCTATTGACTGAAATATTTGATAGCTTTCTGCTCAATCACCTACCAAAGTATTTCTGAGATACAGCGCCTTTCTCAGCAGAACTGAGGTAGAACAGAAGACAGTCTCATACACTTGAATGATGACTAGTTCTCCACCGTCTTCCTCTTTATTCACAGTGCCAGTTAAAGCACTCTGAACCTGTAGAATTTTATATATGTAAGTACCCATTACTTTAAAATGAATAGTGTCAATTCTGTCATCATCTAAAGACATGACTGGAACTCTGTGAGGCCTGTGGGTATCCCTCTTGGATTACAATTGAATAAATCAGAAAAGAAAAACGCAGCTGGAAATTCTCAGTCTTTGTTGACCAAGAAAATTATTTCAGCTCCATCTTTGTAAGAAAACATTTTACATCGACCCTGTAATTTTTCTGTATGAATATTTCTACTTTCTCCTAACTCCCATTTGATTCTTTTACAGGTCATGAAAACATACCACATGTATCATGCAGAGAGCATCAGTGCAGAAAGCAAACTGAAGGAGGCAGAGAAGCAAGAAGAAAAACAGATTGGGAGGTCAGGAGACCCTGTTTTTCATATACGACTGGAAGACAGGCACCAAAGACGGAGCTCTGTGAAAAAAATTGAAAAAATGAAGGAAAAAGTAAATAGTCCTTTTATTTTGCTTTATTAGAAATAAATCCACTGTGTTTCTTACATTCTTGATCGTGACATTAGAGAAATCCATCTGGGAAATAAAATTAAACAAGTACACAAACTAGAAGTGGGTTTTAGACAATTTAATTGCAGTTCAGAGAGGGGAATACTTTATTCCCAGTACAATTCTTATTATACATTACATTCTTTATACGTATAATAGGCTGACAGTTAAGGTTATTTCTTGTTAATGGGATTGTGTGCTTGAATCATTACTACTTTTGCTACGTACCAAGAATTAAGTCATTCAAAGACATGAATATACTCTCTCTTTCCTAGCGTCAAGCAAAATATTCTGAAAACAAGCTGAAATCTATTAAGGCCCGTAATGAATACCTGCTCACCCTTGAAGCAACCAATGCTTCTGTTTTCAAGTATTATATTCATGACCTTTCAGATTTAATTGATGTAAGTATTTGCACATTTGTTTTCAACATCCTTTTTCTTCTTTTCATTACTCATATGGATTGCCTACGATATGTTCATCATTTATAATATTATGTGGTATAATGAGCATGTTTTCCTTTTAGCTTTACGTTTCACAGAGTGAAATACCAATAAGATGCTGAACCTTCCTTTAAAGTAGGAGTATTATGTTTCTTCCTCATTTGGCAAGAATAAGTGTGGCAGGAATAGCACAGAAAAGCCGACTATTCCATTTTGTACTACAGAGGTATTTCTGGAGTATAAATATTTCTTAGGAGAGAAACTTCTTAAGTGGGCATATAATAACAGTATTCAACTCAGTAAGAAGTAATTTCTGTAGTGTCTTCAAAATCATTCAGATTCATTCGCTTAGTCACTGAATTGAATACACGCTAGGTGTGTTTTTAAATATATTTTGCAGAAACAGTTCTCTGCATTTTCACCAGAACTTGGTACTGCTTTTCAGTAGGCCATGGAGTATGAGGCTATACAATGATGCTGACTGATGCCAGCATTTGGTCAGCAGAGCCTGTATTAGTGACATTCTAGATGATGTGGAGAACAGAACCTGCGCTTCATCGTGTCTCACCCTCTTTGTAAACCAACAGTGTATTTTTTAAAGAAAAACTGGATACAGCAAATACAAGCTCAGGAAGCCATATGTGTTAAATGGGTCAATGGCTTTCCCACTGATATTGAATATGCATATGGTAACAGCAACGTCATAGCTGTGAAATTGTGGGTCACCTCCACTGGTGCATATTTCTACATGTTCAGCATGCAGGCTCTAGCATGGCAAAAGTACATAGCCAGTGGTGCTGACTGTGTTGAAAAACAGTATTTTGTAATTGAGAATTTGCTCTGTTGAATAGTGTTATTGTGGTCCTCGTATCTGCTGGAGTTTCCGTGGAAACAAATAGGAGGCATTATTTTTTGAATGACCTACATATATTAACAACTTGTCCAATTTCGTTATAACTGTATCCTTTTCCCTTTCACTTAGTTCCCTCACAGTGATTTTGTTGTTATTTTTCTTCTTTCCTATGGGAGGTGATGATGTGTCCTTTTTTGTTTTAATATTTTTTTTCTTTTTTCCTGTTCACAATTGCATGTTTTGCCTCTTCTGATTTCTTCTATTCTATTTCGCCATGTGTCTTTCTATAATCTGTAGCCACACATCTGTACGTCTTGCTCCACCCACCTGTCCTGCCCAGGCAATGAAAACGTTTACCAAGATCCCAATAAATAGTTACTGAAGGCAGAAAATTAAGAACAGAAGTTCTTACCTGCCAGGGTACCACCCAAGTGAGAAGTTGTTCTTACGTAATGGATCATTTTTCTGATAATTACTTAAAGTACTGCTTCAAGAACTGAAAAGGAGTAATAAGGTCTCAGTGGAGTTTTCTCTTGTTTAGGAACTCAGCTTTTCTTTGTAGAAGTACTCCAATGCTCTGGGCATCTATGTAGACTTCATCTGGACATACTCTTAGCAGGTCCACATCTCTCCTGTGCTGGAGGCCCTGGAGCTGGACGTAGTACTCCAAATAGGGTCTTAAAAGAACAGAGTAGAAGAGGACAGTCAGTTTCCTTGACCTGCTGGTCACGCTGCTTTGCCCAGGATGCAGTTGGCTTTCTGGGCTCTAAGCCCGCACTGCCCTTTTCATTAGTGTTTTGTAAGACTTGGCTAATAAACACGCAACTAAAATTTCATTCTGAGCCAACTTAATCTGATTGTGATCTTGTTTAAATGAAGTGTCTTGCAGGCATTTGTGTTTCGTCAGAATATTCTGTGAAAGCACTGGTATCTAGACAGAATGTTTACTACTTCACAAATGAAACACTTTCTGTAAATGCAAGAGTCTTGGCAAGATTTTTGCGTTATATCATTGGAATGTGAGACATGCTTCCCACTCACCATATGTTACAACAGTCCAGACTATCTCGTTCTGTAAATCTATTAGTATAATTGAACAATTCTGAGTTTTCGGAGTAGTGGTGGCTATTTCTTTACCTTTTCTACTTTGTCTCCATCTACCTTTCTTCTTTTCTGTGCTTCCATGAACTCCTGTCTGTGTAGAAGGGGCTTACCCTCTATGTTTGAATTCCAACTAGCTTGGAAAGAATATAGATCTCTCAGAGCTGTTAGCTTTGCCCATAAATGATATTGAATGCTTTCCAACTTTACTGATAAATACATCTGATGAAAATTGGATAAAGATATATAAGAACTCTGTGAAGTGTTCAATATATTGCTTGCAATGAGACTGGGGTGGATGTAGGATTTATTTTTTCTTTTTTTTTTTTTTTTTTCATTGGGGTTCCTCTGTAGCTTGATTTGTAAGGTTCGTATGGAAAATCCTAAATTGCAGCTCCTTGGCTGAGCTCGATGTGAACTGTTCAACTCATTCATTTCATTAACAAAACTCAGGGCTTCTGATTTAAAATGATATGTTCATCTTAAGCCCTTGTGATAAAAGCAAGATAAGAATATTGCTGCAGTCTTAGCTGGATGCTTTAATGCAGTAGTAAGCTGAGGGTTGTGATCATCATTTACAAAGAGGTAGGGGGATAAACAGGATTTGATGTGTACAGTATATTTCTGTCCTGTCCATATTGTTCTAGAGGAATTTGTATTTGCTTTTGCATATTTCTTCCCTATCGGATATGTAGTAGGTTCTAGTGCAACTGATGAACAGGATTAATTTTACTCTTCAAGTGAATCTTGCAGAAAACAGCAGAATGCTTTTTAGATCAGTTAAATAAGCTTTATCTAATGTATTTTTTAAAAATTCTGGATTTTTGATGAACAGTAGAGTACACACCACTGCCAAACTGACTGTTGGTGCCAACATTTGTCCATATGTCAGAGATATTATTCATTTATTTAAAGATGTCCATGTAATTGCATTATTTATACCTCTTACCTAGGTATAAGAGGAAGGTAGGGACCTTTTTTTTTCAGTCTGACTGTGCACTTGTGTGGTCTGAAGGTGAATGCAAAGAAACAGCGATCAAAACTAATTTGACTGTAGTTCTGCTACTAGAATAAATTGTGCATATGTTTTGATCTTCATTAGAGTGGAATTTCCAAATCTCTAATTGCAGTCTGCATGTTTTGGATGGTTAGAAAGGTAGGGAATATTTAGCTGTCACAAATTTAATTTATTGGATAAAGATTCTCTGTTAACCATTGATAGAAACAAGTTTAAAACTAAGCTAGAGTTTGTGCAGCTCAGTCTGTATTAAAAGTTATCATAAACATGGCATGTGCAATCAGATCCCTTTGAATTGAGTGTTGATATCTGTGTAAGACAGATGATCAGAATGTGACTTACTCAGAGGTTAAGGCATTTTTATGAATTTCTTTACCCACGGTATTAGAATTTTATTATTGTTCCTGAAATGAAATGAAGATCATCTTGGATGTTTGGTTGCAGCTCTGTGCTAAGCACTGCAGTCTGTTTTTTTCAAGCCTAAATATACTCTTGGGTGCAATAAAGACAGTAAATGCTCTTGAGACTGTTTTAGATTTAATTCCAAATAAGAATAAAATGCAAATTACAAAATTAATTTTTCACACATATCCCACATGCATCACTCATTTCCCCAAACTTTACCTCACCAAAAGTCTTTATGAATCCTGAAATGCAATAAAATTCATAGTCTGTGACTTCATTCTCTCATTTCTCATCTTCATTTCTTACTGCACCAACAGACTCCTAATCTCTCCTTAGGCTATAGATTGATAGCAGGTCTTACTAGCCATCCAGGCTGTCAGCTTGCTGTGCTCATCTTTTGATTAACAGTGTGGTTGCTTCTTTGAGCTTTAAAAGTCTTTTGGATCTGGTCTTTTTTTTTTTTTTCCCTGAACATCATGTACTTTTGCATGTATATGTATACACACACACATTTGCATGCATGCATACTTTTCTGTAATACTTGAAAGATTGGTGGTTGTCTTTTTTCTTCCAGTATTGTGGAGATAGCAGTACCTTACATCATTAGTCTCAATAATGAGCATATCTGTCAAGCTCTTTCTCCATTGTAGCCACCTCTTTTCTAAACCATCACTACTACTAGCATTTTAAGAGAACTCTTCTCTCTGAATAACTTCAAGTTGATACTGTGACGGAGCTACAGGTTAAGAATATCCTTGTCTCCCTAATGTGGAGAAAATGAACTACGTCTGGCAGAAGTAAGAGTTGTGGTGTCTTATGCGTGCTCCTTTTGCTTTTAAACATATAATATTACTCAGACAAATTCAGCTTTTACTGAATTTTTTTGAAGTAAAAATCCCAAATTCAAGCACTTTAAGTTTGATTCAGAGAGCCATTGGTGATAAGGCATTAAGTTCAAGTTCTAGATTTTGTTAGTTTGCTGCACTGGCATTAGCTCTGCAAGAAAATGCCTTAGTCTGGCAGATTGTTCTGCTTCACTTGAAGAATCCATGTTCTTGGCTGAGAAGCTGTATTTGTTACCCTGTACAGCTGTCATTGCTTTCAAAAATAACTGTGGCTTTCATTCATGAGCAGGTGATAGTTGCTAAGTAGATTAAGGGTTAAACAGTGAAGGTTTTGCATAAAGCTGCAAGGCTGCAACCTTATATTCCAACTTGTAAAGCAGCTGCGTCAGAAACCCACACATCTATAATTGTAAATCAATGAGCTTTCTGTTAATCTTCCAAAATTCAGGCTCAAGATGCCTGTAGTTTTATAACACATGGGTAGTTGGCCATGCTAAAGCTAGCATTGCCCTTACTTCCTCTCAGTTAAATCTTCCATGAGGTCTCTGAAACTAATGCACATGAAATAAAACAGCTGCCCTGATCCACTTTCTTATCATCACTTTTAGTCTGTCTTTTTCATCCAAGGTAGTGAATTAAATATGAGATCTGAGATGACACAGAACAAGAGAAAAACACTAGGAGATTTTTTCCTTTTAGAAACAGCAGTTTTTAGAAGGATGTCTTTGAAATATAGATGGCCTTCAGTATAAAAGCTGAGTGGCTGTTTTAGTAAATGTAATACACTTCTGTTGTATGAGTGCAAAAGGAGAGAGGATAAGCTGTGTGCGTTTGATTGAACATGACATCTTTTTTCCCATTTTCTGTAAATAGTTTAAGAGCTAGTTTTTGGGTAGCCACTATCCCATTGGCAGTAATTGCCCAGAGCACTTGCTAAGCCCAGAAGTTTGTCTGGAAGTTTTGGCATCCATATTGAGTACAATAGCCTTGACACATTTCAGAACAGTTTAATCACTAGTGATGAGTGTACACAAGCCAAGATGTGAGTGCTTTGTTTCTTTTGTACACAGAGGTTTAGGTGTGGTAAATAGGTTGAAAACTTCCCTGCTCTTGTATGTGTGTACGTGTCTGTTTTCCTCCTCTCTCTCTCTCTCTCTCTTTTTTTTTTTTTTAATAAGAAAGAGGAAAGGAAAAGGGAAAAAATTCAATGAGTCCTAAGGCTTTATGATAGCTGGAAGGGAGGGCTGCATATAAACAGTGGACTGAATTCAAATTGCTTCTTTACCCAAATGCATCGTGCAGGGAATGATGATCTTAAGCTGTGGGGGGCATCACCTGGGAGAGAAGGAGGGGGCAGAGGCAGCGTGCTGTCTGACTGCCCCAGGAAGGCATTGTCCTCTGACTAGGACAAATCTTTCCTAAAACTGCAGTGATTTCCTGCATACACTCGATGAGATGGGAAATTTTTGATATTTTTGTCCACTGCTGATTGTGTACCAACAGATGTTTGGTCAGTTTCTCTCTGGACTGAGCAAAGACTAAATACACATTTCAGATAAACATTGCTTTGTATGCAACAGCTAGCAGATTGATGTTCAAGCATAGGGGTGACACAGAGGTTTGCATTACTTCTGCTGTTACCTGAAAGCTCTCTGAGAAGAAGCTGAAGATACTGTTTACTGTGTAATGTGCAGGGGAGTTAAGAAAACAGCTACTTGATACGCTCCTACTGTGACATTTTAAAAATATATTAAGCTGTTCCTCTAAAATATTAACAAATCATGAATAATGCAAACCTAGGGTACTTAAAATTCAGGAACAAACAGAACTTTACATTTTACCAATTAGATTTCAATTACATCCCAGTGTTATTCTCACCTCTGGAAAAAAAAAAAAAAAGGACATAAATTATGACTTTCTGTATTTAATAATGGTGTGCATTGCTGCCTCTGTCTGAGCATGGGAAATAAGGTAAATAACCCTGTGCTATCAGGGGAAAGGGCGTTAAACCATTGTCACTGCATCAAAAAGCACTTTAAATGGGTCACCAATGTGGGAGGCAGATGTGGAGTTTTTTGTTTGGGCACAGCCATGACTAGCAGGAACTGATCCATTTATGGTAGATGCTAGCATTGATTTAGATGGTAGAGGTATATCAAGATGTGTTTGAATAGATGACCTGACAGTGACTCCAGACCTTTTCTCTGTAAATGTGATCGTAGTGTATCTGTATCCAGAAGACAAATTGCCATACTTGTACACTTGATCTCTTTTCTAAAGTGGTCCTTAAGTCTTTGCAGTAGGACAAGGATACAAAATGCTTACTGTCTTAACCCTAATACTAAAATTGCAAGATGTTTTGTGAGATGTTTTGAAGATAGAAAAATTCCTGGACAGAAAATTTTAGTGATAATTAGCGATTTGGGGCATTGGAATGGTGTTCCTGCTCTTTAACTGGTTTTCATCTCCCTTTATTGCATTTCTGATATTGCAGTCTTGGATGTACTGTTCCTGCTTTTAAATGTTTTTTTTCTCCTTTTTTTATGTTACTAGTGTTGTGATCTTGGATACCACGCAAGTCTGAACAGAGCCCTAAGAACATATCTTTCTGCAGAATATAACCTTGAAACATCTAGGCATGAGGGCCTTGACATCATAGAAAATGCAGTTGACAGCTTGGAGCCACGAAGTGACAAGCAGAGATTCATGGAAATGTTCCCCACTGCCTTTTGTCCACCAATGAAATTTGAGTTCCAGTCTCATATGGGTGATGAGGTCTGTATGGTGACATATATCCCCCCAGAGATTCTTTTCCTGTAGAAAAAGATAGAGATTTTATCACCTTCTACAAAGTCACAGCTTGGTAACAGCTGCTATTGCTGACCAAAGCAGATGGCCAGCAGTTAGCTTGCAACACTGCTCCGAGGTTCTTCAGAGTTCTAAAGTAAACATTGTTGTGTGTTACTGTACCCTGTACTACCCATTATGACATACCAGGAAATTTTCTGGCCAGCCTGTGCTCAGCCCAACACTGACATACATCATGACTTTGTCTTCACTGCCTGCCTTTCCTATAATGACAAGTTGTGATTGCTGTTTGAGGGCAACTGAAGATCTCCCAAGTTCTGCTTACTGAAATGTAGCCCTTTCCCCTTCTTCCTCTCTCATTTTGTCATCTGATGATTTCAAGAATACAGTGCTCCCCAGCTGCATCCTTTCCTGCTGCTTGAAAGGCCAGTAGTGAAGCAGAATGCATGGGAAGGCAACTCCAAGGCTTGCTTTGTATTTCTAAGATGCGTATAGTTTCATGCTCTGTAGCATACAAATACTTTAAATTTAGATGATTATGTATTATTGTCTGCTTTATTACATTTTAGTGGCTTTGGTGGGAATTCACCTAGTGTTAAGGGGAGCAACTGAAGAATTGATTTTATTTTTATCCCTTACATCTCACAACTCTTTTTGATTGTTTGTTAGGTTTGTCAAGTCACCGCCCAGCAACCTGTGCAAGCAGAGCTTATGCTTAGGTATCAGCAGCTACAGTCACGATTGGCCACTCTCAAAATTGAAAATGAGGAGGTAAGATCTGTGTGTGCATGGGCTGTGCATCGAAAACTATTGTCAGGAAGGTGCTGTATTTTCTACCTTGTTGTCCTGATAACTGCTCAGTCCAGTTTTAGGGAACCACTGAACTGAAAAGAGTTGACACATGTTGGTTTTTCCCACATTCACATGCCTGTCATCCTGCTCTACTTCCTGAGATCCATTTGTCCCAGTGTAGAACTTAATTTTGAATGTCACTGATAGAACCTCCTTTTGTAGCCACCTTTGTGGATGTGATAAGCATGGGAAAACACAAAATCTGCCCTTAGATTTTTTGGTTGTTCAACTCTTCAGGAATTAAATATGCATTCACATACAAAACTACCACTTTCCATATCTGCTACAAAATGTTCAAATATGTTAGATTTGGAGGCATTTCTAGAGGTGTTAGGAGAGGCACCATTCAGGAAATATCATTAAATGTCACCAAGGTGTAAGTTTCTGGAAGTCTTACTTGTTCAGCTGGTACCTGTGTGATATGTATAAAACTCTAACAAGACTCCTGCTGTATCTAACTACTTAAAGGTATGTGTGTAAGCGCTTCTCTTACTCAGAGTGCTATAGAAATCTTTCTTGCATTGTTTAAGGGCAGCTAGATCCTTGCCTGCCTTACAGATGTTTGTAAACTTCATCTTTTGCCTGTCCATTCAGTCACAATAGTGAGTTCTGTATTTTGCAGATGCTTCAGTGAAAACTTGTAGAAGCACGCTTACTGTCTGTTGTCCCCACCACCCTCTGTCCAGTCCCCAAATTGCTACCTCTGAAGGTCAAAGGAATTTAGACTGTCGTTTGTGGTAGCTGAGTCAAAATCTGCTATGCTTTCAGCTGCAGCTATTTATAAACAGGAGTACTGAATGCCTGTCATGGGAATAGCTCACCTAGTAAAATAAAAACTTTTTTTGGTGGAGTACAAAAAACCAATGCTGTTCTCTTTCCTCTGATCTAGCAGTAGAAAGAAGCCCCATTGTGGGTACAAATTGAAATTTTATCCAATTTAAGGCAGTGTTAAAGGCCTTCAGTTTAAATGGATATCTGTTCCTGTATTAAATCATAGGGGCTATATAATTTTTTGGCGGACTTTTTTGATAAACTTTTGAGATTCAGATTTTATTCATTCTATGTTATGTCTTGAATGCCTGCAGCAAAATATTGATGTATTTGAGACCTCTACAGTAGCCTCAAAAAATAAGCTTGAATTCAATAAGTATCTCAAGGTAGCAAAGACATAAGGAAAGATTTTTTTCACCAGTAAGTGCTAGGGCATAGTGGGAGAAATCATCTAGTCAGGCACAGGGATATTTTCCTATGCAGTAAGTGTGCATGATTCTTTTGACTCTGCTAGAGAGTGGAGCAGAACTGGGAGATAAATGACATCTTTGTCAATCTTGCCAGTTATTGCATTGCGGAAACACTGCATTCCCTGTTTCATGGCATCCATCCCCTGGTTTCCACTATGACTGTTCTTCACAACTCATAGGAAGTGCTGAGACAGGTCCAAGTCGTTCTTTCTTTAGCCTTCTCTTCCAGCTGTATCGCATTTATTGTTTGTTGTTCCAAATCAGGGACCATAATCAAATCATTACACATTTCTTATTTCAGGAAACAAATGTTTGAGAATGCTACGCAGTCATCAGAGGAGTGCATCAATGTTTGTGGATTGTACCATGGTAAAACAGAGAGCTAGATGTGATATCTAATTATGTCATTCTTCTGTTATGTAGATATCTATTATAGAACATCTTATTTTTCACATTCACATAACACTGTTTGGGAGAGAGCGCCAGAGTAGTGTGCCAGAGAATTAGTATGAATAATGAACTTCCATTATAAGCTGTTCTGATATGCATTTGTCTACCCGTTTGGTAAGTTCTGCTTTTTAATGTCAGGTGAAGAAAACAACAGAGGCTACTTTGCAGACAATACAAGATATGGTCACTATTGAAGACTACGATGTGTCAGAATGTTTCCAGCACAGTCGTTCAACTGAATCTGTGAAGTCAACAGTCTCTGAGACATACTTAAGTAAACCTAGCATTGCAAAAAGAAGAGCTAACCAGCAGGAAACGGAGCAATTCTATTTTATGGTATGCTGCGTGCTTCCTTGTTCATGTGATAACAGATCAAACACCTCAAGTAAACGTGCAGAAATTCATGGAATTTAAGTTGCTTGCATAGTAATAGATTGATCTTCACCTCTACAGAAATTCAGAGAATATCTGGAAGGTAGTAATCTAATCACAAAACTTCAAGCAAAACATGACTTGCTGCAAAGGGCACTTGGAGAAGGTAAATATTACATAATGAATGTAAATATGAATCTGTACTGTACAGTAAACCCGCTGAAATGCAGGAGATATTTAGGAGAAAATGAAGAAACTTAAAGCTTAATTGTTAACTAAGCATAGATTTTTAACCAGTCATAGTTTTGATACAGTAGTAAGAATACAGAGCGTAAATAAATTTTATTTCTTCAACGGATATTTATTTCCACTGTACAAATGTTTAGGCAGTGACTGTATGTGAAGATAGAAATGTGGAATAAAAAATCTCGTGTCTGAAAGGAGAGCTGATACAATCAGTGCAGGGTGATTTAAGAGCTATTACAAATGCTTTGTTTCTATTTCTCAGTGATGTGTGTCGAGTTGAGTTCTTGGTTCTTTGAAGAGTCAGAGGAAAGTGAAAAATAAGCATGCAAAATGATCCAGCATGCATAACTTACAGTGGAGCCAGTAGTGCAACTTGTCTGACACATGGGTGTGAATGTTCTCTTGTGGCCTTATAGCTCAGTGGGGCATTTATGAAAGGTAATAGGTGAAATCCTGACCTCACTGTCATTCCTACTACGCTGTAGCTCCTCACCTGCTTTCTGTAGTGAGACTCTTGTAGATTTAATTAGTGTGGGATTCTACATAATATTTTCTCGTTGTGAAGTGAAATGAATGAAGACTTAATGAGTAGCTCTATACCTGTTGATTATCGTTATTGCACATAAAATTATTTGAATTTTTACAAATGGTGATGGCAGAGAATTATCCATTCTCCTGGACATACTCCACAGTTATTAAAAATAAAACCTCATAAAATATAAACCAAATCATCAGACAGTCACGATCAAAAGAAGCTGAATTAGGACAGTACTAAATTGGGCAGTATGTGTAGTTTGAGCCCCACTCTTACCAGCCCTCCCAGCAGGCACTTTGTCATGGACCAAATGGGAAAAGGAGAATCATCCCACATGCCTTGAGCACAGGGCGTTGCATACTTGAGAGGAAGTCTATTGCACCACAAAGAATAAAACCTTCTCCTGAAGGTTGAAGACTATAATTCAAAGTTCAGGCACCAGAAAGGAAGCTTGTTCTCTGAAGAGTAACAGGATGTGTCAATTTATTTTCTTTTTAATGCCAAAAATGTGTTGTTAATCAGATCTCTTCGTGCCTTTAATATGAAACCCCAGCTCCACAAATCCAGTTGTGGAGGTTCCTAAAGAGCTTTTAGCATTTCTATGGCTATGACTCAAACAAAGCCTCTGTTCAGGGAGTGACTGAGCATGAAATAAGCAACATTTTCTTGCAGGCCTGGACTGTAGAAGATAGTAACTGTTTACAGACAACTAATTATATTCTTCTTCATGGAAGTTTTAACTTAGTAGGATTTATTTGCACGTGTTAAGCAGTTTATTCCCATAAAACAATATGTGGCTATGCTGATTAAAAAATAGGAATATTTACCTCCACAGCGCACAGAAAATGTATTTGGAAAAAAATGAAGTAAATATATGTTATTTGGAAGCCCAATAAAATGCATGATCATTTACAGAAGGGAGAAAGATAAAATCCCTTGCCTAATGCACGCTGGAAAGATAGGAGGACAGAACTGTATCAAAGGAATCCAGAAGAAAAACTGCTCAGCAACGTGACTTAAGTGATAAATTTCCGTCAGATTCAGGGATGTTTAGCCATGCTCAGACATGCTTGGACCATGTGGTTTGAAGAGTTCCCTTTGACCCAGCAGCTGTAACCCCAAGTTGTTTATCTTTGTTGCCCACAGTGTAGTTGTTTTTCTGTCATCATGTTGTAGCACATGCATATAGTATCTGAAATGTGTGCATGTTCATTCAAGGCTGGTATTTGGATCAAAAGCCCTTGTTCTTATAGGTAAAAAAAAATTTAGTGCCCCCATTTTTGAGACATGTCAGTATACGTGCCTAGGAAGGAAGAGCTGTATTCTGTATGTGCCTGGAATGAGGAGATTGAAAGAGTAGAATTACTGTGAAACTAAGAACATGATTACTGTAGCTGCTGTAGAAATGATTTTTTTAGGAAGCGATCTCTCTGTCTCCTCTCAAACTGCCTTTTCTGGAAACTTCCCTGTCAGCAAGACAGCTGACAAATAACACAGGGTGCCAAATTACACAATGCAGGGTAGAATAGGAGGGAGAGGGAGAGGAGGAAAGAAGGATAAAAGAGGAGAGGGAGCAGATGGTCTGAACTGAAGTTTTTCTTGCTTTTATTCAAACCTGTACGATGTAAAGATGTAGGTAGAATAAATCCAGATTCATTCATGGTGTCCACAGCGCTGATAGTATTTGGATTCTGTTCCAGCCAATTACCTAACTGCTACTATCCATTGCTGTTCATGGGCATCATAGGTGTGTATCCATGATCTGCACAAGTAAGATAGATGGAATACTCTGTGCTAAGTCTGCTGCTGCAAATTTGGAAGAATGAATGAGAAATAGTCAAACAAAATTAATACTAAACACGGGAAGCACACTTACCCATGTTCATTCACACTCAAGATTTATCCACTGAACAAAGCAGAGAAAAAGGCAAGAAAGAGAATAAGCAATTGTAAAAGAAAATGTCTCTATGTCTCACATAGTTTTTGTCTTAACTTGTTAAATGCCAGATATATTTTTAAATGCTCCAGTCTTAGGATTTTTAACATCTTTTGTTTTACTATTAATTTATATATTGAGGTGAATTTCCTGTCGTTATGAGTAAGGAGTAGTTCCTACCTTACCCTTTCCACATCATCAGTTATCTACCATACTCTTCTTTTATTCCTCTTTTTCACCACTGTAAAGTGATCACCAGCAATATTTACACATCATATTAATGCCAGAGATTTTTTTTTTTTCCTAGAAGTTATTCTTTGTGACACCTTCAGTGGATCCCCAACCTTCTGGTATTGCAAAATGTGTTTTCAGTGGAAGTTACTCAGTACCACGCAGAATGTCATTTGCAACAGGACATTGCCACATAGTAATATTATTTTATGTATATCACTCATTTTCATTCTTTATGCAGTTTGAGGAGCTTTTTTGGTGTCACTTTCAAACCGAGCAGTGATCATAGACCTATAGTCCAAGTGATGCTCAGAGTGATTTTCAGAGTCAGTATAGTTATCTGTAGTTCTACTAGCTCCATGGTGTTTAATTCTTTCTTCTCTGCTGTTATTTCAACCTGTTCATATTGACTTTAATTTGCCATTTGTGTGTCTTCTTCCCAAACGTCATTAAGCCCCTCTGAAGAACTTCAGTTTAGTCTGGACTTGATACAATCAAGTATTTTGGTTACCTGCTTAGTCTTTTGCCTCCTTAGCTGCTGTGATCTCCCTGAGAAACTAGTAAATGCATTCTGCAAGCAGCCATGATGGGAAGGCTTAAGTAGATGACAGTTACACTTCTGTCATGATAAAAATAGATTATTTAATTCAGTTACATTTCCTTTTTCATCACTAGTTTTTGATGAGCCATAATGTTTTGCCATTCAATCCATGGATATGTAGTTATTTTAGTAGCTTCTCCTGAAGAAATTGATTAGAAAACATAAATAAATTAATTCAGGTGATTCTCCTTTGTCTGGTACTATACTGATGCGTTCAGAGAATTCTTGTAAATTAATAGGGCACCATCTTCCCTTGAGGAAGACTAGACTGGTGGAACATACTTTATTGTGACCTTCCTTCTACTTGATTATTTTGCTCGTCATTATCTTACATTTACATGGAGTACATGTCTAACTTACTGATCTGTTCTACAAAGGTTAAACCTTTCTGTAGTACAGTGTTTGCTTCTCTACTGTTCTGTGCAGCTGTCACTATTCTTATGTCCATATTGCATGTCTCAGTGATAATGGTGTATTTTTTCCTATAGTATACAAATGAAAGAGAGTAAAGGCTTTCAACAGCCAACCACTGTTGCACCAAGCTCTTTATTTTCGACACTGAACAGGTTTAGGCATAAAGCATAGCAGGAGGTATAATCTGATATTGGCACAGCTCTATCTCCATACTTAGCCACAAAAGTACATGAGCATAAGCAACATGTGTTGTTTGGAGTTTTGCTTCAAATTATTTACAGTATCAAATGATCCTTTAATCTGTGGGCAGGCTTCTTAGTTGTTGGTAACGTGGGTTGTGATTGTATTTTAAATGTAACTCTGGAGATTGTAGATAATTGCGCTGCCTGTTAATTGTATAATTGTGTATCTTTAGCTGGAAACATGGAAGTTGGGGTTAAAAACTATTTGTCAAGCATGATTTAGATGCAAAAAGCTATAAATCTACCTAAAACATGCAAATGATTGTTTCCTGCTTACTGAACTTTTCTAGGTCACAGGGCTGAATATATGACAACAAGGTAAGACATTTTTATTTAACTTGATTTAAAGAGCTACAAATGGAAAACAAAAAAGAAATTACACTGATATATGCTGATATATAACATTATTGTTATTGTTACCTAAACTGTGTGCAGGTACTGTGTATTTTAACGTGCAGCATTTTATGTTCCCGCATGCTTATCAATAAAAGACTGCCTGTTCATCTTTCCCATTCTTGTGAGCTGCTTAGGCCAGGGTCAAGGGTGGAAGATGCAGGGCAGTCACTGAAAATATTTGTGTATTGGGGAACACAACAAATTTTTAAGTTGCAAGGGAATTTTAGGTGCTAGGAAAAAGTATTGATTAGGACGCTCAGTTCAGAAGAAACTGATGCAGGCATGAATTTAAGGGATAGGCCAGTGACATTTTTGGTAACTTACCTTCTCTGGTCAGGAATACCTAATTCCCTCAGTATCCATATTTGTGATGATTCAGAGGGCCCTTATATTCACCGAAGAGAAGGGAGATAATGTTAGATGTCTCTTCTTGGTGCAGCACATACTTTTTCCTTTGTGTAATGCCACACCTGTGAGGCTGCCTCCAGACATTAACACAGACAGGCACGTTACAGCCCCCAGGGCTATCAGGCTGTGGGGGGCAGTGGCAACTGTTAGGGTTTGCAGCTGCCACTTGCCTGTATCACTGCTGCAAGCACCACCTTTCCCACCTCCGTTGGAGTAGGAACTTGTAGCCCAGCCTTCCTGATCTCATTTTTCCCTGCCCTTCTCAGTTATTCCATCCCTGGTCGAGGCCTCCTCTTTCTGCTTTTGCTTCCTAAACAGGAATGGCATTGCCACCACCCCTCATCTTGAACTCAAGAAGAAATCCACCAACAACAAAAATTATGCCCTCTCTGCTAAAAAATATGAACGCAGCTCTAGCTCTGTATTTGCCTAGACCATTTGGTTTTATATAATTTCTTTTGCCTGGTCCCCAGTATTCCTGGAGACATCTCTACAGATTTCAGGGCTCCTTTCTTCTCACTGATCTGTGGCCATTGTAGCTCCATCAGCTGGATGATCCTTCCTTCCATTCATGACCCCAGTTGACAAGCAGTGACGAATTGGAGCATTCTCCAGAGATGTTGGTGGTTGAATGTCAAAGGCTAAAGCTGTTTAATCTTACTGACTGTAGTTGAAGTTGCAGGCAGTTTGGTTTTGAAGCATCTTAGGAGTGTGCTCAGCAGCTTCAAGTTGAATGTGAAGCTTCTTCAGCACAAAGCAACTTTCCTGCTTGAGGTGCTTAGAGTGCCTTCTGTTCTGCCATGTCTGGCAGGATGAATTCCAATGGTGCTGCAGATGTCATCGATGACAGCAACAAGAAATGGCCATTCCACTTATACAGTGTTTGGAATAAATGTATATGGTAAAACTGCAAAATGGGGATTGATAAAGGATGCGAGAATTTGTCCATAAGTAATACATTGTTAATGGAGGTGTTCTTCACATATTACAGTTAAATTTGTTGGAAAGTCTTTACTTAATAATTATTTCGCTTATTTTTCCCTTTGCAATACACTGTTGTTTGCTACAGGCATTTTGTTTTATTGTTTGACTTAATTCTACCTTGCACAGTAATCATATTCCCTTCCCTTAGGCCTCCAAATCTTCCCCCTAAGCCCCAGAAACACAGGAGGTCCAGACCCCGATCACAGTATAGTGCTAAGTTGTTTAATGGTGATTTGGAGTCATTCATTAAGGTACTGGCACCAGCCACTGGAGTGGCTGATCTCAACACTTCTTACTATAATGGTCACAGCCTCGTGTGAGCTGAGGCAGATCATTATGTGTAAGTCTGTCCTGGGGCTTTTGTCTTTCCCAGTTGATCAATATAATACTTCCTGAAGTCAGAGGGAAAGAGTAGGATTCATTACTCACCTTAGTCTTCCTACGATTTTGTTAATCAAGTAGGGATAGTATTGACAGCTTGGTTTTATTAGGAAACATAGTGTCATTTAGAAGATAGAATATGACGGTGTAACCCACACTTAGAACAGTTTCTGGCTTGCCATTTTAGTTAGATTCAGCATTCAGAGTTTGAAAAGAAGCAATATTAGCCTGGGTTTCATATCCAGCTTTTGATTTCCCGTGACTTTAGGAATTTATTATATTGTGTGAAATTGTGATCACCACTACTCTGGATCTTGTACCTTTGCTGTAATTACTATCTTCTTCTTTTTCATACTTTTATTTCTAATAATGCTTCTAGCCGAGGCCGAAGGAACTCTCACGCAAGACATCAGGTATAGTTCTGGTGAAAAAAGAACCATCTCTGCCTCACTGTTGGGCTTCATTCACCCCTAGCTCCAAATTAGTTCTTTCACTAAGCTGAAGGGAAAAGTTTGCATTAAGAAATGTTATTACAAGTACAGCAGGCAGAACTGAACCGTGGCTTAACTGCAGAGAGATTGTAGCCTTAAATGAGGATATTCCCTCTTCATTAACAGGCAGCTACCCCTCACAGTCAATTTGTGGTTTTGGACTGTAGCTGACAGAGCTAAAAAAAAGAAAGCTTCAAAAAATATGTAGCAATACATTCGTAAGCGCAGTGAAAAGAACTCCGGACTGCAAGTTCTGTGAACTGAGTTGGAATGTTGAGATGGTTTATTTTCTTCCTGTGCAATGCTATTAGCAGAATATTTTGCAGAACTGTGCTGGTGGCACTGTAGCTGTTTAGCAGCCGATGTCAGTGCAGCTATGTGGAAAAACTGTTGTTATGTGAGTGGTGGCAGAGTCTTTCAGGAAATCGTCACATAATGCAAAAAATTAATATCACAGAACTGTTCCTTGCTCAAGAAAATAAGCAAAGAAACAGAAACTCCCACAGAAAAGAAAGCCACCAGATTAGAGAACAACAGAGGAAGTCAGGAGAAATGCTGATTTTCCCTCACACTGAAGAGGGTTATGCTACATGCAGTGTTGGTGACAGAGCTTACTTGCATGTGAAGAGAGTTCTGCAGTAAATCTTCCATAAGGAAAAAGATGGTAGCCTCATGACAGATTTGGCAGTGTGAGAGTTAGCCGAATTGTTTCTCGTTAATTTTTGTATCATAAGATACAATAATTAGTTTCAAATATACATTCACTGGCTGCACACATCAGATCAAATTCACAGCACAGTGGGGTCACACTTCTTGACCTTTCACCAAACCAGACTGATACTTCATATCTTTTCCTTGTCCTTAGATCCCAAACCTAAAGCTTTTGGTTTGTTACTTAAAGGAATTCCTTCACTATGAAGCTGTGTGTGGTTCTGAACAGAGTCACCAAAAATGAGTCTGAAAGTAATTTTTTGTTTGTAATTTCTTACTGCAAACATTATCTTTTCAGAGGCTTTACATTCATTGCATGAACCAGTGTACTAACAGGAGGTATGGGTGCATGTTGTGCATGTTTTCTAATACTCTGTTTTTTTTGGAGCACCAGAGTGCTCGATGTTTGTGAAGATTACAGTATTTCTGATTTAGCAATTGACTTGTTCCATGCTTTTTTTATTCTACTCATACTGAGTCATTAGACCACTCAAAAAGAAAGTGCTCATCCAGACATTACTGGTTCTTGGCTACCCATTTTTGCTAGGTTTAAAGGACAAACACCACCACTTAAATTGTGAAATTACTGTTACACTCTTTCTTGTGGCCCACTAAAACAATATGTAGGATGCAGAAAATCAGGACCTGGCATGTCTCAGGAAGTGCTTGTTTCATTGCTTCAGTGTCTCATTTTTCAGTCTTTTTTTTTTTGACTTTTTGTCTATTTGAGCTCAATTCATAAACTTCCCTTTAGTGTAATTTAGGATGAAAATGTGAAGGACTAGTTTGTAAGAGCAAATATGTATTCTGAGTTGCAGGTTTTGAATTCATGGTTTTGTAATTCAGACTGTTTTTATGTTAAGCTTTCAAATGAATTAGTCAGTTCTCTGAGTGCTTGCACATTTGAAATTCATTTGGAAGGAAAAATTATAGCTTTTAAGACAAGAATTTTGAAGGTACTTATTATTTATGAAATAGTAATTTTTCCAGCATAAGCACTAACTTTTCTAAATAATTTTTAATCATATGATTCATAACTGTAATAGATATCTGGTGACGTATAGTCATTAATGTGCATTGGTTAAGATATCCATGTTTTAAGGTGCCAAAACACTCAGCTGAAGGACTGTGACAGTTCTTTTGGAAAACAAGCAGTTTAAAGGAAAAAAACAGTTCACTGAAAGTTAGTATATAGTCCTCTCACCCAACAACCACAAGCATTTCTTCTGTTGTTTTTAAAACATCTGTGTTTAATTGAAAATGTGCATATAAACTGGTTGTTCTGTGATGGCTGAGGGCAAGAGCTCTGGTCCATGATCTCGGCCATCTGAAGGTGGGGAGATGTCGGCCATGACCTCCCTTCCCCATGCCTTGATTGTGCCGAAGAGGCAGCTGGACACTTGGCGTGCTTGGCAGAAAGTGGCTTCAGTTCCCACCCTGTGTATTACCAGGTAGTTTGTGCAGCCTGAAATAACATGCAGGACCATCATCTGCCGTATTTTAGGGTACACAGGTCAGGAGGGAGTCAGGAGGGAGACAGCCACTATATGCAGTGTCATTGGGTGACTCTTCTCCAAGAACTTTTCCAGTAGTCCAGCAGGTCCAGAAAAGGCTTTGCCAACTGTTCATGGTCAGTAACTTTTAGCCAAAGAAAAAGCACCTCCAGGAATTAGGCCCCATGTAGTTAGACCTGTGTAAGACTTCCTCCACCACAGAAAAAAGGGTAAATTAAATGAGTGCAGAGTCTTCATCATGAAGTATTCTTGCTAATAATAAACTTCTAAAAAGGCAGATTCACTGCCTTAACTCATTTTGCTTCAAAAATCTAAACCAGATGCGTGAGCTTAGATGTCACCGTACTGTTAGCCAGATACAATGGCAGAGACAGAGAATGAAGTCTGTGATTTTCCTGATTCGATGATTTTCAGTAAGAACCATAATCCTTTCTCTTCACTTACTCCTTTCCATCCCTCCCTGAATGACTTTTTTTGTATTTATTTTTTTTGGCAGCACCATGTGTCCATTTGGATTGAGAAAAAAAAGAAATCTTTTTTTCATAGAGAAGGGAATTTTCCTTTTTCAGATCTGCAGTGTACTCTTTCTGCTCTTATTTTTACCAGGATTCAGGACAAGTCATTCCTCTCATCGTGGAAAGCTGTATCAGATTTATCAACTTATATGGTAAGCACTGAAATATTGTGTGCAGTTTACTCATTGAACCTTTGAATCTGCCTTTCGCATAATGCAATTACCACCACAGATATGTTTTCAAAATAGAGATGAAAACTTTTTAAAAAGTAGATTCATTTCTCACCACTGTCTCCTATCTTTGCTGCAGGTCTTCAGCATCAGGGAATTTTTAGAGTGTCTGGTTCCCAGGTGGAGGTGAATGATATTAAAAATTCATTTGAGAGAGGTAATTGCATTTTCGTTTATTCAAGCAGTCTAATGTCTGACACTTAAAAATCTTCTACATTCTAATTACTTTCTTGACCGTTTAAGCAGTTTGATTCCACTTTGTGTACTGCACCTAAAACTTTGCACTGTCATGTGCTTAAAGGTGAAGTGTAATGATGACTTGAATGTGATTTTCCCACAGTTATGTCCCAGGAGCTTGAGGTTGGTTTTGTTGCAGTAAAATGCAAGGAATAGTTCATCTTTATTTTAAAGGTTCTTAAAAAGGAAATATAGTGTTTCTAATTAGATTCAAGAGACTACTTAATGCAATTTGAGAAGGATGCCACTTGATCTTCTGGAATATGATTGCTTAACTTTCTAGCCCCTGTGTCGAAGTGGCATCGCAGTCAATGCACATACAGGTCGATACAAATACGGGCTGTGAAAGAGGGTTTTCATTTTCAGTTTTTGTTCCTGAAGGAATCTTCAGCCCTAGAGGAAAAATTATGGGAAATACAACAGGAAATGAAAATAGATTTTTGCACATGGATGGCTTACAACAGCAAGCTTAGGATTCTTAAGAGATAGAGTCCAACAGTCCCCTAATTGTGTTAACACTAGTTACAGTTTTATCTCTTTTTAGTCTTATATTCCCTTTTCTTAGGTTTTGGAAGCTGCTTATTTTTTCAGTTTCCAGAATAACCTTTTACAGATCATGTGCTAATATGAAAGCCCTTGGGGCAGTAAATCTTGTGACTAGAAGCATGAAAAGATGCACACAGCATTTTTCTCCCTAGTGTTAGTTGCATATCTTGTTATACCTTATCTGGTCCCTGAGAAGATATGCAAAGATTTTTTTATGTGTGAAGTGGAGGCATATTCTTCTATTCTCCAAGACCTGCATGTGCCTTATTTTTCTTTGCTTCTCCTAGGTGGTGTTATTCTGGAAGGTACATACATTCTGAAGTGTTTCAAAATAAATAATGGGTCTTTAGAATTAAACATAGTTCAGTCATGGGCCTTAGAGTTTCAGTTTCCATGCAGCGTTTTCACCAAATGGTTGCATAAATTTCTGAACGTTTTAATTTTTCAGATTTAAGACAAATTTTCAGTTCAAAGAATTATCTGATTCCATTTGTTTTACATAAGCTCTCAAAAAATAGTTTGAGAAATCTTATTCAATTAAGCACAATGCAGCATTTTTATTTTACTAATTGTAAATGATCACATGACCATAAATGCCTGGTAGGAAGTTCCGAACCTAAGAGGTTGCTGGCTTATGTAATGTAAAGGAAGTTTTATTTAAGCTGACGTGTTCAGTTTAATCGTAGCCTGGGATTTCTAAACCAGTGTTTATTATCTTACTTGAATGCTTGCATTGCCACCTCCCACGTAGTAAAAGCAGCAAGAAAAAATGTCATTCATTTGTTAAAGTGCTGCATGAAAGAATGCTCCTGCATGTCTGTTTCATTCACTTTATTTACTTTTTAAGGTGAAAATCCTTTGGCAGACGACCAAAGTAACCATGACATTAACTCAGTTGCTGGAGTACTGAAGCTCTATTTCCGAGGGCTGGAAAATCCTGTCTTTCCTAAGGAAAGATTTAATGATCTTATTTCTTGTATCAGTAAGTAGAAATCTATTTATTTCTCAATAGAATTTTACTTTCATATATACAGTAGCAGAATGAAAAAAGACCTAACTTCACAGTTCTTTTCTCAGACAATTTGTTTGTCGTCTGTAACAGTCTGGGTCGGCTATTAGTCATACTTGCAGCTGTGGTTGTTCCATTTTTCCAGGGGGATTAATGTACAGTGCAACTCTTTGTTTAATAGGAAAGGAAGAAAATCTTCTAGTGTACAGGAGATAGTTAAATTTATAAGCATTATTATTTTCTTCTGTGCCTTGAGGCAGATGGAAGGGGATGAAGTCATGACTGTGCAAACAGAGTGTGTTACTTTTCACAAAGGTTTTCACGCCCTGCATCTTGGGGTCGGTCTTGGTGAATAAGTAACAAACTGCTCAGCATTGTGTGGTTCTGGACCTTTGTTGTGCTCAGCTTAAAAACCCAGATCCAACTGTCTGGAAAACCATTAAGTGTAAGGACAGGGGGGAGCAGCTGAATGTTGTCAGCAGAAGAGCCCAGTCCGCCTTCCAACTCACAAGAGTTGTCAGTCTGTAATGGGATGCCCAAGAAGAGGAGCGTGTTAGTCTGTGTGCTGCTGATGTTTGTAGCTGGATGATGAAAGCTTGTAGTAATTTAGAAATTAGTCAGTGGATGGCTGAATTGCTTTGGCACGCACAAAGCCTTTTCAAGTTCACAGATCCCTGCAGATATTCAGGAGGTTTAAGGCCCAGCCAACCATCAGTAGGCTTACTGTTCCCTGTGGGTCCATTAGAAGTAGTCAGAGCAGTCCTTGCTGAGTGGAAGAACTTCCTTCTCTGAACCCTTCCTTTGTAAAATCGCTTGCTTCAGCCAGATGGGGCCAATAGACAGTTTCACAGGTAATGAGGGCTCATCCTTTGGGGATATTAATTAGGACAGGCTCTCTGAACTGTGTTATTTTGTCAGCAGTCAGGACAGCACTGATGTGTGCACAGTGTCCTGGACTGGCCAGCAGATGGGCTGTTCTGCTCTGTGCCAGGAGGAACCCTGAGTATGCTGTTTTGTTCCCATGTAGGGATGAGTGTAGTAATTCAGCCTGGAGATTATGAAATATGTGGATTGCTGGGGTCAGGTGTATGTGCAATGTTTCGGTTTTTGTCAAACAGACCTGCACAATTTTCTGCAGTTTAGCAGTCTGATTCCCTACTAAGCAGGATGCCGAGAGAGCCACGGTCTCTTTAGAAAGCATAATCTTTGTCCTGCCTGAGCTCAGCTTTATCTAACTGCAGTACTACAGCCCAGAAAATGTCTGCAAGTCATAGAAACTGAAATATAAAGTGAAATCGTTTTGATTGAGTGATTTTCTGCATGACAGGGATGATGGAACTTTACCTACTAATTCTGTGCAGATTTCCGTAACTTGTGGATGAATTAAAGCATGTCTGCTGGAAAAATGTATTGGTTTAATAGCTTCAGTTGACAGAAAATCTACCACATTCGTGGATAAGCTGTTCAGATTGTTAATCACTTTCATCATTAAACATTTGCACAAGATGTCTTTTTCAAAATTTCTGCTTTCAGATTCTGTCCATTGGATCTCCTTCATTATTTTTACTAAGCATTAAGAAAAATAGTGATGGCAGTCCTTATACATGAAGATACTATATGCATTATTATATGTAGTGAAGTAAGTGGAGTTGCGCTCCACTGTGTGGAAGACTTTTTAATAGAAACTTAAAATACCAAGTATGAGCTTGCAAAGATTACAGAAGTGAAGTGTTTAGAAGATGGAAAAATATCTGTGAGAAACAGTTGTTTACATTCATTCTAGGAAGAGGAACCTGGATGATTTCAGAGAAATTCCATTCATCATTGATGCTTCTGAAGACAGGATAGGATATGTGGTAGGAGATGGGAAGTTCACCAAAGTGAGCGTGGGTACATGGCACTTCTACAGCTGGGAGTGATTCGCTGACCTCTTAAACAGTTGCTGAGGGTGATCAAGTTCAGTTATCTTAAACTGATCTTCTGCTATCAAGAATTTTGAGGAAAATAACAGTGAATACAGCCTTTAGCATTAGGCCTTGATTTCCTTGGGGGAGGTCAAACTATTGCATGTTTGAGGAATTGGGTTGTTTTCAACCAAGAATTCACAACCTTTTTATTTAACTAGTAGTTAAATTAGCTGGATGATTATCCAGCAGAGCTTAGTTTTGATTAGTTTTGAACAAAGTCATTACTTTTCCCATTATTGGGATCGTTACTTGGGAAGAGATATTGCCATCTGATCCCAGCTTAGACCAGCCAGTTCTCTGAGCCTGTCCTAAATCTGGATTATCACCTCCATGGCATCTTATCAAAACAAGGTGTAGTGACTTTCCAGTCCCTGAGCAATGGCTGAACCCAGCCAACTCCATACAGTTCTTAAAGGTTTTTTTTCATACAGTGTCATATGGTATGGAACATCTCTTTAGTCAGCTGTCGTGGTTCTGTCCCCTCCCAGCTCCTTGTTGCCCGCTTAGCTCCCCTCGCTGACAGAGCAGTACAAGACATTGTTATGTCCTTGGTTATGTACAGCAACAACTTAAATGTTGGTGTTTTATCAACATTGTTTTTCTCCCAAAGCCAAAATATAATATCATACTGGATACTGCAAGGGAAAAAAAAAAAAAACAAAAAACTGTCCCAACTGAAACCAGGACAGCAACTGAGTAGTTCTGCTGGATTTGACTTGTACTATTGCTCTTGCAGAAGATAGAAATTTTCATTGTGATAATGTTTCCTAAGTGTTCTTGGCAGCTTTTGAAGGAAGACAGATACCTACAAAAGCAAGATCTTATTGTTTGATTTGGTTTCCTCAGGGTTATCTTTAGGGGCACTCTGAAATAACACGTTGTTGCCTCCCTCTGGTGAAAGGAGAAGACTTAAGTTTGGAATTTGACAACTAAGGAGATTTTCTTTTTGAACATAGTGGGGTGGTTTTATTTGTGTTGTCACAGTGGGAGTCTTGAATGTGGTGCGGGGAAAAAAACAACTCTTGTACCTTGTATCCACAGCCAGCCCAGGGTCACCATTGAGAGCAGCGAGCTGTGTGTCTGCATGGTCTGATTATCTGAGAGAAGCCCAGGGTGGAGTGTTTTTACAGCTGTGTGCCTCATCTGTGTGCCTTGTTAAGTGGAGCACTACTTCCAGGGAATAAGATGCTTTTTATTTAGAAAAAAGGAAGCATTTCAGGATACACGAACCTGTCACTACTTAGTTTAAATAGAACCTGTGTGACACATTGTATTAGAAACTGTCTGTCTCTAACATCCTTTCTGTTGCTGTCTTTCGATGTTAATATTTCATGTGTCTTGCAAAAAGGAAGACAGTCTAGGCAAGATTTTTCTCACAGATCAGGTTTGGAACCTGTCGTAGTTGCCCTAATTTATTTTTCTGTGCTTATGTCGCCCTAGTACACCCAACAGTTCCTTCACGTGCTAGGTGTCTTGACATTCATGTTGATGGGAGCAGGGTCAGACTCCATTCCTTCTGTGAGATCAGAAGTTTCTGTAGCTTCTTTAGATCATGGTTGAGTATGTAACGTCCAGGCAGCTTTCATGTTTTTGTTTTAAGATTAAGTAGGTAATCTTAATGCTTATTGCATCTGCTTACTGATGAACAGTGAGAAAAGTACTAAAAATTAACCTGTTTTCAATTAATTTTTCGAAGCGAATGCCAGTGTGTTTTTGTTAATTAGTAGCAGAACTTGTTATAAGAGGGGGGAGGGAGAGAAGCAAATCAATGAAGTTTATGTTCATGTTAAACTTTAAAAGGGCAGAATGTCACACATTCTATATGGAAATGTAATGTTGCCAGTGAAAAAAACCCTTGAAACTGAGGTACTTACTTATGGATGTCAAGCATAATTGAGGTTACAGCTGCAAAATGAACCTTTCCTCAGTACAACCACTGAGGAATTCCTTTGCATCTATGCATATATTTTCAAATGAAATAGAGCATTGTGATTTAATGCTTTCCCTTTTGGAAATATGTTGGAAGCAGAGCAAAATGACTGGCTTTTAGGGCAATTTGTATTAATTAGACTCATGAGAATGGTATTTTTCTGTTTGGGTTTGTGGACTGTTTTAGGTAAAATTGGGTCCAGTCTCTAACTTCTCCAAAGCAGGCAAGAAAGGTAGGACAAAACATAACAAATCCTTTTCATTATGGGCCATAATTCTGCATTCTTAGCAAAAGTAGTGGCTGCTATTACTCAACAATACAGCAGGTAAAATGTGGTCGTGGAGAAGGGAGAAGAGTTGTTCTGTACTTATACCACTTTCTAAAAATCGGGCCAGAAATCCAGAGATTGGGCCAAACATGATAAGTATTTGTAAGAGGAGTTACACGTAGGCAGAGGATACTGAAGCTGTGCGGAAGGGTGGCCATAGTTCACTACTTAAGGACTACAGTTCCTCTCCTGGAGTGAGTTTTTATACATGTGAATTATAATTTACATCTACATACATAGCTGTGCAATGTGGCAGTGCACTCATCTCAGCTGCCCAGGCAGTGTAGCTTCTGCTCAGATCATTATAGTTTTTGATTTCATCTCCTGTGCCCTAAATTTGAGATACTATGATGCTGGGATGGATGAAAATTTCTTCCTTCTAATTTTTCATTTTGATCTTTTGCAGCCAGCAAAGTTTATTTAGCTCGAGACATAATCATTATTTATGTATACGATTTACTGCTTTTCCAGAGTATCACTGAAAAAGAAAAATACTATGCTATGAATTGTCAGCTTTTCCTGAAAAATATTCAACCAAAAGACAACAGCTGTTTTCTTCACCGAGTGAGTGGATACCATTGTGTTTGTCCTCCTTCAGTGCCTTCTAGATCTTTCTAGATCCGAAAGAGCTGTAAATGACATTGTTGAGTTAATGTCTACATACCTTTGAGTTGGACTGGGCTCACCTACTGAAGTAGAAAGGAGTACAAATTGTGAAGTTCAGCAGTAACACATATTCATGTAGATTACTTGTCAGCTGCAAATGGACCATAAAAATTACATCTGCAAGTGTAACTCAGTCCCATTTGATGTTCAGTGGATGTGTAAAATAAGCATTAGCGTTCATTCTGTTAATAGTAGGAGCCACTCCAAGTAGTGAGAGATCCCCTCTCAGAGCTGCTACAATGGATTTTGTCCTTCAAAACAGTGGTCCTAAAGGTGAAAGATGTCTTACATTACCACTCTTTGCTTTCTTCTTCTTCCTTTATAGTGCCCTTGGCTGTGAAATATGGTTAAGTTGCACAGCAGTGACGATTAGGTTAGCACAATTCATTCATTACTTAATCTAGTCTTCACCTCCCATATGTTCTAATCAATATCTTCCCTTTGCAAAATGTTTGCAATACTTTTGTTACTACTGAGACTGGCCCATGAAGTATATCAACAGAGGATGATAAAAGTGCACGAACCAGAGTCTGTAGTTCTGGTTTGTGAGCTCTGACTGTTCCAAGGCTGAAACTTCTCTCTGTTGACTGTTTCACCACTAGAGAAGGAGAGGTCATATGTAGGGCCATGGCCAGGAAATGAGTGGTGCTTTGGTAGCATCTTTAACTGAACTGGGATGATATGGGCATGTGGCCAAATGGCCCAGAGGATTTGGGAACCATCAGCAATTGCTGTCTTGCAGAAGCCTTTTGTTTTCCATCACCAAAGCACTGAATTTATATATTTGAATACTTACTGCTTTTTACATGCTCCACTACTTCAGATTATTGCTTAATTAAACTTCAATTTGCCTTACATTTTCTTAATTTTACTTAGGATGAATGTTTCCCTCTCTTCATTTTTAAGTTATTCGTGTTTTATTTGCATTTGGGGGGTTCTGTTAGCAATTGTGTTTTCTTCTTTCTTACACTTCTTGCACTCTTCTGAGGCCTATGATTCACGTCTGGCCTGTTTCACTTTAATGCCTTTGCAAAAATTGCATCGTGAGTCACCAGATGATTTAAATGTGTTATTTCTTAAAAAAACAGAAAAGTGTGTATTCATTGACTTTGTAGTAAGCAAAGGTGACACCACCTCTCCAAAACAGGGGCCTGTGTTTTATCTTTCTTGGAGGTCAAAGCTTTCTCATGCTGTTGAGAAGTGGTCCTTAGCCCGTGGCTGACAAAGAGGCAGCTGGCTGATAATTTGTTTCATTTCTGCAGTGACCCTGGTATGCTGGATTAGTTTGATCTTTATGGCTTAGACAGGTCTAGGAGGCAGGTGTGTCAGTCAAGAGCTTCCGAAGTTCTGCTCTGCTCTGAGGAACAGGAACTCGTAAATAAGTAACAGTCAGTATTTTTTGTTTTCACCTAGTGGTAATCTTGATCTGAAGTTGATTCTCAAGTGTTGTTTACGCAGATTTATCTTTCCTGACATAGTTAGAGAAGTCATGTTGGTTCTCGGTATGTTTGGCCTTGCCAGGAGCTTATTCCATTCTCTGTGTTTGGAAATTAGACTCATATCATTAGAGCAACAAATCGGTTTTCACATTCTCTGATTCCATTTTCCATTAATGCAACTAATTGCATTATTTAAACAAGTTGTGTAATATCAGTGTTTCAGTTTTCTTAGCTAAAAGATGGGTAATAGGTCACTGAGTGCTGAGGTAAGGGTAATTACAGTTCTTTAAAAGCAGAGTAATGAAGAAGGCCTCCAACAGAAGCACTGTGGGTGAGAAAACACACATATACGCTGGGAAAATGGTGTTAATATGCTGTGGTATTGGCAGTGCCACTGGTTCCTTGCAGCTGCCAGCTTGTGGCCTGGGTGACCATTTGGTCCTGAGGTTCTCTTTATCAATGCAGCCAGTGGTGGCAAGGTAATGCTTCCTCTTTCCTCTGCAGCAGAGCTGCAAATTCTTTCTGCCTCGATGCAGAAGGAGCTCTCTGTATTCAGTCCTTCTTTCTGACACATGCGAACTCATGCACTTGAGACACAGGGGCAACTCTAAAATCTGTCTCCTCACTTAAAAGCAGCACGTAAATACATGATGTTACTAGATATCTCCTTTATACCAAATCAGTGCTCAGAAGGACAGACAAACCTTTTAAAATCACATGGAAAGCATGCAAACTTACCACTTGGCAGTGGTTTGGATTTTCAATAAAGAGGCTTTCATGGAAGCTGTGGCTGGGTTACCAGGAAGGAATTAGAAACACTCACACTTCAGTCTTGTGTGGATAGTTTTTATAGCTTCCTTGCAAAGGTGACCTACTGGTACCAGCAATGCCCCTACTGAGGTAGCTCAGCATGTGACCCCACATCCGTATTCTCTGTGCCTCCTCTGCCCTGTCTCTGCTGACTACAGAGACCAGTTCCTGGCTCATGCATCCTGTAAACTATGTCCGGGAGGTGCTCAGAAGAGTGGCAGTTGGCACAGACCAGGAGATTACTATGCAGTACCTGCATGCTAGCGTTCAAGACCATGCCCCATCTTGTTTTAGTTTCCTGGATTTAACAAAGCTATTGCACTCACATAGGCAGGCAGCACGCTGTTGGGAGGAGCCACTGGACCCACCTGGAAGTCAGCTCACGGCATTTTTCAGTTCAGTTCTGGTTTGAATTCAGTGATAACTGAACCTGATTCAGGGCAGGTCTGGTTTTAAGAGTCCAGGACCACAGCACAAAGCCTTACCAAGTAAGGCCTTTGATGCAGAAAAGAGATCCTGGCTATGTTACAACTTCCCTCTAGCTTCCCATATCCAGCGCACGGGGTGGAAAGGCTTGGGAGAAGCTGCGCCACAGCACTGTGGAGACATGCTGCTGATACAAGAGTGTTCCAGGAACTAACTGAAGCACTTTAGAACCTTCCTACCCAAACCTCATTCCATAGCACACCCACCTGCACACAGACACACAGGCTCAGAACCACCCAAACCTGTGACAAAGCCTCAAAGAAAGGTTTGGCAGGGAGGTAACGTGACCTAGAGGCTGCAAGGCAGCACTGGCAGTTGTAGCAGCATTTGCTGGAAAGAATTAAGAACTGAAGATGCAGTTTAGGCAGGTGGAGGAAGGCCTTGGGCTAAAAGCAGTGACAGTGAGCAGTGGCAGAAGAGCAGCATGGCACTCCGGTGCAGAAGTGAAGGTATGTAGCATTAGCATGTCTGAGATATGGTATCAACTGGAAAGGGAGAGAACTGCAATTGTTCTGCAGATCTCAGATGTGCAGACATCTCCAAGGCATAGCAGGCCCCTGTGAAGGACTCCTGTTCTTAACCAGTAACCCATCCCTAAACCTTCTGTTTCCATGCGTATTTGTGGTGCTGAGGCAGTGGCATCTCCCGTAAGTGCAGATGTAGGAACAGTTTTTGGAAGTCTCACTGCTAATTCTCTTCTAACACTTTGATTTTGATACCAAAATACTGATTATGAAACACCAGTTATTCTAAGAAACGTAAGTCACCACACGTTTTGTTTCTGCAGGTAAATTTTTGTTGGTAGAACTGGCCATACCAGAGAGCACAAACGAATACTTGTTACGCTGCTTACAGTTAACTTTTTAATGAAACTAATTATTTTAAATTTCTACTGTTGAATATTACTTTTTTCTTCTTGTGCAAGTAGTGTTTCAGCTATTGGCATGGCATCTTTGTGTTTGTTTATTACACCCCACGTAAGTGAAGACCATTGTTCTACTTTGTCATTAGTAGCTGTTTGTTGAGAAAACTGATTAGATAAGCTCACTGATTGAAATATTATAGCTGATCCATGTGCTTAAATAGAGAGAACGAGTCTGTTTTTGAAACTGGTGGCAAACTTCTCTCCTTGATTCCCTCAGATTATTTATGTTCTGTTTTTTTGGTTCCGTGAACTGCCTGGCTCAGCAAATGACTCAAGGTTTGACTTTGGAAGATTTATCACTTTCTATATTTAAAGACACTATTTTTAAACTCTGTGATTTTAGTGAGAGAAAAGAAGACTTTCAGGTCTTACTTTTCTAATAGCATATATGAGAAGATATTGTCCATGAATATGTGGTAGCAAAGAATCAAAATAAGTAGACTGACCGAGTACTATTTTAGACTGTAATATGAAATGTGATTTAAAGTACTTTCTTCTGTTCACAGGAATAGACAATCTCTATGAGAGGGCTCTTCACATCCGCAAACTCCTCCTCACTTTGCCCAGGTCGGTCCTTATAGTGATGAGATACCTCTTTGCCTTCCTCAATCAGTAAGTGCTTTATACTTCTTGGGGATACCATGTCTTTATCTGCTTTTCTACTGGTATCAGTATTCTTTACTGATATTCTTTGTACAGTTTACATTAAAATTGCATTTAATGCAGAGGTGATCTTTTAATTGACAACAAAAATAGAAGGAAAACACCAGTTTCTGGTTAAATTAAAATTGCATTTGTCCAACAGTAAGCAAGGTTGTAGTAAGACAGATTGAGGTAATATCTGAAACAGGGAGTGCAGTCTGCATGCAAGAAAAAAAAGAAAAACAAAAAAATAGATACGCACTCTAGTTACATTTAAAATATTTTACATGATTTAAAAGTAGATTTTATTTTCCTCATCTCAATCTGATTTTAATCTCCGGATGGAAAAAGTAAACAGTATGTTCAAACAGCACAGGCATTACAAGCTACCTACTTGATGCTAGGCAATGCCAGAATGAGATGTGTATTGCCTCTTCTGTTTTCTGTTAATGGGGCTACAAGTACATAGAGCATGTGTCCTCTGTGTATGCTTAGATATAAACTGTTTGGGTCCTAAGAAAACATAAACGGCTGCTGGAAGTAAGGGTATTTGGGAAAGGGAGAAGGCTTTATTACATTAGAAAAGCTACTTCATTCTTAAAGAGAAAATAAGGACAGTTTGGGCAATTGCTCTCCCTGCAGTCTTTCATAGCCCTCTCTAGTTCTGCTGCGCCTGGCATTTTCGCTGCGAACTTTTCTTGCTACACACTTTTCCCTGATTTTCTCTCTTCCTTCTGCTGTCATATTGTTTGTTTCCTGTTATATCTGTTTTAATATTTCCTTTTTCCTCTTTTTTTTTCCTAAATTTGCCCTCTGCTGATTCATCCTGTCTTCACTACCTTCCCCGTTTAATCCTTTCTGTTTGTTCCTATAGAAACAGGCTCTTTTCAGCCAGGCCGTGTGTGTGTGCCTGTGTTAACAGCTGTTCTTGTTTCCTTTCTTCTAGTAATTCATGAACCACTTTCGGGTAATATTTAAAAGAGGGGCAGAGACCCAAAGTTTTGTGAAAGCAGCTATTCACTGGAGGCATGAATTCATCACTCAGTAGTGACACAGTGTAAATGTCTGAAATGCTTAAGTTGCAGCTTCTCTGAATAGACATATAGATTGACCAGAGTTATACAAGATTGTACTTGGTACATGGTCATGTTAGCTAAATCTATGCTCCCTACACAGGAGTGCAACTCAGAAAGAAGGCTAAATCTCCTACTGCCTCCAAACTGCTCTTGTTGCAGCTACAGAAAAAAACGTTCCCGTAGTTCAGCTTTCTGCAAATCCAGTTCTGCTTTTTGCATACGTTTATATGGCCAAGAAGTCATCGGATCTCATGGCTGGAGGTCACCTGGTCTAGCATTCTGCTCAAAGCTTCTAAATGTAGATCAAGTTGCCCAAGACCATATCCAGTCAGGTATTTCAAAGGACAGGGAATCCACAGCCTCTCTGGGTAATCTGACCTAGTGTTTGGTCAGCCTCACAGTGGACAGTTTTCTTTCTGCTCTCAGCTAGAGCATCTCTTGCTGTGCCTTGTACCTGTTGCCTCTTATCCCTTTGGTGTGTACTTTCACAGTCTCTCTCTCTCACACTTGTGATTTTGAAGGTATAAGAATGCAGCTGTATTCCTCTTTAGTCTTCTCTTCTTAAGGCTGAACAGACTCACTTCCCTCCACATCACTTTCAGTTCTCTCCACATCGCTTTTGTATACCATATACTCCAGCTCTCTAACCATCTCAGTGGACTTGCACAAGTTTGTCAGCCTCTCAAAACTAGACTCAGTGCCTCTTGCCCATAGATAGTATATTGAATGCTCTGTGGTATAGAATAATGAATTCCCTTGACCTTCTGATTTTGCATTTCCCAACGCAGCTATGTATGCAGCTAGCCTTAGTCACCAGAGAACACATTGATGAATTGCAACCAACTTCTTGTCCAGAAGACCCCAGTGTTTTTCACCAGGAGCTGCTACGTAGCAGTTAGATCCAGACTGTAATAGTACATTCCAAGACAGGGGCAGGACCTTGCATTCATCCTTGTTTAACTAGATAAAGTCCATGTTAATGCATCCCTCCATTGGGTCAAGGTCCTTCTAAATAGCAATTCTACCCTTTACTGTATCTCCTACTCCCCACAGTGTGCCATCACCTGCAAGTTGGCTGAGTGTGCACTCCATCCCATTGCCCGGGTCATTCAACAGTGTCAGCTCCAGTAATGAATCCAGAAGAGTACAGAATGATACCAGTCACCAGCAGAACTTGCCATATTTCACAGTGATGGTTGCTATGTTTTTTACACAGTCATCTTGTACACTTACAAAGGCTGAACCATCTCACATATCAGTAGAAAAACATCTTCATTCAACACACAGGATGTGAAAACATCATGGCATAAATAGGAGACCATGGTTGATTTTACAAAGTAGTTATGAAGGCAGTCATTTAAAGGTTTGTCTCACCAGTCTGTACTGTTTGTACATGGCAGACGCTCATAAAACTCCCTTGCTAAAGGGAATATAATCCTGTATTTAAATGCAAGTAGTGCATGTGCTGCTTTGGAGTACAGAACAGCACTACAGTAAAGGATGTCTCAGCACCTCCGATTCTCTTTAACTGATCCTGCACCGAACCACTCAAAAGCTAGAATGTCCACTAGAAATTTTGGTGCTTTTGAATAAGGGAATAAAGAGCAACTTGCCATTCAAAACAAAATTGGAAAACTAGTCGTGTTTAATTTTCCGTAGGAAAGAAGAGCTGGCAGAAGGTGATTAATAAGAATAATCAAAGCCTTTTCTTTAGCTGCGTTCAAAAACTTCTGTGGGAATTTCTGAGCACAGTGCAAGTGTTGTGTAGTTAAAACAGAAACTGGAAGTCAGAAGAGTCTTTGCAAGATCGTGGGACTTAGTTACCTCCAGAAGACAATTCAGTCTGCATAAGCTACATAGCAGGTTGATGGGAGACATGCATCAAGGTCAGATGAGAAATGATATGCCTCTAATACCCACTTAGGATGCAGTCCACTTGGGCTTCCAAGGATAAACTGATGAGATGGATGCAGCAGCAGTCAATGCATTGTCCATTATCCCATTAGGTCACTACATGTAATAGTTTATGAACATGTACATGTATGCACACGTATGTGCTACAAACTCACTCTAAAATGTATATAAACTGTTGAAGAAATTTGCTTTTCTGTTTTGTTGTGTTATGTATGTGTCAGAGAGCAGGAAATCTCTGGGGAGAGAGCATGGAGTTTCTCCAGTTTCCCTAAATAAGGTTAGTTCCAGTGAAAAAGTCATTTCTTCTTGATTTTTTTTTTACTACAGCCTTTCACAGTACAGTGATGAAAACATGATGGATCCATACAATCTGGCCATTTGTTTTGGGCCAACCCTGATGCCTGTTCCAGACATACAAGATCAGGTGTCTTGTCAGGCACACGTGAATGAGATAATCAAAACTATCATCATCCATCATGAAGCTATTTTTCCAGATGCTAAGGAACTCGATGGCCCAGTGTATGAAAAATGCATGGCTGGAGATGACTACTGGTAAGTCAGAACATTGTCCTTCTATCTCCTTAATAAAATCATTAGACTGGTTGTCTGGATAACTCCTGTGATAAAGAATGACTTTCAAAGAAGTGTGGAGATAAATGAGAATATAATTTAGGTTCATATAGGAAAGTTTCAGCTGTAAAACACACGAAGCAAGGACAGTTATGATGAGGTTCTATACAACATTTTATGGAAGATGCTAGCCTTGTACTCAGCCAGATGATACCAGAATTCACGGTGCACTAAGCAGAGTCCACAGCTGTATAAGATAATAGCTGACTGGCTGAGAATCACTAGTTCAGAAGGGAGGTGACCACTGCTAACAAATTTTCATTTATGATTCCTTCCCCCTGCTCCGTTCCTCTCAGTCACACACACTTTTCACAAATGAAAGAAATAAATGATTCTTAATATCTGAAGATGTCTAAATGCGAGCTTTGGAGACTTCTTCTGTAATTATATATTCATAGCACGTCATGCAGTTTGTGTTGCACATAACTTTATAACGTTATAAGAATACTTTTAAGTAATTGCATGGAAGTGACAGATCTTTGATACAAGTGGAAAATATCAGCTACCCCCAGTGGACTGCAGGGGAAAGGGACTGGAGATGAATGCTCACTGAAGCATTCTTTTCATGGTCTAGTTTCTCTTTCTGCTTGACCTTTTGTTTCCTTTCAGTGACAGCCCATACAGTGAGCATGGTACATTAGAGGAAGTGGACCAGGATGCTAGTACAGAGCCCCATACCAGTGAAGACGGTACGCCCATGTTGTTATTGTTTCTTTGATAGGAGTAAGCTTTACAGGTGTTTCGTGCAGGCTGCATTCTTCCTTTCCTAATTGTGTCTCATTTGAAAGAAAGGTTTTTCAGTCCTGGTGTGCCATAGCGAAGCCAAGATTTTTAGTCTTTGTTTGTGTTCTTTTTCACTCTGACCCATGTGTGTTTGGCCAGCTGTTTCCTTGTCCTCTTCTGGTTTGCCCAGCAGTCACAGGAAGGGCAAGATAGAAACTATTTTCAGTCAGCAAATACTGTTTTCTGATGTAATGTAACACTTTCAGTGATTCCTTGTCTTTGTCTGCAAAAGCTGAACTTAACAAAAGTTTGTCTTCAAATACTTTAACTGTTCTTGTGTCAATATTCTCTATTTTGATGTAAGTGTAAAAGCTGCTGCCATCTAAGAGACTTTTAACTACTGACAGACGTGTATTTACTCCACCCCAAGTAAAACTTCTGGATGAGTTATTGACAGTATTGATCATAGACACTATGAACGTTTCAAATATCATTGATATCCATGAAAAACTGGATATGTCTTTGTTATACAATTCTTTTTTAACTAGGTTCCACAAGTTATAAAGGTCTGTTTGACTGTGACGTACCTCAATTGAACGATCCCTTCCAGAAACTTTTTTCCTAGTTACAAGCAGTTCTAACAGATGGAAGGAGGTATCAAAATTGTTAAGTAGCCAGTTAGAGAAGGATTAAAATAACGCTTCCTGTAGAGAATTTGCTGCAGATCTGTCCAGCAGGCAGCTCAGCAGCAAGCACACCTGCACTTAGAGCCTGTGCAAACAAAAGATCCCTCTTGACCGTCTCAGAGGATGCATGGAAGGAGGAAGAGAGGAGAGAGGAAGAGGAGGAAAGGAACTACAGCAGTAAAGGAAATTATTTCTTTTTTAAAAAAGTAATTTATCAGGGACATTAGAAAGGAGCTGGGAAAACTGCCATAGAGAAGGGAAACAGTAAGTGTTTCCTGTAGGAAACTGAACTACAGTGGACCTAATGCACAGAAAACATGCAGATACTTGTTTCAGTGTAGCCGTGTCTGTCTGCTTTGTCATGTAGACAAGCTGCCTGTGACAGATTGCCTGTCTCTTCCCCTTTGCTGGGATGAGGAGGGGCAGGCAGAGTCTTATCAATGCACATGTTCAGAGAGGAGGCACACTTGAGTATGTAAGCATCACACAGGGGTAAAAAAAACTGAAAGGAGAAATGTCTTGTTGTTTTTGTGCCATGCCTACACCCACTGTAGGGAATATTGGCAGTTTAACGAGAGAGCCTGTACATGGGATCATCTTGATCACCTCTGCAGAGCTAAGAGCACCTTCCAGTACAGTGCCATTAAATGGTTTGCACAGTCTTATAAATACACCTTATCTTTCCAAGACAGCATAGCCATGCTTTAGGATACATCCTTGTATTGTAGGTATCAAGCCAGAACAGAAGCTGAAGAATTCCATCTGCCTCTTATTTAGAGTATAATTGAAGTAAGTAGTGAAATGCAGGCAACACATCAGTGCAAGTATTTAAGTTGGCTCTATGGTCAAAATGAGAGAGTGTCAAGTGGACAGGGAAGAGAAGTGTATTTCTCATTATCAGCTGAAGGTGGTTACTGCAAAACTACTCTTTGGAAAGATTAAAACATTAGAGTAAGAATATGGCCATTCAGGCTGTGAAAATACCTAGCTTGTCACTTGGTGCTCACTGTTTGTGGGAACTACCAGGCCATTTGTTGCAGTAACAATTTTACATTGCTGTTTTGTTGCTACTTGTGTTACAACTGTGTCCTTGGTGAAGGCAAACCCTGGAGAAAAGAGCTGTCAACGGAACACTGAGAGATTGATCTGCTGGATGTGTGTGGTTTTTTGCTCACCAGATGGGCCAGCACTTGGTTGCCCCATCACACCTTTTTGATCCATTCAGTACTAAAAGGAAGCAGACATTTGTGCTTACAGCAAAACAATTGTTAGCGCAAAAATATTTCTAATCTCACAAAATACTGTTGCAAAGACAAAGATTAGCTGCGCACAATACCCTGTTGGCTGTCAGTTCTCACTCAGCTTGCAAGCTTTAACTCTTTTGTTTGCATGGATAGGAGCTTTCCATTACAGTAGCTCATTTTTCTAATGTAGGCTCCAGGCACTAGTGCATTTACCATCTCACATTTATTCCAACATCCACATTTACATATTTCTTTGGACAAATATTTTTGTTAAATGTTCGTTGTACCAAATGTGAGAATGGGTGAGAATTGTACAGTGTGCATATCAAATGGTATGAGAGTCACCGATCAGTCCTGTGGTGGACAAAACGAGAGCTTCCACTAAGGAGTCTGGAGTATCTGGGGGGATTCAGTGTGACTGATTCATTGATTATATTGTCCACTTGTATGTGGACAGTGGCGGTGTTGTATTGCTCAGACACATGGTACTCAAACATCTCACCCTGCTGGGAGATGGAAGAAGCAGATTCTGTAGATTTGGAGATTTAGAGAATTCAGATGTGATTCGGCTTTCAGAAATCAGCTGAAAATCTGATGAGGTTCATGCTGAAATGTTCTGTACATACCCAAGACCAGGGAGCTAACCTCATAGGAGTTACAGGGTTGTTGCAACATAATCCAGAGGCTATGATCAGAAGCTAAAGGATTTGTTTTTCTGTTTCACTTATTTTTGCTTTAGCAAGCTAAGAATTGCTTGCTATATAAACTTAAACTGTGTGTGAATCTTTCTTCTCTTACTAGAATAAACCCATCTGTATGTGCTAGTTCGGCAGCACTAGGAGTGTTTAATTACAATTCACAAAACAACCAGACTTCTGAAAAATGAAGTTAATGTAGTATATCTACAGAGGTAACATCTGGAGGCTCGGGGAAAAGATGGCTGCAACTTGTAATTGAGCGTATAAATACTTCATAACTGCTTGGTTTTAAGCATATAAGCTGTCATTTTTTGTTCTGAGGCCATTCATCTTTGTTTATTTCTGTTGATTGCTGGAAAGGGGAAAGGAGAAGGTGATACATTTTCCTGTGGCGGTTTTGGGTTTTCATAAATGTGAGTAAAGTATCCCTGGTGAGGAAAACGTGTACGTTTCTTTTTCCTCCTAAATCCAGAAGCGAAATTTAATTTGTAAAGTTGTACTCACACGTAGGCACCAAAAAATCTGGCTGTAATTTTGCAACAGAAAGTGCCCCTGCAGTAAAGATTCAAATGATGAAGGGTGTTGTTTATGTTTCACTCATGCAGACTTTACAGTCCTTCTTTTGCCTATGGTTTGCTGGATTTTTTTTTTTATTCCTGTTGGGGTGTACAAAAAGACATGGCTAGATTTGTTTTCAAAGGAAGTAAATGAGAATTTCCTGAGGAAGTCAGACAGATGGGTCGTTTCTCCTGGGAAAACATGCATACAATTATGTCATACCCTGTGTAGATATCTCATAAACATAGGATAAGAACTGAGACAGAACTTGTGCTGGAAACAAAAATTACAGGAACACGGAAGGCTCTGAGTTATTGTCGTGTCCCCACCGTGTAATATTTGTGTTACTTTTCAGCAGTTCACTCCTTGGCTGATGTTTTACTGAAACCTGTCCTGCCAACAGTGTGCAACATTTCTTTGCTTTTTTGTTTGCAATTGCAAAGCTGCCTTTCTGTGGTGGGGTGCAGAAGAGGCAGAACAGATCAAGGGATCAGGAGATAGCTTCTTCCCAGAGGGTATGGGGACACAGCGTGTTCCCAGCATGCAGGGCACCCCCGGGGTAACTGAGGGTGTGTACAGCAACAGCAACCCTCCTGAAAAGTGCAGGGAGTCATCTCCCCTCTCAGCCTTGTGCCCCAAGGTGCAGGGGTGCCACCCTAATGCTGTCACCAATGCGAGGAGGCCAGTACTACATATGGGACTGAAATTGCAAACTTGAAATCAGTGCTTAATGTTTCCTGTGCCCCTTCTGCTCTCCCCCAGAAAGCTGCTGGGTCTGGGCAGCTCTGCTTACTGTCCATCTGTCCTTGACTTCTGAAGACACAGCAACATAACGTGCCATTAAATGGTGGTAGTGATCAGCACTAAACTTGGGATCATAAAGAAGTAAGAACAAAGCTGACTGTAATAAAGTTCCTAAAGCTTCTCCCACAGTTCTTCAGTTTGCCCTATTTTTTCACTTCCATATCTTTGCCTGAGCCACTGGAGATGATAGCTGGTGAGATCATATTTGTCACCAAATGCTCCTTGCTGCTGTAGGCAAATGCCCCCAGGTATTGACAGAGCAATGCAATTACATTTCGCTCCAAGCTGTCAGTTTTACTGTTAGACATTGCAGTTCAGTACCACACAAAATTTGAAATACAGATCCCAAATTCAACTTTCATTGCTTTTGCTGTGTTCTGAAAAATATTTCTCTGTCGGTCAGTAACCTTGGTACTGAATGGCTTAGCTTCTCAAAATGCATTTATTTCTAAGAATAACTGCTGAATACTGTTTGTTAGAGGAAAGTTCAGTCCACATAACAGGAATATTCAAGCAAGGAAAATGCCCCTTTCAAAACAGTAAAACCCAGCTGAGTGTATTTTTTGTCCTGTTAATAAAACTGTGAGATTCACTGGCCTTTCCTCCATGAAGAAGCAGGGTTTGTTTCTGAAATCTAACAAATGTGTCTCAAAAGTCACGTCTGTTATGGGTACATTACCAGTTCATGCACCTGTTTCCAGTGAGGTGACTCCGCTGAGGCTCTGCAGTATGTTGCCCAGAGAGGTGGTGGATCCCTGGAGATGCTCAAGGTCAGGCTGGGGAGGGCTCTGAGCAACCTGGTCTACCTTTCGGTGTCCCTATTCATTGCAGGGAGTTGGACTAGATGGCCTTCAAGGGTCTCTTCCAACTCAAGATTCTTTTAAAATATGTCAGTCTGGAGTGAGGTGCAGGCGATGGAGATACAGTAGACAGATTCCCATTGTGTGTCACACTTATATTAGTATAGTTCCACTAATTCTAATTTAGTCCATTAATTGTAAATGAAATTACATTTAGACCTGTACATGCAAGTGTGGGATGCTGTATGACCTGTTGAAATTAGCAGAGAAACAGGAAATCCCTTAACTAGTTAACCTAGGGGTCTATATATTTATTTTACCTGGTGTAGAGAACCTGCTTTGGCAGGGGGACTGGACTCAATGATCTCTTGAGGTTCCTTCCTATGTTTCTATGATTCTATCAGTCAGTCAGTCCATCCAGCATGTATGGTCCTTATCAGTTCACTTCAGAGAATGTCAGAGAAAAATATGCCTGGGCAACTTGGGATCTTCTGATATGCTGGAAAGTATTTCTTTGTGTGTGTGTGTGAGAGAGGGGGGAGTTGGGTCTCTTTGTTGTTGTTTTGTTGTTTTTCTGGCATTTCAGAGTATTACTCGTTAGTGATTGAGTGACTCTGAAACCTGGCTGCTTTTTCTGAATTCTTGACCCATTCTTCCATAGTCAGTAGCTTATTTCCAGGCTCAGAGTTGTGTCCATATGATCTTGTCCTTTTGAATTCTACCTGAGTTCAATGATATCTTCCTGTAATGAATTGGACAAGAAACTTGAAATGTGTAAAAACAGCATTTCCTTCTATCAATTTTAGGTTATTACAGTTCATTTTAATACTTCTTTCTTCGGTCATCATGCAAAATAAACAGGCACGTTTAATTTGCTTTCTCTTGCCATGGTAGTAACATCTTTCCATGCCTGTGCTTGCTCTGTCACATCTGTATTTCATGGTATAGACATACTTTAGGTAGAATGTCTAGAAATAAAAACAAGATTGTGTGTTAGAATCTATCAGTAATATACACACCAGCATGAATTTTTTCCAGATTTCCCAGATTGTTTCCATCTATGCCCTCTTTACTCTCTCTTTGCTTGAGAACAGAAACCTCTCACCCCCCTTGGGGGGATGCCTGTCCATGAGCCATCCAGCAGTGGCGTGCTTTGAAGAATTAACCCTGTCATTGCCAAGTTCTTAGTTGTTTTTATATAACCGATTTCTCATGATGTGCACTCCTTTTGTGTGGTAGAAGTTATTTCCCCATGCCACTTCATGCTGCCACCTCAGTAAAGTTTCTGGTCTTACAACGCTGACCAAGCTGAGCACCCTGCAGATTGCCACAGGCAGGAGCTCACAGCATGGCCACGCGTACAGCAAAGTGCTGGACAGCATTCTGTGTGCTGGGCAAGTCATTAAAACAGATAACTGCAAACTGAAGCCTCAATAAAGGTACGGTCATTATGTTTGCTTGCTGCAGGATGAAGTTAATTTTAAAATGTCATCATAGAGGGACAGTGGCTTTTATTACATGCCTGGCTCTGTGGGGAATTACAGCCTCAGCGATTTTAATTTGCACCAGACTGGAAGTTGCTATGCTAGTCATTAGCCCAGGTGTTAATTTCCACCTAAATATTGTTCTGGTTGTATAAAAAATGGTTATTTCATAGGTCCTACTTTCAGTTACTCAAACCAACAGTGTATTAATGTTTTAAATGGTACTTTGCAGGATTTTCTTTGTATTTTGAGCCTGCAATAAGAAAATGGTAATCTGTTTGAGCTCAGGTGCTTTTGGTTGTTGCAGAAATCACAGCCATTTCATTGGCGTCTGGGGACAGCTCTGAAGACAGCTGCACTGCTCAGACATCAGCAGGTCTCTGAACCAAGGATAGGTTACAGATTAAGGTCCACTGCAGTGTCATTCTGAATTTACCAGAATACAGAAGGAAGAGTTTGGGTTTTTTTGTTCTCTAAACCAAGCTTTTAGAGATAGATAGTAATATTTTATTAGCTCGTAGCAGAGTGGCTTCTACATGCTGTGTGGAGATCAGCTGGAGAATGCTCTAATCAATGTTTAACTTCAAAAAATACCAAACACCCCAGCAGAAACCAGGGGGGCTTGGGATGCTGGAGCAGCTGGAGCTGCCTGAGGCAGCTTCCAGCCACGCAGGGGCTGCCCTGCTGAGCACTCATCTTCAGGCAGTGCAGAGCTGTTTGCATTACTCAGCAGGGCATCAAGAGAAGCTGACACAGATTCAAGTACTAAGCTTCAGTATACCTCATAGTTCCAAGATGTAAAAGCCTTCAGTGGCACCCACCCGAGCACTGCATCCCTACTCATGCAGAAGGAAATCCTGTCTTTGTTTGCTGCTGCAGATGTTAAAGGCAGTCTCATCGTTTTTATTGCACTGCTTGCTCAGATCTCCAATTATTCAGTTTGTTCATCTTACATTCAGAGGTTCTCACTGCCTTACCTCCGTCCCACTCCCAGTCATGTAAGAGCCCTTCTGCTGTAGGCCTTGCCCACTCTGCCAGCAGCAGCTGTTGTGCCATTAGAGCCTGCTGTTACATCTTCTGCAGCTTCCAAAGCAACCCAGATGTTTCATGCTTTGGGCACTGGTTGACTGTGTTTCTTTATAAGGGACATATTACGATGACTGCTTGAAGTCTGCCTTAGCTCAGCTGATCTCTGTCAGCTCTGCTCAGTAAGAGTGAGCATGAAGAAGATGCAGTGAGTGGGTTTGATGAAGCCAGAACGCACAGATAGCCCCCTGTGGAATCTGATAACCACTCTTTTTCCCTCCCTACCCAGAGTGCGAGCCCATAGAAGCTATAGCCAAGTTTGACTACATTGGAAGATCTGCACGAGAACTCTCTTTCAAAAAAGGAGCTTCCCTTCTCCTTTATCATCGAGCATCTGAAGACTGGTGGGAAGGAAGGCACAATGGAATCGATGGCCTTGTCCCTCACCAGTACATAGTGGTGCAAGATATGTAAGCAGCATCTTGTGCGACCGGGTGGGGGGGTAAAAGCATACTGAAGTAATTAACAAGAAATTTCCAAATGAGCCAGTGCTTTGAAGGTTCAGATGGGCTAAGCATTTGCCTTCTGAGCAGCATCCCTCTGTCTTTATTACCTCAAATTGGTAGCTTTCAATCAAAAGCCACTGCTCAGCTAAGCAACTTTGTGGATGTGTTCACAGTACATTAAGAGATGGGTGCTACTGCAGCTGTTCTAATTTGACTATCTCTATCTAGCAGTTGCTGATAGTTAACTTCTGAATAGCAGAGGGTGGAGAAGAGCAGCCTTGTTTTGCAGTATTAAGCTCCTGCATTGCCAAGGATAACAAAGTTGTTGATGAAAAGGTTACACGCAAACAGAAGGAGCTCAGTAATCAGAAGGATTGTAAGTGATTTTTGGAGTCACAGAGAGGCTGCAGTGCATTATAACAGGCTTGCTCTTCTCGAGGGAATTCCTTAAGGGGGATTAACCCCTGGGAGTGCCAGGATGCTCTCTTGTCACACCTGATTCACTGACCTCTAATCTCACCATGTGTGTTCTACTCAGGGATGATACTTTCTCTGATACACTGAGCCAAAAAGCAGACAGTGAGGCCAGCAGCGGACCTATAACTGAGGACAAGTCATCATCAAAGGACATGAACTCTCCCACAGATCGTCATTCTGATGGGTATTTAGGAAGGTAAGCTTGGGCATCACAGGCTTTCACTAGTACTGCTCACAACTCAGGTAATATGGCAGTGCTTCTTGGCACGTTATGGTGGGTCACTGCAACTCGTACCATGACCACTTCTTCATTCACACAGGCAAAGAAAGAGATCAGAACCTCCCCCTCCTCTAAGGCGCCCCGGCAGAAGCAGTGATGGTCACTGCCCAGTGCACCCACCTCACCCTCTCTCCAATTCATCCGTGGAGCTGGGATCCCCCAACCTGGCAACTCACTGCAGCCCCAGAGCCCTTCTTCAGAACCGCAGCCTCAATGCAGACAGCCCTGAGAGGAGGCGCAGGCCTGGACATGGCAGTCTCACCAACATCAGTAGGCACGATTCTCTGAAGAAGATTGATAGCCCTCCAATTAGAAGATCAACATCGTCTGGTCAGTACACAGGTTTCAATGACCATAAGCCCCTGGACCCAGAGTCAATAGCTCAGGTTTGTGCCTTTTTTATTTCCCCTTGCTCTCTGCTTTTAATAGGAGCAGACATCAGTGAACAGCACAGGGGGAGTACACTAGTGCAAGCGTGCAGGAAAGTATCCCACTTAGCTTTCTAAACAGTGAAGGAAAATGCATTAAGAGATCCTGGATGGAGAAGCACGAGGGGAATAGATGTTGCAGAAGCAATAAAAAGAAATGATTTCCTGTTATACCGTAACGAAACTGCCTCTGCCACACGCTCTGCTAGGATAATAAATGATTGCAACGGTTGCATAAGTCTCTGTGCTCTGATGAAGACAGGCCTAATCTAACATGCATGTAATTAGTGTTCAATTATCTCTGAGTATTATGGTATGCAGAAAAGTGCTTTGAACGGCTTGTAGTGGCCTTGGCCAGTCAAAGTACAGATTCACATTCCAGAGCTCTGTGAAATGTAAATCATGTTTAGCTTTGATATAGATCATATATGGCTCAGATGGTATGATTATTTGGTGCTTTAGCTGTTCCTGAGAACATAAAATGCAAGAAGTTGCACCACTGTAAATCCTGGGCCTATGGTCCCCATGAGAGCCTCTCAACAGTCTCATTCCTGTCAGTGAAGTGATGATGTTGGTCATCATGGAAGTAGGAAGAGATGCTTCATGGTGCAGGTGGTGAGACACTGGAACAGACTGCCCAGCAAGATTGTGGATGCCTTCCCCAGGAAGCGTTCAAAGTCAGGCTGGATGGGGCTGTGAGCAGCCTGGTCTAGAGTGAGCTGTCCCTGCCTATAGCAGGCGGTTGGAACTAGATGATCTTAAAGGTCCCTTCCAACCCAAACCATTCTGTGATCTGTGATTGTGATCTGTTCTTGAACAGATGGATCCTTCTGTCTTCAAAACTCAGATTTTGTCTAGATAGCATAACATGATTGCTGGGGGCACCCTGAGGAAACAGTATGATTGCAAAAGTATTTTCCAATAACCCTGACGTTCATCTTTTAAAATTTCGTGTACTAACAGTGCTTGCTTTCAAACTGTTCTTCCAGCGAGGGACTCAGGGGACTGTCATGGTTGAGTCAGAAAGCTGAACCACTATCGGGGAGTTAGAAAATCTAGATGTTGTTCCTCTTTTGTTTTGCTCTAAGCTGTTTATTTACTTTTCTTGAACCACGCATGGTGCTGTTTGGCTTGAGCTATCATTTTTCATGCCTAGACTGGTGATAATTCAGCAGTGAAAGAACCTGAACTTTGCTTAACCTACATGAAAGTTCCTGTGAGTAAGCAAGGAACATCAGATATTTAACCTCAGTTCTAAGTGCCGCTGAGAAGCGATAGACCATTGCTGGTGCTTTCTTTCAATACTTGTGCTGGAAAGCCTACTGAGAAAAAACAGTTTCTAAGATAAGCTCGTGGAACAGTGATATCTTGCAGTTTTTCTGCTTAAAATTTAGCTCAGAGAAACAGGAGAGCTGACAGACGTGCAAGTGTGACTTCCTTACAGAACATGGTTTCATAACCCCTGTGAGGCCGTACCTGTCCTGAGCAGCTGAGGGATGAGGGTTGTGGTCAACTAAAAGCCAGCAACAGGAACAAAATCTAAGCAACTGGCGTAACCCCAGGGATGCCAGAAATCCTCCCAGTTAAATAAAAATGCCGTGAAGCAAATATTCATTGTCCTATCTGTCACCTAATCAAATTGTTTCCAGGTTTTGGCTTAATTGATTTTCTTTAAACAATTTAGATGGATTTTGGTGTCACGTAAACAGGTTAAACGTTGGCAACATTCAGCCAAAGCTGCCATCTTGTCAATTGTGGCATCTTTCAAATAAATCTGGTGCAAATTGGCTTTAGCATTCTTAATATTCATTAAAGAGGGGATAGTCAGCAAGTTAATTGGTGCAGTTTCCGCCCCTCCCTGGCCCTCGAGCTCTGTGTGTTCAGTAGCAGCTCCAGTGACGTGCCACTCTCTCTGTGCTCTGACCCAGGACATTGAGGAGACGATGAACACGGCGCTGAACGAGCTCCGTGAGCTGGAGCGGCAGAGCTCCGCCAAGCATGCCCCGGACGTCGTGCTGGACACCTTGGAGCAGATGAAGAACAGCCCTACCCCCGCCACCTCCACAGAGTCACTGAGCCCTCTCCATAGCGTGGTTTTACGGAGCTCTGAGCCTCAGATTCGCCGTAGCACTAGTTCTTCCAGTGACACCATGAGTACTTTCAAGCCCATGGTGGCCCCTAGAATGGGAGTGCAGCTGAAACCTCCTGCTCTTAGGCCAAAACCTATTGTTCTTCCAAAAACAAACCCTAGCATAGGGCCTTCCCCTCCTTCCCAGGGTCCAGCAGACAAATCTTGCACAATGTAGAAGCTCAGCCACCCACAGTGCCCGGCTGGAATATGCTAGGGAAAGAAATGGATTAACAATAGAAGTCAGGGCTCCATAACATCATTTGTTCATGTTTATAACTGGAGAGGCTTTGTTTTTCAGTGTTTTTGAATGTATTGTCTGAAAGTAGCTTACATTAACATGGGCATTTGTATTTTGTATGGTTTCAATTAAAAGAAGAACTGGACAATTGTGCATCATTTTAAAAGAGAACAAACGTAGACTTACTTGAAAACTCAATGCTGCACCGTTTGTAATAAAATCAACACGGATCACAAACAGCTTGCCACGTTGTACCATATTTCACAATCTTACTGTAACTGTGTAATAACAGATCCTGCACAAAAGTAAGGGGTCAGGGAGGGGGGTATCAGGGAGGTGGAACCTCTCATTTCCGGGTCACCAAACCAATTCTCAAGCAAGTTAGGAAGAACTGAAATATTGCATGTGAGGGTTAAGTGTCTGTGTGGAATGTCTAAGTCATCTTGGGCCTCAGATCCTATTTAAGACACACACGAAGAAAAAAAAAGCCACTACAGCTCTCACAGTTAGCACCAGTGTTCAGCTTTCTTGTAGTCAGTCTCACTTTGGGACAGGTGCTGAATGGATCTGGAGATCACATTGCTCTGCTCTCACTGATAAAAAGCAGCGTCCCTGGTCACAGCTAGTGCATCTCCAGGGTAGTGTCAAGGAAGTCCTCTCTTCACCAGCCTAGACCTTCATTCCCTGGTGTGCATTTTTCACGAAAGCCGTCTTCATTTTCAGTTGCTAGCTGGGTGAGCCGGGCCCTGGGGAGCGTGTGACTCTGTGGGTCCTCTGTGCAGGCGCGCTGCCCCTCAGTGGGGCTGGGTCACACGTGGGGCAGGCAGCTGTCCTACCACCTGCTTTCAACCTGACTCAGGTTTTCCATAACCACTTTTTCCCCTCTTGATTTTGTTTTTTACAGCAGAAATCAGTACCTTTCTTACACCTCTGTGTGAGTGAAGTCTGTCAGCTTTGCTTAGCGCTGTGTTGTTGAGCTTTGCTCCACACGAGCTGTGTGTCCGGCTGCTGAGCGCGTTGCAGCAGTGAGCCAGCCTGTGAGTTCTGTGAATAAGATTTCCCATATCCAACCCATAAAGTAAGTTCTGGTGAAGAGGATGGGGGAAAAAATAAATCCGTGGTAGTCCAGCTGTGGGAGTAGAACAGGCTTTAAGGTCTCTCTTTCCACGTGTTATTTAAGATCTTGGCGACACAGAGCTTTACATTGCCCCATTCACTACACACAGTTCAGTCTGGGTGAGGAAGAGTGGTGACAGCTTTTGATAGGGACTGTTACCGAGGCGGTGGAATTCAGGAGCAACTTCTGGAGTGAGAGAGAATGCAAAGCCCCAGAGAAAAGCGTCCCATTAAATGCATTGGAGAGCCACACGCCTGGGCTCTCCCACCACTCCCACTGTGTGCAAACCCACCATCAGCCCCACTGCTGGCTGTCCTCTGTCCCAGCGAGAGGCAAAATCCAGATCCCCAGAGCACAGTGCAGGCAGTGGCTCCCCAGCCCGGTCAGTGCTGCTCTCTGAGGTCTGCACACTCCTTCAGGACCAGGAGATAAGCGGCAGTGGTTCCTCAGTTTACTAGAAAACAGTGAAGCAAACTGGAATTCCGGCTGTCATTGACATGCAGTTGTAGTCTAGCGTTCTTAAAATAACCTACCTGGCGTAATTGAGATGGATACCTGTATCTTTAAATTGCATAGGGAATTTTGTATGTTTAAATAACTGTACTGAACTCCATAATGCTTATATTAGAAATTGTTTAGCAAAAGAAAATATTAGAAACAGTGCATTTAGTGAATGCATCCACTTAGTGCATTCACGCAGTTAAATGTGTAGTTCGATGGTAATTATAGATACTTTAAAGTATAGTAAGTGGATATGTAACAGGAAAGACTGCTACAACTACAGACGTACTAAAGGGTAACTCCTGCACACCTAATCGAGTCAGTATTGTCCTTTACTGTCAAGTTTGATGAATTGCAGTACTGGTAGCTTCCTGCTTGTTGACTGTTACCTACTTGTGTCAATGTACATCTGTAGTATGTACATGTGAAAGTGCCTTTAAATTTTAGAGGAGCTTTAGCCTTGCTCTTGTACTGTTGCATTTCCATTGCATCCTTCCCTGTTCGTGTATGGCTGCATTCCCATTGCATTCCTTCCATTCTCGAAGAACAAACAAAAACATGGATACTTCACGGTTCTGGAAGAGAAATGCACTGTTAATCTGTTGTGACAATGCACTTTTATGTATAGTACTGTACATTTTGGCATGTACCATTACAAGCTTCAGTATACATTCAGGTTTGTTCCTCATAGTGTATCTTTATAATAAAGAAGATAGTTCTGTCTGTGCGTGTAGTTTTGATGGGTCAACTTCCATACTGTCTAGCGTGGATTTCTCATTTACCCTTACCTTCCCCATGAGAGAATAACCAGTATTTCCTCGCCACCCGCACCAGCCCTGCAAAAGATCACCATCATGGCCTGAAGCAGCTCTTGTTCCCTGACAAGATGCTCTGTAATTGATGAGCACTGTCCCCATACACTCACCAAAGTCTTACAGTGGTTTGATGGGGGGGGGAGGGGAGAGAGAAAAGCCATTTGGAAAAAAGCATTTTGAATGCTTGCTGAAACCCAAGAGAGCAAGGGGAGCCATCCTGGGCTGTGGCCGGGCCCATGGGGAGGAGCAGCGGTGCTGGGGATGCTACCACTGCCCATGGAGGTGCTGGAAACCCACAGGAACGCTTCTTGGTGGGCCCATCTATCAGCCTACAGTGCCAGCCTCATTAGGTCAGGCGCCCAGTGACCTACTTTAGGTATTTCTTCTCACCCTCTCCCACACAAAAGCCCGCTCAGAGCTGCAGGAAGGTCCAGCACAGGTCGTCCCTCACTCGAGGCCCTGCGTAGCCCAGAGGAAGCGTAACCTAATTCCTGCAGTCAGCTGCTGTGCAGAGACTCCCATGGCAGCTTTCAACCTATTTTAAAACAAAAGGGGAATCACGAGGAGTACCCTTCCCTTGCTTAACTTGATGGTTTGCTGTTTGCTCGCAGGCCTTGCATTGAAGGCAGGCCCTACAGCACTTAACAAAGCAATGGGGGTGGTTGTGCTGAGAAAAGTCTATTAACAGGGCAGAAAATGAGCAGCGGTGGAAGTGGTACGTTCAGCTCGCTGGTCACCTCTGGAAACAACAGCTTCCAGTTGTGGCCAGCTCCAGGCACAGCCATCCCAAGAGGCACAAACATCTGCTCAGCTCCAGGGGCTCAGGAACGGCTGGAAACCTGTTGCAGTTTTCCTGGTGTGCTTTGTAGGGTGTGGCGATTGTTGCCTTGTGGCCCACAGAGCACAGCCCTGCGTGGGAGATCCACGCAGAATCCAGCAGAATTTCACCACAACCATTTTCTCAACTCTTCAGATGCTTCTTCCTCACTGCTACTACAAGAGCATGCCAAAAAACAAATTTCAAATCTATCACCCGGACTTCTAAATTTTAATGTACACGGCGAGGCTAATTTTGTGTTTAAATACCGTTTATCCTGAACAAAATCCATTTATACACAAGGTAAAAATAAAGAACCAAAACACAGCTGATCAGAGACTGCCAAATCACACATAATTAATTCTAAACTCACTTCCATTCTCATTCCCACCTGCGGCCCCATTGGTGTGGATGCTGCTGGAGTGACCGCAGTGCTGCTTCTCCACTACTTCTGCAGCTGAACTGCAGCCCCCAAACCACTGGAAGTCACTCCCTGTGCTGGGCCGAGGAGGAGGATGAACCCGTGCCATGAGAGCACTTCTGCAGTTTTGTTCTGGGACTCCAGCAGCAAACCCTCCAGCACACACTCGCTGTTCAGTGTGAAGAGGAGAGGGTCCACAAAGACCTCTGTGCAGCCTGTGAGTATGTAAGCATAAGAAAGATGAAGATACTTTTTACAAGGGCATGTAGCGATAGGACAAGGGGAAACGGGTTTAAGCTGAAAGAAAGAGGGCAGGTTTGTTCCTTAGGTCAGTGAGTTTGACATGATTTATGGGAGTAACGACAAAGCTGTGGACAAGGGAGAGAAAAAAAAAAAACAGAGCTATTATTTGTAGGTGGCAGAGTGATGCTGTGAAAGCTGGGCTTGGTTCTGAGTAACTACAAGAAGCCCTCCAGCATGTGGTGGCAATGAGAACTCCTCATACTTGTTGTATACTGAAGCACACAGGACTCAGTGGATTATAAAGCAAAAAACATAATAAAAATATCTCTGTGATGACAAAGATTAGGATTGTCAGGCACAACCCAGATTCCCATCCAGCACTGTTCAGGTCCAAACCCTACCTAACATTCCTGAGCCAACAGCTTTCCTATGCTTCCTGTCAATGAATGTTGTTCTACTGGCACACACATGGCTTCCTGCTAAAAAGGACAGAACAAAATAAAGCTAATTGAAGAAATGTGTGAAATATCAGTGCTGTTAAGTTGTACACCTAAGTTTCAAATTTTCCATTTGACTTTCTGGTGCCTACAAACAACACTTTGTGGAAACAGCCTATACTCCTTACCACAAAACACTCCCAATGCTATTTTCAGGCTTCATTTTGAGGTGCCCAGTTTAGCAGGGACGCTTCAGAGCAGTTAAGTGTTTACTGAGACAATGAGCTGAATGTTTTGTTATCTTAGAAACAGCCATAAACTTGAGTCATGGGGAATATTCAAGAGGAGGACTATGAAGAGGATCAGATGGGTGGAGCACCTCCCCTACAGGTTGGAGGAGTTGGGCTTGTTCAGCCTGGAGAAGGCTGCAAGGAGACCTCATTGCAGCCTTTCAGTATTTAAAAAGGGAACCATAAAGAAGGAGGGGAATCAACTTTTATTCAGGTAGACAGTGATAGGACAAGGGGAAATAGTTTTGAGCCTAAGGAGGGAAGGTTTAGATTGGATGTCAGGAGGAAGTTCTTCATGGAGAGAGTGGTGAGGTGCTGGCACAGACTGTCCAGAAAGGCTGTGGATTCCCCATCCCTGGAGGTGTTCAAGACCAGGTTGGATGGGACCTTGGGCAACCTGTCCCAGTACCAGATCTGGAGGTTGGTGGCCCTGCCTGTGGCAGAGGGGTTGGAACTTGATGATCGTTGGGATCCCTTCCAACCCAATCAATTTTATGATTCTATTATTCTATGATTGAGAATTTTATCCTGATACAACAAGTTGGTTGGGTATGCTCTGCACTCCAGGAATTCTGTTTCTCATTCAGACGAAAAAGACATAGATGATTGACTGGTACCCTCTGGTTCTCTAAGGGTAAAACAGGACTCTGTCAGCTCTCCTAGGGGAAGGACTATTCAAGTCAATATGATTTATGTTGTACATACAGTGTATTTGTCCTGTTGGTGACCTATATTAAAAAAAAAATGAAGGAAAAAAAAAGCAACAAAAGGAGGTACCGGTGTAAAGCTCATGTGTAAGAGAAAAAGATTGTGCATTGGTCATGGAGTCCAAAAACTCAGAGAAAACAGCCAATCTAAATAAGACTGCATGAAAAATTTGCATTTCCGAGACAAAGCAAAACACACTGTAATGTGCTAAAAGGGAGAAACTGAAGCAAATCTACTACAGAGATCAGCTCAAAATTATTTTTTCAAATGGGCACTTAATATCCCATTGTATTATGTGCAGGTACACATGTGAACAGCAGGCACAAGATCAAAGAAGTGTCTGGAAACAGCCTCACTAGTGGAATTATGTTTTATTAACACACCTTAGACTGTAGTGCACATAATTACATTAGGCTTAGCAACTTATAGTTTACCAGATGTGCTTTTTTCTTCCCAAATGTGAAAGAAAAATGTATCATCAGGATGCAAAAAAAGCAAGTAGCATTATGGGAAGGACATTCACTGTCCACAGTGAGTGCAAACGTTTCTGTCAAGGAAAAAGATATGAGGTGAATCGTCAAGTCCAGAGACCCCTCCAGATCACATCCATCACTCTTCAGAAGGAAGATGACAAAAAAAATCTGCTCCATCACCATGACAACTCATGCTGCCTCATTGCCATAGTAACCAGACGAATATCGTTAGTTTTCAACCATACCCGGGGCGAGCAGGTGGTCAAAGCACAGATCAGGAAGGGCCATGACTGCAGCCACCATGTCCACCACAGCCACCATGGCTGTGGGTGCTCGGCTCTGTGCTGCAGCCAGTCCCACCCAACCCATCTCTGGGCTTAAGTCGATCTCTTTCTGTGTTGCCCAACCTCTGGCTGAGCTGCCCAGCACCAACAGCTCTCCAGAACCAAGCCCATCTTCCTGCTGGAGTGCTACAGCTGTACGTTTAACTCATTTAACTGCGTGCTTGTTTGTTTTCCCAGTGATTTATCAGGCTAAGATTAAACAAGACTAGAAAATTTTCATCTTCATGCAGAGACAATGAAGATCTACTTTATTAAACCCATGCACCACGGGGTGGCTGTACACAACGCATTTGCATCCCATGCACGCAGTCACATTATCAGTTCAAAGGCACTGTCCTATCCCCTGAAGAGTCATCATTTCAACACAGTCACATCAAAAGACATGTTTACTGTGCACCACCAAAACTCTCATTATTGTAATCTTAGTGCTGGTTCAGCCACAGTCACGGGCTCTCTGGTCATCTGTGGTGATATATAGCATCAGCAGGAGGAACAAAAGCTGACACTCTTGAGATGACTTCAAAGCCCAATAGTTTATTGCTGGATTATGTTTTTCATCTTCCAGCATGGAGAAAGGAGGAATAAATGCAACTGTTAATGTGCTTTGACCCAGACTGGGTGTGAAAAGTGGAATGCAGGTGGTGGAAGAGCTTGGCTGTTCTGCAGTAGGTTGTGGCAGGGATTCACTTTCCATGGACCTGGCTCTGAACAAGTTAGTTACCCTACCAAAACCATTTAGCCCACCATAGGCTTAAGCCCTAGCCTGGTGCTACCTTTGTCCACCAGAAGTCTCCTTGAATGCTGCTCCTTCCCAAAATAAATCCCCTTTGGGGGAAGGTCAATCAGCATGCACTGATGAAGACCAAAATGGATTGTGAGAAGTCTCCTCAGGAGCCTTGTATGGGACACTGGCTCCTGCTTGCCTTTGACAGGTGACTACTCACAGTGAGGAGAAACAGAATAACCTCCTCAAAAAGCAGTGAAATATCTTCCCATGAGCACATTTCAAAAGATGTCATCTTGGATAGGTATACCTCACTGGGGGATGTCACATTGTGACCAGTCCTGGAGTAGAGTTTGGAGCAAGTAAGCTAACAAGGGGATATCACCCAGCACTCTAACTGGACTCTAACAGACATTAGATCATGTTGCAGTGCCTTGGCAAAAATAATGTTGTTCCTTTACTGTTTAGAAAGAAAACAAAGGTAAGAATGAGGAAAATAAATCTTCTGTAAAATGCAACACAGTTCTAAATGAGTTGGTAGTTTTCAACAGAAAAATAATAAAAGCTTTTTAAGTTTTTGTTTTTGTTTTTTTTTTTTTTTTTCCAGTTCAGGGAGAGGTCCCTCATGAAGAAGATGAATGATACATCATAATTTTACTGCCCATGTACACATTAAGGTATGAAACAAGACACTTGTTATTACTGTTTACAGCTAAAACAGAACTGCACAGATCACCCAACGGCGAAGAAAGCCAACAATACCAAAACCAATCTGACTAGAGCAGTAAAATCTATCACGTGTGTAAATGTTCTACTCTGGATGCAGGCTGAGCTCAAAGCCACTCACTTTTTACATTACCACCACCCTCTAGTGGCAGATTTTCCATTTTACCGAAGTAAAAACGTAGCTCAGCACATTGATTTTATGCATCAAAAAATGGTACAAGAATTGCAAAGAGCTATTTACCTACCCGAGCTGAACAGAACACTTACACTTGGCATTTTTGATGGAATGCCAGTTTTGGAGAAAATAGTCTATCTAGTCTATTTCTAAATATAACTTACAAAATAAGTGTCTAAGAAAATACTATCATGAAATTAAAAAAAAAAAAAGTCCCCATAAAACACGGTTGCAGAATAACCTTTCAGATGGATAAGTTCTTCCACGCTTGGTGAGCAAATTGTACTCTGAAGCATGAAAGCTATGCTTTTAATATATGATTATCGTATCAACTCTCTGAAGACATTGCAGCTGACAGCTTTGAAGATAAATATAGCAAGAACTTGAAATAGTTCAATTTCTTAAAATTTCACCTCTTTCTTGAGCAGTTGGAAATACTACAAAACCATCAATGTGGGTTTTTTTTTTCCTGTTTTCTTCCTCAGGAGGTTGTTGGCAGTGTCCTCTGGGAATCTGCTCCAGAGAGCTTAGGGGCCCATGAGAGCTGGGCACTTTTCGAGAACAGCCTTTTAAAAGCTCAGGAGCAGGCAATCCCACTGTGCCACAAGTTAAGCTAGAAGACCAGGTCAGCTGAACAGGGAACTCTGCCTGGAACTAGGCTTGAAAAAGGAAATACATGACCTCTGGAAGCAAGGTATGTCTTCTTAGGGAGATTATGGAGCTTTGGTTTTCATCTACAGGGAGAAAATGAGAAAAGCCAAAGCCCAGCTTGAGTTCCCACTGACCACTGTGATGTCAGACAACAAAAAAGGCTTTTTCAAGTATATCAACCACAGTTGGGTTAATACTTGGAGTGGAAGGTCATCTAACGAGTAAGGAGGAGGAAAAAATAGAGGAATGAAAGTCTGTGGAAGTCCTGGCTGACTGGAAAAAAGCCAACGTTACACTTGCCTACAAAGATGGCATGAGCGAAGACCCAGGAAACTACAGATTGTTCATCAGTCCCTGGGAAAACTATGGAGAAAATTTTCCAGGGAGATTTTGAGAAGTACTTAACAAACAAAGCTGCTATCAGGCATAGCCAACTTGAGTTCATCAAGGGGAAGTCCTGCTTTAGTAGTCCTTCTGTGACAGAGCCACCGGCTTGGTTGACCAAGGTAAAGAAGTGCACATAACCTTTCTGGATTTCAGTAAGGCCTTTAATAATGCCCCCCACGTCATGCTTCTGGACACATTCTCCAACTGTGAGATAATCAGGTTCCTGTCATGCTGGGTGATGAGCTGGTTCGATGGTATAGCTCACTGTTACATCTGGGTGGGCGTGTTCACTAGTGGAGTTCCCCAGGGCTCAGTTCTACGTCCAGTTCTGTTCAACATTATTGTCAATGATCTGGATACAGGAGTTGAAAACATTATTTGCAGGTTTGCTGATGGGACTAAACTGCGAGGTTCTGTTGACTCCTTGGAGAGATGAGATACCCGCAGGTGGATCTAGATAGTTCAGAACACTGGGCAATCAGCAGAAGCATGAAGTTCACTGAAGATTAATGCCAGATGCTTGTTATGAGTCAACCCTACAGGAAGCTAAGCACCACACATTCCTTTGCCCACTCTCCCATTCTACTACGCTGGGGTAGGAAAAGAACTGGAAAAAAAAAGTAAAACCCACAGGTTGAGATAAAAGACAGAACTAACAATAATAGTAATAATGATAATGATAGAAGAATACACAGAACAAATGGTGCACAATGCAAATGCTTGGCACCCATGGACAGATTCTTAGGGACTTCCTAAGCAGTGGTCTTTTTCTCTGGTGACCTCTCCCCAGTTTCGTTCAGAGTGATGCCATATGGGATGGGAGATCCCTTTGTCCAGTCTGGACCAGCTCTCCTGGCTTTGTCCCCTCCCATGCACCTCCTCAGCCTCCTTGCCAGCAAGGCAGAGTGGGAAGCTGAAAAGTTCTTAACTTAGAGTGAGCATTGCTCTGCAAAAGCTAAAACACTGGTGTGTTATCAACATCAGTCCCATCCTAAGTCCAAAACACAGTGCTATAATAGCTGTTAAGAAGAAAGTTAACAAGACAGTATCTACCTAGGACAGAATAATGCTGGGCATGGATACAGACTGGGAGATGAGTGGCTGGAGAGCAGCTCCACAGAAAGGGACCTGGCACTGGTGGTGATGGCAGGTTCAGCATGAGCCAGGAGTGTGCCCGTCAGCCAGGAGGGCAGCACATTTTCAGATGCATTGAACACAGAGCAGCCAGCAGGTCAAAAGAGGTGATCCTCCCACTATATTTAGCATTGGTGAAGCCTCACCTTGAATGTTGCGTGCAGTTCTGATCTGAGAAATATGAAAGGATGCTGAGGTCCTTGAGGAGGGCAACAAAGCTGGCAAGGGGACTGAAAAGCACGCTGTCTGAGGAGAAGCTGAGAACACTTGGATTGCGTAGTTCAGAGAAGAGGAGGCTGAGAGGTGACCTCATTACTCACTATAATTTCCTGAGGAGGAGAAATGGAGAAGGAGATGCTGGTCTACTCTTTCTGGTCACTCACAGTGCGACACATGGAAATGGCATAAAGGTGCACCTGCCTCCTGAGAGGACATTCACACTAGATATGAGGATATACTTGCCGTGAGCGTGATCAAAACACAGGAACAAGCTTCCTAGAGAGGTTGTTGATGCCTCATGCCTGTCAGTTTGCAATAAATGATTGGATAACATCCTCTATAATATGTTTTAACTTTTGGTTAGCTCTGAAGTGGTCAGGCCGTTGGACTAAATGATGTATGAAGGTCCTTTCTAACTGTCCTGTCCCGTTCAGTTCTACTCTACTGTACTGTTCCATTCTGTTCTATTCTATTCTACTTCTCTCAGAAGCAACCCATCTGATCCCTTATTTATCTAGCAGCCATCGTTTCAATAAATCATCCCCAATTAGAGACAAGCCTGAGGCACGCAAATCTCATTTAGGTACAGCAACCTTCACATGCTCAGGCAGGAGTGGATCTCTGGTATGACTTCAGTCTACAGGGATAGCAAAAATAATGAGGGGATGGTGCCACAAATTCACTAGCTTGGCCCAAGATTTATCCCCGTCTATTTTTATATCTAACAGACAACGTGCTAACACACAGCTTTAGAAATTCACCTTCTGTTTTTATGTGTGATGTGCAGGCCTGAGTTGGCCTGAGACTACTGTTGTGTTGTGAAAATTCAGTGCACGGAATTTTGGAGTTCAGCAGCTAAAGATATCCTGCACACAGACTGCAACTTCAGCATGGAAACTGTTGATCCACTACACCTAAGAATATTGAATTTGCAGGCTAAACAGTGTAGATAAATTGCTTAGGAAGCTGGGGTGGGGACTCCATTTATCTCACTAATTCCCCACTTAAGTAACAGTAAAAAAGGACACGCTTTTCCCAAACGCCTATTATCCATTGACAGTTGAAAATAATTGCCTATTTCTCTCTCTGGATAGATACATGCAAAGAGAAGAAAATATTTTTACTGTTTCTGAACCTTTCCTTCAGCACAGTTCCAGGCAGAGGTGAGCTCTACAAAATGAGTTCCACACCTACAGTGGGACTTAATTGGTCAAATGTATACATTATGCAGGCAGATTTGAAGCATCAGATTAAAAGCAAATACTAAACCTCTTAGTGCTCATAACTCTCCACCCCATCTCTCTGATGAGAGCTGATGTCTTCCAGAGTGGGGGTGCATAATTTATCAAGGGGGGAAGGACATCTAGGAGGCTGTACTGATGAAGGCAAAACCAGCCTCAGATGGCCCACCACCAGTCTAACTGAGCCCTCAGATGAAAAGAGTTGTAAAACCCAAGCTTTCACCCCTGGAGTGTTCCTAGAATTTTACCCAGTCTTACACAGACCCAGGAAGTCCTTGGAGATCCAGAGATCATGGAGTCCAACCCCCCTGCCAAAGCAGCTCCCTGTCCCCGGTTGCACAGGTAGGTGTCCAGGCGGATCTTGAACGTCTCCAGACAAGGAGACCCCACCACCTCTCTGTGCAGCCTAGTTTTAACTCAACTTGTAGATCCCCATGTGGGACCAGAACTACTCAGCACGATGATGTTCCCTCTTTACAGTTCCAACCTGAGTAATTTTACACACACTAAAAAATCCTCACAGTACCTTTGTAGCAACTGATGCATATAACACAGAGCCAAATATTTAGCAACACTACATGTTTTATGAGATCAGTACCGAGCTGTACAATTACAACCAGCACTGCACTGCTCGAATTAAGCTTCAAACGTTAACTCTTAACATCGTATTAGCATGTCCTAGTTAATAATGTAACATCATTAAGACTCTCATAATCATCTACCCAAAATAGCTGCTTTGCCAAGATGGCTGCTACCTAGAGACTGGGAATAGGTGACTGTATCCATGTGCCTTTCTCTTCCCAAAGCTACTCCTGATCTCACAGGAAAACACTGCAGAGGCAGAGCGAATTTGTGCAACGCTTTATTACGCTGCTGAAGAGTGGGAATCAGTTCAGGTGACAGCTTCTTCTCTCTTACTCAGGCTGAGGAAGACAGTGCCATAATATTTCAAGGTCAGTACCTGAAGGGACAGTATTGGGAGAGTCTGGAACTTCACTCCGGCAAAAGGACAATGGGAGATGCAAAATGCAACACCGAAAGAACCAGGTGGTGGCCTGCTGCTGCTGTATTTACAACTTCTTTTCCAGTGTCACAGAGGAGTCTCTGGGAACTTTTAAGAGTGACACTGCAGCTATAGACTGAGCCTGTAGAACTGCACAGCTAATGTTCCTTCTGAAACACACAGTATAAGCCTGCAAGTCGTGTGTGATAAGGGGAAATGTCAACTCTCAAAATAAATGTAGCGCTTCTGGCATAACCAGAACCATACTTCTAGCCTCCAGATCTGGAAAACTAAGCAGTGAAACAGACGTTTTACAACCAGGAAAGCATATTGCAAAGGAATGGAAATCAAATTTCCAAGAGCAGGAATTGAGCTTAATTGTGAAATCACTTAGAACTGAGCAGAACAAAATCAGCACGCTTCCAAAAATCCGAAAGTGTATCAAAGTTTGTGTCACAACACTGCAGTCTCACAACACTCCCAACTCACACCGCAGCTTTATTTGACTGAGCCCGCATTCTGAAGCAGCTTCACACTTCAAGAGCTAGTTCAGAATAAACTGTTGCTTCACAGACAGTATCGGTTCTCAACTATAATTTTAAGCCATTTAAAAAGTTTTCAGCAGTGACTTCTTTTGTGATTCACGTATCTCATTTATTTAAAATGTGCTCTTGCAGATTCACACGTTTTAATATTCCCTTCCATCAGTGTACAGTTCCCAGAGGTCATTCCTGTCCGGCAGTTTTTTGGCTTTCCTGAAAATACACACCTTCCACCCCCGTCACATTCTCAGTAAAATAGATCACACTCCAATAAAGTGCATATATTCCTCTGTTGTACAGGCAACTAAGTTGTGGACTGAAAAAATAGATCACACCGCAAACTGAAAGTCGCACACACACACGGAAACAAGCTCTCACTGCTGCCACGTAGCACCCCACTGCTATGTTACCCCACTGAATACTGCCAAAAATATTTCTTTCCCCAAGAGTCAAGTTAGTTTTTTTTTTTAATTGAACTTATTAAAAATAACGGTTCCTTTTTAATTAGACGACGACAATTGCATGTTTATGTAATCCTTGAAACTGCAGTCACTTCAAGGCCGGCAGTCTGCCTTCACAATTTGTATCACATATTTTACCCTTTGGATCCAGGCTTCAAACTTGCAAAAGCTTTGGAGTTCTTGAGGGAATGTGAAATTTCATTGAGAAAAGAAATAAAATGAGAGTCCCTTTCTGACTTCTTGGACTCAAAAATAACTACTATGGTAAAATGAGGTTCGGGGCGAGTCAGGAAATACGTGCTTTGGACTTTGTCGTCGTAGAAGTGAACGACCTTCTCCAAACTGTTGAGCTCAGAGGTTCTGTCAGTCATAATCATGATGACATTGGGCCAGTGCATAACGGGCCTGTCACTGGGCAGAGACACCACCGCGGGATACTGATCCACTCCTTTGGGAGCTTCCCTGTAAGAGTGGGGATGGTGATAACCGTGTCCTTGAAAACTCTCCGAGCCGCGATTGTCAAAGATCAAGGAAACGTTGACGGCATCGTATTTCCGGATAAAACTGGATATTTTCCCAAAGTAATCAGGGTTTGTCTTAGCAGTCAGAGTTTTCATTTCAGACGCGGTCGTCTGTCGGCTCAAGGCCTCGTGAAAGTAAAAGCTGAACTTGGCCAGGAGAATGTTTTTGAGTTTCACCAGCCAGAGGAAGAGGTGCGGAGGCTGGACGGCCTTCTGAGACTGCCCCCCAAACAGATGCTTCTTGGTCTCCCGCTGCTTTTCAAAGATTTGGCCCCAGGTCTGTAGCTTGGTGTGAGCACTGTGCAAGTTGACCAGGGATGGAAGGAACTTCCACTCTGAGATCTGAGCCTGAGCCTTTAAGAGATGCGCAAGCACATCTACTTCCAGCTGGAAACTGCTTTCAAGAGGACTGAGGATTGGATGATGAAACCTAGAAAACACAATATAATTCAAGACATGAGAAATGCTATACATAACACTGACATTATCAGTTCGTGCTCATCAATTCACAGACAGAACACAACACGTCCGGCACGCTGAAGCGTAAGCCAAAAAATTATCTCGTCAATTTAAGAACTCCTACTTTATAGTCATAGAATCAAGGGGTTGGAAGGGACCTCAAGAGATCATCGAGTCCAACCCCCCTGCCAAAGCAGGTTCCCTACGCCAGGTCGCACCGGTAGCATAACTAGGACAAGCACTGTGATAAATATACAGCACCCCAACAGCTCATATTGATCCGCAAGCTACTATAGCATCACTTCTCTTTAAATTCAAGTGGTTTTCCTTCAGTTTTAAATCTCATCTGGTGGCAATGTTCTGACTGTTGTCAAACAGTACTAAGTTTAAAGAAAGTTATCTTCCATTATAAATTGACTGCTCATGTAGGGAAGCTATGAGGAAACCAACCTGAGCTTTTTTTTCTTTCCTTTTCAATTTACAATAGAATTGTGATGGGAAATTAATCAATAGAACCACAATTAACTGTATTTATTGTTGAACCTAGTCTCAAATTTTTAACATTGGTGTACCAGGGGCAATGAAGAGGAAAAACATTCAGCAGGATCTCACACTTCCACAGTAAAACATGCTCTATCTATCAGCATCTCCCTCTCTTAAAAATTCAGGACAAAATCAGCTCTCAATTTAATAGATGCTATGGAAATCTCATCCACAAGGTAGAAGTGTCAATGCACATCTTATTCACTAGCGATTGTACCATTAGAACAAGCCTCAGTGAAATGGAGTTTTAATAGATCCATTTTATAGCTTTTTCCTCTCCTTCCACCTTTTCCCTGTTTTATCTTAACTTCACAGAAGGAAAAAAGCACCACAAAAACACCCCACCTCTAAAATCTGCACTCAGATCCAGCTAACTTCCTTTCCCCTGTCATTCAAACTCATAGATCTGTAACGCTGGAGATAAATACACTTCAAATTGCACAAATACTCAAACTTCTGAAAGAATGAATCTTCAGCACAGACAGAAGTAGCCTTTCTCATACGTGTGTTCCTAAAATACGCATTGAGGTGATCTCTTTAAGAGATCTCCTAGCAAAGAGCAACCAATTCTTCCAGGTCAAGACTTGACTGAAATCAAGGCAGATCAATGTCCTCACTTCAGAATATCCTGGGTTTTGATACTACTTTAAAGCAAACCAATGTACATGGAATTCTTCACACCTTTAACAGCCCATCTACAAAGTGAAAACAACTCCGTTCATTTCTCCCACGATTCCCAGGTCCCAATACATACAATCAATTTTGGAAATACTTGGTTCAAAACCAAAACATTTCATTTTGTTGTAGACCAAAAGAATGGACAATAATTTTAAGCTTTCCTTCCTCTCCCTCTTCATTACGTTTTCTTTGACTTTTCACCCAGCTCACTGCCAGAACATTAACACTTGGGCTTGTAAAAATTGTCTGAGAGCTTTATTATTTCTCAGGTGTCCCCTTTTTTCTTTACAGCCACAATATATATTTTTGAAGGGACTTGCTTTCAAGATGCAAGTCCAAATTTATCAGAAAAAAAATGAATCAAATGATGAATGTGGTAGATCAGTCTATTTCCCCCCCAGTCATTCATGAGAGCACAGGGATGATTAGTTCTAGTTTGCAGACTACAAAGAAGTCACATTTTTCTTCAACTTCTTGCTTTCTGTCTGTAGATCACATTCACGTACAAAGCTACAAAATGCTGACGAGATGAACAGCATTTAACATGAGAATAATTACACCAAAACAGATCACTTACTCATTACAAATTAAGCTTTTATAGAACCGAGGCTGTTCCAGTTTCTCCAATTAAAATCATAAATCTTTTCTTGTACACCGCCTCCTCCACCCCACAAAAAAAAAATCAAAAATGTCAGGAAATGATGATTTTCCAGCTGTATTTTATAGAAAACAGAGGAAAATGTCTTCTACTGGCTGTTTACAAGCTAGGGACAAGTACAACAGCTTCCAATTGTTCAAGGATTGCTGATTTTCAGATGTAAAGGAAAGAAACCTCCTGGAAAAGAGATGCCCCGTCTGGCTTAGAACTGTTGATAAATAAAATGGGGAACATCCTCATCTATAAGTGAGGATATATTCCCAAGGGGAACAGAGAGCATAAGGGCGAGTTTATCTGACCTTTCACTTGAGAGGGTCAACAGGCTGACAGAGAAATGCCATATGGCAAACACACGTCAGCTCCTACAGCCCTCAGAAACTGCTCTGAGATATGACACAACTAAAGGGAGGAACAAAGGATGGGTTTTGTTTCAGAAATATCCTGGACTATACTGGGGAGAACTGAGCTAACAAAACAGCTCCAGCAGCATCCCCAAACCAAAATGATCAGTATTTTCCCCAAGGAGAAGACATTCCTTATTTCTTCAAAGAGGTTACAGGACAGCACTACAAACACAGATGTGTCATGAAAGCTCATCTAAATAGTACAGTACAGCATTTCAAGCACAAGCCTCCAGTCATGCTGTCGAAACAGTGGTTTTCATTTTCAGGTTTTTAACAATGCATATGCTCAGAACAAATGATAATGTCCAATGTACAACAGAACTTTGCAACAAACCTACTTTCCTTTACTATTCTACTGTTGCTCATCCCAAGGAAAAAAAAGAAAGTCAAGTTTTGTTTCATTGGACTAACAACCCTGACACTGGAAGGGTTTACAAACCAAGAATTGACAAAAAATTACTAGTAAGCTTATACAAACTACACTTCCAAATAACAAAATTACACAACAATTTCCTCAGATTATTTACCAAAGTCAGGGGAGTCAGCTGCTGTGCTCAGATCTGGAATTTCAGAGACACTGTCAGCAGCACTGAATTTAAGGAACAGAGTAAAAATCTCAACTATAAAGAAAACTCGGAATATTTCACCTAAATGTCTTCTTAGATGCTATTTCACTAACAAAGATTATAAGATTCCAACTACACTTGAAAACTATCTTCCTAAAGAGCTACCTTGTTTAGTTCTTAGAATAAAAGCATTTTTACAGGCATTTTTGCCTGCCGTCAAGGTACTCAACTGTTTCCTTTTCAAACTGACACTACTTGCACAGATCACATTTCAGCTGTGAAATACTCAACCAAGACTGACTTAGAGATCTTAATTTAAGAAACCACAAAGGCAAGAAACAAAGACTTGTGCTCCTTCAGCTAGTTCCAGTAGCTCTCAAAATAAGTGATAACAGAACACCATAAAACCCTTCCAGGAGGATCAAAAAGCTATCAGAAAACAATAACAGCCTACATTAAAAGCTAACAATATTGTGAAATTAACCTGAAATGTACATAGAAATAGGCACGTGGAGCCTAATGCGTGGCTTTAGAATATGTCTGCTCAATTCTAAGTTTAAAACTAAGACTGGCATGTAAATATCTATTCTATTCCTAAATTAATACTACTGAAGTCCACGTGGAATTAAGTCATTGTTTCCCCTACAAGTGTAGCAGTAGATGAAAGGACTCAATTCTTCCAATTTTCCCATGAAGAAAATTATTCCTTCCTCTGTGCTGAGCATGAATTAAGGAACAGGGAAGACGGCTCCTATAAAGTAACTAATACAATTTTCTGGGTTTATGTTTGTTTGGGGCTTTTTTAGAAGTCTTATTTTGATCCCTCAGCCCAAGGGTGGACACTCCTCACCAACAATCACTTCATTCATGAATTCATGCAGGGGGCTGTGCTTCTCAGCAATCAAAAGACAGCAAAATCTTTATGCTTTCAGCCTTAATATAACTGCTCACAGATCACATGCCCAGGTACTTACTGCCACGAAATAAGCACTGACCTTGCGCTATATTTCTTTAAGATGGATTCCAAAATGTTTACCAGTTCCTCAGAGTTAATGAACTTTTGGGTGCTGAGCGTGTACATTTTTTCATAGAAGTCAGCAATTTCCATCCGAGCCTGAACAAAAAAACAGAGCTGTTCAGACAGGTGAGAAAGCAGCTCTTCCAAGTGAGGAGCTGTTCCTCCTAGCGCATTGCGACCCGTCGCCACCACCTTCTTCAGCTCATTATGCAGGGATGTGTAGATGGTTCGGATGGAGTCCTTTCGGCTGAAGAATGACTGACCACCTGTTCAGATAAATATGGAGGTATTACCAAATTCCAGGGACAGCAAAGACAGACAACAGCACTGGAGAACAAAACCATGTTTGTTTTTCCCCAGGTGTTCCTAAGGGTTATTTGAGCACAGGATTTTTCATCAAGAAATAAGTTTCCTTCTATTGTTTGCAAATATGAATTACACATAAAAGCACTCTATGTAACTTGATGCAAGTCGTGCCTGCCATAATTCCTACTTCAGCAGCCAATGACTGCTGCAAAATTTCTTCAAACTCTTCACATCTGTGTTAGCTATGGTACAACAACAAAGGTTTAGTTAACTTTGCTGCTATGATACACAACTGGAAATTATCTGTAGAAGTGATGAGTCAACAATGAGGTTTTAATAGGCTCCGCTGCTGTTAGTAACTCTGAAATTTTCATGGAGAATTCCCTTAGCAACACCTCTTCAAACATGGAACACTCAGATTTGCAGAGCAACCTTTACATGGGGACCACGATATTTGTGTGTATGATCCAAACGTTTCCAGACACTACACTGTCTTAACATAAACCAGAATTCCAAGGGAAAACAAGCCCTGTTTATCCCAGTGGGATCACGGGGCGGGTTAATCCATAACTAAAACTGAGAAAAAGAAAAAGCAGAGTCAATGCTTCCCTCCACTTGTTTGATATTATGAAAAAAAAGGCATTGGGAAAAGGTTTGGGTTGGAAGGGACCTTAAAGATCAGTTAGTTCCAAACCCACCACCACCAGGGATACAGACAAAAGATGTTCCACTTTGATGTTACCAAAAGACTGTACAAAAGTATGGCTCTTACTTCACTATTCTCGTTTCCAGATGGCTTTATGTGCCACTGTGACACTGGTGAGCTGCAGCAGAGCAAGGATCACAGGGAATGAACCTGCAGAGCTTTTTTTTTTCTTTTTAAGAGACTTCAGACTCCACTTTGAAGCTGCTTATAGCTTTCATAGGGACATACAGTTCTTTTCACATCTATTTTACACGCATAATGTTCAAAAGTTTCATTAGCAATCTGTAAGGACAGAATTGGCTACCATGGAAGAACAGCTCCAAGACAAGAGTTGTCATCGGGTCATGGCAGGGGAATAATTACCTGCTGCTGCTGTTCACAAAGTGCGCAAACAAATAAAACTCTGTCCCTTCAATTTTGTTCTCTCTGCAAGAACCAAATGCACTTTTCAAAGTCTGTTTTGGGATAGGTTTTTTTTTTCCCCTCTGTAAGGTTCTTCCTATAATATAGTTTAAAGTCCCCACTTCAACGTAAACACCACAGCAGAACTTTCTTGTTACTTTACAGCTTTATACAGCAGACTCATGTCCCTTGATTCAGTTTCCACACCACTGCAGCTCAAAGAGAAAACAAGAAGGGCTGCCCAGAGGACAACAAAACGATGGCTTGCCCTGTGTGAATTCCAGTTTTTTGTATTCACAGTTTATAGGATCAAACAAGCAGCTGATACTGTGGCCAAAGTTTCCTGAGATCCTGCAGCATCTACACGAATAACAACCTTCAGGAGGCAGCCTCCAGTACTTACACGTGTACTAACACATACAGTTCTAGTTTTAGGGCCCGGAACTACTACATGAAAGAAGCTCCGGCCAGAACCTCAACCACAGCATCCCTGCCCGTAAACTGCTCCAGAGCTGGCTACAGCTCAGGAACCGCAGCCGGGCCGCTTACTCCCCAGGAGAGCCGGCGGGAGCGGCAGTGCCAGCCGCCAGGCGCACGCCCTCTCATCGCATCCCTCGGGGCAACGCGAACGCGGCGCTCGCGTTGCACACAGGCGCTCCTGCGCTTCCCGGTGCGGCTCCACCTGCCGCAGGCCGGCCCGCCCGCTTCCCCCCCTCGCCGCGGGACCCGCGGCAGCCCAGCGGCCCGCTCGGACGGGGCGCGGCCCGAAGGCGGCGGTACCTAGCTTCTGGCCCAGGAAGGTCATGCTGTGGTAGGCCTTCTCGGCGGCGGCCAGGTGCGCCAGCCCCGCCAGCAGGGCCAGCCAGCTGGCCCCCGCGCTCTTGTTGGCCTCGCGTTCCTTCTCCACGTTGTCCTTGGCCTTATCGTAGGAGAAGATGCCCAGGTGGGAGAAGAACGTCTCCAGCACCGCCTGCTCCACCGGCACGGGCGCGCCCAGCGGGATCGACTCCCCCATGCCGGCAACGCTTCCGGCTTCCGCTCCCAGCCGGCCGACGCAGCCGCCTCCGGAAGTGCCCGCCGTCACGTGATGCGGGCGGCTCGCGGTCACGTGAGAGGGGAGGGCCTTCCTCGTGCCGGGGCGCGGGGCATGGCGGGATGCGGCCGTGCGGAGCGCGTGCCCGCTGCCGTAGGAAAACGGGAGCGCGCAGAGCCCCGCTCCTGCACGATCCTCCGCCTCGCACGGCCACGTGACATCTGCGGCTTCCTGTCCCACCAGGGTGACATTTCCACAGCCGCTTCTAAGAGCGCGAATTGGCTCAACCCATTGAAAAGGCCGATTCGGCTTTGGAGCGATGGACTCCTTGAAGAGATGGAGCGTGGATGGATGAGCTCTGCACAAAGCAGAGCTGAGACTGCAGGGCCGCGGGGAACACCAGGCCCCCACCACACCCACCTCGAACTGAAACCAGCAGGCACTGCCTCTGCACCGTGCTCTTACACTGTGTGACCCGGCCACACACAGGACGGGAACAGGGGCTTCCCAGGTACAGGGGTCAGTTCACCAAACAAACCGTGAGTCAAAGGTTCAAACAGACCTTTATTACACAGAGCTGACAGCACCTTTCTGTACTTAGAAGAAAGTATTTGGTCTCTTGGTGGTGAAACGTGGTTTGTGCTGACGACGCAGAACTCTGTGCGGCAGAGGGAACTTGATCTTAGAGTCCTGCAAGAAAAACACTGGTGTTGAGATACGACATCACTACTGCTGTACACCTCCTAAGACCAAAAAGATGCACTAGGTCTGTGATTCTTTTTGAGCAAGATGTCCGTTAAAGGCACACCTCCTGAAATGTAACACGTTATATCTTGACTTTTGTAAAGCCCTGAGTGCGAGTTTGCTTCCTCCCCCGTGCCCCTGCCTGCAAAAGCAGACAGAGCTCCCTCCCTCCAGCCTTCCCCGAGGCTGGGAACAGTGAACAGCACGCATGCAGCTTCACTTACATGGAACTGCTTGACTGCTGGCCTGCGGCACTTGCTAGCAGCAATCTGCTCAACTTTCATTATCTGAATGGAGTGAGCACGGGCACGATGACGGGCTCCCATATCACGGTCTGCAACAGAGAGAACTCGTAACTTCTCCAAAAGATCATCATTTTATTCCTGCCTGATTTCAAGATGTGCACATCCAGAAATAATCTAGACAGGATTCTTTTTTTAAGGAAGCAAGCTGATCCAAAAGCAGCACTGAATTGTTATAAATGGAAAAATGCTCCTGAAATTCCTAAACCATACAGACAGAAATCGATACTTAGCTATCAATCATTGTATTACGACAAATTTAACTTCTCAGGCCTCTTCAGCAGACTTTCAGTACATTAATTAACAGGAAATGTCTTATTAAATTAATGTAGAACCTCAAGTTTCACTTTCAAGAGCACTCCAGCTCTGGAAAGGCGACAAGATGCATATAATATCTGCACACATGACAAGAATGTCATTACAAAGAACAACATTCTCTGGGTTTTGTGTGCATTTTGTACAGTTCGAACACTTCCAAATTCAACTATCAAACAGAATCAGCTATACAAATGGCCTACCCTTCAACCACTTCACATGACAGAAATTGACACATCTGAAACATTTCCTCAACAAGGCCATTCTGAAACGTATATAGGACAATACTACAGCACCTTAAAGGCTATGAAACTCAGCCAATATAGCAAAACTCATTACCACAACTACTCAAAGTGACACTGACCAAATGTGAACGTTTCACATAGAGAATGAGTGCAGGATCACATCTACAGAGCTCCCCAGCAACTTCTTGATTCAGTTTCCTAGAGGTTTTTTTTTTTCCCTTCATGGTTTAAGACCAGCATTCTTACCTAGACTTTATGCTCAGTTTAAAAATTTAAGCTTATATTTGTACACAGGTTCTACCTGAAAGAGTTATACAAACTTACAGCACTGAGTGACAGCACCAGCAGTGGTCAAATCCCTGTACTCTCTGTACATGTTGTGGGTTCCACTACGGGAATCGTAGCGCAGCCAAATACCGAAATTTTTCACCTTCAGAGGGGTCTTCTCATACACCTGAAATTAAACAAGGGGACAAAAGAAGTTAAATACATCATCAGTAATTCACTAGTTTAACTGCACTGAAGCTCCAAGGAAAGTTTTACTGAAAAAAAGAAAGAAAAGCACTTTGTCTGCCCCACCACACCAACATAACTGCATTCAAACTGATAATTCTCTGTGAAAATAGTTGATTTCTGCTTTACATCCCTATGGAAATTAATGGAAAAAGACATTCTGTAAGCAGTAACATAGGTAAGTATACATTTTCTAAGAATTATGAATGTCCACAACTTCTAAGAGATGTAAGCCCAACAAAATGAGCGTTAAGACCCAGAAAGCAGCACTGAGAACAGTAATGGCTCAAGTCATCACAGCTCCAAGAAGTTAATCTTGTTTCTTTTGTCCTTTAGTTGTTTTCTATGCTCTCTGGACATATATGGCCACTGAAAAGAGGTATGCGTTGATCAACCTGACAGCAATAGGATGAGTTAAGCTTAACTTTGCTCCTAGCGGTGGTGCGTCACATAACTTTACCCTACATACATCAGCAGGAATTCCTTCAAAACCACCCAACTTCTCGGGTCCGCCATCCCCACCTGGCCGCAGTACACAATCTCCCCAGACGACTTTTTCATCTTCTTCAGCTGAGACACGAAGTACCAGAACCGCGACTTGGCCACAACGTGGTTCGGAGCGAAGATCCGCATCCGGTAGAGCGGAGGAGTCCTGCATTTCGGCGTGGGCAGACAGCGCCCGACCACCTTGTACTCCCGCAGCTGGAGAGATACGAAAGACAGCGGCGTGAGTGGCGGCAGAGCGGGGATCACCTCGGGGAGAGGCGGCGGGGACAGGCCGGGCCCGGCCGACGGCGGCTCCGTCACGCGGAAGCGCCGCCGCCATGTCGGCTATCATCATGGCCGCTCTCCGCCGCGCGGGGCCGAGCGGGGCGGCCCGTGCGCGCGGGGCCCGCTCTGGAGCGCCGCGAGCCCGCTCCGCCGCTCTCCCACCGCCCGGCCCCGACCGCGAGCCCGCCGCGGGCCGAGCCCGCCGTCCGAGCGCTCCGCCGGCCCCACTCACGGTGCCCGACGCCTTCATGCTGCCGCCGCCGCCGCCCGCAGCAAAAGGAAAGGCCGCACGCGCGGCCCCCGCACGTCACCGCCCGCCGCGGCCGAGCCCGCCCATTGGCTGGGCCGGGCGGCTGTGGGGCTCCGCCCGCTGCGGCCGGCTTCCGGGTGGCGGCGCCCGCGTGGCCGCGCCCGCGTGGCCGTGGGGGGTGGGCGCGCCGTCCCGCGGCAGCGTGTCGGTGTCCCCGGGGCGCGGTCCCCCCCGTGCCGCCGCTTCCCCGCAGGCGTGGCGTGGCGGGGCGGGGGCGACCCGGGGCGATTTCTCACGTTATATTCGGAACGGGGTCACGGCGCTCGCGAAGCGGACCCTGCCTCCGCGGGTGGAGGAAAGGGGGTACGGAAGCACGCCGCTGAGCCGCACGAGCAACGGCCTCGGGCGCTCCGCGGAGGCGGCGCGGGACTACAACTCCCAGGGGCCGTGGGGCGCGCCGGCCGCCGGGGCCGTCCCGAGGTGCCGCGGGGCACGCTGGGAGCTGTAGTCCCGCGGCGGAGGGCGGGGGCGCCTTCCCTTCCCGGACGCGCTAGGGCCGCCTCCTCCTCCTCCCCCCCGCCGCCTGCGCGGCCCGGCCCGCTCCCTATGCTCGTGGCGACATCGGAGCTGTGGGGCGGGAGCCGGCACCGCCGCGATGGAGGAGTGACCGGGAAGGTAACGGGGCCTGGGGCCGCGGCTCGCCGGCCGTTGGCGGACGGGTACCGCGGCGGCCTCCGCCGCTCTTCCCGGCTCGGCTGCGGGGAGCGCTCCGGATCCCGCGGAGCTGTGGCCCTGCGCGGTAGGGCCCCGCGGCATCGGGTGGGGGAAGGGGAGCGGCGGCAAGCAGGGAGCTGCCGGCCGGCTCGCGGTGCCCGCGCCGTGCTCCCCGGAGAACTTTCTAGGCCGTCGGAGAAGTTGGAGGAGCAGCCGTAATTCCGGCGCTGCTCGTACATATGTTATGCCGACGTGGAGGCTTTGGGTCCTACGCGTGCCCGAGCGTAGGGCTAGAGGGGAACCCCGGGGAATGGGAGCTGACACAGCCTTATAAATACCCCCCAGTGAATGCTGTGAATGAGGCGCTTTAATGGCTAATTGTTCTGATGCTCATCACCTGTAACGCGTGCTCTCCGCGCGTTTATGGCTCAGCCCTGCCTGCTCCCAGCGCCGCGCACCTCTGACCATTAATACTGTTACACTGGGCCGTCCTCCTCCCCCACCCGAGCTGTGACCGCGTTTATTCTTTCTTTCTCGTGTAACTTGTGTAACTGATTGCCTTCTGAGCGGGCGAGTTAAGCTAGCACTCTCCGAACAGCTTATATGGTGGAAGATCAAATGTTAAGTGTGCTCTGAAGGGTGTGTGGGGGTAGCAGAGCTGGCTGCTGTGAGCTGAACATCTGAAAGGAGCGCATCTCTGAGCCACGTTACTTTTATTAGCAAGGCTTGTCACCAGCGGGTGGGAGATCACCATTTGCAGGGGAGATTCTAGCGATAATCAGCAGGGAAAATATGCCAAAAATAGGCATCGTATGTGACGATTTTGTGTGTGTAACTGTGAGCACACATGAAGGAGGCCATACAAGAAAGCACTTTATTCTTGCAGTATTTTTCAGAGTTTGTTTTTGTCTGACTGCTCTGGATGTTGGTTATGGGGAGAACAAGCTGGGGGTGCAGAGGGAAGCACACTGGGAGAGCAGCTTTAATCCCTGGAGGTTCTGACCCCAAACGGGGTGGCTCAGTGTCGTCAGGCAGAGTGCAAAGCTTGTTTTGCCTCGACTCGTTGCTTTGTTCCAGACTTTCTGGTTCCTGTACTGCCATGACGTGCTTGCTTTCTTTATTTATTTTTTTCTTTTTGTATGAACTCAATTTTGCTTACTAAACTGCCGTTTGTGATGCGTTTAGTTATAATTATTCTGTAATGAATTTTACAGGAATGCCTACCTGACGTCGTGTTGATTACTGGGCTTTTCCTTTCAGGCTGGTTTCCTCGGCTGTCACTGTGCCACCTTTCTTCCAGTGGGGGAGGGTGAATGGCAGCACATGCACCAGACACGCGATGCTAAGAGATCGGAAATTCTACCTGTAGGCAGTTTGAAACAGCAGTTCCTTTGCGTTTCTGCTCTTCCTCTTGTGTGCCTTCTTTCCCCTGCCTCCTACATACTTATGTAACAAGGCCTTACTTTGGGCCTGAGCAACTCTGTTACCGTGTGGGCATGCTTTGCTGGCCTGGTGGATTTTCAGTCCCTCTTGCTGTTTAACAGCATCCATGTATTTAACAAAGATTTTTTAAAATCCATTTCATTACCCAGTGCATTGCAGAATGGCATGTAGAAACACCTGATCTTCAGGACACTGGTCCAGTTTCTTTGTTAGTTGTACACTCACGTTTCTAAATAGAAATCATCACTAGCAAATCGTCATCCATTTATGGGAACAGAAAAACTTTGTTAATAGCTCAGTACAGTGTATTTTGTGGTTCATGTCTGACACTTTTGTAACGTGTGCTTGGGTTAGAAAAAAGGCCTGGTAATGCTTTTGTTCCTGTAGGGGAAATACTTTATAAATGGTTTTATGAAGCATCTTAACAGTATTTTAGAGCTGTGTAGAGATGCTTATTTTTGCAGTTGACTAAGCTGCTGTCCATCATTTAAGTAGCTCATCTATGCTTATGTCATATGTTATTGAAAGATTCTCAGTGTGCTTGAAATTTGAGTTCAGACCTTTCCGTAGAACAGCATACATTACACTATTTTTATGTTACTGAAAGTGGATGAAAGGGCTTACGGTTCTGAGATCGGTATAGGAAGCATAACTCGTGCTTTGGTGTAGTACATACAATGTGTTTGAGATTTGTGCTCAAAATTCTGTGGTTCTGCTTTTAACTTTTATTGTTGTGCTGAGCAAATAACATTTCTTTTTCTATTTTCAGATGATCGTAGTTTCCACTCCAGAAGAAGTGGGCAAACCTGTTAGCAGGAGCAGGAAGCGGAGAGCATACCAATAGAGATGGATGAGCAAGCCCTTTTGGGGCTAAACCCAAATGCTGATGCAGACTTCAGACAAAGAGTATGTAATTAACTTGCTTATTTCTCTAATAGTTTGGGGTGCTGCTTCACCGAGGAAATCTATTGATTGCTCTCTTGGTCACTACCTAGTTAAGCTGCACAAAGAGTTTGTCGCAGTTTGTATCAGGTGTCATGTTGCAAGCATGTATCTAAGCTGAAAGAGATGTTACCGGTTCAGTGAAGCTGTGGTTAACTTGTATAGATTTTGTTTCTTTGAGTTCTGGCTTTTCCTGCCCTCCCAATTCTAGTCCTTGATCAGCACCTCTGTCAGGTTCCTGCGTACGGAAACCAGCTGCTGGAAATACCAGATTTCACACGATTTCCTTTAATACTTAGGTGGCAATTAAGGGGTGGGGGACAGGCTGGTGTTTTATTGTCTGTTTATTTTGATTTGTTATTGTTATTTTGAATGGAATACCCACCTTTAGAGGCTTGTAATGAAACGTTTTTAAATGGTGGTAAAGCTTAAAATAACTTAAAGTCATGGTAAGTAGGGCCTTAAATGATATGAGAGATGCGTGCATGGAAAGGCATTTCTAGTTTTGTAACTATTTAATGAGTAAATGCTTACTGCTTACCTATCAAATTGATCCAAATGAATATAAGATGACCTTCGGTGAAACCTTTTGGAAATGAGAATATGAGCATCTTCTTTGGGTGTTCATAAAACAGGCCCTGGTACGTATAAGGAAGTTAAAAATATAATCTGTGTTGCTAAGCAGCCTGTTAAATCTGTTTGTTGGGGATGCTTGTCCTTGAAAGGATGAGTATGGCTAAACTGTAATGCTTTGTCAAGAAAATGTCAGTGTGCGTTTGAAGCTCACAGATTTATTGAGCTTCTGACCATGCAATCTGCATACTTTTTAAATACTTTATGGTGAAAGATGACTAATTTTTTACTCTTCATGCAAGAAATGACATTATGCTACTGGACTTTATGAAGTATCAAACCTTATCTAAATTCAGCTCTTCACTGTAAGGAAGCTAGTGCAAGCTACAGTGATTTATTGTTTTAAGAACCTAATTCAATTCTCTGAATAATTACTTTGAATGTAAACAATCATGATAATTAAAAAAAACAACTCTTGAAATACAAGCCTTTATAGGTTTAAAATGATGTTCTCAATCTAATCTGAGTTTCAAAAATTAACTGTTTTGTATAATGTGCCGCACTGTATTTGAAAGCAATTATGTTGAGTTAACCATCTTCAGAAAAGACTTAGGAGATCTGATGAGCAACTCTGGTATCTAAAATTTGACTGAAGTATACATTTCTTAACAGTCTGTAATGTGTTCATAAACTGACTATTGTCAGCTGATCAATGAGAGATTGTGTGTGAATGTTGCTTGGAATACGAGCAAAGTGGTGCAACAGAGATGAGCTGTTTTCAGTGAAAAAGTCTAAGACTCTTGCTCTTTAGAATTTGTGGAGGGAATTTATAACTTGGACTTCCAGCCTTGGAAGCTGTATTCAGCACCCAAGTGAACAAAGCCCTGAACAAATTCCCACAGCTGACCTTGCTTTGTGCAGGCAGTTTGGACTGGACTGTCACCAGAAGTCGCTTACAACTGTGCCAGTTATGTGATTCTGTCCTTTTAATATTCAACTAACAAAATGTTAAGTGGGAACCAGTCCCTGTAGTGATTGGATTTGGAGAGACACTTGCATTGTGTTAATGAGGAAGCCAAATAAAAACCTGGAAGTTTCCAGATACCATGGTTTTTGAAGGAGAGGCGTGTATAAGTGTGAATAAGATGTTTTGTTGCGTGCTTTGGGTTTTATTTCTTTGGCATGTTCTGTGTTGGTTCTTTATCACATGAAACTTAATTGGATGCTTACAGGCACTAGCCTACTTTGAGCAACTGAAGATATCTCAGGATGCTTGGCAAGTCTGTGCAGAAGCATTAGCTCAGAGTATATACAGGTAATGTAAATAAAAATCATTATCTGTTTTCATTAGTAATACAGACATTATATGCAGTAATATGCAGTAAGCTCAGAAATAGCTCCTCATTCCCCATTCTCCTACTAAGAAAGCCATCCCTTTGTTCTGTGTGCCAAGACTGTGCAGGCAACACTATTTTTGCACTGAGTTGTATATCCAGATCTCAAATAATATGGTGGTGCTATATTGTAGAGTAGTGCAAGTTGGAAGGAAATTCAGGAGTGTGTACCTACCAAATAACAGCAGTGATTTATGGTGAATACTTTTTTTTTTCCCCAGATGATTTATTAAAGCTTCTCTGAGAGCAGTTGGACTCAGTGATTTCTAGAGGTCCCTTCCAACCCCTACGGTTCTGTGATTCTGCCACTTAGTATGCAGTCATTAACAAAACTGTGTGAAATTTGAAAAACAGCATTTTTCCCAAGATAAACGATTTTTGTATTTATATTTTAAAGACACAGTAGAATCAGTACTGTAGTTTTTTTACACTCAGTACCTAACTCAGAGTATAATAAACTGTCAGATATGGAAAAATATTAAAAGAGGGAATATCAGTATTAATTGCTGTCTTTTATCGAGTGAATTGCTAGAGTATTTGCTATTTTTGCTTAGCCTTTTCTTTCTAGTGTGCAGTAATTCTTGATTTGCCAAAGGTACCACCTGGTTTTAATATTTGAGGATTTTTTTTTCGACGGGGAAGTATACCATACTACTATTTCTAATTGAATTTTATCTTCTTTTCTAGTGATGATCACATCAAGTTCTTTTGCTTTCAAGTTCTGGAACATCAAGTTAAATTCAAGTTAGTAATTTTTCTTGATACCAATCATGTAAATCTATATCAATTTTCCCTTTTTATTCTGCTTGCAAATAAAAATCCTGAATAAAAGTTCTTAGAACCCTCATTCTGCAAACCGTCACCTCTGTGCTGTTGATGAGCTTTAACTGAGTCCACAGGGCTTTCTTTTATTCCTTCAGCTTTTCCTGGAGTACTGGTGCACTGCACTTTAATTAGCTAGTCCAACAGACCAGAGGTGCTGTGATAAAGTATTTTCACTGAGTTGTGTTTCTGCAACATCATGATTTTAGGAAAAAGTAATTTAAAATTAAGTTTAATTGCACAGAACTGTATTTGTTCCACACTTTGGACTCCTTTGGTGTGAGCCTAAACATCATGGCAGAGGTATCTGCCTCTTGGAATATCGTTACAACTGCTTGCAGTACACTGTGTGCTTGAGCCAGGCTGTAGGTAGGAATGAGTTATATTTTGCAGCTATGGTTCATAATTGCGTATCAGACCAAAAATACAAGGCTTAGCTTTTTGAGATCTTATTTACTCCATTAAAATGGAGTAAATCACTGTTCTCCTTTCTTTCCACATTCCATTTCTGTCATCTGCTTCTTATAGTTTCTCTCCAGAATTTAGCATGCAAACATCTATGTCAATTCCTTCTCCTAGGACCTTTTCAATGGCACTAATGCACAGTGTGTTGCTGTTAAATGAATTTTCACTTTACTGAGTGTTGCTCTTGTCAAGATCCCTGTGCTCTGTTTCAGATATTCTGAGCTTACTGAAGTCCAGCAGCAGTTAATTAGGGAAACGCTCATAACATGGCTGCAAGCCCAGGTAAGAATCCTTACAGTGGTTCTGCATGGCAGGCGACGTAATGCTTTGTGTGCAGGCTAAATGTTTAATCTGACATTTGAGTTTAAAGGTGGTTCCCTGACAGTATGCATTATCTGACGGTGGAAAAACTTGTAACGTGCTAATTGTTATTAAAAACCCTTAAATTGTTATAAGTAAGTCTGTGCTTGAAATTAGTACTAAATACAGAACTCTTACATCTGATAATGATTGTGGTTCAATCAGCTGTGTATGAAATAAGAAGCATTAAAAGTTCTCCTTTAGAAAAATATTATCTCGATTCCTGGTGTTCTTGAGTGTCTAGAATAGGAGTGGTAATTTTGTTTTTAAGACCCTCTTAGCTTAAATCCATTTCACTTAGCATGCCAGCAGATATTTGTGAATGAATGGCAAAGACTGTTTAAATCACCCCTCTGGGGGAGTTATGATGCTGTATTGCCTACTCTTTCTTGTGGAGGAGTTACTGTAGCTGAACTTGTAATAACAGATTGACCCCAGAGTTTGCAATACGCAAAACCATCAAGTGAGCTGATGTGAATCTTTGTCTTTTCCTGCCACCATCTAGCTGTCATTCCAATCCTGTGCTGGCAATTAAGATATTTACTTTATTTATAGAAATCCAAAACTAATAATGTATTAGAGCTTGACAAAGAACAGATAGATAGTTGTGAAATGGATTACATTGTTTTTATTTTTTCTTGGTGTCCCACTTCAGAGAAATTTATCTAAAAGAGAAGGGAGGGAGAAAGAACGATTGATAGCAGCAGATTCCATTTTTCCTCTAAAGAGATGAGATCTAAAACTTAATACCATTCTTATTAGCATCTAACTTAGGTGAAACTGGCTATGTGACAACCACAACTTTTTTCTAGAAGCTCGCATCCTTCAAACAACAAATTAAGAAATTCTGTTTCAGTTTTTGAATAGCACAGTTAATATTTTTGTATTGAAAGACTTATGCCTTAAGACACAGACAGAAAGCTTTCCCTGTTTTGTGACAGTTTAGCTAAGTTTTCTTCAAAATCGTTAAAGGTAAAGCTTTTTATGAGCTTTCTCAGCCAGTAAGGGAGAAGAGAGGCACTGCAATACTCACTCTGCAGAGATCAGTGAGCGTCTGTGATTTTTTTTTTCTACTTAAGAATAAACAAATCTAATATCTTGTTTCTACCAGATGCTGAATCCCCAGCCTGAGAAGACTTTTATTCGCAACAAAGCAGCACAAGTCTTTGCACTGCTTTTTGTTACTGAATATCTCACAAAATGGCCCAAGTTTTTTTTTGATATCCTATCAGTAGTTGACCTTAATCCACGAGGTGTAGATATGTACCTCAGAATCCTGATGGCTGTTGATGCTGAACTGGTAGACCGGGATGTTGTTCATACATCAGAGGCAAGTTATTATTATGCATTAATATTTGTTTTGAAGTTCAAAAAATATCTCTGTTTCAATTACAGGAGAAGATTTGCAGAGAGGCTTTTTTTTTTTTTTTTTTTCCCCCTATGGCAACTCTGCTTAGAGTCATTAGGGGATTTGGATCCAAAAGCTGTATGTTGTTTAATGCTTTTTATGCTTTCATACTTACTAGTTACTGCATTTTTTTGCTTGAAGAGCTAGCAAACAAAAACTAATGGGCTGAGTTTGCTGACTTAATGTTCGACCAACCCGTTTCACAATGGTAATATCTTCTAGTGCATGTTTGAAAGAGTCCTAACATCAAAAATCCATTTCATTATATAACTTTTTTTCTCCCTTGCCTGCCTTCCTTCATTATTTGGGCATCATGGAAGGAAAAAAGGAGGAAAAGCTGTGTGGTTTGTTTCTGTTTTTATTTTTTTCTTCAATCTTTTCTGCAAGAAAATAAAGGTGCTCTTTATGGCTTTTTGATTTGAGTTGTTTATCTTGCTAGGACGAGTAGTCTCTGGTAGTGGATATAAAATGCTACTAGCTTGAAAAAATGCTACTGGTGAATGACAAGATTGATTTGTTGTTTTCATTTTGTTGATAGGAGGCTCGTAGGAACACTTTATTGAAAGATACCATGAGGGAGCAGTGCATTCCAAGTTTAGTGGAATCGTGGTACCAAATCTTACAAAACTATCAGTACAATAACTCGGAGTTGACATGTCAGTGCCTTGAAGTTGTTGGAGCTTACGTATCCTGGATAGATTTGAGCCTGATAGCCAACGAAAGGTACGGGTTTTTTGGTGGTATATTTAGGTGGGTGAAGAGGCCACAGCAGCACTTGATAATATGCTGCCTGTATTTCCATGAAACTACATGGAAACTTTCCTTAGAATAGAGGCTTAATTATATATGAAAAAATGAGACTTTTGCTTTGATGGAGTAAAGGAATTTGCAAGCAAGCTGATATAACGACCAAAATAGACACTGTACAGTTTTCTGTGTTATCCTTAAAATGTATCAAATACTGGATTTAGTCAATACAATGGGATTTATAATGATTTCTTTGTTTATAAGACAATTTTAATTTTGCACTTAAATAATACAAAGCTTCTGTATGATGCTACTATGTACTTTTAAGCATAAATTTCTTTTTTTTTTTTTTTTCCCCAAAGGTTTATAAATATGCTGCTAGGTCACATGTCTGTGGAAGTTCTCCGGGAAGAAGCCTGTGACTGTTTGTTTGAAATTGTAAATAAGGGAATGGACCCAATTGATAAAACTAAATTGGTTGAATCTTTATGTCAAGTGTTACAGTCTGCTGGCCTCTTCAGTATTGACCAGGTTTGTAAATTGACTTTAAAATAGCAGTGAGTCTTATGTTTCAAACAGTTCTTAAACAAGCAGATTGCAGAAAGCTATGAAAGTAAGTCCAAAGATGCAGGGAGAATTAGCTGTGCTTCTCTGTCAGTATTAAACACTTGTGCTTTTCTTGTACTGCTTTTTCTTGTACTGAAATTAACAGGTGGTTATTAATAGTTTTTATTCATTTAAACCACAATTTATTGCATTCTGTGTGTTATCAGCATGAGGGTATTCTGAAACTCCTCTCCTAGAGTGTGTTTTACATACCATTATGCTGCTCCCATGTTTTGTTCCATTGTATCCTTGTATCAATATTTGTGAAGTGAGGTGCAGCCGCTAATGTTTCAAAGCTGTCCCATGAAGTGCTAATCTGAAGAGATGGGGCATGGAACAAGTGGCTGTTGCATAATGGAGAATGCATAATGCCAGCTCTCTAGCATCGCTTTGCTTTTCCTCTAATATCTGGGGACAGCAAGAACACAAGATAGTTTTACTTTCCATCAAGGGGACGAATGTGGGTATTACTCATACTGTATACTAAGCATGAGTAGCACCATCTGTAAGTTCATGCTATTTAGATCTGAACTCTGCTAGTATTTCTGATCACTTCTCTTTTTTACAGGAAGATGATGTGGATTTTCTGGCCAGATTTTCTAAGCTGGTCAATGGGATGGGGCAAGCATTAATAGCTAGTTGGACTAAACTGATAAAAAGTGGTGATATGAAGAGTGCTCAAGATGCTCTGCAAGCAATCGAAGCAAAAGTGTCCCTGATGTTACAACTGCTAATTCACGAGGATGATGACATCTCATCTAATATCATTGGCTTTTGTTATGACTACCTTCACATCTTGAAACAGGCAAGTATGCCTGACTTCAGTTTAACAGCTTTTGGTGATATTATTTGCTTTGATTTTGTGAGAATATATGAAGCTATGTGTAAGCTGCCTTGCAAAACAGTCTTTTGACTCATTAACATTTAGTATTTTCACGGGCTGAGGGTGTTCTGTTCATAGAGTTTTGTTTAGAAATCTGTAGGAACTGAGTTAAAACCTGCATTAAGTGGAAAAGAGGCTTGCTTCATATGGTTGTTCGAAAGCAAGTCTGTATTTTGCTATTAGATGGTAAGAAAGAAGTTACTATATGAGAAATAACTCTTGAAACTTCTTTTATAGCTTTCTGCACTTTCAGACCAACAAAAAGCTAATGTAGAGGTAAGTATTAACTTTTTTTTACTAAGGATTCTTAACTGACATTTTATCAGAATTTTTCGTTTTATTGCAACAAATTGTGCGTAATTTCTGTGCTTTAAGATGTCCATGAGACAAAAATTAAAATCAATGTTGAATTGTAATATGAAGATGAAAGCTATTTAAGTGCTTGGTCTTCCCAAGCAACCTTAGTGCCATAAACCTATCTTGCTGTGCTCCTTCATAACTTCTTGATAGAATGTTCTTTGTCCAAGACAGAAAATGCTTTCTCCTGAAGCTTTACATTTTTGTTAAAACCTTCCCTAATTTCAAAGAATTGGAAGGAATATGGGAAGGGTTGTCAAATTAAACTCCTCAGAAGTTAAACTTACAAAAGAAGCTGCTGCTCAAGTATAACGTTTCTACTTAAGATGAGCAGCTACATGCTAAGTATTATATGAAGCTATTCATTAAGCTTAAGTTTATAAGCTTAATTGTATGTGTTAATCATTAAGATAATTAAATGTGTTTGTGTCCAGAAAGCTTTGTATCTTCTGTTCAAATCAGATTACTACTGCAGTACACTTGAAACACTTAAAATCTGAATGTGTTGCTATCTAGAAATCTTTGATTGCATTGATCTTGTTTTTCTACTGAAGAAATAATTATAACAGGAAGTTAACTTTACTGAGCACATCTTAAGGGTTTTTGTTAGACTGAGAAACAGTCATACCAACCTTTCTTCTTTCATCCAATTCACAAAACGAAAATGTTCAGAAGCATCTTTTGCTCAGCCAATTTAGCTTGCTAAACTAGGAAACAACAACAAAAAACACTCAAAACCCACAAACATTTTTGAAGATGGTGAGACAGTAGAGAAATAATTTTATGGATAAGCTGACCTACCTCTATGAAATATAATCTCAGACAACCTGTTTAGCTTCCTCTACCTTGTTCAGTCATCTTCAATGGTTCTTTTTAGTGTGAACTGATCTGCACAGGCTAGAAGCAGGAAATTAAGCCAGATAATACTGCAAGATGGAGGGCTTAAGGTCATTAATACTGTGTGTCTGACTTGCACATGTGTAGTTTGGATAGGACCTATCTGTTTCAATATGCACTGTTAATCATTCAGAACTTCTGAAAATAATCATTCAAATGGAATGTAAATGTTTACGAGTATTTTAACATTTGCCATCATGTTTCCTTTTCTGTAGGATTTCACTGTTGCTTTTTATTGCTTGTCTGCTTCTACACTTACAGTTCTGTTTATCTTAGGCAATCATGCTGGCTGTTATGAAGAAGTTGACATACGATGAAGAATATAATTTTGAAAATGAGGTACTGTATGAATAAACAGACAAATGCAACTTGAATTGCACGTTGCAAAACTCACACTTTAAAAGTTCATGTTTTAATTAGGCTAAGTTGTTTTGAAGGTAGGAAGCTAAGGTCTGTAGCCTGAAATATTTCTTGTGTGGAGAGCTTTTGTTTTATTTAAACCTAAGGGCATGTCTTCATAAGACAAAACACAGTAAAAGAATATGCAAGCAGTTTAGTTAACAGGATATCTGCGTTTGCACAGAGCTGTTCCTAGGCAAATATGACTGTGCTGTTAGATAAGCATTGCTGCTGAGCTGGCTTATTCAGTGTGAGTCTACTTATTTCTGCTGTCACACAAAAACATTTGAGAAACATTTAAGAGATAGTGTTTGGCCCCTTTTAGATGGAAGGGGTCAAACTTCTGCAAAAAAAGCTAAAAGAGGACAGTCTTTGATTTGTTTCTTCCCCTTGCATCTCTGCCAGCTAGCAGGAATGGTTGAATGCGTTAGGCAGCTCTGCTCTGGGCTATTCAGAGGGCTGTGGTCTTAGAGGTGAACTTGGACTACTTGTAGTACATGTTAAATGTTTCTGTCAGATTAATTTTAAAAATCAGCTAGATGCTGAGGAGCAACATCTCCATGAGGAATGAGTCAGTTTTCAAGAACTGGATCAAAAGGGCTTTCCTAAGAACGTTTTCTTGTTCATGGTTCACTCTGAAAGTAATGCCTCCTATTTATTTCTATGGAAACTACAACAGATACAAAGAGCACAACAATGTTATTTGATAGAGCAGATTCTCAGCTAGAAAATGTTATTTTTAAACATTCATCACCATTAACTGTGCATTTTCACCAGCAATGAACAAGAGCCTGCATGCCACACTTGTCAGAATCTTTATGGCTGACCAGAAAGTGGCTTGTCTTTCATTTCACTGTCACCACTGCTGAAATGCACCACCCACTGCCTCATGCTCATATCCACTCTTTGGTCTCCATAAATGTTCAGCAAGCATCAATGAATGCCTATGGAAGCCATTTTTTATGCATGGAGGAATTCAGTGACATCCCTTTGCATCCTACCTACTTCCATGTCAGACGCCATTGTGTCAGACTGCCCCTCTGCTGCCATCTGTGGCACAACAAAAATCATAGTGGGATGCTGGTAGAAAGATTCAGTCTCTACTGCCATGCCACCACCATCTGCCTGTGATGTTTTGGGCCTACATAATAAAATAGGAGATATTACTTTTGAAGCCACACATAGTTTTGGTTAGTTTTCAGTTTAGGAAATTTTTTTAATGTGTTTCTGGACTGAATGTGGTGCATCTCAATGTATTGCAACCAGGCAATAAAGCTGCTATGTTGAATTTTCCAAACATAAAGTATTGTTCTTGGATATGCATTGTTTTTATTTGGGCTTGCAACTGTCTAAAATGGTTCTGGATGTATTTAAGGATAAAAATGTGCTTCATTGAAGTCAATGTTTTGTAGGGTGAAGATGAAGCGATGTTTGTGGAGTACAGAAAACAGTTGAAACTGTTGCTGGACAGACTTGCTCAGGTCTCACCAGAGTTACTGTTGGCATCTGTCCGCAGAGTTTTTAACACTACACTTCAGTAAGTTGGTTTTTGTTTTTTTTTTTTTTTTTTTTTTTGTCTTTTTTATCTTGTTTACATAAATGCAGTTTCCATAGCTTTCTTGCCTTTCTTTCTGTCAAACTTTGCACTAACAGTAAGTGTGAAGTAGCAGGGCAAAGCCTATAGATAAAATAAGCTAGTAACAACTTTACTACATCTTTGTGTAACTTCATGATAAACTCACCCAGTTACTTAGGAAGAAGCAGGTTTCTTTTTGTAACCTTCTGGGTGTAACTTCTGGTAGTCTCTCTTCGTCTTTGTCACTTGCCTGCATGACAGCCATTTGGACAAGTGTTTGCTTTACACCACCAGGAAATGTTAACAAGATGTAGAAAGTTTTTCTTGCTAGCAGTAATACATGAAGTAATTTAAAAAAAAAAAAAACAAAAACACAGGTTGGATACAGAAAATAAACAGCAGTGCAGGTTTTTTTCTTAGAAAAAGAACAGAAGTGATCCTGAAAACCATGTAAATAAAGAAGGTGCCTGACTAGGAGGATGACTGTGTTTATACCATGTATATATATACATACCATAGTATGTACGATGTATCTGAATATTCAGAAGAAAATACTAACTTAGCAGGACTGTGATTATTTCATAATCTACAGTGAGTGACAGGATCTCCTCATTCTTTAGGAATTGGCAAACTACACGATTTATGGAAGTAGAAGTCGCAATAAGGTTGTTGTATATGTTGGCTGAGGCTCTTCCTGTGTCTCATGGTGCTCACTTCTCTGGTGATGTTACAAAAGCTACAGCTTTGCAAGACATGATGAGAACGGTAAGCAGGTTTTTACTTGGGAAATTTGAAAATGCTAATGTAGGCTGAAACATTTAAATTCAAATGGCTTACATTTATTACAAGCATTTCAAGTGCATTGTAGTTTGGTGTTATAAATGGACTAACTTGCTAATACTTTTTTTTTGTAGCTAGTGACTTCTGGTGTTAGTGCCTATCAGCATACATCAGTGACTCTAGAATTCTTTGAAACAGTGGTTAGATATGAAAAATTCTTTGCTGTTGAGCCTCAGCACATTCCAACTGTTCTAGTAAGTTTCATCATTTACTTATTCAATTAGGTAAGTCTAGATATTTTTTATAGATTTAAGAACTTATTTTCTGGAGTTCACTAAAGAAGGTTGCTTTCTTAAATTGTTGCATGATTAGCTTTCACACCTTGGTTAGACTGAAATGCTTTCTGTTTGCAGATGGCATTTTTAGATCACCGTGGTCTTCGCCATTCAAGTCCAAAAGTACGAAGTCGAACAGCTTACCTATTTTCCAGATTTGTCAAGTCTCTTAAGTGAGTAAAGCACGTACAGATGCATACATATGGTGCAAAAAGGATATGTACAGTAAATTCAGTGCATCTTTGCAGCAGGCAGGGTTTTAAATGAACTGCTGTGAGTAATATGACAAACTAGCACTCTTGCAGCGTTGTTCTGCTCTTTGGTACCAAGGCAGTAGAGGAAATGTTCACCATTAAATAAAGAACTTGAGTACGTATTCTTAGTTTATTTTTACTAGATGTTAAAACTGATCAACTGTGTAAATATCTGCCTTTATTTTCCTCTCTGAGCACAGTTGTGAATTAGTGTGTTTGAAGACTCCCAAGTGTAACTTTCCCATATCTGTCCAAATCCTGAGTATTTACAAAATTTATCCTGATGGAGTTTAGTCAAGCTGTTACAGCCTTTCAAATAGCTCCATCTCATTGGTCTAATTTAACAGACATGTTTGAATGTAGAGGCAGGATAAGCTCTCAGGTGGTGCAGTTTTCTTAATTCTTAATGAAAGTACATTAGTCTGAAAAGAGATGCAAATTATACATTTATAAAAGAATTAGATAAAGAAATGTTTATTTTCTGCTCTGCCTTGTATCTGTTTCCCCCACCACAAGAACTATATGTGTAACTCAGACTTTTCTACAGCAGTGTTCTGATACTTACAGGGATGTTCTGTACTGAGCAGATAGTTTACTGTCAAGGTTTACAACTTATGGAAAATGCCAGCGATTTTGCAGACAAACAATCAATCAAAACCCACTTCTATGTACTGTTTTTTGTACTTGTATTTTTCTTCAGTAAGCAAATGAATCCCTTTATTGAAGATGTTCTGAATAGGATACAAGATCTACTGGAGCTCTCTCCTCCTGTGAGTATTAACAGCAGTTTTTTGTATTAAATGTGGCTTGTGCTTATTCATCAGTGTGCCCAAATAGTTAAAAAATTGTGAGCTTACTACACAACACAAATAATTGTCTTGATTTTTTTAGTGTGAGGTCACCTGCTTATATTTGTACCTAACTTAATAATTTTACTTATTTGGGTTTCCATGTGTATAAGCTAAAGAGATACATAGACGGCTTTTAGAACTGTATAAAAATACTTGTTCTTTCAACAGTATTTTACCACCTACTTAGTAATGCTACTTGGGCAGGAAGGCAGTAGAAGTATTGTTTAAGTGTATTATATAGGTAAAATAAAATATTAAAGAAAGGGTAATATTTTCAACTTTTGTATCAGAAGATGACTTTGATAAAGGGCAGGTAGTGAATTATGCCTGTTATCTTCTATTTCAGGAAAATGGTTACCAAGCTCTGTTAAGCAGTGATGATCAACTTTTCATTTATGAAACAGCTGGAGTGTTAATAGTTAACAGCGAATACTCTGCAGAAAGAAAACAAGCTCTAATGAGGAATTTGTTGACTCCACTGATGGAGAAGTTCAAGGTATTGTTAGAAAAACTGATGATGGCACAAGATGAGGACAGACAGATGGCACTGGCTGACTGCCTCAATCATGCTGTTGGGTTTGCTAGGTAGGTACTGTGTGGTGTCTGTGTGTTTTTCTGACTGAAGTAAAATGGGATTTATTTTGAAGAATTTATTGGGAGGAGAGGCCGAGTATATACCTGTATTTTATTCCTAGAAAATCCCAGCAGTTGTAGAATTTCGAAGTCCCCTTAAAAAAAAATAATAAAGGCTGATAAGGATGCAGAGAATAGTGAGCACATTTATAATGAATCAGAATCTATGCCCTTCCTTGCTGAACAGTTTCCTCAAAGAATTGTCTGTGGCTGTTCTGATTGTGTGTTGTTTGTGGTATGGTAGAATTTAATTCTCCAAAAGTTGCCCAAGCATAACTACTTATTCTTATCAGAACTCATCACAACTACTTGTGTTGTTTGGCTCCCATTTCACAAAATATGATGTTCTAGTTCAGTGGCTGAGCTTTAAGTGTATGGTGTTCCCAATGCTACTGCTTCTCCATTTATATAGAGTTTATATAAACTTGGTGCATTGCTTTTACAGCCGAACCAGCAAGGCTTTCAGCAATAAGCAAACTGTAAAACAGTGTGGCTGCTCTGAGGTATATCTGGACTGCTTGCAGACGTTTTTGCCAGCTCTCAGTTGTCCTTTACAAAAGGAAGTTCTGAGAAGTGGTGTCCGCACTTTCCTTCATCGGATGATTATTTGCCTAGAGGAGGAAGTTCTTCCATTCATACCTTCTGCCTCTGAACATATGCTCAAAGATTGTGAAGCTAAAGATCTTCAAGAATTCATTCCTCTTATAAACCAAATAACAGCTAAATTTAAGGTATGATATAGTATAGTATCTTCAAGGTCAAAGTATTGCCAAGTAGACATTTTTTTGGAAGCAGAGAAGAGGTTGTGTGACAGAACCTTACTTCACAATTAATAAGTAAATTTTGTTGTTTGTAAACTTTCAAGTTTAATATTTGAAAATGAAATGTTACTTGTAGCACAGAGGGGTATTAAGGTTTTACAGTTTATGAAAGTTTGTTGGAGTGTTGTTGCACTAAAATATACACTAAGGCATAATGTGTTATTCAAAATAGGTGGAAAATAACAAGGTTTTGAAAGAGAGATGTGAGATAAGGATCAGGCAAAGGTTGTAAAAGTGCTGCCTTTGAGAGTTTCCCAGTCCTAATTTTAAGCACTTCAAATGCAAAGCTGGTAAAATGTATTAAGTAACTAACTTACCACTTGTGATTCATTCCTTAGCAATACTGCAAGAATATTGCACAATCACAAATACATAGCTTGCTCTGAAGGTAATGCCTCCTATTTATTTCTATGGAAACTACAATGGCTACAAAGAGCACACTAGCAAATTTAATAGAGCAGATTCTCAGCTCCAAAACACTGTTCTTTTACATAGTCACTACCATTAGCTAGGCATTTTTGCCAGTGAAGAGCTTGCATGCTGCGCTTGTCAAAATCCGCATGGCCATCCAGAATGTGGCTTCTCTTCCATGTCGCCGTCACCACTGCTGAAACACACCACCTTACTGTCCTCATATCCATTGCTTGGTCTCCATAAATATTCAACAAGTGTCAATGAATGTCAGTGGGTGCCATGTTTTCCACATGGAGGAATTCAGTGATGCACCTTTGCTCCATAAGCACTTCCATGTCAGACTGCCCCTCTGCTGCTGTCTGCTGCATGGCAATAAGATGTAGCAGGGTATTGGTGGGAATGTTCAACTTCTACTGCCATACCACCAGCATCCACCTCTGGTGTTATGGGCCAACATAATAAAATGGGAGGCATTATTTTTGGAACAGCCCTCGTGGTGTAGGAAGTAATCACTGTATGAGAAGGTCAGAAAGCCTATAAATAGACTTAGTTAAGTCTTTCTGCAGAATGCAAAAGTTAAATTCCTTTTAGGAAGGAGAAATGTGTTTTGTGAGTAGTAAAATAGAACCGTAATATGCCTGTGATTAATGTGGCATGTGGACCTTTGGAAAACACATCTACAGAGGGAAAGAGTTTTATCAAAAACAAAGTATTTGAGAGATGAGGGAGGAAATCTTCTGTTACTTGGAGTCCTTTTCACAAGTTGCACTACAAGCAATTCACTGTTATTAAAAGTAGTGTCAGGTGAAGAAAATCTAAACATATTTACAAGGAAGGAGACTTGACAAATACCGTGTTCAAGTGTAATGCTTAACTTTTATGATACTGTACTGTTTTTATTACAACGTGTTGAAATAAATACCTTGAAAGGTAGGAATTGGAACGTCATGGCTTGTTACAAATGTTCAGTTTCTGTAACTGCTTGAGCTCATACCTTCTTCCAATCTCCAGACACAGGTTTCACCTTTTCTGCAACAGATGTTTATGCCACTACTTCATGCTATTTTTGAGGTGTTGCTTCTTCCAGCAGAAGACAACGACCAGTCTGCTGCTTTAGAAAAACAAATGCTACGGAGGAGTTACTTTGCTTTTCTGCAGACAGTAACTGGCAGTGGAATGAGTGAAGTCATAGCTAATCAAGGTGAGTAGTTTCTCAAAAAATGTCACCAGGGTTGTTCTCATTTTAGTTTTGTCTGCTAATTATTAACCTAATTCCTGCAAAGTAATATTAATTCTGTTAGGATAGAACGGACTGGTAAAAATCTACGTGGGCAGATAGAAAGGACAAGATGGAATAGTTTTAAACTAAAAGAAGGGAGATTGAGGTTAGGTATTAGGATTACCTAGAGACTGATGAGGTGTTGGCACAGATTGCCCAGAGGAGTTGTAGTGCCCATCCCTGAGGTGTTCGAGACCAGGTTGGGTGGAGTCCTGGGCAGCCTGAGCTGGTGGGTAGCAGACCTGTCCACGACAGGGGATGTTGGAACTGGATGGGTTTTAAGGTCCCTTGCAACCCAAACTATTCCATAATTCTATGATTGAAAAATGGTACTACATTTACTGTTTAAGGAAGAATTAGGTTTGTAAGATCCAGATATAGTAGACATATTCTTTCTCTTGACTGTGCCTCACACATCATTAAATTTGACTGATGAATCGGAGATCACACAATATTTTTTGTAGAACAACATTTAAAAACAGGTGTCAGTGCTTAAACTGGTGGGCAAGGCCATTCTCAGCTCCCAGTTTTCATTCTGTGACGCTCATTTTGTAAGATAAACATCAGTGGCTTCTGTGATTTCTTTCTTTATTTTACTCTCACCTTATCTTAACTACTATGCCAAAATGCATCATGTGACTTATTACTTTTCACAGACTTTCCCAAATGCAAAACAGCACTTTTCATAACAGGAATTAAAAAGACAAAACCCTAATTTTGTAATTTTTTTTTTTTTTTTACTGAAGAATTCTCTTAGTCTGTATTCCACAAAGATGGCCAGGGAGCTGAAAATCTTCAGGGTGACTTGTGTGGAAGGCAGAGCTCAGACATACTCTCTGCATCCTAAAATGCTGGTAATACCTGTGGGAAAGGAAAGGGTGGTGTTAAGGAGTGGCAAGAGGTTTCCTAAAAGAGGCGTCTTGGTAGTTGTAACAGGACAAGAAAAGTAGAAATAAGCAAACTTCTCTAATGCTTTTATGAAGAGTGATACAAAGATATTTTAGTGTATTGAAAGTAAGCTACTAGGGTGCTGCTGAGTTTGTAACTAACTCCACCAAAAGAAGTGCAAGACTACAGAGACTCCTGTGTTGCAGGTTTGAATGACAGGTTCGCTTTAATGTGTTTAAGGTGCAGAGAATGTGGAGCGTGTTTTGTTCACTGTCATCCAAGGGGCGGTGGATTACCCAGATCCTATTGCACAGAAGACTTGTTTTATTATTCTTTCTAAGCTGGTGGAGCTTTGGGGTAAGACTTTTTCCCTAATTCTCTTGCAGCTGCTACTAACTGTGAAGCACAGGTAGAATGTTGAATGTTATTTCTCTTTTCAGGAGGGAAAGACGGACCAGTAGGTTTTGCAGACTTTGTCTACAAGCACATTGTCCCTGCATGTTTCTTAGCACCTTTAAAGCAAACGTTTGACTTAGCAGATGCCCAGACAGTATTGGTAGGTATTACCATTGGGCTTTTTGTTGTTTGTTGTGGTTGTTGCTGTTCTTGCTGTCGTTGCCATGTGGCAGTTTGAAAAGGAAAAAGGAAATGGCCCCTTGGTATTACAAGTTGCCTCATCTTAGAAAGAAAATATTTTATGTTTTTTTTTAATGGAGTACCTGAATAGTCTGCTCTTAGATGTTGTGGTGCTGTGTTCTATAGTTCACCTATGCTCAAAATCAAGCTAGAGAATTGCTGGTTTGAGTATTTGATGTTGACCTGCCTTGCTTATGGACTAATATTCAGTGAAAACAAACAAGCACAGATAGCTGTTCCTTGGTTTGTCTTGGGTTTAGCTGTGACATCTGCCAGGAGGGGAATAAAAATTGAAAGGAAATGTTGAGGCTGACTTAGCATTGGATGAGGAAAATGGAGGGAACAATTGCATGAAGTAGCCCTTGTTTCGGGAGTAGTTTTGAATCTTTGGATGGAAATACTTAACCAATATGCTAATTGAACGGTCTAACGTTATGCATTACATTACAGGCTTTATCAGAATGTGCAGTGACATTAAAGACAATTCATCTCAAAAGGGTAAGCTTTGTAATACTTTGCAGGGAGTAACTCTTGCAGGTTTCTTCCTAATGCTTTTATCAGTTTCTAGAAATGAGGTATTTTCTAAGATTCATTACTATTCTACTTATATATAGATTAGTAGGATGGCTATAATGCTTTGTTAGGAACAGAGAATTAAGTAGTTCTACTTGATAATTTACTGCAAAATATGGACTCCTTAGTTAAGGGAGAAAAATCTGATTGCTTTACTGTGCTTAACTGATCAGTAAGCTTTCATCTACTTTTTAATGTACTTCTTCAGCTAACATGAAAAAGCAATTAAAGATGTATGATAGAGCCCTTCTGAAAAAAAAAAAGGGTTTTTTTTCAGATTTTGAGAGACTAAATTAAGAAATATGGAAGAAATGAATTTTTCATTGGCTCATGACTAAAGCACTACAGCATATTTCAGTTTTAATAGAAAACCAATTAGTTTCTATGTTTGTGTTACTGCACCCTTTAACTGACTGGCTGATTTCTCTCTCTCAAACGTGAGTGACAGTCCTGTCTACACAAAAACATCTGAGAAGTATAGAAGATCTGTTTTAAAACACTTGTGTACCATACAGTACAGGGCTGTGACTTGCCATAAAAATGTACAAAACTATATTTGGACAAATTGTGTGCTGCTTTTCTTTAGGGTCCTGAGTGCATTCAGTATCTTCAGCAAGAGTATTTGCCTTCTTTGCAAGTAGCTCCTGAGATAATTCAGGTAGGAATTCCTAAAAGAACATTTGGAAAACTGTTAACACGCAGAAATTTGAAATGGGAACAAAATGCATACTGATAAAATTGTTCTGCTGTCCCTCAGTAAAAGTTATTCTGATATTGCATATTGGATTAGGATTAATTTAGCATAAGAAGTGAAGTTACTGCAAGAGTATCTTGCAAAAAAGAATGTGTCCAAGTAAGTCTTCTTCAGGTTCAGTACAACCAGTTTTTAACTTGACTACCAGAAGTATCAGGGTTAGAATACTTATAACAACTTAAAAGATGAAGAATGCTGAATGCGTAAGAACAGTGAAGATAAAGGCTGTATTCATTGCTAAGCCACAGCACTAGCTCTGCTGTCAAAATAATATACAGCATCAAAACAGGTGGGGTTCTTATGTGTTGAATTTTGAAGCAGCTGATGTTATAAAAGGGCTTTCAAAAGCAAAGCTCTACACGTGACCACTGTCTCAACATTTATTGTTACTAACCACATGGTAACCATTGCCATAAAGGAATTGTTAGCTCTACACTGATGATTTAAAATTGTAATTGCAATTGATTTGGAGATGATAGTAATTGAGTTTGTTTTTTAAGTTCTGTAACGATTCTACTTGTCTCCTGAACTGAAGAACTTTCAGGTGTTTTTAAATATATATATATATATATATATATATATACAGGGATCAGATATTATCTGTTGCTTGCCCCAGTGCTGTTTTCTAGTCTAAGAGTATAATTTTTTTGGAAGTGACAGTAGTGTTGTACTGTAACCCAGAGTCACTCTGTGTGTAATACTACTTAAGTTTGTGTGGAATATTCATTTATTCATTTCAAAGACACCAAAAGATACTAGAAAAATTAGAAGTTGAAAAGCTCCTTGTGCTCCTCCTAGGTAGACTCGCTTCTGTCTATTCACTTGGAAGTGAACGTGATGCCCTAGACTTGAAAATACAGCTTTTCTCACCCCAGAATGTGCTTTATTTATTTATTTTTACTGTGACGTGCTTTTCTTGGGTTGTATGTTAAGGAAAATGCAATCTAAAATCAATACTTGTATATACAGAGTATTTTATATGCACCCACTGTATCTCAGGTTCTCTTGTGCTTCATTTAGTTACTTTTTTTTCTCGCAGGAATTCTGTCAAGCACTTCAGCAGCCTGATGCTAAAGTTTTTAAGAATTACTTAAAGGTAAAGACTTTTTTTTTTTCATTGAATCACTTTTAATTCCATTTGAACATTGGCACGTAATTCAGTCAAGGTAGTGACCTGTAGTAAAACTGAAATACAGAATGTTGTAACATGAGACTGAATTGATAGATGAGCTTTCAGCTATAGGGAATCTCCAAGTAGTATATGCATTTTCAGGGAAGGAAGGAGCAGTACAACAAAAGCCTTTCGTCAGTGAATTGCACATATGCTTTTCACCCTGCCATTTCTTCAGTAGCTTGGTATTCTTCTGGCTTCTGTTGCTTATTGGTTGAAATAACAACAACAAAGTGCTGTAATTAAAAGTGAATGTGTAAGAAGATTTCATTTTTTGAGGGTGTGAGTTTAATCTAATAGCACAAGACACATCCTTGAAACTCTTTATTCAATATGTTAAAGTTAAAAAGTGAGCTCTGACAAACTATCTTACACCTCAACCATTCCATGTTTTAAATTCATATTTCCTTTTTTTTTTTTTAATAATATATTTTAACAGGTGTTCTTCCAGAGAGCAAAGCCGTAAGGAAAGGACTGGAATCTTACATATCTGTTTCCATAATCAAGAACTCTGGTTGTTAATTTATAAAAAAATGCTAACTCTTGTGCCATTCAAACTGGTTTTGTTCTTAAAAAAACAACATTGCTTTGTGCTCACATCAGTACATATTTTAGCCTTTGCATAAAAAAAGAAAAATGCAAACACCCCACTTCTGTGTCTCAAACATGAAGGTATGTGACAATTGCCTGTATCCCTACACGACACTTCTATTATGTATAAGATGATTAAAGCTTATGCTGTAACATGTATGGCAATAAAATGACACTTATTTTTTTGAAATTAAATATAAAATTCCCTTCATACCATAGAAATGGTTATTAAAAATATGTACATTTTTGATACTGAGTAAAATGTTTTCATAAGACATGAAATTCATCTGTTCATGTATGGTGACATGAAAATAAAACAATCCAAGTCATTTTTGTAGATAGTCATTTCATTGAAGTTGTCTTAATGATAAAATATATATATATATATACCTCCTATAAACAGATTGGTTTAATAAATGATTTCATTTAAAACTAGCATCTGCTTCTCTCTCTTTTCTTTTTTTAATAAAAAATAAAATTTTATTCAGTGAAATACTAAGTCTCTGAATCATTTTGGTTCAATCTTTAAAAGCCACAGCATTTAGGTTTTTGGCTATTACGTTTAAATAGAAGTTGGCAATCTTAATGATGCCTGGATAGTAAGTTGTGTTAGTCTTGGGTATGGAAAATGCTGGCAGAAAGAACTGCATTCATGAAAAATATGAGGGCTGCTCCAAAAGTAATGTCTTCCATTTTGTTATGTTGGCCCACGCTGTCAGAGGTGGATGTTGGTGGTACAGCAGTAGAGGCTGAACCTTCCCACCAGTATCCCATTACATGTTGTTGCTGTGTGATGGATGGCAGCAGAGGGGCACTCTGACACAATGGCGTCTGACATGGATGTGTCAAAGTGCCAAAGGTGTAGCACTGAAGTCCTCTATGCAGAAAAAATGGCACCCGTTGGCCTTCATTGACACCTGCTTGACATTTATGGAAACCAAACAGTGAATGTGAGTGCAGTGAGGCAGTGGGCGGTGTTTTACAGCAGTGTGTAAGACAAGCCACGTTCCAGATGACATGCTGGTTTTGGTGAGCACAGCATGCAGGTTCTTGTTCATTGCTTGCAAAAATTCATAGCTAATAGTGATGACTATATTGAAGAACAGTGTTTTGTAGCTGAGAAATTGCTCCATGAAATAGTGCTAGTGTGTTGTTTGTACGTGTTGTAGTTTACATGGAATAAATAGGAGGCACTATTTCAGAAGGGTTTTAGAAGAGATTTTAGTTGTGTTGACATTTCTTTTTCAAAATGTATCAGTTTGTATCTTTGCATTTCTTTATTCTTTGACGTTAACAATATTCAAAGGTATTTTTTAAGGAACAGAGCAGGGAGTAAGCCAGGATTCTTGCACGGGATTTAATATTTTCATTGAGAAAAATGTTTCCTTAGTAAACAGCTTGCTGAAATACATCATAATTAAATTTGTAATTCTCTCAACTGTAGTAGGTTCTTTATCCAAGTCACGAGCAGCAACTGGGCGTGGAGTGTGGTGATGTCCTAAGGATGCTTTCTAATGTACAATGTACCATTACTATATACCTACATTGTCTAGACTAAAAATGCACAAACATCATTGTGGTTGTAACTCCTTTTGTGTGCAGCAGGACTTCCCCCTGTGGAGTAAAGTAATTATTAAGGAAACACAGCTGCAAGTCTTTAAGATAAAAGGCATGCTTTGGAGATAGAATAGTTTACATACAAGGTGGTGACGTAGTTATTAAAGGCAGATAGCCTTTCTGGTGTGCAAGGCCTTTTCCAGGTGTGTAATAACAGCAATGAATTCCACGCCAGGAGAGCTAAGAGACACCTTTTCTTTCTCTGTTCTTGCATAATATGTTCATTGCTCACTATAAACCAGGCAGTTCAGGAAAGTAGGAGATAGCAGGCTCCAGAACAATTGTACATATGTTTTTGACCTAGTTAATGTCACTGACACTATCAACACTAGCCTCTCTACCACTGAAATCTCCTAGGCTTCTTAACAAGAGGAAGACTATAATTTGTGGACTACTTAACACAAATACTTCTGGGCTGAAATTTGGCTGAGAGCATTAACTTGCACTTCTGATAAATCGATTTGAATGACTTCTGTGGCGGCGTGTTGGAAAAAAGGCAGAGCTACTGAGAGCTGTCATACATCATGGAATCATTTCCCTTCCCTCTGCGAAACTACAAAAGTGGAAATGGATTAAATGATGCAGAACAAAGGAAGGTAGTTCCAGGTGAAGCTGACTGCTTCATAGATGCACTTACTCTGATTTAGTTGTCCTGCCTCCTAAGTATTTAAATAAAACGCAGAAAACAATTTGACTGTAGCAATAAAATGGCTCAAAAGCTTCAAAGGAATATGCAGGAGAGGCAAGACGAGACATTGTAAGAGCGGAAGGCAGACAGTAAAAGCTTTGTCTGCAAAGGTATCTTCTGCGTTGCAAACCTTCAGTGGTGTCAGCTAAGGATCTAACTTGGCATTTCCTGAGCCAGAGCTGCTTCCGAAGGGCATTTCAACAAGCCCTGCTTCTTTTTGGACAGAAAACCACCAGCTTTCCCCTTGAAGCAGATTCTGCTTCTTTTCCCACAACTTCCCTTTCCAATAATGTTAGCATCCTTTAAAGAACTTAAGAGTTACAAAAAACACTGGATCATACACGTACATTCAGTCAACTGCTGCCCAGCTGCCTGCAACTGCACAGCACCACCTCCACCCAGAGGTTCCCTGGGTCAATACTCAGCTGTTTTCTCCTTTGGCACTTTAAGCCTTCCATCTTCATGCACATGTAATTTAAACTTGGCTTTCCTGAGGACATTCTGTGGGTAACCAACCTCTGGGATTTCTTTCACTAGCTTGAGATTGCCGACTAATAATCAAATGTGGATAAAAAAAGAACCCTGATTTGCCTTTATTCCTGTCTTCTTTGCTGCTTGTTTTCCATGGAAGTTTTTAAACCTCTGCAGCTTAGTCCAGTCAACATAATGTTTATTCCAAGAACTTATGTGGTTCAACCTACTGTAAAACTAACACACAGCATTTTCTGTTCCTGCTCTTCCCTGAGCAGAGGTGAAGAGATAAAGTCGGTGGTGATGATGTGGGAGCAGAGGAAGTGCTGACTCCAGAAAGCAAAGTGCAGTTATACCGAGATGAGCAAAGCTTGGAAGCCTGTGCTTTCCAAGTAGCACAGTTCTCCAGACCTGCATTTCACTCCATATGTCTCTACACTCCATTCACTATGACACTGATCCCAATGTTCAGCCCATCAGTTTTCCACCTACTGAACAGTACAGCTGTCTGAGCCATGAGCAGCCAGTTTCTCTAGAAGAATGCTGTGGGAAAGCAACGAACCACTACTGCTGCATTCAGATCAGGGACTACTGTTCAGGCGCTGCGCATACTTACCAGACTTCCTATCTTCTGGATCCATCTTGTGGCTGAGGCAGAAGGCAGTGAGTGAGAACCGTGATCTTCCTGTCCTTATCTTCACTCATTAACCTTTTTTTTTTTTTTTTTTTTTCTCTTCTGTTATATTTTCTCTTCCTTTTCAGGAGAGAAGTGGAGACAAAGTGTGATGGAGCTTAGTAAGCCATCAGTGTGAAACCACCACAGTTGTTTACTCTGCACTAGCTCCCAGGGGTGTTCCAGGTTTCATTTCCTGAGTTGTGCTTGATATTCCGTGTGCCCTTTGGGCTCTGTGTAACTGGTGAGCTGGGAGTCAGGTGGGAATCAAATAAAAGCAGCATAGGTATTTTTTAATAAATTCTGGAGTGGTTCTGACAAGAAGAATCCCCAGTCTGGTCTGCTACCAGTCCAGCCCATTGAAGAGGGCTGCACTACCTCAGTTCCTTTCTCGGAGTTCTCCTGGTCCCCTCCTGGCCCCTTGGTTTTGGGGTGAAATGCTTTATGCATCTGGAGCAACGTATGGAGGAACTGCCTCATGTTTTCAGGGTTATGGGAGCTGACAGGCTTTGCAGAACAATGTGTTGAAGGAAACCTGGCCAAGTGAACCAGTGCATGAGGAACAAAAAACAGTTGACAGTTTCCCAGATAAAGTCTTTTCTTCTTTTCTTCAGAATGGAGGTGCAGGCAATGACTGAGCCAGAAAGGCCATCAGCTCTCCTCTCATTTGGCTGAGGGAACACTACGAAGATCAGGGCTGTCAGACTCTAGCTCTTTAATGATACAAGAAAAACAATATTTAACTTTGAAATTTCCAGCGTTACTGTTTTTACCTGATGCACTGAAGTTAGTGGGTTTGCTTTTTGTAGCATTTTTCTGGGGTAACCCGCAGTTCTTCACCTGAATTCTAAAAAGTCAAATAATCCGACCCTTGTCGTTATCAGCCTGGCACGCACCCACAGCAGGTGATTTCCACTCTCCTCTGTTCTTGCCTCATTATTGCCGGGTTCCCCAGAGAATCCCAGCGAGCCGAGGAGACGCTGAGATTTTACTGCTCTCAGTTCTCACGGGCTTGATTTATCAGTTTCACTACGTGCTACTTCGGAAGGCGTTCAGTGCCTGTAACAACAGAACAAGTGGAACAACTAGAGTCACAACAACGATCAAGACAATGACAGGAAACGAAGCCTGGAGGCAGAAGGTGACTATCACTTTTGAGCCTGTTCAAGCCACACGAGGGTGACGGCGCATCTGCCACAAACCCCAAGGCTTGCTAAAGCGCGAAGCCGACTCCGCGCGAGGCGGGGTTATTCCCGCCACCGCTGAGGGCCGGGGCGGTGCTCCGTCAGTCACGCAGCGGCGCGGCCCGCCCCGCCCCTCCAGCGCGGCTCCAGGAAGCCGGAAGCGGCCGGTGGGCAGGCTGGCGTGCGGCGCTGGGTGCGTGGGGCCGGGGCCGGTGGGCAGGGCGGGGCGGAGAGAGGAGAGGCCGCAGCGGGCGGTGGGGGACCGCGGCCCGGAGGGAGCTGCCGCCCCTGGGGAAAGGAGGCTTCGGATCGCCGGGGAGGCGGCGGGGCCTTGCCGGGATCTGCCGAGCCCCGAGGAGCGGCCCCGTCCGGGGCGAGGCGTGCGGCCTAGGCGGCGGCGGCGGCGGCTCCGGCGCAGCCCGTCCGAGCGGCTCTGGAACTGAGGGCGTGCGCCCGGCGGCGGTCGTCAGCTGTCAGCGCGGGAGGGCCGCCCCGCTGCGCGGCTCTCACTGCGCGTGGGGCCGCTGGGAAGCCCCGAGCGAGGGGCGGGAGGCGGCGAGGGGAAACGGGAACTTGAGGGCGGGAAACTTCCTTCCTGATTGATAAGGGAATACTGGGGAGAACGCGGGCGCGCTGACAGGAAGCTCGGCGCCGTGCCTGGCTGCCTGCGGGCAGAGCCGCCAGCGGTGCGTTAGTGGGCAGCGGCAGCGCTCCTCTGCTTCGGAGCGCGGGGAGCTTTCAAACCGCATCAGCCGTGCGGCTTTTTCTGCTACGGCCCCGCTGCTGACGTGTAAAGAGGCAGGAGACAGACACTGGAGAATAGTCACGACACCGAAAAGCAGCCCCCGGCCCCGCAGCCTGCTAACGAGTGGGGAGAATAAGTCAGCGCTTAGTAGGAGACTTTAAGGTCCGCGTGAGGAACGTCATAGTGACGGTCAGATGCGAAGAAATAGACAGTTTGGCGTTGAATCTAGTAACAGGACTGGCCCTACAGCTAAACATTGTGAACATGAAGCTCAGTGGCTTGGAAAGATAATGGAAGATGTGAAAAGTTAAGCTTGACAGCAGTACCGTGTCTTCAGAGAAGATCCGTGCCGAGTCAGTCTGAGAAATGAAAAGGATCAGATTAATTGAGTTCTAGCATGCTGTATAAGTTATTAAATCTAGTTTATTATAGTTTGAAGATTACAGTCAAAACTTCATGAGACTTTGTGGCTTTAAAGAGAAGACTATGCTAAGAGAGCATGGACTTCATTCTTATTTATAGATGTACCGTTTTGAGAAGAAGTATGATAGTGCAGTACTAACACAAATGGGGCCCTGGGGTTAATGCTGGTGTAATCACAGAATTGTAGGGGTTAGAAGGGACCTCCAGAGATCATCTAGTCCACCCCCCTGCAAATGCAGGCTCATATCTTTAGCTCTGTAAGATTAAAAGGCAAACATTGAGAACCCATTACATTAGTTTTTTTTTCCTCTCTAAGTCCGCTACATTAAATTCAGGCTTACCTGTCGCAGGCATGCTCTTTTGTTATGCTTTCACTCAGTGACCTCAATACAAATTTAGTTAGAAAGCTAGAGGGTAAAGGGAGAGGGCAAGTCTGCTATGTAAGCTGCCTCATTTCATGTTGGGCAGTGTGATGACTCCATTTCTAATGGGCCACTCATATTTCTAGTATTTGGGTGGGTATCAGTGAAGAGACTCAGTGTTGATATGATTCTTCTACATACTATCTGCTTCAGAAGGTTTTAGTCTTGGAATGAGGTTAAGAATGTTCATTAGGGTACATGGCAGCATACGTATTTACTGGTAATGTCAGTGGACTCATTTTAATAGTGAGATTTTTCTTCATTTTTATTTTTTTCAATTGGTTGATGGAGTGAATGATGCATTGTTGCAGATCTTTTTCCTTCTCTGCCTGCATAGTAGGTAGCTCTTTGGCATCTACAGGTGCTGCTGCTGGGGGAAGTTGGCACTCAGAAAATGAGATTGTCTTAGCAGAATTAGCAGGATTAGAAGGTTTTTTGTGATAGAGGTGGGGTTTTTTGTTCAAATTCGAGATATTCTTGTGAAGATTTGAGAGAAAACCTTTCTTCTCTGGGCATAAAGAACTTTCTCTAGATTTAAAAATGCTATTGCTGAATGACCGTGGGCTCAGTGTGGAGTAGTGGCATAACTCCTTGTGTTGTGCGGTCGCACTCTGTGCGCACCATGATGTTATCCTATCCGCACCTTACGTGAGCCAATAACTAAATAAAACCATAAATTCAGCAGTTGTTGGGCATGGAGAGATGTGCCCAATGCCACAGAACACTTCTGTCTCTCTGTGTGGCAGGAGCGTGGTCTGGGACAGGGTGAGCACCTCAGCACGCTGCTGCTTGCTGCCTGGCTTCAGTTACTGCCGTTGGGATGCAGCAGCGGAGAGGCTGCTGCTGAGGGACCTGCCCCACACTGCTCTGTGTCCTGCTGCTAAGATTCCTTAGGTCTGCGAAGCTGCTGCTTTCATCTTCCATCTTTTTGCTCGAATTAATGGCAAAGTTAGTGCTTTGATTAAATGAAAAAGGTATAGGTATTCAACTGCAGCTCCTGCTGGTTTGGCAGGAGGGGAAGCCTTGTGCTTCTGTTCATCATTTTTATTTAATCAAAGTTCTTTTCTTTCTTTTGAGTCTGTGAAGACTTGCATGTTTGACACCTTGTAGCTGATGGAGGGTGGGGAAGCACGGTGGTTTTTAAAAATGACGTGGCATACCAAATGAGAAATTTCACAACTGAGAGAAGTGTCCTCTAGCTTCTTCCAGCCATAATCAGTGGTTCAGCACAGAGCTGAAAGTACTTCAGTTCACTGTGATTCTTATCTAGCTCATCTCAAAAGAGCTTATTCTAAGTAGTTAGTGCAGTTTCTCTATAGCTCTGCTCAAGCACAGGGCCCCCATCTGCCATTATCTAGTTGTTCCCAGAGCCAAGTTGATTTAAACATGTCTTTATCTGCTTTCCCCTCTCATCTTGTATGTTCTTTGCTGTTACATTCTGAATAACAGGTTGTCCTGCTGATCTGTGTGCTTCAATTTGACTCTTTCCTGTCGTTTCCATTACTGTGTTGTTTGAAAACATATTTGTGGTAGAGCAATGGTTGTATGGTTTTTGCTTCTGCAGCTCATCTTTCAAACAGTATTTGGGTCGGAAGGGTCGCAAATGTATAAGTGCTGTGTCATAAGCATTCGTTTTGATTTCTGATAGTGTTGAGCTTGGTTTTGGTTTTGTGTTTCAGCTCCTATTTTTCTACCTGGTTCTTTTAAATTATCTCTCTGTGTTTTTGGAGTTGTGCATAGGTTTTTGTTGTTGAGTTGTTATGGTTGTTTTTTTGTTTTTTTTTCTTTTGGTAATTATGAAGTCCTAGTGCACATTTTACTAAAATATATTTCGGTGTATTTTACCCTCTTGTTTTTAAGGTCAAACCCAAAGCTGACTAACAAGAAAGCAAAGATGCAGAGCACCTCAAATTACCTCTGGCTGTTGTCTGACATTTTAGGACAAGGAGCTACTGCAAATGTTTTCCGGGGGCGACATAAGGTTTGTGAAGAGTGCAAATGAAATGTAGACTTGAAGTTTTTGTCCTATGTGGGTAATGTCATGGAACTGATGGAAAGCTGTTAAACACTTAGCCTGAGAGCAAACGCATTTTTGTAACTTTTTTACGTAGTTCTTACTATTTTGTGTCTATTTTTGCACTGAACTAAGTGTTCTAAACAGTTACTTCCGGGGATTTGTTATGATATTATATATATCTTTTTGTTACATATTCCAGTTTAGTTCAAGTCTATATTAAACTAAGTCAATACACAAGTATTTTTAGGAGAATCTTAACTTTCATCTTAAAACAGAATACTATTTTGAGGTATTTCTAATCTGGTTTAGCTCAAACAACAAAAGATCTCAAAATGCTTGGGTAATGGATATGTGCGTATTGACATCTTAGGCTTCTGGTTGATTAATAATTGGTGGTTTGTTATGTTTTTGACAGAAAACTGGGGATTTGTATGCTGTCAAAGTATTTAACAGTATAAGTTTCCTTCGTCCTGTGGATGTTCAGATGCGAGAGTTTGAAGTATTGAAGAAACTGAATCATAAAAACATCGTCAAGTTGTTCGCTATTGAGGAAGAGGTAATGAGTTGTTGTAGTTGTGAACCAAGGTACATGGTAGTAAAAGTAAAAGTCTTTTTACCTTACCCTCAATTAGAAACAATAAATCTACATTTTTAAGAACAGGAACTTACATGATAATAGGAATACTCTGGTCTGACCTCCCTGTTTTTCTTTCTTACTTTTTGTTAATGTTGTTAAAAGAATAGGCTTGATTTGCTGAGACTGATAAAGAAGAAAGGTGGAGAATTGCACCAGTCTGCTCTTCTGTTCTGTTTTTTGTTTGCCCTCCTGTTGATACTGCTGTCTACCCTGTAAGGATCTAAAACTTGGTTCTTTCTTCATCTCAGTGTTAGAATATGTGAAACAATTTCAAGATCTCTAGAATGATATTTGTGATTTTGTTACTGTTTTTTTTCCGTTCTTTAAAGTAAGCTCCTGTTCTGTATACGATTGCTGTCTGCTTTACTGTTTTCACAGTGTTCACAAACTTGTCCTTTGTAATTGTTTTCCAGACAACAACAAGACACAAAGTGCTGGTTATGGAATTTTGTCCATGTGGGAGCTTATATACGGTTCTAGAGGAACCATCCAATGCCTTTGGTTTGCCAGAATCAGAGTTCTTAATTGTGCTGAGAGATGTAGGTACGGAAACTTTGCTCATTAGCTTTATTGAATTAAACTAACTTGGTACTTGTTTTGTTTATCTTCGTATAGCAAGAGACAAGAGGTTTGAATCAGTTAAGTAATTCAACAAATGAAGGTGGCCACGTGGAGTTACCTTTTATGCAGATAGCTGAATTATGAAGCAAAGCTTTAAACATTTTTCTTTAGATAATTGCCATTTTGTTTGTCAGTTTCAACACTGTTTGTCACACGTTTGTCTGATTTCTAATGATAATTAATCTCAGAAGAGGAAATTGGGGGAAAAAATGAGTTTTACCTGTGTCTGTCTGTCGTTAGTAAAACATCTGTGGTATTTTGCTTTTATTTTCGTTTTCGATTAAAGTGGCTGGGATGAATCATCTCCGGGAAAATGGAATAGTGCACCGTGACATCAAGCCAGGCAACATAATGCGTGTGATAGGTGAAGATGGTCAGTCTGTTTACAAACTGACAGACTTCGGCGCCGCAAGAGAGCTTGAAGATGATGAACAGTTTGTTTCTCTCTATGGCACAGAGGAGTATTTAGTAAGCCTGTATTATTTTGCTTTCTGCTGAAGAAATATTTGAAGCTTGGGACCCTTTGCAATGATAGTTGTATAGGCGTAGTTCAGACTGTTGGAAATGAATAACAAAATCCTTGTATTTTATTGTGTTTACAACTTTTCACCTTTTTTCCCGAGTCACGCCAGTTCTGATGTGGCAGCAGTACTTAAATAATTTTGGGGTCTAATTTCTGTAATTTTTTTTTACGTGTGTGGAGTAACAACAGTATTTTAGTTACGAATGTCTTTGTCTTTACTCCCGTGTATATTTTTCAGTTTGTATTGGAGCTGAGTGGATGATAGTGAGTGAAGTTAAAATTTATTTACTTGACATTTGAGGAGAGACAGACAGAGGAGCACCATTGTGAGCATCTTAAATGCAGGTGTCTTCCTGTTGTTGCCTGAACATTTTCTCCCATGTGCTGTAACTGATACTTTCCTTTGCAGTGCACCTTTTTTCCAGTTTAGCTCCTGTTGCTTCAGTATCACCCGGACAAGTAGCAGTTTTCTTCTTTACTTTGAGGGTGGCAGAGCACTGGAACAAGTTACCCAGAAAAAGTGTGAAGTCTGCTCTGGAGATATGCAAAACTCAGCTGGGCACTTTCCTGTGTAACTCACTGTAGGAAACCTGCTTTAGCAGGGGGTTGGACTGGGTGATCTCCAGAGGTCCCTTCCAACCCTTATGATTCTGTGATTCTCTTTGTTATATTCTAGTAGTCTAGTTTTGACTGAATTTTAACATATTTCTGTCAGTAGCTATCATATATCTAAGAGAACTTTTGTGGTAATCAGTTGGAGTAATTCAAGCAAATTCCACAATATCAGCCAACTTTGTTTTTGGATTAAAGAATTTGCTGTGAAGTTATTGTGCTTTTGTTCTTGACATTGTTCATGAAGTGACATTATGTTCCTTTTGTATGTTTTTTTTCCTCGTTAGCATCCTGATATGTATGAGAGAGCAGTTTTGAGGAAAGAGCATCAGAAAAAGTATGGAGCCACAGTTGATCTGTGGAGCATAGGGGTGACCTTTTTCCATGCTGCAACGGGGAGCTTGCCTTTCCGACCCTTTGAAGGACCTCGTAGAAACAAGGAAGTGATGTAGGTAATTTAGAAGGTTAATATTACCTGGTCATAAATAAAATATCAGTACTGTAAATATATATATTTATTTTTCTTTTTAAAGAAATCCGATGTATTTATTGTAAACAGTAAAGTAGTGAAAATATCTAAGGCATAACGTTCTTCAAAATTCTGCTTCAACAAGGTTTTTAATGTGTGGGACCTTCAGACTTGAATTAAGCATCAGAGCTCCTCCAGAATCCCAGTGTCTTTCCACACGTTTCCTTCCCCGTGGCAGTGGGCTGCTCTGTTGCAGTGTGGTGTGTGTAACCTGAACGTTCAAATGAAGTTGCAGTATTCTGAAATCTTTGCAGTGTTTCAGTGATGCAAATGTTGTCTTTTTATATGATTGTCCCTCCAGTCTTGGAATGCACAGGCTACATGTGAGGCTGACATACTTCTTTTAGCAGATGAGGATATTATTGTTTTGCTTATTACACGCAACCAGGTACTGCAGCTAAAGATAATGAGTAGCTCCTAAATGCAGAACAGAACTTGTGACAGTGACATTCTGGTTGGAATGGATTCATTTTTCATTCTATTTTGGTGTTCGTCTGTACGTTGCATTCAAAAAACAAATCAAAGTGGTAAAGCTGGAAACTCTGATACTTCGAAAGCTCCTCTACACTGGTAATTCTTTTTGAGGCTGATTGCAGTTTTCTTAATTTAAGGAACTTCCCATGCTCTTTGTCCCACAGGCATTCTCATCTGTCTCATGCTCATTTCAAGCAGACAGGAGTACATTCTGTATGTCACTCGTCGTCTGAGTATTGCTCCTGATTCATTTCCTGAGAAGCTTGAGAAATAGCAGCCTGTTAGGTACAAAATTAGATAGTGCTGAATTGCATCCAAACTGCTGGGTATTTCCAAGTTAAAGTAATGTCTCAAAGCCCGCCTCCTGTTCCTTTCTGATCCCAGGTGACTTTTTGTTAGCTGAACGTCATTTCTTGCTGTGGAACGTGCCACAAGTTAGTCACGCAAATCCCAACATTGGAGGCTCGGTGATCTGATTTGGATTCATTAATACTTATGAACAAACTAATGTTCTCAGGCAGTAGTGTTTGAGATTTGTCCTGATTTTTTTTTTCCTCACATCTGAGGTAGAAAAAACTGCTTTTCCAACGTAGTTCGAAGTGTTTCCTCTTGGTTGTTTACCATTCTAACACCGCTTGGTGTCAGCTTGTCAGCAAAGCTCCTTGTTTATTGCACCACCTCAAAACAACAGGTTGGCCCAACATTTACTCTCGCTTCAGAATTTACGTTATTGATTCTATTTTGAGGATCAGTTTACTAGACCTGTGTGTAAGAGGTAATGATTTGTTTGTATGGGATTTATAATGTGTTGCAGGTATAAAATAATCACTGGGAAGCCTTCTGGTGCTATTTCTGGAATACAGAAAGCAGCAAATGGGCCAATTGAGTGGAGCTGGGAGATGCCTGTTTCTTGCAGTCTTTCAAAGTAAGTTTGAACTTCTCACAGTGTTCCAGGGCTGCTTAATTATGCTTTTGCAGTTATTTCTCAGCACTGGTCCTTTAGAACACAGGTCCGACTGTTGCAGTTGTTTTCTTTGAACTCTTCAATAGTTCTACATAGTGTACTGTTTGGGTCATCAAGTGTTTTTTCTTCCCATCTTTCCACAGTAGTTTTACTATTGCTCATTTACAGACAAGCACCTAAGAATCTGAAATAGTGTGAGTAGGACAAAAATCATTACTGTTTCTTAATTTATAACATACAAAGCTTAGGATTTATATGCTTTTTTCGTGATATTGTTTAGTTGTTTCTTTGCTTATTCCGTTACAATTTCTGCTTCCTTTTTATTTAGAACACAGTTTTTTTTCACTAAATGTCTGTTTAGAGGAATATTTTCAAGTAGCATTTAAACAGCTTTTATTGTTACGTGTTCAGACTGGAGTGGCTCAGGAGCTCAGCATCCACTGACTGGTGGGGCCGTCACTGAAGTCAGCTTCAAAACGTTACCAGTTTTATCCACTGAATTCAGACTTGATGTGTGTGTTTATTTTTAAAACTCTGAAGAAGCTGCCCATGATAACACAGAAGTAGTGTCTCTGATATTCTTTGCAAGTCAGATTTTCAAAGTAGAAATGCAAGAAACTTAAATTTGCCTTTTCGCAGAATAGTAATGGCTGTAAGGCAATAGCTTCCTGCCTTCCTCTGCAGAAGGTGAGCTGCATGCATCAAATGCTTGTTTAGCTGCATCTCAATCAAGGTGAGTTTTTGTTAGCACTGGCAATTCACAATTGAAATAATAAATCTTTGCTAACCAAGCTGATTCTGACTGAAAGTGATGCACAGAACAGCTCAGTCAGCAAACTTAACTGGCACTTACCTCCTCCTAAGTGACAGAGTGCTCTGAGCATCGATGAGAGCTCAGTAAAAGATTATTCCCAGCAGTGGTAGAACATTAACTTAGCTCAAAGGTGTAGACTTTTTAAATTGCTTGTCATTTTTTTTTTCCCCAGTAACTGTGAAATTGGTTATATACCAACGAAAGGTATTTGATAATCAAGCCACAAACGGTGTGTTACAATTAAACAGTGGGCATTAGCATTAAACATTTTGTTATTAAGCAGAGGAAATAAAAAGCACTGGGATATTCCTCAACACTTCAGGCTTACATTCACAAGGCAAGTCAAAGTGAAAAGATCTGAGTAAATCCAAGTTGTTTTTATCTCTTCCTGGTTTCCTCTAGGGGTCTGCAAGTACTGCTCACACCTGTCCTCGCAAATATTCTGGAAGCAGACCAGGAGAAATGCTGGGGATTTGATCAGTTCTTTGCAGAGACGAGTGACGTACTGCACCGAATGATAATCCACATCTTTTCACTCCAGCAGATGACCTTGCACAAAGTCTATATACACAGCTACAATACGTAAGTGTTATTCCCTTCATTTATACTTATTTCTTTGCTCTTACTGAGGCAAACAGTGTCGTGACCCCAGCCCATCAGTGTTACATATGTGGCAGCCTTTCCTTGTCAGTGTGTCTGAGAAGTGTAAGCTTGTAGTTCTTCTTTGTATCCACACTGCATAGAAGAATGTTGATCATAAAATATTTCTAACAGAAATAAAATGATTGAAGTTTAAATCAGTGGATTGTAGATTTGGTTTCCATTGGTGACAGAACGTGGACTTAATCTATGATTTTTTTAAGGTTTTTATGTTTGTAATGGATACCAGCTCAGCCCAAGTTTGTCTGTGCTAAGCTTTTCATGCATACTGTTTACAAAATAGTCTTTCAGAGAACATGTTCAGCTCTCACTGTGCTTATCTTGTTATCAAGAAAACAAAACATGAGTATTCCCTGTGTCTGACGTAAAATTCTTACAGGCTTCTGGAGTTGTATCACTACAGTTTAGGATCCTGAGTGATACAGAGTTCACTCATGACCTTAAAGCACTGATATTAAAAGCTGTAAAGTCTGACTTACAGAATGATACGAAAATAAATTACTTCTCTCTTCCTTACTACAGATAATGCAAAGAATGAATTATTACGTATATGTATACATAGAAGGATATGATAAGAGTTATTTAACAGATGCTGTTATTTCATCAGATGTGTACATACATTTCTGGCCTTTTCCAGTTCTTCTTTTCTCTTCAGTACTTTGTATTGCTTGAGTACTATTTTTGCAGTGAAATCTTGCTTGTTGTAGCTCTAATTTCTATTTGTACTTCACTTTTCATTTATGCTATTATTATTTACCTTTACTATTATTTGTTTGCTATCTGTAGCATTAAGAGGTGGCATCATCTCCTGTGCAGCACTAGAACAAACTTGTCCTTCCTGTCTTGTATGGGGTTTTTTGCTCTTGTTTTTCTGAAGTTACACATACTTGTATTACATTCTTTGATTGCTGAAATCAAAGAACACCGGAGTGTTCTTGGTCATCTCAACCCATGCTCTTTCAGGAGATAAATCTGACCATCTCTTAGCTTTAAGGCTGAACGTATGCATTTTGACATGTAATATTACTAGAATTACTGGAGACCATCCATCTGTTCTTAAGAAATCAGTATACCTGAAGTGCTCGTCCTTCTCATGTTGCCTGTTTTTACCAGCTTTCAGACTTCAGAGCAAAAAGAGTTTTGTTTGTGCAGACGTTCACAGAGAGTGGTGGAAAATCGGAGATAAGTGCGGAAGTTTGATGTTTTGCAGGAAACTGCATCTATTTTTGTAACAAAGCAAGCTGGTGCTTTGGGCAGTGCTGTTCTTTGTCTCCCGTGTGTATCAAAGCAGTCCTTAATTCAGTAAAGTTAAAAATGACTTTTTATTTAAGTAATAGAAAATCAGAGTTGTTAAACTATTGTATTGTAGTGACTCCAGCTACTACAGTATATATTTCTTGTATTGTAGAGCTGCTATATTTCACGAGTTGGTCTACAAACAGACAAAGATACCATCTCAGAATCAAGAACTCATATATGAAGGTCGACGTTTGATCCTGGAGCCTGGCAGACTGGCACAGCACTTCCCCAGAACTACTGAGGAGAATCCTATCTTTGTAGTAAGCAGAGAGGCTGTGAACATTGTTGGATTAGTCTATGAAGAAGGTATATAACAGTCATTTCCTTCTTCTTATCACTATCCTAAATAGGATAAATTCTGTTTACTTAATTATCATTTTATGTCTAGTATGACGTAGAGCGTTTTAAGAGATTTAGCTTTGAATATCTGAATTTTTAAGTCCAATTAAAAATCATCTGAGTATCCAGCATATTTTTACAGTAATAATAGCTGCTTGCAATGTACCTAGTGCTGTGAACCTGAGTATGCGTGTATTAAGCTGTAGTGGTGCATATGGAGTTCTGAAACATTTTGTAGACCTCTGAAGCCTGCAGTGAGCCCTGTGCCAGAGCCCTTCTTTATGAGAGTTGAGCTGGAGGGTATACTTCCAGCTGAGAAATCAGTGCTGCTTTTGTCAGTATGTCCTACATACTGGCTGCTGGTGCTCACAGGGAGGTGCTGGAGAATGTGGGTGAGAGCCCTGTCAGCAGAAGGGTCAGCAGGGACTTCATGTTGTGTCAATGAGCATGAGAACAAAGGAGGTTCAGCTGGTGGAGGCTACCCTGTGTTTCAAAAAGCTATTCAGTGAAGACCAAAACTTTAAGGCTCTCCATGAATCTAAGCAATCTTGAGTTGAGAGGGAAGGATCTCCTGCAGGGCCAAACGTAGGGCTGAAGAACAGAAGTAAGTGGTTGGCTTTCACAGCAGAGAGAGATCGTTAGTGGAGATCTGTATGAAATCTGTGCTGTGCAGCCTGTTCGAAAGTAATCTGAAAGAACGTTTTGCTCAAAGTTCCACTTTGGGCTGTATAAGACAAAAGCAGTTTAAGATGTGTGTGTGAGAAGCGTGCAGTATTTAAAGGCTTGGGAGTAACGGATAAGATGATTCTCCATGTGGATGCATATGAAAATAGTGGGCAGAGTGGGGAGAGGAAAAAGCTTGAACTTAATGGAGGGGCTCTGCTTTACTGATATTCTACCTTTCTATTCTGAAAGATCTTAAAGTTTTAATGGATAATTCAGTGCTTTGCAGTGGTCAGAACAGCAGGAGGAAAGCTGGGAATGCTCAGTGAGGCTTAAAAAAGTCATAATCCCTCAGTGTCAACATACTGTGTGTCTTTGCTTTGACATTTGGGTTCCCAGACAGTTCTAGGCTCTCTTTCCTCTTTTTTCAGTGGTAATACAGAAGGATAAAAATGCTCTGAGAAAATCAACGGGGTAACTTCAAAATTGGTAGTATAGATGGTGAGAGAGCAGAGGAAGAAGATGCCTGTACAGTTTGTATAGATATCTGAGCAGCATACAGCATCTTTGTAAGGATTGCTTACTTTCTCTTTTAATAGAAGAACCATAAAATTCCAAATTCATTTGTCACGTTGACTGTTTTGTGCTTGTATATGAGATGCTTCAATAGCACTAAGCATACTTAGATAGCAGGTTTTTTTGCTGTAGAATTTGAATGCAAAAGCTTTTAATGGTTTCAGAAGGCTTCCATTAAATTAATGGAAGAAAAAGGTATTGAGAGCTTTATAAAGCACAAATTTCATCAGATCTCAGGAAGTCCTTGAAGCATAGTTGGAAGCTGGGAGATTCTGAGGGGAAACTGGACTTCTGTTCTCTTCTTACTTCCGGAAGCTTCTGCTGTTGTCAGCTGTGGGAGAAAACATATTGAGCTGGATAATGGAGTGATGCTTCTTTGCCTGGAGCTGCTTGGTGTAGAGGAACAAAATGGGATACTTCTTAAGTTCCTTGCTTCTGACTCAGTTGTGGTTTTGAGTTTTAGTAACAAGGATTTCTTAAACATACCAGCATATCTGTTACTTTATTAAGGCTTTTGAAGTCTATTTTGGATGATAGGAAATAGAGGTGTTTGCTTTATGTTTCAGTTTTGCTTCCTAAAGTGCATCAACGTTATGACTTGGATGGGGATGCCAGTATGGCTAAAGTGAGTAATGGTGATTTTTAATGTTTATGGCTATAATGATACTGAAATGAGATGCACTTTATTCTCAGATGTTAATAAAACTATTTTTATATGGTAGTGAGAATTCTGACTGATAGAAGTGTATATCCCAACAAGGAGCTCCAAAAGTATATTTTAATAAAGTCAGTTTGTATACAAAATAATTTTGTACTTGAAAAACAAAACAGAAAATGCCTTTTAAAGTTCTTTGCTACAGCATAGCTTAGTGATGTGAAGAAAGGAGCTTGCCAATTTTGAGTCTTCTAAAACTACTCAATGTATGTGTTGCCATGCTTTGGCTTTGTCTCAAACAGTTCTATGCTATGCCTATAAAATATGGCTGCTGAGGAGCTTTTTGTTCCAGTATGGTAATCCTAAAGGCACCTATCTCTTTGAAAAGCAAACGTCTTTCAAATTAATAAACAGAAGGTCATCATCTCATATTATTTAGAATATTTTAAATCATCTTTTATGGAACGCTGTTAACAATTCTCAGTGATACGGCAAACTTGTGAGGTGAAAGAAGAAATCCCTAGCCTTAGAGCTGTAAAATAAATCATTTTTACTAGTTTCTTTTAGTTTATTTCCTAAACTACTGAGGAAATATACTTGTCCCTTTACAGAAGTTAAAGTAAATCCCGAGATTAAGTGATGTGATTTTTGTTTACAAGAGGCTTATTTTCATCCCTAGCAAATATTTTAGTATATCTGGAAAAACTCACCACTACGTGTAGCTCTGCCTCCATAATGAGTGTTCTATTATTTTCTGACTGAAGTTTGGGCAAAATTATTCATCTTCTACTACCAGCACCGCATTGCTTTTTATTTGATTAATTCGTACTGCTTTGTTGTGACTAACTGACTTGAAACAATTGTGAAGAGAATGTCAGTTCAGTACTAACGTTGTGTTTTCCACCAGGAAATAACACGTATCGTATGTTACGCCTGTAGAGTTGCCAGTTCTTTGCTACTTCACCAGGAGCTGATGCGAAAAGGAATACGATGGCTAACGTAAGCAATAGACTGAATTGCTACAAACGTGATTTATTTTTCTTTTAATTGAGTTGTACCATGGCTATCAATTTGTCATTGTGTGATCTGCTGCCTCGGGAGGTCTGTTCTTATATCATAAGGGAAAGGAACATCTCTCTTTTTCTTAACTATAACATTTAAGTTTTTGTGAATTCACTTTCTCCTGTGAATAGTTAAATTTCAGCTTCTGGTAACATGCATGTACAAGGTAGTTTTGTATGAGGATTGCATTAAAGCAGTTCTTAGTAGCAGGTAATTACTGTAGGTATGTTATGATATTGATTTCTCGTAAGGTGGCAGTTGAGTGACTTTTGCTTTGCTTTTTTAGTGAAATAATCAAGGATGATTACAATGAAATGGTTCATAAAAAGACCGAGGTTGTCATCAGACTGGATTTCTGCAGCAGAAACATTGAGAAAGCAGAGAAAGTGTGAGTAGAAGCAGTACACCAAATGCATTGATTTCCATTGTCTTTAATGACAGTGGTATTTTAAGCCCTGTACATTTACAGGGTTTCTGCATCTAAAATTCAATTCGAGTTAGTGTGGCAGTGATTTCACTTAAGCAGATTTAGTAATATGTTTTACTCAAATTAGTGTTAATTTTACTCCTTAACTTAGTGGGATTTGTCGGAGTTGATGTGTACATGCTGAACACATCTGAGCTTTAAGAAACTTGCTTTAAAAAACAACAGCAAAATTGCCAACTGACGAGACCGTGGTATACCTTAGTAGGTTGGTTATAGATCTTCAGGGTTATGCTGCAAACTCCCTTCAACCCAGTTTATGGTAGCTAACAGGACTGGTTCCTGTTTGCTGCTTGGCTCAGATGTTTTCCAGTATTCTGCCATGTCCTGCAGGTGAATGCCACTGCTCAGAATAAGTCACTATAGTTTCTGATTTATGACTCCAGTGCATTGAGTCAAATCTCAGAGCAGCAGTTTGAACAAAAGTTATGTTCTGCAGACTGGAGTAGTTCTCTTGTGAATATAAATTCGCTGTGTGTTTGCACATGGCTTTTCAGCAGGTTTTCAGTTTATTTAACTTTAAAGGACTTTCACTGAGTTTAGCAAAAGACAAATCCTCTTGTTCTCCTTTCTCAAGGCTCTGCCACAAAGCATGACAATGCAGAGCTTTTATTTCAAAGGTAAACAGAGTACTTCCCTTGTGCAGAGTACATATTGCTTGAAAGTAGCTGAACTGGTTTTAATGGTGTTCTTAAAAATAAAATGTGTCTGAAACTCAGCAGGAAAAATAACCTCCTGAATGATTTATTGAACGCTTGAACTATGGTTGTATGGAAAGTACCAATTGCTTGGCCCAGCCTTTAATATTTGGCAACCCAGCCTTTCCAGTACGTTTCCACAGAAAAGCCTCCTGGTTTACTGTTGTTGCATCACCGACTTCCTTAAGAATCTTTAATTCCGTAACTTTTTAGAAGTGATTTGATGAGAGAAAATAGCGTGCTACTGCTTGTTGAATATAAGTAATGGGAGCATAATAAAGAATTTCTGAATGAAACTTTCAAATTTATTTTAACAATTCAAAGGTAGGAAAAAATTCAATGAATTACTATTAATTTTTTTTTCTTAAGAAAAATGTTTTCACTTCTAATGGCTTTAGGTTGTTGGTCTTTCATGGTTGCCTGAGAATTACCGTATTTCATATAGAATAAGTGGTAGCAATTGTTAACATTTAGTTTCAAAGAATATTTTGAGTGAATTCATTACTCATTTGATTATTGTTTTTTTATAAACATGCTGTTTGTTATGGTCAGATACGAGAATTTGATGCAGATGAACTTGGAATCCTCGGAAGCGGATGAAATTTCAGAGATAAACACGAAATTGTTGCGTGTAAGTATTTTACAAAGCCCACATCATTCTCAAAATGGTGTTCTAGAATTACAAACCAGTAACACAGGTTTTTCTGTGGATAACAACTGTATTTTGCAAGTAATTTCTAGACTGCTGCAGGTTGTTAAGATGCCTGTGCTGAGATATGAATATCTTTCTGCAAATTCTGTAAATCATATTATTAGTTCACTGTAATGAAAGTAGTTTCATCCCTGGCAACACAGTTCCATTCAGTACACTCATCAGGTGGAAAAATTATAACCACTAAATGTATTTTTCTATTTCCCTAAATAATTTTGAATTGCTAGTTGAACTTCTGAAACAATACATACTTAAGCATACTTCAGAGTGATCGGTTCTGAAATTTGCATCAAGTTTCCAGACAAATGAGGAAAAATTGAAGACAACTTTATACCTTTTTCCCTGAACACCAGTCTATAAAGTTCTCTATTTTAGAAAGCAGAAGGTGATTAGTGCATTTTTCTTTTGGAGATTTCCTGAACTTTGGGAAGAGAAATGCATGAACAGCATGTGTAGTCATTGTATGAACTCTTAACAAATTAAAATAACTAATGTAGAAGTAAATGGGGATTAAAAGAAAGGTAAATTTTTACTATTAAAGCCTGTGACTGAAGGTGAATATCAACTACTGGAAGCAGCAGCTTCAGTGAAGACTCTTTCTTGAATAATACCATGTTTTATCTGCTTTTAGCAAGGCATCATAGTTCCTTAATGAAGGTCAGTGAAAGAAATGGATATTGATGTTCATAGTCTGTTTTCAGCCTAATTAAATTTTCACATGGCTCAGTGTATGATTAATTGAACTTTCTTGCTCTTACATAGCTCTCCAGCTCTCAGAGCACGATAGAAACAAGTCTTCAAGATATCAAATCCAAACTTTCTCCTGGTGGTTTACTGGCTGACACCTGGGCAAATCAAGAAGGCACACATCCGAAAGACAGAAAGTGAGTAACTGTACTGCCTGCTTTAGTGTAGGTTAATTCTGTGTTGAGTTGTAGTTCATTAAGCTCGTTAATAGCTATTTGAGTTCGTAGATCAAATATTTTATTATTTTTTGTCATTTTAGTTGTGAAAAGCTGCAGACACTGCTATCTTCAATCACAGATATTTATTATCAGTTCAAAAAAGACAAACAAGAACGAAGTAAGTAATTTATTTGATTTGTTTTTAATAAAAGCTGTAATATAAAAGGGCAGTTCTTGTTCTACTTGGATATTTGCAGTAGCAATAAGGAGTTAGCAACCATGAATGTGTGCAGAGGCCTTAATTATCTTCTTAAAGCCCATATGAATGAAATGCTGCTATTAATCTTGTAGATTTGAAATGAAATGCTGGAGGAGGAAAAAAAAATTCCTGCTTTTACTTATCAACATAGAAGAAAAACATACTGAAAATGGGTAAACTAAGTGAAGTTTTACATAAATACAACTAGCCAGATTAAACTAGTAATGTCTTTTGTCTGCTCTGATCCTAGGGCTTCCCTATAATGAAGAACAAATTCACAAGTTTGACAAGTAAGTTTTGAAGTTATGGGAAACAATTACGTTCATGTGCTCCTGGTAATAACCTCTCCTTTTTTTTTATTGCTGAAAATTATATCCTTTTTAGAATTTCTACCTTTATATATATAATTTTTTAAATGTCTTAAATATATAGAGTGCCAGCTTACTCTAATGTGATGCTTTCTGACAGTGGAGTTCTTTCACATACACTCCTTCTGAAGGCAGATGTTCTTCAGCTGGGCATAACTGCCTTGTAGGGAATGCCTTCTTGTTCTGTTTGCTGTGGAGATGAAAATAACTCGGTGGTTATCACACAGCAGTTGATGAAGCAATAGAAGCAGCTTTTAGACTGTGCCCCTCAGTATTTCAGTGTCCCTTGGTTTCACTTCCTGGTGCAATGTGTAGTCTAGTATGGCAGTTCTACTGAACTACTGTCTGCAGTGCTAACCAGAATTAGGGTTTGGTTTGCTTTCCTGTCTTTATATCTGCATGATTTTTTCTACTCTTCTCATTACCTTAAGCTAACACAGAACTCCAGGTTTTTTTATTCATGGATATTACTCAGCACAAAGGATTGTTTACGAATGTTGGATGTTCCAAGTATCTATAGAAGGCAACTACATAAAGGACTCTGTCCTTTCAATTTAGAGTTTCTTCCCCTTGAATTTACCTGCTCAGCTAAATGCTGACTGCAAAATCACATTTGATCAATTATTCATATGCAAATACTTGCCATTTCTCCCTGCCACGGAATGTTTTTGAGATAAGCTGTCAGTTCATGGAGTTTGTCAAGTTCTCTTATATTACAACAGCATGAATAACGTTGATCTGAAGGGACTTTAAGTCTGCATTCTTCTTGTTTGTTGTTTTGACGGAGGTTCTGAAAGCAGGATGGCACTCTTTAATTATTTCTGTGTTGCAGGCAGAAGCTGTATTTACATGCTACAAAAGCCATAGCTCTATTCAAAGAGGAATGTGTCACCAAGTACATTGCATTTCTGGACAAGGCTGAGGACTGGACAAGGCAGGTTTATTTATTTCTTTAATATTTGGTAATGTTCACTACACCTCATTTTTTTTTTTTTAAGCTTATTAAAATTTATGGAAAGAAAACTTTTGTTCTTTTTCTCATTTAGGAAAATGCTTCACACAAGGAAGCAGCTGCTAGCTCTCACCAACCAATGTTTTGATATTGAAGAAGAAGTATCCAAATACCAGGATTACATAAATGAGGTAAAATTCTTCTGAATATATAAAAGGTTTGCAAAAATAAGGTTATTTCATGCTGTTTAATAGTAATGCTGTTTATAGTGAGTTGTACTTAATGTGGTTGTATTAAAATATAGGGTTGCATGGATGTAATGTGTGGTGTTGAGTAGCTTCATTGCCCATGGGAATGGGCAGAATGACACAGGAGGAAAGCCTCATTTACAAATGCTGTCTGTTGGGCTTTTTTGTTTTGTTTTGTTGTGTGGTTTTTTTGTACTGCTGACGCTTCTGTAAAAATGCGTGCTAACAGCTGAGGGTTCACTGAGAGGTTTTCTGTGCAGTTACTATCAGCACAGTATGTGAGTGCCTGGAGAGTTGTGTGAAGACTCTTACGAGCATCAAACACTGCTCTCATCCAAGACCAGGGAATTCACACCCAAGGGTGCGTGCTGATGTAATGCTGCTGGTGGCACGAAGGAAAATGTTCCATTAAAACTTGGACAGTGGCTCTGATGGATGCAAACTTGCCAGAATTATCTCAAAACTGAGAGAATGAGAAGAGCTTTTACTCTTCTCTGCGTAACCTTAACGAGATGTGAGCGTCATGCTTAGTACGATGTCCCCACATCAAAACCTAATCTCAGTCTAACCTAAAAGAGCATCTTCTTTCTGTCAAGTTGTTGTTCTTTATAGGGGAAATACAAATGAAAGAAAAACACATGACATGAAGCAATTAAGACATAGTGAAGAGCAGTGTTTTACTTGTTATTTGTTTATATTTTAGTTGCTCTACAGAAGCCACTTATTAGAATTCTCTTCCCTTGGGATATCTAAGAACATAACAAATAGATAATTCTTCCTTTTGAGAGTTTGTTAGAAAGCCCTGAGGCTCTCAAAAAGATGGAACAAATCAGAAGAATGAAGGTCGTGCCTATAAAGATCTTGCCATGATGATCGCATGCCTTTCTGCAGCAGTGATTTTATGAAGCATCACAGCAACAGAGAAATGAAACACGGTGAACCTAAGAAACATATCACCACTTGTATTTTAACTTATGCTTCCTTTGTATCTGTTGCAGTTACAAGATGCTCTGCCTCAGAAGATGTTTGCAGCTTCCACTGGGATGAAACATACCATGAACACAGTCTATCCAAGTTCAAACACCTTAGTGGAAATGACTCTTGGGTGAGAATTTGCTAATTGAATTGATGTCATATTCCGTACCTATTAGACTGACAGACTGAAAAAGATGCTTACAGTTGACTTTGTGATTGCTCCACTAAGGCTAAGAATGTTACGTTCGTTGCAGGAAAAGCAGTGAGTGGTACAGATTTGGAAGTGATTAAAAGGCAACACTAACATAATCATCTGTTAGCTTTAGCAAATAACCAACCTGATGCATGTCTCTTACTTTGTATGTAATGACAAGCTGCTGAAAGCTCTGGGTTGGTACGTGATTGTAGTAGACAGCTGTCTCTGTAAGAATTGTAACCTTTCTTTTCCTTATTCTTACTACAGCATGAAGAAACTAAAGGAGGAAATGGAAGGGGTCGTTAAAGAGCTGGCTGAGAACAATCACATTTTGGAAAGGCAAGCAATTGTTTTTTGTTTTGGGGCTGTTAGTAGGAGCCAGCTTGATTCGGTACATTTTGTAGGTCAAGGATGCAAACAGAGGGACAGTTCTGTGATCTAACAGTAAATATATTTTGACCTGTTAATATCAAGTGTAACAACTTTGTTCAACAAATGTTCACAACTGTGAAACATAACTGTAAAATCATTCTGACACAGCAATCATGACATTTTCATTAATGTCACATAGGTTTAGCTATAGAAATACCAGAGAGGTATTTCTGTTTGCACTAATAGGTTAATTCCAATTAAATTGCCATTTAAACGTGGTATTTGTGCAGCAGGTCAGTGCATTCCTTCAACTTTTCACTTTTCAATAGCGTTCTTAACAACTGTGGAATTCTACCAGTATGACTCAGCGATTCAGCAGTTTTATTTCTGCTTAAATATAACGAGGAGTTTTCATCTTCACATACAGAATGCTTGTGCTTTCTTCTGATTGATGATAAGATATAACATCTTGGTGATGATAAAATATATGAAAGTAATGATCTCCTAAAAGTTTCAGGTTAAATTGTTGGTAGAGCTGAGCTTAGCTTCAAGCTGAATTTTTGTTCCCTACTTTTGTTCCAAGTCCTGTACTTGGAACACAGTATTTGTTCATCTGTCTCGTTCTTAGGCACAAATGTGTGTGTTGGCTTGTAACAAAGGAAAGAGAAAGCCTACAAATAAATTACAGTGAAATAAGGATTAACTGATTGTATTGATCTGATCTATTAAATCACCTAAGAATATGTTGTCTTTTCTTTTTAGATTCGGTGCTTTGACTGCGGATGGTGGCCTGAGGAATGTGGACTGTATCTAACTTTCAAAGGACCTGCAGAAGATTTGTACATTTTTCAAATGGAAGGGACATTTAAAAGCAGAGAGTAAATCTGTACCCAGTTTTCTTTTTTTTTCTCTGCAACTGTAATATTAAAAAAATGTAAATATGTATAATATGTAAATATAGAAGAAATATATATCTTTTTTTTTTGTCAGAGTTTAGGGTAGAATTAATCATGTCAGGGAACTTAATTCTTGGAGGATTTCTGACGTAGCCTTAAAGGCAAAAGTGTTGCTGATGAAGTTGACATTTGTTTAGTTTCAATACTGCCCCTTTTTCAGAATGCAGTTTATTTGTTACTGCAGGAAAACCTGCAGAAGCCTAAAAATTGCAGTTAATCTTTAAAGGGCGCTCTGGATTTCCTTTAACCACTCACTGCAAGAAAGATGTTGCCTTTCTCTGGAGCTTGTCCAGAGAAGGGCAGTGAAGCTGTGAAGGTGTGGAGCAGAGGCTTCATGAGGAGTGGCTGAGGGAGCTGGGATTGTTCAGTCTGGAGAAGAGGAGGCTCAGGGGAGACCTTATCGCTCTCTGCAACTGCCTGAAGGGAGGTTGTGGTGTGATGGGGGTTGGCCTCTTCTCCCAGGTAACAGCAATAGGATGAGAGGGAACGGCCTCAAGTTGCTCCAAGGGAGGTTCAGGTTGGCTGTGAGGAAGTACTTCTCAGAGAGTGGTCAGGCACCGGCACAGGCTGCACAGGGAGGTGGTGGAGTCACGGTCCAGGGAGGCGTTCAAGAAACATTTGGATGTTGTGTTGAGGGGCATGATTTAGTGGGAAATACTGCTGATAAGTAGACAGTTGGGCTGGATGATCTCAGAGGTCTCTTCCAGTTCTGTGATTCTATTACTTTGTGGTCTAGCTGAATGACTCCAGTCATCCCAGAGCAGGAGAACTGTTGTTTAAAACAGCTCTCTTTAACTAAGTGTGAATGGAGACTAAAAGCACAGACAGGACACACATTTGTCTTTTCTTCACGTGCATACTGCTAGTTCTCTTCTCCAGGAAAATAAATTCACAGTATTTTTTTTTGAAGTCCTTGCCCATATTGATGGCACGTTGTGTGCTCTGTATATGAAGGTTTGACGTTCCAGGCGTCAGACTGAATGTAGGAACTCCTTTTGTAGAGTACAGCACTTCCAGAAGGATCCTGAAATCTTGTTGCTTACTACAAGAGGTTCGGGTTCTTAAAATGAGACCATTCTTTCAGAATTCTCTTTGCAGGCATCATTGTTAAGGGTTAAGAATTGGTATTGCAGGGATGGGGGCAGTGAGTAGAACAGATAGTGTTATGCCTCAGTGGTAACTGAGTATTAGAAAAATAACCAGTCCTGATCTTGGGAAAGTGAACCACACCCACTGCTGACTTACAGCTGAGAGATTTAAATTGAAGGGAAACGTTTAGAAAGATTGTGTGTACTTATTTTCCAGGATCACAAGTCACTAATTGCCAGAATTATGTGACCGAGTAACAGAGATGCAGAATAAAAGAGCCTGATCTGAAATACTTGAAAAGAGAGGGGAGAGAGTAAAACAAGCAAACATTAAACCCTCAGAAACGGTCTAGATACTACAGGTGTCCTTATTTCTTCCAGATGAAGAACGTGTAAATACTGCAGATCTCACTCTTTCTGTGTGGAAACCCTGGCCGTGGTTGATCAGCCGTATACTGATGGCTCTTCTCACTGCCATGTCGCACCCATACGAAGGGCTGGAGCCATGGCATTTAAACTGTTGGCATCATCAGTAGAGAAAGAGGTGTAAGTGAAGCACCTGCAGTAGGGTCAGAGAGTTTTGTGTTGTTTATTGCCTGCTTGTCACTCCAGATCAGATTGCAAATTGTTCCTATTGTATTAAATATATATTTATATATTTTAATACAAACTTAAGAAACGTACAGTTTATTCTTCCATTGCTAAAAGAAGAGGCAATGTGCTGCCTTGATGGCTCTGAGACCTTCTTTCCAGTGCTCTTGGTGAGAATCAACTATTAAATGGGAATTCTGAAGCTCTTAGGCCTGTGTGAGGGCGACTCTTCCTCTGCAAGCTTGGTCAAAGGAACGTGGTGCTGCAGGAGAGCAGTGGTTGCTTGGTTTCCTCAGTTAGCTGTGGCACTGACTGTTTTAAAATACTGGAGTTGTGTTTAACTGGAATATTTTGATGCCTGGTGATGCATTCCTTCTTTTGCATCCGCAGTTCCACTGTGAAACACGTGCTTGGCTGTTAAAACAATCAGGCTCTCAAATTGTACATAAATGATCTATACTTTTTGACGTGTTTGTAACCCCTTGTTTCAAAGGCTCCTAATTTTGGAAGAAACTGAGCGTTAGTTGGAATACATGATTTTTCAACGTCCTTTATACTGAAGCAATCCGAATAGGAAGGTTAATTGTGATAACCATACAGTCTGTACATTGAAATACGTGCGGCATTCTTTTACATGGTCGGAACAGTTTTACGTTATGTTCATTTTAAGCATAGCTGGGTTTAGTGTTGCTAAATACATCGCTGATCTTAATCTTGTTAAAGTTACTTCAGTGAAAGTAATTTTAACCAGGCACTAGCTAAAGAAGTAATCAGTTCCTCGCTCGCTGATTCACCTTCTGATGAAGTCAACCTGTTTTTCCTGTAGAAGCGTGGTGTGTGATACCATGGGACTGCTGGCTCATACGAAGGGTCCTGATGCTCTCAGTCATGCTACCCATTTGCCAAAAGAGGTAATAGAAAGTAATATCTGGTTCTTCCTCCTGAAGCTGCTTTGCTGCTTTGGGGGGGTTAGCGTCGTATTAATTATCTGTTACTCGAACAAATCTGTCGTCATATGAATTGTGAAAATGCATGAGTGAATGACTTAAATACATCACCGACCACTTAGGCAGCGTATGTGCTTTCTTTTCTCTCTCCGTAATTTTGCTTTTTGTCCACTTCAGCACCTACCGTTTCTTTCCCTCCCTCATATGAAATGAGCCTCAGATCTGAAGGAGCGAGGCGCAGCCCAGCTGGCATTAGTTTGGCTGTGCGGAAGATGTGTTCCTAACAACAGAAGCTGGCCGCTGTAGGGTGGAGCCGCGCATCCTTCCTCCTTCTTAACCGCTCTGACGAAAATGGGCTCTGTATGAGCGTGGCGAAGTTGTTAAGACTGCAAAGAAGTCCCCCGCTCAGTGCCGACTCTCCGGAACCCTCCTAAGGGAACCTGAGCTCGAAACGCGGCCGCTAAAAGCGGCGTATTATGGGATGTTCGTTACGCTCCGCAGCCGCCACGCGCGGTGTCACTCGGAGCGGGCTGAGCAGCGCCGCACGCAGCCGTGGCCCGGGCACGGCGGGCAGAGCCGCGCTGCCGCGGCGCTCCGCCGAGCGGCTCTCGGGAGGGACGCGCATGGCGGCGGCGCCGAGGAGACCCGGCCCCGACCCCGGCCCCTCCAGCGGCCGTCCGGCGCCGCCGAGAGCCCCGCACCGCTTCGTGCCGGCGGCGGCGGGTGCGTGGTGCGACCTCTGCTGCCGCTTCGTCGTCTCGCAGGGCCTGCGCTGCGCGGGTGAGCGGCCGCCGACCCCTCGCCTTCCCCCCCCCCCCGCCCCGTCCCGTCCCTGAGGTGCCGGGTGGGGGCGGGCGGCTCGCGTGCTTCGTGGGCGGGAAAACGGAGCGGCGGCGGCCGCGTCTCTGCCCCGCGCTGTACGGGGCTGTGTGAGACCTCTTACGAGGTCCCCATCGTTACCTTCTGCGGCTCTGTGTTCTTTTTTTTTACAGTTAACTCTGAAATGAAATAGCGGGGGTGTGAAAATACATTTTTTTTTTCTAAATTCGTTGTTATTTAAGTTCTTGCACCGTTCTGACAGGATGTACGAGTACGCGCACAGGTGAAAGTAGACCTTAAGAATCCTACTATTTTCTTTTACGGTCGACTGTTGTGCGGCAAGAGCCCTCAAGTGTCACGATGCATTATGCATCGTCCCGCGGTGTTTTCTCAGCGCGGTTATGGCTCGCACTGCTTTTCTTTCTCCTCCGTGACAAGCTCCATTTTTCGCGGCTGCTCTCTGGTGAAGTAGCACGGGGAACATTCAACATTTATAGCCTGGCACGAATATAACATTTAAAAGCCGTAAAGTGGCACGGAGATGAGAAGGGAGCAGGAGCGAAGTCACGCACACTGCTGCTGGAGCCCGACGCTTGCTGGCACCCCACTATCTGAGTGCATGGACCCAAACGGGCGAAAAATTGGCACAGGGCAGCAAACCCCCACCTGTACCAGCCCGGTGCTCAGGCTCTTCATCTATCCTGGCTGTGGGATGGCTGTACCAAGGCTGGTAACGCCCGCTGGAGAAGCCATGGTCCTCATCAGCCCTCCCTGAGAAGCAGAAGCTTCAGCCAGAGTTATGGTGCCAATACGTGGCGGAGGCTTTGAGCTGCCTGGCAGGCACGGCAGTGCTGGGGGGGTTCCTGGGCAATGGTAGGGAGCTTCGCTGTGTCATCTAAAAAGCAGAAAGACAGCGTCTTCCCGGCAGCCTCCGGCAGATAAGGAACTGCACGCTGGATTGTCACAAGGATTCTGAGTCAGAGAGATGAAGGTATTACTTGTGTTTAGATCGTGCTGTTTGAGTCCGCTCTCAGTATGCCCTCAAATGAGACCGGAGTCAGAGGTGCTGACCTGGGTGGTAAGCGCTAAAAGCAGTGAGGAGTTCCCCTGGGACAGGGAGGCAGTCAGAGGGGGCACCAACCAGAGAATGTGAAAGTTGAGATGGGCAGAGTTCTGTCTCAGAAGAAAGCTGCGTGCTGGCAGAGTGTTATGGCAGGGCTGGGCTTGTTTCACAGAGTGGGACTGTGGGGTTCCATGTGCTCCTGTGTACTCGTGATAAAGTGGAGTGGGATAGCTGCAGTGAGAGAGGAGCTACCAAGAAAAGGGTCCTTCTGCTTCTTGTGCTGTTTGGTGTGGAATTCATCAGTTGGGTTTCCAGCTTCTGCTAAAAAATGGAAAAATACTTTTGTATAACCCAAGGAAGAATGATCAGAATGGAAAAAAAAAGAGTTCAAGGAGATCAATGACCATCTGTTTAAATGCAGTGCACAAGGTGCACATTATTCAAGCAATATATTTCTTGGAAAAAATAAGGCAATACCAGAATTTCTGGACCTCAGCCCAGGAAGAAAGCCAAGTGTAATGAGATATCTCTGAAAAAGATGCTTGGTAGTATCTGAGCTCTTGGTGTTTTTCTGGATTACTTTTCAAGGGGCCTTAATTGGTGTAGCACTCCTGATTTGCTTGGTCCTTCACCTTTTCACCTCTGCTTTTTGGGGAAAAGCCATCGATCTGTGCAGGTGCAGAGTGCTGCTGCCCAGTCTGACTGCTCTGTATGCAACAGCTGGGAGCAGAAGGAGCCTGGGTTATTCTGGCTTAAACCAATGAAATTATGTGTAGGAAAGTGGAATTTTCTCTTCTAGTATCCTAGTTTTCTTTCAAACATATTGTGTAGTGATATTGGCAGCATCTTAGATCACTGATGGTTTGATGGCATGTAGCATTATGCAGCACAGCAGCCCTGAAGTAGGTATGTCGTTTGGCCTTATCATTTGGCATTTGAAAAATGAGGCATTTCTAAAGGTTTTGGATAAATGTTGGCCTTTGTGCTGCCAGCCATCGAAATACTGCTCCTCAGAAGCTTCTCCTTCCAACCAGCCTGGTCAGTGGACGGTGTTTGTGCGGAGGGTTAGCTTTGTGCACAGCCTGCCCTATGCTTCCTAGCTTGTTTCCATAACTTTGCTTTTTCCTTGAATGTTGAGACTTTCATTTCAGAATCACTTTTTCATTGAGCCAAATAGAAATGCGGCTGTGCCTTTCCACGAGTTTTGCTCTTCACTTAAGAGAACATAGAGAAATGATGGTGCTTACATGACTTCAAACTTTGTGATGATATTTAATCAGATGGTATTTAGAGGTACTGCACAAAACAGGGCATTTCTTTTTAATTTCAAGCGATGAGACAGGATGGGGAGTTCATGCTTCTGCTGAAAGTGTGAGATCGATGCACTGATACTTATTACCCTTAGCAGCTGTTTGTAACTCGTGTAATGCTGTGCGTGCTGGTGTGTGGGTTGGGTTCGTGTGGCTGGGCTGATGTCCACTTCTGTAGGGACCATGGGAGGCACAGAGACTCACAAGTATTTGTAAAGTTCCTAAAAGGAAAAACTGTGGTATTTCCGTCAGATTTCTGATGGACAGAGTCCCTTCTAGAGACAAAATGAGAATGTGGGTAAGTGGGAATCTTTCTTCCTTCCCCATCTTTTCTGTGGGTAGTTGTTTAATGACTTGCCATTCTCAGCTTTTCCTTTATTTTGTTTGAAGTCCAGGATTACCAGAATTTCTCAGACTCTGTACAAGCAGGAGCAGCAGCACGCTGCAGCCTGGGGTTTGGGTTCCCCTGGATTTGATGTTCTGAGCCCATTTTCTACTTGTTTGCGGAGAACAGTAACCCCTCATCTAGAAGAAGCACACCTTGCTCTGAAGTGCTGCAAGTGAACCAGACAGTGAGGCAAGCACCGAGAGGTGAACTGGCTTTCAGGGCCACCCAAGAGAGCACTGGCCAAACCCAAATCAGAGCTTAGCTCATGCCCAGCACTCACAGTCTGCCCTTCCTTCTGCTTCTAAGCAGCATTTACCAGAGCCCCCACCACGACTGGATGGAGCTCTGTATCCAGAAAGTTAAATGCAGGTCAGCAGTGTGCACAGCGGAAGGACAGGAATGATGCTTCTTTTATCTGGATGGCTGTATGAGCTGCAAGGCATGTCTGCTGCCTCTGTGCTGCACTGAGTACTGACAAATGCCTTTTTGATTTTGCTCTACAAAGGAAGAGCACATCATGTGTAGTAGCTTGGGTGCAGTAGCCTGACAAGGAGCACGGGAGCTTGGAAGTAAGTATAAGGGGGTACAGTGAAAGCTGAGCTCTGCAGTATCTCTTTTTCTCTTACACTCCAGTTTTTATGATCTAATATCTGCCTTGGCTAAAATAAGAAATAGGGGATGAGAAGCATCCTGCTCTTCTAAGAGAGCATATGCATACAAGGGACACTCAATTTCAAGTGCAAACAGCATGTGATCACTTGTGCAATGTGCACAGATCCAATGAAGGATTCCCAAAGGTTTACTGTAGCCTAAAAAAGTCAGGCTACTCTATTTTTGATGTGGTCAGACCAGATTAAAGTGAATAAATGTGTTCTTTTAGCAACATTTAGTGCACATTTTTGTTTTCCTGCCCTGATTTCCCTTAGAGGTAGTTCCATGCAAACTCTCAGTGAGAAGTGTACTAATTTTGGCGCAGTCACCCAAAGCCCAAAGGCATGTTGGTCTGTCATCCACTGAGTCAACTCCTATGTGTCAAAATGAGTTACAAGGCAACTCAGTTTCTTCTCTTCAGTTCTAGCCTAGAGTTTTATTTTTTCTGTTTTCCTAAGTAAAACTGTATGTATATAAAACTCATATAAAACAAAGTTTGGGTTGGAAGGAACCTCCAAGCCCACCCAGTTCCAACCCCCTGCTATGGGCTGGTTGCCCCCCAGCAGCTCAGGCTGCCCAGGGCCCCATCCGACCTGGATTGGCACACCTGCAGAGATGGGGCACCCACAGTTTCTCTGGGTAGTCTGTGCCAGCACCTCACTGCCCTCTGAGCAAAACATTTCCTCCTAATATCTCTCTTTTTAAACAGTTTTCTTTTGTCCTATCACTATCAGACCATATAAATAGATGATCTTCCCATTTTTAAGCTCCCACTAAGAACTGGAAGGCTGAAGTGAGATTTCCCCAGAGCCTTCTCCAGACAGAACAAGCCCAGCTCCCTCGACCTTTCTTAATAGCACAGGTGCTCCAGCCTTCTGTTCATCCTCACGGACCTCCTCTGGACCTTCTCCACCAGCTCTGTTTTGCTTTGTGCTGGGGGCCCCAGGCCTGGACACAGTGCTCCAGATGTGGCCTCACGAGGGCAGTGCAGATGGGGACCATCCCCTCCCTCCCCCTGCTGGCCACCCCTCTACTGATGCAGGACACCGCTGGCCTTCTGGGCTGCACGCACGCCCTGCCACTTCATATTGAGCAACCAGCACCTACAAGTCTTTCTCCTTCGGGCTGCTCTCGGTGAGGTCTTCTCTCAGTCTGTACGTATCTGGAATCGCCCTGACCCAAGTGCAGCACTTTGCGTTTCATTTTAGAATGAAATAAAGACTAACAGATGTGAGTGAAATGTGCTTTGACACCACTATTTCTGCCCTTAGATTTCTGTCCAGGGTACGCTTCACTGGAAGTACTGCTTGGAACTTCCTACTCCTCACTCCCTGAAGGCAGAAATCCAGCTATTCTCCAGCAGGTAGCCTATAGAAGTAGACAGTTCTCAAGGTTTTTCTGTTAAGATGTTCTCAGCGTGCCACAGAAAAGGAAGGCACTGCTTCTTGTCTCTACAGCAACTCCTTAGGGCCAGCTCCAAGGAGGCTCTTGCCCCTCACGTGCTTTTCACAGTGTCCTCCTGGCTTCTTCAGAAGCTGTGCAGACCACAGTTCATCTCGTGAGCTGTTTTCTAACTTCACTGCAGGATGGGAATAAGCGTGCCCAAGAGGCACTGTTCTTTCTCTGCCAACAAGAGGGGAGCCATGACAACCACCCCAGCAGCAGGCAGCTGGATTCAATTAGATAAATCCCAGCTACCTGCTCATCCAGAGAGATTTCCATAAGGCTGGCAATAAGGGCTGAAACTGCTCCTGCATGTCTGATGCTCATTTGCTTTGCAGGGGCTTAATTCAAATTCCGCAGTGTTTTACTTGAAAGTCGTTCTCATCACAGGAATGTGTCTGGTCAATAAGTTTTTTTTTTTTTTAATTTTATTTTGCAGAAAAAACACACACAGCTGTTGGATGGGAATTTCTAGTGGTGTAGATCTGGGAGTGGTTCAGTTTGATGTGCAGTGACTGCCAGGTGAGGTTTGGGGTTTCAGTTTTGTCATGTTTTTATTCTGTTTTTATGTCTTTCATGCATCTGGAGTGCGTTATATAATGTTAGAACATTTTTTCCCCTTCTCTTTCGTTGTTTCTCTTTATTTCTATACCACATGTTGGTGTATATCACCTATTGTGGTATAAATAACCAGAAAAAAAATAAAAGAAAGGATTAGATGCAAAATGCTTTTGATGACTAAAAGACTGTTCAATCTACTTTCACTTCACTGGCTTATTTGCAAAAGAATAGATTGCGATATCTGAAAATGAATGTGTTTTACATCAGTTTGAGTGATGCAGCTCTTCATTTTCTATCTCTGAAACAGAGGCGAGATTTTGGAAGCAGCAGATTGTCATTCACTGTCCATTTTAATCCCTTCTTTTTGTGTGTGTGCAGCTGCTGAGAACCAAAAGTTTTTTTAGAAAGCTCAAAATATAGCTCCTTATTTGGATTAGGGATGGATGAACAGCTGAGCTGGAAATCGGAAGTATTGTGTTAGTTTTGCTGAACAAAGCTCAAATGCAGCAGATTTTTGTCTCTATTCTTAGGAAGAGCACTGTGTTCTTTATGAGCTTCCCAGCAACAGCACAACATTGTCACGTGTGATGATGTTATGATTATGTTTTAATGTGAAATCTGTGATACTGTGTCTTGACAGTGTCATGGAAATGTGGCAGTGCTGAAGCATGGGGCTACAGAGCTCTGGAAGTCTTTGTCCTTCTCTGGCAGTTCAAGCTCCATTAGCATAGAAAATACGGTTATCAAGACTGACTTGTGAATACTTACCACTCTGCACTCTGCCTGTAGGTGTTGTACATAGCATTGTGCCACATAACCATGCTGCCACAGGTGGGGTGGGGAAGAGACCACCTTGTTTCCCAGGTGTATTATTCTAAGTACAAATAAAGCTCAGCTGTTGGGGATATTTGCAAATGGAGACAAGCATATGTTAAGATCTCATTGATATGTTTACCTTTTCTTATGCAATTCTCAGAAGGAGTGGCGAGGCACTCTCCTCCTCTGAGGCACACTGGAACAGGCTGCCAGTTGGCACAGGGAGGTGGTGGGGTCACCGTCTCTGGAGGTGTTCAAGAAACACGTAGATGTGGCACTGAGGGACACGGTTAGTGGGTGTGGTGGGGATGGGTTGGCGGTTGGATTAGATGATCTTAGCAGTCTTCTTACCTTAATGATTCCATGATTCCCAGACAGCCACCACTGGTTGTTTGCATTTCCTTGTTTAGAAGTACATGACATAATAATGAGGTATTTTTTATGCCATTTGTTTCTTTTCTGTTCCAGTTTTTCATCGCCATCAGTAAACCATGGGAATGGCTTCGGTGCAGCAGCCCCCTCACCCTGTGTAGCCCTGCTTGGAGCCTGCCTGCAGGGCTTTGCGTGTCATTGTCATCAGTGACATGTCTCAGCCCCAGGTGGTTTCGACAGCAGCCCCTAGGCCCTAGGGGACCTGCTGGGAGCTCACTAGGACTGCCCAGTGGGCACAGGTTTCCCTGTGCAGAGCAGGCTGTGGGGAAGGTGCCTGCCTAGAGAGTGCTTGGGGCCCTGCCAGGCCCATGGCCACGGAGCTGGGTCTGCATGCCCACAGGGCATGAAGTGTGCAGGGCAAGCATCAGTCTGCCACAGGAAGAGGCTTTGCAGGGGTTAGGGGGGAGGCTGACCCACCATTCAGCACACTGGTTTGTCACACGGCCTAAATTGTCTGGTATTATTTAACTGAGGATTTTGCATGCTGATTGAATTCCGTGCTGTTCCAGTAAGGCACGGGACACTGCAAAGTGTAGTCCTCCACAGGTTTGTTGTGCCTACCAGCAACATCAGTTTGCCCCTTTATGTTTTTATACCCTGACGTGTTTTACTGAGCACTCTTTTAAGCCTCATGAAATACGATCATAACGAAAATACAGTATCGGTATTTTTTGCTTGGGTGACAAATACATTCCCCTTCATATCCTGCTAAAGATAATGCAAACTTCTTTATTAGTGTATAAACCTATTAGTCCTAACATATATTTACTTCTAGCCTGAAATATCAAGTATTTTTATATAAGGAACTTTGGTTTTCATTACATTTTGTACACACCCATTTCAGGAAAAAAAGCCTCAGTCATTCAGCTCAGTGTTTGGCAGCTGCTTTTGAGTGCTCAGAACTATGCCACTTTCCAAACTGTCGAGTTAGCCGTTGGGCCCTAGCTGTGCTGTTTGCCATGTCGAGTGTCAGAGCTCTGGCTGGTGCTGAACCCCTCACTTTGCTGTGAAATTCCTGCTGGCATGGTGGAGTGGAGCTCAGAGAGGAGACGAGTCGGGCAGCTCCAGCCCCCACATCTGCTCAAGAATTGTGGCAGATCCAGCAGAAGTGGAAATGTTTGTTTTTGGAGAAATACTGACCAGAGGAAATGCAATCTATATAACTTGGACCTGAGAAGTTAGCAGTGTGTTAAAAATGTCCAAAGTATAAAACGGGGCTAAATACTTTACGTATTTTAGCATAGAGAAATACATAGTGAATTCTAGAAGAGTTATTAACCGCATGCTGTGAGCATAGCTCATGTAACAGAGCCCTTCCTTACTGTCATTTAAAGGTTGAGATAGAAGGACCTTTGTTTAGTAATGACATTAGTTTTGGTATTCAGTGTTTTCTGCTGTCCAGATTCAGCAGAAGAAAAAAAAAATCAAATTAAATGTGAGAAGCTGAAGAGAAGCTTGTGACACAGCTGAGGAGATCGTACTAAGCTTGGGAAATGGTTAAATTGTTTTGTTGTTAAAATGTGTATGCTAGAATTGTACAAATAAATGTACATGTTATTTGATTTAAAACAGTTACGGGAGTATGTTAGTTCAATGCATCTTTTGGATTACAGTTGAGTATATGTTGTGCTTGGAGCACGCAGTCTGACTGCTGACACGCTAGTAGTTTCTTTAGATAACTGAGTGTTAGTCGATGCTGGATTCAAACTGCAGCAGTGAATGATCTGACTGTGACATTTACCTTAGAATCCATTATGAGCAAAAGTCGCTTTTTAAAAACCTGTGCATTTATAGAAATTGTTTGATGTATTTCTAAGACCCTTCAAAGGAGGATCTCTGAGATACTTAGATAAAGTCAATTTAAATAAAGGGCATTTGAAAGAGGTCTTAGGCTATCAGTTTTGGAGTTGATTTGCTTACAGACTAGAAGAGGTAGCTGGAGATGAACCTTCCAAAAACCCTCTGTGGAAAATAACTCCTCTTTTAACATCACTGAAAACGCAGCACCAGGTTAAGGCTCTGAAGCATTAGTCTTTCTTTAGCGAGAGCATCTATTAATATAGCTCTGTTTGTCGTAAAGGGGGAGGTCTGAAGGGCTCTAAACTGAGTGACTGGGAGGGAGGGGATTTAGGACTAACAGGTGGTCTTGAGACGCGCTGGCTGAGGCTGAGCTCAGAGCCGGCTTGCTGTGTGTGGGCATTCATGGGCTTTCCTCGTGCAGTCTGGGTGCGTGCTCCTGCTCTTCCTGATGTAGCCATAGTGCCATTTCAGACATGGCAATAAGAAGCGACTTCAGCAAAACCATCAGAAGGATAGCACGTTTCTTTTACCGCTTTCCCAAATCACTGGGCAGCTCAAGGAGGAGGACAGTAAAACTTCTTTGGAAGTCTACTGGTAAGTCTGCTGTACTTCCTAAGACTTTTCCCCCCCTCCCCGCTAATAAGGATTTCAAAGAGAAAAACAGTTTCCATTCAGCTGGTTAACTTTCCCGATCCAGCATTGTTCTGCATTTTTCCATTCTCTGAGGCTCATTAGGCAAACTGTAAAAATATTTTGCAGATGCAACAGAAGGTTTGTTAGGCTTGCTCAGAATCCTCTTGCAGCCTTGTGATTTATTCATATTAGCATTCATGTCAGAGATACTTGGCATCCCAGTTCTACAGATCTTGTTTCTCACATACGTAGAAGCTTGGATGTGGCTCAAATACTTGCCAGAAAATTGTTTCAGTTTGCCTTACCTGTTCATTTCTCTAGAAGGCTTTGTGAAGGTAAAGTTGACCGAATACCTTGGCTGGTTGTGTCATTGTTGACAGAAAGCAGTCAGGAACTGGGGGAGGGCTTGTGTTTGGCGGTGATGCTCTGTCCTTAATACCCATTTTGTCAGCTGAGATGGAGCACCACTCAGTTAGTAAAAGTCATTGCTTCTAAAGACAGTTCAGTCTTCGATCCTTATCAAATGCAAGTGGGAAAGTGTTCACATCCTCTCAAATAGCCATAAAGCCCAAAGACAGTTGCGTCCTTTCAGAATTGCCTAAAAGCTGGCGTTGCAGCGTGTTCTTGGGGAGTTTGGAGAAATGTGCCCTCTTGCAGCTTAGGAAGCTGAATTTAGTCTGTTATTTTTAAAGGTCTAACTGTACAAGACAGAATTTCTTTTGACAAGGGCTGTTTTGTTTGAAGCGGTCAACTTGTCAGTTCCGCGAGTATTACAACATTAATACAGCACTTTGGTTTGTGTGGGGTGGGATTCGGATCATTTCTGCGGCTGAATGATTTAGTGTTGTAGTGTTGTGCTTCAAATCACAGATTTATAAATCTGAGTCAGGAAGGACAAGTTGAACAATCTGAAATGTATCACAGAAATGCTGTTGGACTACATGTCTAAATGATGTCTGAATGACATGTGGCTTCCTCCCGCTGAAGGAGTCTGTGGTTTTCAAGCATCCAGAGGGAAATCCCATTTCACTGAAGTCTGTGGCAAAGCAACTAAAGCTAGAATTATTACCTCTGAATGTTGGTTATCTCAAGTCCTGCTAACACATCAGCATTATAACTGGTAGCTGAAGTCCTAAGACTTCAGCCTCTGTCACAGAGGAGTGGGTACTGATAGTGTCTACACTGATGATTCCTTTTTGGTCTTCACAAAGTCTCTAAATGGTATGAAACTTCAGCTGCGCCAGAGTCTGTGGACGTTTCTGCCTTTATTTAGTGGCCAGAATGTTGGGTGGCTCCTTCAGTAATTACCAAAATTACTCATATGCTTCCTTAATTCTGAAATAACGCATTTTAACAATTCTTTTAACCAAGCTGCTCTCCTGTCCTACTGAGAAAGTTTTTTAAATACGTAAGTCCAAGCAGAATTGACAGTCTGTTTACATTCTTACACAGAGAAACTTACCCTCATAAATAACAGAATCACAGAGTGGCTGAGGTTGGCAGGGCCCTCTGTGTCCATGTGCTCCAACCCCAGCCATGCAGGGTCACCAGAGCAGGGTGCCCTGGGCCGCAGCCAGGTGCCTTCTGAAGGTCCCCAAGGAGGAGATGCCGCAGCCTGTGGGCAGCCTGTGCCAGTGCTCCGCCACCAGCACAGTAAACAAAGTGCTTCACTATGCATAATTCTAGATTTTTTTTCAACTTTATCTCCACCTCTGTGTTTTTCTGCCAGTGTTTGTTCCTGTGTTGGCACTGACAGGATTTTCTTGTTTGGTCAGCCAGGATGAGCCAGCAAAATAATTGTGCGCTGCTAGCTTTGTTCCATGGATGAAAAACCCAGCTGATAATTAAAGCTTGCTATAATATTCACTGATTGTTTTTAGCCACTTATGCTTTAACAAATAAATTAATCTTTTAACAACAACAAAAAAGAACTTTCATGATTTGGATATGTAATGGAGAATAGAGATGGCATTCTGTAATGTCCTTTGCCATAGACATTGTGATATCATCTGTCATCTGAGTCGAGAGATGGGCACTGTGCCTCTGCACAGACTTGCTTTCATTCTGCTTTGGTCACTCCATGTCTCAGGGGTCTTTGTCCTCTCCTTTTCCTGTCCCGAAACAGGATCTGCTGAAGCACAAAAACAGATTCTGAGAGGGAGTTTAGTACTGCATTGTGCAATTGTATTCAGAAAGCTGTATTTGGTGCAATTATCTGTTACGGCACAACCAGATTTCTTATCCCAAAAGTCCTTAGTTTTCCAGCTTCTCTTTGGATGGATGCTTTGGCTATGGATTATTGCCCACAGCTATGGTAACTCTTTCCGCATTATGGAAGAAGGGAGAGTATCTAACAAAGGTCAAAATAATATCTTAGCTGTAGTTCAGAATATACTACAAGGGCTGTGGTGAGAGTAATGCCTTCTGTTTTGTTTTGTTGGTCCACATCAGAGGCGGATGCTGGTGGTACGACAGTATGGGCTGAACCTTCCCACCAATATCCCATTACATGTTGTTGCCGTGTGACGGATGGCAGCAGAGGGGCACTCTGACACAACGGGGTCTGACTTGGAAGTACATAGGAAGCAACAGTGGGTCACTGAATTCCTCAGTGTGGAAAAAATGGCACTCACTGATATTCATTGACATTTGCTGAATGCTTCTGGAAACCAAAGTGTGGATGTGAGCACGGAGAGGTGGTAGTGACAGTGGGGTATCTCTGCTGGTGCAGGTTTTGATGAGTGCAGTATTCTGGCTCTTGTTTGTCACTGGTGAAAATGCGTAACCGATGTTGGTGACTATATTGAAAAGCAGTGTTTTGAAGTTGAGAATCTTTTCTATCCAACAGTGTTACTGTGCTCTTTCTATCTGTTGTAGTTTTAATTTAGGGTTCTGCAGCCTTTATTTCTTCGAAGCGCGTTTGGATTTTTTCCTCAAACATCCTCATAGAATTTGTATTGACAAGTCATATGACTAGAAATCTTGTAGTACATAATGAGCAGTCATGGAGGAGTACTGAAATACAAAGGAATTAGGAAAATGGGTCAGAGAGAGCCTAGATAAAACTACGGAAATCTGTGGGCAATGAAGGCACAACAGACAAGTAGCTCTCTATCTTACAGCAGAGGATTAAAGTGATGGGTGACAAATTTAAAGTAGGTAAAAGGAAATTTCTTTACTTTTTTTCTTTCTTCTAATTCAAAATGTAATCAAATTGTGGAGCTCATTACCAGGGGATGCTGCTGAGGTCAGGAATGTAACAAGATTTAAAGAGGGTCTGGAAGAATAAGAATATTCAATCATATGACAATTGAAGCTGTAAGAAAAGCTTTGAAAGAGATGTAAATCATCTTGCTTCAGTGTTTAAGTTAATTTTTACTAATTATGGATTAGTTTGACATAATTTCTGGCTCAAATCCCACAATTGTTTTTTGTAGCTTCTTCTGAAGCAACAGATGCCTACCCCTAGCAGAGATGCCCTCAAGATATGCATTGATTTAGACCCTTACGACCTTTTTCAGTCCTATACAGAAAAAAAGCAGATTTCAGACCTGTTCAGAAAAGAAAAAGCAACCATCCTATAATATGCTGTGAGAATGAAAATGAAAAGATGAAAAGCACAATGCTTCCTATCATTTTTTGACTTTGACAAAATTCTCCGGCTTGCTTTGAAGCCATTCTAATAGATAAGTAGATAAATTAGTCTGATGTGGGAGATTTTGGTGGCCATTTCTTGCCAAAGCCAACTGACTCATGAAAACCTTCATTCTCAGCTCTTGCATAGTGATGACTCTCAACTGTTTGAGCTACTGTCCCTCTAGGTATGGAGGAGAGCTTTTTCAGAGGGCAGAAGGAGAGACCTTGACAGAATCTTGAACTAACTCAATTTCCTGTAGTTGGAAGTTGATTTTTACCCTACACTGTTGGTTATTTGTTGGTTTTTTTCTGCTCTTCCTATTTTGTTTTTTTTTCCTGCTCTAATGTTTTAGCCTTTCAGTTCGTACCTAAAGTTAGTAGAGCTAGAAGATTTTTTAAAAATTGATTTTTGGTCAGAATGATTATGGATCCACTATGAAATTATGTTTGTGTAAGAGCATATGTTTTGAAAAAATGAATGAAAACATACAGAAATATAGTGCTATCCCTTAAGTTGGCTACTTCAAAAAAGAAATCTCCTGTAAAAGATTAAAATTCTCCGCAACCTGAACAAAGAGACAAGTCAGCTTTCAAACTTTTTCTCTAAGACATACCCAGCTGACAAAATAAACTTGTTGGGTATGGTTGGGTATGGCACTGTAGCAGGTTGGAAGCAGGTAAGAGACATTGGCCTTTTACAGTCAGATCATACAAAAAGATTTCCTGTCTGAGTTACAATTGGATGCAGTTCTTTCATTTCCTGTTTATTCATCTACTTTGGACATTTCAGCTCATTTGATTTGAAGGTTCCCAATCATCATTTAATAGCTTGTGTTCATTTGAGTTCATGTAAGTATTTCCATGTTAATGGAAATATGCCATTTAAAAATCACTTGTGTTGTGAAAACATGGTTTTAGCTTCTCCTTTTCAAAAACATCTCTGTATGTGCTTTTGCCATCTCTTTTTGCTTTAAGATTATGTGTAATTTTTCTTGTACAAGTTGCATCAAAGCACACTAATTGGGCTCTAGAGGAAACTGTTCCAGGCTCTATATTGTACAAAATATGTAATGCATACTAGCAAAGTGAAGAAGAGAATGGGTGCCGTATGCTGGTGTTTGTGGGTCATCAAGATACTTAAGAGATGACTGCAAAAGGCTGTGGAAGAAACTATCATACTGAGTGGTGGGCCAGTGAAACTTAATTCATTGTTGATAAGTATGTACAAAAACATATGAGGAAAACACTACATCTCTGCATATACAGAACAGTGGCTTATAATTTAGTTTTCATCACTTGGAAAAACTGGTTGAAGCTCAGATGAATGTGAGCCAGCAGTGCGCCTAGATGGCCAACAAGGGCAATGTAATCCTGGCTTGTATCAGAAATAGGGTTGCCAGCAGGAGCAGGGGAGTGATCATCCCTCTGTACTCAGCTCAGGTTAGTACAGAGTTCAGTTTTGGGTCCCTCGCTATAAGAAAGACACCCTACCCTGATAACAGGGTGAAGACGCAACACTTTTGGTTATTAAAATTGGTTAGTAAACTCTTAACATGATTTTCAGCTTGGATAAGAGGCAACAGCAGGACAGTTTGCTATTTACTAGTATGAGCAGCATGGAGAATTGGAAAATGCATTGCTATTAGCCATTTCTCATAGCATAAGAAGTCATTGCCCCACCATGAACTGGCCATATGAGAAGCCTAGAACAAACTACTTTTTCACATACGTGCGCACATACGTAATTCAATTGGAGATCTGGCTAACAGGATGTTTGGGAGACTAGAGTGTAAGTGTATTCAAGAAGGGATTAAATAAATTCATGGAGGAAAGAGCCACAAAGGGATATTAAATAAACAGATGCAGATGCAGCCGTTGGCTCATTTAAGTTGCAGATTGCCAGAGGGAATGAGGTCATAAAGGGGGAATATCATTTGAAATTCACTTTTTTTTCTCATGCATGTTCCTTCTGCACCTGCTCAAAGGCTCTTCCCAGGACTGGATAGTGGCCTGAGTGGCTCCTTGGTCTAATCCAGCTGTTCTTGTGTTTTTCAACTGAAATACTCATACAAGCTACAGAAAATGACAGACTCTTTCACTACTGTTGATTTCTGTGTTTCTCCATCCATCAAATTATTGCTCAGTTTGCTTCATCTTTGTGAGTCTGTATTTTTCCTGGCTAGACACGTTCTGTTAGGGTCCAGACAATAATGGTATGTTTTTGTCTGTAGAGGTCATCAGTCACAGCACATACCAGTCACACGACTTTTACAAATTGCATCACACGTTGTTTTATCCAAATTATCGGATAATTAGATGAAGTGAATGTGGCATCCCACTAAAAGCTCTTTTCCTTAGCCCTACTGGTTTTAATTGGAACAAGAGAAACCTCTTTCCATAACTTGCTTCCCTTACAAAACAGGGTCCCGGGTGGTACCCTGAGGTTCACTAAGGGCTTCAAGAATCAGGATAAGGCTGATGTACTCAATGCTTTCTTTGCCTCAGTCTTTACTAGTAAGATTGGTTGTTCCCTGGGCACACATCCTCTTGTGCTGGGAGACAGGGATGGGGAACAGAATAGACCCTGCATAAACCATGATGATTTTGGACCTGCTTCAAAAGCTGGACAGTCTCAAGACCATGGGGCCGGATGGACTGCACCCTAGAGTGCAGAGGGAGTTGGTGGATGTGGTTGCCAAGCCATTCTCCATCATTCCTCAACAGTCCTGGCTAACTGGGGATGTCCCAGTGAACTGGAGACTAACAAATGTGATGCCCATCATCAGAAAGGTCCAGAAAGATGATCCTGGTAGCTACAGACCTATCAGTCTCACCTTAGTGCCAGAGAAGGTTATGGGATGGATAATCTCAGGAGCCATTGTGGATCAGTTAAAGGTCAACCAAGAGTCAGGCCCAGTCAGCATGGGTTCATGAATGGTAGATCCTGATTGACAAACCTGATTTCATTCTATGACAAGGTGACTCATTTAGTGAATGAAGGTAAGACCGTCTATGTGGTCTACCTGGACTTCAGTAAAGCCTTTGACACTGTCCCCCACAGCATTCTCATGGAGAAGCTAGCTGACCATAGTTTGGATGGACATATGCTCTGCTGGGTGAAACATTGACTGATGGCCGTGCCCAAAGAGTTACAGTCAGTGGAGCTAAATCCAGTTGGTGGACAGTCACAAGTGGTGTTCCTCAGTGCTCGGTACTGGGACAGCTCCTATTTAACATTTTTGTCAGTGATCCTGATGAGGGGATTGAGTGTACCATCAGTAAGTTTGTAGATAACACAAAGTTTGGAGGGAGTAATGATCTGCCTGAGGGGAAAAAGGTGCTACAGAGGGACCTGGATAGACTGGATCGATGGGCCAAGGTAAACTGTATGAGTTTCAATAGGCCATGAGTGTAAAGTCCTACATTTTGGCCACAGCAAACCCAGGCAACCTTACAGGCTTGGGAAGGAGTGGCTGGAAAGCCTGATGGAAAAGGACCTTGGTGTACTGGTGGACAGTCAGTTGAATATGAGCCAGCAGTGTGCCCAGGTGGCCAAGAAGGCCAAGGGCATTCTGGCTGGTATCAGGAATGGTGTGATAGGCAGCACAGATAGGGAAATAATCCTGCCCCCATACTTGGCACTGGTGAGGCCCCACCTTGAGTACTGTGTTCAGTTTTGGGCGCCTCAATACAATAAGGGCATTGAGGTGCTGGAGCAGGTCCAAAGAAGGGCAACAAGGCTTGTGAAGAGCTTGGAGAATGTGCCCTGCGAGGAGAGACTGAAGGAACTGGGGCTGTTCAGTCTGGGGAAGAGGAGGTTGAGGGGAGACCTTACTGCTCTCTTCAAATACCTGAAAGGTGATTGGAGAGGCAGTGGGGTTGGTCTCTTCTTACTGGTGACAGGATGAGTGGAAATGGCCTTAAGTTGTGCCAGGTGAGGTTTGTGTTAGATATCAGGAAAAACTTCTTTACAGAAGGGGTTGTTAAGCACTGGAATAGGCTCCCCAGGGAGGTGGTTGAGTCACCATCCCTAGATGTATATAAAATCTGTTTGGATGTGGTCCTCAGGGACATGATTTAATGGTGGGTTGCAGAGTTAGGGTAGTATGGTTTGGTTGTGGTTGGACTTAATGATCTTGAAGGTCTTTTCCAACCTGAACTGTTCTGTGATTCTGTGATTCATAAGTCCAAGGTAAAAAAAGTATGTATCTGTTCAGAAACAGAATTTCATCTCACAGACCCAAGCACTGCATGGATCAGGACTACTGATGTGAATGTCTGCAACACGTGAGGGATGTCAAGGTCACCAGGAACTACTGTTAACAATCTGTGCCTGTTGTGGTCTTTGAGGTGCTTTGAAGATTTAATTTTACTTTCTGTTTTCCTACTGCCACATTATTTTCCTTTGCCAATGCCAAACAATAGCAGCAGGAAGATGTCACTTCACTGCTTCTTTTTTGCTGCCCTGGCAGCCTGTAGGAAAACAACCAGAAGAGAAGAGGATGCCAACTCTGTGCATTAAACTCAGCACCTCCCCAAGATACATGTCTCAAGGTCCATTATCAGGGTGGGAGTGATGTCCCATAACAACTGAAATAAAAGCTGTGACTTGGTCGTTTATGCAGAGGAACATTAATAAATCAGTAGTGTGGAATGACCTCTTTTAAAGAGATAATGTAACACTATAGCCTGATACCTCAGCATCCAGGAGCATGCTTGGAGCTGGGCTGTGCTCAGTGTTAAGAAATGAGCACTCCAGCATGCTCTGCAGTTTTGATGAACAAGCACAGTAATTATTTTGTTCATCTTCCTGTGGTTTGGTGGGTTTGATTTCACTTTTTCCCCATTTCACATTGCACCAAGTGAACCAAGTGGAGGGAGTTAAGTAACTTGGATCTGGTTGTGAGCTCACAGCTCCTCTGCAGGGTGTGTAGCTACACCTAAGCCATACTCTTCATACCAATGCATATTTTTTGTCAGGTTTCTTCTAAAGAAAAGGAAAACCAAAAGAGAACCACCATTTGTGAATGAACTTCATACTGGCTGTTTTGAGTGTTCAGCAATAGAGGGCACTAGAGTAAATGTTTTCAGATAGAGAACTGAGAGCTGCCATTTTTTTAAATGTTTGGATGTATAAGTTTTTTTTTTTTCCTCCCCATTATTTTTGTCTCTTAGTGTTGGAGAGGGACTTGCAATCACAGCAGACAGAACTCCAACAATACCAACATCACATGTAGTGGAACTGCATAAATACTTTGGACCAATTTTTGTCTTTTTAAAGCAGAAACTCTTCAGTTACTTCTCATCACATTTTCAAACTCACACAGCCAGGTTCTCAATAAATGTAAAATCTCATCATTTTTGGTGTGTGTTCTGAGAGAGCTGCAGGAGGAAATGTGGCTGTTGGGAGCTGAAGTGCCTTATCTGCCCCTGTATCCAAGCCCTGCTGAGTAGGAGGACTTCACCACAGCCTCTGGTCTGCTGGGCTTTGTGAGCTCCTTGCACAGAATTATGAATAAGTATGAACTTATGCACCCTGACTGGGGAATTTGGAGCTAGATGATCTTTGAGATTCCAGGGCTGCAGCTCCTGTTCTGCCAAGGTTCCCCTCCAGCTGCCCAGCCTGGGGAGGGTAGGGAAGGCGAGGAGGAGAAGGTCCATAATGCACTCCAGAGCTGTGGCAGCTCCATTGCCATTTTATTTCATAAACGTGAACGTGTACCTTTCTCTGCAGCATGTGCCAGCAGTGCAAAAGCACTCTCTGAAGTCTGTCAGGGAAGGCTATACAAGGTGATATATCATGATATCTGCTGAGTTTTGTCCATAATCCCTTGTTTAAAGTTACTGTGCAGAGGAATTTGGCCTCCCCACCCCTATCTGCCTTGGCAGAGTCAGAAACGTAAGCTCCGTCTGCCAGCTGCAGCAAGCGGTCAACTCCAGGATAAACTGGTGTTAGAAGGAGTGTATTGCATTCCCTTCTTGTTTGCTGCGAAGCATGGGTATGAAGATGCAAAGCGTGCTCTTTGCTTTAATTAACAGGTTGAGACCTCCAGGTCTTGCAGTTTTTATGTGCAGAGTTTTGGAGTAATTGGTAATTGTAATTACCATGCTACAGGGTGTTTAAAAAAGCTGCTAAGTGTTAAGATTTTTGGTCCCCCCTAGAAGGGGACCCCCTAGAAGGGGACCTCAGAAAACCATCCAGGTACGTGGGGAAGGTTATGTGGTTGGAAGCCCCTCAGTCCCCCCATCATCATTTGGTGCTTGGTCCTCAAAGCTCAGAGCAGGAGTGTTGCAAGCCCATGGCTCAAGGCAAGCAGCTGGGACCATTCCCGCAGAAGGCTGAAACAAGAGGAGAAAGCTTAAAGCTGCAGCGTGGAAGCTGAAGCCAGATTTCAAGTTGGCTGTGATGCTAAAATAGATCAGGGAGATTCTGAGTGGTAAATATAATCCAAGCTTGTATTTTCTTGTTTTGTACTTTTCTTTTAGTTCTTCTGCTATTCAAAATTTATGTTTTAACCCGTTGGACTCTATGATCTCTGGGGGTCCCTTCCAACCCCTACAGTTCTGTGATTCTGTGTGATTCCTTGATTGAATGAAATGAATGTGTTCCCTTGTGTGGTCTGGCAAGCATCAGGAGCTCTGCTGCTGCATGAGTGGTGGTTGCAAATAGGACTGCACACAGAGCGTTATCTGCCCAAAGCAGGCACAGGAGTTCTGGGGAGCACAGCTCTGTTTGTAGGCTGATAATGAGGAATCCCAGCTTTGAGTCAGAGCTTCCTATGGCAAATCTTAGCTGCAGCCTTCTGGCAAGCACTGGGAGAAGCAGCAGGACCCAAGGCTGAGGTTGGCATGTTGAGAAAAACACAAATGGCATACACATTAAATTGGCTAAATTCTTTAATATCTCCAGAGTAAATTGTAAGGATTTATGTTCCAGTGTTGCTCAGGGCTAGGTGACCAAAGACATTTAAGCATCGAAGAGCCACTTTAGAGTTCAGTAGCTCCAGATAGGCATCAACCCTACCTCATGCATAGTTTTTACATGTATGAAGGTGTGCAGCCCTCCCTCAGAGGCTGCTGCCGGCACTCCTACCTGGTAACTGTGACCACCTGAAGATGCTTCATCCATGCAGAGCTCCCCCATCCCAGTTCCGCAACGTACAGCTAGATGGCAATATCTGCTGCCAGTCCTTAGGCGAGCTGCCCTGCCACGGCAGTTCTCAGCCTGCCCCCAAGTTCCGGATGGCCATACCCACACAACCCTTCTGTAACAACTGCACAACTGTTTCTAAAGGTACCAGTGGCGGAAGAAATGGAAGAAACTTCGGCTTCGTTTGTTTGGTTCAAAATGCCTGTCCCTCCTTCCTTTTTTTTTGCTGTCAAGAGGCCGAATTCTTTTAGTACCAGATAACTTACTATCTGGTGTGTGTGATCAGGGATGTGCTCTGGGTGCTCCCAGCTCTCAGGGACGTGGAACAAACCCAGCTTGATGGATGCTGCTGGCCTCCGTGGCTCATTTGTTCCTCCCTGCAGTTTTCATATCTTCTCCACAAAAGGTCTGTGGCTTTTGCTCCACAGATGTAGTGTCCTCTAGATGTGGCGAAGTCAGTTTGGTTATTGCCCACCCAGGTGGTAAACAGTTGTCTGAAAATTCTGATTCTTCTTTTTTTCTTTTTCTTCTTGCAGTAGCCAAGCTCTAGCTTGGCAAAGCACTTTACAGACAAAAAGCAGGTGAGCTTCTAGGACTGTTTTGTTAGACTTAAAGCACCTCTCTTCTGCTGAGGTCCGAATATATGCAAATACGTGACTGAGCAGGCCTGGGCTGTAGGCAGTCTGGGTACTGTAGGTAGCTGCTAAGAGCTGGTTGCAGGAGTTTGTCCTGTTCCCAGGCAGAGTTCCTGACCCTGGATGGGGCTGTGACAGGACCAGGTGGGGCTGCAGGCCTGACAGATTCCCTTTTATCTAGCGTATATGTAAATGTTTGGGATTGCACAATGCTAGTGTGCGGCATTGAGAGCGTTCACAGCCACAACGAAGTGACAACTATTAGTAAAGAGATCTTGTAAAATTCATGTGAATGTGTGCCAAACATTTCTTGTGTGTCAAAAGCACAAGGACTTCCAGAGTGCCCATTTTGACTCACTGAGAGTACAGGATAGGAACCAAACTTCAAGTATCTCCTAATAATTTCCTGTTTCGAAGGGGAGCCTTGGAATGCTGATTCACTGCTCAGGATCCAGTGTTATTTCTGTTGATTTAAAGTAAGAAATACGTAATTCAAACAATGCTATCAGATGCAAATTTGTGGGAATGCCATTTATTTTCAAATATTCATTATAACATTGGAAGTAACTTTAGTGTCATATGTAAAGGTGGAATTTTTTCTCTTCATACAAGCCAACTAAACTGAGCATGTTTTAAAGTTTCATTTCTGTATTAGATTTATGTCATAACGTAAGACTTACGATACATCCCATGTCATCTGGAATTATGCTGGTATAGTCATTAGCTCATCTTATTTTAGTTTTTCAGGATGACTTAATTTGGTCAAAATGATCCTGTTCATTGAGTCAGTATTCAACATAATGAGTAGTGTATCGGATGATGAACTCTCACAGACTGGTATTGACAAACCTTCTGTAAAGTTACAAATAGAGCCTGGTTTCACTCTTCTAGTTAAATGACCTATCTGCAGTCATATTTCTTTGATTTTTAGCTTCCGTTTTGGAGTTTTACAACAAGGAACATTTTAGAGATTTAGTTAGTAAAATGTGTAACTATATTAGAAGTACCAATCACGGAATCACAGATTTGTAGGGGTTGGAAGGGACCTCTAGAGATCATCGAGTCCAGCCCCCTGCCAAAGCAGCTCCCTAGCCCAGGTTGCACAGGTAGGCATCCAGGCGGGTCTTGAACATCTCCAGAGAAGGAGACTCAATGAATGAGTTCTTGAGAGGCTTTTGTTTTATTATTTTTGTTCTTTGCTAATGGAAGATTGTAATCCAAATGGCTTTTGCCAGCTGTGTGAAAGCAAAAGATGAGGATTTTAGGGAAGCTGAAAAAAAATTTATACAAATGGCTTAAATTCTAAATCTTGAAGCCTACTTTTAGCACCAGCACTTTGAACTTTTGCTGTGTTGTATGGATTTGTGCTTGCCTCCTACTGTTGCCAAGTGGGCTGCAACAGCTGTGCGAAGAAGGAATTTGATGAGAGAGAACATGTGATTTCCAGCATTACTGTTTGTCTACTTGAAGAAGAAGGCCCATCAGGTCTTCTTCAGCCCTCCAGTGCCACTCCAGCAGCAAGATGGCTTCACTGCCTTCCTAGAGGTTCTTGTAGTAGCAGGCCTCTTGCAACATTTGTCTAGGGAGTCAGTCCAGCCAGTTTTATGGTCTGTCAGTGCCTGGGAAAATTGCTGTCTATGGGATGTGCGTAGGGCCTGGTGGCCAGTGGCCAAGGCCGTGGCCCACGTACCTGCTGAAAGCAGTCTGCAGAGAAACTGTAGAATAGAAGAACATATGTGGCAAAGTAGTGATTGTGGATGGATACAACCTTACAGGAGTTTGGAATGTGGGGCTTTTCTGTACTGCAGTGTGATTGAGCCTTGCGTAGCTCCACAACTGGGAAACTTGCACAGAGATCCCTTGGGAAAAAGGATGGCTATAAGGAGGTCAGAAATTCCCTGTGTCATCTGTAATGATTGTGATGCCTTAAAAATCACCCGTGGATCATTCATTGGGAAAATGGTTAAAATGAACTTCATCTTAGTCTCAGACTGATGTGACAATAATAAATAAAGAAATTATCACAAATAAAGGGAACTGTAGATATATCAACAGTGTTACAACAGATCTGTGCCCCCAAGAAGCTGTAGTCAACACTTTTGAAGGCCATTTGTCCAAATAGGTTTCTCATTCCATCACAGCATCTAGGGAAACTTAACATGGCAGTGACTTTAGCATCTAACTAGAATGTAGACTTCTGAGCGTCAGCAAAAAGAACACAACATACATTAAGTCCAAACCACACTGTGAGATGTAGATGTCAAAGTACTGTAGAAATGTAATGAATTCTGTCTTGCACAAGAAACACTGCTGATCCTTCTCCTTCCTTGTGTGACCCTCTGGCTGTGAACAGATTAAGAAGTAAAGCCGTAAGCATCTTATGTAGTTTGCATATTTTTCCAAGAAGCTTTACAAGCATAATTTCTGTAGGGCAATCAGAGTAGTAATCTCTCTTCTGATAGCTGGGAACAAAGCCCAGGCTATCAGTTAAAGATAATTTTACTGTCTAATTTCCCAACACATGCAGTAGCAGAACCAAGCTGTATACTTTCCTCGAGATTTCTAGTAAAGACTTCTTCAACTTATTGCAGTCGATAAGTAATACAAACATAAACATAAATTCGGCTTTGAACTTCCGATGTGTCACTCAGGCACGGCGTACATTTTACATACCCATTTGAAAGTTAAATTTGTCTGGGCCATCACAGAACTTGTGTGCACACACACTTCCTGGGCAAGGAAGAAGACCACAGCAGGAGAGAGAGGCTTTGCTGCTGAGCCTCTGCCTGACCCAGTGATGCTCAGTTAGTGGGGCTGGTGCTGGGGCAGCCCTTGAGCTGCCTGCCTGCCCCACTGCTTGCTTCCAGCTGTGCAGTCTGGCACAGCCACTCATGGGAACAGCTAATTACAAGTTATCAGGCAAAAGCAAGTTTCAGATGAAGAGAATCCAAACACCAGGTAGGGACCAATCACGTAAAATGGATGTGTTCAAGTCTTACAGTTCACTGTTATGAAGGGAGGATATCAACAGTCTTCATTTCATGTAATTTTAAAATTTGCTGTGTTATTTTTTTCTACAACTCCAGTAGCAGTGCAGTAATAAATAGTGTGTTCCCTTATGACTCAGTAGTTGCCAATGCAATTTAAAAAATATTTGTATGTTTAATAAATGCACGGTTTGCATTTATAAATGATGCAGGATGATTACACGTGTTCAGTATGCAGCGATACATCACTTTCATAAATAACTTAAACATACAGGACAGCCTGAACATTAGTAAAATAAACCTGTTAGCTTTTCTCCATGTCTGTGGGTGCTTTTATCAGCTGTACCCAGTTAAAACCCCTGCGCATTTCAATTCAAAGGACTGCATTCATTTCAGGCCACGTCAGGAAGCAACACCTGGTTCCGATTGTTTTCTGAGCAGAAATGATATGGCAACCCAAAATCTGGTGATCAGAACAGCCTGTTCAGAACAGGAGCTGATTTTTGGACTCATGGTAATTTTGAGAGCACTCCGATGAAGGATTACCAAAACAGGAGGATATTATTAACTTGATGCTACCTGTGCCTTTGTGAAATGTTTTCTGCCATGAATGCAGTAGAATAATGTGTTTAAAGCTAGGGTAGGTAGGAAAAAAAGCTGCAGATATCACCATGCTAGGAAAATAATGTCTTTTTTTCTTGTCTTGCTCATTGAACTTATAGTCAGCATATTAAAATCTAGTTTATGATCAAGAGAGTTTCAGAGAAGAAGCTTTTACGTTTTTTGCAATTATGCCTATAATAGCCAGCAGGAAATTATGGGCTTGTCTTACAAATGACATTACGGACTCACAAATTAAAATGAATATAAATGACAAACAAAATAGCATTGAGAGATAATGTTTCTTAACTTAATTAGTAATCCTGGTTTTGAACACTGTTTGGCTAGGAGATTTTTTCCTAATATTATTTGCGAAGATGAGTCTTCAGAACAGGTGCATGCTCAGTATATTTGTTTGCATGACTGCAGAAAGTTGTTGGCTTCACAAAACCTGGTTTCATACAGATTTGTGCCCTGCTCCTTGTAGTGTTCTCACTGGCCAAGAAGAGGCATGTAAGAGCTGGTTGTCCAGTGTCTGACACCTGCGTGATGGCTAAGCTTTGCCTGCCCTGCCTCGAGCTTGGGTATTAGATTAGTTTCTCTTTTTTAACCTGGTGATGATTTTCATGAAATTCATATAACCGTAATGGTCTTTTAGACCATATTTGGTTATATATATATAGGTCAACTTCAGGGTAGAGCCTTTTCTCGGTATTTTGATTCATGCTGCAACAGGGTCCTCCTTGCCCTGTAATTAGCTATAAGCAATTTGCTGATGTCCTAAGAAGAGTGTGACTTGAGACATACTGTAGTGATAGCCATTCTGGTTTAAATCTGTCAGATCTGAAAGTTTATACTTAATCTGATCCAAAGTGCTGATCCAGCAGGGACGCACTCTGCTGGTGGACTTTGTATTAGCAAACCTTTCAGTAGATGAAGTATATTTAAACTTGTGTTGATGTGAATTTAGCACAAATTCTGTATCAGGTAGAGGACTGTGACTGCATGTTTATGTCTTATCCACATTATTATTTTTTTTTTTCACTTTTGAGTGGTGTACCCACGCAGGGATCTTATGTTAAAGATCCAGTCTATAGCCAAGAAGAGCAGCTTTGCAGGAAACTATCTGCTGACTTGCCCTATAACACTGCTGCTGAGTATTGGTTGTAACTGGGAGCCTAGAAGGATTTAGCCTTCAAGAGCTGTAATGGAAACCTATAAAAAAAATAAAATGTGGGAAACAGATTTTTGAAAGGCTGACAAGGGAACAACAACAAAAAGTCCCACCCAGAATTCATCTTTTCCTATAATCCAGAATGGTAGAAAGCTTTATAAAAAAATATGTGTTTGCATGAGTAGTTTATTTTGGGAAAATCAAAGCGTTTCCTCCACCAGTCATTCTTGGAAATGGCTGAATTGTTTTAACCAAAATGTCCTAAACCAAACAGCATGATGTTCCCCAGCATGGAAACTTTAAGGACAAGTGGTTCCTCTTTGGCAACATCATAAACAATTTAAGACAGCATCTAAAAATAGAGAGTGACATTCAGTGCTAGACAGAGGTGGTATAATGAGCTCTGCCCAACTTACAAAAACAGTAGATGCAACAAGGCTTCAGAACCAAATTCCATTACAGTGATTCATCTCTTTGTGTTGCTGAAGCAGTATGAATCTGCTGCTTCCTTGGTAGAGATGGGGCCCATCTGCCTCTATTAGGGATTTACATTTCTAGTGGCCATCCCAGTTGATCATGGTAGCCAGCAAGTGACATTTTTGAACTGTTCCTGAAGGTAGCTTTCTGATTTAGCAGGTTAACTATGGCCTCAGATAAACTCCTCATTCAGTTTCCAACCTTCCTGTGTCCATTCTCAGGAGAACTGTTTAAAATGCATAAAAGCCATGTAGCAGGGGTTGTACTGACACAGAAACTTGTATGTGAAAATCAGAAATGTTGTGTCTTTTCCAACAGCAGCACTTCGTGTGCTTGCATTACGACAGCTAATAAATAGTACATGGCACAGATTTCCTGCAGTAATGTACTGAGGCAGCCCTGATCCAACTAGAGACGTACATCAATGGGCCCAAATCAGGCCTGTCTCCTTTGCTCCAGTGATTTTCCATCGTCAGTGATATGTACCTGTTTTTACAGGGAGGTTCAGACGAGGCAGTGCTCGGTTTCCTGGAGGTCACGCAGCAAGTCAGGATGTGCCTTGCTCCTGGCTTCTGCCTGCAGCAACTTCATTTCTAAACACTTCTGTTTTTCTTCTTTTTGTCTGCGTGCGTGTTGCAGATTGCAAATACACATGCCATGCTCACTGCCGAGATCTGGTGCACCTGGGCTGCCGGCGGAATGGGAAATTAATGGACTGCCTCACTGCACATGGCACCTTACATGGATCTGACAGCGACCGTCAGGTAATAGGTCTCGTGTTTATGTAATTACTGCTGTCTCTTGTCAGCTCTGTAATGAAGCATGGTCTGCCTGCTTCACCTGGCTGCTTGGGAATGATCTTACACTCAGGCACGGCCAGCAGCACCACGGTTTTGCAGTGCAGCTGCTGCCAGCTGGGTCAGCCCTCCTCCAATCAATTTGCAGCTAAGGTGTCTGAGAATCATGCCACAAAATGGTATTTCTCCTGTAGGTTTGGCTGCCCAAGGCAGGTGGCTGGAGTACAGCAGGTGTGGGTGCTGGGATGGGAACCCATGGCTGGGGCTGCCCATCAGCAGTACCATGGAGCACCTGGCAGTAAGCAGGATAACCCAGCTGCTGTGTGCTGCTGAACAGAGTGCTGTGGGACTGCAAATGGAGCTAAGGGCTTGGCTGTTTGTGACCTTTAAAAGATGCTTTTGGTTTTGACTGGGATTGGTGATAGTTTCATCACGCCTCTCTGCCCATAATTTCACATTTCTTTGCTGAAATTTCAGTTTGTCATGATGTATCCCCTCACTTACATCACCACATTGCTTCTCACCTTGTATTTCACCCTCAGTGCCAGGGCCTTCTCCCTGCGCCTCCTCAGGGGACACATCAAAGCAGCATGAGGCTGCAGGGATGTAGGGATGGATTGTCCATGAAGGAGGTTCACACAGTGATAATGAACCTTTAGCACTCCGATAAAAGCTGCATTCTGCTAATTAGCTCTCACCTTCATACTTTTCCAGATCATTTACCTTTTGTCATCCATAAAAGTCCACCCACACTGCATCAGGTGTTAAGCCATGGGACAGACATTCACCTGAACCAGTAGAAATTTCTGAGAGGGCATCAAAATGTCTCCGTGCCCTTTCTGAGCTGGCTGAGTGTGAGGCAGACCAGCACAGACCTTTCTCTGGGAAAAAGGCCAAATCTGTTTTCTTTGCAAAATTATTCTGGCATTCTATGGATGGAGTGTAGAATGTAGGATTTTAATTAAGATTTGGAGCGTGCTTTGGAAGCAAGTCTTCCAGTTGTCCTCACTTACCTTATTTTGGTCCGTATCAGCAGGCGGTCTTAAGAGTATACAAACTCAGTTCGCTTTCAAATTAAACTGCTTCCTGAAGTCTCTATGAAGGGACATTGTGGTGTGTTCCAGCCTATGATGGCCATTCAGCCCACAGGAACGGACTGAGATTGTCCTAAATGAAACCTCTGAAGCCTTTACATTGATGACTCTAGCTTTCTCTTTGCTTTATGGAGTTGCTCATATTGCACCACAGGATTTGTTAACGTAGGTGTAAGATGTTCGTCACAGAACAGCTCTCAGTGAGAAGCACGCTGATAAGTGCTCTAGTGAAGCCTGCTTTTGCTTTATCTAAATTATGACTTTGAAAATCACCTGGTATGCAAAACCAGTTGATTTTGCATCACGCTATGTTAGCAAAATGCGTATCTGCAAAGAACACGCATGTATTTGGGAATATCTCAGCCACACAGTGAGCATCAACTGAAAACGTGATGAGATTACAGAGAACTGCTGGAACTCGGTGGCATTTATGGAGAGGAATCCTTTACTAACAAGCTGTGTAGTCTTGGCAGGGACTGGAGCACCTCAGTGCACCCACCAGTGGTCAGATAGGTTCACACTCTGGAATACAGACAAACTGCTTGACTTAATGTTAATTAGCCCTTGGAACTCAAAACCTGAAGTTTGCTGTTGTTTCTGTATGTGGTTATATATATACACATATATTTCATTATAAGAAGGTTTAGGAAATTCAATTACATAGCTATTTGGAGAGATCAGTAAAGCTGTGAAAATGAAGTTCACAATTTCACACATACTGCAATTACCTGATGACAGAAATACATGGCTCAGGTAGAAAGGGGATGGTGTCTAGCTAATTCTCTGGTCTTAAATATTTCCTTCTCAAAGACATTCCCTGAAGAGATTAAAACTGAAAAGAGGGATTAAAGCTCTCTGTGATCTCACAACAGCACACTTGGGAAAAGCAGTGAGAGCTGCCAGTGAGCAGAAGGGATGAGCAGAGCCCTTCCAGCACACCTCTCCTCTGCTGGTCACAGCAGTAGCACCTCCTGCCTGCTGCTCCAAGGGCTTCAGAAAGCCTACAGAGCATGAAACCATTGCATGGACTTCAATTTCCCCTGTTTTTTCAGTCAGACGCATTTAAAACAAAATGTGTGAGCCAAGGGGTGAGCCATGGGTACAATTTCTCCTTCATGAAGTCTTGCCTTTAGAGTGCTTCCAGTCCACCCATGAGACAGAGGGTGGGGAGAGGTTTGTACAAGACCATAAGCACTTGGTAAGATATGGAAAGAGACATGGGATGTCTGAAATGGCTAGGATAATAACATCCCCAACATGGCTTCATACTGCATGAATCCTCTGTGGAGAAAAGGGAGAGTGCAAGAATGGAAACTTCTGGGTCTGGGTGGGCACTGAGGCTGTCACTAAACGTAACTGGAACTGAAAGTAGTTTCAGTTCTTTCTACTCAGAGAAGTGAGACAGTCTGACATCTCTGCGAAAAAATATCCCCTTTGGGAAGAGAAGAAACGGTGCAGAGCAAAATATCTCTGCACAGATGTGTTCAGCTCTTGATTGATAATGAAAGCTACCATTGAGTTACTGATTGCTCTCCCGTACTAGCTGTTTGTATGCTGTAGAGTGTGCATGTTTTTTATGGTTTGTATATTTAAGATCTCTATTAAACCTGATTATGCTTGGTAGTAGTTGAAAGGAAAAGAGGAAAACTGAATGTTTTGGCAGGCAGAGCGTAGTTTCATTTTTGCCAGTGACTGGGACTGATTTCAAATCTGGAGCTGATTTCAGTTCCAGTTGTGTGCATTGCTCAGGCTGCTTTTAAAGAAATCCATTTCACATAAATTAAAGCCATGATAAAGTATATAAGCTAGGAATTGGTCCCAAATTTTCAAAGCGAAAAAATTTAAGAGGTATCCACAGCAATTCTCTGCAGTCTTCCTTCACAGTGTATTGCTATATGGCTTTGCGCAGTGCTGCCTATAAATGACAATGAGTATGCATATATAAAACATAAATTGCAACATTTTAAGAAGTCTAATTTCCTATATTGGATATTTAGACTTCTTTAATAGCCTCTAGAGTAGGTATCATGAGTATGCAGCAGGTATCCTCTGGGGCAGGAATCCACCAGATGTTCCAGAGTGGGCTGCATAAACTCTTGGGTCAGCGATAACTGAGGCAGTTGTTGAATACTTCAAGTAGGACAAAGGCAACAGATGTACTGAAGAAGATTTTTTTTTTTTTAATTAAAAGTGGATCTTGGACCTTAGGGATTTTTTTAAAGTATCATTTCCCACAGTAAATGTCCCATTTTTACAGACATTATTGGCTTTATATCTTTTGATGACAGACAAAAGGCATTAAAACCCATTGAGTTTTTCTTCTCTCACCATCAGTGTTCTCCAGCAGAGGGCAGGGAGCAGGTTGCAACGCAGCCCCTCTGCCCACAGCTGCTCCCAGCCCTGGGCTCCTCCAGCAGCTGTATTCTCCTGCTGCTGCCAGAACAACTCTTACAGTCTGCAGCTGCCTCCCTGCCCATCTCCTAAAGAACTGCTCTGAAAAAAAAAAAAAAAAAAAGCACCAGAAAGCACATTATTCTGTACAGACAAATAATTCTGACCATCTCTTTCCAGCCTGTGGGTGGGAGTTTTTCCATCCCTTGCCAGTGAGGGATGTCCTGTTGAAATTACCATGACTTAAGGTTTCTTGGAGATATCTTCCTCTCCCGTGTGGTATTTTTATTTTGTCAGAATTTGAGACTTTTTTGTGTATTTGCCTGGGATTCCAGATGCCTGACAGCTCAGGCAGCTCTGCTTTACCTAGCTCTCCAGGCAACCAGAAAGCTTGGATATCTATGTACAGTGTCAGCCCCATTTGGAGCTAACAGTAAAGGCTGGATGGGGCATGCAGTGAGTGGACAGAGCTGTGTCATCATAGCACCAAATGACATATTACAGGAATTCAGATGGGACACAGGGCAGAATTTAGCCTGATGGCACTTTATGGGAATTTACAGCCCACAGAAGAAACATTTTTTTCCTCAATTTCCATTTTTAATCCTTGAACAATAATACACAGGCCTGACCTTTCAGACAGAAAGGTAGCATGTTCTCTGTTCAGTGCACACAGGGCTGAAATCCAGAGATCAATTCTTGGTTGTTTAGCAACCAGATCAACTCCATTCAAACCACTCTGACTTGCTAGCTGCATGAAAAAGAAGCAGACAAGGCTTCACATTACAGGCAAAAACTGCTCTTAGACCAGAGGAACATTTCAAGTGAACTTCTGATTTCTGCATGGTTGTGTGTTGTCATATTTGAACCCTTTGCATGATCTCAGGAAACAACACACGTTACAAATGTAAGTAATATAGGCTTGCACGTCCCATGTGTTCAGGTGGTCTGCTGATATTCAATGGAAGTGCCATCACCTAATCTTGCTGGAGTAAAAGCTGCAGGAGAACCAATCTTGCGAGACATTGTTTTATGTGTTATGTACATGATGTGAAATGTTATAGATGCACACCAGCACCAGGGGTGGCCAGGCTCTGCCTGAGCAAGCACAGGGAGCTGGTAGCAGGTGAGGGTGCTGTGGGTTGTGCCAATGATGGCTTGCAGCAAGGAAATCTGAGCACAGTTTCTTTGTTATCTTTTGGGTAATTATTCAACATGCAGATCAGGCCAGTGAGCACCAGGAGGACTGTTTTTTGTGGGGCATGTGTAGGCAAGTGGGTTTTGGCTGCTTGCATTGAAATGTGCGTGCTTGAAGAGAGGTATTTTGCTGTTGTCACAGAATCACAGAATGACTGAGGCTGGGAAGGACCTCTGGAGGGCCTTTGCTCTACCCTCTGCCCAACAGGGCCACCAGAGCAAGATGCCCAGGCCCACATCCAGGTGGCTTCTGAAGATCTCCATGGAGGAGACCCCACAGCCTCACGTAGTGGTCTCAACAGTGAGTGTGATGGTGTCTGTAAGGTGCCTGTTTGCTTGGTGATAAAGCACTATCTGTGATAGCGCCTTGGTCAATCATCAGACCTTGAGGAATGAGAGAAAATACACACTGACTGGGAAAGTTGTGAATGTGGGTGTTGATGGCAGCTCCCATGAGTCTCTGCCCCTCTGCAGAGGCCTACACTGATTATTTCTAGAACATCCTTGTGAAGTAGATGACAGACAGACAGCTGAACTTCTTCACCTGGAAATCAACTGGAGTGGCAGTCACTTTCAGCCCTCCCTTCACAAGCTACCTGATTATTTACTTCATATCCATAAAAATATATGGATATATACTCACGTACCTCAACCAAAATGAAGTTATCAGGAGCACAGCAGCCATGTCAGCGCTGTCAATCTATTAATCCTCTGGGGTGATTGTTTTTCATACAGGTTTCAAAGAAATATTTCATATCACAGGTATTTTAGTATGCTTATTCACCAGGCTCATTTTATTTCACATTTGAGAGTTCAGGAAGGAAGCTGGGCTGGAATAATGATTGCAGATTGCTTAATTCACCCCACATGGATCTGCTCTAAGCAAACAACAAGATGGCAGCAAGGTTGATCAGAGGAAAAAGTCAGAACTGTTATGATGCTTGCATCTAATTTTCTCATCCAAATTGGCATAAATATTCTTGGAGCTTCATTTTTTCTCTCTCTCTCTTTCTTTTTTTTTTTTAACAACATCAGGCTTCTTTTGTTGACTTATGGTGTTAGTTGGAAATTTACAGAGAAGAGATTACTGCTGCCTTTTGACTCAGTACAGGAAAGGCATGATGCAAAACCTTCCCCGGTGGGGAAGGAAGGTGGGGAGCGGTTTTTGATTATTTTCAGTGATAACATTGCTGGATGAAGATATGAAAATATTTGTTCTCAGTCTTTGATCCAAGTGGTTTGCCAACCAGCAGCCCCACAGACTGATGTCAGGAAAACAGGTAGAGAATGGAGCCTGTGTTGTTCTGATGCAGTCCTTTGCTTCCCAGAGAACAGGGCATCAAACAAGAAGAGATAGTGTTGTTTTTCACTGATGGTGGCTTCCTCTGTGTGAGGACTCTGCCTAAAAGATGCCCTTGAGGCTCTTCCTTGGTGGCTGACTCTCAGCCTTTGGTCTGTCTGGAATCCTCCTCTCCTGCTCTTCTCACCAATCTATGAGCAGAGGAGCCCACCTTTGTAAGCTCAGTTTCTCCCCAACTTGGCGTATGTTATCAGTGGTGGTTCCTGTTCTTCCAAGAATCATGTTGTACAGTGAAGCTCCATTCTCATCTGTGCTGTCTCACTGGAAATGTGGATAAGAACTTACATACTCCCTCTTAACTCTGCAAATAATGTGTATCAATGCATGAAAATTCAGTAATGTAATAACATTAGTGCTTCAGTGTACTTACTGGGAAGGAGGAAACTGTGACCAGTTACTGTGTCATCTAAAGGCAATGACAATGAAGTCATACTGAACTTGTGGGGAGCAGTCTTTTTGTTCCTACCCAAACCATAAGGGAGTAGTTAGCTTTCCTGGAGTGAAAATATACTGACCTACTGTCATAACTGTGGAGGACCTCAACCAATAATCACTTTGTGTCTGTTTTTATTGAACCTGCTCAACCTATTTAACCTGAACCTCCAATCCTGCTGCATAGCTTTCAGTCTTGCACCTCTGGTTCCTGTGATCAGATTGTCTACTGCAATAAAAGAAGCTGGCCAGATGAGAAAGACAGTCATGTTTCTTCTAAGCACAGAGCTCGAGCTACAGAATGCAGACTCCCACAAGCTTTTTAGATCTGATTTGCTCTAAAAAGAATATGCTTGTAATCAGTTCTTCGTTTTTTTATTTCCTCAAATGTTTATTTCACAAAGAGCGACACTTTGAAAACGAGATAAATCACTTCATTCAAGATAAACATTTTATATGATGGCTGGAATATTCTGGATCAGATTTTTGTTCCAAGGGTCACTTTGCACTGATCACCTTTCAGCTGTGACCTTCAGATTTCTTCAGACTCATGCTTCTTTTGTATCTACACTCGTTTTGGCTTGCTGAGAAAAGAAATTCACATACTACTTGGAAGAAAAAAGGGAGAAAATGAGAGCTTTGACACAGTTGGCAAATAAACTTGAGATCTCTTTTATTAAGCATATCTTCTGTGTATTATCTCAGCAAACAGTTCACATCACTTTCACTGTGGGATCCCCAGAGTTCTTTGAGCGTACACACTACAACCAGTGCCATGAGCCAACGGAGAGCAGCAAATCCCTATTTAAAGCATTTTGCCCACTAATGTGCTACAGTCAGCTGAATAGCCGGATAAAATTATTTGCTTCGCCTAAATCGTATCCTGTGCTTCTCCACCTCGTTCTCTGCCATTGCTTACAAGTGCATGTGTGGCCATGGTCAGTCCCTTTTCAGGTTTTGTCTTTTCTGACAGGGTTTGTTTACAGCAAGATAAGTACAGTCATTGATTATTTTGCTTCACAATCCTGAATGAGAACAAAGCAGTGGTGATAGTTACCATGGGGCAGCAGGATGAGGTCAGCATCCTGTCTAGGGCTGATCTCACCTAACTGATTTCATGATGAAATTACGCTGTCTTGATTTCCCTGAAGTTTTATATCACTGCAACCTTTTCAGACAATTTTTCAACATTTTTCTTCAAGGAAGACCAGTATATAGTAAAGCTGACCACTGCTGTGACATCTCCCATCATTCCTGAATTTGTAGTTAGAGGAACATGCTCTCAGTACACACTGTGCATTTTCCATTCAACCTTCCTTTTGCCATCCTAACAAGTGTTTTCCTTTAAATAACCTTGGAGAGATTTCTTTATCTGCATATATGACTAATCAGCAAGGACTTATGATTATTATAAAGCAATTTGTTGGAGGTAGGAATTAGAGCATGAAACTGGGACCGAGGAAACCAGATTTGCAGTCCTTGCTTGTACTAATGACTGATTAGATATGGCCTTCAGCAAGTCAATTTGGCCTCAGTTTTCAGATGTGCTGATTTAATTTTTAGTCTCTCGCCTCCAGCTTTCTTTTCTTCCTTATTCCAGGAGGAGGGAGGTGCTTATGGTATGCAAACCTGGTATTTTTCTCTACCTCAAAAATATCTCGGGCCGGGGAGTCAGAAGTAGAAAATGTTTTTGGAAATGGTGATGTTGTGATTAATGTTCCTTGCCTATCTGCTGCTCCTGACCTCACGGAGAACAAACTCTTTGTTGCGAAGTACTGTGGGCAAATAAATGCCGTGTGTGGCACGCCTGTGTGTCAGCAGCAAGCAGAGGTCTCTTCTGAGAGCTTGATTGTTTCCAAATTTGTTCCTGCTTTACCCATACTTCTGAAATCAAGTACTGCAGAGTGATTCGTCACAGAATATTCCTGAGTTTATCAAAGAATCTGTAATCTGAGGAAGGAATGCAAGGATGAAGATATGATAAGCTGGAAGGTAACTCAGTACAAGAGTAGGAAAGGAGTAAGATCTCTAGCAGCTGCATTTGTGACTTATAATCTTACAGAGCTCTTTACATTTTCCCCCACAATTAGCAGATAAACCTAGGGACCGGAACAATTTCTTGGTCTGAACAAATACGAAAAGTAAGTTTTGGAAATACCTAGAAGCCTTATTTCCAGCTGTAACCAGGTATCTACTGTCTGTCTAAGAAGTGTCCCTAGCATTATTTGTTGAGTAGATCCTAACTTTGTGGCAGCAGATGCACACTTCTCTTCCCCTCTTCTGAAACAGGCTGGGCCTTCTCTTCCTCTTCATCACAGCCTGCTCCAACCCCTGCACGCCAGCCTTCTTTCTAGCAGAAGAGCTGCCCCGGGTGCTGGGACAGGAGAGAGGAGAGATTTTTGCTTGAGGAGAAAGTGAAAGAGAGAAACAGAAAAGCAAAAGGGATGCAGACAAAAGCCTCGTGGACTTTTCCCTCTTCTGTCCATCCCCTGTGACAAAGACTGTATCTCTCAGGGCAACCATGCTCTTGGGAGTGAGAATCATTGCATTGTAGGAGACAGTGAAAAATGAGATGTGGGGTCCAACATAGTTGATGAGAGCAGTGGTTAGCTACATCAGGTTCAGATTCAATAACAGTTTGTAAATATTTACAAATGGCCTTTTTTTCTTCTTTTTGTTTTTTTTCTCAGCTCACATTTTTGAGCCTTCTGTAGATTACAGTTGCCCGTTGGAGACTCAGCACTCTGTGCTCTGGAGCACTGCTGGCACTGGGATCAGGAGCTGCCCTGCATCCTGAGCCAGACAGAGAGGTCAGCAGAGATGGCGCCTCTGAGGCAAGGGGAATGTGCCTGCCCAGATCCCACCCGTCCCCAGGCCACCCCAACTCACATTAGTTGGCATTTGTCCCTAATACTGAGGCCTGATGAAACGTTTCATAGATGAGTCCTTTAGACCGTGCTAAAGCAAAATGCTTATGCACTTGGAGCAGTATTTCCTGGTCATTCCACACTCTTCCTCACAGTTTTCATTTCTTTTAAGTCACCTGTGGGTTTTGGCTGCAATTAAGAAGGAAAAATGTCCTGGCAGTTCTGCAGCTCAGATTTGGCAGTTTCGCCCATTACTTCCAGTAATTATCTTCATGTCACAGCTACTCCCTCAGTGCCAGCTTTAGGGAAACCTTCCACCTTTCTGGTGTTTTAATGAGGAAGTGGATTCTTTAGGAAATTGCTTGTCTGCAAGAACAACCCCTTCTTTGTAAGCTCTCTTGCTGCGGTCTTTTGAAAAATATGCTGATGTGAAAGTGCTGTCCGTGGCCGACCTGCTGGCAGGATGCTGGGGGCAGCGGGTGCTGTGTTCCCTGCAGGGCGGCTGCGGATGCTGTCAGCTGGCTGAGCCACAGCGGGCAAACCTCTGCCAGCCTCCCAAAAAAGCAGATGCTGATGCAGATGTTAGGGCTGCGATGACAAGGACTGCTGCCCCCTGAGCAGTGCAGGGTCTGTGGCAGGAGATTGCTTCCAGGATGTGGACGTGATGTTCCTGGGGAAGGCTCTCAGTGCTGCCCATAAGACCCTTTTAAAAGGTTTGGCGGAGTTTTCCTGAGATAATTTAAGAGCAGATCTTTGAAACAGATAGTTTTCAAGAAGACTTCCAGTTCCAAACAAGAAGGTGGTGGATGCAGCATGGATGCAGCAAAGAGCATGCTCTCTCTAGTGTTACTCTGCCATGGCGTTACCTTCAGTGACGTTTCTGACTTGTTTTGAAGTTTGCAAACAGACTGCATGCTCACTGATTGCTTTCTGTCCTTGCAGTACAACCTGTTTTTCAATTATGCCATGACTTGCTAACTTGCGGCAGTGTGTGGCTGGTTCCTCTCCAGTCCTGGCACTGCAGGCACTGAGCACAGGTGGAGGACACGGAGGTTTTAACAGTTGGTGTTAGTGGGTTTGCCTTTGCCACCCAAGCAGATCTGCAGTGCAGGTGGCACACGGCAGCAGGCAGTGTTCCTGGCTCCCTGGGCAGCGCTTTGTGCCGCAGAGTGTTTTGTGCTCCTCTCCTGCTGTGTGGTTTCCAGTTCCTGACTGGTGCCACTCTGCATTGGTGTCACTGAGCAGTGTCCATACATCACAGCTTGCTGTCCTCTTGGGGAGCTCCATTTCGCCCCATGGGATGGCTCAGCGGGTGAAGCAGCTGCTCTGCTGGGGCAGATTTCAGCCTGGCGCTATGAAAATAAAACATAGCAAAATTGGTTCCAGTTTATCTAACAATCTGTGCCCTAAATTGAGGCTGTTCAGCAGCTGCTTCACCAACAGCTGAGCTGTCTCTGCAGGGGGACCAGGACCCCCTGGGAAGGGGCAGAGTGGATGGGCAGCCAAGGGCAGGAATAGCTGCTGGTGCCCAACCTGTGTCTCCCACTGCTGTGGCTAAGGAGCACCACGAAAACGAGTTGTGGATGATATCTCAGTGAGCCTGTACAGAGCATTTCTATGTCAGTAGCTGAAAAGAAAACATGTAGGAACAAAGTGTTCAAATGTTGGTGGAAAACAGCTATATTTAGCTGCTCTAAAAATTGCCCAGTGCAAGGCATAGAGGAAATGTCTGTGGCAACCTACACCCCTATGGTTTCACCTGTTGCGGTGCTTCTTAAGCCTTGAAATGTCTGTAAAATAAGTAGCAAAGCAGCTAAAGCTTCCCCAGAAGAAGTGCCAGCAAACTAAGCTCACTTGTTGAAGCAGCCGTTGCTGAACTATGAATTGACCTTGAGCTGTGTTGATTTACTGTAATTCAAACCATCTGCACTCTGAAACAATTAAAGCCTTCAGATCTCCGAGGAGTTTCCTTCCTCTGATTATAACTTATGTGCTGTGGTAGGACATGGGGCTAAACAGGCAGTCAGCATGGAGCTCCGTGCCTGCCTCTTTATGGCACAGTGCACAGTGCCGCTCCGTTTCAAGCTGGCTTTCAAGTGGAGAGTGCAGCATATGCTCTGCACTGAGTGCTGGAGTCATAGGCTGCAAACAGCCCGGGCTGGACACATCTGCTGCACCTCCACCGCCTCCTCCCCCAGCTCTGCCTTGAAGATAAGGCGGGGGGGGTTGGACTCGATGATCCCCTTCCAACCCCTATGATTTTGAGATTCTGGGGCTTGGTAGGTTTCTGTAAGATAGGGGTCACTGTGCAGAGGGGTGCTGAGCTCTGATGGGCTCCCCAGCAAAGCCCTGGTTCACGTGTCTCACCTGGAGCCTCCTCACTTCTGACAGCGGTGTGTCCGTAACGCTTCTGTGACTCAACCCCTGACCGTGCTTTGAAGAAAAAGGATGGGATAACAATTACAAATCTGCTTCTGACTTTGTCTTCTTTACCACTGAGATTTTACATTGGTCCCCAGAAGCTCAGAGCTTACAACTCTCTACATCCTTAAAAAATCAATCTACGGCCATGACCTTCAAGTCTGGACATTGCTGTAGTGAGAAAATACCAGCCGCTGTCTCTGTAGGATCGCTCCAGAATTTGTCACAGCCCGCAGCTGGCAACACGGAAAGCACTGCAGTGTAAATCTTGTTTTTGCAAGTTCTTTCTCCATTTCTCTCCATCCAAATGATAACAGCATCCTTGGAAGCCTCCCTTTTCAAATCACAGCAGAGAACAGTTTATCCGCAATTCATGAATAGGAAATCTATTTTGTAAGAATAATGTGCTTCTTTTCCGACTTCAGAAAGCAAGTTTAACAACATAAGCATTCACAATGACCGTAACATTTAATTAATTAACTAGTTTGCTTTTAAAGCTAAGTAACCAGTAGCTGTAGCAGAGCCTCTGAGCCAGCTGTTACTGTGCCAGACCTCCGCTGCAGGCAATGAACCCGGCCTCCAAGCAGGAGGAGCAGAGCAGCTCTGCTCCCTGTTTCTCAGTACTGTCCCCCTCCCCCCGAGGGCAGGCTGTCTCCCTGCAGACACCAGATGTAATGCCTACCACAGAGGGCAGGCTGCAGGCAGTGCTTCTTGGAGAGGTGTCCCACTGCCGCCTCAGCGTGGTTTCTGGGGCTGATGACCCCCAAGCACATCTGGTTTGTTTGGAAGGGGATGCATGGATTCACTGTAAAAGAGGGCCCAGCAGTGAGGCGAGGTGTAAAACAGACCGTCAGAGCACCTGACCCTGGGACAGAGTGGGGAAGATGAATTATTTGATAGTGTAGGTTCAGCTCCTATAAATTCCATGTTGTCTTACGCGTGCTATCTATAAAAGGCTATCTATCAACAACTAAACACAAGTGTATCAAATGCCAGATTTATGGTTTCCTTTGTGACCCTGGTACTGACCTGTGTCTGACCGGTGCTGGAGACCAGAGGAGCAGTGAGGGTCTGGGCCAGGTCCTGCACACAGGGCTGTGGGGCTGCGGGCAGACATGAAGGAGGCATTGCCTAGCTGAGGAACGCTTGTCTTTGGGGCCAACATATGTCCCCTAAGTGTTGTTTTTTTTTACAGCATCATTGTTTTCTGTTTACGGAAAAGATAACAGCAAGCAACCCCACGTATCCCACATGAGTGCAGGGCCCAGGCCCTGACCTCTTCACCCACAGCCCGACCAGATGCAGCAGCAGGAGAAAGCATAAAGAGCTTTTTCCCCTTGGGCTGGGAAGCTGCTCCTGCAAATGCAGTTTCTTTCTTCTGGTCATCTTTTTTTCTCTCCTTTTTTTTTTCCTCCCTAAAAGTACTGCTGCTGCTTCTTATGACATGTGGGCAGAGGAGAGCAGGAGCTGTGCAAAGCCTCTCCTCAGTGCATGGGGTGGGCTTCTCGGGGTGAAGGACACCCATTTCCCCCATCCCCTTCCTTCCCACCATGAATGAAGGCAGGAGGCTCTGACTTTACATCAGATGAGTTATGGATTCAAGATGCTGAGTACATCGTTTCATGGTTTTGAAAGAAAAAATGAAGCACCGTATTTTCCTTTTTTCCTTTTCTCTTTTCTATCTCTCCAACGTGTTCTCAGCCCTGATGCATATGCTTTCTTTAGCTGCCCTTTCATCTACTGTACTTCTCCCTCAAGTTTCTTTTAAACATTTTTCAGTATATTTTTTCTCTAAACTTCCCTTCAGAATTAGAAACATACATCCCACATCTCCTAGGTACGTGCTCATTTTGCACCCAGAAATCCATCTGACCCTCTGTTCCACAAATGTCAGATATTCTGGGTAGAAAAACATGATTCTTATTTCAAAATGCTACCTTTGTGTGTTTGTCTGTTTCCTACTTTGTGCCCCTGCCCTCCTGTCTCTGCACTGGGGGAGTCAGAGCATGACAGCAATGGTGAGAACTGGGAAACTCGTAGGTTGCTGAATGGGACATGGAGCAAAAGAGAAAGGCAAGATTTAGCTAAATTTTTCAAAGGTAGTCACATCCAACTGGAAATGTGAACAGTGTTAATCGTGTGTACCATTGCTGGGGGGAAAAAAACCATGAATTACTTTGCCTTAGCAGCTTTTCTACTAGGAAGTCCTCAACTTGGAGGGGCAGTTTCTGTTGCAGTCAAGCTTGGTACTAAATGAACAAGATGACATCTCTTAGAGGATAACAGGACAACTTCTTCTTTGTCTAGGAAATGAGAATGTGGACTTGATTCCCCGATCAGAAGGCCCCTTCCCCCACGGATTTACCCATTAGAGGACAGATGCTTGGAATCAGATTGCAGCTACAGTGCATTAGGGCTCACATTTTCGTGGTATTCACAAGCACGCTGAGCTTCCACAGTTGTGGTTTCTATACTTAAAACAGAAGGTCCTAGTTAATTTTACTGCCCCAAGTATTTTCACATACTGTTAGCAATTAGGAAGAAAATTTTAAATTGGGAAATGTCTGTTTTCTGTACACTTTTATTACAGAATGTTTCCTCGGGATTATATTTTCTCATACAGCAGCTCTAACGCTTACCCTGAGAAGGAGGGGTGCTTACAGGGAATTAGATGACAGCACTCCCAGGCCTCCAAGTGCCAACCTTTACTTATTCTTGAGTCTGCCTGTTCACACCAGTGGGACTCTGCCAGCGAGGCTGAATTCTTCACCTCTTTATTGAGCGGGGACTGTTGATACATCTAATGCTGCCAGACTTCTGACCTGACCCTGCTGGGGTTGGCTAATGGCCCCTGCTGCAGGGAACAGATTGCCCGATGCAGGAACACAGCTCTCAGCTCTGAGCTCTCACTGGCACATCTCCTGGTCCGTCTGTGCCACAGAAATATGGCCTTGGAAATGAAAGGAAAGGAGAGAGTATGGAGAGTCACTCCCTTACATTTGCACAGCTCTTTGAAACCCTCCGAGGAAGCATATGATGGACATATGAAATACATTTTCATCATCTGTGGTGTAAAATCTACCTTTTTACATCTGTGACAAGAAAGTGCCTGTATGAGCATGCATTTTGTAGTCAGCAAAGAGGAAGAAAGGAAAATTGCTAGCAAATGTGTCTGTTCCAGAGAGGACTGCTGCCTAATAGGGATACGAGTACCCTGGAAGAAAAGTGCACACAAGCATGGCCAAGAATTGCATTATGAGCTCCGTCCAAACCCACTCAAAGGCACTGTGAGCCTTTCCATTGGTGCTGGTGGGTCTGGGACAAGGGCGAGCTGTGTCAAGCTTGGTGCTCCTGGCATGTGGTGAGGTCAAACCTCGCAGCAGTGCCCTCAAACAGCAGAATTCCACCCTGCTGGTGAGGGCTGTGCTCCTAGTATTATACTGGACAACTCCATGCCATCCCACTCTACCGATTCAATGACAGTCTTTTTGAGATGAAAGTTTCCCAGAATTATTCAAGGAATATTCAAGGAACTCTAACCACGACCAGGATCTAGTGTGTGTCAGTGAGCGTGCAAACACAGGAGCAAAGAAGAGATTCCACGAGCCACCTTTAGTTTCCAGGTATCCTTTTCATTTTGAAGACTTCAGATGAAATAGTTGCACTAAGGGGACTTCAGAGTCTGGTGGAATAATGAATTTTAGGAGCTGGAAAAAGGAGTCCAGGTATCACCGCCTCAAGTTGTATCTGTCACAGCAAGTACATGGCCCCGTCCCATTTCTTCATGAGGCAGGGCGGGGAGGCTGCAGAACTGGCTCCTGCTTGTTTTCAGCCTGCACTCATGAGCCTGTGTGGCTGGAGTGCCCTTGTTTGAATTAGCAAGTCACTGAGTATGAATCAAAGCGTCGTTGTCAGTGCTGCCAGTGGCACTAAGCAGACCTGAGCTATTAATCCAAGACAAATGGGTGAAATGAGTAAACAGAAAGTTTACTGGTCTGTGGCAACTACGGGCCCGAGTGGATGTTCTGTGTCAGTTTTATTTCAACTTTATTGCTTCGCTTTGATCATCTGAAATTACCACTGTTCCCAGCTGGAATTTAGAAAAACTAAAAACACATGATTTCTGAACTAATTATATTGATTTTAAAGGGATATTCAGTTACAGACTGTTTTTCTTCCTCTGCAACTTGTATCATTTTTGCTACACAAATCATGATTTGCATAATGGACATCATGGAATAATTATCTTTTACTGTAATAATGTTACAAATAAGCCAAATCCAAAGTGTTGGTAGCTAGGAACTCTTTCTGATTTCAGTCCTATGTATATTTGAAGCTTTAGCATGTCCCACAGGGACTAATCATGGGTAGAGCCTATGTGTATGGTAGAGGCTTTACAGAATCAGAGCCAGTATTTGCCAAGACATGTGAAAGCAGAAAATGAGGGGGGGAGAGAACATCGGGGCTTCAGAGCAACCAGAAGGGTTCCTGCAGCTGCCAGAGGCAAGGGGCATCTTGCAACTTCATGGTGATTGTAATTATAAATACCGCTAGGGTCATTACTGGAATTCTCCTTGCAAAACACGTGTGAAAGCAGGAAAGGAGGCAGTCTGCAGACTCCTGCCTCGGCACTGCGGCTGCACCCAGCCCGGCTGCGAGACCTGCCAAGCCGTCAGCGTTCTGGCTGACACTGAGGTCACACGTTAGTACTTTACAGGCTAATAGGTTCTGAAAATGTTTCAAATTCTGGCATGCTCTTAATTCCCTATTATCCTTCTGGCCAAGGAAAACCACGTAAGTCGCTCTTGAGGTCTCCACACTACTGTTGGTATTTTAAGAGAAAAGCAGTCAAAAATGTTACGGGACTCTCCAAGCCCAATCACTGTCTTGCTTTTAGCTTTCCCTATTCTTTGACACAGTGCTTTTTGAAATGGTCTAGCCAAAACCCAGACAGAAACCCAAAGCTTGTGTACAGAACAGTGCATCTTGGGCACTGGCAGCCATGCAGTCGTTGTGGTGGAGTGAATGTTTGCTGAATTTCACATTTTGTTGAGCTCTCCAAGTTTATATGTCAGAGGGCTGAGGGGATGTTTTAGAAACATGTAAACACCATGCGATCACTGATGGAGTTAATGTAAACGGTGTAGCATGTTTTATCTGTTGTCCTGTTGTTTAGTCTGGGGAAGAAGAGAAGGGGGAGTGACGAGACCTCAAATACCCAAAAGGTTGCTAGAAGAACAGCAATGGACTGCTCTCTCTCTCATTTTAAGGTTTTAAGTGAGATGTTAAAAAAATTTTTCTAACTCTGGTAGGTAGCTAAAAAGCTCTGGAACGGATGAGCTGCAGGGGAGTTGTTACACTACTTGCTTTAAGAATGGGTTGGCTAAAGGTCTGCAGGGATGCTGACAGACATTGGTTCTTTCTCAGAGCAGGGGTTGGATGTACTGAAATGCCCCCTGTACTGCCCGTCAATCATATTTTCATCTGGAATTGTGATCTCTCCAATAGAATAATTTTTAATGCAAACAGACAAATGAAACTGCCAGGCCTTGGGACGCAGTCTGCCTTTGTGAAATTCAGTATCTCTTTCCAAGGGTTATTTCAGTTGTGGTGGCTGTGAGTCCAAATCCTTACCTAACTAATACAATTATCCATACCTGTTTTGCCATTCAGGAATCTGAGCTTTAATTTCCACTTTTCTGGAAGATACCCCTTCTGGAAGATGTTTCATTTCTCTAAACTGACTCTTCAAAGCCACAGAGTAATTTATAGATGAAATTTATCTTTGAATGTAATAGTGATTTTAAATAGTTGTTCCCCTTAAGCAACAAATATCTCTGTGTCACACAAGTTAACCTTCTCTATGATTGTTCTGTATTAATATCTCACTCACGAAACTTGTTCTGGGACCCAGAGTGCCCATTACTATTTTTGTTTGACTTACTTGAGCCACCACGTTCTGGAGGCTCGAATGGGCCGTAATTTAAAAACATTGTGAAATTCTATCCGTGTCATCAAGCTTTGTTAAATTAATTAAAAAAAAAAAGGTTCTTGTTTTCTTCGTAGGTGCATCTGTGGCACTGCTTGCTACTTCATTGTTCATTAAAAAAAGAAAAGATGCATCTTCATTTTCTTAGTTGCCTGTGTGATCACATGGTAGCTACTTCCAGCTTCATTTCTCATTGAACTAATGCTTGGAATGAGCGATTGAAAGCCCCATGATGCTTGTCATCATTTTAAATCTCTCTCCTGTGCCATATTTCTTGGCTTTTAACTTCATTGTTTTCACCAGCCCTTCACTAATGCTCCTCAAGTACAAGCATGCTTTCAGGAACTTTATTACTAAATTTATCTTGAGGTATTGCTCCGTTTACATCACAGTGTTATTTTGTTGTCTGACTAATTAAGAGGACTGTCAGAGGTGACTGAAAATAATCCAAGGCTGGTCGTAGTCTGGGGGTTTTAATGCAGCACCTAATGAACAAAGGGTGTTGGATGAATCATACCTAAGTAACATCCATAAATCCATTTCATAAGGTGGAAAAGTACTCATCTGGGGAGAGACCTTAAACATTTGGGCAGAGTTTGCCTGGGAACAGTAAAATCCATGTGGGAAGTGTAATCCATGCATCAGTGTGTCACATTGCCCTTTGGAACACGGAGCCCCTTCCAATTCCCAGCTAGAAAGCCTTGATGCTTAACATCTGCCTGGTTCACGGTGCAATGCAGGACAGCAGTCATGGAGAAGAGATGTCTGAAGAGGACTTACTTCTTTTAAAGGTTCTGGAAGTCTTCGCAGATACATGAAGTTGGTTATCATGATATAGGTGGTGTGTAGAGTTGTGATATCTCAAATTACAACACGTTGATTGTTGGGCTTCAGAAAGAAAATCTGTGCTTGCTGGTGCTGTTGTAAATAAAACGTAGGCCTAATAAATGAGCAGATTTTATCTGACCTTCATAAAGCACAGTTAATGTAATTCAGTCTGTGAGGTTACATACACTGAATCTCCCAGTTCTGACGAGAATGCACTATACTGAAATGAGTGATAGACAAGCTGAGATCACCTGGATGAGTTTAAAATTCATTTTTAAAAATATACCTGTATATTAAGATAGGGAAACCAGTTAATTTTTAAACACCAGTCTTGGAAAATACATAATTGGATTTGCATATATTATTGCAAGCACCATGTAAATCAAAATTAAAAGGTATCTCGTCTGCTTATACCTTCATGTGAATTCTTTGACTGTGCCACATCTGAAGAAAAACAAGAAACACTGTCAACATTAAGAGACTTAAAAACTGAGCTCTGCTTGAAGAATGAGTTCTTGTTGGAACACACATTACAAAGAACTTGGATGCACTTTCCTCGTCGTTTTTTGTTGCAGAAGGAGAAAACTACATTGGAAATCTTTCGTTGTCATCAATAGAAATGATGCCTCACAGACAGGTGAACGTCACGCCTTGCTGTCATAAACTGGAGCCAGGGCTTGCGACAGATCCTGCACAGATGGACGGAAGCTCCCTCGTGGCAGCTTATTGCCTTCATGGCCCTCTTTGTGAGCGGGACAAACCACCCACACGTGATCGGTTCTGAGGCTGCGGCTAAGCAAACAGGCTGTGCACACAATGCCTTTTGTTGCTGAGAGCTGGGCGAGTGTGCCAGTGGGTGACATTCAGAACACACCTCTGGAAAACGGAAATCCCATTTTGTGGTGCACGCAGGTCACTAAAAACCTTTACCTTGATCACGATCGTAGCCTTGCAAGTTGGGTTTGGACAGTCCAGCACATCTCCAGGGGGACTTCTTTTCAGCATGGCTCTGGTCTTAGCAAGCACATTTGCCTTAAGCAAGCATTTTAATACCTTTTAGTTGCATTTAAGTAACTTGGCGTTTGACTTAAAACTATCTTGAATACTAGGGAGCTTTCCACTTCCATCAGGTAGGTTGAAGAACTGGTGCATTCACATCTACCCTGTTAAACTCTATCAGTTGTTTTCAAGAGCTACACTGTCTTCTAACATGGCAGATGCCAAATTTTTACAAAGACCTGGGGAAAGCCAAGCTGAAGGGAAAATGAGGAGATAGCACCTCTGGACTGACTGGCTGCTATCAGTGCTCAGCCAGAGTTTTTTTTGCAGGCAAGGGGGTGACTTCAATGATAAGCACGGCATGGGAGTGCAGTAGGAGTACCAAGTCGACTCCATCCCCATTGGAGTGTGGGCACAGGATGAGCCACATGCAGCTGGTGTGAAATCACAGAATCATTAAGTCTGGAAGACAGCTAAGATCATGCAGTGCAACCACCAGCCCATCCCCTCCACACCCACTAACATGTCCCTCACTGCCGCATCTACGCATCTCTTGAACACCTCCAGGGACAGTGACTCTACCACCTCCCTGGGCAGCCTGTGCCAGTGCCTCCCCACTCCTTCTGAGAAGTTTCTGACCAGTTTGTGAAGCGGACAGAGAGCAGGAAAGGTGATATCAGCCGACGGCAACCCTGACAGTGACCAGCTCCAGATAAACGAATGGAAGAGATGAAGCGGGGCAACGAGTGGCACTGTCCGCCCCTTCCCCGGTCGGTGGCTGAGCGCGATGTACGCCCTGCCTCGTCCCATAAGCGCCGCGTTTCTGAGCACGCTTTCCAGCCGCGGTTGTCGGTGCCGATGCCCCGCCGTGCCCGCTCCCTCAGCGGCCCGGGGCGATGGATTCCTCGCGCTTATCTCCGCGGGCCCACCCAAATCCTCCTAGAACAAATCGAGAAGGATTCACAACCGTGCCGGCCACCTCCACGCTGAGCGGCCCAGGGCCGGGCAGCGCCCGTCCGGAGCTCCGGGATCGACCCGGAACCCGCGCCCGACCTTTCATCTCCGGCAGCCAGCCCGCCCCAGCAGCCGTCCACGGAGCACCTCAGGGCCGGGCGGGGAAGCAAGGAGGGGTCGGCGCGGCTCTGCCCCGCGGAAACTTGTGCGGCAGGAAGGGAGGGCGGGAGCCGGGGAGCGGCTCCTCCTCCTTCTCCTCCTCCCCCCGCGCCCCGGGCCCGGCGGCGCTGGGAGAGGAGCGGGCGCGGCGGGGCCCCATGCGGCGGCCGGGACGGCGCTCTCCGCCGCCGGGCCCCTCCCGCAGCAGCAGCGGCGGCACTAGGAGCCGCCGATGAGCTGGAGCAGCAGCATGAGCAGCGGCTACAGCAGCCTGGAGGAGGAGGACTCCGAGGAGTACTTCTTCACCGCCCGCACCTCCTTCTTCAGGAGGCCGCCGGGCAAGACCCGCTCCGCCCCGCAAGTAAGTGTCCGGAGCCGGCTCGGGGCCGAGCTCCACGTGTCCGCCGCCTCTCGGAAGGGGTCCCTCGGCCCCGTGCTCTCAGCGCTCCCCCGGCTCCGGGGTCCCGGCCCTGAAATGCCCGCTGAAGGGCTGAGCGGGCGGGATGGGGATGGGGTTAAACGGCGCGTGCTCCCGGTGCCGAGGAGCCGGCAGCCTGCCTGCCTGCCGCCCGGCCGCCGTGGAGTGGTTGAAGTGCTCGGCGGAGATCGGCTGTAAGAGGACTCTGAAGTGAAGGACTGATTAGAAACGAGAAAAACCCCAGCCCTTCGTAGTCAGCGCTGATGTGTCCACCCCTAAGGAGGGTCTACGGGCAGCGCAAGGCAAGAAGCGCTGGGGCACTCGGACAGCCACAGCAAAACTCCCTTCGGGAGAGCAGAACGCTCAGGTTCGTGTCAGCGCAGCAGTGGGGCACAGCTGTGCTCTAGAAGCAGCCCACCCCCTCTCTAGTTTGCCTTTCCTAGGGACAGCTTATATCCTTGGGAGCTGATGAGTCACTTTTCCACATGCTGGCTCCCCTTCCCTTGCTCCCACCACTCGCTCGGGCCTCTGTTTGATCAGTGTTTGTGCGACTCCTGCTGTGTTTTCCCGGCTGCGTGCAGTCTGTGCTAGGAACCTGACTGAGCCTGGTGCCCTCTGATCAACCCGCGGGGCTTATCAAGAGTCATGGTTGCCCACAGCCCTTCCCCTAGGTTATGTTGCGTTGCAGAAGCCAGCCGTGGGTTTCTGTTTCTCCAAGGTTCTACAACTTATTCCCCGTTTGTGACTGTCTTAAATTTTAACCCCTGTAACCACCCCTCAGGAAACTCCTGCTCCCGTTTGAGGAAGTGCACGGAGTTTTGTTGAGCTTTGGTTTCCTTCGCGGAGTTTGGCAGGGAGCCTGGGCGCACCCTCTGCCTACACCGGAGCCTGGGTGCCTTGTGCAGATACCCTGGGCCCAGCATTTCACAGCGTCATTGCTGCCTCCCCAGGGTGCTTCCCGTGCTTCCCTTCCTGAGAGGTCATCTCTTTCTCATCCATGTTGAGTTCCAGCTTCCTGCGAATCACAGTGACTCCAAAAGCTGGCAGGTCTCGCTGTGTGCGTCCTTGAACTCGGTCTGCTGACCTGCTTGGCTGGATTTGGCCACCACCTGGCCCATACAGAGCAGAGAATAGCTTGGGTTGGAAGGGACCTTAAATCCCATCCTGTTCCAACCCCCTGCCATTTTATTACAGTACTCAAACCCGCACCCAACCTGGCCTAGAACACCTCTAGGGATGGGGCATCCACTGTTCCCCTGGGCAGCCTGTGCCAATGCCTCACTGCCCTCTGAGTGGTGATTTTTTTTGTCACATCTAGGCCAACTCTTTCATTTTAAAGCCATTACCCCTAGTCCTATTGCTATGTACCCATGTAAAAAGTTAATGTCTTTCTTGCAACCCCCCTGTCAGTAGTGAAAGGCTGCGTTAAGGTCTCCCTCCTTGCAAAAGAAGCCTGCGGTGTCACAGCACTGTGTGAACAGATACCTCGCTGCTGCCAGACTGTGGGTGGTTGCTGTATAATGGGATGTGAGAGGCCCCAGGTCTTGATTCAGGTCCTAAAAACATACTTGTTTCTTTGCTTTGTAATACTGCTGCGTGAGTTGTCTTAGCAAGTACTCGTTAAGTAAGTGGTGGATTGTGCAAACATGTAAATCACAGTGCGTGATGTTAATGTTCTCAGTCAAGGGGTGAAGGAAAAAAAAAAAACCAAACACAAAAGTTTGATATTCTGGTCTGGTAGTGCTTTCCAGAAGACTACTGTGATGAGATGCTGCGGGGTATGTGTTTAAGGACATATTGGGTAGCATGGAAGAAAACTGTACTGCTGACTCTGCAGCGTCAGAAACACTCAGCTAAATGTTTCTAGTCATTAAGTTATTGCCAGTTGCGCTGTGCCTAATGAGTTAGAGAGGAAAGAAAAAAATCCCCAAACAATACTGAATGTAGATTTCAACAGTCATGTGGCCAGTAAGAGTGAGTTTCCCCTTCCAGCAATAACAATCATAATAAGACTCTTTGTATGTATGAGGATGTTACTTTTGGTTTGTATTTGAGGTTTAGGCAAAAAATGCATACAATGTCCCCTTGAGCAAAGAGGGGAGCTATTAGTTATTGTTTCTGTGTCTTTCTCAACTGTACAGATGCTAAGTTTTACAGGGCATTTTTTTTATTCTTGCTGAAGACAAAGTGGCGGCAGTTGCTTCTATCCTTCCGTCTTAACTCCTTCTTTCCCCCTTTTCTCACAGTGAAAAAAATGGTTACAACTTGGAGTTCACAGTGTGCTGTGCCTGCAGCGGTACACGGTGGTAGCTCTTGGACTTGTTTTACATAAGATTTCCAAAGAAAAGAAGGAAAAAGGGAAATGAAGAAGCTCTGAATTCGAATTTTGGTTTCCGTTTAATGAAGTGGAGTGGTCTTACAAACGTACCTCAGTTTCTACAGCTGAGATGGGATAAGTGGATTGATACCAATTCTGATGTAAGAGTCCTGTAATAGTGCCTTTGGGCTTTGCCAGATCTTCTGCAGGATGTTGGAAGATTTGTCTCTTCCTCTCACTCTGCTACTTTTAAAAACCCAAAGCATTAAAATCACGATGGGGTGTTGCAGGCAGCAGGGGGCTGTGGGGCTGAGGTGTTCAGTTTGTTTTCCAGTCTTGCTGAATTTTGCTGTATAGGCAGTGTGTTGGGCTGCCAACCTTCTCTCGCTTCCCCACATCTCTTTTTGCAGGAGAAATGGAAGTTAGCAATCCCGCATTTGTAGCTTCATTCAATTAAAGATGCAGACTTGAAGCTGAAAGATCTCAAACTTGAGTGCTATGTCTTTGTCACCCAAACACAAGAGACTCTTTTCAAGTGGATTAAGCTGAGCGTGGCCCTGTTTTGTGCTCACAGTGACTCATTTACTAAATGAAAAAGGAGGAACTGTAAATATTTTTGTCCTGCCAGTGTGACTGCTCATGTGAGGTGAAGCTACCCATGCGCATAGGCTTCAGCAAGATCAGACCCGTGCTTCTGGATGATTGAGCCTTTGGAAATCATCCACTCCCTCCAGAGAAAATGCCGAAAGAAGATGTTTTGCAAACTTTTGAAAGCTGACCCCTTTTTCTCCCTCTTTCCTCCCACCCACCCCCAGCTTTTCAGGAGAAGTGAAAACAGTCCTGCTTGCTCCTGCATGCCTGGCCATATGTCCAAGGGAAGTGCATCTTCCTGCGTGCATTCCTGCACTTCCACAGGCTGCTTCCACTCACTCTCCCACTCCAGCAACGCTGATGTAAATCCTTGTGATACTTTTCTTCCTTTCTCGCACAGCTTGGGGGATGGTGGCTTTTGAGTGCTGTCGTGGGTTATTTCCCAGCTGTGCCTCCCACTGAGTGGCTGCTGGTACCCAGGGAACCCCAGTGAGGTATCCCTCTGCCCTTACACACGAGGCTGCTCCTGGGGAAGTGCTGCTCCAGGAACAGGCAGTGCTGTGCAGGTTGTAGACTCCTGGTTGTTAGGAAAGGGCAAATCTTGTGTTCAGCATCCTAACCCTGAGTGGTGAGCACACAGAATGGCTGAATTCTGCTGGAAGTGCAGTGTAAAAATACGGAGGTACACAGTTTGACCTTTGTATGCTGCTAGTCTCGGTAAGAAAACAAGAAGAACCTTTGTTGTTTATGTTGGTTTTTACTGCCTCACATAGGGCTTTCTAGAGATATTAGCAAGAAAAGTGCACAAGTTGCTTTCTTGTGGTGGTTTCCAGAAGTGCACGCCTTCCTGCCGCTCCTCAGTCCGTGCCAGCTGCCTCTTGCTCTGCTCAGTCCTTCTGCATTTGAGGTCCAATTTCTGCCTCTGTTCCCATTACTGCTCTCGGCCTCACAGCTTTTGCACCTCCTGGGCATCCTGACCCCGTCACCATGTCAGGAGCCCCACTTCTTGTGGCAGGGCAGCACGCCAAAAGGCTGAGCCCCTCTGCTGTCGGTGCCTCCCTCCCCTCTGTGTTTCAGCAGGATTTGCAGGTGTGCTAATGAGGGTGGGAGAGGAAGTTAATATAAAAAAAGCTGGAAATGGAAGCCGGATGTGAAAGAGCAGAGGGGTTGTGCAGAGGAGAGGCAAAAGGCAGTGGGTGAAAGTCTCATCCCAGCAAGGTGACTGCCTTGCTTCACTATCAGTGCAGAAGATTTGCGTTTTTGTTTTTAACTGGATGATCTGGCATCCATGTGAAAAATCAGACAGATTTCTGGGTGCAGAAACCCTTTTCTGTATCTGTTCCTCATGAGTTTGCACAGGGGCTTGTGGCATTTCAGTAAGAAGAAGAGATATAAAAGCGTTTTATATTAGAAGGAAGGAGTTTCTTGGGGTAAAGTGCTGTTTGTAACTACTCAAGTGTAGTTAGCCTGGTTTTGTGCCAGCGACGTCCGTTTTTAAGAGGTTCCATGTTATCTGGTTCACAGAATTGTAGGGGTTGAAAGGGACCACTAGAGATCAAGTCCAACCCCCCTGCCAGAGCAGCTCCCTAGCCCAGGCTGCACAGGTAGGCATCCAGGTGGGTCTTGAACGTCTCCAGAGAAGGAGACTGCACCACCTCTCTGTGCAGCCTGTGCCAGTGCTCCATCACCCTCACTGTGAAGTTCTTAACACACATTTATGTGGAACTTCCTATGCTTCTGTTTGTGACCATTTCCTTTCATCCTATTATCACACACCACTGAAAAGAGTCCAGCCTCGTCCCTTTGCCTCCCGCTCCTTAGGTATGTATAGACATGGCTCGGATACCCGCTGAGCCTTCTTTTCTCAAGGCTGAACAGCCCCAGGTCTCTCAGCCTTTCCTCATAAGGGAGGTGTTGCACGCCCTTTATCATCTTTGTAGCCTTCCGCTGGACTCTTTCCAGGAGATCCCTGTCTTTTTTGTACCGGGGAGCCCAGAACTGGACACAATACTCCAGGTTGTTACACCTATGCCTGGGTTTCCTTTCCACAACATTCCCCAGGGAAAACTGCTCTCCTGATGACCAGAACAAATGAGATTTCTAATTATAGGCTCCGTGTGGAGCCAAAGAGGTTAGGTTTGTGTTTGGCGTGTAGTCATGAAGCTTATTTAAAAAATAAAACTAAAAATATCCAGTAATGCTTTATTCTTTTTTTTTTTTTTAATCCATTTGACAGTCAGTGAATATTATGGGATAAACATTGCTGCAGCTAAGGCACTTGAAAGTTAAGGCTTGAAGAAACCAGCAGCATAGAGGCTGTGCCTATTTTAAGGCCGCATCAGTGTCAGAATAACCCAGCAGTCCTTGTTTCACTCTCTTGTGCTTTGCCCCGCTCTGCTCTCAGCGCCCGACTGGGTGTTTGTGCCTAAGGAGCTCAGCAGAGCAGGGCTGTTCCCAGTGGAGCCCCAAGCCACTTACCGACATCTGACAGCCTCTGGAGGTGAGAGGGGATTTATGTGCTTTGTGCCAAGGAACACTGATTGCTGCACATTGGTTTATCAGCACAGTTGGCTCTTAAGAGTCATTAATTTATGTTTTGAGGGCTTACCTAAAACATAGAGCATTCTTAGGTGTGAAGTGGGGAACTACTAATGCACAGAAATTAAGCAAGATCAGGAGAGATGGGTTGACTTACTGTCTCAGGAGGAGTTAAAGTCACTGAAACATCTCATGAGTTCAACCATCTCGGTGTCCTGGGTACAGCAGCACCGCAGGTACTGTTCAGACTGGGTGTCCTACTCTTTCCTACTTTTTCCTTTAGTCTGTTATATTCATACAGTATGAGACGTACCTTGGGCAGTTATTTTCTGTTAATGCAAGATTTTGGTTCACCAGCAGTGTCCTGTTGGTTCAGTTGTTGATGCTCACTTGAATATTACCAGATAAATGCTAGATTTTTTTTTTTTGTCATTTTCTTTGGGATAATAAGCCTTTGGTTCACCTGCTTGAGCTCTGGAGCACAATAGCTCTGTATAGATGTTTTGAGATTTGAGCTCCAGTAATGTAACTGAGTTTGGGATAAAACTGAGGCTTTGTTTGAGTGCAGAAGGGCAGAACTGCTGCAGCTTAAAGCTGCCAGATGTCAGGAAGCACTGGGACCTGAGTACCTTAAGGGTCAGAATGTTTAGATTGAGGCTCGTTTAGATGTATGAACAGATGTGGAAGATGCAAGCAGTTCTGTTTAAGTTGAGGAGTCTGAAAATGTGCCGCAGAGCAAGTGAGCTCAGGATCATCTGCATACAGCAAGTAGATTTACAAAGCAACCAACAATTATTTGAAAGGAAGGAATGAGAGGATCTAGTATTTTGTTTTCATCACTTCTTATTTCAACTATAGACCTGTGACAAGAATATGAGAAAATATCAGAATACCATTCTGGAAGAGGTTCTCGCTCACTAATATTTAGCCATGGCAAAAGTATGAAGAGAAATGAAGTAAAAAAATCAATACTGCATTTTGTCCAGTGTGTGAAATGCCAGTGGCGGCAGTGTTGGATTAACAGTTCTTAGTAAACCGATTAACAGAGGATTTTAGATGGAGCAATAGATCTGTAATGCAGCGTTTGCCAGTGGCAATAACCTTGTGAATGAAGCCAAGCAATGTAAGTGTCAGGAAGGGATAAGTCGGAGTGATGGATCTCTGTAGTTAAACTCTCCTCTTACAGACAGGCAGCCGTCTCTGCTGACATCAGCAGCATGTGCCCATCAGGCTAGAGCTGTGCAGCTCATGTTGTGTTCTTTACCCCAGACAGATAACAGTGGTTAATGTGTATGGATGCATTTATCTATACATGATGTCTTTATTATTCAGTGTATTCATTGCAGCTTGTCATAGTTAGTCGTATGCTTTAGATCAAAAGCAGCCTTCAAGTCAGCCACTGTGGATCTGCCAGTTACTACTAGGGAAACTGGAGGAAAAAAAAAAAGAAGATCAGGGAATTAATAAATGGTTTTAAATCAGGGATGCAAAGATGGAGAAGGATCTGGAGAGCAAGGGTATAAGGAGTGGTGAGGTTCTTTGATGTGCTCAGCTCAGAGCAGAGGAGCTGAGGGGAGGCCTGATGGCGGCTGCAGCTCTCACAGGGAGCGGAGGGTCAGTGCTGAGCTCTGCTCTGTGTGACAGCGACAGGGCCCGAGGGAACGGCATGGAGCTGTGTCAGGGGAGGGACAGCTGTGGGTCGGGGAAAGGCTCCGCGCCAGAGGGAAGCGGGCATGGAACAGGCTGCACAGGACAGTGGGCACGGCCCTGAGCGCTGGAGTTCAAGGAGTGTTTGGACGATGTTTTTGGTTTTGGCTGATGTTGCGTGAAGCTGGAGTTGGACTCAGTGATCCTTGTGGGTCCCTTCCAGCTGAGGTTATTTGATGACTATATATTGTTAAAGATTTAAAGAACACACACACGCACGATGTATATTTTATATTTCTGCTTGCAGACAGTGGGATAAATCTGTATGTTTTGAGGCCAACATTCTGGAAAGTCTTAAAACCGCTGCACCCCACAGACTTGAAGGGAACACCCTGGTGTGACTGAAGCTAGCTCAGCATGCTTTCATCCAGTCCAGTTTCAGCACAGCACTTCCCTAGCTGCCGTACCATCATGGTTTTGTGTTAGTTTAGGCGCCTGTAGAGCACGCAGTCCTGTAGGCAGGTACGAATTGACTCTGGATGAGTAATTGCCCCTTTTGTTTTTGTGGTGGTTTCTGTTTTTTTGGCCTACTTGCTCTTTTGCAAGGTTGATGAAATACTGCAGACAGTTTTGAGGAGAGTGCCTCCTTTGTGGACGTATATTTGGCTGTGTGAAGTAGCCACGTGTGATTTATGTGGCAATTAAGATCATTTTCTAGTTATTCATCTGTGTGTGTGCTGGAGAGGAATTTGCGCTCCCTTATGCAGAGGTGTGTTTGCTGTGTTGGAAGTAATAATAAGGGCAGCAGTGGTGCCTTGGCCTGCTAGAGGCAGCCTCAGGTGGCAGTGCTACTCGTGTGGGAGCACTTAACGTGTGCTGCTGTTGGCTTCTTAGTCTCACTCTTCATCTGGGAAATGCTGATGATTCCATGTGAGATAATTGTGGAAAATGATGTCTGTTTCTTTTAGAAGTTATATACAATAGTAGAGTAGAAAATCATTGGCTGCATGTTTAGGGGAAAATTACGAAGTTTATTGTCTGTAATCTTTTATAGTCATCCCTGTTGTCCCTAATTAGGATTGCATTTCTTGTTTTCCGTCTTGTCCTTCATCCCCAGGTGCATCAGGTACAGTCACGATGCATTTCCCCACAGTACAGTCCCTGTGCTTTATATTTGTGGCATCCAATCCGTGTGATCTTTTTAAAGCCAGATTAGTAATAACAAAAACTGAGGATCAAGTTCTGCTCTGGCTGAAGATAGTATTTGTTTAGTAGCTAAGTAAACGCTTCATTTTGTTTTCACTGAAGCAGAGGGAGTCGTGATTTGGTTTGTCCCTTTTGGGACAGGTTGTATTGGTTAATAGTGCAAAAGTATCTTAACGCTTCTATTGATGGATTGTAACCTTTCTCGTAGAGGGCTTCCTCTCAGTCACTTCCTGCACATAGTTATGCCTCAGATCATGCTAGCCTGCCAACATGGAAGAGTTTAGTTTAGAAGTTTTATTTAGACCGTGATTTTTCTTGCTTGCTCTCTGCTGAAGAATTCTGCTCACCAGGAACAAAACATACTGATCTTCCTGTTTGGCCCACAGGTGGCTTGATTTAGCATGTTCACTTACAGATAGATCAGCTAAGATTATGAAGGGTTTTTTTTTGTTTGTTTGTTTTTGTTCTGAGATAATAATTTAATTGCAGAACATCTTCATGGTTCATTTGAGAAGAATCTGGGCAAGGTCTAGTAACCAGGATGTCAGTGTGACCCACAGTGCTTATGTCTGCAGGAACTGGCATTTTCTTTGGCACTGCGTAAGATTAAAAATATGGTGATTGCATGTTGTGTATTGGGAGGACTGACCTGCGTTGTTTGTCCAAGTGTCTGAAATGCAGAATTTCAATGTTCAGTGCCACTGAGGTCAGCGTTAAGTCAGTGCAGCTATTCTTTTTTTTGGTGACTGATGTAGCTTGCATTCAATATTATGATTTTTAATAGGTTATTATGACGTGTGCAAAGATTCTGTAGTGTAGGCATAGACAGGTGTCTTATGTTCCCCTTTATGAAATTTATTTTCACGTGTGGCTCTGGTTATCTTGCTGCTAGTAGCAGAATGAACTTGGGGCAGGAAATTTAGGCTGTGCCTAAAGAGCTCAGCAGCCCGTGCCATGGCCAGCTGCAGGAGCTGGTCCCCTGGCTGCACAGGCACAGTCAGTCCCTTGTTCTGCTACTTTGCTTGTGTTATTACCTTTGGAAAGCAGTGGGGAGAGCATTTCTACAAAAGCATAAAAAATGTCTGTTTACATTTGTGCCCCGGGTGACAGAAATGGGCCTTTCAGTCAGATGTTGACACGTGGAGCATTGCTACCTCACATGCCCGGACACAAAGACTGGCATCAGAAGAATCCCAAATGCACATGGGAACACATCACTTGTGCAGGCAGCCTGGTATGAGCAGCAGTCAGTCTGCCATGTCATCTACAGAAAAGTACTCTGCTTTATTAAGGGGGACTTAATATTTCATCGTGTCATGATATTCCCAGCTTGTGTGGATTTAGCAAAGCATCACTTTTTTTAGACGGTGTCTACATGAAGTGTGGGATGATGGCTGATGACAGGAGTGCTAATCAACTCATTCTGTAATGAAAACTATTTAACTGCTGCTAGAGAGCCTGTTAAGTGGATCTCAGGACCTGAGTGAATGGACTTACAGTAGCTGGAAAAGGTATTTTCATGCAGTTGCACCATTACAGAGTTCAAAGTCTGGAACTCCTTTTTATATTTGCCAATATGATCTAGTTATTTCCATGAGAAAGTGACTCTTAAAATACCAGTGAATTGCTTTAGCTGTTTTTTGATTCACCAGAGTGGTAGGAGTCTAATGTATGCACATATGGCGGTCTGAGCTTCGGGACATGGTGAGATATGCCTCTGAAGTAGGTCATCATGTTATTTCCAACTGCATTTTTCTATTCTCATTGAATTAATTACATAAAGAAACGTTTGTCTTCCCTAAGTTTATTTCTTAGGGCTCCACAACTGACAACATAAATAAAAAAAAAATATTCCTCTACATAATGCACTGATATTTTCTTTCATTCTTCAGGGTCCTAGCTGTGTGATAAACTGTTTTATTCTTTGGGGTGTAACATTACTTTCTCTTCTCCTTTTAATCTGGGACTTGCTTGCGCTGCTGTGGTTCGTACCAGAATTGCTGACATATCTAAATACCTTCTCTCAGCACATCCATCTAAGCTGCAAAATATTGCTTTGGGGTCTGATTCGGCCTTCATGGGAACAAGTTTGTTTTCACAGAATTTGAAAAAAGGTATTAGTGTTCAGCTGACCATGTGATGCACTCTTCTGAACTTTTGTCAGGCCCTGATTTGTGTGGAAGGTATTTTACAACATTTTAGAAAGAATAAAAAATACCACTGATATAAAACCACGAGGCTTTAATCAAAGTGGACTACAGAAGATGTTTTCTGCAAGATTTTAATTTAAAGTCTGTACTGCAGTTGCATTCTTTTTTCCTGAAAAAACTACATAGATTGTGTAAGCAAAGAAAGTAAAAAGAAAACAGGGAGTGCCCTTAAAGCTAGCTCAAACCTTCGTGCAGAGGGACTTCTTGAGGTGGATTTGGCTGTGGGATCTCAAGTTTTTTGTCACTCTGGTTCCGAGTCCTCGTTCTTCCATAAAATGAAGCAGACAGCTGATGTACTTAGCTTGGAGAGACTTTAAATTGTGGATTAGGCTGAGTGCTAATTAGCTAGCACACGGAATAGACAGTTCCTCCACCTTAAGCCTTAATCACAGCATGCACGACATTATCCTAACTAAATGTCAGATATTCAGTTGAAGAGAAAAACCAATGACACTTGGTAGGTCAGTGGATGTCAAATGTGAAGTGGCTTGAGAGCGCATAGCATCAGGATTTCCTCTCTTGCTTATTATATCATAAAACATTCGTCAGTGCCTTGACATGACAGCCCACTTGTTATAAAACATAGGAAAAGTAATGCCTGGTTTACACCTTTCTCAAGTTGTGAATGAGAATGAAGGTGTCTGTTAAACAGTAACCGTACAGAAATGCCCAGCTGTCAGGACATCAAGCAAGTTCTTGCAAAACATAGCAGGTGGTGCAAATGCAAATCAGTTTAACTTCTCTTTGATCATGGAATCACAAGGAGGTTCCTTGGGAGGCTAATCCTGTGCTTTGTCACCAGATGCTTCATGCTCACCTGTGTTCGTGAACTGGGTTTTCAGTGGCTCTTGGCAGCACGCTGCTGTTTTGTCTTGCTCCCATCACTTGGGCTGTTCTGCAGCTGCTGGTGCTGGGTGTGCTAATGGCAGCAGTGGGGATGAAAGTCTCTGTGGAGCAGTGTTAGCTCTGCTGAGTTGAGTTCTAGAGTAAAATTCATTTTTCTCCCCATAATGATGCCCTGGAAAGAGTCATTCCCTTCAGCAGCTTCAGGGACCATCCTGGCTATTAGACCTTTCACGTGGTGATCATGGGAGGAGTTTGAGCATTTCAGATACTGAAGCGTTCTGTTGCTTCTCCAAAACTGGGAGGATGTGCCTAAGTAGGGCTAGCAAAGGGTTTAATTAAGTCACAGATGATTCCAGTGGGCCAGAAATTACAAAATGCCTTTAATATCTTTCTAAATGCCTTCTGCTTATGGCATGCATCTGCCTGGTTATGGAAATATATTTATTGCAATGTAGCTAGGTATGATTAATAATATCACAAGTTATTTTGTTTAATGGGTAGAATTGATGGGTTTGTCTAAGTTGGCAGCTGCTGTTGATTCAGTTACACATTCGCATGATAGGAAGCTTATCTCAAGATGTGGGAACATGGTTGTTTATACTGTGCTATAAGGTTGATATTATGTGAAGTGGAACATCAAAGCAGTTTCTGATTCTCTGAACTTAAAAACTCACAGCTGATTTAATTAAAAAAAAAAAAAAATTAAAAGCGACATCTTTCTCCACCCACTAAAACAGACCCCAAGTGTTCTTCAAAGCATGTTTAGTTTTAATGGCTTGATGATTTCTTCCCTGAGGCGTTTTTGAAGTTCCAGTTACCACCGGAATATGAAGATGTAGCTTTGAATTGTGAAGATAATAGACCATTAGAGAAGTAGGCGTTTGCCTCTTAAGATGACAAAATGGCATGTTCTGTAAGAACAGAAATTGGCAATAAACCTGATTATTTTTCCTGTAACACTCAAAAGTTCATGGCAAACTTCTTTGTGATTCATAGCTTGAAGTTGCTCTTGGAGAAGCTTGGTGAAACACGCGTTTAAAGGTGCTGGAATGCCACTCTTGCTTTCCCCCTTGCTTCAACAGTGAATCAGGGATGTGTGTTAAAATGAGCTTGCTTAAAGCCTTTGTGGCTCATGTCAGAAAAATCTTGTAATGTGTAACACAGCTTTTACAGCACTGTATGGATAGTTGTGAACACATTACATGGAGAATTTTGGGTAAGTTCTCTGTGATATGTGCCTAGATTTAACATCTTACTTAAGTAATAATCCTTCTGTTTTCATCTTGAGAGAGAGATGTAGAAGATAGAGGATTAAAAAAGCCAAAAACCATCTTTCTGCAGGTGTTTCACATTTGGTGGTAACTGTAGCAGAAACAAAAGGCAGCAGAGCAGTGTTAGTTATTTGAAGGATTACTGGCATTTTATTATCTTGTAGGCATGAAGCATTACAATGTAGTAAGCATGATCAACAGAATTTCAGAGCTGTTCCCTGTCAGGAACTGCTTCTTTAGGTATTTCCAGAGAATCTTTCTCACTCTTCCCCTATCCCCTCAATATATGCTGCCAAATGAACCCCAGTGCTGCCTTCCCAGAGGGATGCAGTGTTTGACCTGATAGTTCCCAGTACTTAGGCGCAGAGCAAAAAAATCTGAAATAAGGTGGTGATGCCCTACTGAAACTTGTAACTGGAATTAGCTTCCATTTTCTTTCAATCATGTACAAAGATGTACTTCCCTGAATAGCACTCGCTCTGTTCTTTCTTTGTTCTTCACACCATGGGGTTTTATGACTTATTATGTACTCTTACCAAATCTTCTAACTCTTACTGCTGGTCAGGATGGGTTAGCTGTAGTTCAGTATGTAGCTTTTTCTTTCAAATTCTTATCTTCACCATCTCCAGTTTTGTAGAAGTGTATGTATACCAAATATTTTGATAAAAACATGGTAAATTAAATGCAGGTTGGTTATCAAGATGTAACTGAGGTCAGAACACAAGCCTGGTGTGCAGCTCACGGCACTCTTCTTGTTTGGATGTTTTGTAGAGGGTGTGAGCGCTGCCAGTTGTCCGCTCTCTGACTCGTCCTATGAACTAAGAACAAGTGATGTCTCACAGGACAGAAGTATTGTTAGGGAGCAATTCACAGAATCATAAAATGGCCTGGGTTGAAAAGGATCTCAAAGATCATGCAGTTTCAACCCCCCTGCTGTGGGCAGGGTCACCAACCACTAGAACAAGCTGCCCAGAGCCACATCCAGCCTTGCCTTGAATGCCTCCAGAAATGGGACATCCACAACCTCTCTGGACAGCCTGTTTCAGTCCATCACCACCCTCTGAGTGAAAAACTTCCTCCTAACATCTAACCTAAATCTCCCATCTATGTTTAAAACCACTCCCCCTTGTCCTATCACTATCAGCCCACATAAACAGTCGTTCCCCCTCCTGTTTGTACACTTCCTTCAAGTATTGGAAGGAACTTCATCCTACTTCTGTTGACTGCATCCTGTAACGTCTTGGCAGCACACCTAAAATGCAGATGTGGCAGGTTATTTTAGAGCATGACTGCCATCACTTGAGCAGAGGGTGTGGTTTCACTGCAGCGTTAGTTTAATTAAGGTAGTTTTAAGGCAGACGCGTTCCTTCAGCCATCTCCTGTGTGGCTGCATGAGGAGCTGTGCTGGTGTCAGAGTGACTGAAGGAATGCACAGGTGGGGAGGGTGGGACCTGAGGAAACCCCATCTGGGCTTGTCTTACCTGGCAGAGCTGTGCTTTGGGATCGCTCCGAGGAAGAGCCTCAGCAGAAGGTGCAGGGAGGATGTGCCTTGGAGTGCTGGGATGGATTTCTTAACTGCGTGCTCAGTAGAAATGCTTCGGGTAAGCAGAAGGTGGAAAAGTTTGCTTGTTTTAAATGAATTAGAGATAGTGAAAGGAGACAAGCAAGAAGAAAGTAGCACAATTTACTGAATTGGGAAAACTGCTTGTAATTTAGACTGTGACTAAGTAGAAAACAGAACAGGACCGCAATGTAAACTTGGATTTACACGTAGATTTCTGATGCTAAAAATAAACGTATTTGTGTATTTTTAGCTCTTCATATTTTCTGTGGCTTTGGATTCCTCTCTTAATTGTTTCCTATAGCAGACTTTATAGACCAGTTCATTCAGAGAATCAGGCTGAGGGCACTGCTTTAAATTCATCAGAATACATTTTAAATGTCATGCCACTCCAGAAAGTGGCTTTTTATTGTGTAGCACTCTTCCCCGTGTTTTAAAAAGTATAGGGTGGTTCCCTTGCTCGATAGTTCTGGTGTGGGAGAAGGCTAGCATGGCTTTATTAATCTACTTGACAAATGTATCATCAGTATCATTTTCATTCTCAAGTTCTACAGCAGAAACTGTCTGCTTCTTGTAATTATTACAGAAATGAACTTTGTGCCATGATTTAACCATCTCATTTTGGACTTCGTTGGTTATGGCATGACAACTAGTGGTATTTTCCCAGGTATAAATAGAAGCAGCTTTTTATGCACTACTACTGCTCCAGGGAAAAAAAAAAACAAAAACAACAAAGAACAGAAATGTATCTTGTCCCAAGGAAAAGATGGGAGAGAAATGAAGGTGAGAAAGGAGCTACTGCTGCGGAAGAGGAAGCTCCACAGGGCAGGAGGTGTTGGACCACTGAAAGGGGAGAAGGCTGTATATGCCCTTCTAGCTTTCTCTATCCACAAACATTTGAGCCTGGTGGCTCCTGACTGTTTAATCATTTACTTTGCTCATTTCAGAGAGGGAGAGTATCACTTTGGTAAGCTTCTGATCAAACTGTAAGGCAACTGTACCACTCTTTATTTCCTCCCCCCGTTTTTTTGTTGTTTCTTTTTTGTCCTGCAAGACTGGAGATGGAAAATAGGACTAGTATATTCAGGGTCATGGGAAATACTGTAGCTGTGTATGCTATCAGTGTAAGAAAATACTAAGTTTAAAAATATACCCAAAGTGATACCTCATTATTTGACAGCTTGGATCTGGTTTCTTGCTTTGATTGTGTTTACTGTTTTAGACAATGAGATGTCTCCTCCGTTCCTCACTCTCTTAGATCCTCCTTTGACAAATAATGTGAATCTGCTCCAGGTGCTTTGTTTAAAACAAGCAGAGAGTGGGAGGAGTGGGTGCCAACAGGGTGTCGTGCTGGTGGGGTGCCACCATGCAGGGTGTCGAACCATGACACAGGGACAGAGGGATCAAGCACTGGCTGGCACTGCTGAGCCCTGAGAGCATTTGGCAGTTGGAAGGCAGTCTAACTGTCTCAGAACTCAGCCCATAGATAAGCGCAGTGCAGAGGAAGGGTATAGAAACTCAGCCATAAATACAATGGATTTTGGTTCTGCAAATTAGTAATAATCCCTAGGAGTTAATTGTGAAGACCCTTGTGTTTTATTGAGAGCTGAGAAATGGAGCACTGACCATCAGCGGCCATCGGACTGGAGAGCATGTGTGCGTCAGGCCCTCTGGGGGCACATGATGTGTCCTGCTCAGGGTGAGGAGGCCTGGAGCAATATCCTGGCCTTGGCCTCTTCTGTCTTCTGTGTCCCAGCTCCAAGCTTCACTCCATGCTGTGGCAATGTGAAGAGTTAAACATCCTCTCTTAACAAAGGGGACAGTGCAATCAGAGCAGATGCAGCCTGTAGCCCACTTGTGTGGTTTTGGCTGCCTGGTGCAGCCTCTGCTCCCAGCCCTGTGCATCATGCCAACACCAACAAGGGGAGAGGCCGGCAGGGGATTTGCCGCCACAGCTGCATGGCTCTGCAGAGGGCTCCGGCGGGTTGGTTAGGAAAACAGGGAGTCTCTGAGAACCTGGGCAGGTGGAGGATGTTGTCACTTCTGTAAGCCAGGTGTTGGCTGTGCTCTGGTTTGTGATGCAAGTTATAGGGCCCTACCTCCTTGGTGAGGGGATGCCAGGGAGCTGAAGAGCAAGAAGGATGGCTCGGGGAGCTCCTGCCTGGAGCAGGAGTGGAGGGTTGCATGGAAACGGGAGGCTGTGGACAGCTGACCTCAGTAAGGTTGGTGCCTGGAGGAGGTGGTGTGGGGCAGTGTGGCAGGTGATGGGTTGTGGGGAGATCTGGAGTGGTGCAGGAAAGCTGGATGGTGGGTGGGAGACATGAGTCTGCTATACAGACGGCAGCAGTGGAGAGAGCAAGCAGCTTACACATGAGGGAAGGTGTCTTGTTTTTTTGTTGTTGTTGTTGCTCTTATTCATTTATTTATGGTTGTTTTTTCCTCGGCCACCCATTTTGTTTTCATTCATCTCAGGATCGACTGAGCTGGCTTGGAGCTGATACCATCCGTCAGTCTTTCCTATTTTGTGTTCCTTTAAATCTCTTCATGGCTGTGATGTCTGAAGAGATCACAAAAAAAAATACCTGGTTGCACACAACTATTTTTCAAGCGATGCTTACTAATACCACTTAGCAGATATCTGTTGGGCAAGCCTATGCATAAACACTGACACGGTGGGTAATTATTAACTGTAAATCCCTTGGTTTTGACTGTGTCTTCTCTGGGGTTTGAAGGCAGTTGCTGGTAATGGATAGATTGTTACAATATTTGTCCATGCTGAAGTCTGGCAGCTGCACTCTAATGCTGATCCCTTCTTTGCAGGTTGCAGGGAACGTGCAGAGCTTAGGTGTCATTTCAGGCTGACCTTGGAGCTCCTTTTATCAGACTTCAGCCGGGCTGGAACCCAGCTGCTTTTCTCCACAAGGCTTCAGGGTGCTTTGGCTGTCCTTCAGAGAATTTGTATGAAATTAAATGCAGAAAGAATTGTTTTTTTTTGTTTTTTTGTTTTTTTTTTGTATTGTTTTTGAGGTAACACACCAGGGTGCCTTAAGTGCAGTGGTATTTAAAGCTTGAGTGTTGGCATATGGTAGTATTCTGTGAAAGTGAGTAAAAGATGGAAATTTGTAAAGCTGCTGTGCACTAACTGAACTTTCTGTGTTGTTTGCCAGTAAAAAGGAAAACAGTGGAAAAAAAAAGAAAGAAAAAGAAGAAAGAAAAAGAAGCATCATTTGATTTTTGGCTAGACAGTAGACCAGTTGCATGAAAGTGTTTGCTCTGGCACCCTTCATTGCTTGTGAGAGTCTTTGCTTATGACCTGAATTCTGGGAAGTTGTCCAAGCTTTATGCAGGCTGGAGTGCTTATCTCTTGCATTCTTTTTCATTATTCTGCACAGCAGAATACACAGACCTACTTAACAAATGCCATGCAGTGGTAGCTCTGTGTCCCGTTTCAAACTCTCTCTCCTTTGCTGCAAAGGATATGCAATTAAAGCTTCCTTTCAAGGAAGTCCTGTTCTTCAGTTCCTGTTTGTTCTTATGCTTCGAGCCTTGATGGTGCCTTTTTTTTTCCTTCTGATTTGAAAGTCTTCTATGTTAATGATACAACATGCTCGTTTTCAAGGTGCTTGTCATCTTACGTTTGTCTCTGGGAAGAATATTAATTCTCTGAGCAAAGTAAATTGTTCTCTGGTTTTATGTGAATGCTTGCAGAGTTTGCAAAGGTGCGTGTGAAACTTTACATTTGTGCTTTTGTGTCCACATTCCTGATAGAATAATATCCTTTTACAATAAACTGTTACATGAATGGTGCTTCTGACCCTCTGAATCTAACTTCTTATGGTGACAAGAAAGTCATTTGCTGCAGCAGATCTGTGATGTTTGTGCAGGGCTCTTGGTTCACGTCTGGGGAAGCCAAAAGCTGTTTGTGCACGGATCAAGTCAACTGTAAGCACGGATGGCAGAAGTACAGTTGGTTTTGCACTGCCTTTAAGTGCAACAGGCTGCAGTGTGCAGCTCTTTCCAAGTCAACTGTTGCTTGAGTGGAAGTGGGATCACACAAACTGTCCTCGTCTGTTGCTGGCAGTAGGATCTTCAAGTTCTTCTGACTGTCTATTTTTATCTGTTTCCTACAACAGCAAGACTTTTGCAGCCCATTCCTGTCTTAAGTGTGGATCGTCTTCACTAGCTCTCACAAAGGGATGGGGATGCACAAATGCAAAGTTCCTGCAGATTTTCCATTAAGCCACGAGCAAGTTTTGCAGAGACCATGAGAGTGCTTCAACCAAAAGAAGGGCAGCAGTGGAAGCAGGTGTAATGCTGGGCATAAAGGAATTCACCTGAGAGAAGCTCTGCAGCTCCATACGGAGGAAAAATACTTCAGTCCCAGCTTGCCCCTTTGTAGCCATCCATTTGAAAATCTTACAGTGCTTAGTTTACATGTGACCATAGTAAACTGGGCTTTGTTAGCTCGATTGCACGCAGACCTCTTGCTTTTTTTTTTTGTTGCCCTTGAGCAGCTACTGGAGGAGTTTCCATTATTAAATGGAGCTGATGCTGTCCCTGACCTTGGGTCGTTTGAGTCAGAAAGCGTTTTTAGAACAGCCTTGCTTTTTTAGAACAAAGCGGGACCTGAGAGTTTTGCAAAGTTCAGTCAATAACCCTGTGTTCCTGCAGCCAGCAGCAGCTTGGGCTGCTCACGCAGGGACTGTGGCAGGAGCACTGTCTGCAGTTTCTGTTCCTCCTTGCATCTCTAGGCCTCGTCCCTCTGCTCTCCTCTGGTGCAGGTGGCAGGAGGGGGTGAATCCCTCAGCAGTGCTGTGCTGCTGCCAGCTGAGGAGGAATGAGGCTCCTGTGTGTGTTGAGGTGCTCCCTTGCCCAGGTTTGGCAGGTTTCTAGCTCTTGCCTCAGACACTCCAGCTCCTTCCCAGCTAGGGAGGGCAGCCTGCCTTTGAACTCAGTCTTGGAGAGCTGGGAATGCTCCTGGTGAATGGCTCTTGCCAGTAACGTTTTCCCAAACATATTTGTATTTCATGCAGTATGGAGTTGCTCCTTTCCCCCCCTTTCCCACTGGTCCTCGGTGTCCTTCCCAGCCGCGGTTCTGCCCCACAGTGCTTCTTCTCTGGGCTGAGGTGCACGCGGCTTCAGGGCAGCTTCAGCTGGGTGCCAGTGGGGTGGCTGCCCTCAGCACTGGGCTCAACGCGGCAGAATTGCAAATGCCTGCTTTCCACTAACCATTCCAATCGCAAGGCAAAGATAAAAACGGACGGATTCATCTTTAATGAGTTTATAAACCTCAAAGGATTTGGCTTTCTTTTCAGGCAGGCAGCTGGCTTTTGATGCCGTGCTTTGGCTTTCCTTCCCTGGGTGCTCTTCCCTGACTCTCACAGCACAGAACTTTTATGTGATATTGGAGATGATTTCCAGTAACGAGTGGGATTTAGGGATGGTTTTTGGAAGCGAGGTGCTTTGTTTCCACAGAACAATCAAATGCATCTTCATCCTAATCACAGCAGTCTTTTCCAATGTAAAGCAAAGGGAATGAGTTGTCCTGGTCTTTGCAAATATCTGACCTGAGTAAAACTTGATCATTCTTTTCTTTCCAGCAGTTGGTACAGGAGGAACAGATCAAAATCATGGTTTACAAGCAAATACACAAAATGTCCTTCTCTTTAATGCAATCTTTTATATTTTAAAAGGAAAACCAAATCCCTTAGTTTTGCAGTTCACGTGTATTGTAGGGTTTAGCTGTAAGCCACAGCCTCTGTGTCAGAGTGAAGGATGCTGCTTTTTTTTTTCTCCACTGCTTTTGCCACTTCCATCTTTGGAAAACAGGATTCCTTTGGTGTTCTTTGTTATTGTAAGGGTGGTTACTCATCTTAGCTGGATCATGCAAATGACAGTGTTTGTTCTTAGCAGCAAGATGATAGGAAATGAGTTAAATTCCTGCTTTACTTTTAGTTTTTCTGTAGGGTAGCAGTAAACCGGGAGACTGAGAAGAGTGGATGGATTTGTAGCATCGGTAAAAATACCACAAGACATGAAAGCACTTTGGAATACAGTAATAGAATATTCAAGCTTGTCATTCAGCTGAATTATCTTCTGCATGCCTTCCTTTTGTAGCAGTGCTGCCTTTCACAGGGAGGATGTGTTGCTTTACTGCCACATCCACTCAGTTGCATAAGATGACTTTGGTACTCCGTAGCAATATGGCTTTTACTGCAGGGTGGCTTATAAACAAATGATTGTGGGCAAATGCAAGAAGCACAATAGGAAATCTTAAACACTAAGTCTGGTGAGAAAGATTAGTGAAGGAAGTACTTCAGAATGAGGGAGCGCAGCATGACATTGCAGTTCTGCAGTTTTAAAATACTCTCTGGATTAAGCATCTCCTTTGTTTCCAGCAGCAGTCGTTTTCAATGTTAATAGTCAAAGGCTGGCATGTGAGAAGTTCGTTAAGTATATGCCTTTCTGAGTAAGCATGAGAAAGTTTTGGGACATATGGAACTGAGTGACTTTGTAATATCGTAAATGCATGTGGTCATTCATGTCACTTCAAGTAGGTTTTTCCCGTACTGCTTCACTATAGGCTCCAAGTCCAAATTTGAATGCTGCTAATCTAATAGAATCATAGGTGTTGCTTGCAGGAGTGCTGGCATACGTTATGCTGGCTGCTTCTGGTTGCAGAGGTGTGTCTTCAGACTGCAGGAATGTTAAAGATCAGAGAGAGTTGGCAAAACCACACGAGCTTGGCTGTGCCCTGGTGCAGAGGTCACCTGTGAGGTTGTCAGCTCTGGACAAAAAGAAATTTTCCGAGTTCTAAGGAAGTGTTGTTGGGTTGTGTCATGCCTGGGAAAACGTCACACTTTTGTTTGACCAAGGCTGAGTGATAAGCCTTTAGTTTTGCACCATAAAACAAACAAGAACCATTAAGAGAGTGGTGTGATGTGAATCTGCGGCCTTGTTGTCCAAAGTAACATGGGTTCCTTCAGCCCCCTGCTTGTGTTCTGGTGAGGATGAAATATGTAAGACCAAGAAGCACCAGTAAGATGGCCCCTTGAGGAGAAATGAGGGAATGGGCCCTCTTGAGAACTTCTGCCAGCAGATAGGGGCATATCCATTTGGAGCCTCAGGGTTGCCAGTGGCAGTGCCTTATGTTGGGGTGAGACATGGCTTGGGTGCAGTTCAGCAAACTAGTGAGCCAGTTCTTGTACCATGGCTCTTTGCAGAGGCAGCTTGCTAGCAGCAGCTTGGTATCAACCTCCTCACAACATGGAGCCACGTCATTCTTCTGGAAAAATCTAATGGTGAGTGTTTCTTTTCCAGAAGGGACTTCTATTGCAAGTCTGAATTGATATTCTAACACCTAACTGATCTGTCAAAGCGTTTGTGATCTTACAGACAGCTCTTGTAAGTGCTGTCCATCTTCTCCCTGGGCTAGTCAAAGTGTCAGGCCGAAGAAGAATCTTCTTGTAGCAAAATCAAACTGACAGTTGGTAACAAGCTGAAAATAGCAGGAAATTTCTTATTTTAAAACACAAGCACAAATCAAAGCATAGGCACCATGCAGTGTTTTCCATGTATTCATATTCACTTTTTGCCACTGCGAGTGCCAGCTAATCAGGCACAGACAGTACCTAATTGTTGAAATCTAAGCATTCATTGCTCAGGAGTCAGGAAATGGGTACTGACAGGTAATCTGCGCTATGCAGAAGTCTATTGTAGACGTTCTGGATTTGTCTGCCAAAGCTGGTGTAAATATTTTCTGAAACACATGAAATATGCACTAGCATCAAACTTGCAGCAGTTAATGAAGGTTTGGTTTTCAATGTTGTTTCAGGCACAAGATGCTATTCAATGTAACAGCCAGATTTTAGGAATTAAGTTTTAAATTAACAGTCCTTTTGGACGTTGCTGTGCAAATACATTTTGTTGTTACAGGTTTGTCTTCTGTGGAAGGGATTAAAGGCTTTACTTTAGTGTAACTGACAGCCCTCTGTTGTCCTACGCCTTCAGAGGAGGTTGATGACAACTGCAAACACTTGACGCCTATGAAAATCAGCCCTCACATTCTTTAAGTTCAGAAAAGCCTTTTCATATTCTGCTCTACTGAATGTGGTATTGGAACAAAAGGTAATTTGGAAAAACCATTTAAGGTCTGTAAGCCTCAAGTTCAGCACTCTGTTTACCTTACTCTTTCCTTAAAGCACTTCCTAAAAGTGGCAGAACTATGGTGACAGGTACTTTTAAACAAGATGGACTTGACTGCAGTGCTTTCTTCAAAGCCTATTTTACACAAAGCAGTAGAAACAGCCGTGCTTTTAACTTGTCCTATTTTAATTTGAAGTTCAGCAGTGACACCTGACAGCTTTCTCCAAGACACACATGGGCACAGTATGTGTGGTGTAGAAGTGCCTCCAGGTATTTGAGGATATTGGGTGAGTTCAAGTGCACCTTTGATTCCCTTCTTATCATGCACTTCAAGTCACTCCAGATTTTTAACGACAGAGAAGTGCTTCATTTTTTCTTTGACTTTCACCAGTGAGGCGAGACAGACCCAGCTCTGTCTTTATTAGCTAGCAGAAACCAGCGTTGGTGTTCCTGCTGGTACCCCTAGGTCACCAAGTTTTGCTCCCTCTGGTTTTCTTTTTACTTAGACTATTGTATGAAGGAGCAAGTACTGCTTGACCTGTCAGTCTGCTAGCCTGTTACAGTCAGCTCTCCTTTATTTCCATTTCCTCTTTTGCTTGTTATGCAGTGTGAGTATTATCTTTAAAGAAAGGAGGACTCCACTGCTGTTTTTGCAGGCTGCTGTAGTTTGCCTCTGAGCTCTGGGTGTCCCAGGAAGGGGCAGGCAGACAGCAGCTGCTGGACGGAGATCAAAGGGTGTTGTGCTAAACCAGACAGCGGGCTAAGCTGCAGCCACAAGCAGAGCTTCCCTGGGATGGGGTTGGTTGCTGGTGAGCTGCAAGTCAGAGGGATCTGTTTCTTTGCCTTCACTCTACAGCGAGTACTTAGCCAGAGTTGAGAAGAGGTGTATTTTCTGGACTACTGAGCGTGTACAGTGGGACACAACAGAAGTAGCTTACCAGTGCTGTCTTTGTGCCCTGCCTGGGCACAGATGCTGTACTGCGTGGCAGATCTGCTCAGCTCGGCAGGCCATTAGGGTTTCACAAGAGCACTGTAGGACTTGAAACTCCCACAGCGTTGGGGTGCCCATGCTGTAGGAACAGTGTCTGTATTAGCCTTCCTCTCGCACATACCTCAGGTGCAGCAGCTGTTAGCTGCGGGACTCCTTTTTGCACACAGGCTCCCCAGTTGTGCAGCACTGACTCAGCCTGGGCTGGGTGCCTGTCTGCCCCTCAGCCCTTTGGTCTCTTCCCTGCTCTACTTTCCCAATCTCTGTGATCTCCGGAACCTCCCACAGCCACTCCTTCCCCTTGTCAGATAACAGCTACTCAGGCTGCTGGTGCCACTCATGCCTGCCGGGCAGGTGCTAGCCGCCCTGGGTGTTGCCTGTAGCTGCTGCCTTCCCCTAAATGCCGTTGTTTCTGTCTCACTCCCTGTTGGGGGTAGGTCAGACAATGATCTGAGTTTTGGTTCTGACCCACGGTATTTTGGGACAACCAGACAATTTGCATGCACGGAGTCTGTCTTTCAGAATTTCTGCATTAAGAGGCTACTGTTTTTTGCAGTCCGATGAATTTGCAGGAGCTGTATTGGTGCAGTCACATAATAGATCGAATCACCTGCACTTGGCAGAGGTAGACAAAGAGCTGATAGCTCCATGGGTGGCCAGAAAGCATCCTTCACAGCTCTGCTGGTAAAGCACAGTGTGGCAGGAGAAGCGTCTTCTGCCTTAAAACCTCTAGAAAGAGGTGTGGAAACTCACCATTAGTCTTTTTAGCTGCCATCACTGGGGTGGTGTATTTGGGTTTACGTGTAGTGCAGGTGGGACATGTTGCTTTTCTGACCTGCTGCTGGCAGCTGCTTGGGGCAGCGTTATCCAAATGCTAATGGCATTTGGGACAAGTTCATGTTCCATCATCTCCCCTGCATTCCTCAGCCCAGGGATTGTGGGAAAGTTAGAAAATGAGGGCAGTAGCACAGCTTGCAAAATGCTGAGAAACTTGCTGATTATAGAAGATATAGGAAGATGTTTCTTCCACTTATCTCATTCCCTGGGATGAGGTTCTGTGTTCGTGCTACTCAAGGCAAAATTCTCCGAATCGTACAAGAGAGGTCAGTAAGAGGAGTAGTAGGATGCCTCAGGGGATTGCATGGTTTAAAATACATCTTTGCTATAAATTGCAACAGATGGTGGTGGGATTCTTTTAGGTGGATTTTTTTTCCAACAGTACTTTCAAAAAAAAACCAAAAACCGACATGTTCTTTCTCTGTCCAGTTTTCTCATCAAAGCAAATTTCTGGGAAAAAAAAAGTAAAAATGAACAGGGAAGGTTGACTTTTTGTTGTTGTTCTGCAGCTTCAAGTTTCAGTTTTCTTTTTCATTGGTGCCAGATGGAGCCCTTGCCTCTGCCAGTACTGCTCTGCTTTATTACCCGGGCTGGGGAACATGTGGTAAATGGCAAGTGTGCAAGTGGGCTTTTGCAGAGTCTCTATGTAATTTTAACACATGCAATTTATACTGTAGGATCTGCATTCTCTTCTCTCATTAGCATTCACTTCAGTTAGGGAAAGATCTATCTTGCAAGGAGGGGATTAACTCTGCTGATTAGCTGCGGGCTATGTATTTGAAGAATTGACCGAGGATTACCTCCCAAGCCAGGTTTTGGTCCTCCCAGTATGTAGGAGCACAGAAGCTGCCCTGTGAGTTTCCAACTGATCATTTTTCATGTACTCAGGAAGGGTATCTTGTGCTGTTGGGTTCCACACAGTATCTGATTACCCCATGAAACTTGAATGCAGTCTTGAACTCTTGACCAGATACCTTATCTTCTCATACTTTTCTTTATCATCCTTTTAAGAGGTGGGTTTTAGGTTTTTGTTGTTGTTTTATATATCCCTTGCAGCAGTTGGCTGCAAGAATGGCTGGCAGTTCCAACACATTTTTCTTTTAGGACACTCATTATATGATATCTTTACTTAAATAAGGTCCTGTATGATGTAGGCTTAACTTCCTACATTTCTCCTTGTTCTGTTCTCTGTATACAGGCAGAAATTATGCCTTTAGGTATTTTTTGTCCTGATAGGAGGCTGCTGATGCTTGTTGCAGTTAAGTGTCAGGTCTTAGGAAATAGAAATCTCCTTGAAGGTTGTGAACAGAGGTGGTAATTCTTGCTTTGCGTTTTGTCCTGGCCATGTAGATTTGTTCTCATGTTCTGTAAATGCGTAGGATTTGCAGATCCCTCTTGACCTGTCAAAATGAAAGCCAGCTGTTATAGTTCCATATCTGCCTCTTGGATTGAAATGAGAACTGGCTGCCGTGGAGCTTGTCACGTTATTTGTAGTGACAGGTTTTCCTTGAGACAGCCATTGTCTCATGGACAGTTCATTTGTTTGTGTGTTTGTTTTTTGTTAAACAGATCTTCCAACAGTCAATTTTCTGAAATGTATTCTGTAAGTGTGGTGGGGTTACTTCTCTGTCCTTGAGACTGGGCATGGGAAAACTTGTACTGTTGCCTTCAGACAGAGCTCTGACACCGGCCAAGGGGCTCTTAGTAGTTAAACACTATGGCTTCAGATTGAAGATTTGTGCTTGAAAGTTGATGCTGAACGGGAGAGGGGCAAGTGCTGAATCTAGCTAAGCTTGAGGTAGCTTCCATTGTGTCTGCTGGGTGAATGCAGTGCTGAGAGCTAGAGGAGGGCATCAGTAAGGACAGGGAAGCAATTGTTCTAACAGTGTCTCATCATAAATAGTAGCGTAGGTAATAACTAAGAGTTCTGTAGTAAAGCAAGAAAATGTATTAAAGACAATCTGTGAGGAAAAGTTAAATAAATTTCTTCTCCCAAGAGAGGCACTCTTGAAATAAATTGTTGTAAACATTTGTCTACTGCAGGCTATTTTAATAAGAGACATGGGTGCAGTGAGAAAACGTGGTCACTGTTTGCAGTGTTTCTTCTGTTCTTGTTAATTTTTCATTCAAGCCCAAGCTCCCACGTCTTTCAGTTTATCATAAATCTTTTAAAAACAAATAGTTGTTTAGAGTTGTTTTTTATGGGGCATGAAAGATGTATGTGGCTGGGCTTTGACATGTAAAGGTAAGTATAACTGTTCTCATCTGAAAGCATCTCATTGTCCTTGAGTGTACAGCTTCCTTCAAGTCTTTGTAGTTTTTAGACAGATCCTAGCTTGGTGGTACTCTTATTCTGGATTGGATGTTCTAGGTAATAAAATAAATTGTAGTATAAATTAACACGTGAAAGTGTGTTTGTTTGTTTCTGAAAACACTGGCTAGCTAAGTTGTCACTAGTTGGAAGAGCCAGTTATTACTCCTCCTTGTCTCTTTCAGTTAGGTTACGGTTCTTAATTACCTTATTGTTTGCCAGCATCCCTCCCACACACTGTTTTCCTCATCCAGTACAGGGAATGTACGGTGCTAATCTTGATGAGTCTTTCCCCTTCTTGTGATTGTGGAACATGTGTCATATGGCCATAAATTTCCTGCAGAGCATTCAGAGCTTGCTTTAAAGGAAAAATTAATCATTTCATCATGGACTTTTTTTTCCTGTGGCATTTCACAAATGTTTGTGAATGTGCCTTCCAATAATAACATATTAACAGCATCTTCCCATCTACAAGTGCACTACTGCTTGTGTTTCTGGCTGTAGGAGGCCCATTCTGCATTACAGTCGAGCTCGTGATCCCCAGCTACACATCCCAGGCTCTGCATAAGACCATGTCTGGTTAGCCACACACAAATATGGTGGCACTTTGTGTTAACTGATGGGAGATGTCTCCTCCCATCCTCGCTGTATTGACTGGAAGGAGAATGCAACAGTTGGGGTGTTCTGATGCAGATCTGCGTGCTCCCCACTTTTGTTCCCCCATTTGTGAGAAATGTCTTCTACTTGTCATCTGGTTAGGTCTAGGACCTGACAGACCTCGCATTGCTGGCAGCGTGCAGATCCTGCCTGTGTGCTCACTTTGAGATCCAGCAAATCCTCACTGCTCTCAAGGCAGCTCCCCTAAAAGGAGCGAACCTGCCATTAAGTGATCATCTGTGACTATTTTTGTGCTGAAAACTCCATTTCAGGGCAGGGTTGGGATTGGGTTGTGCTGAGTAGTATTAATCCCAGAGGTTCCTGCCTCCTTCACTGGACTGCTGCCAGCCTCTGCAGTCAGGGACCTTGCAGGCTGGGGTTTTTCCCAACCTCACAGTCACAGCTGCTTAATGAAAATGCTGCCACAGAACACTTAAAAATGCTTCTGTTTGCAAGTGCGTGTAGAAAGCAGTATTGTGTGGGGTGCAGGGAGAAGCGGTGCTCCAGAGACACCCAAGCAAATTTCTGTCATGGACAATGTAGCCTTTTCCTGCACGTTCTTCCTCCTCTGCAGTTGTGGCTGCAGATTGGGAAAGGAAGGATCTTCTTACTGCATCGTATTGTGACTCTAGGCTCGGGCACTGAACTCTGCTCAGAGTTAAAATCTACTGAAAAATGGTTGGTGCAGTTTCAGTTGATACGTATTTGAGCTCCCAGCTTCATTCATACAAATAGTGGTTTCTGTTTTCTAAATGATGTTTTCAAACTGTTGTTGCAAACTTGACATGTGGATGTGAGCTGAAACTGCTGTCCATAGCTTTCCGTAGCCCTGTGTATAATGAAAAGCACTTAAACCCATCTCTGAGTTGTCCTTTTCAGATCCATGGTGAAGCTGATAGCCTACTCAGTGCTTCGCTCTCCAAACATGTAATTAAAGACTGCTGGATTAAGTATTTCTCCTTAAAACTGCATGTGTGTTCATGGCAAAATTTGTAATGCTCTTCATTCCTGATTTGAGTGCAGGAGTGAAAAACAGACTTTCCCCATTATCCAGCTGCAGAGAAAGTAAATTAGAGGCCTCTGGAGGGGCCAGGTGTCCCTTGGCAGAGTTTTGATGGCTCTTATTTCTAATAAGCACGCTGGAGTTTCTAAGTCTGTATGGTTGTGGGGAAGAGCTGTGTTCTGCTGCTTATAAACCTGAACTAAATTAGGATGTTTGTGCTCTCTCAGCTTCTCTTTCTTATGTTTTCAGTCATCCTACACTGGATTTGTTCAGTGCTTTTAGTGCTGCAGGGCTACAAGGAGCACACAGTGATTTAAACCGCTTGGGTCGGGACACAAATAGCAGCGAGGCATTAGACGTGGTCAGGCAGCACGTTTTGCAGACAGCTGTTGTGGTGGAAGGCAGCAGTAGCTCTTCCTGAAGGAGGACTTTTTTCTGAACTGAAGCAGTCAGATCTGTGAGATTTCATGACGTTAGAGAAACTAATGTGAAGATGCAGTGCCTATCACCAGCATTCCTGATCATTTGGTGTTTCAAAACATCCTCTTTGCACATACATGGCTCTTATACTGTAAACTAAAACACAAGAATGCTGAGATTATGGATGCAGATATAATGCTTCTCCGTCGTGTGTAATGCTTTAGAAAGAGCCTGCTAAGCCTTCAGTTTACAGCTGATATTCCCAGGAATCTCCAGTTGTGCTGACAAATTCTTCTCTTAACAGGCAGTAGCTTGCATGGAGGTTGCAGAGGGGTAGGAGACCAGACTGGGGGGAATCCTGGTATGTAGGAGTGCATTTGATGACAATGGGTCCTGGCCAAAGTACTGCAGGGGGCTGGTGCTCTGGCAGGGAGCAGCAGAAACTGCAGAGAGCTTCACCAGTTCCCTTCAAAGTGTTTTAAGTCAGATTGAATCTGGGTGTCCTGCATTGGCAGGGGAGACAAAGAGCCATCGCTGGTGGATGCCCGAGATATCCTGAGCAGAAAAGGAGTGCAACCCTGTGGGCAGCACTCAGCAGGCTTAATCCTGCTGGTAAAAGTGAGCATCTGTCCAGACTCATCCTGCATGGTTTTGGGCGCACAGCGTGCTTTGGAAAGCTTCCGGATTGTGCTGGGCATCACCACTGCCACCTGTGACACCGTGAGTCTGTGCGAGGGTGGCTGGGAGCAGGTGTGCTTCATTTCCAGTAAAATTCTGTGGCCGTGCTTGGGACTACGAGTCTCCTTGTATCACCGTCTGCATCAGGATAGCATTGGTTTTGATCAGCCTCTTTCCTTGGCTTAAGATGTGGTATTTCCTAGTCTGGTGAAGCCTGTAATGTGTCAGGGGCTTTGTTAATTTTCCAATAATGCACATTAATAAGAACTGGGTTGAGAAATTGCATACGAAATGTGGCTTACTGAAGCAAAACTAGAAGGTGTGGTGGCATTGCAACTTGTACTCCCCACAGCGTTATCTTTTCCTAGCATCACTTGCATCCTTTGTAGTTTGCTTGTTTATATTACCCCTGCTCTTTTTCTGAAATGCTGATTTTATAATACTGCAGCCAGCTGCAGCTGGCTTCTTCCCACTTTGCATCATAAGAAACGTTTGATTAAAAGCGCATAGTAAACTCCCTTTAAGTCCCCGTGTTTCCATACTTTGATGTTTCCATCTTATTTTTTATTAAAAAAAAAAAGCACTCATGCCTTCCCTTTGTGCATATGTGCTTCTCTGTGTGTCACCTTGGTACATTTACAGAGCCTTGTGTAAGTGGCTGTGCTTAATTCATTAGGAATTACTAACAAATAGTGCTGACAAAGTATGATTGCATGAATAACTCTAGTCATTTCATTAGTACTTACTAATTGGAGGTCCTAGTAGTAAAGGAACAGGTTCATTTCTCTTGGGAGAGCTTTCCTAGAACCAGCGATACCTTGTAATTTATGTGCAAACATGATGATTCTTAGTACCTTGCTGTGACTTTTGGTGTTGATAGTACAGCTCACTGAGAAGAAGCTCATTGTTTGGATGCTAAATGAGTTTCAAAACAACAATAACAAATCCAAAAATAAAAAAACTCCCCACCTGAATACTTTCTGTTGTTCAGTTGTCTCCAGCTTGCAGGTCTGCTCCCAGTATTGTGCCTTATAACGCAGTACTGCCTGAACAAGAAAATGGGTAGGAAATGGCAGTGCTCCTCCACTCCTCCATACAATTAGGCAGTATAGAAGAGTTTTATGTTGAACCTACAACCTCTGCTAATTTGAAGAGCTTCTGCAGCCAAGTTGCACAAAGCAGCTGTTTGTAAAAGCTTGACTGAATTTCAGTCTGCTGGTCAAATTGTGCAAGTTTGGAGCAGAAGAAAATGTAATGGTTACAGGTTTGGTTCAGCTGTTTAAAGCTGAGTTCCCTTTCGCATGGCAGGTCTGTGGTTTGAGGGGCCTTGTTGCTGGTCTTGTGTTATATATTCTCAGTAGAAGAGTCAGCACAAACTGGTCTCTTTAAAGGGGTAATGCTTTTGTGTTTGTCAGGAGTTAACAGGTATGTTCTCATTTTCTTTCAGCTCTTCAAGCTGGAAGTTCCTCTTGACTGAATGTTCCTTGGTGTGTTGTTTGATACAAATCTGAGATTGCCTGGTGTATGATTTAGTAACGTAACAAGTTTATAGGTAAATAATTTTCTTTACAACTGGGTCATTTTTTGTTATGATACTTAAATCTTGCTTCCCTGATAAAATGGAGCTTGCGTCAGTTTGCTTGCTTTATTTTGCCCCGTGAAAACACCAATGTCAAGATTCTTAGGTTAGGACAATTATTTTCTGCTGAAAAACAGGGAATATTAAAAACAGTATTTCAAAGTCTTAATAAAAAGTAATTAATTTGTGGTTTTGCTTTGTGGAATTTGTTGCTTATTTAAACAAGCTTTGATTCAGTTGCACTCAGCTTATCCCGTGCCTGTCTGCAAAGTGACCCGTGCTTTTCCATGTGTCCTGGCTTCTGAGGGTGTTCGTTGGAGGGTGTGCTGGGTCTTCATTCTCCCCATTCTCTTTCATGTTAACAAGTGTGAGTTTTCTGTGGAAAAAAATCTAGAAGACTCTCTTCTCCCTTGGCCTGAAGTGTGTATGAACTCTAATGGATCCTGCATCTTCATGAGCTTCATGATACATTTCCTGTAACAGAAGTTGGGGCTAAGGAAAGGTGGAGTAACAGCAGCGTTTCCTTGTGCCTGTAACATCCTGCTCGTAAAAGCAGGGAAATAGCTGTTTGGAAGGAAAAAAAAGAACAACTTCTAAACCTTGTGGTAAAATCAACACATTCTCCCATTTGCTGCTTAAGAACAAAGCCTGTAAGTTTTTTCCCCTTCGCAGGTTTCCTGGTGGCCATTCTCCAGCATGGTAAAATAATTTGTGTTTGGAGACGGGCCATGCAATCAGGTTGTGAGCCAGCAAGCCCTATTTTCCAGCGCAGGCTTAGTGCTGTTCTCCTGACCCTTCCTCAGAAGAAAAGATGTGTTTATGCAGTTTTTCCACTGGGATACTCTGTAAACACTTTTTAAAGTCTTCTGTTCTCACCACTCATGGAAGTCTACCTGCTGTGACCTCCTGCTCTGTTCTCCTCCATGATGTCCTTACCAGGACTGATCTTATAGGGCAGTGCCATTGCCTCACTCTTTTATTGATGGCATTAAAAATAAAATGGAGTCTGATGGTGGCAGTTGCCCCCTTACTCTGCAGTGACTCACTACTCTAGCCTTGGCTGCCTGAGATACATCTTGTGAGCTGCCAAGTAGGAGCAGAATGCCAATAGCAGCTCAGGAAGCAATGTGAGTTATGGTACTTAGCACCAGTCTAATGTGGTGCTGGGTCAGCTGGGAACATGTGCAGGAGTGTTTGTTGCAATGGGATGCTTAAAAACTTTAGGTATCCAGTTGGCTTGAGCTCTCACTTGTGAGAAATATACGCGTAGGTATTATGGAGAAACAAACTCATGCTGAAAGTAGGCAGCCACATACTATTCAGCAAGTGTATTTTTGCAGAAAGAGTTGAGTCAGGTGAGGTTGTGGTATTATTCCATTTTTGTAATGGTAGTAGCTATTGTGGTCTTTCTCCTTAGAGAATGTAAGAGCTGTGAAGAGACTTATCCTTTTGTCAGTCACCCTCTGCTCACAGCTGAGGTGTTGGGGAGCCTGTTCAAGTGTGCAGCTGGGGTCATGGCTCAGTTCCCTAAACACCTAAAGATCTTTCTTGGTTCATCTTTTCTGAATGGAGGAAGCCATCCTCTACCACATGCTTCTCAAGAAACCCCACAAAACTGTGGAAACTGTGTGTTAAACTGAGGGTAGAAGAACAAGGGATTGAAAACCCTCAGGAAGCAGGTTATCATTACCATACTGATGAGTTTATTCAAGGCATAAGCATGCATACATTTGTTTCCTCATGGTACAGCGATCTGAGGATCCAAGTACACCTCACCTAAGTGAGCTTGGGGACACTGGGACGTGTCGGTGTGGTGTGGGGATGAATGCTGGGCTCCAGAGACCCTCTCCTCCCGCCTTTACCTTCTTGTCAGCTGTGCTAATGATTGTGCTGGATATGTCTTTTGGCTACTACCCGTTTTTAATAAAACATGCTAATATTGAGGTTGCGCAGGAGGGTTCAGTCCATTAGCTGTTAATGAAGTGTTCCAGATGATCTAAATTTTCTGGAGTGTAAAAGGAGAAAGAGCTTTCATGCAGGTTAGTCTGCTGGGGCGTCTCCTTTTGTTTGCTTTTTGTGAAATACAGAATTTGGATGCCTCTTTGAAGAGACTGGGAGCTTCTTTGAAGGTGGCTTCTTAGTACTTCGGTGAAAGATGTGTAGAGTTAATCATTCAAGGCACAGAAAGAGAGATGGTGTAAAAATATTTCCTGTGTGCTCTTTCATTTTCTGCTGAATAAGAGCTGTGGTCACTGAAACCCCGTATTGTATGTGGGGTTAGTTTTTAGATCTTACCATCTAATGTGCATATATAAAGTGGCAGTTACGTAAGCTGGCAGTAAATATATAGGTTTTGTCATGATCACATTCAGTGTGCTAAGAATGTACTTCAGCTCTTTGGTGGCCTCCTAGAGGATGTACACTTTATTAAAGATACCAGTGATGGCATACAGCTTTTTCTCTTGAGTTATGATAGGACTTTGAGGCCTTTCGAATGCAGATTTGAGAAGTAGATAGTTGTGCTTCCTCAGTTTAGTGGGGTTTCAGAAGCACGTGTGGAGAGCTTCTTCCCATTGGAAGAGTTTCAGATATGAGCTCAGTGCCAGATGAACCAAGAGAGATCCCGTACTTCCCTGTTGTATAGGGAACAGTGGGTTCCTCAACAAGGAACTCACCCCAACCGTCAGCATGTGCTTGAGAAAGCGTGCATCCGTTTGAGCAGCACTGTATTCATTGCATGGTCTGATGGGGAAAGCCTCCTGTCAGAGTTGTACTGTTTCAGGAGAGGCAATGTATTACATCGTGCTTCCTCAGTCAGCATTACTACTGTGCAGTTTTTAAGGACTTGTTTTTTTTCTTCCAAGTAGATGAAATCCAAACAAAATCGACTGACTTGGTGGGACTGTGGCTATTTGCAGATTTGCTATAGCATGAGCCCTGAAGCTGGGTGTAGGTAGGAAGCTGCTGCCTGCTTGGTGCCGGAAAGTTTCATCAGATGGCTTAAGAAGGAGTTTAATGAGCCAGACTGTGAACTACCCAGTCAAACCTGAGAGGAGAATGTTGCTCTGAAGATAAAGCGGTGCAGGAGCCTAGCCTGACGCCCAGCTCCGCTCAGACAAGGCCGACAACTGAACTTGGCTCAGTGTGAGAGGCCTGGCAGTAGCCAGGGGGCAAAAGCAGCATGACTCTGCCAGGCACGTGGCTGGCTCTTCCCCCACAGAGCTTCCCCGGGTTGTTTCAGGTACCAGTTCTGATGTAGGATGGAGTTAGTTGGGGTTGTCATTGCAAGCAGTCTCTTCCTACATCCTGGTAGGTGGAGCCTGCTGGATTCCTGTGATTCAGGTTTGCATGCAAATACTGTGGTATAATGACCCTGGGTCCTGATGTTACTTAATTGTCTGATTTGCTAACTGGATGAATAGCTCAGCTTTCAGACAATACTTCACCTTCTTTTCAAGATATACTGATTAAATTTCTATACTGTATCTTGTATAAGCTTGTTTCCAGATGTCTGCTGAAAGCTAGATTTTGTTGTGCAAAGAGGCTGGCCGTCCATTTTTACTTCATTAAACCCCTTATCTCCTTAAATAGCCAGCAATCAAAGCTCATGCACTTTCTGTAGAGGAGACCTGAAGGATAGAGGTTATTTACTGTTTGTGTTGTTTCTTGCATCTCATTTTTACTAGCCGTACTGAGCAAATTGACGCAGCAGTGAAAAGTTACTTAACTTTAAAGCAGTAATGTACTGCTTTAAAGAAGTGTCATAATATGAGAAAAGCAGAGTAGAACTCTGTGTAAGATCTGCTATATCTTGGTGGACAGACCAGTGCCAGGCCTCAGAGACTATTCTTCATACAGTTGGTTTTCACTCTACACAGATGTCCGCCTTTTAAAAACTGGGTTGTGTGCCAGCAGTTAAAGAACAGCCTTATAGGGTATGACAAGCTTTGTTACTGGGGGTTTTCAGAGGTGAGGTCATGGTAAACTTAACTGAAACTTCAGCAGTGTTAACGTTACCAACAAATAGATTTATTTTCCTAACCTTCCTTTCACAATGCATGAACGTGAACTGCTTTTATATTGCTCCTGTTTAAAGGAAAATAATTTGTTAGAATGAATAAGGGGAAGTTCGTTAAAACCTGTGTTTTCTTTCTCTGCTGCTTGAAAGTATTCACAATATAAACATACAAGTGTTTACATCGGGGAAGAAAGATCATGCTTTCTGGTACCCTTTCATTAGCGTGCCAGCTGCCATTGTGCAGTGGTACTCGGCAAAAAAATAAAAATAATCTGCACCTAAAAAAACACTTATTGACTGGAATGTCTGTACCTTGTAAAATCATGCTAAAATTATAAACCGTGACTTTCTTTGACCAGAAGGAAAGAACCCTGGCAAAGAAACCAAGCTAACTTTCTTGGGGTTTTTTTGCAGATTTATAGTGTTCAAGTTATTAAAGATTGCCTGCATTTTGGTGCACTTGTTGTGTGTTCTGCATGTGTCCCAGCTCCCCAGATGTCAGAGTGCACTGAAGTTACTTGTTCTTCTCTAAAGAAATGGAGAAGCTGGAGCAGCTGAGTTCGGAGGAAAGGCTGAAAAGTCCAGGGCACGTCGTTTTGGAGAGGCATGTGATATGTTGTAAAAGTCATGAACATGATGGGTAAGCAGACATGAAACTCTGGTTCATGAGGTCTTGGCAGTATTAGGATTCAGGGGGCACAGTTACGCCTAACAGCAGTTTCCTTCTGTCTCAACAGAAGACCACTTGGAAAGCAGATGACAGTCCTTCACACTGCATTTGTGACTTTCCAGAGCTCACAGCTGCAAGAAGTGCAGACATAGGGAGTATCAGCAGGTTCCCAGAGGTCCTGCATGCGTGCCTCAACAGCAGGGCCATAAATGGAGACTAAAAGCACTCCGAAGGGTGGTACCCTCCACATTCCTGCTGAAACAGTTGTGGATGCCAGTGGAGAGGCTGCAGAAAAGGCTCACGTGCTCTCTTGAAATAGCCTTCTTTTCTGCTGCTGTTGCAGGCAGAATACCAGACTGAATGGACCGTGCACCTGGCCCAGGCAGGCCTTTCTGTTGTTGCTGCCTTGGGAAGGCAGGTTGTTCTTAGTCAGGTGCAGGCTGTTCTTTCTTGCTCCATTAGGATAATTAAGACTTAGGTGAGCCAAGCCTGCTCAGAAAAACAAGGTGTTTTGGACTGCTTCCCTGCACCATATGCCACTGACCTGGCTGGGGATGGGAGCTGGGTCACACTGAGCTCAGAGAGAAAAGGGTACTGAACAGAATGCAGAGGTAACTCTGCCCACATCATTTATCCCGTCAGAAAATGGCATTCCCTGACCAAGGGAACAGTGTGCGCCTGTTCAGGAGGACACAGGCATTCTGAGGTGCAGCTACATGCAATCATAGAAACAGCAAGGCTGGAAAGGACCTACAAGACCATCCAATCCAACCGTCTGCCTACCACCAATAGTTCTCACTTCAACACAGTGTCTAAATGTTATTTGAATACCTCCAGGGTCGGTGACTCCACCACCTCCCTGGGCAGCCCATTCCAGCACCTGACCTCTCTTGGAGAAGTATTGCCTAACATCCAGTCTGAATCTCCCCTGGCACAACTTGAAGCCATTCTCTCTAGTCCTATCACTAGTTACAAGAGAGAAGAGGCCAACCGCCAGTCACTATAACCTCTCTTCAGGTAGTGACAGAGAGCAGTAAGGTCTCTTCTGAGCTATCCCAGCTCCCTCAGCTGCTCCTCGGGAGGCCTGTGCTCCAGACCCATCACCAGCTTTGTTGCCCTTTCCTGGACACTCTCCAGGGCCTTGATGTCTTTCTTGCAGTGAGGGGCCCAAAACTGAACACAGTACTCGAGGTGCGGCCTCACCAGTGCTGAGTACAGGAGAACAATTACTTCCCTGTTCCTGCTGGCAACTCTAATTTCTGATACATGCCAGAGTGCCATTGGCCTTTTTGGCCACCTGGGCACACTACTGACTCATGTTTAGCTGAGCACTGACCAATATCTCCAGGTCTGTTTCCTCTGTACAGTTCTCCAGCTACTGTGCCCCAAGCCTGTAGTGCTGCCGGGGACTGTTGCAGCCAAAGTGTAGGACCCAGCACTCGGTCTTGTTGAACCTCATCCTTTTAGCTTCAGATCCCTCTGGAGGGCATTGCTGCCCCCAGGTAGATCGATGCATCCAGTCAGTTTGGTGTCACCTGCAAACTTAGTGAGGATGCCCTTGTCTGGGTCATCAGTGAAGATGAAGAGGACAGGCCCCAGTACCAATATCTGGGGAACACCACCTGTGACCGATGCTGGCTGGGTTTAACTCCATTCACCACCACTCTGTGTGCCTGGCCCTGCAGCCAGTTCCTTACCCAGCCAAGGATGTACCTGTCCACGCCATGGGCTGCCAGCTTCCACAGGAGAATACTTTGGGAGACAGTGTCAAAGGCTTTGCTGAAGTCTAGGTAGACCATATCAGCAGCCTTTCCCTCATCCGCCAGGTGGTTCACAAGATCATAGAAGGAGATTAGGTTGGTCAGGCCTTTCATGAACCAATGAGCCTGATCCCTCATCTGTACTGCATATGCTGCATGATCTCCCTCAAGACAATCTGCTCCATAACTTTCCCTGGCACTGAGGTCAGGCTAACAGGCCTGTAGTTCCCCAGATCCTCCTTACAACCCCTCCTGTAGATGGGAATCACATTGGCAAGCCTCCAGTCTAATGAGACCTTAGCAATCAACCAGGAGCTGATAGATGATGGAAAGCTACTTGGCTGTCACCTCTGCCAGTTCCCTCAGCTCTCGGGTGAATTTCATCCAGCCCCACGGACTTGTGGCAGTCCAGTTGGAGTAGTAGTTCTCTGACTGTTAATGAAGGTGCAGAGACCATGAGAAGGTGCAGAGCTTGGAACTAATATATTTTTTGTTCATTTGCTTCTTAGGGTTTTCAGATTTGGTTGGGCTTTTGTTTGGTTGTTGCTGTTGTTTGTTGTCTCTGTACGATTCTGGCTGCTGATGTTTCTTAACATTTGTAGATGGACACAACCAGCATTTCCACTCTGATTCTTAGGTTTTCTGTGGAAAGAAGGGTGCATCTTCTGAGCACAGGCTTGCTCTTGGGCAGAAGAAGTTGCTCTTGCTGACAGTGCAGCTTTGATCTCAGGAGACTTAAGATGAGGAAGAAGCAAGATGTTTGTTTGCAGGGTTTCAATTTCTTTCTTTCCTGTGGGTGTGCTGGCAGGTTGTAGGAAATGGAGTGTTATTTCTTGTGAAAGTAACAACTGCACTGAGATCAGAAGTGCCTTTCTGAGTTTTCTCTCATATTCTCTACTAGGTTATTCATTGTACAGTACCACTGTTAGTTAAATTCTTTATTAATGCAAACATAGTTAAATAAGTTGCATTAGTTTCATTTTCTGGACTAAACAAAACTTAGATATCTTTTTTTTTTTTTTTTTTTTTTTTTAAATGTAGAATACATTGCATTTTTCATTTGTCAAAGCCTCAGTGCTTTATCTCAAAAATAATGCCTGGTCACAGTTCACAGCCAGATCAGTGCATCTCCATGCTTGTGGCTGAATCAGTGTTCACTCTGTGTGTGGATTAATAGAATGTATGATGGTAGGATGTAGTCACTACCATTGGTTAGAAGTTGACTTGAGCTCTCAGAAGCCTTCTGTTAGACTTCTTACTGCAATACTACAGTGTTCCTGAGCAGGTTTATTTTGTCCATTGTGTTTTCCTTTGTCTATCAAGCAAGAAGATTGAGGAGCTTGATTCCTCATTCCTCGAAGTTACTAAGTTCCTAGAGATTTTTTGAGAATGGGAAGGTAGAGGAGAGGCAGCTTGTTGTATTCCGCTGTAATTTAAAACAAGTTGGGGAAGCTGAGCATCCGTCCTTGGGGCAAGGATCCTGAGGAGAAAGCCATCAGGGTTTTTGGCTGTGGCTATTTTCTAGCCCAATTCCATAGCAGCTTGCTAGCTGTTGAGGTTAGTGCTTTCTTACTGAATGCAGGACTGGGCTTTGGCAGTAACCGTGGGACTTGAACTTTATGAAAGTCCCAGATGTGATGTGATTTTTCTTTTTTGGGACCTCGGCTTGATTTGTAGTTCATTTTAATTGAGATCTATGCATTTTTTGTCATGTTCCTTGAGGATTTGTGCTGAAATACCCTCTGGGGGCCCTTGTACTGGGTATATGCGTTATGGTTCTTCTCTAAACATCTGCCATACAAAAGATGGGGTGTATGTGGGGTATGGAGAGGATAAAGAAAAAAAATACATTTTCTGCCTTTTTTTGTTGAGAGGAGGCTCAACTGTGAAGAGACGTTGCTTCATGAGTTTGAATGAAAGACCAACTACTCCCCATGGGGAAACAAAAGTACTTGCCTCATTTCCTTCTCACTGGCAGCTGTTCCTTAGGAATTTGATTTGAGAATGAACTGCTTTAGTTGACCTGAGGAATGGTTTTAATGTGAATGGCCATCAGTGGTGTTTGCTGTTAGTGTTGGGAAGTGCAGTGTGATTTTCAGAGAAAGTTAATAGGTTGGACTTAAGGAAGTGTTTCGGACCCTATAAGTCTCTGTACAGATTCTTGTGCTATCTTCTTGACATTAGGTTTTATCCTTCCCATCTGTGCTGGCCTGAGAAGCAGGGTATGGAGGGAGACACAGTGCTTTGATGAGAAAAACACGCTTAGTTGGGCTGAGAGGAGGAAGGGGTGATGACACAGCTGCCATTGCTGAGATCATCATCTGGGTAGGTGATGGAGACACACCTCACTCAGGATTTTGCATTTTACCAAAATAGCAGTGAAATGTCTATTGTTCTAAACAGAAAGTTCCTTTTTTTGATCGCTAGTACCCAAAAGTGCCTTGCTAGGCCCTGCAGCACCTAGGCTGCCAGAAGACACAGTATGAACTGCTGTGCTGGCTATGCTTCTGCAGTGACGCATGCAAGGATCTGTGTTTAGGAAACTCATCACCAGGCCTGTCTTTGGAAGAGAGGCAGTTTCACAATTCCCAGCATGCAGATTGTGTTGGACATGCATGCTGGGTGTCTCACCAGGAGCTGGGGATGAATCAGCTGCATCCAAATCAGCACATGGATGAGTTGTCAGGCTGCAGCGTGCCACCCCCCTGTGCTGCTCTGGGAGATGTGCTGGGGCTTGCAGAGCGTACCTCTGGGTTCTGAGGGCCACAACCAGAAAGGTGGCTTCTGTCCTGGGCTGGGTGAGCCAGCAGGCCAGACTGCTTTCTCCTCTTGCCAGGCCAGGTGGAACTGTTACAAGGATGGGTCACACATACTAAGCTGTAACATTCAAATCTCACCTCTGGATGCCTTCCCTTTCTTGAGCTCCATTTAACCTGGCTGAGGTTTGAGTAATTGGTGTCCCAGCAGTCTTACTCTGCACACATGTCACTTCAGCCACTCAGTGGACCTTCCACAACAGCATAACACAAGCATTTTGCAAGGTCGGGTACAGATGTGTTTATTACTGCTATTACTCTGGTGCTGGTGGGTCGCTCAAGATCTTTTACAGATGGGTGAGACAGCTCAGTGGAATTTGATCTGTTGCACCCAAGCAGAGATATCAGAGGGATTTTCCTTGGGTGAGTCCTATTACCATGTGACAAATACAGGAGGAAATAAGTCATAGTTTGCCAAGCCCTCCCCCAGCTGCTGAGGCACACTGGTCAAAGATTTATTTCTTTGCCTGAGGACATGGCTAGACAAAGCTGTGTGGCAAAAGCCAAGTGCTGCGCCATACTGAGGGAAGTTCAGCTTTGGGGAAACTGTACTGTCTTGTTAAGGAGTTATTCTTGCGTGCTGGTCGTCTGTAATTAGGGAAGATGAAGGACACAGGTGCCTCAGATCTGTGTGCGGTATGTGATGTTAGTCACTGAGCACAGTTGACCCAGGGGGCCAAGGCTTTTGTGTTCATGCAGGGCTCTGTGGGTGTTCCTGTGTGGGCTTTCTCATGGTAGCACACGTGGAGGGTTCACTGTCACTTCAGTCTGTATGACACTGATGTGATTCTTCATGGGCACTGGTGTCTGGCTGGTCAGAGTTTTTGCTTGCTTGGTTGGAGTATGTCCCGTGATGTGTGTGCAGCTGGAGTGTTTGAGCTTTTGTTTGGGAGTGGAAGCATGTCTCTAGGTTCATTCATGAAGATCCCAGGCTTGGTTTTCTCTTCAGGATGACATCTGTGTTGGCTGTCCTCCACTGCTCACTCTCTGTGGTCCTGATAGTCATGGATGAAGGACTAGGGTGAAAATAATCAAGGTAAACAGGGTTTCTGCCTGTCACGTATAGCACTTTACTTGAAAGGATCAGGTCTATTCTTTAATACTTTAAGCCCAGAAATCATTCTTTATATTCAGTCCATACTTTTTCATAATCTCTGATCTGTTAAAATTAGTTGAAACAGTGTTTAGTCGCTCAGAAAATGAAGTAAAGCCATGTTTATTGCCAGTATGTGCAGAGTGAAGTTCTCTCAGCTTTTGCATAAACAGGGCTTTCCTTCTGTATGCTGAACTTCACTTGGCCAAAGCTGCCTGGCCACCAGTATCAGTGCGAGGAGCCAGAAGTTCCAGTGTTAGCTTAGTGAGGGAGCAGTGATTCCCACGGTGATTCCCCTGCTGATGCTAGGGAGCCTGTGGCCCTGCAGGGAGCCTCATCTGGAACATGAGCATTACGCTGAGCTCTTCCTGACCCCTCACCTCCAGCTTACTGGAGCTACTGCCTGCAGTTCCTCAAACCCACTCTCACAGTTGCATTTGGTTCTATCAGATGTTTAGCATCCAGCACTGTTTTCTCCTAATACACATTGCAGAGCTGACCCCAAGGCAGCATCAGAGCAAGTCCAGCAGAACTGGGCTTTCTTAGGCATCGTGCGTGGCTTTCATACATAGTGCCTGGATCCTTGACAGCCCACAGGAGTGGGGTGATCTCAGAGGATTGCACCTATTCTAACCTAATCAAATTGCTATCTAACTTGTTTACCAGATTGTGTTTGTTGTTGAGTTTTGGGGTTATTTTTGACTCTCTTAATAATGTAGACAGGTTGTCTGCTTGTTATGAGCCATGTGAAGTTGTCCTATACCATTAATGACAATATATTCTTTTTGTTGTTTCCCGTTATTCAAAGTCCTTTCTGCCAGATTAAACCTCTTGAAGTGCACAGATGTCAGTGTGATGTTATTGAAACAAGCTCAAGGTTTAAGCATAGGTGAGACTAAGGAGTGGTCTGATTTTCAGATTAGTGTTTTCTCTTGATGATGATGATGTGGATGATTTGGGTGATTATGTAGAGTCATAGAATGGTTTAGATTGGAAGGGACCTATAAGATCACCTAGTTCCAACCCCTCTCCTATAGGCAGGGACACCTCCTTCTAGACCAGGTTGCTCAAAGCCCCATCCAGCCTGGCCTTGAATGCTTACAGGGAGTGTGCATCCACAGCCTCACTGGGCAACCTGTTCCAGTGTCTCACCACCCTTGCAGTAAAGAATTTCTTCCTAATATCTCGTCTAAATCTACCCTGTTCCTCTTTAAAGCCATTTCCTCTTGTCATCTTGGCCTCCTTCATATACTGGAAGGCAGCTGTAAGGTCTCTCCAGAGCGTTCTCTTCTTCAGGCTGAAGAGCCCCAGCTCTCTCAACGTGTCCCCACATAGAGGAGGTGCCTCAGCCCTCTGATCATCTTTGTGGCCCTCCCCTGGACCTGCTCCAAGGGCTCCATGTCCTTCTTGTGTTATGGGCCCCAGAACTGGATGCGGTACTCCAGATGGGGTCTGATGAGAGCAGAGTAGAGGGGCAGAATCTCCTCCCCTGACCTGCTGGTCACTTCTCTCGATGCAGCCCAGGATATGGTTGGCCTTCTGAGCTGCAAGCGCACATTGTTGGCTCATGTTGAGTCTTTCATTAACCGACACCCCCAGATCCTCAGGGCTGCTCTCAAACCATTCTCCACCCAGCCTTTATTTGTACTTGGGATTGCCCCAACCCAGGTGCAGCACCTTGCACTTGGCCTTGTTGAACTTCATGAGGTTGGCACAGGCCCACCTCTCAAGCCTGTCCAGGTCTGCATGGATAGCATCTAGTGTGGATTCCCTCTAGCGTGTCAGCTGCATTGCTTAATGACAACAGTTGGCTCCTACTAAGCAGAGGAGAGGCACCTGCTTGATCTGTTGTCCATGAAATAATGCCAAGCATTAAAGCTGAAATGTCCACTATTAGAAATTCACTGTCAAAAGTGCTAGCAGATTGGAGAGGTGTGAACTCATCTGTCAAAAAGATGAGTCTGGGCTGGTATCTGTTCTGAGGGGCTCGTCTGCAGCTGCAGGCGCGGGGAGCTTTCTGATTTCAGCTTTGAGTCTGTAAAAGCAGATGTAGAGGCAATAAGTGCTCTGTCAAGTTTGTGTGGCCAGAGTCTTGGCCTGTTCTCACGCAGTTTGGAGATGCCATTCAGAATGCCCGCTGTGTGTCATTGCTTTTGCTGTTTATTTTGAACACTAAAGCAGCAAAATCTATTTTGATTTCAGAGGAAAAAAAAAATACCACTTAGGCACAAGAAAAAAAAAGCGAATACTGTTTTGTTCTCATCTGTTCATTTGTTCTCAAACTGAGCACTGCAGCGGTGTCTGAGCCTGTGAGGAGATGAAGCAAGAAATTCAGATGAAGTTGTATTTGTAACTCTGATGGCAGTTTGGAGGAAGATGACAAATAGAGGAGTAAGAAAGATTCATTTCTCTAGTGGAAAGCGGAGGCTTGGATTCTGAAGTCATTTAGTGATTTGGTATTTGGTCATAACGAGGAGGGGTTTGGCAGCCGCGCGGGGTGCTCCGTGTGCTTAGTGAGAGTTGTGCTAAGGAGCCAGTGGGAGAGTTGTGTGGCTGGTATTCACTTTGCCTCAGTTTCCTCATCAGTGAAATAAAGGTGTGTTCCCCTTGTTACGTAGGAAAGCAGCGTTGGAGTCAAGATTGGAACCCAAGGTTCCTGGCTCCCAGCGCCTTCAGACCGCACCTTTCTTTTTATAGCTATGGGAGAAAAGTCAGCTCCAGCATGTCATTTAGTAAAACACCGTATAGGAAAAGCAGCGCTGAGCCCCGGAGAGCTAAGACTGGCTGGTTTTAAATTAGGAGACAGAAGAATGCTTTGCACATTCTTTCTGGGAAATGTCAGCTTTCAGTTCCGCACCGGCTGCTCTCATCCTGGCGAACCGAAGCGTTGTCCAGAGGAGCTCCTCTCCTCCCCACGGCTCCCGCATGTGCCCGTGTTCAGATGGACCCCCAAAGCTTCAGGCCACCGCTTCTCCCTTTCTAAGCTCTGCCTTAGACTGTTAAAGCTGAGGGCTGCAGCTCTTTCAGACTATATATGGCGTTGGTGCTCGTGGTACAGTGTATTTATAACGCGTTTCGCTGCGGCGATTTGGATTGGGAACAAATGTTTGTTTGGATAAAATCCAACTCCAGGGATCGGTTTTACTGCTGAGTGTAAAATCCGTAGCAAGCTCATAAAAAGCAGCACTTGAAAATCTAATAGGGCCTTCCCCATGGAAAAACCATGACTTTGGTGTGACGTTACGGAGCTGGCGTGACTCGCGATGGCTCACATAGCAGTCAGCGCCCCAGTGTGTATCCAGGCTGCATTGTGGGGATGCTCCTGCCTTCATGGCACACGTGGGGACTGCTGGTGTTACTTGGTAGCACACGCTGCTGCTTTAATTTGTCTTGTTTGTTTAGAAATACCCATTTGTGCCCTGATTAATATTTCCAAAATTCCAGCCGTATTCTTAACGATGTTGCATAGCATTGACATGAACAAATGGAGCCCTAAAATGAGCTGAGCATTTTTACATACCCCTAGTAAATATTTGAGTGAAAACAATTGGCAAAAGAATGACACAAGTGTCTTTGGGTGTGTTGATTTAACCGTCTCGATTCAGTTCAAGTGTTCCACTTGAATCACCTAACTTCCTTGTCCTTTCTTTTGCCATACAGATGGTTAATGTGCATTGAGCCCCTGTGGAGCAATTGTCACCCAGACTGGGAAGGCACAGATCCTGAGTCATAAGAGAAGTGACCTTTATTTTGTTTGCTAAAACCTCTCTCTCTGTTGTTGTTGTTGAAGGATGTTCAGAAGGAGACCGAACCTCATGTTTATCTCAGTAAGGAAGAAGTTAAAGAGAAGATACAAAGCTATAACTCCTCTGTCACTGATAAATTAAAGATGACCTTGGTAAGTTTTGCATAGGGTTTTCTGTAACTTACAGTAGGAGCAATTGCGTGGTAACTTTGTAGAAAATAATGAATCATTTTGTCCTTAGCATCTTACATGTGAAACTGCCTCTAGCTTAATGACTTTGTAGGAAGCTTTTTCTTAGATCTGGAAATTAAATCTTACATCTGGAATACTTTTATCCGTGTTGCTTTTATATGTGAATTGAAACAAACTGTGAAGAAACAAATCAACACGTCATTTGAAATGCATTTAAGATAAATTCTGTTTTAACACCAAGGTGTCAGTTTGTCAGACGAAAACCCTTCAGCTGGTAAACGTGAGCATATTCATTCTGTTTCGGTTTGTAAATGTTTGTCAGGCATCTCTTTAACAGAAGCGTGAACAATTGAGAAAACTGAAGACGTGCATTATTTCTTATAGGTGACTTAATGCTCAGAGCAGTTGTGTACGTTTTCAGCATGAGCAGCCTTCTTACTGCTGCCCTCTCCATGCTGATTCGGAGCATTTGGTGTTTTTCTTCCTGTTGCAGAACTCAAATGGGATTTACACTGGCTTCATCAAAGTTCAGATGGAACTATGCAGACCGATCACTGTGCAGTCTTCTTCCGGCCAGGGAACGTGTGCTCCCAGCAATAACGATAGTGCTTTTTACCTGCCGAACGACTGTGTGAACACACTTCACATCAGCAGCACCAATACTGTCCGTGAAGTCATTGAGGCCTTGCTCAAAAAGTTTTTTGTTGCTGACAACCCCGCAAAGTTTGCACTTTACAAACGCTGTCACAAGGAAGACCAAGGTGGGACTTCAGGGCACTTGGGTGATGGAGTGGTTTGAGGGGGAGCTGTGTTCTAGGAGCACTTGAAACAAGTGGGGTGGAAGAAAGAAAGATTGAGGGAGGTGGTGGTCTTGGTCACTGCATGTGATACTCTCAGCACCATCTGCTGGCAAAGTTAGCTGTACGTTGTGTTTGGAAATACCAGAAGATGCTGAAGCTATCTTTAGTGAAAAATAACTTCCTGCCAGCGTTGTGTTTGTGCACTTAGGTTAGGAATCTGCCTTCTTCTGTGGGCAGACATTGACAGCGGTTTCAGGAGCTCGGATGTTTCTGTCTGGAAAAAAAAAAAAAGGGTTTCAGAATGATGATACCACAGCTGTGATGTTTTAAGTACTTATTTATAGCTACAGAGCTGTGTTGTATTTCCTCCTCCCACCCCCACACATACTCAGAATCTGTGTTGAGTAGAAGCTGCTTCATTCATATTTGAGCTTAGCCTTGTGCTGCTGCCATCTCTACAGCTCATCTGTTCCAAAAGAGGTTGGAGAATGTGTACATTTGTGGCTACAGGTGCAGATCTCTAACGTTGACCAGCACTGATCAATCAAAACATGTCAAACATCGTTACTGAAGATGGTTAATTTCTGTTGCTTCTTTTCCTGCAGTTTATATATGCAAGCTGTCCGACCGAGAGCATCCCCTGTACCTGCGTTTGGTGGCAGGCCCCAGGACGGAAATGCTCAGCTTTGTTCTGCGTGAGCACGAGACTGGAGAGGTTATGGTACGTCACACTCAACACTTTTTGGTTTTTGGTTCCTAAGTGTTGAGACTGTGGTCAGACTGGCCTGCTGCTACTTGCAGAACAGAAAAAAAACCAGCATAAAAGAGTTTATGTTTTCAGATTTGTCAGATTTGTGAGTAGGGTGCCTGGTGCTGTTTCAGTTTGGAAATAGTTTTGAGGGCCTGAGGTTTTGTTTGAAAAACGCTGTGTATACAATAATGCTTCGTGCACTTCCTGTTATCTCATCTGTCCCTTTCTCTTTCTAACTTTACAGTGGGAAGCTTTTAGCCTTCCTGAACTGCAAAACTTCTTGCGTATACTGGACAAAGAGGAAAACGAGCAACTGCAGATCCTAAAGAAGCGTTACGCAGCTTACAGGGACAAACTTGAAGAAGCCCTTGGAGGGGTGTGGAAACCTGGTTAAAAGGGGGCCAAAGCACACTCAGGAAAAATGCACACAACCAAATGTCAGTATAGCATGCCAAACCCAAAGTACAAAAGAGCAGCAAAGAGTAGTTTTCTTTATTCAGAAGACTGTTTCGTGATGCTAGGGTGCCTGAATTTTGCTATAGACTTAGTTCCATAAGCCAGGTTACTTAGCATCTCACACCCACAAGTGTAAGGGATTCTGCATGTTTGTACATCAGTTTGCAACCCTCTGTGTGCCTAGAGAGTTTTCCAAGTAATCTTGGTGCAAGCTGTGAAACTGTAATCAATTTACTAGGATGCTATGAAATAAGATTATTGTTTTTTCTTCTTTGCTTTAATGGTAGCTTTACAAGTAAGGAGGTGCAAATTGATTGGTTCAAAAAAATGAATAAATCTGTCTGGAAAATAATTAGTTGGAGCACTATCTTTGAGATGAAATTGATTTGCACTACCTTTCTGTTTTCAAATAGTTACTGTATAATTTGTGAGGAAACTGTTAGAGATGGAAAGCATATGATACTTTATGTTTTGCTCTGTGAAATTGGTGGAAGGCTTTCAGTTGGTCTTCCCTGAGAAGGTAAGGAGAAAGTTGAAGAGAGGGTTAGAGTCGAGGAAGGAAGAGTGTAATAGCTGATGGAGAAGGACTGGTTTTAAATAGAAATAGTATTTATACAGAGGAAAGTTAAATACTAATTCTACAAGAGTAAAGTTTTAGGATGTCGTAATATTGTGACTAAGTTTTAGGGTTTGTTTGTTTTTTTTTTTAAATTGCATAAATCCACACTGGAAAAGAAATAAAGATGATAGAAATATTGGGAAGGAAAAAGAGGCAAAAGCTGAATAAGAATGGAAGTGGAGCTGCACATACAGGTCATTTTTGGAGAAGCTAGTTCCATAAATGTGTAATGGGGGGTTGGAAAGTGTAGCAAAGCTAGCCACGTGGCTGCTTACTTGAATTCTGAAATGTGGACATTATCTAAGATAAAACTCTGTGAGAAGTACCCATCTAGTGAGTGTTCAGGATCTTAAGCTATAACTGCAGACGCGTTTGGGCTTTATTGTTAGTCAGAACTTTCCTTTGGCTCAGCCATCCATTTTTAGGCTGGATAATTTTTAACTGTCGTATCTGAAAGACAAAAATAGCTTCATCTGCTTCCTTGTCTGTTGAAGATTCAGTCGGGCAAAGGAAGTAGAGATTCGTGTTTCCAGCGTAACAGAAAATTATATTGACTGTGCTGGTGGCCGAGCTTAGCAACTCTTGCTTTTAGTAATTCAGAAGATTTTCTTCCTCGTATTTTTTAAATCCTTAATTGAACATCTGATTACCAAATTACTGCTGATGTACTTGATTTAAATGTAGGAAAACTGTAGCAAGAAAAAAATCGACTTTTCTGTAAATAAAATTGTGGTTCTTTCAGAGTTATTTATCTAAGAAGCACGCTGGAAAGAAACCAAAGAAGTGGGAGTGCAATAGAGGCATGAGGCAGGTTGGGGAACCCTACTTCATTACCACGCCAGAGAGGAAGTGAGCTGTACAATGAGGTGAGGCAGGGGGAAGTGCTACAGGCTGAGGAACAGCAGAAGTTGGTGGTGTTTTCTGTTCAGTTTCGTTTTGTTTGGGTGGGTATTTTTTCCTCTGCTCCTAGGATGTTCATTTTAAATTGCCAAGGAATTGTTAGAACTTTGGCGACATCTAATGGATACTGTGTGAAACTCCATGATGCTTCTGTTCATCACCTTAATTTGGTGTAACTGTGCCTTTGTTTCCTTCCCCTAGGCTTCTTTTTTAAAAACTCTTCACAGGTGTTTTTTTGGTAAAAAGAATTTGACAATCATAATGTTTTCAAGTGTTAAGAGAAATTAAAAGTAGGACTAACTATAAAGTATATATAAGGCATATCTTGTTTGTTTTAATTTCACATGTAACATTGTAGTGCATGTGTGAGTTAGTAACGTTATCCTCAAGTGAGACACTTTATAATGGTTCAGGGAATGCTTTTTTGTTCTGTTCCAGTTTGTTTTTTTCTACGAAGCAGCAGCATGTCCGTGGGTATTCTCCTAACATCCACTTATTTATATGCCTGCCCGCAACGATGTAATCTCTACATTATCGCTGTTAACGCTGAACCATTTGTTGCTCAGATTTAAACACTGTTTGAGTCTAAAAGCGGAGTGTAAAAGTATGTGAATTTTGTTTTTACTTGAACTAAATTATCAGTCTTTTTAAGTGGGCACATCTGCATTTACTTTAGCCAAAAACCTCAATCGGTGTTGTATGCACTACGACTTTTGCATTGGGGGAGAAGGGGCAAGAACCAAAACAGCTTCACTATATTTTAATTTTGTCTTAGTCCATGGTTAATTATTGTAAGATGTCATGTGTGGGGTTAATTATTGTTATTATTATTTTTTACACACTGGCAACTACAACGGCTTTAATTTAAAGAAAAATAGCGGTCGTCCCTGGTCAGCTTTTCTCTTTTGGATTTTAGCATCAAATTAAACCGTCAAAGCTTTTGTTGCAGAACCGTTTTCATTTCGTTGTGTGATGGTACCAAAATGATCAGATGATGGGGTGGGGGGGGGTGGGAGGAGGGGAACGCAGGGAAACATTAAAATATATGTCTTTAAAAACAAACGAGCATTAAGCTATTTATAATTTTAACAAGCTCAGTTTTATTTTTATAGGGAAGTTTTTATTCCCCTAAAAGTTATTAATGAAATGGCAAGTGATGGTTCCGTGATTAAAGTTGAAGTTGGCAATACTTCGCTCCGTGGTATGTTTTTATTTTCCCATTATCTAGAGTTGGCGTTATGGTGGTTGGTTGCTGCATGAGGGGTCAGAAGCAGAAATGTAAGTTTGCCTGGAACTGCAGATAAATGTAGAGTGTGTGTGTGTGTGAGAGGGGAGTGTGTAGGGTGAGCGTGCAAGGGCTCACAAGGGCAGAGAGCTGCTGTGGTGCTCCAAGCTGGCTGATGTGAAAATCAGGATGTATAAAAGTAACGTTGGATGTGTGATGACTCTCAGTAACTGAAAAATGGCTGTCTGACCAGCACTCATCTTCCTTCAGTACCAGACTGCTGGAAGAGCTGCAGGGTTTGCTGATGAAGATGGTGTTTTGAGGCCAGATTCACCCATCAGTAAGCTCCCTCTGCTGTTACACTGTGGAGCTTTGGCACAGCCACACGGGGACATGCAAGCCCTATCCCAGCACCAGTGTGAGAATGTCTCCCTGTGGCCCACACGTGGCTCCAGCTGCATGGTGCTGAACGTGGGGCTGACACCGGAGACCTGCTGGACCTGGTGGGTTCCAGCCAACATTTGCTCCTCAGAAATTGTGAAATGGATCATGTTGTGGGGGCGGTGCCTCCATCTATAACGAGAGCATTATGTGTTCAACCCAGGTCCAGATTCCCGGGTACAGCCTACGTGGCACTGCCATTTTTCCATTTGAATTGTTGTTGAATCCATCCATCCCATCTTTCTACTATAATGTTACTCTTAGGTGAATAGGGTAAGTGGAAACTCCACTTAATGTCATACTTTAAGACCATTCCTGTAGAACTGATTTATAAAAATGTGACACGTTCTCTGGCTGCCTCTTGTGGCTCTGGGTGCGCTGCAAACTGCTGGTTGAATTCCAGTTAAATTAATAAAAAATAAATAACTCAGTTGCCTACCTGGGTGCAGTGGGTAGGTCAGGCGTTACCCAAAAACCTTACTATTCTAACTAACTCCAAACATAACAAGTTCATCTCGTTCTTCGGAGATACGCGTCACAGGTCCAATACGCTCTATTTACCATGTACCTCAGAAGACTTTCCCATCCCTAAGGTTTGATGTGTGACGGGACAGTTCTTCAGCACAAAACCCACAAGCAGTCACCAGTTGGTCTACTTGCAGCTTAGTGATTGGCCAACCTCATCTTGCTGCGTGCTCATACAAGTCGTGCACTCTCCACTGCCCCCTGTAGGGAAGATGCTGAGCTGCAGGGGGGAGATAGCAAACCTACAGTAGAATATCCCAAGTTGGAAGGGCTCACGAGGATGATAAAGTCCTGCTGACCCAAGGGAGTCACCTGTGGGAGCTGGAGCCAGCTCTGCCTCACCTGGCTGAAGCCTGAGCAGTAGCATTGAGTCCAGGAGTGTGGTTAGACACTGCTAAATATTACCAGTCCATACAGACCTGTGCATCCAACCCGTGGGGTGAAAAGTCATCAGACAAATGTGTCCTGGAGCAATGCAGCTGCTCACACAACTTGCTCTGGTTGTGGTGAGCACACGCTGTCATGTTGTGTTCTGCAGAGGCAAGAGGTCATTCTCCACATCACTGTTGTTTGCCATTGTGCAAGCTGTAAGTAGAAGTGCTTTCAGCTGTCGCAACATGGGACAGAAAGGGACCAAGCTCAGCACTCTGCAATGAGACACCCTTAGCAAGCTCCATCTCAAAGCTGTTTCCTAAATTGCACTTTTTCCTGCAGTAGAATACAAACCTAAGTATAGCATCATAGCCTATATAGTGTGACAGAAAATAGCAGCACGAGGCTAAGATTTCCCTCTTTAAATGCAGAATCTGGTATGAGATTTCAGCCGTGTCCAACGTGCCCAGCGTGCTGCCACTAGATTTGATGACAGCAATGTTCAGCCTGTTTTTTTTTTTCCCAGGCAAAAAATCATCGCATTGAACAGTGGCTGTGAAGTTCCCTGTTGGGGTAAACAGGTGCTTTCTGCATGCCACTAATCCTGGGCAGTTCTTCATGTCTAGGGCTGACAGCCAATACCTTGAGCATCTCTCTCTGCTCGTAACATTCTTCCATGGCTGTGAGTGGGCAGACGCCAGACATTTCCTATCTGTTTTTATGCTCTGGTATGAGTGCCTGTTGGACAAAGTTAGAATCCACGTTTTTAATTAACACTGGGACAGAAAAGTGGCGTATGGGATATCTTCTAATGCCTGCTGCCAAATGACAGTGTGTATTTTTAAATGTGAGCCAGGCTGGGGCGAAAGCGCCGGTCACACATTTGGAACATAAGATCTACTTCAGCTCAGTCTGTGCGAGTGGAAGAGCAATTAATCAGAGGAAATGCTCCCTGTGTTCAGCAAGAGTCAGTAAATGTCACTGGGTGCTGCTTTTTCCACGTGGCAGAATTCAGAGTCACACCTTCACCTTCCATGTCAGCCATCATTCTGTTAGACCAGCCCTCTGCTGCCTTCTGTACACAACAACAAAATACAAAGGAACACTGGTGGAGCAGTCCAACCTCTGCTGCCGTAACACCATCACTTGCTTCTGACATCATGGACTGGCTCAATAAAATAGGAGGCATTACTTTCAGAGCAGTCCTTGTACTTTTTCTAGGAACACTGCTGCCTTTTCCCGTTATCTTGTTAAAGAGAAGAGGTTTATTTTGGCAGCTGGAACAGGCCCAAGCACCACTCCCACCTCAAGCAAGCACGCACCAACTCTACTTTGGCCATACTCTGAAATGGATGAGCTACAGGACTGCCAGCTTCAGCAGCACCTGAATGACTGTGTATTAGCACTGCCCTTCCTTTCAAGTCACACAATTTTTCCTTTAAGCAGTTTTTCTTCCAGAACAGGCGACTCCTCTCTCATTGCACAGTGGCCATCTTCATAAACATGGCTCGTTCCTACAAATCAATGGCAAAGGTTGGGATGGTTTCACATTACCACGTGGGTATCACTAGCTTCACTCAGCAGGATGGGAGCTTGCATCCAGGTACCACAGAGCTTGCCTTTCTTGGGGCCTTAATGGAACTGCCAGGTTTTCATGAGCAGAAGCAACAAAAGAAATTGAAGCGTTCCTTCTGCTACGCCGGTTTCCAAAAGATGGGAAAGCACAGATTGCTTTCAGATGAGCTCATTCACCTCAACGTTTCTCCCTCACGCAATGCAGGTGTCATCCTGCTGGACACCACACAAAGGATCCACTGTGATCACACGAAGCTCAGTAGCAGGCATCCTCACGTGACAGGGCAGCAGGCAGAGGACAGGCTGAGCAACGGGGAGTCAGTGCAGACACGTGACACGGTTGGATCCTTTGGAAAGGTTTAATTGAAATTCAGTAACAAAGGGAAGAAGTTTGATAGGCAGTTTATTTTTTCTTTCCCCAAAAGTGCAGCAGTGAACAGGGTCCTCTGGAAGGGCACTTTCTAAGCAAACGTTCAAAACAGCAGAAATTAAGTATGCTCACAACACGCTACAGCAAAGTATGCTCACATACAGAAAAGAGTAACACAAAATCAACTTTAACTGAATCACAACACAACCGAAAGTCGTTGAAATACTGTATGATCAGTCAATGTTGACTTGGAACAGGCATTGTACCTACTCTGAGTATGTGACTGCATGTCTGTCTGTGTTACAGCTGTATTCCCCACACAGCAGAGCAGCGTGCTGTGTCCATGCTGCGCCCACATGGACTGCTGGGTACACTTAGAGGCCGAAGTGATGACACAAAATGGCTGATGTGTAAGTTACAGGATAATGTAGAAGTTAACCCTATTTCTCCCTGCATAGTATCTGCTTTACCAGATCAGATCATTAAAGTTCACAGCTCTGCCTTTGATAATAATGACTTATAAAAAAAAAAAAAAAATCACATTTTACCTAAACATAACTCTGCACCAATAAGGCCCCTTCATTTGACACAAATGCCTTCAGTACCAAGGTATGGATATAGCCATGATCACACTGCATATGAAGTGGAATATCCAGGAAGACAGTTGAGCCATAAAAACCATTTGGTTGGGAATCAGATGTGGCTGCAAGTTAAAAGTTCCTTCATAATATTTTTTTCAGTCAGGAATTAACACTGTTCATGCAGGGCTCTTCAAACACTCAGAATTATTCATGGGAATAGACACAGGACAAGTCACAGCCAACTCCCCTCGAGCTCAAGGAAGCCGGGCAGCTGTTTGTTCCTGTTCGTCCTTCAACTGCGTGGTTCTGCCAAACAGCACTTGAATCTCTACCCAAAGTGAGAAGCAATTCTCCTGAACAGCCCTTCTCTCTGTTTTGGTTGAGCAAGGACTGACTCATTTCATCCTGAATTTCAATTGAATATGACATCTATTACCTATGACAGATTTCAGGTGTGATTCTCTGACACTGAGAGCAGAAGTTACTGAGTCTACTTACGCAGGCAGTTGTTTACAGTGCATACAGACAGCACAAGTGCTGACCTGGTACAACTGTCTCATCATGTGTTTAATATCTATGCCAACTCTGTCAACTTCAGTGCTACTTAGTAGGCAAAAAGTAAATGGTTCAAAAAGAAAGATTTGCTTACTATGGCTTTAGATCACTTTGAGTGTTACACATCTGTACCCAAAAGATGTTTTTTCTACCTTTTCTCTATTGAGAAGCACAGTGCACATTGCTTGCACTGAAACTTAACAGGAGTAGGAAGTTGACATATGATCTAGATCTGACAGGATTTAACGTGCAGCAAACTGTATTATACTAGCCTCCAGATAGCTACCAAAATGAAGCCTAAACAAAACCCAACCCTAAGCAAGACACTAAGTAAATGAACCTTAAGTTTAGCTCAGTGTACAAGAAAACACATTTGAGAGCATGAAGAACTTTGGTTTTTAAAAGTCAAAGCAGAGTCTAAAAGATATTGACAGACAACACTAAGGCTTAAAAAACAAAAGGAAAAAGGTAAAGCTACAATTGTAATGGAGGAAAAAAAGTCCTGAGCATCTGAAAGCATGGAAGTAGTTTAAGAGTATCCAAAAGCCTCAGTACTGATACAGGTACTACAGCTGAGAAGTTACCTTTCAGGCATTTTGTCTCCAAATATTTGGTCACTAGAGATTTGAAACAAAAGCTCCCTCATACCTAAGCTGCACGCCATACAGAACTTTGCAGCTAAGCTACATGAAAGGCAACTTCTCTGCTTCAGAATCAAAAGGAAACATCAGCTGATTTTGAGCATTATTTTTATCCAGTGTACGGATCTGTGTACTGGGATATGTACCTCTACAGTTGCAATGCAGCTGTACTTTGTTGCCTCATTGGTTTTACCTCCTTGGGAGAAGGTTTTAGTCAACAAAAATTGAAAACATCTCTTTGGAGAGGAGATCTAAAGTATCTGAACGGCTAAAAACCAGAGAGTTGTGTCATGGTTTGTCTGGTAAGGGAAAGATTATCTTGCCTGATAGCACAGTTGATTTATGCATAAGCAACATGAATTTGTCTCGCAAAACAGATAACAGTTCAGTGTTTCTAGAAGGAGTTTTGCCAATCATCTATGGAAATCTATATACTACCTCAAATTCAGCTTTTTTCAAGATTTAGGAAGGTATTCAAGTCTGGGTACGAATGACAGCTGCATTTCAGACAAGCCTGATCAGAAAGTTAAAAAGACATCATCACCTTTCCAAAGGGAAACGCTAACGTACCGTCAGATGTCTGACACGCAGCCCTTTGGTGTGAAGGCCACTCACTGCAGAGTCTGTATAGTTATGTCTCAACCAAAAAGAAACTATGAAGTACTTAAACCGCCTAAAATTGCCCTCTAACTCCTAGTGGACAGTGATTTACCTATTCTAGTTAGTTTTCCTCTCAAAACAGCTTACCTTCAGGAACCTAACTGATTCCAGATATCTGGAGGTTAGAGATAGATCAGCTCTACTGCTGTGCCCTGTGTGCTTTTTGCTCTTGTTGGTTTTTAGTATTACTTCCACATATTCAAATAGACTTACTGGTTAGCTCAGAACACAGGCACGCTTATTTGAGTACTCGTTAGTCCCAACACTGTTTTGATTAACACAGCAGGAAGCCTATGTTAAATCTTGAAGAGTTTTGTCAGTAGTACATATTAACCCAATCCAGCATTTCAAACTAAGAGGCTGAAATTACATTCTTGTTTGCAAGCTACCAAAGCAGACCTACAGAATTCATTGGTCTCATTTAACGTGGTCTCAGTGACAGAGGACACTCTGCATACTGATTTCAGTTCTGCAAAAAAATTTCCTGCTAGTCAGATCCTACAGTTTTGACTGATGCCTTCCCTAAGCTGTTCTGGGCTAGTTTGCTATTGTCATTAAGAGCTTTGAGCTCAGCACAGGAAATCTATCCATAAACACAGCCTTCAAAAAGGTATGTGACACTGAATATAGGTGAGCATCACTGTGCAATAGCACCTGCCTATCTAACCCAATTCAACTATGCATTTACTGATTTGTTTAGAACAAAATGAACTGTTCAGATTCACAGGCTGTAGATTCACCTCCGTGCCTGTGATACGAAAAGGTATTTGAAAGACAAAGGTGGTAATCAATTATCTGAGCGAGAGAGATTTAGCTGTGTCTAATGATTTAGTTACAGTTCAGCTGTAAAATATACATATTGCACAAGGCAACCAGCTAAAGACGAAGGTTTTCCTTCCAAACAGGGTTTGAATAAGCCCAGTGAGTCTTCCAGCTGTGATCGAGAGTTTCAGAGACAGACCTGCTGCAGTCACTGGAGAAACTGGTCAGTGGGAGCTGATTGCAGGAGGCTCTTAAATGCTCGATAGGGACCGTGTGGAAAACCTCCGAGCCCGAACACCATGATTGCTGAACATGAGCCGTGGGTCAAACCTGTACCTGTAACAAGGAACAGTCTGTGTGAGCTACAATTAGTCTGCAGTAACAAGCATTTCTAGAAACAGCTGATCTCTAGGATAGCTCTGGTACAATGCTATGTGAATAGCAGACAGCAGTGACACTCTATCACATTAATTAAAACAACGCACAGTTACAGAGTTGAGGATCTCCAGAGAAATAAATCAGAGCTATAACGTACCAACAGCACACGTGTAACATTCATGAGATGCCTTTTAATAGAAGGTTTTGCTGCCTCAACTTACAGATCTACGCAGCCCATCATTTTAAGCAGTGCCTAAACCTTCAGTCCAAAAGAGCACTGACTGAATTCTGAAGAAGTCTGGTTTCTTCACAGCAGCTTTCTAACATGTACAGTTTACACCCTGCAGTAAATATCCTTTGCTAACAGCACATCCAGGAATAATCAGAGCAAATATTTGGAAAATTCCTGCCTACAGAAACACGCAGAGCTTCTTGTTGCTTGCAGGCAAACCTGAAGCCACTCATCTGACTACTCAAAATAGCTGCAAGACTTAGCTATGCTAAGTCAACGGTGGCTGATGAGATTAAAGTAGTGGTATTAATGCCATCAAGTTACAATTGGTAGGTTCAATTAAAATAGAGACTAAGCGTTCTAGATAAGCATCAAAGAATTTCTAGTGAACTGAAGTACACATGCCAGTGATATCCTGTCTCACCATAAATGCCCTCTATGAGGGCTCAGTTTCTTAAAATGTGTTAATATTCAACGTATTATGAGCTGACACGGTGTTTACCCAGGATCAAAGACTCCAGGTGTACGGCAAGTTGCTCCTGAACAGGACTGCAGCATCATTAACCGATAATTCATCTTCTCTAGAATTTCCTGATCGATTGTTTTGGCAATGTTGTTGATCTGGTGTGGATCTGCAGTCAAGTTATACACTTCCACAAACACCTGTTAACAAAAGAAAGTTCCCATACTGTATTAAAGTCCTAAATCCTAATTAGAATTTAACCACATTATATACTATTAATGAAATACTGTTCTCAATCTCAAATGTCATTTTCAGTTACACTGCAGCATATTCACACAGAAGCAATATGCAGTCAGGTAGATTAGCAGTCAGAGAGAGGATAAACTTCTGCTACAGTGCAATCCTGTTGAGTTTTGCTCTCATCTAAAATGCTCAGTTACCTCAGCACAGGTAAATCTTTCATACACATGCATGGACCCTGTCTCAACCCTAAAATCCAGAGGAAGAAGTCATAGCAAAGCTGTCTGTCCTTTCATTAATGGATCTTAAAGTACAGTTCCATGACCATCACATCATTATATACATACAAAATATAAGAATATACACATTTATCTGCTTCCAGTTGTCAGAACTCAGGCACATCTTAACTACACGTACAAAGGATTTTCAATACAGACGTTCAGATCTAATAAAAGCTTTTTATGTGTACATACTTAGAGAACTAGATTTGTCTAGGCAACTTCAGGGCAGATTTGGTTTTTGGTACATTGAATCTCTAAACCATTCTGAGGGACAAACAATAGCTGAACGTATCTGAAGAACACAGCTGATGTTTTGTCTGTGCTTCAGTAGGAGTTGTGATTGCAGATGATGTTGATTAACACTGGCTCAGTTGTGTCTAACTTAGAAAAAGATTCATCAGGACAGACCTCAGTTACAAGCTTGCTGGTAAGGTTTAGTGCAAGGTTTCAAAAGCTACATCATTGCATCTTTCCCGTACTGCCAATCTTAATTTAGCTGAGCCAAGTAAGCTGAGTGACCCAGAAATTCAACAACCAGTGCAGAGCAGGACCTGCTATCTTGACTTCCTATCATCTTTCTGCTGTCTCCCTGCAAAAACTATCTTGCAGTGTTTACGGTCCTGATTTAAGTCCTTTATTGCAGATTACCAGAACTTTGTGCATGGCAGTGTGGTAACTGGGGTGCCTGATGCCTGTACATTCACTACACACATGCTGACATTGCAGTTAATTGGATTTGTGACCCAAACACTTGCCTCAAAGCCAGTATGCCCCCAGGAGCAACTGCACGCAAATGGACTCAAGCAAAGATCAGAACTGAAAACCAGTAGGTTTTGTGCATGCAGGTGGTACTCCACTAATCAGAACTGAACAGTTTCTGAACAGAGGACTGTATGTTCCTCTCTCCCAAACAACATTAGAGACCTTTCTTTCTCAGAGTTGTAACTTGCACTTGTTTGGCCAGAATAGGCAAACAAGCGAGCAATAGGGCAGAAATGATTAGCCTGAGGTTTCAGTTCTTCCTGAGGAATGGAGCTGCAGTAGAACATAAGAACAGCAGAGGTGCAATATAACAGAAGTATACATCAGTAGCACAGAGGAATCAGACACACTGAATTAAGTTAAGACTGAGAAACGCACTCAGCCCCAGCAAGCTCTCTGGGGGCTGTTAGGTGCTGCCAGAAGGCAGTAAGGATAGTTTAAACTATAAACCCTTCCCCACCCTTTTTTTCTTCCCAGAACCTCACCACAAACTTTTGTTCAGACATTCCCATCAGCTGTTAAATACTTCACTGTTTACTCTGCAAACAATGCTAGTCTGCTTTTCAGAGCACTTCATGCAAACCATTGAGAGCGGACAAGACTGCAGAGTTGTGAAGAGCTGACGCCTGCTGCACACTCACCTCCCGGTCATCAAATTCACAGTACTGCAGGTCCCAGGAAGCTGACATTGTCCTCACACAAGCATACGTGTTGTTATAGGAATCTTCACAGACGCAGTCTGGGAAGCAGTGCTGTGAAGTAAGCAGTTCAATATTTAAGATTAAGAAGGATGAACCAGCAGTCCTTTCCCCAGTCTACGCTAGCTCAAGCCAACTGCAGTTAATGAATGAATACCAGGACCTTAGTCTAACACACATTAGGCTCTGCTGGGGATGTTAAGCAAAAATCATTTCTTCTAAGCTCAAGAAAGCATCGTTAGTGAACTCACAATGATTAAATGCATTTTGCCTGGGAAGCTAATGTATACACACTGAAGAGAACAGCATTGCACACATTAAGTACAACACAAAAGCTGTGCTTTACTTTGAGCAAACTTTGCTTCAGAAACCAGCTGGTGACAAACAGCTAGAAGGTAAGAACAGTTTGATGAGGCCACTGGAACTACAGAAGGAAGACTATGTCCCTGCCAGCCATTTTCTGACATCAACACCTTTTCGGATACTTCTATACCCCAACAGGCCACAAAGATACCCACTGAAAGGGCAACTGCTCTGTATGGTCACACGGACACAGCAGTTCTGCGTGGCTGGATGTTTCCTTCTGATTCTTCAATGCTCCACGGCACCCACAGAGCTATTTCCTACTGGAAGCTTGCTTCTAGAACTTGGTGTTCCACAGAACGGATAGAAAACAGCAACTGATTTAATACTAACAAATCTTGTCCTACTTACTGTGACACCAGGTCCAAGGCCGGGACAGGTAGGATCGCTGCCATTGTATCCTTCTCCTTGGTACTCCACCAAAAAGTCTGATCTCCAGGTCACATTTTTGTCTCCTCTCTACGAGAGGACATAACTTAGCATTTAGTATACTATAAAACAAGACTTCCATGCCTTGCATAACACAAACACTACTCATTGCTTACAAGGTAACGTGAGCTGTGGTCCCTAGTTTAAGTCAGTCTTGAAATAACATTCAGCCTTGGGTAGCTGAACAACAAGGATCCAACAAAAAATATCCCACCTCAAACATTCAAGAAAAAGCTTACTGGAGTAATAACTTCAGCTTACAAAGAATCATGCAGTAACACAGCCAGTAAGCTGCATGGCTGGATACTGCAATGCTACAGACAAGAGCCTGCAACGAGGCTGTTTGTCTTGATTCATATCAGATGACCACAACAGATGGAAAAAAAGATAGCCCTGGCGTAAGAAAAGGAGCTTTAAGGAGCAACTACATTTTAAGCTGCTCTATTTGTAGATGCATTTTAAAATAGAGAGAAGTTTAAAACAAATATTCAGCGCTGTCACAGGTACACGCAGTGAAATAATGAGCTTCACGTTTCTGATTGTCAGTTTACACCGACACATTTTACCTGCTTCCATCAGAAGAACAGCTTAAGGTTTGGATAGAAGGTTTTAATAGCAAAGCACTGTTTTAAATCTGGATGATCTCCTACATTTCCAAGTAAGCTGCCTTCAATTTATAGACCAAATTTAATTAAAACTAAAAGGATAAGCTACAAGCAGCTTTATTTAAGTAGGCTTCTGCTCACTTATTGAAAAGGTCAGGTTTACTTTATGAAACCACCTACATTTTTTGTCAAGTTTACTGAGAAACACTTGCTCTTCTGAAAAATGAAGCAAAACACAGTAAGAACAATCTACCCTCCTTGTGTCTATGCTGAGAAATCCTAAGGAGAAGGCAGGGAAGGGTGCAAAATGGAAACATGCAACCTTCAAAACAGGAATCCTTAAAAACTGCAGGATTAGCCAAAGGATGACAACTTTCTATTACAAAATGACCACAGTTTACTATAATACACCTGTATTCAAATAGCATGCTTGCATTTTTCCCCCACTAAACTGTGAATGTCCTGTGTGAAAACACCAACAAGGGAAGAATATGGAATGGAAGTCCACCCAGTCCACTGAAGGAAATAGCACTCACTTTGAAGAATTGTTCCTATTACTGATTCCTATCCCTGATCATCTGCTTACCAACAGTGGCAATAGTGACATCCCATCCATCTGGGTCTTATTCAGATCATATCCCGCAATATCCAGAATGGTGGGGCCCAGATCAATATTTGCAACAAGCATCTGCAAGGTGAGGAGAACTGTTAGCTCAGAAGACCAGAACCTAACAAACATACTGATGAGATTTCTGTGCTTTAAGTACACCTAAACACTACTTGATTTCATCTTTACAGGCTAACAGAACCTGCAACATTCACAAGCAATGCTAGAATCTCCAGAAAGTGACCTCCACGCCTTTTATGTCAGCAGCCTGCAACTGCTTAAGTTTACTGCTTCAAGGAAGCATTTCCTACCACTTCGTATCTCATTTCTAAACTATTACCTGAAGTAGCTAACTGTGAAACAGAATTGGTGTTTTCTCTTTGCTTACCTTGTTTGTCTGATTTGGTTTTATCCCTGGTCCTCGGACTAGCAATGGAACCTTGATATCAAACTCATACAGCTGCCGTTTGTCTATTGGCAAAGAAAACTGTCCTGTATTGGAGAAGGAAGAAAATTAAGCAGAGTCTTCGTTAATGGTTAGAAATTCTTGTGTTACTTAATTTCCAGCAATGAATTTTAAGAAGCCAGAAGAGGTTCCTCACTTCATTAAAAAAAAAAAAAAAAAAAAAAAAGATTATATTTTGAAGTTGTCAGCTCCTGTAAGACATAACTCAAAGTTTACTAGCTTGGGTACCACATTTTCAGTTGTATAACGTGTTGCAGACACAACTTCGAGACACATTTTTACAGGTTAACTTTACAGAACAGAGATCCTTCCCCTATTTCTGTCTCACTTGACAGTGACAGACAATGCCAAAAAATAAAAAGACAAAAATCCCCCAACACCCTACACTAAGGATGCTTTGCAATTCAGATCTGTACTTCTCATGTCTATAGTTTTCCACTGTTCCCATTTTCTGCAATGGTCACAAGAGTGAGGAGCTACAACACTTCTGGATGTGTTCAGAAAGCAGTGAAAACCTTACCAGTGTGAAAGCCATTGTCTGATGTGTAAAAGATGTACGTGTTGTCTAATTCCCCATGGACTTCCAATTTCTTCACTAGCTTCTCTACCAGGTCATCTACTGACAGCAGAGTTTGCCACCTACACAGAAACAAAACAATTCATACAAGAAAGTAAAAAAAAAAAAAATAGAATTTTCACTAGTAGTGCATTCATAATATGTTTTAAAACAACAGCGTATGCACTGGAAATAGATTATTTTGTTTGCAGTTTCTGAAAACAAACTTCAGGTTATCACACTGTACTTTCGGAGGCTGCAATTTAAGATAGAAATGAACTGTTTGTCTTCAGTTCTGGTTGATTTTATTCTGAAGTGTCTGAGAAAGACGTCAAAGTGACGGTTATGTCCAATCTTATCTGGAGACAGCCAAGACCAACCCTGAAGCAACACAGAAGCAAAGAGAGCTCTTCTGCAAGGTCACGTTATTAGTTCTTTATATCTGATTTTTAACAATAAAACACAAGTCTGCCAATAACTTAGTTTTCTGCTTGGGATCCTTTCTGCCTGAAAAGCACATCAGTTGTTCCGTATCACTCATGCAGTATCAGGATCTACTATTGCAGTGTATCTAAAGGCCTTCAACTGCCAAGAGTTATTTCTTCCTTTGCCTCTGGGTCTGCCAGTGACACTGCTTCTGAGAATTCAGTGATAAGACTCCACAGGCTAGTATTATGCTGAATTCAAACTGGACTCATTCAATTATTATATCCTGTTGTCGCCAGACGTTATTGAAGATTTGGCTGCATGTTTTTGTCTTAGCATTTTGTAAAGCAAGAGTCTGGGGGGAAAAAAGATCCAAAAACCTTGCTCTTCCATCTCCAAAGTAAGAAGTTAATACCTGATAACTGCTCAAAATTGAGTTTAAATTAAAGTTAGTTAAGCTAGTGTTTATTTCAAAACTACTAAAGAAATCTACAGTGTAAGCCTACATCTGCAGGGGAAACAAACACACCTTTCTTTATAATAAGAACAAGGGAGCAAGTGATAACTTCACATTCATCTCACCCCACAGAGAAAGAAATCAAGCACTTGGCCTGGCCAGTCAGTTATGCCAGATATTTGCATCTAAAGGGGTAGGACTAGAAAAGACTGAGAGTCAATATTAATGAGACTAGCTGGGTGATAAACTGTCTTTCAGTGTACAATGTATATGGAATACTATCAGACAGCTATGACACTAAGCATGACTCATCTTCCTATGATTTAGGAGCAAAATACAGTTGAAGTGAATTACAAGTTTCTTTTCAAAAAGTAAACTGAAAGTCAGGTCTGTTGAGACAGATGCCAGGGAACTAGCACAGGTAACTTGACATCTGCTGTCAGACAAATTACAAGCCTTTAGAACTTTTTACTTTAAGAAACAACAAATCCTTACCTCTTCCTGTAAGCATCATCAAGAAACTGTATTGAAGAGTTAGTCATTGGAGTCTTTGCTTGCCGAATTAACCAGTGCTTGTTCTAAAGAAGAAAACAGAAAAAAAGCAGTGCCAAAGAGAAGAAAATTTTTGTCAGCTTTTATACCTCCATTAGACTGATCATAAATCTTGTTTAGGGTAAAATACCCACAAATGCTGTGAAACAGCTAGAAAATTCTACCAGAATAACCCAAGTTAGATTTTCTGCTCTTAGTTCATGTAAGTTGAAAGAGCAGACCATACTCCAGCTCCATTATGCCTGCACTGGGCACTTTCAAAGCAGCCCAGGAAAAGAAATCTGTAAAAACTGCAAGGGAAGGCCCTCCCAAACATAACATTTCAATAGCTACCAAAAATCCAGGAAGGTACCTGATAGAGGTCTAATGGGGGAAAAAACCCTCAAGGATTGAGCATATTACAGGTCAGGACACAGCTGCCAAAATATGGTTCTTTGGGAATGTATACTTGTGAGCATACTAACATAAGTAAAGAGGTGGGAAGAAATTCAAAGGCAATTAAGGCTACCTGATTTATGGATGGGTGAGAAAAAAGACTTGCCACTAACAGGTTCTTGGTAGCCTATGAGCTCTGGGCTAGAGATTGAGGCAAGCAGAAATCATCAAATGAGAGGATTAGGGGTTTTTTTTTGTTTTTTTTATTCCAGAGAAAGTATGATTCTTCTGCTAAAGTGTTAAATATTTTTCTGGACTCAACTCCAGGTTTCAGAAACAGCCCTTCCCCCCAGCATTGCTCACTTCCCCCAAGTAACAGAGATTATCTAACTCCTACAAAAAGTTACATTCTCACATCCTGAAGCATCAGGGTCAGTCACTACACAAAGACAAACAAAAGTCTGTTGTGAATAAACTGAAGGTTAACATTTGTAGCAGAATAAAGGATAAAGTCAAGTCAGTGCAGCTTTATAATTTGCCATTTAGGAAGCTGGAGATGATCCACTTGCCACGTTCAGCTTGAATCCCTATTTAATGGTCACTCTTCTCTAGAGTCTCTAGTTAACCTTCCTCCTGTCACAAGTGAATGACTGGAAAGGGTTTGGGCTTTAGGGCCTCACAGCAAAGTGACTCACACCTATTGCAGTTACTCAATTCCCCATTTTCTGTTTTGCAGACTCAAGAAGGGATTTTTGGCATGGAAAACTAATTTCATAATCACAACCAGTTTACTTTAATTCACTTTATTCAGATCTTGCTTTCGCTGCAGTTGTAAAGGAGTGCAGAAGTGAGGGAAGACAGAACACGCTATCCCCAGCTCAGAACTTCTTCAGAAAATGAAGGAGCTGGCACTGCCACCTGTGCAGCCACCAGTTTTTGCAGGAGGTGGGCTCAGGAAACATCTTCCCCTAGACAACTGTGCTGTGTGACTCAGACTGATAAGTCACCTGGGTAAAACTGAGAATTCCTCTTTTCTGGAGTATTTTTCCCCTTCCTACGTTTCTTTTAAGTTTCAGGAGTTTCATACAACATCTAAACACTTTTGTTGATTTCAATAAACTCCACACTGATGCACCATGCTCAAATTTGTTTCCTTCAGCCCCTGCTGAATTTCTTTCACAGTATTACATACAAAGCTGTCCACCAAACCTGCTGCTTCCCTATTCCCCATCCTGATAGAAAGCCTACAAGACCTTGAGACAGAACATGCTGTCTTGCCAGCAGAATCCAGACACAGCTGTGCTTCAAATTCACAGGAAAAACAATCCATGCAAGAGAAATATCTGACGCAAATCTTAGTCAGGTTTTTTTCAGAGCAGCTTAGTCGGGCACCTCATCTGGAGTATCAGTAGCCCTGCTTGGGGAACCAGCCAGCCTGCTGTCACCTGGTATAATGCATAGCTGAGGATGTAAGCAGAAAGCACCAAGAACTCAAATCTTACTCTTTATGCAGAGATTCCACCTACATGGCTTCTTTTAGTACCTCTTGCCCACATACTACATAAGGAAGCTAGAAAACACTGACTTAGGAATCAAGACTGTTTAACACAGGACTGCACAGTGCAAGTTTGCTTAGCAAGCATTACAACACCAATGACTTAAGAGTCTGAGCCTACGTGTATGTTTATTACTTCTGTAGGAATTGTGCTTGCTCTAGAAAATAGTGGAGCTCAAAGAACATTAGGCTTCAAGACTGTAACATTACCAATTAGAAACACACACAGCTAATGACTGTAGCTGTTTCATGTCTAGGAAGGTGCTAGTCTGCTCTTCTTTTGAAACCCAGTAAGGTTGCTGCATTCACAGATACTAGCTACCAAACACTGTTACACAAAAAATGACAGACTCATGGGCACACACAGAGCTTTTGCCTTTGCTCCACATAAGGGAACTCCCATGTTGTATTGTTCACCTAGCTGCTGACTTCACTGGTCAACTTATTCCTAGCTCACAATTTAGAAAGCGTTCACTTATTACAATAATGGAACTTAAGACAAAATTAATAGTTCTTCTACGGAAAAAAGATTCCAATTCCCACTGCCTAGATCCAAATAGGATGGACTAAAGTATCTATTCTTTACCACCTGTGGCCCTTTTCTCCCCCTTCATTCACAGTTTCACATCATGCTAATAAGCATGGAGTCATTTCGTTAAGCTACAGTTCTCAGCTAAAAAGCAAGTTCCACCCAGGACTGGATGAGCCACAGTGACCTCAAAAGAGGTTTTACTGGGCTCCAGAACAGGGTAAATCTTCAAGTGAATGAGTTAAACACTGAACAGTAGGTAAAGTTTGTATTTGAAATTAAAATAACAGATTAGTCTGAGCTAGACCAAATCTGGCTAAGCTTACTGGCAGCAGGGAAGGTATTCCCCAGCCACAAATGTCCTCAAGTTTGTAACACCAGGCTGATCAATTCTGGCTACAAGTTATCTCAACAAATGAAAGCTAAATCAAAGTCCTTAAAGACCCTAGGTCCCCTGCTCCATGATTTCACAAAGCCCTCTTAGCTGGCTTCAGAAGCTTGTCAAGTAGGAGCAGGACTGCCACAAGCTCAAGCAAAAGGCCGCACCCTCCTAAGTGGACACGGCATGGAAACATAAGAGTTGCTCTCATCCATTCCCTGAGCCTCTCTGCAGCACAGTACTTATGGGTTCTCTTGAACGCACTGACAAAAGTGAAAGAACAAAGTGCTTCAGAATAATATAGAAAAATTACCTGGAAACTGGACAAAGAAAAGTTTACCACATTTATTAAATCATTAGTCTATAATACCACGTTGTGGTACTTTGCCACTGTACTTTTTAATTCACAAAATAACAGTATGCAAAAACCCTTACTTCTCTCAGCAGCTAGTAGAGCAATCTCTGCAGGTTCTAGCTAGACAGCTTACCTTTCCATGAATGTTAAAATTGCTGTTTCTTGGTGCACTGACATTCTGAAAGCTGTTTTTATACTGTGGAGCAGCTGTCCAAGGCGAGTGTGGCGCTGGGGTTGAGATCATCATAAAGAAAGGTTCAAAATTAGATTTATACTCCAAGAAGTCCAATGACATGTTGGCCTGTGAACAGTTTTGTTGAAGAAAAAAAGTCTTAATTCCAAAGGAAAACAGTATTCAAAAAATTCAAACTACACATACATTGTTCAGAGCTCGGGCAAATAATAAGCTTCTGAAGTGGTTTACTATCACCTACAAGTGTCCAAAACTGCAGCTCCTGATCAGCATAATCCTAAGTGCTAAATTATTTGTTCCACATCTCTAAACAGCATTCCACTTCAGACCTTTGCTTAAACTGGAAAGCTCATCAACAGGACATAAAGGATGAAAGGATGACTCCACCATGTCATCCCACTGTGCCTATTTCAAGCATCAACAGAATCCACCCAAACCCTTCCCTCAGATCAAGTAAAACTGAAACTTTATTACAGTCTGAGCATCTCAGACACCATCTCCTGCCTGACAGATCAGTTGGCCAGATTCAGTTATCTGAAATTGACAAAGTTCTGAAAAAGTTTTTCCAGCTCCACAGCTTATAGAGTATGCTCATTCCACAGCTAGCTCCTTAGTTTCTAAGGAGTGTCACATTTCTGCTGGTGAAGCCAGCAGCTCTAATGAAGCACAGCACCAGATTCCAACCTCACAGCACTTTTTTGTGCTTTCATTTTCATTTCAGTCTTCAAGCAAACATTTTGAAGTGTTTCATTTTTGCCTTCCCTTGTTCAGTCTTTGAAACTAAAGCTTCAAAGGCATTACTTGCTGGAGAGTTGTCTACTATTTGGATTTTCCAACATTTTCTTTTCCTCTCTGATTAATATATCCCTCTTTGTATTTCCTCTTCATCTTCTAGAATAGGAGAAATGCTAGGAATTCCCTGCCAATGTGACTCGGACTTCCTCCCTCCTAACTTCCACATGTAAGCAATAGGGGCTGGACTTCACAATGACAGACTTAAGGGGGGATTAAAGCTGTTAAATACAGAAACTTGGTTCACAAACCAGTACAAGGGAGACAAACTCAGAACCAGTCAGCACAGATGTTGTTAGAACCTTTAGGTGTGGCAATTGATGACTGCAGCAGACTGATCCAGGTGTTTAAATTCTTAATATTAGTTACTCATGTCCTCGGTCACAAGGAGGAGACCTTGCATTGTGCTAACTAACACAGGAACTCTGCATAAGCTACTTATTGCCCTTCCTGGTGGTCTCTGTCACTGCACATTAGGCAGCATGTGTATGGTATATACCGCCCACCCACTGAATTAAACTGAAACACTAACTTGAAATGAGTACATACTCGGTAGCTACAGACAGAAAGCAGAAAGCAACACACTGAAAATTCATCTTAATGCACTGGTTTGTCAGCAGACGACTCACCACAAATATGATCTTGGTCAAAATGCTTATGAGCTACTGAAAGACCAAAAAGACCAGTACAATAGCAGTAACAGGATAGTCTCTCTTTTGGCTTACCAATTCCAATTTAGCTTTAGCCACTGTAAATCTAAATTTAATCAGACAGCTGTTCCATGCCTTAAGAAGCATCAATCAGTTCTGTTCCTAGTAAGCAGCTGTCTAGTTAAAGAACTGGCAGTGAACCTCACTAGATTCAGCAGATCACAAACTCACTGCTTGAGTGAGGAGACTTTTCAGAGAAAGGTTTTCCTGAGCATGTGAGCTCCCAGCAACTAATATACAATAGTGCAATAACCTAAGACTCCAGCTTTGGGAGGGGGATGAGGAAGGTGAAAAAACAACTGAAAAATCCACACAAAATCCAAGCTACTTGCTAAAAAGTGCCTCAAGGAAACTAAAAGGACAGCTGTAACTATTACTTAAGTATCTTATGCATTTATTGCTTGTCTTAATTACTTGTTTTTCCTTTAATCTTCAAGAGAATAAAGAAGCTAAAGATCAGGCTCAACTACACATTTCAAAAGAGCATATTTATTGCCCTCCCAACCTAAGGTGCATGGATTAGGCCTTCATATATTGAAGTTACCAGTTTGATGTAGTTAAAGTTTACAAGACATTGATATACACACAACACCTATCAAACAAAACATGGTGTAAAGTTACTTTTACATGCTTAACTTCCTACTGATAGCTTGATGCAGTTAACCTGTTGCAGAAGTTGCCTATTGTAATGAAATACAGCCTTCTATGAAGTAATTTAAGACACTGTCTGTATGCCTCACATTCCTCACGTACCACAGCAGCTAGTTTTAAGCTCTCAGTGAGGCTACTGCTAGCAAGCAGGCAGTTGGAACATACCTCCTTTCCATTGCTTCTGATACATAGACTTGCCATTTTTGAAATATACCCAGAATCTTGTTTTGCTGGTAGATGCCTGCCTGCTGCTGCGACAGTGCAATCATTCAGTATTCACAAACTACTGCAGCCTAACTAATGTCATCACCACCCCTCCCCAGTCCCCCACCATGAGGCATTATTTGGTCATAAGCAGTTTTTGTAACACAGATGTAGCAGAATTTCCCTACCAGGACATCCGTCAGATAATCGACACTGTAGTTCTCACCATGCCTTCGTGCTTTGCCATTTACTGAGAGAGTATAGTTGTAGTACTTTGAATTTTTCTCCTGTAAGAAAGAAGGCATTTGTCAATAAGGACAGTCCAAGAATTCTCAGAACTAGTGCACAGCAATATCACATACTGCAGCGTTATCTCACACTGCTTTGACTTTACATTCCAAGGTTTTTCCCTGGGCAGTTTAGTAGGAGTAGCTCTTGTGAAAGACAATGGGCTGATACACAACAGAGGGGGAAAAAAAGGGAAGATCTGCATTAAGTTGGTAGCTGCTCCATGCTCTCTATTTCATGACCAGCAAAAGTTAGAACAGAAGTCAGATAACCAAAACTATCCAAATTAAGTGTTTTAATATTGGTCACATACCAAAGCATACCAGAAACTCCATCCTGGAGGGACGTGACTTACTCCTCCTGCATCCTCTGCTCCATACTGAGAAAAGACAGATTGTGACTCGGTTTCAGTTATCACAAACAAAAGCTAGGGATTATGCTTCATGTTCATGTGCTTTACTCAGTACTAGCCAGAAACCCCATTAAGCCAAATTAAACTTCAGAATAGGAAAAACAAAAGGCATAACAAAAATACAAGCTATCAGAGAGATCAGGGTTAAAATAACTAAAAAGACGGTAAGTGAAAATCTGGGATTCAGTGATAGTTATATCTTATTCCTTCTTCTACTCCACACATGGAAGCACACAGAGATCCTGTACAACATCCAGTATGTTATCACATCAAAAATATGCTATCAGAACACAGGCAGCAAGACAGCCTTGGGTTTTGTGGTAACAGCTAAGAAGAGACTTCACTCCACGTAGACCAACAGCCTCCATTGCTCTGCACGAAGAGTTAGCGTGAACTTAAATCAGTGCTAGTAGCTGTCATTTTAGTGACAAATGGTTAAGAACAATCACCCCTTAAGACAGCAAAAAAGGAAACTGGCTACTGAATCAGTGCCAAATCCAAAACAGAGGGTGCCTCAGAGCAACACAGTGTGTCTTCTCAAGGCTGCCCTCTCACATCTACGTGGCTCCCCAAGACAGGAGATTGTGCTGACTCAAGGGATGCTCAGAGGAAGCCAGATAAAACTTCCCTTCCCCAGCTGCCTCACCGACTTCAGCCAAGGCAGATTTGTGCCTGGCTAGAATACTCACTCGTGTTCCATTATTCTAGTATGCCACCAGCATTTTCCACCAAGAGACAGAAGGAAAAGAACACTGTTAAGGACTTCAAGTCACTTACAAATACAACCCCATCATGCCAGAAGTAAAACAAATCTTTCTGTTTTCAGTGAAAAGTTTTAAAGCTTACTATAAGCTACCATGAACCACAGCTTAGGGGGAAAAAAGAAAGCACACGAGTGATTTAATAATAAAGTGCTGAGTAAGCTCTGCAAAGAGCTCTGGTAGTAGCTGCTCTCCAAATAAACTTGCCTCAGTTAACATATAGTATTTAAAATCCCAATTAAGTGCTAAAAGGAAAACAGCCCACGTTCAAGAGGATATACCAATTGGAAATTGTGAAGTTTTTTTTCTTTAAGTAGCATTATTCTAACATCTTTCCCAAGCTGGTGCCAGTCTGATGATATTCTTCATAGTTACCACGAGCCAATCATCTATCATTTCCTACAGCCATGAAAAATCTGATGCCTAACAAGTGACACATCCAAACACATTGAAAGGTGCCTACGGATCCTATCACCCTTTCACAACTGACTCTAAAAAACCTTCAGACAACAGGAATCCAATTTTAACTAAGTTAAGTTATAAGTCTTAAAGATCAACTCCGCACATTATTTATCCCACTTCAGTGAATTGTTTATCCAAGAAATATCATTTAAAACATGGTGAGAAGCCAATATCCATTACAAAGAAGCCACAGGTCATTTTAAAAAGGTGTATAAAGGCAAGCATATTGCGTGACAATAAAAAACAAAGGTGCAAAATACCTCATTCAAGTACTTTCCAGCAAAGAATGTTTGATAACCACACATTGATTTGAGAAGTGCTGGGAAGGTGTTCGGCTCTTGTATCTTCTGCCACGACTTGCTGCTGCAGTTTCCTTCCAGGGTGTTATTGACAACGTGGTGGTTATGAGGGTATTTTCCTGTTAAAATGCTTGCACGACTCGGGCAGCAAAGAGCACTGGGAACATACTAGGAGGAACAGGAAGAGAAGAGACAAGACTGACACTGAAAAACATCTTAAAGCTTTCAATTTTAAGGAAAAATATCAGACAGCAGGTTGATTAAAGAGCTCACAGGCTTTAGAAATTCATAAAACAGACTTTTGGGGATGCAAAGAACAATTTTTGCTCCTGAAATGCTGCAGGTGAAACTGCCTTTTGGTTTCTCCAACCCCACGCTCACACAGTGCAGATAAACAGCAACAAGTATCCATTCAGACACCGCTGACCAGTTGATCTGTGCCATTATTTCAGCTGCGACAAGATAGCAGAGTGAAAAAAGAATGAAGCAGGGTTTCAAGGTGCAGAAAGCAGCAGTTCTAAGGGGCTTCCTCTAATGCTTCTCAGCTCGCAGTGAGAGACAGACCGCACAGCTGCAGCGTGCTGCCTGAGGAAGTCGGCCCGAGTGCTTTTAGGAAGTGAAATTGCCCCTCAGCCTCTGAGCTTGAGCCCTATTCATTTCGGTTGGGCACCGAACCGGGAACGAAGCACCGCACAGAGCGCGCACGGCCTCCCGAAAACACAAAGTACGCACGCACGGCCCGGAGCCCCGAGGCGTTAAACACTCACCGCGTTTAAGAAGCTGACTCCCATCTGCGCAATGAGGGCATCGGTCTTCTTCATGGGGGTCTGCAAGAGAGGCAGGCAGCTGACGCGCGAGAACGCGGCGCGAAGCGGCAGAGCCGGGCCCGCGGCCCCCGCTCGGGGGCGAGGCCTCCCGCCCCGACCCCGCTCCGCCGCCGTACCATGCCGCCCAGGAAGACGTCCTGGTCGTCGGTGACGATGAGCACCACGTTGGGCCTCTGCCGCGCCGCCTGCGCCGGGCTCAGCACCAGCAGCGCGGCCAGCGCCAGCCCGCGGGCCACCACCGCCGCCACCGCGGAGCGGGACATGGCGCGGCCACGGGGACGGGCGCGGACAAATGGACAAACGGACGGCGCCCAACTCCGCTCAGCCCCCGGCGTCGCGGAGCGGCCGAGAGCGCAACCCCGGCAGCAGCGCGCGGGCACGCCCCGCCCCCGGCATATGACCGGGCCGAGAGGGGAAGGGGGGGCGCCGTCACGTGAGCGGGAGGCGCTGCCCGCCGGCCCCGCCCCGAGGGAGGAGCTGCGCAGTGCTGTGTGAGCTGACGGGGCCGGCGGGAGGTGTGCGTCTGAGAGCGGGGTTCTAACGCACCCTGAGCCCGGGGCTGTGCAGCGCCTTCCTGCCCCTCCCCTGACACAGCTCCGTGCCGTTCCCTCGGGCCCTGTCGCTGTCAGAGCAGAGCTCGGCGCTGCCCCTCCGCTCCCTGTGAGAGCTGCAGCCGCCGTCAGGGCTCCGCTCAGCTCCTCTGCTCTGCGCTGAGCGCACCTCATTCGCTCCTCGCTGACCCTTCTCCATCCTGCGCCCTCCTATGGACGCTCTCCAATAGTTTAACACATAGCTCGCCACCCGCCGTAACAAACAGCGCAGCTTCTTGTTCTGAATACACGCACCTTCCTCCGTCCGCCGCCGAGCCCCTCGCACCCCCGCCCCGCCCGCGCCGTCCCCGCGGGTGGGGACGCGATGCCGCCCGCAGGTGCGGTCCCGGCCGCGGGCTCTACCACGCCGCGAGGTGCGCGGGGGGGGCCCTCCCCCCGCCACCTCCGCCTCGCCGTGGAACGAGCCGAGCCCGGAACTCGGCGCTGCCGCGCGGCCGCGGAACATGGAGGCTGTGGAGCGAGGAGCGGGCGGCCGGGCGGGCAGCAGCGCGGACAGCATGGCCGAGGAGGAGGAGGAAGACGAGGAGGACGAGGAGGTTCCCCGCAGCGGCCGCTCCAGCCGCACCTCGTCGCTGGTCAGCGGGCTGCTCACCGAGCTCTACAGCGCCGCCGAGGCGGCCGCCCCTCCCCGCGCCCTGCGGGAGATGCAGCGGCAGCGGCCGAGCCGCGCCGAGTACCTGCGGCTCAAAGGTACGGGCCGCGCCGTGCCGGGCTCCCCTCCGCCCGTGCCCCCCCAGCTCGGCACGGGGCTCCCGCGGCTCGCTGTGCCGTCCGTTGTTGTTCCTTCCCTCCCTCTTTCCTCCACGGAAAATGGCTGTGCTTTCAGGGTCTTGTCATTCTCCTGGACTTCAGCTTTGCGGTTTTCAGGCTTGCTTAATGCGCAGGTAAACTTCTCTCCAAGGAAAGCGAAATGAATGCAAAATAGAAAGTAGCGCAGATGAAGCTGTCAGAGGGCTCTCACGACGCTCGCACGGCTGTGACAGTAGATACTTGCTGAGGGATGGGACTTGCAGCCCCAAGCCCGGTGAAGAGGGCCACACAAAAGGTCTCTTGTCTCCTGATATCGCGATATGCTTGTTCCTGACAAGGGCAAAAAGAAGGAGGTGAATAGACGTGCTGGTTTCTCAAGCTGTGCAAATAGCTTTCCACTTCCGTGTTTGGCTTCTTAATGCGATGTTGGTTCTCAGCCTGATGTTACAGGATATGGCTCATGTTCTGTGTGTCCCGTGGTATCTGGGACTCAACAAGAAGTTTGTATGGAAATAAGCATTCTAGAACTAAAACTCAGGAACATTGCTGCAACAGCAGTTTATGTTTTTTACAGAAACAGCTAACTGGGTGAACAAGAAAGGATAAAATTCACCTCACTGCTTTTGTAATGACTGTCCAAGTCAGTAGGAATACAGTTTCATTTTTTCCCACTTAGAATCCTGGTACATTGTGGCATGGAGTCACCTTGCCCGATCCCAAAGATGGGAGGTGCTGACTGAGCAGCAGGGACTGATCCAGGTGGGCTGTGTGCTCCTGAATACAGGCTTGTTTTTGCCAGCAGCTGCCATTCCTGGTTCTTTCCCGTCCCAAACTTGGTTAACATTTCAGCCTGATTTGTCCTTTTCTTTAAGCTCTGCAAAATTTTGAGGTAGGTTTTGCTTTACGAGCTGAGCCAATCACCATCCCTCTAACGGTGGCTTTTCCTTAAGCCATCAACTTTTTGCTCACTGGATCAAATTACAACAGTATGGATTTTTTTTAATTGATTTTTCTTTCAGCTTTGGGAGATGTGGTTGGATTGAAAGCAGTAGGATTTGAGAACAGTTTCAGGAAGAAAGCTGTCAGGACAGCAATAGCAAGCTTCACCAAGCTGTTCCATAGCTAATTGCTGAGCAGGTCAGCACGTGGTAGGCAAGACTCAGACTTTCACTGGTGGGACACACACAGAGGAGGGAACCCAAAAACTTTCTCCCACATCTCCAAAGCTCACTGCACGACTGTCAGCAGGGACGTTAGAAGTAAGCTCATTTTGCTAAGCTGAGAGCTCTGGTGCCCCTGTGACCTGTGGAAATAGTGAGGGCCATGACTGAAGCCTCACAGTTTACCTTTTAGTGGAAACAGTTTTCCATTTAGAGCTGATCCTGGAGTTGCATCCCTAGCCTTGCAGGCAACTTCTTGAATAAGTTCCTGTGCCTATTACCATTTACTTATTCCTTTTGCATGTTTTCCCCAGGCAGTCTTCTATGTATGAAATTCACTCCTTGATTTTGCTACTTGAGATGTATTCTGCTGCATCTGTGATGAAAGTTTCAATTTATCACGGCAAGATTGCCAAGTTTAATACACTGAACAATTAATTGAGGTTCTTAGATTGAATGATCATTGGCTCAGGTCTTGAAAAGGTTTGTAATCAGAGATTGTCTCATTCAATAGATCTCCCAATATATGGGAAATTTGTAAATGCCTTGGGGGCAGGTCCCTTTGCATGTCAACTTCGGCAGGCTTCTTATAAATGTTTTGGCCTGGGTTGAGGCTATTTTCTCTGCTTATTGGCAGGTGTGGATGAATTGACAACTATAAAACGGGAACTGAATTACAGAATTTCTGTTCAGTCTGCAAAGTTACTTCATCTTCTGAAGCTGAAAGACAGGCTTGTGCATAAAGTCCAGAAGAACTGCGACATTGTCACAGCTTGTTTACAGGCAGTTTCCCAGAAACGACGTAAGTGCTGTTCTGTGTGCATGTGTGTTCGTGGAAGTAGTGTATTTCATTAACATGGGCAGTATTTCAATTAAGCCCTCGCCTTTGATTTAGAATCGTGAAGCCAGGCTGTGCTGTTTCTTACACAACTGGCTTCTGGTGGTCTTTGTGACACCTGGCAAAGCAGTTTGATTGAAGGTATTCACTAGACAGTCTGTTGTAGCCATAGCTTTGTTAATTGGTGGGTCACCCTCGCTGTAGATTGTATGCCAGGCTTCTTCAGTTTTCATTCACAGAAAATCTAATTTGCAGTTTTGGGTGTGCCCGGTGTGTTTAACAGTTACTTTTATATGGTTGAAAGGAGATGCTGGAAATGGAAATTCTGCTCACTGGAAGCTACAGATGATGAATGCAGCTGTCTTCTCAGCATTTTGTTGGTAGTGCATGCAACTCCTTTCTATTGAGTAGATTCAAGATGAGGAGCATTAGTATAAACAAACTTACTTTCCTCAAATCCCTTTATCAGTACGTGTGTTTGGAGGTTTCAAAGGGAACAGGTGGGAATGGTGTTCTTTAATCATTCAGCCTTTTCTTCCAACACCGTGAGATCTTTTTACCTGGCTTGGCAAAATTGTCACCTAAAGGCATGCCTAAGTGCTTTCATTAGTTCTGCTAAAATAAAACAATGTAATGTTATATGTTACAGTAAATAGAAACAATGTCTTCAGAATGGACTTGTGAAAATAACTTGTTTCCTGTCTTATTTTTTATTAACATGCAGCGTGACAGGTACAGAAATGTTCAGGTACAGTAAACAAAGCATGGTCTCTTCACAAAAATGCCTGATAGGAGCTTTGAGGTGCATGTAAAATACTATTAAAATAATTTTACTGTAGTGGCATGTGCTAATGCAATTTAGTTAAAGGTTGGTCTATTAACTTTTAAGCATTTATAAATGTTTCTTTGGTTGACTTAAAACGTAGCATGAAAGTTCCTGGCTGACATGTGCTACTTCAGGCGTATTTCTTCTTCTCACCTGTTATTTTTCTTCATCAACATCAGCTTGATAATTGAGTCTTCAGTATTAAGCATACACCGTAGTCTCCTTTTAAATAAGACTGTTTGGATTTTGCATGCATTTAAGTATTTAGAGGGTTGACTGTAAATTCTGAAGGTCTGAACATCTTGCTCTCATCTGTGTGGTTAAAAACTTTTTGACTCAAAGGGATGTGGGATTTCATCCTGAATGTGAATTTGTGTTCACAATTTTCAGAGTCCATTTTGTACTTGCGTTTTAAAAATAATGCCCTTTTCCATTAATTTGCCAGTGATAGTCAAGATAACAGCTGAAATGTTAAGGTAGAGGTTTATTGTCTAATATCAATCCATGCATGCAGATTTTTGAAGATTCTGTAGGTTTCTATATAACATCTCTTCCAGTTAGATATTTTTTATTACTAATAGAGTGTATTACCGAGTGTTAACTCAGTTGTGGATCAGAAAATCCAGATGTGTGTATCCCAGGACAGCCAAAACTTAATTATTTCTTATGTTAAGATGTGATCCAAAGCCACTGGAGTTTGTTGAATGACTTATTATGGCTGCATTTGCTTTGGAATAGATGTACAAGTTTCCAATAGCTGTACCTTAGAATTGTTAGGTGATCAACAGCTGTCAAAAGGCAGGCACAGCTGGTTTTCTTCCCCCCAGCCTTTTTTTCTTGCGTCTGTACTATTCTCCTTCACTGTAGTACTCAGGAACCACTGTGTGGTATGTGGTAAACCAGACTGGAAAGCTGATCCATTTGAAAGACAATTCCTTTTTTCCTTTCTATATGCACTTCCCCATTTCCATTTTCTGCAGAGGGTGGCAGAAGTGAGTGCACAGGAGAAGGTAATAGCTTAGACAAGCCTGACAAGTACAGTTACTGAGTTTGTAAAGTACTAAAATCTCAGCAAAACCATTATGCTAACAGAGAAAAGATCTATTGTTCTCCTCTCGACTTTGAAAAGAGCAATTAATATGATGGAACATTCAAAGAACTTGCCATAAAAATTTATAATATGCTTTCCTGTACGTTATACTGTTACAATATCTTGAAAGGATGAGGGGAAATGGCCACAAACTGAAGCATAGGAAGTTCTGCACAAATGTGCATGGGAACTTCTTCACAGTGCAGTGACGGAGCACTGGCACAGGCTGCACAGAGAGGTGGTGGAGTCTCCTCTGGAGACATTGAAGACCCACCTGGACGCCTACCAGGATCACATCCAGATGCTTAAATCTGGTTCAGTACAAACCTGAAGTTATATTAACGCAAAGTTCGTTAATATTCTCTTGTATTTTTGATGAAGAAATATTTTCATTAAAACCTTTCACAAAGAATTTAACTTAGTGCTATGATACCCGTGACAACTTTAACTGTGATTCTTACTGTCTTCAGAAAGGCTACTATTATTCTCTGTTGTAGTGCTTAATTAGAAACTGAGGTTGAAGTTTGTTATTATTCTGCCGATATCTACTCTGGTATCTCTGGGATAAAAATAAATATTTGCTTTCTGTTTTTCCCTTCCCTTTGCATGGTTTGATTTAATGCAGAGCCAGCAGGGGGAGACAGCATATTTTATTTCATGTGGATATTGCGGTCTGTCTCTTTGGTTTTTGTACATTGGTAGTTTTTGTATCCTTTCCTCAAACATGAAGTTAAGAGCTTCACAAATGTGTTTAGGCTGTAACTGGATGAAGGAAAAATGCTGTGGTTGCTTCTTGATTTTCCTAATGAATTATTTTTAATTTAATTCTACTTCATCCTTTGCCCTTGGGAAGCTTTTTGATGAGGAATGAGAAATGTGAAAGAAACAGAATAATGATAAAATGAAGATGTTATGATTGTTTTCAGGTGTTTGTTAAACTGTTGCTAAGTGTAGGCTGAATTTCCTTCAGAGTCAGTTGCCCACTTGGAGCAGAACATATTTGCTGCAATAACAAATTGAATATTTTTATTGGTTTTTAACTGTTGTGATTGTCAGCAAACAGTTACCTGTGTGGTGTAGAGTGAAGACACTGCTACTTATGACTCAAGATGTGGAAATGGCTGAAGATTGGTTAGCAAATATTTCATAATGTGATCTATGTCCCGTGCTAGTTTGTGGAAAGTGAAGTAATGGGGCAGGAAAGGAGATTCTGTATTTAAGGATGCTGGAGCTTGGCTTGTTGAGGCTGGTAGCTGTGAAAATCCCTAGAAAGATCTAACTGTAGTGGTGAATGTGCTGCTATGAAATTAAATAGCACTTGATTATCATATTTCAATCATCTTTAGCCAGCCAAGATTCTGTCAAATCTCAGTGCTTGTTCCAGTGCAACAGAAACCTGGTCTGAGAAGAATTGCTTGGGAACAGGATCAATATCACTATGCACCAGGTCATGGCAAAATGTTTCTGTAAGCAGTTGTCGTATTTAGTATTTGCTAATGAACATTAGATTGTGTATTCTTGATAACTGTTAGCCTGTGAGACAGAAGAGTGAGTGTTCTCTCACACAATACCAATGGTGTGGAACGCAGAACAAGATGTTGATTGTTATAAGAGCAACAATTTTGGTTTTTGAATGCTATTTGGAGTTTGCTGTCTTAGTATTTTATGCAACTACTCCAACTATTAACACAGAAAGTTCTAGCTCTCTGTTGACATAATCAGAACCTGAATAATCCGGGGAACTTTTTAAGGTAGTGAGTTACATGGTTACTTCATTTGATGAGAATAGGATCTTGGAACTGGTATTTGTTGAACTTCACAGCCAGGATGCTGGAACTGGGGGAAGCAGTGTGAGGGGAAGCAGTTTAACTGAGATGCAGGTGAAGACTGTTCTGGTTCACTGCTGTTCTGTGCCATTGCTTATCGTGGTATGTTTATTCTCCTAGAGAACTATCAACTAAGCTACCAGACTTACCGTGTAATTGTTATTGGTGGGATATGCATACATAGTATGGGTCTTTTTTTGCAGAATTGAGGAAGCCAGTGAATGTTGACGTCTTTGTTCATTTGATGATCAGCAGTGTTGGTAAGCACTGTGGGGAAAGACTGTCCTGCTCTGTCTCCAGCCAGTCCTTCAGGATGATCTGTGCTGGTGTGAGTCTGCAGAAGCCTTGTCTGACTAATTTATAATAATTTGTAAAAAGCTGACAGCCATATTCTGTCTCTGATATTTTCCACTGTAAAAACAAAGCTGTAGTGTAATTTATAGACTATAAGGAATCTGACTGGAATATTTGCCAGACTTAGCAAATTGTGGCTGTACAGACTTGGTAGCCCTCAGAAATCCACTTTGGGATTAATTTAAGTTTACTGACTCCTGAGCTGAAGAAGTTCTTTCCTTTTCTGTTGCTGAAAAGGATATTATCTTGTTGGTTTTCTCTAAAAAGTGAGAGGGTGGATTTACTCTCTGTTTGATCATATCCCAACTGAGCATTTGCTGAATATCAAATTCAAAAGATGGCAAAAAAATAATACTTAGTGCAGTACAGAATCTGGAATCCTCACTTTGGGGGAAATTCCACTTTTAGAATACAGCAACAGAAGTATCATGTTCCAGCCTGAAATAAAACACCCACTCACAGAGTCAGTTGCTTATGAAGCAAAATTCTAAAAGCTTACATTTTGAGCTGAAATGCTTTGTTGGGATTTCAGCACTCCTTGCCTTTTCTCATTTCTTCTTATGTAATGAGCTATTTTTTAGACATTACAACATTTCATTTAAAAAGAAGAGCCAAAATGAAATTACGTCTTTAGCATTTAGAAATACTTTTTTTTTTTTTGCCAAGATTTTTGTCGTGACTTTGCTCTTCATGGGCTGGCATTTTGTGGTAGTTTTCCATTAAAATTTCCAACCAGCTTTGTTACTGAAGATTTTCCTGGGAATATACATTCAGCCATCTCTGCAGTTCAGTCTGGCTGCTCAGCACTGAGGTTGCCAAGCTGATATAGGAGCTGAACAGTAACACTTATTCTCAAGCCATCTGTTTTCCTTCTGTCTCTTTGGAGATTATATAGATCCTTACTTTTTCTGTGTCTGATATTACCTACTATGCCTCTTTGTCCCTAGCTATCAACACAGTCTTGCCTGTACTGAAAATATGCCCCTGCCAACATATTGTGATTGTGTGTTCTGTCATTAGCTAAAATCTGCACAGTTCTCAGAAATGGCCTTTACTGTGGGCTTCTTCAGGTTTTAATGAAGAGAACTCTCCTGGCTGCTGCTTTTAGAGTAGTGGCAGGATCCAGAAGGAGGATTGCTTTTGTTACAAATGTTGGGGATCCAGTCAAGTTCTAGGCACATACACTTTCAGACACTTTGGACTGATGGTATATTGTGCCAGGGATAGTTTGGGAGTTACCATCTCTCATGGTTTGGGAGATAACTAGACTTCACCTGATGGAGTGCAGCAAGACCTGGCCAACTAACCACGATATCCCCTTTCTCTATAGACTTTGGGTCCTGCAAACTTTAGAGCCATACACCTGTATGCTTTCTTTCCCCCCCATTTTGAATACTTGTCTTGGGAAATGACAGACATCTGGGGTGGGGGAGAAGTGATGCGGAATTCATCTGTGTGTACAGTGTCACATAGCTACAGTCTCATAGTTGATCTCTGCTACTCTCACCCTATAGTGGTCCACCCAAGCAGTGGCTGATGCTTTCACCATCTTAACTTCAGTAAAATTGCTCTACAACATTTTTATATAATGCAGAAAACTGATAGGTTGTTAACTGCTGAATATGGCTAAAATATATATTACCAGAATAAAGAAATAATTACTTATTCTAGATAAAAGAGTGAATTCAGTGCAACTTTCTGTAAGCAATAATTTTGCTGCGGAGTCTAGACCCATTTTGCAATCACAAGTGCAGGTTGCTCTGTATGTGAGCACGTAGATTACAGGATCACTAATGCATTCTTGTCATACAGTGTTTCTTACAGGATGTGAATATTTATCATTGCGTTAGCAGCTGTGACAGAAAAGAAAAGCTTGAGATAGTGCTACACCTGAGGCTCTGTTTATTTTGTATATGCATACAACACTGACTGCTGCCTTTTCCATGTTCTCCTGTGTAGCTGTAGCCCTGTTCCTGTTACAAAGTGATAGCAGACCTCCTGCGATTAGTTTTGTGATGCATATAGAATTTTGAGTCCAGTGAACTATGTTTTTCACGACAGCTGTGCCATGAGAAGTTGATGTGTTGGATAGTACTTGTTACATAAAATGCTTGCTGAGTATTAGAAATGTGGATTAATCTGATAGATTATTGCAGATGAATTTCTTTTTTTGGATTCCTTATCAAGTGATGATCTAGTAGTAGTTATGTATGAATTTGTCTGAACAAATCAGTGACATCTTCTTTTTGCAATAATGCTATAACTTTGAGAAGTGATATTGGATCAGCTCAAATTAAGGGGATTCTTCAGTCAGCCAAAGGAAGGATGCTGTTGTTTACTGACAACCAACAGTCAGAACTGCCTGTTCTCCATCTGCAGTTCCTTGTCAGTCAGTTGTGACGTTAGTAACAACTCTGCCAGACATCGCTGTTCTCTCTGTGCATTGAGATGAATACCACATCTGCAGTGAAGTTTGATTGGCCTCGTGGTTCCCCGAAGAACTGGAAAATCAAGGTTTTTATTAAGTCATGCTGGGTATTTCGTGGTTAAATGAGTTGAGATGCTTACTTCCGCACAGGATCAGTGTGAAGCTGAGCTCATCCTGTTCCAGCCCAGAGAGCCTGCCTGGGGCAGGGAAGTGCCAGGCAGGGTGGGGAGGAGTGGAGTATGTGGCCAGTCCCAGTAACAGGCTCAGCCCACAGCTCTGTGCGACACAGGCAACAGCGGAACTAAAAGTAGGCATGAGCTTTGCTGTGTCTGGGATGTCTGGGATGTAAACTAGGAATTCACATCTTTAAATGAGAATTTGAGAGGAAGCTGGCTGTTCAGCTAGTACTGCAAAAGGCCATGTGTGAAGGAGTGATGTGTGAGGAGAGCACGTGATGGAGGTAGCCAGTGTTCATGTTTCATACGTCCTTTAGACGTTTCTGATCCAATCATAGATCCTGATCTTACACCTGCAAGTAGTGAAAACACATAGCATTAGTGGGAAACATCGAAAGTTCAAGATGTATGGGTTTGTTCGTGTGTATGTGCTCCCAGGATGGATGGCTTTGTGAGTTACCCAACCATAATACAATTAATATGATCTTTAATCTTTCACTGGAAATACCCCGAGAGAAAGAGCTGTGCAATTAGGTTGTATATGTGCTCTTTCACACTTGTTTAGCTTAGCAGTACCTACTCTTTTATTCTTCTAGGGATTATACTTCAGTACAATTAACTTTACCATCCCTAGTTCTTCTTTTTCCCAATGAAGCTGTTTATTTATTTATTTATTCTGGAAATTATTGTGAAATTATTGGGAAGGTTAATGGAGCTTCATTGAAAACAACAGGGTGCATGGCCTTTAAGCAGTATAGATGCATTTTATCTCTGAATATCACACACAGAATGTTCTTTGGTTGAGTTAGACTTTGAAGAAGAGATTTCCTGGATATTGAAGATCAAATGGAGGATAACAGCTGCTTGGGATAATTAGTGCTAGAAATAGACAGATTTATGAAGCATCAGACAATGCTAGCAGCTATGTTTCTGCACTTCTGTGGGATAAGCTTGAATTTAAAAATGTGACAGTAGAAAAGTGGGCTGTGAATTTAGTCCATTTAGATCAGTACTTCTGGTTATAATACACTGCAGCTCTGGAGATTTCCTCAGATTTTAAAATGTTTTGCTCCTTGGGGTTAGTAATAACCTGAATTTGACTTGCTGAGCAGTGAATGAGTGCTCTTCACATACGCTTGAAATTTGCCAGAGAAGTAAAGTCTGTGTTACTTCTCCATGTTACATCGTCATGCTGAAACACCTGTGTGAAATAAGAGAAGTATTACCAGTATTACACTAACAATGATTTGTACTATTCATATCTTTCTTAGAAAAAATTGAAACCTTTTATTATGTTTTATTTGCAATTAAATTGTTTATAAATTTATGTGCCTCTCTAAAATTGTAGCAACTTGTTACCAGTCAGTGCAATGCTTTCCTTGTCATCCATACTGTATGTATTGCCAAAATACAAAGCGTGAACCATTAGTGGTTCTTGGCTTGCATTAGGCATTATTGATAGGTAACAGCTGGAAGGATTTATTTTCAATATGTTACAGCTAGTTTCTTGCCTCACCTAGTCATCCCCAGCAGCAATAGTGGACCTTAAAGCAAAAATATTTACTAGTGAATCTGAAGGAATTCAGAATGGGAGGTAATCAGTACATACAGCTGATTTTGAATATATATATATAAATAAAATACAAATCTTTAAAAATATATTTATGAAATATATTTATAATATTTATTATAATATATTATTATAATATATAATATATAATATATAATATATAATATATAATATATTTATATATGAAATATAAATAAATGAAATTTAAATATTATATATATAAATATGTATATGTATATATTTAAAGAGAATACTAATCTGAGGAATTAATAATTGTAGTAATACCTGGAGAACCCCAGTGAAGTCAAGAATTTAACTAGCTGACCTCTGAACAAACAAATGGTGAGAGACTCCCTGGAAAAAAAAAAAAAAGCTTAGAAGAAGAGTGGGACATCCAAAGGCTGTCGTGTTTGAAGGAGCGAAGTGAATTGTCTCATGCTCCAACAGCAGTAAATGATCAATCAGAGCTTTGCTGTTACCAAAATTCACACTTACATGGTGTTATAAATGTTGAAAATCAATTTTAGTGGTTCAGGCTTCTACACTAAAAGCAGCTTTGATTATTCATGAACATATTCAGTTCAGGAAACTTAACCTTTGAGAATTCATTATAAACTGAAACTTTAACTGAGTAAAAAAAGCTTTGAATAGTAACATGGTCATGACTGATAACTATTTTCTTTTCATCTCTCTCATGTGCTTCATCAAAAGCCTGTTGCTCTATCAAACTTGTTTGAATGCTTGATGTGCTCGTTTTGTTTTGTTTTTTGTTTTGTTTTGTTTTGTTTTGTTTTATTATTTCTTTTTATTCAGGAAGTGGGAGGTGGTAGTTTGGAGTTCCTTTGCTTTATGTTAGTCACTTCCTTTTTTGGCAGTTGCAGAAGTGCTCTGTGAAGCTATGGCCCACATGGGAGATGGAAAAGGGAATTACATGGTGTGGAGGCTTGCAGTAGTTTCATTTGCAAACAAAATGCAATGGGAACATTTAAATTTCTTAGAGAACTAGTGGCATCTGCAAGCAGCAACTGCTGTATATGTGGTCAAAGGTCTTGAGTGCTGGTGGATGACTTCCATGCTGACTAATTGAGATCTGTAGTCCTGTGAAATCCATTAGCTTCTGTTGGAGTGAATACCATTTTCCCCTGCAATCCCAGAAAGGGTTTTGTTTCCATTCCTCTGTGATGAAACTCCATCCGTGGGGGCCATATGCTGTGAAAGGGAGGATTCTTGCTTGGAAATAGGAGTCTTATCCTTGGGCAGTGCAGGGACAATGTCTTTTTGCTACAGAAAACATTGAATCTTTCAGGCTTGGTCTTTGATAGAAGTTCTTGGCATTACTGCAGATAAGAAATTGTATCTAAAAACTTCTTGTGTATAAGCATAGTCTTATCTCCATAATGCTTCACAGCCCAAAGCAAAGGTGTTTTTTGCTTAGTCTTTTTTCTAACTTAGGTGATCACTTTACAGTCAGAGATCTTTGAAAGTGTTCTTTTTGTGGACAGATCTTGTCTCGGAGACATGCTGGTTTTGCTTTCATTAGTTTTGTTAGGAGGATTAAAATCTTACTGTTTTTGAAGTAGCAGTTCAAACCAATCAAGTTGTGAATCTGCAGTGATATTCAATTTTTGTTAGATGCTAAGCAAATAATCAAATTCTAATGAGGCAAGAGCACCTCTGTTTGAGAGCTGAGAGCCTGCAATATACTGTGACCTCTGTTCTGTAAATATTTAAATATGTCCACAAGTAAAAACTGTCAAAATAATAGGGTTTTTTTTGTATTCTTTTTTTTCATGTATTTCATATATATTTTCTGCTGATTTGGTGACTTTAAGTAGGATTCTGGGGTATACTGTATACTGTGTATACTGGTCAAGACATACATTTGCTTTCCATCATTTAGAAAGGTAAGGGAACATTTCTTAATTTTTATGTTTATCAGCAATGTTTTTAGGTAGGCCTCTTCAGTGATTTTTCTTAGTGTGTCTCTTATGAAAATTGTATATTTTTCAGTAGAGCCAGATGATTTCTCTGACAAAAAAGGCATTTGCTGAGACATTCTACTTAAAATGTTCTCCATATGTATTTTATTGGGCATCAGGGCATTGCTTTGACTTTTATTCCACCTGCTGAGACTTTATGCTGTTTACTACTGCAGTTAAAATGTCTTGTTACTATAGCAATGCCTGCATGACGTGTCTTTTTACCTTGCTCATGAAATGCAAATATCTGCTTAATGTAACTGCATGTGATCTGCTTTACTGTTATAACCAGTGCATAAATTAGATGAGTGAAATAAATTGACTTTCACTCCTCGCCTCGCAACAGTTTTCTTTATTTCCTTCATCAGGACAGTACTGATGGCTGTATTCCTCAAATGGCAGTGATTACTTCAGAATTAATTTGTGTAGTTGCCCCAAGTTAGGAAAAGATAAACTTGGATGCTGTTGTTCACAATTCTCCTTCCCTTCCCCTTGTAACTTCACAACATGAAAAGATCCATATCACTGACTTATCTATCACTTCTCTGACCCATATCACTGTTAATCAACAGCTAGTTGGAACCGTTTGGGACACTGAACATTTCCCAAACTCTTTTTCTGATGAGTATACTTAGGATGTTTTAGAAGAGGTGGTGTCTACAGGGAGTTAACTGAAGACATACTTCTACTGTGAAGCCTACAGAAACATAATAGCAGCTCTTCTATTCTGGCTGCTGCTACTATCCATCATGCTTACCAATACAATCTTATTGTCTCTCTGTACTCCTCTATATGCTCCTGTGTTTTCTTTTATTCCTTTCTTTTAAAGCAGGCATATTGTCTTGTAATTGTGTAGTGCCTACTCTAATACAGTGCTGCAGACCAGAATTAGAATTTATGGGTGCTGTGGTGATATTCTCCTAAAGGACTCAGGAAAGTGGGATATGTGTGGGTCTGGGGAGATGCAAATGTGCAGTTCTGCTGTTTGCCTTAGTGAGTCCTGGTACTGTATGCCTGCCAAGTTCTTCTGCAGCTCCCTTGTTAGTAGAGATAGCTACATCTTCACAAATGGAGAGAGGCTATGGGTGGGTTCAAGAGGGTTACAAGTGTGCCTGTACTTTTGGTTTAGCATCCTGTGATACTTCTAAGGGCTTTCACATTCTCACTCATGCAATCCAATTACATAAGCATTGTTTGTGCTACTTTGAGAACAATATGGGAAGCAAGGGACCTGCAGCCTACCTTACCTGCACTGGTTGACTGCCTATGAGTGTAGTGCCTCTCTAGGTAGGAAATCGGTCATCACAGATTCATCCCATTCTGCTAGAAACTGCTTTCACAACAGATTTACAGGTGTCTTCATTACAGATGGGTGATTTTTGAGGTCTTTTCATTGATGATGCAGAAATTTGGCATGCTTCTCAGGCATACTTATCTGCCAAAAATTTCAAGAAGCAGTGCTTTATAAATATAATTCAGCTTGTGAATAAACTTACTGGTGTAACTGACCCTTACTCCAGGAAGATAAATGTCAGCACACAATTGTGAGTAGGTGGTGTAGAGGCCAAGGAGAGCTGGCTGAATCAAAGGGAACTTCTCTTTCCCTTTGACTTTCAAGCCCTAGTAAACACATGTAATATGGAAGGCAAGAATGGATAGTGTGAATGGAGGGAAGGGAGAGAATGACCAAGAAATAATACCTTGTATCATAGTGAATAATCTTCCTCTAAAGTTCTCTCCTGGCCCATTCCCAATTACAGTAAGCTGAAGGATCCCATAGTGTATATACATCTGGGAGCTTCTTACAATAGCAGTCTAGAGGATCAATTTCCAAATAAACACTACAGTAAATGGTGCTGTCTTAGTTGTGTTCTCTAGGTTAGTCCTCTATATATATTGAGCTAAACAACATGCAGCAATATTCTCTTTTGGTCATCTTAGCTATAAGCAAAGCCTTGTTGCCAGGGAGCTCTTTACTAAGAATTCCTGAGATTTCCTCTACTTTGCCTTAAATTCTTTAATAAAGAGCAACTGGGCTGTGTTAAGGGCTTCCTTCAAAATAAGGCACTGTTAAAGAGTACTTAATTTTTAAGTGTGTTGTCGGTGTTTAAAGGGGAAAACAAGTAAGAAGGGTGTGTGCAGTCTAAAGGAAGAAGTAGCGCTGGGCTAGAACTGAGCATGTTGGGATTTGTTCCTCAGTTCTGCCGCACGCTTCCTGAGACTAATCATTTAAGTTTTGATTTTCCATTTCTGAAAATCATAGATACCGTTTCCTGTCCATTGAGTAGTTTATATTTGCACTGAATACCTTTTTAACAAGGATTGGCTCTCACTCTTTTCTTTTTATTTTTTTTTTTCCTATGATACCTAATACAGGACAAAGCAAGGTCCTGGCCTTTTTTGTCACATTTACGTACCAAATACTGATGAATGGAAAACCTTAAAATATTAATGTTGTGGTGACAATGGTGTGTCAACACACTGAAGCATTTTCCGGAGCTCAACCTACGGAAAGTACATAAGGTGAACTTCTCCAGACACATAGACAATAGCAGAACTTCTATTTTTGTTCAGACTCTGGCACTTTCCTTTGTCCAGAGAAGACAACCGTGGCTGACATATGAGAGCAGAGATTGGCTTAGTAACAGAACTGACTCTGTTAGTCCAGAATCTTTCTTTTTTTTTTTTTTTTCCTGTGTTTACAATATTTCCTGTGATTGTAACACAAATCTCCTTTAGCCATAGACTCCCTTTTCCCATGCTTGTGCAACTACATCCATGCAAAGCAGTGCTGCAGGCTCTATTGTGCTTGGTTGTCCGCACAGCAGCTGCAGCCAGTTGGTGCATAAAAGCATCTGCTCGCCTGTGCTGTCTGAGGTAGGAAGTCCCAAACAGAGCCTGCAGAGCAGTACTGCAAAGGCAGGAGGTGATGCTGGGGTGAGAGAAGTTCTGGACCACCTGGTGGGTGCTCATGTTCAAGGACACGCACTGCAGCACTGCTGTAATGCTCATGCCCCTTCAGTGCCAAAGATGTAGCTAGCCAAAAGCCTCTTCTCAGGCTGTCAGATATCTAAGTTCTGCTTGTTTTACATCATGGCGTGAAGCTGTCATGACATTTTTTAAGTATTAACTTCAGCTTGGTTCAAGAGCCTGTATTAGATCAGAGTGGCTTTTGGAATAAAGCAAAAAGATACTGTTTTTGGCAGGAGGGTTGTTTAATAATAGAACTCCCATAGAATTGAATAGGATAGAAATGTTGTGCTCCAGTGGAGAAGATGGTTTAATGGAGTAAGCGTGTTAAAAATAGTTTCGCGTCCTGGGAGAACTCAAAATGTCTTATCCTGTCATCCTTCAAAAGTGGACACATTTCATTCCACGTTTTCTCCTAGATACTACAAATTGAAAGGGCTTTTTTGTTGTTGTTGTTTTGTGTTTTTTCCCCTCTCTTGATGCTCATGATGAATTACAGCGCACATCAGAATGTGTGTTGGTATGGATTTCAAATTCATTGATTTACTATTTGAGCTATTTGAAGCCAAATGGTAATGGGATTATGTTTTATGATTACATTTTGTGGACTCTTGAAGATATTACACAGAATTCTGTACCTTGGCAGGCAATTGGCTGATGATGAGGTTAATAAAATAGCTTTTACCTTGTGATTGTAACACACATTTGCCATAATATTATTGATATGTATGTGCCATCTAATGATTGATGTACCAGCCGCTAGTGCATCAATGCTGCCTAAACATACTTTCTGAAATGTTCTGGGATGAAATATAGTATGAACAGACTTTAACTGCTTTTTTAATTGTGATAACTGAATAATGCATAACACTGTTGAGAGAAGGAGTTTTAGCGTAAGTCACATTTGAGGCTTAATAATATTTAACTTAATGGTAAATGTACTTCCATTTGGATGCTAGGAAGGTGTTCTAGTGCCTTCTGTTTGGCACTGTATACAAGGCAGGGCATTCTTAAACCTTCCTGCCTCTTGTTTGATGGCCTAAACAGGAACTCTCCCAGAGCTCCCCTTTTCTCTTACACGTTTATATGCAGTGCAGTTCTATCAGCTCCTGCTTTTAAACAGATCTACATGAATACTTGCGTAGGTACTAAAAGGATTTTCATCACATTTTAAAAAGCATGACATTCTATAAAAATTTCCTATAAAATAAAAGTTGCTAGTTAAATATTTTGCTAACACAGGTATCCCAAAGCATGGCAAAGAAGCTTTCTCCCCAGACTTTGTTTAACCTTTTACAGAGGTGTGATGCAAATGAAAATTACAGAAGGTCTGTATGCTTCCATAAAGGAAGGATATGAAATGTCAAAATGCAGTGACCCAGCTGAAAATTGCTTATGATTTTTAGTCTTTTGGTTATGTTTCGCCTTCTTCATGTATGTTGTATGAGAACCAGTGAAGTGTACTTCCCAGGAGTTCTGGATTTGAGTAGCTAAAGCTTCATGCAGGAAGATGTATTCTTCTCTTTAATTGCAAGATTGCTCTGCAGCCCCATTCTGTCACTGCCCTGTCTGCTGATATTTGTTTTCCCTTTCTAGCTACACGTCTTGAACCGCATTATCCCAGTGCAGATAGAAGGGAACTGGGATGGTGAACGGTGAGGAGTAAGGTAAATAGAGAAGAGTAGGTTTTTCAATGTCAAAATCTGCTGGTGATTATAGGACAGTTCACCAGAAGGCAGACTGTGGGAACTGAGCAAGTTATACTTGTCATGGAGGATTTCTTATGAGGTATCCTCAGACCTTTTAAAGGCACAGTTAGCAGGTGATGATGAGACTGCAAAGACATACCAAGTGTAAAGTTTTTTTTTAGAAAGTGAGTGTGTTGTGTGGGATGGAATAAATGAACTGAAGGAGGGAAAATTAAAGGCTCAGATTGATAATTACAAAGTATGTAGAGGTGAAGTAACTGGACCAGCCAAAGCTCTTCAGTTTATTTATTTATTAATCATTTCTGAGCACCATCTGGCTTGCTGGTAATTGTAGCTGAGGACTTGTTGATGTGGCCGGCCTTCTATGACTTTGTGGAGCAAACTAGATTAATGGTGGATGGTGACTTCTTTGGTTTTAAGACGTTGCTTTTACCCCAGCTTGAAGCTGGTGATTTATCTCTGAGCTTTATTGTCTCTGCGCTTTGAAATTTCCTTGCTGTTGAAGACTGTTAACAACTTAGTGGTGAATATGTCAAATTTGTACTAGCTGCTGACATGCAGTGTCATGATTAGATGTCTGCAAGTCCAAGGAGCGGGAAAGAGAATACCTGGCGCTGGCAAATCAGAAGCTTTGCCTGATCAGTGTTTTAAAAATAAATAAATAAATAAATCCATCTATTTTTCTAGAAGCTTGGCTTAATGTATGTATGCATATACATAATGGGAAGCTTATCCGTGTCTCTGAAATCCATTTGAGCTAAAGACCCAGTGAGTCATCAAACCCATTAGTGTGTCTTGGCTTTTTCATTTTGTCTCTTAAAGTTCATTTTTTGCATTTTTCTTAGGAGTAAGGTTGCATTAATTGGATGGCACGTGGGCAGGTGCCCTTAGTGGCATGCTGGTCCTTGAAAGTGGCCATTCTGAGTCACAGGGTGATTGTCCTATTTGTTTCTGGGTTTTCACAGAGCAACAGGATGACAAGTAGGAAAAACAACAGTAACAAAGACTCTGTACTCTTACTTTGCTTGTACAGAAGCAGCTGGTTGTCCTCATCATTTAAGTATTGATGTCTTTCTTAGTGCTGACTTGTAGCTGTTTAACAACTGGAGGTGAGATATGGTTATTGTTGATTTGGTGAGATGACCTCAGTCATGTCCTGAAACTTTGACTGTGGCCACTGATCGGTAGCATTGAATTAGCCAGTCTTGGAATGATCAAAGAAGGATGTGATACCGTATACTTTGCATACAGTGCCAAAGGAAGAGGAGAAAAATACTAGATTATGTGGTTATTTCTGTATTTAAGTACTTCTGCTGCAGTCCCACTGGTACAATCTGTACACCTAGGGAGATTAATTCGTTTCAAATTTTATGCTTTAACCACTAAATCATCTCCAGCTGGCACTGAAATAAAGTGATTTGCATCATCTACATCAGCAGGGAAGTGTCACCTTTGTTAAAAAAAGAACCACCGACACACAGACTTAATTATCTATTCAGAGTGCGAGCTGGCAGCTCAAATGTAGTGACTTCTCTGCAGAACTGAACCAGATATTTAAAGAGGCATGAACAAATTCACACTCCTCTGCAAAAATAACAGTCGTTTCTAGCTACAGTTGTAACTTCTAGATTAGCTATAACTATTTTTTTAAACAAGCTTTTTTTGTTTTGTTTTCTTGGTGTATCCTTTATGCCGTTGGCTTTACTGCTTCTGTGTCGCCAGTTTTCGGATTGCATCTGGCAAACATGTTTAATATAAGGAGCAAATGGCTGTTCCAGAACTGCAGCAGTGGACGGGCGGGTTTGGACTTTGGGGAGCTCCGTCTTTGTGTCTGATTCATGTGACATAGTTTTAGTTGTAAAGTCACCTCAGTTGGAAGGGACCCACGGGGAACATCAAGTCCAACTCCATGGTACATCTCTCCTTGGGCAGGAGCACCGACTGCCTTAGGGCGGTAAAAGCTGCTAGCACTTTGAATGCTTCCCGTTGCTTATCAATCAAACCAAGAGCTTGAAATTTTGTATCAAATTATTTTAAGATGCTTTTGGGTCAGATACAAGCGCTTAAAACCGCAGCTGATCGTGCTGTCGAGCAGTCTCCTTTTTGAAGTGTGGAGTAGGAAGTGAGTTTGTAATTCGGGGCCATGCGAACGGCTGTGGTGTTCCTTGGGGATGCTGCAGGCGGGTGATCTGGACAGCTCCCCGCGGGACTGGGGAGAGCCCCCGGCGCTCCTTCCCGGCCCCGGCCCCGTCCCGCCTGCCCGCGGCACAGCCCGAGCGGGGCCGCCCTTCATGTCCGCGCGGAGCCGCAGCATCCAGGTGGTGCTGGAGGAGGTTTTCAGGCGCTGATGCGAGGATTGTGGGCGGGAGCAACTCTCTCTTTTTCCCCACCTTCTTTTTTTCTCCTCTCCTCGTCCTCCTTCTTTCTCCCCGCTCCTCTGCCCGCACTGCAGACCCCCGCTGGCTCAGAGAGCCGCTGCCTCCCTCCCCTCCCCTCCCCCCACGCCATGCCGCCGGCCCGCAGCCCCGGGGCAGCTCCCTGAGCCGCGGGCACCATGCGGCAGGAGCGGCTGCCGGGCTCGCTGCGGCGCGGCGGGCGATGCCTGAAGCGGCAGAGCTCGGGCGGCGGCGTGGGCACCATCCTCAGCAACGTCCTCAAGAAGCGGAGCTGCATCTCCCGCACGGCGCCGCGCCTGCTCTGCACCTTGGAGCCAGGTACTGCAGCCGAGCGGCGGCCGTAATCCCGTAAGCCGCTTGGCGGGGGCGGGCAGGCGGCCGAGCCGGGTCGGGCCGAGCCGGGAGGACGCAGCCGGACGCGATGGGGGCCGCGGGTAGGCGCGGCGCGGCGCGGCGGCGGCAGCGGACCGCGGCAAATGGCCGCCCGGGCCCGCGCGGGGGTTGCGGGGTCGGGCCGGGCGCCTTCGGGATCCGCCTCGGGGCTCCCCCGGGCCTGCGAGGCCGTAGCGGGCTGAGGCTCGCCCCGCGCCTCCTCCTCCCGCCCCTCCGGCACCCGCCTTCCCCGCGTGACAAAGCGCGGCCCCGCTGCCGGCTCCCCGAGCCCCTCCCGCAGCCCGGCCTTTGTCTGCGTCCCGCACAGCCGAGGGACGCGCAGCTGCGGCTCCGCTGCTTTCTTCAGCCCCGGCGTCCCCTGAGCTGCGCTGGTCGGACGGGGGTGGGGAAGGACGCGCTCCAGGGGGACGGGCGCTCAGCGGAGACGCTAAGGGTGATCGCTCCTGAACGCTAGGTTGGGGTTGGTCGTCTTCTGAATGGTGGATCGCTGAGTTTCCATGAGGTATTGGAAATCTGGATTCACTTTATAGTGTCAAGCTGTCAAATGTAGCAAAAGCACTGTTATCTCGTGTCTGATCTTCGGCCTGCAAAAAATATGTAAGCCTGGAAAAGCCCGTAGCAATGCGCAGCAATGCAACAACATCTGGATAATAATACTATTTCTTATGCTCCTGTGAGGACCCGGGAGAGACAATTGGAATCTCAGCCACAAAGGCTGCAGTCCTAAGGCTAATTCAGTGTACTGCTCGGTGTAAATACAGTGACGTCATTCAGGATGCACACTTTCCTAGAGTGATGGAGACAGGGAGCCTAACGAGCCCTTAAAAAAATGAATACGCTTAGTTACATTTTGTTCTGGTTTTCTTATTGTCTATGTATGTCTATAGTGTGAATATTATGTGGTTCCCAGTTGTTGGATGTGCTTTGTTAATTCCCAGTGAGCTCTAATAGCAGCTCTGGCTGCTATTTCTGGTTTTGCAGGTCAAAATATATGTTCTAAGAAAAATTACAGGGTAAGACTAAGAATCTTACTATTTCTGAAACAGCAAGGAACCATAAGGTGGTAGTTTCTGTTGCCATTGCTGTCCCCAGGTTTGGTATCCCGCTGCACAGAAAGCTGCTGAGGGCCCATTTCTTCATTTGTTTTTTTATAAAATATTTATTTGTTTTCTGTTCGAGAAGTTTCAACAGCTCCCTTTAAGTACAGGCAAAAACCTACAATTATGTGCTTTGTAAATCTGAAGCTGTGGCTCTTTAGGTTGCATCGGAAGAGATCATCTTCCTATGTTTTACTGTTTTAATATTTCTGAAAAATTCTCAGACTTTGTCTCTATCCCTTTCATTTCACGGAGCTGAGAAGTGGAGATTCAATTAATTCAACCAAGTGCTTGGCTGGATGCTTTTTAGCTCCTGTGGCTTATTACATGGTTGTATGCTCCACTTAGGTGATGCAGTGGGAGGCTTAAGTATATATCTTCCTTCTTTGTGCCTTTTGTTATGGGGTTTCATAGTGTATTTTACACGGGAAAGCTAACAGTCCTGATTTCATGTTTTTCTTGTGTTTTGTGGGTATTTTTTTTAACGTGTATGTGCGGGGTTGTTTTTCTTCCTTCCCCCCTTCCCCCCTTCCCCCCTTCCCCCCTTCCCCCTTCCCCCCTTCCCCCTTCCCCCCTTCCCCCTTCCCCCTTTCCCCCTTCCCCCTTCCCCCTTCCCCCTTCCCCCTTCCCCCTTCCCCCTTCCCCCTTCCCCCTTCCCCCTTCCCCTTTCCCCCTTCCCCCTTCCCCCTTCCCCTTTCCCTTCCTTTTTTTTTTATAACTTTTTCTTAAATTGCTTTCCATATAGAATTTTTGCAGTTGTTTCTGGTGATCAGGTAGCAAGGACATAGGACAGGCCACATTCTGGCGTTCGTATACCCTTCAGAAATTTAATGGATGCCAAACAACCATACTTCTGTGTATGCTTGTATTTGTGGAGCTGGTTAGTTCAAATATGTTCCCAACACATTCCTGCCTACGTGGGCTATTTTTTTTTTTGGCTATGAAGTGTCATTTGCAGAGGTGATGTGTAGTATGCCGAAGGGCACTATTAGACTTGGCTTGATTTTTAAAAAGGGCTTCATTGTGCTTATGGTGCTTACAGTCCACGAGAGTAGGGACTACTGCTGTGCTCAGGGTATATTTCAACCAGGCTGTCCATGTGGAGGAACTGATAAGAGAAGTTCCCATTAAGCTTCAGGGGATCAGGAGTCTTTCTTGCAGAGGGAATATGCTTATATCATACAATAGGGAAAAATGTGGGCCTAGAGATAAAAGGTGGACAAAAAGGTGCAAAACCGGTGAAAATGGGTGCAGAGGGTCTGTGGCAGGGTTTGATAGATGTGGGGAGCTGAGGAGGGGGGAAGGTATTGCAGAATTTAGGCTGGTGGGAAGAAAGCAACTGAATGTAGAAATAAAGGGGGTCAGTGGTCAGATGTAGCATGCAATGGAAGTTTATAGGTGACAAGACCATGGGAAGAGTTCTGGACATCACTGGCCTTCTCCTAGGGCAAGAGTGAGCAGGATGAAAAGGGTGGGTGACAGAACTGAGGGCAAAAGGAGAAGTACATGCAAGGGTGGAAAACTTGTTAGGAGAAGGGAAAGGACAGATAGGAAGGTTTGAGGAACCATCAGAGGATGAAATAAGGGTAACAGTTCATCTCCTTGGAGAAGCACTTAAGTCCAGGGACAAATTTAGTGAAGAGTGCAGAAATTGCACGTACAGAGGTGGTTCCCGTAGCAGAAGCAAGTAACAGGCAGTGAGGTGCTGCTGCCACCTGGCTGGCTGCATTCCTGCAGGTACCCCAGGAAGCTTCTGGCTGGGATGACTTTTCCTATCTCTTTCGCCCTTGAAATCTTTAGGGAAAAAACTGAGCATCTCGGTCAGCACTGTTCATATTGCAGCCTCTTTTCTCCATTTACTAGCTGCATTTTTATTGAAGAAACTTGTATTTTTCTGGTTTTAAGAAGTCTAAATTCTTTAAAATGAACAAGCATGTGGGACCATCCCTGTGTGTTCTGTGGCTCACTTCCTGTGCTTCTTGCCTCTCCTCTGTCACTAAACATCATATAATTTGATTTAGATAATATTTCTGCCTGGCAACTAGGAACAAATGAGGGGTCACAGACTTCATGACTATATGAAGTAATATAGTCATAGTTATAGCACATGGCCTGATGAAGAGACCCCTTGTCATGCTGCAGAGAGGCTTAGTCACATGCTCTAGTCCAGTTTTACCACATAATGTTAGCCTAATTTCTAATAATTTCACACCTGCTTTAATTGTCAGCTGTGGTACGATGAACTCATGGACTCAAGGGACATGCCTGTGTTTCTGGTTGCACCTTTCTTTAAATAAGTTTTTAAGACAAAGAGAGAAGTTGTTACTGAGATGTGATTAAGATGTAGTTGTTGAGTTGGAAGTGAAAATATTATTTTGGAAGATTATTGCTTCTTTGATATCAGGCAACATTAGATAACATGTCAGCTGTTACCATAACAAAAGATCACAATACCTTTCTGTGTGTAGTAGGCTTTTCCACACTTGCCACCAAATTGCTTGGGGGATGAGAATCACTTTTTCACGTTCACAGCAAATGTGATATGATTTTATCTAACATTGTTACACTGTTCTGAATTATTATGAAAAGGTTTATGTGTTAGGAGTCCCTGCTGAGCACCATGGATTTATGGGGAAGAATACTAATCAACACTTCCTTCCAGGAATAACTGTTAATACTTGAATATTTTTCAAGGCATTTGTATTATGCGTTGAATCTTTTGTTTTTCTAAATCTGACAAGCATGTCTTTTAAATCTGAAGCATCGAGGAACGAAAGCCTCAGTCCCCAGGTCTCAATAATGCAGTACTAAATTATACTTACATGTGTGTGTGTGAATTTTCTTTTTTATCTCTCCCCTGCCAACGTAAATATATAAATAAATAAAAGGCAGCCTTGAAGGAGAAAGCTTTGTCTCTCTATGTATTGCCCTTATATATAGGCATTAAGGTTTTTTAGTTGCTTATTGCCACATGTTAATTTACTTATCTCTGTTTGCACATGTCGGTATGCGAATACTGAAATACATTTAATATTCCAGAACTAGCAGATGCCACTACAGTTTAGGTTTTTACAGACTCACAGGCTTAGTGAAGCACTTCGAAGCACTGGGTATTACTGGTGAGTTGATTAGCACGGATTTTATTTACATAAAACCTAGTAGGATTATTAGTGGTTTTGGTTTTGTTTTTTGTTTTTTTTAGACTATTAAAATATGTATGCAAAAATGTTAGGATTGATGTTCTAAGAGAACCGTGATCTATATGTAACATTTAAATATGGAGCAACGCATGATATTAAGTTATGGGGGGAAAACAAAGGCTTCATTCGGTTTGTCTGCAAATGTAATAGTTCGGGGCATGTTGCAGGGCGGCACTGTTCAGCACCGGAGCAATGGACAGCGGCATGGGAAGGACCGAGGAATGGTAGAGCCAAACCGAGCAATACAGAGCAGAGTACGAGTGCTACTGTTCTTCGTGCTGTGGCATAGCAGATGCCCTACTGAGGGTCCAGTGTAGGCCAAATTTGATATTTCGTGTAATATTGTACATTTTAGGCATATCTGCTAATATTCTGTGTAGCGACTTTCATAGTCTGCTCTTATGGCCAGTATAAAGGTGTGCATGGTAGTTTGCAATGACCTGGTATGGTTTGCAAAATAGCAAACAATGTGATAATTACTGAAATGAATTATGCTGAACTAAAACATCAATTTGAAGAGGATGTGTCATTTTAAAAAACATTTTGTCTGTGTGCTTTTGAACATATGCCTTGAATCCCCTGTGAAGACAATCAATTGCAGAAACAGTTTAAAATATGATTGTTCAAACACAGGTAGCTGAAGGTCTGTGATCTTGTTTGAACTACTTTTATTTCGGAACTAAATGAAAATAACCATCATAACTATTTTTCCTTTTTGTTTCTAGGAGTTGATACAAAATTGAAATTCACTCTTGAGCCATCTTTAGGTCAAAATGGTTTTCAGCAGGTAATTTGATTAATTGTTATCTGGGCTTACAGAGGGCTGGGCTCACTTCAGCTGAAGTGCTTGCCCTAGTTCAAAACTGCATCTGTCATCATATCAGCGTATTATTTGCTATTACATGAGGAATTGTTCCATTAGTATTTGGAAGGTGCAATAGATTTTCTTTTTTTCCTTCCAGAAATCTCTTCCATCTTTGTGTCCTATAATATTATAGTGTTGTTATATCATTCAGTAATTAATGGGTATTTTCCCTATAAATTCATCAAACAGTTAAACTCTAAAAAGCTTTCAGTAAAATGAATTGAATGTGCATGTCTGCAGTACTGTAGACGTTGCCCTATTTTTGCATTAAGCTGATGGTGAATTTTTATCTGGATTTTTTATTTATTTTTTTATTTTTTGTCTTTTAGTGGCATGATGCACTCAAAGCAGTGGCCAGGTTGCCAACAGGCATACCAAAAGAATGGCGGCGAAAGGTAGGTAGACCTGTCTGCAGTGTTCAACACATCACCTTTGAGTTTCCAATGAAAGATGAATGAGAGGAATGACATCGATATTATTCACGTTTTTCAACAAATATTTGGAAATTTGAAGTGTGAATTTTACTGGGATTTTACCGAGTTTACCTTCTTAAGTGGTACCTTCACGTAGCAGCTGGAAAGACTGAGGAAACAGGTAAAGATGGTATTTACACCAGTCAGATTCTTTCTGCTTGAGGCTCGGGAAACTTACTGCAGTGCAGGTGATATCATTTCAATTTGTCAGTCCCAAGGAACTGTACTGGTAAAGCTGCCTCAGCAGCTGAAAGTAGAGCAAATTTCCTGTGTAGGCTGTCATGCTTATGAAGTTGAAGTTGATAGATGCTAGTGCTAGAAAGAATGTTCTTTGAAACATTTGATGGAGTGAAGGCAGGTTTGTTAAATAGGGAAGTTCAGAGTCAGTGATATGGAATGGCAGAGTACACTATTGAAGGGAAAATGCACTCAGTTGTGTAGAAAAGGGTCCAGTGGGATTATGCTAAACTTGTTTTATTGCTTTCTTCAGCAGAATTTGAAGTTCCCTAGCCCACAAATAAATGTGTATTATTCATCTTTCTTAAAAACTAGATGAAGCACACAATCTCAGCTTTAAAGTTGTAGTTCTACTCAACAGACTATTTTTAAAGCTTTTTAAAATACGTATCTGGTTCCATATATTTTTGATGCATCAGGTGATTTTCCTTCCTCTTCTCTTCTTGCTGTGTTTCCAAATTGTAAAATGCGGAAGGAAACCTGAGACTGTAAGTGGTATTGTTTTCCTATCACCACTACCATATAAGTTTTGTTTACAGGCCCAGTGAATTATTGTATCAACTTAATAATCTTTTTGTTTCCTGAGAAGTTCTCGTCCCTCATTTCAGTAAGCCTCCTACAACTGCCATTTCAGCTTTTTTTTTTGTTTGTTTGTTTTTGTGGTACACTAAATCATGGAATGGCTGAGGTAGAAAGGGACCTTTGGAGGTAATTTAGTCCAACCACTTCCTCAGTGATTATCAAGAGTAGGTTGCCTAGGACAATGTCCAGATAGCTTTTGAATAGCTCTGGAGATGGAGACTCTGCAACTTCTGTATAGACTGTGCTTTTCACTGCTGTTCCTTGTTTTTCCAGTGATATTGATACCAAAATTATGGAAACGTTTGATGTTTTGGCAGCATGCTGATTGCTTTCTTTGTTGACAGTGGAAGGGGCAGAGTGACATCTGCATTACTGCGGTGGCATGTGACAGCTGTTGTCCAGAGTGGGCAAAGGTAGACAATCCAGTCAAGCATCAGTAAAATATTATCAGTGCCAAATGCTGCTGGGAAGTAGAAAAACATTAATCCTCTATATGGTGGCTTTTCAAAAGTGTGGGATGGCATGTTTAAATGCAGAAAATCTGAGATTCTGTGAGCTGCCTATAAATTCCTTCACCATGCAATTATCTAAGTGTTTATATCTGTGGGAAGTGTTTGAATTACTTCTGTCACTTGAGGGAGTTAACAGCTGGTATAAAACTTGACCCATTTGCTTTCATGATTTTTTTTCAGTTTCCTGAAAATAAAAATCCTTCATTGTTATTTGTTGCCATCATATGATCTGACGTGTATGTTTATGGTTCAGGAACTTTTCAAATGTTTAATAAAGGTCCATAATTTGTCTTAAGCACATATACATAATCTCTTTTGGTAATTAACAGGTTTTAAAAGTAGGCAGTGTCTGTTTTCAGAACTCCCTGTTGTGCCAATAGTTTAGGAAGTCCTTTTTTAAGATTAACTTATGCTGTGTGTTTTGTTGGTTTCCTAGGTTTGGCTGACCCTAGCTGATCAGTACTTGCATAGTATAGCCATTGACTGGGATAAAACGATGCGATTCACATTCAACGAAAGAAGTAATCCTGATGATGACTCTATGGGCATCCAGATAGTAAAGGTAGACAACTTACTGTTATTTTACTTTATGAAAAGCAATCGTATACATTTAAGATGGAATTTGGATCTATTTTGTTCTTTCTAACACATGGAAGAAATTCCCTTTGGATCAACCAAAATTATTTCTTCTGCTTCCTTGGTCCCTCTTGCGCATTGATCTGGTTAGTCCTCTCTGGAAGGAAAAAAAGAAAAAAAAAATGCTACTCCTGAAACCGTTTCCCTCAATTTCTATTAAAAAAATTAATTACGAAAGATACTAGACTAATAGAGACAGTTAGAATGTTTTGTATATACAGATTTTGTAAAAAAACACAAATACTTGCTGGTGTTATACAGTATTACGTTTTATTGTAAGGCAGTTGAGCATCTTTTATTTTACAGTAGTGAAACACTTTTGTCTATGTACATTTCTTATCTGGTTGCTAGTTCATATGTAAAACACTGGGCATTTTTGAGGGGGAGCTTAACAGATTTATATTGCTGTGGTGATGTAGATGTTGGTCTGTTTACCTGGGAGATGTTCTTTATTTTCTATAATCATCTTAATTAAAGGAGATAGAACAAAGTATCTTGTGTTCCTGGTTATTACAATTGTCATCTGCACTTGGTAATTTAAGGTTTTAGATCTTCCTCATGAAACACAAAAAATTATAGTACATTTTGCCCTTCACAAATCATTTAAATTAAATTCTCAAGGACACTTCTCGTTGTTTTTGTTTTGAAAACTTAGTTGGCTGGAATTTGTTTTTTATATGTTGATTTAAAGAAAAGCAGCTCCTCTTGCTTTGTTTGGTCATTCTAAAAATGGCTTTTGTCTCTTCGTTTCCTAGTACAGATTACGACTTTGCAGATGTAATGGTCAGGCACATCCCTTTGAATTTAAACGATTTCTAGAACAAATGTTTTGAAGTGGCAGTCTTTGCTAGAAATTTTGCATCTAGCTTCAAACCTTGAGATTGCTGCTGCTAATGTCAGTTGCATTCAAGCATCTACTCTAATCCTCTGTTCCATATCGTGCAATATTAACAAGTCATGATATTCTACTCAGCAAATTCACATTGTAGTGGTTGCCATGTGCAAGCAAAGTGATTTTGAAGTAGAAAAAATGATGTTTTTTCCCTTGTGCATCTGTCAAATATGCACGGAACACTTTTTTTCTGAAGTCTTACCTCTGAAAATCCTTAAAATCAAGAGAAAACATTCTATGGAAGATTTAAAAAGCAATCACAGAGATGATATATTTTTCCCCTCTGAAACACAGATATCTTCTCATATTTTCTGTGACAGATTCCATGGCACATCTTCTAGATTACTTATTTACTTACGACCTTACTGAAGAGAAATTGGTTGAGCAAGCTCGATGTTTACAATTAAAAAAGAAACAGGCTCATCAACTTCAGGAGCATGTGTTGGGAGGGCGGACGTGAAGGGAAAACTGGGGCAGGCAGGAAAACTGATGGGAGGAGTGAAATAAACATCTTTTTTTGTCTGCTCTTTCCTTCTTTTTTTATTCTTTAAAGGACCTTCACCGAACCGGTTGCAGTTCTTACTGTGGCCAGGAGGCGGAGCAAGATCGAGTGGTATTAAAACGAGTTTTGCTGGCTTATGCCAGGTGGAATAAATCTGTTGGCTATTGTCAGGGCTTTAACATACTTGCTGCACTCATTCTGGAAGTAATGGAAGGCAATGAGGGAGATGCCTTGAAAGTGAGTAGAAACTTCCGTTGCAACATTCAGGATTGCTTTTACTGGTTAAACTTAAAAATAAATGAATGTATGAATTTTGTAGCAGCCAAAAAGAGCAGGACTTAAAGTAGATTGATTTTTATCTGTGGATTGTTTGTTATTTGTCTGAGCTAGAGATGGACAGTTTGAATGTTACCGCTGTTCTAAAAGAAATCAAAGCTGCATTAAAAACAAACAAACAAACAAACAAAAAACGCAAATGAGAACTTGACCATAAATAAATAAAAGATGACATTACAAGTTCACAGAAACCTTATGTTTAGCTAAAACTTCCAGTTTCTATTATCAACCTTGTACATGGCAGTTAAGAAATCTGCTGTATTTTAAAGCAAATTGTAGAAACACACAAAATAAATACATAAAATGAAATTAAATAACCCAGATAGTAGGTTGAAAGCTACATTAACTATTACAGTGGTTTATTTATTAGACCTTTTCCATTCTAGACCATTCTAAGGAGCTACTTATAATAGTAAGAAAATACTATATTTACTTATTCTGAGGAAATTTTACTCTGACAAATTTGTGCTAAAAATTTACTCTGTAGTTTCAGCTGTTATTTTCCTGTGATCATATACAGTCTATAAGCTCCTAGGACACATTATGATAGTATAGAAAACATGATTGCCCTATATTTAGGATTATGATTTTCAAATTGATTATTTGTGTTATTTTTGTGCTATCTCTTATCATGAGCTGTGTCAGGCTCCTTTTGCTGAAGAAGCAAATGGCACTAGAATGGCACTAGAGTGCCCTGAAGAGGTAAATCACTGAAGTGTGTTAGCACTACAAATGAGTCTTACCTGGCAAAAATGAGAATGGAAAACAAAATTATTTCTTCTCCACGTTCAGTACGTGGTCTTTGTAAGGCTGAAATTTCCCGAAAAGGGATTTGTTGTGAAAGATGCAGCTTTTGTCATTTTTAATTGTAGGATTAGCTGAAGAGGAAAGATACCTATTTGCAAGAAGACATGTGAGAGAAAGAGTGGCTCTGGAGGGGATTTGGGAGATAGCAAGGACTGAGCACTCTCTAGTGAGGTAGTGAGTAATGGAGAGTTGAAGCAGTCAGTGTGACCACATGCAGACTCTTTGGATGCATTTGGTAGAGCAGGCCTGAAGTTCAGAGTCTTCTGTTGAGCTGCTGATATACAGAAGGTGATTTTTATTTCTTTGTTCCAATTTTCTCAGAAGCTCAGCAGCATCCAGTTAATGCGTTTTTGCCCACATCGTTGAGCTATCTTACTTGAAACATATGTCTCTTTAAACTGTCTCATGCTGCTTACTTTAGCACCTCTTAAAATGACAAGATGAAGTGCAGCATGCACTGACACATCAGTGAAATGTGTAAGGAATGTTTTTAAAGACCAGTACCTTGCATTTTGGAGAAGCAAAAGAAGATTCTTCAGATGAGTGTTCTAGTTGTGGCAGTTAGCAATCAGAAAAGGGGTAATAGAACTTTTCAGCAATTTGGAAAATCTCATAAATGCCTGTAGCATCAAAAGTGCAAGAAGTTGCCTTTGATTTGAGTAATGCTTCCAATTTGGGTATAGCTTACTGTGAAATTCATTTCAGTCATTAATGTTTCATAAAATCTGAGCAGCTTGAAGAGGCTTTTAGCCTTTGCAACTGGATTGATTGTGGTTACTTAGAGTACCTGTGGATGCTGAAAATGATGTTTACTCCTCCATTTTAATGGAGATGCCAGAGGCGTGTATTGACACTGGCTCTAACCTATAGTTTTGTGAACAGAATATTTAGAATTTTATTTCTCTTTTATTGAGACTTATTTTCTATGTGCTTATTTTTCATCTTCTTACAGATCATGATTTACCTAATTGATAAGGTGCTTCCTGATAGTTACTTTGTCAATAATCTCCGTGCTCTCTCCGTGGATATGGCTGTTTTCCGTGATCTTTTACGAATGAATCTTCCTGAACTGTCCCAACACTTAGACACCCTGCAAAGAGCTGCTAACAGAGAAAGTGGAGGTAGGTTCAAAAGAAAACGCCACTGATTTCCTTCTTGCTATTGTTTCACCTGAACACAGTCTGAAAATAGTCTTTGAAGTGTTTTCATGAAATGTTGCTCAGAAAATGTGCATTTTACAGTGTCAGAAGTGAAAGACAATCATTGCCATTATTGATATGCTTACAGTATATAGTCAGTTCTCAGGAAAAACAAGGGAAATCATTAGGTCCCACAGTTAACTGCAGACGTAACATAAACATGTTGACAAGGCCGTAAAATGTATGGAATAACACCACTATAATGTACAGCTTAGTACAAAAAGTACCCAGAAAAATAGTTTCTTTCCTTAACTCAAGCAATGTGTCTAGCCACTTGCTGCTTTTAGTTGCTAGAGTTTACAGAACTGTTCTGAGGAAAGTTATAACGCAAAGGCAAATGGCAGCTGGTCAGTGTTTCTTCACCTGGATGCTTAGCAATATGGAGATACAGAGCTGAGCTACTTCCTGTATTACTACCTGAAAATTGGCTTTGCACCGTGCATTTTTGTTGTATAGCATTTTCTCCAGACAACTTTTTTTGTTGTTGCTTCTTATATCTGAATACAGCTGTTTCAGTCATGAGCGGTTCCTCCTCACCCCCATACCCGACCTGGAAGCTGAGTGCACCCAGGTTCCATCTTTTCTAAAATGTACTACCGTGTTTCATATCAATAAACTCATAACAGCACAGACTGTATGAAAACTAAAAAGTGTATCAAGTAAGCATTTGCTGTTTGAAAGTATTTTCGCAGACAGCAGCCACTGTAGGTCGTGGACTTCAGCTGATACTAGGATGCACAAATTGTTCTCTGAGAATAAAAAGAAAATAAAACTACAGGTTTATCAGGCCACTACATCTTGAAGCTGTTAAAAGCCAAAAGGAAAACTGAATGTGTTAATGGTTAACCTTTTCCCCATAACAGGGGTTGCTAGAAATGACAGCATGCAATTCATACACCATGTAAAACAATAGCAATTACAAAGGACTTAAAGCATTTATATTTTTTATTTTAGGAGGCTATGAACCCCCTCTTACAAACGTCTTCACAATGCAATGGTTTCTGACCCTCTTTGCCACTTGCTTGCCAAACCATACAGTTCTGAAGATCTGGGATTCGGTATTCTTTGAAGGCTCTGAAATTATACTGAGAGTAGCTCTGGCAATCTGGGCAAAGTTAGGAGAGTAAGTGGTCGTTTCTTTTCGTTTGATCAGAGTAAATAATGTGTATGTTGTTCTGAAGAGCATGTTCTCAGTTCTAAACAAGATGCAGTCTTCCAGGAGAATGAACATCTTTTTCAAAGCAGAAACAATGTTTCTTTGTGGTTTTACCAAAAAGATGTGTAATAGAGAATATGTTGTCATGGTATCAAAAGAATGGGCATGATAATGAGCTGAACCTTCTTGCAGCTAATGTCTCCTGCTGCTTCTATTGTTTACATGTAATGTCTTTATGGTATGCTGAAATATGAGTTGCATTTTCCAGAGCATAGACATCAGAGGGACTTAGCAGACATTCTCAAGAAAAGAGTACAGAGCAACTTGAGGATGACTAGCTGATTTAGTCCTAATTTATCTGAAGCTGGGGACGTTAAACTTCATTTTTTCACTTAAGCCCATTGGCTATGTGTGAGAGAACAGCTGAGGAGTACTAAGAGGATCATTTTGTATAACATGGTTCTTCTCTGTTAATGCTTGCAAAAACATTTTCTTGAGATTCTCTGCTTTTAAACATGCTCTAGCCAAATTGCCATTATTATTATATTAATTGGTATTTCTATTATTGTTAACTATTATTTCCTGTTTATTTATATCACTATTAATCCACTACATAGGGTGAAATACAAAAGATTACTTCTAAACAGTCTGTTATTATGGCAAATGTTTGCATTCTGAAGAGTGTACAGTGCACCTGGAGAAATGAGAGTTTTGTCACCAACTTCAGCATGAGGTGTGAACTCTTGCAGGACAAGCAGATGTTAGTTCAGCTGGAAACTGTTTTCATCAACTGCATCATTTTTTTCTTGTGATACTTACTGATGCTTAACTTCCTTTTTTGATTTTTTCCTTCAGACTGAACCACTGAGGTTTATGTTCATCTCTGTACTTGGATGTTTGATTTGTTTTTTCTTCTTTTGGAATATATTAACACTGTAGGCTACTGGCATCCCAGGGAATGTTTAATACTACTCATCTAAAGCATAATTAGTATAATAATAACATAAAACATTTCTTTTGATCAGTTCATGAAAGAAACATTTATAAATAATTTGCATTAGGATTAAGTTATATGTAGTCCCATTGTGCTTTATTACTTAGTACCATGCCTTTAGATAAAAAGTGGGGTGGTTCTCTATGTACTTACCAGCTGTAGCTACAAATGTTCCAACTCATATCATGATAAAAAATTAAAGGAAGTCGTTTCTTTGAAGATTTTTAGCATAAAATCTAATCAAAGCAAAAATTAAACACACTTAATAAAAAAAAATGGAAAGAACGGGATGAGGAAACAACCTACAAGAATGTGGAGAAAAGGATAGTCATATTTCACACCTTAAAATACTGTATGTGGAGAATAGGATGTGGCCCAAGAACAGTTTTTGGGGCACTTAAAGGAAAGAGCAGTGGAGTGATAACGAGAGCTGCAGAAGGTGGGTCACAGAAGCTGAACAAGCCCTGAAATTGAGTAAGTTTGTGATTAATGAATCAAATGGGATGAGGAAGTAAAAATGGGACACTGTATTTTTGCTAGGATAGGAATGTATTTTGTACCTCTTCTCTGCTAAAAATAGAATGGGGGAGTTGAAAAAGTCAGACCAGTGACAATAGTCATAGTCTCATAGTCTTCATACTTTCCACTATTTTTCCAGACATGAAAATGGGGTGGGAAGTACTTCTCTTAGAAGGTTCAGTAACACTTCTGTTTTGATGAAAAGAGACTTAAAGAATAGGCAAGAGAAGGTATGTGGAAGGCACAAGAGATTGAAATTGTTAGGAAAAACTAGCAGTAAGTTTGTGGTATTTGCCTATGCACCCATTATTTCTATCATTTTTTATTACTAGTTAATCATTCTTTTAGCTAATACAAATCAAGATTTTGGTAGCAGCAAATAATCATTCCCCAACAGAAAAATTGTGTTCTGCCACAAGCAGTGATTCAACGTGAAATTATGACCCCATCTTTCTACAGTTAGGAGACAGGATCCTGAGGCCACCTGCTTCTCCCAGTCTACTAAAAGCAATAGGAAAAATACCAGTAGATGACTAGAAGTGTCTTGTACTGAAAGCTTTCTGTCTGTACCTGATTTTTTCATCAGTGTTTCCAGACACTTCAACTTCAGAGGATTTAGATAGACACAATCACATAAACCTTGAGATGCAGTGTGGAGAAGGCCATGAAAAAAGGATATGTTTTTGTCTACCTTTATACATTTCTGGATTTTGTTGTTGTTCTGAATATTTTTTTCCTACATCATAGCTACATGGAAAGAATCAAAGGTCTTTAAAGCATCAAGGATTAGTTTTAGGTAAAGCAGTTAGTTCTCTCTGTTCTTGTGAAATCCAGAGAAGAAACACAGTTTTAATTTACCAGCCTATATTTTAAAATTTCTTTTCAAATTCTCAATGTAAGCTTGGATAAATAATAGCAAATTCAATATATTTTCTTGAAATAATGATCTTGGCTAAAGTGATTCTTTAACAATGATTTTTTTTTTCCAACTAAAGATCCACTCTGTTTCTAAAGCTATTGGAGCTAGATTTACTGATGATTTCTTTCCTTCCAGGATGTTTTTAGGAAGGAAAAATTAACTTGTGTTTAGCTCTTAGACACTCAAATAATATTAAGAAAAGATGGGTTACTTTTAATTTCTTCCAGACTTTGCAGAATTTCATATTGTAAATGAGTTTCTAGGTTAGAAAGACTCCTGAAGATAGTATTTATTTTCCCCTTGAAGGCGATGTGAAGTTGAACTTATTTTTGTAAAACATTGATATCTTTGAATGAAGTTGTTGCAAGGGCAAAGGAATGATTAGGTTTATCTGTCTAATCAGTGGTTCGTTATTCTGTTTGTGTCTCTGTCTTTAATGGGTATGCTGTTTGGAGGTCAGACAGCAGTTCTTAGAAAAACTAGTAGGAATGAGATTAATTTTTAGTTCTTGGAGGTCCGTAGAGGAGGCCTTGAAAGTTTAAAAGCTTTTCTAATTGCATCAGGCCAGTCTAACCCTTAATCAAACTATTATATAGTAGCTTTGTAAGATAGTCAGTTAAACTGACCAACATGTAGGCATACATGTAGAAGATATTCACCCCAGATTTGTTTTTGTGCAAGCAAGCAGAATGTTAGAAGCAGAACGTTAATTTAGCAAGAGACACTGTTTTGATCTGGTGAATAAAGGCTCAGGATTTCTTGTTTCTCAAATTTTAGAGCTGAAAGAAGCAGAGTCTGTCTGTATATGTGTGAATGTATACGGCTTAGGCAGTCACGATATAGTGATGTGCAGTTTTATTATGTGGAAGTGCAGGAGGGATTGCAGTAAATGTAAGAATTAAGGTAACTAGTGGAAGTGCATGTTTATGATTACATAAAGTTTTGATTTTGAGGCAAATAATAATATTGTAAAACTAAGATAAAACAACACTTATTTTGATGTAGGCAAATAGAGTGTTGTGAAACTGCAGATGAGTTTTACAGTACCATGGGCAAGCTGACCCAGGAGATGCTGGAAGACAGTCTGATTGACAGCAATGAACTCATGCAGGTGAGTAATTGCAGTATAATTTTTTGCATTCTCTGTTTATCCTTCAGGTGCTGATATCTAAAGAATTACATTTTCTATTCAGATACTGCAGGAACATAAACTTTGTCAAGAATAAAAATTCAATATAAATGCAGATGACCTGCAGTTCAAGCTGAAAATCTTGCACATAAAAACAGAAAAGCATTAGGCGCCACTTGATAATGAGTATGTGTATGTTGAAAGCTGAAAGTTTGGTGTGATACAGAATGCAATTGAATTTACGCAAGCAAGATGTAGAATCTCTTTATAGTCATAATTTTTAGGACGTTCTTTTGTTTTGGTTTTGTTTTGTCCAGTTATTTATTACATTGTGTCCTTTTCGTTCTGCCTACACAGAGGGAGACAAGGATTTATCAAGTGAGAAGGGGAAAAAGAGTCCTTCATGATTTAAAAAAAATGCTATGAAGAGAAGTCAGTGAAGTGTAAACAAAGACATTTGTAGATAGCTGTGCTCACTGAATTCTTACACTTGTGGTTGTATAAGAACAAGTAGCTACATTGTTCTGGGAAAGGAAAGGGACTTCTGCATTGCAGATTAAAAAAAATATTGATTTGTGCTTGTGTCTTTTTATATAATATACACAAGGTTTTGTCTACTTAAGTGTTTTATATACATGTCATGCTACAGTTCTCAAGTTCTGTTGACTCAGAAAAAATGGTGGTCTAATGGGTGCAGACACAGGGCATGTAATTAACCTAAGGATGTGAACTTGGGATGAGGAAAAGAAGTCTGAAGCATATAAAATTGAATGGATTTGTTAATGTAGTGGGCAGGTGACTTCTTTTTTCCATTACTGCAAGCAGAATGTTTTGATTGGGATTGTACACTTCTGGTGAAGTACTGTCCTGAAGTAAAGAATTGTTTACAGATTTTTAGTTGTTTTATCTGATGAGGGAGCTCTAGGAATGGGCTTTGTTCTGCTTCAAAAATGTAAGTGCAACTGGTCAGAAGTACTTGTATGGTTTTTAAATAGGTGTTATGGTTCTTCATAGGGTTGTACAGATAATGAAGACATGAGGAGGGCAGCATGCCTGTTTTGTGTATGTCCTCTGAGTAGAAGAAACCATACTATAGATAGCATTCATAGAGTCAAAGGCAGTCACTGACAGTGTAGCTGTTTTCATCAGAGGAATTCATTCCAGGTTCTCTTTACCCTAACAGGAGAGAAGTAGGCAGTGTCAGTATTTGCAGTTATGGGATATAAATCCCACCATGTGCCTTGCTGCTGCATATGAACAGCTTTTTGTTTGGTTGTTTGTTGTTTTTGTTTTTTCCTGCTTTGGAGAAGGAAATAGAGAAATATGAATCAGTGCATTAATGAAAGGAGATAGGCTGGTTGAAGATATTACTTTTATAAATTGCTTTAAGATTATTCTAGACAAGTCAGCCAAATATGAGCATTTAGGCTTTTTTGTTTTCAAAATGTTATTTTTTTTTTCCTAATCAGATTCAGAGTGATGGTTTTACTTACATCTGATACTTTTTACAAGGTGGCTGAGGGATTAATATCCTACCATGGGAAAGGATTAATATTCTACTCTGTCTTTTCTAAACATTTCAGTAAAGTTTGCTGGTGGTGATCATCTTTCTTTTCTTTAAGCTTGTATGATGGTTCCACTTGTATCTGAACTACTTGTCCAAGCTAACTTTAAACTACTGAATAGTAGCTGGTACTTCTGGACCACTAGGAAACAAGTCTGGTTTAATAGACCTATTGCCTTTGGGAGCTATAAGAGAAAGGTATGGCCGATGCTTCAGGAGCAAGTGCTGACAGGACAGATATCTAAATTAGATAAGCTCTTACATATTTGGCCCTTACATAGGAAGAGTTCTTATGATGTTATTCTGAGGAGAGCTTGGAGCGATTGGAGGAACAAGCAAGCCACCAGCTTCCTCCTTTTTCAGTCTGAGCAGTTCGAGTAAATAAAGGGTAAGTGCTGCGCACTCCAGATGCTAGACTGCATATGTATTTAGGAGTAGAAGTTAAACAAATACAGTATTCAGTAATGACATTTTATTGGCCTATTAATAAACTTTAGTTCTTGCATGGAGACAAAAGGCTGTATGCCAGGAGTCTGCAGATTCTCTAAACAATGTGTGCTCATTTGAGTAGATGCTTTCATGCCTCCTCATAAAATGAGCATTTTTACAAGCAGCTAGATTAATTCAGATGGTAGGCTTAGAAACATTCCAGTGTAGAGATGAGAAGAAAGCAGAAACAGGAGAGGTGTCCCTGTGTGTTTACTGTGGTGGAGGGGAATAGGGGGTTAATCCCTCTCTGTTAGCCCAGCATTTTGAACTATCTCCTGCAGTTACCTGCATTTGATGGTAATTCACTGGTAACTTTTTGTTGGAGTAGCACTTAGTCTGTTTTTGAGTTTATTTTCACTTTTTGTTTTGCAAGTGAAAGGAGAGAGAAACCTTAAATTGTTGTGGCACAGCTCTTGAATCGAGAATTTGTGAGCTACCTTGCAAAAGCAGAACTTCCTGCCCTCCTCTGGAAGCCACAGGCCTGTCACTTTTTGTATGGCATTCTGCTGACAGCATAGCTGACTTTGCAGTTTTAGAGTAAGGCATGAGGTTTGAGATGAGAACTGAGGGTATTTTTCACACCTCTTTAAGTGTTCCCAGAATCTGTCCCTCATGGCCATAAATAAGACGGTGCAGCCAGACTCATAATGCTTCTTGTTTGTAGGCTGTTTCTTGCTGGCCCAGTTTCACCAGAATTACATAGCATGCAAATCTGTGTGCAAACTAGAAACAAGATTCGTTGAGGCATTGCTGTAAGATCACAAGTGCTGACTGACAAAAATTCTTGAATGTCCAGTGTGGAATGTGATCCAGCATAAAATCTGTTTGTGGATCTCTTAGCCAGATGGCAAGTGAAGCTTCTAGTTATAATCTGGCAGCAAGTAATTAAGCAAAAAACATGCGCAAAAGAGAGAAATTGCACAGGACCTGGAAAAGACACATTGGAGACATGGAAAACCTGGGAGCATAATCTAAAACAGTAGGTGTGAGGAGTAAATGGAGAGTTCAAGCTGACTGTTCACATAAAGGGTAAATAGCATATGGAAAAAGTTACCTGAAAAGGCTGTTGACATAAAGAGTAGAAATAAATTCCAGATGCACCGCCTTCTCTATGAAGGGAGAGAGTTGAGACATATGGGATAAAACACAGTGAAGTGTGATGGAGATCAAACAAACAGGCAGACATGTTGGGCCGGAGGTAGGTCTTTCTCCAGATCATAAAATTCCTCCGTCTGGTACACTGCCGGCATATCGCCATGCAGGCCCTGGAGGATATTTGTCTTTCACAGGAGAGTTGTAGTTTCACAGAGTGCTGAAGCTTTAGTTCATGCTCTGTGTTTCTGAAGGTATTCTCCTTGCTTTAGAGTCTTTGCAGTGCTCAAACTGGAGAATTCTTTTCATGCAGGAACCTGTTGAACTGCTCTGTTGCCCAGTGTCCGATCCAGCCAGGAATACCCTTCCTGCTCCTCATTGCTTCAGTCATTGCCACTGGATATTTTTCTTTTTTCCCCTTCGCTATCAGGAGAGGTTCAGGCCTGAATTCATTATTGCAGTTTTCTTAATGTATTTAGCACGGACAAAGCACTGCTTTTGAATCAATTATATAGAAATTGTCCACAATTTCATTTCATCTTAATTGAGGCCATTTGCCTTTAAATGAAAATGTTTCTGACTTAGTAGCACAGGAGCAAGAAAAGAGAAGACTTCCTGCCATGGCTAAGGAGAATTTTTATGCTGCTATCTTAACTTATAAAAAAAACTTTGTTTTTTCAAAGCAGCTCTGAGCAATGATGTTTCTGGTGGTTATTTGTTTTTGTTTTCAATGCCAAAGTAGGGGAAAAAGGGCTACTAAATTAGATGCAATTAAATTAGCAATGATACTGCAATGAGTATGATCTGTCTTCATACTAGCTTGGATGTTAACACGCATTGTCATATTACAAATGGCCTAAAGCAAAACTAATGCTGGAAGCAAGTTAATTTGCAGCTACTTATCATCTTTATCTCTGAGTATTGAAATAAATGAAATTTATTAAGAGCTTTTTGTAGTCTTGTTTCACGGGCTGCACTCTGTGATGCTGCATACAGAGAGTAGCAGTGGCATTTTTTTCATGTTAGGACAAATCTCTCACTTTTTTAAAATGTTATCTGGATAATATTGTGTCCTTCCTGTTCTTCTGTAGCTCAAGTGATGCATGTGTGCTGCCAATGAGAGAACTGATAATGGTTATTAAATAAGTACAGTAGATTTTAAAAAGTCTCTAATATTTTAAATGCTTTCTAAACTCTAAACTTTGTACTTTTCTAGTTAGTCTTATTTTTCTTACAGGAGATATTGACTAAATCATAAAAGTAGACTATTTACATTTTCTCATGGCACAGCCTCCAATTCTGGAGGCCTATAAAAGTCTGTTCAGGGACAGATTTGTTGTAGGACTGATGATTAAAGGGATGATTGTAAAAGCTGCACTTTTTTGGTTTTTTTTTCCTCCTAGACTGTTTATACCATGGCTCAGTTTCCCTTCCCACAACTGGCAGAATTAAGGGAGAAATACACTTACAACATTACTCCTTTCCCTGCAACAGTAAAGTCAACTTCACTTTCAGGGTAAGTTTGAAATGCACTTCTTAGAGTGTGTAGGATCACTGTCAGATAGTGAACTGACATCTTCCCTATATGAACCTGAAGAAACTAAACGTATTCAGTAGTGATCATATTTAAGAATGTCTCTTCCTTTTTCCCTTATACTCTCCTTTGTCAGAAGGCTAGGCAGAACCAGAGACAGTGATGAGGAGAATGATGTAGATGATGAAGACTCCATTGCCAATGCAATCGGCTGTCTTGGACCATTAAGTGGCTTTTTGGCACCAGAGCTCCAAAAGTACCAGAAACAGATGAAAGGTAAAAATGTTTTAATTAATTTTGGAAAATTGAGTTAAATCTGCATGTCCTTGTAGAAATCACTTGTACTGCAGCTTTCATAGTTGAATATACAAGTGGTATTTTTAATACACATAGGGGTTACAGCAGATAATAAATCACCTCCTCTGCAGTCAATGAAGATGCACTGAAAGTCAAAGCTGCATATATATATTAAGTAATCCTATGGGATAAGGATTTGGCTACAGTAATGTTTAAAAAACAACAGTGAAGTGTTGCCCTCCCAGAAATAAAGAAGAAAACATGAGAATCTAACCAAAGTCCATGCTAATCGTCAAGAAAGCTATTTGCTAATCAGCATCTTCTGAAGAGTATGCATTTAATAAATAATCTTGACCTTCATTAGCATGTGTGTGTATATTACTGGAACATATCAGCGAAGATTAAATTCTGCAGGTAATTTCACCCTCTGTTGGTCAAACCTTTAGATTGTTGTATAGAATCATTGGTTGGAAGAGACCTCGAGTATTGTCAAATTCCAACCCATGTGCTGCAGGCAGGGTTTGTAACCACTAGATCAAGTACTAGATCAAGCTGCCCAGTGCCCCATCCAACCTGACCCTGAGCACCTCCAGGGGCAGGGCACCCACAACCAGCAGTCTGTTCCAGCACCTCACCACCCTCTCTGTGAAAAGCTTTCCCCTGACATCTAATGTAAATCTTTCCTCCTTTAGTTTAAGACCATTCCCCCTTGTCGTATCACTGTCTACTCATGTAAAAAGTTGTTTTTCCTCCTGTTTATATTCTTCCTTTAAATAGTGTAATGCTCCACACTGGTGAGCACCAGGTCCAGTGATGCTTCATCCCTGGTTGGTGTGTCCAGTACCTGAACCAGAAAGTTATCACTGATGGACTCCAGGAGTCTCCCGGATTGCTTGCAGAAAGCCTCAGCAACAGACTCCCCTTGGTCAGATGGCCTGTAGTAGGCCCCAACCACCAGCTGTTTTTTACTGGTTCTGCGCCTAATCCTAACACAGAGGCTCTCAACCTGTTCCTGACCATTTCTCAGAGGGAGCATTCTATCCTCTTCTTAATGCCCTCTTAACTCCCCCACTCCTCCTACCTTGCCTATCCCTTCTAAAAAACTTGTAGCCCTCAATGGTAATATTCAAGTAATGGAATCATCCCACCGTGTTTCCATGACAGGAGTAAGATCAGAGTTTTCCAGCTGCTTCAGGGTTTCCAATTCCTCCTGCTTATTTCCCTACAGCAGCTGTAGATTAAAGCACTGGTGATGAGCCCAGCCAACTTTCTGCCTAGTGTATTCTTTGGTGTATTTTGGATACGGTTTAGGGTGTTCTGACAAAATGCTACTGTTTTTTCAAAATTTTTTCAGAATTAAATGTTCAGATGTGCAAACACTCAAAGCAGAACAGAATTCTGATACAAGAGAAGAAAGTGGTCAGAACATAAGGTTTCTTAACTTGCAGCAGCCTTTATGAAATGGTGATCGATGGCGATGTTATGATGCCCTGGGAGGGCCTATAGTAGAGGGGGAAGCAGACTGATGTAGCAGACACAGTTATGTGGTTACACATCATTGTTCTGGTGGTTTGGTTTTGCTGATACCTTTAAGCTGAAATTTTCACTCTTGATTTTTGTGGTTCTTTTTTCCTTCCTGAGGGTGTGTAGGTCTTCACCTGCTGCTTCAAGCTAGCACTTAGCCAGAACATCAAACTGCTATTGCAAACTAAACCAAAGAAAAACAAACATCCCTTGAAAAAGGATTACCCCCTCGACCTCAGAGTTCCAGTTTGGTGGTGCATCAGAAACAGCTGTGAAAATACATCGTACTGCTTCTATTGCTCTGTGGCTGCATATCAGAGAGGCTCTGAAGTTGCCTGACTCCTCAGCTGCTCTGCTTGCTACTGTCAGCTTATCCCCTGTGGTGCTATTACTGTTTCTTGATGCTTCTTGCTAGTATCATTTAGGCCATTTGTTTAACCTCATACCTCTTCAACTGTAACACATTTTATAACTTGCATTTTTGGCCTTATCATTGACCAGCTGACTATTTTTAAGGAGCTTCATTAATTACGTGTACTAGAACAACTTTGATTAAAGTCTACAGTTAAATAAAAGAAGAGGAATCAGCTATAGGCTTGCCTTGCTGATAGTCTGCAGAGCCCTTCAGTATGCCAATTAACTCCTCATATTCACTTTATTCCCGCTCTGTGCAGATCAGAATGAAGAACAAAGCCTGGGTTCCAGTAACATTGCAGAACTTAGTCCTGGAGCAATAAACACTTGCCGAAGCGAGTATCATGCTGCTTTTAACAGCATGATGATGGAGCGTATGACCACTGATATCAATGCACTGAAAAAGCAATATTCCAGGATAAAGAAGAAACAGCAGCAGCAGGTTCACCATGTGTATATCAGAGCAGGTAATACATCAAAACATACTTCATTTATTGATTTGTTGCAAGCCAGTCTCATAACAGGAGGCAAGACTGGTAATGCTCTTTTACTTTTAGCCAGATAGGGAAAATGAGAGATTGACTTGTAACATTAGTAGTAGAGTGGTTACAACTTAATATATGCAAAATGTAATTGAGAAGGTGATGATGTTTTTTCTTTTGTCAGGATCTGAAGATGATGACCCTGGGATATTTTTAGGTCCCAGGGAGCAGCTGAACGATGGTATTTAAAAGCATCTTTGTAACCTGGGTGCATTGTGTTGATCTCTCTGATTAAAAAATTTAAACCTTTGGCATTCTTGGACTTGACATACTGATGCACTGGAAAAAATGGTAAAAGAAAATGAGTACACTTTGGATCAAGCAGCAGCTAGATCCATAGCTGGTACATGGCTTCCTACCACCCCTGAGTTCATCAGGGCATGGCTGCTTCAAATGTTCAATGGCGGCTGACAGTTTATCCAGCCCTAATGATACTGCTCTCAGATTCAGGCTGTTTTTTACTTATCAATTTGTGTTACAATCTGTTTCTCCAGTTGGCACTCAGTGATTTGGAGATTAGCCCGAACAGAGTACCTAAAGGTTTTAGTAGGTATGCAAGCTCCTTGTTGTCATCCTCTTTCCAAGTCAGCACTGAAACACGCAGATGGATCACTGCAGAGAATTTCATTCCTCTCCCATTGGCTAAACTTTTTTTTATAGGAGCTGCTACTTCTCATTAATGTCAGCATCTTTTTTGAAGAAAAATCTTTTCAAAAGTGGCAAGGTATCTGCTGTGAACACAAAGGCAGTAGCTGTGCAGAAACAGTGCAAACAGTAAGATGTTGGTTCCCAAGGACTGCCAAAAAAACAAAAATCAAACCCAATACAGTAACAGTTCTAATTTTACTAATCATGTTGCAGGGCTGGGTTTGTGGTTTAATCAAAACTGTCACCTAATTACCTAATTCTGATTTTACTATTGTGATTGAATTAGAGGATATAATAATAAGTTGGTGTGGTTTTATCTATTAAAACATATATTGGTTCATTCTGTGTCCACTCAAGCCTCATGGAGAGGCTTAGATGACTGACTTCACATAGGGACTGAATTGCCTCTTACAGCTGGAAGAGAAATGCAGGAGGGGGTGCAGAAATCGGAAGCCATTTTCAGTTACAGTACAGTTACACAAGTGGAGGTCTGTATTTGTTATGATTTATTTTCATGGTTTTCCTGTCTCGGGACTTAGCCATAATTAAGAAGTACGGAGTGAGAATGGAATTATAGCACTTCTAGCTTTGTTTTTGACTCCAATCTGTAAGAGGAATTCATTGATTTTACTAGAAGTCAGTCCTACAAACTTGCTATACCTCAGGAGAGACTCCAAATTGTCTTTGCTGATAGATCCTTGGAACATTTCGTAGTGATGTTAATTTAACAATATTGTGCTTCTTTCAAACACTCTCTTTCAGACAAAGGGCCAGTTACCAGCCTCCTCCCTTCTCAGGTAAACCATTCCCCAGTGATAAACCACCTCCTTTTAGGAAAGAAGCTGAAAGCAAGTAACAGATCTCTCAAGAATGCTGTTATCCACATTCCGAGCCATGCTACAGGGAAGATGTCTCCCATTCCCCAAGAAGATCTGAAATCAAAACTGAACTCCCCGTGGCGCACTCACATACGAGTTCATCGAAAGAATATGGCTAGGGCTAAAGGCCAGCTGGGCTATGGGGATACCATAGGACTTATAGATGAGCAGAGTGAGAGCTGTAAAACAAATTGTCCTGGTGCAAAGGAGGACGCTTCCAAACATTCTGATTTTGGAGAAGGAGGAGGTAGCTTGGATGACAGGACTACTCAGAAAGCTGACCAGCACTCTGCTGATGCAGTCTCTATGGATGGCAATACAGACATGGCAGTGGTTCAGCTAAAACTGGAAACACTGGAACTCACCTCAGATAACAAAACTGATGCTGAGTCGACATCCAGCCAGTCCTGCCAGCCACGGTCATCTCAGTCGTCTAGTTCATCCGGTGACAATGGAAACCTGGCTAAACCTCCCCAGCCTGGTAATCCAAAGCCACAAGTCTTCAATCCTTTTCCCAGTGTCAAGCCTCTCCGAAAGTCAGCCACGGCCAGGAATTTAGGGCTGTACGGCCCCACTGAAAGAACACCAACTGTACACTTTCCCCAGATGAGCAGAAGTTTCAGTAAGTCAGCCAGCGCTAACAGCGGAACCAGGAAACGATGATGTACCACACAGCACTTTTTGTTTCTGACAGAAACAAAATTTGTATTGCTTTTTTTTTTTTTTTTTTAAATTTTATTATGTTTGTGTGTACGTGTGCCCCAGAGAGTTTCTAATCTGTACCTGATGAGGACAGAAGTGATTACAAGATGGATAGTTTTGTGTCTCTGAAAATTGTGCTCCTGTGTTGCTCTGGGATAGATTAGTGAAGATGCCCTTTGGCACGCTGTTGCCAAGTGTCAGTGTTTCTGTGGTAAAATAGGCATTGATTTGCAGCGTGAAGCATACTGTTTCCTAAAATCACCAGCTGCCTTTAACCCATAGGCCTCAATGACTGCCCTCTTGTTTCTTTCAAAGCTGTGAGGACAAACCGTGTCTGCCTGGTGCAGCGAAACCATCATGCAGTTCTTAAAACTGTTATGCAATCTCCTGGTTAGACTTCTTCATCGTGCTGAGTAACTGGAGAAGCCACACCTAACAAAAGCACAAGCAGCCTTCACAATCAGAAGTATCACTTTTTGTTGTTGAACATGGATGCGTGTTTATACCGGACCACGTGGCTTCAACCGTTCTCCAATTGCATGTCATGCTTCTTTCTCATGGCAGTCCTCTGCTGATTATGTTTTTAACATAAAAGTAAATCAGTGAGAATAACAGACGTTAAGTCCATCTGCAACACTGGTTTGCTCCTTTCCTTTGCATATAATGGCTGGGGAGTTGCAGCACTGCAAAATTAGCTATAAGTTAACTGTATGTATAGTTGTGTTGAATGTTATGACACATCTTGGCTCTTGTGGATGTAAAAACTATTACCTAGATTACAACCAGTTTTGTAATTAAATCATATTTGCCTGCTTAGTAGTAGGTAAAATATATGAATGTTCCAAAGTAGTTTAGAAGTTAAAATTCTATAGAGTGGAAAGATACTTAGGGTGCCACTTGTCATTAAAACCCAGCACATCAGCCACTGTGTTAGTGGATTGGACCCTTTGGACTGCCAGGAACTCCTTGCGTGGTCCTGGCTTGTTGAGAAACAGCCACGGCTAAGCTGTAAGCTGAATGTTGACTTCTCAGTCGATCCCTTTTGCCAGTTGCTTAGTACGTTTTCTCAGAAGCCTGACTTGAGACATGTCCCCCACTAAAGTTTTGCAAAGCTGATGGATACCATGAGACAAACAGCATTTATACGCAGATATAAACATAAGAAGGAAGGCAGAGAAACTAAACGTGGATAATTCGGATTTGAGGTTGCAAAATCAAGCACTCAAACTCCAACAAGTCGCTCTTAAAAAGTTACAGCTCTGCCATCCTGTATGCATTGTCTGTGACCTTAGTACTTCCAAGTTTCTCACGATGTGAAGCTGTCCTGATCTTCAGCTGATGTAAAGGCAGTAATGACAAATCAATCCCATTGTATCTATTTCCTCATTTGAAATTCTTTGTTGAATTTGGAGATTAATACATTGTTGTCTATTTATTAGTGTATCCCATGACTTCTAGGATGTGATATAAATTTTAGCTGTACAGTATACCCTGTTTATTGTCGTGGGGACAAATTAATTTCACTGTTGTATTTTATACAGGTGTATGCATATGGAATAGTACACAAGTATGAACATCATGAATTTTAAAGTCATAGATCAGATCTTGCCCCTGCCTTATTTCAGATTAAGTAGTATTGTTGCTAATAATTATTTGTAGCATTAAGTAAATTTAAAATAATGTAGAATTTAGTCACTGATCATGGATCATATGAGAATTGTTTCCGCCTTGATTTAAAAGAAATGCACTTCTTCTCAAAATTTTACTGTGAGTCATTCTCCCCATTTTTAGCCAGCTTCAGCATCTCATGCAGCTGTGTATGGATACAGTGAAAAATAAAAGGAATGTCATTCTGAAAAAAACAAAACTAAACTGTCACAGCTACGTGCATGAATTTTTTGACAAGTTAAGATGTGATTGAGTAATGGGAAATCAGCAAGCTTTGCACAGGTGATGATCTGGGGGAAGAAACACCAATAAAGTATTAATTCTGGTGATTCAGACCTAATCAATAAGCGTGCTTTGAGGAGCCTGGACTTAACTTGGGCTGTGAGGATTAAGGCAAAGGAATCACACCAACTGCATGCATTAGTTGGGTGCTGATTGTAGCAGGAAATTTTGCATAAAATGGCATTCAGTTTTCTTGGTTTCCATCATTAGCAACACTGAGTTGTTTGGTACCCCAAACAATGCTTGCTTTACCCGAAATCTGTCTGCTGAGCACACAGACAAAGCACTTTGTACTGAGGAGAAGCATTAAGAAGAGGCCCAGAGAAGTTTCCACTTATTTTTCTCTAAAGATTCCTTCTATCGAGTGAGCTCTGTGGATGCAGCTGTGCTTGGAAGATTGGCAAAAATTCATCCTAATGGATCACTGTTCTCATCGTTGTTTTGTTTGCTCCCATTTCACACACTTTTTGTTGGCAGAAGATCAAAGCAGGCAGTTGTCAGGGGGTCTACAAACGCTATGAGAAGTGCAGAACTGCCCCATGAATGAGCACCTTCAGTTGCCAGCCAGCAGGAGCTGGTGGGATGGCAGGTTGCTCAAGCACTTAGAGACTGCTCCAAGACTTCTGAGTATCACTTTGTTTGGAGACAGGCAGACAGCCAGAACACTGTAGGAAGGGCCATATATGAAACCGTACAGTAAACAGAATGAATTATGCCAAATAGTACTAAAACCAAGATATTTTGCAGAAGGTATGGTTAGAAAGATTATCATGACAATCAAAACAAAGGAAAATGCTCACCCATGTCCTAGGCTTGTGGTAGAAAACTCCAAAAGAGCAAACTCCAGAAAGAGATCCTCTCCAGTGGTGGTCAGCCCTTAAATGGGGTCTAGGAGAGGTGAAGCCAGACTCCTCCCCTTCTGGTCACACAGGTGCATTGCCTTCACCTGTGCTCCTACGGCTGACTTAGTGCTCACCTCGGGTAATCAATCAGTGATTCAGGCCCTGATTCAGCAGTTCCTATACAGAAGGAGATCTTGACAGTACTTCTCCTTGAAGGCTTCATGGTTTGCCCTGTCAGGAATTTGAGGGATCTTAAATGCAGCACAGGTAAGCTGCAGCATGAAAGTCTGTGTTTTCAGTTCTGATGTGGGGTTCAGTCAATTTCAACAAGATTTAGGGTGCAGAATTGGATGCCGCCTAGGGTTAATAGTGTTTCAGGCTGTCAGTGGTCTGGCCCAGATGCCCTCTGCTTGCACGATGCATCTTCTGCTGTGCTTAATCCTGCACACAGCACGCAGCACTTACTGGCTCACCGCAGGTATAACAAGAACCACAGACTTCTTCAAGTCTTTCTTTGATAAAACCACATTGAACCATGCTGGCTTACCACAAATAAGCAGGAAGGACAGGCACTGGTGGCAGGGATGTGGGAGGCAATGCATATAGATTGGGATGAGAGCATAAACGAGGTGTGTGGCAAGCTGGGTGCCTGTGCTTCTTTTTAAACTGTTTACAAACAAATGGAAGGATCAGGTCAGCTGTGTGCCCCTCTCCTCTTGGTGTGCTCACAGGGGGCTCTGGGCTGCCTGAGGTCTGCTAGGAGCTCATCTGTGGTGCCCACCCAGGTCGTAGCTGCACTGCTGTTCTCAGCCTTCCAGCAAAGGGGAGAGGACAGCCAGGGAGCAGCTGATGCAGTTTGCTCAGGCTCTGTGGGCAGGACAAGCCACTAAAATAGGGAGTGGACACTTGAATCCATCCCAGCCAAGGCAATACCTGAGTTGTTTCTGAGTGCCTGGGCTGTGCACAGCACGCTGAGTGGGACAGTTGGCCAGGCTGGGGCTCATGAGAAAATCTGCAGTGAACGAGTGCTGTGCTGTCCTGCATAGCTGGATGCACAGTGAGGATCACAGGCAGCACTGCAGCAGCAAGGCTTCCTCCTTCGTGCAAAACAACACAGAGGCCAGGAAGGAAAGGAATAATAAACAGCAGAAAGTGTGAACCTGAAACAATAACAGTCAACTCCCACGTGAGCTCTAAGATGCAGTTTCTGCCTTAACTCTGGCTGTCTGTACTGTGAAAACCACTCACGTGCGAGTCAAACAGTGCTCCTGAGAAAGGCTGCAGATACCCCTCTGTCGCTTTCCTGTTTGCACCTGGAAAGTAAGTGACACTCATTTTGTGCAAAACTGAATTACTGTGGAGGTGGTGAACTCCTGTGGTGCTGCAGTGCCACTGAAGAGCCAGACCTCTGTCTGCAGGGCCTCTGTGTTGGTCAGATGCTGTGAAGCTGAGACTGCAGCTCCAGCTGTGCAATGGGGAGGGGAGCCCAGGGGCTGTGACAGTGAGGTGACCCTTCTGGCTATGGCTGCCCATCTCTCCATTATGTCTAGGTTTTAAATCAACGTCTTGTCAGTTCCATGATGCAACATACCCTCTGAACTCCAAGTTACACTCTTGCACTGTTTTTCCTGCACTAGCAAACTTTTCACCCAGCTACAACAACAGTGCCCACTGCCTGGCCCCAGCGCTCTGGGAGAAGAGGCCTTTCTCCAGAGGGAACAGACAGGCCTTTGTCTCCTTGGCAGCAGGAGGAAGCCTTAGTGTTGGTCCACACGTTCTCCATCCCCACCAGCCAGCACTGAGTCACTGATTTCCTTCCCAGCCAGCAGGCCTTTGTTCCATGCACGCCTGTGGGCCATTTCTGCTGAGTGGGAGAGGCAAACTGTCCCACCCCACTGCCAGGCCTTGGGGTCAGCGTGACAGGTGGCTCTTGGGGGATTTTGCTACTACACTTTGCAAAACACAATGGCATATTGTCTAAAAATGCTAAAGCTGTGATGATGAGATGTTGCCAGCTAGCAGAGATTGGGTCAGGTCCTGCAAGTCTGTGCTGGATCCTCCATCCTTGGAATGCTCCTTGTCTTCCCGAGTTAACAGAAATACACGGTGATCAGGCTGTGGTCACTAGATGCCACTGTTGCTCCACACAACCCCTGTTCTGCCGCCTAAAATCTGCAATGAGCGAAGGAACTGCTAACACAGTTTGGTGTTCGGAAATTGTTCTCATCTTCGTTCCTGGAGCGTTTCCCAAGCCACTCACCCTTGTTTTCCTGCTGCATCCTCCCCGCTCTGTGTGACTTCTCAGTAAGCCTGCTAACCTGGAGCAGTGAGCCCAGGGCACAGCCTGGCAGCGTATCTTTGGAAATAGTGTCCATAGCAATACAGCAAACACTTACAGGCTTTTTCTCAGTTAGTGGCATGATAAAGATTAATAAAATAAAGGACTTTTTGTTAATTTTCAGTGATAACAAAGCATGCCTAAACTAACAATATCCCTTCCTTAGATGCTCACTGCCATGCCTTGGAGACCTTTCTATTCCAACCCCCAAACATTTTCTAAGCTGCTGTAGTTTGAAGTCAGCCCATGTTTGTGTCTCTTACCTGTGGATCATGTGCCTTGAGAATTACTTCCCCCGCTGTCCTCCTGCAGCCCACCTGTCTGTCCCCAGCAATTAGTACTCCCTCTGGTCCAGCTGTGCCCCAGGCAAGACCCTTGCCAGCTTCCTAGCAAAATGAGAGGGTGCTTTGATTTATAGTCGAATTTTTCATGAGCTTGCACTGCAAGTGTTAGTGAACAGACATAGGCAGAGCCACGTGGGCTTGACACAGGCTTACCACACACATACTGTCTAGTACACTGCTAGGAAAAAAGCACCAGTGAAATGCAGGTAAGGCAAACATCCTCGATCCATTTAAGCTCTCAAAGCAGGACAGCATGATATTAAGATGCTTAAAAGGAAACACGACCTTTGCTCAGCTGCTGCACAGCAACATAGATGCAGACACTCTGCAGTTTCCCTTTTTGGCTCCAGCACTCCTGGAGCATCCAGCACTCTGCCTTCCTTTATGACATCTGTGTCCTCTGGCAAATCTGTTTGCGAGCAAAAATGCAGTCAAGCTGAAAAACTGACTCTGAAAAACTGACTCTAACTCTGAGATGTGCCTGGGACACCTCAAGCTGTTACTTGCCATCCAGTAATGAATCCCAAAACAGAGCGAATCTTGATGTGCCTGAACAAAGCCAGAAACTGACGGGTTTTTGTCATTAAATCAAAGAGTGCTGAAGAGTGTGGTCATTTCTAGATCTGAGTGCAGTTAGTCCAAAAATGTCTGGAGAAATCCAGCAGTTTGAGGTTTTTAACCTCTGTTTGGAGATATGTTTCAAAGAAAGAAATCGCTTCCAAAAACATTTTTTCCCTTATCCACCCAACGATGTCCTTGATTGGTGTCTGCAAGCCTGAGCAGTTGCCATCCTGATAAGCAGTGTCTTAACTGTTGAGCATTGTCTATTTCAGGCTACATGGCTGTTTTCTGTGCCTTCTGTTGAGGTGGCACTGCTGCAAACATACAGCCAAGATCCACGGTACGGGCACACGGCTGGGTGCCAACTGTGGGGTTCATGAGGGTGAAGGGGGAGGAAGACCCTGCTCTCTTCTAAAATGGCAGACAATAGTCTTATTGTTTGAAAAGACAGAGATAGAGGAGTCTGCACATCCACTGGAAGGGCTCAGAGCCAGAAGCAGTGAAAAGGCTCTCTCAGAGGGATTCGTTCGCTCGGGCAGCAGAGGGAGACCTGGGCCCCAGCACCTGCGTGTGTATAGATGTTACAGTAAGTGGTGATTATATGAAAAGAGGACAGAACTCCTCTGCAGGGAACAGCCTTCATGTGGGGTTTATTTCTTTAGATTAATGGAAAAAAGGTTGAAAGGTGCCAATGACATAACTTAAATATGCATTCTGCGTTAAGGAGAGACCCTAATAAATCTCCTGGATTACCGCCTGCCCCGACCTCCTGGTGTCATGCAGGTTTGGGAGGAGCCCAGGTGCACTCTTTACATTTACTTACAAGTAGGAAACTCAGAACATTTATTTTCCTTTCTGTCTTTTTCCCTTCCTTTGCTCATGCCCAAATGGGTCAACCTGTGTGCACCACCTGGCGAGGAACAGAGCTGCTTCTGACAAAACTACGAACCAGATTCATGTCTATTTTTCTGCCAATCCAATTTGTTGGCCTTCCCTCTACACTTCATGCTTTTGCAGTTAGATGCTCTGTCAAAACCCCCAAACTTCTCTTCAGTTGAAGGCTCATCTGTTAGTATCACATCTGTGTAGCTGTATCTGCTAGATCAGAGAACAGAGTTTGGAATATTACTGCTGTTGAGAGCTAAATGGAAAAACATAACCAAAATCATTTTATCTGCAAGTCATAGAACTCTGAGCAGGAAAGCTGAAGAACTACGCAGAGGAAGTTCTCTGCAAGGCAGCAAAGAACTTTAACACTTGTGAAAAACAGGAGCTGGCAGAATGATTTTGAGCACTGCCTACTGGTTCATTAATCGCTAATAGATTTTATGTGTATAAAAGTGTAGTGCTGAATGAAACTCGATTGATTTGACCCCAAAAGAGTGTATAGATCTAATAGGAAAAGTGGACTAGTATTTCATAAGGAATGCGATTGAAACATTCTGGATGGATTTTGCTTGATACAGTAAAACTGAAATAAAGGTTAAAAAAAATTCTAACTGTGTTGACAGCTCACACTCACTTGTTTTATTAAACATTGTGATTTTTAGTTTCTATTTTTACAGTGCTTATGTTATGTGGTCTAACTCAAATAATTTGTTACACATTAAACAAACAAACAAAAAACCTTACCAGTTGACTTGGAACTTCCTATTGCTTTGGCATTTTAATTTGCAAAGAAGCATTGGGGTTTTCTGCTCCCAGAACTTCATTGTTGAAGAAGGGAGGAGGAATTTGTCCTTCCCTCCACTTGGCAAGCAACGCACGTGTTCCTTTCTGTAAACAGCAGATTAATTTGAGCAATAAGCAGCCCCCACTGGCTTCTGGCTTTTACTAACTGGAGGCTGAGGGCTCAGTGCAACAAAAACTTGAGCTGTCCACAGAATAGCTACTCTGATTCAGCTGAAAGCTGAGGAGGATTTTGGTCCTTCTTAGAAAATACTGATGCATTTTTGTTGATTATTGTTGTTTCCAACAAAGACAGAACTGAACTAATCTCCCAAGTTGGGATGCTCATAGATGTCCAAAGTGAGATGGGGTTGGCAAGAATACAATGCAAAGGTAAATAATGAAGTCATTAAGGGATAGAGAAACTCTGAAGTGATGGAGTGGTTTTTAGTTTGAAGAAAAATAGGTACATAAGATCTCATTTTGCTTTAAGTTTTGTCCTTCTTTTCTTCAGTAAGCCATAAGTCAACTGCTTGCTGTGACTTCAGCAGAAAACAATCTCTGTCTTTTCTTTCCTGCTCATAGTCATCTTGGGCTCAATAGAAAGCTTTCTGACTTGGATCCAACTGTTTGCTCAGTTTAGAGGAAATTTCTGATGCTATTCAGTATTTCACAATGGCACCAAAAGCAAATTTATCAGCACAGGAACTCGACTTAATTAACAAGTTGACAGAAACACCCCTGAAACTGAAGAGAAGGGCTCTTGCAAGGCACAGCTGGCATGTCAGTGGGTGAGGTGAAGAAAGACTAAGCCAGAGAAGGAGTTGTCCTGCAACATGGGAGTAAGAAAAATGGATAGACAGCATCTGAAGAATAACAGAACAAAGCAACACAACAAAACCAAATTACTCAGTTTTTCCACCCATTTCCACTGTCTTACTTGCCTGTTGTTTACTGTCCAGCACCTGGACTCAGTGCAAGCTAATCCAGAGATCCAGACTGTCTTTGTTACCTGAACAGGTTTTCTTTTATGCCTGGCGTTCTTTGACACAGGCACATATGTACCTAAATGCATATATATAAGGGTTGTTCTGAAAGTACTTCTTCCAATTTACAGTGTTGGTCCACCATGTCAGAGGCAGATGTTGGTGGTATGACAGTAGAGGCTGAACTTTCCCACCAATACTCCACTACATTTTGATACCATATGACAGATGGCAGCAGAGGGGTAGTCTAACAGAATGGCGTCTGACATGGACGTGTGCACAAAGTAAAGTTGTATCATTGAATTCCTCGATGTGAAAAAAAATGGCACCCCTGATATTCATCAACACTTTGTTGAATATTTATGGATACCAAAGTGGATGTGAGCATAGTGGAAGCTGGACTGTGTGGGCAATGTTTTCCTAGCAACAACACCATCAGAGTGGCAATGAAACAGAGCGGCACTTCCACTGCTACAGATTTTTACAAGCACAGCACAGAGGCTCTTGTTCATCGTTGGCAAACATGCATAGCTAACGGTGTTGACTACATCAAAAAGTAGTGTTTTGTAACAGAATTTGCTCTAATCAAATGGTGCTATTATGCTTTTTGTATTTGTTGTTGTTTCCATGGGAAAAGGTATGAGGCATTACTTTTGGAGCTATCTATGTATATTTAGGATAGACATGTATCTCCAAATGGTCCAAGGAAAAATATTCTCCTTTACCATTGTCTTGGGTAGCAGTAGCTCCCTGTTACATGGCTTGAAGAAGCTATGCCATTGCAGAGCTTCTCTGTCTACTCTAGAATGATTGCCTTGCTCCTGAATACCCTGAAACAACAGATGATGATATCTGTTCCAGAAAGCAGATTTGGACTCCCAAGTTGTTTCATACTTAGGTCCTGGAAAGTTAACTGCAAGGAGCCATTGTAAGATGCTAGACCTGAAGTTCCCACCCTGTGGTCATAGAAAAGCTGGCAGATCACATGGTAAACAGTAAGGCCTATGGTACACTGCTTTAAGCTGCCTCCAAGCCTTTGTATGGCATCACATCACATACATCTTCAGGTGTCAAGTAATGGCTGGAAGATAATTCAGTGCACCTTTGTTTTCCACTCTTTTTCTAAGCACTAGTCCAGATAAATAAGAAAGCCCTTGGATTTTCTTTAAGTAACTCCTGCCATAATAACTGCAGTGTCCTGGTTACACAAGACTAAACAGAAAGGGTGGGTTTTTTTTGTTGTTTTTTTTTTCGGGGGACTTACAGATGGACTCCTATTTCCTAAAAAGACATCATGTTTTTTGAATTTCATGTTAAACTGTGCCAAAGCTCTGAGAAGAAAGACTGTGGGACAACGCATCAAGGAAGTGGGATTTTATCTGCATTCCCTTGGGACATTTCTTATCAGTATGGGATTTGCACTTGACTCTTTTGAGTATCAAGAAAGCTTTCTATATCTCTCATGAGAGATGGATCAGTACACTGACCAATGAGCGTAACACATCTCACTCATATGTTTTCTGTTAGATTAATCTTTCAAGACACCAAAGGCTCCCTTAACTTTACATCAAAAGATCTCGTGTTTCATACAGTGAAAAAACTGATACAGAGTAGTAGATATAGCAGTTGTTTTTTGTCAGTGCTCTGGGAATGAGTTCCTGATGTGTTCTGCATTTTTCATGTTGCACGTGGGAGCCATGCCAGGTGGACAGGTGCAGAGGGCTTGTAAGCTCACGGAGCATCTTCTGGGGATCATCATTAAAGAAATCTGATCCAGTTACAAGGGTGGCAAAAACACAGTTCCATCCAAAACATGTCCTTCTGAATTTCATGTCAAATATTCTTCTAGCTCCTTCTGAATTTGAGTCCTCTCTGTGCTATTGCTTTGCCTGGATACTTTCCTCTATAACATTTGTCCCTGAAAAACATCTCTATCCCTTTCTCCTCCAGTGTTAGTAAGGCACCAATATCCACGCAGAGAGGCAGAGAAGCATTTTGTTTCCTGTGTGGTTCTGAAGCAAAACAAGTGATTATTCTGGGCACTGTGACTCAAGAAAACCATGTTAGATGGTGCTGGTTTTAGATTCCCATTCTAGTTCCCATCATGCATGTTTGCTTCAGAAATTCAGATAAAATCTTACTGTTTCTATCCCTCACAAAACAGGTATGTACTGAAAGTTTTATTTTTTTGGAGTACAATCTTGTTAAAATGCCTACAGCAGAGTTAGTAGGTAGGCTGGAGATTTGCCTTGAAGTCTACTAATCACTTGCACAATGCAGTGGGGAAATGTCACTGTGCACGTCCCATTCTTAAACTCTTTCCTAGACATCTCTGGTCACTGACTGGCAAGCAAAACTCTTCAGTTAATCCAACAGATCTGTTAGTACGAATTAGTGTTCTGTCATTAAATCTCTTCCCTCTGACCCAGAATCATTAAAAAAGTATATCTTTTTACACTCCTTTTCTCCTTCTCTTTCTTCTGTTGCTACTAGGCAAGGTTGGAGGTCTTGTTCTTGGTTGAGCCTCTGCAGGTGTTTGCTGTTTTGAAGAATGGAGCATTCAATTTCATGCTTTCTACCCAGGACCTTTCCTCTTGGTCCTCTGTTTTTAGTTGTACTCTTCCATTTGCTTCACCGTGTATCATTTCTTGGTATTACGATTAATGGTAGCTTTGAGTAGAAACTATAATTAAATACTTAATTAAATAATGCATAACAATGTATAATATACCAATAGATGTGACAGAAACAATGAAGGAAATAGCTCCCAAGGGACGGAGGAGGGTCACCCAATCTATTAACACTATTGATTAGTCAGTCTTCACATTAACAAAGTGCTATTACTAGTCTCTACCAGAGTGTTAGGCTAACTTATTTTAGTCCTCTTATAGGGAGGTATTCCTGGAGTGCTACTTGCTAGACAAGTTGTTCCAGTTTTCTTTTTAATCACTTGCAGTCACCACTGACTAAGTTACTTGTTGTATTATATCAGCTACTCTAAAGGTAGAAGAAATGAAATCAAATAATCTTTTTGTTCACTTGTTTTGCTGTGTTTTGTTTTGTTAAAGGAAGAATTGCACATAGCTGGAGAGTGCTCAGATCCCTGCATACCATGATCGCTATCCTTACTGTTGGTGATACCATTGTACACTAGAAGGATCAACAAAATCGGTATTTCACTATGTCAGGTTGAATATAGATAGCAAATGACATCCAAAGGATTTGCATTACAGTCTGATATTACAAAGATAGAAGGTACTGGAATTTTATCGTTTGAGAGATGTGGGCATGGAGAAGTTAATTGACTTGTTCTGTATGTCACAGTGAGCCAAAGCCAACAAGAAGCTGAACCCAGCCACTGTCATTTCAAGGCTCACAAGCATAAAAAAAATGTTCCTTTGCTACAAAACCAATGAATTCAAAACAAAAAAGATTCCTCTTGGGTATGAGCTGGTAACCTCTAGTGTCCATAACTGGCTCTGTCTTCTGGAGACCTTTACCATTTTGTAATAACTGTGGGATTTTGTTTCGTCCAGTGCTTGATTAATTGTGCATTTTTGTGCTCTGATGCTAAAGCTGGAACTATCAATTTTATAATATGTTTATTTACTTTTTAAAAGCACATAATTTAGTTTACAGTAAGATGTGCCCTGTCCTTGAGTTTTCTGCATTCAGTCACGCTTCTGGCACGTCAGTAATAACCTTCTGCTTTTTCACAGCATCTGGATGGTCCTCCATCTTATATGACTAAGCTTATTTCTCTTGAGTCTGTTTTGACATGAGTCTATTGATCTAATCCCTGCCCTTTGAAATCTAAGCTGTACACGAACTGTTTTATTTACTGTGCAATTTTCTAAAAGCACAATGTTACAGGTTTATTACATTTCTATCTTTAACTGATTTCCCTAAGCATAGACTGTTTCTCGTCCCCACTGTAGAGTTTGTACTTTTTCTTTAAAACTCAGTTGAAAATCTTTTGTTGGAACAAAGAAAGGTCATTCTTCATGATGGAAAAATTGTAGTCAAGAGAAGACCAAAATATTTGAGGTCTTAAGAGTAAAATTGTCTCTGGTGACTTATCCAGTGGAGGATACAGATTTTGGCTCGAGTTTTTGATTATGCCTCTTTTGAGGCAGACATCCCCTGCTGATTTCACAGGGAGTTTCAGGCACGGTGAAAAAGTACTTGAGTAGGGATCACCATCTGAAATTAATAAAATATTTTTTCTTCATGTTTCCTAAGTCCTTGAAACTATGTAAATGATGCCAATGTCATAAATGAAGTATTCTTTACTCTTTGTTTAACATTAATGAGCGTTATGCAGTCATCACTTGTCCACTTAAGTAAGTCCATCTGTAAAGTGAAAAGAGAGAAGTCAGGCTTAGCCATGGGGCTTACCGACCAACTTCTGTTATGCTTCATCAATAAGATTTACAAAAAAACAGACAGATTTTCCACTCTTTGAGGAGGGAGAACGTATGCTGGATCAAGTGATAGTTGTGAAGGTGCCAGAAGTGTAGGATGCCATTATAAATCTTTTCGCCTGTGAAGAAAATTACACATCAGTGACTATGTACCCAATAAGCTCCTTCTTAGAGAAGTAGGTCTTTTCTGGATCTCTTCTAGTATATGCAGAGCTTATTGCGTCCAAATATTTCTGGAGTGATGCTTACCATTTTCCCAGATTTTTACTACACAATTGATTTGGATTTTATCTATGGGCTTTGGTTTCATGAGTTTAAAACAGCGGCCACTCTTTGTATTTCATCCAGATTAACTAAACCCCTTTACTAACATGAAAATGTAAATAATTACCTTGTCTTGATAGTTCTCCTTCCACTTTTCTGTCCAGCATTTCAGAAATGCACACTTTATCATTTAGTGATTTACAAACCCAACTTTGAGAACTGAAAAGGAGGCAGACAGCAGAGTTCTCTACCTTTTATGATACCCTGGACCTACTCAGTTTCCTGTTCAATTTAATCTAAACTCAAGAATAATATTCCATTTATCTGCTCCTTCCAAATTTCAGAGCTTTAACAACAACAACAACAACATGGATGAAGGACACTGCCCTTTTGTATATCAAGTGAGGAAGCCAGAGTCAGAACGACTGGGAAAGATGAGAACATATAGGAATACTTCTGAGTGCAAACTACACAGGAACCAGAGAAGTCTTCTGAAAGGTGATACAAGAAGTTCAGCGTAGGGAATTATTTCAATGTTAAGAAAGGTTATGTGAGTAGTTTGTTATTCTGCACCAAAAATGATAAAACTAGGAAAGATCACAATGATAATCTTGTCTGAGTCCCTGTCTAACACATCCACACATCCTCCCACTCTGAAATGCAACAAACCACATGAGGGAAATCCACCCAGCTTTGTTTTCCTGTGAAGCCTGATTTCACGGGATAGGCAATCCCCTTCAGATGGTGGCAGTTCCAATGGCTAAGTGTCTCTGCTAATTGCATGGTACGCTTTACCTTCTGTGTTTATCTAAATGGAAATCCAGCAGTGGCTCAGAGAAGCTCTTTCCAATACCAGATGTACCTATGCAAGTACGTAGGTAAGATTGTAGCTTCCCATGTATTTAACTGTCTATTCTTACAACTTATCTCTGAATTTCCAGGTTTTCAGTGCTGTTAATGCTGTTAGTGCAGGTTTTCAGTTGCCTTAATTGAGGCAAATAGAAATAATTTCAACTATAGAGGCTGAGAGAAGCCCACATCAGAGCAGACTGTGCACCTGTTGTAGGGTATAATACTGTAATGTGGAAGAAATTGGGTTAAAACCACGCTCTTCACCAAGGGAGCATGGAAAGCCCTGCAGCTGGGCTCTGCAGGACAGCCAGTAAATGCCAAACAGACATTATTTCTCCTCATCTGCTTTGTGAACAGTGCTGCACCATGTAAATGAGGAATTCGGGGTTTAGGTGATTTGAAAACCTGCATTTCCACAGGAAGAAATGTTATCCACTGTACTAACTGGCAGCTGAGATAAGACCTGGTGACTGCCCACAGGACTCAGATAATGCCTCCTGGTGTCTGTGGTTGCTAAGGCTCTCAGTCTCATGTTCTCCTTCCTTTAGTCATCGCTGAAAAACTGTTGACTGGAGCAGGGATGCACAACCTTGAAGTACTAGAGTGAGATCTTCCTATCTTTATTTATGTCTAATTGATCCAGTTTCTAATTCAGCTATGCCACGCAGTGGTCCTTTGGCACTGTTGCTACACTGGTTGTCAGTAAAGCAAAGCAATCCAGTGGTCTGCATGCTTGGGATCTGTCTTCTGCTAGCCTATGTGGATCAGTATTATACTACCTTCTCCCAAGGGATGGTCTGCTTCCCACATGGTCAGGGAAAGGACAAATGGATCTGGAGGACTCAGTTATCCCTCTGGGCGTCTCATGCAGCTGGGCAAGAAATGGTGTCAGCAGACACTTGCCAAAGGCTTAGCTTTCCTTCAGAAGGATGCAGAATTAACTCAGTAGAGTCTTCTGGAGCTGTTTAAGGCAAGGCTTTGTGTTTTGCTTTCCTGTCACATGAGCTCAACTTGCGGTACAGGTGAGGAGATTTGAGCTGTCTTGCAAGGGTGGAAGTACAGCCACCATCATAGAACAGACATGAAGAACGGAGAGAGGTTGAGTGCTCTGTGTCACCACCTGCTTCTCCTGAGAGGCTGGGAAAACCTGTCTTCTTGCAACCTAAAACCATGATGCTCTCTGCATCGCCCAGGTGTGAGCCTGCTGGGTGCTCTGTCAGACTCAGAGATGTGACTAACTGGCAGCCTATGACATGAGATTGGGACAGAAAAGGGACAACAACTGAGCATGGCTGCTTAAAGGAAGAAAAGAGAAAACAGAGACGAGAAAAGATATGGGAGGATTAAAAGCTAAATATGGGAGTTTTTAAATCTTCAAGTTCAAACATATTTTTAAAGTGGTTTGGAAACAGTTCCCCTCCACAGCATTCTTCCCAAGTTCAGGATAAAATACTGTCCTCTAAAGCAGCAATGCCATCATTTCTCTTCAGTAATTAAATAGCACCACTATTAGGCTTCTTCTCTGTTTTGGTCTATTAAGGAAAGTCCTTTTCTGCTCTCGGACATGCCAGACATAAAGTTCTACCCTTGCGTTGTTGTTTCGTTGTTGTTGTTTTTCTCTTATTATTTTTTACAGTTCCTATTTCCTAATCTGCGTTCATTGTTATCAATTCATCCTTTCATTCATTTCTTCTCTTAAAAAATGTTCTTAGCTTCTTTTGCTTTCCTTCCAAGTCAGGTTTTGTAACAAGCAGAGCCTTTTTTCCCAGTTGTGGTATTGTGGCTTTCTTAGCATCTAGTGAAATACTCTTAAATACCTCCTAATTACCAGCTTTCTTTTTAGAGTCATCTCCCAGCTGACTTCAGTCAATTGTTTTCAGTTTAGTAGAAAGTTGGCCCTTTTCAGGCCCTGAGGACATATATAGTTTACTGCTTTGGACTCTTATTTTATTTACACAGAACAAAGGTAATCAAATCATAATCGCTGACTGCTAATCTACCACCACCTCCTACTTATGTGAATGGCCTCTGTGTCAACAGAAGGGCTAAATGCTTCCCATGTTGGATACAGTATTTGAACTTGTATGTTGTCTGATTTTCCTAAATAAGGATGGGCTTGTTAGGGAAGTGAAAGCTGGGGGCAGATTGGGATGTAGCAATCACAAGATGGTGTAGTTCGAGATCCTGAGTGGAAGAAGCAAACCAAAAAGTAGGATGGCCACCCTGGATTTCAGGAGAGCTGACTTTCATTTCCAGGACCTTCTTGGAGCTATCCTGTGGGATAGGGTGTTAGAAGGCAAGGGATCCTGTCAGCATTTAAGCAGTTCTTCTTCCAAGCTTGGGATTGGTGCATCCCTGTGAGTAAGAAATCAGGCAAGGGTGGCAGGAGACCTGGGTTGATGAGCAAGGTGCTCATGCATAAACTCAAAGGGAAGAGAAAGGTCCATGAAATGTGGAAAAGGGGTCTGACCACTTTGGAAGAATACAGAAATGTCATCAGGGCATGCAGGGATGTGACAAGGAAGGCCAAAGCCAACCTGGAATTGGATTTGGCTAAGGAGATAAAGGATAATAAGAAGGTCTTTTTTTTTTAAGTAAAAAGAAAGACTAGGGAAAATGTGGGTCCCCTGCTAAATTGAGAGGGGTGTTCTGGTAACGGGTGATGCAGAGAAGGTGGAGATACTGAATGCCTTCTTTGCTTCTGTCTTCACTGTGCAAACTCCCCCTTGGGACTCCTGGACTGTGGCAGCAAGTGAGAGGGTCTGGGGAATGTAAGGCTCCACTTTGGAGAGGGAGGAGATGGTCCGAAAGCATCTATTCAACATCAATATACATAAATCAATGGGCCCTCCTGGGATGCATCCATGTGTGCTGAGGGAGTTGGCAGAGGTGATTGCTGAACTGCTCTCTATCATCTTTGAGAGACCTTGGAGAATGGGAGAGGTCCCCGAGGACTGGAGGACAGACAGCGTCACTCCGGTCTTCAGAAAGAGCAAGAAGGAGGATCTGGGTAACTACAGGCCAGTCAGCCACACCTCTGTTCCTGGAAAGGTGACAGAACAGTTTGCTCTGGATGCTGTCTCCAGGCAGTTGGAAGAGAAAAGGGTTATCAGGAATGGTCAACATGGGTTCACCAGTGGGAGGTTTGCTTGACCAACCTAGTGGCCTTCTATGATGTCATTACTGGCTGGGTGGATGGGGGGAGAGCAGTGGATGTAGTCTACCTTGATTTCAGCAAGGCATTTGACACTGTCTCCCACAGCATCCTAATAACAAAGTTGAGGAAATGTGGAATAGATGAGTGGGTGGTGAGCTGGGTTGAGAACTGGCTGACTGGCAGAGCTCAAATGGTTGTGACTGGTAGCACAGGGTTCAGTTGGAGGCCTGTTCTTAGCGGTGTTCCTCAGGGGTCAGTGCTGGGTCCAGTCCTATTCAACATCTTCATCAGTTACCTTGATCAGGGGATAGAGTCCACTCTCAGCAAGTTTGCTGATGATACAAAGCTGAGAGGAATGGCTGACACGCCAAAAGGCTGTGCTGCCATTCAGTGAGACCTGGACAGGCTGCAGAGTTGGGCAGAAAGGAACCAGATGAGGTTGAACAAGAGCAAGCGTAGAGTCTTGCACCTAGGGAGGAATAACTGCATACGCCGCTACAGGTTGGGGGATGACCTGCTGGAGAGGAGCTCTGAGGAGAGGGACCTGGGTGTCCTGGTGGATGACAGGCTGGCCATGAGCCAGCAGTGTGCCCTGGTGGCCAAGAAGGCCAGTGGGATCCTGGGGTGGATTAAAAAGAACATGGCCAGCAGGTCGAGAGAGGTGATCCTCCTCCTCTACTCTGCCCTGGTGAGGCCTCACCTGGAGTACTGTGTCCAGTTCTGGGCTCCTCGGTACAAAAAAGATGGGGGTCTCCTTGAAAGTGTCCAGCAGAAGGCTGCAAAGATGATAAAGGGCATGGAACACCTCTTACGAGGAAAGACTGAGAGACTCAGAGGGGATCTGATCCATGTCCATAAATATCTAAGGAGTGGGAGGCAAAGGGATAAGGCTGGACTGTTTTCTGCAGTGTGTGGCGATAGGACAAGGGGAAATGCCACAAACATACACAGGAATTTCTGCACAAATATGCAATGGGAACTTCTTCACAGTAAGGATGACGGAGCACTGGCACAGGCTGCACAGGCTGCAGAGAGATGGTAGACCTTATCTGGAGACACTGAAGACCCACCTGGACGCCTACCTGTGCGACCAGGTCCAGGGAGCTGCTTTGGCAGGAGCGTTGGACTTGATCTCTGGAGGTCCCTTCCAGAAATGATGGAAAATCTCATATTTGCAGCATGAGCTCCTTGAAACGTGTATTTCTTCCTTCCTGAATGTTGCAGATAGGTCCTGAAGGCGTCAATTGCCATTCAAACCTCTGACCTTAGCATGAATTCTATTGCCATGGAAACAATATAAAACTTTTCTAACCACTCACACATTGTGATTATTTTTTTCAATATCCAGCAAAACTCATACACTTTTGTAGGTCTCTGGAGTTGCTTGTACAAAGCAGAGCATTCCAGACAAAAAGAGACTGACCTTTAGGATCTCTAATCATCAGAAATCCTCTGAAGTTACTGAAAGAAGAATTTCAGTGCTACTGGTAGGTAGAATCCTCTATGGGTACAGCATCTAGCCACAAGCTCTAAGTCTGTTTCAAAATCCTTAACACAAATTATGAATAAGCCTTCCTTTATACACATGATCACCAACTTCCCATATCCAGCAGAATATTTGGGATGTTTTTTTCTCTTTTATTTGAAAATCATGAGCCTTTCTATTCCCATCAGGTAAATAACTGCAACTCCATCTCTCCAGTTAAGCCCTCTTGGCAGCAGTTTTGCAGATCCCCAGCATTGGTGCATATTGACTGTCTGGAAGCAGCTTTGTAGTAAAAAGGTCTTGGGAGTTCTGGTGGATACCACGCTGAACATGAGCCAGCAATGGCATCCTGGGCTGCATCAGAAGAGTGTTGTCAGCAGGTTGAGAGAGATGACCCTTCCTCTCTAATGAGAAGGGATGAGGCCACACCTGGAGTGCTGGGTGCAAGTCTGAGCTCCCAGAACAAGAGGGAAATGGACGCGCTGGGTAGATTCCAGTGAAGGTCTACAGAGAAGATCAGAGCATGTTTCCTATGAGGAAAGGCCGAGAGAGCTGAGGCCATTTAGCTGTAGTCGGTCTGGATGGGAAAGAGGTAATTTTCTTCACAGCAGCCCCTGTGGTGAGGTGTTTTGGGTTTGTGACTAAATCACTGAATGTGATTTTGTGACTTGGGTTTGTGACTAAATTAATAACACAGCTGTGGTTTGACTTTTGCTGAGTACTGCCTGCACAATGTTGTGGCTTTCTCATTCTTTGGCTCTGCCCGCACAGCTGTAGGTCGGCAAGAAGTTGGAGGGTACATTGCCAGGACAGTTGACCAAGATTGGCCCAAGGAATATTCCCTGTCATACATCATACTCAAAAGTAAGAGCTCAAGGAAAGGAGGAGGAAGTGAGTATGCTTGTGGCCATGGCATATATATTCCCAAGTAACTGTCCTACTTAAGAGGAAGGAACTTAATATTGGCCTGCTGATAGGAAGCAGTGAGTAAGTTCTTTATTTTGCTTTGCTTGTGAACAGAGCTCTTGCTTCTTGTTCTGTCTTGATCCATAAAGTCTGGATGAAGACTGAGTTTCTCACGTGGTAGTGAACTCCGAGCTTCTAGACCTTTTCTTCTCATAGAACAGAAAAGCTTTAACTTTCTTAACGTTAAGCACTGAAGTTAAAAATGCAGAAGTCCCCAAATGAACTGTTACGTCTCAGTGACTGAAAGAGCACTGAAGCATCAATGCAAGGCTGTGTTTGGGTTCCACCTACTGTCCCGTGCTTTGAGTTTAATCAAATGTGTTTTATCTGTTGCTGTTTCCACACAGCTACAGCTGAGTGTTCTCTCTGCAAGCACCACTCCACGTCACTGGCTCCTTGGTTATGGACCCAAATATTGTTCACTCTCCCTTTATGTCTGACTTATTTTATCTTTTGCAAAATATAAGAGGATATGAACAGTTCATTTTATAACTACTTGTATATATCTGTGGTTTTAGTAGTGGGAACTGAAGAACTTACTGAAGGACTTGCTTTCTAGCTAGCTCTTTGTTTCTAGCACAACAGTTGCTAAAGCACCAGCTGAACACCGCTAGCACATATAGCTTTTCTACTTAAAAGCCAAAACAAATGAATCACTTTGAGGCAGTGAGTTGTGATTGTTTTTCATTTTAATTCTATCTGCTGCTGAAGGATGTGTTTGTGTGTTCTAGTGAAACTCTATCCGGACTTATAGCATGCATTTTAAAGAGGAAGGTATCTGTTTCCTAGGCATGTGTGTGGTTGGTACAGTCTTCCTGAGTTTCTGCAACTGAAGTTATTAATTCCTAGGCTGTGAAACACTGCTCAGCACACACAGGTTGTTGTGAACTTCAGTTGTGATAGAAATGTGTCTTAAGTCTCTCCTAGAGACGCGAAAGGATATTTTCGCTCTGCCTCATGTGCTCTTCGAAAATGGGATCTCCACTTCAGAGACACTACTATAATGAAGTATTTTCTAATATCCCACACAAATATCAGCCCTTTATCATGGATGTAAAAATAAATGTAGCCTAAAGACTGCACCATCCTTGGGAACATGCTAGAGAGGGGTATTTTGGGACCCTGTTCTCCATGTCCATGCTGTTGTGATGCCTCAGTGTGCATGGGAGTCAGTGTCAGACACAGACCACTGTTACCCAGTGCTGTGGTAGGTCCTGTAGGCACTGGCAGAACAGATACTGACCCACCCATGCCTCTCCTGCCCAGGGATACACAAGACTGGTTTTTCTCTAAGAGATCCAAGTAAGAGATCTAAGTTTCTCCCCTGGAGGTAGGAGCTGTGTATGTTTTGCTGCATAAAAGAGAGGTAAATTTTAACATAAACATGGGACCACTCAGATATAGTTGAAACTGGCTCAGGATTAGCTGAGCTTTATCTTAGATTTGGGATGTCCCTGCACCTGGGAACAATGACAAACAATCCCGATAACCCATTTGCCCTCCTTTGGCAGTCCACCACAAAAGTCAACTTGCCCTTCTCTACAGACTTCTGCAAACTGTCCTGCTTCTTCCCCAGACAAAAAATGCCCCAGTGCCTTCTGTAAAGAAATGTCTCTGTTTCCCTGGGTTTCCCAGTCTTCAAAACAAAGTTCAGTGTAAGAAGTTCACCTAAATGATAAAGCTGAAGCCATTTCTGAATGTGTTAAACATGCCACGTTAAGAACCCCTTTACCAACTCTGTTGCAAAGGCCTTGGGAGAGAAGAGGAGCACAGTGTCCCTTCTTGATATGTAAATACTGTTGGATGTTAGTCTGAAGTACTCTGTTCCCTGTAATTGCAGTTTTGACTTTAGGACTAAAGACAGTTTGTTTACTTTAGTTTTCTAATCCTGTTCATTCTGTTATGGAATTGTGCACATTATTCCAGTTGTAGCAGAGCAGTCCATAGCTTCTTTACATACCATGTAGCCAGCCCAGACTTTTTGAAATCCAAGGCTTGGGGCTTATTTTGTTTACTTTGCTTCTTTTAAAAGGATACTTTCCAAACAAAATGCCAAACAAATTTTCCTGTGGCCTTCCTAGATTTGTTCTGCTTCAGTTAAAGAAAGATGTAGGGCAAGCTAAAGTCTGTTAAGAAACAGTGGGGAAAAAAACAGAATAGTCCACTTTTTCTGAGTTTAAGAGCTCTCTAAACCAAAGCAGCAACCTCTTAGGGTTTGAATCTGGATGTCCTTGAAATCTATGTCTGACCTCACCTCCCAGAACAACGAATCCCCTCACAAAGCAAGTGCCAACTGTTAGCTGAGTGTTCATTTGAACTTCCTCCATCTCGAGAAGAAAGGGAAGCAAGAAATTCTTCTTTAAGATGCCAGCGGGTCTCCTCTGTGTGACTGGCAGCTCTGAGGGATTCCAGATGGTTTAAGCCCTTCTTCTGAACATACCTTTTGATCTCATTTAAATTTCTTCCTGATTTCACCTGCTCTGTGTTTACCAACTGGAGAATATACAGGTGAATGTATTAATTCCACCACAGAGTACAAATGGATTAAAGGGAATTTATGTCCAGGATGGTGTTTGTGTACTAAAGCTAATACAGCTCCCGCTCTACTCTGTGATTTATGATTCAGAAACCACAGTATAATTTTAACAGACAACACAAACAAATGAAAAACCTTCTCCATCCTGTGTGTGTTTTCTAAATGATACAACGTTTACTCTTCAATCTGGTGGTCACCTAGAAAGTCAAGCAAGTCCAAGAAACATTTTCAGAATTAACTTTTGAGATCATGTATTTTATCCCATTCCTTGTTTACATATTTGCAGTTCTCTCTGTTCACAAATGCAGACAAAGCCATCCTTCAAGCTTTCAAGCTATGCTTAGCTGTTGGACTTTTTCCAGAAGGAGTAGTAACAAATAACAGCACTTGTCCTTATGACATTAGTCTTATGTGTTGAGCCAACACTCAGTGGAAGGACATGGAGTCAGGATCATGCTTGTTATGGCCCACATGCAAGAAGACCTCAGAATCAGACAGATGGACAACACTGATGAGCTGGGTCCTCATGAAGGAGCTCAGTCTGCAGAGACAAAGGCCTTCACTGTCTGAGACAGTATGCACCTTCATCTGAGGAAGGATATTCTTGCTCCATTGAAACTGTATTGTAGATTGCCTTTAACTTCAGGGTAGGTAGGCTCCCCATCTCCCTCTCACCTGTGTCAAGTGTGGTTTTCTGTGGAGTACATAAGCTCAGAGGAAGATGTTTCACCCTTCTGCCACAGTCATGGAGGCATTCTTGGAGTATGTGTTTGTACATCACTTAACATAGTCTCAGTCCACAGCACTGCAGTTTAAAATAGATGCTTAAATCTTAAAGCTACTGCGGACTCAGATAACTGTCTATCAGGACTGGACAAGATACTAGCACAAGTGCACTGACACAAATGGGAATGGCATTCAGAGAAAATTAACCTCATCCCAACTCAAACCAGGACAAGTATATTGCAGGACAATTTCACCTAATTGTCAGCAGTGTCCAGTCTTGCAGATGCACACAGCCCCTACGTTGTGTTACTACTTCAGACTTTCACAGACTTCAGTGGGAATTGTGGTTATGGTAAGAACAGCCACTCAAGGCTCAGGCCTTGATCTTAAAAAATACTAGCAACTGCAGATATGAGATTTGTAGTTTTTCTGATGGGAATAGGAAGATCTCAAGTTTTAGAATAATCAAAAACCTCTGGAAAGGAGTACAATGGATGACATTACTCATAGAAAATAGCTCCGAAAAACCTGTGTAGATAAGGTTTGTATATACTGTGCCCCTGTTGTCTAGAAGAATAGAGTTAAAACAAATTGAGTTTCTCCAGCAACATCTCTGGATGTGCCCTATTTTTGCCTCCTGTTTTGTTGCATTGTTCTGGAGCTTCTCTTTCCCCCATTCATAGTCTCCTTCCACAATGCATTGCTCAAGGACATCATCATCAAGCAGTACACTTAATCATCTGTCTCATCTTAACATTTTTAAGTGGAATAATGAGCAGAGAAATGCAGTTTGGGCAGTTGCTGAAACAAGTGACAGCCCCCTGCCCTTGTGCATTCTGCTTCCTCAGCTAGTGTGCGCACACGCAACCCTCATGCCTGTTTTTCCACCAGCCTTCTTGCCCTAATTTTACATCTGCTCCACTGCTTGCATGCATCACTTGGTGTCTGCTTTGGAGGATGGGATGGTCAGATCAAAGGACATGGCAGACTAGCCAGAGAATACACAATGCTTAATGACTCTTTTGTTTCTTAAGTAAAACCCCATTTGTGTTATGTTCCAGAAAGATGCAAGCCTTCTCCAACCACATGATTCATACCTGCTGGAAAAATACTGTTGATTTTCTAACCAAGTAACCCAAACACTCTGAGCTTGCCCTGTCTGACCATTTGCTTCAGAAGAGTCTAGCTGGACCAGAGTAGATGTTTGTAGCTGACAGTCCTCCTGACGCCAAATCTAATTAAAGGAGAGAAACAGACACTTCTACAGCCTGATTTTTCCCATCCTAAACAAACAAACAGAGAAGTCATCCCAGCAAACAGGGGTGACTGGAGAGGGATCATGTGGCAACCAACATCTAACTCCCTGCCTAACATCAAGTGAGATGAGACCTACCATTTATTGATGGCAGTCACACTTGTTCCTCGTTATGACCCAGGGGGATGTCAGTGAGGATGCCACTGTTTTCTTATTTTTACCTGATGTGGTGCCCAAACTGGCTTGGCGAGAGGCAGAGAGCTGGGCCTGCAGCCATTCCTGTGGCTGGAGCTGGAAAGGCCTCCCCGGCTGTGGCATTCCCTCACCCATTCACAGTGCTGCTGAGTAAAGTGAGGCACCTCCTCTTGCTCCCTTGGGGGCTGAACAAACTGCTTTTCCAACATTTCCGGCTCACACTGCTACAGCTGCTGAGGGTTGCTCCTCTGAAGAGAACCACATCTTTGTCCCAGTGCACCAAAACAGCCTGAATATGTGAAATCTGTAATGGTCAGTAAGGTAACATTCTCACAAAGTGTTTCACCGGAACTTTATGCTTTTTTTTCCTTCTTCCTTTTCCATTTAAAGCTGCACTGACACCACAATTACACCAGCTAGACAGCTCCAGGTTCTCTTGACCTAATTATGAGAAGGGAAAGCCCTGCTTGGGCTTTCATCTATTTCCCAGTTCCAGTGGAGCTTGTCAGAGGGCTCAAACATACAGCCCACAGAAGATAAAGAAAGCATTTGATTACGTAGACATTCACTTTTTTGGTTTTCACATAGACAACATGGTGACAACATCCTTCCTGCACAGGCCCTCAGTGGAGGCTTTGGCCTGCAGCTGCTGGATGCTTCGGTTTTCAGCCTTAAACAGTCAAGTCTAGCAGCAAGTATTTCTCACCATTTTGTTATGGTTAATATTCCAAATGTTACAGGCAATATGGAACAATTTAAAGATCAGGAATTTTGAACAATAGACATAAAAATGAAGCGCTGTTAGCTACACTGTGTGGCAGACCTATCTCCCAGCTATGGAGTGCATTGGTAGTAAAGCCACATGGACCTTCACACAAGTGCTCCAGAAAAATGCTCATATGTTGAGTTTATGGGCTTGAACACTCTGCATGGCATGAACTCCTTTCATTACCCAGTATTCAAAATATTTTCTTAGAAGAAAAGTGGGAAAATAAATGCCTGAGAAGAATAAGCAGATGTCTGCTGTTAAAGATCAGTATGTTATACAATCAAGTTTACAATAACTGCTTTTAAATATAAACTAACTTCTGACCAGTGTTTTCCAACATACTTTGAAATCTGCTTGTCGTTCCCTTTGTCTTTACAAGTAACCACCATTGGAATGTTTTATAATTTGAGAAATATGAAAAAGGCTTTGTTCATGAGAGACCACTTTGATAAACCTATGTGCCAGAAGATTTTTGTTTCTCTTGATGAGACTGAGCAAACTTTTCTGCAGCTTGACCACTCTGATCCCATTGCTTAAACGTATAGCAAACAGCTATTTGAGTATGGTGTCTTTTTTTTTCCCCCCTTAACATAGCATAGCTTTGCTCCCCTCTGAACAGGGTGGATGTTGCAGGCAGGCTTCAGCAGAAAGGAAAGATCTCTTTACTCCTGACAAGCCTATAAAACTTACTTCAATCACTAGAACACACTCTCTCTCATCTGTGACCCTATTTCTCCCACAGCTTAATCACAAAGTCAGAGCAGGACCTTGGTTCCCCTGTCTCCAAAGTTTGAAAGATTTTTACAGAATAGTTTCCTCTCATAAATAAATGTCTTTTTTAAAGTTGACAAATGATAGTACTGCATCCAGGCCTGGGGCCGCCGGTGCTAGAAAGACACAGAGCTCTTGGAACGGGTCCAGAGGAGAATGATCAGAGGGTTGGAGCACCTCTCCTATGAGGAAAGGTTGAGGGAACTGGGCTTGTTTAACTTGGAGAAGGTTCTAGGTAGTCCTCATTGTGGCATTCCAATACTTGAAAGGGAGCATATAAACAGGAGGGGGAATGACTCTTTACATAGGTTGATAGTGATAGGACAAGGGGGAATCGTTTTAAACTAAGACGGGAGATTTAGGTTAGATGTTAGGAGGAAGTTCTTCACTCAGAGGGTGGTGATGCACTGGAACAGGTTGTCCAGAGAGGTTGTGGATGCCCCATCCCTGGAGGCATTCAAGGTAACGCTGGATGTGGCTCTGGGCCGCCTGCTGTAGTGGTTGGTGACCCTGCCCATGGCAGGGGGATTGAAATTAGATGATCTCTGAGATCGAAACAGTCCCTGAGTTTGATTTGCTCTCCCAATAAGAGTCCCAAACAACCCCAATGTTCTTTCAAGCACTTATGATTCACCTGGGGATCGTTAAAGCCTCTCCCCTTGTCCTTCTGATACTCTGAGGCTTAGATTCAAGAAGGATATGTAGCTGCTTGACTCTTGGGTGCCAAATGCAATATTCGCTTCACAGATCCTGCCCCAAACCTGCTATGCATTGAGGCATTAATCCCAATTCCTTGGACCTCACAGCCTCCTTCTGGATCTGAGAGCCCTGAGCAGCCGTGAGGCTGTACCCGACCACAATACCATGACTGCTTTGCAGGTGCCAGTGAGAGGAAACCTAAATGTTTTAGGGGACTTGTAGCTGTGGAAAGAATACTGCACATGAATCCGAAGCTGACAAAGGCCCTTGCAAGACCAATGCAGTTATCCAAGGCCCTTGAAAGGTCTCCTCAAATAATCGGAGATCTAAAAATGGGTGTTTCTGAGTACTTTCATAGCCACAAAACATTTTTAGCATCTTGTTAATTGCATGTTTTGCAGGAACATTTACTTTTGGCTCAGGAAGAGACCACAAGATGCACTGTTTGTTACTGAAGTGGTAGCCTTTTTGCCCTGGGCACCTTACTTCAGAGGAAAGATGCTTCTCAAAACAGTTTTCAGTCAGTGATCTTTCAGCTGTGCAGTACATAGGTGCGTTTATGACTACCCTTATGCAGGATGTCATAGGTAGGCTTTAAAGATTTGCTCATTCAAGGGCAAATGGACAAATCTAAGTGTGTGACAGACAATTATTAACTTCATTTACTATATGAAGATTTATTGAGTTTACTAATTAAAATTTCAGTGCATGGCTAAGTCAACACAAATTGCGCCACAGTGCTTGGTTGTGTTATAATGAACTCAGTTTAGTAAATTAACTTACGTGGTGCCTCTTCACTTAGGAGAACAAGTATGAGGTTACGGAAGGAAACAACCTACTTTAGGAATTATTCAGGTATCAAGGCATGCAAATAATGTCATGTTTTGTTTCTTTTTTAATAACTGCAAGAAAAGGATTCCATGAATAGGGATTGAACTGGACAGAAATGCCACTTAACACTCTAAAGAACAGAAGGAGGCCAGGTTACTGAACAGTCACACTTGGTCTGTGAGCTTGGCTTGCCTGGTTTAACTTGAAAACAATAATGCACACAAATAAGAACCTGAACTCCTTCCTGTAGGGTTTCCTGCCCCGATCTCTTGCTTGAAGAGACAATTCATGTTTTTCCTCTCTCAAAACAAATTAGGCCCACATGCCAACATGACTTAGTGATTATGTAGTAATTACCTTGAATATTTATGCAGGATTTCAGCAGATAAGCTCAGGGTGAGTCAGCGGAAGGGTTGATTCTCCTGCACAGTTCAGTCTTTAACTCCTTAAAAACATCATTTGTCTTCTACTGAAACACTTTCTGCTTGGCTTGAATTTCACCAAGACTTCTATGCCATCTGTGTTATTGTTGTTATTGCAAGTGACAATTTTATGAGCAATTCAATGTTTGAATACTACTTCTGCTTGCCCTGGTGAAGACTATTTCAACTGAGAGCCACAGACTTTATCTTGGTGTGTTTGAATGTGGATGTTAAATCAGAGATAATAAAACCAGAGAAGATTTGAATTAGAAGAAAGAGTAAACCAGAGTTTAAAAGTAAAATGCTTGCTTTGCATAACTCTCATGTGAAGGCAACCAGAATATTTGTGTAAAATTATTTTGCTTCAGCTTCTCTGACATGATTGCACTTCATTTTTGTTGTTGTTATTGCTGTTTTTGTTTCAAGAAGGCGCAAGAGCAGATTTGCATCTTCTAAATCCTGCTTTTGTGTCTCTTCAATTGAATAAAAATCTGTAAGTTGTTCCAGATTGCTTTTTTTTTTTAATTTATTTTTCTAATAACATAGAGTTTTTCTTCTCTCAGTTCTACTCTGATCTACCAAATAAGGATCTGAGATGACTTAGTTTCCAACACTGACAGTGAAATGAACATTTTATTACAGCTTGTGGCATCCTTTCATAACTCTTAATCGTGCAAAAAGCCTGCTTTTGTGCAGTGAAAAACTTCTGATTTTTTTTTTCCAGAGTATGATTGCCACGTACCTGCAAATGAAATGTATACATCTTGCAGCTCCCTAGTGCTGTCGCAGTGTACTGCTCAATTTCTGACCCTGCATTTCTTTTTCCTAAATGGAGCCTTACTGTCTGTCGGGTTTGTGTGGCAGTTGCACATGAAGCACACAGGACCAGGTGCCATGTGGCAACAGCTTTCTCTTCCGGCTGTGCTGAGGAGCTCTGAGCTCCTGCACTCACACCTGTAAGTACTTAACATAAGAAATGGAGATTTCACGTGCTTCACTGCAGCAGCAGAAGCCTGAACTGGCTGTTTTCAAATGCTGCAAGCATGTGGTTCAGCCTGTGCCCTAGTGAGCTCAGCTGTGCAACTACTCAAAAGAACTATTTTTGACTAGTATTTGTTTTTTTGCTTGTTTTGACCTATCTGTTCTGGTTTGGCATTTTTTTCCCCTCAATTTTTTTGTTTTCATGCATCTGTCTTTCTGTTTTCTGTGCTTGCTTTCTTTGTCCTTACATTTCTTTAATCTGTTTTTCTCATTTTTTTTTCTTGTCCTATTCAGTAATATTCTCTCATCTTTTCTCTCCCTTTTTCTATCTGTCCTGTGTTGCTCTTGCCATTGCCCCAAATCTGCCCTGTTCCAGATTTCTTACTCCCATACCTACTTCTTCCATCCTGCTCTTCTGCTGTAGCTGGCAAATAATTTCTGTCAGACAGCCCAGCCAAAACTGCAGCTAAAGGTAGGCATTTTTTTTTCTTTCTTTCTTTTCTTTCCTTCTTTCTTGTTTTCTTTTTTTTTCTAACCAACTGGATTAGTAATAATTGCAGTTTGTCACACATTCTCAATGGGAAAAGTTTTGAGAGTAAATCTCAGTCAATCATCTTCTGGCACGGGAATAAGCACCTTGTTTAGTCTAGGGGCACTACATAAATTAGCCTTACATCTTTGCTTTCAAGCTGTACTTGAGCTCTGTTTGGTAATTGCCATTTGCATGCCAGAGGGATTGCGTAGGGGTGCTACCCGGATCAAAGTTGCATTCATCCAGGCTTGGGTGTATTAGCTGTAATTAGTAATGTAATTTTAGGAGACAATGCCACATTTAGAAGATGAACTGAAACGGCAGCAGCACTTCAGCAGAAAAGCAGTGATGGTGCAGCCTGTTCACCTCCTGGCAGCAGACACTAATTGCAGTGGGAGGTATTCATGTTATACACCCAAAAGACCTGACGTATTTCCAAACTAACATGAAATACTGTCTGAATCGTAGGTATTTTGGCTCTTACCAGATGGAAAGATAGTACTGCAGGGAGTGGATATTTTCTTTGCATTAACAGGGAAACAGTCAGTGGCCAGTGGTCAGAGGAAAGCAGTAGGATTTGAGTGGTATTTCAGGTACCTGTGGTCCTTATGTCAGCTTGTTGCTGCTCTTCCCCTTCCAAAGGCAGTCATGCTTTCCTTCTGTGCTCAGGGAAAAAAATACCAAGCCAACATCCCTAGATTTCACCTGACACTTTTTTTTTTTTTAAATGAATTGAGTGTTATAGTAGGCATTTTTTTGCCCTACTAGCTCACCTCGCTCTCCTCTCCATCCACTTCCCTACTCTGACCCCATGTCCAGTACAGAGGATGGCAGCAGTCCGTGAGGAGACTGTAGGGTTGTGGACATTATAAAGCACAGCTGCATGCAAAGTGGTTCACTAAGGATAGGTAGGATTGGGACTGCTGCAGAGCATGGTCAATCATGGTCAATTTGTGTCTCAGTTCATCGTGGGCCACACAAATGCAAAGGTAAAGTGTGTCTTTTGGACATGCATGTCCAAGGAACTAAATTGTTTTCAATTCTAAGTGTTTTCAGGTACAGTTAGAAGTTAGGATCTGAAGTTCCATACAAACAGGCAGAATGTCTTTACTGTGAGGGTGGCAGAGGCTGCCCAGAGAGGTCGTGGTCTCCTTCTATGGAGATATTCAAGACCTACCCAGCTGGATGCTTTTCTGTGTATCCTGTAGTAGGGACTTCCAGAGATTCTTTCCAGCCCCTTAAATTTCTGTGATTCTGGGATCTAAGCACCACAGGTGATGCTTGTACATCCCAAGATTTCAACAGAGCTGTTCTGTATTTTTAAAAATCAAAACAAGCCTGAGGGAATCACTCTGGTCAGACTTGTCTGATGTGGGTAGTGCTTTATGGTTCCTCAAACCTACCTGCACACACTGAGCAGAACTAGAGCACTGACAGTAGGTATTGTTGATACCTGCTTTATTAAAGATCAACAAGTCTGTGTCCTGTCATTATGAGCCATTGCAGCAGCTCATGTGTGGAGGTACCTCTGGAGATCACCAGGTCCAAACCCCAGCCCAGGGCAGGGCCTCCTGGAGCTGCAGAGGGCCATGTCTGTGTGCAAGTGGGCCCCCCAGGGATGGGGAATCCCTGAACTCCTTATTAGTGTTCTTGCAACAGACCAGACTGAGAGATGGCAGAGGTGTTTGACTCAACCAGGCGTCACTATGATCAGACACTCAGAGGGAAGTAGAAGTTGCACAGGCTTCACGAAGTGAAGTTTTTAAAATGGATTTATGTAGTTTGTGCAAACGTTCTTGTGGATTGGGGTTTTGCTCTCCCCTGACTGGGGCAAATATAATGTGAAGATGGAAATATATGAGGCTGATGTTCTTCCCTTAATATGCAATAAAATATAGGAAAAAAGAAGTAAGAAAAATGACTGTTAGATTCTCTGAGAAAAAAAATGTTACAAGTTTTTACTTTTGTGCACAGATGAATTACTACAAAAGTGTGAAACTAATTAGTTTAATTGCAATAACATTTTAATGTACTTATTGTTTTGGAATTTGTATTGACAATTGAAGTGTTCAATTCAGAAGTCCAACACTTGGCTTTTTTAGTGCACTGCATCGCACAACCGTCACTCTGTAAGGATTACCACTCAATTATAGATGTTTTCCTTTAGCACAGGCTCACTGGTGGTGGAGGCATTTATGTAACCCAGGCAATTTGGAACTTTCTCGGAGTCTGCAGTAAAATGCTCAGCCAAATGGTTTTGATAGTAAAAGGAACCTCTTTTCTTTCTTTCTTTCTTTCTTTCTTTCTTTCTTTCTTTTTTTTTTTAATGGGTAGATCACAATGGTGGCTGAGAAATCTTTGTTGCTCCCTTTTCTCCCGTCAGCAACACTCATATCCAGGCTGAATAAATCCTTCAACGGCATTCTTTGCTCGTGGCCGTTTGATGTGGTTCCAGCAGCTTCAAACACGGGAGACATCCAAACTGCTTAGTGCCAAACAGGCTGAAACTGCACTACCATGGGAGCCTGAACGGCAGAAGGGCCACCTGGCAGTGCCCTGCAGGACCCAAGGTGCTCACCCACCCACTAGGCAAGAAGCTTCTTTAGTCCTTCTGCTCTGTGGTACCTGGACTGCCTTTCCTAGCTCAGATTCTACTGCTCCGAAGCAACAAGCCAAGCTCCCCACAGCATTAAACCCCTGTGCTGAAAGGAAAATAACAAGAGTAAAAGCACTGCACAGCAGAAACACATGGGACAATGATGAGACTGAGATTGCAGTGCAGTCATGTTTGGCTGGTGCTACTGAGATGTTTGTCCAGGCCAGTGGAGGAGGTAGGTCGTTGTTGGCTGTGAGCACCTCCCCTGAATGGAAAGTGACACCTCTGCTCAGCTCTGGACATTTCTGAATACCACAGGATAGTGGGGAGCCTGGCTCTGCTGGCAAGAGGACAGACATGCTCCAGCATCAATGCCACCACCTCTGACAAGGTCCTGGCTGGCTGCAGCATGCTGATGTCCTCATAAACCAAGGCTTTCTTTCTGATGGCTGTGTAAACAAGAAGCTGGGTTTAACTGGAGCGCAGAGCTGTTGGTAGCTATAACAAATGATGAACTTTCTTCCCATTTTCCCAGGGCAGTTCAGTGCCTGGGTAAATCAGTGCATACGTGCTGTCCCTGCTGCCAGCTGGCTGCTCCTGCCTGCAGCTGTGCCTGGTCGCAGCTCTGGGGATGTGCCCTGCAACTCTCCCTTTGGCAGCACCTCCTACCTGCCACACTCACTTCTTTCAGTCCTTGCCTTTCTCTCTGCTCTGGTCTCTTTGACTTCAAAACATGACTGTCTGTTTTAGTCCAATTCTGTGTTTATACTGGGCCAAACTGACTGGATACTGTCTGAACAGGGTGACCAAGGAGTTTTGAACAAAACAGCTTGTCAAAAATGACTTTTTATTTCCCATAACAATGTGGTTTGTTTTCTTTTGTTTTCTTTTTTCTTGACAAAACTGTCAGAAGAAAGTCAGAAGATGCAAGGCATACCTCCAAGGAGCAGAGAATTTGAGGATCAGTGTGAAGGGCATCACTGTTCTTTGCTCTTCATCCCAAACTGTCCTCAACCTCTCTTCCTGCACAATGGGACTGAGGGAAGTGCATGAGATCTATTGCTGCCCCTACTGAACTGTGATGCAGATAGACTTTGTCTTCCTCAGCTAGCGTTCTGTCACCTTTCAAGAGAGAAGAATTCATTTCATAAACAAAAATCCCAAGCAAGAAACCTCAAATAGTTGCAGGAAACCACCAACAGAGGTATACAATATCCAGCGGAAGACCTTGCTGAAAACTGAACAGATTACTCTTGTTATATGTGGTTAAACTGGGCCATTAATGCTAAAACAGTTCAAAGCACAAAATAAATTCTGATTTTCTTCTGTCAAAGTTTGTGGTTCGGTGTTCACACATTCTAGGCTCCAGTTAAATGATTTACTGTACAATTTAATGCCTTTCAGCTGTTCCTTGAATAAAAAGATCCCTTGAACAATCTGCCAGCAAACGAAGGCAGCACTTGTTCAGGGTGGATTGTGGCCATGGCTGCAGAGCCCAACTTGCCAAGATATGCAGGAACAATCATATAGGCCACTGTGACCCATGTGTGGTACCTAGCGAAGTGAAGGCCACCTTGCTGCGATCATATCTGAAAAAACATTTCATTTAAAACTTACTGAGACATTCACTTTGCTGCAGAGCTTTTGCAAGCAACTGCCTTTACAACAGCTTGTACCGTAAGCATGCTGCTCTTCTTTGTCCTCCTTTTGAACTTTTCTCTGCTCCTGGTCTTCCAGTGGTGTGATTTTTTAAGTTTTCCTTCACAACAGCTTTTCAAAATCCCAATTCTTACATCTCAGCATACTGAGGAGAAACTGTTGCCATGGGACAGTGAAAAACATACTTCAGGAGCAAGGAAGGAAATAAAAAGGTACGGCATTTCAGCAATTACATGCTGTAGTGTTTGGCATGTCTCTGAGTTCTTTGCTTTGTTTCTAGCTGAAGTGGTACTGTGCCTGTCATGCTCAGTGTGGGCACGCTCAGCAGTGGGTATAGCTCTCAGCAGTGACCTTGGTCACTGGTGGGCTTCAGCCACCGCCACAGAAGGGACATGGCAGTGCTCAACACAGTGCCGTGTTCTGCAGAACAGGGAGAGGAGAATATTGGCGTCACCTGAAACTGTGGGGTACTCAAGTGTATAACATCTGGATTTGGATTTGGCCTTAGTTCTGGAGTTATTTGCCATCTTGTATGCCAGAACAAGGAATTAGACGAAAGCCCAGAATGGATGAGCACGGCGTGGAAAGAACCAGAACCTTATCTGGTCTCTGCATCAGGACCCCAGCATCATTGTTAGCCAGTTGTGTACCTTCTAGTCATGGTTTTAATACTCAAGTGATGCAGTCTGCTGTAGTCCAAGGTAAAACCTAATGGTTACAGGTGCATGATTAAAAAACATGACCCTGAATCTAGTCTGAAATTTCCCTAGATTCCATCTTTCAACCCCACTGGGCATTTTTCTGAAAGGGAGTTGATCCTGTGGGTGGCTGAGATGCCTTGTAAAGATCTCCTCCCTTCAGCTGATCTGCTGGAGGGCGGGCTGGGGTAGCCCAGCAGAAAACACGTTTTCCTTGAGAAGAAGGTATGTGGGTGAGGGAGAGGCCTTTATTCCAGAAGCAGGAGCTATGTGGCTGGCTCTGCCGGTCCTGTTGAATTGTGTTCAAAGCCTCTCGATCCGCCACACTTTTACATGATTCTAAACAGTTCTTGCTGCTTTCTTCTCAATTCTCATAAATTTCCCAAGATCTCTTTTAAAATCCAGATACTGGAAGCAGGCTCTTTTAAAAAAAAAAATTTTCTTTTTCTTTTTTTTCCTGGAAATAGTGCAACACTTCTTTAATAACGACATCTGGCTAGGATCTTTAAGTCTGTCTGTCATGGAAGATTACATTAACATCACTGGAAGGTCCTCTTGTGCCCTTTCATGTGAGCACTGATGCAGTACTGTATGGAAGGGGAGAGAGACACTGTCAGATCTCTGCTGCTGCAGCGCTCTGTGCTGTGATGGGTGACTCAGCTGCTGGGAGGGCTCCATCAAACTGGGACAGTGGGCAGGATAACACAGCTCAAGATGCCTGTGACTCTGGGAGGATTTCAAGGGCAGGAGCTAGCAAGTCAGACAAACCTTCGTGCATTCAGCCGGAGTCACTTCTGGGCTTTGCAGACATCCCATAAAAGAGCCAAGTCAGGTTTGTGCCCTGCAGCTGTGTTGTCAGACTCAAAGCAAAGAGGAAGTGTTTCATAGCAGCTTCAGAGGAAGATTATTTGCCTCTAATAATAACTCCAGAGATGTGAAATAACACTGCTGTATCCTTGTTTGTAAGGGGAAGAAGCCTGAGTTCATTGTTACATGATAGATAGATGGTGGCATTAGTAAAGAGAAGGCTGTGATTACTGTAAACAGCTTGCAAGGTTTTATAAGATCCTTCTCCTCATTTCTCTTCCCTTATTTCAAAGACACATTCATTGGTTGTCTTTTAGGGACCTCATTTGTTGAACTGAGTAACATGGGCAGTGCACACCTCCCAGTTAGCCACTTTTTCCTTGTAATTATTCTGTTTTCTGGGATGCTGAAGGGGATGCATACAAAAGAAATGCTTTCTGCTAGGAGACAAAACAGAGTTCAACATAAATGTGGGGATTTTGCATACCTCTTTCTGTCAAGATGTTGCATGCAACAGACCCTTTTCTTTTATCTTAAACTCTTCCAGAGCAACCTCTGCAATGTATATGAGAGCACTGCAGCATAGTTAGAGCTGTTGCATGAAGACATGCCAAATCCACTTAAAAACTGAACAGGAACCTAGATATTTAACTACCTTCCTGTCTCTTTTCAGGTACTTTCTGTACTCAGCAGCTCGCCCATTTGATTTAGGTATTTGTGTTACTTATTTGCTTTAGAAAGAATGGTCTCTCTCAAGCAGAACAGGCTCGTCTGAGTGATCAAAACCTATTTCAGTCAAAATACAAACCGGCTAACTACTTTCTTATTGTCCCCTAAATCCCCAAGGAAACATCACACTGAAGGTATTCTGCAGGCCACACGCTGCTGCTCTCTGCTCGTGGGAGGTCCACGAGGTGTTGGGAGCAGCTGTGGTACGGTGGTGCTGCAGGAGGGAATTGCAATCACACCCAGTGCTACTGCGGCACTAAGTGGCTTCTCCAAACAGGGCAGGAGTGGGATTTTCTGAACCAAAGCAACTTTCATGGATTTTCAGTTATGTGGTGTCTCTCCGACTTTTGTTTTTGTTTTTTTGTTTGAACTTACGTAGTTTTAACTCAGAAGAAAAAAAGGGGTGATAGAAGGAGAAAACTTAAATTGAATGCTTTAGTGTTACTAAATGACACACTGTCAAGAAGTTCATGCATAGCTGCAGAGGCCCACAGGGTTTATGGTGATCCCAGTTCCAGCTCCTTGGTGGTGACAAACCACATCAGCTCCCAGAGCACTAGCACGCCCACCTCCCTGGGGCTGCTGCCCTTACCCAGCACGATCTGCAGGACTCCATGGGCTCTGGGAAGTTCTTGCTCCCACTGATCTCAAAAGAATCCCGAAATGGGGATCCTGGAAAGCCCTCAACCTCTTTGCCAAATGTATCAATTTAACTGATGACATCTGAAACAATGGTAATTTTGGTGGGGAGAAAGCGTAAAACTAGGGCAGCATTTCCACACATTTCCAAGACAGTTCGTTCCTTATAGGAATATGCATTGGAACTAGAACTGTCTCCAGTGAATCACCATCTTACACGTGATAAATAAAGTAAAGCAGTACAGAGTCAGTAGTAAGTTTCCAGTCCAGAGAACACTCCCTTCTCTGTGGAGAATGGAAAAAGCTTTATTCTTTCATGTAATGAAGTGGCTTAAAAAAGTGAGTTGAGTTGTGCTAAGCATTAACTTCTTAATGGTGGCACCACATGGGAGATGTATAGGTGGGGAACTCATCCTCCAGGTAAGGAAGATGAGAGGTTGTACCCACAGCAGTTCCCCTCTTGCTGAGCAGAGGAACTGTGCATACTGAAAACAGCCCAGGCTCTATCTGAGCTCCAACTTTCAGCTGGTCAAGCCATGGGCCAGCACACAAGGAGCTCATGTTGTAGCAAAGTTTGTCCAGAAAAGTCTGACAATCAGTAGTATGAGGAATAGGGAAAATGCCAGGATGGGATCATGGTCATCTGGGCAAGTTTCTTGAGAGCTGGGTAGCACAGAAAAGTTGAAGTGTGGTGCAGTAGGTACAAATGATGTGAGGTAGCCTTTCCCAATGCTCCTTGCTATAAATGGGGTCCCAGTGGTCCTTGGCAATGTGTGAAGCTTACTGGGGAAGAGGCACAGCTGTGGTGAATGTTCCAGGAGGGCAGAAAGGAGGGAGGCTGCACTACGAGGGCTGTGGTGAGGCCTGAGGAGCTGCATTGCCACCAGCATGTGGGGAGGGCCTCTGCTGCAGGGAACAGCCATGGGCTGCAGAGCTGGCTGTGCCTTCGTTCTTGGACCCAGAGTGTGGGAGGCATGAGGCCAGGACTGGGATGGAGGTGGCAGTCTGGAGCCCACTAGCCATAGCAGTTACACATCTAGGTCAAGAAGGCTCCTGTCACAAACCTGAGCTGTGCCCTGCCCCAGAAGGCCACACCACACTGCTCTTGTTAGTGCCTCAGGTACAATGGGGCTGTTGCCTCCATACTTTCTGTTCCCCACTCACATTTATGCTTGAGCTAGACCCAGAGGGCAGCAAGGTGGTCTTCTGTGAAGCCAGGCTTGTGCGGTAGCATCTGCAGGCACGGTGCAGGAAATATAATGCAGGAGCAGGCCTTCGAGAGCTGTCCTCCCTCTCTGGCCAAAGTATGTCCTTCTGATTGGCCTCTGGATCCCTTCTCAAGTATGACTCTCAAGATCAGGCTACTAAAATAGTCTTTTTACTCATTATGATACATTTTGTGCACCAAGTCCAGTGTATTTTCTTTATTTTTTTAATAATAGGTCTCCCAGATTGCACTACAGCAGTCAGTATTTGTTTGCTGTAATATATATTTTTCTCCACCCCAGAAAGGAAGCATCTCCACTGCACTTTGTCCACATCACATTACAAATGTGACTGTTAGGACAGAGTGTTCAGACTTCAAAGAATCTGGGCACACCACAAGATGAGAGCATCACTCTGGAATAGTATCAGTATGAACAGATGATTTCCTCTTCATCTGCTTTCCAAAGCAGCACCTGAAAGGAAGGCTACAGAGCAAGTGAAAACAGAATCTGGAACTCTGGTTGGGAGTGGAAGGGTTTCAAATGGGGACACAGGCCAAAACCTTACATTTCAAGCTATGCAGTGCCCAGTGCTACCAGCCAGTACTGCTACCACTGGGACTAGTGCAGCAGCAGGGAAGTGGGGATAAGAAAAGCAGTCTAACCAACCATTGGTTTATGCAGAGAAGCCATTGCCTAACCCAGTGCTGGTGAGAGTGGAGCAGGTCACACAGAGCAGTACTCAAAAAACTAAAGCAGCATCTTTATTTTATACATAACCGTCAGTACAAAAAGTTTATTATATAAGAGCTGTTTTGTTTACAATATATTATATTGCTTCAAGCCAATGCAAAAAGTTCATACGTTACAGTTCTACTTTTTTTAAAATATATTATATTGCTTAATTGGCACCACTGCAGTGTATTTTTAATACACAGAACTTTGCAACATTTTAAGGCCAAAAATAATGCTGAGTTGAGTAGTTCAGTTTTTAAATTAGGGAACATATGTTTATTTTCCTTTGGGAAAAATCTAAATACATAACAAAACTGTAAAAGACACCTAGACACCTTTCCATTGTCTTAAGCAAACTAAAATCTGCAACCATTGAAATGATTCAGGTTAGCATCTAGGAAATTTTCTGCTTGAATATTGTTACATAATTTTTGGAAAATGTTATATTGCAGATATGCAATAAAAACCAATGAAATTAAAACATAACCAGAATATAGTACAAAACACCATCCAAAGCACTGAAAGAAGAAGCCTATATAATCATGCTACAGAAGTGTTTATAAAACTTAAAAGGAATAGTAAATATCAGCTCAGTGGTTTATAATGAAGCTAATAAAATTCCAGCCAGTAATCTAAACTGCAGTGAACAGCGTTTTAACATCCCATCCATGAAAGGTTAATGAAGGCTATGAACTTTGTGTAACACGAACCATTTCAGATGCTGGTGCTCACCAGATATAATTGGATTCGGGTGGAGCATGTCTCTCCTCCGCCTTCTTGGGTGAAGGCGTGTACTGCCTGTGCTTGGTGCTGGCCGGCCTCAGGGCGCTCAGACCGCCGGCTCCATACCCTGGAAAATTACCCAGCTCAAAGGAACAGAAACCACAGTGGCAGCCTCATGATGCGCTGCTAATATTTCAAGTGGAGACAATCCCCCAGCTTGAACAAAGGCTTCTAATGCACCTCACATGCATGCGGTCTCTTCCCCATCCTCTCCCTGGTCTTGGAAGAGCAGGATGCTGTTGGGTGGGCTTAGCCCAAAAAGATCAGGATCATCAGGCAAGCTTAGCCCCAAAAGTCTGGGACAGTCAGCACACTTGGGCTGCCACCTGATGCAGGTTCACATCTGCACAGCCCATGCCAGTGTGTACAGTAGATGTGAGTGAGCCCAGCAAGTGTTAAGAGTTGCCTTGAGCAGCCCTTTGGGAGACCCAGCATTAATGGGGTGAGCTATGTTCTGCTTTACAGAGGGATGAAAAGAGAAAGAGCAGCAACAACAAGTCATCTGAAAGTAGTTTGAAAAAGGCTTAGCAGAGCTGCTTTGTTGTTGCAAATAAAAAATGAAACACAGAACTCAAAGTCTTGTTTTGACATTATTTACAGTCTCATCTACCCACCTCACTCCGTAAAGCCCATGGAAATAACTTTAAAAAACTAAGCCTAAAGTTTATTTTTTTAACAACTTCTTTTTAAGAAAATAGTTTCCCTGAGGATCCATTCATACAAAGATGAACTTTCTAAGATAGTCCTCCTAAACTGTGATGTTAATGGCTATCAGCTAGAATTTTGTATGAACTTGTTCAGCCTGGAAAAGGCTCCATGGAAACCTCATTGTGGCCTTTCAATATTTACAGGGAGCTTATAAATACAAGAGAGACTGTTTTTACATGGTCTGACAGTGACAGGACAAGGGGGAACTGTAAACGGTAATCTTTGAGGTCCATTTCAACACAAGCAATTCTATGATTCTATGACTCTCTGACTCTATGATTCTATGATTTACTTGCAAAGCCTTATCACAAATGAAATGTAAAATTAAGTCTGAATTTGTTAGTGGATATATCCAATTGTATTTCAAATAATTTTATAATGCTATAGTAGCACTACGTAAACTCATTTTAAAGACTTAAACTTTGCTTTGAGACAATATAGTTTATATTCTGTGGAACACTGGTGAGGAAGAGTAGAAGAAAACATGAAAGTTGTTAGGCACAGATTCTGTATAAGCTCTCAAATTTTCTCCAAAATTTCTACAGGGCAATTCAGTTTTCATCCACTGCAGGTGGATGACACACAAGGTTAACCCAGCGGCCTGGGTGACCCCAGCTCTAGACCTTGTGATACAAACAGAAAGGAAGTAAAAGAACTGTAAATAATTTGGAGGGTTTTTTAGAAGTAGTTATCATTATGGAGAACATAAGATCTTTGTTTTATTGTTTAGATTAATGAAGAAAAAGTGGAGTGTGGTATTAGTGATGGCAGTAGAAAGGCTCTTGAAGCCATCATGTTCTTATAGCACCTACAAGTGGCCCCATCACACACCCAGGGATTGTTTTTCACTTACTTTTATTGCAGTGCCTCCCATGCCAGCCTTCTTTGCAGTGGCACTTGTTGGGCTCAGCACAGGTCCCGTACAGCCCACAGCCAGGCTCGCAGACAGCTGCAACAGAGCAGGCACACGCATTGGACTTGGTGGCATTTCTCTAGGAACATCTGCAATTTCTAAACCTACATGTTGCCACTGACACAGGGACCCAGGATGCAGGCCAGACTGGAGGAAGGCATTTGTAAGAAGATGTCTGGTCTTATCATTCCTTGCAGCCTGGTGTGTGTTGTATGCCCAGAAAGCCAATCCACCTGAAGTACTCTGACAACAGGCAGCTAGTGCTCTTAGCATGTGAGAGGTCTCACGTGAGCCCATGGCTCATCTGATGATGTTGGTACTTACGTTTTGAACAGAGGTCTCCTTGGTAGCCTTTGGAGCACTTGCATTTATTCTTACCCATACATTTTCCTCCATTTCGACAGGGCTGATGGCATTTACCTAGAAATTAAAAGAATAGAAACAATGGCCTTAGACCCCAGCACCTACATATGACAGCTGTCTGAGAAGCCTGCCCCATGCCCAAAAACTCATCAAGCTGTGGGCTCAGTGTGCTCTGTGGATCTAGGGGAAGGCTCTTCTGCCAGTACACAGTGAGCACAAGCAGAATGCAACCTGGTGGTGTACGAGAGATGTTTTACGTAAAGGGAAGCTTGGAAGCTGACAGAGGGCAGCCTATTGCAGAGAAGTAGATCATCTGGGCCTGGCAGCCTGTGGCCAGAGGCTGTAAAGCACCACAGTGCTGTGGGTAGTGCCACAAGGACTGTTTCACGCCTCAGCTCAAAAACTAAAGGCACATTACAAAAACATGCCCTTCTTTTCCATTTGCACAGAACAGAGCATCTTTGATGAAAGTAATTAGAACTGGCAGACATTTTTCAAGGCTTTTTGTCCAGAGATTATTTTCCCTCACATTCATATGTTGCCAGAAGAAGCAGCTGGTTCTGACAACATATGATGGTTTGCTTGGCCCTGACTCGTCAAGTGACAGGAGTTCCACATTAATGGGGCAGAGCCACATTTGAGTTCTGTTGGGCCTGATTCATACCAAGAAGCCTCTGAGGGCTTCAAGACCAGGGACTCTTGTTAGATTTGTCTGCATTCTTTACCTAATAAAATCTCCACTGTCTGTAGGAGCACAGCCCCCACAAACTCAGCCATCCGCAGTGCAGGGGGACATGCTCAGCAAGCTGGACCTGCTCTCCTGGCCTCTTCAGTGGCTACAGCTACAGCTGCTGCTTTCTCACTGTCCTCCAATGCCTTTCTAATGATATTAATAGAGAGATGCACTTGATAATATGAGCGTCAGCACTCCTCCTTTCCACTACTTGGTGTGCTGTGCTGAAAAATACATGAGTGCACTCATCTCACAGTGCCAGAGTGCCCCCTTGGGAACTACACATCCTGATAGTGCTGCTCGGCTCAGCCCCACCAGGCTTCTGTGATACACGTGTGCCTTGTCAATATAAAAGAAACATTTGTTCCCAATGTGCATAATTGTTTTAATAGCCCTGAAGCAAGTTCATAACCAGCCAGAAGAACAAGCTGTGCTAAGGAGAGTTTCTGCAGAAGCACAGTTTCCCCACAGAAGCCTCTGGAGAGGGAATCTGTGGGTATTCTAATTTGCAGGCAATTAGATCTGGAGTAATTAATGAGTGAAAGGAGCAATGCTAAGATAACCCAGGAATTTTGTGTGATCTTGAAGTAAATTTGGAGAATGTGGGTCAAAGCATGTGGTACAGAGCTGTGTTCTGCAAACACTTGTCTCAGCACAGCTCAGTTCAACTGAGACTCAAATGTCTCCACAGAACAGAGGAAAGTTTCTGCTATTAACTGAGAAATGGAAAAAGCAACAAAACAGTTGGTGACAAATGGAGGAGGAATCCAAAAGGAAATAAAACTGTTATCAAACTGCAACACTAATTAGAGATGATGCATGACTGTATCTAGAAAAAATTCTGGAGGATAACGAATGCTTGCTAGTAAAGTAGGCTGGGCCCAGTAATTTCCCAGAAGTCTTAGAGGGCGGTTCAACTATCAGATGAACACTCCAAATCTTTAAACAAGAGTAATAAGAAAACAACCCAACTGCTCAGTTTTTGGAAGATGGCCCTCTGCCTGTTGAGAGGTTTTTTTTCCTCTTGTTATTTCAAGACTCCCATGACTGAATGTAGCTGGCCCTGGGTCTAAGAAAGAGTTGAGTTTCTCCTCTGGCGTTCCTAAGTCTCATCCAGCACTTCTTGCAGTCCTCCACTGCTGAGCGAGTGCTAGGGCAGTGCCCAGAAGTGGTAGCAGCCATCCATCCTCTACAAACAACTGCTGTCCAGCTTCACAAAGGACAAAAGAAGAGCATAGCTTTTCTTGTTGTCACCAATAGATTCCTGGTTTAGCTAGCCGTTCTCTGATCCTAAATATTATTCTTTCTTTTGTACAGAAATTGGTTTAATATTTGCGTATTAGCTAATTTAATTTGATTTGCACAGGTAAGCCTTTGCAAGAAGCCAAAGTCATTTGCACCTGTTTCAAGCAGCAGTAGACGTTAATGAACTGTAGAGCCTCTGGGACAGCCCAGTTAAATAAAGTACACTAAATTATACATTCTGCAGTATCAGTTCTAAGAATATGCCTAAAAAAACCGAACAACACTGGCATAAAATAACCTAGATCTTGAGCTTTGAACTTATAATAAATAATCTGAGAAGTATCAGAAAAGTTGACTTCTGAGGGAAGAAAGAAAGAAATGAGATCCTGTTAGAGGGCTGAATTTGAACGTGGTGGAAACAAAGGAAAATTCAGTGGAAAGCCACTCTGTTGTTCTTCATATCCCATGATCTGAATTTATATCAGGGTGCTATCCCAGTCAAGTAATTTAATAATAATACACCTTTACTGCTTCCACTTGGCTCAAATTTTGTTTAGTTGAAAAGGAGATGTGAAATTCCTCATAATGCATAGACATGTGGTGAAACGTTCATCTTTTTCTATCCTTAAATACTCTGCAAAATGTAGGTCCCAAGTTATCTGTGTCCTTTCCTTGCACAGTAATTCATTGATCATCTGACACTGGCTGACAGTATGTTAAGAGTTTATTTCCACGTGTTTCCAAGGATTTGCTGCTATACATTTCATGGCTGTGAGAAGAGCCTGACCCTAGTGATACATGCAAAGCAATCACCTTTTAGACATCCCAGGCCAAACGCTGCTGTCTGTGCTCCTGTGAAGACCCCCTGAAAGCCAGTGGGAATATTTACAACAGAAAAGTGGGAGCTTTAATCCCAGGAAGAACGATGTGGGTGTACGTTCCCCAAACCAAAAAGCTCATACATCATTCAAGTGTGAGAAACTATAGAATTAATCCAGTTTATCAGAGCTGTGAGAAAACTCTTCTTTCAGAGAGATCAAATGCCTGACAGCTGACCTCCCAGGTCTGCTCCAGCGTGGCCACATGCACCCCCAGCTTTACACAGCACAGTACGCTTAGATCAACAGGGAGCTAAAATATTTTCAATGGCTTTGATGCTAACCTTCTGAAAATAGCAAGTCTTTTGATGTTTGCGAGGCGGATTTTCAAGATGCCGTGTGAATGCAACTTAATACATTAATTGAAAGCTCCCAGCTTTTACAGTTCAGAGCTCTCTTCAGCACAAACCCCTCTGCTTCCAGCTTGGAGCAGCCCTATTGGAGGTATGGGCTCAAACCTAACGTGCTGTGCACTGCAGTGAATTGCAGCAACTTCCACGTGGGCTGGGCACAGAGCACTGTTTGCATACTTCTGGATGAAGGCTGCTGCCAAGCCCAGTTACGAGTGACAACAAAATAAGGTTGGGGTGGAAAGGGCCAGCAGCCACTCAAACTTATCAGTAATGGTCTCACTGGAGACACCTGTCCCTCTGAGGGTGACAACCAGTAGAACTGGGTCACAGTGTATCTTTTAAACACCAACAACAGAATAAGTTGCTTAATGGAAAACAAGCACACAGAGATGCTACTCACTGATTTCACATTGGTCTCCTTCAAATCCCGAGGGACAAATGCATTTTCCCAGATAGAAACAAGTTCCTCCATTGAAACAGGTTGTTGTGCAGTTTGCTGTAACAGATAAAGCAGACATGAACTAAATCACTTATTTCAACTCCCTCTGGATTGCCCTTAATATTTTCTGCAGCCTAACCCAACTAAACATTGCAGTTGCATTTGCAACAAACACATAAGCAATGCAGCAAAGAGATCCCCAAGGGCTGGTTGTGTTACATCTTCATCAGTCCGACAAGCATGCAGCTTGTTGAAGGACCATGTAATTCCTGCTACTGAAGCTGGTTGTGTGTGGTACAAAGGGCATAATCCAGGGCTGGAAGTTACTTCAACGAGAAGCCACTTCAGCACAGCTCTTAATTAAAGCCTCGGGAGATTGGAGGTTTAACAGGAGGTAAACGTGTAAGTTTTTGGCTGTGTGGTGACAGAGATGCTAGTGCTATGTCTCTCACCTGTTAAAATGCCCACAGTGTGCTAGATGTGACTTTTCACCAGCCACCTGGGATTCACATTAATCTCACAGTTCTATATCCTTCGGGACACTGGGAGCATCACACTACAGAGCACTTCTGAAGTGTTATAAAAATGTAGTAGAGGTCTCATCAAGAACTACAATCACGTCAAAAGGGATTTTACTCCAGCACTTCCTCAGGCATTCCTCCAGCCCAGAGAGGTTCCCATTATTTTTCAGGAAAGTACACTAGGACCTTTTGCATTTACTGTCTACTTCATGTTGTTGTGAAGCAACAAAAGCAATGTGATTAAAGCATCATTTGGGTTGGATGAGACTCTTAAGGGGAATTAATATATAGGCATACAGTGTGCCTGCAGGACTGAGGGTTTCACAGCTGTTACCTTTGTCACAGTTGATGCCATAGAAGCCAGGGGGGCAGATGCAGAGGCCAGGGGTGATGCAGAGCCCTCCATTCATGCAGCGAGGAGCACATAGCGCTGAGCAGCAGTGAGAAAAGGAAAATAGTCACTGGCATGACAGCAGCTGGCTATTAAATGCTCAGCATGCTGTCTCCTTCAGCTGCTTTTCCTTCTGTTGAATGAAACATCACCTTTGCAAAGCACTTTCATTAGTGGTTACATCAAGACAGCTGTGCTTTGTACCTGCCAATCTGTATACAGCATTACTAACATCGAAGATTGAGTCCGATTCCATATGTAAGCAGAAATTGCTTCTTGTATACTTCAGTTCCAAGCTGGGGACAGCAAAGTGCCTACCTTTACCCTCTGGATACATGAAGTCCCATTGTACCAGTACTCTCTGTAACTGCACTCTGGTGCTCAGCTGGTGCCTCAATGCTGCAGACAGGACTGTTTCTCCATGGGGTGTACTCAGAGGTGTCAGTAACGTAGTGGGCCTCTCAGGCAGAGTCTATGATGAACCCTCCTTCTGCCACTGCCTACCTAGCCATAAGCACAGCTGCCTGATTTAGTAGTCTAATGCAGCCAAAGTGTCCTGAACACTCCCCCAGGAAGGGTTCCTTTCCAGAGCCCCTGTGCTCTCCCAAGGCTCCACTGCAGTTGTGGCCAGCCTATGAGTCTCTATGTCAAGGAGCTAATGTTTCATTTGGTAGCTACCCACAACTGGTACAAGCAGCAGGGTTGGATCTGTACTGATGGGTTGAACAGCACCTGGACAGAGTCAGCCAGGGGCACTGTATCACTAGTGCTGTGAAACTGTCATTGCTGGTGGAGCTTTGTCCTCAGACTGCCAGGGCACAGTCACTGGGCAAGCCAAGGGTTTGGCTTTAGAAGGCAGGAGAGTTTATTAACACAAAAATGCAAACTGCCTCATGCCAGATGTCCTCCAGGGAATGAACAGTCCCTGCTCCTTTGTATTAATTCTTTTGGATGTAGTCACAGTGTCTAGGACCTCAGTGAAGGATGGCATCAAAGTAGGATGCCCACAGGGGTTCTTTGCTCCACCCTGGGCTGCCACAGGGAGGGCCTCCCATTGGGAAGGGAGGGAGGAAGAGATAGGAAGAAAAGGTGTTTCCTCACCCAGCCATGCCAATTTCCTGCTCCCTCACTCCTGGAAATGTTATTTGGAGGTATTAGTCAGTAATGGAAGGAAAAAGGAAACTCTTTCCTTCATCTTCCTATCTTCTTTTTCAGTCTGCCTTCAAATTAAATCTTATCTCCATATAAACCAGTATAGAACAAAAGTCCCCATGCTTGGTTTTCCAGCTAGTCTTCATTAACAGAGGAACAGTATTTAATCTTTTTGCCAGATGGATGCTCTGTGATTAGGGGCCTTCTAACTATTGTGTCAGTTTTTGTTAAAAGCAATCCTTCAGAGAGAAAACATCTTTCCTGTAAGCAGCTAAATTTTCCATTGGAATATGCACCATGACAGTAATTCACTTAGAAGTGTAGACCCAAAATAAAATATATGCAACTTTAGAAAAGGCCATTTATATTTTTAGGAGTACAGCAGCTACAGTTTTGTTGAGATTATGGTGAAGAGAGCTGAGAGGATTTTACCTTTCTCACAGTGAGGGCCATAGAATCCATCCGGACATTCACAGACGTGTCTCTCGTTGCAAAACCCTCCATTTCTGCATCCTCCTGGACATTCCGCTTCAGAAAACATAATGACAGTCTTAATTGGTGATTGCATAGTTCAGCTGTCATTTTTCTTTCAGTAGGACCAATAGATCCCTTTGATAAAACAATATCAGACAGGCAAATGCTGGCAGTAGTGAAATTCAGCTAAGACTTTCTAAAGAGAAATTGCGTTAATCTCCAAATCCAGGTTTGAGCTCATGTGCAGGAAAATGAGCGATCTGCTGGATGCTGGATCATGCACACCTATTGCTCTGCTGTTTTGCTCATGAATAAGTAATGTGGATGCTCTGCACAATCCAGTGCTGACTTCTCCACAAGGAAATGAGCAGGAAACTGGTGCGAGACCTGTGCTGCTGGTCAGACCTGCCCTTGGTGTGTGGGACCACTTTCAAATTCCGCAGCCTTAAGTGGACTGCACTGCAACTTCCATTGCATTAATTACTACATCTGTTGCTACTGAGGTGACAAAGTGATGAAATCTGTCTTCAAATGAAAGAGACAGCTTTGAGGCTAGATGAAAGGAGGCCAGAAAGGAAGATGAAAGCATTCCTGTGTAGTGATCCTGTATCATCATCCAACTCTTATTCACATCTCAACTATTGATCAAACACTGGTTAAAGTGTTTGGCAACACTGGCTGGATTACACAAGGATGAGAAATACATCTGTATATGATCACCATCCTCAAAACACCGGAGCCCATCAAACAGGAGGCAAAACAAATTGAATCCAGTGGAACCCCACAAAAGCATTACTTCCGGGCAGCGATTCCTTAACAACGCCTTCTCAGGTCTCTCACAGGTGAGAAGAGAGAGGCAGGAGAGGCTGAAATGCAACATGAGTTGTGATCTGTGGTACCAGTGCCACAAAGCAGCTCTACAGAGTAGGCATGGCCTCCTCATATGGATGCTATGCTGTGTGACACTGAATGATGAGGTTAACACTCTGCAGTAGACCAACACTCAGACAGCAATCTTACTGCAGCCTTCTCAACTCAGACTTGAAGATCATCCTTTAGACAGCTGTTAGCTGCAATATAGGCCCCATGCTTTTTTTGCCTTTGGTCCCCAGTGCTGTATGTATATGTGGCTGATAACACCTGCCAACATTATCCTCATCTATTCTCCACTGGCTTTTCACCTGCTTCCACCGAGAAATGGTGGCACCCACCACCCAGAGATTGTACAGTGTACCACTGATTCATGCCATTTCCAAACTGAACAATACCTGTGTTCAAATTTAAGCAGTTAACAGCCTTTAAAGTGCTCCTGATTAAAGTGACAAGGAATATCAGAATGTCTGCATATTCAAGTGATTCAGGTTCTCTAAGACATTTTCACAGTCCACAAAGAATCTTTAAACTAACTCCTCCTATTAATGCAAGGGGAAATATAACCTTTAACTTAAATGCATTTGAATGCTTTTTCCACATTCTTTGTCAGGTGACATATCCTTTATATTTATTCACAAACAAGAAATTAGAAATTATTCACAAACAAACCTAATTTCTTAAAAATTTGTCTATAGCTGATTAGAGACACAGGAAGCTATGGCAGCTCAGTATTGCTTTCCTGCTGCTCTCATGGAGTATCTCTCTATCGACTGAAATACAGAAGGTAACTACAAGATGAAGCAAGAGGTAAGAAAATCTGAGGTACCAGGCTGGATGTTGGATGTTGTGTGCAAACACATGAAGGAGAGAGGATAAAATCTGTGATTTTAAAATGCTCTTCTACCTAAGGTTTTAGGTAAATGGGAGAGAAAAAGTGTTACTTTGAAAATAATGCTGTTTGCAGCGGTAGCTATAGCAGGAAAGGCTCTTGTCTCATTTGTTCTAACAGTATACTCTAGGACTGATTGGAAATGTTTCTCTTCTTGTAGCTGAATGCAGAGCTGCAATTCATTATGGAAAATGCATGCCATTTCAAACAGAAAAATAGGAAAACACAGTTTTTTGTGTGGTCACCTCTTTGCCACAACAAAGTCTCTTCACTGCCACAAAATCGTTCCCTCTTTCTGCTCACTTCCTCTGGTGGGGGCCCCTCTGGCTGCCCACAAGAGACTGGAAACAGTGACCCGGGGCCCAGGCAGGAGGAATATGAGCTGCTCACCACAAGCAGCAGCTCTCCGAGGGAGGATACCTACCCTACGCTAATACAAAACAGTGAGGACATCCTCGTCCTTCCCAGTGTCTGTCCCCAAGTGTCGTGGCGTGTTCCACACTGAACAGAAGGCAGCAGTGGGAGCCACCCCGATAGGCACTGGCAGAGGTAGGTGTGAAGGCTCCTCCTCCACCCACCTCTGCAGCTTCAGGTCTGGGCCAGTCATCACCTTCAGCTTTCCTGAGTTATATGCTACAATACTCGTAAATTTTTAAGTATTTTTCAGATTAAAATAGTAATAACAATAATAACTAATGGCATAGAATCTGTAGCTTGGACAAAAGCTATGAAGAAAGTGAGTGTGGATGCCTTCCAGGATTAGATGCATTTTTCCATAATATAGACCCATAACTGCTGTCACAATTAGTAGACCTCAATGCTATTTCCAAAGTTTATTAAGGTCAATATATTTGAATTGAACTGGAAATGAAGAGGTTTGAAACATTGGGTGTTGTGCTTACATGAGACACAAATTCATGCACAAGATCTGACTGATTTTGTTTCCATTCAGCTCCCTCCTTCCTTCTTCCCCTCCCCACTTCTTCTCTCACTCCTCCTCTTTTCCCAGGCTAACTGGGAGCAGCAGGGCTTCAAAGCAGGCAGAAAGTTGGCCATTTATTTAGGTGTAGTGAAGGTTCAAAGAACACAGAGCTCCTGCTCCTGTTTCTGCTCTTTGAAGCCACCCTCTGTCCAGAGTGAAGAAGAAAGTGTGGGACTGGGAGCTGACATTTAATAGGAGAAGAATAAAAATCCTGCTCTTTGTACATCATGGGTTGATTTGATACAATCGCACATGGCGTGGGATGGCTGCCTGATCTTAGATACTGAGTTTTTCAATTTCCACAGCCTCAGTTCAAAGTGATAATTACAGCTGTTCTTGGTGTGTCAAATTAATAAAGAAAGTCCTATTACGTATTGTTTATAGTTCATAGACTGGCTGAGTAGACAGTTTCTCTGTTCTCTGCTTTCCAAGTAAACATGGCAATAATGTCATAATGCCCTTCCTCTGTCAGTGCCTCCTGTGTGTACTTCTAGATGGCCAGGACCAGCTTCTGACACCTGCTTTGAGTGCTGCTTTACTGTGCAAACAATTCTACCAAAATCAAACCAACAACATGCATGCTGAAGTGTTAACAAGAGAAGAAGGAACGCTCTCATTGACTGTAATGTCTCAGCAACTTTGTAAATGTCAGAGCAGCAATCTGTGCTGCTGAGACTGCTGAACAGTGCTGCATCCAAACCCAAATGGTTGTCATCCTGAGCTCCAGAGGAGGGAAGCTAACTATTGAAAAATATTCTGATTTGTGCTTTTTGGATTAACTTGGGTTGTGCAAGTTCAGATGTAAAGAACTGCTGAACTACGACACCAAACAACGTTAAGTGAAGACTGTGTCTGCACTACAGATCACAAAATTCAGTTCTCTAAATTACGTGTCATGTCTGAAAACATGAGCCACAGCATGTTAGACACTGTAGTGGCTCTCCTCCAAATGCTTCAAATAATTTGCTCACATTTGCTTCTCATATGATGCATCTCTATCAACATCCCTGATATGATGAGCTGTGAACAGGAGGAGGAATGCCTCCAACCCAGTCTGCTAAGTGAGGTATAGTTTGCAGCAAGAAAAAGCTTAGTAAACACATTGAAAATGAGCAGCAAATGTAAACGAATGGTGAATCTTTGCAAGAGAGACAGAACATCGTGGAGTTCAAAGCCTTTGCATGACCACAATATTCTGTAGCCTTTATCCCTAAGGAAACAGAAGAAAGTTAGGTGACCCAGTCTGACAGTCTTCCCATGTCCTCATTAGCATTACCTTGCTGACAGGTTTTAAAGAAGATGGCGTTCTGAGGGGTCTGAAGAATGATGTTGCCTTCAGCGTTCATTATAATCACGTTCACTTCAAACGCAGCCACTCCATCTTGTTTTCCAAGGCAAGGAAACCCAACCTGAACCACTTAAAGGAGAGCAATAACAATAATATTTTGCGTTTACTTGCATATAGATAAAGCTACACATAGGAATACTAAAAATAAAGATAATAAGTGTTTACGTTTAAGCCTTAGAGTAGCACCACTGATGAAGAGGTGTCCTATACAGGTATGCAAGTCGCCGTATTCACAGACAACAGCAGCAGCACAGGAGGTGAGCCTGGGCTCACTGACTGACACAGCCTCAGTGTTGGCAACACAGACAGGAATCCTAACAAACACACTTCTGCCTGCAGACAGCAATTACCCACGCGGAGGTATCTAAGGATACGCTTCTCAAAACCTCCAAAGGGAGCTGGAAGCCCACGTTTAATTTTCTAGGCTGCCTCGATCCTTCTGAATCTTGCTTGCATGGTTTTCAAGTGACTTTTGCAAAAAGATCACACATGTTTTAGAGAAAGAATTGCTTTGGGTGTGTTTTGATGCTTGGGATCTTGCAGTTAATACTTAAGTAAAACACTGATTTAATCAAAACTTTCTCCATAAAGTGCCGGCAAGACACTACAGTTAAATAAGATCATGGGTGCTAATACTTAAAAAATTACAGACTCCCATCACTGTGACTGAACTTGTCAAGTGTGGTAATATTTGGAGATTGCCTTTCCAGGAATACTATTCAAACACTTTTGAACTACAAAGAGTCCAAGTAAATAATTAAGGCCAGTAAATCTGGAGTATTTTAATGAGGAAGCGGGCTGAGAGCTCAGAGCTCTGGAATGCTCCTCCGTGATGGTCTCATGTGATCTCACGTAATCTTCAGATGAAATGATTGTCTCTTTTCTTCAAGATTGGCTCTTCCTAGTTCCTTTATAAATTAAATCCAGCTAATAGTAATTGTTTATTCATCTCTTCTGAAGCTGGCCTGGGATTTTGGAACAAAATACTGACCTAACAGCCTTACATTTGGTTTATTTTAAATTGCTTGTTATAAAAAGTGTTGCAAGTCATAATTGGGTAACTTTTGTTATTTGCTGCATTGGTACAATACAGAATAATTTATTGCTGAAACACATTCTGCTCCTGGTCAGTTCTGTTGCAGTTTTCATCATAAAACAATTTACTTGTTGAGGCACTTTTACATCAGTTTTTTAAAAGACGTTTACAAAGAAGCATGTAACCATGTGGTAGGAAGAAAAACTTACAGCAAATAAAAAGCGGTTTAAATGGTTCTTAAACTGTAGTAACCTTCTTACCACTCAAGTGCAGGAATTATTTAGTGCATAAATGAGGCTGTGTGTGACTTAGCTGAACAAATTGCTGCGAGGAGGAAGATGTGGCAGAAATTAAACGATGGCACTGCAGCAATTCCTAGACTTCACTGCATCATTAGCAGCAAGCTCCATCACTGTCGAGTGAGCAGAGATGTTGCTGCACCTGAAGAAGGCATCAGATGTGCCAGCTGATGTGGAGCCACCTTGCCACCAGCGCACACAGGGGAGAGGGAGGGGAGGGTAAGGAGGAGGGAGAGGAGAGAAGGGCTAATCAGCCTCTGCTGTAGAGCTGTAAGCTCCAGTGGATAGCTCAGAGTGTGCAGCCAAGGGGAAAACGGTAAATGATAAGATCCTAAACCAGAGCTTGTGTTTTTGAGCCTGAATGCCTGAGAACAGCAGCTGACGCCAACTTAAAGTAAAATGCCCACAAACTGAAGCCTCTGAGAAACAGAATAATTGGATAACTATTCCTTACAGCAGTCAAAGATTTTGTTCTCCAATACTTGCACAACTTAACCAGTAATAAAGTTTTACGTAAATGAATGTTATGCAACAATTTGCACAATTTTCTGCTGATTTCTCTACAGATAAAAGCTTCATGTGACTTGGCTCAGACAGAATACAAGCAAGGCACTCACAAACTGTTCAGTGTCAAGCACCATGCAAGCATTTCTTTAGTGATAAGGTTCAAAACTGCGGTTCAAATCAAGACACACAGACTTTGCTGGATGTGAGATGTTTGTAAAGGAACACAGTCTATAATATTAACAGAACAAACCTGATGGTTTATGAGGAACCATTCCAAGCAGAGGTATATTTACAGTTGGATCAGCCATGATGCCTTTATCCAAAGAGCGCAAGGACAGGAATTCATAGAAGTACTCAGCCTGTGACAAAATGCACGAGAAATTGCTATGTATTATAATTGCATTCATGTAGGCGAATAATTTAGCAGAAACTACAGCAAAAAAAAATACCACTTTTTATTGTGCCATTCACTGGATTTGTTTCCATTACTTCCATTACTTACCTAAGCATAATTTTTGGTTAATTTCTTCTTAATTCAGGAATTGCAAGAGATCATACAGTAAACAGCATATTTGCATATACATGCAAACAGTGAACTGAGGTTATATACAGAATATGTTTTTTACAGCCCACCACAAAGAAAAAAAAGAAATGAAAAAAAGAACATTGGACTAATTCTTATAGCTGCTTTTTTGGGCAGAACTGACTGGTGAGCCTGGAAAACTTGCCCGCACCATGAACACACCTTAAAGGACATGCCCACAAGCATGATGCAGCTGTGGTGTGAGAATATCCAAATCTGCCTTTTGCGGATCTGCACAGCACAGTGCATTGCCCTGGGGAAATAGTTGGTGCCGAGCAACAAATGCGATGTTACAGGAGTGCCGTGCTGGGACACATACATTGCTTACAGCTCCAGCAGGGCCTGGTTCAATCTCAGCTCATTGAGTTGTTCCAAGGGTGGAGCTGAGAGCTCTTCTACAGAGCAGGCTGTGTGTCACTCAATATTAACTCTAACATACATGATTTCTTCTCTCTATCCCCAGAAGTTGCTGGCATGACTGAAAGCCACTTCCCACCACCTTCACATTACTCCCTATAAGCACCTGTGCAACTGAGCAAATTGTAGCCCTTGCCACTTTCTTCCAAGGGAGCCCAGCCTCTCTGTTGAGAAATGCTCATTATTTCTTCATATTTGATGCAAAGTAAGATTCCTCTTGTCTAATGCCATGTGCCTGCAGCACACATAGATGAATACACCGAGTACATCTGAGATGCATGCACCTCAGCAAGTCACTGCTGTGAACAGACACGGGCACTCCTAAGCTACAGCTGCAGGTGCTGCAGTTATGGAAATGAACCCTTTCCCCAAAGTCTGCCTTCTCATTTACCCTGAAACATGTAAACAATTGCAGGTAATTTTATCTTTTCTCAAAAAAGCAGTTGAGGCCTTAGCATGGACACAGATAAAATTTTATTTTCATGCAGCAGTTCACTGACAATATGTGGTATTGTTAAGCCTGGTTTTTAGCTAGGACTATGAAGAGAGATTAAAACTAAAGTTTTACGAGAACTCTGAGCCAATAAATGGCAGTTAGTTCATGTCTGTGAGGTGGCAGTCAATGTCTTTATCTAGAAGATTGTCATTTTTAGCTCATAATCAGTTTACGTCTTACTGGCATGAGATCAGTGAACAGCCACAAAGATGATTAAGGGACTGAAGCACATGGCATATGGAAGAGGCTGAGAGATCTAGGAATGTTCAGCCTGGGAAGGAGAAAGATCAGGTAGGTCAGGTGAATCTTATCCATCCATAGCAGTAAAGATGGACGCAGGCTCATGTCAGTGGTGGTCAGTGATGGGACAGGAGGCAATGGACTCATCAAGAAACACTTTGTGTTACAGTAGGGTGGTTGAACACTGTCACGTGTTTCTCAGAGAGGCTGTAGAGATTCCATCTGTGGAGATATCTGAAACTCAGCTGATATGATCCTGGGCATCCTGCTCTAGGTATCCTGCTTGAGCAGGAGGACAGGTTGCTTGATCTCAAGATCTCATTTCAGATCAACCTCAGCCTTTCTGTGATTCTGTACTTGCTTGAGCAGAAGCTCTAACAGCATGGTAGGGACCAGAGCCCGTTAGCTCCTGGTGCCACCAGCAAAGCTTTCCAAAAATGGATAGAAAGATTGTTGTGGAATTCCTCATCAGCGCTGGCAGCACATCCGCTTGCTTTGTGGAGACAACAGTGACCCCAGTTTGTGGGGGCTGTGCTCTGCCCAAAGATTATTATGTAGGCATGGAGGCCTCAGAGGAGGCCTCACCAAACAACAATAGGGAAGGAAGTCATGGAAGTTGTTCAGGGTGGCTTAAACACATGAAGCATATGTGGGAGGGACAGGGGACATGGAGAGAAGTAGTAAAATAGGAGATGAAAATTGAAGTCTGGGGTAATATTCAAAAGGCTGCTTTTAATTAAAGAATTTTCTTTTCCAATACAATATACCATGCCAAAATATGAAAACAAGCCATAAAGTCTTAGATTGTGAACATTTTTGTTTTCAAATAAAACTTTGGTTCAGAAAAATAATTATATGTCTCCACACAACTATAGAATACTACAGTGACTGAGTCAATGCTGTTCTGTCTGTTTCTCATTGGTTAGCTTTGATGTTTGGTTATATCTAAACCAGGTCATAATGGGCTGGGATATTAAAACATTATGTTCTTACTATTTTAGTAAACAACAACTGGTAACTAAACCAAATAGCTTAGTTCCCTTATTTCCACTCTAGCCAGGCTGCTGTAGCAGGTCAGTTTGTGAACCAAAGCCCTTATGTGTAGAAAATGGACGGGAATTTTATTTTCTGGAATTAAATGATGCTTAAGGACAAAGACAAAAAGAAAGTTAGGTGTGGGAAAGGCGACTCATGGCACCATGAGTCACAGCCCTTACTGCCTTTCAAGAAAGGAATTCTTTTAACCAGGACAGAGGTGCAGCAGAGATTAATGCCTAAGGCAGGAGGTAAGTTCTGCACACACATTAAAAAGATGGGAAGAGATGCTGTACAAGCAACAGGCTTCTCAGGAGAAAAATAGTCTGCATTAGGGAAAGATTTAGGGTGGTATAGTTAGGTCATGGTTAGACTCGATGATCTTTAAGGTCTTTTCCAACCTGAGTGATTCTAGGATTCTAGGATTCTGTGATTCTATGATTCTCTCGCCATTTCTGTGCATCTGCTTAGTTTTCAAAAACTGACCTTCTTGACATGGTGTCATCAAAACTTGTGGAACACTGCAAGTAGAACCAGCTAGCATGATTATGAAGTCCATGTGCATGTTCATGAATATGAAACCCATGTGCAACAGGGTGCATTTGCAAATCACAAGTGTTGGACTACTATGGTCAAATTTTAACTTAAAGAATAGTATACAGAATCAGCCTAGAGAGACTGCACAGTGAAGGAGAGTAGTTCAGCTCCTCAAACCTGTCAATCTGAAGTCTGTCTACCATAAGTCCTACCAGTTTTGAAGCAATCTGTCTTGACACAATCTCCATATCCAGTCTCCAGTATTGTCCTGGTGTAATTTGAGTTGATTGCCAATTAACTTGCATTAATCAGCATGACTGAAAAGCAAACAACACATCCTCAGTAAATATTTACCGTGCTTCAGCCTAGCATGAAATTTAATCATGAAGTTTAATTGAAGAGATAGGCCTGTGCAATTAAAATCTGAACATTTGGGTATTGTATAGTGACTACCACAATTCATACTGTAAGTGGTCTTTGTGAGTGACCTGGTAGTGCAAACAAAACTTCTTTACATATTGCTGAGAGATAATGGGAAAAAAAAAATACAATCTAGAATCCATTTTCCTTTATGGAAACATTCTCGTGACTTTGTGTCTGAAGCCAGTCTATGTACTGTCTGGTATTTGAAGGGCAAAATCTGGTACTAAGGCAAAATTTTAAAGAAACACTGTTATAAGAGGTGATGGAGGAAATAGGGTTTGCAATAAGGTGTTGATCTTTGACATGAATGGGAGAGATTTTGGTTTTGACTTGATTTCAGCGTGAACCCAAGGAAGAATACTCTTTTCCTGTGCATGAACAAGTTGTATGGGACCCTTAGAAAGGGAGGGAACGTGCGCAGTCTGGTGACTTGGTGCCTCCAGAAGCAGGTAGCCCCACACGGCCACCCCACAACCACTTCCCATGTGGGCAGAACCCTCAGCAGAGGGAGGAAATTTCATTTTAGGCAAATAATTCCATGGGCAGGATTAACTTTTATGGACTTTCAGTGGATGCTTTCTATAAATCAGAGGAATCTAAAAGGTTATAAAAATAATGAAGCCCTCTAACAAGTCAACATCTGTCGGCAGTTTGGTTTTACGCTTAAAATTCCTACAGAACTCATTTCTTCAGGGCAAGATCTACTGCATTATAATTTTCTCATCACTTAAATGCCATGTTGTGCCTACTTTGTTTTTGTTTCATATTTAATCAAAGCATTCACAGGAATGTGCTTTACGTTTTCTTCATTTTACATGAAAGTTGGAGGATTAGAAGTAATGGTTGTACATTAAAGTGAAGCAGAGTAGCTTAAACTGCTGTATGTCACAGCTCAAGAGCCTAATGAAATCTGCAGCCTTTCTAACAAAGAAAACAGAAGGTGTGTTAGCTTTGCAGCGAGAGGTAAGAAATGAACCATATTTCCTTCTCATTATTTTGAAGAGATTGTTGCTGAGCATTCTATTCTGTTGTCCATTAAATGGCAAATACACCCTCATGGCAATTTTCTTCGTTTAAGAAAAGGAACTCATCAAAAGAAGTTCTTTTATATCCCAGATCCATAGATATTTCTGGCTATGCACATCTTAGAAGATTCTAGCATGCATTATACATAGCAGATGCTTACAGCTGCATATGCCATACATAAAATCACAGTGAGGCAATGTATGTGTTTTTTAGGTGTTTACAGCATGGACCATTGCTTCTCCAAGATAGTAACTGCATTAGGTCAGAGAAGTGCGTCTTCTGTGTTCCAAGATGAAACACGAAGCAAATGAGATGAATTTCAGCAAAGAGGGGAGGCTCTAGCTGTACTGTGCATATGGGGCTATTGAAGGAGTTTGGCCACAGCTATGAGTATGTCATCAGCACATTTTGTTATTGCAGTGCAGTCTAGACACTGCTGTAATGAACAACATAATGATCCTCCTTAGACAGCAAATAAACTGTCTGCCTACAAGGTTTTGTTTTTCTGCCAGAGGAGGCAGCTTGGCCTTACCTGCTACACCGTCCCCTCCTGGAAGGTGGAACTGAAGCAGTAGGATTAACAAAAAGAGAAATGCACACAGAGAGGAAAAATAGAGATATTTCTGTTTTTCTAAAGAAGTACCCATATTAGAATTTTACAATTTCTCTCAAAGATAAGTACAGTAAGTTACAGTGTTAATTACACACTGATGTACTGAAATGTACAGCTCTGTGGAGTCCGTCTTATGTTGACTTCTTTCATGTTAAGAAAACTGGAGGACTGAGGAAAGTCCAGGCATGAGGATCAAGACTTTTTAAACAATGGAGTGAACCCCTACATGCAAATTCCAGCAATAATCACTTGTGGTTCTAATGGTTTTATATTTCAAAAGAGGAATAGTACAACAGTGGTGGAGTCACCATCCCTGAAGGTGTTTAAGGAAAGGGTAGATGTAGCACTATATTGGGCAATACTGGAGGTGGTTAAATGGTTGGATTTGATGATCTTAGAGGTCTTTTCCAACCTCTATGATACTATGATTCTAAAACCTCTCCAATTTTGTCCATGGGATATTTAACTGGTGCTTAATGTCTTCTGAGGCACATCACTGTGGATGGCAGATCACACACCCTTCAACAGAATGATGTAGAAAGCTGGAAAATAAATGTTACCTGATTAGTACCAAAAGGAGCTCCACATTTTGGAAGATGACGTCATGGGGTTCCAAGAATACTCCGTACAGAGGAGATGAACAGAAAACTTTGCAGAAGATATTGGCTATTCCTCCAAAAAGTGTGACGAGAATTTCTTCAAAGTGAAGTAATATGAAGCTTGGTGAGGCCACAAACAGATTTAGATTACATTTAGTAATTAGGCTTCTAGCAGTTGTCTACTCTTTGGATGATTGGAAAACAGGAGAAAACTCGGTCATTTTGAGCTGATACTTCCTCTTGTTAAACTTTGAGTTCTGGAAGTTCTCTAGCATGTGAAGGACTCATAGAAAACCCACCCGGGACTGGAATTTGACTTGGCAGAAAGGGTGGCGCTCTAGAGGGACACCATTGAAAAACAAAGACCCAAATACTTCAGGAAGGCTTTAGCTCTGAAACTCATCTTCACATGCAGCAAAAGCAGACTGCCTGAGACACATTGCCAAAGAAATGCCTATTACTACTGTCATAGAATCAAAGGATAGGATATCCCATGTTGAAGGGCCCCACAAGGATCACTGAGTCCAACTCCAGGACCACCCAGCACTCAAATCATATTTCTGACCATTAATTCACAGCTAGACTGCTAATGAAATACAGCATTGGTGCAGGTTGGAGCCAACCCATTGATGCCGGAACAGCGTGGGGCTGAGGCTGAGTGCAGGGGCATACTCCCCAGGGCTGGTGCCTCAAAAAGCAGCACACAGACAAACAGGTTCAATTCCAAGCAATTCACAGGTAAGTATGAGTACACTGCAAAGGTATGAAGTTACATTACACTGACAGCTATTTATTGCAGGAAGATCAGATCTTCCTTAATCCTTCTCAGTCTTGCTTTACTTAGAACCAAATGAGAAACGGAGAGAGTGCAACAGGTATTGTTCTCCCTTTTAACAGGTTTCATGTAACACATTTTATTCCTGCTTCACTAGTTACTTTCTAAACAATTAAAGAGACAAAGTCATTGAGGTTTTAATAAATATGCACAGCTAACAACATCTTGTAAGTCTTTAGCAAGGAATGATATTTTTTCAGCATGAACCAGGCTGGAATGCATACATACGCCCTTCAAATCATTTTCTACCATATCTTATGGATGAAAATAAAATATCTCTTCACTGGGGAAGAGAAGAGAAGCAAGCAGCACACAGAAAGAAGAAACAGTATTTAGAGCTCAGATTTAAAAACCAAAAGATGCATAACACTACATTATTTTCAGATATTTGACGACACAGTGCTCTGGTATTTAGAGAATTAGTAAAAATTCTTCTGATGAGAAGTTATCTATTGTTTTGGCATGATAAGGGTTAATTCATTCTTTGGTCTGCAGAGGGGATTTCATGATCAGAGATGTTCAAAATGCCAATTTCCTAGTGAGAATGAAAAAGAGGGAAATTAGGAAATTATTACAATTATTACTGCTCCTTAGAAGAAAAAAAAATAAAGAATATAGATATATACATACTGTCTAATCACATTAGATCCTAACACAACAACACTGTATGAGTCTGCTGTCTAAAACTGTGACGTATCTGCACAGCTCTGTCTACACAGAATAAAATGTGAGTTTACTTTCTTCCCCTCACAGCTTAAAAGATAAATGAGGACCTGGGCTGGCTGGTCTTGGGGCTGCATTTCTATGTAGATTACAGACAGTTTACAGTTTAAGGCTATGGATAAATTTTTTTTAACTAATAAATTAGCTTCATTCCTTTCAGATAAAGTAAAATAATTTCAATAAATCCTCTACAATTAGAGGAATGATTGCACTAACAAGTATTTAGACTAGTTTTGATGGAGATCTGAGCAAATCTTACATTTCATTAAACAGAATCTTTTCAGAAAGCACAAATGTAAACCTTAGAGATGGTGGCTCATCCGATGTGATGGGAGAAAGTTCACAGTCGGAGAATAGGCTAATCCTCCTCTTGCACAGTGGTAAACATGGATAATGCACACAGATTCATTCTGGCTGGGCTTCAAACTCTCAACCCTTTGTTCTTAAGCCTCCCAGGACAGCTTTGAAGTGGAGGATAAAGCTCCTCTAGCACACCATTACCAAAGAACAATCTTCTGATTATGATCTCATGAAAGTGTAATCAATAACTTACACAAGTTAAAAGCATGGCAAACAGCAAAGGTCACTTAATTGGACCTTTATTGAGTCCATGTGTTTCAGTCTTGGCTTTAACTGGCACTCCTGTATCATAAATATCTCTCTCCAAAACATAACAACGATCTGTCTTGAAAATTATGAAATCTCACAGCAGCTTCTGTCAGACTGGAGTCCTTCCAGGGTCTCAAAGCGTGATGCTTCCACTTGCACGTGTCTCAGAGAAAGGAAGCTTGCAGCACCTCAGGAGGTGAGCTTTTGTTGACTGTTCAGAAGATAATGACCTTTGGTTGTATTCCAAGCAAGTGTGTAAAAGTTAGGGTGAATGGGTTTTGAAAAAAAATCAGCTCTTTTCAGTCTGGTTCTTAGAAAGACTTTCCTGACATTGCTCTTTGAATGTCTTCAGATTTTAAATGCCTCTTTTTGTGAAGGTTCATTTTGCTTTTATCTTATAAGCTGCCATACACCAAAGGAAATTCTAGATACTACCATGAAAGAACTAAAATCATTATTTAAATCAAACCTTTGATCAACAAATAAAAACAAACAAAATCCTGTGTGTGTTTACTGTGTACCTGAGATGACACTGATTTGCCTATTGAGATAAGACCTCAGTCTGTGGACGTATATTGGTGTAATATTTCCAAGTACCACACATATAGTTACAGCCTCTGCAATTTCACTTGGAGTTCATCAATGCAAGATGAGCTCATCTTCACCATAAAGTGGGACAGTATCACCTTACCTCAGTTTTTGGTCAGGAGCTGAGAAGAGCCCACCTTCCTTTCTCTGAGACACATGCAAGACTCCCTGCACACAGCTTTTCTGTCATTCCAGCTATTCCATAGGCAGAGTCTGTACAGCTCCTGGCTGCAGGCAGGGCTGCCATGCTCAGGGCAATCCTTCACTCGAGGATAGGGCAAAAACTGGTAGGAGTGATATCAGACAGGATAAAGCTGAGCTCACGGACAAAATCTTCACACAGACGTGCAGGAACAAACCCTACTCCAAAGCACGTGAAGTTCGTTTTGTGAAAGCAACATCCTGCTAGGTGTTTTCGCTCTGAATGACATGGCCTATAAAAGCAGCATAAATCCCAACAGGGAGGGCCAGCAGCTCAATGGGAGAATGCTTTGCAGAGGCCCTAGGCCTGTTTTTTGTTACAGAACAAGCTATTGGGACAGATCAACCGAAAGACCAAACACAGTTTGGTTACAGCAGAAATCCGTACTTTACTTTGAGGTAACTCCCTGCACCTGGGATTAAAGAGTTTCCCTAGGAGTAAGAGCTGCAGCTCACTCCTTGGCAAAAAGTTATGGTGGATCTGGTCTACTGCTGCAGGCTGGGGCAAACCATCCTTTTTGTCACTCAGTAAGTTCCTGATGTGCTGACAATCCACCACCTCTGCCGGAGTCAGAGGATGTTGGAGGCTCTCCAGATCCCCCCAGACAGCCCTTATTGACTAAATGAAGTGGGCGGCTCTGGGCTGAGTGTGGTCCAAGTGCTTTCAAGAACACCAGGGTAGAGCAATGTGCTGCGAACACTGTTGAGCTGTGAGGTCTGCTCTCCAAATCCGTACTGTGTTGCTGCAGCCCTAACCTCCTCACATATGGCTGTGGGCTGAGCTGCCCAAGATGAACAGGGTGGCAATCAATCACTTCTCTCTGTAGGGTTAGTCTTCCAGACTAGCTTCCTGAGTGGCCACATCTTCACTGGCATGAGAAAGGATAGGATGGTTTGGGATGGCATGGGGTGGGATGAGATGGGATGGGATGGAAAAGAAAATGGGATGGTGTCAGCTGATGGCCTGGGTGAAACCACAATGTAACCATGCTGGAAGGGAGGCAAAACTTGTCAAATGTTCTTATCATACCCTCAGATTCATTATCGTAGAAAAGGAAAAAAAACAAAGCTGAGAACCATCAGCTACAAGGTTTCTCCAGTCCAGTGCTGAAATCAACAGAACGTGTCCCAGATAAGACATGCACATTCCCAATGGTACTGTAGGCACAATGAAAACATGAACAATCCATACATGTGATTCTACTCTCATAAATATGAACTTGTTACTGTTCATCAAGGTTGTACACTGGGGATAGTTCAAGCTGACTCAGATTTGTCATACTTCTAACCTCAAGGCAGTGTTTATTAACAGAGTTCTTCAAGGCAGCAGTAGTGGATTCCAAAGATGTTCCCAGAATGTGGTCCAGGAGCTGTACTCTGGGCTGAACACAGCATACCTGTCAGCAAAGTGACAAACAGCCTGGGTTGCCGTAGAAAAGAGAGGATAAGTACACCGGACCAGGCGATCATGAGGGTATGTAACCTCCAGGTGTGCTGAACCAGCTTCACGGTGCAGTGACGGAGCACTGGCACAGGCTGCACAGAGAGGTGGTGGAGTCTCTTTCTCTGGAGGCACTGAAGACCCGCCTGGACGCCTACCTGTGCAACCTGGGCTAGGGAGCTGCTCTGGCAGGGGGGTTGGACTCTATGATCTCTAGAGCTCCCTTCCAACCCCTACAATTCTGTGGTTGTGTGATTCTGTGGTCACGCAGGCTGTGAGCTCTCTCAGCCGCAGACGATGCTGAGTTGGGTACAGAGATGAGGCCCAGGCTCCGCTTGCTGCTTCTGCCCCGGAGGTGCCCAGGCGATGCATGCCGGGCTTCGGGACCCGCGCTCGGGAGAGCTCCGCCGGAGGAGCGCCTGGGGCGGTGCGCGCAGCATAGGGGCTCCCTCGTGCGGATCTCCCCGGACGCAGCGGGCAACGGGAGCACCGCTCGGCTGCGGAAAGGAGCAGCACCGGGCACAGCCCAGCGAGCGCTGAAAGGAAGGGGAATGCCACGGCTCGCCGACCGCAGGAGTCATTAGAAAGGTTTTTAGGGAAATGTATACACTGATCATACGCTAATACCCATCCTCAGTTCCGAAGGCGGATTTTTAAATGAGTAGAAATCTGTTTTTAGGAAAAGGCTGTGAATGCGTCCCATCATTTTCACAGAAATGCAATGGTTGTTCCTTTCTTTCTATCGTTCAGCCAACTCACTGTCTGCTTCCCACTGCTGGCGGGTCTGCTGGCCTGGGGATGTGCCTGGGTATGCAGGCAGCAGCATGGCACCAACTACGAAATGATGAACATCACCTCACTGCAACTGTTTGGCAGCACAGTTTAAAAGGGCCTTTTAAGTAAAGAGGATATTCGCATTGACGTGACCCAAACCTGAACTCTTATCAGTGGGCAGCGTAGCGTGCATGTCATCACTTGCTTGTGACTACAGGCCCAGATATCTGTGTTTCAGCTCTCCTTCCTCTGGGACAGATCCCAGCATGCTGTGTGCAACCCAGAGGTATGTTGTTCCTGAAGACAGAGGTTCCTGCCCCAAATCCTGCAGGCACAGAGCAGAGCTGTCAGCAGCTACACGATGTACGTGTGGCTTCATAAAGAAAAAATGAATTTGGTCCAACCTGGTCACCCCATGGACTCTGTTTCAAAAGTTCAGTTTATGTCTCAGAACCTTTGCAAGAAAGAGAACTGGCTAAAGCTCAAACCTGGAAAAATGAAAGCAGTGTTTACTGAAGTTTAAAGGAACAGACTGAAGGTGGTACTTGTGCTGAAGCTGCTTGGTGGAGGTGATTATTTGCCTATGTGGTTTTGAGTCTCAAATTCCCATTGACTGTATCAATATTCACACATTTACAAGTTCAGAGTGAGTAAATAACATTTCATGTAGAGCCTATCTCCTCCTGCTCATCTCACTACATGCTCATGCTCTCAGGAAAAAAAACCCACATTCATTACGGTAGCACTGAAAGCCCTGACCTCGTTCTAATGGCCAGGATGGCCCAAGACCTGCTGGCTCCCCCCAGCAGCCATTGCTGCAAGGGCTGCTTCTGCTGCTCTGCTACTGGGTTCTCTGCTCGGGTGCCCAGAGCTGGTGACAGGTCTTCTCATTAGTGGGCTGCTGTTTGGGGAATTTGTTTTCCCTGGTGCGGGGCCAAAACCTGCGGCTGAGAGATTGCCAGGTTTGATGTCAGGGATATTTATTTCCCTTAGCATCGGTTGGGTTTTGCTAGCTGTTTACCCAGGCTAAGGGGTAACTTCAGAGGATTTGTGGGACCAGTTCTGAAAGCAATGTTTGGTCTCTAAGTTATTGATGGAAGTAGCTGGCAGTGATGGCAGCAAGTGCTGGAGCAGCTGGAAGTTAATTGCCCACTTCTCCTTGTATGGCCAAAGAAGCTGGATTCCATCGGCTGGTTACAAAACAAAGCACACTTTCATATATAGAGGGAAAAAAAAAGTCAGGATTTTTCTTGTTTGGTTGAAACAAATCCATCTCAAATCTCTGCAAGTCTTTCCTAAGGCATTTCTATGCCACAAGTTTCTCTTCTCCAAGTCAGACGGACTTGTCAGGCCAACTCCACAGAATTTCTGTGCAGCTGAGTGGTCTCCTATGGATGGACTTTAAATGAGCAAATACTGTGGTGGATTTCAGGTTTCATAAATCTATAAAGACTTCTCAGGGCCTCCATACAGCAGTATTACTGTCTTTGCTACATTTGTAATACTTTTTCTGAGGCAGACTTTGGTTTGCTGCTTTGCCGTGATTGTACAAGCCAGTCTCAGATTTGTGCTAGAGCCCAGCTTGTTTTGTGTTAACAAAGAGAGGAGAGCAGTTTATCTTGACTTTAGGAAGGCTTTCAACACTTCCTTCCAAAGTCTTCAAGAAAAAGTGAGAAAGTGGAACTGATGTTATGTGGGCAGTGGTGGGGCCAGCTCCTTGCCTGGCTTTTAATGGGCTGTGATACACAGCATGAAGTCCAACTGGAGACCAGTCAGGAGTGGTGTACCTCAAGAGTCCACACCTGCTCCCACACTGTTTAGCATCTTCATTAATGACCAGGCTGTTGTGACAGAGTACGCTCTCAGCAAGTCTGCAGATGTGATACATAAATGGGAGGGAATGCCAGAGGATTGTGTTCCATTCAGAGAGACCTCACCAGGTTGCAGAAACGGGCTGACAGGAACCTCATGAAGTTCAGCCAGGGAAAATACAAATCCCTACATGAGAGGAGGAACAACCCCATGCATCAGTGCATACTGGAGGCTCCTCAGCCACAAGGCTGATGGAAGAAAAGGAACTGTGGGTGCTGATGATCACCAAGAAGACCATGAGCCAGCAACTATCTGTGTGGCAAAGAAGGCCAAAACCTCCTGGGCTGCATTAGGAAGAACCCTGCCAGCAATTCAGGGGCTGATTCTTCTCCTCTGTTCAGTCTTGGTGAAATGCTCCTGGAGCACTTGGACCAGGTCTGGGCTAACCAGTACAAGAGAGGCCTGGATCTAGTGAAGAAAGTCTAGCAAAAGGGCACGAAGGAATAGATGCCAGAAAGAATTTTGAAGGCTTGTCAGTTTTTGTCTATTTTAGCTCTTTTTTCTATAAAGTAAGTGTAAAGAAAGAGGTTAATCTTCTACAGGTTCCTCTACAATCTAACAGGTCTCACTAGAGATCTGTAGGGCCAGTGTCACAGCCAGAGACCCCATAGGACTGCCAGCCCACCCAGAACAGCTGCCAGGATGCCACCCATGGGGAAAATGACTCTGAACTCAATGCATGCATACTCTCTGAACTGGATTTATGCTGCTTTACACAATTGGCTCATCTCAAATTGCCACAGATAGTCCAGATGCTTTTTGGGCATGGGTCTGAAAGATATTTTATATGAGAAGAGCCAGTCTTTCATTACATTATTACATGTATTTTATTGTGATCACAGTTTACTATAACCAAGCTCTCAAAATGTCAGTCTCCATCAACAAAACAGCAGGGGAAAAATGTGAAGTTAACCACACATTCAGCAGCTTTTACAAAATATGACTGATTCTCTGTTTCTTCAAGATACCTTTCAATGAAAAAAAAAAGTCATTTACATAACAAAAAATGCCAATAAAACTATCTTCCTGTATCCCCAGATGGCTACTGAACTTTATACACATCATTTACTGCAAAGAACACTGTATGTTTTATTATGGAAAGAATAAGGGTTTCAATGCAACAAACTTTGCTGTTGTTCTTCACTGTGTGTTTCGGGTGATTACATTTTCCACTACGTTTGGGTTGCATTCTGATGTAGTAAGGAGTTTAGCCACAGAGAAACACTTACAGTTCCCTGAACCTTAAAGAGGAAACAAACAAAGAACTAAACAACAACAACAAAGAAAACTGATATGGTTTAGCAGCAGAGTAAAAAATAAATAAAAGCATACTTTAGAAAACAGATGAAAATGAAAAAAAGGAGATAAAGAAAGAAAAAGCCTCGGCAAGCTAAATGTAAAACCACAATAAGATAAATTAAATAATGATTTGTGATAGATTTTCTTGAAAGCTGCCAAAATATTAGTATATTTTTCATTAAATTCTTCAGAGTAGACAGCTGTCAAGTCAGTGGGGCTAACAGCTGAAAAGGGGCAAAGAAAAACCCATAGAAAAAGAAAGGAAAGCACAAAAAAGGTGAATAAATGTTTTGCATATATGTTTATGAATGAAATGCATGGTAAATTCCTACACCAGCACTTCGCTTTATGAAGCTTAAGGAGATGTTTCAAACTGCAGCTTCTTGGGGTTGAGGGAAGGGGTAGGGAATAATAACCAAATGCATGAACCTGATGGTGTACCCAAAAGGTTTTGAGGTCCTCAATATTATACTGCAGAGAGCCCAGCTGTGGGGGTAAAACTTACTCAACCAGCCTTGTTATCAGAGGAACATGGCAAGAATAATGCCAATTTTTGCATAATGCTCCAGTAAGGACTTGGAAAGCTAATACTGAAATCTCTCCTGCGGGAAAGCAGACACAGAGCTAACACAGCATCTAGAGAAGACACAGCAATGCATTTTCAGGGGCCAGTCAGAGCTCACCAAGTAGAAAATAATGACCTGGTCACTACTGCTGAGTTTCTAGAGTGCTTATGACAACATCTCGGACCAAAGCCCCCCAAAGGTGTAATAGGATAAGGAGGTCCTCTGGTGGGTTTGTAACTGGTGACAATTGGACAGTGGGCATCAACACTTGTAGTGAAAAGAGTTGACCAAAGCATTCCAAAGACAGCTGTGCTGTTCAAAATACTGATAACAAATGTACAAGAGGGGATTTATAATGAGTTGGCAAAGTTTCCTAAGATTAGCGAGCTCACAGCAAAAACCATCTGTGAAGAGGTTATTATGATACCTAATGGCAGGTTGGTAGGATCACAGAGGAGAATCAGTGTTGATAAACAGGAAGTTAACACAAAGAGGGGAAAAAAATGTGAAACATAATCACTCATTTTAAATCAACTGTTAGTATTGCCCAGGGAAGAATGCCTTGATGATTATGGATTTGATTTAGTAGCTTAGTGGGTAGGGATGGTAGTAGGAGGATGGTTGGACTAGATGATCTTGTAGGTCCTTTCCAACCTAATGTTGGAATGAATCTATGAATCTGTGAATTCTGGCTGGCTCCTTTGTGAGATCAGATTAGTGATCAGTATGGTCGAAGGGGGAAATGGATTATAAGCATCTTTTAGGAATGCTCTAGAGAACAAAATGGAAAATCTTATGCCTTTACAAGTATAGTGGGCTCACATCTTGAATACTGAGTTTAAGTTTGAGAAGCCTTCCTTAAAAAAAAATACACAGGTGATACAGACATCTTACCAGAGAAGATTCAGAGAAGGATAAGAAAAAGAGTGAGGGGAATGGAGTGACCTGTAAAACAAAAGACTGAGTTTTGTGCACCTCAGGTGGGTGTTGGGAAGACTTTGAAATAGATTATCACATTCAAAGCAAACAGAAAAACAGTGTTTCACACAGCACATACAAAGCTGTACAAGGTCCTTGTTTCTGCACCCATATCCTCCCAGCCAGGCCACAGCATGGTAGGTACAAAACCCTACACCCAAACCTGCCTCTACTTTCCATGAAGGTTCTTCCTGTACTCCCTTCCATATTTCCAGCCACAGGATTGATAGTTGTGGATTGACCCGCAGCTTTGGACATCCACTTCCCAAAAGCTAACCTTTTAAAAATTAACTCAGTCACCTCTTTGTGGATAATACCCATTCCTCACCATGTTCATTCCATAAGACTGAAGAATGAACAGTTCAGGAGAGAACAGTGTCAGTCAGAAAACATTAGAAAGCTGATCTTGATGTTGCCTTTGTGGTATCTGAAACAAGTATGCTGAATGTAAGAGTGGACTCCTTGGGTGGATCAGAAAACACAATTTTGGCCTCTTAAAAGGCTGCACATCCTCAACTTCTAACATTAAATCCTATAAATGTCAGGAGCTTTACCAGTACTGTGGGAAATCATGCATTGCAGAATGACTCTCTGAAGACTCAAAGAGCTAAAACAATCAATATAGAAGTGGAACCATCACCACCAGCTGGCATAAAAAGTAAAAGTGATAATAATCTTCCAGATTTACTTAAAATGTCTGTTTTGAATATTTAGGCCATGGTTTCCAAACTTTTGAAACAGGGAAGGCAGATTTTAACTACTTTAAAATGAAAACTCAGAGGACTTTGGGAGCTCATTGCTCCAAGCTTAGGTGCACAGTACCTGCTACAATGCCTTGAAAGCTCTGAACCACACTATGTTACTGCCATCTGTGCACGGCCTAAGAAGAAGAATATGGTTTGGGGTATTTGTTTTACATGAAGCTAGAAACAAGTCATTCACAGCAGATCCAAAGTCTAGCTATCCCAAAACACTCTGTGGGAAGCCTGATACCAATAGAAGTAGTTAAACACATTTAGAAATTCTTCCAGTTAGCTCTCATTATGGTTAGTTTGTTCTTTTTCTTCTATGGCATTAGTTGTATTGGCATTAACTTCAGGTCAACAATGTTCTGCAGAAATTATCTCTAAACAGTTGATGTTGACGGAACACATCTTCTATTTGAAGAAGAGGAGGACAGCAAAGCATGAAAAACTGTCAGCAATGTGGGGAGACAAATCTGAACTTCTTCACAGCATAGAGCCTTGAAGCTCCGGGTGCCCTGTTACTTCCAGTGCCTTTCAACTGTTATGTTGTATGGTGCAACAACTTCTGTAAAAGTGGGAAAATATTTTATTTCTTAAGCTTTTTTTGTTAAAAATATGTTAGAGTATTTATAGAAAGGACAAACAATGAAAATCTTGAGGAATGGTTTATTTAACACAGCTTTAGACTGCTGCGTACAGAGGATAATTGTGTAGTTTACACATATACCATGTAAATTACTATGGAAACCAGATGTCGCTTACACGACAAGGTGCCTTGTAACTCATCTCTGCTGAGCAATAAATTCCCTTTTTACTTCTTGGCAAAACTCTGAGAAACGTTCCTGCTGTTTTCTATCAGCAGATACAACAGATGGTTGGCACATGCCTGCTCTGCTAAGTGAAGTGGGATCTCTACAGCATTACTTTGATCCCTGGTGGCATGTCTACAACACAGAGATGCAAAATACCACAGCTGAACAGAATCTAAATATTAAAGGTTTAGAGTTGTGCGCTCGATACATGAGCCCCCTGTCTGAAAATCATGCTCACAGTGTGTAAACATCTTCACATTCCTCTTTGGAATTTTGGTACAGAGGTCAGAAAACAAAGTATTTCCTCTGTTTGGTGACATGAAACCGCAGTGAAGGTACTACTGTAAGTCCCAGGAGCGCAGGTTTATGTGATTGCCTTGACCCAATTTCCAGAACAGCCCTACTTTTATTAGGAAAATAAATGAATTGCGAGTATAACGCATTTTCTAAGCTGAAAAGGATCGCTGGAATCAGTGGGTATGAATAAGATTTTTATGAAAAGTTTGGCAGTCGCTCTGAAAAAAGTTTCCTTTGAAGAAATGTATGTTTTGAAATTCGCCATTCTTTGTTTTCTTTTCGTTTACCAAGCAAATAATAACGTTTGAAGGAAGCAAAGTTTTGTAACACTGCTGCCTTAAAATCTGTGGTTTATTAGCTTTCCTTAGGACAGGGAAACAAAACTCCTGGCATCGTTGGTGTTCCATTTGATCTTCACGGTCAGGCTGTGCCTCAGTAAAATAAGGTAATTTCAGAGATGTCATGGAGTTATTTGGAGTTGATGGTCACATTGCTCAGACCAGAGCTGGCCTTCAAGGGCTGGAATTATCTAACTTCCTCGAGCTCCACTTCAAAATACAGAAAGGATGCTGAAGAACATACTGGTTATATCCATCCTCTCCTAAAGATTTTTGCTTTGCTCATTGCTAACTTTTGCTCATTGTTAGCACAGAAGTGACCCAGCATTTCCCACAGGGACAGGTCCCCCTTATCTCTTGATGTCCACACTTTGGTGGTCAGAGGCGCTCCCAGACTGAAGGCATTCCTCCAGCACCCAATCCCTGGTGCACACATGCATGCCAATCCCTGGTGCTCACATGCATCCAGCACCACACAGGTAAAAACATAAAGTGCTGAAGAATGTAATGAACCCATTCTGCAATACTCTCAGCTTCTCATAACCTGCAGCTCACCTTTTCTTCACAGAACAAGCAGTGGTTCAGCATACGGAGACACATTTTGTTGGTTGGTATATTTTTCCCTAATATTTCCTAGTATTTCATTGGGACTAATGAACTAAGGACAGAAGGCAACTGATGATTTACTTTGATAAACATTTTCTGATGAAAACAGCTTTAACTCTTCACAATGCAGTTTTTCTACAGCATTGTACAGAACACATCTCTAATCCAGCCTTGAACATGTTACATTCAACATATATTTCTAAACTGGAATATGGATGTAAACAGCAGCGCTGGACAGAGGTGTAGTCCCACTCTCTTGGTTGGATTATTTACCAAGCTACAATTTACGTCACTAATTATCCCAGGACAAGGAAGGTGCAACCTGCCCACAGGACATTTACACCTGCTTTGCGCAGGTGCAAGCAGGGACACGAGGCAGGAGGAGCTCAGCCCCACACAGCTGGAGCAGCCACTGCTGTCCTCCACCCACCTGCCCCTGCATCACCGCTATCAGGGCTGGGAACTGGGTCATGGCATAAATATAAATGTGTTCAAGGCCAGGCTGGATGGGGCCCTGTGCCAGGCTGCTGTGGGTGGCAGCACTGACCACAGACAGGGGTTGGAACTGGGCTGGCTTTGAGGTCTCTTCTGACCAAAGCCATGGTCAGAAGTCTGCTGTGTTCAGACCCAAAAGGGCTCTGGTTATTGACAGAAAACATAGCTTCTCTAAAAGAAATGCCTCCTATTTTGTTATGTTGGCCCATGCTGTCAGAGGTGGATGTTGGTGGTATAGCAGTAGAGGCTGAATCTTCCCACCAATATCCCATTACATGTTGTGTCTCTGTGACAGATGGCAGCAGAGAGGCACTGTGACACAAGGGCATCTGACATGGAAGTATGGATGAAGCAAAGCTGTGGGGCACCCACTGTCATTCATTGACACTTGCTGAATGTTCACAGAGACCAAAGAGTGGATGTGAGCAAAGAGAGGCAGTCGGCGGTGACTTTCAGCAGTGACTACAGCAACAGCGGAGCACCACCGCTGGTGTCAATTTTTATGAGAGTGTCATGCAAGCTCTCATTCACCACTGGCAAAAATGCACAGCTAATGGTGGTGCCTATGTTGAAAAATAATGTTCTGTAGCTGAGAATATTCTCCATTAAAAAGTGTTATTGCGCTCTTTGTACCTCTTGTAGTTTCCAGGGAAATCAACAGGAGACGTTACTTTTGGAGTGACCCACTGCTGCCAGCCCCAAAAGCCTTGGAGTCCTAAAGAGATATCTTCAAATCTCCCATGGGATTCAGCAGTGAGAGGTCAGCAGGACTCAAGATGCAGGACTCTCAGAAGAAAAGGCTTCAGTTCTACCAAACATAAGATAACTGCATGGTGGGTAATGGCTGCTTTACAGGAAGCAGTGTAGTACTTTGGTACCTTGTATGCCTTTATTCTGTCTAAGATTACTTCTGGCTTTGCTTTTTCTTTCCCTTTCTGTCCTCTCCTTATCTTGTCTTCTCCTTCCCCCATCCTTTCCCAGATCCCAGACAGAGGTGTTCCACCAGAATAAAGGTGACATTTTCCTGAATGCTGGAGAACATCTAGGTACCTTTATACTTGAAAACTAAACAGCATTGAAACCTATTAGCACCTACAGTCTCGTTTCTTCTCTTCATGAAATACAGGAAATTCTGGAGAAGTTATATTCTTTTTGCCACAAGTAACTTCTACCCTGTTCTACTTGCAATACTGCCATGAGCACTTTCCAACTAAGATGCATAGAAATGATATCTTGATCAATGCTTTTGCCCCATGAGCTGCAAAAACACACGTTTGCTCACGTCCCTTCTCATCAGGTACAGGCTTGGGCAGCATGGGGCAATGATGATCTGCTTTCCACAGAAAATCAGGAGAACAGGGGGTAACAGGCAACTGTACTCAAATGCCTCTAAGGAACTGCAAAATCCAGCACATTTGTGCTGCCAAGAAGTAGGTGTTTTGTCTGGGATGCGAAGTCCGTCCCTTTCTAACCCAGCTTCTCAAATCCCTGCAGGATGGAGCTCCTTCCCTAGCTCTGGACACTGCCTGAAATCCAGCTCTTCACCTGCAGAGGTGTGTAAATAACCACGGCCACGGGACCAGAGTGCCAAAGTTTGTAGTGAGTATACACACAAATGGACTTGCATAAATAGGATTATAAACTCTGCAATGCGAAGTTTCTCAGTTTTAAAGCCTCTTAGATCCATAAATATCCACAGGACATCATGCTGTTGTAGGAACAGAACTGTCAGTAATGTTACTTTGACCACGTACATATTCACTTGCTAACTATCTTCGGTCTCACAGGAACACCTTAATTCAGAAGGGTTGGCTGAACAGCTTTGCTGCAGCTCAGAGTGGTTTTACCCCACGGGCTGCAGAAGGAAAACTCATCTCTGTGCACTCCATGACCCTTCACAGTGAGGGCAGTGCCACTTCTCTCCCTCCTGAGCTGCCTGCAGGTGGCCCAATGGGTAGCAGAGTGCAGGGAGGGAGAGGAGGGAAGGGCTCAGCCTCACATCTCAACCTCCTTCCCAAAACGGGGTATTTTGCTCGTGGCTATTAGAGAAACAGAGTGGTAAACGAAGTCCTGAATTGCACAGATTATTTCTGTGATGTAAATTCCATCCCCTGGTTTACAAACTTGCTCACTCTGCAGAGCTGGACAGAGCTCCAACTACACTGAGCAACTCCTTCCTTTTCTACAACATGGGGTGAAGTGCTTCCAGAGCCCCCAACCAAATCCCAGGGGCTTCAGACAATCGGGCAGAGCCAGGCAGGTCTGTCACCAGGAAGGGTGCTTTCACACAGCCAGAAACACAGCCACAGTCGCGAAGCTGCTGAATCACATATCCAGGTGTTATTACTTGAAGACACGCATTATTTCACCTTTGCCAAGCTCATAACAATACATGATATGTAATAAAATATAACAGCAACGTTCAAGCCTTGTAAAAACGAATCGTTTCACCCACGAGTTTTCTTCTGCCAGCAGCCCAGCTACCTGCGTGCGCTCGCCGAGACGCATCATCCTCGCTACCTCAACAAAAGAACCGGCGCGGAGACGCGTCGCTCTAACCATGCAATTTCGCGATGCAAACCGGCAGCGAGAGGGCAACGTGTGCAGAGGGCAACGTGCCCGCGGCCGCCCCGTCGGTGCTGCGTCCCCGCCTCGCAGTGCCCCGTCGGGTCGCACCGCGCGGCCCCGGGCTCGTCGCTGGAGGCTCCCCCGCCCGCACCTACCCGTCCCGTAGCTTGCCAGCTGAAGTTCATGGCGTGGATGCCGACGGGGATGGCCGGCATCCTCTGCTGAGCTTTCCTGAAGTCGTGAGTGAACGGGGCCATCTTCCCCTCGGACACGATCAGGATGTCCTCCTCGAAGCCTGCGGAGGGCAGAGGGTGCGATGCACGGCGCCGCGCGGCTGCGGGAGCCCCGCCGCCCTCCTTCCCCCCCCCTCTCGCTTACCGATGAGCACGCGGGCTTGCTGCGCGTCGATCCACAGGTAGAGCGTGTCGGGCTGCCTCGCGGCGGCCCGCACCCCGCACAGGCTGAGTGCCCCGCACAGCAGCAACGCGCACAGCCGCCCCACCGCGCCCATGCTCCGCTCCGAGCCCCGCTCCGCTCCGCTCCGCTCCGCCGCACTACACCGCTGCGCGCCGCCACCCGCGGGCGGGCGGGGACGGGCGGGGCGGGGCGGGGACCCCGCCCGCGGGAGTGCCCCCTTCTTGTATTCCTTTTTTTGTTCTTGGCAGAGTCCTTACTTCGGTTTTACTTTAGCCGAGCTGCTAACAACGATCCCCCTCACCCCCCTCACCCCCCAAGGACAGGAGAAACACGCACGTTCCCCTGGGGCGAGCACGCAGGAGAACAGAGCATCGCTCCGCGGCTCAGCACCACCGCCGCGCCCGCACCGCCCCACTGACCGCCCCCAGATCCCGGCGGCTGCCGGGACGATGCTGCCCCCTGCCGGCCTCCATCCCTCCATCCCCGCTCCCACTCACGCTCCCCGTGGCCCTTCCGTGGGGGCCGAGCGGCAGCGCTGTTTGATGGAGCGCATTCTCAGCTACAAAACACCGCTTTTTAACGCAGTCGCCAACATTAGCTGCACGTTTTCACCATGAACGCGAGCCTCCATGCCGTGCTCCCAAACGTCTGCCCCAAGGGTCAGCACGCATCACTTTAACCGGTGAGGGCTGCAACTCGGACATCTGAGAACTCACATCACCTGCTCCGTGGACTGCGGTTTTGACTTCAGCTCATAGTGGTGACACCACATGTTCTCACCGGTAATGATGCGATCCAGGAAACTCACTTCCATCCTCATGTTTGTTCATAGTTGCCCACAAATGTGCATAAAGGGTTCTTTGTGTTCTTGCGTGAGCATGCATGTGGTGCAAATCTTGCCACTATCATTTCCAATGCACTGAAGCTGATATTCAGCTCCGTACACCTCTTCAAGATGCTCTTCACTTTGTGGTGTGACTGCAGTTGTCATTATTTTAATAGTCTGTGGTGAACTTAGACTTCAACGTCTTTATTTGTTAAAGGAACACTCTTCTATCAACTTGTGGCCAGACAGACCATTGCTGTCAGCCTGAAGGCATCGATTCTCCCTCATCCTCCTGCTGACACCACTTCAGCCTCTGCCCCAGGCTTCAGATTCCATTTCCAGAACTGATTTGGAGTTTGAGGGAGAGGTGTGAGTCCTGATTTCAAAGCTGTCAGATCGAAGACATCACCAACAAAGAAATGCGCACTTCTGGCTTTCCGTTTGATTGCATTTTTATCAATCATTTCTATGCATGTGATCTATTAATTGCTTCAGATTTCTCAAAACTTGGTTGGTTGGATGGATGTATTTACATAAAATGAACATTACAAGTGCTGAAAACAAACAAAAAAGCATACTAAAAGAAATAGTTCAAATTAGTTCTATATTGGCATAATTTATTGCATCGTTCCTAAATCCACAATTAGATGGAAGAGATGGATGTGTTCGAGTTGCACTGAAGCACTGAAATAGACCTGGAACTAAAGGAAGTTCTCACTGAAATACACGCATAGAAAACCGTTCCCCCGAGCATCTCGGAGCTCCGGCACGTATGAGGCTGTGCAGTGCCTCCCAGTGGGTACAGCTGATGCTGAAGTTCCATGCGTTCTGGTGGAGAAGTACAGGTCTCTGGGAGTATCTCATAGCAAGCAGTGCAGTGGGAAAAAAACAGACATCCTCTGTGCTGTCTGTGGCAGGAGCTGCAGCCTGTTCTCATGCACTGATACACATCAGAAGCATTGCATGGAGAAGAGACCACAGAGATGTCCCCAAATGCAGGCAAAACTTCACCACCCTCAGAATTTCTTCCTAACATCTACCCCAATTCCTCCTTTGCAAAATTATTACCGTGCTGTACTGAAGTGGAAAAAAAAAAAGTCTGTTTTATGCAAGTTGCTTTACTTACTACGTCAGCTTCAGAGGGTTAAACACCTACATATATTGGAGGAGCTAATGGGCAGATTTGATAATTATTGATCTCTGAAAAGGAGTGAAATGTGTGAGAGCTGTGTGATTTGTGGCTGAATGTGGCTGCCCAAAAGTCCCCAGTGCTCATCTCATATGTAGGAGAGTAAGAGCTCAGCTCCCGCAGCCCTGAGATCATGCAAGTTTCATTGGTCTGTGACTTGCCCTGCTAGAAAGCTTTATTTGCTTGCAAAGTCAAGGTTAAAACTAATCACATAGTTAACATTTCTCAGAGATAGAATCAAAAAGCATACTAAAAGCTTTTGTCAGAAAACCGCAGCCAACGTCTGAAAAGTCTGTCACCATAACATGGCCTTGAGAGCAGGACACGACTTACACTGTCCACCTGTGATAAGGAAGGACAGGCATGGGGAGGGTTACAGATGCCACAGCCTCCAGTCATGCCTTGCATATAGAAGAGAATGTGTGAAGAGCAGAGTAGGAAAAGATCACCTTATGTCACGTGTTCCCCTCTGGCATCAAATGCACAAGTGAAGGAAGTAATCCCAAAATTCTGAAGTTTTGAAACTGCTTTGGGCAGTGCTAAGGGAAGGGCTGTGCAGCCCCATTCACTTCTTCGTCACACCTTCCGCGTTGTGCAAGGCAGCAGGGCAGACAGGCACAGGGACTTGGCACAGAGCTGCAGCAGCACATGAGCCAGGAGTGGGGAGGCTGTCCAGTCCTCAGTGAGGGCAGTGGTAAAGCCAGCACTGCCAAACAGGCCGGCCTGCCTGTCTCAATGCTTATCCTGTTGACACAGGATGCAGGAGCTGCTGAGACCATGTCCCAGGCACTTCCCAACCAAACCAGAGAGTGGCAGAACATCAAACGTGGAGTGGGGCTGCCTGTCTGCTGGGTTTGTGCGGGTTTGGGGTGGTTCATATGGCAGTGGGAGAGCTGCTGATTTCTTCGCTGCTCCTTTCCTGCCACATTATATTTTCTTCTTTTTCCCTCTGTAATTCTGCCGTGCAGAGAATCCAGATGCCTTTATCCCTGCAACAGAACTCTCAGGTTCCTTAGTTTAGCTGCTTTTTTTCACTGTGCAGCCAGAGAGATGGAAATGCATGAATGAGATATCTTCAAGGAGTGTTTTTTAGGAGTCAACATCCATGTGCTGAAGTAGATGTGGAACACTGCGTGTGCCACAGCACAAATAGAACATGGAGCTGTTGGAGCTGGTCCAGAGGAGGGACAAGAAGATGATCAGAGGGCTGGAGCACCTCTCTTATGAAGAAAGACTGAGGGAACTGGGCTTGTTTAGCTGAGAGAAGAGAAGGATCCAGGGAGACCTCACTGCAGCTTTCCAGTACTTGAAGGTGGCTTATGAACAGGAGGGGTATCAGGTTTTTACATGATCTGATGGGACAAGGGAGAATGGCTTTAAATGAAGAGAGAATGTTTAGGTCAGATGTTAGGTGGAAATTCTTTATTTCTTTCTTTATTTCTTTATTCAGAGGACGGTGAGGCACTAGCACAGGCTGCCCAGAGAAGATGTGCATGCCTCATCATCTGGAGGTGCTCAAGGCAAGATTGAGTGGGATTCTGGGCAGCCTGAGCTGGTGGGTGGCAACCAGCCCATAGCAGGGGCTTGGAACAGCCTTACAACCTAAGCCATTCTGTGACCATATGATACATGAGCTACAGACAAAGCTAAATGGAGGAAAAAATAACACAATGAAGTCATCTGAACCAGCAGAGAATTATGCCATGAAAATAATGAACTCATAATTAGGGCCTATTACATTCCTAACTGTGGAATATTCCTCCTCCAGCAAATTATTTTCTTCCACAGAAGTTTTAATTTCTGTTCCTTAGGCATTCAAGTCTCAGTCCTTGTTTTCTATCTCATTGCACTTCTCGAACTTGCTAAGCTTAATTTCCCCCACAGGACAGAATGCGTCGCTCAGTGACTTTCTGCTGCAGCATTACTTGGACAGGAGCAGAACAAGAAGAGGTTTTCATGTGGGAGGAGGCACAGAGAACCAAAATATCTGTACTGAAGGCAAAGGCTTTTCAATCCTTTGGGGATGAAGGGCGAAGAACTGGAGAATCAAATACCAAGGGCTTTGATCCTGACATTCAGGGAAGAAAGCCAGGGGAAGAAAAGCAGTGCCAGATGCAGGAGGACAGGGTGTCAGCAAGTTCAAAAAGCACAAAAGGATCCAATCAGCAAAAGAATAGGATGTGCCTGGCATTAAACACAATAGCTACAACACTTCTTAATCACATTAACCTTCTTCCATATTTATTCAATGACACATCTGAAAATTATCCAACCAAAACAAGGTATTCTGAGAAAAGAATAGACTACTGAATCTCTGCAAGGTCTGGCACTGCTTTCTGCTGAAGTCAGTGGATATAGCAGGAGACTTTGGGGCTGTGACTGCAGCAGACAGTGAGAGCAGGTGCCTGAGTGATGCATAAAGGGACTTGCACCTCTCAAAGAGCTCAGCACTGGTTTTCTTTTTTTCCCACTTTAACTCCTGGAGAAGGTCTGTGCAGTAGCCAAGACTCAGGAGCATTGTTACACTATGCCTCTGCATAGTGTCCAGTTATGGGCTCCCCAGTACAAAGAAAATGAAGATCTCCTTGAAAGTGTCCAGCCAGCATTAAAAGGGCCCAGACTTCCATAGTTAGCAGACGGACGAGGGAACTTGTACAGCCAACACAGTGTCAGTATGAATGATGTAAAATGATGAAAAAATTGCTGAACTGTGCATAGTAAATCAGTTCCTAAGGGAAGGACTAAGGATTAATACATCCTAAAGCATGGCTTTAATAAATGGTAATTAAAATAGGAAATGCTCCAGAGAGTCAGTAACATAAACCATGGAAAGCAAAAAGATGTGTTATAAAAGAAACCCCAAACCAAATTACAAGACAATGATACAGTGTACACATCAATGTCATGCAAAAGATATGGAAGCAATTGAAGTGCTTATGGTTTTCACAGAACAGTTCTGCTTCCTTCGTGTATTTATTTTCTTTCACCAGATCAAAGTAGGTCCAGATGTATCTAAGAATGGGCATGTGGTTGTCCTTGAGCTGAGGACCCATAAAGGAGTGTGGAAACTGTGCCTGGGTTAAGAGAAGAAATGAAGTTATGTTTAAGATCTATTGGATATTGTTTTCACTGAGATTACACAGTATTCTCAATGCCAGAGAGTTTAAAATATTTTATAAATAAGATTGGAGATTTTTTTTTCAGAACGTTACATGTTAATTTATGTATGTTATATGTATATTTTACCATTAATTCAAAGGTGCTATTTTGAAGGCTGGCTGGCTAAGATACAGCTGCCTTATTGGACATTTATGGATACAATTTTGGATATAACAGCAAATATACACTAAGCTGAAAATGTGCATGTAAGATTTTGAAAATTTGCATGAGAATAATTAATAATTATTTTATTATAATAATTATCTGGGAAGATTTCCACCCTGTATCTTTTTGGATGTATTTTCAATTAATTTCAGTTAGATTTGTGATTAGAGTTTCTGGGAAGTGGTTTTCTATACATCTTCAACATTCTGAACATCATGAACACACTGCAAAGGGCTCATTGAAAAGCATGGCTTGCACATCTTCTCCGTGCTATCTGAGCTTGTCACGGAGTTAATTCAGTTTTCCTGGCCACAAACCCACAATACAAGGCCTGTACTCTCATTTTTCCTCTTCTTGTTTTCTTATCTTACTTCAACCTAGATGTTTTTTGCTGCTAATGAGGCTATTCGCTCTGAAAATCTTCCTTTCACGATCTAACACTTTCCCATTCAGCTCTTCTGTCTGTGCCTGTTTCAGCACATCTCTAAGGGTCTAATTATATCTACCCACTTTGTTTCTGATTACGTTATGACAACTTTTTAAATTACATGGTTACATACTGTTGTTTTTTTTTTTTCCTCTGGATTGAGTAGTCAACTGGCATTTTATTTTTTGGTTGACTGACTCTGCAACGCAGAATGTTTTCTTTTGGTACATCTTCTGTTTGTTTATAGCACATAATAGTAGTTATCTTGCATTTAATTTCATATAATTTTCTATTTTATTGTCTCTAACAAGCATACCATTCACAGTAACCAAGGTATCATTCTCCAAAATATTCAGCAAGTCAAGGAGCAAGAATGTGCTGGGAAAGCACTGGAATGGAATTGCTACTTTACTCTTCTATAACATTTTCCGTCTTCATTCTTAGAGTACTTTCATAAAGATGAATCACTATTTCCATTTGCCTGTAGGAGAAACTGAGTCACCTGAAGAGGAAGCGATCTGCCACACAGCAAGGCAGTGGAGTGCCAGGAGCAAAGTGCAGGTCTCTGCTTCCCCTCTGGTGCCCTCGTGGCATGAGCTCAGTTCACAGCTCTGTCCACAGTTCACAGCTGTCTTTATGACCCCAGGTGAGTCATTTGGGTCCTTTATTCTGCTAACACTGGAGTGCTTTCTTAATTTAAGCATTTTTTAAAGATTACTCATAGAACTTATGACAAAGAAGAAACAGAAATGTGTAAGAAGTTTGCATCTTGCCCTGTGTCTTAGTTCTTGAACTGTAAAACTGTAGCATTAATATGTCTCTTATTCCACTGCTAGATTGCTTTGACTACTTTTGGATTGAGAGGGCAGAAAGCTATTTTGTTCTCATTTCTCACACAGCTCAGAACAGAACTCTCTGAATACCTTCCACCTGTACATTGGCCACATACAGGGGTGGTTCACTGTGGCTCACTGGTTCTTTGCACGGGAGGTTTGCTTGTTCAGAGCACCATTACATTAGGCGATGTTTTATTTTTTTATACTTTATTTTCTTTTTTTCCTGGAAATTTTTCACAAATAGTGATTTTAACTGGGGAAGCCTTTGTCCATAGCTGATAAACAGTAGTAAGTTAGAGGAGCTTCTATCCTGTTACTTGCAGGGCACGTTACCCAATTTGTTACTGCTCCCCAATTCTTCCATTATGCAAGTGCTGTTTTCCTTTTCCATGGACATCTGAAGCACAACTGCTTGCAGTACGGATGAAGAGAAGAGTTCACCCCTTTACCTACCACTCCTGACACAGTGGGGATGGAGAGCAGAATCACAGCTTTTTACCCCTGCCCTGTCTCACTCCAGCTGCACAGAGAGCTCCTCCAACCATATCCTCCAGATTTGCTTGTAAGAACAGCTCTGCACTGTCCTGCACAGCCTCTTCTGCTACACAGCAGCCACTTCAGTTTTTGCCTTCTAACTTACTGAGTATTTTGCTATTGCTGTTCTGCTGTCCCCTCTTATTTTCTCTTTCCATTTATATCCTTTCTTTTTTATATAATTTCCCATATTTCTACTGCTTCATATTTGTTTCATTTCTACGTTATTTTTTGCCTTTTTTTTTTGTATATTTTTATGCACCTTCCCAAAATAAAAGAGATTTGTTCCACTCTGTCGCAATGTCAGTCTCATGAAGGTGAGCTTGAGATAAGACATTGTTTCTGTCTGGCTATGCAAGGAGAGGACTAGGGCTTTGCTGCTCTGTGGATTTCCCAGAAGTAATGCTGGAGCTGATCCAACAATTTACAGTAAAAGGACTGCAGTTCTAATGCAAGTTCAATAAGGTTTTTCAGGTCACATACAATAACCTAAATGGCTCATCAGATGTGTCTCTGGTCTGAAAAATTACATAAAATCTTTGGCCAGGATGCCACATGGCACACAGTGGACTATGAAGGACCCGGCCTTCATATGCAACCTAACAAGAAGGGAAAAGGGAGACCTCTGGCCTGTAGCAACCATGCAGAGTTAAGAACAAAAGACCCCGTAACTGGAGGACGTTCCTCCATAAATGGAGCCCAGGCCTTCAGTTTCTGGGCATCCTTAGCTCCATACTCCAACCAAGACAGTCAGCCGTGTTGACAAAGGAGCCCAGCTCTGATGAAAGCTTTATTTTGCTTACTTTTCTGCCAATCTGAAGCCAGTAGTAGAGGGAGAACATCAGGGTTACAGCCACCTTTTCCTAAATAGAGGCTACACATCTCATATGACTTCCAGAATGGTGAAACCTCTTTGCCATGCAGTGCCCAAACACTAGGCCAACAGAGCAGGCATACAGAGTTCAGCAGTGCAAAGGATGAATGTGGCCTACTCTTGAGCAGGCTGCCATGTCATACCCCAGAAGCTGAATGGTAAGCAGATGAAGGAAAACCTTCAGTGTGCCATTCTCATAGATGGGAATTGAGTACGATGATGTTGCCTATACGTGGCAGAGGAACAGAATGTTGAGCACATGCTGGAGACTCCCATGACGTGACACAGAAGCTTTGGTTCATGTAGAACTAAGCTGCCTTTAGAATGGAGATGTGAAAAACTTACCAGTAGGCCAAAATCAGCTTCTGTGAGCACTCCCTGAGCGCTCTTAATTTTTATGAGAAAAAAGAAAATCATACAAATGCAGCATGTATTTGGAGTAGGAATGGTAGTCCTTAGAGCCAGTGGGACTTCACTCCCATTGCCTATGAGTCATTCTTAAGGAAGTTCTTTATCCCTCTATGGGAGAAATTTTCTATGCATGTGGAATTATTGACAGAGAAAATTGCACAGCTTAAGGAAATCTTCTAAATATGCAAGGCCCACGCCGCTGAGCACTACCAACAAAAGAATTGATTCAATATTCAATAAAAAGCTGAAAGCAGGAAAGGCTGCTATGTTTGTGGCAGTCTGTGCTGCTGAGATGAAAAGAGGTCCCATAGAAACATGGGTTTTGCTAAGGGCTGCTGGTATATTCCTGCCTGTATATCTTGCATGCATTTCTGATGGGAAGTCATGGAGGCAAGTGTGTATTCAAGAGATAGGTAATATTTTCTGTGTTTTTAAGGGTGCAAGAGAGCAACTAACTGGGTGAAGTCTCTGCCTACAGTAGTGCTAATAGTTATTCAGAACACACCTAATTTAGTGCTTTGCTTATTCATTGAATAAAGTGAAATCTGAGCCTTTTGGAACAAGAAATACATTACACAATTAGCCTTAAAATGAAAATGTAAAAAGGGAACTTCATTCATTCTGTTTCATGAACGATGGCTCTTCTTTTAAAGGTTATTATATGAATGAAATAAATGTAAGTTTTCAAGACATCAGCATTGGTTCAAAGTCAGGGATGGGACTGTAAACAGTGAGCTCCTTGTGGCTATGACTACATCGCTCTTCGCACTGCTGCCAAACAACACTCTCAAAGTCCCAGAGGAATGTGCCATGTCTGCCCCTATATTAAAGGCTGTTCAGAACATCTTCAAAGTACCTCCTCAGGTTTATGCAACATATCTGCATCCCACAAGGTACTGAGAGAGTAAGAAAGGTTCAAGAGCGTAGGAAATTAGGCATCTCTAAGCACTCACAGTTCTGTCAATTTCAGGGTGATGGGATCCCTTCCCATTATCCTCCAGTGGTTAAGGATTCCTCTCTAGCTTTTACGTTTCCCCAGTCCTTGAAAGAAAGTTTTTGCAAGAGGTACACAACAGAAGGAAAGTAAATGCTCACAACCCAGAAGAATGTATTACCAGGACTTCTGGCCACGACCATGTTAGCAAGGCATGATATATGTGCAAAAATCACCCTGCTGATTCTGAGTCACAGATATGTGTTACACCTTACCACAGTTTCTATATGCTAAGAGAAGTGAAACAGTATGAAAACTATGCTTTCTGATCACCAAGATGAGCTTCATTTTTTCCTTTTCAAATTTAATTGAAATACTCTGGAGGTAGTGATTTAGGCAACAAATGGCACAAACCATTTGTCATCCACTTTAAATGCGTGTTACAGAACCATCTAGTAGTCTTCTAGCAACAATTACTTTGAGATGTAAGACAATAGGGCAAGAAAGCTTTAGGAGCCAGCAGCTGAGTGACATTTTGATACTGCAAGAGTTTTATTCTCTCTTTGTGAATAGCTTTGAGGTGTCTTACAATAGCTGGTACTCTTCACCCTCTGTTCCTGGGGACTTGGACAGTTCAGCTTCAAATTTTAAAATAAGAACACATAGCTGCTCTGCTTCCTGAGAAAAATACTGAACATACAAAACATATTTTATTAAAAAGTTCAAATGTAAATAAAGTCCCCTTTTGCACATAGATGTATATTTTTAAGCCATTCTTAAGAGTAGTCAGTTGTGTTTTTTTTTTTCAGTGCACAGAGTCAGCAGTAGTACCTCCAGTAGTCCCATTAAAATGAACACAGGAATAAAACCATAATAAAGTGCACTAGGAGTTACATGTCCTGATCACAGATGAATATCTAATTCAGGACATGTTATTCTACAAATCAGTACAGGTTATATGAAAGGCAAAGTACTCCCTGCAGGAGGGGATTCTGTTGCCTAATAAATGCTCAGACTTGACTGTTCAGTTTTAGAAACAAGAGGTGCACAGCCATAGTAAGTTACCACACACTTAGTGGAAGCTGAACTGCTATGAGACTGCAATCTGCAGACAAACGGCCTCTTTCTGAGGTGATGGTATCTAACATGCTGTGCTCACACAGAGAAAGCAGTCCAGCACCAAGTGGGAAGTATGGACATTAGCCTCTGTGTGGGTGCCCATATCTTACCCACAAACCAGCAGCAATTCAAAAGCAAGTGATAGCATAAGTCTTTTGAACATTAATAGAGTGCCCTCAGGAAGGAAAAGCGTATCAGCAAAAGATATATCAGCAAAACACAAAGTTACAGTAAGAGGCATGCTAATCCTTGAAAGGCAAACTGTCATTCAGAGAGTCTGAATACTTACAAAAATTCATAGATGTCACACAAACTTGAAATCGGGAAAGAAAGATAAAAGCAGTATTAAGATACTATTTCAAATCCCAGGCTTAATGAGGTTGGTAGGAACCTGACTGCTGACTTCATAAGAACACAATTTCACAAGATGGAAGAACCAGAGATTTCCTTAGAACAACAATCCTTAAAGACAGGGGGAGAATATAAACATCTTGCTTGAAAACTGACAGCCAAATTTTTCCCAAAGAACAATCTCCACAGTCCCCTGCAGTCATTATCTTCAAAAGATTATCTTTGTTTGGCATCTGCTGAAAAAATCTGCTACCTGGAGATACTGACACAGATCTATAGTAATAAACAAACACGGAGATTGGTGGTATCCCTACTTCAGTATCAACCAGAAGACATATCTTTGAAACATTTCAAAATATTTTGGCACACATTTTAAAGCATGACTTGGAATATACAGACTTCTCAGTCAGCTGCTCTGTGTATCTGCACTATGTAGTTCTGCAGGAGGTGATTAATTTCTTGACAATTTATAGTATTTACTGCCCTCCTGCTGCCAAGTAAACAGGTTTATAAACTAATGAATGCCCTCACTGTAATAAGAAGTGGGAACATATGAGTAATATTGGTAAAATCAAGGCATCTACACTTCTAGGACAGCACACACTTGTCTCATAAAAGGAGGGTGTCAGCACGAAGCCAGGAGTGCACTTGTCTCACTGTTATCAGACCTAGGACTGATTGCAGGTGCTCTGGGCAGTGCCATAGGCATCAGGAGGTGAGCACTGAGTGTGGGGACATACTCAGCAGTGTAGCTCAAAAAGCTACTGGAAGGCTTGGGCTTCTCACTGTGAAGAGAAGGAGTGGAATGTTGGAAGCATTTCTCATGGCATCTGGAATATCAGATAGCTGTTTTCAGGTGGGGAGATAAGTCAGTGAGTGTATGTATGTTAGTGGTTTAATGTACAGTAGAGTTGTTTTGTGTGTTGGTACACTCAGAGCTCAGTGTGTTGCTCCAAAGCAATTCACTGCATGTGAAATGGTTCCCCTGCACATGGAACACAGCAGCACCACACAGAGCACCCCAGTAACAGACCCCTCAGCTTCAGAAAAGTTATGTTAAAGGTGGCTGAGATCAGATGGTTGGCTTTGCGCTTCCAGGTGTGGTTGTTCAGAAATTAAGGGTGGAGTACAGCAGTTAATCATCACAATTCATCATCATTATGAAGGATGGTTTCATGACACTCTTCTACCTCAGCCTTCAGCGCATAGCTCCAGCATAGTTGTCTGAACTCTTGCTCTGCAAACGTTCCTCCATGACCGAGGTTAGCAACTTCAGTTCTGATATTAGCAGGCCACATCTCTCAGTGGAGCAGTCCAAGAGCGGACAAAGTGCAACTGATCTTACTGCCAGATCCTGCTTGTGGACCACTGTGTGTGCATTGCTACAAGGCCAGTTGTAGTCCGACTGAAACAGAAACAGAGCTGCATTTACGGTGTGCTCATCAGTGGGTAGGCTGAGAGGTTGTCATTTGGAATGGACAGCCAGAGGCTCGTGGGTGAGAAGGGGGCTTTGCAGCTTCCACTTGGAGGCCTGCTTGCAAAGGGGCAAGCAGGAGGGCTGGCACATGCCTCACGCTGAGAAATGCCAGTTGGCACAACCATTCCGACAAACACACATCTGACAAACACACGTTGACATATGTTGTTAGCTTTCACGGTTCTGTATTTGAGTGTATTTTCCTAAAGAAAGCAACATGTCTCCAGGCAATGGCAGCCCTAAGGAGGGCGATGCTCAGAGCGCAGTTTCCACGAGCGCTCACTTCTGAGCATATCACAGCAAAACTCCTCCTGGCAGCGCTGCCTGTCCTTCTTCTACAAGAGGAGAGCTCAGCGCGGAGCGGGAAGCAGCAGGCAGCCCACGCCAGCCGCGCAGGTGGGCTCCGGGTGCATTAAGTGCTGTGAGCGGCTGTAGGAGACGTTCAGCGCATGATGCGAGCGAGGCGCGCCCAAGTTTCGCCCTGCAGCGCTTTTCAGGGGTCCGTCCTGCGGGGCAACCGGTTCCTGCCCCCGGCCTCCTGCTACACCGTCCGCTGACGGGAACCGGCCCCGGCTCTCCCCGGCCGCAGGGCAGGGCAGGGCAGGGCAGGGCAGGGCAGGGCTGCTCGCGGGACGCCCGAGACGCAGCCTGGCCGAGGCCGGGGCCGGGCGGCGCCTGGGGGTGACGGGCGGGTCTAGGCCACAGCCGAGTGCGCACGCGTCAGTTCCGGCGGGGAGCGCGGCGCGTGGGTAGGAAACGGCGCGGCGGCGGGGGAGCGGAAAATGGCGGCGGCCGCGCAGCTCACGGACGAGGAGCTCTTCTCGGAGCTGAGGCGCTTCGGCTTCTCTCCGGGGCCGGTCACCGAGAGCACCCGGCCCGTCTACCTGAAGAAGCTGAAGAAGCTGCGCGAGGAGGAGCGGGCCGGAGCCCGCGGCGGCGCCAGCAAGACCCGGAACAGCAACAACAATAACACGGCGGCCGGAGGCGGCGGCGCCGGGAGAGCGGGCGCGGGCGGGCGGCTGGCGGGCGCCGAGCACCCCTACCTCCCCGGGGCCGCCGGCGGCGGGCGGAGCCGCGCAGCACCCCCTGCCGGGAGCGGCAAAGTGCTGCTGGGCTTCAGCTCGGACGAGTCGGACGCGGAGGCCGGCCCCCGCGGCCAGGCCGGCGGCAGGAGGGAGCGGGCTTCGCCCCTCTTCCGCGGCGCGAGGCCCGGCGGCGGCGGCGGCGGCGGCGGCGGCCCGGCCCCCCCGGAGGAGGCGGCCCGGCGGAAGCACAGCGCCTGGTGGGGGGCGGCGGCGGCCCGCAGAGCGGCTCCGGGCGCCTGGGAGCGCGGGGACGGCGGCGAGGAGGAGGAGGACGGCGACGACGCGGAGGGGGAGGAGGAGGAGGAGAAGGGCGAGCAGCGGCGGTGGAAGAACCGGACCGTGAACGGCAGCCGGCTGCTCGCCTGCGGCGGGGACAAGTACTCCGACTCGGAGGAGGAGGAGGCGGCGGCCCGGCAGCAGGTACCGAGGGAGGAGCCGGCGGCCCGCCGGCCCAGACGGAGCCTCGGCAAATCCGCTCCGTTCATAGCGAGCAAATGCGCCGCGGCCGGCGCGATGGAGGCGGGCCGGGAGAGGGCCGGCGGGGGCTGCGATGCCGGCGCGGCCGTCGCGAGTGACGGGGCGGCCGCTGCCGGGAGCCGCGAGGAAACGGCGGCCGCGGCGGCGGGGGGAAGATGCGAGAGTCCGGAGCCGGGTCCCGCCGGCCCCCGGTACCGCCTCGGCTCGTCCAGGAGGGCCCCCGCCGCGCCGACCCCGGAAGCGGACGGCGGAGACGGCGCCGAGCCCCCGGGCGCCGCCAGGAAGGCCACCAACAACCACGTCCTCGGCGGGGCCGTCGGCAGCTACGGCGCCGAGCCCAGGATCTATTCCGCTACCAACAGTCTCTCCCCGGGCGGGAGCGCCTCCCTCAGACTCAACCACTCCAACCATACGGGTTCAAATCACACCTACCTGAAAAACACCTACAAGAAGAATCTCTCCGAGCCCGAGGAGGAGCTTCTCCAGCAGTTCAAAAGAGAGGAGGTATCCACCACTGGAGGCTTCAGTGCACATTACCTGTCCATGTTCCTCTTAACTGCTGCATGCTTGTTCTTTCTGATACTGGGATTCACATACCTGAGAATGAGAGGTTCTGGAGTAGCTGAGGATGTGGGAGCCAACAGTAAGTATTAGGTCAAGGGGAAGGGCAGTTTCTTTCTGCAATGGGATGTACTGCTGCTAATCCAACTCTGCGTTCTCAGGCAGTCTGTGTTGCACAGTTTGTGGTTCTGCTGTTGTATGAACTTCCCACGTAAGATGGAGCGCACAGAAACAGTCTGGCCTTCCTAAAGTGATGTAGTGAAGCTTGCTAGATGTTTGGGGGTAAACCCATATCCCGACTATTCTCTGCTGTAATCTGTTGATACCTTGTTTTCTAGCACGTTTTCTTCACAAAGCAGTTTCATGTTTTGTTCAGTCTAGAAGATGCATGGTTAATAGACAATCGACGAGGTAAGGCTTTTACTCGTTTCAGAGAAGATGCACGTTTGGATACCTGGGATTCTTGCAGGGCGAATGTTTGACTGTAGCTGTTAAGTAATTAAGCAGGTTGCCTTTGTGTGTGTCTGTTGAGGCTTGGGGAGGATGCTGGGCTTTCAACACCGCAACAGACTTCGTGCAGGCTTTGGACCTGATATATATTATTTTCTAATATGTGCTTTTCTTATATATTTAGAATGAGAATATGATTATACATTAAATACCGTTTTGTAGTTTGATTTTCACAGGATTTTTTAATCTCGTACTACCTGGGGGCATCCATAATACAAGGAAGCAACTTTTTGGGGTGGATTTAGGAGCTACCATTTTCTGTTCCCAGAACATATGAAGATGGAAGTGTACCATTTCCACCCGAGAAGGCTCTAGTATCAGAATGATATTGAAAGATCATACCCATTGCTCATGGGGAGCAATGAAAAATAGTGTGAAAAGCTAGTTTTGGGCTGCCAGACCATTGGAAGGTTTTTGGAGGTTGTGTTCTTGCAGTCGTTGAGGAGAAATGTGTGGCGTGTATGCATGCACGTGAAATATTTCTTAATATTTTGTTGTGTAGATAGTAGGGCATGTGTATAACCATGCGTGAGCATGAATGAAACTGCTTTGCATAGGATGATCCTGCTGCTGGTTTGGGATCTGCTAGACGTTACAGGGCAGAAAGAGCACTATGGTTTGTTTATTGTATTCGTTTATTTATTTTGTCTTTCAGACCTTATTTATTACATTGCAATAGCTATAATAGCAGAACAGTTTCTTATTTTTTATGCTTTTTGTGGGAGGAGTGGAGACAAAGTATTTAGTGTATAGCAAGGTCAGTAGCAGCGAAGACTAGAACATGTGCTATAGTTCCCTTGGCTGTCCATGCAGCTCTTAATAACTATAGTTCAGTCCTGTTTTTGGGAAGGTCATGAACACGTGGGCTAAGATTTGTTGTAATGTAACTGTTGGGAGTGTTCATACTCCTGTTCTGTGTTTGACTTCTGACCGAAACCTACTGAAATGGTTTTCTGTACTGATAAGCTGTGCAAATCCACAAACATGTGTTTGATTATTTTTCCTGTCCCAGTTTTAAGTTATTGAGATCTGATGATTTTAATATAGAAGATATTATAGCCTGCTAGGATAAACTTCTCAACTGTGCTACTCAGTGGTTAAAACGTGCCCTGTCATGCTGATTGGTGAAGCTGAATGTCTCAGTTATGCAGGCAGCAGTAATGCTGAGAAAATAAATGTACTCTGAGCTCCTTGTCTTGGAAAAAAACCCTACTGTTTTAATGTGTGAGCTCTTCTACAGAAATTTGGGATCGCTCTCTTGAGTATATTATTCTTAGGTTGATGTGAATGGAACTAGGAAGTGGGGAATGTTCTCCTTTGCTTTGGTTTGGCTGCCCAGCCAAAGGTCTGGTGGTTCAGGCTTGCTCAGGAGTTCAGTTAAGCCAGTCCTTGGCCTGCTTCTGTTTGATCTTTTTTCAGAGGAACTCTAGAAAGCGAATTTTCTGAGGAAGTGTTTTGGCACTCACATTTCTTATGTCGTCCTTCCTTGCAGCCCTGGGCTTGAGGGATAGGGCCCATTGGAGGAAGAAGACAACAATTTTTGTGGCTTTTTTTCGATGTGGGAACGTGCAGGGAGTTACCTTGCTCACGTGCTCAGCACACACTGAATGAGTTCTTACTTCTGGAACATATTTGTGTGGAGAGAACACAGTAGGCCCATAGGATGGATGAGAAAGGCAGGACAAGCCAAAAAAGCACATCCCTACTGGGAAGGGAAGGAAACCAGTCTTCTTTTGAGTGGTTCCCTAAGCTTAGTTTAACAGCATCTCAGCTAGTCCTTTGGTTCTTATGCTTATGTGGGTATAGCGTGTTTTCTTTGTAGAAGTGGAATTGATTCATGCATTTATTATTAAAAATAATAGTGTAGCACATGAAACAATTTCTCAGCTAGATAATTAGATACTGTTTTTTCTGTCTTTTATTTGGCTTTTGGTAAGACTCCATTGGTTGCAGATGGTTTCATTATGGAAAAATTTATTTTCAACTTCAGAATATTATTGTAAAAAAAATTGGGATTTGGTCCTGTTGGACTATCCGTGCCTCCAGAACTATCTCAGTTACCATGAGAACATAAGAAGATAGGTGTTTGTATATTTGAGCTGCTTTTTTTCCCCTCTTGTAGGGAGTGGTACCTGACAAACTTTGAGTTGGCTGTCTTGCTCCTCTTGTGACATGAAGTTCTGTCAAAATAAGCTGCTATTCTGTGTGATGCACTGAAAAACAGTCGTCACCAACTGCAACCAGTGCTGGACCTGCCTTGAAATACGATGGGATTGTATGAACATCTTGCAGAGCCAGCGTAATAATTTGTCAGGAAAATGGTCAATTTGACTTCGATTTCCAAGAGCTCCTTAAACTCTGAAGAGTTTATCATCTCTTCCTGTTCTGTTTGTTTAATTTTGTGATGTTATTTGGAGCCTGGCAAGTGGCTGTTGGTGCTTCTGGGAGTTTATGAAGTTATTTTTCGAGGAAAATTGATGCTAAGATCAGTGGGTGTTACTCTGAGGTCTGGTATACTTTCCGAAAGGTGAGATTGCAACTGTGGGTGCTGTTTTTTGAGCAGTAATATAATATGTATGGCAGTTAATGTTACTTTCGCGTTTTCTGCTCCAGATACTTTTTGTAGGGAGTGGTTCATGTAGCAGGGGAAAAAAAAATGTTTGAAACGTTAATGTAGTTACTTTGTATCCTGTAGGTTCTTAGAGGAGAGGCTATTGAAAGTGGGGCCTATTGTTGGTGTTCTTGATCTTTTCACCTAACTTGATATAAAATAAATGCTGGTAGGATTATCCTAAGTTCATTTGCTTTAACTTGTATTTTTAAATATTTAATTCTGCTCTGTTGTCATTCCTTTTTTTTTTTTTTTTTTTTTTTGACTTCTAAGTATCTCATGTATTATAACTGCCATGGAATTTTGTGCAGGGAATTTCACTGATGAAAAAGCTGGAGTATGAAAGACAAGAGGTGAACCATTATGCACACAGGTCTGCAAATTACTACTGAAGTGCTGTGGCATTTCACAAATAACTGTTGAAACTTGCCTTCTAAGATTGCTCGCTGAGTCTTCAATGGGGGAAGATGTCTTTTAAATAAGAAATGCTTATGGAAGAGAACATAGTAAAAAGAGGAAGCAAAATTAAAAGATTTGGATGGTTCATGTGCAGTGTGGATATTCATGTTGCTCATGCACTACAAATGGTAGTGCATACATACAACAGCTTCTGTTGGTGTATTAACATACAGTTTTACTTCACTTTGTGTAGATTGCTTTTAACTAGTTAGCAGATGTGTGTTCTGGGTGATACAAAAGGAAATCTTGAAGTGCATCTTAAAGAGTAATCTCTCTTGTAGCCAGTGTCACCGTTGTCTGTGTTTGGTAACTTCTGGATCATAATCAGTATATTTAAAACACTGGGCTGCCTTTATGAGAAAAAGTCAGACAGAATAATGAACTATACTTCAGGGTTCTTGATGTTTTTAAACTCTGAAGTTCTTTTTAGTGTCTTAAACTGCTCAAGTGGGGAACAAATGTAACCAAAACATGAGAAAGAATGTATCAGAAGAGCACAAGTAACTGTTCCATAGTGCAGAATAGTTTGTCTTAGCTGGCAACTTAAGATCGTTCCTAAAGGATAGAAAACAATGTATATGCTGCGAAGGTCTATCAGTAAGTGTAAAGTAGAAATATGAAAAATCATATTTGGAACATGAATGATGCAATTTCATGATGTCTGTATTTTAGAGAGAGCTGTTTGATGCTTCCTGTGGAACACCTAGAACTACCTTTGGAATATGGGAGAACTAACTTTGTATGCGTACCTTAAGAGTACTGTTGTTTGCAGATGTGCACAGCGCTTTCCTTATGCCACGATTTCAGATGTTCCTTAAATTTATCTTCAACATTACTGTCATGGGCTGTGTTTTTTTTTTCTGTGTGTGTGTGTGTGTGTGTGTGTGGAGTGATGAGAAATTAGAACTGAAACTACCCTCCTGGGGAGTGGGCATGCAGAAGAGCTCTAACAGAATCTGATAGCACAAGCTGTCAGTATCTAATTGAAAGTTTGGATTCAATGCCATAACGCATGGTGGTTTTAACAAAAGAATGTTTGGTTTCTGAGGTGAGAGAGCTAAGGGCAGTCTAGGATATGAAAGATCTGCAACCTTTTCGTGTTTATGGAGCGCTGCAGACCAGAGGGAAGTGGGAAAGCAAACAGCCAACTTGAGTTTCTTCTGTAACAGCAGCAGTGGTTACAGTGGGAGTCTTTTAAGGAGGAGCCGGTGATACCCACGGTCATACATCTATTGTAGCATCGTAGGAACCCCACACTGCACTGTTTTTTTTTTTATAGCATACCAGTAGGAGAGGAGAATGTTAGCTGCAGTTTTTCTGTTGGTGGGGTCCTCTGATGTTTCTTAAAAATCATATATGCTTAACATATGTTGACATGTGCTTCATGTGGGAGTACTAGGTTGCAAAACTTTGGCTTAATGCTTACTCAGCTGAGCTGTCAGGAGTGCTGGGGTTGTACCAAGCTGATCCCTGTCAGGCTTCTTGCCTTGTGCTTCAGAAATAGTATGAACACGTGAGCAGTAGGACAGAGCTGCTGTTTGGCAGTCTTATTTGCTCACTTAACGAACAGGTGAATTAAGCAAGTGCCTCAGTTTTTGTTAATGAAAGTACTGTTCCAGTGCTGTGGAGAAGAACACATTCCTGGTGGTTACAAAGAACTTTGTCCCTTACATGTTAAAATCTCCCATGAATATCTCTGTTCCTTCCTAAAAGTACTTGTGTTTTGGTAGATCAAGGGGAGTGAGTTGACCAGTCAAGATACATTAAGAAAAAAAAAGTAATTTTCAGAGGATTTGTGTTCTCTAAGAAATTCCATAGCTGTCTCTTTGTCCTGACTGTTCTTTTCTTGGCTCCTTCTATTTTTGCTGGGAGGTTTAGAATTGCAAGAGAAGGTGACAAAGCCTTTACCATAATTATAATAAATGAGGATACAGTTAACTCTGCCTCTGGTCAAAGCAACCATCACATCTTGTTTCGTGGTTACTGAAGAGTTTGGATTGAGCAAAATTTGGAAAGGATCAGTGTACTGGTGCAGAGAAATATACTGATTGGTGCAAGTACAGATGGGAGTACCACTGCACAACTTGCAGCAGACCTCATATAGGTTCCTTTTGTGTAAAGGGTTTGCTTCATTTTGTAATGTTTGCTGTTGAGCCCTCTTATAAACAAAAAATGGTCGAATTCTTGAGTGAAACTGATGGCATAAAGGCTTTGCAGTTGATGTCAGAGTGCAGTCTGTTCCTGGAAAATACAGAATTGCAAAACAAACTGGATGCTTTAGCTCTGTGCAGGTATGGCTTCTTTGCACAGCTGGTCAGACAGCACCTTGATGTCGTCTCATTATTATTATCTCATTATCTCTACAGTTTCTGCCCAGGCAAATAAATGGCTTGGGCTCACACATACCTGGGTTGGGATACTGCTGATATTCTTCCCTAGAAACTTGTCAGTTCCGTAAGTTCAGCCCAGGTGGAGGAATTGAAGATTGGTAATGGAGATGGAAGACTGAATCAAGTACTTTTGGATAACGTGAGGATACTGTGTGATGAGTAAGAAATTTGCTTACTATTTGTAATAAGGAAATGTATTAGGGATGAGGAAACTAAGACCCCAACCTCCTGTACTTTGCTTGTGGTCGTTTTCTGTGGCATTGTTATCATTGTCTGCTTTTCCCTGCTGCTGTGCTTTACTTCCATCCAAACATTTTAGTGTCCTTTCTCATTTCTACTGTGTTTCCAGTGTACTGTGGAGAATGAAAGGGTAAAGGAGTGAATGTCATACGTGCTAAGCATGTAGCTGGGAAACTATTGTAACATCTGACATTTTGCAGAGAAAAATCAAGTGTTCTGCTCATCTTGTAATGTGTATACCTTGCAAACAAGTGCCTTTTTGGAGTCTTACATTCCATTAATTCTTTGAAGTGGACTGAGTTACACTCTGAATTGATGTAGAAGGTTGTCTAATAAGGAGAGGGGAAGAGCTGGTAGGGAGGTTAAAAGAAGTTTAACATTGAATTAAGTGGTATTAAAGCCTACTAAGTAGATCAGTTGGATTTCAGTAATGATGTGGTAGATAAGTAAGAAGCATGACTCTTCATAAAGGAATGATTGTTTACTAATTCCTAAGCCCATTTGTCTCTGTTGTAGAAATAGAGGTCATTTACTTAATGGTAAGTCGGAAGACAGCATCTTGTATGTAAAGCAATTGTTTTCTAAGACTTCCTTTATGCTGCATTTATTCACTTCAGATTTAATGCAGCGTTTATATGCAGGACACATCTTAACCATTATTGAAAAGGTGCAGGAGCCTTTGCATTTGGACAGCATCTTGGTTAAAGCCTTGTGAGTCTACCCTTGTTAAAACACTGAGTAAGACTATTGCAAGAGGACTGTAGAGATGAATTGCACAAAACAGGCTTGTTTCTAAGGCAACATCTGAATCTTAATGTTCATTTTCTCCACAGAACACTTTCTGTGAAGGTCAGTTTAGTATGTGAATTGCTTAGCAGAGAACTTAGACTTATCCATTATGCCTTTAATGCTGTTGTTGGTTTCTGGATGTTCTCAGTAGGCGTTGTATGAAAACCACTCACCTTAACCATCAGCCTCCTCAATATCTTATCTTCATGTCATTCTGTAGTTACATCACAGAACATTCCTCAGCAGAATCATTTTGTGAGCCCACTTCAGTGTCATCGGGCTGCACAGCAGGGACATCTCGGGTCCAGTGTTCCCAAATGTCACACCACATCTCAAACAAACTCAGCTTTATCTGAATGTGTTGGGTGAACAGAAATGTAGCTAAACCTGATGCAAAACCTGTTGGTAGAAATTGAGCAATGGAGCGTTTACTGCAAGTGAGAGGTTCCAAAAAACAGAGGGCACATTTTTGTTACTGTTGCTTTAAAATGCTCTTGGTTGTGATATATATATATATATATATATATATATATATATATATATATATATATATATATATATATAATGTGTGTGTGTGTTTAATTCACTACACGTTTTCTGGGAAATGGTGAAACATTAATCATGACATTTTCTGATCATCTCTGAGGCTTGACCTGTGTCTAGAAGTTTAGTGGGCCGTTTGTTCTTGTTCAAACAGTGTTATTCAGACAACTACAGAGGGTATTTGTTAACTTTCCAGGGGCAGACTGAGTGGTGCATGTGTGATTAAACCCCTGTGAGGCCTCTTTTAGGCTTGGAAATCCTGTCAGAGAGTTACTGGGGAAGAGCCAGTCTGGCTGTCCTATTTGGGCTGTTCCTCACTCTTAAAAATTCCTTGGAAGGAGTTTAGTGTTACTTTGTAAATAGGAGAAAATGATTAATGAAATTCCTCAGTGTGATACTGAAGAGCAAAAGTGTGATGTCAAGTTCGTCCATCTGTTTCTGTATTGGTTTGGACCTCATGTGTGATCCAGGGAAGTTTCTGGAGGTGGGAAGTATAGTGTGGTGTGTTTTTATTTTTATTTTTTTTATTTTTTATTTTATTTTTTGTTTTAAAAGGAAGCTTATGCTGCTCAGGGCAGAGTTTGCCCAGCTAAGAAAATGCAGACTTCCTTCTGAACAAGAGCCTATTCTTAATTCCTATTTTTGACTTTTTCTTCAAGCCTATGAAGTAATGCTCATCCAGGAGCAGTGCTAGATAAAGGTCTTTTTTCCTGAGTCACTGTGGGAAGTGGGTAGTCTGAGCTGTATCTAAAAGATATTTCATGTTTGCATACTTCATATCTTGTAGAGAAGACGACAAACATTTGTTCATTCTGATTAAACGCTTAGAAAAACCTGAAGCACCGTTGAGAACATCTAAGAGAGCCCTGGTGCTGTACTGTCTGTGCAGTGTCTTCTGAGCTATTCGGTTTTTCTTTTCACACTGAAAACCAGAAATACCAGCCTGTTAAGTACTCTTGAGAGCGCAGCCATTCAGAATGGGCAGATGTGTATGCACAGTCTGACTTGGTGATCCTTGGTGCATTGTGACCAGACTCTTTAAACGCCATAGACTTTTTTTTTTCAACTTTGTTCACCTTGAGCAAAGATGGGCTTGCATACTGTGGAATTGGACGAAGCAGCTGCTAATGTTTTCTCATTTATAACTTGAAATAGTGTTTTTCCCTCGACCTTCAGCTGAAGGTGCTCTTTATGAAGAAACAACAGTTGCACAGAGTTTGTAGGTGACACTTGAAAGAGAAAAAAATAATGGAATTTTAAACCAGATTTGTTCTATATGTGGTGTTTGGCACTAAAGTCATTGGTTTGTGGGAGGACCAAGCTGGAAAAAATGGCATGAAAATACCAGGGTGTCTGATTTTCAGGGCTGTTGATTTTTGAGGTCCGAAGACCAAATAAGATCCACCTGCCCTTTTGTAAGGGAACAAATTGGCATGTTGTGTTTTTTGCTATTCAGAAGATGGGACTGTGCAGAGCTTCTTACCCAAATCTTGGCATCATACTAGTAGCTATTACAAACGTTCACATACCAGATTCAGCATCTTAATCCACAAGCACCTCCTTAGGCATAACCTTTTTAATTTAAAGAAGAAAACAACAACAACGAAACAACAACCGCAAACCAATTATGATAACAAAGTTGGAGGCCTTGGTTCAAACAGACTCCTGGGCTGAGAACAGGAGGTAAAGGTAAGCCTTAAGTGTAAGGGCAGCTGTGATGTATGGCTGTGGTAGCCCAGTTCCCTTCGGATAATCAGTTCGATTTGAACCTGACAGTTAAGTGTAGTGCGTGTGGTGGTGGAGGCAGTGTGGAAGGATACCTGACCCTTTAGACTTGCTCCAGCTGAGGTAAAATGAAAGTTGTTGAGTTATCACCCACTTTTATTTCATTTTCAGTTTGATGTTAGTGAGCTCATCCTGGTTTTGAGCTGTGCAAACTTCTGTATGTACTGGGCAGCTTCTCTGCGGTCCATACGGGTACTTTGGTAACCTGTCTTGCTTCTTCTCCAAAAGCTCATCTTTGTAGTGACAAGAAACACTCTAGCAGATGAATCTCCTGCACAATGGAGAGAAAGCTCCTTTTTCTCCCTAGGATACACCGGGGTACTATTCTCAGGCTTTTTCAGACTTTGTATAGGGTGTGGGCCACTGTTTAACAGTTCTGCTACTTGTCTCAGTGTAAGTGCTGATGGCCAGAGCAGTCTGAGTAGTTAAAAGGACAAAGGCACAGCGGAACACCGGTTTTGAAAAGAAAAGAATCGCGGTGTGATCTTTATCTTGAATTTGTTAATGGCTTTGCTCTCATGATTGAGGGTCTTCTAAGGATTCTTCTGTCAGTGCGCTCTGTTTGAATGTTATCTTTGGATGCTGTGAGCTGCTCATAGTTCTGTAGAGTGATACTAATTCTTTGTAACTGAAGTCTGTGTGGAAGAAGAGGTTGACTGTATTTGTGTTGGGATCTCTTCAAGACAGGAATCCTTCCTGCTTGCGCAAGATGAGGAGTGCTTCTATGCAGATTGGCCCCTCGGGGGAATGACAGTGCACATAATATTTAATTGCAACTTCCCAATAATTGTTGAACCTTCTGTGTTTTAATAACACTTGCATAACCAGTTTGCTCTCCAGCTTAAACTTCGGAGCTTGAGGAAAGCCAGGCAGCTTCCTAATCTGATGCTTGAGCTGCCTGTGCTGCAGTGATTTCAGGGAGGCATTTCACAGCTTCTCAATGCGTTTTCCATTTCAGTGTTCATTTATTAAAGCCTTGGGGTTTTTTTGACCTTATAATGTATAAGGAGCTAAAATATTTTGGAGGAAGCAGAGAAGAAGAGTTAACACAAAGCCTTGTTGTGGTTCTCTTGCAGGCGAAGGTGTTCTTCACCTGCTGTAAAGTTCTGGGGGGTGTCTGAAGTGTGATGTTTTTCCTGGTAATAATTTGCAGCTGCTAATAAAAGCAGCCTTAGTGTTTTTCCTTTTCTCCTATATAAAATACTAGCCCATAATGGAGATCATTTGTATATATGTATGCAAGGAATGCAATACTAACAAATTTTTACAGTGCATTGCAAATGCACTTCCGAGCTATTTTTTTTTCTAATAGAACACAGACAAGTGTTTCCTCATTGAAATACAGTGTGTTTTGTAATGTGATGTAAAATAACGTGCGTGCAAATTCCGTTGCTATAAAACATCTATGCACGCTGGTAGAAATAAAACTGGAAAAGAAGACAAGTCTGTAATGAGCATTGTTTTGTTTGGCCTTCCTCCACGGACGTAGATGGTGAGAAGTAATGGTGTAAATAATGTAGCAGCTTTAATGTGCTCTTGTCCGAATTGCTCTTTTAGTCAGTGTGCTCCACTGAGATTAATGTAGGCATAGGAGGGATAATATTAGGTATGAAGACCAGTTTCTGGGTGGGTGTGGCAACTGGAAATACTGAGTTAAGCATTCAGTGACTGGCTCTTGGTACTTTTATCATAGCTGACCTGCAGTTGTGTACAAGGTACAGAGCAGTCTTATCTGCCTTGGTTTCTCATCTTTCGAGAGAACTAGGGACTTAGGTTACAGTGTTATTTATTTTTTATTTAATAGGAAGAAAAAGTCAAGTGAATTTCTTAAGAACTGACACCCTGCTCTTCTGTTTCACTTTCCCAGTGCTGGAGTGTTTATTAGACATTACACAGATCAAAGTAATGCATCTTTTAAGTACAAAGCTTAAAATTTCTAGTTTTTATAAATAATGAAGGCATTAAAAGTGAAAGTATTGTTTTTATTCAGGTTAAATTGAATCATAGAATTGTAGAATGGATTGAGTTGGCAGATCATCAGAGATCATCTAGTTCCAGTCCCCTGTGGTAGGCAGGATTGCCAATGACTAGATCAGCCCATCAAGCCTGGCTTTCAATGCTTCCAGGGGTGGGGTATCCACAGCTTCTCTGGGCAGCCTGTGCTGGTGCCTCACCACCCTCTGTGTGAAGAATATCTTCCAAAATGTCTAACAGAAATATCCCCTCTTTCAGTTTATATCCGTTTCCCCCTTGTCCTGTCAGTGTCTACCCGCATAAAAAGTCTGTTTCCCTCCTGCTCATAACTCCTTTCAAGTTTTGGAAGATCAGAATGAGGTCTCTCTGGAGCTTTCTCTTCTCTAGGCTAAACACATCCAACTCCCTCAACCTTTTATAGTAGGAGAGGTGCTCCAGCCCTCAGATCTGATGAGACGCTCTCAAAATGGTAGTCACCTTAAAAATATACTGAATTGCTGTGATTCTGTTTACAGAATCTCTCTGTTCAGGTCTATGTTAACCATTATTTAAATAGGCGAGAATGTGTTTGAATATTCCTAGGTAAGGTGATGTAGCTGAAATATGGAGAGTTCGCCTTTGACACCCCTTAGGAAGCAGCAAAGAACTTCACAAACAAACAAAAAACACCTCTTTCAGCTCTTACCTAAAATGAGGGCTTTGCTACTACTAGGGCAGAGAGAATATCTGGAAGTCTGTCACAAAAAGATAACTTTCATTCCTAGAGAGGAGGGTTTTGTCAGCAAAATAAGTAATAATGAAGTAATTTGGTTGTATCATCAACCCTTATCTTGCCTGTTCATATGTGGAATTAATTCAGATGGTATTGGAGCAAGTTATTAATGAAAGTTCTCTAAACTGACTGAGACACTTGAAAAACTGACTTGAGCTCCATCTTTCCTTAACATCCTTTTAAAATTCTCCAATCCTTTTGGCAGATTGTGCTACCATTCAAAAAAGAGCATGGCAAAGGTGTGGTCAAACTGCTGTGGTCCAGCAGGTTGTTCTCAACTTAGGTGTTTACTGATCTAGAAGTACAAAAACGTTTTCTGAAGAAAAGATTAGCTGTAATGAAGGAATTGCTTGGCTTTATATGCAGTTTGTGTCATCTTATAAAAGCACATATTTGATCTACTCATTCTAAGTGGATTCCTCCTGAATTTGAGCAATCTGGAGATGGAGATCATAGATATCTTAGTATTGAATAATTGCAGAGAGGAAAATAAAGGTAGGATTATTTTGATTAAGCTGTCTGAAAGATGGAGCTCTGGAATCACGAAGGAGCTGATATGTTTACTTTAAATTGGAGGTACTTGTATTAAAGCATCCTCTTGGGCTTTTAAAAGGAGTTCCTTGCGTGTTACAGAAAGTATGTAGACATCCTGTTATTATGTATATCTTAGGATCTGTTTTAACTTTTGTTCCTACTTCCAAACTTAAAGGTTTAGAAGCGTTCAGACAGCATACTAGGGACCGTGTGACATGTACATGGTATGTTGCTACCTGGGATCGGTACTTGACCTGAGTTACCAAAATAGAAAACAGAGTCTTTGGTTGATGTTGAAAGTACTTGAACTATAAAATTATTGACAACTTGTTTCATTATCTGTGCTTTAATTTCATTCTTTTTCTGATGAAGAGAAAGCTAATGGAAAGCCTTAGGCTGTCTGCTTTCTGAGTACAAGTCTTCTTTTCCAGGACAAGTTTTGGGGAAAAAAAAAAAAAAAAAAAGACTAATACTTTGGGATTAGTTTGTGTGTCTTCATAGATGAGAGAGAAAAGTAATTTTCTCTTTTTAGGGAAAATGTACTCTCTTCTGTGGAAGCTACTAACTTGGAACCATGCATTGCAGTAGATAGTCTCTGTATCCTTGTGTAGATGGCATTTAGTACTTCCTGAATCATCACATTAAGAATTTATTCTGACAGGTTAATTGGGATCATTCTTATTTCTGCAGATGTGACTTTACAGCTGTTTAAAGTTGCATTGAAAAGTTGCTTTTGGTTTATCAAATCATTGTTCTTTGAGAAGTAGGTTATGGGGCTACAGCAGTTCTGTGAAAAATGGTGACTCGATTTTCAGTAGTGATCAAGAAGCAAACACAATGGTGGGATTTTTGAGGAAGACAATTGAGAACATAGTGTATTTGGGAATATATATTTTAGAACATCCATAGTGCTCCTTTATTTCTGAGTAGCGTCTTTCTCTGGTTTACAGCCTTGGAAAAGATGAAGCAAATAGAAAAGTAGAGCTGAAAAAACGTTCATAGAATGTTCAGTGGTCAAAGGCACATGGCCCTCATTGCAAGGAGGAGTCATCACTGAGTAAGAGTAAGGACTGGGGAATGAAGTAAGGGGATGAGTATTATGGAGGAGCTGGATGTAGTCTGATTACTCACTGCTTCCTGTAATATGAGGAGGAATTTCTCAAATTGAGAAGAGATTTTTCACATATTCATGTTTAATTTGTGGAACTCTTGTCACCTTATGTTGCTGAAGCTGAGAGCTTGCTTAGGAGCAGACAAATTGATGGGGAAAAGGGCACTGGTACTAATGCATATAGGCAAAAAAACACTTTTATGTGACTCAGGAAATTTAAGGTGAAGATTTGTTGATGGCTAGGAGAATATTCTGATGACGTATCAATACTTCTATGCTTAGATGATTGCTTTTGCTTGTGTTCTCTTGATTTCTCTGTCCAGTTAAGAGCAAAACCTTTCTGATGTTTCTCGTGAGTCCTTGGGTTGTCCCACTGTGACTGTTTCTTCATGTGTCACTTTTTATATCTGTTGAAATGTTGAATGCTGTGGTGACAAGAATGGTGATACTGTTCAGGACAAGGCCTCTAGGAGGTGCCTGTTGTGGAAGGTTTGACTATTTTTTGTCATCCAACTTTAGCGACCGGAAAATAAAGATATCCCTTGTTTTTATACTTCATTAGTGGTACATACCTATCTTAAAAAATACACTTGTTTAAGACATTTGTGTATGTCTTGCTAGGTGTGACTGCCTGTGGAGTTGTGTCAGTCTGTGGAACTTGGCCCATTAGGGCTCTGTGAGAGCTGACTTGTGCATTCACAAATGTCTGCAGCTAGGCTACGGCTTCGTGTCTGTTAAAGCATGCATTGACAAAGAGGAGAAATCCCACTCTGTGCTCTCTGTTTGTCCTTGTGGAAAAACTGAAGGATTCCTTTGTAAACACTGTTTGCAATTGTTACCAATGTGTTAGGCAGGAAGCTGGGGCCAGTGAGTGGTTTTATTGTTCCTTTTAAGATGACAGCTGCTGTATTCCCTTGGAAATTAACCTTGTATGTTGACATTGACCACATTTGTATTCCTAAAGTTGAGTATCTCTGTGATACTTGGTGTGTGTGTTTGTGCTGACAGCTTTGTCTGTGACCCTCAGAGTGATGAGTTTTTGTTATTTGAGACCGAGCAGTTCTGCCACTGTAAGTCATCATTTATAACTTGACCCAACAAAGATACATATAAGATGTGTAGAATAAGATTCTAAAGGTTATTGGTTGTCTTTTCAGGTAAGCTGAGCAACGTTTATGTGCTACTTATATTTATTTCACAGGCTTTTTAATAATCTTATTTTTTTATTAAGTAGCTTTTAAATAAGATCACTTATTCAAAGTGCAATTTAAATAGAATATCCCTTCCTGTTCAGGTATGTTAATATTCTTTCTTCTTTTCTCCCGACTCAGATTAAATAATCCTGTTACCAGCCAAGGGAAAGCCTTGCTGGGAATAAAGCTCTTCTTCCAGGGTATCAAACCTCCATGCGGGATGCTCAGCTAGTCCACTTGTTTTAGAGGAGTAGCTCTTTGAAGCTTATAAACGTTTGAGCTTGATAGATAAGCCACTTTGAAGTCTCTTAGTTGTTGCTGTATGGTTGAGGTCTTGAACCTCCTTTGAGAAGCCTTGGAAGTATATGCTCACATAAGAAAGTTTTCTATTAGTAATTAGTAAGTTAATACTTGTTTTGGTAGAACAAGAACTTATTACTGTTTAAGGTAAACTTGTGCATTTTAAGAACTGTGAAAAAAACTTTTTGCACCGATAATGTGGACACAGTGCTTTGAAGTAACAGATCTTGGCTGTGGCAAGTGGAATGGTTTGATAAGAGTTTTGATTGTGGAAAAAACTGGAAAAAATAAAGAAATAAAAATAGTTGAGGATGGGCCATATTGATTCTAGTTAGTCATGTTTAAGTGGTGAATAGATTGAGATTTGTTAACAGTGGTCAGTTTCACACATAGGTGATGAGTTGCTGCAGTAGCATCTTGCATGCTTGCCTCTTTAAGGCATTGGCCATCCTAAGCTATGTTAACATCTTGCATGAAGTGTGTATCTCATACTGGTTAACTGCCCATAAAATCACAAATTTAAGAAATCCCAGTGTGTGAGTTGTAATGAGTCACAAGGATTGATTCAGTTATGTGATAGATCATTTTGGAGGGAACTGTGTGTTGTTTTTTTTTTTTTTTTTTTTTTTTTTGTCATCTTGTGTTTGTGAAGGGGTGGCAAACATTGAAATATCGATGTATCTCATCTAGATACTTCATAAAGGTGATCTTTTAATTTATCCAAATATGAAGTTATTCACCTGTGAGACTGACTTCACACCAAACCTGGGGAGGCTGTGAACGCAGGAACACCACTGCCTTTGCTTTGTTGCAGTACGTGGAACTGCAGCTGGCAGCTTTCAGTTTGCATCTTTGCAGTTGTGCTCCTGCTGTATGTGTATTTGTTCCATGGCTCTCATTGCAGCTCAAACGTGCTTGTCAGACGTATGGAAATCTACATGCTATTCTGTCTTGTGGGCCTCCCCTGCATTTAAAACCATACAGTTAAGTTTTCATACGTGCACAATAAGGTTGACTTTGGGAAAAGCCCATTGTTCCCCTATCTGGATAAGTAACCATTAAACCAAGATGTTGGCAGTCGTCTAGAGCCTTGGCTGTGTCTCTAATTCCATTTCAGGCTATTGAGATTAAAAATTGTGTGTACTGGAAATGTTCTACTAAGGTCATGAATGAAATGCATAGGGGCTTTGTAAAGTTGGTAGCTTGGTAGCCAATCTCTGATAATTTGCACTAAACAAAGTCAAAGCACTAGTAAAAATGCTTGATTTGAGCATCCTCTGCTTCTGTTAGCATTTATTAGTCTGATATCTGAATTGAGTGTTCATATCTATAAAAACCAGACCCTGTGTTGGGCCGTGGGCTGTTCTTTTGTATTTTTTTTTTTCCCTTCTGCAATGTCAGAGGAAGTGAACTTGTTTATTGCTTTGGGCAAGTGACATGCTTCTGAGCCTAGGCACAAGATCAGCCTCTTGTTTGAAGAGTTTCAAAGGGTCAGGCTCTTTCCTTTACTCAGAAAACATTTTTGATGCCCCACGTGGTTTGTTGGCTCTGATCGTTCCTTATCGCTGCTACATATAGGAGTAATAAAACTGTAATCTTTCTCACTTCTGCTTGTTTTTCAAAATTAAGGTGAAGTGGGTCAACATCTGTCTCCTGGCAGAAGTGCTGTGGAAGTTTTTGCAGGTAATGTAAGTTTTGTTGTTTTACAAAAACTATGATTTGTTCAGTTACATATCCAAATAATACTACATATAGTAAAAGTCAGGGAACTGCTATTTTATGAGTTGATCCTTCAGTTCCTTTGTACCCTCCATTTCTCCCACAGAAATCCTGCTTCAAATGTAAAGAAATGTGATATCTCAACCTTCTCTTGTTTTTTCCATTTATGGCTAAATTAATTGATCAGCTTAGTCATTCTGGTCATGGTTTGGGAGTCAAGATGCTGTCAGGCAGCTGGCAGCCGGTGATGCACCATGAAGACCTTTATGCGAGGGAGGGCTTTGCATAGGTCAGGTTTGTTTCAGAGGCTGTTGCTGGGTGCCTTCAGGTGCAACCAGGAATGCAGTGAAACAGCTGATACCTTGGGAGCGGAGGCTAACTGTATTTTGTACATGGAGTTACTTATTTTGGACTCCAGTTGTGACAGTACTTGTATTTTACTGTGCGTCAGTTGGAAGGCTGAACTGCAGAAATACATGAAACTGTATCCCATGTGCATGCCCGTTTTTGCCATGCTTTCACCATCAGTATGGTGGCACTTACTCCAGACCTTTAAGATTGTGGCAGGTTTCCCAGGACACTTTCTTTATCCTGTTTGTATTTGTGCTTGGTAAACTAAGGCCAGTAAAAATTTCATTTCCCATTTGAGTAGGACACACAACTGTTCACTTCTGCGTGAGCTCAGTCTCCGAGTGACAATGAGTTTGCAGCTTAGAGAGGCAAGACATTGTACTTTAATGGTGATTGCTTCCTGCCTCCGTAGATTTTTCTGTTACCAGGCAGTCATGCTTGAGTGTAAGTGTGGGACAAATGATGTGACTAGCTTCAGTTTCTCTTGCTTGAGGAATTTATTGTTGTAGCCAAGAGGAATGTGATAGATGAGTGTATGCTTTGGGGAGCTGTGCGCTGTTCTGTTTGGAAAGGAGTGGTCATTTTAGGCACATTGCACTCCTTGCCTAAGCGCTCAATATTTCATTTCTTACTCCCATCAGTACATGAAGTGCTGTGTAGTTGTACAGCTCTGTTATATGGCTTATTGCTTAGTAATAAAAAACAAGTCATTATACTCCTTTTTAAATAAATACCTGAAGCATATAAACCCTCAAATTATGATTTTAGTGCTGTTGAGTCATTAAGGCAAGAGTTTGGCAGATGACAAGCATGTTTTTGTTTGCCCGCAAACAGCTGTGAAATATGCAGATAAACAGGATGCTGGTTTAATCTAAATGCTGCCATAGCATGATATAAAATATAGAGCTTATGTCAAATGCTAATAGCTGCCTAATTGTTATTTCTTGTGTTATAGACTGGTTTGTTTTCATCTAAACAATACAGCATTGTTGTAAAATTGGAGTGATGGTGTACTAGTTTTTACTGTTTTCAGACTATAGAATGAATTATTTTTTTCTTTTTTTTGATAGTCAAGAATCCCTTCAGTGGAGAACTACAAAATATAGAAGTAAGTAAAAACATTTAATTTTGAGATTTCAGTGTGTCAAATGGTTCTATAAATCCATAGTGATCTTATCAGAATGTTGTGGTTTCAGAATGTTTTGCATGAGATTAGTCCATTTCTTGTTACTTGAATATTCAAGTTTTTGTTTTTTCATTTTGAGCAACATAAGTAGGATTACAAGACTTGGCTATCTTGTGCCTGTTGCTTTTTATACAGAGAAAATTTTACCTAATTTGTGTTCTCAACCTATAAGGAAAAAATATGTTCTAAGATTTTGTGTTGTTTATGGTGTTTCGTAGTGCTGTGGTAGAGCAAGTGCTAGTCTCCTGCAGAAAATGGATTGAAAATTTGCCTCTTTCACTTTGACTCTGTGCTACTGCTAGTTCCCATATTTGCTCTGTGATCTGGAGTACCAGGTAGCCTATTTTGAGATGTCATCATGGAAAGTATCTGGGTTAGTCTCAGTTCTGCAGCATGCATTTTGGTGGTTCTCTCTGGGGGCCTCCAATCTTTTGGCTGGCCTTTAAACAGTGATCTGCTTTTCATTGGCACATACATGGAAGTTTCACAAGATGCTTTTTTGGGTGGGTCTGGCATTGAGCCCTCCAAAAGAGTTGTTGCTTATTTTCAGTGGATAGTTTGGGCTAGTTTTTGTGAAGAAACTTTTACTGAGTCTTGTGAACAAATTACATTTAGTGAAGTAGTTTCTGAGGTACCAACAGGCAGATAAGCTGAACTTAGAGCACTGCTGTTAGTGTGCATTTGTGTTAGAGGGCTGATTTCCCTCTGCAGTCATACCTGATATTTTCCATTCAGGAAATGGGTAACAAGGTTGGTTAACTTCCTGGGTAGTACCAACTGCAGTACTGATTTAATCTCAGTGATGGATTTGTAGAAGCAGAATATAAGAGGCAGTTCTTGCTATTGTCTTTTGGGGATTAATCCATCAAATTTTTGATCAATGAAAAGGGCTTTCTGTGTGCTCAGTGTATATAATTGTTTCTTCATATTTTGAGTAACTTATTCCAGTATAAAAGGATTCTGAATTAATTTAAATATAGTTGCTCAATAATGATAAAGAAGTTTAAATCTGTTGTAAAGTAACAGTTCTGTGATGTTCGTATAATGGCAAACAGACCTTATACTAGTAGCCTATGCAGTTAATATCAACTGTGGCTTTTCTTAAGAAAAAATTACAGTAGCTTGGAGATAACAAAATTAGGTTTTTGCTGTCTGTGAGTCTTACATGGGGAATATGGCTGTATGATACTCCAGTGTTGCCCATGTGTTGTGTCACCACCCACTTTTAAGAGTAAAGCTCACTTTTATACGTAGTAGCTTTCAAAAAAGCCACCTGAATTCTTCAGGGTCACGGAACTGTAGGTGTTGGAAGGGACCTCTGGAGACTGTCTAACTCAATTCCCTGCTAAAGCAGGTTCCCTACAGTAGGTCATTGCACTTCTCTCTCAACAGTATTAAAATAACCTTCTGAGCTGTTCTAATTGGCTGAGCAAACAGATTCCAGGACGCAGTGTCAGTCAGGATCTGAAAAACTGGTATTGTAAATACTTCTTTAAAATCTCTAACATAAGTTATTGTTGGTGTGTGAAACATTATAGCCTTGTCCCTGTGTGTGTATACAAACAAAACTCGTTTTTCCTGATGATGTATAAAAATTTTGTATTAAATGTAAGAAAATGCCCTGCTAGTAATGCTGTTTGAATATTAATGCAATTTTTTTTTTTATAATTCTAGGAAGATGAAATAAGTCTCATGATGAACAGCTTATATGCACTTCATGATAAATTGGCACAAGTAGCAGGTAACACTTTAAAAATATTGTGACTAATAGTATTATGGTAACAGCTACAGAGATGTCTGTACTCAGTGATCTGCAACAACTGCTGTATTCTGAGGCCCTGATTATCTTTAGAGCTCTGTTTTGAGAAACTAAAAGTCCCATTTCTAGGTCATGTACACTGCCTTTTCCACCAGTGTACTGTCTTTCATTGCAACTTTTTTGAGGTAATGTGGAAGACTGAATATTTTGGTCTCAGGATTTTTTGTCTAATGCCTGAATGCTCTATTAATCTGATGTTATTAGAAGGTTTAAACACGCTGGATGTGGTGAGGCAAAGGTGCTCATTTCACTCCAGTGGAAAACTGTTCAAAACTATTCTACATCAGGCAAAAATGTTTAGTAGTTAAACAAGATGTCCTTGTTAGACAAATTAGTTTAAATAAGCTATTGACATACTATACATAGAAGTTTCCATTAGTATTATATCAGAGGTGGTGTTTAGAATTAATTACTGAATGTTCAAAATCACTGAGCTTATGTCTAGAGTCACAATTAAGACAGCTTTAAATTGAATGGATATTTACACATCATAATTGGGAAATTGTAAAATTAAGACAATTGTATAACTTTGTTATCTAGTGAATATGATTTACAGGAGAAACTATTCTGTGATTACTGAGTTCAACATCCTTGCTTATTTAATCTATAGAGTATTTCAAAGGCAATGATTCAGTTTTTCTATAACTGTTCTGTGTGACAACTATTTGTTTTGCAACAGCCAAGTACCACTGAGAAGCCTTCTCAGTGTATTCACTTTCTCTGTATTCAGACTCACTGTTGTCAGGTACTACGTGTATTTCTCCAAGGGTGGAAATGGGGGAACAGCTGTGGGGCTGACAATTTATGTCCAGGACTGTATAGGAAATGTGTAAGAAATCCAAGCAGCTCTGTAACACCTTTAAATTACAAGAGCGTTCTTCCTGCAGAAGCTTTTGTTTCCAGAATGTTTACAGTATTTACAGTGAATAAAATAAATGTTTGGACAAACCCCACAGGATTTTTCCTTGTTTACAGTATGCTTTAAACCCAAGATAGTATCCTGAACACATTCAGGTTAAACATTCTTTCACTTTTTTTTTTTTTTTTTTAATATATGTCATTCTGACTGTGAATGCCTTGTAGCATTAACTTGTTTGGTTTGATTACAGAATGATTCTGTTTCAGTCATTTCGTATGTTATAGATGGTAGTGCATAATTCTATGCTATCCGTCACTGAGACCAAAAGATTTCTTCCATGCAAGGTAGCTAACCTGTGGCTTGGAGGAGTATCTTTTGAGACCTGCAGCTGTGTGCAGCAAAGCACTGAGCAGTGTGAAATGGAAGTAATGAGTTATATTCTTTCTTCAAAAGAGAGAAATATAATAAGTCTGCCCTTTCCTTGGTGTTATCTGGCCCTCCAGTGGCTGTATGGTAAATGATGTATTTGCATGGATAAAAATGTTCAGCACTTTATTTCTGCATCTGTGAAGGAAACTGAGTTTTATTCATTAATTGGGGTTTATTTATGTGGATGAACACTTAAAAAAAAAAAAAACCAACAAGAAAAACACACTTAGCAGTCTGCCTTACAAGAAGAAAATATATATTCCAAGATGATCTACTGCTTTCTTCCCTAGATCTCAAAGATGTGCTCATCTCTGTTAGTCTGCTTCTGGGTAGGAGTCTCTTCAATGCTTATATTCAGAAAATGTGACTATACTTTCTTATTGTATGGTTCTCAGATTGAAACCATATTGCAAGATTACCTGTTGCTCACAAAGTACCTTTCATGTGATCTGAATTAATTCATTGATACTCGGACAAAAGTTACCCTCACTGCCAGCTGTTTGTAAGGTATGAAGGGAAGAGGTCTGCCATCCCCATTTTCAGTCCTGTGATGATGTTGGCCCAGCACAACAGTTGGAAGCTGTTTGAAGGTCATCTTACACAGGAAGCTGCTAGAGAGATGCAGCATTTAAAAGCATTGGTCTTATACATAGCAAAGCATTTCAAAAGAGTGAAGTAACGAAAGACAGTTTTAGTAAAAATGGTTCTCTTCAGGTGTTGCATACTTCAAAAAGTTTCTCTCATACTTGGCTGTGACTAATTTACATTATTACTGTTAAAAAGGTGAGATAGAAATTGCACTAGTGTCTTTTGTTAAGCTTTAGTCAGCATTCTAATTGCAGTGGAGATGATCACTTCAGAATTTAGTTTCTAGCCTTCTGTTTAATTAAGCTTCTTACATTTTTTTAATTGAGCTAGTGTTTCCTGCTTTGTCAACTTAAATTGGAGAGCAAATCATGTGGCTTTAAATATAAAAGATGATGCATTGAAATTTGTTTTAAGTAACAAAGAGTCACGGTAATGCTTTATTATTTTTTTATTTGACTTAGTATACTGTGTTCCAGCTGTAGATGCCTATTCTATTCTGTGGTGCTCTGATATTATGTAAAACGATTTAATTATCCCCTATAAAAATAGATTGCTTTTAATGCATCACTGTTCTCAGAATTATTAATGCGCCAAATCTGTGGTGAGTAATGCCTACCTCAGAAGAAACCAGAGGGAAAAGCAGAATCTCCTCATTCAGTTCTGAGTTGAATTTTGTGTTCTTGCATTCTGCCTTTGTTAAAAACAGGAAGATATTGTATAGTTTAGTGCCTAATGCTTTTATTCTAAAGCAACATCTGTTTCATTTAAATTAGGCTTCCTTCTAGCATCTATATATATGAATTACTGGATGTTTGTCTTCCATGGAGAGTTCAATAGATGGATCCATTTTTAGTCAGGTTTACAAAATGGACAAGCCTAGTCGTCATCGTCCAAAGAAGCATCTCCTGATAGATACGGCTATTTCCTTGTACACAAAGAATTTTTTTACTTAATAAAATGCATCTTTGGCTTGGCATTTTCTACAGAGGGGTCTATGAGGTTTAGGTTGTTTCATTCTGCACTGAAGGACAGCACAGATCCTCGAGATGTGAGGTGAACTAGAGTTCCATATGGAATGAGACTCACTGGTAAAGCCAAGGCTGGAGGCCTGGCAAAACACTAGCTGTTCCTTGATGTGTTAGCTACTGTTTCTGATAGCTCTCTCTGTTCTGTCACACGCCTTAACCTTTAGTTCTTCAGATAACTGATATTTCTTCTTTAGAGTTATTTAAAAGCTATCTAACAATTTCTGGTTTTCCATGTTGTTAAGTAGTAGAATTTGCCTTTGGGAGATCAGGCGTTCATACTTAATCTCACAACATTTGTTCTGCTCTTACTTTGATTATTCACTTCTCTGAGCATCAGACTTACTTTCCGAGTGGTTAATAACTGCACCAAACTAATTCAGAGTAAGCCTTTATTTGCTAAACACTAGCTAAAACAGTGGCTGAAATGGCATATAGGAATACCTTACTGCTTGTAGTAGAATGGACATTTACCTGACTTGCAAATTTCCCAACTTCCTGCAAGCTTTCAGATTCTCAGCAACAGATGAGTTAGAGCGAGTAGCTGCATCTCCAACAGCTTTTTGCACAGGGTTGAAACTATATGATTAATAAGCTTGCTGATTTCAGGAATAGGAGGCAAGATGGAAGTAGTTTTTATTTATTCTTTTTTGGGATCTCATGAGCATAATTTGAAGTGATAGGCCTTAGATACTGTCAGTACCTGCGCACCAAAAGCACTTGTAAGTGGTACATCTTCACAGTTAGGAAAAATAATAATACTAATAGCTAGGAAAAGTGTAGTGAAGAAACTGTCTTCTGGCTTTTTAAAAATGAGGCAAGAAACTGTGAAGTTGGTGTGTTGGCTGCATGCTGCATAAATGTCAATGTTGTTCCTGGAAGGAGGCAACTAAGATTAGAATTTTACGATGCTAAGTACTCTAGTCTGCATCTAAAGGAGCTTTTGTCCCTGTTTAAGTTGTAGTACTGCACTCTTCTACAATACTGAATGGTATTGTCAGTCAAGATATTTGAGAGATGGAGCAATTTAAAAAGACTATCAAGATGGAAAAGAGACAATTGATAATAAGGGAAATGCTCACCTGTCTCCAAAGATCAAGGCCTGCAGGGGGGAACTCCACAAAGGAGGGGTCTCCAACAAGAGATCCTTCCTCAGTGGTGGTCAGCCCTTAAATGGAGTCTAGGAGAGGTGGAGCGAGACTCCACCCCTTCTGGTCACACAGGTGCATTGCCTTCACCTGTGCTCCTGCAGCTGACTCAGTGCTTGCCTCAGTTGATCAGTCAGTGGCCTCAGGTGATCAATCAGTGGTTCAGGCCTTGATTCAACAGTTCCCACAGAGAGAATCTAAACAAAAGTTTTAAAATCCCACAGGTATAAAATATAAATTTCCCTAGCTTTGCTATAGCTTTCGGAATTATTGTTGGGTATAGGTGCAGGAGGTTAAGGCCTCACCTTGAGTTAGTGGTAGGCTGGATTAGTTGTTTTTCCTATTTTATTTATTTTTTTTACTGTTTTGTTGAGTTTATAGGTAGCAATATTTTTTATTTTTTTAGAAAGATTAAGAAAAATAGTTTGTTACTCTCTTCCAGTTCTTCAGAAATAATAAAACTGGTGTTAGATATTTTGCTTTTGTATGTGTGTTGGCGTGGCTGTCACTTATCTATTTTTGCATAAATCAGATTCCTTCAGTTTTGTAAAAGTAAATGAGAAAGAAGGTGGCATGTGGCTGTGAACCAACTGTGCCTTATTTCCTGGCTGCTTCTGTGTAATTTTCAAAAGAATTAGGAAGATGGTTAAACTAGCGGCCTGGGTCATGTTGGAATGTTGTATGGCTGCAGGAAGGTGAGGAAGTACTGCAACCTGTAATGTGGTAACCTTGCAGATACAATAGAACAAGAACTAACTGTCTCTATAAAATAAATGAGCACCTGTTTCAGAGTAAATGAAAATTATTTGAAAGATGTTGAATCAGGGTGTAGCAAATCTGTCATGGTAATGTTCTTCATACTATCTTTTTCCAGCTTCATATATTTAATAAATATTGAGGTATGCTCTTTGATCATCATGTGAAGTTGTATTGCTGATATCTGTACATATTATTAGTTGTGACAGTCTTTTTTCTTTTGAAATTTCATTGTGATATATTTTTAAGAGAATTATTTGGTTATTCCTGTTTGTATAGATTACATTAAGCATAAGATTGTGTTTACGTGGTTTTATTTTACACAATGAGCTAATACATATGATCAAAATAAATCTTAATTTCACCAGGGAAACATGAATGTGGCAGCTCTATTCAGAGAAACCTTACCGTCCAGGAGGCAGCTGCATATTTGAAAGTAAGTAATTGTGATATTTTTCATTGGTTCTAACTTAAATTTTTTGCTGACACAGATCTTAAGGTCTATTTTCATTTTAGTGTGATTTAATTTCAATGTAGTGACTTAATATTTGGATTAGAATTGAGTGTTAATTGGAATGTGTAGAATTAACACCTTTAGCACGTACTATTCTTGTTACTTGGGGAGATAGAGAGATTTTGGGGGAGGGGAACAGCAAATAGAAAAAAGATGTGAGGGCAAAGAATTGATGCTAAATAGTGAATTTTAGAGGAGCAATTTTCAGCTAGGTTTGTAACTAGTGTGTTTTATTTCAGACAGATTTTCAGTGAGCACCGCCTAGTGGCTGGATTTGCTTTTGCCATGTAGGTTAGAATTGTTAATAAACGGTGATGGTGACTTGACTTTATCTGTTGTCCTTTGTTTGAAGACTATTAGCAAGTCTCATAGCTGCTCGCAGCATGCATGAATTCACTTTGCCAGTGTGAGAAGCTGTGCAAAACCTGAGAATTCAAGATCAAAGTCGTTTAATTTTGATTACTGCTGCAAATTGCTCGATCTTTGCTCTATCTGTGTATCTTTACTGTGACATGATAACTTCCTGGTTGCTTAGAAAGTTTCTCATTCATGTTTATCTTTTGACAGAATATAGATCCAGAATATGAAAGTGTATTTAACACAGCACTACAGTGGATATTGAATAGTGGGGAAGATGTTGGCATCAAGTAAGTGATCTTTATTTCATAGCAGTGCGTTCTGATGGGATGTGTTCTTTTTTGTAAATGTGTTATATGTTTTAATAGGTGTCTTGGCAATGACCCTAATGATATGGATGTCACTAATGTGACAGATGTGAAGTACCTGGAATCTACTAGTCCAAAGATGTCTTTCAGGTGTCGTTTTCGCCGTGCATTTATTAGTGTAACTCATAGATTATCAATACCGCTTTTAGGTAAGTTATCAAATCTGTTTTTTTTTGTTTGTTTGTTTTGTTTTTCTTTTTATTATTATAACTGTACCCCATGTACTTACATAAAGAGGAGAAAGCAGCACATTTACTAAGTGTTTGTTCAGACATACATCCTAGAATTTCATCTGATATCCTGGTGACAACATAGTCTGCTTTACACTTTTGAACCACACTGTGTTTTTGCATTACTTGCTATCATCTGCTGCTGTAGTCAGCTAAACAGATCCCTTCCCTTCAAACTGTGACTTTTTCCCAGCCAAAGCAACACTTTGTGTTTCAAAAAATCCAGATTGGGTGGATTTGAGAAAAAAGACATCATGGTCTTTATTTTGAGACTATTTCACTGTTATTCTAGGAACTTGAGGAAGATCATCTTTTTATAGTTACATTTCCATTTCTAGAAGAAGTTTCATGTACTCTCAAGTTTATCTAGTTCTTACCCATACTGAAAATGGTGCAGAATAATAATAAGGACCAACTGAATATAGACATTTCAGTATTTCTAACCAGGCACATGGAAAGAGCTGAAGATGTGCAATTCATCTCATGCATGTATTGAAGATTCAGGAGGTCATTTATCTCTGTATCTTAACAGTTTCGTAGAGTTCTTTACTAGCCTTCTGACAAACTGAAGTAATCCAAGGCAAGCTGTCCAAGATGGCTGTCTTTCTGATAAAAGTGGGTACAAGGATTGGATTGGAAGGTGAAGGCAGAACTCAGTGTACTGGTCAACAACAGCTCTCAGTCACGCCGAGCAAATTGCTTAGTGTTACAACTCATCTGTATTTGAGATATGTCAAATATCTCAAATACAGATATTATTCAAAGATATGAAGCACCTTTTCAGAAATTAACCATCATTTAAAAGTTGGATGTGTTGTCATCAATACCCATTATGGTTTAAAGTGATGGTGTCCCTCAATCTCTGTTTCTGTCAGTTAATGTTGCTTTGTGATCACTGGTTCCTGAAGCTAACTTTGTGACTACAGTTTGTATATGTGTTCTTGTTCATGTTAAGAGACCATGGGTGTAGTGGTGCCCTCAGTTTGAGGTGGAAGAAACAAGACTCTTTGTTTTGTTCTCAGCTTACACAGTTGGCCTACTTAACTGGGTTGTCCTTCTTGGGAATGGTCTAGAAGATGATACAAAAAGAACGTGTTGTACATTGTACATCATGTCAAGAAATACAAACCTGCAGCTGTTCAAGTTGATTAGTTTCTACCTGTATATCTAAGTTATCCTTAAATTAATAAATATAATGCATTTAAACATCTTAACATGCTTTAAATTGTGAGTTTATGCATCTTTTATGATGATTTCAAATTTTTCTGAGATAATTATTTTACTGCTTCTTTCTCACAAATGGGTTAAATTTCAAATGCCAGTAGTGGCAATTGGGTACCAGGCCATTATGAAGACAATAGAACATTTTCTTAAAAGCATCTACTCCTCAAAGGCTAAGAGTTAATTTTGCTTTGTTAGTAAAATATAAAAATACTGACAGCAAGTACAGTGTAATTCACTAGCTTTGAAATGTGAATTTAAAATGTTAGGTCATTCAAGCAACTTAGATATATGGTGTAAAGTTAAATAACAATTTCTTCATACTGTTTAAAGAGTATTAAACATCTTAATGCAGGTGTAGCAGTGGTTTGGGGAGTCTTGCACTACATGAAATATCGTTGGGCAAAAGAAGAGGAGGAAACAAGGCAGATGTATGATATGGTGGTAAAAATCATAGGTACGTTTTCTTGAGTCTCGGATCTGATGTGTGTGTATCAGCTCCACATAAGCTTTCAAACTTATGGCCTTAATTCAGTCAGTTATGTTTTCTGTCTGTTTAAATGTCATGCTGTTACAGTTTTCTGAAAAAAAGTCTGCTTTGTTTTTTTTGTTTTTTTTTTTCTACGTATGTATTTTTAAATTGCACTTCAAACTTCGTAGAACTTTTTTGTTAAGGAGCTTTAAATTTCTGTAGTGCATCATCATGGATATAATAAATTCCTATTGACAAGACAATATTTTATCTACTTTGGAAAACAGTATGCATACAATGTTCATTGACTAGATATATGGTGATATTGCTTTCTGCATCTTTCTTTTTCAACTGTCTTTATCCATAACACCTAAATGTGTTAGCTACCATTTCTGCCCTTACTATTTTATAATAGAAAAAGCAGCCTCTTAATTAGTTGATGTGAGCAAAATTGTGTTACCAAAACAGAGTATGTGTTCATATTCTGAAATCCTGCCTTTCTGCTTCAACTTGCCATTTTGTTTGTCAATCAGGTTTTGTTGGGGCAGGGGAAAAGCACTTTTATTTCAAAAAGTGGCTACCTTTGCTAGCAATTAGAAGTAGTAGTCAAGTGAGAGCTCTTTTTTGCTTATTCCAGAGTTCTTTGGGGTACTTGGAAGCACTGTGCACACAGTTTTCTTGATTTGCCTTTCAGCATTGTTAGGAGTAAAAATATTTCAAAACCTCAAAACTTTTATTAAATTAGTGAAATTGGAAAGAGATTTCAAAGTAGCTGTTCATAGCCAGAATTGGATTTTTTCTTCATGTTTATATGTACTACAGGTTTATCTGGTTTTTTTTCTTATGGTGTTGTAGATGTTCTAAGAAGTCACAGTGAGGCATGTTCTGAAAATAAAGACTTGCAGCCTTATATGCCTATTTTACATGTGCACGATTCTCTAATACCAGCTCAGGACAGGTATGTACTCACTGTATGTACTTCATTTTCTTACATGGGATAAAGCCTATGACTCAGTAATTATAAATTGGCTGAGTAACTAATTAAATAGCAGTAGATTACACAGAATGATATTCTTGGAGATTCTTATCAATAAAGGTAGAGAAAAAACATGAAAATTAGTCCCTGCTATGATTCTCTCCTACGATTGATGACAGCTATGAAGGTTATTATAATGCCTAAATTTTGTAATTATTCATTTTTTATTTTTATTTTTTTTTAAGGAGGAAGATGAGGAAAGTCTGGAGTAGAGCAGTTGACTTTCTAGCAGCAAATGAATCTAGAGTTCGCACAGAGACACGAAGAATAGGTGGTGCTGAGTTCTTGGTTTGGAAATGGATGCAACCTTCTGCAGCATGTGACAAAGTTTTAGTAATACCATCAAAAGTGTGGCAAGGCCAAGGTATTACAGATACGATTGTTTTATTTCTGCTTCTAACTTCTAAGTGGTATTTTGTCACTTGAGAATTGAAGACTTGCTTTCTCTCATATCTTCAAGTATTTTTATGAGATCTGTACTGTTTTTCTGTCATCTCATTCTGTAGATTTACTTATTCAAAGTTTTCAAACCAAGTAAGCTTTTTTGTTGTACCTAAGGGCATACAGCCAAAATGGGTTACTTGTTCCTTTCTTTGAATTTAAACTGACAAACAAAGAATCATAGAATCTTTAAAGGTCACCTTGTCCAACTCCTCTGCAATGGGCAGGGACATGCACAGCTAGGTCAGATTGCCCAGGGTGGGATTCAGTCTCCTTGAAAGTTTTCAGGGATGGGGCATCCATCACATCTCTGGGCAGCCTGTTCCAGTGCCTCACCATTCTCACTGTAAAAGGCTTTTTCCCTACATCCAGCCTAAATTTACCCTCTTTAAGCTTGAAGCCATTTCCCCTCGTTCTGTCACCACAGACTCTGCTAAAAGAGTCTGTCCCCTTTTTTTCCTGTAGCTCCCCTTTAGATTTTGAAAGGCTGCAGTCACTTCGCAGCCTTCGCTTCTCCAGGCTGAACAGCCCCAGCTCTCTCATCCGGTCCTTGTGGGAGAGATATTCCATCTCTTGTATCATGTTTGTGTCCCTCCTATGGATGCATTCCAATAGTTCTGTGTCTGACCCCTGAGGAGTGCCACTTGTTACTGATCTCCATCCAAACATTGAGCCATTGACCACCCCTCTCTCTGGGCTTGATCCTGTAGCCAATTCTTTGTCCATTGTACAGTCCACTCATCAAATCTGTATCTTTCTAATATGGGGAGAAGGGTGTTGTGTGGTACTGTGTCAAAGGCCTTACTGTAGCCCAGACAGATGACATCTGTGGCTCTTCCTGTGTTCATTGATGCAGTGACACCATAATATAGGTGTCACTGATATATAGGTGAGTGAGTCACTAATATAGGTGAGTGAAGCAGATATTTGCCCTTGGTGAAGCCATGCTGGTTCTCCTGTGTCACCTTCCTGTCATCCACGTGCCTTAGCTTTGCTTCCAGGAGGATCTGTTCCATCATTTTCCTGGCACAGCCATGAGTCTGACAAAGGTCATCCTTCTTACACCTCTTAAAAATGAGTGTAATGTTGCCTTTTTTCCAAACACTGGAGTCTTTCCCTGATTGCCACATCTTTTCAAATATCATTGAGAATGGCTTGATGACTACACCACCTAATTCCTTCAAAGAGAAAAGTGCTCCTTTAGTTGGCTGAATTCTCATATTCTTACAGTTGTTGGAATTAATGCAGTTGTTTCTGTCTGAGAGCCATAAACGAGAGCTTTTAGACCTTGAATGTCTTGTTGTTATTAGTCACCTTAGATCAGGGTTTGGAAGAAGAGCTGCATGCTTATTTTGAAGGGGAATCTGCTGCGATAGAAGTATTCCCAATTGGCAGTGTGTGGATTTGGGGCATCTGGTAATGTTTCTTTTGTGTCATAAATGTCTTTCTACACTGCACATTCATACTTTTAAGGTCTCTGATGCAGAAAAGTATTTGCTTTAATAGAAGAGGCTGTTGATGTACGTGACTTCTGCAGCAGTCTGGCACTTCAACTTTGTCTTGGAGACAAGTGGCAGGAAATCCATTGGGTCTGCAGCGGTCATCATCTCATTGCTCTTCTATTCTTGCTAAGCTTCATTTTTTTTTTTTTTTTTTTTCAGTTTTAGTCAAAATATGAGCCTTATGTCTTAAATTTTTGAGCTACAATATCAGTGATTGTTTTGATCAAAACTGAAGTGATAAAGGAAAACATATCATATGAAATCTTTTCCAGTTGTTTTAAAAAACATCTTGATAAGAGTGTCCTACATTGTGTTCTTCTGGAATGTGGTATTCTTTCACCAGTGTGGCTGTAAACTCTACAGAATCCTAGTTTATCAGATGGTAATATGGCTTATTTTGCTGGTGAGGGAAGAGGAAGCTGCTGCTTCTCCAGTTTTTAGTTCAGCTTACTTCTGTTAAAATAATGTTACTGAGGTTGAGACACACATCAAACTAGATGTTGAAAGAATCTGTTAAAAAACAAATTGATTTTCTTCCCTTCTTGATTCCACTTAGGTGAACAAAAGTAATTGCCACTAACAAGCAACTATGTTCTCACATGCTCATCCAGAGCATGCTTACTTTGGTCTTAGTTTCACTAATGCGAATAGTAATTGGTTGTATCAATTTCTGTTTATTGATGCATATTCTTACTTGTAAGAAACAATATTCTTATTGTTCCTTACATATAGAGGATATGGTTTTAAGTATTTTTTTTCCCCACATGATTATTTCCTTTCCAGACAGAGGGGCCTGGCACACTTAACTGTAACAGGCTTCATTGCCTGAATAAAACAAGCGCTGACATCTTGATTTTGTCCTAGCTAGTGCATGTATATGCCTTCTACCCTAGAGGCTAAAGTTTTGCTTTTTTAAGTTCAGAGGAAAACCAAACAATTCTCTCTGTCATTAAAGCCAAGTAGATTTGCATGTTATTTGATGCGGGTCTTTGTGGTCAGGGGATCCAATTCTTGCTTGTCTGTGTGCTACGTTATGTTGGGATATAATAATATACTTCGCTAAGTTATGCCATTGGTTTTAGCATTGTGCTTTTCATTTTTAATCATTCACTGGAAATGAGCTATTGTTTCTTCTGATTTTGTCAGTACTGCAGGCTTAAGGTCCTGCAGTCAGTGTCTTGAAGTAGTGGTAACATAATATTCTGTGACAACTACATTACATTATTTCAGTTTCTCAAAATGATGTGAAGATGTCAAGATGTGAATAGTAACTTTATGAGAATTGCGTATCTTCCTCCCCGCTCTGAAGTCCTGTAGGAATGTGTGAGTGCTTTAGGTAAAGTTGCAGCAGTGGTGAATGTTACAGCTGTCCGTTCCATTCTCTGTAATACTGTCATGACTGACTTTCAGGTATTTAAATTGAATGTGGCTTCTGCAGGCTGCCTATGCTACAGTGCTGAATCTTCTGTGTATTCTTCAATATGGGCTGTGAAACATGACACTCAAGTTCAGGCAGTTCTAATTTACCACTCGTTTGTTCACAGCTTTTCTTCTTAGGTTTGACCTCAATATGAATAACTTGATAAATGTTATGTCCTATACAGGAAATCAGTATGATTTTTCTTTCATGTTTCTTAGTTGTGATAGCTCAGGTGTTGTTTTGCTATATGAAATACTCATTTAAGACTCCAGCAGATTTGTAGCTTCCAAAACTTTTCTGAAAGCTTCAGTGGTAGCTTCTGGTAGGTACCCTGAAAATTTGAGCATCTAATACTGACTTCATACTGTAGATGTATTCTGCTTGTAAGCTGTGGCTTTTAGCTTCATTCATGTTGCCTAGAATATCTGCTTGGTAGGGTTCACTCCACACCTTTTATTACTGCATAGGATATATCAACAGCTATCCCATTATGTATCTTTGAACAGCTATTCTCCTTGTTCGTGTTACGTTTGTAGTTCAGCAAATATATTTGAAAAACTGAAATGGTTTACTTTAGCTATAATGGAGGAGCGTGGGAGCTGTTGAAGTAACAAAGTTGTTGGGGTTCTGTAGATTTTAGTACATCTAGTTAGCAGACAGTTTTCATATTTGTAGGGTTTTTTTTTTTTCTTCCTGATATTGACAATTATGTATATGTCACTGCCTTTGTTTCTGGAAATACAAAAAAAAAAAATGGAGAAAGTTTGTGCCTATGTTCTTAACTGTGATGACAGGTGTTCATAAATCAGACTGGAGACTATTTTAAATGCTCTTCAGGTCAGTAAATCCTCAACAAACTCAATACGTACAGAAGCAGAATGAATTCTGGATTTGAAATCTTGTACATCACTTCAACACCACATTTTATTTGTTTTGAATTTTGAAATCTGTGTACAGAAATCTGGTAGCAGAACTCAGTACCTAGAGTATGTGCACCTGAATTCCTTTTGACTCATCAATGCATAGTAGTAGGTTATTGGTGTATGACAGCGTGAGTTTAAATATGGCACCTGTAGTGTGTGTGAAGATCTAGGTTCTATTTTATCTATGCAGGCATCCAGAGTTCAAGTGCTGAGACATGATGTTCAATCCTGCAGGATACAGCCTGCACTTCAACAGGCAATAGTTAGGGATTTTTTTAGTTGTGTGAGAATCAAATCTGGTGGACTTTGGGGTATTATTTAATGGAAAAATGGTTGATATATCTGTCAGAAGAAGAGTGGGGTAGGTAAACTCAATGAGAATAATGAATGCAATACTGTCAGTTCAAAAATAATCTTGTTCAGGTCTAAGTATAATCTAATTAAAAGAGAGAATATATATATTTTTTTAGTGTGTTCAGCTTGCTTTTGAATGAAGAGATGCTGTTGTCTTGTTGTGTCTTCAGAAACTGGATCTGTAAGGGAAAATATGTACGATGAGCTCCAAAGAAGCTAAACTAACAGTGGGAGCTAAAGTTCCTTTAAAGCTCTGAAGATAAGAAGGCTCTCTGAAGTACCGTGTCTGGGATGATATTTCATCCTGCAGTCTGCAAGCTAATCTGTTATGTTGAGTGACTGATAGCCCTCCTTCCCCATTTCCAAGAATTCAGTCCTTTCTCCATGTTGAAGAGGCTCACATAGGAACTGCAAGAAAACTGGAAAATATTCTTTACTTGTGGTAAAATGCATTTTCCATCACATGTAGCTTAATATTATTAAAAGCCAAGTTGAACCAAGCCTCCTATCTTGTTAGCATTTTGTAGTATTTTGACTTCAGTATATTTTCTGTCTGCTGATGAACTTTGTGTGTTGTGTGACAGTGCTTAACTTTAGAATTTCAATGAAGCATTTTCTTTTTTCTCCCACTTTGATAAGAAAGGCTAGTACTTGATAAATTAGTTAACTTTGGCCTAACGTGTATTTCTGACAAGCAGATTTATTCAGTGACTGAGGCATTTTTAGAAAAAGGAGAATTCATCTTCATTTCCATGTACCACACTGCTCTGAGCACACCTGTTCTTCTACTACGAGCTTAGATAAAGTTGGTGGCAGATCAGTTCTGTACCAGTGCTGATGATCTCTGGCTGAAGTCATCTTTGCAAGACCTGAAATTCTCTTGAGCTTTTGATTGAAAGATTACTAGAAATTGGAGCAGGCAGAGATGGTTATAGTGAAGATATGCACAAAAGCACTTTTTCTGTTACTTTGCACAGCTTGCTGGTGTAGCTGCTTTCTTATTTTTTTAGTTCAGAAATAGCTTTTTAGAAATGTTGATCCTGTGTGCCTACAGTTTCTGCAGATAATCTCACCATTTTTTGTCACGGGAATAAAAGACTGTGCTGAACAAACCTAGCTATTAACAATCAGCACATAATTTCCTCAACCCCACACCTTTTCAGGTCCAGGTCCAGACTAGGCCACCCCAGATCACCTTCTCCAGTATGGTCTGGTGCCCCAGTGTACAATATGCTGGTGACATTTCACCCTCCCTTGATCTGCTGGAGCCGACCTACACAAGTAAGGTAAGTCCATTTATTTTTTCAATGTTGCTTAGTTCTGTAAAGTTTTATTGTATACCCTATGTATGATTTTTAACCTGGGGCAAAAAACTTTACAAAACCATGAACTATTGAAAAAAGGACTTGTCCTTAAACTGTAGGCAGCTCAGAGAAGGATGCAGTGTCACCAGCACAGTTAGAAATCCTTTCCCAAGAGAAACTGGACAGTTGTTTAAGTTGTTGGTGACTTGGGCAACATGCTTGAATTTATTAGAACATAGAAGTTTTAATTATATAAGTCACATGTTTTAATTATTGAGGAACTTGTGGTAGGTTTCATTTTAGATTCAGAGGCAACTTCTTGTAACTTACAGTTTGTAATATTTTTTTTCTTTTTAACCTTGAACGTCTCTAAGAATTGTTTATGCTGTGTCTGCAGGCTACTTTCTCATGTTTAGTGCTTTTCTTTGATCTGCAGTACTTCTGTGTGACTGACAACAAGGTTTTGTTTTGATGAGTTACAGGAAAACAGTGATGTTGATACATCTTGGATATACCTGAAGATTTTGTTTTAAAAGGTCAGTAGTGCCAGGCACTGCTGCCCAGAACTCAGACTGGTGTTGCTTGGAATGTAGCATCTTGAATCTACAAAGTAGAGATTGAAAAGGAGAAGCAGTAGCCTCAGCTATGAACATCATTTTGTCTTGTGGAGAGTTTTGACCTTTAAACTCTTACATCTACTCATCTCCAGATCTTCAAAGTGATACTTCTTTCGAGTGTTGGAAGTTGTTTTGCCAGGGTACACACACACACATCTTGGCCCTTTTCATGACGTGGGATGGCCTTAGTTGAATCTAAAGGGCTCCTTCATGCTTTTTCTCATTATACAGTCTTCTGTTGTGATCCCCAAATGGAGAATTGGGAACTTTAGGTAGAAGATAGTTATTTTAGACGTACACATAAATATTTAATGGAACTGTTCATCTTTGAAAGAATTGCTCTTGTTATTTTTAATTTCTATTTTTCTTGCATCTGTTGTGTCTTCTGGCATATTTCATTTTATTTTTTTTTTCCAAGTTTCTCATTACATGTGTAGAGCATCTAGGCTTCAAAAGCTCCATCCTTGGCAGTTGTTACTGAAACACAGATGGGTGTTTCACTCTCCCTGTTTCTTAGTCAGATGGACAACAGGCTGCCCCGAAAGTGGAAAGTGACCTTAATTTGTTAGGTATTTGAAACTGAGTGTCAACCTATAGCTCCAAAAACTTGATCCAGGTTCTAAGATGATATATCTTTTCAGAGGCACAATACCAACACTTTGTTTTCAACTGTATGGTATTTTTAAGTACTTGTAATTTCTTCCATTACTATGGCCTGAACATGAGAGAATGCATTATCTCTTTAAATCTAGCAGTTCTGTATCTAAAAAAGTCAGCTGTTAGGTATGATACATTTTCCTTAGTGCAGATGAAGACCGGGGGAAGTTGATTTGTGTGAAGCCTTTTCATACGTGGATGAAAGTGTTCTGTTTTTAATGTATGGAGTGGTTAACTATTTAATATTGTGTATGTGGATGAATACTATTACATTTATTTTTTTAGCATTTCATCTAGATAGAAGAAATTCACCACCAAACAGCTTGACGCCGTGTCTAAAGATTCGCAATATGTTTGACCCTGTCATGTAAGTAAAAGCTGTTTGTATTTCTGTATTTGTTCAAAAGCATCTGCTTCCTTCTTGTGAGAAGGGTTCAGAAGTGTGAGTAAACATGCATACCTTGAGAGAAGCAAGCCAATTGTACAAGATCTGTCTCTAGCATCTATGGGAAGATATAATTTTACTGCATCTTCTGTCCTTCGTTGTCTTGTTTTTGTGTCTTTGGGTCTTGAATAAGAGCGTGGTGCTTAATAATGCTGTCTGGAGCAATTACTTATTCTTTTCCATTAACTGATTCTTCAGATGTTTGATCCTATCAACTGACAGGGAAGACTTCTGGGGCGCAGTCTTAAAAGACTGCAGATTTCTCAAGTATTAAGTGTTCTGAAGCATTTAGGCTGTGATAGAAGTCACATTGAGCATTTTGAATGCTCAATTAAAAGCATTCACTATCTTATGGTAATGTGACTGTTTAACTAATCAAATGTTGTTGTTTTTTTTTTTAAAGGTTTTAAAGCAAATTATTGCAAAATACTGTATTCTAATGCTCAAATATTTATATATCTGAATATAAATAAGTTCCCAAACTTATGTACCAAGGGTTAAAGCAGGATAATAAATTTTTGTAGTCTTTTAAAGCTTCACCTACTGTCCTTGACGTGGACTAGATCATGTTAGGGGATGGGGACTTACACAAGGAATGGAGACACTGGTTCTATCAGTAACGTCTTTCTAATCTTTGTTGGGTGCAGAGCAAGGACTTCAGTAACCTCTTTTGAAGTAACTTTTACCCTGATGCAATTACACGCAGGAAAGATAGAGATGTGCTGCTGTAGGGAAAAAATGAGATGTTAACTGAGATTGAAGCATATGAAGAGGAGAGTGGAGCATAGGCATAAGTGGTTGCTCATTTCAGATCTGTTCAGTTTTGTTTCACCTTTAGCTATTCTTAGTTACTTTAGTTTCTTACCTTACTAACTAGAAAGCTGTTAGCTAGTGTAGCTGAGGACAGTGTTATTCCTAGCATAGAGAATTGAGATTAAAAACTCTTTCTTGTTGTCTTCAAGTCTGGATGATCATCATGGACAGAGAAGCCAGCTGTTGCTTCTTTCATAGCTGCAGCAAGACTGAACATGTAGGCATTGTTCTTGAGGCAGATTGATAGATCCTTTTCTAGGAGGATGGAACAAAAGATAAGATTTGCTGAGATTTTGAGTGAGATCAGTGTCCTTACTGTCCTTGGTAGGAAGGACACTATGCTTGTTTGGTTCCAGTAGCACTGAAATCTGCTCCTGAATACTTCTATTCAACTGCTCATGTCAAAGGAGAAAGAAGGGCAGTGTTCTTATTCTGGTCTGGAAGAGGTGAATGCCTTCAGACCAACTGAAACACAGAATATACCTGCGTGTGTGTATGGTTAGGTTTACAAATATTTTTTGATTGCAGATGAGACGTTTACGAAGAGTTTAAGATATGTTTAAGAGAATAAGTTTTTTAGCTGCTCTTTAAGTCATGCTATTATATGCTAACTACGAATGACTCAAGTATGGTTCAGCAGTATGCCAGGAGCTGGTAGAAGAAGCCATCCATAATAGTGGTTTTCTGTCCTGATCTGAGAATCATCTGGAAAATATGCTGGTTAATTTGTATTTTCTGTGCTCATAGAGTCAGTAATTATCTTTTCACTGTGTAAAGTAAAAAAAAAACAACAAAAAAACCCAAAAACTTACCTGGGCATTGTGAACCCTCAGACTACAGCAGCTGACTTAAAATTATGATTTGATTTGATTGTATGTCCTGGGCATTTACTGTGCCAGATGCAGAATTGTCCTTGGAAATAACATCTAGGCATCATTTGAATAAGCAATTTTTCTGCATCTGCCACTAAAACAGTGATGAGAAAGGATCATAAAACATACGTAGCGTTCCTGCAAAACTTATGTTGATTGCTGGGGGAGCGTACATGCAGGATCATGGAAGGGCCAGTCATTCCTTTTGTGAGGAGCCTGTTTCATTATGGTAACTCCAAGTTAGCTGACAGCTGTTAATATTTCATGTCCCAGGTCTACAAAAACATCGTAAACATAATACATTAACAATATACTTAAATTTCCAAACAGGAAATGGGTGCTTCGTAGTACTGCAGTACAGCACTATGGAGTGATTTGCATTATTTGGGAAAAAGAATGTTTGGTTTACAGCAGACAAGCAGGAAAGATGATTGCCTGCTTGTATCAGTATGGTCTCTCCTTGTGGTAGCTGCCTTTCTGCTGATAACAGCATGCTGCAGAAAAATCTGACCCCTTGGGCATGAGTCCTGAGCTGGGAGGGAGTGCACCCAAGGCAAGATTTCCAGGCTTCTTAACTTTAAATTACTTTTATTTCCCTAACATTCTGAGCACGGCATGTTATTATTTAGGGCATAATATTGTTCAAACCTCCATCAAAGGTGAAGGAGACCTGTATATTCCCTTCATTTTCAGCAAGTAAAAAGAAAATGCTTTGTCTTTCAGTCTGAGTTGGATGTGTCTTCTCCTAACTTCTGCAGGGTTTAAAGTTGTTTGTGTTCTTTGATTTTTATCCTAAATAAGAAAGGAGGAAGATATTTAACAGTTTTGGCCTTATTTAGGGAAAACTACTCAAAGCCTTTGATAGTAGTACTGATAGAGTAGATTTGTTGTTTGTGCAAAGGCCATTCAAGTAGGTTTCAGTATGTATTAAGGCTGTTGAAATTGTTTTCCCTCTGCTTAGATTGATCTTATTAGGACAAGATAGCCCGCAGCACCTTCAGGAAAAAAAAATACATTTCGTGTTCTCAGCAGTGCACGTAAAGATCAGTTACTCTTAACAATGAAATACTTTTTCATGAAAAGCCTGACGAAATTTGAATCAGATTTTAATAACTCATGTTTCTGGAGCTCGGTCAGCATGTTCTGTCGGCACATCGTGTGGCAAGTACAACTTGATGTTTTGTTTGGGAAAGGCAACAGCCATTTCAGTGATGAATGGTGTCTGAGTAGCTAAGAAACTACTTCAGCTGGTTGGAGCCGAGCATTTAATATTGCTCTGTGATTGCCAGTAGAGGTGGCAAAGTGGCTGAGGTCTGTACGCTTGTTGTCTTCCCTTATTCTTCTGCTGAGGTAGGAACAGCTGAAGAGTGTCCTTCATGGAATAACGGCCAGCCTGTCTGAGTGGGACAAGGAATTTGTGACTGCAGCTTCAGATAGGAAGGTGGTGATAGCAGGCTGTGACACCCCAAGTATGGATTGTTCCTTTTGGTTTGTAGGATTGAATTTTCTGAAGCAGGCCATGGGACCCAATGTACTTGACCATTTGATAGCTTGAGATACTCAATCTGTCTCAAATGCCAGAAGATTGTACCGAGTCCTAAAGAAACCACTCAGCTGGCAAGGGTGAGATTATAGCGAGTGTGGCAGGAGGGTGTTTACTCTCTGTGGACTAAATATGAGTAGACTTTGTGTTGGCCTTCAGAAAAATAGTTCTGTGCAAGTAACTCCAAAAAGGTTGGGGAACAGTGATTGGAAGTGACAGGAGGAACTGTTAAGAAAAAACTTTCAGGCTTGATTCTGCTTCTGCATGATCTTAACGCCTTCCTGTAGGTTCAAGCAGTTTCTTTAATTGGGAGCAATATAAAATGTTTTATTTCTGCCTTTCATCTTGGAGGAGAAAGATGAGTAATATAACTGAAACTTGTGCGGCTGTTGACACAGTAGTTGCTCAGTAGCTCTCTAAATTTGGTACTCCTTTCTAAAGATACTTACCGTGTGTGTGTGCATAGAGAATTAGTCCTTAAGGGATTTTGAACTTCCTTTGTTTTCTGAGGAGTTTTTCAAGTGTCACATTGAGTTCCTGTATGTCGTGTAATGGAGCAATTCTTGGTTTTGAGTGGAGAAGGCTGAAAACTTCTGTTTTTATTCCACGTTTGTTGCAAGTAGGTATGTCTTAAAATGTAGCTTTGTACTCTTTCCAAGTTGTTGATCCCAGCTCTAAGCAAGCAATCAAAAATGTACAGAAGGCTTGTCCAAGTAGCGTAGAGCAAGAGGGGAACATCTGTAGAGAAAAATAAAGGATGCTAAAGGCCTGGCAGTATGCTGTACGCAATTTAAGACTTAGGCTTTAAACTGCTGTAATCAGATCCGATGGACTAAGTACCTGTTAGCAGCTGGAGTGCATTAAATGCCCTCTTGAGTGTATCTTTCAGATAAATCCCAGAATAGTTTTACTTGGTATACTCAAAGATGTTTTGCTGGTGCAATCCAAAGCATAGAACATGGGGGTGAGGGAAAACGTGCATTTTTATAAATACTACTGAGTCATACTCCGTATGCTTCATTCTAGTGTCCTTTCACGTTGCTAGAGCTGTGAATGCTTTTGTTCCTATGTCAGCTTTTGTAATGTCTTAAAAGTGGACATGTCTAATTAAATCTTCTATGATTTGCTTAGGGAAATAGGTGATCACTGGCATCTAGCAATTCAGGAAGCAATCTTGGAGAAATGCAGCGATAACGATGGAATTGTTCATATTGCTGTGGACAAAAATTCACGTGAGGTGGGTGTCCTTCCAGTGGTATCTTGATAATGTATTTCTCCTTGTCAGCTGGACTCTAACAAAAACTCTTTCTTAATGCAGGGTTGTGTATATGTCAAGTGTCTGTCTCCGGAGTACGCGGGGAAGGCTTTTAAGGCATTACATGGCTCTTGGTTTGATGGTAAGAGAAGGGGGTTCATGACAAAACGTGGGTAGAAATGGCAGCAGTTGGTTGTGGTTCAGAGTCCTTTTAAGTGACCAAACGTTTATTACAGCTCGATGCTTTTAGATACAGAAGTTGTCTTTTTAGTAGCCCTTATCACCTGTTAAGCTAATTTCAGCGTAATGAGAAACGTTTGGGTTTGTTTGCTGCATCCTGAGGCAAAACGTAACGATGGTAAACTGGAGGACTTTTGTTTTTGCATTTCTTTGCCTTACAGGAAAGCTGGTAACAGTAAAATACCTGCGGCTAGATCGCTACCATCATCGCTTTCCCCAGGCTCTTACCTGCAACACTCCACTAAAGCCATCAAACAAACACATGAACTCTATGTCACATCTCCGTCTTCGGACAGGCACAACTAATTCTCAGGGAAGTTCCTGAGGAGACTTTCTACAACCGCTAGGACTGTTACTTGCAACAGGAATATTCCTGTTTGGCTGCCGTCTTCCTTTTTTAGTGCTTTTTGTATGTAATACTTCAATGATTTAAATAAAAGTTGGAACGTTCCAGAAATCTTGTTTCCAAAGGGACTTAGCAGCGAGGCAGTAATACTGAGCTGACAGGAAAAAGAAATGGCTTCAGGAAGTTTTGCGGGGCTGTGTTAAAGCGATGCATTTAAGTTTTGCATGTGGAATACCGGATTCATTAAACATTTTCAGATGTGGTGACTTTTTTTTATTATTATTTTTGCACCAAGAAGTGTTTTTGGTAATACAAAAGCATGGAGAAAAGCAGACTTCCTGTATATCCATAGTTTCCTGTGAAATAATCTTGTGGGTATTTTGTAACAAACAACCTACGGTTCCTGATGGTGAATAAGTAAAAAAAAAAAAAAAGAAAAAAGAAAAAAAAAAAAGAAAAATATATTTTTTTCATTTAATATTAGTTTTTTTTTTTTTCTTGCCGTTAAATAATAATTTTCTGCAGCTAGGGTATGGGGAAAGTTAATCTGGCATTAGTGGTTGCATATAAGTGTGAGGGAAAACGAGCTGAATGCAGACGTACTGGGTTTTGTATATAAATGTAAATGCTGGTGGTGGCAAAACTGGTTTTGTTCTGTGAGGATGTCTGCGTCGAAGCAGTGAATAAGCTTCCTATTTTATTCAAAACCTAATGTTTTATATGGGTTTGGCTGCCCCGTGACGAGAGGCCAAACACCTTAAAGTGTTAGATACAGGTTAAATATCTTTTATAGGTTTTATATTAAAATACCTTATGATTTTGTGTGAGAGGTCTGATACCAATTGTAACGAATTCAAATTTGTGAGCAATAAAGACACAATTGGCAGATACTGGAAAAGCATTTTGTGAAAAGCTGTATTTATTATGATGATGGCCAGGGCTGTGACAGAATACCGTTTGGGATTCAGTGATGAACCGGTTACCTTCTGAAACGTTACAGGGTGCTCGCTTCCCTGCAGTGGTTTTGGCTGCCACAAGCTGGAAGCGTGGCTCACAGCAAACCTTGTGATTGTGAGGCAAACTTTGCCTAGAAGCGCAGAACTGTCACTGAGAAGCATAAGTTGCAAATGTGAGATTATTGGCTCCTTCAATCCTCGCTCCTAAGTGATCTTATCCGAGTTCCCGAGTGAGCACCCCGCGGGGGCTGGGACTGGAAGCGCAGCGGCCCAAAGAGATGACTGAACTCACTTGACTTTGTAGATAACGATGGATTTGCAGCATGGACTTGCACAAATAATGCACGTTTTTCTTACGGTTAAGTAAACATGATGCACACTGTTCTGCAAGAGAAACCCTACTGTGCCTTACCTTCGTGCTTTTGTGGGCACCATGTTTATTATCGGGGAGTTTGTTAAGCGAGAAGTTTTAAATCCTCAGTTTTATGTCTCAGATGCTAATGAATGAGTATATATAATATATAATCAGCCACGCAGAATTCCGCTTACCGAGGACAAGTACATATTTTTGACGGGTAAGTGGATTGTGCCAGGTCTGGTAGATTTCGATGAGTTTTCCTATAGACGTATATGTATAATATACATGTATATGTACTATATATATGTATATAAACTAACGGCGTCGTGTCGATGTGCATCGGTGACTCGTGAAGCTGACCTTAGTGACCCACCTTGTGACCCGCTGCAGGAGTGAATGTAAAAATAGTTGTGGCATTTTCAAAGGTCGCCTCTTGATGCAGCCGCACCCATCTTGCTTCTGAAATATACTTCTTGTAAACACTGTACATGATGATTGTAAGATGTACTACTACGCAGCTTCTTTTACCTTAAAACTGTTCAGCTGAGCGATGTCCCTTCCTCCACGAGGGAGGGGGACGCGTATAACGCCGAACGTTTGAGAGGAATGGGATGTTTGCTGTAATTTGTCACGCTGTCCTGTAAAAAACCAACGCTACGCGCACCACACTCGAATTAAAGGTTTATTAGGGCTTTTTTTTTTTGTTTTTACACGCGTCCGCCGCCGTGCATCCGCGGTCGCCCCTCTCCCCGGCGGGCCGGCTCTCGGCCGGGGGCTGCGGGGCCGGGCCGCCCGCGCCGTGCTCTTATTTGGCGTCGGCCGCCGGTGCCCAGGAATTTCCCGTCATGCCTCCCTGGGCGGCGGGCCCGTCCCCGCCATCCCGGGGGGCGGAGGGGGGGGGGGAGGTGGGGTGGGGAGCCGCTGCCGCCGCCGCTCCCTCGGGCCTCCCCTCATGCGCGCTGCGCCGCCGCCGCTCCTCGCCTCACTCGTCCTGGCGCTGGCGGCCGCCGCAGGAGCCGCAGGTAGGAACCGCCGCGCACCGCCGCGGGGAGGGCGGGCCGGGGGGCTGCGGCCGGAGGAGGGGCGGCGGGGCCGCGGGCCGGGGCCGGGCCGCACCTGCTGGGGGAGGGGCGGGGTGGGGGCGCCTGAGGGGAGCGGGGGGCGGCGGGAGGGGCGCGGGGCCGCGCCGGGAGCGCGGAGGGGATTTGCGAGCTTGGTGCTCGTCCCCCGCCGAAGCGACGCGGCTCCGTCCTGCTCCCCAGCTCCTCGCCGCAGCTGCGTGCCTCAGCGCTTCGTCACGGCTCCCCGGCTGCCACACTTGGATCGGTAGCGGTGCCCTTTGCGCCCGCCGTCCTCATCCGACGGCCGCTCAGAGCCGCTCGCGCGGCGCGGCTTAATTTAGGACAGCGTTTCTTAATTGTCGTTTAGACTTTGCGCCGGGAATGAGCTGCGGGGAATGGCTTAACCGGAGGTACTGTAGCGCTCAGATGAAAGAAGCTTTGGTTTGGATGGAGTTGCGCGGCGGTTTCCCCAAACCGCCGGGCTCGGTGGAGTCGGGCCGTACGGAGCTCAGCTGCAGGCTGCGGCTGGGTGCTCATTTTCCTGCCTGGCGTTTCTCGGCTCTCTGTAATACACAGCCGAGAAGGCCTTTTAGGAGGAAAAAATAGAACTCTTCTAACGCCGTCCTTAAAAATAGCGCCTTTGTGTGCGGGGTAGCGTCGCTATATTTGGTGACAGAGCCATATAAAGCAGTTGATCCTCGACAAAAATAAAATCTTTTGACGGAACGACCTTGTTGATTTTTCCAAGCGGGGCTCTGCCCTCTCGCTGGGGTTGGCTTAGTGCACTTTTTCCGCCTGCGTGTACCCTAAGGATTCCTCACGGCTCTGCGCTAAGGGAAACTCGCACACGAGGAAAGCACTTGGTGTTTTGCCCTGGTATTTATGAAGGCATGGCAGGATTTTGTTTGCCTGCTTGCATTCAGGCTGCTCTGTAAGACAATACCTGTTTGTGTCACTGAAAGCCTAGCCTGTTCAGTGCATGGACAATACTAGAAAACAGCGTTTCCCTTTTAGGTATATGATAAAGGGTTCCTTCATTACACTGTTGTCTGTATTGTAAGGGAGCGGAGAGCAGGAGGGAGACGGGGGAGAAGAGATCTAGCTGTTAAGGATTTAATCTTCTCAGCCAGAGGTTAAGAAGTCTGCTGTCTGCATCCATTGGCATCGCTACAAGTGCGGGACAGCCATCCAATTGTCACACAGCTCCGCTGGGTTGTGTCATTCAAGCGTCCTCGTTACAGATCAACATTTAATCAATGTGCATCTTCAATCATAGGTAGGGAATAGGATCTGTTTATTTTTTTCTCCTTTTCTTGCTCCAGTTTTGGCAGCACCCACAGTACTGACGTCTGTTCCCTGCAGGGAGCACAGCTGATGGCAAAGCAGGATAAGCTGTAGCCTCATTGTAGCTCTGTCCAGCCCTGAATTGCTTACAGGTTTCTTCAGCCAGCAGACCCCAGGAAAACTAAACCTCACGTTTCTGGTGTACGCACAATTAGAATTTATTCTGAATAAAGCCAGGCAAGAATTTTAGCTTACCCTGAGTCATGGGGTGGTATGCTTGTTTTGGAGCAGGCTCCAAGGCTGGAGGGAAACTGGGTGTCTCTTGCTCTGGACTACTTGTGTCCATACATGGATTTATTGAGAGGCAACTTTCTTTCCATGAACTAGAGAGCTTTGAAACGTGAAAACAAAACCAGAATAACCTGCCAGCCTTTACGGTGTTCATTCTCTAATCTCTGGTAGAGCAAGAAGGGGCTGCAGGTGGACTCTCCCTTCCCTCACTCTTTCCACTTCTGCAGGACTGTGCTATGATCTTCCAGATGCTTTGCTTGCCTTGGGGAGATGTTAGGTTCTCAGCCAAGTAGTGCAGGCAGGAGCTTAAACAGAAGCACAAAACTGAGTGCTCCAGTCCTCCTCTGTGTAATTCTGTGGATATGTAACAAGCGAACGGTGTTCTCAAATAACTTCCAGTCTTCCTCTTAGGAAAGGGAAGGGAGCATGTGTTACTGCATCAGCTTCTGCCACAGGGTGAAGAGTGGCATTCTGGGTTTTAGAGGGGACTTCTTTGTCCTTCACTTGTGGGGATGGGATCTTTAGGTTTTGTCTGAAAATAAGCTATGAGAATTCTTTGGGAAATCCATTCACCATGAGGCAATTGGAAATGATCATTTGTTTCCTTCGCTTCAGCCTTCTGGTTCTCATGTAACAGCTCCGTTCCAGTGGCATTATCTGACAGCCACACAATCCAGCACTGTTCCTGGGCATAAAGAGGCTTTTCTCGGTAAGGGCTTTAGGACCTGAGGAGCTCAAACAATGCTAGCCCAAACACAGCAAGGGCAGTGCTTAAACTTATGCGGTGCTAACACACTTACACTGTTTCTATAGGCTTCCATTTTAGCGTAGCATGTTCTGCGAGATGATTAATGGTACAAGTGTTTCTTTATTTACAGGGAGCACTGGCAGTGATGTTTTTAGTAAGTTTTATATTGAAACACGGTTCAGCTTTTGACTGTTTAGACAAAGTCTGAAGACAGGACTTCTGCCCAGCTCCCTGGCTTGTGCTTTCTGCTCAGTAGCTTCTGAACGTGGGGGATGAATGATATCTTTGAAACGCAGACAGCAGCGTGGCAAAGTGTACAGAGCGTGCTCATGTATTGTGTTGTAGGGAAGTGCTGTCATGTCCAAGAACTCTTAAGAGCGACGCCGTGTGCGGCGCTTGGAATTGTGTCCCCAGGGAGCTTTGTAACTCCATGTTCCTCCAAACAGGGACAACGCCTTCGCCTTCCACCTGGTGGAAAACAAAGCCGGCTGCCAGGAAAACAATAGCACTGGGAAGGGGACTGCCAAATGCCAGCAGTTTCACTTGGGCTGCACAATGCGAGTGGGAAACAGAAATCAACCCAGGGCATCTCAGCAGCTTCCTGAGGAAGCGATCCACGCCAGTCAGTGCCAGAAGAAAGCAGTCCAGAAACATGCCCTGCCTGGATAAACGTTGCCCTGTTCTTGTCGAGCTCTGTTCCTCAGCACCTTGTTCCCGACTGCGCTGTGCCTCCAAATGCAGGCAGGGAAGGTGTGGGTGATTTGCACCGCTGCTCTGCTGAAGGGCTCTGTGCAGCTGGCTGCCTGGGGTTGAGTTCACATGGGTGTTGTTCTCAGTCCACGTGATGGTTTGACAGCACAGTGCGCCTGGCCTTTGGATTCCTGTGCGTGCTTCCAGAGCACAGAGCCAATATAGAGCAAGCATCCATCTGACGTGGAGTTCCTGCACCTGCCGGCAGTGATCCTGAGAGCAGGACTGGCAAAGCAGCTGGTGAGGCTCAGCTCCTGTGCCTGTGGGGTGGGAGAGCTGGGAGCAAGGAGGGAGCGGGCACACTGCTGTGGGCCCGGGAAGGGCAGAAGGGTCAAGGGGAGCCAGGCAGCCCTGTGGCCTGAGGGCCTGAAATGCATAGCAGAAACTTCCCAGAGGAAGGATTTCTTGAGTATCTTTGTTCGTTTTGTAGTTCAATCATCTCTGCTTTCTGAAGGCTGCAGGAAAAGTAAGTCAGCAGTGTTGGGCAGAGAGCCTTAGTCTTTGACTGCTTGCTGTGAGAACTGTGCTTTTGGACTGTATCCTTAGTTCCTTCTATTTTTTACAGGATTAGAATCAGTGGAAGGATACTCCATGCTGATAGCATATCTTATTAAAACCTATTTCCACAAGAGAAATGTAGGGGACGTGCTTTGCCCTGGCTCCTGCAGGCAATTAGTGGCTGGCTCTGAGGGAAGCTCCGGGCGCTGCTGGTTTCCAGTCCTGCACAGAGCTTGGCACTCTGCATGCGAAAGCTCAGGGCAGCTTTGCTGCTTGCCTCTGAACTCAGAGAGGTGCTGAGCTGCACCGAGCCGTTGGAGCGCTGGTGGAACCATGCTGTGTGGGGCTGCTGTGCGAGATCCTCAGACTGCCCCTGAAGTCCTTTAATTGTGAAATGCAGAGCTGTCTGGGGGAGGGGGGCTTTTTGTTGCTTTGCTGCAAGCGAATTGGAATAATACAGTTTAACTATAGTATGGCAGTTAATTGTACATGCAGTGTAATAGCTTCTTGGTGTGTTACTGTTTAGGAAGAGAGACATGTTTTCAGAGCGTTGTTGCAGGACCACAGTCGCTCCTGTGGATAAACGAAATTCTTCCCAGGTCTTTGCAGAGGTTAGATTTTCTGAATCACTTTCTTTCCCACTTTTGAACTCTCCCTGATTTCTTCTGTCTTATGCCCCAAGCTGGCATGAGATTCCAGGTGGTACCTCATCGCTGCTGAGCAGAGCAGGTTCCCTCCCCAGCTTCTGCTGTTAGGTGTTACGCTTCTCTGTTTGATAAACTCCAAATCGTCACTTGCCTTTTTTTGCAGCAGTTATCACAGTGGTGGCTCAGTTAATGGGCACTGTACCCTTGACATCCTTTTCTGCGGTACTGCTGCTCATCTTGTAGTTTCCATTTTGGTTTTGTGCGTTTGAGTGCTTTTGTGGTTTGTTTGTTTGTTTTTAAAGACCTCTGTACTTGGCTGTACTGAATCCCATTTACTGTATTTTGACCATTTTCCCCTTCCCGAGGATCATGCTGAGTTCTGCTCAGCCTTTGGGGTGCTGCGTGCTCCTTCCAGGTTGGTGTCTGCAGTTCATGTAGGAGTGCTTGCAGATCCCAGCAGGAGAGGTGCTGATCAGAGCTGTGCCCTTGGCAGCTCATTGGGGTGTTCTCCCAGCCTGGCAGCGCACTGTGTTCCCAAGCTGTGGTGCCATGATCCAGAAGAAGGAAGATGCTTTTCCAGTTTATGTATGAAAATACCACTAGGAGCTCTAGCAAAAAAGTGTATGATACTTGAGATCTCTTGGATGTGCTGCTTTACTCCTGCTTGTAGAATAGAAAACAAATCCATCTTGTCTGTTTGTTGCTTTGTTACTTTTCAATTGCCTATTCAAGTTTGGTTTTCTTTCGTTTTTCAATTTGTTAAAAAGCTTTCTGATGTTGGAGGTATGCTCACAGGCATCAGCGTGACTGGTTTGGCATACGCAGTCCCCAAAGCTGTGGCGAGGAAGGAGAAGAGACAGAAGTATGAGGGATAATGGACAGTCAGGAATACTCTTTCTGTTGATAGAGAAGTAATGCTGAGAGGAACATGATGATCACCCCAAGTTTTTCATGGGATTTGTGTAACGGACCCCTCCTGAGCAGTAGATCACGAATGGTATTCAGGTAGAGTGCTTCGGGTGATCTTTGAGGAGAAATAGGAAGTTATTACTCAGCTTCTGAGAGACAGTCATTTCCAGCACTGTTAACATCCCTTGACATCCTGACTGCAGGAGGAGAAGGTTTAGCCAGGCTGCCATTTACCTTTGATCAAGACATGAAATCAATGCAGGTGAAGTCCACTGTGCTGGTGATTAACCAGCTCTGTGACACTGCGATGGGCGAGCCGTGTGGGGTTTGGAGTAGAGAGCGCTACTCGTAGTTTTTGTGTTCCCAACTTCTGCCCGTCCTGCCTTGCTCAGCCCAAATAAGGGCTTGTTTGTGCCATGGGCTGAGATGCCCTTGAGCTGCCTCAGCAGAGCCAACCTCAGACCTGCAAACGTGCATGGCAGTGCTAGGAACGCTTCCAGTGGTCACAGCAGAAACATCCTGAAAGCAAGTGCTGCCACCATCCTGAGCACTGGGTCTTTGAGTTGCCAGCGGTCAGGGGGTTTGGAATTACCCACTGCTCCTTTTTCTTTCTCTCTGCTCATGTTAGTTACTGCCTGGGGCTGGGACTTGTTCCTGCAGCATTTACCTCTGAGCGAACACACAATTTGTGGTGCTCACAGGAAGCTCCGTGGCTCTCAATTGAGATGGAGCTGTGCAGATTCTAGCAGATTCTAACACAGGCCCTGCAGAATTGTGTTTGCAATTAGTACTGCACAGCAAACAGTTGTGATTCTAGTATATCCCCCATTTCAATAGATAGCTTTGTTCTGGGGACAGATACAGAATGCCAGCGTTTGTGGCGGTGTTCTGTAAGCTGACAAAGCGTTGTGAGGGCTGCACGTGAACCCCGTGTGAGCTGTGTGACGTGGGGACAGACCCCTCCCCGTCCCTCCAGGCAGTGTGTGAATGCCTTCATAGCTGAGGCTTAAAAATACCTAAATGTGCTCTTTTCAGTTTCTGGCACTTCTGCAGGCAGAAGTGAGAGCCCACAGAAGTTAGGAAACTTTCTGCACGTTTATACAAGTGCTGTAAAAGTAATACGCTGAATAAATACAAGGGCTGCTCCTATTTTATTGTGTTGGCCCACGCTGTCAGAGGCTGAACCTTCCCACCAGTATCCCATTACATGCTGTCACCCTGTGACAGATGGCAGCAGAGGGGCACTCTGACACAAGGGTGTCTGAAATGGAAGTGCGTCTGAAGTGAAGGTATGAAATTGAATTCCTCCATGTGGAAAACATTGTTCCCATTGACATTAATCGATGCTTGCTGAACATTTATGGAGACCAAAGAGTGGACGTGAGCACAGAGGGACAGTGGGTGGTGCGTTTCAGCAGTGGAAACAGTGACATTGGGGCACCTCTGCTGGTGCAGATTTTGACGAGCATGGCATGCAGGCTCTTGTTCATTGCTGGTGAAAATGCACAGCTAACGGTGCTGACTACATTGAAATATTCTGTTTGTAGCTGAGGATTTTCTGCATCAAATAGTGTTATTTTAATCTTTGTATCTGTTGTCATTTCTATGGGAATGATTAGGAGGTATTACTTTTGGAGCAGCAGCAGACTTGTGACCAACAGTTGTGTCTTTTTAAACCCTCAAAGTGGACACAAACTTGGTACATCCATAGCCACTCATTATGCTCATGGGTGCTGATGTCCTGTGTGCCTAGAGTGGGGCCTTAACACAGGGGGCTTCTGAGGGGGAGGGAAGCACCCAGGCACGGCAGCTTCACTTGGGTTGGTGTGAGATGGCAGGGCCAAGGGGAGAGGAAATGACACGTGGGGTTTTAATTGCAGCGCTCCCTTTTTGTGGAGCAGGACTCCAAGTAGGACAGCAGCAAGCAGCATTTTGAGGCAGGGCTTAATTAAGTGCAGTGCTGCAGGGAGAGAGCTGCAGGCATGCGCTGAGCCCTGTCTGTGCCCAACCAGCTGAGGCAGATGTCACTCTTCAGAACGGCCTCATGTTTAAAGAACATTAGCAGTGTGAAATAAATGCTCCTTTTGCCCTATTTGTTGTTGTGTCTTCTCAGAGCTTTAGTGCTCCTTACAACTAGAAGAACCTCTGTGATGAGGGGAGACTGAAGAGCTCCTGTTTTACTTAGAGGAATGTCTTTGCAGTATGGATTGGATGTGTTTTTAATTTTACGTTTTTACTGCTTAAAGGTTCCTTGTTTTTAGGATGGTTAACGTCACTGTTACGGTTTGTGAGCAGTTCTTTTCCATTTGTGCAGTACTTGAATTTCTTCATGCTAATTTTTATAACCTGTTTTTTTGGATAAAAGGCCGAGGTCTTCTTGTGTATTCATAAAGCTGTTCTAAATACCATGACACGATGGCTGTGATCAAAGGTACATTTTTAAAGGCTGCTTCCATTCTGTCGACATCTGCATAGACTTCTGCTTGAGCAGGGCTAAGTTCCTGGCACTGTGCAAACTTAGCAAGGCGGACGGCTCCTCTCGGTGGTGAGCAGCGGTATTGGTTTCACACCACGGCTCCATAGAAAATTTCCATGTAAGGGAGACTGCCGGCAGAGACTCTGGTCTGGCAGCTCTGGTGGCTTTCACTCGAAATGCTGTTCCAGGAGCTGAGATGGCAAAAAAAGAAACGACAGACCCAAATCGGTGAGACGTGCAGTCATGCCACCTAACCCCGACAGCAGGACACAGTTTCAGAAAGCTTTCTAAATTCTTCTTTTTCTCCTCTCCTCTCCTCTCCTCTCCTCTCCTCTCCTCTCCTCTCCTCTCCTCTCCTCTCCTCTCCTCTCCTCTCCTCTCCTCTCCTCTCCTCTCCTCTCCTCTCCTCTCCTCTCCTCTCCTCTCCTCTCCTCTCCTCTCCTCTCCTCTCCTCTCCTCTCCTCTCCTCTCCTCTCCTCTCCTCTCCTCTCCTCTCCTCTCCTCTCCTCTCCTCTCCTCTCCTCTCCTCTCCTCTCCAGCTAAAGAACACTTCATATACTGCTTCAAAAAACTCCAGTTCCAAAGCCTATCTTGAGAATGTCTCTTTTTTTCTTTATTATTATTCCTTGAAGAATGATATGAAGTTGTTTCAGGAAAGTAGAATAGAAAATCCTATTGAGGGACTTCTGTTCTGCTAAGAAAAGGAAGTTGTTTCACCTTGTGGTAAATGATGCAGGGGATCTGTCAGGAATTAAAAATAGAGAGATGAGGAAGCCTGTTAGTTCCACTGTGCTGGTAAGCTTGGCATGGGAAGTACTGATGGAGGGGGGAGATTGCCTCCCCAAAGCTGTGTGGCAGTAAAAGAAGGCACCATGCCCCCAGTGCTGGCTGCCTCTGGAGAAAAGCTCCATGCATGGCAGTAGCCCACGACTTGGGGGGGTTAAAACCTTTTTTCTTTTCGTACTGACAGTGAATATTTCACTGGTGAGCAAAGCAAAAAGCTTTCAGGCTTAGCCAGTAGGAACTGTTAAATTAAAAGGTTATTTCCAGAACACTTGTATCTCATCCTGTGAGCACCAGAAGCAATTAATCCTTTACTAGTGCACTGGAAAGGACTGCCTGGAATGGAAAAGATTAGATATTTTTCAAGATGTTGAAAAGATGATGATTCTCAGAAAAGACCCATTTACGAATAGTTTATGACTGCCGTGGTTATAAACTCACTGCCATACAAGGAATGTGCTGAGTGCTGGCAGGCGACCAAGGCAGGGAAACCGAAAGTGCAGCAGAGCAGAGCAATGCTATTTTAGTCCATCAGATCTGGGAGGATGAGGAAGAGATGGGAGAAAATCCCAGCCAGCCTATGTTGGCTCTCCTTTGGGAAGTATTCCCAGCAGGAGCTGTTGGGAGGCAGTCTGGCAATTGAAGGGATGGGAACACATATGGGGCTCAGGGGCTCCCAGCACTGCCTTTATCAGAACAGGTCCTCTCCCCTCCTAGTTTTTGGGGTTCCCTCTCTTCCTCTGATTCAGTGTGCTTTCCCCCTCTTGTTTTTTTTTTTGTTTTTTTTTTTTTTGCAAGTGTACATTCAAAAAGCAGAATTCAAAATTCAGATTGCACATTCAAAAAAGCCTTTGCTTCGACTGTCTCTTGTCTCCTGCCTTCTTGATCTGGCCCCTGCCACACCTCTGGGGCTTCTGTTACCCTGGCACACCAGCACGTTACTGCTGGTTGGTTTTTCATGAGCCAGAGATGGGAGCTAGGATGTGTCCTGGTTCAGCCAACAAGACACATTCCTGTAAGGCACTGAGAGCTTCCCGTCTTTGGCAGCTGATATTAGAGAGAATGTTAGTTCCATTCAGGAATTAAATTAAAATTAAATATAGCTCTTCATTCTCTGCTGAGAAGTAACGTTTTCCTCTTACAAATCAGCTTTGTATTATGAATGCAGACTCTCAGACACACAAAGTACTGCCTCCTTACTTGGCAAGTTTTCAGGCCTTTTCAGGTGTTGATTACAGTGAGATTACACTGAACTGTGAGCAGGGGTTTCAGAATCTGGATTACCTGGATGAAAAGGTGATCATTTTAGTCTGTACGAGGATCTAAAACTGGTTGTGGAAGTCTCATCTCCGGAATGGCACTTAAAATAATGAATATTGACATATATAAATGATACATCAATAGCCTTGCTAGGTTGAGTCACGTTTTCCTACTTCGTGTGAGAGTGAGCTGGCCAGCGGGCACAGTGCTGGGAGCTGCAGGACCAGCAGGGAAACCCTCTGTGGGGCAGAGGCAGCTGCCCTGCCTTGTCTGAGCGGACACTGCATGTTGTTCTCTGTCGTGAACTTCTCTTCTTCCTCTGCTGAAGACCTTTTGTGTTAGAAAGGGCCCCTGAAGCTGGAAGGTAGCACCTGTAGATGGGTCTGGCAGTATCCCAAAGCGTGTGTTGTCCAAATTGGTTTGTGAAAATTGCTCACGTGTTGAGGTCGTAGGTTCTGGATTGTACAAAGGTGTGCAACTTAGGTTTAATTTCAGGTGTAAGCACACTCAGTATTTCAGGGTATGAAACAAAATCCAGCGTGAGAGAATATGTAACACTGAAGAAAGGAAAAAGGTTTTGAACTTCGTTGCTTAGGCTCCTTTCTAATAGCAGTAGTAACTTCAAGTTTCAAGCTTGACATTTCCTGGTTTTTCACTCAGATATTATGGGATGTGGCAGTAATGACCTCTTTTATCAGGGCGCAGTGTAAACTTCCTAAATCTAGACTGGATTGACATTTAGTTTGCACATTCCAGCACAAACAGCTATGGAGAACGTGCTTTAATTGAGAGTGTTAAAAGTGATGTGGGAATTCAAGCCGAATACTTCTGACTTGTGTGGCTTTAATTGAGAAGCTTGATTTTATGAGGAGGAGGAAAAAATAAGACACACAAGCACACAAATTAAATGCTACACTTCTTTTGCATCCCTGGAAAGCTAACAATATTAGTTTATTCTAAAATGTTTTATGCTGCTTTAGTTGGCCTCTGAGAAGGTCATATTTGTAATGATCTTTATGACGTTTTGCTGCATGTTGTTAGCTGCTAATGGCTGAAATATTTTACGCTGATCAGTGAGCTTTTGCAACATGTATGAATAGCTAAGCAGAAGCTTGTGGAGACACTGACAGTGCGATGGGAGGAGCAGGAGAGACCACAGCCCTTCAGCATTTGCAGTGAGTGTGTTAAAGGAAAGTGGCGAGGGGCTACGCAACTGTTTAGGTGCAGAAATCCATGATATGCTGAGATGTTTGTGGTTCTCTCAGGGCTGTGCTTCTTGTTCTCGCAGTGATGGTGCTCTCCTGTCTGCTGAGTCTGCCTGGCAGCAGCTTTAGGTAACCAAAAGCCAAATTAGGAAAGAATGGTCCAAATGCTGAGACTGGAATAAATGCATGTATTAAATATTGCACTACATTTTATCCATGAAACATTTGCTTGTAGTTGACATATGTCAAAACCAAACAAAAATGACAACAAACAAAACCTTTCCAAAGCAACTGCTTGACTGGAGAAACTTAGCAAAACAAACACAAATTAGCATTGCATTTTTACTGTAACACTTGACTGTAGAAAGTTTACAGGCTTTTGCTTTGTCTTCTGTCTCGTGGTTGTTTGGGTTTCTCCAGCATGGCAGTGTTTTTGCTCCTTTGCTTTGTCCAGTGACTCTGAAATTCCTGACATAGGAGCCTGGCTCTCTGGCGAGCATGTAGGGATCTGTAATTGCTTCCTGTCCTCAGAGTGGGGCCAGAGACTTGGGGCTGGTGGGGGGGAGGGGGTGGAAATTGGGCAACAAGTCAAAGTCTCACACTATTGAGGTCTCATTATTGGTGCAAGAAAAAAAGATTGTTCCCTCGAGAATTGGTGTCCAGTTGCTTAACTGCTAATTTTTAATTTACTACTAAAGCTTCACGTGTTGCTTGTAAGAGCTGGGGTTCTCAGGTAATTTTAGGAATTCTGGACCTGAGTTTTCAGGGGAAACACGAAATATGGAAAAAGGTAAGACAACAGTTTTTTCGGTTCCTGAGACCCTTGGTGTTTCTCTTGCAGCTCTTAAAAGCAAGATGTGACCATACTAAAATTTTCTCTCTCAGCTCGTCCCTCTCACAGAGAAATTTATTTATTTACAGGCATAGCAAAGCACAACTCCCTACATTATTTCCTAACGGTTTAGGGTTATGTGTTTATTTATGTGTTGACAAGGCAGAATGCTGTGCCAGTGCTGCTGGCTACCCAAGGGCTGGGGCTGGCGCCTTTGGCACTGGTGTAGGGCCCTTGAAGAGATCCAAGTGGGCGTAGCACCTGAGGTTAAACACCAGCAACAATACTTCAGGGCGGTGCTTCATTCCCGTGTTTGTTTGAGCTCTGTTGGTTTCTGTCTAATAGAGCAGAAATACAAACCCAGTTCCTAAACCTGCTGAAGCACATAGCCAAATTTGCTGAAAGAGCAGAGGAAAGGCCTTACCTGGCAAGATTACATCACTGTTGTTCATCAAACTGATCTTGGTGCCCCGAGAATCAGCGGGCAGGGCTGTAAAGCACCTTCACACCAAATGCATCAAAACTAACGGTCTTGTCTTTATTCTCTTTCCTAATTCTTTACAAGCTGTTTTTAATCTTGGACTGTAAGCACCCTGCAGCAGGGCTGTTTTTGGTGTACATGCAGTTCATAACATCAGGAGGTCCCAGTCCTACTTGGAACTACTGGGCACTGCTGTAATGTACAGAGTAAGTAAAAATAGCAATCAAAACACCAGTGATAAAAGAATAAAATACGTTAACTGCAATAAAATACTTTAATGAATGCTCAGTTATGTTTTATTGGGCTTTCAGGACTTATATATCGTCCAAGTCTTTACAAATAGTTGAGACTAAATAACATTTTGGTGAATGCTGAAATATTTGACATTTTCAAGAGGTCAGGATCTATTTTCTAATCCTTGGTAAATTTCCTCTTGCACTTGAGGGAGTTACGATTCTGTTTACTTCTCACAAAGGGGTGGAAGAAAATGGTTTTGGTCTGGAGAGGTAAGTGCAGTAGCACAAAGAAGCAGGTTTCATAGGCTTGATGGTGAGTGCCAGAGGACAGATGAACCACAGAGCTATGATGGTGCCTTTGTGTTCCCTCTGTGCCCGCAGGCTGTGTCAGATGGCCATGCCCATCTGTGTGGAGAGATGTTTCATAGATAGGTGCAAGGCTTCCCTGTGAGAAGCTGCTGGGAGAGGAGTAAGTCTGGCTACCTTTTGACATTCTGACCTCCAACACAGGGGAGAACGCACCTGGTTTGAAGCAGCGGGCACAGAAGGTTTCTGTGCCGCGGGGTTTGGCTGTGCTGAGCTGTCAGGAAGCTGCCTGCTGAGCTCTGCCGGCACACAGTCCCCACAGAAGCAGCTGGTGGTCTGTAACCCAGCAGTGCGTGCAGGGCTGTGACGCGACGCAAACGTCAGCCTTGGGCACCAGATGTCCTTCCCATGCTTGTAGTCAGGACTTTGCTGAGCACGTGCCCACAGCCTGCTGCAAGCAGCCCGCACTCAGGTGGGACACGGTGTGACTTCCAGCACTCTGCGGCTCTTCCCCACCACCCACCTTTGCCTCCACAGCCCAGGAGGCCTCAGGGTGATGCCGGGCCACGGGATGGCCAAACAGCCGGCACATCTCCTTGGCCTGAGCTTTGGCACAGCCATGTGGAGATGAGGAGCCCTACTGGCCCCGCTCAGGCATGGGTGAACGGTGGTCCAAAGGCCATTCCTCCCTTCTCAAGGCCTTCTCTTGGCGGCGACCGCTAGATGGGGCCGGCCTATCTCAATCGGAGCGGAATCGGCACAGCCATAAATCACCCCACCGGCAGGCCGAGGGCCCCGCTGCTGGGGCACCCCAGCTTTTGAAGGGCAGAATGCGCCTTTGTTCCCCGGCTGACCCGCGCGGTGACTTCAGCGCCGTGCTTCCCGCCGGCCTCGCCGGCACTGACACAAGCCAGATGGCCGCGGCCGGCGGGCCAGCGCTGCCGGGCAGGGTGGGAAGGTTTTATGGCCGGCTGCGGGAGCGCGGCGAGGCTGCAGCCCGCATGGATAATTACGCTTTCACTGCGCACCTCATTCCTGGCAGCGAAGGTCGCTGGGAAAAAAAAAAAAGAAAAAAAGAAAGTCACATTTTTATTTGCAGTGTTCGTTACGGACAGACCTTTGATCTTTTATTGGTCGGTAGTCTGCTCTGGAGGAATTTTTTTTTTTCCTTTTTATTTTTATTTTATTTTATTATTTTTTTTTAAACCGGTCCTGCAGTCACTCGTGAAAATGACATGTTTATTTATGCTTAATGGCTCTCTCAGGCTGTTCATTGTGCCGCACTTACCTTCCCCCTCCTCTCTGCCTCCATTTAGTAACACAGAAATGTTTTGGTTTTGCAGCGAGTTTAGTTTGGAGAAGTCAGAGTTCAGGCATGTTAATACAAGCAGTTTTCCCTCAGATATACTCCAGAGCGATGCGGTAACATACATCACCGTGCGCTGCGCGTTTGCTTGCTCGGGGGTCGGAAGAGGCAGCGATCGCCTTCCCCCTCCCTCAGGAAATGCCCGCCATCAAACCGTGCCCGGAGTGGGTCGGGTGCTGAGGCCCACGTGGAGGGGAAGCCCTCTCAGGGAGCCATGCTTGTGCCTCACCACTGGCCTGGTCCTGCTCCTCCGGCATCACCGAGGGCTGTGCTGCTGCCTCGCAAGGCCGGCTCGCATCCCAGCGTCACGTCCTGCTGCGGCCGTGCTGCCGGGCAGCTGCGTGTCCTCCTTCCCATCGTGGGGAAATGAAACGCTTGCCGTCCAGTCCGTCCCAAAGAAAGCCTTGCGTGTGCCGTCTCTCTCTGTTTTCTATATTTAAACTGGCCAGAAGATTGTTTAAATATATCTCACGGGCGGTTTACCATGCAAATTATTTCCTGCTTTTAAAAAGAGAAGCCGTGGGTTTGGGATATTTGGCAAGTTTGTTGCACTAAGATGTCACGTTCCTCAGACAAGTCATCAAAAGAACAATTTTTAGCGGTGACTGGCTTCTTGCACTCACCATTCAGAAATGTGGAGTTTGGTTTTTTAAACAAAACAGAAAGGAAAACCCTGCCCATTGGCTCTGTCCCACGTTACGGGATGGTGAAAGCAGGAGTCCTGCCGTGCAGCTTGGGCCATGACTTTGCCCCTCAGGACCTCCCTGCTTATGACCACTCAAGTTGCTGTCCTGCTTGCTCAGTGTTTGGAGTCTTAAGCATCTGCCAGAAGCCCCCAATAAAGATGTCCCCTCCCTGACGTGTGGCACAGAAGGCTGCTCTGTAGAAGGCTGTGTAATATGTACTGAAACCTCAAAGGGGTGGGGGGGAGCAGAAGAAACCTACCAAGAAAGGTGTGTTTAGGATGTGGTGTTCTTGAATAAAACTGTAAGCATTGTTTTTTCTGTGAATGTATCTTAACATTTTTGATGTTTTAATTTATTCTCATCTTTTTTTTCTTTTTTTTTTCTTTTTTTTTTTTTTCTTCCCTACTCAGCTCTTGCCCCTGTTCTTTGCCTCTGGTTTTGTTGGTGAGGATATCACAGTGATGTCTGCATTCAACCTGCTGCATTTGGTGACAAAGAGCCAGCCAGTGGCCCTGCGAGCCTGTGGGCTTCCCTCAGGTTGAATGGGTGCTGCTTGTCGTGTCATGCATAACGAAGGCCCATTAGCAATGGGTGTCTCTGCTGCAGGAAACGCTGTGCTATGGGTTGCTCTGCTTTGTTTAAATTTGCCTTGGAACCAGAAGTTTGTTTGCTTTTCTTTTAAAGTCACTGGCTTGGCTGAGGGTTTCCATAACCTAGATTTTAGGCTGCTTGGCAGTGCTGTCCAGCTTCCTTATCCAGCAAATTCTGAATTGAATTTTTTATTGTTCTCATCATTGTTGGAAAAGCAGTGGAATTAAACTGAAGATCGGTTGTGTTCAATACTGTCTGTAATATATTTTTTAAGATACTTACTGGAATTTAGCATTGAATTGCAGCTGAATCCAATAACAACCTTTCCAAAATCTTTAGAAGTGCACTATGGTTGCATTGAATGTTTCCCTTTTTAAAGTTTCAATATGACTTAAATATGTTTCGCTGAGAATTATGTACAAAAAGTGTTCGAAATTTAAAATGCAATTTTTTTTTTTTCCCTCTGACAGCATATTTAGTGTCTCGAGGCTTCTGCAAGTAAATAAATAACTGAATGGAAGCATGCAACCTAATGGTTCAGTGCAACTGCGCTTGTCCAAGGCCTGCTGCTAGGTCTGTGTGGGCTGCCTTGAGACCCATCCTATGTGATTTGTACCTCAAACCCAAAAGTACTTTGTATTTCACTGAAACAACAGTGAAATAATAAGAATAATGCCAGTGTGCATGCTTATGGGAGGAAAAACAAAAGCTGCGGAGTTAGTTTTGACTGTTACTAGGAATTTTCTTGCCACTGAGATTAAAAAGAGGATACAATCCTGGCTGACCAGTGTTTGAAACATCAAATAAGAACCAGTGTGGGTGTGTGTATGACACTCACGACTGTTTCATAAGGGTACAGAATGTTATAAACACTTTTTTCTAGAGCAGTTCTTAACAAACATATGGAGGTGATGTTCTAAAGATTTTTTCAGTGATAAGACATCGGTTTTCAAGCTGATGGACTCTCTAAAGCTGATTACACTCTATTTGAACTAAATCTGAGTCCAATTTTTGCAGCATTTGTGTTCTGTTTCCCCCCACATGTGCACAGAACTCCCATTAACCTAGATAGGAGCTACAAACACATATTGAGGAAGAGAGAGAATAGCCCACATTGTGTCAGCCTGACCTTTGTTTCCTGTTCTATTTGCTGCCGAGCCAGATTTTAAATCCTAAAAATACAGGATAAGCAAATTTCCTTAGCCCTCTTGATGCACCTTTTGATGTGCACTCACGTGGCTGGTGCCTGCCCTAACACAGGGGCGGTCACTATGCCGCCTATTTTGTCCCTGCTCTGCAAAGGCGATGTCACCTTGGCGAGCTGGGAACACAGGAAGCTGTTCTACCTCTTGGTGAAGCATTGCACTGGCAGTTTTGTCCAATCCTTTTTTCTGCCATAATCTAGTAGTCAAATTTTGGAATAAAAAGTTGATAGTGCTACTATTTATTCCTGTCCATTTGCTCTGTAGCTGTGCATTGAGTTCCACCCACTGAATACTTATATATATTTTTTAAACCAAAATTCATCTGCTAACAGTGGAATAATATACAATCACATATCTCACATATTTTAAGAGTAATCTAAATTCCCCAGATGCTTATAAATTAATGTAGACTTGCTTTGCCTTTGGTTTGTTTTTTTGTGTGTGGTGAACTGAGGGGGTTATGAGTAAATGGTGTAGCATGTATCAAATTAAACATGGGAATGAGTTCTGGAGGCAACATCTGTTTAAATGCCACAATCCACTGTGACTTCGTTTCTGAATATACAGAAAAGCCCCAAGTTCTCATGACTTTTTTCCACCATTACACCGTACTGGTGCTTTTCCCACCAGCCCTTTCTGTGTGAATTGCAGCTCTGCAACAGTATCACTTCAGGCCGAGGATCCTGCAGGTCTCAAATGGTGCAGAGCTTGTTCTGCTTCCGACTGAAGGGCAGATTTCGTACTATGGAGAGAACATTTGTCTTCTGCAACCCCTGTCCCCTCAGTGCAGGGGAACCAAGTGCTGGCACAGGTTTTGGCTCAGCTACCAAGGCAAAGGTTCTGGCTCAGACCAATACTGTCTTAGCTGTGAGCTGGACTTCTCAGCATCGCTCTGAATTGCAGACAGTTTAACATTTGCAGGACGAGGACTTCAGTGTGAAAGTATGATTTCATTTCTGTGCTTTGTCCATCGTCCTTCATGGCGCAAAACAGTGCCATGTAACGTGTGCTTTGTACTTAATACAGAGTCACACCGGCAGATCAGAAGCAAGCTACATGAATGACACAATGCTCAGGGAGGACCACCTTTTCCCTGAGACGCTGTTTTGCAAGCATGTGCAAGTTATGCTGGATTATTGGTAAACCGAACTAATCCCGGTGCCAGAGGTGCCTTTATACATTCTCTTTCCTCATTCGTATATTAGCACCTGCAGTGTGAGTGCACTCTTCCAAACGGTCTTTTACAAATATTTTTTTTCTGAAGCTAGGACTAAATGTTTCAATGTGTGCAAATCCACGGTGCAGCTCGCCCTCAGCGCGCCGCTCTCTCTGCACAGCACTGCAGAGCCAGGCCCTAGCCCAGCAGCCCCAGTAGATGGCACCAAGCATATGCTGTCCCACACACCCTGAGCTATATGAAAAGCTTCCCGTTTAGCGGTCATTCACACATAAAATGCACCCCGAGACCTTAGGAATATTTATAAGTATTTTAGTAAATGCACGGCCATTGGGAAAACCACATAAATCTGTGCACGTACGCAGACTGAATCACGGCGGTTCAAGATTTCATTTCCAGCAAAGTACAGCTCCATTGTGCTTCTGTGTGATTTAGAGATGCTGTTCCTCGAGCCTGCCCTGTTAAGGTCGAATGCTCTAAATTTCCAAAGCAATGTGGGATGCACTCTGCACCTGCCGGGATTTAGTTCACAGAAATTAAATCCCCTCTTTTTTCCTTTTTTTTTTTGGAAAACACACGCACAAAAAAACCCCAAACTTTTAATACGAGAGCTATTTTAGCTGCTCTAGTGCATACAGCGAGTAACCAATAGAAATAATGGTTACGCAGATTCCATGTACATGTTTTCTGTAGCAGACCACCAAGATACAAAGTAAAAAGCTATCTTACTTCGCTTTGCTGTGTCTTTTGATTAGTATGGGTTCTCCTTTCTTAAAAAAATCCCTTTAACACTTTGAATGTTGTGCTGCTTATATCACATTTGTTGCATGAGAGAATTTGGCTTTTCCTCCCCTGTAGATCAAAGAAAGTCATGCGTTTGTAAAATTAAGTGAAAGGAATGATGAAGAAATGACAGGAGTAGGGTTGGCATTGTTTTCCAGGACGTGTGTGAAATAATAAAGTTCTAGATGATATCGAAGTGTCGTGAAGTGTTCAATTACTAAAATTAGTTACTACTACTAGTACAAAACTGTGCTTTTCTAGGCTTAGATTAAGATACAATACATCTGTATGAAGATGGTGCTGGGCATATGGTGTAAGTCTTTATTAAACAAGTATCTGTAGCTCGTTTCTCACTTGTTTTATTAAATGTTTGTTAATCTCAGTTTCAGTAAAACTTGTCTTTCCATAGGATTGAAATGAATAGCCAGCGAGCACAAAGTTACTGGGCCTCCAAACTGAACTTTTAACAGTAATCTGTTAACAGAAAGGATGATTTGAGGAGCAGATCTTGCAAACGGTTACACACAGGAGTTACTCCTGTGCATTTGTCCCTGTAACTCTCGAGCTGCTCGTGTCAGTGAAATGATCTGTGCATGCAGCGTTTGCCACATCTGCCCTCAACAGTGCAGGCCTAGAAAAGACCTTAGTCTCATGCGTTCAGGTTATGTTGGCTGCTTTTAGCCTTGGTGTTCCATGAATAGATGTGAAAATGTTGCATGCTGTATGTTTGTATGTTCAGACGTGTAACTTCTATAATTCATGTTTTAACTTCCCTTTAGCTTTCCGTAGCACGTATCACCAAAGATGTATGATTACAGGTGGCTCTTCACGCAGCCTGAAAGAGAATAAAAGTGAGACTGAGTTGCTGTATAACAATACCCGCTAGTATGGCTACGGTTAAATGCCTCTCAGTGTTTTCATTATAAATCCCTATTTTCTGGGGTTTATAACTAGAATGTAAAAATTTGCTCTGGGCTTACATGTGTCATGCAAGGTCTCAGCTGGATGTTCTTGTTCCTCAGCGCTGGTTGGGGGGCAAAAGTTAAAACTTACTTCTCTGAAGCTAAACTGAGTTAAAACAAAACAAAACAAAACTGTCAATTTGGTAAAAGAGTTTTGTTTTTCACTTCAGTACAGTCTTACAAATTACCTAGTTCACTGCCTCCCAGCGATGAGGAGAACTGCCCGCTGGACACATGCACTGTGTGAGCGCAGCAGCAAGCTGCACGTGAAGCTGTCCGTGTGCCATTAATATACAAATGTATTTGTAAGTGTTTTGCTTCTCAGTGATAGTGATGATAATAGAATGCTGCATTGTCATAATAGAGCATAAAGTTGTTGTTTTTATTTTGAATGGCTTGAGACTTGTTTAAAAAATTAGTCCGTATAACTGTCTTAATGGAAGTATATTTCATGTTGTTTTTGCTTAAAAAGTTATCCTGTATTTATGAATGTTTATTTTCTATAACAGTGTTGAGTTTAGAATGTCTAATTTAATACAGTTTAAGATGAACTTTATCTGTAGATATCTCACTGGAAGTGATACCCTTACGATGCCTGATGCTTGCAAAACTTGGGATGACACAGAAGACTAGAAATCTTTTGTTAAAGCTCCTTATTTTGTAGCCAGGCTGAGTACCTTTTTTACCCCTCTCCTTGTTCTGTCTGTACCAGGAGGCTGCTGGCAGAGGCTGCTCAGGGCTCTGTGCTGCCGAGGGCTGTGGGAGGAGGAGATCCTTGTGCCCCAGCACTGTGCACAGAGCCAGTTCCTCAGAGCATTCCCTGAAGGATCTTTTAAAGGCATTTGCTTTCCCTTCCTGCTCCCATAAAGGACCCACCACAAGCCATTTTTACCTTTCTCACAAGAATGTTTTAATCTTGAGAGCTCATAAATTCCCTGCTTTCCATTGCTGTGCCCAGCGCAGCTTGGGCTTACTGCATTTCTGCTGAAACGTAATGCAAAAGATGGATGTAAAAGGTGAAGTTTTGATGCTAACTGTGTTTCAGTGTTTTAAAAGCTCCAGTGCAAAGCTGCTCTTTTAGTTACAAGGCTGTCTGAGTGTGACGGGAGGTCTGTGGACGCCTTTAAGGGCCGCCTTCACTCTTTCCCTTAAAATTAAAAGCAACTCCCAGCCTCAGCCTTTGTCTGAAGAGTACATAAGAAGGGAGGAATGTGATGTGAAGGAGAGATGACAGAACACAGAGGAGAAGGAGATGTTATCTGTTGCGCAGCTGAGGGAGGGCAGGCAAGAGAAGGTGCAGTTCAGGAGGAAGGATAGGATGTAAACCCTCAAGTCAGTGTGTTTGCAAGTGATGGAGGAGATGATCCAGCGGGTCCCTCATCCAGGGGATGCACGTGTTGGAATTGGATGTCATGCTGAGAGGGTCTGGAGGCACCACAGTCAAGCTGCTGGGTTAACCGCGGCTTGCTCACTGGAGGTCATCGTTTTGGGGGAAAACGAGGAGTGGAGACAAACTGCAACCCAGGGAGGGAGGCAAGCTGCCAATTGCCAACCTTTTAGTCCTGATGTGGGTTGAGAGTGGAGGGGACTACCGTGTTTATTTCCATTGTGGCCATCGCACCTTCCTGCTGGCCCTGCTCGCCTACTGGGCTGGGAGCTGCAGGTCAGCAGGCCAGGGCAGGCAGGATCTGTGCTGAGGACTCAGGGGTAGCTCGGGGTTGTTTGGAATCAGAGGGCAGCAGAGACCTCCCCCAGCTCCTTCCCTCCACCCGCAGCCCAGGCACTCACTGCACCTCGGTTCTTGAAACACAGTGCTCATTTCGCAGGCCACACATCACTATTGTGGAGGAAGCAGCAGGAGGATTTAGCAACAGCCTAAATGCTACAATAAGCTACACAGCGCTGCGGTAACCGCTGGCAAATGCTGACTTTTTAATTGTTTCCGCTGCAGGGTTAGACCTTTATTAAAGCCGTGTGAATCAACTTATTTTGATGGCTCACTGAAACATTTTAAATGCAAAAGGTAGCATAAAGCGCTTTTATTAAATTCAGCTTAATTCTACTGTTAATAAAATGCCTTTCCATATGTTGTGCACCTTTTTATTGATCCTGACAGAAATCTACTGATCAGATACGGAGTGCTCTGGTCTTTCTTGAAGAGCCTCTGCCTTTCTTGCATCTAATTTAAACAAATGCAGTGCCTGTGAAAGGTTCTGGGATCATATCGGCAAAACAAAAGTCTTTTTATCTATTAGGAGAGAGAGGAAGAGAAATCCATCATTATAAATGCACCCTTCCCGCTGCTGTACCCGTGGAGCTCAATCTTGCCTTGCTTGGTTTGCACCCAAGAGCAGAGCAGGTGGGCCAGCTGCCCTGTGCCCATCCTTGGCTATCGTGGGCTGACAGAAATGGCAGTGATAATGTAAGGAGCTTTGCTTCATGTTGCATGAGGTGCTTCTGCCCACCAGCCTATCTGAGGGGCTGTGTGCTGCCATCACCACTGTGCTGGTGGGGCAGCCATGCTCACCCCCACCTGCAGTGCAGGCTGCTCTTGAACTGTCCAACCTCAAGAGGTTGTGGGAGCAAGGTTGTGGCTGGTAGTGACATGGATTTCATTAATATGAGATAAGGAAGTAGAGTAGACAAATGGAGCTGCTTTTCTTTCCTCCTTTCCCACTATTCAAAACACTTCTGTCCCCTGCTGAATGTTTTTTACATTCGCAGTGAGGACAGGCAGCTTCAGATTCATTTTGCAGGGAACAAAGTCTCCTTGGCTGGCGCATCACCGGCTGCCTGGGTCACGTAACCACAGCACAGGCACTCATAGCTCAGGGCAAGCAGCAGGGCAGCTCCTGCCCCATAACATCTGCCCCTGCCGTGACCGCAGTGGGTTTATTTGGTTTTTAGTGCTCAGGAAGCTGGTGTTCTTGCATAGAAGATCTTTGCTGGTGACTCAGTATGTAGGTGTGTATAGAACAGGAGCCATGCTGATGGTCAGGTGAAAAAAAAGAGATGTGGCAGCTCTGTTATTTGGTTGTGTGGGAAGCTTGTGAATGTGCAAAGAGCTGGCCTGCCCTTCCTGTGTAGCTGTGCGGCCCTCCTGACTACTGAGTAAGCCGGTTTTGTTGAGACAGATATTTTTTGGTGTTGTTCTTGACTCCAAATTGTGGCTGTTGTCCCGGTACCTGGCTTTCGGATTTTCAACGCACAATATAGTGGAAATGGGCTTCACCCCATTACTCCTAATGCTTGCATGAAACTGCAAATGGTATTTCAGCAGCAGATGGGAGTTAGCTACCTACAGCAAGAAAGCAAAGGAGCCATCAGAGAAGAACCACAAATCTGTTTTTCAATGTGTAAAACGTTTACAGGGTTTCCTTAATGTCAAAGTTTGGGTTTTACTTAAACTTGACCTCCCAGTTTTCAGAGTTCTTTTGTACAATCTCTCCTAGGCAGCCGCATGCTGAGGTGGTTTAAAATGGCTTGTGATGGGATTATATAAAGACATATGACATCAAATACTGTGCTTTGTAAAACTTTTTTTTTTTTCAAGTTTACAAGCTACAGACCTGTTTGCATTAGTTTGTGTTTCTGAGAGTTGTCTTCTTTTTAATTTTTGTTAACTAGATCAACAGTTCCACCCCTACACGCACTGCCTTTTTTTTCCTGTAGGGTACTTACTAAAGGTGCATGGGACAGAATAACCAGGGATGAGACAGAGCTGTCTGTTTCTTCCTTAGTGGGGAGAGATGCAAATCTGCAGACAAGTGACATAAACTGTTCAATCAACATTTAAAAGAATAAAACCAAGAGATTGTTGGTGATAACATTCACAGGGAGATCAATTTAGAAGCGTGTACACGTAGAAATATTTTTTAATCTTGCGGGATCCCTTTTAGCTTCAGTGTGAGATAATTCACAATGGATGAGTGAGGTAGGACCCACCTGTGAAGGGGCTTTGGGAAGCAGGAGACACTCAGAGCCACGTCCCACAAGCTGCTCTGCCTTCACAGACCCTTCTGCAGTTACTAGAGCTGTGCACGTTCTCAGGGGTCTGCCCACACACATCTGTCCCCATTACACGACTGGGTCTGTGGTGGTATAGGTATAATAAAATGTGCTGGAATGGCCCTCAGAATGCTTGGGTACATACTGAAAACTGGAAGCCCAAGTAATTGTATGGCTGTGGTCTGCTGGAACGTTTGATCTTAAAGTATTTAATTCAGGAAGCCTTAATGGTATGCATTCAGTGCATGACTGTAATGTCCATTAATGCTAGTGGAAGCATATGCAGAAGGAGGAAAGCGTTCTCTGTGTCTTCCATGAAGCTGAAATACTGAGTTAATTTTGCAGTGATAGGAAGCAACAAGACATAAGAGAAAATCATTAGAACAGTTCAAAAGGGGATGTAAAGGAGGAAAGGCATCAGGCACAGTGCCAGGGTATTTCAGGGCACACCAGACACTGCTCGACACCGTCCAGCACGGCGGAGCAGGTGAAGGGCCAAGTGGTGAGGAGTATTGTTCTGGGAACTCATGTCAGCCTGTCTGGATGTATCTTGTTGCTGGTTTCCTTGTGATTGGTTATATTGAAGGAAATGGCACTTGTTCGCCTGTGTTATGAACCACAGGCTTGAAAAGGTCAACTGAAATTGGAATTTATATGTGAGGTGAGATGCTTAATGTGTTCATTATCAGGTCAACACCCAGAAAGTACTTTCTGTTCACTTCATTTTTATACAGAAGGCCTACACACACCAGGGCTGAACTCAAAAATGCACACAGTCTGCGGGTGAACAGTAAATTGCAGCACCCTTTGCATTTCTTTTCAGAAAAGCCATTCCTAAGCACAGGGATGCTACGAAGGCTCCAGAAGTGTTTCTGGTTTAGTTTGTTTCACCCTCTTGAGCTTTACTTTTTTATATTTACACTTGAAAATCTGTGGCTCTGGCCTTTTCTTCCCATCCTGTTCCAAGATCTCAGCAACTTTTAGTACTGGAAAAGACAGAAGAGGGCAGACAGCCTGAAGTGTCATTGTCAGAGCTGGGTACAGAATGGTGATGTGCACTGCTCCCCTAAGGAGCACCGAGGAGGACAAAGGCACCATGCTGCGCTGGCAGGAAAGCTTGTGCTTGGGCCTGAATCTGTGCATGTGTTGTAGAAGATGTCCACCAAAGCTCTTGGAGGCCTGTCTTCACTGCTCCTAGTAGGGCCTGGTGGAGCAGCTGAGTCAGGGCAGAGCTGTCTGTGGCTCTTCTAAAGGCACTGCTGGGAGCATCACCTCTGGATAACGTCAGATTCCACTTGGAGTCCAAAGACAGAGTGAATCCAACCTTGGTTATCTTCACCATGTATTTAGTGTAGACTTACTGTTAGAGTTATCACAAAGATGCCATGCTGCGTGTGCAACTGATGGCCTTGTAGCTTTCCTGCTGGGAGCTGCATCCATTTGTAAGGGAACAGCGGGGCCTTACTTTGCGCCTGAGTTGCCCAGGAAGGTTTTGCAGTTTTGTTGCTGATTAAGATCCCTTCCCACAGCTTGCAGGTGGCACCTTCCACAGGGAACCACGGTGAGGAGGGAGGCCTCTTCTTTAACAACCATTGCTCGTTATTCTCCCTAAGATTGGCAGGCTGGTATACTGCAGGCTGAGCGTTTCTGTCCACTTGTGTGATAGTTCCTTCCCAGCTGGAGGACTACACTCCAAGGATCTCGTCCTGCCATCTTCCTGAGGCCTGTAGACAGGTCATGATTCAGATAATGCATCCTCACACCCTTTGGTCACGGCTGAGCCTTGCATTGCCTCCCTGGCTCTGCAGCAATGTGTGAATAGTGCAGTCAATTCCCCAAGCCTTTTGTTGTTGCTGCTTGCAGTTAACTAGCGAGTGCAGCTACCTGAATAAGGCTGTTCCTTAGTGCTGAGGGCTGGACCAAGAGATTTGTAGTGCAGCCTCAGCTTTCTGCTGCTGTGTGCTCTATTAACTTGGAAACCTGGGAAGTCCTTTGTTGGGTCAGGTTGTAGTTTACCCCAGTGCAGATTAGCAAGATTCCCCTGCAGACATAAATACTTGTCTGTGTTGTAAACCAGGCGGTTAATTATTAAAAGCGGTGGGGGAAAATCTTTTGTAACATGCTCCCTACTTCTGATCTATGTCATGGATCAAGTGGCATATAGAAATTTCCTAGTGAGCAGCAGCGAGCCTGCTGGTTGAAGAGCACAGGGTTTGTGAGAGAGAAATTTCTGAAGGAGAGCAAAGAGGGAATGCTAGCTATTCTGCAAAACGCTCCATATTTTCTGTGACTTTTTTCAAAGTGAAGCCATCCTTAGTTTGCTTTTCTGAAACAACTGAAGAACATATGGAATTTCTGGAAAAAAAAAAACCAAGCGGGAGATATTTTTAAAAGTGAGGTGTTGGTCTGCAGGATTCTTTCTGCTCTCTGGACCAATTTTTTGATGCTGCAATATCAGACGGAGCAGCTCTCATTTTCTTTCCGAGCAGCGTAGTGCAACACAACAATAATTGTTAATGTGATACGTGTGCTTCCTTTCCCTTCTAGCTCTCCTTTGAAAGGCTCACAAGTCCTAGAGCCCAGCAAGTTGTGAGAATAAAAACCTCCAAAGTTTGACATCTTTAAATAAGCAACCAAACGTTATAAAGAACAAACCTCACTTACAGTTAGGAAACAATATTTACATTTAAGGTTGAAAAGCCAGGATGTAGGAAAATTTTGCTAATTTGGAAGGTGACCTTTAAGTGCACCAAAACCAAATAATTTGTAAGCTATGGCACAGGGCACATTCCTGCAAAATTTGTGTGAATACTGCTTTAGTGGTTCTTGAAAGACAAACAAAGAGACCTGGAATGAAATCTTTATCCCTCTCCCAAATAAGATTGGAGCTAACAAAGGCGTACAGCAGCGCTCTTTCAAAGCTTGCCATTAAAACGCGGGCTCTGCAGCACGGCTAATGAGAGGGCTCAGAGTGGAAAACAATCTGTTTTTAAGAATGTTTAGATCAAAAGTAATTTCTAATTTATGAAATAAAGTCGCTTTTCAATACCTTTCTTTCACTAGTAAAGCTTTTTATGTTTGCACTATTTACTTCAATCAGATGTTTTCAATTTTACTTTTTTTTTTTTCCTGAAAATACTTCCTAGGGTTACTCAGTACTGACCAACAGCATTATTCTTTTTCTCTCTCCCCTACTCACCCACCCCCACACATTAAAAAAAAAAATGAAAAAAGAAGAGGGGGAGGAAGAAAGAAACATCTTTTCTTAAATGATTTGCAAGCATCTGTGCTTTAAGCTACTTTTTATGAACACTCCTTAGTAATGACTCAAGGTAAAAAAGCAGAAAAGCATCCAATGTTAGGAAATTGCAATCCAATACCATGTAATTTAAACCTGCCATTGCCTCTCCTGTACTAAATGACATACAGATGGGTAGCTCTGTTCCCTCTACTTTGGGAACACAATTGGTCTTTTTATGAGTGTATATACATTACTTGCAAAAAATATTTTTGTCGGGACTGTTTATTTCTAATTGTATCATATTTTAATTACTGTCATTAGAGCGCTTTTTTCCTGACGGACTTTGTCGGCTCGTTTTTGCAAGTGATTATCCAAGTTATTTTAGTATTTGGCAATTGCCCTTATTACTTTGGGAGTTTTCATTCGAAAGCAGCTTTGTTGTTGTTTCTCTTCCTCGATGTGATGTGCATTTTCGTACTATAGAAATGTTTTTTACGGCAATCCCTGTGTACTCCTTGGATGTTTTGTGCCAATTAAACAAAATACGAGATTCTCAGAGATGGGTAATTCCAATAGCAACCCTAATTTTTAAGGGAACTTAACCTGACACATCCTACTGCGTAAAGAAATGACCTGCTGTTCAGGGCTCCTATTAGCGCTTCAACAGGGAAAAATACAACTGCTACCGTTATAAAGTAAAAGGACTAAGATGCTACTAAACCTGAAATCAACCGGATTGGAATTCTAAAGATTTATAATTATTTTAAGCTAGTGTTTGAAATTGTTGGACGCTGTGGCTGAACATCATATGCCCACTACCATAAGTCTCCAATATAGATGTCTTGTAAAGAACATTTCAGCTGTAGTTTTATATATATATGTTTATATATATATATATATACATATAATATTTTTTGGCAGCTTTCTTTCTTTCTTTCTTTCTTTTTAAATGGCTGGAAAACGTAACGTTCTTGTGAATGATTTTGTGCGCAACAGTTCAGCGTATAACACACGGAAGGGCTTTGGCTGTAGCACGCTGTCACTGCTCCAGTGGAATCACCTGGCTCTCAGGCAAAATTCTTTTTAAACTTGGATTTGAAAAAATAATCAGCTGCAGTTCAGCTGAGCCATTCTTCGTGCATTAGGGACCGGTCTGGTCATTGACAAGTGAATGCAGAAGCTATGCTGTGGCCGTCTGCCAAAGCAATTATTCAGGATTTAAGCTAAAAAGGCTCCTTCTCCCATATCCTCTCCCTTTGCAGGGTCATGTAGGGATAAAAAAGACTGTAAGGTGGTCTTTTCCCAGGAGGAGCTGAGGAAGCGGCTGACACCCTTGCAGTACCATGTCACTCAGGAGAAGGGGACGGAAAGGTAAGGCAGGGTGAGGGGAATGCAGCCCTCGAAACGCAGGCATCCTTCTTGTCTCCCTTTCCTCTCGCTGGTGCTTCCTCATCCTCCCCGGCAACTTTTCTTCCAGGAATTCTGCACTTGTTTACTAACCCCTACAAATTAACACCACCGAAAGACAAGCATCTGCAGCATGGAGGCCACGGCCAGGGGTCTTGTGTGACTTATAATGAACACTGTATGTCTTATAAAGTTGCAGGGCTTATGTTTAGAGTCTGTTTTTAGTTTACTACAAAATGTGTGGAAGTAATAGCGGTCTAGGTACACTTCTTGGAAGACATCACAGTAAGCAGAACCACGAGGGAAATGGCCCCGTGCCAGGATGCTGAAGTTTTGAAGGTGGTCATTGTAAGTATAGACATTTTGGCTGCAGAAAGAAGGTAGCATAATTTAGTTCTTTTCCACCCCGCTCCAATTTCTTTTTGAAGCACATGTGGAGAAGGTATTTATTGGCTCATTTGTGGTTGGAATGTCAAAAATTTTCAATAACTGCCCTCACATGGCTTTAGTCGCTGGAAGCCAGCCCTGAATCCTGCAGGAAAAAGGGGACTTGCTTCCAAGACTGTTTTTAGTGAATAAAGTCTCTCTCAGCTGATTCCAGCACGAAGGTAACTTGCCAAGGCCTAGCCATTTTTGTTGTCTAATTTATACCGTTGAGCTTGGCATAAGGCCCCGGCTTTACCTCCGATCCAAATGTACTAATGATGTAACTGCTTGTTTTCATTCATGACCTGAAAGGGCTCTTCACCACACATGGGGTCCTGCTGAATAGGCGGCACTCTTCCCAACAGCGTGCCCTTTGATGGACAGGAGGGAGCTGATCCCCCTGCTCCCATCCCTTCAGCCCCCCGCCGCCCAAGCTGGCCGAGGGATGGGGCCAGCAGCCCCTGCCGCAAGGCTTTCCTGCCCTGCGTCCATCCCTCTTGTGTACAGGACCAGCAGCGTGATTTAATGTGCACAAACAATCGGAGATAAGGTCATTCTTAAAAATCCTGTTTATAAAAAAAAAAAAAAAAAAAAAATTGGACCTCATAAAAAGGGTGAAAGGATAATAAAAACAAGCTGCGGAGCACATAGGCTTTTTGTTGGACTAGCACAGCTGATTCGTATTAGATGAATGACCTTCTAGCCTTTTAGATTGTTAACTTAGAAAAATATTCCCTTAAAGCTGTAATATTGCTTTTCAGCTACAAATATAAGGCGCATGCAGCTTGAAATCATGGAGCAATTATTTCATTTTCAGCTACAATACTTCTGTTGCCCTGGCAGCCCATCTTGGACACACCAAACACTGAGTCTTCATTATCATCTCAGTGGCAGACACCCAAGAGCTTTGCACCTCTCGCTCAGCATCTGAACTCATTGCTAAAACATTTCCTAAAGGCGATCCCTCCTACGTAGAAGCACATAGGACGAAGCTAAATTTCAAACCATCCATGTTTACAGATGCACATTTCACTTATCAAATATGGGAAGATTCCAGTTTTTCTCCTTTTTGTTGTTCTGTCCTTTGAGCTGTGTGACAATTTGCTTTCTCTTGCATGACACGTAACACCTGAAGCAAACTAATGAGGACATTCCCCTTTTCCTCTGCCTGCTTTATTTGCTTGGTTTAATAAAAAACAACTGCGAACTTTTAATTGTTTCTTTTTTGTTCTGTAATACTTTTCTAAAGCCCTACCTTAATATATATTTTTTAATTCTCTATTTATTTTTAAAATGTAGTGTTATTGTTTTCCCAGTGCCTTTGAGGGGGAGTACACACATCATAAAGCTCAAGGAATATACAAATGTGTTGTTTGTGGAACTCCTTTATTCAAGTGAGTATACTAAATGTAGTTTTGAGATTACTGTCTCTTAGTTTAAGTGCTGTGTTCCAGTATAATCTTGCATATATTCCAGTTATATCCATATTTATGTAGTTGTATAAGAGAATGTAAGTCATTCAATCTGATAAGGAGTACAAGAGAAGCGATGTAATTAATGATGTTATAGTAAAGTAATAAATACATAAAAATAGTAAATAAATAAGATAGCAAATTTCATAGTAAGATCACACTGTATTAGGATAGGCATTTTGACTAAAATGTATATAATTTTTCTTTTTTTTTTTCCATTTGTAACCATGCTGAGTTATTATAATACAGTATTTTGCTGCTCTGATAGAGCTGAGTTCCGGCTGTTAGCATTACTAGCAGGCAGCTTCAAGATCTGGATCCTGTGTGGCAGTGCTGCATCCATGCTACAGCATTGTGTCCAAGAATGGAGAAATAAGTAGATACTTTTCTAGAATTCAAACAGTCAAGAAAACAAAACCCAGGAAAATGGCATCACTTACTGGATTTTCATCCATCCCAATTAACACGCACAGAGAGTCGAGTTGGAAACTGAGGCAAGGATTAAGAAAGATGTAATAAATATTTTGTCTTGCATGAAAAATACTCTTTAGAAGTACCGTGGGAATTACAGCTCTAAATTTGGTGATAGAAGCAGTGCTGATTGAATTTTCTCAATCACTGCATTGTTCTGCCCCTTTTTTGTTGTGGTTTTTTTTTTGCTGTTTTTGGCCACTTATCTCCATTCAGATGAAGAATTTCATTTCTTGCTTGTTTTTCCCTCAGTTCACATTGTCTCATCCCTCTCACTTAGAGACACCTTCACAGCATCGTGAAGCAGGATGGTCAGGATAGCGTAAGGAAAACTGGGTCAGTAATAGGTTATGAAGGAAAGTAAAATTGATGTAGCTCCAGAACCACAAGATGTGTCGGTGATAGTTTTTCTCAAGAGACTGTAGAGATGAGAAAAGCACTTCATCTCTGTTAAGTTTGATTTCTCTGTTAGATGACCCGCAGAAACTTCAGTATAATAATGTGAATCTTTCTGAGTTGGAAAACTGATCATTATGAGCTCAGCCAAGGCAATATTCTCATGTCATGTGTTATTGTGGTGCTTGGCTTGGGGGTACACATGGGGATCTAAGGGCTCCAAAACCTGTTTTTCTACTCTGCCACTTAGACGTTCCCCTGCTTGCCATAGCTAAATCTTCGTGGGGGAAATCCTGGCTCCATTGAAGTCAATTCAGGTTTGGCAAACTGATACAATGGAGCCAGGATTTCACCTTGTGCCTTCAAGACTGGCTTCCTTTCCATCATCTACTGGAGAAAGGGTAATTCTTTTGTAAGGTGAGATTTGGACAGCAGTAGTTCACATAAACGAATGTGAATTACTTTCCAGTTGCTTTCACAATCCATTTCATATGGGAAAAAAACTGCAACAGGAGACATACTTGTGATTATCTGAAAAGCACAGTATGCTTTGGCATGGTCAGCTTTTTAAAGTTAAAGGTAATGAGTTGGATTTCCCTGTGTGAAAAGAGCTGTATGGAAATGTCCCTGTTTTCAGATTCTCTTTGAGGCTCCCCATGGATTTTATGGGAAGAGAGAGGAGGAAAGAGGGAAGTTGTTTTTTATTTTTAATAACTCCCAGCCCAGTGGGCACCTGAAAAAGCCTTCCTCATTGTGTCCCAAGGCTGGCCCTAGCCCGGTCTTCCCAAGCCACTTTATGGCACTGAGCTATCACCACCTCTGACCCGCACTGAATCCTGCTGGTTCTGCTGGTATGAGTGGCTAAGGTGCAAACAAATGGAGAGCGCTGTGGGGACGCATCTGTTCTGTCTGTGAGGCTGGGTACAGCCACAGAGTTGGGGTGTGATGGGTGCTCTTTCACTATAAGTGCAGTCAATGCAGTATCAGCAGGAACTCTCCTAATCTACCCTTTCGCCTGCGAGAGGTGTGGAGGGCTTTATGCTCAGCACCAACAGAACTGGTTTAAGCACTGTGAAGACAGTTTTGTCTTCTCTTGAGTGGTGTAAGTCATCACCCTCAGTACACTATTGATCTGTGCAGCAAAGATATGAATGCGGGATACACAAATGCAATTGTTGCACATTTCTGTTGGTACATTGGGATTAATAGCAAAAACAGACATAAAAATAGTTATTTCAATGTCATCGTGCAGTGGAATCCATTTAGTTTGCAACAGTCCCAGGAACAGGCAGGCCACGGTCTTTGGTTTACTGACCCCAGAATTTCAGTATATGTATTTTTCAGCTAGGGAAGATACATTCCTGTATCCAGGTGCCTCCTTCAGCCCAGCCAACTGAAGAAGCGAGAAGGAATCATAAATAAGAGAATGCACACTGAATGTTGTTTACTGAATTTCCCCCAGAAGGTATAAATCACCAGAATATTTTCTTTGGAGTAAGGAAGTAGGACAATACAAAGAAAGGCCATTGCCCTAGTTAAAATGCGTGCAAGTGGTTTTTGGTTTTATCTTTTTCCTTTTCTTTCTTTTTAATTTCCAGATAGTCATCTGAAACTTGTATTTCCATTTGGTTCTCATTGGGTGTCCATTAATTTTTTTCTTCATGTCGTTGTAATCTGTAAATATATATATTTGGACAATGGACCTGTCAGTTTAACCGGGAAAGAGACTGAAGCTTCAGCAGTAATATTAACAAACTTCAACTTTTAACATTTCTGATTTACGTTGTTTCATTACCATGTGACACACGAGGTCAGGGAACACATGAATTTTACACTCCAGATGAAAGACCTGGTTTTTGGTACGCCTTTAAAACAGAACTCTGTCTCTATCACAGGAAAGATAAAAGAAACAATTAGGAATTTAACATCTCTTCATCTACCTACTTGTACTAGTGTTATGAGAAACCTCCCAAGCTTTATGGAGAACATGCTTTAACTTTTTCCACAATCAAAGGTGGCTCATGCATAAAATCCATAATCTTGCCATTGAATCTAATTACTCCATCTCTGAACTTTCACGCCAGACAGTCTCCTACATCCCAGTACAGCCGCCCAAAGAAAGCAATAAATGAGAGAGACAATAAACTAATCTCAAGTATCTCCTTTTCTGCAAGCCAACTTGTGTGCAGTTTTATGTTACACTGTGTTACACCCCAGTCTAGCAGCAGGCTTATGCTGAAGGCAGCGGCTTGGCCTCCCACCTTCCTTTGGGTTGTTCTTCATGGCTTCCCTTTCACTGCACATTGTTCCAAGAGAAAACTGGGCTCCCAGGGTAAAAACTCAGTACCTGTGAGCTGTATTCTCCGGTGTTCATTCTTTGTGTACCACATTTATGGCTGGACAGCCTCTGCAGCAGTAGTGCCCGTTTCCACATCAGTTTGCAGAGAGCCATGGATGGCACTATTATATTCAAAGAATTACAGAATCACAGAATTGTAGTGGTTGGAAGGGACCTCTAGAGATCATCGAGTCCAGCCCCCTGCTAGTATTTTCTAAAGGCTGATGATATTTAAGGATAGCACCTACTTTATTTTTTTTTCAAGGAATTGTCTTGTATTCTTTGCTTAAATGTCATTCTGCCCACTGTCATGGCAAGCAGGGGTCTGCATGAAACCTAAAGCTCACACTATTGCCATAGGAGAGCGATATTCCATATTTAATAAACTACAGTCATGTCCCTCACCATATGCAAGACCGTGTGAGAAAGGCATGGAATACATGGCTTGAACTGGGAAGCTGAGGAGAATGACTTCCCTTTAAAAAAGAAATATTATTGTTGTGTCAGTTTCCAATTTTTAGGGCCAAAGGAAGAATTGCCAAGTCTTAATAAATCACCCACCACTGCCTTTATTGCTTCCTGGAAGGAGCTCTCGGTAATGGTGTTGGCTATTCTGAACACGTGCTAGGAGAAACAGGAACACCCGTATTCATGTCATGTTTTCATTTGGTTTTCAATGAACTGTATCTGGTCTTCTCAACATCTCTTGGGCATCTAAAAGCAAATCAGGAGAAAAGGAAAGCATGGTTGTGTGATGCTGCAATGCCATTAGAATGATATCTCTCCATAACATAAGGGAGGATTTCAGATGTTAGACTAGGTCTGTAGCTTTCTTTACACTATTTGGGCAGACCAAATGACAAATCAGCTCTGGCCATCTAGCAAGGAGAGCCCATATGAAATACTTGCTGTAACATGTCTGACAAGATATAAATCTAATAGACCTACTGAAGCAACTTCATCCATCCAGACTGACTCTTCGTTTTCTTCTTTCAAGTACAGTGGATTGTTTTGGATTATGAATACAGAAGTGTAGGTATCTATATTTACATATTTTTAACTCTTATTTTAAAGTGAACTCTGGGCAGAACTCACCCACAGAGTTCACACTGACAAACGTGATGTTTTTGAAGAGCATTTTACTAGTGTGCAGAACAGAAATTCTCACAGCTTGCATCAGCAGTGAATCAGTCTTTCATTTTTCTGTAGCCTAGGAAGGCATCATTAAAAATCCGTCAGTAACCAGACTTCCTAGGGAAATGTGGCTTACAGGATCGTGCTGTCTGTGTGTCAATCCTTTCCCAATAACAAAACCTTATTATTTAATCTACTTGCCAATTTCAGCCAAATTTGACAAGGGAGTAGATATTAAACCTCAGCGATATTAAGTTCTTAAATCTTTTGTGAAATCAGGAGAGAGATCACATTCAGGACCTCTCTGAGGAGAGACCTGAGCAAGAGTTCACCTACATTATTAGATTATTCCAGATAATATTATTATAAATAATATATATATGTATAATTGTATTATACCAGAGAATCCACATGAGGATGGAAGAGAGAGAGGCATTATGCATGTTCAGAACTGGGAAGTGCCTATGAGGACTCTCACCTTATTAAGCACTTTGGTACCTGTCCCCTGGCCATAACATGGCTGAAGCCCAGCTTTGCTTCTGCTGCTGCCCCGGGAGTGACTTGGTCTTTAACACCCCTCAGATTCCCTGATGATGGGGGTCTTATAAATTCCTAGGTAGTTGCATCAGACATTCATTTTTAAATTGGAACACTTCTGCATACTTCCTGGAAGCTTGCCTTGCTACTTGGGACTTGGGCTCACGAGTAAGGTCGGTGAGCATTTTCAATCAATAGTTTGCTTTTTCAGGAGAGAAGGGCTATGTCCATACCTGTGAACAAAATGGATGAAAGCCTCTTCTCTGGTCATAAAGGCAGGTGTCTGTTAGCCTAAGTTCTCTTCTGCTGCCTTGGCCTTCTTTAACATAGCAGCAATGCTTTGGCCAAGAAAGCTGATGTTCCTGCTTAGTATTTTCTGTACTATAGGGTGCAAACAACCAAGAGAGGAGTGATTTTATTCTGCTTCATGACCTGGGCAAGGACACTGGTTGACTTGCAGTGCTGCAACTGTCATCTTTACAACTGCAGAAGAGGTTTATTCAAAGCCCTTATCAGGAGGGAGTAGTATTTTCAGTGTCTAACCCTCTCCATGCTGTGCTTAACAAACTTGAAGCAAAACTTTGCAAAGGAACTAACTAGAATAAAACGTTAATGCAAAGGGGTAAGAAAGCCAAGAAGATCCAGTGTCTCCCTCACTGTCGCAAAGGAAGAAATTGTTACAAGGATCAGAACTACAGAGGCTTCATTGAATGCTTTCTGAGAGAGCTGTTACTTTCTAAGGCTGTTCTCAATGCTCATGGGTCTTCAACCAAACCTTAATAAACCTGATGAAAACTTCATCGAAAAGGGTGAAAGAAAATGCCAGTTTTAATGCAACAGTGAGTCCACTTCCCCCTCTCTTTGCCACAAACCCACTTTCACTCTCTCTCTTTCTTACTACTTGTCATCTAGAGCACCAGGTTTACAATGCCTTTTAAAAGACCGAGGTCCAAATCCTTCACCTCTTCACAGTACAGACAAGTGACTGTCTTTATATTTTGTTGTTTGTGATGGATTTAATAATCTATGAGGTACTTAAAAGTATTGTGGCACCTTGTCCTTAGCTAAGCCTTTCCAGTAGCTTCCCATTTCCTTGTCTATGGAGTTTTGGTAGTTGAGCTACTTAGCAGTTGTATTTCCATGTGTTGTATGTACCTGAGTCAAATCACAGTTGGAAATGACAAGCACTTCATGAATGCCCCCTTTTTCTTTTTATTCACATAGATTCCTTCCCAAAGATATTTCTGAAGGATTCCCTGACTTTCAGAGTACTTCTATGGAGCAAAAGCACAGAAAATATGCACAAGTATGGTCCTTCACCTTGTGTAACAAATGATAAAAAAAAACATTTGTAAAGTGCCTGGCTCTGTAGAATGCATCTCATCTGGTGAGATGTTTAGGTTGGATAACAGAACATGTACCATGGTAACAAAAAATGCACAGAATTTTTTTTCTTCTAGCTGTTGTGGTATTGAAAGTATAAAGGAATCACAGTGAATATTTTTGTCTGTAGTCAAACATGCCTTGGGGACTTACAGCATCTAACTATGTTTTATTTATTGGCCTTTTTTTTTAGTTGCATATTTTCAACACTTTTGTGCAGCTAGTTTCTGATACACTCGCCTAGTGTGCTCTAAAGGGAATGATGCAAAGTGCCAGAAGATCTAGAGGAGAAGTGCTGCTTCCACTGAAGCTGCAGGAAGCTTTACCATGCCTTCAAGGATGTGGAGATTAGTTCATGTTTTTGCAGAGTGCTTCTCTCTCATCTGCCAGTCGTTGCTTATTTGCAGTGCCAAAGACTTTTATTATCTTCTTCCCACTTTTCTGTGCATTTTTTAACGTCTAATCATTTCTATAACACTGTGCCTTAAGTTTTGTGTTGTTTTCCCATGGTGATATGATGGCCATAACAAAAGGCTATCAGTGGCTCCTAGTGCTACCTCCCATGTTGTATTTTCTCTCATAGTCATTCTGCCAGACAAAGTTCTATTCATTTATCTCCCCGTATCGGTTTCCTGATTTGCTGTCCAGTAATTTATGACTGCGTGGAGCTTTGGTGCTCATTACGCTGCCTGGTGACCCTTGTGACCCACCCCCCTCCCACCTACTCTCTGCCATCTTAGCCCCTGGGCTAGTTGTTACTGCTGCAAGATGGAGGGCCTCTGTCCATGCCAAAGTGAATAAAAGGTCACCAGCCCCATCCTGCACAGCTTTCAGCATGTTACATCGTGGGGCAGTGCCACATCATGAAAGATACTTCAGCAGAAGAAAAATATGCAGCAGAAGGCATGTATTATATTATTATCCTGTCAGGATAGAATCACAGAATCATTAAGGTTGAAAAAGACCTGTAGGATCATCAAGTCTAGCCGTCAACCCATCACTGCCATGTCCAGTCACTGTCCCCATGGGATGCCAGCCAGGAGGTCAGCACACTTTGCTGGTGGCCCCCCAGCCCTGCTGCAGTGATGAAGCAGGATTCCCCCGGCCCTTTTTGGCTTTTTTTCTGGGTATCATGTCTGTTGCTAAAAATTTAACAGATAAATTAAAAGAAATACACAAGTAATTCACCCTTTATTGGTTTACCAGGAGAGTAAAATTACAGGTCAGTTAAAAGCCCAAGAGGGCCTGTTTGGGAGCTTACTGCAGAAAACTGGAAATGAACTGATCATCTGGTGGCTGACACTTAAATAGAGCTCTGATGGAAACTTTCCTCGCCTGAAGAAAATTGAAATGTCAGTATTTCTTTCATTCTGCATCGATAGTTGTTGAAGGCTTTTGTGCTGGGCCGAGGCCTGCAGAGGCGTGAGCAGGGTGTGTGAAGTGTTGCCAACATCTTCGTCAGCAGAGCGTTCAGGTACGAGGCACCACTCGTCTGACACGCACCTTTTGTGGGGTCAGGACTTCATTCTGTGCATAAATCAAACTGAAATATGTTACCAGACGAGAGCATGACTGGCAGCTGGGCAGTTGTTGCTGGTAGTATTTTGAAAGGCATTTCAGCATCAGTGCTTTAGATGGTTCTCAATCAGAAAGTTAAGCTATGATTTTTCCCTTTCATCTTTTCATCACCTGAGCTATACTTATATAAAGACTGAGTGCTGGGGAAGGTGGAGAATAAGCAGGAAGAGAGAGGGAAGTTCTTTTCTTTTTGGTGGCTTTGGTGGCACCAGTAGTGCAGATTGATTCAGTTTTTCCTCAGGATTGATTTGATTGTAATTTTTTGCTGTAGCGTAGATCCTTAGTATGGGCATTATTATGTCAGTTACTCAAAATGTGTAGAATGTGCAAAAGACATCTACAGGTATTCGCATGCACGAGCTTATAAACTGTTGGTTTTGTCATCGTTATTTGTCTGTTTTTTAAAAGAGGTCTGTAACTTCCAAGAATACATCCCTTCCCTGATGCAACGTACAAAGATCCCTTTAGACAGTTCCCCCTTGGAACTCGTGGGGAAATGCATTTTCCTGCCGACGTCATGTCCTTTAACACGACTCCTGCGGGTCGGACCTGGTGTCTTGCTGTGACAGCCACAACCGTGTGTACTGCTGATTGTGAGGGGGCAATACGAAGCCGATTGGAACATGCCCGCTAATTGGTTTGAGAGCGAGATATAGACAATGCTGTCTTATAGCAGATTGTGTAGATAGGCCTAGTCAGAGGGTTAATTCTGCTTGACAGCACATCAGCAGCATCTTGAGAGTAATTACCCAACTTAAGTTTTCCCACAGTTGAATTGAGATCTTCAAAGGCTTCTACATTTACAAGTATTATTAACCTATATCTGAAACATGGTGTTCCCACAAGGGCTAATTTTTTCTTCCTTTTATTAAATATACAGGTTATAGGCTTCATTTGCTAAGTGCTAAGCCCTTAGAAGAAAACACTGCTTGTTAGAGAGAAATCTGCAGTGCACGGCCAAAGCTAATGATGCATAATGCACACATCATTGTCTTTTTGCAAAGACTCTAAAACAAGTTAAAATTTAGGTCTGGCTCCCTTCCTCTCTCCCTCTCTTCCACCCCCTGCTTTCCACTCTTAGGAAAATCAAACCACTTATTCCTATGTGCAGAGTGAGTAAATTGAAGACACGCACAAACAAAACCCTCCTAGGATGTTGTTCAATTAAGTGCAGATCATTGGATACAATACATATGACATTAATGAAATGGTATCTGCTTCAAAAATAGATTGGAAACATTCATGAATAAATTAAATCCTGTTAATGACTTTTTAAAAATGAAAATGAATGAAAACAATATTTACTTGTTAGGAACAACAGTATGTTGTGAATAACGGCATATAATTTAATCCTGTTTTAAATTTATGTTCTATTTTCTGCATTCATTTTGTGATTTGTCTTCTAAAATGTCTTCTTTGTAACAGTTCATTATAAAAGCCCAAAATATTATGGATCTTATGTATCTTTTGGGTTCAAATGCCATTGAATGCATTAAATATTAACACAAACAGGCAGACAGCCTTGTTAAATACAATATTTGCTGGGAGGGTATCGGTCTGTCAAAAGGCTTTCATGGCATGAAGCAGATCTTGTAACTTGTGATCTTTTTATTTTCTTTTGCAGGTCAGAAACGAAGTTTGACTCCAATTCAGGTATGTTTAGATTCACAGTGTTTTGCTGAATGTACAGTACTCAGGTTAATCTCAAAAGAGTAGTTTATCAGTTCAAGTTCAGTTTAGTTTTAAACAAACTGGTGTAGGTCAGTCTTAAAAAGGATCTTCATTTCTCACCCTCTAAAAACAGCATCATTACTGTGAAACGTTTGCTTTCGCTCCTTTCATTATATCCCTTCTTTTTACGTTTTCCCAAAAGATGATCAGGAAGATGTATCTCCTGACAGACTTTAATTGATCCAGAAAAATTACAGAACAAATAAATGATAATGCAGACTAAAGCAAATGGAGGCCTGAAGTGAAGTTTTGAAAATGATCGCTGCTTTAAAGGCAAATGTTTTTCTTCCTGATGGACAAAGACATTTCATGGGAATTTGAAGTCAGTACAGCCTATCTGTCAGGAAACAGATGATTTGTCATCAAATTTTCGTGACAGATGCATGTACACAATGCATGCCAGACCAGTCTGTAGGGCTCTCTCTAGGAGGTTTACCAAAAGGCAATCTCTCTCAAGTTGTCTTTTTAAAGAATTTTAATGTGTTGTAGGGATTGAGAGGGAAGTGAAGGTCAGTCTAACAGGTTAATGTGTATCTAACGAGACAAAAAACACGGGACAGCAAACAGAAGAACAGTTGGGAGAAAAACAGAGCTCCTAATAGCAGAGTGTTACTACTCAGTTAACTATTGGGCGTTCCTTAATGTTAAACAACTGTAGATCAAGAATTGGCTGTTTTCCTGAAACTAGCTGAAATGCCCATTGCCTGAAATGATCGCTAAAAATATACCTTTTGTTAGGATGGAAAAGATTTTTAAACCGAAAGCCTGATATTATAGCAATCTTGTGTTTAGGCCAACCTTGTGTTTAAGTTATCTTCTATATGAATTGCTTAATGCGGTGGTTGTAATTGCTTATAATGACATGAATTCTAAAATATATATTACTCAGATTATTTATGAAATAGCATGTTTCCTTTTATCCCAGCTGCAGCATGATTTGGGTTTGAAATGTGAGGTATTTGCTTTCTCTTTCCGCACTAGATTTTATCTTTGGAACTGTATGGGAGTGAAATCTACAGCAGGAAGCATTTATATAGCTAATTCCTACATCTTGTATACTTGAGTCATCTTGCTTCTATTACGATTTTAGTCTGAGAGTTCAAGGTTACTTGAATGAACTATATGCTAAGATTGCTTCTTAGATCTTGGCAGAACAGTTTTACATGGGAGAATAGCTTCACACATTTTGTGCTGTCACCTCCTTTCCTTATTAATAAAGACACCAAGACTATGGTGTGAAGCAGGATGTCAAATGTCTCACTTTTCTCTTAAGGAGAAAATGCTGTCTGCGGAACTTTGATTTGCTTAGTGTGTGAAGCTACAAACACTTTTCTGACGTTTTCTTTGAAGCAGCACTCCCAGCATGTGCTGCTGCCCATGGCCGTGAAGGTGGGGCTGTGAGATCTCCTTGGGAGCTCAGAGTATCCATGCACTTTTGGCACCATCACAGCTATGGCAAATGCCTGCTTATGAGATGTCACCTCTCCTTCTGGGCTCTGTAAGCTGAATGCGAGCTCTTAAATGTCTCTTCTTCTCGGTGGGCCCCACAGGCTTTCTTTCCTTGTTTGTGGGCTCATATTCTGATCACAAGCTGTCATTTACCATTGCTTACACAAGGGTGCTGGAAAGCCTGGTTGCCCAAGGACTGGCTGGCAAGCACTGCTCTGCCTCGCTGCTCTTCTGAGCAAGCATTGCTTGTACAAGGCCAGATGCTGCTCCTAAATATTCCCTGGACTTTCACCAGAATTCTCTGCAGCAGGTGGTCAGCTCACTTTGTTTTGCTGAGTGTTAACAGGCACCATGGATGTCACCAGGAGTTTAAGGCCTTGTGCTGTGTTGCTTTCCACTTCAGAGTGCTTTGGATGCATATCATTAGGGATGCAGCACAGGAATGTCCAGGGCTGAGGAACTTTTTAGATGTATTCCTCCTCCTTCTGCAGCATCTCACTTTCAGATTATGCTTGTGATTCTTTTCCCTAAGTCCCCGAGGAAGATGTTGGTCAGAATTGTTTCAAGCAGTCCTACCATGGGACGCCAGCCAGCTGCCCAAGGTTTGAAGGCTTCTGTCCCCATGCATGGCCATATAGGTGGCTGCTAGCCCAGGCTGGGCTCTGGCTCTCATTCTATTCTTCACCACAAATGTTATCCTTGGAACTGAGAATCTGTAGACATTTAATGACTTGGTCTTATCAGCACTGCCTCTTTTGGTGTCACATCCAAGGATAGTTGTTAGAAGATAACAGAAAAAGCAGATTAAGCCAACAATTAAAATGGAATTTTAAGAAAAAAGAAATCACAGAAAGTTCATAACCTTAAAGTACATTTCATAGCCGGAAACATCAAGACTGAAAAAACCTTTATCTTTGTGAAAAGTACAGCAGCCTGCCCTTGCAGGGATGGTGCTCAGTTCTTCCACAGAGCTGTTCTTGATGGTCAGATAATGTAAGCACTTAGAGTTTATCTTTTGTTGCCAGAAAGTGAGAGAAGCAGAGAAATGGAGACACTGAGGTCAAGTCAACACGTATCACCCAAATAAAACATCACTGTTTTTATTTCTCCGCTGAGCAGTTTGCCATCTCTTTCTGCAAAGCAGACGTTAAGCTCAACCCTCCTGCTGCCTCTGGGCAATATAGAGTCAAGGCAGGGAAAGGAGGGGATGCATTGGTGGTGGCAGAGAAGCTTCTTTGCCAAAAAATCTTTCTCCTGTGAGGGGATGTGATGCCCTGTGCAGCACCATGTTCTGCGTAACACACGCCTTTGAAGTGTGTAAATGTGACATTGCTTTGAAAAGGGTTGCTGCCATTTGAAACCAACGACTATACATTTACGTGACCTTGAGTTCCTCAGAGACACCTTATGGTACTTTCATGTCCCTCGTTTCGTTTTGAATTCCCCAGACTGTGATTCCTGAGTAAAGCAACAATCCTGCAAAGGGACACAAACATCCTTTGTATGAGCGTATCTCACATTACTCAAAACAGCTCAAGTGTTGAACCTGAGAATGAGATAATTTTATTCTAGAATGACTATTTTCCTGCAGGGAGCTGTTCTACAACCTGTCGCATGCTCTAAATTAACCTTAATGTTAATTCCAGTTAACTTGTAAGTCTAGATGTGCCCCCGTTAAACATTCATCAATGCTTATTGTACTTCTCCTTCCTAGAAATATGTGTGAAGTATAGAAGAGCTGAAAGAAGTCTTTCTAAAGCAAGTACGGAGTCTGGGATACAGCTTTAAAAGTGCCCAGTAGGCTCACTGTAAATGAAACCTTGGAAATATTGTTCAACACTGAAATATTAGGCAAACATTGTCAAAAGAAGATTAATTCGAACTTGAGAATTAACTTAAAAGAAGGCTGTAGAATTCCTATAGTGATGATCGGGATTTATCATATAAATAGCTATAACATCTGTAGGGGACGCACATTCTTCATATCAAGACTAACAGTTCCATCTGAGAACCTTTTTTCTCTGCTGACTTTATAAGTCTAGCTGGCAGAGTTTCTGTCTCAGAGACCAGGGGATTAGCTTCATGCTGTTAGAAGATCTTATGAAATGAAACAATTTTGCTTTCCTGTCATAATATGATGGATTTCCCCGGTACTGAAAATAGATTTTCCTAAAAATGTACTTGAAAGCGAGAAAGGTTGTAAAAAAAAAAAAAAAAGTTTTCCTCAAAATTTGTGAAGGAACAAAGCAAACCACAAAAATCACAGCTGAATCAATTTTGTTCCAATTATGAGTATTTTGGGAGTGTCTAAAATGCTTGTAGCGTTATGTACTTGGATAGCAAATTTTAAAGGCTTCCATTTGCTTTTTGTTCAGAGCAATACAAGACTGATAAGAGTGGATTTAAAAATAAAAGAAATATCTTGGAATAGTTAAGGAGTGTTTTTGGTTTTGTTTTTAATTAAATAGAGGTTTTTTATGGTGTTTGATAGCAGGGAGAACTTGTAGATCTCAAAAGTTGTCACTGAATGCTGTTAATCCTACTTAGTAATAGAAAACTAAGCACAGAAAATTCAGACAGCCAGCTCGATGTGTCCTCTGCTCGCCAGTGAATGGTAGCAGTGAGTTTCCTACTGCCTGCAGGGAGGGCTGGAGTTTTCGTGGGGCAGTCCCTGAAACCTGAAAGGTGTATCCAGCATATCACTGTGGCTGTAAGCCATGTGATATTCATGTGATAGTGTTGGCAGTGAAACTGTGAAGGGGAAGAAATCTGAGTTCTCTGTTAAAAAGAAGGGACAAATGCTTGGACAATGCACTCAGGCTCCAGTGGAGTCTCTGTTATGTGCATGTCACTCACATGGCTGAACAGAGGAAGTCAAGGCAAGCAGAGTGCAGTGAATGGCAATGATGAAAGCCCTGTGCTGTAGAGATGCCTTGGTGCACTGGCAGGAGAGAGAGGTGTGCCCAGGAGTTCAGGCTGCCTTCAGCTGTGTTCTTCATGGCTTCCTGTGCCAGCCTGCGCTCCTCTCAAAAGAGATGTGCACTGAGATGTGCATCTCCAGCAAGCAATTCTCTCTCCCTGCTTGACTGAACTGCACATCTGTTCAGATGAAGCAAAATGTACACACTATCTGTGTGATTTTGCATCTCCATTTGAGTAAAATCCATTAGCATAAGGAATTAAGCTATCATAGCTGCCCATGTAGCTAGAGGCTGTCCCACACACCAGCTTTTGTTAGATTCTTGCCACCCCAGCAATCAAATACAAAGCAAGCTGAAGAGATCCCAGCAGTTTCTGGAATTTCCTTGTCTGGAATCATAGCATCTACTCATGACTCTGTAGTTTTTTCTCCTCTCTGCATAGTGTTTTTCTCCACTAGAAGAAGTATATCCCTGTGTCTTCAGCTCTGCACAGTGCCGTCACCCTTTTATTCCCATAAAAGTTGCCATCCTTTCCTCTGTCACCTCTGTATTTACTGCTATAGTTCCCTTAATAAGGCCATACAATGTACTGTCTTGCCAGGCTACATGATTCAGTGCAGGTGTTAGAAAACAGCCAAAGAAAATTATAAGGTTGAGGTGGTCAGATATTTTCCTCTCATAAATTCCTCTCAGCTACACTTCCAGATGCTCAGCAGTAAACCTTCCAAACTCTATTAGCTCTGATTTCCCTTAGTCTCTTATCAGTCCCACTGTATGAAAGCCATCAGTACAACTATTCAGAGTACAAGAAGATCTTCTGAGTAAGAAAGAAACGAAAACTGAGACATCTTGAAAGTGAGCATTCCTTTCTGATCTTTGCTACTGGGGAAACCTAAAATACACTAAACTCGCCTGAAACCTTAATTGTCTGTAGCAGCAAGTAATGTCATCCATCTATCAACTGGAGGGTAGATCTAAGCACAGATTACAGACTCGATTTCTAAAGTTTATTGATGTCAACTTCTTCATCCAGAAACTGCATCCAGATTGTTAGAGTTGTTCTTAATTTCTTTTGAACAAGGATGAGGGCTTCCAGAAGCTGAGGGAGAAAGACTTTTGGTGTTCATAACAAAATCGTATCAAGTTCGTTCATTGGTCAATCTATGACTGAGGAATTTGATTTAAAAACATAAGCGGATTACTGTCAGGGACCGTAACAGGGAAAGTGGCAAAAATGGGCAGGGATACTGAAGAGCTGGGGTGCTGTACAGCATTCTGGATGAGGCATACCTCCTCTCCAGAGTCTCCTTCTCAGTAAAGAGTTATTTCCTTCTCTTTGGCCGCACAATTGTATGGATCCTTTTAAGGGTATGTGAGCTGGCATAGTGAGGCAGTGGGAGAGAGCAGCTGCCTAAGCAGACAGCAGCTCAGATAATCTTACTTGTCACTAGTTTGTAGCAATGTTTTGCTCTTGGCATCAACATCTTTACAAGCAGATCATTACGGATGCAGTGGATGGAAAGCATGGTCTGTTATATTTGATCAGCAGTGGGATGAGTTGTTAGATCCAGATGCAAACAGAACCATGTGCTGAATACTTTCAGGGCCACACTGCAGTGTAATCTGGAATATGGATGGCTGGGACATGTAAGAGATGTGTTCCACCAAGTTACGTGCACATAATAGTGCTGACCTGTGTTAAAAGACTGTCATCCTATTCTGTCTCTTGTAAAGTACAGCAAAGGATGGTCAAATTATTTCAGCATGTGGAACAGTGTTTTAATCAGTGAAGGGCTGATTAAAAATGTAAGCATGCAGGAGAGCTTGCTTGTCTAGCTTTTTTGAAGAAGGCTGTCATCTGTGAGAGGATTCCAGCTGTGCACCTTTTCCAAATTCTATTGCTGGGTTTCCCGTTGTAGTTGTTTTGTTTTTGTTTTTTTTTTTCTCCCAGTTTCTAAGTTCATCTTTGTGTCTAAGCTTGGCTATTGCTTGCTGTCAGGAAGGTGATTCTTCTCAGCAGTTGAAGAATTATCAATAGGTAGCCTGTTGATCTCGGGAAGCTAGATCTGTGAATCTCCAACCAAAGGCCAGTGGCCTTTATCATGCTCACAGCTGATTTCAATCTTTCTGTGTGATTTGTGTGACTTCTATTTTGCATTTTTGGAATGATATGTGCCTCCCTCCAATAAGTCCTGTTTGTGTTCTCATTAATAGGGCAGCTACTAAAGAATGCTCTGCCCTTGTGAGCTAGCACACATGCTCACTGTGCCACCCCCACATGAAGCACTTTTTTGGCATGTGGTAAGAGCTGTGCATTAAAAGGCGCTACTCAAGGAGCCAGGAATATAATATCAACAAAGGCAAATACAATTTTCTATTTCTGTCTTACATACACTTCAATAATCATTGCTGTTTCTTTCTTGCCTTGCTCCGAGGATCTTGCTGGGAAGCTTGCAATGTGTTTAAATTGGCCCTGTAATGAAAATATTTAGATTTAGGTTTTCCATTTTAATATTGTTCACGTAAGCAAATTCATCAGATCTCTTTAGGAGGAATTTTTTTACCCCCTTTTCTACGTACTGAAGTCGATCTTTATTTTTGGAAAAAGTAGTCTTAGAAGACATGAGTGATATCATGGTTATATTACATGGAATTGAAACTACAGTACTCTGTTAATCATGTAGATCATCTGAGCATTTTTTATGGGTCATATCTGTACTTTCTTCACGTAGATTTGATCTACGAGACAATAATTTTTGCTAGTTGGGAAATTTCTTTTTCAAGTTAGCAAAATTCAGCAGTGTAACATCCTTGCTGTCCTGGAGGGCTGGGCTTCCTAAATGCAGAAATGTGATTCTTGCTGTTAATTGTTAATTATTAACCTATTAATTGTTGTGCAGTTTCTTACTGAGCAAGGCTACCTAATTACTTTTCAAGAGCTACTTGTGTTGTTGCAGACTTGTTCAGTGCACAAAGTAGAGGATTTCTGGTGATACTCTTCAATTATCCTATACTTGCAAACTTCACAAAGAGTATAAAGACTTTTTCTGTGCTTTTTAGATGAAAATTCATTCAGTCACATTAGCTCTGTTACAGAATAACTGTGATAATTAAACTTTACCATAGTCCCATTTAATTAGCCAAAAATGGAGCGTGTTTAAGAGAATCCCCAAGAATGGACAAGCAGGGAGGTTTCTGATCACAGCTGTGGCTCATTGAGACTGTTATATAGCTCAAATACAGTTTACCCACACCATGTACAGTTTGAGTCAGTTGTATTGTTTTGTTGCCTTATTAGTACTCTATTCATTTAACCAAGAAATGGGAAGGAAATTGCTTGTCTGCTTTGTAGTTTGGAAGATGAACTGTAATTCATTTCTAAGTGGAGTATTATGACACTGTGCATCACAAATACGCTTCTGAAGAGATTTTGAAGAATGGCAAAATGGGATGCTATTTAGTTCACTGATTAATAAACAAATTGATGCCTTTAAGTCCGATATGTAATAACAGTGGAGCTTAAACTACATGTAAGTATGGCTAGGGCTAAGGCATATAGAAGAGAGAATACAGACAGAATACAAAACTTCCAAAAACTCTTAAAGACTAGCATTTCTAGTCTAAAAAAAATTAGGTTTTTATGTGATTATCTTAGGATCATTCACACACACATTAATTTCTGAAAACCACAACAACGTGCAAACCAATGTTGTGTTTGCAAACATAAATGATACATAATGTGATGGGAACTGGAAGAAGATGAATGTTTATGTCAATGACAGTTCATGCAATGAGTTTTAATCTTGCAAGATGTTGAACAAGTTAAAGATGCTCCACACTCATCATGGATCAGTTCACCAGTGTTTTCTACGATGGTTGAAATAATACAAATTTTGAAGGGAAAAGCAGGGGAAATCAGAAAGGTGGGGCCTCGTTAACACTGAAGAGTTCCTACTAAGATGATTTTAAATACATACTGTATTCAGTACAGTCTGATAGCATTCTCAAACACTTTGATTTCTCCTCCTTAAGTAGTCACGTTTTAAGCTGTACTTCTCTCCCAGTATGTTTGAATTTACAGTGAATCAATAAATTCATCAGTTTCCATTCCACCCTTCAAGAAAGGCAACAAAAAATATCTTAAGTACTTCCATTCCCTTTCCATTAACTCCTGCTCACCTGAGAATTACTCTTACTCTCCTTGCTAGTGACTAATGGAAAGTTTCATTGTTTATTTGGCTGGAGACCAAGCAGCTGAGAAGGTTGGGTTGCAGGCCTTCCTGATTTAAAGAGTGACTATGGCTGTGCTGGGAAATCAAATGCTGACTCAGTAGTTCCTAGATCCTTCTTTGGGTAGACCACTGCATAAGTCATCCTATAAAAGGGTATCCCTTGTTCCTCATTGTGCTTCTTGTTATGTCTCCTTGAAAATAGATAAGGTCAAAAGAGAACAGAGAGCAAAGTGGCAAGATGGCCTCTGAAATACTCAATTTCACTCTATTTAGCTTCTCATGGAGTAAGGAACCTCTTCTGTTCATCTGATACCTTGCTGAAACTAAAGGAAAAATGTGAAAAACCTGTTTCCTCAGCCGAGGAGTCTTCCCACCTTTTCATCCACAGAGCTTAGCAGCTGCTGCTTGTTGGCTGCTCACTTCCACAGTAAAACCAAACAAACCCAGTCCCATAATTTTGGCTTGGGAGAAGGCAAGTTGCTTTGGATGTTTTCCTTCAGCTGTCCTGGCTCTCCCTTCCGATTCAGGGAGGAATCCCTAGGTCAGTAATGGTAGTAGCTACTTCAGAAATCAATGGACTCATTTGAGCTGTGATCCTCTGGAGATACCTGGTCTGAGTTCAGCCTGGAGGAGAGCTGGGGCGATGCATAAGCAGCAGGATGAGTACATTGCTACCAGCCTCACTGCAGTCTCTGGCACAGAGGAGACAGCAAGATTGTTGTGGGAGAGTATGCTGTGTGTGCACCCCTCCAGCCCCATTCCCAGCATGTCAGATGACTCCTTTGATTTCATGAACTTGGCTTAGAGGATGGGCCAGCTGCAGCCAGACACTAGGCACAGAGGACCACTGAGTTGTTTTTTGCCTGTGTGCCTTGGTTAACACAATAGGACAGACTGGTTATGGTCTACATGTAGGGTATCTTTTTTCATTATTTTCTCACCACCGTAAAGCATGTTTTCTTTTTTGGAGAGTTTTAGGCAGTGTCTCATTCAACACAGTATCTTTTGTGCCGGAGTGCATGTTGTCCAAAATTGCACATCTTGTGTTTTGATTAGCATGATTTATGGGGTCATGAATTTGAATAAGAAAAAAGAGAAAGCTTTTTTTTCTTCTTCCCTCTGGGTTTGTCAGAGAGGAAAAAAAAAAAAACCTTAACCTTAACATATTTCCTATGTAAGATGATGAGAATTACTAACATTAGTTAAAAGAGGAAAAGGTCTGTTATTTGAAGAAAAAAAAGTTTCATGTCATTAGATTCTATGAACTAGCCAAGTGATAATGATTAATGACAAAAGATCCAATGAGGATTAAAATGTTTCATGTTTTTCTTTAATTGATAGAGAGTTGTAAATTTATGACCAGTAAGAAACCATATGAAAGATCTGTCAGCTTTTATTATCTCACATTTTGGTTTCTTATCAAAACTGATTTCAGGTTTTATAGCACTAAAAGGAAAAACACAAGCTGCTTTTAATCAAACTGGAATGTTCAGTGATCACCTTTAAAATCTTTACAGGGTTGATCTGAGTATGAGGTAAAGAACATTAATTTGTCTTCTATTGACTTAATTTAGTGGCAACCACAGTGTTTAAGATGTAATGGTAGACAAGTTTGTGTCACACCACTGCAACTGCCACTGTACATGTGGACACCCATCTGCTTGGAATTAAGTGCTAAGTCAAAACACCAATGAAGCCTACTTGCTGCCAGTTTAAGTCAGATGCAATTTGCACCAAGTTTTATGTGAGTAAGGACAGTGTAATAGCGTCTTAAGCCAGATGACAGTGAATTAAATTACAAAGACTGAAAGCGTGTCTGCAAGGAAAGAAATGCATCCCTGTGTGATCTGATAGGAGTCCTGGCAACTTTGTCTCCTGTTAGAGGGGCTGAATTACCATTTGGTATGCTGCTATAATTCCCTCCCACTGCTCTACACCTACAGAGCAGGTGGTGCCAGTCTTTTCATCAGTCATGGCCAAAACACCTGAATGGTCTTGAAACTCTTCTCCAAACACCATGCCTATGAGTGTCACAAAATCCATATTTGAAGTGTTTGATTCTAAGTGGTTCTCTTGGAGAAGTCTGCCTGGGGTGCATTAAGCGACTCTTCTAAGTACCCATCCCTGCTCGTTAACTTTAGCTAGGCATGCAATTTGGATGGCTAAAGTTAAGAGAGATTATGCCTGTCTACAGTGGATGTGCAGAGAGCTGAGTGTGAGTGCAGGAGGTCCTCAAGTTACTTCACTTGTCTACTGCTGTGGAGAAGTAGTAGAAAAAAATTTTAAGAGGCGAACAGCTCAATCACTCCTGAGTTGTGCTGTATGCCACTGAACCACCTGTACGTGCAGCCTGGGAACAGCGTGTTTACAGGAAGGATCATAGAGTCACAGAATCACCAAGGTTGGAAAGACCTCCATGGTCATCTAGTACAACTGTCCATCTGCCACCAATATTTCCCATTCCAGGCAGCCTGTTCCAGTCCCTGACCACTCTTGGAGAAGAAATTTTTCATAATGTCCAACCTGTACATCCCCTGTCAGAACTTGAGGCCATTCCCTCTTGTCCTATTGCTAGTTATGCAGGAGAAAAGGCCAACCCCCACCTCAGAACAGCATTCTTTCAGGTAGTTGTAGAGAGTGATAAGGTTTCCTCTGAGCATTCTCCTCTCCAGACTGAACAATCCCAGTTCCCTCTGCTGTTCCTCAAAACACATGTGCTCCAGACTCTTCACAGCTTCATTGCCCTTCTCTGAGCGCACTCTGAGGCTTTGATGTCTTTCTAGTAGTGAGGGGCCCAAAATTGAGCACAGTACTCAAGGTGTGGCCTCACCAGAGCTGTGTACAGGGGGACAATCACCTCCCCTCTCCTGCTGGCACCACTATTTCTGATACAAGCCAAGATGCCATTGGCTTTCTTGGGCACCTGGGTGCACTCCTGGATCACATTTAACCAAGTGTTGACCAACACCCCCAGGTCCATTTCTTCCATTCCATCTTCCAGCCACTCTGCCCCAAGCCTGTAGTGTTGTCTGGGGTTGTTGTGGCCAAAATGCAGGATCCAGTGCTTGGTCTTGTTGAACTTAATCATGTTGACCTCAGCCCATTGATCCAGCATGTCCAGATCCCTGTGAAGTGACTTTCTACCCTAAGGTAGATCAACATTTCCTCCCATCTTGGTGTCATATGCAAACTTACTGAGGGTGCACTCGATCCCCTTGTCCAGGTCAGGGCTAAAGATGCTAAAAAGGACAGGCCCCAATACCAGCCCCTGGGGAATACAACTCATGACTGGTCTTGAGTTCATCTGATCTTGGATAAGTCTATTTTAGTTGTTTCTGTTTTCCTTTTCATTTCCCTTTTATTTACTTTTCTTGGAAAAAAAAAAAATTATTTATATGTATCTAATTATAATTACCCCAGAGAACTGCAGTAATTTCATTTTGTTTTTCTTGAACTAATAATGAGTAAGAATCGTCAGATGTGTAAAAGCTGGCAAAATGTGTTTTGCAAATGCATCATTCACCACTGTTGATGCATTCTTGGGCAGGAAGAGAAAAACGTAATTGAAAGATAGACTAAGGGTAATGAGAACAAACCAAAAATATTGTCAATGTATTACACTTAATTTCAGTCAGGACTGAAATATTAAGGTGACCTCTGGCATTCTTTAGAAAGCAGGTAAACTTTTCCAGAAGTTTACTTTGCAGAAATGTTGCTGATTTTATGCTGCTTCTAATTAACATTTAGGAACTCAAAGTCTTGCAGTCTATGCTGAGCATTTCAACAAAGCTGAGGATACATGACACAATAAATGCTGTTGTGAAAACTGAAAGGTGTCTTCTTAAAACATTCCGATTTAGAAACAGAAGTGTTACATTTCTGCATGATGCATTTCAAAGCAATGGTCAGGAGAACAGAATCTGCCTGTTTATATTCTCATTGAAAAAATGTTTAGCCATTAGCTTTTTCTGAAAGTATGCATAGGCTCACTTCCATGCTATTATCTCACCTTGACTCAATGATTTTTTTTTTGCCACACACTCCATATTTAAGGGATTTAAAAAGAGTCCAAGGAATATGGATTTGCAGTAGGGTGGGATTTGGAACATCAACTGCCAGCACTGATAGATGGACTATCTGGAAACTGATGAAGACATATTTAGGCTGGAGAGTGATGGAAAAAATGTGCTAGTAAATAAAAAGCCTGCTGTATAAATACTGTATTGAGGGCTCTGGAAACGAGTTTAAGAGACAACAGGGGAAGATATAGCATTTCCCTGAAATTTTACCCCTTCCTGCATTAAAGGATAGGAGGAAATCCCTGACTGAAAGAGAACTGACAAAGCTGGATATTAGGTCAGGAGTTAGTGTCAGGGTTAGGCTATGGCAAGCTGAAATTATATTGACCATTGCTCACCCAGTTAACAGGTGTTGCTGGAGATGAGAAGTACAGGATCTCTCTTTTTAATCTGTTCTGCTTTCTGCCCATCAGAGACTCTGCTGTTACTCTACAACAACTATACACTTCAGCCATACCTGGACCTGTGCCGTGGTAGCAGTATGGTTAGCAGGGCTGCATCTCAGTGGTGAGGAGCGCTGCTGGAACCCACACCAGCAGCTGCTTTTACTCCACTAGTTCCAGGCATCACAGCGTAGGCTGTATAAGAGGTCCCACTCCTAAAAACCCAGAGAAATGAACATAGCAGAGCTGTAATCTTAACTCCCTTGTTCTAGTTTCTGTAAAAGTAATTTCTTTAATGACACATTAGCATAAATTTTCAAGTTCCCCTTTGCGTTCTCACACAAGGAAGATCAGTGCCCCTAGGACTTGCTCGAGGCTGGAAAGTGCAGCACACCAGAAGTTCCTTGTAGGACTGCTCTTCCTGGGCTCCTCTTTCAGAAGGAAGGGAGTACGGGACTGTCTCCCACATCCTGTAAAATCCATGTCTGAGATTCATGGCAAGGCAGCTTGCCTGCATCTGGGTGGGAGCAAGGACACAGATCTTCATCCAGCACCCTTAGCCCTGAGTGGATCTGACCTTCATCAGATCACGAAATGGATGCACGATGACGGGACTTTGTCCATCCCCCGCCCTCCTTCCCATAGTGAATAGGGTTATTGGGAAACTTCAGGAGCTGAAACTCATGAGATTTCCACTGGCAATTTGCCTCTGAGAATGTTTTTACTCATCCACAAATGATTGAGCTTTAATGAGTTTCTCATAATTTGTACAAGCAGAACAGTATATTTCTTTCCTTCCTTTGCCATATTTTTTTGAAATTTTCATAAAGCAATGGCCAGTGCCAGGCTTAAGCCTTGAACAGATGGATATAGACAAGAACATTAAGATGCATAAGTAATCAAATGTATTACAGCCTGTGGTTCTGCTTTACCTTTTGGACAGCAGTGTATTACTTCATGCTTTTTAAAAAAAAGTGGTCTGTTGAAGAACCTAAAAGAATGATGCAGAGCGTTCTTCAAACACAAAGATTAATGAACTAAGGGCATTCAGTGTCATCTTCAGTGCAATTTAAAGAATAAAATTACCTAAGTTATGCAGACATGCTATCTTTAATTCAGCCTCTATTTGCGGAAACTTCCTACTCATATCTCAGTTCAACACTGTGCTTTATTTATGCAAGTCTGTTTTAAAACTATTGAATGATGGGGAATTAGAGAATTAAGAGCAATGACAGTATGTGTCTTAGAAACAATCAAATCAAGAATGAAGACAGTAAAATCCTACACTCTCAGGTAGCCAGCTGATACTGAAGCCCGTGCAGATGTTTCAACAATCTAATACATATCAGTGAAGAACTAAAAAAATAATAATAGTGTGATGGGCATAGGGAGGGAGATGGTTAAGCACAGGGATAGCGGAAAGATATGCTGGTGTAAGGCTGAAAATAAAATTATTGTTTGCTCTGATCACTCGTTTTACATATTTGGATAGATGTGTTGTTGTTGCTGTACACTTTTACTGTATAAAGAGGCAAAATGTTCAAACAGAGGTAACTAAAGAGAGGCTGTGGTGGCCAAAACTGGAGGCAGTTTGATTTATGTATTTTTTTTTAATTTGAGGATCAAACCTGTCCTTGGAAACAAGGCTGGGGACTTGCGTGTACAAGATAGTTTGCTTTCAGTTGGCAAACAGAAACAAATGATTTGTTTCTTTAATGTCTTGAACTAGACTGGAGTGTATAGATCCCTCAGATTTTCTTAACATAAATTGATATTGGAAAGGGAACATTTCAGACAAAGACTTGCACCATGAGCTTTAAAAATGGAAAGTGGAAAACAGTTGAGCTTATCGAATTTTCTCCAAGTACTCCAGTATTTCCAGCCAACATTTTCTGCAAAATTAGAGAAATTTACTGAAAATTTTCTAGAACTCTAAAGAGTGTGGTTCAAGGAAATTTAATGATTCAGAAAGAAGCTAAAACCAAGTTCCCAAACCTGCTGTCAACTCAAAATCGGGCCCCATTTAATTGGACTCTTAATTAGTGGCAGTCACGGGCTGGTTTCCGGGATGGTGCGGCTGGCCAGCCGTGACAGCCTTTCTCCTCGGTGATGTCCTGGCACAATGCAACTGTGACCCCTGGGAACACCAACAATGGGGACAGTCCATCCCTGCACACAGAGAGGTGACTCCCTGAGCTCAGATCTTGCTAGAAAACAATTCCCAATTTTGCAAGGATTTTTGGCTAATCATTTCTTAGGGTGCAGATTAAAAATGCTTTTTTACTTGAGTAACATCACTAAACAAATACGGTAGCTCACGATAGCAGTATTGGACACTGAAGTAGAGATACTGAACACTGAAAATTTTGCTTTGACTACAACAGAATAGGAATGCTCTCCCCACTCCCACTCTCCCCCTGCCAAAAATACACCAAATCAATAGGACGGTGTTCAGTGCAAGTGAAGAGCCCCAGTGTTTTGTGTCAAAATGTACAAAATGTTTTAATCTGGTGGAAGGTGGGGCTCTGATGCTGACGTCAGACATGGCCAGCACTGAAACCTGGCAGATCATTAAGCTGCCTGCAGGGGAGGGAAGTGCACTGTAAGGTCCACTTTGGAATGCGTGCTGGAGGTCCCCAGGTCCTCCAGTCCTTTCTGTAAAGCCAGGAGCTGCGGGGCGTGTTTGGACTTTCTGTGAGATGCTTTATGGGCTGTTGCTTGTGGCATGGGAACTGAATCATTTTTCACAAACTGATTGTGCTATTGGCTCTGCTCTTTTCCTGCAGAGACCTGGACTGTGTTTTACCTCTTTAGTTGTTTTATAGGGAAGAATCCTATTGAGAACACCTGGAGCGATACAATTACAGCACAAACATTTAAAACCGTTGGTATGCCTTAGCTTTCTGGGAAGCTAGGGAGAAGGTAAAGGAGGCACAAAGATTTTTAGTTAGACTACAAACCTTTCGGGTAGTAGATGCCGTTTGTCTTTCAGTGGAGGTTTAAGCTTGGAACTGCTCCTTTTATCCAGCTGCAGGCAGAGCTTTTCTGTTGCACCTAGGAGTCTCAGCAGCCAGCGTGTGTGCCATTTGGGTTGCAATCTGATGAACATATGAAGGGCAGGGGAGGGAAGGCTAACAGCTTCTTGCATTCCATTCCTTCCCCACCCCTGCAACTTCCATTGTCTCAGTGCCGCTTAATCCACTTTGCCCGCTCAGAACTTAAGCAAACAGACATTGTGCTTATGTGGAGTTATGCAGCATTTGAGAAAGGTCTGAGGTTGTTGAATAGAGCAGGATTGGCACTGGGGTATCTTGGTGTCAAAAGTTAGGTTTGTTATATCCAAGACAGGGTTGGGAACTGGCATACTGTAGCTTTTCTTTGATCAATATATGTATTTCAAAGCTGGTCAGTCCCTTTCCTGGAAAATGCACCCTCTGCTCCCTGTTCTCTGAGGAAAGAGTTATCCCGGTTAATAACTTGAGTAATTTATTTTAAATTCTGTATTTGCATATTTTGCCTTTTCTAATGCTATGATAGAGGTGATCTTTGCTACAGGCATAGGGAGCCTTGAGGAAGAGATCTCCTGAGATCTGTACCTATTGTGCAATTTGGGCTGCAGCAAACGAGGAAGCATGACCCATGGGACCCAGCCTAAGACCAGTCTTACTGAGGACTCCTTTAAACCAGGAATAGCTTGTTGGTAACCCAGACAGAGAGGCAGGGCTTGGCTGTGTAATTCTGTGGGTGGTTTGTCCCAATGGCGATGTGGTTAGCTGAGTGCTGTGGGAAGGGAGTCTCAAGGGTCCCTCATTACGGTGAACTGAGAGCTTTGAAGGGGAGAAAGGGAGATGCTGCAGTGAGAGCTGTCATTGGAAGCAGAAACATCTTGGTTCCTGTGTGAGTTCTGGAACAAGAACACAAGGCATAAAGTGGCACTGAGTTGTGCACTGTAGTGCATTTGCCCTGCTTTAGCATCACCCCTCAAGGAGAGGTTTAATGAGGTGGCTGAGTCAGTTTAGCACCTTGCTGGCACAGGAACTGTATTTCTGTTTTTCTTCCTCCCCTTGCCCTGTATTATTTTGCCTTGCCTTGCCTCCAGCGATTGGTTGACCTCTCAGTTAACTGATTCAGCTGGCTCAGAAAATACAGCTGAGTAATTTTCTACTGGTTTTAAGTGTTAGATTTTCTGCCTCCAAACTGGTACATACCAGAACCAGGGAGTGGCCAGAGAGCAGCAGGATGCAGGGTTGATGGTTGGACTGGATGACCTTAGGAGTTTTTTTCCAACCAACATGATTATGAGATTCTAACTGGGAGTTAGCTGCTGCTCTGGGCACAATGGGGCTTTGCAACTCAGACATCCCTTTGAAAATGTTTGTTTTCAGCAAGTAAGCATTTTGTGTTTCTTTTGTTCTTACGGAAGATTTCCTACTGAGCCCTTGTAAAGTTTTTGTATTCTGCCTTCTCTGGCAAAAGTCTCGGAAAGACTTTGCTTTTAATATAAACCATAAACTTGTTCCTCATGCCCAAACAGCATCTCTGTATGGCTCCTTCCAAAATACGATCTAACCAAAGGCGGTTCTTTGACTTCATGCTCCCAAGTGCAGACTGCCCAAGAGAGCTCGCAAACCCACGCTGCTACCCGTTTGAGTAAAAAGGAAAAGGAATATTTCCTGTAATGTAAGGAAAAACTAATGAAACGGAGAAGAGTGGAAAGGCTGAGGATGAGAAGTTGGACACATCGGGTGTAAAAATCATTAAATTAATTTCAGTTTAAAATCCGGACCCACCACTGCTTCCCAGCTGGGCCTACATGAGGTCTGGCCACGCTCCTGTGGGTTAAGCCCCCTTCTGCCCAGCCCCACCTGCCCCAACCTGCCTGCTCCCTGCCAGAGCTCGGGGCTGAGCTTGGTGGTGAGCACCCAAACCAAAGGCAGTGGGTGTGAGGGGTGGGAGTCAGCTGCTTTGCCGAGCTGGGAATAACCTGTAGGCTCGTGGGACACTATTTATGCAAGGTTTCAGCAGAGTTTACTTTTGAAGTAAATATTAAAGTGAAGTGAGGGACAGCACTGTCTTTGACCGCAGAGCATTGTTTTATACCGCGTTAGGTCTATTTTTCCTACTAATGCACCAGTGGCAATTGGACAAGGAACAGACTGAGGGGATGAACAAAAGAGTTGCTCCTTTCCCAAGTTTGCCAAAGCTGTTCTGTAAATGTGACACTGAAACAAAAAAAGGCTTCAAACCCCAATCCAGAAGTGAGGCCTTCCCAGGAAACCTGCACTGCAGCAGTTTGCTTCCCTTTATTTCATGTTTCATACGTTCCTCTCCCCTGACTTTAGAAGAACCATGTGTCTGTGTGCAGCTGATGTGCTGTTATACTCCCGTTTCCTCAAGGAAATATACAAAATGGCTTAATGGTGGTTGGATTTTTTTCTGCTTTTGAAAATGTGAAGCTTTTATAGATATTTAAAACAACCTGGTCTTATTACTTTGCAAGGCTTTCATTAACATCTTGCCATTAACAGCCTTTGCTACTTAGCCTTTCTGTGCCACTGCCCTTCTGGCCCAGCAGGAGCTGTTCCCCTGAGATACCCTGTGGGAGGGAAGTGCCAAGGAGTGGAAACTTCCTCTTACTGATTGCCCCTGTGAGATGCTGACCCCCTGTCCAGGAGATTTAGGAGCATTGCCAGAACCAGTAGGCTCAAGACTCCTCAATAGGGGTGCCATGCAGTGAATGGTGAAGTGATACCTCACATCAGTGCGTGCACCACAACTCTGGCCTGGTCTAAGAGTGAGCAAACCAGCCACAAGCCTGAGCTGCTCCATGTACACATGTACACAGCATTCACATATGCACCACTGTAGATTTAGTGATCCTCAATTTTGACCTAATGATAAGAATGCTTTTGTATGCCTTTTTTGTATGCCTTTCTTCTTTGCTTTGCTGTGCTACCCCTTCACTATCCCTTTCCCTGGTTTTTCTTCCCTGCAAGGGGAAGATACAGCTGCTGATAGAGGATTCTAAAAGGCTTGAGGGTAATGGAGGGAATTAAACATTCTTCTTCCAGCTGCTGCTGTTCACAACACTTTTGACAGTTAAAATACATCACACATTCTCTTGTCTGTTTAATATAAACAATCAGTATTTTAAGTGGAGTCCAGAATCAACCCCAAATAGGAGGATCCAGACAGGCCATTCAGATAGGAAACTAAGCAGTGCCCTAAATTTATGTAGAAGTGGTCTGCAGGCAGTTCAGCCTCTGCCTGACACACTGCCTACTGCAGCACATTAGGCCATGGGAGTGCAGAGAGCAGTGTTTGTCTTTTTGGAAAGAAAGTTTCATTTTTCATATGAAGATTATTTTAGCACAATTTTTTTATCTGAAATTTTTAGCATGTAATATAAAATGAAGGGAAAAAAATCAAAGTTAAAATATTTTGTTTCCAGTATAACTGGTTTTTTTTTATTATTATCATTATTTCATTATTTATTTATTTATGCATTGTGAAACATCTTAATTAAGAGGAGTTTTGAAGGAAAGCTTGTTAAATAAGAATTTTTCTTTCTTTCTTTCTTTTTATTTATTTATTTATTTTCATTCTGGAATGAAGATATTTGAATTCATAAATATCGTTAAAAGAAAAAAAAATAATTCTGGCTTCCCTGTAGGTTTACTTCCTTCAAGCTAAAGTAAAACTGAAATAACAGAAGGGCTTTAATGCAACAGTCATTTGATTTTGGAAGCAGCATTGTGAGAATAGTAGCAATCCTCACAGTTTTAAGCATCCCTAGCATGCTCTATGCACAGTGCAAATCGGTAATCTTTATATCCTAAATGAGTGATAAGAAGGCTTCTTTGTAATAAGAAGGCTATAAAGTGGAAAAATTCCCCTCTCCTTAGAAAAGGTATTCAAGATGCAACGCTAAGCATAGATAAAACTCTTCCTTTTTGAGTCTAGACTGTGGCAGCATTCAGCAGAGTATTACTGCACACAGAGGTGGTCTTGAAATTCTCTGTGCCTAATGGCGAGGGCTTTGTGGATGTGAGAACTTTTCCATGCCAACAGCAAACCCTGTGCCCAGCTACAAAGCTGGATCTGATCTGTCTCTGTCACTGGGGACCGAACCCTCTATGGGTGAAACCCTGGAGAGAGTTTAGCCTGGCTTCTGCTTGACAGGAAAGAAGCTACATGTTAGATTATAAACTTTACATCAAAGACTTTTTTATCCCTGTGTTCCTTTCGCAGTGATTAGTGGGCTTGATTGCACTGGGGCCTGTGGGGTCTACAACAGTGCAAATAATGAATCATAAATAAACGACTTCCCAACCTTGCAAAAGGAAGCCAGGCAATTCGTTTATTTTAAATTGAGACCTCATCTCAGTGAAAAATGGTCCCCTCAGACTGGCTCGGCAGCTTCTGCAGCTGTCAGCTTGGTTTGCACCTTTAAAGAAAAAAAGGAGCAGGGCACGGGGAGTAAAAATGGAAACAGATTCAGGTTGTTCAATTTCCTGTTTGTTTAAATTTGTCCTTCACGACATGCAGATTCATCAAACTCCCTTCCTGGTGACTACTTCATTAGATTAGTTTAGTTAGGTATTCGGAGGGATTTTTATCTTCTGACTCATAAAATTCCTGTATTCCCCTAAGAATTTCCTGTGTCTGACTGGAATTTTATGTCTTTGTACTTTTAGTTGGACTCTTTGAAGGAGTTGCTTTCTAAATGACTCTGCTGTTGAGGTCTCCCAAAAGTGTCTGAGGAGCCAGCTCAGAGACTGATTTCTGCTTTTCAAGAAAACCGATCTATGCCAGCACTTTACCGCTTAGTGTTTTAATCAGCTATTTTCCTGGCTTTTTTAAACTCTTCCTTCCTGACTCTATTTCCCCTGGCTGCCCATGCCCTTTCCAGGTGTCCACTTAAGAATATTTTTGTCCAATTCTGAAAATGCACCCCAGTGGCTCAGTGTTAGAGTGTAGTTTGCAAGCCTGTCCCATCAGGTTTTCATCACTCACTTGCTATAAAGCAGAGAGCTAAGGTTACGAGTATATTGGACCATTTAGCAGTTGATGAGAAATGCCTTTGTATATCCCTTCCCTGTCTTTTTTTAGTCTTTTCTGAAGAGGGTGAAAGCCAGGTTAGGCCGGAATTCCAGAGCCCTGGTGTGTTCTTTTTTGAAAGGCTCAGCGAGTTGAGGATGATGCTTTTTGACATGTGAGTTCCAGAAATTTATGGAGTGATTGTAGCGCAAACTAGCCTGCTTACACAAGAGCTTCGTTGGCGTTTGTTTCCGTCCATGCGTAGCACGATGGTGCCTAGCTGCCATCCGGTATTGGGGTCAGGCAGCATGTTTGGATGTCTTTGAGCAAGTGGAGCTGAGTTGGAAACCCGGTGGGGTTTCGCTACAAGCTCAGATTTATTTGGCAACGTGAAAGCTGTGAGGAAGCCTCACCACTCTGTGCTTTGGGTGGTGAGGTATAATGGCCCAGGACTGGAAAAGGAAAAGGAGGAAAGGGAGGAGAGGGAAGGAAGCTCCTGCTGCTTGAGCTCTTGCTACAGACTCCTGGTGTGCCCCAACTGTTTGTGGTCTTTCCCAGTGCCCAGTGAGGCAAGCAGGCACACTGCTCACTGTCTGGTCTGCGGACCTGTACCGTAGCACAGCCCTTTGGCAGCAAGGCGGTGAGGGGCCTGGTCTCGGATTTTTAACAGTCAATTTCTCAACATTATTACTTTGGCATTTCTTAATGAGTGCAGGCATCTGAAGGGAAAAAATGATTATAGCAGGTTGCTGTATTCTTTATTCAGAGATCCAAATAGCAAGTAAACTATGCAGGAAAGGGACAAAGCCAGTATACAGCATATCATCAGCTGTACACTGCATAGGGGCATACTCAAAGCTGGGGTGAAAAAGCAGAAAGAAATTGCTCACTAGTTCTGTTTTCACTGCCATTCCATCCACGCACCTCTCCCAAATGTCAGTTTGACTGGAGGCTGAGCTCACACATCTCCTGCAAGCACGGCTGGAAACCAGCTGGCAAGTGCACCCGTGCCGCGGGTACGCTCATTGCGCAGGCAGCAGGTGGAGACACGACCAAAGCTAAAGTGCTCTGGGATCCTCTGACTGTGCGGCCTCTCCTGGTGGCACTGGCAGGGAACCGGGGGGGCCCCCCTGGGGCTGCCACCCCCGAGCCGGAGTGGGGAGGCCAGCTGGGGGCCGCTGGCAGCCATCCAGCCGTGGGACAACACATCTCCCACTCGGGGTGGGGATGCCCACGGTTCTGCTGCTCCAGAATCCAGAGTCAGGGGGATATTTTTTACGTGGTGTTTTCTGGCTTCTGGTACAAACTGCGCTTTCTTGGACAGTTGGAAACAGGGGGAACGGCAGGAACATCTTCAGCAGCTGTTACACATCAGCTTTTTCCTCAAGAAATGATGGTCTGCATGCATTTTCTTTGCTCTTCTTCTTCTTGCTCTTTCTGGCATAACACGGTCTATCTCATTTCAGCTGAAACAAAGCTCTTTCCCTTGTCACTTTTTGGATGTGTGGGGCAGCTCTTTGGTGGAGCTGATCTGTGTGTTTGATGATTTTTGTGACCCTACCAAGAACAGAAGTTCCTTTTTTTTTTCCTTATTTCCCAAGAATCTGTTGAGTGGATACACTGGGTCCAACTGTGTCTAGCAATGTGAAGAAAACAGTGGCACTGCAAACTGCCTGAGTCTGATGGTAGCTGGGAGGGTGTTGTGAAGCAAATCTGGATCAACAAAGTGTTAGTAACTCGTAGGAGGTAATTCTCAGAAAGGGCTTCAGTGTTTTCACTTGGAGGACGTATCCTTTTGTTGTCCAGAGTGTCCCACCATCGAACACATCTGATGGCTGACTTGTGTATCAAACTCACTGTGTGAGGCCAGTGGCCTTAGTGTGACCTATATAAAGTGGCCTCGTACAGTCTGTGGCCATATGGGGCATTCTGAGTATGAGCAGTCTGTGCCAGTCTGTGTGTGAGCCACAGTCTGAGTCGTGGGACATCTGAAGGGCCCAGAGGAGAGAGAAAGGAGATCCCAAGGAAGCAGAAATTCATATCACCACTCTGTATTATGGAAGAGATAATCTCAAAAGTGTCCAGGAGCTGTCAGTGTGCATTACAGTATGGAACATGCTGTATAATAGAGAAGACAGGGAGAAATCCTCCCAAGTGCAGTGTTTTCCTTGAGGTATCTGAATGCATCTCTTGAAAGACCACCTTCCCGCTCCAGCATCTTGCCTCTTTCAGTCTCCTCCCAGACATTGGCCCATTTCTTTTTCACCGATTCTCTCTAAAACTTCTTTTATTTCTCCTCTTGCTTATTGCATCCTATTTCTTTTCCAAGCCAATTATTCCTTTTTAACTGTATTTTAGGATAGTGTAAGAGAAAACAAGACCCTGAAGTGAGCTGGATGTTCAGAAACCAGTATTATTTGTAAAAACACATAGTGAGCATAACTGACTTCCACCGTGACCGTCTGTCCTTTACCTCATTACAAATGCTCTTAGCTTAGGTTGAAAATGAATTCCATATCTTCATCATTTATATACAGTTGTGTTTGTATTGTTTTATTTTGTTATTCAAGCCAAAAATACAGTAGAATCTGTTAAAAAAATAAGATCAAGGATGCAATCACATAAGGAATAGCGTGTACAAATGTGAGTGGCCTGCGTGGAGCTTGGTCCATGCCCAGGTGTTTCCACAGGCATGCTGGGCTTCCCCCAGCAGAGCATTAAGGAGAAGCGCTCCTCGTGAGTTATGTTTTAATCAGTTTTTCCAGGCTGCTTCTCTCCTTGGTCTGTGTCACAGAGTATGGCCGTGAAAAGTTTTCCTTTGAAATCTTTCCCGAAAGAAAATACCAGCTTTAGCACAAAGGGCATGCTTTGCTTCAGGAACCGTAACAGAAAGCAAAGCAGAAGGTGAACATTATAATCTGAAATATGAACTTTTCCATTGCAGTAGTTTCAGTTTTCAGAAGTTTTCAAAGTGCAGCTGAAGTTTTCCATAGAAATCCTAAAAGAAAAAGGGATGTGTGGGGGTGTGCATGTGCATGTATATTGTTTTTGTCAGGCTTTTCAGTGGAGAAAGGTCTTTATTTTCTAGTCAACATTATTGCCTGCCTCCTTTTGTTTGCACAAGAGGTTGTTAAAAAGATTTAAACCTCCCCCCAAGCCAACACTAACTCCGAACAAACTAACCCCACAAATCATTCCCTTTTTCTTCTTTTAGGACTTTGTGCACTGCCTATTGCTGTTGCATCCTTTGGTGCAGCGTGCAGGCACACATTGGGCAGACCAGGCCTCAGCAGAGGGTATGGTCATGCTCCCTGGGCCTGGGTGTGGGACAGCCCTCAGTGTGGTCACCCACCACCTCACAGTGCCATCAGAAGGAGCCTACCCCACCTCTTGTACCAAGACCAAAGCTCTTGGTAAGCACAGCTGGCATCTGTGGCTGTGCTTTCACCCTGCTGCTCCATGCACCCTGAGCAGACGTTGTCTGCTGCCAGCTGACCCATATCTTAATCCAGTCAAAGATTTCCTTGCTGGCTGAGAGTACGATGTCCTTCCTCAGTTATTTGTGACCAAGTCCCTTACCAAGGCATCTCATTCAACATCTAAAGTAAACAGAAGAAAGGGGGCCTTTGTCTTTCTTTAGTTTTTAATCAGTTCAATAACTCTTCCCCTTGTTTCAGCACTTTAGAACTGCAATGAGGGCCTGTTTGTCCTGCTGTAATGAGGAGGGCTTGTCTGCTGCAGAATGTGCTGATGTGGGCATGGTGCTCAGCAGAAGGGGTATCACTCCAAAAGGAAGACAATGCAGGCTGCAGCTTTTTTTTTTTTTTTTTTTATAATTAAAACAGATTTTCTGTCAGAAATCAACCTCTGTAGTCATAGTTTTACTGTGTCACTGAGCTCTGGCTGTTCTTCACAAACTTCATTACCCAGATGTGCAATAATGCGATAGGAAAATATTTCAATGGGTCTAACAACAAATTGAGGATGTTCATTACTTGAAACACCCCATGACAAATTTTTTAAATATGTACTTCATCTGCAACTGCTGCTTGTTTCAGTGCCGGATGCTGATTATTACAGGGTTGCATTTACTGTTCTGTGTTGGGTTTTTTTTTTTTTTTTTTGCTTTCTCTGAATATACTTCATGAGAACTGTGATTTCTTTCTATTGGAAAGCTTGCCTTCTCCACTATTACCCTGATTTACTCATCTTGCATGAAATCTTCTGTTATTTTAGTGAATTGTGCAGATAACTCATAAGAATAGAGTTTGCAAGATGCTTTGCAATATATGCATTTGTTGAAAGGAAAATAACATTTATTGGAAGTTGAATGTTTTGGACTGAGGTTACTAGGTCAACAGTAAATTTTAGAAACTATTTGAGACATTTCTTAGTGGCATTTTAAAATTATAGCTTAAGGTTATGCTGCCTTACATGATTCTGCTTGGCTCCTTTGATGCTGAAGATCTACAACTGACTTATGTGTAAGATATATTTTTAAAAACATTACCCATGATTTAAAGTAACAAGAGACACTGTTCAGATGAGGGGAGAAAGCCATCCTCTGGGAGGAAGTGAGTTAGGTTCAGTAGTTTTGTTGAACCTGAACCAAGAAATAAACGATTAGTAACTCAATCTTTGCAGGAAGACTTGAGGAAGATCCCAGCTTCTGCCTACCTGTTGTTTTTAACAACAGCACAGATGCTGGAAATGTCAAAAGTGTTTCAGAGGAAGGCTCTAAAACAGCGAATTTGTATTCTGCAGTATTTTAGAACACAGGGAGAGGTCTAAGGAAGCAGTTATGGCAGTAACTGTATTGGGATACATTTATTAATTGCTGAAGTATGCAAGCACCATGCTTTCATTGCTCAAGAAATGTGTGGGTCACTCTCATTCTGAAAAATTTGAATGTCAAATGAAATTCTAGATGTGACATTTCAGATCTCCCCTAACAGTCTCTTTAGACAAATCTAACCTTCTCCCACTAACAAAGAAGTGGATCTAGACTGCATGTAGTGTTTCACAGAAAGTGAAAAAGACCAAATTTATTTATGGTTGCCACTTCTCTCTTTCCTATGTGAGAAGCACTTACTAAAATGCAACAACAACAAAAACCCACCCAGATTATGATTGTTTGGTAAAAGATGTTCTTAGGAATTCAACCGTTCTGTAAAAATTCCCCTTGCATTCTGTTCTGTCAGAGTGATACTTACTCGTCATACTTACCTGTCATGCTAGTCCAGCTTTTTTGGTATGAGACAGACAGTGTGCTAGAGATCAGCTTTATCTTTATTTTTCTTTCCAAAATTAAGATGCGTTTCGCCTTTGTCTATCCCCCCAAACCTACCTATCACTCTGAACATGCTCTGCATGTTCTGCTGAAAACCAGTAACATGATGTCCTTCTTAAGCCTGGATGGTTCTGGGGAGGACCCACATTTTCTTTCTGATGAAATATGTATCCAGTATGCAGCAATTTGCTGGTGAACATGAATGTTTCTGTGCCTGAGCCTGTTTCTACCTACACTCGGGTAAATTAAATGGACTTCTACTGAAAGCAGTGTTACCTGACAGTAAAACATTTGTAAGTACATATATTTATTATGCATTCATCATCATGGAGATATTATGAAAAATAAGTGAGCATATTATGAAAAATAACCCTGTATTTGCAGAGGCATTCTACATAATAGGGATATGTCACTTTGTAGTTTTACATTTAAACTTGTATGTGAGAAGTTACAGCTGTGGATGCCTGCGTCTTTCAGATTCGGTTTCAATAAACCTGTGAGAAAGAAGAAAGTGAAGGCCCCTCAACTTTACAGCAATTTCAAAGCAGAAGCTTTATTGCCTCTTTTTTTTTTTAGTCCTATATGCTTCATGTTTTTACACAGACATAGCTTTCTCAGTGAAGATAAATGATGATACTCTACCTTAAAAAGCCTTTGGGTTTTCATCAATCCACATTAGGTTAAAAGGGAATCAGAATTCTAAAAATACAGCACATCAGAGAAACGAGGTATTTTTCAGGTCAAGGTCCCCTTTTCCATCTGGTGCCATTTGGTAGTTCTAACATCTTCCATCTCTCCCTACTTCTCCATCTGTAAATAACTCACTGAAGTAAATGCTTGGAATAATTACAGTAAAGAATGATAAAATACAGGTTGAACTTTGGGTCTCTTTGGGTTCTAAAATGAAAAACATAACTACTGACATCACAGTTATTAAAAGACTGTGGAGGTCTCCAGTCAGCAGGTGTATGAAATGGGAATAGTGTCAGAGCGCTAGATGCTTTGAGATCACAATTGTACTGTTCAAAAAAAATGTCAAAAGGAATACTAGTTCATGAGAGGGGGGAAAATAGCCTAGCAGGGCTGATTTTCAAAAGCAGCCTGCCGTTTTGCTTCTGCAAGTAATTATAGGCTCATATTTTAACAGTTAGATGTCTAAGTGCTTGCATACATTTATTAGGGAGCTGGAGATCTAAGTACAGTAAAATGTGTGCAAACATGCAAAATTGGAAGGATGATTGAGATGCTTCTAAAATTGATCAATCAATCAACAACTAGACTGTTCCAAATGTTTACAGGAACAAAATGTCTTTCTGAGGTCAGCACTGTCCTGGAGAAGCCAACGAGACAAAGGTGCTGTAGAATTTCCTGTGTTAACATGAATGAGACAATCTGCTCCGGCTGGGACTTCATTCCTCTGCCAGAAGGAATGGAAGAGGCTGCATGCTAGGCACACAGTACACTGTAGCTTTCTTACTCAGGCAGTTTAAGGAGATGATCTGCTCAGTTTGTCATCTGTTTGGGACTGCCCATGTTGCCATGATACCCACCTTGTGCCAGCTGCCCATAATGTGCCCACCTTAGGTGGCTCATTGGCAGTACTAACTCAGTCAAGTACCTTGAATGAGTCTGACCATGAGAAAAGATGACACTTTCAAACAGTTTGAAACCCTATCACCGGGGCTGCAAAAGTAACATCCATCATAGGCTACCAGAACAATTCTCTCCCTTCTTATTCTTCGTTTCTGCTGCCTGAGGCAGTATCACACGATTTCTGCTTTGAAGAAAATATTCTTTGATGATGAGGCAGTCTGTCTCCTCTTTGCCAGAACAGAGCCCATTATGAAGAACAAAAGATTCAGTTTTGGTGAGGTGATGTAGGGTGAACTTTGTGAATGCTGCACAGCTTTTATGAAACATTTGGGGAATGTACCAAAATGAGAAAGAATGGGATGTGATGCCCTGCAGCAGGAGATCCCTTCTATTACTCATGAAGGATGGAGTGGGAAAGATCTGTCTGTGATGTTCAGTTTCCACACAGTTTTCACTTTGGCACTTGACATAATAAGATATCATTCCTTTATTTGGTGTATTTTAGGTCTCATAAAGCATGCCTGCCACATATCTGAATAACTATTGATCTGCATGTCTAGCTTAACACACCAGAAACTGGGCCCTTAGGACATAGTGGTCTGATTCCCACATAAAGGGTCATTAGAATGAACACAAACACAAGAGACATTTTATATTGCCAGTGTGATGTAAAATGATTGTGAAAATAAGAATGATCCCGTTCTAAATATCTAGAATGTGGTGGAAATTGCTGACCATTCTAGTGCTGTACGTTTCTTCAGACTAAACTTTACATTCAGGGAAAATGTGTGCACAAAGCCAAGCTGCTCTTCGCAAGAGAAATTGTGCAAATGTCATTTGAAGTTGTTCACTCAGCTGGGAGATCCCCCCTCCGCCCCATCCTGTCTCCTGCAATTACCCTTTACCCCTTTCTTCCTGCAGCTATTTCTTCCTAGCTGTCACAGTTTACCATCCTTCAAATGGCAGTGCTCCCGCTCCTGTTGCCCATCAGACGTGCTGAGCCAGATCTGACATCACTTGGTATTGCCTGATGTACTGGCAAGCAGAGTGCTTCCACAGCTTGACTGTGGCAGCTTTTATAGTAGAGGAGAGGGCCAGAGAAGGCTTAGCAAACTATCAGATAGGTTTTCTACTTCAGCTCTGAAGAGGGGAAATGAGACAGCAGAGGGAGACTGATTTTCCTGGTGAGTTTGGCTCCCCAACTACGTGTTTGTCCTCTCCTCAGGGGTGACTGACAAGAGTGTTTTGCACTGCCCTCAAGAGCTTTTCTGTCCCAAGGTTTGCTCAGGTTTCAGTCAGCCCTTGCAGAGTTTGTCCCAGTGCCTAGTGACCCTGGTGCCTAAGCTGCGGTGGCATGCAAACATCCTGACTGAGAATTGAAGGTTTGGTGTGTGGAGGCATAGGCTGCTTCCTAGTCCCTGCCTCGGGGAACACATGTGGCAATGGCAGAGGCTCTGGAACACGTGTCATGTGTAGAATGAAGCTGAAGTCACTCCAGTTGGGTCCAAAGGCTTCTTTAGGAGGATCTTGACGATTTATATGGGCTTCAGATGACTTCATTTTTTAAAAGTGCATGGAATGCTTCCAAAGCAAATAATTTTTTATTTTTTTTTCTGCGCTGAATGGGAAGACCAAAAGGAAAAGCCTGGAGAAAGGAGGATGGATGGTCTTTCTTTAATGTCAAAGCTGACATAAACACATCTCCTCCAAACCCTTCTCACAAGATAATTTTCTCAGCAAGACACAGATTGCTTCAATCTCTGCGTAGCAGCCTTTGAAGCTTCCCCCTTGTTGCCGTTATGGAGAAGGGAGGGTTGCCTTTGAGAATTTCTGCAGCACTGCAGCTTTCCTCCTCCAAATGCTTTCACACGATGAGATAGCTGGTTGCTCCAAGCAGTTCCATCTTTAGAAATTCTCTGCCATCACACAAGGGCAAACTGAGAAGTAGCTGATGTCTGGTTTGCAAAATACTTAAATTTCAAGGACTAAAATGTTTCATTAAAAATATTCGGACCGGTTCTCTGTAAAACCTCAATTTTCATTAGACAGAGGCCCAGCTAAGGAGATGATGAATGATGTTGGAGAGGTGCCACCAATTAGGAGACATCAATTTTTCTGTCAACAGGATAAGCCCTTCTGCAAAACTTGTCATATGTTTATTCCTTTTCTGTTTGTGAAGGTATTTGTTTGGCAGGGATATTTTGCACGAGGGGAGGAACTTATAAATTGTTTTTTTACGGTTGTCATTGCTGCATTGAGTTCCTGTCTTGTGGGATATTTTCCCTGTTCAGAGTTCTTGCACTTCGGTCTGTCAGCTGTCTGCTACTCTTCCATCTGCAATACTTTTGGGAAAAAAAAATGACTCTACTTCTGCAGTGAGTTCTGGGAGGGGAAACACTTGTGATATTAGTAGGCTCCTGGGGAGCATAGGACTTGGGACCTGCAACGCCTTCAGGCTGTGGGCTCAGGAATGCTGCTGTATGTGTGCAGAGGTTCCCAAAAGGGAGAGAAATGCACTTCTGAGCATTTCTTTCTTAAAAAATGTATGTCTACTTTGCTTGCATCCTAGTAAGCGGTCCTCTGTATTTAATGGCTTAGGATACAACTGAAGACATGCAGTTTTCTTTTTCAGTTTACACACTTTCCTTACCCATGTCCAGATAGTTTCCACATCTTCTTTTACTGAATAGGAAATTTTACTTCTGTTACTTGTGGAAAGCTGTATACATCCTTTACTCATCTGCATGCAGTGATTCACAGCTGCTGCTATTTGTTAATAGCTTATTGCAAGTTATTCTATGAAATCATCTGAAGCAAATGCTTAGCAGATACTGGAAGAACTAACAAGGAAGTTCCCTCTGCATAGGCATATGTGTAATACACAGAGAGAATAGTTATCTGTGTGTGTTGCAATATTTGGCAGGAGACTGGATGAGAGGGATGCATATGTGGTGGGATTTCAGATGGACCCTGGTGGATGTTGTCATGACCTTAGGCCTGTCAGGTCCTTATGTAGGAATTCAGCTTCAGGAAATGGTGCATATGATGGTATTTTCCGAGGCGGTCAGCACCACTGCAGCCGTAATCTGAAGAGAAGCAAGGGATCACCATGTGAGAGGAAGTTACAAAAACTGAGAAGCTAGGGTGAGGAGATGGCTGTCCAGAGTCCCCTGTCCTCTCAAGAGCAGGGATGGGGGCAGGAGCAGTGGCATAACATGCAGAGAGATCACTAAAGAGGTTAAGATTGAAAGCAGTGTGGGCCATAGTAAAGATGCCCTGGCTGAGGTTGTGATCTTGAGGAATATGGGTTTGGCAAAGAATGGTCTCAGGATCCTGAACTTCAGGAGAGCAAAATTCTGGATGTTTAAGGAATTACTGGATTAGATCTCCTGGGAAACTGTCCTTAGGGACATAGGAACAGATCAGGAGAGTTAGAACTAGATTATCATTCAGGTCCCTTCCAACCCAAGCTTGATTCTGTGACCAGCTTTGGAGGAGTGGCTGAAAAGCTGCACCTGTATGATGCGTATCTACTGGAATATAGTTGCTTTTTACTCGTGGTTTGTGTTGATGATGAGACTGAATCTGGCCTACCTGAACCACTTTTCTGTCTGAGCTAAGTGACATGTGAGAGTCTCTGCTGAGATACAAGATGGGCACCTTGGGTCAGCTTAATAAAGAATTTTGTATTTAGGGAATAATTTTCCAAAATGCTTATGTGGTTTGTTTCCCAAAATCTCCATTTATCTAAACTCTGGAATGAAATTTCAAAGTGTGATTATCTCTCTACTTTTTAGAATGCCATCTTCTTCCAAATAGACACTGACTTTTCTTATTTACCTTGTTTCTCTTCTCCAGGTTGGCCTTCCTTCTATGATGTGATCAGTCCCGATACAATTACTCTCACTGATGATTTTTCCTATGGGATGCATCGGATTGAAATATCCTGCAGTCAGGTTAGTTTATAGCACACAAAGACCATTCTGATGGCAAAGGCTGCAAAAATCATTACAGCGTGCTGTATTTTCTCTAAGATTTGCAAACCTTTCAGTTCCATTAAATAGTAATCATTGTAAGAGAGCACAATGGGTCGTAGGTATAACAGCTGGGTGGAATGAGCCAAAGGCACAAAGGGCTTGTTGGAGTGCACGTTGTTGTCTGGTGTGAGATTTAACAGAGCAGATGTAAATGGCCAGGCTTGGTGCTGAGTCTACAAAAATTGTCTTCCTGAAGAGAGTCCCTTCAAAGGAGCTCCTGTGCCTGGCCGACCTCCTCCACATGTGAGCAGCTGGGATGGAAGCTGGAAACGGCGGAGCAACTGCCCGTGTGCTGATTCCATCACTGCACATTACCGTGCAGCAGCACAAACTCGGCCCCAGCGCTCATTCCCAGCACGGTCCTCATGGCTGCCTCAAACAATCCTGTCTGCCATAATAATGAAGTCAGTAGTCATTCACGTCACGCCCAAATTTTCCGTTATCTGTCTTGTTCTGCTTGCTCTCACCCTTTGTGCTGCTCTGCAAAGAGAACAGCGCAGTCATTGCCTAGCAGAGGCACTAGGCAGATGTACCCAGTGGCTTGCAGCCTGTGCCCCGTGCACCCACATTCCTCCTAAGAGAAGCAGGGCTTCTTCTGGGCCGTGAGAACTTGTTGTACTCTTTCCAGACAGCAGTGGTGGTGGGATAACTGATTTCGGAGCTGATGTTACTCGTCCTTACACGTCCATCAGTTCTCATATATAAATGCTTAGAGCAAGTTAAGAAGCTTCCTGAAGAGAGGCAAGATCATGTTTATTTGGAGAATCCACTACCTTCAGTCTGGGTAGAGGCTCTGGCCAAATCAGCATATCTTGTGCACAGTTCTGTGGTTTTTACATTTACATTATTTTTAAGAAGATCTGTAACACTTTTAGAGCATCCGTTTCCCTACATCCCCTAGCAAGGTAGCAACAGGACTGCAGGATGGGAGTCCGTTGCTTCATCAGTAATTATTGGAGCAATCCAAAATGTAACGTACTTTCTTCACTTCTGCTTAGGGCTGATCAGTGCTAAAATCAGCATGCTGCCAGCTTGCTGAACATGTATCTGCTGACACCCTTCAAGAGGTGGCCACAGCTCCCAGGTTCACTGAAGCAAAGCCCAAGGCAGCCTGTGGTCAGGACACGGAATCTGGGAATGTAATTTGCCTGTTGCCAAACAAAATAGCGCTAGCAGACCTGAGACCAGCAGTATTAGCAGCAGGCATATGCAGACACCATAAACTTAGAGCAAAACCCAAAACTGAATGTATAGCATTAAGAAAAACATGCAACCAAAGTCGCTATATAATCCACTGGCAACATCTGACCAGTTCTGCCAGCTTCCTGGTGCAATAACCCCACAGATGATCAAGACATGCAGGAAAATAGCTTGAAGATTGGTGAACTGCTCAGCACGGTTAATAGCACCACATTGTGTATCCGTAACAAAACCATTTCCTCCCTTCCTCGGAGCCCTCGGAATGTGAATCGCACGTGCAGCTGCAGAGAAAGGCACAACTTTACTGCAGCTTGGAAATGCACGGGATTGATATGGCAGGCCTTAGTGAAACGGGAGGGAAGTGCCCTCTCCCACACCCAAGCCCTTATTAATCTTTTGCAGATGAAAAAACAGTTGCTTTTTCTTTCAAAGAAACATCTTTTAATCTTCTCCATAATAGATAGCGTACAGCAGGGGAAAATGGCTGTAATGTAAAGCAAAGACATCCGTGGGCTTATCCTAGAAATAACTTTTTGGAAACACATTACCCTGGATGTATTTAAAAGGTCAATGATTAGTGGCAGGTGGAAGTTAATTGCAAATGCATTTGAGGAATAATGTAAATCTGTTCGCGGCTCTCACTTTCTTCTATCCTGCTTGAGTTCTTTCCCCTGAGGTCTCCCTTGCTATTATTTGTACCTGTAAGAATCAATAAAGTTTTGTAGTTGCAGAAATGTTGTTTGCACATTGCTAGCTCAGAATGGGTTGTAGCAGCTGACTGCAAGCTGCTCTCTGCAACTCCCGGCCGCATATTAGAACCAGGAGGCAGGAGATCCAAGCATACTGACAGCTAGCAGCAGCCCCCCCTTTCCTGCTCCTAAACACATAGCTCAGATGCTTCTCTCCAACCAAGTCACCATCTCAGTGCATTCTGCCAAGGGTATTTGTGCATAAGGCTGCAACAGATGATTGTTGCTTTTGGGGAGGCTTTGCAGGCGTGCATGTATGCCCTAGAAAAATGGTCGGTACCTATGGTGCGTGGGGAGGACAGCAAAATCAATTCATCCTTTGTGCTCTCAGCTGAGGGCCTGGATTCTTATGCTGCGATACAAAGGGTTGAATTACGTTTCTTTTCAGGGCAGATGAGTTATAGAGTCCTCTACAGAGAGAATCGCCACATAAATTTTTGGTGAGGGGTAACCTCAAAAGGTAACAAATTTTGCAGTAATCCAACCCTGGTGTGATTCTGCCAGCGCAAGAAGGTGTAATGCGACTGCCTTGAACTTGAGCACAGCTTTTCAGGTTTTGTGTGGAAAGGCTTTTTGATAGATTGTCTCCCTAGTCTGTATGTTTGTGAGTATATTACTCCTGAAGGCTGTTTCTCTCTATGGTTTCTCTTCTGTTTCTGTCCAATGGAGAGGGAATGATTTATCTTTGGGCAAACGTTAATCTGGAAAAGATCTGTTTAACACTTCTAGGCAGGAGGTTTTGAAGCATTCTTCCTTGAGATGATTTAATTAGGATGCTGAGCATTTAGAAAAATGCTCTCTCTGGGACACTAAGTTTCTTCAGATTTTTTTCTGAGGTATGGAACAGCTTTCATCAGGTGAAGTGCCTCATTGTGAGAGACTCCGCTTATAGAAACTCCTCAGGTTTTCTGTTCAAGCTGCCTTAAAAAGGGCCCCCAGCCTAAAGAAAAACGAAGTAAGGGCTGGAGAGTTGAAGAAAAGTTTGAAATACAGTGATCTTCCAGGAACAATGAGCTTTGTCTTCTGTAATACCCCTTTTGCCTTTTCCTATTTGTCTTGTTTTTTCTTCCTGCACTGCAGAGTCCTGCTGGCCTGCCCTGTTCCCTCTGCTTGTCTGCGGGAGCTGGGAGCCTGCTCTGGGATGTGGAGGTTGGGGCTGCAGGTCCTGAGGATTTCTGCTGGGCTGCCACTAAGCAGAAGCATTTCTGTCCTTCCTAGATGCCATGAAAGCTTCAGTCTGCTGGGAGAGTATAACCTGAAGCCAAGACTCTACCTGCTTCTGCAGGCATCCTTCTTACTACTTTGATGAATTAAAAGCAGTAACAGCAGGAGAACATTAGCAACACACATTAACTGCAGGGTAGAAAGTTGCCGTCACTAACTCATTCACCAGTCAGAGTAATCAGTAGTGCCTCCCTGAATGTGGGATGCTGTGAATTAATTAAATGTTAAGAATAATTGGCACTCCTTAATTACTGCTGTCTGACTGCGAGCCTGCTAACAGCTCTGTGATCTCAGTTACATCGTTCCAGCTCTCACTGAGATCAGCCATTGACTTGAAAGGCAAAGGCTCTTTAGGAAAGCAGCATGACTTTCCTGTTGAAGATAAATATTTCTCCAGTGCAACCTTATTTATTTATTTATTTATTTCTCACGGCAGTCTGTAAAAATGAACTTGTGGACTTTAAGTGACTTATTATAAGGAGTCCGTATTACCCTGATACATTGTCAGCCGCAGTGTGCAGGGATAGTAATCCTGATTTTGAATGAGGACCAATTGGATCAGCTCCTTCAAAATGTTTACTCTTCTGAAAAGCCTGGGACCGTACCTATCCCTCAGATGGGAGCAGTCGTGTTTACCCTAAATAACACTGCATGTGTCTGAAACCAGTTCATACAGAACTGAAGTGTCAACAGACAATTTGTGGTTTCATATTCCTTTCAGAAAGCAAATCTAGCATCGTTCCTATGTATAAATTACCCCCAGCTAGACAGTATTCATTGAGATATATTTTCCATGTCTCCCCATGGGCGTTTTTCAGTCATCTGTTAATGCAGAAAGTAGTGTGGGATGAGTGGTGGTGGGTGAGCTCCATCCCCTCTGTGGGAGTGGAGGAGAGCTGCATTCAGAAGGACTCTGAGGCTCAGAAAAATGGCAGGCTGTAGAAATAAAAAAGATGAGTAGGAGGGCATCCTGCAAGGAGTGTCTTCTCTGCTTCAGGTCCTTGCCAGGATCACCAGGGAGCTTTATGTTTCCTTATGGGGGGGGATTCAGCAGAGAGTGGCTCGACTGAACACATGCAGCAACGTGACATGAAACGCAGAAGAAGTTTGGGCTTTAAATCTGAGGCGCTGGTGGTATCAGCAGATCATCTTCCTGGATGTCTGTCACCCATGAACATAGGCTGTGGATCCCAGCTGCGAGGGCCACGCAGGCACCAGTGTGCTTTCCTAGAAGCGGCATTGCGTAACGCTGCTGTGACGCTGCTGAGCTGTGCAGAATCACGGTGATACTCCGTTGTGTTTTGTTTCAGTGCGGTGCACACCTCGGGCACATTTTTGACGATGGACCTCGCCCAACTGGCAAACGGTACTGCATCAACTCCGCTTCGTTATCCTTCAAACCTGCAGAGAAGAACGGCGCTGGAGAAGGCAGTGGTAGCACCCGTCCTGCCCAAACAGGCAAATCTGAGCTGTAGGACATGGCAGGCCCGCAGAGAGCTGCTCTCGTCCTGCACAGCTCACACGGCATGTTTTCCGAGTTGCCTGCTACCTTATATCCTACCTAAGAATGTGTAAATGTATGAAAGCATTTTGCACCATCCTTTTTCTTCCGCTCCTTTCTGGAGCCGAGGCCTTGCCTGCCAGTGCATTTTACTATATAGCTGGATTGAGAAGTGCGTTGACTGACTGACTCGACGGGTTTTCTTCTTCTGGTGGGTTTTTTTTTTTTAGAGATTGCTTTTGGGGATCCTTAAATCAGGGGGCTTTGGCACTGTGAGTTAGTATTTTCTTACTGTAGGTCTGAATAATATTCCTTTTTGTGTGGGAGATGGGAATTATGTTTATCTCCTGTTTATAGGAAATTTCTGGGCATAGGAAATCCTGGATTCCCAGCACGTCTCTGCTTTGTTCTGACTTGTGAGGCACGCAGCCTTTGGTCATATGCATTCAGCCATCTCCCAGTATCAGCCACACCCTGCAAAGACTTGTATTTATGGCTGTTCCTTCCCAACTAGGAGAGATGGATAAGATGCAGAGCCCATCCTTTGGCTAACATACTGCCAAAATTTCAAGGGTGTGGTTGAAAGGGTGTAAACATTGTCTCAGCATCTGTTTTTCTCTTTGGTATTCAAATCGAGGTTCTAACTAGTTAGGCTCACTTACGCAAGCTCCTAATGAGACTTTGTTGTTTTGTGAGGCCTGAAATCTGAATTAAAGCTGAAGTCTGCAGGGGGCCATTCCATGGGCAAGCGCGGAGATGAAGCGGAGCACTTATAGATAAGGCACGACACCAGGCTCTTTATCTGGTCAGTTGCTTGACAGTAGGATTCAGAAACAGGGCAGTTTCTGCTAGAAGAGAGCTCAGGAACGAAGCGACCAGAGGGACACCTGAAGTGTCCTGCCTGAAGGCGCGGCCTGGACACGTGCTGCCTGCAGGGCTGCTGCCCTTGTTTTGTGCAATTGCGATGTAGGACATGAGTGTGGAGTTGGTTTAAGAAATGAACTGGGAAAAAGCCTATCAAAGCTCCAGCAGTTTTCATGTAGCAAGATTTGCCTTCCCGTAAGATGTTTTTCACAGCTGCTTTTAGATTTTGTTGAATACATTTGCCTAGAATGGTGCATAATACCGTTCCTTAAGCTATAACATACAGCATTTGCTGACACCGCTTTGCCTTTAAGCATTGAGAGACTTGATGAATACAGTATTCACTTTTATTAGCAAACCGTGTGACTAGCATATTTGGATCCAGTTTTATTTCCAGGAGGAGCAAAACAACCGCTGATTTTTATGGAAGCAGGATTGAGGTTTTTATGTCGGTGATAATAAACACATTTCCTAGAGTACGAACATACTTCAGTTAAATTACAGCAACTGTAAAAGCATGCAGAGTGTCCGGAATCGCCTTTTTGAGGATGTAACAACAAATGCATGACAAAAGCATGCAGTACCTTAGCTTAGACTACATGCAAATCAGGTGATAAATGCTTAAAGCTCAAACATTCAGGCTCTGGGGCAGTGAGCACCTACTTGCATGAGCATTCCCCCAGATGTCATACAAGGATTTGCTCCTAACAAGGCTGCTGCGGGCTGACCTGTGCAGTTCCAAGGCAGTCAAGTTCCTCCTGGCCCCATCGGTTTTTAGTGATTTCTTAGAGAAGGGCTGCCCCGATCCCTCGCTTTTATTTAAAGAGAAGTTGGTTTTCTCAACCACATTTTCTGACATAAACGTAAAAAAGGCAGCATCTATAAAAATGTGGTACATAAATGTGGTTTAATTCCAGATTGCTGTTGGATTTAAGCGTTATCAAATTTCAGTCTATTTCTGCCTTATGTTCGAGAAATATATTGCTTAAACTTCAGTATGCAGTAATGTGTGCTGTCCTACAGGAGATTTATTTTTGCAGGATATGGAGTGCAATGAAATGAGTCAATATGGTGAGGTGTATGTGATCTCTGGGAGTTAGACCATTTAACATAGGAAATGCATTGTTCTCTCTTGCGCGCAAACTGTACCACAGCACAGGGCAAGGTAAGACAGATTTCCTTTTATTGCTTTTAGAAGATGCTAGGAAGGGCTAGTGTTGAACCCTCCAAATTTGGTTCGGTCTGGTTATGATCATGCCGGAGGAAATTTGGGAATAGAGCACAATGTATAGAACAATAGGAGAATATTTCTGTATCTTTACATTTTGCACTGTCTGGATGCTTATGAAAACTGAATGCGAATTGTGTAGAAATAGCAACTATATTTTATAATATCTCTATTGTTACTCAGATGTTTAAATAGCATACCTTAAAATATCGTGTCACACATTATTTATATATACTATATATATAAAAAATTGCACATGTTTTTATATATATATATATATATATGTACACGAACATATACCTATCCAAGTATAATTTTTGCTTCAGTACCTTTTTAATAACTGAAACCTTTCCTTAAACGAGTTCAATGCTTTTAAGAAATCAAATATACGTTTTTCAAATTAAATTTGTTTTCATATACTTGTTGTACACAAATATAAAATAAATTCCTTTATAAATAATTCCATTCTCCTCCCTCATTTGTCTGTTTTTGCAGCAGGTTTATGTGCCCCCAGCTGCAGCCCAGGAACTGCTCTTTCTTGCTTTCTCTGAACTGCAAATGTTGTATGGCATCCCTGTCTCGGGCAGCTCACTGGTAGGGGCACAGGGCCACAGGGTCCCAGATTTCCCTGCATTACTGGCTGTTGTTGGGAAAGTATCACAAATATCTGGGCTTGGTAAACTGGGAAATGATTAGAAAAGGGCTCAGCTTTCACCTTAGCCAAAGTTTTGGCTGCTTCCAGATGACTTGATGATGAGGGCTGGCAAGTGGCATGCACGCTGTAGGCATCCCGCAGCGCCTGGGCTTGGTGTGCAGCCAAGAAATTTGGCTGGAAAGTTGGGTTTTGGCAAGGCTTTGTCTGTAAGGACACAAGTTGGGAATACGTGGTGGGCAGCAGGGTAGTGCCGCCAGCTCAGTGGTGGGTCTGGAAAGATAGGAGCAAGGGAGGGGAAGAGCTTGTAGGCTGTTCTCAAACCTGCCTCCATGCTTCTACTCACAGGAACCTGGGAGTTACTGCAAGAGTAATTCACATGCTGGATGTCTTAGAACACAATGAAGACTTATTTTACCACCTTAGTATAATGTTCATTAGTCCAGCAATTACTCCCTTCTGACACTGCCTCTCAGCCTGTATTTCCCTCTCAGACCTGTGATGCTCCCAGTCTGATAGACTATCTGGTACGCAGGACTGGGTGCCCCTGCCCTGCCTTGCTTTGCTACACTTAAAAAATACACTTCGTGTATGTAAAACAGTTAACACTGGGGCCTTATCGCAGCAGCTGCAGCACACGTGCCCATATGGACAGCGGCAGACTGGCATCTGAGGTTACACAGTAACACACTGCTCGGGGAAGGGAGTGGGAGCTTATGTGAAGAACTGCATCAGCCTCTCATACTGACAGGTAAGTGGTGTCCAAAATTTTTGTCCTCTCCCGTTACAAAGCAAGGTAGAGCTGAAGCACCCAGCAACTGCCCAGTGCAAGACAGAGAGCACAGTGGTGCATGGGGTGAGGCCTCCCCAGCATGCTCATGTGAGGCACAAGGTGTTACTGCCCCCTTTAACAGTGACCAAGGAGGAATTTTCTGTAGCCCTGACTAAGCCTCATTTCATTTCCTATCTTCCTCATCCTAAACAATGGCTTTTTCCCTCGGCTCAGTAAGACAACATCCTAAGTCAGTGCTTCTGATGAAGTGATGTTGAAGAACTCATCATCCCAAACGTGATACACAGTGGGGATGTTGGTGGTCTGCCGACTGTACTGAAACATCTCAATCTTGGTTCACTTATCCTTGGTTTGCAGTCTTTCAGTCAACTGGGTTTGGTAAGCACTGAGCTAAAGTCTTCTCTAAATGAATGTGTGATTTGTATTCATTGTTCTTGCTCAGTACATTACAAAATGCCTGTGGTTAATGTCCATGCACTGTCAGCAGTTCTCTGCTCTTTCACCTGTTGTCTGTGATGGGAAGTGCAGTCACTGATACAGGTTGCTCTACTGGTCCTAACTCAGAGCTTCATGGTCTCACGTGGCAACCTTGAAAGATTGTAAGGTTTCAAACAAAACAATATCCACACTTCCAGCATTGAAATCAGTGCACACGGTATCTGCTTGCATACGGAATGAAATGGCAAGCTCCAAGTGGCACTGGAAGCAAACTCATCAGCATCCAGATTCAGTAAAGCATGAGAAAGCGTTGCTTAGTCCATTGATAAACTGAACTAATAGTTCTTGGTTTACTGACTATTAAAATGAGGCCACCTACAGGTCCCAAAACAAACCTGCAGAAATGTTTAATCTGGCACGTTTGAATGGTTGCATTTCAGCCTGGCTTCTTGCTCCATTTCTGTTACAGAGAGAACTGATACCACAGCTCTTGACTACTCCTTTCAGATCACAGCCACAATAGCACTCAGCAGCTGCACTGCTTTTAAAGTCAGGTGGGTTTTTTTTGGGTTTTTTTTTAATTTTTTAATAAAAGGCAAGATAATACTACTAAACATACCACAACTGGCAAAGTCACTGAAATGGCCCAACTCTGTGCAGTTTAGGCATATGAAGTCCTGAAATCCTTGTACAGGCCACCAGTGTAATATTAAAGGCACTAAGAAAAAAGGTCTCCGTTATGTCCACATGTTTTTGGGATCAGGGCCTGCTTGAGCAGCCCAAATTAAGCAGAAATAGTACACGCAGACACCTTCCCCAGAGACCCCCTAGGACTGAGGCAGCTTGCTCAGACCTTTCCCTCAGCCAACACAGGCCAGTAGAAAAGGAGAAGCAGTTCCAGAAAATAAAAGAGAAAAGGCTTCCAGTTTCAAACTCCTGTTTTATTTGCCTCTTATTAGACAGCTTTTGAACGCTGGAGACATTTCCCTCTGCAGATGTCTTAGGCAGGGCATTCTCATTTGGTATTCTTTGTGTTTTCAGTACAGATGGTATCGGAGGTCTAATTTCTTCTGGCCAGGGAATTTTACTGCCCTTGTGCAGCAGATCTGTTTCCATCACCTCCCTTTTCACTTGCTGCTGAGATTTTTTCTCTTTTGTTTTCCAATAGCTGGCGCTTCAGAGAATGACATTGTCTTTTTTTTTTTTTTCTTTTGTCACTGTAGCCTATAAGCTGCTGCAGTTGGGCTTCATGTGGTCTTAGACTCTGTCTGCCCAGGTGCAAGGACTCTGCTCCCCAGAAACAAACAGTCCCCTGCTGGCAACAGGAGACACTGGTCAAATCTTGTGTGCCCACTTGCAGAGAAAAGTGATGGTTCTTCAGAAAAGCAAATAAAATACATCTTTATCATCCCATTGAGGTGAACAAGTTGATCTATCTATCTATCTATTTTGTGTGTGGGCTGCTCAGTTTTCATCCTTTCCCAGGCTGCTCCTTCTTGTAGTCTGGGTATTGTCTTCTCTGGTTTACGACTTTATTATTGTATGTTTCATACAAACACAAACATCTGGAGAACATCCTCAGGTATAACTGCTGGGTAGGGCAGAAAATATCTGTTGTGATCTGAAACAGGTTTTGCTTCCCTTGAAAGTACACTCCTGGGGCTGCGAAACTTGGAAGCTCTGTAATGGTGTAGAGATGCTTTTACCTCCAGAACACCACTTCACATTTGGCCAGGACCTGTAGCAGCTGGCATCCCTGGTGGTTTCTTTGCTGTTCACTGTTGGGCTTTTTTTGTGAAATGAGTTGGTGCTGGTTTGCAGAAATCATTGTGGCAGTATCCATGTGAGCATCAGTGATGATGCGGCGGAGTTCCTCGCTGTAAGAGCAATCCATTTCTGTACAGACAGCAATGAAGAGGGAGCCTGCTTTGGCAAGAGGGTTGGACTCGATGATCTCTAGAGGTCCCTTCCAACCCCTACAATCCTGTGGTTCTGTGGAAGGGTAGGTGAAGGGTGTGAAGGGGGGAGAGGAATTAGTGTTTTGCTGCTTGCTGTTTACCCCACCTGCTCAGTTTTAATTCTGAATTTCCAATGTGGTATTGTGAGTTCAAACTACCTCGTGACAAATAAAATAACACAAGCTTCTGAAAGCCTATAAAAGTGGGTGCTAATTCTTCACTTCAGTATCTGCTGAAGACCACAACCTTCATCAAAACAAAGGTACTGTAAGCCTAAGAGGATGGAAAGGAGTAAGGTGAACTGGGAAAGAAAGAATCCCCAAGGTGTGTGCAAATAAGTTATTTTCAAGATTCATTTAGAACTTTCTGTGGGAATAGGATGCCTTTGGAACACCCTGCTACTCCAGAGAAGTTGTGCAGAGAGCAAGAGTCCTGGAGACAGTGTGCTGAATTCTCAAAGGAAAAGTGCATACCAGCTGAAGCGCAACACTGCTGCATTCTCTGATGTCACCCCATCGCGTCTCTTCCTGCATCAGTACTGCTCCGTTTCCACACCCTCCTTTGCAAGCTTTCAGACACCTTTGCTGCTTCAGCCCCAAGGCACAGGATCTTGGGAAAGGTGATCATTTCGCCTCATTCCTAATTTGAACAACTTCTAGGAAAAAGATGTGAACAACTTTTTCCTAGGCTGAAAAATAATTCAAGCACTCTCTTGAATTTGCTGCCTCCGTATTGCCAACTTCAGCTTTGCAGACTAGCACCAGTCACGAGCGGCCATGAATTCAGTATTCTCTGTTGATAAATTACAATTTTATCTTTGTTTGGCTAGGGCTTTTAGTGGCTGCCAACTCAAAACCATTGCCTAATATATCATTTGAGGGCAAATATGTTCCTGTGTGTTTCTGTGGCATGTAAGCAGATCCTACCAGAGCCTGGACATTCCAGCATCCTGCTGAGGAAGGAAAGCAGTGCTCCAAATCATTTAGGCTGCAGATTTTCTTTGCAAATCAAATATTTTTTGTTTTTCAAGGTCAGACGCTTGGGGCTGTTCAGGTCACAAGACGCCACAGGCTGTTTACTTTGGAAAACAAGGACAGCAGTGGTGGGAGGTGCTCTTAGCAACACCCAAATCCAACGTTTTAAACCAAACAGTGGTATGGCCAAAGGGCAGCCTCACTCATCCCTACTGACACCATGACATAGAGGGAGGCCGTCCAAGAGCCGACTGACGTACAGGAACTGAGCAATATTAATAATATTTGGTATTCCCACTCATGAACTCAAATACCTCAGAGCATGTGGGGGATCCTTAAACGAAAGGAGTAAATATTTCACATTGACTGCAGTCAATGTTTGCAGTGGAAAGTGATTTCCTCAAAGGTTGAGACAGTGGCCAGGAGTGGGCTGTGTCTAAAAGCGTTTCGGTCAGAGAGGATCAGTGCTTTTCCTACGCCGAGGTGCCAAGTGGGATGGGAGGTTTTCCTCTGCCCTTTGGGTATTTTATTTCTTCTTTCATTTGGGTCAGCCATTCAGGATATGGGGATCTCCACGAGCTAATCATCCCTCTAAATCATTAGTGGAGGGGGAATAAAAAACAAATCTCTGAGAAAGTGATACAGAGGAGCAAGAACAAGAAGTGTGAGAGGTTCCAACAATTGAGGCACTTGCATATATGATTTCGCTATCCCTATCTGGGTGGCCACACATAAGTTTGTAATGTTGTTTTCAAATGTATATGTCTTTCTGTACATGGATTTTTTTTTTCCATCCTTGTGTCTTCACTGCAGACCAAAATTGTTGTAGATAACTGCTTTTACTCCATAAAGACATTTGTTTCCTGTTGGCATTTAATTAGTAGATATGTTCTGCAGGTCAAGTTAGAGGGCAGAAGTAAAAGTGAGTTTTAGATGATTCAGCCCATTCTGAGCCATCAAGCTGGTGTTCAGCAGTGTTAAACTGAAATAAAAATCCACATCTATGTGAGCTCACCTGGAGTTTCACAACAGCAGTGAGGATAGGGCACAGAGCTTCCTATTTCAAATGTCTTCAAAATGTCCCTTCAAAGAATCTCTATTAGGTGTTAGGAGTATAGAGGCTGTGGCATCCAGTTACACAGCTCTGACCATTTAAGAGAGGTGAATAAAATAGGGTTGGTTTTAGAAGCATACTGTGAATGGATTACTGTTTTACCCCTGAAAATACGCATTTCTTCCAGCAGTATAAAAGTGAGGGGAGCATTTATACCACCAGTGTAGGAAACACACATCTCTTTTCTCCAACGACTAAACTAATGAGAGCTATCAAACTTCCTAATGGTTGAGGGAAAGCCTTTCAGTGCCTCACACTGGTAAAATGTGTTTTCCGTAGAGTTGCTTCCAACAGACACCATTGGGAATGAGGGAAGCTCAGCATCAACACAGCCTGATGACCCAGGTGCTCCTAATGGCAGCGAGTGGTGATGGAGAAGCAAGCCTGCCAGCCCTGGTAGCAAACCACAGAAACTGCCAAACACACCTAGCTGACCCTGAGCCTTACCTGGTGGACACATTTCTGAATGAATAGCATTTTAAGCCATTAATGTTCCAGGAAAAGGAATACAAACTCTGCTCTTTTGCTGGCTTTTCAAATGCAAGTGCCGCCCCAGGTGATGCATCATCTCAATGTGTTTGTCGTTATGGAGTGACAGATCTGAACTCTGCTGTGTTCCATTCAGGAACTAAAGAGGTTGTCCTCACCGCGGTCTGTGGGCTGGGCAGCCAGCAGCATGAGGGCTATGGAAGAGTAAGGCTGGCACTGGTTACAAGGTGATACCTACTTAGAGATGCCTTCAAATCAGCTGAGGGAAATACCACTTTTCAAAGCCAGACATTAGCTAAGAATATTTATATTTTGAGAGCAGTAGGATAACCTGGGGCAAAATGCTCACCTCTCACTCACCAAGTGTTTCCATGCCCAGGATTGTATCAAGATTTAGAGAATTCACAGCAAAGTCTCCAGGTTTGTTTGAAGACATGCAAGAAGACTTATATGGTGAAACGTTTCGTTCTGGCTGTGAAAAAAAGTTAATTCAAAACAACTAAAACGTCAGCCATAAAGATGTACAACATTTTTCAGGAAGCCTTGTCCATCCTGAACAAATGTTTTCATAAAAAACAGCCTGCCCGTAATAATCACTGTTATTGAAAAGACATCCCAAGGTTGCTGTATGGAAATATGTTAAATACGTTCTGAAATTCAATCTAATATAATTTCAACATTAGAGCTCATTCATAATCCAGCATTAAAAGGCTATGCAATTTTCGTGAAATATGTCTGTCTGTGTAATCATGAATGCTGAATATTGTCATGGCTTTCCAGGAATTTTCAACCTCAGTGCAGAGGAAAGAAAATTCTTCCAACTGGACTTTTACACCACTGAGGAGAAATAACAATAACAACTCCACGTTTAAAATAAACATTTCTGGAAAAATACTATCTTTTAAAAGAGGCTGCTGTCTGAATTTCAAGCTACCGGTAATATGATACAGGCTTTGAGTGTGCCTGTGGCTGTGGCCCTTGGCTTTGTGTGGTACTGAGGACAAACAGCAATCTGTTTACCGACAGCTAGATTTAGGAAAGCATCCCTTTGGATGAAGTTGGCCTAAACCTTGGGTATATTCCTGTTTTCTACTCACAGACTTATATCTGGGTGCAGTCATTACTGAAGCTGTCAAGCCTTGCCAGCCTTTGCTAATTCCACATCGCAGCACAGCCCTGCAAATACATGCAGTGCTGTGGAGTGGAAGGGTAAAGAGAACCACTCCAGCCCCACTGTACAGCTGTGATGATCTACAATAGCTGTTTGCCACAGTTTTCTTTTGTTTGTAGTTGTCTGAAGGAATCAAAGCTTAATAAAGTAGCACTTCCACACATGAAAAAGCGAGTGGAAAAATGTCTGTGTCTCTCTCTAATGCCCCTTCTCGCTGATGGCTCTTTGACATTTCTTTTATGAGCAACTTTTTTATTATTATTATTAGTGGAATATTGCTAGTTCTGTGTCATAACTTTAAAATGATAGGAAAAGTTATACAACTGGGATCTCAATTATTCAGCACAGCCATTTTAATCTTCCATGTTATTCGATCCAGAACAAGGCAACATATGTCTTACTTCCAATTAGAATACAGTTCTCACTGTATTCATCATATATCGATGTCTACTTTTCCATTTGCCAGAGACACGAAAGGCTGTGATTCAAAAGGTGCCATTCAGACTGCCCTACTTGTGGACCATTACATAGTGCCAGCAGGCTGCCTGTAGCTGAGTGCTGTGTCACAGGGAGCTGCTAGGCACCTTCTTCCCTGCAGAGCTCCTCAGCATCTCACTGCATCTTGCAGAAGTGGTTTCTGAGGTGCCTCTGCAGCCCTGTGTCGTGTGAATGAGCAAAACGGCAGAGCACATTTGTTAGAGGTGGTGGAGTCAGTGTACCTGGAGGTGTTCAAGAAATGTGCAAACATGGCACTGAGGACATGGTTAGTGGGCATGGTGGTGGTGGGTTGATGATTGGACTAGATGATCTTAGTGGTCTTTTCCAGACTATGATTCTATGATTTCTATGATTCTATGTTACCTAATATCTGAAAAATATCTCAAAAGATATTGTGAAAGCCTTCAATGATAGTAAAGCTGATACTGACTGTCCCTTCTGTGATATGAAGTAAAAAACATGCATTCAAGATTTGTCCTAGCTCTACATAGCAGGTAACCATGATGTGAAAACTCTAATATTCTTTTGGCTTCAGCCATTCCTACCCAGATGGTGCCACCTAGAGAAGGCTGTGTCACAGAACAGATCCCAAAAGCTGTATCTGGGCAAAGAGTCACTCTGTGAACGTAAGTATGCTACAGCAGTCTGAATCTCTTGAAAAGAAGGCTCGGCTGAAAGCTCAGAAGCATTTTGCAGGTCACTTGGTTGCTGTAAGATGACTTGGAGGAGATGGATGGGGAACAAACGGTTCACTAATTCTGGCGTTAAGAGAATTCAAAGGGAGCCGGTGAAATTTGCCAACAGGAGGTTCAGTGGAAGCAAGGGGCAGCACCTTTCAGTACAGTACAGTGTTGCTCATCAGTGATATCAGTGAAATCAGTGATACAGATGCAAACGTGAGCTCAGGGATATCCTAATCCATTTGCTGCTGGACGGTGTGAATCTATAGTGGAAAGTTTGTCTTCAGTTTTTACAGCTTTTCACAAGGAAGCCAGCAGCAGCACTGGGAGAGAGAATACTAAGTGAGATCTTCTCAAGCATCGGTTCTTCAAATGCACATGCTTATGTTGTAGCCTGACAGCTCAACCAGACATTCCGCGTGTCTACATACATGTTCATGTGCACCCCATCCTGAGACAGGAATAAATGTGACAGCAGGGAAGCCCACACGTGGGCAGCTCACCCCACTTTCTGTGGCACAGGGCTGGACCCCTTTGGTGATCTTTTCAGAGCTTAGTGAGGGGCACAGAGGGCTCGGGGAGAGGAAGGAGATGCTGCAAAGTGACATATATGTCATGCACTCTGCAGCTCTGGCCGACATGCTTCATCCTTTTAAAATCACATCTGGACTGTGCTGCAAACTGAAAGGACCAAACGCATTGCACTGTGTTTGAACTGTTTTTTGTCAGTGAATGTTTTTACTGCAGGTGGCAAATGTTTGCTCTAATCCACATAGGCAATGCTTTGCAAAGGTGTGTGAGGGCGTGCTCCCACAGCACTGAGCTTTTGTGATGATTTTCCAGGGCCTCTTCAAAAACTGTTCCCTTGCTAGTCTTGATGATGAGCTCTAAGAGTCATGCTAACACTGGAAAATGTTTTAATATCCTTGTAGACAACTTCTGGCAAGGGCTTTTACAAGAAGACCAAAAAGCAGATCTATATATTTTCACATAAATATTTGAAAAGTATTATGCTGAAAATACTACTTTTTACTCTTCTGTGAGGAGAAAGGCTTTAATAGCTGTAGTATCACGTAGCAGTGGCATCCTGAATGTGGTGATGAAGGGACAGAGAAAGTCCAGACTCTGGCACCATTAAGTTTTTCCAGATGTGCTCCGCATTTACACAGAGAACACCTGAGATTTAACTTATGGCAGCATGACAAGGAACAAGAAATTGATGAAGCCAAGCTACCTGTGCCCTTCTGACAGCTGCAGGAAGCAGCCCCATCATTTCAAAGGTCCTGAAAACGTGAATCCTTCAAAAACCTGTGCTCAGCAGAAAGGCCATGGCAGGGAACTGTTGAGAAATGGACGTTGTGGGAAGGGTGCTAACAAGCACCGTGCTAACAAGATCTTCTGCATTTGTTTTATTATTTTATTTTATTTTATTTATTATTATTATTTGCAGAAGTAGGATTCTGCCCTAAGGATTGCATTGCTTGGTGAATACCCAAGGGTACTTCAGGTTGGCTTCTCTGGGCTGGGCAGGGAAAGGGGATGGGCACTGGCCAGAGAGAGAGAAATCATCTCCTACAGCATTTGGTATATTCTGTCTGTGGGTCTGCATCCAGTGCTACGTTCACACACCTCTGTGAGGGAAACAGAAAGACTTTAAAACATGCTTCTCTTGATTTCATCTAAAAAAAATTAGAAACTGCAGATGTTCTTGGGTGGTGAGCTATGACTGCAACACCGGGGGGGGATGTATGAAGAAAGAAAAAAATTAAAAGCCACTTAAATGAGAACAGATAGACTCATACAGTTCACATAGGAGAGAACTAAGGAGAAGAGCAGTTATGAACCAGCTCAGGTGAGTCGGTAATTCTTATAGTGAAGAATCCTTAACTCATCATCCTTAATGTTGACCCCAGGCACACATGGCCACGTGGATCTGAGAACTTACTGTGTCCCCTCACAGGGTCCTAGGTCACTGACTATGATGTGGATACCACGTTGGGATGTTAAGCTTAATTGGGTGCTCTCCACTGCAGTGCTACCAGCAGGAGGGGGAAGGTGCAGTGGATTTGGGCTTTTTAAGGTGGTTACATATATGTTTGGTGACTGGAATTACCAGAGAGTAACTGTTCCAGAGGGAGCCATCAAATGCTGTTGTCCCCACAGGCTGTGACTGAATAGCAGCAAGTGTCCTGCCTGGTAGCACCAAGTATGTATTCAAAGGGTTGAAGAAAGAGCAATATCTTCTCCATGCAGGCCAACTCGGGCAGGTGGGAGCCTTTCCACCTCCCTGTTCATGGCCTTCCCCCCTGCCTGCTGGGTGCATTTGCACCCAGGGGCACTGACTGGTCTGTGGGTTACTGGGATAGAGAGGAACACATGTGGTCAGATCCAGAGCTTTCATCACATGAGTATGCGTCAACATGTCACTTTAAAGTAGTTCAAGTAAGAGAGATGAGGGAGCAGATGAGGAGGAGGGAGGCAGGAAACATGTCGTAAATCCACAGTGAGAGGGGCTCTGAAGTAAGAGCATTAAAGACTCTGGAAAACACATAAAAATCTGCCATCAAGAGGGCACTGTCAATGCATTCTGTCAGTACCGTTTGCTTTTTATTTCCTAGCGTGCAATATGATATTAAAAAAGTTCACCTTTACTAGATGATCCATGAAAGCATGTATTTTGCATGAGATTTATTTTTTGTGTGCACAGACCTGGCATTTCCAGACACGGGTGGATATCTGTCACCGTCCCATGCAAGGTCATTCCTCTCCCAAGCTGGCAGCACAGTTGACCCTGCTGGGTGCTACCAGCACCTGCGGTCTCCTGGGGACTCTCCCATTTATGTGCTGTTCCCAACACGTGGCCCACCTCTTTTTGTTTCTACTTCTTTCTTAAGTAGAGACAAACAGGGGAATGTAAAGTTAAATAAAATACAATGGAGAAAGATCAGACTGAAATAATTTTCCCCCAAAATCCCATTCGTGCAATCATCAGATATGTGAGGCTTTGCACTTTCTCATGTTGCTATTGTAAAAAGACAGAGAAAATTTGAATCCACTCAAATGTTACGGCGAGTCTCAAGTACTACAAAGAGTTTCTGTAGGCATACATCCCACTGCAAGGATCTGAATTTACCCCAACGCCCAGAATATTAAGCATCTTGAGGCTTGAGCTTTTAGATAGAGATTTGAGAACTGGGAACATCCTGGCTTGCCTAAAAATGACTAGTGAAAGGAAAAATTGCCAACACAGCAACCACCAGCCTCTCTGGCAGCCAGCTGTACCTCATTCAGCTCTGGGACTTAGCATGTCCAAAGTGGGGAAAAGGCCTCCAGGCTCTGGCTGACAGACTCCATGATGCAAGCAGACCATTCATACTGTGTAACCAACCCTATAAAAGATGAAAAGTTATCACCCCACCAGTGCATGAGCTAAGATGCGCCCCAACTTCTGAGGGGCACATCCTTCTCACTTATCCTACTTGTCTTAACTCCTTGGCTGTCCTGTAGTATCGCAAGGACATATACCTGTAATTTTGGCAGCAGTTGACTGTGCTGGGACTGAATCAGCATGTTTCCAAATACTACCGTACCTGCAACGTACTCTTACATCTTGAGCATTATGCCATTGGGAGGTAGGAAAAGAAGTCCATTGTACACAAGTGTCCCTTTAGGACCCAGCCCAGCACACTGCTCCCTTTCTTGACAGCCCAGCACACCTCAGTCTTCTACTAGCACAGCTTGAGTGCTTTTTAGACCACATTTTCATTTCTCCAGTTTCACTGCCAGTCCATGCATGATCTATGAGTGATCAGGTGCATTGCATTTCACTGCTATGGGGCCGCCTGCTTGTGAGCCCTTCCAGGTTTGTTCTGTATTTCCTTTCCCTTGGTACAGATTCCTACTTTCCTGTCTTTCCTTCATCTCTGTTTTTGCAATGGCTATAGAAGTGCATCTGCTCAGCATCCTCTGGACAACTGTGCTCCCTCTGTGGGAGAAACACAGGAGCTCTCACGTGCAGCTGGCCACTTCCCAGTACCTTAAGAGCTGCTTAGCCTAAATTTTGCATGGGTTTTGTTTGTTCTGAGTGTAAATGTGGCAGCAGGTTGCTGCAGCACGTGTACTTCAGGAGCACTTTAGCGAGCTCTCAGGGCTGGTTTTTTGGAAGAAGGTTTGGGGATCAGTCCCCGTGGGGTTTCTTTGGTCAAAATGTGTGCTAAACAGCACATGAATGTCCTTGCACGTGTGCCTGGTCCATGGCTCCAGCACAACACAGGCTGTGGGAAGAAAGTAGGGGTTTATCCCATGTGGCTAGAGCACTCTGCATCCTCAGGGATGGGCTGATGGGGTGGGGGCAGGAGGAGTGCATTCCCATGTGGGGCTGGGGCAGCTGCGGCCGTGGGTCCCACTGAGAGTCCCATGAGCCTGGTGGTGTTTGCCAGCTCTAGCCCCCAGCCCCTTGGCCTGCAGCCCGGTCCCACGAAATATAAACCAAAGAGGCATAAACAGATGATTACATGAAAAATATATCATGATTAGCCAGATAGATCCCAAATGTCTGTTCTGTAAACGACAACAGGCAGCACAAGTGTTCCCCGCAGCTGCAGTTTCTCATCTTATTTGTGTAAGTGTGCCATTAAGCTTAGACGTGGGCAAAATAATCTCTCCTTGATTCTCATTTAGAAATCTGCTTAAAAATGTATATTATATCAATGTTATATTCAACCCTTTTGTGGCTGGTATTATACTGTAAACTGGTTCTCACTCAGAAAAAAGCTGCACGTGTTTTTCTGCCGTCTTCCTTTTCAATCTGAAGTTAGTGAAGTGGTTTGTTTTGTGAATGAGGGCTGGATGCTTTTAGCAAGATGGCAGTAACAGTGACCTCTGCCCGTGCACTGCATTCCTGCCCAGTGGGAGGCGAGGTCAGAGGAAGGGGGTTACTTCATTGATGAACCTGCTGCGTTCAGGATGCAAACTTGCCTGGAAAGGGAACTGCTCAGAGGGTTTCTTGGAGGAGCCCAATGGAGTCATGCTTCTCCTCCTTTAGTTTATCCATCTGCTGAAAAGATGGGTCTGATTCAATACAGCTTGGCAGAGAAAATTTTTACTATAGAAAATGGCAATAAACTGGGGAGGGAGAGGGAGGGTAGACTTCAATTTTCCTATTGCTACTGCCTATATCATAGGAGGCTATTTGAATTTCACAGCATGAAACACTTAGCAAGGACAATGCTAAAAAATCAAAACCAAAGTCTTCCAGACATTTCCCAAGATAAGCAGCAGGTTTTGTACTGTTTGGATTCTAAAAAGCATTCTGGAAGAGGAATAACCTGGAAAAGAAAAACTGTGTGAAGCTGATTGTTAACAGCATCTTCCAGCACCTTGTGCCCAAAGGCCACTCAGATGGAGATGTGTCTGCCACTTAAGATGCTACTGGGCTATGAAAAGATACTGTGTAAAAACAGCAACTTTTCATTTAATCATTTTATCTCTTGAACAAGGTGACAAAACCCATGTCTGAGTTTTCAGACTTGGAGGGGACTTGGAGTGCAAGAACCAAGAATGTTCAAAGAAGTACAGTTGGAAGAGACTACAGAGGTTTTTCTCCCTTGTGTCTTCTCAGTCCTTAAAAACCACAGTGAGAAGCAGAAAATTAGCTGTGCTTTGCTGCCATTTTTACACCATATATAGATTCATTAGCTAATCCTCTTCCTTATTTTTCTTTTCTCAATTTGGCAGCCAGTTTGCTTCATCTGCAGATGGAGGAGCAACCATATTGAAAGTGGAGCAAGACATCCTCAGTCCAAGCCAAACCACAGCCAGAGCAATTGCAAACACAGCATTTTATTTATCTCTCATGCCAGTGTCAGTCAGGAAGAAATCTATTCAAGTCACAGGAATGACACTGGCACCAAGTTGGTTTCATTGAAATAACGCTCTAACTTCAGTGTATGCTTTAATTGTAAATTGAGCAGATGGAAGGCACTGGGAGATCATCAAATCAGAAAGCAGCAATTTCCATTTTCTTTTTTTTTTTTTTTTTTTTTGTAGTTAAACTTTACTTTGTTATCCTTACTGGAGTCTACAAGGGCAAGTTGAACTACACTCACCAGCTAAGACAACACTTCTTCCCTATAAGGTGAGCATGTTGAATATAGCTTATCAACATGGTTGTTTCTTTTTCTTTTAATTCACCTCCTGACCTTTTAAAATTACTTTACTCAACAAAGGACAATAGGGCCAATCTAACTCCCATTAAAGTCAGCAGGAGTCCTTTCATTGGCTTCAGCTGATGTTGGATTGGGCCCAATAAGACAAACTTTAAGAATAAAAAATAGTAACTCATATAGACCTTTATCTTGCCCCCTGTGGCTTGATAACTGACCTCCCATCATGTTCTCTGGGACAGGATTGGACCCATAAGGATGAGTTAATCTCATAACCCAAAGCTTATAAAGTATTTGCATTTCCTCTTTCAAATCACACAGGAATATGTGAGATGTACTCATGACTTTATGAATGGGGAAATGCTTCCAGCTGAACAGATTGAGTTCATCTTTGGGCTACTTTGTGCCCCAGAGCCTTCCCTTTCTAAAATGGGAAGATGACAAGGGCAAGAGGCTCAAAGATGACCTCATGCATCTCCTTCACGTTTCCGCTTTCCTGCTCCTTTTTCTCACATAAGCACCATTGTGATCCTTTGCCAGCACCATGCCAGGTCACCCCAGCTCCCACCATCTGCACTCATTACTGTCCCACAGGAAAGAGCCATGGGTGTCCCCTGCTTGTCTGGCAGTGAGCAGAGCAGCTGCTGAGTGAGCTCGATTCCAGCAGGTACTGCCAGCAGGGCTGACCTGGAGCACAGGTGCCTGTTGGCCTGCCGGGAGAAGGCAGGCTGGATTTTGCACTTTGTTACACCTTTGGCCAGGTAGACTAGGCATTTGTTCCCTAAATATCATTTAAAATATATGTGTACCCTCACATGAGGAAATTTCCACCAGCTATACAAACCCTTGGTCTATTTTATGACGTAGATTTTCCAGCATCCCTGCATATGACACAAAGCTGATGTTATTTTCTCCTGGTTTTTCATGATGCTTTTTCCCTTTGCTTTCTAATTAAGATTAGAACAACTCCATGTGGGAGACTCCATCTCCAGCACACCGAATTGTTTCACCACCAAGCGAAGAAAGACCATTTGGCAGCTCTTTAAATTGCTGTTAAAATTACCACCTCCTGTAGGTGGTTGTGTGTTTTATTCGGGAGACCCTAGATCACAAATTTTCTTTAGGTTAAAAATAAATCCACTCACTGGCATCTGCGGAGAATATTTTCCAATGTCAGAAAACTACCCTGCAGTCAGAGTAATTTGTAGCAGCCACCCAGGGTAAGGTAGGCTCGATGCTGCAGACACGCTGCAAGACAGGATGCAGCCCCTCTGCAGAGAGGCAGATGCTGTTCCACACTCACCCCGGTGTCACGAACCCTTCTTCTTTTTCAACAGAGTCTAAATTTACCCTCTCCTTAAATATAGATATACAACAACGTCTTAGAGCTCTCAGATATCCCCGGATTCTCCCCGCGCACAAAGGAAGAGCTCCCCTTGATGCCTGACACCATCAGCAGCGGTATTCTGAGCGCTCTCCCAAATGCGCTGCAGCATCAACATCAGTCACTTCAAAGAGCTCTTTCATGTACCACATATTTTTTTATCCAGAAAGCACAAGCAAAAGGCAGATCTGGCTGAAACTGGCTTTATTCGGCTCGCCACTTGTGTGGCCCTTTGGAAAGGTCTCTGAAGAGTGAACAAACTTTCCGTGCGAGCAGGTGTAAGATATAAAGCTTTTTCTGTCACCTGTTGTTAGCACTGCAGTGTAATTAATGGCTTTGTATTGCTCTCTGGGGTGTAGGTCCTACTGAGTGCAAGATTCCTCCCCCGCCTGCAGCACAGAGCAGTCCTGTTCCTGGCTGGGACACTGCACGGAGGTGGGCAGTTTCCATTCCTCACTGCTGAGGCTCCCACTCATGTCTCAGGAGAAAGCCCGCTGGCCATTCCACATCAGGGCCTGCCACGGTGGGACACAAAGCAAGGCCAGCTTCATAGCTACCACCTTACCCCTGCAGAAATGTGGGCTGCCCCAAGGCATCCACCTCTTTGAAAGTGATCAGAGCCCTGTGCGACTTCATCACTCAGAGTCAGCTCTCCCAAGAGCAATGCTCTGAGGACGGCAGTCAGAGCCCTGTGTGACTTCATCACTCAGGGTTAGCTCTCCCAAGAGCAATGCTCTGAGGACGGCAGTCACACACTGTTTCAGGAGCCTGCATGCAGGAAAGCCCAGGGAGATGTGCATACCTGTCCCACCAGCTCACCCTACCCAGCCATGAACTCCTTCAGGAGTGAAGGGCGCCTCTCCACATCCCTACCAACCTCCACTACAGAGACAGAAGCCTGCCCAGCATACCCCTTTTTGGGAAACTTCTGATTCTGTGTGTTCCAGACAGAAGGGGTGTAACAGACTCAAAGGAATCTGCCTGCATGCACAACAATGCCCTCACGTTGGTCTGTCAGATCCTTACTGTTGCTGCATGTTCAACACTCTCTCTGCCTGGTTCTCACTATCTTTAGGAAAAAGACATCTAATTTAGGTCCTTCACCAATGTAAGCATCTCTTGTCATCTAGTTCTCTGTTTGATGGAGCCCTAGCTCTCTGCTTAGCGTAGGAAACCCACCAGAAAAAGGTATCCGGTTTGGGCAGTAAGGTGCTTGAAATCAGTTGGGATAAATCCAGTCCACAACCTCAAAAATCACTAATTAAGCATTACCTCAGCTTCCTAATCTCCTGTAAACATGATATCTGATTAAAAATAATAATTAACTTTTGCTCCAAAGCAGTAGTATCAAGTAAAATGTTATCGGGAATCTCCTGGTATAGTCATGAGATCTGACAATGTTGCTTACTGTTCAAGTGCCACCTAAAGAAACATTTGCTCCTTATGATTTATGAGCATGCAGATATTCTGGCAAGTCCTCTGCTATTGGATCTCAGCAGGGAGAGACGAGCCAGATACTGCAATCTCCTGCTAACCAGAAGCCAGAGAAGCAGGAAGACTCTTACCATATTTACTGCATATACCTTCATTGGCCAAACAAGGCAGGCAGCCAGCAGCCCACTCCATGTATCAGCCATGACGAGAATGGCAAGGCATATGGTGGAAGGTTATTTTCTGCATTTTTTTTTATTCCTAATAGAAGATCCAAAGGTGCTTGCTTTGTTTTGTTTTGTTTTGTTTACAGCTGAAAGAACAGAGACCGAATCTCTTCATGCTCTTAATTGCTTGGGTACAACTAGCAGAAAAGTTTGCTTTTCACATCCAGAAAGCACTTGTCTGTAGCCAGTCACATATAAGAGATGTTTGGGATAGTTGTTTTTTTTTCCCATATATCTGTTCTCTGAATATTAAGGAGCAAGTAGAAACTGATCCCCTAGAGGATATGTTTTCTGCTGCCATGGACTGTTGTGTTCTTACCAAAAAGACTGACTTCCTTTGGACCCACAGATACTGCCATTTTTCTGATTGATTGAATGTGGCTGCATATTTCCAAAATACACAAAGGTGGGACAACCACAAATGTATAATTAATGAATTGTTATGGCCCTATTTACTACAGAAGTTACCTGAGCCCTGGCTGGAAAACTTATCCAGCCAACATGACCAAATGCATGCCAACATGTAGTATATTTTTATTAGGTTACATGATATGAATGTTTTTAAGAATCACTGATTTCTCTTGCCTGCCAGAAGTGTTGCCCAAATCCATTCTCTACTTAATCGTGAAGGAATGCTGTTCAAAAGATTTAGGGTCAGAAGTGCTCAATAAATCAATCCAGATACACTCCTAATGAGTGGTGAATTAAACAGCATTTGTTTTAAGATCAGAGGTCCTCTTGGGAGATTATTTTTTATTGCTCACTTTCAGGTAACAAGAAGCTGGGAGTTAAGACCTGTTAAGAAGGTTCACAAAAGAATCTGGATCTTTGTTACTGAGAGCATCTGATTATGTCCAGACAACAGTGATAAATACGTGAGATTCATCTCTTCCACTGGAATGCTCTATGTGCTGAATTAAGAAGAAAAAAAAAACTGGAGCTTCAGCTAGGAGGAAGCTATTCTTTATCTATAAACCCAGGTATTTGGATAACATCTAATGGCAACATGGCCGTTTACCTTCTGGTTGCTTGGAGCAGGCGCTGGATATCCACAGAGGAAGCTGTCCCTGGTAGCACTGGGATCCCTCCTCCCCCTGGCAGGAAAGAGAAGCTGGGACTTTTTGCTGCCTTGCAGGACAACATGTAAAATCTCAGTCTACATGTTCATGATACTGCTCACCTGCAGTGTCATGGTTCCTTCTAGCCTTCTAAGTTTTTGAGAAATTGTGTTGTTTTTTTTCAGAGCGTTAGAAATTAATTGCAGCTTTCTGACCACTCCCTAATATACCATTGGAAGAAATGGAAACCCCTTGGTCCCATCCTTTCTGGGATCCCCAGAGCTGCCACATGCCCAGCTGTGCAGCAGTGTCTGGGAGCCTTGGTTCTGACCCAGAGTTGAGCTGCCCATCTGCTACAGCCAGGAGTCATCAAGCCTGTGATACTGCTTAACAAGCTCCAGTCTGGGGGCTGATAAAGGTTTCTAAAGTCAAAAATATTTCCACGAAACTTATTTGTTTTAATATATCCCCGTTAGTCAACTATCAGTTCCTGACTAGGAAGGACTCATACTGGTTTGGTGGGTAAAGCAGTTGTGGGTCTGGGATGCTCATGGTGGTTTTCATATCAGTTGCCAGGCTGAGAAAGGAGATATATCAAAGAGACTAATCTCTGCAGGAAGTAAGAATGATCTTCAAAATCTCTAAGGAGATCCTACGGATGTATTAATCCAGGGAATGTATGTCACTGCTGGAAGTATGAATATGCAGCTCATACAGGACAGGAGAAGAGATGAAGATCTAAAACATCTTCTGGGACAACCACATTAGCATTAAGGTTATTTTGGTTAGGCACCTACATCTCTTCACTGATCTCATTTCCTTTTGAAAACATAATTTAGGCTTATATTGGCAATTTTAGTCACTTTAGCACAAATTAAAAGCTTTCTTCCAGAAGTTGCTTTGGTATTCACTCATTCCCTGTTTTACAGGGAAAAATATATATCCCCACATATGTCAGTTCACAAGGACAGGCCATATAGAAAAAGATGTGACTTTATATATAGCAGTGATAGATGGTTTCTTTATAGAAACCACTTGCACATAAGAGAACAACTGTTGTGTATTAAATTCGTCTCCTGTATTGAGCATGGAGTTCATACCTGTCGTTGAAGTAAAAATTCAAAGAGGGAGGGAAAGAACAAACAAGCTCATGAAGTGACGTGAGATAGCCACAAGAATGCTGAAGAATCCACCATGATTTTTGTTATTCCAGCGAGAGCCAATGGAAGTCACATTGATGTGGTGCTTCAGAAACTTGGCAAGTGGTTTTGCCAATTCTCACCTGGTGTGCCTGGAACCCTTCATTCCTGTACTGAAGAAGAGGGATGAAAATTCTGGGTACTGAGGAGTTAGTTACTCTTAAAGCATTAACAGCTGGAGATATGCCAAATCATTATTTATTTTTCTGGAAAGGGTATTAGGTACTATTCAACAAGATAAGATTTTCTTTCCATGTGTCCATACCAGCTCAATACTGGAAGATGAAACGCATACCTAGAGGATTACGGGCCCAGAAATCACCTCTTCCAGGAAAATGAGCTGAGTGAATCACTTCAAACAAAAATGTGCTGAAATGTTAAACAACAGCTCTCTTGATTTAATGTTGTTGTTAATTATAAAAAGACCTCTATGAAAACTGAAACTAGTTAAGACTGATATTGTTATATAGAACTAGTATTTTTAAGGAAAACTGTGAAAATGGCCACTTTTTTTTTTTTTTTAACCTCAAATAGATCTGAAAAATGGGTAAAAATTGTATCAGGAAAAAAAAATGTATTATATTATATTATATATTATATATTATATATATATATATATAATTTATATATATAATTTATATATATATATATAAATATATATATATATATATAATTTATATATATAATTTATATATATAATAATATATATATTATTATTATATAATCCTGTATTATTTTCCAGTGATGGAAGAACCAGAATTGAAATAAACCTCTTGATTTTGGCCAAGGCCTGCTATCCAAGTCATGGCTTGGTAGATCTTCAGGCAGCAGAGTCATCTTCAACCTTGGGGCCAGATAAAAGCAGGTCTTGAACCTCCCAGATGGCATGATTCAGCCATGCCTTCAGAGTGAGACTCTTTCCAAAGCTGAAATCCTCCAGAGTCCTCTGTGACCTAAGAGCCATAAGCTCACAATGCAAGTGAGCTTAGACAACCACAGTGTCCTTCACTTGTTTTTTTAAATTATTATTAGTGTCTCTCACATGAAGCTTCTTTTTCCTGAATTCTGTGCACATGCAGGGAAACGCTCTGCCTCCCTCCCTTTGCACGTGAGTTTCTCCCATGCAGTTATTGTGTAGGCACATTCACGTGCATAAGCACAAAATGGGGGCTAAGAGCATTAGAAGGGCAAGAGCCCAGTGCTGGTGGCTGCTGACAGGAGAATAGCTGAGGCTGTAAGGCTCCACACAGACCCCTTCCAGCACTGGAAGAGTGCAAGGAGCTGATTGCACCAGCTGAGATTCCTTTGCCAGATACAGCTACCACTAAAATCTTTAATTTTATTATTTTTTTAAACCCTTGTGTTTTAAAATTGAGAGAAATTGAGGAAGAGAAGCAAGCTTTGGATTCAGCGAGTGAAGAAAGAGGAGAGAGTTCCTAGGAAGGAATATCTGACCACTTCAATAAGCCTCTAAGAGGCACTGCAACATTTTTGCTCCTTAGTTGAAAGAAGTGGAATACTTTGGGACTGTTTTAGATGACAGTGTGATGGTAGAGCAGAAGTGGTGCAGATGAAGAAGACTGATAGCAGCAAGTATCTGGCAAGATTCTGTTAGGCTGAATCTAATAAAAGTGACAGGAAAGGTATCTCAGACCTTTCTGCCAAGCCATAAGAGTGTGATTACTTTGCCTGTAACATTCTGTAATCTTCCCTGAATCCACAAATCATTTTCAGTACACGAGAGCAACCTTCTCCATGAGCCTTCTCTGAGTCTGGGCATAGATTCACCAAGTTTTCCAAGATGGGGCATTATTGCATTTCCCTTCCTAGTTTCAGCTATTCTATCAAGTCCCTTTTATTTATGTCCTGATGACCCCTTATAAGCAGAGACTTCCTGCTACTTGACATGGAGCATTTAGGTTCCCAGGACTTTGGACACTAGGTCTACATTGATGTTGTCCAATTTTGCCAGCAGGAAACCTAACCCAGCCCATCAGAATGCCAGGAAATATTTGGCAAAAGAGTTGCCTGAATATTGAAGTGTATATTGGTATCTTTAGCATGCAGTAGTTTAATCCAGGGAAATAAGCCAACAGTGCCACAAGTATGCAACGGAAGTTTTGGTCTACATATGCTACATACAGGCTTGTATTTAGAGAGAGAAAGAGGGATGCAGGGAGCAAGAGCAGACTCATCCAGGGAAAACCAAATAAGGCAAGCTAGGAAGTGAAAAGCCCTTTTGCACAGGCTTGCTTTGGTCAGCTATATTTCAGGTGACTTCAGCAGTGGGACAGCCTGTTAGCTTCCTACTGAAACCCAAATATGGCACTGTATGCACAACCACATCATAAAATCATTCAATCTGAACCACCCTTCCCACGGCCAAGAAGCAGGGCACCACTGTGGCCGGGAATCTTCCCAAGCGTGGCATGTCCTTTCACTCAGGTAGCATCAGCCCCAAGTCCCACATGACTCTGATTCCTACTTCTGTAGGAATCAGCCTCAGCAGCCAGTTAGAAAGTCTGTAAAATGCCCATTCCACCCAGCTTGGAAGCAGCAGGCTCCTGGGAAAGAGCTCTGGAGCCCACACTTGACAAATGCCACCTGTGGCCTTCAGAGGCATTGAAAATGCAGAGCTGCTGCTGATCACCCAGTGCGGATGAGGGCAGTTCGGTCCATACGATGCAGAGCTAGTTTATTCTTCTTGTCCTTCCAGCAGGGTTTGGGGTCACGTAGAGGAAGAACTGATTTCTGACCATCTAGTGGGAACCACCTCTATTTCTTGCCCCACAGCCCCTCTTGAAGTGTGTGAAAGAGGTGGCAGGAGGCACAAAGACCTAGGGTGGGTGAGCAAGTAGGCCTGTGGGGTGGCAGTGAGGTGAAAAAGGCTAGGAGCCTTTGTATCCTCATCTTGCAGTCCTTCCTATTACAGCTTTATAGCAGGAGAGGGAAAATCTGCCTCCTGCTGAAAACCGACTGAAGCAGAAGAAAAAATGTGATGTGGCACAGTTTGGAAACAGCTCCTTCTCCTCTGCCCTAGGAGAACATCACACAGGGAGGCAACAGTGCTGAACCCATTTGTTGTGTTTTATTAATGCGATCGTTTCACTTCTATAAAATAAAGCATGGGTAATGGCTATCATTTTGTCTGCCTCATCAGGCTTCAGCAGCCCTGTCCATTTGGGACCAAGAGGCTCCTCACTGGCCCTTCCCTTGGAGGAAGCAATGAAGTGAGCTCCAGGACAGGGCTTGCTGCTCCTCCTGCCCCCAGGTCTGCCTCAAACATCCTGCTGCAGGATGTTGCTTATCCCATGGAGGAAAAAGATGAGCACTGCTGCAGACACAGAGGCACAGAAGCAAAGCTGCCTAGCTCTGAGCCATACTTGGCAGCATTTGTCTGCTGGAGCCACTACCTGCTGCACAGAGCAGCTCAGCTTTGGCTCTCTTGAAAAGGTTTAATGTGCTATCCCTGGTTTAGCTGAGCACACAGTGCCTGCCTTAACTTTGATTTTTCTTGGTTTGTGCTATGCCTGTGATGTTCTTTACAAAGCCTTTTTTCTTTCTTCGATGAGTGTGTACAGTAGCAATTTATCAGATCAGGAAGGATTTACTTTCTTCTTTCTTTAATATATTTTAAAAACAAAATGTATCTCTTTTCTTTTCCAGGGTTAACATAAGAGACCCGATCTCGTAATAACCATGTTTCCTGGTAATGATGCAGAACAATGGACAGTGGTATGGAATAATTCTTTCCATCTAGGAGTTATAGGCTGTTTTAACTGCTAGTAGAAAATACAGGACTGTAGCAATTACCATAGCTTTAACCACTTCTCCACGGTTTGTGGACTTCTCTCTGATCTGGGACACTGCATGTGTAGCTGGGAAGTTGCAGCTAGCTGCAGGACCTGTCAGTTTGAATTCCAGCCAACAGGTCCTACCAGATTAGTGGTGGCCTGGTAAATTATTCTTTAATGGAATATCTGTAATATTCTACTCTCAAATACCTCTCAAAAGCCCAAATTTGCCTGCTCTGCTTATCCATAAGCTAGAAGGAGAACAAGGAGGTGGTCAGTCATCCAAATACTGGAGCTTTCTTTCTTTAGCCTGCCCCTAGTCTTATGAGATTTACCCTCATGTACTGTGCATGCTGAGCCTTTACAGATTTGGAAGAAACCACCAGAAGTACATCAAACTGACACCGAAGACCTGGTGGCTATCTGCAGCTCAGCTCTCAGCTGGCTGACTGGGAAGAGGTGCACCTGTAAGGGTGATAGATCCTCTTCTCCACATGATGTGGAATCAGCCAGAGTGCCCAGGCACTCTGTGGTCCTGCACTACCCATGCAAGCTGAGGATGACCCTGCCTCATTACAGGGGAGGAAGCTGCTGGAAAAGTGGGAGATCAGCTTACAACCAGGATGAGATGAACTAGATTCCTCCAGCTAGTTGGCTGTGTAACTTGTCTGAGATCAGTGTCAGTTAAAATAGAAGAAAGCATCTTCAGAAATTGGAGCTTGAAGCTCTGGGCTCCTTCAGAAGCAAGTGGGCATTTGGGATCAGGCAAGTATAGCATTACATTAAAGCAGCACACTGCTGCCCCACTGTTCACCTGGGCTCAAAGGACCATCGGCAAGGGTGACAGTGGCCAGGAGTGGATGCAAGGATTGTGCTTTTGCTTTTGATTCCTCTCCTGTTGACCACATACAACTGGTCAACAAGCACATCCTCCTTTCTGTTTTGTTATGTTTTAACCAGTAAAGCAACAGTAAAATCAACTGTGGTTAAAACAAACTTTATCTTACTGGCAGGGAGAGACAAAGCTTGTCATGCTTCATTAATAAACACTGATTGATGAGAAGAGACCAGGTTCTTCTGTCCCACTGCACTGTTTCCTGACATGCTAAAGATATGAACAGAAAAGGAGCCCTCCATTTCAGTGCCAGGTTTTTCTTTGGTGGATATAGAAGACAGGTCCAGTACAGCCATGGAAAGAGCTGGGGATGAGGAGAGAGTTCCCTCAGTGTCCGCTGCAGGAGTGGCACAGGCACTAGCTGCGTGCAAGGAATGTGAGAAGGGTTTAACCATAAGACAAGTGGCCTTAAATTGTGTAAGGTGAGGTTCAGGTTAGATATGAGGAAGAATTTCCTCTCAGAAAGAGTGGTAAGGTAGCGGCACAGGCTGCCCAGGGAGGTGGTGGAATCACTGTCCCTGGAGGTGTTCATGAGCCGTGGAGATGTGGCACTAAGGGACATGGTCAGTGGGTGTGGTGGGGGTGTGTTGATGGTTGGACTAGATGATCTTAGTGGTCTTTTCCAACTTAAACGATTCTGTGATGTGCAAGGCAAGACTGAGAACTGGGTGTGGTCGTGGGCATGAGGTCCTGTGGTGTTCCAGGTGTGTGTGTGCAAGATGAGCAAGTGTGCAAGGTGTGTGTGTGAGTATGAGATGGGAGTGAGTGAGGTGTCTGTGTACAAGGGCTGGACATGTCTGTAAGTGCAAGCATGTCAGATGTATGTGCTCAAGGTGTGTGTTAGGATGTCCGTGTGAGTGTGCAAGCTGCGTGATTGTGCAATGTATGTGCTTGAAATGTGTGTGTGCTGAGAAATCAGCTGCAGCTGAAGCTTTGTGTGAAGATATAGCCACAGAGACTAACAAAATGATTTCTCAGCCAATCTTCCAGAAGCAAATTAGTCAGTTTTAGCCTAGGATATTTTAAAACAAATCCTTATTGGCTGTTCAGCTGGATTTGGTGTTCTCCAGTCATCACCAATTGCTGGAATAAATAATAATTAAAAAAACCTTTAAAGATATGAGTCATGAGAAGATCTGGGATATATCACTAACACATAGTTGACAGTATTTCCTGCATCGGTTCACAAACCGACGGGATGTCCCTGGTGAACTATGCACAGTCCATCGTGCTCACAGGGGGACTGATGTGTGCCATCAGTCATTGGCAGCACAGCAGGGGAGCCAACAGTGAAATAAAAGCCTCAGTGCACTCAGTGGAGGTTGCAGGATGCTTGAAAACTCCTTGAACAGCTGAAATGTTGCTGCTGAGCAGATAATCCAGAAATAGAATGAGGCACTGGAATACACACGGCTGCCTCATTTGCGTGAAATCCAGGGAAGATGCTCTGCATCCTATGGAAAAGGCTTGTTTGGTAAGAGGAGAAACTGCAGGCTCTTATCAGCATTTGAGATCTATAAACAGAAATTTGAGAGAGAAAAATTCAAGCTAGAATGGATTTCTGGAGAGAGAGGGGAAAAGCTGAATTCTTTAATAGAGCTACAGTAACCATAGGGAACAGCTTGTCTCTGTGATCTGCAAAAGCAAGTTTATTTTTCTGCAGTGATACACAGTGAACATACAGTATGACAGAGGTTACCCGACAAACAATGGAAGTTATGTATCCTTGAAAATAACAAGTTTTTGCGTTTGTTTTTAGATTTTAAAAGCTGAGAGAGATGGGCTTGTTCAGCCTGGGGAACAGAAGGCTTCTCCTTGTGGTCTTCCAGTACCTAAAGGGGACCTAAAGGACCCCAGGAAAAGCTGGGGAGGGACTCTTTTATTCTACAATGAATCGCTGACACAGGCAGCCTGGAGAAGCTGTGCATGCCCCCTCCCTGGAGGTGTTCAAGGCCATGATGGATGGGGCTCTGGGCCAGTGGGAGGTATCCCTGACCTTCGCAGGGGAATTGGAATGAGGTGGTCTTTAAAGTCCCTTCCAACCCAAGTCATTCTGTGGTTCTATGATTCTTTTAGCGGAAGAATAATTGTGACAAAGGATGTTTGACTTTGCCTGTGGCTAACCACTTGCTAGTCCAATAGCATCAGCCTGCATGCACTCCTGAGGTACTGTGGTGCTTCTCAAGAACTTTTGTTCTTTGAATTAACAACATTTGGCCTCCTTGGCCCAGCCATCTTCCAGAATGCACTTGAGTCATTCATTGTATGAATGACTACACCACACACTGGGAAGGAGAACCTTTCTCATGACATCTTTTCTATACAAAAAAGCAGGACTTTACCTCCAAAGAAACACCAGAGAGAAACTTTACCTTTTTACTCCTAGTAGATATAAGAAATGAAACGAGTTTATAAGTTTAAAATATATTTATAAAAGCTATCCCACATGGTTCCTTCAAACTCCATCAGTGCTACACATTCTGTGATTCACACTAAAGCACACCACAGGTCTTGTTGGGAATATATTGTGCAGTTCCTCTCCATGGCTGTCGTCCTTCTCTGTAGTAAGGTACCTGCATAGGTCTTTGCTGATGGAGAGCTTAAAGCACTTGATTCTCCACACAAATAGATGCCAGGCCTTTAAAATTGAGACAACAAATATGGCCACATCAGTACCAACTGTGCCCCGTGTGAGAGCTCCAGTTGCCTGACTCTGTTGCAAACAGAATTTTATTCATGGGAATGTTCATGGGAAAGTTAACAGGAAAGTTCACTCAGCTCCACCTTTTAAATGAAGACAGATAGCACATACGAAAATGGCTTTTGTTTTCAATTTCATTCCATATGGTTGTGGAGTGGCTGCAGGATCAAACTATTTGTATCCAAAAGGGAACATTCTTCCTCTAGATATGAAACATCCAAGTGTTCGCAAAACTTAAATTTTAAGAGAAGTGAATAATTCTACTTTTACTACCTTTTCAGCTGCCCTGGAAATATAGACCATCCTGCACTAATGAATTCCATTGTAGGAGTCTTTTTTGTTTTGAAAAGCAGATGCAGAAGTTCAACCCATAGCATTTCCAGATAAGAGAAGGAAGCATGTCTTTATGCACACAAATATAAGATTCTGTCAATAATTTGCATTTGGAGACTTCGTTTGATAATTATATGCCTGTGTCATCACCTGTGCATTTTGATGTTGGCTATTCAGTACCAAGTTACCACCCTTATCCTTGTACTGCATTGTTATTTTTGTACTTATCCTAACTGGAATCCTATAAATATGATTGTTAAAATTGTATTATATTGAAACAGCTTCTGCACTGTAAACGACAAAGCAGTCAGTTCTAGGATGAAACGCTTGGTCCTGTGGAGATGATGAAAAAAATCCCATCTAAATTAAACCAGTTTAAGCTAAAGATATATCACTAAATTGAATATAACATCCAAAAAACAAAAAGTCACCCCTGTCCAACCATGCTCTTAGCCTCCAGATTCTCCCACTGCTCACCTCTTTGCCTTGACCGGCCCACCTTTCCTCCTTGCTCTGCTACTTCTCTACCCAGGGCTAAGGAGAGCTTTCCAAACTCTCACGACTGCTGTGGAAGCTGGTCTTGAACCTCCTTGTGGCAGGGGTATAAAAGAGAAAAACACAGGACATTGACTTTCGTGGCAGAAGTGTTGGGTGTTAGGACTCAGCTGCAACGTGACACGGGTGAAGCTGGTGGTGACCAATACAGAAGGGAAGCTGAGGCAGTGACAGAGGTCAGTGCCAGCTCCAGGAAGACCTTTCTGTTCTCACCCTTGGTCATCTCTAAATCAGGTGAAAATGTGGAAGAACCATATCTGTTCATCTATCGCACGGCCAGAGTCCAGCCCAGCCAGCCTTCTATGTGGCTATGTGCATTGGGCCAGGGAGGCATCATCCCTTGGCAGTAGCAGGGCCCATGAAGAGACATCCATGGCTGCGCTGATTCTGGGATCAGACCCGTGCCAGCTCTGCTCCCCTGGCTAACTACATGGCTGTGTCTCCTTTCCCTGGAGAAGGTCCTTCAGCTGGTCCCAGTGCCTCATTCGAGCAGATAACAGTGTCTGGAAAGACAGCTGGTATCTCTCGTGCCGTCTGGATGCTGGGGCTCCCTTCCTGTCTGGCTGGAGCGCAGCCCTGCTCCTCTGAGCAGTAGTCGGCACTGCCTGCTCTCAGCCACCAAGAGCCAGACATTGATTCTCATCCTCCAGGCTCCCCACAGAGAACTGCAGTCACCTTTACTTTCTTTGCTTTTTTCTTTTCTTCTTCTTTTTTTCCCTCTTTCTATATTTTTAAAATGAAGTGGCATAAATTCACTATTGTAATATGTGTCAAGTGAAGAACATCTGTGTTACAACATGTGTTCTTTACATGAGAGATGGAAATACCTTCAATATGAGGTAAAAGAGAAGATCGATGTCCTCCTCCCATCCCCTTCTCCTCCTGCAGCAGTGCTGAGGGCTGGCCCATGCATTCCTGTGCACTTGTCCCCTGAGAGCAGCATGAGGACGTTTTTGTCAGCAGCATGGCACCCATACGCCATGTCCAGAAAAGGCTTCAACCAGCTTGGAGTGTGCACCAAATGAAAAGGCAGAGGTCTTTCTCTTTTTTGAAAAACCACTGTGTTTTGAGAAATGACACCTTGGAAGTGTCTTACAAAAGTTGTTGTTAGCTATACCACCTCCAAGTACTTCCAGTGAGCTCCTTGTACAGCCTGCGTTCAAACCAGGAACCTCCAGCAAGCAGCCCAAGCACAGAGCCTAAGGGAATTTTTCTTGTGCAACTTTAAGTTGTATGTGTCTAGCCAGTAGGAAGTTGTTTGAGCTCCCTGTGTATGAAAATTGCAGTGAAAAGACTGTTTTCAGAGGTGCTATGACATGTTCTGGGGGGTGGCAAAATCCTGTCTGTAGTCAGTAGATTGGCTATGGGCTTCAGCCATAGATGCCAACAAAGCACTGGAAGTGACTTCTCACAGTGCATGTTTCTTGTGGCACATGGGATACAAGCAGCAAAGGACAGAAAAAAGGGAGTTGTGCATACTGCTGAAATACTCATCACCGAATGCGAGTGTGCACTCAAAAATATTGTCATCTGCTCTGCCTGGCAGTGCTTCCAGCCACTGCCAGCACTCTTTCCTCTTTGTTTTTACTTGTTTTGGAACATTATTCCTGTAGTGCTGCTCTGTACAGGAACCTCCCTAATCCATTTCAGGCAGTGGGTACCAGCACCCTCTCCCATCCCTCGGTTGTGCTAGTTGCTGAGGATTACAAATGAGGGACATCTGTAGCCCCTACTATTTGTGGAGACGAAAAGGAGCTTAACTTAATGTACTTTGGCAGAGTAATAGGGAAACATCAATCACAGGGTGACATGTTAGTTCATATGCACCAATAGGCTCATGTTTGTAGCTGAACACATTAAGTGGATCTGTTTCTTTAAAGACGAGTCCATCACTTACAGACAGGCATTCAGAGCTCGAGCATACAGGACACTTTTAAGAGATACTTGATAAAGAGCTTGAAAATGTGAGTAGTGACATGAAGCTAAACTCTGGCTCATTTTCTTCAGATTCCCTATTAATATGAGCCTCATAAAGTTGAAATTGGGGTCACTTGGACAGATATTTTAGCTAAAACAGATGGAGTTTTGGTGGCTGCTCCTAAAGAAGCAACTTTTACCATAAGTTACCACACACTGTCTCTGGGATAAATATATTTTCCTGTACTACATCATTTGAGATTGTGTGGTAATTGCTGGACCAAAGCTATTTCTTAATGGCAACCATTCTAATCATTTCCGTTAAAAACTATTCTGAGATAGCTTGTTGCAGGGAATTCCTCACAGATGCTAGAATCAAACAGTTTCTTAATTTATTACAAGAGTATAAAAATTGAGCATCCTCTGAATGACTGTTACCCCCGTGTAACAAAATATTCTGCATGAGGAGGGATTATCAGACCACCTGAGCTTCCCTTGCATGTAGAGCACAGCTGTGCGAACAATTCATAACGAATAATTTATTGGACGAAGTTCAGCACTCTTTTGACTTGTAAACTGTTTAGGAGCGGCTCGGGACTTCCTCCTCACTGATTGTCTTACAAAATGAGGAAGAAATATCGGAGGTAATTCCATCTTCAAATGGTTTGTGAAAAATTCAGTGCCATTGCTTAAGTTCAAAATTCATGGTGCGTTAGGTCAGCAGCGCATGCCAGGTGAGGTGACTTCTGTCCCTTGAATACATAAGTATAAATTACTGGCTTGCTCTTATTTTCTGATATCATGATTTCTAAAGAATCAAAATACAGGTTTGTTGAGAATGATAGCTTATGTACTTGATTAAGGAACTAATTAGCCAAGGAGCCAAGTTGCTAGCTGTTTATCACTGCTTTTAGCTATGTTGGTTGACCTGCAGACCAGGCAGCACTGGAACTTCACTCCAGGAAGCACAAAGAAGAGGCAGTGGGAAAGCCATTTCCCAAAGAGCTCACAGCAGAAACCAGGACCACTGGTGAGGAGGTGAGGAGGGAATGATAGCAGGAAACATCATGTTAGGTCCATGCTATTGTGCTTTGGAAAGGTGGTAACATGAGAGGGGGATAAGTCATAAAGAGAGAAAAAGAAAGAAGAAAAGGTGCACTGGAGGTGGAAGCACGGAGTAAGAGGACCAGATGTGGAATGGAGCAAAGGTAAAGAGGTCATGACAAATGGGGAAGGGTGATTTCTCTATTTCTACCTAAGTGTCAGTCATTACTTGCCAAATTTGTGCGTGTCATGGGAACTGCCTCTTTAAAAGTTGTTTTCATCTGGAGATCAGGAAAGGGAAAACCCAACAGCTCTGAGACTGCCTGGAGCAGACTGGGCAGGTGCTGCGGGAAGTGCCCCACTGCTCTGCTAATGCATCTCAGGCAGCATCCAGAGAGCCCTGCTTCATTACTCCCACAGTTCTTTGAGTGAGGCATGCTATTTGTGCTGAGTAGTGCCAAGTTCTGCAATGAGAAAAAGATGGAGGTTAGTCCAGAGAATGCGAGCTCGCTTTGGTTTTAAGCAGAAACTAAAAGTCTCATTTGTGATTGAAACACAGTCAGCTCTCCATCACCTGGGAGCAGCGCATCCAGGTCGCGGATTAGCTGTGCCCCAATAGAAATATTCCAAGCCATCCTTATTTTTTTTCCCTCGATGTTCATTCCTCATCCTAACTTCATTTTTCAAAGCTGAATATACTAAATATATTCTTACAGCCCAATTTACATATGTTCTGTATTAGTCTGTTGAGAATAACACTGAGAGTTGACTGGACATGGAAAAAATGCTGATGACTTCAGTGGACAGTACCAGTGACTTTTTCCTCAGTGCATATGGAGGCAAGGGCTAACTATAAACCACAACTGATTTCTATTAGCTGGCTGAAAACCAGTGTGAGCGCTTATTAGCCTTCCACATGCACAACTGTCAGCTAAGAAATCACTGCTGGTGGAGGCAGGCTTACAGTGCTGCAACTTCTGAGCCCACCGTAGGAGGATCACGGGATGCACTCACAGCTCATTTCTCTGTGGTTTCCTTCCCAAAGTCCTGTTGCAGTGGGTACAGAGTACAAAGGAGGCAATAGCAGACCTGCATCTGGTGGCCCCCAGGGAGGTGGTGGTGGTGCACTTTGAAGCTACCAAAGGCAAACAACAGTGGAGGAACCTTGCCAGCTGCGTGAGCAGTAGCGGTCGCGGTTGTCACGTTGCTCTCCCCAGGACACTGAGTCAGGATGAGTGGCACAGTGGGAATCAAAGGGGCAGAGCCAGGTCCCCCTCCTCACTTCTCAGCTCACACATGGAGCCCTGGTAAGGGCCAAGGGTGGGCGTCATGGTTGACTACCAGGGGCTGTCAGCATTGGAAAGGCAGCCAACAACAGCGGGCTGGGGGGAAGACTTTGGAAAAGGAGACACATCTTTAGCTGACTGTCTGCTTGCAAGACAAAACCAAACTGTTTTAAATTGACTGAAACACAGCATTTAACAGAAAGCAAATGATCTTAGAAACATACCAGGCACAGATTTTAGTCTTCGTAGCAAGGATACATTTTCTAGGTGTAGCAATGCAAGGTCAATCAGAAATCTATTGAAAAGTCAAGTCTGATAAAAGGTAGTAAAAATGTAGTGGTAGAACATGTCTTTTAATGGCCCATCAAAATATTAGCATTCCTGGCTTTTAAAAAGGAATGTTCTGTTGTTTCTGGAGGAGATCTGGAAGCCCTGAGTTGGACTGAGATTTAATAACAGAGGTAATGCTACTTCTGAGATCACAGTGCGGCCGCTGCAGTAAAAAGCTGTTGGTTATGAAAGGAAGAGGTCATCTGACTGCTGCATGAAGGTCTGACCGTGCACTACGCGCTTTCTGACTAGTTTATAAATATCCTCCTCCCAAAAGAATAGCCCCTGCTTTGTTTCACCACCAGTCTTGCAGGGCTGTCCTTCATTAGCACTGAAGTAATGAGGAGTATGATTGATTTTATGTGGGCTCCCAAAAACACATAGTAATGCTGTGCAGCTCACTTTCTACTGCCTCCTTCCTACTCATCTCTGTGTCTCTCAGCTCTTGGCCAGGGCTGGGCAGAATGCTACAAGGTGATGTCGTGTCCCAGGGCTGCCCACTCTGCTTCCCCTCTTTGACTGTGAGAGCACATATGCAGTACTGGGGTGACTCCCTCACCCTTTGCATTATGCCAGACTCTGTATTGGCCCTGGGCGCTCAGCTGTAAGGTCACAGTTACTTTCAGAGTCTTTTTTAGTTCATTACTTCTTATAAACTCTACAGTGAAGAAGTCTACCCATGTGAGATTTACAGGAGATGGGATAGCTCTGGATTTTTTCCAAAATAGGTATGAGCAACACAAGTGAATGACCATGCCTACTGCCCTCACATATCTCAAATATTAGTCTTTATTTCTCCTGCTGAGTTTTGAAACAATATGATTTACCCAGGGCATGCCATAAGTTGTTCAGACAATGTATGGTATCTAAATCACGTCCTTCCTGATGTATCCAGCCTCTCAATGGCAGCCTTTCAGCCCAATGGAATGGTGCCTGATCCAGCAACATTTTTTCTAGACAGTATTTCATGAGATAGGATTTTGAGAAGGTGAGAGCAAAAATGGGAGAGGAAGAAGAACGATGAAAAGAGCAAGATGGTATGAGAAGGAAAGACGACCTGTGAGAAACGAGATATAAGTCGACGGAAAATCTTGGCACAAGGACATATGGACATTAATGGGTCATGAAAAATGTAGTCTGGAAATAGGAAGAAGGAAAATTAGAACAGCAGAGAGATGAGGTTCTGAATAGTCTTTTGTAGGAGTAACATGAGCAAATAACCTATCCAGATTTAGGAGGGAATTTATGAAAGGGATGACTTAATGTGATTGCCTGTGATACCGGGAGACCAGACTGGTGAGCCAGGAGTCCCTTTTCAGGAGTCTGATGCTTTATGAATGGAACTTGTTGGCAAGAAGGAAATAAGAGGAGAAAGAGTCAGAAGAAGCATATTGTTCTTTTAGTCATAAAGGTTTCCAGCAAGGTCAATGGGACAGCTTTTGCTGGAGGTTAGTATGTATCTCAGTGTTGTCTGTCTGTAGGATCATCACCCCACCTGTGGGAGGAACTGGACATAAGTTTTATCTAAACCTCAGACAACTTCACAAATGCTGCTTATTATTTATTTCCTTGCTTTCAAAATACAAAGCCCAATTGCACACACTTGTCTCTTACATTTTGTCCCACCTTTGTCTTCTTATGTGTCCCCCTTCTTGACTGCTCTTGTAGATTCAAGGGAAGAAATATTTCTAGGTGCGAGGCTGCTGGACATACTTGAAATTTACTTCTCATCATTTTTTTCTTAATGGAAACAAAAAGACAGCTTCCCTAGACACTGGCTAAAAATCAGACTTGTCAGTTTGGCTTTACTGAAAAGGGAAAAACTCTGAAACTCCTTTAAGGAATCAAATAGGGAACACTTGGAAAAGCAGAACTTGATTAAAGACAGGTAACATCAATTCAGGGAAAGGAGATCATGCCTAACTAATTTGTTGGAATTCTTTGAGGAAATTACTGCCCTGGTAAGGAAGGGGAAAGGATATTATAGACTCTGTTTTTCAGAAAGCATTTGACAACATTCTCCACTGTTGGTTAAAATGTCTAAGGTCTGAAGTCATGGAACAGAAGGACAATGAGCATATTGGACTGAAAACTGGCAAAAGAGGAGGAAAGAAAGGGTAACTATGAATGGGAGCCTTTCATTTTAAAGAGGGCGATGTAAGAGGGATCAGGGAAGAAACCACATTTTGAGTTTGAAAACAAGATTTCCCAAGGTTACTGAAGACACTCCAGAACCTTGGGAAATACAATTAATAATGAAGAGCTGTGCAGACAGATGGAGAAAGGAATGGTTTGTGTTACTGCGGTATCTTGGAGAGCAGATAGAAAGAGGAAGGCTAAAACATATCTGTCACAGTCTGAGTGATAGTATGTGTTAAATTCCACAGACACAGGAAAAGACACAGAATTCCACAATGCAAAAAACTAAAGGTGGACCACCTTTCCCTTCTTCATGTTCATGATTACTCCTGTGAATTTTTTTTATTTTTTTTTAAACAGTGAACGTGTAATTGCACACAACTGTTATTCCTTAGGGTCCTGTGATTTTGCTTAGGTTAGTTTTATCTCTTAAATAGCACAGGAAATAGGGCTTTGCTTTGAGTCTTTGATTTGGAAAAAAATGCTGCTGCTGCTTCACACTATGGGCTTGTCTACAATCATGTAAACCAAAGCTTGTTTTCAAATACATTTTAACCAGTAGACATGATAACCCTGTCCTACGTGATGTAAGCTAAATCATAAAAAGCTGCTGTTCTTCTAAATCTGAGTACAAAACCATACTGAATTTGTGGCACCAGCCAAGGACCAGGCTTCAGCCTGGAGTATTCAAGCACCTGGGAAAGAGTAGAGAACATCTTGTGGACTTCTGTGTCTCAAACTAGTACAGTTCACTAGAAGACATTTGTTTGATTTCTTCCTCCCCCTAATCCTGTGTTTCTAGAATGGGTCACGCCATTGGATCCTCTGTCTACGAAAAAGTAATCTGGTTCTTGTGTCTGACTGTTGGGCTTGGTCCCCTGAACAAGTTTTCCCCAGACCATTTGAAAGCCATTCTTTCATGCGACACCACTTATGCTACTGGGGTATATGGGAGGGAGCACTTCACTCTCCTGGTCACACTGTGCTTAGAAAGGAAGCAGTAACCTAAGTGGTGTGATTTCAAGACTGGTTTAATGTTCTTGGCAGAAGGTGCATTCTACCAAGGAGAGTGCTATCTCGGACACGTTGTCATGCACAGAGAATTTGTGCTAGTGATTGAGACTCATGAGCATCCATTTTTCTCCACAAGTTTATTTAGTGCGTGACCTTGGAACTGACAAGTCTTTCTCTTTTCCTCTTTCCACTTTGAAATACAAAAGACATTAGTGATTTTTCTTTTTTTTTTGTGTGTGTGTGTAACCAAAGAGAAGGGAACAGGATATGGAGCAAGAGCCATCATATCAGGAAAACACATAATTTCGTCAGCATGTCTTGCTGTCTGTCTTCTTGGGAAGTTCATCTTCCTGTTGACTGCTGCCCTTTCTTGACTGTCTGTCTGGGGATATTTAAATACCTCTAGGATGGAATTTGCCACTGAAAGAAGTTTAATGTATTTCCCTGCTCTTCCCCTCCTTCCCTGGCTCCATTTCTCACTTGCTTGAAACATTAAGCATCCTTGACATCTAGCTCTAGCACTAGTTGCTGGAGGTGACTGCCGTATTTTTTGCATTTACTAATATCCAGAAATACTCCTTCCTTTCTTCTCTCTTTTGAGGCATTATAGACTTCAACAAGCTAGCTGGCTTCTAGCTGGCTAAGCACCAAACAATACAGTTTTCCTCAGTTACTCATAGCAGAAATAGCAGAAGTCAGAGATGTGACCCTCATGCATCACAATACAGCTTTTTTTTTTACAGTACTACGGAGCTCTTGATGCTAGTTTGCTTATGAGCCAGGAAAGTACATGGTGTAGGAAATAAATTACTATGTACGATTTAATAGTATCTGCAAGCAGAAATAACAGTGATACACACTTTAACTCAGCATCTTTTGCAGAAAGGACAAAGGCTGGACTAGAGACATTCTGAACATTAAGCCTGTAACCTTTGGATCACCACCTTTTCTCAGCCTTTCCTCTATATATTCATTTTCTTCCGATGCTTTTTGGCATCCTTTTCCCTCAGATGATACTGTAGCTAAAAGAATCATATGGGGTTGGGAGAGGGAAACCCTTTCAAAGACAATTTTAATCTACTCTAAGCAGATCTCCCTATGTTAGTCCTTATTAATTTCTGGTTTGTCCAGAGGTCTCTTCTCCGTGCCTTTGGGCTCATTATGTACAGACACAATAACAAATTTATAATCCCACTCTCATTACTTTTTCTTTCAGGCAAGGGAAGGGGAGAGGGCTGTGTGTTTCTGAACATTAACTGTTGTCTCTCCTCTTATCAGGCTAATTGGGCTGTGGTAATGTCTGACTGAATATCCTGCCTCGAGGTGATTTAAAAACGGCAAATGTTATGTGCTTTTTTTCTGCTTAATGCTGGAATATCAGCCTTCCCATATAAATTATGGTGGTTGCTCTTGTCTCAGTGACATAACTATTTCTTTAACATGTGTTCTAGGATAAATACCAACAGAGCTATCAAGAACAAGAACTGTGTGACTTCACAACAAAGAAAATAATCTATGAGCCTTATCGTTTTGGCCCTGTAAAAGCTCATTGGTAGCCAGCCAGGTTTAAAGATGTCACCATCATGCTCGCTACTTCCACTTAGCTCTACAGAGCTCTGCCTGGCATCTTTTCAAAACAAATCTTGGAAAGCACACAGACAAATGTTTTCCTTCTGGAACCCTCTGGGTCCTCCTAACTACACAGTGGCTGCCAACTGCCTCTAACAGGGATCTTGCACTTTTTAAAATGTTAATTTCTTTCTTTTTTTTTTTTAAGCTCATTTTAAGCATAATTTTCCTCATCCAGAAGGACCTGCCTGTGTCCATCCCAACCCCAGCTGGTGGGAGGTGGCACAGGGAAGGGGAGGTGTTGGGACAGGGGCATCAAATGTTGTTCCCACGGCTCAGGGCGCTCATTGAGGGATAGTGCCTAAAGTGTTGACAACCCATGAAACTCAAAGTCCTTGAGCGTAAGCAACTTGATAAGCAGTGAACATGGCAAGACTAAATAAGAAAGAAGGAGTAGTGATTGAAGAGGTGAAAAGGCTGCTTTTTGTAATGAGGGAGTCCCAAGGAAGGGAAGCAGTTTCAGCCTGGCAGAAGTCCCTTCCCTGCTGCCTGGAGGGTAGACATCTGAAGAACTGTTTTCCCCTGGAGCAGCAGCTCTGAAAGGAGTCCTGTACAGGGAAGACCTGTTGGGCAGTGGGTCCATCGCACCTCCATGAACCTGATGAGTGGTCAGCAGCACTTCAGCTTTGCTGACAAAGGTTCAGGACAGGGTCCCAGAGTTGTGGGTCTGGCAGCAGACGGACAGATGATGTTTAAACACTAATAGGCATGTTTCTTCCATTGGAGGCCATTGCAAAATGATTTGGCAACTTCAAATAATTTTAACACAGGGAAGCAGTTTGTACACTGCTCATCTGAGTATCTCCCATGAGGTTTGTTGTTGCTTTTCTTTTTTAATCACTTCTTCAGAAACAGAGATCTATGCTTCCTAGTGATGTGGATAAGGACCTGCTTTTATTTTACCTTTTAGAAAGTCTATCAGGGAAAAAATATAGCAGGCCTGAGGGAAATCATGTATGTAGATTTTGCTGAATGCAGTGAAAGAGATGAAAATTACTAAAATGAAACCTTGCTGGTCAGTTGCTTGTTCATTCCTGTTTTTCACTACTTCTTAAGGGATGAAGAAGAGAAAAAAAAAGCCCTCATTTGGATGGTACAGGTGCCTTGCAGAACAGCTCTTGGCACTGTCAGAGCAGCACATGGCATCTCCGTTTTTTATGGATATTTTGCTCGTATTCAAGAAACTATGGTTAATGGCGTTTGAATATATGCATGGGGATTTGGATACAACAGTTTTGGATAGATACAGAGCACTCTCTTTTTCATCAAGGAATCTGAGTACTCTTTGTTATGATTTCAGAGAATTATAGCTTCACAGTTTTTCCCAGTGATACCCAGAGGAACTATTTCCCATAAGCTCAGGGGACAGAAAGATGGCTGCACCTTCCTGTTGCAAAGGCTGGAGAATGGATGCAGTGACTGGGTGGCTGGGGCTGCCACAAGAGTCCCCTTGTTCTCTCCTCCGTGGGCTTTTAGGTGCAACCAGTCCTAGTAGCAATCACCCTCCAGTGCACCCAGGAGATGCCAACTGTACAGGAGAGCAATGGCCAAAGCCTGGAAAAAGGTCCCGGGGAGGAACAGGGAAGACTAACAAAATGGCAGGAGCTACCTTGTTTTGTAACTTTTAAATAAACTGTTTTAAATAAAGAATCCATTTTAATCCTACTGGCCTCTTGCCTGCCTTCTTCATTCAAAATAAAACACACTCTCCAGAAAATGGTTTTACATAGCCCAGCCAAGTTTCTGGTAAAGCACAGACCCAGACATCCATAATTCATGAGCAAGGAAGGGTGTGGATATTTTGTGGGAACTGGACCCTCTGTGAACAAGATCATTTTCATTTGCTGATTATGCTGTGTAAACAATATGCTTTTAGGATTCAGAGGAAGAGAACCGTGCATCTAGCAAAATCAAACTGTTGATTAGCAAGCTGGAAGGAAACTAAGTTAACATGAAGCCTTCAAGTTAACAATAACATATTAAAAAGAGGAGGATTTGGTCCTTCAAATTTTACTTTACCAAGGTTTAATTTCTATTACATCTCTTTTACCTTCTGAAGAATCTAAATGCTGTCCAGGCCATAAAATACTTGCACTTTTCATCGTCTTGGGTTGGATCTGTAATGCCGTGGCAACGTTGGAGCGTTTGAAGCCATTCAGAATGTTTACATTTAGAAATGACAGTAAGTAAACTGAACTGTCATGCCAATTTATGCTTGATGAAAAGACATCTTTTTTTTTTCCCATCTTGCTTATGGGTTTTGATTCCTGATACTAAAATCTTACCCCTATGATACTGACACCTAAAGTATGACAGATATTTTACAGCCTGTTCTCAGCACTGTAACCAATTTCCATGTAAATTTATCAATAGTCCTGTATTTACTTCTTCAGAGATCTAGCCGTTATATTCACAGAGGTACTAGAATACAAAAATGTCTAAAACCATCATGCACTTAAATCTCAAACCATCATTCTCAAAGCCCATTTCTCACCTTTCAGCTGCACTTAAATGTGTAACATCCGTGACCCTGGAAATTCTGCCCTTCATGTCCCTCCTGCTGATCTCAGTGGTGTCTTTGATACACGCAACTCAAGGAGGGAACATCTCCCCTCAGCCCTTTCCCCAGGAGGTGGGAGGTTGTATCCTGGTCACATCAACTCGCAGAGCTCTCCTCGCAGGTCCTGTTCCAGGCCTCACAACCTGCACACTCATAGAATCACAGAATCAGTCACCTTGACAATATTGGTGCCATGCAGATGACTTCAGGTTCATGGGTGAATATCATGCCATGAATCAGAAGACATAGCCATGAAGCAGCAAGCTCCTAGAACATTTCAGAAACAGAATATTTGCACATCATGTTTCTTAATAGCAGTTTCATTTTATCACCTGTGCTTTTCCTAATAGAGACAAGTCTTTCTACAGTGGTGATCTTAGGCAGTTGGGAACACCCTTAGGTCTCTCTAGCTGTATGGTTTTACACTGAGAAACACTGATATTCCACCTGAACCTGCCTCACTGAACAGGAAGGCAAAACCCACTGTTTGGCTCACATCCATTGGCAGAATTTGGTTGTAAAATGATGATCTAATTCTTGTATAAGAAAACGTGACAGGCTGTCATTATTGCCTGTGGAGAGACTGTCAGAGAAGCTCTCAGATCCAGAGCGTGGTTCTGTTGTTGCTTTCCTCCAGCCTCCAGAAAAATACCATGACAGAGACTACAAATTTTGTTGGACTTTTACATGTTCAGCTTCCCTGGTGGGCATCCGCCCATGGAGATACTGCGAAGAATTTTGTTTAGCTTTTAGCTATGCTTGTGAGTGTTTTCCTGAGGCTCTTATCCCAATCAGACCAAGGCTTTCCATGTAACATGGTCCTAAAGGTGACTGTGCACGGAGAGCCACTGCAGAGGCAGAAGCATGGCCACGGAGGTGACATGTGCTGGGCTGCAGAGGATGTGGTGACACACATGGACTACTGCAGGGACCCTGCCTTCTACAGCAGGAGATTTATGCTTTTTTTCTGTGGTGTTGAAGGCTTCCCTCCTTGTCTGGTGGTAGGACATACGGCAAGCAATAAAAGCTACAAGAACAAAGGAAACCAGAGCACTCAGAGAAATACATTTACAGTGGGACCCTCCCAAGGCCAGAGCTTTTAGAGACAGAAATGCAGAAAAGAATTAAATGAGGACAAACACAGGCATGTATGAAAGGTGGATTATTTATGCAGCAGGCATTAGGAGCTCTGCGGCTGGGAGTTAAGGAGATTACAACCACATGAGAAGGCTAACCTCCTCCTGCAGGAGCCAACTGCTTCTCATTCAGACAGAACAAGAAAATTAGCTTCAGCACTTTCCAGTCTGAAGCTGTTGTATTCACCAGCAAACTCTTAAATGAGGGAGATAAACTGAAACAGAAAAGAGAGAAAGGGAAAAAATCCCTATACCTTACACAGACACGCACACTGAGCAGAGGCCGAAGGGGTGATTCAAATCAGGCTTGGTTCCTGCTGCACCTTATTACACTCTGGCTAATGGGAAGTGAGGAGAGAGAGAAATAAGGTGCCCGGCTCATTTTCCCAGCTGTGGGAAATGGGCTGCCCCACCTGAGGGAACAGGACATTCAATTTTAAGACTGCAGAGGGAATTGTTCTGCTGGTTTTAACCCCACTTGCCTGGGTGTTTAAACTGCTCCTGGGCTAGACATTACATCTCATATGGAAAACACAAATCTCAGGTTTGCAGACAGTAGACAAGAAGCACCTGATTTTCACAAGATAGGGATATGGACTGTACCTAAAAATGTGTGTGTGTGCTGGCACCAGCACTAAAAATGCCCACATAAATGGGAGATTTGTATGGAGTGACCAGTTCTGCACTCAGAAGTATGAGATTTCCAGCCTTCCTCAGTGAAGGTGTGTTTGTAAGCATATGGCAGAGGCTTGGGGCCCAGAGCCATGCATAGCGTGGTATATGGGGTCATCAGGAGGAAGCTGGCTCACAGCCCTGGCACCTTGGCCTGGCCAGCATCTTCCTTGGCCTTTGTGGAGTTCAGGATGCTGTCAGCATCCCAACCCAGCACTCACTGTGTTGCAAAATGGAGCATGGATGCCAGGTGTTGTCCAGGGAGACAGGTTAGAGGCAGCCAGGATACCTGGATCCAACTACCCTAAAGTCTTGTGTCAGTCCTGGCTTTTTCAGCTCTCACTTTTAAAAACTCAAAGTCCCTGGTCAATATTAACTCCTTTCTTGGCAAAACTCTGATCAAATTAGTGGAAGTATTTATCCAGAGAAGTAAATTTAAATGTTGCACCTCAACCACCTGAGGATATATATACATGCTGGTGCTGTGAGGGGGAAAAGGGCACAAAATGCTCACCTAGACCTAGAGGTGGTTTGGACACAAGGATGGAGATGCATTTGGTACCAGTGTCTACCTATGCAGCACAGATTCCCTCTGCAGGTGGTAGCACTGGGGACAGCCCCTTCCAAAAGCCACTTGCTGACCTTCCTCTATCCCATGGCACCCCCATATCCAAGCCTACAAACCCCACAGAGGCCTCAAGGTGCACTGAGCATGTCTGCATCACCTGAAATGGAGGAGAAATAGAGAGGTTCTCCACTCTCTGAGTTTAAGTACAAACCACATTTCCTCAGGCCAAGCTTGGTTGCTGAATCAAAGAGGAGCCATTTAAAAGCTGAAATGCTGCATGCAATTAAAATCTTTTTTTTTTTTTTTCAGCCCAGGAACCAATAGTTTCTGAGAAGTGTGTGAATAGTGATGAAGAAAAACATGCACCACACGGCCACCTCCACGCATGGTGTTTCTGAGGGGTTTGCACCTCCACTAGAAAATGCCTGGGGACTGGCCAACTGCAATGAGCAAAATGAAACCTCCACCTTAAATAGTGTGAGGCTGTGCTGCTTGGGGATGGGTACAAGAAGTGCTTTGTGCACTGAGGTGTGCTCAGGCCAGTTGACAGATCCTGACATCTGCAGTATTGTGACAGTAGCATTGCTGAGCTGCCTTGAGGGAGTGGGTGGCATTCCCTTTTCTTGGAACAAGCACCCTTTGTTTGGAGGAACCATACTGGGAATGGAGAGCAGAGAGCTTGTCCCACCAGCCCACCACTGTACCTCTATTTTGTCTGTAGGCATGAAGCACAGGACCATGACCCTCTTTGCAGAGATGGACCACTATGTGAATGTATCAGGAGTCCCTAAGGAGAAGCTGAAGAGAGGAAAGGTCTACAGCAGCAGCAGTGCAGTGATCACAAGGCATCCTCACATGCAGACTCACTGGGACAGGAGAAAAAGCAGATGCTTCCACCTTGATCCTACCCACAGCACCTGGGGGTGGCCAGGGCCATCCCATGGCTGCACCGTCAGCAAATATCTTCATGTGGGAATAGCACAGAGACCTCCAGATCATAAATTTCCAGAAGAAAGATCACACTATTTGGCAGCCCGCTTTTTTATGTTGCACCTCCCCTGGGGCACTCTGCCTTCACTCGCTGCATGCAGCGTGTGATGTGGATTTTCATCCAGTGCTGGTTCACTCAGTTTTGTAGCTGTGCAGGATCAGATACTGCCTGTGGGCCCTCACATCTGGCAGAGGTATAGTGGAGAGGTCTGTGCTGGTCTCCCACAGATGCACTCAAGCTCTTGCAGGGTGTGAAACTGCTTTTAAGGACAAGATCACCTTATGAGCCACCTCTTGATCCTATCTGTAATCCCCCAGCCCTCAATATGACAATTGCTTTTCTCACTCATGGTGAAAATAATATGGGGTAATATTGCTGTTCTTATTCTTGCCTTTAATGTGATAGCTGTCTGTGTGTGTGATTGCATCCCCAAGAGTTTCTCTGATCTCAGGGGTCTGCAAACGTTTAAGTTAACAATGAAAATAAAATCTTTTCCTTATCAAAAGCTTGCCTTTCTCATGAACTGCTCTGGTGTGTCAAAGGCAGACACAGAAATCCTTGCTTTCTCTGGTTTCTGTCTGGTTTTCACCCTACTCTTTCTGCCAGCCCCCTCCCCCTCCCTGGCTGCCTGTTCTCGCTTCAGTCTCTTGCCTCTTGTCTGGCCTCACATTTCTTTCTCAGAGAAAGTGGAAGGTTGGGGAAAAAGTGTCTCCTGCACCAAGCTGATCCATGGTCATGGATTCTCCATGTATCACTGTTGTGCAGGTCCCCTCGTGCAAGTACCATGGGTTTTCTCCAACCCTCTGGACAGCAAAACTATCCAACCCCGCTTACAGCTATGAGCTGGGGTCAAATGGAAGGAGCAGCTTCTCTTTGACAACCTCCACTTTCACCATCCAGAACTATGGTTCTGGCTCTGTGGCAAAAATCTTTGAGAAAGTAAAAGGAGGCTGGAAAGGTACGTTTGTTAATGATAAACTCTGGCTTTTCATTTGTCTTTCAGAGTGAATGACAAATTGAATGCCAAATTATTGTACTCCACAGAAAAACAGGAAAGTTCTGTGCCTTCATCCAGAAGAACTATTAGATACAGTTGATTTCTAGGCTCCAGCCTAGAACCTAAGCAGTAGGTAAGTTACCAGTGTGTAACCACAATGTATTTCATTTCACAGAGTTACACAGCTGTATAAGCTATAAGTGCCTTCACTCATCCCACTGGGTGAAATGTGGAACTAAAAGATTGTCACTGACTTTCACTTACAGTTGGTAAAGGTGCTGTTGAGATGCAGCTTGGCCAAGAACTAGTGGGAGAGCACGTTCCTCATGGTGAGTGTGATCAATGAAAAGGGACTATGGCACAAAGGGTAGAAGGATTTGTGTCTCACCTAGAGAGCTAGCTACCAGGGAAAGTCATCTACCCTAGCAGTGGGTAAGCCTGATTCTCCAGGTCTCTTCACCATCCCAAAGGTGTCCCATTTCCATACCTACATGGAATTCCCCTGTAGGGGCAAACCAAGGGGCCACGTGCTGCCTGTCTCTCTTCCCCTAGCTCTCAGCTGGCATGCCATATGCTAACATACTAGCTTCCTTCCACTTTTCTCCCCAGTGAACATTTTATGTGAAATTTATTATCTCTTTCTAGTTATGCACTGGGGCTCCCTTTTCCTGAGGAATTTCTGAGGAAATTTGAGGTAGCATTGATGAATGATGATGAATGAAGTAGCACTTCTCTTCCACGCAGAAACTCAGGCAGGTCAACGTTGCTGAGGTCTCCTTGCTTCTGATTATATATTTCTGGTGTTATCTGACAGTCTGAAGCTTCCTTCTATCCTTTACAATGGCTAAGTGGGTAGCTGATCTTTAGGGAAATACTTATCAGACTTGGTTCCTTACACTATTACGTTGTTTTGGCATCTCTGTTGGTCAGAAACACAACCTTAGTCTCACTGTTGAGTCCATCTACATTGCAAGCATAGTGCTGCTGTGCCAAGTGTCATTCTAATCTTCCTCAAGTATCTGTTTTCTGCTGCACGATGTCAGCAGTAGAGGACATCTCTGCTTCTGCTCTTTCAGAGTTCTTAGAAGACCATGAAAAGGATTGATCCATAAATGGATTGATTGGTGTAGATTATTTATGGGCTTTGAAGCTTGGCCTTTAATACCAGCTTATGTCTCCTGTTTATTGCAGGGAAATCCAGTTGATAGCAAAAATATGAAGGAAACGATTCTTCAATACCACAGAACAGTGACGCTCCATCATCAGTGAAGCTTTCCTCAGGAAGACAAAATAGCCCAACGGGTGGCTGCAAAATGCAGGTGAGTGCGTTGCTGTGTCTTTATGAGAATTGCCCATTTGCAAACAGAAGTCCTATGGGCAGGCAGGAAAAACAGAGCCAGGGCCTCATTTGGTGGAAACTGTCATTACTACACTGATGCCAAGAAAGCTCTTTTGGTTTACATCACCTGAGAAAGATGAAATAGGTCTTGGAGAAACTACAGGCATGCCTTCTAAAGGGGGAGGACTGTGGGTTTAATTCATATCTCAAATTTCCCTAAATTCCACCCACACAAAAAAGTATCTCAGAACTCATTATTTCTTTAATCAGACACTAACGTCCCTGTTTATTTAAAGCTTTGCAGAGATAATTGGTACTAATCTTCATATATAATACAAATAAAGGCATTCCTCCCTTAATAGTAGAAGCAGATCTAAGCCAGTTGTTCTCCAACTGAACTCAGCTGGAGTAAGATGGGTTTTCTGTACATGCGGTGATTGTTATTCTATCACTAAGAGGGTAATGGGAGGAGATGCTCTGTTTTACAAGGCAGTAATTCGGTTTGCAACGGAATGAACCATGAAAAAGTTTGAGTAATTTATCTCAGTGAGGGGAATAGATCGTTCCAGAAGAAGATGAAGCATGAATTCTGAGGAAGCTATAACATTTATATTATCAATAGAAAATAAAGTCATTCTTTCCTATCATGTCATCCTGGGCCTGATGTCTCCTATACATCCCTCTGGGCTTAACCTGCACATGTTTCCATTCATTGCTAAAAATGGGAAATCTCTCCATGGCTGGCTTAGCCAAATGTTACACAAATATTCATAGTCTTTCCTTTCTTTACCCATTATGCTTTTATGTGTCTAAAGCCAAGGTGAATTGTCTCCTTCAGTGCTGAATGGCTTGGAGTATCTGCGCTACCTGAGAGAAGAATGAATTGCTCAGGACTCCAGGTGACATTCAAACCTGATGCAAAGCATTGTAATTACTGGAGGAGGCAAGAAGAAGGTTATACTGAATGGAGCCAACATTTGAATAAATAAACATGGGAGAAGTCTAACTGATTTGCTGCTTCAGAGATACATAAGGGGAAATCTCTGTTTACCGAAGTAGAAGTAGAGAGAGAAATCAAATACCAAGAGGGGATGCTGTCCTTTTTACAAATACTGCATTGCTTACAGTTCTGTGGTATCATCATGGAAGTACTAGCATTTCAGTTGCATCAACAGAAAACTGAAATATGTATTTCTAGTAGGTCAGAAAGTTTCCTGGGACAGATCAACGTCAAAGGAAAAAAAGGGCTTTGGTATATAGTTTTGCTCTTTGTGTTCGTACACTGGAAACGCTGATTCCCCAGTGCTTCATGAATGCATCATGAGCAGAGCGTAGGGAATATCATTGTTCTCACCATTAGAGCTAAAAGTTCATTTATCCTTTAAAATATAAAAGTGTCAAAAGATGCTTGCATTAAAACTTCCAGATTACTATTTACCAATTTCATTCCATTGACTGTAAAATGGACCTTAAACAGTCTCTTCATCAGATGCTCATTAGGTATGCCTCTAGAGATCCTTTTCTGTCTTAGTTTTCATTCAGAAGGAATCCACTCATTGTGCACCCTCTGAGAGGACTCCACAATGCAACATGAGAAAAATGGTGGCAATTAGGATATTTGCTTCAGAAGTGCTACCCAGATTCAGCTTAAGACACTGACGTAGTTTTACCCTAATCTACCTATATGTTAGTCCAGCAAACGTAATGAGGTAATGAGGTCATTTACAGTTGGATGACATGAATTTCATCCTACCTGTCTCTAGCACATATCAAAACATCTCAGTAGCAAAACATTTCAGTAGCTTCTTTGCATAGAAGAGCAGTGATCAACCAGTATAAGTGTTTAATAGATTCTAGCAATGGGAACTCCTTCCACAGTTCTTCTGAACAGCAGAACCTGACAAAACCTCTGAAACTAAGTGTCCATGCACTTATTTCATTCTGGAGAAAGTCCTGAAGAAAATAGGGCTTACTCCAGATCAGAGCATCACCAGCTTTCCTTCATTTCAAACAGATCAATATGCAGCCAGTTCAAATATCTGAAACCCAGCAGTGCAAAAAGAAATGGTGGCAATGTGTGCCTTTGTAAGACCAGTAAATATATTTTCACATCCAGAGTTTTTTAAAGAGTTTACTTACTTAAAGCTCAGATTTCCATGTGTAATTTGCACTTCTGCTCATAAATGGAGTTAACTTACCTTTCCCAACTAGACATGCATATTCTGAGATATTGGCAAGACCAATGCCATATACAGAGCAAAGAAACTCTACTTACAATTCAGTTCCTCTGAAATGTTTTGAACTTATGACTCCTTTTATGTCAAGCATCACTTCTCCATCTATTTACATGTCCAGTTTAACATTATTGCAGATCTGCCTCTGATATGCATGTAGGACATAAGGCTGTACTTTTGTCCCTTCAATTGGACACAAGCAACAAGCAAGCTGTGGTAGGTTATTCATGTCAATTTAAATTGTCCATACTGTATATGTACATAAAGAGTGTACCATCAGCTCACCACTCAGCAACAGTCTGGCACACAATTGCTGCTTGATTCTTGCTGATTCCTATTTGTAGGAAGCTTTTCTGTAAAGCTTTCCACGATGCTTTGCTTATACTTTTGCAAAACTTGCCTTCAGTATTTGACATGGACGTGCAGCTGTAGTCCTAAAGTGACCATTTTATTTTTGGCTGCTGCCTTTTCTTCTTCTTTTCCTGGCAGCTGGTTAGTACACAGAATACATGATGTTTCTCCTTTATCTCCTGTTGCTACTTCTTAGGAGTCATCATTTTTGTAGAGGCAAATTGCCTGCATCCTTTGCATGGAGTATCAGTGGCTCACCATCCTAGAAATGTCCAAAGACAAGAAAGAGAGCTGTGGAGATCATACTGAGAGATCACATTCCTCTTGCAGTTGTTTCCATTTCCACAGTACTCTCCATCTTTGTCACCCTCTGGGGAAGTGCTAGGCACCTGCTCCTTCTACCAGCTTCCCAGGGAGCTCAAGGTAGGTACTCAACACCTCTATGCAGTGAATCGGGGATATCAGTCAGTGTTGAAGGAACTTAGCATCTCACAGCTGCTGCTTAGGGGACCAGACCCTGGGAGAACCCCTGGGAAAACCTATGACAAATTGAAGGGCGCATGTGAAAGAAACCAAAATTGAGCTTTTCCAACAAATACATGTGCAACTGAGACTCTGGGGATGCTGAAGCATTAAGGAACTCACAGTACTTCTTGAAATTCACACTATTCTGTTGACGTAAAAAAGGTCTCTTGCGCATGAATTTTAAGAGACCTGACTGCTCTCTTTAGAAGTAGAAAAGACACAATGCCCTAAGTAAACATATAAATCAGTTAGAGAACCTAGAGATTAAGGGTTAGGTTCATAAAGCTTTATGTCTCATGTATGGAAAGTGCCAAAAGTTGCTCTTAATGACTTTGGAAAAGGTATGTGCTGTTTCTGTAGCCCTAGCTCTCTTTCCTCTTGTTAGCAAATGGTTTTATTCCACACTCAAAAAGCTCACATGCCAAAAAAAGAGGGGGAAAAAAAGTGAATGGAATTTAACCAAAAAAATAATAAAAGTCATTTGTGGTTCAAGTACTCGGCCTAAGCTATATTTATTCAGTTGACATTTTTTTCCAAAAAGACCAATGCATAAATTAATGTGCACATGGGCAGGTCTGAATTATACCCTGGCCATTTATAGTATGCAAGGTTTTATGTGACTTCTTACTCTCTTGTTCAATAAAACAATAAGTAGTTATGCAGCAGCCAGAGAAGCCAGTGATTCATTTACTTCCACAGGACGCCAAGAACCTTCTTAAGGAAATACACTCAGCAATATGTAATGAAAACCTTTTGTACTTCTGTGATGCTTCAAGGATTAATAGAAATTCCAAAGACAAGAGATGAATGAGATACAGTAGCAAGCACAGTAGAGGCCAGGGCTGGCCCAGGGGTGACCACATGCAACTCAGCCTTCTCTGAGGCTTCACAGCAAGCACTTTGCTCACACTGTGGTAAATACAATCAATTGCTGCTTGCCACCAGTCGATTCATCCTGCACAGGCTGTTCGCTTCTGCTCATTTGGTTTGTTTTGTTAATGTTGTAGGAACCATCAAGTAAAAGCCTGCAAATCAACTCTGATATGTTTAATAAAGAGTGCTCTGTGTGTGCTTACCGTGCTTTCCAACAGACTTAAAGTGTCTCTTTGGATCACTTTGAAGGTTCCTTTGAGAATTGCTACAGAGGACTTCAGAGAATGAGGAGCATCACAGTGCCATTGGACAAATCCCTGCTGAATGTATTGTCAAATAGTGTATCCATCTCAACGAGGGTATACCAGAAAAGGGAATGTCACAACAAAACATCACACAACAACAAGCAGCTATGGAACAGCAACCATACCAAGACTAAATATACTGAGAATCCTTGACTAGAAAGCAATACAGCTGAAGGAAGACATGAGAGACTTAAAAAAGAAGGGAGGGTTGTTCATTGTTTCTCCCCACAAACAAAATCCAGGAGGCCTTCAGAGGAATGCCTGAACAGAGTAAGATTTAACTCCAGCAAATTTCTTCACATAAGGCATAGTTGCATTGTGGAGTTTGCTGCTACAAGGACACTGTGGAGACTGAGAGTATACATGAGTTACTAACAAGACTGGGACATGTTTGAGGGGCAGAAGTCTGCTGATGGCTACTGAGCAATAACTGCACAGATGAAGCCTGCAGATCAAGGCATCTCTCATCCATTGCCTGAAACTGCAGAGGTTTAAATCACGTGGTGCCATGAATTTTCTGCCCATTGACAGAGAAGAGGTTCAGGTACTCCTAGACAACAAATGCAGAGCAGGAGAGAGAGAATTTTTGCAGCTGAGTATTCTGAGTTTTTTTAGATTAAAGAAGTGATGTAATAACTGATACTCAGTCAGGCAATGAAATCTTTGTAATTCAATAAAGAATTCATGAAAACAACAAGGTGTTTGTTTGCATAGATATCAAAATAGGGTCCAGTAAATTAATATGAGATTTTTGATGTTGCCGAAGTATTTTCTCTCACTAAACATGGATCTTGGTTGCAGCTGACAATGCTGAGGGAAGCACATATATATATGTGCTGTATATATGTGTATATATATATATATATATATATATATATAGGTACAGCATTATACCACCCAAAATCTGAACTGTCTTTGTTTTTAGAGTCTAAAAGGGAAATGAGAACAGCTCAGCATGAAGAGCCAATCTACATACCCTGAAGAGCAAGAAAAGCAAACACTGTTTCTCATAGTAAATGGGAGTCAGAAGGATCACTATGTACTTACTCATCTGTGTGTATGTGTGGACAACACTTACTTGTATTTGGTACCTGTGCAAAAGATGCAGGAGTTGGAGCTGAGGAATTCCTGACCCAGCTAACTCTGCATGCAGGATAGGACAGTTTGCCAGCCTCCTTTTTTTCATAAATGCTCATTCCTAGTGAAATGAACCCAGACTTCAGAATTTTCAATGTTTTTGAACTCCACATATTTCCAAATGGACGTGGAAAATAAACCAGCCGTCAGATGACAAATCAAAGATTAATTTAGGTAACAAAACCAAAAAAATCACCTCCAATCACACATGCAAAAAGTAACATATTGTACATTAAATTCTCGATGTCAGAAAGTAACTGTCGCAATCCAAGCGTGCTGCATTTTCCTTGGAGAGCTGAATGATAAATCTGTATCTTTTGCAAGAGATGAAGAATTATCATGCCCCAGAGATTCACTGGCTCTGTTCTCATGAAAGTCAAACAGGGAGCCAGTGACCCTGGAAAAAGTCTTGTACTGGTCATTAACAAACAGACAGTAACATACCTGTAAGACTTGTTTAATGCTTACTGATAAATGCTAATATATATTGCTAGTGAATTCTCTGAAAGGAATCCAGACCTTGAATGGACTGTTTCCTGTAGAGACAGTCTGACTGGGATTTTCATTCATATACCTTTGAGGTTATTCCAATACGTCTGACAGTGCTATACACACCAGAGCTTCATTCTTCCCTCTCTTACACTATGTATATCAGAAGTAACTTCCAGACACAAAGAATTCTCACCAAGTAAGTGTTGATATGTTGGTATGAAAAAACGTGGGATTTTTTGTCAAAATTAAGTCTTTTTTGCTCAGTCTTCACCTGTTTCATATTATTTCAGATGGAAAATGCATTTGCTTAAAAATGTTTATGCTTTTAATGCTTATGATAAAATATTTTGAAATCAGAATTTTGTCTTCAAGTAAAAAAAAATATTTAAGAAAATAAGTAATGTTCAGATTTATTTCTCAAACTTCTGGCAAGGAATCTTGAAATGTCTGAAAATATTGAATTATTTTCTTACTATTTCAACTGATATTTCAGATTTGCTCCTCAAGTCTGTAAGCTTGAAATGGTATCAGGCAAGCAATGGTCTTACTTCAAATGAAATTCAGATCTATCACTCAAATTAAGAATTCTAAAACCAGATACTGAATCAACTCAAACATGTAATCATGAGAATTTTTAACAGCTATAAGTAACATTGTGGTTTCACTGTGGTTACTTTTAGATTTACACACAACTGGCATTTCATCATACAACATTATAGCAGTCCCCATTGTCCCCACTGGTAATTGCAATGAGCAGTCTCACTAAGATGGGAGAGGTGAGAGGACTCACATTTGTCAGAAGTTGTCTTTCAGTAAAAGCAGTGCTTGGCTATTTTGTGTTTTTTTGGTGTTTTTTTTTTTTGTTTGTTTGTTTTTTGTTTTTTGTTTGTTTGTTTCTTTGTTTTAGTGATGGGAGAAATCAAAACTGGCAGTTTTACAGGCCAAATAACTGACAGATCCATTGAAGATATCTTCCTATGAACCCAGGGAGCTGTTAGCAATGGTGTTGGAGAACAGTCCCTAAGGGATTGGAGGTTGGACTTGACGATCTCTGAAGGTCCCTTCAAACCTCTATAATTCTGTGGTTTTAATATAACTTAGGTTCTTAGATTCCCTACGTGATGACTGGCACCCTGTGAATTTAATGCAAACCTTGCACTCATATTATTACAGAAAGCATTTGTAGGGCTGTCCATCAGGCTCTGACCCATGGTATGGAGGCCATCTGTTCTAAGATCTTCCCTGAAATACCACTTCACTTATAACAAGGCAAGTATTCTTCCTTGCACTTAATGCTGTTGTAGAGGTCTTTCAGACTACCTTTCAGCAGAACAGATCCATCTTATTTTAGTAACTTTTATATTAGGGCAAGTCACAGCATTAAATGCTAATTCAGACCTAAAGGGTTGTCAGCAGATTGCCCAGTCCAACCTTCCACTCAAACCTGGATAAACATTGAAATCAGACCTGGTTGTTCAGGGCTGTCCAGTTAATGCTTGAAAACCTCCAGCTATAGAGATTTGGCATCTTCTTAGGCAGCCTCCTCCAGTGCTCCTCCAGTGCTCAACTCTACTAACCAATGGATGTAGCTTACTCATCTAGCTAGGAAAGGAATTCATAAATAATCCTAAGGAAAATTTTTTGACACACGAATCTTGTTGCTACCCATTTTCAGGTAAGCTGCTGGAGTTTCAGAAGGATGTGGAACAGAAGCATTTGGATTACAGCCTAGAGAGGAAATGGCTGAAGAAGATCTTGGAATTTGATAATTTGTTGGACGTTTTAGGCAAACAGAGGGGAAGTCGTGACTGAAGATGGGGAATACAAGCATCCTTAGCACTACGTGCTGCAGCTTTTCACCTTCTGTAGCCACCTTCTAGAAAGTACTATGAATAATTTCTTATTTTGCCAAAGGTGAATGGGCTTTTAACACTTTTTTTTCTTTTCTATAGACTAGGAACTTAAGAGTTTTCATCAGCCATTGCTCTGTGAGTGGGTTCAGGTCAGTTTTGGGTGGGAGCACTTCCAGTTTTCTTACACCCTGAGAACAAGCAACCATAATTCTTTCTATCTCAGTTACTTAAGGCAAGTGCAAAGGCACAGTCATTATTAACACATTTATCTGTACAAGGTTAAACAGTGGCTGCTTTAAAACATATAGACGCTTCACTCAGTCCTCAAGAAATCATCTTTTGTGGAGTACTTTCCAGATGCAACCCATATTAAATCTCCTCCTTTTTGAGAGAAGTAATGATTCTTCCACCTAGAGAATGTTGCTCTGATGTCATTTCATCATTTGCTCTTTCCTGGGAGCCAATATCATGCATAAGAAGCTGTACATTGTTTCCTACTTTCCCAGCTATTTTGCTCGTGCTGGACCTTTTGGCAGATAGAAATATCTGCTAATGGATAGTTGCTTCAATAGACAGCGATGCTGTTGTTTTATCTGAAGCTGCTCTCCAGTGGTTCCTGTCCTTTCAGAATGCTGGAACTCAGTCCTAGTGATAGCTGTTTGGACTAATCACTGAGGACTGAAATATAGGTCAGCTTTTCTGTCTGTGTTTTTTAAAATATAGCCAGATGGGGAGATCATTAGAAAATATAACATAGAGTATATTGACAATACTCATCTTGTATTTCACATGGACTTGCTAAGTTCAGTCTAAGTTATGGAGGAATGTCTGAATGTCATTGCTTTTTGGCTCTGTTTGGGGTGTCTTGTCCTCAGCTTTGGAAAGACAGAAATATTGTTGCTAGATATACCGTCTTCTTGTCTGGAAGGGACTTAACTGGAGACTGTGAATCAGGTTAATAATACTGGCATCATTTTTAATATCTCCTTGACTTGGAAAGCCTTGTGTCGGCTATAGAGTTAAAATGTAACTTCCAGCTATGTGCTTTGCTTAAGTAATTTTCCTGTTTATCTCACAACAGCTTGGAGAAGCCTGACCCTGAGATTGGGTGTTTTACCTCTTAATCTTGCTGGGTTATAACTTATTTACTGTGGTCTTGATTTCTTGTGACAATATTCGGCATAATAATGCCTTTTTTAGATCGAGTACCTCTCAAGACACAGTGAAGCATGTGTGAGCCTTTATTCTGTGCAAATCTCCAGACTGAAAGTATCCTGGTTGTATTGAGGCTGGTGACCCAAGTTATCCACCACCAAGTCACTTCTGCAGTCACTAAGCCATTTTGCATGCAGTGATCTCCCAAAAGCCCAAGAGAATGGGATTTCCTCTTTCTGAAATATAGCTTATCTTGTCTTTGCCACACACCAAGAAAGGCTTAAAATGTTATTTATTGATGTTAATTTCCCTACAGTGACAAAATTAGGAACCATGTTGGTATTTAATCTTTTTTTTTTTTTCAGTTGTTTTATCTATACACATCTGACTATTTTTTTGGATTTGAGTGTCCTTTAATAAACCTCCTTGGTTTTGAAAGGGATAAATTTGCAGCACTTATTAATATCATTACTTCAACATTGCATTTGTTGAACATTCATTCCTAAGCATGAAGTCTAGCTTTGTCTTGCATCTGTTCAGTGGGGCTCTATATGCCTCCGTGATTTCTCAGGATATACTTATTCTTGCTTGACTGAACACATCTCTAAAGACTTTTTTCACATTGTTGCACTCAGGAGTTTTATTACAACATTGTTATTGCATTTTCTTTTCTCCTTTTTATGGAACCTTTTTTCCTAGGGTGCTTTTTTTGACCATTCACCAACACACGCATCTTCTCCTGACTACAGGCATAAGCTGACTGTCAGCTGTTCTCCAGCCTGAGCAATATCTACCTGCTTTTTCCCTGTAGGTTGTGGCCCTTGACCCCTTTATCAACTGTGTGTCTGGATCTGAGGCTACCCTGGTTTATCACGGGCTCTTCTGAACCAAGGGGCCCAGAACAAAACAGACTATGCGAGTTATGCTCTTGGAATCGGGAGGACTGATGGTGTGACTAAGTGCTCACCAACATGAGACAGGGTCTCACATCTGAGTCCTGAGCTGTGAAAAGGGGAATGCTTTATGTCACTGATTTACTTGGGTTCCCTCGGAGTGTATCCAAAAATAGCAATTTACTTTTTTGAACAAAGCATCCTGTCTGATTAATTTGTATGCTGTCACTGCCTGGTCCCTTCATTACTGTCTTCTATCTGGGCTCCTCTCATATGGTCCCCTTCTTCTGCACTTATTATTTCCCTTAGCCTCCTGTCAACTGGAGGCTACGAATAAGCAATATTGTTCATCCTGGCAATACTGAAAGAGAATTCAAGTTTTGTTTTTCCTCAGAAGACCTCTCTGCATGAGAAGGTCAGTTTTATTTTCTGGGGAAGGCACTAGATAATAAGAAGTGGAGGATGCATGGGAATTGCCCCAGGTACTTGGGAAGCTGCACACTGTTCACAGAGGCTGGGAATTGCCCCCTTCACCACCAGGTGTTTCACTGGGTTCTGCCATGGTGAACTCACATTCTTGCTATCTGCAAAACTCACCATTCATGTTGGGCCAAACCAGCTCTTCAGGAAGGCAATCATCCTTTTGTGAATGATTTCAGCATGAATGGAAGCAAGACTTTCTCTACCCAATCTGTTTTCCTCTCCAAGTGCCAAGTTCTCCCTACACTGTTTTGCTGTAAATGTAATAAAAAACTTGCTGTTCCTACTAGTAGCAATACTCTGGATGGGAAGTGCTGCTAGTCTTGTTTATTTTGGCTTGAACCATCATGCTCCATTGTATTATTACTTTCCACAACTCATGTGTGTGTGTATAATTCCTTGACTTTTTATGCCTACACACCAGGGGAGGTGCAGAAGCCAAATGTGATCCACAGATGTCCACAAGTTAACCCAGCAGCTCCCCTCTGCTCCTCAGGTGACCCGCAGATCCAGCAGAGCGGGGCCACCCCAGTCCCTCAGGCTGCCACCATTTGCCCCCACCGCACTGCCACGCGCGGGTCAGAAGCGGCCATCAGACAGCTGGCAGGCGGCCAACACCCTGCTTGGTTGAGCAATATTTTGGGAGCCCTTGTATGTTGTTTATTGCAATTACCAGTGGGCAAACCCTGAAGAGCTGGGTTTGTTTGAGTTACTGCAATCAAAGCTGCAGGGTTCAGTTTTCAGAGGTTAGCGCTTGAGCAACTTCTTTCTATTTACTTGGAGGTTCAAGATCTATTAAAAGGAACCATTCTGCTCTTTTGTCTCGTGTAAGCTGTATCACATTTGGCAGGAATGAAAGTACAATGCTTTCTTTGTATGTAATATATTGCCTAAAAAAAGGTATGTGATTGGAATGAGAGAGGTGCTGGCTGCAGTTACTGCCTGACTGGAAAGGGATGTATTTTCTCTGATGCAGAACAATTGTGCAAGCTGACGAAATGGTACAAATCAATAGACTTATTGCACATAAAGTTTGTACTCACAACTCCATTCATGTGACAGGTAACGTCCTGGTAAAAAGATAGCACTTTACAAATCCACTGCACTTGCCACTAACTATTGTGGCTTTCTTTTTCTTTTTCACATTTCCTATTTTATACGGGAGAGTGAAAATCAAAATCAGCCTCATTTTTTTTTTTTTTTTAACAGATAACTTTGCAAGAGTTCTCAGTGCTTGAGGCTCACAAGATCACATACATTTGTTTCAAAATATTTTTTCAACTCATCCATGAAATAAAGAAACAGTATAAAAGTATAAATAAAAGTATAAAACAACATTTGTCTCAAAATATATGTTTAACAGCATGTCTCAGTAATCTTGACTAAGAATATCTGAATGAAAGCCATACGGACAAGGAAATCTTATTTCTTTTTTTTAGTTTCATGCTGCATTTCCACACACAATTGCAGAACATGATACCGGGACTGTAATAACAGATTTAGTGTCTTCTTCAAAATGTAGGGAAAGAGGCTGAGAGGAGGGAGCAGAACCAAGCTAATCTCACTTTGTTAAAAGAGGACCACTAGTTCATGTTAAAAAACAAAAAAACAAAAAAACACAAATGACTGTTTCAGCATTAATAAAAAATGCGTTCTAAATATGAAGAAGGTTCCAGCACATGATTGATCATGTCTTTCTTGAAAACAATTTGTCTACAGCAGCTGTAAGCTATTGGTCACCAGTTTTCTTCTTATAGACTTACATAATCTTACAGTAGTAGAGTCCAGACCTAAATGTAGAATCTATCTATACAGAACAAAGTTTTGCTAAGTATGGAGAAATATTAAAACAGCATTAACTGAAGTCAGAATCTCTGTGAAATAATGACATTGATGCAGAGATCTAATGTTACCTATGATTTAAGTTTTAACTCCTTGTTATTCTTCCATTCAGCTTTAGCTTCCCTGAAACTTGGCTTCTAAAGGACACAAACTTTGAAATGTATCTGCAGTATCTCAGTTATCTTTTAGGATGTTTCAATTAAGCTTTAAGATCAGATTTTGATTGAAATAGGAACCACATCTCCTTGATATTTATTTCCTTTACAGATGGAGTTACCACATTATGGATTAATATTTATTAAAACTTATTATTTCAGAACTGATGAGTCCATAAAATTTCTTTTCTCAGTTTGGATGTTTGTATTCCTCTGTAGCTCTTGATGTTTTCTTGGAACTTTTATTCGTGTTCAAAACTCCAGTCATTTCACCCTCAACGTTCTCCTGGGTTTGCACCTAGAATGCTGTGTGCCTGGAGTATAGACTGAAGTAAGTCGTTTTCCTTTTCCATGCATTTTCTATTCAATATGTAAGACTCTCTAAATTCCAACATCACCATTTCCTTTGCATTTTCCCTTATGAGTTGTTGTATCAACCTTTGCTGAGCTCATTTCACAACATCATAGAGCATGTTTTTGAGTAGACAAGGTCTTAGATGGCAACCCACTAAAACAGGTATTCATGAGTTGCAGTATATCTTAGGATTTCACATTGCTGAGCAAAAGCAGCATAGCAGTCAGTATTCAGAACTGGAGATTGCTCTAATTGCAGGTATAATATCTCTAAGAGTGTACAGGCTGTCTTGCATCAAATTCTTTGCAAGCATTCCTGTTACCTACATGCTATGTATATATGTATATATATATATATATATACACACTCTATATACCCTATATACTCTCTCTCTAAATATGTATATATATAACTGCCCTTCACTGGAAAAGTTGGATTCTATATATGATAGAATGCCACTTTGCTAGAAAATTTCTAGAAATACACTTTACTACTTCAGCAGCACAATAGAATCTGTTAACTTGATTTGACTCTTTCTCAACCAATTGAGAAAATCCATGATCATATTCTGACTTCAGAAAAAGTAGCTGAAAAAGTAGCTGAAAAAGTTGTGGTCATATTCTTCATATTTTCACCTTGTTCTTAATAGTGGCTGCATGGGACAAATTCTTGTTGGCAAGATAATATATTGTACTTAGCATTTTTATTAGAATCTTCCTGTTTTCTTCCTTCTTCTGGGAGTTCTGAAAAAGAAGTATGTCACCACCATTCCTTGTGGTCTTTTGAACAGTATCAGCTGCTCCGTGATGACATGGGGAAACATGGTGCCGCTCAGATTTGTCTCTTTTTCCAATTAGGGAATCCAGACTGTGTGAAAGCTTCCTCAATGCATTTCACTAGAAATATTTTGCAAAAAAAGTGGCAACAAAGTACATTAACTCCATTAGCACTGGAAAAACAGGTCCAGTGAAAAGTACAAAACCAGGATAAGCATAAAGAAAGGCTTGCTTTTTTGAAGTCATGCATAGGGAGAGCTCTAAGTCGTGGCTGATGAGGTATTCAAAAGTGTCAGGCAATTAGTGTTTGGTTCTTGTTGTAGATGACAGTGGAGACATGTCAGTCCTACAACTAAAACTGAATTTGATCCACTTGTTGTTGAAGGTATAGCCGCCTCCTTTTAATTAGGTACGGTTCAAGTTATTCTAATTTTGCACTTTTAAAATAAACACTTTGGGATTTTCCATTTCAATCAGTCACTGATCACTTAGTAAGAATGGCATGGGATTAAAGAATTAGATCCACACAATACCGGACCATGTAGCTGGCCCCTGGCTTTTGTATAGTCCCTTGTTCTGCCTAAAAGGGTCTACAATGCAGCAGATGGGAGAAAGGAAACAGCCTTCACCTGATCTGTTCATTGCCCAGAAAACAATTGCCTATATGTTTTGCTTATATAACCTCTCCTTTCCTGCCTCAGACAGGGATCCTAACAAGGAAAAAAAGACAAATAAGATGCCAGTTGGCAGCCCCTTGGCCCCCAGGACTAATTGCGCTGGGGTCAGAGATTTCATGATGTCTGGCCTCCCTCCTTTTGTGCAAGGAGCTCATGGAAAAACCACAGGAAGGGAAGAAGATCAGCACCACAGAGGAAGCTCTGAGAGCCATCCCAGCATACGGGCAGCTGGGATCCCATGTGGGCCATCCAATGTGGCCAGTGAGGTCAATTTGCTTCTCTGTCACATGCAGAAGCTTGTCCACAACATGTAGAGCAGTCCAAGCTCCTCCAAATGAGAATCTCCTTGCCCAGCAATACTGGAGCCATTCTAGGAAGGAGCCATGAGTTTTTAGTCTGCCTGACATCAGCCACACAATGGAAGGGATGTAGGTACAGCCACAAAGCAGACAAGAGCAGGTTGATCCTTTTCTTGTCCATGCTTGCTCTCCTTCCTTCCCCATCAGAGCCCAGAGTATCTCTCCACAGCTGCACTCACACCCACAGAGAAAGTGTGAGAAGTCCTCCACTAGGATGTGAAAAAGGTGGCCAGTAGTTTTTGGGAGAAGTGGTGGGAAGCATAAATATGTACATATGAATACATAAAGACACATGAATGCATTGGTGAATTCCAAATTTCTCAGTATCAACCACCAATTAAAGCTGAGTGAAGTGCTGATTTGTTAGGAACTGTTAAGTACAGAAACATGAAATCCACAAAATAGTTTGAATAAAAGATGGTTCAGTCCTCTGTTTAAATTAGAGACCTTCTTCTAAACTGAAAAGAATTTCAGTTACAGTCTTAGATAAATACAGTAACTGACTAAAGAGTCATCTTCATCCCCTAACTAGACTGAGCATTGTTATGGACCAGCTTGGTCATAGACCAAAAAAGCTGCAGAAAGTAGCTGTACATGGTCTGTGAAACAACTGATAGATGACCCAGAGAAACTTGCTTTCCTTTTCACCAGAAAGGGAATCAGAAAAAAAGCAGCAGAAAACAGTCATCCAGGATGAAGTCTGGTTAGTCAGAGTAGATGAAAAGCTGAGGAGGATACAAGAATATTGTCTTGTATGTGGACCTCTTTCTTAGAAACAAGAGCTGAAGTGTGCATATCTGGTCACATAGCAAGACATGCCAGAGGCAGCAGGTGCAGACTGCAGTGACAGCTCATCCAGGATCACAGCCCTCAAAAAGAGCATTAACTATGAATGTGATGGAGCTGTGGTATGACTTGGCTGTTCTGGTGGGATGGATCCAGTCTGTGCATTCCCATTACCTTTGGAGGTCCATGCAAGCTCAATAGCTCTCTGAATTTTCAGTTAATCACCCAGCATGAGTCAAGGTAGATCTAGCAGAATGTCTGTGTGAAAGATTGATGAGGACAAGAAAAATGGTGTGAAGAGGACACAAAGTTTGTTACTGCTAAGTTATACACCAGAAGGAAAGGGAACATGCTCCCTCATACTCAAGAAGACAGTAAAAATATCTGTCTTGGTGCATTGTTTGCATCACAGCTACCAGTGTCTCAGAAACAATTTAAAGGTCCAAAAACATACTAGGGAACCAAGGACTTTCTGCAATTTCATTTTTCCTTTTATTAATGGCAGTAATTACAGAGTCTTACCTGTTAGAGCAGTTCCTAGAGTAACACAAAATCTTAAACCAGAATTGTTTCCCAATTATTAGACATTCAGTGTTAGCAATTACTACATGTTTTTATTATCCAGTTAACAGTAAAACCTACCATATAAGTAACTGATAACAACTTGTCTGGGCATAACATTAAAGACTACAAGTGAGAATAGAAGCTTCCATAGATGTTTGAGTCTTCCTGAGGAGGGGTTGCCTTTTTTATTATTTTTTAAACTTTTGTCACATTAGAAACAACTGGCAGGTCACTTAATTTACTCCAAAGGGGATTTCTATGATGTCTTAGAGTGCTTGCTTATCATGTTTTCTTGTGCAAGGTTATGAATGAGATTGAAATATGGTGCTGTAAGTTACCTGACTGGAAACTGTTGTAAGTGGATATCTGTTGAGAGCAAATGTCAAGTTTGTTGCAGGGAAAACTATTAACAAGAGGTTGTGAGGAGTACATGGCAGGTACCTTTACATTTTTCACCCTGCTTCTTGACTTTCCCTCTTGAAATCTGCTCTTTGGTCCTTGTAGGATGTCAGTCACACCACCTTACAGTCCTGTACACTTTACACCTGCCAGCAAGGGAAGTCATATCATCCATGTGTAACTAATTCATGCTGCTTCTGAACCAGCTTCATGGGAGGCCTGCCTGGTTATTTCAGAGTCACCAAGGAAGCATGACATTCAAAAACGTACCTGAAGAAGGTGGAGAACATCCTCTCTGTCCCTAGCATTATAGAACCCAAGGTGATTTTGGGGGTCAACAACTACAAGAAACATTTATTACCCTTCCATGAGCTTACTGTCTGCAGTGTACAAATTATTAGCAACATATGGATTTTCATGAGCTATGGATCAAATATATTCTGTACATATTTACCAAAATAATAATATATTAATGGTACATGTAAATCTAGTGCATTTCCTTGCAACTAAGAGTATATATGAAATGGTCACGTTCAAACTTTAGAATGCTTCATTTTTTTATTCATACCAAGGCAAAAATGAGATCTATACGCAAAAATGCTGAAATATGGAGATAAGTGTCTGATTCTTATCTTTGGTAATGGGAATGCCAGTACAGAAGCAAAGCTTGACTTTCACAGTAGTTTATTGTGCAGTTTTGGGGAAAGTGTATAGTAGGTGTCTTCACCTCATTGTGCCTACAGCCTTTGGCTGGTTTGTTTAGACCAAGTTTTTCCCAGCAGAGGCTCTGTGCTTCCACTGTATTGTATGGTACATAGAATCATAGAACCATAGAACCATAGGGGTTGGAAGGGACCTCAAGAGGTCATCGAGTCCAATCCCCCTGCCAAAGCAGGTTCCCTACACCAGGTTGCACAGGTAGGCGTCCAGGCGGGTCTTGAATATCTCCAGAGAAGGAGATTCCACAACAATAATTGTTTTAGTGTTTCATCATATAAACAGAGTGATTTGATCCAAGTAGCCGAGCAAGATATCTGTTCAAAAATGCCTGTTCAGTTCACATAAACAGAAGCTTGATGTATGAGAATAAAGTCTGGATGATATTGTATTTTTGGTATGAAAATGAAATACCCACTCCAATCTCTCCATACTAAAAGCAAAGGGGATCTGAATGGCTTGGGACAGAGTAGTTCCAGATCGAGAAAAAGAGACAACCCAATGGGAGCATCTGTGACAAGTCCATGTTAGAGAGAGAACAGGTGACAGAGGAATGAAAAGAGAAAAGGGCCACAGCTACGAGGATTTCAGCAATCTCTCAATTCCCTGCATGCATCCTCTGCAGGACATGGGGCCAATGATGCCATTCAATTATGCAAGCTTAACTCTGCAGTCCTCAGAGCAGTGCAGCAGCAAAAGGTTGCAAAAGCAACATTTCGAAGCGAGTTTTGTATGCCGTGCATTGTACTGCTTGGAAGATGGATCTTAATATCCTTCGCTCAACAAGTAGTTTAAGAAAACTGGACATCAGAAAGCTTGTGGTTTCACAAATTTATGACATACTTTCTTTTATCTCTTCCTGGTTTGCTGTAGTGAAGCCTTTGGAGTATCCAAGCACAAGCACAGCTTGACACAGGCAGACAGAACACTGTAACAAGCCAATAAAAAGACAAAGCCACCACATAGCTGAAAACGCCTCTGAACTAACCCTCGAAGCACACAAAGCCACCTGCCTTTTCACTTGCATCACTGGGCTTGTCTTATGGAAAGACTCTGAAGTCACAAGGAACCTGATCCTGAAATCCTGCACAGAAATCTTGGCTGCCTATCCCTATCCAGTTTGGTATCCCCATGGGAACCTCTCACAAAATGCTGGAGTACACATTGGTTCTTCTAGAGAAGAAGAGATAAAATATCTCATGCTAGCTTGTAGTTTCAGACACTCCCATCACCCTGAGATGGGTATGAAGTTCAGCGTATTTTTAGGAGTGAAAAAAAATGACACTTCTCAGTGAAAATAGCGCTTTGTTCTCCAGGAACTGTGCTCCTTATTAGGCACTATTTTATGAAGTGAACTGAATCTCATTGAAATGTTGCCTTTATTTTCAGAAAGTTATGAGAAGTCTTTCACCTCCTTTACATACTCAGGAGTGGAGCTGCTCTCCACACACAGACATGTGCTCAGGCTTACAGACACACTGTGCTTGGAGCCCCGTGATTTGGAAGGCATATCCAGGTAATGAGATAGCAAACAGGAGGTCTAAAGCCACAGCTGATGTCTGGGTCCTGATCATCCACACCAAGGCCTGGCTGACACGCTGGATCCAGTCATGGTGTTCAGAAGCCTTCGCCTTCATGCATGGTATCTGACTCCATCCACAGATGCCTGCAGGGCCCACTTGAGCTGGTTGCTCACATCACAGGGAGGTGATTTTGCAGGGTCGCAGGCAGGCAGGGTCCCATAGGGCACAGAAGAGGGGCTGGAGCCTGTTCCACTCCCAGGTTTTGAGGTGACACATCCATGCAGCACAACTCTGCAGCCATGGAAGGACAATTCTTTACAATCACGCAACCCCCTGAAACATACTGGAGCCTGCATAGATGTAACTGAGGCACAGTTTGGTCTTCATAATCTTTATTGCTGACGATGATGGTGATGATGATGTGTGAGAAGGAAATAGCGCAAGCTTGACCTTCACACCCCAGGGGGAATTCGCAGAGCTGGCAGTTATAAAACCCCTCGGCTTTTCACTTGTGAACCGAGCAAATTTGTTCTGGGAATCATTAATACATAATGCCATTTTGAAGCTAGTTTTTGGAATAGAATTGCACACTGCACTATCCAAATCCTTCTGTCATCCCCACACAATTCTGCAATAGCACCAGGGCTGAAAGAAGTCAATTGTACTTCAGGAATTATGGGCAGGCAGTTTAAATAAAGAAAAGTATCTGCTATTTGGTGCTTTCCATTCCTAATGTGATTCTGTTCTGTTAAAATTCATTAGGTGACCTAGATCCTGAGAACCTATTCCTGCAAATTGCTGAATGCTTCCTGGGAAGTGTTGCAGGTTTTTGACTCTATGTAATGGGACATGAAAGAGGTCAGCACCGTCCAACGGCTATCCCTTATGTCTCTTCAAAATGCTTTGAGTCTGCTCCCTTTCCTCGAGGTGATGTAGTGACAGCCCTAACAGTTCTGAAGGATGGAGGAAAAGGAAAATCAAAAATTCCAGACTCAGAGTTAAAACTGAACAAATTCATGACCTCTTGCATAAGCCCACAGTGAGCTCATGCTCCAAGTAAGTGCTGGACATGAATTGGAAAAGCCAGGTGTAACAACTTAGAGACCAGCCTCAAAGCTTTTACTGATGTGCATGATATTAGCACATCTTCACTGTCTAAGCTTTTTCCATCCCTTCCATCTTACTTTCCTTCCAGATGAAGACCTAATGTGAGATAGGAGAGGAACACAACTCATCCAAATACATCACTGAAATTGTAATTTCACATGGGTTTGCATTTTTTGCACATTAGCTGTACAAGCACTGAAAGGCTTTGATGTGCTTGCAGTGCAAGCTCTCCATTCTTCTGCTAACTCTCCTTCATTAGAGTTATTCAGACACAGCCGTTCAGTGTGGAGAAAGAAAATCATATGACTTTTTAATTTAGTTATTGTACTCAGCCTGTACGCAGTCTAAAATTAAATGGAGGGAAAAGGCTTGGACTGATGCTTTGCTACAGGTAAAAGGTTAAAATCACAAAAATGTCTGGAGATGCAAAAGTGGAGTTTCCAACAGTAATCCTTAACTTAGCTGCTTGTCCTCTGTATTTTGGAATCTCTGTTTAAAAAAAAAATAATAATAAATAAAAATAAATAAAAGAAGACAAAATAATTACATATTTGGCAATTTTGTTCCCCAAGGAAAAAGAGAACAAAAGACTGTCTCTCTGTTGCTGAATTAACATCCTTCTTGAAATTTTAATGTCAACACAGGGTGCACAGGACTTTTGACAATGTCGCTTCATGCCACTTCTGCTGTCCCTTCCCTTGCAAGTGAAAAGCAAAGTCTGCCATAGTCCTCATGTCCTCCATCACTATGTAGGACACAGTGCTTTACTTCACTATATGCATTTGAAAGGGGAAAAAGTTTATTATGTTTTTGAAAGTTTTTATTTATGCTTTTTTATTTATGCTTTTGAAAGTTGCTTACTTTGCTTTGGAGCTGGATTTTTGCCCTTCAGTTACAGACCATTTTATGAAGGTACCACAGTGTGTGTCCCTCTTTTCAAGCACATCTGCAGTTCTGCTGGGCTCTCCCATTGCTGAGTCATAACTTTCTTGCAAGCTGGTGGCTTACATCTACCCACACATCTACCTGCCTGCCTGGAGGCTGAAACTTCTGTTGCTTGCACAGCTTGATGTATCTGAAGAAGAAACCAATCACGGTCAGTCTATGGAAAGATGTCAAATGGTCACTGAGCCTCAAGATGAGTATTTCAGCTGTTTTAGTTATAGCTGTGTTCAGAAAACCACCTACCTCAGGAAAAGTGTTGCTTCTTTTTCTCCAAAGTGAACACTTTCCAGTTTTAAAAAGTAGTTGCTATCAGGCAGTGACTGAGAAAGGTTTTAGGCCAAAACAAGGTTATGATGGAGAATGTTTATGAATCTTAACTGAAGTAGTTGCTGCTGTAAGACTTTGGGAGGCATTGTACCTTGAAAGATCAAAAAGCAATAAAGAGCTGAAAATATGTTACTATCTTTTAAAATGTGCTTGTAGGACATAAACCTTAACATTTAATGTTCGTTTCTGGGAAAAGAAAAAAAACAACACTGAAATAACACACATAATATAATTAAGATAATAAATGGAAACCTTTTTTTCATCATTTCTGTAACTACCTTAAATATCTGCTGGAAATGATTATATCGGCACGGGCTGGACTATATTAAAATAATGAAGAGTGAAGTTTTCACTGTGTTCCCATTTAATCATCACCTCACAACTTTACATTTTAATGTCTGACCTTAGGATATCCTCTTCCACTATCACATTAAGAATGTTGAAAGGAAACAGGAAGGGCCACAAGGGCTGTAGTTTCCTCAGAAGAACAGTGGCTATCAGCCTAATGGACTCAGAATTTCTCAGACAAAGAGCAGCAGCAGCTCAGCCCACAGACAGTTATCAAATGTTCACACAATATGAGCCTTTCCTCTAATTAACAGAGTTGCTTCCAATGAGGATGCTGTCTTTTGGCATTATGTTACTGAAAAGAACAAAAATCAGCTGCATATTGTGATCTATTCTATAAAAGGCCCAACAAAATGAAGAAGACAAAACTTTCATTGCTTCCACTCCATTGCTTTAAAAAAGTGAGAAAGACTACCTGTCAAAACATTAGGAGCTTCATTTTCCATGATGATTCAAAGGCTAGATTTGAGGTAAACTCCCAGAGTCACTAAGCACATGGCAGGTTCCTGAGCATTGCTTCTGGAGAGGTATTACTAAACATTACTGACTAGCATACAAATGAAAAGGTAGAGAAGAAGAATCAGAATGACTTGTTTTCTGACATGAAATCTGTAACATTCCTGAAAGGGCAGGGATGAAGGAATTGTAATGGATGGAAACAGAAGATGAATTATTTAACAGGTTCCTTTCAGCAAATAGGTTGATGTTAAAATGCCAAGTTCATGTAAGAGGTGAATCGGGAGAAGACTAGAGCTCTCCGTCATTGTACACAGCATATAGGGCTGAATCACTGGGAAATCTTGGTTATTACCAGAAAGCACTTCTAAACGTGAGATGTGTTTGCTCCATATCAAGCTAGTTGAAACCTGGAATCTAATATCGCCTACAACAAATCAGTTTCATATGGCTCTCTTAATGAGAACTAGCAAAGGATCCATCCTGGAAAAAAAAATACATAAGGAGCAATTTCACTTTCAACAGATCCTGAACTTGGCTGCCTATAAAACGTGCAGTGTAAATGATACTGGATGGTCATGAACTTTTGCAGACAGGAGGAGCCATAGAGTGAACTATGGACCAGAATTCTTGAGTTCTGTCATTTCTAAATTAACTTTTCTTTGGTAGTATCAGGATGTTTGTACTACATTCAAGGGACTCCCTCTGGTGTATAACTTAACACATGAAATTTTTTGCCTTATTCTTTACCAAAGGGTCTGTGTAACCTGGTTGCACAGATGAGCTGCTTTTATGACAGTACAGAAGGTGTGTGACACATGCGTTTCTACTACAAACTGAAGAAATGACCCTTGATTAGATCATGGCCACGGAGGAGATGGGAATCAGGGAAACAGCAGGTGTTTCCTTGAATGATGTGTGTCCCTTAGTCCAAAATGGCAGCAGCCTCTTCAGGAGTGCCTTTGTGGCCCCACAAACAAGGGTCCTGAGCATCACTAGACTCTTTCTTTTAAAGGGGATCCTTTTCTGGAAGTGTTAACAAAATTTTAGCCTTGAAAACAGGGCACTGAGGAACTGACTGGTTCTTTCCTCACCCCTTTTCTTCACTGTTCATCCCACATTCTGTTCCCAAGGAAAAAAAAAAAGGGGCAGATAACATCATAAAAATCTCCCTCTCGACCTTTTCCTTTCTTCTCCCATTCTTCTTTCCCTTCTTTCATTTTTCTTTCTTTCGTTTTTCTTTCTTTATCTTTCTTTCTCTCTTTCCCCTCCTTCCTTCCTTCCTTCCTTCCTTCCTTCCTTCCTTCCTTCCTTCCTTCCTTCCTTCCTTCCTTCCTTCCTTCCTTCCTTCCTTCCTTCCTTCCTTCCTTCCTTCCTTCCTTCCTTCCTTCCTTCCTTCCTTCCTTCCTTCCTTCCTTCCTTCCTTCCTTCCTTCCCTCCTTCCTTCCCTCCTTCCTTCCCTCCTTCCTTCCCTCCTTCCTTCCCTCCTTCCTTCCCTCCTTCCTTCCCTCCTTCCTTCCCTCCTTCCTTCCCTCCTTCCTTCCCTCCTTCCTTCCCTCCTTCCTTCCTTCCTTCCTTCCTTCCTTCCTTCCTTCCTTCCTTCCTTCCTTCCTTCCTTCCTTCCTTCCTTCCTTCCTTCTTCCTTCCTTCTTCCTTCCTTCCTCCTCTCTCTCCCTCTTTCTTTCTCTCTCTTTTTCTTTCTTTTCCTTTCTTTCTTACTCTTTTTCTTTCTCTCACTCTCTTCTTTCTTCTTTCTTCTTCTTCTTCTTCTTCTTTCTTTCTTCTTCTTCTTTTCTTCTTTCTTCTTTCTTCTTTCTTCTTTCTTCTTTCTTCTTTCTTCTTTCTTCTTTCTTCTTTCTTCTTTCTTCTTTCTTCCTTATTTTCTTTCATTCTTTCTTCTCTTTGTCTATCTTTCTTCCTTACTTTTTCTTTTCTTTCTCTCTCTCTTTCCTGTTCCTGTTTATTCTGCCTTCCTCTTTCCCTTTCTCCCCTGTTTATTTAATTATTATTTTTTCTGGAAATGGTAGGTATGGAAGTTCTTAGGTGTCTCTAAAAGCGTAAATAAAGCAAGGGAATCCCATATTTTCTGGATAGTTCCCCAGTTCAGTGCTCCTACAGTCTGCACAATTTTCATGCTCAGAAAGGCGAGGCTTCCATAAAAAATTACTGGAAACAACGTATTAGAGAGTAGAAGATCTCCTTTGTGGGATTCTGTCTTTCGATGCAGCCTTTCATGAAGCTATGTTTTTTCACATATCATACAGACAAAAAGGAGGTACACGGTTATTTTAAAAGCAAACACCAAATAAAAAATGTAAGTCCCTTTTCTTATGCCTACTCGAATCCTACTGTAAATAAACTAACAGCACAGCATCCACAGGATTGAAATTTCCCTTCAATTAGTGTGCTGGCATCGAATATCAGAAAACTTCAATTATGTATACTTTGTATGCAAAGTTAATCTCCATTTTATCTCCTTCCATATCACACACCATAGGTACCCATAACAAAAGATAAGCTGTAGGCACTACAGGGTGTGTGAAGAAACTGAGTTTGTTTTATTTTTTCTGGGGTGGGTTTGATATTAAATTAGGCTTTTTTCTCAAATGTTTTAGTTGATTAGAAGGTAGTTCTTTATCAAAGGCACTTATAAGGAGTGATTCATCTCTTCCTCAGAGGTACCATTTTATTGAGTCAAAATCCCCTTTTGCAGTGTTCTGCATTTTACTAGTGATCACAGATGGTCTGAATTTAGGGACCAATTTTTTTTTTATATATTTTTTTTGGTGACTGAAGTGAAATAAGTCTTAATCCTCTGTGTCTTTTCCAGTTTCATCACCTTACACCTTGTTCCTACATCAATAGCCCATTGTGTGACAAAATCTACTGTGCACCTGCAAACATACCAGTCTGAACTCTGTTTAGAACTGGTTTCCTCAAAGGAATTAAACTAGAGTATAAAGACCACGGCCCCAGGAGGAATCTGTACCTAACTACTACAAAGGACATGTGATGCTGAGCTATACCATTCACGGCAAATTAGAAGTTCTAAGTGTTTCCCATGAAGCAACTGGTCTCAGTTTAAAAAAAGGCAAGTAGTTTTTACAGTGCCCCTAACATAGTATTTCACTCCCTGTTTTCTCAAAAGGCCTATCCAATTTTGATTGAAGCGGCTCAGTCCAGCACTGGAAACACACATTCCAAAAAGCTGATGTTTTAACATAGTTCTAAGTATTCTGAAAATGAGTTTTGGGGATGAAAGTATACTTGTGTAATTTCATCTAGGGAAACCAGTATGCAGTCTGGTAGAAAATGTAGAAAAAATGAATGGCATCATATTTTATGCTAGACTTCTAATGGCTTTGTATGCATTCCCACTTGTCTGATATCAATGCAGCACAAATACCATACACTTTAGTTTTGATTGTTAGAGATAACTATGAATGGAGAACTCATTCATAATTCCACATTATTTTAGTGCTTCAAACTAATGCTTTAGTTTGAAGTCATTCTTAATTCATTAGAAGGAAAATATTCCCTTCAGATTTATGATCCCCGTGACCTTTGTCTCATTCACAGAAGAATTCACATTAAAATCACGCACACTCTGTTGTTGCATGACTGATGTTCCTTTAACAGGGTGGTAATGTCCCAGTGAGATTCACTGCTAAACATAATGATGTTTTCAAAAAAGGCAAGAGAATAACTCTGTTACAGACAGGTGGTGTTGCCTGGCGAGGACTAGTGCCTATGGTTTCAGCAAAGGAACTTTTAAGTCCTAGCTTGAACTCCAGTGACTGAGTCCCTTTGTGACAGCCTTGGCCATTTGCCATTTTACTTCATTTCCATTTTTGACGAGCCTCTTGTGGCAGTGTGGGGTCTACCAATACACTGACACTTGGAATTTTCACCACTGATTTTGATTTTCCTTTTTCCTTTTTCTTTTTCTTTTTTTTTTTCCGATCAGGGACCAACTGTTTTGTTACAGTGAGCAAGCCCTGGGCTCTGCCTTGTGCTCAGAAAGGCTGCTGCTACATAAAGAAGTACTATACAGTAATTGCAGCACTAGTGGGACTCGGGCAGCTCTTATGCTGACAGGACTGTAACTGTTTGCAATAGTAGGAAAATGTTGCAAATGTTTCCTACTGTAACCAGAGTAACTCCATTTTGCCACCTATAAAATAATGCTCTCTTCTTTCACAGGAGCATTTGGAGGATTATGACTTGGTGTCTCTCTGTGCATCACTTTGAAAACATAAAGCACTATGTAAGTGTTATTATTGAAGGGCTGACATCTGTGAAATACAGTGTGTATTACGAATTCTAATTTTAAACCAAGGAAAAGCAAGTAAGCAAGAACTGACCATGTGTTAAAAACACTTGAAGCCCTCTTTCTTGTAACTGTTTATCTACATTTTAAAACCGATGTTTACACTGTAGTAACAGCTGTGTTTAAAGGGGACATGACAGAGCAGACCAATTTGTAAAGCTAAACATGATTTTGAAGGGAAAAAAAGCTAATGTTTGAAAAAACACTTCAAAAGAAGACAAAAATGATTAAAATAGACATAACCATTTGTTTAAACTATGACTTTCTCAAGAAAAACCAGCCTAATGTAAACTGGCCTATGCATAGTCCAAGCAGCTGTGCTGTGTAGCTCTTACACAAACCCCTTGTTTCAGGCAGGGACAAAATTAAGGCAAAACAGGTCATTCTCAATGAAGGAGACAAACTAAAGACTGGAATACAAAGGAAATGTGTATACATAAGTGAGATTTGCCCTAGCTAACCCATCAGAACTCATGCACACTTTTTTTGACCTTCCTTCCTCCAACAGGGTTTTATCCTTGTGCATCCTGAGAGTTCGGTGTATATATTTTTGTCTACACCTTCAGCATATCCAGAGCCAGCACTGGCTGAGTTTAAATGAAATAACAAAATGGCTCTACATCCTATTGTAGGCAAATACTTTTTTAGGGGTTTTATAGCTGTTATGTTTTGTAGTTTTTTTTTTTTTTTCCTAAGACACTGAAATGCTACTGGAGTATCTTAGATCTGTATATTTCATGGGAACTACCAAGACTTCCAAGGTCAAGGCAGGGGGAAAGAGAGATTAATCATTTGTATCACTGTCACGTTATTTTTGAGAAAAAATGCTTTGTTAAGAGGAAGATGTTGTCACATGCCCAAGCACTAGTCACACAGCATTAAATCTGTCTTTGAAATCTCATTTGAAACCTCCTTCATAAAAAAATGTTCTCTGTTTATTTGATTCATCTGAGGCTTTGTAAGCTGTGTTCTCTTAGCAGAGGACAGCTGAACAGTGTGAATCAGGGTGGTGATATCATGGTGGTGATATGACTCAAGTGGGTCCTAAGTCAACCTCGGAATCTTTTGTAAATAAGAAGTGAAAGCTGGAAGCAGAGAACAAAGTGTACAACAAACCGATGCAGGGAGAGAGAGCAAAAAAAAATGAGGGTTCGTGCTATCCTGTTACTCTGAAGAGCAGAGAATTTTTTGCATCTGGATCCTGACTCAGTTGAACAGGATGGACACAAACATCAAAGTACCCACAGCCTTACTCACTGTAAGGTTTTGGTCTTGCTCACGAGTTTTTGTCAGCTCCAATTAAAACGATTTGAAGTCTCCAAAGCGATGTTCTCCTGCAGTAGGTTTGGTAGCCAGCATCTGCTCTGGATAGCAGTTGGCAGATCCTGTGAGCATCTCAACCTTCAGGTTTTCTGTCAGACTGGAAGACGTGGAGCTACAATCACAGGGCGGGCCACTGTGATCCTCTGCTCATGGTGCTTGTGGGAGGAAAAGCAGTTACATCCTTCACTTTGGTGGAATTTTCTCCCTTTAGGGGCATTGCCAAACAGATGTTGCTGTCTAATGCTACCTACCTAAAAGCACCCTCTCCCAGGATCCAATTGAAAGTGTGAGCCTTGTCTTCACCCATACATCTCTCCAGGCACAAGGAAATGGATTCACACACATGGGCTGTATGCTGAATCACCTGTCTTTTTGTGCCAGCTGCAGCTGAGAAGAAAACAGTAAACATACTGGATATGCTATCTTTTCTTCCTGAACTCACTTTTCCAGTGTGAAACCAGGGTGTCTCTCTGGGAGCAGAGAGGATACGTTTCTTTGCTGCCCTATCAGACTTCACCCTCAGCTCTGAGGATGGCTGACGGTCATTCTTTGCAACTGTGTAGCTCTCCTTCAACAGACTCTGCTCTATGCTGAGCAGATCTGAGTGATCCCAGGCGTTGAAAATGTGACCTCTCAGCCTAGCTCCCTGGCAACTCCCTCATCCCCAGTAGGAGCTAGGCCATCTTAGTGTAGAGGTTTTCCAATTGCTTTGACAATTCAGATTCAGAGGTAATAGGAATGAGAAGGAAGATCTCAAGGAGGGCAGGATGAAAAGGTCACTGCAAACACAAAACTGGCATGGCCATGCTTCGCTGGGACTTCTTAGGGGTATCTGCACCTGAGTGTTTGATTACTTCCTTCCAGTAGCCTTTATTTAATTTACCTAAGTTTATACCACCACTCACTGGAACACTACTTCTAGGGAGGTAAAAAGCAGGAGAGAAAAAGAGGAGTGTGTTTAAAATGGTGCTGGCAGCCCGGTAAAGAGGTAAAATCACTGAGTAATCATGAATCACTTAGAAGCATTTTTCAGCTATGTGAGCATTTGGATATACTCATTTCCTGTCTTTTAATTTTAGTAACAAAGAAATCAACACTAAGATATCAGTACTTGCCCATGACATGTTTCCTCAGAGCTGGCTTCTCATGTCCCCAGCACATTCAGTGGCTTCCATCCCACAAGAGAGCCTTTTTCTACCAAAGGGGATCAGTTACACTAGGTTTCCCCTATATATATATATGTATGTTGTAGGTTTTTTTTTTTACTTTTCATCATGAATGGATTTGTAGGTCAGGTCACCTGACCTGTTTAGCACTCCCGTAGGTACAGCTGTGTGAAAAGGTCTGAACCAGCAATACTATCCACATGGATGCAAAGATGAGGCTGACTGACTGCTTCACTTCCCCATCTTTGGAGGTACATCATGATAAAAAGCGATGTTATTGTTTTTCATGTACCCTGGAGCCAACTATGGCATTGCAAATGCATGGGAAAATGGCAGCTGGAACAGATTTGCACTGTCAAAACAGTACAGAGGAGCACAGAGTAAGTGTAAAATTTCTATCTACAGGCAGGTTCTATTTTTTCCTTGCATGTTTCCACAGAGCTTAGGAGGATAAACTCTGCTCCTCCATGTATCTAGGAAGTCCCACAGAGTAAATAATACAAACAGTCTATGGGCATGAGGAAATGAGGAACATTTTCCCCACACAGAAAGCCTGCTGTAGCTCAGTGTAATCTGCTTCTGAGGGAGACTGCGGCTATTTTTAAGACAAAATGGTATTTTTCTTGGTCTTGTGTTCCAGCTAAAGACACTGTAATGGAAAGGCGATAGATTATATACTCAGTTAACAGACATCCCTCTGCAAAGCCTCCAGCATGTTCATTCTTTGTATAGATTACCAAGGGAAATGATTTCTAAATTCCAGTTGTATTTACTTGTTGCTGGATCAAGAAGAAAGATGTGTTGTATTATTAACTATTCTTATTTTCCCATGGTATAAAACTGTCACATTTAACTTACATATTTTATTTTACATTTGTAATAATTTATAAAGATGAATGAGCAATTGGAGGGTACCTATCATGATTCTTTCTTCCAGTGCCGTATTTGGGAGGGTAATTGTTGAAAAAAAAATGCTTTCAAAAGTATGTATATAGCTGAATAGATAGTTGACTCTAGTGTCAGTTTGATCTACAGTGCCAAACTCTCCTTCTGGATGTAGTAACAAGTTTGTATTTATTTCACCAGCTAACTGAGTTTTTACATACAAATGCAACATATTCTTCTGTGGGGTAGATGAACCCATAAAAATACCTGGCTTACGTTATTTCACATTTTCACATTAATTTTTAATACTGCAAAGAGTCTTCTCAGCATGAGAAGTGATCTCATTTGACTTTAGATCTGACCTCAAATAGGAAATGGAATACTTGTGGCCTGATTCTTAATGCAGTGTGTCTCAATTTCCAGGTGCATACATCTGGTCTTTAATGGCCATTTTATCAGGACTGCATCATTTCATACTGGCCCTTTCACCATAAATGCTTGATTGCAATGAGATCTGACTGTGGGATGTGTCATCTGTAGTACTGAATATACACAATCGCCTAGCTTTACTATTTCTATCTTCAAGGCATCCCATGCGCTGTTAGGGATGACAGTTTTTTCATGGCAAAACATTGCTGACAAGATATTGTGCAATGAGATTTGCATGACCAAATATCCTGTGAGTAGTCCAGTGGTTAGGATAGGAAACAGAGAGTCAGGAGAGCCTGGCTCTGATCCCACTTCACATACTGACTCACTGCGTGACCTTGGGGCAAATCGCTTAGGCCAGATTTTCCAAAGGGACTGAGATGTGTGGCTCCCACAGAGAGCCAGGCTGAGCTGGGTGCCTGACTTCTTTCCAGCTCTTGGAAAGTCTCAGTCCCATCCATTCTGCAAGTCAGTGTACCCATGTTAGTACAGGGACAAGGTTTCTAAAAGGATCTGGATTCTCAGGCGGAGTTGTTTATTAAGGAGATTATGTTAATGATGGCATAAATATGCAGTCATTATCAACGTGCAGTTTGGCAGGTACAAGCAGGTAAACAAATGTTCTTCCTTGCTCCTTGAGAAATACAAGTATAGTTAGTATAGTTCTCTTGATAAGTATAGTCAGTTTCTCTTAATTCCTCTTTGAGGAGGAATTAAAAAAAACATAGGGGCTGTCCATTCTCCTGTTAATCCTATATGTTTTCAAATGTAGTTTGCTTACAAACCACCAACTACATGGCAACCCTGGTGGCAGCACTTCTTAATTCTGTGGTGGGTCATGCTTTTGAAGAGCATGGCTTCTTCTCTATCTCTCATTACTTGGTTCAGTCTAGGATCATATGCCTATTGTTCTTCTCCACCTCATTAGAAGACGACCAAAAAAGTATGAGATCCTTGCATCCTCCCAATTCAAGGAAGCAACAACCTCATACCCTCACTGTTCTCCCAAGCGTCTCAGTCTGCACTTTTCTATCCCCACCCACCTCTGCCCTCCTCTTCTATCACTCTGCCTTGCTTTTTTGTCCTATCAGTACATGCAGGTGCTGGCCCTGGCAGAGCTATTACAGCAGCCACTGAGGTAATAAGGTATTGCTGATCCTCTGCTGGATGCACAACAACCAGAGTGTGAATATGCTCGTGCCAGAACTTACAAAATTATCTCCACCTACTCTGCTGGAAACTGTCTGCAGACCTCGCTTCAAAGCAGCCTGCACGTCACCAGAGGGCCGTGATGTGCGGAGATCCCTAAGTCAGTGGGTCTGAGTGATAGCACTGCTGCAGAACAGATTTTTTTTTTTTGCTCTTAAAGAGAAAATAAAATGTCATAATATGGGACCAACTGCTGTTTCAGCTTGAAGACAGCAAAGGAGAAAAGGTAACTCTTCAGATCAAAGTGAAACCTTGTGTTTTAAAATTTTTATTCAAAAAGAGCTCTGGGTTTGAGGTGGCCACTTTTTGATAGTGTTAATATTTCTAAATTTCTACTGAAAAATGTGAAAACGTTTGCAAGAATGACTACTCTCTAATTGAATGCTGTGGTTTAGATGAAACTCTGACCTAATTGGCCATCTTTGGTTGAAAATGTGTGATAGACTCAGCTGGTTCTGCACTGTGCTTACGTCTTTTTTTTTGTTTTCATTTTGAATAATAATAATAATGGTAATTAATACAATTAACAGGGGCCCAAGTCTTCTGTGGAAGCAGTGCAATTACTCCAATTTACACCAGCACAGGCCTAAACAGACAAGCTAGGATCTTGTCTATCTATTGCATGTGGTGATGCTTTAGATACCTACAGTGCCTCCTTGGGTTTGTGGCTGTGATTCTGGAAGGGCTCTGCTATAGTTGCCAGCCCCACAGAGAAGTGTGGATTCCCAGGTAGGTTTGAGGCCACCAGAAAACACATTCATGTCCACAGCTACTCACTCACCTAGGGTGAGATTGCTGTCTTGAAGTCTTGCCTGGATAGATCAACAGGAATAGATGTTAAAGTCTGCTCACCAGCATCTGGAAAATGTGGTGTGTTTGCATGTACCACACCGTTCAGCCCTTGTGAAAGGTGCAAAGGTAAAGAAAACACTAAGGTGAACAGCAAAACAACCAAAAATGAGGAAGCTCGGCTCAGCACTGAATGCTCTTCAAACAAAGGAGTGCAGAAGAGGAAGGGAGGAGGGTGCAAAAGGGAGGGAACTGTTGCCCTGAAATAACTTTTAGCTCATATACAGTGAATTTCCTTTTATCAGTAGTAGCCTGGGTCATGGAGACTCAGAGGAAAACTATCCTGTTCCAATATCCACTTGATATTGCATATATTTGCCTGGCTGCTACTTCTGGATATGGGTGAATCCAGTTTGTACACAGGCTGCTCCAAAAGTAATGCCTCAAATTTATTTCCATGGAAGTTACAACAAAGAGCACAATGGCACTATTTGATAAGAGCAAATTCTCACCTCCAAAACACTATTTTTCAACATAGTCACAACCATTAGCTCCACCTGTGATGAACAAGAGCCTGCATGCTATGCTCATAAAAATGTGCACCAGTGGAGGTGATCCACTGTCGCTGTTGCTGAAATGCACCACTCACTGCCTCAATACATCCAATGTTTGGTCTCCATACACATTCACCAAGCATCAGTGGGTGATTTTTTTTTTTTTTTTTTGCATGGAAGAATTCAGTTCCATATCCTTGATTCATACACACTTTCATATCAGACACCATCGTGTCAGAGTGTCCCCCTGCTCCCATCTGTTGCGCAGCAAGAAAATGTAACGGGATGTTGGTGAGAAGGTTCAGCCTCTATTGCCTCTACCACCAACATCTGCCTCTGACAGCGTGGGCCAACATAATAGAATAGGAGGCATTTCTTTTGGAGCAGTCCTCATATATTTGTCTGATATCATAGTTTGGCCCCAATCTTTGCTCTCTCTTACAAGCACAGAGTACCACTCCACCACCTTTCTTTTGCCCCAGTTCTTGACTTGTATGCTGCTGAGCAGCTGTCCAGTATAGATCTGAGAAGCTTAGAGGCTGCTGTTGTTTGTGTCAATGCTTGGTGTTCTCAATGGGCTGCTCTAGCACCTGGATCACAGAGGTGCCCGACTGCCTTCAGACTCATCTCTGCAAGCATGACTGATGGGAGCAGCACAGAGCATCATCTGTCACCCAGCACCGCTCAGGCAATTCTTCCACTGACTCCCCTGCAGCCAGCTAGGTCTGCTTTTAGTGCAAGCTTGCAGAAAAAGCACAGCAAACTTGCCTTAGATCAAAGATGATGTGGTCTCATCTCAAATGTTATTTATCTTTAATCTCTGCTTTCTCTGGTTACCCTGCCCAGCAGCTTTACAAGGCTCATGAACTCATGACCAGAGAGAAGGAGCAGCTCGCTCGCCCCCCCCCCCCCCCCCCCCCCCCCTTGTTAACGCTGCCTGCGTTGCATGCAGCCCCTCTGCTCAATCCTTCGACTTTGAAGAAAACTCAGCTCAGCTCGTATGAGGGAGGTGACTAGGCAGATAAATTATTAGTGCAGCAGCTGTGAGGCAGAGAAGTTGAGAGAACAGTTTTGAGTACAAAGAAAGAAGTGGGAGACCGGGTATAGTCTGCAGATAAGGTTAATCCAGAATTCTACAAATCTCTCAGTACAGAGAACTCTGCTCCTCCAGTGAAGATTTGATGGAGAGGAAAGCATTCTTTCTACTGGAAGATGTGCATACATCTCCCTGCAGCTACTATATCTGCTTATTTGCAAAGCACTGTGGGCTTCTCCAGAAATCATTTTTGGTGTCTGCAAATTAGAAGAAAAATGTTGCCATACGTTGTGGCAGTCTTTGGAAAGCAGCTCTAAGAGGGCATTTTTGCAAGAGATAAAGCCAAGCACATTAGGACCAGGGACATTTTACTGCACTCAAGGTCTTGCAAAGCTTTCAGTACACAAGGGGAATGCGTTACACTGCTGACAACTTTTACGAATGTTCTCATTTTGGCTTTTTTTTTCTCCTCCAAATTTTATCTCGTATTTTACAGGCTTTTCAGTTTCCATATTTGTTTAAATCTGCTGCGTTTATGAAAGCAAAGATGAGGCTATGGCTGCTTTTTTATACTTGTGCTACAGTTGCAGGGAGAGAATTTCAGCATAGCAGGTTCTCCCCATGCACTATTTTTGTCCACTGGTGTGTATTTATTTTATGTGTCTGTTTATATAGGGAAAATATAGGAAATCCATATGTCACAGCATGCCTTATTTGTGCACATATAAACATATGTAGGATCAAATATAACATCTCCCTTTCCTGATACATATGTACTCCCACGCTTGGAAACAGACGGTTTCTCTCAGTTCATTTCTGCCTCGTGGCAGCCTGTCTTAAACAAAATCTGAACCCAAGTGGGTGGGACCTGCAGGTTCAGACCTGCACTGAAGGCGGAATTCAGGGTTCTTGAAACAACGTTCTGCAGCCTCCGCTAAAACATCCCGCCATTCCCACACCGCCCGTTCCCCTCCGTGTAGAGACAGGCCGGCACGCGGGCCAGCGAGGCGTGCCGTGCTGGGGGCTGTGGAGAAGGCCCGTGGGGGATCTCGCTGCGGCCCCACGGGGCACCGCGGCCGCCGCTAGGGGGGGGAGCGGGCTCGGAGCGGGGTGCTGAGGGGCGGGGGGGGCCGCCCGTGCCCGCCTGCTCCTCACAGCGTGCCGGCAGCCGCTCCGTCAGCTCGGGCTGCGGCGGGAGCGGCCGTGCAGCCCCCAGCCCGGTGCCGATGCTGGAAGCTTTCCGGCGTTGCCCAGTCAGTGACCGCGGGATTTGTTTGGAAAGCGGTCATTAGCGGTGGCAGGTCCTGTAATCCTGCCGTTGTGCCGTCCCGTCCGTCGGGGACTCGCACAGAGACGCACACATCTTGGTGGCTTCGCTACGAGCGCTGCTGAGGTTAAGTGAGAATTTAACATGTGATTATCGCACCCAGAGAGCCCACGACACAAGACAGAAAATGGGTTTTTATGGTTTCAAGGGGTCACAGTGCAAGAAGACGTCTACAGCTCTTAAGAAACTACACACTGTCAATAAGAATTAAGTTTATAAGTAGGCAATGATTAACAAGATTCTTCCACGTGTCTTTTCTTTTTTTCTTTTTTCTTTTTTGGGGGGAGAACCTGATGAAACACTGACAGCACTCTCCAGAAATACTGTATTCCTAGAGGAGATAGCAAGACTTCAGATATTTGATAGAAGAGAGGAACGTGATGCCCCCTCCTTCCAATAAAATTCAGTGACTGTTTATCATAATAAACCAGCTAACTCATTAAAGATGTTCATTAAAACAGTGCACAGGACTTGGTTAGACTGCAAGAGAAGAATCACAACAGCAAAGATATAGACCTCTGTCTTAGTTTCCTCATCAGTACATAGAAGATAATCCTGCAGCGCTCGTCTTCCAAACGTTTGTTGTGCAACAGAATGCATTAATTTGAAAAATGCATTTGTTTGTGATGTTTTGGTTTTTTTTTTCCCTTTTCTTTTGGAAAGTGATATGCAAGCATGATGTAATATAGTCTAAAAAATCTCCTGTAAAACAGTATAGCTGATGTAACTAATATGAGCTGACAAGTTTTACATAGGATGTCATATTTAATCAGCGTACATAAAATATTCTGAAATGCAAAGTGGCATAAACATTAATTTCCTCCTAACTGGTATCGTGAAGACATTGGGAGCTATAATATGTACAGATGTCACTGGCTTTACAGTACATTCAGTGGTGTTAAGAACACACAAAATGACAAAGTTGCAGGGTGAAACTTTAAAGTGGCTGATGGATCTGTTCATACCAACCCTTTTATTTTTTTGGAAGCTATCCCACGCCTGTGTATTACCTTCAAGGTACGTTATTAACTTAGTAATTGTTCTGGTGTTTAGATCTGAAAATCGCTGTAACATTCTCTTCTGTTCTTTTTTGTCTGTAGGATAAATGAGGGTGCACTGGAATGTGTGGAGGTGTGCACATGTGTCCATGTGCATGAGCAAGCAGTGTAGACACAGAGTCTGAAGCATGTAGTCAGGGGATAAACGTGTTCAGTGGATGAGTTTTACATATCTCCGTGGTTGGCCTCTTATCTTTCTTAGGCAGGATTAATTAATAGGCTAAGGCCATGTCTAGCTCACCCAAAATGAATCCCTTTATGCATACCATCCTACTTCCACTCACAAATTTTGGAATGAGTTCTTCCTCAGATAAATGCTGAGAATCATATGAGGTACTGGAAAGCTGGGGGTATCCTTCATTCAGAACAACATGCAGCTGAAATCCTTGATTTCCACATGCTTCCTATATGTTTTTTAATTTGGGTAGCTATGCTTCAGAACAGTATGTACCATCATTCAACCATCTGAACTCACAACAGACTCACTTCATCATGTATGAAGTAAAAATGCAGAGACTTCCCTGTTTCCTGCTGCAAATATTGCATCTAGTATTTCTCTACCCTCACTAGACCTTATGTCTAGACTTACACAGCAGAAAAATTCCTTTTTGAATGTATCGTACACTGCTTGGTATGGCTGCTGCAAAATCAGATTTTCACAAAATTGCTTGCTGTAATCAATATCTCGACACTCCACTGCACATGCTACGGGATTGTCACAAAGTCTCTGATTTCATCAATCCACAATGAATGTGGTTGCTGCAAGTAATCTTAATACCCAATAAAATTATTCTGCAGACATGAAAAAGCTTTCTTCCCTCTGGTATTGAGGAATTTGCGGGGCAGGGCTTTGCAGACTTGCAATATTTAAATGAAGATTATAGACAAAAAAAAAAAAAAAAGCAAAACAAGATATGTTAAGTACATTTAATAACATGGTCAGAAACTACATGGCTCCTCTTAAAGGCAATCATGGAAGTTAAACAGCAAAATAAGGTGCCTGATGACATGTAGAGTCATGGTGGGATACCTTAATATATGTAATTATTTGTAACACACCTGAATACTTTTAACACAGAATCTCGTAACTTTAAATAGTTAATAGTTGCAGTTTCTCCAAACAACAGTGTAGGTTAGCCAACAGATTAGTGTGTTTACTCAGCTTTAAAGCAAAGCTTTCTCTGAAGCCAACAGAGTGATGACTCCTTTTATACAATCCTTTTTTTTTTTTTTAAAGGAAATTGTATCGCTGTGATCGAGACTGGAATGATTTTTCCTTCAAAAAGAACATCGGTATTTGGACCATTTAATTATGTAAATATTAACTGCGTTTTTCATGTTTGCCCTCTTGCTTTTCTTTCCTTCTCAGCATCTTTTCCTATACGCTTGGTAAAACAATTTCTAAAAAGTTAAATGACTACAATGCAACTGTACCTCAGTTCAGAACTGTTTACAGCAAACTAGTTAGAGTGACTTCGTGGTAATTTGCAAGGAGTTGTTGCCCACTGCTAAGATTCTCCTTCTGCATGTACAGCCAGCAGCCTGCCTATGAACACTGCTGCAGCGCTGTGCCATTGACCTGCCTCTTCTTCATGAGGCCAAAGTCTGTCCTTCTGATGCCCTGCTGTGTAAACTGCATATTAAATTTATTCCCCTTGTTTCAGAGGAGTGGGAATATCCTTGCAAAATCCATGCGAATGTGTATGTTAGAAATAAAAGGAATTTTATTTGGGAAAACAACACATATTGTCATTACAGTGACTTCTCTGTTGGAGCTTAGCACTGGTATGGTTATAATGGAAAAGTCTCTGTAGGGCATCCCAGCTTATTGACAGGGCTTCCCACAACCAGCACAGGTACCTCTACTGTGAACCAGTCCCCACCGCCCCCTCCAGTCTTGGTAGGACTTCACAAATACAAATGCTTCTTGGCTGTTCATCCTCCCAACGCATCTGGGACGCACAGAGGTCAGCAGCCTTACTCATGCCACACCATCGGAGAGATGGGAGAGGAAGATTAGGATCTGCCCAAGACCTGCAGTGGACCCATGGCAGAGCACGGAGCAGATCTGTTCAGTTTCTGCTTGCTCTTGCAGACCTTTCTTTTTTTTGGCACCCCCCCAAACTCATCCTGCGGTTCATGAACCTTAACAAACCTTTCAATGAAGCTTGTCTGGGTTTTGGATTGGTAAAGAAATTCGAAACCAGACAAGGTTTTGTGTTGGTGTGTGCTGCACTGTGAAAATTTCACATGCCTGTTTTTCACCCCACTTGTTCAGCCATAATACCACGGCACAGCAGGCCAGAAAAGTGCAGGTTTTACTGAACAGCACAGTTTATAAGTAGAAGGTGTTGAGAGTGGCGGGTATGGAAAATGGGTTTTCAAGAGTTTATGAATGTTACCACTTCCTTTGGGAATCCACATTCCTTGCAAAATCTATTCCTATTCCCACCCATACAATCCCTTTGTTTTCACTGCAATGGTCCTGTGTATCTAAGAATTTGGCACTATGTATTTGTTAGCAGACTCTTCATGCGTACTTTGAATTACTCATAAAGTCCTGTTTTCCACAACCTTTATGAAGAGTCGCTAGGTTAACTGAAATTGAAGGAAAGCCATCTTAAATCTTTCATGAAATTCTAAACAAGAAAGAAAGGCTCAAACTATAGTTGTTCTAATATGTCTGTGCTAGCGCAGTCTCAAGTCAGCCGTGAAAACGTGCAGCCTGAAACATGTTTTCTGCTTGCACTGAGGCAACTAGACTGCTGATCTTCACCCCAAATGTAGACATACGTTGTAAAAAGAGTACAGCCTGTGCAAGCTCTTGCTCAACACAGTAGTCCTTATTTATCCCCCTGGGGCTTTTCATTGCCTCCCCTGCAGCCTGTGATTAGATTGACAGGAGCAGAGTGAGACCCTTACTCAAGATTAGACTCTATGCTGTTACGTGCACTGGGGAACAGGAGGCTACAAGAAGCTCATTTACTTTCCTTTCATAGCCTGTTTGTGTTGTGTTTTAAGGAACAATGCTTCCCGTCAAACGGCTGTGTAAAATTTTATTGTGTCTACCCGAGTTGTGCTAAAATGGAAGGCAAGCAATCTGCCTCAGTCGGCGTGTTGCTGTATTTTTCATTTTCTCAGTAGAGCTAAGGTGGTAGGCAGACATCCGCTTTCAGATCCAATTGTGCTGACCAAAGAATCCTCATCTCTGCTGCTTCACACTTCTCCCCATCTGCTCCGCACTCCTGGCTCTGCCAGCAGAAGGGCTTGCAGGAAACTTTAGGTAACCCACTGCAGGCAAGGGCTAAATCCACTCTCAGCAGCCATGTGACACAAAGGAGAGTCTCTCTATATAACCAGTCATCTCCTTTTTTTTTTTTTTTTTGTTTTTACCATATCTGAACACCTCAGACAAAGGTTGGGGCACATAAACCTCTCTGTGTTAGAAGCTTGCCATTTTCTCCAGCTCTGCCTTTCAATTTACTGAAGAACTCATTTTCCACTGCTTCTCTGAAGTACAATAAATGCAACAGAGAAATGTCTTCCCATGAAAGAGAGTCAAAGTAATTGCTGAAGATGCATGCAATTTAGGTGTGCTGTGATGGTTCTGGCATGAAACTCCATTGATCTGTCCACTCCTTCTGACCTCTTTTCATTCTTCATGACACATGTCCTGTATGGTTAGCACATTTTGTTTCAAGCTTCCTGTTCATTTGCCTTATCTCCTTCCTTGCACAAACACAATAGTTACAAGAAGATATTTACCATCCATACCAATGAGAACACATCAGGTACAGCTTTCATGGACATACAGCATAGCACGATGGAGTATGTTAAAAGTTTTACTGTAATAAATATTGTTTGCTGATGATTTACTCCTTCGTGATCTCTCTTTGACAAGACTGGTTTGGACAGGCACTTTCCAGGCAGTTCATTGACATCTACAAAATGAAAAACACAATCAACTGGTACATCCTAACAGATCAAGTCATCTTTTTTCTTAAATCTTAGCAATATTCTGATTGCAACATTTTCTAAGAATATCTGTGACACTTATATCAATTCAGCTCCAAGCATTCAGTCAGCACAAAAACTTCATGCTTGCCAGTGAAAAGGCATCTGAAACAATATTTTCTGTAAAGGATAATTAATGGTAAGTTGCCACAAAGCCTATTCAGAAACGGTGGCATTAACCACAGTAAATTTTAGATGTGTTTCTTTTTCTTGACAAAATAAATGCTACAGGTAAGTTGACCCATCACACACAGAGATTAAGATGTATAATTCTGTACTTCTGTTTCAGTTACAATTTTATAGTGATTTTTCTGAATCCCTTAAGCTGACTATCTGCCATGGACAGAAACACAGAAGGCTGTATAAACCCCTACAAATGTGCTGAAAGTTTCTTTTGTCAAACACACCAGCTAACTTCTCGATTAGATAAAGAACTAGGAAAACTACCCTGGTGGATAAGATGGCAATCAAATGTGGAAATCTTCACTGTATAGAGTGCCCTGGGGTTTGTTAAATATCTGCAGATCTGTTTGTTGTAAGTGACAATGTTTATTCTTGCAAGTGAATTCCAAGATAGTCTGGCTTCCTTGGGGTTTAATCTCAGCCTTTTTTTGTTTCTCTGATTAGTTGAAAACTGTAGCAGGTCACCCAGGCTCTTTGAAGAGTGAAGGGTCTCATTCCAGGGTGAGGCCCAGCGAATTTGTGAATGAATGAAAAGTTAATTGAGGAAAAGGGTAGAGCATACTTCAGTCATAGTTAATTTAAGCGAAGCTGATAAGTTAGTAAATAGAAACACCAGTGTACTCTTTCAAGCACAATTTCTGTTCTTACAGATATCTTAGGTGCTGTTGCTCTGGCCGTTCTAGAAATCGGTGCTTGTCGCAGACACTTTATTATCTAATCTTCTGCCCAAGGAGAGATTCTGTGGTGTTGAGTAATTACAAATAGGTTAAGCTCAGCTGGAATGTGCCTTAGCAAAAATATAAAAGAAGCTTACACCCTGTAAGCTTTGTGAATTTTCATTTTATCTTCAAGGAGAATTATATATTTAACAAACTGTAGAAAATAACACAAAATGTAAAGGCATATCAATAAAAGGCATCTATTAGATTTTAAACTGTTACACTAGAGCTAAAAGCGAAATGCAGAAAACTCCTATGCAAGCAAATGAAAGGCTTCATGTGTAGAGGAGTGGAAGAGAAAGACAGGTTTTGCCAGAGGAAAGCTGCTTAAGGAAAATATGTAACTGTGAGCTGTGCAACAAATGGAGTGCAGCACAGAAGGCAAGGCCACAGGCAGCAGCTTTTAAAGCCTCTGCAGCGATGTTTTGTAATGAATTAAAGAAACCACAGCAAACAGCTGGAGAGATGGAATCAAGCATTGCCTCAGATTTCAGTTGTCTATATCAAAATACATTTTGGTCCTGCATGGGACTTGCTGCCACTCATCTCACAGCACTCTGCAAACATCTCCAATCCTCTGAGGTGAGTGTTATCCACACTTGGAAGATAACAAAAACGGAGCAGGAAAAGTTTAAAGAATTTGCCATGAGTAACTCCTGAAGACTGCAGAACAGTTACAAGATAGCCCGAATAAAGCAGCACAATTTGGTGCTGGGGGAAGGGGCAATGACACAGTACACTGGCTCCTGGGAAACTACCCCCAGCTCCCTCCCAGGGCTGCAGGCAGTGGCTGCAAATAAATGTGTCCAAGCTACCTGGGTTAGAATTGCACTGCTGGGAAAAGAGAAAGGGGAGGCTCCAGCCTGGCATCCAGCAGAGCTGTATTCTGCTCGCAGGGGCTTCCATGATCTTAGGGTACTCAGTCAGCAAGCCTCTCCCCACCCACCAGCTGCTTGTCTGTCTGGAGTGGGGACCATGGCATACTGCCTCATTCCAGCGTGCACATGCACAAATGCATCTGTAACAAACCTTTCTTTGGCATTTCCCCCAAGCTAAATAACAGTAAAGCTTCTTTTGCGGTTAGTAAAAGAAGAGCCACCTCCGCCATTACAGATCCGAACCTGAGAACGTGACTGCATTAAAGGTACCAAGTGCAAGTCCGCTGCCTATCCACAGCCAAGTGCAAGTCTACAGCTAAATGACATGTAATGAAAAACTAATCATTAATTTGGTTGTTATTAAAGATTAATTAATCTGCAAACACAAATAAGATCAACTGGAAAGTGATAAAGAATGTCTACCCTGGTAGAATTGGTTCCAGAGATGAGGAAGTAGGCCTGAGGTCGCTCAGGCCTGTGCTTCGGTCTCTACTGGACTCTACCCTATGTCCAAGGCCCTGTCTCCAGTTGCACATTACCACAAATATAAATGCCTACAAACTTCCCACGCACCCTGTTTTCTAAGTCAACAGATTTAATTTTTGTGCTTAAACATTCTGGATGCAGGAGAAATTGTGCTGGCAGGGGTTGCAGACCCACCCACCTTGCTGACCTGTAGCTCCACCAAAGCAGAAATTTGCCTTGCAAAGATAGAAACAAGAGTTGTGCTCTTTCAGCCAATACCAAGACATCATTATCAACAAAATAAGCAGCAAGTAATTATGTGAGATACTAAAGTTTTAGTTGCAGGCTATAGCAGCCTTAGGTCAAGTTCAATTTAGGTAGCCATCACCAGCCCTACACATAACTAAAACTAACTAGCATGATTTTAATCTTTTTTTTTTTTTTAAACCATGGGTACAAAGTACAAAGGTTTGTTTAAAAATTCCTTGATTAAAACACAGGAGAGAGCCCACTTCAAAAGCCTTCTCAAAATTTCATATGTAGGTCCAGATCCAGAAAAAAAATTAAAAATAATAATTAAAAAAAACAACAGGGTGATGTGCCCTTTTTCCTTACTGCCATGGGGCTCACACCACCTCCTGCTAACAAACTCCAGCTTAGCTAGGCCACCAGAAATGGACTTTGCTAGTGGGCAGCATCCAAACATCAAATAGGACCAGTTCTGTTGGTGCCTATTTTTCGCATAAATGCACCTAGAGATGGGGACCAGCACACGGCCCTCTGCCTATGTGGCCTGGACCTTCTCAGAAGCAGCTGCTTTGATTTACACCTTGCCTGTGCATCCGGGACTCTGCTCACTTCCACAGAGATTGGCATGAGGTGACCACCACAACCCCGATCCATATCTCCCCTCCCAGCCTGTCCCCCAGCCCCCCAGTAGCTCCAAACAAGAAGCTCAAGAAAGCAAAGTACCAGGAGCAAAGTGCAGAGCACATGGAGAAGATGCTATGCCGGTGTTCGCCACTGCCTTTTGCTCTCCTCTTGAATGGAGGGAATCTCAGGGGCTTTGTTGTTTTTATTCTTATTTTAAAGGCGCAATCCTTATTTCCATAGCTCTTCTGCTGCCTAATGTGTCGGTGTTTTATTCTCTCTAAAACCACAGAAAGAGTACTTTATTTATCGTAGCTTATGACACTCAGCTTTTGATTTGAAAGAATTCATTTCCCTCCAACTTTGTTTCTCTTCCAAACAGCGTCTAGCCATCCCATCCCCCGGCACCACATCCTTCCCTTGGCAAAGCCTTCCCCCCATGGCAGTGAGAGCTGCTGATCTGGGCCTGGGACCCTTGCTGGGATGCGGTGAGCGTGAAGCACAGTGGCGGGGTTATGGGGCACGTGAGGGAGGGAAGAATCGAGCCCTGTGTGCAAGGCTCAAGCTGGGACCCTGCAAGGCAGCGAGCTAAATTTAAACTCTGACCTTTTTCCTCTCTCTGCTGTGATACACAACAGGCACTTACCGAACTCAAGCTGGTGAAACAACAGTGAAATAACAGCTTTTTTTTTTTTTTGGTTTTACTTTTTTGGTTTTGTTTTGTTTTTACTAATGATGAAGCCGTTTGCCAGATGAAAAGTCAATCTTTTTGATCCTACGTAAAGCCAGCAAATCCCAACATGTTACTAGTTTAGCTATAGGTGAGAAAAATATTTACAGGGTTCTATTTAAAACCAAGAAAAATAAAAACAAAAATCAGTCTCCTTCCACCCTCAGAAATAATAAATGGTGCCTTCCACTAACAATTCTCCAAAGGTTTTCTTCTTTTAGGTATGGAACGCGGTAATTCCCTCTGGGGAATACACTTTTAATTATAGCTACCACTTCTATTTTGGTTTTAATTATGGACTCGGTGCTAAACAAAATTATATTTTAAATGAGTTAAGTTCTGTAATTATTGCAATTTCTTTAGATTTTTAGCTCTTTTAAAAGTCAGCAGGATAAGTCGTTTACATCTCCCAGTCAGTTAAGGCAAACAAATGCCATTCCTACTTGATGTTCTTTAAGCTTCAGTGATTTTGTTATTTTAACATCTCTTAAACGTACAGAACTTTTCAAGATGTCAATTCTCCCACCAATAAACTTAATTAAAACGTACATTTAAATGAAAGAGAAAATTAATTCACACCGTTCCATTTGCTTATTACTTGACAGTCAGGGTGTATTAAAAGCTCAGACCTGCGAAAAGAAAACATACAGAAAGAGGCACAAATAAAACAATCGGCATCAAAATATCATTTTCTGTCACCATTTTCCTATGTTTCTATAATAAAACTGTCAACTGTGTGAAGTTATTTTCTGCTTTTTATGAGAGTGGATTATCCTCACTTTCCAGTGAATTAATTTCACTGACACTGTAAATTTTTGCCTGCGCTCATTTTTCTTTTTAATTTTAGAAGTCATTATGGCTACGGCTATTGCTATATTTAAACACCCCCACCTCCCTGCATGGCCGCCTGGACTATCAGTAACTTTTTCCAGTTAATTCTGTATAACACGTCAGTGTTTCCTTTGTTTGAAAGGTGACTTCTAGAACCAATCACTTTCAGGTAGGAATAATACCCATTTAGGTTTTTATAATAATAATAATTATTATTATTATGTTTTCTTAAAAAAAAAAATCTAACCCCTTTGGGAATTCGAGTGGAATGCGTTTTGTCTCAAGGCAAACAAACAATGTTTGTAGAAAGTCTAATTATTAGCAAACTGCTCTTTTCTTCTCAGGGGGCTGTATCGATTGGGGCAAGAGCTCCCTTTGGTAAAGCCAGGCTTTGCTGGCCTTTCTGTGGCCGCCTGATTAATTCCCCCCACATCGAGTCCGATCAGAAGAAAGGCACAAAGCAACAAAGTTGGTTTTGTCAGCAGCACCGGTTCTCTCCTTTGCTCTGCCCAGAGGCACCTCGCCGATGCGGGTGGGCAGGCCACTCTCAGGGCACACGCTGGTTTCCTCCCCAGCTCTCTGAAGGAAACCTAGAGCTTTCAAGCGGCTGGAGCCACGCCCTGAGTCTCTGCCGAAGCCTCCCCAGCCATGGAGATGGGGGAAAAGCCTCACTTCTGTCCAGCACACCACAGAGTGGCAGGAGTTGTGGCTCCGCTGTTTGGTAGGCTGATCGTCTTGGGGAAACAGAGGTCTGAGCAGCGCTCCTCGGGACGTAATGATGGGTGATAAGGAATCTCAGCTTCTGGAGATCTCCTCCTTCAGTCCCAAAGGCAATCAGATAACCCCTCCCTGGTCCTGTTTCCTGGAAGGGCGGGTCACAGTACTGAAAAGTGTGGGCTTGGTCATGGCCAAAACATTTACTACAGCCTTCTTTAGGAAGCTGTTCTTAGGATGTGGTGAGAAGAAACTAAGCTGAGGAGCCTCCGGTACAAGCTGTCTCTGGCAGTGGGAACACAGCTGATCTGTTCCTGACTGCATGACTGCCTAGGAAACTTTGACTGGGAAGACTTTGTGACCGTCAAGAAAGAAATGACTGATGTACAAAGGATATTTTGGGTGTAATAGCTAGTCATTCTGGACGTTAAGGAAATACCCAGAGAGCCACATGTCACAGAGTGTTGCATACACGGAGATGCTATGACAGATCATTCTGCCTCATTGTTTCCATTAAAAAGTTCTGTTCTCAGGGATTTTGTAATTCACTCATAAACTCTGGGGCAAACCTAGATATGCAGTATCCTCTGAGTGAGAGTTTTAAAAAACGTATACCTGAACCCAGAAAGTTGATGAGAATGTAATATTTTGTTAATAAAACTTTCTAACCAAAACTTGTTGGTAGCAGAATAACAGGTCTGTTTTGTGCATCTGCGCTTTCTGAGACCACCAATATTTGTACTTTTCTGATATTTCACCTCCAACATGGGATTTTGAAACTGTTTGCAAACATTAATTATTTCAGTGTTGCCATCATGTAGAGCGTAAATTGTTCCCACCTGACAGATAAGGAAACACAAGGCCAGGGAGGTTCAACTTGATAAAGACATTCATAGCATAAGGTGAAATGAGTCCCAGTGCCGCTGATAATCTAACTTCCTTCTTCCAGATGCAATCTCTTCTTTAGGCGCATAAATGTGTCTTCTTGCATTTGGCATGAAAAAACAAAGACAAGGTCATTTGATTTTCACTGTGATTTAGCAATGCACTTCAATAAATATGTAATATATCACCTCTGAGACTACTCTACTCCAGGTTTTTGTCTCCGTAGCAAAGACTTTACTGAAATAAAACTGGATATACCATCACCCTAGAACATTTGGGCCATAATCTTGAATGAGGACAGAGTAAAGTATTAGAGGCACCAAAGCTGTGCAGGTTACAAGGTGTTGTCTGTCCTGGGAGCAAATTTCCCACATTCATGTAATTGGAAACACTTTCTGCTTACCTTTGGTTTCCTAAGTACTGAACGTCTTAACCAGTTCATTGAAAATAATAAAAAGAATTTTAAAAACTCTAAACAGCACAATCTTCCTATCCTAAATGATTTAAGTCCTTAGGACACATTTATCTCACTTTATCATGTGTTGGTTTTTTTTCCATAGTTTAGAAGGGGATCGTGTGCTCCCTGATCTCTGCATATAAATAGAAAATCATTGGTCTCCAGGAAAAAATACACAAGTACAGGAGATGGGCAAATACTACACATTACAGCTCCACTTCTGTTGGGCTTGCAATCCCAGATGCTACTATAAACAATTTAATTTCTGTCAAGCTCGTGACCCCACTTGTAACTTCCATGACCCCACTTCTGGCCATGACTTTTAGGTTGAGAACTGCTGCTGGAGATATCTGAATGTTTATTTCACACACTATGCTCAGAGTCACTAGCTTCCCCCCAGCAGATGAAAACGTCATGAGTCAGACTCCAAGAAACTTGTGAGACAAGAGATTTTGAAATATAGTCATTTAAAGCCTGATCTTTAAGTCTATATTTCCATTTTAACACCTCCTCCCCTTCTGCAGAACACATGCGTGACCATTAGAGCCCTGCAAAAGTGATCTCTGGAAAAGCTCTTGTGAAAAAAAAAAAAAAGAAAGAAAAAAAAAAAGAAAAAAAAAGGTGGCAGAAGTTGTACGCTATCTGTTGATATCTCAGCTTACCATGCAGAAACTCCTGGTGATTTCTGCCAGCCCAACCCATCCCAGCCCTTCCCACTCCTGGGCAGTTTGGGGGCTGTTCTTGGTTGCCCTCTTGCCCTGGATGGCAGTGAGGAAGGCAGCAGCCCAGCAGCCCAGCTTGCCCACAGCTTGCAGAGGTGGTGGTAGTGGTGCAGGGCAGGAGCCAGCACGCAGCTGGGGCAGCCTCCCCGTAGGCAGTCTGATGCTCATTAAAACCAGAGCCCAACACTGTGGCTTGCTTGAGTGGCGTGTGGCCCTCAGTGCTTCTTTATGAAGCGTAAAGAAATCCTGAAATGATATTTTCCTTTTAGTAGGAGAAATTCAGGTGTTGTCTGGCTTGGAAATCTCCGTAGCAACTGGGGAGCAAGGGGAAACAATGACATTATAAGAGCCAAGAGAGTGAAAGTCGAGCAACTGAGAACTATTAGTGGCGTTGCCAGCTCTAACAGTTTTCCTTACAGGCTGTGAGATTGCAGACGTTCTGAAGGTTTTGCAGAGATGAACTGTGTCTGTAAAAAGAGCTCCCCAGACTTGTTGCTCCCACTCTCTCACATGCCCCCTGGGAAGGTCACCCAGAGATGCTGCAGTTGCATCCCTCTGAAGGACTGGGAACGTGGGGCTTTGCTTCCTGCATGCCCAGTTCCCTGCTCAGCACTTCACGAGAGATAGGTGCGCTGACAGGAGGCATGTGAGGGAGAGCAGAAGCTAAGTGAGCTGTCCAATGAATTAATACCACTACGTCAAAGTGTGTTTGGAGGAAGGATAGGTGGGTAACCAGTTTTGGATGCTCCAGGAATGAGCGATTTTATGCATAGAAAATAATGCATATTTATAGATGCTTAATTATGTTGTGTGGGGCTGGAGGAGTTCCTTGGGATGTAGTGTCTAGCTCTTACGGTGCTATGGGTTTGAAGCTGACTGTAGGACAGAGAGAGCGTGACAGAAACAGATAACCCCTCCCTAAAGCCTGTGCACAGCAGCACTGACTTGGTGTTTGGGGTGGGCGAGAGTGGGAGAAAATCAATGAATGGTTTCTCTGTGGTAGAGCACACTTTGCTAATTACTTCTTACAATTGTGCTATGAAGAACTCTATTTAAGCACATAAACACAGTTCTGACCTATTATTTCAGGGACTTAATTTTGAGAGGCAGTCACCAGGTCTGATCGCCGCCTTGTCCTTGTACCAACGGGGATTTATTCTGACTTGCTTCACCTGCACTGTTTTATTGCTGTCTCTTTGTTTTGCTGATTAAGGAAGTATTTATGGAATGGCAACGAATTAAAGGTGGAAGAAAAGTCTGACAGTGGTTAAGTCTGTGCCACAAACCACATAAATGAAGTTACAAGTTAATTCTGAAAAATCTCCCCTTGCTTTTCCCTAGGTATTTCACAGTTGCTCTGTGTGTTAACATGTTCCACACGGGGGTCAGCAGAAGTTAACCATAATGAGGTAATTACAAGGTACATTGAGTACGGATGTATGTTAAGGGACATACATTAAGGATGTAGAGTAATGGTGCTACAGTGACAGCAAGTTCAAGACTTGTAGTAATGTTCAGTATACTGAATGGAATGCCACTGTGTTTCCTTAATAGACTTTGTCAGCTTTGGCTTTCTGTATTACTGTATGCATTACCATGTATATATTCATCTCTCTGTGTGGAAAACAATGACAGAGGTCAGGGATATCAATTAATAATGTGAAACATTAATAGGTGTCTTTGCATTATTTAGTCCCAGTTTTACTCTGCAGATTTAAAGTGATCTGTTGGCATAAGAAAATACTTTTTTTTATATACTGTCCTTGTACATGACTTTGGAAAACAGAGGAAGCAACGGTGAAACAGCTGCCCTAGCTGCAGAGAGGAATCATGTATGAAAGGACAGTGAAGACAAACGTGTTGAGATCATGAGTGTGGCTCTTCTGAGCAACTCATCCAGGGGCACACAGCAGCAAGCAGCTCAACATACATGGCAAAACTCGCACCAGGCTCACTGAGGGGCTACCGTGGGTGGTAAACCGTGCAGAGCAGTGCACTGCTATGACAGCACCACGAGTGGCACCTGTGCTGGCTGACTTCAGCACAGGCCCTGAGCTGGGTCCTGCAGCACAGTGGCGCTAAGGTCAAACTGCATTTGCCACTGAAGACAATGAGGAACCTCGGTGGACGTCAGGTTTGAACCACTGTCCTGTGTGTTTGGTCTGCAACTGATTCAGTATCAGAAGACTGGGGATGCCGCACACTCACAGGCCTAAGAAGGGTAGAAAAATTATTCAAGAGCTCAACAAAAAATATCCTACGCATCAAAAGAAGGCTCAGCAGGGAAAAACAAAACAAAACAAAACAAAAAAAAAGCAGCACGTGAGCACGGAATTAGAAGACAAAACCCTGCCTCCACGCTTCAGGCGTTCAACCTGCCCACAGACCGACCAACCCCAAAAGCGAACACGGAAACGCCGCTTCCGCCCGCCTCCCCGTGCCGCCCCCTGACCGAGCGGAGCGGAGCGGAGCGGCGCGGGGCCGACCCCCCCAGCCCCGGCCCGGCGCTGACTCAGTGCTTCCTGCGCCGGCCCCCGCGGAACGCCGCCCGCCTTACTCAGCAGCTGAGGTGCGCGGCGCTTCCGACCGCGGCCCCCGCTCCTTCCCCACACCCGCCCGCCCCCCCCCCCAACCCGTCCGCCCTGCCCTCCCTCGCGGGGGTGCGGGGGGAAGGCGGCCCTTCCTGGGGCTGCGGCGCTGGCAAGTAATCGATCTTGTTTAGGAGCTGGTGCGCGGCTAACACTTCCTGCAGTAATTTGCGACCGCGGCTATTGCCCGCGCGCGGCCCGCTCGCTCGCCGCCCCGACGCCGCGCAGTCTGCAGGGGAGGAGTCTGGAGGGGGCAGGGCCGGCGGCACCGCGGGGCGGGCAGGAGGGATCCCCCTCCCCGCCGCCTTCCTGGGGGTCTCCGCAGCCCGGCAGCGAGCCTCCTTTTTCCTCCCTTTTTTTTTTTGTTTTTTTTCTTTTAATGAATGGAGTGGATGCCCGGTGACAAATTAACCGCTTTTTCTTTTTCTTGGAAAAGCCAGCCGACGTGTGATGGGTTCAACCCGAGTTCCAACAACAAATCTCCCCATTCAGCGCGGGCCAGGAAGGGAAGGGCCGCCTCCCCGCGCCATCAGCGCCGCCAAGTGCCGCCCTCGGCCGGCCCGAAGCGAGCGGCACGTACCCGACCCTCAGCACCCCGCACTGCCTTCTCACCGTGCCCCCCACGCGTGGTCCCTTCTGAAACGACGCGATTCACGTTGGCAGCCTTCCTCCCCCCCATCCCCCCCCTCCCCATCCTCCAGCTCTCCCCGGCGAAGCGGAGCGGAGGGTTCGGGGCGGGGGCTGCGCGTTTTCTGAATGGTGGCAAAGGAGGGGCGTAGGGGAAGCGGTGATCGCTCGCTGCTGTCGAGCTGGCTTGCCCGATCGTGGGAAAGTGGCTGCACGTACAGCGGCGGATTCTTTGTCCCTGTTGTTCTTCTGTAATCGATCTCACTTCAAGTCGAGGGGTGGAAAACTTCAAAGGCGGTCCGGGCTGCTGGAGGTCGGGGCAGGAGCGCCGTCGGCTCGTAATGCTGCGCGCTGCCTCCTCCCCCTCTCCTCCTCCTTCAGGAGCAGGGGTGGAAGGCTGGGGGTGAGGGGAAGAGCCCTCCGATCTCCAAAGTGCACCCAATCGATAAATAAAATGCGGACTTTATGGAAGGACGGAGGGAGGAGGAGGAGGGTTGGGGGCGTTAACGCGCCGAAGTCAAAGCGCAGTGCTCCTGACTGCACTGTTAATGTCTCTCCTGCCTCGTCGGAAGGGCTACACTCTGCTCCCACCTCACCCCTTCCCCCCCACCCCCCCCCTTTTTTTTTCCCGGCCGTCCCCTAGGTCAGTTTTAGGACCGTACTGTTTGCAGTGTAAGTTACTATAGAGAAGGAAAAAAATAAAAAAAAATAAAAAAAATAAAAAAAGCTGCTTGGCACCAGCCGAATGTTGTCCTTCGTAGCTCGTAGTACAAAGCAATCTACTACGGCATGCAGTTTTAGCAGCGAAGGGAGGGGGAGCACGAGCTGTGCCAAGACAATACATAACCCTGTGTGGACATCTGCCATAGAGCCAGCTGCGGCTGGGGCTGCCGTGCTGTCTGCCAGCGTGTGAAAGCGGCAGCCAGGGCTGGGGGGGATGCCCGGAGTCGTGGAAACACGCTCTCGTGCTCGCGTTGTCACAGACTGCGGTAGGAAAACCGGCTAACCATGCCTGCTAACGGCGGTCCGTGGCATTTTCTAAGTAAGATAAGGATAAGAGGACAAAAACGTGCATGTGTTCAGAACTGGATCCACCTCCAGACCTGCCTGCCGCAGCTGGTAGGCTCAGCCTTTTAGCACTGTGAGAAAGTTGGATGTGACGTTACGTGATCGATGATGTTATCACTGTATGCTGGTACGCCTCGATTGAACATATCAGTACACTTTGACTGCATCATATTTCTCTCTTAGCCAAATGTGCGGAATGCAAATGTATAGAGTTCAGTGAGTAACTGCCTAGCAGAGTTGAGGTAGCCCTGAACTCCTTTTTGTGCCCATCTGGCATTTGAGAAGTGCAGAAACAAGCCACTGCCCTGACGTATCTCTGAGCTTCTGGGGATTCTTGTGCAATGAAAAAAACAAAAAACAAAAAACCTGGAGCACTTGAGCAAGCATGTAGCTGGAGCGAGCTTTCTTGAATACTGCGTGATGCCAGCAACTCTAATTTTGGGCAGGGGAGAGGTGACAAAATAACTGCAAGTCAGTTTGGCATCTCCAGTCCATTAACCATCAGCTGTGTCATGCTAGGGGCAGAGTTTTAGCCATTCCCAAAGTTTTTGTTGTTAAAAATAATTAATAGTATTTCAGCATTCAACTTGCACATAATAACTTACCATCAAAGAGCTTTCCACTTGTACAGTTAGCAACAATAAGCTTCACAACTTTGCCATAGCGAAGCAGTTATTTAAAATGGACGCATAACTCAGACGGAGCTCAGTGCAACACCGTGTTATGCTGGAACACTGTAAAATTCATTTCCATGCAGTTGATCATAGCCTTCCAGTTCACTCTTTATATTGTAACGTTCTGTCTGCTTTCTTTTCCAGAATGCAATTTTTGGGAGCCTTTTCAGCTCTGAAATACAAAACAAAAATGGAAATACTACAACTTTTGCCTGTTGTTATACGTTGTAACTGTATTCTCAGAAGATTTCTTCCTTCCCCTGTGTCGGGGTAGAGACTTAAAAGTAGGCAGTTCCTCTGTCAGTTGGGAACAAGACTCCTAGTGACGTACTTGGTGTGATCACTGTGGCTGGATTTGTATCAAATGAATGGGTTATTAAAAAAGAAATACATTCCTTACATGCAGCCCTTGCTGGCTAGGAGAACTATCGTTTCATTGTACATTTGCACACGGAATAGGAATTGTATTATAGCAGTAGGGCTACCATACGTCTGATATTTTTCCCCTTTGATGACAGCTCTCCTTCCCCTCACTTGTCCTCTGGGTCCCATCTGGGTAACCTTTTCATAATTACACTCTGTGTTTTAAAATCTCTGCCAAAGTGGTAACTGGGGCTTTTTGTTTTCTACTCTTCTCTTGCTCACTTGCTTTGTTTTGCTACAGGGAGAACTAGACTAGGGATGGTCTTGTTCCTGTGTTGTATCTAGTGAGAGAATTGAAACAGAGCACAGGGGAAGAAGCAAAGCAGTGGCAACAACATGGAGGCACTTGGTGGAACAGCTTGATGCAGATCCAAACTGTCTTCTGCAGTTTGAAGATCAATACTTAGGAGAGAAGAGACTCTAAGATGGGTTGGTAAGTGTTAATTTGAGAGGGGCCTTCAGGTGTGGGTGAAGCCCTCAAACTTGGAGTTTGATGATCTCTGAGTAAGGAGAATTTAGGATTCTCTCCCTGTACGCTTCTAACAGTGACCTCTGCTTGTTGTAAGGAACACGTTCAGGGCTGCTGGGCCTCATGGAATGGTTTGGGTTGGAAGGGACCTTTAAGGTCATCTAGTTCCAACCTCCTGCTATAGACAGGGACACCTCCCTCTAGACCAGGTTGCACAAAACCCCATTCAGCCTGGCTTTGAATGCTTACAGGGAGGGGACATCCACAGCCTCACTGGGCAACTTGTTCCAGTGTCTCGCCACCCTCACCGTAAAGAATTCCTTCTGAATATCTGGTCTAAATCTACCCTTTATCACCTCCCACTATGAAATAGGACAAGCAGTAGCAATAGGTATGCTGCACGGATCTCCTACACACATGCTGCATAAATAATCCCTACCACTCCTGTGGTAGTATTTAACCTTTTAGATATAGATTTAAGGTTTGGGGGGGGTGGGCACAAATGAAAAATGTTTCCTCCTTCCTTACCAGTTAATCCAACTGGAAGAGTAGAGTTTATCTCTGGGACACCTCATCCTATGGTAGAGGCTTCAGGTCAAGATAAGTTGAAGATGCTGGGAATTAATCTCTGCACTCCTGTTATTTCTGTCCATATGCCTGAAAGTCTAGTCTCCCTCTGGTTCTTTTCGGAGGGTGAGGGGAACCACCTTGGTACAAATAGTAAAGAGAAAGAGCATTTCCTCTTCCCTATCATTGAGGTGAAATAGGTACATGAGTAATATTGAAAGTTTGACTGAAGAAAAGGCAGAGGCACAATAGGGCTGATTGGATCAACAGCTTTTCAGGCCAAAAAACAAAGAAACAAACAAACAGAAAGTTTTGCTAATATTTTAATATTTGGGTACGTTTTTAATTATGATTTAGTGACACCTGCCCTCTGTCTATTTATCAAATCTTGCTTATATCTGAGGCTGAGGTTCCATCTGTTGAGTTTGGACTTACCTCATCTTCTGCTTCAGTACATCCTTGTCACACCACTGTAAGATAGGTGGTAGTATTCCCGTTCTGCAGATGAGAATCCAAGGCACAGAGAGACTCCAGATAAATCCTGTTAAACATAGACATTTTGAGGTGAAACATCAGAGTCCTCCAGTTGTGTAAGCACTCCCTACTCCCTCTCCTGGCTACAATGAACTGTATTCAGCGTAGACTTGAGTGGTACCTGAGTCCTCCATGACTACATAGCATGACCTCTTATGTCATGTGATGGAGGAGAAACTGCAGTGCTGAGATCTTTTCATGAGCACCATGTGTACAGCTTTTCATCAAAGCTGATACATTCACGTGTCTTGTGGATCCTCTCAAGACAGTGGTGTTTTTATTTTCAGATATGTCCCTGGTGTCTGTAACCATGGCTAAGGGCACTTCTGACCTCAGACTCCTTGACAGTGCTCACAGGCAAAATTGGTTAGTTCTCAGGGAGTTTGTTAAACATGTTTAGCATAGATACTCAAAGATCAATAGTAACCTTGAAAGTGACCCTAACCGAACAGTCTTGGCACTAAAAGAACTCTCTGGGAAGCAAACCCGGACCTCCTCAGCTCGCCTTCAGATTGCTAAACATGAGCTCTGCTTCACACTTACCAATACCACCCATCCAGTTTCCCTTCTTTTTTTTTTTTTTTTTTAAATCTCTCCCTTTAGCTCTTGCCTACACTTCTTACTCTTCATATTCCGCTTCCTTTCACTTTTCAACTTCAACGCTGTATTTAAAAATCTAGGGGACAAATCCTCAAAGCCAGCCAAACCACACATGGTGCAGACCCAGGGTATAGGGAGGGGGAAGGTGGCTCTAAGCCATTTTTCTTCTCCCTGGATTCTAGGTTGACTTGATGCCAAAGTGGCCCCTGGCATAACTGAGAGCAGGAATGCTCTAAATTACACTAGTTAGAACAGTTCCCAAGGGCCTATCCTATGCCACTTGCTCCTTTCCGCCTTGGCCACCTATGAAGGCCTCCTACACTGCCTTATTCTGTGCAGGGATTTCCTACATCAGGGAAGGCCCAGCTGCCCTATTACAGTACAGAGGTGATGGAGAATCATTCCCTAAGCATTTCCAGTGTAAATAAAGAAATTCTCTTAAAGAAAATTGCAAAACTAACATAACATTAGCATTTTATCATCTTAATGACTTTGCTTGAACATCATATTTTTCCTCGCTAACTTCCACGTGTTTTAGTATTTTGACAGTGAGAAAGCTTGCTTTTAATTAGGTTGTAAAATCTTCAAGGTGTGAACTTTTTAAATTTAGTGAAGAATGATCTGGAAAACAATACAGAATATGTGTCATACCATTGGTGAATTTGCGACTTTTTTTCTTCAGTTAGAATTACAGAATCACAGAATGATTGAGATTGGAAGGGACCTCTGGGGGTCATACAGTGGGGTCATACAGCAGGGTCACCTACAGCAGGTTGTCCAGGATGATGTCCAGGTTAGTTTTAACTGTCATCAAGGGGTGAGACTCCACTGTCTTGCTGGGTAACCTTTTTCATTGCTTTTCCATATTCCGTGATGAAGGTTACATGTGGTTCTAGTTAAGACATTTCCAAAAGGAAATGGACATTATGGAAATGCTACAGAAGGGCTGGAGCATGGGAAGACTGAAATGAGACTGAAAGGACTAGAACTGATTCACTCAGAAAGCCAGTGAGAGAGACTATCATGAAAAAAATATCTACATAAAATCTTACATTTGACAAGGAGCCCTCTTTTACAAGGGGCATTTCTAGTAAAAGGTGGGAAACTGAAAACCAGCCCAAGAAAATACCTCCTTATGTAAGGCTGTGATACCGGAGACTTTACTAACATCTGGTAGTGAAGAACATAGCAAAACATTCAAAGTGAAGTAAACATAATAACAAAAAGATATCATGTTATAGACAGTGCTTTAGAAGAGGAGTAGTTCGGATGGGGTATACAACCTGGTGCTTCATAGTTTATTAGGGATTATAGTTTAAAACCATGTTTTAGAGGCTAGAATGCAATTTAATGTGAACAGACTACTCCACAATTCACTACAAAAGCTGTCTGGAAGCTAACTGAGACATCTGATTCTACCAGTTGAAACAAATTCCTGGACTAAACCAGTATCAGGTATGGTTTTGTATTATTATATATATATATAGAGAGAGAGAGATGGAAGGTGAGTCTTGCCATTGCATTTTGACATGATCCAGGTGCTTCTTTGAGACCACTGGGTGCTCCCAGATTATAAATAACAGTAATTTTGACGTATAGTCAGAACTCAACATTGAGACATAATAGAAGAAAAAAGTTTTAAAGCTTAACAGATAATCTTCAAAATGTGCAGGAGAGTTGGGTTTTTGAAATGTTTGAGTGCCTCAAGTAATCTGTGAATTTTAGTTACTATCCAGTTATTTCTTGCCTTACTCCTGGAAACTCTGTTCTTCATATCCATGTCTTCCACCAACATAATGACAATTTCCCAAAAGGATTATGATTTTGTCTAAATTTGACAGTTTTGGCAGAAAGTTTTGTTATGCACTATGGTCCAAAGCAATCAGAACATTAGTTCAATTAACAAGTTCACATTTGAATTGACTTTGGGAAGAATAATACATCTTGCTGACCTGCTTCGACTTTAACCACTAAGTTCCTGTCTTGATGGTTGTCTTGCTATGTGTTTCTTCTACCCGTATTTGGATTGCTAGGTATGAAACGTGGGCTCTTGTATGTATCATGGTTCTTTCACTCCCTGCTGTATCAGGGAGTCATACAGCTTCCTCACATAAAGCTTCCTCGAGGAGTAGAGGAGAGAGGTTAGTGAAATTTCCCTCTCCGTTTTCCTGGAACTGTTCCTTTTGGAGAGGGATGTTTTAAGAGTGGAAATGTGAATTTTTAATTCCCCTCCTAAAATGAAAGATGACCAATTATGAAGATTCACAGGGTAAGAGACCCGCTTGATGAATCATTTGTCTAGCTGCTAGGCTGCAGGCAGCACCAGATAGCTGGTGTGCAGACTTCTCACAGGTCAGTCAGTGCTCAGTTTTAATTCCATTCAGTGAGATTTTATTGGTCTGACAAACTACCCTAGCACATACACATGCTGAAAGTTCAGCAAAATCACACCTACTAAAATTGCCCTCTTTTATAGGGCAATTTGTGAAGCACTGGTAGCACTCAGGTGGCATGTTACAGTGTCAACAGAGGCTTTCTGAACTTACTGCTTCAGATGAACAATGAAATCACTAACAAAGACTTGTAGAGCTTCTGTTTTTCTTAAATAATCACATGATGGCACTTTCAAGTACTGAAATTATTCCGTTGTGCATTGCGGAAATCTTAAGAAAGTTGGTAAGAATTACATCTGTGCCGAGCTATCTGGATACAGTATGTCAAATCAGTGGTAAGATTTTGTATATTCCTATTCGAACCCAAGGAAATCAGAGATCCCTACAGACTATTCAGTTTTATAATGCATCTGATTAAGAGTTATAATTCTATCTTTATGGGAACAGAAACTGAGTTTATAAGATTTGCATAAAGTCTGGAGTTCTGTCTGTAGCAGACAGCAGAGCCTAGATCTGTTTTAACCACAGATTCAGAAACAGTGTATAAAATTAGACCTAACTGAATTTGGAATTTTGTTTTTCCTTGAGAAAGACAGATTTGGATGGAAACATACAAAGGGATCTGAACCAGAGTTCACTAATATCAGTCTGATATTGTATCTGTTTGAGCTGGGTGCCTCTTTAGATGAGCAGTGGATATGTAGACAAGACAATTTTGACTGCGAGGTATGTAAAACAGACCATGCATCTCATTAACTGATATGAGCCGAGTTCTCTTTATGGACCTGAGAAACCCCGTAGAAGCCATGAAGCTGGCTGCAGTGGCATCTTCCCATGCCAGAGGAATGCCTGCGTGGCCATTAGTGGCTGCACCAGCTTATGTCAGGGGTCAGAATGCTGCAAGCTACGTGTGTGAGGAGGTCTGCTCCTGAAAACTCAAATCTTTGCAGCACAATGTGTGATTCCAGCATAGAGGAATATCTGGTATGGTCTCGATGAGTGGGAATTGTGGCATATGAGGAAGATAATGCACAGTAAAAGGAAGGACAGAACACACCGATAATGGTTAATGGCAATTGCTAATTTTTTCCTCTTAATTATCAGTATGAATTGCATTGAAATTTGTTCAGAGTCCCAGTGATCTCCCACTGATGTCCTAATCATTGTGGTGAAGGCATAGACACCCAGACAAGCAAGCAGGTGTTCAGCAGAACTGAAAGACTGAAACAGCTCAGGAAAGGAATGCTACACAAAAACCTTGGGGAATTACAATTAAAATGAAATATGTTGCAATGACTTAATTCTAGGTAACCATGCTTTTCACAGCTCTAATAGCTGAGATTTCTTGACTGTGACCTAGAGGCAGGAATATCTTCATTCTTCTGAAGGAGGGAAAATTGTGAAGGAATACCTTCCTTCTGTGCCTGTGAGCAGCCTGACTGGACTGATAGATGGCAGATCGGATCAGAGCTACACTGAGGTGCTACCATTTGCAAGGCCTCGCACTGAAGTGTTGCAGGTAATAGCTTGGATGCAGTGATAGCCAAGTGTGAAGGTTTAAACAGTATCTACCTGCAGTTGCTCCTGCCTGAGGCCACTATAATTTGTCCTTTGCTTTTATATGCACCCAGAACGTGTTTTCATATGAAAGTATCACACATGCTTGCTAGCCAATTTGCAAGTATTAAACATCTACACTGTTATTACAAGAATGCTTTAGAAGAGACTAATAATCATTATGGACTGGTTTTATAAAACATAAAACTGATAGTTTTCAGCTACAAAACTGCTCCCGAAGTACTTGCTTCCAACTTTTAAAATGACCAATTCATGTTCTCAAAAAAGTGCTGGGATTAATTGGTACTTATCTGGAAACCTGATATATAATCATTTGTGGTGTGACAGCCACTTAGTTAAACCTCTGTAAGGTGAGAGAAAATTTTGTATTTTAAATGGAATCGCTCAGAAGCATCCTATACCACTGCACTGGTCTGTTCAGTTTTAACATAGCCTTGCATTGCTTCCTCTGTTGTTGGTTCTTCTGAACCCTAGAGCAGACACTGCTTCCAGACATCTGCCCTCACATCCATCCTCTTAGTCTCAAGTGAAACTGCTGTTATGATTGCTTCACATACCTCTCTTCTTTTTCATTGATCTTTCTAATCCTGCACTCAGCTTGTCTCCATTACACAGATGCTCTCCCATACTTTATCCTCACCAATTTCTCAGTTCTTTCAGCCTTGAAACTCTCTGCTAGTCTGCGCTTCCCACTCTGCCTCTCATTGCAGTGTTGCTCCACACACATACAGTCTGCTTTCCATCCGCATTCAGATTCTGTCCCCCCTAATATTTTGCTTGTCTAAAGCAAACTCTCTAGGAAGTCTGAAATGAAGAACTCTGTGACTGGAAAAGTGTCAGTGTGGTTCCATGCTATTGCCATTTGTAACAGATTTTAGCAATAAATCCCCCAGCAAATAATCGTAAAGAAGGACAATGTCCATATAGCAGAGGCTCCTATTTGTCCCATATTCTGGTCTATCACTTGCAGGTGTTGCTGGGTAAAGCTGCTGTAACATGCACCTGTTAGTTCCATTTTTCATGCCAGGCATTTTCACTAGAAATTCTAGTCCTCTTCTCAGGCCCTCGTGAAATCATACTCAAATGAAAGCCACAGATGGTGCAGTTTAACACTGCTCCACAGTCTTTGTTCAGCTGAATGCTCACAGTGCTTTACTTTTTTTTTTTTTTTCCTCACTGTGTGCAACTGTCCTTTTAGAGAGTTGCCCCTTCTTGCTTACTGCTGAATGAATGCTTCCAGAAGAAATGAGCAGGAGGTGCTCAGCATAATCAGGTAGCTTCAAGTTGCCCTGATGGGTTCAGGGGGGGGGTGGCCATGAGAAGCTGGAAGGAGAGGTGAAGAAGGCATGGCATTGGGAAAAACTGTTGATGGGAGACTCTTCCCAGAATACACCCATAGATTCTCCACAGAGTGCCATTCTTGTCCATCTTTTATGGCAGTTCTTTTTTCCAAAACTTACAAATTGATCAACACCAGGTTTTCACGTAGTAAATAACTAGAAGATCTATTGCTGAGTGTAGAATAACTAGAGATCTCAGAAACCTTTCACTTGGTGCAACTGTCGGCCTGCCTTGTTCTTCAGAGACCTGAAGAGCAGAATATAGTTCTTACCTAGCCGGATTTGGTAAGTCATGTCTCTTTGGTTGAGCGGAACATTTCCCCCAGGTGTTCAGGAGTAGTTAGGTCTCTCCAATGGAACAGTTTCTGAAAGCAGTCATACGAAAATGCAGATGGGAGTTGGCAGCCACAAGCCTAATGATAGAATGTATTTGTAATGCTAATAACTCATTATCCATGGAAATATAGCATTTTTTAAGTAAACATAAAGAAAGCTGAAAAGAGATGACTGATGTAATGCACTCTTTAAGAAGAAAGGACCAGGCAATGTAACTTTTTTTCTTTCTAATCCTTAGCTATTAGCTGCAGGCTGTTAGTGAACATGCCAGTGTACCCCAGCACATCTGTACATATTTAGGCACTTTGGTGTAATCCATGAGAAAAATCTTGCAAACATGCTTGCCGTTTGAGGTTCTGCCCTACTACTGATGTTAACTAGTTAAAATGAAGCCACTAATTTAGGTTGTTTATGAAGAAATGTATTGTTGGTGGCTTTTGTGGAATAAACTTAGTACATAGATTTCAGAATAATGAAACTCGTTACTATTTATTTATTTATTTATTTATTTAGCTAATTGTGTAAAGTTCTCAGGTGAAAGAGCATTTCTTAATTGAGCGTGGTTTGTTTTTATCACCTTCAGGAATTTGTCTATCTGGTGTAATCGGTCTCCTTGTCACTGCAGCACACTGGGTTACTTTCAATTTCCAGTTATGCCAGTATTATCAGAGTGTGAAAAAGAACATGACAAGAGATTACGTGTCAATAAATCTACAACTTATGTTGATAATATACATAAATTATATAATAATAGAATAATATAATATACATAAAATACATATACATACACACACATATATAATAATGCAATAAATCTACAACATATAGAAATAAATGCTTTAGTGTCTGGTTGCTGTCATTTTTGCAAATAGGTAGAAGCAGAAAAGATTATAGGCCACAATGTTAGGAAATCTACTAAATTAAGGAGTGTGTAAGTTGGGACATCCACTTGAGACAGCTAAAACCTTGGTGGAGCAATGAAACAGCAAAATTAGCGAACACTGTAAATGTGGATGGTGGCTCTTTTGCTGTGAGAAGAAGCATCTACAGCGTTCCTATAAATCTCCCCAAGTGCTTCGCATCTTGCTAAATATTTATGACTTGCATGGGTCTTCATGAAATTTTTTTGGACTCACTCTTGACTAATTTTTTATCTTAAGGACAAATCCTATTGAGACTAGGACTTAGCTTCTTGCAAGATGGACCCTATAAAACAATTCATTCAGTTCGTCAACCTGGAACTCTAGAAGCTACAGAATAGCTTTCCTTTCTGCTTTCTATTGATGGCTAAATTACTCTATAGTGCCACTCTTTACAAACTAGTAGAAGCACATTCAGAGACTTGGCAGAAATGATCTGGTTGTCATATACATCTAATTCTTGATTATTTATTTATTTCCTCCCCCTCCACCCCCCCCCCCCAGGAGTGAAAACGAAGCAGGAGCTGGTGGTATTTTGTCATGTGTTTTTTGCTTGGATTATGGAAGAGAGATGCTAAGTGAGGAATTGATGGCAGTGATGCAGTGTAAGCTTGCTGACTGAGAAGGGTATGGTAATATGATAAATACCTACCCTTGGTAATTATGCCAGATAGCCATGCCATGGTAGTTTAGAACATTAGAAAAGCCCAATCCATATCCATGTTTTTTTGTACAGTAACTCATGTTTTTATCTTTAACTCCTTTCCATTCCAAGTGGACTTTAAGGAAGGCTTTTCTATTATGTATGTAAAAAATGAGTTTGGTAACTTAATGTATAGAAAATGAAAAAAGAATGAAACCTTTGAGCACTGGTTGGCTTTGTTCTTTGCTGTACTGTTAGTACCATCTGTCTGGCTTTGTTGAACTGTATTAAATAACATTTTAGAGCTTTGGATAAACTGTAATTCCCAAATATTTGAAACCCTTACTATTCCAGGAAGAAGGAGAGCTCGGAAAGGGAATTTCTGGAGTTATTGATAGTTATACATTATTTTCCTTGACACATGGAGACTTACAAAAGGTACAGCACTAACAGATAATCAAAACTGAACTAATCTGTTTATCCTTAGAACATGCACAACACAGGCAGCAGCTGTGGACATTACTTCACTGCTAAGCTGCCAATATGTTTCCACCTTGCTCTGCAGGGAACATGATTGTTCACTCTTTGCTGGGCCTGTGTCTTTGGCCTTGCTTCCAGAGCCACCAGTGGTGATCTCAGTGAGTTTGTCCATTAAAGGAGACAGAAAACTACCCAATTATCTTTTAAACAGCTCATGTAAAAATAAAAAATGCATCTTTTTTTTTTTTTTTTAATATGTAGCAATAGTACAGAAGAGATCACTGAATGTCATTCAAAAATATAAATCTTTGAATTACCTTGTATGCCAATCAATGATCCTACACTCCGGTACTTTAAATAAACTGAACAAAATATGCCTGTATCCATGAATTCAGATAGTCACTGCCAAAAAGAAGACAAAATACAGTTTCTGCTTTTTTAAAAGTGTCAGGAATCACAGTCTATTAGAGTGATTACTATAAAAATGCCTTGATAAATCACAGGAACAGCCATTCCATCTCAGACCAAGGATCCATCTGGCCTGGTATCCTGCCCCCAGCAGCCATTGCATAGGGAAGGATATAAGGGGGAAAACATGTCTCCTGGCCTCCAATAACCTGCCATTCATAGCTTTTCGGTGTCAGTGTTTATATGTTTAAATTTTAAAGCCCTCATTAGATTCCTTTCCCTACTCATTTTTATGAATTTATTAATTTATTATATGCAATAGAATATTTTTGTTAGTGAAAGTTTATTAATACTTTTTCCCCAGTCTGACTTCATATTTATGTGAAGAATTTTGTTTCAGTCTCTAAACAAATGGACTATTCTTATTTTCCCTACTTCCCCCCACTACTTTTTTTTCCTCCTGATCATTTCTCACTCTGTACTGCATGTAAGGCATTAGCCAATCATGCCAACATTTTCCCAGGCCAGTTTTCTTAAAACACGGTGAATTGTTGCCTTCCAAAAGTTATCCTCAGTTAGTCACTCTCATGGATGTTCCTCTTCCTTTCTATGTGTCCTCAGCTGGGTTTGCCGAAACATATTTTTTTAGGAAGCATTTTCTCTTCTTCCCATTTTAAGAGTGCTAGAAGATGACTTCAGCTCAAGAAGCTCCAAGATCTCAACACTGCTTATTCTTTCTGTTTGTTCACCCTGGTGCAGACACTGCCCTGAAAACTGTTGAACTATTAATGACTTGTTCCCCCATGTTTCTCATCTACATCAGAATATGTTTAGTACCTGCTAATGAGAGTCAGAAGTTTGAGTATGATGAAGGGATTTAAATTTCCATATCAGAGTCAAAAATTCCAGTAGACTCATTTTTAGTAATTATATCAAAACCTCAAACTTAAAAGGATGCTATTTATACAGGAAAACTCACCAGAGGTGTTTAGAGCCTTCCCTGCTTCGGTTTCCTTGTATCATCACTTGGCTCTCGGGTTAAACCCAGAGATGGGATTTATCTCACCTATTTTGGTAGGCTTGTTGTGAAGCCCCTTATAACAGAGAAAATATAAAATAAAATAAAATAAAATAAAATAAAATAAAATAAAATAAAATAAAATAAAATAAAATAAAATAAAATAAAATAATGAAATAACATAACAATGCAATTTTTCATCATCTGCCAACTGATGCGCAGCCAGTCCCCAACAGACAGTAGATGATGTGGCCAACTCCCCCCAGCTTTTATTGCTGATCATGGTGGAACATCCCTTTGGCCAGTTTGGGTCAGCTGCTCTGGTTCTATCCCCTCCTATCTCACTGTGCACCCACAGGCTCCTCGCACACAGGGCTGTGTGGGAAGTTGAAAATACCTTGGCTCACTGTAAGCACTGCTCAGTAACTATTAAAACATCAGTGTGTTATCACTATTTTTGTCCTAAATCCAAAACACAGCACAGTGCCAGCCACTGTGAAAAAAGTTATCACAGCCAAAACTAGGACAATATATGCCCCTTATTCCATACCATCATGCTCAGATCCCACACTTTCCAAGCCATCCTCTTTAACCACCACCACTGTTTCCTTTCTTTGATATATACACACAGATGTCATTCCTTCAGTCTTCAAGCCACTCCTTTAAATGTCCATTGAGTTCATATTACTTTGGGCTTCGTCAAACAGTCATAATAGTCCTTCGAGGCAGGAGAGATGATGTATGGTGTTGGATTGTTGCGTGCCACCATGTTGCACGCCTGCTCCAGTCACATCACCATTGCACTTGCCTGGTTCCCTTACAAGATTCACTGGTCATTACTTTAAGTGACTTGTGCTGTAACACCATGGACATGATGTATATCAGCCATGATGTATAACAGGGATGGCATACAGCATCATGTAACAACTGGCATACTATTCAAACTGTTGGCTATTATCATTCTACATCAAATCCCCTTAAGGTACATCAGAATTCCCCATTCCTCCACATCACCCACTGTCTACACCCAGGTTCTTGATCAAAAGCAATTCCACGGATGAGCTTGTCTTTATCCAAGTCAGGAATAACCCAGACTGTTTTCTCCAGCACGCTTTCTGTATGCACTACAGTATTGGAACAGTTTTCTTGTCAGTGTGTCCAGTGTGTCTAGAGTATGACCTGGAATACGGGGCTGGTGTGTTCTGTATGAACACACATGTACCATGTGCACTGGACTGGATCTTTGGATAGCTGGAGATTCAGGTCGCTGTGCATTGCTGCCAGCACAGCTAATTCTCTCCGGTACTGGATGCCTCTCTCCATGGTGGTCCACTTGCTCAGAAATTTACAATGTCTTCCTGGAGGGGATAGCTTTCTTTCAGACTTAACAGGAGCCACCTCCATAGGGTGAAGGCCTGTGTCCCTTTTCCAATTGCTTTTTCAATGCCCCCTTCCCTAGAGAGAGATTCCAGCTTCCTCGCTTCACTTCCCACTAATTCCAGGCTATCAGCCCCATTATCCCAGCATCAGAGCAGCCAGGTGACAAGGTGCTCACTGGGACAATGCCTGAAATCTTTTACATAGCTCACAGCTCATGCTTCTCTTACTGAATGAGTTGACTGTTGCTTCCACTGTTTCTCTTTGACCTAAGTGGGGACAGATTCCATCAAGAGCTGGCACACAGGATCAGATATCGTGTTTGCAGTGGAAGATGGGTTAGCCACAGTGCAGGCAGTGTGTGTGTGGGGGGGGGGGGGGTGGAGATTTAACTGCAGTGTCTATTGTGGGATAGCCTGTAATGCTGCTATTGGATCCAGAGGCCTTATCTTCCCTGGGAGGGTGATTATTAGTATTGAAGAGGGCTCAGTAGGAATGAACCAGGCCCCAGCGTGTTGCAGTTATTTGTGTCTCTCTGGAACTGCCAAGGTGACAGCATGCCATTTTGCAAAATTTTGCCAGTTTTTCAGGATTCTGCGCTTGTTCAGTGGGGCTGCCCACTGTTGTATGCCTGCCCATATCTTGCACACTCCCTGTCACTCATAATTATCCTATCTCAAAGCAGGTCTCTGGGTGGCATGCTTAAACAATTGCTTAACCTTAACAAAAACCAGAAATACATTCAGGAGACACTGCAATAGGAAGATGCCAGTTACCCAAGGATTTTCAAAATACTCAAGAGCAGTTATAACTGGCCTGAAGAGAAAGGGAAGATGCTCCTCCTTGTCTCCTCCACAGATTTGGTTTCAGAGAAGAAAAGGAAAAAAAGTATAATTGTTAATAGTTTCCAAGAGATGGTTCCTGAAGTAAAAAGATGACAGCAACACAGAGCACAAACAGATTAGGCTCACGGACAGTGCTTCTGTCATAACAACAAAACATAGCAGTGACAAAGCCAAAAGCAAATGAATCTACATCCCAACCAGCAACTATTAAACAAATACAGAAATGGCAACAAATTACAAATTACAACAATTACAAATACGTTCTCTCTAGCACGCTGTTGTCAGATAAGTCGTTATCTCAACCCTTCGAGCCCCACATTGGTTGCCAAAAGGACTGTTGTAGCTTAGCCAAGAGGGCAGCCGATTGCTCACTCCTCCCCAATGATACGGGGGAAAGAATAAAAGAGGGCAAAAGTGCAAGAACTCACCAATTGAGACAAAAAACATTCTAATAGGAAAGAAAGAAAATAATACAAAACAGAGTGATGCATAATGCAATTGTTCACCAGCCCCTGACAGATGCCCAGCCAGTCCCCTGAGTGCCAGCTGCCTCCCTGGCCAGCTCCCATCAGCTTGTATTGCTGAGCATGATGCCGTATGTTATAGAACATCCCTTTGGCTGGTTTGGGTCAGCTGTCCTGGTTCTGTCCCCTCCCAGCTCCTGTGCCCCTGCCAGTCCCCACTGAAGGCAGGACAGTTTGAAAAGCTGGAACATCCTTGGTTCTGTACAGAACTGCTTAGCAACAACTGAAACATCAGTGTGTCATCAACACTGTTTTTCTCCTAAATCCAAAACACAGCATCACACCAAACACTATGACGAAAATCACCTCAGTCAAAACTAGAGCAGTGAGTTGTGATGTTTAGGAAGAATTCTCTTGTGATTGTTGAAAAACCTACAGCATCAGGAGGAGAACGTTAGTTCCTATTTTCCACACTCTTTAGAAAAACAAGTGAGGAGAATCTTGAGAGATCCAACTCACAGAGGATCATGCTATCACCAGAAACAGGTAAAAAATGTATAAACTCAAGACCTATAGGAGACAAACCTTAGTCAAGCCCTTTGTCACTAAATACCATAGATTTCATGTCTACTTGCATGGATTTCTCCTCCAACATAGATGCAGTGTAGAAATAGTGGAGTGCAAATAATACTTCTCTCCTTGGCATCCCCAAGGGAGTTAATGAGCTAATGAAATGTAACGATTTCGCTGGGCTTCTTCCTTTACTTCAAAGCCATTGGAGCTCTAACTCCATGGCCTGTGCAAAGACTTCATGGAGAGTGTCTGAGTCAACACACTTCATTTTCTTCTGTCTTGGAGAATTTATGGTCTTTTAATAAAAAGGTTCCAGTAAATTGGCATCTATGGAATTCCAGTCTCTCTTTCAAAGGAGGTGCCAAACAATTGGGGCCTCGTCTTTCTTCTTCTTTTTTTTAATCTTCCTGTCCCTGCTTTTCATTTTTTTGTTTGTTTACAGTTGTTATTTATAGCCAAATGTTTGCATGTATCATACCATCAGGCAGCAGTGCCTGCTTGAGTCAGCAAGTAGCCCCTAATAGCAGCACTCAGAGAAGTCAACTGCTATATTCATCTCATCCGTAGTGTTCTGCAGATGGTCTTGCAACTGAAGAATGTGTCATTTGCTTAGAACCCCACGGGATTCAATTTTTGACTGCAGCTAGATGACCAAAACTTAGTTTTCTCTCTCTGACCATACTTGAATTTCCTGGCAGCCTTTAATTCCCTCCTAGCCTTTCTCACAACAATAATTGATTTTATTGTGTTTCCGATACTCTACTGTAGAACAAGGGAGATGGGAATCATGGAGCTGTCTTACAGAAGTTAGAAAGTCAGGCTGGAGACCTGGACAGTGTTGAGGTCTGAGGGAACCAAAATGAACATAACAAAAGAGCCTGTATTGGTGGTAGCTGTTGTTAAGATTATACTTGTAAGGGTTCATCAAGACTTACTGGTACAAAATTTTGTGCTGTTGTACTGGATATTGAGTTTGCTTTGCCCTCCTTTGCTCCTGTTAAAGAACAGCATCTGGGCTAGAGTTTTTAAAGGGAAGTCACTCTTTCATGTTTCTCTATCTGCTAGCACACTCCTCAGGCGCTTGACTCTTTCAAACCTCCTAATCGTGTAGTAAAACATTTTTAAAAGAACATATCCAGCCAAATAGGCAACTGATTCAAAAGAAACCATTCTTTTCCAGCAATTGCTTCTAGTTAAAAAATGTCAGCCATCTGCTTTCCATCTTACATATATTGCTGTTAGTTTTTATTTAGTCAGCATTTTATGGGGCCATCATTATAAAGAGAAGTCTGGGTAATTAAAACGATATCATGGCTTCATGATCATTAGTGGTAAACACATCTGTTGACAAAAATTTATCTCTGTTTTCTTTTTTCTTTTTTTTTCTTTTTTTTTTTTCTTCTCAGCTGCTCTGGAGATTCTGATACTTTTCTTATGTGATATCAGCTGTCTACTGTACCATCAGGGTTGGTATTTATGTTAACAGGGGCTGGCTGCAGGCGCTCAAAGTACTTACAGGAAGCAACGGATAGGGACATCCTGAACCACAGACTGCTGCTTTCCCTGTTCCAGACATTCTTCCTGGTATATGGAAAGTTTTCACTTGAAAATATTTTTAGAATATTTCAGTTACAGCGCAAGAGCAACTGCTGTGCTGTAATTAGAAGCTATTACGTCAATATTAAAATGGAATAATGCAGCATGCAATTTTAAAAAGCCCAACGTAAGCCATTTGATTATTATATTAAGTTGGCCAATAATGATCATTGTGGACTGCTGCATTTAGGAAGAGTGCTCTCATCCCCATTGTCACTACCATTTTTTCTGTTGTTTCTGGACAAATATTTTTCTTCTTTAAAGTAATGCGAGACAAACCAGTACATTGTCTTACAGAGGTTTTACTGGTCAGATTTTGTTTGTGATCGTCCTTCACTAACAGGCTCTGTAAATGTACAAAAATATCATACAGAGTCAGGGAAGAAGTGCAAATCAGAGACATGCAGTAACAGGTCTTCCAACAGCTTACCAGAGTCCTTGACCAATAATTTCAGGTGACAAATAGAAAATAGACAAATATGAAAAGATGCACTTTCTGGAATACAACTTGGAATAGAATTAGAATTAATTAGTGGATTTCATCCTGTGTTTCCTTTCTAACTCTTTCATGGCCATGCCCAAGCTGGTCACCCGAAGTAGCATGGAAGTTGTCTTCAGACTTCAGAAGAACTGGGTACAGAAACCCAGCTGGATGAAACCCCATCAGTTACTTAGAGTTCTGAATACAAAGTTTTGCTTATGTCTGGTGTTTCTTGCTGTGCCTAACAGTGGTTTGCCAGATACCTTTTCCCACACTCGTGAGAGCACATACATTTTGTCTCCTTCTGTTCCTCAACAGAGGGTAATTTCTGTGGACTTACTGCATATGTATTTTTAATGAGGATTTCACTATTTAACCTTTGTTCATATTCTGGTACTTTATAGACAGCTATACCTTAAATCTCTGACAGCAACATAACGTGTATTGGGATTCTCAGCGGAAGAAATAAGCAGACAATATGGTTACTACTGTAACATTCCTTTATTAAGCTACAATGGCAATTCATGAAATCATTGCAAAATAATAAAAAATAGTTGGAAGATAAATACCATAGATACAGTCCCTAGAAACCACTGCTCACTTTAATTGAGAGCAGCTGCAATATTGCAGAAGCCCAGGGAATGTTGCAGTTCATATTCTCCCTCCCTGGCTCTTTCTAGGGGAGCACAAGACATTTTGACTAACAGACATCCTGGCATGTTTGTATGCAAATGTTTTTCTTAACTGTAAAGCAAAATGAATTTAAAAAATTGCTTGCACTCAGAAACGTTGATCCACTGGTGCCCTGCAACTTCAAAGCCAAACAGGCTGCTGCTTTCCCATTTCCTTTGTTCTTGAAAACTTACCCATACTTTGGGCTGTGCCTTTGAGATTTCCAGTTGCATGGGCACTTGGGAACTGAAGGAAGCAGTTTTGCACTGCCAAAAATTTGCAAGCACAAATAGAAATGAATTGGAAAATATACATCTAAGTTATCTGGTTCATCTTTCAGTTCTGAGATTAGGTTTGGGCTGGTCTTTCATGTAACTTCTTTATCATTACTTCTGGAAAAAAAATGTATGAAGTCATGCAGTGCTCCCAGACTTCATATCTCTATTGAAACAGGCGTTAGAGAAAAGAAATAGTGAGAACCTGGTATTTTTCAGTCCCACTTATATAACTGATGAAGGTCTGTAACATATCCTTAGTCTTAAAATACTCCTGTGTGCATTTTTCAAGACAGAAAACAGGTATTAAGGAACTCAGAGACAAATGTCGTAGTAGTCCAGGTGCACAACTTGCACTTTTAAGTTATACTTCCCCATAGCCCTACATAAGCCATTTGATTGTTCTGAAAGCCACGTCAAATGCACGACCCAATATTCCACTTCAACAGCATCAAAACTGCCTTTGTATACTTCTCCTCTTGCTAGCTTTAACAATTAACTGAAGAAACTGCATTCTTCGAGGAGATACCAGGGTTTAGAAACCTTCAGAACAATTGCCAGCCAAACACATCAGTTCTGGCCAGTGAATAGCTCAGCCAGCTGATCCAGGAGAGATTTTATCATGTGAGTGTGCTGAAGAAAACATACAGACAGCAAGACAGTATCTGGGACCAGAACATCATGCAGAATTAGTCTGTCAGGGTTGCACTGGTAGGCTAACCCTCACTCTGTACGTGGCACTAGACATGCTAAGTGTGTGCCACATTTACTTTATTTGTTAAAAAGAACACATGGCTTCTACTTAGAGTATGTTTCTAAACCGTAATAAATAATCTCTCTCGAGAGACATCAGTAGCATCAATCAGTTTTTATTTTCTGAGGAGAAAGTGAGGCACAGCAGCTATGTTTCTCACTCAAGATCTCCTATAATGCCTGAAACAAGAGAAAGGAAAAGAATCCAGATCTTTGTCACTCCAAGCAGCTCTTCCTTCCCCTCCAGCATTCTGTCTTCCTCTTAAGTATTTCCGATTAGCCATATAGTTCTGTAGGGAAAGGGTTCATAATGAGCTTTTCTTCTGTGGAATGTTTCCAGGGTTCCACCTAGACATGGCATTTTTATTTTTTATTTTCTCAGAAGGACTCTCCCTTCCTCAGGCCCCAGAAAAGTTTCTCTGATGGAGAGATGGGACAACTTGGGAGGTCTGTGTGAAGAACTGTATTTTGCTGGATACACTCCTGCTGTTAGCAAATTGCTCCAATGGGAGGACCAGGCAACTAACTCCATCAACCTACTAAAATGGATTCTCTATTTTATAGAGATAGATCTTCTCAGTTAGCTCGCCAGTTAGACTGTAAAAAATGAGAGAAGACAGAGCACACACTACATGGGGAGAGCAAACAGAGGCTAACGGGTAAGGTTTTATTGGTATCAACAAATGTTAGTACCTCACTGCTTCACTCTACATTGATTTTCATGCGTTCCTTATCTCTCTTCCCTGATTTGGATTCTCATTTTGTGAACTTAAACCAGTCAAAAATTTCCACGGGGAACAAACAAAGAGCTCCTTGCTGATTATCACCAGGATTGTCAAAGGAAAAATAAATAAATAAATTATATATATATATATTTACACAAACCAATGGAGAATTCACAGGAGTCCCTCATCAATGCTTGGATTTAACCTGAGCTCTGTGAAACATGAACCCACTGCTCTTTACTGCTACCTGTACAAGTCGGAAACTGCCCAAGCAATTGGAAAACTGGTCCTAAGTTACAGGCTTTGACTGGATGTTTCCTTCCGTCAGCTTTGGCAGCCTATGAAAGAATGCTGGCTTTTGGAACAGCTACTTCATCACAGGAAAAACATGCTCGAGAATTGTATTATTTCTGCTGCTGTCTTCGAAGACAGGTCTCTGGTTCCCTTTCTGGTAGTTCATGAATGCTCTCAATTGACTCATTTTGCTCGTTAGTTTTCTGGCAGCAATACCATTACATCAGTGAGTTTCTCACACTGTTGGATAGCTTTTGAAGGCTGGTCACATTTTTAAAGAGAGCAATGGGTGATTACAGCTATGTGCCTTTTTTGCTTATCACAGCTACTCAAAGCAACAGATATGTCAATCAAAACTGAACTCTGGGCTGTAAAAGCAAGCAAGCAGGCCGTAGGTGGGTAGTACATTGGAACATATGTCGGATGAGAGATTCAGCCAAGGAGAATGGCAAGATAGGAACCATTTACGGTGCGTCTTTTTACAGTCTGTGTACAGCAACACACAAGGCAGGGAAGGCAAATGGGACGTTTTACTTACTCTCTCAGAGAAATTGAAGGTCACTCACTCAACTGCAAAGAGAGCAAAATATGACTTAACACAGTAAACAGTTAACTAAGAAACTGATTGCTCAAAGATCTCAGCAAGCACAAAGAAAGCAGATTGTTATAACCGTTTACATTCAGTTTAAAAAAGTAAACAAAGAATGAGAACTGTAGAGAGAAAAACCCTCGGCTCAAGAGTCTGAACTCATTCTGAAGGAAGTTATTAGTGGCCGGCCTAAATACTTAATTGAGCACAGGCAGCATTATATGCCAGTAGAATGACCTATAGCTTCCTTCTGTTTGGTTTCATGATTCCTCGTCGATTGCAGACATTCCTCGAGACAGGATATCAGACTAAACACAGCATTTGTCTGATCATTGTATTCCACATTGATATCAATACTCCTTAATTAGTTCCTGCATTTTTCAAAGCCATGGTGTGGCACTTTCTGTCAGTGTTTCTGGCAATATCGATGAACAACAGCAGTCTAATTGCCACGGTGTTCTGTTAGCTCTGTAACGAGCTCAGCTATCAAGGGCTGGATGGGGTGTAGGAGAAACACAGCAGTGCTTCTTCTCAGAAGTAAAAATAAGAAAAATGGGAAAAAATGGAATTCTCAGGCTCTTTCTCACAACTCTGTGGAAACACATACTACAACTTTAAGTCATTTTTACTGTGCTTTTTTTTGCTGTTATACTATTGTATAGTACAATAATTAATATTTTAACTGCATCCCTGCGTGTAAACTATGCCAGACTGAAAATGAGCTGTAAAATCTTACCATACATAACAAACAGATATTACCCAATATTATTTAAGTAGGTCTTGGTTATTTCTTCACTCTCTGGAGACAGTAAGATGTGGTCTTGTAAATCTATGAGAAATGTTCTCTCACTGTGCAGTTTTTGTGTGCCCAGCAGTCTCCTCTCCCAGTTTGATTTCTGAAGTCAAAGACTCACTCTGTTGTGCAGGAAAACACCTTTGTCTCCTTGTTTCTCATGCACTAATGCTTTTTACAAGATGCTACCATTCTGCTGTTCTAGAGGTGGGTTTTGTTGAGGTACAGAAGCATGATGCAGAATTAGCATTACACAACAGAGTATTTAAAAACAGAACAAAACCATAAACAACAACATACAGCCATATGAATTTTGAATCAAAAGATGAATACTAATTATATGAACACATGGCATTGATTTGTAACTCAGGAGAAAAATCCCCATTACTGACCTGTGTGATTTCAAATTTCACGTGGAAATACTCAAAGTAAATAAAATTAAATATCTGCCTATTTTGATACTAAGTTCCTCAGATGGATAACAGAAGGGAACTGGATTCCTCTGCCATCTTCCACTTGCAAGTGAAGGCAGCTAAGCCAGCACACCTTTGTAAATGCAAACCAAACGACCCAGACTTCATTTCGGGTACACAGGTGTTGTTCTGCCCAACAAGACCTGAAGAGTTTGGACTGTGGCTTTCATGTTTGAAGTGGCTCACAGGTGCAGAAAATCAGATCCAGTAAGGACTTAGGTGCCTTAAAGTTAATTCCTGCAAATTCTGACATCTGCTCCTCAAGGCAGATGCCTGGGCTCCTTCTGGAGCAGAGAAAGGGCTGCATTGCAAAGCAGCTGGTAAACGCCTGGAACTGGCCAGCTGAGAAACCTGAAGAACGGAGATTAATCTGTAAATGTCCTCATCAGTCCTCATCTCACCCAACGCTTTAGGAACTGTAACCATTCATGCTGCATCTACAGCCTGACACTTCTCGAAGGAGATTTTCAGCATCCCTCCTTTCAGAAATTCAACACGGATCATTTTTCTTCAGCAATGAGTTCTGGCAGCCTTGCCACCTTGCCTTTGGTGTAACAGTTGGAGCACACACCTCAAGCACAAGAGACCTGGGTCAATTCCCAGTTTTGCTGGGGATTCACACTCAAGGAAGCTCCTTTCCAGAAAAGTGCTTTAACCACTAGACTAAAGACTACTTGAAAAGGGAGAACGTTGGCTGAACAGTCTTCCAAGGCCACATCTCTGAGAGTCACTGGATTAGATCTGTGTTCTTTTTCACACCCACACTAATATCTGTAACACTGGAGTGCATAAGGCTCCCACCACGCTGAGTGCATGGCTTTGTGGCAGGCTGCAGGCTAGCTCTGGCACTGAAAAATGGCTAGGTCTGAAAGCAGATCACACGTTGATCTGATCCATATGTGCATGGCTGTGTTTGTGTGTGTATATCCGCATGTACCAAATATTAATCAACACAATTAGACAGTGGTCAAAGATAGCATGTTAAGCAATAACATGATTGTTGTCTGGTTTGTCATCCGCAAGAGTTTTCATGAATATCAGATCAATGTCTTTTGTAATCACATGTGTTGTTCTAATTGTCCCAGTATAACTCCAAATGGGCTAGAAAGAAGTAGAATATAAGGGGCCTACAGTTATCGCAGTACATTCACTTTACATCCCATCAGTGTGCGTGGCTGACATTGTCTAAGAAACAAATTTCAGACAATCTCATCCTTTGTGACCAGGCACAGCGATTTTTATTAGAGACTTCTGTAGAGTGTATTCTGCCCAGTGTTTCATGGTAGCATGTAGAAACACTTCCCTCAGAGTTCAGATTTCTTAGATTTTCATTACTCTTTCATTACTCTTCAGATAATAAATGATGACATGCATCATTGTAATCAGAAGGACTGTACTGCTTTTCTGTTGTATGAGTGTAAATCTGTTGACATCAGAGATTTTAATCTAGATTTGGTTTTGTGTACATGAGAACAGAATTTGGACCATGAGTCTTATTTTTCTTTTGATATAATCCAGTGTATCCGGAAACAAGAAAGCCATATCAAGCCCCAAATCATAGAACTCAAGTTTTTAAACATATCGACTTTCTTTCATGATCTGGGTGGCCTTCACCATGTCTGGGAAAACATGAACCCAGTGGCCCTGGTAATGCATCACCTGCTTTTTTCCAGACTGCTGTAATCAATTTGTCTTTATCCACCACATTACCAAAAGACACTATTAAAATTCATATCTGTGTGTTCTCCCCAGAGGGTAAACCATCAGAGATCTCCAGGGTTTTGGAGGGTTTTGTGGAGATGCAGAAGGCTTTAATTACATTTAAAACAAGATCAAATTTCTTCCCTATAGTAATTTCAGATACTTCCACTAGATTCCTGTAGGGCTATTTTGTACTCTGAACACTTGATCAATCCCCAGCCCTACAAATTACAGCTTTTGTTTACATTTTTCTAGAACATCAAAGTGGAAGAGTGTTGTCTTTAAACAGCGTTCTCAGTCTTAAATAATGATGTTTCAGTTTTTTACTTCAAGATTTATGACAATCCCTCCTTTAGACCCTGGAATGGTTAATTGGGAAGCAACAGAATACACTTGAACTGAAGGATCTCAGTTGCACTTAGGCTAATCTTTAAGATACTTGGTTACCTTTTAAGAACTAAATCCAGAGGTTATTCCTCACTCAAATCTGTTGAAACAAATGGAGTTCTGCCCAAGGTGCGAATGAGTAAGAGCCACGTTAAAACATAAAATTTTGGCCCCAAGATATTCACTTCTCCTAAACTGTCAGGAGAGTTGCAGTATTGTTTGATCTAAGAGACTTGTTTCACCAGTGTACTAAAATCCTTGGCATCATAGTGAAGGAAGGAGACAAAATTCCTCCTCCAGATGCCTTCAAAGCATGACCCCAGAGACAAAGAACATCCAAAAGAACATGGCTTTGGGCTACCATTCCCTTGTTTGTGTTTGAAGCATCTTTCAAAAGAGCACCTCAGGAAAGCAAACAGCATTCTGGAAAAAATAGAAACACTGGAAAGGGGGAATGTATGTTAGTAATAATCCCATAGCGAGAACTTTCATGGTAAACCTACTGGAGTCTCAGAGCAGAGCTGCCAGTAACTGCACCTGCATATGGCTTCTTGTTTACTATGCTCCACCATGTCCCAGCGTGTTCTTCTGCGGAAATCCATGAGAACACCTCATTACTTTCTGTGGGAGACAAATCTTAGATTTCAAAAAAACAAAAAATGTCTTTAGAGGAAATGTTTGTGTAAATATGGTTTGACTTCTTTAATATTCCATTTAAAAAATACTCAGTATCTCCTTCTGCTTTTTTTGCTACTTTCCTCAGCATCACACTTACTGCATCAAACAAATGTCTCTTATGGATGCATTTTTCTATTGTTCTCATTATGAACAAAAAATGTACTTTCTACATCTGGAATTCCTGTCTACAAACATCGATGGCTTGAATCACATTTTGCCTCAATCGCATTGTTTTCCACACTCTCCTGTTCTAGCTGTGACTGTAGTCAGTTTCTGTCTATTTGCTGTCAGAAGTCTGAAACGACAGCTTAATCTGGAGCAAGCATAGGCTTTGTTCAGTGAGTAGCTGATGAAGTTAGTCTGGTTATCCCCTTCTTCTTGCTGTAAAAAATCCCATGTTTGAGTTCCCCAACTGAACTGAGGATTTTTACAAGCCTTGAACAGCACGTGCTCTGAATGGCCAGTTGGTCATTCGTACTGACTGGCTGAAGGGCTACTGTCAAATGTAACATGTTACAACGAAATTCTGCTCAACTTTCCCCTGTTGGAGCAGTCATTCACATCCCATTCATATACTGGTATGAGCTTAATTATTTTTGAGAACTCCACATGTTCTTTCAAGTATGACTGAAATTGATGGATAGTTTCTTTAGAACAGGCTTAACATAATTGCTGGTGGTGTGCCATCCATTTTTCAGAAATTACTCAGGGTTTCTTTTGAACATATACAATTCTGAGAAGCTTGTTCTCCCCACAAAGCAAAATAAACTATCAAGTTGTGACATCAAAACCATATATTCCCACGTATTCCAGTGCTCTCCATTCATCCCCACAGTCTCAATACAGAGATACCTAAATCTCCACAAAATTAATGGAGCCTTGAAGCTTGCTGTACAGGTTAGCATAATTGGAGTGCCGATGAAATAGAAACATCTTTCCAACTAAGATGGCTTCAGTTGATCTTCTCTGCTGACAGCAGCAGCAGCAAAAACAGTCACTTACAGATCAAACCCAAGACCAGTGCCAAATATGTTTTTCCCTAGTTTCATCGGTTTCCCTCTTGTGGCCGCATCTTCAAATCCGTGCAGCTCTATGCGACGAAGTACAAAGTGTGAAGATGTTCAGCCTGCAGATGTGAATCTGGAAAAGTCTGGAGTACTCTGCATTCTGTCCAGCAAATCACATCATCTCCTGCTTAATTTAGGCATGTGACTAACACTACAAAAGAGACCTGAATTTCCTACTCAACTGACACCTGGCTAAAGTACTTAGCCTACAAAGTATTGAATTCTGAGTGAAGATACGCTGTCTTGGTTCAAGTGAAATAGACTTTTGGAAAACGGAGAGGATTCACAGCATCACAGGATCACAGAATTGTAGGGGTTGGAAGGGACCAACCAAGATATCACCAAGTCCAACCCTCTGCCAAAGCAGCTCCCTAGCCCAGGTTGCACAGGTAGGCGTCCAGGCGAGTCTGGAATGTCTCCAGAGAAGGAGACTCCACCACCTCTCTGTGCAGCCTGTGCCAGTGCTCCGTCACTGCACTGTGAAGAAGTTCCCACACACATTTGTGCAGAACTTCCTATGCTTCAGTCTGTGGCCATTTCCCCTCATCCTATCACCACACACTGCTGAGAAGAGTCCGGCCTTGTCCCCTGGCATCCTGCTCCTTAGATATTTATAGATGTGGATCAGATCACCTCTGAGTCTTCATTTTTCAAGGCTGTTCAAATGTCTGACAATTAGATATTGGGTATTTACTTAAAATTTATGCTCTATGTATCTCTGAGCTCAGTGTAGGCATCCACGCTGTTGTGGTTTCTGGGCAAATGTTACCTTGTACTTTGTCAAAAATCAGCATGGAGCTGCTACTCGCTCAGTTTTAGAACGTGTGTGGCACCTATTTTAATCTTTAATTTATATGAGATAGTTTGTCATAAAAATAATACTTCTCTGTGAAACTGCAATTTATATATTTGCATTTAGAACATTTGGTACTGGACTCACGTAACTTTAAACATTCGGCTTTAGGACAAAGAAGGAAAACAGTGACTATTTCTTAAGCTCAGAGTTCAAATTTTCATTGAAAGACATATCTGTATAGACTATACATTTAGAAATTAGAGACACAAGGGGTATGTTGTGTATATTTTACTGGTCCTTGTTTGGACTGGCTTGCTTTTGACTATTCTGTACAGAAAGTGAACCGAATTCAAGCAGTGAAATATACTCAAGGAAAATTCTTGTAAACACCATCTACCCACAATAAAACATTTCTCATTTTCCCATAAATATGGAATATCATCCTTTAATGGGCAGGATAAACAATACTCTGCCTGGATCTCTGTTAAATTTCCGGTATCCATTACCCTGCATTACCGTTATTGGTTAATGCAGAATTTTATTCCACAAGACAGCTGAAAATCTCTAAGGCATTCACTGTTATGCATATTTGATCACATGGAAATAGAGCCTAGAACAGCGCTAGCAGTATCAAACTGCTACAAGGAAAAGCTATTTCGGAAAACATTAAAAGGGTTCTCATGTGTTAAGAAGTGATTTTTCCTTCCATCACACCCAATAGTTTCACCTTTGGTACTCACATAGCCAGACCTTGTATGTGCAAGAAAAAAGATGCATGAAAAGTATCAACGGATCTCAAGTACGTTTATAAGTGCAATACATTAAACACATTTTTGTATGTTATGTTTGATGTGCCTTTTCAAGCACTGAAGTCTATTCTCTCTTCTGTCCCCTGCTCTTTCTCCCCTCAGTATCCCATCACTCAGCTGTGCTTAATCTAGTTCCCCCTGTGAATCCAACAAGCAAATGGAGAAGATATAGTATGGGCTGTGTCTGATTCCAAGGTCTCAGTATGCTCACTGCCTGACCAGCCTGAGAGCACTCAATGGGCTGCTGGCACGCAGAGAGGGAAGATGACTGCTGAGCTCCCACTGCAGAGTTTCTGCTGGTGGAGGCATCTTTATCTCCTCTACTTGGCTATGAGCATTCATGAAACTTGCAGGAACTTAATTATCTTTGGGATCTCTATGCATCAGCCAAACTTGACTTGACTTGCCAATTTGTTCAGAAGTCACTGGGGATAAGGGAGTGATGGAGACACAGACATGAAAAGGCACATAAACAGCATGCCTTATTTTGTTAGGAAGGTATCATAGTTGTTATTATTAAAAACAATAGTAGAAAAGTCACTAAAGCATTTCCAAGATAGATTTTCTAATAAAATGTATCATGTGCAAAGACCACTTCAGCTATCTTCAAAGACAAAATCAATTTAAATACAATAAAATGTTGCTGTAATGAAATGAATGGATAGGGGATAAACTGAAAGTGCCAATATGCGATACAAAGGCTTTTATCAATACTTGTTTGGGATTACACAGATTTCTGCTAGTGAGTGGTCTCATCCTCCCAGGTTCATGCCAATATAATGGAAATTCTAAACTGAATAGAAACAGAGCTTTATCTGTTCAGCACCTTGTTCATGCTGCTTACAGTACACAGAAATAACAAGGTCCATCCAGCCAAGCAACCTACCTGCAATAGTGGCTAAAGTCTGAGATCAGTGGTACACATTTTTTTGTATATCTCTGCTTTTAGTGACTTGCAGCTGGGTGTTCCCAAGCCGAGGATGTGCCCTTACTCTACAGAAGCCCCTTAGGGAGAGAGTGGAAGAGGTAATGTGTCACAAAGTAAGGATCAATGCTATGAAGTAGTGATAGACTGCTGCTGTTCAACAGTCAGGCAATTATGCACTATGTCTTAATTTTGAGTCAAATGTTACTTTCTCAGTGTATGGGATTTAGCTGAAAGCAACAACTGGTCCTGGAAATCTTGTGCAGATGTGTAACCAAGGACTGAATCTCATAGGAAGGACTGAGATCTTTTGTAAAGTTCAGATAGTGCTTCAGTTTCTTCTTCTGAGATTTTGGAGACTGAATTAAAATTCTAAATTAAGTTGAAAACCTGAGGAAAGAGGCCTCCTTGTTGGAGAATATTGCTGGTATGGAAATAAAGTGCATCTCTCCTTCCAGCAGAACCACATTGGAATGTCTTGTGTTCAGGTTTTGCCAGTTGCTTTACATACAGATCTGAATTACTTTATGGTATTGAGGAATTTGGGAGATTCTGTTGTTGAAGTTTGATGAGAAGAAGCAAAGAGCTGGCTTGTGAATGGCTAACGTTTCAGCTCTTTCCTCATGCTAAGTCTTGTTCAGACTGAACGTTCAGGCAACAACATTTGGAAAGACTCCTCAGAGAACGACTTTAGAGTTCCCTGGGTTTGGACTGAAGGGATGGGCCTGACTCATTCGGGAGTCATTTGCTACGTTAGCTTTTCAGAAAACAACTGGGGCTGCCAGGCGATCCACGCTGTGACATGCTACTGCAAGGTCTAGTAGGCCTTGTATGGAAGGCTAAATCCCTTCGCCAGTGAGCCGAGTAACACCGTCCACAACATCACAGCATTAAGCATTTGTTGTGCAAAAATATAACCCCAATATATACTAAACGTGTGCTATCTTAACAGGCAACTCAGAAGATCCGAAAACTAGGAAAGAGTGATAGAAACTGATTTTGGGTAACTATCTTACAAAGAAAAGCTGACTAGGAGATGGTGGTTTTCTTCATCAAAGCTCTTGCATCAAAGAAACTGTACTTTCTTTTCCTCGCTGGCCAGGAGAATTACTTAGGATCTGCTGGTAATAACCTGAATGCACGCAGAGGGACTTCCTTCCCTGCAGATCCTGGACAAGATGATTTTCCGCGAAAGCTTTTCTGTGAAAGATTTCTTCAAAGCCAGCCCTGGAGCTAGTCCAGGAGGGCAGTCTGCTCAGGAAAGCGAACGTAAAGAGAGAATTAAGCAATGTAACTGGCTCACCATCTCTTCCCTTTCTGCCTCTGCATTTCAGTCAGTACAGAATCGTTTCTGCTGTGAAGAAAAAAAAAAATAAGAAAATAATCACAAGGAAAGAAAATAACTGCTTTTCCTTTGGGAAGCTCTGGAGATTTTAGTGCCGTTTGCTGTTGAAAGCAGAGGAGGGAGTGGTGCTCTAAGGAGAGACTACAAAGTTTGGTCTAATAAATGTGAATGGATATACAGGGCTTGATTGTTCTTTCACACTAGTGAAACTCCATGGGCTGAAATCAGGCACACTAATTACTCAGTGTACTTCTATATTTCTAACTCTGGAGTGGCTGTATTGTAACGTAACCTAAGGCACCAATAGAATGTGCACCCCCGGTCCTCGAGGCATGTGTTAATAGTAACACAGCTTGTCATCTTGTGTTTTTAAATTTTTAAATCTAAATAAAATACAACCTTGCATGTAATACATACTTTAAATGGCAGATGTGTAATAAACATCTCTATTTATGACAGACTTAGGCAGCAAAACATAATGAGGTGTGGTTCTGGTACAAATTTTGCTTCAGGTTTACTTTGTACTTTTAACCACCCCACTTAATTACACAGCTAAGATCATGCCCTGGAGAGTTTTAATTTTCTTATGATTATATAATGGACTCTCACTAATATCATTATTCAAAAAAATAAATATAAGGCTCCAAGTATTTTCAGACAGAACTTTAAGTATGAAGATTTGCTTAAACCTCTTTCTACTAATTCTGAGTCACAACCCAAAACATTCAAAGATGTTTCTTTGCCTTAGGTAACCAAACAGCTTTTTCCCAGCCCTACTCTCTCTCACACACATGATTTTTGAATGGCTGCCATCCTCCTTGTCTCTTTGGGCCAGAAACGTCTTCACCTCCGAAATGGCCCTGAAGATGAGAAATACTGACATCTGCCTTTTCCTGATATGGTGCAGGCTTTCCGTTCTGCCCGACTCAGTGGGAGGTAGGTACCCAGGCACCTCCAAGGCTCTGGGTGTAGCTGCTGTGCCCAAGATGTGCCCACTCATAAGGGAAAGGAAAGAAATCTGCCTCCTGAGCTCCATACCAGCACTGTAAACCTCAGACTACACTGTGCAGTCCATATACGTGCAACAGGGAAACGGACACAAACCAATCCAGTTATCAGAGGAGCTGAATAGTTTGGGAACACAGTGATGGCACGCCGTAGGAAGCAGCTGCTCGCCCCATGGACAGCAGGAGGAGGGGACTACGCATCCATCCCACAGCCTGTTCCCAGCAGCCTTCTTCCCGGGCACAGTGAGCGGGGAGTGCCTGAGAGGCGCAGTTCTGGCAGCAGCAGCAGCTCCCACCCGGCCCCAGCCTGTCTCAATGGCCGCTTGGCTGCTCTCCATCACACGGTGGTTACATGTCTGCAATGTGACAGGCAGATGACCCCTGGGCAAAATGGGAGCAGCTGCCATCGTCCAGCTTGCGGGCAGGTTTGCTCCCGTTCCTGAGCCAGCGGGGTAAGGAGCGGCCAGGCAGCTCCTCTCGGTCTGTGGGAAGCTTTAGTGAGAAGGGCTGCACAGAGAGACAAAGGTGCCATGATGAGATGGCTCTCGGGCAGGGAGCGGGCCAAGGTCTTCAGCTGTGCCTGGTCACTGCTTTATGGGACAGCCACGTCTCTATGCTCCACACTGGTTTCTTGTCTGTTCCCCTAGGTTCATTGTGTTGACAAATCTTTGTTCTAGCTGTATTTCAGTGGTTTTAAGGCTTCTGAAGACAACAAAACATCTTATGAGTCTTTTTTAATAGATCTTAAAGATCTAGTTTTCATGTGCATTCACAAAATATCCATTAATTTGGGTGAGAACGCTGATTTTAACACCTTTTGGAATACGAACTAAGAATTTACTGTAATGTAAATAGTTTACTACATACTTTGTGAAAGTAAGTATAGTGGAAAATTATATTTAGCCACTAATTTCTGAACTGAAACAGCAATATACTTCTCTGGTGTAATATATTTTCCAGTCATGTGCTGAAGAGAAGCATTTTTTTCAGCTGAGCTCACTTAAAGTTCAAAAGATAAATATATCACAATGACAAATTGCAAAATGCTATTCATACATTTAGGTAAAAATCGTTCCCTCATTTGTTTGTATTTCACATAAACTGTATTACTGTTATTTCCAAAGAAAATATCATTCAAAATAATTCTGATTAAAAATACAAGTATTGTTAATGGACCAAAGCAAAAATTTATCTTAGCTTGTGGGGAAAAAAAAAATGATAGAAAGCCAGTATATTTTCTGTGGGTGAAACTCATTCCAGCACAAAGCGATATCCACTGAGCCTTCTGCACGGCCTGACCCCCCAACACAGGGCCCTGCGGGGTGGGAGATGTGTGGAACCATCAGTGTGGGGCTTTTGCATCTCATGTGTTCTGGGTGCCTGAGGACTTATCGCCATTCTCTATGTGGTCTTCAGCAGGCAATGAGGTTTTGTGCGATGAAGGAAGACTTTCAGCTGCTGCCCTGGTCCATCCTTGGGCAGCTTGCAGTTGACTAACACATTGTACGGCTCAGATCGAAGGATCTACGTTTAGAACCTATGTAAAAACGAGGAAATGTAACAGCAATAAATCTGATCTTTAAAATTATATAGCAATGAAAGATGAATGAGTCATTTTATTGGTAGAATATATACAGTAGAGTAACATATTGGGATCAGAAGTATTATTTAGCACACGTGCTAGGTAAGGCACTGGAGGTCTGTAATTTCACTGCTCACTATTTTTATCACTTTTATGTTATCAGTTCAGAAATCACTTATGGAATTAATATACCCTGATTTCTCTTTCCAAACAATTATATGCACCCTGCCTCCCTTCCAACACACATGCATGTTCTCTCTCTCTCTCTCTCTCACACACAAAGGATTCTGTAACAACAGGACCATTATAGAGCATGATCTAAAACATGTGGACTGCAGCCAATATTTAGATATGGTATAGTAAATTCTGGAAGGTATAAAAAGGAAATAACTGAACTCATTGCAGAGAAAAATGAGCCAGTCTTAAGTACTTTTAATCACAGGGTTTCATATAAAAACACATGCAAGATACTGAGCCTAATATTGAAGGGGAAAAGGTCTAAAGGAGAGTAGAAATCCACTTCCACTGGGATTTAGGATGGGAATTTTTAACCCTTTTTTTTTTTATAAGAGCCTTTCTAGGGATTAATTCAAACCATTTAAGCAAAGATATGCTCACCAAGAGGCAGGTTCCCTGTGTGACAACTATGACCTGAGAACGTTGCCACACATCTCCACAGCTTGGACTGAGCTGAAGGGTAGCAGGGGCGTCACTCCTCCTTCCTCCCAGGGACTGCTGTGGCACCTGCTCTGCAGGCAGCTTCCGCACCTTGTCCAGAGGGACCCCCAGCAGAGGAAACAGCCAGTAGAAATATCAAGGGCGGGGGAAGAATCAGCTGGCTCCTTTCCCCATTCTCAAAATTCCTGGTTATATCCGGGCTGCTGCCAAACCAGAGTTTGCCCCACACCCCAGCACCCTGGGCTGAGCATCTCCTCGGGCTGTTCCTGGGCAGGTGCATTCAGACTCTGCAGATATTTATAGGCATGTGCAGTCTGTGCAGAGCTATGTTCTGTATTTGCATAAAATGCCGAGCACGAAATGAAACCTGGCCATCATCAATCAAAGGCGGTAGTGAGCTAGAGCTTTTCAGTGAGGTTTTTGCTGAGACAGAGCTTCAACATTTTCACACGTCCAAACTGCACTTAGAAAAACCCAGAGTGCCAGTATCGGTCATATAAATGGTTGTTCAAAGTTTAACAAATGCAGAGCAGCATTTCCCTGTTTCAGCCAGTGGTGGAGGGCAGAGAGCAGTTAGTCTTGGCTGGGCATGGGGTGACACACATATCACAGTGTGCTGCTTCGCAAAGTGCATGTGCAGCAGTGGGACTGATTTTGCCACCTCTCCTCATCTGGGAGAGAACTTCATCGCAGGACAGCTTGAGTCTGCATGCTGCTGCATAAGTACAGTCTCGTTAGCATTAAAAACAAAGCTGCCAGTGAAGAGCCATCAAGCAAAGAGCTAGATTTGCGCTCAGAAACGAGAAACAAAAGACAATGACCAAGTGTCTATGTCTGACAACACAGTTCTCAATGAAAAGACACTGCCAGTCAGCTGGGGTGCCATTCGCTGGGGCTTTCATACAGAAATTCATAAAGTGCCCTTCCTCGGACTGTAGGACAGATGTCCTTGTGAGGGCAGCACCCTAGGTGCACAGCTCCTGCAGTGCAACAGCAGCATGTCCAGGCCCACAGCATGGCCATACTGCATTCTTAGGCTGTTTTGGGGTTGGGGAATTGTTACCAAAATAACCCTGCGTGGTTTCCTTCCCCTGCAGCTGCACCGGGGCTCACAGCAATGGGAGCTCAGCACAGACAACTCTCGGCTCCAGCAGCCACTTGCAGCACTGGATCAGTTAACCCTGCTCTGAGGAGGGTTAATTGACACAGTGCTGCACATGGCTGACGGGATGAAAACCCCTATATTACAGCTCCCAACATCCCTAACAATTGTGCAGCTGCATTCATATTAGAAACTGTGGGAATTTGGAGGAGGGATGAAAATTCCCTTGTGCAGACATAGGCCTGTGAGTGAGCCTTAATGTTCTTTTCTGGGTCTTGGTTGTCAGTCGCAGTCATGCTTCCCTAAAGCATTATCCCAGCCATCTGCTGACTGCAGCAGCCGCTGTTCTGCACTGGGTGAGACGGAGGGAGAGGGAGCCCAGCAGCACAGCCTGTCCGATTGCTGCCCTGTGGCTCTTGTGCCTGTATCACCGAGACCAGTGCTTCTCACTGGTTACTCTCCCATCTCTGCCCAGAGAACTCCTCCAAAGCCAAACAGATCTCCTTAGCAAGGCCTTACGCTTGCCTCATCCCTGTCCCTTTGGAGTAGCCTATGTGCCCCAGGGGAGCCAGGCAGAGGAGGCAGGCCTCCCTTGGGCAGGCAGGCCTAGCCCATTGCCTCAGCACACTGGGGGTGTACTGCTGAAGGACGTCATGCTGCAACCTGGAGTTTGTGTTCTGCTGCCAAGTGCCACCGCTGCCGTGGGGCTGTGGTGCTACAGGAGAGCCCCGGGAGCAGAACCATGGGGGCCAGGCCACCCGCCTGTCACCACACTGACTGCAGAGTAACAAACAGCCTCTTGGGAAGCCCTGTGCCTGAGGCAGCAAACGTCCCTCTTGCATTCCCTCCTTCTTACCCTGGTAGGAGTTTGTCCAGCTTCTCCAGAAATCTGAGACTTTAGGCTTGTGGAATCCAGGCCTTATTTCATGGAAGCCAGGCCTTATTTTATGTGTCCTACCCTTCTATGGATGCCTCGAGAGATACAGTATCATCAAAGCACTGACAATTAATACTTGAGCTGACAAACCAAAGCCCAAATCTCAGTCTCAAAGCTGTGGACAGTAAGCCATGTTTGCTGCAGTGACTGCCATACTCTCTCAGTGGTTACACAGCTCTCTTTGCCACTGTTCACTCCGCATCGAGCAGTGACCCCTTACCAGTGGGGTGTCAGGCAGTTGGGGTGCAGATGTTGCTGGATGGCTGCAGACAAGTCAGCACTGCCAGGGCTGCCCTTGGGAACGTCACCCGGTTTGTGAGATAAGGCCTTCTGGGTGGGAATGGAACAATGGCAGCTTCGAGTGGCTGTCAGACCTGCAGCCGTCCTGATCCCAGTGCCGATCCCTGCTACGAGTTTGTGGGCAGCACCCAGCTGGATCAGGGCTCCCTTATGTACGATGTCCAAACAGCTTTCAGACAGTGAGCGCAGGAATGCTGCTCTCACCTGAAGGTGTTCGCTTATGGCTGCATGTATAAACCTTTGGGCTGTGGCACTGTTACTGGAACTGCTCAAGGAAAGGCTGACGGAACCGCTGATGGCCCATGTGGGATTAATCTGTCAGACAGCAGCCTCGGAGCTTCAGGTTTCGGTAATTGCATGTGCCACCGTCTTCCACAGACATGAATACTCTTCAAAGAGATTAATGGATGCTATAAAAATTATGTGCTGCTACGCTTTAAACTATGGACTTTACAATCTCCATTTGGATTCTTGGGCTAATACAGCAACTTCTGATGGCCAGAATGGGTGTGCAGCCCTCCAGATTCCGCCGTGATGGGAACCAGGGTTCGGCAGCACATAGCTGTGCCAGGAGGGCTTTCCCCAGAGCTGCGAGACCCAACAGGTGGAGCGTGTCCATCTCCCGGCAAGGGCTGCGTTTGGGGACGGGGCAGCGGGGCTCCGGAGGGCCCGTGATTGGATTAAGCACACTTAGGGAATATCTGCGGCCTTAAGAAGTGTTCTAGGGTTACTCTTTCTTTAGCCCATCTGTCTGCAGTGTACTTTTCCTATTGCACAGAAAATAACTCAGCTGTCTCCCAGCACAGCCCTGCACTCTGGCGACGGCACGTTTGACTGGAGTCACTTTTTGCCCGGTTCCGTCTGTAGACAGCAAAGAATCTGCACTGCATCGAGACACTTCGGAGCACCTAGGAAGCCAGCGCAAGAAGCGCTGCGGCACCATCTCCGCCCACATTAGCATCACTCAGGAGGGCGCAAGCCCTGCCCGCTCCCTCCCGAAGGCTCTCTCTCCGTTCGCCCACCCCGAAGCGGGAGCTCCGGGGGCAGCTCAGCCGCGGAACCCGACCGCCGGAGGCCGGGGGAACGCCTCCCGCCGGCAGCCCCGCTGCCGCCGCCGTCCCGCCAGCACCGCCCGGCGGCGCTGGCCCAGGCGCACCGCGGCGCGGGGCAGAGCGCGGCGCCGCCCGAGCAGGTCCCCCCCGCTGGCCGCGGGCGGGGCGCGGGTGGCGCCCGGTGGGCCCGGCCCAGGGGCGGCCCCGGCCCCGCAGCCTTTGTTCCGCGCGGCGGCGGCGGCGGCGCGCCCACGTGCAGCGGTCCGGGCGCGGGACCCGGCCTGGCCCTTTAAACCTGCCGCGCCGGCGGGGCCGGGCCGGGGAGGACACGTGAGGCGGCGCGGCCGCCGCGCTCCGCATGTTGTGCCTGGCCCGCCGCCAGCCCCGCGCGGGGCTCCTCGCGTTGCGCTCTGCCTCCTCCTCTGCCACCCCCATCCCAACCACCGCCGCCCCCCCTTTTATTTCTTTTATTTATTTTTTTGCACGGCCCCCTCCCGCTTTTTCCACCCGCGAGTAAAGGTGGTTTTCTTTCCTTCCTTCCTTTTTTTTTTTAAAGCCCTCATCCCCGTTCAGTCCGTGGGCAGGACTCGCATAATAATATTTCCAGTCCCAGCAGCAGCTCACATCACAGACACGAACCCAGGACCGCCTCCCCACCCTCCCCCCTAACCCCCCCCCCCCCACCCCTTTTTTTTTTTTTTTCCTTTCTTCCCCGATCTCCCAAATCGCGTTATTATTAATTTTTAAATGAGCGCTCCCTCCGCCCGCTGCCGCCGCTGCTCCCGCACCCCCCGTCCGCCCCGGGCGCGCTCCCGGCCCGGCCCCGCGCTGTGCGACCCCGGCTCGGCGCGGCCCCTCTGAGCGCACACGGCCGCCGCTTTGCCCTCTGCGGGGCTCTCCGCTGTCGGCTCGGAGCGTTCCCTTCTCGCAGCGCTGCGATCACTCTGCTTTATTATTTTTTATTATTATTATTTTATTTTTTTTAACCCCTCCCGCTCTGGGACCGCTCCACGTTCCTCACCCCTTCCTAAATTTGTCGGAGAGCTCCATTCCCCTCCTCTTCCAGCACCACCGCCGCCGCCACCATCACCTCCTCCTCCTCCTCCTCCCCTCTCCTCTCCTTTTTGGCAGCACCAGGACGTCCGGTGCGGCGGTGGCAGCGCGCAGCGAAAGCGGCGCGAGCGCTCCGTGTGCTTTCCCCCCCCCGTCGCGAGGTGCCGCGCAGAGCCGGGCGGAGGGCTGAGCTCTCGGCTCGCCATGAGCGCCCAAGGCGAGGGACCCGGCCAGCCTTCCACCGCCGCCCCGGAGCAACCTGCCGCCGCCGAGCCGCAGAAGCGAGGACGAGGCAGACCCAGGAAGCAGCCCCAAGTCGGTACCGCGCGGCGCCGCGGACGGGGGCTGAGCGCTGCGCGCGGGGCTCCGCTATTGTGGCTGCGGCGAGCCGCGGCCGCGCCGTGTCAATGGGGAACGCGGCTCCGACCAACCAGCGCCCGCGGGGGCACTTGGAGCTCAGTTTGAAATTGCGAAAGCGGGGAGCGGGGGCTCTCGGAGCCCGGCGGGGTCTCCGTTCGTGCGTGCCTGAGCGTGGCGGTCCCACCGGAGCCCGAGTCCGAGCGGCCCGGCCCCTGCCTGCCCCCGGAGCCCGGCGCTGAGGGAGAGGAGGGGGTCTGGAGGGTCGCCTAGGGCTGGCTTCTTTTTTTTTTTTTTTTTCCTTTTTTTCCTTTTTTTTTTTTCTAACGCACCCCCCCCCCCCCCCCCCTCCCGCTTCCACACCTCCTCCCCCTGCAGAGCGGTGCCCCCGTTCCGCTCACGGAGGTGGGGGCGGCCGGGGAGAGGAGGAGGGGGGGGGAAGGAGGGGGGGGGGAGGTGGGGGGGCTGCACTGCTCCGCACCGCACCTCCCCGCACCGCAGCACCTTCGCCCGCCCCGGGCCCGCAGGGACCGACCCGCTCCGGGGTGGCCGCGCGCTGCTCACCTCACCCCCAGCCCCCGCCCGTCCCCTCCCGCCTCCCCCGAGTGCCATTGTCGCGGCTCCGGGGTGGCCGCGGCCCGGTGCGACGCTCCCGCACGACCCTCGCAGGTCGCGGCTGCGAGCACGGAGCAGCCGCCCGCGGAGCGGGCTCTCCGCGATCGCCCCATTCATTCAGCGGCAGCGGCTCCGGGGGCTGTGGGAACCGCGGGACGAGTCCCCTCGGGGCTGCGCTGCCGGGGCTGAGGGCTTCGCTTTCTGGGAGCCGCATCCCCGGAGCCCCTCGGCTTCCCGCTCTGCCCCAGTGCCGCGCTGAGCAGCTCCGGCCGCCGGCTCGGCCCGCTGTCCCCATCAGCGCCGTCCTGGGCCTTCCTTTATTTATTTATTTTTCTTTTCAGTTCCCGTCCCCCCCCCCCCCCCCATCTCCCCCCTTTTTTTTTTCTTCCTTTCTTTCGTTTTTCGCCTTCTTATTTTTCCTCCTCCTTTCTTTCTTTTTCTTTCTCCCTTCTCTCTCCTTTCTTTCGTTTGTTTTGGCATTTAAATGCACTCGAGGGAAACCTCTCGGCGTCCCCTCGCAGCGGTGCGGTGCCGCGGGGCTCCCGCAGAGGCCCCGCGGGGAGGGGACCCCCATCTGCAGCTCCCCCTGAGCCCCCGGAGCTCGGAGAGCTGCGGGCTTTGGGCCGCTTTAAGTTAACAAAGGGCATTTCATTGGTTGTGCCCCATCCTGCGGTCCGAGCGAAACGCGAAGTATTGGAAAGTGAGAGAGTTCGGTGGGATTTGTGAGCCCGAACCCGCATAACTCACCCCCGTTGCCCGGCACTGGCTGGGCACTGTCAGACGGAGGAGCTGGCTAAAGCTGCCAAAGCTCCTGTCTCGGCGTTTTAGATTTTTTTGTTTGTTGTTTTCAAATCCTTTCTCTCCAGTGAGGCTCCACTGGAGAGAAGTTTTGCGTTTGCGCTTTGCTGCGAATCAATTCCGGTTGGAATAGGTGTGAACGTAATGCAGAACGGCACAAAAAAATCCCCCCTGAAGTATTTGTGCCCTTGGGAGAGAAATTAGCCTCAAACCCTTCTTTCTGGTTTTCTACTAGTTATCTGTGTTGGGTTTATTATTATTATTTTCAGGAGTGTGAGTGCATGTGCTAATTGTATCTGGTTATAATGAAACGCGATTAACATCGGATGGATAACTCTATTAACTTCTGAATACTCGTTCCTGCACGAGGGAAGCCATAGCCATCCTCTTTAAAAACTGCTTTCTGCTGTAGCGTGCTGGGGAGAGCACTGAAGCTTCTTAGGGCTTTCTGAGCAATTGCAAGGGAAGTTGAACTCTTTTAGAGTGCAAGTGGTATTTTTCTCTTTACCCCGAGTTGTTTAACTTTTCGTGTTGTACTTGAAATGTTGCATTTATTTAGGCTGCTAATTCCTATGCTTTCAGTAACTGCTCGGTTGTAGTTTGTCCTTCAGATCTCGGGTGCTGTAGTTGCTTGCCACAACAGCATGTTTTCCTGTGTTTAGGAACCAACTGGTGAACCGTCTCCTAAAAGACCAAGAGGAAGACCCAAGGGAAGCAAAAACAAGAGTCCCTCTAAAGCAGCTCAGAAGGTGAGAGCATGAAAGAGAGAATTCCTAATGCTTTTTTTTTTTTTTTTTTTTTAAATCAAGTGGTAGCAGTGGGGCTGGAGCCTCTGAGAAGGGCTCCATATAACATACGTACGCACAGCGTGTAGTTTGCACTTTAAGTTTAGAAACGGCAGGCTGCAGGACCCTGGGCACACAGCTCAGAGGGGCAGCTTGCTTCTTGATCAGGGAAACACCAGCGTGCATCCCATGCATTTTCTGAGTTCCCTGCATCAAGCAGCGAGATCTGAGTTAAGGATACTGTATCTCAATTTAGATTTTTGGAAGAAGATAATTTCTTGCCCACTTACAGGCTTTACTGTACAGACCGAATGTGTGTACTGAAGCTCAGTGTTTTGTCAAACACTGGTTAATTAGAAGAAAATCCAATTAAGTGTTGATGGAAATAAGGGCATGTATTGAAATTTACAGCTTGAAAATGTGCTGGTAAAGTAAACTGTGAGTTACAGTAAAAGCCCTCGGTATCTCGGTTAGTAATCAGCTTCAAAGAGGCTTTCCCTTGAAGTGCTGTTTGCCTTCTGAGCCCCTGCCTGTGCCTGGGGATGGGAGCAGCCCTGGGTCCTGTGGCTCTGCCTGCACCCAGCTCCACTGGGCTCGTCCCACTTACAGCATGGACTTCAGCAGCAAATTCAGCGTGCCTTCATTGTATCTGAATTTGGGAAAGCAGAGTGTCAGAAAACTGCTATCAAGGCAAATCATACCTTGCTGTCGGAGTTATTTTAGCGAAGGCAGATAGTTGTGTGGGGGCTTGCAAGTAAATGCAGAGTTGTGTTTATGGTGATGGTCGCACAGCAGTTAGCACCAATTCAGTTCTCAGGTACTAAACTGGAAACAAAAGCTTGCAAAGTCTGGTGGGGAGGGTATCAGTGTCTTTAAGCAGATCTGTGACAAAATCCGTGTGGAAGGTATTCGTAGCCTCATCTCATCATGGTTCATTTTTCATTGTGCCTGTGGTGCTGACCTTATTTAGTTTGATAGCTTTCAGTGTTATAAATTCCTAGAACGGCTGCTGATAAGTATTCAATTATTGGGGGGTGATGGGGATTTTGTGTCTGTTCTGCTCTACGTGTTCTCAGCATTTGTTTGAGGGACGTTTTCCAGCTCTCCTTAAATTTAAAATATATATATATTTTTCCTTTACTTTCTGAGTGCCAAGAGCAGTGTATTCTGTCAAGGAGGTCATGAATTAGTAAAAATGCTTTACAAGTTAAGCATTTAAAATGTATCAAGCCACTCCGTGCTTCGAGTGTTGATTTTTTTTTTCCTTTGAACAATAAAAATATTCCTCAGATTCGCTTTATAAAAGTTAAAATTCCACTCTTCAAAAGGGAAGGAGCAGTTTTTTATTAGCCCAGCAAGTCCAAGTGTGAGCTTTAGTATTTTAAATATTGCTCTTCGGAGTGTTGGCTTTCCTAGGAGAAATATTTGCAATGAGATTAGGTCTGAAGTAATTCATAGAAACGTGTTTTCAAAAGATAGAAATTTCTCAGAGAACCATTAATGCTATTTCATTTCTAGGAGTGATTTGAAAATCTGGATTAATGGAAAGCAACGTGAAATCTCTCCCACATCTGTGGGCATATCAATTCAAGAGCTTTCCAGATGATTCTGGTGCGCACGGTTGTTTTTTTTTAATCTAATTTATGATCTGAGCAATTTCACTGTAACATTTTGATTTTCAGAACGCATCAGGTTACCGCCCTCATTAAAGCAAACCTTTTTCGGGTTTTGATATTATAAAAAATTCACCCAAGTCCACATGTCTTTTTATCATTAAAAAAAAAAAAAGAAATCCTCGAGGGGTGCGTAATTGCTGGTTTTATTTGTTTCCAGGTTTATAGATTAAAATATGTAAATGTTTGATAACTCTCCGAAAACACGAAAGGCTCATAAAGCCTCCTTAGAAAAAAAGCCACTGAGATCACATTTCCACCAAATACTGTAGCTCTTTTCCCAAATAGATAATTAACCCTCTCTGAAACGATTCAGCTTCTCTCCATGCATCTGAGGCGACCTTTTCAGCTGATATTCATGTCGGAAGTTTTTCTCCCAGTGATATGAATGGAGAGTATTGGCACTGTCAGAAAGCCCGGTTTGGCAGTGGGGTTGTCACCTCTGAGAGCCGTGTGCTGCGTGTTGTGACAGACATATTTACACATACAAAGACGTAAGGCTTTGTATTTATGGCTTTCTGTTCCCTGTCTCAGCTCTCAGAGTGAGCTCACGCCGCTCCAGCCCCTGTGCATGCGAACATGGGTCCTGTCCACCATTGGAAGTTGACGGAGTTTCTGAAGAGTGGTGTGTGGCCTGTGCTGCTCAGAGCGGGTGCACTGAGTTGTGCTGCAGTGTTCACGACACGCGAGATAAACGCACCCACAGAGCAGACGTGAGAACGCTCTCGTGATTAATTGATGGGGTGTTCTCTTGCAAACCATTACACATCACAATTAAAAATACATTGCACAAACCGGCAGTCAGTTAAAAATACTCTAGTGCTGGGGCTTTGTTTTATTGTGCTCCACAAAGGCGGACAGTTTGCCCTAGAATCGTGATTGTGTTGTGGATTTAAATATCTTGCTTCTTAGGATTTTTTAATTTTTTTTCTCCTTTAGTTTTCAGAGCTTGTGTTCGGTCTTAGTAAACTGGCCTTGGGGCATCTGAAAACAAACTGTGCTTGTTAGGAAATTAGCAACATGAAACTTGACAATGCATACAGAATGTTGCAAGACCAATTGGATAGCTAATAACGCAGCAATTGCTTTAATTATAGGCAATACATGGTTAAAAAAAACACTTCTGCATATCGCACATTCTTCACTTATTATAAAGTGGACACAAAAGGTAAGCTGCATTTTCTAGAAGGACCATTTCTCACTTTAATTTTCATGAGCAGAACGAACACAACGTGTTGACAGGGGAGGAGAGCGCCGCAAACAGCCGCTGCTCACCTTGCACTTGAGTCCCTGCAACCCAGCTGTTACTCAAGTCTGTATCCTTAAACATGTCATTCAGTTACTCATTTAAAATATTTGTAAAAAATTAGCAAAAAAAAAAAAGGAGGGTTTTTGTATTGTTTTTTTTTTTTTTTTCCTAAAGAACAACTTGGGTTTTGCAGAAGGGTCATAGTAAGGGTGTTCCTTTTTAGTTCCTGGGTGCTGTGTGGTTGAGTTCTGTTTGTTAGGCTGGGTTGTGTTCCCAGCCTGTCGCATTTCCCTGTAGCATTCAGGGGCTTTTCTTTGTTCAGCTCCCACGGTTAGGCTTCACAAAAATACTGTACAGGCATAAATGCTCTCTTGTTGGGAAGGAAGAAAAACAATTATGGGGTCAGAAAAAGGAAAAAGAGCGCTCACGTCGGTGTGTTTGCCTCAGAAGAAGATGTCAGGGAGGTATCCCAGGAATATCCGTAAATTAAAACTCTTCTAAAATTTGCCTTCTGTACAAGCATCTTGAGTAATGTTGCAGTTACTGTTGTAGTAAGCCTCACCAATGATACCAGGGCTTGAAATGTCATTCTCTGAAAACCAGAACCTGTGGTTCTGGGTGTGATGACACTTAGTACCGTCTCTCATTACACGGCCAGAGTTTGGTATGTGGAAAACCACATCCCTGAATTAAGTGGTCCAAAGGTAAAAAAAAAAAAAAAAAAAAAACCAAAGAAAAAACATAAAAAAATATTGGTGCACGTGACAAAGACTCTGCCCTAAATTGGCTCATGAAAATCTATGTGGCTTCTCCCGTGTTTCATTGAATCTTGCTGGTACCGATCCTAGCAGGCTGCAAGGAAAAACAAGTTCAGGTTTATCAAGGGATCACAGTATAGTTATTGTAACTAAAAAAAATCAGACTGCAAACACTCTGAGCAAGGTGAGTGAAGCAGGAGACAACTCCTGTTGAGAATTAAAAAAGGTGAAACACGCAGCAAGTGCAGTAGTTTTGTATGTAGCCAATGCCTACATTTCTTCTAAGAAAGAAAAACAAATAGCAGAAAGAACTCTGCTGTAAGTTCCCCGTGCAAGCTCTTTTGGCACAGTTTGACAGCAGCCATCCTCACACGGGGACCTCGCCATTGGTTCACCTGCCTGCAGCTCTGATGCATTTCATCTGAGGTCTGCAGCAGATCATTTTGCAGAGTGGCTAGAGTTCCCAAAATTTGGATTCTGTTGCATTTGCCATCTTCCTCCACAATAGATAGATGCCCAAAGAACATTTTACAGCCACTCAATTATTTATACCTGTCTTGTTAACTGCCTGCATCAGCACCACACCAACTTTTTGGGCATGGCCACTGCATGGAGATGCAGCGATGCGAGGTGGCTGGGTGCTGTGGGGCTGCTCTTTGGGTTGGGATGGCATGGTGGTGTGGGGCTTGGCTGGTTTGCACACCTGTCTGGAGACATGTTGATGACATGGCAGTGACTGGCATGGCTGTCGCCCTCATGCAGGACAAAAATAGCATTTCCCTATAGATGATGCACTGAAGAGCAAGTAAATCCAGCTCTAGTTCTAGAATGTAACGCATCGAAAAGGAGATGTTAATATGATTGGTTATAAGAAATTCCATAATTTTTCCTGAATTATCATAACCTTGGTTTGATTATACACCCAGCCCTCCTCTAGGTTCAGCGATTCTGTGCAGAATGAGAGGATGCCTCCTAGCATAGCTCCAAGTGCTGAGGAAATCCTGACCAAACACATCTCAATTTCAGAGAGTGCTATAGAGGATTAGGGCAGCAGCTTCCTTTCTGCGTGAGCAATTACAGGCTGCTGTAGGTGGGGTGGCTGAGCACCATGCATTGCTGCCCAAATACAGACCCCTGTGATCTCTGGGTGGCTTGGGGCTCTCCTGGGATTTGTTCCCAGCTTCAGAGGCAACACTTCAATTAAAGCAGAGAGCCAATGGACCGGCATGATTTAGATTATGTAAATACCTGTGGAATAGAAAAAGCAAAGTTTTAGCACTTACGTGTTCCTGTTCTTATTAATTACTTGAAAATTATATGGAGAAACATTGAATTATTTGTCTGATCTACAATAAAACCTTTCTTCGAGCCCCTAAATTTAAAGGCAGTCTTGTGCTGCTGGAGAAAAAATCGGCTATGTTTGTGAAATGCAGCCTTAAAAAAAAATCCAGTTGGAAAGAAGGGGAGTATTTTCCTAAACTTCACGCCTTTTGATCACCACTGGACCGCCTCTGCTCCTTCGTGGTGGTTCCAGAAGTGTTTTGTCTTCCTCTGCCCTCAGAATGGAGATAAACACATCCTCTCCTTAGGTTCCAGTCACTCACTTTCTGCAGTTTAGCCTGTGGAAACCCTCCTATTTACTTACAGAGTCAGTCTGTACCAAAACATAGTAACCGGCATTCCCGGCTGTTTGCTCAGCTCACCTCTGGGAAAGATTTGGTTTTGATAAGGGCTCTGGAAATGTTTTTCCTCTAACAGAATTTGCATGCAGCAGGAGCCCCGCTCCTTTCGGTGCGAGGGTTCCCCGAGCCCCTGGCACCCAGCTGTGGCCTTTCTGGGGAGATGGCTCAGCCCCCCTGGCCCTGCAGTGAAGCTTGCAGCTCCTGTCATGCCTTTAGTAACGTTAGCAGTTTTAGTTTCCAAAAAGTTAGAATTTTTTTCGTAGATCTTTGAAGCTTTCTTACATCCTTCAGGTAATAAGTATGAGGACATGCAACGCTTTAGAAGGAACCGAAACTCTGAAATAGACAGCTACAGCATGTAACAAATGCACTTTAACAAGTATTCTCATAGGAGGGTTTCACCTTACATGTAATGCTGGTATAAACGATTAAAGAACAAGTTTACTCTTTTAACAAGTCTGAGTGATAATTTTGCCCTTTAGGAGTGTGAATTTAATTTTTCACAGCTTTTTCTTTTTTTTTTTTTTTCCTTTGTGAGATATTTCTTTTAGAATAATTGCATTTGCCCCGTAGCTCTGTTTTTGTAGGGATTCCTCCACGGCTCCCTTGGCTCAGGTTCTTTGGCAGAGGGATCTGCCGTGACCAGTGTTAGGTGACAGTGTGTATTACAGAGATTGACCAGCAAGTGATCTGATTTCTAGGGGCAAATCAAATACACCTAGAGTGAACTGGAAACAAAACAGTTTATGGAAATGTGGAAGAACGTGTGTAGAAGGTATGCTAGAAGTGTTTGTGCTTAGCTATGTCTGAGGCAGCAGAAGTACTGCTGTCACAGTTGTGAGATTTCCCTCTCACCTTCAGTGGGACAGGGCTGCAGGTGTGTGGATGGGCAGAGCCTACCTAGGAAAAACTCATGGAAGAGTCTGTAGAAGAACCCCAATTTCCCTTAAACTGAGCTGCAGGACTGACTGCTGGGTTCATGTAAACGTCACTGTCACTTGTAGGGCACCTTCCACACTATTTTCATAAACCTCAAGGAGGATGCATGTTTTGGAGCACTGAAAGGTTTACTTAGAGCACGAGGTATGTATCTACCTGGAAGAGCTCATGTGGAGTAGAAGAGTTATGTCCTATGTGAATGAACACACATTTGTGGTGACTGTCTGCCCAAATCCATTAAGTGCGTAAACATCAGGAGCCTGAAGGGAGGAGTTGTAGCTGCTATAAATTGCTTTGTTCAGGCTTGAAACAGGCTGCATATCAAACGTAGTACCTTGAGGTGGTGGCTGATGGCTGCAGCCTGTGGAAGGTTAGATGTGATGGTGCTGTAGTTCAGCAGGTCCCAATCATGCCCCGTGCCCCTGCAGCAAGGTGTCCCCAGGCCACATGGGCTGGGAAGTGGCAGAAAAAACATCACAGTCTTGTCCCCATGGGCTGAGGACGAGGTTTGGTGCCACCCAAGAGAAGTACTATGAGTAGTGCTGCAGGAAAGGAGTTCCTTGTTACCGAAGTTGTTAAATAATGCTGAGGTATAAAACATGCTGTTTCCTTTTTCCATTACAGAAAGCAGAAGCCACTGGTGAAAAGCGACCCCGAGGGCGGCCCAGGAAATGGGTAGATATTCCACTTCCAATCATTTGATTTATTTTCATGTGATGCATTTTCTGTCTTATAAAACACGTTACAAGTCCTTTCTCTAAAGAAACAATTATTTCTGCTTCATGCGTGAGAAAGAGCATCTTTCTTCTGTGTCAGTTCTGGTGGGTTGACTAAAGGGTTAAGAGAGCATAAAAGTTAACCACAGCTTCCTACCTTTAGACTCTGGTAGTTTGCTCAAGACACTTTACTACCGAATGTTTGCTGTGAGTGAATATTTATGTCTCTTATCAGCTTGGAAAGAGGCACAACTCTTCCTTCAAAAAAGAGTAGCAAAGAGATAACTTGCTCAGTAATTGAGTAACAAAGGTTAAAGGGGCACTATCAGACGTCCGAAGGTGATTGAGAGAGGCGATAACATTCAGATGTAGTTTGTACAAGGCAACGCATAATGTGCCACATTCCCTGGAAATGTGAAAACATATTTGGACATGTTTTCCTTGAATTCAGTGAGAAAGAGCATAAACGAACAGCAGGATACTTGCTTTTAGAATTAGGTTGTTCTGCTCTTCATGTAAATAAATGTACCGATGATAATGTGTTTTGTTTGAGACTTGCTCTTTTCCTGATGATTTACTTTCTAGTTGTGGCCATCAGACAAATGTGTTTTGATTCTTTAGCCGTGGAAAGATCTCAGTTCCAGACACCTGAAATGCTGTTTCTCATTCATGTCTGCTTCTCTAGTTGTCTTCCCCTTTGTCTGCTCAACCTTCTTCTCTGGACTACTTTTTAAAATCCCTGCCCAGCTCAGTTTTGCTGTCCTCCTCTCTCCCCCCTTTGGTTCAGTTCTTTCATGAGGGTGTTAATACTGCTGTCAGCGTGTGTGCTTCTGAAGGCTCAGAGAGCATCGGAAGGTCCTTAAAACTGCTGCTGATGTTCTCCAGAGCATCAGCAGCTAAACACAGGAAAGGGCTTTAACTGTCACATTAAGATCTAGTTCTGTAGGTTTGTCCAGTGATGAAGTACCCTAAGAAAACACTCACACATACTGGGTGTGTTGCTTATGCCTGGAGTTTTTTGAAGAGGCAGATTTCAGGTACAAGCATCTCCTTGGCATTAGGAAACAAGGCGACCTTCCCAAACCTACCTGTGCTGGTGAAGTTCCCGAAGGCAGCTTGCAGCAGTAAAACACAGATTAGTTACCGCCTGCTTCCTCCCATTCCATTCTGCGCTCGCACATGTGGATGCTAAGTGTTGCTGGCTTGATCCTCACCTTGGGTGCAGTCCCAGGGGAAGCAGCAGAAATAGCTGTTTTATGAGAGTAATTTATAACAGGCAAGCCATCTCCACTGATTGAGGAATGCACGGTGGTTGAATAGGGGTGGCTGAATAGCTGTATGAAAAGGGAAAATGTGGTATTAAATATTAAAAGATTTTCTCTCCTAAGCACTGGTGAAGTGAGTTTTCAGTGGAAAGGGCTAAATAATTGTGGCTTTTTTAGGCTACAATGTTTCCCTTTTGCTTGTGTACCTTTATGGGGAAGAAAGAGTAGGTGGTATCAGTGGAATGTCAGATTCAATATGGGCTGAACTGGAGCGAAGAACCTGATTTACAGAAAAGAGAATTGTTGGCTATTTAGTATGCATATGCATTGCTTTATTATGGGACCCATGTTTGCAGTAATTTCACTTTTTTTTACATTTTGAAAGTAAGGCATATTTTCAGACTTAGTGTTCATCTCCTCTTATGTCTGTAGGAAGCGTGCTTTGTTTACTTGTATCTTCTGGTGGTGTGATTTCTCGTGATTTTCAGAGATAATGCTCATATCTCTGCCTTGCACTGAGGTAATTCTGCAGGCTGTGAGAACAAGACATGCCTTTTTCCTCTTTTTTCTCTCTTTCCAGTTTGTTTCATGAGTTCTTCCTCTGTGCATGGTGACATGGAGGGTGAAACAGTATTTTGCTCCAGAAATAAATACAGTTAAATTATTACAAGCCATTGTAGTGCCAACTAGAATGTTGTGTAAGTGGAATCAAAGAGGGAGTCTGCCTGAAAGCAGCAGGCACAGTATCATCCCTCGTGTTTTCATGTATTCAGAAAATGCAACTTATTATCACCCAAACTTCACTAAGTCCTTAGTGGTTATTTTCTTGATTAATCCCATTTTATTTGTATACCAACCCTTGATGATAGCAGTTCTGTACCAATTAAAGCAAGGAGTCTGGAGATTTTCTTTTCCTTGGAAAGGACAGAATTCTGCCTTACAGGTATTTTTCTAAGATTGTGACCCTTTTTTGCAAGTCTGGAGGTTCAGTGTCATATGTTGTTCATCAAATTGTAAAGTATTATTTCTGCTGTTTCCTTCAGTATGCACACACAGAGACATATGAGCTAGCAGACCGCTGCAGAATTCCGGTAGCCGCTCTTTCTGCCGGTTCAGATTAAGTATTTAATGTTTGTGACTCGCAACGTATTTATTTATTTATATAGCTTTTTTTTTTTTTTTTTTGGAAAAGAAATAAATCTTCTTGTCTGATAAAAAGCTTGGAAGAGAGGGTCTTAGTGAAGAGGGCAAGGAACTCAGGTTATCGCGAGCATATGATACATCCAGTGATCTTTTCAGAGCGATAATGTGGGCTTGGCAAAGCTGTCAAGGAGAGAGGACCTGCATAAGTAGAACAGACAGTAAAAAGTGTCAAACTCATCTGAAAATAAAATACTCAGATACGCAGAAAAGCTTTCCAAATGTGGAAGGCTAATTGAATAAAAATCTTGAAGGATCACACAGATGGGAAATGAAAATATGTGGAATCGAAACACAATGTCTGCTGCTGGAGAACTCATCTTTGCTGTAAGTTGCTGCACATATGTGAAATGCATTGAAAGCTGTGAGACCTATTAATTGGGAGGGAGGTAAAACTCTTCATGACCTTGGTAGTTTGCAGTTTTAGAGGCTTCAGTGCAGGAACTAAGCTCTTTGACTGCATCTGCATTAGCATCTTAGGTCAAACTGGGAGTGTGCTTTGGAATTGGACCTCTTGATTGTCCCTAGTTATTGTTTGCATTGCAGAGCATCCTCAGATTCATTTTGAATGAAACAAAATTGGAAGACACGCTCCAGTTGTGCATTTAATGCAGCCCAAAAGCCATTCAACTCATAGGCTAGAGCTAAGCAAAAAAAAACCTCTTGAAAGGTACGTGGTGTGGAGTTTGGTCCTCAGCATCAGCCTATTATGCTGTGCTTGTTTGTTGGTGTGCATGTAGTCTGTGCTGCATGGAAAAGGCAAGTGGGCCAATGTGGTTTTTATTAGCAGAATTATTTTATGTGGCACGAGTATAAAGTCAAATTCATAGGCATGCCTAGAAATCATCAAAATGTTTGCCTTGGTTTCATCAGGCATTCTCCACTGGGGATCGATGCTGCTTCCTGTGGAATCAGCAAACAGTTTTGCCTGTGTAAAGAGCTTGAAATCAAAGATGCCATTTTATTTTATTTTATTTTATTTTATTTTATTTTATTTTAGTATGTCTAGAAGTTGACTGAAAGTACTGGGGTAAGAGTAGAGCAGTAGACTGAATGATGAATTACGCTGTTGTTTCCGCTGAAACCCCTGGAAATTTCATACAGTTGTAGTGCTCTCAGGTATTGGTTTAATGGAGAAATCTGAAACCCATTTCTGAAGCTGATGCTTCAGAACTAAGCTTTAAAGGATGTTTAGTTTTTGTTTTTGTTGTTTTTGTTTTCTTTAGATACATTTTTAGCATTGTCTGATTTCACCTCCACTTTTTTTAACCTGGACCACAGGTTGACTGTGGCATGGCAGAGTTCTTATAAAAACACAAACAAGGAATAGCCCAGAGCTTTTGGTGGGACTTCAGTGGGACGAAGAGGCAGTTGTCACCATGTCGTGAAACTGTTTTAAAGAATAGGAAGATGTGGTTCTGGAAGCAACATGATCTTAGTGGCAGGACATAACCAGATGATTTCTGAAGATGGAGGGTTTGTGGAGCAGCTGTGTGCCCACTCGGTCACTGATGCCCAATAGAAATTGTGACTTGTTCTAAAAACCCCTCCGTCTTTCAAGAATTTTGTTTTTTGCCAGACGCTCTAGATAGCACACTTCTGATTGCTAGAAGATAAAAGATAATCGGAAATGACCTTAATTTCCTTGAGCAGGAATTTCAACGGATCCAGTCAGGATTAGTGAGCCGTTAGAGTATTTTTGAAACTCAGGTTTTCCCCTTTTTAATGAGGGCAGAATTTCACTCCATCCTGCAAGTCAGCTTAAGTGATGCCAAACCACGTTTAAAAAATCATTACAGAATTCTTTTTTTTCCGAGAAGTGTTTCCTCCGATTACTTCCCGCTGCCGTTTTGACATGGCTGACGTATCGAGCCGTGAGCGCAGAACGTGGGGGGTGTTTCTGTTCCAGCGGTTTCAGAAGGCCTGTGTCAGGGCAGGAGCCTGCCTCTGCTCCTCCCTCACCTGCGTGCTTTGGAAAATGAGGTTGAAATAAAAAAGATACTTATCAAGTGAACCCCCCTGCCTCAGATCCTTTCAAATCTAACCGGAGTACCAGAAGACCAAGTCTTGAGGCTGTTTCTTGCCTGTCGTGACTCTTTGCACGCCATTATCTAAGTGGAAGTTTCTGTCTGGTTGTGCCATGCTAATTGTTGTGCTTTTTAACTGATTTTGCTCATCTCTCTCAGTGCAGTAATTTTTACCTCAGGTGAAGGTGCAGCCTAGGGGGTGCTCAGGGGCACACAGTGAATATCACTGAGTGGAGAGAGAAAGCTGCTCTGAGATCACGGTGCTCCTGGAGTCAGAAGGGCTTTCCTCTGGGTCTGGTGAGATGGCAGTCTTTTGTCATTGGGAAAGACAGCCTAGGTGAGAAAATAAGATGCAATCCTGACTTCCAGACAGCAAAAGCTATGTGAGGGAAGTACCACCCTTCAGCAGCAGGCCACTTACCAGTGCAAGCTTAAGCCAGGTCAGAGCTTCCATTTTTATGATAACCTATTTTTGTTTGAGTTCATTATTTCATGGTCCATTTGGAGCAAACCATGATTAAGGCAAAATGTAAATATGGTAATAAATAAAATATCTTGTGCCATGAACATGTTTTATGTTTGTGCAGATAACAGTGTCACCTGGGTGAGCTCATCATTTCAGCTGTCTAAAGAGCTTCGAGAGTCTTTTTTAATTACAAAAGCCAGGGTATTAACCTCTCATTCCAATTTTCTAAACATAACGAGTGAGGAAAACATTGACCTAAAAGTCTTAAATGCTTTATACCTATATACTTACTTTCCAGCTCAGATGATCTGTAAATGAAATATCTCTCAAAATGTAAAAATCTTGAGAAAAGTGTCTCTAGGGATTGTTAAACTTTTATCTTATAATTAATAATTGGATATTAAATGATTTTTTGGGCCAATTTTTACTTCTTTTAATTTTTTCTTTAATTTCCCTATTTAACATTTTGGGGAAGGTTAAAACATCTTTGATGATTGTAACAAGAGCATAAAATATACTAAGAATATGTTCTATGTTATCTGTGCTGAAGAGGTATGTGTCTTCATTTCTCTGCGAGCTTGTCAGCAAGGATGGGTTGCCACTGCTGTCCTTCCTTGGGATCTCAAAGTATATCCCCTGTAGGTAGAAGCAGATGTGGTGCCATCTGTTTCAGGTGCAGGTCATCGTGGAGATCAAAACAGAAAGTTTGGCTGCGATCTTTCTTTTCCAAACTACATTTATATTCACAAAAGGACATTTCACTAGTTCTCTAATCTGCTTCTGCTTCTGTTAAGAGATAATGCAACACCTCCAGTTTAGCTAAAATATGCTTTGATTTCAGCCATCACTTCAGAATTATTAAAGGAAAACCTTTTGTTCTTCTTGAGACCTAAAGAGGAAGTCTTAATGGGTAAAAATGCTGAAAGTGAAAAATACAGCATCTGTTGTAAACAGTAAACTGAAATTCAGAGTGGTTTTCTTTTTATAATCCGAGATAACAGGTGTTCAAGAGTTTTAAATATTAAGTTTTCTTTTTGGCTATGTGTTTTGATTTTCATAAACCTCATTGCCCATTTTACATAGGAGGAAGCAGAGCACTGAGGCTGGTACTGGCAGCATCCAAAGGCAGTTTTGCACCTGCAGTGCCTGAAATCTCAGTTTTGTTGCTGGCAGGGTTGTCAACAATCAGACATCCAACTGCCTGACAGAGAAAGCATATCAGCTAGTTCTTGCTCCCGCAGTTCCATTTTTACTGTTGAAAACAACTTGAATGCAGAAAGTGGAGCTGGGCCCCACCTCCATTGAAAATGTACTCCACAAGGTTAATTGCGTTGCCCAAGGAAATCTGTAGAAGCGCCAGGAATAGCAGTCAGATTTCCTGGCGTGCTGCCTCTGCCTGCAGCTCAAGGCCATCCTTCCTCAGTGCAGCATGCTGTGAGCAGGTTGGGTGAGGAGGGGAAGCATGCTTTTGCATTGTGTCTTTAACCAACAAGTGTTTTTTTACCTGTTTCTGTGAACTCTGGCATGAGTTTGCAGAATGCACAGTACCTCCTGCATGCATCTAATTGGTGGGCAGTGGTGTGTAGGAGTAAGAAACTGAAGAGGTGTGCGTGTTCTTTATGTACAGGATAGAATGGAGAGATCTGTGACCAGTGGGGGCTTTGTACCTGAGCCAAACCTGAATATGAGCCTGAAAACTGTTCGAAAACAGTGTGCCTATCAGTAGCATTTTCTCCACTTGGTAACCTAATTATGTATAGATTCAGTACAGATCCAGTGAATGTCAGGTATGGTCGTGACACCGCAGCATCTGATTCCTTGAATGCTTTGGATAAGGTCAGTCTGTTTTTCAGGACTGGCCATTCTGAGCCCTACCTGTGAGACAAGGTGATGCCAGGCTGCCCCATCCAGTGGCGGTGTCTGTTCTGTGTCCTGCAGGGAGTGGTGCTGAGGCAGTGAGAACACACGTAATAAAGTGTGGTACAGAAGACTCAGTGTAAAGATTTTTTGGTTTCTTATAGTTTCTGTCTCATGATGCACCTTATTAAATGTATGTGTCCCAAGTTCTGTTTCATACTGCATATGTCAGTAGCACAGTACCCTTACAAGAAAACACCACATTTACTCTCTGCCACTAATAGAAACTGGCAGTTTTAGGAAAGGCGTCCTTGTGGGGATGGGGATGACTTTACTCCTCTCAATTAAGAGCTTTGATAGTAATTACAGGGTAATAATACTTCTGGTTTAATTCTGTATCCTTTACAGATTCAAGCAGGAGATGTGGATGCTAAAGGAATGTTGGGCTGATCCTTTGCTGGAAGGGCTAGGGCAGGCTAATATGGGGAAAGTGCTCTTAGGTGCTTGAATGAAAGTCATGACACTCTCTAAATGCAAGTATTATTATTTTCTCTTTGTTAAGCCTGGGAGTCACACTTGAAATGACAATTCTTTCTTATATTTTTGGCACAGGGATAGGTTTTCAACAAGAAAATGGTGTTGTTTTTTTTCCAGTTAATAGCTGTAAAATATCTTCACCAGGAGGTGGCTTCTAATTTTGCTGCACACAACACAGAGGAAGGAAAAGGACTGTTTGCATCAGTGGTGATATACTTTCTATTTGACTTAGTTGGCACGACCCATTCTCACTGTGCTGTCTTTGATTTATTTTGTGCTAGGTACCAATTTAAAATACAAAGGGAGCATAGTTTGCAGTGGTGCTTACAAGTTCTCCTGTTTTTCTGTCCTGAGATCTAACTCAGATATTCATCAGATTAAAAGGAAAAAAAACCACAACAGGTAGAGGGACAAGAACTGACTGTCGAATTTGAGAATTGTGGTTTCACAAAGACCGATGCAAACAGACTACAATACAGAGTTTAGTGATTTAAAGATGCAGAACCAAAACTGCAGGTGAAGGAGAAAGAGATCTTTTAAAGTCCCAGATTTTCCAGCCTTCAGAGGGAACCCTAAACCAGGATACCAAGGCCTGGGAAGCTGTAGGACTGAATGAGAGCCAAATGTGGAGGAACCTGTAATTATGGTGTTGCAGCTGATAATGTTCATAATGCCCTGTTTGTTTTGCAGTCATCTGTTATTGCCTGTTCTGAACTATTCCGATTTCCCAGAAAACGCTTATCAGCCCTGCAGCTATTGGAGGCTGTTGATGGGGTATGATTTCCTTGTTTGCAATATAGAGGCCTTCTTTCTAGGAAGATAATCTTTTCTGCTGTGTGAGGGAGCCGCCAGCCACCTGGGCTGACAGGCAGGAGAGAGAGGTGGTTTTGTTTTCTGGATGCAGCCATCTCTGGGTTGCGTTCCTCACCTTTTGTGGCCTGTCTTTATGGGAGATTATTCCACCTAGGCTGCACAATGCCTTGCTTGGATTTTAGGAGCCATGTGAAAGTAACAGGGCCAAAGGAAAAGAGATGAAAACAAGAAGCAATCTGGCATGGTGCTTTAGGCACACACATAAAGATCTGAGCTGACATTCCTAGAGCTGCTTTTCCTCTGTTTTGAAGTGCACACTTTGAACTGGAACATTACTTCTATCTCAATTTGAATAATAAGTTAGGGGCCTTAACTAGTAACTAATAACACTGTGACCTTTTTCTTCCTTGTTTTTCTTCTTGGGACTTATCTCTGCATGGGTCTTCAGTATCAAGGGAAAAGCTGAAGAATGTCTGTCACACAGGAAAGCACAGGCTGAGGATGGTGATGTTTGTGCAGGAGACTGTGTAGGTCTTCCTCACTTTAATGAGCAGGCTCTCTTTGAGTGCTCCTCTTTTGTGGCAGCAATGTACCAGCTGAGCTTGAGCACTGTGAATGGAGTTGTGTCATGTCCTGGCCTGCAGGACAGCTTCTGCATGGAGCTGTGGCCTGGCCTGCATCTCTGAAGATTTCTGCAGAGGGTGCAGCAGGACTGTGGGTGGCTGTCAGCTGAAACTTGGAGTGCAGCACAGTGTTTGTTGGATGTAAGCCTTACTACCTGGGACTAACAATTCTGAACATGTTCAACTGACTGAATTGCAGTGTGCAGAGAGTGTCATGGTTAAGTAGGAAAATACTGGAGACCTGGGGATCTCACAGAGTTATGCAGCTGAGAGGAACAGATGTCTTGGATTCCTAGATGCTAGAGCATCTGACAAATTAATAAGAAGTTATAGGTGTATTTTGAAGTGTGGCTGCAGAAATTTCACAGGCAACTGCTTACTGTGACCTATTTGCATGTGGTTTTTATTCTTTTTCTTTCCAATTCACATAGAATTGCATGCTATTATTGCATGTACTGTAAAATTCCAGGTTTCTGGTGATTCAGTTATATGTGTGTGTACTATTTGCGTATCAGTTTTAGGAAGCTAGCAATGCATAATCTTTATTCTGGCTTTTCTTTTTTTCTTTTTTTTCTCCCCCCCTGTTTTTAAACTGCCATCTTCAGTTTATCTTGGGGCTGCAGTATCTCAGCCCCAAGAACTGTTGAACTGCAGAACTTCAGGGTCAGACTGTGGTGCTACTTATGATGACTTAAATATCAGAGCTGATAAATCACATTTCAAGTAGTGGTATTACTGGTGTATCTCCATCAGGATCAAGGAGAGCAAAGTCTGGCCTGCAGAATTTGGTTGGCTTTGGTTAGCAGTGATTTGCCAGTAGTGGCAGTCTCTATTTTGAAGCTATTGTCAGTGAATTGGCAAGATTTAGAAACTTTACATCCTGTTTAGAGTAGCTGACGGAACTTAAAAAGCATTCAGACTGCTTGTTCTGCGTGCAGAAAAATCGTGACTTTACCCAATACACTTTCTCAAGTCTGTTTTGACTGTTATATCAATTATCTTAATAGGCAGCAATTGGGGCCTTTTATGAGACATAATACAAGCACATATGTGATCTTCATTATTGTGATCTTATCAAAGTTGCACGGTGTTAACGTGTTCTTGAGGTTTCCTTAGTATTCACACTGCGCTCATTCATACTCTGGCTGCTCATGCTGCCTTGTTTCCTGTTAATGATGGTACGTGCCTCGAGAAATCTGCCCCAGGACTCTCATTCCACAGACAACTGTCTGTTTGAGTCTTAAAAAAAAAACAATTCACACAGCACCTTGAAGAAGTACAGTACTTGGATGGCTGCAGTAAAAAGGCAAAGAGACAAAGGTAACTGTGCCATGGCATGCACTCTTGGATTCATTGTCATTCCATGACATTCACAAACTGTGTGTAGGAGGCAGGGGGGTGTGAAGCAGTCACTTTGCGAACTGTTGGAAGGCTGGAATATGGACACCTCTGCACTTTGACCTTCCACATTTTTCTTCAAAGAGTGCCTGAGCGATCTTGATACTTCCATTTGTATAATCTTGCTAAAGAGTGTGCTCAGCAAGTACATACAAACAGAATATGTCTGCATAAAATATTTGCTCCCTTGAAGAAAATTTTATAGGACTATTACTGACTTCGCTACAGTTAGGATTTTCTCTCCAAATACTTGTAAATGGTGATACATAAATTGGAAACCACTTCTTAGTTATGCTAACAGAAAGCTACTGATTATGGTTTTGAGTAAGAATTTACTCCCTAATCTGCTGCATATCTTGAGGGAGAAGGTTTTGCGCATCGTATTTTTGGTTTCAACTAGATCAAAATTCCTTTGGTAAAGCCAACTTTCACTGCGTAGAACAAAAAGAGGAGATACTGTGTTGTAGATGTCTTTCACACATGCACGCAAAAGCTCTTCAAAATTACATACTTAATAGTAATGTTGCTCCCAGCAGAAGCTACTTTGTCTCTTTGATCACTCATTTCAGGAAGTCCAACAGGCACTGCAGGCAAACCAGATGCCCTTGTTTTCCAAGAAAGAGATTATTAATCCTGTGCTTGCAAAACACTAAGAAAACTATTTAAGGGAAAAGTTAGAGCTGTTGTGATCTTTCCGCATAATTATAAATTTTCCCAGTTTGCTTTGTGTAATTACAATTTCAAATAATTAAATAATTGATGTCCTAGAGCAAGCTTTGTACACTTCATGGCTCTGTGTATCTTTCTGTACACTCATTATCTTGAGTGTGTAATAACTGGGGTGCAGCACTCAACTGATTTATTTAGCTTCTTTACTTTTTGTTGACTTGCTTACTTTCATAAGAGCTTCTGGTGGCCATATCACAAAAAGACAAGGAAGGAATTTCATCCTTTTACATTTCTGCAGTTGTGAGCATTCAAGACACCTTGCCACGAGTACAGAAGTAGAACTGAACTGTAGCTGCGTCCTTTCCCAGTGACTCTCTTCTCCTCCACGTTGGCTTTTGAGTACTTACCTTGCCTACTCTCCTCATTCAGGGCTACATAAATGTCATGGGTAGAAGCTCTGAAAAAGTTCTTGTTTTGAGTAATTTGAGCATGATGGCTGAGAAATTGAAAAGGACATTTATTTAATTAAAAATCATCTGACTGGATTTATATGGAAGCTCTCCACCAAAATAAACATCTGGCTAAGAATATTTCAGGTAACCTTTAAGGAGGTCTTACATCAAGGAGCATTAGACAGGCAGGAAAAAAAAATGAACATAGAGCCTAAATAAAAGTGCAGAGCTATTCCTGCAGCATTTTGAATGTGATGTCTGTGCTCAGACTTTACCAGAAGCACTATCAGAGCACAGAATGGAGTATTGTCACACCTGGCTTCTTAGGTTGAACCTGATCTCACTGGCTGTCAGTCACAGCCCCTCTGCCTCTTTCTGTCTAGGAAATGGAAAGGAAGAATGATTTTTGTTGTTGTTGCTTTTTAGATACAGAAGTGATGCTGGAAGCCTTTATGTTTATAGCAATTCTGCCCCTCATCTCTTGGCTCAGGGTTGTTGGCTTGTGTACCAGGGTTTGCTGTGGAAAGATGCAGTTCTGGAGGTTGCATCCTGTCTTTCTTCTTTCCAGCTTTCCTCATCACTTTCCTTTTCTGGATCCTATTGCTCAGCCAGACACCTGGGCTTCTTCTAATAACTAGTTTATTAAGGTTGTCTTACCCTGTCGGGGAGGGAGTAGCCAGATCCCAGAGCCAAAACCATGTCAGCTTGAGGACAGAGGCAGAATTGCGGGAGATAGGAAGGCAGTTAAAAATCTCTTCATTCCCTTCATATCCTGTTTAAAGCTGTAGGCTTGATTTTGCACTTCTAGAAAGTGCAGCAGAGACTTGGACCCATAGCACATGATTTAAACTACTACCAATAGCAAGTTTGGCCCATGCATTGCAAGCATCAAGGCTGAGCTTGGGTGGCTGTGAATGACTTACAGATGAAAGTTTTAAGGGGTATTTTCTTACTTGATGGGATTGGAAAGTAGAGAATATTATTTATGCTCTTGAGAATGTCTGTGCCCAGTGAGATGCAGTGTTACCTTTGCTAATCTCAGATATATTTATATGAGTATGGGTTTTCTCCTTCATACAGATTTTTCTTCTAGTTGGTCTGTTCATGAATTCATAACCCCATGATTTACATCGTACTCTATAATCATGGAAATTATTGTTTTTCCCCCAAATTCTATTTTATAGCAGTCTCTGAACGATGGTAAAATAAACTGTAAGAGAGGAATTTGCTGTTTAAACTCAAGTATATTTGGTAATTATCAGAAAGTATTAAGACACAGCTCTGTAGGGCCAAATTGATTCTTGGTGCAGCACTGCTGAAGGCACTTGAGTTACCCCAGGGAGGAACTTACCCCCTGTGTCTGGAATGACTTGATGGCAAACATGTGAAGAGGAAGTGAATTTATGCTCCAGTTTAATATATTGGAAAGTTTTCCCTCGTCTGAAAGTCTTTCTTTATCTCTGAATTTCCTGGATTTTGTGGATTTATATTAGATCCTTAATGTTATTTCAATGTATTTTTTCTGGTGTTTGATGTCTTTTGGGTTGTTTTTATTGGGGATATAATATATATATATTTAATGAAAATAAAAGCACTCTTCCATTGAGGAGGTCACAAAGCTTTCATGAACACTATGTAGCTACGAAGTGCAAGGCGTCTCCTTATTTGAAACACGTAGTTGTTGCCTGTGTAGGTAAAGCATTCATTTAAATGAGGAGAAAGATGTGAAAGTCTCCAAAAGAACATTATAGCACTTATTTTCCGAAGTCAAAGATTATTGTCATTTTTATTTCTTCAGTAAAGAATTGACTCTACAATTTCACAGGCAGAATTCTTGTGAGATCTTAAAATGAATTATCTGCTGTATAACTGGAATACCATACAATATGGTTGTTGAAATCTTGAAAAGGACTTCTTTTTATTTTTTCAATACATGGAAAGATGAATAAGCAGTTGCATGCTGAATTGATGTGCCAGTTGCTCACCTTTACTTTGCATCCTAATTTCCTATTCTAATCCCAGTGGTAGTCCAAGCTGTGTAAAGACTACGTACAAAGTCAGTCTGTGGGGATCAGAGGCATTTGGGGATGTGGGTAATGGGGAGTGTCATTTCTGGGCCATCAGAATTCTTAATATAAACCGAACTTCATTCTCCTCACTTGCACAGGTCTAATGAGTCCGTGGCATTTCCTCAATTCTTGAGTGGTATAAGGGGACAGGGAACAATGACCACAGATCATTGCAAGGGAAGTTCCCATGGAGTGCAGTGGAGGGGGATGAGCATAAGATGAACTCTGAGGAATCCCTCCTTGAAGATTTTCATTAAGTGAACTGGAGAAGACCTGGCAAATGTGATCTAACTTTGAATTTAGAAGTTAGACCTGGTCTGAGCAGAAGGCTGGACTAGATAACAGATAGGTGCCTTCTGATCAGACTTTATGCTATACCCATCAACATACAGGAGCTTATTGTATTTTAAATCTTTTAATGTTTGAGAATATCACTGAGGTGATTAAGTTTATATTATAAATTTATATATTTTATAAGAGTCCAATTTATGCACAAATTCTTGTTTGATCTGTTGGGGATGTTGTAAGCTTAAGGATCTTCTGTTACATGTTTATGTAAGTATGTGGGGTAATTGACTTGGTCACTGTTAAGTCCTTCTGGTGCACAGAAGGCGTGGGAATTGGCATGACCAAACACCAAGCTGTGATGATCTAGCAGCCTCTGAGATGCACAGTTGCCTCTGGGATTCCTGGTGGCCACATCACACAAAGCCCTGTAGGGTGTGTAGAGCCACAGTTGATTGGTTCTCGTTGGATTGGTCTGATGTTCATCAAAAAGCTTTAACTTTACCACTATGTCAGATGTATCATTTTCCAGGGAATAAGCTCTTGTCTATCAGCCACAGAATATTTTTCTGCTTTGGTGAGAAGCAAAGAGAGGCACAAGCTTAACAGTAGCGTTAAGGCAAAGACCTGTGTTCTAGAAGTATTTTTGCAAAATGCAGTAGATATATTCAGGACCAGTAAACTTTTCTGAATGCTTCAGGGCCAGGAATGGCAAATGAATTTCTTCAGTCGGTGGTCCATGACAGCATGTGTTAACGTATCTCTTTTTATTTTTTTCCTTTCTTCTGAATAGTTGCAGGAGAGTAGCCTTTTCCTGTTTAATAGAGTTCATCTGCTCAACCCATTTATTCCTTACTTACAGTTTTGCTAATCCTTAATCATTTCCACAGCAAATGGTTACGATGTTGCAAACAAAGGATTAGGGCTTCAGGTGCAGCATGAACAGATGAACCATTTAGAAGCAGGTTTTCAGTTAAATGACCCTATTAATAAAGAATGAGAGTGGAGGGGGTAAAAAATACTCGAACACATGATATGCTGCAGCAACAGAGCTGATTCAAGCTGAGCACTTGTTAGGATTTCCTACAGAGTTATATTTGAAGGCGATAACATGTAAATCAGAAATGGATTTTCCACCTCTGATAGAAATGCTGAAGTTGCTATTTAAAGTTGCTGTCACTTCCCAAAGTACACGTTGCTGCAAAGCAAAAGAAAACCCCAAGCAATCACTATTATTGAAGAAGACACTATTGATTCCTCAAGGGCTTTTCTGCAAGTGTGACCCCCACGCAGCTGGCTGCAGTGATGAGCTTTTGCAAAAGCTTCCTCAGACTGTCAGCAGCTCTGATGAACTTTCATGGTGTTGCATTCACTGTCAGAGTGACCCAGGGAAAGAATCCTGCCAAAAATAATCCTACCTTTGATGCCAGAAGTTCCCAAATCTTTTTGTTAATGTTTCCTGCTTCCAGTTTCCCTTTAGGTTTTATGGCTTTTCTTTCACATCCGCTGCTTAGTTGTTGTCAGGCTCATAAACCCCACTTGAAGGAGTCAGGACACTCCTCAAGGCTAAGGGACGTCTGCCTTATGTCCTTACCAGGCAGTCAGGTTTTTAATTCCTGCCCAATTCAGTGCAGTCATAAGTGTGAACAAGGCAATGGATGCAGAAGTCCATAACAACTAATGTTTTCTGCAACTGTCTGTTTCCTTCTAGTCCTCATTCTTCTTCCTAGAACACGTTGCTGGATGGACTCACAAACCACAGCAGCTCTGGGACCGTGTTCCCTCCATTTCTTTCTGACTGCTCACATTGATGGGTGCCTGTCCTTGCCCATTCTTTGGCATAATTTTGAGGCTCTGTGCAGAGTTCATGTCCTCGTTCCCTGTAGCCACTTTCCCTTCCTGTGACAGCAGTTTTTGCCACTGCTTCTCCTTGTTGTCTTTACCTAAAAGTACCACAAACGAAGTAGCAAGTTTATGGAGACTTTATTAAAGGACCAGCATATTTCCTGGTAGAGCTTTCATTTTTCTGTGTTCGTTCTTCAGCTTCTTGTCGAATGATACCTCAGACAGTATTCATAGTTACAGACATTTCAGTTAATGAGGTTGATGAGTTATAAGAGATTTTGCCTTATTTAATTGCATTTGTTTTGTCGAGACATCTTTGTCTTGCTCTCATTTCCTCTTCTGATACAGACGGGAGGGGTTTCTGTGTGGGCCAGTAGCTCTAAACCTAAACGATTTCTAAATTTCCTTTTCCCTTTAGTTTCCCATGGGCACTATTTCTTAGTTTCTCAGAAATATTTCCCTTAGGATTTGTCTCATTTTTCTGTAACTTTTCAAAGTTTGGACAGAGACTCTCTGCTTCCTGAAGTTTTAATAATTACATCCTCTGTGCCCAGGCATGGCTTGTTAATTGAGTCATGCACACCAGGCTTCATAAAGGAATTTTCTGTTGCTGCTCCTGAGGCAGAAGAAAGAATTCTCACAAATGGTGTTGGAGGAACAACAACAAATGTGGAGGGCTTTTCCTGGGCAGCATGACTGGCTGGGAGGGGCTGGTGACTCTTTGTTTATCCATCCTGAGAAAGTATCCTGTGTGAGGCGCTCTTCACTTTTATGAGCTGAGAGGAGAAGAGGTAGAGCAGTCCTTTTGGCCAGCAGTGGCGTTTTGTGCTACTGTTTTGACCAGCTGTCTTGAGTAATTCTTATAGTTGTTAAGATAGTAAAATCTTCCCTTTTTGAAAGTTGCCTGTTTTTGGCAATTCTGGCTAATGTTCAGGTTCTTCAGGCGATTGAAAGATAAAGTTGCACAGGGGCAGATGTGTCAGGGTCAGTGGTGATCATCCACCTCCTGTGTGGTCCATGAAGAAAGGAGTGGTTCTTGTATGGTCACCTTCACTACTGTCGTCTCTCGTGTTTCTCCTTTCTCTACCCAATCCCTAGTCTGCCAGCGTGCAGCAGGGTGTGGTAAGCACTGTCTCTTTCCAGTTCCCTCTCAAAATCATAGAATTATTGAATCACCAAGGTTGGAAAAGACTTCCAAGATCATCCAGTCCATCCATCCATGTAATACCAATATTTCCCTCTAAACCATGTTCCTCAGTGCAACCTCTTGGCCAAGTTGACCTAACTTTTGGAAATGGTGTTTTCAGAAATATCTGCCCAAGCAAACAGTGGTTCCCTGGGCCTTGTAGGTAAAGAAGCAAGGCATTCAGCTTTGTGAGGGGTCCTGCAGATATGTCTCCATGCAAACATTCTGGCTGTGGTGTGATTGGTTATTTTAGCCTCAGTTTCACAGTAACTGTACCTGGAATGATTATGTGGGCAGCAATGTGAAGCATTTTAATGGAAATGAAAGTGATGAGTGGTGTTGGGTGGATGGTGAGTGGCCATGGTGAGCAGCCATGTAGAGATCCATCAGATCTGATTTGATGGCAACAAAGTGGTGAGCAAGAGTCGGTATATAAATTGGATGCCATATGAGAAAGAATAAACTGAAAAGCATGTGGTTTGTGACTGCACTTGGAAGTGCAGTGTGAGCAATTCTTCCATATATGTAAACACATATATAGAATTAGATATTGTAATTTACAGAATAAAATATTATTGAAGTTCAACATTTTGAATTCTAATGTTTGAACACTTGACAGATTCAAAATTAAGACTATAATAGGGGGAAAAAAAGTTTGAAAAGTATGTAAATGCATACTTAAAGTCACTCAGGTTTCTTTCCTGCAATGTTTTCTGATAGTTTGTACCCAATAGTAGCAAAACTTCGCAAATGTGGATTTCTCTGCCAAAAAAAAAAAGAGTATATCTTGCTCCAAAAGTCATACACAACCCTTTCATGTCCTTAGTTGCAAAAATATTGTTCCTGTAAATAGAAAATTGTGATACAAATCCTTAAGTTACTTCTCTGAGGAATAAATAATGCAATGTATGGAATATATAAAACGTGTGGAATACCCTCAAAGCAGCATTAATGGTTTGGCACACATTCTCTCTCCGTGCAGGCAGCTAGGGCTGCATTTAATGTGTCGTGTCCTGCATGTGGCATTCAGCTCACTGCAACTCTTCCACTAAGTTCAGTGGCACGTGCTCTGGTTTTCTTGATGTGCTCAAGAAAAGGAAGCTTTGCAGCAATTAATCTCATTTAAGAAAGTAATGATAATGCGGCAATAAATATGAGAGGTAAAAATATTTGGTGGTGTTAGTGAGATGGGTTAAGGTTGGGTAGACGGCCATGACTGAACAGTCCTGTCCATTTCCTGTTTGCATGCTTGCAATATTAATTGCTGTTTAATTTTTATTTAAAAATTGAACATTGATGAGCTGCTTTAAAAGGCATTGACTTACCTTGCCAAGCGCATGAGCAGTGATGCCATTTCAAGACTACTTGTTAAAGAGTCATTTCCTGGTGCCACAAACCTAAGAAGCAGTTTTAAATGAGTAACCAGTGGGTTTAATAAGTCAGCTAATGTACTCCTTAAAGGAACGGGAATAATTTAATATCAGACCTAAGTATTCGATAAAAAACCTGTTGTACCCTCATCTTCTAGGCTTGACTCAAGTTTTTTTTAAGATCTGTGGAAGATATGTGTCTTCAGTCTGGGCTAATCAGACTTTTACAAATGCACTGAACAGCTTGGTTGATTCATTTTCAATTTGCTATTACTACATATGTTGCTCTGAAAGTAATGCCTCCTACTTATTTCCATGGAAACTACAACAATCACAAAGAGCACAATGACACTATTTGATAGAGTAAATTCTCAGCTACAAAACATTTTTCAGCCTAGTCACCACCATTAGCTGTGCAATGATGACCAGTGATGATCAAGAGCTTGAATGTTGCCCTTGTAAAAATTGGCACCAGAGGAGATGACTCATGGTCATTGTCACCACTGCTGAGACGTGCCACCCACTGCCTCACTGTGCTCACATCCACTGTTTGGTCTCCAGTAATGTTCAGCAAGCGTCGAATGTCAGTGGGTACCATTTTTTCTGCATGGAGGAATTCAGTGCCATATGTACTTCCATGTCAGATGCCATTGTGTCAGAGTGCCCCTCTGCTGCCATCTCTCACACAGCAACAACATGTAACGGGATATTAGTGGGAAGGTTTGGCCTCTACTGCTGTACCACCACCATCTGCCTCTGACAGTGTGGGCCAGTATAATAAAATAGGAGGCATTACTTTTGGAGCATGAAAAAGGGCCTTTAGTACTGGAAGGCATTTAGCAGCGCTAAGCAATGAAAGCTGTTTGTTCAGAAAATGTCCTGAATTTTGTTTTCAATATGTTTGTTGCTTAGGTTGGGCTGCAAAATACTTTTGTGTTTAAAGTGAAATTAACAAGCTCTTTTACATGGAGAACATTCTCCTTCACTCGGTCTTTAAAGTATTTCATTTATTTATAAGTTGCATCTGCAGGTCAGATGTATTGCTGATTCATCTGAGCCTGATGCTATTAAAATCATGTATGCAATAACGTAACTTCACGTCTTTTAAAAAAATCTTTTTATGTATTAAAAATCAGCGTAGCAAGAGTAATAGATGCACTAGTGGGAACAAGTCATTAAATAAATGCATAAAAAATACCCTCACCATATATAGATAGCTGCACTACAGTGCTTTTACAGGGACTTTTGTCACTCTCTTCCCCAGGTGGGAATTTTAGGAATTTTGCTGACATCAGATGGGGAGGACTGAAAATTTGGTTACACAGAAAAGTCATTTCTGATAGACTGTAGTATGAACTGACGAGCCTGTAGAAGTTGATTTGTTACCTTCAGACATTTTTCTAAGAGAGGTAGAAAACAACAGAAAATTACTTTACTTTTAAAGTCTTGTATAATGAAGTAGCAAATATAATAATTCATAAAGTACACTGAGATTTTGTTTTTTGTTGTTGGTATTGATATTGCTTTTTTAACAACAGTAAAATTCATGACTTTAAAGATTTTTGTAATTCCCTTTGCTTTCAGCTAGAAGCTGTGAGAGTCAGTGTGCCATTTAATATCTGAAATGCTTATAGCTTTGTAAATTTTTAGCAGATGTTTAGTATTGTTGGCATATTCAATATAAAAATGAACAAGGACCCAACAAAAATTAAAAGATAGAGTGGGTACAAAAGCAAAAACTGACCAAAGGAAAATTTAGACTGAGCATCGGGAATATTTCCAATGACTGCTGTGTCTCATGCTCTGACACATAGTTCTGAGGGTCCTGGTGGAACCTGTACCACTCTGAGTCACTAGCAGAGCTACCGAAGAGCACTGGGTCTGGAGCCCAGCCCTGCTCCATCTGCTGGGACCTGCTCTTGAGCCACAGTCAGCAGTGGTCCCCCAAGACTCTTGTCTGTGGACTCCCCCCACTGCCTGCTGCTGCTCTGGTGGGTTTTGCTCACCCAGAACTTGCCAGGTTGCTGGGATGATGTCCCGGGGCACTCCCAGGCCTTCTTCTAGAAGGATGTCTGCAACCATATTCCACATGTCCACATATATTCCACTGATCCTCCTAACTCTTTCTCAGGTTCCTGTCATCATCCCAAAGGGCCAAGCCTGAAAGCAGCATGATGTGCTGCTTCACTATCAGAGACATTTAAGAGCTTCTAAATGCAAGGTGTCCTAAGATGTTCTGGCTTACAGTTATGTAGGCAAAATAAAGAATACCCACATACATTTCCCTGCTTCAGTTTCTTCTTAAGTTTACAGGGTAAGATAAATCCATGTTAGAAGCTGGTGATGTCCTTTCTTATGCTCTGTTAAAGTCCATAGACTTGCTTTCTTCTAGGCAGTGAATTTCCACCTTCCTCAGCTAGTTCAGCAGTAGTTTCCACTGAACACTCTCTTCCCTGCTAAAACCTCCTCTTCATGTGCATCCCGTTCCTGGCTGCCTTACCTTCACATTTTTAAAAGGTTTTCCCAGCACCTAGTTTCTTTGTTCTGCTCCTTCTTTTGACTCTGGGTTTCTTGTGAGAGACTGGAAAGGTCTGGTTGAGAATCACAGAATCATTAACGTTTGAAAAAGACCGCTAAGATCATCCACTCCAACCGTTGACCCATCACTACCATGTCAACCAAACCATATCCCTCAGTGTCACATCTTCATGTTTCTTGAACGCCTTCAAGGATAGTGACTCCACCACCTCCTTGGGCAGCGTGTTCCAGTACCTCACCATTCATTCTCAGAAGGAAGTTTTCCTAATATCCAGTGTGAACCTCCCATGGTGCAACAAGAGGGCCATTCCATCTTGTTCTGCTGCTGTTAACAGGGAGAAGAGGCTGACCTCATCCTCAGTAGAACCTCCTTTCAGGTCATTGTAGAGAGCAATAAGATCTCCCGTGAACCTCCTCTTCTCCAGATTAAATTCCAGTTCCCTCAGCCACTCCTTGTATGACTTGTGCACCAGAGTCCTCACCAGCTCCATTGCCCTTCTTTGGACATGCTCCAGGGCCACAATGTCTTTGCTGTAGGGAAGAGTCACGGTAAGAGAACTGGAGAGACTGGGATGAGAACACAGAATTTCGTGGCAGAGGTGTATTGTGAGAAAGAAGAAAAGAGAAAATGCAGGAATTGTGCAGAGGAGGCATCACATTAAAAAAAAAAAAAGAGGGAAAATACAAGGTGGATGAAAAGGAAAGGAAGGAGGAAACAGACACAAAGGGCAGAATGGAAAGAAAGATAGACCACAACTCTATTGTACAACATAAAAGGAAGGAAAAGTGGAGCAAAGCCAGAGGACAAGAAAAGGCAAGGGATTACATTGCATTATAAAAATGTATTAAAGAATAAGTGGGCATGCTTACCATCAGTGAACTAGATGCTGTGAAAGGTCTCCAACTGTTCAGAATTCATGGCTCTGTGACATTAAAGAAGCAGAGTGAGAGAGGGAACTCAAAGGGCCAGAGTAAAGAGGAGTATGAATGGAATAAAAAGGACAAAACTCCAGAGGAGGACTTACGAGTGTGTGAAACTGAGTTAATTAGATATTAAATTATATATTTAAATAGAGAGCCAGTGAAACTCTGCTGTTTAAGGTATTATTCATTTGAGAAGCCATATGGAGCAGCACTGAGCACAAAGCAGTATGACCATGAGCTCAGTGTGGGCAGCACGAGTGTCCCACTCTGCTCTGCTGGTCATGGCTTGCTGCCAAGGGCTCCAAACCACTCCAACTGAAAGGCAAATGCCAGAAACTTGCTACTGCAATTTGGCAAGTGTTTCTTCAGCAGAGGAAATAGTAATGAGCATATTTTGCCCACTGACCTGCCCTGTGACTAAAACAGTGGTGTAGGAGGATTCTTATATAACAGCAATGAAACAGAATATTTCTGCTATTAGTGTTCATCATTAAGAGGAAAAGGAAATAACACAGAACTCGTTCAAGTATCATCACTGAGCAAACTCTGCACACCACTATCACTCAGGGAAGATTTAGATCACATTCCGGTCTTAGCTACTCAACACTTCGGCATGCTTCTGTTCCTTCGTAGTGCCAACGAGAACAGCAGCTATCTAAACGAACTAAATGAACTCAAGAGTTCCAGTCCCATTTTCCAGTTTCTCTTTGTTCCCTTGCCCTTTCGGTAGAGCTGGAGTGATTCCTTATAACGCATTTAACCCTAATGGGTACCAGATAACCAGCAATTGTGAGCAAGCTTAGGTCTCTGTAACTAATCAGCAGCTCCTAAAAATCTGACATTCTTTGACCATATCTGGTGTTCTGTGAGTTTCCGACTTCATGTGATTAGTACTAAAGTTACTCTTCGTAGTCCTTCTGGAAAGAGAACTGTATCTGTATTTTCACATCCAGGCTCTCTGTCCGCTTGTGCCATATGTTCCATTTAAAGTTCCAGGACAGGAAGTATAGTAGAGATACCTTTCACTTTTATATCTAATGACAATTAACTGCTTTATGTTGAGTCAGTTTTCCCAGTTCCAGCATTCCGTAGCTGAGACTTTCGGTTAAAGAAATGGGAATTAAAGAAGGCTTTGTAACTGTGCTGAAGAGTATTGATTTTGTAATTTTTCTTCATTACTGTCCAAGGCAAAAGCAGGCAAAATACCCCTGGTCTGTTGTGGATTTTTATTCCCATGGAACGATTTTACAGTTGCAGTCCACAGTTTTCAAAAATTTTTGAGTGAGGGTTATGGAACCCATTCTTAAACAAGAGGGGTGAGATCTCTAGATAGAAGCCAGGTTGAAAGTGAGTGGAGTTAAAGAAGGGTTTGCATGAGATTTCTTAACTGTTGCAAACCGCAATAACTTTGAGTTACCATGTTCTGTGCTAATGGAGGATTACAGTGGAGCATGCCACTGTACTCACCAGTGAGTGGACTAAACCAAAAGAAAACTGACAGCAGTGATAATGAGAACTACCAGAGTAATCATAGGTGCTGCCAACAGGATCACTGGTTAGTTCTCATAACCGTGCCTTAGGTTTTTAAGACAGCTGAAATTTTAAATGCTTGTCTTATACACTGTTTGCCTTTTATTTTTTCAACAAGTGGAAGATAAAAGCTTGAGGGTGAAGCTACAGGAATTGTCAGAAATTGAAAGAGTATCTCAGAGTAGTATCTGTACTGGATGCTTTCATGCCTTACGTAGTTAGAGAAAGAAATGAAGAAGACGAGACTTCATTTACTTTTATTGCACATGCACACTGGTATATACTTAAGAGATGCTGTGCAATAAGGTAAACATAAGCAAATAGACCTTAGCTTCCTTTACCCAACTCTTTTTAATGTCTGACAATCAGTTCATAATAATTAAGAGAAAGTTTGAAAAATCCAGGCATAATGTAGTATTTTTCACCACATAACATTTACAGCTTCGCTAAAGGTAGCCAATATCTAACAATTATGAATGCTGCTTTGGGCATGACACCTCTAGCTGTATTTTAGTGCTGCTGGGGATGCTTTTATCTACAATTAAAAACATGTTTCTGGTGTTTTGTTTTTTTTTAAATGTCCTTTATTTTTATGCCTGCAGGAAATAATTGTGGGTGCCATTTACAGTACTTAGAACACTACCTACCTGATCACATCTACAAATTAGGCAATTAGACATCTAAGAACAAGAAAATGAACATATGAAATAATCCTCACAGGTATTTGTGGAAGCAAAATTCCAACCAAAGAATTAACGAGGCTAGGCCCTTTCAATAACAGCAAAAAGCCCAGTGCCTCTCAATTATTTTTTGTACAAAATGGTTATTGCCACCTGTTCTGTTACATGGACGATATTACAAATATTTGATTAATGTGGAAAAGCATTGACCTAGCCCAGTGATTAGAAGTATTGACAAAAGCAACATGTGCAAAATATAAATAACTTGATGAAATAAAAGAATTAAATAAGGGTGATGGATAAATGGCTTCTGAAAGTAGTATCCCACGTGCAAATAAAAATTTCATCACAGCCAGAAGAATTGCAGGTTGGCCCCATTGTTCCGCCAGTTTGCCTGAAGTTCTTAGAGAGGGTAGTTTTAAATATAGGCTGCTGAATTCCTTAAGAATATGTACCTGAACTCAGGAATAATATTCATGAGGAGCTGAAGTCGATATCACAAACTTGTTTGACTTAAGTCGGTCAACCAGCGTTTAAAACATGGCAAATATTCAGTTGCTAATATTCAGGTCTGTACTTGAATGCATGATTCCAAAATCATGAGTGCTTTAGTGGCCTTTGGAGAACCTTTTATTACACTATATAAGAATACATAGTGCTTTCCTACTAATTCCATATGATAATCATCATACTGTGCAAAGATGTCCTTCTGAGTCGCCGTGTTCTACTTCACTGTAATTCCTCCACAGTGGTACCTGTGTTCATAATGAGGAACAGTATATCACTGCAGATATTGGTTAAAAACAAATTAAGAGTCAGTACAGTGAGGAGACTTTTAGTCTGGGGAAAGACTGCCTACAGACATTTTCTTAAGTACATCCTGATATGATGAGGTGAGACATAACGAATATAACACAGCAAGAAAGTAATATGCTCACCATACTGCTCTTCTTTTAAAAGGGAAAAGGTCTTAGGCATGATCAGGAACAGCACTGAGATCTGCCCATCCAATTCCCTACAGATTTGTTCTTCCTCCTACATTAGATATGATTTCAGAAGCACAAAGCCTTTAAAAACAAGTGGCTAAAGTTGTGCACATGTTAAAATGCAGCAGACAACATTTTATAGAGCATCTAATTGAAGGTGGATGACCAGTTACATATGTGTAAAAATATGATTATAGTCAGGTTAACTCAAGCCTTAAACCACTGGCAAATAATGCCTGACACCGTCATGTCAATGTTAGTCAGTGGTGGTATAATTTCCCAGTTTTTTTAAACTATGTGGAAAACAAGAGATGTTGAAGTGGTTGTGAGAGTCTACTGCACATAGAAATCTATCCAGGGCTCTATGGAGTGATTATACAACCGCGGCACTTCACTTTTCAGCAGGAAACTGTATTCCCACTTCAGGCGCTGTCAGGAGATGAAACCAGCTCCTTTGAGCTCTGTCTCCCTGTCTGGAGGGGACAGCTGAGCAGGAGGAAGACCATGTTTGCCATCTGTTGGGCCCTGGGTTTCCCAAAACAACAGGAATGTTGTTGCTTAGGGCAAAGACGGGTTGCTGCAAAGCCAGTGGAGCTGTGCCTGCAGAGGCAGCACAGGATTCCTTAATGGAGACTTAAGCAGCTTAGTTCAAAAAACAAACAAACTGTAAACAAAAATAAATCCTGAAGAATACGTACTTTGCATGCTTAGCATGAGTCTTGGAAGCACTGGTAGCTTGGTGAAACAGCCATGGGCTATATTTTTGTTTCTAGTTAATCTCTGTATTTCTGTTATTTCTGATGCTCTCCTGAGGAGAGACCAAGCTGATGCTTCGCTCATGGGGATGGAGGCTTCACTGCAGTGATCCAGGTATTGCAGTGACAGTGCAGGTAATTCCCAATACTCTGTCTGTGCTTTATAGTTGCAGGAGAGTCTGCTGGTCAGATGGGGAAAGGGACAAAAGAGATGAGTTAGCATGGTATTCTTGGCCACTGGCTCTTCATTCATCACCTATCTTTGGGGCAAAGTGATGCTGAGAAGCTGAGATATCCTCTTCTTAGAAGTGTCAGCTGAAGGACACACAGCATTTTTAGGATGCCTGGGTTCATGCTGTTATCAGGCATGCATGGCCACTCTGCACAGGGTTGCAAAGGACAAAATTGTATGACTTCACATGTTGCTTGACCCTCAGAGCAGCAGGATTTGTTATTTACTTGAGCAGCTAGGCCAGTCATAGGCAGCTTTATGAGAACAAGAAGGCTATTTATGAATTATTAGACTTGAGAGTGTTTGTAAGCTCCTTGCTCCATATGTGCATGCCATCCACGCTCCAGATCCACATCCAAGGAAGACTCGGGAGCATACTTTCCCCTTCCCCAATGCACACACACCTGTCTGTGAAAAGGAAAGCAGAAGGCATAGCCTGGAAGGGAGCTGTGGCATGCTCAGGCCGCATATCCGTCCAGAAAACTCAGCACACCGCACTCAGCCACCATACGATCTAAACACAGCCAGAGGAAACTTCTCATCCAGAATCCACTGAACTTTCCTTGGCCATCCTAGAGACTTGCCTCTGCAAGCCAAAATTGCAGAGAGTATGGGGAATTACAAAGACACTAGAACTGGAAAAGACACACAGGACAGCAAAATGGATAATTGAGGCTGTTGCAGGAGTTTCAGGTAAAGAATCAAAAAGAACAGGGCTGTTCAGCCAGGAGGGAAGGTGACTGGGTAGGACGTGTTCACAAGGTCTTCAAAATCAGTAGGGTGCAGAAATGTTCAGTCATACTTCAGATAGTGGAACTGGGAGTCATTTAATGACTAGTAGGTCTGACGGAAACAGAAAAAGGTGCTTTTTCACACAGTACAATTTGAAAACCCTTTTTACAGGGATCTAAAGGAACTGAAAGTTTTTACATGAATTCAGAGATTGATTGCGCAGATTCAGAGAAAGTGGTTTTTATCTAGGACACTTTGGTGCCAGTTCTTAGGTGCACAATGTCTCAGAGCCATAAATCATTGCACACTGTGGCAGTGTTATGGGAAGTGTCATTACATGTTTGTCATATTCGTACTCCCTTCCATAACTGTTCCTCATTGGCAGCTGCCTCAGAAAGGCTGCTGGGCTTCATGGTCTACCCAGAATGCCTGTTCTGATGTTTTTGGAAAGAGGTAACAGAAAATACAGTGCTTATTTAGATCACATCGAGAATGAGTTTCTCCTTCTGCAGACATAACAAAATTTGTACATGATAAACTGCATACAGGATTTCGTTAAATGTTACTTCTGAGTTGTAATTTTGTTAGGCAGATGACTTATTTTGTCACTGCTTCAGAAATGGGAATTGGTTATTAATCATCCTGCATCATTTGTTTGTAGTAAAAATCTATATTTGTGCAAATTTATTTATTTGAGCAAGTTACTGCACACAGTGTGGCTGTGGTAGGCACAGGACGGGACGGAGTGCTCATCGTGGGAGGCTATTTACTATAACTCAGGCCCAGCTGGTGACATCTGCTCTTATGTCATTTGGGGCCTTCCTTGAGCTGAGAGGTTTGTGCCAAACTACGTGTTCACTTGTTTGTTTTATGAAGTGAGAATAAGAGGATGCCGAAGATTATTTCTACTTGTAATATGTGCTAAGACCTTGTGCTGTTAAGGTGAAATGAATTAACATACTGTCTCTGCTAGCAAAAATCCCCTTGGTGTTCTTCAAGCTTGATATAAAAAAAGTGATAGAAGAATGGAGGTAACACGGAATTTTTGATGCCTTTTTGTCTTCATGTTGTGTCAATCCATAATTCAGCATAGCACAATTAAAAGGTAAAAGTTATAAGTACAGTAAAATTGCATATTTTATTTGAAAGAGCTTTATAATTCTGTAATTTCTATTTAGCTGGGTCAGCAGACTGTAAAGCAGATAGAGACAGTCAATACTTTATTAGTAATTTCAGTTGTGTGGGGCTAATGTAAAAATAGTTCCTGTTCCTTGGGGTTAGTCATCATTTCTTCTCTAACATCAAAAGCTCTTTCGTATGAAAACTGTGCGTGTGAGTGAAAGTGCCTCAGTGCCTTCTGTATATAAATCTGAAGTCACATGGAAGTTTCTCTATGAGAAGGTATTCACCAAGCTTCATGACATTAGTCGAGAATCATGAGTGACTTGAAAGAGAAGTGGCTTATACATTCGCTTACAGGGTTTTGAGCTTTTCCTTTAAAAACAGTTTAATGGGGATATACCTTAATGTCATTATGTCTTCATTTGGCTCCAGAGTCTGAGATACAAAGGAAGTCACCAAGTATCACCAGACATGTTCTGGAGCTTAGTGTGTGCGTCTTTTGAGGTGCTGGTTCCAGTTGTTTCCCTGCCTATCAGCACTGCTTTCCCCTTTCCTCTCTGGTGTCCATCACACCCCTGCTGCTCCCAGGCACCCAGCTTCCCTTCCCCCCCCCCTCGCTGTCTCTCCCCTGTCCCTCCAAGGTGAGCCAGAGCTCAGCCCCATCACAATATCTTAGCGACAGCCTGGGCTCTGCACCATGTCTCACCTCTATTGCCACACCTCACTCACCGGGAATGCTGTGTTTCAGTGTCAGAACTGTAGAAAGGGCTTCTTGGAAATACAGTGTGCAGTCTGCAGCAGTGCCTGCTGACTCTGTGCTCTGTGCAGCCCCAGGCTGGGGAAGGCTGTGATCCTAACTGCCTGCTCCCTGCCACAAGGACTCCTCCCAGGGACTGGGGGTGGCACTGCCAGTATTGGGAGAGAGTCTTTTCTATTGGGCTGGAGTAACCTTACACAGAAATCTCTCAGGAGGGCTTTTGTGACTACATGCTCAGCAAGCTGCACAACAGACCACAGCAATTCCAAATCAGCCATTTCAACCCAACATGCAAATTACTTACCTGCCTGCTTTGGTATGTTGTATAAATATATATGTAGAGTAGCAGGGTTTATTATTATTATTATTATTATTATTATTATTATTATTATTATTATTATTATTTTTAATGTATGCATAGTCAAGGAAAAATACTTCTTCATAGCTGTGTATGTCCACCCATTAGAGATGAAGCACCAAGGTCTGCTGCAGCTGAAGCCATTCTGAGAGGTAGCCAGTAGGGCTGCGGGCATCACACAAACCCAGCTTTATTTCTCCTCGTTTATTAGGAAAAATGTAGTACTAGAGAGCCAAAGTAACATTTCTTGCTGGTGCCTTATTAGTTGCTAACGCAAGCAGCAAAAAAGTGATCAGAAAACGCCAAGCTCAATAGTCAGGTATGTTATTTCTTCCTTCTTACTGTGTTTCTTACTCACTGGGTTGCTAAGATGTCAAATCCAGGAATGCCTGTTTGTCACATAGAATCATAGAATACAGTCATGGAATCATTGAGGTTGGAAAAGACTTCTAAGATCACCTAGTCCAACCATCCACCTACCACCAATATTGCCCACTAAGCCATGTCTCTAATACCACATCAGCACATTTCTTAAGCACCTCCAGGAACGGTGAATCACTGGTATAATGTAGCATGAAGCAATTATTCTTCTGCAGATATCTGCGGCGTAAAGCATCATGTCAATTCTGCCTAGAAGGCATGTTGTCCAAGCAGAGGGTGAGACACGAGAATCCTTGCACATGCAGAATGTGTACTTTTGTTTCTATAGCTATACTTATATATGCCTTTTTGCAACTGAATATGTGGGTCATTACCCTTTTATATTCCTAATCAGACTAGCTGAGCAGGACATCAATTGCCTGCCAGCATTTCTCTGTAGAAATGGAAGATATATACTAAAAAGCATCCAGACATAGTTACCTCATTTTTAAGAAACATTAGTGTGATTTTAAACGAGCCAAACCAATTATTTTTGAAATATGGTAAAAATCATTTGCTCTCTGGATGACGGCTGTGTGTGCCAAGTTCTGCTCAGTGAGCCACTTTTACATTCAGTTGTAAACTCTCAAATTTAGGGATTTAAACTCCAACTGCCTTCACCAAAGCTGTGCAGACACACCTCTGTAATATTGATTTAATTACACGCTGCAGCTATTCCTGGTAACAAAAGCAAAGGGCATACAGCGTTTTAGCATCACACGTAGTGCTTTTATTCAGGTTACTTGGCAGGTGAAAACCTGAAGGGCAGAGCTAGAACAGGAGGCTCTAAGCTGTTTGAATTCACTCCTTGCAGCACTGGTTTGTGAAGTGATTTATTTGAGCTGCAGCCTATAGACCATACATCACCTTCCTGGTTGGCTTTGTTGGCACCTTGTCACATTCTTGCGGGCCTGAGGAATTCATTGTTCTTGTTTGAACTGATAAGAACAAAAAGGGATTTTCTGCCTGAGACCTTGGGAAAGGCAGAGGGGGAGGAATGTTGACATGAAACAGCAGGGCTGCACTTTCCCAAGCCTTTCAGCAGGCACAGCGGACCACATTCTTCAATAGCAGGGGAGCCTGGGCTGGAGGTGAGCTAGTTGCCACTTGCTTTGCTGATGCCCACTGGCAGGCCCAAGAGCGTGATGGAAAAAGGGGGAACAGCCCAAATCTTCGTGGACCGTACTTTGAAGATGGTTTGGATGATGGATATCAAGAACATTGTGTTGCTTACTAGCAAACATGGTTACAGAGATGGTATCTTTGCTACCCTGGGGATCAAAACTCCAGTGTTGTTTTTTTTTTATCATACTTCATCTAAGTTATGAAAAAAAAAAAAAGTGTTTTCCTCTTCTTCCTGAAATCAAGAAAACACTACAGGTGCTACACAAAAATATCAGAATTTTTACTCTGAGATTCTGAAAGGCAACCATCTGCTCCAAGGCTTTGAATCTACCTTGTGCATCAAGGAGCCTCTTGCTCTTTTTATGCCTTCCAGGCACCTGGGGAAAGGAGATCATGGCCTCCTTGGTTTCTCTGGTTGACAGGATATCTGAAAGCATTTACAGAGACTGTCCTTTAAATAAAATCATATCTAACTTATAAGAATAAGTTTAAAAACAAAATAATAGGTAGGTCTTTACCTTTCTAAGCAGTGCCAGACTTAAATTTCAAGATGACGATGACAAATAGGAAGGCTTGTTAAATTCAAACAGAAACAAGGAATGCTGGCTGCAAGGTTAGGGCATCAGGTTAGGGTATGATCTGAAACACCACTCATTTTTTGCTTTCATAGTTATTTTCTATTGTTTTACAATTTAGGCCATTGATCTAGCTACAGGCTACATGATGTCTACAAGACTATCTAGTATCATGATCCATTGGTACAACACACCACTGGTAGCACAGCTAAGGCTGATGAGAAAGCAATGGTTTCCTTCTCGGTGTTGCTTGCCAGTGGTGGGGAAGGCTGGAGACCACAGTATATGACCAGGCTCTCTGTTTTCATTCATGCTTTGTCCTGAGGGGTCATGCACCCACAAGATCCAGAAAGAATATGTGGTTATGTGAGTAAAAAAGGAATTGTGCCCACATGCATACTTGAGACAAAAAGGCATAAGACCGCGTCAGGCAGGATATGGTGAAATGAGGGAGGAAAAGAGCAGAAGCTCATATTTACCACTATGAAATTCTTTCTTGGTGGAATTCTTACACATTTCAGTTGTTTCAGCAGTTTTACAGAGAAGTTCTACAGTAGATGCTGCCCTGCAAATATCTTGGGGCTACCAAGTAGGAGAGTAGGAAGAACAAAACCAAGCTCTTTCTTGTGTCTTATGCCATCCATGCAGCCAGTGGCTGGCACCTGTCTGAGTCACTGCGGTGGAGGACACAAGCTACCTGAACTCCTTGGCCCTGCCAGTAGGCAGACAGACCTCAACAAAAGGGGAACAGTTGGGGCCCTGCCAGCTTCTTTGCCTGGCTTAGGTGCCTCTGTCCAGGCAGTTCCCTTTTTGTCCTTCACTTTTCATCGTGTGTAAAACAGGAATGATAATTCAAGTACAGTTTATGAAGGTAGGCTGTGCTCTTGGCAGTGGGATTTCTCCTCCTTGGTGTCATTTGAAAAAGTGTAAGGGTCTTCAGCAAAAGCTGACAGAGAGTATCAGAAGGTATTCCGGAGGCAGGTGAAGTTCATGGTGTAAATGCCCCCTGTGCTACTTGGCTTAAAGTGCAAAATACTGCAAGGGTCTGATGTCAGGGCTCTTACTCACATGAGTAATCCTCCTGAAGTGAGGGCTGCTGGCACTGACACTGCTTTTACCAGCATTTTTAATGGCTTTCTTTTCAGGTGACCTTAGCTTATCATCTGTTTCTCCAAGTCCAGCTCTAGACATTCACACTGACAAGCTTGTCAGCATTGAGCTTCTCCTTTGCTCATGCTTGGAAGCTGCCCTGCTTTCCAGGGCTGAGCTCACTGACAGTGTATCACTGCTCTCTGCTGGAGAAGCACTGAGCTGGGCCAAGCCTCTCTGGGTCTCCAGCTGTTCGTCAGGAGTGCAGGTGTGATGGCTAAACAGATAAACTCTGAGTCTTCAATAGCAAACTTCACATACAGCTTATTCCTTCACACCGTACAGCAGAGTTTAGGGTCTTTGTGTGTTTTTCTCAGAATGAAAATGGGAGCGAAAGACACAGTGATGCTGCCTTAGCACAAACATCTGCAGTCAAATAGATTCGCTCCCTCAGAGTACAGGATGACAGACACTAAAATAGTTTTCACAGGTTTCTACACTAGTCTGAAATGAACGTTGATTGGATTTGCAGCCATCTGATGTTCCATCTGCAAAATGTTTCTTCTGATCAGATGCAGTGTCCATTTACGAGTGCATTGTTTTTCTGCACAGGCGGCATAGTAAACACAAGGTCCTAAGAGATTAGATTTTGGTAATTACAGAAGTTAATCTGTTGCAGTGAGTCATTTTTCAGAGAAACAGGCAAATGATCAGATCTCCCCTGCAAAATGACAATTATATAAAACAGTCTCTTTTGCATGGGCTCACTCTCAAATCATGTACAAACTCACATGGTACATCTTCTAATTTTAAATACTTTTGTAGGTCTGGCATCCTTTTTGCTTGAAAACATCTCAAACATAAATCATAAAAAGGCAGCTTTACAACAGTTTTAAAGTGCTGTTATATTCCACAGCATTCCAAGTGAATTATTGCTGCACTGTCAAAGAAAACAAAAACATTTGGGAAGGACTGTTTATTTTACAGTGGTTGACCAAAAGTATGCAAGTGGTTATAAATGCAGACAGCTAACGATGGGAGGTGCCATTGCTCATTCTGTAACCCATTCACAAACCTTTGACACTGATTTTAGATCACTTGAGATAGAGGTAGTCACTCCCAGAGGAAAACACTCAACTCCAAATCACTCAAGTCACAAACAAACAAAATGCATCATTCCACTCTCTCTCAGTCCACCCTGAACCTTCTCCAAGCTGCCCACATAGCCAACAGAAGACTGTGCTTTTTGCACAGAGTGAGACCTATTCAACCACCTGATTCTTTGAACTGCTTTCCACTCTCTAGTAGGGGTACGTTGCAGAACTGAGTATTTAAATTTGACTTGAATTTCAGAGAAACATTTTTATTAATTTAGTACCATTTTAGGTGCTATAGAGGACCATTTCATTTCATTTACACTGAGCATCCCACCAAAGTTGTTGCATGGAAGTTGAAGGCAGGGTAGAACCCATATGCTAACATGTTTGTCAACACCTTGAATGCTGTGTGCAGTTCTGGTCCGCTCGTCCTCCAAATATGAAGGCAGTGGAAAAGCCACCTCTGATTAGGGAATGTTCTTATATTTCCTTGCTCTGTGGAATCCCTGGATTAAACGTCATGCTTTGGCTGGACACAGTGTGAATGTTGGTTGAATGGGAGAGGAATCCTTAGCAGATTATGAAACAATCATTCAGTTAAGAAGCAAAATGATGACAACCATCACCATTGTAATTTATGAGAAAAGTCTTGTTCTAGATCAGTCAGTGTTCTGAAGAGAAAGGAAGAAAACTGCTAAGGAATTCAGTCCGCCCACTGCTGTACTCTGTACAGGCTGAAACACATACACATGCTTACTGAGGTTGTTAATGAAGATCTGTTGATGAAGGAAGCATGTTAATCCCACTGAACCTGCCTTTCAGAAATGTGCTGGGATTACTGAGTCACTGCTGTTTACACATTTTCCTTCCCTGTAGGTGCACACCCTTTCCCATGTGTTCCCGCAGTGTATGTGAATTGATCTGAGGTGTCCTCCAGCTAAGCCCATTTATGTGGAATTTCATTAGAAAGCCAAGGAAGAGGGTGTCCCTGACTGCATAACAGCTGATCAGTGCTTTTGCCCTCTATTTACTACCCTCACACATCAACACTGCCAGAGACTGTACAGTACTACATTGCATGGCTACATAATTAAAGCTATCAGAAGGAAATAAGCATGCAAAAGCTTGCTGCTGTTTGCCAAAAGCAACCTTAGTCAATGGGGGGGAGAGAGAAAGAGAGAGAGAGATTGTATGCTTAGCCTTTTTGCTGCTTGTATTAGAATCACGCACTGCTATTTCTACTATTTCTGCCAGTTGGCATCCATCCACGTTTTCTGTGCATGCTCAAGCAGCCAGGAACGCTACGGCGGGAGAGGAAGCCCCTTCTCACTTGTTGCTGGCTGAGCTGCCAGTGCCTTTTATTTGTAGTGGATCCAGCAACAAAATAAAACAAAACAAAGGAACCCTGTCAAATCAGCTGTGTTCTCTGATAGTTCTGCTGCATAGTACTGGAGCAATGTCCTGTAGCTCCCCTTCCTCTTCTGTCACAATAAAGGTGTTAGATTTATGTCATGTTAGGCGTGGGCATATGCTTTTTTGAAGTTGAATAGCTATGTGATCACACAGAAAACTTCAGAAGGAAAATCCTGAATCCCTTACTACACAAATGTGAATGAAGTGAATGAACTTGGTCTGAACTGATCAAGCTGATTAGATGACTAAACTGAGCTCTTATACAGCAGAAAGGTAGAAGTCTCTTCTGACTGGGAAGTGGTAAAAGCTGCATATAAACAGCATGTAATGAGAGAATCTGAGTCATTAATTTATATGTGCAGACTGGGTATACGCTTTCGTGTCTTATGCCCAAATTACAACCACAACAGAAATATTTTTATGGGGACCAAATAACAGTTGGAAGAGACAGAGAGGGTAAGGAAGCAGGAAAAAATGCCAAGAAATTGAAAACATCCTCTGGAGAAGTAGCCTACAAATAGCATTTTGGATGTTGAATATGAGCTGGCCATGCAAGTACAGTTCTTACTGAAAAGTTGTTCTTCAAGATAATTGCCAGTTCTGAACTGCTAAATCTGAAAGGATAAGCTTGCTGATAGAAACAGGGCTTACCACAGCCTTCCTGCATGGGAGCAGCACCTAGTGACGCTGGGGCTGTATCTCCTTTTGGTGTCTCATTGAAAAGGGATCTTGCAGTTTTTCTTCCGTACGCTCCTTCTGAAACACTTACTTAGGTGGTGACCATTGGAGTCAAGTTAGACCCAAGGTGCTGTGTCCTATTTCAACCTTGGCAAACCACTTACTAGTTTTAGTTCAAAGGCTCAGATCAGTCTGTTTGCTAAAGCAGCTTGCTATCAAGAATGATGGAAGGGAATATTTCTAATGTGAGTAGCACAGCCTTTTTGTACTCAGACACTTTTATTTCCAGAATTTATGGGTGCCTAGAACTACCGTTTTCTCCCATTAAGATAGAGTTAAGAATGATTTATTCAGCTTCTTGAAAATTGTAAGGTAGGAAACTGTAATGTAGTTAGGGCAAGTTAATCATTTATTTAAAACGGAGTGGCCCACATTTTAAATAGCTTCTTTCTCTTCTGAATTAACTGGTATTTTTGTACTCGGAGCTCTTGAGTTCTGATCGGGGAAGTATTTTTTACAAGAGGGAAACACTGTAAATTGAATGTCTTATACATATCTCACAATTCTCATGTGTAGACCTCTTGTGAATTGTATAAGAGAGAATACCATTCTCCCATTTAGGAAATGAGGCAGCAGAAAGTGAGTCAGTGGTGTATCTGAACTCTTAATTCTCTGGCTGTTAGACTGTGGCTCTTTTATCTGTGAGTGTGTTCCGGGAGTTTAAATTATATTATAAATTACATAATATATTTTTCTGCCAGCTACGATAAAAATAAAGTAGTTTGACATGTTCTATCTGTCAGCTGGGAGAAAAGAGCATTGTGAAGGTGTTTCAGAAGCTGACAATTTTTCTGAGAGGCTATCCCTTCTCTTAATGGAGACTTGCCAGCAGCATCCGCCTCTGCTCCATACTAAGGAATATTTTGAAAACAGAAAATCTAGTCAGTGAACTGCTCACGTTACCAAAAGAGGAGCAAGGGTTGACCCTGGACGTTTTATCTGTTCTTACTCATTGTCTCTTTCCTGCAAAGCAAGTTAGCCATACTGTGCTATTTTGTAGAGATAAAAAGAGAAAGGGATCTAGATCACTGTTGCTTGTTGGCTGAACTGCAGCAGCCTGCCATGTGTGCGTCATCAGCCTGCTGCACATGGAAGGCAAAAGGCATTGCCTCGACTGCTCCTGGTGTGTGAGCACACAGTCAGCAGCTTGACTCTGCCTGCACTGCCTGTTTTGAACTGACCAAGGGACAGCAGGTTGGTAGTAAAAATCCAGCCAAGAGATATTTGGCAGAGAAAGTTTAAGATGTGACTGATATGGAACTTGGCCTAGTAAGAATTAGATTGATTCAGTGTAAATTGAGAGAAATCAGTTCAAGTTTTTTGTTTCAGAATTAGCCAGGTCTTTAGCTTAGCTGTAATGTCTCAGGGAGGTGAACACTTGCTTCTGGGAAGGCTGCAAGTCCCAGGTCTCCTGGCATGGGAATGCTGCATGCACAGAACAAAGCACCAGGGCTCAGAGATTCCAGACTTTAATATCCTTTGGGGTGCTTTTCCTTCCTTGCTTTTATGGACAATGAATAAACCTGGGAGAATAATGTAAGTGTAGATTTACTGTACACGTTTTAAGTCTCATATTCTTTATGGTACAAGGTAAGCTGTAAAAGTTCAAGGTCTCAGCTCTCTGTAAATCAGTGTGGAGCCATCAAAGGGTCTGGGACAATGCTTACATACAAGAGTCAGGGCATAATTTGGACAAAAAAAAGTAAAGCTAGCTCAGTATTATCTGACTGTAACCTTTTTTCTACCTTAAAAACAAACATCCAGGATTAGAAAAGCTTTTCCAGTGGCCAAACATTAATCTTTTTTTCAGTCTTTTCAAGTAGTCTAGTAATCTAAAGCCAGTTAGAAATGCTTGTAGTTGTGCCTTGAAGCATGATCCTTTTACGATTTTCCAGACTGTCTCTCCAGTCTTGCTTATCTGACTGCTGTCCTGGGCTGTCACAGCAGTTCTTCTTGTGATGAAAGCATTTTCTTCAGGAGGGATGGTAATTTTTGTATGAGTAAATAACACCAGCACATTATTTGAAAAGCATGTGGAAGGCAGGATTCTTTTCTCTGAAGCCATTGCAGTGCTGCATTCAGGTGCTCAGGGATTTTTGTTTTTGTTTTGACGTGGGATGCACACAGTGCTCTTCGTGTTGTAGGCAGCTAGCTGGTGGATTCAGGCGATGATGGCTTGCAGTGCTGCACTTGAAACCCTATTTCAAAATCTTGTATTGTCATCCATCACTGCAGTCTCTGAGTACATAAAATCAGTGCCAGTAGCACAGACTCTGTAGAAGAGCACAGAGCTTCTCATTTATCCCCGCTACGGAGGTAGCAACCTTTATGGGAGGTCCACGTTTATGGGCTGGACTGGCTCAGGGCTGGTGGCCAGGCATCTCTTGTGCTGTTGCCAGCTTGTCCACCACAGACTGAGAACCCTGATGCTGCAGCCTTGGGAGAAAGCACACAGCTCTGTTGTGCGGGGGTCTTTGGCACCGAAGCAGTACATCTGGATGAAAGCAGAATTGTCCTGACTCATCTGTATAGAACAGAGTGATGAGGGATGTTTGTATGAATGGAGAGTGGGAGGGAGGATGGATGGGGCAGTCAGCTGCCTCGCAGTGCTGTGCAGGCTGCAGCACCCAGCCAGCCCTTTCCCCTCTGTCTGTCTCCATTTCAGCCTCCTACACGCTCCTTTTCTGTGTCCCCACCAACACCACCACCCGCTTAGCTAACCCTGTAGTCACTGCTTCCTAACCTCCTCCACCTCACAGAACAAGGAGGGAGCCAGCCCTGCTTCCCGTTGACACTGGCCCCGGCGGCCTTGGCTGGGGGACAGATACTGCTGGCAGAGGTCTGGGAGGAACTTGCAGTGGTAGCAGAAGAGAAGAATTTGGCAGGGAGGTGAGCCACATGATTGTGATTCATACTGTATTCTCGCAGTGCGGCAGGAGGGCTAGGGAAGGCGTCGAGTGCCAGCACCGAGAGCAGAGACACTCACGTTCAAGCATCACATTCTTTTTATAGTAAAGCATGCCTCATAGGAAAAATATTGAACTTGGCCTTCCAGGGTGAAGAAAATATGCCTGACTGTGATTTTAATACTTGAGTCATTCACTTAATCAGTTACTGGTTGCATGTAGGAAGCCTTCTATTAGGCTGACTTGGGAAAATTGTTTTTAATTAATTAATAGTGACACTGAGCTGTTTTTTAATTTGTTCAAAACTGCTTTCGTTTGTAGTTCCCTCTATGTAAAAACATTCTCAAGATACCATAATTCAGAAGAGTAATCATCTTATTTCAGACACTGGATGCAGCTGCCTCCCAGGTAGGGCACTTTGTTCAGTCAGAGGTCAGAAGCTTGCTGGAAGATGAAGAAAGTCATGCTGAACACATGGTGGCCTAATTGGCCTGGTCCTTCTGCCTGTCCTGGCACCAGCTTGTCTCTTAGCCCTGGGTCACATGCGTATCCTGATCATGTACCACATATGGATGAATAGAGCAGAATACACCATTGGCAGTGCAGGTGGCAGTTTTGAGACTGTGTAACCAGCCCAGCTGGGAATTTCTTCCTCTCCTTTTGTCTCGAATACCCGATGTAACAAGTGCACCCTGTCAGCCTCATTTCGACCCAGCTCTCTTGTGGGACAGGAAGGCAGCCGTGAACATGTGGGTCGGCCGCAGAGCTGAGCCTGCATATTCCAGCACACCTTCCAGGCCCAGAGGCCTGTTGATTTCTGTGTGCCATAAATCTATGGTGGCATCAGAAAAAAACAGAGGCCATGGCATACAGAAGTTCTTCTTCCTCACTGAGTGTGTTTGTGACAGATTTATATGGATGGCCACAGTGCTCTGCAGCCACAGACTCCTGTAATTTTCAGGCTCCACCAGTTCAGTCCCTATTTCCTGCTGAAGGTGAGACAAGGGCCTATATGAATGAGGGGTGGAATTACAGCTGGACTTTCTAATTGCTGTTAGCACAGGAGAACCTTTAAGAATTATAGCAAGTCCTTTCATGTTCTGAGCTGCCTCTGCCCTCTCTTCATCAGTTCACTTTATGCTAGATTCACTTCTGTTTTACTATCAACAGTCAGCAAATGTGTGCCTACATCTCCCATTTTTACAGAGGGTATTTGAAAATAAGCTCATTAGTATTTTAATTGTTGGGGAAAAAAAGAAAAACAAAGCAAAAAAAAAAACCAGCCAGTTTCAGCTACCCAGAACTTCCAAAGTGTATAGAGAAACATGAATGCTGGTAACAACTATTTTAGGCCTCAAACTTAGACACAGTACATTAACACTATCCAGATTTCATTCTGGGAGCAGGACCCACTCCTGCATAGACACATTCATACCCCATGAGCCTTGGGGCAGATCTAGAGCAGTCCGTCTATCCCAGTATCCATCCTCCAGCTTCAGCACTGACACCTGGGTAGTGCGGGGCCACCAAGCCTGGTAGAAGCCAGGCCAAAGCTGGGCAGAGGTGATGTTCAGCTCTGTCAGGCTGTCCTGCGAACAGATGCCCTGTCATCGCCTCCTCCTGTTTCATGAGGGCAACAGGAAGGACAATCTCATTCTTACAGTAAAGGCTTCAGAAGTTCCAGGAGGGTCCTGGGGGGAGTGCCAGCATCTTTGGTGCTCTGAAGAGTCCTGTCAGGAAGGTGCTCTGATAAACCACAGTTCTCATTCTGCTCTTGTACGGGTTTGGCACCACTAGACAGTGGGAATTTTAAGTCTGAATCGAGAACCATAAGGCAACAGTACTAACTGGTAACTAGAAGGAGGTAATTATACATTGTCCCTTTCTTTGTCCTCTGTAAATGTTCCTACTTTCTATACCTGTTGGACAAGCATCTCTTTTGTTTAGGTGGATGGTGTGGGGTCTGATCACCTCACTGAGCAGAAGCAGGACTCCTGTGTGCCTGAGGCTGTCGTGAAGCTGTGGGCAGCCAGCATAAATCAGGGAACCCAAATCCAGATATCACGGGGTGCAGAAATGCCTCAGGGCTGCCTTTCTGCTTCCTTTCATCTGTGCCGGACTCTCAATCTAGGCCAGTCAGTTATCTCTTGTTTCACTGCGGGATTGGATGGCTTAGGACTTAGCGGTTGTTTGCAGTGGTAAATAACTGCCTTGGATTGAAAGGAGAGTTCAAAATCTCCTGAACCGAATCCCCTCTTTAAACAGCTAGCCTTTACTTTGTCCTCACAGAAGGAATCACTGGGGCGTTGCTGTATGTGCTGGCAGTGATTCACCCTCTGCCATCTCACCCAGGGAGCTTTCACGTCACCACTGCTCTGGGTGGCTGTGTCATGCTGGGGGCCATGCTGCTGGCCTAGCCGGGTGTCTGAGCAGCCAAGGTGTCTATTTTGGGATTAGCACAGTTTTGGGTCTGACACGTTATTGCAAACAGCTGTCTGTGCATTCAGGTTCCTAAAATATCTTTAAATGCCTGGGTGTGTGCGTCTTCCCTAAGACACAGAGGAAGTCTGTGGTGGAACAGGAACTTGTGCCTGGGGCAGGGCTGTGACGGCGCAGAGCCGTGTGTAAATCAGCGTGTAGTTCACGGATGTTTTTGAATGCAGCTTCAAACACAGCTAGTGAGAGAAGCACATGTGAGATGGTAGAACCTCTGCCTGGGAGTAGAGAGCCCTGGGCGTCATATGGCTCCATGAGAGGCACTTACCCCTGCTGTCCCATGTCAGTGAATGACATCTAGAGCAGCTACGGTCTGTATGGTCAAAAACAAACAAACAGATCGACAGTTTTAGGATGTCAGCCATCTGCCAAGCAGAGGCTCGATAAATCAAGGTTATACGAAGATGGTAATGCTCACACGTGTGTTTTGCAGGCTTTGCATATTTCTCCCATGACCAGTTTCTCTAAGTTGATACTTTGCAGAAGATGTTCCTAAGATTTATGCAGCTGATGGCAATTAAAGAATGGTGCTAAGCAGACGTGCCCCTTTTGGATGGAATTTAGTTACTATCACTCAGCAAATTTATTTTATCTTATTATAGCTAACTATATTTGATTGTCTGATCTTGGAAAGTGATGGATATCTGCAATTTCCGCTGTGCTTAAGTGGAACAATAGGTGTTGTATAACTTTGCTGGAGGAGTGATGCAACTTTAAATCTGCTGCTTCACTAGTGACCCCATCCAGGTAGGGGGTGAGTGGCATGGCCCTTGCAGTCTTTCTGCCCTAATACCATTCTTGTTCCTGGAGGTCCCTTATCAGAGCCTCTCACCTGCAGGAGCAGCCTGCTATCCTGTTCTGGAAGGAATCCCATTGAAGAAAATGAGCTGGTATGAATGAATGGAGAGATTCCAGCTCTGCCTTTGCTGCCAACGGAGATTCAAGTCTTACACTCAGCGGCAGAGCTTGCACAGGCACTGAGGGAAGCTAGAGTAAACCCCACTAAACCACTTAAGGAATACCCAGAAGAAAGCAGAGTCTGGCTAGTAGTAGGTGCCTTCAGTTGCTTTTGAATTGCATTTTTGCTAACAATTCGTTGCAGTTTTGAAAAAGGCTAGAGTATCAGTCTCTAGACTTGCTAATAAGTATTTTGTTAGCTTTCAGATGCACACATAGTATGTATGTCTGGACACACACAGAGCCTAACTGGAACTACATTACATTGTTTCACTTCTTTATAATCTCTGCAAATTATTTAATGCAGAACATAAAATAAAAGTCAGTAACAGTGTTTATGAGGAAATGTATTGTGTTTAAGTGCACATTGTGGAGAAAAAGGGCATTAGGATTGTTCAGACTATAGGAAATGAGGAGAGGAGGAGGAAGTAGTGTTTGCTGAATGTGTTTATGTGAGGATTACATGCAGTTTATGCAATTCAAGATTTCAGAAGCAGATAAGGGCTTCTAAATCAGCCATAAAATCTGTATCTGATTTTTCACACCAACGAAATAACAAAAAAAGGTTTTGTTTTCTCTGGAGGAAAACAGACTGAAGGAGGCATAGGGCCAAATTCTGATCTCACTTTCGCTGGTGTTTGGTGAAATTGTTGGAAATACGCTGGATTTACGCTGATGTAAGTGAGATTAGAGCCTTGCTTGTGGCAGATAGAACATTGGCCCTGTGTTTGGTGTAATTTGGGGCTATTTTAATACAAAAACTATTCTAAATTCATTGGTATTGCTGTAATCTAGTTGACAAAGACACAGTAAGGAAATATGGGCAAATATTACATAACGATGTGCAGCTTTCAAATAATTTTGCTGCTATTTGGCTGAGTTCTTTGGGACTCCATAGTTTAAATACGTTTCTTATGAATGAACTCTCAACTTAGAAGGAGTAAAAGAGTATGAACCATGCAAGTCTGAAATGAGTCAACACTCACATGCCGTGTCTCTTTCAGTTGCTAAGCGACAGCTTGTCTTGTCCAATCTTTAAGCTGAATTTCTGGCTAGATGTGTTTATTCTCTGGACATGAGCATAGCCAGGCAAATCCCTCTGCAGTGCAGCCTCTGTTGTTGCTGCACAGCTTGTAGACGATACATAATCATTTTGCTGATACATTAACAAATTGAGGTGAATTAGACTAGTGGCATCAACTTAGATTCTTCACCAACTGTAGGTCCATTCCTTTGTTTGTGTGCATTTCTTTTATTTTATGTACTAAATATGAGGTCAAACTACATATTGCTGTAAGCCAGTGGATATCCAGTGGATCTGTTGCAATTTGCACTGGCTGAGAATTTGGCTGCTAACTTATGTCAACAGAAGTTTTAATTGGGAAAATAAAAAAAAAAAAAACAGTAGAAAAACAAAGTGAGTAAAGCTGTTGCTGTAGAGAGACATTTCTATTATTTCATCCTAAGATTGTAGTGTTTTGGGTATAGTCCATCCGTTCATGTTAAACAGAATTAGTACAGTTAAGAAAGGGGGGAGGTGTGAATGTTTCAAGGAGGTCTTTGAACGTTTTCTTCAAATGTTCTTTGCATCTGAGATCCCATTTTTTTGCGCCTTTATTTGCTCCAGAATACTGCCGCCTGCCAACAAAGGAGGGCCTGTCCTCCCAGGAATTTTCTGCATTCCTCTCTGGAGTAGGCATTTTTCTCAGCTACAAAGGCCCTTTGGCAAATTCCCTCTAATCATTGGATTTACCCTGGGCTCTGATAGGTGCCATTCATGAACTTGGTCTGCTGTTTGATGGGGCTGAAGCATTAATGGGATCTTTTCATGATAAACAAAACAGAGCAGTGTTACTGGAGGAATCACAAAGCTGCTCTCCTAGGGCAGTGTGGTTCTTTCCTCCTTTTCCTCCCTTCTCCATTTCCCTTTAGTTTATTCATTGTGCTTTCCTTATTTTTGTGAACGTACATTCTCTTTTTGTTTGGTGACCATTTGTAGTGACAAGTCTTGTACGCTCTGCTCCCTTGCCCCAGAACATCGTGTACATACACAAGATGCTGAGCCTTAACATCTCTGTGATTTCTCCAAGAGGTCTTATACACCATCAGAACGGAGACATCAGTGGGTCCTCATTCCTGTGTTCCTCTCACATGAATGCAAGTTCTGAGATTCCTTCCCATCAATCAGTAATTGGTGTTCAAGGGAGGAAAGGAAAAGAAGTTAAGCAGGGACACACCTTGGCATCAAAATAAAAGACAAAATTACCACTGCTTTTAAACTCCATTGTTAATAGTGATTTTATAGTGTTTTAGACCACACATATGAAGTTTTTTCTCTCTAGTGACTTTGTAAGTGCTATGGATATGTTGTGAAGGGCAGTGTCGCAAACTCACAGAAGTAATACACAAATTTAGTTTCATTTACAAAAAATAAGCTCATCAGCTAAATATAGGACAGAAGCACATCTTTTCTTTGAGGTTGTTTCTGCTTGTCTTTGTGCATTGATGGGACCCAATATAATGTAAACTTCATGACGCTCTAACAATTTTTGAGCTCAGAGGTGGTGAACATACAGAAGTGCTTTCTTGGCTTGAGAGAAGATTCGGATGAGCTGTCAGGACTCTATGTAGGGATAATATGTCTGAGCTCCAAAGCACCTTTCCTGGCTGATGTCCTGTAGAGCTGGAGCCATCCAGCAGGATCCTAGGGGAGCAGACTGTTCCCTGCAGAAATCTCCAGCCATGAGACCTGCTACTCCTTTCATCTAACATCTCACAGTTCTTCCGATGAAAAATCACAGAAATGGCTTGGGTGAGCAGTATGCATCCTTCTGGAAAACAAAGCTTGCAAGATTTTTCGTAAAAAAAAAAAAAAAAAAAAGCTTTCATTTTGAAATTCTAGGTTCCCAAACCTCTAAATTTCCAGCTGCCAGTTTCAAACCAATTCCTTTCCACGTTCACTACTTAAACAATTGATTCAGCTATTTTTAAAGCTGATAGTGAATCAATTAGGTAAACAAAAACCAGACATTTTTGTTCCAAAATACCCTAAGACCAACCAATCTTTTTCTGTGGAAGGACTTTTTGCTGGAATTTTCCTCTCCAAAATCAAGAGGGAGGAAACATACAGAAGGGAAATGAGCATGTCATCTCCCATCTGTTGCACATAACTTCTCACACTTCCAAACTGCTGAACAACATGAGGAGAAAGACTGGATGTACTGCAAGTATGTTAAAGAGATCTTAGATTCATAAGCAGTACATCAGTAGATGCAACACATGAAGTCATTACAGTCCACTACCTGTATTTTTTTGTGTCTCTGGACAGCTCTCTGAGTTTTTAGATAAGAACCTGAGGCACCTTAAGTACCTGTTAGGACTGTTTAGCTTGGAGAAAGCAAGAGATTTACTGTAACTAGTCCCAGTTGTAGATGTTCAGGTGGAAACTCTTAAAGGCTTGAAAAAACACATAGTCTAATCTTCTGAAGAAGCATTAGTTTAATCTTCCTTCTTTTGTCCATCTATCCATCTTGGTCTCATTGCAAACCCATCAGAGAATGTAGGACCTTTCTAACGTGGTTAACGGAAAATTGGCTGCCTGAGCTGACATGAGCAGAAATGGAATCCTGACGATCCTGAAATGGATCGTGATGATCCATTGAAAGGTAAATGAATGTGTACAAATATCAGTAAGAAGTTGCATCTCTGATAAATTGAGGGAGAAACAAGAGATGAAGTGGCTGTGGTGCAGGTTAAGTTAACCAGGCTGGCTGGCCTGAACGTAACGGACACCCTGTTGGGACAGCTGTATTGGTCACACCACAGCCAGGACATCTTGGGCTTATTTCACTAGCTACAAAGTAGTGTACTTCCTTATGAAGGAACCACACCTGGTAGCTCTTGTGGAAACTGAGGATTGGGAGAGTATGGAGCGAAGTCATGGCACTGGCTGCTCCGCATCTTTGCAGTTCAGTCCAGTCTCCTTAACTATAAGGAGATACGAGATATGAATAACTTCAAGGCCCTAGAGCCCCTCAACTATTCCGTATCAACTTCCAGACCTGGAGTGCACAATGTTTTATTAGCAGTTGCTATAACTGAAAACACTTACTTGGCACCCATCAGGATGCTATGCAGGGACCTTCATGCATTTTAGTGAGTTAATTAAATGTATTACGGTGTTTAATGTCCACAGTGGGAGATACAGACCTGGGCCATGTGGATTCAGAGATGCGTGGTTTGAGTGGGACACATGATTAAAGGATGTGTAGTCATAATCCCAATCAGTGTACTGACAACTTTATTTTGTATTTGTTCTCTTCTTGAATTCATTCTCCAAAGTACTCACTGCCAAAAATACCGCAGGGATAATGAAATAATGTGAAAGCAGCTTAATGTTTGAAATTATATGTTTCATACCTCCTGAGAATATCTTGAATGGTATAGAAAATTGAAGTACTTTTAAATAATGAAGTCTTTTTCTCAAAGAATATCAGTAAAAATGAGCTTTGCTGTCCTCAAAGAACTTGCTCTATAAAATGCCAATCATGGCTTAATTGTGATTGAGTATGTTAATTACAAATGACAGACTAAAGGTCTTTGAAGTTGAATTCTTGATTGGGTCTAATAATCTGTTTGGTTTTTTTAATAGTGCTGAACTTTAAAACATAGGCCTGCAGCTAAACTCAAGGAGGGAAATGTAGCCATGAGGTCACATCTAACAATGATTGAAGGTGAAGTCCTTCTTGTGTTCACTTGGAGACCAGGGGAGAGTCCCAAAGGGGTCACCCCAGAGGTCAGAGTCTCCAGCAACAAGTTCAGGTTTTGTACAGTTCTATTTCCCACACATTTAATGGAAAATGCATCCGAATAACCATTAGAAAACTGTGGTTACCCAAATAAAATGCTGCCCTTCCCCATTAAGTGTGGAAAATACTGATATGAACAACAGGAAAACTGTGCCTCAGTGTGCTCATCAGTTACTTCTCTGTAAGCAGTCTTCTGTCTATGCTGGATGGAGAGAACTGAATGAGGATCTGCTGAGGGTCTTGTTCATACCCTTCACGTGATCTGATTCTTCCAGTTGAAATAAACCTTCAAGTGGAATTCTGTATTCTGTGCAGGAGATAAGATTGCTGCTGGAGAAAACCTTCTGGCATTTTGGCTTATGGAAAGAGCATAGTGTCTTCCATGTTCCCGGTAATGCTAGCAGGATGAAATTGCTAGTATAATTCCTTCATGTGCTACAGGTGACAGCATACACAAGTGCATATTTTGGCCTTTAATCTAAGCTAACAAAAGGCATGTGGCACTTAGGTGTCCCTTGCTGCTCATTGTTTCCCCTTTGTCCATGGCTGCTGCATGAATTGCCTGTGAGTGGCCATGTCCCACTGCTACCCTAAGTTCACTGTACCGGCTCCCATTTCCTATCCACTGCTAGGCTGGAGTGTAAGAGCAATATGAACTGAGTGTGAGGAGATTCGTCTGTTACACCCAGGGCTGTAATTGCAACTGCAGCAAAATTTGAAATGCCCTGGTATGTGGCTGAGCACAGGTAATGATCTGGAATTTTTGAGGATTGTTTTTTTTTTTTCATCCATTAACACTAAGTTGTTTAATCAAAGATGCCCAGAAAGAAAGGTTCATTTCAATTAATTTCCCATTTCAGTTAAAACTGAAAAGAAAGGCTGCATGTCCTGTCCTAGCATTTTCTAAATGAAGAAGTCTGTTTTTCTGTTTGGGATATGAATCAATCTATGATTAAGACAAACATGAAAGGCCAGAAGGGAGTAACTATATCTGAAATGGGGAATTTCAGTTGATTCTTTGTGTTGTTGTTTAATGAATCTTTGTTATACTTGTATTTTTAAAGGACTTCTAATTGTTTTTACTTTTCAGTGTTTGGAATACCAGCTGTTAGGTCATGCAGCTTTCAGTTCTCTGACCTTAGCACGGCATTTGTCAGATTACAAGGCAGTCACTTCCATTGGATTGTGTGACAGCAGTATATCATCTGTCTTAGTTCACGTGGAGGAACCAGAGCTGTAGCTGGAAAGCAGAATGTGCTTTTTGATTGCTAACACCATTTTCTCTTTTAGCCTCAGGAGCCAACATCTCAGCCCCAGCTGCTTGGCAAGCAAGTCGGTGTGGGGGCCAGCAAAGCCTCTGGTATCACTACCACTGTAATGGTCATACACCTTGTGCAACAGTTATGAGATTTGTCAAGTCTGGTTTGGTCTTCAGATGGAAACAGTCTGCAAAGTTCTCACAAAATGGGGAAAATGCTTCTAATCAGTGCTAAATTCCTTATGAGATCTTTCAGAAAGATAGTATAGCCTCTTATATGCAATTATAATAACCTCATAAACCTGATATGAGGTCGATTCTTCACTAGTGCCAAAGCACAAGTGCATAACTTGGCTCGCTAGCCCTTTACATTTTCAGATCCCACATGCACATGAGGTATACATTTTGAAGAACTAAGGAAATTGATCATGGGAGCAGCTTGCTTAGGGGATGTGGTGAATTCTTCAAGACTTCTATAAATCACGTTTGAATGTTTTTCTGAAAGATATGCAGCACTTCAACCTGAAATTTTGATACTGATGCAAGAATTGCTTGGCAAAATGACTTGCGCTGTGCAGGGTGGACTAGGTGACAGCACTGGCACCTTCTGGTCTGATGGCTGTCATCTGGAGGTGTTTGGGGGGTTATTAGTGTGAACCCTACCTTGTGCCTCAGTCTAGTATTTAACTCGGTTTTAACTTACTCAGAGACTATTCACGTTGCTGTAGCATGAAAAATGATCTGAATGTGGAACTGCGATCCTTTCAGAGCAGTATACTGTGAGATCCCCTGAGCAATACAAAGAGGGTGAGATCAACATGGGAAGGAGGGCAAATCAGCCTGACTGCTCGCTGCCATGGGAGGAGCCATGTTATTACTATTACTGCCATGGGAGGAGCCATATTACTATTACCATGCTGTTTGGCTATGGGAAGTTATAGGAAGCTGTCCCCTTCAAGGTCCAGCGGTGCTGGTGGAAGAGGTCACTGCTTTTGGCCAGAGGTTATCGACCTTGCCCTGCTCTGCAAGTGCCTATTCTGCCTCAGGCAACATTGGCCGGATCAGTTCAGCCAGATTCAATGCTTGATCAGAGCCAGTCTGGCCAGTTTTGTCCTCAGGGGCTGGGTGGGAAGCTGTGCCACAGGGAACACAGAGCCAAGCTAGGCAGACCTCCCATGGGAAGGGTATGCCAGTCGTAGGCTGAGTAGAGTATCAGGCCCCGTATATTAAATAGCTAACTGTGCTGTGGTCTGAGAGACTTTGTTGCCCTATTTGTGGGTGTTGAATTCGACCATAGTAACCTTCACTGGACCTCTGCCATACCAAGTCCAGGTTAGCAGCACATTCTTTGGAGGAGGATTTGTTTTATTTGCTTGTCTAGGAAACAAGTTCACATCCTGTGAGTTGTACTGGCCTTGTTTTTTCTGCTCGTTTCTGGCATTTCCCTGCCACCACGGTGAAAATCTGTTCAACTTGTCAGCTCCTGGTGAGCAATAATTGCATTATCAGCTCCATCTACTTATCAGTGAGCCTATAAAGCAGTGTCTTTTCCTGGACCCCTATGCCTTGCAGCCTCGGTGCTTTCAAAGAAACACACATGAAAGAGATTGCCGTGCCTGGCATCAGTACAGACTTGTGTTGAGACCAGGCTCATTTACTGCAAGTTTTATTACCTGTGGAATGTAAAAAGGATGTTCAGTGTAGCATGTCCGATGGGCAGGAAGCAAACTAAGGCTTGATTTTTAACTCTGGTTAATATCCAAATATTTTGTTGTGCAAGAACTGCTAATTTTTTTTTAAATCTTTTTAACAGCTACTGAGCCAAAGTCAGCCATGGTCACATCTGTGTACCCTCAGAAAAGAGGCTGAGGACTCACGTTCTGGCAAGTTATTGTGGATTTAAATGAGTGTGACTGAAGCAGAATCTGGTCCAGGGTTGGTGGTTGGTGTTGATTTGGGGAAGGTGCATCGGTGTGTAAAACCTGCTGCTCTGTGGGAAGGATTTCAGGATGACAGTCTTCAAGAATGGACAAAAGCCGGGCTGTGCTGGCTTGATTTACTTCCGAGCTTAATGTTGGCTGGCATGTGATGAGATCATGGTTTCTATTAGATATTCACTGATTTTGTTGCAGCGGTCCTTGCTGGTATCACTTCGGTGCAGGTCCTGTCAATGCTTCCATTATAAAATTTGTTTACGAGTAACATTATAACACGGCCATAAAGTTCACTCCGGATTGAAACGTAGTGCACAGGTTCCCAGCTGAGATCCAGGAACATTTCTCTTATGCTTAAAATTTGAAGGAAATTGTCTTGGCTATGGTTTAGTTAGAATAAGATGAAAATAGGATTTTGGCTGCATTTGAACATATTTTACATTTCTTTCACTAAAACAGAAAAACATTTTATACGTAATAATATTCTTTACTGTTTTTATATACAACAGAATTAGGGAGCTGGGCAGTAAAAAGACATATGGCTGTCCACATGTAAAAATGTATCTTAGATATTATGTATATTATAATATATCTTAATTCCCCATCTTGTCAGCAAGGGGATTTTATTTTAAAGTTGATCAAGAGGGAAAAGCAGTTGTTAGCGCTCTGAAAGTATCATGTAGGTATCTCCTTTTAAAAATGTATATACACAGAACAGGGTTAGATCATGGGTTTGCTAATCTGATGTTTTGTATATAGTAGCCGGCATGAGAAAATGATAGAAGCAGTCTCCTCATAGACGGCTGTTAACAAAGGAAGCCCACAAGGGAAGGTTCTGTCTGGCTTGTGGGCCTTTAATGGTTGTCAGATGCTCTCAAACACCGGAGCTTGGATGTAGATGTCTAAAGGAGCTAACACACGTTTTCATTTCTGCCCATTCTCCTTTAGCTCTTCTAGCTGCTCGTGATGAATTGATGTAAATCAATGACTCCCCTACAGCTCCTGGCCCTACTGACATCTTTGCAGCCCTCACAGGATTCTCTATGCCTTGGGTGGTTTGGGGCTGTAGGGAGACTCATTGCATCTGCAGCCTGGTGCGCTGAGATACATGAACCACTTTGATCCCTGCTTGTTCTTGCTGTCTGACTGCTTTGAGTGGGTGGAATAAGGAGGAATGTTACTTTAAATGAAAGGTGGGTGATTCAGGTTAGATGTTAGGAAGAAATTCTTTACGCAGAGGGCAGTGAGGCACTGACACATAGTGCCCCAGTGAAGCTGTGGAAGCCCCATCCCTGGAGTAGATCAAGGCCAGGTTGGACAGGGTTTTGGGCAACCTGGTAGAGTGAAAGGCAGCCCTGCCCATGGCAGGGGATTGAAACTGAGTGGTCTTGAAGGTCCCTTTCAACCTAAGCCATTCTACGACTATGGTTTCTTTGGGGTCTGGGGAGAGGAGGACTTTCTGGCAGTTTTAGTGGGCGTGTTTATTCTGTGATGTCCGCTAGATTCACTTGGGAACTCTATGGTTGTCCGAAGTTACAGACCCACTTTAGTGTTTCCCAGCCTGTTTTGCAGAGGCTGATACTACTACTGGTCTTTCTTTTAAAAATTGTTTTGTCAGGTGAATTTGATGCTTGTGAGAGGTGCCTGGCAGTCCTGGAAATCAGTCATCTGTTACACCCTCATCTGGATTGTATCACTGCCCTATTATCATTATTATCGTAGCCGCCTGGAAAAGGCACTAGCCCCTAATTCTAGCAAGTCATATGCTGAATTCCTGATGGAGGAACAGGAGGAGTTTAAGCTTGGTTGTCTGTCCTTGGCCTGTGACTGCTAAAGGAGATCTCTGACAAGCAGCACAGAGGGACTGGTGCATCATCATTGTGTTGAGCACCAAGAAACTTGGTGCAGTTTGTTTTTCACATGCTATGTCTGTATTTGATTTTCAAACTTCTGTGTTAGAAACTGTGTAGCTGCTGTAACTGCATGCTCTGGTAACTCCAGGAACATGAAGTGACCAAAGGAGATTTCAGAAGATTAGGTAGCAGGGGTTGTTTTATGGTACATGATCACGGCTGCTCAAATGCACTGGAATGGAGTGTGCATTCATGAGAATAGCTTTCACTCACATCTGATGACTTTAGATAAACCCAAGGCAGTAATTAAGCTGTTACAAGAGAGAGTCATCATTTATGTATATTTTGAAGAGTATGGGAATTTTTTTTTTTTTGTATTGTAACAATAGAAATCTCATATGAACTTGACATAATATTGATAGCTGAGCAGAGATCCTGGTGTTCTACTGCAGTGGAGGGCTTGGCTGGGCCCCACATGTGGGTTCCTCTTGGAGCCCCCCATAGCACAGTGTGTCCCTTCATGTGACACAAGCCAGCATCGCCAGAGTGAAACCTGCCTCATCCCCAGCTGCCAGGCATTGATTTTGTCCTGCATGCATATCCCCAAATGGCTTCTGTTTGGCTCTGAAACACATCACTAATTACTGGTATCGGAGGAGCGGACAAATCTGAAGGTTTAAAGTACTTGCTCACTTCAGAAGATGTTGTTGTTGTGTGTCAAAATGTACTCCCAACTCCAAACTAGCACATCTGCAGTTGGCTCTCCTGTAAAGGCTGGCATTTGCTCTCCATCAGTGTGTGCAAGTGGGGGGAAGTGGCAGAGGTGCGTGTGCATTTCCCAGCTTGCTCTCACCTGACCTGAACTGAATCCAAACAGCTGGCAGAGTTCAGCAGCACCCTGAGATCACGGCATCAACCCATTCACAAGTTTGAGAATGAGGGGAAGGAGGGGATGCCTGGAGATCCGACACTCCTGTGAACCTCCTGGCCAACTGGTGAGCCGCGTAAATTGGTCTGGCTCCATTGACCTGCAGCTATGCTAAGTATGCAAGAGGGGGGCTGATGCATTCAGGCAGATCTTGCTTTGTTTGCATTCATTCAGAAATTGTGCTGTACCCAAAGCAAGGCACGAGGACATAGTTTGAAATTTAAAAATATAAATTAGTATGATTTTCTGTGTGTGTGTTAGTCGTGCAAGGAGCTGTTAAGTACAGATTCACATGAATCCCAAGAAAGCGTTTGATCTAAAATAAGGAAAATGCCTTTACAGGAGAAATGTATAAAAAGCTGATTGATATTTATTTTATTAAGCATATATGAGTTGTTTGAGTTTGTGTCCTGGCTGTAATCCTTGTGTTTGAAGCTATGCTGATGGGAAAATGGTATCCAGCAATTTAGGAAAGGTGATACTGTGTCAACAGATAGGCAGTGGGCTAGGACATGTGACAGTAATCTTCCATGGCATTCGGAGCATTCAGACCATATGCTTTAAAACATCAGTAAAATACATGTCAGAGCCATTTCCTCCCCGCAACCCCCTCCAAGGATCCTGGGGCAATGTGAGGAGGGAGCTGCAGCCCCTCTCTGGGTGCTTGCTGAAGGGCACGGGGACAGAGAGAGGACATGGCACCTTGTTCTGGGCGAGTGAATGAGGCTCGGATGTGAGAGAAGGTGAATGAGCAGAGCCAGCAGCTGTATGATGTGAGCAGAACATGGTAGAGCGGCAGGAGGTTTGCTCACAAATGCTTACTGGCAGCTTTTGGGAAGGTCTTGTTGCAACAAACTCATGTAAACTAACAGTGGGCGCTGCTGGCTGTTTTCTCTCCTCTTGTTTTTCTGCTCATCCTGATTTTTGTCTACGGGTTATAAGAGCCTTTTGGAAATGGTGTTAGCATGCAGTGGAAGCTAGTATTGGTGGCTTATTTTTCAATTCAGTCATCAAGGCATTTCATCTGTGCCAGATGCTCCTGGACAGTGAAGGTGAGGGTGGCTGTACACATGCAGGAGGATAATTTGGGAGCCCTCTGGAGCTCACAGCCTGGGATGGTGGGAAACTCCTTCAGCTGAACCTCTTCGTCTCAGCCCAGACAGCTGAAAGCTCAGACAGGAGGAAGCACCTCCAACCACAAATAAACAGTTTCTGTTCATTGGAAGGTAATGGACCAAAACCTGATGTTTTTACTCAGGCAGAACTCTCACTGAAGTCGTCCTGCAGTATGTCTGTAGCAGGGCTGTGGGTCTTACTCTGGGGTTATTTATTGAGACCATCATCTGAACCTCCTGCTGGTAGCGCCTATCTTCCTCAAAAACAGGCAGCTTGGGAGAGGAGCACTGGGGAGTCCTGTGTGGAGGCCGTAAAATGGTTTACGTTCTGTATTAATATTGATTTAACAATCATAAAAGAGCATAAATGTTTAAAAATTAAACCTTTTTTTTTTGTTTAAATGTTAAACATTGGCATTTCTCCTCCTCCTGATCTTCAGATCAGCCCTGAATGTGTTTGGGGGTATTTCAGTCGTTCCTTGCCATCTCTCTAAGGCAACTTTTCAGCACAAAAGCTTCCTGTCAGAAGGTACTCAGCAGCTGGCAGTAGCTGAAAGGGTTATTTCCAAACGTTCATCATTGTTTATTTCTGTCGGGAGGTGTTCCTTACCTTTTGAACTTTCCAACTGCTAGCCCAGGTCGTCCAAAGTGTCATGCAGATTGATAGAAATTTCTGAGTTCAGCGCAGCGTGGAGGGGAATAACCCATTCGGGCCGCTTTGAAAGATCAGTGACAGCTTCCTTAATTGAATAAGGGGTGACTCAGTGTTTTATGAGCATCTCTCAACACAGTCATTAGTTTTATCAGTCTGCAGTTTTAAAAGACATCCTTTCTGCAAACAGCCCTGAGCCAGTGCCAGCTCTCAGCGCTGCCACCTGCGCTGGCAGCTGAGCCCACGGTCCAGCTCAGTAATGTTACAGCAGCTCTTTGCATTTCCTTTTGGGTGATAGGAGCGAGTGGATCTCATGGAGCTTGGGGCACCCTTGGGGTTGCTTGTGCCAGCACCAGCTCTGCGGCTCAGACCTGATGGTGGAGCAGCCGCTTTCAGCAGTGGTCGTGCCCTCCTTGCAGCCAGTATGAAAGAAAGTTTCCTTGAATCTGTCCAGGAAGGCTTGCTGCTCTCCCTCAGCAGCTCCAGTGCGGTTGCTTGAAATAGAGATATGTCTTGAAACACAGTTCCCACAGTGATGCTTCCTTCCTAGCTGTGGGGCTGGGATCTGACAGCTCAGTGAAGCTGTTCCGGGGCACATTTCTACCTTCACTCAGGTTGCCTTGGCATTCTGCACACTGCACATGCTTCCTGGTGTGTGTAATGGGATGTGACACACGGCCTTGGAGAAGGTTGCTGTGCTCTGCCCGCAGAGCATGGCTGCTCCCTGACAGCGTGGGTACGGGGAAGAGCTGGGGAAAAGGTGGCTGAAGTTGAATATCCTCCTTCTTGGCTAGAAAATACATTGCAAATATGCAGGGCTGCAGGTTCACTCTGATGGCTCTTTCCCTTCCTGCATGATCCTCGAGGCTATGTGAAAAATGCTGAAGTAATGCAGTTGCTGGGGTTCGTGTGCATGGCTGCTCAAATAACCCAAGGGGCAAAAATGCTTTGGGGCTGAGGTTTGTTTCTGGGATGTTCACTGCAGCTGTCACAGAGGTGGCAAGGCCTGTGAGCACCTGAGAGCAGCTTCCATGCCCCTGGCCATGGTCACACACTGCGCTTACACATCCAGTGAATAAAGTGCTGCAAAGATGCTGCTCAGCTGCCTGCAGAAGCTGCACTCCAGTCTCCTGTGCTCTTGCAAGAAAGTGAATCCTGCTGCTGTATCCGCACCTCATTCCTTAGCGTGGTCTGCGGATGATGCAGGAACGCACTCGGGCAGTAACCCAGCCCAGAACAAGGGCTGGCCAGGCTGGGGAGCCCAGGAAGGGGACTAATTGCTCCCATACTTGTGCTGAAGTGACAGCGAGAGCTGTGTGTAAAGCATGCCTATCTTTCAGCAGCAAGTTGTTTGTCTTCTCACTCTGATTGTTAATGACCATGAAATGCTAGCGGGAGGCCAGCCAAGACCCTGATTCCTTTTCTTTCTGTCTCCTTATAGCTTCCAGGGATCCCAACACTTTGGGATAATGAAATAATGTGGCTTGTCAGTCCAAAATAATAACACTTTACAAAGTGGAAATGCAAATTTCCTGTGATATCCCTGAATAGCAGGTGGTATTTCCTGATCTATTGTTTCTGACCTTCGGGGAAATTGATATTATGAACTGACTGAGGAAAATTAGTATGGTATCAAACTCCAGCAATTGAAGTAAAACAATGAGAAGAGAGTAAACTGAATAGAGCAATGAGTAAGAGAAAGTTTGGATTTTGTATATTTGCTGCTGTTTTTTAATAATGCTGTGGGCACTGAATGTAGTTAAGATACAGAAACTCTTTTTACAGAAACTCCAATGTTGCAAAGGAAACACAGGAAAACATTTGGCTTTGAGTTCAGCTGTTTCTAAAGGCACGAGCAAATAATATGCAATAGTATAACTATTAAGTTACGAAATAAGTAAAAACTGCCCACGTAACAAGGTAACTGATGCTTGTATATGGCTGGAAAAATAGACAAATATACACTAGAGCTTCTAACAGGAAGACCAGGAGCAAACGTGTGTGTTTGTTTACTAACTTTTACTTTGAGAACAGGGCAGTCTGTGCTTGCTTGGTTACAGGCAGGCAAATATTGCAACATTTTGGTCCTGATTTTGTAAAAAGATGTGAACTGTCTCCTGTCTTGATCTTCCCTTCATGTAGATCACATAGTGTAGACTCGTTATCATGTATTAGTGTAAACCACCTAGGACTGTGTTACATATGTTGTCTCCTGTACCTACCTAAAGGAAGGACTGACATCTGGTTTTGCATTTCTTTTGAACAGACAGTGCTGCATGTTCCTGTATTATATATAACATTATGGCTGAAAGGCCTATATAATGCCTGTGGAATCTCCAGGATCCATTTTCTTCCAGTACAGCTGTCCTGTGCTCTCCCACGTGCAGTTCCTCCTACTCATGCTATCAACCCAGTTGAGTTTGTTTCCGTGAGGCTGTTCAAACAAACTTGAGATTTCTAGTTATGTGCAGCTGGTCTTAGTGGTTTTTATGTCAACTCCCTAACTTTTCTTGATGATAATTTATTATTAAATTTCTCTGCAGCACATGCATGTATGTTCCTGTAATGTAAGGAAATGTTTGTGAAAAAGAAACCCTCTTGGCAGTCATTCTACAAGACAGACTAGCTCTTGCTTGTTACATCAGTGGCAGAAGTATCCGATCCTTGATTCACAGATGCTTAAGCCAGATGAGACCCTGTGGTTATCTGATGTGACCTCCTGTGCAGAGCAGGCTGCTGGAAGTCCGTTGCAAGCAGAGATCTGCTACAGATTACATAGAAGTGTACTTGGTGGGGCATTCCTTCTTACAGGGGGCATCTGAATGGAGGTGACAAACTCTCAGGATCTTTTCAGTCATATTCAAAAAATGGGGACTGTGGTAGAGGTCTAGATCAGTACCAAGAAGCCTTCCTTCAGGTATTTTCGACACCTACATATTCTGTACTGAAGTGTTTGACTTGTTTGGACCTCTTTTCCTCACAACCCACCTTTTGTCAGTACTTGGAGCATGTGTTCTTTGTGGGAGGGGGATCAGCAATGCAGTATCCAGTACAGGAACAGTTAATTTCCGTGATACTATAAATGTTGCTGGAAGACCTTGTTGCCCCAGCATCTTTCCATCTTGCTTGCTGGGTTTGTTGCTTGTTGCTCAAGAGCTATACAGTGTCATCAGAAGACAGGAACAGAGTGAGAAGCTGGGTGAATATTTACTGGTCAACTTGGAAATGCCAACTGTGGTATTTTTTTCAGTCTACAGCATAGCAGGATTTAATTCCTCCTGCTCTCAGGGCTGTCTGCAGTATGTAATCCAGCAACAAGACAGCTCACGAGCTACTGGAGAGATACATGCAGGTGTGGAGAGGTACAGGGAGACACCTACCACTAGAATCTGCTCTGAGTTGACAGAATCAAAGAATTGCCTTAGAAGCAGCAGTGGCTTGTTGAAAATTGTGTGTTATTTGTTCCAGATAGAATATGTACAAGATAGGTTGTGGAACTTGAGTTTAAGGATTAAGATGGTTCAGAAATGAACTGTGTGAGCCACTTTAGTGCTAATGACAATAAGCTCTTTTCTCCAAATCAGTGAGAACAGATATGGGCATAATTTCTAATCTGGGATGTTTAATGTACATCTGAGTTACAGTACCCTGGCTGAGCTTTGCCAAGTGTTAGTGTGTACCCATGCATGACCTGCTTGCCAGTCCTTTCTGCTAAGTACTGTTTTGTTGTGTTTTTTTTTCCTCAGTAAAACAGATGTGATGTTGTTTATCTTCAGAAATGACACTGGCAAAAACTTGTAGCTGGTGGTGACTTTTAACTTGTTTTCTAAGTCAGTGATGTCTTTGTGTCCTTAAATCGGGAAGAATGCAGTAGATCACCAACATCACAATAACAAGTTGTCTTTTTGGTTAGTAGCCATTCATAGATTGAAAAGTAATTGTGATCCGCATTGCAGACAACACAAGTCATGTGATGGGATGGTCATGGGATGAGCATTGCTGTTGTGAAAACAGTGGGGAAGTGACCCAAGTTGGTGATAAATAAATCCAACACAAACCAAATTCTGTCTTGTGACACTGTCCAGTTCTGTTATATCACCAGTGTTGTAAAGGGGTGTGTATATGTCCCCTGAGCTAACAGATTACACAGGCTAACTGGAAACGAATACCTCCAAGGATACTTAGCTGCTGCAGTAGGATGCACTTTTCTTTCTGATTCACTTTGAATGAATGCTTTTACATGGTGCTCAAGAAAATCACATCATTAGAGGTGTTGTTTTTCAGAAGAGATGTAAAACCAAGGCTCTGACCACTTGCGGTCGTTAGAGTTCCCATGGCACTTTTCAAAAGAGTTGAGGTTTTGACCCCAGTGTCCTGGCCAAATTCCAGATTCTGTAATTACATCCTTCCTTCCCTGTGCTTAAACTGGATATGGTGTACTTTACCTCGTGTCCTAACTGTATGTGACATTGTCTTGTGCTGTTAAGATAGAACTCATTCCAGAAATGGCTGCATTTCAGTGCAAAGTGACACAGATCCTTTTTTCAGGTTCCTGAATCACTGTGGGATCTGTAAAAAAAGGAGTATTAAGAGATGAGGTTAGGTATTTCAATGTTGTGTTCTTTTTTGATTATCTCGTTCATTACATGCTCTTAATCTTTTTGTAAGAATGTCCACGTTGAGCCAAGGAGTTAATACCTATATGAACCCTTACGCAGCATCACAGGTCTCACAGGACACCTGGTAATGTGTTAGATTTCCATTTCTAAAGGAGAACTGATGATTTTAAAAAATGCTCTTGGAAAAAAAAGTAACTCACCACAAGTATCACTGACAAGGAGACAGGTGCGTGTGTTTGTCAGAGTGGTGTCCAGGCACTTCCTGAATGGTTTTGCATGGAGTTGATTGTAGGTACCAATAGGCTCAGATTGGAATTAGTTCTGTAGTCCAGAACTGAATGCACCATCTTCTGTCTACTACACTGTGCTGATCAGACCCCTGTAATGGAGTGTAGCACGGCTGAGACAGCCAGGGTGAAGTGCACTCTTGGGTGTCACTGGGCAATTCTACACATGAAGGTTCAAAAATGTAAATGAACCAACTATTTCATATGGAAGGACTCATTAAAATAAAGCTCATGAGCCAGGTCCTTCCTAATAAAATTATCAACAGTGTCAGGTTGCCCTGCCTCCTCTTTTACAAAGAGAACCACAGCCTTCTTTCCTCTGCACTCTGTCTTCAAGGGCACATGGATCCTGTTCTTCCATCTGATCTCCTGTCAGTTGATCTAAGCACAAACGTTATCATCTTACCATGGGATGAGCGTGGACATGTCTTCACATGAGCATGTCTTCACGTATTAAGCCATGGATGGGGCTGAGTATTGAGATCTTGAGTACCACCACAGTGCTGAGCAGGGAACCATATGGAGCGTGCGTGATATTGGGGGGTTCCTTCTGAGGTACAGAACGTTTATTAATAGTGTCCTGATGTGGAGATCTCACAGAATTCCTGGCTTCCTTGTCAGTCAGGAAGCTTTCTGGAACTGTGATGGTGCATCTGGAAGACTCATGAAATCATCCGTTTGAGGCTTGCAAACCAATTTACAGTTAGCAAAACTTGGTCTTTTTGAGAAAAAGAAGCAAAAAAGAAGGAAAAAAAAAACAATATTTGCTAAGACTGTATCACTTTCATGAGCTCTGTGTTTAACCATTAAAAAAATATATTGATTCAGTAATAAAGGACAATTATACAATGCTGAATGAGCAAAACAGCCACACACTGCCAAGGGCATGTGCCATAAGGGCAGACAGGAATTAAAGTTAAAAAAAGTGGCTGAAAAGGCCACACATTTATTAACGCAAATACATCTAAATTAGCCCTGAAGGCACACATTCCTGGGAGGTGATGAAAGGCAAAGAGGCATGGGCAACTCCTTATCCCATCACTGTCCCCCACCCTTTTGAAGTGCTTGTATAACAAAGAGTGAATGTCCTGGCTGTCACGCTGCCAGCCACTCTAACCACAAAGCTGAAACAGACCTGTTTCTACACAGACTGTCGTGCTGAGAGATCGTTTGAGCTCTTCTTCAGGAAGAGCACGAGCTCCTGCGGATCCTGCTGCCATCAGCCCTGAGCAGCAGGTTGTTTCACTGCTTGGAGGTATGGCCTATACAGATAGGCCTCCCTATTTCTCCATGCTTTTTTGTGATCTGTGAGTAGATGAAGCCTATGAATGTATCTGATTCTGAAGTCCAGAAAACCCCACTGGTACTCAGCAATCCTTCTAACCAAATTTCCCAATTGCTCTCAGAAAACAAACAAACAAAAAAAACCTGTCACTAATACACACGCTTTTAAGAGCATAAGAGAAGCCAAAATTTGACAGTACAGTTCACGTTGGTGGCCAAAAAGAAATATGAATGAAGTATTTCTGTATTTCTTTCCATGCCTTGAACTCACTGGGCAGCACAGAGACCTTATTCCCATATGTGTGCAAGTGGGGAAAGTGTTTTGTGTTGGTCCTCTTCCTTCTGACCTCCTTTCCTTGTCCCTTTTCATCTCTCCATCCATTTATTGTGATCTTTCCCTTTCCTGCTGTGCAACCCAACCAAAAAAAAAATCCCAGCACTGTTTCCTATCAGCCAAAGATTTCCAGAAGCTGCTGAGTGTACACCCCTGTCCTAAGCTGTACTCTGGTTTCCTCACCTCTCCTCTCAGTGCTGTCTCTCCTTCACTGTTGACCTCCTTGCTGGCCATGGGGTTTTCCAGGGAGAGCAGTGGGCTCACAGCAACCTCTGGTGTCCATGGGGTTGATGCAGAGCTCACCCCAGGATGTGCTCTGGGCTTCCCAGCTTCATTCTTAGGATGAAGCTTTGCTTGAGATTGGGCTGCAGAATCACTGTCAGAGGACATAGGGACAGTGAGGTGCCTGGAGCATCCTGCTTCCCACTAGCAGAGAGACTTTGCTCCCCATCAGTAGCTTCCATATGTGTTGAAATCTAGAGCATCAGGATGTCCTTGGCCACACTGCTGCCATGGTTAAAATGATCTTGCAGCTGCCATTCAGCAGTCTCATGCTGTTATAACACCTGCTCTTGTGGAGGTGGATTATGTTATGCTGCAAATCAAGCTTCTGTCTACCTAGGGCATGTTAATGCCCAAAAAGCACGTGTATCCCTTCCTACCACAGCAGCATTTGGAAGCCTGCTATTCTTTTCCCTTATCCAGCAAGCTGCCCTCACCTCTGCTGCCAGAACCACCTAGCTACAGATGCTACTATCTTGTACCTGTTTGGCACCTCCCAAACCACACAGGATCCAATGAAAATAAACTGTGACTTGACAGGAGATGGAAGCATTTACCTGATTGAGTAGACTCAGCAACTGATTTTAGCAAATAACGGGATTTTGCTCTTTTTTTGGAGTGCAAAATATTATAATAATAATAATAGTAATAATAATAAAAACCGACAGCTTGTTTTGTCACTTAGAAACCAGCAACAGCAGCAACAAAGTATGGAAAGGTTATCAGCAATTGAGAGCGAGTATCGAGTAGTCTGGTTCCCTGGAATGAACTGCCTTTGGTAAAATGTTCCCAAGAGCTCCCTAGCAACAGTAACACTTTTAAAAACAGACTGCTTTCCAAGCCTGTAAGGTGCTCAGTGAGCAAGGAAACCGCTGTGAGCTGTGGCAGGGCTGTGTGGTGCTCCAGGCACTGCATTCTCCGTGTGGCATCGGGTTACAGCACCATTATGAAGAAAGCTGCAGGGGATTTGCATGCATAACCAGCACACATACCTTTGGTCTTCACATGGTTTGGTCCAGGCAACAAAGATGATCATCAGGTCAGACGTAGCTTACAAAAGACTTTTAAATATCTGTAGCTGAGCAGTCAGGTAATTCTCCTTTTAAAGTTAGGGCCAAGTCCTTCTCTCCTAGACTGGACTAAATGCAGTCTGTCCAGGACATAAATAGCACAACTCCAAAATGACGCTGGGATTATCAATAGCAGCATCTCTTTCTCCCTCCCTCTTGTGCTCCTTTCTTTCAGAACAAGAGCAGTGTGCGTGCTCAGTTCGTATCTGTGCTGCCGTCAGGAGGCCAGAGATACAATATAGTTGACTTTGACTTTGAAGACTTTTAGCAAATGACTTCTAGCTGAATAAAAGAGCAAACAGTTTTGCTCCCACCTTTTAAAATGCATTGTGGTGTCCTGCAGATTTCAGAATGATGCATATGGTGAAACTACCATTACGGAGTGAATGGTGAAAGCTCACCAGAAATGCAAACCAAGGGTTCTTTTTGCTTTGCAAGGACTGCCTACAAATCATTGATTTGGACACAGTGAATGTAATTTCCGCTAAAAATAACAATATGAACTGAGTTCAGAATTTAACATGCCATACACAAGGATTTGGCAGGGGGGTTGGACTCGATGATCTCTTGAGGTCCCTTCCAACCCCTATGATTCTATGATCTCAAAATACGTCAAGCCAGGAAGTGGATTAATTACAAAAACTTGCCACCAAGCCCCTGGTATATTTCAAGTACATGGAAAGCATATTCCATTTCCATTTCAGACACTGACTTCTTTATGAAACTGTGCCAGGATGTCAGCAGGCTATGTTCGGACTCTCTGACAGACACTCTCAGCAGCATCAGTTTCCTGGAGGCAGTAGTAATTACCAGATCTGTTCGATAGACAGACAGCCATCAGACATCTGTATATCCCAGACATACAAAAATATCTCCAGCCAACCATGTGGCTACCAATGGATGTGCTCAGACAAAAAATTTCAAGAGAAGTGCCTCAGGCCAGATCCTCAGCTGCAGAAAATCAGCAACCAGCCTTCCTTGCACTGTGTGTCTCTTCTTCAGAGGAAGCCCCTGCCCAGCCATCACAGGGCAATGGGAGGTCACTGGAGGACTGGACTGGATGGGAAGAGGAAGCTCTTGCAGGATTTTAGGGCCAGGCCTGCAGTGACCACATAAGCTCCATACAAGATGCTTTCTGTCTCTAAAGGTTCAGAAATGGATGTGGAAAAGAGGCTGCCTAGATCCCTTGTGCCCTTACATCAACTTGTGCTGATGAGGGTCAGATAGCTCTTCCTATGGGGATCTGGAGTGTCTGTGTGATGCCTGGTCACAGGCTCAGGCACTGTCCTGCAGTTGTCTGTGCTGGTGGCAGGGGGCCTTCTCTCCAGCACTGCCTTGTCCTCTACCACTGCCCAGGCACAGCTCATGAAAAGGCATAGGCCGTGGGGCTCCATATGGTAGGAGGAAAAATTGCATGGATGCAGCCCAGATTTCAGGCCTGCTGTGGATTGTTTTCTCCTGTAGATGAAGTCTGCAGATTTTCCAGGTCCTTTGGGTCTGGTTCACGCAGCAGCAAGAGCTTGGGCCTCCAAGGGCTCGAGGCTGATCCTTCAGGAGAGCATGAGGTGGATCTTCCTAGATCCAGAGTGGTTTGAAAAGAGGAAGAAAAGCACAACCCTTCCCATCATCAGGAAGATGTGTAGAATCAAGCATTCCGTTTCCTCTCAGTCTCTAAGGGTGTTGTATGGCCATTGCAGCAGCAGTCTGGTAGGGACACATGGCACAGGATAGAATCATCACCTCTCACTGCCAGGACACTTCTGCAGTCCCTTGGCTGCCAAGCAGAGCAGAGTTTACTCCTTGCTTGCCATCACTGCCACCTTAGTTCTTTTTCTATCCCTGTTGTTGGCAGAAGCTTTGAGAGACCTGGAAATGAATGTGATTATTTGTACCTAAGCCTACATTGCGCAAAATGGGCTCTGCATGTTTTCCAGTCTGTACATGATACAAGAATACTGTTATCGAGTGAATTAAGGTCTCTGTGATCTTAAAATGGAGGATGAGAACCACAGTACAAGGCCAGAAAGAGAAATGTTACCTGGAAGTAATTATGTTTTTACTTAAAGCACTGAAGTTAAAAATTCACTTTCCAAACTGTATCAGACTTTGCGGAAGGTCTGATTTGGGACTTTACTGCCCTGTTCATCGTGTTAACTCACCAAAGACCATTGCAAAAATAAGAGAGACTGAGGGACTCCTGGCAGTCAGTTCTCAGGATGAGGCCACTGCTGAGTACTACAGCTCTGATGAACTCCAGGCAGGTGGTACTGCTGGGAATGGTCTCTGAGACAGGAGCTGCCTCTGATTTTCTGGTCTGTACCAGAAAGGGTACTAAGAGGTGCCTGAATGAGAAGAGAGGGAAGACTGTAGCAAAAGCTGGAACTGGGGTGGTGATGTGATATGATGCTTTTCACCTCTAGGTCATCAATTCAAATCTCGCTGGTTTAGAAGTAGACAAAAATTATTTTCATATGGGTTAAGAGAGATGCATGTGAACACAAGGGTTGCTCTATCAAAACAAACAAGATAACCTGGAGGTAAACAGTTGCACAATAGTTCCTACAATAGTCTGCAAGGTATAAAGCTGAGTAGTTCCTGGCCAGATTGTATCCTTGAATCATGAGAGCTAGATTTCTTTGCAAATAACTTATAATTTATTTCTGTCTCCCAGAATGTGGTCTGTTTTCTTACACTGTAACTAAGAATAATGAACCACCCGTTTGCCTTTCTCAATAGTGTGTTTGTGCAGGGGATTATAAATAGGCATATATATATGACATTTGCTGAACAGGAACCAGCTCATCTGCCATAGGTGCTTATCAACAAAACGTCCATGCTAAATTGTATACTAGAATTATTCTGAAAGGCAGAAATTCTGCTGCTTATTATTTTAGCAGATGAAAGCACAGTGAAACCTGAATAAAATGCATCAGGAAAGCTTATCAAATGCATGATGGATGATAATAAAATAATGGGGCACCCCAACAGAACAGAGGTGTCTCTAAAGCAGAGCAGTCAGCAGCAGCAGATCCTTCTGCATCTGAGATGTGGGACTTCTGCAAATGTACTGATTTTAGCTAAGTGCACCAACATAGACTTGGTTTATAGTATTTAACCGCAGATACAAGGCCTATTAAATGGGCATTTTGTAAGCTGCCTTGCCTTAAGTACTGTATGGAAATGTAACCAGTACCGACTGAAAGATCATAAAAATTAGTATCATCTATCAGGAGCACTGAACTAACAACTATTCTGCTTTGAATTTTGATTATATCCTTGATAAACTCGATGGGGTATTGTTGTGCTTGAACTATCAGCTCTGCTAGCAGATGAAGAAAAATGACACTGTTCCCTTTCCTGTTCTCAGCATTAGATTTGTACTACTAAGGTAATCAGTTGTGGTGAGAAATCTACACTGAGGAAGGTTGGGTCGAAATAACTGAAAAAATTATGAAATATACTAGTAATAAGGCAAAATTGGATTTTTAGTACATTTATTTTACAGTTTTTATCCTCCCTGGACTCAGAACCATTGCAAAAGTAGCAACTCACGAACTTTTTGTAGTGAAAGTAGCTTTTGTAGGCAAAATGTATGAAATCCTATCCGCACTGAAGTCAGCCTGTTGGCTTCCATTGCATATATACGTACCTGACTGGATACATGTGCCAGTGCCTGAATTTTCAGGCTACCAAAAGAGTAATGTGGAACAGTGTGTTTTGCGTTTGCCAATTAAAATATAAAATTTCAGTGCCAGTCAAATAATTATTAAAAGTCACTTTGTGTACTTGGAAAACTGTGATGCTTTCTGCTCTCCTCCACGAGTGGAATAGAAGCACTATTTACTTTGTCATCACCTAAAGTTATTGGTGTAGCTCCTGAGATGTTGCAGGGTTTTCCAGCAGCAGTCAGGGGAGGTCAGTTTAATAAGCTAATAAATATTTTTTGAATGACCTGACTTTGTATTTGGTATAAAAAAAACTCTGAGTAGTGCCAAGTAGGATAGAAAATAAAGAATAAAAGTTCCAGAGATTTTGCCAAAATTCTCCACAGATTACTATTAGCCTCATTTATGAGACTGCACAGAGGACTGTGAAATCTCCTTTGAACTCTTAGGGCCAGATGGTTTTGCTGTTAGATCCTAATGACCCACAGCAGTGTGCATACACAGACGCCCCGCTTACCAGTTGGCTGCAAACATGGGATGTAGGCAGGAGAATTCATGACCTGTGCTTCCAAAACACAAGCAGTTCCTGCTTGGGCAGAGGGGGAGCCTCCCCTTGCTAATGATGCTGTAAAAAGCTTTTCTACTCACCTCTCCAAGGGAAGATAATTTCAACAGCAAGACATGAGTGTTCCTGGCTTGGAGGAGTGAGTGACAGGCACAGTGCCCCGCACAATTCTACTGATGGCCGTGAAGCCATCAAAAGGAGAAGAGTCTCTTTTGGGCTTTGTGGACCTCCAGTCCCAGCACTGTATCTGTGCATTCTCAGAGAGTGAGGGAAAGGCTGGACTCGAAACAATTAAAGTCATAGGGCAGAGCAGTAGTTATGGTACTGTCATATGGAACTGCTTGGAAGACATGATTCATTCTGGATTACATTGGTTTCAACTGGTATATTATGAATTTCCTGATTTTTCTAGGATGTGTAGACAAAAAGTCTAAATGTGGTTTTACTCATCTTTTAATATAGAACTACAAGTGTTCTGGTGACCTATGAAATTATTTTAATGATCTCTGCACAACACTGAGCTGTCAGCACTATAAATGTCATCCCAAACTGGATATTAGTTTCCATCACGGTCATTTAGCCTCAGCAGCAGAGCTACCTCCATGTGAATGTCTTCTCTATGTCAGGCTGTGGAAATGGTCGCAGTTGCCAAGAAGCATCAGTCAAACATCTTCATAATAATCCATTTAAAGAGAGAGATGCCAACACAACATCTAGGAGTACCGTGACTGCAGCTTGCCCTTGGAGCTTCAGGCACAGTGGTCACTGAATGATTTGCATGCGGACCAGTGCTTTTATCTCTGATCATTAAAAATGTGTTCCAGCGTAGCTCATCCTAGCTGACATAGGCTTACCCTTAACTGTTCCTATTATAGCACTAGGAAAAGTCACGGGGTAAGGGGAAGCGCTTCAGAGAATGGGAAGTGTGACAAATTGAATTTGATACAACTTTTGACTGCTGGTACAAGATGAATATGGACTCGTCACATGAGGCCGCTCTTTTGTTCTCTTAAAGAAGGCAGTGAAGTTGTTTGACCAGTGTCTGTATTTATTGACAGAGAGAAGTTATCTGATGGTACCACTTTTGTCCGACGGAGAACGCCTAAGCCAGGCTTAGGCTGTAAGGATACTTCTAAGATACTGATAAAGAGTAAAGTGACAGAATTTGAAAATGAAATGAGGGGTGAGGTGACAGAGAAGGCATGGAAAAATTATGCTGTCGAACAATTGTGCTTTGAAAGTTCAAATCTTACAATCCACATTAAAACTCCCAAAAGGCTTTTGTATGTTGCTCTTCAGGTGGTGAATTTTTTCCCTTCAGCATTAGGGATCTTATCACAAAGTTCTAAATCACTGCGTTTGTCTTAGCCCACGTTTATAGTTTTGTAGTATTTAATAGCAAAACGTTCTGCTGAATTCTGGAGTTACTCTTGTAAGACTGACAAGACACGGCTGCAGGATTTTTCCAGTGCTGTTGCTTGGTCTTTCTGCCGCATACAGATTTAAGAAAATCACTTGAGATTGCCTTGCATTTGCATTTGATGTAAAATTTGATTTCGTATATATGGAATTTCAGCTGATATAGATTCAGTGTAAACTATCTGTTGTTTTCAACTTGGGATAAGAATAAGATGTGGAAGCTGTGTTTTTCACAGAGCTCTGTGTGCATGCCATCACTGCAATAAAGTGTGGCAGTCCCTGATGGCACAGGAAAGCTGCTGTTGTATTCTGTGGGATCCTGGAGGGATATATAATAGTTCAGAGGCCTCATGTCTCATGTACAACTTCATTTTGCTCCAAAGCACCTCTTTAAAGCCTCTTGTCCTTGGCTTTTGTGGTTCCAGTGTTTTCCATACATAACCAAGACGGATTCCCTTTCTTCCCAGCTAGCTGAACATGCAGTTGCCACAGCCTTTTGAATCAGAGGTGTCTGCTTTGAACCTCTGAAAAGATCTCTTAACTCAGTGAACACAAAGCTTAGCAAGTAGAGGTATTTGTATCCGTTGTGTGTCAAGAAAGTTCCAAAGGCGTCGCGTCCATGACAGTTAATGAAATCAAAGAGACTGCTTAGGAAGTGTTCCACTCTTCCTGTCTACCCTGGTTCTGCTGGTTTGGGTTGGCCCCAGTGAGGGTCTCTGTGGTGCCCAGTGGCCATCCCCAGTAGCCTTCTGTCCGGAGGTGTCACTGCTCAGCTCCAAGGGACGAGCAGTGCCCCGTGTGCCATGACACAACCATCACCACCACCACCCTGGGATTGGCAGGAGTGGGCACAGCTCCCACGCGCTGCGGAGCGTGCCACTAATCCCGGAGAGGGGCTGAGCCCAGCTCCTCATCCTTCAGAGCTGTGTTTCTTCCATTTAAGGGAGAAAGCAGAACATGCGCTGTGCTCCGCTGGAAGCCTGGCTGACAGTGAGCAAACGCTGTCAGGGATCTCCTGACATGCAGCACTGAGATAGCAGAGGTCTTGAATGACTGGGATTCCTGCGAGCCTTGGTCAGTATCACAGACGGTTTCCAACTGGGCAAAGTACAATATTTTCCCTTTGCTTTTTATGAATGGCTGTATAGTATTGTGCTTGAGTCAGAGTCCCCCGCGAAAACCATTCATAAAAATAAAAACAAAACAAAACAAATGCACACAAAAACTTTCTAGGTCCAATCTGGAGCCTCTGGGTGCCAGAGGCTGGGAAAACACACTGGCAGCTCAAGCCCCAGCTATCACTGAAAGTATTCAGGGGGCTTTCTGGTGGTCTGAAAAGTATGAAGTGCTGTGTGGAAGGGCAGCTGGTAGAATTATGGTGACACATACTAGGCAGAAAGCCAGGGCTGGCCTTGTTTCAGACATTGTCTTTCCTCTCATTGAAGTGTCAGGACCTAATTCATGGAAAATTTGGTGAGTTGGCAGCTCTTTCAGAAGATTTCATTGAGCTACAGTGTGTGAGAGTCACATGAATGCAGTGCACACAGCCAAAAATATATGGGGATTTCTGAACAGGATAAAGCAGTCAGCCGCTAAGAATGTCTGCAGATTTCATAAGGCTGGGAGTAAACATACACAGGTGTAATCAGCAGGCAAGGAAAAGAAAACAAAGTGGAAAAACCTTCCAGATTACTGAAGAGCTCGATGAATTCTGTAATGAAGGATTCTGTAATGAAGGATTCCTTTGAAACAAATAATTTCTTTGTCCGAGAGCAGCAAATGCCTGTAGTCAGTTCAGGGCTTGCAGCCCACCTGGAAAAGGTGTCAGCAAATTGTGTGCCTTGGTAATCACTTCTCCACTGCAAGGAGCTTAATGGAAAAGAAAAATATCCACCTCAGTGTTTAAAGACAAACTCAGTCATTGCTTGCTTTTTTTTTTTTTTTTCTTTTTTGGTCAATTATTTACGTGAGAGCAGAACTTAGTGCCTGAGGCAGAGGGACAAAAATAAAACAGCAATAAGATTCCACTGAATTAGAACAACGGCTGCAAATAAACAAAGCATCTCTTGTTCAAGTGGGATGCTGGTGGTGAGCAGTCTGAATTGAATCAGTTACATTTAATTTACATTTTCATTGATCCTTCCCACTGAAATCTTGCTCTGAAAGGCCAGTTACACTAAACTGTTTTTTTCGGAAATATTCCAGTTATTTCCTACTGCACTGTCATGAAAATTAGGTTTTTGGCTATCTGGAGCGACAGCGTGTTGGCTTCTGCCCAAGCGACGCACTGAAATCATGGCTGGGATTAGGAACAGGCAGGAAGGAGGGGCAGGAAGAAAATCATTGGGTGCCATTCATGCACTTTGAAAACAGAAGATCCTGGGGGGTAGAGTGGGGGAAGGCAGCTTTGCCCCACTGAAATAAGAAAAGCCCTTTTGTGCTCACGGTGTCAGGATTTCTTCCCTTATCTGTGGTTGTATTGTTCTGTCCAGCTCCTAGCACCCACAGGGGTCACGCCACCACAGTGGTGGTGTATTTTAAGTATGTGGATGTCAGTTCCCTAGCTGGTACTCCTCCTCCTCCCTGTGGATCTAGGGGACAAGGCGCGATGAAGGGCCCTCAGTGGCTTTCCCAGCTCGCCTGGGACCTTGTTTCCCATTCCCAGGTGGGAGCAGCCGGAAGAGAGAGCCTATGAGGAACCCCTGGCTGCACCACCAGCTGCTGCATGGGCAGGTGGACACAGCCCCCATATCTCCTGCCCATGTGTCCAGCCAACCTAGTGGCAGGCATCCCAAAACCAGGCCAGGATGCTCATGAGGCTCAGCACACCGTCACCTTTGTTCATTTGGAGCTCCCAAACTAGAGCTTCCTGGGGCCAGAGGCACTGCCTGCCCTGGCTGCTGGCTGCAGCAGGGCTGGCTTTAGTCCAGTGGGGAGCCCTTCCTTGGGAATTTGGCCCTCACCTCTGTCCGAGTTGGTCAGGAAGGAGGGCTTACCCACAGCTCCTGACTGAAAGAATGTGGAAAAGGGTGCACAGCATAGCATCCATGGAGACAGCAAAATCTGGTTATACAGCTGGGCTGTATGAGCCCTGATAAGTAATGCAGCAAAGTAAATCCAGCCTTGCCATAGAAGAGGTGGAAGTCATAGCATGCTAAATTAGACCTCACCTTGGTTTTATTTATACAAATTTAATGTATTCTTCTGCAGCCAGAAGTCTGAGTCTGAGAGCTGGGTACTTTCATCGCTCTATTTCTGAATGTGGATTTTGCCTTTGTTTTATTTCCTATGCTGAATGTGAACATCAGTGAATTTACTTCTCACCATGCTTGCTTTCTTTTACTTTTCAGCCTCAACAAGTGGTTCAAAAGAAGCCTGCTCAGGTAAGAAAAGCTGATTTAAATTCCTTGGACTATCTTAAATCGAATACTCCATGGGTGTTTAGGATGGTCTCATTCACCATTAAGAGTGAAGGGAAATGCATCAGTAATATGAAGCAGGAGACAGTTGCTGGCTTCTTAGGCAGAACCACCCGGGCAATTCACGTGGTGGCCCTCATGAAGGAGAAGAGGCCAGAATGCATGCTTAGATATGTCCTTCTGCAGCTTCCAAGTGGTGGTGGCAGCACAGCCACATGCATCTGGTGCAAGTCTGTCTCATATCTGTGTGTGTCCTGAGCCTGAGTGACTAATGTTTGCCTAAAGGAAGGAGGGACACAGGTGTGTAATCATTCTCCCCACTGGTCTAAATGAGTCTCTTAAATTCTGAGTAAAATAAAATGAACTTGGTAATTAAACTAGGTTCATCTTAAAGACTAACACATTTGAAGATCTTCTGTTGGATGGTATCCTTCTTTAATATCTTAGACAAAGTGCAAGCTAAAATATAACGAAACCAGTCAAACACACTGCATTTATGGTCTCTTCCATTTTATTTCCCCAGGGTGCTCATGTAAAAAACAAACAAACAAAAAACAAAACAAAAATGCACCAACTCTTACGTGACTTTATTACATGTGCTCCAGCAGGGAGCATGAGGACAGGTCTATCCCTCCCTACTTGTATGGCTCCATGGGGCAGCAGTGCTGTTCCTTGGTGAATATGAATGATTGCTGAGTCAGAGCCATTGCTTTTCTGGAGAGAGGTCTGCCTTCAGAAGGGAATAATACTTTCATTTTTCCACCTTATGGTTTTAATACATTGTTGTACAGTGTTCATTATGGTGATGTCTACTGCAATCTGAATTAAGAGCTGTTACATAAGAAACAGAAAACATCCTAGCTGTGAGTTGAAGGGGTGAAATGATGCAACTCTCTAAAGTATGTGTAGGAATCAAGTTTCTACAGAAGAAATCAGTACGCTTACAGCAGTGGTGAATCAATGGCACTGGCAGCAATATTAATGCCTCCTAATAGCAGAGATAACATTCACGATGAGTGTTGTAGCGTCTTCAAGTGAGGTAAGTTTTGCAAGGAGAGGTAATGTCTTTTATTAGGCCAGCTCACGGAAGAAACGCAGCACCAGTCCCTGAGGACCCACCAGCTACAGCCTTCTGACTACAACACACAATTCAAAACACACTGAGTTGTTCTAATAAAAGATATTTCCTCTCCCTGGTCTCACTTACATCCTTCAACTGCGAGGGCCGCAGTCATGCTGTTCCTCGCATAGCCTGGTAGTAAATCTGCTGGCAGGCACAGAGCCAGCCCTCTCCTCTGTGGCACCGGGAAGGCAGGAGGCTCAGACCGTGCTGTGCAAGGGGGGCCAAATCCGGGAGGCAGAGGTGGAGCTGTCTGAGTGGTAATGGAGTGCGAGCCCTGGCACAGAAAGAGAAGGAGTGCCTGGGACCAAGGCTAAGCTGGGGTGCTGGAGGATGAAGCGGGGCCCTGGACTCCCATACTCTGGTAGCAGAACAATGTAATGACATCTTTAGTGATGTAGGAGTCAGAGCTGAGGCGCTGAGATTCCCCAGGGTGGGTCTTCCCATCCGTCTTTTTGCAAAGCAGTGGTATGGTGGTCGTGCTGTGGGTGTTTCAGCCAGCCGGGTGCAGCCGCTGCTGCATCTCCCTGGGCAGAGGGTGAGAGTGAGAGAAGCCCTTTGACATCGCCATTAGTAACGGAAATGTTTGCATAGAAATTAGGAGGCACAAAAGAATGTGTAAAAGGAGCGAGAGAGCTTTTTAGCAATCCCCAGTCATCACAACAGGACTAGTGGAATTACAGTCTTTAAATTATTTGTGTGCCATGTCTCAAAAGAACATTTCTTTTTCTGTTAATCCTTGGCCTGAGGGATTTTCAGTGAAATCACTGACTTGTCTTTAACCCTTCCGGGTCTAGCTAGGCCCTGCTCCCACACTCCCACTGACATAACACTGCGGTTTTGCTGGCTGTGGGTGCGTGATGGGGAACAAACTGATCGCGGAGAGCAAGCACTCCTGGCAGCATCTTCCTGAGGTTGGGAGAAGGAGGAGGTAAAGCAGTGTAATCCCTGGGACAGCCAGGAGCTTCATGCTGCTGAGCTGCAGTGCAGTCCTGTAGCTTTTCTCCATTCTCTTTTACACTGCTGATTTTCCCTTTAAAGGAGGGAAGTTCGGTCTCAGAATTAACAACACGAACATGAGCTCATGCAGGCTTCCTAATCTGAGCTGTCTAAGGAAATAATGATAAATTATATAAACATGGGGACTACATGGAAGTTCATGGAGGATAATGTAAATCTTACTCTACATACAGAGGAATCTCTTCCTTTTCCATCTGTTTCCTTCAAAATATCCTCCCAGATGGCTTTACCATGTGGCAGTCTGGATTAAGTTAGAAATGTATCCTTTCTTCATCAGTGGGGACTGAAGTGGCTGCGGTCAGGAACTGCTGTGTGATGGTGAGCGTGTACCCCAGTCCGCTGTGGTAGGAGCAGCAGAAGCTTTATCCCTGAGCGCAGCACTTCAAATGTTTGGCCTTTTCTAACAAGGAGTGCTAGTTTACATCACTCTTGCTGTCGTTCCCACTCCTATCACATATGCCTCTTGGTTTTGTGTTATTTTTAAAAACACAGAAGTCATAAAACCAGATTGAATTCTTCTGTGGATGAGAGTTTTCCTTCCCATCACTTTTTTCTCAGGTTTTAAGCATTGCCCAGGACTCCATCGTGCTCTGAATTTCTTTATTGGTATCTGCTGCTAGCTTAGGGCTGTGTACATGTCTTTATAAGCTTCTGCAGTACCTCCAAACATCCCCAGAGCTCTGAAGATTGACAGTCATGCAGATGGCAAATGCAACTGTAAATTCCACTGGAAAGCTTTAAATAATGTACTCACTTCTGTGATGTTCGCTGACGCATACGCTCACACTTCCGTGGGGAAATGAGGAAAAGATAGTGAGCCTGACTGCGTGCCGTCAGGAAGTTTAGCACTTTCACAGAAATATGTGCCCAAACCCCACAGACAAGAAACTCCTTTCAAATCCACCATTTCCGAAGAACGTGCAGCCAAACCTAGAACAAATGATGAAGTAATATTACCGAGGTGTACAAAGAAACAGTCCAAACAGGAATTTCTCCCTTCCCTCATTTTTAAGCTATCTGTAGCAGCTGTAGTCTCTGCCATATGGGAGAGTTACACTCTTAAGTAATACAAAGGAAATAGATATTTTTAGGAAAACATCATGAAAGCTATCAAAGTTTTCTGGAAACAGGACATGTTTTAATTTTATTGTTTCTGGAGAGGAGAAATGCAGTGAGTGTGGAGCAGCCCTTTGAAAATCTTTTTATAATCTCTTCAGGAGGTCTGTTAAGATCTGAAATCCTTGCAGTTTCTTAAGATTGTGTCGGAGTCTGATAGGCAGCACACTGCTCCAAGCCCAGGTGTACTTTTCAATCATACGCTGACATTAGCTGCTCTTAAAACAAAACAAGCAAAAAATGAAATCCTAACAAGAGTAAGAGCTATAAATGTAGCGTTGTGTGTAGGACAGCAAATGCACATTCATTGTGTGTATTCAACTTACTCAATTCTAAGTCGTGGTATTAAGATATGCATGTTAATTAGCCATAATATATACACACCTCACAACTTCACGTTATATGCGTTCTGCAGCTGCACCCATCACATATGCACTCAGTGTAGGACCAACAGTAAATCCTACAAGTGTCAGACAGGCTCTGCAGCCCAGGAGCTGCACTGATGATTCACGTATTCATATGCAGCGCAGAAGCGTCAGACCTCGGGAGTGCAGCTGTGAAAAGGAGATGTGATGCTTACGGTGCAGTCTGACTTGCTGGGGTGCCCTGGCTGGTGCCTGCTGTGCCCTTGTGCTGCATCACCTCTCTGTGCCCTGCAGAGCATCTGCACTTCCAGAAGAGTCTGTGTACCTGCTACATGGGATTTTTTTTTTTGCCCTTTGGGAAAACCCAGAGAAACATGGTGGGACTTGAAAGGTCCAACCTAGCAACGACTCAGGGTTGAAAGAAGCTGCTGGTGTCACAAAAAAGCTGACACACTCAAATCTCTGAGGAAACATATGGCACTGCTCAAGCCAGCCTATGTCCTGCCCACTGGGGAGCAGTGCTGCTTTGCTTATCGTAGCTGTGGCTCTAGAAACACCTTTGTCCTAGAGGATGGATGACCTGGTACCCTGGGTTTTTGTCACTCTTCCCATTTGGTCCAGCAAGTAGCACTGTGTGTGCTCCCCTTTTCTGTGTTTACTGATATGGAGAATTGGGAAATTGTCAGTTTCCAGAGGGAGAAAGCTTTATTTTCTGTATGTATGTGGAATTGTACACTTCAACATAGGGTTCGTGTGTGTTTTTCACGCTACTCCCCGAACACCCTCTGAATGTCTGAGTTGCCCTTCTTTTACTGCTGTCATTTTTAAAGCAGTCACTGTATGTTTTCCCAGAGATGGCTGTAGGAACCACCTTACACATACTGGAGGCCCTCGGCACCACGTGTGCACATGCCAACCATGTGAGTATTACAGCTCGGTGAGCCCGGACTCACTGCATCTCCCCATGTGAGGCATGGTCCCAGCAGGGCTGCACGAAGCTTTCCCAGCAGCACCAAGCCCTGCGCCCACACTGGGGCCCCCAGATCAGTGCTCTCCTCCCACCACCAGACAGGGCAAAATGCCTGTTGGTTTTTTGCATAAATAACTTCACGATGAGATAACCTGCTTGTATTGACCCTGTTCCCACAGGTGTCTCTGGAAGGTTCATTTTTGCAAAGCTTCACATTATTATCATCTCTTACATTTTTTAAATCATTGTATGATTTAATTGTGATTTTTTAAGTTTTTGCTTTGGAAAAGCCTTCCAGATTTGGCTTCAAACTGTTCTTGAAACACTTTTTTCTCATTTGAAGAGATTAAGAAACGAAGAATGGCTCCAGTTTGAAAAATTGTTACCAGTTCTGCCTTCTTTAGTAACCCATTAGGATTACTGGCAAAAGAAAAATGCAAAATGAAGAAGTAAATTCAAATGCTATCATATTTGTGGACTAGAGCTAGAATCACTTACAAAGTAGGTCACCTTACTGAAAGAAGGAGCTTGCAGTTCCCCTTGGAGTGGTTTAAATTTGGTTTTAAGGGAATCAGGAAAGCCTCTTACTTTCCACATGGTTGCACTAGATGGAGTCTCATGGAGGGTGCCAGGCCTTAACTTTCTTCCTCCTTCCAGGATAGAATGGTGGCAACTGCATGCTGTGGTTTCCAGAGAAAGAAACCATTGGCTTATGGTGTGACTCAGAAAACAAAAAATACAGTGATCTTAAGGTATATGCTGCTGCTCTATAAAATGATCTTTTTTTACTTTTAATACTTTCTTTTATTGATGGTGTCCTGTGAGTGCCAGGATGGCAAGCCCTGCCAGCAGTTACGATTCCACACACTAAATAGTGCAGCCACAGGGTCAGCCACTGCACATCAGTTTTACGAAAATCACTTTTATAGAAATTGATATTGCTCTCAGCTCATTCAAATATTTTCTTCAGTTGAGCCTCCTTCTACAAGTAACAAAAATATAAAATGAGCTCACTTGGCATTTCCAAAAGGAGCAGACAGATTTTTTACGAAGTAGATGAACGTTTAAGTGTGCACCATAAACTGTTGCTTCACTTAACAGTACATCTTCAGATACTCAAATAACCTTTGTAATCCATCCCTTGATCTTTTTGGTCCAAATGTGCCAAGAGATACACAGGCACAGCTTCACGTGGCACCTGCCTCAGTGCTGAGTTCTGCATCCCCTTGCTTGGCATGTCATGGTTTGAAAGCGGGCTATAGCACTTGTCCCCTTACACTAACAGAGGTGTCCCCATCACCTGTGATGGAAGAGCCTCCTACATCCACTGTTTGTCAGTGCTGAGCACTTCCAAGTCCCTTTTTAGGGAAGTCTCACTGTGACTTGAACATCCTCTGCTGAAACTGAGATGTTGATGCTCCCATCTTATATAAGGGACTTATGAGCATCCAGACAGACCTGATTTGATGTGACTAAAAAGGAGTCAGATCTCAAAAGATATTTTTGCTTCCTGGCTCGATGGGAATGAGCTGTGGGATTCAGAGCCATGCATGCTGTAACATACAGCTTGGAGATGCCCTGGCTTTGTCAATCATTTCTGAGTCATTTGAAGAGCAGGAGTGTCACTGCATCGCCCAGCCCGGGAGGGGTCTTACAGCCCGGGCAGTCACAAAAAGATGATGTTAACTGTTTAAACACGGAACACATAATTTTCTTGACACAGGCCCTAGCACAGGAAGCAGCCATCTGAATGCAGCACTGGTCACACATTAGCCAATTCGATACAGGCATGCTATCAGGTTGCTGCTCTTTCCCAAAGTACGAGGCAAGGCCTGCTCCTACAGTGCTCCACGCTGAGCACACAGAAACACCCAGAAACTCCAACTGTTGGGCAGCTCCACACACAACGCTCAGAGCAGGTGTTGCAAGTTGAGTACTTGGGGTCCAGAGGGATAAATTAAAACCTTCCCATAAGAGAGCAGTACTAGTTGTGATGTCTCCATCTCCTTCTCTCCTGTTGCTGCCTGGGGAAGAAGCCCACCGCGGGCAGAGGATGGCCATGAGCAGGGAGGGCTTGTGTTTGACCCCGTGGCTGTGACCACAGAAGTTGAGGGAGGCACCGCAGTCAGTTCAAAACCGGACTCTGACTTGACACAAACAGAAATTTCACTAGTTGCCAGAAGAGATGGGGCTGTGGTGTGTGCCTGGGAAACACCTCTGAGAAGGATTTATGGGCAGGGAGCACTGTTTACAAAATTGCAGCCAATTAAACAGTGCTACTTTTACATACACATACTAGGCATTTTGGCCAAGGTTTCCATGAGTAACAAGACCCTCTGCAACTAATACTTGGGTATCCGACTTCACGAGCGTACAGGATTCTACATGGGCCACCCCATGAAAATTTGGATTATTTTAGGATATTTCCAGAGCGATATCCAGAAAGTTGAAACTACCAGAGTGATCAGCTGTCGGACTTCTAGCTAATTAGCAAAGATGAGGTGTGTCAGAAGGCTGTGCAGAGAGAAATCACTCTTTTCACTGAGAGCTTGGGTACTGAGGCTCTTGTAAAAGCTTTGTGTCTTTGTCAGTCAGCATCATTGTTCCTCCACACCCAGCTGAAGTCACTGAAAGATGCCCTATTTCTTGGCATAAATATTAAGTGTACCAGGGCTATAATCTAGCTCTTTTGCTCCACTGAAAAACACGGGACATGGGCCTTATATAACTAAGGTTGGCTTCAGGGTCATATGAGACAGCCTTAAACAACAAAACTACAGTCCACTTTTAGGAGCTCATGCATCTTTGCTTTGCCTGTTCAAGACCGTATCAGTTCTGTTTCAAATTGCATGTTATGAGTGAGGTATGCTGAAACTGAGGTAAAATTGAAGAAACAATGAGGTTTGAAGTTAAGACCAAAGAAAACACATTTGTCATCTGTTAAATAATTTGCTAGAATAGTCATTTACAGTATGTGCATACCAGCAGTATTAAAAAAGATTTGGCTAGGGAAAACAGCAGTATGCTCAGCCCTTATTAACTGATATACATCTTTAAACACGTTCTGGAAAGAAACATTAAGAAGCCAGTATTTTATTTTATTCTAGAGTTTCCATGGCATTGGGGGAATTTTATAAGGTCCCCTTACTGCCTAAAACAACAGTCTTAGAATGGAAGAGTAAGAAGCATTTCACAGCCACTCTGTCAGTCACTGTGGGGTATCTGTGGAATTTAGTGAATTTAGTTCCTTGAAATCAGTGCTGTCATGCTATTCTGGAGAGATGTGGCATCCCTGGGCAGCCTGTCAGCACATGACACCTGTGGCAAATGTTAGGGCTGGGATGGAGCAGTGGGACTTAGGAGCATGCTTCCTCCCATGTGGCTCACTAAGGAGAACTCAGGCAAAGGATTCATTGAAGTCAGTGCAAAATGAAGTCACAAAGGACATTCTAAAACCACTTCTAACAGTGGAACTTCCATCTTGTGCTCCTTTTGTGCAACCCAGCCAGTAAGCGCTGGCTGTAACAGGCAGGCTGCTGTCTGGAGAGGTGCTCTGAGCTCATGGTTGTCGGTTGTGTATCTGATACTGTTAGCACGGTGCTGCTGTACTTATGGACAGAGTAAAAAGTCAGGAAGCTTCTTAATAGGCTATGCAGTAAGACATGTTCCTGAGTACTTCACAGTGAAGGATGCAGGAATGTGTAGGCATTATTCAGTCACCAACAAGTTGCAAAATGGTGCACAGAGGACCCACCCTGTATCTTCAGGCTGTCCAGTGACTGTAAGCATCTCAATTTCCTGCATAGAGGACCAAAATAAATAAATATGCTTTACTCACAGAGACTGGAAAAAGGCCATTCAAAATGACTGCCCATCTCTTGGGTATTTTAGCACTCACATCACCATTGCAAACTATCTCATGGATCCTGTTTCATTGGGGTCCCAGTGCCACAAATGTTAAATTCTTGATGAAGTCCGTTCCTCCAGATGGTGAGCATCACCGTGATGAAGTTCTGCTGCTGATTCCATTGGAAGGCATTCCTGGAAATGCCAGAATGTTTTCAAAAAAAAAAAAAAAAAAAAAAAAAGTTGGCCAAAATCTCTCTTCAGGAATGACTGTTTCTTATATTAAAAAGGGATATCATACTGCCAGTGTACTTTTTTATGTTGTGTCTGATCTGTTGATGCACTCACATAGTTAAGGGCCGATATCTGAACTCAGGTTTGGAAGGCTATTTTCCACATAACAACCATGGGAAAAGAGAAGGAGAGAGAAAAGAAAAAAAAAAAAAAAGAAAGAAAAAAAAGAGAATCACCCACATTCTGCCCAAATTCAGATCTCAGATTTCCCACATCCTGGTATTTAATTTCTCACAGAGTTACCAATGATTGATCTCATGGCAGGATTAGTGGGAAGAAAAATGAGAGCTCCATTGAAACCAGACTTGAGTCTGGAAAGATGGGACATGTGAGCTCTAGGACCCAGGAGATATCAGATTCAGGGCAGCAAATGGCTTCCTCCCACCCTTTCCCTGATAATCATGCTTGTTTTGAGTCAAAATCTGGAAACTGAAATCAGAACAGAAGAGAGGCAGTTACAGTATGTTAGATGGCTTGGCCATCACTTTAACAGTCTTCAGAGAACTGCGCTGTATGGTGGGGCAGTGACTGTATATATTATTGGTATAATATTGGTATTTCTTTAAATTTACAAATAGGAGAATAGATTAACATTGAGGTATGTATTTCAGTAATCTGTCTCGCTCCTAAAAGAAAACGTGTTTTGAACACATTTCCACCAGAAACCTTTTCTGATTTGGTTAAAGAATATGGATGTGCTCAACTGGAAAAGAAATTCCCATAAAAGGCTCTACAATCAAAAGGAAATTTTCAGTATCTATTTAGTTGGACAGGACCACACTGTTTAAATTAAACTATCTTGTTTAGAAAAAGAAAAAGCTTCTCCCTATGGTTGCAGTGCAGATGGAACTTGAAAAGTTGGGTTCCTGCTCCGTGCTGAAGAGGACCATACTTTATTGCCCTTCCCACCAGATGGTGCGGAGATATTCAAGAAGTTGAAAAATCTTTAAATGCATTGCTCTAAATCCTTTAGGAGTTGAACATGTTAAGATGTCATTAGACCATAACTACCCTTTTTGGATTACCTGGTATTTGTAGATTTATTGGCAAGGTGGCTTTAATTAGAGATATATTTTTAGCCTGCAGCATTACGTAATAAAATAGCAGCAGAATTTTTTGCTGTAAGAAAGAGGAGGGTTTGTGGGGGGAGTTTATTCAAACCAACACAAAGTTATCTGAGTTTGGGCTCTTTGCCTGCACAAAGAGGTGCTCCACTGTTACACAATCAGTAACGTTTGCAAGGAAAGCATTCCCATTACCCCATTTTGCTCAGGAGTCATTGCACTGCCTTTCATTGCAGACCTGCTGTTTAGTCTGAAACCAAAAATCAGAGCCAGAACTGCAGCTCTCACAGTTAAATACTCTGTGTTACTGCCAGCACAAAGCCTCACCAGTGTCTGTGTGGTGAGATCTATGATTAAACTCTTCAGACGTTTTTAAAAGCATTTTACAAGTCTGTTAAGCTTTAGTGTTTTTTCTTTTTTTTTCTTTTTTTTTTTCTTAAAAAGAAAAAAAAATTAGCTGAATTGTACCGCAAAGTCTCACATGATCTCTGCTGAATCAAATAAGCAGGCCCAGCTCGATATCTTTCTGAAATATGTTTCTCATTTGTGGGGGCTTTTCGGAGCACAGCTTGGGGAAGATTGAGCTGCCTGTGTTGAACTCTTTCTTTCACAAGTGGAAAAGAAGCAAAGGGAAAACCAGGGGAGCTTTGGAAAGAGCGGTGGCCACAGCCTTGCTTCCCACAGCATGCTCCCTGCAGGCCCAGCTCCCCGCAGCCCCAGCTGAGTGGGTTACATGCCCGGCCATTGAGCTGCTCGTTCAGGAGACCGGTGCTCGTAAAAATGTCACTGGAGCACTTCCCTTTTGAAAGGCCCTTTCATCTTACTCTCCTGCAGCCCCTCTCTGGTGGGCAGGCAGGCTTGACCGGGAAGCTGCCGCCTGGCTTTCCCGCATAGCTGGGCCCTAATGAGGTGTGTGCGGCTCTTGGCTGCAGGTTTTCAATCTCTTTCTTATTACTTCAAAGCTGCTGCTCCAAGGCTCAGACAAGTTTGATCGCTTGGCAAAATCTCTCAGCTGGGACTCAAAAGGAAGACGTTTTATTTTATTGTTTATCATTATGGATAGATAGCTGGTCCCAAACTGCAGTTGTCAGTGGCTCCATAAATGGAGCCGTATTGCTTTTTTACGTGATAAAGGATTGGAGGTGAATAACTTCTGACAGTTGCTTCCTGTCTGTAACAAGCAGTCGTTTTTTGGGGGAAAAAGAAATAGAACAGAAATCTAACAGGCCTTACTTTATTCCCCTTTTCATGTTTTAAAATAAGAATGAGGAGCAAAGGGTAAACAAAACAGATTTGACCTTTATTTCCAAACCAGTTCTGTTGTCCCTCTCCCCTCATCTCTGCCTTGTCAAGAGCCAGAGCTTCACTGCAGTTCTTCCTCTGCCACTGAACACAAAGTATGCACAGGCATCAGTGCTCCTTCCAGCACTGCAGGGCTCATAAGGAAGGCAGGCCTGTTCAGGTTTACCTTTGTGGACTCCATTATCCTTCTGGGTTTTGTGGTCTCCACTGCCAACGAAATAAGAGCTTATGCAGTGGCCCATAACATTTCAGTGGACTCTACAAGCCTAGGGATTTTTAAAGATTGGCATCCACGCATGCATTAGTAATTAGAGACTGTTATTACAGCCTCTTCTTGCCTTTTGCTCCAGTTTGGATTTTGGCTCTGAAGTGTGGTGTCCTGTGCGCACACAGAGCAGTTTTCCACTGCTCTAGTTTACAGCCTCCACAAGAGGTTTGTAAGAGCAGCTCGTCAGAGCTGGGGTTGGTCCAGCTCAGTTGTATATGTTTCTAATGGCACTGCTGCCTTCTTTTCTGTAACATTTTATTTCCTTTCCACCAAAACTGTTTACAACTTGTGGGATTGAAGCTAAGATAAAATATGTCTCTGTCAGTGTTAGTACAGCACCCATGACTGTTCACTTTAGATCTGTTCTTTGCAGACTCTAAATGGTGCTTCCTTGCAAAATTTTTCTATCTAGTACTGAGATTTCGCTGGAGATTTTCACTCTCCTTTTAATCACATGGGGAACAGATTTTTTTCAAAGTGTTTTGACCTGCTTAGGTCAAAAAGGCACTTGCTGTACTCATGCCAAACTGCGTTTAAGAAATCTGGCCTGACGTAATTTAGACAGACAAGTCTCAGTTTTAAAAGGCTTCACCAGAGCACTGAGCAGCAACATGCCTGTCAGAAACCTCTCTGCTGAGTTATGTCAGGGCTGCTCTAAAATCCAAGGCAAACTTGGGCGTTTGAAACAGGTTTCTTTAAGCCCATTTGTAGGAGACATTGAAAAGCAGATTCTAAGATAAGTACTTGTCTATACATAGACAAGCCTAGTTTTTCTCTCTGGCAGTTCTCATTGAGGCTGGATTTAAAAACTGTGTGTCAGATAAATCTTTTCTCTCCAAGTAACCAGAGTCATTATCTCTCCATTATATCTAACAGTTCTCCTAGTGGAAGATGAGGTAGGAGACAGAAAAATGTTTTTGTATCCCCTTAATCTAACAAGAAAAAGGACTCGAATCTATGTTTAAATAAAACTGTTCTAATTCAGAGTGGAATGTCCTACCCTGTCCTGAAGGGATGCCCCTGAGCAATGTCCTGGTCCCCTTCTTTTTTCTCTGACAAAGAGGTCAGACACTGGAATGGGCTGCCCAGAGAGCTGGAGTCACCAGCCCTAGAAGTCTTCAAGGAACGTTTAGACACTGTGTTGAGGAACACTGTTTAGTAAGAACTATCGAGTGATAGGTGTATGGTTGGACTGGATGATCTTGGAGGTCTTTTCCAACCTTGGTGATTCTATGATAAATTTGCCTGAACCTGTGACTCAAGACCCAAAGCTTGGCCCAACCTTGACGAACACTTCTGCCATTGTAGAAAGGTGATCTGATGGAGTGGTTCATGGGTGTGCAAGGATGCTAAGTCCTTCTGACCTCTCCTGATGTTATTGGTCTCAGCCACGTTGTTGGCACTGGTTCTCAGCTCTCTAGCATCTGAGTCCCAGGACAGCCCCAGCAACATTGCTCCAGCTGTCCCAGCTATTACACTTCCTCCAGCAGCTGGAGATGTGGATTATTCGATAATCCTCATGAGCAGCCTTTTTGCTAGTCAAGAAGGATTGTTCTAGCAGTGGTGGGGAGAGAACATCTCTCATTTGCTTACTAAGTTTATGCTTTTGAAAGGCCACAAGCTGGTCATCTACAGAACAGCATCAGTATTTTGCCTTGTTATCTCTGCTCACTTTCTTTCTCTCAGAGGATATTTTATAATTTATATAAAAGAGGAATGACTTCAACAAACAAAAAATGCATCTTCCATATACAGATTCTGAGTGGGTTGGTGTGTTCATAGGAGGTAGAAAACCGAGCTTGAAGTATCTACTTCTAATCAGAGAGCATGGGGATTTCAGAACAAGATTGCATATGAGTTTCCAAAGCAGTGCTTTGCATACATGCACATTCATAGAGCTGTTATTCTCACTATCTGTTGTGCATTGCTTTCCTCACTGTGAAAGCTTTGAGGACATCTCCAAGTTGAAATGAATTTTAAGATGCTTGCCAGGCCTTAAACTGCTCAATCCCAAGAGCATTAGGCAGCTGTACACATGCCCACCAGCTGGCATACAGGCACTGGGAAGGTTAAGCAGCAGCTCATTAAGACTACTCATAGGTATTTCGGCATTGGATTCGTGTTATGGTTAAGTCTGCAGCCTCTTGAAGACCAGGATCCCTAGGTAGCAAGGTGGACTGTTAGGTAAAGTTCATAGGACCACAGATATTTAAAGCAAGAATGTTGTTTTCCAGCCCTTAAATGTCACCCCCCAAATTGTCCCATCATTTGCCACCTCTCCATTTGCCTCTTTATCTCTAACAGTGCCAAGAGTTTTGCTTCCTTGGAGAGAGCTGTCTGTTTGCTATCATCAGGGCTGTCCCATAGCTCAGACAGTGATTGTAGGGTGTCAGATGCAGGACCAGTGCAGGGAGAGGGAAGTGGGTTGCTGAACTGCTCTGCTGGTAGAGTTTTCAACTGTATTTTTAACCTCCAGGCTGCAGAATTCATGTTCCTTCTTGCATGTTGGTAGTGATGGTGCATGGAAATTGCTTGTTTGCAGACTGGTTGACTCATCTGTATTCAGATACAGAGTTTCAGTATTGAAATAATTTCTTTAGATGACTATATAAAAATGTACTTCAATCCAGCATTTAGAGTTGTGTGGTTTTCTGTATGTGGTCATGGTGGTCTCTTCTGCCCTAATGAATCCTTTTATTGTGATGTGTGCATTAAATACCCGTAACAATTTGAGCTCAGAATCCAAAATCGCAAGTTTACCTTTGCCTTACTGATGAGTGACTGCTGTCACAAACACAGCGGGGCTGCATGCTGACTGACATCCCCTTGGAATGGGACTTGGAGCTCTTGCCAGCATGATTTGAAGAGGTCAGAGCAGCTTGAAGCAGAAGTTTCCACCCAAAGCTTCATGCAAAACAAATCTAGGGTGATTGTCTGTTAGTGCTGTAAGAATTTCTAAAGCAGATTACTGTGCTGGACATGGAGCAGTCGGGATGGCTGTGTCACATCTGGGCATAGCCTGGGTATCTGTGACTGCAATAGGAGCCACTAGCTTCAGGGACTCCTGAAAATATTAGTTTGCATACCAGGGGATTTCAGACAAGTTAGCAGACAATGGTCCACAGTCTGCAAGTTGCTCTTGTCAGCAGTTCTTTTTGACGTATCTATTCAAGCATACCCTTTCGAGCTCAGAAAGCAGCCGGCAAAATCTGTGCCAATAGCAAATACTTTGTTGTAAAATAAAAGCTCTGACAAATTCAGAGGCTCTACATGTACCATTATGGTGATCCTGTAGTTCATCTTGCAAAATTGATCCTAGTTTTTTTTAATCTGCAGTTCAGATTCATGAGCAGAAAGTAAAAAAAAATGAGTTGCCAACTGAATTGCCAGTTTCTTGAGGCAATTAACCTTGAAGTAACTATAAAGGAGCCCCATGGAATTAGAACATAATGAAATTTTTTACAAAACTGAGAAGCAGTTGTCCTTCTATAGGTGAGGGGATGCTGCTGTCAAACAGGAATAGTTGTCTCAACACTGCTATCCTGTGCCTTTTTAGGTGCCCTGGTGGATCACAGACACCCATACAGAGTGTGACATGGGAAACCAGCAGCTTTTTGGCCTGGCTGCTGAATACCAAACACAATAACCAGGGCATCTGAAACAGGGCCGTTCTCCTATCTTCAGGCATGTGGATCCCACCGAAGGTGCCATAATTGGAAACTGTGTATGCCGAAAGTCCACTAGGCACACTGACTGCAGAGAGCATTTCTAACTGAAGCCTGCTGCACTGCATTCGGGTTCTTTTTGTTGCTATCACTGTTAAATCCAGGCTAACAACTGTGGTGCCAGCCCCCTGCAGAGTAGCCCTTCTGAGGGCAGATATCTGTTGGTGGGCCGTTGGGAAACATCTGTTCTCCCTGTCTTGCTGGGACCAGCACCAGGGAGAGGCAAGAGGACCATGCTGGTGGGTCCCAGTTCCCAGGGCACATCTGCCAACCTCTTGCCAATGATGCTCCTCCAGAAGGCACCATTAAACATTCGTGTGCATGGAGAAGGATTTCTCAGTGCTCTTTTCTGGGAGAGAGAGCAGCTCTTCATCACTTTCTGCTTGTTAGGTTAGTTACAGCAATTAAAGATTGAAAGAGCTGCCATATCCAGCCTGGTCAGTTTGGAGCTTTCTCGTGTTTCTCCTTGCTACCCCAACCACTTTCTGGCTTGCTGCAGCAGATAATGAATAACCACGAGAGTAGCGTTTCTAGGCAAAACTGAGCCCATGATCTACACTTAATTAGCTCATGTCACCATTCTGTCTCCACAGAATGCACCTATAAAGTGAGAACAACCTGAATTAAGACTGTCCGTAACTTGAAAGCTGTGCTTTTTGACTGAGTGCTTCCTGTGGTGGCATTTCTGAATTTATACTCTCCAGGGCTATCATGCTGTGACTGTCTTGGATTTCTAATGTCTGCTCTAATGACTGTGCTCTCCTTCTTGATTTTTGCCCTTCTCTTCAACCTGATTTGAAGCACACCTGGACTTACAAAGGATTTCTCCCCATTCCGGTTCCTCCTTTGCATCGGGGGTATGATACAATGGCACCAACACGGGGTCAGTATAGACCAGGATTCCATGGAGGCTGCTAAGTGGTGTGGAGCATCCTTCCCCTGAGGTGCCCAAAGGCCTGGGGTGCCACACAGTGCACATCAGAGGTTCTCTGGCTGAGCTGACCCAGTGCGGAGCTGGTCTGTAATTTGTCAGGGACGTACAGACTTTCCAAAATGCCTGCCTCCTCCATCTTTTGGGGAGAGGTGAGATTGCATGTGGCCACAAACAAAGGCTGGGTTGAAGATCACGGCTACACAATCTTCTGATATCTGTAACCTGTATTTTTTTACGGTTATGATTGATACGTGAAGGGGACAAACAAAAAATTCCTCTCTGTTCCTGTCACACATCTGCATTTTCTCTTTCAGAACCTCTATTTGCTTCTTCCTTTGGGTCCCTCCATGCATCTCTGTCTGATTTGTGTTATCCGTTTGAATTGTAAGCACTTCAGAGCGGCAGTCACGTCTCCATCTGTGTCTTGACAAAGGCCTTATATGATAGGTTGGCTTAAAACCACCCGTTTGTAACTGAGCTATCTTAGGCTTTTGCAAGGGAAAAAACTAAGGAAGAGAAGATTTCTTTTTGCTGATTCTGATCTGATCTCTTTGCCATCCTTTGTTCATGAAAACGGTGATGTGAATTGGAAAAGTAGAGCTGTGAGTCTCAAGTATTTTTAATAATTAGTTTATTACTTAAATTGGTGGTTTTTAGCTTGATTTTTGGTTTCTCATCCTTTGTAGTACTACAGGTGCACGTTTGCATTTATGAATCTGTCATGAAATTAGTGTTGGTACATCCATAGGTAGATGAAAGGTGAACTTCTCATTCATTTTCCTGGTCACAGCGGCAGAGGCCACAAGGAAAGAAATATTGTAAAATTCACAGTATAAATCATGAGAGTGGAAAGATCTTTAGCTAAAAATAGCTCTTGATGGCTCCCCTGGCTGGGCTTAGAAATAGAAGTACATTCTACCATTTATTTTCCCTATCTACCGTTCACGTTGTGCTGTAATCAGAAGCCCACCATCATGGAAAACTGGTCAACTGGGTGACAAAGACAGGGATAAAACAAAGTGAGTGTCCACGTGTGTGCTACAGGCTTCTGGGACTCAATGGCAAGAGGTTCAGACTGCCCACAGTGCTCTAAGGAATAAAGCACATCATTGTCATCAAAAGCTATTAACCGAAACATGCCTACCTGATCACAGAATCATAGGGGTTGGAAGGGAACTCTAGAGATCATTGAGTCCAACCCCCCTGCCAAAGCAGGTTCCCTACACCAGGTAATGTTTTGAGCATGGAACCCACAGTCATAATTTTTAGGTGAAACACTTGGCTTGCAGGCCAAGTCATTGTCTTCAATGGTTGTCGCAAGTTCTGAATTAGCAAGGTTCAAGCCAGCGTACTTGGTGCTGTCTCTCAACACGCAGTCCAAGTTAGCTTTGCAGTGGGTGTCTGTAGATACCACTTTTCTTCTCGCCTGAGATGTTGTAGCAGTCACAATCCCATTCTGTGAGGAAGATAAGCGGGGAAAATGCATTACACGATAACAGGATTAGATAGAGCGCGAGCGCCCGTCTCCAAGCGCTGCGGGGGACGGAGTGAAAGTCGCTTAATCACATTGTGAGCCAGGGATCGTTTTCACACAGCGCTCTAAATATAACTGTGCTGCGTGCGGGAATCAGTTGTTGTGAGGAAGAAATTGTTTATCTGCGTGATAGATTGATGTCTTCTGGAATTTAAATATTAATTGAAAAGTCAAGGTCAGAGGGCGGCTGACACTTGACTTTGCTCTCTTTCCTCTATCCCCAGCTTTGATCACGCTACATCTTTCTTTGTGCCTGGTGCTCCAGAGAGTACCCCAGGGTCATGGCCTGTTTCCTAGTCAAGAGGTCTAAACCTGCTGGCTTAAATGGCTGAGGCCCGAGCTTTAGCAGGGGGCAGGGGTCTGGCGGCAGAGGGGGGAGCGTTTGCTTCATGCTTTTCACATTTCCCACATAACCCAAAGCAGACTAAACAAAACCAGTGTGAAATCTCATGGCTTGATGCTGCTATGGTTGTATTTTTTAAGCTGTCATCCATTCATTTATACTTATGTTTATTCCCTGGATTTACAGCTTTTTTTTTTTTTCAGTCTTTTCTTGGGGGGGGGGGGGGGGGGGTGCAAGGGGCTGAAACCTTTTGAAAGGGGATTGCAGTGAGTGGTGGCCTATGATTAAAGCTGTGTTTTTCCTTGATGCTGCTCTTCTGCAGCAGTGTCACACATGGTAGCATTTAGGAGCCCTTCACAGCTGAGGTGTTTCAAACACTAATGAATGGAAGTTTGGCCATATAATGCAGACAAGCTTGAAGGCATGCTTTGCTGAATGGTGTACTGTAGTGGCCTGGGAAAGGAAGAGAGTTATAAATTGTGTCAGTTAGCCACCGAGACAAAATGAAGCCATGTGGAAAATCAAATCTATTAAAGTATGAAGACTGTTATAAGCTGTTTTAAGCTGGTCATTCTTAAAAGGTCTCCGTTGGCTGAGGGGATAAATTCCTATTTTTCATAGATCTTTTTCACGTGCTGGCTTGGGTGATGATGTGCAGCATTTCAGGAAAAAACAACCTTTCGTTCTCTGACTCATTTATCAGAAATGTTTGTTGCCCCGAGTTTACTGACTGTGTCCTGAAAAGCCCAGCACACTGGTTAAATAAGCAGCACAAGAGCCTTGTGTTCAGCCGGGTGTGTTGGAGGCAAGCACCAAGTTGGATTTGGGGCTGAGGAGGATGGCCAGCAAGGAGGCAAAGGCTTCCCACAGCACCCTCTTCACATTCAATATCAGCTCAAAATGTTTTTCAAAAGAGACCTATGACAGAGCCCGGCAGGGATTTCTCTTTCTGGGCACCCCATGGAGTAGGAGGGAAGAGCAACAACCTAAAGTGGTGTGATCTGAGAGAGGAGACCTTCCCCTGCTCTCTACGGTGGCTTCTTGAAGAGTCACAGCAGCTGTACAGCACATTTTGTTAGCTTGGGATGCAGTTGTCAGCTGCATGAGGGGAGGAAGTAGCCTTAGTCACACAGTCACCGTGTACTTATTTTTCTTCTTTTTGTATATTCTAGGAAGAGACTGAAGAAACATCCTCACAAGAATCTGCAGAGGAAGACTAGGAGACCACACCATGCAATTTCTACCTCATCAGCAGTTGGGTCTTTTGAAGGGAGAAGACACTGCCTTGACCACTTATTTTCTATTGCCATGGTCTTTCCACTTTTGCCTGGGGGGAAAAAAAAATTGCATAACCTTAAAAAGGATTTGACTAATCAACTTTTTTATAATCCCTTCACGGTCCCAGGTTTAGTGAAAAACTGCTGTAACACAATGGGGGCACAGATTAACGATGCAACTTCAAATTACTGTTTTCAATTTTCTTAACCTACTAATAGTTTGTTTGAGCTGCTAAGTAAGGGTGACTGGGTCAAGAAGAACTCCGAATCAGGTTTAAGTCATTCACTGCACTGCATATAAACAAGAAAACTTGTAACATATTAATTATAATGGGCATTGAAATAGGAAAGGCTGGCTGTGTAACACTCAGCCTTGCAACACTTCCAGCAACCCACTCCCTACTTAGTGAACTTTCTGTTTTAGAACACCAAAGATAAGGGATAGATACTACTTTTTTTTTTTTTCATTCTTTTTTTTTTTTTTGTATCCTTCTTGTAGACTTGTACTTGATTTTTTTTATTTTTTTTTTTTTAGTCTTACTGATATTTCAGGAAAAAAAAAAGAAAGCTGAACTCTCACTTCGTTCAGCTGGTAATCGGAAGAAAGAGCATCATGAAAAGGTACTTCCATTTTGCAAAAGGGAAGAAAGACAAAGATACGTTGTATAGTTATACATACAAACATATCAGCAGAAGTAGTAGTAAACAAAATGAGCAGCCCTCACCTTCTGGACAGTAAAATGCCCAAAGGAGTTGGCTTTCCGTAGAGCCAGGTGTTTTCTGTGGAAAACACCAAACACTAACGCCATTAATGTCTAAGTCTTTATCAAGAAAAATGTTTTAAATCATATAGAAAGGTACCTCAGAATTAATCCTGAGTTTGTCTGAACAAAATAATCCAGATGTCTTGTTTTTTTCCAACTAATTCCACTCGCCCTGTACCAGATTTCAAACAGGATGGATCTCTTCTCATTACTCATCAGTCATGATGTAAGAACCAACACCATGTACCTCAGTTAAGCTTGTGTATTACGTTAAGCAATGTATTTTGACATAGGATGGTCCACTGAGCACCTCTGTGCCAGTTGCGTTTCTCCATCTTTTCATTCGAAGCAGCACTTTTAGCAACAGATGCAATATTACCCCACTACTCAATGCTACCTCTGATTTTTACAATTAACTCAACAGACTGATAAATACATGCTGCTATACACATTCAATGCAGGAAATTTTTACTGGGTAGATAATCATGAGTATCTGCATTTTCCCCTTATTTCTACTTCAACACTTAATTACAGTTAAGGAAGCAATATCTTTATTGTGTTTCAGCATGACTATGTATTTTTCTTTCTCCTTTTTTTTTAATGTACTTAACCCTGTTCTCTGCTAAACTTCTGTGTAATGTACTGTTAACTTGAATATATTTTTGTACTGAATTGCTGATAGGTTTGTAAGGAGAATTTTCTTCAACGACACTACATGACATAGAAAAAAATTTAGCTGTAATGTTTAAATATTACTGTCCAAGTTTGTACCTCAAATGAATTGTTTAAAGAAATGGACTAATTGATTGACAAAGACCTACCTCCAGACTTTAAATGGAATGAACTTCTTACTTTCAGCATTAGTTTTGAGACGTTTGAAACAGTTAGGACTGCAACTAATCCCTAATTCAAAACTATTTTTGTAAAATAACTTGTGGAAAGTGAACACGTTTTAAATTACTTTCGTATTTAAAAAAAAAAAAAAAAAACCTTCAAAGAAACTTGAAGCTTTGTAGGTGGGAAGCAACAAGCTCAGCTTTTGCATAATGCAATCACAAATATGTGTTTAAAAAAAATAATTAGTAGATTGTAAGAAAATACTTGACAAGTATTTTCATGTATTTTACACAAATGTGATTTTGTAATATGTTTCAGCCAGATTTATTTTAAATGCTTCTTCTGTAGAGTTTTTTTTTATTCTCCTCTCTCTCACTCTTTCTTTCCCCTTTTCTCTCTCTCATTTCATTTTCTCTCTGTTTAATTTCCTTTCTTCCTCTCTTTCTTAGTCAGTACTTTGTACCATTTTGTTGATAACTGGGCCAGGGGTAGTTTCTCAGGAAGGTGTCTGTTGGCACGGCTTTCATAGCGAGCCAAGTGCAGTTAAAGATAACTACTTACTGGCTTCTTCCAAGAGGCAGAGACAAGAACTGCGGACCTCCTCAAAAGACTGCAGAGGGTTCATTGTCGGAGATTGCTGAGAAAGAGCTGCTCGGAGTGTTAAAGGAACGTTAGTAGGAAGTGAACAAGGAATAACCCAAGCTATGCAGTAGCTCTAGCAGGCCAAATCCAGTGTCACTTGAAGTCAATAGAAGGAATTCTGTTGACTTCAAAGGGCCTCGAGTCGAGCCTTAGTGAATCCCTTCTGGTTGGTTTTGTTTACATTTTTTGAAACCACAGTATTCAGCAGATGACACCAAAATAATCGCTGGGTGTGTGTCACACTTCAACCTCCGAGAGACCTACCACTCCGATGAACGGAATCTTGTATTTTCTGTATATTGTAGTACAATCAAAACACATTACTACCTCTTAGGGCCTACTATACCTCAATTTTTTCAGACTGAAAAATTGCATGTGGCCAGTGAGCCAGTGAGAACATCATAAAATTTTTTATATATATAGTTTATTTTTGTGGGAGATAAATTTTATACGACTGTTCTTTGCTGTCATTGGTCACTGCTAACTAAGACTGGACATTTAACTCTTCTACCATTTCTGCAAGAGAGGTGTTTGCAGGAAAAAAAAAAAAAAAACCCGCTTCAAGATGTTTAACTACAGTTTACTTTTTCTTTTGAGTGTCTTCTAACTTTTTGCTTCGTTCTTCATGTAGAGCTGCTGTCTATGATTGTACTTCGAATCGCTTGCTTGTTGAAAGTGTTCCTTTAATGGATTATCTCAGTCTGTTCAGCACAATAAACATCATAGCCTCTGTGATCCCCATGTTGTTTGATTCCTAGACTTTTGTCACGGTTCCATAAAATGGGTAATAAAGTTTGGTCACAGAGACCAAATTTGTAAAAGCTTTGCATGCAAGTAGTCTTTTTTGTCCCAGGACCATAGGTGTGCACCTCGGAAGAAGTGCATTTGCTGTGAGGGGCACCAAGGTGTGCCCTCAGCTGAAGGTCGTGTTGTGAGTGTCCTCTCAGGGAGCAGAATGTGTTCCCAGCATGGCACTCACTGCACGGAGCCAAGGGCCAGGGAAGCAGAGTTGCTACCAGCCAGACAGAAACACCATAGCATGGGTGATACTGAAGGAGTGTTTTGTTGACTGGCCTTGGATCTACATGTGGAGCCTGTTTTCCATATCCTGGGTAGCTGAGGTAGGAAGGAGATATTTGGGTACTTGGATTGGCTGAGACAGATGAATGGCTGAGAAATGTCTGGGACACTACTTGAGGGGCTCAAGAAACTGCCTTAAAACTTTGACCGTGAAGTCATCACAGGCAGGTTACACAGGTTTCGTCTGGCTTCCACACTTCATTTGCTCTCATGTGGTCCTGTGGCCTTTTACAGTGAGATTTTTAGATTGTGATGCACGTCCACTCATTCATGTTTGCAACCATGCCCTTCTCACCAGGGCTGATTGTTCAGATAGTAATTTCTCCAATATTTAGTTTTACACATTCCTTGTATTCACTCATTTGTAAAATATCCACCTAATCTGTTTTAGCCTAATAACCTCTGATTTCCCAAGGGCTTTGTGGCATGTTCCCATTGAACGTGATTCCTCGTAAAATAACCAAAATACAGTCACAAAATGTGTGTTGAGTAGTAACACATCTGAATCAGAGATGTGAGTAATGGCATTCCTTGCATTACGTGTCCTCCTCTCCTTTCTCACCCAGCTTGGTGGTAGTAAAGTCTCTCAGTCTTCCTGGTGATCTTCCTGTGCTTTCCATCACTTTGTTCTTCCTGTTATTGTATGTGATGTGATGCTCCAGCTGTAAGCCACCCAACTGGTGGATCAGCCAAGTGGCTGAACTTCTGCTGCCCTGTGCCGAACTCCCATCTACTTCTCATTAGTCATTCCTCCAACTCACTTCACACCCACTTCCCTTCTGGGTGCATCTTCCAATAAACATGTGCACGCTTTTTGCCACAGTGGGACTATTTGTATAAAAGCAGTTGGCCTCTGAAGGATCGGGGCCTGTGCTCGTCCAGCATCCAAGACTGCTCCATCCAAAATGCCTGTGGCAAGGGTCATGTTAAGTTTCTGCTTCAGCTTTCCACTCCCATCACATTACAGTCATAGGGAGACAGGGAATTACTGAAAGCTGGTGCTGCCAGTGCCTTGCACAGCAATTTGATTGCTTTATTTTAATCTGAAACATCTGTTCTCATTGTCATTAGAGACAGAATCCAGCACAATGGCAACAACGTGTTCCTCTGATCTCAAGACAGGAGTCAGATTTGTCACACCTCAAACTTCACCTGGATATATTTTAGGTTTTTCAAAGGTTTCCACTACATTTGTCCCTGGTTTCATTTGCACTCAGCAAAGTGTTGTTTTGTACGTAAAACAACAGCACGGCCATGACACAGCACAGGATAGGAGACCATAACAGATGTCAAAAGCCTGGCATTGTCCACACCAATGAGTACAATGGGCTTTTGTGCACTTATCTTAAGGCATCTTTATTTGCAGTCTTATGAGTGTAAGACTGACAGTTTATTATTAAAATCTTTAGAATTAAATTGCTTCATCAGCACTTAATTACCCATGCTGGCAATAGAGGCTGTCTTCCTTCTGCCAGAATCTGACACAATACGCCTCATTTTGGTTATATTTATGTGTCACATTAAAAAAATATCCCCACCTTTCTTAGCCAGTACATGAAATTACATGGTATAGCCCCTGATTTCAATAGGAAATAGGTTCAAGAAAGGAAAAAAGGAAGTTTTCATTTCCTATGGAACGCAGGAAGCATTCATAATCTTCTGTCTATCCCCTGTCCCCTAACAACTTCAATGCTGTTTCCATTCTCTTCAGTAATTAGCCTTGACCTGGAAAAGATGACCTCCTCTTTTGCTTTTTTCTCATGAAAGTCTCTTGGTTTAATATCAGCTCGTAGTGCACAGAATGTACCTTTGTACTTTCCTGAGCCCTACATCATGGGGAACCTCAAAGTCTTAAATGTTCTCCTTGGACATGTGGACTTACCCATGATTTTGGATATGTAAAAGTTTCCCTGGTAACATCAAAAGCCCTAAAATTATGAGGCAAAGTAGGCACAGATGGGGGTGTACACAAATGACAGAAGCAGTGAAGAAAACAGTGCTAGGGAGCTGGGTTAACCCTCACTGAAGTTGTTTTGGCCGTGAGTGTTGGCAATTCTTAATCTCTATCATGGAAGTAAAGATTGACTAAAGTTGCAACCTTCACACAGAGAACAGAAATTAGTGGAAGGCTTTTTGTTGTTGTTCTTGTAATTTTTATGTGGAAAAAAAAGTAAGAGGAAAAACAGAAATAGAAGAAGGAGCAGCAGAACGACACCAGTAGCTCTGGGACTGTGACCCAAGGAAAGTTTAACAAGAGTGCTTTGGCTCAAGAGTGTGCTGAAATGCAGTTAGTTCCAAACAAACTTAATGTTCTGCTGTTTGGTTAAGCATGATTGCAAGCTACTCTAGAAAATCAAAAGTTAAGAGGAAACCATCCAGAGGAAACTGCTTCTGACCCATTCCATGTTATCACACTTAGATCAGTGCTCTGGAAGAGAGGCACTTCGAAATACACTTAATGACAGGTTCAGGACTCCTGAGAAGCATTTGAAAACTTGCCAGGCATGGTAGTGTCTTAGGGCTTTCTTCTAGACTGTGCTGATCACCCTGGAACCAAGGGGACTTGCCCGATTGCAGGAGCTGGCTGTGAATTTGTCTTCTAGTTCCCTCACTAATGCTGCTATGCTGTGTACAGAGCGTTAAATCAGTTTACATGAGGTTTCCCCTTACCCGTTGTTATGGCTTTCAGTAAAACCATCCAGTAGTGACTAAGCAAAGAAAGGAAAACCTTCCTCTGAGAAGCTTCCAAAATACTTCATATTTCTGCAAGCTCCGCACACCTGTGCCCACAGTTTTGCAAGGCTTGGCTGATTTGTATAGATGTGATTTTACTCTGCTGAGAACATGATGCACAGGGATGCACTGCTACAGATACCTTAGCCACATAGTTCTCTTTGTTTCCCAATGGCGGATGTCCAAAGGCTTCTCTGCTGTGAGGGGATTGAGTCTCTCAGTGACAGGCCCCAGCTACATCAGCAGGATGCACCTTTGGGATAAACTCTTTGCCCCACACGAGTGCTGTTAAAGACAGTTTGGCAGCACGGGTAAAATGAGCAGGTGCCCTCACAGTCTATCCAGATGCAGGGGGTTGTAGTAAAGCAGCCACACTGTGGCTGCAAATCCTGACAAGCTAAGGAGGGCTGAGTACAGGAAGCAGTGAGGTAAATAAAAATGCATTTGGTGTCAATAACAAATGTTGAAAGAGTAGCCAAATTAAACTGTTTTTCTGCATTTTGAACAAGATCTGTGTCACCAAGCCTTAGTCATTAAGATTAGATGTCTCATCCTAGGTTTTCATCAGCCAGGAGCTAATTCAGTCCATTCAGTCCTTCCTAAAATATGGACCTGAGCTTTGTGGGGTGAATCACCGACCCCTCCCCACTGACTGTGCAGGAAGTTGAGACACTGTTCTTAAGTCAGATTCAAAACAACACAAATTTGTCTTGTTTCCAATTACACTGCTGAGCTGAGAGCTCCTACTCACGAGCAATTGCTGCAATAATTGCAGCAACTCCTCTTCCAGCTGTGTCTTCAAAGGAAGATAAACCCGTTGTCTTCAGTACATGCATGGGGTAAGTGTCCAAAGTCTCTTTTGTTGGATCAGGTGCACAGATAATGTGCTTTGAAATCCTGCTGTGCAGCACTGTCACCTACCTGCAAGGAAAGCTGCTGCTAAAGCAGGAAGCGTTAGTTTGATCTAATGGCCAGGCAGTGCATTTGTATCAGAGATAGCAAGGACAAACACTTCAAACAAGAGCCAGCTGTTTCTCTGAGACTTTGAAAATTCATCAGCACCACTCTTCCTGTTTCGGAGAAGATAATGGAATCAGGACATGGGAGACTGCAAGCCCACGCCTGATCAGATTCCCTCAGCTATGGATAATATCACAATTAAACATATTAAAACATGCCAGACACTTCCTGCAGTTCATATTGCTTTGTTGAAGCCAGCACTCATTTTTACAAACCCTGCCACCAAGCTGAGTCCTGCTGCACCAGCCCTGCCCATGCTGTGTCCAGTTTTAGTTAAGGTGACAGAATCAGGTCTTTGTATGAACTTAAACCTCCACACAGGCAGCCCAGCAGAAAGGCTTTTAAAAGGAAGGTTTTGAATTATCATTGTCCAGAACATGTCATAACAGTAAAACAACATCAGGAAATAACAGAAATATAATGTACATTTTTCTCTGGAAATCCTTGGTGTTATATTCCCAGATGGTGTGAATCTGCGTAGATCTGGGAAATCAGTGAAGGTGCTCTGCCTTATGCCACTAAAGAAGTTGTCCCAGCAAACTCAGGCCTAAACATTTTTGGAGCCTCCTTGACCAAAAGGCAGAGAGAGGATGCAAGCAGGAGCTGCAGAGCTGGAATCTACCAGGGGCTGCAGGCGAGTGTGCACGTATCCTGAACTGGATCCCAATGAGATTCAGTTCACAGGTAAAGCTGTATCCTCATTATGCAAGTATAATGAGAATGTTTTGATGACATTTGAAAAGTCATGGTGGTCAAGTGAAATCCCCAGTGACAGGAAAAAAAGGCAACATAGCACCCATTTTTTAGAAGGGTAGAAAAGATGAACCAGGGAACTACTGACCTGTCAGCCTCACCTCAGTGCCAGGGACATCATGGAGCAGGTCCTTCTGGAAGCTATGCTGAGGTACATGGAACACAGGGAGGTGATATGGGATAATCAGCATGGCTCCACCAAGGGCAGGTCCTGCCTGATCAACTTTGTTGCGTTTTTATGATGGCATAACTGTGTCAGCAGACAAGGGAAGAGCCACAGATGTCATCTATCTGGACTTAAGTAAGGCCTTTGACACAGCCCCCCCATAACATCCTTCTCTCCAAATTGGAAACACATGGATTAGATTGGTGGACTGTTTGATGGGTGAGGCACTGGTTGTGAGATTGTACCCAGAGTGTGGTGGTCAATGGCTCGGTGTCTGATAGGAGATCAGTGACAAGTGGTGCTCCTCAGGGGTCAGTACTGGGACTGATGCTCTATAACATCTTCATCGGTGACATCAACAGTGGGATTGAGTGCACTCTCACCAAGTTTGTGGATGACACCAAGCTGCGTGCTGTGGTTGACACACCTGAGGGACAGGATGCCATTCAGAGAGCTAGATGAGCTCAACCAGTGGATCCAGGTGAGCCTTGTGAAGTTCAGCAAGTCCAAGTGCAAGGTCCTGCACATGGGTCGTGGCAACCTCCACTATCAGTACAAGCTGGAGAATGTAAGGATGGAGCACAGTCCTGCTGACTTGGAAGAATTGGTGGATGGGAAGCTGGACATGAGTCAGCAATGTGCCCTTGCAGCCAAGAAAGCCAAACAAACCCTGGCTGCATCAAAAGAATCATGGCCAGCAGGGCAAGGGAGGTGATCCTGCCCCTCTGCTCAGCACTGGTGAGACCTCATCTGGAGTACTGTGACCAGATGTGGAGTCCTCAGTACAGGAGAGACATAGATTTGTTGGGGCATGTCCAGAGGAGGGCTATAAAAATGACTCAAGGGATGAAACACCTCCCCTACGAGGAGAGGCAGAGGGAGATGGGCTGTTCAGCCTGAAGAAGAGAAGGCTTTGTGGAGATTTGAGGGCAGCCTGTCAGTATGTAAAGTGGGGCTATAAGAAGGAAGGGAGCAGATTCTTTAGCAGGGGGTACTGTGATAGGACAAGGGGAAATGGTTTCAGACTAAAAGAGGGGAGATTTAGGTTGGATATAAGGAAGGAGGTTTTTTATATTAATGGTGGTGAGGGACTGGAACAGGTTGCCCTGAGAGGTGGTGAAGCCCTGTTTTTGGAGACCGTCAAGGCAGGGCTGGATCAGGATCTGAGCATGCTGATCTAGCAGTGGGTGTCCCAGTTCATTGCAGGGGAGTTGGACTAGATGGCCTTTGCAGGTCCCTTCCAACTCTAAGAATTCTGTGATAAATCTAGAATGACCCTACAGAAACCACTGTAACACACATTTGAGCACAGTATGCACAAGAGAAGTTTCAAGCCTTTTGAGAAGTCTTTTTCTTTTGTATTCATGGGCTATACAAAACACGTTCATGCTGCCATACATATCTCATGGGTTGTGGTATCTTCAAACACCCCTGAAACATATGTTCTGCCTTCAAGCATTTTCATAGTCAGAGCCTGAGCTCTGCAGTATACTCCACACTGGGTTTTACTATGCAGAGACAATGCTTACTTCTCCATGTGGAATTGAGTTTAATAGAGGCTATCAATTCTTATTAATCAAAAGTGTTCTTTCTTTCTCTTCTCCCCAACCTTGGGATGATCTGGACAGGGAGGGTGGATGTCCTCAAAAGCAACAAACCATGGACAATAGGAGATTTCTTTCTTTGACCCTTAAACCTTCCCAAGGCTGCCCTTGTCCACGTACCCAAAATCCATGTCCAACCCAGGCTTCAGCAATCCCCAAGCTGCCAGCATCGCATGCCTGCACAGCACTGATGGGGCCACACTTCCACCTCTAGCACTTTGCTGAATCATAACTTCACAGCCCTGCAAGATCACAAGAACAAGCGCATATGGGAGAGAAAAGAGAGAAAAGAAAAATATGAACAGGAACACTAAAAGTAATATCTAACAACCAGCTATCACTTTCCAAATATTTTTCTTCTATTAATTTTAAGGGGGAAATCATTTGGTGGTAAATGGGGAATAAACTAAAACCATCTGCACCATGCGAGGCAGCTGTCAGAAAGCCAAGCAAGCTCTTTGGGTATATAGGCCTGATGTTTAAATCCACTGAAGCTATTCCAGCAGTGTCAAGCACACTGATGAGAGCGCTTTCCAAGTACTCTGCAAGAGGGACTTGCTCCATTGTTGTAGGAAGAGTATAGCTGAGATTAGAAAGATGCAGTAGAAAACCACTAAAAATGATGCAAAGTTTGTAAGAAAGAAAAAAAAAGAAGAATTGTATAGGGAAATCTGTCATATGGCACACGTCTATCTGAGAATAAAAGGAAGTCAGGAGGGCAGAGACAAGATCTCATGGACAGATGGGAGAAGATGCCGAGCACAGTATGTAATTTAAAAATCAGAGGTCAGACTTGAGTAGAAAGGGAGGAGAGATGCCCGTAAACAATTGGAGAAGAGTGACTTAGTCCAAGAATCAGTGAGCTTGTGGACAATTTGTCTAAGTGGTGAGCACCACCAGTCCTGGAGGAGGGAAAAGGAGTAAACTTCAGAGTATGTCCCACTGACCAGATTTTTGAGATAAGGTTAATGAGAAATTGGTTGATTTGTGCTTCCTGAGCTTAAAAGTGCAGATCTCCATGGATCATAACGTCCTGCCTGGCCGCTAATATTGGTGTGTTAAGATGAGCACAACTTCTCATCTGAATGTTAGGATAATGCAACAATACTTCTCCAGGGCAAATCTAAACTCTTTTTTATAGGATTAGAGACATATGAGGAATGTTAGTTGCATTATCCTTGGTGTTTGTCTGCTGCTAAGTGACTGTGTGGGGCTGGATTTCCCCAGCAAGGCCTGCAGGCCCTCCAACCTCCCTCTGCCCCTTTGGACACTGATGGCACTTCTTCTGGGCAGCCCAGGGAGGGCACAGAGCTGAGCACATACCTGCTGTGTCACCACCAGCTGTGACATCCTGCAAGACTTCACAGTGGCATCCCCAGACAGCCCCAGACCTGGTGTGGAGTGAACGTGCCCCAGCGTTTCCATCTCTGTGAAGTAGGCTGCAGGAGCAACAAATGTTTCCGGCAGCATCCACAGGAGATTTCTAAACTACAGATGCCTACAAAAAAGCAGCTCTTTTCCATGTCATCCTTCAGAGACGTTACATGAGAAAGACAAAGCTTCATTATAAATGCTCCATTATTTTCTTTGGCCCCTCTTTTACCAAGAGGTTGCTGGGATCCCTCTTTCAGGACCCATCTTCCCCTGCCTCCACGAGGGATTCCCACCAAATGAGATTCTCACGTCAAGTTTGTCTGGTCAAATGGGAGCCACCAGCGCTGTGATTTGGGTTTGGCTCATGGTGAGATGGCCCTGGACACACTGTGCTTCAGCTCCCAGAGTTCTGCATCAAACTTTGATCCAGAGGCTTTGGGTCATAAAGGTGGGAAAGAAACCTCACCTGTGTTCTCCTTTGGCCTGGCAGGATGGCCAGGCTCTCTTTCTTCTGCATCTGCAAACAATATCTCTAGTGAAGCTTAAACATCACAATGCAGACTGAGACAGTTCTGCAGATCTGCACTGCATATGCCAGATTTACATTTACTACTTCCATTCTATTCGCTTCTAGCAGAAGAAAGAAAGTAAGTTATGGAAAAAAAAAAAAAAAAAAGGATTAAAGCAGAGTAATATAGATACAGTGAACTTTTTTTCCCCAGATTTTATTAGTAAACTACAGTAAGAGCAGCTTAAGTGCTAACTATTGAGAAACAGTCAACTGTTCCTCTGTGGCAAGGACATATCAGTGCTTTGAAGAACCATTAGTTCCACATACAACATTAATTTCTGGAGATCTTGGTATGTAGTACATTGCAAACTCTCACCCTCGTGTTCCATGCTCAGTTCCTACCCTGCAGTTACAGCAGGCAGGGCTCTGTTTGAAGCCAAAGGATTCGTGCTCTTCTGAACCAGGAAAGCATTCAGAAAGACTTGCAAGGACTTGCATTCTTGAAAACTGTTAAAGAACTGAAGTGTGTGAAATCTCATTCATACTTCAAAAGCCGAGCTGCGCAAAGTGTGGTGCAATCTGTATCCAAAATCAGAACACCTTCTTTTATACCTGAAAGCATTCTTATAGACAGGTGGGAAGAGAACTGCTTTTTCAAATGGTGAGTGAATAAATTACAATTTTAGTGCTCCTAAAACGGTTTTGCTTCAGAACCATCACAATTCTTGAGTAAAGCTGTAAGTAAACAGAACATGAGCATTTTTCTGTGAAGCACAAGTCAAATGAAAGATCAAAGCCATACACTGAAAGAAAAGAAAATGTTAGAAAAAAATATAATTGAACAGTGTGTTTTTGGTAGAAAACCATTATGGGGTAATTTAGAAAAAAACAGTTGAATACCTTCTTAATAAAAAAATTAATTACTCCATCCCAATAGACACAGCATATAAACATTAATGTTTCAGCTCTGTTGTAAATGTTGCATTTGTTGTACTTCAGCAGTGTCACCACAGAGCAGTTTGAAAGGAGGTTCAGTGATTCGGTACTAACTGCAAAACCCATCTGCTCAGTGCTGCTGGAGCAAAGCAAATGCCTCCCAGTTTTGCCTGTGAGTTCATCAGAGCCAGGTGATGGGAGATGAAATGCATTGTTAGTGGTTCTGCTCAAAACTTCGTGTGCACAGAGGGAGGTGAGGTTGCTGGGCTGTATTGTGAGGGCAGTGCTAGGTCTGGTGCCAGCAGCAGGATCCCCAGAGGTGGTGGAAGAAGGGCACAGCAGGGCTGAATCAACATTTCCTGGTCTGTGTTTCCTATCAAACAATAGCTGACTGTGTCTAGATAGGTAGAGACATATCTATATGTGATTCTGGCACCAAAATTACTGCTCTTAGCTGGATTGGGTAGTTATGGATTCAAGTCCTTAGATTATTTCTGCCTTTCTTCCCGTGACTTGCTTATTTCTTGACATCTCCTCTGGACGCTTTGCAAATCCTAATCTCCTTATGCCTGAGCACTCACACACCTTCCCAACATCTTCTACTGGATGGGATCAGGAGACAATACTGAAGCACTGGTGGTCTGACCCTCTCATGCCATTGGAAAGCCTCCCCTAAGCTGTTCATGAAGTGGTTGTTCTTCACATGCAACTGTTTGATTGCCAAGAAGATCCATACCAAACACATATTGAAACAGCTTAACAGAGACCAAATATGGCCAAGAAATACTTGATCATAAATACGTCAGTTGTGGAATAGTCTCTTAACAGTGTGGAATCTTAAAGTTTTAGAGAGAGGAAGGTTATACATGAGATGGTTATTATGTTGTAAAGGAATTTCATTTCAACTGTTAAAAGGGAAAATAAATCATGCTTCTTGTACTGCAAAAAAAGAAGATTTTAAAACAAAAAAGGAGTTCAGCATACTATGGGATGGGATGGGAAGAGAATGAGAATACTGAGCCACACCTGCTTTTAAAAAATTTCCAGCTGAACTATTCCCATACTGTAGCCTTAAGTTGTCAATATATGCAGAGAATGGCTTGCGACAAGGCCTGAAGGCTGGTCACAGTCAGGCACCAAGTGTGCTTTAAGGGTCTGGGTCACAACAGTTTGTCCCAACAAAGCATAGGCATACATCAAAATACATCATACACTTTCCCCGTATGTCCCAGCCCATGCAGACCCCTACACTGTGCCGGCCTTTTGGGGTGGATAGCACAAGGGCAGCTGTTCACAGCAACAAGATATTGCCTGAAGATTGGCACATTGCTGCTCCACCCCAGTCCACTGGGTCTCTGTAGTGCTTGTTGCCGAGCTGGTGTGACTGCCCAGCTCAGCCAATGCCTTTGTTGGGGGTCACTATTTTTTAATACCCTTATATATTGTAACACTTATAAAGCACTTTGCAACAATAAAATGTTCTCATTATTTATGATATTTCCCCCGTCTTCTCTCTCAGTGTGATGATATACTTTAAACATTGTCAGTTTATACCTTCATTAAATCTCTCTATACATCCCCAAGGCATTCGCTGGAATCGTAATTGTAAACAGCACGTGACGTAAGAATCCCAGCCCATAAAGCTTGTTCATAGACACTTTGCAGCATACGCCATTTATTAGGGCTTCTACTAAAAGTATTATGTTGCCATACTTAGCAACCATAAAAAAAGTAAATAATTTCAAAGGATTATTTGATAGAAGACTTCTGTTTTAAATAGACCTTAGGAATATGTGGGAAATTGCTGGCAAAAAAAATGTTCCTCACTGACCCATTTCTGTGTATGTCTTTTCACTGCTATTTCAGCTCTGCAGCTTGTAGTTTTTTTTCTAGTTTCAGTGTCCATGCCAACTCGTCTCACTTTTTGATTGTAATACTGTTTTAAACACTGCTGCATATGCGCTGAATGGGTTGAATGAAAGCAGAGATGACAGCTCTGGTTCCAGGATGTGGATTGATGGTGCCCTGTCTGCAGTGCATTGCTTTGCAGGGGACAAAGAATGACAGAGCAGTAATTAACCAGTAATTAACCATCAGCACTGCCGCCAGTGCTGCCCAATGTCAAAGCATGGATTATAGGTCCCAGTCACCCTAGAGTCCTTAATGAGGAGAGAGCCTGGCTCCACATCCAAAATAGATACAAAGAAATCAACAAGCATGATATAAGATTACTGATGGATTTGTTTGAAAAGTTCTTAATTCCACTTTTTAAACTTGAAAACATAGAAACAACCATGAAAATAATTCTACTGTTTTGTCGCCTGAATCAACTGACGCCTCAAAATCCAATTTTATTTCTTACTGAATAAAAATCTTCTTACTGTATAAAAATCTTGATGAAAGCCACAAGTCCTGTTGAATCTAATTAGCTTTAGAGGTATTGTTCCATTAACTCTGTTTTGTTATTCAGCCTGTTTTAGTAAGTTTTACTCTTCCCTGTGTCAATGTCAGAGATAAATAGAGAGGTAGACTCACACGTAAGACTTGCATGCTTGCCCATGGTCAAAATTAGAGCACAAGATTTACAGTGACTTTGATGTCTTTGCTATTTTTGGGCCAAAGTAATTCTGAATATTGTGCAACAGCAGTTTGATCTCAGCTTTCTGCATTGTACCAAACAAAGTCGAGTATTGCAGGCACACAACTGAATAACTGAATACACATGGATAATACCACTGAATTCAATGGAATATGCATGTCTGGAAAGGAACTTGTGTATACAAATGCTTGCAAACGGAGGTTTATGCTTTACAGTTCACTTGGTTAACAGACTCGTCTTTCAACAAGATTTAATATTTAGTGTTGCTAATATTCTGACATAATTGCATAATTTTATTCCCATCCCTGCTTTGGGTGAAAGGATAAGTAACAGAAACAGAACAGAAATGCGGTGCATCACTGTCATCATTTTGCCATATTGCAGAATTGTTCATTGTAAGCCAGCATTTCCTTCATTTGCCATTGTTACGAAAATGTATTTTGTGGCCCTAAATCATAAAGGAAAACAAACAGCACTGAATTATAAACCCGAGGCTTGCTGCTGGCACTGAAACCAGCATTTCAGCAGACAATTAGCACATCTGATGTGCACAGACCCAGATACATTCTCATTAGAAACTAGTTCCAAAACAGCATGCTGCTCCAGCAAGGGAAAGTTAGATATCAAGAGGGCCCAGTTCTGGTCCCACTGTAACCGCTGGCAAACTCCCACAGTTTTCAGTAATCAACGAGATCGGGTCCAAAATGCAGACGTTAGATATACCATGAAAGAATGACTGTCTGGAATTTATTATGCAGTAGATATGCCACCAAACTGGAAATTTCACATAGGAAAAAAAAAAATCACATTGTGCTTTTAGCGTGGATAGGTTGGAAATGATGTAATAGAAGCATTATGATTTATAACAAATTTATGAGCTATGCAGGCAAGCCGTTCTCCAGGGATATGTGTGGTAAATGGAGAATACCAGTGGCAAATAGAATTTACTTCAAAGCAATCCTGCAAACCTCAAACACTTATTAGTCTATACATGACCTTTGTTAGTACACAGGAGTATAATGCAGCCTAACATAATGTTAACATCTACCTACAATGACACATCTTTGTTTAAACGGTTACTGAAAATGGGATGAAAACTTTACATAAGTTATGTGACATATATTTTTGACATTATGCACTATTATTTGAAAGTGAGTGCCTTTAAAAACCATTTTAAGTTTATTAAATCAATACACGTGCACACAACGAGCTGCTTTTCTGGTAAAATATCCATGGCACACCTCCGAAGGCATGATGTGCATCTAGCTGAGGCCTACAAAAACTTGTGGGCTCAGACAGGGCTTTGGTCCCAGTTTTGTGGATCCCAGCCCACACAGCAGAGAACAGCACATAACTCACAGCAAGCAGCAAACTCCTTCTGCAGAAATGCAGATTTCTGTAGTGCTGGCCATGATACGAAGCTACTTGCCCCTGAAAGGCTGTGCTAGTGCGAAGTGGATAACAGCAGCCTCAGGGCAGTTTTCATGGCTTTTTCCCTCTATTTTGAAGTTACACGTTACCAGGCCTGGTCTGTGAAATACTGCTCATAAATAACTACTGGCAATACATGATGAAACACTTTGTCTCACACCAACACACTAGGCACCAAAGTTTTTAGCCAGACAAATGGCAAGAGATGAGTGTCATGGGGTAAGAAGGGTAAGAAAGCTAAAAGGGCCCTCCTAGGGCCATATGATGGCCTGCCCTCAAAAGGAATGTAAGTGGCAATAAAACAAAAGGACTGTGCTGCCAGCAGGTCAAGGGAGGTGATCTTTTCACTTCCACTCTACTCAGCACGGGCGAGGCTGCACCTGGAGCACAATGTCCAATTCTGGACAGTAGAAGAGCGAGCTAAACATACTGGTTAAAGTCCAACAAAAGGCTGTGAAGATGAAAATGGCACTGGAGCATCCCTCACATCTCTTGGGCATGGAGTGTCCAGCCTGAAAAAGAAAAGGCTCAGAGGGGATCTTGTTAATGTCCATAAAAACCTGAAGGGAGGGTGCAAAGAGGATGGAACTAGGCTTTTTTCAGTGTTAACCACTGCCAGGACAAGAGGCAATGGGCACAAACTGGAACACAGGAGGTTTCCTCTGAATATCGGGAAGTACTTAGTGACTGTGTAGTTGACTGAGTGCCGGCATGGGCCATAAAAAGATGTTAGAGTGTCTTCTTCCTTAGAGACATTCAAAAGATCTAGGTGGCACTGCATGAGCAGTGGGATTAGACAAGATGATCGCCAGATGTCCCTTCCAACCCCAACCATTCTGTGGCAACCCTGATGCCACACTTCATTCAGTGATCTCACTGGCATCTTACGAGCCACAGCCATCTATAAAGCCCTTGGAAACTCACTGTGTTTTTAAAACACTGATTCTTTTACAAATTCACACCTATTCCAGAGACCATTTATCCTTGTATTCATGCATCATACTTCCGTGAGCACTGAAAGAAGCACTTTCCACTCCAATTTGAGAAGAGTGAAGAAGAATTGTGTCAGGCAGCCCCAGACCTCATAAATTTTGTTAGAGGTGAATGCATTATGATGTCTGTGAACATCAGTAGAACTCAATTGTTTACCAGCAGCTGAGACATAGTAAAGGATGTCTGCCTGGATTACTGTAGCTATTTTGCATGGAATAAAACTAAATGAACTGCTATGCCTTTCACATGGAAATGGCAATATATGATCAGAGAATTAGGCTTTCTGACAAAAAAAAAAAAAAAAAGAAAGAAAGAAAGAAAGAAAGAAAAGAGAACGAAAATGCATTTGTTATTCTGAAACTTTCTGGTGTTTCCCTGAAAAACAGAAAAATGAAACATGGAGAACTACATCCTCTCAGAAACCTACAAGCTATGTTTACCCCAAAACTGGAAATACATTCTGCAAGAAAGTTACACACATATTTTTCAGTGAAACATTTTTGATCAGCTTTCATAGAAGACCTACAATGCTTCATTTTGACCACACAAGTCAAATGAAACCAACTCCAAGAAGTTTTACTCATCCTCAGATCCTGTAGACCTGTTTTAGACAGTAAATTCCCCCTTCTTAATGGAGTGGAGTAGCAAAAAGAGTCATACAGTCAGGCACTGTCTCCAGGATCTGTGTGTACCATTCTGGGGCACAGGAATCACAAGAAACTGGACTGGGATATTGAAACTCAGATTTCTCCGTTCAAAGAACAACTGTCTAAGTGGTTTATTCTACCAAGATCACTCCTACCATTCTTTTAATATTCAGTCACCCAGAAGGAGACTGAATAGTTTTTAAGTCTTCATGAAAACAATGGTATATTTATCTCAGATTTAATCAACAAAGGAAAAGAAGGATGCTACAAGGGTAAGCTATTCAAACATCAGTGTAATGTTGGATGTCAGACAATACCATATTGTAAGTAATACCAAAAAAGGTTTACTTCTATAGCAACATTTAGGGAAAACATATGATAACAATAAAAATGATTTCCACAACCTTTTCACCACTTGTTCCATGTGGGAACGATAAGTGATACTCTTGCTCTACATTTTTAAAGAAATATTCCTCACAAATAATACATTACAAGCTTTGTGCACTGAGCCTCTATTGTGCGTGTGTTCTCAGTTATTACTTTTCTGGAACATGAATTGCATTATGAACACCAGTGTGTAAACTCCACTTGGACTCATTTAAAGCCATTTCAAGGGGCTGTTTCTAGCCCTGAGTTCTATCAGAACTGAGGGAATGGTTTGGTTTTGAGTCATCTTCCCCTAGCTGCCATTTGAGCATAAATATTACAATTCGTTGTTTTTTAAATCAACACCGGATGAGACCATTAAATAATATGCATTCGTTAAACAGATCGTGGTCGTGATCTGTATCAAGGCACTGCCAAGAACGTATATATGTGTATTATTGCTTAGTTCTGTGCTCTGGCTTACATTTTTAAGCCTGCGTCAACTCATAGCAATAATCTTGCAGCCAGAAGAAAATGGATGTACACTGTTCTGTTTTTTTTTTTCAGAGGATTCCTCCAGCAGCAAGATGCATGCCTTGATCAGTAGGCTCAACAAATAGAAATACTGCATAGAAAGCCTTGCACGCTTTTCATCCAAAGACCGCAAAATCTTTGGCAAAATCTGATTATGTCAGTTGTGCTACAACCCTTAAAAGAGGTAAAATTGAGCGATAGCTTTGGTGCAGATGGCTAAACTGATGCAAAGAAAGCTTGAGGGCATGACTATATGAGCAGCATTCACACCTTTGATGGTAGTATGGACATAAAGACTTGCTCCAGATCACACAATCAAGCTGTGGTGAAGCTTGACACGAAATCAACAGCAACTCCTTTGTTCCAGTCTGGCCTCCTTGGGCTGGGTTTCATTATGCTGCTTTCCTCATATCCCTTTCTCTTAAATACAGGACTAGATCAGACAATGAGATTTTATGAAATGTAAAGTCTTCTTCTGAACTCCCTAAATATTTTTTAAAAGAGGCATGATTCAGCGATAATATCTTGTGTTACTAGCCTGCCCTCACATTTCAATTAACAAGGCTGTTGTTTCTTTCTGCTTGTCCTTGTATATAATGCTGCCAAAAATAGATTTTAAACATGAGATTTTACCTTCAAAAAAGCAGAGATTCCAGCAGAACAGACAGACACAGTGACAGAAAGGAGTAGTATTTTACTCCTCCGCTTTCCTTTCCTCTTCATCTCCCTCAGAGTTATGCCCAGGTTTATCTGAGGATGAGGAATGGGAAGAAGCCCTGGATTTGTTGCTGCAACATTGTTTGTTGTTTTCACTTTTTATTTAAGATTTTGAGCTTCAAATCAAAACCACACGTTTTCAAGTAGCCAGATCTAAATGCCCCTTAGCCTTTCCCAGACTGTGGTGGTCTGACAAAAGAATCTCCCTCAGACTAGGCTAATTTTACTGATAAAATGTCAATTTTTCTTCTACTGTAAATCAGTGTATTCCAGTCATTGGAATTAACTCCAAATTGTTGGTCTGGACATGAACTTCACAGTGAGTCCCTCCTCTATCCTGGCTGACATTTTCCCATTAATTTCTTCTTCCCTTTCATCCATTCATTGGCTGATGAGCCTATAAATACGCTTCATCTGCTTTTACTTTGCTTTTTAAGCATAAACCAATACTGAACACGTTGACTTGATTATGTCCAGAGGCAAAAGCCTTGCATGTTTCTTAAGTCATGGCAATAGCTTGAAACTTGACTTTCTATTCTTTCTGTCCTCTAAGGTAATCAGTGGGTTACCTCCTCATACTCCCAGGGTAGATAGTGTCATACAGAAGAAATGCTGTCTCTGAAAAGTGATTATCACTTACAGCCAAACTGAGCAGGCAGAACTGTGTAGGAAAGCAGCAAATAGTGACCAGGTGCTCTCCTGATCCCTGCACTGCTTCAGAAATTTCCTTCCCAGCCCCAGCAGAAGACCTCTGCCCTCCTCGATTTCTAACACTATGTAGAAACCCTTTCTGTCTGGGAGGTGCTGTCAGTTTTACCCACAGCCTGTCCATGCCCAGGCATCCCTACCTAAATTAATGCTTCCTTCCTCTAACCTTCCAGACCTCTTTCTTTAATAGAGCCATTTACCTCAATCCCTGTGAGGATCTCAAGGAATGTTTTCACACCTAACTCTTCTCTGGTGTATGGTTTAGATAGCTTAGTGATTTTTAAAAGGTTCATTTGTTAGTGGCTTTGATCTTTTGTGTATCTGTATGGTGAGATCACCATGGGCTCAGCTTGACCAGTGGCCATTGGCGTAGGCCTGCCTGTGGCCATCACGGCTGGAAGTGTTCTTGCAGCCAAGCTCTCTGGCTGAGAACACTCCTCACTGACAACCCCTGACCAAGGAGCTCACTGCTTCACCGAAGGAAGGCAGTGACAAAGAGCTGGGGCTAGGCTGGAGAAATTACCCTTTATCTAGCACAGATACAGCCACACTGAATGGCACACACCGAGACAAGCTGACTGAATATGACAGGCGTCAAAAACCTAATGTATACCCTGTGCTGCATTATCACAAGATCTTCTTTTCAGTGCCTTGCTCCTGAAGTATTTTCAAAGAAAGAATCATTAGGAAGTAGCTGCCCTAAAACAAGAAATGTCAAAGCTGTAGTGCATTATTCATAAGAATTTCAGATAAGAATCTGATCATAAAAAGTGGTTCACTTCTGACATGGATTAAAATTACATTTTGCATTTCATCTTACGTTACATTTACATACATTAAAATTACATTTTGCGTTATCTTTCCTTTCCCAGATGGTTTAGTAGATCTAAATCCTTCAAAGAGTTTAAGCCTCTTGCTAGCAAACATATTGCAACTAACTTGATCAAACGATAGCTGTGATTCTTAATGCAAGTACTACAAAAAAATAACATTCTTCCTATATCAGCAATAGCAGGAAGAGAAATTGGTCCAAGTCTCTGAGAAATCACAGCTAGTTTATCATTGATTAGGAGGGACTTTGGATTAGGCTTTTATTACATACCACATTCTAGCCCTGTGCAATGTACACATCAGAAAAAGAAGATGAATGCTTATAAACCATCACCAAATAAGTTTCCCCATAAAAAACAGCATTCCTGCCTACATGATAGCAGAAATGCCGCATGGTGCTGGAATAACAGGATGCAAAACATCCTCTGGAAAGTGTGCGAGTGGTTCCTTCTCTGGTATGAGCTGGGCAGTGTGTGTTTAAGCTGCTGCTGAGAGCTTTCCTGTAACTTTCATCAAAGCAGACATTGGGTCCTAGTTCAAGGGAATAATCTAAATCATGTCACCTTTCAGACTAGAAAGCTAGTTGGTTTTCTTTTGTTTTGTTTTGCTTAACCACATGGTTTGTTGTATTCTGATCATGAATGGCATAAAAATAATCTATCGGTAGTAAGTAAACAAACCCAAAGAGAGAAAAAAAATGAGAAACTAGGCCAAACTGCTAGAAATGATAAATAAATCCCTTGTTATTCTTACCAAGTTTCCACAGATTTCAACAGAAAGGGCATATGGAGTTGGGTCTCTGACAGAGAGCTTGGCCTCTCTTCCCAGCGGCCTCCTCTGTGCTGGAAGTTTGTTCTCCCAGCTGCGTGTCAGTATCTGTAGCACAGTGGCTTCCTTAGAAGAAATTTTCCAAAGGAAAAACTACTACACTTGTACTATTTGTCTACATTTTATTGTGTGAAAATAACTTTGAAACTTCCATAGCTTCTGTTGCTCTTCCCATTCATGTGTTCAACACCAATTTTGGTTAAGTACAGCAGAGCAGAGGGGGCACTTATGTCTTTTGCAGATAACAACAGGTTGCTTTCCCTGTGGTATCAAATTTCCATCCCCAAATTTCCCCCATTGTCACACTTTTCTGACGGTGGTCATGCTGTCACAACTGAGCACTGCTGGAGTCTCACATTTTCTTGCATCTTACAACCACCTTGATTTTCCCTCTGTGAGAGGTCCCAAAGGAGAATTTCAGTTATTCCTGAAACATTGCCTTCTTCTGGCAACTGTTTGATGCCTTCTTCCTCCTCTTCTTTCTCCTTCCTCCTTCCTCTCCCCCACTACACCTGCCTTTTTTTCCCTGCTCTTTCATTTCCATTTAGCTATTCCCTTCCCAAGTAGGCATCTCCCACTATGACAAGGAGAGAAACCAGTGTGGTGTTAGCTACCATCCCACCCAGCAGACACTGTTCACAGAGCAGTTGAGCCTTGCAAGCTAGGACAAGGTGCCAGTACTGTGAGGTACTGGTATGGAGCTCTCTGTAATCTCTGATTCATCGTGGACAGCTGTGGTTCTGGCAGCGAGGTGCCAGGCTGGCTAATATCGAGGAGCGTGGCCACATTGTGGTGCTGCTTTCTTGCATTTTGCAAAATCTGAGTGGGACTGTGCATACAAGAGAAGCTTGACTTTAAGTCCAGCGTTCAAACAGCAACACAGGTACAACCATGGTCCTGGATGCAAGAGAGCATCTCTCTGGAGAGCTCAGCTCATATGCTGAGAGTGAACACGTCTCTCCAGCCATTCCTATGCTTAGTGCTGTGTCCTCATGTAGTCAGTTTGGCCTTAATGTCTGTGAAGTACTCGCTTGCCAATAGTTTGGTGTAAGTGACAGCACTGTTCTCAAGCCATACAGTCCCAGCCCATGAAATAGCATAAGAATCCCATGCAGAGAGCAAGAACAAGCCAGTTCTCCCACAGACCAGACTCCCACCATCCTCAGAGGGTGTGTGGATGCCAAGTCTGCAGAAAGATTAAATGCAGAAAGTGCACCCTATTGATATGTTCTTGCAATATACGCAGTGCAGTGGTATGTCACCCAGCCCAGCTCACCCCATTATTTATAACTGCCTACGTGGCTGATTCATGTCTCCTGAAAACTTATTGCCATGGCCTTGTTTTGAAAGGAATGCAGTGTCCCACTCCCCTGGCAACTCCTGCCGGACCTCTCCTTGTCTCATTTATTAATTCATTCCCTGCCAAGAACAGCACGATGATGTCATAACTAAATGTGCTTTGAAATCAACATGATATAAAGGACTTCTGAAAGGCTTCAGGCTGGCAAAGCACTTAAACACACGCGTGACTTTAAGCATACGAGCGGTAGTCCCGTTGGTTTCAACAAAGCTACACATGTGCTTAAGTGCTTTGCTGGATCGAGGCCCACACTTGACAGACAACTCAGGTTATGCTTCAAACAAAGGACCCCTTTGACACAGAATTTTCAAAGAAAAACACAAAGTTTCATATAATCCCTCTAACCGAGGGTAGAGCCAATGCTGAGCCCACAGAAGCTGATAGCAAGCCTCCCATTGATTTCAGCAAGGCCGGGCTTCTCCTCCTAGGCCTGGAACCGGGCACATGTTGCAGCTGCTCCGTCATTCTGAGCAGGGAAAAAAATGACACGGTTAGTTTTTCTCCAAGAACTGAAAATAAAAATAACAGCTTCCATTGGTTACAGGCCGTGGTTGTGGTAGCTGGTGTCTGTACAGGCTTTAGCTGTGTTATTCTTGCCGGAAAACCTAAAGAAGTGATCCTCTTGTCTACAAATACAGACTTGTCAAGGTTGAACAGTAATGTTCAATGTCATCGTAAGCAAAACTGACATTTTATTTACTCATTTGTTCCACTGGAGTGTCAGCTCAGCAATGATTAAAGCTGTCAGTAGAATCAACAAATACTGTAAAAACACTGAGCTGCCAGTCCAAGTTTCTGTTTCGTTGAACATGTTAGTTTGAGTGAAGCTTTGCCTGAATGTTTTGATGGTTTTGTGGCTTATTTTCACTAATTAATTTGCTTGACAAACAATGTCAATGGAGGCAAACAATGTAATTGACAAATAAAATGGCTCTCATTCACTCATTCCTCCAAAGGAAATCCTGTGCAATTGGATGTGAGCTTACAGCTGATCTGCAATTTTGACCAGAACCCTTTTTGTGCTGTTCAAATTTCTCTCAAGGAGATGAAAGTCATCCATCTAAAGGAGAGATTAAGGGTCTAATCTCAGGACGATAATGTGCATGAAAGAATCAACCTGTACAGACATCGTTTAAGAGGCTGTTAGAATAGCAGCGGGTAGATTTTCCTCAGTCTGTACATGAAGAAGGAAGAGAAAGGGAAGCAAGGGGGTACAAGGGGAAAAATGACCCTGGGTTTTCAAGCTTAATTGCAAACCTCAGAGCTTAGATCAGGTCGGCCTGCAAATTTTATTGCTTTGTTCACACACAAAATTAAGCTCTGGAAGCCCTTAAAAGCCAGGTTCAGAAAAATAATTTGCTTTTGCTGCTGGTGACAGAAAATAATTTTTTCCTAGATTACATGGACAGAAGGCGTAGTTCCAGCGAATGCAAGATGCATGAAAGGACAGATGTGGTATAATTTCTCAAACTGTGATGCTGGCATGGTATTCCTAGACAAAGAAATAACATTGCAGTCTGTGTACTGTAATAGAATAGCTTAGGCTTGCTGTGTGACTAGTTCTAAATCACTTCCTATTGACTTTCTTGAGAGAGGAGACAGCCAACAGAACTTTAACATATAAAATATCCTTGCAGTTGCTTATAGAATCATAAAATCGTAGAATCTTTTGAGTTAGAAGGGACCCTTAAAGTCTCCTAGTCCTATGCAATGATTCAGGACACCCCCAGCCACATCAAGCTGCTCAGAGCCTGGTCCAGCCTGGCCTTGAATGTCTTCAAAGATCCACCACATCTCTGGGCAACCAGTTCCAGTACCCTCACTGTAGAAGACTTTTTCCTTATATCCAGCCTAAAGCTCCCCTCTTTTAGTTTGAAACCATTTCTCCTTGTCACAACAGACCCCACTAAAGAGTCTGTCCCCTTCTTTCTAATAGCCCCCCTTTGGATACTGCAGGGCCTCTCTCAGGTCTCCCTGGAGCCTTCTCTTCTTCAGGCTGAACAGACTCAGCAGTCTCAACTGGTCTTCATCTCTCCTCTACTGAGGACTCCACATCTGGACACAGTGCTCCAGGTGAGGCCTCACCTGCACAGAGTAGAGGAGCAAGATCACCTCCCTCAACCTGCTGGCCACACTTGTAAGCCCCATGCTTACAAAATCAAGAGGAACAAAGGAAAGCTACCCACGCATTCTAAAATAGAAATCTCCCATTTTACTTATGAAAATTTACTTAAAATTACTGAATGAAGTTGCATCTAAAAATTCTTTCACATCTTCTAATTAAGGAACAGTGTTCTAATTTGAATTTTTGTCCACAATCCTGCCTCACTTCTATTCTTGAACCAAAAAAGTTTCAATACTGTTTAAGATAGCTAAGTGCTACTTTTATCTTTACAGCTGCGTGCAAATACACAATGGCAGCATCACCAAAGATGTTTCCAAAGTAACTTTGGGTGAAGGCTGAGCACAATATGTTGTTCAAGTTTCTCCTTGTAATTCAAAGTTGTATTTTTTTTCCTCTGAAATAATAATAACAGTAATAATTCTTCATTTCGTAAAGGCAATAGAGCCTTACAACTGTAGACCAGCTAAAACCATAGCAATCTGTCATAGCACCTGATTGTGTAAGTGATCTTCGAGCTAATGAAATGCCACGGAGCAGACACTGCTATGCTTTATTCTCTCGTTTAGGTGACACTTATTTGCTTCTAGGACACCTCCATCTTTAACAAAAAACACCCTCTTAAGCCCATTTAAAAGGTATTCTGTGGTATTCTATATTCTTCTGCCCTTTGTTCTGTTTGCATCATGCTTTCTTGCTGCACAAATGTGTCTATAATGGCACTGTTCAGCAGAAGCAAAGTCCTCAGCAGATTCCTTCCATCCTTGATGACTTCTCTGTAGGATACCATGAGTGTGGGTCTGCATTCTTCTCAGAAAAGAACAGGATCCTATTCATATTAAAGAGCCATTTACTAGCACGTCCTTTTTATGTGTGTTGTTGTTGTTGTCTTTGTTCTTTAAAAGAAAAAAAAAGATGCTGGAGAAATTATTTAGTCTAGCAAATGCTCTAACAGGACACACTCAGCTTTACCTTAGGTGACCACCTACTCAGTAGGTATGTAATGAAGCTGAGGTATTGGGGGAACAACATCTGGCAAAGGCTTGTGAATTACAATTTTCTTTTGCAAGTGGAAAACCATATCCTGCACCAGGTCTCAGTGGGGTTTAATGCTGTCAGAGCATACAAGGTTTGTTTTGATCTGTTATGGAGTAACACACATAGCTTTCAGTTCACACTAATAACATCCCCGTGCCTGGGGTATACACCAATCCAGAGGCTACTAATTAAAGGTTAGAATTAACCAAACACAGTTCCTCTACAAAACATATGAAACTTATTAGAACATAAAAGTGACGGCTGGTTCTCAATATAAGCAAAGCAAAGAATGCGGGAGTATCGTGGAGGGTTATTTAAGCACATTTTATTTCATCATATTAAAAATTTCCTGTGTCTGCCAGTTCAGCACATAACATTTTAACGTTTCATGTGAAAACACAGCAAACTTTTAAAGAATCAATTATCGGTACTGCATATCGTAAAATAAATTCTGTTTTCAGTATCACCATAAAGCTTTTTTATGTAATTTTCTTCCAAAAGAGGTTTTTTGAAAGTTCACAATTTTAAAAGCAGAGCAGCACAACACGGCTGTGAGACATGCTGTATTTATGTAAGTTATCTGCCCAGCATTTTGGGACTTAACAGCAAATACAAGGGCTCAAACTGCAAGTGTGCGCAGTAGTATGACAGTCCACGCTACTCTTGGGGTGAGGAAGCACAATCAGGCACACCCATGCTACATAACAGTGCTTGATCTACAAGCAGAAAACTTCTTTAAAATAAAGGGAGCAACATAACCTTGTAGCCTTCGGTAAAGAGGGTATAATATGAGTGCTATGCAATTTATGTGCCCACTACACGCTCCTACTTACATCTTAAAAATACACCCTCATTAAGCCCTCCAGTGTTATCTGTGATCTTTGAAGCAAATGCTTTGGGTGCCGATATGCTATCTCTGCTGGCAGAGCCTCCTTTCCCCAGTAGTGAGTGTCTCCAACATGTTGCAGCCTGTTTGCTCAGCCTGATAATGTCTTCACATAGGACTTAATGAACTCATTACCCTTAATGCTGTTGTAACAAGATAGCTTGTAAATGTACTCATTTTTTAATTAGGTCTATTCAGCTGTGTGAATTGAGTTATATAAGACTAATTAATTAATGTAATTGAAGACCACATAAGGATGGGGCTTCCCCAACTGGCAAAATATGTGTTTGCCAAATAGTTCTGTTACCAGGATTAATTAAGGGAGTCCTGGAAATGGCAACTTCAAAGCTTGTAGAAAAACTCAAAATCCATTCAGGAATAATAGTTATGGTGAAAGCGTTTTTTTTAACAGTGACTTTCTCACTACTTTACTTCAGTACAAAGAAAATAAAAGGTAAGACTATAAAATCTGCACTTGTAAGTTGTTTAAAATTGGGTTAGGGTCCTATAGCTTCTAATTAAAAGATAAGAGCTGAAATCACTGAACATAGATGTATGTTATTAAACTGTGCACGTGTTGGTTTATAGCCAACACAAACCTTCCTCCCACAGGCTCCTTTTTTTGATCAAACTGAGACACTATAAAGATCCCACTGCAGCACATTTGTGCAGCTCTGAGCACAACCAGGTTGTGCTGCACAGCCAGGACTCCTAGGCACTACAGCTAAACTGAGAATCCACAGGAACAAATGCTCTTAAACACACTCATGTTTCGAGATCTGGCCCCTGAAGGCTATGGCTTACAGAGCCCTAAGGCAGACCACAAACATATTGAGCTTTGGCAAAATTTAGGTGGTACTGCATACATACAGTAACATACACCATGGGTTTAAAACACTGTGAGGTTAGATATAAGGAAAAATTTCTTCTCCGAAAGAATGGTGAGGCATGGGAAAGAAGGTGCTGCCCAGGGAGGTGTCAGGGTCACCATCAACTGGAGGTGTTCAAAAAATGTGTGGATATGACGCTGAGGGACATGGTTTAGTTGGCATGGCGGTGATGGAGCTAGATGATCTTCATGGTCTATTCTAACCTTATTTATTCTATGATTCTATGATTGTTTGTTGCTTAATGATAATTATACTCATCATTGTCTTTAAGAATTTTTTTATTTAAATGTTCTGTTTACTTGTTTGAAAACACAAAATGACTATGGGCAGTTGACGTGTGCTAGTAGGAAGTTGAATAGGGAGAAGGAAGGTGAGGAGCCTGTAGCCCTCTCCTTTCTCTCTCCTTCACTCTACCTGTTCAACACAGGGACACCTTGTCACCTGTATTGACACCACCTCACCCTTCAAATCAAGCTTCTGTCTCACCCTTGGTGATAAAATAACAGACATCTATAGTCCATGGTCACTGGGATCATTGTCTAAATTGGGTGTGCACTGCCAACTGATTCCCTGGAGACTGCTGGTAGCCACATCTTGGCTGGACTGTGGGCAAAGTGTGGTGTTACTAAGGAGCACGTTTCACCATTTTAAAGGCTGTGGCAACATGAAAAAAATATTTTGAAAGTGAATCCTATGGGAATGAGCAGAGTTCTAAGGTCTTCTGCTTCTGGCTCTCAGAAGGACACAGATACTATACCTACTGTATACCTATTGTAAATATTCATATGATGTTCTAGATATTACTTTGTGCACACACATCTTTACATGTAAGTAGTGGATTGGAAACGAGTGCAGAGCTCTGATGGAAGAATGAATGCTCATTTTCCTGAGCCCATTTCACCCTTGAGACCCATGTAGAACATGAGTTTGTGCTCTCTTAGCCAGAAGACAACAGTATCTTGGGTTAGAAAACATCAGGAATGCACAGCTATGGGAGGCTTGGATACCACAGCAGGGAAGGCCTGGTTCCCAGGTGAGATGCAGCAGACAGCTCACACCTGAGGTGCTCTGGCCACAGCATGAAGTATTTGGCACCACATTGTGATGGTGGTTTGGGTGGCTTTTCTGATCAAAGTGCCCAAAATAACGAGCATTCTGTATGGCAGCCTGCCAGACTTGTTTTTGTGGCAAGACATAAGGATGCATCCTTATATCCTATAGCACTGTGGGAGGGTGCATGGAGATGTTCAAGGGTCCAAGCTTTCCTTTGATACCCTTATGTGAAAGAATGCAATTCTGGCTAAATAAACTTACCCAGATTTGCATAGGTGAGAGTCTGACACAGTGACAAAGTATTCACTACTACTGAGCTCTGTATTAAGTTCTGCCATTTTTCCCGCTTACACCTTCTTGTATTCCAAAGTGTCTTAGTGGGGTTGAGTACAGAGTACAAGCTTTGTTTTATTCTCTGTCCTCAGCAAAGAAAAGAGAGGTTTATAACTGAAGTATTAGTTATTATATTGCCACGTTTTCCAGTGCAAGCAATTGATCTCCTGAAGGTTAAAGACTATAACAGGTAATAGAAGCTGAGAACCCAGTCAAGGTCTTTCTAGTAACGGATCAGTCATTTTTACCTGCAGTGAGTTTCATGAGGTTCCCTTCCAAATGTTGTCAATTACGTGCTGGGAAAGTAGCAGTCATGTGTGGTGAAAAATATGTCCTTTCTGAACACACAAAGAGAAAAAAAGAAAACAGAAAAAAAAAAGAAAAAAGAATATTACGATAGAGCAATTGCCCTCTTAGCCTATATAAAATCCTATTAAAAATTGTTATGCAACAGCATTTTTAGCCACCATAACATGAAGCAAACTACAAGGGAAGGTAACGGTGCCTTGCTCCCTTTCAGTCAACACTCTCTCTCTGCCAAATTCTTAAATGTCACAGGAATGTAGTTCATGTGTTTCACAGATTATGAGCTACTTTTCCCACTGCTTTGACCACCAGACACAACAGCATCCAAATGCAACACAATGGTAATTCAAACAAGACTGCACTTCCTTTTATGCTATAGGTGTAACACCAGAGTGGGAACAAAATAGATCTGTGACCCCTGCACTAGTCCAAAAAACAGTGTAATGATTTTTATGGTAGGGAAAGAAAGCTGGAGGAAATAGACTAGCAAGATAAAAGAGAAAGACAATTAGCAGGGCTGAGCCTCAAATCCCCTCTGATGGATGTAGCTTATCTTCAGGATGGGCTCTAGATGCCCAGCTGAGAACAGAGTCTTTAATTTTGATTACTTTGCAGACAAGGGTGCCAAAACCTTGTAAAAATGTCATCTGTAGAAAGGACACTTCTAGCTGAAGCTGAGCCTCGTGGTATCTCTTCCGGAAAAGCAGTGACGAAAGAAAACAGGCTACAGACACAGCTTTCCTGGAGACCTGCAGTGCCCTGTGATTACTCTGGCCACCCTCCAGGAAGAGCACACAGACAAATGCTTTACTTATTATCACAAATAGTTCCAAACATGCTTTTCAATCACACTCATAACGTAGAAAATACCCTCAACTACAATTATAGACACAGAATACCCTCATCTGGGACTGCGTACACAATTTTTAAGTGGATACATTCTACCACACAGATGTCCAACTAATCATGGGAGAGAACATACTTCAGACAGTAATAATAAAGACCGCAAAAAATTTTTTCCCTTCCATATCTTTAACCTGATTGTGAACTTTCCACTTCTAAATGTGAATTTCTTGCCTTTCTGTTTTCTATGAAGCGCACTTCGAACCAGATCTTGAACTGCAAACACATAAAACGGTTTTTGTCAGAAAGCGCTTACCCAAATGTTTCTGGATTTAATGTAAGCTTGCCTGCTTAACCTCCTAGAGGTCAAGATGTTTTGTAATAACCAGATTTCAGCACGAAGAGGAGGTTGGGTGGTACAGTGAGAACCTCAGGATAAAATCTCAAGGAATAATGTGCAGTGCTCATGGGATGGAGGGTAAAAAGATGAGCTTGGGTACTTCCAGGATGAGCTCTAAATTTTCTAGTGCTGTTACTTACAAATCTGTCTGAAACAGTGTTATAATGGCAGCTACCAGGAAAAACTGGAAAATATCCAAATATTTAAAGAAAGTGAAATGAAGGTTATGAAATAGAAAGCTCTTGTGGTCACTTTTTCTTCACAGGAAATAGCAATCATTTCACTCCACTGAAATCATAAAAGTAATCGGTGTCATTTAAAAGATGTATTTGCTGACACGCCAATGATCAGGACACGGGGTGAGAATGAACGTGGGCTAGATTCTTATTTCTTTGGAGAATCCCATGGATTTCCTCCAGAGGAGGAGCTCCACCAGGCCACTACACAAGGGTGTCATTCCAACACCTACCTCTCTAGGTGGCCCAGAGTCCATCCCTGATTCATCTTGGCACACTTCATTGCTCTGCTGTGTAGATTAGGACTTACTCCCAGAATCCAGAGAGTCTGGTAATGCAAGAAGTTTTCCTGAGGTGTACAGGGTGGCACAGAGCACCGCACACACATCTCAATTCTCTTCACCAAGGCTGTTAGGACTCTAAGAGGAGTCATTCCTTGTGCCTCCTTTCCTGACTAGCCCTTTTTGCCTGGTGTCCTCAGGCCAGTACTGGCACAGCTCAGTGGATGTGGTGGGAAGCAGTGGAAGAAAGGAGTTCAGGTCCTTGGCCCTGCTCACCATTTTGTTTTTTTCTTTATCCACAGATAGAAATAAGTTCATAAACAGACAGAGACCAGACCAGCAGGAACCCTCACTTCTAGTACAGACCCTAAACAGAAAGATTAAGGAAGTAAGTTCCCTTCATTGGGATCTTCCATAACCATGAGTTTTGCATATCTCTGTGCATCTTTAGAAGGGTTCTTTGCTCTAGATAGACCCAAACTGGTGTCCAAAGCACTTGCCTGGCTACAGAAGCTGAAGTTCCTCAAATGAAGGGGCACCTGAAGAACAGGTCTTGCTCCTTCCTGGGAGAGCCTCTGAGCCACACTGCCAAGAGGGACAAAGAACACCAGAATTTCCAAAGAAATCTGTGATTATTTCAGGGCTTACGCCTAAAAGTTGATCACTTTTGCAAACATGTGTGAACACATCCTCAAGAGAGGTGCCAGCATATTGGCAAGAGAAAAAGTTTCAAGCTCTCCTCCTTCCTTTGGCAATTTCCACATCCTCAGTCAGAGGGTTCGTTGCTACAGCTCTGGTCTGGTCACCCATAGCCTTCTTCTTTTCCCTTTTGTGGGTAGCTACTGTGATGCCCACCTCAGCATCCCAGTGGCTTCACCTACAGTACTACACAGACAGTTCAGCATGATGCCAAACTGACAGCATCTGCATGGGTTCCCAAAATGGGATAATGCCATAAAAAAAAATTGAGGCCTTGGGTCTTCACTGGAGCTGGGGAGAAGGGGATATTGTCATGGATGTAATCAGCACGTCAGGTCCTAGATTCATGGCTTCTAACTTCAGTGCTTAACAGTGGTGCCTGAATTACTAGCCCAGTCACTTCAGGGTCCCTTGACATCTCCCAGAAAGCAAGGGAGAAGCTGTGTGTTGGAGGTGTTCTTTTCCTCTGTTCAGTGGGTGCTGGAGAACATTTGGGAGCTATCACAACCCTTTTCACAGAAAACGAAGCATGAAGGTGATTCTGGGAACCCCTCTGAGCCCTGCTCTCATGTTTCCCCAGCCCTTCAGGCCTGAAGACCCCTACCCCACAAATAATCTTTCTTTCTTCAGAAGAGACTTCTCTTTGCATAACACGTGCTTCCATGTAAGTAAAGTATGTTGAATTCAATTCCAGTGCATAAGGGCATGCTCTCTTTGGGGGACAATCAGTCTGTTCTTCTAAGGAAAGGTGCACAGACAGGCTTTCCGCAACACTCTGCCTCTCTGCAAAAGTCTGGTTGAAGAGGACCCAAACTTCCACAACCCAAAACATTCAGATAATTATTCAGGGTTTCCACCAAGACCCTACAGGGTGGCGGCCCACCACAATTTCATTTTTTACCCCTACACATTTCCTTCCCGGGAAGCCTCCACCCACCATTAACTTCATCTAAGATAATGCCAAAAGAAACAAAGTTGTCTTTTTTTTATATATATAAAACATTCAAGCTTCTACCACAGAAACCACCTGATGGCTCAATTTTCACTCTTCCTTAAAAAATCCAGTGGATAACTCACGGTAAATACAAAGGCAAAAAAACCTGACTACAACATACAGAGGACACAGAACCTGTAGCTTTGCATTGAACTGGCTTTTTTCTGTCGCTGCTATTTTCTAAGGAAAACAGCACAGAGCAAACAGTTCAAAACAATGAAGGTTTTGCTGGTGGTAGAAATTCTGAGTGGAGGATGAGCACACTCCACATTTCCTACCAGCTACTGAAAATAAGCAGAGCTTTCTCAGCTCTGGGCTTGTGCAGGGAGTGGGTGTAGGTGGAGAATCGGAGGGAAGTAGTGTAATAGCCGGTAGTGTATTAGTAATGTGTACTTAGAAATCATAATAAGGCTGAATCACAAGTTACTCAGCACTTTACCCATTTATAATCTTGAAAGCTTGTTATGACTAATGCAATAGGCACTGACCTGGCTCAGCATATAGCTCTTTAAACAAACACAGACATTTCGGGGCTAAGTCACTGCGTGCCAGGGCTCGCACCACCTAATTTGAGATGCCTGTTGTGGATACAGGAGTCTAAACCCTTTCCCTGGGTGCTGAGCTGCAGCATACTGGGGGAGCTGGAGGTTTTTGGAGGTGCTCCAGAAAAGAAACACAGAACTGCTTTTTGAGAAGAGAGGGCTTAAGAGGTCTGTGCCATGGCTCCTTCTCTTTTTACCTCGTAGGACAGACTCTCCCCTTCCAGGCAGAGCAAGCCTGCTTTTTTATGCCCTTAAAAGCCAGCTGGCAAGGGCAGATGTCCCTCTTTATAAAACAGTGCAGTGGCAGAAGCACTCATGCAGCATATGGGAGACCTGATTTCCCAGGCTCATACCCCCCTGTGTACAGGGGGGAGAAAAGCCATTAGGTAGGCTGTATAATCAGACAGGATGGGGCAAGACCCTGGATCCCTCTGTCCCAAGGAGCACTAGGATGTACCAGCTCCTTCTCCTGGACGCAAATTTCTACTCTTGTGATGCAAAAGATGGAGAAGAAACAGGGTTGCAAAGCAAATCCCACTGCTATGCACACACAGTTTTTAAAAATCCAAGAAAGTAAATACACTACAATTACAATCAATAATTAAAAGGTATATTCATTTCATTTCATCTGATGCACTTGCGGGAGAAAGGAATGACTTCTGTAGTCTAAGCATGGAAAAATAAATAGAAATTTCTGTGCTTTGCCGCACACACATTTAGCAGTTCAGTGGACAAAAGCTGAATCTATTACCACCTCCTTCATTACTAATACTTTATTAATACCTCATTGCTAATACATGCACAGTCCTTACTAGTAGAGCCACTGGCTCCAACAATAAGACCGTAAGGAACCATTTGTAATGCACAACTTCAAAGAGGAATGAAAGATGCTAAAGTTAGTCCAGTTGTCTGGAATTTGCACTGCCTACATTACTGAGCACCCTGCAATCTGACTTTTTTTTATTCTCATAACATCCTCATGTGGTCAGGAAGTTCTATTATCCTCTTTTTTAGCCCAGTTTCCTTAGGAAACTAGTTTGATGCATCCACTCTGTCTATCAACCTATCAGTTCTTGGCCAATTTCAGCCAAATTTTACCATGTACCCTGTAGGTGAACTCCACTTCAATAAACTGGCACCATGTCCAGGGACAAGCTGCATTGTGGAAGGGACTGAGGCTCAGGAGGCTAAGGGCTGTGGTCAACCAACACAATCTTTCTCCACAGCTTGACAAAAGCCTGTAGCTAAGCATAGGCTTGAATCCACATAAAAAAGAGTGTAAAAAGAGTTTGGTGTGTGCAGGTGAATGTGGGTATACCAGCATCCCAAACAGTGAGTGCCACAGAATGGAAGAATGTAGCAGAATCAGGAACTGACCCTGATTTTTAGCACTTCTGATCAGAGACTGAACTGCAAGCTCAGGCTATTTCTACTTTTACACACTGGAAAGTCAACTTTAAAATGATTTTCTGCAGGAACATCTTTTTGTGCTTCATTTGTTTAGATATCGTCATGTACTTGGTATATCCAAAAGGAGTAGACTGCCTGCATGCAGCTATTTAGAGTATTACATTAAAAAGTACTCAACCTTCAAAGTGTTCATTGCTAAACAGTCCTCAAAATTTCCACACTGAGAAGCAGTGTGTCTCCTCTAGATCTCGCAATTCCTCACAATTAAAAAGTAGAGAATGTACACACTCACAACTGTGTGATGGATGCACTGGAACAGGTTGCCCAGAGAGGTTGTGGATGCTCCATCCCCAGGGGCATCCAAGGCAAGGCTGGGTGTGTGGCTCTGGGCAGCCCGCTCTAGTGGTTGGCAACCCTGCCCACAGCAGGGGGGTTGAAACTAGATGATTTTTAAGGTCCTCTTCAACCCAGGCCATTCTATGATTCTATGATATGCTTCTATGGACGCTACTTATACCTGTTAAATGCTAGAACTCTTCTCATGAAATTGAAGTCACCAAAAATACACATTCTGAGCAAATGAGTGAAAGAATTTTGTCTTTGCAAACACAGAGTTCATCAATCTGTGAAAAAAAAATACTACCGAAAATTGTCAGCATCATAACTCTGTGTTATAATATATCCAGATTTCTTAACAAGGCCAAAGTTTTTCATTATTTAGTTTGAAAAAAAGTAAGGTAAGAAAAATGCAACATGCTGAATGGTCTCTCAAGAGGGGGTTGAAGGGCTATTTTTTAGTAGTCTCTAGTAAAGGTCTTTGCCTGGTCAATGAAGACAAAGGATATTTAACAGTGTAATCTCCTGACATCAATCAGACAATGATACACCTCTAGGCTGAACTCAAAAATGAAGCTTTTCTTCCTACCTTATTCCATCATACTAACATGGCTAACATGAACTACAAAGGTATTCTTCATCTTCCAATCTGGATAAGAATGCTTAAATGAAGGGACTGTATTTCAGCCTCTGTTAACGGACCTGCCTTTTTATAAATCCTGTCTAAAACAGCCAAAATAAAACAGACATAATGACTTGGATTCACATAGCACTTAAAGATTTGCTTTATTGCAGTGAATAGGTCTTGTCTGAAGCAAGCAGTTCTGCTTGCCCAGTCAACATAAAATACATCCTAGCATATGATATAAAGAAACAAATATTTTGAATCCTTTTGAAACACCACCATGCTGTGGCTATGAGTTTTCTGCTAACACTCATCTGAAGATTAATTCTCCTCTTTTGTCACTTGAGTCCTAACTTGACCTGATGAAGGGGAAGGGAAAATCAGACCACGCGAAGAAGGAAATTGGTGAGCCATAAACTAGGAAAGGGCTGAAGTGTGAGTCTAATTGGTACGTATGTGGCGAGACACATAGGTTCTAAAATTGCTAAATGTTTGTTTACAGCGAGTGCTTAAACTTGTTGTGTTTATGGAAAAACAACCTTCTTACATTTTCCTGTATCACATACTATAATTTTCATCTAGTTTAAAGCAATTCACTCACACTTCCTCAGAAATCAATATGCTTCTACCTGGGGGTCCCAGAAAAAAAAAAAATCTTTTTTTTTTTTTTACTTTGTATTTTCTATTTTCTTAAGAGCTTAAAATGTATTTAAATAGGCTAAAAAGGAAGTGGTGTCTGAACTTGTTTGAACATATTTCCACTTTATGCAAACAAATAATACTTTAAAATATTAGATTTCTTTTCTATTTGGAACTGACCCACTTGGTTTTATGGGATGATTCAGTTATAACTCACAAAACATACCAGTAAACTCAGACTTTATTTTGAAGTAAGAATGGTCTCTAAAATAGGATCCTTTCTATGGCTTGCTCGTAACTTTTTTCCTTCCTTTTCTTTTGCAAACCACTTAAGATTTTCTTAAAATATCTATTGAAAAGCTTCCCCCCTACACACAAAAAGGAAAAGCCCTAAAGAGTTGGTTATAACTTTAACATCAGGAAATGCATGTAGTAAGAGCATAGAAAGTAATAAAATCAGCGCTGATAGAAAAATAAATATAGCACTTTTGCCTGGGTTAAATGTCAGATGTAAGGAAGTGCTGAGCATCTTTACTTCCTATAGAATCACTCATCCTTCCTCTGCTGAGGCTGTTTCCAAAAAGGCTGTTATTAAGTCTGGGAAAGGATGTGGCAGCAAAAGATGGTAAAACACTTGAACACATGTGCACTGTAGATCTTTCTACTATGAGCACCGTTTATTCAACAAAAAGAGCAAACACAATGCTCGATAAAGAAAAGTAACCCACAGATTTCCATAACTGTAGCAGGGCTTAGGTAATGCACTATGCGGTGTTTGATTTAAAATGTTATAATATTAAAAGAAGTTTTCTATAGCATAGTGTTCCTATCAAAGTGAAATGACTCATAAGAATGCTAAATTCAAACCAGATGGGCATAAACACTCACTGAAAAAAATCAGATATTTAGAGGTCAGCATGGGTCTTCATAAAAATGAAGACCTTGTCTGAGTTACTGAAAAATGAACTTCAGTGATAAAAAAGAAAACAAGAAAAAATATTAGTGATTTCACTTTAATTATACAAGCCACTGTCAATTGGGAGAGCTAACATTTACAAAACTTTGCACTGCCATTTTAATTTGAAAAAGATGACTGCGGCAGTCTTCAGACTTCAGATATACAGCACTGCAGTGTCTCCCGTGCGGCGAGGAAGGATAGGATGCATGAGTTTGGAGTGCCACACCAATAGCCCATAACAGTCGCCTTGCTTCCCACTGAGGAGAAACCCTGAGTACAGATTCATATGGCGTAGAAATCTTCCATCACAGCTTGGCAGCTTCATGCCAGCCTTAGCTTCCCTGTGAAACAGACAACAGAGTGGGGAAGTGTCTCATTCCCGTTATCATACCAAAGAAGTTCATACCACCCAAAGCTGCTGCTGCTCTGTTGTTGAAAGTGAGTGTTGTTTTGTTTTCCTTTCCTCATTTCATCCATTGCTCTCTCCCATTTACAGATCGTCTGCAGCATTTACTTATTTTAAACTTCTGTACCCTACTAGAAGAAAAATATGTGGGCTCAAAATTAATATTGTTTTTGACTTACGGTGAAATTCCAGTAATGTTTAACTTGGATCACTAGACCTGTGTGCATTTTACAGAGAGCAGAAAAGAATACTTCTTCAGCCAAAATGTGTAATGGGAGTTCCCTAATGTTTTGTTGCTGGGATCTTGGACAACAAGAAAAAATGATGAGCATGTAACTTTTTCCTTTTAAAGCACACAGACCAACTAAGTGGAGAAAACAAAAGTTCTACCCATGGTGTAAGCTGTAAAGGCACGTGTTTGTATCTCTGCTCCTTGATTAATTTGCTAACTGTTACCATTCAACCTCTTAATAAAAAATGATTGTTCAATATATATTACTGTCAACGATTTTACATTCCAAACCATAATCTCTCGGGTCACAAGTCAGCAAAAGACACGTGTGGCTTCCATCGTGTAGAAGCCCATACAGTGTCATGGAAACCAATTTCTCTGTGCTTCTGGGGCCTCCTGCGAAAGGGCCATGATTTTACTGTGCAGAAAAATTGCCTGTCGATGTTTCACTACCATTACCAGCATGCTATGACTGAAAGAAATGGGTGAAACCTGGCCCCAGCAGTATCACCCAGAAGTTTGGTGGTGGTGTTTTAGAAGTCAGCATTGCCTACAATGAGCAGTGAGGCTGTGCAGGGCAAGCTACAGAGCTGTCCCCACGGCATCCTGAAGGCTGCAAAACACGGATGTTGTGTGTTTTCTCTTCAGTGGCTCTTTATAATTGATTCTTTTTTTGGCAGCAACTGAAAACGAAACACTGGAGATTGGACTTCTTTTTTAGGCTTTTCTGGATACATCTAATAAGGGAATTCACCTTCGAAATGCTTCAGGTTCCAGTAGGTCTTTCCAAAGCTGTGCTCAATGCTCCAAAGGAGCACAGAGCCAGCATTCACAGAAAAGTAGAAAAAGGATGAGCTGTAATACCATATGCTGAAATCCTGCAACAGTAAACTGCAAAGCTTGAGGAAAACTGTCATACTTGGAGTATTATTCTGCAAAGAGGCCTGTGTACGCAGCTGTCATGGGTGCAGTGCTTCCAGTATCTGGCCTTTGAAAATGTTTCTGAATGTTTCCCGTTCTTTGACATACGATATTGTTCGCATTTCCTCATTGCAAAATTAAGGGAGACAGTCCTCATTCCCCAACATTCACCACTACGATTACCCATTTGTTTCTTAAGGCTCAGCTCATCTACATGCTGCTTACAGTCCAAAACTATTAGCCACTTCCTATCAATATTACCATTATGGTTTAGAACAATTATTGGCAAATGTTCTTTTAGCATCCATGTCCTTTCCCCACCACAGAGTATAGACTATCAGAATGACAACAAAAGAGTCCTCAGCTCTGAGCAAATGTGGTGCCAAGAGAAACCACAGAGCTTTTGGCACTGCCTAAAAACCAAACATTCCGTGTTCGCTTCACTATGCCTTTCTGCTGGCTTCTCGTCTAGTACAGAAGTACATACGCCTACATGCACATGAATACATACACTAGCACCCTGCTGTAATGAACACTTCTTCAGCATCTGAGATGAAGAGGCAGGGATGCAGGGGTAACATCTGGGAAAAAAAGGCATCAGTACTGAGGGCTGTAAGGGAGAAGCACTGATAACTCCAGTGCTGGAGAAGAAACTTGGGGTTGGCCTGCTCGTTAGGTGTGACAAAGCTCTCAAAATGCTGGGAGAAGTCAGCAGCACAGACAGCTGTGGGAAACTCCACTGAAGCCTGAAATCCCAGTCCAGCCCTGGGAAAATGCTAGGATAGCACTCCCTGGTCACCAAAGATTATTTCCTCCATTTCTGGAAGAGGAGCTCCCCGGAGGACATTCAGACATAGTGATCTAGAAAGCTAAGGAATGGTTTGTACAATTTGAAATACCTGGACGTCACTGAGCGTAGAACATAATTGTTGCCCTGAATGAGAATCAGAGCTATCCTGAAAACCACTAGAGTCGATCAAAGCAAAGCCAACCATAATTATGCTGAAAAGATTAAGAGTACATTAGGGAAGAGTTGGTAAAACTGCCCCACCACAGCCCTAGCAGGACCAGAAGAAGAGGTTGGCACAGGCTTCAGTGCTCCAGGGAACAATAGCACAGCTTCCAAGGAGGTAGGATTTGGTGACCTCAAAACTATGGGCATTTCTTGGCAATAGACAGGAAGATGCAAAACTCAGCTGCCAGACACTGAGTAGTAAGTACTGGGATGGCTGCACACTGCAGTATTTTGGGTACAACCACTTAAAAACTCAGTTAAAAACTGAAGCCTCCTCACGAAGCAAAGGCAGAGTTGCTTCCGGATGCAGAGCAAATGGAGCAGTGACAGATTTAGGGCTGTACGGGAGACAAAACCAAGGCCAAATGGAGAGTCTCACTAGATGGTAGGCAGCACATCTGAACACACAGAGAAAGGCAGATTTACAGATAGTCCCTGCCATCTCCCATCCTGATGCAGAACAGAAGAGACATGAAATTATGGCAGTGCCAAGTGGAAAGACAGAGAATGAACCTGCAGCAACAGCATGGCACAGAAGAGGCAGGGACAAGCAGGGAGAGGTGATGAGGGACTGGTCCTGTCTGGTCCCAGAGAACACACAAACAAGAATGATGGTATAAGCAAGATGTAATAACCTTGCAGAAAAACGAAGGTTGCAGGAGGGAGGAGATATCAGGAAATCAGTCTGCTTGCAGAAGACTAAAAGGTCAGCTGTGTTGGCAGTGTCTTCATAAATATTCCTCTTAATGCTGAAGAAATTTAGTTTTGTAAACATGGGATCTTCTCATGTGTTTACTGAGTACAAATTAAAGATATCTGCTGCTCAGCATTGCCTTATTTTTTATTATGATTTCCTGAACATCCTGGAGTTCCACAGCAGTGCTGTTGGCTGGGGCATCCTCCCTTCCTCTCAGTCCCTGATGCCCAGGGCACCAAAAATATCCCCAGAGAGGGGAATCTGAGGAAGAGGATGAGGACCAGACAGGTCATCATCCTGGTGATGCAGGTGGAGGAAAAGATTGCAGCATCTTGGGCTCAGCAAAGGCACTGATGCTGCCCCTCCCTCAGCCCCTTGCCTGCCCAGCCCCCTGTGGAGGCACAGCCCTACACTTCACAAGAATCATCCTCCTGCTTCTCATCATCATCCCCATGTTCACAATCCCCAGGAGCATAGCTACAAAAATGGAAGGCGGGCAGAGTGGGGCCACTGGGACAAAGTCTGAGTGAAGAGCATCAGCTCTGAACAAGCAGAAAAGAGAGAACATCTGCTCTGTCTGATTTAGAAAGATAAATAATGACAGCACACCATTCATTTTTACTTATGTATCTGTCTGGTTTCATTTTCTAGTTTTCCTGACACAATTTTTGAGCTACAAATAATGGGGATTTTCCAATCCAAACAAAACAAGCAAACCAAACAAAACAGCCCTGCAAGATTACCACAACAGGCAAGGGAGGAGTGGCAGCCTTGTGAAAGAGAAAGTCAGTCTGCAAGTGCAATGCTCTTATCTGCTCTATTGTAAGATGATTTTTAACATAGCCATGACTTGGGTTTTTTTTTCTATTTTCTTTCTTTTTGCAGTGGCAAATGGGACGCAAAATAGATTTGAGGATGGGCTGTATTTAAGCTTATTTCTCAGTTTAGGTTTCCAAAAAGTAGCAAAGAACTCTCCGATTTCTGTGACCAGCATGGTAGAGCAGGATGTGAGCAGGGAAACACTAGGGCCCCCATGGTGAGACGGGCTTTGCTTTGCCCCAGGAGAGCTGTGCCCTGACCTATGAATTGAGCCTAGAATCATAGACTCATAGATTTACTAAAGTTGGAAAAGATCACTAAGATCATCTAGTCCAACAATTAATCCATCACCACCAAACCATTAAATCAAGTCCCTTGGCTCCATGTCTACTCTTTTCTTGAAAATCTCCAGGGACTGTGACTTCACCACCACCCTGGGCTGTCTGTTCCAATACCTCACTAGCCCTTCTGAGAAGAAATTTTTTCTGATATCCAACCTGAATCTCCCTTGGCACAACTTACATCCATTATCTCCTGTCCTATCACTGTCACCTCGGAGAAGAGGCCTGACCTCAACCTTGCCACAAGATCCTTTCAGGTAGCTGAGAGAAATAAGCCCTGAGCCTCCTCTTCTGCAGTCTGAACAATCCCAGTTCCCTCAGATGCTCCCCATAAGACTTGTGTTCCAGAGCCCTCACCATCTTCATTGCCCTTCTCTGGACACACTCCAGGGCCTCGATGTCTTTCTTGTAGTGAGGGGTCCAAAACTGAACACAGTACTTGAGGTGAGTCTCTCCATAGCTGAATACAGAGGGATGACCACCTCCCCACTCATGCTGATCACGCTATTTCTGATACAAGCCAGGATATCATTGGCCTTCTTGGCCACCATGGCACACTGCTGGTTCATGTTCAACTTGCTGTCACCCAGAACCTTTTCCTCCATGCAGCTTTCCAGCCACTCTGCCCCAAGACTGTAGCAATGCACAGGGTTGTTGTGGGCAAAGCTCAGGACCTGGCACCCAATCTTGTTAAAGCTCATACAACTGGCCTCAGTTCATCAATCCAGCATGTCCAGATTCCACGGTAGGGCCTTCCTACACCTTCCTAGCTTGGTGTCATCTGCAAACTTACTGAGGGTGCACTCAGTCACCTCAAGTCTAGACACAACAGGGAGAAAAGATGGGCCAGGCTGGACTGCATCACTTGCACGGATGCTCTCCCACCCCTCCAGAGGATGGGAGAGCCATGCTGGTGGGACAGGCTGCCACCCCCACACACACTTGTCATCGCCCCTCTGCCGGATGTTATCACTGCCCCAGAACTGCAGCAGGGCTGCTCGCATGAATGCTCCCTAACCTCTGTCAGTCAGAAGGAGACAGTTAACATAAACAGTTTGAACAGGGGCTTGGTGCAAGCTCAGCCCGGGGGGTGGGGGCTTCCTTGGAGAGAAAAAGTGCTAGATAAAATTCAATATATGCCTTTGGGTGATTTCAGATCATTTTTAATGTGCCTTTTGAAAGTGAATCACTTTTTTAGAAAGTGTCCTTGTGAATTTCACACCTTTGTGCATGTATGTGTCTTCTATTTTTAGACTCAACAGGTGGAAAAGACCCATTAGGCCATCCCATGCTCCCTGCCAGTGCTACACTCCAGCAAGAATTTATTACAGCTTTGTTTAGACTGTAGTTTCGCATGCTCCAAACAATGAGTTTTCTGCCAGTTCCCAAGAGAGAGCAGTCAGCAAGTTAGTACTGCTTGCTCTTCTCTTTGTTTTCTTCTCCATCAAGCTCAGGGACTGTGCAAGCTGACAGCACAACCCCAGGCTACCTGGCTGAGCATCTTCTTCCCCACACCGGCTTCCCCCTTCTGACTCTCTCTTCTCTGAACAGTTCCCCTGCTTGACCACAGCTTTCTGCTAATCCCTTGCCTGGAATACAAAAGCGATATTGCAGGTGTGGTCATACAAGGAAAGAATTACTTCCTCCCCTCACATGTTCACTGCCTCTTTAAATAGAAACCAAAATTGCAAAGGGAATTATGCCGTCATAGCACACAATAGATTTACATCTCATTTACTGCCAACTGTCTCCACAAATAGTCCCTTGATGTTCCTGTTTTCTGTATTTCTACAGCCTGTTGAACGTACTTCAGATTATTTCTGCCTGTGCCATTACCTGGGTTTTTCTAACACAGCACAGCTTATAACTTCTAAATTTAAAAAATAAAAATCAAGTTGCCTTTAATTGTATTTATTGTCAGTAACCAGCAGTGAGCTGGGAGGCAGATGAGTCCTATATAGATAAAACAAGAGGTAAGAGCCTATAAATGTGCTTGCAGGCCTGAGAGCAGTTTCTTCTTTATCATATTTCGGATTTCCCAACAGTAGACAAATTAGAGATATTCTATTAGAAAGTCAGACCTTAGAAGTTTGCATTACTCATTTATGTTACAGAAAGCAATGCCTGCTGTTCCAAGTGGAAAGGGGATGGAAAAAAAGAGCGGGAGGAAAATTAAGCACTTCTCCATCAAATTAAAATGCAATTACTGAATCTGCACTGAATAATACATTTACTTTGCATAATACACACTGCACATGTTAGCGCAAGAAAAAATAAACATAAGAAAAACATGAAGAAATCATTTTCTTTGTCCTTTTCACAACAAATTATGCAGAGCTGCACTGCTCAGTAGTACTATTTATAAAGGAAAATAACACAAAGTCAAAGTTGGCAAATTGAGAATACGGGGAAATCAAGACAAAAGCTAGACCAGTAACCACAAATGGAAGGGATCATCTTGTCAACTGAGAGGAAACATGAGCAATATGAATACCATTTTTTCCCTAAATGCTGATGCCGATAGCTCCATCGTGCTCTAATTCTCTACCCTTACACATGCCCTGCTCTGCAAACTTCCAGCATACTTTCACTAAATTTCAAAGAGCAGTCTCTCTCTGAAATGGCACTGTAAACATTTCACTGTGAGATCGCACACCTGAAGTCTGGCAGTGATTTTCAAAGGCAAAAAAATCAGTTCACAAGTTAAAAAAAAAAAAGTTTTTGTTTATTTTGCATATGTTATTCTGCAGTATTAGAAGGAAACCCAGAAACTCAGCTCTTACTCATTCAAGCATTGCCCAGGAAAAGGGCTAGTGTTTGGAGAAGGGCTCATGGGTGAAGGAAGAGCTGGGTGAGGATCTGGCTGCTTTGCCCACCCACTGCAGCCACTGTAGCTGAGGGCTGCGCTTCTGTGCCACCAGCCTCCAGCTGCTGAGCCATCACTTCATGCGAGGTGATTGCCTATGGAGCTTTGCTGGCAAGGCAGTGGTTTCACCATTCACTAATCCTCTTTCATGCAAAATCTACCAGGTTAGCTTAGTTGGCTTCAATTGAATTAGCCCTGCTGCTGTTGCCTGAAGTAGACTAGGAGATGCTTATATCATTTCTCCAGTCAGAAGGAGTTAGTTGAGAGCTGTCAGAGTACAGTTGCCTTGGAGAGATCCCGAAATCATCACCCTGCACTCTTAGATTTTGACATGTCAGACTGCAGCACCCAGCTGGATGGCCCTCCTCCACTTGTCTCGTCATTCGCGTAGCATCAGTGTCCTCATATCTCCTGTGAATATTCCAGACTTCAGTGACAGGAACAAATTTGGAGAAGAATTGGGAAACTAAATCTCAGAGAAAGAAGGACATGTGGACCATGGCCACCTACTTGACAGAGCTAAGCTGTCAAGGACCAATACTACCCATCACAGCAGTAATACTCTCAAGTCTGCTCAGCTGTTAGATAACTGGTGACCTGACTGCTCTCCAAGACAAACAGTTACTCTGAGAGGAGAAAGGTAGAAGAGAAATCACAGTGTGGAGGGATGGAGGGATGGAGCTACTGTAATGGTAGAGAAAGAAGCTCAGAGAAAGCCCTTCTTAAGGGTATCATTCTGTATTTTTGCTGCAAGGCAAACAGACCGATGTTAGTCCTTATCCAGCCACTCAAGCATTTGCTCCTATGAACTCAGTTTAAACACACGCTTGCATACTTCACTGACTGAAGCCCCAGCTCTGAAAGTACTTTGGGTGCAACTCACCACATAACTTAAAACACATTCCTGAGCATTGCCGAGTCAGGGTCTACAGTGGACTTGGGCTTGTGCTGAAGTACTGTGCTGAACCAGAAAATAACAGTATCACATCATAGTGTTTTATAATTAGACATTGTGTAACATGATGCAGAAATTATAGATGAGGAAGGAACTGAAAAGCTTACCTCTCTAACAAGGAGTTATGCTGCTGGTATTAAGGTAGATGCTTCCACCTAGTGACTTACAGCAGTAGCTTATGGACTTTGCTTTAGGAGGCTGGATGGCAGCTGCAGCAAAAAATAAAAGTATTGAAAATATCATTAATCATCTGTAGCCAACAAAAGATGTGAAACCTACTTTACAAAGAGGCTCTATACATTCTGACACCAGCAACACTCAGAGGATCCTTCCTGCAGACAACACTAGCTCAGTGCATGCACTGCTGTTCACCTCTGGACAGATGGACACCCCACTACTTCTGTCTGCACCGCTCGTCCTCCTGCCAACATATGGCAGAGCAGGAAGGATGCCCCCAGTGAGAGGGAGTGTTGCTGATATCCTAGCAGCAATGTGGTCGTGAGAGTTGGGACTCCATCCGAGGTATGGCCAAACTTTTCTTTCAGCTCTGAAATGTGAGAGCTGTAGTTTCTTGTATCCCTCAGCTGTTCAAGTGCACATGTCCTAGGTCTGCTTGCTGATGTATTAGCAGCAGCTTCAGAGCCCCTTGCTGTTATCTTTCTCCTCTGCACCTTCAAACTTCTGAGGCTTCATATGTACCTGCACCTGCACGTACAAAAGTTACTGTCTTGAGCCCTTTCTGTAACAAAAGAATTCCAAAGACAAGAATCACTTGGCATTAAGCTCCAGGTTCTCAGACTTCAGAAGCAATCGTTCAGTTTGGAATGTTCAACGACTCTATAGAGTAAACGAGTCAGAGTCTGCTGAACAGGAAACTGTCTAAAACCAATCCCTTCCACATCAAGGTGCATCCTGAATCTTGTCTCTCCCTGGGACATTCAGGGATAACAGGAGATGTCTGCTCGTCCAGAATTCACAGTCTGAGAAGCACTCAAGAGTGTTGGATGCTACTTACATCCTGCCTCCCAAAAAGTATAATGCTCCTGTATTTTCAGGCATGGATAGAGAAGCAGACTCATTAATGCCACGGTTTTCAAGGCTGATGTTAAGGATAAACCAGTTCCGATTAAATTGACTGATCTAAAATATCTGAAGTCAGAGCAAGTGAATGCTGCAACTGTGCTTAAGGATGTGCTATCAGCCTGCACCAGAAACACATTTATGTTATATATATATATATATAAACCACAATTATTGCATAAGTGAACACTAGTGCCCAAAACAGAAATACAGATGGAGATTTTGGGATAAATAGTGGATCTTTTCAATTCACAATTTTGAAGTTAGGGCTCCCCTTTTATATATTTTCTCCTCAGTATTCCTAATTTCTATTGAAAACACTACTACTGATGACACTTATTCTTATTTGTTAACTAACTCTGGTAGCTCAGTCACTGCTCTAGATCTAGCAGAAGATGGAAATAAGGGAAAACACCTGATCTGCTGACAGCTCCTAGCTATTCCATGGAAATGGGTTGTTAATGTCAAGAAGTAAAACAAAGCAAAGCAAAATAAAACAAACTCCAACCAAATAAATACATATATATAAGCACAGACAACTTAGCACAAGTGTACATCATTAAGTTTCTTGCCATTAATTTCAAAGACAGCTGGGAGATGTAGGAAAACCTCCTCCTACCAGCCACGTAGGTAAGTAAGGGCTTTGGTCATCTCCAGCTGTGAAGCCAGCTGGAGCTGTGCCACTGATCCCATCACCAGCAGGTCGTGTTGTTCAGGTGACTCCTGAGGAAGAGGTGAAGCATTTCCCCAAAGCCCTCGTTCTTCTGGATTTATACTGTGCTATAATTTTAGCTACGCTCAACGAAATCTCCGTATTTTATTAAAGTAAAATGTTATAGTTAATACTACTGTGTGGGTATGCACACGTGCATCCACACATGCGCAGGCAAACATGTGCTGTTGTAATTTTTATACAAATCTCTAAAAACAACATTTAATTTACTGAAGTGCAGAAGCCCAATTTTCCCGACTCTGAGTCTGACGGTTTCTCTCTCGCCCACATGGTTTATATGAATAATATTTATAACGGACTTGGTTTGATCTGATATAGCCTCAGTGAATTTACTGCTGCTTCTACCCCACTGTAACTGAAACTGACAAGAACCAGAAGAATCCGCAGTTTTATTTTGGGCTTTATAGGTTTTCCCTCACTCCCTTTTCTCATGCCTGGATGGGGTCGGCGGCTGAATGAGCCCCTCGCATTCTGCACTGACGGGTAGCAGCGAGGCTGCACGGTGAGATGAATTGCTCCTTTGAACAAAAATAGAGTCAATCTCTGCCAGCTAATAGTTGTCTTGTGAGGAAAAGAAAAAAAAAAAAGCAGACCGACAGAATTTTTTATTTACGAAAGAAACATAATCTTTCCCTGCGTGAAATTAATAGTTGAGTGTTCACAAACACCATACGCAGCACAAATCACTAGCCTCCCTATATCGAATGCACTGCATTTGATACTTGTATTTTTCAAGAATTTATAGAGGCTTGAAGTGGGATGAGCATTTCCTCCTTGTTAAGACAAACCTATGTTTCTGTTCCTGTTCGGCTTTTCTCCCTAGCATTACATATGGAAACAAAAGGACTGTCTGAGTGCTCTGAATGGCACAGAGGAAAGATAAACAGGATTTAGATCTCATCCCACTGCAGAGAAAAACCATTCAGGCACCCACCTGATAACTACAGTTGTTATTTTAAGGCAAGCACTTGGTAGTTACAATCAAATATAAAATCGCTCCTAACGGTTTTGCTTTTGATCTTCTTAGAAGTATTTTTACACGGTTAATACACATTTGTTGATTGCAATCAAACAATCCTATTGCATGGAGAATTGCAACCCCGCTAATTGAAAGCTTATGCCATACTCATTCCCTTCTATCAAGTTTTAAGGTGCTCCAAATTCAGCCTCACTGAAGTGTGTGAATGAAACTGCAAGAAGCTGCGCTCCCAGTAATTCATACTCAATCCAAATACTAGCTCCTTCTCAGAAAGCATCCACATTTATTAGCAGTCGCCAGATGGGATCCCACTGTAACCTCAGGGAAGAAAACTAATGGCTTTCCCATCGAGTCATATTTGGACACGATCCAGTCACTGTTAACATATCCCAATTCATTAGTAGCCACTGAATCCCAACCCTGTCTAACGCAAAGAGATACTTGGGAAAGATCTTTTTTGAAATTATTTAATTTCCTTCCACAGCAAATTCGCATTATGTCTGAAAGCAAATGAAAGCTGTGGGTCCTCTGTTTCTCATGAAACCACCTCTGAGGAGCTCTGGGCAGAGCGGAGGCTGCATTCGTTGGTTTCTCTTTGTGTTAACGACTCCTCAGACAGAAACTAGATCCTGAAATGTAAAGATTGTAAATGAAAGAGGACATAATAAAAAAAAAAATTATTTCAATTATCTTTCAAAATTGGATTTACATTTCAAAAATCTTTGCCAAAACTCTTTTGTACATTTTATTTTCATTTGTTGTTTAATGAAAGAGGGTTCCGTTGGGCTGGTGGGGTTTTTTAAGCTCGAATCGTCGTTTCCAGGCAAAGCAACAGCAGAATCTCCATTTGTTGAGATGTGCCAGTTTAGATACGATAGCAGTGTATCTGTATCGATTTTTTGCAGATCAAATCTAAATCTACCCTATTGTTTCAAGTGTGAATGTGTTTCTCCAAGTGAAGTGGTATTTCTTTTCTTACAACTTAAGAAACATTTTCCAGTTCTTTTTGTTAGTCCATTTACATATCAATCCAATTAGATCAACTGCATCTTTGTTTATCTGTCTGATGAATTCCTGCTTAAATAAATCTCATTCTTTGTGCTGCTGTTAAAAAGTGAATCCTGTGCTTTTAGAATGTAACTCTGATATGATGTTAACTTGCTTACGTCTTACTCCTGAAACCAGCAACATGATTTTATTTTTCTCAGCTTCACCGATAGCTGTGGGAAGAGCAGCATTTGTTGCAGCAGTGTTTGTCGGCGTAAGAACAAAAATTGATTTGTATGCTTTCCTAAAAATAAGTGCACTTCGTGTGTGTGTGTGAACATATACAAAACACCTTTTTGCAGTTCAAAAACTACTTTTAACCCACCACACACCGTTATCCTTTTCGGTGTTGCCCAACTCAATTATAGAATATTTTTTAAATCCAATTAATTTTTAAGCGTGGAAAACTGCTGTTTCTAATTATTGCACGTCGTTATGTTTGGGCAATGCAAACAACAGAGGCATTTTCCCTTGTCTCTGCTCAGCCTCACTGCTGGGCTCCCTGACACAGTGCTCTGGCTGGGACCTCCACGTGGAGATGTTAAGTCCAAAGAAAGCAGAGCATAGAAAACAATGCTCTTCCTCCAAGTTCCCATATTTTGCATTAAGCATCCCGGTTGGTTGATAAGGGGTTTTACAAGCACATCGCTTTGAAAATTAAAAACGAAAAACAACAACAAACAAAAAACAAAAATAGCGTATATCAAGAAGAAAGCGATTTCTTTGTGTTCTTCTCTGGAAAAAAGTAATGGGAAAAAAATAGGGGAAAACAATAGATTAGGTTAGCATTCACGTCAAGGGGGAAATTCAGTGTATCTTTCAAAGATAATCGAATATTTACTAACAGCATCAAACGAATTTGCATATTGAAGTGATGCCCTTTACTGACACCAAACACCCGGCGACAATTCCAGCGGTTTTCCTGACAGCCAGGAAAGCAGTGAGCCTGGGAGCGCACGGAATACCCCTGCAAAAGCCCCCACGGAACACTTCGCGTTTTCACGCAACTAAAAGATGCGCCGATATGATTTTATTCATTTCATTTCATTTCATCTGAATGCAGCGGAGTCGCACGGACGCTCCGTCCCGGCTCCCTCCATCCACGCCTGAGCCGGGAGCGCTCCGAGGCGGCCCCGCTCCCTCCCCCAGCGGTGCGGGTCTGCCCCCAGCCCGGCACCCGCTGCCCGCTCCCCGAGCTGTCCCTCTGCCGGACAGCAGCTGCCACTGCACGGAAAGAAGCCTCGCAGTACCTCCCTTAAACAGCCCCAAGTGACCGGGCTAGGGAAGGCGGGCAAGCAAAGGAAACAGAAACACTAAGTATTGGACACCTGAAGGCTTAGAAGTTAGTATTCGTTGTAGATAGCAAGCAAAATAAATAATAAGATGATAAATAAGAAATCCACGTGCAATTTTCTCCCTCGAGATGGGAAAAATGTCTCGCGCTTCATGTTGTCACCTCTCAGTGTAATGTGTCTGTGCATATCCACTGCTATATTGGAGTAATAGTTCCAAAAGATCTTGGATCAACAGATCAACCTACAGTCTTTCCCATGGGCGATCTCACACCGTGGCTTTACACCAAATGAATATGGACTTATTCTCTGTTCCACACAGTAAGTGCTGATGCTGCGATGAGCAGCACAGGGAACTTACCTGCACATAGAGTTTGGCAGCAGTTGCTCTACCATGAGCTCGCTGGTCTTCTCCCTTTTTACAAGAACCCAGCCTCCAGAACTTTTAAGAGATAAAAAAGAACAAAAGCATCTGAGGGCACTGGGCTGGTGCCAGCACCCAGCTCCGTGACCACCATGCAGCTCCACATAACCTGGCACAACCCAGCATCTAGGCTCTGTCCTTCCCATCATCTGACAGCACTACCTTTGGTGGCAAGGCAAGAAGTTTAGATAAAGGAATGTATTGGGGTTATCCTTCCTTTCTTTCTTTTCTTTCTTTCTTTCTTTCTTTCTTTTTTTCCCTACACAATATCTATATTAGACAAACTGACTTTAATTTTGCATTTGAATAGGGATGTTCAGGAATGGCAATCATGATCCACAACTGAGACTCTACGAGTGGGATGTAGCTGACACAGCTCTCCCTCTAATCCATGAAAAACCATAGCATGGAATATCTTCTGCAACTGCACATTATGAATATGTCAGCTTTCAATAAGGATGCATGACACTTGTTTCCTACAGCAACTACAGGTGTGCAGCGAAAGGGGCAGTAGCTCACAGTTGGGTGAACGGTACAGAAACAACAAACGTGCTTTTGCTTTCTGAAAGATTGTCCACAAACCGAATTTTTGGTAGAAGAGACAGGTTAAAACAAACAAACCCAACAACGCTGTCAAATCTACAGGAGCCTTGCAAGAAAATTTAACTGCAAGGTATGGGAACTGTTGAATCACAGTCTGAATCACTGATTGATCACCTGAGGCGAGCACTGAGTCAGCTGCAGGAGCACAGGTGAAGGCAACTCACCTGTGTGACCGGAAGGGGAGGAGTCTGGCTTCACCTCTCCCAGACCCCATTTAAGGGCTGACCACTGCTGCTCCTTTGGAGTTTCTTACTGTGAGCCTAGGACAGGAGTAAGCATTTTCATTTATTTTGATTGTCTCTTTTCATAACAGTGATCTTTCTATCTATACCATCTGAAAGATATCTCAGCTACAGTACTATTTGGCATTATTCACTCTGTTAGCCGTACACGCAAAGAGAGAAAAGATGCAACACAATATTTTTGCAAGCTAGAATGTAGCTCATACTCTTCCCAGTCTCCTGACCAGCTGACTAGACTGAAGTCAGAAGAAAACAAGCCGGTCTTTTGAGTCTTGATACAACCCTCTGCCTCCATACGCTCTTGTGTACTCTTTTAACGTTTCAGACCTTTCGTATCAATACACGGGCACCAGAAAAACTGCAGATCTGTGAGAGTGAGGTTGAAGCGATTGGGAAGTACTTGGGAAGAAGGAAGGAGAACAGTGCAGAAATCCTCTTCCATTCTGCCTTTTTGTTCCCTTTGAATGCTGCAGCTGTTGACAAGTGAAAGTTGGAATCAGATTGTTGAAAGAGCACAAAGAGGAAAGCAGATGGTGGGAAGAAGGGGGTTGTCACAACTGCATACTGTTTATTAAATGGAAGAATGTTGTACTTTTTTTTTTTTTTTCAGAGCTAAAAGTCAAAGAAAAAAAAAAAAGGAAAAAGGAAAATCCCAGTAACTATTTCTCCCAGAGCAGTAAATAATAAATTGGGTAGTGCAGCTGGAGAAGGGAGGTAGAAAAGTTGAAAAGAAGAGCAGACGTGCCGCTTCCTGCAGCAGCGAGCTATCAGATGGCTCAGTCCTCCCCTGGAACCTCACCCTGAGATAAGTTAAAATTGATGGCAAAAACCTGGCCTGGAGAGAGCGATCCGTGGCTGTTGTTCCAGGCTCTCATCATCCCCACAGCTGCCGCAGCTCCATTGAGATCCTGACACCCAGAGGAGCAGAGATTGCTTTGTATCACTCAGATTTCTGTCACGTTACGGTTGCTGTCGTCCAGGTAAGTTCATGCTACAGATCTGATACAAATCAGACACCCTGTTTCCATCAAATTCGGTAGAACTGATATGAATCTTCAGGCTGCAGGAGTATAAGTTAGAATCGTGTAGATATACAGTACAGAGAGTTTGTAAAGAAAGAGAGCTACTTCTGTTTGAAAGTAAACCACCACTCCGTTCCCAGTCTTGTATTGCCTCCTACTGACAATGATTTCTGCACAATACAGCTGTAGTGTCCCAGATGGAAAAGAAATTCAGTATACTTCAGCTAGATTAGCTTCCCCAACCCATCTGACTACGCAGTATAGTAAAGAAGTCCCAGAGCAGGAACGAGTGACCAGAAAAGCCCAGCAGCTGCATACCACCATTTGCACAGCGTGAAGCATCTAAAATCATTGGTTTTAAAAGCACACTGTCGTGTTAGCACACTGTGTCAACAAGTGCAGACCTGGTCAGGAGGCTGCCAATAACCTATGCGACATTTAGCAATCTGCTAACCACGCTTTTATACTGCACACACACGCACTTTACACAGAGCTACTTCAAGATGTCACCAGTCATGCTGGAAAAGGGGCCGACCCCCACCTTGTCACAATCTCCTTTCAGACAAGCTGTGGAGAGCAGAAAGGCCTCCCTGGAGTCTTCTCCACACTGAACAATCCCAGCTCCCTCTGCCACTCCTCGTGAGACTCGTGCCCCAGACCCCTCACAGCCCCACTGCCCTCCCCTGGACACGCTCCAGGGCCTCCATGTCTTTGTTGTAGTGAGGGAGGTTACATCTCTGTTGCACGTTCAGCCAGATTCCTGCCACGTGCACACAAGTGAGCCTGCAGCCCGGATTATGGATCCCACCCAGCCTGGCTCTTCAAATCCATGTGGCCTGCAGAGAGATCTGTTGCACCACGGAGCTGTGCTGTCAGTACACAGAACACAGGTAGAATGCTTATTCCTTTATCAGCTCCCTCAGTTCAAAAATGAAACTGGGTGTCTTAAAATATCTGGAGTGTAAGCAAATCTCTGGATAAAAGCAATGAGGAATCTTGAACATTCTCCTCCATACTGATATATTTTAAACGAGCACTAACGTAAATGCTAATATGTTTGATCCTGAAAACCAGAACGATTACGTATTAAACCAAAACCATAGAGCAGCAGCTAAGGTTTTGCAGATGTACTATCAACTTAATAGAAGTTATTTTTAAAGGCAAGTTTAGGTTGCTAACAGAATACAGCATAGTAAGCTTTGATCTATGCGCCTTACATCAATATCTAATGGAATTTCTTCTCCAACATCCTCATAGTTCTTTACCCAAGAATACTCTTCCTCTAGCACTTAGGAAACAGCAGAAGCACTGGTTTTCCAGAAGAACTACATTATCTATCAGGTTTGAGATGTTCTTAGTAGACTTAAGTACACTTTTAAATAACTACATCCAAGTTATCAGACATCTCAATTTCAGAGCAGTTACAGAACATGGATTCCACTGCAGATGAAGCCACACACATGCAGTATGATCTCCTGTGCCCACACTGCAAAGCATGATAAATCAGTGCCAAGTTAAGAGAAACACACAGCTACTGGTAATACAGAAACATGAACTCACACTGACTTGAAAAGGAACTTGGGAGAAGTTTGAAATAGAACTTCTCCCTTGATCTGTACATTTCTGTATGCTCAGATTGACAAAAGGACCAGACGCAGTTCTGAAGAACCATTATGCAGTTCCTACAATGTGCCAGGTGAATGAAGTAGTGAAAAACTTCATTTCAACAACTTTCTCTCTGGTCACGCTGACACCTTTTGAGTTTCACTCACAGGACGAAAATGCCATGAAGCTCAGGTGTTGATTTCAGTGTGTAATCTCTTAAATTACACATCACGTGCTCGTTTTCATTAATTACCAGATGTTAAAGGCAACATAGATTAGCAAGGCAAAAGTAATCTTACAGAATTTAAAAGGATACACTGAGTTTACAGAATCCTTTGGTAAAATTTACCAACAGAAGAGTTACACTGACAAAGTATAGGACCACTTACCTGAAATAAAAGATGAACAGTCCCCTCTCCATTCTCCCTCCCCCAAAGAAAACTGACGAGCAGACATTTGGCCCATTCAAAGGCACTCAGCTCGGTTTTCTGCAGCTTGTTGAGTGTGGCAGACACCAAAACGCTACCGCTTTCACCATGTGCTAACCTAGCATATCTTCAAAGGGTCACATAACACAATAAATAGTACACGGTGGTCAAGCACAAAAATATATGCAGCTGGTGTGGAATATTTATTTTGAAAAGTAAAATATTCACAATCTCACAAAATCTGAATCTACCAGGCTAGGCCTTTGGCCACCTTTGGTTTTTTCTTTTCTTTTAAGCGCTGTGCCTTAAGCTTCTTCCTCTGCCTGGAATGCATCCATACTGGGTACTGTCCATGTTGATCTAGGAGAGTTTTTTTGTTTCTTTTATTATCTACGTCCATTTTGCAGTCATCTGAAAAAGAAAGGTGCTTACAGTCAGTAAAGCATATGAAAAGCTTCACAGAAGCACTCTGTTACTAGATTCACAAACATGATGAGATCTCTATGCACAACAGTATTTGAACAGAAAGAAACAAAGGCTTCATACATCAAAAGCCCTTTCCAAACCACGACTGTGACCCAGGAACTTCAACAGCTGATAGTAAATATGAAGAATTTCTCCTCAGTGCCCACGCCTGGGCAAAGCACTTTATTCTTCAACCTGCCTTCTGTTCTAATTTCTAATACTGTGTCTAAAAACACTGTATGTGGTCTCCACCAGAATCTGCAAACTTACAGAAAACCACTGGCTTATTACAATATATGTACAATTAAACATTTTATGATGCAATGTTTAAGATCCAAGAAAGTTCTACAAAATTAAATCAAGTGGAAGATGAAGACATATGAAGAGGTGGCTGTCTTGGTGAGACTGATAGTCTACAGGGATCTGCACCACAGGAGTGTGTGCTTAGGAGCCCTGAAGTTGGGCAATAATATATATAACCTGCAGAAAATCAGCACAGGGGCCAACCGTCTGCCAAGGGTGGGCACACAAAAAGGTCCCAGTTCCAAAGACTTCTCAAGACACCAAGGAAACACAAGGTCTTCATAACAGTGTGGTGTTCCAGGTGTCACAGCAGAACTGGCCTTTCCCAAAGTAAAGATCCAGATATTGCAAGCAACAGCTGGAACACTGAGGGGAGAAAAGCTTTGGTACGTCTGGAGAATGCAGATACAGGCAATAAGAACTGCTACCATGCAGGTAAGCTGCTACTGCTTGGCAGTTCAGAGCTAAAGCATCACTTTATTTTTTTCTAGTTACAACAGCTAAAAGAAAGGATCCACAGAACCAAGCACAGGTAACGCCTTACAAAAATCTGTGGCACGTAAGTCAAGAAATAAGCCCCAGCTTCCCAAATAAAAGTAATAATCACAGCAAAAAGTCTTACAAGCTGGTTTGTTCATAATTTGGTTCGACTCTGCTGTCAAACTAAACGCTGCCCAGCGTGTAAAATCTTTGTTCCCGCTCCCTACGTTAGCCGGCAGCCGGCTCACGCCGCGAGGAGGGCGGGCAGAGGGCGGGGAAGCGGGCGGGCCCCACTCACCCTGCTTCTCCAGGGCCTCCTTGGCGGGCAGCACGGTCGCCACCTCCTTGACCTCCTCCATGACGACGTCCGCTCCGACCCGCAGGATGCTCTTCAGCCTCTCCAGCTCCTTGGGCGCGTTCTTCTTCCTCTTCTCTGCCCGCATCTTCCTCTTCCATTTGCTCCTCAGGCTCTTGGCCATGTCCTGAGGGAGGGGAGAAGCGGGGAGCGGTGAGGCGGGGACGCCGCAGAAAGCCCAAAGCCCCCGGCTCGCCTCAGCCGCCGGCTCACCTCAGCCCCACGCGCGCCCCACGGCCTGCCCCTCGCGGCGCTGCTCTCGCCGTCCGCGCAGGCGCGGGAAGGAGTCACGTGATGCGGAAGTACCGCCTCCCTCAGGGCTCTACCGTAAATCTGCGAGTACGTTGGGAATCCAAAACAAAAGAAGCCACGGGCTGCGGGGCGACGAAAAGAGTCGGGATTTTATTTGGGCTACTTCTACGCAGGAAAAGTAGGGGTTATGCCTTCCATGCGTGGTCAGATGCAAGAATTGACTGAAGGTTTTCCAGTTTTTTATTGAGAGACCATTAACGTTAGCATACACAAGAATCCGTCTTCAAACCATCTTCCAAAACACAGTAGTTAATAAATAGTCCTTAATGAATGAAGAGCATTCCCTCGAAGCGACCTCCCAGCTCACCTAAGAGCTCACTGCTAAGAGCAGAGCCTCCCTTTCACAGGCAGCATTCCACTTTACCAAACCAAGATTAGGAGAAATTTTAACTTAGTAAAACATCGCACAAGCATTACTTCAGGCCGACTTTACGCTGTCTTACTCTTCCTCTTCACAGAGGAAACATTTCCAGCAGCTACAGAATTGCAGTCAGAGACTTTCTGCTCTGGAGCAATCAGAAATTGGCAAACATTTTCATCATTAATTACGTCAAGTGCAAATTAAGTGAATAAAAGATGGAGTGGAATTGCATACACCATGTCAACTAAACAAAATACATGTTCTAGAGAAGAACTTACATTAGAGCTTCCCCCTCTCCTCAAAGGAGGGATGAGTACTTATGTAATGAAAGAGTAATAAAAGATTCAGTCTCTAAAAGATGAGAGTGCACAGTTTTCAGATCATCCAAGCCAACACTACTTAGGTACTTCAACCACATCCCTGTTCATTACTTTTTATTAAATGCCTCCAGTAAACGTAGCAGGTTGAGGAACAGATTGATGATGTCCAGGTAGAGATTGATTGCAGCCAGTATGTACTCTTCAGGGGACAACTTGTGCATCAGCACGTGAGTGTCATAAATAATAAATCCACAGAAGAGAAGTGCTCCGGCAGCAGCAAACACCAGCTCCACTATTTCACTACGGAAAAACAGCTGGAGGCAAATGAAACAACAAAAGAAGTAAATCTCATTTTCTTCTTAGTATTAAAATATTGCATTAAGAAATGCCACACTTCAAACATGGATACTGACTGCCCTTTTATCATTATGCACACATGCAAATAGAGTAGTAAAACCACATTTCAATGTTTTTATGTCATACAGTTCCCAGTCATACGATCTCTATAACAAGTGACAAGTGTCTTCTCGTAAGAGAAAGCAAACTCTGTTTGCCAGAAGAGTAACAACAAAACACAAATTAGGAAGAAAAAATCCAACTAAGACTCATCTCCCCTTCCCCTTTCCTCAGAGAAGTAGTGTGTCTCGACAGACAGCACTTTGTCAGTCAGCTCAACCACCACTTTTACATCAGCAAGACCAGCATCTAACTAAAATCTGAACTGGAAATGAATAGGGTAACCAGCATACCCTACAAATTAATGGATCTGTCTGGGAAATTTTTTCACAAATATATTTTCAAAATATTTTAGTTATAGTAGAAGTTAGCACAGGATTTAAGTGAAATAATATTTTTAATCTTGAACACAAGGTATCTTACCGTCAAGAAACATGAGAAGATTAAAATCCACAAGCAAGCAAAGAGCCTGAAAAAAAATAAAATAAAAGTCTGTGAGCAATGACAATACCTTTTATTTAAAATTTTACTTAAAAGTCTCTTCCAGTAGTTAAAAGCAGCTTATAAATAAGAAGGAAATCAACTTTCTACACAGATAGGTTGCAACAGGACAAGGGGGAATGGTTTTAAACTAAAAGAAGGGAGATTTAGATTAGATGTTAGGGGGAAATTTTTTTTTAGAGTGGTGAGGCACAGGCTGCCTAGAGAAGCTGTGGGTGCCCCATCCCTGGAGGCACTCCAGGCCACATTGGGTGGGCCCCTGGGCAGCCTGAGCTGGTGGGTGGCAGCCCTATCCACTGCAGGGAGTTGGAACTAGGTGGGCTTTAAGGTCCCCTCCAACTCAAGCCATTCTACGATTCTCCTCCCATAAAACCTTCTATATTTGTTAAGTAAATGCCCATAATTCTTAGATGCCAACTGTTCATTGGTATTAGCAGTGTAAGTCTGTTTTATAGATCTCTCAAAAGTTATATCCTAAATTTTAAATTTGAAACAGCTCCATTCTGTCTTGGTGAAAAATACAGCTAAACTGGTTTTCTAGCATAAATATTACGGTTATAAGAATCATAACCACAGTAAGTGTGCTACACAAAAAAAAAAATATAATTCTTCAAGAGAACAGAGCTGAATAAAACTAATAAATTGAGATGATTAACACCCTCACCATTCTTTTTCACAGATTAGCTTCTACTGACCGGTATTCCTTATGAAATCTGCAAAGTTTGCTTTAAAAAGGAAAAAAAAAGCTTAATAAAAAATAAATATCTCACTGATAAGATAACATACCCTGCTCCAAATTTGCTGAAGTCTCTCTTTGACTGCAAGGTATACACGGTCAGTCCAAGAAATACAGCAGTCGTAAGAATGAAGGCTTGCAAGACAATGGACACATCATAGAAACTCACTGTAAACCAAAGAAAGCAAACTGTCATTTAGAGATCACATGCATTTGCTAAGTTATCTGTTGAAAAACTACTTAATTTTTTTTTCCCTATTTGTGATCATTTACATCAGCAAAAAAATTCAAATTATGCCTGACCTTATCTTTGCACTTCAAGATCGTGATCATATGATTCACAGACCCTTGCACTAGTTATGACATTTACAGCATAGCTGTAGCTTCTTAATTGGATGTAACATCTTCCATGATCACAAAGAAAAGGAAAATAAAAAATCTTTTGTGCTCTGATGGGTGAGAGGTTAAGTAGCTGAATTTTTCATTACATTTAAACAAACAAGTTACAAAACAGCCCTCTGAAAAAACTCTTGAGCTTTGTGATAAGGGAGCAGGAGGGCAAAGATAAGAAGTGGGTGGAGCCTTTTTCTTCCTGCCTTCCTTCCTTAAGTATGTTTCCACAAATTACGTTCTTTCTTTTTTCACTAGCAAATCAGCTCTGCTGAGAGATACCTTATAAGAAAGAGCACTGCCAGTTCCAAAAGAATGGATGGAATTTTATTCAAGTCCATACAGCTTGGACCAGAACCCAGCTTCCTCTCCTGATTCCCAGGTTTTTACAAGGTTCATATCATCATCATTTGAAATTTTTAATCATCTTAATATCTCTTTTACGAATCTCAGATGACAATTAGTATAACATAATGGATTCATTTTCCAGTTTATTTAAGGAATCAGAGAATAGCATGGCTATCATTTACCTGTAATGGCAACTGTTAATGCTTCCAGCAGGGTCTACAAAAAGTAAAAAGAAAAAATTACAAGAGTAAAATAAAACAACACAACCATCTGCATGGAGACTTCACATGCATCAAGTTCCATTCTGCTACATAATCCCAATAGGTGCAACACCAGCTCTCCTGTTACATTTTTATATATGCTAACATGTTTCATTTTCAACAAGAAAATGACAATTGCATTTGCTTACTGTACTGGAAGTTGTTTTGATATATAACAAGAATGGAATGGAAGAATGGAAAATGAGTGTGACAGCAATTGTAGAAAACTGCAATGCAGGTTTTCTATTCAGAGCACACTGCATTCATAATAAAATCCTTACTACTGTTTAAGGAGGTTACAAGATTTCTCAGAGCTGCTATTAGAAATGAACTACTGCCAGCTTTCTATACACTTCTCAGTGTTCAAAATACATTCATCAAACACTCAATACCTTATTAGACAGCTTAGTGTCAAGTTCTTCCTGTCCTCACCCATCAAGCTAACTTAAAATCAAACGTATTACTGATGCCTGGACCAAAGTCTAGTATGACCCCTGGATTTTCTTTAAAGGTAATTTCAAATTAAGTTCCATTACAAGGAAGTATCTATGGCACAAACAAAGTGATCAGAAACAACAGCACTTTAAACTCAATTTATCACATGCAATTTTTAATCTTCCTATCCCTACACAATGTAGTACTTCAACTGCCATGCCACAAACTGCCACACCACATTTCCTGAAACTATTACAACACTCTGTTACAGTTGTAACCATGTAATTATTTTTTTTTTAATAATAAAATAATAATTAAGAAAAAAGAAAAAAAGAAAGTACTCTTTGGAAAGCGTTCAGACCCCAGGAAGAATACAAACCTGTTACAATTAAACCCACCCATACACTTATACAGCACACCTATCTTCCTATTGTATGGCAGATGAAATATAGGCAGCTTCTAAAACATCACATTTCGGTGCTACTGCTGTGAATTCTTTTCAACAGACTGATTTGATGCACAGTCCAAGGTGTCCAGGATCAACAGTTAGCCTACATCTAACATCTGCAAGCAAGAGACTGAAATTTGAGGATAATTTTGCTTGACTTGCTCGGGTAGGTTAAGGATTTAGCATTTACACATATAGCTGGCTGTATTTGGTCCTCTGCTGGAGGCTGCTCATTACACAAATACGGCAGGCTTTCTTCTTTCCTACTGAGCAGCTTCTCAGAAACTGATATCAACAGAACAATGAGAGCAGCAAGATAAATATAAACACACAAACACATACAGACAAAAATAAATCATGTTGATCTAATTTCAAACTGTTAACTCTCTTCCTGAAAAAAAATAAAATTAGCCTCTAATTCAGGTTTCCCCTACCTAAGAGCAACCTATGAATATAATCTTAAAAAACAAAAAAACAAAAAAACACCTATATATTCATAAAGGTTCAAGTTGTATTTCAAGGAATAAATGAAAAATAAATTAGTTACCACTAGCTTGATACAGGGAGTTAATCTGCATGGAAGATATGCACTATCAGCAAGTGAATTCATACAAATACTTACAAATCCAAAAAGCAGGTATAAGTTAACAGGATGCTGGTGTCTGTAGAAGGCCAGTGCAAAGATTACGGCCAAACATCCAAACGCAGATATCAAAAGCAAGGCAGGCCTGTAAAGTGCCCATACGAAAAGGTTAACAAAGTTAAAATACCCATTTGACTACAAAATAGCTGATGTAAAACCAACCTCTTAAGTGATCACCTGGACAGATACTGCTCTGAACATAGAAAAACAGTTATAAATGGTCCAACTACAAGTAAAGACCCTTTTTTCATGCTGTAAATTGCCTAGGAACCCATCACCTATATGAAGAGAAAATCCATGTGAACTTGAGTACTATTTTCAAAGTATACACACTATTCTGCCTGTTAAGAATGCCACATCCATAGGGACTTGTGCTATGTTTTAATTTCTTTTTTCATAAGCACCCAAATGCAACAAACGTGGGCACAAACTGTACCAAAGAAAATCAGTACTGCCCAGCAAATGTTGCCACAATTAAATCAATCAAGAAGCCCTTCAAGCAAAAACTAGACTAAAATCAAATACAAAAGAACAATGGTTCTAAATGACCAGAACAATTTTTAAAAAGCAGATTTAATTATAAAATCAGTTTTACAACACCTACTGCATACAGTAGCTTATACAGAAACTCATATAGCATTTGATCCTCCTTTTATGTTAGGGCCATGAAGTGAAAATAAATGCCAAGTTTGCAAGTGCACTCGGGAGAAAACTGAAACTGGACTCAGGGGTCTCCTCCATTCCCCAGTTGCTCTTTTCCACCCACTGTTCACTGCAGTTTGGTTCTGAGACTTAGTGTTTCTCAGGGAAATCTGAGAGGTAAAGACAAGCAAACCCACAGAATCTCTGAAAGACTGATTTTCAGGAAAAACAATAAAAACAACAAAGAGAAGATGGGGAAGGAGGGAGAAGAGTAAGGAATGACTTAGCTCTCTGGAACAGATACACATAAACAACAGCATTCCAAACCAGACTTGTCAATAATTCAGATGTTCTGCAGCTGATACTGTAAATAAATACTCATACGGTAAACATTAAAATAAAAACTATTACTTAAATATTAAAATATATTTCAATAACTATAATAAATTTTAATAGTATACTATAGAGAAAAATATCAGGAGATGAAAAATGATTTCCCAAGCACTTCCAAAGTTTCTATTACGGAATCAAAACACAGTGCATGATTAGGAATACAAAAGTGTTCCAGAGCAACAATACAAGCTATAATCAACGCAGCAATAAACAGTGCCATTTCATTACAGTGCTTACCTTTCATGAACAAATGCCTGTACTCCAGTGGAGTACAGAAAAATTGCGGATGTGACTGTGGTCAAGAGAACCTGAATGGACAGAATGCTGTAGACTTTTCGTAGAAAAGCTAGAATAAAGAAAAAAATTAAATCAATTTTCAGTTGCACTTTGAAAGCCCAACTAGAAACTATTCAGTGGAAAGGCACAGAACAAAATGGTAATAAGCCATCTTTCCTTAAGACATCGATGCAGTAATCTAACAAAATTACACTTTTTCTTGCGCACTGTTAAATAAACTAAAAGTATGCATTCTTCATCATGTTATTGGTGAAGAAGTGAAGAAAGATTAGCTTGGAGGTTGTGTGGAGACAGAAAGAGCTTCTTTTTTTTATTTTTACAAGGCTTTTTTTCTTATAGTAAAATCTATTTAATAGACCATTTGCTATGTTACGTATAATTTCTCATTGCTTGCAACTTGCTTGGTATCAAGTAAGCTAACAGGCTTTGTAATTCTTGAGTGGTTGAGGACACTATGATGTGGTATGTCATACAGATAACCCCTGCTGGGAATGGAAGGAGATCAAATCCATTAGGTAAAAAGCTCTGCAAGGAAGAATAAGCTTCCAGTGAGAAGCAGACAGTCTTTAATAACACACTTTAAACAAGCGTAAGACCACATGCTAAGAGAAACTGAGTTAAGTCTGGCAGCACTGCCTGCCACATGGGACAGTTAAAGATCCTGGTGAGGCACGAGGGAGGGAATCCCACTTTGTTGCAGCAAAGCAAGCCCAGGAGCAGCCTGCTGGCCAGCACACCTTCTCCCCACATTACGAAACGCATCAGCACTGATCAAATAATGGTGATATCTCCTTCATACTTTTGCTTTCACTTCCGAACAAGACAAAACCGTGCTTTCACTCCAAGAGATCTCCTGTTTGTCAGGAATGGCTAATAAAAAAGCCTGCAGCGCGCAGCTGTTTGTGCTTTAAGGTGCATCCAGCAACACAATTCAGCCAGAACGACCGATGGAGACAGCAGTGCCTCCTCCACCACTGACCGCGACCACCCTGGGGCCCTCACCCACCCTGGGGCCCTCACCCACCCCGGCCCTACCCATGCGGATGTGTACGCTGGCCGAGGCCACGTTGCTGCCGTAGTTGAAGTCATCCTCGATGGAGCTCCGCGGGTAGCGCTGCTCCGCCGCCATCTCCGCCGCCTCGGAGCCCCCGCCCCGCTTCCGGGCTCCGCAGGGCTCTCAGCCGAGCGGCCGAGCGCCTCGATGGCGGCACCGCCTCCGTCGCTCCCGGCTGAGGCGGGCGGTGGCTGTTGGGCTGCCTCTCAACGTCCGCGTCGCCCCAGCTCTTCCAGAACGGCCCAGTCCCGTGTTCCTTGGCTCTGCCACCCGTAACTGACATCAGTGCTTCACGCAAAGGAGTTTTATTAAGCTTTCTCCTCATTGCACGACGTACCCCTCAAAGTAAAATGACTTTAATCGAGGACAAGGATGCTTGACGTTTTTCACCGGGGATTTCTCACAGTCCACCTTAATACGTGCAGAATTGCCCCCAACAAAGTTACCCAAGCTGGTAATTCCCTTTTAAAGATGCACAAAAGATGCACAAAAGATAAAGAGTTTGGGTTGTGGGACAGAGAATGTAAAATGGTATATATATATTTTAACTTGTGAATATCATCTAAACCGTTCCAAGAGACCAAAGAGATAGACTCCATAGAAATATATGCAAAAGATTCGGCTCAAATAAAGTGCTTTTAAAAATTGGAACATTGTGGCCTCTACTGTGCTAAGATCCTCAAGGGACAAGTAAATAAATCATACAGTTCTCTGATGAAATAAGTTTGAGCCAAGTCCTGCTGCTGAGCTGACCTCCGATGCTAAGTTGCAGATCTGAACATCACTTTATAATCTGGGAAGTATTTATGGTTTTCATAATGTCCTTTTGCATTTTTAATTGCTGTAGATTGGAATCTGCCAGCTTTAATCCTGAATTTGGAGATTTATGCTTTGTTTGCACTGCTGAACAGCAACTGTTTTGAAATAATTATGCTGTCTGCTCTCTTGCGACTGCCTCTGCTCTTCCAGCATTTTCTCAGTGCTGGCTGTTATCGGCCAGTGAAATCAGAGCACCCTGGTGCGGCCCCTGCAGGAGCCATCACCTGCTGGGGCTCTGCCAGCTGGGCACTGGTTGTCACCTGCAGCCACCTGGTCAGTTCACAGGCAGTGAGAAAACTGTGAGGAACATGGCCTTGAATGTGTGCATGGATACTTTGGTGCTGCGGGTCTGAACATTTCACAGAATGCAAGAGCTTATTGGTAGATCTGTGCAGTGGGGACTTCATTTGTTGTCTCACGTTTTCAAATCGATGAGGAAAATAGGATCATTACTGGTGTTGCACCCAAGCCTAATTAAGCAGTGGTAAACTGAAGTGAGCTGAGAATCACTAAGGTGCTAAGATAACATTCTTCAGTAAAAAAAAATGAACTTTTGCTATCAAGACTACAATGGACTTCACTGGAACTGCAATTCCCCCTTTTGGTCTGAGAGGCTCTTTATTCCCTGCTTCTGTGAATTAAAAGGGCTTTTCCTCCTGTATTTAGATAGCAAAGAATATTTGCCTTTCAGTATCTTGAGTAACTACTACAGGCAGCATGCTTTTGTAAGGATGGGAAAAGGTGCCTCTTTATAATGAAGTTGGAAACTGCTGTGCACTATCTAACTCAACGATAATTATTGTTTGGAAGTCTCATGAAAATGATAGATGGTCTCAGTTCTGAAAATTTCAGAGTATCACAGTGGAAAGGACTTGAGCAAGTCTGCAATTAGTCTGAGCCTAGTGGAGACTAAAGGAGATACATAATAGTCTTTAAATACCTTATAGATGGCCACAAAAGGGTTGCAATTCTCCAGCTGTGGAGAAAGTATCAAATAGGAGGCTGTGTGGCTTAAACTGCAGCGAGGAAGATCCAAAATGAAAAGCGGAGACTTTTTGTATGAGTGATCAGAATAAGGCTGTAAAATAGCCTGGCATTTAGGCACAGGCCAGGAGAGAGGAGGTTGCAGGAAACTGACACGTGCACTTTTGCACACCAACTTTCTGTATGGAAGATGTTAGTCTGATGTGAGCCACCAAGAAGCAGCAGTGGGCTTATTCAGATAGAGATTCAGAAGAGAAAAAGCAGTAAATGATTCAGTGATGCTGCAATCTGCCAGAGTTGTCACAGATGGCAGGGGAAAATTACTTACATCTGCAATACTGATAAACGCTGCAATTTTCATCCCAAAGAGAGCACTGTGCTTGTCTTGAGATCCTTCTGCTGCTTGCAGGCACACTCAAAATGCACTGGGCAGTAGCATTGCTTTGGAGTGGCTGTCCCAAACTCAGTTTAATAACACTGAGCCTCTGCCTGCTGGATGCATTCAACGTCTTTGCAATATTCCATTCCTCACTTGGGAAAGTATACCTTTTAAAATGCTAAATATGCCTTATAAAAAGCATAGTATGCTTTACATTGTCTTTCTTCTCTGTATTTGATGTTTCCATAAACACACCCCCATCACAGTGTTTTTATTTGAAACTGTGGCAGTCCCACAGTGACTTGCTTAGGACTGGCTGGACACTTCCATTCTGTGTGCACGTAGGGGTGAAAGAGCTTTCTGTTCTCCAGGCTCTGGTGTGAACTCCTGTATGGTGAGAGGAAGCTCTTTCTCGCTGGAGCCCTCGTCTCTCACTAGAGACCAGGGACTCCTCAGTGCTTTTTGCCTGTTGAACATATGATCCTGCTGGAAAAATTCCATCTGGTGCTCAGAGGTACTTGGGAAAGGTACTTGGAACATTGCCAGAGGTTTGTTTTTAAGCAATTGTGCCAGAGCCCCTTTGTTTGCAGCAGCTTCGAGCAGTGTTCCCACAGTGACCCCTCTCAGCATCACTTTGATACACATCTGCGTATCTTCACATAATCACGTCTGTTTTTAAGTGGGACAAATTGCAAGGTCCGTGACCCCTGCATGACTCCATACAGTCAAGACATGACTGGTGTCCTGTTGCTTGGAGGCAGGGTGTGCAGGCTCTGGGGTGCATGATCACACGTGGGGCCCCGTGGCTGCCTGCCAGCATTCCAGCAAGGACATGGCATCCACTTGGGTCGTGTGCAGGATACCACCATGTACATGGATGCAGAACACTGTGGGACAATAAAGAAGAGATGTTTGGTCAGGTAGGTGCACCCGCCTACCTGTTAACCATTAATTTATCCCCAAATGAACCTTATTCTCTTAATTTCAAAACAGATGGCCTATTTCCATAGAGTAGAAAATTGTTTTATTCAGTGATCAAGAGAAAACTTAATTTGAAGAACTGTATGTTACTGTGAAATTATCCTTATATTTAAGATATGAAGTTCTCCTTGATCAGTGAAGACAGCCTCACAGTTGCAAAGTTCTTCCAAATTAAATTTCTAATTGTTCCAGTAGCTGCAGAAGTGTCGTGATGTTCTTACAAAGAAGAAAAATAACAAAGAATCTCAAGGACAGATGTTCCATCTGTTGCTCTAAAATCCCTAGTGGTGGATTTTAAAATCCATAGATCAAGGAAAGATAGTTTATCTTCTTTAATATTTACAGTTTCTTGAAAAAGGCTCTACTCTTTATCAGGCAGGTCACTAGGCTAACCTTTCATTATTCCACGATGAAAACCGTATCTCAGTGTCCCTGTAGTTTCCTAGAACCTGTGCCATATGATCTATATTTTTTCCTATGAAATACCATCTTCATTCATTATTTTTTTTTCTGTTATATCTCACTGGTTTGTAATTTGTCTCCTTTTTGTGCACGTGCAATGTTGATAAGACATGGCAGGTTAGTTTTGGGTCTTGGAATCCCAAAACTCAGTCTCACTAGGGATTGGATTGCAAGCAGGAACTGAGCCTTTTTCTGGCACTTGTCCATAGAAATCTGGGGAGGGGACACGGTGTGGAAGTTAATTTAGTGCACTGGCTGGACCGTTATTCTAAGGACTGTTAACAGCTCTTCAGCAGATTTGTTGCTTTGAATTGTGCAATTTGGTGAGAGGTTTTGAGAGGTGTCATGGCGGACAATGTTTTCTTTTTAGTAGAAGACTTCAGCATAATTCTGCAGTTAAATGATCAGTGCTGATAGTTAATAAATTAATTCTATCATTTGGGTTGCAAGGCTACTTGCAAACTTCTGCAATCCCCTGATCAAGGTCATGGAAAATAAACCTGAGATTTTCAGTGTCTTTTAGCATCTTCAGACAAAAAATGCTAAGAGTAGCAAAGGGATTTGGGGCCATAAGGGGCTCCCTCATTTTCTTCCCACTCTTCCTCTTCCAGGTCCAGCAAAGAGGGCAGGAATGGTGTGGGCAGACAAGCAGCAGGCTGAGAATGGGAGTATGGGTGGAGAAATGTGTGTCACATAGTGGCTGAGAAGAAGGATGGCTCTGCTCAGGTTTACCGTCCTCTTCACATGGACATTTGAGACCTGCAGACGAGGGTGGAGAAGATTTTTTCTATAGCAGCTTTTTATTTTACTTGCTTGGGAGCTTATGATTTGCTTGTCACCTTTTTTGGAATTATTGCCTGGAACAACTAGTATCACGGCCACGTAAAAGCCAACATTTCAGTCTGACTATACACTAGAACACAAGAGTGTTGAGACTGAGTTCTGGTCCTTAGAACAAACTTTGGAAATGGAGGTTTGAGTAGAAAGGGCTAGTTTTCTCCAAACTTAAGGTTACAAGAAGACTAATAAATAACTATAATTATAGTGATACTTTAACAGATACATCTGTCTTTTCCTTTCCAAATCTCACTGAGATGATTAAGCAGAATTCCACCTCAGCTTAAGTGGTAGGATTTAAAATATTGAAAAGAAACAGCAGAACAGTTGTGCTATTTTGGCCAGAAATCAAGAAGACACTATCAAAAGGGTCCAATTATAATTACAATTATTTTGTTGGCAAATATTAATGAATGTGTTTAACAGAGAGATTAGATTTCTAATTATCTTAGATGCATTATACAAAGTATTATATTTAATGAATCAATCACTTTAATGGCTGACTCATTAAGATGTAGAGGAAACTATCTTTTAAAATCATTATAAAATATGTTCTTCTTGGGCAAAGATCTGTAAAAAATCAGTAGTGCATAAGTGTATTAGCATGTAATATAACACAGATGTGCTCCAAATGATTTATGATTAGAGCGTGATCATTAAGATCTCACAAGGATGTCAATAGAACCAGCTTAGGGATTTAAACTAGAAATGTATTTGGTTCACTCAATTTCTTAGCATAACTACATTATTCAAGCTGCTTTTCTGCATACTCGGTATCACCCATCTCTAAAACAGGTTTAAAAGTAAGCACTACTGTAAAAGATATGTTCAAATAAACTGAATAAGTGTACTTGATGTATCAGTTTAATATGATTGGGCTCTCACGAGAACATGCAAAAGGCATTTAGGGTATGCCTTAATATGGATTCGCCCCTTTCCCTTGCTACATAACTTAGATGTGTCTGTTTAGGAGGGAGAGGGCTCAAGTGTCTTAGTAGAGGACCTTTTGCACTGCCTGTGCAGATTTGACTGAGCCTGCACCCAAATGCCACAACCCACTCAGCCAGCACATCTCCTGAAATTGGCTATTTTAAACCAAAGTGTGAACATTTTGCTCCCTAGTGGGAGAGGCTCACAGCCACCTAAGAGATTACAGATCTGCTGCAAATCCACTCTCCAGTCTGCTCATCTCTTAGTGGAGACATTTTTCTGAAGTAGGCTGCACCACAGACTGTTATTGACAACAAATATTTTATAGAGTTAAAGCTACAAACAGCAATCCTTACAGGCAACAGCTGGACACAAAGAAATATATGATTCATTCTTCCTAACCGAGTGGGTGTTGCTGAGCTGCTTTGTTGCTGCAGGTGAAGCAATGCTTCTGATTTTCAAGTCACACAATTAACATTAGCATAAACACCTTTCAATCCTAAAAGCACTGGAAATTCCACTTCAAGAAATAGATGAGCAGCTTTTCAGAGGGAACTGGATCCAAATATCTGCCCTTCAAAGGCGGCAGAGTCCAAATGTCTTCACAACGATGAATGAGGATGATGCAGACAACAGCACTGAAAAAATGCTCGAGTCAACAGCATTGTCCAGCCCACAGTCTCTGTGAAGGTACTGCATATACATGAAGTTTTGAGGCACGTCTCCAAAACCAATTTTAAAAAGGAATATCCAGCTGAAAATTCAATAGCATTCATCCAAATCTCTGTCTGACTGATAAACCACCACAGTTCTTCCTGCGAGTCTGGGAGAATGTCAAGACTACATGAGATCACTAATGATCTTAAAATAAAAATGGTGCTTAAATATGAATTAACACTAAAAAACTCTCAAGTGAGAGACTTGCCTTCAGCTCTTTCCTCTGCTGCAACAGCCTGGATCAAGAGTGGTATTTCAGGCTCTGTAGTATACTGTAGTATGTTACTATACTGTAATATACTAAACTTCTGTTAGAGAGAAGTGGCTTTATGTGACATGGAATTGCTTTGCTTTATTTGGAATCTGAAGCTTTGTTCTTGCCTCATGCAAAATAAGCAGTCACTGTCTATTTGGCATACATATCCTGAGACTTAATGCTGATCTGCTTCACACAACTAAATAATTAATCTTGTGAATAAGTGAAGGATATGCCACTGACCCACTTCCCAAAGAGCTGTGTGAGGCTGTCAACAGTCTTGTTCCAGCAGCACCAAAACAAACCTCTCACACCACCTTTGCAGTTCTCTCTATGTTTTTCAATATTGCAAATCATCAGTGTCTTGAAAGCCACACAGCTTGGAAAACAAAAGCAGGAAAACCATGGGTTGCAAGGCTGTCCTTGGGGCAAAGGATAAACTGGGACCACCCTTTTGAGTTCAACAGGAGTAAAGCCAAACCTCGCAAATCTGAAAGCCTTGCATTTCACTGGAACTTGAATACGTGCTGGCAGCTGGACACATTCTTTTTGCACTGAAGGGAGACAGTTTGCATTCACTTCCCATTAATTAATGCAGCATACAGGCCCTCCAAAATGTTATTTGGAGCAAAAATTAGTCTCATTAGACCCTTAGTGGCAGAACTGGAGCTCTGGCACATGCCAGGGTGCTTGTAATCAGTCAGGTCCAAGTGTAAAAGTGTGTGGCTCAGGGTACACTGCAGGGACCAGCTGTTCCCAGCCATGCTGTGCTGCCATTTGAATATTGCTTTTCCAATCTCAGAAATTTATGTGTTACTAGTAAGTTGTGGTTGGTGCTTTGCATTGGCTTCTTAGTCCTGCCCAGAGACAAAAATTCAGATGCAACATCTGAATGCTCTGTCTACATTTGCGTTCTGTGTAGAGCGGGTGACAGGTTAGGATTGTGATTTCTCCCTTTCTCCAGAACTGCACTGCTTTGCTCCTTGTATTCAAATGTTCGTATCCTTGGCAGGTTGCACTGCTGTTGTAGTGCTAGGTAAGCACTTAGGAAGCAGCTGAACATCTCAGTTCTGTCTGAGAAAATTTTAGGGAAGAAATCCCAGAGCAGAACTCCTCCGTCTAAACATGCATCTGGAACATTTTCAAAAGGATGTGATCTTCCTGAAGAGCTAAAGGGAATGAAAATCTCTGACCTTATCATGGTTTTGTCTTTACAAAGAGTAAATGCTGAAGTCTGCAAAGTGCTACCTAAGCATTCTCTGTACCCTGTGTTCCGGGAAGTAGAGCTTCCCGGAGTAGTTGTAGAGTAGTTGTTCTAATTTCAGTAAGTTCATGTTCATGGCATGTTACAGCAATTCAGTTGTTAAGGAATGTTCTTATTGTCAACAAAGCACTGTGGAGATAGAGTATATGCATAAACCAGACCAAATGTTCTGCTGCATGTGTAGAGATCAGCAGAGGCAGGGGTCAGGGCAATAGAAGTTCTGTGTGGGGTAGGGGTTGTAGTGGAGGTTACAATGACCTGGCTGCTTGTAGACAAGAGCTTTCCAGAGGCCAATCTGTATCATACACTTTTCTTTTTTCTTTTTTTAATCTATTATTTTTAATTGGTTCCGCTATGCTGAGTTTTATAGAGGAATTAAAACACTAAGGTAAGCATGAAATTCTAATGGCGTCCTGATAAACATACATGAAACTCATTCATTTTTTCTTTTGGGAAACAATTAGCTCAGGATGCACCCCTGAATCTCATCATTAAGGTAAAAAATGTTCAAATATGCTTTGACTGGCAGTTTCTAGCAGCACTAATGTGGGAAAAGATGTTTTTCTTCAGCCCCACATATAATTATAATTCTCATTGAAATTCTTTCTGTAAATAGGCTGATGCTGGGAATATAGTTTGAGAAGCTCACATGCTTAGCTGAAATTTATGTTTCCCATGACGACAATAAATTACAAAACTCATGTTAAGTGCCTTCTGGTTCTCAGAGTGCAAACGTAGGTTTTTCCTTCAGACACTTACTGTCATTTTGCATCTGTGACGTTTGCTACTTCTACGAAGAGCAGAGAACAAATATAAAACTGCAGCATTTTTGTGATTTTGTACATTTTAATTCATCAACAATCTAGTAATATGGAGATACCATTTATGGTAGCACTACTGTTATTTCTACATACAGCCTAACTTTAGCATAGTTTTATTTTGGCTGTGTAACTGGATTTTCATCTCTTAGACTACATCAGCCCAAGCAATAGGTGCATACAACTCTGTCCCATTGCACTGATACCACTATCTTGAAGTGACAAAGCATAAAAATTCTGCTTTAATTAGTAAGTCTCTGCAACTGAATTTTCCTGTGACATGTAAGTCTTTCGTGTGAGAAGTTCTTGATTAATGAAACCCCAGACAGTTTTCTGGCAATGAAGTGGTTTTATGTATCAAAAACTATTTACTGCTTTCAGATGCGAAATATTTTGAAATTAAAATTGAAAAATCACAAATTTTAAATGGAAAAAGAAGAAAAGATTTTCCTTTCTTTGACAAGTTTATTACCAACTCAGCAGCATCCCTTTTGTGACAAGGGGGAAAAAACTGGCTGCTATAAATCTCTTTGAATCCACACCCAAGAGACAGACAATCATCCACCGAACCTCTGGCAACATAAAAAAATAACAGCAATAATGCTATTTTGTTTACATTACCTTATTACTTACCATTCAGTTCTTTCTAAAAAATTCATCATTATTATTCAATTTTGTCTTAAACCTTGTTTCAGCCCTAGGAGAGATTGAAGAAGCATTTTTTGCTGCTAGATCTCTGCACTTTCTGATAAATCATCGTTTGACATCATCATCACTGGAGGTATCTTGGGATGGTTAAAGAGATTAGAAATAAAGTAATACTCAAATTGACATGCTAGGCTTTGCACTCTGATAGAGAGGGAGCTTTCCTTCATGCAGAACTGCAGGAGCAGTGCCAAGCTATCAAGCCCCCAGAATCCATTGTTTTCTTGTGGACGTATTGTGCAATGAGTGGGAAGAAAGTTGAATAGCAGAAGTGGAACTTTTCTCCAGGTACTGTCTGCTTGCTCCAACCCTCAATGGCCCATGAGAAAAGGGAACATCAGAGCATCTCTGAACCTGATTTCTTTGGGGCTAGAAGTTGCTAGAGAGTTCCAAAACTCTCCAAAATACAGAAAAGGGTTAAAGTTTCCCATATGTCTTCAACTGTGTTCCTGTGTTCAGCTGCACTGGCAACTCTGGAGTGCAGCACTGCTGTTCTGAGTGATGGCATCTGGAGAATGGGAAAATACCCCTGAGAGTCTCACATTTCTCTCTACTGCCAGAGTCCCAGAGACTAGACGTTATTACTCAGCATCCCTGTATCCCTCTGTTTTCACTTCTTAGCTTTAATTCTGTGGACACAGCAGTGTTGAGTGTGATAAAAATTCAGGAAAAAACTTTGCAGTTGGAGAGGAAAAGTTCTCTGATGCCCACAAAAAGATACTCAGAATCAAACGTGTTATTTATTTATTTATTTATTTTGAAGAAGTTATAGTCTAAAAGTAAAGCTGCTATGTGAAAGCAAGATACTTGCTGTACTAAGATCTTGCCCAGTATTTCTTTATCTCCTCAGCTGAAACAGTCTCAGCTTTCTCAGGAAATGTGTGTAACAGATGGATAAGCCAGGGCTTCCAAAGAATGGTGTAGTGCTGAGGGTATTGATGAGATATTCTGTTGTTTCTGGCAGTAGATTTGATCTGTACTATACCTTCGCAATTTTCGAAGATTTCACATGGAAATTTCGCACTGGATCTAACACTGAGTTACAGCAGTGTAGCCCAAAGTATGTGAAAATACACAAACATACATAGCTGAAATTATTTTAAAGCTGAATTTTCATTTAATGTTGACAGATGCATGTCCAAAACATGCTTTTTTTTTTTTTTTTTGCTTATTTCCCTTCAGGAAATACATGGTTTTTTTCCTAGCTTTCTGTATTTGTCAGTGCTTAAGAGTACAGAAGCCTACAGGCTGACCTTGCTTATAATTCAGAATACACTAAGGAGCAGCTTGAACATCTTGGAGTCAGTATATGTTTGAGTTATACTGTTTCAAACTTCCTGGTCATGTTGATATTTGATGTGAAAGTGCTTTAAGAAATAATAGTTTTCCCGAAGGTCTGTCTGAAAATAAACACCACAAGCAGGGCATTATTAAATAATACATCTTTTCTGAAATTTTGGGTGAATATATTTATCAAAAACACAAATAAACAAAGGGAATCTGAACCTGCCCTGTCCATACTGAGTAGGGACTGAGATCGTTAAACAGGAATCGGTAGAGAGATGCCCTCATATTCCACTGTATATCTGTGTATGCTGCATGCAACCCAAGGCTTTTAAGTATTAATTTTATCTGTTTATCCTGATGAGTTTATTGAAGGCTGATGTGTGATTTTAATAGGAAGAAAAAAATTAATTATATGACTTGAAATTCCTCACACTAGGATAAAAGTATATAGAATCACAGAAACATGCAATCATTAAGGCTGTAAAAGATCACTGAGATCATCCAGTCCAAATGCTCACCTATCATCAATATTGTGCACTAAGCTGTGTTTCTTAGTACCACATCTAAACGTTTCTTAAATCCCTTTCTGAGCAGCTCATTCCAGTGCCTGACCACTCTTTTGGAGAAGAACTTTTTCCTAATACCTAACCTAAAGCTCCCCTGGCACAACTTGAGGCCATTCTCTGTCACCCCATCACCAGATATGTGGGAGAAGAGGCCAACCCCCAGCTCAATACAACCTCCTTTCAGGTCCTAGTAGAGGGAAATAATGTCTCCCTTGAGCCTCCTCTTTTCCAGACTCAACTATCCCAGTTCCCTCAGCCATTCCTCATAAGGCCTGTGCTCCAGTCCCCTCACCAGCTTTGTTTCCCTTCTCTGAAAACACTCCAGGACCTCAATATCTCATGTTCAGCTGTGCGTGGACAAACACCCCCAGGTACATTTTCTCCATGTGGTCTTCCAGCCACTCTGCCCCAAGCCTGTAGCGTTGCCTGGGGTCGTTGTGGCCTAAGTGCAGGATGCGGGGCTTGCTCTTGTTGGCCTCAGCCCAGCAATACAACCTGTCCACATCCCTCAGTAGAGCCTTCCAGCACCAGGCAGATTGACACTTTAGAATGGAACAAAAGAGGAAAGGAAAATTAACTTGTGTTTTGCTGTCAAGGTTGTTATGAATAATTAATTGGCTCGTGGTATTAAGACATCAGAAATTATGGAAGGTATCTGAACATTGTTTTATTTCATTTATGCACATATGCTTAATACTGTAATAATTCTATTGTATTCTGTTCTGCAGTGTTATCTATTACAGTTTCATGGTCATGACTAGGAAACCAAGTTTCCTATTGAAGCTGAGGAGGCACAGACTATCTGTGTGCTTATTCATGGGTAGACTTGCTGTCAGTCTGATTTCTGTTGAAGACCAAGCTCTAATTAATATGTAATTGTGGAAGAAATATTGCTAATTATCATGTGTGTGTTCCCATGATGCGTAGCTTATTAGGATGCAAAGCTGCAGAGCAGCACTCTGTGGATAACGGCAAAAATGCTAGCCAGATTGAGCTGCTGGCTATGCAGGAATTTGACCATTAGCCTTGGATGCAGGCTGTGTAAAGAAATAGGATATAGCAATAGGAAGCGATCGGGAACTGTTCTGTTCAGACTACTAAGAGTGCTTTGAGTTGTTAAGGTGTTTTGTCTTGAGGAATGTGGCCTTCTCCCAATCAGATCTTAGCGCGCGCAGCCTTTCTGTGTATATAAGTTTTGAGTTGTTGCTTAATAAACTGAACGTTAGTTTGCATCAAGCTGGGTTCCCGTCCCTTCATTGCAGCAGAACTCTCCCTTAAATTCAATTTCCCTTCATTATGGACAAGAGTGTGCACTGGATCTCTTACAGCGGTGCTGGAAACTCTCCGAATGCAGAAGTGCCCCTGGGACTTGTATGTGTGCTTGTCTACAAGAGAAGGAAAAGTTTTTGGTATCTTCTGTGGCATATGCTTATTCTTACCTTTTATTCTGACAGACACACCACTTCCTAAGCATTTCTTCATGGCCTAAGTACTGGATGTAAGTGAAGTAGATGACTTTGCATTTTCCTTTTATGATAGAGGATTTGCATCCTACATTAAGAAGTTATAAGAATATACATGCTCTGTAACTCACATTGATTATATATGTTTCCTGGCTAATATATAGGCAAAACATATGAAGAAACTGTGGAAACTCTTTCATTCAGAACTTGAAGCTTTGCAGTTGTGAGTTGATTTCATGTTTCAGCTTTTCCTTTTCACATTAACTTCTTGCCAAGCTGCATGTAAACCTTCTTTGTCTAGAAAATGTAACCTTTTCAAGAGTAAAATATTCCAGGGGTTAGCTGAAACTGGTCTTAACAGTGCTGTTCTCCTGGCTTCATGCCTATGAAAGTGGTTAATGGTTGGAATTTATGTCACAGAACACATAATAATTTGTTAGAAGAAACTGGATTCAGTCACAGCACAGGCATTTTTCTCTTCCTGTCATTATATTTTGTGAGGACTTACTTATTTCCTGCAATCCTAGCTCGTGTGAAGAAGAGAATGATAAAATTTCTGAATAATTTTTTTTTCTGAGAATACATTTATACTCCAGATGACCTTTGGAGTAAATTTGAACTATTAGATTTTCCCACATATTTATAGCTGTGGCCATGCATCTTTGCCAACAAATCTTACAGATTTTATCCACAAAATATTTATTTACAGTTAAAAGAAACGATTTGGATTTGGAACACGACAGAAAAAGATCAAAGCTGTTACATTTCAAGTTAAGCTTTCATTTATAGACTTATTTTTCTGTGCTCTCATGAGCCAATGTTACATTTATTTAGTTCCTTTCTGTGCTACTATCATCTGTGAAAGTGATTTTTCTAAAGACCATAGTGGCATATGTAAAATGCTGTTTCTTTCTACAGAGCAGTCTCAAATTCTAAATACGTCTTATGTCTAAGTTTCTTCCTCCAAGCTTATTTGAACTGGATGGATATGTTTCAGAGATGTGTCGTTCTGCTCAGTGCCACTTTTTGTAATGTGTCCTTTTTGAATAAATATTGATTTGTAAGTCACACTGCTGTACAGTGATGATGACTCTGATAATGACTGTGCTCGATGTTAAGAAAAAACAGTGAGGAAATCTTTGTCTGACAATTTTGTGTCAGACTTTATCTAAATGTTTGCTTACACTATACAAGATATCCTACCCTTGACTTCATTGTATTCCCAGATAGAAGTGTTTGCTGGTAAAATTTGACCAGAGAGTACTTTTGGTCTGAGAATTCGATTTGTGTTTGTGCTTGAGATTTTCTGTCACTAGCTGGGGCTCCACATGTACAGAGCTGCATGCTCAGTACTAGTTGCTGTGCCATTGTGCTCCAGGACTATCCCATACATGTTGCATAACTGCCACACTGGACAACATCTATGTAAGCTGGCTCTGGGCATATATTACCAAATTATGCTCCTAAGGGAAGAACATGGAATAAAGAGGACCACTTGTGTGCTGTTGAGTATGTGCCATCCTTGGGCCAAGTGTGGATATTTGAAGAATTCAGGGGTACACTCAGTACCACAACTGTGTGTGGGACACATGGGCAGAGGAAGTGCTGCACTCCAAAGGTCTGCATGAACTCCAGGCTTGGGCAGTGATCACAAAAGTGTACTAAGGTCCCAGTTCACTAGTCCCATTAATAACTGTTTCTTTTTGAGCACGCCTTTATATCTGGTCACAAAATATACATTCAAGTGCCTTGCTGAACTGGGGATTAAGTGTAACACCTGTGTTATCTTATCCACTGGGTTTATACTCCACAGGCATTGAAGAGGGTCAAATGTGACATCATTAATCCTAATTGCTGTGATGTAAGAGGAGCAGCAGGCAGTAGAGAGGCAAAAAGCCTTTAATCCTGCTATGTGCAGAACAAAAGCGTATTTAATACCCTTTCAGAACGTGTGATGGTGTATAATTTCCCAGGTCTCTGTCAATTCTTTCTATAACCACACTGAAAATGGATTTGCCCTGTCAACATTAGTTGAGAAACCCTTGTTGCCAATAATTGAAACATGCAACAGCAATAGATTTTTTCTAAGAATAAATGGGCTTTGAGACCCTTCAGTATAACTCTATGTAAAATAGTCTCTATTATGTGCTGATGTTTTTACCAGCCCAATTGCCTCAGTGTCTGTTTTAAACATTTCTACTTTATAAAAGTAAGAAAAGGAATACATTGAGAGTCTTGGTATTGCAAACATATTTAGAAAGTGACTGCTCTACAGACTAGAACCAGTTGATTCTGCTAGAATGTTTTAATTCTCAAAGTTATGGGTAATAAAAATATTCCCGAATATTGCCTACTTAACTGCTTTTGTGAAGAGTTCCTAGCAATCTTAAAGGTATTATAAAGTGACCATTGCTGCAGTGGGGCACCACAGTTCAGGTCAATGTGGAAGTCATAGTTACCCGTATGTGATTCATTACAAAATAAGAAAGTGAATTGTATAGTTTCATCCATGATTGAAACTTCATGGCTTTTTTGAGTTGCGTGAATTTAAGAATGGAGCTGGATTTCATGGTAATTACTTCTATCTTCTTTACATAACGTGAATCCAGGTGAACAGATTTCACAAGAAATAATGTATGAAGCAATGTATTTGGAAATAAAGGTTTAAAAAGATTTTGATTTTAGACACTGCAACCAGCTGAAGAGAGAATTTAGAATGGAAACAATTACTTCTGATACATTAGCAACACACTGTTAGTAATACTGAACAGTGCTGTTTGGCACTGACCCAGTGTATGGTGACTTTAAGCACTGGCCCATATTGAAAAAAAATTAAGAAATCTTACAGTGATAGACTTTTTCAGCTTGTTTTTTCAGCACATACATAAATGAGATTGCTTCACAGGAGCTGTATGCATGGTAAAGTATTCATCTAATGAAAAGGAAGAATGTGATGCATTTGGAAAATGTAAGTGTTGAACTTCCTTTGCCTGCATTTCCACTCCCCCTTTCACTCTTCTCATGTCTTTTCCCTATCTTTTCACATAGCTGAGTTCCTGCCTCACTGATCTCATGGTGAAGCTTTTCTATGTAGCCAATATGAACCTATTCTTTCAGCTTGTGCACAGTTCCCCATCCTTTCACTGTGTACTGTTAAGAAAAAGTCTCTCTGTCTTCTTGATACCTCCTCTGAGGTACTTGCAAGCTGCCATGATACCCCTTGAAGCTATCTCTTTCTCACACTGGAGAGGCCTGGTGGTCCTCAGCCTCATCCCATGGGGAAAGTGTTCCAGACCTGACCATCCTGGTGGCCTTCTGCTAAACCCACTGCAGTTCCTGGGTATCTCTTTGCTCTGGGTCCCCTCAGAATAGTCACAGCATTCTAGAGGCAATTAAAAAAAAAAAAAATTGTTTTCCCTGGATCACTTCTGTGGCCTATATCATGTGGAGATTGCAGAAGCACTTGGGCAGTACTTGAGAAGCCCCAGATGAGAAGGGCAGTGAGGAGAGCTGGGCCGTGCTTGCTGGCCACACTGTGCCCTGAGACCACCTTACAACCGTAGTGCTCAGCTGGAAAAGACGTCCAAACTCTGCCTGCTCAAGGCTGCCCATAATTTCAGTTTCTTCTTGCACTGGTAGTGCTTTTCTGTCACTAATGAGCCTCGAGTTCCCTTTTCCATCTACCCTCCTGTTTTTGTGCAACCCTTTCAACAACGGGGTTGTATTTCCATAATAAAACCTCAGGTGGCAGCAGCATCACAGCTTTTGTAACCATTCCTCAGCGCAGTTCTTATTTGTTCTACCTGTTATCATAACTTGTTAACAAGGGCCTTGAAGTTAATGACATTATAAGCAAATCATCGGCCAATGGAAGAGTAAAAGTGTTCATTTCTGGTTGATTTAGTGATGTGCACATCTCATTTGGAAGTCCTTCTATACCCCTGGTCTACGTATTTGTGAAAATAGTGCATGCGTTTATGCACAGAGTAAGATCAGTACACATCACTGGCTCTTGCTAGGAATTAGACATGATCGTAACTGATTCTTTTGGGCTGATAATGTGGTAGAGTTGAGAAACCCTTGACAGCTCTCTCTGTGAGATTTTGTGCCTCTCTTGGTCTGGAAAATTGTGCACTTGCTGTTACCATATATAACCAAAAAGAATGGAGAAAGCTAGTCAAAGAATCCCTAAAAGTGTGGTAGAGAAATGGGGAGCAAAACAAAAAAGCAGCAGAATTTAAAAGGAATCATAACAAAAGGTGTAGAAAATCAGACAGCAGATGCAGAAGGGAGGAGAAGGCTTGAGCCTGACTGAAAAAATGAGCAGCTTTTTGCAGCCCATTTCTGTGCTCTTGAACACCTGCATCTTCCCTGCTGTGTTTTAAGACACAGAGTGCCATAGAGATTAGCTTTAAGATTTTCTTTTATTCCTATTTTGTCTCTCCATTTTCATGTTTTTTAGGCACAGGACACTGGAGTATTCTCTCTGTACTTAGACTTTCACTCCAGACTGCCAAGATCTTTGAACTCTCACTGTTTCCTCCTCCAGCCTACTGCACTGAAGTAGACCTGTAGAAAATGATACTCACTAAGACTTTTGCTTCTCTCCTCCAAAAGCACACAAGTGAACAAAGAATATTCCTATTGAGCATCGTGAAATTGAATTCAAATTTCAGAAGCAGGACCATATTGGTTAGGTGACTGAAGGTCTGAGAAAGTGGCAGCCCTGCTACCTGCTGCTGTGTTTGCCTCAGTGCAGCACTAGTGGGTGGAGTAGAGGACTCCAGCCCTACCTGTATCCTCTCTGTTCAGTAGCAGGATGGGAAATAGGAGAATAGTTTGCATCCACACACACTGTCTCTTGCTATATAGGAGTGGGTTGTAGACTGCATGCTTTGCTGTTGCTGTTTTAAGGGCCATGGCCAAGTGTGGGCTGTGCTGCTGCTCAGCACAGTTTGTGGAATGCATCCAGGAAGCAGAGAAAATAAGATGATGTGATGCTGTGTGGTGTTGAGATGCTGAGAGTCGCCTGAAGACTGACTCATATTTAGGGTGATGGCTAGCCTCCTAGGTCAGCATTCTGCAAACACTACATCTCACCATGCAATAGGAGAGCAAATGAGCAAGGGATGCCCTTGGAGCAAGGAGCTTCTGCACTGCATTGTGTGCTTTCATTTTTTTGTCAGGAGCAAGATCTCATGCTCAGTCTAGACTGATGTCATTCCCAAGCAGCTTGGATCCTTGCTGCTCAGGGAGCCAGGCTGTGACCTGGGAGAGATCTGACAGTCATCTGCCCTAGGGCACAACCCCGACTGGTCTGGACAAACACTGCTGAGCCTCTGTGCTCAGCAGAGCAGGGGCTCAGACCCAGTGCCCACTGCTGAGCCTGTCCTCCCTGAGCACACCAGCATCACATTCACAGCTGTCTCACCAGAGTCACCTGTGGTGGTATGTAATAAATATTGTCCTTGACAAGTTAGTCAGTGATTTCACATTGCTGGTGAAATATATAAGGCTCCAGTCATATCAACAGTGGGAAGAATGGAATGTAGAGATAAAGACCTTCCACTATAATTTCTTCCATGGTAACAGTTTTCTAAAAACTTCAGAGTTATTTCTAAGTAATATACATGTAAAATAGCGCTTTTAAAATTAATTATTCACTGAGGATGATTTTGTGTCATTTTATGAATCTGCAGCCTAATTAAAATACAATTGCTGGTCTATTAAATATGTGATTTTCCTGTATTCCTTTGTGCTTTATTAGCACAAAGCACAGTATTTTAAACTGTGAGCTGACTTCAGCGTAGGATTTATATTAATGTATAATTGTTATTTTTACTTACATTTGTGAGGAGCATTCTGGTATTTCCCTGGACAGTCTAACAGGTATTTTCCATAAACTGATTGTCTGCAGTGTTAAGCTTTCACAACTTCTTCAGTTTTGGAAGAAATAATTGCAAAGCTTCTGAAAATGTGTGCACCCATTAGATGTGAATTGGCGCTTTTATTTAATTTGAGTCTTGTGAGGCGGTCTGTGCTCCCACACCCTATATCCTGTTCTTGCATATTTTGAAGGAATATTTCTATAAAGCATTAAATGAGTCACTATAAAATATGAGTCAGTCTGTACAGGCTCAGGAGTTTTCGGAAGCGGGGGAAGAACTTTCATCAAGAAAGCTAAACTGATTAGAAAATAGACAAGAAAAGAAATTGCTGGTTGAAGTGACTAAAATTGAGTCCTGGCAATTTTTTTTCTGTTGCCGTGGGAGTTCTTCGGAGTCATAAATGAATGTAAAAATAGGAGCCTACAGCAAAGGTTGCTTCCTTGTGACAAGTAATGGGAAAGATGGGTGAGGAAGCTCAACACTTCAGGCTTTATTCAGTGAAAAGTTTCCACACCGCTTTAGCAATGTAGAAACTGTATTTGTGCTTGAAAGGGAGCAAGCATTGCTGCAGCCAGACTTCAGGTGCTTTTACACTGCGTCACAGAAGTCTGCCCAAATCAAGACCCCTTGTCCAGCAATCTGAGTCTGATCTGCTTCTGGGCTCTCACAAGTGGGGCTCCAGCCAAAGGAATTTCAAAGGAGAAAAGCAGAAAATTCATGTTGTCTGATGCAGAAAGCCTCTGAGACACTGAGGGAACAGTCAGGAGTTTTGTATGTTATCAGTTCACATTTAGACAGCAGACATGGTGCAAATGTACCTTCAGGCCTGTATGGCCCGAGAAACCACATGTCCAATTTCAAACATGCAATCTCTGACTTCAGCAAGACTTTGCATAAGCTTCATGTTCCAAATGTGTCTTAAATGTGTGTCAATGTCACAAAATTCTACCAGCTTGACACCTCACTTATGGCTGATTTGTGACAAAAGTATTGGAATGGACAAGTGGTTGAGTAGGCTCTACTTTTATATCCTCTCTCTCCTGTGGGAAAGGGGACATCTCTCTCCAAGCAGGTGTAGTTTTATAGTCTGTATTTTAGTAGTCATTGAAATGAAGAGATAATCAATGCACACACATATATACATTTTTTCCCTGTTTTCTATAGTTTTGTTTAATTTCAATAAACATGCAGAGGAACAGCAAAGTTGCAGTAATACAGCACAGAAAAAATAAATATATCATACAAAAATTGAAGCAGTGTGAACCTAAGCCTACAATGAGAAGCTGCTACCAGCATGGAATTTCACTAAGATTGCACATACATTCTTTGCAAACCAGGATTTTAAATAGAATACAGTAGGAGGGGATATGATAGAAAGGAAGACAAAAGAAAAAAAAAAAAACACCAATAAAACAGCACAAAATTAGCACACAGAGATCACTGTGTGGTAGAATAATCTATAAAAGAGAGTCAACATCTCAACATGTGACAGCTACAGAAAAAAAAAACACTTGGAAAAAAGTAGGACCTTCCTAAAACCTGCAGACATTGGAAGTGGCCATGTGAAATCACAATTCAACACACAACCCTGTCAGCTGCTGTAACTGTAACATTGGGTTATAGTTTCGAATAGAAATGGACTATAAGCAGTACAGAAATATCCAAAGCAAAAAAAATTGTCTTTTAATACAAATCCTTGACAAATATAAAAATTATGTAAACTAATACAAAAACATGGATTTATAACTGAGAGGCACTGGGGTAAAATGATCTTATCCTGGTGAAGCTTTCATCAGCTGTAAAAGTAAAGTGGACATAATGACAATAATAAATGTCGGCCAGGGCTCCATTGTAGAAGACATGTTGTGGACAAAAGCTTTCAAAGCATAGTGCCTCGGAGAGTTTGCAGCCTAAATAACATGAGCTAGATGTTAGAAATCAGTCTTTGACTCAATGAAATTAATACAAGTTTTGTACTGATTTCACTGTGGCTAGATATCAGTCAGGCTCTCCAAGCACTGTAAGAATAAGATTAAAAGATCTGAAGGCCAAATGAGGCCTGAAGGCCACTGTGTTCTCTATGTATTTTTCATAGTGCAAGACTTAGGAGTTCTCTCAACCCTTTCCTTAAAACCCACTAGCTGCTATTGACCTGATGTGTACTTTTGACAAGTGTCTGATTTTAATACCTACACTTCTAAATGGTAAAGAACTCACTACATTCATTAGGCCTGCTCAGCAGAATGTTCCCAGTTTCCATCCTGAAGTCAACAAGTGGTTAGGCCATTTAATGCATTACATTGGCGTCTCTTTAGCTGCTTAGCCAAAATGTTTTGCTAGGTTATGAGTCATACAGATATTTATAAGTATTATGTTAATAACCACCAACAAAATTGACAATCTGTTAAAAAAGAACACTTAGAAAGTGTATTTTTTTTCCTTAAGTTCATTTGGATTGCACTGATGATGATACCTTACAAGTCAAGTACCAAAAGTGGGCTCATCACTATGAAAGACCAAGCAGCCTGCAGATCAACAATAGTTCTTGAGGTCTCGGGACATCATTTAACAATTACAGAATCTCCTGCCAAACACTGATAAAAAGTATCAAAATCAGCAAAAAGTTCTTTGTGGTCCCAAGTGCCAAAGATGCCTTTTGTCAGGTTGTGAGAAGAAATTACCAGACCAGCTTTTAACCCTGCATGTGGAATCAGAAAGCTGTCAGCTCTTACAACGGAGCCCTGGAGGGTTCATCAAGGACAAGACTTACAGATGATGTTGTTCCAGAGCAAGGGAGATACAAAAAAATAAAAATAAAAATCAACAAACAGCAAAGTCTGAGACTGGAAATTGTATAATGTCAAAGCGACTCAATAAAAATAAAATTTATCTTGATAAAAGATAAAGCATAGTAACATTTCAGAACTCAGAAGCTTCAAATTAATTGTGTGATGTTTGAATCCATGTAATATCATAGATTCAGGTTCAGAAGATGAGCTGGCACTGCCGGTAATGCCTAAACCATGCAATTAAAAAGTGCAACTCTTTGAGGATTGTCTTTCAAGCTGAGAAATTCTGCTTATCCATAGTAGCTGTCCAGCACAGGGAACTCGGTAGATAAATCTGCAATAGACTTAGGCTTGTGCATGCCTGAATGTCTTACAACACAAAGGAGGCTTAAGAGGGTATGTAAAATAAGAATATTATAGATCATTTACTATCAAGATAATACTAACAACTAGAGAGGAGTTAATTACTGCATCTTCTGAAACATTAAGAAGTCCAGCAGCCATTACAGCAAAGGATCTTGTAACTTTCTGTTCGTAGAATCATAGAGTTGTTTGAGTTTGAAGGGATCTTTAAAGGTCACCTAGCCCAACCCCCCTGCAATGAGCACCTACAGCTCAGTCAAGTGCTTAGAGCCCTTCCAGCCTGACCTTGGATGTCTCCAGGGACGAGGCATCCACTGAATCTCTGGGCAACGTATTCCAGTGCCTTACCACCCTTATTGTAAAAAAACTTTTCCCTTATTCCAATCTAATTCCCTCCTCTTTTAGTTTGAAACCATTTCCCCCTGTCCTGTTACAACAGACCCCACTGAAGAGCCTGTCCCCTTCTTTCTTATAGCCACACTTGAGATATTAAAAGGAACTTCTGCTTTTTTGTTCAACCAAAGTTGCCACATGCATGTCCCTGCAAGCCTGGGACTACCCAGCAACATCCCCTCTGAGAGCTGTTGATTGAGTGCATGAGCACACAACAGCTTTGTAATACATTTTCTGAACTTGTTTTTTCAGCACAAAAAAAAAAAAAAAAAAAGTATTTTTCATTTAACTTCATTGGGAAATGGAGTTTTGAAGTTATGCTGTAGGGTTTCGTTGCTTCACTAGAAAACCACAGGACAGCTGAGATATCAGGCCCGTCTAGCTCTCTCCCACACATGGCTTCAGCCCAAGCTTCACAGAACTCCACAGTTTGGGGACAGCTGAGAAAATCCCCACAGAGAGCTACTTCTCAGACAAAAATACGCATCTTGTCCCCGTGCATGTCCCCTGTTCTCCTGTGCTGTGGGGCTGCACAGTGCTTGTTCACTGCCTCAGCTTTTACACAAGAACAGCTTTTTTTTCCAGTTCAAGATCTGTTCAATCTGCTCAGTTATGGCAACTGTATGACGACATAGGAGTTGAATTGTGAAAAGCATGCAGGATGCACCTATGCGGACGAAAGGAATACTCTGTGTGATGTTTTGTCCAAGCATGCTCCTGTTCTACCTTTTCCTGATGCAGGACTTGGCTAAGTTCTCCTAACAGCTATGTGTTGAAAGGAAAGTTTCATTAGAACGGGAGGAAACATTTTCATAAAACCCAAAGAAATAGCACTGAATTTTGTCTAACAACTTTGTGGGTGAAATAAACAGCAGTGAGGTAGAAAGGAAAGCAGAAATGCAGATTGGCTCACTGAATAAGGAAAAAGGTTCTTTGCTGGAAAGGTGTCATGGCAGGGAGGGGTGCAGTCACTTACCTACAGACAGATATGTGCTGCAGCTCAGGATGTGTACAGTTTAAGAAGGGGAATTCAGGTGGAGAGGTTGGATGTAAAGTTAGGCAGATATTAAGGAAAGATGCTGAAAGCAATGCAAATTCTATCCCCAATCTATTCAAAGTAAAGTCTCCCCATCAAATACTGGAAGTGAATACAGTCAGCCATAAGGTGTGAAAAAAAGATTCAGCTCAGATGAAGGACGGGACCAATGAAGAAAGGATCCTTAATAATCCCCAGAGAAATGCTATGGCAGTGTGACAAAAGACTGAGAAATCATTCATTTGCAGTCACAGTACCCAAGCATCAAACAGAAATAGTGCACTCCAGAGTAGATAAAGTGAATAATAAATGAAACAGGTGAGCTCGGGACAGGCTGTGACTCACGCATTCTCCATGCATGACTGGGGGCTTGGCTCACATGTGCTGCTGAGCCTAAACTGAGGCAAAATGCTCCCACCTTCCCCCCTCGCTATCCACCATTGCACTCTGGATGTACCAGGATTTAGGAGCTTCTTGCCATCCTTGTTTCTTGCCAGTCATGCTGCATCTCCACAGTTCAACTCAGGGAGCTGCTGGAAGTCTTCTATCTACATCAAGAGCATCAGTGGTATGAGGAGTTCAGCACAGTCTCCATATCTTCATTTTGAATGAAATACCAGACCTTTATGCTACCACATTACCTGTGGATTCAGTTAATAGGTGACTAATGCTTTCCAAAAGCTACTCTAGATGTTATTACACAGGTGTGAGAGCTCTGTAAGAACACTCATTTCTGCCTCTTTTTCCTACTGTATTAGAAGACGATGACTTTGAAAATTGCAGTCATTTTCCCTTTGTGCTGCCTGTGGTGCACATCTGAATTTCAAAGCAACATTTTATGCAGCTACTTATAAATTACCTTTCCTTTGCCAGCACCTTGGTCAAAATGAAGTCCATTTACATGTTAATATTTTCTTGTCATGAGCATTTTATAGTACTTTGATGAGATATTGTATCATAGATCAGTATCCTGTCATTGCCTTGAAAAGCCTATAGCAGCCACAGAGATGTATTAAAGAGCAATAAACAGGTAGTATCCAGTCAGCCACAAAACCACCAGAACTGTCATGGAAAACCAGAGTACAGAAGGCACTGTACCAGAGATCTGTTTTCCCACCAAGATGGTGTTACATGATGTGCTGGTGACACACTGGCTAATGATTAAGGCCAGCCATCTTCTAGTCACAGTTCATGAGAGTAGCACCCAAATGCTGCATGCTGTTGGCTCTCTTTTTTGTAGCAAGTCACAAAATCACATCAGAAGCAGGGTAAAAATGCACTTGCATAATCTAAATTATGACTTTTCTTTACACGTTTTGGTGTGGAAATGTGTGAGAAGGTTTCCCTTTGCTCCTTGTCCTAAATGGTGCTGAGAATCACTTATCATATCACATTGTTCTTACGTGTGTATAAATATTCTCTGGCTGTGGCCAGCTCACCGCATAGGATGACAATCCATGCTTCACTTTCCTCTCTCTCCTCTCATCTCTACCAGCACAGCAGATTCCAATAATAAACCTGTCACTGTGAGAGCCAGGTGTCATCCAAGTTCATTTGCTGCAGAGTTTGATCTAATACTGGTTTAAGATACAGGTTTCAGAATATTTTATGAGCTTCATAGCTTTGTATCATGCAAGGTATTCTGCAGCATTTTATGATCTATGTGTTTTATAAAATTTTATCTAATTTTATATATTTATAAAATACGAATATTTTAGCAGTCATCTTTTCTTTAGGGGAGCAATTCCAGTACCAGCTTGCAAATGTATGTAATTACACAGAGAAAATGGGTGTGTCCTCAAAACACTGTTAACACTTAATCTTCCAGGGGGCCTTTCTGGGCTATTTATTTTGTGACAGAAATGCTGTAGTCCACAGTAAATATTTAAAGGGGTTTAAGGCAGAGACTACTATGGCTATTTACCTTTACAAAGCAGAGATGTCTCAACTTATTTAGTGTCCTCTGCACAGCAGAGCATTTCAAGAAGTACCACATTCTGGATAGCATCACGTCCTCCTCTGCCTTCCAGAACAAGCATCCTCCCTGTTTCCAGGTCTCCTCAAGCACGAGGCATCCCCCATTTGGCAGGCTGTCTGTATAGGTACAGATCCTGTTCTGTATGTGCAGATATTTGTTTTTCAAACCAACACACTTGCTGTGCTAAGACAAAGCACACTGCATTCTACCAGGCCCCATGGACATGCAATCCACAATCCCCCCACAAGTTTCACACAATTTCAAGGTACCAAAGAGCTCATTCTACCAGGGATCAGGGCATCAGGCAGTTAACAACCCCCAAAGAAGGCAATAAATTAAGAAGAGGAACCTGAGAACTGTGGGTAACAACTTTTGCCATAGAAAAGGAACAAAACAATTGTCATTCGTTTCAGTTTGTATCTACACTTGTGCTCAGGTACAATTCTTATTGGTTTCTCAATGCCAAGGGAGTGAGGGGAAGGGTGCTGTAAGGACCCCTGCACTCACACAGAAGAGGGCCAGGTGCTGAAGAGTAGAGGATTTCTCTGGTCCAAGGAAGAACTAGTGTGACAGGGCCAGAATTGGACAGATTCCCCTGCCAGGAGGCCCACAGGTCAGTGAGAAGTCCACCACCACCTCTATTCTCCTTGTCCGTGTCTGCTCATTCACAGAGAATCACAGAATCATAGAATCGTTAAGGTTGGAAAAGACCACTAAGATCTTTCAGTTCAAACAACAGCCATCAGTACCTTGACCAATAATCATCCCCCTCAGTGCCACATCCACATGGTTCTTGGCTGCCTCCAGGGGCAGTGACTCCACTGTCTCCCTGGGCAGCCCATTCCAAAGCTTCACCACTCTTTCTCTTCCCATCTGTGGGACCTGAAGTTTTGTGATATGATGGGATGGTTTAGGAAAGGAGGCTGTTCTCCAGCAAAGCAAATGGCATTCACCCCATGTTTATTTTAAACCAGGAGCAAGGAGGCCCTGTGTAGCTGCGGGTGAGGATGTGGGACAGCGCATTTCTGCCTGCCACAAGGGTCATATCCTGCACAGTTTAGTACAGGAGACAGCCTGGGTCCATTTGTCAAAGTCACTATGAAATATTAACTCTGTGTTTAATTTTTGAAGTCACTTGCTATTTGTTTAATGGAAGCTGAAATGCTGCCACAACTGTCAAGCCCAGGAGCAGCGATGCCTTGCCAGATCTTTTTGGGGTTACAGAAAATGGCAATTTTCATACTTGCATTAAAGAAGCAGAAAATAAAATTGAACATGGCATTTGTGTTTATGAGATGAAAATTCAGATCACTGAAGAAAATGCAAAAGTTATGTAAGGTTCTAATGGTTTATACTTGCACGTTTGTTGGTGTTGTGCCATGCCAGCTGTTTTGTTGGATGTGCACTCTTTAGAAAGGGAAAAAAAAAACAAAAACTGAAAGTAAAACTGATGCACTCCAGAAGAAAGCTAAACAAAAAGAAAGCCAAATTATAAATACAAGAAACCATTTCCTCTGTTAACCAAGGGAAAACAAAACAAATGAAACACCTCAGGCTAGTTTTTTGATAATTTATTCCTAAGTTGTTTCCTGTCTGTTATTTTCAGAGTTCCTGCTTTGGTAACTTCTTTTTTTAATCAGGCATCCATTCACTACTTGATTGTGTCAATGAAACAGGGAGACCTCAAGTAATATATCCTCCTGTTCAAACACAATAACAAACCTTCTTTTCTAATAGCAGAAAATCACAAACTATGTAACAGGAAACCAAAAATAAAAAGTGCACTGCATTAAATGTATGGCTTAGGTAGTCATTGTATTTCAAGCAGAGATCTGCTCTGAGATCTGCTGTGCTTACAGAGATCTGATGAATTGCGAGTTTACTCATCTTCGTAACCCTTAAAAATTTCAGGAGCAATTGTCACTGAGATAGCAGAAGTCTGAGGAAAATGTTTGAAAAAAAGACATCTCTCATTTATTAATATATCAAAGTGATCCTGTTAGCTTAAATAAAAGAACAGACCTGGCAACTGCTGAGCTCTTACAATCATTATTTGAAATTAAAGAGGGAGGAAAACTCTCTCTATAAACTCAACTACAAGGATTCTGTAAAGTTGGGTACGACAACAGAGTAAATGAATGACACACACACTGGGAAGAAAGGCAAGAAGGAGTGAGTTACTGTTACGAATGAGTATAAGATACTGTGGTTTTCACACTACACAAATGGAGAGCTAAGCTGATTTAGGTAAGACAACAATCCCATTACATTTAGGCTTCTATTGCTTATACTATTTTCAATTTTATATGAATTTTATATCTTCAGTAGGCTTTTTAATTGTGTGCCAAAAGTCAACAAAGAAAAATAAGCAGTCAATACATTCCAGAAGCATACCCAATCCCGTAGGTCTGCTAATCAACCAGAGGGTCCTGGAGATAAGTTTGTGCTGTGACCCTGACAGGCACTGGGGCAGAGCCATAACACCTGCTTCCCTTGTGTTAACTGCAAAGCTGTCCCAGTGCCACTAACACCATAGGAACACCATAGACATATCCTTACTCCAGCTGAGACGCAAATGTGAGAGAGAGTCAGCAAAACCATCATGAGGAGGCAGCTAGTAAGGAGCATCCAACACAGCCACTCAAGGGCCACGACACCCACACACATCAGCTTGTAGCCCACAGCTTGGGAGAGACTTCAGGAGATGATCAAATATTAGACAGCCATTAGAGAAGGTGTCTGTGGAGACCTTAGCAGTAGGCTGACACCCAAGACCTCACTTCCCTGGACCAACCAGCCAGCAGCACCAGGCTTTGGTCTTGATCCTTTTCCTCTCTACCTGCTGCTCTTTAATTGTACTGGTATTTGGGAAAAAAGATTTACTGCAGGACTTAAAGGTAAAACCCCCATCTCTGGATCCTCACTGGGCTTTGAGCTATTCTGATCAGGCTGTGTGCAGAGACCTGGGAAGCTCTGTGGTAAATAAGTTAGCTACCCAGGGAGTTTCAATACTTACAGAATGAGGGAATTACAGAAGAGTTTTCAGTTGTAACTTTGGTTTTATGGGCCTAATCTCTTCTTAAATTCAGGTGCCTTCAAATTTTTGTAATCTAATTTGAAGCATACAGCTGTGAGCTCTTTTCTCACTGTCAGCTGAAAACCAAGGGCTCTGGGAAGTTATCTGGGGAAAGGTAAATCTTTTCTATCACACTGAGCTACTGTAGATGCCAAATAGAATGAAGCAGCTTTAAAGGATTTTCCCAAGTCAGCTCAGAAAAGGTGATTATACAGGATTTATGAAACAGCTTCTCATAAATTTAATAATGACTCATCATTTCCTCCTCTTGCTAGATTGCTTAGCGCTGATTTTGAAGCAGTGATAGAGCAGTATTAATAAGAAGCTGTGTGATTTACCTTGAGATGGTATTTCATCTTCTGGAGATTGTTCATATCTCCGATGTCAGAATGAGAGAAAATAATGCTTGCATAACAGAAATTAGAAATATGGTATATTCAAGAAATATCTTTAAACTGATGTTCTCAGATTTCAGATGAATCTGCATTTCTCCCCTAACCCATATGACTACCTGGAAGACAGGCAAAATGTTCTGAGCGTAGCCCCCAGTCAGGCAGTCATTTTCAGGTGAGAGAGTATCACCTCCAAACTGTTCTGCCTGCTCTCCTCACCATGATTAGTGTGACTGTGCTTCATCTGTGTCATTACAAAACCAGGCAATTTAGCTTAAACTGCTGATGAAGCTTGCTCAACAGATCTGATTTGCTTTGCATGGGAGGAGTGCTCTTGATTCACCTGGGTGGATACTGGCAGAGCAGAAGAAACAAATGGGCAGTGGTAACACCTGGCCTGTCTGGCTATAGCCTGAATTCTCAGCTCCAGCATTTCTTCCAAATTTACTGCCATGGCAACTGGACAAATGTGTGCCTCACCAAAATGCTGTTGGGGCTACCCCAGAGTGCCTCGTCACTGGAGCTGCTGGAAGGAGATTCCTGCACAGTGCAGCCACCAATGCAAAATTTCCATCATTTATAAGAGAAGTCTTGGCTAAGATGCATGAATTAGAGCTTCACAGCAGACTCAGCCTTCTATTTCATCATAGTCTGTTTGCTATACGTCCGGTTACATTTTATACTTCAGAAGAAATAGAAACTTCATTGCAAAACTACAGCAAACAAAAATTGGGAAATAGCCCTACCAAAAAAAACCAGAGCCTGCAACTCACTACCTGCTCACATCATGTGTCTACAAAGGGGGCACAACTGTGTCAGTAGAGAAAACAGGTTCTGGTTTTCGGGTCAGGAAGAAATTGTTACATTCAGTCAAGAGTAAAATACCTTTTAAGTTTTGAAAAACCATCTTATAATGTCATTTCTCTCACATGACAAAGTCCTGGCCTGCAGTAATCACTAAAGACCAAACGCATTTCCAAAGGAAAAGGATATTAGCTGCAGCTCTATATCAATCCCAAAACACTTAGTGCATTTCTGCCAGTTCATAATGTCTCTGGCATTTTGGTCTGGAAAACTTAATTTTCACTCCATGTGAAGACCCCAAAGGGAGCTTTATTCTTTATTATTTTTCTCTCTCTTATGCTAAAATAAAAAGGGGGTTGAGAAAGCTGTCTGTCGTACATTTGTTTTCCAGGAGTATCTTCTGCTGCATGCTGGAAGCATGACCCAGCAGAGCGTTATATGAACATTTGAACATTAAATTAAGTTCAGAGCTATACACCTCTTGCCAGAACTACTTCCATTCTCCAGGTGTTTGGTCTTTTTTGTTGGTCGGTTGGTTTTATTTGTTTGGGTTTTTTAACGATGAAAGCTTGTCACAGAGAAAAGTGCATATTTTCATTCTATGCCAGTGGATTTTAAATCCTCCTGACCACTATTTTCATTGCTGCTTGACAGCATCAATCAACTAGATCGTAAGCACTTTTCTTGTCTTTTCTGTCATTCACAAAGCCTTCATATCAGAATGGCTTACACAACAACATAAGGTTTGTAGTCTGACATTAACTACCTAAAACTAAAAGCAGTTGAGAGATGATTGAGAGAACTGTCAACTTCTTTCCAGTAATGCTGGACTGTTAGTGTCTCTCATCTGCTCCTGTCCCTTTCCTTCTCTGTAAATCCACCTTGGTGCCCATGCTTTTCCAATAGGAATACCTATTGGGAATGGCTGTTGGAGGAAATCAGAAAGAAAATTAATGAGAAGTTAATCTTTGTATTCATTAATTTTGTTGCTACAAGAGACGAACACTTGCATTTAAGCAATACTAAGTTGTAATCCTAGCGTTTCTACCTGGTCAATGTGCTTGTAAGACCACCTGAAGGATGCTGCATGAAATTCTTTACCAGGAAAGTATACAAAAGTTAGAGGAGCAGTAACATAAAAGGGTTAGTGCACAACAGTGATTTACTTATGAAGAAAGATTAATGGCTAAACTCAGGAGCCCAGCTGAAGGAAAATAATTGGAAAAGCTCTCAAAGGACCCTGTGGAAACTAGCTCAGACCTCAGACTGTGAATGTCCTTACTCATTTTTATTTAGTCCTCCTTCAAGAAAACTTCCAGTTAAAAATTAAACAGGGGAAAAGTGGTTACAAATATTTTCCAGATCTCAATATCAAGCAAGGCTTTATTTAGGTAACGTGAGCCTTTGGTTGCATACAACTGGAAAGCAGAACTGTGTGTAGGTAAAATGGCTTGTCTTGGGAAGCTTTAGTGGTTACCTCCAAAACAGAAAAAATAACATCAGGTTCCTGAAGACAAACAGTGAGAAGGGAGAGGAACACAACGCTGGACCTGGCTGTCTTCTGGAATGGTGCTTGTTTGTACAGTGCTAAACATTCCAAGTAGTTTGGGTGTGATGGCACAGCTCTGCTTCAGCTGCTGTTCTCACGCTGGTTGATTTGCACATACAGGGTCCAGTAGGACATCCCACCAGTCACACAGTATCATAGTGCTGGCAAGAGGGTGTCTCATCTGCTTAGGAAAATAGAAAAAAAAAATACTTCTAGGTGCTGAATATACAAGTCTTCAGTGAAATCCTGAAGGAAACATGCCCTCCATTCGTTTTTCACTGTTATCAAACAATCTCAAAAAGCAAAAGTGAACAAGTATGTAACAGAGCTGAAAAAATATTTATTGTTTTATATCTTTACATTTTATATTTACATCCTTCTGTATGATTTATTCAAAAGATGAAAAATCTTCCTTTTCTGAGCCCTCTTTTTTAAATTCTGATTTTATTAACTAGATCTTTACTGTTTTGTTCACTAGAAATGTAGAGATCATACCGTTACAGAACAACATAGCTCTGTATGCTATCAAACGTGAATGAACTGTCTTGGTTTCTCTTGCAAAACAACCACAACAGGTTTCTGCAATTCACCAACTATTTTTCTTCCAAACAATTCATTGTGACAGAATCCTCAAGATAAAAATCTAAACAAAATATTATCTCATGGTCATTATTATCACTGACTTTCATTAGAAATAGCACTGGGGGATTTCAGGAACTCCATAGGAAGGCAGTTCTTTGATTTTCAGTGGTGGTTTTTGCTTTTTCCTTCTGTTTTTCTTCAGCTTTTTCTTTAATGGAACACATTGGGCTAACGTGCATTTTTTTAATAAGCTACCAAGATACAGCTGCTTTAGAAACAGCACTGCTAAGTATTATCCACAACAAAACTCTGTTTAAGGAGGTTTTATCTGTTCCTGGAGAACTGTATAACAGTTTCAGAATTCTCTCATGAGAGATACAAACCTGTAAGCATGGCACGGAGTCTACCGAATGAATACAGTGTATTCAAGCATAACTCTTTGTAGACATACATTTAATTACAAAAATAGTTTGACATTTTTAACATCTGTAGTAGCAACCATTCTATCCAGAATATTTTCTTGTTCATTTAAGGGGGCCTTTCTCCCCATCAGACGGAAAAAAAATAATAAAACAATGCCAGTTATTAATGCTCTGTAACAGTGTGCTTACATTACAGTGTGTGATCCTACAGATGGGGATCCTCTTTCTGTACAGACATGCCAGAAGTAACCAACATTTTGTGGTCTTAGGGAGAAAGAGGAAAGAGACCTCTTTTCCCACTGCCAGTTTTTTATTTGGGGGGGGGAGGCTAAACTTACAAAAAAGTCATTTTTTAATTTGCTTTTAAAAATGAAATGAACATGCCTTTGAATAGCAAGCAGACCCCTGGGAAGAACAGTACCTATAAAAATTTGGGTAAAAATCTGTCTGAAGATATTTAGAGTCTATTTTTTGCAAGCATGAGACTAGAAAAAGCTTTCCACTAGAACGCCTTGCATTCCTACAACAAGGTACTGGGAGCTTAAACAGATGACAAAACCACACAAGAAAACTCTCAGCAATGTACCTGACATCAGCTCGCACCTGGCAAAAGTAATTTATCAATTAACAGCTCCAGGGAATACTGATCCCACTGAATATCCACAGGCCCTTGAATCAAGTTCATCTCTGGTGTCTGATCAAGAGAAAATGGCACTGGCTGTCAACCATGCTCTACTTACCATTTTTATAGAGTACCAGCATATTGCCGCACCCTACTGACAAAGCCCCATCCCTGGAGATGCTCAAGATCAGGCTGGGGCTCTGAGCAGCCTGCTCTAGCTGTAGGTGCCCCTGTTCATTGCAGGGATTTGGAAAAGATTGTCTTTAAAAGTCCCTTCAGTTTTGTGATACTAATAGTTAAAGGAAATTCAGGCTGGCTACATAGATATCAAGGAACAAGTTATGTGGCTTTATAATACACACATTAGATTCTTAAATTGTTACCGGCGTAACCATTTGAAAAGCAGACACATACACATGAAGACTTTGATTAGATACAATATGAGATGATTTTTTTATTTGATATGGTGATTCTGGCTTTTATTTTAAATCCCACGAGCCCCTGAAAAGATGTCGAGAGACAGCACAAAGCTATGAAAAGAGGCCAAAGCACAAAAATAGTCACTGCTGAACATTTAAAAGGGGATTTCTTTATGAAGCGTTATATGGAGGGCTAAATGGACTATAAAGAGGACTGTAGAGTTTATGACATTACTAAACATGATTGCTTCCCCTTGACTTTTTAGGAACAGATCTCTTAAAGCAGGATTTTAATGTATCCATTTCAAAGCAGTCTCTCTGCACGCAGCATCAAGGCTTTATCAATGTTCTGGACACTGAGAAAGTTGTTTTTGTTTTTAGTGTTTTCTGAAGACTTTAATAGGGTGTGGTCCTCTGCCAGTGCTTTGAATTAAATGCAAAGTACTTGTCTTGCCTCCTAAAGCTCTGATCAAGTCAAGCACATTTTCCAAGCAAAGCTGAATAGTATTATTAATTGTATGGTTTATGCTGGCATATTTCAAAGCCAAAACACTGTATCTGCCCTGGGCAACAGGATCTATCCTACAGATCCCAGAATCACAGAACTGTAGGGGTTGGAAGGGACCTCCAGAGATCATGGAGTCCAATCCCCCTGCCAGAGCAGCTCCCTAGCCCAGGTTGCACAGGTAGGCATCCAGGTGGGTCTGGAACATCTCCAGAGAAGGAGACTCCACCACCTCTCTGTGCAGCCTGTGCCAGTGCTCCGTCACTGCACTGTGAAGAAGTTCCCACTACATTTGTGTGGAACTTCCTATGCTTCAGTATGTGGCCATTTCCCTTCATCCTATCACCACACACTGCTGAGAATAGTCCAGCCTCGTCCCTTTGCCTCCCGCTCCTTAGATATTTATAGACGTGGATCAGATCCCCTCCGAGTCTTCCTTTTTCAAGGCTGGACAGACCCAGGTCTCTCAGCCTTTTCTCATAAGGGAGGTCCTCCAGGCCCTTCATCATCTTTGTGGCCTTATGCTGGTTTTCAAGGAGATCCCTGTCTTTTTTGTACTGGGGAACCCAGAACTGGACACAGTACTCCAGATGAGGCTTCACCAGGGCAGAATAGAGGGGGAGGATCACCTCCCTCAACCTGCTGGCCACGCTCTTTTTAATCCACCCCAGGATCCCACTGGCCACCAGTGATGGCCAAGATGGCCACCAGGGCACACTGCTGGCTCATGGCCAGCCAGTCATCCACCAGGACACCCAGGTCCCTCTCCTCAGAGCTCCTCTCCAGCATTGGGCCATTCCCCAACCTGTACAGTTCTCAAGTTTTTGGAAAGCCTCTTTTCTAGATAATTATTAAGCACACTGTCATACAAAGTTCTTTTAATTCATAACACAGCCTGTGAGACAAATATGTCTTATTTATAGCCTTTTTTGATGTCTTCTGAATTTCACTGTCTGTGAAAAAACTCCAATATCTGTGGCATTATCACTTCCCCCCTTTATCCATAGAAATATTATCCAGATGTGAAGAGAATTCACATGAGAAACTCTGTTAATTAGCAGCTTTAATTTATCTGCAGAAAGCTTACAGCCACTTCCCACTAGCTACCACTCTCTAGAAGCTCCTGTATGTTGGCATCTGTTTCTGGGAGCCCTGTGTCCCCAAATCACCACCCTACAGTTAGATCATGATAATAGTAGCTGACAACTTCTGGGACTCATGTTGTCTTCCAGAGAGCTCGTTACTAACAGCAAGGATGACTCAGTGTTGATCAAGCATTAGAATCGGCATCTCAAAAGGCAGCTGCTCTGCTGTCTGTAATTGCCCTTCCTTAAAAATACTGCTGTCGGGATATCTATGGCATTCTGAAAAAAAATCATGGGGAAAGAAATGAAACCCTTCCATCCCAAGAGGAACAAATGTTAAAACCTCTTCTCTGCTACTCCTCCCTCCTACTTTCACACACCACGTTCTTTCATGTTAAGGCTTGCAGATGCTCCTGGCTGGTAAACACTTCAAAAGGCTTCTCACTTGATTCCAGATGCTGGCATTAACAAAAACATTCAGTACACATTCAATCAGCTAAATGGCAGAAAGCACAAACTATTAGTGAACAGTCAGTGGCTTCTGCTGAGTGATTTATCTCATATCAGGTACCAGGGCTCAACTCAGTTGTGCATAGTTCGGTGCCTAATCATGTCTCAGATTGCATAGTGGGTTTCCAGGTTGGTTTGTCAAACAAAACAGAGTCCAAGGGAAGCCTATGCCGTTTGGAATTAGTGTCCTGAGATGAGTTGGAGTTCCCTGGAGAACTTCAACTTCATGCAGGAGGAAGACTGACTTTTTATGCTGTCTGATAGTGATAAGACATGGGGTGTGGCTTCGACCTAAAAAAATGGGAGATTTAGTTTAGATGTCAGTAAGAAATTTTTTATTCAGTGCGGTGAGATGCTGGAACAGGTTGCACAGTCAAGTTGTGGATGCCCCATCTCCGGACACATTCAAAGCCAGGTTGGATGGGACCCTGGGCAGCCTGATCCAGTGGCTGGCAACCTTGCCCATTACATGGGGCTGGACTACTCTCCAACCTGCCAGAATGTTCTGAAAATTGTTTTCAGAGTGGCATTTCACACACCAGTTGAAAGAATGGGGATTTATATGTACATACCTTTGGTTAAGGGAGAACTTGCTACTGTGCGCAGCAAGGGGCAGCACAATGGTCTCTCCTTGTTCATTGTGGCTGTTTTCTTTTTAGGGCTTTGGATTTTTTTCCTGCTGAATGCAGCAATATTGAGTTCAAATTTATAAATAGATTTTTTCCCCCTGGACAGAAGAATAATAACCTCTTTAGTGTCATGTCAGATTATGCTCTGAGAGTCATGAATTATCATGGCAGTGATATTACAGTGCATTAGGAGGTAAAATCATAGGGCTGTCAAAGTGTGCTTTCCTTTTTACTACACATTCTTGGCTTTTGGAGTAGAATTTAAAGTGCGACATGATGGAGAGAAAGCCAGACCCAAAGCTGATCTAAGATTTCAAAGTATTTTTCAAACTGTGATTTAAAACCTTCACGACAGGGTGAATTTTTGACTGAATTTCCTGGTCTTACGTTCACCTGTTTTTTACTGCCAAATGCACATACATGTTGTAAATGTCTACATCTATACAACTGCTCATCTATTTTTATATTTTTCAGTCTTTTAATATGACTTTCTGGAGTGAAATCCTTCTTATACCACTGAGATGACAACATCAAGATTTTACTTTTGTTTCTATTCACTTACTGCGTGGGTAGCAGTATTGAGTAAAGGGAGGAATAAGAGCCAAGCAGACACAAACGTTAAGCTTGGCTTCACTGTGCAGATGAACAAAATAATTTTGTCCCAGATTTTCCAAAAGGATCTCTAAATCTCAGTGCTTGACCACCTTGCTTTACAAAAATTGATCTTATTTCACTCGAGCAGCAAATAGTCACAGTTTTGAAAATCAGGGCGGAGATGGGTAACGGTATTTCCATTAGTCCTGACACTCAGACATGCAGTTTCACTTTCACATAGGACGAAGTACTTTAAACCACCAGTGTATCACTGCATAATACTGCTCAGCACTTCCCTGAACTATTGCTTAGAACTGTTTAATGTACCTGAATGTCACTGTCCCTTCTCTTGTCCCCCTTCCATGGGTCACTTGTTCTTAGCCTGCACATAATGGAGTTATTTCATTACCTGGCAATTCAGGCTTAAAGAAGAAAGCAATTGTTTAAAGTTGACTTGGACAGGAATCAGAAAGGACTATTTCAAGGCAACTTCTGCATGACTTGCTGCTAGTTTTTAAAATCTTAAGTTGTATGTACAGATCTCTTTCTTTTCTTAGGCAGTGCTAGGCACAATAACATAGGTAATGTTTCCAGAAACGGGGAGGTGGCAGAGAACCACAGAGGGACGGTGTGTGATGGAGCTGGAGAGCCCACCGCTAGAGGGTTCTTCGGTGTGACACAAACTGAAGAAAAAGTCTTTCAAAGTGAGGGTGGTGAGGCACTGGCACAACTTCCCAGAGAGGAACCAGCGGCGATTTGTTCACAACCTCGTGCAACAGCCGCTCCCTTCAGGGAACACGAGGATTTCCGGCGGGTGCGAGCAGGCCTCTCACCGCCGTGACCGCCGCAGGGAGGAGAGCGGGGCCGGCTGTCCCCGCCCCGTTCCGCTCCGCGGCGCGACATGGCGGCGGCGGAGCTGCGCGGTGTGCTGCTGCCGCGGCGGGCGGCCGAGGGCTCGGAGGAGGAGGAGGAGGAGGACGAAGAGGCCGAGGAGCCGCACATGGCAGAGGCCGCGCTGCTGGAGGCTTCCGGGAGGGAGCTGGCGGCCGCCCTGCCCCCGCGCCGAGCCGGTGAGGGGAGGGAGCGGGAGCGGGGCTGCGGGGCACGGTTGTTTTAAGCTGGTGGCTGCATGCAGTTCTGGTTGTTTCACGTGCAGGAAGTATTTGGCGTACAAATACATGCAAAGAGCGTGCAGGCACCGTGATACGTAGAATCACGGAATCAGAGAATCACCTACCAGCAGTATTTCCCACTAATGTCCCTCTGTACAACATCTAAACGTTCCTTGAATACCACCAGGGTCAGTGACTCCTCCACCTCCCAGGAGCCCATTCCAGCACCTGACTTCTCTTCAAGTGAAGTGTCTCCTAACGTCCAGCCTGAATTTCCCCTGGCACAACTTGAAGCCATTCCCTCGACTCCTATTGCTATACAGTGCTTTGTGACAAGCCTGTCCAGAATTTCAAACTGTCTTGGCATATGAGGTATAAGCTAGATGTTAAACTGTATGTTAGCATCCTTAATTGATCGGAAAATATATTTGTACACTTATTTTTGTTGTTCTCATGCCTAGAGAAGCCATTTTAGTACTTGTTTCTAAGGTTGGTTGTGCTTTTGTTTTTAAACACTATTGACGAGACATTAGGAATTTTAGGAAAACCTGCGATTCTTCTATTACTGTAATTTACTGTACAAAAGATAAAAATAATCTTCCTGGACAGCCTGATCTAGTGTCCAATTTAGTGAGTAGCACCCTTGCCTGCAGCAGGGATTGGAAGTAGATGATCTTTGAGGTCCTTTCCAACCCAGGACATTCAGTGATAGCAAAAACTCTTCCAATTAAACTAAACTTTTATTTTTTTACAACTAGCAGTAACAGTGGATTTATTTTTCTTCTTAACGTTTCAGCTGTTATACAAGAGAGCTCCAAAAAGGAGTACGAAGTAGTTGGACGTTTTCCATTAGTTGGCCCCTGGTGGACAGTTAATGTTAAAGTTAAGAAAGGGGGTTCAAAGTACTTTGTGCAAGGATATCCGTCCTATTTTCTTCGAACTGATATAGAAGACAACAACCGACAGGTCTTCTCACTCTTTCTCAAGGAATGTGGAGTTCCAGAGTATTTTCAAGAGAAGTTCTTTGCTTGGCTTCCTGACAAGTCTACGCTGAGTTTTGGAAATCTTGAAGAAAAACTAAAACAATTCCAAGTTTCACACTTACCGACAGGGAAGAAACGAGGAGACACGAAGGATTTTGATATCTTATACTACATTTGGAAATCAGGTAGGTATGTCGTGTGGTATTTTGAGAGTTTTGTAAGCTAATGAGTGAATTTGAGCCATCAGCATGTTGATGCATCTGGGGGGTAAAGTGAGGAAACACTGGAGTGTCTTCAGATGGAGATAGTTCAGGCCTACTGAGGATCCTGGTGGGAACAATGAATGAGTGTATGAGTGTTAGTGGCTGAGTTGGTAGCGTGCTTCTGAAGCAGGCATCCATTCTGTTCACATTGATGCTGTGATTCAACTTATGTGTTCTGGCTGCACACATAAAATAATCAAGCCTCTAACAGGCACTCATTCTGTGGAGCCAGACTGTAACTGGTTTGAAATAAAGTAGGCTGCAGTTTGGGAAGTCAAGGTACCTGAGGCACGTCTTCAGTACTAATGATCCGTTTCCATTTTACTACATTAGTAATGTAGACACAGACAGTCCTGGCGTGGTGCTGTACAGAACCTCCTAGCTATCAGCAGTAGCATGGGACTGAGTTCTCTGAGTTGGAGGAGGTCTTTTAAATTGAGCAGCAGCTCAGTAATGTGTACAGTCATGTCACAATTACTACTGTGTGCAAGTCAATGAAGTCTTCCTCTACTTGGTTACTGGGCCATAAGTTGGAGGAAACAGTTCTGAAGGTCAGGTCGTGTGAGACAGGAGAGAATCCATAGCTTCTGTGAGACCTGAGCTGACTTTTCTCCAATTATGTACATAAGGAGAGGAAGATTTTCACAATTCTGTGGACTTTTTGTTCTGTTTTTGTAATGGTAGGCAAGTTCTTTGCACTGCTTACAGACTTCCTGTCTTTCCACGACTGCAAAGAGACTGGCCTATATACTGATTGCAACTCTGATCTAGTTTCTGATCATAGAACTGTGATCTGGAACTCTGCTCGAGTTGTCATGGGATATATGGATTGCTTCTGATAGTTTCATACATTGGAACTTACTCTGTGAAAAAGATAGCACAGTGAGCATAAGTATACCTTCCTCTGTTTTTGCAGTTGGCAGATTTTCCCTAATATCTGAATTGCATTATTTTGCTACAAATTAAACTTTATTTCTTCTCTGTATTTGAGCAACAGAAACAACTGCTGCCCCACCCCGTATGTCATGTTGCTACCATTGTAGTTCATTCTTCAAGTCATGAAGTGATAGCTTAAGTTTGGAGCCACTGAGAAGACTGTTCCCCACTGGCTTTCCTAAGTTTCTGTGCTGATCTGACACTACAAATTTAGAAGCCTTTTTTTTCCTATTTTGGATTTTAAACATTCTTCTGTATGAAAATGACCTGCTGAGGTCTGAACTGATTTTCCACAAGATGCCATTGAGCGTGCAGTTTAGACCAGATGTATGATATGCATTTTCCGAATGAGTTACACTGAGCTTTAGTTTTTATCTGCTCACTTCTTTTCCAAAGGCAGTTGAGAGAGAACAGACTTAAAAAAGAATTGGAAAAGGCTTACAAAGAGTAAGAAACTGCAAGAAATTAGAGATGCTTTGGATACAGGGGAAGCAGAAGGATAAAGCCAGAGTCAGTTTGAATTATCTTTGCAAACGTTTTTGCATATTGCTTCTAATTTTCTTGGTATATGGTGCATGCAGTTGCAGGGAAGGCAGTGTTGGTTGCCCTGAGTTACCCCATGATACTGGAATTCTTGCCTACTCTTCTGCCATGCCATTTTTGCTCTCTTTTGGATATGATGTGCTGGCAAAGAAAGACTGAAAATGATGATATGGATGGTGAGACAGTACATTTTGAAGATGAGATACTAGCAAAATTGGATGAGATATTAAAAAATCAGCCATGGAAACTTGGATTCAGCAGGGTAAGTAATGTTAAAAGGAGTAAGAAATGTGTTGGTTACATTTTATCTTCCTTAGAATACAGTACTCTTTTTTGGTTACGTTGAGTTTATTAGCTGGCCATTCTGGGAAGTAAGCTTGGTTCATTTTGAACTGGATGATTTACTCAATTTGAGCAATTTTTTTCCAGTTATTCTAAGATTAGTCGATCTGACAAGATGTTAGAAGTGGTCATGTTACGGTGTTTTGTTTAGTCTTTTCAACAAGAAATAGAAAATTAAATACCTGAGGTAATCAGGCCAAAAGCAAGAACTTTTCAAGTGTGAACAATGTAAAATGCTCATATCTACTTTCCAAGGTTATAGCAGCAAGTGGGATTTTTCTGTTCTTAATGTGTTGAACAAGACTGTGCTTTCATAGCAAGGTAGCTAATTATGCTGTAAGAGGTCTTCTGGTCTGGTGATATTCTTTTTAATGTTATGGGACTTGAGGTAATCTCTTACCTTCTTGGTTTCCTTACTGACACCAGCTACACTTGCTGTGCAACTTTGCCACTGCACCTTGCCTTAGTGCACGTCTACTTCAGATGTGAGCTAAAGCTTGATAGTCAGGGATTCCTTGAAATATCGTTGCACTCAAAATCAGATTGAGCATTCAGGTTGATGCTTTACCTGCGCTCTGTACCTGCAATTGTTTGCACATTTACTTGAAATCATGGTAATTAGATGCGGACAGGATCTCTAAAACAGGGAGTTTCGGGCCAAGATTTTTGATTTCTGAAGTTTTGTGTCTACACAGTATGGTGACAGAGAAGAACTGTCACACATACGATCTATTTTTGAAATGCCTTGCTATCATGTAGCTTGAAAAGCACAGTGTACATTGTGAAAAATAAACGTGTTTGTATAGTATTCCACTCTCTGAGTTACAAATTTAATTTACTCAGAGGAATATTAATCAGCGAGAGTGACAATAATATATCTGAAATAACTGTTTCCTTTTGTTCTTCTGGGGGAGAAGATTACCTACAGGGAGCTGAAGCTTTCTTACTGTGAGGCAACATGGGATGCCTTCCGTCAGTGTGAGCATCTCCTCTGGAAGATTCCTGACTTGCAGAAGAATGCTTTGATTCTGTATAATAAACTCAAGAAACACTGCAGAGAAATGGGACACACTTACGAGGATCAAGATGAGTTAACTCGTTTTGTATCTGAGTACATGTCCATTGAGGATGCTTGGCAATCTCTGGAATTTCTGAAAGATGAGAACATAGTGATTAGGGAGAAGACACTAGTGTTTCTGCCTCATCTTTACAAATCTGAAAAAGACATTGCAATGTATGTTGGTGATCTTCTGTCAAAATGCTCGTGGCAACTAGATGTTGATGTGAGAAAGATACTTAACCCTTCTGACATGTCAGGGGAAGTTGTAGATAGTGAAGTGAATGGTCTCCAGGCTCGTGAAGTGGAACATCTGAAGGAAAATAACCCAGGCAGTCATCAGTGTGAAGATCAGTTCCCTGAAAGGGAAGCGGTGTCTACATCTCATACCCAAAGTAAAGCAGAGGTAGACTTAGATCAGGTGATTGCTATAGAAAAGATTTGTTCTAATCCTGTCACAATCATAAGTGGGAAAGGAGGCTGTGGGAAGAGTACAATTGTTAGCTGCCTTTTTCGGCACTTAAAGCAGATAGAAAAAGAAGTGGAAGCTGCTTCTAAGGACTTTGAAGAAGACCTGGATGTGTCTGAGGAGTGGGGTACTTCTGATCGTCACTGGGAGTCAGAGAATACTTGCACAAAAAATCCCTTGAATGTTCTACTTACTGCACCCACAGGGAGGGCAGCAAGCCTTCTGAGTGAGAAAACCAAGCTTCCTGCATACACTCTGCATCAGGTGAGGATCTTTTTCTTAACGGTGTTATAAAATTGAGTCTGTGATTCATGTTTTGGAAGAAAGCTTCTTGGGGAAGTTTCCTTAGGAGTTTTTTTAGCTATTAGTGATAATGCTTAGGTACTGCTGGTCAGCATCTGAAAATCAGCATTAAGATTTTGGGAAATCATAAATCAGGCATTTGGTATACATTGTTTGCTGTAACTTTTTTCACTTTTACACATATCAAATACGTGCCTTTCTAGGGTATCTGGTCTTTTTAGCTCCTCTTTTTTTCATACAGCTTGATAGTCTGATTCAGATGTAAGAACAGAAACAACTCCTTAGCTGGCAAATCTGTTTCCCAATTGCCTGTACATGCGTGAGGAGTTGAGTAGCCTGGGGTTGAGTGATGGGATGAATTTTATTTACACTGTTTTCTTACCTATGGAAAAGTACTGTGAAACTTTATTTTTATTTTTTAGAAAGCCAACTGTTTGTTAATAAACTGAAGTCTCTGTTGTCCAAGGTCATAAAAGGTGCCAAAAAAATTTAGCTCAGAACTGAAGATAATATCTCTAAACACAGGATTAGAACATATCACACTATGGCTATCTTTATAAGACAGTTCACAGCTGATTAGTGCCAGAGCATGATTTATTTCAATTTGTTTCTAGATCATCTATAGTTATAAGTCATGGAGGCAGACTGAAAAAGAAGTGCCATGGAAGTTTTCTACTGTGACAGTTCTGATTGTGGATGAAGGAAGCTTGGTGTCTGTCCACATTCTTAGTTTAGTTTTAAGACTCTTATGTGAGCATGCTCAGCTTGCCAAACTTATTATTCTAGGTAAGTGGAAAAAATAAACAATTAGGAATAGACAATATTTAAAAATATACAAAGTATAGTACAAATATCAGAGCTACAACTAATCTCACTAATTCACACATTACATTCTCACAATGTAACCAGGAGGTTATATTGGTCTCTCCTTGGCTATTTCTGCTCCTGCATGAAGTCAGGTTAGTTTGATTGGACTCCAACAGTTTTCCAACTCGACTGTCAGTACGAAAGGATCAGTGTCTCTGTTATCTGTTCAGCAGTGTTTTGTCTGATTCTGAAAGTATTACAAGTTCCGTGTGGTGGCTTATCACACCTTGCAACTGGATGCAGGAGTTGCGAAGAACTTAAAGTAGATATTATGAATCAGATATTAGGAGACAGGTTCCATGGGGTCTGTGATGCTCGGTTCAGTTTTGATTCAGAAGGAAAACAAGTATAAAATGACAGTTTTCTTACAGTGTTGTTCTTATTTTTGTTTTGTTTTGGCACGCCATTTATATGTCATTTTTGAATGAGTAACTTTCAACATATGTTTGGACAAGATGTGATCGTGATCATGGCCAAAACAATTGGCACCTGCTCTTTGGGTACTGCTGAATGGGGAAAATGCAAGATTTAAATTACACCACAGTCTGATTCTCCAGACATTGAATTCTTAGGTTCATTTCACGTGCATTGTACTGAGGATGCTTGTGATTCCTAAGTGTTACACTATGTCAAGGGTTGAGTATTTCAGCATTTCTCTGGTTGTTTCTTTCCGTTATTTTTTTTTTCCCTTTGTTGTTGTTTGTTTTTGATTTTGCAGATGTTCTGCTGCTCCTCACAAATACTAACTGACATTCTGTTTAGGTGACACTAGACAGCTCCCAAGCATAGAGCCTGGCAACATGCTGGCTGATATCTTTAATAGTCTAAAATCAAGAGGCCTTTCTGTGGAACTGCGAACTAATCACAGAGCTGAATCACAACTCATCGTAGATAATGCAACAAGGTAGGAGTTCCTTATGGGTGTTGAAAGCGTTCTTGCAGCAGTCCCTTACCTGCACTCAAGTGCCTCAAGAATCTGTAGCACTGCTTGTTGCAGTTTCTTATTCAACATTATTATGCGTATCCATGTGTGCTGTATGTGTTAAGACTTATTGCATGTCAGTATGTATTGTATAGCATACAAGCAAATATTTATGAATGAACTTCAGGCTGATGGAATACTTTAACTAGAAATAATATTTCTTTTCTGTTTTCCCTCTGTGGTCCAGAATATCTCTCCGAAAGCTTCCCGAATTTGATGAAGTGCTGAAATTTTCTGGTTGGAGTAAAGAGCTGCCAGTGCCAAGCCCTGAGAAGAAATTCATTTTGATTGCTTTGCCTTCTGATGGGGCTGCTGATGGTAAGTGTGTACATTCTATTTGTGATCCCTTTGGTAGAACATAGACTGTTCAGCTGGAATTAACCTTCTGGGGAGCTTATAGTCTTTTGTTTTGTGTATGGTGTTAATGCTAGACTCGTACTTTGACTTTTGCCTCCTGTAAGCACACACAGCAAAACTCTTAGGTGCATAGGATGTGCTGTTGAGCTCCAGCTCACCAGTTAGGTTTCAAATTGGGTGTAATACAGCTTCCACCACTGCCATGAAATCGTCTTTTCATGTTGTGGCTGTAGCTGCCAAACCTTTAGGACTACATATTCCAGGAGCCTTTGGGTAATCACCCACTGACAGGGTGGTCTGCTGGGACAAGCACATGCTCCCAGCTCCAGAATCGAGTTAGGAAACCGGGAGTGAAGGAGATGCCAGTATTTCATTCAGAATGTTCTGGGGCCGGGTAGCTCACTATTTTCTTTTTTGACCCTTATTGGAAAGGTGAGTTGAGGGTCCTCCGCTTCATACACATAAGAATCTTTTAAGTTTGCAATTTGGAAAAGAGAAAATAGTGAGAATGTTATCACCTCTTCTTGCTCTAGCAACTTACTCAGCTAACAGAGTAGTAAAAATAGATTTCTTCTGTGAAAGCTAAATCTATAGTGCTCTGGTTTTAAGATGTTCTATCCGCACTTTCATGCACTGTATAAAAACCTTATTTTGCATGAAATACCACCTGTGCAGCTACTTACTAGGGAAATAAGAATTTATGTCTTGTATCACTCATCTCCCATTTTAGCAGTGGGATAACTGCATGATGCTTTCTGAGGAGAGGATGTATGTGTGCGTGTATGTGTATGTAGATACACTTTAAGCATTATGCATTTAAACAAGTAGAAATGGCACTGAAACAGGAAATAAGCAAAGGCAATTTCATACTGAGTTACGTTTTTCTTCCTTAAATTGTTTGTTCTTCGTCTTTATCTTTTATGTTTTCTAAATCAGATTTACAAGCTGCCATAAAGGCTTTACTTAAAGAAGGACCAGGATTGCAGGATGCCCGACAGTCACAGTTCATTGCTTTCAGAAGGTAAAAGGGCACATAGGCAAGCACTGAAAAATCCTTGCCAGCAGCCACTATCTAAAAACAGCTGAATGTGCTGAGCTGGAAAGACTGGGGGTAATGTCACAGAAACACGTAGAGAGAAAAAGACCAGGTTTCTTTTCTTAAGTTTCTGGTTGCCCCCAGTCTCTTCATGGAGACTTGCTAGGTTTTCCTATAAGTTTCATGTTGTTTTACACCACTGGTTTTGCTTTTTTATTTATGTTCATCTGTCCCGGCTGCATTAAACAAAGGATGAACGTAAGCAGTGAGCTTTTGCAGTAGATCCTATGAGAGCTTCACTATCGTGTCAGCAACAATGCAGTGTTCTTTTGTTTTTTATTCATGAAGTACCTTTCCTCAGCAATTAAAAATACAACTCACAGGTTGCTGGTGTGCAAATGAACTGACGTAAGCATTTTAGCTAGTTCACCTGTTTGTTGTCAGCACCAAACAACTCTGAAATCAGTTTTATCTGTCTGCACTCAATAGGAGGCTATTACTAATGATTCTTCTATAATGTACTTTTAAGTACACAATCTGCACGTAAAAGTTAAAATTCCAGTTTTTTAAAAAGCACATATATAAAATGAGCAAATCTTCTGGCTAGTTATAATACACCCACTGCCAAAAATATTTTACCTAGGCTTTAGTTTTTCTTCAGTTTTATTCTTTATGTCAACAGTGAATTGTGCTCATCTAGGTATGCATTAAAAGACATCACTTTCTATATTTGAAAAAAAACTGTACCTTTACTACTTTATCATCAAACTCTGAATCAGTGATTGTTATCAGTTGATGGTGGAAGAACGTCACAGCTGAGATGGACTTTCTCCATTGCTTTTTAATTGTAGCAATGTGGCACTGAATGTAATTGTTTCATGTTTCCCATCCTTGAAGCACATCATGACTTTTCCTTGTTCTTGTTTTCTGTGGTAGGCAAGATTGCGATCTGATAAATGAACTTTGCTGCCAACACTACTCAAACCATTTAACCAGGTAAGCCACTGCTTGGCAGTTCTCACCTTGCAGAGTCTCACTTTGCTTTTGTGTCACAGCCAGGCCAACAACTTAAAAGGAAATTCTGAAACATTTTTGTTAGCCTCTAGACCTGATTATTTATGGTAGAGGTCATTAAATTTATTTGATAGGTCTTTTAATTTCATTCTAGACTTTGAAAAGTGAAAAGATAAATTGCCTTTCATTTCAGTTGTCAAAGAATTCCAAGATTTTGAGTTATGGCTAAGTAAATAAAATTGATAGAAAAGCAACTCTGAAAAAGGGATTAATTATTTTTCCTGCTGTGTTATTTCTAAATCAGTTCTGGAATGCATTTGGGAGCAGCATTTTGGTGTTTGAAAGAAGTTTGAGAAACACCTTTTGGATGTGAGTTGTGTTCACTGTTTTGAATATAAGTAAGATTTTTTTCCTGCCTCAGGTACAGAGAGGGGAAAGAGTAGAAATGCTCACTGATGGTAAATGCATATGGAGTAAATACATTTCTGACATTTCCTTTCGCTGACCTAGAGACCATAAGAGACGACTTTTATTTCAAGTTAAAGACAAGATTTCCTGCATGAGAAATACGTACCTCAAGGATCTCTTACCACAGCCTGGTACTGGATGGGATCCTGATCACCGTAAAGGCAGAAATGGAGAAACCACCCTCAGTACAGAGACTACTGAGGAGGGCAAACGGCTGTGCAATGGAGATATATTTTTCATAACACAGGTATGTTGTTGCTGCAAATATATGTTGGTAACCAATCCACTCCTTTTTTGAGTGCAATTTTCACTTGAAAAATTTAGTCCGTAATAGATATCTGGTTGGTCTGATAAACTGCTGTGAAATTATACCCTCTTACAAGAAAGAGGCAGACTTGCAATGGAATTGCAAATGTATCTCTGGTATTTTTGTAAAATGTGTTTCAGTTGGTTTGCTCTTGTTCAGCACTATGAGTTCATTTTTTGTCCTAAATTCTATAAGTAGACGTTGTAAATGTGTTGTAAATGAAATGTGTAGTCTTTCTGATGCAGGTAGAAACAGTCTTAGGTAGAGAACAAGGCTAATGTTGCAGCCTGACTTCTCCCCAGCAGAAAACTAAGCTGCCAAAAAAACTACACCAATACAAAACCCTGTATTTTTCTCCTGGGTTGAGCGAGTTGACACAGCAAAGGATCCTCTGAATGCATCAGTATTTGTGCATGGGAAGCAAGGGCTGTGTGGGTTGGTGGAAGAGAGCAGGCTTGTCTCCATTTGTGGTAACACATGGTTAAGTGAGTTTACTGGTCACATTTCTTCTTGTCCTGGGATAATCTTTGTTTTCTGGGTATTAAACTCAATTTACTGGATTTTTTTTGGTCCTGGGGTAGGCCCTTTACAATGCAAGCATTTTCCTTGAACGTGGTCAGTGGAAGATAGTGATCTCTTGGGCTTAGTGTCTTCTGAAACTGTTTTGAGATTGCAACCATTGTAGTTTTGGGGAAATAGAGACTACAGACACACACAGAGGTACAGGCGTTGATGAAACTGATCATACAGGCTTTCCACTGAGTGCTCTTATGCTGTTTCTTTAGGATGTAGAAATTGATAAACAGCGCTTGTTGACCATCAGCAGCACCGACGGCTCCACGTACACTGTGAGCTATAAGGCTCTGAAGAAGCTCTGTCATATAAAGCACGCGTGGGCCAGAACTATTCACACATTTCAGGTAAAAAAACGAAGCAAAACAAAGCTATCAGGTGATTACACTTTTTTCTTGCTGTGGCTCTTTATTTTCACTTGAAAGTCTCGAAGCAACTAATGCAGGATAGGTATCTCCCCAAGCTCTCCAAGCTCCCTGTTGTTGGAAGCCTTCCTTTTAATTTTGTTATTCCTTACTGGAGATCTTCCTTTGGTAAGGCATTCTTAAACATATTTCAGGGTTCTGAGGTGCAAACGGTTGTCTATGTGGTTGGCAATCCAGGCCGTCAGCACTGGCAGCACGTGTACACAGCCGTGACCAGAGGACGCTGCCGTGTCTACGTTATTGCTGAAGAGATGCACCTCAGGAAAGCGGTCACTAACAATAACATTCCCAGAAAAACTCGCCTGCAGAGGTTCCTGAGAGAGGCGATTGGGAAAACAAACAACTGGCTGACACAAACATCATCTCCCCTGACGAAGAGCTGGCAGAGTCAGGAACCTGGGACTCGGCCTGTTTCTTTAACTCGAGGTGTTGCTGACTCATGCGAACCTGGAACTGATGGGATTAAGCAAGAGGGGTCAGCAGATCTCAGCAAAGAGCAGATGGGTAATTTGCAGCAGATAAGTCCATATAAAAGGCAACAGAGTCATGCAGAGGATTCTGAGGATGCCGTGAAAAATTCCTCTGTGAGTATCTCCTTTCTTTTTAAAGTATTTGAAGTTCAAATATTTGAAAGCTTAAAGCGAATTCTCTGTTCTGTCACTGCTGCAAGGAGCCCTGGATACTGTTAGGATAGTTTCACTTCTTACAGTTTTCAACATGGACAGAGCAGGATGTGCCTAATGGGGAAAAAGAAGTTATCTTCTAATAGCAGTCAGTTTATAGATGGTGTTGCTGATTGCAGTGATCTGTTGAGTAGCTTTATTCTTCCTGCACAGAATTCAGCTGTTAGGAGCTGAATTTATTATTTACATACAGAATTTATTATTTATATGCAGTGTCATTGCTGCAGCAGGTACTTTTCAAATCGTCAGATATTTAGGTGGGTAAAATACGTGCCTATCCGATGTTTTAATCTTCCTGTACCTAATTTCTGAGAGCTGCCATGGGTGTAGAGCTTTGGTTTTTTGAAGCCGTTTTTGGTTACTGTTTTTAGTTCTGGTTCAAACTCTGGTAATCTCTTTGGTTTTTGCTTTGACAGTCATTAGGGAAAGACTCCCCACTTGGGACTGCCAGACTCAGGAGCCTAACTTTGGAGCATGTAACTCCCAGGAAACTTTTCAAAAGCTGACGTAGGTACCATTAACTGTCCTCTTCATGAGCACATCTGTTTTGTTTAACGTTTCTGGAAAGGAGAAGCTGGCTGCACACATGACTTTCAGAAGCCTTTTCAAAAGCCGATTACAGATTGGTAATTACAGATTGCATTTTCTCTTTGCAACAGAGTATTTTAAAACGAGCCTTTCGTATTTCCAGTGATCTGTTTTTAGAAGAAGATTCCCTGGTGTTAGTCACCAGAAATCATTTCAGTCTTTTATTTTCCTGAAGAAGGAGCTCTCAGGATCCAGACGTTCACTTGAATGATACACGGACATTCTTCTGTTGGAGCCTTCCAGCCACGGCCGTACAGCTGTACCCGTTTCTCCTAAAGCTGCAGTACTGCTTGGAATCTATGGTTGTGCCAAAAGCTGCAATCTGATCGTTATCCAAAACAGTAACAGTTTACAAACAGGAACTCTGGCTTCTCTAAGGTGGCAGAACTATGGGCATTAAGCTTTGATGGTTTATGAATTTTAATCTTGTTCAGATGAGAAACAAAAGGTGCAATCAGTGACACAGCAACATTCTCCTGCTTAGGACTCCAGAGCGATGCAAGATTTGCTGTTGTTGCTTTCCAGCTCCTAATGACCTTGGAAATGGGAGTAACATTCCAACACTGCCACTTCACTTTTGTTGCACTGCATGACTTGATACATTGCAATGAACTGAATGGTTACTCAGACTTCAGACCAATTGCACTAACCTTTGTAGGGCTTGCTTACACTTTGTTTCTTCCCGACATGAGGAAAAAACACAAAGTGGAACCATAGGACTTTTCTTAACGTCCTTAAATCACAGTTTATTTCAGTTTATACAGTTTTTTTTCCCATACAAATATTTGCAACGGTTTGAATTTCAAAAAAACCATACATAGACGATAAATATCATGCTATTAAAGTATTAAATTTGTACAAAAATACTTTACAGTTTAATACTTATTTGTTACAAATAAAAATACGTATTTAAGTAAGTGACTCATGGACTTCATTGTTGGTTTTTTTTTACATGATTCAGCATTGAATGTTCCTCTGACCTTCAGTGGCAGTGCTGAAATATGAATGAGACACGGTTGTGTGCGCGGGGCGGGTGAGCTCGTTCGTGTATTGGAAACAGCAATTGGGATACAGGGAACAGTTTAAAATGACCAGAAACAGCTCTGTAGGGTGACTGCTTGGATGTGGTGACTCTACAAATGTACAAACCCGGTATCTTTATATTCACCAAGAACAATAATTACCAATAACAACTTGAATACTGGAATAAACCGAAGCAGCTGCTGGTGAGCATATAAAGCAACTGGCAGTATTTTATTGCTTGAGGGGAGAGGAGAGAATCTGTGATGTTTGTAAAATATATTTACAGTTTTAAATTCTAAAAACATGTCGTAGGGGGGATGTTTATCATTAAGAAGGCTGAGAACAAAGCATTTTAAATGGGACGCTGGTCCCCTCAAGAAATTGTTAGGCTTAAAAAGCTCATGTAGAACAGTAGAAACAGACAGGTTTATGGATCATTAAAGACCTTTTACATCAATCTTCCGCTGCTGTTGTTTTAAAAAATCAGTTTTCTTTTAAAACCTTCCTAATTTGTCTGAACTCGTTTCATTTTCACTCGTCAGTAATCCTCCTTTCAGAGGTTTTTAATCCCACTAAAAAAAAAAAAAAGTCTCTACTTAAAAAGCCTCGCAGGTTGCAAGGCCCATCATTAAATATTTCATTGCATAGGGAATAATCACATAACGCGCTAATAAAATTTATCACAGTCGCTGGGGAGTAATGTTCACCACGTGCTGCAGCTTCCTACAGGCATTCCCTAAAACACCAAACCCATGCTTTGTCTACAGCGTGTCCTGTGCCTGGCAGCAGAATGCAGGTCCCTTAGTGGCAGCGCTGGGCAGCTAACAGCAGCACAGGGTGCAGCCAGCTGACACCGACTTCCCAAGAAAATGCCTTCAAAAATCATGTGTACCCGGACACCACTGTTACAAGTTAACTCTGCGCTTCTCCCCTCAAACAGCTGCTGCTGCCGAAGGGAAAGGGCCGTTTCATTTATACCGTGTGAACATCTCCCCACTTTCCTGTTTTGGGAAAAAAATAAAATAAAAGGCCCCTTACGTACCACTGCTAATGGCAGGTTGTTCAGAACAGAATGACCTAACGAAGAATTCAACGTTTTAAAAAGTGATGGTGAATTAATATAAGCCTTGAGACGGACAGACTGACCTCCTGTGCTTTTTAGTGCTATATTGTGTCTGAGCTTATCCTCAGAGAAATCCTAAAGGGATTTAGCACCATAATTGTCTTCCATTACCAAATGTCCCACTCAAATGATTTTCTGCTATAACGTGTTTGTGGGATCCCGTGTCTCTGCATTCACGTGCTCTGTCTGCTGAAGAAAGGCATGATTCTGATCGCTCCACTCCCCGCTTGCTGAAGGCTGTTGGTCTGAGCTTCCTTTCTGAGATGCCAGTGGGTTTCTGCTGATGACCAGTTCCAGCTTATTGCCAGATTCCGCGATGAGGGGCACGACCAGACAGCAGTCAAAGTCCCTGGTACGAACGTGGTTGACCTGAGCGATCAGAAGATTGATTTTAGTTAGCATTTGAAGGATCACGAGAGAAACAGATTCACCCATGAGACAGTGAAAGTTGGTTTAAATACTCCAACTGTGCACCGTGTAGGTGCGGTGCTCAGTGAGTACTACACTATGACGGCTCTGGCAATCAGCAACTTGGATGAAGCACAGAAACAATTCTGAAGTCTGTAACAAGAACAGATCTGCCTGGAAATGACTCAGGGAATTCTAACTTTCCAGTAAACATTTGCATGCTTCTCTTGGAGTTCTGAAATAAATAATGGGTTTCTATAAATGCAACTTTACAGAGAAAACCTACTGCATAAAAGTCCACATCACCAGAGCTGCTGCCTTTTCCTACCCGGTGCTCTAAGGGATTTATTTGGTGCACGACACAGACTTACGATCTTTCTTTTTTCCCATTTCCCCCACATCCTTTCTCAGCAGATGTATAAAACAACACCAGCACTCCTTATCAAAAGTGCAGTAAACACCATAGAGTGTTTGCTCTGGAAGTAACGCCTCCTATTCATTTCTACAGAAACTCCAGCAGACATAAAGAGGCAGTAGCACTATTTGATCAAGCAGATTCTCTGCTACAGAACACTTGTTTTTCCGTGTAGTTGCCACCTTTATTTGTGCATTTTCACTAGAGGTGAACAAGAGCCTGTATGTTGTGCTTGTAAGAATCTGTTCCAGCAGATGTGACCCACTGTTCCACAGCTGCTATGACAGCATTGTTGCTAGGAAAAGGTTGCCCCTTGAAGTCCATCTTTCCTCAGCCCAAAGAGATGGAAGTCAGAAAGCACCAAATCTGGTGAGTATGGTAGGACAGTCCTGCCAAGACTGGTAATGTGCTTCATGATCCTCAGACTGGCACGGGGCCTGGTGTTATTGCAATGCAAGAGAAAGGTTGCTTCTTCTCTGGCCTGACTGGAAGTTGCAGCCTTCAGCTTATTCAGCATCATGATGCAGCAGTCAGAGCTGATGATCTGGGTTCCAGGAAATCCAGAAGGACCACTCCTTTGCAGTTCCAGAAGACTCATCACTTCACACCACTGAGTCTTGAACGCCTTCTTTGATGTGGAATTCACACTGCCACACCATGGACTGCCATTTTGAGTCCAGCTTGGAATGCTGTCACCTTCAGCTCTACATTGGTTCAACAGGTACTGACAAACTTGTATAAGGTGCTCTTACTGCTCCTGTGCGAGCATTTGTGGGACCCACCTGGCACAAAGTTTGTGATATGCCACCACTGCTTCCAATGCACTGAAGCCAATACTCAGCTCTGTACACAGTTCTCTGGTTGTAATCCACTGGTTTGTGCACACGAGCTCATTACAACACTTAACTTCATGGTGTGACAGTTGTGCATGGCCCTCCAGAGTGTGGTTTGACTTTCATGTTGCTGTCACTGTTGAAACACACCACTCACTGCCTATCTATGCTCACATTCACTGTTTGCTCTCTCGTGTACCACCACCACCCAACTCTGATGTTGTGGGCCAGCACAATAAAATAGGAGGCATTACTTTCCGAGCAGCTCTCGTAGATAATAAAGCAGTTCCAACTGAAGTCCTGACACACTGTTACACAGTCCTGTACGCACTCACACCTGTGCACACAGATGACACCCAAACACCAGAGTGGACACTTTATGTCATGTCACCACTAAGCCTGAGTGGTAACAAAAACATTACCTGTAGAAGTCTGTCATATGGTTTTAAACCACCCAGATCACCGGGGCCAGCTGGCCGAATGTTTTTAACGTACACTCCTTTTTCCAATAAACCATCTGAGACACTGAACCCAAAGTCTTCTCCATCAGAGTCCTTGTACAAAGTTACCTGCGGAGGTAATGTGACATACTGATATGGTGGGGAAAAAAAAGTTTGGCTGCATTTCTACAAGCACTAGGCAGATCTTCCTAGGTTTATTTCACATTACGGTGATCACTTACCTACTATTTGGTAGTTCTAGTTATACGTGAGAGTTGGCCCCATTTTTACATCAGCATGATGGGGAATAGATTAACTGCCACCAAGAAACTCAACTCAACTGCAAGCTGTGAGAGCTGACAACAAGACTAGGCATCTCTATGGTGAAGGCCAAAGTGCAGTAACAAAGACTTGGCCTAAACTAAACCTGTGTTATACCTCCCAAAATACCATGGGCACCTTCAGCCCTCCCAGCGTTCTTTTTCACCAGGCAATGCTCAACCCTGTGAGGTCCAGTCCCAACAGTGCTCAGTATAAGAGTTACAATGCAACCTTTTGAGAACACACACAAACAGCTCCCGCAGAAAGACACTGCAGGAAGAGTATTCTGAAGACAAGCAATTGCGTGATGCCAGCATAGATATGTTAGTTACACAGGCAAGAGACAGCCATTCAAAAGTAGGACACAGAAGCTACAACTGTTAGGAGAATGAGGTTTTCTAAATGTTCACATGGTGTGGCCTCTGACTGATGTACTGAAGCTGTCAGAAAGTGTGTGATGATGTGGTCATGTAGCCAAAATCATGTTCTTATTATTTCATTTTGGATTCAAAATACTGCTTCAAATAATATCCTAGCCAATGAAACAATAGTATGGAGTGCTAACTTCATAATGGCTTGCTACCAGCAATGCTCCACGTGCTGCAACCTCTCACGTGTGACAGCCAATAATGCCATCCCCAGCAGGAAGCAGGATCTGGTCCCTCTGATCACTCCTCGTCCAGAGCCATCTCCACAACACTGAATTCTTCTCTGCTGTTTCTGAATCACACAATCTTTCCAATTGGAGGAGACTTTGGAGGCCTCCAGCTCAGTCTCCTGCTTAAAGCAAGGTCAGAACTGAGCTCAGAAGGGGCTGCCCAGCACTGGGTCAGTGTTTCACAGAGGAATGCCAAGGCACAGCAGGGCTGGGCACCACACTGGCTGGTGCTGAACCAAAAAGCTTCTGAGACACTGCCTTAACCGCCATTGTGGAGAGATAAGCAAGGAAAAAGTTGCCTCAAAACAGAAGTGAAAGATTTGTTCAGATAAACAAATGGCACAGATGGTTGTGTTCTTTCCAAGCTCTCTGTGCTTTTCTTGAATATACCCTGCTTCAGTGGTATATTAACAGTGCTTTAACCAGGGTGAGAACAGACATTTGGTTGCCATATCACGGTATGTCTAACATGGGCTTGATCTGAGGTATCCCCGAAAGTGCCATAAGACCAAAATGACAGGAAGATGAAAACCAAAAGCAACAACCAAAAAACCCACCTCTTTAAAAAAGGAACTTCCCAATCATTCCTTTTCTTTTTCCCTTCCTTTCTCTTAAGGCAGTGGCATTAAGTGGAGCAGGATTCAACCTCAGATCAACAACTTCTGGACTGTATGAAACCATCTGAAGCCATCTAGGCCGTATTCTCGCTTTAATGTAGCATCAAACCGCAGCTAACCCATTTCTGAGAGATGTGCCCTGCTTCTTGAAATCTCTAGTGAAGGGGACTCCATGGTCTATTAAAGCAATTGCCGCCAGTGCTTCAGCTGTTTTCCCCATGTCTAAACTAAATCACCCTTGCTGAGACTTAAGTCTGCTGGTATCCACAAAGAACAAGGAGAGTACTTTATTCTCTCTTTCTTTGCAGCTATGTGAAAGAAGGATCGTTTTCCTCTAGATTATATTCTGCAGAACACTGCCCTTCCTTTACCTTTCAGACCCTGAACTGGGCAGTGTGTTACAGTCCAGACCCTACCAAAGCCACGACAGAGCAGACAGGATTTGATTCTGGAAGGCTGCGTGTCAAAATATAACCTAATTTCTCTGGTTCTTCAGATCTACAGCTCATAAAGGAGTTTTAAAAACTGCTTCCCTCGTGGCTGTATTTTTTGACTTTGGACTGCTTTAACAGGAACTTGGAAATTAATGAAACTGATGGTTATTTATTCAAGGGATGAGGTTGCAGTTGAACACTGCTGTGTATTTGACAGCTGTCACACTTTGCAGGTGCTAGTCATCTGCAGAGAGCATATTACAGGTTATCATATTGGAGCTACTTCCTTTTAGGGCGCCGTATATTTCTGAAAGAAAATCCCTCAGTAAAATCAGTACCTGATTTTTATTTAATAATGGGTGAGGGCAAAGCCTTCCCACACAGCTTTCTCATCCTCACTTGCCACTAATGCAGCCTGTCTGAAGGGTGTGAGACTGCAGGTAATTCAAGCAACACCTTGCTATCTATTCATACTCCTCATTGCAACTGTTTGGAAGTTTTGATCTCAATAGCAAAATCTCGGTTGTAGATGATTTGTTAGACTTTTAAATTTGCATCCGAAGCCTAAGGGAAAAACGAAAGCTGAAGTGGAAATTTAATGCATATTTCATAAGCAATTAAATAGTTACAAATTTTGAACAGAGGGTTACAGGTTTGGAGTTTGTTTCTGTGTCTCTCCTCCCTCTCAGATACATGGGAAAATGTTTAATTTAAATTCCTACATCTTGCACAGATTAGTTATTGAGAGATTTTAACCAACGGCAGCGTTAGGTTAATGCTGACTTGCAGCAATGATGCTGAAAAATTCTTTTATGTCTGGTGTGTATTTTTGATCTCAGAGGACGCTCGCTCTGGGAAACTTTTAAAAGTGGTCTGCTATGATTTTAAGGACAAATTCATCTATACACTTACCTAAGTAGATAAAATCAGTGAAAGGCATAAATTAAATTTACAGTAATACGGTATCCAGCTAAATTAAGTATTACTGATTAAACCATCTAGAACAAAGATCGTAACAGATCTGTTTGACACTTATCTCAATGCTAGCTTCCTCAGGACAAAAACTATTAAAATAAGTATTTGCTGAATGCAGTGCAAGAAATAGCGGTGAGTTCAGGTTAACTCGCATCAAAGTTTGCAGAATTAAGCAAAATAATTCTCAGGGCTGTGTTATCTTTCTGACAGGGATGCACCTGAGAAGGACAAGCTGGTAATGTCATCTGCTCTGCTTGCTGCTCCCTTACAGTTACTCATTTGTGTTTTTAGCCTCAGGGCATGTATCCAGCCTTACTCTCTTTTACCCAACACAGTGGGACATTCGCCTGCAGAGGGCAGAGCACATTTGCCAGCAAAGACCTGCTACAAAAAATACTTAACGAATTCCTTTGGCAGTGCATTCAGAGTCATTACTACAGCACTGCAGCTGTTTTGGAAAACTCAAATTGGACAAGTTTTCCTAAGAAATATAAACTGAACAGGTTATTCGTGTTAAACTAGAGGTCTAACATAAACATTAAGGAGGAGAGAGAAAGTCACAGGCACATACAAGAACCAGTAAGAACCTACTAAGATTTGCATGAATACAAAACCAGCCCATGATGCTTGGGTTAACCTGTATGCATCAACATAAGGGTATAAGCACATCTGGGTGAACTGGACCATAAGATCCAGTCACTGAGAGCTATTTTTCTTAAAAGATGGCATTTTTTTTTACTGCCCAGTGCTTGAAAGCTGGCAGCTGTAAAACAGTACCATTTCATTAGTAGAAATCTGACTCCTCCTTTCCAGCAAAGCATTTGTTTTATCAGTCATGACAGACTGGTTTTATAATCCATAGAAGAAAACAGTATCTTTGCTGAGTGTGAGAACACCATGAAATGCCTGCTGGCATAGATTTGTCTTCTATCTCACATTTAATTTCCGCTTGGGAAAATGGAGCACAGCAATCAACCCCATTAATTTCTTCACATCAAGCTGGAAATACAAGTAGCTTAAAACTATCAGAACACATCCTATTGACTGCTTACACAGGCAATTTATTCCCAGTCCATATCTAAGTTCCATTCTCCAGTATCTTCTGCAAATATTCACTCAGCACATACTCAGCGAGACCTTACCTCACTACACGGAATGAATTATGAACTGGACTCACTCAGACCCACAGTGAACAGAATGCAAACTGACTCCCCTGAGAGTGACAACATGTGACCTCTTACAGAACTGCCTCCATGCTTTTGTCCCCTTTCTGGGAGAATCTCAGACCTTGAGGAGGAAGATGGTGTACGAGATGGGACGCTCATTCCCCCCAAGGAGAACAGCACTGTAACATTCCCCAGAGTTCTGGAAACTGGTTGCTGTTATGGCCTTACTGGATTTACTACTTCAACCAGCACAGTGCTTGCTGTGCAGACCTAAAGATACTTCATTCATTACTTCCTTGGGGTGTAAAGCCACCTTAATATTACCATGTGTTTTCAACAAGTCTCGAGCAGTGAAAAGTTGTGTAAAGTTTTTATCCTTTTTAGAACAAAGGAATTATAAAAAGAAGTGAAGCAATAGTTAATTTGAAGGATTCTGTATTGTGTACATTGAGTATCATATATTTGATTCAAAATTAGTGTTAATTTGAAGAAGGACCAATGGGAGCCCCAAATCCCTCCAGAGTACTTTTCCAAAGAAATGCATTTTCTAGAAATTAAACTTTGGTTTCTTAATGAACACATTCTGCAGAGATGAGTTATTGGTATTGTCAATTCAAATTACCAGTGGTTCCTCCTTGCAAAAGAGCAGTCCCTTCTGAGGATTTGTTGTAAAAGAAGATAATAGTAGACAAGAATGCGTCTTATTTGTTTGCTTTCCCCACAAGGATATATCATTAATGTCTTTGTAAGAACTATTATGCACGGCCCCAGAATTACATCTGTGGAGTCATTATACAAAGTGCTTACTGTACTGCCATATAATTCGATTCCCTATGCTGAATATATTATTTCAAAACTGTCAGAAGAAAAATTACAGACCTTGTGTAACTCCACAGGAGTTGGTGACATGATTTCTTTCATTTCTTGCTTAAATTTTCTCATAACCATGGACTTTCTCCCCACATCTGATGGCAATGTGTTGCTACGAGAAGCTTGACTGTAATGTGGCCTTACAGTGCTTCTTTCCTGGAAGCTGGCTTGTCTTCCCAGCTGGCTACGAGGCTGTGGGTTCTCATGATTCAAACTCAGTGTACTTCCTGACATAATTGTGGCCTAGAGCATTAACGAACAGGTTAATTTTTTTAACACAGAATGTGGTTTAAGTAAGTGGTTAATTCACAGCAGTAGGAAAAACTTAACTATTCTTTGTTAAAACACAATCACTCAGGGCACAGCAAAAGGCAAGAGGACAGATGTTCAATCCGCTTGCAAGTCACTATAAAATAAAGGACCACAACAAAACACAACAAGGATAACAGAACCCCATAGGCAAATGTTTTCAGATGGCATTTTCAACTAAAATACTGAGCACTGGAATGGCTGTGCAGGTAAGCTAGTCCCCTGGCAGACTGGACTGATTTTACATGTAAATAAAATGACATTTAAGTTGCAGCCTAATTACACTTGCTGGAATTGGATCTATAGGAAGGTATTCACAAGACAGACTGTGAGTGTGAGGTTTGTTAAAAAACTAGTAAAGTCAGCAGAATGTGAAGGCAGCTCTAGAGCCAATGCTGGCAGAGACAGCACCTGGATACCATCCCAGCCTGGGGAAACTCAGTGCAGGTACGCTCACTGCTTAAGAGAAATTATGCACAACATGTATATTGCAAGAGCAACTACCTAAGCTAGCACTAGCACTTCAGAGATACCAGCCCCTGTCTTGCTGCTGCTTTTAGTCTCAGTGAAAGCTAACCTTCATGTTAGATTAAAGGACATGCAAAGCGTGAAATCTTAGAATCACAGAATAATTTGGGCTGGGAGGAACCTTCAAGCTCACCCAGTTCTAACCCCCTGCCATGGGCAGCGCTGCTAACCACTGCTTCATGCTGCCCAGGGCCCCATCCAGCCTGGCCTTGAGAACCTCAAGGGATGGGTGTCGAGAGAAGACAACAGAAGTCACCTCAGCCACTGGGCAGAATGGACTGACAGCAAAAGTACCCACTGTGAAACAACTCTTTCTTTAGGAATGGGAGGTAAACAGTGCTTTGGCACAGCCACCATAAAAGGGCTGCAGCCTGCTGCTGGGGTGGGGTACGTGGAATTTCTGGTTTATTCTCCCTGGCACTGACGGACGCAAAAAGGGAAACTAGGAGTTCCGGCCACAGGCTGAAATCTGAGTGGGAGAGGATGCAGACAGCCTGCTTGAAAATGAGAAAAAAAATGGGAAAAAAAAGGGAAAGGAGTTTGCTTCTGACAATAGTGACCATGTTTGTCACTCGTCTTTCTACCAGCTCCAGCACTACTTTCACTATGAGATAATCTACAGTATTTTAACAGTCTCCTTTGTGCTCACTAATGACTGATATTACTCTCTGATGGAGCAAAGCAGCTAGAGGACTTGGCAAAAAACAGGATTTTTGCTGTTTGTCTGAAGACCTTGGAATGAAAAATGAGAAGGAGTCCTTGACTATGTGACAGTGCTTCATAAAATAGAGGCATCGCCATTCTCAGCTCCCTGTCATGCTGAATGAGTCTTGCTTTCTTTTCAGATCTGTGAGCTGTGCAAGAAAGCGATGCTATAAATGTTACAGCATCTATGGTTCTGAATTTTGCTTTTGTAAAATGGAGTGGGGCTGCCTTTGTAAAAGGCTGAGGAAAACTCAACGTGCTGAAGAAACTGAATTCCGAATGATCTATTTCCATCTCTGAATTACTTACTTCCATCTCCTTTTATTGTGCTCTGAATATTGAAAACTGCATGAGAAGCCTGCAGTACCAAACCATATCTAACGATGGAATTAAACCCATATAACATTTTCTCCTACTTTTCTCTGGTTTGCAATAACAAATACACGAGAATCACATTTTGCTATCCATACATGCAATACAGAAGCCGTAAATCTGAAGGAGTAAATTAATCTGGACTGAAAAACTTTCACTCAGTTATGCCATTCACATTCCTCCTGGCTGCTAAAGGGCTTCAATGACATAAAAACGAAAATGAGATTCTGCCAGTTTTGCAGCTCCAGGAATTTAAAAGAACATAAAAGAAAATATTTTAGGACCTTTCATTCCTCAGCTTTCAGCGCCAGCATAATCTTAATTGTCTGAACTAGAGAACTTTGAGTAAAGGTGATTAGAAAAATAAAGACTCAAAGTTGCTCTGCCTCTGTCCCCTTGCCTCACCCCCCCACACAATTGGCATGAATTATGGTTAGATGTGCAATTAATTTCAGGATAAGATAAGCTGCACAGCGGGGAAACTGCTGTATGACAAACATCTCTCATGTTAGCAGGTTGGGTTCCTTTTTTTCAGTTCAGAGTGGTAAGGCTGTATTAAATATCTTAGATTATTTTCTTTTATGTTCGTCTTAATCAAATTAAGTCTCCGTTTAAAAGACAACCTACAGCATGCTAAGAGAAGCTGCATCAAGCGGCTGCAAGAGAATGCGATGCGCTGCCGCAGGGAGGCTATGCCCACTTAAGGAAGTTCTGCACCATTTGCTGCCTGTGCAAACAGCATCAATGGGACGCACAGCAGAAGCTACAAGTCAAAAGCTCTGGGGTGAACACGTTCATAGAATTTCAGTTGCGTTGAGTAAAAGAAAATAGCTCTGGTTAGGGGTGGGGGAGGCAGCTGCACAAGCAAAAAGAGAAACGTAAAGGGTAGGTACCAAGAGAGTCATGTTTCTCAAACACAGACGCCTGTCAGCCTTGTCCTGTGGAGAGGGGTTAAAGCTTTTAAATGAATTGGTGCGATTAGTGCAAATTAAAAGAAAAAAAGGAGAAAATAAAACGAATGTAAACCAAACCAAAACCATTATATTTCTCTATAATTGGAAAGAAAGGTTAAGATTGTTCTACCTCTAGTTCCCTCAGAATTCCTGACTGGCCACAGGTCTCTAAATCCTCCAGAGCCTGAGACCAGAAGTTTTCCTCCTGGTCAGCCTCGGTGTTATCATGGGTACCTGCGAAGCTAGATTTACAATGACAGGTTAAAAAAGATGGATTGTTTTCCCTTGAAAATATATTTTACACACGTGCCTTGCCACAGATTGCAAGTTGAATGACAGAACGTTACGGTAGGTAGGCAGGAGTGGCTGGGCATGCAGAGCACATGGCAGCCAGGTCCTCCCATCACCCGGCAGTCACGGGCAGCTGGCGGGATCTCAGCAGGGTGTTGTTCAGGAAGGGGACACACGGATTTCAAGAACAGTTGAATATATTCATTTCTGCTGATCTGAAACTGGGTCCTCTCTATGCAAATTGACAAATCAACCAGGGCAGAGCTGCTCCGCGCAGCAGTAATAAAACCTTTCGACCTCACAGACTTCTTTCAGGGAAATAGGACAAGAGCTCTCATTTTGGCAAACAACATTTTGAGAAAGAGGGATAGTGGTGTTTTCACTGATTCCTTCAGTCTAAGCTACATTTATAATCAATTTAACCCCACCTGAGTGCCATAATAGAAACTGCTCCAGTAATTTTATACACAAACACAGAGAAACCTCCAGGGATGCAACTGGCTTGCGTGGAGACCTAGCTCCCTGGTGTTTCATAACAACACTGAAGCATTATCACTAGCACTCTGGCGCAAGCTGTTAGGGACAGTGATGCTTAGGAAAGTTGCCCAGTAAGAGAGGTCTGACAAAAATGCCAACTCTGACTGCAGAAACACAGCCCAAAGCAACACCGCCACAGTGCGTGTGTGTGAGGGAAGGAAGCAGGAGTTTTTTGCTGCCTTAGCAAAGGAGGTCAGCTCAATGAAGGTTCACACAAGCATCAAAGCTGCTGCAAGGGAGGGGGCTGCTGAAAGGCTGAGAGGGAGTATGAGGGGAGGGAAGAATGAGAATTCGGCCTTTTGGTGGCAGCAAGCTGTTACTTTGGAGCAGCTACCCATGGACTGCAGCTAGTGCTGCTTAACAGAGCAAACACTATTATGGAAGCATCTGAGGCCTTGCTTGACAAACAGTGTACTACTGAGAATAGCATGAATGTAACACTGTTAACGTAATAGCTTTTAAATGAGGGAACTGCCCAGCACAACCAACAATAGCTTGAATGCTTCACACACACAATACTCTGCCTCAGAGATGCTTTCTTACAGCTACAATCAGTCAAGCAGACAATGGTCAGCCATTTCGAACTCCTATTGCAATGATTCTCCATCTAGCATCAGTGTCTCCTCTAAGGTATTGCAACTGATACAGCAATGGTGAGTATACCTACTCGGATCGCAGAAGCAATTCCTCCCAGGCAAGATAAGAAAGTATTTAAGACATGATTTTAGAAAGATCCTTGACATCTGAAATTAGCTCTTTCAATCAACCTAAGTAGTTAGTCTAATGGCTAATGCTGAACATCAACTACTTTATCTAATACCTTTCTTTATACTGGATAGTAATATTGTAACATAAAACAGAACCTGAATTAATGAACAGGTTTATATTTCTATCCAGCAAAGACTGGATTTCCTAGAACAGGAGGTCCATTCCTTCTCTAACTCCCGTGAAACCTGAAATTATAATGCCTGTAAGCCTGGACATCTTTTTGGCTAGAACAGTTCTACTCCCTGCCCTCACCTCTTCTTTTGCTTTTTCCATCTCTCATCTCCTGGCACGTGAAATACTCAACATTTTAATCTCTATTATAGCCATATTAATAAGCTGATTTGTAGCTGAGCAACTGCATCAGAAAAAAAGAGCTGAATTTTTTTTTTTTCCTGAAACAAATCTGAGAGATTGGTTCTACGTTATGTGAAATATTGTTTGAACTGTAGCAAATAAATCTTTCTTTCTAATATTCATTCAAAGAGACATAAGGAATTTAGAAACACAAACATGCTGAGGGTACTGGAACAGATATGAAGACACAAGTGCCTATGGTTTGACTCTTAAGGCCATGGAAGAATCCAAATCCTCTCATTCTGTGCTCCCCTCTGTTGTTCTTTTTTTCCTCCATTGGAAAGAGATAGGATGTGCTGGGATCTGGCAGACTCATTCCTGAAGATAATGTTTTATGTGCAGAAAGCTTTCCTTGGAGCGGGAATTATAACTGACTTATTCTGCCTGTCAGTGGTAGGTAGAAACAAGGCTACAGAGCAGCTTATGCTCTCTGGTTTCATTCACTTCCAACTGAAGCATTATTATCACTCAGTGGCATGTTAGTGATGTGCTTTCTGCTTTTACCCATTTTTCTCCTTTTTCTCATTTTAACTGTTTTTACTTTCTTCCCTCACTCCCTCCCCCTCGGCCCCAGCCCATTCAGGTCTCACTCTTGTGCACAGTTTTCCTACCTGGAAGTATTCCACTCTTCCAGCTGTCCCCCACCTTTCCTCTGCCCACCAGAGGCACCTTTCCACAGCTTGCCCTCTTTCTTCATGCTCCTGATGTTCTCTCCCCCTGACCTTTCTAAAGAAGTTTGCTTTAAGTGATTTTCTTGATTCTCTCCCAACGTCTCAGTCTCTTTCTGCTGCCACATGTTCTTGGAAGCTGTGCTACACAAAATAAAGGTAAGAAAAATTACTTTTTAGCATTAGAGAAGAAGACAGAGTGCTTAGCTAGAGGCATAGAAGAGCTGTTTTGGTTCTGGAGTTACCTCTCACAGGCTGGAAGAACAGATTCATCCTTCTCAAATACTCCAGTACTTGGCACAGAAGCACCATCAGGTCTGGCATCATTCATTTTACAGATACGATATTAAAATAACCATTATTTTAATTTCTGCTGTATCTCTCAGGTGTAAGTAGAACAAGCCTCTTCAAAGTGCATACTTTTTTTTGAACTGTGCTTTAAACTGGTAATGGGATACATGCTTACAATTTAGAATATTCTGTATTTTACAGACTGGCTTCGTGGTTCACTGCTCATCAACTTTTTCAACCTATTACTTATGCAACTGTAAAACAGCGGGTGATCTGGAATCTGTGGCTGCATCTCATCTGGGGAACAAAAGATGAGCTTTTAATGTGGATTAAAAAAGAGTGCTCTCAAATTAAAGACAGTACACTTAATAAAAAGGGGAAGTATGAAGGAAACAATGATTATTTCCCTTATTAAATGTCCATAAATAGCCTGTGTAAACTTATAGTATGCTTCTGGCCAACAGGGACCAAAGGAGCTGGACAGGGGCTGAGTGTTCACATCCTGACAGACTCATTCCCAGATAAAATGCCATTGGGCAATCTGCTGTATTGGAGGATTTATCATTCAGCTTCTGAAAAGCTGTGAATTCATCTAAACTCTGCCTTGATTTACATTTCAAAGCTAACTGATTTAAAACTTACAGATTTACATATCCAGCAGGTTTATATAGGAAAGGTTTTCTGTAGTACTAAACTAAACTGAGACTTCAGGCTCATTGTGCTGCTACACAGAGAAACTGCATTTCTAATGAAGGATGTGCACGTCTGTAAAACCTAACCAACAGGTACAATGAGTACTGAAATCTTTGCTTTGTTGTGTTTTTTGTTTCTCTGTTTTTAAGTAACTTTAAATAAATATATGCCTTCTTTTTAGCATCATAATCTTCCACAAATGCCATTTATCTGCTCTGATAAGTTTCATTACTTATAAATAATCATATTATTAAATTGTAAACACTCATATTTAGAGAAGGAGCTGCTACAGCTAAGTTAGAAAAGCATAACTTCCTTCTAGATGATAGGTGTCCATATTTGAGGCACTAAAGCAGCTGCAGATAAGGAAACAGAAACTTGAACAAGAGCTTACCTGCTTGCTGTAGGTCGGTCCCACTCATCATCACTCAGCACTGTATCATGAAATGGGTGGTTTCGTGCTCTGCTTGGAGGGGACAAACTACTCCTCTGTTTAGGACTCCTCCATTCATAGGCATTGAAGTTGTATCCTGAAGCCTGATAGCTGGGTCCTAAAAAGATGATTTGTATATTCATGACACTGGATATATTGTAAGGACAAAAAAACCCACATCTTCAAAGCTAAATTCATCCACTGCCTTGCATGAAGACTAACATGCGAGATCTCCATACCATGACCCTGTGGGCAGAGGGGAATTGCTCTTGAAGGGGCTGTTGCTCTTCACTATGAAAGCTGAGGAAAGGCCTGTCTCAGGAGGAGCTCACCCCTTGGGAAGCTAATCATGCAGAAAGAGACTTAGAATTCTATCAGTTATTTCCAAATGTTTCAAGGCTATGCACGTGGCATCAGATGGCCTTGGTATCTGAAGAATTTTTTTTGTGTGCTTTTATCTTAAAGGCAACATTGGTAGAAGTTCAATAACTTTTCTTATACTGAATTAACTCTAATTTAAATTCAAAGTAGGAAGTCAATGGAATTGGGCTTTTAAGCAACATATTAAAAAGAACGTATGGATTAACTTGTCACAATCTGATGCTGAGCTGGTACACAAATTCCAGTACAGAACTGCTATATATTTCATTTTGACAAATTCCCTTTTCAGTCTTTGTAGTTGGCATTTTCTGAGTGCAGATTGTATTAGAAAATTCTGTTTTGTTGATGGCTAACCAGTATCACTGCTGTCACCTCTCTAAAGATGGCAATTCACTTCCATTTATCAGTCCAGACCTGTCTCCCTTAAATCCCATGCAACTACAGGTGTGCTTTTTTCTATCTAATTGACAAACAATAACGGACTCCTAAGTTCTAGGAAGGGTTCTGGTTGTGAAAATGTGACTGCTGTGTGAGGAAGTCTCCAGATTACTAAGGCACACATATCAGACAAAGGTACAAAACAGGGTGTCAGTTCAAGGAGAGAAAGAATGTCTCACCAACACTGAATTAGTAATAGGATAAAGCATTATCTGGAGCTCCAGAAACATTCCCCAAACTCCTCATTTTGCTTTGCCTGTGCTTATGCCAAGAAAGGTTTGGAAAGAAACCAAACAGCTTGACAGGTCAAGACAGAACAAACTTTAATAGAAATGTGGGTCACACAGCAGTATCACAGCAAGGAATAAGACACAACTCTGATTACACTCAGGATGCTTAGGAGAGGTACCATGTACCCATGAAAGCCTCGGGTGACTTTCTCAGGGGAGACAGAGAAAAAACATTTTGTGACACTGGTTTAGTTTTTGGCATGGAGTCTGAATGACTGGGATTTAGGAGAGCACTCTGGACCTCAGTTTGCTCCACAGTTGAATAATTTTTCCCAGACTTAATCAATTTGAACACAAGATGAGAACCACCATTTTTGCACTTTCTCAGAAATATATTCCCTGGAACTTAGAACAAAACAAAACAAAACAAACAAACAAACAAAAAAATAGAAGAAAATCTAACGCTATTTATTTTGATAAGCTGGCCAAAACAGTTAAAAACAGAAAAGGGAGCAAACCCATCCCAATTCTAATTCCAATGAAATACAGATTATACAGGAAGAGGTACATCGGGTATTAAATAAAATGTTATGTGTAGCAGTAAGTTAAAAGTAAAATGTAGAAAACAGGAGTTGTAATTAAATGTATTGAGACCATCCTGTTGAAAGGGAAGTTGATGACAAAATATGTGCAGCAAGGCTAAGAAATATCTAAAAATTAAAGAACAGAAGAAAACAGCCATTAGCAGTAACACAGGCTACTTCTTGACCTCATGTTTCAAACAAACTATTCTGATTTAAAAGAAAAATAATACTGAAAGTCTTATCAAGAAGTACAAAATTTAGTATAAAATCACATATTTCAACTGAATGATAGTTTTGGAGGACTGAAAGTTAATTGTTCATACTGAAGTATTGAGGAAGAAGCAAATTTTACAAATCCAGAGTAATGTCTAATGTTCTCCTTTCAGCAGTTCATAATAAATCTGTTGTCTGCTAAAAATTTCTGCCCATGGACACCAAATTCATGAACACCTTCAGAGATTGATCCGTATTTGAAGGATAAACTCATTTAGTTGTGTATGAGCTATGGACTGGGCTATTCAGATGTCAGAAAAGCTAACAAAAGCCTGTTAATGTATTGATAAATGCTTCATAACATAGCACGCTGTCATAAAAGAATGAATTTGAGGCCAGCCACGCATAAGAAATCATGTTGCCTGGCAAGGTGTGTGGTCATAATGAGACACCAACACATTACAAAGTAGAAGGTTTAAACTTAGTACAGACAAGGTTGTCTTCAGGGCAAATAAAGGTCAGCCATGAAGACAATAATTTCCACTTTAAACACTGATTGCATTCTTGATAGTACCTTGATTTCCAAAGCTGGTATCAATACCAGAGCCATCCCACGACTCTACTGCGCTGTCAACACTTGGGACTGTAGCAGAATATATGTCTGAGAGTTTGCCAGATTTCTGTGCAGCGGAGGTCTCATCTTCAGCATCGCTCAGTTCAGTTATGTGACCCACAGGGACAGAAAATTTCTTGGGACTGGTAGCTGTACAGGATTATTACAAAAAAAAGAAAAGAAAAAAAGGGATGGGGGATGGTCACTGCTTTAATGCAGTTCTAAGATCACACTTTTTTTTTGCTACTGACCTGATATTTTCTCTGGAGATGGCCTAAACACTTTGTAATCTGTAAGAACACACCCATTATAGACCACTGATGCTACTTTGGCCATACTTACCATCTGTCTGCTTCTTGATTTTCAAGGTGACAGTTTCTCCTGCCATCTGTAATAAATGAATGGCTTCACTCAAAGGCTTTCCTTTCAGGCTGCTACTATTTATTGCTAGGATTCTGTCTCCTATGTGGATTGCCCCAGTTCTACAGTATGAGAGAAGTTGAACATTAGAAGAGCAGCAAAAAAAGCAAAAAAGACAGTTTTTTCACATATTTGGAGGCATTAAAAAGTCTCATCTTTCTTTTGTTCTGCATTCATAACTGTGTTACAGAGTAATTCTATTGTTAGAAATGCTTAAAGCAAGTCACCTTTGTTGTGACAATAGCAGAGCTGAAGCATGGAGATATGGATTTCAGTGTTACTTCAGTAGGTACTAACCTATGGATGATATTCATTGCAGCCCACCTGATTAAGAATAATCTCAGTTTGATAGTTTTTGAAATTAATGTGATGTTTCCAGAGTCACACAACAGAACAGATAATGGCAGTGTGAGCAAGTAGCCTGCTATTTCACCAATGTGACTTTCCAGATGGATTGTATCACAAGAAAATAAGTTCTCTTTGTGTAAATGCACTGTTGATTTGGCTGAGAAAAACTATTGTGTTCTGTGTTGCGTAAATTTTCTCTGAAATGACCATGGAACATACAAGTCACAGTGGTTCTACCTGTCTTAATGTTGACAAGTGACAGAAAACCTTAGCACTTCCACTATTCTCTATCCATTACTTACCATGAGGTGCATTTCTGCTCCTTGGATAATGCTACCTGTGGTGTAAGTAAGTACATATACAGATTCTGTGTGTATACTATGTGTAGAACATTTTCACTTAGAAACATGAAGTGCTTTCCTTACCCGTTCTGATATAAGAACGTTCCTGTGACTGAAAAGCTTTTCCAGTGACATTTAAAAAAATGGATCACAATTTGCTCTGATTTGTATAGTATATGCAAGAACATCCTGTTAAGACATTCCTCATACTCCTGAACTCAGTAATCATCACAAAATGACAGCAAAAATATTATAAACTCAGATCTGAAGAACTAGAGAAAATAAACTGCTAAACCATGAAAATTAGCATGTTTGGGTCAACAAAATTAATCTTTATCTTGACAAAAAGAATGCTTAAAAGTAATTTGCCTTCCAATATACCTTTCAGCTAATCCTCCTTTTGTAAGGCTGGAAATGATTATGGGATCAAAAGGCTCTTCTGTACCAGAGATTGTAATTCCAAGAGGTCCACCATAGCGCTTGAGCTCAACAGTATAAATAATTGCTCCAGAGCTCTCCTGTTCATCTGTAATAAATGCCAAACAGATGCAGTTGGTTTCTTATGAAAGAGGGAATGAAAAAAATAACACATACAATCTAGTGACTGGTAATCAAACATTTTCAGGATTATATTTGAGATACATCTGTTCATCATACTCCACTGGATTATTAAAGAAAAAAAAACAAAACCTTCTGCAATTTCTTCTTCATTGCCAAAATGTGATTTTACTGACATCAGTAGAACAACTCTCCTGATTGGAATAGGACTGAATTTTACTCTGTTTAAAATCTTAGTATCTTCTTCCTATTAAAATGTGACTCCAGGCTGTTCTATTAGAGAAGAAACAGTACTACTGGCATGGTAAATGCCAGAACTTTTCTGTTCCTTGAACTGGATGGAAAGTATTCAAAACCAAGGAGAATTCAAACGTTTTTAAAACTAAGTTCCTTAAAAAAAATTGTGGGAAAGGCCAATGGTCATTATAAGATGAATATCTGTTTTACTAAGAGAACCTGAAATACATCCCCTCTTTTTAAAGGAGAAATTGTAAGCTTTCAGAACTGAATCAAAAATAGCATCTGAATTCCCAATTATTAACTGAATTGAATGATAACACCATTCAATTTTATTTATTTCATCGTTTGCATGAAATTTGCATCATGTTGAAATTTTAGTCTCACCAAATAATCATCATAAATGGAAAGAATTTATTTCTACCTAAGCTAAGTACAGTGCATTTTCTGCAAACAACACCCAGTAGATGCTGCCTCAACAAGAAAGGTTGCTTTATTAATACAGTGCACGTTCTTCACATATTATCCAAAATGCACCACAGTAAGAAAGATATCAACTACATTATATTTTAGTTGTAAAGGAATATTTTAAAACTTTAAATGTCAAATTTCTCCTCAGATCAAATGCTCCCTTGCCTATCCTATGATATATTGATATTCAGCCATGGTGTCTGGCCTAGCAAGTAACTTTTCCTAGATCTGTGGGCAGTGACATTCTGAATGGTTCAGCAAGTGTGGAAAATGTTTAAGATGCACATCGAGTAAATGTGATGAGAATGAGGGGAGAAAAATAAAACTTCATCAGTAGCACAGGCTCAAAGCGTTGCTTACTTCTAACCCTGCATGTGGTACTTTGGCAGAGCTTACTTCTTCCCAATTTGCAGAAAATTTAGGTCTAGTTTCCCCCATCCTAAATCCCACCTATTTCCCACTTGCTATTGATAACTGAACCATTTCATAGAGGAATCAAAGAACGGTTGGGGTTGGAAGAGACCTCTGGAGAACATCTAATTCAAGCCCTCTGCTAAAGCAGATTTTCCTACAGTAGGTTGCTCTTGCTTGGCTGTTGGAGTTGTCTGTGGGGCAATGACAAATCCTCTGTGACCTAATCCTGATAATGATGACACAGGTGTGGCATGAACATGTTACAGGACTTCAACAGAAGGATGAAGAGTAATCCCTTAAGCTAATTGAAAATGCAATAGCTAGTATCTCCTAAGGGCTGACACAATGCTCATGTTCATAAGATATTAATCATGCAGCAGTTTGGCCACATGAGAGTTGGTAGTTTACAGACTGACTAAAAGGAGACCAGTCCATTATGTCTTTCTTCTGGACAGTCCTAGTTAAGAGAATTTATGGCAGAATGCAACAGATGTCAAATTGCTACTCTCATTGGTGCTCTTTCCAGGCAGTACAAATGAAAGCCATTCAAAAACATGGCCTAATAATGGCCTGAATTCAGAATAACAGCCAGTTCTCCCATGAAAGCAAACAATTCTGATACTCTAAAAAGGCTGGTAGCCATTAGGTTATTCAGAAGATAAAATTACCTTCAGAATTGGAAGCTAGCAGGAAAACGAAAGGAAAAGAAAGGCCCTCTATAAACACATAGGAGCAGCTTCACATTCACAAAACATGGTCCTGATGGGAGACTTCAACAACCCTGATTTCTCTTGAAGGGACCACACAGCAGGGCATCAGAAATCAAAGAGGTTCCTGGAATGTGTAGATGACAACTTCCTCTTCCAAGTGGTACAAGAACCCATGAGAAAAGGTGCTACGCTGGACCTTGTCCTCTGCAATGAGGAAGGGCTTGAACATATGAAAAGGGGAGGGATGAGTGATGTTCCTCAGAGGTCAGTGCTAGGCCAGTGCTATTTAGTACATTTGTAGGTGACACGGACAGTGGAATCGAGTGCACCCTCAGCAAGTTTGCAGATGACACCAAGCTGAGTGGTGTGACTGCCATCCTGGAGGGAAGGGATGCCATCCAAAGAGACCTGGACATGCTCAAGAGGTGGGCCCATGTCAACCTCATGGAGTTCAACAAGGCCAAATGCAAGGTCCTGCACCTGGTTCAGGGCAATCCCAAGTATGGATGCAGCCTGGGAAGAGAATGACTTGAGACTTCTCCCTGAGGAGAAGGCCAACTGTATCCTGGGTTGCATTAAGAGAAGCATGACCAGCAGGTCAGTCATAAAAGTAGAGAAAATTTCAATATGCTGATAAGGGAAAGATCAACCTTGTATGTTTACATCTGAAGGGAAACTGCAGAAAACCAAAGCAAAAATCTGCAGTATTTAGCAAAAGCATTTCACTAAAGTTTAAAAGCAAAAGAATAAACCTGCAAATACATAATAATCTCAAATAGGCTCACTGACAATACCAGAATTATCTTCATCTTTGCGGATCTTTAACTTTACAAGGTCCTCACAGTGCTGAAGGATTTGAACAGCATCTTCCATTGAGCAATTGTCAAGACGTATGTTATCTATTGCAAGCAACTTATCACCCAGTTCTAGTGTCCCAGTTCTGTGAACAAGTAAACAAGATTACATTAAATGCTAGTAACATTTTAGAAAGTATAAACACTAATACAGAAACATGATAGATTTTTTTAAGCAATTATTTCTTTATACATTGAAAATTTCACATGTAACTGCTCTGCACTAAATAAAAGCAGAAGGTTCTTATAAGTTTCCTCTATTTAACTTGAGTCCAGCAGGCAACACAGTGGAAACGGATCTTTACTGGATGTCTTACCTATGAGCAACGCTTCCTTTCTTGATATCAGAAATAACTAGAGGGTCCCCTGGTTTTCTACTGGATGGAGCTGTAATACAGAATAGACATAACAATGTTTTTATTTTTTCATATGGACATAGGCTAGAATTCCATCCATAAATCAGTATTTCCTACACATTATTTATCTGTATTGTATTTCTCCCCTTCCTCTCACTATACGTAGATAAACACCAATGGCAGCAGCATTTTATCAAGACTGCAAACTCCACTTTTTAAAAACTAGAAAATTCCAGAACTGAGGTGAATATTGCAAAGAGAATTTAACTTTGTGTATCTGAATTCTGGGTTAGGCCAGGGCTCAACCATGTGAAGATACTATGGTACAGCTACTATGATAGGTCATAAAATGCTGTGTAGCTACAACACACAAAGGAAGATTGGTGTTAGTAGATCACAAACAAACAGAGCTGTACTGGCAAAATTTCTACAGGGGACTATACCACATTCTTTACATTCACTTCTATACCATTCAGTTTTTAAGGCAGAGGAACGAAGTGCTGCCTGCGTGAGAAAGAGCCATTTACTTATCAGTGAATCAGATACTGTGGATAACTGCCTCACTTAGGCTGGGCTCACACACAGTCACAACATCTTCAGAGATGAAGCTGACACCATGTGGAAGCTTGTTTCATGAAGACTCATTGCTTCCTCTGAAATAAATGTGGCCTTTTTGTTGAGTAACCTTGCTCCTCTGTGCTGCTGCTGAGCCTTAAGCACTGCACACTTCTGCCCACTTTGGGCAGTGAATAGAACCACTGCAACTGCAGTAACATTCAAGTTAGTAACTCATCTCCTCTTAGTGGTATCTGATGTTATTTTCTATTTGCTGACTGTCCATCATTATTAAAATGATGCTCTGCTCCACAATGCCAGTCACTGCCATTCTTGTGCAAAAATCATTTGCCAAGTTTCCCTTGGCAAGTTCTGCAAACCATTCACAACAGTGCTTAGCAATTTCATTTGACTTTTGGATCTCTGGGTTAGCTACCCCAGAGGAAGAAAAGAACAATGATTGACTGCATCCAAGGACTGATTCTTGGCACAGCTTCAGTGAGTGCATTGTTTTGGAGAGTTGATGCATTTGCTGATAGAAAAAGACTGCACTGAATATCTGATAAGGCAAGTAATGGGATCAGAAATTGAGGATGGCAAAAGGCATGTTCTTAGAGAATGGTGTGTCACCTGCCAAGAAGCACACCACCTACAGCAGTTGAGGAAACAGTCCACAGACCGACTCTTGGGACTGTTCACAGAATCACAGAATTGTAGGGATAGGAAGGGACCTCCAGAGATCATGGAGTCCAACCCCCCTGCCAGAGCAGCTCCCTAGGCCAGGTTGCACAGGTAGGCGTCCAGGCGGGTCTTGAACATCTCCAGAGAAGGAGACCCCACCACCTCTCTGTGCCAGTGCTCCATCACTGCACTGTGAAGAAGTTTCCAAGCACATTTGTGTGAAACTTCCTATACATCCGTTGTCATAGTAGAGCATGCCAATAATAAAACACTGCTGTGTGGTATAAAGCTCTCAGATCTCCTAAAAGCACTAATGGTTTTGTGTATATGAGGCTCTGCAGTCACCTTAAGCCATTTCTAGTCTGTACCTACTAAGGCCTCTGCATTCACACACACAACGTGCCATTAGTGCCATTAGGCACTAATCACTAATTGACAATCATCAAAAAAGCTGCTAGTATTGGAAGAGGATCACTACAAAATCCTGACGTCATCTTCTTACAGCAGATCATGATTCTCTGCTTTGGCAGAAAACAACAGATCTACTCCTACAGCAATCATGAAGTGTATTAATAATGACATTTCCAACATAGTGCTCAAACAGATCTTGTTAGCCTTGGCTGCCCTGGCTGAGAAAGCCTCTGAATGTCCACAAGAATTGTTTAAGTATTGGTGATGAGCCATATTTCATACATAGTGTCTTGAAAGTACAGAAGGCAGAAGTCTGAAGTTTCAAGAACTTTTAGAAACTTGTCTAAAACAGCAGGCTTTCAGGAAGTGCATGTGTTCCAATTTGAGAACTGCAGTTAACTTTTTGCAAGACATCTTACTTTTACAGTTTTTTTCTCATGCTTGCATGCCACTGGTCAAATATATCTTATACGACACTTCTATGATTTACCTTGGGTTTAGTTCACCACTTGGTGCCTTGTTAAAATTTTCAAGTATCTCTTTGGTGAACTTTTTTTAACGCAATGTTTTTACCTTCTGTGTTGCCTCATAAATCTCTGGAGTCAAATGCAAGAACAGTGCTTGTTCTCTGAGACTTGTGTGTTGAGACACTTTTTATTAAATTGATTTACTTACTGAAGAAAACAGTCCTTCATTGTTCCAAAAAGAAGAGAGAAAAAAAATCAAAAAAGGGCAGAGAGAACACTCAAAACGTGAATCCAGAGTACATAGGGAGGCAAAGGATAAGATGTTGTATACAAACTTACTAAAGTTTCAAAGTGAATCAGCCTGAACCAGCTGCATTATGCCAGTTACTCTGTGCTATTGTCTGTTGGATGAAAGTCCTTTTCAGGATGCAAACACAGCTTGGTGTGAAATGAATTCCCCTACACTGACAAGCCCTTAATAAGCAGCTACATCACACTTTGTTGGTTTGTTCTGGTAGTTCAATGTTCATGACAGACACAGTACAAACTATTAAAGTTCTGCTGCACAGATAAGATCTTCAGTTGCCTCCTTAACTTTTGTACTGCACATCACCGCTGCCTAAGACTGCTTCTCGAACACTAGCAAATAGACTCTGTCCCTGCAAGAAGATTGAGTACTACTTTCCTCATTTTATAGATGAGGAAAGGAAACACAAGAAGTTTTAAGTCAAAGTACAACAATTTTCAGTGAGCAATTTGAGATATCCATGCCCCAATTTATTACAGTAGTTTGTAGTATATAGCAGGTGCTATGTCCAAAGCACAGCTACTGGCAATTTAAGCAACAGCTGCAAATGCTCAGCATTTTCACAAATGTGACTCCAAGATCTCAACTGTTTCTCCAGAAAATCAAGCAGTCATGTGTGGAAAATGTCTTTTTTTCTCTCTCTCTTTTTCTTTTTCCCTATGAAATGACTAGTGTTACAACACAACTCTGTCACAAGGAAAAGGAAAAAAATAATTTCTCGAGGGTAGCATGAAACTTTCTTGACCATGAGATCACCTCCTTTTGCTTTCTGCAACCCCCTCCTCATTCATTATGCAGCCTTCACTTCTCCCCAGAGAGTGGAGAAGGAAGAATGAGACAGTAATATTTGACCACTGAATTAAGAAAGATATCCCCATGAATTAACACAAGATGTTTGAAGTGACACTACATGGCCTGAAGTGTCTAGTTTTCTTTCATTTCACAGTTATTTTTGATTTAAAAAAGCAATTAAAAACAATCTCTATCAAACATCAAACATTATCAAAACTACACCCGTAAAGACCACAAGCAGGCATAAAAAATTGAGATCCAGGTGCAGAATCACATGCAGAAGAGGACAGGATGGAAGAAGAGAAATGTACTGTTACTGGAAAATACTGAAAATTAGGAACCCTATGGGCTAATCTTGGGAAAGGCTCCGGTCCCTTGCTCAGTTAGTCTGCTCCCAGACCACATCACATCCATTTTACACAGTTCTTTCCTTCCTTGCCTACATCAGAGAATGAGCAGCCTCATGTATGAATATCCATATATCCTCCTGACATTACTTTCTTCCCTCTGCTTGACAGCTCCCTATCACATCTCCATCTTTACCCTCACCTTACTACGCATTCAAATCCAGCCCTCTTGCTGAAGACCCAGCATCCCCATCCCATTATCACACCTCAATCTCTTCCCTCGTTTCTTGTCTCCCTGCTATGGCTCTTCTCTCAGTTTCTTTCCTTGTCCACCGAAGATCTCACCTTTTCTTCTCTGATCCAGATCTTAAGTCTACTTACTGTTGAGCTCCTGTGGAGATCTTACACAATGTGTGTGATGAACTACAAGAGGACTGAAGAGTGCATAAAGTTGTATATTTAGTGCTGCAGCTAGAATTTTGATCTTCAGCAAGTTTTCTCTCTTTGAATGACTCTGCAGTCCCAGTTCTCAGTCCCAGGCCTCTATCCTACTTGTGCTAGTAAAGACTCACTTAACTTGCCTATTTGTAAATCCTACTTAGAACCAAGTTCAATAAAACATCAAACATCATCACTTTTGTAGATTAGCTGTTCCGTTATTTTAAAAATTAAAACTTCTTTCTTATTTCACTGCTAACTCAAAGAAAAGCATATTGTGACTTCAACACAGCCTTTGAGTGGATATTCACCCAGCCCAAATCCCGTAATGGCTCAGCCTACTTCAAGTTCAGCAGTGTTACTAAACTCCAAACAAATAACAGAGGAAAAAGCTCTTGGGACAAAAATCGCTTTTTATACAAAGCCACTTATCCACAAGCCTGGTTAAGTGGAATGGAGGGGAGTAGAATGGCATGGCAGAGGATAGAATAGAATAGAATAGTTCATCTGGAAGATCAACAAATCTGACTGCCTGATCACTTGAGGGCTAACCAAAAGTTATTAAGAGCATTATCCAAATGGCTCTCAAAGACTGACAGGCATGGGGCAACAACCACTTCTCTAGGAAGCCTGTCTCAGTGCCTGACATCCATCACTGCAAATAAATTTTTCCTACTATTCAGTCTGAATGTCCCCTGGTACAGTTCTGTGGCATTCTTGTGTCCTAAACATGTTTTTTTTTAATAGTGTGATGTACTAGGTGAAATCCCAAAAGAAGCAGAAAAATGCTTTGGAAATGAATTCCCATAGTCAATGCTAAACTGCGCACTGAAGTGGAATGCAACAACCTTTGAGTTCAGTGGGGTTCTGCACAGTAGGCTGTGAGAGCCCAGGGCAGGCTTCGCAACATTTCTAGATATGGAAGATTTTCTGCATGTATCTAATTTACCCAATTCTACCAACTTATTTTATTTATTTATTTATTTATTTAACATAAATGGGAGTTAAATATATGCTGCACAGGAAGGAACTGGTCAAACCTTAGGCTTCTTTAGATGTTGGAGAGGATACCAATATGTTACAAGATAATATTTCATCTGAGACAGAGAACTGCTAACCATCTCATTCTTGGAAAAGAAAAAAGAAGCTTTTTTACCAAAACAAGCACGAGCTTATTGCTATCCATAAATCTGTTAAGGATCTACTGCCTGCAGATTATCCCACTGCTGTGGTCTTAAGCACTGTCACTTACAACTGATGGTGATGCCAAGTTCCACATTATGCTTCTTTGGTAGTTTTACGTGAAATGTTCCACTGCTTGGTATAACTGATTCTGTGAAAAAAAAAAAAAAAAACCCACAGCATTTTAAATGTTAAATAATTTATAAGACATAGCAATTCTCATTTCATGGAATGACACATGTAAGTTAATGAAATCACATCAGCATTACGAGTCAGCAGGAAATATGGGTGCTGAAGTGAAGGAAGTAGGACATACAAAGTATGATTTATAACTCTATTGGTAATTTCACAGTAACTCAATTTATTTTCCTAAGGTTTAACTGAATTTATGGAGATTGCACAGAGCAGCAGTCAGCTGAGACTGCATGTTTTTAGCTTGTATGCATTTTCTGTGGGTGCACATGAAAATTTTGGGACTGGCAGACAGATTTTAATTAGAAGGAAGGAAGATCAAACCTTAAGAATTTCAGTTCTTTGTTGCTTAGGTCTAATATATTTTTAAAAGTTTGCTAAGGCAACTGCCTTGGATTTTACATCCACTAGGAAGAAATAGATGAAAACATCACCAATGAAGAGTCTGAAGCTGACGGAGCCAAAAAAAAGCCCCACACAGCATTGCATTTCAACTCTGACTTTCCACATCACCGCTTCTAAAAGTCTGGGCCTTGGCTTGAAAAGGAAGTAATCAGAATTACAGCTACATATACACACATGTCGCAAGACAGTCCAATCATGAGTTTAAGTCTGTTATGGAACAGATGGGAAGAACACAAGTCTGGGAACTGAAACATAAACCTTACTGTCCCAGTGACTTCAGGCGTATTTAAATGTCAATTTTTTGTTATTTTGTCTTCTTACTATTTAATTTTCACTTTCCTATACATATATATACAGATGCATGTATTGTATTTGGCCTTTTTTTTTTATAATATACTAAATGTATGCATGCTAAAAGATCACAAAGATTTGCAATAAGAACATTTAGCCTGCTTTCGACATCTTGATTTATAGTACCATTACCAATAACTATACTACAAAAAATACAGCACATCCAACACTGTCATGACTTCAAAGGAGCTACTGTCAGATGAACACATAAGTCTTAAAAGTTTTTTTCTATTTACATAGTGGGGTAATGCACATACATTAAGTGTGTTTGCTTGATTTACACTATTTGTGGTTATGTAGGCGTATTCTGTATGTTTAAACACATTATAAAAGAAAGGAAAGACATTAGTAATAATAAAGGTTCACTACTAATACTAACAATGTCTTTTCTAGCTTTTGTTAAAGCAATTTCTGCAGTTTTATTTAGATTGTTGATTTCAAGATAGTGTTAAGTGAAACACTTAACTTTTCTTCTTATCCATCCTACTACAATACTTTTTTGTCTAGTAACACATTTCATTAGTTGGTAGAGGATTTGTCTTGGCAAAGCAGAATATTTCTATCTCAGGGTGGAAACATGTCTGGAAATAACTCAGAGGAGAGACTGTCACCAGATCTTTCTAAGGACTTGTCATTTCCAGTTGTGTTCAGAAGTATGCTGCAGGGCTACGTGGAATGAGAAAGCTGCACAAAAAGACACACATTTCAAATAGGTCACTTAAAAACTCAATGGTGTGTTTGAGAAGAAAGTCCCCATCTTTGCTACCTAACACTTGCAATATACTCGGGATTTATTCCTATGCTTTTCTTGCAAGACAGAATAACAGTAGATTCATACCTGCAACATCAAATTCTATTTCCAAAGTGACCTTGTTGGTGATGGAGGAGTCTCTGAGCAGTTGATTGGCCTCATCAAAAGTGCTGTCTTCTGTTGGAATACCGTTTATTGCCACTATTCTGTCTCCGATTTGCAGGACCCCACATCTTGGTACACAATGATACAAAGCAATCATCAGATGTGCATGTTACCAGAACCAGAAATAGCAGACACATTCAGCCTAACCTTTAAGAAGAGGTAGCAGAGCAGCACCACAGTCTGCCCAGGCACTGGGGGAGGATACCGGCTGCCACTGCCCCTTTGCACCATGACAATATTGGCACCCCCAGCATGGGCTGTGCTCCTTATGTGTCAGGAATTGGGAGGATGGGCACAGGTTGGTGCTTCTTCTCCACCCATGGACATCACCTCTGGCCCTGTCCAGAGGGTGATAACTGTTTTTATTTGGCATTTAATATCTTTTTAGCTTTTGAATGAATACAGCTTCCAGTTTCCTGCTGGAAGACTCTGGATGATAAAAGCACTGGTGCTTGTCATTCTTCTTACGGGTGATCAAGCATATGAAATATCATTGTCAGAACAGACAGTTCGTAACTTACTGCTCTTCCACTCAGCAAGGCCTTGCAATTTCTCACAAATTGAAAGCAACAAGCCCAAATTACCCCAAGGAATGCTCACCAAAATGCACTTAGCAGTCATCTGAAAGAACCTCACCTTTCTGCTGGACTGTCAGACTCAATATAGGAAATGAGAGGTGGAGAAGACAAGGTCTCAGTAGCAAACACGCTACCCTGGAGCTGTATTCCAAACCCTACTATGGGGTCAGCTGTCAGCACTACTTCTGTTGTTTCTGTGTGGACGACCTGCCCGGCCAAACCAACAGTGCTAGAGGCTAAAGACACTATAAAACAGAGCAGACCAGGAGGAAAGACATTCAAACACAGCAGAAATTTCATTGCTCTTTGAAAAAAAAAATTGATCTGTACAACAAAATATCTCTTACATTGAATTTGGGCTAAAGTTTATAAATGACATACAAACGGTTAAGTTAAAAGAGAACAGAAAACATCTGATTACATGTTAAAATGCAAAAAGATAGTTTATGCTCTCAGCAAAATACATTTGTTTCACACCCGTGCCCAAAAACCTCATAACTTCTCTGAACTCTGGTTGCATTAAGTTTGAGGCATGGATGAGTGGAGTTTCCAAAGTAGCTAAGGGATTTGGAGGCACAACCCCAGCTGTTATTCAGGCTGATTCCCATGAGCTCTTTTGAACATCTCAAAGCAATGCAATGTTTTTAGCAACAAGGCAAACGCACCAGTCTTGCTTACAAGAAAGGATTCCTTTTTCTTGTACCTTTCTTGAACACATCAACTTGTACATGTTTACTACATGTCAGCAATATGTCAGGCTAACTGGGTAACGTTAAGTTGAACCAGCCTCTCTGTTTTAGCAGCCTGTAACACTAAAGAGATTGTGAGAAAAAAACCTCATATGGGATCTCTCAAAGGAACTGGGAACCCTCATCTGAAAAACACAGGCATCTACTTCTGTATTTTCAGGATCCCTGTACTCCTCTGTACTCTTTAGTACTCTTGTACTCCTAGTCTCTTTCTCCATTCACATCCTGAATAGGAAGTATTACAGAACAAATCCAAATAAAATTAACATGGAGATTCAATGCAATTATTTATGGAATAAAATGGTTTGTTGTTGGGTTGTTTTGTATTTTTTTTTACCTCACTCTAAAGGTCTTGTTTGAACTTCATTTCAGTTCCCGCAGTGACAGAATACTGTCTTTCCCTATGCCATGCACAAAAAAGTTAGATTTTTTTCTATTCCTGTTCAGACAGGAATGTTACAGTCCTGTAATGATAATCATCAGTGCTGAAGAAGATTCTGAATCTTCTCACGTTATAAATCTACGCTATTACTAAAGTTCCTCAAGACCCACTGTTGCCTGCAACAGTTACCAAGAATTACATAAAAGCTCATGTTTTTTGCTTTTTTTTTATGAGGATTTTTTTTTAGGTATGGAAAAAAATGGTCCTCATTTTACATTATAGATAATACCAGCAGAGTTCTACAAAGATGACAGAGGTTCTGTGAGTATTTATTTGAGACTACAAGTATTGGACTTGCTCTGAAATAGTATAAAGTCTGATAATTTGGCACAGTACACTATGATCACTCCAAAAGTTTCACTTGGCAAAATGTCATGAGTTTCAATTTTCCCCCAGCATAGCTACTTTCATTAATGCAACTGACTCTGAAAGCAACTGTCTTTTCCTTATTAAATTACCATGGATTCTCACATATCTTGTATTATTTTTCCCTGCTAACAATATGGTATTATTCTTCTTATTCAATACCTTTCTTCTTACTGTTCCCTTTATCTACATTGAGTAAGATATGCCCATAGCCAAAAGAAAATAATTTATTCTTAGAAATGGCCATTAGGTTTAGCATTCTCTGCATTTGAAAATTAGGTTTATCAAGCTCTCAACACTGCAATGAAGCACAGAGTAATTGAGAGTTAATAATAACAGGTTCCCTAGCCCATCTTCAAGAAACGTCAAAATTTAGGGCATTCAAGCCCAGAGAAGTTCCACTCTCCATGTCTTTAATATCATTCAAGAATTACTTGTTAGCTGAATCTGATTCCTCCCACTTATGTGTCGATTTTTCCTCTGCAGCAGGCATGCAGATAACGTAACTTTCTAGCCCTTTTTCTAATGCCCTACCAGGAACTTAAAGGTCTCAGAACTCTTATTTAAACTTATAGGACAGTTGTTTTAATTTACATTATGAAATTAAGTCAGTATTTTTCCGTATTTAAAACTCACCCTGACAAATATTTTGATGATTTGGACATGTGCAAGTGATCATTAGGAACTCCTCCCACTCTCAAAGAAAAAGAAACAACACCAGCAGAGATGAAAATACTCTCTCCATATGATGTAACAAAGGCTATCTGCCAACTCTCTGTAAAACGCCAGATACCCAAAAACCATGACTTAAAACTTGTTGGAATTTGTAATTCAACAATGGCTGCAGCAAAAGACACTGTCTTGTTTTTTAACAGATGTGAAGCTTTAGTCACCAAGGAGCAGCCTTTGACAGGAATCCCAGTGCTTTAAAAATGGTGCATGAATGGGTAAGTGGCTCCAATGAACCCTGTTCTGCTAGTGATACAGGGTACATCTTAGCATACTTATTTTTGTATCTGATTCTTAGTGAAAATTACAGGAGCTGGTTTACTATATGCTATGCAAGTATATATACATATATATGCAAATCATATTATTGAATATGAAGGTTATGCACTTGTTACTTTTATTCCTGCAGCTGTAAGAGAAGCAGAACAAGATGTCATCAAAGGTAAGTAAGCATACAATGTCCCACTCTCAGCCTTGGAAAATAGAAATTGTTCCTTTTTCCTCCTGCTAGCAGCTGGCTTAGTAAGTGCTGAGAAGTATACGTTCCTAATAATTATCATGTAAGCTGGTATAAATTTATGTCTGACTTTCATGTACTATTACAAATACGTCAGGATTTAAATTTCAACCAAATAACGATCTAAGCATTTTTACAATGAGTACCATTTAAAATCAAAAAAGCAGAGGAAGAGTAAAGATGGGAAACAAGTGGCGTTAATAAAGCACATGACAGCAGGGCATGCCTTCAATTTTTACAGCCATGTCATTGGAAAGATCTGCATAATTAATGCAATGACTGCAACTCCTGCCCATAAAAGTGCTGTAGCCTTCTGTACCACCATGCTTCGTCATCATAAATTCTGGAATGATCACATTAATTTATGCAGCTTTTCCTAAATAATTGGCAATGTAAACTTTATGGCACTCTTCATCAGTACATCCTTTTCCTCCCAAATGCCATCCAAAAAGATTTAATGTTACCTTAAAAAAAGACCCTTGAATTACTACCAACAACAACAAAAAAAAGGATCACTAAAATTAAGAGAACATGCTATTCCTTTTCTATGAAAAGGACAGCAGTCAGTGCTACCTGGTTCTCATGAGTCTCCCACAGAAGGAAAGGGGTAAGGTTTGCCAAGTCTTGTTGATATGTGGTGGAAGGGTACAGGACCTGTCTTTCTCTATCATGGTCACTTGTAGCACATGTAGTCCAGGGTGGGTATCTTAAGCTGGCTGTTATTGCAGTCACAAGTACAGGCAGAAGTCTAGCAATAGCAGTTAAGGAATTCCACGAGGGCTGAAAAGCAAGCTCACAGACAGGGCAAGCAAGCCTGGATAGACAGCCAGTTCCTCTGAAGTTACCTCTGATTCAGGGTTGTTAAGGGAATCACTGCTTATAGTGAAGCATAGTCAGATTCTGCTCATCCAGTGACTGAGCTAGTTCCAGGTATCAGGTAGATGGAGAATAAACCACGTCATAATAAAGCCTCATTCTAAAATGTCCTAGCTAGAGATTTGTTTAATCATTGCAGACTCTCACCTTCAGACTTCAGGAACATTTGAGGTGGGCTGCAGTGCTTATGTGACTGTCTCACTTTAATCTTATGTCACTGGCCTTGCTTTGAGCCATTGCGGGATAACAACTGCAGTGTAAGGCTTCTCTGAATGAAAAGGATCTGAAAACTCCTACATAACTAACAGCTGTTTCCAAGATGCATAATGGTATGAAAATTACAAAAGGATTAACAGTCCTTTAATGTAGGCAACTGTTACAATAGAGCACAGGCTAAGATCTGTATTTTGCATCCAGCATTATTTTATTATTCAAATAATAGCATTAGTGTGAAACTACTACCATTTCTCATGTGAGGACATGTAAGAGCTGGACCTCTACTGATTTCATAGAGTGGATGGACATGCTATCTCCCAATGACCTCAAAGGATGCATTAGAAGCTAACAAATGATTGTGGTAAATGGCCAATCAGATTAAAAAATGCATGAAAATGTGAAGTTATGCAAAAATATTTGCTTTACAAAATAAATAAGAACAAGCAACCAACAAAAAGCTCTGCAAGAATGCAAAACCAGAGTTCCTCTCTCAAATGCTTCCTTTTGATTTCATAGTGCCTGAGCTTGGTTGGAAGCTGCCGTTCTGCTCTGATTTTGCTATGGCCATAGGTACAGGACAGCAGCAGTGTGATGTGCAGAAGTTCAGATTTTCCAGAGTGGACTTGTGAGCATTTTTAGGTGTACCTGATGATTACACAGCCCCTTGCACTTCTTTGTTCTGAAGAAACTGGGCTGATGATGTGAGCTGATGTGATGCTGAAGGCCAAAAGGACAGATGACTCTTACATGGAACCTGGGAAACTGCTTTATACAGCTGTGCTCTTGGCCTACTGTATACTTCCCAATATACCAAGTGGAAAAGAGTGAAATGTATTATACTGGCTTGGGAACTTACTGACTCATGGGAAACTCGTGCTTTGAATTCCAGAGAGTTGGCCAGAGACAATTATTTAGTTTTCACTGTTATTTGTCACTCTTTCTCACAAAAATGATCGTATTTGATGTGGTGTAGATGATAACATCAGAACTACCAATGAGGTACAGTGGCAAGCTCTTCTATTTTTGTAATATGATAGCTGAGCTTACCAGCAATCTCTTTTTGACTGTTCAGCTATGAATTTTATTCCCCAATGAAAATGGGAAGATTTGAAAAAGGAATCTGCAAATCACTTCAGTAACATCATGACAAACCATTGCAGGATTGACTGAAGAAATAAATTGCTTTACATATTCCAGATGATATAGTTCAGCCATACGGCCTCTACTTATCTCATTTTAGCTTTGGCAAAATATTTTTATGCTGACTTTTCCCCACATCTAAAAGAAACACCAATTGTTCTCTTTTCTGCCTAACGTAAATTAATTAAAGTACTTTGTACCTTTCTTCTGTATCTTCCCCCTCCTCCACCCATTATTGCACATTTTGAGCAGTTGCTGTTACCACCTACAGGAGCTTTTGAAGTCCTTCTTTTTCATCCTCCGCCTCATCATTGTCCCACGCGGGCTGGTGGAGTAGAGGCTGCGAGGTAAGGTCCCCATGTTCAGGGAACTCAGGCTGTATGCACTCATGGAGGTAGGAGAGAAGGATGAAGACACCAAAGCTGCTGCAAGAAATCAAACACTTGGCAAACAGCACTCAGCCTTCGCAGAAGAGCGCGGCACATGCCTGTAACTCATCAATGAATCAAACAATGTGTATGATGCACAGGAATGGTTTGTGCATTTCTGATAACAAAAACATTAAACTGCATAGGTGACCCTGGACACAAGTACAGCTAGCGTACAATGAAAATACCTGCTGGAAGCTAACAAAGATATTGTAGATTTAGAAATTACATTCATTAGACACATCTTTCTTCAGAAGTATGTTAAATAGAAATTATCAAAACATATCCGTGCACTGATGCAGACTACTATGTCTAGATACACTGATGTTAGAAATGCCTTTTTGTAGTAGGTAATTTCTGACAAAAGATTTGTAAGCTATGCTTTGCATGCAAATACTGGATTTTATGTATACTACACAAATCTAATGGTCTACTCATATAGCAGAAGAATGGGTTCATCGACAATTGTCAAGCCTTTTCCTGTCTACAAAGGCTGTCTTGTTACAGAAAAGGCGTAAAATGTCAGAAATAACCTGAGCATGGCTATGAAAAAGTGTAGCATCCATAAAACTGAAAAGTTTTTAGTGCCTGAAATGAGAAAGCTATGAGTAAAAGAAGAAGGAAAGGAGGAAGAAGAAAAGGAGAGACTATGTCAGCAGGAAAAGGTGTGGAACATTACGAAGGCTTTTTTGAGGAGACGTTTTCTGGAATTTCAATGCTGGCATCCTGCAATGGTCAGGGTGGTAGGTGTTATAATGGTGGTAGGTGAGGAGACTGCTGTGGCTGTTGGTACACGAATCCCAGGTAAGTTGCCTGTTGCTTCTTTGAACCTTCACTGCCCACATGAAGGGATGATGGAAAATCAGAAAACAAAAGGACCAAAGAAGAAGGAAAGGTAACTGAATTACATAAACAAACAAAAAAGTCCAAAAATGAAAATGAATTGAAAATAAAAGGAACAAAATAATTAATAACCTGGTCTTGTCTTCATACCAGGAAGTCCTATCTTGGGGAACAAAAATAATTTATCTTCTCAAAATAAATACTTCTGATTGTTTGTTTTCTTGCATTTATTTTTTAAAAGATTAGTAGGGAATCAATTTCTAATCTCCTCCTGGCTTAAGGGGTTAAGGTTGCAAACTTATTTAGAAAATACTAAGGTATCATATATGATCTCTAACTGGAGGTTAGTAATTCTCTACATTGAGAAATAATATCAGATACTATACATACACTAGATGACAGTCGTTTCAATTTAATGTACCACTGTTTTAATTTTGACAGCATATATCGTTGACATTACATTATTCTGTGTCAAAAACAAACTCCCTGGCCCAGCAGCACAAAAACCCTAACATGAAGTCTCATCAAAAAAGACAACAAAAATCTAGAGCTCTTAGTTATTATTTGGATGTGTAATTTTTTTTCTTTTAACTTAATCTTTGAAACATTCAAACTTGTTTTTCTGGATAAAATTTGAGACAGGGTTTGATTGCTGATTCTAAGTATGGAGAGTCTAGAATACACCAAAGATGAAGGCCGGTATTTAGCAAGAGGACAGGAAGTATTTCAGCTGATGCATCAAATATTAAAAGAAAATGACTGAAACCCTCCTTCATTAAATATAATCTGATCACCATTCAACTCAATGTAGTCGCATTCTTGCTGGGCCACAGTGGAACACTATGAACTGCAAACTGCTCAGTGAACTTTTGTCTTAAAAAAAAGAAAAGAACAGAAAAGAGAGGTACACCCATATGGAGAAACCTAAGCTATCGCCTTCAGCTCATCAGCTGTGTCACCTGTAAGGCTGCAGGCACATGGCAACCCAATGCCAGACTTTAACAGTAGCCTGAAGTCTGTCAGTTTAGGTTGGAGCCACTCTGTCCATGTCTTGCTGCAGCAAGCACCATATGGTGCCAGAAGAAAAGCACTAGTTGTATTTAACTTCATACACAGGGCCCCACTCCATCCTTGTGGCCCCATGGCTAGGGCTCCGTGGGCCCTGGCATGATGTGGCCTAGACCCAGATCGGGGTGCCCTCGGCCTGCATCCCTCCCTGAGGGCACCCCTTGCTCTTCTGGAGCTGCTCTGATATGTGTTTGGATTAATGTTTTAATATTTACTTTCCTCAACAGGTAACAAATGAGGTGAGGGTGTCCCTACAGGAAGGGAGGCATGAGAAGCCTGTGGCAGCCACCAGCCAGCCTGCCTCTCTGAGTGCCTCACTCTCAAAGACTTCAGAAAATCTCACACGTCAAACAAGAAAAAATCCCAGAAACAGTAACAGTAACAGTAACCTGACGAGGCACAGTGTCTCTTACAGGCTTATCGTATCTTCTCAAGTAAAAATCTTTCTCTGATTATGTACACAGGCAGCAAGATTTCTGGATTTAACTATAGCATAAAAATTAAAATCTGATAAGAACAACGTGGCCAGGTGGGTTTTCATTATTTTCAAGTTGCTGTGAGCCTTGTTTAATTAAAAAGACTGCTTCCAGCAGGAAGTCATCTGGTAGTCTTTGATTTTTTTCACGTTTTATTTTCATACTGAGAACAGAGATAAAAATGTCCTACAAAGCAGTCAGGTACACAAATTCAGTTTGCTCAGCTTGCAGAAGGATAATCCCAGCTCAACAAACGTTCTGTAAAAGGAAATCCTATCGTGTGTAACAGTAGTAATTTACTAGTAATTTGAGCCATTCTAACCCAGGGTTGTATGCAGCCAACATAAAACTAATGGGGCAGCAAGAGAAATGAATATTAGCAGAATAGTGGAAAGGAAAAAAAAAAAACCCACAAAAAAAAATCTGATCTTTTATAGTGTTCTACATTTTATTTTAGGGCTAAAATTTCAATTTATTTTATATACTGACTTCCCTGCCCATTTTAAATTCCTAACATGTTCCCAGAAGTCCAATAACTGAGCTCAACAGATACAGCCTTAATGACTCAGCTTATCCCAGACACATAAAGGGAGCTTTTCAAATTCTGCAACATCTAGGCCATACCACACCTGATGAAAGGCTGTTTCCAAAAGCATTCTTGCTTCCATAAAGCATGTTACCTCCTGAATTTGTTGTGATATTGGAGCAGCACCACCTGGTGAGGGGCTGGAAAGGGCTGTAAAAATTCTAGTTATGTCAGCCTACTTAAGAAAGCGATTTTACTACTGTAGGGAGATTTTTCCCCAAAAGATACACTTATGACATTTTTGCAGATCCCCTTGATACGATTTTTTAACAACCAGTTCACAAGCCTGGCATGGCAAGAGCATTGCTTCATCAAGCATCCTCATTAGTTGATGGCAACTAGCAGAGTAACAGTAACACTTTATTTTAAATTTTCACTAAGAAGCAAACTGCTTCAGGAAATACAGTCATCTAAACAAATCTTTGGCCCTGGAACTCTTCTTCCCAAAAGAAAACCTATTAAAATGTTTTTCAACCAGCTCAAAATTGAATGTGAAGTGTCTTCACTATAAAAAATTCTGCAGTTTGACTCCCTGCTTCCTCACAGGAGCCGAACTGAAAAGGGGAAAGAGGTGCAGTTAACTAATGGAATAACATGGCATTGCAAGGGTTACTTTTTGTTTACCCTTGGTCTAGGGCAAACTAGAATCTCCTCAACAATAGCTTACTATTTACCACTCTGACAAACTGACTAGAACATTGCTTTTCCAGAGGCAGCCTGGACAGTAGATAGATGTCCAAAAGCATTTATCAACACTAAAATTCCTAGACCTCAGAAATCTTGTGTTGGTCTAGAAAAGCTAGAGGGACAATATTAAAGAATCAGAAATTGCTACCAGTTACCCATGCTCCAACACAGGTACCTATTCTCTGTGATTTGATAAACCTTGTTAGTTCTTTTACATCCATTATCATGATACTGTACAGCTAATTTATGAATACTGTGAATTATGCACTTTCTCAGGCTCAGTTAGAAGACAAGACAGGTAGCTCCCATTTTCAAACTTCAAACCAGGACATCTTACACATATTCGATTTGAAAATGGAAAGCTATTCTCTTTAAGTGTGTTGTTATGAAATAAGTAACACGGTGAAAAAGGGCTGGGATCTAGGGAACTGCTCCCAAACAAACCTTTTTCATAAGCACTGCCAATGCACCCATGAAGCAATCTCAGAAGTATTTTTAAAAGATGATGGCAATAACTAATAATGCCATAAAGCAAGAGAAAATCATTTTTGAAGCATTTTAAGGGAGAAAAATTTCTCTTACTGAAGAGGTTATAATAGATGATGAATTCAATACGCTGAAAAGAAGTTATTCAGTGTCCCTCCCTTCCTTCTCTAATTTGAACAGTCAACTCAGAGAATCATCTACTGGTGCATCTAGTTATCCCCCCAGCGATTACAATAGTAGTGTCAACAGGTGTCTGAATGTACATTTACAAGCGTGCACAACCATTTATCAGTAAAACATTTCCTTTTCTATCCATAGGAATCTCAGAGGATAAATTAAGATTGAGAAAACACAGAGCTGCTCAGAAACAGCAGAAGCATAACCTGGGGAGCTGAAGTGACATCTACAAACATGACTGCCATCATAGCTTTCTTGGCCATACAGCAAGCGCAGCAAAGTGAAAGACAGGAAAATAAAGTGGAATTAGATGTTACAGATCCTCTTACCGTGTTCTGGGCCTTTCAGTGCTAGCCGTGTCTGGTGGTGAGGAAGGATTTCAAGTTTCACATTATCCGCTGCATTAGCAAGAAACTGTGTTGCTTCTGCCAGTGTACAGTACTCCATGCTGGTGCCATCAATGGAAAGAATATGGTCTCCTACATGTAATGCACCACATCTATACAAAAAGGGAAAAAACTCAGTATGATCAGGTATGCTCTCTGCTGAGAAAATGAGTTTTACTGCCTTCAAACTGGTCATGACAACTATGAGCGTGTTCTTTCTTTTTCGAGAGAGATTTGTGTTTTGCAGGCATTGTCACTGGTGAGACTTTATATCTATTAGTACAAACCTTAAAAACAATTCAGTTAATACAGCATATGCCAAGACGTCACTCACAGAACTGCAATGGGGTAGCTGACTACTAAAATATATGCAAATGGCAGCAGAATAAATGAGAAGAACTTAAGGAGACTCAAATAACTTGGTCACATATCCCTCACACAAGCACCCAGTTCATCATTTTTTGAGTTATAGTTCAAACATTTATTAGTACAAAAGCTGTAAATGATGATGAAATTATGAAGTAGTCAAACAAATAATGAAACCAGGGCTAGCATGGTGACTTAAGGAGTCGGGTAGGGAGGGGGCTATCTGCTAAATCTTGCTGCACTCAAGAGACTGGCTACTGGATGAGTTGAGAAATGCAAACACAGCAGTCAGCATCCCGACGTACCAGTCAAGTGGACAGCTCCTTTAATTGGTTACCCCCTGCGAAATGGGAAAAAACAGAGGGAGAAAATTAAAGCATCCTGCACCATTGAACTGGAGAACACCCCTGGATCAATGGCCGTCACTCTCAAAGTTTCTACTGTAGGGAAACGCCCACAGAGGAGCTGTAGACTCACTGCTACAAGTGGGTGCTACCCAAAGCACCATTGTCAAAAGGTGTTTCAAGGTAGGGTGACTGGGAACATGCAGGAGGAATTTGCAGCTGAAACATAATATTTAGGGAATTTTTAGATAGAGATTATGTATATAGAAACATACTGTATATGTAAACACACACACACACACATACACACACTGATAAATATCCCATAGCAATGCTCAGTTTCAGACCAAAAGGAGAAAATAGCTGTATTTTTTCCCTCAATTTTACATACAATCTGAGCTTAACATAGAAGAATGGAGTTTAAATGAAGTTGAAAAATTACTGCAAAATAATTTTGTAATACAGAAGCCAGTCTTCCTAGCACCTCAGTTGTTTTCTAAAATGTTAATAAGAAAATCCAGACATAAGACGTTCCATTTCACTGTAACAAGAATAAATGGTATATTCTAAAAGAACACTTCAAGGTTGCAAAGCCTTAAAAATTTACTTCCCTTGACAGCTGTTCCATATTGTGAACTTACTTTACAAATTCCAGTGGTGTACTTCTTTTTTTAAATATTAATTTCTGCTGCAGCATTACATTCAAGTTAGAACAGACCTCTAAACTTCTGTGTTGTATAGAGCAATCAATAGCCATGTATTACACTGGGTCTGGCTTATGTCACTGAAAACTATGTGAACAAGCTAAAGTAAATGGTGCCCTGGAATTCTTAAACTCTGCAATATGGAACAATGATCTGACAAAGTGCTAATTTTAAGACCTAGCAACCCTGATAGCACATGGCTCAGCCAAATCCATCAAAAAGGACAAGTTTCTTCAAAACAAAACCAACCAAAGCAAAAATAGAAAAAATAAAAATTAAAATAAAAAAAAAAGTAAAGAATGTATAGTGTCAGCTCTGTGTCACACTCACCTGTCTGCAATACTTGCAGATTTGATTTTGTCTATGACAATGACCTGTTTGTTGCAGCACATCGAAGTGGACAGTGCAACTCCAAGAGCAGCACCAGGAGTTTTGGCAACTTCCACAAGCAGTGGTCCAGATGCTGTTGAAACTGAATCTGTTAAAATTAGATAACAAAAATTCAGTACAATACCAATATAAAAGTATTTATACCATTTTTTTTTTATTTTTCCCCAAATAAAATTTCTGTCTATTCTATTTCTCTAACAAGAAAATATGACACATAAAGGAATTCTGAGATGTCTCCTATAGTGGGGGACATAAGAACTTTCACAGAATAAAGTACTGCTTTCCAACAGGTCTCAAATAGTAGATGACCAAACAGTGAAAGAAGAAAGCAGAAAAAACAGAGACAGCAATAGTGAAGACTAATGACTGCGTTGAAGAACTATACCCAAGAGAGACAAGAACTAGACGGAGCAAAGGAAGAAAACAGCAGGCTGCTTCGGAAATACCAAAATAAGGCAGTCAATGATAGGGATGAAGCACATTCTGGAGACTGTCTGAGAATATTTACCAGTTGATACCCATCTATCAATGAATGACCTTAGTTACGATACAGTAAGTGAAGGTGCCCCGTAAGGACGTAAAAAGACTGAGGAGAATTATTATCAGATTTTGAAGATACTTACGATAAGAATAAAAGAAAATGTGTAAGGAGAGACATGTTGGAGTAAACCTACCAAATGACCTACTACACAGCATTAGAGATTCATACACACAGGATACAGAAGCCTGCTGTAAGAATACATTGAAAATGTACAGCTGTGCATCCCTCAGAAGCTGGAGCATGGAAAAGATAGGGATCTAGGTATTTCATGCAGTCTTGAACCTGAAAAATTAGTCCAAAAACGTCATTATGCCACTGAAGAGGAAAACTGTGAAGCTCTATATATTGCTGTACAAATGTAACAAGCTATATATGATGATACAACAAATGGAATGAGAACTTTAACTTTAAAAGTCATGTGAGGTGTTCTTCCTCACCAATAAAGCATCATTTGTGGGTCAGCCTCTTCTCTTTTGTAGCTAGTGAGAGGACTAGAGGGAATTGTGACAGGGGAGATTCAGGATGGACGTTAGGAAATACTTCTCTTGGAGAAGAGTGATCAGGCACTGGAATGGGCTGCCCAAGGAGGTGGTGGGGTCACCAACAGTGGAGCTATTCAAAGAATATTTAGACGTTGTGTTGAGGAACATGGTTTAGTGAGAACTATTGGTGATAGGTGGACAGTTGGACTGGATGATCTTGTAGGTCTTTTCCAGCCTTGGTGATTCTATGATCAGTTAAGAATTATAAAACACACTTTTCCCCCACAACTTTAGACAATTTTTTACAATCCTCTCATCTTTTTTTTTTTCCCAGTTAGAAATTTGAGAGGTAGAAAGAGAGATTCAGTATTTTTGAAAATACACATTAATTCTGATCTATTTATATTTAAGCCCAGCTGGGACTGACTTCTTAAAGGCTCAACTTCCACAGACACCACCAAAATAAGGTTCTCTATAAATCTGAACCAAACCTTAAATTATGATCCCAAAAGAGAGTCCACCCAGAAGCATTACTGTCTGGTGCTTCAAGCACTAATAGATTTAATGCTGGGTGAACGGCCCTTAGCAGTTACACGTCTTTCTCTGGTAACTAATGGAGGAACATTTATGGCAATCAAGCCCATGTCTTAGACGCTTTGATTAAGTGCCTAAGCTAGGCAGTGTGCAATGTCTTACACACAGCCAAATAAGCATGTGCGGTAGAGCAGAATTTAAAAATTCCCAATTCCTGTGCTGAGGAATAGTTTTTTCTCTTCTTGAATATTTCAGTGTCTTCTGGAACTACACACAACCTCATATTTACAAACATATGGGAAGAGGTTGTGAAGGATGCTTATCATGAGTACTGTGACAAAGGTCTGAATTCAGGTGGATCCAAGAAATGATAACGCTCAAGTCGTTATTGCTCATCGCAGGTCCATTCTGTAGAGATTGCCTTGAGGAAAGGAAGGGAAGCTATATATTCAAATATAATTTGCCAAGAATTAATAAATCTTTCAAGATGTCGCTACAGAATTATTTGAGAAATGCACGATCAGCTTATGCCCCACCATTATTTCCCAGGTGCCTGTTAAAATGCACTGGGAAGGCAAACCAAGAACGACAGGATGAATAAATAAGATAACTACATTATAGGAACCAGAAGAGAAGAAGTGGAGTGTGTCTAACTGTGGATAATAAACACAAGGAAGAGAAATCAGAGGGCAATAATCAAGCACACATTCCCTGACAGAGAGGGATTAGTTCATCACGTTGAAGTAAAGCATGGGTATGAAAAATGAATGATACAAGTATAAATTATTCATGTGTGAGGATGTTTCAGTCATTAAGATATTTACACTGTGACTGAAGCACTTACAGACTACGTTGATTTATTGGCTATGTAATTATATAAGATATACTGATGAATGTTTGCATGAAAAATGCCCCAGATTTTTGATTTTGTTAATAATTTTTCTCACCTTTGAGCACTGCATCTCAATCAGTACACGAGGCATGATTAAAACCTCCCATAGGTAGCAGCACAGCTTTCTGCATGCTAATACATTTCTTCCGTTAGCAAGCAGGACATCTTTTTTATTTGCTGCCTTTAATCACTGGCAGCAAGAGTTTCTTACGGGGTATAAATATGCTATACGATATTCAAAAAGTTTTGTACAAAATAAGTGTGACAACCTTTGCTCACCTCAAACAATAATCACAAATTATTTTGAGGGTTAAAAATAAATTATTTTTTTAGTCCAATTTCCAATGGAAAGGAAGCACATCTGGTCACTTTACATATCTTTGTTTATATACTCAAAAATGTATGCATCTACTAACACTCACCATGAGGATATTCATGGCATAATTGTTGAAGCCAGTTCAACAGCTGGGGGATGCCTGAGGACAGAAAAACACTTCAGGACTCCCACAGTGGGGCAGGTCAAAAAGAGAGCTCTGGCAACAGAGAATCTACTTCTGTACTTACACAATGCCCTAAAATAGGAAAAGGCTTCAGTGATAGCTTGCAATCAAAAATGACACTAAATCCACAGGAAAAACTCTGTTATTCTATTATGATCTTCTTTTTTTTTTTTTTCTCCTACAAAGCCCTCTAGTACTTCAAGTAGGGAAGTACTGATTTACAGAGTGTGTTCTTGTAGGAACACTGAGTCCTGTTGCTACTATCGGCATTACATGCTTCTCTAACTGAAAAGTTCCTTGTGCTTTCTTATTTTTTTCATAAGTCGCTCTGAAATAACAAATAATTTTTGGAATGGTTTTAAAGAGACAGACAAGGTAGTATGTCACAACAGACTTTAGAGCTAGCCGAACCAGTTGAACCACACATCTTCACAAGACCGCCATTGATCTTGCCTGGATGCTGCTGTATCTTTTAGCAATAACATGAGTGAGAAAAAGTGGAGGCCTTACTATCTCACACTAATTCCCCTCTTGCTGAGCTTCCTTACTATAACATGCCCACGGGTGAACAATTTTTTCACCTTAAAGCTGAATATAGCAGGTCCATGTAGCATTCTCTGTTGTGATTCTCTGACTGAAAGCAGTAAATATTTGTATGTCAGATATATGTGTGTATACAGCAAGTCTGCACTGGTTCGTATCAGTAAATAAATGAACAGTTCCTCAAACATTACGACTCTCCCCTTGCAATGTTTTAAAGTTTTTGTAGTAATGCATTAAGAGATCTAAATTTATCCCACTTTTTCTCACAAGATAAGCCAGTACTTCATAGAAATAATTTTTCTTGATCAAAAAAACTGTTCTCTCCTTTCCCTCAAATCTTTTTTCATTACCTTTGTACAGAATTCTTGCAACCCACAGAAAGCAAATGGAGCAATATTTCCAGATATGGCTTAATGTTTCAGGTGCCAGACAAACCATAGGTTTACGATCAGGAAAGGTTGAAATATTTGCCATTCCTTCAGAAAACTACAGAGCTGAAATGTGAAAATCGAAGTCAATACATTTTTAACAGGGCACTTAAAGTCCATGGCTAGTTGTACAAATTTAAGCCTGGGTAACCAGGCAGAATTTCTAACAGGCTGGATGAGATTTGTTTCCAAGACCTGTGGCTATAGTAGTGACACTTTCCATTGAGACTATTTTGCAAAGCCCTTTACAGAACTTTACAACTGAAGATAAAGCAGTGTAAAAGCACTCAGGGATGCTACATGCATTCACATCCATTTTTCTTCATTAACCTACAAACTATTCATTACTGTCAACCAGCATCTTAAACACTTAATGAAACCTGTCATCTTTCATGTGGTTTGCTTTTTGTATTTTTAAGGACTACTTTTTTTAAAATGAACACCAGCTCAGAAAGAACATTCTCTGTGTCCATTAAAATGTTCTCTCTGTAAGACTTAAAGCTGTCCAAACTCATAACAGTCCAGCGGCATCATCATATCCTATCTATCATATCCTATTTGTGACAGTAACACTCGTAATAGTCTGTCATACCGTGACCCTGCTACATCCCTTCTCATGCTTTCCTAAGGCTGCCCCAGTGGGAGCTGGTTGACCTTCTTCAACTGTCTGCTTTTTCCATGGCCTCAAGCAAAATAGGAACAAACCCATCAAGACCAGAAGTGGCTACATCTTCGTAGTGCAAAAGTTTTGCTGGGAGTGGGGAAGCTTTCCTCCACCTCTGTCTTCCCTCCACAATTCTCTCCACTGGTACCTTTTCTTTCAAGTTTATTGTTCACTTGGTCCCAGAAAGAGATTTTAAAAAGGTCTGTTCTGGTACAGTTCTTTATTACTTGCGTGAGGTACCAAGCCACATCACACCAGTCACATGCTAAAATATGCCTTAGGCTATCTTGCTAGCATTTTTACTTTTCCTCATAGGGGCATTTTCATTTGCTCATGCTTAACACCAGCTAGGTGGTTACCTAAATCTTCCTTTCACACATGCAGCTGATTGATGTTTATTTACCTAGTAACATTTTGGAGGCGGAAGACTGCTTATTGATGTCATCCCTTTTCCTTGTATTTGAAAGATAATTCGATCACAACAAATTTGTAATATCCCTTTTGCAAAAAGGAATACAGATTACATATTTTTTAAAGTGGTAATAGAGAGGAGGATCATGGGCCAGTGATTATGAAAGGGAAAGTAGTACCAAGGAAGAGAGGTAGGAAAAATACTTCTGCAGTGTCTGAAGGGCACAGGAGGAACTTTCAAGATGCCCTCTGACTGGGTAGGACAATTATCGTTCATTCAGAGCAATATTATAATATCATAAGTAAACCACACACAGTATTGAAGCACACACACAGAGTATGGATGCACAGTCCTGGATTCAGAGTTCATAATATTTGCAGCCTGGCTTTGTTCATGCTTCATTTAGAGGAGTAACCTTTTTGCATCTCAGATATTATGGGAGAACCAGAATCAGTGCCAGTTAGCAAGCTCTGATAATGATGGCTGAAAAGCTGAAAGTCATTGACAGTGTTTCTAAATCTCCCTGGAGGGATGGAATACAGAAAATATTAATAAGCTTAATGACATGTGAGACTTTACCCTAAAATATGTTTTGGAAGAGAGTAAGCTGGCATTATGCATTGCCGGCAACATTCAGGGAGCGAGAGTGGTAGTTTCTTAAATAATAAAACAACTGTTTAAAAATTAAATACTGTTCGTGTTCAAAGGGTCAGTGACAAGTCTCCAAGGCCTGACTTACAGTATACTATAACATATGTGGACTCCTATTCTTCCATTGCCTATGGAGCACCTGCATGTTTCAGGCTGGCCATAGTGTGAGCAATAGCTGTTCTTATTTTATCTGGCTCAGATGGAATTATGGGGTTAGAGGGGCAAGAACAGTAATAAATAAATAAATAAATAAATACTAATGTCTTTTTCTTTATTGCCGATAACAGCATGGCACTAGAAGTGCTGGGCTACTAATTGGAAGAAAGCTCAGAGTTCACAGAGAAAGATGAAACTGCTGTTAAAAAAGAAAAAAGCTTCCAGTGGCATTTTACATCCTCTCACTTTTAGAATAATCAGCTTTTAAAAGTAAGAAATAGGAATAATTTCAAGAGGATGCTAGCAGAATGAGTGACAATGAAATCAGTGGGACCTCTCAGCCTCCAAATGGAAAATGGAGACACTACAGACTCTAAATGAATGCACTGTCTATCTCCTCCCCTATACACGAGCAATTTCATATTCTTGTCATCTGACTGGCCCAATTTTTTCATTTTCCTCTTCTCACCTAATTCCTGCAGCTCATTTATCTGCCTCTAATGCACGCATGCTCTGCAGATCAAAAGCTTAGGAGCTGCCTTTACCTAATTTCATACTTTGCAACCTTAACCCCATATGCTTTCTCTGCTCAGAGCTGCCTACCAACCACTGAAGAACTATCTCTGCCTTCGAAGTGCTCAGAACAGTGTGGGTGGGGATCTTCTCATAATCCACACGTGCACTTTTCTTCTCGGATTTTCCCTCATGATGTTCAGACCCCAAGGCCTGCCTAAACCCTTTTTGCTTAAGAGACTTTTCCTCAATGCTTTAAGAAAAACTCTTTCTTCCTACTAACACTGTCTCGTGCTCAGACATCTTTCAATTTTTACTAAATCTCTTCTCCACTCAAAAGTTGTATTGAATCAGGTTGTCCTTGCTTATCTCCATCTTTCTTTTTACTTGCACTGTCAATCTAAAACCTGATTTACCTGCTATTGAACTTAACCCAGTGAGGGGAAATGGCTGATGAAGGCTGTGCTGGATCTGCCCCTTTGAGGTCAGCCTGAGTGCATTCCAACAAAGTCTGGGCTCTGCCACTTCTTTCCTTTGTTACCTGAAAAATGTCTACTTCATAATAAATTCAGGTGGCACTGAAAACAACTCTTGAAAACTCAAATCTCCATCCTCCAGTGGCAGCACAAGGATTCATAGCTTGGGAGTATATAAACACATTTTGACAGCTAGTTTGGCAACTTGGCCTCAGACATTCAATTTCTATGGAAAGATGGCTCCTGAAAACTGCCACAAAACAGCATGACTGATTGTGAAATGCCTGCAGAAGTCAGTTGTAACAGACTTCTGCCTGCATTTCATTCCAGGAACTGAACTTTGGAACAGTAACTTTTTAAAGTCATCTCCCAGTATAGGACAGACCCTGAGAAGAGTGCAAATAATATGTTAACTTCTCTGCAGAGATCCACTGATACACCATTTTACCCACTGCACAATGCATAGATGCATACATACACATGTACAAAAGAGCTTCTTACACTTAGTTTTTCTTGCAGGTAAGGCAGGAATCTAAAATAAAGAAGAACTTGGATTTTTTCAAAACACCTCAGTTCTTGTATGATTCTGTACCTGACTAATTATAACAAGTAGAACAAGTAACAAATACATAACTTGCATCTCTGCCTGCAAACTGAGATATAGCTGTTGCATCAACATTTACATCTATGACCTGTGAAACCGTGCTTGTAAGACACTACTATGAAGTGCTGCTGTAACTGACAATTATGACTATTTTCCATAATGACCCTAAGTTTCCATCTAACAGTAATAATTAGTAAAAATTAGATAAGGGCTGGATTCCCTTCAGAGGTCTGCAGAGCATAAGGATGCTCACTGTCAGCGCTTGACAGATGGCGACAAACGTTGCAAACACCCAAACTTCATGCCAAGATGACAGAATTCCTATCTGGTCAGGGATTCATATGATAATGATGTATCAGACAACCCTAGATGCTTCTGAGCAAAGGTGTGCCCTGGAGAATTTGGACATCTTGGTAAAAGAGCTGATGTGCACATGATGCAGACAAGGCAAACAAGGACATGCCAACATCACACAGTGCAATGCTGTAGTAGTGAGCTCCCTTTGCAGGCCCCAAATCCCTGTTCACATGAGCAAGGGACAGGACTGTGACAGCACCTTCTGCTTCTCAGCAGGTAGCTGAGCCATGTGCTCTCATACAGCTGGGCTGCCTGGTGCACTCAATGTGCATAAGACTATACTCAAGGTCCTCTGTTCTGAGCCATCCTGCCTCATACATTCATCATTGCTTTGCAATTGTTAGCCCCATCTACACATGTAATAAGCACTGTCTCTGATGTGCAAAACTGTCTTTGGGTGTACTGCTAAAATTAAACTGCTTGGTTCAATAGGCAGGAGGTTTCAGACTTGTCTAAAGATCCTTAAGGTCTGTTCAATGAGTAGAGGAAAAAAAAACAAACAAACCAAAAAACCCACACACCAATAAACAAAATTAAAACACCTCAAGTGATATTCTATATTGTTTTCCCAAGGAGAGAATAAGAATTTCTGGTGCTACAACTAAGCACCATCAGTACAATTTTCCCCCCAAACTTTTATTTGTTTTCAATAGCCTGTACTTTAGTATAGCTCTCATAAATAATTGCTGCATTGGCACAACTGCTTTATAAAATGCTGTCATGCAGAAGGATGGGGCTGAGATCTGACCTTGATACCAACTCACCAAGGAGCAGAGTGAGAGTTTTACAGCTCTCTGGAGTTGCCAGAAAGTGCATAGAGTATTTTGTCATTTGATGCCAGCCACTCACGACATGAAAATTTGGCAGAATGAGACAGAAAACAATTTTATTAACTGCTCTCTTTCTACTTTAGTATTATCTACAGTTCTGGTTCTGAACATAAGGTCTTTGATCCTAAATTGCAAAAACACTCCAGGATTGCCCACCTGTTGCCTGCTTAGTTCCAATTTTTCCCTCCCCAGCACTTTCTGAGTAATACAGAAACGGGAATACAGGGGGTATGCATATATGTAAAGTGAAAAAAAAAGGAGGTCAGAGTTCTGTTCTCCGCAGCATGTATTTCTTGCAACAAAAACCCCACCCAACCAACCCACACTACTTCCCATATCTCTTTTCTCAAAATCCCAGGTAAACAATGACTTCCAGAAACCCAAGCACCCAATTAACTGGTGGAATCCCAGCAATAAGACAAATACTCTTTCCTCTGCCCCCTCCACAGGTAGGCTTCCAGCTTGCTGCAGGGCCACCCTTGATAGGGCCCTTCCCCTTTCCAACCACTGAAAAGCTGCCTCAGTTTTCCTCAGCTGTAAAGCCCTCAAAAAATGAGAGGCCACAGTGTTCAAGGAAGGCTGTTCTGCTCAACACTGCTGAGCTGACCCAATCAGAAATATTCTACTCATGCAAATGGTGAAAAAAAAAAATCCAAAACAGACACAAACAAGTTAGAAGCTGATTAAAATAAGTGAAACATATAAATTATTATAGAAAGGAGTGCATATAAAAAAAAGAACAAAGGACAGAACCATCTACTTACAAACAGAATAACATTAAAAGGAAAATATTGCAGTCACCATGTGGGCACAGAGCACTTCAAATTTAATGAACCCCAGAATGAATATTGCCTGGATGAACTTCCTTTTACCTCTCTTCTTTAATTACATAATCACATATTTTTCTCTCTTCGGGAGCCTGATGTAGAAGGTAGACAGTGATTATTTCATTAGCAGCAACACTTTTTTGTTTTATGCTCATGCCTTACATACTCAATACTCTTCTCATCCTTGCCTGAGCACGTGGGGAGTGGAAGCTACTGGATGGTGCAGCATTACAACACAGATTTATTCATGATTCTATCTCATAACCACCCCTCAGCTCATAAACACATTATTTTCCCCACTGTATAGATAAACAAATGAAGATTAGATAGATGAAGGTCAAAAGCATCCTTTTCTGGAGAGACCAATCTGAGACATCTACACTGGGATTCACTGCACCAAAACACAGGCATGTGTAGAACAGACCTGAGATAGCTCCACCTGAGGGGTAAACACCCTCTGCAATCATTGGAGAGAATCTGGCATTTTAGAAGTGCTTCGTTTGACCTACTTCAGGCACCTACATCAGGATGGAATGAGCTAATCTTCAGAATGTTTCTCAGCTGTCTTGGTACCACACAAATGTCCAATGAAGAACAAACATATGCGGTAATTTCAACTAAAAACAGTATCATAATACATATGCTCGGGAGCATGTGAGTAATGTTGCACAGGCACCTTTAACGCTTTCCCATCTCTGAAGAGCTGAGCTGAAAGAAATTTTGCAAAGACAAGGAAAACCATGCCAATATACACAAAATCTTTTGAGAAAGTCTTCACAAAATGCTGCTTCTCCTGGGCACACTGAGCTGTACTCCTTCAAAGACATCCAAATACAGCTAAATCTGAGTGGATAGACTTTCACTTGGATAAGCAGAAGAAGAGACTTTTCTGAAAAGGGCTTTCTTTCCCTCTACCACTGCTTACAAAAGTGCAGGTCTGTATTCCAGTGCTTCAAAAAGGCTCAACTTCACAAACAAAAGATTCTCCAGCACTCTCATCAGAGGCAAAAGAACTTCCTGTAAGCTCATTCCTGGAAATGGCAGAAAAAATTTGCCCGAAAATGCTAAAAAGAATAATTCAGACCTAGACAGTTAGCTGGGGGAAGCTAGGAGGGGGCCAGAAGAAAAAACCTTGGCATAAACTACTGAAGTTTATAGCTGTTAAAATAGGAGGTTTAACTGTGAGGTGGTTTCCTGAAGTCTAAAGCAAACAGTTCCTCCTGCTGGGGGTTTCATAAAGAAGCACAGAAAGGACATGTCCTTTCTCTTTTGCTTTTCCTTTGCAGCTGTTTTCTAGTTTAAACATAGCAGATGATACTTCTCTCACATTCCCCATCCAACTAAAGAATAGCAGAACGTGTCAAAGGAGACAGACCAGCAGCACCAGTGCCTTCCTGTGATTTATAACATGGATCATTAACATCTGAAATCCGATCTGTTATGCAGAAGCCAAAACGCAAATGTAAAGAAATGCACGGTGGTTGTTAATCCAAGTGTTCCTCTGATAGGTTGTGAGATGGAAAGTTTTGTTGTGATCTTATCACAAAACAAGTAACAGCATGCATACAAACTGTTCCCATACTAATGCTGAAGTACTAGAAGAGAAAGATCTTTGTAAAGAGGGAAAGAGAAAATGGGCCTGGCATGTTCTCTTTCCATGAGCAGAAAGAAGAGGACTGAGTGGTACCTGGGTGCAATTAAACAGCGTATGCAGCACTGTTATTAATCTGCCCAGAGTTAGCTCCTTATATAGGTCTTCTACACACTTCAGGGTTGAATTGGCTGCAGAATTCCTAAAGCGGATGGTCCCATGCTGGTAGTGGAGTAAAAGATAGATTTTGTGGTCCAAGCAGTGCTGAAAGTAGAAGCCTTATGCTGTCAGGAGACGGTTTTGTTGGTATCAGCTGGGTATCTATTTCAGGAGAACTGGGGGGAGGGCAAAGAAACACAGCTCTGTTGTTTATTTCCCTAATGGCAAAGCTCTTTAAATGTAGGACAAGAGCTAGATTTTTCTCTTTCAGGTTCTATTTTAAATCCAAGTAGAAGTCACTGAGAGGCCTTCTACTGAGCCAAATGGGCTTGGACCATGCCTCAGTTAACCTCGCAGAAGGCAGAATGCAGCTCACCTATGGATCAGTACTGCTCTCATCTTGAGCGCCTCAGGGCAGCACTCTGCAGCACTGCAGTAGCTGGGGATTAGATCCAGCTTCATGTGCATGCAAAAGCTACTCAATTCAGAGGAGAGAATCAGCTAGCAGACTGGATTTAACAAGCAAAATAAAATGTAATTTAAGGGCATTAAATACCTGAACTAAGAGGTTTTTTTTTTTGTTTTGTTTTGAAAGAATATGTTAACTGTGATTAAGAACAGCAAATTAAGTTGTTGGTGGCCTCCCTGAGACAAAACGTGGCAGGAGAAATTGCAGTGACGGTTTGTTTTAGATTTTCTTTGCCGCTATTGGGATATTGTGCCAGAACCATATTAATGACAGCGGGGAAACCACAGTTTCAATGTGTTTGCAGTCCTGGATCTTTTCCTTTCTTTCTTCTTTTTTTTTTCTTCTAAGCTGCTTGAGGCCTTCAGATTTCAATTAAAAACTTGGGCAGGATAACCTGAATCAGCAATAGCTTTTGGATACAAAATAAAGGATAAAGAAAAACCCAACGAGGAATTTTTATAAGAAAGTGTGTGGGGATTTTCTAAGCCACATGAAGTAAGTCCCAAAGTTCTTCCTCAAGGCAAATATACACCATCCTTTCACGCAAAAAAACCTTTCAGGTTATATGCCAGAAAAAGAAGTGAAACCAACTCTGTAATTCAGAGTCAATATGGGCTACTCGTGCTTGTGTGCAGTGCGTGAAGAAAATGCCCCAGAAAGCCCTTTCTTCCTCATTATCATGATCCCTATCTTTGTTCCTCCACTCTCTGTTTCTTCTATCCTCAGAGACTCATTGTCTCTGATGCCCTATAGTCACTTCTGTCTATTGGCAAAGCCCTACTCTGCCTCCAGTTCCAGGCAGGTAACCTGAGGATCTGGGTCATCGCCTGACTTGACTCATTTACAGGAAAGACTGCTTCCTACTGGTGTGGATTCTGGATGTCAAAATACAACTTTGTCAGGGAAGAAATGTCTGGAGGCACAAAAGAGGAAAGAAGCAGCCTCTGCTTGCCACAGTTTTACCTGCAGCCCTGGGAAGCTGTCTTATCCTTCACCGCTCTCCTCAGGAGGGCTCAGTGCTTTTTTTGGCTGCAGTGAGCCATGACTTTTCTGATAGTGTCAGATCTCCAACTAAAGATGAAACTGGTGAATGACTTAGATAAGTACTTCTTCTAAAATCATTCCCAACTCCTCCTGCCCTAAGAAGCAAATGGGTCAGGTGCCTGCCTTTGGTTTATTCTGAATGCACGTTCACAGAAACATCATTTCATTAGAGTCCTCCAGCATCTACACTGCAATAACAACACGACCTGTCAATAACAGCTGCCAGAATATTCTGTCCAGTTTCCCTACAAATGAAAGCATGAGACTCACAGAAAATCAAACACTACTTGTCACTAACAAATCAATTAAGAAAAAACAAAAACAAACAAATAAAATAAAACAACAGAGAAATCCAATGATTTTTTTTGGCTGAACACAGGCTAGCATATGGAATATTTTTTATTAACACTGCTTCCTCAAACTACTAAATATTGAGTTCACAGGCTGTGAAATGATCTCTTTAAATGAACTAAGCATGGTAAACATGTATTTAGAAAAAGATGCAAAACAAGGTTATTATGGGTTCTTAGAATTACTGTAGGGGAATGTGATTTGAATAACAAATACACAGAGTATAACATTTCACTTATCATACAGCTGAGAAGCAGCCTTGGAAGTCTAATTCAGTGCAACAAAATCAGTTTGTAAGAAATGCCACTGGTGCAATTATCTTTGAGTATCTCTGCTGATTTCAAGATAAGCCATTCAGCTTAGATGCTGATTTTTTTTTTGTCTACCTTTCCAGCTCACAAGTCTCCTTATATGATGAATCCTTGATTGTTCAACCTCAAAGCATCTGCTTTTGGTCTCGTTCATACCAGGTTTGCACCAGAATGCCATTAATTAAGACATTCAATATTTAGGCAAAATACCTAAAAATACTTGTATTTTAAAATCCATCCTTTTTCAGCATAAGCGTTCTGTAAAATAAAGAATAAACCATGAACCTTAGTGCAAAGGGACAAAAATCTGCCCTACTGCATCCAAAGGACGTGAATAAAATAATGAAGTGATTCTCAAGGTTTCTCCCCTTGATTTAAGCCATCAGCACAGTCATGTTGATGACCAAACATCAAGGGGGTGAACTAGGTTATTTCTGGATTATTTAAACACCTCTCACATGGAAAGTCCTGGGAGACATAGTGCTTTCCTCTCCCTGGAACACGGAATGGATGGGTTCCCTTGCTGCTGCTCCTGTTTCTTAACATATGGGCTTTTTTTAGACCCAGCTTCTAGGTTCACAGCCCAAGTACTCTCTAACAGAGAGGAAACGGAATCTGTCCTTTCTTCCTTAGTCTCTTAGATGACTGCAGTGCCACTAAGCCAAATCTAAAGTTGGATTTTTTAATTGGATTTTTTTCTGATTACCGAGTTACTCTTGCATTGAATTGCACAGTACAACCAGAAGATCCTTTAATCTCCAGGAAGCTTAATTACCATCCTTTTTGTAAAACTTTCACACCTGCACTCTGAATTTAAGTACTTCAGCTACTTGCTTTTTTTTTTTTTTTTTTAATAGCAGTACGAATCAGGTTACGTCATTATTCTGGTTAGTTTGCTGTTGACCAGCATACTAAGTAACATAAAACCAGCTTTACGACAGACTTCTAAGCTTCCATCTGACCAGAGGTGTGAGCCTGTAGCAGAGATGGTAATTCTTTCACACAACATTTCATGGCACAACTGGATAGCCCTCATGCAGTCTGATCAATCTTTTTCCCGTCATTAACTAAATGTGCAGTAAAAAGCTTTCTTTGCAACAAACCAGCAAGAAAAACACATGAGGTTTATTGGCTCCTTCCTTCCACTTCCAGCGTAGATGGTGGAGACGACAGGTTATTACAGCCATCTCTTCTTCCTATTGCTTGTTTTTAAATACTTACTAAAAGAAGCAGAAGCTGCTTCCTTTTAAGTGTCCTTACTCTTGAATTAACATCTACAGATTCAGATCATGTGCTCTGTGGGGAGACAGCATGACAGATTAGGAAGGCTCTATTTTAACGATGCCTGTCACAAAATACATTAGGTATCTCAGACTGATTTTCTGAACTGCACCTTCCTGGCAAGTGTTTGAAGACAAATTTGTCCATTGTCAGCAAGAAAATGTAGAATATTTTAATATAAAAAGTGGAACTTGGAAGAGAATGGCCCCCACATTCTTTCCTAGCTATTTATGACATTTGTATTTTCAGTTTTCAGTTAGAGAGACATCTCATTTCACCTCTCAAGTTTTTTTTCATGTTTGGAGCAATGTTTATTAAGCTGCTTTTAATGAGTCCATGGTTTCAAAAGCACTAGAGAGAAATGTTAATTGGAGCTGTTAAGAGTCATTTGTAACTTATATAGTTCTACTAAACTCAATTTATTTCTCTTTAGGGATGATTGAGAAGTTTGTAAAGAAATAAATATCTTTAAGATTTATTAAATACTTACAAAACACGATGACTCTCCCGTTATGTCTTTAATTGTCTAGTAGGAACATGGCTATCAGATTGTAACAACAAATCATAACCAGACAGAAAAAAGAAATTAAAAAATTATAATAGGACAAATATACTTGGGAATTATAGCTCTTCATAACATTGTCTGACTTTTCTCACTAAATCACCTTTGTTTTAATTGCTTACAGCTTACAACCCAGCCATGGATTAAATGTTTTGTGTCATTTTTTTCTTAGGATGCTTACCTCCCTCAGGCTGCATTTGCTTCTTCCCTAAGTTATTTCAGCTGAAACAGGTTCGTTTGTGTCTGAGAGCATCATTGGGGAAAACTGTATTTAGTCATCCCACATTCTGTGGGCTTTGTACTGAAAATCCATGATCCCCATGTGTCTTCATTCCCTGACAGATCTGGCACTGAGAATCAAGAGGAAAACAGGAGAAGGAGAGACTTGGCCTTCTTGGGTAAGGAGGACAGGAACTTGGGAAAAAAAACTGACAGGAGAAGGTAACCAATCTGAAAAGCTGTAGTATGAGGAACTTGGAAATGGATTGCTAAAACACAAAGACATGAGTGAATGCTTAATAGGGATAGGCATGAAAACTGGAAAAGGCCTTGATGGAGGGAAATCAGCAGTGTGAGAAAGAGAAATGTTTTGGGAAATTACTTGGGCCATACTTGGCAAAAGACATGAGAAAACTGGGCTGTAACAAGACAGAATAGTATGTTGGGGATTTAGGATTTTCTAGAACAAAATTCTCAAATTAGTTTAGTAAGGAAAGGGAAATTGATGCAGCTGTTGAAACAAAAAAAAGGCAGCAACGCAACTAGGAACCAAGATAAGAGCAAAAAAGACAAAAACTGTCACACTTGAATGAAATGGACAGCGAAGAGAGATCCTGAACCTTCATGCTTCTTTGCTGCAAGCAAACACCTTCTAAATCTGCTGGTCTATGTCTCTCAAGTCTTTTCTGCCTGGTCTGCAGGAAATACATATGTATGGTGCTGGACAGCTAGTCCTAGCTAACAGAAAGCAGACTGGGACTTAGAGGGTCTCATTCATTTGAGAAACTATTAGGATACAGATGTAACACCACATTCCTTCTTGACTCCTTCCCCATAAAGAAACCTAAGAAACGGTAAATAAAAAACACGACAATGCTATTAAGGATATAAGCTCACACAAATAACAGGAAACAACAAATTGACAGTTACTTAGGCAATACAGTGATACAGTTCATTACATAAACACATTATGTATATGTGTGTACTCTTGCAAGGACTAATTCCACACTTCCCTAACTACCCAGCCGTCCTCATGGTGAAACAAGTATTCTACCTGTAAGAAAAGCAGTCTTAGTTTTGAGGGAGTGAGCAGTGAATGAGATCAAAGGGCGTTAAGCAATGAGTAAAGAGTGAACTGTAAGAAAGGGAAGAAGGTCAAGCAACACTGAGAGAAGAACTCAGTGGTGCCGCTTTAAAGTTGAAGACTCAGTCTGTCAAATACATATCTTTCTCTAGATGAAATCGTTAAAAGCTTTCACAGCTGAGAGAGAACTCTCTTACTGTATGTACATGTTCACTTGTGATTGCCAGTTCATACTAATGGCCCCAGTACAGGCATCTGGGAATGGAGAGAGCACAAAAAGTGCATTTGATAAACAAGGAACGTGCAGAATAAGATGGGAGACTCACATGCCATAGCATGTAGATCTAAATATGTGCTTAGTTTGTACAATATGAACATGAAATGCATGTTGGTCTCCAAGAGAGACAAAAAACCCAGTATGTCTTTCCTAGTGATACATCTATTAGTGGATATTTCTGGAAATGTTGGTGAGAAGGATGTCTATGTCATCTTCTGCCATAAGGAAGAACCAAGAAACTACAGACACTGAGATTTTCTCTGTGAGATCTGCACACCTAGATGGACAGACTGAGCAGACAATCTGAGCCCTGATATTTCCAAACTGGCACTCAAATTTTCATCTTCAATCACTGCCTTCTGGTATAATTTACGTGTGTTTGTGCAGCAGTATTTAAGGTGTGGTAGTACTTCAGCTACATCTATTACATCTTTTGCTTTGCACACGAATTTTCACTCAATCTGTCTCTGAAGTAACATGAGACAGGAACTGTTCGTTAAAGGTTTAACTAATTCATATCTAGAATTTCAAGGGACCAAGGTTCATCACTCTGTGACAGTCAGGAGATCTGCAGTCACAGACTTGCTGAAGTACAACAACTAAGTGTTCTGTCAAAGACTTCTAAGAGACAAAGGAAATGTTAATTTTAATTTTATAAAAAATAGAAAGAAAAGGCAGTGTGGAAGACTACAGGCTTCCTGTCTTTCCTCCAGCTTTCAAGGTCTTGCAATATTTACACGGTTTATGAGGATCATGAGTTTGCTCTTGGAGTCTCTGGAGCTCCTGCTCTCTGGTCTTGTAAAACTCAATAACATTTAAAGGTCTCCACAGCTCTGGTTATGCTTGAGTTATGCTGCTTTATGAAACTTAAGGGGCAGCCCTTCAGTTTTTCTTCTACCTTTCCCACCTTGCAAAAATCACTCCAAGTCTACACTGGATCACGGATTATATCATCTGATTCTTAAACTATGCAAGTTTCCTTCCCCTACTGCTCGTTGATTTTTTGTCAGAATTACTGGAGGCTGACGCAGATTTCTGTAAAGGTACTCTGATAAAATTACTGCTGTTTTTTTTCTTTTTGAATGGCTGAAGTTAAAGAAGCAAAACGCTGGCCTGCATCTGTCAAACTGCTGTCAGATTTACAACCAAATGATTGCATGAATAATTCCCATTCTGTAAAGCAGTATCAATGGTTAACTGCGGAATTCAGAAAACTGATGGTACTGTTCTAGCTAAAAATGAGTAGTTCTGCATCAGAGTGACTCTGGTAACTTAGGACTGAAATGCCAGCTGACCACCTTTGCACAGAACTATTACAGGGCAACGCATTTCAGCAAATCCCTTCTGGCTCAGATAAGTGTAAGAGTTGTTAAATAAACCAGATTAACATATGGAATAAGAATGAGCAATATGTTCCTTCATTCCTGAAGATTACAGGCACATGTGGCTTGAACAAAGCAACACCCAGTGAGAAGATGAGATAGAAAGATTTTGTGTTCTCAGATGAAAATAGCGAACAACAACAACAACAACAACAAAGCTTATTTTTATGCCTAAGTTCTGGCAATAATTAATAGTGTTGATTAACTACAGGATCCTTAATTCAAAGATTACCCAAGCAAGATCATTCAAGACTTAAAAAGTATACTGCTAAAAGGCTCAACAGCAATAACTGATGAACTAGAGTTATGCAAAAATGTTACGGGCCAGACTTTAAACTCAAGGCAGCCACTACTTCTGAACCTTCCTGAAGGCTCCCTTTCGGAGTAAATATGGAAAATTACCCAAGCAGACGTCCAAGCAACCCCTATTACACAGACTACAGACAACTCAGCTGCATCACAGCAGCTTCTGCAAAACCTGAAGGTAAATTTCATTTTCCGCAGATCTACATGAGTGTAGTGATAAGGTTTTATTTCTCATTCTGTAAGGGGACAGTGTGAATCTCTGGTTGCATTCTATATTCATTAGTCACTCACACACGCATTCTTCTTGGGAAGCCTCTGTTTCTTAGAGAAGTGTGATATAAAGCTTACCATTCAATGATATAAGACATGATGACATTCATAAGGCTAACTAAAGTGAAAGATGTTTAAGTCAGGGTCCAAGTTGACAGATATCTAAGCCAATGCTAGCAGTTGCTTCAGTACAAGATGGTAATTATCTGTTTAGAAATAGGGTTTTTACCTAAATTTCAGAGGAACTAGATTAATTGTTTCCCTTAGGAAAATGTCCTGCATCTGTTATTCCAAAACCCATTTGACTTACTTCACACTTTTGCACATTAAACATGAAGAAATATTTCTTTACTTTGAGGGTGATAGAGCACTGGAAGAGGCTACCCAGAGAAGCTATGGAGTATCCTTCTCAGTAGACACTCAAAACCCGCCTGGATGCTTTCCTGTGCAATATACTGATGAACCTACTTTAGAAGGGAACGTTTAGAGGAAGTCATCACAACCAACTCCTCTGTACACACTGAAGTATATGATTATTAAATCTTCACAAAATGAAAAAAAAATAAATGCAAGTAGTCTCCTCCAAAACCAGTAAGAAGTAATTACACTGCTTATGATTAGAGGAGGTGTTTTGGAGGACAGAAACACATATGGAAGAAAGAAACATACATGGAAGACTACCACAACTGCAAACATAACTTTCAAGTAGTTATAAAAGATTTCCTCACAAATTCTGTTTTCCACTTTTCTCTAGGGACCTGAACTGACAAGTTTACTTCCTAGGACCAAGCAGAGCAAGATACTTCAGGATATATATAAGCAAGCACAAGTGCAACCCCAGAGAATTCAGTGGGACACGCCACATCTCCTACACTACATATGCACTTATATACCCTTCACAGAACTCCTTGGTGCTTTTTTTATACACATATTAGTCTCAGTTCCAGAACTAATAAAGTGTACAAGCTTCCCAAGTGACCTCTTGAAGTCTTCAAGTGAAGGAACAAAACTTAGAGAAATACAGCACCTTTGGAATGACTTATGCTTACAGGAGTATAAATGTCAGCGACACACCACAGGATTGTAGCTGAAAAATAGCTCAGGATTATTTTCTTCATCTGCTGTAACCTTTTCAAATTAAGTTCCAATTTCATGCTCTCACACTATATTTTATGGCTCTTTCCAGTTCTGGTCACATGAAATGTTACTTTATAGGATACAGCCATCTTCTAACAGAAGAGAAGATTTTAAAGCAAATAATAGTACACCTACATCTCTGGAGTAAGTTACTCTACTGAAAGTTCACACCAGGAGGACCCTGTAACATGAACCAAGCTCTTATAGTTTGGATTGTTGCTTTACTCCTAGCAGGCTGGATTATTAAATTTGTTTCAGTAAACGCTATCTGATTAGAATAGAACAGGATGAGTGCTTTTCAGACCTTGGGACATGGTCTACTCATAAAGTTACTAAAAAAACAAATAAACCTTCCCAACAAAAATTTTCACGATACCACAGAAAAACTACACATGGTGTACACATTGGAAAAAGTAATAAAAGAGCTGGGAGGTAGATAAAATGTAACAAAATCACAATGCATTAGAGAGAGAGTCTAATATATCCCTCCTTATTTTTTCTCACTGATGTTGCAGGACACTATCACATAATTTTCCCAGTGTTTGATCTCCTTCTACTTTTTTCTTTCTGATTCCTCAAGCCTCACATTTTTCCACCTCCTTCAGATCCCATAGGATAATGCATTAGTTAGCAGGAAGGTAAGAACAAAAGAAGATAAATTTAGATTAGATGCCAGGGGGAAGTTTTTCACTGAGAGAATGGTAAGGCACTGGCACAGGCTGCCCAGAGAAGCTGAGGATGTCTGCTCCCTGGAGGCACTCAAGGCCACATTGGATGGGGCTCTGGGCAAGTCAGATCTGGTGAGTGGCAGCCCTGCCCACAGGAGGAGGTTGGAACTAGGTGATCTTAGAGGTTCCTTCCAAACCAAGTCATTTTATTATTCTATGATTTTATGAAATGGGCTCAGATGAACAATAAATCAAGATCTGTTACTGAGAACAAAAGGAAGACAGCAGAGTTTATTCAAAGAGATAATAACATTGAAAGATTAATAGGAAGGTACAGCCTATAGAGTTGTAAGCCCATGGTTCCCAGCTAAGATCTCTTCCTGCTCTGAGATCTATTTAAATATCACAAAGAAGGTGTTTGCCTTGCGCAGTGTAAGATCTAGAGCACAACAGAGCTTCTCATCAAATAGTTTTCTCCTCATGGAAACCTGCAAAGATTTCCATGAGATCCTCACTGAACTTGAGGTTGTTTGGGCTATAAAGGAGAATAAAGATGGATGTTTTTTTCTGAAATAAAGACCTTGCTGGAAACCTTGTCTGTCTAAAACCAGGGATTCATTTCAGTGAGATCCCTCTTTTAGAGAAAGTGGAGTATGAAGAATCTGGTTTTAACTTTGATGCTAGATAAGACTTTGGTCATCTTCCAGTTGAAAAAAAGAAACAACTGAAAACACTGACATTCCGCATTTCATCTTCCACACAGGATGTTCCCGCCTACATGCAGAGCTCTTAGTATACTTCTGGACGTGAATCTTACCTGCCAGACACCATGCAAAACTGTCACTGGGTAGTTCTGCGTAGTTAAGTAAACATATATATTTTAATAAAAAAGACCTGTGTCTTGGAAAGAACAAAGAAAGGTGTTCTAGAGTAAACAAAGATGTTATACCATTCTTCTAAGTACTAATGTTTCCCAAGGCTTTGAACTTTGACTGCTATTTTACAAATTCCCATGAAGCCAATTTTCTACTAGACTTGAAGTTGGACTGTGGAACTGAAGAGGAAAAGGAGAAAGGCCCCCAGCCAGAAAAGAAACACTTCAGTCTGACTGGTGAGTATTTCTAATTCTTGCTGCAACCAATTTTTTGTCTTGCAAAAAACGAAGGGATATGAGACCTTGAAAAGGCACAGGGAAATAACTAATTCCCAAAACTGTTGTGAAAAATCATCCTCTCTTCGTGACTTTCCAAAAATCCTCCAACATCACTGGTGAGTTCAGCAACACTTTGTATGAACTGCAGGCTCATTTATCAAGTCATGACTTGCTGTGTCTACATTTCTTAACAACTTCTCCCCACTATATGGCACTTTTGTGACTTTCTATAATGGCTTGGCTGCTAACTCGCAATGGCAAAAGGTAAAAAGAATTCCTGTAAGGGCATGTAAACCCTCTTCCAAGTGACACAGAAGTCCTTACACTTCGTTAACCTTTATTATAAGTTACTCACCAGAAAAGTTACTTTACTAAAATCCATACTATGGTTTCACTCTACAAACCATGTCAGAATGCTAAATTGCAGTAAAATACTGCTCACCTTTTTATGAACCCAAGATTAATGATGCAGTGTAGAAGGGAATATCAGTGCTGCTAGGAGCGTAATAAGTCACATTCAATTCTAAAATAGCTCATCAAGAACAGGCAGCAAAACAGCACAAATGGTTCCCACAACTAAAGTCCCACTCCTCAACATACCCATTACTGAGACATCATATTCAACCAGCAGGGTTGCCTCTTGTCCACATTGTTTGAGAATACTCATAGCCTCAGCATGTGTTGTTCCAAGCAGTCGGATCCCATCAACACTCAGCAGTCTGTCCCCAGGTTTGATTGTGCCCTCTCTGAAGGGAAATTAAAAAAAGGATCTTTATTAATATTAAACAAATTGATTTGGAGATAATACTATTTATGAAAAGCAATTCTCTCACACCCTCTCTTGACATTCATCCCTCTTAACACTTAACATTTACTTTGACAGTGAGAATGTTCAGAGGGCACAGTGGAAAGGAAATTGCTTTAATTGGAAAGTCAGTGACTGGAAAACAGCTTAACACATAGCTAAATAATCAAGTCATGTTAAATAACAACCAAGTATAGCTTCTGCTTCAACATATGCTTTGTTTCTGCCTTGTCCACACAACTCCTCTTTCATACACTCATAGACACCTTCCCCTAAGAGATTTTCTTAGAAATGTATACAAGGTATTATAAATAAATGAGAAAAGAAGCAGACTGTAAAATATGAATGTCCATTTTCTGATTTTCTTCAAATACCTCCTACGTGGATAGTTTCATTTTCTTTTCTTCCTACCCAAAAGCAATTTGTCTACAAATGCACACTGTCTCCTAGGCTTATCTCATAACATACTCAGAATTATAATAGAAAATGAAGTACTAACATTGCCAGCTTAAGAATCAGGGATAAAAACAAAAAGGAAAGGGTGACGATGGTGGGGAGGACAGGGAGGGACAAAAGACAAAAGCTCTCTTGAAGAGTTTACTGGACTCCAACTGGACTCTGAGCCACTGATCACAACCCTCTGAGCTCTGACAGTCAGCCAGTTCTCAACCCACCTCACTGTCCATGCATCTATTCCACAATTCCTCAACTTTGTTATAAGGATGTTGCAGGAGACCGTGTCAAATGCCTTGCTGAAATCAAGGCAGACTACATCCCTTGCTCTCTCCCCATAAACCCAGCCAGTAATGATATCGTAGAAGGGCACCAGGTTGGTCAAGCATGACCATCACATATGAATTCATATGCAGATATCAATAACGGTCTTAAAACAATAGCAAACAACAACGCTCAAGGACATAAAACTACTTTCCTGGTGTACAAGAGAAAAAGACAGTGGTGTTAGCATATAAAAAGCGTAACTAAGAGCTTCAGCACCTGTTTGAAGACTACAAAAATTGTGCTCTGACCTATTACAGAGATTTGATCTCACTATTTTAGGTTAATTTTCTCAAGTGTTTAATAAGTAGTCTTGGAACATGCAAGATACTCTGTTAAGCTCACACCACACTGTGGTGCACTGAGCCACTGTGGTTTCCTATTACTGCTATTATTGTTACAACTAAATGTGTAAGTTTCAAAGGAACAGGTTTGAATAGATTTACTTCACTCCACATCTTAACTTCTATCCCAAATAATTCACTTTTCTCAATTTCTCTTTTGCTTGTGGTACAGGGAAAGATGAATTGTACCTGTCTGCAGGCCCTCCGGGTCTAACACATGTTATTACAACAGGACGAGATTTATTTCTGTCATCGTGTGCTCCACCTAGGAAAAAAAAGTGAGAGAAAGCACACCTTCATTTTATGCATTTTATGAAAGCTCATTTCCAAGTGCTAAGGTTTGCAGCTTGCACATTTATATATGGGCTAAAAAAAGCAAAAAAGTGATGAAGCAATCAATATGCATCTCTCACAGTTTTGATTTGAAAAAAAACCAAAAACCAAAAAACTTATTGTATTGTATACATGATTCTTTATACATTTCTACAGAGTGACTCCTATTAAAGGTATATTACTTTCTTAGAAACTTTACTATCCAAATTTGATCTCATTGTGAAAAATGACTGCTCTGTAATGTTTGCTGAGCTGAGAAAAAAACACCCATACCTCACGTATGTGTACTTAACAACTTCCTGCTGATTTCCGTGGTGTGAAATGAAGTTATTCATGTTCTTGGAATAGAGGATAAATTACCGTTGTTCCATAAACAAAAATTAGAGCAGTTCATAAAAGCAGTACATTAATGTGTGGAAGAAGTAATACATGAATCAGAGATTTTTTAAGAAACTATTAGTCATAAATTTTGAAATATTTTCTAAGTGCTACAGAAACTTCTTGCCTCTTTCGCTGGTTTGGAAAATAGAGACTGTTCACATTCAATAACTCACCTCTTATTACAAACCCAAAAGTGTTCCCCTCTTTATGTAAAGTAACTTCCACAGTTCTGAAGATGACACCCGTTCCTTGTACAGCTAAAAAAAAGAAAAAAAAATCCACACCATTATTATTACTATTCTTACTCAAATAGATGTATGCCCTTCTCAAACTAAGCTAGCTGTTCTATTTGTGCCCAGCCAGTTGGATTCCATGACAGAACAATGTTTTTTTTTTTAAATAATGTTGTGCCAGATTTTGTGCAAGACTTTTACTGTATTTCATAGAATCATAGAATGGCTTGGTTTGGAAGGGACCTCAAAGATCATCTGGTAGCAAACTGCACAACACACAAAGATAAAACCAAACCCCAACAAAACTGTATAAAATGAATGCTCTGTGAGGTGCAGAATTAATAAAACTTACGTCCTGCAATGCCCCAGCTTGCAATAATCCCAGTTTCCCAGGTCCCCATTACAACGACCCAAGGTGCATGCTGACAGCCCATGGCTCTTCCTGCCTCTCCCTCAGGGTCCTTCCTGCCCTGGGACCCTTCTGCCCAAGTGCCTACCTCCACAAAACATGAAGGAATGTACTTTTTTTTTTTTTTTTTCTCAAGTCTTTCAATCCCCATTAAACTTGACTGACCATAACCAGAAATTTTTTAAGTTACTGCAGGGAACCAGAGAAACGAGCCTGTAAAATCACAGAAATCTCATTTCCTTAGCATAACAAGCTAAAGATGACTGTCCAAAGCATTGCTTTGTCTTGCAGTAATTTCTGGTACAACTCAAAGCTTGGGATGGTGTTATCAACATCCACACAGTTCTTTTTCAGCTAGAAACTCCTCATCAACAGAAAAAGATAAATTACAGAGATGACAACTCTTGCCTCTACCCCTATCAACTGAAATTAGCCCAGTGCACAGTGCAAGCTGTATTTGCATGTGCTGTCTGCTTTGTGTGGCTCGCTGGGGACAGGCAAGCCATGTAGCTCAGCAGCGAGGAAGGGCACGCAGCATCCTTCCACTTCAGCAATGACCACTCAGGCAGTGGTACTTCCACATCGAGCTCATCCAGGGAGCTGAGAAAAGCCCTTAGCTGTTAGCAATGAGAGGCAGATGCAAAGCAGACCGCTCATGTTCCAGTTTGAAACACTGAGGTGGCTTGAGCTGAAAATAGAAGCTGGATCCTCCTGCTGTGCGCACAGCCAGCCAGGGAAGGAAGCACTAGGGAGAGTGGGATTACCAGTGCTCAGCCAGATGTAATCCATCATTATTAATGTACTGACATTTCCCCACTTAGAAACCAAAACAGTCCTCTCTCTGAAGGGCAGCTATGACAACAACAGTAGAACTTCATTATGTATGGGGCAGGGAAGGAGGTGCCAGGTTTTCACTACACAACCTACCAAAAAACCTCTGTTTATAAGAAGTCACTTTGTCTAGCTTGTTCATCTAATTTAATGGGAACAACTAAACTGCTGATTATCTCCAGCATTATTAGCCATGCTTGTATGAAGGGATCAGAAGTTCCAAGGTCTTAACAAAAAGATTATGACCGCTACTGTAATTTACCATAGCAAACCGCTGCTTCTGTAGATGAGAGCGGCACATTAGCCAACAGTGGTGAAAATGAAAAAAGCCTACTTGAGTAAGTGCAAAACAAATTATTCTCATACAACAACTACATCTCTAGCAAAATAATTCTCTAGAATAATAATTCAGTTGACTTCATCACCTCAAACAATGTGTTTTTGAATGTGAAGTTCCCTCAGCACAGGCAAACACCAATCAACAGAGAACATTCCAAATATTAAGGCAATTGTCAGGAGCTCGTAAAAGCAACCAAATATGTAATTAGGCTAACTCTCCAGCTGCTACAAAACAGTAGGGAATTCATTCTCTTCTGAGCACTGTCAAAAAGACTGATGGATTTTTCTGCTTTTATTGCACTCAAAATCTTTATTTAAGGAGACAAGAGCTTCCTAGCTGGCTCTGCAGTTTCTTCTGGCCAAGCACCAGAAAACCTCATCTCCTCCCCTCCAGTGAGCAGCATGAAAGAGCACACACTTTTAAAGGTTCCTCATTCAGCCCCCTTGGCGCCACATGTCATTTACTCCTTCACTTTAGGCCCTAGGTTTCCAGATTACCATTACTCTGGCTTTCATTTAATAAGTGAGGGCCTCAATTCCCCCTGATTTTCTCCCACTGTGTCAGAGACATAAACATAAAAAGAAAGGGCAAATAAAAAAGGCAAGGAAGACATTCAATAGCACTCTTTCAGTTTGGCGTTGACTTATACTTGCATTTTGAAGACAATCCAACTCAATAAGAAGTCTTTATTTCAATAACAAAATTCTTGCAATTTTACCTATCCCTATAGACTACTTCACTGGGTCTTCTGCCCCAGAAATGAGGGAAGAAAAGGTCAGATATTCATTGGTCTCATCTCAGATCTTACTACACAAGGACTGTCTTGCCCTGGAATCTATCTAATCTAGTTCCCGGTATTAGAAACTGGAAAAAAAATAGTGAAAGATGACAAAACTCAGCTCCGTCATCAGCTAGATTTATGCTCCTAATGCTCAGAGCACCTCTGAGAGCATATCCCTGTATTGCCAACACTTTTTGTATCACTTTCACTTCCTGCAATAAGCCAGAAGAAAAAATTATAAGAACAATCATTAGCAAAAAAAGATCACCAACACATCCACCTCAGTGTTGACAACAAATCTGTTATCAGCATAGGTTTCACTTTGTTCTGCTTTTACTTACAGACTGGAGGGAGCTCATATTCCACTTCTAAAACAACCCTCTCGCCAACATTCTTCAGCAGACTGATGATCTCGTCATGGCGAAATTTGGTCAGGTTGATGCCATTCACAGATTTGATGTAGTCACCTACATCCAGCTGGTCACTCCTACGAAAAAGTACATATTCTTTTTGTTAAAGACCGATCTGTTGGACCAAACTAATTACTCTAAATTAATGTTTAGTAATGGCTAGAAACAGTTTTTCCATTCATCTAGATTGAAACAAATTGATCTTTCAAACAGAAAGTGGCCTTTAAGAACTTAATCTGATCTAGTTTGTTAAATATTAAAAGAACATCGTTGCATTATTAATTTCTGATGTACAGAAACATCTGTACTATACAGGAATTGGATGATTTGGCTGGTTTAGGCATAGGATATGGGAAAATGCCTCCCCATCTTTCTCTCTCTCTCTTTGGGATACTTCCAGAACTATTTTTTCAGACAGCAGTTGCCTTCACAGTTAACATCATAGCTATAGGAGACAGGCCACAGCCCAAAAGCATATGTTTTGCTCAGTTACTTGGAATGATTTAACTTAATCTTTATCTCTTGACCTGTTTTTCTCATAAGTAACTGCATTTCATTTTCCTCTGTAGTATGCAAGGCAGCTATGACTTTAGACTTCTAAAATAAGCTGATGAACCCCCTTGTTCATTAAATTATGATGGTATTACGGTTAGGTTTTCAGTTTTACTTTTATCCTCAGTATTTTATGCTGTTTCTCTCAAGTTTGCATTCAAGGACAAAAAAAAAAAGTCAAATTTCTGTAATTTAGAAGAAACTTGATTAGTCTCATGATAACTTTTAAATACCTCATTGGTAATTCTAGCTTTTGTCAAAGTAGCCTTGAGGGAAGAGGGGGACCAGCTGTTGCCATTTCTGAGATTCTCTGGTCTGATGGTCTGTCACTACAGATGCATACAGTCACATATTCGTTAGTGACCTTTCTGATGAAGTATGTATTTCTGAAGCATTCACATCTTATAATGTATTTTGTATCCTGAAATGTGGTTACCTAGCAGCGATTCCTCCTTGACGAAGGTTAGATACTCTTGGTTTCCCATCCTTGTCGATTCCACCTGATACTGTAAGCCCTAGGGTAGTGCCTTCTTTTTTCATTAATTCAACTATCGTCGAGCCCTTGAATTCCTCTGTTGAAAGAAAATTATTGGCACTATTAAAATTAAATGATGACACAGATGTTGCTTTTCTAAAATGCCATCTACTTCCCAAGAAAATAACTGTGTATGTTACTAAGAAATAATATATGCATCTGGAGATTCTTTAAGTTACAATTGACAAGTTCTGTCCACAAGACTTTGTGTATAGGGGATATCCAAGATGCACGTTCTGTAAAAGGTTATTTAAAACTACACCAGTGTGCTAGTATACTACTATACAGAACCAATAAATACAAAGCCCAGTAATGCTTAAACTAAAGGTTGTTGTTTCACATTTTAAAACTTCTCCTCTCATTTTCTGTTTCTCCTTCCGAATTTCTATGCTTTAAAAAGCACTTCAGCTTGTAACTAAATAAAAGGGTAAAAGACACAGTGATACGACGGGACTAGAAAACTTCAGACTCAATTTGAGGCCACTTGCAGACATCAGTGATAATCAGAAGAATTGAACACGATAGGAATCCAGACAGAGATTAAATGCACCAAATTGTAACAGTTTTATTGCTTATTCTTGCACAGAGAGACTAACAGTCCGAGTTCTCAGCTGATTAGGTATAAAGTATGTGAAGTTCTCCCATAGTCATGTGCTGTCGGGGACACCCTCCTCTGCAGTTTGTCCAGTTGGCATTCTCTGAAAATGTCAAGCTACTCTCACAGAGCTCAGCAAATGCAGGCCCTCTGCAACAAGCAGCCTCAAGCACTCAAAAGGAGTTGGCCTTACTTCAGGTGGCTGGACACAGCAATGTGCACACACACAGCTGCAGCCACACTGGAGCCATGAAGCACTCATACCTTGTGTCTACTGCCTCCAGAGAAGATCTATTAAAACTACCATCTTCCCAGATATTCTGGAAAAAAAAAATACACTAAGTCCTAAAGATTCACTCTGAAAATGATGGCATTCCAGAAGGATCATTTGTCTCTAAGGTTCCTTTTCAGCACCAACATGCAGCTTCTGGGTGAACTGGTGACAGATGTATACACTGAAAATACAGTGTGTCAGCACTGCAATGAACTAGCAATCTTGCCATGGCAGCATGAGACAAAGATAAAGAGATACCCAAAAAACAAGGAAGTTCATTGTATACATTCATTTGTTCACCTGTAAGCATTAGAAGCACAGAATAAGCACTACATGAAATGCAGCAATGGTCTTTCAGTATCTTCCCAGAAAAGATAACCTCATATATCATGACCTCAAGATGAACAACAGCTAATCTGAACAAGAATTGCCAGGACTGAGAAATACAGAATTAACACCAGAGGGCACAGGGATGCATTTAAATGAGCCTTTAAAGCCCTGGTAGAGTATCCTGTGAACTTTGGTATTGCTTTAATTGCTGAATCTGCTGCAGACATGGCATCACCTTATGGAGGGTTCCTGCTCCAATTTCGGTGGCCGACAGGCTCTTCTATCCGTTCTGGCTGCTGATAACCTCACTTCACTTATTCACACTTCTACCACTGTACAGTATGACTGAAATGCTTCGGTAAAAATTTTCATGAGCTTATAAAGCACCTACTAAATAAAAAATTCTGTGCTGTATTTGGTAGCACGCGTTGGTCTAACTTTGAGGTAACTATTCCAATAGTGGAAGGTTTATTATAATAAGATGGGTGACAAGAGACTGTGAGAGCGTTCAAGACATGTCCCTGCCCAATCAGATGCAGACAGTAGCATAGCTACATCATGCATATAACTTGGCTGACATCAGAAGAGTTTCAAGCACCACCTGGAAGCTACTGAGCTTCCACAATAACATTTATGCACACCTGGCCATTCTGACAGTTCAGAAAGAACAGTTGCGATTACCTGCACATGAACATGCAGACAAGTTGCATAGCAGTAAGAGACAGTATGGAACAAAATGCTATTTTCAGTTTTATAAAATACCTGCTGGTATTCATAGTGGTTACAGGAGTCACTCACTGTACTTACTGCAACCAAAAATACTGTATAGTTGCATCCACGATGCACATTACAACCTCAGGTGCTGGGTTGGTGTGTTCTACTTGTTTATTCTGGATTTACTTGATGTTGAGATCAAGATTCAAAAGGTATTCACCTCCTCCCCTCCCTCCCAATTAAAATCATCCCTTTAATTTCCCAGTAGTACAATCTAATTCTCAGGACCATCTAAGCATTTTGTTCAACAAATACTTCACTAGAACATGTACAGAGAATATCAACAATGTGCTAAGCATGCCTAATTTTTTGCCATACCATAATACTGCTATGTGTTTCAATCTTTTAAAATAGGTTCTGAGTTCTCAATCCAATGCTGGGAAATACTCTGCTGCTTGGAGTGACCTATAGGACAGATGATCCATGGAGGGGTTTAAACCAGCTAATGATTACACAGCTCCCTCCAACTGCTGGCATGGAAATTAATGACCAGGCTAGCTCCTTCTCACCATCTATTTTGACAAATCTCTGTATACCTCTGCCAACAGACAGTGACCTCTAGACACTCTTCCTAGGTAGGCAGAAAGAAAGAGATGTATTAGTGCTGCAAAGGGAGGTGGTGAGGAATGCTCACTGCTAACTAACAGATTAGGTCACCTAGGAGTACACAACAGTTTCATTAGGCTTGCCCCTCTGAAGGGTTTTGTCATTTTTTTTCTTGCTTTCTAACATAATCATAGCAGGAACAAGTTAATCTGCTTAATTTGGTTTTGTGTATGACAGACTGCTGTCCTGCAAAGAGCTCTCACACTTCATATCCCAGTCTCCATTTTTCATCTCTCCTTTTTTTAATTGCCCATGATTACTCTTTTTCTAATATTATATTATATTATTTATTTATATATTATACTATATTATATTGTGTGTTTACTTATCTGCACTCCTTCTACATTATTACTACAGACTAATCCCACAGGAGTATTACCAAAATGCTCAATATCTGAACAAACCAGGGACTCCATTTCTACAATCTCCTCTCTAACAAGCAATGGCATCTCTACATGCTGTTGTTTAAATAACACAAGGTCAGCCTCTATTCTCCAGGTAACAAAAAGCTACGTTACTTTTTGTAGGTTAAAACCATAATTCATGTTATCAGCTCACTCATAAGTCATTACTTGCCAACCAGCAAGCTCCTAATTAGTCAGAAGGCTCTATTTCCCACATGCACTCCCACAGCACTAACAGCATCAGCACAGCCAGCATCAGAAGGGAAGGCAAAGAAGATACTTCCAGATTTCTTATAATTTATGAGGAAAATAGGAGTTCAGTTTACAAGCCCTTTGTTTAACAGCAAGCTAAACAGAAAACATGAGCTTAGGCAACAGTATCTTCCTCCTCCGCAACAGTTCATGAAGTATCAGATGTAGAAACACCACTCTTGCAACACATTTCTGTGATATCAGCCATGAGAATTACTCTAACAGGAAACTGCACTGAGAAAAAACAGTTCCAAGTCTATAAAAAGCCCAAATCAATACCATTTTACACTTTAGCCTGAGAAACACACTTGTGAGCTTCTTCCCCTCCCACCTCTAACAACTGCAGTAGCACTCAGTGCAGCATGGCTCCCAGCGGGCTCTGAGCACAAGATGAGACCCCGGGGCTGCCCCAGGACCACCAGAGCTTCCAGTATCTGTACAGGGCACAGGTCCATCCCCACAGCTTTGCAGCTGTCCACTTACCCATGGCACAGGGCTGGGGAATCCCACCGCATCCTGGAGACGGGCTCATTATGGGGAGTGCAAGCGTGCACGCACACTTGTGCACGCATGCAGATGTAACATGGAGATGAGTTTCCACTTCAGAGAGCTTAGCGCGGATCTCCAGTCCTGTAAGGTGGAGCGTATGCAGCAGCTCAACTCTGAAGGAAACATTATGCTCTTGGGTTTTTTTTCCTTAGTTTCTCATATGAATGCTTCTATTAGATTCGTTGCTGCAGCAGTGCAATTATGTGTGCACTGTTACGTCAGCTGGTGCAACAAGACTATGTCTGCAACCAGGAGACTACAGGGGTTCTCAGTGTGGGACAAGAATACCACAAAGATAAGCAAGCGTTCAATCTCCCTGTAAGAAGATGAGTAAATAGAATAGCTTGCATGTAAGCAAAATCCAAGAAACATTATGTCAAATTGTTTTTCCTTCAAGCAGAACACTTTTACAATAAAACTCCAAGGATTTTAAATATGATCAGACATTCTGTAATTTTCTGCATCTTGATGTATGTAAATCACATGTTTTAATGAATAAAAAGTACAACAAAACAGAACAAAACAAAATAAAACAAAAAAACTGGGATTCAGAAAATAATTTCTCCCAGAACAACATTTGAAAGCCACACAGAACACTTAATCAAAATTTTATCACCTATATTATATGTTCCTACAGTTTTATATCTTAATTTACATTCTAAAGTAAAATTGAAAAACTTTTCCCTTTACACCAGACACTGTCCTTTTGTTGTTGTTGTTGTTCCCTTCTGTGAAAATTTCATTTTTAGATACAAGAAAATATCTACAATCTATGCAATCAGGTCAAGCTCCTGTATCCTCCACTTATACGATGAGTTTGTTTGGTGCAGCCAGAACAGAGCACAAATAAAACTTAACCTAAAATTGAAAGAAAGCTTGCTGTTATTGACCATTTCCTACCAGAAGACATACATGATCAATAAGTAATTGGTAAGCCTGTTGAAATACAGTCAGTGCTGTCCTTGTGTGGATATTCCCTATATGTCAACAAGAATTCTGCAGAGGAAACATTTTGCTCTAAGTTTCAGCAGGCATCTCACAGCTTAATAAGAAACCACATAAGATAAAGTCAGATCTTAAGGAACAGACAGCTGTTTGTTATCCTGCGGACGTCATGTCTGCTCGATGTTTCACGTCCTGTGGGTAGGTGTATTTCTCTCAATATGACAAGAGGTATGTCAGCAGGTGATGAACACTCTGCTCCTTGTTGCCCTTTTCCTGACTGGCTGTCAATAACTGTGAAAACACCTAAATTTTCATTTAAAAAAAAAAAAAAGGCAGCAGACAAAAACACAAGGGTGAAGAGAGTCTGGAAACACAAAGCTGACCTTAACCTACTCTATGCCATCTCCTCAAGCCTATGGACAGACAGTGCCCAAACACTGTACAGCTACCAGTGACAGCAAGGCTCACACACCAAATTTGCCTAAAATAGACTCAGTCTATACTGAAAGCTATTTTGAAGGTTTATGAGTCCATAGGATAACTTCGCTACTGTGGAAATATCACCTAAAAAAATATGCCTTCCGTCAGCATTCATGAACTAGAAGAAGTCGGGCTATTGCTGGGCCTAAGCATGACACAGAGAAGCAAACAATGATATTTTATGATCCACCACAGGCTGCAATATATGGAATATATACATGAAATATATATATGGAATATGATGAACTCACTGAAATGCTAAGCCTACAGGACGTGGCAGCACAGGTTGTATTTGGGCTGGTTTGTTTCCCAGCTAAAAAGAGCTCTGTTCTTGCATTATTTGGTCCTGGGGATGTTTTTCATATTCTTAGGCATAAAAAAGCAGATAACCTCAGCAGCTAAATCTCTCTAAATCAAAATGCAGATATACAACAGGTATGTTCTTCATTTTAACATCAAACATAAGTACCAGATTTGAAAGCCTGTTTAGACACCAAACAACTTGAAATCAACATAAACATCCTAAAACTGAAATTAAATAACTACCATTCAAAAGCCTCATCTTTATCAGTGTGATGAGACATATCAGTTTGTTAGCAGAACTGTATCACTATCCAGTATACGACACAGTTATCAAACCACACATAGTAACTTCAGTGATTACGTTTCAGGAGAGATACATTTAGCAGGACCATAAGAGTGAGATACTTCCTACAAAAATTGGTTTTGGTGACAGTGACAGAGAAAAACCCACAAACAGCTGCTGGAGAACTCCATTTCTTTTCATTTTTGAGAGTGACCAGAATTAAACCATTATTACTTTACTAAGACGCAACATTTCCATCCCACAGCCTAGTGTGCAGTTATGACAAACAGTCCCAGTGCATTTCTAGCAGAAGCACAGCCATCCAAGCAAAGGCACATGATAAAGAGTCAAACATTCCACTTCTACTTGAATCCACCTCTCTTATATAGGAGCGGTGAAAAACATTTGTCAGAAAATGCAAAAATGGCAAGCTATGGCATGGCACTACATGAAACCAGTTTTCACATAAATATACTGTGAATACAAAACCATTAATCTGAGTTATCTCAATATAAATGATGTCATCTGATTTCTTTAATAACCGGAGCTACTAGAAAATACTGTCAGTGACTGATCCTTAATTCTTCTCTCCATAGTTTGCTTTTCAAACTGTGTTACAGATGGAAAACATCAGGAACCTAGTCAGAAAAACAGCAAGCCCTTCCCTCCATATTTTCTTGATCTGGCTAACAACAAGGCTTGTGGAGGAATGAAATTAATGAAGACAGTAAGGAGACAGGTGGGAACTATTTCTTTTCATTTCACCTAGGTTTTAACTGCTTGGTGGGGAAGGGCAAACACCACAGCCTCTAAAAATGTTTAAAACTGCCATTTGAAGGAGACTGTATTTTTAAGGTATCTTTTTGTCATTCTTTGCTCACGTGCTCCTTGTTTTCTGCGTTTGTGCAGGTGTCTGCAGAGGTGGAATGTAATGTAGTACAGAACATCTGCTTCGAAAGAAATTGGAAACATACAACATCAAAGTTTTATAATCCCCTATTATAGGTAAAGAATCAAATTACAAGCTTGAATTCTTATAAGTATATAAAAGAACAATCAATGTATTTTAATTAAAATGGATTTAGAATGTAAGATAAGCTTAAATCTTAAGTGTAAAAATGACAGAATTACAACTCATAATCCCTGAGCAAATCTTGGCAGGAAAATTCAATTAGAGGATAAATTATTGATAAATTTATAAAGCATTAGAACATCTGTCTTCAGGAAATATGAATACTTTCAAGTATTTCTCTAAGATGCAGATTTAATGAAATCACAATATACAACTTTTTTTTTGTTGCTGTTACCTCCAAGAAACACGAGCCTAGAGCACCACTTTGTACCACGGTGGGAATAAAGACAGTGTGTGAACTGCAAATTCACTCAACAATGTATTCTAGTTACAACACATTTATCTTCCAAGTTAGCTGTGAATTTCTAACACTTTTGTTGACAGCATTCCTTGGGAGAGTATGTATTTGTCAATTGCCACCTGCACTGCTTGAGCCATTGCAATGACCTACATCCTTAACTTTGGTAAGGATCTGTTCCACCTTGAGGCCCACCAAATTGTCAAGGCTGAGCTTTCTGAAGCAAGGACAATGGAGGCCTCAGCACAAAAAGCACAGTGATGAATGACTTAATGGTCTCAACCTTAACAACCTCTTCAATACACATTTCAGGGCTTTCCAAAGATCAAATATTTCTGCTTCCACACAGTGTCAGTTTTATGCTTGGAAAGGAAATGAGTAGAATCATAGAATCGTTAAGGTTGGAAATGATCACTAAGTCCAGCATCGATTCACCATCACCATGCCCACTAACCATGTCTCTTAGTGTCACATTTACATGTTTCCTTCAATACCTCCAGAGGCAGTGACTCCACCACCACCCTGAGCATCCTGTTCCATTCTTTCTGAGAGGAAATTTTTCCCTAATACCCAACCTTAACCTCACTTGGTGCAACTTTAAGCCATTACCTCTCATCCTATTGCTGAGAAGAGGCCAACCGCCTCCTCACCACAATCTCATTTCAGACAGTTGTAGAGAGTAATAAGGTCTCCCTTGAGCTATCTCAAGACTAAACAGTCCCAGTTTTCTCAGCTGCTCTAGACCCTTCATAGCTCCACTGCCCTTCTCTGAATGTGCTCCAGGGCCTCAGTATCTTTCTTTCAATGAGGGGCCCAAAACTGAACAGAGTACTTGAAGCGTGGCCTCACCAGTTCTGAATACAGGAGATGATCACCTCCCTAGTGCTGCTAACCACACTATTTCTGAAACAAGCTGGATCTAACATCCATAGTTACCTTAAATCTCTACTCCCAAAGTAGATAAACACCTCCCTCCTTTTGAAAATGTTGCTTTCTGCTATAAACAACCAAATCTTAAAGCAAAGAATGGCCCATGTTTTGAAGTGCTTCTCTGACCAAATCTTTGCATTACTGATGGATGGATGCAATCGGCGGAGAAAGGACAGAATGCATGACAGCATTACTTTTCTCTACATTTCTGCCTAAGTTTGACGAGGGTCTCAATAATTCTCCTCCTTTTTCTACTGAAAATGCTGCTGTATAGAACAGCACAGACACTAATGTGACACTCTTGATTTATTCACCTTCTTCTCGTAATTCTGATGTATACACTCCCAGCTTCCTATTTCCGTTACTGAAAAATTAGCACCAGGAGAACTCATGCTAATCAGTGTTCATTTGTACTGAGATGGCATTGTCCACAAAAGCAGTCTGACTGTCCCAGTTTCTCTGCTTTCTACACTTACCAAAATGGATCATGCAGTTTTGCTTACAGGATCAATTGTATATGTGTATCTCAAGGCAGGAAGGAGCCAATGAGAACAACCCTTTCCTTGATCACCTGAGTAACACAAGCAGAGAAATAGGATATCATGGAATCACAGACATAGTAGTATCTGCAGCTACAGTGTATCTTTGAAAATATATCCAACCCAACTTTGAAAGCATGAGGTGAGGGCAAATTTGCTAAGCACACTGGTAATTTCTATTTGAATGGGAGTAGCTAAGTCTGCAACCCCAAGACCTTGTTATACGCCTGCCATTACATTCAGAATATTCCTGAAGTTAGGTAGCTGTAAACTCTGATCAAATCACCTTTTAATCTTCTTCCTATGTTAGATTAAGAGCTGTCCAAATTGCTTAGGTTTTTGACATTTAAGACGTTTTTCAGCTTCTTTCAATGTTTCAAATCCTCTTGACCTCCAGCTACTAGGTAACTTTTAGCAATAGTGTCATTACATCCCATTTTTCCATTTGAGTCACCATTTATTTTTACTTAAGGTAATCTGAGTTCCCTGTAATGGCCTACAGCTGATACATAATTTAACATCATAGTTAACATGTAATATCAGTTTTCCCTTTTTTTTTTTTTTTTTTTTTTTTTTGACAGGGAGCTGAGCTCACTTGTACAATGGAGGCTGAAGGATCAGAAGGATCAGGTCTTGGAAGCCTGCTTTGGCAGGGGGGTTGGACTTGATCTCTGGAGGTCCCTTCCAACCCCTACAATTCTGTGATTCTGTAATTCTGTGAATGAAGTAGTGGTGTCATTCCTTTTTGGATAAATTGTCGTGCAAACATTCAATGATGGACGGTGAATTTTCAAGTGTATATTATGAAGACTGCAATGTCCTGTAGCAAAGGTGCCATTTGGAGGAGTGGGCCAGCGCAGCAGTTCTAGTACTCGGACTAACAAGCAGACAAAGTTTTTAGGGAACATGCACGGTCTGTAGGATAGTCAAAGCTGAATGATACGTGCACTCTATCTTTGCACTCTGTAGCATGGAGGGAGATACAGCATGACAAAGTGTTTATCAAAGTCTCTGTGGAAGATCAGACAACTCCTAGCACATAGCACATACTTCCTACAGATCTTACCTGTTGTCCTTTGTGCTCAGTGGTCAATGACACACTGATGGTCTGCTTACTCCGTAGCTTTGTGAAAAGCACAGCACAGAAATACTGATGTTTGAAAGGCAGTAGCTCAAAGATAGGCTGAAAAAATACACAACTATGAATATTTTAAAAAGAGATCTGATAATGATTCATCCTTTATCTATACTTCATTCTGATATAAAACTGAAGTTGTAAATGGCTAAGGGGTGAATTTAGTATGCAGCAACTACTGACAAATAGGATGCACTGAAACTTTTCATTTGGTTTTATATAGAAAGAAGTGCCTGTGACAAAAGGACCATTAACTTACTCAACATTCAGTATGAAGAAAACATATTGTCAAAGCCAAAGAAATGGAGTTAAATAACTATAAAATACACTACTGGCTTATATTAAAATTTGCTGAATCACAGGAATACTGATAACTTTAGCTGCCAATAAGCATTTAAATCCACAAGGATATACTATTTCTGTTAAAGATGTTTGCCAATAGGAAGAGAGCAAACAAACCAGGAATAATTCAGGCACTTCTTGGCTGCTAACCTATTCTCCATAGCTCTCTAATCAATCTCTGTAACTTATTCCTCCAGGTTTAATGTATGCATAATGAACTCATGGCAAAGAGGAATGAAGACAGATGCATTCATTTGCATGAACTAACTTATTATACAGTCAAGGTTGCTGGGGAAATCACTGCAGTGAAACAGTAAAATGCACAGCTGCAAGAATATACCTATGTGAATTCCTCCTTTGTCTACATTGCCATGTATTCCACAATTATCACAGAAAGTGAATGGGCATCACATAAGCACACATTAATACTGCATGTATTAGTCCATGATCAGGCACTGAGCATCCACAATTGCCATTATCTCACCTGAGAAGACTGGTGCTCAAAATCTGCTTTTTCTTTGTATCACTGTACAGCTCAAGTGCTTTGAAAAATTGTGGTAGGTTTAGTCACGTGATTAAAGCAATCATGACTGCATAAATCATACATTGCTTGCATGTTCCACATACGACATCAAATGCATTAACCTAAAATAGCTGGACTCCCTAACATCCATTTCCAGCTTTTCACTGCAAAAAAGCACTGTGATTTAGATTTTAGATACAGAGAGAAAAAAAAAAGGAGGGGGAGTACTTTTTTATATGTCAGATTAACACTTGGACAATAACAAATGATTTAATGTGCTTTCTTTTAATTCATTAGTTACTGACAAATAAATGGATCAGAGTCTAATTACAGACCCAAATTTTGCAGATGTAAAATCTTTGGGGATGTTGCTCCACTCCTTAACTTACATCAGGTACTCAGAATTAACAGTTTGCTTTTTTCCTAACCAACAGCCTATGCTGTTTGGACATATACATGAAGGATACCATATGCCAAACATGCAACCACACTTAGTACTTCTGTCATTTGACAACATTATTTACTTTAGCACAGCGAATAAGTGTGCATCGTGCCAATTTTAGTGCACCCTATGAGGCTTAGATTTATGCCAACAAATGTCTGCCGTGCTAGAGTCTGTTTTTACTTGTAAGCACACACTAATCAGTTCATTACAAGGGACAGAAAGGTCAGCAATCTCTTATGGGTATAATTTTGGATTTTCTACAATTAGGCTCATATCCTTCGTAGGAGAGCAAGAGAGCCGGGTGGTGCTGTCTAATATTCTCTAAACTTGAGAAGCCTAAAGAATCACTAAAGGCAAATGTTTCTAGAGAGGTTCTATTGTTAATTCCCACAATTTAGCTTATTCTGAAGGTCACCTCCTCCACAATTTTTTTGATTGAAAGTAAATGTTCCTGAACAGAACTATCCAGTAAACATATTTGTCCTCATTTTTTTCTTGTCATTTGTAAAACGCATTCAACTATTGTACAAATTTTTCTTCTAAGCTTGCTCTGCATAAATGTCTTGCTGGTCCTACCCCACAAAAGCCTTTTCTGCTAAGGGCAGATTTACTTAAAACAATTTCACTCCAATGTGTTTATGTGAGTGTAACACCAGATCCCTCCATCAGACACAAAGTCATAATAGGAAAAAAGAAGCCAATAAAATTTATACCAATTTATCAAGTTAAAGGAGAGAGAGCACTTCCATGGTGATGTCACCATGCCTACCCTGAAGCTTTGCTCATTTAGAAGTGCTGCAAAATTCATACCTCCAACCAGCCTGTCTTCACCAGCAACAGTTTCCAGGAAGGTCCTAGCTTATACATCCACAGGACACATGCAGGAAGAATGTGTGCTCTGGATGGATGTTCTTCCCCTCCTTGCTTTAGCAAAGTCTAGAGCAGGTGATGTTCACACTATTACAGTTCTGTACAACCATCGTGCTTTTCCCCAGTGAAGACCCATAACAGATGACAACTTATACATAAGAAGCAGCCTCCATGTTACTTCTCCAGCTCACAGTGGAGATAAGATACCTGCCAATGTCACTTCCACCACGTGTAAGAATATTTGATATTATTTTGATATTATAATGTATTATAATGTTTTATTTTTAAAACTGCATGTATTGGAAGAATACAAGATGCGCCCTGATGCCTTCTGATCCCCAGGTGCCAATTACTAGTCAAAGTTATTTTTACATTGAAATCTGCACTTCATCAGCATGTAAAACGTTCTAGACTCAACTCCAACTTTCTCAATAAGGAAAACAGGTACAATAAAATGTATTCGCAGCCTGTCAAAAATATCCAGAGTCTCCTAGCACCCTTAGCACAGACCACAAAAAGCACATCCTACTGTACATTACAGTCATGTTCACCTATTATCCCAGCTGGCTTACTTAAACAGTTTGCCTATTATTTTCAGTAGCATGGGGTTAAATAAGTTGAGCTCCATGATTTTTACTGCATTCCCATCTACTATCTCCTCTCAGTTGCACCATTACCTTTAGTTAGTGGTTAAGGAATAAAACTCTTGGATTTTAATGGTCTCATTAGAGGTTCCTACCATCCTTAACACAAAATTACAGAAATGCCTTACTGGGCATCTGGTTTTGTAGCTACAAGTTTGAAACGACTTTCAAATACACTTGCTACATTTTTAAATTTTCAATTCCAGAACTAATAACATATCAGAACCCAATCTGAAAACTTTTTGTAAGAGCAGATGTGTTTACTCCCACGTGACTATATCCCATGAAAGTTATTTTAAACATACTGTTCCAACTGCACTACAGCACTAGTTATTTTTGATAGATTTGGTCTTGGTCTAACAGCAAGATTTCCCTATACGACCTTCTATCAATTTTCACTTTTGTTTATAGAAGCAGTGTTCTTGGGATCAATATTAACAGTATATAATCAAATATGATCACCCATGGTTTACAGCGATACCTAAAATTCAGCTGCAGCATGTGTCCCGTGCCTTTCTGTAACATTGGGTTTTTACTACCACTGAGGTCAAAGCTCATTTTTTATATCATTTATCTGACAAATGTTTGGGGTCACAATGTCATTCTAAGACGGGAAGTAAGTCTTGACAGAATCCTTTCTCACAGTTAACTATGAAGCTGACCTGGTTTGCTTCACTGATAAAATTAATCAGCGCTGAAAATGGGCACCTGTTTCTGCCTGGATTGATATTCACTGTCCTTCCACCAAAGTTTTCTGTGGATAAAAGCAGAAAAAGCACTCTATTTTGGCTTCATTCTTATTTTCTCCTATTAAAACACACCTTTTATTTTTTGTTCCATACTCTCTCTGTACTCCGTTTAGCTCATTAGTAGGTGTGACTTTACTGAAGAGCCTGTATACATTTCTTCACACAACATCAGTAGATTCCCAAGAACATGCAAATATAACGTGAGAATTATATCTGGAATTTGGACAAGGATAATAAATAAAAAAGATAAACATCTGCATTCTACTAGCCTGAATTTCACCTAGGAAGTTAATAAAGTCTGCCACCCTACTAATATAAGAGATACTAAAGAAATGTGCCAGTAGATTAATTACTAAATTAATGCAGACAAATAGGATTTGGTAATCCTGACAGCTAATCAAAACCCTAACTGGGCCAAATAATACAAACTGTGACCATATAAATAAAGCAGTTTTACACAGATTCCTTACTACACCTTTGTATTTAGTGATCATCGCTCAGACGCTTTATCTCACTCTTATGAAAGGATTCAATGAGAATATTAATAATCAAAGAGAGGGAAAGAGAATCAGAAAAGACTTTTTCAAATAGTTAAGGAAACATGCCTGGGAGCAGAAGATTGGAGAAGCATGATCTGTTTACTTTAACAAGGAGAAGATTAAAAAGTGATTTCATAATGAAATGCCTATAAAGGACAAACTGAATTTTGATGAAAGATGACTCTACCACAAATGAGGGGATGCAGAAACTACACAAATTCAACCTAGAAAGAAAAACAGTGAGGTTAATGAGTGTTCCTCTGAAGCGTATTAAAACACAAGATGAAACAGAAATAAATTCAGGGATATCACATGTTTTGTTTAGATGGCCAGTAGGGTCTCTTCTGGCCTACTAACTCCTCCAAAACTCACAGCTAAGGGTAAAGATAAGATATAAACTGAAAGGATAAGTGCTTTGTCCTTACCACTGCATTTTTAAATACAATGGAAACAAAACTTAGTGCGTAGCGATATTATAGTTAACTTATGGTCTTACAAAAACAGAAACAGAAAGTTCAACTCCTTTATTCTATGCTACGAGGCATAAATACACATCTCTGTGATCAGGTACATGCATAAGCATCAAAATTTTTCTTATTTTGATACTAAGTGAAGAAAAAGCATGAAAATGTTATTAAACAAACAAGAACATTAGCAGTTGCTTCTCCATCAACATGAAACACATTAAACTACTTCATATTAACCAAATGGACATAGAATCTTATGACAAAACCAAAAAAAAAAGAGAATACATATATACATATATATACATGAGGAGAACTTAGACCTATTGAGAGTCAACAAAAATACGCCAGTTATTATCTGGACCTGGGATAGTATATTTTGGTGTCAAAGAGCTGTTATCTTGGTAGATGATATATTATCCCCTCGCTATCTCCATTTCCTGAATTTATAATCACTGCAGAAACTGAATGGGAGATTCATAAAAAACAGATGAAAAGCACATATTAAATCCTGTAAACAGGAATCAGAAAATAAACTAGAAATGTCATTAAAACAACAAATTATCTATGATGTACAAACAAAATAATCTAACAACTGCAAATGACAAAAAATATTCTCAACTTCTCTCTGCTGGGTAAGACTAACAGACCATCTAGTCCTTTTCTGTATTGCAAAGCAAGAAAATGAGACAGAGAGCTTGGCTGTTTTGTACAGTCCTGTCAATTCCCCAACACCTGGCACTGTGATAATGGACGCTATACAATGCTCCTCAGTCTTTGTAGAATTTATTTGTGAATCTCTTGCTGATTAATTTGTTTGATTCCTTTTGAATCTGGTCAGCATGCAGAAATTTGCAGCTTAGTCTCCCTGTCTGCTGACAATCCAAGAGGTTCATCTCAATCAAATGATGCAGAAATCAGTTTTTGTGTTGAACCCACATTTTTGCACCAATACTGGATTGGTAATAATTTACAGGACAACATGTAAACAGATTTCAAGTGAAAATGATAATGCATGAAAAGTTTCTAACACATTTCCTAAATTTTGAATATATTGAGGAACCTGAGCATCCTCTCAGACTTTTCTCCTCATATAACACCACTTATCTTAAGACTGTCCCCCTCCATTACTGCTCCTCTCCCAAACTCCAGCCTTGCTACCATGTGCAAATATAGTGGTCTTGATGAAGTCAGCATCAAGCTTCAGGTACCCAGTTACCTAAAACAAAGAAACTGGCATCTGCAAATAACTGTTCCACAAGAGACTGTCAAAGTAAAGTTTCACAACTTCTTGGTGGACAACAAAAATGACTGGGATTGATGAGTCTTGCATTCAGCCACTGACTGTGATTGGTTACAGGCGGTTACAGATCTCACTGTACTTGTCCCCTCTTACCATGACTTTTTTAATGAGCACATGGCTTTCTCCACCTTTCCAAATTCTCCCAGCATATTCAGCTTCTCTTTCAGAGACTATGCTTCCATACCAGCCCAGTCTTGATCATCATATACTTCTGCCTGTTTGGCTTTTCCTGGTTTCTCTCTCCTCACATGGCCTCTACAGCCTACTCCCTCTTCCAACTGAAGCCTTCAAAGGAGAATAAATTTTTCAACAGACATCACCAACCCTCTGAGTAAAGCAAATGAAGTCAAGCATCACGAGGATGCTTTCCCTGTGTGGATTCAGAAAGCAAGCTGAAGTCATGCAGGAAAACACCCAGGAGATGGCACTTCCAACCTCAGGAAATGTCCTGAAGCTCCCCAACATATTTTCAGCCAGAAATAGGTAATGGCCTCAAATTACAGCGGGGGGGGGGGTTAAGGTTGGATATTAGAAAAAAAAATTCTCAGGAGTGAAGAGGCATTGGCACAAGCTCCCCAGGGAAGCCGTGGAGTCTAAGACCCTAGAGGTGTTCAAGAAACATGCAGGTGTGGACTGAGGGACATGGTTTCATGGGCATGGTGCTGCTGGGTTGAGGGTCAGACTAGATGAACTTAGTGGTCCTTTCCAAACTTAATGATTCTATGATTCAACTATGGCCAGTAGAGTACATAGTAAGGATGGTGCAGAGACACATTTGTTGAGTACAGAACTACCCTCACAGAATTGCCATCTGCCCCCAAATGCACATGTATAGTGAACGTAGAGAGCTGGACAGTGGTGAGAGTTTTTTACTATGTTCTCAGAGTCATTGTATTGGATTTCATCTTTACCACACTACAAATAGCTAAATTAATTCCACTGGGAAAAACTGCTGCAGGAATAATTAAGTATAGTATACTCTGAAAGCCTGAAGTTTGGTAAAATTATATACAACTAAACTCAAATATGCATAAATGAAGGTGTTCAGTACCATCAGCTACAAAGACTGTCATTGACTGCACCCATAACCAAAATTTATATAAAACTGAAAATATTTTGAAGACATTTATTTTCTCAGACATCATCACAGTGGTCCCATATCAGCTGGATATTTCAAAAAGTGCATTTTCTTCATTATTGCCACTAATGCACTTTCTCTTTCATCTATCATGAAATGAATGGGATTAGACCTCTCTTCTAATTCCTTTCAGTACTGAAAAGCATTAGTGTGGTAATGTGATTGTTGCTCAGTGAACAAATTTTATAAATAAATCAACAGAAATCTTGTTTGGGTAAGAACTCAATGGGCTTTTTTCATTTTCTGTGAGAGAGATTCCTTTTGGGTTTATCGACATACACAAAACCGTTCCAACAAAGTTACTCTGGTGGAAGGAAGGAGGGACAAGGAAAAAGTCTCCTCTTTTTCAATATTAAATGTAAAAGCAAATTCAGGAATTTCCAGCTGAGAGGAGAAGTAAAAGAGATGTAGCTTTGCAGATGCTGCACAGCCCATTTGATAAACCTCCAGCAGGTTAAACAAACACTCGGCAAACAGGCAAGACTATAAATGATACAGCAACTGCAGTCTCTCATCAAACATGAAAATCAGCAAATGACTTTGCGGATATAATAAACACCTCAAGTGCAGAAAAGCTTACTAGTCTGTGATCTGCATTTCACAGGTCAGAGCACTTGCTTCTCCTAGGAAATGACCCATGATACTAAACCATCATATTTGTGACTCCAGAGGTCATTGTTAATAGATTTCTAAATGTTAAAAATATCTTCGGTGGCAAACCTCAACATTCTGTGCCGATGTTAAAAAGCACACAATAGAAGTATCTATGAAACAAATGCAAATGGAGGAAAAAGTCCTTTTGTAGATGCATACTTCAACTTTCCAGCTCTTCATTTACTGATAAATAGACGCATATGTACATTATTTTCAGGTTTTATTTCTGTAATGAGCTCTTTTTTTCTACAATGAGAACTACAAAAAAGGAAGAGGATGATACTGTGGAGGTTTCCCCAGGCAAAATGTGCTTTTTATCTACAAAACCAGTTAGCCAGAAGACTACTTAACATTCTGGTAAGGAACAAAGGATTAGGCAGACACTGCTGCATCTGTGAAACCTGAGTGCTTACTAAATCTGAAGTGAAAGGCAAGACAGGTTGTGATGAGGCTGAGGAAGGCGATGGGGGTAAGTTACACAATGTTTCTGGAGAAGGTGGCAGTCCCATGGCAAATCTCTCCAAGGGGCCTACAGATCAGCAGAACCCCAGAAAGCAGACAGGATCACTTCCATCACTGTGGCTTCCCTGGCATTGGAGCCTGGAGGGCTCCTACAGAAGGAAAGGAACAGGGCAAACTGTAGACATGAGAACAGCTGATTTTGAACACACAGTCTTGCCAATGCTGTGTTAATCACAGAGGAAACAAAACTCCTGAGATGTATCTGTGTGTAGAAAAGCCTCCAGCCAAGGAGACAGATCATCTGTCTGTCAGTGAAACTGATTCAGACTGTAACAGCTGGGCTACAGAAAAACCTGAGAGCTGTCTTCTGTCCTGAGCAATAGCATTAATGAAACTTTTATCCTCAGATCACATCACAGGTTTGAATTTTTATTTTAATCCACGAGGATTTCTTTTTCATTTCCTCCTATCTCCCTGTATTACTTTCTATATTTCTGTCTTGTTTCTAGGATTATCTTGTAAAAGAAAAATAATACACAATGTCTATCCTGCTATTATATTATATTGTACAGACCTTCTTCTCACTGAAACTGTAGCATATCACACACAGACATTAAATTCGGCTACTGCAGCATTATATTAGCAGCTCAAGCATGTCATAAAGAGTTTGCATGTTCTGGCTTTATCTAATCTCCAGTGGATTGTGGAATTGCATATAATTTTTTGTTGTTGTTACAGCAAGGTATTCTTGTTTTTAGGGATAAACTGATATTTCTGTGTGTTACCATGGAACGAAAACCATACCAAGGAAAGTCTTGAGGTCTCTCAAATTCTTTGCTTTCCACCTGACCTACATTTAAGCTGATGGGTTGAGGGCAGGAGACAAACCCCTCAGTAGAGCCACGTTTGGTGTAGCCTGAGATACGACATGAACATTTTGCTGCACATCAGGCTAGGGGTCAGGGAGGAGGAACATGGATTCTTCCATGTTTTTATGAACAGATGATGGGACCTAAATGTGTTCAGAGCCAGTGAACAGAAGAAAACTATGTTGCTGCTTTTGTCTGCAATACATATTGTACATCCGAACATCACAGAAGCTGAAAATTCCATGGAGTTAATTACTGTTGCTACTACAATAATCTACTATGCCATTATTTCTCCCAGGAATATTTTGTGTCCTAAGCCATTACAGAGGATGCTACATCATACAATAGTTTGTTTGCTTGTTTGTTTGGTTTGGTAGCAGCTCTGTAAATATTACCCTTGCATGGCATTGTATGATTCTTTCATTTGTACGTGATCCATTCCAGCTCAGTAGTTCACAATTCAGCATACACTGAAATTGAGTTTGTTAACATTTCATTTTTATATTAAAATTCTGTCACCAAGCTCCTCAAAAATGAGGCTGCTAGACTGATAATCATGGCGATAGCAGAGCTGCGGATGTGCCCAGGGCTGTACATATATTCTGTTCTCCCTTCAGCTTGGTGGTAAGCTCTGTTTTTGAGATCAAACACAGCACCAAAATAGGAAAGCTGTACTACAGCATGCTTCAAAGAATCAGGTAGACTGGCAAGAAGGTGCACTACTCATGTATGTACAAAGGAACTGAGAAATATGGTCAGTTTAGTTCCAGGCTTCAAAGTCTTGACAATTTTCCATCAGAATACAGTGACCTACTTTAACAACCGACCTGTTAAAACAACTGTGCAACTGCGTACAACACATGCAAATGATTAATAATAATCATCATATCTTGGAGAGGAACACAGACACCCATAGTGGAGAAAACGTCAACAGAATGCTTTATAACACCCAGTTGGACTTCCCTGCAGGGTTGGCATGTACTCTTGCTATAAAAGCAATCTGCCAGTTCAGCAGAGCAGACATTGCTGTGGGGTAGGAGGATGCTGGGCGAGCTGCGGGTGGCTGCAGCAGCTCCAGGGGTCTCAAGGGTGGCTGAGCTGGAGCATGAGGGCTTTGTGGGATCAAAGGCAGTGCAGTGAGAACTGAGACCTGAAGGAGAACTGGCTGGGAGTGTAAGCAGTGATGGAGACAGGCAGCTATGTTGTTCCTCCATCTCAGAAAAAAAAGGAAAGTTCCTCTGCTTGAGAAATACTCCCACTGTGTCCTCTCATTATTTACTGCCAATTCTTTGAACAGGAATTTTGTTTAGAGAGTGAGAGCTCCAGGACTGTGCTTTCCCAGCTAGGCTGTAACTCTGGACTCACAGAGTTCCAATAGCCGTCCCAGAGCACATGGTGCACTGAGGCTGTTCTGAGCCCCTGAGCGCTTTGAGCCACAACACTTCACACTTCTGGAACTATTCCATAGTGCAGATGCCTGCATCAGTAGATGCAAGAAGTAAAAATCATTATTTTTTCAATTTAAGGTCAAATAGATACTATAAAAATAAACTCTTCCCTTAAAAATACTCTTTTGACCCAAACAAAACTATTTGCAGAATTTAACTGAAACTTCTCATGATTTCAGCCACCAGAAATAAAACATAGAGAAGATGGATCATTTCAGCTCTTTAAAATTCTTTTTTTTTCCTAAATAATAGAAACTCCTTAGAATCAATTAAAAGTGCTTACAGAATTGGGCTTAAACCAAAAATCCCTCCTGCTTCAGGTTTTACAAAATATTTTAATCAGCTTCAAATTTACGGTGTCTTTCTTCTAACACGTAATCATTTTCATGCCTGTGTGATTTTGCTCTAGGTTTCAGTGAGTGAATTGAAAACAGACAAATAAATTAAGTGAACAATTTACACAGCATTAGTGTCAACAGATTTCTCCACGTTGTTTCAACAGATAAGAAGGTATTGGATTTTAGTCTGGAAGCATGGGAACAGCTCTCCAGGCTGGTCCACATTCAGCACCCAGCACATGCTCATCTTCAGCTTATGTTTCAATATCATTACTGCTGGAATATTTGACCCTGTCTATAAAGCTCTCACAGGAGTAGGCAACCACAGAAAAATACATCTCTGACTCAAGTGCTATTGATCCCAAACTTGCTCAGTGCCAAGCACCCTTTTGGTCTTAAGCACACCGATGGTAGCCCAGGAATCCATGGGAACCTTGGCTATCTAAACCTAGGGATCCGCCACTGTGAGCACTAAATATTTTGTCTTTAAACAGCAGATGTTTCCAACTGCATCTCTGATACTGAGGAAAGGGTCTCCACTCATAAGCTTAAAAACACATTGTTTGCATTTATGTGCCTAAGCACTAGTCTGGCAGTGATAGCTTCCTGGGTGAGGTACAGCATGTAGCCTCACTGCCTCCATAGCCTACTGCATGGGCAGAGTAGCAATTGCCCTTATAAGAGGGATGTTCTGAACGTGATAGTGATGACGAAGCTGAAAAAGTGTTTTACGATTGAGAACTTGCACTACCTACTAGTATTATCATGCCCTTTGCACTGTTGTAGTTTCCACGGAAATAAATGGAAGGCATTGCTTTCAGAGCACCCTATGCACCCCACTAACAGTCTAAAAGTTTTAGAGAAAAAAAAAGGTTTGTTTCTGCTTGTCATGTTGATGACAACTCAAGCCTCCCTTTTACAATTAAGAAATCCTGATGGTAAAGCTAAAATAACGTTTCAAACAATCATTTATACATAATGACAACACCTACACATCTGCAAGATTAATTCCAGGCCTCAAACTGCAATTACATGAATGCCCATAATTTGATTTAACTATAATTTCATCAATTCTGTAAATCCCTTTGAGTGGATCTGTTGCTTGTTGATTTTGTGCCATGTGAAGACATGATAAATATGACATGTACCCTCATCACATGAATAATGCATTCTGCATCTCAAGTGAGCCAGTTCTGCTCCAGAGAGAAGCTTAATCCATCCCCTGCTTCTGGGGATGAAAGGAATTAAACTCAGTGCACTGATTTCACAGTTTGTGCTCATTTGACTTTAATTATTTCAACCTTTTTTTTCTTTTCCTGCAAAATAAACCAAGACTGAGATCTATGTAACCTCTACAGCATTACGTTACTTCCTTGTGCATTTGGTCTTTGCTCATCAACACTGCACTTCCAATACAGTTACACAGGAAAGGATAAAAACAACATACTGGGGTTTACAGTTGATACAGCAGTTTCACATCCCATAGTGATGAAAGGTCCTTTTTCTCATATCTGGCCAAGGGAAGGAGCACTGGAATCCTCTTAAGTGAATATAAATGTTACAAGAAGAAACCTTCACCAGGCATAGAGAAATGACACAATCCTGAGCTGCACTGCAAGATTCAGATCATGTATCCTGGAAATATTTATTTACTAGCCTCTTTTCACAGACTATTAAACCTGTGCAAACCAAAGGATAGGATTCTTCACCTTTCCAATCAAACAAACAAATACTCCTGGCTGTAATGGCCAGAACATTCCTTGGGAATAGGATAGAAAATCTGCAGTCCATGCCTCAGGAATGACAGAGTATCAAGTGGCTCAGACAAGCTATGTTGTCAAAAGTACTACCAGGCTTCATGCCTGAAAAAAAGCATGTTGGGAATGTAATATCGTACTAGGCATATACTCTGGGGGAAATCACACTGAATGCTTTCCATACAGCATATGCCCTCCATGTAAGGATTACTGACAGTAACTCCAGCTGACACCTCTTCATCCAAGTTTCAAAGAACTTACCAGAATAATCAAATCACATCTTCCCTTCCCAAAGTTGTTTAGAGCTGACCTACATACTGTCAGAAGGCAGATCCTGACCTGAAGAAAAACCAAAAACAGCTGCAATACTATCTGTCTCAACCTAGCACTGGTATGGAATACAACCGGTACTCCTCCTGCTGCCAAAATGGATTGGTGGGATGTGTTTACATCTGTGGCAAGAGAAACAATAACGTGGATAAACTGTCCACAGACAAGATTAGATGCTATTTAGAAGGCCAAATTTTCTAAGTGTCCAAAGGGATATAAAAGTTCAGGGGATATTTCCAGGAACTTCAGTCTACTCCTAAATGTTGGTTACTTCACAAAATACTGCTTAGTTTTATAAAGGTATTCATGCATCTAAATTCACAATACTCCTTGTGCTAGAATGGCTATTTATCAAGGCATGAAAACATTTATTATAATAATATATATGATAATAATATAATTTACTATTACACCAGCTGTCATTTATACTTTGGCTTTCTAAGGTAGGGAGTTATAACAAAGTGTGAAGATAAATGCGTTTGCAACAACTGAAAACCAAAGAACACACAGAAGAACACTCAAAATAACAAATAGTATATCTCACCAAACACTTAGCAGTGCTGTCTCTGAAGTAACTGACTCACACACAGCACACCTTGAATCACAGAATGGTTTGGGTTGGAAGGGACCTTTAAGGTCATCTAGTTCCAACCCCCTGCTATAGGCAGGGACACCTCCCTCTAGACCAGGTTGCTCAAAGCCCCATCAGGGAAACTGCTGTAGGGTTTCGTTGGAACCTTCTCTTATACGCATGTACACTAAAATTCCAGAACATACAGTTAATTTTTTAAGAACTCAAAATAAATGACTACTGAGCAGTTGACACTCCTACTCTTATCAAAAATTCAACCTGTTCAACTTCCATCAAACCTTCTCTTTAAAGAATATGACTGAAAATCTTCAGTTCTCTGTTATCTAAAACCACGAACTTCAGACTGTATTCAGACCATAACGTAAGTAATTTGTAAATACAATAACCACACCATAAATATCAACTCATATGTTCAAGGTGAAAAAATTCACAAGATCATTATTTTCTTTAAAGAGGGTATTTAGTATGCTAAACATTAGTGATGCATGAGCTACAGAATTATGTGAAGTGGCGTCCATATAGACAACTTGATTCATTCTGAACAACAATGAATCTTCATTTGTATTGACTTGGAGAAAGAAATCTGGCTGCTGTTTGCATAATCCTCATAACAATGAATGCACACCAAACACCACAGTTGATTTATTTCAAAACAGGATTTTCATGATTGTATTGTGAAAATAACAATCTTTAAACCACTAAGATATTCTGAGCAGTCAAAAATATTCATTCTGAGCAATGGTAGATCATCCAGCTCTCTTAACTCCCTCACACACATACACATACATACATCTGCACAGAGGGCATCCACACAAACTGTACCCTGGCCCTTCAGAAATAATTCAGTTACTATGATGAGATCTGAGCCTGGCAATGATAGAAGTCTGAGCGCTCTTGTATCTATAATTCCTTCAATAATAAGGCCACAGAGTGCATAGAATATTATGATTATTCATTAGAAGGTGGGCGACATGACCTTACAGTTTCTGATATCTGTTGCAATACATCTTCCCTTCCAGTCAGAGGTTACTGTTCTTGAGGTGAGAATGGCAACATCAGTTATTCTGCCTGTGCACAACCTTTGTCAGTGCTCATTTGTTCTCATTAGCTGATCCCTAAATTTCATGTGAGGTGAAAACTTCTTTAGACTGCTGCATAGCATATATAATGTTGCTGTTCATTGGCACATTGTGCAGACTTGTTTGAAGTAATTATAAGACATAGAGGTTTGAATATCCCATTGATCTGGTGGGTCCAGCACTGAGCGACTGGATGACAGCATCCATAAGGATGGTTTATGTTTGGCAGAAAACCACAGGCCAACAAGACTTTGGCTCATAATTCCATTACTAGATGCTGTCCGATCTCCCTACACCACAGAGAAGAGATATAAAAGAACAGATTTCTCAGGGCCTCCGATGAAAGAGCTATTGTGATCAACGTGCGAAATGTGCTGCAAAAGGCAGATGCAGAGATGTTCCCCATACTGAAAGCCCCAGGGAACCTAACTGTGGAAAATTCTTACAGTTCCAGTGGAACCTGCCTTACAAATTACTTGTTGGCAACTTTAGTTCATTTGCTTTTTATAACGAGTTTAATTTTGATTAGTATTACCTTGCTGTTCACAAACAAATCACATGTTATAAAAAGCAAGGCAAGTCTTACCTGGAATACTCTGTCTCCTCACAGACAGTGCTCCATCAGGTGTCCTTGCCTGGTTTGCAGACTTTGTGTAAGGACTCTCATCTAAACAGAAACAAGCAGAGTTGCAGTTACTGATAAATATAGTGTTAAAAACAACAGAATTCTTTTTAATCTAATTACTGCAAACTAGCAATGCAGAGTACAAGAGCTAGATGAGGATGGATATTTCTGAATTCTGATTCAATGCTCAATGACAATGGCTCTGAATAACAGAGCTGAAAAGGATGAGGTAAAGCTCAGATCAGAGAGAACGATTTGTTGATGACAGGCTGGTTATGCAAAGCCTTTTTCAGATTTGAAGTAAATATAGAAACCTTCATTTTCCTCATGTTAAGAAGCTCCATGTGTCAAAGACTCTAATAAGAGAGGAACCTTCCCTATTCAGAAGTATTCCAGAACCTTTTGAATATTCTGTCTGTGGAGATGCTCTCCTTTCCTTTTGGGATCTGCCAGAAGACTCTTCATTTTCCATAGTTAACAAGTGATTGGAGAGAACGCCAGAACACAGTTGCCCAATAGGCTGAGCACACTTACACTGAAGTACAGCACTGTGACAGCCTGTGCCTAAGCAGGAGGTTCTGAGGATCACCTACTGGTGAACCTGGAGGCATCAGAGGCCACTGCTGGTGAGCCAAGAAGATGAACTGTCTATTAGAGGCAGCAGGAGGCACAGGTAGGCACTTCTGCATCCCTCCTGGGAGAAGGGTGATCACGAGGAAAACCACCAGCCACATAGTAGCTTTAAAAATGACAAGCTGTAAGCTTGGTAAAGAAACGTGCATGAAGGAGAAGATATAGAAGTGTGGATCTTATTACTTCAATCAAAGGAGAGGAATCACAAGAAATTAGGCTTCTGGCTTGCCTGTGCTTTAATCAAGCTCTCAAACCTTTAAAGCATGATCAAATCCTTCTGTTTATTATTATTCTGCATTCTTCCTTCAGGTTGTGAAAGACTGATCACTTTACAGCACGTGTATAAATATAGTAACAAGAAAGCTGAATGATTTTTTTTGTTTTATTTTAAAGGCAAATGCTCTTTGCAAGGACATGTATGTTGACATACACGCAGCAAGAAATGGAGACCATATCCTGGTAAAATATCTCAACAGACAGATATCATTGTCTTTTCTACAGAAAATGAACTGCCATTGCTTTGGGACTATATTGTTACAAGGAGAGAGGTAACAAGCTTGGCTATACTGCATGTTAACACAGGCTTGAAGAAAATAAAGCTGTCAGCTACCTGAGGTACACAAGAATGAAAGAGCATTAGCACAGATCCAGCTACACAAGTTAAGAAAAAGACATGTAAGTGGAAAATCTAATATTGTCACATATGCAGGCTAAACATATCCTTATGGAAGTTAAAAAGAAAAAAGAAAAAAATGAAATAAGTGAACAAGAACTTCCAAAGGAAATAGGATCTTCTTTTTTCTGCCACAAAAGAGGCACCGCTGAGCTAGAAATCAAGTTAAGGGTCTCCGAATAGTCTTACTATCTCATATCAATACCAAACATTGGGATCATCAATAATGTGACTGAGATGTCACACGTATTATTCTTTATTCAGAGGCACTAAACGTGACAGCAGATATTGTGAGACAGGCATTTTTTCTGTTAAAAAGTGGACAAGAAACATAATACAATTTCTCAGGAACTGATGGATGGTGATGATTTTGGGGGCCTATTTGCATGCATGCCCTCCCTATGCAAAATCCATCAGCCCATGGAACAAACAGCTTTCTTCTAGTCAGACTTCGTACATTCGCATTATTCGCATCAGACTGGGGAGATGGTAGAAAGGAGAGATGAATGTCCACATCAGACCTTTTTCACTGAGTCTTTGTCAAAAGCAGGTGAATAAATCAGCTGCAATCTTTTGCTAGAATAGGATTTTCCCAAAATTGTACTACACAGAGTATACGTGGTTATCCTGAGTTCACAAAAAAAGATGAGCCTGCAAATCTTTCTGGTTAATGGCACCAGGGAGGGAAGGTGACTGTGCATGCAAATTACTTGCAAGGGAGCAGGAACAAAAAGTCTAGTATTTTGCACATAGCAATTGGCAGGTACGGATGCTGAGGCTTTATATTCAAGGTCACTAGCATTTAGGTCTAGCACTGAAAATCTGCCAGGTATTTGTGCCGTTTATGTACTGTTAGGTACTGTAGGAATGTAATTGTGTTACGTTTAACCTCTCTATAGATTTCCACAGCAAATAAAGAGGCATAAAAGGTTGCTTCCTAAACTTTTGAATTCTATTAATGCAAAATATGTTCAATTATTACAGAGGAAAAAACAAAAAATCATTGCTTCACTAGTGGATGGGAAAGTTTCACACTGGTGGAAGTCCCCAAGGCAATGCCCATTTAAGAGTAAAATCGCACACAGAGATAACAAAAAAATCAGTGTAAAGAACTTGCAGAAATAAAGGAAAACAAATATAACCACCTGGAGAAGGAACACAAGCAGCACCATCATTTGAGACAGAAGAGTAATATGAAGATACATGCAGAAGTAGATACCATCTTGAGAACAGAATACAATAAAGAGACAAGAAACCCCTGGTAGCCCTGAAATGCCAGACACCATCATATTGACAGAGAAGGAAGAAATCTGTTTGCCTGCATTAGCAAAGTTGTTTGTATGGCAACAAGAATTTACAATAATTTATGCCCCATCTTCTGAGGGGACCATGTTTGGCACAGAGGACTTTTGCAAACATGCAAAAACGTCTCCTGGTATCAGTGCTTAGAGGGATTTGTTCGAGTGCTTTGTGATTCCAGCTTTGCCCTCTACAGCACAGACTCCCTGGAGATGAAACTCAACCTAGTGAGCCAACACACTAAAAAAAACAAAGGATTAAAAGAGTGTGAAGCAAGCCCTAGAGGGGGACAGCAACTTGGAATTAGGTAAAAGTGAGATATATGTAAGAAGCCACCTATACAAAGTGGAGGAGGTAACAGGCTAGATTCAAAAGCACAAATCTTACCTAGCTACACTCCTAGTATTAAAGTAATCTGATAACCAGTGGGGAGAGGGTTTCAGCCTGTGACAAACCCCTGTCTGGGGCTGCAGAGCCCCAGCTCTGCCTGTTCCTACAAGTACTGCACTGCTGGGGTCTGTGTTTCCAACTTTGGAAACAGCATAGCTATGTGGAGACAGTCTTGGAACTGTATTAATTACACGACTGACTTTTTTCCTCCTCATGTCTTTTGGCTAAGGAAATAAACAGCCCAGAATAACCAATTTCTAGGAGTCAGTCAGTCATACCAAGGTGACTGCTATGCCAGCAGATCTCTGCCTAGTGACTGCAGGAAACAAGCACTCTTACACTGCTAGCAGGTGAGCTCATTTTCCCCTAAAATTCCTAGTTTGTGTATTTTCTACAGTTGCAAATGTGCAATAGTGAACAAGTTGCCTGCTGTGCTAATTCCCGCAGTTCCTGCTGCAAAGCCTTCCAGTTACTGAGATCCTGAACCAGCAAAGTGAAATCAACACCCTGGTTTCTCTCCACACTCATCCTCATGAATGCAACAGCTCCAACTACAAGTAACAGTGGTCAACAGATCATCCTCACAAAGCTCCGCACACAGTTCTTCTAATTAAAGACTGTTCATTATCTGGATAATGAACAAGTGAATAGATTAGCAGTTCTACTGCTGGCAGCTACTTCTGTAGGCTTACTGCTTTTACCTATTGCCTGTGAGGCAGATAAACAACTCTTCACACTTTCCTGCCTGTTTTAAACCAGCTGGCATCTCTCTCTGTAATTGAATGATTCATTCTTTGAGTTAGGGACCATGCTGTGTCCTGATAACATCATTTTGCATCGCTCCTACTACACAGGGGGACCTCCATCCAAGACTAAGGGCTCTATACACTCTTGCAAACCCAAAGTAATGTGATCCTATAAAGATGATATGTGTGTGCATTGTCCAGTGTATGAGTGCTTGGGACTGCGCTAGTAAAATGACCATTTGTAATCTTTAGATATTTGCTATTTTCAGTTTAATATCCTTTGAACGATATCAACTGGGGACACATAAGAGGGAACAAGGAAAGTCTAAAGATATTTCCTCAAGAGCCAAGCCCAGGCATTCAGTGTATCAGGAGGTTTACAATCACTGAAACATTTGTGTGTCCCTCAAGAGGGCTGTGAAAGCTACCGACACAAGAATGTTGTTTACAGCTGTGGTTAAGGCTACAAGCACTCTCCCCATACCAATCTCACAACTGGTTGGAGGACTGAAGGAGGCACATCCACATCCAGAAAACATGCTCAGGTTCTGTGCTGCATAATTCTCGTTTTTCAACAACTTATTTATATCTCATTATGGGATAAGCTGTACTTTGGCCAAGGGAGAACTGTTTAACCATATGTTCCTTAAACAGACTTCAGAACTCAAGCAAGTAAAACCTGAGATGCTACATATATGCTCCTCACTGTTCCCTTCCTAAGCATCTCCAATTAATGTGAGTCCCAAGACTTCACAAGAAAGTACATTACACCTTCAGCTTGCTCAGCATATTGGAGGAGTAGGATTGCCTGCATGTGCTGTTTCTTGCACTCTTTATGATAGCATGCACCTACACTAGTAGAGAATCACGTACCGACATAGAGGATGGCAACATACCAAGTTGTAAAGATGATGATCATGGCTGAGAGAACACCCTTGAGAAGATTACTTTATCAAAAATTAAAAGCACCAGTGTCCCATGTACTGCTTCAGGCATTCACAGACCTACAATAACACATTCACACTTGAACCTTCTGTAAAAAGAAGTTACTATATCCACTTCTAAATAGAGAAGAATACTTTTCATTAAAAGCAACAGATTTTTTATGAATTCTGCTAGCACAGCAGAATTATTATAGGTTCCCATACTTGATGTATATGAAACATAGCCTAAATTTCACCTTTAAATGGTTTAAGCTTAGCATTCTCAAAAAGCATTATTTCTGGCTTAGTATCACACCGGTGATGGTTGGTAAATTCTGAGCCACAAAGAATGCTGTTATCCCCACATTTTGCAGCTGAAAGCTGATGCCTGTAGTTTACAGAAGTTCAAAACCTGGGAGGCATAAACAATCATTCTTCTAAAGTCAGATGTTGGAACAGGGACTCAAGTCCCATTCTCACATTCACAGATGAGCACCCAAATTCCCAGCTTCACTGTCATTCCATCTCTCTCTCTGATTAGTGTTTTAAGTATGTCATACAAAGCAAATTTAAAGCTGCGTCTTCCACAATCAATTTGAAGACTTGCACTACATGAGGCAGAAGAGAAAATCTGAACTCAAGATCCTGTTATCTCTGTGAGTAGCCCAGTCGCTAAAAAGATATAAAGAGCAAAGTCATCAGGATCATTCTAAGAACACCTCTGATCCCACATAAGCTCATCTCTTCAGACTCAGTTCTTTGTTTCCAGCAAAAATTTCAGATCAAATTTTCTACGTTCTGATAAAAATTCTGGAAAATGTAATTTTTAGTTAAAATTCACAGTAATGAGAAGGAAAAAACAACCTCATAAGGGAAGCTGGAACTCAGTTGTCAAGTTCTACTATTCACATGACCCTATGGCTTCCTGATGGGAGGACTTCTGATGAAGACAGTGTACAAATCCTATCTCCTGAACTCCAAGGCAAAAAATTCTGCATGAGAACTGATAAAGTAACTCTGAATATTTATGCAATACCCTGATCAGTGTAACCAGTAACAGTCACAGTCAGAAGATAATACCAATACAAAATTCTTGGAAAAAAATTAATTGACCATATTTGATAGCTGAGTTATATGAAAGACAATAGCACTCAGACTTTTTTTTAATACTACAAGCATATGAAGGTCAGTAAGTGTCCTAAAACTCTGATAAGTTTTACAGAAAATTGAGGTGTAAGTGTATTCTAAGTTGACCACGCCTGAGAGGATAAAGCAAACAAAACCTGCTGGAAAGGGGAGAGAATTTGGAATTTTCCTTTGTCTGCTGATGGGAGGTTTGGCACAAATATTTTTAGCTTGGTATAACCTTATCCTTAGGAACTGCTATTGACAACATTTGAGAAAAAAATACATTGGAGTATGTCTTTTCCTGTAAAAGAAGAACATTCTAAAAGATTTGCTTCTAAATAATGCAAGTCTAGAGACAAATTAACATCTTGGAATGTTCATTGTTACCAGGATGTCGCTACTGCTGCATCAAAGTGTAATGGATGACTAACAGCTGAAAAAAGGGAGAACATTAGCTAAGTTCTTCCAGTAAATGTATAATGCACGGATTTTGAATGTATACGCTTCATGAAACATCAAAATGTCAACAATCTTCTTTGCCCATATGCTAATCCTTTCAGACTTGTTACAGGAGCTCCAACCATGAAAGAAAGCATTAATTTCTTCAACTGGTGCAGAGGAATAACAATTTTTCAAGTTCCTTTAACAGCTATGGCCTCAGTCACTTCCAATGAGACTGGATTTTTCAAATAGCAATGCCGCTTTTCAAAGTAATGCTTAGAAATATTGAAAATTTCCTAAGAGCTGTATGTGACAGTCATTAACAAACTAGGCTCCAAGTAGGACAAATATGAATGTATTTAATTTTAATCCTTTCTAATCAAACTCTCTGCTCAGAGCACTCCAGCGCTCTTTATTAAGAAAACATAGGGTTTCAAGTGATTCCATAAGTAGCATAAAATTATGAGAAGGATGAGTTATTATTGCTGCTCTGGTAATTTCCTTTCCTATATTTAGCAGACTACCCTTTCATTTTCCCACAAACTTAATTTTAACATTTATAGCAACCAATGATGAGTGTGTTGTCTCTCTAAAGTGAAAATTGATTCAATTTTATTATACTTTATGTAAATTTAATTATCTGTTTTCTGAATTATACGATTACTTATCATAGTAGCTGCTCAGTTTTAATCTAGAAGCAGGAGAAGCAGGGTACTGTAACTATGCATAACTGTGAAACCATTTCCTAGAGATATTTACAACACCTCATCAAGCTTGATGGCTTGAAAAATGACTTAAATATCCTCTAAGTTTGCTTGTCTCAAGTTAATTTCCTAAGTCTGCGCTTAGGTACCTAAGTGGAAATACTCGATTTCCTAACTGGCAAAGTATGTAGCTCAAAATGTTTTGCTCACAAAAATTCAGAACCTTGTAAGAATATCCAAAACAGTATTTGCAGACTGCTGAAAATATGTTTTGAGAGATAATAGAACACGGTGACATTCACTTCAGTGGATTGTCAAACGAAGAATTCAGTGTAAACAATATCCCAACCACAAATACTTCAAATCTTTTTGTTTATACAGCATCAAGTATTTGTTAAGGGACTAAATGGAATGCCATTAAACAATCATTACTGAATCATTATGTGATTTTAGGATTCAGTGCAAGTTTCATTCTGTTGCCTTGAGCTTGTGTTCATTGCTTATGAAAATCATACTGTCATTACACACTGGTGAAGTACGTGTGGTTTAATCAGAGCTGCTAGAAATGAAAAAGGTTGGGGAATTTTAAAAGGTCAAAGAAAGAAAGGAAACTACTTATCTCTATGAGACAGTTCAAGATTTTTCTGTGCATGTAACATCTGTAGATCATCTTACTCTGAATGATGGGGCAGTAGGCTGTTCTATTTAAAAGTCCTAAGTGATGCAGACTCGCTGACAGGAAACACTTCCAGATATTCAAGCTACACTTTCTGTTCTGAACATCTCATGGTTTGCTGAGAATGGCATCTTGGCTGTAGAAAGGTTTCTCAGTCCTTTCTGTTTATGCATTTGGGAGCATCACACCTCACCACATGCTGGTATTGTGTGAAGCAGTCACACCAGCTTTCTGGAAAATCATATCTGAAAACTGTTTTCCTTATGATGCTTTAATTATTAAGAAATTTGATCACTTTCCTTAATGCTGATAAATTAAATTACCTTGTTTTGAAATGCTGAATCAGCGTCCCTTATAAAACAGGCACCAAATTCTCACAGAGAAGCAACACTGCCAAGAAGACTGTAAAAACTCCCACAGGTCTCCTGGAGAAGGGAGTTGGGTCAAGGAGCAAGACCTGGACCAAGGCCAAGGGCCAGAGAAGCAGACTGCATTAAGGCCACACCTCACAGAACACATACTTCCGAAGCATAACAGTTACCTTTTAACCTCTGCCCTTAGTTCAGCTACCTGTGCACATGGGGTTTTGTCGTGCTGGGAAGCCAGCAAATGCTGACTGCAGGGGAAGGGGCCATGCCCTGTGTCTCTGTGCTAATGCCCTGCAGCTCGGCCACTGTGCTTTTGGCTGCTGTAGTTGCTCATTGCCATACCTCTCAGGGAGATGAGGCAACCAGCTTCCTGGCAGGCAGCACTGCATATTAACCAAAGATCACATGGGGTATGATCTGCTATTACACCTGTGGATGAATTCAACCAGAAAAATATTTACTGGTCATTTGAACTGAGTATATCCTGTGCCACATGTCCACTGTACCAGCAGATCTAACAGCAACTTTCTAGTGCATCAGCTGTCCCCACGCTTCCTTAGCCCACTCTCTGCAGAGGTCTTCCCAGCAGACTGACTGCTGGAAACATAAAAATCAGAAGTTACATTTGGAACTGCTGTTAGATCCTTTTAAAGCTTTCTGATTTTTTCTCTCTTGAGGCAAATAAAATTGTATATTCCTCCTTTGCATCAGTTTATATATGGATAATAATCTTCTAGGCAAACTCATGGGAAGGATACCTACCACCTTCTACCTATGCAGACCACAACATAAAGCAGCTGAGCAGACAGCTGCAGCTGTCTGAGATGGCTAGGAAAGGAGGATATCAGCTAGGAACTCCTGTACCATAGATGCAGAAGCTAGTTGTGTCTGTTTTAGGGGGAAGGCATAATAGCTGAGACAGCAGAGACTGTCACTTAAGTTGCATAAAAAGTAAGTAAAATACATTACACTTCAGAGAGAATAGGGATTTAGTCTGCTGCTGGAAAAATAGGAATGAGCAAAGTCACAACACTACATTCAAAGAACAGCATGATATTCAAAGACAAAAGTTAGAAATGGGATTTTTTTTTCCATGAGATTACTTATCCTGCTTTCATTCCAGAGCTGTTCTAATGTTATTAGCAGTAAATTATACCATGTTTTTCAGCCTGTTTGTGACTGTAAGTGTCTCTAGCGATGAGATCTTCATTGCTTTCTTTTTCTGACTGCTCCATACGATCTATCAGCTCTCACAGCTGGAAAATATTTCCCTCTGTCAGTCTACAATTTTCTTCCCTTCCTTTAACTTCCATTCTATTACTCTCAATTACACTCTTCTCCTCTTCAGAAGACCTCATATAAACCACTCTCAATTACTGCTTATTCTACCAGAGATCACACAGATTAGTGTGTTTACTGCTGTTGGCTAGGATTCTACCAGTTCTTACTGGGCATGGCTTACCACAAAGATTGACTGCATTGGTGCACACGCTGATTTTATACTGGGATATCCATTTGGTGAAGAGTAAAATTATGTTTTTAAATCCAAAAATTTGCAGTGCTTACTCTGCTGTGGAGAGCACTAGACGTAAAGTATACTTTTGTATTTTTGTAACACTGTGCAAGTTTATAGCACTATGGGTAACCTTTTAAGTAAGCTTTATTTGATACATAAAATAACTCTAACACTGCCATTATGAGTTTCATAAATATTACACCACTACCAACATGTTCATACTGTCAAGCTACTGGGATTGCCCTACTTTATTTGCAGTTTGCATGGCACATTTTAGTCCAAACTGGTATGGCTTGGGCTTGGTGAAAATCTGTCTTCCATAATGCACTTCTTTTAGGAGCCAGGTAATAAATCTGTCACCATCCCTCTACTTTTGTGAAATAACCGCCTACTTTCAGTTCCTGCCCTGGAAGAGTTTATTCTCAATTTCCACAATGATTTTGTAGTAACTTTGACTAAGTTTAGTCGTCAGCAAAACTCTGCTGGCTTTGGAAACCGTGACAAGTCTGAACGCTGAGTAGAAAAAGTCTTTTGAAATAAAGCACTGTGTACTTTTAAGAGGGGGAACAAAGCAGACTAACAAAAGGGATGTCAGCTTGACAAATCAATATATATATGCACGTTTGTTTTGCTCAAAGCTCACATTAAGCCTCAGCCACCTCCTGTGCTCTATCCATACACTCAGTTCCCAAAGACAAGCCTTTTAACCTGTCACATAACACCTATTTGTCAGCATCTCCTGAGTCCTATTAAATGGCAAAGCTTATTTTGGGCACTCAGCTGACTGTCTGCCATATTCTTCAAATTCTGAAAAATGTAATTATTAGAAGTGCTTGCCCACACTTTGCTTGCATGTAGCTCAGCTCTCACCCAAGCTTTTTTTTTGTGATTCTATGGAAAATACAGCAATCAAGAAACAGATACATATGGATATACAATATTCACCAAAAGTTATATTCCCATAACCTTCAAGAAGTCAGACAAGTATTTTTTAATCTTTTAAGCACCACTCCTCCAAACTTTTTAACCAAGACTGTTCCTCCTTTAGGAATTCACAGCTGCATCTTCCCAATGGTTTTGGTCCCTATAAACAAAGGCAGCTTCAACGTAAGCACGCCACAAGTGCAGAGAAATAAAAGGCACAGATTTCACTTTTTCATTCTTTATCTGTTCAAGTATTAAAAATAACTTTAAGGTAATTTCTAAATCTTTTTCTATACTACCAGAGTACTGTCAGCACTTCTAGACCCATCATAATATTGTGTGGGTGCACGTGTTTAATTTTAATGACAGGCTTACTCTATTTGTAAAATTTCAAAACAGAAAGAAGAAAGCAATTAAAAATAATAGGAAACATCACACATCAAAAATAGCTCAAACAACCAAGACAAGATCAGATAAAGGACTGTATAGAAACATGGCATTTGAGGTAGATGCTCAAACAAACTGATGGGATCTGCCACTTCCTGAAGGTCAAATAAGCCTCTGTTTTGGCAGACCAACAATGGGATGATTGCCAGAGTCCAGATCACTCCATCACAGACTGTCTATGCCCTGTCCACATTATTATGATGAAGGATTGAGGGAATCCAAGCTGATTTTAGAAACCAGATTAGAATACAGGCAATTACTAGGACATGGTGTCTAAGACTTTGGACCCAAGCAAGTACTAAATACATTAATATTAGCAAACACCACGCAGGCAGTGAAACACATTTATAATATATCCCTTAAAAACATATATACACACATATATATACACACACACACACACACACACATATATATACATACATATATATACATATATATATACACACACATATATATACACACACACACGTATATATATAAGCCAAAAAAAGCCTCACTGTTATTTCACAAAGGTGATACTTTCTTCATTATCTAAAATCTCTAGAAAGAGAATCAGGTGCAGAATCACAGAATTGTAGGGGTTGGAAGGGACCTCTAGAGATCATCAAGTCCAACTCTCCTGCCAAAGCAGCTCCCTAGCCCAGGTTGCACAGGTAGGCGTTCAGGCAGGTCTGGAACGTCCCCAGAAGGAGACTCCACCACTTCTCTGTGCAGCCTGTGCCAGTGCTCTGTCACTGCAATGTGAAGAAGTTCCCATGCGCATTTGTGTGGAACTTCCTATGCTTCAGTTTGTGGCCATTTCCCCTCATCCTATCACCACACACTGCTGAGAAGAGTCCAGCCTTGTCTCTTTGCCTTCCACTCCTTAGATATTTATACATGTGGATCAGATCCCCTCTGAGTCTTCTTTTCTCAAGGCTGAACAGACCCAGGTCTCTCAGCCTTTCCTCGTAAGGGAGGTGTTCCACGCCCTTTATCGTCTTTGTAGCCCTCCCTCTTTTCACATAAAGTGCTATTGGGAAGGAAGGAAGAAACATTCAAGGCAAGAAATGACAGCAAATATCACAATTTGTAAGCGAGAGCAGAGCAAGCTGTTTTCAGCTTCTTGCTGCAGCCTTGAGATCCAGAACAGTAACATCTCACTAACCCTGTTAGGACACATCTCTATAGCAGCATCACCACCTTATCAACCAGAAGATTCAACTGCTGCCACAGCTGGAATTTAAATGCCTAAATCAATGAGGAAACACAGATAAGCAGGGCAAGAAAGACTTTTGACAGATGATAGTAAAAGCTTGACCTTTAAGGTATTTCAATAAATTACTGATATTTTTTTTAAAGTCCCGAAGATTCTAAGCTAAGATTTCTGCATTGCATGAAACAAGCAGCATGAAAGATTTGAGCCCATTCATGAAGACTGCAAGAATAGCAAACCAAGCCACTGAGACCTACAGAGATTGCTAGCTAAGATAGGTGTTTTTAACCTACTGTTCATCAAGAAAGACCAGGTTCCTACACAGTGCCTCTTGGAAAGTCCCTGAGAAAAAAGACCACGTAGTGCAATTAATTATGGAAAGTATCCATCACTGTGTGCAATGCCACTAATTACCTAAACAGAGAAGAATGAAGCCATTAAGACCAACAGACACAGCCAGCTGTCCAGGGCTGGCCCGAGAGCCTGAAAGAAACCCATAGCTCCGGTGCAAGCACATCTGGCTTCCAGGTCTGATGGCACCTGGAAGATGTGCACTGCTTTTGGTTGCATGGCACTGTCAATATTTCCAAAATCATTTCATAACAGGAGATAGGACAAGGACTGTTAAGAGCAAGTATTAGCAACTCCTCTGATGGCTGTGAAAGGCGGCATCCATGCTGTGCTCCCAGCCTACCACCTGTGAAAGGAGGCACTGCCCTTGGGTGGACAAGAGCATCACTTCTTGTGCAGAAGGGTATGTATAGGGCAGGAAGCATTGTTGGGGCAGGGGGCAGTGCATGGAAGAGAGAAGAAAGCAAAGGCTGCTGGTGGGAGTCGGCAGTGAATATGCTGCACAGGCACAGAACTGAAGGGCCCCCTGGGACCTACAGAAGCCTTGGCACAGTTTGCAATCAATCCATCAACACAGTCTGCAATCAATCCATCAACAAGTAAATACTGTTCAGTCCAGAAATCTCACTTGCTCGGGGGGAAGAAGACCACTCACTGAAAATTAAAGGCCTAAGGAGGTTTACCTTAAAATACCTCGGGCTCCATCAGTCACTTCTAAAAATAACCCTGAGAAAAATATTCCAAAAGAAGTCTTTCAGCAGAAAAATAAATAAATAAATAAACAAATAAATAGTCTTTCAACATACATAATATAGGACTTGCCTGAATTTCTTTTGTGAGGCTTATAAAACATCTCACTAACAATTCCCTTGTCTCCTATACTCCACAAAAATTCCATTACTATTCCTATTTTCCTGTCTTAAGGAAATAAATAATAAGTTCACTGTCTGCAATGTTTATGGGTCTTCAAGGTTGCTGGTCACCTGACATCTCCATGCAAAGTCTAAGCCCCAGCAGTCATTCCTGGGGAGCTGTGGGTAGCTGAGCTAGTGGTACTGACCCTACACCGTTTGCACCCACAGTGGGTCAGGGTTTATCCTAAAAATGTTCCTTCTGACCCAACAGCCCCAGACCAGCAGTGCCAGCACCCTGTACTCCTACAGTCTCAGCCTGCGGGCAATGGAGAGAGAGCTGCAACAAACCCACGCTAATTCTACTTTGCATCTGCAGAATAGAAAGAACTGAATTCAGGTAGAAGTTGAAATTTCAATTTCTACTCCTAATGGCAAAAGTCCAAATTTAAAAACATTAAATGTACAAGAGTACAGTGATCAGTGTGAGCTGATGCGTTTTCTGTCCGAGTCACCAGCCCAAAGAAACTGAGGGATAACTTAAAAGGCGTATGGGCTCCAGGGAATAAGGTTTTAAATACTTTTTCAAAGAAGCAAGAATTCTTGGCTCAGGTATTTCTTTAGCATTCTGCTTAGCAGAGGAGCACAAGTAACAGTGGCAGTGGTACACTCAGCATTATGTGGATGGAATAAAAATGTAGAGGAGTCAATGACAACTTGAAGACAGAAGAAAGGGAACACAAAGCCTTAGCATAGAAACTACTGATTTAGCTACCATTATTCTGAGCATTTTTTCATTTGTAACGACTTTTTTTTTAGGGATTACATTACCCTCAGGATTATTCCCATCATTTCCAGTATAAAACAGAAATCTATTGAGACTTGCAAGTAAAAACTAATTAGAAGTTGAATAAAATGACTAAGAGATCAAATAATGTCTATCCCCCAACTTCTTGCTAAGATCCATGTACATGTAATTTTTCATGCAAACAATATGTCACTTTATGATCTTTTCAATAAAATTGAAAATGTTCCCATTACCCTTTAGTAACAGATTTATTGAAAGTGAATCAGAGCTTAAAACAAGTCAAACACAAGAAGATTATTATACCCATTGACATTGCCAGGTTAATATCTCTGTTCAGTCTGATGAGCTATTATATCAGAGTTCAAGCAATACTTTTTGTTAAGCCCCTACTCTAAAATGTATGTCAATTTAAGGAATCGTTTTTGCATATTAAAGCCCAACAAAAAGCAGCAGTTTAAAATCAGTACAATTCTTCACCTTTCAGCATGGGTTGGGTACTTTCCTTAAGGAGGATTACATGCCCAGGTTTTGCAGACTTTCCAGCACATCCTGAATTAAAGGAGGCTGCAATCCACACACGGAGGCACAGACAGATACCAGTACTGGGGGTGGCTTTCTTAGAAAAACTTCAATTACAAAAAATTTATTTTCTTAATTTCAGATTTTTGCCCAAACTTACATTAACATTTAGACTTCTCAATGACTTCTCACGTAATTTTAGTCTTTTCTAGTGTACTATAAAGAACAACTCATGTGAATTGATATTCATATTCAGAGCAGCATAGGTATTTGCCTGACTGACTCTTCATGAGGTTTCAGCTAAATGAACAGAAAAAAGCCATCAAGGTTCTTAATTACAGCTAGTTGATAATCTTAGCCAATCCCCATTTCTTCATACAGCTAGTTTAGACTGCAAAGAACTCACCCCACCCTGGCAATTTCCTAGATTCCTGTATCACTTACAATAGCTCTACTTCATCCTAATTTTTATTTCCCCTTCCAATTCAAATCAGTACTCTGAAAAACTTCAGGATACCCTACAGAGTGAAATGTTTAATACCTGACAAAAGATCAAGGATGCAGAAGGAAATTTTAATTTTGCCGGTGGGTTCAGCATTCAGATTTTTGTCAGATGTGACACGTTGCCCCATATCTGCACTCCTATTTCTACCTCCTCCAGTCTTCTAAACAATTAGCTTAAGTGAACAGTCCAAACCCATGAAATACCACGGAGTTAGACACAGCAGTCAACCTACCCACAGGACAATATGATTAGCACTTAGAATGCAACTCAGTGAATCTGTATCATTAATGACATTTTATGTGCTAATTTTAAATGCTTTTATCTAGCTCTAGCCATGGGATTTTGCTAAAGATAGCCCTTGACATTACAGTCTAAATTCAGTAAGATTATACAGAAATGGAAACACTCATACTAGCTACATAATAAACAGTAAGAACGTGATTTGTTTTTCTTCCTAATCAACTGGTGGATATCAAGAAAAAAATGGCGGTATCAACAGTGGCATAAAAGCCAAACAAACATGAAAACAAACTGTTCAAATAATAAAGCACCCTACAGAGCCACATTCACAGTTCAAATCCACATTTTTTCCTGAGAAAGGACTAGATAGGTAATTCCAGTTATGAGACACTGCACTTAAAATTGAAAAGATAATGTCCCAGGGTGAAATACTTCATTGCTTTAGCTGGCCTCCAAAATACCCACAGAACAACACATCACTTGACCTGTCACCAAGGTCTTATGAAACAACAATTCCTCCCTTCCTTTCTTTACTACTGTGCAGGGAAAGTAGTTTGATTTCTATAAAAGATAATTTTTAACTGGAGTTTGTCAACAGTTTTTCAAGGAATTGATCATGAACTTAGCAAGGGATAGCTGCGTGGGATATGCTAACCCCTGGGTGGACAATACATGAAGTGCAGCCTCCCACCACTTCCAGCTCCAGCAGGAGCAAGTGCACTTACTCCAGTTTCCATCTATAACCTGATGGCCATCCTCATCTGTGCTCTGATATCATTAAGCATTTTTCTGCTGCCAGGTCGGAACATTTGGTGAACGAGAAACAATCCTGCAGCAATTTTAGGCGTCCTCTCAGAAGGGCTGTGAATAGGAGAGGGATCTTGAGCAACACTGAAAGACTCCATGCAGAAGGAAGCATGGCTTCACAGTAACCCTTGGTGCAACTGGATTGCAGCATTTTGTGCCATTTGAATGTTTAATATATTAATTTTAATGAATACAGCCACATAAGCCCAAGCAAAAAATCAAGTTTATGGTTCACTGGGACTAGAAATGCAACTGTAATCCAGAAGCATTGTGTTTCCTCCTACGACAAGTGCTGTTACCCTCCCCTGTGGGCACATTTTCTATTACATCCATCTAAAGCATTCAGCAAAAAGGGCAGAAATTCTCAAGGCTGCAGGGATGAACTGACACTCTGCAGGCGATTTCTGTTGCTTGAGAATGTTTTTAGAAAAAAAAAAAGGAAAAAAAAAAAGGTATTTTAAACCTTTCCCTTTGCAGCTACCAGAGATAACTCTATCTCTGACTTCCCTCTAGTCTCTTCAAATATACTCATTAGCCTGCCTTCACTTCTGACATCTAGTTATCACCTCCCCCCAGGAACAAGAGCATGAAGGAGGAAAGGCAGCTGTCTCAGATCCCTGGGCTGGATTTTGAAAGCAGCTCCCCAGTTAATCACACTAACTACTATTCACACTAGACCAATACAGTCATAAAATCAAATTTTAGTAACTCAATGTGAGATAGCTTTCAAAACGGCGATATTAACAGATTTGTATTATTAGATTTTTCTTTAATAGGACCAGCTAGGTCTGTTGTATTTCTCTTCTTCTCATCTCCAACAATCATCTCAGGAAGCAGCACCCACGAGTCTAGCCTGACTGCAGACAGTGAGCTGTGCGTATGTCAGCATATAAGCTGGCTGCTCATTTGTGCAGTTGGCAGTTAGCAACACACACCTTTGACAGCAAAATGGAGCCCTGCCCAGATAGCCTGTGACAGCATCATAGTGAGTACTGTGCTAGGTGCGGCCTGAGCATGCTGGTCTGCACCCAAGGAAAACCTGAGCCCTGCTGTACTCCTGAGCAACTGGCACCAGGAGTTTCAGAGGTAGTAAGAGAAGGAACAGGATTTCACTGTCATCAGATGAGGAGTGCTCATGCTTTAGATCATCCAAGGCAAGGCCCTGTCCTTGTCCTAGAGTACTACGCAGAAGGGAACCTGCTGGAAGCTGACCTATGGCATCAGAGTCAACCTGCTGATTTTTGTACCAGCATTTTACAGTCATTAAGTCTATGCTTCCCCTTGCTTTAACTGTGGGGTACAACTAAATGTTTCAATGGTTAATTGAGAAAGCAGTCTGAAGTTTATTTGTAATAATAATGATGAAAGAAACACAGAAAGCCTACAGTCATCCACAGAGTTCCTGCCTTTTTCTGCTTCCCCCTCCCCCTTTTCCTGCAATTCCAGCAAATCAAACCCTCCCCCTCCCCCTGCAATTTCTCTAACCACAGACTCAGCTTTTTAAGGTTTCAGAAAGTACACTGTACAGATGTCAGTCACCTTCTCTTTCCCCCTGCAGGGTGTGGGGATATCTGACTTTATCCCCTGCAGAGAGGTGGCTGTGCTCTAGACTTGCTCCCAAGCCATATAGATGAACTGCAAACTGGCACATTTCTCAAAGGCTGCACCATTCCTTCAGCTTCAGATAGCATTAGATCTTCAAATTAAAGAAAGGAAGGCATATTACAGAATAAAATAGGAAGTGATACATAGAGATCATCTGAAGCAAAAATATATTTCCTCACGCTCTTCTGAGCTGCAGGTTCCAGCCTATGCTCATGTCACTGTTTCTGAGGGCACAGAGGTTGCTGAGCCAAGGTTAATGCAGCTCCAAGAGGAAGCAGTGCGATCACAAAGGTGTGCAGCTGTTTTTACTCTCAGCTTCTGCACTGCATTGCAGCCCTGACCTGTACCACTGTGTGGAGACCATAACTCTGAGACTGAGTACTACACATCCAGCAGCATCCACAGCTAGAAATGTTATGTTTTTGCAGTTCCTTCTTCGCTATTTCTGGTACCATTGCACCAGTGTGCCTATACAGGTGACCTCCACCTCTCTGGACTGAGGGTTTTTGCCTCTACAGGGACCTGAGAGTAGAGAGAGGTTCTCTGTAGGAAAGAGAAGGAACTATTCAAAGGCTCTGATACTGCTGTAGAATTTGTAGACATTACGAGATTTTAATAAAAACTCCCTGTAGCTGGAACTTGCAATCTGCTCACAGGCAATATAGACCTCCATGGGAGCTCTCACTGATGTCAAGCAAAACTTGGCACTATAATAGCAAAAACTGTGTACAACCTGAACCTCATGAAGCAGCAGCTGAGCTCTGACCTTCCCATTCTGGGTCCATTAAGTACAAAATGCAGCATCTGGACACTTGTAGCACAATTCGATGTCTGTGGCTCTTTTTTTAGTTCATGGGTGAGGAGGGTCAACTTGCTTTGTTTCTGTGGCTAGGATAAACTAATGGAGGCCACTAAAGGCACTAGAGACAAGGGGTCTGCAGGGGCAGGGTTGGTGACATGCATGATACTGCAGCACAACGAAGGCCATGAGGCAGTCGGCTCTCTTTTCATCTGGTCCCCACCCCTCCAAGCCCTGACAGCCCCACAGACTCATCAGTAATGGCCCAGCTCCCAGTCCTGGCTCTGGAGGATACCTCAATTCCCACCAGGCCTGTGCTACTGTGCCTCTGGCATGATGAGATACACTGCCTCACATCCATGCCCAACACGTTTGTTCCCTAATCTAACAAATGTCTGGCAGAGATGAGCACCCAGATAACAGCCAGCTGGCGTGAGCCCAACTCGGATAAACTGGAAATGTTGGCCAGGCCAGGGAGGCATTGGGAAGGATATCTGAACATCTGTTCCCTATTGCACATCCACCCAAATTGCCACTGATCTTGAAACATTATTAGGCCGCCCCTTGGTCCAAGATTACCCTGGCAAACAGATGTGCCAGTGACCTTCAAAGGCAGAAGGATTCAGTTGTTTGGGACTACTGACCATCTTCTCAAGGAAAGACGATAATAATTCAGCAGAAGAGGAGCCAATACTGCAATAAATAGGTCAGTCACGATGATAATAGGATGCTAAACAAGTAACAGAGAACTGTCAGACAGAATAAATGAATATTTATATGGCACAAAAATCAGATTTGGAAAACAAACTGAAATTCCTGAAGATGGGAAGAGAAGAAATAGTGTCTGTATCAGTAGTACAAACCTGAATGGTAGACAGTAGATGCAGGAAAAATTCACAGGAAAAATTCAGACTGATAATAAAAAATATTAGGATGGAAAGAAAGGCATAATTAGATAATTAAAATGCATAAAGAAGACTTCTGTTGCGAAGGGCAATTTGGTAAATAGGCACATGAGCCAGAGCAGGTTAGAAGGCAACACGCCATCAAGAAACCCTGTACTGGTTTATAAACCATTGATAGGGAAGAAAGTGGAAGTAGATGGTGAAGCAAAGAAACCATAAACTATCAGTTGTGGAGAACTTCTATAAGAAGCAAAAGTATTCAATAAAATTCTACTAATGGCAGGGTTTTTAAGAAAGAAAAAACAAAACAAAACAAAAAAAAAAAACAATCACCTCTACAGTATTTTAGGAAAAAGAAATAGGATTGCCATATGTATCACTAACTGTAATGCAAAAAGTATCCACACAGTATTTCTATTCTATCACTGAGAAAATACTGAATGACATACAGCACGTCATGAGGATGATGATAACAGCATGTTCCTATTTCAACAATAACTTAGAATGATGTTTAACAACATTAGCAAGTATAGCAGTTCCATATCAGCAGGCCTGGATGACTTTGATTCAGCAACTAGCCAGACAGGACTCTGGATCATTAATATTGACTTTCAGCAATATTTTTGTAAGAACGTCAGGTTCTCATTACTAAACCTTTTTAAAATCAAGATCAATATTTATCTACAGGCTGCCCAAGTTTAAACAGGATTAATTCTTTCATTTAAGGAAATTGGAGACTTGTATTACACAAGTCATGTTACAGGATCACAGCAGATTAATTTTTTCTCCTGTTTGAATGGCATATTAAAAGGTAATCACAGCAAAAAGTGATAAACAGCAACTTTGACCAGAACTGGGACCCATGGCTGCTGAACGACAGAGCTGTGGAAGTTACAGATGCACAATGGTGCAGTACAGAAACTATCAGAGTGCCCAGAACAGATATTTAAGATATGAAGGAGCTACCCAAAGGTGAGGCACAAGTCCCAGAGCTCTGTGTAGCAGCTCAGCCTTGCTGCAGAGTGCCAGGGAGCAGTATGGAGGCACAGCCTGTCTTGCTACGGGGCAGATGGACAGATAACAAAGATGTGCAGAAAAAGGCAATGCCTGACACTAGGGATAACCCACTATGCTGAGTCCTGCCCAGAGGACACCAGTGCCTGTCTGCTCATCTCCTCGGTCCCAGGGCAGAAGGTCACTAAGTTGGCACTTTGGAGATGAACTATTAGATTCATGGGATGGAGAACAGATGGGCTGAGTCTACTATGAGGTGCCAAAGGTATAGACAAGTTGTGTGTAAAAGAGACTTGGCCAGAGAGATGTCAGAGTTATCACAGCAGAGGCATCAAATATTGGTGCAAAAAGGGACACGCGTCTCAATCTGTGCTTCCCACCTGAGTTTCTCAGCCATTTCAATTTCTAACAGAATTGAGTCAGGTGACAGTGCCCGGCCCCAGGCACACACACACACAGTAAAGTTGCACAGGACAGGCAAGTAAAAAGCCTCACATTAAAGCTTGACATGCAACTATTTCTGTTTCAGGGAATTTATTTCTGAAGGTGGTAGGAGTTTCCTCAAGCTCTTCAGAATATCATGAAATATTTACTACGTCTCTGCTTTTCTTAACTGCAAAAAATAAACAGCCTGTGTCATCTCCTCAGTATGCACTACCTGCTTGTTGTGCCTAGGAGCTGATATGAAAACATGGGAGTTTGAAACATGGGCATTACATCCTGGGATACGAGATGGCAGATGAGAGGTATGAAGGGTAAAGAACACAAATTGCAATGCTCACAATGCTGCTCATTGCCCACTGGGCAGACATTTAATTGCTATGCTACAGAATCTTTTCCCTCCCCTTCTTATTCTCCTCCTCCCTCCCCCCATCCTTCCCCACTCCTATTTTTAGATTTTCATGCGCTCTATGTTGCAGAATTGAGATGCAAGTGCAAAAGATTGTGCGAGACAACAGGAAAACAGAATAAGCAGCAAAATTCATCTGAAATGTACCCAGTAACAGCTTCATTTGCCCACTCCCTTGGGAGATCGGAGCTGTTTCATGTGCAGAGGCTGTTAAACTGGAAAATTATTTATTGGAAAGTTAACACAGTGTGGTCAGAAGCCTTTGAATGGGCTAGCTAGGTATGCAAGGACCTCTGTATGTCAGAAAAAAAAAAATCTATGTCCAATGAATCAAACAGTTAGAAAAATCCTGGCAGCTTTAATATATAACAGTGAAGAGGTTTAACTGTAGTAAACCCATGCCTGCCTTGCTTACAACAGCTCTGAGGATGATCTCAGATGCAGGAAGACATCAATGAGGGCAGGGGAAAAAAGCACTCAGCTCAGCACTCTCTGTAGTACAGGCCATGAGGCAGACCTATGTAAACCAACAGCCCATTTTCCCCACAGAGGATCTGACCAGAAGGGGCACAATTAAAGCTGAAAGTCATTGTGCTCATTTTAACCTTCAGAATTACGGCTCAATTGAATGAATGCAGGCTGATCTGTAGCAGATCAGAGCAATTACTCCAGCTTTCATTCAAGATGAACACGGCCAATTCATTTTCTATGAGACCAGAAAAGCCAAGAGACTTCACCAGTCCCCACCTGGCTTAGCAGCACAATGCAGCATGGGTAGGGATTGGATACATCGCCACATAAGGCTGTGCTTACACCTTTTGTTCACATATAAATCATCTTGCTAAAGAAAGATAAGGCTGGATTACTTAGAATAAGGAGTACAAATAGTCACACATCTGCCTTCAACAGCGGCAGATTTCCTTAAGTTTAACTCTTTCCTGTCATAATTCCTCCTCTCACTTTCTGTGACAAGCCCCTATTGCAATATGCTTCATTCTGAAGGCGGAATAACAGACTGAAAGAACAAAGAAATCTCCTCCTTTTGAAAACCATCCAACCTCCAAGCCACCTGCTGCCCACCTCTGCTGCCCCTGTCCTCCCTGCACAGTCCAGATAATCATCCCTGTCTGGAGCTCAGCTCAACAGAACAGTCATACGTCACAGCCCTGCTACATTGCTGGCCCCATCCCTCAGCCTTGAGAAATGCAAGCCTGGATCAGGATCACAAATCTGTGGTTCACAGATCTTGCTGGGAAACTGTAGGAAGCAATGAATCTTCTCTCACATCTGACTTTTATAGAAAGTGTTTATAAAGCTGCCAACACAAAACAGCTGTTTGGTAAAGTGTAATATTCCCAGAACACATTCTGATGGGATTGTCTGCTCTATGCAGAGATACTGTACATACTCTGAAACATAAATTACACACATTTGGTTGGATATTTCCACGTGAATTTTCATAGCTCTATATTAGCGGTGGGTTAATGACGCATTTGAGCATTCAGAGTAAATAAAAGAAGTTATAAGTTGGGGGAGGGTGGGATGTTGAATTTAAATAGATATTGCTGGGAGGTAATAAAATAGTAACACAAATAATAAATCTCAGTTTGTGTGAACCTAAAACATTGCCTTCTTTCTCCAAGGAAAGAGTGTTTTTTAAAGCAGAATGCTCCTAAATAGTCTGAAACAAACAAACAAAAAAGATGTAATTTTGAAAATGCTGAACTGACACCAAGACATCTGGGGAAACTATCTTTCTTTTTCAGTCAAAATTACTGGTAATAAAAATCCTTGAAAATGCAATCACTTCTGATCCCCATCAAACTACTTCTCAGGAAATGCATGACTTGTCAAAAAAAAGAGTTTTCCCAGCTTTATTCCAACGTCTAGAGTAATTATCCATTTCTCAGACAGTATGAGAGTTGAGTGTGTAGCTAATCAAGCCAGTAGGAATTACAAGAAGTGCAAAGCAGCTTGCATAACTCTTACAATGATCCCGGAGAATTATAAATAGTAGCAGAGCATCACTTTCAATACAATTCCTCCCTGCAAACCTAAGTGAAACAACAAAAATCACACCTGGTACTTGAACTATAAGAGAACAAGGAACAAAATATCTTGTTTTCCACCAACAAATGTAAGGTCATATCTTGCAACCCCATTAATAATCTGACAGTCAGTACAATGTCCCAGTCAATGACAATCTGGATGATGTGGTCAAGCAAGAGGAAGTTTTATTTTGCCATCTTCTGTCTGTTTTCAGGCAATCTGACCTCAATCACTTAAATGCCATCATTGGCTAACGTGGTATTTTCCAGATGGCTAATTTCAAAGGACTGTCACAAACATGTGCATCTAAGGAACTGTTTTCCATGAATGCTGAGCACCAGTGATGTCCAATGAAATGAACTGGAAGTACTCAGTGCCTCTGTAAAGGTGTAAGAAGACACTCATTAATACTTTCAGGAAGGGGTTCTTTCATACCCACCAAGACAAACATCTGCTGACTCTGAAAAGTGCAGAAATACTACTATTCCTTACAAAACAATTTCTCTTCTATTCTGTTCACATCACGCTGGAAAGCGAAACTAACCAACAGCTACAGTTTTTAAACTAAAAGGAAACACTAATAAATATAGTTATAAAATGTACAAAGATTCCCTCTCTTTTCATTTGGTTTGAGCTTATTACAGCTTCAATATTATTTCCAGTCATCACAACAGATACTGTTACAAACATACACTCTCTATGCTCTGCAGTAGTAAAGGCAAGTCAGACTGCACACTCACATACTGAATTCTGTGACACCTGCGCTGACTCATCTACAGCAGAAGATGTCCAGCTGCTGTTTCAGTAATATTCTATAAGACAGCTCAAACAGTGTTTGCATACTCCATATGTTTGTGGATACTAAGAGGTAAAGGAGATAATTTTCCACTCAGGAACACACGCATTGAAAAGTTCTGGTTGTTAGGGTATACCACTTACTACACTCTGGTTTATTTACTTATTTTTTCCTAACAAAGATTTATCCTCTCTTGAGGATATTGTGTGTTAATAAAACATATTACATTGAAAATAATAACTGCCTAACTACAACACTCACAGAAGTTAGAGAGAGATTAGGTTAGAAAAGTTTTTACAGAGCTAAATTCCCTTTGCCACAGAAATATATCAGAATCCAGCAGAACCATACAATGATAGCTACACAGGTATTATTTTCAAAGAAAGTAGCCAAGGAATTTCAGAATTCAGCACAGTGCTTCACTGTACCAAAGTCAGTGAGATGTATGCAAGCATAAACTTGAGTTCTATGTTCCTAAATAATATCCTGAATCAAAGAGGAGGTCAAAAATCCATTTATGAATACTAATTGTAAAATATCACAGCAAAATGAGTTCAAAAAACATTATTTATAAGTACTTCTACCTTTCATTATGTAAATATATACTCAGAAATGCCTTTTAAGAATTGTTACACTGGCAAGGTCGCAATTTCCATTACACCTTATCCTAGACAGCTGAATGTTAGTAGTTAAATATCCACATAACATTTATGCAGACAAAAAACAATGAACTTCAAACCTTTGAGAGATGCCGTTTGCATCTGCCATGTTCTATAAAGACAAATGGCAACTGAAGACACATTTGTTTTCACTGCTCCACAGAATACAAAATACCAGCAGTAAGATTCAAAACAGCCTGAGGGATAGATTCAGCAACAAAACCAGGTACCCACTTTGAGACCTCATAATGGCTTTTAGGTCCTGGATTCCCATAATACGCTCCTCACAATCCTGGCTCAACTGGCACCTATCACTGAAGGCATAACATGCTCCACGGAGGCAGCAAGCCCTAACTTCTGTGTCAAGAGAGGTCCTCTAATACCTGAAAGAAATGCTAATTAAAAACTAACAGTTTCCCAAAGCTTAAACATGTTTTTATAACACTGTATTTATTAGACCAAATGGAAACTGAAATTATTTTATGAGCAGTAGAGATATGCCTCAAGTTAATCTGTCAAATGCTAACTTATTAATTAAGCACGATATGGAATTTGGAAAAAGTTTCATCACTGCCATTTCATTATCACTAGAACTTCCTGAAACTTAATACTAGAAGAGACCCAGAGCCAGAGAACAGTGTCATGGTTTATAGTTTTTGCAAACAAATTTTCTCTGGACATAAATATTTGGCAAAGTCTGAATCATAGAGAAATTATGAATTCTCATACAGCTCATTAAAAAAAAAAAAAAAAGGAAATAATGAAACCATAACATTGCTTAAAAAGAAGATAGGTGACAGCTTGCTTTTGCACTCACAAAGCCAGCATTCTCAAATAAGAGCAAAGAAGAAATGCTATGACACACAGCACATCCTACTGTCCTGAAGTTTTGCAGAAGAGAGAAATAACAGTCAAACTTGAGGTCTTTTGAGCTCACTAGAATTAAAGTAAAATTCCTACTGTTTCCTGCAAAAGAAGTTTGTTTCAAGAAGGTGGGAAAAGCCAAAACCACTGAATATTTGCAAGTTTAAGTACGACTTGCAGAAACTCCTAGTCACAACTTCTGTTAAGCTTCGAACCATGAGTAAATACTTTTTGCTCTGATACACAGACATTATTTTTCTCTGCTATATGACCCTGAAATGTAGCAGGGTCTGAGCGACTGCAGCCAGACTGGATGCACACACCTAGATGTGGGAAGGGGATTCCTGAGGGCTGACAAATACAGTGCTTGCCATTAGCCAAACGTTGGCCTGGTGCTCCATGCATGCTTCTGCAAAAACAGCCCAAGAGAGTTATGAATGCCATAAAGAAAATTTTTCCAATTTCTTTAATTGCAGTTTGATTCACTTGTGGCTGACTTTGCCTTTAACAAATTCTATATCTCTCAGGATGCTCAGAAACATGCCGCAATTAGTCTGACTGTTTATGTGCATATCCATCCACATGCCTGAACAACAGGTGCATGCTCACTGCTTTAATATCCACCTAAACATGGCAAACAGGTTTTCAACAAATACGAAATACAGTCATAGTGGTGTGTAAGCATAATGCTGCAAAGCCACGGAAAAGACAAAGGCAGAATGCATAATGAAGAGCTTCTTTTTCCTGCCAGTAATTACATTTGCATGAGAACAATGTCAACCACTCTCATTAATCATCTCTGGCAATGGAGATCCACGGTTCTGTGGTTACATATTCTATCAAATTGAGAGCCCTGCTGCAGCACTAGAAATGTTTGTTTTGGCCTATTAGAATATCCTTGAGAAGTCTTCAGGAATTATTAAAACATACGGCTACATCTCTTGCAGTACTTCATAATTTACCAAGCACAGAAGACTGACAGGCAGTAAGGATACAACTGGCTGCCAGCCTAATCTCCGTAATGACCTGCATTTCACAGTTGTTAACACAGTCATCAGATTCACACTATCAACATCACTCTGAAGAAGCCAAGTGGGAATGACAGCAAAATGCTTTTTTTTTGAAAAGAGTAAGAACTTATCGTTTTATAATAACATTCTCAGTACCCATTTTAATGCATTTTTTTTTCCCAATGAGTTCTGCTATTTCTGTTTAGATGCAAGTATTTTCAAGGGGATGTGTTTTTTCAAGTTCTTATGGAGCCCCTTTCAGAATCAAACTCCGCAAGACTAACAGCTGGCAACAAAATTCAGATAGAATTATTAATCTCAATCAACTTCTGAAAAAAATAGAAAAGGCAAACATATAGAATGGCTACATTTCTACATGCTACTGCAAAGATAACTAAAACATAGATGAGGAAGTAAAATGTGTTAAAATCAACCTAAATCAACTATGAAGCTGAATGTGACCTCGTTCCAAATCTTTCATCTAAGCTGTTGAAACATGTCACTCCTTTCTAAGGCCAGGAAGTATTTAACTGCAGCTCAGATTGCACCCAAAAGCCTTACACACAGCAGTCCTTCACCTGCTGCATAGCAGAAATTCCTGTGTTAAAAAAAAGCTGGCAATCGTTACTGAAAATGAAAATGCCATAATTTAAAATTGTACAGTTTAATCATTTCCTTCAAAGTGATTGCAGTATTTAATTTGTGTCCAAGAACTACTTATGCACACAAACTTTTTTTTATTATTATTAAATGAGGTCCTAGTGGATTCCTCAGAAGTGGGAAGGTCTTCCACCTCTGAGCCTCATGCGAAGACCTGGCTGGTACAAAAACTGACCCCTCACTTAGAATTTCACCTTCTGTGTTGCTCATTCTGAAGTTAAATTCAAAGTTTAAAAGGAGGGAGGCATAGAGTGAATTTCTCAGGGTTCTTTCTTCACTCTTGGAACTGATTTTGCCATTAATCTTTTTCTTTTTAAATCTCTCATAATACTTAGAGACACACAATTCCTTTAATTGTAGCCTGTATTAAATTATACCCATACCCAGCTAAAGAATCACAGAATTGTAGGGGTTGGAAGGGACCTCTAGAGGAGTTCAACCCCGTGCCAAAGCAGCTCCCTAGCCCAGGTTGCACAGGTAGGCGTTCAGGCAGGTCTGGAACGTCCCCAGAAGGAGACTCCACCACTTCTCTGTGCAGCCTGTGCCAGTGCTCTGTCACTGCACTGTGAAGAAGTTCCCATGCGCATTTGTGCAGAACTTCCTATGCTTCAGTTTGTGGCCATTTCCCCTCATCCTATCACCACACTGAGAAAAGTCCAGCCTCATCCCTTTGCCTCCCACTCCTTAGATATATTGATGTGGATCAGATACCCCGAGTCTTTTCTCAAGGCTGAACAGACTCAGGTCTCTCAGCCTTTCCTCATAAGGGAGGTGTAGCCCTTCCCGGGACCCTTTCCAAGAGATCCCTGTTGTTTTTTTTTGTTGTTGTTGTTTTTTTGTTTGTTTGTTTTTGTTTGTTTGTTTGTTTTTTACTGGGGAACCCAGAACTGGATACAGTACTTCAGGTGAGGCCTTATGAGGGCAGAGTAGAATTCTACTTTGCTTTTGGTACCTACACCCAATGAGACTGGCAAGCTATGAAAAATTTTCCCAAGTCTGTGCTTTCTGGATGGCCTGATTTGCCAGCCATCTTTCAACTAAAATCGTTCCGTAACTCTCTTCCCACCTCACTGCCTGTTTTTCAAGTAACAGAAGAAAGGTCACCATCACCTTGAAATAAAATACAAAAGCATGCATTAACTTGACATGCTTCCTGTCTTTCAGATATTACAGAAATATGGTTGATGTTTCCCACTCTTCACAGAAACCTATTTTTCAACACTGAGAAACAAAACTATTTCAGTGAATAACTGGTGATTAATCACGATCAACTGTCACACCTAATTTAACTCTGCTTCTATGAAAAGGCTTTCTAGACAATCCAAGGTGAGAATTTACATTTTAATGCGCAGATGAAGAAAGTTCAACAGCATAACCAGCTTCCAGCAGCTTTCCACTGAGAAAATAAGTTTTACAGGATTAAAGCTATTAAACAATTGCTGCTTTTTATAAAGCATCTTACTGAACTACGCATAACACAAACCTATTCAGCACTATTCTTCAATTACCTTCATTTATTTGTTTTGTTTTTGTTTTAAATAAATCCTAGCAATTCACAGTGGTATATTTAGTGTCCTGATTGAGAGGATACATGGTTGGGAAGAATTTATCAGATGTATTTCCCTCTGTAAGTAACAGATCAGATGTATAAACAAAGCTGAGGTTACCTCAAAAGATCAAAAAAAGAATGGAGCTTGCCGCACATTCTGAATGTATGTAAAAATAAAACAGTGAGGACTGGACAAACTGGCAGAAGCAATCCTAGCACCACAACAAAGTGAGAAGTAATAAAGGAAAGAGAATTTGGCACTAGTCTATTAAACTGATATAGCTATGTATGCATCTTTTCAGAGATGGTTGAACTACTAACAGGGTGTAAGTTAATGCAGTGTGTCTTTCCTATTAACCTAATTTGCACTTACGTTCCTCTTTAATATCTGTCCTTAAAAAGATTATTGCAGCAATATGGTCCTTGTATTCACTCTTCTTTCAACCTGTGGCTAAAGCATCCAACACAATTACCAAAGTTGGCACAGGATAGGAATTGTGCACTACTGAGCAGAGAATTAGGAGGCAGAAAATAAACAAAATACACAGTTTGAAGTTCTGGAGTGATACAAGGATAACTGCATGTTCCCTAAGAAAGATATTCCTTACTACTTGACTGCACTTGTATCACAATTTGACCAAAAGCACTGAAAATCCATATGAATGATACACTTAAGAAAATAATTTTGGCTTGATGCTCCTGTGAAAAGATACTAGAAATGTCCTTCTTCTGAAGGAAATATGTTAAATCTGAACTTTGAAATTCATATATGAAAAATGAACTATACCATGCATGCAAGAAAAACACTTAATTCATACCATGTCACATGGGAACACAATACTTATTCACAAGTGCAACTAAGCTTCAGTACCTAAAACCACAAATGAATCTTCCACAAATAACCTATCAGGTGAAAAGTAATTACTTAAGGGAAGTCAAAATCAAATTCAACGGCAAATAAAGTCCTTAAGTGAAATGGCAGCACCCCAGGTCAGATGCAAATCACTAAATATGGTAATGTTTCCTCCTTTCTCTTAACAAGGCTCCAAGAAAAAAATTACAAGAAAGATAAGCATAAAATGATTCTTGCAATGTAGTGCCCAATGGTTGTATCCATGAATTTGTCCGTTAATATCAACAGAGACAAGAAAAGAGGAGACCAGAAAGCAGATCCAAATCTATGGAAACTGATGAGAATGAAATGGATGTATTCTGATCACAGCTGCTCATGCTTTCCTTGTGTTTTGTCCAATATGAAAAGATTAACAGTATACCTATCCAAATAGGACCTGTTCAAAAATAAAAGAATGTGGTGGAGAAATGGTAGAGGAGAAAGTGTCCACAGAGAAAACATAAGCATGTGACACACAAGGAAGCTATCATCTTAACTTTATTATATAACTGTATTTGCTTTAAGGAACAAATATAAACAGGTTTTATACTACAAAAATAGTATCAGTTAATTTAAGATTGTTTGCACAGCAGCCTAGAAAAAAAAAAATGCTGGCATCTACAACACACACACACACACACACACACACACACACACACACACAAAGACATTTCCTACTTTTAATTAACTATTACTATGACATTACTTAGGATTTGAGGAATTGGTTACAAGATGCATTTTACTCTGAAGAAGTTCCCTTGAGTAACAAAGGAGCATGTAATACTAAAAAAAACCTTAAAAAAAATAACAGAAGATCTCAGATATAGAAAGGAGAAACAGAATCACCAAGTTCTAAAATGTCAAAAAAAAACTCAAGAGCTCTCTGTCAAATAACAGTAACAAAGTGTGCAAGCAGTAATGTTCGGTAGTCCTGATGGGAGATGGTCACATAAGTACTTCCAAGTATATCAGAATATTCTTGTCTGTCCTCGTACAGATCATTGCCACAGTTCTCCTAACTGTTCCTCTCTCAGAATGAAGAGTTACAATTTGTTAATGAGGAAAATGAAAAATATTCATGAATACAAAAAATTAAAAACAAAAACAAAAAAAAACACCTCACCATGATTCTCCAGCTGTTCTCTGTCCTTACCTTTTTAATCTTTTTTCATTTTTTCCATAGATAAGAACAAAGTGAAGAATATGTTAGAGGATGTAACACCGAGTAAAACTTATTTTTGTCAAGGGATCTGTAAAATCATGCCTGGAGAGAAAATACAGTCAACTAAGAAGAACACGAGGAGCACGGCTGTGGATTCATCTCAAAAAAATGAAGTTACCAATTTTCTGTAATGGAAGAGTTTCAGTCAAAAGGGTGTGACATCAGCCAAAAAAAACCATCACAAGAGAAAGATGAACCCTATATAATAACTCCAGTGCATAAAGTGATGAACATCAGTTCTCACTGGCATCCCAAATTATTGCCTTGTAAAAACATTATCAATCTGAAATATGTCTACCTGGAAGCACAGGAAGATGTTCCAAATAAAAATAGATGAAAAAATACAACCACTAAAGTTTGAAGACTGACAGTTTAAGAGTTCAGTCAGAAAAGCACTTGATTTGTGTAGAGTAAAAAAAATACATCTGTATAAGTTATATATAAAAATAAATATATATAAATATTTTACAGCAGCCAGTCAGCAGAGGTCTGAATGGTATGGATTCTGCTTCACAATATCTTTCACTCCTGAAAATAACATACTACAGCTGTACTAAAATAATCATTTGAGAAGTGTTTGAAACAAGCCATCATCGGATAGAACGTAAACTCAAAAATCAAATAACAGAATCAGAAAATGCCAACTTGGAACGGACCCAGAGGGATCACTGACCCCCATGCCTTCTTCAGAGCCTTTCCCTGACCACCAGCTGCCCCTACCCTGACACAGCTCCATGCTGTTCCCTTGGGCCCTGTTGATGTCACACAGAGCAGAGCTCAGTGCTCCTCCGCTCCCTGTGAGAGCTGCAGCTGCCATCAGGCCTCCCCTCAGCTCCTCTGCTCTGAGCACACCCAGGGACCTCAGCCGCTCCTCATACATCTTGCCCTCCAGCCTCTTCTCCATCTTTGCAGCCCTCCTTTGGATGCTCTCTAACATGTACACATCCTCATGTTGCAGTGCCTAAACCTGCACGCAGTGCTCAAGGTGAGGCTGCACAGTGTGGAGCAGAGTGGGGCAACCCCTCTTTGCTCAGCAGGCAGTGCTGGGCCTGGTGCACCCCAGGGTATGGTTGGCCCTTTTGGCTGCAGGGCACATGGCTGACTCCGACTTGCCATCAACCAGATGCCTTTCAGCAGGGCTGCTCTCCAGCCACTCATCCCTCAGTCTGCACTTAAATCCAGATTCTGCATCTGTGATGGAGAAAACCCTCTAGGCTAACAACATTTCTCTCCACAGCCTCTCTACTTTCAAAGGAATCCTAGCTTAGTATTATCTTTAAAGCTTAGTATACGTTCAAGTCCTGCATTCAGATCATTTCTAAAAACACTGAAGAGAACTGACACTAAAATGGGGAACTCCACTAGTGACTGGTCACCAATCCAATGTAACTGCATTTACTACAAGCCTTTGAGGTTGACCCATCAGACAGTTGTTCACCCATCACATTATGAACTTGTCTAGCTGTATGATGGACATTTTGTCCAAAAGGATACTGTGAGAAACAGTAAAGAAAGCTTCACTAAGTACAAAAAAGTATTGAAGTTGACATCTGTTTAGCAGATAATGTTTTAACTAAGTTTCTAAAACAGTCAAGTAATATAACTTCCCAATCAAAAACCGCAGAATTCCACACCAAGAAGGTCTTACAAAAAGGGCTTCAAAAAACCCCTGAAAGAACAAAGGCTGGAGGTCATACCACATGCTATGGCACTGCTTATACTTACTTTTTAAGACTTATTTGACAGATATCTGTTGCATCAGTAAAAAAAAATGGTTGAAAGCATTATAAAACATTGTTATAAATAAACTTGCTGACCCATGCTCAATATAACCATGTATTAACAACTTGTTAAAATATCCACTAATAATTTATTAAACCTTAATAAATTGCAGCCAGGTAGAGCAGTGACCTTTCGTAATGTGACATGTTACAGAATAGAAAGGCATTAAAAGACAAAGGACAGCAGATCACTTCAGGAATTAAGACTACCAAATACTCTGTGAAACCCAGTGCATTTCTCTAGTTAAAGCTTTATGATGAATTACCACATCTACTTTATACTGTTACCTGCAGCATTACGGCTGGAAATGACCTAGGCATCATCCAGGGAAGAAGTGAGTCAATTACCACCTCCCAAAAATCTAAGCTACTATTTTTGACCCACACTGAGTGCAATAGGCTCAACAGAAGCAGCAGAAATGTTCTCTGACCTTTAACCATTAGGCAGCTGCTCATTCCCCACTCTATCTCCATTGCAGATAATGATACTGCTCTCCAGACAAACCATTACTAAGGGTCAGACCCATTTCAGAGGCTCTAAATCCCTTCTGAATCTCACCCAGCCCCCCTGGAAAGGCCACTGCTCTCAGCCAGGTCAGCTTACACCATCAAATCCAGATCATGACTACCAATGCAGGATCCTGAAGGGACTACTTCAGCCAAATTTTGTCCGTGATTTTATCCACAGTCTAAACTTTGTTTGAGAAACTACACAGAATGCTTTCAAAATCTAGCCCTGAGCCAGTAAGATCAGAAACAAGGATTTGGATGCACTCATTGGTACAGGAACTGGGAGAGATGCCGTTGAAAATGAGGCCAAGAACAAAACCTCAGTGCAGTTCAGAATTCAAGGAGGTGGCATTAGATGAGCAAACGATCCAGTAATATGCCGAATCCATTCATAACTCCAAATCAGACAGACACTCCCTGTGGATTCGAGTCACAAAACCTACATTTACAGGAAGACTATTCCCCTTTGCAGGAGGGGCTTACCAAGAATAAAAATCGCTGTAATGAAAACCAGCAGAGAGAATAAATTACCATAAATTCTTTGTATTTCAGCTGAACAGATAATAACATGGTCGGGAGCTTCACACTCTGCACAGAAATATTCTTGAATATCCTGATGACTTCAGGAGGACAAAGAAGCTTTAATCTGACCATGCTTCCACTTTCGCTCACACAAGCTACGTTAGTTATTCTTTCTATTGGAGACAAAGTTGACTTTGAAATAGTATGTTTGATTTTGTTTATCTTAACACCTGATTAAGAAGAGAAAGCATTACCCACCATTGTCCAAGCCTTTAAGATTATGGAGTGAATGCAACTTTATTCATTTTTTTTTTACGTACTACATAAACCACATTACCTGTTTCATATTTATTATTTAAACTGGAACAATGGTATTTTTCGTTTTATTCTCCAAACCTCAGACCTCACATAAAAGTCAGATTTGAGACTGACGATTTGCATGTCCTGATACACTCTTCCTGATAATGCAGTATTTCTTTTTAAACTATGCATCAATCAATAATGTATTAAAAATTCAGCTTTATTTATTCAGGTGGGCAACAATGCAAATGTGATCGGTGGCAAAGAACACTACAGTTCTAGACTGTAGATTTACCTTACTCTCTTAAGGATATTAAAAGTTAAAATTATTCCTGCCTGTATAGTGCAAATCTCTTTAAAAAAAAAATACTTGGGATGTGAACTACTGTACTTCTTTTACTCTTTGATCTCAGTAGTGCAAGTTTAATAGCTTTGCATGTATGTATCTACATGTGTGTTTATAAGCATACCCATATATACACATACAAACACATACTTCCTCAGGTGTTTTTTTTTAACCGTTTATGGATGCTTTAATGTTTTCCACTATAATGAAAATTAAATGCTGAATTTGAGCTTGCTTTTCTTGGTTTCATTCAAATTTTCCATGTGTGTACTATTGGCTACATGTTGAGTAACTTCAGCCTGAAGCTTACATAAGCTACTTTAACTCAAAATATTCTATCTCAGACTATTCAGATCTCCAAATCTAGATCTAGTTTCAGAAGTCACTGCAGCTTTGCAAAGCTGACCTTTTCCACGTCATTCAGCTTATACAAAGAATCTTTTCAGTTTCACTAGCCATTACATCATCAAGTTCCAGTGGAATCACAGAGATTTTCCCTTTGAGTTCATAAATTGTTCATGACAACTTTGCAGAAGTCAGCTGATATTACATCCTCAGCTTTGTAGTTAACATATACCTACATCTGTCAATCCTAAAGTTAGTTTCTGAACAATAACCATCTTCATTCTACCCCAATGGTGATGATCCACCATCATCAAATATTCTTCTGCCCCAATCTGTTAAGGCATAAGCTCCAGATATCATAGCTGTAAGGTGTATCATATGACAAGTGGTGTAGATGTGCAACACATTAGATTAGATGGTATTTCATTTGCAATTAAGCAACACAATTACCTTATTTAAATTACTGTTTCTTTCTTCTTCCATAGAAAATCAGAGCAAACTACAAGATTTAACAGTCAGGCTGGATAAGTAAATCACAACATGATTCTCAAACTACAGCACGTTGTTGAATTTCTATCAACAACTGGGAAAAAAAGCAACAACTATTGATCAGCCGGAAAAAAAAAATCATTGATAATCTGAAAATTCTCTCAGATAACCATAAATTGCTCAACTGTGTAGTGCAGCAACCAAAACCACTATTTGTGCACAGCTTAGATACAATTGTAAGAGTGCCAGTACTAAGATAACTGTAGTACAGAGATTCTGATCAAAATTGGTGATTGTGTTTGGAATATGAAAATCATTTTACCTTAATCTGACCTGGGCAAGGAGGAGGGAGAGGGACACTTGCAAATCTGGTCACCCATCCCTCCCTTCAGAGGTGACAGACTGAAAATGTGTTTCAAACATTATCAAGCTTAGCTTTCCTTTCATATGCATATGCAAAAAGTCACTGTGGGACAAACAAGGGAAATGAAGAGTGCAGGCTTCTCACCCATGTGCTCAGCCTGTAGTAATCTTTGTTAGTAGTTTAGCGGTCACTGTGTGCTCTGATCACATCTCTAATTGCGAAACTCTTCAGTGAGGGAAAATAAAGAAAAACTAAAAAGAAAAGCCACAGTGAAAATAAAATTTATATGTACAGCAGATTGAACAAAGATGTCAATAAGCTGAAGAGCCCCAGTTCTCTTCAGGGGGACCTTATAGTAGTCTTTTAGTACCTGAACGGGGCCTACAGTAAAGCTGGGGAGGGACTTTTTACAAGGCACGTAGCAACAGGATGAAGGGAAATGGCTTTAAACTGGAGGAGGGCAGATTTAGATGAGGTATCAGGAAGAAACTCACTCTGGCATGTGATCATGAATATCACAGGCCTATGAAAACCTTCTCCATTCTAATGGCCAGCACTCAGGGCCATATCCCTCTTCTTTGCTGGTATACCTTGTCTTATTCTTTATTTTGAAACCAAAACAATGGAGTTTTTCTCCCAGTACCATCCCTCTGATATTTCCCTTTTATGCTGACACACACAGTAGTGCTTGCTGTGAAAAGGATCAGAGGAAATTGCATTAACTTCATTACTCTAAGACTAATTATGATTAAATGTAAGTGGAAAGAGTGCTCGTTACAGTAATTTTTGGCTTCAGAATAATTCCTGAGCAATACTTGAAGCAGACAAACTTCTCAATCAGTGAATGAGCATGCAAATGGAAGCACAGTAGTGCTGAGTGGTACCTTCAGTACACTCTGTGGTACAACTCAGTGGAAATTACCTGTCCCATTTCTTCCTAGGCAGCTACCCATCATCCTTCAGCAGCATCAAGAGCAATTATGACTGGACAAAAAAGAATAAAATAAAATACTGAATTCTTTCATTCACAAAGGCTAATTATCTACTGGGCTCTGAACTTTCACTTAACACAATCTTGTTAAGTAAAAAATACTGGTATATTTTCTCTCTTCGTACAAAAAAAATCTTTCTTCTTGACATAACCAATTATAAAATTCTGTATTTTAAAAGCAAGTGCAGCAGAAAGACAGATCTGTCCAATTAACATCCAAGTTGCCTATGAACACTTGGTGTCCCATGGATGCACTTCAGTCCCCTTTTTTGCTTCTCAAGGCATCGCTTGAACTGCTGACAAACTCAGCCATCGCTTCTGCAAACTGACCTGTAGTTCTCAAGCTGACATATGCACAACAGCACCATGAAAAACCCTTCAAAATCCTCTACAGACCTTCTAGTTAATACTAGAATTAAGAAGATCCAACTTCTCCTCCTGTCCAGTGACAGAAATCATTAAAAGATTCAAAGACCCTAAATCGTGGGGGAATTGTGAAAAAGAAATAGCCTGGATTCACTTACCTTTGTGACATCTTCTGTTTACCTGCTTAATCAAAAATGTACAGGTGTTTCTTTTGACAGCCAGAATAAAACACAATATATAAAAAAAATTTTAAAACCACAAGAGATCTGAAATGTGCACATGATGTTAAACTGACTAGAGAGAACCATTAAATAACACTTATGGCTTAAATTGACACTGGATTACTTTAAGACAGCAGTGAAGCTCAGTACTGAGTATACTGCATCACAGCCAAACCAGTCCAAGCTCTCAGTTTGTGTAAATTGTGACAGCGTAAATCCTATGAAGAATAAGGTCAAATAACTCATGTTTTTGTAGGGACTAAGTGAAAAGAGTAGATTACAATGGGCAAAGAAAATCTCCACACAGAGATGCAATGAAGAGAAGTCGGCCTTAGTCCCTGAGGCAAACACTACTACCTCAATGCAGCTGTCAGGAAACACAGAAGAGCTGTGATGCAACATTACATCATGTATGTGCTTAAAAGGTGAATCTCAGATTTGAATTTGCAGAATATCCTGCTGCTGGTGGTTTGACTACCTTACCCTGACTGCCCTGATGTAGACAACATCAGAAACATAGAAGAGGGAACTGCACCCTTCTATAAAGAGAGCTCCAAAACTTCCGGAGGTGTAACCTAACTTCCACTTGCTTCTGCTGGCACTTGGGAGGGCTCCCTGCTGCCTTGAGTTCCATAATACTATGCAGAAGTGGCAGCCAGGCAATTGTATCACTGTATTACACAGCTCTAGAGTGACAGTGGAGACAAGATGTAGCTGGACAATCTTCTGGACTGCTAAACATCCCAGAGAACTCCTCAGCAAGTTCCATCTTCCTCTTTCACCAAAGTGATAAAATAAAACTTAACATGGAATTTCTCTCCTCTCTATTCCTTTTCATTCTTTGAGAAAATAGCTATTATTTTAATCATCTGTATTTGTTTCTTTTTGAAGATGGATGTTTGTTTTCCCTCAATTACAGTTGAACAAGGACTTTGAAAATCTGTTCAACAAAATCGACTCCTAACGCAAAGGTGAAGCAACAACATCAAAATATCTTTGACCTACATAGATTTATGCACATGTACACAAGTGTATTACTGAAGGACAAAAACATTCACTCTGTCACTAGAAAAATTAAAATACTCAAAAGCTTCCCTCCTTTTGACTGCTGAGGAGAAGGCAGCGATGTATCAACTTAAGTATCACAATGTGATAGGAAATTCCACCCTTGTTATTGATGACTGGCTTGTGACATATAGAACACCTTGCCTGCAATATCTATGCAAAGCTTCACTGGTCTCCAACAAATCACAACACATGCTCAATGTAGGAAAAAAATCTAGATATCAGAAATACTTTCTATCAGGGTTTCAGAGTTGTTAAATTCTAGCTCATTAAAGTTGATTTTTTCCTTGAAAAGTGTTGGGGATTTAAGTTGTATTTTATTGGTAACATTGACCAACACACTATGGTAATTCAATCACTTGAATAGCTGGTATTTTTTTGCCAAACATCTTTCCCAATTCAACAGAAGCTACAACAGAGCAAACCTGGTAGATGATAACATTTTTTCCTGACAAAATTATACCTGATCTTTTTAATCAGTACAGAACAACTTTTCTGCTACAATATACTTGTAGGGAAGCCTCTTTTTTGACTGAAGACACCATTCCCTAAAGCATTAATAAAAACTAAGGTAAGTAGCTCCAGCCATGGGATGTAGAGGCTGCAATGGAGCCTTACGTAACTGCCTCTCTCCCTGAAACTTGAATGTTTTCCCTTAGGCTGAAGCTTCCTTTCAGCCTTTGCCCTGAGCAGAATATGTTGAAGCTAAAGTCTTAAAAGGATCCTAAATATTTGAGGAGTGATATTCTACAACAACAGTCCAAAAGAAGAACAGAGACAAAAAAAAAAAAAAAAAAAAAAAAAAAAAAAAAAAAAGACAGGCATCTTTAAAACAGTACTTCATCCATTTGCAAGAAAAGAGAATCACACAGTGCCTGTGGTAACATGAGATGCATGAGGGGTCCCATCCATTTATATTCCTAATAGTTCTTAAAGACTCAAATACAATACTTGCACTTCCTTCCAAACTTAACAGAAAATAACATTTAAAGTATACATAAATCAACATTAAAAACCACTCTTAAAGAGTTTCATTTTGCTCAAAACTCACATGAACTTGACACTTCCATACAATCCTCCGCTGGTGTAATTCTCAGGGCACAAGGAGAGCACACCCACTCTCACCACTTCACCTGTGCTTTCACCTGCACTGATAGAAAAAACCTCACCTTCCGACATGGAGTGCCTGCAACCCAACTTTCCAGCAGCAGAAGCATGTCAGCACTTCCACAACAGCGGGGACTCAAAGGCCAATTGGGCACAGCTCCCCAGAGTCACACTTGGGAGTTTCTGAGTCTCTGCATTCTGATATCTGCTGGATCTATCTGAAAAAGTGATGGCGCTGAAGTCAAAACGATAAAACATTTGCAGTACACTTCTAACTGGTCTCTGTATGGTCTCTCTATAGCAGTGCTGCTGCTCTAAACAACATTTGTGATGCCGCTCATGAGCCAGCACAGGGTTTCACCGCCCTACAGCCCAAATGGGTTGACTGTATTTATATTACAACTGGATCCACTCTTTAATAAAATACTTTTTGAGTACCTTCAATTCTTCTTTGAAGTATTTAGGGAGCCTACAAATTGCCACATAATTATCTTTGTTCCTTTTTTTTTTTCTCTCCTCATTTTCTTCAGAATGTTTTTGTGAGAAGTTCAGCCACGTTCACCATCCAGGTGAGGCCAAGCCACAAAGCCAAGGACACTGCCAAATTCCTCCTGAAGAACTTCAGCAAAAGAAACCAAGAATTTGTGTGACTGACCCAATTCCTTCAAACCCAAACACGTTTGGATAAATATTCAAACCATCTCTACTCCTTACATGCGCAACAGATGTCATAGCTGTCATATCAGATGTCAGCTGCAAATATCTGATACATATCAGATAGCTAACAGGCTCTTATCATCTCTTTATATAATTGGTTGGGGCTTTCTTTTCACATCTCACAGGCATCTACATGCAATTATGTCAGCTTATCTAAAAGAGAGAATTTCTCCCCAGAGCTTCTGCCACACACGTCCTCAGACCATCGGGACTGCAGCAGTGCTACTACTGTAAGTAACATGTGCTTGGTTTGGGAAGTAATTTTACGGCTGTCTTTTCTGTCAGAGTTTCACACGGATTGGTTAGTATGCTGCTGTACTTTAGATCATCCTGAATAATTAATAAACAGTTTGCCATTTCCTGAATATATTAGCAGTGAAGAAAGACTGCTTGAACTTGTGAACTGCCATCAGCTTGCTGAAGAAGAGAAAACCTTTTTTCCTCCCTTCTTCTTGTAATTGCATGTTCAAAGAATTCTTTTGAACAAAAAGACAATAATGCAAACAACTAATACTCATTAAATGTAATAAAATTGGTTCTTTTGTTCTACACATACGCTGCACTGGAAAGCCTCAACGGCAATCACAAAAGAAACATCTTAAAAATTAATCTCTTCTCCTTTTCTTCAGAGATCATGATGAAGAGACTTATCCTTCCAAAGCATCTTTAAAACAATCCTGGCTAAAGGCACTCACTAGTGCAAATTAAAAAAATAGCATGGGTGAAAAATCCAGAAGGGAAACAATCATGCAGCCTGCTCTGCTCTACTAACTTCAGCAACCATAGCTGTGCTGATCCAGGAAGAGGAGCAAGGAGGCCTGGCTTCTACCTGAGATTGCCACTGACCTGCAGGTCACATGGACACACTTTGCCCACATTTTCTTATCTGACAAACAGCCTTTCAATAGAAAAAAAAAAACAACAACAAAAGTCTAAGTTTTCTTTTTGTTGTTGTTTTCAACTTGACTGTTGTAGGGTGAAAACCCTGAAACACAAAATAACGAAGGTGGGCCATATATTTTTGCATTGCTTATTCAGATGGTATAAAGGCAACCAGTAAATTAAGAAAGGCTCACCTGAAACTCCACAAGGGAGGAACCTCCAACAAGAGAGCTTTCCCCAGTGGTCAGCCCTTAAATGGGATCTGGGAGAGGTGGACGCAGACTCCACCCCTTCTGGTCACACAGGTGCACTGACTTCACCTGTGCTCCTGCAGCTGACTCAGTGGTTCAGGGCCTGATTCAACAGTTCCCATACCACTGTAAACACTAAGAGAGACATTAACAATGAAATTTCTCTTACTGACAGACTTGTATATGAGTCTCCACTCTGGCCCCTTCTCCTGCAGCATGTGCTGACAGTGGCACTGCTGAGGATGGGCTGCAATGCTGGAACTGGCCCTGAAGCTCCCCACATGCAAGTAGATAATTAAGCTTCCAGATTTTACTTTCACTCTTTATTCTTTCACCACAGTCTGTTTACTAAGTCAGAACAAACACAGAAGGCACTTTCAGAAATATAATGGAAGAAAGCTTGAATTGGAGACAACTTGGATAAGCATAAAAATACACATTTCCAAAACCCCAGCTGAACGTACCAAAACTAGCAAGTCTACACTTACTGCTTATTTATAGAACTTCTCAGCACATTCAAAAGTTTTCCAAATATTCAGAACTAATTCTAGAAAGATAGGGAACCAAACCATGTTCAAAAGTCCTTACAGATATTTTCACTTGTGACATTTGATCCAAACTGCTGACTGAATGCTATTACTGTGAACTAATATTTTCAAAACTCAAGCAATGACAAAAAGAGACCACAAAGTTCAGATTGCTATTAAAAACAATGCATAGGCTGGTAAGTTGCTGTCACAACTAGGGCATCTTCACAGAATTGCAGAACTGTAGGGGTTGGAAGAGACCTCCAGAGACCATCAAATCCAACCCCCCAGCCAAAGCAGCCCAGGTTGCACAGGTAGGCGTCCAGGTGGGTATTGAATGTCTCCAGAGAAGGAGACTCCACCACCTCTCTGTGCAGCCTGTGCCAGTGCTCCATCACCTGCACTGTGAAGAATCTTGGCTTTCTGGAACACTAAAAAGTTTGTGCAAAACACCTTTTCAAGTCCCTAGCATCATTTTAATTTAAGCCTTTAAAAAAACCTTCTGAGTTCATTCTCCCTGTAGTTGCTTGTGCACAAAACATATTTTAACTTAAACCCAGCTTGCTACCTTCAGCGTTCATCCTTCAATGCCTTAGGTCCCTAGCCAGTTTTTACATAACTGATCATCTTGTAAATTGGAGCATGCCATCCTGCCTTTTGGGCTGCTTTATCACACTGTATTGGAAACATATTGGGAGCATAAAAATCTATGTCTGCCGAAAGGATCTGTATGTGCAGGGGGTGATAAATTATCCTGAAGATGCACTATAAAGCTGTGCTGGCTGAAAGACAGACCACTCAGCTCCTTACACTGCAAGCTATGTAACAGCAGCTGACATCTTTATCAGTGCTCTCATGCAGTTTCCATTATAATAATATCCAGAATAACTTCACTGATCTGAGTGCTTAAAAAAAAATGCATTCCTGCCTCTAACAAGAGACACTTTTCTTTAAGCAGCTTTAAGCAGTAGACAGACTGAGAAACAGAGCTTCCTAAATGACCTGTTCTTGGGATAATAAAGGAAAAACCGAACTTGTCCACACATAAATTAATGACAGCCAAGGCTTTGTAATGTACTGCTTGAAAGGCAATTTTAAAACTATAAAGTGGCTAATTTAGCTGTAAACCTGACTGGCTTACATATTTCTGCAACTTTTTACTATTGTACTACACTGTTATACTTAACATAATTCTGTAAATTGTGCAATTTCGATTTACCACGTATATTCAATGTAAATGATTACCACAAGTTCTTTGGTATGCACAGCATACTGCTCAGCACCCAAGGTAATACAGAAATAAATTCAGAGGGGAAAAAAAAACATTCCACAATTCCAGCAGCTATACAAAGAACAGATTCGTGATTGTGTTCAAGACTTAAAATTGGCATTCCTTATATTTCACTGGTCCAAAGATAAGCTACCATTCTCCCTCTGTCAAATGTTTTTCAGAGTGAGATCCACTAAAATGGCTACCACCTCATAATCTTAATATAGCTTTTGGCTTACCATGCTCTTTTAGGATGGGAAAGAGACACACACACAAAAATTAAAGAATATATACAAATTGAAAAAACCCCTTCTCACTGCAAACCTTAGTAGTTAGTATGATAGAGAAGATACCTTTTCTCATCAGAACCACTTAACCACTTCTACTTCAACATTGCTTAATATATAACATATATTATCTCCAAATAGATAATCTCCATATAGAGATTATCCATGATCTCCATATAGATAGTCATAACTAAAAAGACACTGAGCCAGCAGTACTTCATCTCAAAGGTAAAAGTATTACATGAAGGATAATAGGTAACAGCAGCACAAACTCCCATTCACCATGAACATTCTAACTATAAAAAAAATCTCGTAACTGAAAAGTAGCACAGAAACTTCACACTAGTGCTGAAAATGGATTGTTAACTTAATAGACTAGATCTAAATTCAATCATGTCTTAGCATATATGTGATAACTGTTTCGCACAGTACCCTTCTTGAAAATTGCATCAACAAATAATACTTCTCCTCCACGAGTGCTTGTTAATAGATACAAATACAGAGCTTCACCTAACATATTATTTCATTACTGAAAATGTACTGAGCTTCAAAGCAATGGTTCGCAAAACTGAGATACTGAAAAGAGTACACATTAAGGGAACTAATCTCACAGTGTTCTACATTTCCTGTATGAAGCACTACTGTGTACTCTTGCCATATATTTTCCCCTAAGAAGGGGGAATTGATGCAGTGGAGATAATGGGAAAAGATTTGATACAGCGCAACCTCAGCTGAGACAGCAGTCCTTGTAACCAAACAGCATGGGCCTACGGTGGTAGGGAAGAAGGACCAAGAAGGAAAGCGGTGACATTTATTCACTGGAAAATAGTGAGGAGAGGATGATGCAGACTTTAGTAAGACCACAAACAAGCTGACTTTGAATGTAAAGGGTTGCCTCATGGGGGGAAACTGTGAACAGGGGAGCAGTGGCACGGTCTGCCTTTGTCTCCTTCACATTGTGTAAAGCTGGCCCATGGAAAGCAATGTGGGGCAGGAGGTGAAGCAGCAGCTCCTCAGGTTCAGGGTGCCACTGAGGAGAGGAGAAGGAGATAGAAACGGGGCTGAAGTAAGAAACCACTGCATTGAAGGCTGAAGTAAGAAACTGCTGTATTAAGGCTGTGCTGTTGTGTCTGTGGTGTCCCATACCTGGCATAGGTTTGAGGGCAGAGGATGGAAGAGAAAAAGCATTCACACCAATTTGATCCTGAAGACTGGGACCAGAGAGGTCTGCGCTTTCATGCTGAGGAGTCTGTCTCTCATGTCTACAGGAAGGAGAAGAAGCTGTGGGTCACAGGTCAGGTTTTAGAAAGTGCTGCAGTATGGGGTATTTCTGCTTTGAAATTCACTCAGCACACTTCAAGAAACTACTTTCAGAGATCTTTAAATGAAAAATTAAGCATGTGGAACAATCCAAAGAGACACAGCTCTGCCTTTTCCTTTGAAAAGTTAAGATGAAGCACAGGAAGAGGGGATTGTAATTGTTGTAAAACACAATATTTCCTGAACATCTCCCTATTGGGAAGAATTGTTTCTGGAGAGTCTCCAGCTGCCCAGATGAGACATCTCAATTTACATCCTTATCTTCTGAAAGAACAAGAAATGAAGTTGCGAGCTTACTTTGTTAAGACAGGCATGAAAAATGACATGCACAATAAATGAAAGCAGGTACCTCCACTTTTTGATGTACAATTGACTGCATATATAACTTCTGTTAAAAACACGAGTATCTTACACACTGCTTACCTACTTATTTTCCCTGTTTTTTTTTCCCTTATTTTTCAGGGACTGAAAGACAGTAAAGAACTGATTTGGGGCAACTGCACAGAAGTACAGGATTAGCCTAAATGAAAAGACACCAGCAGAAACAACCTGGGGGTAAATTACTGAGGGAGAACACTAAAGCAAGCCTGCCTTCAGGGCGAATCCCCAGATGAAGAAGGATTGCGTTCTCCCAGTTCTCCCTGATGGCAGACTGTAGGCAAGAGGGTTTCCTCCACATTAAGACACAAAGGTCCAACACTGTCCTCTGATATCCTGACAACACTGAGGAGTCCCTGGCTGGGGTCTGAGATGGAAAAGCCAAGGCCAAGGCACGCAGAGGAGTTCTCCAAAAGGACAAAGGTTTTACTCAAAATTATAGCAATTCAGGTGGCACCAATTAGGATAATTTAGATCTGGCATGCATTAAGCTTAGAGAAGAATATATGAACATAGTCTTAGATTGTTTGGGGTTTGTATGGACTATTAGTAATAAGGCAAACGCAAGACTAATGCAAAATTATATATATTCTGTGGTATCCTACTGGAAGGAGTGGGAGGAGTGAAGAGTCTCAATGGACTTTAAGATCATTTCAAAGGGAAAAACCACCAGCCTGAGTTCTGCTGAATGACGGAAGCGTGAAAGAATTAAGATGGCTATGATGTAGAGGAATATTGATTATTCCAGGGGAAACTGTATCTAAGTGGAGCAACAACTCTCATCAGTGTGAGAGTAAATTAGAGTCCACATCTGTCTTATATAGACATCAGATTCCTCTTCTCGAATCAGGAAAAGAAAAAATGCTTACTTGCAGCTTGATAAATGTATAATAAAGCTATCAAACTAGAAACATCCATAACGAATGAGGAAAAAGAGACATTATCCACCACAGATTTGAAAGCGGAACAAATCTACAGAGGAAGGGATGATTAATAAATATTTTATTTCATGTTTTCAATGATGTGGTGGCCCCACACAGCAATCTAAAGAACAGGAAAATGCATTATACAAGTTTGATTAATATATTCTTCTCTTTTCCCATTACTGACCTTGCTGCTATTAGCATGCTACTCTTTCATGCTTCTGTAAAATAAAATACTAATCGATTCTGAGCTATATTGATTAATACTCACAGATTTCTGAATTTTCTAGCTAGGCTGATGCAAACAGTTTCCTTTACATATGGATGTGATTACAGCTGCACAGGAATGGGCTCTAACTGTTTCACAGTACCAAAGCTAAAAAAACAAAAGGTTCTGATTTGCAGACATAACGTTACTACAATGTTGGAAGTTTATACACGCACGGAGGAAAACAAAATGCAGAACACCCAAGCTAACAAAATAACCTTTTTACGCAGAGAAGGAAAGGATTACTTATTGTAACAGACTTTAGATTTAAAGAGCTATTTTTAAAAATACTTTTATTTCTGAAGAGTTAAAGTGTCTTAATCAGACAGGTTTCCAGAGAGCTGTTGCTATCATTCAGGACTCACAGTAAGATTCAAGGAGTATTTTAAAGTTCTCAGTGATAAAACCGGAGATGACAAAGATTTACAGTAACAAAATACACACCCTACTAAACAGACAAATTAACTTCCTAAGTGTGACCAGCTGGTACAGCCCTGAAGAAACCACACACTGCTATCTGTACCTCATCTCATGCAACATTTTTTGGCTCTTCATACATAGAGATAGCTTGGGAAAGACATGAAATGACAGAAAGTCACCCAGGATATTGGTCCTGAATACCACTGTTAGTTGTTCGAGGTAAGATAGAGCATGCACCAAGTCACTAGAGACTCCTCTGAGAGGTTTGCAGACACAGAAAACAATTACATCCCATAATAACTTTAGCACTCGACTTAGGGAAAAAATCTGCCTCTAGCAGTTGAAAAAAGAGAGAAGAATAAAAACGTGACCCTATTCAGCTGACAGGAACACAGCATGGGACATTTAAGGATTTTAGCTGAAAGAGCCACTACACCTCTCCGTATCCAGAGTTCTTTGTTGCCTGACAGTAAATTGTAAGGACGGTCATATTAAAAAGTACAAACATCAGGCTGTGCTGCTGGAAGGCTGCACCGGAGCCACCGAACGAATAACAAGGAAAGCACGTTACCTTTAGTAAGTCTCCTCAGAATTTGACAGCGGCATTTGAAAGAGACAGCTATCATTCTTGCTCGCTGCCTTCCCTGACACAGCGCACGCGGGGCTCTGCTCTGCTGAATGCAGCAGCAGCAGCGTATGAATTCCTCGCGCACATACCAGGAGAAAGGTAGCCCCAGCGGGGAGTGACAGAGCTTAATTCCTCCTGGCTGATGCAGAGATCAGCCCCGTGGCATCCAGCACAGCCGTGCTGCTCGCTGCGACCACCGCCACCACCTGCATGGAGAGCTCCCTGCCTGACACAGCAGCACTGCTCTAAAAGCTACAGAGCATCCCGCTGCACGCAGCACTGGCATCACTGCGAGCTGATTCCCATGTCCCCCTCCATGCACAGAGTCGTTGGGGTCTGTGCCAGGCAGAGGGCCACACTTTTCAGCAGACGTGGCATTTTCTCATATCTTTCAGCTCCATCACAGCTGAGTAAACAGCACAAAATCCCTAGAAATCCTGAATCTAGGTGAGAAGGAGCCTGCTTAACATGCAAAGTATTCTGATCAGTGCACACTGAAGATACGGTCTTGCAGATATGCAGGGAAGGAGAAAAGAAAATTTTTTATCATCAGAAAACATTTCTGACCGTCACAGAGAAGTATATTAGAGCAGCTGAAGCACAGAGCACAAGGGGGAGGGAGAGAGCAGAGGGAAAATGATGAATTGGTGTGTGGGGGCAGGACCGCGAGGCATTTGATCGCACCAAAATAAATAAAATGCTGCCGCACGGAAAGCACACCGTGAATCAGGTCCTTCCCCGTTCCTAGAGAACACAGCAGCTTTTAGTGCATCTTAAAATTTATTTCCTAATTAATTGCACCGAACGTTGCACCGTTTGTACAATGCTGAAAGATTTCTTCAGCCCACCTGGAGCTTTACATTCTCCGATGTCTACCCAGACAGCAAATTAACCTGCCTTCAACAATTCATTCCGAAAATAATGAAGTGGAACACACTGCTTAAGTGAGAGTTCCAGCCCATCGTTACTCATGGCCCAAAAATCTCACTGATTCTAAAAACAAAGCAAACAAACCAAAAGAAGCCATGTGCAGTTTGCCAGATCAGATTCATGCACAAAACCCAAGTGCCTTATCAGGCAATTTCCTTTAAAACGACCAATGATCATTTCTTTGCCAAGACTTCTGTTTCATGTGAGCCACACACCTAACGCTGTGCTCGTATGTTTTCTGTCCCATTCAGTTGCCTCTGTTTCAAAACTGGTCAGTTTATTTTCTGACATCTTTTATCCCTCGCTCTATTTAATACCATCACCCTGTGTTAGGGTGCACATTTTCTGCTGTCAGCTGCCGACAGCCAGGAGCAGCACAGGGCTGCTCCCATACGCAGAGCTCCCTGCCTGGGCTGCACAGCACCAGCATCTCTGCTCTCAGCATTCTCCTATGAACAATTACAGTAATTGTTTTCCTTATTTTTGTTGTATTGGTTATAGCGGCAGCCGTATTTCAAAGCTAAAGGTGAGACATTCCATCAGCACAATTGCAATTGCTTAGACGGGCCCAGTGAAAATTGATTTCATTTTGTTGTCATTAAAACCAGATAGGGGTAATCAAGTTATTTGTTCTCCAACCTTGTTATCGCTTCTTGTGGTGCCCCCTGTGCCAAGCAGCTGTGAAATCCAACCAGTGTGAATATCAGATGCACCTGCAGCATGGGCTGGTGGCTCTGGCCCCATAATGCAGCCCCATAACACAGCCCTGTAAGCCAGATGCAGTTCAGAGGGCCAAGAAGAAAATGGAAAAGCTTGGACTATCATGCAGGAAGGGAATGAGGAGCTGTGTACTACTCTCCCCATAAAGATGAAAACAAGAACAGAGGAAGAGGCTCACCCTGTCTACACCATCAGTACACTTCTTGAAGAGAAACTGTGCCACCACTAGTTCTTGCTACTTCCCGCTCAGGAACCAGGACGTGACACGAAGAACACCAGCAGCACCCAGAACCCACTTCCTTTATTTCTTCCTTGATATATGACAAAGCTATGAACAAAGCACACAGCCTCTCTCGTGGCTCCTTCAGGTTTGTGACGCAGGAGCAGCTCTGAACCCACTGCTCCCCCTCTGCAGGCCAGCTTCTGTATCACTGTCTTTTCACCTGCCAGATACCTGTCCTTGATGCCATGAATCAAACCACTTAAACAGCTTCTTTTAGCTCAAGAGTAACCAGAAGTTACCACAAGATGGTACTTAATCGCCCTAGTATTTGTTGGTTTTTCCCAGTCAGCACAGCTGAGGAAGACTGTGTAAAGTTGGACCAGTACTGCCAACACCAGGCCCACAGATCTCCACCTCTCTGGAAGCCAAGACTGCAGTCACCTGCCAGCACCAGAGCCTGCAGACCTCCCCATGCCCTTAGGAAAAAGGCGTGTTCAGTGAGCAGCAATCAGCTTGAGAACCCACAGAACTACAGAATACCATAAGTTGGAGGGGACCTACAAGTATCAACTCCTGGTTCCACGCAGAATCACCCTAAATTCAAACAGTATTTCTGAAAGCATCATCCAAATGCTTCTTAAACTTCCTCAAGGACCAACCCCCCCCTCCAAAAAAAAAAACCCACAAAAAAACCAAAGCTACTATTTTTGTTCTTTCACCTAGAAAATTATTTAATGTGAGATCACAGCCTATTTCCACTTTGGTCTTTTCTCCTTCAGAGTGCAATTTTCAGATCCTTAAGGATTTCAGCTGTGAAGAGAACGGCAAGAGGTTGCATCTACACTGTGAGAAGGAAATTACTCACTGCTTGCCCTTATGATGCCATGACCTGCTTTAGTCCCCTCAGCACAGGAGGAGAAAGCAGGCACATCCATGGAGCTGGAAAGTCACAAGAGGCATGCTTCAGACACAAGGAATTTCAAGCTTTTGCATAAACACTGAGCTCAAATCTGATTACATAAAGTTGTATAGAATGGTAGAAACAATACAGAAATTGTGACATGTACACAGAAACGGCCGCAGACCTGGACAGATAAGGTTTACTAACAGAGAAATAGACGTGGTTTTTCATCTTTAGATGAAAATAGACAATATTTCTGTCCTTACCAAAGGAAATCATGTGCAGATTTGAATTCTTCAAGATTTCACAACGCAAAGATTTTCTACTTCAAGTATAATACTGAATGTAACAGCATACTGTATTTACGACAGTTTTTTTTTTCCTATCTTTTGTTAGTTCAAGAAAAGTAATCCAGTTACAGGAAAAAACTCTTCAGCGTTCACTCGTGGTGCTCATGGTTGTACCACTTCCTTGTAAACTGGATCATGAGGATTGCCAGAACTGCACTTTCCCCAAGCCCTGATTCTGAAATTATTTTAAATAAACCTCATGTATTCTTAATTGTCCAGTTGCAAGGAAGGGTAGGTAGCATAATATAAGGAGATCAAAAGCCTTTGGACATACTGAAAACTGAACTTAGATTCCTCACAGCACAGGTAAAAGTCTTCACTAATTACATCTTCTCCTTATTTATTACAGAGCTACAAAATTTACTACCATTTTCTCAGGGCTTATTGCAAAAATCTCTTTTTTTTATTTCAGTCCTTTTGGACAGCAGCATGTATTTGTATCACTTTTACTGCTGCACTCATTCCTTTCTTTAGCAGACCGTAAGGTTATTTATAAGCTCTAGGATATATATTATACACAAATGTTTTCTCAACTGAATTTATATTCATAAGTACTCAGTAGAAGGTCACTAGATGAAAGAAGCTTATTTCTCTATGATAAAGACAGGCAGTATAATATTCAGCTTCTATTTAACAACATCTTCTGGCTGAGATCTACCAGATCATGTTAGTTGTAAAGAATGAGTCAAATTAAAAAGGTCCACTGTGCTCTCCAGTAGGACACCAAACAAAACATCATTATGAAAGTTATCTGAATTAAATAAAAACTATCGCCTTTACACAGTGTGAAACTTCCACGCAATTACTACATTTCTCTGAAAATACAGCATTCAATCAAGAATATAAAAGTTTTCAAAAAATGTGTTTTTTTTTAATTTGTGACATACAGTTCCAGTGACTGCACCTTTCTGTTCACTGGAATACAAACCCAGGATATATGTCTTGCTTAAATTTCACTACAGACTCCACCAGATATTTCTTTTCACACACTGAGCAGCACCTTAAAACCAGTTACATCTCTCCCTGCACTTTTACTTTACAGGCCACTTGTTTCTCAAGGGCTGCCACTATTGTTTTTGGACTTTGCACACTCATATTTTTCTTCAGAAGTCAAGCTTTTATGTCACCATCTTGAGGGCAATTCACCACAGTGACGGAGTACCTCTGAGGGTCAAAGCCACGTATGCACACCAAGGACCTACTCCTGTGTGAAAGCCAACATGGTGGGTTCAACAAAGTCATGAATGTACTCAGACTGCACCCTCAATAAAACAATACAGCAACTGTGAAGGTATACAGGTATCAAGCATTTAACGTGTCAGAAAGAAATAAAGTATTTTGAAATCTGAATTCATGAAGGTTTTATACAACTCAATCTCTTGCTGCATCATTTTAAAAGATACCACATTACTCAAATGAAAAGTCAGATTTTTATGCAAAAAAAGAATTAGTTTTGTTCTGGAAATAACAGATGTCCAGACAGATTCTTCTGTTCTGAAAACTGAAGTGTTTCCACTAGTATGTTTTATGCATTTTTACATCAATCAGGAACTAGCAATAAAGAATCTCAATTTTAACAAAACAAAATTTGACCGTTTTTCATCTCAAAGATGAGAAACATATTCCCATGCAGCAGCAGACCCAGTCAATCAAGCGTTTTGCAATGGATGCTGTTTCATTACAAAGACTCCACTTTGCTACAGAGAGAGGGAATAAAAAAGAAAGAGCAATAAACCATCCTGCGGTTCCCCAGTGCTCACATTATCAACAAAGACTATTTGTCACCTTCATATAATTTGGAGAGTATTTCAAATTTACATTTTTATTAAATCAACTACAGGTATTTGCAACACAGTTGGACCACTTCCCACAGACACTGCATCAGGAGGTCTTATGGATCATTAAAAATAGCAAAAGGTGTGCTGGCTTCAGAGGATCATTGCTGGAGAACACATCATGCAAAGCATGGAGACAAGTATGCTTGGAAGTGTTAACAGATGAGAAAAAAATCTGCTACAGATCTGATTTAAGGCCCAAACGCCACTGCTGTGGTGTAATGTGGTAGCATGACTGCCCATGAACAGATTCATTAAAAGAAAAATCACGTTAGGGCTTTCTGGATTGAAAAGTCTCAGTTTCTCAGCTGCAGGCAATGTTAGCCTTTTTGGATCAGCAGGTACTGAAGAACTGGCGGTAGAATCAGTCAGTATTGCCACACTTTGGGAAGGCTATTTCCAATACAGTCAAATAAATGCAATGTAATTCTTAAAAAAAGTCTGATTTAATGACACTTTATAAAATATATCATGTAGCGTTAAACAAAACAGGACAGAATATCTTTTCTATGCAAAAATAACTCTCCAGTACACACTACCCTCTAGCGTAGAAAGGATAGCACAAGGAACAGCATTCCCTATGTTATCCTTCGCAGCAATCACAAGAATGCATTCAGTATTCACCAGTACAAAAGAATCACTGGCAAAAAAATTAAACTGCCCTTTGCAGTGAAACGGTGTTGATCCTCAAAGGTTGAGAGGTGTCTCACAGCAGAGATATTGTCCTCAAAGGACCTCTGAGATGAACAGCACAACTCTGATTTTCTATTCCTAGCCTCATTTCAGCTGCTGGGAAAGCAGGATATTCAGCTTTTCTCAGGATTTCCTAGCTGCAGACTTTTGTTTAAAAACAATTAGGGCCTTAAGAGAATCATAAAATATGAAGATACTGCGTGTACTAGGAAAATGAGAAACCTTCAATGGCACAAGTACACTTCAGTCTCTCAAAGGTAACTTCCAGCGCACCCACAGAGTAGCTGAGATTTAATTCAGAAAGATGTCTTTTCGATAAGCTGATGGCTTGTGAGCCATTTCAGATATAGCTCCCTCTTCTACTGTGTACACGAGTCAATGCAGTCTTTCTTTGATTTGATCTACGATGATGGAAAAGAGCTCTTTCTTTTGGAAACGTTACTAAAAATTGGTCTTTGCGCCTTCTGGACTGATAATTAGCGAAGAACTCATACATTTGCAAAATATAATGAGATAAACCACCACTGAGAACGGTCCTTGTGTCCTCCAAGTGGAAGTTTTAGTGAAAGGAATAGGTATTAAACTGCACTGCGTTTTCTTGGCTGCTTGCAGATCTCATGGAGAGAAACAAGCAATAACGACCCCGTTCAATGAACACAATCAGCCCAGCCCGGGCTCCTGCCAGCAACATGCATATAATTACAGTCTCCGGGATTTAATGTAATCTCAGAACTAAAGGATGACTGTCTTACAAGCAGTTTCCACATGCTGTAGTCCATGGTTAAAGACTCTTGTAATTACAAATTCTAGAAGGCTTTGTACTTTGTAGAGGCTTTTTCAATTAGTCAAAATGATGACCTTCCTATTGCTACATCAGTCTTTAACGAAATGCAGTTAAGCATTTCCTCAGAATTACCATACTGGAAGCAGCGACAACCTCCTACACTTAGTAGAAAAACAACTGTTTTTACTCTCATTACCAAACAAAAACATTACGAGTCCGCTGAAAACACCTGAATAAAAATAAGAGTGCTTATGCTCCTCTCTTGCTGCACAGCTTTCTTTCCATATTTTTATTGACTTATTTAGCAGCCATGAAATTGGAATATCACTCTGGAAAATACAATGTGTATTCAGGGGGATGAGACCAGAATATAACAAAAGGTCGTTTAATCTGTTATAGGAGAATTTGGGGAATTAACTCAGAAAGTTATCATGGGCTAGCCTTTGTATTCAAGATACTGTCAAGAAGAATGACAGTGAAAGATTACAGCTCTACAGATGCTGCACAACGGAGAGACGGCACCAGCACAGACAACAGCCTGTGGCCTCCAAGTCATACAGGCTTTGCAAGATGGAAGGAAAGATCAATTCACTGGTGTAACTGCATTCCTACTTGTGTGCAAGACATGGTAGCAGTTTCTTTTCCAAAAGAGAATGGGTTTCTATATTGAAATTAGGCCACATGCTGAATGTTCGCCTATGGTATGGGCAACAGCCAGCCAGCTGGCACTATCACTGCACTTTCCCAAGCTATATCAAATGCCACCATATTTCATCCAAGCATCAGCTTTGTTCTGCCTGAAAATGAAGACACCAAAAATAAGGAAAAATTGACCAAGTATGCAGGACAGGGAAAAACAAACAGCAGATAAAAAAGGAGAAAAAAAAAAAGGGGGATTTCAGTTTTAAGAAATGGCGCTGAGTCTTCTGACTATAACATGTTTGTTGGATAGAGTTGTTAACTTGGTAGCATGTTCACATTTTGCTCTAATCAAGACTGGAAACCACTGCACTCTCGCCAGCAAAGCCAGGGTACAAGATGACACCAGATACACAAGGAGGTACCAACTAGAAGCAGCCAGGTAGGTACTGAGCAGGCTCTGGATGAAGTCTGACAGTTCTGGAAGAGGAACTGTGAGATGAGATCCTGCTGATAATGCAGGCTTGTGACACAAACCTTGCATGTGCTGATGAATCCTACATTTTGATCTACTTTGCTGTGGCATACTTGCATGCTACGATGTGTATCCCCGATTTCTGCTGCTTCCCAGCCAGGATTTTTTCATTCTGCTGCACAAAAACTAACTCCTTCGGAAACTTTGCCATCTTCTGAGAACCAACAACTGTCCACCATTAAGGGATATCAAAAATCACAATAATCTGCTCCTGTAGTCTGGTTTATCATACAAGGACCATAGTAGACTTGAGGTGAAGGATATTTTCCTGCCAAGTGAGAAGAACCTTCTATACCTCCCTTGGGCCTTTTGTAGCATGAACACTCTTGTGCCACCCTAGGAGATCACCCCTGGAGATGCTCAAGGCCAGGCTGGATGGGGCCCTGGGTGGCAACCCTGCCAATGGCAGGGGTTTGGAACTACATGATCTTTGAGGTCCCTTCCAGCCCAAATCTTCCCATGATTCCTCAAGTTTCCATGCAAACTCATCAGTGTTTGGAGTCTCAGGAAGAGTACCACACTGTTGTACACAGACCACATCTGCAGTACCAAGGAGAGTATCCTGCAATACGATGACTCTAAAACTGACTGAGTGGGTCATAAAAGATTAGTAAATGAATAGCAACAGTGACAGCAGGCTTAGTGAGATCACTGTGTGTTGAAATGGGGAAAGACTGAGTACAAGTGCAGACAAGGTTGCTACCTGCCTTATGTAAGAAAGCTTATAGTAGAACTCAATACACAACTCCCATGTCTATGCTTGACAATTATTTAGTTTGGATTTGTTGTGCATTTGTTTTTTAAAGGCTGAAAAATAGGAAGTGTCTGAGCAACACAAATGCTTTGTGAAGTGAAAAGGTTAGCAACTATAATATCTTGTCCAAAGAGTTTGGACTGTGACTTGATTACACAAAGCTGTTGTAGAAGGATGTGTTGAGTGATGAAAAGTTTTTCCATCAACAGAGGAGAATAAAATCCACTTAAGAGAAGGGCACAGTTGGAACTCAAATCCAGTAAAATTCAAACTAATCACAGCTTTCTCACAGGGAGATCGACTAACAGATAAAACTGTCAAAACTGTTCCCCTAACAGCCAGTCTGCCCTTCTGGAATATGCATTTTACATCAGCTGTTGGACTCGATGCAACAATAACAGGATGGATGTTGCATCCTGCTTACACTAGGGGTAACCAGACATCTCATTTGCCTCTTAGTACCTTAGAAAATACATGATGCGAAAGATGATATCACAAATGCCACCTGCTGTTTGTCCATAGCTACTTGATCAACCACTTTGCCACCATTTGGAAAATACAGAGTTATTAGAAGTAGTACTAGTAATTGATGTGATACTTTGGGGTTGAGAACACCCCCAGACATCGACTCAGGGGTAATAAAGGCAGCAGTGACTAAATGATCTCACTAAACCACTGCTTTAAACAGAAGACATGGACTCCATTGAAAAATGGAGGGAAGAGTCTTTGGGCTATTTTCATCCTTAAAATACTAATCAGTTTTGCAAAGACCGTGAAAGCTATATAAATAAAATATTATTAAAATGTAGGATTAGCTATACAAAACATTTTTTTGAGTATGTTTCTATAATCAAAATTCCTAATCTGTTAGAAAAACCATCCCAAAACTTCCATCTATTCTCAAAATGCCAACATCTCGAGGGCAGGCAGGCTGTTCTGTGTACACACCTCCAATTACACCTATCTCGTCCCTTTTGTTGCGAAAGAAGGATTGGGATCCACAGCAACAAAGAGGATTAGTGTATGTGCAGCAGCACAAAGCACGTTATTTACATCAAGAAAAGAGAACGTCTGTAATGGGCACAACTAAAAACAAATTATCACCATGTTTTGTTATCAGGAAACAGTTAACAAAACAAATGAAGGAAAGGTTCCTAGACAAGAGGTTGAAGTATTTGTAACATAAGTCTCACAAGTGAAAGGCTGATAACCTCAAGCTTGTTTTAGTGTCATTCCTCCATGGATGATCAGTGCTCCAGTGGTGTCACGCTGCCATTTATCACATTTTAATAGCTCCTTCTAAATGAAATATTCTTCAAAAACTTTGAGGCCTGGCCAGATAAAGTTATCACTTCAAAGCGTGTATGTATCCATACTTACCAGCTTTGGTCTTTTCTTTTTTTTATTGTTTTGTTTTGTTTTGACAGAGAAAGCCTACCACATTCTAAGGGAGAGATTACATGCATGCATTTTTAAAAATGGACATTGTGAGGAGCTGAGAGATGCTGCAGTCAGATGCAGCCCAGGGGCAGCCAGCCTGCAGCAGGGAGGCCTGCTGTGCTGCACTGCTGCGTGAGGGCTGCCACCTCTGTCCCCTGGCCACACACGCAGCAGGCTTCACCGCCACATTTCAGTACATCTCAGCAAAAAAATATTATAATGACTGAATCTATTCTCCCTTGATTTCCCACCCTTTTCTGCAATTAATTCTGGCCTTTCAGAATCTTCCTTAAAATTCGCCGCTTCCCTCCACAGCTCTGGCAGTTGAAGAGAGAGGCTCTCCTACTGATCATCAGCTGGATACAAATATGCTGCACAGGCATTTGTATTTTCTCATAACCCAGAGTCCTGAAATACATCTGCTGCTTTTTACTGTTTGTTCTTGTATTTCAAGCAGAAAAGCAGCCGCCCTTAATTCAATGGCCTCTAACAGGCCTGCAAGTGCGGGCTGTCACTTCCCTGAGCCTGTGACACGTTGTTTCTTAGTATAGCATCAGTAACTCCTTTGCGAGTGGCACTGCTATTACTGCACAGCAAGCTCAGCTGCTGTATGCTCACACTGCTTTGCAGCTTTCCATTCATACTGAATCATTGGATTTTGAATTATTCCCCCCTACACGTAGGAATATACCAAGACAAGAGGTGTTCCTCTGCATACCGTGTCTGTTTTAAAGACTAAACACATCTCCACTCCTATTACTATACAGGTCTCTTTTAGCTCATTTCATCTGCTAATTTCACCAGCAGTTAGTGAGATCTTTTAGTCACTGCTGCCTTTATTACCCCTGAGTCGATGTCTGGGGGTGTTCTCAACCCCAAAGTATCACATCAATTACTAGTACTACTTCTAATAACTCTGTATTTTCCAAATGGTGGCAAAGCTTATTGTATACAAATCTATACTGCTTATTAACTCTGGCTGCATTACTGTCAAAAACTGAAATCTCTTTCTCTCTTTAATACTTACTCAATATTTATTGCACTACTGACTTTTTACAGAAAGCAGTGCAAGGTTAAAGAGAAGAGAGCAACACAATGCACTTTTCTCCTCCCCTCTTTTTAAGTGTACCTATTCACACGTTGCATGTCATGTACATAGCTTTCAGATCAAACGTAAGGTCAGCCCCTGCCTGCATGAGCACAAATAGGCTGCACTCCGGCTCCGACAAAAAGCACGTTCACAGCCAAAGTCAGAAAGTTGGCAATACCGTACAGCTGAATTTCTTCATATTTGTTCATGTGTCACAGCCTTTATGAAAACCGGCTTGTACAGAAACTGCTGTAAACTACTTCCTTTTTTTTTTTCCTAATGCACATTTAAGTCTGCATCATGACAGCTGCCACATTTCAGCAGGAAAATAAACCTGGTGCCACAAAGAGAAGGCTGTGGACAGATTCTCTCTATGAACTTACTTGGAAAGAGCTACATAAACCTAATTGATCAAAAGGGAGTCACAAAAGGATGAAATATTTTGCAGAGGCATATGCTAATGGTACTGCACCAACCTCCACGACCCGCTGTCTTACAGGAAGGGTCCATAAAACTGTTGAGGTGATGGAAACACTCCCAAGCTGCTGCTTGGAATGCAGAGACGGGGTGGTAACAGTGCCATTTATTTATTTATTTTAAAAATAAGGCAGGGAGAGAGGGGCCCTGGTGATTTAACAGGAAATTAGAAAGCTGGCCGATATAAATTCACCACCTATCACAGCTTTAACAGCCCAGGCTCCCTTCCCCCTTCGCCCTAGTCTAGATCTCTCAGCTTCATCTGAATGCTCACAGCACTGCTAATGAATAAAAATGGAAACAAATGTATGCAACAAATCACAGCATGAGCCTCCGCCAGCTCCCCCCTCTGATTCATCATACCCAGAACTTCATTCTGCTGCTACACATTAAAATCAATGTTCTGCCTCTTCATTATTGTCATTATTTCTCTTTCACTTCAGAAGTTTCCTTTCCTTGAGATTGCTGCCTGACCAGCTTGTCAGGACGTATTTAAATCAATATTTTGTGCATCTGCGTGTGTGTGCCGTGCATCTGGATGCCATCTCATTACCATCTGAATCCCTATTATTTCTATTGGGGCACAGAAACGCAGGGGTGAAAATCACATCGTATGACAGAAGATTACAGCCATCTATCTCTATCATTTAAGAAAATGAAGTAACTGCAGATTTTGCCATCAGCTCATTTCACACCTGATAAGAAAACCCAAATAAAGACTGAATGCAGCACTTTCCATGATGCATGAAAACGCAGTGCTGCTCAAGCAGAAGGCATTAAAGATTCATCCTCTACTTGGCCAGAGCTGGGTTCAAGCTGCTCGTGTCATCATCCCCTACTGCACCTGCAGCTCACGTCCCAGGTCACAGAGGAAAACCCCAGCGGTGCAGGCTGCTAATAGGTAATTCAGACATTCGGAGTCAGGTGTGGCGGAGCTGCTCTTTGGGAGGTAGAAGCCAGCAAAAGCACTGGAGGCAGCCTGAGCTTACTGTGCAGCTGCTGTTGCTGGCCCAGCTCCAGGCCAGGCAGCTCTGCTGGGTCAGCATCACGGGGCTGGCCCCTGCAGCACAGACAAACCAGGCTGCAGGAAGATCGGGCTCATGACACTGATACAGTCTGAGGAAATACAGTGTGAAAATGTATAAACAGCAGATCTCTGCTTGCTTTCGTTTCACTAATAGGAAATACCTTCTTTAAGTCAGGTTCTAATGCAAGTACCCACTGCAAGGGCTTCCAAAGCAAGGAGAAGTCTTAATGTTTTCTTCTTATAATTATGCCAACTCATGCCTCACTGCCGTTACACTGAGCCTAGAGCTACTGACATCATTTTCACATGAGCCCTCAGTAAGCATTCTGAATTTTCTCCAAAACAAGTGTAAAAACTAAAACTAATAATAATCCACGTCCTGACTTACCCCCACACAGGCAGAACATTCTCCACTGACATGCTCACTTCAGGCAGTGTGCTTTAAGTCTGTCTATCTACAAAAAGATGGTGACCCAAGGACAGTTTGCTCAGGGGGTCTCAGTGCAGTGCACACACAGTGCCATGCTGTCCTGCTCAATTCTAAGGTGAGAGATTTGGGATATGCCTGTGTTGGTGGTACAGACAGATCCTTTCCTTACCTCTGCAAAAGGTGAAACAGACATGACAGGAACCCTGAAACCCCTAATTTCCTGCTACAAGATGCCACCACCAAAAGCAAAGAGGAAAACCATGCAGTTTTCATCAAGTTTGGATCACTTATATTTATTTTATCTGTTCATTCCTTGTCAGTTCTCGCTTACACCGATAAACATAATTATAAACCTGAACTGTAAAATACAGAACTCTAAATAGGGCACCTGGGGTCCCAACAACACTGAACATATTATTATTTTAAATAAAGCCTAGGAACAAAACTTGATATTGACTGTGTCCCTTTAGAATCCCAAGATGACACCAAGATCTCCTTGGCTGGATCCAGGATGCAAAGGCCCTGTTTGCTGCTGTAGCTCTGTTAGCTCAAGAGGAGCTGTAACAGCAGCAGGAACTCACTGAAATGCCTGGAGTCCAATCCTATGAAGAACTACACACCCAGAGAAGAATTTCCAGACACTCTGAGCAGAAACAAAGACAGAGGAGAAAAAAATATAAATGATTATAAAGGTCTGTTTTCTCACCACCACCATTAATATTCAGCTTATTCCACATGAAACATTTGTCTCAAGGGACTGAATGGCTCAGAAGATTGACTTTGATTTTTGGAGGCTTTCATTCGTGAGCTGTCAGTCTGGATCCAGCCGAGGGAGGTGCTGATGGATGGTTTCTAATATCTAAGAGTTGCTTAGCAGCATATGACAAATGACACAGCAGCCCACAAGTGAGTTGTGCGGTGAGTCAGCAGTCCTTTCCCAGGAGGCTCAATACTAATTAAGAGGCGATTTTACGCCTCTGTAAGGTTTCTTGAAAACTTACACCCAAGTATCAGAAACAAATTACAACTAAACACCTTCCGCATGGAAATAAATAGCAGCTGTACAGTTATATCACAGTGCATCCTTCAATACGCCCGTTACATGTACTTACCGGAGCAGTACATTTAGCAGAGTTATACGACGCCTGGTCAGTTTGTTAGCTCAGAAACAAGTTTGTCTTTCACTTAGAATGGCACTTTGGTGGACAGGCTCCCTTTCAAGCCCATCAACCCCAGCCTGACAAGTGCAGCCCTACACAGAGCAGGATCTCCCATGGAAGGGCCCTCACACCATCTCCCAGCACTGGTTGCATGGTGGCCCCCACAGCTCACTCAGCCTCTCATGGAGAGCCGTCTCTTCTCAACCCATGCCAGCTCTGCCCTAGTCACAGCCTTTAGTGCTCTAAGCACTGACAAATCCTGCCTCGGGGGACGCCAGCTTCAGATCCTTGTTTTTTATGGAATGTGAAAGTCCTGTGGAAGGACTTGTGCAACTTGTGCTGTGCATTTACCGGAACAAAGAAAATTGCATTTCAGGGATGGGGCATACCTAATTACAAGGAAATGAGTTACAGCCAAACAGCAATAAAAACTCGGGTAATAACAGACAGGCTCCATTAAAAGTTACAACAGTGCAAGGAAAGATAGAAGACGATGCACATTAATAGCCTGCTCAAAGCCTGAGCACCCAGCCGTGTTAGACACAGGATGTCATCTCCCAAAAAAGCCACTGAATCACACCGTCAACAAGAAAAGGTTGCAATGTTGATCAGTGCAATCCAAGTATTAGAATTAAGCAGACCAGCCATATTACATTCGTTCCACAAAAGGATACTGTAGAAATAATATTGCTTTGAAATAATATGCAAAGAGCAGTTTGTTTTGACTGCTTTTTCCATTTTGACAATGGCTATTTCATTCTTTACATAATGTTCAAAACTTCTTCCTGACGCGGGTGAGAGAATCTACAACTTTTCTTTCTCCAGCTGATTGGGAACCACGTAACCAATGGCATTTCATTCACAAGTGGGGAGAACAAATGAGTTAAGTCAATAATGAACCAGCTTAAGCAAAGTAGGAAAAAACAAAAGGAGATAAAGGCAGCCACAAAGAAACCAATGAGAAACTCAAATTCTAAAAAGAAAAAAAGAAAAAAGAAAATCCAACTACTGGGTGAATTAAAAGTAGCTTTTACATTTTAACTTACAAAAAAAAAATCTAAAACAAAAAGCTTTTTTTCCCTAAAAACTACTAATGAAAACATTTTTTTTTCTGTGTGTTTTACGCCATGTCTCTATTGGAGAGTTCACAGCTCGGGAGAAAAAAGCAATTGAGTGGATTGTTAAACTTGTCACCGCATAAATCCCTTTCACAGCATTTTTTCCAAGCTGATTTTCAAGGTTAAGAGCCATTTCCCATGTTCCTCTGCTACACCTGGTTATTAAACAAATGCCATAAAAGAAGGCTTTGATTTTTTAAGAAGTTTCCTTTCCCTCAGCTCTCACTATACTGCAGTACACAAATGCAACATCAGAGCAACAGTGAGCCTGCTGCAAATGCCAACGTCTGGCAAAGCATGGGGGTGTAGGAGGTGGCCTTCCAGGGAAGTCAGCCCCACTTCATTTCATTCATCGTAACACCTTTGGGAAGCCTGTCCAGTTTTTCAAAGTGGTTCTTCCCGAGCATCGTTTGGATGTTGCTTAAATGATGCTGCCCAGTAAGACTGTGACTCTTAGAGAGGATACAGAGTTTGGTGTGAACGCTAGGAGCTGTGACAATGCTCATGTGCTACGACAATGAAGGTCCAGGGCCTGCCCAACTACTTTTTAATGGAAATCTCTGGAAATTTAAGACTTTTTGTGAACAGAAATAGGAAAGGAAGAAAGCAGACCTTACTGTACTAAAAACTCAGATGTTGCCACAATTAGGGCAAAACACTGCCAACCTTTTTAATAAGGAGGGAGATTCATCAAGTCTTTTAAATAATGGGGGAAATACTGAGGGATTCTTTCCTCTTTTTTATAATTTATTTAGAAATGCCAATCCCTCTGAGCATTCTCCTTAGGAGAACGTGAGTTTCTCCAGAGGGCGTGGGAGCCCCTCCCGCTGAGGGCACACGGAACCCAGAGCCGCCATTCCCGCGCAGCTCCACATCGCCGTTCGCCCGCTCCCTCTGCTGGCCGGAGCGGGCCCTTCCCTGTTAAAAAAATAGCCTGACTTCGCTGCCCAGATCTTCTGCCCTTACTTGGAAATCAGAAAAACGGTAAATTCAGTGAGATGCACCCAGTGATTCGGAAAGATTGCTTTGCAGTGCGTATTCCCTGCTGAGGTCACTCAGAATCTAAAGTTTCCTAACGAATTCCAGATAAGCCCATAAAACACGTATCCACTATTCATTTTACCTGTAGTTTGCACGTTAATGTTTGCGGGAGTGAAATTGGGCCGTAGCCGCTTTCTGTTCCATACAAACAGATTTCAGATTTTATTATTAAAGCCAACCTTGAATAATGTAAGATTCCCGACGCAGTGCATTGAGTTTCACTTAAAATATTGATGGAGCTCTCTCCAAAGAAAAATCAGCACTTGCAATTTTCCTCAGAGCTTTGGGAAAGCAGAGTTACGCATGAGCAAATATGAGCTGCAGCAGCAGCACCTGCTGGCCCTGCTGCATTAGGGACCAACTGTTGCACAGCAATGCATGGCATCGCACTGCACTGCGTGGCAAAACAACTAGATGGGAAAACATAAAGGGCTTATTTGGGTTTTGTTTGTTTGTTTGTTTTTGCTTCATTAAGTTAGTTTCATAAATGTCTGTTTAATGTTTTATAGAACACTGAGTGTTTTCTCACAAAGGCCTTTAACAGAAAAGAAAAAAAAGAAAAAAAAAGAAACAGAAAAGAACAGGATTCTATACAATTTCTAGTACCCCAGAAGGTGTTACATAGAGAACAACGTGAAGGTGTGCTGATTGTTCAGGCAAATGTGACACATGTGTGATCAGTAACAGCTGCTACGAGCACGAAGTGGCTTTCTTGCCAATGTATATTGGCTACAACATTGAGGACACCCTCCAATTGCTTAGGGAAAGTACAAGGTGCTCTCTAATTGCCATACAGACAGATGGTACAGGTGGGTGAGGAGAACTTTCATTTATCCAAGGGTTACTCTTCACAAAAGAGCGACTGTAACACTTCATTGCAGCCTTAGCAGTAACGTGAAAACACAGATCATCTTAAAAGTAAGATTTTAAAAGCATGTTGACTTGTAGAACACGACAGCATTCCTAAGCTGCACCCAGGCCACAACATACCAGCTTTGCCCTGATTTTCCTGAAGAGCTGAAGAAACAGGAGCAAAGCACATTTCTTGAATTCTGTAGGCAGAGGGCAGCATGCTCCAGTTATCAGCACTGTCTCAACGTGGTGTGCAGTTTTAATTAAAATCTCACCGTCGCTAAGAGAACATCTCTGTGTAATGGTGACTCTTAGACCTGACGATACTTAGTCATTTCAGGAGGAAGCTCACCGCTTCCATGTTTCTGGATGCAAAAACAGTTTCTACTACAGACAGCATCACTGCGTAGCATAAAAGAAATTAGAACGTGGGCCCAGCAAACGCTAATCTTCACAAGTCAATAAAAACTGCAGCAAAATGTCACTGCAGCTTTGCAGAACGCACACGTAGGAATGATGAAAACCAAGAGTGTGGGGAAAACAGAACATGCATTATAAATGACAACTTGTCTTGTCTAGCTCAGACATCTTGTAAATCCAATACATATATTGCCAAAATGATTCATACTTAAGGAACTGAAAAAGCCTGAAAAATTTAATCTTGAGCAGATAATATTTTTAATTGACTCTGTAAGGCCGTGTGCATGACTCTGACATTTACATAGAATGATAATGCCTATTAGGCAGTAATTACCATGGACTTTTCTTTAATTATAACTGATAATGCAAATAAATCCTATGTTCCTAATTGAAGAATGTAATTAAGTCAGAATAGGTCAGGGTAAAGAGACGCAAACATTGATTTTAAAATCAGGAGAATGGAACCCTACACCAAAATTCCCTTCCTCTTTCTGCTCATGTCAAAGGGTGCAAGAAATCCATCCTCTCTAATGGAAATGAAATTATTAACCCTGCTTTGCCCTCTGAATAACAATGCAAAGTAATTTCTCACATAGCTTTATCCAGGATTTGAAAAGTCCACTTGCTCACAAAGAAACTGTTCTCTATTTGACATGTCAGCACGGCAAAACCTTTAAAGACTTTGTGAACATCATCAAGCAAATGGAAGATTATTAATGAATAGAGAAAGGCATAATGAGGACTGGGAACAGAAGGGAGGGAACCTGAAGGTGCTGGTGAGATCATCTGAGATCCAAGAAATCTCCCTAATTTAATTTTAGTTTGCAGAGATAACTTAACTATGAGGGCTGCTCCAAAAGTATTACCTTCTGTATTATTACATGAGACTGTGATATTGGAGGTACAGCAGCAAAGGTTGAACCTTCCCACCAATGTCCCATTACATGTTGTTGCTGTGTGACAGACGGCAGCAGAGGGGCAGTCTGACACAAGGGAATCAGATATGTAAGTGTGTATGAACCAAAGGTGTGGCACTGAGATCCACCATGTGGAAAACATAACCACCACCACTGTCATTCATCAGCACTTGCTCACTGTTTATGGAGACCAAACAGTGAGAGAGGCAGTGGGTGATGCATTTCAGTAGTGGCAACAGTGACAGTGGGGCACCTCCACTCATGCAGATTCTGACAAGCACAGCATGCAGGCTCCTGTTCATCACTGGTGAAAATGCAGAGCTAATGGTGGTAACTATGGTCAAAAACAGTATTTCGTAGCTGAAAATCTGCTCTATCAAACAGTGTTATTGTGCTCTTTGTAGCTTCTGTAGTTTCCATGGAAATAAATAGAAATAAATTACCTTTGGAGTAACCTATGTATTCTAGTTTACATTATTAAATGTCAATAATTTTTGAATGCACAGAGTGAAAGCTGTCACTTTTCACACAGAGGCAATGACTAGCTCTGAAAGGAACATCATCAGACTACAAGAGGGAATCAAAGCCTAAGCACAAATTTAAGAGACAGTGACACGAAGTGTTGATTAAAAAAGCAAACGCAGAAAACACCACAAGGCAATCCAAGGGATGCAGCCAGCTTGGCCACAAGGACTTGAAAGAAGTTCACTCATCTTTATAGTCAGTTATATGCAGCAAGAAGCTCGAGCAGTGAAACAAAAAGTTCTGCATAGGCAGCATGGAGTGAACTTTCAACATTTCAGCCACGTCGTTCCCAGAGGGCCTTCCTAAGCTGGTGGTCCATCAATTTGACATTCTCAGCACAAGCATTCCATAGGAACTTGGGTTTGAAAGTTCAAGCTTTACATTTAGGCCTACCTGGTATGGGAAACACTGGCATAAGTATGATGTTTCTGCCAAGAGGCTGCCTGGCCAGGTCGGGGCCTCAGCCCCTCCTGGAGGAGGGCATCAAGAAAGCCAAAAGTGATCCCACAAAAGGCACTCACTTTCAATGTATACTAATGCAGCTCAGCCAAAGCAAAGGGAAGCAGAACAGCAGCAAGGTACCCTACAGAAGGGGATTTCTAAGGGAAGAAATCCACTTTGAGATTAAAAGCCCACGGTCCTCCCTCAGGGAGCCTTTGGCAGGGCCTCTGCCTGACCTGTGCAGCTCCTTCTGCATCAAAGGATCCAAAGAAGCCCTCTGTGCTACACACAGTGCTCACACTGTACAGCAGACAGCTCGCACTTACTGTCTGTGCTCTGATGCCAAGGGACAGGCCCTTCTGAGTTAGACATTTGGGAGCAAGACTTAGGAGCAGTCTGCCTGAATCTAAAACAGGACTGCAACTGTGCAGATAGTAATCTGAAGAAATCTGGTCTATGAGTGAAAATTCTGTGTAAAGCTACAATTTTATTAGAAAAGCACCTGCATTGCCATTAGCTATAATAAACTACGTTGGTAAACAACAAGAGTCCCTAAGGCAGCTTAAGCAGCACAAGACATTTGTCAAATGATGCTTAATTAAAGTGCGTATTGTGAAATGGACTATGAAATTATTGCTTCTCCATTTCTGAGTCCAATATGATCATTTTCCTTTGTTTCTAGGTGTGGAAATAAGGCTTCCCCTCCCCCCCCCCCCTTCCCTCTTGTCCTGCTCAGTCAGCAATGGGATTCTCCAGGCCCCACACAACAGCACAGAGCACACCACAACACCCACGTCTGTGCAGCGATACCTGGCTGCAACATAGCGAACCACAACACATACAACTCCAGGAAGTATCTGTTTGTGTCATATGGGTCTACCAACACAGTTTGCAGACTTTTCTCTTCAAAAGAAAGCAGTCTGTTCTCTGGGTGAAGACAATGGGACCTACACAGCTGTACAAGCAGCTCCGCGATGTGAGGAGCCTCAGAAGTTGCTTTCATGCTGTGTGCATCCTGCACAGGCTAGCTACCTGCACACCAGGGCCAAGAGGGAACCTGCTCGAAAACCCAGCCTGTCCTCACCTCAGCCAGTGTGCTTTCAGAGAAAAAGAGCTGGCAGAGTGAACACAGAAACCCTCCCTTGTGCTTTTGTGCACTTCTCGTGCGTGAAGCACTCAGTCAGAGCTCTCTACATCCATGCCTCTCACGATCAGGAGATTGCTGGTTCAGAAACACTTCTTTGGAACGCAGCAAACATATGAACCATTCACACATGAGATCTGTCACAGAGTGTAACTGTTACTATAGGGTGTAACCAGGCTGTAGCCATATCAGGGCTATAAGATGTGCCATAGCTATTTCATACACAAGAAGGTATTGTTCAGAATGGATCGGGAAATTCTGCAAATAGTCAACTCCAAAGTGGTAGATTTTACATGTAATACTAGGGAAAGATCTGCTTTGATCTTACATTGTACAGAGATGTTCATTTTGTCTTTTCAAATCACTAGCCATTCCATTTATTTCCTGCTAGATCCGCTTAGTTTCCACCGTGCACCATCGGTCCCTACATGAACAGAGGAGAGAGGGTGATCTGACCAACAGAAAAGCTGGCTGTTTTCTGACCTCACATCCACAGCCTTAGCCCTTGGCTCAGGCAGATGATATCTGAGTCTTCCAGAGCAAACAAAGAGAATGGAAAAGAAGCAGCACAGATATACAAGAAAAAGTGTGTCAGGTAAAATGTTATGAGCACCTGTGATAGAAAGCCACTCACTGAGCAACCCATTTGGGGTCTTGCCTTCAAACAAGTGTAATCAGTGCACACAAGAGGGTATGTAAAGTTCTTTGGGCAGAAACAGCAAGTCTGAGTCAGCAGGCACAGAAAGAAATGGATGCACTAACACAGTGTGGGGGCTCACACGGAGCATGGGATGGGAGCTGCCTGGTGAGAGGGGCCTCTCCTGCAAAGCTTACTCAGTTCCTGAGCTCACCTGAGCCTACTCATGGCTCCATGACTCACAATGTATGAGATCGGCTCCAAAGAACATCAACAAGACAGCAGCTTGGGGGAGTCTGAGGCAGATTTTTTCCTACGAGAAGCAGGGAAAATACAAAGAGTGGAGATGGAAAGAAGTAGGTGTGTGAAGGGAGTATGAAAGGCTGAGACTGGCTCCTCTGCAAGAGGAAGAGAAGGCAGCGCAGCATCAACTTATGGGAGAGCCTTGAAAGCAAACTCCGTCTGACATGATAATTAGGGGTTGTTTAAATAGCAAGGTTATGTGCAGTGCAATTAATTCCAGTGGGGGAGAAATAGTAGGAGTAGTAGTGCTGGATTAAGAATTTAAATTCCCTTGCTAAGAGAACAATCAAGCCCCATAGCTCTTCAAAGTTTTTACATTAACTGTATAGCTCTTTGAAGTACTTGTTGTTTTGCTCAGCCTCGTAGACTGCAATTTCTAATTCTGCCTCTCCTTGGATCTAGCCCAGTGGCTCTGGAAACGCTGTATGATTTGATTTGAGCAGTTAGATGAATTGATGAGTTCAAAAATAAGAGAATCCCTAAACTCAGGTCAAAAAAATAAAATCCTTTCAAACCTTGGTCGCTTCATGTTCTCTAAAGCAATCCTTCTTCCTGCTCCTGCATTCAGTTTGTGTATCTCTTTCTTAGTAAGGTGCCCAAATACTGGTGGCAGCATCCACAGTGGCCTCACCTGGGGCACAAAGTCCTCATAATGCACAGTAAGACTCACACTCCTCTCAATGGCATCACACCGCTAAGCTGCTTAATTTGTCAGCCGCTATAAATGAGCACTGACTCTGCAGTGCAGCTACTTAGCTTATTATTTCCTGTTTTACATTTGTACATTTGATTTTTCCTTCCCAGCTGTGGCTTCCACACTTAACTGAATTCTATCTTGTTCATTTCAGACCCTTATCCAGAATGTTTTAAATTCTGATCCTGTCCTAGCTCCAAAAGAGTCACAATCCCTTTCAGTTGCACTTCTTCCGCTATTTTTCTAAGTGTGCTCAAATTCATCATGTAAATCATTACAAGAAGTAAAGAAGAAAAAAAATAAAACAAGGTACTTGACAAGAGCTCTTAAGAGAAGTGACTCACATCACCACTTGGACTATCAAGTCATTGATAACCAAACTTCAACTGCATCCTTTCAACTACTTCAGAAGTCGCTTTAGAAAGGTCTCATTTAGACTCCTTCGCTGGTTTACAGAGTACCATGTCAAGTGCAATAGTGTCAAAAGCCTTGCTGAAGTCAGATGGGATCACATCTAATACTTCTTTTTTAGCGTTTCCACTGGTTACTCTGTCAAAGTTGGAAATCAGACTAGTTTGACGCAATTCTTTCTTGACAATTCCATTTGGGTATTCCCTAGCTACCCTCTAGGTACTTGCGAATTATTTAATAATGTATGCTGGGTTTTTTCACATCTGGACTGTAACTCTCAAAACCCTCTCCTCCTTCCCTGGTAGAGACAGTGTTCATCTCTGCCCCCCACTAGCCCCTTGCCTCCCCCTTAAAAAACAAAACATGAATGATTCAAGGAGTACTTCAACTCATTACTTAAGTATTTTCAAGTGAATTTTAACAGACACTCCAGACTTGAAAGCACCTACGCCTTTAACCTGTTCTTTTTCACTCCTATCCACACTTCTGGTTCCCTTCCTGATCCTTGGAAGTAGGTTGTGATAATGAAGATTCATGAAGTCCAACTCTCTGCACAGCAGAAAACGTACCAACCAGAAAGTCTTGAACACTGACCTGTGAGCTCCTCACACTCACTTCTCCCTTTCTCTCTCCCCATATCCCTTTCTCTCAAGAAAAGCCTTTACAACAGCAATAGATCATGTCTCACCATAAACTCTGCTTTGGGCTGATGCACCCTACCTTGCTAAATTACAAAGACATTTTGCGACCATGACAAAAAGTAGGAAGAAAAGCTGAAAACTGCTCATTTTCCCTGCAGCTGAATGGAGCTGGAGGGGGAGGAATCCCTCCCTGGGGAAGGGCAGCAGTGAAAACCTTCCCACAGGGAGCGAGTGGGTGTCCATAAACTCTGAATCAGCACATCACCCATGTCCCCAGCCAGGCACTTCTGCAGATGCTTGTGCTCTTCTGGAAGAACCCAAGGGATGCAGCCAGCCCCCGGCAGCACAAACTTGGCACTGAGGTGGCAACAGAAATAACATTTAAAAGTAATGTCACGTGTTGAGCACAGTACTATCCTCACTGTTAAATCAGTTTCAAGATCATGTGAAAAACAACTTGCAAATCCCTCTTATGGATGGAAATGAGCATCAGGAATAACAGTCAGTGAAGTTACAGCTGCATGCAGTTGGTGTAAACGACTGAACATCTGAACCTGCAGCCTTGTATTCGAAGACCCTGTGCTGTCTTGAGTTGCAAAACAGCTAAGAAAACCTAATTTTCGATGTGCCTTTTAGTGTCAGTCCAACATTGGCGGCCAGCAGTTTTCTTAAAAGCCACTGAAAATAGGAAATTTTGTGTTGTTTCAGTTCATTCATGCAAGTGCATGCACCACACAAACACGCAGGCTGCTGAATGATGGTAAATGCATTCAGTTTTCTTCTCTAGTTAAAAAAATAAAAATAAAAAGAGGTTGACATAAAAGAAGATGTGTATATTCAATCATACACGCCCTGATTCAGCCGAGCTCTGCTTCCCAACAAAGCTTTCTTGCTAGAGCTAAGCAAAGACTTTAACTCCTCGCAGCTGTAGGGGGCTACTTCACCACTGTGTGCTTCTGAGGATACTTGCCAGCCAAGTGGGTCAGAGGAGCTGTCTGCTGCCTGAGCAAGGATTTGTGAAGCTAATCATGTAAAAGCTTCACTTGGGTAAAATATTCCTCTAAGAGGGACCACCTGCTATTTATGCCTGGCAAGGAGCAAAAAGCCACGCTGCAGGTGCAGAAAGCCAACGCTGACTTGTGACAAACCCTCTGCAGACGTTTGAAAGCCCCAGTGCAGCAATGTACAGTTTTTCATCTCTTTGGAAAGAAGACAAAGGGAATGATTAGGTGATGACCTCAAGAGCAATTAGCCTGAGAACTGCGGCGCTCTCACCATTCCAGTAAGTGCGCTGGAGGACACTCTTATGAAAGACAAGCCTGAGGCACTGGTTAAGTCCTCTCAGGCTGGGAGGGCCAAAACAGGAAGAGGGGGGAGAAAAGAACTGATATGAATGAGAAATTATTATTCAATGAGCAAGCATGATGCATATTAAGATCCTAAGACAGAGTGCAATAAAACGTCCTTCATCTTTGAGGCATATTCTTATTACCGCACTTAAGGTCGCATCAGCACTTCCATTTTTATCTCTCTACATAACCCAGCTCTAAAAAATATGTTTGTGGTGGAAGCTGGCACACGGGTTTCAGCCTGAAAGAATCTTTTTATTTTTGTCAATAACTTCATTTATCTGTCTGAACAAAAGAGTAGTAATAAAAAAATAAAATGTAAAACTCCAGGTATGTATTTTTTTTCCTTCCAGGTCTCATTTATAACCAAAGTGCACTGAACTCACACACAACAGCAACTTTTTTCACGTTTTCTTTTTGTAATGTAACTTAGTACATTTCTTTCGTTACCTTCATCTCCCATACTGTGCGCTTCCTTCCTTTTCATCACAGCCTTTCCTTTGTGAATTGAGCAAGCATTTCTCAAGACTATTTTTTCCCAGTTCTCTTCATCATATTCACCTCTCTTTTTTCGCATTTTTTCTCCCAAATCATCCCATCTCACACCGTGTCCCAGGGTCATTCCCTAAATCTACCCCATGTCTCCCTCATTCATCACGATGGCTGAACCAACACCAGCCCACCACAGAGGTGTAGTAGGGTCAAAGGAAGAAGGAAGTATTTTCCTATGTGAAAACACAACTTTTACGGTATTCCTGTAAAATTTACAGAAGAGATCAGTAAGAGGTTATTTGAGATAGCCACATGAAAGCCTAAGCCAACCTTAAAATAACTGAGCAACTGCAAAAAGTCAGGCAGACAGTGACAGGACTTTTCAGAAGGGCAGACAGTGATATGACAAAGAAGGACAGTTTTAAACTAAAAAAGGGGAGATTTAGATTAGATGTTATGAGAAAATTCTTTAATCAGAGGGCAGTGTGACCCTGGCACAGGCTGACCAGAAAAGCCATGGGTGCTACATCCCTGGAAGCACTCAAGGCCAGGTTGGATGAGGCTCTGGGCAGTGTGAGCTGGTGGCAGTGGGGTTGGAACTGGATTCCTTTTCACCTGAGCCATTCTGTGATTCTGTAATTCTAGAAATATTTAATTTTTAGGTATGAAGGACAGAATTAGAAAGAAATCTATTATAAAACAAACGAAAACACAAGAAAATGCAATTCTTGGGATTAACATTCCAAAAAAGCTCAACTATTTTCATACTGCTGACACTGCAAGTATAGTCTATTTACTTTCTTGAAGAGGTGGTGGATACCCACTGTGAGCCAAGCCGGTATCATCTGGATTGAAACTATCACTACACACCATAAACAGAATCTTATCCTACACTGTGAGACCTTGGAAAAGGCAGTTTCTCATACATTCGCTGAAATGCGTGAACTGTGGATATACTTTCACTTCTGAGACAATCTATATTTATTGTCCTCATTCAGCTCTGAATCTGCTGCCCGACAGCTTTCAGATTACTCTGGAGATGGTACACTGCCATCTGAAATGAAGGATTCCTGTTCACAGCATAAATAAAATGTACGCTTATTCTTCATTTACAAGGGTTTTACTAATGCACTGCCCTCCATATAAAAAAATGTGGAGCTCCTGAGGCACAGTCCAGATGCCAATGACTGCTCCAGCTATTGTGGTTTCTATTCCTGGTCATTTTGGGCCAGCTGTAACTCCGTGGTACTTGCACATCCTCTTCTCTTGTGGAGTCTCCTTCTCTGGAGATGTTCAGGACCCGCCTGGATGCCTACCTGTGCAACCTGGGCTAGGGAGCTGCTTTGGCAGGGGGTTGGACTCAATGATCTCTGGAGGTCCCTTCCAACCCCTACAATTCTGTGATTCTCTCTCTAATGCATCTTTGACTCCATTTCTGGTTTTCTTCTCTCAGCCTATATTTGGTTTGTGCTCCTTCCTCCAGTTCCTGAAGTCTATTTGAATTTCCTCACATTTCTGTATATTAAAGGTAAATGAGTAAGATTCTCCATCTGATACAGCACTATTCCTGCACCCACAGCTGTGTGACCCCTAGCACATCACTTTAGGACAGCTTCAAGATATAATGATAGATTGAACTAGAAAATCAGCCCACTTGTGACAGCTGCATTTCTGGTGGGTTCTTTGCTCATTAACCCAGGATGTCCTCGCTAAACAGCATGGGCAGTCCTGGTGGTGAGAGCCTGCTCAGACTCCTGCAGCCCAGAGGACACTATGAGCACTGCCAAGTCACTTCTTGGAAAGAGATCTGGGACTCATAGGAAGGTCAGTTGTGGGAAGCCACACCTGAAGGCTGAGTACACCTGATGAAATGACATTACCATTTAAAATCATTAATTATAGCTAACCATTGTACTTCAGAAGCCAAATTATGTTTCAGAACCTATTAGCTGAAAATACAGAGAGCGTGTGTAATTCCCAACAAGCCCACTGGGTAATGCGAGGCAGAAGACAGCCAATGGATAATGCAGGGATAGGCAGAAGGAGCAAAGAAGCCACCAGGCAATGCTGGGCTCCGCTCGTCTGCAGTCCAAGCACTCTGGAAAGCTCACCAACCTCGGAACCATCGCACCACGAATACCACCTTGCAGAACTAAAATAAAGGAAGGGTTTAAATTATGTTTCTAGTTCTTCTAACAAAACCTAGATAATGAACTAAGCAGAAGGCAAATCAGCTAGCAAACACCACTGAAAAACAACTGTGGGGTTTTGAAAGATGAAATGGAATTCTAGCTGCAAACTTCCTCATCTTTCTACAAAACTGTACCAGCGTACCCACTGCTGTCTTCTCCTAATTTTCTGAAGTATTTAATTGCATATTGTGTATCCAACTGCAAATCTTTTTTAAAAAGGCGTTTAATGTTGTCGTAACTCTGTAACTGAGCATAACTAAGTTACCAAATACCCATTTCCTTTCGCTGTGTTTTTTCTAAATGGATTTTTTTTCCTATCTATTTACAAGGTAGTTTCTTTTATGGTTAAAATATGAAAACAAAGCAGCTCACTTGCACAAATAGCTGAGATAAAAACTCAACCAGTGCTTCACTTCAAAGAGAAGCACACCAAGGCACTGATTTCATCCACACAGTAAATTAAAACATGGAGATGTAGATCTCCAGCAACGACCCTTAAGATAACACCAAATTGTAAGGAGTGTTGACAACCACCATAGTACACAGTTAGTTTTACTGCAATGACAGTGAATTAAAAAACAGTAATGTGCTAATATTTTTGAGCTGACTATCAGGATTAAAAAAAAAAATGATTTAGCCATTTAATCAGGGTGACCTGTGTATATGGAAAACAGGGTGAGTTCTAGATAAAGTATAGTACAAATACACAGTCTACACTATGCCACTCACAGTGAAGTGGTAGCTGTTCAGACTAAAGAAACCCTAGAAAAAGGGGGGAAAAGAGAAAGATGAACGAAAATGAAAACCTGGAGCTGACTGAAACAGGGAAAGGATTCACCTGCTATAAAGAAAGCACAGCTATCACAAAATGTTAGCAGTTTTTGGCCTGACAAAGAATATTAATTGCTGTAAGAACAATGTAAAAGAACCTTTTAAAGTAGCAAGCATGAGCAATGCTAAAGGAGAGATCTAGGCAAGTTTCTGTTAACTGCAGGTCTGAGGAATCAGAGAGAAACTGTAGAAGGCATGGCAAAAACTGATTAACAGAAATGTGTGACCATTTACATACACGTTTTTATTTTCTAAAACATGGAAGCTGCCATCTACTTTTGCTTGTCAAAGAAGACTCAGATACAAAATGTCATCTGAACACACCAGTGCCTCATGACAGCATCATCGACAAACCAGGCTGGCCAAGCTAATGGCTGTGGGGTGACCCAAAAACAGAGCAAATTCATTACAATATAAAAGCACTTGCATGCCAGTAGTTAATTAACACAGCATAAAATAACAGCAAATACTTAACAGTGTAATGAAATAACAAGCAGTAGAAAATGGACAAACAAAACTATGAGGCAAAGCACAACACTGACCAAAGCAGAATGCTCCTTGTGATGATGGAAATGTGCTTATTTCATGTTTGAATTGGGAGCCTACATAACTCAATGAAGCATGATATTTATTTTTTCTCTCAGAGAAAAAAATAACATCAACACTATATTAAGAGTTATGAGATACTCTAAATGAAAATCAAATGAACTGTTATATCTATACCTAAGTGAGTAGGGAAAACAACAAATAGGGACAACCAACTGTAACTCATATAGCATGACAGCCTAGAAATAGTAAAATAACAAAAGAAAAAACCCTGTCAACTTCTTCAGTGTTAACTGACCTTCATCATATTTTGAAGTTTCAGTGAGACAGACTCTTAGTTCAAAACCGTGCATAACCGAAAAACCCGACTTACTATCAATTCTGTAAGCTAAATTTCTGTGGTGTTTCTCTGAAAGCTTTTTTTTTAATATCTATAATTGTTATAGATGGTGATTCTCCAGTAAAATGAGGTCTTTAAAGACTTCATCATTTGTCTAAACATGCTGCTAAGCCTAAAATGGTTTTCAATTGCCTAGATTAAATGACTTTCTACTGTGCTGAATAACAACAAACAAAAATGAAATGCCTTATCACTGTGAGCTCTTTGCAATTGCTTCAGGAAAATAAGCTTTGCGTTTAAAGTCATGTTAACTTTGCTTTATGCACAGTAGAGTCCTACGATGGCTCTTCTAAGCCAGAAGACTAGCCAAAATGAAGGCTTTCCATATTCAATATTTCTTTCTTAATCAACTACATCTTTCATTTTAGCTACTGCTCCCCATGAATTTTGCTCTAAAAATTAATAGTGCAGAAGGACATTTGTGTGTTACAAAAATCTACCAGAAGCCTGAAGATACTATTAAATGCAACAAATTCATTTTGTTGCCTCTGCTTCAGCCAGCTCTTATCTCACTCCTACTCATCCTTCCTACTCAACCTGCACCCTTGAACAAGAAGCCTATCAGGGAATTTGGGCAATGTGGAAAGCTTCTTGAGCCCATGGGATCACCCCCCATGCCACTGCTCCCACTAACCGGTCATTGTATTACTGGGGCTAGATACAGCCTTGTGAACCAGATTTAGTTCACAGACTGACTTGCTACCTATGGTTTGCACAACTGAATTGAATCACAGAATCATTAAGGTTGGAAAAGACCACTAAGATCATTTAGTCCAACCACCAACCCATGCCTACCACGCCCACTAACCATGTCCCGCAGTGCCACATCTCCACATTTCTTGAACACCTCCAGGGACGGTGACTCCACCACCTCCCTGGGCAGCCTGTGCCAATGCCTCCCCACTCTTTCTGAGAAGAAATTTTTCCAACTATCCAAGCTGAATCTGCAGATATGTTCATATAGAAGAATTGCTAATCACATAAAAGCACTACATCTTTTCAACTGCAGCCCCTTTACTCTCTCCCAGGAGACAGCGGGGGAAGAGCGTGCCTTTTCCGTGCCCTTCAGCAGAAGCAATCCATAAGAAGTGCACCAGAGCCAATGGCTTACTCAGCAAGGGCACTGGAGGAGAGGAAGCCCATCCATTTTAGACAATGGGAAAAATAGGGCACAAGGGAACGTTGCGCCAAGGAGAGGTTTCATTTTATTACCAGTTCCCATTACAATGTTGTTATTATTCAAAAGTATTTACTGGAAAGAAATAAAAAAAAAAAAAGACAAGGATTTCAATGAAGAAATACTATCTGAATTGTCGGTTTTAGTTCAGGGTGACTTGAACTGGGTGTTAAATCTAGCTGCTGAAGTCTAACTGCTCTGGATTTCAAAGACACTGAGAATCTTCAGTCAGAGCAGATTCTCGTGACATTTGGGGTGGGCTGGGACACAGATTTTACAGCAGTAATAGTGCTGATGTGTTACGAGAAAATATTTATTCAAACAAACAAAAAACACATATTTCCTATTATTGTTAGGAACAGTTTGTTCATCAATTGTATCAGTTAGACTTCTGTCTCACATCAAAGCCTTTAGTGATGGACATCTCAGGCTACCTAAGTGGCGTACCAGAGTTTTGCTACAAATATGGAAAGATCAGACACAGTTTGATTGCCAGAACAATTGTAATTAATGACAGATTAATTCACAGGCAGCCCTCACCAGCAGTTCTGCAACAACGTTTGCAGAACTCAATACCCTAATGAAAGCACGCAATCACAGTCTGAACTACATCCTCACCTCAAGAGCAGCCACCCATGAATTGCACCAAAACTACAGCAGAAAACTTTACAGCTCCATCAGTGGTTCTTTGTTATGCTTCCCTCCTTCTGTTTTTTTCTCCTCTCTCTGCCATAAATAGAATTAAGGATCTCTTGTATTTTAATTACATACGCAGAGCTTACTAGTGTTGAACTCTTCCCTTGTTTGTTGGGACCTACATTCTTCTCTAACACATACAAGGAGCAGCAAAGACAATAATGTCTGCCTGTATTTCTGAGCAGGCTTTCTCACACAACTGCACATCTATCAACACGCACTGCGAAGGTGATGGGTTGAGCCCATCTAGAGCACGCACTGTGCAGTCATCCTGCAGGGGTACACACCCACCAAGCTGTGCCCCATGGGCACCCAGAGCTCTGCCAGGCACTGCACCACTTGAACAGACCTTTCCTTGATGAACTCACATGCATTTCCTTCTTTTGCCTAAGGGGAGCTTTTTTTTAACTTCTGTTTTACCTAATTTTTTAATTTGTTACCCAAAATGACTGCTTTTATGCAATGCATATTGTATTTGCATTCGTATGACAACATACTGGCACACATTTCTACTTCTCAGGAGAAAGAACCCTCAGTATGATCTCTTCTGATAACGTGTTCAGTACCTGACTGTTTGTACACATTAAGAATGATAGCACATAATTATGGTCTGCTGTGATCTTCAATAACAGCAGCATTTTTCCTTCCAAAACACTGAAAAGAAGACAGATGAATGATTCTGCTGGTTATTCAAGCATGTTCTTATACGGCCTGATAATGAAGGAAACACGCATAATGATCTTTCAGGCAATTGCTTAAAACAGTTTTCTAGATACAAAATACCAAGCACCAAATGCTTGTCTACAAGACATGAAATATTTTCTTCATGTAGGTAGGATAGACATAATTCTCCCTCCAGCACAAAGCCTTACTACTCTTGTTTGCAGTTGGTTGTCAGGAGGCTTTTACATGGGATGGTTTTGTTAAATCCACTCTACGCAATGGCAATAGTATACTCCCACACAATCAAAAGTTACAGAGCAATTTCTTTCATTCTTTTTAGAAACTATTGTTATTCCATTAAACGTGAACTACTTATGCCTCCAAGAAATCCAATTACCATTCCAGTAAAGCAAAACGTTAGTGATAAAAGGTAAGTAAAGGTAGTAATGACGGTAATAAATGTTGTCAAGCAAAAACTCCAGTAATTGAGATTATGCAATAATAGAAGGAGTTACTGCTCCTGGGGTGACAATACTGAAGTCAATAGGGTTTTGTCATAAATGGATATAATCCTGCTCCTAAGCAGTCACAATACAAATAGGTGTTTATCACAAAGCAGCCATGTGAATTTGGAACTGCGGACACATTAAAGAGTACTGCATAGTTTAACACACGGATGAACAAGTAATTAGACTTACTTGTTTGCAGATTAAAAGCCTGCAAAATAAAAGGCCTTTGTTCAGCCTGAGAAAAGTAAAGGAGAAAAAGAAAAAGAAAAAAAAAACACTCTAAACTGTTTTCTCAAATTTGCACTCAATGCTGCAAAAAATGAAGAAGAATGAGATTAAGCTTTAACTCTCACAACAGCCATCCCTGGAGGATTCGGGGAACCTTACGAGAGAATAAGAAAACACCAAATCACAAAAACAAGCACACCGGATTGTATTTTCAGGAGCCACTTGAAGTCTGGGAAAACTTACACATTATTCATAGTTAGGAGAAGGTTTGCCCTCTGTCTCTTCACTGAGAAAGGGAATATATGGCACATCACATTGCAACTGTGAAATCTTATTGCCAGTTCACGCGAAAATATTCATGTGCAGAGGGAGAGGTACCACTCAGTGGCTTTTCTTGAAAAGAAAAATATGGTCTGAGACCACACACAAGCTACAACAGCCCCTGCTTAATCCCTATTGACAGAATAGCTATCAGCACCAATGGAAAATTTTCAGCACTCAATGACTGTTAAGAGACATGACCTTCAAGCCCTCATTTTTTTTAATTCCAGTGAGCAGTGGGCGATGTTTCCAGCTACATCCCAATGAAAGGGAGAAGTCCTTATTTTCTCCGAGGCTCCATTACTCAAATTCAGTCATAAGTAAAGACGGATGGAGAATACATTCCAAGGACTACAAAGGGGGCAAAAAGAGACTAGGGGAAAAGGAAGGATACTACACGGGGGAGAAATAAAGAGAATTAACTTTAATCTTTCAGGTTTAATACAGATACATTTATTTTACAGGGCTACGGCGCATTTATTGTAGTATCTGCCTCAAAGAAAATATTTAATCAAAACAGGATGACAAAGAACATGAGCAGAGAAGTAGAAACACTGCAGGTGAAATCTCCATCATCCGTTTGTGTTCCACCTTGTGCGTTTCGCTATATTGGTATTTCAATCAGATGAGTAAGTTTAAATATTATTTATTCATAGAAATTCCCCAAATAGCGCCTGACTGGAGACAGAGGAACGCTCTCAATACGTCAAACTTATGACACGGAGGAAAAAACAGGTAACCCAGATGACAACAGCAGAAAACACATACACACTGTGCTAGCGTGCGTACCCCAAGTTTCCCCAGCAGACTGACACGACCAATTAGCATCTTGTAATAAAGCAAACAGTATCGCAAGACTCCTGAAAAACACCATTTGGACGACTTCAGCTGAGTGAGTCATTTTATCAGCTCATATTCTGAAAGTAATGAAGCTATTTTGGTTCGGCTCCGAGTGAATAAATCTTTAACTGCCCCCAAACAATCTTTTGCATTTCTCGAATAAACGGCAAAGATTATTTAAATGTTCCTCTCAAAAGCATAAAGCTTCTACTGCCGCACTCTCTTCAGATAGGTTTAATAAACCACTTTTTCAATCACGCTACTTGCAAAAGAAGCATCTGCCTGCCTGCCTGCCCACCAGTGAGAAAAGCACATGGTGATTTGGCAAGGAAGAGGTAGGGAAGACGAGGCTGGCTGCCTCGCCACACGCTAAATGGCACTCTGCTCACAATGGATCCCCATGCTATACTTTTCCTTTGTGTTATGAGGACAACTTCAGAAAGCACGACAACATAATAAAGCTAGGGAAAGACAACCCCATTATTACCGCTGCAGAAAATAAAACACAGATTAATGTCACTAACGCACATGTCAAAGGAGATAATAATGATGCGTACAAATGAATCTTCTCATCAGGAGCACGGAACATAAGCACCACCTAAAACTGAATAATAATTACATACAAATCAAAAACGACACTGCCATCTGCTAAGCACACATTATTCTCTCAGATTACCAAAGGGTTTGTTTTCCATTTTTCCCTAAAACTTGCTAAGTCTTCCTTTTCTATTCATGTGACATAAATTATAAAGTAGTACAGCAGGCACTTTCATTCCCTAACAAGACAAACGCTGGCTCTGATGGGGAGCTTGCTACTTAGAGCTTTAACTACTCACTGTGCCAAAATGAAGGCTCAGATGTGCAATGGCGGCTGATAACAGAAAATGGCTTTTCAGCTTTTCTGACTCAAACAACAGAAACCAGTTGTAAGTTACAGGAGATGCTCAGTTTCCATTTTTTGAAGCATTTAGCGGCATGAGGATGCACATTTTTCAAGCCTGTCTCTTAAGGTTTGCATTTATGGATATTCTAACCACTGCTGTTGTAGTGGGTTTCAAATGCAGGCAAGTCCCATCCAGCGGCGAGATGTAAGTCATACCCTCCTGACCTCAGGCAAGAAGAGCCGGGCATGTGAACTCCTGTTTTTGTTGTGTTCTTCTCATTCTACCTTCTAAAGATAGAACGTAAGACTACACTCATGTAATAGTACAATCACACACTTTTTGAACCAGTAATTTCTTTTTACTTGTTTTTATTTGATATCTTGAGATATCAAAATGAAGAAAAGTGTGAGACAGCTTCCACAGTAAGCTATTTACCAAAGGAATATAATTAAAAATGTAACATGATAAAGATGAGACCTAACATGATGCAGAAAAACAAAGCATCAAGTGATGTTAACATTTTCTGATGTTATACCTCACACAGGAGTTTATCATCTGCCTCCAATCTGTCATCTAGAAGAGACAAGATTTTATTACTGAAGGAACACTATAAAAAAGAGTTTCTGTTAAGCAGTCAAGACACCAGAAAAAGACAGACCACTTTATGACCCGGACTAAAGAATTCTAAAGAATTGCTTTCTCCTCCACATCTTTGCTTAGAAATTGCTCCAATCATTTTTGTAGTCTGCAGGGATGGAGTTACATTAATCTTTCTTCTACACATTTTATTGCACAAGACCTAAGAATTATCTCCTCTGTCACAAAGTTTACAACCTTCCTATCTATATTATGACACAATCATAATTTTGAAGTACATATATACTATTTAATAGATAAACCTTATGTTAAACAAAAATAATCAGTGCAAAGAAAAATTAATAATCAGAGTAGCAACTAAGTACATGCATGTAATTTATAACAGTCAACTGAAAAATGAGTGTTTGGGTAGGATTTCAGTACTCTTTCTGCTAGCAACACGCATGAGCACGATACCTTCATTTACTTTAGTCACAAGATTGCTAAACTTTATATTCTTCCAGACAGTACTAAGGATGCATTCATTTGCTTTTTTTTCTTTTTTTTTTTGACAAACACTGCCAAAATCATGACGGTAGAAATTGGCACGACAGCAAAATGGAAGGAAAAAAAGTCAACCCATTTTCTGCTGAGCATTTCTTTTCAGTTGAGTTTATAAAACCAAGATCAATCTGCTACTTACAATGATTAATAACTTCCTTGTCCTTGACAAAGCACTCTATAAATTGTTACAGGCACAATTGTACATAGCAATGCCATTAAGGTGTCTACTTACTGTGTGTCTTTTAATATTTTATTGTGGCAAGCTCTCATTGCATACTTGAGAGACATTTTTCTTGCTTTTAAGTGGAGTTTTCTTATTTTGTTCCATTCCCACTGCCCTTGCTTACTGGGCATCACTGAGAAGAGCCTGGCTGAACTTCTTTATTTCCCTCTCATGAGGTATTTATATGCATCATAAGATCCCCTGATACTTCTCCTGTCTGAACAGTCCCAATTCTAAACCTCTTCTCATAGGAGAGAATGCCCGATCCTTCATCATTTTGGTGGTCCTTTGTTGGCCTCTCCTTAGTGTGTTCACGTCTCTCTTGTACTGGGGAGCCCAGCACCAAAGCCATCACTCTAGGTGCAGCTCACCAGTGCAGAGTAGAGGGGAAAGATCACCTCCCTCAGACTGCGGGCCATAGTCTTCCTACTGCTGCCCTGGAAGTGTTGGCCTTCTTTGCCACAAGGCACGTTGGTGGCTCATGTTTACCTCAGTGCCCAGCAGGACCTCCAGATTCTTTTCTACCAGGCTGCTACCTAGACTCACTGTGTTCTGGTACCTGCGATTATTCCTCTCCAGGCACACAACTTTGCCCCTCCCTTTGCTGGTCTTCTTGAGATTCCTTCTTTTGCCAATTCCTCCAACCTGCTAAGGTCCCTCTGAATTAAAGATAATCACATGGTGTTCCCACCATTCCTCCCAGCCTTCTGTCATCAGCAAACTTGCTGAGCATGCACTCTGACCTGTTAAAGATATTTAACAATGTTGGCCTCTATATCAATTCCGTGGGTATATCACTTACGGCTGACCTCCAGCTGGACTTTCCACTGAGAACTACAATTCTTTGGGCTCAATGGTTCATCCAGTTTTCAACCCACCTTGCAGGCCTTTTATCTGGTCCATACTTTAGTAGCTTCTTTGTGACATCCCCACTGACTTGCGTGCAACCAATTCATTTAAATATTTCCTAATTTGATTCTCTTCCATGAACAGTTTCTCTTCCTTTACTCCAGACTTTCCCACTAGCCTCGGTGGCCTGGAATTCCTGAAGGCAGGAACAATCCTGAACTCTACCACCTCCTGGGCCCTGGTTTTCACATCCCTGACAAATTCTTTCTTCTTTGTAAGTAGAAGTTCCAAGAAATAGCCTATCTTTGTCATATCCACCAGGCAGTCCAGAAACCTGGATTGCTTTTGTACTGCTGTGTTGCCTCTGCAGCAGTCATCAAAGTAGCTAAAGTTCCCTATGGACCATAGCCTGCAAATGTGAGGCTTTTTGCAGTTGCTTGAAGAAGGCATCACGTACTAATTCTTGGTCAGGCAGTGTGTAGCAGACATCCATAACGTCACCCCCATGGGTCTGAGCAATATCCCTGTCCCATAAGCTTTCAGCTGACTCAACATCTCTCCAAAGGCAGAGCTCCGTGCATCCCTGTTGCTTTCTCATGAAAGAAAGCAGAGCAACAGTCTCTCCTCATCTTCCCAGTCTGTAACTGCATAATCATTTACCTGGTGATAAATTAATCCCGAATGCATTTCATCTGGAGTACTTAATAAATTAGCAATCTTTAAGTATTCTTGTGACAGTGGTAGACACTTCAGTGTTAGTCACTGAGTCATAGCTAATACCTTTAATGGGTTGAAAGGGTGCTTGAGCACCAAGTGAGAACTGGGCTAACCTAACAAAAGACAGGAGTAGCTTGATCTCCCTCCAAAAGAAAAGCAAGTGCCAACTGGGCAGAACGTTTTAGGGAACTGGCAAGTAGTTTGAGCAACTGAGACAACAGGTGCTTCAATTACTATCATGTCTCCTTCTGTCAATGTCAGAAGGGCAGGTTTGAATTTGTATCAGAAGCAAGACATACAGCCTATTCTGATGTTCCCAGTTTTCATCCCTCTCTGAGCAACATGTTACAAGTGACACCCCATATACAAAATCATACTTTGTTTCTGTGGGTATTTTCTTTTTTCATATTGACTTCTCCAACTGGACTTATTTTGGAGCCATGTTCCTGGTGTGGTGTTTGTGAAGAGTTACTTAGCTACTGCTGAGGAACCTGGAAGAGCCCTGGCAAGGCCCTCTCTGAGTCTGCAGCTTCTCACAAGAATGGTCCAAAAGGACACAGCAGTCAGTACCTGTACAGTCACATTTCCCATTGGTCGTGAGGGCTTTTGAACAGAGACACTCAGAAACAGGTCTGGATCCTTCCTCATCGAAAATATTCAAAACACGGATATTTCTCAACTGTTAGGCAGCATAGGAAACATAATAAACTTTTCATGGTTTAGGAGATGATCCAGCATTCGTAAGTATGTGGATTTCAGTGTAATTTGCTAGTCAGACGTAGAATGCAAGCCCTCCTACATCCAGTGACTAGGAAGATCATACATGTTAAACATCAGCATAGAAGTCCACATTATGCTCCACCTTGGTATGCAAGGTTTCAAACACATGAGGTAGTTATTACTTGGACTAAAAAAAGTTACATGACAGTTGGATAAAAACCCACAACTCTCTCAGCCACAATCATAATTTTTTGGTGTTTTTGACAGAAAACCTTAAGTGTCATATCGCATGAACTATCTCCTGAAGTTTAAATAGAATGTTACCTTTATTTGTTCTTGGATTTCACTAAGACAATTCTACTGGGAATACCTCAAGGATTTTTAATTCTGGACTCGTTTAAAAGCTAAAATCCCACTGGGTTGTAACAGTTTTGTCTTGAAATTTAATGCGCAGAGACAGCAAACCTGCAGGAGTTCTTTTGGCAATAGCAGCAGACTTACTACTCGCACTACATTTTTTAGCCTCAAATGGGAAGAAGATACAGCTCATAAACAGCTTTACCATCTTCAATATCAGAACTGAGTGCACAGCTTGAGGAACAGGGAATGAGCGCTACCCATGATGGACTTTTTCTTCTACATGGATGACTGAGACATATCTTCTGCAATATTCAGCTATGGACTTGCACTTCAAAGTGAGTGCTTGAGGTCATTTAGCTGTTTTTCACAGGTTAGCAAGTTAGGGAGAGACATCGGATGGGGAACACACTGAGGAGCAGGCCAAGTGCAACAAAAAGTCACTGAAGAGGAAGAAGAATGTTAAAGAGGGAATTCAGTTCTCAAGTATGCAGTAATGGGCACTTTGGTAGTTGTGGTATCCAAAGACTACAGTGCAGGGAAAAGCAAACAAAACCAACAAGCAAAGCCCCTTGTAACTGTATATAAACTTAACTGTGTGATTCTCTGTTCTCCGTAGTTACATCTTAAAGCAAGTAACACAATTTCAGCACTAATATTTCTAATTCTTTTCAGAAATAGAAGTTATATGTGCTTTAGTATGCATTGCTTCTACAAAACAGACCGTGCTCTCTGGAACCCATAAAACAACTAACTGCTCAGTGGGAACCCTGTGTTATGCTGCCATGCACAACTGATGGAGAATCTCCACAGCAAATGCAAAACGTGGCCCCATGGAGCTGAGGCTGCTCCCATGTGCTGTGGGGTGAAAGCTCCTTCGAGAACACAGGTGAATGCTGTGCTCTGCTGCAGCTTACACACCTCTGGCAACCTCTACCTGGAATTTGGGAAGCAGGGACAAAGGTGATTGAAAAGAAAACGGCTCAGAGGAAATGAAATTAATCCCGGAGGACTTCCTGACAGAAAAGTCTTTCAAGGCACTCTGACATGTTCTCAGGGCAAAGCCACCGTCACACGAGGCAGCCAGGACTGGAGCGATGCCTTTCCGCTACTTCACGCTTCAGTGCAAGGCAGCACTGTGCTTCTCAGGGGCTGTGCGTGCAGCAGCCCTGCTTCAGCTCTCACTACTCCTCTTAGCAGAGACAAGAGGGAGGGACTGCCTTTCTATGTGTTTATGCGTGTGTGTAGATAATATCTAGATATGTAAAATGTATTCCATATGCAAACCAGGAGGCAAAGTAAGAAGAAGGGATCAGATTTAAAGGGAAACGCAGGGAACAGCTCCATGAATGGGTGCAGACAGCCCCAGGCTCTGCTCTGTCACTGGATGCTTCTGTTGGAGCAGGTGGAAAGCAAAACTGGGTGGCAAAGCCACACGTGCCACTGAGAGCCTGCTCAGGTTTGGTTGCCCCAAAGCGTCTGTGAGCTGTGCTTCCTCCAGCAGACATACCTAAACTACTCAAATATATAGTAGTTCAGTGATCTAAATCCACTTCTACATTCCCTTCCAGGATTTCTAACACTCCAGGCACTCTAGGGTCTATTTTTAGAAGTATTTTAATTCTCTCATAATTTTACAGCACGGGTTGGCAAAAACAAAGACAACTAATTAAATGGCTGTAAAAGAAAACTGCAGAAAGTATTAGGGGTGAAAACAGAAGGGAACAACGATCTCCAACATTTGGATCCCCGTTTTTATCACTCATAAAACCTTGTGCAATCATGTGGTGTTAAATCCAGTTTTCAGCAAAGCAACATGAAAAGATTTTGACCATCTCTGCATTATGGGAAATTCAAGCAGAGCAAGACCTTTTTTTTTTTTCAAAGGTAAAAATAAATAGGCTACAATTTCCATTTTAACAGAAGCACTGAAATATTTAACAGTTTTATTTGCCTTTGCTTTTGCTCCAAAGTTCAGATATTTCTTAGCAAAACCAAAAACTATTTCCCCAGTCACAAAACATTCCCAAAGCCTCAGGTGAGAGCATAGCCTCGGCGGTAGAACCACCACCTATTAACTCTTGCCCACTAGCATTACAACAACCCTCCTCATTATTTATATTTTTATCAATCTCTCCAGAGACTGCTTTTAATTAGAGAAATGTATAAACACAACAAGCTCCCGGCTCTTACTCTTTGTAGGATAATTTCATTTAAATCAGTGTCAAAGAAACCCTGCTCCATCTAGCAAGATATCCTCATTACCAACAAAAGCTGGACTTTGTATTGGACTGGATCACCAACTTTGAGAAGCCCTGGAAAATCAGCTTTATGAACACAGGGAGATGCAGGACATGCGGCTGTACAACCAGAGGAATTCATTCACTGCTTTTGCACACCGTCTGGCTGGATCTCTGACTAACTGTGATCTTTTCAGAAGTGAGTGCAATAACTCTAACCGACTTCAAAGGCATCCTATTCTGGCACTGTTTTCACCAAGTCTAATCAATGTTTATGCCTCAAAGAATTTTGTAGGATTGCTTTTAGTAGCCACTTAGATATAAAAACTAACTTCCAACGTATTTAGCTCAATCCATTAGTATGTTCACGCCAAAAGAAGCTCATTTTTTCAATTTCATTTTTTTGTTGGCTTGCTTTTGGTGATTTAGATAATGCCTTGCATGAGTTGGCTTTTTTACCGTGCTCACAAATTACTGTTTTCTTCTTAAGAAGTAAACACTACTCATGTGAGGTTATGTACAACCATTCACAGGCATTGTTCCTAAAGCAGCATAAAGCTTCAAAAAGGAGCTCAGGAAACAATCACAGCCACCACAGATCCTACTGCCTTATGATTTCATTAAAAAAAATAAATAAATAAAGCCGTTGTCTCTTTTGATGCTGGACTTTTGAGAATTTTGTCACTTAGAACTTCAGGTTTTCTTTTTAGGTTGTGTGGCTGCCACCTCCGACGTGAGAAGCTATGGGAAACAAACGAATACGACATGGCAGCTTACCTTGAGTGACTCAAGTCCCCAAGGAAGCAACGCTCTCACCTGATGGAGAGAGTTGTCGGTGTTCTTTTGCTTGTTACACACAGATCCTCTCAACACAAGTATCCCTGCTGTGCAGAGCATCTTCCCCTGAGCACCAGGATGGGCCACAGCCTTGTAGGATGTCCACTGTTCAATCTTATTCCCTGGTGTCCCTTCTCACACTTCTGCCATACGATTAAAAGGCAGCTTCATTACAGAAATGTTCACTAATAATGCCTGCTTTATCATAATGCATCGAATAATCGTGGCTCTCAAAAAAGAGGATGTTACAAAGAAGCTGGAACAAACATTCAGAGATTTAATGTTGTTCTCTTGAGGGCTTTATGAGGACTCTATTCAGCACACTGGCCTGCGTGTAAGTGGATTTTCAGCAGCTGGGTGATTTTTTTTCCTTCCCAAAAGGCCACAAGACTTTTCTTAAAATATCTCAAGCGTGCTCGCGTGTGTGTGTACACCCACACATCAAGCACTTTGCTGCAGCACAGATCTACCACTTAACAGGACACAACTACAGAGAGACTTCTGCTACTGCAAAAAATCTGCTTCTTTTCCATGACTTCAGCTATGGAAAAGCATGATATTGTGATTGAAGATATTGTGGGTTGAACATCTGGCTCCGTATATTTGAGCTCAGCTCTGACAAGAAAGAAAAACAATTTCCAGAGAAGATGTAGGCAGGGTTAACCTGTTTTAACCACTCCGTAAAGCCCAAGAACTCGCAGCAAGAACGTTCAAGTGGCTGTCTTAACTTGCAGCGCACCAGCATTACTATTAGATTACACATCTCCCTGTGTTACCATTAAGCATCTGGAAACTCATGTTGAGAGAGAGGTACGAGAGCAACGCATGGACATATTCACTGACATTTAATGCAGTCACTTTGATTAATTATTAAATTTCTAAAACATACTTGCTGCTTGAAATGGCTTTTCAAAGGGTCCAGCTTTCCCATTAGCAAATTAATTTTGCCCTTGATGGTTGGCACGAGTTGTCTGTAAACAATTACATTATTTAAGACACACTTCACTTAATCTACCCAGCCCTGAACTGTTTTCCCCAAAACTTAAAAAGTCATTTCCAGTTGAAAAGATTTACATATTGTTAGTATTCCCTATTCAGCCTGACATTACATTTTCAAAACCAGCTTCTTAGTTTTGTGCTATGACTGAACTTACACTTAATTTCACCTAGTGCGCACAGACAATTTCATAGTTCAAATACGAGCCACAAGACTGCTCAGTAAGAGAATTGGATTAAATATATAAGTATAAAACCACCAACAGAATTTCGTCTTAGGCACAAACACATGCAGTCGATTATAAATTATTCAGGCTACACCATCAGTCAGTACAGTTCAGCCACAGGAAAGGTAGTGAATCAAAACAGTGAATATATCTGAGGTAAAAATAGAATATTTGCAAGGGTTTGGGGTTGTTCTTTTTTTTTCCTGTAGTTCAGTTTTTTTTCACTCTGATGGGAAAAAGAAAAAAAAAGGAGGAATTTTAGAGAAATATGTATTAATTAAACAAGAAAAATCTCAAGCTATGAACATTTTATGACCAGGACAGTCAGGACAGAGCCGTCTGTCCTTGCTGCAGGAGCAGAGCCAGGACACCCCCAGTCCCTGCAGCCAACTGAGATGCTGCAGCTACAGCAAACCCCAATGCACTGCACCCTTCATCACTAGCACACCACGCCCTCCAAGGCCACCTTCAGGTGCAAGCCATACAATGGCAGATGACCAAAATGTTCAGTGACATCTGAACATAACCTCTAACAGGGTAAGAGCTGCTGGATCTTGTGCTTTGAGCAATAAGAAAAGCTAGAAAAAAGAAAAAACAGCAACAAAACAGATGGAAATCTTAGATTCATAGATTCATAGATTCATTAGGTTGGAAAGGACCTACAAGATCATCTAGTCCAACCATCCTCACACCACCATCCCTACCCACCAAGCTACTAAATCAAATCCATTAGCACCTCATCTAAACACTTCTTGAACCCAGTGTAGGCACTGAATGGACCAAGGTGTGACACAGCTGAGGTCCTTCTGCCAGGCACTGCTTATGCCTGCTAGAGCAGTGCACTAAAACTATAGTTTAATTTCATACAGTTCAGCCATCTTCCCTAAGCACAGATGTAGGTCGGTTAGTTTAATTTTCGTAGAAACAAATCTCATTCCCTCACATTTTTCTGCATCTTGGTTTCCAATTAAATAAGGCAAGGAAGTGAAATCAAGTCTTTATCGTTCTCTAGAACAGTGGTTTCATATAAACAAGATTTCTACAACAAAAATAAAAAATAAAAACATTAAAAAAAAACCATTAAGAGTATTTTTATGCAGCAAGAAGTCTTAGAATATTTGAAGAACAAGTAACAGAGAGACTGGAATGTTTGAACGGCTCTATAACCGCATCATTTGAAGGGCTTCTGGAGTTAAGGGTTATCAAAAGTCACAAGCATTTTCCCCAGAACAGATTGAGATAATCTTGAGATCGAGACACTGTTCTGTACAGAAAACAGAGCAGAAGAAGCCAGTCTATTTGCATCCATCTGCATGGAGGTTCTTAATCTACATCCAAGCTTCCTCTAGACTACAGAAGAAAGAAGAAAGGGAAGAGTCATTACTTCCCTGCAGCAAAGAGACTTTCTGAAAAGGCATCCTCACTAGGAATGAAGTAGTCTCATTCTGTATTAATTAATGCTTCATAAAATCTAACGTAGACAAAACTCTTCCCAAGCCGAGATCGTCAAGCCAAGATAAACCAGAGCACGCACACAAACCACAAAGTATTCTGTGTTCACTGGGACTGCATTTGATGTACCTAATGAGAGTGTGGCCCGATGCCAGATGTGGTGCTAAGGCTCATACAGGAAAACAACACTTAAGCATGCTAATGAGCGGAAATGAGCATGGGGCAAGCATCCTGGAAAGGTCTCCTCCAAAATCCAGAGGAAACCCCAAGGAATTAGAGATGGCCCTAGTGGAGCTGAGGGCAGAAGTGATGGAGAGCTCAGCACTGCTCAGCACAAACCGCCCTTTTCCTGCCATCTTACCATGTGATCTCTCTGCTCCTAACTGTCATTACAAATACAAATAAATAAGCTGTCAGGAAAGTAAAAAACAACACCAATAATAATCCAAAAAGCTAAACAATTTAAAAATGAATCGAAAAAATGAAGCCAGCTTCCTCTGCACTTGTGAGCAGAGGGGCAAGCACTGATCTCTTCTATCTCTTTTTCCTGGTGACAGTGATAGGGCCCAAGGAAACAGCACGGAGCTGTGTCAGGGGAGGGGCAGCGGAGGGTCAGGGAAAGGGTCTGCACCAGAGAGCAGTGGGCATGGAATGGGCTGCCCAGGGCAGTGGGCACTGCTGCTGGAGTTCAAAGAGCTCTCAGACATAGGGTTTGCATTCTGAGTGATCCCGTGTGAAGCTGGAATTGGAACTGATGATCCCTGTGGGTCCTTTTCCAGATCAGGATATCCTCTGGGTCTATGGTTTGCTTCACTCATTATCAGCTAATAGAAAGTGCCAGTAGAAGAAATTGCTGACATCCCCACATACCAAGCGCTGTCCATAAGATCACTGGAGGCATGGAAATACTCCCCTGAAGAAAGAGCAAGGAGCCTTCTGGTGGACAGGCCTGCAAGGGACACATGGCCGACACGCAGCATGGCTTTCGTGTTGATGAAACATTTGTTTTCTTGTTCCCTACGGCAAAAGTACAGAGCTGGGGAAATAATTCACAGATATAAACCCAAAAATGTTTGAAGCGACCGTAACCCTTGAGGATACAGGAGCTATGCCTACTAGGGAAGTTGCTCATTTCTCCCCCTCAACAGGTCAAATCGGCTCGCTGCTTGGAAATGAAGCTTATCTACACTTGGAGAGCTGCATAAGGGGATTTTGTGCATTCTGTTCTCAAAGTAAGTTTCTGCTCAAAGGCAACAATTCCAAAATCATACACACACACACACACACACACACACACACACACACATTTGCCTCTGAATTTCAACATCAAGTGTTGAGCTTTTTATTTCTAATAACTGTACTCACTAAATGAGCTCAGAGGAAGGCAAGCCAAAACCCACCTCCCAAGCACTCCTGCTACATTTCCACAGCCAGAGCAGTCCTTCAGGTCTGTGAACAGCAGTGCACACAAAGTGACCAATGCTCTGCATCACTGTCCACACTGCAACCCCAAGCTGCAGAACATCACCACAGTGACAGCATCTCAGAAGTCCACTTCATTGCGTGATACTTTGGTCTTTCTTTTCACGCATCTGAGGAAACAACACGGGGTTGTTCTAGCAGAGATCAATATCAAAATAAAAATACAGCTTCTTTTGCCACTATCAGTCTTTCTCACTGTTGGAAACTTCAAGCTGCCATGTACCCATGAGTGCATTTTCTACATGCATACAAAAGCAAGCTTAGCTGCCATCCAAAGCCCACACTGTAACTTCAATATCCTCACTGACATACAAAAGCAAAGGAAATCTTGGATTATCTAACAATAATTGGATGCCATACAGTACAAAGCAGCACTCAGTCTCCTCTAAAGCTCCACCTGGAACCATTTTCCTCCAAGTGAAAAAAAAATAATCGATATACTTGACAGGCAATATAATGCATTTAATATTTATTACAATATATCTATCTACTTCTCCTTTTGCTTCGGTGGAACAACGTTATGGGGCTGGTGTTAAATAAGCCTCAATTTTCTCTCTCCCTTTTTTTCCTTTAAGACACTGTTATTATTATTATTGCAGGTTAAAAACTCAAATTCTGAGAGAAGGATTATGTTTAAAAGATATTGGCAAGAATAATTGCCCTTTTCAAAGAAAAGAAATCAGCAGTAAACTGTATTAATCAATGATTATTGAATTCTGTGCTCCAGGCTAGTTGTTCCTGTCAACAGAAGTCCTTCAGACCCAGGTTTTCCACTTCAGCTTTAATGAACAAGGCTGAAATCATGCACTGAAATGAAATAATGCAGAACTAATCAACTGGCTTTGTTTTTGAAGTCTGAACTACCTCACCTGTGTAACAAAATGCAAAAAAAAAAAAAAAAAAAAGAAAAAAAGACATGCTTACAAATTATCTTAGAGGAAGCAATCCAAGGATGTTGATCTTGCAGTCAAAACATCCTCTTATCCTTACCAGAAAGTGGAACGGAATAAGAAACACAACACAAATGACAGCCATCTGGGAGAAACTACAAACCTCTTAGAATCACTGTTTCATTTCAGCCACACGGGTTGATTTCACCAGGGTTCACTGCTACAGACCCTTACGAACATAACTAACCTGTGCTTGCAGAACCAAACCTTTAGCTGGCCTACAGCAAGGCAAAGCCAAGACAATATATAGCCTTGAAAATGCATGGTCAACTCCACAAATCTCGACAAAATAAACACCAACATCCAGAAAAGTGCAACCACTGCAGACATCTTTTTTGAGGGAGCTTTGTTTCCTACATAGCAATTACCAACAAATAAACAAATCTCCCCACGCATTCTAAGATATATGGGAAAATCACATTCAAATCCAAGATACAATCACTGACTAAAAACAGCTGAATTGGCAGATGTAAAGGCTATTTGAATTTCACTTCCTGGGCTTCCTCCCAGAACAGCTTCCCATTTACATCTTTCTCACTTAGCCCCTACCTTAAGGCATCCCCAGCTGCCTTGGGTCAAGCCTAAGGGCAGGCCATATCCATTGCAAACTTGAGACTTTCTGTCACATCAGCAGCCCTCACAGCTGCCCGTCAGTCACATCTTCTTTCTGTTTTGCAGAGCAGCACACCAATTGCATCAAGATAAGTAAGGAAAAAGAGCAGCTGACAGCAAATAACACTTGTGCTTTTTAGAAGGAAAGGCCACAAACAAGAGTGTCCCACTTTGTATTAATACAGTACATGAACAAGTCTATCTGTTATTTTTAGTCAAAATATGAAAACCTATGTCCCTTGCTGCCTCAGTGTTAAAGTGATTGCAGATGGGATGTGTTACCCTCCTCTCCTTTGTGATATGACTGCTGAATTATTTTCCGACATAACTGCAGGAAAAAATTCTTTCTTAAATTGCACATCCGTGGGGCACCCTGCAGAGTAACTGCACTTCGAAGGACACCGGAATGCAGAAAGGGCTCAAGGGTTGTAGAGCTGTAATTCAGAAAATTTGTGACATTTCTCCTTCAGAAAAACAAAGGAAAAAAAAAATGGACAAGAAAAGATCTCACAGGTGTGGTGGTAATATCAAAACGTGATTCTCTCTACTTTGATCCTGCCACCTAACTTCAACCCTACACTGGTAATCCTTAGTGTACACCTCAAAAATGGACAAGTTTTCCAAATTCCCGTATGTCAAAACTAAATCTAGGGGACTGACAGACAAACGATCTAGTCATGTTCTGTGAAGCACTGATCATTTCCAAATACTGCCACAACACTCAGAAGAAGGGAAAATCCACTCAGCTATCACTGATCCCTAAGTATTGCCAGTTCCATAGACTCTTTTCTCAATATAGCTGTGCGTTTAAAACATATCAACTGCTAACAACAAAATACGAACAGTATTCATAAGAACAAATTTAACTGCTCATAGAGAAGTGATCAGATTACCTTCTGTAGGTTGCAATAAATCAGATTTAATATTTCTTCTTATTTTTACACATTTCCATTTCAGTTAGCAGTAGTTTGCATATATCTAAGGCCATAAAGCCGCTGCTGCTTGTCATCCACTAATGAATCACATAAGACGTACTTTATTTTATCTCTAAAGACAGGCCACTCAACAAAAATACATTTTTTCTTACCTGCAAATCCACGGACAGTTTACCAGGACATAAAATACTAACATATGGAAGGTTTGTAATAAGTGACTCAAAGCAATTACTTTCACTCATTTTTCAAATATTGTCTATCCAATGAAATACTGTGAGAAAGATACAGGCTTTGAGCATTTCCCATAGAGTAAATTTAAGTTATCATCACACAGTGTAACAGAACCTCTGCCTTCTTTTCTCCTCACCTTGATGTAAGCCCCTGAACAATAATATGGAGCTGAACAACAGCACTATATCTTCTTAAGACTCTTAAACCAACAGCTAATAAAACTCATTATCATTCCATTACTTTAGTATATCGTATCATATATTCCATATATCATTTCATTATTCAAATTCATTATTCATTATCTATCATGAAGAAAATAGCCTACTGTGAAAGCACAAGTGACAGTAGAAGCCTGATTACCTGTAAGACACGACAGACCATGGGCTGCAACTAGAACAACCTTGCACACTGTTGCTAAGCGTCTGGAAATAATCTATGTGACATCATCTGCTCTGCAAAATTCACAGCCATTCAGATTCCTTATAGAAGACCAAGAGAGAACCTAGAAAGTCGTATTGTTTTCTACCCACCCTAGAAGCAAATGCACAATGACAGGGAGAGGAGTGGAGTGTTACCATAAATCCACACATCTAAGTACAGCTATGTTTTTGCAGTTATGCTTTAGAGTATACCAAGAAAAATATATGATTAATGTCCTGAGCTTGAAAACACTTTGGTTTTTTCCAGGCAGGGTATAGCAGAAAGTGAATGGAAACTGATGGAAAAATGCTGGGAATTCTGAAGCAACTGCTCTGAAAGTCTGGAAGTTCAGGTGAAACACGGATCAGTGTACAGAAGGTACACCTTAGAGACAACCAAACTGTCACTGAATTCCTGGAGACTTCAGAGAGACCACTAGTTCTGCAGTCTTGCTGTATTCCCCTTGATTTAATTATCCATGGCCAGCCATAACCACCCACCTGAGCAGCTTTGGTTTCTCCATTTCAGAATTTACTCCTTTTCTCCTTTTAGCGATGAAATAAAATGTAGCATTTTAATGACATGCCACATGAAATCCCACTACTACCCAGCAGAGTCTGTGTTCTTGCTTTCTGGACTGTAAACACCACAGGACATATTTAGATTTACTGACAACTGACCCAAGTTCTGCTTCTAGTGGAAGAATTCTGCCAGATATATATATATCACTGTGCATTTTAAATACAAGTTTGTGAATGCACTTTTCATTGTTCACTGTATTTATCTGTAATACATTGTAATACTTATTTATTTCCTTTTTTGATAGTGTTGCTACCAGTTGACAGAACAACTGTGTTAGTGAGGAGTTTCTCCCCATCTGGTATCAAAACTGCACAGACCTGAGCAACCACGAGTTTTTTAAACAGACCCAAAGGCACAGCATTTGCTAACAAATTTGAAAACAGAAGTTTCTGAGCTAATTCTCCACACAGCATCTGTCCGCCTTTGGTTTCACTTTTTTTCTGTGGTTTAATTCAAACAGTATTTTTCCCAGAACCATATTTAATTTCTTACTCCCTTCTGCATTCTACTGTCCTGCTTTCTTCTCCAAAGTTCCTTTTTACAAAACCACAGAGTAACTGAGGTGGGGAGGACTCTCTGCGAGTCCTCTAGCTCAAAATCCCTGCTCAGAGCAAGGCCAGCTTTGAAGTTGGATCTACTTTCAAAGACAGACCAGTACGCTTACAGCCTTGTCCAGTTAGGTTTTGAGGATCTGCAAAGAGATTTCTCACTGTCCCAATAATATCTTCCTTCCCATCTTCTTTGCCCTCCTCAGTTCCACAGCCAAGCACATACACAAGGGTATTACATGCATCAGGATCACAAGCTAAAGTTTGGCCCCTGAAATATAGTGTCTGAGGCCTTATCTCCATGCCAGCTTTTTGCAGAGAAGCTGGTGTCCCTGTGCTTTATAAAGTGGAAGATTATTTTATATCAAGTTTAGCAAGAACAGAACAAACTGGGCAGAACTGAAGGGCTCTGTCTTCAGGGCTGGAGGAGCAGGCAGCCAGGTCCTCATGCTCTGCAGAGTCAGGAGATCTCCTGCCTCCTCTTGCACCCTTCCCTCCAGCTCGGCTCTTCACAAAACAAAGCAATCATTGGTTCATTTGAGTCATGCCCATAACCCGTTTTTGAGAAATTTCCACTCTAAAAACAAGAAATCACTGCTCCATTTGCTCTACTACATGTGTGCACACACACAGCAATAAAAAGCAAACAAATCCAAGTGCCAGGTTTAGGAATTCCTAGCAAGTCTCAGTTTGGCCTCCTTTTGCACACACCTTACCATTAATCACCTGATCTACTCTTTCACTTTGTCTCATTTAATGCCCCAAATAAATGACTTCACCTGAAAAACCATTCAAGACCTTGTTTTCCCCTCACTGCTTGAACTGGAACCCAATGTCTTAGCTCCCACACAGTATTCAAGCCCTTCTCTCAGGACAGACATTAATTTCCCCCTGAGCTTTTCTACGGTGCTCACCACCATAGCATCTGAGGGCTTAGCAAACGCTAATTTACTTTCATGGTATACCAGTAAAGGAGAGGTGCCATTAACCTCATTTCACAGGTGGAGAACTAGAGCACAGGGAGATTATCATCAAAGGTATGCAGTAATTTAAAAGTTCCAGCCTGAGGTGCCTTATGGCTGAAATGTCAGAGCAGTTAGGCTTATGTAATTTTTAGACATACAAACCCTGCTTTCCTTGGCCTGCTATAGCCATCCATTTCAAACTCTTAAGTCAGGCCCAAAGGGAAGGAGGGATGAAGCCAGGCTGTGGGCTCTGCTTAGGCCACCTGTGAGTCCACCACAGCTGTGGTGAGACAAGCAGACTGCCCTTGAAGGCAAAATCATTAAAGCAAAGTCAAATAGAGGATCTGTAGGCAACGCTAGCTCTGGCCCTCTTCAAATTCTTCTTAGACGCTTTCAAAACTGCAACCATCTTTTACGCTGGGTTTGCACATCGTATGGGCCACCACAAGAAGACTTCCTGAGTCAAGGACGCAGAGGAAAGGAGAAAGCTGGAGAGAGGGCTGCTGCACCCAGCTCTCCCCTCCTGTGTCTGCCCCTCTGCACTCCTCCCAGGCCCGCTCTTCTCCAATGAGAATCATTTTTAAAAGTTGTCTAATGCTTTCTGTACACGCAACGATTACAAAATTTGCTTTATACAAATAACAGGTGTTCATATACATTCTGATGATTAATTATACCTGCTGGGGTGCCCTGCTGAAAAAGCAGCAATAACTCAATAAACGTTTATAAGCTTATCAGCAAGGGTCTTACATTGTTGTTTCCCTCTTTGTTTTACTAATTAAATTAAGTTCTCAGTTGGAACTGATGGCCACTATTAAAGCAGACGTCTCCGTAGTTGCTTTTACCTTTCTCTGTAATCTTAGTCCATAAAACCCAATGTCTCATTCACTTCACAGTATTCGAGGGAATAGAATCTTACCACTAAATATTCACAATGCAAATTGACGAATTCATGATTAAATACATGAGTTTGCACATCATTTCAGGAAGCAGGAAGAGAAATGTTGTCCAAGTCTCTCAACGTTTTTTGAAAACAAATGTCAGATATTGCAAATCTAGTGAAGAATAAGGAATGCTCAGTTCTCCAAACCACAAGATGTGCAGTCTCACCACTACAGCTACCAGACACCACTGTAAGAGGAGGATGACCCATGATGAATACACTGCTTAAGCAAGGACAATCAAGATCTTTAATAAATTGGTAAAGAATGGCACCCAAAAGCAAATGAGAGCAGCACAGAAATTCCACACTCATAGCTGCTAGCAGGGAGAAGTTTTGTGTTTATACTTCCTGCAAAGAATTAGGTAACTCATGTCTCATTTTTTCTGTGATTTGAAGGAAATAAGCTTGTTTCCCTCAAGTAACTCAGACCTTTACCATCTGTGCTCTGCAGTGCCCCCTCAGCCTAAGGGCTGCTTGTGTGAGAGCCACAAAGGGAAATTTTAAAAAGCAACCCTATTGCTAATAAACTTAAATTGTCTCTTGCACCACTGCTTTAGGAAAACAAACACAGGATGTGTGCAGCCTGTTTCCTAGATAATATTTCACCAGAACCAGGACTTATGCACAAGCGTTCCTGGCTGGAGCAAACATGCTGCCCCAGTGCTGCAGGGAAGCGGAGGTGTGGTGCCTTCCAGACAGACCCTGAAGCTGGGGATGGTGCTGGTGCAGTGCAGGAAAACACTTCAGTTATCTTTGAATTTATGTAAACAATATAATGCAGCTAAAGCTACTATCCAAACAAGCATCTACAAACACAAGCCCCATCCCAAGAGCTACAAGCTCATTTAACTAATATACAACAGGAAATGAGTATTTTATGCACATTTCTTAAGGGCTTGGAAGATCTAAGTAATTTCATAGGATGTTCAAGAGCTGCTAACATTTTATAATGCATTCCTATTAGTTCCCTATCTATAAAGTGAGAATAATTGATAACTCTTCATTTCTTGGGTTTTTCTAGTAAGGATGCATTCACTAATGACCATGAAAAACGAGATGGCAGTTAGAAATGGTCACATGCAAAACACGCACACAGTTACTGAGAAGTAAAGTGGCCCTTTGCAAGAGCATGGCTGTGATGAAATACAACACTGCATCTGGTGCAATGACCACCTGTTTAAGAACAGAACCTAACACGCAGGAAGATGAAAAAGCAGCAGAAACAAGAGGTACAACACCTTTATCTGAAGTGTTTGAATTTATCCACTGGAAAATGTTACAACTGCCACATGCACACAGGAAGTTTCAGCCCTGGCATGCAAGCTGACAGCTGCATCGCAGGAAAAGTTTCTCTTGATATGGGCATCCCTTCCCATCCCATCCAAACCAGTGGCACTGGGGCTACTGAGACCTCAAGAAAAATGTGACTTAGGGAAATCAGAAAAAAGTACTATGATTCATGAACATCAATTTCCAGGGGTCGGCAATCCTGAAACAGTCATTAAACACAAGGAAATAAGAAGCTTTAATTAATTCGAGTTATTGTGAAGAGGATTATTTTCATTGTGCTTTCAAAGGCCTGCCACATAACCTGCTCAGGTTCTTCTGACCTGCAACAGATTGACTGCCTTTAGTTCCAATGAAGGCAGAGATTTTACTTTTCTGACACGACATGACCGGGGAAGGAAGGAAGAAGTGGCCTCAACACATGCATCCAAACTCACAGCAGACTAGTTACATCCTGGGAGATAAAATGCTGTTTGTGAAATGAAAAGAAGTCGTCCTGCTCTCCTCACCCTTTCAGATCAATTACCATCTATGCAACCTGAACTATTCAGTGCCCTTGTCACCACACTACTCATAAAACCATTAACTCTTCTAACAACCCCAATCAAATCAATGAGATGAGAGCAAACAAGAACAATTTGTGCCAATTTATGAAATGGAGACAATTTGGAAAGTAAGAGAGATGCTGCTGCTTGCAGAGCGCTAAAAGCCATAGGAATACTGCCTCAGTGCTCTGTCTCAGCACTGTTTCTGTAGTAGATCTCTTCTATCAGTATTTAACCCAGTTTTAATGCAACTCCAGTTATGAAATGCAAAGATATTTGTTAGGAAGATTTTGGCAGCTGTGGGAGTTTCTGCACCATAACACTGAGTCACAGTGGAGAACAATGCACAATCAGAGCAAGTGGAGTTTTCTGCTGACATAATCCCACAAGAAGCAAATCATATATTCGATAACCATCTTATTCCCAATTTCAATCAACAAGGAGGATATCTTTAATTCTGAGTTACATAAAAACATTCAGTTTTTCCTTTTTGTATTATTTGCTAAGCTTGGATGTGAAGGATGCCAGACATCTTCCTTTCATGTTCTAGTGCAGACAAGGAACAGACTTGTAACAATTAATGCAAAAGGGAGAAAAAAAAGTATCACAAGTATTTTGGAAGCAGATTGGTAAAGATCCATGTCCTTAAGTGAGGAAATTGATGATTCTCACACAAGAATTGTGGATGAAATAATACAAGGCACCGAAGTGCTAATAATACATTTCAAAAGATTTAAAAATTCTGTCACATGAGATATAGTTTCAAATAACTCAATGAAAGTACGCTAAGCATTTACTGATTAAAAGAAGAGAAAATCTGATCTGAGGAAACAGTCGTATTGGTCTAACCTTGGTATATATCAAAACACACTTTGAAGAAAAAAATTAAAACCATTAAATCAAAGTAAAAAGGTGAGAGGAAATACCACATGACTTTATTGAAGATAGCCTATGGCAAACTACTTTGTCTAAAATATCAGTGCTCTTGTCAAACAGTGCATAAGAGACCTTGACAAAGGATAGAAGAAAATTATTTGTGTAATTCAGTGAGTGACTACATGGAACATTCTGAGGGACAGAGATTAAAAACAAGAGAAAGAAAGAAAGAAAGAACTCCTGGCTTAGTGGGAGTTTACAAGTAGAATTCTTCATGCATTGATTTTTGAGATTGTTCTTTCACATCTTCATGGCACCAACATCAGAACCTTTAAGCCAATGGTATACACTGCTGACATCCTGTTGGGAGGACCAAGAGAGGAGAATCAGATGAAAATGGAGTATCTTGCAGGAAGAAATGGATGACAAACCTGAAGTAACATAAATGACACGGCACCTGTTCAAAATAAAGCAGCCCAGAATCTCCTGGGCAACATTTTGTATCATCTGCAAGCTCAAAAATCTGTTCCCAATCCACTGGAACACATTCCAACCCTTTTCAAATGTTTTGTGAAGACCTGAGGCTACAATCAGACCAGGGCTTGTGTTTGTTTTGGTCAGAGGTGGCCAGGCAGGCTCCACATACATCCTCCTGCTTAAGACCGGGCCATAACTCGAAGGTCCTGGCAAAGTATCCCAACTCTGGGGAAGGACATATGTCATTTCTGGAAATGGGCCAGGCAGCTATGCCACACAACAGTGCTGCCATTCGCTGTCTGTCCTGGCAAAAGCATAACAAGAGCCTTGTTCATGCAAAGCCTCATTGAAGGGAGCTGGTTGAGAGGTAGTGCCATAACGCTGCACAAGACAAATACTTTTTCAAGCACTTCAAGCAATAAGCACCAACTTGTCTGAGCAGCCTGGGCAGAAATTTCATTGCCCATTATGTTCACAGTGCAAAGCCTCACTGAAATGACTATGACGCCTGTGCTACTAATGTCAATACGTGTTTGTGTATGAAGATTATTATTTTAGCTGTTCTCGCACTACACAGCACAGAAAGAGACTCTCAGGAAAGATAAGAGAGCTGATGTTGTGTGTCAAAGCAAGGATATCCAATGAACTGAGCCCACATGAATGAAATGTCCAAGCAAACAGGCGTCAGAGCGGAGTCTCCTTTTCACTCAGGGAGCTTTGGGTATTACCGCACCTTTCTCACTTCCTCCTGGATCCCAATATTACAGCTCATTTGGTCCCCCATGGCAAAGCTTCAGAGGATTACATGTGGTGTACCTAATGAAGAGCTACAAAATCCAGGCACAACTGGGCTGAGGACAAACTAAAGTCACCTTTTCCTTGTGATTCCCAGAGGCTTGCTCTATTTATAACTTTGTTTTGATTCTGTTTGATCTTTTGGCTATTCTAATGTACTTCCTCAGTTTTTCATTAATTCTGTCTCCCTACATCACTCTAAGCAACACTACATATGGGAGGAAGAGGGAACAGCAAATCTACAGAGTGACTGGCTCAGACAATCTCCAAACACGGTCGCTAATTGGGTACATAGCTCGTAAGAGGCAACCCTTTGGGAGGGATGGGTGACAGTGCAGGGAGAGGGAACAAAACCTGAACAAGCTCCTACTCCGTTTGGTTGAATGAACAACAGGTCTTTGATTTCATTAGCTCTGATATTCAGAGAATCATACCAGTAAGTACAACCTTATTCTCAAGCACGCATCCTTTGAGCATACAAGCTCACAAGGAATGGCTATTAAAAGCTCTGCCATTACTCTAAATTTGCACTGTGAATGGGATAATACCAGATCATAATTACATTCAACATAAACACCTCATTGTCTCCATTACACGAAATCCAATTTCACGAGAGCATTCACAGCAGCACCTGCAGCATCCTTTTGCATGCACACATGGGTTTCAGCAGATGCCACACCTACCCAACCAAAGCAGCACACGGGAGGAGCGGACAAAAGAAACCCTGGAGGAGGAGGGATGTGTTTGCTGTGCTGTCTGCACAGGCTCCCTGAGGAGCACAGCTTGAACCCTCCCACAACACGCTCTGCATTTGTAACTGCGAGAAGTTGCAACTCCTCGTGCACTCAAGTCTACAGGACTGTGCTCAGTGCGAGTGTTATGACCACCAGTAAAAACAACTCTTCAAAACCTGACACTCACTTATCCACTATAAAACACTTCTGACCCCCGTGGGCTGAGGGGTGTTACATCCTTTTGTTTTCTAAGGAGAATGAAAGGAAAACCTATCAGACTACTGTCTCGATCAAGTCAAGAGTAATAATTTATTAATCAACATTCAAGAAATCCTTATGACATACAACAGTTTTTGCAGGGATTTTGCTTTCTGATTTAAAAGACCTTCAGCGCTAACAATCAGCTAGGGAAATACTTTGACAGCTTGACACGTTCCTTTGATTTGCATATTAAAGAAAAAAAGTTATGTGCTCTCATTGACTCGTATTATTTTCACATTTTTCAGTGCTAAGTAAATCTTCCAGTCCTTGTGTATTTTATGCCAATACAATAGATATATCACTGCTGTGATTGCAGTGCCCCTGAAAATAGGTTTTTCTGATAAAAACTCACTTCTTTCAACATAAAGGTTATCAGCATAGAACATCTTTGAAATGGAAAAAAGATAAAGAACGTATAAGGGAGAAATGCAGCAAAAAAATCAATCACTCCACATTAGTTTACTTGTGGAGATACGCAATTGTGGTGCACTTAAAACCAAGAGGAAAACCTCTTGCTTCAACATTTTCCAGAGAATAGAGCACTCTGGTGCTGTTAAGCACAGCCACGCTCACTACTTTGTCTGAAAACAAACGGAAGGTTCTTATTTCAGCAAAATGGAAATGAAGCTGGATGCCATGAAAAGGATGTGACAGCCACTCCAGGAAAAAAAAATAAAAAGAAGAAAAAGTGCATCAAACTTCAGACGCTCAAAAATAGACAGCTTTGCTGCAAAGCTCTCAGCCCTCAGCTCAGAACAGCCGAAAGCTTTCTCAAGGATCATCAGAGCCTGCCAGTGATGAGCACAAACCCAACGGACTCACGTTTTGCAAGGGGACTTCAGAACTTATTTGGGTTCGGGGTGAGCTGCTGCAGCCACGCAACCACTGCCACCACACGACCCCACGGGTGCTCCCCAACAAAGCTGCCCACGCAGTGGCTTTCTGCAGGCTTAGAGGGCTGACCCTCACTCGGCAGCACGCATTAATCACCAACTTGAAGCCACCAATGAGAGACTGCTGCCTCTACACGGCTTTAAAAACACTCACAGTACAAAGGCATCCTACAAAGGGCGACCACCAGCGGATCAGTTTTCAAAACAAAGTGTTTTACACCGGCTCTCCAGCACTCAGACTCAATTAACTGCACCTGAAATATTGACCAGGCTGACAGACCCTGCTCACTTTGGGAGCTTTGTGCCACTTCAGCTGTTTCACACTGGTCATCAGCAGACAAAGCTATAGCTATAAGCTATACTTGCATAGGGCTCAGGTTCTACCACATAGGGAATACTGTTGGGGCTTTAGGGTATTGGTTTTTTTGCTTCTAGAGAGTCTCACGAATGTAACATTTATCGCAACTAAAGGAAAGCGAGGTCACGCGGAACACTTACTTCGAAAATGTTCAGATGCGTAATAATAGACATCCTCATAGCCCTCGTGGTAATCCTCCTCCGGGCGGTACTTTTTGCCTTTTCTCCTCCTCGACCTCCGTATCTGTTTGACGAAGCCCAGGAAGCGCTCCATGGCCTCAGTGCCCGCCGGCAGCCCCCCACCTCACGCACAGTTGCCCGGGTACGGGGCAGCAGCCAGCACCGCAGGAACGCCGCGACCTTCCACCATCTGGTACCATTAAAAACCCTGATCTCAGCTAGGGATGGAGAGCATATTGTTTCCCCCTCCTTTCAAAAACAAAAATAATAAGGTGAGGGGTGGACTTCGTAAAAGCTACGGACTGGAGTATCTCAACATAAAAATTGATAAAGGGGGGAAACGCTGAAGGGGAAGGAGAACTGAGGGTTGCGAGCAGTTGTTGAACAGGGCGAAGTTGGGGTGTGCTGCCTGCCAGGCAGAGCCGGCACCGGGAGCTCGCTGCGCTCCGTCTCCATCATTTGAAGCGGGGCTGGGAGGCGGGGAGAGATGCGAGTCGGCGGACTGAACCATATCCACAGGCAAGGCAGGTTTCCCTCTGTCAGTTAAATCTGTCCTCGTATTTACTCAGGCGCGGGCTGAGGGCTCTGTTTGATTTCGTTTGTTCTACGGACAGGAAACGCACGGCTCCATTCCTGGCATCACACACACCGGGAGAACAACCAGGAGAGTGGTTTAACCCATACACACAGCCCACTCAGCAGCAAGCGTGTGCCCAGTGTGTTAATTGGAGCAGCAGGGAGAAGGCTCGGCAGCTGTTAAAAAATGACACATATACCCACTGGGCATTGGTGCATTCTAATCACTGCTAGATCTAACCATTAAAATGCGCTTCACAGATGGGTTTCTGATAGAGCCGGCCAGGCTGGGCAGCAGTAGGCAAACAAAGGAGGCAACATCACATGCACACCATGCCACGCTCGTTGAAAATCCTAGCAGAGTTTTAAAACTTTAAGGTGATGGTACAGCAAACTGTGCTGGGCACAGGAAGAGACCAGCAAACAGCCCAGAAAGGCACGCGCTCTGCCCTCCCGCTGCATGCCTAATTCCTCAGCATTTCCTCAGATAAGGCAGGTACTTCACAATTACGTTTTCCTCCCATTCAAAAACCAAAAGCAGTGTCTGCTCAAATCCAGTTTCCTTGACATCTGCTACAGATGGTACACGCTCCCACAAGTCATGCAAGGCCCCCGGTCCAGCCAGACACCCCCTGGCTGCAGGCACCAGCCTGGATCCATCAGTCACCTCGGTCAAGCCATCATCACTTGTGTTTGTACTCACAGGAGGTGCTGGCATCTGTGAGCACGGGGACATCAGGCAGCCCTCCCATGAAATAGTGTTATAAGTTATGGGACCCCAGCACTAGAAAGATACAGAGCTGTTGAAGAGGGCCCAGAGGAGGGACACAAAGATAACCTGAAGGCTGCAGCCTACAGAAGAAAGGCTGAGGGAACAGGGTTTGTTCAGCCTGGAGAAGAGAAAGCTCTGGGGACACCTCACTGCAGCCTTCAAATACCTGTAGAAGCTTACAAACAGGAGGGAGATTGACTTTTTACATGTTCTAACAGTGATAGGACAAGGGAGGACGGTTTTAATCTGAAGGACTACATTTAAGTTAGATTTTAGAAGGAAATTCTTTTATTCAGAGTACAGTGAGGCCCTGGCACTGGCTGCCCAGAGAAACTGAGGATCTCCCATCCCTGGAGGTGCTCAAGGCCAGGTTGGATGGGGCTCTGGACAGCCTGAGCTGGTGCATGGCAACCAGCCCATGGCAGTAGGGTTGGAACTGGGTGAACTTTAAGGTCCCTTCCAGCCCAAGCCGTTCAATGATTCATTGTGTGATTCTGTGATCATCAGCTGGAAAATGAGCAGCGCACAAAGATGCTATTAGGCTCTGGTGATATAAACAGTAAGAATTACCATTTTCCAAAAAGCAACGCAGAGCGATTTTTAAAAAGCATAAAAAGTGAAGCAAAAGGTAGGACTGCAATTTATCATCATTTCAATAGAAGCAGGCAGATTGACCAGAATTTAGTTTGGATTTTCTGGATTTGGGACACATGAAAGTTCCCTGCAGAGGCAAGCTGAACTTGCTGTCTGATGGTCCTGAAATGAATGCACACCAAAGGCAGGCACTGGGAATCTTAGGCCATGTTCTAATTACCAAGTGCTTTAAAACAATATAGTCACAAAAATATACATGTTTTAGCCAGAAAATCTGACAAAACCATGAAGACACCTACCAAGGTCCCTGTGGGAGTCTGTGCTAATGCTCCCCGACCTCACCAGCCCAGTTTTTTCCCTGTGAAAATGCCACCACTGTCACCAGCCAATAAACACCTCGAGGTCCAGAATTATTTTTAGTGCAACCCTGTAAGGCAGCGAGGTTTTATTACGTGCCTGAATTTATCACACAGCTTTCCACTTTCCAAAGTTAAAGAAGTTGCAGAAATATTTCCAAAAACAAAATGTAATTTAAAGCTTTCTATATGGATCTTTAACACACATCACCATGTACTCCAAAGGAATCACTGTGCATTCTGAAGACTTCAAATCCTGTGTCTCCCCCTCCGGGCTCTGCCACCAAGCAGCAAAAACATTAATTTAGTATCAGGAAACATGAAAACCAAACAAAGACTTAGCCTACAGCAGAGAGCACTATCTCTGTGCAGAGAAGGGAATGTTTTGATCCTGTATTTGCTTTCGTAGAGCGCTCTCCCTGACAGCTGGACAAAAAGTTATTTGTAGGTGTCAGAACCATTCAGCTTTGAGACAGATGTCTCACAGCCATCACTGTTTCCTATGGTTAAATTATAAATTCAATACAAAGCGATACAGCTATTTATCACAGGGGAGAAAAATGGCTTTTAAACTGTCCTCTAAACAAAAGCTGAAAAACAAAATCATGCAGACAGTTGGCTGTCAACAAGTAGATCTGCCATTCCCTGGTACCGTGGCTGTTCAACAAACACTCAGCTTCTGCTGAGGACATTGCTTAATTATAAAAAAGCTTAATTGCAAGGGACCTTAAAGCCCTTCCAGATCCAACTCTGCTTCCATGGGCTGCTTGCCACCCACCAGCTCAGGCACCCCATCCAACCTGGCCTTGAGTACCTCCAGGGATGGGGGAGCCAGATTCTCTGGGCAGCCTGAGCCAGCACCTCACCATCTTCTGAGTAAAAAAAATTCTTCCTAATATCTAATCTGGATCTTCCCTCCTTATTTAAAACCATTCCCCTTGTCTTATCCCTACCTGAGCAGGCTTACACGTGTTGCCCACTGCTGCTCAACCGCAAGCCATCTTGCAATCTTGAATGCAACCAGCAGGGACAAGCAATGCCAGCTTTTCAACCTAGAACGGCATGAGCTTTTGATAAGATTTCCTCCTCTCTGTAACTGATATTTATGGCAAATAAATATTAAAAGAAAGAAATATCTTCACAGAGTGCAATGGTATTGTGTAGTCAAAATACTAAGTGTTTTACTACCAAGGTTACTGAAAATCTATGTTTCTTATGCTTTACATACATCCTCTACTGCTTCGTTGAAAACACCAGAGACGTTCATTAGCTACTCCTCATGTCATACCTGTAAATATTTTATCATAGCCCTACTTTCAGATGTATAAGCAGAGAATTCAGTTTCACAAACACAGTTTACTGTTCTTGTTTGCTAAAAAATAAAAATAAAATAGCTAACTACTGCTCTTTTCATTAATCAGGACTCACTCTCCTACAGATTCTTTGGGTAAACCATTCCTTCCTGCATGGAAACCTTACAACCACCTACCAGAAAATGAATAAAAGAGCAGGAACATATAATATGCACACATCAGCTCCAGAAAGACATCCCACACTGATTTTATGGGTCGAGCAGAGAATGAAACAAACATTGGCTGTAGAATTTTTTAAATGCAAGATGTGTGAGACGACAGTGAGTTTTCACCCCTTAATGACACAAAGGTAAGATAATGATGTCCAGAAAGCATAAGATTAGGTGTCAGCTTGATAATCTGAAGCTCCTTGTGAGCTTAGTCTTCTTGTGTTACAATACCACAGTCAAAGCTGTAATGTAAATATATATTGAACTCTTCGGCCCATCCTTTCTCTGTGAATACACTTGTTCCAATCAAAGCAAGTGCTCTACTACTTCTAAGGTGGCTTCATTAGAAGAAGCAAGGATTGTCTTGCTATTTCCATCGTGATCTGTGTAACACAAATTTTGCCAGGTGACAACATTTAGCTAACATCTGTACAATCCATTCTCATCACCACCTTGTTTAATTTGCATTATCAAGCTTTATCAGATTGGACACAACTCAGGTCTCTGACTTATTGGAAAAGACTCCATGGATGTAATAAAGCCAAGACACTATTAAGACCCTGCCTTTTTCACAGATTTAAACTTAAGCGTAAGCTCTTTTGTAGCCATGGACAATGTCAGCATTTAAGTGTCAACATGCCTTTGTAGCTACAGCATAGTCTAGGTTCCTCATCTTGTAAAATATCTGCACTTATCTTTTTACTTGCATAAAACTAGCTATGTAGTTATCTAGGTAAAGTCTCACAGATGACACAGTGTTTAATACAGCACTTTTTCGAACATTTTGGTATCCATGGACGACCCAGGTAGAAAATGTTTAACAAGGATTTCTATTTGAGTGGGCTTGCAAACAGTGCTTCGAAACCAGAGCCCAAGGATGAAGCAACCCTCTCTATCAGAACCAAATATGAACAGTTTTAAACAGGTATTTTCAATCATTCATCACGTTTCGATGTTTAAAAGAAACCAGTTCAGATGGAGCAGCCCTTCTGCACCTGCCTCTACATCTCTACATCTCTACATCTCCCTGATTGCTCCCTGTGGATGATGGAATGCATCCATTGGGACATAACCACTCCCAGGAGCATGCAGTGGCAGCAGGAGACACCCACCTGCTTTTGGTTCCTCTCTTAGAGAAAAAAACACTGAATTATACATGCAAAACACATAGATTCATGCAAGTACAACCAGTTTTTTGCTTTTTTTTTATACTTAAGATTCTTTTCCCTCCTCCCTCAAATCCCTAGCCATAAAGATGCTGCAAACCTCAAAAGGGAGGTAAGATCTCTTTCAACTGAGGGATGTCTTTGACAACCTGCTGCTATTGCTTCCAGAAAACAGTAAAAACAAAGGAATTTCCTTAAACTACTCATCTTATTGTATCATCTTGCCTGACCTTCTAGATTTTCAAGAGCAGATGTTTGTTTACATGCTATAATAGCGCACGTTAAGGCTGCAATTTTCCAGTCAAAATTTGTCCTAAATATCTTGGTGTAAAATGTGAGCTTACCAAGTCAAAAATTAGCAAATGCCTCAGGCCAACAATCTATTAAGCACTGTAAGAACATAAGGTCCACGTAAGTGCAGTCAGTGCCATGTACAAATACAGCACAGAGGAGGTTCAAGGAGAACGGAGCAGCAAACTCACCTGAGATCTCCTTGCATCGCCTGAAACCCTTGTATGAAGAGTGTTTCAGAGCAGAAGTCTCGTGCCCTTTCTAAAGATACTTGCAGAGACCATCAAAACCAAGTGACTGTACGTCCCTCTCACGACAGCAGAAAAAAAGCAAAGCAGAATAACCAGGGCACTGCTGCTGGAACACCTCTGCATGAGAACTGGATGGTGGTAAAACACTGCTAATTCACTACTGCGATTGTTAAGACCTGGTACTTTTTGATCTGTTAAATAATCAGTTTCCTCTGATTTTAACGCATTACACTCAGCTTCACGAGACAGTCACATGTTCTTCTTACTCACTGTTCACTTACAGTCATAACCCACTGTTTCTTTGAAGAATGTAAGACTTAAGAGCTGGAGTTCAGCCTTTCTGTCACCTAATTGTAAATTAACTGTCAATCTTCCTTTTTTTTTTCCCTCTCATTTTTTTCCCCCCACAAAAACACACATTTTTAATAGAGACTTGCACCTGCCAACAATACTTAGAGGAGCTCTTCATTGTGCTACATCACCCATACATTTTATCATATTAACATTCCCAATCATCTTGCTTTTTGCAAACATTCCCTCACGTAAAAATGTGCACATAAAGCCACGAATGATGCAGAGAATGAGGATAAAGTAGAACACAAAGGACAGAGGAGGAGGCTACGTCCATTTGGAGGGAGCTGGGGGGCTGCTGCTGGGTTTAATACAAGAATGCTGTCTCTTGTATGTTGAGAATGTTGAGAAATCTTTGTAGCGCTGTTTTAAAAGGGTCACTTGTCAAGTTGAATTTCATGCAGAATGTATGCTTCAGGGAAAAGAAGCTTTTCTTTTTTTTTTTTTTTCCTTCAATTCAGCTGTAACAGTTTGCATACATTCTATTTTCCTTCCTCTGTCTAGCTTACTTAGCTTTAAAAGAGTGACTAATTAGAATACACAAACACGCAGAAACAAATGTTAACTTGACCACTCTGCAGGAAATACCTAGGTGAATTAAGTACAAAAAAGTTTGAGTTTGTTTAACATTTTGTGACATTAATAGTCATTCTCCAAAAAATGCTTAGCAGAGTACTACACTAACCAGATTTAAAACCCCTTAAGGGCTCAGGCGCTGATATTTTAAAATACTAAAAGTAGAACATAATTCTCTGAGAAAGTTTGAATTAAAGGTGTTTTCATCTTTGTAAAGAAATGCAGCAAATGGCTAGGGGGAACGCTACCAAGATTTTGCATACTGTGCTTCTGTCTGCTTTATGCATAAAGTATATCTCAAACTAAACACGAAATACATATGGAAAAAAAGAATCCTCCTTACTGAGTAAAAGCTATCATCTATTCCTAATTTTCCAGTCTTAAGAAGCTGCAGATTGCAATTCTCAACACAGTCATAACATGTGTAGAACACTGGAAAGAAAGAATTGATTAATTAAATCCCTAAAAATACCTAGCAGATATGTGAAACAAAGTTCTTACAGTAAAGCATGAAGGTATTTTCTTAGGCCACATCTGTAGACTACAGGAGGTGTAGGGGAGAACCAAACAAGGCTGAAGTGGGCAGAATTCAGTGGTTCAATTGACAGTGGAAGACTCAAATCTGACACATGAGAATTAAAGTAAGCTACAGGAGAATCCACTGCTGGCATTTCTTTCCATGTAGAATTTCATTTTTTATTATCAAACATTAGATAGCTTTATTTTCTTTCACCTTATAAGAAAAAATGGTTGTGAAACATCCTCCTCCACACCCTCAAATAGATGCATCCTATCCTACAGAGTGGCTGCGCCACAGCCTCACTGCACAGTGAGTGCAAGTCAACAGTCCTATTCCCACATACTATCCCACCTTACTTCACAGAATCACAGAACTGTAGGGGTTGGAAGGGACCTCTAGAGATCATCAAGTGCAACCCCTTCCAGAGCAGCTCCCTAGCCCAGGTTGCACAGGTAGGTGTCCAGGTGGGTCTTGAATGTCTCCAGAGAAGGAGACTCCACCACCTCTCTGTGCAGCCTGTGCCAGTGCTTCCTTGGCTGTAGAAAGATTCCATTTTAAAGCACAAAGGACCAGCACAATATGTAACACTAAAAAGAAGCAACCTTCACAGGGTGTTTGATATAAATCCTCCTCTCTAGCTACCTTTTCTCTGATACCAGTTTTCTGTATCAGAGATAACATATGAAACTTAGATTTATGGACTGTTTGGCACACAGGAATGTCTTTACTCTGCCAGCAGTACCACAATGGGTGCTTCTGCCTCTCTTCTTAATATTATTTAGTAACAGTCATCATTCAGTAGCAATTAAAACCTTGTTATGTGTCATTACTGAAAACACCCACCGGTGATGAGCTGTGCATTTCTTTGGACGCAGAGTCAACTACTGCAATACGAAACAGTTGTCACTTGTTTAATAAATGGAAGGAGTGGTAAAAAGGAATAAAGGATGAGCACCAGGAAAGAAAGCTGACAGGGAAGACTACAACCCGGAAACTGGAGCAAGGAAAAAGCCTCTCTGGGGAAAAAAAAAAAAAGAAAGTAAGAAAGAAAGAAAGAAAAGCACCCAGAATTGAATTGTATCCTGAGTCACCTGTGTTTTATCGGGGTCAAGATGCAGCGGATAAATAGATTTTACTGCAGGTGAGCTCTGACAAGAATAAGATGCTGCTCAACAGTCTAAAAGCAAACAGACAAACAGCTACAGGAAAATTCTCCGTTATGATCACGTGAATTTATGACTGGATAATATGTAAATATATATGCAAATTAAGCCATCCATCTGGAGTCCCCTGCCCTAGAGGCGCAAGCCAACATAACATGATGGCACTGAAGAACCCAGTTGTTAAGACAGATTAACCCTTTTCCTTCTTTGTAAATACCCTCCACATCCAACCGTCCTCTTTCTTTCTAAATCCCAAGTTTTAAGTAATTCCTTTCACCCATGCACAACCTGAAACTGCAAGGGGTATCAATTAAAAAGAACAAAGACTAGCAGAGAAACTTGAAAGGCAAAAGGACAGCTTCACATGTAACTTCTCATTAATGAGACCCTAGCATTACATGTCTGGAGAACTGAAGGATCGCAGTTTCCATCCACAAGTCTCCTGCTACAATAGCAAGGCCCATTGAACATTACTGTGGTGCTTCATCTCCCAGGTGCCAAACAGCAGTTTGGAAAATGAGAGCTACTGACACCTCATTATGGATGAGCGTTGATTTCCTTTCTGTCCCCATTCCAAGGGCACAGAACAGGTTCCACAGTTCTGTTTAGAATTTGTTTCTTATTGAAAGTGTCCTTTCTTCCAATTTAGAAAAACAAAACAAAACAGAAATGATGCTGTTAAAGAGCTAACAAAGAAGGTACTGACAAAGCAAACGTTAGAGCTACAAAACTGTATGTTCAGCTTTCCTCCATAGGACCAGTGTTCCTGGTTTTCAACATTAAGAGGCAAACACCATACGGAAAAAAAAAAGGCATTACATCTTGAGTGGGTAAAACTCATCCACTCCTGCCATGTGGTTTGACATTTTCTGCTGAAAATTTGCATTATCAGCTTTGCCATATAAAACTGCAAGGGCTCAATATAAAGTGATGGCTCATTCAGTATTCTTAGGGTAATGGTACAGGAATAAAAGACTGAGATCATTGACCTTAACACACACTTGTGAAGCGACAGGGTAATTAAGGTTTCTTCTCTTTGAAAGCAGATAGTTCCCAAACAAAAGATTACTTGAGAATCCACATCCTATGGTGCTTAGCAGGGAGGAGAAAAAAAATCCCCGCACCTTTTATGAACTCCCCTTTGATGTTGCTTCATACTTCAGGTTTCATTTCATTTCCCTCTGGTGGCCTTCCTCTTCTCTGGTAAATACAAATGCTTATCATGATATTCTCAGGAAGTCTCCCCTCAAACATCCACTTCATTCCCTTGTGTAGAACACATTTTCATGCTCCCTCTTGTTTTCCTCATCTCTTCATTCAGATCTTCACATTTTGCTTCTTCCTTGGTTTACATGCTATCATTCCAGCAATCTGCCACTGTAGCTACTGGAGTTCAAGCTCTGTAGAATGCATTTGGACATCAGAGTCAAAACAGTGTATCAAGAAATACACAGTGTTCTACTCTTGGTTAATTATAAATGACAGAAGATAAAAGCACTGCTCAAAAAGCAATTCCCTTATTTCCTAACACACACATGGCATGGCAGAGCTCGTAACAGTCATCCAAACATACAAGAGACCAAACTCCTGCAAATTCCAGCCTTCACCAATACTAACCTAAGGATTAATAAAAAGAGGGGAGGGGAAATTTTACACCACATCGAGTTAAGATACAATAAGCCAACATATAAAACTCATACAGCTAACTTCACTACCCTGAAGTTTTGTAATTTATTGTAGATATTCCAACTGAGAAGAATTTTCACTACTTTAGATGCTCAGTATATAGATCTGCAGACATTTCTAAAGCATGAACATTCAGACTGGATGTGGATTCTTACAAGATGACTTGTTAAATGTCTTCATTTTGTTTACTCAAGCACTCAAATTGTGCTAAGAACCAATGAAGCATCCGTGTAGAAATGCTCATAAATTTGCCCAGGTTTTATACCATCTTGTGCAGAGAGTATCACATAATATAGACTGACTTACAAGATTCTTTAATACATAATTCTGGGATCTGCAATTCTTCTGTCTCCTTGAAAATAATAATAATAATAATAGTAGTAGTAGTAGTAGTAGTAGTAGTAGTAGTAGCAGTAGTAGTAGTAGTAGTAACAACACCACCACCACATCAGGACTCAGTTTAACCCCTTAAGAGAGGTGTCTGGGTATTAAAGATCTGCTGTCCTGTCCTCTCCTCCTGGAACTGGGCAGCCTGTAAATTATCCCGTGCACTGCTAAGTGGAGTGAATGGAATGTCCAAGTAGAGATGGTTGCCTTTTTGTTCTTCTACAGTTCAGCATCTCAATCCACAAATCTTCTGAGCTCAGCTTCATGCAATGTGCACTGAGCTGAACATGCTGCGTGTGGTAGTCCATACTACGGTCACTAGCAGTTGCCACGAAAGATCATAGGATCATAGGAATCATAGGGGCTGGAAGGGACCTCAAGAGACCATTGAGTCCAACCCCCCTGCCAAAGCAGGTTCCCTACACCAGGTCACACAGGTAGGCTGTCCACATCTCTGCTGGCATTGCCCCATATTAACTACAGCAAAACAGAAAAACACAGATGAAATGGAAATAACTTCCACACTGGAGAGGGGAAAAAAAAAAAGGAAAGAGAAAAAGAAGAAAAGTAAACGCATTCATTGGACCTAAGCAGCATTCCGGAAGCAGAGGCTGATAGCTTGACATTTCATTTCTTAAGAAGTCTAAACAACAACAATAAATTTACAAATGTAGACACGCCGCACTGTTAAATTTCATTTCACGCTCGGTAAGCAAACATTACCAAACTGTAAGTACTGTCATCCTCTGTCTTTTTAGTTAGAAATCTTGTGGCCAATGGAAGTTTGACCTTGAAATATTTCACAGATGGATGAATTTCTTTAATTTGCTAGGCACTTTGTTATGGATTTTGCAGAACTGCAGAGTTAGGTCACATTTAGTCTAATTTGGGGGGAAATGCTCACCCACTTTACAAGAAATTCACAAACTGCATCATCAGTAACAGTCACTCAGAGTTCATTAACCAACCGTGCACCTGAACTGCCATGACAGATTCAATTTTCAAATTATAAACGCAAAGATAATGCAGAAGTTAAAGACAATTTTCTCTGTGCTTAGTGCTCCTAGATTTATTTTTAGTGAGAAAACTTAATGTAAACTTGTACGCTATTTTTCAGAGATTCTAATGTATTCACTACTATGGGTTCTCTTTTACCGAAGCCAGTGGAAATCTATGGCTGTTTGCAAAGGGGATGACTAACTGTCCTTACAGTATGCAAACATCAAATTCTGTTTGGTTTTTGGTTTTTTGCTTTTTTTTTTTTTTTAAGCATGCACGGATTCTACAGATCAAAAAAAAGTCCAACTCTGTTTACTCAAGGGATGGCTTTTATTTTCCGCTGCTGCTGCTGCATACATACCACAGTCACGATAGAAAATAAATAACCAAGTGCACACAACTGCTAACTTTTTAACGACTCAGGTATCTTAAAAATTCTGTTCAGTTACAGGATATCATAATTCACCTTCAAATACATTGAATCACAATTTCCTAACGAATAAAAACTCATTTTAGCCTAAACAAGGAAACTAATTGAATTAGAACTGCAGAACCCTAAAAAATACCCAAATGAACGACTTCCCGCAACACATACAGTTGCACTGAAACCATCAAGACTCTTCAGACTTAAACTGAAGTCTGCACTGCTCACGCTTGAAGCTGCGCCTCTGTCTCACACTTTCTTTCCATCCTGCATCTATTCACACATAGAGGGAATCTATCCTGTCAGAGTAAGATCACCGATCAGCACACATTGACCCACACTGCCTTTTATTTTCTCAGCCAAGACTTTCATCTATCTAGGTTGCCTCTGGTTTTATATTAGAGATAAAATGCAAAATACTTGGACCAGACTCTCTGTTGGTCAGCAGTATAAATATTTTTTAATTTTTTGTGTGTGTGTGTGTATGTGTGGTACTCTGACCTTTAAACTGACTTCTGCAAATGCTATAACCTACTAACAGGAAGATCTCTCATTGACTTTTGTGGAGCTCTGGGTTGGATCAAGCTCCCAGGGATCCTTTATAACAACTCATAGGACACTACATGCACACAAGGTGCAGCCGGGATGAGTTAGAGGGACACAGTCTTTTACTTCTTACATTCTTGATGTCATCAGCTGTCACACACGAGCACAGTTACCAAAAGCCAACACTTGGCAGATAAGGGAAAAATAAAGCACGTGACAGTTGGGGGAGAAAATAAAAACACTCTATCCTCTGCTTAAAGTGACAGCTCTGTAACCCGGTGTATACGCATTACCAAACCACGGTGTCTTTGATTTCGGATCAAGAAAGTAGGAATGGAAATTTTTCAGGCACTAGTTTTGGAAAAGGACTAACCATCTGTTTTAGGAAGAGTATTCTATATCCTTTAATACTAAGCACGCTAGTTGGGCCAAAATCAAGTTCTACATTCATGCATGCATTACTGATTTATGAGCACTCATGCCTTTTATTTTACACAATGTATTTAATAACCTCTTGAGGGAAAGATACAAAATTATGAGTTACATTTAAGTTTATCAAATGAGGATTTAAATTAGATTTAATAAGATGTCTCCAGGATGCCAGCACAGCTAATCCTCCCAGAATCCCTTCTGATGCCACTTCCAAGAGGTTGAAGGGAAAACACGACAGAGTATTAACCTGGAGGCACTGCTGCCAACAACTACATCACTGGATGTATCGCATGCATAGTAATACTTCAGCAGCTGCTCTAACAAAAGTTCCTGGACTAAAGTAAATGTGAATCTCAAATTATAGTTCAAACATAATAAAATTTAGGAGAAAAGCTTGAAAATGTAATTTAAAGACATTCTACAAGTCAACAGAGAAGACAGTTAAAGCCAGACCCTCCCTAACAAGCACATTGCACTTACCACTTCCTCATTTTCCCCACTTCTACAGTTTTCAAAACCCTTGTTAATAATCTGAAGTGTACAACTGAGATATTTTGCAGTTCATTAAATAGATGTTTTGAATTCAGATCCCTACAGTTTTTGTGCAATGAAAAGCTAACCAACCTACGGAGTGGACTACCATTTCAAGTGATACTTATTTCTTAATGAGAGGGAAAGAAAACACAAGAAAACCAAAAGTCAGTCATACCCATTCACAAAATGCATGGTATAAAAGCATTCCGTATATCCAGGAGAAATCAGCTCAGCACTGAAGTACTACAACTGAACATTGGTTTTCACACCAGGCCCTGTGAGTGGCAAGGCAGTATTACCTTCACACCAAGGGTCAAGCAACTCGGAGTGGTGAAGGGAACCAGCACCCCAAATCCATAAAATGATGCACACAGCTTAACCACTGCCTCATTGTGTCAGCTGCTTTCTGTTTCTCACTCAATTATTCTATTTTGCCCCTAGATAGGCACTTTGACCTCAAAGGGCCAAATATCACATTATCACCACCATCAGGAGTTGAACATGGATTGCCAATTAATTACCAAAGCAAAACATATTCAAGGATTTTTTTTAAGTAAGCAAGCATGTAGCAAATATTCCAACAGTCGAAGTCACAACATTTGAAACAGTATTAAATTGGCAGCACAGAGTTGCCAGGGGTTATCTAGAAACAGGTTTATGCTAATATCTGTGTATATTTGCGTAAAAATTTACACAGAACAATGTTTAAATTATGCTAATGACCTGACTGCAAGTGAAGAAATGCAATATTCAAACCACATGCAGGCTTTCTTCCAAACTTGTGTATTTATTCTTAAAGGGCACATCAACTTCCATTAAGCAGAAAAGAGAATATATTTTGCCCAAGACACAGTTACATTATTAAGACTCAGACTTCAATATTTGTTTACATCTGGATCTTAAACTAAAATGCCAGTCATTTGTGGTCATTAAAAAAGACTATGGTACCCTCACATAAGACCAGTGGCCGATGTTCTGGACAAAACTTCACCAACTGCTGCAGATTCCACTACACCTGCAAAAGGCAGATTTTCCCCACCATTGTGGCGGAGAAGCTATGCCTTGTCTGGTGAAAATGTAATAATCTCAAAGGCACTGGGCACCGCGGGGAGCTCAGGGAGACACAAGACAACTGGAAAAGGTCAGTAACACTGTTAAGAGAAAAAGAGCTGGAAAAAGAGAAAAGATAGGGAAACTGGGAAAGGAAGAAGAAAATCTTTATGCAGTTGGCACTAGACTTCCATTAAAGGAAAAGCTGGAGTAAAGAAATGAAACAGAACAGTCTGAAGACACCTTAGGAGAAAGAAAAAAAAAACCAGCCAACCTGGACTTCTCACCATTAAATTATGTCAAATCAGCAGCAAGACAGCAAATCACATCGACAAAGAGGACACAACAGACATCATATGTAAAGTGATGAATATTTTCAGAAGTAACAGACATCTCTCTTACAGAAGGCTTAGCTATCTCAGGTTGAACAGAAAACTGAAAATGAGATTTGCAAATAGCAATCCAATGTTCAAATAGAAAAGCAAATCATTTGGATATTTGTGGATCCACTGCTATCCAATATTGTACTTTCTATACATTATGTACACCCAAACCTATATGTGGAATTCCAATACATCTATCTATTAAAATACATCAGACACACAAAAAAGCACCTGGAGACCATAGTCATTCAGAACTCCATAACCCTCATCCAATATTTACTAGCTAGGCAAACATATTAAACAGAACTATAACAGATATAAAGTTGGTTCTGCTTTTCTCTGTACTGCAAGGTCTCTCTCAATTGGATGTTTCTGTTCACAGTTAAGATGTTACAGTTCCAAAAAATAAAAATGTGCCTGGACTGAAGGTGTGTAAAATATAATCTGGAAAAAAAGACTGGCAACAATAGAATAAACAGCTGCAAAAATGTCACAGACTGAGAAAGAAAGAGAAAGCATTATCTATACAGAGCTCTCAGGAAGATTCAGGTGCAACATAATGTGAAGCATTCTACACATAAGGGCAGTGAAGTGTGGGACAGTGGGACAGAAACCTCAAGAAATTCAACAAATGCAAAGTTCTTCAGCTGAGATGGAATAATTCCACTCAACAGCACAGGCTGTGAACTGCAGGGAGGAAAAGAAGCACATCCTGCTGGATAACATCTCGTACACCATACTGCAGCGCAACAAACAGGGCTGCAGAAAAGGAAATTCCAAGTGTTTCATTTAGATGGAAGGGGCACAAAATAATGGTGATCAAACACGAGAGCAGGTCGCTCGGAGAAGACTTACCATCCTAGCTGTTACTCAAAATTCAACTGAACACGTCTCCGAGCAGTCTGACCTGACTCTGCACTGCAAAGTGGGCCGGACCAGGTGACCTCCAGAAGTTCCTGCTGCCAAAATTATTCTATAACCTTCTGTGATACATGGTCTGTAAGGAGTGACAAAGGCAGTGCCTTGGGCTAAGAGATGGACTATACCATCTCCAGAGGCTCGTTCCGGGTTTTTTTTTTCTGCACTTCTGAAGGCTGAGAAGTATGAGAAATCTTCAGACAGAAAAAGTGTTTTCTTCTTTTCTGCATGATCAGTTTATTTTAGTTAACGGATTACAGCCATTACATGCTTAGAAATTTAATATCCAAACTCAGAAATGTATGTAAGTACCCGACTGCATGCAAAATGGAGCAAAAAAAAAGTGGAGAAAGTTACTAAAGTCTGCATATAAAGTAACATTTTTCACATACCTCCTTATGCCCTACAAACCTTCCAGAGATGCTTCCAGGTGCTCTGCAGACAGTTGAACTGGAGCCTCTGCCGAATACCAGCCTTACAGTGTGCGATGACAGAGGAATGCACAGCAACCAACACTTGCATGCAACTGCAAAATCCCTTTTTAACATTCAAGGTCCCAGCAGCACAAAAGAAATACAAAGTTTGGCTTCAACACATCGGGAATTTACCTGTGGATAGCACTAAAAGATTCCAGGTGAGAACAGAAAGCTGTCAGCTATACACTTTCTAATTTCACATAGGAATTTTAATCACACAGCTCTGAGAACTGTATCTCACAGAGCCCAACAGCCACTGATGTATGCAAGAAACATTAAGCTGATATCTTCTTATTAAGGAAAGGAAGATATTCTCAAGTCAGAAAGTTCTGTAGCATCTTCTCTCCTATCTGGGGATTGTTTTCAAAAAATAAAAGGGCCTCATTAGACCAATTCCGATTCTCCTTAAGGTGAAGACATAATGCTTTGTCCTCAAACTCTAAATATGCTGTTGGTAAAGGCAACATGAAAAAGAAAAAAAGAAAGAGCTTGGAACTGCTGACATTAATCCATTAGTTGCATGAAAGACCACAGTAATACCAATTACCCAATGTGACTGATTTTGTCAGCTTAAAGGGATAAATACTGCTTCCATGATCAACGTCTGTAGCTTTTGTCACATTTTGTGCAAGAAAAACACACAACTAGCATGTGAAATATTGGCCAGCGGTGTCTTTTTATTTAAATACACTTCTTTCATCAGTTATTTTAAAAGCCACCATTCTCCTTCATTCAGCTAAGCGTGTTGAAGTCTTTCAACTTTACAGCTCAATTTATATTGACTGCCTCAGAACAATTCTCAAACTACAAGGAAAGTTCTGTAGAGGCACATCATGTTGTAGGGAAGAAGAAAATCTGAGTCATGTACATGCAGAAAATAAGAAATAGAATGCTCATTTTTTTGGGGAAGCCTGAAATCTCTACCTGCATATAAACATCTACTACAAATGTACCTCCTTTTCACAGTTATACTATTTACGTTTGGTGATATAAAATACATAACCAAAATATATATTAAATACATATATGTGCATATTAACCTCACAGAATGAAGGCATAAACTGCTATGTTCATTAAACTTGGAAGTGCACATATATATCTTGAAAGAAATTAACAATTCTACTGCAATTTAAAATTAACCAAAAGTATATGTCGACAAGATTTGTGTTTTGATCATGGCAGTTAGTTACTGACACAACACGTGGACAGCCAGACTGCCCTGCCATACAAATAATTTCTGTTCTCTGTTGTTGTTTGTTTTCTTTTTGTTTGTTTTTTTTTTAATTAATACATCTGTACACCTGACAAAAAGCAAAATGATATTCTTACACAGTGCTGTTCACTTTCCAGAATTTGGCATACAGATGATACAAATTGCTTGCTTAATTTTAAGTATTTTCTTCAGTAAACGTGAAACTCGGGATAATTGCCACTGGAAAAAAAATGGTGGAAGCTGTTTGTATAGCACGCAATAATTAAGACACAGGCAAGAGAGGAACTGTGATGCATTGAATTATTAAAGGGATTAAGCTAATATCACTCCTCAGTAGAGCATTTAGCAAACTTTACTTACATATCTTTGCTAATCTTTGAGTTCTTGCATCTTGGCTAAACATCCTACTAAACAAGGAGAGAGGTACGAACACAGCAGTGGGATTAAATTAACAACTCTAAGACATGGTGGAACACACATAGAAAATTCCAAGAAACTGCCCAGACTATTAAATAGATAATTCTAAGCATAAAACCAGAAGTGTCACCAGACAAAGGTACTTTGTGGCTAGCTCTGCATTGCAGAGGTATGAAAGAGATCAGAGGGTTTGTTGTTGTTCCCATTTCTCAGACATAAGAACGTTGATCCATCAGTTTTTAAATCTGCAGTGCTTTCATAGTGACTTCAAACACTCGCGACTTCAAAATCATTGAATAGTATCTTTTAAATCAACCCAGAAAATATCAAATTATTTGCAAGGAAAATAATAAAAGGCTCCCAGTAACATCAAAATAAATGCCTGCCCACTTGGTACATTCAAAAGGAGAGAAACTTAAAAGACACACAAGAAACTGGGAAGATAAAGTACTGAAAGTTAACCCTGCTAGTCACAAACACCCTCCAACAAAAACAGTAAGTGCATGTGTTGGAAGATGTGTTTTACAGTGTTTAGAAACAATACCTTGAATTGTCATCGTCTCCAGTTGTTTTTCAATTCAACATTCCAATAATTCTGTTCAAATTTCAAATATGAAAACCATGTCAGCTTTCCCATGTTGCTCATTGTCTTTTGCTTGCCTATAGATGCATCTTTTCTCTTTCATCCTTTCAGTTCTCCAGACTTTCTCAGCCATCCCTTCCTTCTCCTTATTCTCAAGCAACCAATCTACCCTTTCAGACACCATTTTACTCTTGTAATTGGCCATAGTCAATGGGATACAGCTTCCCCCACCCCAGGGGCTTAAACATGCCAGCAGAGATATGTTAGGAGCAGAGAAGAGCTCCTGAATATCTCCCACTGCCCCTGTGCAACACAGAAGCTGAAGGTTCTTCTACAGTAAATGGTATTTTAGGAGTTTCTTTTAGCATCTGCAGTTTCCTCCCCAGTTCACTTTTTCACTGCCATTTTTCCCATCCCCTCCTTCCTTTAAGGAAGCTACCTCTGATAGCTGCTTTCCACCACGACCCATATACACATCTTCCCCTAATCCCAGTACCCAAATTTTATGTGTGTGTGCATAGACATACATATTTTTATGAAGACGAAACCTCTGCCTTTCCTTATTACCTTATTTCTACATATATGTATGTCACTCTGAAAGTAAAGCCTCCTATTTATTTCCACAGAAACTGCAATGAATACAAAGAGCACAATAACATTGTCTGATAGAGCAAATTCTCAGCTGCAAAGCATTATGTTTCACCAACATGAACTGTGCATTTACAACAGCGATGAACAAGAGCCCACATGCCACACCCCTAAAAATCAGCATCAGTGGAGGGGACCCACTGTTTCACAGCTGCTATGATGGGGTCATGGCTAGGAAAATGGTGCTCATGAAGTCCATCGTTCATCAGCCAAAACAGATGGAAGCCAGAAGGCGCTAAATCTGCTGAGTGTGGTAGGACAGTCCAGCCAATATGGACAGTGTGCTCCACAGCCTTTAAACTGGCATGGGACCTGGTATTCTTGTGTTGCAAGAGAAAGATTGTCTTCTCTGGCCTGACTGCAGGTTGGAACCTTCAGCTCAGTCAGCGTCATGATGTAGTGATCAGAGCTGATGGTTTGTCTGAATTTCAGGAAATCCAGGAGAACCACCCCTTTCCTATTCCAAAACAGTCTCTATCACTTTACCCAATGAGAGCTGCATCTCAGACATCCCCACTCCATGGACAGCTGTTTTGACTCTCAGTCACACTGGTGACACCATGTCTCATTATTGGTAAAGATACAATCCAGGAAACTCTTCAGCCTCATATGAGTACAACAGGTTCTGACACTCTTGCATACAGTGTTCTTTCTTTTCTCGTGTGAGCATTCATAAGACCCAACAGACACAAACTTTGCAATATTCCAACTTTGCCATAATCATTTCTAATGAATTAAAGCTGATATTCAACTCCGTATACAGTTCTCTGGTTGTAATCCACTGATCGACACGCTTTATTCATGGTATGACAGCTGTGCATGGGCATCCAGAACACAGCCTGTCTTTCATGTCACTGCCACTGCTGCTGAAGCACACCACCACCGCTTCTCTGTGCTCACATCCACTGTTTGGTCTCACAAACATTCAACAAGTGTCAATGAATGTCAGCAAGTACCATTTTTTCTGCACAGAGGAATTCTGTGACACACTTTTGGTCCATATGCATTTCCATGTCAGACGCCATTTTATCTTAGACTGCCCCTCTGCTGCCATCTGTCACATGTCATGGGATACTGGTGGGAAGGTTGAGTGTCTCCTGCCATTTCACCAATCTCTGCCCCTAATGTTGTAGGCCAACGTAATAAAATAAAAGGCATTTATTCTTTTTTTTTTCTGAAGGAAATTCATAGTCAAGAAGCACAAACAAAGTTTACTTTTGTAATCTAGTTAAGTTTACACAGCCAGATTTTAACTTCTGGGAAAATACTCCAGATATAGAAACAACTATAGTTGGTAGAAGAGAACATTGCTTCTGAAGGAGTAATTACAACTGGTCTGAGCCCAAGAAAACTGCATCTCCAACTCCAAGTTTTCTGATAACCTTTTAAAGTAGAGGTGAGCAAAATTTTGAAGTCAAGAAGCATGCAGCCGTATTTTTGTTTCTAGAGTTAAAGGGTCAGCACACTGCTGAAAGTTCCATGGGAGCCAGAAGATACTGTTGAGCACCTCATTTTTCCTGGGTGCAGAGCAGCAGCTCCCAACTGCTGCTGAATCAGCTCCCTGCTGCTCTGTCCCTGTCCCACCACTGCAACACCACTCCCTTTAGAGAGCTGGGAGAAGCACCCAGGACATCACAACATGAACCAGGTCAGGGATCAGTCCCAGGCTAAGAATAACCATTGTGTGAGAGTGCAGCACCCACGCTACAGGCAGTGAGCCTCTCCCCTTGCGTGTCTTATAGAAATTCTGAGATGGCGACGCAGCTGTGGCTGTAATGTAGCCATCTGCCACTTGAAAAGCCATTCGCTGTTATCAGAGTGTATTCATTTTCAAAAAAGCATCCAAACCTACCATATTAATTTTCTCTTATTTTTCTCTGTGTTGCCACTGCAGCTGACACATGTAATTCAACCTGTTCTTTGCAAAAAAGGCCTGAAATTCTCCATTATCTAATCTTCTCAAGTAGAATTTTCTCTTTTCCGAAGTCCCAGTTTAGATCTCTCAAGCCTTTTTAAGTGTGGACTTTGAAGCAGGTTCATTTTCTTTTCTTCCCTGGCTCTTGCTCTGCAAGAACAACTTCAGGTGCAACTTCAGGTAACAGCAGGGAGTTCATGTGTGCAAAGACAGAACTGGGAGGAACAATGATGACCACCAAAGCAAACAAGGCAAGGGCTGGAATTCTACCAGTAAACAGAGCAACTGCTGCTAAAACTGTCTGTGCTTCCTCAGCAGAGAAAGGCTATTCAGCAACAACTTTCAGGCATCTGACACTTTTGGATGCAATCAGCAATTTATTGCTCAGAGGGATACACAAGTGCTTAACTTTCAGAGTCAATTCACTGCTGAGACAGAATACTCTGATTTATTTTTGTTCACATTATTTTGTTTTTTCCAAGGATGTGAATGGCCAATACTCGAATCCAAAAGCTGGGATCTCTCTTCATCTCCTACTTCTTCGCATTTTTGTTCTAATACACCCCATGAGAACACAGATATTCCCTACTATCTCAGGAAAAGGGTGAAAAATCTTTGTGATCTGTTAAAATACTGATCTGTGCCAGTACTTTAATGAGTTGAATGAATTTTTAGAGGATGTCAGAGGACAAGGTGTGGGGAAACTCACATTCCTGAAATGACACTGCTTACAGGAAACATATTGTGCTTCTAGTAATGGGTAAAAAACATATTTTTTTCTTAAATTCCACCTTGCACAAATATTTTTCCTGTGCTTTAACTTTGCTGAATACTCTCCTAGAGCAGTGTGTTCCCCTCAATGTTCCTACACAAAAGACAAAACTGTGGACAGGTCAGGCATGGACCTTAACTCTTCCCACTAACAACTTTCAATCCAAACCCACATCCTGTGAGGAAAGCTGTGTAACAAACAAAATTTGAAATAAATACCAAGCAAGTAAATATATAACAGTTTACACTATTTTTATTAATAGCTATTTGAAATGTTTAAAACACAGAATCATTAAGGTTGGAAGATCTCCAGCATCATTTAGTCCACCACGCCCACTAACCATGTCCCTCAGTGCCACATCCCCACCATTCTTAACACCTCCAGGGACGGTGACTCCACCACTTCCCTGGGCAGCCTGTGTCAACACATTACCATTACCCATTACCACTACCATTACAGAGAAGAAAATTTTTCCTCATATCCTGAACCTCCCCTGGCACGTCTTAAGGCCACTACCTCTTTTCCTGTCACTGTTACCGTGGAGAAGAGGCCAACCTTCACCACACTACACCCTTCTTTCAGGCAGTTGTAGAGAGCATTAAGATCTCCCCCGAGCCTCCTCTTCTCCAGATGGAATAAACACAGAGTATTCTAATTTAACAAAAAATCATGAAGTTGCAGTGTTAAGGATCTGAGTTTGGGAATAAGACTGCTATCCAACTATTTCTGAAATCAGAGGCTTCCCTTCTAGGAAGCCTCCTTCCTGCAATTTCTTGAAGGAAAACATGACAACAGTAACGATGGGAAAAACCCGCAACTTGGTTTGGGCTCGGTAACAGAATGATCTTACTCACAAAAATGTTAAAGCAAGGTGTGAATAAAGCTAAAAATACCATCTGAACAGAGCAACAATATCAGAGAAACTGTAACATGAATTCATGAGGCAGCTTCAGTGCCTGCCTTGGAGACACATGCTCACTTGCCAAGTCTGTCAAAAAGAATTAATTTGTCAGGAAGAAAAAGATATAGTATAGGAAAAAAATATTTGTTTGGAAGTTATATTGCCATTTTTTTCTTTTTCCTCTTTTTTGAGACTATTTCAAGCTTTCAGGCATGATTTGCTGTTTTTCATCTTTTTAACTGTAATTCTATCACATGGGCACCTCCATCCTGTCACTGACACTTACATAACATCTCCTGAAAGGGAAGAGATTAGAGGGAAAAAAAAAAGCTTTCTAAGTTTTCTGATGGCTAAGAATGGGGAAAGGATTATATTAAAAGTATCTTCAACCTGGGGACAGGAGTTAACAGGCTAAGGATCTATGAAGAAATGCCTAAAGCAAAGCAGCTGATGTGATGAACCGAACTGCAGATTTCGGAGCCAGGGACTTCCAAAACCACTCTCTTCAGCCAGCAAACTTGGGCATCAAGTCAGAAGATCTGATTATAAGAGATTTGGGGAATAAGATCTAATTTAAGAGAAAGAATGAACAAAAGCAAAGTGATGTCCTAGGTTTGAAGTGATCAGATTGGTTTGCACTGAGTGAATTAGTGATGGAGTTACATGACAGCTTTGTAACCTGCATGTGTTGGTGTCCTACACTCCATGACACAGAACAGAGTGAGCACGACACATACTTGTAGATTCAGGTAACCACATAAAAGAGTCAATTTTAACTCTCTCAACCTCAAAAACAGGCACTGAGAAAAAGAAATGGAATAAAGGAGCACATGGGTCACTGCAGAAACACCATCAGCAAGAGAAGCTATTGAGCTTAACTAACTTGTAAAAGCATAATAAACTGTAGTGCAATGGAGACAAAAGGTTTGCTACCACAAGTCAAATAGCTACGTTACCAAGAATTAAAATGTAAGTCAGTCATAACATGTATGAAATAAGCTTGCATGTAACTTAGAGCTGGAAAAACTCCAGCCAATGCCTGTACTGGGAAGTGCAACTTTGGAGCTGGCATGCAACACCCATGTGTTACCAGCAGTGCAAAACATTTTCTGCATGAAGAGAAGGAATTTTTAAACACAGAATTTTACTCCAAACCATCACTGCTGGTTGATATTCTGGACCCACCCACAAAAATTTGATTGATATAACACAGAAGGAACCAGCATCCCTTAAACGTGGTATCTGAAAAATGCAGAGCCCGCCATGAACATCTCCTCTCCCCGTGCTACACTACAGACATGATGAAACTGGGGTGGCAGAGTTGTCTTAGCTTGGAGCAGAACAGATGAATACTTGACGCTAAAATTAGGTCCAAATAAAATCAAGTCCCTGTTTCAGAGATTTCTTTGATGAAGAAGTTACTGACTGCATCTTTGCTGGATAAACTCATTCCCCAAAGGTAAACACAAAATAAAACTTTTGCACACATTTTAATCAGAGTTTCTCTGGCAGAACTAAAGCTTCTAACCATCATCTCATTTAGGCAAAATCTATGAAGAACATATTAGTAAAATCATTTTTACTAAATAGGTCTTGGCACTTAAAAGTAAATCTAGCATTATCATTACAAATATGAAGCAGCAACATCAGAGCCAACTATTATAGTTCCATTCTGGAGAATGCTAGCTTGAATATGGAAATATATATATATCAATAAAGTCCACCTTTTTGTGCAAGAGTAGAAAACAAAAATTAGATCTGACAAAAAAAAAGGAAGTATATCCTAGAGAAAAATGTATTATTTGCATATGAAATCAATCGTGCATATCAGTGTTTTTTGTTCATTTTTCAAAAATCTGAGAGATTTTGGCAATATTTACAAACAATAACTTTATTTGGCAGGAATAACTTCAGTTATTGACTGGTTTTTGTGTTGACTACAAGAGTACACCTCCACCACTGGGCCCAAATTCAGGCCAAGTATTCCCTGTATTCAAGTATTCCAAGCCAAGACTGTTCTACCACTCTCCACAGAGGAATTTGTCACCCCAGGTTCATCAGTCTTCACAACTTTCTCCAAGATATTTTCCTTCAGTTTAGTTCAACTCTGAACCACACAACATGTTCACATAACAAACTGGGAAATGTATTTTAAATGCTTCACATCCACCACTGTCGGCAGAACAAGAGAAGACCACAGCCATGGGTCTGGCAGATCCTGCACTGAGCATGAAACCACACAAGAGAGTCAAGCCAAGAGATGAGCCCAGACATAAGGAACCAGGTCATAAAGCCATGGAACAAGTAGGCCCACAAGGCACTGCACCAGTACAGTCAGATTCTGCTCAAGTTCACCAGTCTCCAAATTGGTGCCATCAATAACTGATATCCTGCTACTTGTTTCGCTCAATATAAGGTCCTCCCTGTTAAAATTAACAAAAAATCTTATGTAAAAAAAATGTAAAAACGTTAAGAATATCCGTACTGGGAGACAGTTTCTTCACGTCTTTATAGAAACTGCAATCCTTTTGAGTTTAAACAAAACAGATACAAAATATAGGAAATCTGTCCAAGAAAACAGGGATAAAATATACATCTAACAGAATGAAAGAATCAGCTCAAGTAAGAAAATAGGAGCACTGTCACAAGGTCATTGTCTTGAAAGATGATAGTTAACCAGCCAACAATCACACAAGCCCCTGGTATGTTCTTAATGCCAACCTCATCAAAGACACAAGTGATGATTATGACCCCCAGAACCAAACTGAAAAAAAAAGGAATCACAGCTCAAACTGATCCAAGAAGTTTGTGGTTAAAAGCATAAAAGTGAGTTCTGGATAGAAATTTAGTTTTTAAATGACTGAGGAAGTGCGAACATGCTGCATTTTGAGAGACTTATTAACATGGGAAATTACTGGTTATACCTATCTTCCAAATGTTTAGTTACAATTCATTAAACTTAAATTTACTGCAGTGTCTGATGTTCCCTCATTTTGGGATAAATACAACAGTTTTATACTCTGCTATTTCATTTGCAAACACATTTTCCTGTAATATAAAGGAAAAAAAAAATCAATGATGCATCCAAGTAACACCAACACAACTGAAGGAAGAAGCTCTCCACAGCTGGCTTAATGTCTCACTTCTTTCTGACACCTTCACTTTCGCTCCCTGAGTGTGCTCTGCTGCGGCCATGGTTGTCTGCTCACCTACTTGGTTTGGGCATTGGCTTGCTAGATGTGCTTCAAGTGCTTTGCTTGTTGGTTTGGCTGGGAATCACTACTGGGATCACAAGGGTTTTGGGGGTAACAAGACACCAACTAAAACACAAGTAACAAGCCAGAAATGAAGTTTCTGTCAAAAGTGGCATCAGAGCCCAGTGAAGGTCTTCAGGGCTGAAGAAAAAGTGGGATGGCATGCATGGATCCATGAGTAGCACAGACTACAATTAAAATTACAGTCCTACCTTCGTTATATTAATCACATTATGTGCCTTGCTCCACTTTTGTTTAACATAAGCACAACCACCTTATAACAAGTATTTCCTTCCTGTCCCCTTTGCTTCTTTTGCCCACTGAGGCCTGGTAGGCCCCTCAGCAGCAGTGCTGCCCACAATAAACTCCTTGCAAACACCAGTGCCTGGCTGCCGAGATGCATCTCGTCAGAGCTGGGAACTCGCATGGCCGACAGCCTGCGGAGCAGCCGGGAGGCTGGCAGCCGAGATGGGGCATGGCACGAGTCCCCCACGCACAGCGTTTCTCATGAGCTTCCTCATGACAGCTGTCCTTGTTCAGCACGCTCCTGGTGAGCTGCGTGTAACAGCACTCAGCATCTCATACCTTTTTTTGCCTCGGGTTGGTGCTTAACAAAAGCCCTCGGCCGCGACTGTACAAAGGACTTCAAGCGCAGCATCAATGGAAGTCACAGAGTCTGGCATAATAAAATATGTAAAAGCCCTGTCACTGCAGAAACTAAGGAACAAGCAGGCAGGAGCTCCTGCCTGACCTGTCCCCAGTGTCCACTCTGGACTCAGGCACTTTCTTCACTCTTAAAATCAGCAGAGCAGAGAAAGAACAAGGCAGGGAAGAGGATATGCCCACGTCCAGAGGACAGCTGCCACAGGGTCAGGAGAGAACATTCTGCTCAGGGCCTGTGGGAAAGCATAGGAACTGGTGAAAATATAATAAAGGGAGACAAATGGGCAGAAACCACATTGTTGCTTACAGGAGAAAAGAGCAGACCCCACGTGACCATCTCCCCTGGAAAGCTGTACACACAAACCTGGGTTCTCAGAGGGCTTCACTATTATTGTCTGTAGCGTGCGCTGAGGATTGACCCTCTGATACCCATCTGGGGATGGGAAAAGCTCTTTGCACAGACACATAAATGTGCCCTCGAAATAAGGTCTGCAGGAAGAAATAAAATAATGGGAGAGATGCGCTGAAGTTCTGACTAAAAGGACTTGATGCCTTCAAATCAGCTCCTAAATGTTCATTTGCTTATCCCAAATTATCATCTCAACTGCATTCCTAGCTGAGTTCCACCACAGCTAGCAAACTATCAGAAAAAGCCAACTGTGCACTGCTGCCAAGCTGTCACAGGAAAGGCTGAGTGAAACAATACCAGTGTTTTCACCTCATATTTTTCACTCTCCAAATCTCATACGTCATTTGCACTAAACTTCATAGATGAGAACGCTGGGAGCAACCCACTGTGGAAAGAGCTCCTTGCTATCAGCTTTTGGTGAGCTAGGGAAAACACTGACACTAGAACAGTTTATTCACACAGATATTTACCCAGAAATCTTCTGGTTAAGACTCTGGAGAGTCAGAGTGGTAGGTGAAATGAGGTGAGAACTATAGGAGAAGGAGGCAAGCCTACCTGAAGGCAAGGATACAACCTGCAGTCCTGAATTTCAATGAACAGTTTGAAAGCAATTATGCAGAGGCAATTCTGAAGTGACAGCAGATACACCAGTGGCTCTTCAGTAAAGCCAGAGAGAGCAGCAACAGAATCAAATCTCTGGGGCCTACACCAGTCATCTTTGTATTAACACTGCAATCTCTATGCAGCTTTGTTGGCAGGATCCTCGGCGTAGCAGCAGCAGCGCTGTCCCTTAAGATGGTGAGAGGCCTGCTGAAGTGTACTGGGACAACGCTCTCCCCTGTGCTACCCAACTAATGGGGGGCTGTCACAGGCTGTCTCCTTCACAAATGCTTGCATCTCCTGGATAGGAATCCAAGTTTAAGAATATGACACAGAAACAGAAGGACATTAAGTTACCAGTTTGTAAAAATCTGATGTTAGGCATATGCGCATCTCTCCAGGTCTCCTCAAAGATCCCCAGGACAGGTTGCGTGCCTATGCTCCCCAAAGTGCTGCTTTCCTTTGTTTAGTGAGGGGACGCAACTACTTTAAAAGAAAAGACATACTGGTCTCAGAAGTCGACAAACTGCTGCTCAGAGTGGTGATGTTATGAATTTTTAAAGGAACTTCATTACACCACTTCTCTCGCACACTGTGTGGCATAAAGGTCAAACACTCACAAACTTACATTTCTCTTCACAGAGGCAGACGTTGTTTTGTTCACTTCTCCTCCCTCATGCAGAATTAAAGGAGGAATCAAAGAGCTTTTTCTCTCTCCTTGTGGCAGTAATATCACAACTGACTTCTTGCCCACTGCCTTAAATATCTATTTAAAGGTTAGTTATAGTCATAAAACAAGCATCCAGAGCAAAGACAACGTGAAGATTTATGAAACAGTTTTTATGCTTTATGAGCCATTATTTGAGCAAATGGCAACTCTTCAGTACCAAGATAAGGATTAGCGCAGAAATAAGATCCCATCTTATGAAAGCAAACCATAAAAAAGAAACTTAACTCTGAAAAGCTCCTCCATTAGCTAGATATCACAGTAATCGGTAGTAAAGTCTCCCTCCACAACTCTTTCAGAGACATCTGTAGTTGTTTCAAGCTTTCAGACAGTAGGGATTGATAAACATTAGTAATAAGTGATTAGGGTCTGTTATTATGATGAAGACATTATAGTTACCCCTTCATAAAGGAGGCAGGTGACAGCCCACTGATATTAGCCCTGAATGTGGCAGTTGTACAGCTAGACTGAAAGAGGAACCTTGTGTGACACAACAAAAGTAAATTCAAAGCACCTCGTACCTCTCCTGTGGTTGATCCATGCCGGTGATGCTGGTGCCTGTATCTGGAATGCTCATTAAATGGCTTCAGGAGGCTTATTTGAATTTGAGTTTTATTTCAATTCCACTAACTCTGTGGAACACAAGGAAATGTAACATTCACAAAGATTTCTAAATCCAATTTATTTCTGAATGGCCTGATCCTTGGTAATGAATAGAAACTCAAAGCCTTTAGCTTGCCTGCAAAGGTACTCAAAGCCTTTAGCCCATCTAATGGAGGCAAGTAGAGACAAAGGACTCTGCTTGCAGATATAATTTGCAAAAGAAGATCTCTAGACCGCACAGCTATGATGGCAGACAGATGCACACCAGGAGTCCAGCTCACACTCAGGCATCTGCTCTACCCAGACTACAAATCCTCCAGCTCCCTCAGCCCAACACCTGGGGCACACCATGGCCCTATACTCAAACTCAGCAGTATGTCCCCACATTACAAAGCCATGAGTAGAAGAAGCAAGGAAGATCGTAGGCGCACAGATAGCGGCTCAGAGCATATGGTGGATGAATATCATTCCAGACGCATTGAATCCTATGGTAATGATGGAATCAAATGATGTAGCTCTAAAAATACACGTGATACAGGAAATTAAAATGAATTATTTTAATGATTTTGCTTGGAGACATAAACAGCTGTTGCTGACTAGAATCAACTGAAGCAAAACTGAGGTGCTCATTCTTGAAAGCCGCTTATTTCAGATCTATCTGCAATGAAAGGCTGATTATTTCCATTCCAGAAAGAACTACATCACTTGAAATACATTAATAAACAGCATCTTTGATAAGAACACTCAGAAACATGTGAGGAACATTTGGATTCACAACAGGCAAACTTTACAACACGATCCTTAGACCAACGAGGCATCACAATGCAATGCTAAACAGAATGGCTTTCACGGACTAAAGATTTGTATCTTAACATTCTTGCAATCTTTTTAAAGATTCTGGCAAAATTTACTTTATTTTCAAGAGAGAATATAATTTACTATTTCACTCCCTAGTTTTATTTTGCCTTTACCACTAACTGCAGAATTGACATAAGTACAAAGTCTGATTAATGAATAAAAATGACTATTCTATGGTCCAATGTTCTTTTCAGAACAGTTACTTTGATCTGCCTTTGTCCTGAGATGAAAAGCATTCTAAAGATGTGACTTACTCTTCTTGATTTAACCTTTGTTCATCAGTAATTTTTTTCGTCCAATCTTAAGAAATTGTTTCTAAATTTAGAATCAGCATCTACTCTCGAAATAATGAGCAAAAATTCACCTGACAGCTATAATTTACTAATGAAGTAGGAAAGAATATCAAAGATCTTCTTATTAAAGACAGTGCTCTAGCTGACAAGTTTTGCCTCCACTCTAAAGAGATTCCAAAATACATTCTTTATCAAATAATCTGAATTTTTCTCCCTTCTCCTCCAAAATAAATGCCTTTTTGATTTCTAATTTATTTCATTAAAGAAGAAAAATCTTGAAAACATGTTTTTCCTGACAAATTAATTACCCCAAAACCCTTTTGAAAGTGAAGTATGATTTGATAACCAATTTCTGCAACTGTCACCTAGACAAACAATTTCTTCAACTGTAAGAATGCCCAAATCAAAACCTTCATTTGTAGAGCACAGATGGCTGAAACTAAGCATAGCACTTTGAAAAACATAAAAGCAATTAATTTTCTAATACCATCTCCAAAATAATCCTTTCTATAATTTTGAGTCTGATTAGAAATAAATTGTCTTTTTTCCAATCATGTTTTCCAGGCAGAGTGTTACCCAGATTACAAAATCAGCATCCTACTTTCCATATCCACCATACTGCAAATATGGTTGGCAGCAAAGCAAATTGAATCCTGGCTGTTCCCAGATTGTGAAAGGTAAGTGGATATAGCAGAATGAGGCAACAGCAAGATCAGACTATTAGGATAAATAGTTGGATATCACAGATTCACACAATTGCAAGGGTTGGAGGGGACCTCTGCAAATCAAGTCCAACCCCTTCTGCTAAACCAGGTATCCTACAACAGGTCACACAGGTAGGCATCCAGCCAGGTCTTGAATGCCTTTATATGAGACTCTACAACCACACTGGGCAACCTGTTCCAGTGCTCTGTCACCCTTACTGAAGAAAGTTCTTCCTCATGTTATTACGAAGCTTCCTACTTGCAATTTTTAGGCCGTTACTCTTTCTCCTGTCACTACATACCACCAAGAAGAGCCTGGCCTCATTCATTTGCTTCTGACCTCCCCTAAGATATTTACAAATTTTATCAGTTCCCCTCTCAGTTTTCTTTTCCCCAGACTGAACAGACCCAAGTTACACAGTCCTTCCTCATACAGGAGATGCTCCAGGCCTTTCATCATCTTTGTGGCCCTTTTCAGGACCCCTTCTAGGAGTCTTTTTTGAACTGGAGAGCCCAGAACTCGACACAATTGTCTAAATGTGGCCTCACCAGGGCAGAGTAGAGGGGGAGGATCCCCTCCCTCGATCTGCTGGCCATGTTCTTTTCAATGCTCCCCAGGATACCACTGGCCTTCTTGGCCACAAGGGCACACTGCTGGCTCCTGGCCAACCTGTTGTCCAACAAGACCTCCAAGTCCTAACCTGCAGAGCTCCTTTCCAGCATTGTGTGGTTACTCCTCCCCAGGTGCAAGACTCTACACTTGGTATTGTTGAAACTCATCAGGTTCCTCCCTGCCCACCTCTCCAGTTTGTCCAGGTTTCACTGAATGGCAGCACAGCCTCCTGGTGTGTCAGGCACTCCTCTCAGCTTTGTATCGTCAGAAAACTTCTGTTATCAGGCACTTAAGACACAGAAAAGTAGGCCATTCCAGCTTACACTTAACCTCCCAATCATGATTATTATCTCCACTTCAGATGGGACAGATTTAGATACAATCAGCATTTCTTTCTTTCCTACCTCATAGTAAGCAGGGGCAGAACAAAACAAAACAAAACAAAACAAAAAAACGATTGTTTCAAGTCTTTGTTCTGACGAATTACAGTCTCTGGAGGCATTCATTATTAATAGATTTTCATGACTGACACTTTCTTTGTAATGACAAGAAGCAGTAAAATGCACAGGCTATGGATTCAGACTCAGAATCTCACTGCTTGCCTATTTTAGGATGCCCATGGCTTATTATTCTTTCATGACAAAATAAATGCTTTCAAGTGCCCCTGGACTTCTGGATATTGTCCAAAATAGAAGATGATTTCTTGAATACATAGAAATTATCCAGTTCAAGTAACGTATACCCATTTATGCCCTCAGGCATGTCTGAATGCAAGGTACACTTCAATGTAATGAACTGAAAAGTCTTCTGAGCTATTTAATGAACCATGAATCATTTGAGGAGCTCCCTAAACCAACTACAAAACTGGTCTGATTCAGGGATCCAAATGCGGCACAGCAGAAGTCTTCATCAAATTGACAGAAAAGGAGATGCCCTGTTCAGCCAGACCCCACCTCCCTAACTCCATAAAGGAGATACAGCGGGATGGCAGTGTGTGCACACAGCCTGCTAATCCACATGTTCGTGCCTACAGGATCACTGATTAGCATCAATCCAGCTCAAAGATATGATCTGAATTCACCACACTTAACTGGAAACTCCACCAACTGAACTACAGAAGTTTGTGCCATACTGCTGGGGAGAGGAAAAAAAAGAGCCAAACAGCACACGCTACGCAAGTGGAGAACTGCTAACACGGTGACCCTTTTGAGATGCTTCATACATTACCTCATGGAAAAACAGCTTACTCTAGGGACATATAAACATCTTTGAGAAGCTGTAGATTTTTGAACATCTGCAGGGACAGCTGGCACGATGGTTACAGCAGCTGTCACACTTGAATTATGAAATTGTGCATTGCCCAAGGAAAGGATCAATGTCATGCAGATCCCACAAACCTGAATTCAAATCACAAAGAAAATGAAGGTGGGAGAAAAAAGTTATTTGAATACAGCTTTTCCAATGTTGTAAACCAGGCTTTTTTGAATCACTCCATAGATTACAAATAAAACATTATACACTATACCTCATAATATGCACTGCATCTGTATTGGCTTCCATCTGAACACTCATTTTATTTTAATAGAATTTTAATAGACATTCAAAATCTTTGGGGGAAAAACACTGGAGAAGCAGGAAGCCTATGGAGTTTTTAAATCAAATTTCATTACAGCATTCATTTTTTTCTTCCCTCAGAACACACAGGAGAAGTCTTCAGTATTTCCGCTTGAGAAAATTATGCCTCTGTTCAAGGCTGATTAGTTATGTGACTGACCTGATTTATTGTGTAGCACTGCTACTTCAAAAGAAGAAGAGCCCTGAACAAAGAAACAAAGTTATGTGGGTATAAATGACCCGTCCCCGTTAGACAGTTAGCAGAAATTATTACATTTACTATTTCTCAACTTGTTCAAGATACGCTGCTTTGTATGAGAAAAAAAACAACCCTCCACCCTTGAGGAAATTCAGTTAATAAATGAAAGAACAGCTGAGGCTCTCTGCTCACATATGACAAACAAAAGCAGAGGCTTTTAAGAGACTCCTGGAGCTCAGCTTTGCTTCAGAGGGGTTCCCCCAAGCCCAGGGGAGTCCTTGAGATCCATAGGATGTCCTGAGCAGCTGCCCAAAGCCCTCTGGTGCCCCACAGCCAGCTCGGGCCTGTCAGCACTCCTCCATCACACTCCTAAGGAACAGCAAAAGGACACCACCTAGCTCCTCAGGAAACGGTGGTGGGAGGTTTAGAAGTAAAACGGCATTGTGCCCTCATGACATTCTCCCTGTCAGGAAGGTATCAGCTCTCTGAAGTCCAGGAAAGGCACGATTTTTGGGTGCTAAATCAGCAGCAGCAACAATGATCATTAAACAAACAAACAAAGCTGAAAACCTTTTACTTTTTATATTATCTATAAGCAAATTCATGCACTAAAGATCAGGTACGTAAATGATTTAGGATATCCAAAGACAACTGGACAGTTCAAAGACAGTTCATTCAAAGACTGGATGATCTGACAAATCTTTTCCAACCTTGGTGATTCTGTGATTCTGTGAAAACTTATGATACTTTACAACCCACGAATCAATATCAGTGATGTGAGAGGACAGAAACAGCTTCCTAACATTTATTCTATGCAGATAATCCAAATGCTAATAACACAGATGACATAACTAGAAGCCCACCGCAGGACAAAGAATTCATTATGTTTGGTCAGAGCCGCCCTTGATCTCTCTTGGGGAAAAAATAAAATAAAATAAAAGCCAATTATAATTCTTATATATGGAACTTCTATACAACTTCATGACTTTTCCTCGTGTTATCTCCCCTCCCTCATCTTTTTACATCAGGAAAAAAACACTGGAACAAATACTTCTTCAGATTTCTTATGCTTCTGGCAAAATTCTTAGTATGACAACCAAAGTACATATTAAACAGCACGAATGAATATAAAACCCATCTGATTTTCATACGTAATGGTTTGCTAAATCATTAGTAAGATGCAAAGCTAGATAGCTCAATTTTTGTGTTAATTTAAAGAATTACTTTATTCCTTTCTTAAAAAAAAACAGAAGTAATTGCAAGTGAAGACAAGTTCAGTATTAAAGTAGTACAGACCACCAGAGCACTACCAGTACGCTCCCTGCCCTAGTGAATTATACCCACTTTGTGAGAGGGAATTACCTTCGGTTAATGTAACAAATCCAAGGTGGAAAAGAATGCTGAGCCAGCAAAATTTGATTTAACTATTACCATAACAAATTGGCAGCAGCTCTCAAAGAAATACGTTCACAAGAGCCCAAATAATCAATGCAACGAACAGTAAACCAATAAAGCATTTTAGTATCCTTTCCAAGGATCACAGTGTTGATTAATTTACTAATAGATCTACACATAAGAAGTTACCCACGTATATCACTGTCAATTTTTAATGTAGTGTTCTCAGGAGTGCTTCATGATTAACATCGCACACCATTTTAGTTAACAAGAAAGGCCATTAAACTCACTTTGAGTACAGCCTCATTCAATCTCCTGAGGTGCAGAGAAGGAAACATTCCTACAAAATACCTGTCATGCCTGTAGGACTTTATCTGCCCCACCCCATGATTACTGACAAACAGTTAATTCCTTGCATTCACCACATTCTTCATAGCATCTCCACTTCTGCTTCAGATAACTGCATAAAAGCAATGTAAACAGATTGTTCAAAATTCTTTTTAAACTTCTGGATATTAAAACGTACAGGAATCAAACACATTCCACTGACTTGCTTAAAGTTCTGCTAATGAAACCCTGCCAGGATATTAAGAAACATGAAGAGATTTGCACATCAGTAAATTCAAGAATTACTACTTTAAAGTAACTTAAGACCTGCAACCACTTAGGACAGCATAAAATACACTAAGAACTATAAATCCTCAAAATCAGATTATCCTAAATCAGAGGTAGGACCACGAGGCACGTTCCTGATGCATCAAGAGATGTGAACTGGTAAATGTACCAATATTCAAACCATCTGACTGTTTCTCCTTGAGACCGAGGAGTTCTCAAGAGTCCTTTTCCCCTATGTCAGTGTCATCTGCTAAGATTCAGACCTGTTCCGATCCCCAGGGCCACCAATCCACCAAGCACCACCAATCATACAATGTTGCCAATCCAACCTGACACACTGCAAGACACAGGCAATGCTGTGGTTGAAGGAGCAACTTCCAGTGAGGTGACAGAATCATAATGACCCTCAGTGAAACACTACTCAGTTTTATCACTTCTCTTTAATAGATAGAAATAGAAAGGATACTGAGTTGCTTGAGCACATGCAGAGAAGAGCAGTGAGACTGGTGAAGGGACAAGAAAAAAAAGGATGAAGTGGAGCAACTGCAGGAACTGGAGTTGCTGTTCTGGACAAGGGGAAGGAGAAAGGAGGACCTCAGCACTACCTACAGCTACTGAAAGGAGGTTGCAGAGGGGAGGGTGTCCATTTCTTTACAAGTGATAGGATGTGAGGAAATGGTTTCACTCTGTGCCAGGAGAGGTTTAAATTAGATATTAGGAGGAATTATTCCATAGAGAAGGTGGTGAAACACGTAATGGGCTGAGGGAAGCAGTACAGTCCCTGGATCTGGAAGCATTTAAGAGACATGTAGACATGGCCCTAAGGGACATGATTTGATTGTGGGATGTAGTAGGTCATGTAACCCATTGGACTTGCTGATCTTCAAGATCTTTTCCAACCTAGATGATCCTGTGATTTTAAGTCATTCAGCTTGTTTTTCTTAAAATATAAGCAGTGTTTTTACTAAATCAGTCACCAAAATTGATAAAACTACAGTTTGCCTGCTATCAGGTCTCTCATCCCAAAACTAGGAAGTAGTTCACATATCACAGTTCCCTTAAGTTTTAAAATTTTCAAAGGAGGGAATAGACAACTGACATTTATACATGTGTAAATACGGAATTGCTCAGGGATGTTACAAAGCTACCTTCATGATTTAGGTTTTTTTTAATAGCTAAAGTGAAAGAAGGAGAAAAAAATTTAAAACTTTTGAGTTTGTTTCAGCACAATTTTTAACCATTTGCAATAAATTGTCCACACTATCTTCTGGCAATTCCTACTCAACTGAAGAAGCTCATGTGGAAACGCACAGAATTGCAGTTTCTTTGCGCTCAGATCTGCTTTGGCATAGAAAAAGAAAGCTGTTTGCGTTGCTTGACTTCAGCTCTGCTGTCTTTCAGTAACACCTAAGTTTTCAGGCTTTTAGCACTAGAATCTGAATGAAAGCATTAGGATCAGTAAAAACACAACACTGAACTTTCATTGCTCCGGGACCACCAATGCTTACTTGACATATATGCTGCTCTAGTTTACATGAGTCTGCTTTAAAACATCTAATCTTCTTTCACTGCTTATGAGAACACATGAATCCAATCCAAATGTGCAAACTAAACATTTTCTCTACTACTAAACTCTCTCTATGGTTACAGCATAGTGCCATCTGCTGTACATTTCCTTATGTACAATTGTTCCAATCACCAGAGTAACTCCGAAAACATGACGGTTTATTAAAAAATTTGAAGCACAAGCAGCCTTACGGTGCACAACTTTGTCACTATTTTTTTAATATATATTTTATTTTTTTTTTAATATAGAATATGCACTACATATTCTGTTCTGTAAGTACTCAAAAGGCTACACAGATGTATGCTAACATATGGGTGGCTGCTGAATAAAGAAATCAAATGAGACCATAGGGAGCCACGGCTTTTATTTCCCTCAGAAAAAAAAAAGCTGATTTTTATGGTCACAGCTGGAGTTCACATGAATCTTCTTCAACTAAACATTAATACGCACTTTTTATCGCATTCCCTAATTATCAACAATTGATGACACAGACTAAAGGAGCTGCCAATTTTCAGAGTTCATTCTTCTTCAGCTCACAATCAGCCATAAATTTCCTTTTTTTTTTTCAACAGAAAGACATAAAAAAAAAAAAGAAAATGTATCCTTGGAGGCAGTTAATTAAATGTTCACAGTAAATCTGTAGGATAATATAACTGAGCATGACTACTTCATCAGAGCTGCACTTAAATGAATAATACAGTGAGAGCTCCTTGTGCTGTTCTTAAGATATTCCTACCCTCCCTTCATCCAATGATCTATCAGACTTAAGATGTTCCTTCCTTTTCCAGTGAGGTTATTATTGAAATAATAGGAAATCGCAGACCTTAAGGAAAGAGGTTAGTCTTTCCAACGTCTAAGAAACTCCCTTTAGTCTACAGATGTGTTATTTTTTTCTTTGCCAGTGCAGGGACTACTAAATTATTGTCCAGCAAGAGCTACAAATACTCTCCGGTTCCACTTGTTCACACAGTCACACATTAAAACTACCCAAGGCCTCACAGCACCTCTCTCCATGACTTCCTAGATTGCAAAAGCTAAGCAAACACAGCCAGCTTGTTAATGCAGTGCCTCACTACAGCCCTGGGGAGTTCCTAGGGGTGCAGCAGCTCCGTTGGGTGCTGCAGCCCCTGTGCTAAATTCTTCTGCGCTAAAAATGAATGGGTTTTGGGGCGGAATACTGGTCCATTTTTCTCTTCCAACACGTTCCCCTTAGTGCAGTTGAGTACCACAATAACATTCATGTTGTTTTGTCTTTAAAATTACATGTATGATTCACTCTTGGGAGCATTTAGACTTCTGAAAACTGGTTTCTAGAAACATAATGTCTTTCACTAAATGGAGGGAGAATTCAATTTACTGTAGTATGTTCTCAGTTTCTTTCATTATTACATGAACTGAAATGTGCTGCATGTATGTATACTTCATGGGGGTTATCCCAGGATATTCTGCCTTAGTATTTTAGATAATTCTGATAAATTCACTACAAGTGCAATTTTTCCCCAGATCAGGTGACCCTCAAGTTTCAATTTCCATGGTCATAAAATAGGCTGAAGATCAATGTTTGCACTCAAAGTGGAAGATACATTTCAAATATCAGATGAATTTTACAGTACACTGCAAAGTTCTGAATGCTCAGACTTGGCAATATCACACATGGTTAATAACACTGCAACTGAACTCCCCTATCTCAGCAACAACAATCACATCTAGTCTCAGTTTTGCAAACAACAGGAAGCTGGAGCTCTCCAATCTACACAACAACTGCAGTAGACACAGAGGGGAAAAAAATAAAGTGGTGAAAGATACTGCTGTCTTATTGAGTGTATCTGATGAGCCTGCTGTGATATTTCATTGATTACAAAATGAACATGTGGAGAAATAACCATAGAAGGGTACAAATATTTCTCTGGAGTCACACCAGCTCTGCCAACCATGAAATGTATGCTGCTAAACTACTGATGCTGCTTGCAAATTAATGTTCTCTACAGAGAGAATTTTTGAGCGGCAACATTTTGAACAGCTGATTTATAAGGTAAAGAAGGAAAAGGGATCAATCTGAATTATTCTAGTGAAAATATCACAGCTAACTTCTTGCAAGTCTTGATGTACATTGTCTCAGCAAGAAACAGAAACTTCATGCCTCCCTCAAGCCTCTGTCAACAGAAATTGCACAGACAAATGTCAGCCACAACAGGAAACACAATTCTGGTTTTGCAGAAATCCAAAAGCTAACAACATTCTAGAAAATGCAGAGTACTTGCTTTTCTCTAGAAAATGCATAAATGAGAGAGATAAAGAAGTGCAATATATTTACCAAATTGTGTGCTACTATCCCCTTTGAGTATCAAAAGTGCAATATGAAAATTACCTGAAGAGGTAGGTGCTCAGTGCTTTGGTACTGAAGGCAGCCCAGGGGAACAGGGCTGTTTCCCAGGCAAGAGCCCAAACCCATTGAGGACAACAACACTGCAGCTCTACTGAAAGAGGGGCTGCATCAGCTCAGTCAGGCTCCCACATACAACTCATTCACTTGACGTTAATTAAGAAGGAGTAAAATTCGCTCTCAATAGCCATTCCTAAGCAAATTTGCTCTGTATGGGTGAAACTTGTTTTGTACTGAAGTGTTAAAGATTTTTCCTTTCCATCATTCTTATGGAAACTAAAACAAGGCTGTTTTCCCATAGACTTATCCAAATCAGGTCTGTCATCAATAATTCAGCACTAAGAACAATGCATATCAAGTAGTAATCTGAGTTTATTAACAAGTATTTTTGTCATGGGTGCCTGGGTTTAAATCTGGTTTAAAATCATTGATAAGTGCAAGAGGATTTTGAACATGCAAAACAACTTCAACACTCAAAATGTTTTTATCCTTAATTTTGATGACTGGAGAGCTTCCACATGTGGCACTTAAATACATATTTTGCTGGGACAGACTACAGATGAACCCAAACCAAAAGTTCTTTCAGTGGAGGATATCCCAAGATGTGTCTTTTAGGTTTCAACTGAGCAACAGACTGAAAAGATTCCTGAACCATAAACTGACTCATTTTGCTGAAGATGCCTGGTTGTTTTACTTATTGTAAGAAGTACTCCATTTGTAAGGATTTTGATCAGCCTCCAAAATCACCATTGCAATCTGCAACAGCATCAAAAATATGAATTAATGTTTGAGAAACTGTCAGTATTTTTCTTGCTCAGCCTCCAAAACACTACAATCTAAAGCTGAAATTGAACATCTTCTCTTATAAAAACATCCTCCAACAAAATGTATGCACATAAATAATCCTATCATACCTATTTTGTTTTGGTTTTGCTGATGGTTTTACATAATAGACAATCAGGAAGCTGACAGTTTCTATTTTCAATTCTGTCAGACACAAGTGTGAATAAAAGGTATCTGAATCACTGATAACCCAACTGATGCAAACTGATTCAAACAATACAAGCTAAATCCTGGCTCCCCTCAGACCCTTATTGATTTTCCCAGCCCAGTTACTAAAAGAACATCATTACTTTGAAATGTAAGTGCAGTTCATCCTCTACCACTAAGTTATCAGAAATCAGAATGCATGGAATAACCTAAGTGAGACTGATATTAAATGATGCACATTGTGCTGGTTTTATCCTTAACAGAGTATTATAAATTGAATTTGTGAAAAGAGGAGACAACTTTAAGAAGGAGAGACTCTCTGAGAGTGAAGAGAACTTTGTCAGTACCCAGGCAGCCCAGGCTGGGTGGAGCAAGAGCTACTTGTTCATTAAAAAAAAAAAAACATAAAAGACTCTCTACTTCCTCAGCTTTGCTTTCTGTGTAGTCACCTATTACCTGCTGTTTTCAGTACCCATTGTCTTTTGACTCCAAATAGTTGAGCATCATTCTGAATTTGAGCCAAAACCGGACAGATTTTGTTGTGACAATCATTACCCACATAGCTAATTTTGCTCAAAGACTAAATTCTACTATCATGAGTAGAACTAATACTATTTCAGCGCAGACAGTTGAATAACACCAGTTATCACCCAAATGCGGAGTTATAACATCCAGAACCAAAAATACTAACTTCCAAATTCCACTTTGGATTTGCCAAGAGTCTCCCAAATCACAAAACTGGCCCTGGAAGTCCTTCTAGATAAGGTGACAAAGAGTCTAAAGAGTTGAGGCCCAAAGGATCCAAAAACATCTATTTGCTTGCCTAACCTTGGAGACAAGGGGAAAATAACAAATATGAAAAGCACCGTTTCGCATATAATGAGGAAAAGGGTAGAGAAAGAGCCAATCAAACCACAGACTCTGATTAGCGATATCCATTTGTCATCATTTTCTTAGAACAGCTGAGAACTACACAGAATCAAGCAACTGACAGAGTGCAACAGTTACACTTGGACGGTGATAGTTTCTGTCCCTCAAGTTACCCAAATAGGATTGGTCCACGTTATATTCCATGGGTAGGGTAGCATTTTCTCTCTGCTTTTCCATCAGTGCTAAGCCCAATATTAGTGCCTATTTGCCTTCTGCTCCATGCTGAGGCCCAGCACCCCTATAAGTTCTGATTTCTTGTCACATCATGGAAACATCACAATTAGACGCCTCCTAACAGTCCTTTTCCCAGGGACACTTGCCAGCAGATGCAAGTGTAGCAGACATTACAATGGGAGAAATCTTTCCAAAGTAATCAGTGTGTCAGAGTTTTCTGTTGTTAAGACAAAAATGAAAAACTGTGACAAACTGAATATAAAATCACAATGTACACTCAGCACATGAATTAATCAGTTCACTGTGTGTAACTATGATAAGTCGCAGGTTTGTTCTGCTAAAATGTCAAAGGCAAATGTCAGTCACCTCAATATCCTGGTTATCAGAATAATAGCAGAAAATGATTAAACGTAAAGACAATTGCTTCACCATTTCGAGCAGTTCTGCAGAAAGGTATACACAACTACCGTGGTAAGGCAAATAATTCATTAACTACAATTCTCTCAGACTCAATTAAAGACCTAATGAAAGAAATGGCACTACTTCTATTTAAAAATCAAAGAGCTTAACAGGGGGCTGGAGTGGATCCACAGACGTACTTGTAGCAGCACGGAAGGTCTGTCTCCATGAGATGAAAATTTCAACCCCACATCACGTACCAAAGCAGCACATGGGATAAGCGAGGGGCCCTGGCAGGTAATGGCCGGGATGGAGCAAGTGTGAGCTGGGCGTTCTCTGGTTTTATAAAGGAAGGCTTAAAGAAAGGAGGGAACAGATTCTTCAGCATGATCTGTTGCAATGGGGCAAGGAAAAATGGTTTCGAACTAGAAGAGGGGAGATTTAGATTGTATTATAAGGAAAAGGTTTTTACAATAAGGGTGGTGAGGCTGGAACAGGTTGCCCAGAGAGGTGGTGATGTCCCACCTCTGGAGACACTCCAGGTCAAGCTGGGGGGGCCTCTAAGCAACCTGATGTAGGTGTCCCTGCTCATTGAAGGGGGTTGGACTAGGTGACTTTGAAAGTTTCTTCCAATTCAAACGATTCTATGATTCTACATTCAGTTTTCAAAAAAGCTACAGTGAGGTCACTGGTTGCTGCAGCTCTAAATCACTGAGCTCATCAAACATTTGCTTTTACATTAGTGGAGTTTACAACTCATTTTTTCTAGATTATTTACCACATTCATCAGAAATATTTAGGGAACACTTTTTAAAAACAGATGAGACTTACATTTGATCTAGTTCTTCATCCAGGGATAGATGCCTATTTTCTTTTATTAAATAAATAATGTATAGACAGGAAGTATGGCTGGGACTGTTTTTATTTATTTTTTGTTAAATTTTCACACTGTACAGGAGTTCCTAGGCATGTTACCAAATGAAGTTCCAGAACATTACTTCTCAGAGTCCTATTCAGTTTTCGGGTTGCATTAAGATCTTTAAAGATCTTCAATTCTGAAATAAATCTGCTTTTTTTACTCTGTTGTAAGTATCTTACCTGGACTGCTATTAGACTATACAGAATTCATTAATATGTTTTTAGCAATTAAGTCTCAAAACCATACTAAACACTGCTTAGTAAATGTTACTGTTCATAACCTGATCATAGGCTGAGATTTCATCCAAAGCAAACAGGTATGACAAAAAGCACGTTGTTGAATGTTACTACATACACAGAAATGTACTCTTGAAGTCACATCAAGAGTTCTATCTTAATGTATTATTCAGGGTAGTGCTTTTCTAAGCATGCTTGACAACTCCCTTTAAAAGAGCCTAAAATTGGAAAATATTCTTAGATAATTTAGAACACTCTTTAAATCACTTTCAGTCTTCAGAACTGATTCTTGATGAAGTTTTTAGAAAGTCATCCTAATCCAGTGTTCTCAGAAGATCCAAATTAATCTCAGCCTTCTGCAGGCTTCTGGATACCTCCCTCCCTGGACACGAAAATTCTCCTCAAACACTGCGAAACTCAAAGTGAAGTTTAGAGCTCAGGCAAGTTCCCCTAAAGTCTGTCATGCCAATGTCAAATGGAAAAGGTTATTCATGATATTAAAAAAAAAAAAACAGCAAAAGCACACAAAAGCAGATTGATCACTGACATTACGAATACATAGCGTAATGACTTTCACTAAACCTTCTCTAATCAAGGCAGGTGACAAAAATCAAAGGAATTTCTACAACATTTTCACTGAATTTCGCAAGCTCTCAAACAGTGAAACAAGGGAAATATCAAGCAGCCCATTGCTGCTCACATCCCTTTCTACTTCAGCCTTCAACTTCCTACCTCACAATTACTGGATTTACAAGCCTGAAATAAAATGCAAACTATCTGTCTTAGAAATGATCATTAAAGAGTTGCAGAAAACATCAATTACAATAAATAAGTCATTCCCTTACCTTTACAGTTTCAGAAGCATGTAATTTCTGCTGATGTTCTGGAAAGCTTCTCAATCATGATCACCTATTTGCTGTCATGCATTAAAATACCAACTGTAAACTAAAAGTTAAACATGAGCCAGATGTCTGATATACATCAATTTTACAGTTTGTTTCACTAATCATCTGACTAAATTAATGTGTTTAAGAAAAAAATCTCTATGAATTTATTACAAAGAAAACATCTGTTCTGCCTTTAATTCTTACTGCTACTGACATGAGGACTGGTGTCTGCATTTTCGGACCAAATAAGTGTCATTGCCCTTTTAAAACCAAGAAGAGGCAGGTTGTCCCTCAAGACTCTTGGCTGTAGACTGGTTTCACTGAAGTAAAATTACTGCAGTTAGTATTCACAACATCTTCTCTTCCTCCTCCTTAACACCCAGGGAGGGAAAGCTTCAATTATAATGAGTTTTATGGCAACAAAGCCAGAATCAAATTGTGTCTGAGGCCGGCAGGAACTCTGGGTCCATCTGGCCAAAACCCTGCTCAAGAGGGGCCACTCAGAGCAGGGTGCCCAGCAAGAAGCCTAGGTGGCTTTTGATGATGTCCAAGGAAGAGAGGTTTCACATCCTCTTGGGACAGCCTGTACCACTGCTCCATAAAAGCCAAGAACCATCAGTACAAGGGGAACACCTATTGCATGGTCCTTGGAATATCCAGAGCCAGACAAAAGCACAGCAGCTCAGCCTCTGCACTGGCACCAACACACTGCAAAAGAAACATCTTATAAAGAAATGAATTCGTATATATGCTTCTTCCTAGGTTTTTTCTTCTGATAGTTTTGGCCCGTCAGAAGTGAAAGGTAAAAAAACAAAATGGAGAAAGATTAGAGTTGAAGATCATGAGATGCGTATTTCTGTTTTGTTTGTTTATACACACACACACACACATATATATATATATATATAATTTTTTTAAGAGATGGAAAAAAATAGTTCTATTACTTTAAATAGGGAGGTTTGTTTTTTTTTTCCCATGAACAATAGGAAATTTCATTTTTTAACACTACCTCAGGTTGTGGCTAACACCAGGAAAAAAATGCATGTCAGTTTTCATAAGGCAGTCTTCTGCCAGAAGAAATTCAGACATTTTCATTAAAAAATTAGATGGCTCTGCTGTTAGAAGTTCTCAGAATAATTACTAGGAGAGAGAAGGAAAATAAATACTTGTGGTGATCTTATACAATATGCACCCAAGTCAACATTCAGAGGTAGATCTCCTAAACAGACAACACGACTTTCTTTCCGAGAAGCACAGATAGATTTGGAAACTGAGATAGCCATGGTTCATTCTATATTACAGAGTGCAATTAATACGCAAATTTAGTAATTACACGCTGTTCAAATGTTCAGAAAGTTAAGCTGTTTAAAGAAACAAGGGAACACAGCTCTCTTAAGATAAGAGTTTCTGTGGTGGTGTTTGATTCTTTTTGCATTAGAAAGTTGGACCATTTTTAACACCTGTGAACAAGTATAATTTTTAGTTTGTTTTTTTTTTTTTTAATTTAATACAAACGTGCAAGTGGTTGTTGATCATTCACAGCTAAAACCGTAATATATAAATTCTTTTTCTAGTGCATCATCAGGATTGTCTTGAGAATTCCTCACATGTATGAGGGCTGCTCCAAAAGTCATCCTCCATCCAATAGAACAGGAGTTCTATTACATTGGCCCGTGCTGTCAGAGGTGGATGCTGGTGGTACAGCAGTACAGGCCAAACCTTCCCACCAATGTCCCATTACATGTTGTCACCCTGTGACAGACAGCAGCAGAGGGGCACTCTGACATAACGGCGTCTGACATGGAAGTGCGGATGGATCTAACACACTGCATTTAATTCCTCTGTGCAGAAAAAACCAGCATCCATTGACATTCATCAATTGTTGCTGAACGTTTATGGAGACCTATCAGTGGGTGTGAGCACAGTGAGGCAGTGCACGTTGTATTTCAGCAGCGGTGACAGCAACAGTGGGGGACCTCCGCTGGTGCAGATGTTTATGAACACAGCACGCAGGCTCTTGTTCAACGCTGTTGGAAATTGCACAGCTAATGGTGGTGACTATGTTGAAAAATAGTGTTTTGTAGCATAGAATTTGCTCTATCAAACAGTGTTATTGTGCTCTTTGTAGCTGCTTTAACTTCCACAGAAATAAATGGGAGGCACTACTTTCAGAGTGACCTACTTATACAAGCCAAATACCAACAGCATTTTCACTGTAATTAGGGGGTGATGTCAACCTTAGCTGGTACAAAACTTCAGTTATTACTTCTCTCACCCCCAACCACACTTCTTGAATCATGCTGTGACCTGAGCTTTCTCTGTTTGTTCTCCTTGGAAAAGGCTTTTGTTTTCTCTTTTGAGGTAACTCCCAATGAAATAAACAAACTACAGAATTTTCTTTATTAGGACAGTTTATTTTTTTTTGACTTAACATAACCCTCCCTGAAGTAAAATAGTTTTCACTGAATTTTAAGAAAGGCTCTTAAGAAATTTTCATAATTTCACAGCATTCTTTTTGCAGAAATAGTTCTCTTAATCTGATTGCTACAAAGCTGTGGCATCCCTGGTGTCCATATATAGTCAGTCACAAACGCCTTTAATTCTGTATGCACATCATCTATGAAACAAGAATTCTGGTGCAGTGTTTAAAGTCCCATTTGGTTAAAATTACATTTTTTTCTGCCTGATCTATTACAAAGGTGCATTGGCATTTAATCAGAAATAAATTCTACAGGCACACAGGGAAAAGAAAAAAAGAACTCTGTCATCACCACAGCAAGAGTTGAAAATAGCCCGCACAGAGAGGAAACATCAAGGATGATCGATTAAAATCTTGGGAATTCATTCAGGCTCCCCAAATGTACATTACGATTACTGCATTTTAGCAAAGCCTCTCAAATTCGAGGCGCAGCGCACGTCACGCTGAGTACAACAGACATTTGAAGGAAGGAAACTCAATACGGTCGTTACTTGCTTCCAGCCAATTTCTATCCAGTCATCACTTCAGCATTCAATACCATATTTTCAATAAGGGCATTATTTTATGGAATTAGAGGTAGAAGAATATTATTTTCTGACAAACGTTAGCAAGTAGCATTTTTCAGCACTCAATCAAAACATGCCTTCTGTTAAAGGCATGTTAAAATGCACACAACTTAACAGCTGGCTCTTAAAAATCTGTTAACCTTTGCAATTCTGCGTTACGATACAGCCACTTCCAGAACTTGCCCTGTACATTATTGGTTTTGACAAAGTCATGAAAGCTTAGATTAGGCTTCTATTAAAACTTACAGCTTATGACAGATTTGTCAGTTTTAATTTATATCTGGTTCAGGACTATCAAATTATACCAATTTGAGATTTTATGATATGATTTCTACCAAGGGAGGAAAGATTATTAGGTAACGCGATATCAACTAATGCAATTCAGTTCAGAGAAAGTCATTTACAGAATTTACTATCAGAGGCAAATAGGCATATTTTATTCACTCAATGCCTTTCTTCACTTTAAAAATAAATCTCCATGTACTCTGCATATATTTTATATACGCTTATAAAATGGAGCACATTACTTTCCTTATGTATTCATAAACCCGTGATACAGATTTAGTTCAGAGCTAGTATTCCGTCAATTCTCTTGCTTTCTTTTCCATCAACACTAACGAGAATTATACCAAAATGAAGAAAAATAAACCAAAAAAACACAGTAATTGGACAAAAGGGACTTTCTATAGCTAACACCTGCTTTGCACAGTACTTTGGGGTGCCTCAAGAGATGGATATGCAGTTCCTAGGCCAAGGCACGAGTTCCTCCTGTGATGAAAGAACAGCAGAAGGGTCCCCCTTCCAAGCAGCCCACCTGGACTAGGGGCAGCAAAGCCCTGCAACAGGATAGTCATGGCCCAGAAGCTCCTGCCAAGCACAGCAGGGCAGGCCACAGTGCAGGTAGGTACAGTGTAACCTGCAGAGAGAAGGCCCAGAGTTGCTCCTCCTCAGGTGAAAACCTTTCAGCAAAGCATTACAAGCAGTGGGAGAGTAAATCTACCCACATTCTTGGTTACCTTGTCACTTCACAGAGAGCCAGAGCAGCACACACCATTCACTGGATGTGGTTCATCACCTACAGGCCCCCAACCACCGTTAGCCACTCCCTGGAACTAGTGGGCCAACTGCCAAAAACATATGGTTTTTCTTAATCAACATCCCAAATTTTTCCCCTCTAGACCCCAGAAAAGCCTTTCTAGTGCCTGCCAACTCAAGGCAGTGAGGATTTAAATGCTTATTTACTTCTTGCATCCCTGTATACTGCAGTAAATGATGATGTGCAAGGCTCAGTACTACTGAAACTCTGATTTTCCCGAGTTAATTATACGCTTTTCTACCTACTCATTATTAACAGTTTACTTAGCACGCACTGCCTCTCATCATGGTCATGAATTCAACCCACACAAATAAAGCAGAAGTTAGATATGAGAAACCAGGAAACTGCACTTACCTTATTACAAGAAAGACAAATCTCTTACCTCAAGTAAGCTTTATCAGAGCACTACTCGAATCTATTTCCAGCATTCGCTCCATCAGTGGAGTTAAATCTTTGCTACTGGACTATAAAGAATAATGAACTATGGCAAGGCCGTCTGGTGATTTCTTACCATTAAGAGAAATACTGAATGCAGTCTTCAGTAATGCAAAAATTAACAGGTCAGCACAGATCTGCCTCAACAACACTGCTGCACAGGCATTTTTCTGTGAAGTTTACGTGATAGCTACAACAGTGAAACCAAAAACGCTGTACTATGCTAAAGGAGAAAGAGAAGAATGATGATTCTAGACACAGCTATCATATATGAAAATATAACATGTTAAATGGAAAAAGATGACCACTGGGCTTAAAGAGGATCCAAGCAGACACGAAGGGAAGAGAAGCAAGGTTTTGAGGAAAAGCTAGCAAAAGGCCAAATACCAGAGGATGCTGGAAAATGTTGACAGTATTGCAAATAAATATTTGGCCCTTTCCCACTCTTGAGTTTATGTGTACACCTTACAAGAGAGCACAGGTAACATTAAAAAAAAATGTTTGTGTTATCTAGATTAAAAGAGGGAAGAAAAAAAAAAAAGGGGAAATATCATTAGATATCAAACAGTCGTCCAGGCATTTGTCTGTAAGATAGAACAAATGACTCAGCACTGGTCAGTGCAGGAATGCTGACACTAATTATGCTTTCCAATGCAGACTCAGTAGCTCTTTCTCCAGTATGTCTGTTTTCCCCCTCCAAACTTTTAAAGGTTCTGTTATGAACATATAAGGAACTCCCCAGCGGAAGTGAAGACAAATTCGGATATTTTTTCCTTTATTGAAAGAAAGCTGCTGAGCTGCAGTTCTGCAGTGCAACTGTAGGAGCTAGCCTGCATTCCCCAAGGGCGGCCAACGAACAGCGCAGACGTCAGCGTGCCGACAGTGTGTCATCCATGACTTTGCCACCCGCGCCATGGGGAATGCCTGACTTCACCTGTGAGTCTGCACAAGTGACAGTAAAGCACAACAGAAAAGTAAGGAAGATATTCTGTTCCCGGGTTTTTAAAACAAGCGATGACCCCGTGAAGTAGATGCTACCTTATTTCTGTCCCTTCTGAATTTATATGACAGCAGAGTTTATTTTCAATAGCAATAATTCTGAACATGTTTCAAGTTCTGCCTAATGGGAAATTAGATCATGTGATGGAAAAAATGATTCTCGCTTAAAATGAAACAAAAATGCTGAACAAAATATATCTACCTCTGACAAGGTATGACTGTGGTCGCATGCTTAAACAGAAGCACTGGCATAAATACCTTTAATAAACACAAGACTGTCATACTGCAGTAGCTAATCAAGTTTGAAACACCTTTCCACTTCAGTTTTATTGCATAAAGGGAACATCCAGAGGAAACTCGTAATATGAAAATCCTGAATGCTTTGTTTCACTGTTATCAACACTGTGTCTTACCTTTGATACCACAGCACTATCCCCAGCTCCTAGATCTGAAGCTAAATCAGCAAGATGCTAACAATACTGCCTTATTTTTCTCCACAGAAAACTTCAGACAGGATATTAAAAAATATTTCATCTCCAAATACATAATTACCATGCATTTAGTGTATGATGTGCAAAACTAATACTAATAAAAAGTACCAAAACAGAATGAAATGATAATTTATACATTTTTTACAACACATCCTGCAGCCTTCCTGCGCTCCCTCTCCCTCCTGTCTGGGTACATTACTCAGTGAGAAAACCAGATCTGCTCTTCACTTCCAGTGCATTCCAAAGCACCATTAGCTCATCTGAAAGCAATACAGAGGAGCTTCATATCCCCTTGAACTTATGTCAGTTAGTAAACACTTTCCAAACATTGTTACGCTACCAAGCACTGAGAGCCACAGTCTGTATCTCCAGGCCAAGTGACTTGAAAGACAAGAAAGGAATGGGCTTTTGGCTCATCGCTAACAGCCTTTAACCACATCACATTTTTAGAACCTGAACAAGCCACTTTCTGCAACCCAAAGGGAAACGAAGGTTTGCAAGCAGGTCAAACCCCTCCTAAGAGCCTCAGCTGCAATCATGAAAGTTAAATGAAAACTGAGGTAAGCTGTGCATGAAGCCAAGAACCATTCAAAGCAACTGATGAGAAACAAACAAAACAAAAAACACCTCCCACAACAAACACACCCTAGCCTCCATGAACACCTCCATGAGGTCGCAAGAGGAGAAAAAAAACCTCAAAGGACACAGAGGGACAGTAAGAAAACAAGAGCTGAGAGCATCTTAATCCCTTCCTAGCTATCTCAAAGTTCTGTAGTGGAGGACTCACCTGCTGCAGCAAGCCAGCTGGGTGGGAGCCCATGAGATGCTGCCCCCTCTGCACAGACTGCACACTGCTGATGCCCCAGGGGTGCTGACCACCCAAGAACTACACAAGCACACTCACTGCAGGCTGCCTGTGTGGGTTAACCTGCACAAGGGCAAAACAGTTCCTTCCCTTCCAAAACTGGACCGAGATCACTCACAGGGAATAGACACAAGCAACTTAACTATTGCAGATCCAACTGCTTTAAAAAGCTGTGGCCAGACAGACAGCTCCCAAGAGACATAATATGTTGTCCTTGGGCAAACCAGGAACAGTTTTCTCACGGCCTCTTTCAGGTGCCTTCCTTTCAACAAACAGCCTGTTTGCTGCTGATGTTTAAAAACTCATGGCCTAAATATTTGTTTGCAGCTGCCACAGTTGCAGCTGTTCCAGTTCTGCGGCTCAAGCTTTGCTGCCCTGTACAGGTAAGTATCCATAGCCTCAGCTCACAGTAAAACATTCAGAAAAGCTCACGTAGCTTCCTAATGGCTACCCCCCACTCACCAGTGCTCTTACAGCTCAGAGAGGGCCAACCTGGAGGCCCTAAGACTGCTAAGGTGCATTTATCCAACCAGAACACAGGAACAATTTGAACTGAAGTGGGTTTTTTTTTTCCTTATATCTGTTCTCTGTAGTTCAGAAACACATTATTTTGTTCCACTTCAACTGTAGCTTGAATCTGGCTGCTAATGTAAGCTTTCAGAAGCTGACTTCATGTCCCAGGAGACGAAAACAGGAAGAAAGAAATAACAAGTGAGGTTAACTTGCCCACAGGCCACACAAGGTCAAATACTGTGTGTCATATACTAACTGCAGACTCCATGCAAAAAGCTAGGCTTCACATCACAGCTTGTCCGTGCTGCCAGAGAGCCCACAGACCATAAGCATCCCCAGGCATGAGTACTCCAGAATACACTGGCATCAGAGCTAACAAGGCAAGCAGGAATGAATAAACCCAGGTGTGATTTGCCATCTATGATACATAGCACTAAAAAGCACAGTGAAGTTACTTTTTTTTTTTTCTTAATCCAGATGGGGCAAATCTATTTACATAGGCTACTACCATACTGACAATGTAACTTGGAAATGAAATCATGATCTGAAGCCCTAAAAATAAACAAATAAATAAGTAAAGAGTGAAGTAACTGATAAGAATCTGAATGCTGCAACTGTTACACTATATATAGATACTTACCACAAGGGCTCAGGGTGATGGGTGGATTTGTTTGGGTTTCAGGCTGGGGTGAGGGAGAGTATAAGCCTAGCTATGGGTAAGAAGATAGCTGTATGAAAACTAAGCAACTCCTAGTTGTAAAGTAAGGTGACCCTAGGCTATAAAGTAGCAAGAGTAAGTCCTGAGATTACTGAACTGTACAAATCAGGACACTCAGGATATGGTAGAGGATAAACATACATGAAAGCAATTTTTTTTGTCAGTCTGTTTTTGCAAAACATCCTCCACTAGGGAAACATTTTCATTGTGGCTGACTTCTCTGGATGATGAAAGGAAGGTTATGTCATTTTCTATCAGACTATCAGACAGTACAGAAATGTTACAGGAAGGCTTCCCTCTCCCTCTCAAGTTTTAGCTGTACAGATCTTCAAGGTTTACACCCCAGCCTGATGCTGAAGCTTCCCACAGCTCTGCTGATAAGATTTGCTGTCTGCAGCCAGAATTAAGATTTCTATCTACTGATGAGGTATAGGAAAAAAATCTCAAATATACACTAGCTGCAGTGGTACGCTGCAAATTAGCAACACCCTCATCCTGATAGAGCTGCTGTTTGGCTGGACACAGATTTTATTTTATTCTTTAAACAATACCTCAGCCCTCAGAGGCTACCTCACTTCCTACCCCACACAGAGGGCATTCCTACTGTTAGTCATGTCACTGGCCATTCTAATTGGCAATAAAACAACATGAAGGATAAAATAAGGTTGATAGAGCAAACCTGCTTAGGAGGCAAATCCCCCATGTTAAGGAGGAATTATTCACTACACTCATGAATTAAGATCTTCAAGCACTAAAAATGTTTGCTGTCACTGTAACTTGTGTTGAATTACACAATTTAAGAACTACAGGAAAGAAAAAAAAAAAAGAAAAAACCCACCTTTTTTAAATTACCCAGATGATTCCCTGAGGAAATTAAGCTTATTCTATAACATTATCTGCACACTCATTCTTTAAGTCTGTTGGCTGATTTCAGCCAAATGTTAAAGGGAAAAATAATTATGCTCTTCCAAATTTAGTGCAAATCAGCTGCTGAGAAACGTTGCTAGCTAATTTTGCACCGAGCACGAGGCCCTGCAGTCGCTCATAAAGCACCACTTGGCAGCAGCCACCACCAGGTGCTGTGCCCGCTGCAAGGGTCGCTGCTTCCTCCAGGGTGCCAGCAGAGGGGCACTTCGGGGCCAGCAGACAGCTAATGAAATCAGGCTTCATTAGCTGTGATGCTCAGACACCCAACTGTTACGCCTCATCATTGCTATTTACCTTTTCACTTTTTCACTAAGGAGCCCATTAGCCGTGACTAGGCAGCATCACTGAAAGAGGCAGTCAGTAAGTGCTATCAGATAGATTTTGACAGCTTAAAATCTCATCCTGTGCTGTATAACAGTGAACAGACTCTGAGACAAGGTCCTTCCCAATGTTTCTAGCAGCTGACAGAACAGTGGGCACTGGAAATCCCTGGGAAGACAAGCCAGGATTGATTGATGGCATTAAGATACACACACAAGAATAAAACAGAGATGAATCTTGGGCAGTGATAAAAAGAGAAGCACAGTTAATGCAGTAATGTGACATTTAATTTGTCAGCAAAGTTTCTGGATGCTCGCAGCAATCTGATTAAGAGATTTAAAGGAGCTTGATATATAGAGGAACAGAATAAAAGCTGTAGAAGACACTTCAGTGGTAAGTGTGTATACTCTTTATGCTGAAAATGGTACACTTTTGCACAAAATGAAGAACACACAAGTTCAGACACAGTTTCAATGTATCCACAGGCCTTATCCACCAGGCAATGAAGTCCAAGGACTCCTTATTTGAAGCTTCTGGAAATCACACGGAAGTGTGAACGTCCATCACTGTTCCTGGGAAAGGGGTTTTATGGCACCCACACTGTTCATCCTGCATCACTGAGGAAGTGACAGGGAAAGAGGGACTCTGTGCTCAGAGAGGCACCAAGAAAAAAAATATTGTAGTTTAGTGCAAACTAGAAGAACTCTTCTAGCCCAGGCGTGCCGTCTTCCACCCTAATTCTCATCATAAAGTTGATTCTTTAGAGGATTGGATCTCACGAGCTTCAGAACAATACACTTGCAGTGTGCAGCAGTCAAATCAGCAATGGCAGACAGCACCAGCACAGCTCTGCTGGCCCTGCCCAATCTTTGCTGCCAACAAGGTGCTCCCCTTCTGATACACCCAACCCCTTGAAAACACATTTGCAGTCTTAAATTGAAACAGCACCAGCACTGGCCTTCTCCTGTGGCATCTATCAGTATTTAACATACCTCACCAGGGCCTTACAAAGGCACACGCATACATTTTACAAGTAGGATAGTTCAGACACTGCAATGGAAACAGCACTGCTGTCCCAGAATACAGTTTAAGGAATCCCATATTCCCATTGCATGCTGAGAGATGAAGAACCCACAGGCTGCTTCATTCTGTGGGAACAACCAGGCTGCAAAGGAGGCTGCCCACTGCTGTCAGGGCACTAATGGGAGCACACAACTCCACAATATTCTGCAAGACACTCCATAAAACTGAAGGTTACCTTACCCTTTGGTTTTATTGCTTCTGTTTTCATTTACAAAGACTACAGCTCATATAGTTTTTGGATAGGGAAAAATAAAAAAAAGTGGAAAAGCACTCCAAGAAGCTGTGGATGCCCCATCCCTGGAGGTGTTCAAGGACAGGTTGGATAGGGCCCTGGGCAGCCTGAGCTGGTGGGTGGTAACACACCCATGGCAGGGCCTTAGAACTAGATGATCTCTGAGGTCCTTTCCAGCTCAAACCATTCCGTGATTCTATGAAAAGAAGAGTAGTCAGTGAGAAGAAAACGGATGCCTGTAGAACTTAAAAATATATAAACAAATGAATGAAAACATTGAGGGTTTTCATTGTTTTATTACAACATCTGAAAAAGCAAAGGAAAAGCCCTATGCTTAAAGGTGCAGCTTTGTCTGCCACAAAGTATACACTGTTTTGGGCTTCAAAACTGTAAGAGGTCAAAAATTTTTTTTTTCCACAAACACTATGAGTACTTGAGTTTATTTTTACTCTCTCTGACTCCAAATAGTTATTCCAAAGGAACACGCTGTGAAGAAGGAGATAAAGCTACAGTCCAAACAACAGAGAGAATCTGTCAGGAAACAAAGGCATCCAAGCATCTGAAGAACTGTCCTCAGCCCTCCACAGACCAGCAACACTCATTCCACAGAGAAACAAGCCCAGGATGGAAGGAAACACTGTCATCAAAAAGTCACTAGGCTTTATAGTAAAAATAGAGTGATTTTCAGAAGTTGAGAATGGGGGAACAACATAAAAAATAATTAAATAAATAAAAATAAAGGTTAATAATTAGTTAATAAGAGAAGGACAAATAAATGGCAGCAAGCACCGTTTAAGAGCTAAAATCTGTGGCTATTGTTAGAGTTTGAGGAAAACACTGAAGTTTTAAAGAAAATAATTGCTGTGCAGATGAGATTCATGTCTGTGAGTCTTTTTTTTTCCCCATCCTATTATTTCTTTACTGCACGCGGCACACTCTGGATGCAAAGATTTCTTATTTTTATTTGTTAAATGAGAAGCTCTAGAAGTTTGCCTAAATCTACCGAATGGTCGATGAAATAATTAGGTTTTGCACAGGAGAGTTTTCTACAGGGCTAGCGGGGAGGTACCAGAAACCCCTCCCTCCACACTCAGGGCTCATACTTCACCCGTGATTGGAGAGATTTGGGTAACAGCCCACACAAAATCACCACTTCAGTCTAATTGCATGCTCACAGAATTCCATGGCCTAGCGAAACTGAACGGTACAATCGCTGCTGGATGAGCACCTTCTGAAAAATGGCTTTTCTTTCTTTTCTATGCTGAGGCTTACGATCAAATGCCTGTTGGATCAGCAGCACATTCACCGAATTACAAACAAATAATATACACATACAGTACTGCAACGGGGAAAACAACCAGGAGGTACTTCTAATAAACCCTTTTCCACTAAAAAAGAAGGTGGGATGCGGATCAGTAAAAGGACATGAGTCTATCCAAAAAAATAAACTGGCAAAATGCTGCTTTGTGTTAGTTCTTTTCATTTTTCATTACAGGGGTTTCCTTCTACAGAAGGGCATATATACACACACACTACTGTACCATTTTCCAAAGATGTAAATTTGACCGATGCAAATTTTATGAGTACCAGTAGGTGGCACTTAAAAAGAAAGAAAAAATAAGCCAAAACTGAAACATTAATTTACTCATAGGACAGAATTATATCTCAAGGATTTATTCTAGTAAAACACACTGAAATCTTTTATTTTTAAAGCACAACTCCGAATGAGATCACAGACTTCAAACAAACAAAAAAAAAACACAAAAGAACAGGGAGATGCCATTCACAACACCAGCAGCTTCTCCTGGAGGAAGAAAGGTCGTGATATCTGCCTGCCTTTCAGTGACTTGCACATTGCTGCAAACCTTCCCTGAATTTCCTTAACACAAATAACAAGAAACTGAGCCATTTTCCAGTCTGTAGATCTTTCAGCAAAAGCTTCTAACTGAATCTTGGATGGGAGGTGAAAGCGGGTGGTGATAATACATGAAAAAATTGAGGTGAAACACCTGTAAGCAAATGCATTGCCTTTTAGTTTTCCAGTACTCTGCAAAAAGCAGAAGCTATTTCACAACTAAATTGAATGTAAAGACAAAGTAGAGAGGGTCTACTACCAACAGTGAAATGCCATGTTAAATTAAATTTCATCTGGCTTTAGGATTTCTAACTGAACTATTTCAGAGACAGTAACATTTAGGAGGCTGCTTCCACCAGTAAAACCAGATCTAGCAGCAGCGTAAGTTTCCAAATAACTTTTTCTCTCTCAAGGAAATCTCATTTAATCAATACCTCAGTACACAGCAAATTAAATTCATCAGCTACTGTTTGGATGATGAGGCAAATTAAATTCATCAGCTACTGTTTGGATGATGAGGCAGTATCGGCTAGAAAGTTTAAGTAAGTTGATTATTGCTCACAATCCATTAAAAACAGCATCACCATATGCATATATCACGTGACAAATGTGCTGGAAAAGCTAGTCCTTTAATTAAGCAGAAGACTAATTATTTATGAAAACCACTTACTCATTTACTAGATACAATCCAAACTTCATGGTCCACGAAGCATGATAGTATTCATTTGTATATGCAGCAATAAAGTTTCAGCTGCTTTCTGAATTCCCTCTGACAAAGGGCTACTATAGAATGAAAGAAAATGAGTATGTAAACAAATATTATGAGTGCATAAGCAATATAGCAATATTTGTCATTCAAAGCAAGAAAGAAATCAAAAGACAGTCAAAGCAATGTTAATGTTAAATTAAATAAAATCACGGTCAACTCACTCCTTCTTTAACCACAACTAATGTCAGGACTTGAATGTTTGATGCTTTTCCCTCTTCAAAGCTCAGGTCTAACCCATGTCCTTGCATTAGAGTCTCTCTCAAAATTAAACAGTTTTCAGGATTAGACTGTGAACACTTAAGCACAGTTTCAATCCATAAAAAAGTCATAAGTCAAAAAAAACAAACTGCTGATGAGCACAGTACTCAGCAGTTACAAGTACGGTGGTCTCTGTGTGCCTAGTATACTCGATGTGCTATTTGCTCCCCACACACCACATCAAAAGCCACAGGTTTAAACTCCTGTGGCCTTACAGTATGCAAGAAAGGGAGCATGGGGAGACAGAGAACCCTGGTAGACCACGTTCAGAAAAAAACTACACAGCTTTGGCCTTACAAGGGGAGCAGAGAGGCAGCTCTACTCTTGTGACAGTGAAAGGATCTGAGGGAACAGCATGGAGCTGTGTCAGGGGAGGGACAGGTGGGGGTTAGGTCTGCACCAGAGGGCGGTCAGCACAGGACAGTGGGCACAGGCCCAAGACAATAAAGTCCAAGGAGACAACGCTCTTGGACACAGGGTTCAATACTGGGTGGTCCTGGACCCAATGATCCACGCAGGTCCCTTCCAACCCGGGATGCTCTGTGATCCCAATAAAACTACTGGCATTAGCTGATTGATGCCATTCTGAGTGCAGTCATCACTGGAGAATGACATCAGGAAGGAACTGGCACTACCACAGCTGGGTCAGTGAGGGTCTGCAGGCCTCAGCTGGCACATCTGCCTGGCATCAGGCATCTTGTGCACTGCTTCACACAACACTGCCCCATGCACCAGGGTGACTGGGGCTGCCCCATGGCCATCATCCCAGTGATAGAAGACGAGCCCAGCTCTGGCAGCCCCAGAAACGAGGGACAGCCACAGAAACAGAGCCTTAACGGTCCCTTAGTCTTTCTATGCAACAGAGAGGCAATGAGCTGCAACAGCAGTGCTATCACATCAGAGTACAGCTGGGAACACTGAACGCACCATCACTTGCTACAGAAATACTACACAAGATAGCCACGCCTGGTCTGAAGATTTCACATCAAAAACAAACAAACAGTGAAAGCATCTAACTGTCCAAAACACCATAAGCTTAAAGACATCTTTCCAAAATTCAGTTAATTCCTGTAGTTTTCCAAGAGGAAAAACTCCACCTGGTTTTCAAATTCAAGTTGCAGGGATGGGAAGGAAGCACCACAGTACGACACGCACAGCCCACAGCAGAGACACCATAGAGCTGCTACAGGCTGCTTTTTCATGAACACACGTAGTACAGAAGTTTTCAGCACCTAATGTCGCATAAAAGTGCTGATTTCAAATTAGGAATTGTTCTATTTGACAGCACAGTAAGCGCCACAAAGTGGGATTTAGTGCTCACGATAAAACATTCGGGTTTTATATAGATGTACGGAAGGCAAGGGAAAATATCTCAAGGGAAATCTGCACCAAATCATAAACCACAAGAGGACGGGGAGATTAAAATTCTGGGAGCACTGTGTATTAAACGAGCAGTATACTATTCAAAAAATCAATTGAAGCAAATTCAGTACTTCTACAATTATTATAGCACAATAAATGTCATTTTGAAGGATGAAGGCTGGCTATTTCAAAGGTTTCAATACGGCACTTCTCTGCTACTTGAATTGTGGTATTTTTAAACTGCAGTATCAGCCAGCCAAATAAATGTATCAAACACCTTCGAGCAATGCACTTAAATGAGAGAATATTCATAAAGGGTTTAGAAAAGCATCTCAATTCACTGACCTAAATATTACAAAGCAAATCACCAGACTGTCTTCTACATACAACTGTGCTGGAAAATTTCAATTACTTCTTATCTTATAATTAAACTACTGGCTTAATACTTTGCATTTCTATGGTACCTTTCACCCAAGGAGCTTAACGTGCTTTACAAACATTATCAGCTTTTACAGTTAGTTGGCTTTTGCAATGAGACACTATATTGAGCATTTCTAGTTTGAGGTTATGTTAATTACGTACAAGTGAAAAAGGATCTCAGGTCACACCAGGTAATGTGAAGTTCATCTGAATAAACTAAGTTTTTCTGAATTTATTAACGAGAAAGGGAACGCAGAAGTGAGCAGGAGGAAGGCTCTATGAAACTCACCCGATGTTCTGCTGTTGCCATTCTTAAGCTCGAATTTTTTAACAGCAGAAATACAGCAGGATGGTAAGCCCTTTTAAAAATCGTTGCTCAATAAAGCAGGAAAATTTAACTTGCATTAGTTAGTATGTTTGCATATTTCATTGCTCCACACTGTAAGACAGAAAGAAGTGGATGGCATTAGACAACTGATGCTCCTTCTTGACAGGATGGGCTGACTCAGCTGTTTACAGTTGTCATTGCTCCAACAGCACTGTTACAGTTCAAGCACTCTCAGACATAAATCATCCCGACTCTTCCTAAAACAGCTTACAATGTCAGAAATCTCACCAGCTGCAGAGGAACCAAGCAACGCGCAGGAGTCCATGACGAGCAACCAGGTAAGCGCAAGTTCAATGCGCTGAAAAGTCAGTGTACTTAAAACAAAGTAATCAACAATATAAATGACTGCTGCAGAAAGTCCTTAAAAATAATTTTGTGCTCTATTTCATAATTATTTTTAATTTCAGATAAGAGAAAACAGAATTAATGCTTGAGCACAGAGGTGCCAAGGTTCAACACTTCTGTGGTGGCACAACCTCTGTATTTACCAGAGTTATGCAGCAGGCCACGTATACCACAGACCACACATGCTTTTACTGAAAAACCACCTGAGCAATGCTACAGAGAGCTTTCAGGATTTCTTGGGGACCATCTATTTTTCCTTTTCCACCTGCAGTGCACAGAATGTACAGTGAGTGACATGCTTTGTCCCTGTGGGTGAAGATCTCACAGGGCTTCAGAAACCAAGTGACAGTAAGCTATTTGGCACTAGCTGTCACTCAGGATCACAGGCTCTGACAGAGAAGGACAGTGTGAGCTGTCCCACCAGGTGAACAGAGCCAGGACATGGGACACAAGCACTCGGACCTCCAATCTTTCCTCAGGCTCTGCCACAAGAGATGCGGCCACCAGCCTTGGCTACACAGGGGGCAGGGCAGGAGGCCACACAGGTCACTCACAGGCACCAACACTGTCACTTACAACCGTTCTGTGTCTGTTGGCTTCTATTTCATATTTTATTTCACCTGAAGGCCAGGCAAGCTTTTTTAGGTGGTGGTTTTTGGTGATGTGGTGAGGGTTTTTTCTTGGTTTTTGTTTTTTTTTTCCCAGCCCCCCCGTGGTTAGGTCAAACATATCATCAAACAGCTTCCAGTAGTTTACATTAAATCCATTAAATTGCACTCCTGCAAACCATGGGGTTATATGTGGCCTGAAGCCATTATAAAAAAGAAAAAAAAATTCTCTTTCAGGTCAAGTGGAAAGATATGACTCGTTAAGCCAGGGTAAAATCAGTTCTGGCCTCGAGACGAATCTTTCCTTCTGTCTGAATAAAACTGACATTTGTATTCCACACTACAGACTCAACAAACAAAAGTTAATTAATTTAGGACAGCAATTCTTTTAATGCTTTGGGCAACATCCTAAAGCAGAGAATAGAAAGTTAACTATTTGCGATATTCCAAAATCTGAGAGCAGAGCGGCAGATGTACAATTCAGCAAACCTGAAAAATGATGCAAATAGCTAGTCTATTTCTGATTGCTGTGCTTCCACTCATCATTTCCCAAATGCCTTTTGCATCTAGATATTTCTTCTTTTCCAACTAAGTGATTCATGTCATTGCCTCCTACCTTAAATCCTCACAGCGCAACCATCAGTTCCATGCTATAACCGATGCTCATTTGTCATTTCTGAATTATACCATTAGCTTGCAGTATGTTTAAAAACACAAATCACCACATGCATTTTATAGACAGACACACAGTGAGAGGGAGAGATATAAAGAGAAGAAGAGAGAGAATATATTAGAAAGACAGTAATGTGTCGTAACGTTTACCCGTCACTTGCCAGAATCAATTCCTGATGAGATGAGTGGACTAATTTCCCCAGAGACAGATCATACTGTATCTCACGTAGCTGCAGCCTTACTGCCCTGAGAGTAAAGCACAGCCCTTCCACCAAGCCTGCAGATGTAAGACTGCAGACACCTCAAGCTCTAACCTTGGGCCCCTAAAAAGCGTTCACATCTGCTTAAACAGCGTTGTATGCTTAGCACTGCTGCAGCTAATTCTGCTCAAATTACTTCTTAAATGAGGGGCACGGAATTTAGTACTACATTACCTTTCACATTCCAGTGACATCAGTATCTTTCATTTCAAGGTTATACTAATTATTTACTCCCTCCCTGTCCAAGTTATAGAGTCATATAAAATTCTGGGCTCACAACTAAATCACGTTCTGCAACTCTTAATGCTTGGGCTTCCTCCTTTCCCCTAGTCTCAAGGTACACAGTGTTAAGTCCCCCCTTGCTTCAATCACCTATCTTTGAAAATGCAATAGCAGAGCTTCTCCTTGCCTGTTCCTTGCCTGCTGTGTATAACAACACAAACAGGCTCTTTCTGCATGCACATACTGCTTAGCACACCGAGGGTTTGGTCTTGCTTAAATCTTCCAAGCAATAGCTTACACCTTTGCATGTTTCTCCTTACATCCACACGAAAACAGAAGACAGGAACCCTCCATCCCTGCAGTCACAGGCTCAGCACCACCCACAGGAAGAGCCACCCAAAGCTGCAAGGTAACAACAGCAGTCCAGGTGCACCATGCCACCCACAGGGGCAGCCTGTGGGACATCTACTTCCAGCTCTGTAAAAGCTCAAACAAACTATACACTTTCGCAGAACAGTTTGGTATACAAGATCCTGTTTGATTCAAAACCCTTTATGTGTCTCTGTTTGCAACAAACTTCCACAACTCAGAACAGAGATGGTAAAAACCTGGTAGGTGAAAGAGGGCAAGAGGTGACATGCTGCAACTTCAGAAACTGATCTAGGAGGGATATGAGGCTTTTGTTAGTGTAACAAAACAACAGATATTCAACCATCCCCACAGAACCACTGTGCTAAGTTACATTAGCAATTATTTCCAGAGCCCTGGGCAGTTTTTTTTATAGGATTCCTATACCAGCATGTGTTCATCCTCCAGCGCAGTTCTGGCAGAGAGCAAGTATTTCCATTTCTGCCAACGACAGAAATTCCAGACAGAAGCTGATCACTAATAGCTGGGGGATAGGAAAAGAAAAAGTTCCCATATTGCATGTTTATCTGCCCAAAGGGCTTTAACCCTGAAGCCTTTGGTACCAGCCATCACGGACAGCACATCAGCCCATGAGGTGACTCATCCTGCACTGCCACTGCTCCCACATAGCACACAACACTGACCTGAGATGCATTTCCTTGTCAGCAGAGCAGGACAGTCAGTTCTGCTGGAACCCCATGGGAAGTCTCCAGGACTGGAGAAGGGAGGGAAGCAGGGGATTTAAAAAGAGAACTCTGAAAAGCTGAATATATTCAATCTGCTTAGCAGAGGCATGTAGGAATCTCCTTACATTGAGGAAAAAGACAGGAGTAATTCGGGAAATTACAAGGGTGGGGGAAATTATTATGAATAATGAAATAAAACTGTTGTGTATGTAGATTCTGATTTTAAAAGGTATTGGAGTATGAAGCAATTTCCAAGAGAAAGTGACAGAAGCATCACTGATGATGACAAGTCTCAAACGGGTGCTCAGCTCTCAGAGGGAAGTCATCAGTAGAGCTCAGCAGATCTGCATTAAGATCTATGTGACTCAGCATATCCTGAAAAACAATGGGGGAAACAAAAATCCCAGTCAAGTACAAGCTTTATTGACAAACACATCGATGAAAATCCATACACACGGAAAAAAAAAAAGAGTAAGCCCTAGCATAGTTTGTTTTTTGGGTTGTCCAGTGTGGAGGCAGGAGTTATATTCAACAATCCTTCTGGGTCCCTTCCCACTGTTCTATGATTCTAACACCACATGGTGAAATAATGGGCTCTGCTCTGATCATTACCGCCGGGGGCTATAATTGCAGGATTATAGTCATATTACATTATGTGATTAAAAACTTATTTGCACACCTGCAGGAAGGGGAGCTCAAATAATCCTCTGCTGAGCTGCTCGTAACAGTTGCTACCAGAGCGGCAAGGTGGGAACACTAATGAAGGATTCCTGCCACCAAAACTGCTGCCCAGGCCCTCCCAGGACAGCCCCAGTGCCCATCCCAAGCACCTCCCCCATCACCTTTCTGACTGCATGGGGCTGCTACCCTAGGGATGTGGGGTACGTGGTTGGGAGAATTTCTGGATTGCGTAGGATTTATTATGAGACACTCAGAGAGATGAGCAGGGAGACAAAATTCCTTCCCTCCATGTGGCCCACTCAGTTTAGTGAAGCATACAAACCGAGCTTGTTCACGTACAAACACCTCACTAGCAAAGAAGAGAAAGGAGAGATGGAATTTTTGTTCGATTAATTTTTGTTAAGTTTTCAATTAGTAGGAAAGCGGAGGGAAAATGCAAGAGTATGAACTTCAAACAATTATCTAATATGTTACAATTTTACCTGAGCAACCTCAGGCAAAACTTCCAGAAGCAGCAGAACCTCTCCCATCCTGGAGAGAGCAGTCATATCCTCGTAACAGCACTTGTTTCCTTTATTTAAAAGGACAGGCTACAGTAAAGACACAGAATAAGCAACTCTAAGCTCAAGTTCAGCGAAGTCTGACAATTCAAATGCCTGCAAGTAAATATGCAACAAAGAGTACTTGAAACGGGAAATAAGCATTCACAAAACTCACTGTCAGTAATGACACAATAAGAGACCTCGAGATAAGTAATCCATCCCCTCTTCCAAAAATTAAAGGCAAAATAGCATTAATGCCTTGAAAGCAGCTCTGAGGAGAAGGATTTGGGAATGTCAGTTGATGAAAGACTCAACATGAACCAGCAACGTGCGCCTGAAGCCCAGAAGGTCAACTGTACCATGGGATGCAACAAGAGAAGTGTGAGCAGCAGGTCAAGGGAGGTGATTTTGCCTCTCTGCTCTTGTGAGACCCCACCTGGAGTACCACATCTAGTTCTGGAGCCCTTAACACAAGAAGGCCATTGACTTGTTGGAGCAGGTCCAGAGGACCACTACAAAGATGATCAGAGGGCTGGAGCACCTTCCCTATGAGGACAGGCTGACAGAGGTGGGGTTTTTCAGACCAGAGAAGAGAATGCTTCAAAGGGACCTTAATGCAGTTTTCCAGTACCTGTAGGGGGTCTAAAGGAAAGCTGGGGAGGGACTTTTTATAAGGACAGGTAGCACCAGGACAAGGGGAAATGGTTTAAATTGGAAGAGGGTAGAAATTCTTTACTGGGAGAGTGGTGAGATACTGGGACAGGTTGCCTAGAGAGTGGATGCATCCTCCCTGAAAGCATTCAAGGCCAGACTGGATGGGGCTTCGAGCAACCTGGTCTAGAGGGAGGTGTCCCTGCCTATAGCAGGGGGTTGGAACTAGATGACCTCAAAAGTCCTTTCCAACCCAAACCATTCTATGTTTAAGATACATTTAAAATACAACCAAGCATATTGCTTGACCCCTCATAAAGCTTCATTAAAAAACACAAACACAACAAAATGCTCTAAATCTCAACTGAAGAAGAGCCCCATGATGCAATCAGAAGCTCACCATGTGTAAGATCTAATGAACAAGTGGGAGAAACAAATTTCTACAGCAGGCCCAGACTTCCCAGAACTTTGCGTAGGTGAGAGCTTGAATCCATCCCTGGGACAGGCTCAAAGCAGTGCAAGCAAAGTCCTGGAAATGGTCATTTAGCACTGAGACTCCACCAATAACCCACACTGAAAGCCTCAGAACGGCGTCATTCCTATAAGACACAACATGGTCACATCATCCTAAAAATACAGAGACAGCCTGCTGACACTGAATTTCCAGATAAATTTTCTTTTAGTTATAAAGCAGAAATGCAACTCATAAGCAGTTTTTATTTTTACAGTTATTTTATATGCACACAGGCATCTGTGTGTGTGCATGCACACATTTGCATATATAGTCAGAATCCAAATTAATGTTCCAGCTCTTGCATAAGAACTTTTTAACAGAAAATTTGTATACATACACAGAATAAGTCCTAAGAATGTGTAGCGCTGTTTGGTACTTCAGTCAGACTTTACTCTCAGATAACTCTCCCAAGAAAAGCTACATGAGGAGCAGGAGAATGGCATCGGTTCTAAATATCACCCAAACCTCTTCTTCCCACATCAACTTCAAGTGGTATGTAGGGCTCACCACTTACACAAAAAGAATTCAAGAGCAATAAGGTGACTTTTGTGGCTGCAACTGAAACCAACTTCACATAACCAACCATTATACAATAGAAGTAGGCATCTATTGATTAGATATGTTTCTGACACTCATTTCTACAAAATACTCCATAAGAACTTCTGCCACGTGCTAGCACTGAAGTCAGTCAAGAAGAAATACAACAGCAAATAAACCCACCCTAGAATCATTACATTTAAAAGCTTGACATCTCCATTTTTTCAAGTGACATACACATTATCTTTTCTTTCTTAAAACAAAGCTAGCAGAAGAGTAACTTTATCAGTCTTCCCCTTACTGCAAGAGAAATACTAATTCTTTCTTGCTTTTGTAGTTAACTATTATTCTAGTTCTGACTCTGATAGGGGGATAGAAACTACAAAAAATGAAGTTGATTGAAAACATGAATTTCAAAGCTATTTTTCTTGAAGAAAAAGAGAAGAATTAAAATTTGAATTGCTGAAGCAGATCCTAGCAGCATAACAATGGCAGGTGGAAGAAAGCCCAGCAGAAATCTAGGTAAGAGGATTTGGAGAACGACAAAACACCCCACCCAAAGGAGAGACCTGTTAGAAAAGCAGGGCCTGTCATTCAGTCACTACAAAAATAACAGCTAATACAAGCAAGTAACTTGCTCTGTAAGCAATGCACCAGCTCAACTGTTGGCTGCCAGTCCTGGAATATTGCAGCTCGCTTGCAATTGGTAAGTGCAAACTCAAGTCACACTGAGTTTGCAGCTTTTCTAGCTCAAAATTCCAGCGGTAAACAAGGATGACAACCAGAGCTAAAGCCAGCAGACAACCCTCATGGAAAATACTTGTGCATGGTCTGAACGAGCTGTATTCCAGAGCATCACTCTGCCCCAGCACAGCAGCAGTGCTCAGTATCAGCCCATGGAATAAAGCACTTAAAACACTCAAAATTTAAGACAAAGCTTTATGTTTTTGGTTATTTAAGCAAACAGTATAGCTCACACAAAATTAAAATTAAGACTAATTTTAAACTGTTTCAAGCCCTTAACCCACTATACTTGTTAAATGAGGTTGTTGTTAAACGCAGTGCACTTGTGATATCAAAGACAGCCAGTTCCACCTCTCCACAAAGTGCCTGATGAGGGTTTTTCTTAGGGGTTCATCAGGGTCCTTCTCTGGTGAGGTCTGATTGTCTGACCACCCTACAACAAAGCAGCGTACACGTAAAAACCAACCTAGAAGGTTTGCTTTGCAATATAACAAAGAGCTTTTACTAGCTCAAATAAATGTTAGGATGAAGAAAAAAATCTGCAGAAAAACAAAATGAGTGTCTTCATTATCATTAGCTCCCACTCCGCTGTACTTTCCTTGTAGCAATATCATTTGTCAATGTTTCTACTGTCAAACTCGTCCTTACTTCTACGCCCCTCAGTTGCTGGAGAACCTTGAAGGATCATTTTCCAGAAATCACTACTTCAAACAAATGCATTGGAGAAAGGTATATCAGCTTTGAGAGCAACTTGATACAAAACAGTGCCAAGCATGCTACTGTAATATATGCAACCGGCATTCCTCAAGAGGCATTAAAGCTGCTGCAGGGAAATACCTTATTGGCTCCTTTATTTTCTGGCAAATGCCACACTAGCCCTGCCTCAACACTTTCTACAAACCCAAACCAATGTCATGGATATTAAAATTCCTCAGGTTGCAGCAAAAAAGAATCCAGTGTCAGACACTAAAACCTTTCAATCCATAGCATTCATATATTTATTCAAGTTAATATCAGTGCCAATTATTAGATCTGACACTGCCTTTATGTGCCTCTCGCTTGCTGGATTTTAACTACTTTAAGCTGAAACATTTCATGGTATCACGTTCAGACTTAAATGACAAATTCTTTCTATTTTTATTTTTGAAATACAGAATAGGCATTCTAAGGGAAATTGAGTGGTTTATATTACATTCAACTTCTTTCCTGGAAGCATTTTCCTTTGAAAATTTCAGATATTCCATTTTCAGTTCAGGGACATGAAAACTCAGCAGAGAGATAATCTCTTTATTGGTTTGACTTTCCAGACTTCAAAAACCCCATGTGGCAACACCTGACAGAACTCTCACAGATCTTCATTTGCACACATTCATTAAAGCTCTAATGATGTTTAAAAACCAACATTTCCAAAGGATCCATCCATTCTGACAGTGGTTCTGGGAACTAATGGCCAAACAGTTCAGGTCAGAAGGAACAAAGAACAAAATACAGAGCTGGTGAGAAGCTGGAGTGAGAAGGCAGAAGATGAGAAGCAGGCACTTGTAACGCAGAATGGAAAATGCTGCCAGTACACAGTGTCTGAATGATGAGAAGACAGAAGGCACAGGAGCAAATTCATACATTGTTCCTCCTGACACTGCACCACAACCTCAAGGGAACCCCATTTCCCTGCGGAAAATCCAGCACCCCAACGTCAAGCAAGACTGATACCACCCTACTTCCTTCTACCTTCCTCAAAGCCACACCTCCCTGCCCTCTAGTACTGCCCAGTCTGAGGATAAAATCTCCTCACACTCTGGGACCTGGTGGTGAGGCTCCCACCTGCAGATGCCCCACCCTGCTGCTATAAGTTGCTACCTCGCTTGAACCAATTTCTTTTTAGACCCACCAGTATCTACACAGCTCTTATATATCATGTCTTATTCAGCATGCCATAGCCTCAAACTGAGGTCAACAGGAGCAGTGAATGCAACTTGGACCTAATGCTGTGGTCTGATAAGCAGAGCGGAGGAGTGCCTCAATGACCACAAAAATCAGTAGATAATTTAAGCTGTCTGTTTCTCAGTTTGCCACTGCGTGATAGGGATGAAGTCACAGTTCAGTCCAGATGATCACACAGTTTCACCTAGCCTTATAAAGTATTGTTAAGTAAATCTCATAACATGGCAGTGAGGGCTGCAGAATTCACAACAAAAATGAGTAATTCTGAATACAAGCAAGAGTATCTGAATAATACTGTAAATGAGACACTGGCCACCTCCTGAAAGATGAGAAGAAAAAAGGCATGAACTCACTGCTCAGGAAGTAATCACTACTGATCTCTGCACTGAACAGAAGAGGAGGGAAGCATACACAAACACACAAATACATATATATATATATACAGGGTACAGCAGGATAGTAGCTACAAGATATAATGCCTCCAGACATCGCATAGAACAAGCAGCAGAACCAGGAGAGTTTGCTTGCCTGCTAAGTCCCCTCCCCAAATCCCACACACTTCCTTCTACTCCTTTCCTCTCTACCAATACTTTTCAACCAGATTACACTCAAATCTCATGTCCATGTCATTTTTAACATCCCCGCAGGGTTAGGTGGTGTGTGACCAGAGATGGTGTAGTCCCAATCCCTGGTAAGAGAGAAGTGAACATGGTGCTAAAGGACCTGGTTTAGCACTGGGACTCAGTAGAGGTCAGGCTCATTGGTTGGACTTGATGAGTTTGAAGGTCTTTTCTAACCTAGATGATTCCATGGCTGTATGTGCATGCTGACTGCTAGCCCATGCATGCTAGGTATCAGCCTGCCAAATAAAATACATTATATTAATGACTACCTTACAAATGTATTAATCTGAGCATCTCTGCTCTACTCAGCCTCCAGTGCATACAAAATCTGTTTTAGTTCCTTAGATTTTCACCTCTTTTCTAAGCATGGTTAACTATAGGCTTAACATTTTTTCAGAATTTTACTTACCGTGGCCAATGCCAAGACTTAAGCACCTACGGTGATGCGAGTTCACTAAAAATGAACACTACCCCTTGGTGGGATCAAGCAACTAAATCCTTTCCTGCCAGGCAGCACAACACTTTGACATATCTGAGAGCATGAAATGAACCTCCAAAGAGCATGCATAAGGCCCTGATTTGTACCACTACTGCTGCCAAGATGCTCTCATTCGCATATGTTGTGGTAGCAATCTCCATATTTAGTCCTGAGAAAACCTCCAGAATTTAACAATGTCTGGAGAGTAGCTGATACCACACCACTTCTCCCGAGAACTTCCGCATGTTTCTATTTATTTCCTAGAACAAATTTCCCTGTTCACACAGTTGGTATAGTGGCTTCTTTTGTTAGCAAAGCCTCTGCTCTATACACTATAGGGAAATGAATATGAAACAGATTTTTCTTCCTCAAACCTGTAAGGCTTCACACATTGCCTGTTTTATTCAGAAGCTCCCATTCTACTTTAATTACATCTTCCCAAAGCAGAGCAGGGAGTAATGCCAGGTTCCTTTGTGGGTCCTAAGGGAAAATATTTACTAAAAAGGCTCTTTATCAGCTCCTGTTCATACTGGATATCAAGAATTTTAATTACATTTTTGGCCTTTATCAGAAAGTTGTTTTGTTTTGTTTTTGTACTAGATAGCTTTCTCCTTGAAGGCTAAAAGTAAGAATACCTTGATTGTTTTTCCATGGAAGTTTGCTTTCTTAATATTGTGAATAGTAAGAGGGGGCTCCTCTTGGAAGAAGGGGCCTGACCCCTCACCATGTAGAAATAAAAAGTCCACAGGCTGCAGAATTTGTATCAGCTGATCTCATTCTCTACGCTATCCCTCTAGCAGAGGGAAAATAAGCTCTTAACCGCTTGGTAGGAACTATTTCCTAATGTAACTCTTTCATTATTAGTACTACCTAACACTGCAGCTGCTACTTGCAACTCCCTGCACAGGATTTCAGCAGGTATCTGCTTCTTTGCCAGATCTTAACTGGACTGAAATCTGTACTAATTATTTGCCTGTAGGCAACTGCTGTTCCTACCAGCTCTGTTTCCAGAGAACAGGTCAGATGTTTGGGAGGATTTTATCATACTTGAAATGAGAGTGAATATACTTGCAGCCCTATTTTTCAGGATATCCAGTGCCTTTTCTTTAAAGCGTTTACATGCATCAAGGTAAGCACTCCAAATTTTGGGTCACGAATATATCACGGAAGGTTACCCAGATTTAACTACAGCATCAGACCAATCGCAGAGCAAGCAATTTGGATGTGTTCACTAGAAATAATTTAGCACGGAAGTTTCTCGGAGATCTTACATGTGGCTACTAGCACCTCATCAGTGCAGAGCCTTTCCCTGACCCACAGCTGCCCCTCCCCTGACACAGCTCTGTGCCGTTCCCTGGGGCCCTGTTGCTGTCACACAGCAGAGCTCAGCGCTGCCCCTCCGCTCCATCAGGCCTCCCCTCAGCTCCTCTGCTCTGAGTGCACCCAGGGCCTTCAGCCATCCCTCATACATCTCGCCCTCCAAACCCTTCACTATCTTTGTAGGGCACATTACACACCTTTTTGTTTCTGACAGTGTTAAAATCAACATTACCTATGAAATATTAATGTATTCCAAAACTGATTCTCAAGTGTCCTTACTTCCTGAAGGTCCATATGTTCCCTTTCAATCACTGAAAACATTCATCCTCTTCCAATCTTAAGAAAGGTACTTCAGTCTTTCTTTGCTATACACAGTTAGGAAGGCACAACTGCAAACACAGGTGGACTGAAAGAAGTTATTTATACTTAGACATGCCGAGAAATACAGTGTAAAGAATCATGCATGTATCTGGGACAAACAACTCTACCCTTGAGACCTTTCCAGGTATTCACCTTAGAGCAGTGTGCACATGTGGAAGGCTGCACAGCTGCAAGTATAAGGCAAACTACATAACTGTAAATGGTAGACCTTTAGCATTACACAGGCTAAGGCACTGAGCAAGATGACTACAAAACTCAAACTTGCTTTTACACATGCTAAAACAAAGTACTGTAAAGAAGGGAGCTCACTAGAATAACACTTGCATGTCTCAGGACTCAGGAAAGCATTGGCTGTGGAGTCCTTCTGAGGAGCACCAGCATCACCCAGACACTTTAAATAAAAATAATACATACCTTTCTAAGTCTTGCCTAAATCCATAGTCACACACACACGAACTTCCAAAGCACAAAAACTGATGTTCTGGGGCATCATTCTACCAAGGCAATGGACAGGAATCAGCACTTCCCCTTTCACCACTTACATATGACATTAGCACCTGACAAAAACTCATTAGTTATATTTGACTACTGAGTTGGCCATCACTTAAAATTGAGACCAGGGATACCTAACATTTGGGTTAAATAACAGAACTTTGTTAAATTTTGGACAGTCCAGCAATAAACATTTTAATGAGGCTTGGACAGCAGCTGAGAGCCAACTGCTGACTATGCCTGCCCACACACCCTGACACAATCCTGCTGAGTGTGGGAGTGTGTGCCTGGAGCATTCCTATAATTGTTTTGAGGACCATTTTGCAGTGATTTATGGCACAGCAGTGATTCATGTCCCACAGGTTGAATAACACTGGGCAAAATGACCTTTTCAGTCACTTTTTAGAATTTTTCCTCCTGATTTTATGTAGATGCACTCTGCCCATACACTCACAAACTGCTGTACTTGTAGGTGAAAAAGTCCTAAGACATGCAACTTATTTAGCCTGTTCTGACTGTCAATACCATTTAAAATGCATGCTTAAATAGCTAACTCAGTAACAAGGAAGACCTGAAAAAACAAGGAGTAAAGACGGAAAAATAAGCATAAGAGGAAATAAATTATAAATAAAATAAAAGAATAAAAGAAGAATCGGTGAGATAGAAAAGGGGGAGAGTTTCGGACAGCTTTTGCTGATAGGAAGCAGGAAGGAAAAAGGATGGAAAACCCACTTGATGAGAAATCTCATACACAGAATCTCAAGTGAAGATAAATTTTGTGACATCTTAATCAATAGTTCAAACTGTTCAGTCGCTGCTGCTGGAAATTCCTCCTTGCTGGATGTTAGCTACAAGATCAGTGCTCCTCCCCCACTACATAGCTGGAACATACCCCTCTGCTCAGCAGTGCCAAGTACAACCTTTAGGGCTACAAACCGGGCCAGATAGGAAACAAGCTGCAAAATAAAGCCAAAATGCATACAAGCCACTACACTGATTGATTAATCATTGCCATAAATAATTACTCACAAAAAAAGTTTAACTTTTAATACTGTGGTTGCTGCAGGGCTTCCACCACGCTGCTCTAAGGCAATGCAAAAACTTTCAAGGCAGGAAGCAGGATGACTGCCAGAGCAGCTCAGCTCTGTCCAACACTGAACACAGTGTTTTGCACAACAGATAACCTCCAGCTAAGGATAAAGAAGAGGCTCAAATGTCTCAAGGATTTCTGAGCTCTCTGATATGCGGGATAAAATCCTTCCCTCTCCTCCTGCCTCCACCTCTCATCTTCTCAACAGTCAAGTTAACCGACTCTAATAACGTTACGATACAGTAATAATAAATCTATTTTTCATCCCAAAGAAAATAATAGATAAGAAAAACGTTAGGTGACCAAAATAAATTACAGCCTTCAATCTCAAGATGAAAGAGAGCTCAAGCACAAGCAGGCATATGAAACACAACGAGAGGAGAACAAAATAAAAGTATGGAGAGAGACGGTCAGTCTTATCAGTGGTTTAACTGGATTCAAATAAATGCTTGTGGACAAAGTCAGAAGTCAGACTCCGTAAATCCAGTTTTCATCAGTTCATGTGAACCAGGAAGGCCTAATGAGGGTTTCAACTAGGAAAGTGAGATCTTCTAAGAGAGAATAAAGAGAAACATTCACGAGCGATGCAAAAGAGGGATGATTGATGAGATTTTAATGCATCCTGATCATGTAAAAAGTATTAAAGGATAATGAAGACAAGAGCTATACACTAAAGAGGGCAGTGAAGAGCTCTGCTCAAAGAAGAGGAGTAGTCCAAAAGCAAGAGGGAGGACTATTTTGTGAATATTGGGATGGAAGACTGCAAGAGTACAACAGATGTACACTGGGACCTGCAACTGTGCCTGGGTTCCAATCCCCCAGCTTCAGAAAATACATCAAATATAAAGGTGCGAGCAAAGGCTGAGCAGCGGGTCCAGCAAACCTAGCCATAAAGCGCACAGGACAGCAGAGGCAAAGGTGAGGACACACCAAAGATAGTAACATCTAGCTTGAAAATAGTCAGCAGATCATTCATCAGAAATAACAGGGGACAACTTGAACGTGATCTTCACACAATACAGGATTAGATACTAAATTTCATTCCCACACAAATCTAGACAGCAGACTACATGCACTTATAGACATCACAAACACTTTATAACAGTGAGTAATAAAATATTAGACACTTCTAATGTAATACAGTTCCTAAAACTTCAGGGCAATATTACAGAGGTTATTGCCTTGAAGCACCAAAAACAGACAGAGTCAGAGACAGAGCAGGTCAGGACTTTTGCCTGAATAAATATGGAAAGCAAAGTGTTTCTGTTTGAATGTTATTCTCTCTCTCCTTTCTTAAAAAAAAAAAAAAAAAAAAAAAAAAAAAAAGTGCTGCAATAGCTGAAGATTGCTAAAGGAAATAAACAATGAAATGTTATAAAGCCATTAAAGACTAGAAACATATGAAGACATCAGGGTTAACATGACACATCAAAATACGGCATATTACAGATGAACTAAGGTTTTAGTTAGGTTAACCTATGTTACTGGAAAAAAAATCCCTATTTTCTTGTGTGGTTTTTTTTGTTTAAATACCTTCTGGTCACTCTGAAAGTAACGCCTTCTACAGCAGATATAAAGAGAGCAATAACAGTTTGATAGAACAAATTCCCAGCTACAAAACACTATTTTTCAACACAGTCACCACCGTTAGCTGTGCATTTCCATCAGCAATGAACAACAGCCTGCATGCTGCGCTCACAGACATCCACACCAGCAGAGGTGACCCACTGTCACTGTCACCCCTGATGGGATGTACCACCCATGGCTTCTCTGTGCTCACATCCACCATTTGGTCTACAGAAACGTTCAGCAAGCATCAATGAATGTCAACGGGTACCATTTTTTCCACATGGAAAAAAATCAATGCTACACCTTCGATCCATCCACACTTCCATGTCAGACAGTATTGTGTCAGACTGCCCCTGTTTTTCCATCTGTCACAAGGAAACAAAATGGAATGGAATATTGGTGGGAAGGTTCAGCTTCTGCTGCTGTACCACCAACAGCTGCCTCTGACATCACAGGCCAACATAATACAACAGAAGGCAATACTTTTGAAGCAGCCCTCATAATATAGCTAAAGATCATCAAATGTAAAAAGGTATATTGTGGTGATGTTTATTCAAATGCTTCACAACGACAGCACACCAAAAAAAAAAAAAAGTAGAAATGAAGGAGAAATAATTAAAGCTCTTTCCAACTCCATGCGTTTTTCCTGATTCCCAGATTTAAATAGCGCAATTTGAATTTTAGTGAATAAAAAGCAGAAACACTTTGTCAAAACAAATCATGTCCTGATCTCAAACTACATTTACAAAGTCTATACTGTGCATACAGAAGCAGATGAAGAAAACAGCAGAGCTTTAAGTTGTGCTTTTCTCTCCTCAAAGTGACATTTTGTTGGTATTTCCTGGACTAGGCAAATATTAGCTCATATCTTTGCATACTGTAGCACAATTGCAATTTATTGTAGAACTTTTTGCAATTTTATTTTTTCCTTTTTTTCTTCCTCTTTTTTTAATAAGACGCATTATGAAAAAACATTATTCAATCTAGAATTCTTATTGTTGCCAATTTAATAAGGCTTCTGCCAGTCTCCCTACTTGCATTTTTCACTGAGCCTGCACTTTGCCTTGAAGATCCAAATTCACCCCATAACTTCCCTAATTCACAGCAATATTGAAATATCACAAAAACTATTAATTATATAGAAATACATTCTGAAGTCAGCTTTAGAAGGAAGCAGAATATAGCTGAACGCAGAGCCTAGTGTAAAAAATACCAGCTTTCCTATACCAGATGCAGCATAAAGGAAGCTGAAAGGTGGTCATGTGGAAAGAAGATAGAAGATACCCAGGTCAGAGAGAAAACAAATGGCAAATGCTTTGCATTACACAGCACTTATCTCAGCTGCTTCCCCAGTACATCAAGACAACAGCTCTGAAAGCTCAGTAAAGCCAAAGTCTTAGGAAAAATTCAGCTCTGAAACCTAAAGGTGCTGAGACAAGCCTCAGAAACTGCCTCCAGACAACATAGTTCAATGTACATGGCCAACACGAGGAGGGGTGAACATGACCAGCTACATCCACCACTTGCAGACAGACGTGGTACTGTCCTGCTGCACTTGATGAGGCTCCTGCCATTCACGTCTCAGTATTATTTCAAGAGATTTGTATATGAAGAAAGAAAGAAAAGCTCCTCCACCTCTTCTGTGCACCTGGACTCATAGATTATCAGCAGCCAAACTCTGCAATGGCAGATCATAAGTTTGCTCTTGGAAGATCAAATAAGCAGAAGTGCTTTTGTTCTTGTCTGCATTTTATGCAGCACCTCAGTTCAAGGGGAAAGATCACTTCATTATGAAAATAATAACTCACCCTCCTTGATTGGGCATTAATGTTCAAAAGATGTTCCTTGAGGAGTTTTTTTTTTCAGGGAATCCTTCAACAAACACTTTGAGATGTGCCAGTAGAGCAGGGAACTAGCACACACAAACAAATCTGCATATGGTTTAATGACTTACACACCAATAAGCCTTACCACTGCAGCACTGAAGTCTGTTTAGAGACAAATGTACAAGACTGTTCCGTTATTGAGAATATTTATGTAATTGACTTGAAAGCTATGGAGCACTGGAAAAGGTTTACACAGTGTCATATTGCAGAACAGCGGTGTTTTTTACTCTGCTTTTTCATTATTCAGCTTTCTTCACATATACTGCAGAAATGCACAGTTTCCATTTGACATTGGCCACTGGCTCCTGAGGATGAGCACATGGATTTGCAACCCTTGTGATGCATTCTGTTCACACAAGCACATCTTTCTGCCCAGAACAAGTGCCTCTTTTTTCTCTAGCCACATTTTCTAATCAACTATTAAAGAGTAATCTTGTAGCATTTCTGTGTATAGGAACAAATACAGCTTGTGTAAGGGCTCATCTGACCTAGGAACAAGGCACGGGAGAGTTCAGACTGCAAAGCATCTGCTTATCTGCTGTGTTGTTGTAACAGCCATCACTCTGTTTCAGTTTTCTTACAACAAAAAACCAGCCACGCAGCTGTAAGAGAGGAAGACTGAAGTTTAATAATGATGGCCAACACTGAAACACACCAATCAACATAAAGTTGTCTCTCAAGTGGACAGAGAAAAGAACATTAAGATTTGTCTGGGAATATTTTATTACTTCCTTTGAAAATGTAATATTTCCATTACTACTTAGATTTCAGTAACACATCCCCGGTGGGAAAATAGTTTCAAAGCAGATGATATATCAAAAGTTCACAAGACTAGAGAGACTAGAATGCAAAGACAAAGCAGCAAGGATTACTCAAAACCGTATGCATCTTCCTAACTAAGGATTAAGGTATGAAGCACAAAATTGCATCACTGTGATTCTTCCTCTAAACTTCTTTCAAGGACAGTTCACAGCAATGGGAGGATTTAAACACTGCGGGGCTTTCTCAAGATGTTATCCTCTCATTCTTTTGGATGCTTTTGGAGTCTCACGTGGGATTAAATAACATAAAAATGGCAGCTGTCCCAAATGACAACAGCCCGGATAGCTGAATGACATAACAGAAAATTCTCACTGATTTCAACCACAGTGCTACACTAATCCAGAAATTGATCACTTCTGCTTCAAGGGCTATTTTACGTAAGCAAAGGGAAAAAAAACATTGTGTTTTTCAGAATCCAAAAATGGAAGATAAGCTTGGGAAAAAACATCCTTCAGCATCTTCACCACACCAAAGATTTTTCCTCCTCTTCAGGCACGTAACAGCTTTTTTGTGATAATGAATGGGGCAACTCCAAAAACACACTGGGATCTCTGAGTAGTTCTCATCAATAGCACGTGCCACTTTGGGTGACAGAGCTGCTGTCTCTGAGCATACCTTTTTGCCTACTACTTGTATTCATGATGAGTCACCTTTCAACAAATGGAAAAGATATTTTTCCACCACAAAAAAAAAAAAAAGATAAAAAATAAAAGAAGAAAGCATCTAACTGTTAAATAAATTTCACTTCACTTCCAACATATATGAAAAATAAGCAAAGGAATACCATCAAAAAAGATAGATTTCACATATTTAATGGGAAAAAGCACTTTGAATCAAAAAGAGAAAAATTATGGTATTTTAAATCTCTTCTCTGGCTCCTTCTCCCACAAAATAGATAGAGGCATTAGTATCGCAAGAATGATCTTTAATTAAACAAAATAAAGAGTTTCTTTTAATAATTAGCCTTTGATGCAGTTAAGCATATAACTTATGAGCCTAAATTTAAGCACTTTGACTTCAAAAGGATTATCCATTCTCAAGTATCATACACTTAACTGGCAAAGGTTCCAGTGGCCTTCACTTAAAGATCTCTTTAAGATTGGCATCAAATGAACTTGTTCCATGTGCATCACACATTCAAACAGTTAGAGCCTAGCAATTTCCCAAGCACTGTGATCTGATCCAGAAAAACATGTATTTTTAAATACTTTGCTAGATGAAGGAGTTTGCGCAGGACAGATTACTGACTCAATCCTTCTACGCGCCTACTCTGATGATAAATATCTCTCTGACAAATCACCAACTCATGACAAATTTTTGTTTTTCTTTTAGTCCTCGGCATGCTATTGAGGCAAAACGCTATCAGAAGCCGCAGCTTCAAAACAATTTCAGGAACAGAACTTCACCTATGCTCCTTTTTGTACTTTGTCCATAGAGTGTGCCACAGAAGGAGTATTTTAAAAGTAATCGAAATGCGTATCTTTGACATTGAAAACCCTGAACAACCCCAAGTATCGTAACTGCACAGCAACAATCAACAACGCAATATACATTATAATTTAATAATATAATTATATTTAATAATAATATATTTTATGCACTGAAGTGCGTAAAATCCAGAATTTGCAATTAGAACATTCAAAAGTTTCGTATAAACACGCTGAATGAAAATGTGTGGAACAACACAAGAACAACAAAAACAAAGTGATAGAAGGAGAAGGAAATGTCCAAACTCACCTAAATGTACATTATAAGCTGGGAAAAATGAAGTATTAAGAATAGTTTTTCAGATGACCTGGGACTCCAGAAATCAACTACAAGGATGGTTCCTATATTTAAGCAACCTTCCCAAGGAGGTCATCGTAAGATACTGTAAAGGTTGTAAAAGCAAAGAGAACAGCATGAGCAAGGAGGTGTTACAAAAGAAGGAAAAAGAGTGCTCACACACTTCCGAAGATCTAGGATCACAGGGAAGGAACTCAACAAAGGAGGGATTTCCAACAAGAGATCCTTCCTCAGCTGCAGTCAGCCCTTTAAGGAGGACTATGAGGGGTGCAGCCTGGCTCCACCCCTTCTGGTCACACAGGTGAATCACCTTCTCCTGTGCTCCCAGGGCTGACCAGATCTTTCCTTCAGGAGCTCATTCAGTGGTTCAGCAGTTCCCATACAGATACTAAGGAGCTTCTTTACAGTGTCTCAAATTACTTTACAAAGAAATATATGTATAGGAGTACAAGTTGCTACTTGCCTATTGTCCGGATCTTCAACAAAAGCAGAAAATATAATACAGGGCCAGCAGCTGAACTTCCTTTTTACTTGGTTTGAAAAATTCATATTGAATGGCAGAGGGTAAGTCATCTGAAAATTAAGGCTCTCTTCATATTTAAGTGTTCTAAAAAGCATGAATCAGTTCACACTAAATATTTAAACAAATAGCAGTGAACACGTGAACATCCAAAATGCACCTAAGCAGAACGATGACCTAATACAATATATAGTATTCCTGTTGGGATTTTTGTTTCTTTTTAATGTTTCCTTTCTTTAAACAAACACAGGTATGGGTGCGTGTCTAAATTTGCAGACATACAAGATGCCCTTTGGCTGATGAGAAATTCCAAAAAACTTTAGGGTTGGTAAATTCTAATAAGGCATAGGAAATAAGAGAGACTGTAAAAAAAAGCCAGAATCAGTGCATCAATTTTCTCACCATTAGTAGTGACAGGAAACCCTGGGAACACTAAAACCAAATAACATTCAAATCAACACAGTATGAAATTTAAGTTACAAGATGTATTAGTTCAGTAAGATCACACTAAGAAAACTTACCAGCCATGTTTTAACACTGTGCACTTGAAGTGTGACGAGGGGGCTGGTTTGAGCTTTTTGCTTCTAATAGTATCTCAGAGTCAAGAAAATTATTGACTCACAAGAACTACAACTATAAAGCTCCTGAATTAGCCTTGTGTCCTCCATTTCATTCTTTCATGCCCACAGACCTCTCTCCCCTCTCCATACAGACACGCACACCTCAGCTCAAAGCATTTCATCAACTGTTTCACTTTTAACATGCAAATCCTGCAAGTTTATCTGGTTCCTGCACATTTAGCAAACAGTCCTAGTAAAAGGTGAAGTTAAAAGCACCGTAAATTGTCACTTCAGAATGTGTTTCTGTAAGTGAGGAGAATCCTTTCACTGGATCTACCAAATACGACAGACACAGAACCTCTCTACAACAAAACTTGGTTAAAGCCTATGTTTTGTGTACTGTTTATTTGGTTTGGGAAAGGCTATCATTAGAAGAAAATTTGTCGAATGAATTACAGGCAAATTCCTCACAAAATAGGAAACTTTAACATAAGTTATTTTGGAAAGGCTCTATGCCCAAATCTCGCTGCATTTGAAAATAGTAGGATGTTTACAAAAACACCAGAAACATAAAAATAAGAAAGAATAAAGCTGGCAGAAATATATGTGAAGGAGGCAACATATTTTTAGGCAGTAGCTTTCCCTAACTTTTCAGAGAGACCTTGGACTAATAAACAGCCCCTACTAGCAGATACAAGGGCTCAGTAAATTTGCTGGCACAAGTAAATTAACCTCCAGAATACAGCAGTCTCATCCATTCAGCAGGCACTGAATCTCACTCCCCAGAGTATTCTGTGAGACTACCACTGTAGTTTCTGCCCAGCAGTTGCATAAATAACCCAATCCTATCTCAAAAACAACACAAATACTTCATTGATTGTCGCTGAACTTATTTTTTTGTCTGAGTAGCACGCTGGTCAGTTCCACTAGAGCCTTATCTCAGCATTAGGTCCCAGTACTGTCATAATGACGCAGTCACAAATGAGGACAACATTCTGCTAGTTAGCAATGTTTTAGAGATCAATTGAGAATGCAAGAGATAAACAGGGAGCTTGATACAATTCGCTTATCAAAACTATCCTGGCCTAGCTTAGATGCCAAAACACACCTCTGGCAGCTCTGATCTCATCACTGATTGTCGGTGAATGGGAGCTAGCAGCAGTGGTGAAAGACAAAAGCAGCACTGTAAACTCATCTTTCCAACAGTACAAAGGACACCTTATTCAGACCACAAAGGCTATAATCCAAACAGAAAATATCACCGAAGAGGTCCAGAGGTGCTACATTTCACTAGAAGTTTTCTACGAGTCCTCCTATCAGCAAACCCTGAAACACTGTTGCTCTGAGGCTCACATCACTGCCCACAGGGACCCAATGCACCTTTCTCCTTGCTGCCTACCTTATCCCACTGGCACTGTTGATCACTGTAGAAAGATTTGCACACAGGTAGCTGTGACTGGACTAGGTACTGTTATCCATTTGCTTCCTCGAAAAAGAAAAGAAACAACAAAAAAAGCACCATTCTTATGAGCATTCTCCTACTGTGGAACACCAGGACTTCATCGCAGGCAACTGTAGAAAGCCTGACAGTATTTCTGTCTTGCTTCTACAGAAACAAAAAAGCTCATAACAGGAAAACTTATCTCAGATTACATATAATCACAGAATATCCTGAGCTGGAAGGGACCCATAAGGATCATTTGGCTCACCTCAACACATGCTCTAGTCACCACTATGTTCTTCCTCACTTTATTAAATGTGTGTATCCACTTTCATTCACACTTCTAAGTGTGGGGACAGAAAGATCATGCTGTCCATTCACCTAGCACGAAGCTTCTTAAGGAAGGAAGCACTGCACTGCATAGCACAGCTCGCTAACCAAAAGGAAGCCTTTTCTGCAGTGCCCTTCTTCCTGTGAAGGACAGTCACTGGAAGCATGCATTCTGGCAATAGGTTACGTTGTACAAAACACCATCTACTAGTAAAGCAATGCCCATAGTCATTGTGCAGTATCCACTTAGCATCCACAGAATGGTGGCACTAAACATTCAGTCTCATCCCACCTGTGAAATAATTGATGCAAATAATTTGCTGACAGTTTTATTTTGCCTTCATTGCATCTCCTTCCTTAACCACTCCTCAGCAAGTTAAGAAATTATGCTATTTTAAAAGCCAAGCTTCAGTGAGACAGCTCCCTAATATCTATGGGATCCCAATACATAAGAAGGGAAGTAGAACTATTAAAATATTCTCCACAAGCTTTTCCTGCACAGTAGCAGAATCTTCACAATGGTGATCTTCAGTGATAATAAGAAATGAAAGAATGCTGCTGCCCTACAGAAAGCAAATGGAGGTTGTGTCAGTCACGCCTGTCCTTCTCAATTCCTGCAGTAATTTTCAAAGAAATAAAAAAAAGGGAACAACATTCCATGTAAAATATCATCAGCCTCTTTCATTCTAATGTTCTCTTACAATATTTTAACAGTAAGCAAAGAACTTTGCACCACACCGCACCTAATTTGGAATGCAGAATTAGTGGGGGGAGAAAAAAAACAGAATTAGCACCAAAAATGACTTTTTAAAAAGCATTAGCTCATCAGCTTAATTCAGAGCCATAAAACCTGGCTGCCCGTACTATAGGACAAGCCAGAACAGTCTGTGTTGCCCAGCTATTTAGTACAGCTTGTGCCAACAGGAAGAGAAAGGAAAAAAATTCAGTAAGGTGACACAGTAATCAAGATTATTTGCATCCAACCCAGATGGCATCAACATTATCTAACACAAATGAATTTTACAGGGCATCACACTCAACTTGACAAACTTAAATACTGAGCAGGCGATCCCACTGTCCCCACACGGGATGCTGGCACATCTCATTAGTCTGTTTTTGCACAGTCAGGACAGATGGTGCTCTGACATTTCAATGGACATAAATACAAATGACTTAGGAAGAATATTCAAACAACACTGAATTTCACAGGCATGATCATAAGACCCTGTGCTGACTCAGTGCATCCTTTTTTTTTTTTTTTTTTGCAGGCACTAGCAGGACTAAACAGAGATCACATATGGGTGATTTGGGGAACATGGACCATCACGTGCCTACTGCACCCACTTAAGTAACACAGTCTTGACTGCTCCTCATGGAGAACCTTGAGTATTGCTAGTTCAGCCAGTTCTGAATAATATATATAGATAAAAAAACAACAGTGCAGCTAAGTAGGTACATGCGGAGATTCAAGGAAAGTTGTCTGCTTCTGAATTACTGTGGGAACACAGAATCTGTGCTTCAGGTTACGCTTCCCTGTGAAGTATGAGGGCACAGGAAATTCTTTCATCAAGAACTCGTGTTTAGAGCTAACGCTCTTCACAGCTCTCAGACACCTGCAAAAGCAACTGTGCCTATTATCGACAAATATTGTTAGTGCCTCCAATTGTACGTGTTGCTGTTCTCTGAGAGAAGCTGGAGTGTTTGCTGCCACATCAATAAATCATTACTCATTGCTAGCAAATTCCCAGACCAAATCTAATTCTCCATTTTTAATGAACAAGAGCAAAAACTGTTTTGCTTCTGGAAAAAAAATAAATAAATAAAAGCAGCCAGTATATCACCTCTTTTTTCTGTATGGGAAAAAACTTGCTTACGATCCACAGTAGATGGTCATCTCCCAGTATTCAGGAAAGACCACATCTTCATGAAGATTCCGAAAGTTCCCAAATTATTTTAACGCTACAGATCATAAAATGCTGTGGCTGTGCATATCACCAGAGATATAAATCGTTTTTGCTTATTCTCTGTTCCTCTCATGCTAAAAGGACACAAGGGAGCAATCACTGCCTCTTTCTCATCCCCGTGTCTTGGTCCCAGCTGGTTCTGAGAAGGAACGAAGAAACTGATGCAGCGCCTGTGTCTTCTGTGTGCTGGGTGTCACCTTATCCTACTCAGCCAGAGCAGCAAGAGAGCTTCCTCACTGTTCAGGCTACCAAGTGAAGACCAGCTGTGCAAGATTCATCTTGACTTCCGATCTGACTTTCTGGGAGGAATGTGACGCACTGTGGTGGTCTCACCCTCATGGGCAGATGAGCTCCACCACACCACTCTCTCACTGCCCCTCCTGAAAGGATCAGGGTGAGAAAACACGATGGAAAAGGGCTCAAGGGTTGAGGTAAGGACGGGGAGATAGCTCACCAGCCAATGGACAAAAAAGGCTCAGCACTGGCTGCAGTCAGCCCATAACGCTCAGTAACCGCTGCTCCTGTATGGTCACTCTGCCCCTGCTCCATGTGGGCCCTTCCCTTCCCGAACCGACCCTGCATGGTTGCCCACAGGCTGCAGCTCTCTCAGGCACTGCTCAGCACGGCCCCATACCACACCCCATACCTCGGGCTGCTGCCAGGTATCCACGGGCTGCAACCCTTCAGGCCTCATCCACTGTCACCCCGTGGGCCCCTCCATGGCCGCACATGGGGATCAGCTCAGCACGGTGCCTCAATAACACAATTAAGTCCAATAATGGGACTGTATCTCCCACTAATCTGAGAAACCGATTCTCTCCCAGCTTAAAACGAGCAGACAAGCTCACACAGCAGTAAGCTCAGAGATAGATGTGTGTTGTCACAACATCTTCCACAACAGCACACTGGCCTTGTATTTGAGGCAGGATTCACAAAGTAATGCGTATTCTTTAATCCTTGAGCGGAGGACTTTAAAATGTTTCCTCTAAAAAGTTTCCTAAATTTCAGCTTATTTCCCTGACCAAAAGAAATTAAGAGGGATAAATGGATGAGCAGGAAATAAAAAACGTAGTCTTCCCTTCGTCCTCAAAATAACTGAGCTATTGTGCAGAACATTAACAGAAGGCATAACAGATTTAAATAATAACCTGGCTTTATCATCAAGATCAAAGTATATACTTAAATGGATTCTTATAATTAATAATCACGTACACTAAGGGATCCCAAGCAGCCCCTCGGTGAACACACAAAATATGCAAATGTTATTTTCCGTACCCCTGTCAAACTTGATCAGCTATAAGGTTGAATCAGGAGTTCCGCAAAACACCTTCATTTAACACGACTGGAAGGGATAATGAGCAAAATTAACTCTGGGAACATTCTTCTTCTCAAAGTACTTGCCCAGATGTCACCTCAAGGAGCGTGTTCGGTGGTTTATAATAAGATTAGATTGGCATCAAATAAAAAAACATGATACTGTACCATTTTTTGAGAGACACAGAGCACAGGGGTGGCATGTGCCACGTTATTCTCCTTCGCTCAGGGTGTCAACTTTTGCCAAGGTGAATTAACAGTGTTGACTGCTTCTCTGTTATACCATTCTCGTACAACCAGCCAATTTCCATTAGCAAAATCCCTGTTTGGTCAAGTTTTTGGATAACCTCCACTTCAGTGCAGGACTTGAAGGAACTACAGTGAAAGGGCTGAGCAAAGGACCTTTGGAGGCAAGCATTCAACACAGCAGAGAGGCTCTGAAGAAAGGAAGGGGTGAACAAGGATACTGATATATTAAAATAACCCTACTTAGAGCACACCCAGCATGCCCATGCAGAGGCATCACTGTTTCCAATATCCTGACAGCTCTTCCCATAAAGATAATGAAGTTTCACAGACATTTTATTGAGCAACATGCAGCTGCAGCAGTGCCCCTGTCATGGCTGACACGCTAGGTGACACAGCAGCCATCTGAAATGTTCCCCAAAGCAATGCTGTGCTGGTTTGTATGGAGAGAAAACGTCAGTATCAAGAGAGCTTTTAATTTCACCATGCTTCAGAGGATATACCAGACTCTCAGGTATCCACACATCCCCCACAGCTGTTCTTGTCCTCCTCCCCACAGCCAGAGACCGGGCACAGACAGCTCAATGTGGACACAACCACAGCTTCCAAGACAGGGCTGAAAGGAGGACGATGAATTCTGAAGAAGCATCAGGGCAAAGATGGTCAGTACGAATCAGTTGCGCCACAGCCAACCTCTTCTTCCCCAGTCCTCCCACTGCTCCCAGCACCCTCTCCTTTTCTGGTTTCAACCTGCCGCAACGATATCTACACTTGAAATTAGGGCTGTACGCTAATACTTATGATGGAGAAGAGGTATGTGGACAGCAGATGCAGTGAAGCTGAGACTGAAGAGGAAAGCTAGTGGAAGACACATGGATGAACCCAGATTATTAAACTACTCACTAGTTTCCCACTGTTTTCTCTTTTTTGCCTCCTCCTGCTTTTCATTTTTACAGTGTGCTTGGGGAATACGCACCAGCAAGAGATACTGGCACCAAGCTGACTGAGGACTGCTGGGCTGTTACACAGCCAAAGCACCGCCACTCTGCCCTACTGGCACTGGCAGGGCACAGCACAGATGAGCACCATGCACTGAAAGGAAATGCTGCTTAAACAGCCAGGCTGCACATACATCAACCCCAAAAACTGCATGTGCATGAAGCAGTTCTTATATCTTATTGAATAAAAATATTCTATGTATGTATTATTACTCACCATCCACCAGAACCTGAAACAGACACTATGTGCCCCATATACCAGTGTGCTTATGTGACACATTCTGTAATGCAAACCGTACGTGTTTTATATCCAATGCATAAATCACAGAATATTGAAAGATGGACGCGATGTTTGCTTAAAACAACACCGCTGACATCCGCTGAAGTCTCTGATAGCAAAACACATGTCAAGTGCTCTGCAGAGCATCGGAACGGAAATATTTTCTAGAAACAGCAGAGGGGGATGTTAGCACAACTGGCTCTGAACCAGAATTTAACCGTATCTGTAATTGCCTTTTAACTCAATGCCATGCTAAACTTCTACATTAGCTAAAGCTAAACCTTCAATTCATTACTGCACTGGCCATTTTTCTGGCTTGTTTGAAAGCTTTATTTCATCTCTTCTTTATGCCCAAGGACAGTTCAATTCAGTGCTGATTAACACTTTGGACCACTTCGTTTTATTTTTATTTTTTCAGTCTGGAGTTTCTGTATCTGGAGCTCTGCTCAATTATTAGCTAAACCACAGCAATATGCAATGAAAACATACTTCAGGAAGTAATCATTTACTCCAGGCACAGAAGAGCTCTTTTATTTGCACAGTGAAAACACAGCAAAGAGAAGCACCACAGTGCTCATGTTATTGTAATATAAATCTATCCACTTCCAAACTGAAAAGATTAAATAAGCATATTAATAGACACGAACGGTTAACAAATCAGTGTTCTAACTGGCACTAGACCCATCAAAACCTTGACCACCGCTTGCTTCCAGCAAAGATGAGCCTGCACAGCACAGCACAGCTTGTGACACAACCTCTATGCAGAGCGAAAGGAGAAAATCTTCCCCGTTTCTGACGTACTCAGATTAGACCCTTTTGAAAGTTTCCCCATCTGGAAAAGCATCTGATACATTCTGACAACTGTCTTCTATCCTACTGCTGTGATTCCTCAGCTGCACAGACATTCCTGACGGGAAGACATCCGACCTCACGTTTCAGTAATGACTGTATTTTCCAAGCAGAGAGACAAAACACAGCTTCTCGCAGGCGAGATACCTGCTCCCACCTCAGTTACTATTTTTATTACGTCATATGTTTGCCAGCAGCCGCCCCTTAAGGCAGGATTTACAGCAAGGAGCAGAGCACAGCTCCGAGGCAGCCCTCCACCTCCAGCGCAGGAGCACACCACTTTCACAGAGCAAACCAAACCTCCTCTTTTTTTTTTTTTTTTTTTTTTTTTGGTGAATTTCTGTTCCTAGCAGGACAGCTCTCTCTCCGAGAAGGCAGCAGCCAAAACCGGCTGTCCTACTTCACAGCTCCATGCGCTAACATGGAACGTGAGGGTTTGAGGCAGACCTGGAAGTTCCCAAACGCAGGTGTTATCAGCCCTTATCCCTCTGACAGACGGACCCTAGGGGCACGATGACCGCCGGCGGCAGAAGTCCTCTTTGTGGGGAGGACCGAGCCACCCTTTCGTTACCGCAAACAGAACGCTCGCTCTGAGCAGCGCACGGGAACACACGGCCAGGGGTCGGAGACCCGAGGCCGCCCCTCGGCCGCCGCCTGTCCGGAGGCGGCACACGGGGACGGCCGGCAGCCCCTGGGGACGCGCGGAAAGCAGAGGCGGGGAGCGCGCCGCGCCCGGGCACCGCTCCACGGGGGTGGGCGGGGGTCGCTGCCCCACGCCGCGAAGTTCGGCGAAGTCGCTGTGGGTGCCGCAGCCTGCTCAGCACGGCTCGCACCCGGGAGCCCGGCTCGGGGCCGGCGGCGGACAAAAGTTAGTTGCCACCAGCGGGGCGGTTCGGCTCGGCGCCCATCCAGCCCCGACCCCCCGCCGCCGCCGCCGCCACCGCCCCCGGCGCCGCTCTCCTTCCTCCGCCGCCGAGCCCGCGAGAGGCGCGGGGCCGCCCATCCAGCGCCGGGATCGGGCACCGCCGGCACAGCAGCAGCAGCAGCAGCAGCCCACAGCCGCCCTCCTCCCTTCCTCCCTTTCCCCGGGCGCTCACCTCGCTCCTGCTCGGCTTGCAGGCAGATGGGGATGTTCTTCTTCCAGCCCGGCATGGCTCCGCGCGTGCTGCTCAGTGCGGCGGGGCGCTCATGGCTGGGCGGCGGGAGGCGGGGGGAAGCGGGGCTCGGGCGGGCAGCGCGGAGGGGCGGCGGCCTCGCGGGGGGAGGGGAAGCGGCGGAGCCCGAGGGACGCCGAGCGGGGCGGGCTCCCCTCGGTTCAGCCGGGGACAGGCGAGGGGCGAGCGGAGGAGGGATTGTGGGAGGGGGAGGCGCGGAGGGACGCCGGCCCCGGCGGCCGGCTGCGCAATGGAGGGCGCCGCGGACGGCCCCGGCAGGTGGGGCGGGGCGGGCGCCGCCAGGTGCGGGCCGGGGCGCGGAGAGCCGCTCACCGCGGCCTCAGCCCGCAGCCCCGCCCCGCTGGGCCGGGGGCGTCCGGTTGGGCCCCGCCGGGCGGGGTCGGAACGGCCGCACTTCTCCATCTTGTCACTTGTTGAAGGGGCCGAGGGGCCGCGGCCCTCGGGGCTCCCAAAATGTCGGGTGCCCCGTGCCCTGTCTGGTTTCTCGCCGTGGCCCCGTGAGGGGCGTCCAGACGGGCTCCCGCCGTGCCCTGCGTTGTGCTTTGCCTCTTCACACCTGGAAGCGAAGGGTTAAAGCATGCGGGACCCCGCGGTGCGGGACCGGCCCCAAAGAGACGTTCTGCCTCAGCCCCCTGACCGAAAGGCTTCAGATCGCACCACCGAAATTGTTCTTACACAGCCAGGACCTAAGAGCGGACCGATGCTACAGCAGTTAAATATTCCACTCATGTTTTACCAAAAATAAAATAATCGTTTTATTTTTTTAAAAAAGAACAACCCTATAAAGCGTCAGGTTTGACTTTTACTCTACAAGAATGATAGCAATATAAGTGAAGCCTAATTATTATTTTTTTCCAAGGCACTTCTGGGGGTGGATGGCTCTATCTGCTTCGCTGTGCCTAGCAGTTAATGTTGTGATTATTTTTTTTGCAGTAATCTCCTCACACTTATAGAAATTATGCAATTTTGCGTGGTCAGACAGCCATTCATGAGCCTTTCATCTTGATATGAAGGGTTTCCCAGTTTTAACTTGTGTTGTGGACATGATGACAGTTTTGTGACACAGCATTTTTCCACATGGATGTGCCCCTTGACACCACAAGCACCCCTTGGAATCACAGAGTCATAGAGGTTGGGAAAGACCTCTAAGGTCATCTAGACCAGCCATCAACCCACCACTAACTATGTCCCTCAGTGTTTGATCTCCACATTTCCTGAACACCTCCAGGGATGGCTGACTCCACCACCTCCCTGGGCAGCCTGTGCCAATGCCTCACCATTCCTGAGAAGAAATTTTTCCTATACCCAACGTGAACCTCTCCTGTCACAACTTAAAGCCATTCCCTCTCATCCATAACTGTAGCTTGGGAAAAGAGGCCAACCTCCACCTTGCCACAGCCTCCTTTCAGGTCATTTTAGAGAGAGCAATGAGGTCTCCCCTGAGCCTCCTCTTCTGCAGACTGAACAATCCCAGCTCCCTCTGCTGCAGGATCCTCATAAGACTTGTGCTCCAGGCCCTTCACAGCTTTTTTGGCCTTCTCTGGACACGCTCTAAGACCTCAGTGTCTTTTTTGTAGTGAGGGGTCCAAAGCTGAACACGGTACTTGAGGTGCAAGCTCTCCGGTGCCCTTGAATAAAGGGCAATGTGGCAGCAGTAGCTCATTTGCGTGTGGCTCCCCATGAGCAGTGCTGTCCCTGTTCATGGCAGTCTGTGACTGGGGTAAGGCACATGCTGCATTCTTACTGAATTCTGAAGAGTGCAGCAAGGAGCTGCTTTTTTGGCTGTAAGAGGGCAGGTGGCACCTGGCCAAAACCAAAATTCAGTGGCATAATGTAGAAACATTCAGGTTGATTAGGAAGAATGTCTTCTCAGAAGGAGTGGAGAGGCACTGGCACAGGCTGCCCAGGGAGATGGTGGAGTCACCATCACTGGAAGTGTTCAAGAAACACGGAGATGTGGCACTGAGGGACATGGTTAGTGGGTGTGGTGGTGATGGGTTGGTGGTTGGACTAGATGATCTTAGTGGTCTTTTCCAGACTATCTGATTCTATGATTCTATGAAAGTTTTCAACCAAAAATGTTTGAATAACTTAGCATCAGTAGTCTGAGTTTTTGCCAGATTTGCCATGTTAGTATTTTTGTTTCATTACTGCTGGTGCTATATTTAGATTTACTGCATCGTTCAACCATAGTCTTGCATACTTCGTTCAAGAAGAGACATGCTTACAGTAGTATTCTCCTTCCTTTCATCTTGAATAATGTCATTTTTCTTGTCAGAAGGATGACTATGCACGTGAGTGTGCATGTGTGCGTCTCAGCACTCTACAGCAGAGGTCCCCAGCCAGAGCCATGCTCGCAGGACCATGCTCCCAGGAGATGCCCTGGGGTGTGCAGTCACTGCAGCACTGCCTGAGGCAGTGTGAAGGAAGCAGGGCCCAGGGTCAGCCCGGCACAGGCAGCACCCGCACAGGGATGTGCTGCTGAAAGCGGTCCCGTGGGTTTCTGGAGTGTACACTGAGATGGTTTGCAGGGCACTGCTTTAGAAGCTGTATCGCTGATTTTAAAAATGTGCTCTGACACTTACTCTCCTAACCTATGCCATTTCTTGGGCTTTAAAGTGTTATGGAATGAAATGAAACTTCAGATGATTGTGTGTCATCCGTGTCCTAAATCTTACCCCCTGCCTCTGATGCCCAGCTATTACTCCTCACCTTTCCATTAGGGATGAAAAAACACACCAACACTGAGCCCTAATAACCCATTTCTGATCTTCCAGTTGACTCCTGGCCAGCACTAGGGTTCTGCAAAACCACAGGTCAGAGGAATAAAGTAATAGATGGCCCTACTCTCCATTGAAAATGGAGAGCAAGCCATTTTCTAGCTATTCTTTTTTATATCGCCATCACTTTTAAAGTGAGTGAAAATCCTCCAGGATTGAATGTGGGATTCTCCAGGGTCCTGCAGGAGTCATGAAATCGCAACTGCTGTTATAGATTTGCTCCAGAAATGTGTATCAAACTGAGGGATAAAACCTATTTATTTATTTATTTATCTATTTCTCTGACTATTGCCGGCTTTTCAGGAATAGTCATGCTACATATTTGCATCGCTGTGTGGAATATACATGCTGCTCTCATGCAAGACCTTACTTATAAATCCTTTTAAGCAGCGGCACTCTGTAATTCCCATTTCTGTGCGACAGGAAAAGCTGGCATGGGTGCCTGACTCCAGTTAATTTAATTGCATTCTGTTACTCACATGAGCTGTTTCACACTGAGCGACTGCTTCTGTGTATTCCTAGTGATGGAAGAAAGCGGTCACCTGATTTAGATGTGCATTTTATGGTGAACATCTCACACCCGTAGCATATAAGCTTCCTGCCGAGTCTCTTCTGCCTACAGCTTTTTCCTTCAGAGAATTTTAAATGAATTGAATCTTGATTTTCAGGAAGATATCCTTCCTTCTTGCTTGGTGCTGCAGCATGGAGGTCATCCGAAGCATGTGTAATAGCACCCTGGAATTACACAGAAGTGTAATATTCCCAAGGAAAGGTTTTATTCTGTGGAACATTCTAAAGAGGAGATTCAATTTAATTTTACTTCATTTTATATTTTATTTTACTTCTTATTTTCCTATTCTTATTTATTCCCTAAAAGTTAGGTAGGAGAAATATGCAGATGGAGGGAACTGATGGTTGGACAGTTTCTCAGTAACTGCAAATATGTTCCAATATTACCTCTACATTACATGAGCTGCTTGAGCTTTTAGGTCTTTAAACATCAGTTTTTCTTGTTGACTGACACTCACTTTTGAAGTTCACGTACACATGTGTGGTTAAAGAGAGCATGAGAAGGTGTTAAGGAGAACATCTCCTGTAACAAGAATCTGAACTGACCTGAAATAATAGAATCATAGAATCATTTCAGTTGGAAGGGACCCTTGAAGGCCATCTAGTCCAACTCCCTGCAGTGAACAGGGGCACTCACAGCTACATCAGGTTGCTCAGAGCCCCCCCAGCCTGACCTTGAGTGTCTCCAGGGATGGGGCATCCACCACTTCTCTGGGCAACCTGTTCCAGTGCCTCACCACTCTGATTATACAAAACTCGTTCCTTATATCCAACCTAAATCTAAATAAATCTGGATGCAGTACTCCAGTCGAGTATAAAATATCTGTGAGAACGGCAAGAGATTGCAGTCTTTGCATGTTTTTGGTCATCCAAGCCCCAGAAATGTCCACATCGCTCAGAACAGGTTGAAGATGATCGAGCTCACCGCAGTATCCTTGGTGATCCTGCAGCATCTCCAGTGCCACATGGAGGGACAGGGGCAGGGTTCCGACCCTTTTAAGTCACCCAGTGCACGCCTGAGATTGACACATTGCTGCCGAGGGTTGCATTAATGCATACAAGTCACATTAAAATGTGATGTAGTTTCATTAAAATGTGATACTGATCTCTCTGGAGCGGAGCGCTGGGCAGAATGGAGCTGCACTCTGTACTGCATCACCCTCCCTGCACACTGTAGCTCTCTTTCTTTATTTTCCATTTATGAAAAAGGTGCCTTATCTTGAAAGCTACTTGTCACATTACAGAGCAGCAGTTCAAAAAGTTCAGAGATGAGACGGAGCATACCAACAATTGATTTTTCAGGTGCATTTTAACACTTTTCGTAACAAATACTAACAAAAACCAGGAGGGCACTCTGCTGCAGCCCTGCAGCCATTTGCTGCCAGCCTCTCTGGGGAGGATCCCCTCTCCTTACATAGCACTCGCACCTTTTGTGGCACCAGCACTCTGGCACAGTGGCAGAGCTCACCAGGAAAGGAGGAAGTCTGTGGAAATGGCCCTCCTGGGAGGCAGTGGTCACCTGTCTGTGCATCCCAGGCTGGGCAGTGAAGCAGGTAGGCACCCACATGGTTAGCTTAGGCAAGTTGATGGCAATTCTATGTATGCTCAGCATCAGAAATGCAGGTGCTCCAGTGACTGCAGGTGAGTTTTGTTAGATGCAACCCGCCAAGTGAATAGTTAGGATGTACTGTTAGAGTCTGTACTGGAAGTTTTGGAAATCTATATTCTAACTGTTGCCTGTGTTGTGTGCCTATGTGCCCCTGGATTTAGCCATCGGGCCGCTTCATGTTCCAAGAAGGCAGGAAGATTTTCTCCATTTCTTTTAGAAGAGATACTTCAACATCATTTGCAGGGATCTCAGATCCTTGAACAAGCAGCTCCAGCTTACAGTTAGCAGAGGATAATCTGTAGAGTCCTGCTCATGCCAACATCCTTGTGGCAAGCAGACACAAACCAGAGGGATGGCAGCTCCCTGCTGCCGCTTTCCTTGTCCTGCTTCTGTGATCTACCCTGAAATCAGACACCATTTCCTGCATGCTTAGGCTCTAAACTCTGGACTGGTAGAGGTGCCTCAGTTCCAAATTTTGTTTGTCATGCGCTGCTAAAATAAAATACTCCAATTAGTCCTTATAACTGCATTGTTTGCATATAAATGAGTTTTGTAAATCTGCTGCAGAAGACTACAGAATTATCAATGTAATGAAAAAAGCAAATTACACTGACATCAACAATCTAACTCACTGCTGCCCTTTCTTCCTGATATTGAAGTCTAAATATAACCAGAGTATTATCTAGAAAGAGATTTTGAAAAAATGGAATTACTTAAAACTTTCTTGTCTGCAAAAGGTGTCTGTGACAACTAGAACAATTTTAAGGAAAAGCATTCAAAAGTATCTGAAGGTACCTAATGATTTGTGATGTAACTGAAGGCCCTAACCAATATATCCATATTGGCAATGTACTTAAATTACTGACAGTACTAAAAATCCATAAATGACTTGATATATGACATCTGCAGGCGTTCCCATCTCTCCACAGCTTTGCATCAGTCTTTTGCATACGTCCTGTTCCAGGAAACATGTTCAGTCCAGGTACCTCTGGAGATCATCCAGACCAAGCACCCTGCTCAAAGCGGGGTCACCCAGAGCAGGTTGACTGTGCCTGGTCAGAACTTTCATTCTTCAGGCATGGTTTTTAACACTGTCAAGCGCCAGGTTGTGAAAAGCTCAGGATAAGCTCACGTGGAGTAATGGGCTGTGGGGCATCTCAGGATGTGGAAGGCTTTGGGAAAGGATTGAAGAAGAACTGGACCTGTAGGCATCAAATCCAGTCTGTGGTGACTGGCATTCTTCACAGTCAGTAATGAAGGCATTACAGGGAGTGATTTCTGATTTCACTGTGGCCAATGAAAATGTTACCGTTACAGATACTACATGTAGTGGAATGAGATGGATAAGGGATGGTGGTGTGAGGATGGTCGGACTAGATGATCTTGTAGGTCCTTTCCAACCTAATGAATCTATGAATCTATGAGATTTTGCTTCCATTTTAGGGACAAGTCACATATTTCCCCTCTCTCCCTTGGTCTTCCATGATCCAAAGCGTATTCCACAGAGAGACAAGGAAAATGAGAGAAAGAGAGCAGACATATAACTCACAATCCTTCCGTGTGAAGATAAGAGCCACAGGTAACCTGAGCATGGCTTTTATGCAAGTACTGCTCTCTGCAACAGCAGTGACTCTGCCAGAATGATTTGGATTTATGCCAAACATATCATCACTGTGCTGTCTCAGGTTGGATGACCTGTAAGCCACCATGGCTATATAGAGAAGTAAACTTCACCATTTTCATTTTTCTTGGGGCTCTCAGAATGCAGCCTGAGCAGAGGCACAGAGCTCCTGAGAGCATTGGTTGTGCTGCCAGCAGCTGTGTGCTCCCTGTTCGCAGCCCATCAGCTGCCACTCCAGAAAACAGCCCATGCAGAACAGACTCCATTTGGCCCCTTAAATTCTCAAGGTGGATACACTTTCTTCACACACCTTTCCTTCATGCTTCATTTTGATGCTTGTCTGTGCTGAATTCTGATAAATGTATTTACTTACTTCTTCTGGCAAGCAACCTGCAGACATGAATACTATTAATGACACTCAGCCCACTTTGGGAAGCCCATTATCAGAAAGCCAGCTGCTATTTCAGGCACATTAGTTGTACCCATTATCCACACACGAGCCGCACGATTGATTGCCTTACACATCCCCCCAAGCTGAGAAAGAGCAACTTGACAGAGCTGAACCAGCCATGAACTTAGAGCAGTGAGATGTAACCAGATCTATAGGTTTCCACTGCACAGTGTAAATGTCCCACAGCTTGAAGGTTCACAAAATACATTTGCTTCCTGAAACAGAAAGTCTGGAGCCACAGATAGTCAACCCAGGTCTCCACGCTGATGTGATTCCTCCACTCCTAATACATCTTGCACCACAAGGATTGATCTCTGCATGTATGGGAACTGTTGAATCAGGGCCTGAACTATTGACTGATCATCTGAGGCAAGCACTGAGTCAGCTGCAGGAGCACAGGTGAAGGCAATACATCTGTGTGACCATAAGGGGTGGAGTCTGGCTCCACCTCTCCCAGACCCCATTTAAGGGCTGACCACATCTGAGGAAGGATCTCTTGTTGGAGGTCTCTCCTGTACAGAATTCTAGGTGAGCCCTAATTTTTAGTGGCAGGTGAGCTCTTCCTAATTTATCAGGTGTCTTTGTAACATCTGGATGAGCCAACCAAAAATATACTGTCCATCTTCATTATATTGCATGGATACTATTCATTCAGGGTATTCACCCTACACACAGGCTACCCAGGGACCATGGAGTTTTCTCCATGGTGATCTTCAGAAGCCTCCTGGGTTCTGCAGGTGGTTCTGCAGGGGTTGGAGCAGATGGATCCAGAGGTCCTGCTGAACTCAGCCACTCTGTGATATTTTAGTGAATAGCTCTTGAAAGGTACAAGCTGGACCTACACTAAGAATGTGATTAACTTAACTTGGTAGTGTGCCAACAGAAGCAGGTGAGCTACAATGAGAAAACACATGGCAATGTAGAAATCCTCCAGGTGTATTTTGAGAATGGGACCTCAGCTGCCTCAGATGGGTTCATAGCTTTTTACTTTTGCCCCAAATCTTAAAGAACAGGTTTCTAATTTCTATACACAAACAACCATGAAGCTGATGTTCAAGTAGGTTACCTATCAGAAGAAATGTTGGTCAGACTGTTGGGTTTTTTTTGAAGTGTAGATTAAATTTAGTCTTTGATAGGAACTCAGTATTATTAATGCAAATTTATGTGAATTGTACTATTCATTTCCTACAGTACACAGAACGCTGAGCTGATCAGAAAGAAGCCTTTCTTAGCATATTTGAGGTAATGCAGTGATCTTAGAGAATGCATTTGTAACCCTTGCACCAGGCCAGGAAGAAAACCTACAATTATACTTTAAAGAAAAGAGTGTTTTCATACATAAATCATTGAAAGCATTCAAAGAACATTAGGATTGGAGAAGCACAATCAAATAAGTATTTTGTCATGAGTCTTCTACGAAGAAGAAATGCTGTTTAGTATTAATTATTACTATTAATCAATGCTAGCAGCTCTCGTCCAGAAAGGGATGTACAACAAACGGTAGCTTTATGATTGGTGAGAAGTTCTTTCCAGGATTAGAAAGTCCAGAAAGTTCTGTGCAAAACAGTACTTACACTGACATTTGAAGACTGTACTCCTAATTAAAGAAAGGAAATGGTACAGTATAGAAATGGTATGGTATAGAATGAACTGATGTGAAGTATTTGTATGCATACAGACAGATACAGATTTCACAGGCGCGTATGTACATAAGTCTGTATATATTTTGTGCATCTCTCCTTTGGGCAGGTATAGTTTCTGGTTAATAAACACCATCTATTTATTCATCATTTTGTTCTTAAGCTAGATGCTAGAATGTATTTTGCCTTAGCCATCCTGCATCAAGCAGTGCCATTTCACAGCTACAACTAGCAGCAGGTTTTGGCGTTCTTATAAAGTTTCAGTATTACTTGTCAGTAATACAGTTTCTCCTGACTTGCACACAAATATCCAGTTCCTTTGTAAGACTTATCAATTGCACTATTTTATGTATGCATGTTGTTCTGGTTTCTTATGAAGGCAAGTTGAATAAAGATTTACAAGAATCAGAATTTGTGTGGAGGAGCACCTTTTGTAGACATGAAGGCCTCATGTTTTGTGTGCACTCTTTTCTTTACATCTGAGTGACTGTGGTTTACCTGTTGATCGCACCATTCTGAAAAGAAATGTTGGACCTCTATGGCAGAATTAAGTCTTTGCTTATTTTGAGCAAAGTATGTAACCGATCCATTACACTTGGGAAGCATCTATTTTTGCATCCATTTTATTTCTGGCATTATTCAAATATGGCAATTGTAGTAGTAATATAAATAGCATGTTAACTTTTGTTAGGGGTTATTTTTAAGGGCTTTAAATACGCTTTCCTTTTAGGACTGGCTTTGACAATAAAATATTCAGCTGTTAATATCAAGATTTTGAACATGCAGTTATTTAAAGACAGACCCAGGCAAGCTTATTGAAGTGAACTGTAGAGAAAAAGCTGCATCTCTTCTGTTATGTAGTTACAATATAATTACTGAAACAGGCTGCCCAAAGAGGTGGTGGAGTCTCCTTCTCTGGAGATGTTCAAGACCTACCTGTGCAACCTGGGCTAGGGAGCTGCTTTGGCAGGGGGTTGGACTCCATGATCTCTAGAGGTCCTTTCCAACCCATATAATTCTCTGATTCTGTGATTATTTTTAGCTTCTTGATTTTTAGGAAGACACTGGAAGTGCTAGTTTGGCTGCTTTACCACTTGTTGTCTTGAGCCTCTCTTCATTCTTTTCAATTAATGTGATTGCTATTGCAACTGTCTTTTTTTTTTTTTTTTTTTTTTTTAAGAATCAATATAATAGTTTACCTTTATGTAGGAAATCCAAGGCAACTCACGAACTATTGCTGACACGAATGCTTATAGTTACAGAAAAATTGCAAACTGAACATTTGAAAGGAATAAATTTCAATGTCGTCATTTTCTGGACATGAAGGATGGGAAAACAAACTTAGAACTAAAAGTAGCTGTTACTATGACAGAGTCTAAATGTTTAGGGGAAAAAATACCACCACGGACATTAAAATAGCAGTATGTTTTTGAGTAAGTTGGAATGGTGGGGAGCTGCTTGACTGTTCCTTGGAGGAGGCTGAGTCCTGCAAGAAGCTGGGTGCTCCTGGTTTCCTCTGAGAAATACCAGGGAGAGGCTGCCCCAGGCTCCTTCAGTGCTGGAAGCCTTCCCAAGGCTAGGCTGATATAACAGTGCCTAGAAAATGAAGAAATGCAAAATAATGATAATGGAGTAATGTCTGCCTGTCAGCTAAAATGGCACCTCAGTGGCACCAAATACAAACATGTTGCTCTGAGCTTTCACTCATATAATATAATGAGATTGATATCAAGTCATATTTTAATAAAACTCCCTAGCTAGTAATTTTCACTGTGATACAACTCAAGGGTAACACAATATTACACTACCTGGGAAAGAGCTTTTTATTTCCCAGCCTATTCATTTCTCTCCTGTGAGGCTCCTGTACAAAAAAAAAAATATATATATATATATAAAAACTCTATCAAAGCCTTCATAACAACAAAGACTGACTCAAAAAATTAAAAAAAAAATTAAAAAAGCCTTTGTTGCACATTTGTGACCCTTTGAACAGATTACAGACACCTAAATGCTGTAATGCTAATGTCTAAACAACTCAGCGAAGGAGAGGCAACTTCACAAACAAAGGGATCTGCAGCTGTGTAATGCAATCAAGTATCTCATTAAACAAAGTCTAATCGGACCAGCTCAGAAATTGTAGCTAACCCTTTGTGGCTATGGGTAGATCAACCAGTTACTTATTACATAATTCAAATGCAGTGCTTCAGTCTACTCCAGCAACTCCCTGGCTGGTGTCTCACTGGGTATTTTGGGGGGAAAACACCCTACACCAGTCCAGATACACCAATGCAATTGCTTTCAAGACCTCTGAAACTAATCTGATGTTACAGTTCACTACAAGGTCTCTGAGAAAGGGAACCTGACCAATGGTAGTGAGCTGTAGCACATTTTTATTTCACCCAAGATCAAAAACTACACAAAATAATAAGGGAATTGCTTGTTTCCACTGCCTTTTCCCCACAGACCTCTACCATTTGGGCATCAGTTTTCAAATAGGATCAGCTCAGTCCAACTCTCACGCACCAGCTACTATGCCTCAGCATTTATGGGGCATTTGTGGTCGCTGAGTAAATAATCAGTGTCTGCTTTAAATACAGAAAGGTTCCACAGGAGATTGCTGCCTGCGTTTAAAAACAGAGCACACAAGCTCACTATAAACTGTTGGAAGATTTGCAAAGCTGAGGGTTCGGATTTGTTCTACCGTGACTGAAACAACAAATCTTTAAGGTGCTGCTCCAAAAGCCCTGGTTGCAATTGCTGATTCACTCAGGAACTGTTAACTGCATGAAAGGAAAAAAGTGAACAATCTTCTGTGATGAAGCAAGTTGAGTACGGTAGGAGTTCAGAGTACAGCTTATTCCACATTATTCTTTGCTGCACACATTGTGTTTTCTTTGTAGTTGTTGTGAATTCTGCTTTTAGATAAAAGGCAGCTGGCAAAAAGTAATTGCCTGTGTAGAGCATGTGCAATTCTGATGACTCCCATGTCATGAGCATGCGACTGTGCTTGTTTCAAGACAAGACAGATTACACCTGTTTTTCTTTGCTCGCAGGAATGACATCTCCCTTCAGCAGTTTCAGGGAGCAGAAGCAGGTTCCTGTGGGATCCTGGGCTGGGAGGCTTGGATCCTTACCAAAGGAAAGTCTCCTCCTAGGAACCAGAGGAGGTTTGATGGGATTTCGTACAACCCAGCAGGTCTCTGCTGGACTCCAAACAGGCCTGAAGGGAGAATCTCACATGGCAAAAATGCACCTGAAAGACAAAAAAGGCTTAAACTAAGTTCTACGTTTAAAAGCTGAACACTATTTCAGTGTTTGGATGCTGTCCTTTAAGAGGAGATCAAGACCTGTTCACCTTAGGTTTCTGGCCCTGTTACAAATAGGAAAGAAATGCTCTAGAAAACGCTCCAATGCTTGGGATACATAACAAAACAAAATAAATTAGAAAATAGATATTTATGTAAAACAACTTTGAAAGCCGTTGCTGCTGGCATTTTGGTTCTGGAGGTTTAATTTTCCTCCTGTGATACAGTTTCTTTCAGACTGCTCTGTTACATTTATTTGCCGAACTTGCAAATCTTGTCTGGATTTGGAGAAAGCAAAACAAGAAGGCTGTTGTAATGAATGGTGAATTATAAGCCCAGAGTGATTACAATTTGTTTGTGGATCGGCATATACTGCTATTGAACAGCTGGAAGCCAATACGAGTGATAATTTTCCTAAGTCACTGCATGAATTCATAGGACGTTTCTCCATAGACTGCTGAAATAACAAGAGTGCATAATCACACTAGGGAAAGGAAATCTTACTCGCATGCTCTATATGAGCTGCTGACATGCTTTTCTCCATGCCAGACAATTTAAGAAATGTAAAGCAAAGAAAGAGCATTTGATGAGAAATTATTTTGTTTTGCTGTGTCAACAAATGTGTTCCCCCTTGAACAACAAGAAACATCCACTGGCAAATCTTGAAAATGAATACTGACAGTGCACTTCATGTATTTCGGAACAAGCACTTTCTACTTACTAGGCTTATTCTACAAATATAGTATAAATATATAAATAAATACATCTCCCATTACTGTAGGGACACAAGATTTTTGCTGTTACTTAAACTATGTTGAGCTTTTCTTTGATGAACAACAAGCTCACGTTAGTAATGTACAGTTTAGATGTTTCAGAGCCCGCCATATTCATGTGTGAGGACAACTTGCCACACTTAAACATATGAAAATTGAAGTGATTCCATATATAAAGCAAGAGTCTAAAAACTGAGTTTAGCATCATACTAAGAAAACAAAAACCCTAAAAAAGCTTCCCTGCAACCCTGTGGCTGCAGTCCACAAGCAGTGTGATTTGCCATAAATCCCCGGATTACCAACCAGTTCTAGCACTGGGGCTCTGCATCGTTCTTCTTTGAAAATAAATGTGACTGCAGGTTCAGCATCACCCACATTTGTCCAAGTCCCAAATTCTGCTCCTTGCTTTAATGCAGATTTTACACCACTGTAAATTAAACACGCTGTAAAATAAATGTAATTCTGATGAATTAAAGTTTGCAGCTAGAGAAGTAAGTAATAAAGTTTATGGAAAAAAGATTAATTTATAACAAAAAAAAAAGAAGTATGGACTGTCCATTTTCTTTTAAATCAAGAAGGTTACTGCTGTTCAGTTATCCTTAAACATATATGGTTTCTGCGGCAAATTCAATTCACTTCCATCTTGATTAGTGATTCTTACGCATACTGAAGAATGGGAATGTTTTTCTGTTAAGAGCTCCTTGAAGGTATCTGATTACTGTCTTCATTACCAGTTTTAGCAATCAGAGAGAAAGAAAATAGGGCTGAAAATGTTAAAGATATGGCAGCGCTTAATATATTAGTTGAAGAAATCGTTCACCATTCATCATACCACATCGTATTTGGAAAATGGAATCCAAACGTTCTCAAGTTGTTTACAGTTTTCTTGTGCTTCCGACTTACGATTTCCAATTTCAGATACAATGATAACTTCACAAGGAAGCAATGGCCTTAATTCACGTGTACAGTCAGAGGCCAGCTCTCTGAACAGCAGCGTACAGTATTTGCCTCTGAGGTTGCTTCTTTCAGAAGCTGTATCACATCTGATACAACATGAATTGCCACTCCTAAGGCTGAAAATGAATGCTCAGAATATACTGATCCCTCTTGGCTAAGAGCCACGCTTTCAATTTATCAGGCATCCTTTTCACTAATGGGTTAACCCTTATAGGCAGTTAATGTTCACTCTGCTTCTGCCGGAATACATTTAAGATAAAATATTTATACCACTCCATTGGAATGAGCATAAAAAAAAAAAGAATAGACTGTTCAAAATAGTGGTCTAAACGGAGCAAAACAAATAGAACCAAAAATAGGCTAATAAAATCCTTCTAAAAAAAAAAACAAACAAAAAAAAACCAAAAAAAAAAACCAGACATCTGGGTGAAAAAATAATGAAGGATTTTTTGATATATATTTTTTTATCTCCAACATTGATGCAGTGGAAGATTTGGTATCACTGGTCAGCAACAAGCTAGAGCCTGCTGACAAGTACAAAGTGGCTTGTGACAGTCTGCATGGATTTAAAAGGGTAGATTATGGTTAGCAACATGGATTTTGTAAAGAGAAGACAAAAGAAATTAATGTGTGTGCAGACAGTATGGCTCTTACTGCCTTCTTCCTCTGCTCATATATATGCACATGTACAAATTAAAAATGAGGTGACTCCTGACCTGTGTCATCCTGCTGGTGAAAGTATTTAGGGAAACGCTTGGCGTTTTCCTATGCAGTCACGAGGAGAAGCAGGACAGACCAGGCAGTGTGGCTGCACTTTCTGTGCTGAGCAATAGGAAAGCCTCAAGATCCCCTAGAACCAGTGGCCACCTTGCAGCAGTGCCCCTCCTGAAGGCCACCAAAGGCAGATGTCTGTGCAGTCCCTGCTGTCTCCCACACTGACACCAGCTGATGAGGACAGCACATGTGCCCAGTGCTTCACAGGGCTGGTCCATCATGAATATATGATAAAAATGGGAGTTCCTCTCATAATGTCACATTGGCAGAAGTCTCAAGATGACTTTTCACTGTCCATTCCCATACCCTGGCCATTGTTCACCTTCACTTGCCATTCTGCCCCAAGGCCTGAATGGGAAAAGGAGGTGGTCCTGGACCAGGCTGGGCACTCCTGAGCAACTGAGGATGTGCAGGAAAGGGAACCGTGCTCCCACAGGCAGCTGAGCACTGCAGGGCAAAAAGGCAAACCCAGAAACCTGTAGCAGTGGGTAGGCAGACACAAGAGACAACAGGGCAGCAGTACGTGGCGCCAGAAAGGCCCTTTACAAATTGTCAGTGACTTCTGCAAAACACATGGATGGATTTTCTAATTGAATAGGTGCAATAACGTGTTATTATAAAATCTATAGTCATTTGCAAATACGCTGACACAATAGGTAGAGCAACAGATGCACTAGCTGGAAATACTGGGAAAAGTTTTTCTGAACATCATCAAAACAAAAGATTATTAACTTAACACCGCCCATATGTTAACCAATACTCCACTATCTCCTTCAGAAACAGAAATGTGAAAGGATAAGTAGGAGGAGTGATTTCATGGCTTCTCTTGGATGCTGGATGGTTTTGGGATGGTTTTGTTTTCCGACTGGAAAGGTAAAAATGAATACCTGGAGAGAGACGAGTGGAAAAGCAGTAGTGTGGTAAACATAAGGTGAAATAATTAAGCTGACAGCAATTATTGTGTAAGCCACAAGCTGTGATTTAATCAGATATCACAACCTAAGCAGGATTGGGCTGCCTTGGTACTTAAGGGGGAAAACCCATTTGCTACTGGAAACACAGCTGAGGATTCAATAGGTGTAAGTCTCTCCTCTGACTAACAGCTGACAGTATGAGTATAAGAGGGCTCGGATATGTTTACTGTAAATCAGCATAAAGGAGTCTTAATTTCACAGAGGATGCTTACATTCTTCTTCTCTGCCACACCCCTTCAATTTTATGTTTTTTTCACAACTAATTTTAAATGTTCCGTACTATTTTTGAACGTTAAATAGCGGTTGTATTTCATGTCAGAAGTGGTTCCTATTTAGGGGTTGAGCAAAATGATTCTCACATAAATGCCAAAAGCTTTACACACTTAACAAACAAATAGAACAATTTAAAAATTGATGGGGCTCCTTCTGTGAGACAGCAGCTAGGTTTTACCCAGGGTTTATGCAATCCTGATGAAAATCTCCAAGGCAGACACTGAACAGCTGGGCCACGCATCAATAAATCACATGTAAACTCTCCATTCTCTTGGCTGGCAAATGAGCTGCATGGGAGTGAGTTTCACCCTCAGATTGTAACGCCCTTGGGGGACTAGACCAATAAAGCTTTTGTGTAAGTACATAATTATTAATACTATTAGAACAACGTGAAGGACCAGTTACTGAAGTAAGTACTATTAGAAACACTCAGACATCACAGAAAAACACTTTGTGGGAATGTAGACTAAAAGTCTTGGGTCTTCTGTTGAGCATAATGTACTGCTGCAGCGGATAAGAGGTAATAATTCATTTTACATCCAGGAGATAATATGCCAAAGGGTGTAAGTGGACCACATCAGTTAGGTCTGCTAAACAAAGTAAGGAACTTTCAAAACAGCATCTTCTCTGAGAGTTGGAGCCCTCCCGGAGATCATGTTGTATCAGTTAACAACACATAGAAGAAAGTTGGATGTAGCAAAGAAAGATTGTACTACTGATAGTGAATGTGATGTCTTCAGTCAGTCGTGTATCCAGACATTGGAGTGGTGGCAAATGTCTGTGTCTAAAAATGACTTACACAGCCAGAGAATATGTTAAAGTTTGTACAGTTTGGCACAAGACCAACGAAGTCTGTCTTGAATATATGTATTATTAAACAGAGTCTGACACAGAGGAGCTGAAGAAAAGAAGCTCACTTTTGAAATGCCTCTGTAGGCTTACACTTAGACACAAAGGCCAAATTCCTATCACACAATGAAGCACCTGAGTCACAGCAAACCTGAGCCAGCAAGTCCCCAGGCCGGAGCATAAGATATACAACATCTCAAGGCTCAGGGCAGCTACACATTTCCAGATCTAAACACTCTCAGCGTGTTTTCATGTGATAGATTCTTGTATTTCCTCAGCAGGTTACCTCCAACAAAGCCCTGTTAGGTGTTTAAGAGGGATGGTGTACATACAGCCAGAAATCTCAGTCTTGTCACAAATGAGCCTTGATGCTAGTTCTTACCAATTTATTTGGCAGTAAGTTGAGTGAAAGGGAAAAGTAAACATTTTGTCAAATGTCATTTAAGGTATCCAACATACATTTCCCAGGGATTTTCTATTAAGGATCCCTAATTGAAAATATGTTGGTGACAGAGCTTATTTTTATATTTAAGGCTTTCCTAACCATCAGACAAGGTAGGTAGCGGTGTGCCTTCCATCTTGACAACAGTCCCTGGTGAGCAATGGTCCTGTCTCTGTGTGCTGCAGTCTATACATAGCACAGGCTCTGAGGAGTGAGGTAGGGAAAAAAAGAAAACAGTCAAAAGCTGCTACTTAGTCCCACCAAATATTTCAGGCCAACCTGCCTTAGAAATCCCTCTATCAGCCAGACCACATAGATTTGATCTCATTGAATTTATACTCAACTGACTTAAGGTCCAACTGCTTTTCAAAGCAAGAGTTTATGTGCTCAGAGTGCTCTAAACCTTCACATTTCACAACCAAATTCCTTGACTGCATGTTTCTAGTCTTCCTGTTGCATGCAATATCCTACTACAGCTGCTTTGGAAGCTCTGGTACAAGGGCTGACCCAGTACAGTGCAAAGTGATAAAACTGGAGCCCAAAGATGAGTCTCATGGAAGAATTCAATTCCAGATTTTCAAACCTAATGGTAGATGGCTTCATCTAAGTGTCCACTAGTGAACCATGTGTCCCAGCTCTCCAGGCTCCACCACTGCCTGCCTGCATGGACTTGATCTCCACTGTTCATAAGAAGTGCTTCAAACCTGCATGAGGCATCCGTGCAGAGACACGGACATTTAGGTATCTTTGTTCTGAAGTGAATAATATCCTTGGTGGATATTATTATGCACAAAAAGGATTAAGTGCACAAACCCTGAATTGCTTATCTGTGAGACACTTGGAGCTCCCAGTACAGAAGAGGTACTTGGTATTTCTGAACAAAGGAGTGTGGTAACTACTTCCCCAAGAGATAACTGTAGGGTCTAGCTGCTGGTTCTTTCAAATCCAGAGGCATTAGAAAATAAACACTTATTTTGTTTCTCTCTCTTCACACAGAAGATGTGGTACAACCAGGACATTAAAATAAAGGAGAAGCTGGGAAGGATTTGGGGCAGAAGGAGAAAGTGTGATATGATGATTATAGAAGCAAATGCTTCAGAGCTGAAATTTGTATGAATTAAAGGTTACAATAAGTGAAACAGATTCACAGAAAGCACAGGCATTGTCAGCATGCTTCCTCTTCCTTCTCATCCTTTGAAGCCTGCCAATATTGTGGAAAATAGCCAGAGAAATGGAAGCAGTCTGTATTTATAAGCCTAATAAGCAAGTATAAAACTTGGGACTAATTTAAGAGAGTGGTGGGAAAAAAAAAAGGTGCCAAAACCAGTTCTCAACCACTTCACAGCATCATTATTTTTTTTAGAAACTGGAAGATTCATCTTTCTGCTTGATGTGTAAATAGCAAAAATGGTCAGCAAAACGCAGACCATTACAGGCATGTGGAAACCATGGCCACTGTCATCTTTTACCCACGTTATTGGAAAGTAGCTATTTTATCCACGAGCAAGATTGCTTTTTCATACATCAGTCTCCAAGCAGATAAGACAGCTCCTTTCCATTTGGTACAGAGACTTCCACAAAGGTCTAAAAATGATAAAAGTGAAATATTATATATATATATATATATATATATACATACATATATATATATATATTCCCTTCCCAGCAGTAGAACTCATAGTACAAACTACCAATTTTGTATAGATTTGTGTGAGGTTTTGCTGGAACATAATCACACTGGAAGACTGGATATGAGAATCTTTTGATCCTTCTTGAAGGTGGCATAATGTGTTGTCCATTTCACTAGTAAAATTAAACACTGCCATTTAAAGGCTCCCTTTAAATTAAGAGGAATTTCTTTACAAAGGTACATACAGGAAAACTGGCCATCTAGGTAAATGAAAACAAGCGTGCATGAGATTGGCAGGAGTATTAATTTTGGTGACTTTGAGATGTGATGCAGAAAAGCTACTGAAAACAGTTCCAGCCTTGACAGTTTTAAAAGCACATAGCATTTAGATTAGAATCATTTAGATTAGGAGCCACAGAGAATGAGGAAGCAATATCTGCTAGAGAAGGAGCTCAGAGGTTTTTAGAGTGGTCAGCAGTTCAAGCACCTTTTCATATTAAGAAATTCAGGCTGAGTAACCAGAGCTTTGATTTCCTGATGTTCATTCCTGTATGAAAAGGCAAGCTGTTTTTTCTCATTATTATATTGGATGCCACATTTTAAGAAGGTAGGAGAAATGGAAATGAAAGAAGGGGATTACATCTAATTAATCTTTATTAGGGTGCACACAACCAATTGACTGAATTCTATATTTGGTTAAATTCTTCCATTTTCATTCAAAAAATTTAAAATTCCGCCCACGTTAACTTTATAAAATGAAAATAACCTGCTTTTTTTTTTTTTTTTTCAATTGTTACAATTAAAAAAAAAATGCTCCAGAAAGTTTTGGGGTTTTTTCTTAATAAATAAATAAATAAATAAATAAAATTTGGTTTTCAAAAGGAACTAGGATCCACAATTCTCCACAGAATTTCTGATATTTTTTAATACACAGAATCAGGGAATTGTGGGGGTTGGAAGGGACCTCTAGAGATCATCAAGTCCAACCCACTGCCAAAGCAGCTCCCTAGACCAGTCTGGCCATTTCTCTGTGTCCTATCGACACAATACACTGTGATAAGTTACAAAAAGAGTGGAAAATGTCTGGATTTCTCAGTCAGTTGCAAACTTTTTAAACGAAGAATAATGTGTGAAATATGCAATTGTAATAAATAAATATTCTCCAAATTCCTTACAGTGTATTTGATTAATTTATTGCATAGTTTCAATAGCAACTGATGGTGCATTCTGTATTAAAGGAGAATAATGATAGCTTGATGGGGAAATCAAGGGTTTTCATTTGATTGCCATTCAGCTCTGATGAGTTGAAGAGAACTCCAAAAATGTCACACACCCTTACTATGAGACCAGCTATGATCTTATCCAAAGTTATATTTGACATTTGGCTATTTAATTCCTCTTTTCCTTTTTCCTTTCCTCTCCTCTGACACACTAGGGTCAATTCATATCTTCTGTGCTCTTCATATTGCCTTTTACACTTCTATAAAGTAAGTATAAATGCTGCTATTCTGGTAAGTATTTATTTTTCATGGATATTAATAGTTGATAAAAATCAAACTTCAGAGCTTAAACTACCTACTGAAATGGATGCCTAGTGATGCTGATTTTTTTTTTTCTCCGGTTATCTTTCAGTGAGAAAATACTGCATTCAGCTTACATCACTTTATTGATCCACCATGGAAAATCTGACTGAGTCAAGACTTACCTTATCAACTAAACGATCAGAGAGCAAGTTGAGCCAACAGCTTGATCAGTCATTCTGCAGGCTTAACAGATTGCATTTGAGAATAGGCTTTGTGCACTGCATCTGTAAGTAACGTATAAACTAAGACTCTGTTGGAAAAGAGTTCTTCTAGGTCTCTGGGAGAACTACTTTCAAAGATAAATGCATTCCAATATCAAATGACATCAACAAGAACAGAGGTTAAAAGCATACAAAATCTGTTCAAGGAGAAAAATTGAAATACAGTACACCTGTTATCACATTTTGTCATAGAAGATGACAGGAATCCTTTGCTGTTTCTCAAGGATTATAATCTTACAGGGAAAAAAAAAGAAGACGACTCCTGTAAACAATAATTATTTATTTGGGGAAAAACAGTTGCATCATCAACATAAACTAATGAAGCATACCTTGTTAATTTGGGGTCTCTGTTTTTCTGTATCATGGTGTTGTGACAAAAGGTGGGGAGCCAAGAGCACAGGCAGCAGCCTATGGAGATCCTTCACCTTGAACCCTTCTGGTTCCAACACCAGCCACTGCTTGGTGGTGACCAACGACAGCTGTCCCTGAAAGCACCCCGTGGCATGTATGGGACAAGCTGGACGGTCTCAGCCCCTATTAAAAAATAAATAAACCCCACACTCTACTACCACAAATTAGATCCTTAACTGAAACTCTACTAGCGTTTTTGGTTGTGAAGGCAAGAATTAAGAACTTGCCAAGCTGTGACAAGGAATTTTCTCCTCTCTTCCGGATTAGCTTTGAAACAAGGCAGCATATGGAAGCAGACTTGGCTGCAGCAGCCTCTGCCTGCTCTGTGAACCCCTGCCAGCTGCCTGGGACTGCGTGTCTATCACCAGCTCTACAATTCACAGAACACCACATGTACACTGTGCATTTTGCCTCCTCCAGGGCAGGAGCCTCTCACTTGCAGCAGCACAGATATCGGGCTGCCTTCTCCATTTGGAGTAAACATCCATTTCTGTTTGTATGTAGCCCTCAAATGCCATGGCTGTATCTTGCTGGTGTGTTTCATTAAGATGCTGTCTATGATGCATTACTAATGCACCAATTCAATGAAATATTAAGATTAAATGGCTGAGTGTTGGCCAGCAGAAACCAGCTGTAGCACAGGAATAGGAACTGAAAGTGCTCATCTGCTCCATAGTGGCTTCTGGAGCTGTGAGGCAGCAGCCATGTACTTGAAAACCACAGAGCCTCAATGATCACAATACAACACTCTGAAGATATTTTTCAAAGCAAGGACAAATACTGAATAAGTGACAAAATTAGCTTCTTTAAAGAAAAAATCAGTCTCTTACTCGAGTGATCTTTAATGCAATAATTTGAGCTCTCCATCCTGTACGCCTGTGTTTAATAATTCATGCAAACATTCTGAATTTCCCATCATTGCTTTTCATAATGATGAGCAACAAGAGTCCTCTCAATACGTGCTAACAACTTCCTTTCTCATTCTCAGGGGTGCCCAGAGATCCTGCACGAGGTCTGGAGCTGTTGTGGTGGAAAGGTGCTGCGTGCACAATCAGTAGAACACCATTCCTGCTTCAAATGTCTGCAACTAAGGGGGGTGACACAAAAGGAAGAATCTCCTCTCAGTTGAATTAGTATTTCCTGGCAACACAAACAGAGTTCTTTTCTGTACTGATTTCTGGGTAATAGAGGAGAAAGAAAACAGTTCTTAGCATCATTTCACTATTCCTTGTGTACTTCCTTTTCGATCCAGGCAATTCACTTAGCTCTGATTTGGGACGAAAGCTTTCTTCAGGCCGGGTTTAGCATGCCAAGTGCTGTCAGTAGAAAAGGAGAGATTTTGCTGTGTGCATAGAGGCCTTCTTGAGCTGGGCCATCAGGAGCTAGCATTGTGGCTACAGTGCCACACACAGGAGCACGGCCTTGGGCCTGCTGTGGGAGGGGGAGATGCACAGAGCACAGGGGCTTGTCAGGCTCCCACTAACCCCACTGTGCTTGTCTCTTATAGGAACAGAGGGAAAGGGAAAATACAACATTGCCGGGAGAGAGAGGAGAGCCTGGGCTACAGCACCATCTCCCCACCCACAGTGCCCTGTGCCCTGGCCTCTCACAACATGGCAGAGAAGCTCTGTGCAGGTAATTTGTACCTGCAGCAGGAAGATACTGCGTGTAGAGTTTGCACTTTGAAGTAGTTGGAAAATCTGTGTTAAATCTCAGCAGAGGGTTGTTATTTTTTTCTTCTTGGCCTGCAGGCATTCCTAGTAGTGGAACATTACTTTCCTGCCAAGACAAATTCCAGCTCTCACTTTTATTTTCTCATGCCACTTCCTGTGCCAATCCGCCTTTCAGTTCTCCTTCAGATCCTGCTATAAATGCACCTCTTAAGCTTTTCTTTCCATCATGGCTCTCTTCTCCAGTACTGCATCCTAACACGTGTAGATTGCAACATTAAGCTTAAATATTAACGGTGTTCTCCTGTTGATAAACAGGCTACACACTTCTGGTGCTCCTAAATAAATGGAGATAAACATTTCCCCAAAGTATTTCTCTTTGCATGAGCTGGTAAGCAAAGCCCCTTTACACATTATACGATACTGCACTGTACTTTTCCTTTAGCTATTTTCTATTAAATGAAGACAGCAGTGGTTTAACAATGTGCTTGAACAAGATCATTCACAAAAGGAGGAAGGGCTGCTGTACCCATGATGGATTCCAAAATCAGGATCCAGTTGTGGCTCCTTTAACTCTGTGCTCATAAATCCTTCTTGCAATCAGCCAGGAGGCTTCAGTGAAGAGCAGCACACTGATATTTTCCACCAGGACTGAGTATACCACCACTATCATGTTTCAATAGAACAGCTGGTGCTTAAAAGGCTGGTAATTACAATTTTATTCAAAAATCAGAACTGGTGGAGCTAAGAAGATCATTGATTCAGATGGCTGACCTTGAAAAGCAGCTTGCAATGAACTTGTTGAACTTTGGAAAACATAAAAAAAAAAAGTAAAAATAGATCTCTTTGCAGCATCTCTGGTACTTTCTGGTAACAAGCGACAATCTTCAATTTCCCCAGAAAATACTGTCATTATGAAAATTGACTGAAAAATATTCTGAAAAGCCTCATTATTTTACTATTCCTTCCAAGGGTGTGGATGACATTCTAAAAACCTCGCTTCCCTGTAATTAAAAGCTCTGCAAAATTTTAGGTTTGAAATAGTAGATCATGCTGATGGCGTATTTTATAGAAGAAAGAACATAAAAAAAAGCTGGAATGGTTTGAGAGTTGGGCAGCCAGTTCATCTAGTCCAGTAACTCCTCTCTGACTGTGGTCATAAGCTGCTGTCTGATGAAGAATATGACATTACAGCAAAAGTACTGTAATATTTTCTCTGAACATTTCCCAGCCTCCAAGTGTTCAGAGATAGATTCTGTATATTCAGTAATTAACACATGTTTTCCTTTTGGTGATCCTGCACAGCTTATAAAGCCTACGTTAACCTTCTGTGTCTGCAGCATTCTGCACTGGAGTTGTACAATTTAGATATGTATGCATTGTGTAAAAAAGGCTCACCGGGCAATTCAGCCTGAAAGGGACCTCAGAAGAGTCGAACCTCCTGCTCAAAGATGGGCCATCTACAAGGTCAGACCAACTTCCTCAGGACTTTATCCAGCTGAGTGCTGAAAACCTCCATGAAGAGAGATGGCACAGGCCACTTTCCATTGTTCCCATTAGGGAAATCATTTTCTTTCGAGCCAGTCGGACCTGCTTCTGTATCACTTCAAGGCCGGTGCTGTTTGTTCTCCTGGCACACATCAGCACGAAGAGTCTGGCTCCAGCTTCTGAACCTCTCTATAGGCACTGGTACTGGTTAGTTGGCACTGCTACTATGTCAGCCAAAAGATATTATTCTTCCAGGCTGAAGAAGTCCTGTTCTCTCCATCTCTTTTCCAGACAAGTATGTAGCGTGTACTGTACAGCCCCAAACTGGACACAGTGTTCTAGCTCTGGCCTAATGAATGCTGAGTAATGGGACAGAATCTCTTGGTCATGGCATTTCTTGTGACACAGATGAACATTCTCTTGGCCTTTACTGCTGGCATGGTGCAAAGCTGGCTCATGTTTATTCTGATGTTTAGTCTAATGTTGGCCCTAGCCTCCTCCTGCAAGCTGCTCACCAGCTACTCAGCCTCTTTTGACTCATCCAGGTAACCTGGGTTCCTCTGCATTCATGATTTACACAGTAGTATTAGGCTACTCTCTGTTTTCTTTCCTATTCATAAAATCAGAGATTGGCTTGGGTTGGGAGGGACTTTAAAGACCATTCAGTTCCAAACCTCTGCCATAGGCAAGGACATCTTTCACTAGACCAAGCTGCCCAAAACATCATCCAGCCTGACATTTTAAGTAGCTACTTGTATTCTGTTAACTAGTATTGAGCATTTGGCTAATAGTTGCTTAAAAGTACAAGTATTAATACCCCCTAATTCCTGAGTAGTAACAGTCAGACCAGAGCCCACTGTTTCATTTGGGAAATTATAACTGGTTTTCCCCATGTATCTGGGCTTACATTTACCCACACTAAATTGTATCTGCTATTTTAATGTCTAGTTACTGAAATTTATATAACCAGTCAGATAAGCAATAAATAAAAAAAAAAAAATCCAAGCGTATATTGGATTCATGTTGTTTGTATTTTTGGACATAAAGCACATAAACCTCTTTGCAAGTCTTTTTGATGGTCTGTGGTAACCACAGCCCTCAGTTCTGAACACATTTACAGAGATGACACGCTGTTTTTTTGTCACAGTGATCAGCTTCATCATGCTGCTCGATTCACCTGCTGTTGCCTCTGTAATGGACCTGCTCATCTCCTGCTTTCTGCTTGGATTGTCAGATACATACACTGTTAATATAGAAGGCACGATGCTTCTCCATGTTCCAGCATTTAAGTATTTGCAAAGGACCTGATGTTACTTGTCATATACTTGCTTAAAATGCAGTATTCTGAAGAGCTGCCAAAATATGTACAAATACTGCAAAAATGAATTCCAGGGGAAACATTATTTCAATTAAGGTTTTGTGTGTGTGTGTGTGTGTGTGTGTGTGCTCCAAACAGCTAAAGAAGGGGAACTGAAAGTTGAAACCAAAAAAGAAATGAAACGAGGAGTCAGTCATGCATTGTAAAGTCTAACAAGTGTGAAATAGCCAATAGGATACAGCCCATACCATCCGTCACATTCTCTGGACATAACCTCTTAAAACCGTAACCTATAGCAGATAGATACAGGCCAGAATTAAACTTTTGTCTCACATTTATTTTCCAAAAGGAAGGAATAAATCTTATAAGGGAGAATGGGACATGCTCTCAGCATGGACTCAGGTATTCCTATTAATTTTGATGGAGATCCAATCGTTTGGTGCAGCTGAAGGCCTCATCTCACAACATCTGATTTGGAAGATCATATTCATGGTGTCATGGCATTTTAGTTTAAGCCCGTGCTGTGCATACTGACACTAATACATGGGTCTCAAGCCACTGGGTTTTCTGCCCTCTACCTGCTGCTCTCCATTTCCAAATACACCACCTCCAGTGATGCCTGGTGGACTGACTAGCAGGTGATGATGCTCTTCACGGTAAGATTAATTACTGAACAATGCCACCTCCTGTCCCCTATTTAAATGCATTTGCAGTACCCAGGCATATTGTAGCAAATAGGCGCAATTAGCCTGGGCATCAAGAAAACAGTGGTCTGAGAGGAGATATCAATGAATGGACCTTCTCAGGCTTTACTGATACCTGAGTTATGCCTGTACATATCATGTGAACATACACACATGCATACATAGATACACGCACACACGCAGGCATTTAAACAGCTTATATAACTTAACATCCGAGCTGTTGGTGTTGGAAGGCTAGATAATCATTCCACGCTGGCCATCAAGCTACTGCACGGTTATCATGCTAATCAAAGCCTGCTTTGAAATGCTGTTTAGTTTCATTACCATCACAAAGGAGCAGCTAAAGGACATCTAAGGCAGGCTGGGAGGGAACTGAATGCTCCGAGACACTATAATCTATTTGAACAGACATGTTTATCAGAAACAGGAGGAGACATTGTTTAGCATAAGCTGGTATCAATCACTGAATGGATTCTTTTCCTTGTTATTAATGTGTAGGCAGCCGGGCAGGGAAGAATGAGCTTGGGGAAAAGACAGACATCTCCCCCCTAAAAGGGGGAAGGATTGTCAGCCCCACACATACCAGATGGACTCCTGCAATCTATCATAAAGACTAATTTTGTCCCAGTCTAGGACAGAGAAGTCATAGCATTTCGATGCCCTGTTATTTTGATTTTTTTTTTCCTTTTTTTCTATGCACAGATAGAATTCTGGGGGAGGAATATGGATATTCTCTAGAAAGGACACTCCATCCAGCAGGGCAGGAGGCTCTATTAAAATATAAATTAGGTTGCCTTTCTAACTGTGCTTTGCTAGCCTCTGTGCAGGTGTAAACACTTTAACTGTGTTACTGTGTCGCTTTTTTATATTATTATTAAAGAAACACACCCTTTCTCCTTAAAACAAACTTGCCTGGATGGCTTTCTGGACTTTTTTTGTTCTGGTTTATGGTTAGCAAATTAAAAGTGCATGTCGATTTCAGAGGAATTAAATCAAATGCCCAAAGTTACAGTTATGCAATAGATTATAGGTGTGAAAGCTCCAATGTCCTTTGATGCTGTAAAACTACTCGTAAGAACAGCATAGGCAATGATCTATAGTACTTCAGTGCAACAGGTACAGCTGTATAAAAGATTTCCCAGGCTCCCTGATTTTGGCTTGAAAGCTCATTATGCGGCCACAGTTGTATATATCCAGGATAAATGCTAGAGGATGCTTTTCATCATTCTTACACTTGAACTGTAAGGAAAACAAGTTTCCTGTTATGTCAGATGGAAAAATTACTTAAACATGCAAATAAATGTAAAAAATACCACAGTCTCAAAAGAGAACCTCTTTTCTGTTTATAATGAATCATAAAGCATGCTCAGAGTTGGCTGCTTAAAATAAAAAGTGGGCATATTTTCTTCTGCTGAGTTCTGAAGTATTACAAACCATACCTGCCAGGCCGTAGTCACGTCAGGTCTCATAAGCTATGTGAGTTTTGATTAGGTCAATACTTGGTTGGAAAGACCCAGCAGGTACATCCAAAAGGAAATGGTTCACCACCAGACAGCAGAATCCCTTTCATATGAGCCTTAAACCAGTATTTAAAAGGGCACGGTGCCACTACAAGTCTTCAAGCTGAAATAGACAACTGACATCTATGTGTTTTTTTACAGGAGCAAGGGCATTAAAACTGTCATTACTATATTCTGTTCCCTGCTTGTCTTAGAGGGATCTCTGAACTTGGTTCCTTATCTGTATTTTATTTCCTAGTACTATAATACGAACAGGTACAACATTTCTTGATATGACTCTATCATAAATGCACTCCTTTTTCTACATCTTTTTTGGTGGGATGGCTGATCCGTTGACAAGAGATAACAAGGTTTACACTAGAGGACTGACACTGCATAACTAGAATGTTAAGCAAGGCAAAAAACCAACAGTACAATATCTAAATGTTATAAAGAAATCATGCCTTATGGATTGAGATGATGTCTTCCCGTTTCCAGGCATCCTCATACTTCCTGGTTATCCATTTTCAAATCTTTTCTCTGATGCGCATCACAGGGGGCAAGGGAATTTGAGAGCAATTCTTCTAAAATTGGTGGTGCCTATGCATATCTTTATCCATACGTAAATGGACTGAAACATTTCAAATGGAAAAGAGTGTTAAAAAAGTGAGATATTCTGGCTCCTGGAGAGTCCATGATCAGAGAGATATTCAAACGTTTCTCTTGATCCTCTCATTCAAAAAGAGCTCTCTGTATTACTCATCAGATCTTTTCCTTCTTTCAGATATGAGGTGATTGATTGGAACTCTGCATTTTCTGGCCTAGTGACTGTGCTTGAAATTGCAATATTATCTTTGGAACAGAATAACCACGTTCCTGCAGATAGATAATTAAAGTTTCTATTAAAACAATTATAGAATACCTCTATAGATCTCAGCCACCTCTGGGTTTCTTTGACTAAGAAACATAATTTATGCTAACTCATGAAACTCAGTACTTTATAGTAAGAACGGGAGGCAGCATGCGGACAGGTCATCCAGTACACACTGAGGAGCAGTGACCTGTCCCTGGCTTGAATTTAGATTTTGAGTTTAGGCAACATCTGACAGACTGCATGCCATTTAGGTAACTATTCACTGCACAGGTATGACTTCATGCTTAGTACAAAGATAAACTGGAGAAACAAGCAATTAAAAATGGCCACTTCAGCTGGAAGCTCCAAAGCTCCACTAAACAATATCACTGAAATGAAGTTTCATTTAGTGCAGTTTTACTTCTATTTATAGGGCTCCATCACTCATACAGCTGAGAAGACCAATGGGCTGGAAATAAGTTGTCATCACTTTCAGTCATCTCAGAATGGTAACCAAATTATAAATTCTTTGCCACTAAATTGTCTGCCACTAATTGCTCTTTTGCGTGTAATTATCAGTGCGCATTTAATAAGTATGGAAATACTACTCCATGCCAGAAAGTAAAAATAAGACAAGAAAAAGCAGACTTCAAGAATGTCTGGCAGACAAACTCTTTAATTAATCCTGGAATGCCACTCTGGCTGACATCTCTCGCAGTGAGCATCTCTGGCAAAGAGATCTTCCAAGTACAATGAGTAATATATTTTCTTCTATAGCTAGAAAGGTGTTGGACTTTGCCTCCAGGTTATGAATTTGAAAAAGAGCATTAACATAGGTGAGAGCAAGACTGAACAGGTCAAGGGAAAAGCAGAAAATCTTAACAAACCTTAAGAAGAGTCAGTCTTAGAGAAGTACCAAGTCAAAACCTAGAAGGGCATCTGAACTGCGGCCAGGCTTTTAGGCATAGCTCTGTCTTTCATGTTCTTTGCATGACCTGTCTCTTAACAGCCACACGGTTTATGTTGCAGCTAAAACAGGAGGTGGAGATGCAGAAACTGGATTTTTCTCTTGTTTCTGATTAGCAAACAAAAAAACAAGCAGCACAAAATGGACAAGTAACTTCACAGTGGTACTTACTGCTGAATGTTAAATGGCTATGGAAGTAAAAATATCCATAAAGCTTCCTATCTGTGGTCACGGTCATCAGATAACATCAATCAGAATACAATTGGATAATGTGTGCAGATGTAGTAAGGGACCTAAATATGAATCTCATACCATTAACAGCTAAACTGCCACTTGCTACTTGGAGAAAAAAATCCTAGTTCACGTATTCCCCTAAGTTCTCACAGAAAATGAAGTGGAAGGAAGATGCAGTATTTTGCCCACTTGAATTTCGCTACAGTTTCTCTAATGGGAAACCAAATAAATTTAAAGTTGTTAGGCAGGTTAATGACCTGCTTATAGAATCACAGAATCAAAGAATAACCAGAACTGGAAGGGACCCACAAGGGCCATCAAGTCCAACTCCTGGCTCCACAAAGGACCAACCAAAAATCAAATTTCATGTCTGAGAGCACTATTCAAAACCTTCTTGAATTCCTATTCCATGGCCCAGTGCAGAAGAATAAATTATTTCCAAGACAGAATGGAGAAGAATGAAAATCCGAAATGTATTTTCTTGAGTGGAAAAAACAGATTTCCTGCTTTAATTTCCTTAGTTGCTGCTTTTCAGCTCTCATTTAGTGAGAAAAAAATGCCTTTCTAATGTTCAATAATATTGCAACAAAAGTGACCAAGTCTGGCTAAGAAAAAAGCTGTTACTAAAAGCTGTAGGAGGGAAGAATTACAAGGCGTTTTCTGCTCTTTTTCCAGGCCAAATTCCTTAATGCGAATCAATCATCCAAAGGGGAAAAAACTAAAGGGCTAATGAGAATTTTGTTTTTCACTCCTGCTCCAGTCTATAGATGTCTTTCTCTGAGGATTCCAAGGGTGACAATTGTGGTGGGATATTCTGAAGGTGATATAATGTCTGTTTACCAGGAACCGTGAGACCAATTAGGCAACAGCAGAAACAAAATTCAATCACTGTTGTATTCACTTATTTTGGATTTGAATCACAAATGTTGATGTACAAGAGACCACACCCAATCATGAACACACTGAGCCATACGGACGTTCTGACCTGGCTGTATTATCAATATCAGAGACACCACACTATGAAATGAATTCTGAAGGCATTCTGCTACACTTTGCATAGGTCATAGGTTTGCTTTATGACTATTAGAGTGAAGGTCTCAGTTTGGGAGCTGTTGTTGCAGCTAATGTATAAAACTGTAGTGAAATTTCCATACCTCTCCCTTTTTGCAGGTTTGTTATGAAGTCCTCTGAAATATTACTGAAGCTGTAAAATGAAGATAAAAACACCAGGGTAGATTCAATGCTTGTTTGCCCTGAAAGACTTCTGCATTCCATTTGTGACTGATTTGGTGATAAGGCAATGCTCTGGAGGGCACAGATTTAGTTTTCAGATCTTTTTTTTTTCCTTTGCTTTCCAAATTAGAAGAGGAAAAGAATAAACCCTAGCTGATTGGATCGTCTTAGCAGCACATTTCTTCAGGACTTCTGTATCAGAGTAAATTAGATCACTCTGTGCTGATGTGATATATAATTCCAGTATCTTCTGTGCCATCAGCTCCTTGGGTTTTGTTTAGAGGGACGTGAATAAAGCTGCAGCACTGGAGTGAAAATGTTTTTATTATTGGAACCACAATATTTTTTTACAGGCAAAAGAAAAACTATCACAAGTGGCACACAGTATGATTCAACCTTGCATATGGGGAACTTTCACTCTGTCAGTTCAGTTGGACATGAAACACACCCACGGCTTTGACTCTTTATTTTTAGGTGGCCCTGCTAGCAAAAAGAAACTATTTCCTGCTTGCAATTCAATGCACACTGGTTTTATTATTTCCTTTAACTATTTCTCATATTTAAATAAATGTCTATTAAATAATCATCCAACATTTCCTTTCTAAGCTTGTTTTGGTGCATCAGTTGAGCAGAGCTATGTTAAAGACTGGTTGTGCTGTTTGAAAATATTGATGGCAAGTAATAAAATAGTGATGAGGGCTGAAACAATAACCGTCTATAACAACCTGATTTCAGCTGCTGTTAAACTTGGTGATCTCCAGAGAAAAATGGAAAAAAGAACTGAAATGGAATATTACTCTCACTGCATCTTCCCATCTCAAATTGTAGGATATGATTGCTACGTTTTTCTCATTCTACTGTAAAGAAACAATCCTTTGGAACCGAAGTCCCAAGAAGATCTGATTGCTCCATCTCAGTTCATGCTATCAGTCAGCATTTTGGGTATCATTCATTTCTTTTGCACTTTGTCTGCATTCCTTAATCCCTGGAAATACCCTGGAAATTCTTATCTCTTGATATTCTATCCGGAGAACAGGTGATTTTTTGAAGGTCCATTTTGCTCCTGTTTCTAGAAGTGTAGCTTTGTTCTTCAGGCACTTATATTCAGCAAAAAATATGATGTATGTTAAGATGAAACCCCATCTATGGTACATACATTCTAAATCCATTGCATTAGATTTTCATGATAACTACTGATGGGTAATCACACCATACAATAGTGAAATACTAGGTTCCATTTTGAATCTTCACCTGATTCTGTTTACATGGATACTTTACTCCCTGATGGGAAAATGAATCAGAAGCTGCGCCTTACTAGACTCTATATGCCACCGACTGCAAGTGCCAAAAGAAAGACAGCTTGAGAGAGTGATCTCGTCAAAACAGAATGTATCACTACAGAATCAACACTGAGGGACTGAATGATTCACATCAGTTCGTTAAAAATAGTGACGTGTGTTCAGCCATTATTCCTTTGCTTTCTTTTCTGAAAGGCTCCGATTAGTCAGTTTCACACTAAATAATTTCCAAGCCCTGCAGATATATTTCCAATGGCTAATTCTCTAAATAAATAAATGTGAACGTTGATAATTCTGTAATTTACTACTCTTAAATGTTACTGAGCTTATCTCCACAAAGAAATCATTCTGGAAATCAGAAATCAGTCTGTACAAAGTTAAAGAACCACGGCTGTCATCTTTAAAGAAACATCATTTTACATGATGAGTATCCACATTGTAAGCTTGCTGCAAACATGCTAAAAATACATATGTTGAGGAATGTACGTTTATAAACTTCATTTTTCAAAAGAAGCCACAGTTCTTACTTTCTTATTGGTTTCATCCTGTATTTTACAGACATCAAGAAGGATGCTGAACTGATGCTTGGCATAAGGATTGATTTAACAACAGTGCCATTAAAAGGGGTTGTGGTGTCAGGGAGTGAAGTACTCAGCAGAGATGACCAGGAAAGAACAGAGTATTTAGCAATGACAATCAGGTTGGAGTACCTAAGTGATTTTTGAGTGAATATAAGATTATTCATATGGCTGAAGTATTAATTATACAGGTATACTACTGCAGAGAAATCTATGAGAAAATATGCTCCATTTTTCCTTTTTTCCTGCTAAAAAGTCTAAAGCCTTGGCATTTTCAGTGGCGCCAGAAAATTATTTTATCATAGAACCACAGAATGGCTTGAGTTGGAAGGGACCTTAAAGACCATCTAGTTCCAACCCCCTGCAGCGGGCTGAGTGACGTTCACCAGCTCAGGCTGCCCAGGGCCCCATCCAACCTGGCCTTGAGTGCCTCCAGGGATGGGAAATCTACAACTTCTACAGTGAGGATCTACAGTGAAGCTCAAAACTAAGAGAGGGAATTTCTAATTCTACAGCCCTAGCAGTACAAATAAACAAAAAATGTCATTTGGTAACAAAGGTTACCCCAAGTGGCAGTTTCTTTCCAACAGATGTAGTTTAATCTTTGAGCAGCAGGTGCAAAAGTTATCTTGAGGCAGAAACTACAAACAGAACGATTTTACAGGAGACTTTCTATTTGGTAGGAAATGTAGGAATAATTGCAGCACGCAGCTGTTCCCTCCTCTCTCTTCTAACAGTAGCCCCTAAATGACCCAGTGCTTCATCCTGAAAGACATGTACATTGAGTGACAATTTTTATTCTCCCCTCTCCACAACTCAGAATATATTTCAGCATGATATTTGCTTTTTTGGTCTGTGTTTAACAAAGGATATGAAAATGGATTTTCATACCAGTTCTATTAAAAGAAAGAAGCAAATTTATTCTGAATTATCTAAATGGACACCTAGGTGGTCGCTAGTATAAGAGGATCGAAGGGATGTAATGCTGCATTCAGTCAGTCCTCACAAAGTGCTTTACTGTATTTAAGACAATCAACTAAGTTGTCTTTCTAAACCCAACCATGCTACACAATTCACTGATCTCCCGAAAGTATGAAAAACTATGGATCACCGCCAATATGTGCTGACTGCCCTGCAGGTACTGCACTTCTGCACTCCTAGATGAATCACCACTCAGAAATGTAATTTTGGAGTTGACTTCTTGAAACAAAAACTCTTTGCATCAGTTTGTGGTCAGACAGTTCTGAACAAAAACGATTACTCCCATAGGCATTCCTGCCCTTCTAGTAATGTCCCGGTTGTGAGTTTTGACTAAAATTGGATAGTTGCAATGCAATAAAATAACTATATTTACAGGCTGACCTTGAAGCATGTAGAAAGCATTCCTTCACGATGCTATCACAGGCTTGCAGCCAGATGCCTTACTCTAGGCTGTGAAGGGATGATGAAAATTCTCTTTCAGTCTCAGCAGCTGATGCTGTGCAAATTTAACATAATACAAAGATCATGCTGTTCTTGGCCTTTGCTGGATTCGCAGTATGACCCTGTTAACACCATGTAGAAAGCAGTGCAAAAGGGAGCACAAGGAATGAAAGCAACATGAGAAGACGGCCCGAGAGCAACGAACCTCTATGGTTTAATCAAAACAGTAAAGTGGAAGTAAAAACATCCTGCGTCTCAAAAAGATTACTCAGCCACAACTGAGGGTAGCAGATTTTTTCAGTCTGTCTCTCTGCTTCTTGGCAGCACAGGTTTTGTGAGAGAAGAAATTAGGGGATGCTAATTCTCGCTTGCACAGTGGCCCTGTCCTGCAATCCCACACTGATGACTGCTCGATGGCGGTCAGGCTGCAAAACTTCACCTTCCTGACCTCCATGTCCATCACAGCTGAGGACAGTGACACTGACCACACTGAGACATTTGACTGCAAAATGCCACATGAACAGCTTTTTCACATTGGGTCTGCATGGGCAGAAATGATGACATCAGGTACACAACAAAACAAAAGAAACTTATTTCTATTGGCAAAAAATGCACCGCACCATCCAGAAATACTATAGGAACAGAGTTTGAGGATACTCTCAGAAATCATTGAGAGACAAAATCATCTTTATCTTGTGGAATGTGAGTAGACAATTGTCTCTCTGCATCTCATCCTTTCAAATGACATTGCTTTTACAATATATTAGTTCCAGACTCTCTGAAGAACTGGCTATAACATAAAAGATTTCTAAAATAGTCTAATTTTGGCCTCTGTGGCACGATAAGAGAACAAAGTGATAATCCAGTGTTACAGTAGCTGAGTACAGAGATGAAATGATGCCCTTAAATTGGCGATACCACAAAGATGATAAAAAATATGCATATTAAAATCAAGTGCGTCACCTTGACTGTGACAGACAGCACTTATGTAACAGGACTCAACGTTTTGATGCATGAAAAGTGTTGTGGAATTGTTTTTTTGTTTTTAAATTACATTCCTCTGGATTATTCTGTAGCAGCATGGGTCGACTTTTTGATAGAAGTTATTAAAAATGTCTTCTAAGTGTAAAATACTGGCATCATTAACTCCCAGAGAGATAACAAAACAACAGGAGGTATCTCTGAAAATTGTTTTGAAATTTAAACATACTCTCTTTGATATATGTCTTTCTTACTGGCATCTAATTGTATCAAAACTATTATAACTAATTGCAGAGCCTCTTCCTGCTTGAATGAAGCACGTGAAATATATGAGATTCTTGGCCAGCACTCTTGCTTCTTTTGATACTTTGTTTTGTATTTGCAATTCACACACATAAATTCACAAATGAGCCACCAACACTTGGCAGTCCTACTCAATTACATTCATTGTGAATAGAATAAAATAGAAATATACCCAGGTTTAACAATTCTAATGGTGGTTCTAACAAGTTCAAACATTTGCTCCTAAGCTCAGCTTAGAGCCAGCTATTGCAGTACATGGCTACTAACTCCAGAATGTTACAAGTACCCCAATAATATTTAAGAAAAGAATTATCATCTATTTCTCAATGTTAACACATTACAGCATACAAACGTGTAGTTAATGACTTATCAAAGTGGAAAATGATCTTGAAATAAACTAGGCTCTAAGGTGCAATAAATTTTAGTCATATTTGGAGAGCCTAGCCCCTTCAGCAGCCTTGCTTCTGTGCAAAGTTGAGGTGTTCTTGCCTCAAACATGCTAGGCTGAGTTAACTATGTTTAGATAAGAAGGAAGTGATGCAGCTTTCTCACAAGTGAGCAGATTGGTATGCTCTGGGAGTTGGACCTTATCAGTCCTCCTTTTAAAGGTTTGGATTCAAAGTATTGTATGACTCAAAGTTATGAAGGAAGCAGTGGGAGCTCTGTAGTGCAAACAGCAAAAGTAATCTTACAGTTTTTCAGTCTGTAACAGCACTATGCCACTGTTCTCTTTGCAAAAATACGTAATGATTGGAAACTACAAAGACAGGTCCTCATCTGCACTTGAGCTGGGGATTTTCAGCTTTTAATTTTTAGATTCTCTGGCTGTGTAACTTCGTATTACAGTATATAAGTCATTACGATTAATTTGAGTTCAACTCTAAAACAGCAAAATTACAAGAAAACATCATACATTAAGAGGCCACCCAGCTCCAGCATGCAAGCTGACAACTAATACAGCCATTCAGTGAAACATCCACAGAGCATAAAAAGCCCCAAACATGAGTCAGTTTGTGGTAGCCAACACCGATGCATCCTGAGTGGACTATGCTAGCTGCTCAAATGATGTAGGCTGGCAACTGACATTATCTGCTTCAAGAGGAGAGTGTCACTGAGTCACTTCACCTTAGACAATCCTGTGGGTGAGTCAATCTAGCTACACAAAATTAGATTCAGTCAAGTTATACTCTGTTCCCTAAATTTATTCATTCGGATTTAGCTTTAGACCTCTCTAGTCACCTTGGTTTATGGAGGAATATTTACATGTTTCCATCTTCGTTGCTGTTTCTGCTAGTCTCATACATGAGGGAGGCAGCACATTCTACTCTCCTGAAATGTACAGCTCCTATGGAAGAATCACCACAATAACAGCAGTGTTCTAAAACACGATGATATGGAGAAGTTTAGTCTTCATGTCCACTTTGACAAACTTTGGCTCATATTGTAATTAGCCAGTGTAAAAACATATACATTTCTGAATTATTGATCTTCTCGGTCAAGGTGTTCCTGACGTGTGGGCTCCAGAACAAATAAAATTCACAGCACAGCTATTTCTGTCTCTAAGAAGTCTGAGTCAAGAAACTTCACCTGATTGTACTCATAGTACTTCTGAAACACAATGTTATTTAACATCACAAGTTACAATTGAACAAGTGCTTGTAAGTTTACCTGAGACAAGTGTCTTCAGGACAAGCATAGCTAAGATCATTATATGAAGAAAGCTGGGTACACTGACTTAATTTGCTCTGAAGGAATTACAAGTTTAGACTTATAAGGAATGATGATGCACTTCGTCAATCAAAAAGAAAACCAACCTGGATTAATCTTCAGAGGATGTAATAATGATGAAAAAAACCCACATTTGTCCTCTAAGCTGAGTTCATTTGGCTTGAAAATAATACAAAGATAAACATCTGGGAATCTACATTTCTGTCTCATATTTAAAGTTAGATTTTATTTGAAAGATTAATTTTACTTTTTACTTGTGGAGGCGTGGCGAATGTTTGTAAACTGTAGACCACAGACACTGCAAATAGCTGTATGGTGTGTAGCAACCAGAAGGTTGAGGAATTGGGATGGCAAACCTACCTCAACTCTAGAAGCTCAGATATGCAAACTGCAAGGAAAAATAGCCAAAAGTGTGTCTCCTAGAAAAACTGCTGCCCTGCTTTCTGTTGGGAAGGTGCCTAGAGGGAGCAGAAGGGCTGATGGTACTTCTGACCCTAATGAAGGAAATTCTGCTTCACATTTACAAAAAGAATATTCATATCAGGACTTGAGGGGCTCTGCCTGTAGCCAGGAAGAGGAAAGGGACAACGGGATTTACAGTATTGCATGGATTCAATGGCCTGGCACATCAGAACCACAGGAGTACAAGGCTCTAGTGCATACTGGTGTACTGTGTATGTTAATGCCATTAGGTAATAAAAGGGCAGAACCTGTCTGTATTTCTGGAGTGATGGAGGGATCCCACAGCCGACTACTGGACGCTGAAGTGAGCCTGACATTAGTAGGGTCTTCTATAGTTCCAAAATGAAACATTCTTAAGTGAGAATCACAGAATCACAGGGGTTGGAAGGGACATCAAAGAGATCATCGAGACCAACCCCACTGCTAAACCAGATACCCTACAGTAGGTCACACAGGTAGGCATCAAGCTAGGTCTTGAATATCTCCATAGGTATCTCTCCATCCTCACTGGGCAACCTGTTCCAGTTCTCTGTCACTCTTACTTATAAAAGAAGTTCTCCCTTGTGTTAGCACAGAACTTCCTATGTTCAAGTTTTAGGCCATTCCTCTTTGTCCTGTCACTACACACCGCCAAGAAGAGCCTGGCCTAATTCATTTGTATCCCACCTCCCTTAAGATATTTACAAACATTTATCAGTACCCCCCTCTGTCTTCTTTTCCCCAGACTGAACAGACCCAAGTTACACAGTCCTTCCTCATACAGGAGATGCTCCAGGCCTTTCATCATCTTTGTGGCCTTTTGCAGGACTCCTAGGAGATAAGTGTCATTTTTTGAACCGGGGAGCCCAGAACTGTACACAAATCTAAATGTGGCCTCACCAGGGCAGAGTAGAGGGGGAGGATCCCCTCCCTCGACCTGCTGGCCGTGTTCTTTTCAATGTTCCCCAGGATACCATGGGCCTTTTTGGCCACAAGGGCACACTGCTGGCTCCTGGCCAACCTGTTGTCCAGCGGGACCCCCAAGTCCTTATCTGCAAAGCTCTGTTCCAACAGGTCATCCCCTAACCTGCACTGATGTGTGCAGTTATTCCTCCCCAGGTGCAAGAGTCTACACTTGCTCTTGTTAAACCCCATCAAGTTCCTCTATACCCAACTCTTTAACCTGTCCTGGTCTAGTCTGGATATGTCAGACACTCCTCCCAGCTTTGTATCATCAGCAAACTTGCTGAGGGTGAACTCTATCCTTCCATCCAGTTCACTGATGGAACATGATTGGACCCAGCACTGAGCCCTGGGAGCACCACTAGTTACAGGCCTCCAACCAGACTCAGCGCCGCTACCCTCTGAGCTCTGCCAGTCACCCAGTTCTCAATTCACCTCACCATCCACTCATCTATCCCACATTTTCTAAATTTCATAACAAAAATGTTGTGGGAGACATTGTCAAATGCCTTGCTGAAGTCCACAACATCCAGTACTCTCCCTCCATCTACTCAGCCAGTGATAACATAGAAGGCCATCCTATTGGTCAAGCATGATTTCCCCTTGGTGAATACATGTTGACTACTCCTGAAAATCAAGGCAGTAGCATTAAAGCTTTAAATTGCTTTTAGATTTTTACTTAAGTTTCAAGTGAACAAATTTTGAGTTTTAAGAAAACAAACAAACAACACAACTAAAACTTTGGTCTTATAAGGTGAAAGTAAGCTGATGATCTCTTTAGTTTCAAATGTGCCCTACTTTAGAAATTGCTCCCATTTTCTATGGAATGTCATCTAAGTTCAAAAATAAGGAAAAGAGAAAGCAAAGGAAATTAAAAAAATCTTAGCAGAGCAATGTTATGATTAAGATTCCAGAGCCAAGTTTTTCATTCTACAACTAATCCCTCTCCATCTCTTGAAACACAGTGCTTTCTATAGTGCATTGCAGTGTTTGAAACGCACATTCAACCACGTGACTGGTCTAATGTATGGGGTACTGTCACTCCTATTTGTTTAGTCTAAGTTAAATAGTCACACCATTCCTTCTTCTGCTTCTTCCATATTTAAGTTGGGATCACTTTTTTGATTCCATTTTTGATTTGTTACTATAATCATCCAGTAAATTTATTCAAGTCTTTCTTCTAGTCTTTGTCAAGATCCAAAGTTCAGATGTACAAAGTCAGTCATAGGTATCTTAGTGATAAACCAGGACTGTAAAGTTCTCTGGCTCAAAATATCTGCTTACAGCAGTGAGAAGCTTTTGACTTGGAACAGCAATTTCCCTTTTATTTCTCCAAAACCAGCTGTAAAAACTGATAACCAGCTTTAAATTTGTCATCCAAAAGGATTCCCTTTAAGCCTAGTGAAGCTATAGCTCTTTACATGCTGATATATCAACATGCAGCACATTCCCAGTTTCCTCTGTAAATCGTGGGCTCACAACCCCCCTTGTGAAGTGAAAGAGCAAATTGGTGAGGGTTCAAATTCTCTGTTTGTGCTGTGAATGCATCTCTAAACGAACACTGCTCTTCTCTCATCTTCAGCATTTAGGGAATATATTTGCAAGTATAAAGCAAGATAAATCCTTTCAGGTTCCAGCATTTAATTAAGCTTTCAGCTATCTTTGTGAATGAACCAAGAGCATCTAATATGCATGTCTACAGGGAACAGATCAGGAGTACCACTCCATCTGTGAAGCTGTTTGCTATCAGCTGGAAAAAATCTCTTCTCAATTAGCCTCTATCTGTGTCTAACTTCCTCTGGAACATTGCGTCTACTATAACTGAATCCCAATTGTAATAAACGCACTTGAACAGAAAGATCCTTTGACTTCCTCCATGATGGCCTGCACGCTAGTCATTTGAAACCAGGTTTAAACAGCAGTAGGCTAAGCTGGCTGAGGTATGCTGAATGATTTTAAAATCTTTTTAAAAATGAACAAGATCACAAAGCATCCTGGATGTGCTAGAGGCCATCAGTTATATTTACATCTTGTACAGCCAGAGAAAGAAAAAGTTACTACTTTTAATATCAACCTCGGATATACAAACATTTTCTCATCTATGATTCTCTTTGAGAAGAAGGGAGACATGACTTTTATGCTATGAATTCATTTCTACCTTTCTCCGATCCTTGAAGAACCTTTAAGGAAGAGATTTGTGCATGAGGATGCCAAATCCCAACAGGAACAAAGAGGAAAAAAAAAGTTGAGAAAGAAAAATAAGCAAGTTAAAATGCCTCTGGAAATGAAAAACTGACAGGATTAGAATCTCCAGGATGGAAACTGAGGAATACAATCTCACTATGGACAAAACATGTATCAGTTGGAAGAATGAACTGGAATAGAACTGTTCCATATAACTGATTTTTTTTTCTCAATGTGTGTATAACTTTGTCATAAGTAAATGTTTGTAGAACTCCCTAAGTGGAAGTAGTTTGGTTTATTGTCTAACTTGAAACAGTAAGTATTTACAAAGTTAACTCACAATTTGAGTAGATCTGCTTCCAGTGAACACTGATAATTCTATAGCAGTGACTGACAGAAAGGACCCCTCCTATAATACAGCGTTTTCTATCATTAGGATCATTTCACATGCTTACCCAGTAAAATGCATCATGGTAACCATGTAGGCAGCACATTTTTTAATGAAGATCTTTCACTATCCCATAACCACCTGATCCTCATGTAGTACCAAAGTCATGAATGTAAATGGTCAAATGAGTGGATGGCCTACTCGAAAGGACCACCTCTCCTGAGAGCTTCCCTTCATTGCAGTTCCTCCATTTCTCCCTGGGACATCCTCTTCCTCCCTCTGACTATGGCCACCTCCCTGACCCCATTCTCAGATCTCACCCCACTGTGATGGCATCAGTCCATCCCTACACCACCCACTTCATTACTATGTGTCCCCCATTTTGCTGCATAGCACTGACCTGTTCACCAAGCTGCATCTGGGGAGAGAACCAGTACATACTGAGCTCTCTTTCCAGCACAGCAGCTAAATTATAGTACCTGTATGCTCCAAAACAGTTGTTTGTACATGGTGACTGGATGGCAGGTCACTACAGAGCCACTTGTGACACAGTTGCAGGGGATGGAAGAGACCTCTGGAGATCGCGAAGTCCAATCCCGTGGTAAAGCAGGCTCCCTACAGTAGACTGCACAGGAAAGTGTCCAGCTGGGTCTTGAATATTTTCAGAGGAGACTCCACAACCTCTCTGGGCAGATTGTTACTGCTCTGTTAACCTCTCAGTAAAGAAGTTTCTCCTCATGTTTGTATTCCTGTGTTGCAGTTTTTGCCCATTACGCCTTGCTCTGTCTCTGCACACCACTGAAAAGAGCCTGGAGCCACTCACTTGCCTCTCGTGCTTCAGATATTTATGAGCAGTGATGAGATCCCCCCTAAGCCTTCTCTTCTCCAGGATGACCAGCCCCAGATCTCAGCCCTTCCACATAAGGGACCTGTTCCAGGTTCCAAACATCTCTGTGGCCTTTTGCAGGGCTCTCTCTAGAAGAGCCTGGTCCTTTTTGAACCGAGGAGGCCAGAAATGAACACGGTACCCCAAACACAGCCTCACTGGGGCAGAGCAGAGGGGGAGGATCACCTCCCTCAACCTGCTGGCCTTGCTCTTTTCAATGCTCCCCAGGATACCACGGGCCTTCTTGGCCACCAGGGCACACTGCTGGCTCATGGCCAACTACTGTCCACCAGGAGCTCTAAAACCTTCCCCTCACAGCTCCCGTAAGGAGCGCAGGCCTTCTTTCAGCTGCTGGGAAGGGCTGCTCAGAAAAGCCATAAGGCTGCCACGAGGTAAGCCAAGCTGACTACGAAGAAGTGCACTTCCACGTGGCTGCTGACACCAACGCTTGTGCCTGCAGTTGTGCAGGGCACAGCACTGATCACACAGCACGCAACCCTGATGACGCAGCTCTTGGGACGAGTCCACCTGCTCATCCTGGTTACTGCTGCCGGGCCTCTGGCTGTTCACTGGGATGGGTAAAAACATCTCTCAGAACCTCTAGAGACATCTCTCAGAACCTCTGGAGATGAGGAGACCTCATCGCACTCTACCACTTCCTGAAGGGAGGCTGTGGTGAGGAGGGGGCCGGCCTCTTCTCCCAGGTAACTGATGACAGGACGAGAGGGAATGGCCACAAGTTGTGCCGGGGAAGATTTAGATTAGATTTGAGGAAAAATTTTTTCTCTGAGAGAGTGGTGAGGCACTGGAATGGCCTGCCTAGGGAGGTGGTTGAGGCACCGTCCCTAGCGCTGTTCAAGAAGCATTTAGATGAGGTGCTGAGGGATTTGATTTAGTAGCTTGGTGGGTAGGGATGGTGGTGAGAGGATGGTTGGACTAGGTGATCTTGTAGGTCCTTTCCAACCTAATGGATCTATGAATCTAGAAGCACTTGCATTTTGAAGCTGCTTTACACAGCCGGGACAGGCAGAAACAGGACTACCGCGTTTCCACATCGCTGCTTTCAGCCCGGCGCCCTCACACCGCCCAGCACTGAGGCACGGAACGGAAGCTCCGAGGCGCCGCCGTCCCACTGCAGCAGGCCGGCAGCGCGCCGGGCGCGGTGCACGCCGGGACGCGTAGTCCCCTTCCACCCGGCGCCCGCCGCGCGCCCCACTTCCCGCGCACGCTCCGCGCCACGTACGCCGCGGCGCCACCCGCCCTCGCGCACAGCCAATCAGCGGCGCCGGCGGCGCGAGGGCCCCCGGCGACCTTTGACCCCGCGCCGAGCGCGAGCGGCCGCCGCCCCGCCCGTCCGCCCCCGTGCAGCCGCAGCGTCCCCAGCAGCTGGGCGAAGCGGAGCCGGCGAGGCCGGCAGGACGCCGCCCTCTCTTCCTCCTCCTCCTTCTCCTCCTCCTCCTGCAGGCCGCCGGCGTCAACATGGCGAGCGCCTCGTACCACATCTCCAACCTGCTGGAGAAGATGACGTCCAGCGATAAGGACTTCAGGTGGGGCCCGCGCCGCCCGCAGGCCGCGCTGAGCCGAGCCGGGGCCGTGCCCGCCTCAGCGGCCCCGCGCGGTGCTCGTGGGCGGGGGAGGAGCGGGGCCGGGCCGCGGGCGGCCTGCGCGGGGCGGAGGGCTGGGCGAGGTGAGCCGGGCCTTGCCGTTAGCCACGCAGTAGCCCGGCTAGGCCGGAGCTCGCCGTGCCCCGGCTGCCGCAGCTTGGGAGCACGAGGGCTGCGCGCTCCTTGCGTGCCTCGGTGCCGCCTCCGAGAAGCCGGCGTAGGTCTGCGGGGCCGGGGGGATGCATTTCTGAGCGGTGCTTCGTGAATCGCTCGGTTAGTTTGTAATAAACGGGAATTTAAAGCAAGCAAACCAGAAAATGAAACACAGCATTGCAATCCCGTGGGCTGGAACAGACCTCTGGAGATCGTTTATTAACAAATACATGGGGACGTTTGTGCAGTTCTAACAAACCACTAGCTTAAAGATAATTTCTTCACCTGCGTTGAGTTGCCAAAAATACAAATCTGAAGCTTTTGGCTCTTAAAGAGAGTGCATCAGTACAGACAAGGAGAAGGAATGAAACACTCCTAGGTTTTGCTTCATTGCTGCAGCTTTGCAGTGCTTAGGTTGGAGTTTCAAGAGCTTGTTGACATCCAAACCAATCTCTTGTTAACGTGTTAAAATCTAACAGAAAACAGGGATGGTTAAACAGCCACGGAGATGGTTTTGGAGTCATCTTGCTGTTGAAATACTGGGCGTGTTTGTGTATGTTCTTCGTGTCCACCTCTTTTGAATTTTGCGGTAGGCTACCTGCAGCATTTAGGTTACAAACTTGGGAAATAAAGTTGGTTAATCTGAAAAATACAGTTCAGAATTGCCAGAGTACTTTCAATTATACTGAAAAATTGGTATATATTTTTTTCTGTTCTAAATATTACCAAATATTTTTTAGCTTTACTATGCTTTTTTTTTTTTTTGTCTGTGTGGTTAAGTGAACTTGGCGTTTTGTGCTCATGGGAAGGATATCGCTGGAAACGCTGTGATGTATTTGCTTCGAATTTTTTAATGAGCTTAAAACTTTTTTTACGTGAAAGACACGAGTCCATACCTGTTTGATGTATGTGTAGGAAGCACTTATTTTTCCAAGCAATGTTTAGCAACTACAAAAAGAGTTCTGAGTTTTGGAGGTCACATTTAACAGATTGCCCGTTCCAGGATCTTTGAACAACTTTGGAATTCTGAATTATTAGAAGACATAGTAACCTAGATTAGAATCTGCATTACAAACCATAAAAATGAGTGGTGATAGGCCTTTACAAACTGGCTACATTAGCACTGTGTTAAAGTCTTTATGGAAACTGCCCAGAAACTGAAGTTCTAAATGGGCGGCAGTGGAAGGTGAGAATTTACTTTGGGGCTGTGGGAGGAGTGCAGTCCTCACAGAGGAAGAGTGTGACTGCTCCGTGCACCAGGGGTGAGAAGCTACAGAGATGCTGCTGCTTTGCACCATGGGAAGTTTGGTGTGTTCAGGGAGGAAGCAATTGTGACCAAAGGCTATTTCTAAACTACTCAAAATCATATTTCTAAATAGCAGCTGCTTTGATTTAAAGTTGGTTCTCCTGCCCGTACTACTGTGGGGTGTAGGTATTTTTATTATTTTATTGTCTGCTGGGAGGATTCCTGTTACATACTTCAGTGCAGAAGTGCTGATGAACTGATGATGTGTGAGTTTAGGCAATTGTCACAAGTAGGTGATGAGAGCTAACAAGGCTAGGAAATGGGGCTATTGATCGAGGGCATCAGAGGCTATGAAGGTTTAAGAAAAGAAGGTAAATAGACCAGTGAGGTGGAGATGACTTTTTTTTAAAGAGTTCTAGTTCTGCTTAACTTTGGATATCCTTACTCCTGTCCTATTTGTCCATTATGTTTACCTCTCTAGCCTTTTTCCTTGCTGAGTTGGTGCCACTCGCATGCTTCATACAAGCATTTGGTTCCTGTCTGACTATAGGCTTGCTTCAGTCGCATTCTTAGAGTGAAAGGAAAATGACTGAGGCCTTCACTTATCTTAGAGAGAAACTTCTTAAGACTATTAGCCTGGAATGGCTGTGTTAAAAGACAAGAAGTTGAGGTCTGTTACAACACAGGCGTCTGGTGTTTGTGATGCACGTTAAGATATGAAGTCTTGGCTTTCATTTGTAATAAAACAAGTATCAAGCAGGTCCGTCTGCAGAGATAAAACCTTCTAAGAATGACCTGAGCTTCAGAGATGTCTGCTTGAGTCTTATGTATCTCGAGCCCAAATGTCAGCCTGAACTGGATAATTGCAAACTGTTTTTTGTCTGGGCATTTGGTTGGGGTTGGTAGTGAAGCCCCTGGGAACTGTAATTGGGAAAAGCATCTCTATTACTTTGCTTGAGAAGAAAGGACACAAATGAAAGAAGAACAGATTGGAAAACAGACTTCAGAAAGAAAAGAAACGAGGCATAAAAGCAGTATTTTTGGAAAGTCATTTCTCAGTTTGTTCTTGTATTGGTCAGCGTGACAGTGGAATTTAATACTAAATTAATTGGTATGAAAGCTTCTTCTGTTTGATTGATCTCAAGAATTAATCTGAGACTTTAATGTTGCACCCTGGATCGGGGACTGGATAAACATCACTGGCCATTGTCTGGATCATAAACAAACCAGTCTGGGCAGATGAAGAAAACGAAAAATGCATAAGTCATGGTTTCACTCTATTTCTCTGTTAAAGCCTGGCTTATTTTGGGGGGAGAATATTTGAAAGAACAGATTGTTCTTTTTGCTTCAAAGAAGTTTTGAAATAACCTCAGAGTGGAGAGGAGACTTCTACCAATGCTTAGAAAATTGGTGGAGCTGATCAAATGGGGGAAAGCATCTGAAGCATTGTTTAAATAGTGGAGGGAAAATGTATAGCTGTCCTCACCAAGGAAAGGTGATGACCTTACTAAAAGTTAAATTATTCTAAAATTGTATTTTCTTATTTACTGTATAATTAGAAGACGTACCACTTGCATTACAGAGTAGATAACACTAATTTGACGTGGTGTGGTTTATTTGATAACAAATGATGGGAACTGAAAATACTGAATTGTAGAGCACTGTGAATAACCCGTTCTTTTAGCAATAATTATCTGACTATCTTTTGTCAGGTTTATGGCTACTAATGACTTAATGACAGAACTACAGAAAGATTCTATCAAGCTGGATGATGACAGTGAAAGAAAGGTGGTGAAGATGATTTTGAAATTACTGGAAGATAAAAATGGTGAGGTGCAAAACTTAGCTGTCAAATGGTATGTATTCTTTTTCTGTGGTGTAAAGAATTGTCTGTTGACTGAAAAACAATGGTTGCTGTTCTGAATTAATAGATTTATTTTTTTTTCCACAGAGGAACCTATTTAGGTTATCTGCCTTAGTTCTGGCTTCTTTTGTTGACGTTGCAATTTAATGTTTTGGATTTAAGGTGACAGAGATGGTGTACAGTCATTGCTGATGGTATTTGATTAACATGCTTGTTCTCGATGAATCTTGAGTACTAAATAGATTTTATAAGATGATAGTTGATGGGTAGTTGCTGCAATGGTATTTGGCTGTGAGAAGGTAGATTATGAAATTGTTCTGGAGAGTTTTCAAGGAGAAATAAAAACATAAGGTAAATGCACAGCCTTGGTTATCATACGTGGAACTTAACCTCTTCATTAATGTACATGTGCTCATGTGGTTTTACATGCTCTACAGGAACTGCAAATATTTTACGGGATCATGGGTGCAGTTACTTGCTTTTCAGAGGCTTCTGTTGCTTTTTGTACTCTTTCTTCCTCCTCTTAATTAACTTTGCCTGTGGTGTGGCTTTTCTGGCTATTCTACCTCTTTGAAGACTCACTACCTTTCTTGTAACTTTTTACACCAATCTTTCTGGCTTTTTGTGCCCTCTCAGGTGGGCATCTCTTGAGAAGCTCCTAGTACTCCTCAGATTGTTTCTTGTTCATGAGCTACTTTTGTTTTTTCTTGAAATATTCCAACTGAGCTGAAAGTTTTACGTTTCGTGAGGCATGTAGTGAAGCAAATTTACTGTGGGGAGAGCTTGGGATGGCTTTGGAGAGGAGTTTTACATCGTGGCCATCTCTGTTTCGGCTTGTTCTTTCCAATTGATGCTGTCAGACTAACAGAGCAGAAAATTAAAGCCTGTTCATACTTCTGCTTCTATACTTAGAAGTATTTGCATCACCTTCTGAAATAGTTTTAAGTGATGATAACCAAAAGCTTTCAGAGGGAAACTAGTACAAAATAACATGTTGCTCTTGCATTTGAACTTCTGAAATGTCAAAATCCCTTGTAGCATGGCTTATGTTCAGTGGTTTTAAAACAGAGTGCCTGTACTCAAGAGAGATGCGTGCATGAAAAGTACTAAGTAGATTGTTATGAAACTTGACTAAGGCTTATAATTGTCTTTTACTGAAGTAACATGTTGTGGTAAAACTTGTTGCCACGTATGTGCAGTACTCGTCTGTAACGCACGCTTGAAGTGACCTGTAGTTCAGATTAATGCATGTAGTGTATATGGAACAGTCTTTAATGGAAGGTTAGAACTTCGAAACTAAAGTCTAAAGTAGTGTTTATTAAAACACTAAGAAAAACTGCAAAGGAAAGAAAGTGGAAAAAATAGATGATTGCCAATGTGTGTAGGTGTGCCCTGTACTTCTCTTATGAACCATCTTCCTTTTTTTAAGTTCACTCTGATACACCAAGAAAATACTTGGATTTAATTAAAATGAAAGAATCAATTTAACGTTTAGAATACTTCTATACGTTTAGAATACTTAGAATTTATACGTTTAGAATACTTAGAATTTATTATAATAATAATAATCCAGGTAGTGTTAAAGAACAGCATTACATTTCTTGTGAGGGAATTAGAAACGTGATAAAAGTTTTCATGAAAATTGTGAGCCTTCATCTAGAATGTATAAGTTCTTGAACACAGCAAGTTCCTCTTGGTCTTGTCCTGGTCCCTTGCAGATATGCTTGAGGGACAAGGGAAGGACACTCTGAAATGCCCTTCTTAAGGTAACTTAGACTCACAGTACTGTTCCATGACAGTTTTAAGCCCATTTAAGCTAATTTTGCTGCTGCTCTGTTGTTCTCACCTTCCTTGTTCCTTTTCCTGCACTGCTGCATATCTGATTTTGTTGTGGACTGGTTTGGGGAGTTAGATTTCTTCTGGCTTAGCTCTTTCCTCCTACAGTCAAATAAGCATTGGTAGAACAGCTGGGGGAAAGGATGGGACAGATTGAGACACATTTAAATTGTAGTTTTCCTAAGACATTTGTAGGTGCTGCAGTATCTTCCCTCCACTATAATACTGAATGGAAATGTGATTTGTTGAGATGTTACATTTGACAGGAGACTTTGTGTTCTGAGTTTCTGTTCTTTCCTTGTTGGATATTTTCCCTCCCTTTCAGTGGAGGAAAGCATAAACTGTTTAGATTACCTTATTAAATTAAATGCTCTGGTGCTCTTTAGAGACTGTCAACAAGAACTTTAATCAGCTGGTGCTTGATGACCCATTCAAGTATAGATCCACTCTCAGAGGAGTGTCTTAAAGATACATGGGAACCTTAGTACCTTGAAATCTGTGTTTTAGACAGCCCTTTGCTTGAGGAAGAAAGATGTGCAATTTGTTAGGGAGGCTTCCTCTTCCGGCTGGGTCTGTGGAAACACTGAATGGTAATGGTATTGATTACTCCTTAAACAGGAAAGAATCTCTTGAAGGAAAACTGTTCTTTCAAGGTTTGTTTACAGAGCAGATATAAAATTACTCAGAACAGCCTTAAAGCAACATTTGTTCTTAGTCGAGTGTGGTAACATGTAAGTTTTGCCTTAGCCACTAATCTCTTTCACATTTAGATAGGAAGTGCACTGTTTGTTAAAATGCTAATTGTTTCTCATGATCTCTTCCAAGCACATGCTGTTTTTGTTCTCGACCCTTTTGATTACATTGTACTGCTTTTAGATAGGGTAAAATATGTTGGATTTTGGTTCACAACTTGAGTTTATGGATAGCTGGATAGCAACCTTGCAAGACAGTTGTGCTGTGCACTTCTGAATAAAAACAACATTTAATCAACTGTGTTTAGTACTCTAGCAGTAAAAGTCAACCAGGTTGAAGCTTTGACCCAATAGAAGAGAAAGGGTTGTACTCAAACTCCTGTTATTTCAAACAGTGGTTGCAAACTAGGTCAGGGTTTTTTGTTTGTTTTTTTGTTTTACTGTGACTGTCTTAAGAGCATTGAAAACTTTTCTCGTTTGTTTTACTCTGAAGGAGCTTTTTTGCTCTGTGTGATAATCATAGGCTGTTTCACAGTCAGCCAGCATAGAAAACGCTTTGGACAGTCTTGCAGCATTCACAATTAAAGGCTGTGTGTGTGGTGCAGAATGGAATCCTGTGTACCTTATGGCGGCGATAGTTATGCTACGTGTAGCTCTATTCAAGATTACATATATCTGAATAGACAAGCAGAATGGTGTGCCTGAGTGTAAGATGGACTGTTTCTGCTTCACTATTAGTAACGTTCTGATGGCTCAGATTGTCACTGTTCAGTTCATACATTCAGTGCTTCAATTTAAGGATGAACTGCTTCTCATTCTGAGCCGTTGTTTATGATGGGATGGATACTCTGCTGTTGAAGTTAGTTCTGATAAATTTGTGTTGCTTCATACAAAAATAGTTCCTGAAACATGAAATAAGTAATCATTCAAATACACATATATCCATATCTTAAATCACACAAAAAAAACATGACATCAGAATAATCATTTTCAGTGAGTCCTCCTCTTGCCTTCATGTAGTTTGTCTGCATTTATCAGTGTGACTTCTCTGGGCTGCAGTTCAGTATAGGGAACTCTGCTTGAAGCTGTGAACGTGAGTCATTAATGTGAACAGGATGATGCACATATGTTGCGTGGCTGATCTGGTTCAGCAGCTTTTAAGTGTTTTGGAAGTGTAGTAATGCACTGTTATACATCATACTATATTGGTGATTTGAATCAAATGCATTTTTTTTCATTCGTGATTTTTTTTCTCTTCCTCATAAGTAAATGTGTTTATTTGACAACTAAAATATGCTGACTTCAGACTTTGGCTGGTTGTGAGATGATGTCCATCTCTTTAATAAAGAGGATACACTATGAAGATCTGTATTTTCAAATGCATTCAGCTCAGAAGCAACTGTGGCAGTGCCTCCTTTAGTTCCATAGACAGATGAGCAAATTTTTGACTTTAAGAGAAGCTGGATGTGAATTACTAGTAAATGGAATTGTCTAGAGAAAAGGAAAAGATAAAGAGCACTTAAAAACAAGACAAAACCTCAACAAAGGAAACTGCCTCCAGATAATCTTAAGTACATAAGTACCAATGCTTTATATTCATAACTGATTTTATGAAATAAAGTTATAGTTTATTTTCTAATAAGTGCAGTTGGCAATCTGGGGCTAATAATTAGGCTTGTAAGTAATATCTCCCGATTTGAAACGCCAGAAAAGCTTAAGGCAGTATTTTTTAAAATGTATTTCCTAGTTGGTATGTTGACTTCATTGAACTAATAAGCTGCATAAATAGGAATGAAGGTGCTAACTCAAAGTCTAATCTAACACTTTTCAGCAACTAATTCCATACATTTGGGTGAATGACTGATATCACTTAAGTGGTTTGTGGTCTTTAAACATAGGCAAATAAGCATTTCTCATGCACTGAACCACGCAGAATGGTTGAGACTGGCAGGGCCCTTTGGAAATCATCAGGACCAATCTCTTCTTGAGCAGGGCTGCCCAGAGCAGGCTGCCCAGGCAGTTTTGGATGATCTTCAAGGGGGAGACCCCACAGCCTCTCTGCACAGCCTTTGCCTGTGCTCTGTTACCCACAGAACTGCACAGAGAGAGCCTCCTGTTTGTTTGTGCCCAGTGCTTCTTGTATTACTGTGGGCATTGCTCCCATAAGTTAGTTACGTGCATTGATGTTTAGCCTGATCTTCTCCAGGCTTAACAGTCCCCAACTCTTATCTTTTCTTCATAAGAGAGCAGTTCCAGTCCCCACATAACCCTTGTAGCCCCCTACTGTCCTCACTTCAGGATTTCCATGTCTTTTGTACGAGGGAGCCCTGAACTCGACACAGTATTCCAGGTGCAGCTTTGCCAGGACATAGTGGAGAGGGAGGATTACCTCCCTTGAACTGCTGGCAGTGCTCTTTCTAATGTACCCCAGGATAAGTATCATCAGCCTTCTTAGCTGTAAGGGCACACTGCTGGCTCATGGTTGGTTTGTTGTGCACAGGACCCCTATGTCCTTCTTTGCAGACCTACATGCCAGCACATCATCCCCCATCAAGCTCCTTCACCTGTGGGATTCCTTCAGGTAGGTCCCAGGAGAGGCCAAACAGCCCTTCTAGAGTTTCAGTCCTGCTTCCTCATTTCCTCCATGCAAGATCTTGAGCTCCACTATCTCGTGGTCACTATGCTATACTTTACTTAACTGTTGATCTAATGGATCTAACTGACCAGCTTTTGCTCTGATTATTTTAACTTCTCTTAACTTCTGTTTACAATGTAAACATGCTTAAAAGAATTTTCTAGTTCTTCAGTAGTTAAAGCACCTAAATTATTGTAAGATTTTTTTTTCACTGATGGAGCAACTGTTTTTGGTGGAGGTGGTCTTTCAAAATCATTGATGTATTAAGGATAATGCCAGCTGCAGATGTTTAAGATGTTTTTGTGCTTTAACCTGGCAACAGCTCAGTACCACGCAGCCATTCACTCATTACCACTGCAATAGGTTGGGGGAGAGAACTGAAAGAAGATAAACTTGTGGGCTGAGATGAAGGCAGTGTAATGGCACAGAAATGGAAGAGAATACAGCAGTAATGATAATAATAAAAGAATATACAAAACAAGTGCTACACAAAGCAATTGCTTACCACCCAATGATGGATGCTTTGACAGTCCCTTTATAACAGCAGCCCCCTATCCCGGCCAATTCTTGCTGTTTTTTACTGTTCAGCATGATGCCATATGGTATGGGACAGCCTTTGTGCCCTCTTGATTCTGTCCCTTCTCAGCTTCTTGTGCACACCCAGCTTCCCTGCTGTCACCAGGAGAAGCTGAGAAGTCCTTGACTCTGTACAAGCACTGCTCAGTAACAACTAAAATATCAGTGTGTTATCAACGCTATTCTCCTCCTAAATCCAAAACACAGCACTATACCAGGTACAAGGAAGAACATAATCAGATGTGGAAGATGTATTTCAGGAGAGCTGCCCAAGTCGTTGCAGAAGCAGAAGATGAGCTCTTTCTAGGAGAGACCATGTTGCTTCCTGGAATCTCAGTAACCGGATTAATTTTAATAGAGAGTGAGTTTGCTGACTTCCAGGATTGCTACTCTGAAAGCTAGCTGTGTTTTTGAAAGGTTGCTCTTGTTCAATTTTAACTGAATGTACTTCCATAATTGTACATCTGCTCATTTCTTCTTCCCAGCGCTTCTATTTACAGTACTTCTGTTGGAGCATGAGGTATTATGAATGTGAAATGGCTTCTATAGGTTGTGCAATAATGCTTTCCTGCACTGCAGCATTTTAACTGAAATGGCAGAGTTCCCACTTTCTGGACTACTGTGGACAGTTGTCATACCTTGGAACTGTGATTGTTGCTGTTCTGGAGGATTTTTGCTTGGGTTGCCTACAGAACAGTTTACTATGCAGCCAGAGCAGAACAGGAGATTGATGCTGTCAGTAGCTGACTGACAGTGGTATGCATTTGAAGAGAAACTAGTGATGTGCTGGTAAAACACTGAAGGAAAGCTTGGCTGAAGAGCAAAATCAGACTGTGAAGAAACCTGTGATCTTTTTGAGCAACTGGAGAAAATGTTTCAGCTTTTAGGAACGCAGTCAGGAATGGGTTGGGGTGTTTGTGTGAGAGAAAATTCTTGGTAATAATCTGTGTCTTGGCAGATAATTGTGTGCAACCTTACCAGGATCCCATCTGTTAGGGGAAAATACCCATCATTGGTATCAGGGTCCAAAATTTATTTTAATGAAACTGTATTGATCAGTTAACTTGATTGAAGCAGTAACGTGCTGAGATTAGGATTGTAGGTATGGTCTTCTAAGTCCCTGCTGGTCAGGGTTTAGTAGCTGTGGAGATGGTTAGCTGGAACCTAAAGATGCCCATATGGTCCCCCTTGTTCTAAATTAAAGGGCGGTGCCAGAGAAGGGCTCGGGTTTAACTTTTCAGCACAGGGTGCTCTGTTGGAGCTGTTCATTTCTGCAGGGGTTGGTGTACATGTGCTGAAGCAGGTGAGAAACCATTCCATTGCATCTTTGTTTCTGTGCACATGAAGTGCATCTTCATCATATATTAGTGTCTCAATTAATGCTTCTCTTGAGATTATCTGTATTCAGTATCTACCGGAAGCACTGCACAAAGATATTTTGTTCTTTTTAATGTCGTTATTCTTAAAATATCTGTGTGTCTCTGTAAAACACGCTGCAAAATAAAGAATAAGTTGCAGAATTTATGGCATTGGTTTGATAGCTGCCTGTGATCTGATTGGAGGAGTTGACCTCAATGTCAAATTTGTTTCAAGATTTGTGCTATAGTAAAACTGGAGTTAGTTGAATGTAGTATTTCAGCACATGCTTCTGGTAAATGTTTTACCTTTCCTTAAAAAAATAAATAAATAAAATAATCCCAAATTGTCCTTATATTGAGCAGACTTTATGACCTAACTAACGTGTTGGTGGTGGAGAGAAAGAAACCAAGCAGGTTACAATTTGTGAAGGTGGGCATGTAGAGGAGAAGGTGATTCTTTAGAACTGGGAATTGCATGTTCCAGGTTTTTTAGTGTTGGTGCTGTGCCTGAAACACAAATGCTCTTTTGAGATCATGAGGGTGAGGCATTGTGGGAATAGCCCCTGAGAGATTTGTCAGTGACAGACCACTAGTGACAAAATATTACTCTATCACTACTGTTACATAGTAAGTTACATTTAATGCTTGACTGCACAGGCTTGCTTTACGTAATAAATATCTCTTTGTCTGTGCTTGCTTGCTGCCTTAGGCTTCTATTGAGAATCTTTGATGACAGTTAACTCTTGTTACAGTGATTATTATTATTATTATTTTGACATGGAAGAGAAGGGAAGCAGCATTGGTGCACATAGAGCAGGTTGGGGGATGGAAGATTTGTGTTTTTGTCTTCACATACAGAGAGTCGTGTCTGCTAGTTGTCCTGGAGTGAAAACTGAAGTCTAAGCCCCTTGAGTTCAACCAGAATTACTGGCTTGAAGTCTTCTGAGTTTGAATCCTAGTCTACCCTCCCTCCAACAACTGCATTTAGAAGTTTAATTTGATCTGTTGGAGCACTGTCTTATTTTGGGATTGGAGAAAATAGGTAATCAGATCAGGTGGAACCATGGTTTTTAAGGGTCTAGGTCATCCTGTGGTTTGAGCTATACAGTGGAGAGGAGTGGCTTTGAAATAACCAGGAGAACATCTGCAATAAGTGTAGGGAACTTGGAATGTGTTGGGAAGCCATTGCTGTAAAAGGAATGAAAACCCTGGTGTTCTGAGACAGGACAGAAGATGGGATTTCAGAGGAGCCTGAAGCACCTGAGTTTCTCTTTACCCTATAGATACTTTTAAGCTGTTTGACTAGACCATTATTTTTTCCCCATTTGCAGTCAAAAGGACAGCAGCCCTATCCATGAGCCGTAGTCAATAAAATACGCAGTTCTGAAATGAACAAATTTATTTTCTTGCTTGACTGTATGTTCAGAAGTGAATTCAGTACGGTGCCCAGTGGCGTTTCAAAATGGTGAGAAAATCCAAAGCACATCTAGGTCAACGAGTAAAACTAATAGCACAAAACAGTTCCTTGTTGACAGCACTTAAGAATTAAGTTATACATCCTAGAATCTCCACTACTGAAAAAAAACACAGAAATAAGTGTTGGTTTTTTTTGTTTGATTGTTTTTCCCCAGCAGTACCAGCAAGGTAATGAAAGTCTGGGGCTGTCTTACTCTCATTCTTAGCAAATACAGTCTTGAGCTCCTAAGCTAACTTTATTTAGTGCCTTATGGTGAATACTCTTGCCTCAAGCCTTTCCTTCTGAGTGGTGATGAGCAACCTGCAAGTTCCTGTACAACTGCCCTCCTGACAGCTTTATTAGCTAGCAGTGAACCCAGGATCCAGCTGTGTTCTTGGGGAGCTGGATTTGAACTCCAGAGTCATTTCCAGTAAAAGAAAGACTGTTGTGCTTGTCAGCTTGTACACTGTGTGCTTGTTGCTCAGTACGTATAAAGTAACTTTTTCCTTTAGATGATGAAGACTCAAGGGTGATTCTTCTGTCTTAAAATATTTGTGGGTTTTTGTAACACAATACTCTGGAACTTAGTTGATGTAAGTACCAAGCTTAAAGTAAGCTTTTGCCTGTGTGGCAGAACTTGATTTAGGTTTTTGACTATCTGCTTTCAGAATAATAGTCTTTATGAAGAGATTAGTATCTTGCTAGCTTGGACAGAATTTCTGCTTGCCTGTTGATTTTTATTTCTTTTCTGGTTTTGTGCAGCTGACTTAGTGCCAGTGCTTTTATTTATTTAGTTAGTTAGTTAATGTGGAACTTGTTCTTTCAATTAAGAATGGCTCTCAGTATCTTAGGAAGTAAAACCAACACTTTTTTTTTCTCCTGCTGTAATTGCTGAAAGGAAACATTTTGCATCCAGGTAGCTTCTCTTCAGTAGTGTGGTACAATTAGGGTGGAATATACGGCATGTCCTCGTTTTACTAGAGCTGTATACTGCTGTTTGCTAATCAGGGTCTAGCTCTGCACCGTAATCTGGTAACTCCAGTATAACATTGTACAATCAATTTCATGAAGTTGTTTTCCCACCTTTTTCCCAGTTTCTTGAGCTTCCTATTTTTTTTTCTCCAAATTAGCCTTTCAAAGCATTTTACAAAAGCAAAGCTAAAGATTTACCCTCGTTTATCAGACCAACCTGTGGCTGAACTGTTTTATAAGCATGGTTTCCAAACAGTGAACACTGAATTGCACATTAATGCATCACAGCTTTGTAAATCTTACTGTTTTTTAAGAAGCTTGGGAAGACAGTCCACCTTTCCTCAAGGTGCTCCTTTTAGGGTTAACAAGAAATTAAACTAGACAAATACTTCTAGTTGAATGTAGTTCTGATGTTAAATATGTTAATCTGTTTTACAATGAGACTGCAAAATTATTTGTGAAACTTCTATGAACCTCAAATATTTCAGTGATTTTTATGGACCTAAATCACTGCAGCCTCAAGAAGTCTCATGTACTTGTAATAAATAGCAGCATAGATTTGAAGACTTTAAGTGTGAGGAAGCAAAGGTTATTTTGATTATAAGTTTGTTCATTTCTCTTGTAAGGTTTCAGTTTAATTTCAGCTCTCCAAAATCAGAGTTTACTGTAACCCAGCAGAAATCACGTTGCTCTCTGTTAGCTTTGGTAGAATAAACCTTAATGGAAAGCAGGTGTATGCAATATTAAAGTTTAGTGTAGAAGAAACTTAGTTTACATGGAGGCATCACATTCTAGTGCTCTCCTAACATAATGAGTTTGCAGTTGGCTTTAGTATGCTCCTTTTTCTTTGTGTGTTTGTTTGCTTATTTCCATATATTTCTGCTTTCTATCTGTGGTTTGTAAAGTGCTTGTCTCGTTGTGCGCATTGTTGAAAGGCGGGTACGTTAATCTCCTTCCTTGTAAACTGCAGAAACGTGGATGGTTTCTGGTGTGTAGGGCTTGGCTCTGTCAGCTGCAGCAGGAGGCTGCTCTGGCTCTTGAAGCCGCTTACTCACTGTCCTGGCAGCACAGGAGAGCATGGCTCAGGTGGAACTATCTCACAGGCTCACTTCGACTTGGGGGCCTCAAGTTGCACCCTCACTCTCACAAAATAAAAAGATGCAGCACCAGAGTTCAAACTTTTGAAAAATTATTCCTAAAACGTATCAACCTTGCACATCTTTCCACTCCTTGAAACCATAACCGCCATAGGTGAGCCCGTCATACCAAAACACAGTCATCAGGCTTTGCTATTCATCACTGTTTGTGCTGAGAGTGTGTACAGAATTTCATGAAAGCCTTTTGTCCTTTCTTACCGTGGTTGAATTTGAATTTGATGGAGATGTGTATAACATGAAGCTTGTGCCATAGGTGAATAAGCATTGGGGTGCTGTTGCAAATCACACTGTGGGATTTCTTTGGTGAGACATCTGGAACAGTGGTAAATCATAACCAGGGGAATGTCTGTGCACAAAATAAGGACAATACTATCCATTAACCCTTTAATTCTGATGGAAGAAAAAATTGTTACCTGGAGATACAGCTGTGTTTCTGTTAACTCTACAGTTGTGCTATCCTTTTAGTTCATGATTCCTGTTTTCTGCAGGTGGTCCTTGCAACTACCATCTCCATTCTTAACCTCAGGCCATTGCTTGTGCTCCTGTGTGACTTGCATGCAGCTCCTTGTTCTCCTGCCATTGCTTCTGGCAGGTTCAGTGCCAAAACAAAGCCTCTGCAAACTCAGTAACATTAGCTGCATGTTGCATGTCGCCTCGTGGTGATGTCACACCAGTAAGCATGATTTGATGGAGTAATAATGTGGGGAGAATAGCTGGCAAGATCAAAGTGCAGAAGCTTATACCTTTAGGGAGGTACATCTTGCAGAGTAACTACAGTCTGTCTGGGTTAACTGCTGTTGTTGTTGTTTTCTAATGGAATGTGTAGCTTACAGTGCTCATCAGAATTTCCTGAATTTCCCATTTCTGAGGTAGTTTGTCTTAAAGCAGGTGTTGTTAAAAAGAAATAAATAAATGAGGGAGGAAATGGGTAAGAAAATCTGGAGTGAGAAGGAGAGAAAGGCAGTGAGAAGAAAGATTTCTCATTCTTTATGGCTCTGCTCACAGGTGAATGGAATTCTAAAGTAACTTATTTTTGCAGGGTGGTGGTGCTTGTTTTGCTGGTAAAGCTTTGCTATCATGGGCAAGTGCTTACAATGCCAGTTTTGCAGTGTAGGAAGAATTGTATTGTGGTTCTTGATTCTAGTTTCCATTACTTTATGAAATGTGCTCTGTATAAAAATAAGGTTTCCCCCCGAGCTACCTTTGTTGCATAACAACAAATAGATTTAGCCAAATCTTGTAATGTGTAATGTCTAGTAATGAAACACGGTAAGAACATGTGTTAACACAGCAAGATCATGGGAATATTTTCAATACTGGTACAAAATGAAGAATAATGGATGGAGGCCTCCAAGTCACAGTGAGTCATGTATTCATTGAGGTTTTCTAGGTCTCCTCTCTAACACAACAGACTGTGTTTGTAGGAGAGGGAAGGTGTGTGTACTTTCCTACACAACTCAATAAAACCAAAGTCCTGCTCTCATGTCTTTCCTAGAGCTTCAAAAAGGAAGGGAAAGGTTTGCTAGCTAGTGCTTGAAGGAAATGAAGACAGAATAAGGCACAGTGATTTTTTGCATAGCTTCGTTTTTGGAATGGGGTGTTAACTATGGAGAGACAGTGAAAGCTGGCAGAAGAGTAAGGAATATGGTGAAGGATACTGTATCACTTAGCAGTGAAGTAGACATCACTAGGCTGTCTGCAGCTTCAATGTTTTGAACAAAGGGGAGTGTTTGATGAGGGGTAACAATTGTCATCATCCTCAAAATATTTGGAATGACTTAACATTAACCTTCCAGTGACATTTTCTTTCTTTCCTCCAGGTGTGGTGTTTGTAAGGGTCTCTATGAATGAAGACTTACCATATTTTTGTTCTACATTTCACTTGTTTTCTTTTAAGGCATTCTATGACAGAATGAGTGTGTCAGAAAGAACCCAAGTGTTCTGTAGAATAAAGGTGGTAGTAAAGAGGTTTGCTTACTTGACTGTTCTTTGTGGACAGTGATAATCAAGTACATAAATTGATGTCTTTGGCTAGGTAACTTTGTAAACCTTGGCATTAAGTGTGATGAAGTAAGATGGACTCAGGAACTGTGAAGCAGAGCGGTCATGCAGAACTGTTTCCATCACTAGACTAAAAAATAGATATACTAAATCTGTATTTTGTTACTAGATCCAAGGAGATTATCAGCCTAACCAGCTAAAGGCTGCCAGATTTAAGACATTTGCTTTATGTTGCTACCAAATCAATCTTAACTTTACGACTTCAAACAGAATACTGAAATAAAAATGAAGGATTTTGATGTTTTTATTTATCATTGCAAATGTGTTACCTTTCTTCTGTTTCTACAGCCTTGGCCCTTTGGTGAGCAAAGTGAAGGAGTATCAGGTGGAGACCATTGTAGATACACTGTGTACAAACATGCTTTCAGATAAAGAACAGTTACGTGACATTTCAAGTATTGGCCTTAAAACTGTGATTGGAGAACTCCCCCCAGCTTCCAGTGGTAAGGTGTTTTGTATTCAAGATGTTCTTTTATTTTGTTCTGTACTAGTTTGTAGTAGTAGTTTTTGTAGTACTAGCTTTAGTAGTTCTGTACTTCAGAATTTTGCCAGTTTGAAAAACTTAAGTTTCCCACACCAGTGCAATTCTTCAGGATAAAAACTTGTGTTACAGGAACATCAGCATAACAAATTGAGCATAAAAGCTTCTGTTTCAATAACCGTCTGGTGGAACGTTTCTGGGCTGTATTCATAACTACACCTCTTCTTGCTTTTTGATAGAGAGAATGCTCTTAAATTAATTAAACTCGTGTATTTTTCTTTAATGATCAAATTTCTTGCCTCAGTTTAGGTAAGCGTTTTGGAATGTACCTAATGTTTCTAACAATTGCCTGTTAAGTTACTGAGATGCTTACTTGTAGTTTTAAATGGAGGCAGTCTGTTCCAGAGGGGCTGCTAATGATGAACGGCTCTTCAGTTAATGGTATTACTTTTTTACTCAAGTGGATTTCAGAAATTGTTATGTAGGGTATGAATGAGGAGAGAAAGCTGATGAAGAGGACTCTGGGAGTGCAGTTTTTAGAGACTGACATTGCTTAAATGAAAACAAGCAACACAAATACGCTGATTTTGACATCCTTCATTGGAAGTCCACTAGTAAATAATCATCTGTTAATCAGGTAGTAGTGAGATGCTTAAACTTAAAAATGGATATATAAAATATAGTTTGGAATGGCATTAATTCCACATCTACACTCCAAAAGTATGATTTAAAAACAAACAAAAAAAAAACACCAAAAACAACCCTTCCTGCAGACAAAGATGAGTGCTAGCCATAGGGAAATGAGAGTTGGTTTGTAAAATTACTCTGAGCAATGCTGAGTGGTTGTGTATGTTGGAGGAACCTATGCAGGTGTAGCAAAAACATTTTAATTTGAATTTTATAACACACAAAATGTTTTTTTTGGCAGTATTTCAAGTAGCTTCTTGTGTAAAATGGTTGTATCTTGGTGTTTTGTTCTGTTTCTTTTTTAGAAGTGGCTCTATCTATTTCTGTGCTTCCTTTAGTTACTACTTAATTTTCACCCATAGTCCTTTAATTTATTGCTTCACACTTACCTTGACCTTTGCTTTCCATTGCTTGCTTTCTGTTATGTCCATCTTATGAAATTGAAGCCATCCCACTCAGTATGTTTCTGGGTAGGTAGGTAGTCTTTCAATTTTAATGCAGAGTGTAATACTTTATATTAATGAAGAAACTGGCTGTTCAAACTTGTTTCGTTGGGTGGGAAAGCTGATTCATGTTAAATTCAAGTTGATTCCTATAGTCACGGGCATGATCACTGGTGTTAATAACTGTATTTTCTCATTATGGAAGTGCTGAGGTTTTGTTGTACTTTCAGGTTCTGCATTAGCAGCTAATGTTTGCAAAAAGATCACAGGGCGTCTCACTAGTGCTATAGCCAAGCAGGAAGATGTGTCTGTTCAATTGGAGGCACTAGATATCATGGCTGATATGCTGAGCAGGTAAACATCCTTCTCCCAAAATGCTGTTGAATGCCAGTAAATATTCCTTCAACTTTCTAATTTTCTAAATACTAAATAACAATTACTTCAAGTGAAATAATGTGCTAAGACATTAAATGTAAATGAAACCTTACTTAAAACAAAAATGTGGGATGTACTGAAGATTAGTTGATCGAGAAGACTGATTATTTGTTTCATTTTCTGATAACTGTAATTTTAGGCTAATTTTCAATGCTTATTGCTTGGAAGGTATAGTTTAGACTTGTTTCTTGTTTTTAAAAGTTCCAAAACTTTAAGAACTGAATTGGGATCTATGTGGTGTGTTGGGAATATTTAAAGGAATTCTGGTAGAATATATGAACAAAGTTATCTAGATTCAATTGGTTTGAGTTTGTGTTTTGTCTGTTTTAAGGCAAGGAGGACTGCTTGTTAACTTCCATCCTTCAATTCTGACCTGTCTGCTCCCCCAGCTGACTAGCCCCAGACTTGCTGTGAGGAAAAGAACCATCATTGCTCTCGGTCACCTGGTTATGAGTTGTGGCAATATGGTTTTTGTTGACCTCATTGAACATCTGTTGACAGAGCTGTCTAAAAATGATTCCATGTCAACAACTAGGACCTATATACAGTGTATTGCTGCTATCAGTAGGCAAGCAGGTCATAGAATAGGTAAGAAAAATATATACATTATTTGTAACTCTGAAGGCTCTTTAGATGAGAGTAATTACTTTGCTAATATTCTCTTATCAGGTGAATATCTTGAGAAAATAATTCCTTTGGTTGTAAAGTTTTGTAATGTAGATGACGATGAACTACGAGAGTATTGCATTCAAGCATTTGAATCCTTTGTTAGGAGGTAAGTAATTCTTGGGTACTTATTTTGAGTTTTCTTAGGATCTCATAGTGTGCTGTTTGATTGTGTGCTGTGAAGGTAGTTTTGGAGTAAAATATTTTTGCAGGATTTGAACTGAAACTTCCTGTAACAGTGTTATACTTCAACTGTTAAGCAGTGGGCTATGTTTGTATGTTGTAAACTCTACCATGCCAGTGCTACTAATGCACACAGGAGGAAGGAGGTATTCTAATAATTCTTGTCCTCTAGTGATGAGGAAAAAAACACATATGTATTTGAAGGCATGTCTTGCTCTTCTGCAGTATTCCAGTCTAGTAGGTTGGGTTACGTAGTAGAGTTGTCCTTTCTGAATTACAGATTCAGATGGATGCATTTGATGGTACTTGGTTCACTGTACTGTCTTAGAGTTTTAAGTCTTTTAGGCAGAAATATGTTAGTTCTTTTAGGTAATCTGACTTTTGTTTTTGTGCTGTGCAGATGTCCTAAAGAAGTTTATCCTCATGTATCTACTATTATAAATATTTGTCTTAAATATCTTACCTATGATCCAAATTACAATTACGACGATGAAGATGAAGATGAAAATGCTATGGATGCTGATGGTGGTGATGATGATGATCAAGGTATATTTGTATTCTGATTTTGTCATGATTTTATGATTTTTGGTATTGGTATTCCACATCATAACATCATGTAGTGTGTTGAGAATTAAAGAGTTAAGGGAGAGTGAAAGGTCTTCAGAATTTGCAGTGGCCTGAGAAAACTGTAACGGGTGGTATTGCTGCTAAGTACCAGTATTTGAATGGCTTGTATACTTCCAAATTCACTATCTATATTGGTTTATAAACATGACTTATGAACTCATTTCTCAGAGTAAAAGTACTAGACATTACTGCTGAAGATAAATAATGCCAAGGGTGAACATAAGTACAAGATAAATATTTTAAAATACATAAAAGACAGTAAAAGGTAACAGCACATAGTATGATAGATCTAAAGTGAAAAATATGTCAGTTAATGAAATGAAAATACATGTTTGGCATGGGGAAGATTTCTCACTGCTTGTGAAATATTTTACGTAACGCATAAAATCGAATAGGTTAAAAACTGCAAAATACTCAGTACTTTTCTTTAGGGTGAAACTTTGATGCTTTGATTGTCTGGATTTGAACGTCTGCATAATTTTATTTTTTCAAGGGAGTGATGATGAATATAGTGATGATGATGACATGAGCTGGAAAGTAAGGCGTGCAGCTGCTAAATGTCTGGATGCTGTTGTTAGCACACGACACGAAATGCTTCCAGAATTCTACAAAACTGTATCTCCTGCTTTAATAGCCAGATTCAAAGAACGTGAAGAAAATGTTAAAGCAGATGTTTTTCATGCTTATCTTTCTCTTCTAAAACAAACTCGACCAGTGCAAAGTTGGCTTTGTGATCCCGATGCAATGGAACAAGGAGAGACACCTTTGACAATGCTTCAGAGTCAGGTTATTCTGGAATTTTTTTGTTTAACTTTGTGAAAGCACATTGATGTTATGTCCTGTTCACATTGATAGCTCTTGAAATATGCCATGCTGTACTTTTGTCATATATAGACTACAGGTTGTAGTACCATAGTACTGTGTTCAGGGAGCACAAGCCATAGCACCAGCCCAGAAAGGTGCAGCAGTTAATTTCCAGTCACGGAAATAAAAATTACTGGCTTGGGCAGATACGCTTTTCTGACTTCAGTTGTTTATTGTCACCCCTGAAAGTTGTATCCCCTGTGTAATTTAACCACATTGCCAAAGCAAAGTAGTTATTTTGTATGTCCCAGAACAAAGGCATATCTATTAATTGTGATAAAACTTGATTTGCTATAACATGCTTTACTTGCAAAATAAAAAGGATAGTGCTGACAAATGGCATTTCCTTTTCTTAAAGTGAATTATTTGACTGACATCTCAGTTGTTTCTCTGCATAATTTTATTAATGTGAATGTAGTTTTCTTTTGTTTCATCTCACCTTTTGAAGTTGTACTATTTTTTCAATCTTTTTTTTTTTATCTTCATTTCCAGTAACTCTGGTTCTGTGGAGATATTAGAAATAGTGATGACAGATGAAAGAAATGTCAGCTATTGAATCGATTAACAGATGTAACTATGTTACAGGTTCCCAACATAGTTAAAGCCTTGCACAAACAGATGAAGGAGAAAAGTGTGAAGACCCGTCAGTGTTGCTTTAATATGCTGACTGAGCTCGTAAATGTATTACCTGGAGCCCTAACACAACATGTTCCTGTACTTGTACCAGGTATGAAAAATATACTATTAACCTAAAGGCTTACTGGGAGCTTTGGTATGAAACAAAAATCTTGACTGTTTATATTTGAAATTGGCAGTGTAATCAGATAATGTATAGATCTGTATAAATATTTTAGTGATATATTTCCATTAATTTTGAAAACAAGGGCTGGCTATAAGATGGAGATTTTTTTCTTTTATGTTTTAGTGAAAAGGTCATTTGCCTCCAGTTGCGAGATCAAACGCTACCTTTTTATGTCAAAAAATATTGCCTATATTTTAGCTTTTAGTGCCTTACATAATGAATTTTGAAGTATAAAAAGGAAAAAAGCAATCTTGGAAAATGTAAAGGTACAGATTCCTTTTATAATAAAAAAGGCATCACAAACCTTCGGATAGCCCAGGTCCTCTGTGTAGAGAGTTTGAAAAATAACTGTTTTGAATAAAATGGTGAGAAAGGGGCTTTGAAGGCGTTCAGTAAATGTTTTTCTACAGCCAACCTAATACACTATAGCTGCCTTCCCTCAGAAATTTGAAGTGTTCTAACAGAATATAAATAACCAAATCTAAAAATACTTTTTTTTTTCATCTTTCTTCCAGGAATAATTTTTTCTCTGAATGACAAATCAAGTTCTTCTAATCTGAAGATAGATGCTTTGTCCTGTCTGTATGTGATCCTCTGCAATCATTCTCCCCAAGTCTTTCACCCTCATGTTCAAGCTCTGGTGCCTCCAGTTGTAGCTTGTGTTGGAGATCCGTTTTACAAGATTACATCAGAGGCACTTTTGGTTACTCAACAACTAGTGAAAGTCATTCGTCCTTTAGACCAGCCTTCTTCCTTTGATGCTTCTCCTTACATCAAAGATCTTTTTACTTGTACAATCAAGAGATTAAAGGCTGCTGACATTGATCAGGAGGTGAAAGAAAGGGCAATATCTTGCATGGGTCAGATCATTTGTAGCCTTGGTGACAGCTTGGGCACAGACCTGCCTAGTACACTTCAGATCTTCCTAGAGAGACTGAAGAATGAAATCACTCGGTTAACTACAGTGAAGGCCATGACACTGATTGCTGGTTCTCCTTTGAAGATAGATTTGAGACCAATTTTGGGGGAAGGAGTTCCTATTCTTGCTTCTTTTCTGAGAAAGAACCAACGGGCTTTGAAACTGGGTACTCTTTCTGCTCTAGATATTTTAATTAAGAATTACAGTGACAGCTTGACAGCTGCCATGATTGATGCTGTCCTGGATGAGCTTCCACCTCTCATTAGTGAAAGTGATATGCACGTATCACAGATGGCCATCAGTTTTCTGACAACACTTGCTAAAGTATATCCTTCCTCCTTGTCAAAGATTAGTGGGTCCATCCTCAATGAACTCATTGGGCTGGTGAGATCGCCTCTACTTCAGGGCGGAGCACTTAGTGCCATGCTAGAATTTTTCCAAGCTTTGGTTGTGACTGGTACAAATAATTTAGGCTATATGGATTTACTGCGCATGTTAACGGGTCCAGTGTACTCTCAGAGCACAGCACTTACTCACAAGCAGTCTTATTATTCCATTGCCAAATGTGTGGCTGCCCTTACTCGAGCATGCCCTAAGGAGGGACCAGCTGTGGTAGGTCAGTTCATTCAAGATGTCAAGAACTCAAGGTCCACAGATTCCATTCGGCTTTTGGCTTTGCTTTCTCTTGGGGAAGTTGGGCATCACATTGACTTAAGTGGACAAATTGAGCTGAAGTCTGTAATATTAGAAGCATTCTCTTCTCCCAGTGAAGAAGTCAAATCAGCAGCATCTTACGCATTAGGCAGTATTAGTGTTGGCAATCTTCCTGAGTATCTGCCTTTTGTCTTACAAGAAATAACCAGCCAGCCTAAGAGGCAATACCTTCTCCTTCATTCCTTGAAAGAAATAATTAGCTCTGCAACAGTGATTGGTCTCAAACCATATGTTGAGAACATCTGGGCCTTACTCCTGAAACACTGCGAATGTGCAGAAGAGGGTACAAGGAATGTTGTTGCTGAGTGCTTGGGCAAGCTTACTCTAATAGACCCAGAGACTCTGCTTCCACGACTCAAGGGATACTTGGCATCAGGTGAGTTGTATGCATAAATTGTAGAAAATGTCCTCATATTATCTATTCATAAATTGCTTTTTTTTTTTTTTTTTAATGACTTGCTTAAGTTCTGAAATACTCCTAAAGTTTTCTTGCCCCCCAAAACCCTCTGTCAAGAACAATGTGAAACTCTTCCATTTTGGCAGGAGAAAGTAAGTCATGCAGAGCGTGAATTTACTTCCATGTTCTGCTTTTGGAGTATCATATTTTGTTTAATAATGTTATATTTAACAAGACTATAAACTTAAAGAGAAGAGCGTGGGCAGCAAAGGACAGCACTGCGTGATAGATGAGTTGCTAAGCATTAACATTTTATATATTCCTAATTCTCAAATAAGAAATGTGAAATTTGTAAGGTTAGGAAAGTTGAAACTGATTAATGAGTTATAGTCATATCAAGAACTGTATCACTGTGTTTTCTTCACGTCCTTCCGCTTTAAAGAGGAGGATTGTTTAAAGGCTTCATGAGATAAATTGAAAGAGTGTGAAAACAGGCTCATTACTTCAGTTTTCTGGAGCAAAAAAGATTTATTACAAATACTGTCTCAGTGTTTGAAATGTAGCACCAGTACATCTGTGGAGGCAGCATTGCGTTACTAGTAATGAGTAGCATTTATTCCTCAGCTTTTGTAAAAATATTAGAAGCTTACAAAGGATGGATTCAAGTGTGATTTAAATTCTGTAGTTGTACTGTTTTAACTATTGCATACTCACTATTTTATTTCATGTTAGGGTCCTCATATGCTCGAAGTTCTGTGGTGACCGCTGTTAAGTTCACTATTTCTGACCATCCGCAACCCATAGACCCGCTCTTGAAGAACTGCATAGGTAAGTTATTTGCTTCTGGTGATGAATGCTAAGTTTTCAAGTGATAGATTGCATTTAGGAAGTATTCTCTGTGTCTTCAGAGGAAAAAGGATATTTTGTAGATGGAACTGGAAATAGCTGCTTATGTTCACTGTCGAGACCGTTTCAAATGGTTTCCTTAGGAGCCAGTTATTTCTGTTAACTCTATCTCATTTGAATTAAGAATGGTACAAGATGTGTGATAAAAGTAGCATAAATTGAAGCTGCAATGGACAAAGAATCCAAGGAGCAAGGGCTTCTAGAGAGATGGTACCTAAGAGATTATTTCTTTTTCCAGGATCTTTCCAAATTGAATCAGTAAGAGTCTTAAGAGTCTTTCTTTACCCAGAAAGGTGATCTTGGCAATATTTGGTGTTAAATTCTGTATACATATATTAATTCAGAGTATTATCAGACGGTGAATTGTAAATCTAGGACCTTGTCATTCTGTAATGCTTTGTGGTCTGAAAGTTATTGGAAGCTTGTGTATACGGATAAGGTGATGAGAGCTTTCAGTATGATAGAGCTTTGCTTTCTGAGCTTTTCTTGTTTGTGTGACAGTGTTGTAGATTTATTTAATATGCTGTGGTGACTGTTAGCTTTACAGTGGTTTGATTGCCTGAAAATCCTTAGAAAGCTGTGTTTATGCCACTAAATCTAACTGGGGATAAAAAGAACCATCTTTAAAAATAGTTCTGTGGGGAGCGAGTTTTTTGTTTGTGATGAGTCAGTGTCAGCTCTTATCTTATTTTCATTGCTAAGCTTTAATATTTTTAATAATACATTAATGAGTTGATGCATTATGCTTGTGGGCTTCTTTTATCTTCCTCCCACTAAAACTACACTGCCTCTTTTATTTTGGAAATATTTATTGGATGTTGAATACAGTAAATGAATTATTTGTATTTACTACTTCCAAAATCTCTAATTTCTGGCTTTTGTTACTTCTTTATTTTGTGGGTATAGATGCCACTTTGTTTACACCCTGTTTTTTTCCTTTTTAAAGGTTCAGCACTCTTGGAAGTTTGCTAAATACTGGGTGGGGAATACTTGTTCCTGCAGACATTTGTTTTTTACCAAAACAATGCTACAGAACTCTAGAAACTAATGTGAAAATGTTTTGAGCCAGGCCTTGTGACATTAATACATACTGAGTAGGCTTATCTTCTGGAAACTTAGGAATTTGTTGATTTATTTCTGTATGCAATTGCAGGTGACTTTTTGAAAACATTGGAAGACCCGGATCTCAATGTCAGGAGAGTAGCCCTAGTGACATTTAACTCAGCTGCGCACAATAAACCATCATTAATAAGGGACCTCTTAGATACTGTGCTTCCTCATCTTTACAATGAAACAAAAGTCAGAAAGGAATTAATCAGAGAGGTATGTTAATCTAGTCACGTTCTTCTTAGTTAACATAAGTAGACTCTGTCAAAATATAGTGTTTTTATACTTTGTTTTTTATTTGCTGACAGGTGGAAATGGGACCATTTAAGCACACAGTTGATGACGGGTTGGACATTAGGAAAGCTGCCTTTGAATGCATGTATACTCTTTTGGATAGCTGTTTGGATAGACTAGATATATTTGAATTCCTAAACCACGTTGAAGATGGCTTGAAGGATCACTATGACATTAAGGTTAGCTGTTATTTTGCTACGTAAGCATTGAATTAGTCTAAATATTTTGAATAGTGAGTAGACTGAAATGGTAAGAATGCTACTTCATGTTTTATTTCATTACGTAAAGTGTCATTAAAGTGTTGCTATTAACGGTTGCAGTGCTCTAGGAAATAACTCAGTGTGCTGTGCATGACTGATTTTTGGTTTTCTCTCAAACTAGATGCTAACCTTTTTAATGTTGGTGAGACTGTCTACCCTTTGTCCAAGTGCAGTGCTGCAAAGATTGGATAGGCTTGTTGAACCTTTGCGTGCTACATGTACAACTAAGGTATTGTTTAAATTTAAACTTCTGCTTGTTAATTAACTTGTGTTGTCTTACGAAATTATCAGTGAATTTGCGTATGAAGAACACTTCTTGTAATCTGCAGCATGTCCTGACCAACAGTTAGCAAACTGCAGTCAGCAGAATGATACAAATACGTGGGTCCTTATACACGTATTACTTTTCCTTAAACCACACACTGAAGAGTAAAATGGTCAATGTTTCTTTGCCATTTCTTTTGTTTCTCAAAAATCTAGCTGCCACTTCAGCAACTTGAAAGTCTCATGTCATTATAAACAGTGAAAGTAGAATAATGAGAGCTTTTCTCAAGATTGTGTTTTTGCAGACAAACATTTGAGTGATGAAGGATGGAGGTAGCATAAAGTGGTGCTGTTTTCTTGTTTGTTGTTGTTTTTTCTTTTTTTCCTTCTTCAATATGAGTTTTTTGGGTTTTGGCACGGTTGGTCTACTCCCACTCATCTTGATCCAGCTATGTGTTCTGGTATGATTTAATGCCTGATATTCCTTTATTGTTACCGTTGCTGTAATCTGTTATATTTATGGTTAAGAATTTTGTCTGTTACTACTAATAATTTTCCACTGAAATGAAACAGAAAGTTAATCAATTATTTTAATAAAAGCAAATATTTTTGTTCAATTTCTGTTCTCCAGACTCTGGAATTATTGTGATAATACCATTTTGATATTATTTACTGACTCCTAGCTAGAGGTTAGCTGCTAATATTTTTAATTGGCAGTTGACTTGGTAACTCGCAGCATTTTTCTGTGTACAGTGTTAAAGTGTGGTCTGTTTTTAAAATGTTAATAAAAAGTCTGCTAAACAATAGAGATTATTTGAAGAGCTTATGCTGTTGTGAAAACTGTACGAAGCGGTAGTGTGAAAGGAAATAGGTCTTTATAAGATGTGTGGGTTAAGGTGGGCGTAGAGGGAGAGCTGGGCTTCATTTTCAACCATTTTCACTTTTTTCCTTAGGTAAAGGCAAACTCAGTGAAACAGGAGTTTGAAAAGCAAGATGAACTGAAACGATCTGCGATGAGGGCAGTAGCAGCACTTCTAACCATTCCAGAAGCAGAGAAGAGTCCGTTAATGAGTGAATTCCAATCACAGATAAGCTCTAACTCTGAGCTGGCAGCCATCTTTGAAAGTATCCAAAAAGATTCATCATCCACTAACTTGGAATCTATGGACACTAGTTAAATGTTTGCCCAAAATGGGGACCATTATGTTGAACCATAAGATGCACTGAATTGACAGGTTATGAGTAAGAAACAGGAAAAAAAAAATATCTAATCTACACATTGTTCCACTTTATTTACCTTTATGGAGACAGTTGGCTTTTCCCATTGTTGCTTTTCTAGCATCTGTTTCAGAAATGTATTTCCATAATCCAGAGTTTGTTAACCACTCTCGTTTTAGTGGATTTGGCCACATTTGGGAATTAAAAAGTTGACGCATGGTGTATGGAAGTAGGTTCCAGCATCCATTTTCCCTGTAACATTTAGGATTAAAATGTTAAAATTTTGTGACCATGATTTTTTTTTTCCTTTCTTTTATTTGCTCTTTCTATTTGTAGACAACAACAACAAAGAGGTGTGGGGGAGGTGGAATCGAGCATCCAGGTGCACCATGTTTTTGTATAACTTTTTATTCTTTTCGTTTCAGCTTCATAAAATGGTTTGGCTGGCAGATAAATCCTGTGTAAGATTTATTAAAGAGGGGATTTTGGCACAGTTCAAAAAGAAGCAGACATAAATGTCATTTTTTAAGGTGTGGGGATTAGAAAACAATTATCCCCATTGATGTGCACACTAATTTTGCATGAACAAGTTTACAAATATATATTGTCTGTAAAACAGCATGTGCAGTTTATTCGTTATACAAGTTCAAATAAGTGCTACTGTATCAGTGCAGTTTTCAGGTATCTTAACGTACAGAACATTCACATGGGAAGGGATGAACTGAAGGTTAGTTGTCTTAACCTGGCTTTTTAAAATGCCAATAGTATGACCCTGCAGATGTACTCAGAGCAAATACGACAGCTTCTGTGTTTGCCATGGCTTTTCAAACTCATAGACTGAATCCACTGGAAATGAGGTGGGCAAACAGAAGATCGGAGGGGAATAGGATGAGCTGGAGGTAAAATGAGCAGAGAACACTTAGCTGCTCAGTGGCTGCTGAACTCTGGATTCAACTCTGCTTTTGTTATACAAGCATGAAAGGAGGTTTCTTCAATGCCATCTACCTCCTATGCTTCATGGAATGGCTTTGATTAGGGCACAAATGTGTGGCATTGCCAGAGCATCATTCTGTGCCCATCGGAATGTTTTCTGGCATATTGGGCCACCAGTAGATCACAGTGCTGTTACTGTTGTATGATATTATGATGAGACAGGAAACACAGAGCAGTTATAAGACAGGAGACAGATAGAAATGCTAGAAAGCAAGCTGAAAGGGAAAAAACCTGCTGTGAATATGCTTAGATACTGTATGAGAGGACCAGAAGGTGGTAGCTGGCAGTACTTCAATAAACTGGATTTTGGATTTAATAGGAGAATCACTGCTTCAGTTTGAGTCTTGTCATTGTTTAATTAATACAGTTGTTTAGTTGTCTTTAGTCAGATCTGAGTTTGATTTTCCTCTAGTTAACTCGTAGCTGGAATTTCTGGAAACCTGTTACTTGATTATGTAGCAGAAGCTGCTACAGGAATAAACAAGCATATGTCTTCAGAGAGAGTTTCTTGCGAGCATTGGGGTTCAGGGGCAAGTTCTTTACACGCTTACAGCTTGAGGAAAGCAGAGGAGATATTGGTGCTTTTTACTTTAGTTGAAAGACATGAATGAAGAAATCTATGAACTCATTCAGTAATAACAATTCTAACGCTGTAGACGTTTTGAAACTGTAGCTTTCTCTGTCTCTGAAGTCTTCGTACTTTATGTATCAGTTGTCTTCTAGAAGTAGAAATAAATGAAATTAAATGTACCAGCATATCTAAATGTCATGAAAAAGTATGGGATGACCCTAGAGAGAAACCATATGGTAGAAATGCACTGTGAATTAGGTGCATTTTCCCCTGCTGTATAAATCATCCTCTTCAATTACAGCAATATATACAGGCCTACTAATTAAGAATCTGTTGTGCTAATTAGTTGACAAATTAATCTTATTTCCTTTGTGTTAAGTTTTCAGAGTGCATTAAATTGGTTTGTTTTTTTTTTATAGACCAAGAGCGAAGTGTGGGAATGATATGATAAACATGAAATGTGAGGCTCAGTGATGTAAAAGGATTAGGGGACTGGTAAGTAAATAGGATTCTTACACTCACAGTTGAGAGATGTGTGTGTTTATTACTACCACAGTGGCTGTGTTGTGAACTCAAATCATACTCCCTGAAGGACAAAAGGAAAGGTTGAGATGTATTGGGTAGTAAATGCTTTCTTGCGGGAGAGTACTTTTTATTTTGACCACTGACACAACAGGTGGGAACGTAAGGATTTAAAACTTAATTTCCAAAAGAAAGAAGTAGATTTTTAAGTTTTCTGTAAATTACAGAAATTCCCAGATAGGATTAACACCAGGTAGCAGTTGGTTGTTTTAGCAAAGCAGGAAGACAGATTTATAACTGTACCATAATTCTGATATTATGTGTTAGTTTTATAAAATCGAACTAGGCGACATGTTCAGATGGCATTGCCTTTAACTGGATTGCTGGATCTAAGTGCTTGTTTTTGGGAGAGGGGATTTTTTTTTTTATTATTACTATTTTTTATTTTATTCCCCCACTGTGTGTCAAATGTGTTTACTTAACTAAATCTGATGTATTTATGCTTTTAGTGCAGTTCGGTTCAGGCAGTTCTGTTAAGGATGATGCCAGGAGTACCTCTAGCTGTTTCTTAAACAATAAATGTCTGAAGCTGAAGTACGAAACTGAAATTCTGACAGGCGGCTCTTACAGATTCCTGGTGTGGTTATCATTTTCTCTCTTTTTCTTGAGTTTTGCATAGGAGCAATTGAGAAAATGTAATAAGCTCACCCATAATACAGAAATGGTTGGCCATGGTTGCCGTTAACAATTTTTGTATCTCAAAAGTAATTAAGGTTTTTCTAGAAGAGGTTGTTCAGTGTGCTCATATTTTTCTGTGAAAGATCTTGCCATCCGTGCAAAGGACATGTTTTCTTTAAAATAAAAAGAAGTCATTTTTATAAGTATACGTATATTATACATGATACAAAGAAATACATATTTCTGTATATAATTTAGATATATATATTTTGCTGCACTTAAAACTGATAATTTTCCGTCAGTGTTACCTCTGATACAGCAGTTGGCAGAGCTGAATTGCATTCAGATTGTATTTATGTCAACAAAACAAGTTCTAATAAAACTCCCATTTGCATGAGGTCCGTTCGTATGCAGATAAGCAGCACCGCTTCTTTCCAATGAAGGATTATTTTAACATCAACTCAAATTAGAAGTGTGATTTAAAGATTGATAGGCGTGACTGTTGTATTTGGCATAATGTAACTCAGTAGCAATGCCAGGATCGTGCTCACCCTGCTGTGGTGCATTGCTTGGTAGCAGTGATTCTAGCAGCTGTGTGTGTCTACGGGTATATTGCCTTCCTTTCTTCCCCTTGGAAGACTCAAAGATCATAGTAAGATCTCACTTTAGAAATGCTTTTGGTTTTGTCCTGATCATTTGGACTGACAAATTCACCTCTCTGACAACTACCAGACATTTAAGCCTGCATCCTCTGGGTTTTATTTCCCGTTTGGCATAATCTTCAGATAGAAAGCATTTGTTATCATTTCTAAATTAGTTTCTAAATTAAAACTACTGGTCACTTCATTACTTCTTGTCCTTAACTCTTTGATATGGGATGGAAAGCTTTGGTTGTTGTGCTACTGAACTCAAACAGGCAGGGTTTGTGACCGCAGGCATTCCCCTGGTGCTCTTCAGTGTAGGCTTATATACAAAATATTCTTTTACATTAGACCATGCTTCTTCATCAGTATTGGTTTTTCATTCTTCATTGTTTGGGGAGGTAAAGGAAATCAGATTTCTTGACCACAGTGAAGTGAGTTAATCTTTCATATTCACTGTTGAAGCAGCAGTTTTCTGCAAGTGGTGATGTTGTGGGCACTGGGCAGTTTTGTTTCTGCAGATTCTCTTCCACGCATAAGGTTTTAATGTTGTTTTCTGAGGATAAAACTGCCCTCACAAAAGATCATCCATCCCCCAAAACAAACAGAAGAGCTCTAAAGTGGAGAAGAAATAAGGCTTTTCTCTGAGATCTACACAGACACTTATTAGTGGACAGGTGTCAGCTGAAACATAGCACTGAGAAAAAAAAAACTGAACATGCAGATATTAAAAAAAAACAAAAAACCAGCATTCTTTTGTGTTCTGCCTTCGAGCTCATTCTGAAAGATTGGGGAATACAGAAGAAAAAAGAAATAGCAAGTTGTGAACTTCTGTGATCCTAGAAGTTTGGAGTTCCTTTAAAACAAAATCAGCCCAACCTCCCATAGGTATGTTGGCAGAAGTTCATAATAATTCAAAAGGAAATCATCTTCAGAGTGTTTTAAGTTCTTTAATTGTGTTTTCATTATTAATTTTATGCTGAAGAAATTATTTCCCTTAACAGTGTGAATTTTTTCCCACCTGACAATTTGGAGGCAGTTATGTCACGTAGTTCAGTGCTGTGAACAATATTCTCAAGTAGAACAAGCTTCCTCTGCTTCCCCTCCTCAGGATCTGCAGAAAGCAGTGAGGTCACCTCTCAGCCTCCTCTTCTCCAGGCTGGGCAGCCCAGTGCCCTCAGCCTCTCCTCACAGGGCATCCCAGGTAAAGCCCACGGAGAGCATCAGGCTGTGCTGCTTTCCCACTGGACACAGATTAATTCAATCCTATTGAAATGATAGAATGTTTTTGTCTCCTGAATATCTGATGTGAAAGATTACAAATTTGTTCAACGTAGAAAATGATGCTGTTGATTTTTGGCAGTATTTACCTTAGTTGCAGGTCATTTCCCAAGAATTCTTTCAGATCTGCTTGGTGGCTGAACACGACTGGTCCACAAAGCTAAAAGGAGGGTGAGGGCAGACTATCACACAACATGAATCTGTGTTGTATTGCTGCTTAGCAGATTGTTAATGTTTATTGGTTGGTTTGGGTCTTGTTTTTCTTAACACTGGCATCATTAGGGATTATGTTGCTCTGAGATTTTTCATACTTTAGCTATCAAAAGCAGTTGTTCTTCTGTATCCAAGTTGTCTTTGGTTAAGGGAGAATGAGTTCAAGTGGTGGTTTGGAAAGTGTGCAGAAGTAGTGGGACAACTGACTGGGTTTATTTTTTCCCCATGTATTTCATAATATCTGGAAGAACAGGAAAAGAGGTCCAGTGACAGATTTGGGCACTTTTGTAGGAGGAGTTTGAGACCGCTGCAGAACATCATGGATTTTATTTGATCAAAGTAATTTCCTTGTTCTGGGGTACACATCTGGGGAAAAAAAATCAGACATAAAATCCTCTATGCCTCTGTGAGATCAGACCTTGCAATTGAGAGAAGCAATAACCATCTTCTCAAAACCTGCAGCAATTACTCAAGAGAATCCATCTTCTCGTGGGCCAATGAGACACAGCTCCCCTTTTCCCATCAGTGTAGGATTTATTAATACGTGGTGGTAGGTCGGGGGGTTAAATCATGTGGTGGTTTAAGAACAACACAAAGGTCGACACTGCAATACAGGTAGTATTCATGATTACCAGTGTCACTGCAGAGAAGCTGAGAGCTGTTTCTTTGCGTGCCTGTTACATATAGGGTGAGGGCCTACAGTGTGTGGGTGCCACTGAAAGTTGGGATCAGTAAGGTGCTTAAAATAATCTTGTCATGCCTTTTTGAGCACTCAGTTCCTTTTGCAACAGGTAAGCAGGTGTAAGGGAGCTTTGTTCCTTGAGATAGCGGACTCATGGTGATCTGCAGGCCTGCGCAGTAGCCTTCATGTTGGGTGTGCCTTTTTAATTGTGCTTTTAGTTAAGCACACAATTACATTTTCAAGGGAAGGTTAATTCCAAAAAGCTGCTTGCTACACTGATCACCTTCTGGAAATTTCACCCTGAGTGAATACGACTTCTAAGGATTCCAGTAAGTGAAATCTATTCTCAGCAAAGGAAACTTGCTGCGGTGTAACACACCTGAGACCTTCGTGTGATTCCAATGTGGGACCTAAATCATTGTCCAGAAATGGAGTCATGCTCCTCCTACCTCCCGCTTTCAGATGTGATGAACAGCGAGTGGGATGGTATTTGTGCTGTGTCCTCCTCCTTTATTTGATAACTGGGTGGATGTGATTTGAAATCGAGAACATTTATGCTTTAAGAAATAATTTCTTCACTGACTTTAGCATCCTGTTTAAATGATGGAGAAAGCTTCTCTCTTAGAAAGTTACCTACTGCTGTTGTAGACTACAGCTAATGTTGGAACTCATCAAGGAGTAAACTGGGTAGTGCTTCCAAAAGGAGATTTAAGCCTTTATTTACAAAGCTGCTCTTAAATGTCACAACAGCGTGTGCTGCTGCGCTATTTGTTTACGAGAGAAATGTTCAAACACACTCACTTTAGGCTTATAAACCGATGACATCTTCTGCTGCGAATGTTTGTTTGCTTTATGTCACCGCAAACCCGCTCTTGCTTGCCTTGATTAAATCTCGTGTACTCTTCTGTAGTTCTATCCAGAGTTCAGCCTACAGCAATGGAAACAATGCATTTCTGACAAAGCGAATCTTACAGCAACAGAGGAGCCCTAGGAAACATCTGAGGACTGCACATGGAATCGTGTCTGACTAAAAAGATGTCAGAGTTAATGCGCCCCGTTTTGAGGCCGGTTATTTCTTTGACAAAGCAGTGGAAATGGGTTTATTAAAAACGCAGTGCTTGAGAAGGGCGTCAGGAGCACCTCTGATGGATCCTTTCTTACAGCTGGTTGATGGCGTGGATGAACAGCAGTCCACTCTGTCTTTGTTGCTCACTGGTCATCAATGCCTTTAGCTAAAGAAAAATCCTAATGTTTCCGCCGGGCTCTGTTAGTTAAATACGCTGTTATATATCAGTAAATACCGCACGGTGCTGAAGGTTATTTTTCCACTCAAAAGTGAGATGCTGCATTGTGTACACGGTGTTAGCCCCGTGTTACTCATCTGACAGTTTCAGGGATAATATCTCAGTGACTGCAGAAACCACCGCGTCTCCAGAGGGAGACCTGAGGCCCTGGGACCGTTAGGGTGCATTGATTAGATCATAAAAATAACTGTAGTTCTGCCTCTTTTTCAGGAAGACCTTAAATATCATGCCCTGAAACACTTTAATGATAGAAATGCTTTTCGATAGCGGAAGTATTTAACCCTGTAGCTGTGTATAGAAATATAGTTGTCAGATCTATCCATCTGACAACGCTAGGGATGCGTGTGGTAATGTGTGCTGCTGGGTACAGTCCCACTCGGCAGAATCATTAACAAATAGTGTTAATGCACTCAGAACAATGAGTGCAGCCCCCCCATAATGAAAACACATGCACCCAGTGACATGTTCAGGATGCACTGAGAATAGGGCCAAGCAGGTTAGGAGTACTGCTACGATACACAGCTGTAGGACTAAAATAGCAGCTTGCCAATAAATCCGTGCTCCCATATTTCGTGTTCTGAACACTGCTGCGTGAAAACAGCTGAGTTTTTGTTTCATCCGCTCCTCAATGTCTTGGTTTTTGAAGCAACCGTTCCAGGAGATGGCGCCGCAGCCCCGTTAACGAGTGCCCGGCACCCAGTGAGAAACCGCCGGTATTTGGAGAGTGGGTTTGGGATGGGTTTTGTACTCTTATTTTTCTTGACAAGGGACGGGAGACTTCTGTTATAGTCGACTCGCTTTGAAGGCTCCTTTAAGACTGTCACAAGTCATTTCTAAGCTTCGCTGCTGTGCGGCAAAGCGTGCCGAAGCCTGTGCCAGCAGTGCCTGCGTCCTGCGGTGAGCCCCGTCCCACGCTGAGCTGCGTTGTGTGCCTCATCAAGCTGATTCCATGCTGTGCTTCCACCTTCTCCCTTGCTCATGCTTTCCCTTCTCCCACCTTTCAGCAGGCAGCTGCGGTGGCAGCGGTGGCTTTGAGTTGAGAGGCCTGGCACAGCTGGCAGCGGGTCGGTGAGCACGCTGCTGTGCCAGTAGTTTGCCTTCCTCAGAGTAGGAGTATGAATTTCTTACCCACACGTGCTGAAGTTGAGGAGTTTCGGTAGCTGGTTTGCCTCTTGGGTCTGCAATTGAGAAGAAGAAAACAAAAGGAGAGAACAGAGAGAGATGCCTTTTTGATTTATATTTCTAAGTTACCACGACTACTGAAAGCTCTCTTAATGTGATAGCTAACAAAATCCCAATAGGCACTGATCTAAAATTTGACCGCAAAACAGACAAACAAGAACCTCAACAACCCCTCCAACATCGATATCCTATTATGCCATGCAATGAGGGTTCCACTGCAAGAAGACTTGACCTGAAGGATGAAAACAGTACCGCCATTCAACAAAGGCCTCACAATTCTAATGAACCTCAACTTGCAGCACAACTGTAAGTGCGACTGAGGCAGATATTCCCTGGCAGTTGTACGTGAGAATGCACATGTGAACTAACAACAGCCTCAGGAGCTCACAAGGCTGTTGAGGTTATTTGGCAGGGTTGGGGACAGACTGGAAGTACTCAAGTAAATGCTGCTGCTCTACCAGCTGCTGCTGTTTGGGCAGCATTCAATAAGAGCCGAAGGAAATAAAGAATAATTTTTACTTTTTTGGGGGGGAGGGGGCAGAATAAATTGTTATTGATGTCAGATTTTTATTCTTAAATAACAAACCACCCTTCTATGGGAAGCAAAATACTGTAGCTGGGATTGAAGGCTGAAGGTCAAGTGATTTGGTGTTTAAATGATCTGCCCATCTGTACTGCAGTAGCTGAGCTGTGACGCCTGGAGCTGGAGGCCTGCTTTCCACTGCAGGGAAATGGAGGGGTGGACACAGCAACATGCCACAGCTCCTCCTTGGAGACTGCTGTGTGAAGTGGCATCATTTAGATGCCTGGTGGAAGCTTGTTTTATTTGTTGATGATGCAGTTGGTGCCAGGATTATCTTGCTGAGCGTGGTTTGCCTGAGAATGCAGCCATGCTCTCAGTAGGCTTTGCCTCCCCCTGCACAGGGTTCCATCCTTAGCTTCCCAGTGACTTTTGGTTTCTTCCTTCTCACTTGAGATCACTGTTTAGAAGTGAGACTCATCCCAGGGTGATAGGTTTGAGGAACTGAATAGTTCCTGATTTTCTAGCTGTGTTATTTTAGACACTTTCCTTAAGCTTAGCAGATCTGTGCTCCTAAATGGCTGCATCCATGATGATTAGAGCAGTTTTCTTGCCCACTGCCATCCTGTGGGGCTTCTTTGGAGCCTTCTCAGCACTGTTTATACATGACCTTCACCTGCAGAGGAATCTCCTTGGTCTGTGCTATCTGAAGTTGTTGTTTTTACTCTGGTTCAGCCTCTGAGTTCAGAACTGTTGCAATGCCCTCATATGTGTTCATAGCGTTCCCTGGCAATACTGCTTCTACAACAAAGGTATGTGAAAGCAGGCTTTTGTGGCAGATATTTTCTTGCTTAGTAGGACGCGTCTCTGATCCCCACCTTGTTTTACTGTGTCTCACCTAAATCAGGAGGTTCACTTACTGGTGGCAAATAACACAGGGAACTTCTAGAGAAACATCAGACAGCTTGACACATTTGACTTTTGCTCATCTCTGGATGTTCACAGAGTTTGTTTCTCCCTCAGAACTTCGTGTGTGCAATCTTGTATTAAAAGGCAGAAAACACAGAGTCTTTTCAAAGTAGATACATCACAAGCAACCAGCACATGTTGAGCCAGGGTTTGAGCTGTGTTTTCAGCTCTACTGGTCAGGCAGTTACAGATTAAATCACCAAAAGTTTAGTTCAGAGTAGGGCTGGCTGCATTGCTCTCACTGCAGTTGGCTGGTCACCCCTTCCCTCCCATTATGGATGGGATGTTATAAGGTTGCACACAAGAAAAGCCTTTCTTTAATGGGATGGTGAGGTACTGGAACAGGTTGCCTGGAGAGGTGGTGGATGCCCCATCCCTGGAGATATTCAAGGTCAGGCTGGGGGGGTCTGAGCAATCTGACTGAGCTGTAGGCATCCCTGTTCACTGCAGAGGGGTTGGACTGGGTGACCTTCAAGGGTCCCTTCCAACTCTGGTTATTCAATGATTCTAATCTTAGGTTGACCACCCACTTGGATGATCTAGTGGTCAGTTTGCTTAAGCTGCTATTAAAAGTTGGTATTTTTGCCTTAATCAGATTTCAGTTACGAGTTTTGATGATAGAGGCAACAGGTGCCACAAAACTGAATGGGAAAAGAACCAGCTGGAACATTTTGAATTTCAAAAAGGGAGAAGATTCCTGTTTTTAAGTGTACACTAGCTAACTAATCTGTACTTAGCACAGAGTGGTTCTGAATGTGTTAGCATGTGAGCGATGTTTCTGCAGGAAGCATGGTATATGAAGCTACAGGGGATGTCATAAAAATGCCTTGCTTGAGGACTCTTGACTAGCACAAACTGCAATTTTAGCTGTACAAACAGGCACTGAGCAACACTTTTGGGCTTCAAATGTACCCTCTTATTGTAGAGGTGGATGTCCTGTGTGACATGGCGAATACTAGAATGCTCATAAATTGTTCATTTGAAAATAGCCTAGCTGGCAACACAAAAAGAAACCTCTCATAAAGTTCACATAATGATAAAAGTAAATGGGAATTGAATCTATTTGAAGTTGTAGTTCTTTTCTAATAACTCCCATTCATTTTGAAACAGTGCCTACTGGTAACCAGTGGCAACAATTGAATGCGATTCAGCTAGGAACTGAATGGAGCAGGCATAACTGCTGGTCTGATGACATGTTTACAGGCTCTCTACTCCTTTCACTTGGGAACATTGGAATTGCTATAATGGATGAGAAAAACAGTCTATTTTGTGGTTATGCTCTGACACAGCCTGCATCACAGCCTTTAGAAAGAAGTTTGCTTCTGTACCGGCAAAGAGGTTACGTTGCATCATCGTGCCCCAAATGAGCCTTTATTTGTGTTTTTTGAAGCTTTACAACCAGGAAACCTCGATTTGGGCAGTAAGTAAGGACTTGGTTTCTACTTTCAGGGTCTTTTCTTTCTTCTAGGGAGCAACTGAATCAGTCAGTTCTGATTTCTCCTGTACATAATCCTATTAGTTTATCCAGGTGGGAGAAAAATGCAAAATTGAAGTAATTTTATTTCAGTTTGTATTGACAGCTACTAGGCAGTACACCCATTTCAGATTAACTTGGTTGTGTCCTTAAACAAATTATGTCTCAGGGTGGCCACAGAGGCCGTTAATGCACACAGTGTGTTTTAATGGGTGGCAAATGGCCCCTGCTTCTCCATGATAGTCAGGCTGGTCGTTTCTGCAAATCATATTATCTCACACTTTATAAACCATTTGTTTTCACCTCATAATAGTTACAGGAATTGTACCAGCTAGAGAAAAAAAGCTATGGTTTCCCATGCTGTGTCTGCAGAGGTTATCCGGCTCAGCTCTTACAGCCTGTGCCACTCTATCAGCTGTGCAGCACCGGCCTGACAATAAAGATTATCTTTCAAGAGGGAATCTGAAGCGTCTGGAATTAGGGAGTGAGTTACTGTAAGGAGAGAGGAAGCTCTAGGAGAAACAGTGAGGCTGTGTGAGGCTGCTGTGGAGCCACAGCTAACTGCTTTCAGGGCTTTAATGAAGCTCTGAGACGGGGTGTTCCCTGACACCTCCAGGTTTAAAGCTGACCACAAAAAGTTGTGAAGGTAGCTAACCTGCACCAGTGATACAAAATCCTTTGGAAATGGGACATCAAGGATAATTCTCTGCAGAGCCCCTGGTATGGCCCACGCAAGCTGGGCTGAGACAACAGTGGAGCATCAAGTCTTTTAGACATACACCAAAATCTTCTCTGATGTACATTTCTGGATGTCAGTGTAGTCACTAGTGTTAATCAAGACTGTGTTTATGTACTCCACCCCAGAAGTGTTGATTATTAAGACGAAAAACTCACTTTTTTTTTTCCCCTCTTTTGCCTTTTTCTTTCTCTGATGTTTGTTTCCTGATGCAAAGCAATGCCTGTAGAAAGAATCCCTCTGCCTGGAGCAGGACCAGCTGGAGGAGATTACCCTTAGCTTTATTCAGTTGATTTTACAGAATAAATCACTAAGGGTGGGACCACACAACCACTCTGGGCAATGTCTTCCAGTGCTTGACAGCACTCACCATAAAATAAGTAAATAAATATTTAAAACAATTGTTTCCATTTGTACTCATTTCCCATTGTCCTCTCAATAGGGACTACTCTGTCTCCTTTGCTCCTCCCAGCAAGTATTTATACACACAGATGAGTTCTACCCTAAGATGAACACCCCCAGCTCTCTCAGCCTCACCCACTGCATGTCCAAGCCTATCATCATCTCTGTGGTGCTTTGGACTATCTCCACTATGTCCATATTTCTCATGTACTAGGGAGCCTGGGACTTGAACCAGCACTTCAGGGGCATCTCAGCAGTGTTGAGAAGATGGGAAGGATTATGTCCCTCGATACACAGGCAGTGCTCTCTGTAACAGAGCTCAAGAGGAGCTGGCCTTCTGTGACACAAAGCGCATTGCTCACTCATGGTCAATTTGATGCCCAGCAGGAACACCACATCCTTTCTTGACAAGCTTTCCTTTATGTGACTGGAAGTGAAAACTGACTGTCCTGTCCAGAACTAAATGTACGTGCAAGTAATGGCAAAGCTGAAAGAATCGCTTTCTACACAAAAAATCAGATAGCTCTTTATTACTTAATGTAATGGAAATATTGATCTGTAGAGCTACTACTGCAATTTCCTTGCTCAGTTTCTCCCTGTAATACGGCAAAATCACTTCAGAGTGCTATTGTTTAAAATTCAGGCAGCTGATTGATAGGAATTTATCAAATTGCTCATTTAAGTGAATTATGAATGCAGGGCCAAGCCTCTCATTCAGACGTCACTCATAAGAGATATTGCCACACCTGGTAAGTCAGGAACCTGCTGCTTATTTAATGTCAACATTTAAAGAAAAACAAATGCTGGATTTTAGCACTTCATGGACAAAAGCTTTTGGTGACAAAATATTGTTTTAAATTGATAACTGAAATAGTAACAGCTATCAGAGAAAACCTGAGGATGACAAGCGAGGTGAGCAGCTACCAGCCAGATGTGGGTGTTGATGTAAGGAAGGTTAATTGTGTGGCAGTATTGCTAATTGCTGGGAGACAGCTGTCCCATTATCGTGTGTTTAATTGCACAAAGACTCTTGAAATGCTAGAAGACAGGTGATATTTTTGTCTTGCTGCTTCTGCTGGAAAACTGGAAATCCAGAATAATCTTTGAAACCTCTTTATAGTGAGGAGGAAGTAAAACAAAATCTCTATCTTAATTATTACTTGCGGACAGTACATTTTCATGTATTTTTACATGTTACATTAAGGTTTAGTGTTCCCAGAGGACTTCACATTTAAGCTCCAGGAAAAAAGAAATTGCAGCTGGTGGTAAGAGCATCACCTTCATGCTGTGGAGCACGAGTCTGGCTTTGCTCCTTGCCTGATTCAGACCACGACGTTAACTTCAGGGACCTAAACAAGAGGTTGTAGATTATGCTCAGGTGAATCTCCCCCGGTGTGCCTTACAGGAGCTCTGTTTGAACGTCCTTATTTAAATACCAAATACTGGATATAAAGAAACTGGGACTTGAACTTCTCTGAATACCCCAGGGGTGATCTCACTTCTGTCCTTTGAGTACTAATTGCTTCTGGAAAGGCAGAACAGTTATAAAAAGGGGGAAAACTAAACATCAACTCCACGTAGGAGGCTCTCTTTTGGGATGGAGCTTGATCCACCCTTCCCATTGGAAACTAGGACCGCTCACTGGTGTTCAGTGAAGAGCAAGCTGGTTCAAAATCAGGTGCATTTCCTTTAAAAGTAGGAACACAGTTTCACTCTGGAGGTGAAAGAATTCCAAGACAAGCAGACCACAAACAAATCAGAGGCCTCTTATATTGAGCTTTTGCTTGGCCCATCACCTATTTTCAGAACTGCAAGCCTTGAAGGTAAACGATCACTCACAAGATGCCTGACAGCTGTAGAGTACATCCCCGCTGTCATCAGCTCTGCACTGTGCTCAACCTGTGCCTTGCAAGTCCAGCAGAGCAGCTGACTGACAGAGCATATCCACTGCTCAGCTAAATACTTACTTGTGATGTGTATTACCAGAAAGCTTTAGAATTAGAGATAAAGGACACAGAGGATTTTGAGTATTTGATTACAATACTGAAAATAGTTACAAAAAAGTATGACATAAAATCCCATTACTGGTATTTATCTCCTGCTCTTGTTCAGCTCCTACCTCTGAGGATATAGATTAGCATTCACTGCCAGGGTCTATCTTCTTGTTATTGTCACTTATTTATGTTGAGTGTAAATAAACCTTCACAACATAGACTCTGCCACCCTCAGTGTGTCTCTCCTAAATTTGAATGTCGCACTGTGCTGCAGCCTCCTCATTTTTTCTGCCTTGCTGCTGAGCTCAGGGATGTTTCTGTGGAAATAGAGAATATGCCTTTCATCTGTCATGAAGGATGGTAACAAATATGCCTGAGGTGGGACCTGGACCAAACCCCTCTATCTGATCAGATGCTGAACAATTAAAAGCTTCCTGGGGTTTTGCATGAGCTCAGAAGCCATTGGTAACTCTTCTTTGGCTGTAGACAAAGCCATAAGGATCCTGCACTGCAGCAGACATAACACAGCAGAATATACTTCAAGTTTTCTGTTGTGGGCATAAATAGCAGCAATAAAACACAAATGATAGTCCTCACTGGAATCCAGGCTTTCAGAGCAGCTGAGTCAATATTTCTTCTTGATGTTTTATTTTGAGATTTTGGTCAATAGTTTCGGTGCATTAGAAATATAGAGAAAATAGAGCCTGTTCTACCACAAATGAAGAGAAATTCATTCAGATACGCTACTGTACTTGTGGACAGCTGCAAGTGTTGAGAGTTTGTTTTCTTTTTCCCAAAACTGCAAATTCCTAATTTTATGAAAACTAGTTCATTGATTTTCACTGGCCTTAGAGTAATGCAGTATTTCAATGCATGTCAAACTCAATCAGGGATTTGTTGGCTCGTAGAATAAAAGTAATATTTGATTTAGAAAATCTGAATAGGCGAGACTTCGCGTTGCCAAACCAACGCCTCCTTTTTGATCAATACAGATGACAAATTCTTCTAACACTTCTAAAATTAACAACTTGAAATGTTCTGGCTGCAATGAAATGACTGAAGGGAAAAAAAAAAAAGAAAATCAGCCCTTGTAGTTTTGTTGCACAAATGAAATAGGGGAGATATTTATGATGTGTGTGTACTTCACCTGTCCGAGAAGTGCCTGGCTACTGCCTACCTCTTCCTGTTTGAGTACAGTCTGATGCAAGATAATAAACACAGGATGAAGTCCTTTAAATGTGGGAGATGTCCAAACCAACCACTAGTGGGATGGGGATCAAGCTCTGAAGAGAACACTCAAACTCAAATGCTCCATCCAGTTTTGTCTTTCAGAGACAGGACATAGAAAATAAGAGGATGAACCCCATAATGCTGAGATTCAGAATCGTCTCCTCTGACGTCGACGTGTTAAATCATGCTCTTGGGTTATATCTTCATGTCTATTTCATCGACTCCATTTCTGCTGAAACTTTTACTCATCAAAGTGCGAGTGCTCCTCATTCAAGGCACTAGTTAATTAAAGGGAGTGCAGTGAATAGATCGAGTGGGGAAAAATATTGCCTCTGTGTTCTTGCCATTAAAAAGGAGCAATCCTTGTGGAGAGCAGTACAGAATGAGTGAACCTTGTGAAATGACAACATATGTACATATGAAGCTGGAATCTCAGTGCTGCCTGTTTACAACTTGTCTTTGCTTCTGTGCATGCATTGTGTTTTTCTTACCATCCAGCAAGAACCACTGAATTTTTTTGTCCTGTGACATGTTTTTTTCCCAGCTTCTTCAAGTTACTGGGCTTTTCCCATGTCTCTGATCCCTCTGCAAGTTTTCCTGTGGCTTAATTAGAGGGATGGTGGGTTAAGAGATAGCAGCAGCACTAGTTAGCAGCCACTGGTGTGGGATACCAGCTAGCATTATGCACCTCTTCTCTGTGCAGTGTTCTGGTGCTGTATAATGTGGGAATTCCTCTGATGCTGCCTCTCTGTAGCACACAGTTTTACGACAGCTCCTTGACTTGGGTCTTCACAAAGTGCACAACTGAAATATCTTGCAGTTACTTTATTTTACAAAAACTTTAAAGGGCTGTGAAGAGATTTTGTGCACTGTAAACCAGCAAGAGTCCTCCAGCTGTTCTGGAAAAAACCTCTGAAAGTTCATTTGCATTCATTTTTTAGCACTCTTGCAACACATAATTGCTAGTTTTCTCCTTTTGACCTCTGAAAAAAAAATTGTCAAGAAAATATTTTTGAACTGACTGAAAATTCAGTGAGGATCTCACTCCCTCACCCTCCCCTGGTGGCTGGGAATGAATGCTCCACCTCCCTGCACAGTCTGCTATTCTGCCATTATTCTCAGATATTCTCATTTCTGGGCATTTTTTAGCAGCTCGTTGGCTCATTTAGGATATTCACCTGGGAGAATAAGCAAATAATGCAGCCCGTGCGCTTTCAGGTCCTCGGGCACTGAGCATGCCTGGGAGTGCTTCCTGAACAGTCAACAGGAATAATCCATAAGCGTCACCTCCACCTTCTCCTGGCCCAATAATGTCACCCCCAGCTTCTCCTGACCCTAGAGCAGCAATGGTAACCAATGAACACACTGCATGTGCCTGGGACTTCATGCCCCGGTTGAGCTCTGCTTCATTTCTCATGGCCCCAAGCAGAGCTGGAGCAGCTGTGTCTGCCTGCTTGGGCTGGCAAATGCTGCGCTGCTCTCGATTTTACCAGAGCCAAGGAAGGAGTTCAGCATACAGATCCCATATGTGGATCAGGTTCTCTGATCACTCTGGGGTGTTGAGGGTAACTAAATGGACAGAAGTCTGCTTGCTTATGCCTGCTTGCATTTCAGTCCATCCCTAGCATTAAAATGTCAAGTCCCTTTGTATTCCCTGAGAATGGGAACCTGATTTTGGTTTTGACTTGGGCATTTTTCTTGAATGGCTACCCAATTTTTTTTCTCCCTTCTGAGCAACATTTAGTCATTTGCAGCTCATATCTTAACATTTATTATGAGTGAAAATATGCAAAATTTCCTTAAGAGCTGACTTGCAAATGTTAATACAGGAATAAATGAAGAGTTGATGAATAAATCCTTCAGAAACAAGCTGCTTTAGAAACACTCCATAAATTTTCCCCATTACCACATTTAAAAAAAAAAAACATTTAAAATAATTGTTGGAAGTCACTGAGTGCTGATAGCTCTGCTTTATGAATGTGGACTAATGGAGTAACGTGATAATTATTTAGCTGCTGTTGCATTTTAATTCAATCACTCTATGGCTGTTACAGTACAGGGACGCCTTCGCCTTTTAATTTTCTAAAGGCAAATAAAATCTGCTCAGTGGTTTCAGTCAATAGCCCTTGCAGCAGCTCACAGGATCGGGGGAGGGAGGCAGAAACAGTGCTAAAGGCTGTAGATGTTTCTGGAGTACTGAAACATGACTGAAGCGGTTGAGTTTCAGGTCCTGTCACAGCTGAGGGATCGGGGCATGGCTGTTACCAGAGCCACCCACAGCAGGGCTGGCTGTGCTGCTGGACCTGTGGGAATGGGAATGGGAATGGGAATGGGAGGAGGCTTCAGGGCCTCTCAGGCCTCCTGATGACCTGTGGAGGCCTGGCAGCCCACCAGGACCAGCTGCGAAACCTCTGGGCACACCTTATCCCTTCCTGACCCTGCATGGGTGATTGCTGTGAGCCATGACTAGTAGTGGTTACTCTCCAGCATTTACTGGAGAAGTTTGTTGAGGTGGTTACACGCTAGTGGGGACAATTTCAGTGAATTTATGTTTTCTTTTGTCCTCGGTATTTTTTCTTTCAAATCATTGAACTGTGAAGTGGCAACACGTCCTGTTTAGAAGATGGGCAAAAGAGATGATGCCTATCTCAGATGTGACAGAGGGCAAAGCTAACAGAAGCACAGCCAAAGCCATTCTCCTACACCTTCCTTCTGCAATGCATCTCTCCAGGGACTGGTAACAGGGACAAGTACAAAACAAAACAAAACAAAACAAAAACAAAGAAAAGAAATGTGCTGCGTGACTGCAGCCACATTAAACTAGACATTTCTACCCAGCCATTCTGTGGGAGCTCAGCTGTTGCATTATTTAGTACATACTGACACAATGGACCTTGGAGTGACTCTGGCACATTCATGGTCACCAGTTTGAAGTGATGTTACCAAGCAGTCAAAATGCCTACACCAGGGTCAGCAGAAAACTCTGTAGCAGTTACAGCACCAGTGTTCTCAGATAACATATTCACATGATCGCCACTTCAACAGCTTTCTTATTTCCATTAACTAATCTGATACCTGGCCAAGACACAGACACTTCAACACTTGAGGACCAAGACCTCAAGTGAGGTGCTACTTGTTTCAGACCACAGAGTATGTTCTTTCTCTACATATTCTTTGACTACCATAAATTGTTTATCTGCTTAACATGCTGAATTAATTCCGTTAATGTATATGATCTGGGGAGCAATAATGAGAGGTATTAAAATGTCATTAAAATGTCAGAATCACAGGAGTCAGATGCAATCTTCTCTGAAGGCAGCCTCATAATATCTCAAGTAACAACACAAAAATAAATGTAACTGAAGAGTCACTATGAGTTCCTGAAAGCCTGAAGAAAGACATACAAGGACAGCCTAACTTAAAACATCTCAGCTTGTAAGCAAGCTGAATTGCACAGCTGAGTCCATACCACTGGACCTCAGATAAGTGAATACACTTTGTAAGATCGCTGTTAAACCAGTCATTACAAAAGAACTGTTGTAAAGACCACTGTAATTCAATGAAATCACTGAGATGCTTGACTAGCTCTGAATAACAGTATTTAAGAACTTCCACACCAGTGTAAAGCACAATTTTTCTACTTGTAGAGTTTTACATTTTTCTTGTCACGTACTGCCATGGTGTCTGATGTACCCTGTGCTTTTGTTTGCAATTCTCTTAGCAAACTGGTTCTAGAAATGACATCACTGAAAGGTTCTTAACCTGTTCTTCATTTTGTAGTAACAATCCTGAAAGATTTTTTAAAGGTTTTATAGCAAGGTAAGTGTACTGAAAAATCCACGACCTCCAGGGCAGAGCTAGTTGGCTAACCATGTGTTTGCCCGTAACAAGCCATGCAAGGCTACATAGCTAATCCCTGATACATCACCATCACACACTCCAAGAGCTGAGGTCTAGTGCCTTGTCTCTTCAATGGAAAGTGTTTTATGAATCAATATCAAGCTTAATTTTAAGGACACTTTGATGCAGCAGTTAGATTTTTACTATTGAACAGAATTTTGTTGCTATTTATAAACCTCCATTTTTTTTTTGTAGCATTAGGTGGAAAATTTTAAGAGGAAAAGCAAGGATTTTCAAAGTAAGATGGGTAACACATAAAAAATTGAGTAATGAGAGGTCAGGAAAAAAACATAACACCTTCTAAAAACATTGCAAGTGATTGTGTTGCAGTAATGTTTTGCTGCTCTACATGAACACAACTGAAGTATCTTGGCAGAGGCTTTCTCAACAGCATTTCGAGTGCTAAGTGAAGCTATTACCTGCTGCCAGTTTTATGGGCATTTTACTCGTGCAGTGACCTAACCTCATCAGTGCTGTCTGCTAGATACCCATGGAGGAGCACCTCCTCATCCCATGTAGAGAAAACATAATTTGCCAGTGGCAACGTGAAGAGCCCTGTGGATGCCTCCTCAGCCCTTAATGTGCTAGTGGGGCCACTAGTGTGTCTAGAACACTTAGGAAGTGTCACAGGTGCTAATGGCTGAGGTGCATCGCCTGCAGTGCCTACATGAGCCTGGAGCTGACGTGTGGCTGGTCTGCTGCCAGCTGGACTGCTCTGAGCCATTTTCCACCTGCCACCAGACCCTAGTGGCACAGAACAGGTCTTTGAGCGTTCATCATCGTGATCATCCTTGCTTTGGAGTGATGATGCTTTTCACCATTGACTTTGACCAGCTGTGACTGAAGCTCTGTTCTGATTTGCATTTAATCAAGGGTATTTTTCTCCTTTCCTTTTTCAGCTTTGCTATGCAGCTTGTTTTTCTTTTTTTTTTTTTTTTTTTTGAGGATATTAAAAATATGCAATAAAAGAGATGTGTTAGTGTTCCACACTCTAAAAATCAGGGCTTGTTTTTCCCTGGGAGCAATTTCTGAACTTTGTTTTCCTGACAGTGTCAGTAGGTTTTGCAGAGCCAATAATCACAAAATGTCAGCATTGCTAAATGAGGACAATAAATTTTCAAACAGTTTCGTAACATGATTTTACCAGACATTAAAAAGGTCAGGCATGAACTGTAAATAAATTCCCATCTTGCAGCTATATTCCTCTTTAGCTAGAGAGTAAATTATCTTTGAGATAAGCAATCAAGCAGTTATTCTTCTGTTTTATAACGACCCTATATTTTGCCAGTTAGGTAGCTGGGCTCTCCTGCAAAGATAAGAAGGCCCTGATATTATGAAAATTCCTCTGCTGTAGGAAGGAGGGTGAAAAAAATAAAATTTAGAAATAATTTTGCACCAGATTTAGGTTACATAGTTAGGCACCCACTTACTGGGATTTCCTGGTGCTCAATGGGACATGAAGAAGTAGCAAAAGACAGGTCTAAGCAAACGGTGAAGATTAAACTCTTCCTCCCCTTTCTCATTGGTGCCATGGTGAATTTGAACTCTGGTTTCCTTTCTGAAAACCTGCTGGATTTGTGTTTGCATCCTTGTCAGGAGGACTCACAGTGACAGTACTGGAATAGGAGGAAGGGTGCACAACCTGCCTCAGTGTCCAAAGAGGGACGTGGCAGGATACTCACATTCACCTTCTCCACCACGTCTCTGATAGACTGAAGGAGAGTGAGGAGTCTCACCATGCCTGCAGGGCAATTCAGGTCCAGAATTTCCTTTCTGGCAAAGAGAGGGCTTTCAACCGACCTATCCATCCCCTCTCAGCATGTGCAGGGAACAAACCACTTACAAAGTCTCAGCCAGAGGCACCATACATTCAATAGCAGTTTTACAAACTTGGTAGGATTTCTCCCATGCAGAAGCAATTTAAGCAGTTCTGCACTTTGTCCTCTCAGAGTAGGGACCAGTAGAAGCACACTTCGAATGTAGATTGGAGCTGCCATGGGAACCTAGGGTTGCAGTGGCTTTTTTCCTGGCCTTAAAGGAGTCCTGAGCCTTAGGTTGATTCCTGTGAAGTACTTGTGTGTCCTATGGTGGCTGCTGCTGGATGGGAACCTGTCTGCAGTTCATATTTCTACACATTTAGAAGATTCAACACATGGCTCTTCACCAGTCCTGCATGAGCTTCAGCTCATATTTAAATAAGAAGAAAAAGTACCCATTGAATAGATGATTTGCAATTACAATTCTGTCTGAAAGTCAACTGTTAAACAGTAGTGGGTTACAGGTTGTAAATATTTCACCTTTTTATTTTTAAATGTCACTGGAAGCCTTGACAAACAGCTGGAGATGATAGGAAGATGGAAGGAAATTACCTCCAGAGTGTTGTCTGACACCTGGAAAACCTAGTTTATACTAAACGCACAAGGACATTTGTGCATTTGACTTCATGGCAAAGGAGCAAGAGAGCTGAAGAATTCAGACATGGGTTCAACTCACTGCAGACCTCTTCAAACTCAGCATACTTTTTAATAACACCCAGCTTTTCTATACTGGAGTTGTGGTACTCTGCTTTTGTATTGTGCAATCTTTTGTCTTTTACTTGGGTAGCCCAAAAAAGTTTGAGGTCTTCCTGCACTTCAACAAAACCCCTACAAAATGAAATCCTCTGTCTGATTTATGGCATGGGGTAAAGAGATACTGTCATATTTTACATGTCATTTATGTGACTGCCATTTCCTATTGTGTTTTAAATGACCTTCACAGGGAAGAAGAGTCAGAGGAGAAGAGAACTTGTAGGAGAAAGATCATACGAGCATCACCAGGTCTTCTCCTGGTGATCAGTACTGCGTGGGGAATAAGTGGTTTTTTGGAGACTAAAGGAAGAACTGAACAGAATGAGAATAAAGATGAGGAAATAAATGAAAGAAAAATAGTCATGGAAAGACTTGGAAAAACAAGAAGAGAGGCAGGAAGTTAGGAAAAGATGAGCTGATTTAAAAATGATAGGACAGGATAGAGCAACTGAGAAAGACATCAATAATAAAACAATTCCTTCCCAGAGCAGCTGTCCCTGCCTCTGTGCATGGCACTGGGGCACCTGGAAAGGTCTGAGTTGTGGTCCTTAGAGTCCCAGCCCTTGGGGCTGCCACAGCCACCATGTCCCACATGCAGCCACTGGTGCTTGCTACCATAATTGAATTCCTGTTGTCTTACAGCTGCTGGGTCAGCCTGGCTGCCTGTTTTCATGAAGTTCACAGGAATTTAATATCTTCAAGGCCTCTCCTGTCAAAGGCAGTTGAAACTATGAACAGCTTCAAAAGATGCTGTAGTGCATACGGGGAAAAATAGCAGAGTTACTCAAGGGCAATGGCTGCTCAAGACCTGTGTCCCCAGAGACCCAGGCTAAAAGTAGAAAATAAAGTCATTTTGACAGAAAGCCCCCCAGTCTGTTTGCTGGAGAACAATGCCAGGAAACATGTGAAGTTTTATATCAGGAAGGCTCGAAAGGAGCTGCAAGCAGATCCTCAGTTAGTACAAATTTTGGGAGCAGGAGGGAGACATGTGGGGCTGAGGAGGTGCATCACTTGGGGGTACCCTGTGTACTGCTGAGCAGCAGGCTGAGCAAGAGAAGTGGTGTTCTCACAGCAAACCCCTGCAGCTCTGGAGATATGCTGCCCACCACTGGAGCATGGCCAACGTCTTTGCTGTGCTGTGCCAGGAGTGTGTGCTGAGGTTCACTGGAGCTGAGAATACCAGCACTCTCGGAATGACCAGTTTGTCAACGCAAAGGCTTAGTGGGAAATGTTCAGACCGTCAAGGTGACCTGTTAGCTGTGTCTTGTGGAGCAGCGAGGAAAACCCAGAGAAGGGCAATTATTTTTCACGTGTTACAGTTTGGTATGACACTCCTGCTGAGGCCACCTGACTGTGCACACTGCAGTTGTAACAGATCAGACTTTTCTGCATTCTTCTACATGCAGTAAGAAAATACAATTTGTAGCATCTTAACAGATAAATCCATGGACGTGCTGTAAGTGCCCATTAAAACACAGTCTTGACCCAATGACCCAGTTTCCATTGTGCAGAACATTTAATTACTGTGCAGCTTGACAAATGCTCCAAGGCTGGCTTCTCAAAAGGAAGAATTCTTCTGAGATGAACAAAATTGAGATGAAGGCCGAAAACTTAAAAGTCAAAAAAACCTCAACATTCATGTGAGACAGATATTCAAAAGTAGACAAGGCATTTGATAGAGAGGAAGTTTTCTGGGGTCCAGAGAAAAATATTTTCCAACCAGCTGAAATAATTTGACTGTCTCATTAACTGATTAATAACCATGTTTTCATGGGATGAAATGATCTGTACTGACACTATTAGTACAAGCTGGGGGATGAAAGGATAGAGCACAGTCCTGCTGAAAAGGACTTGGGGGTACTGGTGGATAGGAAGCTGGACATGATCCAGCAGTGTGCTCTCTCAGCTCAGGAAGCCAACTCTACCCTGGGCTTCATCAAAAGAAGAATGGCCATCAGGGCGAGGGAGGTGATCCTGCCTCTCTGCTCTGCACTGGTGAGACCTCACCAGGAGCACTGTGTCCAGATGCGGAGTACAGGAGAGATGTGGACCTGTTACAGCATGTCCAGAAGAGGGCCACAAAAATGCTTCCCTGTGAGGACAGGCTGGTAGAGCTGGGGCTGTTCGGCCTGGAGAAGGCCCGGGGAGACCTGAGAGCAGCCTGTCAGTATCTACAGGGGGGGTTATGACAAGGCAGAGGACAGAGTCTTTAGCAGGATCTGCTGTGGTAAAGGGAAATAGTTTCAAACTAAGAGAGGGGAGATTTAGCTTGGATACAAGGAAAAGGTTTTTTACTAGAAGAGTGGTGAGGCACCGGGACAGGTTGGCAAGAAAGGTGATGGACGCCCCATCCCTGGAGATATTCAGCATCAGGCTGAATGAGACCCTGAGAAACCTGATCTAGCTACGGGTGCACCTGTTCATTACAGGGGAATTGGACCTAGGCAAACTTTAAAGGTTCCTTCCTACTCAAACAATCCTATGACTCTATGACACAGGACAGGAAGGTGACACTTCAGTGCTGCTGGAGCTCATTTTGCCCAGAAGCCCTGGGTGGGGACACAAGGGAGGAGGTCAGCAGGGACAGGACCAGCTGGCTTATGACTGGTTCAGCTGTAGGAGCTTCTGCTTGGCTGGTGGCCACCAGGCCTGGGGAGCAGGCCAGCAAGCCCACCTGCCCACGGAGGCAGGTGCTGCAGTGGAGAAGCCTGCTGAAGGTGGGTTTTGGGCCACTGATTTCACAAACCAGCAATAATTCTGATTACTGATTCTTCTGGGTCTGGCCAAAGCACCTCTGATATATCTGAGAGACTCATACCTTGCTAGAAATTATGCACTACCCTATTATCACTATAACCAGGTGCATCTGAGCACAGGTACCCACCCTATTTTGTTTGGTGGGAACAGGAACTTGGTTCATGTCCTGTGCAAGTGCTGTAGCTGGAAAATCACTGCACATCAATAGTTTTCCCAAAGACAACCGCCTTCCTTAATATGGAAGATTTATTTCTTGAAAATGTTTCAGAGTGTGATTATATAGCATCTGACATAAATTGCCTGCACAGGGTAACTGGACACTTGGATGATCAATTAATGTTGGCTTCTCTCCATCCTATTGTTTCAGAGGTATCAGGTAATGGATGGCTCATATGCTCTATGCATTATATAAATAATTTAGTTTATGTCTAGGAAAATATGTCTTGTCTGTGAAGCAGAGAATTACTAGTTGTGTGGCTCAGAGATGGCTCTAAACCATTTCAGTCAAGAGTAATAAATTAGGACACGGTGGAAGACGGTTTTTTTCTTCACCAGTGTTGTTTGATTCAGCTACCACAGAGCTCTGTGTGAAATCCTATTGCCTATAAGACAGTACAACATCAATTGTAGAGTAGGATGCAGGGAAATTATGTAAGATCAGAAACGATGGAGGTAGTGGTGTAGGAAGGCTGCATGGGATATTTCTTTACATCCTTTCAAAGAAACAGAATCTTTTTAGCAACATGTGCTCAGATAACCAACAGTTTATGTTTTTAAGCTATTGCTATTTAACTGAAGAATTCTTATCTAAAATAAAATAAAATAAAATAATAAAATAAAATAAAAAGAACAGAAAATACCACTAAAATCCTGACCGTATTTGAAGTCAGGTTTGAAATTCTGTTGAGTTAAAGAACAGACTGATTTTTCCCCAGATGTTTCTGTTCTTTATATAAGCATATGGCCACACTTCTGATAGCAGCTGAATTACTCTTGCTTAAGAAGTTGCCACCCATCGGGATGCTTAGTTTGCCTAAGTGTGATTTTTCGGATGTATTTGAGTATGTGGCTGTAACAGGAGAGTCTTTAGAGTAACGGCTCATCAAGAAAAGTCTGCTTCCCTCAGAGTTTTCTACTGATCACTTTTCCTCTGATTGAAACCTTTACTGTGTAAGAACAGCAATTAAAAAAGCCTCTTCCTTTAATGAGTGGATCAAATTACTCATACTTCTTTCCCAGTCTTCTTTGCTACAATACATAACCTTTACTTTTAGAAGCAAGCCATGGCCATTTCTTACTCTAAAAGACCTTAACCATCCCCAAAGCTACATTATTTTATCCCTCTGTGTACCAACATTATAGAATAGAGGGGGCTGCTATATCCGTAAATGAATTGCTTTGTCCATGGGGAATGTTATAAAGGCAATGAAAAGTTAATGTGGTATTTGCTTCTTTTTTATATACTCATTAAAATGATTTATAGCTATGATGTCTATCTAAAAACACAACAAGAATATTAGATTAAGTATTTACTTTTGATGCAGTATGTGTAATTTTGTAGGGAGCCAGAAAACAATTTCAGTCCAGTGCATAGGGAATTGATAGAACAACTCAAAATGTTTCACAGTTAATTACTGTTCTAATTTGCTTCACCTCCTCTATAAAAATATCTGTTGATTAGAAGAGATAGGTACAGTATTGCACTGGGATATGCCATCTTACAGAATCAAGTTGGTGTTGTTTCTGAAGGAAATAAAACCCATTGAGTGTTTGGAGTGTGGGCTGGTGGTTAGAAAGCAGGTCAGGTACATGCAGATCTGTGCTCCCAGGGGCTGCGTGTGGCTGGTGCAAAACAGGCTGCTCAGGCTTTCAGTATGGTGATGCTCATCCCGCCAACACTGAGCTCATGCAGTAACACAGGAAAAATTTCTTCTCAGAAAGAGTAGTGAGGCATTGGCACAGGCTGCCCAGGGAGGTGGTAGAGTTACTGTCTGTGGAGCTGTTCAAGAAACGTGTAGATGTGGCACTGAGGGACATGGTTAGTGGACGTGGTGGTGATGGGTTGATGGACTAGATGATTTTAGTGATTTTTTTCCAACCTAAACGATTCTGTGATTCTTTCCTATGATTCCGTGTATGGTGATGTACCAGTACCCAAAGAATCCATCAGGCCAGGGCTACCCTGGGTCCCATGGACATCACTGATCAATGTGTTTTCAGAGGCAGGATATCATCTCTTTTCCAAGCCAGAGAGTGTCTTTCCAAAGTTGTCACCCCATGTGTAGGTTGGTGGCTTCTAAATTGAGTTGGACAGTGGTGCATGAGGTAGTGGGAGTGTGGATCCAAGAGATCTGTTCTATTGCCCTAGAGACATATCTGTGGAATGGGCATGTGTGGAGTGAGACATACCTGAGATAGGATGAGAGTGAAAGGTTGCAAAGGGGACAGCAAGAGGAGTATGGAAGAAGGCCACTGCAATGCTTGTATGAGAGGTAGAATGAGCTCCCCTGTCTCTGCTATGTCATTCCCAAGGCATTGGAGGTGAGTTCTCACCTCCTTGCCAGACAATGCCTGTCTGGAATGCTGCTGGGACAGCTGGGGAAGTGCAGCCATGGGCAAGAAAATGATAAAATACATAAAAAAAAAAGGAGCAGCAGAGGATTTTCTATTTTGTTTGTTTGTTTTTTTGGGGGGAGGAGGGAGGGCCCTGGTGGGATCCTTGGCCTGAACCATACCATGGGTTCATAAACAGGAGTGGAGAGGACATTCAATCCCATTCATGGGTTATTTAGAGGTGAGCTCTGGGGCTGCAGGCTGTGCTCTGTCAGGCTAATCGAGGATATATTTTACATCCGTTGAAGCCTGGGAAGCATGGAGAGGATTAGAAGGTGCTGAGGCAGCAGCTTCCCAAATATGTGTGATCTCTCCATCTCCCCTGCCAGCACAGCCCTTGAACCTAGGTGTGTTTCAAGGTTCTGAGACTGCGTTTTGCACAGTTACATATACGTACACGTATGTATCTGTGGACCCACACAAATATCTCCCAGAAATCTCCACACAGCCTTTATGAGTCTATGAACACTTGCACTCTCCTCCACCCCCATGGCTCCTGCTTGGCTCCTGGGAGGGGGCAGCACATGGGGCCAGCCAACACCGAAGCATTTCTGGACAGAAATTGGGGAGAGCTCCCAGGCAGGCAGCAACGTTGGTGTGTGTGAGTGGTTTTAAGGCTTGTCATTGAATTGTTCTGCCCTCTATGCATGTGTGCAGACATGAAAAGAATCTGTGGCTTCTTCTTGTTTTCCCAGGAGAAACAAAACTGGTTGTGAAAAGAGTTTAATTTCCAGCACATCTTCCACCCATGCAGCCCAGGAAATAGTGACTACCTTTGCTCAGTGTGGGAAGCCATGCAACAAACAGGATCGTTGATGTGTGGGCTGGAGTTCCCATGTACTGCAAGAAAAATAACAAAAATAGCTGACTGTCCTGAACAACATTTCCAAAGGCACTAATCCAGCACCAGTACTGTTAAAAAAGCCTATTATGTGCACGACAATGGGAGCAGCTGGGCTTGCACCCCACTGTAAAAGCAGAGTGCAGCAGACAGTTCCTGTCTCTTGCAATAACAAGCTGTGTATGGGGGTGAGGAGGCACAGCCAAGTGTGGTGCATCATAGCCAGCTAGTGTGGCACGCACACAATTCATTTAGTACCTAAGCAAACACCCCATATCTGCACATCTTGCTCCTTCCTGCCCCAGGGACCACTTCACTGTAGCTACTCCTCTAGCAAACATTGTGTTGTTCTGGGTACACTATTGCTGGGAGGGGACAAAAAGCATCCAGGTACCCAAGCGAACAGGACAGCAATTGCATCCATATCTGAGTAATATGTATTACCTTTGAAGCTTGTGGATTGTGAAGCTAGTAACTAGTCTTCTGCAGGGAAAATTGTGTATGGGGAAAATCAGGAAACATGCTTCAATGATGGCATTTTAGCTCTTGTTTGTAGATGGCAGAGGGATTTCTTCCCCAGCTATGTTGCTTGGCTTTCTTCTGCTGGTTTCTAAATAACTATTTGAGGTTTGTCAGGGCACCACTGATGTTTAGAAAGGCAATAAAGTTATAAAACCACTTTTGAATTCTTGTTGGGCTCAGCCTTGGTAGTGATGAAGCATGAGTAAGCTTGCATTCTTGCAAGCCTTTTGCAATGTGCTTCTCTTTAGTTTTTAACTGGGAATCAAACTAAGTTAAAACATATTATCTGCACCTTTTCCAAAGGTGACAATAGCACAGATGACACCAATGTGCCTCACACAGTGAGCCTTCATCAGGGTGGGTGCAGCCTCTGAAACAGCTCAGGATCCAATCCCCTTTTATAGGGATGTTCAGCAGCTCTGTTAGTGTTCAAGTCAGCCTTTCCTTTACAAACTCCACATTTTTAGTGGTTGACTGCCAGAGTGTCACTTTTGAAGCTGAGCAGAAAGTTGTGTAAATCATTGTTTTCTGCTCCTGTTAACCCAAGAGAAGCATTGATTGGGTTTCAAGTAAAGCAGATCAGATCACAGAATCACAGAATTGCAGTGGTTGGAAGGGACCTCAACAGATCATCAAGTCCAATATCCCTGCTAACGCGGGTACCTACAATAGGTTACACAGGTAGGTGTCCAGATGGATCTTGAATATCTCCATAGAAGGAGACTCCACAACTTCTTTGGGCAGCCTGTTCCAGTGTTCCATCACCCTTACCATAATGCAGTACTGTATTTTATATCACTAGAGGTATTTCAGAGTCTCTGAGCTTGGAGTCAATCCCTTTTTCCAACTTCACTGAAAGAAACAAGCCTTGCTGTTTTGTCATACAATCTTCAGCCACTCCTTCTCTGTCCCTTCCCAGCTAAGTAGCTTCATAGGAAAACTTTGCAAGTTTGCTCACTGCCACTGTGCAGCATTCAAAACTTAGAATCCTGGCACATCCTGAGGTGGAAGGGACCCTCCAGGATCACTGAGTCCAGCTCCACAGAGCACCACCACAGAGCACTGTCCAAACTCTTCTTCAACTCTGGCAGCTTGGGGAGCCTGTTCCAGGGTCTGACCTCCACCTTTTGATGCAGAGCCTTTTCCCGATCCCCAGCTGTCCCTCCCGACACAGCTCCGTGCCGTTCCCTCGGGCCCAGTCGCTGTCACACAGAGCAGAGCTCAGCGCTGCCCCTCCGCTCCCTGTGAGAGCTGCAGCCGCCATCAGGCCTCCCCTCAGCTCCTCTGCTCTGCGCTGAGCACACCCACTGACCTCATCTGCTCCTCACATATCTTTCCCTACAACTCCCTCTCCATCTTCACAGCCCTCCTTTGTACACTTTCCAGTAGTTTTATGACCGTCTTATTTCGTGGTGCCCAAAACTACACACAGTGCTGGAGGTGAGGCCATGCTGGCGTACAGCAGGGTGGATCAACCCCTTCCCTCTCCTGGCTGGCAGTGCAGGGAACAGTTGGCCCTTTTGAATACAGGACGTACTGCTGACTTAGTTCCAACTTGCCAATCAACCAGAGAACCAGGCTGCCCTCCAACTTCTTCTCCCCAAGTCTATAGACTGTAACATGGTTAAAGGTGCTTGAAACCGTAACCAAGAACTGTAACATCTCCTCTCTTGAAACTGCCTTTGGAAGTGATGAGACCTAGGGGTGTGAGTTGGGCCACGCTGAAAACAGGACAGCACTCAGACAGCACTCTGACAGCAGTCAGAGCTGCAGTATTTACAAGGTATGGGGACTGGTCTTTCATTGCACTAATGTAATCTGGTGTTTCTTTTGTTGTGTGAAGATGCACCCACACAGTCAGAACCTGCTTCTCTTCCTCCTGCTCCTTGTTGATGTCCTTCTCCCCGATACCCCAGGTACACACCAGCTTGAAACAAAGGCTTGTCCCCTGGCACCTAGCAGGGCATGTTCTGCAACTGTTCTCTTGCTGCCATGTGGAGCAGGCTGGACCAGGGTGCAAGGATGGAAAATATGTTGTCTGATCCCCAGGGTGGGGTGTTCCCACCACACGTTGTTCCCAGACTGGGTATCAGGCCTTGAGCTTCATCACCTGTTTGCCACCTGCCTGCATTTCACTCAGCAGAGTAAATGTCACAGCACTGATAGGGTGTTCTCCTTCACGGAGCTTTTGAAGCTGCCATCAAATCTCCATTCTCTTTTCACCAAAGGTGTTATTTGTTTCTGCTGATTGTTGTTACCATGTAATGTAACAGCAAGCAGCTGGGTGTGACTTGGATGGAAAGGAGTTTGTTGCAATAACTTTAATTGTGATAAAAAACATGTGCTTAATGTTATTTTTAGACTAGTGTATGTTAAGAGGCCATAAAGTTTTAATCTAAATACAGTGTTGTATAAACACACAGTTCTCAGGCACCTCCATGGTGAGATCAGTGTGTCTCTCTGGGTTAAAGCTTGCTTATGCAATGGAAAAATCAGAATTAGACACAGAAATGAAGAATTCCTTTCTGATTCCTTTGTCAATTTTGTTTTTCTTTAAGTAGCACCTTTTTTGGAAAGAAAACTATTGCAGTGAGTGATGGGCCTGGTGGCTGGGAGCCATGCTGCTGGAGGTGGTGATGGCTGCAGCTTGCAGCTGGCCTCATCCATCCTGGCACTGCTCTGTCCTGCTGCTCGTGTTCCACTTCTGAGAAATCCCCTTTGATTTCACCCCTCTGCCTTCTCTGCTGAAAGGAGGATGGTGGATAGGCCATGAACCTGCCCTGAGTCTTTGCCTCTGTCCTCTCTTTTATGTGTGTATGTGTGTGTAGTGTGCAAGCACACACGTGCGTGTGAACCCTTTCACACTTGACCTCGTGGTTGGCAGTTGTATGCCTCCAAGCCAAGAAGCATTCTGGTGTTTCTCCAGCTCCCAGCAACTTGCTTGACCTTCCCTGAAACTTTGGGCTTCAGCTCAGGTTTCAGAGTCTGGGTGAGGCTTATGGGCAGGACTTTGCACTGGGAGTTGCAAGATCCCACGCCAGGTGTGTGAGGGCACTGAGCTGGTCAGCAACCTCCTCCCACTCCCTCTGCCCTTTTCTGGGACTGACACCTCCAGGAATGACCCTGGTGGAATGAAAGTGTCATCTTGGTTTAAAAAAAGCATCTGCCATTAGCCTTTAAGCAGTGATACCACTGATAATTAAACAACCACAAGGGGAGATGCTTTTTAGCTTGGAATCGTGCCGATTTCTAGCTGTCTTCTCTGCAAATCTGCTCCTTTCTCAGGGCCACTCTGCCCTCCACTGTGAGCACAAAAAGCAACTGCTCTCATTGTTCTGGGCCTTCTGTCACTCACGGAGGAAAATTTTCCAGTGATCCTGTTGGAGGCAGCAAACAACAAAGAAATCGCTAAAATGCAGTTAGGCCGCATCCCAAAGGGAAGCCAGAGAACAACAGTCACTGTAAAGCTGTCTGCAGGAGGCACGCAGGGACTCGAGGACACCCCTCAGGGTCTGCACAGAAAGAAAGTGAGCTGGTATAGGGATCTGCAGCCTGTCCAGCCATACCGCATTTATTGCCCACAGCACATCTCCTGCCTACTGGCTTTTGTCGCTCCCTGCTGTGTCTGCCTCAGCAAGCCCTTGGGGATTTTCTCTTAATGAAATCACTCCTGTTGTTTCGGAAGGAGTTGGGCTTTTCATAGTATCCCATACTGTTGGCATATGCCTGCAGGCAGGCATTTCAACTTGTCACTCACCGTGAAAGCAAAGAGAGTGTGCCTGTGGCACTAAGGGGACATGGCTTGAACTCAGTGTAGTGGATGCTTTTGTAGCATAGCTCAATTCCCTGAGCTGCTGGTGACCACAAAGTCATACCGGCAGGGATGTCAGACCCCTCCATTTCACATTGGTGTCTCTGGCACTTTAATGGCCTCTCAGGATCACAGAGGGGAGTCTGTGGAAAAGAAAGGTGAATGAAAGCAGGATGTGAGCCATTGCTGATCTCTTTCCTTTTCCTGGCTGCTAGAGGGGAAACCTGTCTGTTTTTATTTCCTTCTCTTCCCTTGGTCTTGGTTGCTCATCAGGGACAGATCTAGACTGCTGCCTGTTTGCCACTAGCTCCTCTTGTCCTGGAGATCTGAGCACCCAGCACTGCCAGCACCAACAGACATGGGGCTAAAAGGGGCTGCAGTCAGATTTATGATCTCCGTTACAGCCCTCAATATGAAATAATTTCTTTTAAACTCAGCTTTAAAGTATACTAATATGAACAGACTTCATCCTGGGGGAAGAGACCATAGATATGGTGTCCTTCATTCACAAGCTGTACTTGAGTTCTCAAAACTTGTCCTGAGCAACCCAATTTCAGCTGTCCTCAATCTGAGCAGGCACTTGGACCTGACAAACTCTGTGGGGTCCCTTCCAGCCTAATTTTTACTTTGCGGCTGTTACTTTGTGGACTGCATGAGTTAGTCCAATCAGCACCAGCAAATTTTCACAGACACTGAGCTGGGTTTTGGTGGCAAACAGCAGCAGAATACCTGGGAGGTGAACTCAAAATTGCATTAGTGACAATGCTATACTGACAAACTGTGAGATATTTGATCAAGCATTGGAATGGGTCCCCATCCCTGGAAGTGTTGAATAGAACTGTGGATGTTGCACTGAGGGACATGGTTTAGTGATAGTTGGACTTGACCTTGAAGGCCCTTTCTAGCCTAAATGATTCTCCAATTCTCTGATTCTACACAATGCATATTTTCCACAGCTATAAGTGCCTGGAACTGCTTCAGGTCTAAATCTAAGGTCCAGGGTCCTTCTCTGACTGGTGTTACTTCCTTCTTTTGGTTTTTATAACATCATTACACAGGAACAATTTCCACAAACAACAAAAGTTTATTCTATTCTTAGCCCCTTTAATTAGACAAAGAGAATTTCATGTTCAGCAACATCAGGTGCTGGTACAGCATGGATCCTGATGGTTCTGACCTGACAGGTACCAGTATGGCTCCTTTACAACTCAATGCCATTTTCCATAGATCTATGCAGGAGCAACAGGGCAGCACACTCGGAGAATTGTCCTGGCTCAGTGCTCCGACAGACTGAGCCAGGAACAAGGGCAAATCTGCTGATTCAGGGTGCTACAAACATAGCTGATCTCATTGCAGTGAAAATAGGTCACTAATCACACATGGCTGGAATCCAAAAACTCGCCAGGAAAATTGAATATCTGCTGGCTGAAAACTTTGTTTTACTAGATCGCGCAGAAAGAAAGCAGACTGCTTTAATTTGTTTAAAACAACCACTGGATTATGTGACCCGGAGACGAAGACAGCGATCTCCCTCCCCTGTTATTTTTTAAGCAAGCAGCTCATTTATTGTTCCAGCCCATCCCCTGCTTCCGTTCTCACATATTAAAATAACTTGTAGTTCACACTTTGCTTTCAACCTCATTTACAGCAAGCGGGTCTGATTTCTAAAGAAAAAAATTAGCATTAGCCTATGTGTTAATGACACTGATTTCTTTTATAGGCTTCTGTTAGAGTTTGCGTTGCCAGAATTAGATCTTTATAAACAAAAAATAGCATCAAGGTTTCTTTCGTTCTTTCTTTCTTTCTATGAGACAAACCTATTCGTTTCTTTTTATATCATTCTCTGTTGTTTTGTTTTTTAAGCTGGTTGCCTGTTCCAACATCCTGAATAATTAAATGGCAAAGAGCACTCAGACTGCAGCAGGGCTGTGAGTTACTGGTGTGGAATAAGTGTGCCCTGATGTTACACAATGTGTATGTTGGAAGGGAAAGACCAATCAATGTAAATGAATTCTTTTTTCCATTGGATAAGTGCTTTCTCTTGCCTTCAGTAACTGAGGAGAATATGGGAGCTTTTTAGAGGCAAGCTCAGCTTTTAGATTTGTGTCTAGCTGAGATCAGCTCACGCAAATTTTCTCTGTTGAGCCTCATGATTTTGTGAATAGAAATGTTCTTCACTTTCGTTGAAGCCCAACTGGTGGCATGCTTACAAAAATGCAGATAATTCTTGCTAGTATAATCAGATAAGCTGGTCAGAAATGATTACTTATGCACTTAAACAGAAGGCCCAAAGGAGGCTGCTTTAAAAAATTATGCGTGTGTGTCTGTAGAAAATTACTGAGTATGTGTGCTCTTGAACACTCTTATCTATGTTAGAAGAGCTCGTAAGCTATGTTAAAAGGCAGTACACAAAACCTGGGAATGCAATAATTGAGACTAGCTCCCAGCAGCACTCAAACTGCCCCTGCATGATGCTCCAGGTGTTTGCTGTGAGGTGATGTTTTGCTTTCCTGCTGTCCCAGAGGTTCTTTTGCATGAGCTCTGTAGTGCCCATCCCTCCATGTCCGTCCTACCCCTCCTGCTACCTGCTCCATCTCCCTGTGCTGCAGGAGCTTCAGGGCTAACCCAGCAGATAGTTACTTGAGAAGTAACCTCATGGGAGTGCTCCTCAGCCCTGCCCCACCGTACTGCCTGAAAAAATGATTCGCAGAGAAAGAGAGAGAAGAGAAAAACAGATTGTCTACCCAGTGACCTGGGGATGGACAGCTCAAGTTTTGTCCCATGGGCAGTGATTTCTTGATGCAAGGAACAGGAAGGGCTTTGTGTAGTACACATGGCCGCATCAGATTATGAGACGTGGTCCCTTTGACCAGAGAGAATTTACAGCAAGTGATGTGGTAAGGCCGGTCCTGGACATGCTGGCTCCAGTGGGAAAACCACAAAATCGCTGTTGTGCATCAAGGGCATTTCTCCACAGTGCTTATGCTGCAGCTAAAGCACACACAGACTGTGTCATCACCAGTGTCTAGTTTTTATTTAGAAAGATTTTGTGACTCTGGGAGTCTCCCTATTGGCAGAGGGTCCCTCCGCAGTCCCTCAAGGCTGATATTGTTGATTCAGTCAGCAGAGATCAAAGACATTTTTTGATGGATGTTGTGTGCCTGGCTGGCTCTTACTGGAACCTCATGCTAAGTGAGAACAACTGATGCCTTACACGCTACACAGTCATAAATGTAACTTCATAAGAAACATTCATCAAACAGCAGATACTGAACTCACTGATTTAATAACAAGCTGTAGATGGAAGTCATAAAATCACACTGAGACAAAGGAGTAAAGAGTTCAGATGAAGAACTAAAATCAAATCTGGGTTTCAAATGCCCTGCCCACTTGGTTGTATACTGCAGGCACATCCTTAGCTGGAACAAACTGAAATTTCTGCTTTATATTGCCCAAAGTGTATCTAGAGTAACACATAATACATAGAATAACGTAATCTCTACAATAATGAAGCCAATGTAATAGTTTATTAAAGCCAGGGGATGCAGTAGCAAAAATCCCAGTTATGTTTAGATCTGGGGTTCCTCCCCTAGTCCCAGATCTGCAAGGGGAGGAAGCATGCCTGACTACAGGAGATGCTGAGCCTGGCTCATTAGCCCAGAGACAGCTAACTTCCTTGTGTCTACTCTCCATTTTCAGCAGTACCTACTGCCACTCCTGCTCTGGAGCTGAGCTGCTCCTGGGCTTCTGAGCTGCTTTCTCATCCCCATCTGAAGTGGTGGCACAGCTCTTTGAATTACCTCTTTGTTTATAAGCATGATGCCCTGGATGTTTTATTCTCTGACCCCAGTGTGGTTTAGTTAAGGTGTCTAAATTATACCTTCTTCTTAATGGTGACTTCATCCATCCTGACAGACTAGAAGGGAGTAGTCCCTGCCTACATTAACCCTTTGAACCATAGGGTTTTCCAGGTTTTACCATCAGAGATGATTAAAACCCAGAGGGAGCGGCTTGTTTGATTTCTCCTCACCCAAAGTTTCCATCTGTAAGGCTGCAGTCTAGACCATGATTTCCATAGGCCTCGCACTTTGACTGTGTGGAAGAATCTCCCTCCATTCAGACCTGGCTCCCACCCTTCTTGGACAGCCTCTCCTCCTGAGGCCGAACGCACTGCAAAGGAAAGCTCACTCAGAAGTGTCTGCAGTACAGTGAGGCCCTGGGTGAACCACTGCATCACTGCTGTGCATATTCATAAGAATGTATTTATTTGCTTAGTCAGGCAAGGTTGGAGAGGGAGCAGTGAAGGCAAGAGCAGCAGAAATGTTAGAGCCTGATGTAAGGGAGGAATAAACTGCCTTTAGAAAATCTCTCTTCCCTGAGCACTTGAATAAAGCTAAAGGCAACTGGGGAGAGCAAGCCCCAAGCAAAGCAACCCTTGAGGGTATCCTGCAAGGTGCATCAGGGCAAACATCAAGTGGCATTCCCTCCAGCACTGAGTATCAAGGCCTCTCATAGATTCACATAACACAGCCTCAGTGGAGTTTATCATTTCTGCCCTTGTTTAACCCCAAGTAAAGTTATTGCAGAAGAGTACAAATCAGGTCTAGTGGATTCTGCGTGCTGGGTTGCTGGCCATGTGCTGGCAGCACCTACTACGCTTTCTTTTTCTGACTGATACGCTCTCATTTCTGCACACACACATCCAAAAGTGTTTACAATTCCAAATTAAACCCACAAATCCAAGGAAATTCTGAAATAACCTTGTACCCCAAAACAGTTGCCTTATCTCATACAGTGGTTAAAAGTCTTCTGTCCTTTTATGATACCGCAATAAAAAGACTTTTGTTAGAAATGTGCAGCATTTCATGCTTTCAGACCATCTCAACTGAGTTCTTAATGTAGCCGTAAGACAGAATAACTCATCTTGTTATCGTAAGAAAAGAAATGTTCTGCCTGATACCATATCAGGATGTAGATTTGCAATTTCTATTCTCCAAAGGCCTTGAAATGCTTAATAAATCCTGATTTATCTTTCCCATCATCCTTGTGAGGTAGGCAGATGTTATTATTCATGTGTTATAATGGGGAAGAGCCATTCCCATTCAAAATTGTAAGGGGTGAATGAGTATGCAGGGCACAGAGCTGGGTCCTTCTCTGCTTGCAGGGCTTGTGGAAGTTCAGATGTGTCATATGGTAAATTGTCAGTGGAAACATTACTGTTTATCTTGTGGCAGACATTTGGGGGACTTCAAAAAGTATTGGGGAGGATGGAGTCTGTTAGCAGACCACATCTAGGGGTGTTTTCAGAGGTTTCATTTGTAACCTTAAGTAAGGTAGTTTGCTGTCTAAACACCATCAGTAAACATAAATATGTATGTATTAAATCCTAAGTAATACTTCCAAGTATTTTTAATTCCCGTTTTAAAAACCCAAGGTACAGGCACTGTTTTGAAGTTCTGCCCCCGGGGTATTTATTTTAATATGTCCAGGAATATGGGGATGTCATTACTGATGGTGATCTCTAGCCTGTGTGCAGTGATTGACACATCTGAAGGCAAGTCGGTAGGTTTTTCCCTCCATCCCTCCCCCTGGAAGGTAACCACGGCAGAAAGAAATGCCAAAGTGGCTGATGCCATAATGGCAATTGGCATGCTGGGGTATGCAGCATCACACGTGGCGTGAGTACAGTGCCTGGGGCTCTGCCTCTGTCTGCAGGGCGATTATCCTGTTGGCTACGAGTGGCAGTGGTCAGGCTGCTCTTCTAACTGAGGCTACTCTGCTTTGATAACTGCTCATTAAAGTTTATTTTTGCAAAGGGAATTGTGGTTGTGGTTCGTGTAGGAGCAGGAGGGGAGATGGGAAGGACTCGGAATGACACTTGAGATGAACAGTGCCGGCAGTCACTAAGGGAATATCAGCTGGGGAGCACTGAGTGGTTTCTGCCTCTGCGCGTTTCCCCCTCTCCTGCCTTTGCTAGGAAAGTGGTTTGAGCTCTCCAGACTTCAGCCTTCACTGACCAAGCAATGTGGGGCAATGACTGTACGAATGTGTGATGCTTTCCTGGAGGCACCACACAGAAGCGATGGAGACAGATCCTGACTGAGGAAGAGTACTCAGGAAGAGTATGGGACTTGAACTCTGTCCATATTGTTCTCTCTACTATTGGATGTGATGCACATCCCTGTCTCCTTATCTCCTGCCATGGCACTCAAGTGCTAGAGGGGGTTTATGGCTAAAAATTGCAAATAGTATGAAGCAACTAGTTGCCCAGGAAGAACGCAGCATTTCATACTGTTTGTTTTCAGGTGATCAAATGCTTCAAGATGTGAGTGTTTTTTGAGATGTGCCGGCACTGAGGGTGGAAATGAGGGTGCCCACATTCCTCACTGAAGCCCAACTGCAAAACCCACCTTTGAAGCTTTTGCTTAGGAACTATCTGAAACAAATGCCAGGACTTGTTTCACTTGTCACTTTTCAGCAGGAGTGATGGCCTGTATGTACTGACACAGCCTTTACAGCAGCTTTGGCTAACAGGGCCCTGAGAGTTAAAATCTGTTGCTAATGTTCAGTGAAGATGGACAGATAAGGCCTTCAAAAAATGCAAGGGAGAGAGTTTTGCTCGCAAAACTGCTTCTGTAACAACATTCCTTAGCAATATGAAGATGGTGATGGTCACATTTGCAGGGATTACAGTGCTGAGCACTTGCATAGAAGAATAATAGTAAGAGGAGGCTTTATCTCAGTGGATGGCCAAAGAGGGCCACTTCTTGGCTTTGACGGCTGCCTGTCCGTGTAGCACCCCCAGAGCTGAAGTCTGGATGCCACCCCAGCAGGTTGGGAACACTCACATGGGGGTTGCAAGGAGAGGAATTAGGGTCCCTGCAAAGAGTGAGCCAATGTGAGCAACCACAGTCTCAGGAGGTGAAACTTAAGTGGACTACAGCAGGATTTTTTTGTGACTTCACCCTTAGAAACCCTTATTCAGTTCTCATGTTTGAACAGCCACCGTGGAAGATCTCTGCATGGACATAAATGTTATTTGCACTAGGTCACGGCAGTAAATGTTTTCTTTCTGCATGTTTTAGTGTGACTGAGACACACAGAGGAAGTGACTGAGAAGGCAGATTAGTGTGTGACAAGAAAACAACGCTCAAGCAATAAGGCAAAGCTGATCGATTGTGGCCCCAAATGTCATAGCAAATGCACAGCAAAGGCAAAAAAGTATTGGAACAACAGTGCAGATTTGATAAATCTTTTGCTCATTGTGCAATTTTCCTCCAAAATATACGTAGATGCCTGGAAATGCCACTGCAGGTTTTTACTGTGTATAACCTATGAATAGATCCAACAAATGAACATTCCATGGTAAAACCTGAGGCACTTTCCAACTTGCAGAAACATCTGCAGGCAGCTAATTTTCTGCTGTCTGCAGCCACTTCAGTCCAGGCTGATAAACTGGATACTCATCCTACATTTGCATGGTATTTTTGTCTACCACCTGCATCTTACGCAGGTTTGCTTTGTGTCTAATAGTAAGCACTTGAGTTCCCCTTAAAGCTTGAATCCCTTCAGCCCGTTTTTCATTCTGGGCTGCAGGCTGGAAGAAATACCCACTTTTCCCTACCTTTCACCTTGCCCCTCTCCCTCACTGAGCAGTGAGAAATGACACAGATGAAATATTTGTAATTCTCTTCAGCGGTGGGATTCCCAGGCAGTATGTGACCTGTGTAACGGCATCCCTTCAGTGACATGGTCACATGAGCCCTCATCAAATTTCAACATTCGTTCATTGTGTAATCGAGTATTAGATTTGCCCAGAGATGGATTAATATGCAAGTTATGTTAACGTTGTCCGTTTTTTCAGAGTTCATTTGATCATGTTTACCCACTTATTCCTGTTATCAAATTTCACTGTTTTCTCCAGGCACTGGAAAACAAAGGCGAATCCCATGAGCAGGAGGTAATTCAGAGGCCATTTGACATTGCCAGGCTTCAAATGTGATGCCATGCTGTGTCCTTACCTCCTTTCTCACTAATAATTGACAATAACCTAAGTAAGTAGAAAACAAAACAAAACAAAAAACTTGCTCTTAAGGAAAATCAGGTTTCTCTCCTTGTGTCTCCATCTAAAATTGCCATCATATTTCCTCGAAAATACCTTCTATCAGGTATTGTAAATGCTCTGGCCTCTGTGAATAATGGTGCTTCAGAATGGGAAATAAGAACCCTCTTCATGCAAGGGGACAGCAGACAAAACAAAAGCAATAGAAGAGAAATGCATTCTTTTATTTATTTATTTGTTTCAGAGAAGTTACTGCCTGCACAGATTTACAGCCGGTTCCCAAGATTTTCAAGTTTCAAAGAAAATCCGAACTCTCAATAAAAGAAGACATTCAGGAATTTCTGGTACATTAAATTTGGATGTATTTGCTTTTCTGGATCAGAAAGCAACACCTGAAATGCAACTTTTGCCTTCTAGCTTTGATTTCCTTGTTTCATATTCCCAGATTTCAAGTATTTGAAAGTGTCAGATTTCAGAATGTTCCAGTATGATACGTGTCCACAGCGATCTTACTGCAATGCTGACATTCAATTTGCTTTTCAGAAGAAATTCATTCAGAATCAACAACTTTCAGACGCTGTGGATGTGACTAAGTGATATTTTCAGACATGAGAGTGTTGACAGAAAGTATCAGACCAGCTTTCTCCTGCCTCTTAGAGCATCGCAGCTGTGACGGGGGAGCTGACATGGGCGAGCCTTGCAGGCAGGTGCTGCTCTGTGCCCAGCTCTTATCTCTCACAGTTTTCCAGGCTCCCAGCTGCTTTATAGCACTGCAAGGAGAGAACAGAAACTCAGGCTGTCATTGTCATTAAAGGCAGCCTGAAAGTCACAGTATCAGTGTTCCACCTACCTGAATGCCTACTTGCTCACTTGCTTATTAGAGGCCAGGAGACACCTGGGGTGTTCTTCAGCAAGTGGTGAGTCAGGCTAGGGGAGAAGAGATTTGGCACAGCTCTCCTATTTCCGTAACAAGGACTCATGGTTATTTGAGTTTTGGAGATAAATTTATCTTAAAAATGAAAAAATATATATATAAAAAGAAAAGCAGATATATATATATATATTTTAAATGGATGGATTAAGGTTCAAGGCTGCGTTTTTGAGGGGATAGGTGAAATTCAACTAAAATCACTTCCCAGGAAAAAGGAAAAAAAGTGCTGTCAGGTTTATTTTAGTGGTCAGTCACTCTCGCACAGTGGGTATAAAGAGTGAGAAGTGAGCACAGCAGGCGAGGCTCAGCCTGAATACCTGCGGCTCTCAGAAAGTGGAGCGGGGCTGGAAAGCTGCCAGGGGAGCATGTTGTCTGGCAGCCGTACAAAGGGAAAGCAGGGCTGGTACAGACAGCTTTATTTCCAGGGCAAAAGTATTGCTAATTTATCATTAAGTGATGACAAACAATGATGCTGTTGTAAATTGATTGCTGGAATGCTCTCTGGAAAAGGAGCCTCTCGCTGCAAAAGCTTCTTTGGAATTGAAGTAATTTCACCAAAGCCAACTAAATCCACGAGTTACATCCAGGAGGACCCAGCACAAGGCAGTTTTAGAGATCCCAAGGAGCAAACAGTGAGTTTTTGGAGAGAAGCGGTGATGCCAGCCCTTCCTGAACCTGCTGTGTGCATACTTCTGTTCAGGCTCGCAGTGACAGCAGCTTTTCTGGGTTCAGGTGTGCAGCATCTTCCTGCACATGGTGATCCACTTTAACTCATAATGGGCAGCAGGTCTTCACTGCAACACCCATAGGGTTTTTTGTTTTCTTGCCCTTCACTAATGATTTTCAGATTCAGAACCCCATAATTGCTGTTAGTGACTGTACAAGGCTGCAGAGCACAGATAGTGTTCAGCAACCCACTGAGCCTTTCAGAGATGTGCACCACGCTCTGTGGCTTTCTACATGTCAGAAACCAGTCAGTAGACAGGGATACCAATGTAGTGGGGGACTAGTTAGCAATTGAACTTAGCTCATTCATAACTTATTTCAGTTCCAACAGTTCTTCCCTCATACCACTTCTGTTGAGTGAAGAAGAAAAGTTGCCAGAAATGCACAGCAACATGTCAGTTTGATTTGCCTTCTGCAAAGGGGACAGGAGACTTTCCAGGAAGTCCATGCATTGCTGTTTACCACTCCAAATGTCTGATGCAGCTTTCTTTCATGTCCATTGCCAAGTGAACAAAACAAAACAAAAATATATTTATTTGATATATCTTTTTAATTACTTACTGATGTAAGTTTAACAGCTCAAATTGTCATGCACAAGCCTATATTCTTATTTCCTGTTAAAGAAATGGGGAGATTTGTCTCACCACGCTACAGGGATGGTGACATCCTCAGGCACTGCCCACATTTTCAAACTGAGACCTCTCTAGGGCTCAGGCCAGTGTGATACAGAGCTCTCTGGATCTGATCTGATGGATTAGCATTTGCTGGATTAAGTCTCTAACATATAACGTGATATCCTCTGCTGAACAAACAAATTAAACTTGGTAGGTAAGAAGTCTACAGACAACGTGCTTGCACAATACACGTGTCCTAAAACCACGCCACGGAGGAAGTATCAAGATATCTGCTGCTGGGTGATTTTGTTATGAAATAACTTGAGGAAAAAATAAAAGATCAGTACAATTCCAGAGGTAGTGACTAACTCATGTGTGTAATTCTGTGGCCTCACAGGAAATCTGCCTTTGGTTGGTCTAAGATCTGTCAGTAGGTAGAAAGCAAAATATTGAATCAGTAGAAAATATGCAAACTGTGAGCAAAATCTGTCTTCTGAGCACTAGCAGGTCTGCAAATGATAACAGACTCTTTGCTTATGTCTTATATCCCTGGTGAGGCATATTTGATATTAGCACACTGCCATTTGCCAGGGTTCCCTTTTTTCCTCAGGGCCAGGTCACCTAGTTTCACATTTCTTATTCTTCTAGCAGATGCATTTAGCTGAAGGCTTCAGATTTTTTCATAGGACAATTTAAAATCCTCCTTTTATTCTTTTGATACTCTTGCTGCGTTATGAACTTGTTCCAAGAATCCTTGTTTTATAGCAGTCTACCCTGAACAGTATTTCATCTGCAGCTGAAGAACATAAGCAATAAGTAAATTAATACTCCATCCATCCTCCTTTCTAAACTTGGCAGCCTTTGCTTTCAACATCATCATCCAAGCCTGCTGTTATTAAAAAGACCCCACAGTGAACCCTCCGGTGCTTCACTAATATTTTCCTTCTAATATGGAAAGGCTAATCTTGTTTCTTGTGCTGGGTCGAAGACAGCTTCTGTTCTCAAATGTCAAGAAGCCAGCTTAGCACACCTTTGGCTTTCAATTGCTGGAAATGAATCCTCTGACTTCTAAATTTATGGCTATTAGAAAGCCCTGACAAATCATTGCCTACTTTTTGATCAGATGTATCACCAGAATTTGGAAGTAGTTGCCTGATGTATATCTTATCCTGTTACTCTCAGATCATTATTTACCAAATTGTTATGAAATGTTTGCTTCACCTGGAACTCTTCTAATTTAGCGTCTATTTTCTACTGCTCCTGAGCTGGAAGCCGCGCAGATCCTGATGTTCTGAATCACTCTTCTTTATTGGTGTTACGGATAAAAGGAGGGGTTTTGTAGTGTGTAGTTTCCCAGAAAAACAAACAACCTCCCTCCCCAAAACTGGAGACATCATTATTAAGCATCTAGAGAAGTCTTTGATCTTCTGAACTGCAGAAGTACAGTCTGACTGCACTGGGAAAATGCATTATTATTCATTATTTTTGTACTGAGACAGAACTACTTTGCCCTAGTGTAGACACAGACACCTTTCTGTAATTTTCTTTAAGAATGAATATTATGAGCTAGTGATCTGAAAAATGCTGAATGGATTTGGGCACTGAGTCCCTGATGTCTTTTTCAAAATCCTGGCCAAGTCACGGTCCATATGGCCTTTATACTCCAGCAGTATCTCAGATCTTCTGTCAACGAGATCCACATGAGAGCAGAACAGAAAGTAGGTGTCTGCCCCAGAGAGCCCATAGTTAATTCTACAATAAATCTGGTTTCAGACTTCGTGAGATACCTCTGACATGTTTTTGATGAAAACCTATTTCTTTCTCATTCTGCTCTCTGAAAACACTTACATTTCTAGCTGCTTGTCACTGAACAAAAATTAGAGGATGTACTCAATACACAACATGCTTTACCAATGAAATAGAAATAATATGGAAAAACAAACATGGATGCTTTTGCACAGGCGGGCAGGGTGTTCACTCTAGTGAGAAGAACTGACCAGCACCATCAGTTGTGAGAGAGGTCCAAATCAAAGAAATGTGAAGTGTCTCTTCTCCAGATGTCTTCTAGACCTTGAGCTCAAGAGGAGCCCTGCACAGGGCTTCCACATGTAGTCCATGTTCTGCCAGCCCTAACCCCACATCCTTCCTGGTGCCGCTAGGCCCCAGCTTCAGGGGGCTGGCTGGTCTCTGCTGACTGAGGGAAAGAATGGGGACATGTCCAAGGCAAACAGTACCTGCCTAGAATTTATCCTGTGGAAGCTTTCAGAGTAATGGATCTGTTACCTTGATGACCACACCTAAAATGCATACTGAGAGAAGAGACACCTTGGTGTACTAGAGAACGTCATTAAAAAAGGAAGAAACATGGTTTGCAGTCAATGTCTTACAATTTCACCTGTTACCTCATGATGCATTTCTGGGGGCTATGATTGCCATCTCTCTCAGTTGTCTCCCAGTCACCCGCACATTTGGCTCCGATCTGTGCTTCCCATCACATTGCAGAGGTCCACCCTGAGAGCTCTATAGACCTTGGCCATGCATGAAGTGCCACTGCCTCTTGGCAGAGAGTGGAAATCAGGATCAGCAAAGAGTGCTCATGGGGAACAGCAATTGTGGCAGGGTTGTCAGAAAGTTTGCACACCCCAGCAAGATGTGCCAAAAATCTGGTTTCCTAAGTCAAAGCCAAAACAAGTATACTCACAGTGCAATGGAAGACACCAATTTAACTATACCTAAGGGAGATCTGTGTGGGCTTGATTTACAAAGTAGGGTGAACTAGACTACTCTTGACCCCTTCTTTTCCTGAGAATGGAGGGATGATCTCAGGCTCTCCAATGCCTACGTGGCACCTTTTGTATACTGTAAACAAAAATTCCAGTTGTTAAACAACTTTTGATGCTTGCATAGTAGTCTTGGGTTTCACCGGTGTTGCTCAAAGCCCATCCCTGGGCACTTCAGACCCAGCAAGGAGGCTGCATTCATCTAAGTTAAGCATCCTTCTGGCTATATCTGAAATGCTCTGGTTTCCAGCCCTGTGACAGGTGCAAGGACTGCTGCAAGTGAGATCCAACCAAAGGGGTGGATGCTTCATACAGAGACCATAAGGGGAAGTAGTGGATCCATCATGCCATGGAGCTTCCCACACCCTCTGCTCCTTGCCCCACCAGGAAAGCCAGCAAGCTGCCAGGCTGCCTGAGAAAGTTCCTGGTTTCCTTAGCTGTTTTGCTTTGAAGCAGAATTTCTCAGTGCTTTTTTTCCCCCCCAAACCATAAATGGGAAGGCCATAAACGCAAAAAGGTTTATTCTGCAAGCATTTCATTATTCTCAAGTATTTGATTGAAGCAACACTAAAAAATATATCCCCAGCACTAGGATTTCTTTGCTCTCTGTTGTCAACAACATATTTTTAAAGAAACATTCCAGGGTTTTTCTCCTGGTATGATTGCCTTGTTTTAGAGTTACTTAAGTAGGAAAATATTTCCCTTGGAGTTGATCCAAGCCCACAGAAGTCAGGCAGAGTCTCTCTATTGACTTTAAATGCACGATGGGCTAGGCTGCTGTAAACCACTAAACCAAATACACTGGTAAAGACCAAGGCATGGCTGGATTTAATGAGACAAATACAGCAGGATCTGTGACGGGGTGCAGTGCTGACGTTGGTTACACTAGTGATGTTGAAGGAAAGCTCTCTGGGCTGCGGGTATTTACACAGTTAATGCATGGCTGGTTATGTACAGCTTGGTCTTCTCATGGCTGTAGACACCAGGCTTGGGTTTTCCTGTGGGAACTGTAGAGGGGAAGGGTCAGGAGTTGTGCTGGCAGAGGTGGTAGGGATATGAGTTGGTGTTTCCCCTCACTGGTAGCTTTGGTCTCCTTCCCACCTTCACTCCATGCAGAAGGCCATCTCTGTGACTGCAGAGCTGTCTGTGCTGCATGTCCCATTCCTGTCAGCCCTCCTCAGTGCATCCCTACATGTGAATGCACCCTGTGTCTGGGAGGGATTCAGCCTCTAGACTTGTACGGACAGTTTGGAGCCTTGTATCCTCCAGCTGCTGAAGTTAATTCAAAAAGCATTTCCAACTCTGCATGCTCAAACACTTTGGATGTAAAAGATGGCTTGCAACACACAGCTAACATTCAATAACCATTTTGTAGTTGCATTTTCTCATAATGCTCTGTCACACTGGAAGTAATGGAGGATAAACAGTTATTCTGAAGCAAGAGCTCTGAAGGATGCCGTTGATTAAGACTGGCTTTGATCCGGCGCTGAAAACCCATCACAGTTAATATTTCTCCTTAAGGAAAGGCCACATAAAAATAAATAAATTGAATGTAGCCCCTGGAATTGTATGCAGCCTATCTGCCTTGGAGTATACATTTACCTCCTGAGACTTTATACAGTAATTAGATGAATGTGCTTAATTAATCACATTTCCTGTGCTGAAGAGGTTTGATGGAAAACATTTGCTTCCATCGCTTTATTAAAGCATTATTGAGCGTTGCGCTTGTCATGTGTTCATCACAGCCTTTTCGCCAATTAATCCTGACAAAATGAAATTTACCAACAGCAAAGGAAGGCAGCGCTCACACAGTTGCTTCACTGTAGCTCCACGTGCATGCCTTCATGCCTCTAGGTAATTACTGGGTAATTGAGAGCAGAGTCTGTTTAACCTAAAATGAGATGTGCTAAATATAAACCATTTTCAGTGTCTGATTGATATGATTTTAATAGGCTTGGTATCATCCACTGCTACGGACACGTAATGCATGATTAGCTTTGCTTACTCTGTGTGTTTACTATCAATTTTAAAGTCAAAATATGATTTGCCAGCATGGTTGTTATGTAGAAATTATTACTTATTTAGTATCTTTTCCACCTTTCCACCATGCCAGTCTTGAATGAAAACATAGGCATCCAAAATCAGAGGCTTGAAGGTAGGATCTTAAACCTTTTCAGAGGCACTTAATGCCTGATCATGGACTGCTGTCCACTGAGGCTCAGGAGTGGATGTGGCATAAACCTTCCCATCACTAAGCAGGGTTGGGAAGGAGGAGACAGGAGTCCCTTGACCTGCCATCACTGACATGCCACCACTGCTAGTGGCCTGAGGCTCCTGTGGGAATGTGGGAGCTGAAGTCTGGCCTCTGTCTGCTCCCTCTGCTTCTCCGAGGCCACTGAAAACAGCTGGGATGCTCCAGCTACTGCAGAGCAGTGGCTATGCAGGATGGAGGCTATTCTGTGCCAGCACCGAGAGATGAGTGGCTCACCAGGACCGCACGTCAGCTCCCTGGGGCAGAGCTAAGGCCAAGAAGGAGCTGCTAGCACTGAGTCACAAAGAATAAATCAGATCCCATTGACTGCTTCTTAACCAGTCTGTCACTCCTAGGTCATCTTTCTACATTTTCTTCCCTTGTGACCATCTAAAATATTAGGCAGACAGACAAATATTAACTCATGCAAAGTGGGATCCTCCTTCTACTGACTGTCCACTCCTGAGAAGTTTCTTATGGTAGAAGTAAGCTAGCTGTTGTCAGCACTTCTGCCTACTTAGTCATCAGGAATGGAAATGTTTATTTCCATAGAAAGATGAAATGCTTACTTACTGGTAGGCAATCAGATTTTGCTCTTCTCCCTCTGCCTTGCTGCAAGAAATTGGTGTTACAATCCAGGCATTTTTACTGCTGACACATTCACAAAGTTACTTACAATATTGTGCATAGTCAGATATCTTTCATATATAAGTATGCATTTTCAGCAATTACACAGAGCTACTGCAGTGATCATTTATAGTCATGGGAACGTTAAAAAAGAATTTTCTTTTTGGGCAAAACCTAAGCCTAGATTTGGCTGAAAAATATTTGGCAGCTTGACATTTTTCATGGAGTGCTTCTGTGTGCACGATGCTGCTTCTTCCAAAACCACAGGTTGCCATTGGAGGGCAACCTGGTCTGAGTTTGTAGCCAGCTTCAACTGTGACTCCTTTATACATAGCCTTGTATAAGGCTCCGTTCACAGCTTTCTTCTCAAGCTTTACAGGAGAAAGATAGTCCAAAGAGTGGTTGAGTCTCTGCAAAAATGAAGAGCAAGCTGAAGAAGAAAAATATGCAGCCTTACCATCAGCTGTTCCCATCCCTTCTGTTGCATTGCTGGTGGTAGGACTGCAGCCCTGTTAAGTCTGTTTGGTTAATCATATAGCTGGGCATGCTCTAAAATTTACAGAAGCCAATTAAAAAAACAAACCAAACCTTGGTGAGTTTCAGATGAGCCCCCGTTAGGATTTGGGTTTCAGGCCTATCTGTTGGCACAGTGCTTATATCTTGTACTGCTCAGACAAATGAAAACTCCCCTGGTCTGCTCTCAGCTGCTGCCAAACTCTAGTAAATATCTTAAAACACTCCAGAAATACCTTGGATAGACAAATTATCTGAGAAATTGTATGCACTGGCAACTGAAGAGAATGGGAACATCATGAATCTACTCCTCTGGGTAATACAAGTAGTAAGGGAACACAATTTAAGCTGTATTATCCCTGTCAGCTCAGTTTGCTATTGTTTGGAAAATAAGAAGAATAGATCACATCAGAAATCTTGTAATTTTGTTCCCTTTTCCTAAAACTCCTGGGCTTCTTCATTAAATGACTGCTAGATGTAACCCTGCGGCAGGCTGACGTTTGATACTGAAGAGGTTCAGGCAAGAAGTTGGTTTTACTGGTCTAGTAAAGAATGTGGGTGTTCCTAGTTGAAGATTCACTCAAAAATAAAATAAAATAAAATAAAATAAAATAAAATAAAATAAAATAAAATAAAATAAATTATATATATGTATGTAAATCCAGTAATAATTATATCTCTATGTGGAAAACTCCACGCTCCCTTAGGGACAAGAGAAGCAAGCAGCAGAGAGGGGGGGAGGTTCACAGGAAGTAAGTGTGGAAAAACCCAGTGCAAAGGTTAGGTTGAGGAAACTGTGTGATCATCTGGGGTGCTATTAGTGGATGAGTTAGGGAGGAGCTTGCCCACTCCTTGAGGCCCCCTTGGATTAAAGAACTGGAGCATATGCTCAGAGATATACAGGTACCTACATGCTTACTACACCAAAGGAGTAGGTGTCCCCGAGCATTAGAGTTGCTAGCTGCACTCAGATTCCTGGCATGATTCCCCTATCTGATACCAGCATGGTTGTGCACGCACTTGTTCCCTCCATATCTGATAAATTGCTTTGCAGAAGTCCCAAGAGGTGCCAGGGGCCGGGGCTGCTGCCTCCTGCTGCCCCAGCACCGCAGGGAGCTGTGGGACAGGGCTGTCCCAGCAGACACCAAGCCCCATCTCTTCATGTGGAGCTGCCAGTGAGGGTGCCAATTAGTGCCAACTGACGCTTATTGAATGCTGAGGTAGGCTTGCTGTTGTGCAATTCTGGAAAATGAAAACAGCCTGTTCTTGAACTGATTTTGATCCCTCTCTCTCTCTGTCTCTCTATTTTTAATGTACAGTAGCTACAATGAAATCTTTCTTGGCACTGCATTTCATTTGAAAGCCCTTCCCCTGTATGACTGCTCTGCATCCCTGTGTGAACTTCTTGATATTTCATTAGACAAATAGGCTTCATTTGCAGAAATGATGCCCTGCTGGGAAAAATCAAATGCTTGAATTACAGGTATTCTGCGGGGGGGAATCTGTCCTCAGATAGTGAGATCAGAGTTGAGTCATGACCAGAGCAGTTACACTGAGAGAAGAATGTATTTTAAAAAGTGTATTTGAAGAAAAAAGGATTTTGAGGCTAAGGGGGAAGTGCTCTAACCATAGAAAAGCAAGGACTTTGCTTGTGCTCTTAGCCAGCTGTAGGGAAACCTTCCATCATAGAATCATGTAGGCTGGAAAAGACCACTAAGATCATCTAGTCCATCCCCACCACACCCACTAACCTTGTCCCTCAGTGCCAAATCTCCATGTTTCTTTAACACCTCCAGGGACTCCACCACCTCCATGGGCAGCCTGTGCCAGCTCCTCACCACTCCTTCTGAGAAGTTTTTCCTAATATCCAGCCTAAACCTCCTCTGGCACAATGTGAGAGCATTACTTCTCAGCCTATCTCTAGTCACCTCGGAGAAGAGGCCAACCCCCACCTTGCTTGAACAGCAGCCAATGGAGTAAGGTTGTGTTCATTCCCAAGCACTTCCTCATGTCCATGCCCCATCCTTCTGCCTGAGGTTGCAGCTCATAAGAAGGACCCAGCCTGAGGGATCTGGGGCTCACAGAAACCCAGGTGGTGACTTGATGGCCTCTCTAGTTCTGCACACAAGAGATAACACTTCTCCAGGGCACTCATGGCTTTTTATGTTTGATCCAAGTTGTGCTGGGCAAAACAACAGCAGGAGAGCTCGGAGGAGTGTTACTAAACTTCCCCCTGCTTCTTTACCTTCCTTTCCTCTCCTGGTTTTGAGCTATAAGGACTCGAATTATCTTTTCACCTGGGTAGAGTTCACCTACCTAAAATCAGACATTTTCAGTGGGCTCTGTGTCTCAGGTACTTAACTAAACGGCCCACGGCAGAGGGTTGGAACTAGATGATTTTTTTTAAGATCTTTTCCAACTGAGGCCATTGTGCGATACTATGATTCATTCTACACTGCCTCTTCAGTCGGAGGAGGCACACAGACACGTGTGGGGCTCCTGTTACACCAAAGTAGGTCTGATGCAGCCAGATGAAGAGTGCTCTGAAAGCTGTTGGAGCTGCTGACTCAGGAGCTGCCTGCCATGCCCAGGTTTGAGTAAGAGGAATCCACAGGGAAATCCTCAGCCTTTGAATCTTATCAGAATATCTGTACTTGCTGCTGATGCCATATGCATATTTATGCCTGCATGGTGATCGTCCTTGGGATTTTGTGATTCACAGATAGCGGTGACATTGCATATCAAGGTCACAGCTTGCTTTCTTGCATAAAAATATTAGTCAAGGAAGAAAACAAAGTTAAACTGTAGCCTTTTGATACTAAGCCCCAGCAAGTCCATAATCCTCCTTTCCCAGTAGTAATGCAACATATTCTCATTAATGCTTAATACAAATAAATCTAGCCCATCAGCCCAAAGAGGCTGCTCATGCTGGCATGTGGGGAGAAGTGAAGGGCAGAAATATTCAAACCCGAGCCTGCTGCATTCATTGGCCCTTTGACAAACACAAAAAGCTTCAGGTCAATCCTGTCCCAATCAGCTGTGACTGAAAGAGGTTTCCAGGGGCTGGGTGTAATCCTGCTCCGGCAATTCCTCTCCTCGCTGAGGCATCCTTGGTCTCAAGGCTTTTTCCTTCGGGGCTCTTCTCACTCCATGCTGTATCCTGTGAGGTGGCTGTGGCTGTACTGCTGGCACAAGGCAAGCTCATACTCAGTTCATGATCACGGAGCATCAGGACACACAGCCAGCACCCAGCAAGGGCACCCAACGAGGGCAGACTCTACAGAAGCAGCCTCTCCTGGCAGCACTGCCTGATTAATTATGATTTCAGCCCACTTTCCTAATGAAATCATGCTCCTGTGTGGACTCTGGCTGTGTGGGTTTTCACCATTGTGTATCACTCCCACCCCGCAGTAAATTTTTAGTCTTTCTCCTGCTTTATCTTGAATCTGAGAGAGGGCAGAGGGATCCTGCTCACCTGAATCGCAGCCTATTGATATCTGTCTTTATGATTGTTAACTTCCCTCATTCTACAGCCTCAGGATCTGTAGGAAGGATCTCCAGGACTTGAGAAACCAGAGCACCCAACGCCTCTGGGTGTGGTCAAGTCCATGAGGACAGTACCACCACAGTGACCTCTGCAGCCATGCCAGAACCACAGAATGCTACTCTGAGATTGCAGTTATATCCTCCTGCAGGTATGAGATGTTTGGTGCAGCACCCATGTGCATCCTCATTTTAGCTCTACAGGGACAAGAAGTTAACATATTCACTAGGCTCTATTAACATATTACATGTATAATGTATAAGATTTTAAAATTAGGCTAATTTCTGGTGTTTTTTTTTTTTAAAAAAAAACAACCCACCAGCACTTTGTGAATTAATACAATTTGTCTTTCCTTCACATAATATAATAAAACCCCTTAGTGCAATTTTAATCTTTTCCAAATTCCCTTGACACCAGCTGAAACAGATTATATCAGAACATGTTAATAATTTTCCAAATCCTAGAAGTCATTCAATGATTTATACTTGAAAACACCCTCTTACACACACACACCAAGCAGCTCCCTGGGTAAGAGACCACAACAGGTTCCTTGCAGACTGGGTGCCTGAATCGTGTGTCTCTCAGATCTCAAGTGGAAATTAAGGTGGAGGCCCAAGCAAGCAGCTCTGCAGACAGGCAAAGTCAAGATAACAGAATGAGAATTCAGGAGGAAACTTGCAAATTCACCTATTTTGTCATTCTAGTTACACCGTCAACTTGCCATATGGATGTGTGCATGCTTATAGAAAGACCCTAAACATACTGTTTAAGGGATTATTGTAAGGACAGGTCTACTTCAGTGTACTGAGATGCGTATAGTGCTCAACCTTGTTTAAAACCCATGAGACTTTAAATGCATTTTTGTAGATTTTTCCCTACCTTGGATGATTTAGGGGACTGTGCTGCAGTACCCCAAAACCAGACTTGCCCACTTTCAGCTATGACTTAGGAGACCTTTCTCACGCTATGAGCCTCAGTGACTTTGCTGCAAGAAAATAATGTTGCCTGAAGCCAGTCAGCTGGGGACACCTGAGGCAGAAACCTCCTCATGTTGTGCTGCTGTGGGAGAGACAAGCCAGTGTGAGTGAATCAGGAGCTGCCTTTGCAAATGAGTCCTGTTAGGAGGTTAAAACTTCCACCACAGAGAGCTTCATTTGCTTAGATCAAGAAGGATAATTGTTTTTTCACAATACGGCCAGAGGAAGCCACTTCTAGCTGTAGCCATGTCTGCTTTAGTGCACTGTTTGAACTGACAGTGGTTATCTAAACCTAATCCTAAGAAATATGCCACATATTATGAATAAAGCTGGAATTAGATGAGCATATGGGACCTAATAAGCACAATATACACAGGATTAGATATGAAATATTAAGATCTGATCCTACTGGCCTTTACCATATCTACAGTCTCACTGATAATGTTCACATGCATAGGCCTATTTTAGAAAAGGATAACAACTTTGGGAATGCGTTACAGGTAAAGCAGCATGGAAATAATCAAGTCTTCAGATGATGACTAGTGACGTTGAAGGTTTTGGGATGCTTTTTCCTAACCTCCCATTAAAAAAAGTCAAAATTCAAGACATCCTTAATTATGACTCACAAAATTTGCCTCTTGTTCTTTAACAAACGTTGAAATCTACAACAGAGAACACAGATAATAATACCACATATTTTCTACAAAGATCTTTACCACATCATCTTCACAAAGGTGGCAGTGTTGAAGAAGAAAATAAAACATTTAAATAATTATTAAATTTATGCTTAACTTTAAACAACACAAAATGCAGAGTAGGGCAGCACTGAGATGTGGCATTGCTAGTACCTGTGGTCATGTGAAAGGCTGAAAGGCCCTAAGGTATTTACAGAGAAGACTGAAGGCTGAACATTGGTGTGACTGAACTGTATTCATCTTGGTTAGAAAATAGGTGCTATTCAGGTTCCTAATATTACCAGTCAGGAGGAAGGAACAAACATCATTTGGTTGGTCCTGACCTCCTCCAGCAGATGCAGTAAAAGCACCTATTTCGGCACCAGCCCCCCAAGGAAAGTCTGTGAGAAGTCTCAGGCATGTTTGTGCCTCCCTTACCTGCCTCTCCGTGCTTCATGCATGCACTCCGCTCCACGTGTCTGGGCAGAAATGCCCGGATTAGGCCTGTGCCACTGAACCGGTGATAAAGACCATTAACTCGATCTGTCATCGCTGGATGCCCATTCCCAGCTGAGCTGATTGATTTCCCATGGATTAGCAGGATGTGTCAGATGCTGGAATAACTCAGTAACCTCCTACCAGGAGCAGCATGGAGAGGGGACATATTATGCGCAGCCCTCTGTGCCTCTCTCTTGTCCTTCTTAAAACACCGTATTGATCCCATACGTGGTAACAGCTGTGATCCAGACACAAAGATCCATTGTCTGTATCACCGATGGCCAGCTAAGAACAATAATCACACTTACTGCACTGGGAAAATAACAGTGTTTGGGTCAGACCTTTGCTCTCAGGACCCTGTGATGGTTTAGACATCTGTAAGGGACCATAATTCTGGCTTAATAGAGGGAGATGCTGGGATCTCTGAGCAGCATGAACACCCCAGAGCTGCCCCCAGAGCACCTGCTATAGAGACCCAGAAGGATTTTGCCTAATGCAGCTGGGCATCCTCATGCTTTGGTTGCCATGAGGAAGCAGAGCATCAGCCAGAGCAGCTGCAGTCAAGTAGCTTGACCTGACAGCACGCTTTCAGCCCCCTACAAGATAAGATCTCTTTATTTAAACATCAGTCTCCTCTTAAGCTGTAGAAGGAGGTGTGTGTCCATACCTGCCGTCTGCCTCGCTCCTTCTGCTGCTCTGTCAGGCACTTCTCCGGGCTCACATACAGGCACACAGCCCTGGTTCAGGAGCAGTTCATTGCTGCCCAGGACAACACACACTTACTTTCTTTGCTCCTGCCACTCGTGCTCCAGCCCAGCCCACACCACCCGCAGTCCTGGGTGCTGCTCTGGAGGCCACTGAGGACCTGTGGTTACCCTGGGGTCCCACCAGGACAGGCAGCCACAATGTGCCAGGCACTTGGGAGTGCTGGACACTGATTTCCTTTGGGATATTAAATACAGAAGACGACTGCAGCACTTTGGCCAGCCTTTGTCTCCAGTTACACATACTTTGCTTGCATGATTGCTGTAAGTCTGAAAATGCATGGATGAGTCAGACAGGTTGTGTAATGCCATGGAAAGAATCTCTCAAGATGGGAGTAACCTGTAATGTGCAAGTTCAGCCCCATAAAAGCTTTCCTAGTGCAGTAACTACAGAGCAAGCACATCACTGAAGGTGTTGTGGGCCTGAGAACAGCAGGTTTGGGTCCAATGCCTGCACTCATTGTGTGTCCTGCTGCCAGCCCCAGCAGCCAGCTTGTTCACTGAAGAGGAGCAGCTGTGCAGGTGCCCTGTGTTACTTTGCTCATCCAGTATGTCAGGAAGGGGCTGCCCAGTCCCTTGTCACCCTGCAAGATGCCTCATATTGTGCGTGAGGTACCATGTAAAAGCTTCTGTTAATGCCCATGGACTTGAACCAGTTTAACCAGAGTCCTGCTTGTTCTCACCTGTAATGTTTACCACACAGCTCTTCCTATTACTAAGATTTATCATGCAATTTTTCACTGAGGCCTTCAAGATATAAAATCCATATGCTTGGCCAGTGCCCTGTTTGACTCGAAGGTGACACATCTTCTGTTATTAACTCTACGCATGGGTCTATTCTGTTCTTGGCAGTGCAGCACTAGGTAGAATTCAGTGAGCAGGAGCTGCCCTCCAGCAGCCCATCTCCAACTCTGTGTGTCGCAGTGGTTCAGGAGGAAGAACCAGCTCTCCATCTTCCACTGAGCACACATAAAAAGTGTATATATAGGAAGGGGGAATGCTGGCAAGCCCCAGAAGCTCTGTTCCTGAAGAGAAATCTGCTTCCTAACTGCAGCAGGTTATTGATGAATGCTTTGGGTTCATCTCCAGAATGTGTTCCAAGAGCATACTGATCTCTGGGGTTTTCAATCAGAAATGCAATATAGCTGGGGCAATATTCTTCTAAAGGTACAGGAAAGTGCCAGGAATGCAGCCCGTGAAAGATGGCAAGATAGCTTTGCAGGCTTCATGGAGCATGAAATAAAACTGCTACAATTTCTCCTAAGATGAAAGAAAATATTTTTCCATGATTTTTTAATGCAATTTGTGGTGGAAAAGAGATGCAGATTTGAACATCATTTATGATACTTTCACTTGTGATACAGAAAGTTAGACTCATTACCAAAATACTGAACTGTTTAAGGTTCTGCCTATCAGACTGTTTCCTAGGTGGGAAGATAGCAGGATGTATTTTTTCCTGTTTATATTCCCTTCATAAATACGAACAGTAAAAAGCAACTGACTCAGAAAGTTGTGTGATATGGTTTTGCCCACAGATTTAGCAGCAGATCTTTGGCAGGAGAACCACTGACAGATTTAATTAGAGTCCAATTCAAAGAAACAAATGGAATCGTCTACCACAAAGTTGTGTTTGTACCCAGAGGCATTACTGCCCTCAGGGCCAAACAGCTTACTGGTGCTGCAGTGTGACCACGGCAGTGTTTCTATTCCATCCTCATACATCACCTTGCTGCTAAGTTACACAGCTTAGAGAGTGCTCCCAGATACTCGTGTTCTGTTCAGGTGAGTGACTGCATCCTTCCCTTGGCTGTGCCATCCATCCTGGCCCCCTGCCTTGCTGGATCCTGGTTCTGCTTAGGTGCATTCTGAAGAGAAAAAAATTAAAAATAAAGAAGCCAAATAATTACCTCTGCTCAGAGTGACTTGAACTGGAAAATGCAAGGTTCCTTCTCAGAGCTACCTTCTGGGCACATAGAAAGAGGTGTATGTGTCCTGTCTTCTAAGAAGCACTCATGTCTTCAGCAGTAAGTGTACCTGTAGGGTTTGCTCTCACCAGCTGTTCCAGCTTTTAAAACAATCTCCTTTCCTATAAGTTTCAACTCCAGTTTATGACTGGCTGCAGTGTGTGGTTAACACAGATTTGGAGCACTGGCAGATTATTAATTTTCCATATTGTAGGTCTCAAAGTCCAGTGACCCACACATAAGATCAGATGTAGATTCAGATCTCCTGACTTCATTTTGGTCAGGTGGGGCAAGAGCATGGGGAGGAAGTGTCAGTCTGCCTGGGGGTAGGAAGGCCTTTGAGAGGGACCTGGACATGCTGGTTTGCTGGGCTGAGGCCAATGGGATGAAGTTCAACAAGACCAAGTACTGGCTCCTGCACTTTGGCCACAACAACCCCAGGCAACACTACAGGCTTGGAGCAGAGTGGCTGGAAGACAGTGTGGAGGAAATAGACCTGGGGATGTTGGTCAGCGCTCAGCTGAATATGAGCCAGCAGTATGCCCAGGTGGCCAAGAAGGCCAATGTAATTCTGGCTTGTATCAGAAATAGTGTTGCCAGAAGGAGCAGGGAAATGATCATCCTTCTGTACTCCATCGTAGTGAGGCCACACCTCCAGTACTATGTTCAGTTTTGGGCTCTTCACTACATGAAAAACACTGAGGTCCTGGACTTTTTTTTTGTGTCCAGAGAAGGGCAACAAAGCTGGTGAGGAGTCTGGAACACAAATTTATGAAGTGTGGCTGAGGGAACTGGGGTTGTTCAGAATGGAGGAGACTCAGAGGAAGTTGTGCCCAGGAAAGAAAGGGATCTGTGGCAGATGCTGAAAGGACTGATTTCCAGCCACCCTCCCCAGCAAGCTGTTGGGCAGCCCTGATGAGACCTAAAGAAATGTCCTGAGCCAGACCTCCCCGGGTCCAGTTCTGATTTTATGGCTAGCACTAGAGTGACAACATCAGAAATGCAGGAGAAAAAAACCAAAACCACTAAAGGATGCAAAAAGTCACCAAGAACACTAAAGAATGCAAAGAGTCACCAAGAATGCAGAGAATCACCAAGAACACTGTCCTAGCAAATCCCTACCCTTCACAGCCTAGTCTGGTGTAAACACTGTCTTTAATGGCTTGAGAGCTCATCTAAGAAATTGTAAGAAAAATTTAGCAATGGAAACTACAGCTATTTGGTTATTTTCCCAGTAATACATGAGCACGGACATACTACTGAATGGAAATATATTATATGAATACCGTACACATGTAACTTACTATATGCTAACGTAGCATACTATATGCACTAGATGTAATACACTTATTCAGAGCCAACAATATGCACATCAGTGGATGAAATGCATCTCAGAGCTCTGAGGTTCAGCTCTGCTGACACTGTCAGCATGTGGCATGGCTGTCGAGGCTCCCTTTATATTCAGTGAAGAGAAAGAGGCTGTTCTGGGGTCTCTTTCATCTTGCCATAAAGAAGACCCCAAAAGTAGGCCAAGTAAACTGCACCCTATAGAAGTGCCTCTCTCTGTAAAGGGAACCGGGGGCGACTGCAGTAAAGAGGTCAATGTCTAAGTTACAGGTTTAAAAATAGAGTTGCTAAATTCCACCCATGCAGTTCAGATAAAGGAGGTAAAGTGAAGCAGGTCAGAAGAGGTTTGATATGTTCAGTCTGGTTGGTTATTCTTTAAAACCACTGAAGTTTCACAGTGCTATCTCTCAGTAACAGGATCCTACATATGGAAAAACGCTTTAATTAGCTATCGATACAGCAGAGCTTAGATCTGAGAACTCCTTTGTGTCAGACACTGCACTAAGAAATGGTGGGAGACGACACAGTTCCAGCAAGAGTGTAGGCTCAAGAACAGAAAGTGGGAGGAAACACAGAGGTCACTCACCCATTAATTATAGAATCATAGAATCACCAAGGTTGGAAAAGACCTCCAAGATCATCCAGTCCAACCGTCCACCTGTCACCAGTAGTTCTCTCTAAACCGTGTTCCTCAACACAACGTCTGAAAGTTCTTTAAATACCTCCAGGGTTGGTGACTCCACTGCCACCCTGGGCAGCCCATTCCAGCTTGATATTTAGCTTGTTTTTTTTTTTACAAAAGCCTACAATCAGTTCCTAATTTGAATGTCTTTCTATTTCTGCTTTAAAATGTATTATATGACATGCAAGATATGACTTTAAGTGCAAAAATGTTGCACGGAAAGTCAGTGCAGTAAAATGGAGTAAAGATCTGGAAGAAGTCTGTATTAACATTTTTCTGCCTGCACCTGACAAGTCACAGTAAGGATCTGGCCTCTGGGATATGCACTTCTGAAGGCTTCTTGGGACAGTAGTGGTATGGAAAGACTCTGTAACTGTGCCACAAGTCTGCACTTAAGGCAGTGAGGATGCATATGGTGTAAGAAATGAGACTGATCACAGCAGGGGAAGGGCCTGGGGAGTGGGGTGATAGAAAATCCCCAAGGTGATGCGGGATAGGGTGCTGAGGCCCAGCTGATACTGTGGGGACCAGGGACAACACTGGGGTGCTAACAGCCCTAAGCTTTACAGAAAACACATGGACTCAATGAACCTGTTGCTGTTGCTTTTGGAGCCTGAAGGGATTTGCAGGCATGATGTGGTCAGCTCAGTTTGAAGTAGATTAATTATGGTAGCAGTACTTTGAGCTAAAGAAGAGCAAAGGGAGGAAGTTGCAGGAGGAGGAGTATGGCACAAGAATAAAACCATGGCCTTTGGCAGGGAGAGGTGGTTTGGGGTGGACGTCAAAGTCAGTGTGAGTCAGCAGTGTGCCCTTGCTGCTAAGAAGGTTCATGGTATTCTTTTCTGCATTAGGCAAAGCATTGCCAGAAAGTCAAGACAGTTTATCCTCTTGATTCAGGATTGATGAGGGCATACACAGAGTGCTGTGTCCACTTTTGGGCTCCCCAGTCCAAGAGAGACACGGATGTACTGGAGACGGTCCAACTCAGCAATCACAACGACAAAGGGCCTGGAGCACTTCTATGAGGACAGGCTGAGAGGGATGAAACTGTTCTGTCTGGAGAAGAGGAGGCTGAGGGGGGGGAATCCTACCAACGTATACAAATACCTGAAGGAAGAATGCAAAGTGGACACAAATCGGAGCACAGGAAGTTCCCTCTGAACAGCAGACAGCACTTCTGTGATGTGCAGGTGAATGAGCACTGGCACAGGGTGCCCAGAGAGGTTTTGGGATCTCCTCCCTGGAGATCTCCAGAAGGTGACTGGATGTGGCCCTGGGCACCCTGCACTGGTGGCCTTGCTGGGCAGTGTGGAGCAGATGGACCCAGAGGGCCCTGCCAACCTCAGCTGTGCTGGGATTCTGCATTGAGCTAGAATCTGTTGAGGATATGTAATTATTGTTTTAGTCTTATTTCAGTAAGTAAAAAAGGTTGATAACCTGGAATTCAACCCAAGTCATAATTTCTTAACTGTGAGTTTCCAATCAGTTGCAGAACCAAAAAATAATAATAGTAAAAAAATCTGTTATTTACACATCTCTAAATTTCACCCTCCATATGTTGCAGAAAAAAATATAGTTTAAGAGCAGCTTGTTTGATCACCCTCTGGTCCCCACCAAATGCTGGCTGCCTGGACTGGGCTCTCCCTATATGCAGGAGGTGACTAATTGCCCTTCATTTATTTTGCAAAGATGCTTTTATTATTACACAGAGTTGCCATCTGTCCACCTTGGATGACAGTCCCTGGGGATTTTAATCCTCAATGGTATCACTTCAGGTGCCTCTCCAAAGGGCAAAGATTGGCCTACTTTCTTCTCTGCACAATGCAGAGATTTCTCCATCAGACAAGTTCTGAGTGAAAGACTTACTCTGAATGCTTCGATCACACTTTGCCTCCTCTGCAAAGGGGCTGTGTGAAAGAGGGATTCAGTCAGATGGCCACATTTAGATTTTCTGACAAATTTAGTTTTAGGTCAGCTTCTTCCTTTCTTTCTTTAGTTTCTTTTTCCTTCCCTGAAGCCTTTTTTTTTTTTTTTTGGAAAGTGACATAGACTGATCACGTAGAACTCTTTCTTTTGAAATGATAATTTGACACTTCTTTTCAAAGATGTCTAAGTGAAGTATTTAGACTTTACTGGAAATCTTCCTTCCCTCCTTTATTTATTTATTTATTTATTTTTCTTTCTATACATTTTTTTAGTTAGTCAAGAGTGATTAGCTAAACTGGAAGCAAACTCCAGAACAATATCAATCCCATCAGAAAGAGTGTTTTTCAGGCACAGTTGCATTTACATGTGCACACATGAAGCCAAGTGGATCCCCAAAGCTACTGCTTTGTGCAGGCATATTTTCCTTCTGTCATTTCTGCGTGGATGACTGCATTTGTGGGATTTTTTTGTAACAGGGATAATGATTAGAAGTAGCCTTCATTTGCATGCTTTGTGACTTTTGCAGTCAGGACTGTGGCAAGCAGTGCAGGGATGTGGCTCAGGATAACTGCAGAACACACCCCACTCTTTGTGACTTACAGCATTTGCACAGTGAAACCTGCAGGGCTGGTTAGCTCAGCCTGACTCCCAATGCCTGTAGTCAGCACCAGCTGACTCCAAAGCAGAAAACAAAAGGAGAGCCATGGAGTGATGGCAGAATCCAAGGATGTGGATGTGGCACTGACCTGGGCTGGCAGCAGACAAGAATCCTCCACTGCCCATACGGTGTTCTCAGTGCAGGTGACATGGTGCTGGACCCAGTGGGGATGCAACTGGACCCCAACTTCAGTTCAGCTACAGCCCTTAAAAAGGACTTTGCCAAAACTGTCAGTCTTGTCCGCATCCAAACTGCCTGTATGCTTCTGCCACAGCAGAAGGAATGGTCACAGCATCGATCAGAACCACAAGGCCTGGCTGCTTCGCAAGGTCACCTCATCACATCCACCTGTGCCACACCATAGTGGCAGAGCTGTGCCCTGGGACCACCCTGTGCACCCTGCAGCTGCTGTGGTTGCCCCAGCACTCCCCACAAGCTTCAGGAGCACAGGGACAATACAAGGAGTGCTTTGGACACGCAGCAGGGAGAAGGCATCCGAGCACTCATCTGACCTTGTACCCGAGGCCTCCCTTCTTTGTGACCCAATTTACGCAGCTGGACATAAGATTATTTAGTTCTCTCTGTAGGTTCCTAGCAGAAGAATTTAGTATTTACACTGTGTTGAGGAAAATGTTATGAAACGCTTTTGAATGAGCAGATGGAATGGCATCCACTCGGGGCCTGCTTATTTTCTCTCTTGGCCTTTCAGAGTGTTGGACAATAATTTAATGTTACCCATGACACCTGGCAGCATTAAGCAGATTCTCATTTTATTCAGGTTCGATCACTGTGTTTGCAGGGGCCCAGGGAAGAGCAGAGCTCCGGGGGCTGCCAGGAGCAAGAGTTCAGCCAGGTCTGAATGGGAGCCAGGAGAGCTCCAGCTCCAGTGCATGGAACACCAAACCGGTGCTGGGCTCCGAGCTCCTGCCAGAGTTCAAACCTTAATACAACTGCTTCTGTTGTTTTTATTTCCAACCAGTCCTGCCCACTGCCATACCGACTGCCTGGAGGAACAACATCTGAGACGAGGGATCCTAAATAAACTCAACAGCATGGCTTCAAATTTAACAGTTGTGGGTACTGTACTATTCCTTGTGCTTTAGCAATACTCCTATTATAAAGACATTTACTCGGTTCCCTGGGGAGAACATGATCAAGTTTTACTCTGAGATACTCAGCAAATGTGACAGTGCTAAATGGGAGGGTCTTCAGGCAAGAATAAAGCCAGCTTTAAGCATGGCAGAAGGAGGGAGAGAATGAAGCAGGGAGAGAGAGAGCAAATTTATTACTACAGCTGATCACATATGCTGTCTCAGAGGAGATGATATGAAAGACATGGAACATCATTTGCACTAATTAGAAGAACAGTGTCACCCTGATGTATAAATATTTTAGATTTCAACACATGTACTGTAGAGGTCATCAGCAGAAGGCCTGAGGAGCGGAGCATACCGTGAGTGGAAGCAGCTGTTCACACTCTGGTATTCCTTATAGGGAACACACATGGTGCCAATAGATAGTGTACCCTTCAGGGAATCCTTCCTAAAACAATTGGAAAGACAGAAGGCAAGAAGAAGAGAAAGGTCTCCAAGTCAGTGAATGAGTTCAGAGGGGAAAACTCATGGTTACCTGGGACTGTGTAAGGGCCAGAAGGGATTACCGAGGCTGCCCTTTAGCAGGTACACTTAAAGCAGTGGAAACTTAATGTGCTCGTTGGCATCTCCCACTTCTCAAGTCATTATTTCAGCCTGCTGCTGATTACAACTGCCTGTTTCAGGTTTTCCCCTTGGCACAGTCTGTTCTGTGTTTTCAGTTTCCCTTCTGTAAAGCGCTTCTATCCAGCTTACTTAGCACCACTTCTCACCTGAGCGCTAGCTGCTAACCCTTCTTTTCAAATGATCTGTTTGGTAATTGATAGGGTTGTACCTGTAAAATGAGCTTCTCCCTGCCAAAGACAGCAACTGCTAAGTCAGGGCAGTTGTCATCTCTTTAAAGTAAATTCCAATAGGCTCCACAGGAACCTTTGCTGGTCTCAGTGGATTACAATTGCTTCTGCTGTTTTCTGCTGGAAGACCAGTCTGCAAAGACTAATTTTTAATGGATTACCTGTTTTATAATCTGATTTCTAGTTGAAATTAGTAGGAAAGAAGTTGCATGGCTCTCAGCTGGAATTTGCAGTGAGACACTCAACTACTTCAGCTCTAGAGGCTGTTTCTAGCTAATCCTGCAGGGTGGATTTTATTTTACAAAAGAATCTACCCAACAGAATTAGAAGATAGATGCAAAAGGCCAAGTTCTTGCTGCACCACACCTTTCTCTGTTAGGCTTGCCCCAGAGAATCGTGCCATCCCCTGCCTGTGTTCCTGCCTTTGGCTGAGTCTTTTCCACAGAAAGCAATACACTAACCTTGGTGGAAAGTAGTTCATAGTAGGAGGGAAAATCAGTCTCAGCTTAAACAAATTGCTTTCTCAGTCTCTACAGCTGTCTTGGCTATATTCTTTATGAGATGGGTTTTTCATTAGCTGTGTTGGCTCAACATGAAGCCTTGAAGAAGCTGATGATGAAGGTGTGTGGTGAGAACACAGGGCTCCCAGCCAGGTGCCCTGCCCTGCCCTACCAGCAGCACTTGTACAGCAGGCAGGGACATCTTCCTCAGGCAGCATTTGCTGAATGGGCACAGAGGCTACCAGTGCATCCAGAGAGACTGGTGCTTATCTGTAATGTGCTGCATCCCCTGGGTGTAACTCTTCCTTCAGCCTTATTCATGGCGACACAAGCACCGCAGAACAACCCTAAATGCCATGCGCTGCAAGGCATGGGGCTGCCCAGGTTTAGACATTGCTGAGGTGGAAGAAAAATGCCTGAGAAACTGATCTGGCTGGGGCTAAGAGATGAACCTAGAGAGGAGGGACAGGAAATATTGCCTGTGAAGCCTGTTTCAGTAATTAGATTTCCCTAAACTACAGCTCAACTTAGTCCTTAGATGGAAAGTGTCCTGCTTGTTCCACCAGTGTTAGAAGAGGTCACAAGTCTTTCTGAAATGCAGAAAAGCATAGAAAACTAGGGCAAAAGCATCAGGAATGTGTGTCTCCTAGCAGGTGTTTGTTTCATTGCTTCTTTGAGATGGTGATTGAACAGTCCAGCACTACATTACCTTTAAGACTGAACAGTTTCGTACCATGCAGCCTGATCTTTCTTGTTGCAGATTAAGAGTTTTGTCATGCCTATTCTTATTTTTTTAATACTACATGTGAAGATCTTCTCTTTGCTGCAATGGATAGAAATATCCTGTTCTCTAAATTAAAAAGAAAAAATCCCCAAACAGCTGTTCTCTGTGTGCTTTTTACCTCCTGCAAACAGTGAAAGAAAATATATCAATGAATACTTTTCCCTGTAGAAATAGACTCTCTTTGCAAATGGGGTGGCTCAAGCATATGTCACTTGCCTATGATGACAGCAACCTGAGAAACAGCAGTAATCTGAGCACTTCTTGTCATGTGAAACGAGGTTGTTTGCACTGGATGAGATCAGATTTTCTTGAAGCCACCTCAGCTGTTACTCACCACTTTGTGCTCTTTGAGATGGCCACAAATAGTCTGATTGTTCATTTTTATGGCTTGATAATTCAGTGACTTACTGTCCATGCTGAGTAGGGGGCAGGCTCACCCTCTTTCGACTCTGTGGAAGTCCACTGCTTCACCACAGTTCTTTCATATCAACCAAAATCAGCTTCAGTGTCATCTTGGCCAGGTCCCTCAGGATGCCTGGAGTGGATTTCCCCAGGAGCAGGCAATCAGAACACATCCAGTTCACCCAATTACTTTCTAACCTCTCCTTCTCTTTTTCCAACAGGAGTTTTTGTACTTTGTTGCAGGTGTTAATTGCATCAGTCATTTTAACAAGTGATCTCTTTGAATGTTACTTACATTTTTCCCTCTTCAGAGTACTGCTGAAATGTCAGCACTGTAACCCTACAGTCTCACGCTCAGCCCTCCAGTGTGTACAGTGCCCCACTTTCTGGTAGAACATCGCTGAAACAGAGCTATGCATCAGTTATTTCAACGGTGAGACTCAGATAGATGTCGTAAAGCTACTTGCCTTCCTGTGTGCCTGTGTGGCACTTTGGGAGTCCATGGAGCATGGAATGGCCATACAGCAGGATCAGAAGAGGTCACACTGGCAGCCTCTATTGGAAGCAGCTTGTCAGGTCCAACAATGAAAGTCCTTCTCAGGTTTTCTGTATTTCAGCCCTGAGAATATTGAAATATACAACTACCATAATTAATCCTTTTTCTTTGTCTCTGAAGGTCACTGCCTCTGCTTGACCTTCCCCATGGCAAGAGTTTTCCATGGAGGACACACAGTGCTTCCCTGCCCACCATACTTCTGGCTACAAGCTGTCTTAGACAATCTTCCTGGAAAGATTGTTTTATTAGAGTTCTGTCATTTCCTTTCATGGCCATATATAATTACCTTGCAATTGTCTGGTACCTTCAGATTGCTCACGCCTGAGAGCAGAAGCACCCAAATTCCACTCAGGTGTCATTGCTGTCTCACTCTGATACCACGTTCTTCATTACAAGCATTAGTGCTTTATTTGACTTACTGAACAGTATGGGCAAAAGTCTTAATCCTAACCAGGATCCCTCGCTTCAGATGGCATGCACACATGAATCTGAGCTGGTTTTCTCATTTCCAGGGGCTTTTAAACAACTGTAAAGGTGGGTATGTGACAAAGGTAGAGCAGGCAGAGAAATGGCAAAGGATAACGGGTAGTATACATTGACTGTAGGCAAAAGCTGTGACTCCTAATTATTTCAAAACCTTTAAAAGTTTTGATAAAAAGGTGATCAAAACTATTGTTTATTTCTGTTAATGGATTCTCTTTTAATTATTTACAACTGTTAACTGGATATAAAATGAGAGCACTCTGTAACAAAAGGCACAGGAGCAGCCAGACAAAAGGGCAGTCCTGGCTGGCAGCTCACTTAGAATAGAGATGTCAGCTGCAAAAGGAAAACTGTGCTGATGAATAAGAGCAGGTAAGGAGAGAGGAGTAGAAGAACAGGGCATTTCAGTGCTGTGATCAGGCCCACCATGGGCTTGTTTGGAAGCCAGGGATACAGCTGCCTGTTACCATGTTGAGAGAGCAAAACTAAGTGCCAGATGTCAAGCATATAGACTGTCATTGCCAAAAGGGAGTGTCCTGTCTGATGTCAGGGCTGCTTTGGAGGTAACAGAAATGAGTCAGTTTCTTAATTGGGGCAGTCCAATTCATTTCAATTCTTCTTCTGGTTTTGATAGGTTCAAATAAATTGTATTAGGCAAGTTTGATTCTGTCTGGGGATTTTGGCCCTTGAAAGGTGATTGTGATATTGGCTGTTTCTACATAGCGGATTTTGTATGGAAACCTTGATGCTCTTAGATTAAGATCCAATGGAGACAAGTCTCATGATTTTGCAGCCAAGGGAAAAACACAGTGTTTCCTCAGTGCAGTCATCCCTTCACCGATCAGCTTTCTAACATTAAGTCATTTCTTGTTTCTGAAATAGTAGATTCTTTTTGGGCAGCATTCCTGCTATCCATTGAAAGCAAAGAGTTGCTGCCAGTATTCAGGCCGAGTTAAAATGGGATTGGCACAAAAGTTGGGTTGAAATGACCTATGCAGATAACTTGGTTTGGCAGAGGCTGAGGTGCTGTTTATAGTCACATTAAGAAGCATGAGAATGGAGGGGTGGAGCTCCTCCGTGGGCTTGTGGAGATGTGGGAGAGAGAACAGAGAAAGGCAAGAGGAGGAGACTCGCCCCTTGGCAGCCTCAGGCAAGGAGTCAAGCTTGTGAAGGAGCAGCCTGAAGGCCAGAGCTGCCGAGAAACACCCAGCCTCCCGCACAAAAGAAATGCTCATCTGCGTTCCTCTGCCTTTCCCACAGCTCAGCAGTGCCTGTGAAAAATTACAGCAAGTTAGCCAAGGCACGACAATTTTAAAGCTGCCTTCAACACGCTTGTAATATATTCAGCTGGGCTTTCTCCATCACATAGTGAGTATTCTGAAAAGCCTGGGACCCCAGAAGCTATCCACATGATTTTTTTTTGCTTGAAGTTTATATGTTTAGGAATGTTTTATTAGTAAAACATGTTCTGGCAGCACCGGTGGGGTTTGGAGCCTCTCTGGGCTGCCCACAGGTATGGAAAGCCAAACCTTGCCTCAGACCTGAGAGAGAGATGACGTGAAAAGTGCTTGGAAAAAAACAGCTGCAGCCAAGTCTGTACGATGCAAACATACATACTCACATGCAAAAGGGCAGTTTTCCTCCAGCAGAGATTTGGCACAGGCAGATTAAACTGGTGTGTCCTGCCAGCACTTCGAACAGGCATGCTCACACGCCTCATGGAGAAAAAGTGGGACTTCAGCTGTTTCCATGAGAGACTGTGTACATATACGCACGCTTATGAACTCAGGGGAAAAAAGCAAAAAACCACACGTGTAACTATACATATTCACATTTGTACATGTGAGCATGTGTCTGTGTGTATATTTACATGGCTCGTGCCTGAGCTGCCAGCTGCAATGCCCAGGGCGCAGCCACCCAAGCCCGGTGCTGGCAGAACAGCTGGCAGAGGGAGGCAGCAGGGGGAGGCTGCAGCAGGAACCCTGTGTGTTCCTCACTCAGTGTTCCAGCACACTGTGAAAATGTAGCTTATTTTGGCCTGAGGCAGAAGCTGGTGGGCACTGCTTCCTTGTTACTGTGCCACAAGGGGAGAAAAAGGGGTAGAAGAGAGAAGGAGCAAGATGAAACATGTGGAGTTTTATCGTACCTAAATTAGAGGGAAATCCCAAGCAGGGATCATCCTGAGGGATGATGGGGTTGGCAAGATGTGCAAGGAAGATGATATTAACACGCATGGTTTGTATGAGTCAGACAAGGATAATAGAAGTATTACAATGCAGGGAAAAAAATGAGGCCAATGCACTCCTGATAGTGGAGACGACAGCTGCTCACTCTTCTCTCCTCCCTGATTTAGTTTTTGTTAAGTGAATCCAGTGGGGAAAAGTGGAGAATTGGGAAGCACCGTAGGTTTCTCTCCAGAGCCATGGTGCAGCAGTGACTTGGATGGCTATGGTAAAGAAAGAAGGAAAAAATGCACCAAGAAACAAATGTGACAAGAGACGAGAGAGTGAAGGTGTGAAAAGAGCAGAGGGAATGTGGAAAGTCAACATAAGAGAGAGAGGACTCTCACAGCAGTGAAGTCAGAGATTTCTGTGGTTGGAGAGCACAACATCTAAAAGAAGAAAGACAGAAGCCCCAACAGCTGGAGTAGGAGTGGTACTGAGGGCAGTTGCACCAGTCTGTTGGAGATGAAGTGGCAAGTAGGAGGCCATAACATTAGCAGGTGGGTGGTGGGGATGTCTCGACAGATGCCAAAGTCTTGAGGCCAGAGATTGCAAAAGAAGTGACATCAGAGGAAGAGGGGAATTGCTGGCATGATACCATAGAGGTTGCAGTTTTGCTGCTTGTTTCCGGATGCAACTCATCCATAAAAATCAAGCGTGTTTTAAACACTGATAAAAAAATAAAGATCTTAAGTCTCAATCTAAAATAGACATATCAAGAGCCTAAAAGCCAAACCACTCATCCACTCTAAGTGCTCAGGGATGAAAAACAGTGGCTCACAAGAATGTTAAGCTTATGATTTATTATGGTTACACCTGAAACACAAAACGTTTTTTTAACATTTAAGAACACATGATAATGCTTATAATCATACATTTAAAACAACTGTGCACAGAGCAAATTAAAACGTTCTTCAAATCTGAGATCTTAAATGAATACACAGCCCCTGCACAGGCAGATCTGGCAAATTCTGAGTCTGATTTGCTTTTCAGATGACTACCAAGAAGTGCCTGTAAAATCTGGGCAATTGCATCAAAGTAAAATAAGTGTGAGTGAAAGGAGAATCGGTTCTTGACGTCCACAGAGGATGGCTGTAAACAGGGTGTCAACACATTTCCTCCTGATGCAGATACAAAGCCCTTGTTAACACAGTGTGATGACACTTGAATTGTCATGAAACCACGTTACTCATTTTCAGCAGAGGACAGATACATCAAGATTGAAGGCATGATGAAAGTAGAACTATATATGCTTATAATCATGCATGACCAGCTGCTCTGAAGCAGTAACAGCTCTGTGCATGGAAGCAGTGCACAAAAGCAATGAATGCGTATAGCTGCCTACAACAGGAGCACATTTAAATACTGAGCTCAAGGTGAGCAGAACCACAGAATCACAGAATTGTAGGGGTTGGAAGGGACATTTAGAGATCGAGTCCAACCCGCTGCCAAAGCAGCTCCCTAGCCCAGGTTGCACAGGTAGGCGTCCAGGCGGGTCTGGAACGTCTCCAAGAAGGAGACTCCACCACCTCTCTGTGCAGCCTGTGCTAGTGCTCCATCACTGCACTGTGAAGAAGTTCCCACATACATTTGTGCAGAACTTCCTATGCCTCAGTTTGTGGCCATTTCCCCTCATCCTATCACCACACACTGCTGAGAATAGTCCAGCCTCATCCCTTTGCCTCCTGCTCCTTAGATATTTATACATGTGGATCACATTCCCTCTGAGCCTTCTTTTTTCAAGGCTGAACAGCCCCAGGTCTCTCAGCCTTTCCTCATAAGGGAGGTGTTCCACACCCTTTATCATCTTCATAGCCCTATGCTGGTCTGTTTCCAGGAGATCCCTGTCTTTTTTTTACCAGGGAGCCCAGAACTGGACACAGTACTCCAGCCTGCAGAATTGTCTCTTACAGATTTAACATTATAACAGGGAAAGGGCTGATAGCTTTATGCTGATGCACACAAAACTGTCACAAGTATTTACACAGTATCACACAAAGACAAGAAGACCAGAAGAGTAAGTGAAACAAAATGTCCCAGATAGCTTGTCCCAGAAAACTTGCCTCAAACTTCAGATGCAATATGCCTAGCCTGCAAAACAAGGATGAGAGATACAACGATCCTCAGAAACTTTGGCAGAGGCTTCATGTGCAAAAACAAGTTAAAGTTTGAACAGAGCACTGCTGACTCATGAATGCAGGGGTAATGAACAAGCTGGCAGCTTTTCTGGAAAAAAAAAAAAAAAAAAAAAAAAAAGCAGAAAACAAAACAAAACAAAAAAAAAAAAAAACCCCAAAACAGCAAAAAAAAAAAAAAAAAAAATATATATATATATATACACAGCTAAATAGACACTAATATCTAAGTCCCAAATTAGCTGACTGAAAATATGTCATTAATTTAAAAATGTACAGTTTGATAAAGGCTGTGCACTACAAACTCTTTTGTCCTAGAAAAAGGGCTGCTCAACTTGTTCTAATCTTGCAGAGTTAATCCTGAGAGGAACATTTCAGCCGGCACACATTTCATTATGTCATCCAAATGGAGCTGGAAGCCATGCCATTGTCTAGTGTCACAAGCAACCTCTAAGCCAAGAGCAGAGCTATATTTGGAAATGTTTCTGATTCGCAGACAGCCTATTTTGTGTCATCCACAAAGCACAAGAAGGAAGATATTCCTGTCCAAAACAAAAATAAATTGGCCTTCTTCAGACCGTGGTTTGAAATTTCCTGGTTCGTTATACGCTGGGCTGACTCTTAGCCAGTGGAGTGGGACAGTTAGTTTGCTCTGAGGGATGTTAGCTATCTGCAGCCTATTGAATGTCTGGAGACATCTGCAGAGAAGTCTTTCTAGAGAGGTATTTTAGAAATGCTCATGTTTCCTTCTTGATGAGGGAAGAATAGAAGGCTAATTTATGCTGAGAACTGAACTTCAGGATGGCTGATGTTGGCAGAGAGGACTACCACTTCCAGCTCCCCTGGTTCCACATCAGGAAGATACAGGATATCCTCCAGACAAAATTTTGCAGTGTTGTTCAACAAGTCAGAAACAATCAAAACGTAACAATTTCCTGCAGAAGGATTACTGGATGATATCCACCGTAGCCTGTAACTGTGACCATTCCTAGAAAGTGGCTGCATAAAATCACAAGGCTGATTTTTTAGCAGCTCACACCCTTCATAAAGAGCGGTGCCAAACATCTTTGCATTATACAGCTGAGTTCAATTATGATCCAAATAGGTTCTTTCCAATGACAAATCTAGTACCATGCTCCAGTCAGTCATGTTGGTGCCTGGAAATGTGCCACTTTGTGCTGTTCAACTTGACGGATTTTGGCACCAGAAGATCCAAGAAAGAAATCCCATGGTCAGCACTTTTGAGAAGAAATCTGCCCTGAACTTTCATAGCCATAACCTGAAACTCAACCATCATTTGTGTATACATATCTGCGATAGCTTCCTGAGACAGATTCTATTCTTTGACTAGTTTATAGTTATTGAACAAATTTAATAATATACCAAATGGATGCGATTTCCTTGGTAGTCATTCTCACTGTTAGCATGCCCTCAAGACCCTCTGCAGTTTGAAGCGGAACACTGATGTCTAAGTTATGCATCTCTAATTTAGGGCCACACTGTAATTACTGCTTCCAGTAGATTCCTGGCTTGTTTGCAGGCATGCTGGGCCGAAGCTCCCAGGACTGATCTTTAGCTAGGCAGAACTTTTGGTCTTCCTATCCAGCCCAAACAGGCAAAATGTCATAATGCAGAATGTATTTTTACCTGAATACCAGCCATCAGAGCCCATTGCCATGTGCACTGGAGGAGAAACTGCTACGTAACTTAAAAGAAAGTGATAGCAGAGCAGACAAGCAAATTCTCTATGCCTATGGACAACAGGGATGGCTACCCCAGACTGAGATTCCTATTTGGAGACAATCATATAGAAAGTCATAAATCAAGGCCTTTCAAGTTGTGCACCCCAAGGCTACAGTTCCAAACTATATTTTGGTCTGTGCCTCAGAAGCATGTCCCCAGATATGCTGTGCCCATCTGCCAAAGTGCTGCGTGTGCCCCATGATGGTTGGTCCTCTCCTACCTCCCAGTGACCTCCCCTTGTCACTACTTGGCCTGGCTCAATCCGAAACACTCAGATCCTCTGAGAAAAAGGAACAGATTCACTTGGAAACATCTGGATCTTCCTCTCCAGTGGCAAGAACCTTTTTTGGCATGTTAGCATGCATCATGCTCTGCTCCTGCTGTCACCTGTGCCCTAAGGTGATAAATCTCCAGTAGGGAGTCTCACAGCTGGTGGGACCTGTCTGCACCTGGGGCTCTGCTGATGACTGACCCACTGATGTATATGAAGAGAAAAAGCCTGAGCAAACAGGATGTGCTGTTACATTCCCTTATTTCCCTGTTATTTCAGGATAACACGACTGAATAGCCAATATCATGTTATTAGTTCATAGCTACCTGCTGTGAAATGCATTTGTAATTTCTGTATTAGGCACATCAGATTCTCTTCTCCACATACCTTATTTCCATGCATGTTTCCCTAGTTTGCCTGTGGGCACTTGCAGCCTCACTCTCATTTATATTCATCTCTCTCCTGGTAGTGATGAGGGGTCTCAAAAAGGTCATAAATAAAGATTATAGCATTTCTAAGATTCTTTCTCACTGCCACACTTGTGTGAAGTCCTGTGAAGTGGCTTCAGTGTACCTTGCCTGGTAATGTTGGCAAGCAATGTTGGCATCAATCTATTTTTGCATAGATATATATATGCAAAAATAATATATATATTATATGGTCTTACTTAAACACATTTTGGCTTGTACTGTGGCAAGCCCTGCATTCAGAAAGGTTTTCTTTCCTCTGCCTGGAATTTTTTGAATGTACATTGTCCAGCTATGTGCAGTTACATCACCTACATCATATATTTATAGACCTTTACTCCCAATAGCTTTGAAGCGTGGCTGTGATACATTAAATATCATACAAAATATATACTAAAACTGTACTTGATCTTGTGTAAACACAGATTTTATTTCACTGGTCAGTTAAACAGTGACTGAAAGAAAAATTCATCTAACCTCTAGCCTAAGCAAAATGAAACACATGTATTTTTCAGTGTTCAGCCCCGAACATCAAACAAATGAATTAATTCACTTTTGAATTTACTGTTGTGCTGCCAGAAGTGTTTTGGAATAATCAAGAACAAAAGAGATCGATTCAAACCCAGTAAGTAATGTTTACCTGAGCATAACTCATTTCATCCAAAAGAATACAAAGGCACTTGGACAGATCCAGTTCCATTGACACAGTCATATGAATAATCTTCCTGAGCCTGGCCTTGCCCCACCTTTTATGCACTGTAGCTCTTTCCAGAGGCAGCAAAGTGTTTCTCTTCTCGACTGGCCACATTTTAGGGCAGTGCCTAAAACCATTGGTGTTGGTGTCATTGGGAAAGAGAGTATCCCTGACAGAGTGAAATGAAACAGTATCAGATGTGACACATGAGAAGTGCTGAATGGAATTGGTCCCATGTTTCAGGGGTGTACATGGTCTATATGCAGAATATTATTACCAGTTTTACCATAACTGTATCAGAATAAAATAATCCTCTCCAGCCAAATCATGCTGTATATAAAGGCAATGTACATTAGCTGCGAGGTCTGGATGAAATTAGTTACAATATCATACATTTCATTTGAAATCAAAGAAATGGTTATAAAAATAAATGAGATTATGCTCAGCAACAAATGGCTAATAGTTCTGGGAGGCAAGATTGATATATTTACTGTTAATTTCTGAGTTACATACTTATTTTCTGCTAAGGACAGTGAAAAATAAGACAGCAGCCAGGAAGATTCAATAAGGTGCCTTGGCTGGAGTTTTTTGCATGGTTTTTTTTTTGCATGTGTCATTTTTCTCAATCACTGCAGCTTGATCTTTGCAATTGATGCAAAGGTTGTTCTACCCAGCAGCAATCACAATATAATTTGCAAGCAGCAGGCAAAATGTGACAAAACATTCTCCAGAAGCAAGAACAGTTAATGTTCATTCTGAAAAACCAACAAAAATCAACCAACAAAAATAAACATAAATTCTGCAATGTTGTATTAATTCATCTTGAAATATATATCATTTCTATTGAATTTATACACTAGGGTCTAAAGAAATATTTCTACCTGTGCAACCTGGGCTAGGGAGCTGCTTCGGCAGGGGGTTGGACTCGATGATCTCTGGAGGTCCCTTCCAACCCCTACAATTCTGTGATTCTGTGGTTCTGTGATTCTTTTTTGCCAAGTCCCAAGGCCTGTGTTACGTAAGACTTCAGCCAGTGTGATCACCATAGAACTGTCTGAACTTAAAATCTACGAATCCGCGCGTTGAAACAGCTTTGAAATCAGAGTGCCAATAGACAGGCTCTTGTCCCAGGCAGATGCTGAGAACTCTGGGATAATTTACATTTTGATCCATTTCTGAGATGTAGAGCTTCTGCTGTAGAATATGTCCTTGACCCACTTTTGCATCTGTCTCCTCTTCCGACAATAGCAGTGTTTTCTCATATCCTTTTCTCTGGCTTGCAGTTGAAATGCAGTTTTGCAAGGTGAACACCAAAAAGCAGGCTAGATTTGGAAGCTACTCTTCAACTGTCTAGCAAGAAAAACGCCTGTGGGCTGAAAATAGAACGGGTAATCTAGATCCAGCTGATAGATTGGTTACACTGGGGATATCACAGCTGATCTTCAAACACAAAACAAGACTGACAAAAGTGCAATGATAAGGTGAACTAGCAAGGTGAATGAAACAGGAACAGTGGAGATCAGAGGTTGTGCAGCCTTGACTAATTCTTGTCTACAGCTATATATGTTTCTCCTTTCCCATCTTGTTAGATATGTGTGCATTTGTGTCTTCTTGACAGATTGGCTAGAGACACAAAGCCTACAGGGAGATCTGATCTACCAAGCAGAGCTGTCGACTTTGTGTGTCATTCGTGTGTGACTGGAGATTCCCAGAGATCCACATAGTTCAATCCCTTCACCTCAGAAGTGAGAATGAGTCTCTCAGGGCATTTCTCACATTCTGTAGTATGATAGCAATCCATTCCTGTTTAGTCAAGGTCATCATTGCTTTTTGAAGTTGTTTGTGCCTGGCAGATTCTTTGATATCACAAATGAAAAGGGTACTCCATATGTTCTGAAAAAGCCTGCAGGAGCTGACAAAGATTCCCTGGTATTACTAAATTGAGTGAGAAACCTTAACAGTGGCAAGCAGTCAGTTTACTCTCAGAGCCCCCTGTTCCCAGGACTCTGCTCCACAAGCATGTCCATCTACCACATCAGCTCTCAGTTCCCTATCCACACTGTGCCCTGACTTGTTGCTGTCAGGCCATGGCAGACACTGAATTCCCTAGTTTCCCTCTCAATCTCAGCACATCCTTCTCTTTACCATATCCTTCCCCTGCTCCTGGCTTCCAGCACTGTTTGTAACAGTATCAAAGACTGCAAAGCCTCAAAAATGAAAAGATGGGGCAATCGCAGCCTGAGGGGACAAAGTCACAGGCAGTTGAGGGCAGGAGGAAAGGTTAGGGCTTGTCATGGATGTGCAAAGATGCTCTCTGCACTGCACCACAGAGACTGGAGCCCCATGGAGGCTTGCAGTGCTCATGTCATTCTTGCCCGGGGCTCTGTGGAAATTAGTGTCAGTCTCTAAGGAAATGTACAACCCTTAAAGATACACTATTTTTTTTTACAAGCACAGGCTATACTTATGGTGAACCAGCTACTAAGAAGTGGACATCACATCACTGATTCAAAATAGATGTTAAAGGTGTGAATTTTAGCAGGTGATTCTGTTGATCTTGTGTTATATTGCAGAGAACAGCAAAACAATGTTGAATTTCCTAATTAAAGATGAATGAAGAGCCCACTTGTGGAAATATCTACCAGGATGATGCTGATACTGAGCATTCCACTCAGGGCATGCAGAATTCTTGGTTTACCATAGTGTCTGTTACTTCCAAGACTCTCTCATCTCAAGTCTTTCTTCTGCTCTGAGCAAAGCAGCATCAGGATGTTCCATCTACATCCCCAGGATATGGATCAAAATGGAAATTACACTCAAAGTCTATCCAGGGGACAGGCAGTCCCTGGACATGGCAGTCTTGACATTTTATGATCTATGTGGGAAAAAATGGCTTAAGCATGAAGCTTCTGTTGCCTTCTTTCTCCTGAAGATGCCTTGCCGTTTTTCAGAGTTCTACAAGGTTTATTTATATCTAGGTAGAAAAAGGACAAAAACCAAGTGACCCTTGTATGACTTGTCTGGACTAAGCTGACAAGCATACTGTATGGGTGATTTATATTTAGAGCAAGGCCCAGAGGTGTCTAAAACAATCTACTTTTAGAAGCTGTCATATTCTATATCTGCTCTTAAAGGAAGCTGGACCTCAGTGTTACTCTGTCATTAAAACACATAACAATCAGAAGAGAGGGCAATGTGTGAGAACAAGCACATATGTCCAGGTTAGAGAGGCACCTGTTTTCACTCCTTCATGGCTGCAGATTAATGACTAAAGCAATTCTGTTCTTATCATTCAGCTGTACAAATGGTATTTCTGCAACCAATAGACAATCTTACACAAATTACTTCACTGATTGTAGATGACTGGATTTTCTCCAGTTATCCCCATCTTCTTACATGTGCTGCTCCTGCACAGGTGCTGCATTGGGCGCAGTTTTGTAAGCTGATGTCTTCCTCACAGCTGCTGGAACTACAGCATGTCCCCAGGGTACGCTGTCTGCCTGGGTTCCTGCGCCGATTCTTTATTACTTTGCTACCACTGTCATTTCAATGAGTTCATATCACAGAGCGTGGGGGAGATGGAAAATGAAAAGGCCTCCTTGTGGGAGACTCAATTGCTTGAGGTGAAGATTTCTATCTTTCTCAAGCAAACATTTCTTCTCAACTGGAGGTGCGTTCACAGATGGCCATGCTTCATGGCTGAGATGTTCTGTTGATCTTCCAGTTACCCTTTCATGTAGATTTTTGAGGATTTTTCTCCACACTAGCAAAGAAAAGTTCAAATTTTCATGAGGATAGGTCAAAACAAATGAAGAAGGTTTATTTATCTCTCCATGCTACTCTGTGTAGCAAACATGTGAGCATTTACAGCTTTCTCTACAAAGATCGTGGAGCAGTCAGGTGTCATGTCTTTTTCCCCCCAAGCTTTATTCAACACCTACCAACATCACAACAACCACTGTGAATGGTCTTCTTGTCAAACAGGTTCCTCAACTGCTTGGAGCTCCCTAGCAGTGAGCATGTGGGATCTGCTATATTCAGCTACTGCCCTTACAGCACACTTATGATATATGAATATTTGCTCAGGAAGTCTTCAGAAGGAGTTGATAGGTTTGATCATTTCTCTTCCCATTTAAAAAGAAATACGAACACATATGAAGAAATGATTTTCATCTGCACATACTTCTTTGCACTTCGACTTTCAGCTTGAAAAGAGAAAGCCTTTTTGAAATGAATGCCATGAGAAAATACTACAGATCAAAATATTCTGTGTTCTTCCAGGATTTGGGAAAAGCTGTAGAGAAGCGTGGAGTTTTCACTCTAAGCCTTGGAAGCAGTAACCATGACTTTGGCTAAAAGCCAAAGGAGGAAAATGATAAATATAGAGAAGAAAAATAAATCAGCTATCCTTGGAAGAATTGTGCTCTATACTTCTTCAGCTCCTGTGTCTCTGGCCCTATAGTTTGCTTCCTGTGGTTCTGGGATTTTGAATATAGATTTTCATCTCACGAATGAAAGAGAGAGAGAGAGAGAAAGAGAGTAGCATGTATTTATACTGAATTGCTTCACTAAAATGCCTGAGAGGAGCATTTGCTATGAAAAACAATTGTTTTAACTATCTTTTTTGGCAGCACATATTGTCTTTCTGTTATGTTCAGTGGCACTTTTCCACTTACTGAAGATGCCGTAGTTAGACCTGTGCTGTAACCTCCCATCACACATGCCCTGTGTTACCTCTGAGAAACAGAGCATTTAGCACATATCCCTGAAACTGCATTTTAGCTACAGTCACCAGTCTGGCCCGCCATTAAAACTTCCCAAAGAAGAAGACATACATTTTTTTTCAGTACACGCGACATCTTTTATCTGCTTGGATGAATCTCTGTGTGTCTAGTAGTTAAGGAATTCATTCCTTTGATCGTGCCATTTTCAGATGCCATTACATTCACAAGCTCTGAATTTTTGTCAACATGCAATGGAGCACTTCCTTGGAGCACTTCCTGCTATACAGGTTATCTCACAGTGACGCCTTCCTGAGCAACCACAAACCTGGCTGCCAGGGTGCAGCTGATTTTATAGTCCTCCATGACAACAAAAGACGTAACAGTGGGAGAGGACGACCGAAGCGTATGGGAAGAGCTTGCCCCTGCAATTGCTGACTGGATGAGGCTGTCAAGTTAAGGGACATGGGGAGAACCTAAAAAATAATGGAAAATAGGATCAAATAAAATATGGATCGAACAAAAATGGACAAAAATGAGCTTTCAAGAAGTAAACTTACTAGAAAATTTGTCTTTTTTTTTTTTAATTTATCTGTCAGGGTTCCACATTTCTCACCCAGTGCCCGTCCCACGAGGTTTCCTTGTTTTGCAGCCACTTTCATTAGATAAAGATCTCAGGCAAAAATTCTGCAGCTGCAGGGGTAAGACAGCCCACAGGCAAGAAACTGAGGAACAGTGAGCTGTTTTCTTCAGCACACTTCAAGCCCACCAGTCATGCCCAGACCGCCTCTTGTGCTCCTAGCTCTCCTTTTTCCAGCAGATGCCCCACAGACAGTAGGACTCTAACCTTCCCCCACCCTGACTCCTGGACAGGAGCAGCCCCATGACGGCATGATTTGCTGAGGGAGGGACAGCCCCAGCCCAAGACAGGCTGCTTATGGCACATGGGCTCCTCGCTGGCCAAAAGACAATGCTAAGAAAGCTAACAGTCAAAAAGAAGTAGTAAGCAAAACGCCGGCCTAGGACAGGACAGCTTAAATAGAAACAGCACTGAACAGACAGAAAAAGACAAAGGTCACACTACCAGGAAGCTAATGCTAGAAAATAAAAAATGATTATGTCTTTGCTTTCTCATTTCATCCTCTTTATGTTCTCTTCCGTAATCTTTTTTTTATTTTGGCTCTGCATTGACTTCCTTTCTCTGAGGTATTTGATGCCTGTTTTCCTGCATGTTTTCTGTTTACACAAATAGATCATTAGCCTTTATGAACTGAAGCTAAAATCTATTTGAAAATACTCATTCTGATTCCAAACCCTGACAAAGGCTACACAGTGCCTGACTGGGAAGACAGAATGTGATTGTGCTGTATGTATGCTGTATTTTATTAAAAAAAAAGACAAAAAATAACCCAAAACAACACACCTTTAAAGACTTTCCCTCTCTAATGTCACAGTAATAGTCTTTTTCTTCTTTACTTCTTTAATTTCTGCTCTGTAACTCGTTGTCTCTCTGGCCCAGTGAGTCCTGAATTCCTCTCTGCAGATGCAGTAGATTGTAGCTTGTTGCACAACTTCAGGAGCTGAAGGACAGAGAAGCACTGACCTTTCCCAAATTAGTTCTTTTGCCATTAGTCTACTGTACAGAAGGGGAGTCTGTGATGACAGCAACATTTTTTCTTGAAAGAATATGCAGGTAACACCTCCAGGAGATGTTCCTGACTTGACTATCATGTGTAGTTTGGAGTGTGATGTCTCAGGGCTACTCCAGACATCTGTGGTTTGTGTCTGTCTGCTTTGACATCTCCTTACAGCATAGTTTTCCAAGTACTGGAATGAGCACAGGCACCTATCTTTCTGCCCCAGTGATTTCCTTATATGAGTTAGTCACATATAGACGTATCCCCAAATGTTTAGCGTTACCCATTTTTGTATCTAACTAAATCTCAGTTTATAAAGAGTTACCTATAATTAGCAGCTTCAACCTTTCTGCAAATTAAAATCAAAATCAGCGGTAAGAAAACAATTTGTTCCCCGATATAAAGCCTGAATCCTAATCACAGGTGGAACTTTTGTGAGCGATCCTTTTGAAGTCGTTAGGATTAATTTCATGAGTAAAGTAGCACACATACAGAAGGGCTCCCTTGGGCCTCCTTCTTTTTCTCTATTTGTAGAACGTCTAGAGGAATTCCCCTTTGTTTGCTTAATTTTCCGAATTATAGAGTGTTTTTATATTGCAGTTTTCTGAAGTAACAGTGAATTGCTTGTATGTTAATGTGTATATTTATTCCTTTGGAAGGAGATTACAAATAATAACAGTGAGTTAAAGCTTCCATTTCATTCTCACACCGCATATTTGCTGTTTTTCTTCCCTGACTCTTCACACCTGAATATGCACACAGTCACCAAGCATTCACCCAGCAATCTCAATAAGTGGCCACGAGGCTTAGGGTATTTTCAGACCAAAGGACCAGTAGTGAGGTACAGTGGGCTTTATTAGGGAGTTGACTCTTAACTTCCCCTCCCCAATATATGCCTGCACATCCCTCACTGTTACCCAAATATCACTCTGACCATGACCCCTTGGAATACTTTTCACATTTCTGTGATGGAAGAAGGCTCATTATGGAAGTACTGTAACTGTAGTGCATCCTATCCTTAGGGAGCACGAGTAGAGCTTCTCTTACAACGCACATTCAACACACATAGTCTGGCTTTCCCACACTGAGTCAGTGTGAGGCTTGAACCCTATGAAATGGGGAACTGAAGAACTCTCCACAGCTGTCTGATACCTTCAGTTTCCCAGCTTGAGGAGAGCTCGGTTTAAGTAAGTACATTGGATTGGTTCCTCTCTTGTTGCCCTAACAAACCCTGATTACATTTTAATGAGAAAGTCCTTTCCCAGTGTGTAGCCTTAAATTTGCTCTTCAGCAGGTGGCTCATGGTTTAACTCAGAAATCACCATGTAAATCCTGACAGTAGATTATACTCATTAATAATATGACACTCAGGCCCTGGGACATCAACTTAATGATTCATTTTCCTTTTAATATTAATATATTCTGCCCACTGCAAGTTCAGGTAAGGAAAAGAATTTAGCCAGGTTTTTTTTTTTTTTCTGATTATGAGTTCCTCTGGCCCATTATCTTTTAATTATGTCTCATTTTTGTACTTTTGTAGAGTGGTGATTTAATGGTATTAATAAGCTTTATCACAAGTGAGTGAGATATGTAATTTCTCAATTTCAGTGCACCCTATGAGATACTGGGCTCCCTGACACCAGAGAGCAGAAATCTCTCAGCATCTGATGGAATTAAGTTTCAGTTTCAATAAAACACTGCTGTGGAGAGTAACTGGCTGCCATAAAGCCTTTAATGGTAAGGCTCTTACAGTTTTACATGTGGAATTGCATGAGCAAAGGTTACCAGAGCTTCAACAAGCCCGGGCTAAGCCTGTGTGCGAACAGATGTGTTTGAAACAGCCCCAATAAGCATGTGAAGGATTACACTGAGTTTCTGTATTGATCTTCAACGTGGTTAGGAAAGGAAACTGAATTCAGAGAATGAGGTTTAATAACCTTGTACTTTCTCTGAAAAATAGTTTGGCAGAAATCCTAATGATCAACTGCATAGTAATCTTGTAGTGACAGTTATTGTACAGGATTTCTTCAGGAAAGACCGACACTCATGTGAGAGGCAGTTTGCATAGCTGGGGGAATGGAAGAGCTTCACAAATGAGGTGGGAAGCGTCCACACAGGAAGAGCCAAAAGCGCACATATTTCCTCCCTTTCTTGTTGCAGAGGTTCACTTTTTTCCGAGTGCATACAGGAGTGTGTCAGTGACTAAAAAGGATCAGCCACCATTAGGCTTTTCCCTGAGATTGGTTTTGTATTAATGCCACTTCACTGACTCCATCAGGATTGCTTTGGTTCTACAAGAATGGAAAACAGGAACCTTTTCCTCCCATTATGCGTGCTGGGGGTTTACACAAAGGAATAAGTCTAATGTTCTAATGAATATTAATGTTGAAAGAATCCAGAAAGGATACAGAAAATAAATAATATAGACACTTGGAAACCTTGGTATGGTCTGGGGAAAAGGGAAAACGTTTTCCTTAATGTGTAATTTGCCAGCAGTAAAATACAAATATATTGTGAGATAATCTCCTGCAAAATAATAATAAAAAAAAAGAATAAAAAATTACCATATGCTTGCACACACTCAGGATCTGACAATCTTCACTGACCAATAAAACACCGCTCCTTCTTTTAGTGCTGTAATTGATATAGTGAACTTATGTGTTCGTAAACAGCAGAAAGAGCAAATCCCTGAGCACAGAATAAAGCTTAGCCATGACAGAACATACATTGAAATAAAGGCCAACACAAATCTGAACCCAGCAAGACAGTTTAGCTTCATATATGCTCATGTCAGTATGAATATGTAGTAGCAAATGGACTTGTGGCAGTGATTCTCTGCACTCTTACTCTGAATACGTAACCAATTTTTTATAATTGTATTGAAATACAATTTTATTTTAAGTTGAGGGTGATGCTATGAAATTTTTTTCCATGGAGGGTAGAGAGAGGGAGGAGTTGCAAACCTTACTGGTGTACCACACAGTGAAGTACAAGTCTGAGTGCTGGCTGAGCCCCTACCTGCGTGCTCTCCATCTGCGCTGCTTGCATTAGTAGATTGCTGTATTTTGGTTCTCAAGTGCCTACACTGTGCTCAGCTTGAATTGCTGAAAGAACACACTGTTGTATACTCAGCCCTGCTCATGTCCAAATTATCCACAACACATTAATGAGACCCTGGTGCCGATTGTGTTCAGGCCCTTCTGAGGCAACCACTCACTGGGCTTAAGGGTTTTCTTTCAAAATACGGATTACTGCCTGAGAGAACACACTTGGACCTATCTTTAATTGACGGTGAGACATATCCTAAGTGTTTTAATATTTCAAGCTCAGAATGCAAGTCCTGCTTCACAAAAAAACAATGGGAAAAATATTTAAATGGCTTAGGTTCTCAATCATTTTAAAAGAAGCTGAGAGTGTAGATTCTCCTCCTTATGTAAATTCTGCTTAGAAGTGAAGAAAAAAGAGGCAAGACTTTCTGTGTCATACACAAGAATTATTTTTTCCGCTTCCTCCATGCCCATCATATTTTTGAGTAGCCTTGCGTTTACTCAGTCTGCTTGTCATTTATCTGTAACCAAAATAGTTAGCTGTGCCAGGTGAGGACTGTCAGAGCATGCCAAGGTGCTGAGCACCTGCTGCATCCGTCACTGTGGGAGTCCCCAGAGTCATCATCTCAGCTTTGGATATGCGTGGCCCTGGTGGCTGACCACACAAGTATTTGTAATACCACAGCAGCAAAGATGCCAGGTGACTGACTGGCCAAACTCTCCCACCCTACTACATACCAAAGCTCCATGTAATTAAACTCAAACCAGCATCTACCTTGGAGACGTAAAAAGACTGACATGGTTGTGGGGGGAGATGGGGGAAGGATTCACTGTGAACCTTAGGAGGTTCAGGTTGGATAATATAGGATATATAGGAAAAAACTATTCTTGGAAAGAGTAGTGAGGCATTGGAAGAGGCTGCCCAGAAAACTGGTGGAGTCACTGTCCCTGGAGGTAGATGTGGCACTGAAGGACATGGTTTGGTAGGCACGGTGGTGATAGGATGACAGCTGGACTAGATGCTCTTAGTAGTTCTTTCCATGCTTTATAACTCTGATTCTATGATACAGTGCACTAATAGGACAATTAGAGATTAGCTCTGTCCTGAGGCACTCTGGCAAAACAGACCTTGCTGACCCTCCACAGTTTGCTTGGAATTAGTATCTGTCGGTCACAAGGCAGAGCCTTAATCAAGGCAGGGCTCATGAAACACAGCGTGCTCTGTGCTTCTCACTGTACTAGTGTATTATCTTCAGTAATGCATTTTAATGTACCATGTGGGCAGGAATACTGTTAGATAAAATTTTACAGATATGATGTTTTGTTCTAGACTATTCTGGTTCTTTTCTTTTTTTTTTTTTTTTAAACTGAATTTTAATTCTCTCAATCAATGGTTGCGATTTAACCACTTTATTTTTACCAAGCGTTGCTAAGTTTTGTTCTAGGACGCTTTGTACAGCTTATCACAGGAGGGTGATACCTGTAACAGCCCATGCTGAGCTTCATCAGCACAGATGCTTTCTTGCTTTTCCCTTGCAGGGAGCAGCTTTCTGATCCCACCCGCAGCCCAACTTCTTCCTCCTCTTCTTTCTGTGGCCACTGTGGTGAACAACCTGTGTAGGGCTGAGCTAGCACCTTCCCATCTGCAGGGCTGGTTAGCTGCCTGTCTGGAAAAACAAAACAAAAACAAAAACAGTTGTCAAATGATTTCTCTTAAAAGCTTTGATAACACTACTTTACAAGCCACTTGCACGTACTCTGACACTCATCAATACTGAGTGCATTTATTTCCAAGAAAGAGAAGACTAATGTTCTGTCAATTAGGTATCAGTTCACACTCCTGGGTGACAAAAGCTGAGGTGGCAGGAAAATGGATCAAGAAAACCGTGATTCACTTTGCCCTCCGACTTTTGAGCACTGTATGCTTCCTCCTGCCAGGTGTCTAATAAATGTTTCTGCCCTGGGAACTGAAGTCTGTTGAACTCATCTACATGCAGCAGTGGTCTGGAAAGTGCTGATATGTGCAGTTGGCCAGTATGAAAAAGAAGAAAGTTCTGTGGCCACTCAGCGAGACATACTTCAGATTCCTGAGTGTAACTCTTGGAATGAAAAAAATTAATCTTTACTTTGTCCTCGAGTATTTAGGCTTTTTTTTTTTTTTTCAGATCTGTGACTGATTTTGCAGAAGACTGTTAAAGGCACTGGTATTTGCATCAGCCTGGGTATTTTTAAATTATATTAGCATGTTCTTCCTCTTTGTAAACCTAAATCCTGCATGAAAGAGGCTTTTTAATTGAAGCTGCTTGTATTGCATTTGGGGGAATCAAGAGGGCCTTGCCCTCCTCCTGAGTTTCCCTCCAGACTCCATCAGGTAGTACCATCCTTGATATCAGATGCCAAGACAGATTGTGGACTGGAAAAGAGACAAAGCGGGAAGCATCTAGGGAGGCCCAGGGCTTGAAGACTTGGTGCTGAAATCTTACCATGCGCACAGCTTTAGAAAGGGAATAGCTGGACAGGTACCAACGCCACGAGTTCCCACTGACTTGATTAAGAAGTTGCTTATTGCGTGACGCACTAACTCAGTTTTTCACATATCTTTCACAGTGGTCGAAGGTTGCTCGAACAAACTGTGTGAGGCTAATTGTGAACGGTGTGCCTGGCTGGAAGGGGTTTGGAACAGGATGCAGGCTTTCTCTTATCTTGATGTTTAGGTGTAACTGATCCCAGAACATGCACGAAGCTGTCCGTGACTTGATAGGCAAAGAATACACATCCTTTAAGATGGCGAAGTAAGAAATCCTGCAAGCCCTCAGAAGAGATGAACTGACATCAATTTCAGGTTTTTTTCTTTATCTGGCTGGAATTCGACCAAGCCTCTTCCCCCTTCCCCTCCTTAGGATAGACAGAAAAGTACCTTTTCCTCCACCATTCCCTGAATGTTGAAGGTATCTCCCAAAGAGACACTGCAAGTTATTTAGATACTTTTGATGCACACGTGATGTTTGTGGAAAGAGTGGGAAAATACACCAGAAAGCCCTGACAGTGAAAGGAAGGGAAACTTGGGGTGTCTGGGTACATCTGGGGGATATCGAGGGAAACAAAGCTTGTCTTCTGCTGTGGTGAAGGGAAAAGGTTGGGTGGGTGTGGGCGGGAAAAGGTAGGATTGTTTTCTCCGTGCGACAGGAGGGGCTGGGGAAAGTGTTTATTTCTTTGTACCAGCACGGGAAATGTCTTTGTTTACACACTTATCTGTGGCACTGGAAAAGGCAAAGTCTTCCTCTCTGGCTGCAGGGATGGAATTCTTCTGCTCAGGCACAGCGAAAAAGGGGGGTGGGGGGTTCATTTTTCTGCCTTTCTGTGTGGCAGGGGACGAAGGGAGGTCAGTCTGCAGGCCCACCGTCTGCTTTCAGAAGGGAAAATATGCGCGGTCCGTACAGATTTCCAACAGGGTTGAGTGCAGGCAGGAGAGTTCATTTCGACGCCGACCCGGGCTGAGCAAATGTTCAGCTATCTATTTTTGGCACTCGTGACGTTCAAGCTGACAAACCAGGAATTCAAAGCATTGTACTCCACGAGGCACGCTCGAACAGGGCCCACCAACTGCTCCCTCCCTCTGGCTGGAGGCACGGGCCGCTCCCGGGCGATGCCCAAAGCTCTCCCAAAACACCGCCATGTTTGAAGTTTCCATCCCCTCGCACCTCCCGCGTTGCCACCGCGGTCGCGGTGACCCCCCCTCGGGGCAGGCCCCAAGATGGCCGTGACCCCGGGGGTGACCAACGGCTCGCCCCCTCCTCCCACGCCGCGCAGCCCCGCGGGCTGAGCCGGAGTGCGGGCGCCCGCAGAGAGCGCACGGGAACGCGGGGGGGGAGGGTGCGCGGGGAGGGGGGCGCGGCGGCGGGGAGGAGCGGAGCGAGGGGAGGCGGCCGGCGGGGCGGGCAGTGCCCCTCGGTGCGCCGTTTGTTCTCGTTCCGCCGCCCGAGGAGGAGGGCCCTGTCCGGCCGCCTTCTGCTGCCCCCCTCCTCCGCGCGAGGGGACCGGGGCGATCGGGGCGGGGGCGGGGGAGGTGATGAGCTTGGGCCGGGGGCTGCGGCGGCGGCGCGGCTGCTGCTGCTGCGGCTGCGGCGGGAGGAGACGGCGGGCCGAGGGAGGCTGTGTCCGGCCGGCCCGGGGCCGGGGGGATGCGGCGGAGGACGCGTCGGGCGCTGGGTGTAGCTGATCGGCGAGGAGAGGCAGCCGCCGCCCAGAGAGGCCGAGGAGAAGCGGAGGAGAGCCGCCCTGACATGCATTTTCCTCTCCCTCCTCTCCAGCGGCCATGTTAACCAAGAAACCCTCAGCGAGCGCCGCCGCCGGCGCTGCCTACCCGGCCGGTAAGGAGCGGACCGGGGCCGCGGGGCCGGAACAATGCTGCGGCCCCGGGGGGGGGGGGGGGGGGGGGGGGGGGGGGTTCCGGCCGTCGGTGCGAGCGCGGGGCCGCGGCGGCCATCGGCTTCCGATGGTTGTGCCCGGAGCGGGACGGGGCGGCGAGGGACCGCCGCTGCCCTCCGCGCTCACCCCCTCTGCTCTCCGCAGGCAGGGCAGGGGACAGCGGCCGCCCGCTGCAGTCTTCCCCGGGCGCCGGAGCCGGGGTCTCCCGGGCAGGAGCTGGGACCGGCCCGCCGTCGCCCCTCGCATTGCCGCCGCTCAGGGCCAGCAACACGGTGAGCGCGGGGAAGGGGTCGGGGTGGAGGTGCGAGGGGTGGGTGGGGGGGGGGGGGATCGGGGCCGCTTCTGCAAACTCGGAGCGGAGGAGCGTGTGGGTTGCGGGGCTGGCAGCGTGTAACCGCGCTGCGGAGCGGCTCCCCCTCCCTGCAGCCCTCGTTCGCTCTGCTCGTACGTCTCGTTGTCGGTAACAAATCAGATCTTCTACGCACGCACCGAGGAGCTGTTCCGGTAAATGCCTTTTTGGGGCCGGCGTTATTTTGGCAGTGAGGTTAGTCACTGCGATTGAAGGGTCGCGTGAGCCGTGGCGAGGAAAGAAGGCTGCTCTCCCCTGGTGTCTCCGATTAGCTCAGGCCGATAGCTGTCTTCCCTGGAAACAGCTGTCGTTGTACTCGGGGGCGACGATTGGACGCATCTGACTTTATTGCTGCGGTAGTTTACCTAAAGAAATAAGCACCGACGCTATGCAAAGGATGTTATTTTCCGGTTCTGCGATATCTCGCATTATCTCCCTCTCCTAGTTAATCTGCTAGGAAGGGAACTTCCCGAGTATGCCACTATATATGGATGAGAGAGGGTATCTGTGTCCTGAAGGCACGACGTGGTGGAGAGAGGGGTCTGTGCGCTGTCGTGTTCATGCGAAATATCTGAAATTTGTATTGCATACATTTCCTTTTCAATGGTGAAAGATCTCACACTGACCCTGAAAGGCATTGGTGGCATACTTGGCTTGGAATTAATGAGTTCTCCACGGATGCTCACGTACTATCTTTGTAAACATATGGCAGAGCTTTAAACGGTAATGTGATTACGGGCAAGTGGAAGGTGAAACTATGCATTTAGATATTAGTGTTTCAGTGACTTTCTGTGTAGCTTCAGGGGTAAAAGCATCTTATTCAAATCCAGTTATAGAAAGAATTGGCTTAAATTAAAAAAAAAATGCAAGTCTGTGTGGGATGTTTTCAACAGGAATGATGAACACTCTGCAAATTCAAGGTGGAGCAGCAAGCGTGCTTTAGGTTGACACAGCTGCATCTTTATGTAGCTAGGATATATATCTGAATTGCTCATTACTGCCAAAGATAGCTTTTTGCACTTTCGCATTCCAGTTAACTGCGGGTTGATTTTAGTAGGGAGAGAGTGGTTTACTTTTTCCTTAAAACTAGAAAATAATCGTTGTACTAACGGCCAGGGCATGTGTTGTGAAAATGCACATTCAGATGGGCCCATTAACAGCCGGGGCTGATTTGTAACAGAGCCCAGACTTAATTTAGAGTCTGTGAAAGCCCAGTGGTCCAGTCGTGTATCTGGGACTGCTGACTAATTTTGGAAGCAGGGAACCGTGGTATTTTTATAGATCGTTTGTGTGTGCGTTATACATAGTGTATGTAGATAGATATATATGTATGTGTATAAAGATGAAGTCTTTACAAAAGCGTGCAAGGAGCGTTTGAGTATTGCGTTTCTGTTTCCAGTATTTTGGGAAACGTAATGTATGTATGCATGTGTTATATATAGCATATCTGCCTGTGGATAGATATATACACGTAGATGAAACGCTTAGGGAAGCATAGAAGGATGGTCAAGCATTGTACCGCTGTGTTTCGAGTCCCTCTGCGTTCTGTCTGCTGCAGACTCTGCCATGCCTTTGTGACACGGATTCTACTCCTCAGTCTTTATTTTACCTTGAGTGCTATTACAGAAATACCTCCGTCTGGCTCTCTGAATTTTGTGGTTGCCTAACGTGACTTCTTGTGGTAAGGAGCAGATGTGACATCAGAATGCTGGACATAAACAGTGGTTATGTATGTTATGGAAGCATTCTCTAAGCTTGGGGCCTGGTGACCTCAGCTGACACTGAAACTATTGGTTTCATCCACTACTTCCTCAAGTGAAATGTGTTTAGAAAGAAACATTTCAGTTTTCTTAAACCGTTTTTCTTTCTCTGCATTCACTTACTCTGTTTTCACCCCTGTTGTGTCTGTGCAACTTGTCCAATAGCTAAAAATGAAGTGAGTATTTCTGTTTGGTGTTGCAGACTTTCAGAAGGTATAGTTTCCTTGAGCAGTTAAGTTGCCAGTGGCAGGCTGCACACGTGTGCATTGCGTATGCACTAATTGTGAAGAGGCACTATGGTGGAAGAGAAATTTTTGGTTGAGCCAAAAAGTTTTTCTTTTCATTCAGACGGAGAAGTCCACTACTTGTTGTATGTCTTGCAGCAGCTGCATAATCCAGCCTCTAGCAAAACTACTGATTCTTGCTTTTTAGTGAAGTCAAGTTTGGCAGAATCCAGGAGCGTGGGAGAACATGCAGGGAGAAGCAGGGAGATGCTGTCTTACACAGGCTTCACGTAACAGGGCAGACGTTTTGGCTGCAGCCTTTGCAATCACAGCAACCTTTGTTGCTAAGCAGACTATTGTGTATTGTACCAGGAAAAGGTTTTGTTTGTTTTCAAAAATCTGGGGCTTCATCATAGGCTTTTTCTTGTCTGTTTTCATCTTTGACTTTATCTTTTTGGATGCTTGTGATGGAAAACATGAACTCGTTTCCAACCTCTTGTCCTTCTCATTTTCCTTTCCAAGACATTGCTTTCTACTTTGAAGCCTTAAGTTTTTGCTTTGATGATTGGAGGCTTTTTCTGTTCGCTCTTTCTTGTTTCATTACGGTGTTCTTGCAGCCACTTGACATACTGCAGTAGAGATTTATCTTGCTTGCCTGCTGCTCTGCTTGTGTAAATCCCCACCCGTCTGTGAGTCTCTCTCCCAGACTTTTGTCTCCTGCCTACCTCCATCTCTGTTCTTTCTTATTTGGCACGTATCCCCGCGTTCTGCACTCTTCCTGTTTCCCTTGCAATAAAGCCATCTTAATCTTTTTCTCCTCCTGTCTAGGGCTGTAACAGCAGCCCATTTACAGCGCCTGATTCAGTGCCCTCTTTCTTCAAGGCCTTTCCAAGATTTTCCTGCAGCCAGGGCTGTTTTCTTTTGCCACCAAGGATGAGTGTCCACTCATATTCTTTTGCATCATTCAGCCTTAAGATTAAAATTAATAATAAAGTTACTTAATAATGGAACAGGGATTTTCATACCCTGTTACCTGAAAATCTGCTCCAAATTTTTATTGTATGCAGCTGATTTGGAGCAGATAAAACCAAAGAAAATATCTACCTACCATGCTGTTCTACATGTAGTAAGTTGGCACAGAAATGCTGTTACGTTTGAGTGGAAATAAATATATAGCTCTGACCTGGGCTTTGCGATATCTAGGTTTCTTTGTACGTTTCTTCCTTTACATAAAACTTTTTATCTAGGGAGAGTGTGCAACTAACTTCCCTGGGATGTGTGCAGTGCATCTGGGCACATCTCATACGCATCAGCGTACCTGCAGGTTTGGTTTAATGCGTGCTCACTGTCCTTGATCTCTGTGTGCATAAAACATGGGAGTGTCCCAGAAGCATTTGGGCTCGCTGCACATGCCCAGCATAGCCCAGACAGGAGGGAATGAATACATCAATCAGTACCACTCTTCAAGCATAGCTCTGTCTCTAAATATATTTGCAGTATAAAGCCAAGGTTAACTTTTGAAAAATAAGCTTATACCGACTGTGTGTGACAGCAGCTAAATATCCATATGGTATGTTTTTTTTTTCTACAGCTCTTGTTGAGCACAAGCTCTTTAGGACAAGGGCTTAGTCTTTCTTGGTGTATAAAACCCAGACTCATAATAAAGCCATTATGATAATCCTTCATTATTGTTATTGTGCTAATTAGCAGCTATTTTTAGTTCTGAACAGAGGAATACTGTTGAATTCATTTGTCAAGGAAAAAGGGCCTTTTGTTCACATTTGCTAGGGCTGTAGTCAACAGAGTAGGCATCGAAGTGTGCTACACCTGATACTGTATCCCTGTAGCATGTTAGATAAGTGGGACTCAAACCTACAAGTACTGCAAAGACCGCTGCTGTCCTGGTGTTGGATCCCATAGTGACTGTAGCTCTTGCAGGAGGATTTGAGAATGACTTGTGTTGGCTGAGTGGTACCTCAGGGGAGCTGTCAGTTTACCTTCTTCGTTAGCAGGATGGAGTCAGTTTCATGCTACCACTATGCTGTAACAGCTTTGTCATCTAGGCATGGTACTGTAGCCTACTTCTGTCCTTACGCCCATTTCTGAGGAAAAAAAAGGAAGAAAAAATATATACATATATTTCTGGCTATGTTTTTTCCGGTGTCTGTTTCTGTTTTAAAATCAGGTGAATGTTTCTGGCAAACCATCAACTTCCATAAACTGAGCAAACTAAACTTAAAACAAAATCGTATAAGTGGTGTTGAAGTTACGAAACAATGCAGAGAGAGAGAAAAAAAAGCATCATAACATACCCTGTTTTACAGTTGGTGTGGCTGGAAGATTCAGGATTAATTCTTTGAATTCAAGCTTACCTGGTTTTTAAGTATGTTCTATTTGGAAGTGTATATGCATCAATAGGTTTTTGAAGATGAGTGCTATAAAAATATATAAATCTTAGAAAGCATAGACAGATCTGAGCACAGGCAATAAAATATAGTAGTAAGTACACTGCATAAGTGCGTGCAGGTTGCTGGTTCTTGAATTTACAGGCCTGCCTGCATCAGCGAACGCATCATAAACCCCTCTGGATTCCAAAAGGCCCATAGAACTCCTGCGTTTCCCGGACAGTTCAGTGTGGGACTAGGAAGGCTGTAGCCTCGTGTAGCCTTCCCAAGCCCGTTAGCTGTGGTTCGGAGAACTTACAGTGTCGCCGGATAAGCCTATGGAGCTGTAACAGTCTTGACAGCAATCTTGGACAGCCAGTAGGCAGAAGTAGATACGCAGAGCTAAGGTCTGGAGGGAATCCAACCCTCTGCTTATCCAGATAGGAAGCAGAAGATAAGGTGGTGATTCCTCAGCCGACAGGACCGAGATACGGTGGTCCAGTTTTTCACGTGGACGTTGCTGTGGTGCGTCTGAAACCTCTGAAACTCCTGTGGGGGTTTTGAAAGAAAAGTGAGCTCTGATCTCCCCCACAAGTTTTGGAATAGAGCCTGCGCTAATTTGGTCTTTTTTCATCTACAAAGAAAACCAGCGCTACTGTCTGCATCTGCATTTACATTCCCAAGCAGCAGCTGACTGAAACTGGCCAAACCGGTCACTTTGAGGTGAAGCTGGGTAATGCTGGTGATTTAATTCTGCTGCTAGGAAAAAAAAACAAAACAGAAAAACAACAATAAAAACCATGAATAGAAGGAGAAACCGATGCTGCCTGAAGGTAAGGAAGCAGAGGTACACAGTTTACACTTGAGAGATGTGTTTGCAAACATACTTTTTGGAAAACAACAACAGCAGACTTTTGCAGCAGTTAAAAGTGTGCATGTTTTTTTCTTCTTTTTTTCAAAATCCTCACCCAAAGCAAATAATTGAAGTTTGAAGAATCCTGCAGTACATCTGTTGAACCATACAGTGCTTAGGAAGGGCAGGAGATAGTTAACTGTGAAAAGAGATGACTCAAGTGAGAAAAAAAAAAAAAAGTAAAATTAATTCAGTATGAGAACTGTGTCAGTGAGCACTCGAGTTAAGAAATTCTGAAAAGCAGTTTTCTCCTCTCTGCTGTTTCTTCCTGTACATTAGTATTGTCTGCTCACAGTCAGTCTGCTTTGCTGCTCAACCAGCGCTGCAGAAGAAATGTTTGTACTTGGATTTTCCTGGCTTAGGTACTTGGTTGGAGTCCGTAGAGTTACCCTGCTGCTTCACTGCGCTTTCCTCACTTCACACAGTTCTGCAATCCTGCATGTGCTGAACCTCCAAGCACGTCTTGCTAACTAGGTGCAGTTCTTCTGAGGTGCACTGTGTAGCAGTTCTTGGGGCCCAATTCTCTACTGTTCAGTCACTGCTGCACATACAGGGTCAGGACAGCCCTCAGGAGACTGCTGCAGGAGTGTGCTTCAAACCTGACCTGAAGGAATTCCCTGTGGGCATTGCGGGCTCGTTAAGTCCCCCTTATGATCTAATTCCCAGTGCTTTGGGACATCAAACCAGGAAGAAGGCAATTAATGTCAATATCCTCATAGACTTTCACTGTGTTTGAATGTTACAAGTGCCTTTGCTCTGAATTGTCATTGTGTGGTAACACATTCTACGAGATCAGTCGAATTTGAGAGCGTGAGCAGAAATCGCTCCGCAAATGAACATACGCAGTCTGACTGCAGTGATGAAATAAAATGGACCAGTTATTCAACATGAGTCAGAATGGAAACAGAACAGTGAGCTCAGCAGAAACAGTCCCTGAGAGCTCGTGTCGTTACACTGCTTGAGCTTTGAAGCTGCAAATTTCAAAATATTATTCAAAGGTGAAGCTGGTGTCCAGCTGGCTAGTCCTTGGGAGCGAGTTACTGGGTTTACAAAAGCACGTTTTTGCCGTGTCATAGTGACAACAGAAGCAAAAAGCATGCTAGAGTCTGCACTGTATGTCCTGGCTTTCTCATTAGGAAGTGTGTCTGCAGTTGCAGCACGGATTTCATTGCCTCATCACAGCGTTCAGCTGGCATTTTCTGATTTAATTTCAGCGACCTTAGGTGGACAGGGAATGTGTTTTCCTCAGCCACATAGAAAAAATAAGGTTCAGATTAAATGTGCTCTCAACCTTGGCTTGATCATCTGTCTTGACAGTATCTGTGAACTTTGAGTTAGTCGTTTGGCATAAATATTATGGCTGGTGAATCAGCTGGAGAGACGGCATGGGAATTCTTCCCATGTTTGTGTAAGACCAGGCAGAAAAGACAGACTCATTATCCGCTACTTGAGAGCAAATTGAAGAATTTTTAGGACAGCTATTTTAGTGGCAAATATATGCGTGTAAATTTCTTGTTTCTCCTTAAAAGTAACAGGTTTCATGCAATAGCTGTTTTCACACCCTGGTACTTCTAGTGTTCTTTGCTTGAAAATGCTGAATGCTTTTTCCCCCTTGCAAACACTGTCAAGAACAACTGTCAACTAATACTGTTTCCATCCCTTTAAAATAAAGCTGTGTGCATGATCTTCAAGGCAAAGATTTTTTTTCCATTCGTGTCTGTATCAGATCCCAGATCTCATCTTGGTTAAAAGTCATTACAAGACTGGCTTGGCAAAGTGCTGGAGGATGTACTTGTGCTTCGTTGATTTGAATGCTTTGCCAAATAGTGACTGTCTCAACTGCTAGCAGTGAATGGCCTTTCTGGTATTCAGCAAATTTTGGAGCAAGGTAAAATCTCGATTTCTGAGAACAGATGACAAGGAGAGCCTTATCCGAGTAAAATCTAGATGTTATGTATTGATCTTCAGCATAAATAAAAGTGATACTGTGAAGGGCTGATTTAATATCCCGTGAGCATACGGCTTGATGTAATAGGACTGTTGCTTTGAAGGTTCCTTGGAGGAATTGTTAGCTTATCAGAGTAACACACTGTGGACTCTTGTTGCAAACGTTTCAGAGAGTCAGAAAGAAGGATCTGGAAAACATAGTGGCATCTAGCAGTATCATAGTATATAAACCGTGTTTTTAAATTGTGTAGACAACTGTATTATTATAAGTGTATTATTAGAATAATAGCACACTTAGTTTTGAGGTAATTTAGGCAGGATGGTAGGTTGCATAATAAATGTGAAGCAGGATTCGTGCTTTTATTGTTAACTGTGTATTTATTTTCAATTTTAGGTTGGAGGCAGTAAGCACACAATGAACGAGCACCTCCATGTTGGTAGCCATGGACAGATCCAGGTTCAGCAACTGTTTGAAGATAACAGTAACAAGAGGACGGTTCTGACAGCGCAGCCGAATGGGCTTACAACGCTAGGCAAATCCGTATTGCCGGTGGTTCAGGACAGACAGGCGGAGAGTGCTCACAGACGACAAGGGAGCTCCAGCTCTTTAAAATCTACGGATGGGACGGGGAAGGTGAAAGCCTCCTTTATGACACCAGAGCAGGCAATGAAGCAATACATGCAAAAACTAACAGCTTTTGAACATCATGAGATTTTTGGCTACTCCGAAATATACTTTTTGGGTCCAAATGCAAAGAAGCGGCAAGGTGTGGTTGGTGGTCCAAACAATTGCGGGTATGATGACGACCAGGGGTCTTACATACAAGTACCCCACGATCATATTGCATACAGATACGAAGTCCTGAAAGTTATAGGGAAAGGAAGCTTTGGGCAGGTGGTGAAAGCCTACGATCACAAGATGCATCAACATGTGGCACTAAAAATGGTGAGAAATGAAAAGCGTTTCCACCGCCAAGCTGCGGAAGAAATTCGGATTCTGGAGCATCTCCGGAAACAAGATAAGGATAACAACATGAACGTTATTCACATGTTGGAAAACTTCACATTCCGCAGCCACATCTGCATGACCTTTGAATTGCTGAGCATGAACCTGTATGAATTAATAAAGAAGAACAAGTTTCAGGGCTTTAGCCTGCCTTTGGTCCGCAAGTTTGCCCACTCCATTTTACAGTGCTTGGATGCTTTGCACAAAAATAGAATTATTCACTGTGACCTTAAACCTGAGAACATTCTGTTAAAGCAGCAGGGCCGAAGTGGTATCAAAGTGATCGATTTTGGCTCAAGTTGTTATGAGCATCAGCGTGTCTACACTTACATTCAGTCACGTTTTTATCGTGCGCCTGAAGTCATCCTTGGTGCTCGTTACGGGATGCCCATCGATATGTGGAGCTTGGGATGTATTCTGGCAGAGCTTCTCACCGGCTATCCACTTCTACCCGGAGAAGATGAAGGAGACCAGCTGGCTTCTATGATTGAGCTGTTGGGCATGCCTCCCCCAAAACTTTTGGAGTCATCCAAGCGAGCCAAAAACTTCGTGAGCTCTAAGGGTTATCCCCGCTACTGCACCATCACAACTTTGTCTGATGGTTCTATAATACTGAACGGTGGACGCTCTCGGAGGGGAAAATTACGTGGCCCACCAGAGAGCAGAGAATGGGTTAACGCATTAAAGGGGTGTGACGATCCCCTGTTCCTTGACTTTTTAAAACAGTGTTTAGAATGGGATCCTGCTATCCGAATGACACCCAGCCAGGCTTTGCGACATCCCTGGCTAAGGCGACGACTGCCGAAGCCTCCAACTGTGGAGAAGGCCTCAGCGAAGAGAATTACAGAGAGCACTGGTGCTATAACATCCATCTCCAAGTTACCTCCGACTTCAAGCTCAGCTTCAAAACTGAGGACTAATTTGGCACAGATGACAGATGCCAATGGGAATATTCAGCAAAGAACAGTGTTGCCAAAACTCGTTAGCTGAGTTTGAGAAACCCAATGCTGTTAATACGAGAGATACAATGTGGCTGAGCCTTATTTGTATGAAAAAAAAAAAAAAAGTAGCTCAGATATACGTTTTTATTTGCTCAATAACTTTATTCATTTGTATCTTTCAGCACTCATTTTAAATGTAAGAAATGTGGATTTTGTTTTTATAAAAACATGGGGACAATGCTTTAAGTTTTTATACTTATTTTTTAAAATGTTTGTCTTCTACAGTACAAATAGCCTTACTGTAACTAGTGTGACACAGTAATAAACATCAGTGGCTGGCCACTGGTTACAACGTGACTGTCATGCATTGCAGCGTGGTGTCAAAGATATTACCTTTCTCTTCCATGGTTCATAATAAGTTTCAACTGGGGTAAATTTGTAAGACTCTAACTTTACGGGTAGGGGTCTTGATCCTGCAAACAATAACACTTAGACCTGACTGGACTCCAGGGAGAATGCAGTTAAGCACCTGTAAACTACTTATCTGAAGTCATTTTCTGTGTGGTAGCCCAGAAAAAAAATAGTGGTATCATTTAGTAATGATACAGTCACCTCCGGCAGAACGTTCTCTTTAATTCACAGTGATGGTTTTGATTAAAATGAGCATATAAATATAACAAAAAGAAAAATCCAAACCAGAAAAACACAAAAATAACTTCTAGGGCTATGGTGACTCTTACCTTACATGCCATGTGCTAGAGTTTGAAGAACGGGCAGTCTCGGCATGACGATGGAACTACATCTGTTCCCCTAAATCTGAAAGTTGTTTCTTAAACCTGAAGTCAGGCAAGGCAAAACATTCTGGACTTCCTTTCAGGTATATAACACTGAGCATTCACACTGGGTTTCTCTCAGTTTTTTTTCCTGTTTTCTGTTTCCTAATACACAGCTTGGCTTCCTAAATCACATAGACAGAAGTGCTTATTTTTTCAGCTTTATACTGTAACTTCCAGACTGTTAAAGCTACGTGAATTTCACAGCTTGTTTGTATTTCCTCTGACAACATCTGAGCGATTGTGAGCTCTCTGGTACATTTACACTTCCGTTCACATCTGTATGTAGGGACAAACACTACATTACTGTATGGTCTATAGAGAAATACTTTCCATTAGCGTGGCTGTAGATGCAGAGATCCTCTTTGGAAAGATTTTTAATTGACGGACACCATCTTAGATGTTTACTAATAGAGGCAGAATATCAAAGGAAAGTTAAATGACTGGAATTTGGATTGATCTTTGATATTTGTAGCTGAAGATGACTTTGAAGGAGCAGTTAGAAACACGTGTAGATTTGTTCACGTGTGCGTGTGTGCTAATGTTTGGTTTTTCTTTTTTTACTTTGAACTGTGTTCATGGAAGAAAGACGGTCTTTACTGAGGAATAGTGTCTAGACCTACCTGAGAAATATTTACACATGGTAGCATGTTTTCAACAGGAACAGTTTGAAATCAAAGACCATTATTTCATCACATGCAATGGCTGTGGTCTACATTGGATGTCTGAAACAACATACAAAAAGGGAATTTTAAAGGAAGTAGAATATAATCTAGAAGGGTTTGTGGATGTTACAACGAGAGAGGCTAGAATGGATTGCATAAAACCTCAATAATAACTTTACTATAAACAAACATTATATGCACAGATCTTAAGTTACATGTACAGATGATTAAAAACACTTAAAGCATGGTCCCCTGAGAGGCCAAGAAAGTTTCCGGTTAAGTTCTCCTACGTATTCATAAAGATTTACCACTTACAGCCTGATTTTGTTTTTTTGTTTGTTTGAGTTTGTTTCTAATTTAATGTGAGACTGGGGGAAGGATATAAACGTGAAATGATAGAATTCTCAGGAAACATATCACTCAACTTCTTGCCAAAAACTCAACACCTGCAGAAACTTCAAAAGTAATTTCTGAGTATTTGTTGATTGATAACTGTAAAAAGTAGAGCATCAATCAACCGTTTTTAGTATGCTTTTTTTTTAAAGAGTGTTTCCTGCCTCTAGTCAAGTTAAATTATTTAGTGTTCAATGTTCACAACTTTATACAATGTGTGTAAGTGCAATATATAAACATGTATGAAATCATGTTAAAAATGACATATAATAATACAACTGAGAAAAGTGGCTTTTGGAATATGAATATCCAGTAAGTTATGGTCAGTAAATCCTAAATCTGGAAAAGAGATATATTAATTTTCATAACTGACTCCCATGCCTGGGAATACAATACTGTGTATTTTTCTACAGTAGCTGGGATTCTTTACTTCCTTCACCAACTACTTGGCTTTACCAGTCCTTTCTACCTTAGCAATTTCTGCGTAAGTTAAGAAGTAGGGTTGCTAATGTTAGGGATTGAGAAAGAATCACCTCCCCCTCGATATATTCTAAGGATAGCGTTGATACATATTCCTGCCTTTCACGACAACTGAAGGTGAAAACATTCATCGTGTTCGTGGGTCATTAACGGGCTAAAAACCACTACATTTTCTTTTCCACGTAACCAGTTCTTAATGCCAATAACGCATTTATGACCAACCTTCTTCATAAATGCTACCGGAAACTTTAAGGCCAAAATAGAGTGTGCAGAGCTATTTTTTTAACCCAAATATAGTGGAATTTCCTCTATAATAAAGAAGCAGCTACATCAAGGTTTTTAAGTCATGTAGCTGCTTTTTATTGTAGCTTATTTATACCTGTAAAAAAAGGAGGGAGGGGGGGAAGGAATGTTGCCTCTTGCTTTGGTGTGATTTTATTATAAGGGCTCTGATAATTAGGCTGATAGAAGTTGGCTTGGAAACAGTGCTTAATCTCACATGTTACCATTGTCTGGAGATGTCTGAGCTATTTTCAGATTTAGTAATAGCACAGTGTTGTCTTGTCTTTGGTTGCAGTCTCACTTGGCTCAGTTTCTTGCACCACTGGAGTGTTCATTACCGATGAAGTGTATTGGAACAACGGAGTGATGCAAGATGTGTAGATCAACAGTAGAAGATGGATTGTGCCCTTGGTGTTAACAATGTGCCTTTTGTTACAAATGCCATGTTGTAGGGCATGCGTCTCGGCCTCTTTAACCCTTTGAATACTGGATAGTAGGGTTGAAATCTATTTTTAAATGCTATACCTGTCTTAAAACATCCTGTAGATTACTGAGGCCTTAACAGAAACAATAAGGCAATCACACTGCTAGGGTGGAAAGGACACTCTGGTCTTGTAGAACGTCTCGTTAAGGGGTTAAAGATGGCCCTTCCTCATTGGTTATACTTTAACATCAAATTGATTTTTTTTTTTAATAAATTGTTGTTATGGTGACATTAGACAGAAATCAACTGCATTTGTAAAAATTTACCTCAAACTCTTTAGTTTTATAGTGTGATTTAATCCCAGGGCATTTGGTATGAACCAAAGTGCATTCCTTTTATATGTGCCTGGCTCTTATAAAGGCGGCCAGGGATTTTTACAATTTGGGTGCAAGGCACTTAAGCCACTTTTAACTTGGTGGGTGGTTTGGAGTTATAAATGACTTCATGGGAATGTTGGAAACACTTTAGACACAAGTAGCATTGGGCAATATTAGAATCTTTAGGAAAGAGTGTGCATTATTGAATGCTCTCCATTTTTTTAGTATTTTTTCCATCAATAATATTTGTGATAAGTACGAAAAGAACTCTTTATCTTTTTTCCAGCCATTAAAGATTAGAATATTGCCCATTTTAATGCTATGGTAGCATTGAAACAAAACAAACACACACAAAAAAATTGTGAATTATTGTTTCTAGGGGCTTGTACATCTGTGCTACAAATTGTAATTACTCAGTTGAACTGCTACAATTACGTCTAAGCAGTAGCTTGGGTTTTTATTGGGCAACGACTTAGACACGTGACTGTAATATGCTGCAACTGTGTGTACTGAAAACGTGAAAAACAATTGAATGTGGACTGTGTATATATGTATGTATAACTTTCTGTGAGATGCTGCTGTTGCCACTTAACATTAAAGATGTTGTAGTGGGTTTTAATCCTAGTGGCCAGTTTTATGATACTGTATGTATTGTACAGCTGATGACAGGAGTTAAGACTGTTCTAGTGAATATTTGTTACATTTTATTGTTGTGGCCAGAGATCATTTCAGAATAAAATTTTATGTCCTACTTTACTTCTCTCCACCGTAGTTTGGATTATTATTTATTTTTTTTCTTGGTTAGGAAGACAATGGTTGGGAGAGCTGGCATTTCGTTAACATAGAAAGGCCTTATCTCAACCCAGTGAAGTCATTGCCAGCAGTGTCTTTGTCCCTCAGAGCTGATACCTGTGTGCTATTACTGCATTACTATGGCGTTTGTGCTACCTTAGCTGCCTTGATAGCCATGAATATTGCCCAAAGGCTGCTTTTGACCTCAACTTTCTGGAGTTCTTCTCAGGACTTAGAAAGTAATATAATGTTTGTTTTTTTTTCTTTGCCCTGTGCTCTAGGGAAAAAACACCCATGAATTTTGTCTGCATCGATATTGAAATGTAAACTGTTTTGTCTTTAACTTCTTTTTAATGAAAGTTGTAAGAAGTATAAGAAATATTTCACTGAAAAAAAAAAAAAGCAGAGTTTATTATTTGTTCCTTTTCAAAACACTTTAAGAAAACCTCCCCAAAAGCGACAAAATGGGTTTCTGCACTGATTTTTGAATCAGATTGACCTTTCAGAGTTTGTCTCACCTTACTGAGAATGTACTGCACAAAGCTGATAGGCTCTGTTTTTCTAAACTTGCTTCACATGCAAACCCAGAGTCATTTCACTAGTTGTGCAGAACTATCTTCTGAGTAATGCCCACATTCTCTTCCTGGTAATACCAATGTATGCCCAGAGCAGTTATATTGAAAAGCTTTCTGAATCAAGTGAGCATAGGCAGAAATCATGGGATTTTAGCAGGACTCCAGTGCCCACTGCTTAACGCAGCTGGGAGATTCAATAGCATAAAAAGCATCAAGGTTCAATACAGATAAACACTATTTACAGCCCTAAAAGTACAGAGAGCTCAAAATTAAATCCTTGCGCATTAAAACTTCCTTGTTCCTCTGAGGAAAAAGGGGACATTTTAAAAAGCTTTATTTTTTTTATTACTTTTATCTTTCTAAATGGATTTTTTTTTATTCTAACCTGTGCGTCCCACACTCCCCTCTAGCTACCTAACCCTCTTGCCAGCTCCGTATGCTCCTTTTATATCTATTTTTCCTTCCAAAGAAGGAAAGGAAGTATCTCATTTGATTTCAGTTGTCTTGGGGGGGGTCTTTTCTCCTTTAAGTCTTTTTTAGGCCTAAAGGGTCTTTTCTCTAGGTAGAACTTGTGTTTCAAAAGTGTAATGTATAATGGGAATATACTGCTAGCATAGTCCTGTGCTTTTTACCCTACAGTTTTAAGAGGAAGTTTTTGTCCTGAGTAGGCAGCGCTAGAAGTCTCCCAGCCCTGAAACCCTGTTGGAGAACAGAAGTAGCATTTATAACATTGGTTTCTGCTCCTTCACAGAAACTGTCTGCGACTCTTGGAAATGGGGGTTTCTCTGTGTCATTTTCCCTATTTGGCTTTGTGTCTGTTTGTTTATGTGCTTGTTCGTTTGTTAGTGTTTAAGAAGCGCTTTCCAGCCTCTGACTGCGGTGAGCCTTGGATTTCTGCCTGCTGTCAAGCTCTTTGGAATCTGTGATAGAGTACTGTAACTGTACAAATAGTGTTTCTTCAGCTTTTTTTTTTTTTTTTTCTCAACGCTAAACAGAAAATCTAGGTTAGTACCAAACAGAAAAGTCAGGAGATGCACATTCATCTCCAACCACTGGACTCTAGTGTCCAAACCAGCCCTTAACCTGGTTCCTTAACCTCTGCACAAAGGTCAAAATAAATGCTAAGAAAAAAGAAGGGACTTCTAAAGCAAGATTGTGACATCTTTGCAGAGGTTTGGGACATCGCTGGAGTTAAGGAGAGTCCTGCTGGGAAGTTCTCAGGCTGGCAGCTCCACACACTGCTGTGGGGGATGGCAAACACAGCATTCCCGCTAAGGGCTGGAATTGTTTCTCCCTTTTTGTAGATAGTACTTTCTTTTTTTTTTTTTTTTTTGCTTTGCTTTGGTTATCTGCAAGTGGCACTGGCCATGTGTAATTTAACATACTGAAAGATACAATCTGGAGCAGCTGCAAATGCCAAAGTTTTACTTCATAGCTGACATCAGCCCTGGGAAAACCAGAGGTTCTCATTCAGTGGCTGTCAGACCTGATGTGTCCTATGCACAGTGCCCACAGAGTACATGTAGGTATGCCTGTCTAACTGCCAAGACTTCACTGCAAGAGAGAGGTGCAGTGAAGTATTAAACCTTGATTAAACATAACATCGGAGCTAAACACTTACCAGAAAAGAAAAACAATGGACATTTGTATTCTGGAATCTTTGGGACAAATTCAGTTCTCAAGTATAACAGTGATGTGTTTTCTAAGAAGTAATACTAAGATTTACTTAAATTTCAGTGTGGCAGCAGAGTTTGTAAAGCCCGCGGCAAAAATGAAAATGGGTTTCTAAAGATCCCAGCACTCAGCATGCCCAACCATGGTATTTCCAAAGCAGCACAAAGACGTGGAAGATCTTTTCAAAGGTTTTTGGAAACCAGCTTTGCCCAGGACAGCCTGGCTGTAGCAAGGCAGGAGGCAGCTGGTGGCCCTGCCCACACACTGCTTGCCAAAGGCTGCGAGTTCCTAGAACACAAGACTTTGAAGATGAAGTTGCTGTCATAGGGTGTGCCAGCAAGGCCCGCCGATGGGAGCTATGAGGAGCCCAACAATGTGACACTGTCCTGCTCCCCTCAGGTGCTGCTGTCCCTGATGTTGGGCATGGGGCAGAGATGCTGCGGTGAAGCTCAGGTGTTGCACTTGCATGGGAGGAAGAGACAGTCTGAACAGGGGTGGGGGGCTGGAAGCATCAAGCAAAGCAGCTCAGAGCTTGTTGGGGGTGTGAGGAGGCTGTCACATGTCGTGCTGCTGGAAAGGGGGTAATGTTTCCTCTCACCAGCATTTGCAGATGGCCTGTCTTAATTAGCTTTGACAAGTACCTAAGTTGCTGTAAGTTATGCCACAAACGAGATTCTGAAACTTCCATTTTTGTCACTTTTAACTAAAGCATTTTCTCTCCTCCCTCCACAGCATTTCCATTTTTCTTTCCATGTAAGGCTCTGGAGATGAAATGAGATCTTTGCATAGCTGAGGAGCTGTATTTTGATTGACTAAATGATTTATAATTAGGAGGTAACTCCTGCCAGTACTCCTCATACTCTGATTGAGAATTGCCTGCAGCAAATCAATGCAGACAGGGTTGCCAGAAAGGCAACGCTGGTGTGTTCACACAGCAGATAACTTTCAGCCCTAAATTTCCTTCTTCCTCTGCTACTGACTCAGACAAATTATGGCCAACGGCTCTCCAGGCGTTACCAGGCTGCCCTCTGAGGGCCCCGTTCAGTGATTTATGACCCTCTGTGTGGAAGTGGAGGTGCTGGCAGGCTTTTCAGGGCCTATGAGCAGCGTGTGTGTGAAACTAAGATGAGGGCATGAGGATTTTTGGAGGATGTGAAGCAGAGATCTTTCCCCACGTGGCAGAGGCCACTTGGCCTGTTCCCACCAAGCAGCCTCTTAGGTGGGCTTGCCTAGTGCTCCCTATCCCTAGCTGGGATTGTACTCAACCCCCTGGTGTACTAGAGAAGCAAGACCACTCCCACTTGGTCTGGTACCCCTTGGCTGAGGTAGGCCACTCTCTGGCCAAAGCTGAGGGTGTCCTTTGAGGTGTGTCCCTGGGAGCAGACAGGTCAGGGACTGTGGTGGCCACAGGCAGAAGGCAGTCAGCACTGAACAAGGGATTGCTTTCCTTCTCTCACTGTTTTCACGCAACCTGCTATTGCACTGAGCTTGAGCATCCGGGAACGACCACCTGCCTGAGCCTCAAGCACCTTGAAAAAACAGCCCAAGTGACATAAACTCAGAGGATTAAAACAAGTTACTATACTGCCTTAAGGCATCCCAGCTTTCAGAGTTTATGTTTATCTATTTTTTTCCTCCCTTCCAACTGTGACAGCCAGAACCTTTCCAGGATCATAAAGCCTACAGGACGCCCACTATTACTGCATGTCATAAATTCCCTTACATAAATTTACTATTTTTCTGCTATAAAAGTACTTAGCTTACTAGCTCCTACTGCTCCTGTTGGAAAGCTTTTACAAAACACCATTTCTCTGACGGTCAGGAATCTGCTTTTAGCTTAAAATAGTTGATGAGATTTTTTTTTTTTTTCATGCTATTTGTTCTTGTGCCAACATTGTCTTCTAGCTTCAATGATTCTTCAGCCCTGACGGTATTTGGGAACGTATTTATAAAGCGTAATTGTATCTCTCTCAGCCTGTATTTTGCTAGGCTAACCCCATTAAGCTATATTTGTCTCATCTATAAAACTGAGTCCCCGGTCCCATCCTCCCTGCTCGCTGCACCTGTTCCAGCTCGAGTTGAGACCGGCCTTCTGGCTGCACTCCCACTGGGGCTGTGTGTAGCACACAGCACGTCTCTCCCTGCTGCTGCTGCAGTGCTTCCCCATGCACCCCAGGGATGTTCTGCCCCATGTCATGCGGGCAGCACACAGCTGTTCCTCAGTCACTCTGCTGCTCCCCTCCCTCTGTTGTTTGCAGATGAGAAACAAGTTACAAAATATCGCTTGGCTGGTTTGCTGTGTTCAATCTCCATTGTCTTACTCTAAGAAACTGAACCTCTCATGAGTATTATTTGAGGAGCTGGGGCTTTCAGGAGAACATCAGAAATGATGTGAACAAGAAAAATCAATCTTATCTGTCATTCTGTTTTCAAAGATATGCTATAGGCAGTGATGCAGTTGGCAACTGAAGGATCAAGGTGTTGCCACTAAACAAAAACAAAGAAAGTTTTCATTACTAAGCAGCCAGTTCTCATTTCAACTGGTGTTCTTCCTCAGTTTCTCACTCCTAAAATTTTTGTGGCCTAATGAAAGAAGCCAGAGGAAATCACCTTATACCTGAAAATGAAAATGCTGCAAAATTTGTGCACAGAACTTTCATTTTCATGCTCATAGAAAATTCACTGAAAAAAGATCTGTAAAAAAGATGAAACAAGTCTAGATTTGGGCGAACTGCACACAGAAGCTTTAGCTGGCTAAAACTCCAGTCCTATGAAGATTTTATTTCCTGTTTAGCTTAATATACATAAACATTTGTTGTTGCCAGGGTGGAATTAGGAGTCATGTACAAAGTGCTTCTGTGAAGCTTTTAAATAAAAACTCACCTCTTTGGTCACCAGAAAATATGAGAAGATTGGGTTTGGCATTGGGTAAATGGCCAAGGAGATGACAACTAGGGCCATTGCTGGATAGGTGCATGCTCATACCCAAGTTTAAGATTTAATTTTTGAGGAGAGCTTAGGGAGCTTGCAGAAAGTTTTCTGCATTGAGAATGACATTTGAATTCAGTCAGCTTAGGAGAATGCAGTTGTTTCTACCTGGCAATGAGTGCAGTCAGGTACAATTTTATTCTGACCTGAGGCTGAGATAGATTTTTCTTTTGCATTAGTTGCCCATCCAGGTGCAGCAGCATCCATCTGAGCTGAGGATTGACACCAGCAGTCATGCGCTACCATGGAACTGTGCGGGGCTTCACTCCCTCCTGAGGGGCTTTAGATTGCACAGTGAGGGCAGCAGCCTTCAGAATGTCCTTGGAGGCCACTGCATGAGAATGAGGAAAGACAGTGAGCTCCCTGAGAGAACAACAAAGCTTAAACTGAGAAAATGTAAGGTCGGGAGTCTTGTGCTCCAAGACTGCTTGGACAGATGCCCCATGGTGAACCTCTCAGGAGTTCACCCAACTCAAGGAGACTATTTTTCCACTGTAATCCTGCAACTATTTGTGTTTGGTTTTTGTTCACCTTGGTTTGTGAATTCTGGCTATTCAAATAGCAATATTCTGACTGGAAGAGGGTAATTTTGTCATATTTGAAAAGAAGTTGGCTTAAGAGTAAGTTGTTACAAGCCCATGAAAATGGCACGTTGCTTTTATGCACAGTGCAAATTTTTCCACCCAGGCTCATATTTTCAAAAACTGTCTCTAATTTAGGGGATCCAAATTTAGGCAGCCAGTGGCTGGCTGCCTTGTGGAGATACCACTGCCCACGAGTCCAGACATGTACACTTCCCAGCCCCCAGAATAGCTCCTTCAACCAGCACAGCCGTCTCTCCCAGGTTAAACATTAGCCAAGGCTGTGAGCTTTCTGATCCAAAACTCTAGGAAAGTGTTGTTGTTATTATTGTTGTTGTTTGTTTTTCCCAGAGTTTTTGATATTGCCCTAGTTGGAAAGTGTCCTTCCCACTTGAATGTCATGCACTTGTGTAACCACTGGCAGATGACAGCTGTGAGGCCAAAAAGAGACACTGAGAGCACATCAAGTGTTTTAAGTATGCCTACCTGTGCAACCTAGTCTAGGGAGATCATCTAGACTCAATGATCTCTAGAGGTCCCTTCCAACCTCTACAAATCTGTGATTTTGTGAAAGCAGAAAGGATGATCCCTCATCAAAGGAACCCTTTTTTTTTGTTTGTTGTGCTGCTACAGGAGCTATCTGTTACCTCACCATACGCTGACTGTAAAATGTTCACTTTGGTGCTTCTCCCTCCTATGGAGAAGAGAAATCCAGAGGAATCCTCCTTTGAACATGATGGGGTGACAGGAACAGGGTGAAAAAAAAAAAAGCAATTTAAAATGTTTAAAGTGCTTAAATTTTTGTTAGTTTGGTTTCTTTTGTGCTAACCTTGCAAAAAGCAGGGAGCTTACTGCTTTCTCACTGCATTTTCCTCTTGCCTGCTTGCACTTCTTCACAGGGAATCTTTTTTCATTAGATCATTTCTGATCTAATAACAAGTTAAAATGCAACGTTCACACTCAAATGCAGTGTGATTTAAGGGGAAAAAGAAAGAAAGAAAGAAAGAAAGATATGTATGTGTTAATGCACCAGTTTCCAAAAATAAATGGAAGAATACCCTGGTGAGTTGTGGTGATCGCAGGATTAATGTTGTCTCATTACTGAATCCATTCAGGTAGCATTAAAGGGGACTGAAAAACCACAGGAGACCCTGTAGGGTGTTTTTATGTTCCCAAGACAAAAAAAGCAAGCCTCCTCTCAGTTACACTGCAATTTCCAGAGCCAGATGAGAAGCACTGGCACCATAAGTAGGTGCCCTGTGACACAGGATGGGGCTGGCAGGGGCTGGATGCTGGTGTTTCTCCCAGCTGCTCCTATAGTCATAGAAACCAAACATCCCCTCTTCCCTTGGGTGCTTCAAAATGCCCATAGAACATGAGGTTAAATGCTTATAATAACGGATGTCATGTTCAAGGTGGTATAGCCCAGAAAATAAAGACAAAGGAAAAGCTGTGCACCTCCTTTCAGACTGAAAGAAGAGCTGAGGTCGATCCCAGTGCAAGGGACTGCTGCCACTGCCAAGGAGGACATGTTCTGGACCAAGCACGCAGCAGAATGAGGAGCAGAGCACTGCACGAGGATGTATGTTGGGAACACTCGAATGAGCTCCTCTCACATTCTCTTGTGCAACAGACCTGGCATTGACTGACAATTTTGCAGATGTGCATGAGGAAAAAGAATGGAAACTTTCAGCTCTTATACCACGAGGCACTGCAGCACCAGCTTTTGCCCATCTCTTGTGAGGCACCTGCTGCCAGGTGGGCTAAGCACCGGGGTGTCACAAGCCCTATTCTTGTTTATAATTTATATCAGCTGTCCACCTGCTCTCAGGTATAGTCCAGATATCTACTGTAAGCAACTTGTTACTTAAATGGGCTGATAGTGACAAGACAAGGAAGAATGGTCTTAAAGTAAAATAATGGAGACTGAGGTTAGATGTAAGGTAATTTTTTATTCAGAGAACAGTGAGACACTGGCACAGACTGCCCAGAGGAGCTTTGGGTGCCCCATCCCTGGAGGCACCCAAGGCCAGGTTGGATGGGACCCTGCGCAGCCTGAGCTGGTGGGCAATGTCCTGCCCATGGCAGGGGTTGGAACAGGATGGGCTTTAAGGCTCCTTCCAATCCAAACCATCCTGTGATTCTACGATCCTATGATAACTAATTTCCTTGTCTAATTCTCTGGAGAGCAAGCTTCTTTGATATTTGCTCAATGAGTTAGTGCTAAAACTGCATATTCCCTTTTATTTCTGTGTGCTGAGATCACAACAGCCACTCTACAAATTGTTCTGTATTTCAGTAATTTTTGATGAATGTTGCTCATGCATGTGTATTTGTCAAGTTAGGTTAATGTTTCCATGACTTGCTCTGAAATTGAGGATTAACCTGTAGCAAAGTGCTATATCCAGACTTCACTCCAAGACAGGGATATCTACTAGACTGAGCAGGAATGTGTTTCCAGTGCAACACATTATTGATCCTGGCAATGACAAGTTCCATCCGAGGAAGGCAGAGCTTTGAGATAGTAAAGGGTAATTATGGATCCTTTTACTGAGGTTCTAGAATTGATTTCCTTAAATGTTACATAGCATACCTGATGAAGATCTCCTGGGATTTGGAACAATATTGTAAAATACTATCAATTTCTAGTTCCCTTCATAATCATCTAATGAAGCCAGGGTGTCCTTTGTTAAATGGGCCCTTTCATCCTCTGGGTGAATTAGGTGCAATTATAATTAAACTTTAGTTTAGAATTTGAACTAAATTAAAATCACATAAATAACTGAATCTTCAGGATTGCCTTTCCTAATTAATTTCCTCTTGCAGGAATAGTCTTTTCATGATGCGTTAATAACTCCCAATTCCTACTGCATATTTATCTAAGGCAATAGATTACATTTCCAATGTTTAACAGAAGATTCCCGTAAGAAAAGCTCTAATCAAGTGCTCTATTAGATATCGAGTGTATTTAAATGTACTGCAGATTCAGTGTCTCCTGCTGCTCCTGAAAGAGGAGACAATAAATCTGTCTTGCAGCATGGTGCCACATTTTATCCGAAACTCTGTGAGATTCTTGGTGCGCCATGCAGAATTCCAGCACGCTGCTTTGGGTAACCCGAGTGCTCGCCAAAACCAACAAGTAGCATCACTTCATTACATTTTTACCCCAGGACAAGTTTGATATGTATTCTGGAAACTTAGAAAATGATTCTACAAAACAGCAGAAGCCTAAGGTTGAGGATTTGAATTGCATTCAGAGTAGTGCAAGCATTACCCAACTATGTGGATTCTTGCCAGCTACAAACCCCATGTTTCCCGTTCCTACACACTGGGTTATCTTGTTTTCAGAAGATACTAAGTGGAGGTAAGCTATTAGGAATGATACAAGATTATGAAGTTCATCCTGTTAAATGTTTTCACTTATCAAACCAATTTTAAATAGGTGAACTTCAAATCTGCTTAATGGATTGGTATAATTTAAGGTTGATACAGTTCAGTGAAGATGTTAGCAGTGAATAATGGGTGGAATTGGAGCAGTGTATGACACAGTGGCGCAGAGCAACTTTTGTTTCTAAGAGTCTTTAATTGTAGAGGAAAAAAAGATGTTCTCGTTTATTGAGTACTGCAATAATTCTGGCAACTGAATTGAATCATTTGAGGGTGGTGAATGCAGTAAAACTATTCTGTGGTTTGCTTTAACTGCTTTGATCAAGATTTTGGTTAGCTTTCTGGCACAGCCCTGCTGGAATGGATGTTATCATCTAGAAACTCTTCATGCTGTATTTTGTAATCAAGGCATTTAGAAACCATAACTCTGCGAGTCTTGTATATCATTTCGTGTGTGCTATTGTGACGCTTCCATTGCTGATCCTAACTTGGGTTGTGGTAAACACTGACTGTGAGGAATAGAGAGCAATGGGCATTATGCATAAAAAATCACTTGGTCAAAACTGCATGGCGTTTTTCACTGCTTTCTGCATAGATTCTTCTTCATGTCTGTAAATCGCCATGTTTGCACACAGAGGCTTGAATCAGTTGCACCATTTGTTCTGAATGAAAAGGCACCTTCAAAAATAAATTCCAGTCTCTAATCACTGTGCATGCAACAAAAAAAGTCAGTAGATTAGTTACTTCATGTCAAGATGTACACAGACTTATAACAAATTTTATTGTTTCCCTCTCATTTTGAGTGATTCCTTCTCTCCTCCCTCCTTTATTGTGGAAAATGGCAAATATCAGAGCCTGTTTCATATTCCCTTCGTTCCTCTCCAAACTAAATAGTTCAAGATGTTGATTCTCCAGAGGTGTCGAGTAACCACATTTTGGCAGAATTTGTGCTTGGTCAAATTTCTTGACAATCACTTTGAAGTGGGAGTAAGAGTTGCACACCTTGTATTGGTGGGTGGCCTGCTAGATGTCCTCTCCTGAGGAGTCCCATCTCAGCATTCCAAATGATATCTGAAGTAATTACCTCCTTTTATGGAGGAAATTTCTCCTTTCTATCCCCTTTTGTAATGAAAGGCATTTCACACAACAAATATAACACTGAAGGCAGCATCCCATCAGTGTTAAAACTCTATAACAGCATATTTTAACGAAACACTTGATTCCCTCAAGTGGCATAATTTTTATTCAGTTTATTACAATCATTTTGCCACAGACCTTCTTCTCATTCTACAGCTGCCTTTGGGATGGAAAGGCATTCACTAAAGCTGAACCTATTAAAAGGAGTATAGAGATGCCACACTATCCCCAAGCAGTCAACTTCAAGCATAGGCAATTTTATCAAGAAATTATAGAAAAATTATAGAATTTTTTAGGTTTTATGTGACCTCTGGAGATCACTTGATCCAATCCTTGCTTGGAGCTGGGAAAACTTCCATCACATTGCTTAGGGCTGTGTTTAGTTGTATTTTGAATATCTTCAAGTAAAGAGTCTCCCCAGCCTATCTGATCACTTGCTCTACTGTTCATGATGGTTGTTCATTGTCCTCTTTTTTTTTTCCTCATGCCTAATTGGCATTTCTTATGTGGCAGCTCACGTACACTGCCTGGATAAATTTGCTGGATGAAAGATCTTTGCACGATGTGATATCAGGCTCCATTTGCTGTGTCTGCAGTGAAATTAGAGGCTTTATAACTATAAAGGCTGCTTGGACTGTTTGAAGTTAATGGTTGGTCTCAGTCCAGTGATGGCACCTGTACCCTAGAGCTGCCAAGGTCATTTCAACAGCTTGTCAAGCTTACTAGTAGGCTGAAAAAAGACGAAAAGGGCGGCAAAGACCAGCAAAATCAGCCCCTTCTGGACTAGTAGTGCTCCTTCCAGACGGGCTCAAAGGATGCTGGCCAGTAGCCACCAGTCCTTTGCTGTTCCTGTCCTGAGTTTTACTTCTCGCTAAGGAGAGAGGGGGTCTTTGCCAGTGCAGTCATCACAGCACCTTCTGTGAGCACCAGAGGCTGGCTCTTTGCACTCACCAAGCTCCAGCGACTGCTGCCAAACCAGTGCTCCATGACACAGACCCCTCTCCCGGCCCATCTGTCTCATCCATCAGGCCCAACACGAGCCCTAAGTCAGCATGGCACTGCCAATACGCTCCCTATCCCCATCACACACACCTCTGTGCAGTCAGAGGAACAGAACAGTTGCAGTCCTGGTGTGAAACCCAACTACCCACCATCCCACCTTCTGCAGAGCACAAGTATTCTCATTTCCTCTTCAGTGGAATGCCAGCAATAACATAGCACTGAATTCTGGCCTGTTTTAACAATTACACACACTTCATCTTGCAGATTATTGGACCTGCCTTCTTGGACCAAACTTTACCACAATAGTTATACCTTAATCATGTGGTCATGCGGGATCTTTAGAGACTCCCCAGTGCAGATTCTGCAGTCCAATTGTTTTTGATGCAGTCGTACCATATTTTGATTTTGCCGTGACAATTTGGTTCTCATTTCTTTGGCTTTAGACTTCCTTACTCTCTATGATCACAGAAGATCCTACAGTGCTGCAAAATAATAAAAACAAAGGACGGGACACCCTCATCACAGTAACAAAGTAAAATATACATATATATCAGTAGGAAATATTTAAGGCATATGAGGAAGTAGTGTGCCAATGGTCAGTGCAGTACACCAGGCTTACAGGGATACTGATACTGGATAAACATTATGTGCCAATACAGAAGAATGTAAATCCAGCAGAGATAACCTTCTTATCGAGAATAAATTGAGTCTGGGCAGAAAAGTTTTCACCTATTCACCTGTAAAACTCTCACCACTAAAGCCCTGAATCTGGATAGTTTCTTATGGGCAAACTCCAACAGCACAGGCTTTATTCTGAAAGCACAGGATGTCTCTGCTGCTTGCCCTTGGCAAAGGGATGTCTCATCTTTCCCTAGGTCTGTTGATTCTGACATGAAAAGTGGAACTTTTAGGTTGCCTGGAAAAACTTTCCCACCTCTGGATCCTTTTAAAATGTCTCTAGGAAGACATCCATGGGATCTAATGCAATTTGATTTATTTTCATGTCTGACAACTCAGAGACAGAAAGTTGCCTTCATTTGGGGCACACCTGTTGCCATAGACCTGTCTTTAAAGACCAGAGGGAGACTCGGCTGCTGACTTGTCAACCTTCAATATAAAAAAGAAAAAAGGCAACCATCTTCAACCCAAAGAAAAGCATTTTTTTCCTCCATAAGAAATACCTTACTGGAGTGGGGAGGGGGGAATTGTTCTCCTTCCTAAGTGCCATTTTTTTTCTGGAAGCAGAAAAAAATAGTTTCACAGGATCAAGTTCAGTTATTCATCTGAAATATTAATGGAGAAGGAACCCTATGGGCTGATGGGCAGTGGAGGTGGATGTCCTCAGGAAAGCAGGAGCATAGCAAAGCCACAGCACTGCTTTCACTGAAACACTCCTTGTTCTATGGAGGGAATTAAAACTTGATGGTTGCCCAAGTCTTGGCTAGGATTTTAGGCTAGGGCCTCCTGCCTGCTTCTGAAACACTGATGAGCATTTTGGACATCTTGGCCATGCTGCCAGTCCTTGGCTCCTGCGAAACTGCTTTGACTTCCAGCACACTTGGAACGTGCACTGACTTCAAGGGTGTTGGTAGGTTGACAATCCAGCTGCACTTCTGAAGCGTAACCACAGACTCAGGAATCCAGCTTGAGCATTGATTTTTTTGGGGGGAAAAGTATGCTTTCAATCAACAAAGCAGTACAGGACTCTGCCTGGCTTTCCTTAAAAGCTAGCAGCGTTATTATGCAGCTTGTGCAGCCTGAGCTCTGCTTTCAGAAGGCTGCGGCTCTCTCAGATAAACAGAGCCTTATCTAATTAGTTATTTATATATCAACAGTCACCGCAGAGTGCTGAATGCTGCAAAATTATATCAGAGGTGCAAGAAGGAAATTGAGCTTCGTGCTTCAAAATGGAAAAAGGCATTAACAATTTTGATGGCAACTTGCACCTTGCAATGTCTCTTCACGAACCTCTTTCTGTGGTGCTATTTGACCCCCAGGCTGAGCTCAGGAAAATTAATGCCAAAGCTCCAGTTCTGCATCTCTGAGTGGTGCCTTCCAACCTCTCACTCAGCCCTCCTGCCCACTGCAGTAGAGCTAGTCATGAAGCTTCAGCAATGCTCAGAGCCATCCCTCCCCAGGAATTAACAGGCAGGAGGGAATTGCAGCCCTTCACAGCTCCTGCAAGGTGCCTGCTGCAATGCAGGCAGCTGCCTGCCACAGATCTGGCTGTTTTCACCAGAGACCTTTGCAAGCTGTTCATTTCAGATGGCAGTCCAAAAGGTAAAGGCCTCTGTCCTGTTTGCAATCCAGCCTGTCATTTAAGCTTTTCCCCCTCTCTTTAAAGATCAGAATTAAATTCCCACTTTACAGACAAATGCTTTGATAAGTGAGTGCCTAAAAGCCCTGGGGATGAATACAGAACATAATAAATACCCTGATCGACAGATGAGATTTTTAAAATATAGGATTGTTCTCGTTATATGGAAGGGGAGGTGGAACTCTGATTGCTGGATTTGGCAGGAGTGGCTCTATTTCTCTCCACATTATTATCTTCTGCACTGAATGAGCACTGACATTAGAGACTCAAGCTGCACAGCACATGGAGCACTCATTAAGCAGACACGCTTGCAACTCCCGAGTCCTGGCAGTCTGCAGTGGAAGCCTCCCCCTTGGCCCAAGCAGGCTGCAGCCACAGTGCTGACACAGCCAGAGGTGAGGTCAAGGCACAGCCAGAGACCAGCCTGCTCCCAGATGAGGGAGGCTTCCCAGGGTACATGAATCCCTTTTCCCTGGGAAGGCTTCCTTCCCATAGGTGGAAAGATTATGTGTTCCCTCTGTGTACCCACAGGCAGCTGCAATGGAAGAAGTAAGCTGGCCATCCAGAGCCACTCCGCAGCATCGCAGCACAACAGAAATGCTCTGTAGAGATGCAGACCTTGCTGGCTTCCTGCCAGACTGCCTCAGCCCTCCCAGAGTCCTGGATTTTGAAAGAAATAGGAAAGAAAACTGAATTTAGAAAAATAACGGACAAACCATTTTTGCAAATCTAATGAGACACTTGGGTGCGTGTGCTAATTGAGTAATGCTGCTGCAAGCACACCTGGGGCAGGCTGATACCAGGGTGTCTGAGGAGCTGGCATCACATGTATGGCTTCTGGAGCCCTGCTTGCACAGAACAGCTCAATGCCAAAGCCTGCATCCTTCCTTTCCCTTGTAGCTTATTGGAGACTGGGAGAATTCTGGAGGTTGTTTTTCTTTCTTTCTAGAAAAGTTTCCTTTCATTCCGTATTGCAGGTTGATCACCTCACTCAGTCTCTGCACTAAACCATATTTATTGCATTCTGCTGTACTGCAATTGACTGTACCCTCCCATTTCTCATCTTTATAACAACAATAAACCCTTAAAATTAAAGCAATTTCATTTTAGATAGAAAAATGTAATAAGCCCTTGAGTGAACCTCTGAAAGGTCACAGTTCTTTCGAATTAATATTAAAATTGATGCACGACCTTGGAGAATTCTCAAGGGATACCTTTATTAAAACCAGCTCTTAGTTTTTAGTAAAAGAATCTGTGAGATTAAATATTGAGAGTCTTAATGTCTGCATACAGGTGAACACAAACAGATGCACCATTGATGTGTCACAGCATCGGCTGTGACTCCAAATTGTGAAGTCTTTCGCAGGCACTAGTTAAAGGAAATATAAATTCTTAATAGAAATTAGATCAAGGTAGAAAGATGATGCAAAAAGAGAGGGGTGTTTTTTTCTTAGCCTAAGCCTCGTTACTATTCTACCAGCAACAATTTCACTCAGCAGAACTTACCTGCAAAGCTGGTCACGGTAGAGGTTTCATTTTGCTATGTGTAGAAAACCATATTCTCAGTCTTGGAGTATGTGCAATGTGGGGAACAAGAGGAAGCAGGAAGAGGGGCAGCACGAACACCTTTTTCCTCTCTGGGGAGTGGAAGAGTTTGCTCGCTGCATGACCATCCTTCCTCAGATTGTTTCTTCTGGACAGTTGGAGGAGACAGCACGTTCTGATGTGGGTGGGGGAAAGCTGCCTCAGTGAGAGGTTTTTGCCCACTGAGAGGGGACAAGGAGGAAAAAGCAAACAAAGGCTTGGGGGAGGAATGGAGACTTGGGTGACCGATGCTTCTGGTTATGGTGTGGCCATAACAGTCCTTCTGTATGGGAGATAATATGGCAAGGGGTTAGGAAAGAGAGGACAGAAAGCTGTGTCTGATGTGGTGGAAGGTGAAACCAGTGAGGTCATTTGCAGGAGTTAGGAAGGAAGTACATAAAAATGGTTCTAGTGGTGATATTTCTTGTATTTATTATTTCTTTTATGCTTATGGCGGTCATGATGTCAAAGGAAGGCACAGCAGTGTGCCAGGGCTGTGTTGTGCTGAGGTCATATTTTATTATTTCACTGTGCATTTCTAATCAGCAACATCAAATATTTCCTATTAAAACAGCTCCTTGCCTTCTTTTCTTTGCTCAGAATGGTGTTTAAATAAAACACCATTTCATTTTGGCTACCTTCCCTTTTCGATAGCCTTTCTGCTCCTGCGATAGGGCAAACTGTGCCACAGGTCATGCGACATAATGAGGGTTATCAGTTGGGTGATTAAATCATTGTGTTTAACCACCCTGTTAGATCTTAATGCCATTGGAACAGACTGTGTGGCTGCTAACATTTTCACAATGGATAACATGAAATTGCCTGGTCCTCCTGGGATTCTGATCTTCTAAACCTGTGAGCTGTGGCTTATGTGATCAGAACGTGCATTTTGTTTCAGGCAGAACAAGGACATCATTCTATCTCTCAGAGGTTGAAGAGAACTTACCTAGCAATGAGGAATGCAGCTGAAAAAGCCCTGCTTGCAGAAGCTGAGAGTGGGGCATGGAACAATCAGCTCACATGCTATGGCGCATGGTGTGTAGCACATCCCATTACCTGCACCACATATTAAATTACAGAGCAGAAATTGATCTCATAATCGATCTCTGATTAGGTTACTTGCTTTAGTTATGTGCAGAAGGAGAAGAGAATCTGCTGCTGCTTTTTTAAGCACTTGTTTATGGAGCAACTCTTCTTGCCAGGAACATAAGTGAAGGACTGTTTGTACCCCTGGTATAGGAGGCAACTGACCTGAGGGATGTATCTGAAGCTCATGTGAGATGTGGGTTCCTCCTGGAGGTGGGGTGGGGAATGTGGTTCTGTGCCCAGACCTTTTTGGGAAGGGGTCCCACATGCTCAAAGGAGCCTCCATCTGCTTCTCAGCCCTTCTGCAGGGGCTTGCTGTTCTGGGGCAGTGAATGCTGACCCCATCAACATTCCTCTCCTGCAGCTCGTGGTTTCCTTGCTGTTTTCCCTTACTAAGAAGCCTCTTCACAGTTGTTTTCTTGCTCTGCTTCTGCCTCCTGGGACAGCACTCTGACTTGTAGGAGTAATTTGCTGAATCTCTGGGGTCTTGAAGTTGAAGGAGCAGAGCTGATGTTTCCTTCCTTGTACTTTCCACCTCCTCTCTCCCAGCAGGGAGCCCAGGAACCTGGCAATATGGAATGAACCATCTGCTTCAGTGTTTATTTATATTTTTTATGCACAAAATTTTTGTATCGATCTATAAAGCAAACTATGAACTCTTTATTTCTCAAAAAGTGGTACAAAATACAGTATAAAAACATAGCTGTTAGTATGAGACTCACAGTTGCAGCAGCAACTTCTAGAACACAATATCCAGTGCACGAAGCAGTAAGAAAGTAAGGCACATTCCAGCAAAGCTAAGGGACCATGAGGAAACAAGCCTGGGCAAGGCCACTGTAAGCTCTTCATAGTGCAACAGTCTCATTGTTTTTGTGTTCTTTGGGGAGATTTTTGAAGCAGTTCAGCCTCTCTTTGGAGCATTAATAATTGTTTGGGACTTTGCTTAAAAATAATAATAATAATGGAATAATGGAGAGCTAGAACATCTAAATAACTTCTAAATTGGAGCGATTGGTGCCAAGCATATCAGTGCTAAGCCAAAAATCCAGTCCTGAAAAACAGATCGCTCAGCTAGTTGATGCGTATTCATTAATTTTTATGGGAGCAGGGAGATGACAATGCACAAATGGAAGTGAATTTCTGTTTTTGGATTATGAATGCAAATATTGAAATGGGTCTGCTTTTGTTCATTGTTAAATTCCAGACTTTCTTTTTTTCAGAAACACACTCTTAGTCCCAGCAAAGATTTGGAGAAACAATAGCTAATTTAATTTATCATCTTTTCCATGCACAGCTGTGGATGGCAAGCAAAGCTCTGTTTTGGCATCAAAGACCCTGAGCTCTGCTAACTTTAAGCCATTTTAAGAATAAATCCTGGTTACTAATCTATGTGTGAGTAAATTCAGAGCTCTTTGAAAGTTGGAAAGGTTGAGTTCAGCGTGAAAGTCAGTTCCAACCTTGGGACTGTCTTGCAGTGTGTTGTCCTCCCGTTGCTTAGCGCTGCCTCTTTCACAGCACTTCATGGCAGGATTGCAGGACCACATGTAGAGCAGGCTGCAAACAGTAACTCGCAGCAAAGAGTCAGACTCAGAAGGGTTTCCCCTGTTTTCTGAAAGCCTTCACTGAATAGTGACACATGTTCTGTGTAGTGGCCGTACGTTCGTCTCCTGGGTAGTGATCGTGGCAGCAGGAGGGAGGTTCCTGGTCCACCTCATGTGCAGGGAAGTGCAAAGATGTGTGATCCACCTCTCCCAGGCCTAGAGAGGTGGGGATGCTGCCTTCAGCACCCAGCACAGACTGCCTGCACAGAGTACCTTCCCCAGCAGCAGCTACAGGGACAGACGGACAAGTCAGCAAGGACAGACACAGGCTATGAGCAGTGCTCCTCAGCTCTGCTAGACTGCAACAGATCAGAAATATTACTGAGAAGTTGTGCACACCCGGCTGGCTTGGGGCTGCCACAGAAGGAGAGATTCAGTTTCTAGAGAGTGCAAGCCATCAGCCCAGCTGTGCTCAACCTTTTACAGCTGTGTGCGTTGGAAAGCAAACAGTGCATCCAGCTAGAAACTGCAGCTGGCGAAAAGCTGAATGAAAGAAACACTACAGTGAATATTTAAGCCTAGAAATCCATGTGGAGATCACTGCAGATATTTTGCTTTCTGGAGGTGGCTTCTCCTGAGCTTGCTTCACTTTACAGCCTGCCTCCATTAGCCAAAATTACTGGGAAATGGGAAAGCAAGAGGTAGCTGTGTTGTCTGGGACAAAGCTGTCTAGAAATGAAAAGATGAGTGGGAGAGCTGCAGATTTTATTTCCAAGTGTTTTCATCGTAAGTGGAGACCTTTGGATAGAAAACAAAACACTAACACTTGACATTTTGGGCTATTCTTTTTCAACAGCCTTCAAAATATTTCCGTTAAACAGATTCCCAGAACTGTATCCAGATCTCCTTCAGTTATATTAACAAAGTCTTTAAAGAACAGTCCAGTTCTTTCTTAATGGTGTTTTAATTGTGATCTCTTTATAAAACTGTTGTAAAAGCTTATTTGTTTGTGGTAAAAAGAGCCGCTTGCTCTGTTTCCACACAGAGAACTGCAGCATGATGCAAAAAAAAAAAGCAGGAAAACAGAATATTGTATTCCAATACAAAGTATCCATTAGTGAGGATAGGAGTCACTAGTTTTTCCTTCAGTAGCAAAAACAAATAAATCAACAGAACAGAGCTGTGAAACCAATCCCTATGCTCTGCAGCTGCCCTGACATACGCTGTACAGGCTCTGCGATGCTGCCCCATGCCTCTTCACTGTTCAAGTCCATCTGCCTTTCTGTGGAGGCTGGTGGAAGGCACTGGAAAATGATAGCTGTGAGCACAGCAAACAGGTTTTCAGCCTATGTGAGAGAAGGGCTCAATTTCAACTGCCTTATCCAATGGTGCAGGTAAAAAGTTTCGTTTTGCTGGCAGCTTAGCTCTGTGCATGGTGGGAGCCAGGTGGGAGGGATGTATAGCCTCCAAGTGACTATATGACCTTAAGCTTCCTGCAGGTGTTCAGAAGCTTTTCCTCAAGGTTCTCCCTTTACGCTAATGCAGAAGTATCCAAATCATTTCAAGGACTCTTCGCACAAGACTCTACATGTTAATGCTCATTCTCACAGAGAGGAAAATCCCACTTGAAAATTCCTGGGGTTCAAATCATCCTATAATGATATTCAATTTCTTCCCCTTAGATCTCCCTATCCTTGTTGTGTTTTTCACTACTTATCAAATAGACTTCTGCTGTTTTCAGAAAGAAACCTGTGATTAGATGGCTGGATTGGGATGGGTTGCGCCTTTATTACAAACAGCTGTACCTGAGATTTTGTGCCCCCAAAATTCTTCAAGGAAAGGACAGTTCTGCAATAGGGTAAGAAAAAGGAAATTATGTTATTGCAGGGAAACCAAGTTTACAGGATCTTAAGGACTGGTCTGACACAACACTCAGGTGTTTATGTAATGCGAACAATGAGGTGGTGACTTCAGAGCAGGGCATTTCTGCTCTTGCTAATCTCGGGAATGTTTACCAGCAGCAGGAATGCTATCCAACAAATCTGCCAGAGTATTTTGTCCACGAGGGAGCCAGACCTCCTGTAGGCGCAATTCTGCCTTGCACAGTGATCTGTTGCTATTCTGGAAGGGCCTGGTAGAGGCGTGAGGTTTGTGGGTGACAGTTGGTGGTGACCCTGTGTACTGCTGCTCTTCATCATCTGTATCTGCTTTTGCATTGAGCTCACATTTAACCACCTTCCTAGTCAGTTGCTGCACTTCACCTTCAGATCCTCTTGGCCTGACTAAAATAATATGAACATGCCACACCAATAGTCTCCTTTTTCTGTTCCCTTCTGATCCTAGACCCTGATTTGTGCTTAGCTAGTTCTTAATTTAAAGTTTATTCAGCTACTATCTAGAAATTGCCTCCTGCCTGCAGTACAGTTTTTTTAATCTGCCTGTCACTTCCTGAGCCAATCTTCAACAAATTACTCAATTTTTATTCTTGTAGCTAGTGGATATAGTGCCAATTTAAGTTGTTTTTACCCTTTTTGTGTGTGTGTGTGTGTGTGAAATAGACAGCTTGTGTAGTCTGTGGAAAGCAATTTTAATAGGCTTGTGCTGCACTTTTAAGAACATACCAAAATGTAATTTTAAAACCAAACCAAATGGAGATGAACATTCTGGTTAAAGTAATAACTTACCTTTGCTGCAGTGTAGTTGCATTGAATCATCTCTCGAAACACAGATTAAAAAGTGTGTTCTGGTCCTTAAGCCTCCCTTGTGTTGAGATTTTTGCATACGGCAAGAGGAAGCAGTTATTACTTCCAGTAAATGTCATGTCTGTGACTTGGTACAGAAGAGCACTATATTTACTGAACTTCCCTAGAGAGCAGAATAAAATAGGCAAAAATCTTGTATTACATCCTTTTTCATTCAGTTACATCATTGGTATTTATACAAATGCCTTAAGCTTATCTCAAATTCTCTTTTATTAAAGACATTTCTGAGCTCACCCTAATAAATGTTTGTTTGCTTTCCTTTGAAAGCAAAAGTTAGCTGTGATGAGCAAAAAGGTTAGCTGGAAAGATACATTACTTAGAAGCATGTGAGAACAAGCACAAAGCAGGCTGCTCTTCTATCAACAGCAGTGCAAAGGTTTACTTCTGAATGGGGCTTTAAAAAGTTTGCAATGAGTACAAAACAAACATTTGCCCTTGCAAGATTCTCTGCTGAGACAATCCTTCCAGCCAGCCCTGGAAATATGTTGCCAGTGCCATTCAGGAATAATCTGCAGATCACAGGAGGTCTTCTCAAGGACAGCCTTGTTCCCTGGAATGAGCCCACAGGGTCACATTTCCAGGTTCTTCCCAGCACTCCTGACTGCAGGAAGGTTTCCTTGCTTTCTTACCAGTTCCATCAGGAGCCATGCATCTTGCTTCTCAGGGCATTAGTGAGTGCCAAGCAGGGAGTGCCACCCTGTTTTACTGCCTTAAGCAGATGCTGAGCCTGTCCTCACCCTCTCTTAGACCTTGTTCATGTAGTATCCACCTTAGAGAGCCATTTGCATAAGTATTTACAGTTTTCCAAAGGAGATAGGGGGGCCACCTGCAACACTCCCAATGCTGGGCTGCCTTGGCTGATGCCAGCCCCACTGTCTTGGTGCCTCAGCTGCTCTGCACCTGGCCTTGAGCTCTTCCTTCATATCTTGGTTACAAAGAGCACATTAAGGCTGCCAAAAAACGGCACTGTTTGCTCAAGTGTCTGAGGTAAACTTGTACACACGTAAAGTAGCAAGGTGTAGTTTGTAACTGGGATTAAATTTAAATCATGTACGAGTGCAAATACAAAGTTTTGCACTGACTAACACTCCCATTTTTGATGTTAAAAATGATTGGCCTGACTACATTAGGGGAGTAATTTGAAATAATCTTTCCTATCTACGAAGTACAATTCTCTGAGCTTCTCATACAAACAGGAGTGCCTCATATCAGCTATATGAACAGCTGCTGCTCACGATGGTCCCACATATGCGAACGTGGAGCTGCACAGCCAGTTCTCTGAGGCAGCATTCAAACCATTTTGGTCTGAAATCTTGGGCTCTAGCACACACAGAAGTCATGCCAGGTTCACCACAACAGTCAGGCTGAGAGAGAGAGCCCAACCTGACCTGCTGCTTTTTGCCTCAATGCAGAATTACTGCGTCACTCTTTGGTGGAAGGGCCCTGGGAAAGACACCTCGCCCAAATGTGTGCTGTGACTGGCTCTGTCATGAGCATGTGTTGAACTGATGGTGCTGGTGAGTGAGGGGAAAAAGACCTGCAATCCCTGAATAATGCCTGACTGAAACTACTGACTAGAGCCCAGAGGGTGAAAGTCCAAGCAAATCATGTTAGTGACTTCCTGGTCAGCACGGGTGGTTTTTCCATGACAAAAATGAAGCACATTTGCACGCATGGAAGGAAAATACACACTGCTTGGTGCAGTGCTTCACTGCCTTGCAACAAGAACTTGTTTATGAAGTCTTTCCTAAACGTCTCCCACAAACACCACCCAGCTCTAAAATGAGCACAAACAGAAAAAAAGAACAGCCTGATGAGTCTAGGTTTTACAAGTGATAGAATACAAAAGAGAGAACTGCTTTGTCTTGTAACTGTTCTTTGAGATGGGAAAAGAACAAAGAAACACCAAATGGATCTGTGGTGGCTGCTTTTTCTGCTGGGCTAATTGGAAATTGGCAGACCAACTTCTGCAAGATTGTTAAGCAGATCTAACAGAGCAGTGATATAGCACTGAGCACATGCACGCGTGCTCAGGTCTGTTTCTTTTATCATATACTTTAAGACTCCTTGATTTACTCTGTTCATGACCCTGAATACTGAAATTAAGAGTGTTCATCTATAAGGTTAAGTGTCTGCCAGTCCCCTGTCTCCCAGCTTAGCCTCATCAGCAAATACATTGGATTTCTATTCATTTACGAATCCCAGATGTGAGACTGCCAGTTGCAGGCTGTGAGTGTATGAAACTACTTATTCCTAAGATGGTAACAAGACAAACTGGCATCTTTTTTCTAGGACTATCTACCTTAATCAGTCATATATCTTTCTTGCAAAATAAATTAACAGCTTTCTATGTCAACTGACTTTTTGTTGCCCAAGCTCAGCTGTGATCGCAGAGAAACAATGGAAATATTTGCACACATAAACACAAGGCACCTAGGCAACAAAATAGAGGAACCTGACCTACTTGTGCAGGATGTGAAACCAGCTATTACAGGGAAGACAGAAACACGATGGAGCAGCTAAAGTCACTACAAGACAAATATTGGAGGGTAGGGATTGCTGAGAGTTGGTGGTATAAATGCAGAAGTAGTGGCTGTCAGTGAGTATTGTGGATATGAGAGTAGAAATATTAACTAACAGAAAGTTGATTTGGTCCAGATCTTTTGGTGGAAGGAAGTAAAATATCTGTTGAGACAGTACAGAGAACTTGCACTTCTCCTCTCACAACCATCACATCACCAAACCTGAAAGTTTCCAGATAATAGAACAGCAGAAATTTAGGAGAAATTATAGTTTAAAATATGTCTGTGGGTAAATCTCAGGAGGGAAAAAAAAAAAAAAGTGGGGTAACAGCATAAATGGTGTTCACTGTCCATAACTACACTGTGGCTTGAAAATAGAAAACTGTCCCCTGTCATTAGAAGATGTAAACTCTGGAAGTGCCTCCTATTGTCAACTTGTTTCCCCCTTTTCCATTTTCTCAGAGGAAAGGACACTTGAGTTCCCAGAGCTGTGCCATAGACTGGCAGACAGGGATAGTGCAGCAAAGCTTCCTTAGCCACCATTTCTTCTCCTTTCCCCTCCCTTGCTACCTCACAAATCTATGCCTTAACTCATCTGTCCAATTCTGCTATACTGGGTTTCTCCTTGTCTTCCACTCCTCAGGCTGGGCAGCCTTTTATTACTCTTCAGGATATAATGCATCAGAAATCTTCACAGTTAGTTTGCAAAGTGTTGGAGCTGGCAGCACCTGCATTTCATGTGGTCAGAATAATCGCCCAGTTTATTAAAAAATACATGCTAACTTCACATTTCAGGAATGAATATCTTGGGAAAGAGCTCTGGAGAGAATGGGAAGCCAGGTCTGTCAGATAAAAAATGGCCCCACAAACACCCTCCCGTCTCCATGGCATAGCAAGTGCCGGTGTGGATTCACTGTACCAACTCAGCTGTATATCATGTCCTAAAGATGAGGACCCACCAAGGGCTGCTGCAAGAAGAACTTGACCCCTCTTTGGGCAATCAGCACAGCGTTCCTCGTGCTCCGTGGTCCTTCTCATAGGAAAAATCTGAGCTAATGGGGAGCAGAGTACACAGCCACAGATGGGCCGAGGATTTTTATCCCAGTATTTACATGATTTTTCACAGTAAAAGTATCAGCCCGTCTGAATGGGGTAGAAGGAACAGTATGTGATTATAGAAATCTCCCAGGCTTAGAAGTGTTCTAGAATAACTGGGGATTTCGGCATCATAAACATATATCCCTCAGAGATTACACAGATTGATAAAGGTTACATCCTTCCTGTCTGTAACCAGATAGATGGCATTATATCTAATATGTCTCATTGCTTGAACATCCTCTCCTTACCTGTCAGGCTTCACATCCATTTGGCAGGACCATTTCCTACAGCTGAGGTTGGCAGAGGAGTGCTTTCTGTGCCACAGTGTAAGAAAGTCCATGAAAATCACTTTCTTGATTTAGAAGCAATATATTGCTTCAATTGAAAATTCAAGATTTAGAAGAAAAAGGGGCCAAGTATATTTTCATGTAATATTAGAGAACATCACACTTCTAGGAATTAAGTAAGGAAGCCTGTGAGAATGAAGGAGTGTTGTTTGTTGAAAAGAATAATAGTGTGCTGGTGTTGTGTGTATGATGCAGGGTAAATGAGCAGTATCTTCGTATAGTTTGAATTGAGATGAATCACCTTAATGTTCAAGGACAGCGTGTCTCTGGCATGGAAAAACCCAGTCTGTACATCCATCCAAATGCAAGAATGTGGGATTTTGTGTATTCAGGCCCTTACTCCACCAAGGGCTCCTTCACACAGGGTGTCTTTCATGCTTCGGAGGTAAGGGTGGAATAGAATTAAGGTCAAAATGCTCAGCTGCTCCATGAACGAGGATTCAGTGCTCACCTTTCTTGCAGCAGCCCTGTGGGGAGCTGCCCCACTGAGCATTCATCCGAGAGGCTCTATGCTGGGCAAGCTCTTCAGCTCATGCCAAGCTGTGTATTTCTGCAGCCACACTGGTACCAGGATCTGCTTTGTGCTGGTTCAACCTGCAGCACTGAAGATGTGGGGGGAACAGGAGGCTGTGGGTTGAGCACATTTGGCTTGTAAGAGGAGAGAGATAACTATAAACACCTTGGTCTGCTGTGGGTGGGAACTGTAAATGTTTGCAGAGGCACGTTTAAACTAGCACTATTTAGGCCTCTGCTCAATGTGTCTTGATCATCTTCTAATTACTGCCTCAGTGTCACCATTTCTGCTGGGGAGAGGCTAAGGGGCCATGGCAGAACTGCAGACAATTGAGCTGCTGCTTCTGTCCTCCTGCAGACATGGAGGTGTCAGTGCTCTGTGAACAAGGCTTCTTGCCACAGGTGATGGATTAAATCAAAATGGCGAATGTTCTCAGCCAACAACTTCAGACAAAGCTGACCACGGCATCCCCCCTGCCTTCCCTGACAGGATCTGGCAAGACTTGGTCATTGAATCAGTTTTTCCCTTGTCAGGAGACTGAGAGGCGCATCCCAGCGGCCTCGTTCTGTCACAGCTCCTGCTGAGTGTGTGCGTGGCAGCAGTGGCTTGGCTGCCGTGCCATCAGCATGCCGGTGACATTCTGCTCTATGTCTTTTTTTCATCAGATCCAGATGGTGTAATTTCCTCTCCTTCTCTGGACCTGGCCAGGACAGAGGGCTGGATGAGAATCAGCTGGCAGGCTGCCTGGCAGAGGGGTGTGAGGAGACAGACGAGAGGAGCAACCCGAGGTACAGCCATAAGCCACCACTGCATGGCCATGGCCTGACAGCACCTACCTCTGCCAATGAGATTGGCTGCCCTAGAGAATTTCCAGAATCCATCAGCTAGATTCCCACATGATGAATTTTCCAGTCATTGTCTTCCAAAGCAGTGCCTCAACCAAGAGGCTGGACCCTGATGTTTGTTAGTCTTGCTCCAGGTTGGCTAGTGCAAGATGCATGCCTGGTGCAGCTTGGGGGCTGTGCACAGGGCATGGCCAGCACCTCACTTCTATCTGCTTCTGGGAAATATTCTGCCTAAATTTCTATCTGCTTCTGCGATCTGTGCTGTCTAATCTACAACATCACCCTCATTCTAGGATTTGGGCAGCTCCTGGTAGCAATTTGAAGCACTCTGACCTGAGCCTGGGACCTCGAAAGAAACAGGTCAGGCTGATGTTCAAATCTGTCTTTTCTGTATAGTCTGGATTCGGCAACACCATCACATTTGTGTGTGTGTGTGTGTTTGTTCATTTTAATCGCCTAAATTTTGGGGAAGAAAACAAGAATGAAATGCTCAGAAGCTCAGAATTTTTGCTTAAATTTTCTCAAAAGTACACTGAACTGATTTTTCATATTTATGGAGATCAGATAATAAGGAAAAAAATACATTTGAAATCCAGCAAAATACAACTTTTGATGTGATATATCTGTGGTTGATAAGCTATGAAGTTAGGCTTTTCTGACCTGCCAGGATTCCTGAGTACATAGGCATTCACATGAGAAGGTGATGGTGCTGTACAGCACAATGAAGGCAAGCAGGCAAGCAGCTGAGATAGTGATCAACAGAAAAACCCTGCAGGAGGGTATATTCATATTTCCTAGCTTCCATACCTTGATTTGACTAAATTCATATCTAAACTAGCTTGAAGCAGATGGGGTGATTATCTTCCATCCGTGCACTGATGGAAAGAGAAATGAGTACAGCATTTCACATCAGAGCGATACCTCCAATCTGTACCTTTTTTCCTGGTGGCCCACTTCAGTTTACCTTCTGAGGGCAGGTGTTCTAGATCACACTTCTGATTTATTATTGATGAGTACTAGCTGGCTGATTGTATCAGTGTATGAAAAGTCTGCCACAGTGGGTCTTTACAAGGCAGTGTGGGGCAATGAATTTATTCAGTTTATACTGATGGAAGCACACACAGTAACTACGGGCTTCTTCTGACTATAAATAACATGTATTTGTCATTTGCAGTACTGAGGGAACCTGAGCAACAGGAAACCTGTGTTTATCAGCATTTTTAGCTTGCTTCATGCATCACTAATCGTGGAAATGAAACACATCAAAAAAGAAAAGATGAGAGCTCTGCCATCAGTTTCACCGGAGCTCTAACATGCCGTGAGACATTCCTGTGGGAAGTTCCCATTCGCCTTTACCTTGCAGAGATACAGGAGCATATCCACCCACAACAGCCACAAAGACAGAACTGTTTTCAAGATGTAAATGCTTTCCTGAGTATCAGATCCTACTAGAGATGTCTTTGGTCCAAAGATTTTAGAATTTGGGGTGTTCCATCTCCATTACTGCAATCTAAATAAATGACCTCGGTTTTCTGTGCATTGTTGCTTCTTCTCCTATACCAATAAAAAGGAATGAGTGGTTACAATATGCTATAAATGACTCATTTCTTAACAGTATATGTTTTGCCAAACACGTTCTTTCTCCTCCTCCTCCCCACTTTTGTGCTAATAGCAAGTTACACTTTGCTACTTCTTTAAATTTTCTTTCTCCATGTCTTTTCCATCATGAATTCTGCTTAGGCTGGCTTTTGTGCACTACAACCTTATAAAATATATTTCCCTGCGAAGCTCCTAAGAGCTGGAAGTGTGTAAATGAGTGCTTCTATGTGACCAAAGGGCTCCTTTATGGTTTGGGTAACCACTGCCCCGAGGCTGAACGTCCAACACACACACTGCAGAGCTTGTGTTGTCTGCAGGTCGATGTCAGAAGGAGCAGAGATGCTCGAGGGGCTGGAGATGCTTGGCACTTTGGAGAGTGGGCTTTGGAGCAAAAATGCACAGTGAGTGGAAGAGGGCTAGCAGAAGGGCTGTGCCACACTTACAGCTTTCTGCAAGCAAACCCACACAGAGGCTTTTCTCCCTGCAGCTCTGTTGATGGAGTTCCAGGATTTGTGGCTTCGAGGACTCCTGCTAAACTAATACAGTCATGCAGGAAAGATATTAAAATTAGTAATAAAAACATTGGCAAATAGTTGTAGATGAAATCAACTGTTGCTCTCTGGAATAATCTCCCAGGCTCTGTCTCAATGGCCCCCACAGCTCAGCACCCTGCAGAGATGTGTGAGCCAGCACTGCACGCAGGGTTTGTCCCGCTCATAAAACTGGGATGGGAGGGTGACTGCCATGACCTCCATGTTGCCTTACATTTCCATTTATGAACCTGTAACACATCCACAGCAAACACTGCCAGCTCTTTATCCCTTCTTGCCCTGAACCAGATGTTTCTGCGAGGTTTGTGGCTGGGAGAGACAGGGGACAAGTGGGAACATTTGACACAAGTGTCAACTGGACATCGGCGTCGCTCGGTATCGCACACTTGTGCGCTTTCGTGAGAAGCTGGCTGGCTTCACTGACAGCTGATCCGCAGCCAAGACACCAAGAGGTTACAGTACAGCCTCCCTGCAGGCTGCTGCATTTCCCATGATGTTGGCAGGGATGTGGAGAAGGACCCCCCTCACCCACCCGGCTCCCCTCCGAGCACACACCCATCTGCGGTGCTCCGGCCATATTAGGAGTGCACAGTGCGAGAAGCAGGAGCCTGGAGCAGGATCTCTCTCCACCAGCCTGCTGCAGGCTGCTATATTTAGCAGTGGGCACATGGGAATAGCAACTTCGCGTGGGAGAGGGGTGCTGGAGCACAGGGACCTGTCTGAATCCACTCAGCTCTAATGGGAACTCTGACTGTGTGCCTCTTTAGAGGGTCCTGTATGGAAATTAATTGCATTTTCCTATTTTTTTTTTTTTTTTGTGATAAAAAGAAAAGTAATTTAGCTGTCACATACCTCCACCACAATAGTTCCAGTGAACTGCAATTACTGCACAGCAAAATAAAGCTCTCCTTAAGTGTTTATTTACTTTCTTGTTTAAGTAGAAGGCAAACTAATCAGCAAGAGTGCGTTGCATTTAAATGTGATTATGGCAGCCATTATAATAGGAACAACAGCTCCATTGGTTGTGGGTTTTTTTCTTATTTTCATGAAGTGTTACTTGAAGATGAGAGGAAGACTCACCTTGTGTTTTAAAAGCCCAAATACAAAAGTGAACATGTACTGTTAGGAGCTGCTGGCCTTTCACTTGTAGTTAACACAGGTATTTTCTCAGTCTATAAACCAACAATCCCCCTTAGACTGAGTGACTATAAAAAAGAGAAAGCATCCTAAACAATTAAATCAATAAAGTGTGTGGTAGCAGACAAATTTGTCTGGTCAGCCTCACTTGTTTTAACAAAAATATACATCTGTTCTTGATCCAGAAGAGGATCTTCGGTGCTGTGAACAGCAATGTCCAATGCATTTTTCCTTTTCCATTTTCCACCTGGGTTGAGAGCTCTCTCCGAAGGTCAAGTGACTCCTGCAAGGCATAGTTCTGATTCAGGAGCTAAATTGGGATCTAGGATTCCCCTCATTCCCCTCATCCACCAGTCACTCAGCAGTACAATCTCTAGGAAGAGCACATGGGGCAGAATCACTGCAAGGATATCTGAGGAAAGAAATCTGGCTGAAATCCCCTTGTGGAGATTGATTGCCTCAGCACATCCAAGGAGAGGGAGGCAGAAATTTGCCACTAATGACCCATAGATGAAATTATGTTTATTCTTTTCCTGAACTTGCACACATCTTCATGTGTACTTTCTTTGGAGCAACTAGTACCCTTTGACAATATCTTATGTTTGTACAATTTTCAATTATAAAAATACCTCTTATTGAATGGACTGTTTGATATCAGTATTATCAGAGCAGTATTTCCTTCCCAACCTTCTAATCCCAAAACAAGACGCCACTCCTGCTCAGCTTGTTGCAAGCAGGAGTGCACAGCTCAGGTTAGGTAAAGTGTGGAAACCCACCTGGTCCCGAGGCACATGCAGTCACCATCATTTGGAAATGACTGGAAGTAATCGTAATTCTCACCCACGCCTGAAATGAAATAACACCTGTGTCCAGAACTGCCATAGGAGAAGTTCTTGTGTGTGAGTTTTGGGTTTTATTTTTTTATTGGACTCTCTCTTCAGTTACAACAGATGCTCCAGCAAGATAAGGTAAAGCTGTTTTCTAATGTAAATTGCTTTCTCTGCCTTCCACTACTATTTACTTATCATTTTGTGAGTATAGTGCCATGTTGACATGGAATTTTCCTGAAAATATGAAGGTAAATTTAACAAAACAATGTGGAGACATCAGAGCCTCTTCAGAAGGAGTGATCTCAATTGCCAGTCCTTGACTTGGCATAAATCATTCTCCAGGCATTTTCACCAGTTTCACCTCCTTTTTTTCTCTCGAAGCTGTTGCTGAGGAAAATAGCAAAGAAAATTAAATTATGTATGAAAAGTAAGGGTTTTTTTTTTGTTTGTTTGTTTGTCAGAGTGTACCCAGGGCTCACTCTGCCATTTTTCATGCACTGTACCAGGAAACACAAAGTCATTCAATGATGAACACTTCGTAGCAGCCAGGTATGCTGAGCTGGCTTTCAAGAACAATGTTTTGATCTACAAGGCTGAACAGAGGCATCAACACCTCCTGAGCATGAAAACCTTTAGTCTGGTGCATGGCGATTTATGGTTCAGAGGCCTTGATCAGTGAGATACGAATGAGAGATGAGGGAGGGATGTTTCAGGGAGGTTAGAGAAGTTCCCTCCTTTGTCACTGTTCAGCTCTCATTTCCTTTGGCATATTGACTCAGAAGATCAGAAACTGCCCTGCTCAGAAGTGTTGGCTTGTGTCAGGTATCCAGCTGCTCCTCTCTTTGATCTCTGTCTGTATCTGTCTGAGTTTCCATGTCACTTGCATTGCTATTATCCCTGCAGATAAGTGAACAAATGCAATTGCAACTTCAATTTCTCTACTAAGGAAATAAAATCTGAAATTTCTCCCCTTATCTGATAACTGCCACTGGAAGAGCTGTTGAAAGAGCCATCCTGGGCAACACTTGTTTCCAGTTCAAGCAGGGATTTGAGAGGTTTCTCAGCTCTTGGAGAACAGTGCATCACTGATCTGTTCTCCTCAGAGACCTTTGTCAATCAGTGTTAGCCTTGCTTTGCTCACAACAGCCCAGGGCGCCTAAAAACTGTCTTTGTTTGGCACACTGAATTGCATTTTTGTAATTGAGAGGAGGGATAATAGAAATACTTGCTGAGAAAATGTAGGCCTTTGTGATATTATTTTTGGCCACTTATCTTAGAAAGAAATCAAGGGAAAGACTGCATTATTTCCAGTGGCTTTCAATTGTAGTTAAAAAATCACACTTGAAAATGTATTTTTTTTTTAATCCCACCTATCCAGAATTCATCTGGGGAGCAAGACAGAACAACCCCTTTCCCACACCTCCTATTACCAGCTAAAAGAGCACTCTAGGTTTATCAGTCCTTGTTTCACTAATAAATGATGCTTCAAACTATCAGTCATCAAATGTGTGAAGCCAATGAACCCATCTGCTCTTTACTCTGGTGGGTGCAAGAAGCCTATGGGTCTAGGCAAAACACCAAACACACCTGTAAGTGCTTTCCTACGTAGTTTTCTTCTTTTGCTTACAGTTCCCTTCCCCCTGTTCCAGGGGATCACTCCAATGAGGCAGCCTGTGCCTAAGCTGTTTCCACTTACAGGGTTAAACAAATTCTTCAACAGATCTCTTATGAAAAAAAAAAAAAAAAAAAAAAAAAGAATGTAAATGTTTTCTCTAAGTGTTAGAAAGAAATGTCCTAGTCAGGGACCTGGTCTAGCTCTAGGTTGAAATTTAATGTGCTTCAGCCATTGGCTGATGTCTTGCTCTGAGCCCCAGGTGGAATATCAAACTGGTATGGGAACATCAAACCGGCAAATACTCAGGTGGGATCTGGACTCCTTGACAGAAATAAGGGCTTCCAGAAACTAACCAGCTGTAAAAAATGTGTTGGTGGGGACAAGGGAGAGAGAAGCAGGGCTGACTAGAGAAAAGTGGTGATGTCATGTGTGTTCCAGTGGATGCGAACTGCTCAGTCTCAAAGGCGACAAATGAGCCTAAAGAAATTTGTTGTTTCCTGTGAAGCTGCTTTGGATTTCATCAGCAGTCATTAATTCTCTCCAAGGTAAGGAGGGAAAGTTTTGGGTTTCAGGTATAGACAGATGATTCAGGGAGGAAGGTCCTCGTTTGAGAGGCAAGAGTGATAGCTGAAATCCTGGGAGCCAGAGTCATCTGTTTGCAGAAAGCTTCCCCAGAGTACACTAAGCTAGATTTCTGCCTCCATAAATATTGTTCTTTCAGGACGCATTTACTAAATCATGTCTAGTTTGCAATCATTTGCCAGCCCCATTTAACTTCATTAGCTCAAGTCCAGTTCATATTGTTTAAAACACATACTATTTCTTGGGAACGGCACATACAGAATTATGTGAACTGTTCAGAATAGCTTCACCCTGAGCATTTAGCATGGGTAAGTTAAAAGGAATTTGAGAGAACTGCATTGTACTGACATGTTTCATTAAGGTCAGTAATGAAATAATGTGTGCACATGAATACATGTGCTTGACAGTAAGAGAAGCATGCTGGCTCCCAGCAGGGTGTAGCCAGCCACACTCCTTGCTGCACTGCTGCCTGCTTTGGCAGAGGTATATCATGGCTGAATTTGCCTTTTTTTTTTTGTTTCCTGTTGCAGTAACAGACACATGAATACTGAGAACATAGCACTGGAGGGTCATCTACAATTTTGGTGAATTCAGCAGGGATGTATATATTGATCTCTCATTTGATCTGACCATATACTCAATAGTTGTTTCATATTAGCACTTGGGGGAGATTTATTCTTTATTCTTCTCAAGGGGAGGATTACACCACCTCTCCTGTGAGGTGCAGTCCCTTCAGAGTAAGTTCCCATTGAACTTGCTAATTGCCTTCTAACCTTTCTCTCTTTCCTTCCCTCCCTCCCCATTAGCTCATTATTTGCTACAATGCTACTAATCCAGGCATTTACCAGACAGAGTGACTCAGTTTCTCCCAGACCAAGAGCCTCCCTGTAACTTGCATTGTATGGTGCACAAGTGTAGGTGTTTCAGAAACAGACTGTATTCATCCTGAAAGGGTATGTTTTATGTCGAAGGATAAGCATGCTGCTGTGAAGACTGCTGAATAATTATTAGTAACTCTGGAAAATTAAATGTTTACCCATTGAGGTTCCCCCATGCTGACAAAGCTTCAGGGCAGGGTGGCCTGCACCTGCCAGTGGGAGCTCACAGATGGGAGTGCAGCACAACAGGACTTCCAGGGTTCTCTGCTATCCTGAAAGGCTTCTCCCCTTGGAAAGACATGGCAATGCAGTGGGATACCCTCAGCAATGTACCACAAACTGGTGTTGGAGGAGGGGACTTTCCTTCCTCAAGCCACTCTACAGACCAGGTGCAGTCTAGCCCTAAATAACGTCATACTCCACCAACTGACACTTCCCTCCTCATCTTTTCCTTTAAATGCTCCAATTCTGTGCATTTGTTTTTGAGGAGGTGCTGGTGAGTGGGAAAAATTGCGTGTTTTACCACTTTTCTCATTTCATTGTCCTTAAGAAGCCACTGATAGTCTCACACAAAAGACTCCATTTACATCTCAGAAATGTTTTGGATGCCTTCTTGTTGGTGATTTATAAAGCAATAAATGGATTAAAAAAAAAAAAAAGGAACTGTCACAGATGCCCATTCTACATCTCTCTCTCTCTGGCTGCCTCTCACAGTTTATTGGTGTAATTATTGCACGACTCTCCGTGTTCCCTTAGCAACAGATGAGGAGGTGGCTGGCTGCCCATCCACTCTGTCGCCATGCCGCGAGGACGTGAATACAAGTGGTGCCATTGCCTCCTGATGGGACCAGTCCCAGCAGGAAGATCTACATCCATAAGCAGGGCAAGGTGCTTGGAGACACTGCCTTGAAGTACCAGGTGGGGCTCGGGCAGGTTTTTCAGATGATACACCAAAATTTTCTTGATATTGTTAAGAGTTTTGTAAGAAACATTGCTATCAAAAACAGGCAATCCCATTCCCACCTCCACAAAGTGGAGGGATCTAGTGTGAGGATGTGGCTGCTTGCTTCTGCAGGCTGGCCAGGCTGCTGGCAGAGGGCTGTCTCCAATCACAAGAACAAAAGTGTCTCACTGCCTCTGTAGTATGGTCAAATACTTTATTCTTCATCTTATCATTTAATAGTGCATTAGCAACTTAAGTGTCAGAGTCTACCTGCATTACTGAGAGTCCCATCTGTTGTGTGCTTCCCTGGAAGACCTGAATTGGTCTTCAGAGCAAGACCCAAATTGATGCTTAATGTTCCTTGGTGCTGATAGCCATGAATATTGTGAAGTAATAATCAAATAGATTTAATACCCCCTGAGCAAAAGGGAGGTAGATCAGAATAAGCAGATAATGGCCCCTTTGTCATCTTCCCAGGTCCCTTTCTTGGCATGTCTCGACTTTTTGTCATCTTTGGAGGTAGGAGCTGTGGGTCACTATACCAGCGCTGTCATAGCCTCATCCATTCTGAGATCTGTGGGTCAAAGAGAAAGTTGCTTGGTTCAGGAGCATAAAGCAGATGTGAAACATGATGCACTGTAACCTTCCAGCCCATGCAACCTCTAGGTAACATCGTGTTAACCAAATAGAAACTAAAAAATGAGAAGTGTTCTTGCTGTTGGTGAAAAGGTTCCCACACTACTAAAACCATCCTCCTTAAAACATCTTACATGCTGGCAATATCACGTCATGCATGCCAGTCCCCATGGACAAAGCCCAGCATCTGCTTGTGGCTGAGACCTGCTCAGGACAGGAGATCAAGGACCTGAACCTCACAGATAGCTCTAGAGCCTGCAGACGCAGCCCCATTGAGGCCATGGTCTGTACTTCCTGCAGCCCCCATGTGCTGGATGCTGCTGGCATGAAGAAAATTCCCAGCTGAAGACTGGAGTAAAAACCTGGCTCCTTCACGGCTCCACCAGACAGGGCTGAGCTCTGACTGCTCCCCAGCTGCTATCTCCTTGGCTCCTGTGTTTACTATGTTTCTGTTTGCAGAGCAAAGTTTCTTGCTCAGCAAGGAAGCATTATCCAAATAAAGACCCAGATGTTCTCAGAAAACTGCAATTCAAGGGAAATGCTTTGTCAGCCTCATTCTGTTAAGTTTAGCAAGATAAAGCCACTTGCATTGGAAAGAGCCTTGTCAAATCAAATCAAACCTATTCTGCTCTAAACAGCCCTGTGTGGAAATGAATCATCCCAGTTTATGCTGGAACAACCATGTCTGCTGTGTCTCATATTTCCCACAGAGATTTTAAGGCCTCCATTCAGCCAAATCAAACTATAGTTTTCTGCTCCGCATTTCCCTGCAAATTGTGGGCTTGGGCTTCAGTTCTGCACGTGCCAGGACTTACTGGCAATGCAAGAGTCTGGGGACGTGCAGAGCTAGAGGGGGGCTGAGCTTGAAATAGCTAGGTCTCCAGATTACCTTAGAAAGATGTTTTGTTTTCAGACATTCCTGAATCTTTCATGGTTTTGTAGGACTGAGCATCAGTCCTACTTCCCAGTTAGATGGCAGCATGTAGATCGGCAGAGGGACATATGTCTTCTGTATGATGCATGCCTCCAGGTGCCCCAAATTGGAAAGTTCCTTGTTCTTGAAAAAGTAATATATAGGTGTGTGACTGTGATAGACTAGGGGAAGGGTTTCCAGCTTCTCTCATAGGCAAAGTGAGCAAAATAGGAAATCTCATTATTTGATAATGCAGGGTATGCTCCAGTGCAACTTCATTCACACTTCTACTCTTGAGTCTGCTCAGAGTCATTGCTGCCAGCTAAAGACCACATGCAAGTATGGGAAGAGAGTAGCCTTCGTCTTTAAACCTGAGTGGAAAGGAAGGAGAAAGTTCAGTCATATCACTAGTTTCTGTTTTAGTCGCCAGGGTGAAATTTAGAAGTCTTCAGTTCAGTTGACCTTTGCAAGAATGAACCAACTCTGAGCAAGGGCCCAAAAACACAGGTGGACAGGGCTCTGAGATGGCCAGCTCTTGGGAAGTAGAAGGCAGTGGCTTTCTGTGAGAGATGACATGCACACAAGGAAGCATAGTCTGTTTGACTATATACTCCATTTCACAGAGAGTTCGGAAGCAGGTTTCTCCTGACTCTACAGCTGGAGGGTAGAGCTGAGCTCCTGACTGCAAGTCAGACTGAGGAGCAAACACAGCCCCAAAATAGACCAGCTCTGGCTGCCTGTTGGCTGTGAACTGAAGCCACCAGCTGTTGACAGTACAAAAACTATTCAAGAAATGTGCAGTGCCTGGTGCAGCTTGGCTCCTTCCCTCCGCCTTGAATGACAACTGTACGGAAACCTTTGGAAAGGCAGAGCATGCCTTCCTCCCCTTCTAGAAACAGAATCTGCCTTGGCTGACCCCAGCTGAAGGCAGCACTGATTGACATGCCAAATGCTGCATCCATAATACTCATTTTGTCTCAGACAGTGCATAAAAAGGTACAGGATTAGCTATAAGCTCTGAATTCAAGTTGCTTCTTTCTACTTCAGCTCTTCCAAGAGACATGTCAAGTACTTCCATTCATCTCCCTGCCTTCTCACCACTAGCTCTTCTAGATTCAGTGCCTTGCCAATGTCACTAGTGCTACGGGACTAGATCCTACACAGGCACTGATGACATGGACACTACTGAGCCTGCTGCCACTGGAATAACTTCTCCATTCCCTGGGAAAGCTGAGACCTGACAGAAGGCTCTGTGGATTTTCCCTTGACAGCCACACTGACAGAGGGTCAAGTTTGCAGTGCTTTTACTTGGAAACAAGTGAAAATCAAGCCATCTCCAAAAAAGCTGATCCGTCTAACCCTCTGATGCTAAGCAGCTTCACAGTCTACTCAAGCAAAGGCTCCAGGGCACCAGAAGACAGACCTCATCCATTTCTAGGTTATCTCAACACTTGCACAAATTCTTATCCTAAACTGTGGGAGATAACACATTTTCTGGGTTCAACCATACTTACCTCTTCCCACTCTCAAACCTTTTGAGAAAATGAAGCCCATAGATTGGGGAAGTATTTGAAATGCCATTTTAATTATTCTGAGCGATACCATCATCTACTTCAATGACTTCGTTTGGGAGTAGTGTAAAATACTTTGCAGCACAAAGCTGCAAGCTTTGCTTCTCCAATTTTACTCTTCAGATTGGCTCAACAAGTATCTGACTGCTTAGGCTGGAGGACCTTATAGAAAAATGTCACTCTGGTCAAGAATTACTTAAACTCTCTTCTAAGCATCCACTAACTATCAGTCCTAGATACAACCTCTGGGTTTGATGGATTTGATCCATTTCTGCTATTATCTTCTTGCACACATTTAGCCAAATCACTAACCTGACTTATACTGAATTTACTGTCTCAATGGGATTTTATACAGCATAAGGCAGACCTAATTTGACTAAAGAAAGCACATCCTGACCCACAGTGATCTAAGTTATTACTGCCTGAAGCAACAGCTGTTCTCATTGTGGCAGCTGCTGAAGCACCTTGGCCTATCTTGCAACGTAGTCTACGGAGGGAGACAGCAGGAAACCTGACTGTGACACTTTTCAACATGAGGAGTCCTTAATAAACCTGGAGGTCTTTAATTTAGTCCCTTCCTGCAAACTCTATGCCATTACAAAGCAAGTGGATCTGAAGTAGTCTCCTTTGACCTCTGCCAGTACGCGTACTTACTTATGCATTCTGCAGGCAACAAAAGAAATACATCCTATTTTCCAATCCTTATCTGTATGTGCCAGTGTCTGTACATCTTCTAAAATCCATTTCCATTATGTATTGGGTCCAAGCCTACTTCTACATGAAGTAGTTGAAAAGCCACCTTCCAGACTGCCTTTCTCCCTCCCTTGTTCTCTGATCAGGGGAAGCAGTAACAGGAAAGGAGTCATCAGTGTTGTATTTTAAAACTGTTTTCAAATGTCTGTGTGCTTCTGTGACAGTGCCTGGGGTTATGCTAGACGTGTCTCAAAAGTTTGCTTGAAATTAAAATGCATATTGCATGCATCATAGGTCACGAACACGAATGACTGGCATTCACTGAAAAGGCCAGCTCTCTGGGCTCTTGTGTCTCTGAAAAAAATGACTGGTTACTTCCTTCATTGTAAAGTAAAAGCTCTACTTTCTACCTTTGTGAATTATTTATACCAGAGGTCTATTTATTAATACTAAGGATATAGAAGTTGTTGTGGAGTTTGTCACTTTTCAGCGTCTTCTTTGCTTCTCTGTGTACTGTCTGTCTGTCCCTACCCTGCAGAATGTGTTTAGGTGAAATAAAATGAAGGTAAAAGTGTTTTTCCTTGGTTGAGTGTTGGTTTCTTTTGTTTTGATGCTCCTATTTCAGAGATAGGCTGGAATCATACTTCCATCAAAAAAGGTAGTGGTAACAATATAGAAAAAAAGCCTTAAAATTACATGGATGTTCTTAAAATCTGGGGGGAAATGTCACCTTGCTAAATTTCAGTCTCCTACAAGGCATGAGACTGCTTTGAAGAGGTCAGCATTATCTTTTTCCCCTCTGTAATAAGTGAAGATCCCCATTATATCCACCCCTCTCTTCAGAAGCAGACAAGCTGTTCTCGGCAGAGCTTATAAAACAAGTGGCCGTGTAGTCTGACACACACTGGACCCATATGGAAAACTTCAGCTAAAAACTCAGACAAGCATCATAAACCAGTAAAAGCAATTACTTTGATGCTACAGTAATGACTTTTCAAGGGCAAGAATGGATGAATTGGAAAAGACTTCAACATACAAGTTGTTGGAGATTGCTGGCATTGGTGAAGGGCATGTTATCCATGGCCATCTTCAATCGTATTGCCTTTTTTGAGTATAAAACTCCTCCTTTTTTTTTTTTTTTTTTTTTTTTTTTTTCCTAAAACGATGGTTTAATTACTATTCTGATATTAGACAGAACCTCTGTGTAATGACGATTAAATAATCTGAAGAAATGTTGGTACTTGAACAACATTTCTGTGTATACTTCCACATGTTATACCTGCTTGCTTGCTAGCAGTAGTATGCTGTAATTAGCCACCCTGGGAATCTTAATTCCAGAAGCAAAGTCATTAATTTAATCTCATTCTTTTTCCAGTGTGTGTACACTTACGTAGACAAATACAGTGTTCAGATGCCAGAACCACATATCTGAGTTCACACACACAGCACTTGACAACTCTTTTGAGAGCATTTCTAGTTAAGGATACAATAACCATTAAATTCAGGAACAAGATAAACTAGTATTTCTGAACTGCTCTTTGAGTTCTCACAGTATAATTTCTCTAGGCTTTTTTAAGTTGACCATAGTGTGTGCCTGTCTTGCTGAGGTTATGTGGGATTTCTCATGGATAGCAGTGTATAAGCAGCAATTTGCCCTGACCAATGTGAATTTCTTCAGAGCAGCTGTTGAATCCTTGTGTGCTGGACAAGTGCTGATGCATTGTGGCTAATGGATTTCTTCTTACCAGTTTGGTACCTTTTAAATTCTGGCCGCTTTTGATGAAGTCATGCCACGTCCCCTTTTTGAGCTCAGTTCCCTCTTCAGCCTACTTTCTCAGCCTGTACTTGTGAGAGATCAATTCCCTTGCTGTCTTCTGGCAAATGAGAATTCAGTGTTTAATATGTAAATTATTTTTGTTCTTTTTATTAGCTTTGTGTGAATTATGTTTAACCTACTGGCATTTTCCATATTTCCAAACATGTCATATTCATCCATTTCAAGGATGTAGGGTGTTTGCTGGCAGAATAATCAAATCCATACCACTGTGTAATAAGAGTAAGTGAAGGGAAGGATGTGATTATGCGACAGGGGTGAGTAATCATGGCTTCAGCCTCATAGAAATATTATCTTAGATTTGGCTATGCAGTGCAAGATTTTCCTTAGTATTTTCCAAACAGTTCTTTTCCACCGTTGTTGTTGCAGCTATTTCATCAATGGTTCCAGCTGTTCTATGATTAATCCTACAGTCTCTTCCCCCAAACTCAAGGCACTTGTGCCTAGAGAGACAAACAAAACAAGTCTGAATTTCTAGGGGAAGACAGAGAAAGACAGCAACATTTCTTCTCCACTGTTTCCCTCAACTGCCTCCTCTGTCTTTTATTCAGCTAATACTCTCCAAGTCCAAATCATCAACCAGCAGAAAATGACCAACCACTGTGCGTTTGAGCTGTGTCTCTGTGATGAGCCCAACCCCAGGAGCCATCCAAAACACAAGAATGAACATTTTGCATCAAACCAAAGGGACCCCTACCCCAAACTGAGGCTTTTCACAGCTGCAGAGGCCTGCAGAAAGAAATTACCAGAATCAGAGTAGGCATCTTCATCTGAGTTAGTCATCTCCCTCTGGAGAAAAAACATTCATCCATGCAAGTGTTCAATCCACCTACCCCAAAGCAAATGCTTAAAATAAGGCTAACGAATTGCCCCCTGGAGCATGCCTATTTCTCTCCATTGAGCATGAAGGGAGCTAGGATGACTGGGTCAACTGTCAACATCTTGATTATCAATGTCTGGAGTTAAGAAATGTAATCCCTTACTCAAGCAGTGTTTTAATGGATAACCTTAGGATTTCTAGGGGTATATTATGACTGAGGAAAGAAAGGAAGGAAAACCATGCTGTTATTGGAGTTAAAAAAAGAATGCATGAGAAATTGTAATTAACATAATGACTGTGCTTATTATTTTATTTACACTCTCTATACACTCTCCCGAGGGTGTTTAAGGTATAGGTTTTGGAGTCATGGGGTGCATACTGCTGTATTTATGCACTGATAGAACCAACAGTAGTTCATTTATATTGGTCTTCTTTTAGGGGTTATGGAATGTTTGCATTTTATGTCAGCAAGTTACTCTACAAAAGGTTTGTTACCCAGTAAACAAACATAGCCTGGAAGAAAGAAGGTTTTAAAGTGATGTTTCTCTGCTGAATCTATTTTTAAGCATTCTGATCTATGCATAGAGAATATATAATGACCTGTCTCTGTTTAATATACTTGTCTTCACAGTGAAAGGCAGGAGGGATGATTCGAGCCTGGTTTCTATTAATTGAGTTAAAATAATGAGCTCACTGTTTTCTGCCAGCTCCCCCTAAAGCATCAATCCACCTATGCATGGCTGCTGAAGTTCAAGAGGTACATGTAAAGAAATCTCACAGGCAAAAACAAAAAAAAAAAAAAGAAAAAGAAGAAATAAAACCTTTAAAAAAAAACAACAAAAAAAACTAGAAATCAAATGTTTAATTTTTTTAACAAACTTTCATGAGATAATACATGAGATGAGATATTCAGGTTATTTTACCCTTGGGAGAGATGTTCTTAATTACCACCTTTGTATTGCTGGCCTAAGTAGGAGAGGTAAAGACATTGCTGCCACCGGGAAGTAGAAGGCACCGTAATGTTTTACAGAAGAAAGCTTCTTTTTATCCTTCTTTTAATACTCAGACAAGACTTCATGAAAATGATGGACAAAAAAAAATTGAACTTTTATTGTTCTTTTATTTTTATTTTTTTGCAGAATAGGACAGGCTGAAAATCACAGGATACTGTACAAACCACTGCAACACTTAAATCACCATGTAATTGCAACTAGTATTTATTTTTTAAAGGAAAAGAATAAATTGGTTTCACTGTGTTAAAATCAGTAATGTACAGTTTCAACTCTTGTCAATTATATGAAAGGCATATTTCAGTTTTCCTGTTCTGGAAAAGATCAGGGAGAAGAGTGAAGTTAATCAAAGAGATCAAGTACAACTTGGAAGACGTAGTCTGTCTGACTTTCCTGCAGCAGCAAAGGTGTGTTTGACATGTAAGATACAGCTGCTTTGTTCTAATTCCACAAAATAGATGTAGGGAAAAATACTTGACTATAAAATGTTACAAGCCAACCAATAAAAAGAAAGTCAGTCTTCGGAATGTGTTATGAGAAGACAGTCCTATGGCCGAAGATTTTGATTTTAACTTACTCCAAGTCAGCAAAGCCAAGTATTTTCTCTTGAATCTTGTTTCCTAAATTAAAGATCCCCAGAGGCTTTTGAAGGAGCGTGAGTCAGTGGTTTCACTTGAGGGCACCAGACACATTCAAAGCAGAAATGAAGGGAAACTGTCTTTTTAATATGCTTTGTGATAAATACAAACTAACAGAAAAATTCATGCTCATCCAGCCGTCATCTTCAAAATTAAATATAAATAAGAAATGTCAGCCTCTACATTCTTCAGCCTTATTCTTCAGCTTTGATATTAGCGTGTGAATCATAGTTGTTTCTGTGCATGCACACAAACATAAATAACAACTTTAGAAAAGACACACTGTGTGTATGTGTAACTGAGTGTGTGAAAGCTGAGACTATCTGTAAACTGCACTGATGACTTTTGTTAAACTAACTTACAGAGAACCATCACGTATCTATGAATCTATGAATCTGTGAATCACTCAGTCTACTGAGATCCCACCTAAAGGATGCGCTGCATTTCCTTTGAATCAGCATGAATGTATAATGAGGCCTGGAAATCTAAATGAGTAAGGGATCACTTGCCAGTAAATGATGGCTGTCTTGTGATCTATGACATCGGGATGAAACTAACGCATGACCAAAGAACCATTAATTCAATTGGAAATAAATTAAAAAATAAAAGCTACATGGGGTCTGCAAAGTGCTTAACTGGGGTGTTGCTCCTTAAATCTGTCTACAGTTTTATAAAATAATCCTATTAGCACAGAACATCTGGAATACATCTTCCAGGGCTTTAAGCTAATGCTATGAGATAGAAACAGTATTTCACCCTGCTCAAATCTCTAAATCTGCTTGTCGTCTAGAAGCGTATGGATGCCATGTAATATTTACAGTCTCTTCTATGTTCGAGAGTTAGTTATAGCTTATTATTGCTGAGTGGTGAACCTTTTCATTGTTATAAAATACTGACCAAGCTATTAAAAAGGAAATAATAGCTTCTAGTAATCTTATCTACTGCAACGCTTTGCAGTGCTCACCTATCCATGAGCCTGCTGATTACTTAACAATAGCAACAGAAGTGCACATTTCTTCCTGAGAATAAATAAAAACTTGCAGAGACCCAATGATCCACATCAGCCTGTTAACTGTGGTCAATTGGTGGGTCTTCAGCCACAGGGCTTGCTGAGGCCAATAGAGTAGGTTCAAAAAGAGAAACAGGAGAAAGAGGAATGCAGGAATGTGTACCTCGTAGACTGCAGTTGTTAAGCTTCAGCCAGTACTGAATCGATGGTATTTAGGACTCTGCTTGGAAAATGACTTAAACATATGCTTAACTTTAAGCAAATGCATAACCTACTTCAGCCCAGCCCTTGATGTTATTGAAAAGCCACCCAAACATTTAAATATTCCCAGTCATATTGGCAGATTTTTTTTGTGTGTTTTCTGTATTTTCTTTGTATATGCTTCCTTTACTTACACTTTATCTCTTAAACTTAAGCAAGGAAACAAGAGTTTTGCCAAACCAAGCCCTCCGCAGCTGGGTTAATTATTGCTAATTTGACAGACTAGTGAATCTTACTGTTGCCATTCAACACTAGGTCTAATTTACAGTTCTGTTCTAGCTTTTAGGAGAGTCTGGGTAGTGTTGTTTTTCCTTTCATTGTAACTCTCTCTTTCTCTCTCTCTACCCCTCTCTATATCTCTACTTCCCTTTCCTCCCTCTACCCTCTTTATAAATTCTTTTCCTTCATTACTTTTGGAAGAAATTTTTTGTACCTCAAAATTGCAGATGCAAAGGCTCAAGGGAGACTGCTCAGTGTCTGTAAGTATATTTTAGAATGTTCTGCCTTGAAGATTCTGGTATTCTACTCTTACATTGGTTCCTGGGCATCAGCATGAGTCACACTTTCAAGTCACTAATGATTTCCTAAATTAATATGATACAAATAAATTCCCCATCGTTGTCATCAGTGAGTATTGCTTTTCCACGTGAATGAATTTGAATGGGAAAAAAAAGTCCATTGTGAAGTTACTACCACAGAAAGAGTCCATTTATGCCTGTTTCTTTTTGTTTCTCTTACAGTCACTCCAGTGTGATACTGAGTAGTCATGTTCCATTTTGAAAGAGTCAGGCTCTTCTAAAATGTAAGACTTGGAATGGCTGATGTTTTGGTACTCTGAGGGAACTTCCAATTTTTTACATCAAAGAGTTATGTTTCATAGAATCGCATAATGGGTTGGTTTGGAAGGGATCTTAAAGACCAACCTTGTGCCATGGGCAGGTTGTCACCCACTGAATCAGGCTGCCCATGACCCCATCCAACCTGGACTTGAATGTAAAAGGCTAAACCTACCCTTTGTCTGTTTTCTGTAGAACAAAATGGTGCACTCCAGTTCTTGGGGTTTTGGCGCAGTAGCACTCACACCTCCCATGGGAGCAGAATTAGAGTATGGCCCTCGCCAGCAGCTTCTTCAGTCTACATCCCAGCAGCTGTTCTGAGAAGGGTTACTGCAGGAGAATCAAAAAGCAGAGAAGGCAAAGCTTCACCAAAAGGGTTGGTGACTAACTGGTGCTGGGGTGGTCCCATATTAATATTGGAACAGCAAGGGATTCCTTTATTCTAACCATAAGAGGTTGGGTGGGTGGGGAATGCATACACTGCTTGTACTGGCTGTAGGCTCGAAGCTTGCAGATCTCTATGACTTTGCAGACGCACCTTTCCTTAAGGAAAGATATGTGCTGGTTGCTGTGGAAGTTTCCTGAGACAACGTTATTAGCAGAAATTCCCTCCCCAAAACAGCCAGGGCTCAGAACAGAGATTAGGGCCTCCTGCACAGGAGATGCAAGCTGGGCAGGGAGTGGGCAAGGGCACGTAAACCACAGATATGGCTCAAGGAAGTTCAGAGTTCATTTACAGGTAATAAACCAGAAGGTTGGTCTACAATCAAATACCTTTCATTTACACAGAGAATACTTTTCCATGGCCTGTGATTGCCAGCGTACTCAGAAACTGGGTGCATTGAAAGTAAAAGCTGAAGCAGAATAATGGAAGAAACCAAACCTGCTTTTCAGCTTTGCATTGCCTTAATTGCTTCAATTAACTAAGGATCAGATTACCTCCTCTTTTTTCAGTAAAGCTTCCTGACTTGGCATAGGCCTTCAACTGTTCTATATGATGAACTATGGGTCATTTTTTCTTCTCATCTCCTCAAGTGCATTCTCCAGTGCAAAGTGACTGCCAAGTGGAAAGTGGACACTCTCCTCACAGAATCACAGAATCCTCATAGAATGGCTTCGATTGGAAGGGACTTCAAGGATCAAGTTCAACCCCTCTGCCACAGGCATGGTTGCCAACCACTAGGTTAAGTACTAGATCAGATTTCCCAGGGCCCCATCCAACCTGGCTTTAAACACCTCCAGGGACAGGGCATCCACAACCTCTCCGGGCAACCTGCTCCAGCACTTTACCACCCTCTCACTGAAAAACTTCCTCCTGACATGTAATCTTAATCTCCCTTCTTTAGATTAAAACCATTCCCTCTTGTCCTGACCCTACTCTTACTGTAATGCCTAAGAAATGAAAAGGGTTCAGCAAGAGAAGAAAGCCTTAAAATAAGAAAAAAATCTCAAGCTTACTCATACTTCCTCCCAAAAACAAGATCAGCCTAAAAAAAATATCAGAATTTTGTTTCTTAATAGCTCTGATAAATTACGTCACATACTCTAAAACAATCATTTTAGTTGTGTTAAGAACAGTTTATTTCTGGTGTGATATAAAAGAAAATGCTTAACGAAAAAGTACATATCATATAAAGAAAATACTCATTAATGCATTTGTTAACATTTATTATAAGAAACTAAGCAAAATACATGCAATCTGTTTTGTGAGTATCAACACATCCTCTACTGCATATAAATTTCATTGAGCCTTTTTTAAAAAGAAACTGGAAAAATCATGTTTCTTATATTTGTTCCTATGGCAAAAGAGTTCCTCTTTTTTCTCCCTCTTTCCATTGTAGGCAAAGCCTCTCTCCCCAGAGGATGTAAAAACAAAGATATCATCATGAATATATAAAAATTCCACCTCAGGACATGTTCTGCTGATAGAGAAGGAGTTATAATGAGGAGTGTTTCTTCAAGTAAAAGTGCATATCACTTCATCTTAGGGGTCCTCAGAGTATTGAACAGCAGTATGAACTGGGGTAGCGCTGAGGAATAAAGCATGGTAAAAGCCCTTTCCATGTGGACTGATGTGATGGGCACCTGTGGATACAGGATATGTGTGTAGATAGAAACAGCCAGCAGAAAACAGTGAACTGAAGAGTGGAAAGGTGTGCACTGAGGAGGTGTGACAGCATCCTGCAAACTCCTTTTGAGTTACCGGAGGTCTGGTTACTTCTTTTCAGTACATTTTCCTGAAAAAAGACAGTGGTTTTGAAAGCCTCTGTGATGGCTTTCTTGAAGAGCACAGCTGAGGAAATATATCATTCATAATTCATCAAGTTCATATGAAGTCTATTTTATTCTCCACCTTTTAGTTTCACTTACTTGTGTATATGGGAACTAAAATCACCATTTCCTTGCACACAGAAAGTTCAGTACATACAAAAACTTAACCTAAAAGACAGCAGCAACCTAACATCATCATTCTAGATGAAGCAACAACCACACTGTAAAAATGAAGAGATACCACTGAAGCTGCAACACCCATTAAAAATACCCCATTAAAAAGTGGTGGTGGATTTGTCTGGGCTAACAGTTGTTCATGTCTCAGTTCATCAAACTGCCCTGGCAGCTCAAGAACTTGCTCAATGCTCTGCTCATCACCGTCTTGGTATGTTCCTGGAACAAACAGACTCAATGTATTGAGGCATGCCATCTACTCTGGGGCATCCACAGCTCTCATTCATGGACGGAATCCACACTCTATTCAGGCCATGGTTCTCAGGGAGCACTCTCCCATTGTGTTCTGATATTTTCCCTCTGTACACTTTGTTCCCCTTTCATGAGCACATGCATCACATTTACAGGCCCTTAGACTCCTCTAGAGTCTAAATGCTAAAACTTCTGGGTTTTGATGGATGGGGAAGATGGGGAGAGGAACAATTAAAGACCAGTGGGCTGACAGCTGCGTCCTTTCCCAGGTAAGTGGTACCTGAATCCAGAGATTCACTAGCCCAAGGGGCATACACAGACTCAGATATACAAAAATGTGGCTTCTGGCGTATATTTAAGACACATGATTCTTTCCACTTCTTTGGGACAGAAGTAATTTTTCCTAATGCCTATAACAAGATAGGATGTGACTGCCTCTGGTCTTTCCTTGTTTAGCTCCTGCTTTTGCATGGACTTGAGTTGTACTAAGGGTAATCCAGACAGTTTCTGAATGTTGACCTGTTCATCTGAGGAGTTTTAATTTCCTAGCCAAGGGAGAAAGCTTGAAAACTGATATCCCAGAGGGAAATCAGCTGAAATGCTGTAAACTACAAACTGTGCTACAAGAAAGCCACCTACAGAGAAATGTATCAGCGCTGAACATATGTTTAAAATTGACTTTTAAAATAGGTACAATTGGGGATTAACTTCTATCACTGTACTAGCAACTCAACACCACTGTTTGCAAAGAGTGTAAGGATTTTAACCAATTTGTTCATTCCTGTCAAATCTGGTAAAAAAACATTAGATTCTGGTGTATGTCCTTAAATGTCCCCGACATGTGACTGTGATTTGATCAAAATGCCTCTTCTTCTGAGTTGCAACTTCCTCTTCCTTTGAAAATGAACTGTTTCAAAGCACCAGACCTACACTAATTTCCACTGCCTTTTTAGAAGAAAAGCTTAACTGAACTCATTAGCTAAATTAGTTTCTGATTTTGTTCCTGCATACTGAAATAAATCAATGCATATAATGAAATTAAAATGACAGCATTAAAAATTGATATTCTTAAATATTGATGCTCTGGCTGAAGAGGATTTATGTCTGGTGCTTTGTTACTTATTGGACTCTCTGTAGGTGAGCAAAGTATTTATTAGAGACAGAACTCAATAAGCTGCTCAGGACATTTGACATTTGGTGGAAAGCACCCACAGAATCAGTGATTAGTTCTGTTACATGAGCTTCGACTGTTCACAAGGAGAGAATTGAGTCAGTTTTTGTAGCAGAAGAACATTCACTCTAAGTGGGATTTGCAGAGGAATGTAAAGGAATCTCAGTCTCCTATAGGAGACAATAGAGGTCTGACAATTTCATCTCTCAGGGGGGGAAAAAAAAAAGATTTGGAGGAAAAAAAATCAAGAGTTGTAAGAAATAACATCCATAGCTACAGAGATCCAGCCAACCGAATCATTAGGGCAGCTGATGAGTGCACTCTTGCAGCTGCAGGAGTTTTGCCAGTTCAGTCAAGCGTGGCAGGAATCACATTGGATTCGGGTGAGAGAGTGGCACACCGCAGATGTGTCCCTCCAGCTTGCCCATACAGAGACCTCCCATGTGGCACGCCACAGGCTCAGCCAGTGCTGTAAAGTGGGGCTCAGATTGAGCTGTGTAATATATTTTTGAGAAGTCGGTCCTTTGGATGCTGCAGTAAGAAAACCACTGCTGTTTGATCACTGTAGTGATGGGTGAGGTAGGTACGTATAAATATATAGATACTTCAGAACATGTGTATGTGGCTTTGCCACCTTCATCTAAAGGTAAGAGGAAAGCTTAGCATTACTGTATTACTTGTAACAATAAAAATTGCCCCGAAGACTGTGTGACCTAGTGAGCCATACACAGACATGCCAAGCTTTGAGATACAGCATTTAGCTGGAAAGTGATCAGATTGCAAGGACACCAGGCTGTACAACATCTCTATCCCTGTTATGAGTATCTTTTGCTTCAAGAAGTACAATATTTGGCACCTAATGCATTCTTCTGCTTTCATTACACTTGCCAACATTGGTAGTGACTCACAGTAAAACAAAGATAACACTTGACATCCTTTGCAAACTCCCACTCATCAATTACAGACCATAAAGCTTCAGTGTTTCAATGTGGAAATCAGTGATTTTCAGTGCTGGCTTATGAGGCTAATGCACATCCTTCAGCACATAATCAGCTCAGTGCTAATAAGTTAAAAGGGCTCATGCATGGCCAGTCATGCTCAGGCAGCAGCTTAGTCAATAAAACTTCTATTTTTGGAACAGCTGAAACATGTGAAGACTTAACATGTTACCTCCCATATGAGTCCCCATTACTACAAATGCCTGTGGACAGTGCTTGTGCAGTGGGACAGTGAAAGAACTGCATCAAAGCTGAGATGGTGGTTTGGGAAATCTGTTTACAAAAGTTCTGCACAGTGTCTCAGGCTGTGGAGCTGCTGTGCCTTGGTCAGGATGGCATACACAGTGTCCCAAGCCATGCATCCAACAAGCTTGGCTGTGCTCAAAAGCTCTGACAGAGCATCCCAGAACCAACCCAGCTTGGTGCTGGCTTCTGCTGTAGGCATGGGGCTGATAAAGTTGCCATGCTTTGCCTGTCTCACAGTGAGCTAAGTCTTGCATGTTCAAGAGATGCTTTTGCTCCATGGCAGATGGGAGCTGAGTGGAGAGTTTCTGTGTCTGTGGAAAGTCATTCCTCATGCCCTGAGCACTGGCTGATGGACATCATGCCTTTGAGGGCATGAGCCCTGCTGGCAGAGGGGCTGTGGTTAGAAGTCAGCAACTGTCTGCAGGAGGAGATGTCTCAGATGGAGTGTGCACACTCACCATTGCACTCTTATTTGTTGGCTGTGACAAAGATTAAATGCATGTTTATTCCAGAAGCCATTGCCAAAATCTCACCTTATCACTGGGTTGTGCCTCAACTCCACCTGCAGAGCTGTGGTACTTTGCCTAACACCTGGCTTTTTGCACAGCCCAGAATGGTGCTGCCCAACTGACTCTGACATCCAGTGCTGTAGTGTAGCCATAAAAAGCATCTGGATTTCTGTGCCCATCCTCAGAGATTTTCTTGTGCCTTCTGCCTTCCCTGGAGGCTGCATGGGGGAGGGCTTGGCACAGCCCCATTGGAGTGGTGCTGGCTGGCAAGGCATGGATTTCCAAGTTAAATCACGCTTGGTGTGTGTGCATGAAGAAAGAGGTGCTGATCCTGCACCCCATGAGCCAGAAAAGGGCTGATTTCCAGGGCACCGCCTTAATTCTGACAGCTGGCCAGCAGGCCCAGGGGTGCCACCCAGACAAACATCTGCAGCTGGGAGTGAGGCCATGGAAAAGCAGTGCAGGGCCTGTGGTAGGATTCAGGGCTCAGGAACACACACAGCGATGTGCCTTCTGTGGTGAAACTGATTTCACTGGCAGTGAGGGAAGAAAACTATACAGCCCATCTTTTTGCTCCAGATGAAGAACCATTCTGACTTTCGTTTAGTTCAAGACTGCTGTAGAGCACCAGCCAGGATTTTCGTCTTCCCCTTTCTTCTCTTGGTGAACTCAGCCCTTCACCCTTGGCCCTAACTTCTCTTCATGCCCATGCCAGCTCTCCATCCCCTCCGCCAGCATCTGATGGCTGCCTCTTCTCTGCAGGTGGACTGTATTAGCCTACTTGTCTGGAAATATGTAATGCCTGCTGAATTGTTGAAAAGGTATTTAAAGCACTACAGTCGTTATAGCATTCCTTCATTTCACATATCCTTCACTTGGCAGTGGAGAAATTCAAAGCACAGAGCTGTGCTTTACAGAAGAGCTACAAGTAATTGGTGTTCTGCAGCCATTTTTGAATGAATACTCACAAAAGCCATGTGGTTCCAAGTTCTTTTATAAATTTGAATAATCTCGGGGTGAAACTCTGTTAAGCTGTGAGTTAGAAGTTTGGTTTATGAGTTTTTGTTGTTTGGATGGACCCAAAAAAGCTCACTACTTTCACATGGTTTTGACCTGAGACCTTTACAGTCAGTATGCTCAGAGATGTGGCAGTGTGAAGTTTTGGAGCTGTACAAAAGCCGACAGCATCTGTCAAGCAAAGTTAGGAGGTGTGAAGCAATCAAAGTGAAACAAGACAAAGCTGTGTTGTACCTTCAAGTTGAGGTGCTCCTGCTCATTGCATGCTGAAAGGAGGCTCTTTCCTTTCCTTGTTGCCTTCATTGCCCCTGATGGTGAGGCTAAACATCTTGCAGCAAGCTGCAGGGTTGTCCTCTGCTTTCCTTGCCCACAGCACATGTCACAGCTGGCCTGCTCTTCAGCTGTGTGTGTGGAGTACCTCTTGTTCTGAAGCTGCTGCAGGTTCTGGTCTTCCTTACCAACAAGCTGTTCAAGCAAAGCAGAGGGATGCTGAAATCCTGAGCTGCTGTGAGGCACCAGGAGGAGTCCATGGCCACATGTGTTCATGTCAAAGGGAAGACATTTTTGCCTGGAAATTCACCAGGAAAGCACTGCTACTATGCAGGTGGGAAGGAAGTAGGAGGAGAAACACAAAACAGAGGAAAAAGGGAATGAAAATGTAAAGGAGAAATAAGTAGAGGAATAAAAAGGAAAAGCAAAGCAGAGCAGAAAGTTGGTTGTTTGATAAGGATAATTCTTATCTTTATTTTATCTGTGCTCACTCCAGTCCAAGTGTGGGAGTAGTTCTCAGAACATAACCTCCTGTACTGAAGTGGCTGCAAACTGCAATAACAGAAAAATGCAGTATTAACCTCTGACTGGAAGCGGAGACGCAAGAGTTCGGGCATGGGGCTGGGACACTTCTCCATCTATTGGCTGGTCAGATGAGATATGTCTGTTAGGTGCAGTGAGCTGAAGAGGTGACACGGCCCGATACACTGCTCCTGCTGTGTGGTATGGAGGAGATGTTTATCTGTTCTAATTTCAGGTGAAGTGCAAATGATATGCTCTGCTCCAAGTTTCAAGCCCGAGCAGAACTGGAACAGGTATGTGGCCCCCATATCCTCACTGGGGGGCATGGAAGTCCTGGCTCCAGCTTTGCCATCACTAAATGGCAGCCTGAGGGGGAGCAGGGCTTGGCTGGGTTCCTCAAAGTGATGTTCACAACACACATTTTCAAAAAAGTGCCCTTAGGGTTGGATCAGGGCCGCCTTCCATGAGAAGACCTTGGAAACTTGCTTGGCTCTGCAGGGAAGCCCATGCTGGATACCATCAGTGCATTCCAATCCTCCTGATGTGGAGGCAAGAGAGAGAACACACTCTTGGCACAGCCGTTACACGCTTCAGCTAAGGAGCCTGGTAACAGCACTGAATGATTACACCTCTAAGAAGGATTTGAGATGAGAAGGTGAGGAGTTTCACCAGCAGAGAAACAAGGCCTAATTCCATGCAGAAATGCATTCAGCTTTACTGACACCGAGGCCTGGGCTGCATAGCACACTGTTTGAAACCCTGTCAGAGGAGATTAGTTGTTTCATACAGTAATCATAACTAGCATCCTAATGGATTAAAAATACCTCTCTCACCTCCATGATGGAATTTTCTGGATCGATGTGCCTGGCCCTGGAATAACTCAGCCCAAGGCCTTGCTGTCAGATGTGCAGCACTGCCCCTGCCTCTCACCTCCAGGAGTCATGGAACAGAAATAACAATGTTTTTTGAGAGGGAGGACTGAACCAAAGCAGCTTTTTGCAATAGCTTCCAACAGTTCAGACACTGGCTCTCCAGACAAATGTCTACGAATGAGTGAGTGTGACTACGCACTGTGATAGCTGGGACAATTTCCATGAGTGATGCTCATCAGGAATATAATATTTTGAGAGTAGACAGGGTGCTGCTGATTTACTGGAGACTGAGGTTAAAGAGATACCACCCCCACCCACCTCATAACTCCCCAGAGTCAGCGTTTTTTTCTGATAGATATATCTGATGCTGTGGTAATATTGGAAATTTAACAAAGAAAAAAAGAACAAAACAAAACAACTTGAAATAGAAATTCAAGTCAGGCTAATAGTGTAGTGATACAGATCTTATCAGTCACACTGCATTGCAGTTATAGCTGTGCTGCATTGGATGGTCTGTCAGAGCCAAAAAGGAACAAAATCCTCCCTTTTTACCCAGGGAAGTTCCTACAAGACCAAAAGAGCTGTCCTACTTGTAGAAAGCAGTCCCCTGTCTCCTCCAGGCTGCTGTTGCCACATAGGGTTCACAAGTGCAGTCATCCAGAATCACAGCAGTGCCAGCTGTGCCACAAAGGCCTTGTGGGTACTTGTGTGCCAGTGTAGCTTATATCTGGTTTATCAGCTCAGGTGCTGGCACAGACCAGACAGGCTCCTTGGCTCAGCATGGCTGCTGGAAGCCAGGATTCCACTGCACGTAGCACTCAGTGCCCAGTCCTGCCTGCAGTGTGCCAGGCTGTGCTAATTGCTCTGATGGGGGCAAGGGAAATGTTGTTCCATCACAAATAAAGTACATAAGCATGTATTGCTAAATAGCATTCTGTTTCATTCATTTTTGTCCCCACCTCTCCCTCACGCACTGATTCTTATGTTTTCCAGTGTACATTGATTGCTCTGAAAGTAATGCCTCCTATTAATTTCCATGGAAACTACAACAGATACAAAGAGCACAACAACACTGTTTGGGAGAGCACATCTGCAGCTACTAAACAGTATTTCTCAGCATAGACACTACTGTTAGCTCTGCATTTTCATCAGCAATAAACAAGAGCCTGCACACACCTGCACTAGTGGGGGTGATCCACTATTGCTGTTGCCACTGCTGAAACACACCACCCACCACTTCACTGCACTCACATCCACCGTTTGGTTTCCATAAACATTCAGCAAGCATTAATGAATGTCAGTGGATGCCATTTTTTCCTCTTGGAGGAATTCAGTTTCACACCTTTCCCCATCCGCACTTCCACGTCAGACACCATTCTGTGGGACTGCCCCCCTGAAGCCATCTGTTGCACAGAATGGGATATTGGTGGGAAGGTTTGATCTCTACTTCTATATCACCAGCATCCATCTTTGACATTGTGGGCCAACATAATAAAATAGGATGCATTTCTTTTGGAGCAGCCCTCGTAGTGTACTGCCCTCTCATGCCAGCTTTCCAAATGCATCCAGTAGGTTTTGTAGCTCTGCACAGGGAGCTGCAGTGTAGCTGCTTTCCAGGACAGAGCAACAAACGATAGATTTACACTTCTGCACTCCTCGGTGGCTGGCCAGAGGGTTCTCCATCAGCTGCATGCCAACTTTTGGAAGGGAGCTGGCAGGATTTGTGCTCAGAGCACACCCAGAAAAGTAGAGCTCAGCTCAGGGGAGAAGTCACACACATCAGCTTCAGTGCCTCCAGGCTGGCTGGCTGAATAGGTATCTGCTTCATTTTTCAGTCGCTGACATCCTTAACGACTTTGTTTTCTGTCCAAAAATTCTTTCAGGTGTCTCTCTTGAAGAAGCAGATCGCTATATACAGTGTAAAGTTTTCAGGGGCAACACAAGGAAATGTTCCTGTTATCATTTCCTGAGCCTGGCTGCTCTTCGTCTCGTGTTAAACAAGGGCCGAAAAACAATATGGAGCTTAAAGATGGATCTCGAGTCACCAGAGAGAACTTGAAGGTCTGGCACAGATTTTAACAGAGTAGCTGTCTTTGGGTAGGATTTGTGCTTTTGTGGGTATACAGGAGGATTCATGGCTACACAACAATGTCCCAAGCTTGCGGCTGACAGTCTGCTAATATGCATGAGCTCTGTGAATTAACATGCCCTATTCCAAGTGCACTTGAGGAGCTGCTATAGTGATGTGCTTGGCAAGTAGTGCTCTTTAGGCCAGAAAATGGGTTTAGAACTGCAAAATTTAGCTTTACAAATGCAGATTTCTCATTTATGTGTTCCACCTTTGGCTCGTGCTTACAAATATGTCTATCAGCATGCAAGTCCCCAGCATAAGCTGCCTTGAAATGTGTCCCCGGCAGTCAGCTGGGCATTTCTAATCAGGCCTGATTCTGGAGCTACTTCCACACCCCAAAGGGATTACACAAATCACCATGTATCACTTCCAAACAGGATAACTGCAGAATGGCATCTGGAGGAAGTGCTGCCTGCTTCCCTGCTTAAAAAGATTGAAAAGTCATTTGTTTGAGTGAGAATTAGCTCTTTATCATCTGGAAAAAAAAAAACCAAAGTATTATTCGGCAAGCTAAATATGTTAGAGAAGCAGTGTGTCTATGTGAAGCACGGTAGAAAATGCCAAGAATCCAGGAAGAGTTGTACATTGTTTTCAGCTTTGTACACTTTCTCCTGTGGGTCCTGGAACAACTGGTCCCTGTTTTGCCATGTATAAGATGCCTGTGATGTAGTTTGACCTCTTTCTGGGATCTACTTGAAGGCTTTACCCTTCAGTGTTTCCAAAATACTTTGAGATTCCCAATGGGATGTGTTCCAGAAATGTAAAATATGCATTATTCATTCCCTTTTTAAAACAGATTTCTGACTTAAGGTTCAAAAGATCATCTTGCAGCAAAATCCAATTGAAACAAACAAACTAATATTTATGCTTTTCACAAAACCAAACCTGAGGGACCTCATTCTTTTCAGATTTTGCTGATTTTTCACTTTATTCAAGTTAATGCAGATTTCTCAGAAATCAGCCTGCAATCAACTCCTGATGAGATAGCTACACCAGATATAGATCCACCGGCTCTTTGCCTGATCAGTTTGGTATTTGGCTAATCTGGACATTAGCCCAGATTAATGCCCTCAGCTGCCTGCAAACAGCTCCTGGCAGGGCCAGACAGGGTGTCTGCACAGTAATCCCCGTGTGCTCTGGCAAGTGGCTTGGCAGGGTGTCAGCCTGGGTTTGGAAGGGTTGATTCACCACAGCTCAACCTTGGCTCTGGGAGCTCTATGCTAGCTGCAGCTCTTTCCTGCACGTAGCCCAGCAGGAATAAGGAATGTGGGTTTGCACCTGAAGAAACAAGTCACCCCAGAGCAAACTTGGGCATGGGAATAGACAGCTTCTTTTTCTCCCAACGCCTAATCCTGATTTCTGTCCAGCAGGCAACCTCCTGCAATCTGCAGTAGATTCTTTGCTTTTAATTCCATTCAAAAATGCTTCTAGCTATAACTGTAGGTAGAGTTGCAAACTTGGAGGCAGGTTCACCAGTAGTTTTGGACTCTTTTGCAGCTCTCCAGTGAAGCACGTGAACAGGTTGCCCAGAGAGGTGGTGGATACCCCGTCCTTGGAGGCATTCAAGGTAGGGCTGGGTGGGGGCTCTGAGCAACCTGGTTTAACAGTAGGCATCCCTATGCATTGAAGGGAAGTTGGACTAGATGACTTTTAAATGTCTCTTCCAACTCAATGATGCAAGGATTCTATGATTCTGATACTCAGCAAGGAGCTGAAGTTTCCATCAGAGAACACCAAGAATCATAGAATCACACAACCATTAAGGCTGGAAGAAATCATCAGGTCCAGCCATCAGCCTGTCCTCATCATGCCCACCAAACCACATCCATCAGGTCATCTCCACGTTTCTTGAACACCTCCAGGGATGGTGACTCCATCACCTCCCTGGGCAGCCCATGCCAATGCCTCATCACTCTTTCTGCAAAGAAATTTCTCACAATACCCAAATCGAATGAAGCAAGCAATTAAAACATCCAAGACCTCACTAATTGTGTTCTGAGAACTAACAAAACCAACGTCAGAGAAAAGAGGAAATACACAGGTCTAAAAATTAAAGAACAATTTTAGATGAATTAGCTGTTCTCAGATGGTCTGTGACTGGAAATTTTCTCCTCTGAGCACCCAGGGGCTGGAGGAGGCTGGAGTGTTGGGCTGTCCAGTGGCAATATCTCTTAGCTGCTCATTTTTGCTTCACGAGACGGCTGATACACTTTCTGTTAAAATAATCCTTCACAAGTGAAAGGGCAGAGGGCTATTTTTTAGCTGGCAGAATTGCACTGGCTCAGTTTACAGGCTGGTCTCAACAACAACTGCATGTGCACAAATTAGGGCTAAGTGTGACTTGAGAGCAGGAAAAAGTGGGAAAGAAACAGTGGAGAGAGAGAGGGAGGCAGGAGATGCCATAGGATGGGTTGTAAGAATTTCTTACACCACTGCCAGCCCAAAACAATATGGTGAGGTGTAAGCTGGTTTCAGAGCCACTAACAGGTACCACTGAAAAGTTGGGGTGGACAGAATAGTCTGCTGAAGCTGGAAAACAGCACACTTATTTATACATTTTAAGGGGGAAAGGAAAGCTGGAGAAGCCATAGATCTATCAGCCCAAATTTAATTTCTGAAGCAAACGGATAAACAAGCCATCTGTAAACACCAGAAGCCACAATCAATATGGATTTCTCAAGAACAAAACATGTCATATTGACCTTATTTTCTTCTCAAACCATGTCAGAAGCCTGATGGAAAACAGAAAAGATGATAGATACCATAAGAATAGTAGGGGTTTTGACCCTGTATTTCCCCTGGTATTTTTAAAAGCAGACTACAGTAACATTCTTGGAGCCACTCTAAGGTTGTTGCCCAACTTGCAGTGAAGAAACAATTACTAGAGGTTTAGTGTCAAGCCAGAGAAGTGTAATGAATGAGGATTCAGAGGTCTGGACTTCAGTGTAAGTGTGACAAAACAGAGAAATGGTGCGTAGGAAGGAATTCTGTACGAAGTGCTAAGTCAGATGAGCATGTGTCAGCAATGGTTTGTGCAGGGGTGAGCTGCCTTGGGCCTGCAGGGGTGGCCTCTGGTGATATGCATAGGGGAAGCACAAGGCCACATGGCTCCGGTGCACCCACTCCTTCAAGCACTGACCTCCCTTGCAGGCACTGTCTGGTATCCTACCTTTTCCTTGCTTAATTCCAGCTTGGAGAATTAAACACCATGTAAAGAATTACACTGTCAAAGCAGGCTGAGAAGAAATGAATCTTTCCAGCCTCACTCGGTTAATCCAAAATAAATAATGTGATATTTTTCAGGCCGTTGCACAAGGAACAGACTGTGCCAGCTGATTTCTTCTCCCTAATTGAGAAGAAATAGCCAGTTAATGCAGCGGCAAGGGAAATTGAGAGGTCTGACACCGCTGGTGCTCCAGAGGAAAACCTCTGAAAACTGTGTTTTTTGGTGATGCTTCTGAAATCATCCTCCTCCCTTTTAAGTATATAAAAAAGGGTGAGTTTCTAAGCAGACATACAGATTTCATGTGTTATGCTGATTGACTGCGGTGAAGAAAAGCAGCCTAGGTGTCAAAGAGAACCATTTAATCATCGGGGTTAATTAGTGCCCCACAGCTGTGAATGGCCACAGGTGGCACATTACTCTTCTCATTGCACTGAGCAACAAATTGCACATATCACCTGCAGAAAAATGTAACTGCTTTTTATTTTCCTTCACCACTGACTGCAATATAAAAGAAAAATACAGCTTGGTTACAAATGCCTGCAGGGTTGGATGTGTTAGCTGCCTTGAATGGTCCATTCTGCCTGCTGGTGGCAACCAGTGCTTTCAAAATGGATTTATTTCTCAGGGTCCAGTTACAGGAGCCATCTGCGCTTAGGTCAACTCACAGGAGCTGTCTGCGCTGCCTCCTCTTCCTCTTGATGTCTGGAGGCAGGCATCAGGAGAGCTGCTGGGACTGCTGCCCTGGGGATGCTGCACTGCAGGAAGATGTCCCTCAAACCACAATACAACATGCAGCCCAGCTGAGGGGACAAGTAAGCTGAGGCACTGGTACATCCCTCTGGCATGGTCTGCAGCTCTCGGTGCTGTGTGTGCTGTGCTCTCATGCTTCTAATGCAGAACCATTGCACAGCCACTCTATTTTCAAGATGAGGACTATATACCGTGTATTCTCTGCAGCTGTTTTTGCCCTGTGGCTTGCTGCAGAGCAAGCAAATGATGCCTTCAGATTACAGGTGGAGATTACAAGAGAAATGGCATTGCCAGGCTGTTATTCTGCAGTTCTCCTGAGTCAGAAATGGTTCTGTGACAGAAATCAGATCTATGGTCTTCACTTTTCCAGTGTTTACCAGGTTAGAAATGCCATAAGTCCAGGATAATTACCTTGTGGCCCTGTAATTTGAAGAAATAAAAGATGAAGAATAACCTGGCTGAAGCATACACATTTTCAATGGACTGGACTATTGATGAAGATGAAAGTTTGTAGAACCCATGAAGAGCTTTTAGCTGCTGCTGGAGATAAACCTCTGTGGGAAGGAGCTTTATAAATGTATGGTGAGGGTGCATTGGAAGTAGAAACAGAAGCATGGAATAAATCCTGTGCTGATATTTTGCTCATCAGGAGTTTGATATCACAGTGTGCTCAGTGCTGGTGCTTTCATAGCCAGTAAAAGCGTTCTGAAAGCCATCGGTGCTGAAGGAATGCAAATCTGTTGGTATCAGTCATCAGGGCCCTTGGTCAGTCCCATTTTTGGGGTCTGGGTTTTGCTGAGCTGCAGTTCACACTAGGCTGAAGAGAGAAAGAGGCTTTGGGACCCTCCGTGTCACCAGAATTTGGGCTGATCCCATCCTCACTTTAATAATAACACACAGACATCTCCTGTTGTTTCAAGGCCCTGCTCTGGAAGGAGGCTCAACAGGGCTGGAAATGAAGCTTTTCTCCCTTAAGACACACTCTCAACATTCACCATGACAGCACAAAAGCACAGCAAAAGCTAACACTTCCAGCAGTCATAATGCAAGCATGGCCGTCACAGTGAGATCAGTAAAAATAAAGACCATGGCTCACACAAAAACAGCCCATCTCTTTCTTGGCTGCTCAACTCTTAGCATGCTTTCTGAAGGTGTACACTGAGTGATGTGCAGCCTTTATGTACGGCCTATAATGCTTCAGCCATGTGGCTGCACAGTGTGTCTGCCTGGGCAGCAGACACTGAGCCATCAGCAAGGCCGTGGTGTGCATGGCATGGGGTTGGCACTAGGCTCTGCCATCCAAAGTAAATTCCTTGACTTACCATCCAAAGTAAATTCCTTGACTTTAACATACACACTGATAAATCACACAGGTTTGGTATCTCTGTCAGAAGAGGGAGACTGACCCATATCAGTTTTTAATATTACCAATATTACGTCTTAGTTTTACTGAATCTGAACCCAGAAATCTCTATTCATTGTCTCCCCAAACCTATGTCGACCTTAGTGGTCTTTCCCAACCTCAATGATTCTATGATTTTTCTGGGCTGTCCATCCACTGCCTGGACCCATGTCCACAAAGCTTTGCCCCACAGGATGGGTACAGGCTCTGAGCATGGCATAGCACAGAGCCAGGAACATGGCCTTCTGATACAAGTGTTCTTTATTGTTTTAGTTGCAACATCACCACAAATTTGAAAAGATTTCTGATGGCAGCATGTTTTTTGAAGTAAAAAATGATTTATTTAAATAAATTAAAAAATAATTAGTATCAAAGCATTTGTATGTTACTGTGGCATCTGACATTGCAGCAAAAATAGATGTTTGCTATTTCTCTATTATTTTGTGATTATTACTGGTGCATAATGTAAAATTCTGTTATGATATAATCGCTGTAATAATTATAGTATAATAACAAAAAAAAACCCTGGTTAATTACAGCTGACTTTTATTATGTAAAAGCCATTATAATCAACTGCTGTTTAGCATGAATTAAAATATTTTACTTTTCATAGCATATTTTTGAATACATAGAGACACCTGGCTGGATGGCCACTGTGGGCACACGCCTCAGCTTGGCACTGCTGTGAAGTTGCTGAACTGCACCTGGCTCCTGGGTCCTTCACAATGCTCAACAGCTATCACTCCCCTGTATTTACTGACTTGCATTTCAGGCTGAATGCTGGTACCAGCACTAGCTTAGACAGGGGGGAGGGCTCAGCAGGTGCATCCAAGGGAGGTGTGTGGTGCTTTCACAGAATTCAGCAAAGTTCTCAGTTCTATTTGAATAATACACACGAAATCTAGATGAAGGCAGAAGAGAAAGTGAATGCTGTACACCTCTTCTTGGCAGGAAGAATGGATCCAGCAAAAAGCATGAATGCAATTCATGCTTATCCTTGAAAATCTGATATCTTAAAAAAACACATCCGATTAAAACCTTGCTATAAATCCTCACAGTTTTGCTCTCTCCCTTAAAAATAAGCTGTGTTTTTCAACCAATTGCAACAAGAAAAACTGTGGCCAACTTTGAGAATTTCACTTATAGTAGTAATTAAGACCTGTATTGTTCTAACTCAACACTTGCACATGTGCAAGCATGTATTTGTTTACATGGCTTCAGCACAAAGGGTTAAGGCAGAGGAATGGAACATGCAGCCCACAGGGTTTGTTATATTGTGTGCATTGCCACCCATGAAAACATAGAGACAAACCGGGTCATACCTAAATAATAAGCAAATAGGGAAAGGTAGAACAAAGATGGTCATAAACCTGAGTTCAGAGCACAGAACAGCAAAGGTCACAGAGAGAAAAGTTTGCAGCGATGCTAGGTCAGGGATCGTGCCTTCTGGTTCACAAGGGAAATGTGTTCTAGGAAAAAGGCAAGGAAGATAGGTAAATTATTCAGTGATCTTTCTTGTCATATGAGAGAGAATGAAGACAATTTTACCATTATTTGCAAGGCATTAAATTTTAAGGGACAACTGTGAACCCCAGGAAAATGAAAGACACAGCCACACTTCACCAAAATATGTTTTCAGTTTCTATAAGGCAACCAGTCATCCTGGGATTTTCTATGCAGCTGAAGGATCATTCATGACATACAATTCATACAATTCAAACAAAATGTGTTGGATACACAACAGATCTGATCAAATAGCCACTATTTTGGTGTTTTTTCCTCATCAAGCAGGAGTCCCACTGTTGTATAGTCCTCACTATTCCTCAGTAATTGTTAGCAGTCCTGTGAAGAAACGTACTGAGAGAAATCTACAAACTCTGACAGGGAATAAGAGGTGTAGGTTCACTTGTACATGTTCCTGCGATGATTTTTCTGTTGTTTGTTTGCAATAAGAAGAACAGATTCTATCTGTGCAGAAGCTCCAAGGTGCTGGTGAACGTTCTGGAGCACAAGTCTTATGGGGAGTGGCAGAGGGAACTGGAACTGTTCAGTCTGAAGGAAGTGGAGGCTCAGGGGAAACTTTATTGGTCTACACAATCACCTGAAAGGGGGTTGTGGTGAGGTGGTGATCAGCTTCTTCCCCCAGGTAGCAGTGATAAGACAAGAGGGAATGACCTCAAGTTACACCAGAGAGGTTTAGGTTGGATATTAGGAAAAATTTATTCTCAGAAAGAGTGGTGAGGCATTAGAACAGGTTGCCTAGGGAAGTGGTGAATCCACTGTCCCTGGAGGTGTTCATGAAATGTGGAGATGTGGCACTGGGGGAAATAGTCTAGAGCAGTCACAGGCACGAGGTGATGGTTGGACTAGATTATCTCATTGGCCTTTCCGATCTTAATACTTACTTCTATGATTCTATAACCAGCAGCTTCCAGTGACAACAGTGCATGTAAGGAAGCATGTCAGGAATGTGAGAGGAGAGGGATACAGCCTCCTCCACATATTCTATCATTACCCCTTATTACCATCGCTTCCAGCCATCCTTGCTGAGCTCGCCGTGGCCTTGATGACTGTTCTTCTCTGGCTTCAGCCAAACACCTCATGGCAGTGAGTTCCTCTGCCCTATGCTCAACATTAAAATCATTTTATTGTCATTTCTTCTTGGGGTAGCACATAGAATATTTCTGAACTTCCACAATAATAAAATAAATGAAATACAAAGTTGTAGGATATTTTGTCCCAAATATCTTTTCCAGGCAGAGAGTACAAGTAAAGCTTTCCTAAAAGGTCCTTTGCAGCCACTCCTGCAACAGCAATTTTGCACTGACTATTCACTCTGCCATAACTCAGTGGATTTTTGCCAGTTCGTGCTCTCAGTTTTACCTCAGGTGGAACAGGAGATTTTGTGTGTCTTACCTCTTCATTTGAGGTTCCTGGAACACAGCAGCACAGCACAGCCAATAGTAGAGCTTAACACTAATTAACTGGATGACCAGGGGGAAATGTTTTGTATATTCCTAATGATTGTAAACTACAACAAGAACGAAAGCAGAAGAATCAAAACAACTAATGTGAAGGCTGTGCAAAGCTGTGAAGGGTGAAAGGGTTTATGAGGTCTAATTTGTTTTGAGTGGTCTATGCTGCTTGGAAAAATCCTCTGACAGTGATTCAACGGGGATTTCTGAGGGAAAAGACCACCTCGAGGAGAGGTGTACTGTGCAGGGTGTTACAGCTTATCTCCTACCCTTCTCTGCTTTTCACTTAAATCCAGGTAAACACATAGAAAAAGGACAGGTGAAGATATTAAGCAAGTGATTTTAAAGGACTCTATTGTAGCTAGAAGATCAGAAGAGGTCTGACCACATGAATATTCTCTTGGCTTTCTTCTTGAGGTGGAGCATGCAGGCAGGGGGTTAACGTCCTTTCAGTGGGATCTTGTGCTGGATTTCACCTGTGAAATTTGGGATTTAAAGAGGGATGCCTACAGGTGTGCTCTAAAGATGAACCATCTGTATCAGGTGCTAAATCACAGCAAAGAGGTAGAAAAGTTCAGCTGAACTGACGAGAGCTGCCTCTCTCACAAGTGCTTTGACCAGACAGAATCATGGAATCATTAAGGTTAGGAGAGATGAGTTCAACCTTCAGCCTGTGTCCTAATTTCAGCTGGGAAGGAATTGTTTTCTTCAGAGTGCCTGGTATGGTGCTCTGTTTTGATTCTAGGAGAAAAACAATGATGATGACACACCACTGTTTATAGTTGCTGCTCAGCAGTGTTGTACAGAGCCAAAGCCATTGTAAGCAAAGGTCCCAAGGAGTTGGAAGGGAACAGAATTAGGACAGCTGACTTAACTGGCTGAAGGGATATTCCATACCATATGATATCAAGCGGAAGGAATTTTAAAGGGGGTGGGAGTTCATCTGGCTCTCTTCTGCTGCTCAGGGGGCTAGCTGGGCTTCAGTGGGGGGTGGTAAGCAATTGCTTGTGCATCATTTGTTATACATTCATATGTACATATATAGTCATACCATTATCCTTTTCTTTTTCTCCATCTTAGTAAATACTTTTATCTCAACCCACAAGTTCTACTTTGGTGTGTTTTTTTGCTGATTCTCTCCCTCATCCCACTGGGAAAAGGGGGAGTGAATGAATGACTGTGTGGTGCTCAGTCACCTGCTGGGTTAAACCACAACAACCCACTACCATCTTGCGCACTAAACTATGTCCCTCAGTGCCACATCTCCACAGTTCTTGAACGCCTCCAGGGACAGTGACTCTACCACCTCCCTGGGCAGCCTGTGCCAATGCCTAGGCGCTTTTTCTGAGAAGTTTTTCCTGATACAAAATCCTGAGCCTTCCCTGGCACAACTTAAGGCCATTTATCCCGTTGCTGTTACCTGGGAGAGGAAGCTGACCTCCACTTGAACAGAACCTCCTTTCAGGTAGTTGTAGAGAGTGATTGTGGAGTAATAAGGTCTTCCTTAGTGAGTTGACTTTTGCGGATCACATTAATTAAACGGGCTGTCACACAGAAGCAGGTAAGTTCTGGCATGTTTTACAGCAGGCAGGGTTGTAGCGACAGGACAAAGTCAATTCTATCAGTGTGAGCAGGCCATGGGACACCAGGCCCAAATGCTGTAACAAGATGGGGTGAGCAATCTGCAGGTGAGAGGTTAATGTCAGCTCTGTCTGCCCTTAGGAGAGACTGGCTTTTAAAATCTGAATGCACACACTTTTCAAGCTGCAGAAATCTGCCAGTCCTGCTGCCAAGTGGCTTTAGGTTGTAGATGCTGCAGCACTGGTTCCTGGGTGTTCCCCCAGGATGATCTGCACCCATATCCAGTTCCAAATCCCGGATAGCATCTGTATCTTAAAACTGCAGTGTGTGCCAAGCCACTCTCCCTCAGGAGGCTGATTGTGTCCTTTTCTGCACAAGGAAAAACATGTGTTTGTGTTTCTATAGGCATACACAGCAAGGCATATATAGGCATACACAGCAAGGCTCACTCCTTACAGCAGGACAATTTGATACTGTCTGAAAATGCAGCCGAAGGTATTAAGAAGCAAAGAGCATAAAGTATGGAGAGGAATGCAGTATCCTGCTAAAAATGTTATATGTCTGATCTGGGAATACTTATGGTTTAAGTGGGCTATAAATGAACACTTAACTGCTTTAGAGCTGTGAAGTGATGACCCTCAGGTGGCCTTGGGACATGCCACATGGTCTCCTCAGGCTGCCACTCTTTTGGACATAATGGGGCTGAGCACAGCAGCAGCCTGCAGTGCAGGGCTGCCTCCAGGAGCATCCAGCCTGTCTTCTGCATGGCTCAATGCACTGATGTTTCCAAAAGAATATCTTTCTGCTATTCTAAATGCTACTTAGGAATGCCAAATCAAAAACACATGGAGGCTGTGCCCCACACTCAAATACCTGGAAACGTATGGTTGTTGTGATACAAATCATAAACCGTTCTCATGAGAAAGAGATAAGCATTAATCAGTACATAAGCCATTTTAGGATATTAAGGTTGCGTGGCAGAAAAAATATTTAATACAGTTTTTTAACAAATAAAAAAGCAGGATTTGGCTAATTCCAATTCATGGTGCTTCTTATGGGAAACTATTTGGACAATTGCTGCACATTCGTAATGTCCTTCTGAGTTTTACTAATTTTAGCATGAGTGATCATTCAGCTAAGAATTCATGCCTGAGATGAAATGCTTCTCTGTTTATTATTCTCTTCTCATAAATGTTTGCTGCCCAAGGACAGCATGGAGCGACAGCACAGCTCCCATACAGCACAAATAGCAAGCCGTAGAAAGAAGCATTCGGCTGGTTTTGGAGGCCAACTGTGTCAATCCAAGCTAATATTAGACATAAAGCCTTCTTCATTCCTTTCATGCTCCACCAGAGGAACAATGCCATCCCCAACCTATGCTCTACCACTCTGCTCTTCCCAGTCAGCCCCACAGCTCCACCACCGATCTCCCTGGGGCTGGTGGTGGGGTCAGACAAGGCATGTTGTCTGTTCCTGGGCAGTGGGGCAGCACTCCAGGAAGGAGTGTACCAGTGTGAATGGAAACAGAGCATCGCAGTCGGGTTTCTGCTCTCCATAGCAGCATCCCCACCCACATGCACCCATGCTCCAGCATCATTTTCTGTAATAGTGTAGCCCTGGGAATAGCACCTGGAGTGACACTTGCCTGCCTATTATTTTCCCTTCAGCAAATCTGACACCAACCGCAGCCCTGGTTCATGAGAAGACAGGGAAATTTGGTGTCTCAGCAGAATGAATGATGTATTATATTTGTGAACAGCCTCACCACTACAAGAACAGGTGCAAAGTAATGGTCAGACTGCAGTCATCAAGCAGGAGCAGTTGGGAAAAACATTGTTAATAAAACGTGCTCAATTGAACTCGTAAGCATAATTGTAACCAGAATAATACAACTAATTTCTATAGACAATCTCCAGAGTGCCTGTGATTTCCCCCTCTACATTTCATAACAATTTAATTCCTCTTCCTAACGCATCCTTTCCTCATCTTCTAGTATTTATTTTCAGTCCTTGTGATGTCCTCTTTCATCTAATGGGGATTCTGTTATTAATTAAGCTGAAACACTGCCTGCTCATAATTTTTCTGCTGCTGAGCTCAGAACTCTGATTCCTAGAACATTTGGTATGAAGGGCATTTTGTTTATCTGATAGATTGAGGTAACCTCTTTTTACTCCAGCATAAAATAATCTGGCTGTATCTTGTTGAGCAGTTATTTTTGTGTGTGTATCTACACCATCACCTGCATTAATATATTCATAAAAGGTCAAAGCAAAGGCTTTTTTATAAAAAGTCTTTTTTTTTCGGGGGGAAAATAGTCCTGCACTTCAAAATCCCTCTGGTTTCAGAAAAGATGTATCTGTCTGCTGAATGAGAAATAAACAACTACAGGAAGGACTGATTCAGGATTTAACTGCAGTCTTGGAATTATTGGTAATTCTGCTACCCAAGAGATAAACCTGTAATTACAGGTGAATGCAAATCATTGCCATCACTTACCATCCTAAGCAACTGGGAATGAAGGAAGGCAATTTCAGTAATGTGGCTGAAGTTGTGGCAGCCCAATCGTCCGGTCTTGGCTGGAACCTCCCTCCCATGCAATGTAAATAATAATATACTCGAGCGGCCTTTGTGACTGGAGCTTTAAAGGTGCCTGTGGTAACTGGGGTTATTTTCAAAATGGCTAGTTCTGCTCCTCCACAGCAGTCACTGGAGTGACTGGAGTGACTGCTGACCTACACGTTCCTCTGCTGCCATGTGGTGCTATGTATGCGTTTCTTTGTGGTGCTGCTCCCAAGCAGGCAGGTGATGCTCAGATTCCACACTCCTCTATCTTTACAGAGGACCTCTCATTACCTCACCTTGATGGCGCTTTGTGTTTTCCGTCTTCCTCCCCATTACCTCCACGTAAAACAAAAAAAAAAGAAAAAAAAAAAAAGAGGCTAATAAAGTGGCAGAAAAACAATCAACAATCTGTTTCATATTAATGTGAAATAAATGTCCCATAACTGGACTTTAAAGCAGCTTACACAGGGCAGAAGGCACCCAAAGGCTGCCAACCAAGTTCCAGTAGTGCTGGGCTTTCCTTTGTTAGTGATTTCCTGGGCTTGTGAGTATATCCCACAAGTAAATCAGTTCAGTTTCTCTCCTTGGTACCTCCACCTCAGTTTACTGGTTCACGATTGACTTACACCTGCTTTGATTCCTTTGTGGGCTCATCATTAGCCTTCCCTGGCATAGGTGTATTTTTCCTAAATCCCGCTCACCTCTTTCTAACACTTCCAATTACATCTTCCACCAAAGGTGGCATAGATCTGTGTGCCACACAGGACAGTCTCAGAGAGAACAGCTGAGCATGAGGTGGATAATCCTACGTGACATGCACTACTCGACATTTTCATCACTACATTAGTTCTGTTACTTCATATTTGCACACTTGAAACAGTAAGATTTTCCTCCTGAAGTGCTTTCCATAAATAGGCCTTAGTGGGAACAACCTCATTCCAAAATAAAGATGGCAAGTAACAGGCTCAATCGTTTGGAAACAGCGATTTGTTAAGCAGAGCACAGCACTCACATTGCATTTGGTCCATCTTTATTGCTTCCAGAAGGCAACGCTCTCAGGAAACTTTGCACGTCCAGATGTTCAGCTTTTACAGCTGCTGAAATATTTTTGGAAGGACCATCAGTCAAGATAAAATTACAGGTCACTGGGGACAGGCTCTGACCTCTGCAGGAAGATGGTGGTTTGGCTCCCAGGGCAGACTTCCCAGCCAGGACTCTGCTGGGTGGTGGGTGCTGTGACACCTCTAATTGGGCACATTATTCAAGATAATGACTCCACTCAAATCAGAGCACAAGACATCAGGATTGGCCCAATAAGGCCTGGTGTTTTTAACCCTAGGAAAGAAGCAACTGATTTATGGGCTGACCACTGCTGTGTAATTAGCATCACCCACTTATCATCATTTCCATCATTTCCTAACAAATGGATTGAGGTGCACTGCCTTGTACCAGGAATCATCTCACGTGGCAGATGACATGGGAGGGGTTACTGAATACAGGCATGATGACAAAGTCCAGCCCAGGATGCTGGTGTTCTCATGAGCAGAGGGCATACCAGCAAACCCTCTGGAGTCTCAGCAGACTCTCAAATGGCACCAGGTACCCATGTGTGGGGGGCTGAACCCAGCTCCTGGTGGCAAAAGCAACTTTGCTCACACGGACACAAATCTCAGCCCTGGTTTTCCGGAGGCAAGGTGCAAACAGTGTTTCCCAGCAGTAATGCCTTTTATCTCTTTCTCAGATTGAGTCAAATTATCGTGGGACTCAGTAAGTGCTGCTATGGACCTGTGACTTTAGATACCTGCACATTTAGTTATCCATTGTTAAACATATCGGTATGTGACAGAAAATTGCAACCCTATGGGGACAATGTACAAAATTCCACATTCCTGATTATAAAATCATTAACTATTATTTACTGTTCCTCACCGTTTTTCCCTAGGTCATTTGCTGCTGCAGGGCCAGAAATGTTGCAGCTGAGACCGTCATAAGCTCGGGCACCTGCCCAACTGTTGACTGTTTCTTCTGCAACGTTAAACTCACCCATCTAAAAAGGCAGGCTGCAGGCCTGATGCTGGGCACCGCGAGGCCGCAGGAAAAGATTTCGCTCGAGCTGAGGAAAAAGCAGCGCTTTTTATTCCGCACTTTTTCCCCAGGCAGCGCTGGGAGCCCTCCAGGAGCGGGGGCCGCCAGGGCCCGTCCTACGCGCCGCATGGAAGCCGCGGGCGCAGCGCCACCTGGCGGCCGCACAGCGCTGCGGATGGAGTGTATCTGCAGGTGGATCCGCGGCCCGCGCGGCCGAGGCCTGCTGTGCGTAGTGCCTACAGCAGGGCGACTGCACGAAAATGTCGTTATCCGTCTCTTCGTGTGGGATAAATGAGCAAGGTGGCACTGCTGAAATACGGCTGGTGGATGTGCTGAACCGCAGCAGGCAGAGCCGTTCTCATCTTGGCACAGGGGAGCTCTGCTGCTGTTTTTCACTGCCTGAATGACAGAAGCCCACATGAGCCTGTACAGATATTTAGAAGTAGGTGCCATGACCCCTCTGCGTGGGCATAACTCATGGGCCCACCCGTGGGCAAAAAGGAGGAGACATCACCACAGCAGGTGCCACAGCAACCTCACAGCGGGTTTTTCTCTGCTTTTTCTCAGCATTTCGCTGCCTGCTGAACTTTATGCTGGCTCTCAGAGTACTGGCAGGCTTTCTGGCTTGGCGTGCCTTTGGATTATGCAGGAATTCTGAACTCCCTCTCAAATCCATTTAAACCTCCTATTAGCACACTGCTTCTACTTAGACCAGTTCATAAAAAAAACAACACAGAAACACAAAGGCAGCAATGAATGTTGAAAATTTGCTTTGCCATGGACCCAGCAGCTACACAGTCACATGGCACCTGCCTTCATAAATCAGCTTACAGTCTAGCCCAGATGAGCTTCTTTAAAATACCCTTTTATTGCTTCACAGGGTATTAGCTTTTTGCCATTGCCAACTCAAAAAAGACTGCACTCCCTGGAACTGGTTGGATTGAATCCCCTCTCCTACTTCCAAAAGAGAGACTTGTTTACAAAAACATGTGCTGGTTCAGAGTGCACTTCTACCAGGTGTGGGCAGCTGATAGAGTAGAAAAGGCATGGAGCAGCCGAGCAAGAAAAAGGTGGTGGAGGTATTTACTCTAATTCTTAAGGAGGAGGAACAACAGAATGTCCACAGATCCTAGGCTAAGGGGAGGAAGCAGTCCTCCAGAGAAAACCTTAATGTTTGTAAGTAATTGCTCATTTTGGAAAAAAAGAAAAAAGAAAGGAAGGGTGCTGCCACTACAGAAATTCCAGCAACACTGATTGTGTTGATTAAGTGCACAAAATAAATGTAGGACAAAATATGCTTCTAGCAGCAAGGTGCTGAGACAGTCCCAGACTGGCTGTGCAGACTGTCAGGTGCTTCGTTAACATCAGCATCAGGAGTGGTTTAAGAGCAGTAAAGAGCCCCTTGGTAATACACTCAGATTGCTTGCTGGGCCTGGGCCCTGTTGGAAGAGGACTGCAGCCACTCAGAATGAGTCTTTTACCCAGCTCCTCTTGTAGAGCTTAGTGCATACCAGAAATAAGCTGGTTCAGCAAATACTGTGGGATCTAGGTTAAGGAGACCACCCAAATAAAATATTTGTGGATGTCTTTTAAAGAATAAGTTGATTTTGCTGGATTTATTCCCTTGATTTGATTTAGTAAGAATCTGCCTATGAGGGACAATAGAGACAATAGCAGGTCTAGGGAACTTCAGGGAGCTTTTGGTTCTGCTGCCATAGAAGTTGCTTCTGGCAGCAGCTTGACTCATGCTGGCAGAGTACTTCTGGCATGCAGAGATTTTGCTTTTTCTCTTTTCTTGACAAAGAAAGGGCTAGAAGACTAAAATATCTTCATTTAGGCATTTATATGTGTTTGAGGTCCCCATAGTGTAGATCTGGTCAATACAGCTGGCAGTTGTCTGTCCCATTAAGAGCCTACTTCCAAACAAACCAGATTATTTTCTGGACTCCGTTGACTGCATAGGGAAATAAACACTCTTCATTGTGCTACAGTGGGAGGTCCTGTGCTGCATATGCCAGCTACTTTTCAGTGCCTTGTGTTCCCTGTAGCTTCTCAAGCAACATGGGAAGTCTTTATGGAGGCAGTTGTATCACTCTGTGAGCTCATGTTTAAACATCTCTATGCCAACACCTCAATGTAGGTATTCCAGTGTAGAACTGAAACTTATGTAATGCTGCAGCTTGATGTCCAGCATCTCTCTGTATTTGTGTGTGATAGGATAGCTGTGTGCAGCCTACAGCTCGGGGTTTCCAGCTATGCATTCTTCCTGCCCTGTTCTCACTCTTTTGCTCTGTGCAAGGGACTTATTCACATACTTCTGAGCCTTGCTGATGATATAGATAAGTGGGTTCTGCTTTAGATCGTCCCAGATGAACATTGTATATCAGGCTGATTTTGTCATTACTGGTGTTCCTGTCAGTGTCACCATTAACTGTTGAGACCTCTGGTAGGAAATGAAAAGTTTTTTCCTGTAGTTGACAATGGTCTTGCTGCTGATATTGCAACTCTGTGTTGTGACTATTTTACCAAAAGTGCCCTGGGCCCCTACCGCATTCCCCTGAGTCCCTCCCTCCTTCCTGCAGCTCTGCAGGAGTTGTGCTGACAGCGTTTTCTGAAAGTGTCTGCACCCAGCATCCCTCTGAAAGGGGAATTTCCCGAGTCACAGAGGAAACCACTGTGGGAAGATATGCCGAAGGCATGTCAGAAGTCAGTAAAAGTAATTCTTGGGAAGTCCTCTTCCCAGTCCTACCGATGCACACAGCGGAGTGCTGTTTCATTGAAGTGTTAGAAAAAATATGTCCCAATCATAGTTTTTGATAAAAAAAAAAGTAAGGGTATGACCCATTCTGAATAAGGAAGATGTTGAGTGATAACATTCCTGAAAGATTTCAGTTAAACGTTAGATGGAACTTCAGCAGATATGAATATGAATCTGATCCTGAATGTAATTGGTGACTTTGAGTCGAGCTACCATTTCTAACACATTTATGGAAGTGAGGAGCTAATGAACAACAATCACATTTCCAGGTTTTTGCCAGCCACCACAACACTTTTTTTTTTCAAGTTCAGAAAACACCATGGTGCGACATGTTTAAGCATGTGTATTGGGTTTACACAAGAAGATTTTGGTAGCTGGGGCCTTCAGGGGTGCTGTCTGTGAGCAAAGCCCAACACTGCCCCGTGTCAGAACAGAGCAGCTCCAGCAGCTCCAACACAGCCCCACTGCAGCCAGCACTGATCCCTAAGAAGTGCTGGGAGAGCAGGTTTAAGGAAGGGAAAAACTACTGCACAACATCAGCTAGGGGAGAGGTGTGAGGGATGTGTGAGAAACACCTGTGTGTCACATCACACTTACACACTTATACCCTCTGCATTAAGCAACATGGACAGGAGGGCAGGAACGTCTCCTACACTGACACACTCAAATGCCCACGTTAACAACACCTCATTCTGTTCCTTTTCCTGAGATTCTCAGAAAATTCTCTGTTTGGTTTTATTTCATCAATATAAAATTGAGAGAGAGGAAAGCAAAAAAAAAAAAACAACAAAACAAACAGATAATTGAAATAACCAAGCTCTGGCTTGTTGTTCAAAATGATGCCAAATGTATGAAATACATCATTACTGTCACATGCAACTGTTTTTCTTAACTTCATTAAAATGAAAGAGGAAATCAAATGCTTGCTTCATTCTTTCTTTCTGATTCACTGCCTACAAACCTGTAGTGCTTGAAGAGGGTGTCAAAACAAAAGCTTAATGGGAACTTTTCAATTAAATGTTTTTCAGTAGAAAATGAAGTTTCATTGAAACAAAAGCAGTTCAAGGAAATCTGTAACTGTAGTTGAAACTTTTGTTAGAAGAGTTAAGGGGTTCAGCATAATATTTCTGATTAAAAGGGGAAAAAAACAAATAGGCAGATGATCCTAATGCGTAAGACTAGGCACTGCCCAAGTTTGATTCCCCTTACCAGGTGAGTGAATGAATCACTGCCTTACCAAATGTTTTCTCTGTTTTCACCCATTTGTTTTTATGACAAGCTTCAACAGCTTTTTTGATCATCAATCTTGCTGAAATTACTAATGAAAGCTCCAAAAATTCTGCAAGTTAGAACTCTCGTTTCTAAATAGTCCAACAAATAGCCAAATACACAAGTCTTCTTAGTACTTCTCTTCAACTTCAAGCTGTAAGCCTAAAAAGGATTAACAGAAAAAACAGAGAAATGTCCATAGAGTTCATCAGATTTAAGTCCCAACAACTGGTCCGAGTGAACCAAAGAGCATTTTTATTCTTCGTTTTGGAAATGTACAAAACTGACCTTTGTCAGCTAGTTACGCAGCTCTGATTCATGGGCAAGTAACCCAACACAATCTCTTCAATGTGTTTAAGGATGAGGAATACGAGACTTCAAAACCAGAAAGTAGCTACTGTGACAAACAAGTTGTTGGGAAGCAAACTCATGGGGATCTTTGGGAACCCAGAAAGAAGGCACCACTGATGGGAGCCTGGTATTGCACATCACCTTTTTTTAAGCACTTGGGTTTGTCCTTGTCTGTGTACCTTTCTTGGTGTGTTTTGCAGACTGTGCTTCCTGTATTCTTTTTTTCCTAAAAATAGAGGACGTAGGAAAAAGCCTTCCAAACACAACAGAAAGACCTGTGTAAGACTTAAGCCCCTGTTACCTGTAGTTTCATTATCTGACAAATCTATTTTCCCATACTAGGAACCCTAACTTAGTAAATGCTGTGACTGTAGTGATACAGACATTGAAAAGCACTGGAGTGTGTACCTTACATACACTGATATTTTCAAGAAATTCAGCAGCTTTGACCATTGTCAAAACGACAAGAGCTTTCTTGAGCTGCAGCTGAGTTTCTCCGATTGCATTTTCTGCAGTTGCATTTTCCACAGTGAGTGTTGTGAAGCTTAACCCACCACGCCTATGTTGCCTCACAGCCTTTCTTGCCTTTTGCCAGCTCTCACGCGGGACAGTCAGAGTGATGTACCTCTGCAGTCCTCCTCTGATGAAGGGTCTGCTCCAGCAAATGAACAATTTAATGCAAGCCAAGCCCTTTACCATTTGCCAGTGGCAGTGGGCAAGTAAATGGAATATTGTGATCTGTGGCTGCAAAGGCTGGTGATAGACTGGGCAGTCCTAACACTGACATCTGACATGAGGCATTATCCATCATGACTCTAGTGCTTGTCTTCTGCTCACAAGGGGTCTGAATTATTGAGCAGGCCTAATTCATGGCAAGCTGCCACTTGCGTTTCTGAGAAGGACAAATGTAATAAGAAACAAATGCTTGAATTTTGTATTACCTCCAAGTCTCTCCCATTGTGCTTCCCTGCTGGGTGAAAAAGACGAGGGGGAGAGTCTGGGGAAAGGCTTACAGCATGCTGAATGGCTTTGCTTGCGGTGAGAGGTACTCAGAGGCAGTTAGACTGTCTGTCTCCAAAAAGCCAGCACCAAAAAATGTTAAGCCAGTGGGAATGCAGCACCTTTGAAAAGGAGAAAGCTCACATAAAACTGTGGCTGGATCAAACTCTTGATTAAAATCGCTTTCCCCAGAATACCCTCAGACAAAGAACATAAATTTCTGAGGCTGTAACTGAATGTAAAATATTCACCAAAAGCATGTTCATGTTGTTTATTTGGGTGCACTTCACTTCTAGAAGCTGGTACCTGCCTTGTGTACAATTACAGTCCAACACCTCTGCCACAGAGAGTCAGGGTCTGTGATTTTCAGTCCAAGGGCATTTCTGACATGTCAACATTTATTTTCACTGCAAAATCAAAAAGAAAAGTTCAGGTTATCAAGGTTTCTCCCCTACAGGACGATACAGGGCGGACACATTGGCACTAGCTCTGGGGGAGCCACCATTACCTCCAGCTCAAGGCCACATACAGGGTGCTGCCACAATACTGGGGACCATGAAACAAGTGTGACTGCAGATTCAGAGACAGGGAAGCATGTTCCAGGACTGCACAGCCCCTGCTGCACCCTCCCATGGCCAGGCCCTTTAACCTGGGGTCTTCATCAGTTCAATGGATTGAGTGTGATTAGGAGTAAATGTGTTCAAATAACAGTAGCGTAAATGTTCATGTGATCTTTCAGAAAAAGTGAAGTCCATCATATCCATGTAAGTTAATCTCCAGTGAGGAAATGCCATCTCTGAGGCAGCAGGAAAATAAACAATTACCTCCATTATTTTTTTCCTATTAAGACTACATTCTTGTCCCTCTTTATGGAAGTGCCTATATATTTGCTATGCATAAAGAAGAAAGCAATAATAAAATCAACTGCATGCTATCGAGTAATATTTTATATAATGATAGAAAAATTCCTAATGGAAAATTGTGTGTCCTTCTATTCAGAGATGTTTTCAATTATCTTCAAAAATGAGATCTCCGAATGGCGCACAACTTTGCCCTCAGCGATGCTGATACAGTGCCATTAAAGTCAATGAGATTAGATGTGTTTGAATGATGGTAGAATACAGTCCTGCATGTTTATTGCACAGCATTTATAAAATGTATTCCAAAGGATTAGAAGTGCATAAATAAATGCAGCCTCTACAAATATTCATAGTGAATGCACGTATGCAATTTTAAAACTAAATTCATGCAAACAGAAGTGGATTTCTGGATCTTCAGGTCCAAGTGGTGGTCAGTGCTTTGTGTATTTGCCTGGACAAAACTTATCTCCCAGTCCCACTTCTACAAAATACGTGAAGAGTACTCCTGCAAAATTTCAGTAATACCCACCACCAAATTAAATGTGTATACATTTCTATTTTGAGAACCAGCAGCTTTTTGTATTTTGATTAATTGTCTTTGACAGACCAATCTAGGAGCATGAATAGGTTGCATTATAGACTATTAACTCTCTGGCAGCCCCAGTGCTGGGAATGTTTCTGGGGAGGCAGGTCTCCATTTGATCTTACCAGACCTTAACGATACTGCTCATATGCATATTAGCAGTGGCATTTTTAAAAATTCATTATTAATTGAATCCTGATTTCTTCATTAATTTCCACATATTGTGCTTTTCCACGAGAACCACAACTTATGCCAACAAATGCCTTGAGAAATATCTTCATCTTGTAAGCTGCAAAACACATTCTACCCTCCAGTTAATTTATGGCATCAATTTGGAATTTTGCTGAGCTGGACACAGCTGGCTAGCAACGAATACATTGCTATTAAATATGTGCAATATGCCATATTAATCTTAAATTAATTTTTGTAAGAATATGCATGCAATTTGTTTTGCCATAATTTATAATAAAGAGGTAAAAGAAAATGGTGCAGTGTGTTCTTGCAAAAGTTCTATTCTGTTTATGCATATTAAGTGGTTATTGATGAAAAGAAAATGAAAAGACCTGACTTCTGGATGCACCGGGGCTAAGGTCTTGGCTTGATGAGTGGGGGCATTCAGCCAACTGCAGAACAGTGTTGGAGCTGCTGAGGCAGTTTGTTGAAACTGCAGGTGTCATGTTCTGAAACGGCTGCTCATATAAAAAAACACAGTCAGGTCTACACTACAGCTTAATGTTGAATAATCTCACGGAAAGACCGTGCCCCTGTGGAGCCCAGGCTGGCATTTCCTAATGCGCTCTCCTGAGTAGGGGATATCAAGGTCATGCTGGATTGGAAAGTGAGAGTTTCTGCGGAAGGTTTTGGCAGTAAAATGAATGTTGCTTTCGTTAGAATTTTCCATAGGAAACATTGCCCTTTCATGAAAAACTCCATTTAAAATGGTTACAAACCATTTGTTTTTCAGCAGCTGCTGAAAATCTGGGGAGTTTCTAACATCAGTGTTTCAATGAAAAGCAACAGTGTTCAAAGAACAGATATATATATATATATACATATATATAGAAAGATTTCATTTAAATAGAGTTCCAATTAATCATCATCAACAACAACAAAAAAAGAAGAAAGAAAAAGAACACTCTGGATGGAAATTGTTTTGGCTGTCCTTCTACGGAGATCAAATCTAACTGCAAGGTGGGAGATGAAATCCTGCCAACTCATTCATATCTAAATCCAACATGATACCTTTAGGAAACAAAAATATCGTTAAAATCACTGCAAGACAGCTTCCTGACCAGCATACATCAACGTTTTAGAAGAGACACACGGCTGACAGATCAAGCCTTAACAGCCAGAAACATGAAGATGCACTTTGAAACTGGTCTGTATGGGAAGCCACGAGGATAGGTTGTAGGATTAACGTTGGCCTGTATAAGCCATGGGGATGGGCTGCGGCATTAACATCAGGCTGTATGAGAAGCCATGAGGATGGGCTGTAGGATGGGATTTCCTAAGATGCTAGCTGTAGAAGATTGGGTGGTCTGTAAGGCAGATGAGGTTTCATTTACAGAAATTCACAGAGTAGGGGAGGTTTCTGAAAAAGTGTTAAACAGTGAATAAAGAAAAGGACGAGAAAACTGAGCTCACTCCCTCTGGTTGTTTGAGAAAACGCTGTGGTTGCCTAAGATGTGCCAGTACATAGGTTCACAGACAGAGAAGACTTTGCTTGTGGAATTAGTAACAAAAAATTATTTATCATTACTACTACTATTGACTGAATACAGTGCGACTTTGTCTGTAGGCTGGTCTTCAGCTATGCATACCCCACTCTGATCAGAAGCATAAGTAAATCACTTTGCCTGAGTGTCACATGAGCACATATTGCCTATGAAGTTTCTCCCTGACTTTTCATTCCTGATCAGCCCTTTCTTTACCAGGAGCTAACTTCCTCCTGATCTGCATACAACAGCAAGTGATGACCTCTCCACACAAAGTCTGACTGCATATGCCACTGATCCAGGAGTACATCCACCCCTACTCTGCCCCACACCTTGCTCTGATGAGATGCCATTAAGAATAATTCAAGTCAGGAGAAATAAAGCACAGAACAAAGTGATGGTATGGCTCTTTCCCTGATACGGAATGCTGTTATTCTTTGTCATTTTAAAATTAAAGACTTTCTGCCATTATTACATATGGCAGAGTTCTAATGAATTAGTGAGGGTTAGGAAGGGAGGAGAAACCCAATCAGACCCACAACAAGACAGGACTTGCACTGCCCTGTGTTCAGACAGAAGGAAGTTAGACACCAGGCTTCATGAGTACCGCTGCTGCTGGATGGCCCAGGGCATTTTCTATCCGACATCCAGTTTGGCAGGTAGATACCCATACAGCATCTGAGAAGGGAGCTCCAGGCTTCTCCCAGTTCAGAACACATCACAGTAAGGCAGGAAGAAGTTTCTGTTTCATCTTCTTCAATAGAATCCTTTTTAAAGTGGTGGTGGTGGTGGTTGTAGATCAAAGCCAACTCTGCAATATGCTATGGATAATGAATCATCCTTTGAAATACACTTGCTCAGGGTGAGTGCGGTTGGACACGTGACTGTTTGATTCCTTTCAGTTGCTTTAGAAATCTATGTGTTAATAACAGTGATAATGTTTTCCTAAAATTTACTGCAGTTGCCTGCAGTAAATGAGGGGTTGGGAAGGAAAAAAACAACAAGGCAGCCCCACAGCACTCCAGTTGTGCCTTGAAACCACAGAGCAGGGTCTTTGTGCACATCTTCTGCTCTCAGCACTCATTTTCACCAATCTCTTGCTATGGAGATGCCACAAGCCAACAATCATTTGTTTTTTCCCAACCCTGTGCTAAGTCCCTGGATGGTAAGTCTTGCTACTTGGAGGCTGTAGCACATAAATGCCAGAGCCAACAACACAGCAAGCAGGTGGTGTTTTCACCCAGTTTATTCTATCTGTATGATTTTCCCAGTAATTCAGAAATCTTTCTTGCATGAACACAGACTCAGAGAGAATAAAAGCCATATTCATAGGACAAAGCTGTCTGAAATAGAAAGTCCTCTCTGATCTAACCTGAGAGTTTGGCACTAAGAAGTGCTGGGCACTCATGACCTCTTGGCTACTGCAGCAAATGCCAGAGCTCAGCCCCAGTGCTGCATCACTGATTCCCTTTCAGTGCCTACATTAAACTGAACTGGCTGGCTTCTCCACATCTCAGAACGCCCATCAGCCTCAGGATGCACCAAAACACAGCTGTGAGCCTCTCCTACCTTCTGCTCTTCACACCTTTCCCCCTCTTCTCCACCACACTTCCTGATCTTTTTTTCAACCTTGCACTTTTCAATAGCAATGTTGCTTTCACTTGCTTTTTTTAATAAACTTTTATATAAGTTTTAGTTAATACAAATAAAACCCACTTCTACATATCTTTACATATTAATGATATGATGATTGTAATTATACTGTAAATGATGTGCATGACATATGTGATATGCAGGTTATTATGTATCAATATGGTCTTTATTTACTGTATTCTAGATGCGCATACGTATATAAACACATATGTATGTATATTTTAAGGTCCACAACTTTACCACTTTTGCTTCCAAAGCCTAACAGAGCACTTCATATTTTGTCACTGGTTTAACTGGAATGTATTACCAATTTTTACTGCCAGTAAATTAAACAAGAAATTGAGTTAACCAGGGCAGGGCTCCCATTAGCTTTTTTCATTTACCCCCTCACATTTACGCCCCTGTTAAGCACTGCTGCTGCAATTAAACCAAATGACCATCTGTCCAGGTGCCCATTTTCAGTCGCCTATTGGTACAACCTCATTTCAGTCAATGTTTCAGCTCCTTCTTTCACTTCTTGGCCAGTGGCTGAAGACAGCATTTTTAGCTCCTTGTTACAAATGGAGCATGAAGGAAAATGTGATCAGAGGTCTCTAGAGATAGTTTTATCCCTGAAGGAAAGGGCAGCACTAGAGTGGCCTTGCATGCTGTGTGGGTGCTCTGTCCTCCCTGAGGAACTGGACTCAATAAGAGCTGTCCACATGGTCCTTGAGACATGGAGCTCTTGTCTTTGGGTATAATGCACAGAAAGACAGAGAATAGGAGTGAAATGTTCCTCATGCTGAAGCAAGGGAATATTTATCACCGGTGAGGCAGCTGAAATTCTGTGCTCATCTTGGTCTACCAGGGATACCAAGCACTGAATCAGGGGATGTAACAGCACTGAGAACTTCAGCAAATGAGGCCCAGAGAGCATCATTACAGAGAAAGCATCTGTGCACACACTGAAAAGGAATATAAACTGCGGTGAGGTTATCTCCATCACCCAGTGCCAAACATCCTTCAGTCCCGCGCACAAGAGCCATTGGCATTTATCCCAAGATACACAAGAAGGGCTGTTTCCCATCCAGTCAGCACCAACTGCTTCCACATAGCTCTTACAGCCTTGAAAATGCAGTGCTTTTCATGCCCACAGCCTCTTGTTTTTGTTGCAGGCACCCTCAGGCAGGACACATCCCCTCAGGTGTACCAACATCACATTGAATCAGCAGAAGACCCCCATTTTTTTTGCATTCTTCTATCCATGAGGGCACCTCTGCTTTATGCTGTGCTGGAAGAAAGGCCAATTGCTGGGTCAAGACTGAAGTTGCTGCTGGGGCAGTGTGGAGACCTCTTGCCATCTGGCACCTTTCCGTTTCATGTCTCCTATCCTACAGACCCCAGAGAGGGCACAGACACTTCTGTTCTTACACAGCACGTGGCTTGGGGGACCACTGCAGTCCCAGGACTCCTCTGGCTGTGACCATCATGCAAATAATGACCAGTAATTTGTAAAACATGCACTTACAATTTAACTGATTCAAAAAAACAAATAGGATGTAAATTGTTATGCAAGATCTCACTGATCATCAGTGGCTTGCTCAGTTGTGAGGATCTGATGAGATGAGCAACTGCAGAGCAGCTTCTTGAAGGCACTTCCTGTTTTTTATACAGGCTTCCCACCACGTTTTGCAGAGCAAGTCTACTCTTCATAGTATGAGAGGCAAGCAGGTATTACTAACTCAAAGTGCACTTCTTCATTTTGATGGGGATCTTCCTCAGCAACAGGCCAGCAAAAAAGAAGAAAAAAAAAGAAACAAAACCCTGAAACTGCTCCCTGTCTCTGAGAACAGGGAATAGAAATCACTAGTCCGTGCCAAAAGGTAAGCAAAATTGATTTGCACCCAGCAGAAACTGCTTATCTGTGCACAAAAGGCCTAATCCTGCCATGCTGACTCAGGCAAAGCTGCCTCTTCAACATTCAGCCAGTCACTTCAGATTATTTTTCCAGTGCTCTAGATCTCTGATCAAAAACAGATCAACATCTCTGCACAACGCTTTTACCAGTGCATGTATGTGTGCACCTGTGCACATCTCTGTGGCTGGAGCAAAAGTGAGCATCTCCTGGTCTCAGGCTGGCTGCATGTTGTAGAATCATAGAATCACAGAATGGCTTAGGTTGGAGGGGATCTTAAAGATCATCTTGTTCCAACCCCACTTCTGTGGGCAATGCTGCCAACCACCAGATCAGGCCACCCAGGGCCCCATCCAACCTGGCCTTGAATACCTCCAGAGATGAGGTGTTTGCAGCTTCTCAAGGCAACCTCTTCCATCACCACACCACCTCTGCGTATAACATCCTAACATATAACCTAAATCCCTTCTCTTTTAGTTTAAAGCCATTCCCCCATGTTATGCCACTATCAGACCATGTTAAAATTCAGTCCCCATCCTGGTTGTAAGCTCCCTTCAAATACTGGAAGGCTGCAGTGAGGTATCCCCAGAGCCTTCTCTTATCAAAGTTGAACAAGCCTAACTCCCTCAACCTTCCTTCATAGGAAAGGTGGTCCACCCCTTTGATGGTGTTTATGGAATGCAGAATGATCTGGAAGTAGTGAGGGAATAGTGAGTGGCAAAGGTCGCAGGTGACACCAAACCACTCAGGGTATCAGGCTGGAAGGTGAGTTTGGAGACCTGCAAAAATATAATAGAATCATCATATAATCATAGAATATCCTGAGTTGGAAGGGACCCATAAGGATCATCAAGTCCAACACATGGCTTCACACAACACGTCCCAAAAATCAAACTTTGCATTTGTGAGCATTGACCAAACTCTCCTTGAACTCTGGCATCTGGGAGCTGTGCCCACTGCCCTGGGGAGCCTGTTCCATGCCCACTACCCTTTGGTGAAGAACCAACCCCACTCTCCCCTGACACAGCTCCATGTGTTCCCTAGGGTCCTGTCGCTGTCACTCAGCACTGCCCCTCTGCTCCCTGTAAGAGCTTCAGCGGCCATCAGGCCTCCCCTCAGCTCCTCTGCTCAGCTTAGCAAACTCAGCAACCTCAGGTGATCCTTGTACATCTCACCCTCCAGACTCTTCACCATCTTCCTAGCCCTCCTTTGGACACTCTATAGTAGTTTTATGTCCTTTCTGTATTCTGGTGACCAATATATCTCGTGGTGCTGAGTGACAGGGCAATAAGCAAAAAAGCTGATAAGCTGATAAGCAACAAGAAAAGCTGATAAGCACCGAGAAATGCACTTATTGGACAAAAACCATATACAAGATGACCTTAACCGCTGCTGTTCATGAAAGCAGTTTTGACAGCGCTGTGGAAAGTTCTCTGAAAATTGCTGTCAACGCTGTTAAGAGCAGTTAAGACTCAAACTGAGCTATAAGACTTCTTAAGAAAAGTGTGGAGTGCAAAATGGCACACCTCAAATTGCCAGTGTGTGAATGCACAGTGTTCGTGCACCTTGGATACTTCACACAGCTCTGGTAATGCACCTCAAAATGAATTTAAACAAATGACAAGATGATGGCAAGCTAGAAGCATTATACAGGGGTTCAGGGTGGCCTGGGTGGAAGCCACCACAATGTCTTTAGTCTGGAAAAGCAGCGGTCACAGAAAGGCCTGTGAACATGAGCCATGTACAGCATGGAATGGGGCTACGTGCAGTTATTCTATGTGTTCTTAATTTCTGTAATCTGGGGCAGGTTTGTGCCAGTGGCCACTTCCACAGGCATAGCAGTCACCAGGAAGACCCTCAAGGTGATATCAACTGTCTATTCCTCTGCTGTCTTTTCTTGTGCAGAGTGCTTTTGGACAGGGAAAGTTATCAAGATTTAAAGAGGTAACTTAATATATTCTAAGCAAACTAAAGACAAATCCTGCTTTTACTCTCTTAACCTAAATGTATCCTCTGAAGATAATCCTGTTTCCTTAGGGATTCATCACACATCTCACAGATCTGTAGTGATTTATTGGCCATGGTTTATTCATGACCTAGAAAGTGCTTGATCTAGTCACTGTTTGCAAAACCATTACAAAAGCCTCACTCAGATAGCTTCTTTCTGGACAGAATTCAAGTTAAAATTGAATATAAATTATTATATTGTGTTCCAAAGACTTCCTGATTTTTTTCTTTTTACATTCACAGTCTGCAGGAACTACAAGACTGCAGGACTGTGTGAGTGAGTGGTGCAGTCTTTGATGACTTACATACATAGTCTCAGCAGAACACTTCCAATCATTTTCACTAAAATCACACCTGTTACTATATTGCCTTATTTAAAACTTTGAGGAGACCTACTTTTACCTCCCCAGCCTATGGCAGTGGATGACTTTCTCAAGAACTGAAGAAGCATGGGACACAGAGACAACACTGGAAGTACTTCACTCCAGCACATAGGGCAGATTTTGCCCCAGTTCACAGAGACGCAAAAGCCAGGTTGTCAGCTTTAGCTGTTACCTGCCTATATTGTACTCAGTGGATTAGCTATTTGTCTCTGGGTAATCACCTCTGTTTGGTAGTGTGCCTGCTGGCAGGTAAAATTGTTATCTGCTTATTTATCTAGCCTGTTGTTGATGTTTTTGTTGTTTGCCTGTTTGTTTGAAATTTATTTAGCTTATCTGAAATAACACCATGGACGCCTATAAGATTGCTTCTCTTGTGTTTGAAGGTACATCACTTTTTATTTTTCCCCAAACGCATCAGAGTAACATTTTTAATGCTGCAACTTTCAATAAAATGTAATCTAGCTGACAACTGAACAGCTCTGTTTGTTCCACTTTTTATTAACAGTGCCAATTTATCCCTATGGATAGAGGCAGAGCTGCTCATTATTCTTACACCACAGAATAGAGTGAAAAACCGAGTCTGGGGAAACACCACTGTCCTCCATGCACAGTCCTCATAACACCAATATAAACACAATCAGGGTTGATTTTACTCCCTAAGCAAGTCTGCAGGGGAAAACATAATGACCCTCTGTGTTCTAGCACATACTCCCAACTATTACAAGTATAGTCTCCTTAACAGAAGAAAAAAAACAGCAATTTGTTTTTCAAGTTCTGCAGCCCATATCTCTCTGTCTCCCTTGGGTGGTGTTGCACTGAGTTGCATCAACAAAGCAAACAGCAGAGTTCAGCACAGTAGAAGTTCCCCCGTGTGAAAACTGTGCTTCTGGGACAATATGCTGCGTAAAAACCATGCTGCACTGAAAGTGGTTAATGAGTAGAAGACATGGAGGGATTGGCTAAGCTCTACTCAATTCGAGATGTGCGTTTATGCTAATGGAGCAGCAAGTGTCGGGTAGGACTCCTGTGAGCAGGCCTGGACAGGGACTACCAGAGGTTTCTTGCCTCAACCCCTGGGTTTGGATATATGAAGTACCTGCACACTCAGCCACTGCAACTTTTAGAAACTCTCTCTCACACCTCCCCACCACTGTACCCACTTGTTACCAAAAGCCTCAACGCCCCTTTCCTGCTCTAGGCCCAAGCCTTGAGCAGAAAACGTGTTGGGTCTGTGCGGTCACAGCTTAGTCATAGGAAAATGCTGACAAGCCCAGGAAACTCATGCGATGCTTAAAGAACAGAAAGGTGCCAGTAGAGACATGAGCAAAGCCTCACATCGCTCCACCCCTTCTTATCACGAGAGGAAGAAAATGCTGTGGAGAGGGTCATTGCTCCCAGAGGGCTTGCTGCAAAGTGCAAAAAATGAGCTGCTCCAGAAAATATAACCACTCTCTGGGTACTGGGGACAGCAGAGCAGAGCAGTCTGGGGAAATGTTGTTGCAGTGCCATGATGCTGATGCCTCACAGAGCCACCATGTGCACTCAATCCTTTCCACAAATCCTGAGGTGGGGGTCAGGCAGAAAATCCCCAGTGGCTATGTTACACTCATCATCCCTCCGACCGCATAAAACTTTTGCCAGAAACTCCAACAGTGATTCACCCCACACACGCATATTGCTCTGGGACACTTACCCACATGCTGGTGGGTGTAAGGGAGCCCATACTGTTTGTACAGAAACACTTGCTCATCCCAGCAGAGACTGGTGGGCTGGGCTGGCCAATGAAGTTGGGAGCAAGTTTAGGAGAGAACCAATTTGTGCAGATGTTGGAATGAAGGTGACCATTCAATCTTGAGCATCTGAGCTGGCACCAGGGGACCCAGGGCTTGTGCAGCTCATTGCCTGGCCAGCAAAAGCATCCAGTGACCACACAGAGCCACCAGCCCCACAAGCTTCTAGTGACTCCTCCCCAGGGTTGTCCTTACACCAAAGCATGGTTATGTGCAATGCCTACAAAATGCCAAGACTGAAGTTAGGATCCCTTAGAGACTTACAAGCCATATTTTTCTCAGAGTCTACTTTTTTTTTCCCATTTTTCCATCAGTTACCCCTTCCCTAAAGCAAACAAACAAACAAAAAATATAATTAATCTCTATATTAATCTCTAATTTTATTGACCAGGAATGTCCAGAGTGGAAGTTAAAGTGGTATGGACTTTCTGAGCTCAGTATTATTTGCACAGGGCATATCTTGACTGCCAGTAGCAGTTAACCCTAATTTACTCAATAGCATACCCTCATCTTAACCTAGATCCGTGCTCCCATTTACAAGAACGTCTAGCCCCAGAAAATCAGAGACTTGAGGGGCCAAGCACACGGCAGGTCTTCCAGGCTCATCCTAAATCTATTCCTCAAGGAAATGAGGATGCTCTGGTCCTGAATAATCTCTAAGTTAGCAGCTGGTAGGAGGGATGAAAAGATTTAGGCCAGGCTTGTCCAACCCACAGCCCATGGGCTTCACATGGCCCGACACGGCTGGCAATGCAGCCTGCTCCCTGTCCTGCAATATAAAGGCTGTGGCTCTTCACCGTGGAGTGATCCCTGGCACACACCCATTGCTCAGCAACAACCAAACTGTCAGTGTGCTATTAACACTGTGTCGTCTGAAACCAGGGCATGGGGAGGGCAATGAAGTGCAGAAGAAAAGAAAATTCTTCGTTTCACAATCACACCTTATTTATGTTATCGCTTTTTGACAGTATGTACATTTGTGAACAATTGACAAGGATAGAGTCCAGGAGCAGTAAAATTTCATCAAAAATCTCTGATGAACACCTTGAGACCTCACTAAGAACTGCAGCCACTGCCATCAAACAAGACTGATGTATCAGTTTCACAAAAACATTGTCAAATATCCCATTAGCTTTATGATTTTGTTGCTCTCTCTTTTTAAAAATAAGAAATATAAATGAATAAAATAAGCTTTGTTACTTGTCCATTGACTATATTATTTATTTTATGAGGGCTGTTCTGAAAGTAATGCCTCCTATTTTATTATGTTGACCCACAACATCATAGGTAAATGTTGGTGGTACAGCAGTAAAGGTTGAACCTTCCCACCAATATACTCTACCATGTTGTTGCCGTGTGAGAGATGGCAGCAAAGGGGCTGACATGATACCTGACATGGAAGTATGTATGAAGGAAAGATGTGGCATTGAATTCTTCCGTGTGTTAAAAATGGCACCCACTGACATTCACTGACGCTTGCTGAATGTTTATGGAGACCAAACATTGAATGTGAGCACAGTGAGCCTGTGGGTGGTACGTTTCAGCTGTGATGACTGTGGGTTACCTCCATTCGTGCAGATTTTGATGAATGCAGCATGGAGGCTCTTGTTCATTGCAGGCGAAATGCATAGCCAGTAGTGGTGACTATGTTGACAAGTAGTGTTCTGTAGCTGAGAATTTGCTCTATCAAATAGTATCTGTTTTAGTTTCAATGGAAATAAATAGGAGGCATTACTTTCAGAGCAAGTTATGCAACACAAGACAGTTTTTCTTCACTTGGTGCAGTCCAAGCAAGCCAAAGTGTTGGACACCAATGATGTAGGTTGTAGATTTTTACGTGGTAGAGTCCTGCCTGTGTAGGTCTTTTACCTATTTTCCTTACTTTTTCTGACCAGAAGCTTCCAAGTGCACATTTACAAGTGATTCTTACTGTCAGGCTCTTGCCCTAGAAACAGCAGAGGAGAAAGGAGGTATGTCTCAATGAAAAGGAAGCCTGCTGAAGTACTCCACAAGCTGAAGAGCAGTTCAGTGCCATTTTGGCCATTTTCTTAACAGTTCGTGACCCCGTGTCTGGTCCTGAGCTCAGCAGGCTGATTGCAGGATCTGGGACAGACAGCACCCAGGTGCAGTAGGTTTCCACCTCCTTTCCTTTCTCTGCTCCTTGGCACGACTGTCTATTCTGGGCCATGAGACATCTAGAGGAACGAGCAGCACAATAATGTTCATTTGGCTTTGGTGAGGTTGGATTAAGCTAAGCATTCAAATGAATTCCCTCTGAGCATGGCCACATGCAGATTATCACTGAATGCTTTGCTTATTCTTCATGATAGACAGCTGGGCCTTCATTTGTGACAGCCTGACACTTCCCCATGGAGAATCACAGTTTCAGTTTCTAACAATTTTGCCAGGTGGGATGCTTGCCTTGGGACTCTATGTTTTTGGATGGTTTGACTAATGTAATTTATTCATATGAAAAATTAGGTCAGGAAAAATACTTTGTCATTAGAAAATTAACAAACAAACAAACAGTTATCTGATTAATTCTGCTGTTTTGTGATTTGGAGTGCAGACATAAAATCAGACTTGTGACTTAAGTTTTCAAAATCTCAACCTACAGTATCTATTTATTACTTTTTCTTATACATAGGGTGGCATTGCAATAATATATCTCAACAAACAAACAAAACAAAAACCCAGAATATCTGTGAGGTCCAACAAGAAGACAGAGAAGACGAAGACCAAGTTTCTGTCAGCTTTATGTTTTTTTGATATTCTTTTCTTTCCTCTCCATTCAGCACATTAGGAATAGCGTGGCCTTTAATTACAAGCTCACATACTATTTTTCATGGAAAAAATGAAGCAAATAATGCAAAAACTTTGATTCTGAAATTCTTGGCATTTAACTTTATACCATCAATCATAAAACTTCTGAGAAAATAGCTACTAATTTTTGATTGATCTTTCCATTCAGAAAATCCTCTGCAGAGCTGAGAAGCATGGTAGGTTGTTCAGAAGATGCTTGGTCCTTCAGTGGTGGCCACAGCATTAATCAGTTAAATATGAAAAACACAAAGATGTGGAGATACTAGAGCAAAGCAAACCAAACTCCTCCCTAACTGGATTATGTTTATAGAGCCATCCATGTTAGGAAAATGAACAGTTAGGCAACTGATTCCAGGAATTAAAGTCCAGAAATCCATTTCTGTCTGTGTGGCTAAGATAACACAATCAGAAGGGAGAAATCACTCATACACTTGTGCATTATTTCCATTTCAGAGGACAGGCAGACTGTGGTGAGATACATCTGATTCACACTGCCCAAAACACAGAAGGCAGTGCTCCTTTTCCACATAGTACATATGATAAAATCCCTGTCTCTTCTGCTGTGGTGGTGTGTCCCTCTCCCTCTCCATTGTGTTCCAGCAAGGAGTAGATTTGCCTGGCGAAGCCCAGCTTTTAGAGGTGAATTCTGCCTCTACTTATATCAGCAATAATAAGCAGCATTCTGTTGCAGTAGCCTAGAGATTTGGACTTGTTCTCTGAGCTGTTTTGATGGTGATTATGCAAGATAAGCACATTGTTGCATACCAATCTTCCAAAGTGATATTTTTCTTCAAACACTGCCTTTTCAATGAGCCAGTAGGTGTTATCCTTAGTACTAGTCTCATCCTTTAAAGTGTACATTTTATTCTACAGGAGTTGCTATCTTCACATTTGATTCGTATACATTCAGCAAAACAATCTGAGAAGCAATTTTAAAGAGTGCAGCTGTGTAAAATAGTGAAATATTCAATAAGAACATTTTGATCACACTTTTTCTGCCTTTCTTTTACCTTTTTAATTGTAAGAGCTATTTCTGCCTTAGGAAAAAAAGACTTAACAAAAGGCAGGAGGTAGGCAGATGAACCCAAATGAGGAAGCCCAGGAAAATACAGAAAGAAAAAAACAGAAAGGAAACTTCTAGAGAGCACTGACAACTTATTTTATCACAAGAGGGCAGTGCATATTAACAAGTCAAGCAATAATCCATGTTTCACAGAGAGGCTAATACCTTTCTTTTCAAAAATTTCCAAGAGTTTTGCTTACAGAGATGAAAGTAAAAGAAATAAAAGCATTAGCACATGATATCTCTGCAACATACAAGCTTCACAGGGACCGTAGAAGTCCGTGACTTGTACCAAGTGTTGTGATTTTGTAAGAGAAGTGAGAAAGCTCTTGGTAGCACAGAAGATGCTGATTATCCTTGTTTTATTGTTTTGCTGACAGGCAGCAGTGCCACCTGGTGAATGGTCATTTTGCTTGTTCTGCCTAGTGTAGCTTATCCTACTCTATCATATCACAGGCGGAATAGCCCCTCTCACATTAGACATATTTATCCTGGCAGTGAAGAAGGAAATGTAATTTCCTTGTCAGAAAAAGATATTTCAAGCATAGGTACACTGCAGCAAGGTGCATCTTTCTCAGGTAGCCAGACTGTGTTTTAATTGCACATGGTTGTTTCTTGTAAGGGAAAATGAAGCTGTTTTTACCTTGAAAGATGACAAAACACCTGCCATGGATGGATATGACGTCAGGAGGCTGGGACTTCTGCTACAAGTTTTTTTTAAGACACTCCAGCCACCATGGACACAAGCCATTAACCCTGAAAACAGAAAAATTGACTGAGAGAAGAAAATGCCCAGGTTTCTGCCCCACCGTGTATTTCCAGACATCTCCATCCAAAAGGCAGGTTCCATCTTCAGCACAGGATGAGGAGAACTAGGAAGTATTTTTGACCTCTCAGTCTTCAGAAGGGATGCACTGCGAGGGCTACAATGTGGGGCTATGCTACAATGGGCCCCACAGGTCAGCAGGGAGAGTAGTTGAAGCTATGTCCTTCCCTGGTTGCTCATCCGGGTCTGCACCCATTCTGCCATGCAGCCAACCCCTAGAAACTAGCAGCAGTCCATCTGATATGGAGCCTGCACAAGCATTTGCTGACCTTTTGCCATCCAGAGCCCTGCCTCCCCAGGAGAGCATGCTCTGAGGAGGAAGTCATGCTCTCCCCAGAGCTCAGAATGGCAAATGCACCCAGCACTGTGATCTGAGGGCCTGGAGCTGTGGGGAACTCACTTAGGCCCTTCCAGTCTTGTATGTTAAATCTTTTCTATATTTGATCATGAAATTAGCTGGGTCTAATGTGTAGTGATATGTTTAGGCCAGTGTGGAACAGACACTGATTTGCCTCAAGCAAGCTGATTTGTTTCCTGATCTGTTCCCTGGCAAGAAAACAGACTTAAAGCTTAAAAGGCTTCCTTAAGAGAAAAACAGTGTCTCCATTAAAGAAGATAGTGAGTGAAATCTCAGGTGCAAAAGAGTGTATCTCCATCCATTTGGAGGCTTGTGACTGTTTGTTCCCCTCCACTCCAGCTTCTTCCTGCCACCTTGCCATGGCACTAGGCCTTGCTCAGGCAAATAATGAGCATAGTACAGGTTATACTAAAGGCCTTGCTAAGACCAGTAGTGTCCACAAATCCACCTCAAACTGTGTATTGAAAGAACTGACGGCAGACACCTGGTTCAACAGCTGAGGGCCAGTTGAGCATGCACCTGAAAACAACCTAAGACTATGAGTTAATCTTCTTACCCATGAATAGAGAGCGGCCCAAGGGCCCTTCAAACTCTCCTGCATGGCAATGGGCTGTTCTCTTACTGGGATATGATAGATTGCAGCATTAAGACTTTAAGATGTCTGTGTGACACAGGATCATGCAGTGCTGCCAACTTCTGCCTGATGAGCAGTGTTTTCCTCTTCTGGGGAGCAAATGCATGCATCAGCTGTGTGCTGCCAGACGAAATGTCCTAATGGTTTCTGCTTCGTTTAGAGAGTTTTTACTGGCTTTTCTTTCAGAAAGTGACATTCATGAAAATGTCATTTATGTCAAAATCGTGCCTCAAAACATTTTCAGACATTTATGGGTTTATCGTTGTAATGATGCTCCTGTAAGGAGCATTCAAATAAATAAATATACATGTATTAGTCAAGCAGGGAAAGGAAGGACACCAGACAGTAATCTGAATTGATTAAGTCTATTGCAATTTAAAGAATAAGGGAAGGAAGCAGGAAGTCTAGCAGACTCCATACAGCAAAAGATACAAGTATTTACATGACAGCAGGCGGTCTAATTGATGGAGATAGTAAAGTGCTTAGGAATGGTGCAGAAAAATGTTTCTGTCATGTTTCCATGGGGAGGGGTTGGTGCGCTCTGCTGCTTGAGGATGATGAAGCGTTTTCCAATCTATAAATGTCTAAGGAAGTAAAAAAGGAGTTGGTTCAACAAAACTCTGTGCCAAAGGTAATTTTTGTGAAATAATATAATACTCCAGTGAATTATAGTAGTACTCCATCTGGTAATGTGTCAATACCATGCTTATACTGAAAAGATGCTAAGAAGGATGTCTGAGGTAATCAGAGGCTTACCTTGTTCCTAGCCCTAACAAATGAAAAGTTCAGGAGAATTTAAATACAAGAATGCAAATAATTCATAGAATCATAGAATCACCAAGGTTGGAAAAGACCTACAAGATCATCCAGTCCAACCATCCACCTATCACCAATACTTCTCACTAAACCATGTTCCTCAACAGTGTCTAAAAGTTCTTTGAATACCTCCAAGGTCGGTGACTCCACCATCTCCCTGGTCAGGCCATTCCAACTCCTGACCACTCTTTCAAAGAAGTATTTCCTAACATCCAGTCTGAATCTCCCCTGGTGCAACTTGAAGCCATTCCTTCTAGTCCAATCACTAGTTACAAGAGAGAAGAGGCCAACGCCCAGCTCACTATAACCTCCCTTCAGGTAGTGACAGAGAGCAATAAGGTCTCCCCTAAGTCTCACCTTTTCCAGACTGAAGAATCCGAGCTCCCTCAGCTGTTCCTCATAAGGCCTGTGCTCCAGACCCCTCACCAGGTTCGTTGCCTTTCTCTTGACACACTCCAAGGCCTTGATGTCTTTCTTGAAGTGAGGGGCCCAAAACTGAAGACAGTACTCAAGGTGCAGCCTCACCAGTGCTGAATACAGGGGGACAATTACTTCCCTGCTTCTGCTGGAAACACTATTTCTGATACAAGCCAGGATGCCATTGGCCTTTTTGGCCACCTGGGCACACTGCTGGCTCATATTCAGCCGAGCATCAATCAATACCTCTAGGTCTGTTTCCTCTACACAGTCTTACAGCCACTCTGCTCCAAGCCTGTAGTCTGGACTGCGGGTTGTTGTGGCCAAAGTGCAGGACCTGGCAGGACCTTGTTGAACCTCATCCCATTGTCTTCAGCCCAGCTATCCAACCTGTTCAGATCCCTCTGTAGGGCTACCCCCAGGCAGATTGACACTTCCAGCCAACTTGGTGTCATCTGTGAACTTACTGAGGGTGCACTCCATGATGTTGAAGAGGACAGACCCCAATACTGAGGCCTGGGGAACATCACTCATGACCGGTTGCCAGCTGAATTTAACTCCATTCTCTGGGCCTGGCTCTCCAGCCAGTTCCTTACCCAGCAAAGAGTGTACCTGCCCAAGACAGACATAAAGAAGGCGTTAAGAACCTCAGCCTTTTCCTTATCCTCAGTGGTCATGTTCCCAGCCTCATCCAGAAAAGAATGGAGATTCTCCTTGGTTCTCTTACTGTTGATATATTTGTAAAAATGTTTCTTGTTCCTTTTTACTCCAGTGGGCAGGTTGAGTTCAAGCTGGACTTTTGACTTTCTAATTTTCTCTCTTCACATCTTAACAAATTCTTTGTACTCTTTCTGAGTTGCCCATCCCTTCTTTCACAGGAGGTAGATTCTCTTTTTCTCCTGGAGACTCAAGAAAATCTCCCTGTCCATTCACACTGATATTCTTCCCTGCCAGCTCATTTTACAGCTTGGTGACAGCCTGCTTCTGTGCCTGTAAGACTTTCTTCTTGAAGAGCAACCAGCTGTCCTGGACCCCTTTACCCTCCAAGACTGAATCCCAGAAGACCTGTCCTACTAATCTTTTAGTCTGCCCTCCAGAAGTCCAAAGTAGCAGTTTTGCTGTCCTCCCTCCTGGTTCCACCAAGAATCAAGAACCATTTCATAGTCACAGTCAGTTTATGGAAAACAGAGCCTATGAAGCAAACCTCAGTGTTTGACCTCAGTATAATTTTATGTTATAGATAAAATATACATCTATAAAATGCTAGTTGTTTACCTTGAATAGAAAGAGAACTAGTTTAAAGTGTGCCAGTTTACCACGGAATTGTCTTCTAATGGTGATGCTGAAGTCGCTCTATGCCCTTACTCTAGTTCAGGCTAAATAATTCAGATGACCACATGTAAATCTGGCTTTAATAATGAATGTATACTTAAGTTAAATGCCTTTTAATACAACTAGTGTGAATCTATACATGTAATCTAAGGAATTCAAACCTACAGAAAAATGACTGCATCTTGGAAAGTGATGACTAAATTCAACTAAATTTGCAGAGAGTTTAAGTTTTCAAATGAGCTAATATGATGGTCCTCAGATTTTCTAAGTCAAAAATTATCAAGAAAAGGAAGGGAAGTGGTTTAATTTCCAGATGAAATGTTGATAAGAATGAATATTTTGCCCACACTTTTTTAGGGTATTAATAAACTGAAAATAATCATGACAGAGAATAACTTTGAGAGAATCAGAAACTATCTTCTTAGATTATCAAAATGAAATTGAGAAGTGACTCTAATAAGATAAGTAAGAACCTTATCTGAGGGAAAAATGGGCAATTGAGATTTTTCTCACATAGAAGAATGTCAAAAGACATTATCTGGTCCAATGGCTCATCTGGCTTTACTGGCTTTTAACACATAGTTTTCCAAATTTGGTGGATCATTTATCTCATTGTGTCTACTGTTTGTTGTTTAAGAGTTATATATCTAGTTCAAGTTCTTTAAATTGCTGTGCAATTAGTAGAAAGAGATAAATATCCCTTGAATAATACTAATTTCTCCACTTAGACATCTGTTGTCTAAGTGAATCACTGCTGTAGATTCCTGGGCAGCGCAAAAGACTATTCCTTGTTGATTTGTTACAAGTGAAGATTTTGATACAGATTTATCTATGCTATGAAAAGCAACACCGATGTAACTGTGAATCATGGTTTCATGCACCATTAATGGCACTTCAGGACAGCCACTGAACAGTGCAGGACAGTTTCTGAAAGATGACACAGGTTTTGAAGTACTCCTCTAAAGAGTCTAAACAGTCATAACCAAAGAGACCAACAAGCCCCTAAAGGCAGAGCATACAGATAATATCTGTGAACCACAGAAGTATTTTGGGCTCTCTGAGATGATTATCCAGTCCCTGAGAGTAAAAGCAGGAAGGGCGTGATGATAAGTATGAATTAAATATGGTGGAAGCAAACTAGAAGGTGCAGGCAGCATCTCTGAAAGTTGCTATGATTCCAGATGTCTCAGCCTTAGGGTCAAATCATAGAATCATAGAATGGTTTGGATTGGAAGGGACCTTTGAGATCATCTAGTTCCAACTTCCCTGCTACCCTTCATAATTTGGGAATCAAAAAAACCATCAACTGATGGTTCTGGTTCTTTTTCAACATTAATGTGAGTAAAGGAAGGACTGTTTTAGTGATGGTTAACTTAATGATTAGCTTATACCATCATGCTATCTGGATTTATCTGGTTATGCTGTAGATGCCAATAATTCTAGTCTTTTCATTGGCAAAAATCTTCAGTCCGCAAACTATTCTATGTTGTGTTTGTTCTAGAAAACACTACTCTTCCCCTATGTGCATGCTCACTGTTCCTTTTAACAATCTGTTCAGAAAAAAAAAATCTCTATCAATCTGGCAGAAAAAAAATTATTTCAATAGACTTTGTAGTATTGGTTGTAGACTTTTCAGGTACTTATTATTACAAAGGCTCTTTGACATCTCTCTGCATTAAAGGTTGCGGCATTTCTAATACTGAGCTTACTTAGCTGCTTCTTTTCCTCAAAGATCTCAAAGAAATTACTAATAATCGTTTGATCACTTTACTCTGTGAAGAGGAACAATGATTTTTTTTTTCTTCAATAAGATGAGAGGTACTTAACATTTACACTAGATCTAACGTAAAAACTTTGAAAGAAATTTGAACAATATTATGGACTTTGAGAGACACTCATCTGTTCAAATCATTGATCCTTATCTCCTGGATAATCAGCATATATGTTTAGCTTATTAATCCTTTCTTTCTAGGAACATACTGCAAGTCCAGAACTGTTGTTCTTAGGTTATTTTCCTGCCCAAGGAAAGATCTTGAATTATATTACTAAACATTCAGACCTTGCAGACTGGCACCTGAATAAAGATCGACTAAATATTAAAAGTATTTGTTGTTCATTTGAACTTCAAGACAGAACACAAAAGTCCAGGGGTAAGTGACCAAAAACTATGGAATAAGCATTTTTTAATTAAAACTTGCAGCGATAATTCAATCTGTACACAAGTGAAATAATGGTTTTGGCATCATTTATAAACAAATTACTGGGAAAAAAAAGAAAAAATAAAAAGGAACAACCGTGCTCCCTAAAATGCTTGGGGTGTGGGAGGATGGGGCACTGCAAGAACAAATAAAAATATGCAGATATCCTTTCACAAGCACACATACATGCACGCATATGCACACATACATTTCCTAAACTGAGCATTTCCCTATAAGAAGCTGCAGAGCATCCTGGAGACTTCATCATGGATTACTTGTCCAGGAGTTTGCTATTGCTGCTACATTCATTTGCTCTGAAGGTGTTTAGATACCATCAAGACTGGCTGAACGATAAAACCTTCAGAGATGAGAGAGATATTTTACTTACACAGGACATGGTTTGCTGAAGTAAAGCGTGGTTATTTGCTACTTCATTTGTAGTCTAAAAAAAATTATACTTGACCCAGTTTAATTAACTGTGGGTTGTGGTTCAACATTTGAAAATGGTTACTAAGAAATTATACAGCTTTAAAAAACCACTATAAAACAATCCTTTTTGTGGTCTGTTCTCAAAGCAGCAGCATAGATTAAATGTGTGTACTGTATTTCCTTAAAGGTAGCAGTGCTGAATATGCAGGTGGTTTGATTCTACAGTTTTAACTTGAAGGTGTTAAAAGTTTCACATGAAGCAAATGTGTCTCTGAAGCAAGCAGCATTCGAGCACAGTTTGTTTATTCTTTGTGGGTAGACTCCCTTTTATGTTTATGTAAGTGCCTACTGTAGCTGATGAAAGAAAGTGATTACCCAGGTCTGTATTTTATGAAGCTGAACTTTAAAGTTATGCTTAAATACAGCATTCATTAACTGACAGATTTAGATAACGAAGGGTTTTACGAATACATCCTTATAAATACAAGTGACTTCACAATGAGGTCTATGTGTGACTGGCCACAGGACACAGCTACGCAAAAGAAGCAACAACTTCTGATCATTACCAGCATGGGTCAGATGTTAACGTTAACTAATGACAGCTTTACAGCTGTGAGCCACGCTGATGATGTTCAGAATCTGCAACCAGCAAAAGATTGTTTTGGTGGTCTTTGTTCCCTACCTGGTGTAGGGAACCTGCTTTGGCAGGGGGGATGGACTCGATGATCTCTTGAGGTCCCTTCCAACCCCTATGATTCTATGATTCTATGATCGCTTCAATTGTAATTTCAAAATGCTCCCCTGTAAGAGGTCACATGAGCTGCCAGGTTAGCCCTGAGGAGAGAGTAGGTATGGAGGTGGTCAGCTCCTCTGTTTCTTCAACATTTACAGACACACCAGTTGACCAGCTGTTTTTTTCTCTGCACTGAATATCAGATAAAGGCTTTGTTTCATATCATTGGCTCAATTTCTTAGCCTCTAAGTCACAGAATCCTTGTTTCAAACATTGTTCACCACAGACATAGGACCACACAGTGCAGACAAGGAATCTGACAGGGAAAAATAAATGAGGCTAACTGGGTAAGTCAAAGAACAGCTGTGTCCAAAGCCTGACAGCAAAGTTATCAGCACTGAGGTATGCTTTGCCTGAAGAAATTTCTATTCCTAAATGAGGATGTGTCTGTAGATCTAAGGCAGGCACTGGCAACTTCTGTGAGTATTAGTTTAGTGCATATTAAAACATCACAGCTCCCTGAGTCCATTTACTGTGGACTCTGACTCAAGAATTCTCTATTCATGTGAAGGCAGCAAGTTCTGCCCATCTATGGAGCTCAGAGTTTTGACTTCTTTTATGGAGCAAGCTTTTATTAACAATACTCTCCAAATATATCCTGTTCTGATTATCTGAATGGATTGTCTGGATGCTAAATGAATTATTCTCTGTGTAGTTGTACTCTCTACCCTGACTTGGCACTGAGTTTTAAAATTGCAGTTGCTAAACAGGTGGGTTTATTCCAAAAGTTTGAAAATTAGTAAGTGCCAAATTTATGTACAGAACCATGTGTTGATGCTAGACACTTGAATGAGGAAAGAAAGGAGAGAGGCAAATTGATGAGGCCAGGCTCTTCTCAGTGGTGTGTAGTAACAGTACAAGGAGCAATGCCCTATAAGTTCAATATAGAAAGTTCCATACAAACATGTGGAAGAACTTCTTTATGGTAAGGATGACGGAGCATGGGAACAGGTTGCCTGGAGAGGTTGTGCAGACTCCTTCTCTGGAGATATTCCAGGCCTGCCTGGATGCCTACCTTCCAACCTCTTCATTTCTGTGATTCTGTGAAAAGCATCTGAATTAGACTTGAATAAAAGAGCTATTGATGGGGCTCACTGCCACACACCAAGGTGGAAAACTGCTTAACTTACAGACAATTAGAATCACTGAGATAATTTGGACATATGTGATGGTAAACTTGAAAAGTAACTATGTTAAATACCTTTGAAAACTCATATACAGCATTAAACAGGAACGCCTAAATGTAACTTACTGAAAAATAATGGAGTCTTAAAGGTGCATAGTATTTATTGTAATGTGGCCATTGTCAAATCATCAAAGCCCAGCTCATCATTCTCATGTTGGTCTGATGGAACTTTGAGAGATAGTTCTTAGGAGCTAGACTTGCTCTGAGAATTCAGCTCCGTCATTGTGGAGTTCTCATCCAGTGCTACCCAACTTTGATTATAAATTCACTTAAGGACAGTCAGTAAGATGAGGAATCTCAGAGAATCGACTTTGTGAGGATGAGGTTTACTTCCCCAGAGCATAAAACTCTCTTTATATCATGTCCCCTTCAGATTTTCTCCTGAAATCTTATAAGGGAGAGTTCATGACAGAAACAGGGCCTACTTGTTGATCATAGCCATATTCATACATGAAAGTAGCAGAAAGACCCTTTTGAACATATCAAACACCTCTGAAAAAATAAAACTGTCAGTTACCACCTGATACCCATCACTTTCTCTAAATACTGCCATGTGTCACTTAACTCTGAACCTTTATATTTAGAAGAGTTGGACAGTTGCTTCCATGGAGTCATTATTTTTAGAATCATAGATTAACTCTGTACCCTCCATTAAATCCATAAGTCTTCTTAGCTCCAGCTGTATTTCCTTTCTACAGCTACTATCATTATGAGCAAGAATTTCTCTTATCTACCACTGCAAACGCAATTTGAAAACCTATTTTAAATGTGGCTGGAATGAGTTATTCTGCAAGTCTGCAGTAGACTAATGAGGCTTAGGGAAAACGCTTGTTTAAGATAAGATCCAAATGTGTTGCAAGATATGAATCTCCTAAGCAAGATAAGGCTGCAACCAAATACATACTGGCATTAGATCAAAAGTAATTGCTCACTCATTTCTAAAAGCTTGATTCTAATCAGAGATGCATAAGCCACTTTCCTATGTCTCTCAACTGAAACAACAAAGGCTGAGGTGTATTTGTAATCAGCAGGTTTTGGAAGATGTAGAATGATATACATTGCTGAATCATCTGATTTGAATAGTTACTTTTGTTCATGTTAAATGCACTCTAATTCATAATAACTTGACCTCGTGGCAACACTTTCTTTTAATGTCCTCTTCATTTTTATTGTATGTTAACAAAGCTATGTTAGCATGAAGCCCTCTGCATTTGTATTTGTTTCTATTTCTATGCATGTTCTGTTTTTTAATGTTTATCTCTACTAGGTGCATTTAACTATGATGCTATTTCGAAACTTTCATATGGTTTAGGATCCCAAAATAGAAACGGTCTTTCTTATCGCATAAGAGCAGTGCTTTACAAAATGCAAAGCTGGTAACTCTGCAATTGTGGATTTGTTGTACAGGGCTTCTGGATATGTAATTCATCTTCAGATGGGACCGCTTTAAGGTATTGAGAAGAATTTGTATTAGAGCTCTGGGGGCCCATCCAGAAAATGCAACACCTCAAGGTTCTTTAATGATAAGGGTTCAAAGGGATCATTCACTGACCTTTCACTGGGAGACCCCACTGATTTTACTGCACAGGCTCACCTCTCCTTTATAACCTCATTACTACGTCTTTCTCCTCCCCATGTCTCTGCCATATCATTCCTTACTATTAAGGATTCATGTCCTTGGTACACAGTACCATTTTCCATGTCAGAAATGACAAGAAACTCTTAAACTCTGAATGAATTCATCATTCTTTCATTAACTTTAATAATAATAATTTGTCATAACGCATTATAACAAATTCTAAGAATTCATCCGAGGCAATGTCTGAAAATCCCATTCTCTATAGCTGAACAGAAAATCAATATTAAGATTTTAGTTAACTAAAAGCTTGGGAACATTTGCAAGAGGACAAGAGGACAGCTCTGAGAAATATTTTACATCAAACAGAAGAACCTCATCAATTCCTCGAAAATGGAATTGTTGTAAAAAATAGTCTCAATAGCAAATCCAAGGCTTTGCTTTCATACTTTGTTGTGACATCAGCATTTCATTCAGCAGCTATCACAGCCCTGACCAATATTTCAGCCAGGGGACAACAGCTACACCTTTTTAATCAGATGAAACTGCTCCAGAGTAGGCAGTATTTTGGATTTATTGAGGCATTTTTATTTTGAAAGTATACATGAACCCCCCCAACCCGTTAGATAACTGACTGCACATCTTGACTCATCAAACATTTTTGCAGTACTGTTCTTGATTGATGAAGAAGATGATTGAAACGTGGTAAAAACAAAACTGTATTTACATCTTGTTGGTGTATAGTAAACATCACACAGTGTTTCTTAAAAGTTTCCCATTGAAGTATGATAGAACAAAAATTTTTAAGACAGCTGGTTTCTGGCTTTATTCAGGGCTGGAGTGTTTGACTTGAAGAAGCATATTTGTTTAAAAAACGATTTGGAGACATATGTAGCCATGGTTCTTGCTATAGACAGATCATCTTTCACACCACTGACCTCTAGACACTTGTGAATATTAATACTGTCTTCTGGATTGTTTTCCTCCGTAACTCCAGCACTCTTCTGCCAACTACCCCACCAGATAAAAGCTGTCACAAAATTTGTCATCAAATTAGGAACCTACACGGCTTGTGTTTCTAGTCTGTTATGGTTTTTTATTTTCAGCACAGTATTTTTATTTTATCATTTGTTATTTTAGCCATCAACATTATTTCTTAGCCATGTTGCAGTGGTGTAGAAGCATTTTAAAACTATGAATTACTTCAGCAACCTGAGTTACTCTTCAAGTCTTGGGCAGCCTGCTTTAGGTGTCCTTTTTCAAGCAAGGAATTTGGAGCAGAAAATCTCAAGAGATGCCCTCCAACCTAAACCACTCTGTAATACCTTTTCCTTTCTTATTTCCTTTCCTCTGAAAGTATTTTAATGTGCTATTTATTATTCCTCTCATGTGAGTGGTTACAAAATGGTTAGATCATTGATATAAGTTTAGATGCAGAACATAAAAAAGTCTGGTTCCCATTTCTTAGCCAAGGCAAAGCAGACTTCACATGGTCAGTCCCATCATCAGGTTTTTGTGTAAAGGAGTTGGTGTCTCCAGGAAACAATGGAGACTGATTCCTGTGGCAAACATGTGTGTCATAATCCGAAGACTTTAACTCTGATTAGCTTCACTCTTTAGAGCTTTTGAGTCTTTGTAATAACTACTCTTGGCTTCGGGATTTCTTTAAATGGATTTCATTTCTTAAAAACGTAGGAAATTGGAAATACCAAAACAAAAAATAATGTGAACTTTTAATATCACTTCTACAAGTAGGAAATGCTAGTGCTCAGGATAACCACAAGGCGGTTATTTGTCTCTCTTCTGTAATGTATCTGTTCTATTGTAATCTTTAAGTAGACCACAGCACACTTTAACATTCTCACCTAAGAGCCTTTCAGGTCATGTACGGGTGATGTGCAGAGGAAGGCTCTGAGTTGCACAGTGGAGAGTCCTGCTTCTAAGTGTTCTCCTTCCCTTGTAATTAAAGCTGAAAGAGGTGAAATATACAGAGAAATAGGATTTCAGAAAGAGAAACTGCTTCTTTTAAGCCACTGTACACTATTTTTAAGAACTATGCCCACCAGAGGTCCATTTAGATGGCAGGAAAGTACCAGAGAGCTCAACAGATAGCAGTGAGCTCTAGTGGGCTGTTTCTTTCACAGGTCTTTCTGTTTTACTGTCCGTAAAGAGCATTCACAAACAACAATGGAATGGAGGAACAGTGATTTCACAGATTCATAGAAGATAAGTCTTTTTAGGCTCCAAGCAAGCAGAAACACCAAGAAAGCCACAAGTTACTATTAAAAAGATAGTAGGAGGTAAATTACAAATTATACGTGTAACCACAGATATTAGATAATTACATTGAAACAAAGGTATACTAGAATACGTGCCAAGTAAAATCATTTTCATTTTCTGTTTTGATTGAGACATAGTACGAATTAGAAAATCATGATCAGTGGAGTTCTACATTCCCAAATTATTTTTCAGGTTGTAAAGGTCATAACAGCTTAAGAATTTTCCCTGTAATATTTTTAACTCATCTCCATACTCATTTATCATTAGCAGCATTAATAATCTTTTTTTTTTCTTTTTTCCCTTACAGATATAGATTCATGAAGTATATAATCCACACAATCTGTATAACCTGTGTGTAAACTGCATGAATTAGTCTGTGTATTAATCTAAAAAAAATGACATCTTTCAAATTAAAGAAAAATCAGCACACTTCCTTCCCATAATGTTCTCTGTTCAGTCAAATTATTGTGCTGTTTCACTGTTTTGGAGACAGGAAATCCTTCTTCCCAAAGGATATTTTCCATGTAGTATGCAATTAATACCACAGGGAGGCGGTGGATTCACCATCCGTGGAGGATTTCAAGAAATAAGTAGATGCAGTACTTAGGGAGATGGTTTAGTGGGTAAGGTGGTGATGGATCAACGGTTTGACAAGGTGTTCATAGTGATATTTTCCAACCTTAACGATTCTGTGATTTTATTCTATACAGCACTTGTTATGGTGTGTGTGCTACCTCGGGTTGGTCAGAATAGAGCAACTTCATTTTCAACACATGAAAACTTTCCTTGATTTTTAAGCAAAATGTACAAATATTCCATCCGTATTTGCCATTCCATTTACCGGTATATCCATATATGTTTCCAGCTCCCCAGCAGGCACCACTCCCTTACTTTCAATACTTTGATACTCTTCTGGCTATACCTGGTAGGTTTCCCAGCAATGAAGGTAAACACTGAAGTTGCTTATCCTGTAGAGGTCTGCTACTGCCCAGTGAAGGAGAGCAGAAGGGATAGAGGGAAACTATTGCTGAAAATTGCAATGCCGTGCATCTTTCTGGCTTTCTGAGCCTGATTCTTTTACAGTTTGAGGGTCAATGACTCTTTTTCTCATTTGTCATATAAAAAATACCTTGTCCTTAAACCTCAGGAAGTCTCACTTTGACCCTATCCTTACTTCCATTGAAATGCTTGCGTTTCTTTTTGCCATTTAGAACAGTATCAGACACTTCATTTGTCATACAGAATGAGTCTTCACTGTAATTTTTTTTTTGGGGGGGGGGCTATTCTTATTTAAATTTGCAATAAAATTATTGGAGGAAATAAGAGAGCTTCATGAATGAATATTCCACAATCCTTGTTAGTTTGTTAAATAGCAAGGAACCTGAAGATGAAAAATACCACAGGGATGTTTTACTTCCTCTCTGAATGCAACCTCTGAATGATTACTCTACGCAACTCTTTTCCATTTAATGTGAATCACAACCTAAATGATGGTAATTCGTCAGTAGATCAGATCAGATACATGCACTGAGCTTTTTAAATGAACTTTTTTGCACAACCAAATGGGTTTGTCATTAAAATGATGAAAAAAAATAGATGGTGCAGAGATTTGGAAAGTGAAGTGTAAGAGGAATCTCAGCAAACTGAGATCAGCTGTTAAGATGTTTGCAATTTGAAAAGTGTTTTAGTCTCCTCTTACTTTGACAGCATGGAACACATTCAGGATTCAGTTCAAGTGTTTTTCCCTTGTAATCTTTCCCAAACTCCTCCTGGGAGAGGCTCATCCAGTCATGCTGCTGAAGAATTTATCTCTCGGTGATGAACAAAAATAAAGTGTTAAAAAATTCTAGCTAAATTGGAAGGCCAGGCATCAAAAACCTAAGAAATGGCAGAATTAAGCTTGCCTGTGTAAACCAGTCTTGCTGGATAGTCAATTATTGTACTTAATGATCATGGCTGTGTACCACTTGTTCCATTTTTGTTGCTGGAGTCATGGTGCTCACCTGAAAAGTACTCAATAGTCTCTTTGGTGTTTAATATAGTCTTAAGTCACTTCTATGACACAGTGCTCAATTCTTGCTGTGAAAGCACTGTTCCTAACTGTGTGAGATTTTACTTACCCATCAGAAAAGGAGATTATAGTAATCCTACATTAAAATGATGATAATGAAATGAAGAGATTTTACCCCAGCAGTAATTGACGACTGCCTCTGCACTGGGCATAAAGCAGACATTTTGTTCACAGGTTTCACAACTAGATCAGTTTCAGATCACTGAATGAAGTCTGACAAGGTCTGGAAGACTATTAGCTAAAAACGTTTTATGGCAGAGTATTGTGGGGTTGTCCTTGCAATGTAAGAATCACTAGCTGTACTGCATAACGTGTGAATGCGATAAGATTGACATGAGTGATGGAATGGTACCTAGAGACCAGGCCTTTTGTCTCTGCAAAGGATGCTGACTCTCAATGATATCTGGATGTCAGCTGCTTGACTCAGACCCACTTCCAAAATAATTCTCCCACAGATGCCAAACTTTTGGAGGGAAGAAGCAGCTACAGGAACAGGGACTGGAGTTCAACAGTGCTTTCTTGTGTCTGTAGTGGTCAGCATGATATTGGTATCTGACTAAGTGTAGTATTTGAAGATAGCTGCCTGATACCATATCTCACATTTGTAGAGCTAATATTTTATGAGGGCAACTGTTCCAGGAAATGTTTTGCTTTGGTTTTATCTTGCTGCCTTCAAAAGCGTATTACTATTACGTCAAGGTTATTTTGATTTCCTTGGAACACAGAAATGAGAGGAAGAAGTCATGCTTTTTCCACATGTCATAATCATTGTGTCCTGTACTCCACAGCCTATGATGAGCAAGGAAGAAACACAAGACTTTGTCTTACATCTAGGTCTAGGCATCTGCAGGTATGTAAGCCAGCATCTACTCCCTGCCGCTTCCAATGCATGGAACCCAACATAACCATCAGAATTAGACAGTGCTGAAGAGTTCAAGGTATTTAGGCAGATCTCTTATATGCTTTTCTCCAAGACAGAGAGATACTGTTTTTCCACTGAGAAAACAGCAGATGTGACTCATACTTCTAATGTCTTTCATAGGTAGATTCAGCTTGTGTAGGCAACCCCTGCAATGAGAGGCTGTGCAGGTGAGTGTGATGCTGGTTCCTGCTGGCCTGGACCAGATTAAGAACTGACTGCAGGTAAGTCCAAGTAAGGTAACAGGAATATTCCTTCAGAGGAAATGGTTGGGAATGACCCTTATCAGCACACTGGTGTCTGTTCGTTAGATCAGGAACATGATAAGTAATTTTGATTCATTACCCCTCCAGTTTGCCCCAGAAAAAAAAGAGCCCTTCTCACTGGCGACACAGGTTTCCTAGTCTTTGTATGAACCTGAATTAGATAGTGATACAAGTATCCCAACATTGGAAGGAACAGGACATAGTCCTTTTCTGCCTGCGATTTCCATGAATTGGCATTGCTTATAAACCATTTGAACAGAAAATAGATAAAAGCTTCTTCTAAAGATACTGAATGCAATACAAGTTGCGTAAGCAGTGTGATCTTCATGTTTTATTTCTTATTTGAGAAAGAAATACTTTTTCACTGTTCCACTGAAAGAGTACTACAGTGTTCTTGTAGATTTATGCGGTATATAGCTGCGAACAATGTCTAGCACTTAGAAAAACTTTGTAACTGGACAACAAACTGCCAGGAAGAAAGACATCATAAAAGAGGAATGTACTGAAAATGACAGCACAGGGACAAACCATACACGCAAAACAGAAAATGAAAATGAGTGTTGGGAAATAGCGTGCTATGCTTCGCAACAATTATCGTCTCAGGATCTAATATTTCCTATTTAAGTAAACATTTTCTTCCTAAGTACTGCCAAAACTGTGGAATTTATGTTTTAGAAGGCTTCAACAAAGCACGTATCTACCAACTGACATAGCTTGACTTTAACCCAGTATTTTTAAATCTGATAGAGTTTGTTTCAAACGTTTAAACATATTTGTCAACTTTTACATCAAGGTTGTAGTTTCTTACTTATACACACACAAATACTGATTACATATGGAGTATTCAAAAATCCCCAGCTTTAAGAAACTGCACATGAAGCAGAACGTAGGCAAAGGTAGAAATCTTCATTTCTTCAAAGATTAAGAACAGCTACCTAGGCTTATACTTCATTTCTTGCTTGTATATGTAAATTTAATGACAGATTATGAATGATTATTTTTTATTTAAACAAACAAAAAAAAAATCAGTTTGTTGCCAAGTAAGTTCTTTGCTGTGAAGTTCTAATTCCCAGTGAAGGAATATTAGTAAATCCTTCTTACAATTTTCCATTTGTAAGTGCAGGAATCACTTGTGTGACAGAAGTGGTACACTTGGGGCAGAGTAGGTCATGCTATCTAACATCTACATTCCTGAACTCTTCACTGTGAAGAATTTTTTAATGGTTTATAGCCATGTTCGACACAAAGAACTACTACAGAGTACTTTGTAATCCAGAAGATAAGGTCACTGCTAACTGGGCATAACAAATCATCACTATGTATTTTGACCTTGGATTCCAGTGTGTAAAAATAACGAGGGAAGAGGGAGAAATCACATTTATCTACGCTGCAGACCAGCTGTGAGTATTTATTAGCTTCTTAGTATGTTTGTATGACATGACCTTGGTGATGAAGCAGCAAACAACTAAAATCAGTACACAGGCTCCCTCTCTCCTTCCTAGGACCTTGTGTTTGCACAGCACAGGATAATTCCTTCCAAGTCAGTTTCTCCTAACCTGTGTACACTTGTCTTGGCAACTGTAAAAATATTCTTTACAAATCATGGATGGATAATCTGACAGACTCCATGGGCAATCAAAGCCTGATGAGACTAGTCTTGCCCCAGTGGCCATTTGGTTTGACTGATCTTTATTACTGCCAGGGAGATGCAACCTGTGCAAAAACATGCTTAAAATAGACCTTGGGGGAACTGTGTAGTGCTAAGGGAGCTCCCATTCATATCTATCTAGTAAGAAGCCTGGCTTAAGTATGTTTTGTTGTGGGCTTCCTGCAAACGAGGATTTCTCAGCAGGAAAACAGAGGCTCAGAGTACACCTGATAAACCGAGCCTTTGTCGTCAGGCATTGCAGAACCAGCAGTGCCTCCTGCCCAGTCCACCCTGCCCCAGGTCTGCCCTGAGATGGAGGAGGAGAGGAGAGCTGCACCTCTGGACCCATGCCTCAGCAAGGGGGTTTTGATGAAAAACTGAAAACCAGCAACTAAACACTCTCCTTTTCCTCTTATTCAGAAGCAGATAATAATGATTTGAGTCATATGTTCCAGATAAGGGAAAACACATCTGTGGCTCACTTTCAGCAGCTCAAAGTTGAGCTTGCAATGGTTTTGCTGTCTTCACCTTTAAAATAAGTGATGAGTGGTGCTTGGGAGTTCATTTAAAAATCCAAAGTTGATCAGAAAGGCACTCTGCACTGAAAAGTGGCTCCTGTGTGCTAACATTAGCTTTTTTTCCAAGATTATACATTAGTGATCGAATGGATATCAGCATTTTACTATTCTGAAGTCACTACCTAATCACTGTCTTCTATCAGTCAGCATGTGGTATGTTACAGAACCATAGAAATCGCAGAATGGCTTGAGTTGGAAGGGTTCTCAAACATCTACTTTCAACCCCCCCCACCACAAGCTGGTTACCACCCACCAGCTCAGGCTGCCAAGGGCCCCATCCAACTTGGTCTTGAGCACCTCCAGGGATGGGGCATCCACAGCCTCTCCAGGCAGCCTGTGCCAGTGCCTTACCACTCTCTCAGTGAAAAATTTCTCACATCTTATCTAAATCTCCCATCTTTTGGTTAAAAATCATTCCCCCTTATCCTACCTTGTCCCATCTCTATCTATGCATGTAAAATGTTGATTTTCCTCTTGCTTATAAGTTCCCTTTAAGTACTGAAAGGCCACAGTGTGCTTTCCCTGGAACTTTCTCTTCTCCAGGCTTAACGAGCTCAGCCTGTCTTCATAGGAGAGGAGCTCCAACCCTCTCATCATTCTCATGGCCCTGTTCATGACCTGTTTCAACAACTCCATGTCTTTATTGTTCTGGGATTCCCAGGCCTGGACATAGTACTCCATATGGGTCTTAACAAGAGCAGAGGGCGCACTCGTCCTGACCATGAATGTCACTGATAAAGATGTTGAAGAGCATCTTCAACAAGATGAATCCCTGGGGGACACCACTAATCACCAGCTTCCACATGGACATAGAGCCATTGACCACAAGCCCTCTGGCTGTGAACTTACAACCAATTCCTCATTCACCCTTGAAACCCATACCTCTCCGATTTGGAAATAAAAATGAGGTGTGGGACCATGTCAAAGGCCTTGCACAAGCCTGAGTAGATGATTGTCCTCACACTAGTTTTTTTCTAGCAAATACAATGAAAGATTAACAACTCTCCTTATTCTAGTCCAAACTTATTTTCCATGCATCTGGTTATACACAGGGTCATTTTCATATGCTGTCTGTTCTTTCTTCACTGATCCGTAAGTCCAGTTCAAATCTGACTTTACTACACATAATGTGTTTCACATGTGTTAGATGGTTCCGTTGGGTCCTTTCTCTCCTGGCTGTCCCTAATGGCAGTGTCCAGGTGTTCATTTCTGTACTTGTCCATTGATGAGTTCACTGCAACCATACTCCAGTACTCAGTTTGCCCTGTCCCTTATTGCCCTGTTTTGAATTCCTCATTATTGCACCCCATGTCTCCACTTCCAGTACCTCTACTGTCATAACTAATTACCCTTTTATCATAACATAATCAGAACTAGCATCGTTACCCAGCAGTTTGTACTAGGTCCTGTCTTATTCAACTTCTGCATCAGTGACTTGATTGAAGGGACAGAGTGCACCTTGAGCATGTTTTCTGACAATACAAAACTAAGAAGAATGGCTGAAACACCAGGAAGCTGTGATGCTATTCAGTGAGATTTGGACAAACTGGAAAGTTTGGAGATGACCTGCTTGGAAAGAGCTCTGCAGAAAATGATCTGCATGTCCTGGTTTAACAACAGGTCATCCATGAGTCAGCAGTGTGTCCTGGTGGCCTAGAAGGCCAGAGGTATCCTGGGGAGCATTAGAAAGAGTGTGCCCAGCAGGTCAAGGGAGGTGACCCTCCCCCTCTACTCTGCCCTGGTGAGGCCACATCTGGAGTAATTCTGGGCTCCACAGTTCAAGAAAGACAGGGAACTTCTAGAGAGAGTTCATCAGAGAGTGACAAAAATGTCTGGGTCTTGGCAAATCTCCTTTATGAGGAAAGGGTGAGAGAGCTGGGACTCTTCAGCTTGGAGAAGGCTGAGAGGGGATCTTATCACTGTTTACGAATATCTTAAGTGTGGAAGTCAAGCCCTGGATGGGGCTGGGCTCTTTTCAATGATGTGCAGTGACAGAACAAGAGTCAACAGGCAATAAGTGGAACACAACAAGTTCCATAAAAACGTGAGGAAAAGCTTCTGGACTGTGAGGGTTACAGAGCACTGGGAGAAGCTGCCCAAAGAGGCTGTGGAATCTTCTTCTCTGGAGGTACTCAAAATCTGTGTGGACACTTTCCTGTGCAACTTACCATAGGGAGCCCGCTTTAGCAGGGGATTGGATTTGGTGATCTCCAGAGGTCCCTTCCAATCTCAATGATTCTACGATTCTGTGATTTTATATCAGACCTGTGTTTCTCCACAAGTCATTATGGTCAAGTCAAAAATACTGTGTGCCTGTCTAAAGCTATCATTGTACCATCTGAAGATACAGGCAACATAACAGAGACTGTGGTCTGTCCCCAGGGGTGGCAGTGATGCACTGATGTAGCTGCAGAGCCACTCTGGGATGATGTTCAGACCAATACTATTTCCCTGCACAACCACAGATATCCAGAAAACCTTCTTCCTGTGATAGCATTGCGTGAGAAGATCCAATTCTCACCTGCTTCACATATCTCCCCACAAAGCCACTGAGCTCAATAGGAAAACAGCCATTAGTTTCAGCTGTCTTTGTACAGCTTTTGGTGCAAAAAAGTCAACAGGTTGAGAAGTGAATCTTTAGGGCATGAACATACATCTAGCACATGAGATGCTTCCCTGCATCTACAGATATGAGGTTGCGCAAGAAGCTGGAAAACTATGCTGCTCACAGGACCCATCCTGCTCCATTAAATGCAAAGCAGGAAAATTCAGATCGAGTTATTTAAACTTAACAACAGTTATGGTGGTGGTGATTACAACAGCAAGTACCACATATTTTCATTTTGCAGTAAACTGCTGTCTTTCTAAAAAGATGAATTTTGCAGTTGCTAACCTGTGGGTTGCTTTAGTCCAAAGCCTTTGAATTTATGGTGAGTAATTTTATTATGATGATGAGGCAGGAACTCATTTTCAGTGAAACAGATGATGAGTAAGCTGAAACAAGGCAATTTTCAAGGAAACACCTCAGTCATACATGACCTGGTACAGCCACGAAGGTATAAATGACTGCTGGGCTTCTCAACAAAGAGAAATGTGTAACCACAGGAAGTGAGTGCCCCATTTCATGTTAAGAGTATACTTGCTGTACCTGTGTTCTTCTGCAAATAAGGGACATGGGATTAAACAGAGGTTGCCTTCCTCACAGTGGGTCTTGTTTTACAGTAAAGAAGGAAAAAAAGATGTCTCAGCTCAACAGAATCCCTAGGGAAAACAGATCTTGTCTGTGAATTCAGCTGCTGTTGAAGTCATACCACTTGCATATTCCTCAGCTGTTGCTTCAGCAGAAGTGAAAGCATTGAACAATACACAAAATAGCAACATGGGAAAGTTGCAGAATTATTTTTTCATCCCCTCTTTTTTGCTACTAGTGTTGTTTTTCAAGGAAAAGAATGGTGAAATACAGATTTCTATTTGCATGCTCATAGCACAGAGCTTCCAAAAGTAACTTCCTCAAACCAAGATCTCTCAATTACCGTATAAAATCTTTAGGTTCCTTTCCCATTGTGTGGGAACATAATGTACCAGCAGAGGCCATTTCAGAGGGGTTGCACCACATTCTGCTCAGATCATCCACCCACCTCCCCATGCCCATGTCACCCATCCATCAATCCATCCGTCTGGAACAACACTGGAACAGTGTGAGAAGCTGTGGATGCCCCATCTCTGGAGGCATTCAAGGCCAGGCTGGATGGGGCCCTGGGCATCCTGATCTGGTGGGTGGCAACATCAGGGGGTTGGAAATGGGTGCTCTCTAAAGTCCCCTCTGACCTAAACAAAGCTTATAAATAAATAAAATAATGAATTTATGAACTCTTTTAATCTGTATTCTCACTTCCTGAGGAACCTCTATAAAAATCAAAGAATTCCCCCCAAAAGTTTTCGCAAATTCTGCAGAAGGAAATAAATGACATCTGGCAGCTGGAAGATCTCTTTTCTCTCGTTTTCACTCCAGAGTGGCCAGAGAGCTTGAAATGAAAGTAGATGCTGCAGGTAAGATACATTTTCATCTTTCTCCCCTGAAGAGGGAGCTAGAAAACTGTTTGGTTCAGTTGAATTATGTTTTGGTGGTTCCCTTGCTGTTGTTTTCAGCTAACTTTATGACACCTGCATTCCAGTCAATTAATTTTCTTCTATTATTTTAAGATTATGAGGAAGGAAATAATTTTACTTGCATTCAGTGGCTATGTTAATTATGTTCTAGGCTGTAAAAAAAGAGATCTGAGTGGCAAAGTGCTAAGTATTAAGAAAATACAAGTAGATTAATTGCTTAACTGGGATTAAATATGGTCCCTGTGTCTTACTGTACCTATTTTTTATGGTTTTTATGTCTCAAAAATAGTAAGAAGAAACAAGGGCCAAAATGGCCTAAGTGCCATGCCAAAATTTCCATACTGCCATTCAGGTCCAGATGTATATTCTCCAGTAATTTCCCTGCTTCCCAGTACCTCAATAACTGAGGGTCAATTCACTGCCAGAAGAATGAAAGTAATGATGTCTTGTTGTCTTGAACAGTATATACGGTTCAGATCATACATTTTCAAGAGAGTTTTAAGGTCTGCTCTGAATGTAGTAGCCAATGGTGGTTACTATGTTGAAGGATAGTGTTTCATAAGTGATAATCTGCTCAGTCAAATAGATAGCATTATTGTGTATCTCTTGTTGTTTCCACATAAATAGGAAGCATTTCTTTCAGAGCAAGCTACTTATATTGAAATTGGAATATGTTCAGAGCATAGCAGTCTGTATACACTTCTCATTGCATGTGAGCACAGAGGAGGGCAAAGTATTATTTATACCAAAGAAATTGCTGGTAGAAGTGCAAATAGCTATAAATTGTCTTTGGATATTAATACATTAAAGATGACTTTTAAACATCAGTGCAGTCATATTTTAGAGCAGCTTTCTGGTGAACAGAAGAGACAGGAATGTCAGCACTTATGAAATTTGAAGGAAATGGATTTGACCGGTGAACTGTCTGATGGACAAGGAAGTGGTTGGAAGATCATACCCAGAGAGTGGTGGTCAATGGCTCAATGTCTGGTTGGAGATCAGCAGCAAGTGGTATTCCTCACTGGACCAGTGCTCTTTGGTATTTTCATCAATGACATCAACAGTGAGATCAAGTGCACTCAGTACGTTTGTGGATGCCACCAAGCTGTGTGGTGCAGTCAACACACTTGAGGGACAGAATGTCATTCAGAGAGACCTAGCCAAGTTTGAGAAGTGAGCCCAAGAGAGTCTCATGAGGTTCAACAAATCCAAGCACAGGGTCTTGTACATGGGTCGTGGCAACCCTCACTGTCAGTACAAGCTGGGTGATGTAAGGCTGGAGCACAACATTGCCCAGAATGACCTCAAGGGATTGGTAAATGACAGTCTGGACATGAGCCAGCAATGTGCCCTTGCAGCCCAGGAAGCCAACTGTATCCTGGTCTGTATCAAAAGAAACGTGACCAGCAATGTGAGGGAGGTGATCTTGCCCCTCTGTTCTACACTGGTGAGACCTCACCTGGAGTACTGTGCCCAAATGTGAGTCCTCAGTACAGGAGAGATGTAGAGCTGTTGGAGCATGTCCAGAGGAGGGCCACAAAAGTGATCCAGGGGATGGATCACCTCCCTACAAGGACAGGCTGAGAGAGCTGTGGCTGCTCTGTCTGGAGAAGAGAAGGATCCAGGGAGACCTGGTAGCTGGTTTTCACTATGTAAAGGGGGACTATAAGAAGGAAAGGGACAGACTTCTGCTAGGACAAGTGGTTTCAAACCAACTTTCAAAACAAGAGAGAAGGGATTATCTTGGATATAAGAAAAAAAAATTTACAATAAGGGTGGTGAGGCACTGGAACAGGATGCCCAGGGAGGTGGTGGAAGTCTCATCCTTGGAGACACTCAGGCTCAGGCTGGACAGGACTCTGAGCAACATGATGTAACTGTAGATGTCCCTGTTCATTGTAGGGAGTTGGAGTAGGTGACTTCAAAAGGTTTCTTCCAATTCAAAGGAATCTATAATTTTTATTCTATGAAGTCAAACATCACCATATGAAGATACCACACAGGAAAACAATTGTAGATTCCAGTAAAACAAGGACTAGACACAGTTACATCAGAAATTGATTTTAAGGCTTATTCCTCAAAATAGAGACTTTTAAAAATGACTAACACTGGGATAAAATAAAGTGTCATTCCCAGCAGCTTTGACTATTATATGCAGATGTATTTTAACCTTTTATGAGGAAGACTGGTAATAAAGGTGATCCCACCTTAACCTTTTGAACTGAGCTATTATTTCTGTGTGGGAACATCTTTCCTCAATCTGATGTGAGCTTATTAAGAAAGAATATGATGTCACTTTGTTTATCAGTTTTATATATCTATATCCTGGGCAATTAAAGTAAGCTTAGTTCTCTTCTATGCCTTTTATCAATTATTATATCCTTTTTTATTTCAATTTCTCTCTCTAAAAGCAGGAGAAATAATCCCTACCATATCTTATAAAATGATACAAACCTGGGAAAGAAAACTGCTGTGTCTGAACATTAAGTTTCTGTTTCCTAGAGCATGTCTGATAGAAGAAAATCCCAAATCAAAGGTGTTGTCGATTTAGTGTCTGATAAAGTATGGTCAAAAGTCTTTGGAATTTTAATGTGGTTCACCTTGAAGGAAATGAAGTATTTGCAAAATCAACCACATTTTTGGGTTTCTTGAGTAACAAAGTCAAACACTTCCTCTTTCAGGAATGCAGTATGAACTACTACTTCTCTCTGTGAGAATCTTCACACCTTCATCTCAAGAGGGATATGTTAAATAAGTGTATCATATTTATCTTTCTTGTTGAACTTGCTTGACTTACACAAGCATTGATCTAGCCTATAACCATCCATGATCACGTGAAGATGATTTCTTATGTTCTGTGGTGGTTTTTGCAAGCTGCAGAATCAGATGAGGACTTTTAAAATAGCTTTGAAAGTAGGCTTAGGGTGTTGAATGCCCTAACGGATCACAGTGAGATTTTGGATACTTCATGTGTTCCTCTGTAATTAAGGTATTATGGAGTATTACTAAAAAATGTTTACAAAACACTGTGAATAATCCAAGAAAAATACTTTAAGTCATCCTACAACTCTTATAGCTTCTATAGCAATATGTCTGACAGGCTTTGTTCACTGTAAAACTGTGGCTTGTTCTGTTGAATTTTCTCTAAGAAAAGCAATATCCTAACATGAAAACTACTTTGACCAAAAAGAAATTGCTTCACTTCACTGAAGAGAATCAGTTCATAAGCTTAGGCATAGAATTAACTATCCCCAATGCCTGTAACACAAATAAAGGATCTTTATGTTTAAAAAATAATATGTCATTCTTTTCCATTTTAATGTTTTAAAGTCCCTGTTGCATCTTCATTCTGTCACTGATTTAAAGTTTACAGAAGTAAATGAATTGCTTTCCAGTGTGATCATTTGATTTAACTGAGACACAAGGCTTTTTAAACAGTATTCAACAAACCTAAGTAGCTACCATGTGCCCTTTTGTGGTTAGTTGGTACACACTCATGCTACCACAAAGGTTGCTTGAGGCAGTCTTATTTTTCCTCTTTGAAAAATGAACTCTTGTATCGTAAACTGAAACTCTACTTGAAGATACTGTGTGAGATGTTCCTGTTGCAGTAAACTTGTCCATCTAAAGCAGCCAAAGACCATAGGAATCTTCTTCCTCTAACTGAGAAACTATCCCAAACTTGAAAATGAACTTCCAATTAAACATGAGTATTATTTATATAATAGATAACACAACCTCTTATTAGTAAAGACAAAGAATAAAAAGGGATTAATAGCCAGTACAGCTATTTGACCACTCGAAAATTCAAACTAATTGCATATCAATTTTTTGTCTATGCATTGTCTCAAAAGGATTTCCTTTTTTCACAGATTTAGGAGGAAGTTGGGTATTTACATTTCTATATCTTCATCTGTCGCAAGTGATGAGAAATTTGTACACGGTGGAGGGAGATCCCCCAAAGACATAACTGTTTTAGGTCAGTTCTGGCATTTATCATCCCATTTGGCTGGTGGAGATTGTTCCTATGATCCTATGTCCTCATGTCCATACAAGCATCTTGTTGTTCAAGTTGGAGTTTTGTTGATGTCAGGTCTGCTGTTGATTTTCTGCTCATTAAGGGTATGCTGTTTTCACAGGGCCAGTGCAAAAACACCTTCAGAAGATAGCAATCAGGTAGGGATTCCTCCTGGAACAGTCAGGAAATCCTGTTTTCCATAGGCTGCAATGTGATGGATTACCAGTACATTATGAAAGGCCAAAACAGGCTACCATTGCTGAGATTATTTTCTGGAAGGGTCAGATTCACACAGTCTGTGGTGATTTCATGAGGCAGCTGCCAGCATCCTGAGGCTGCCTTTAGAAGAAGACCTTGTGTTTCTTCATTCCAAAATCTCCCAGTACTGTGGTCAATGGCCATACATTTAGGTCAGGAGTTCTGGCTGACCATAAGTCCAAGGTGAAACCTTCACAACCCTTCTCTCTGCTTGCAGTCAGAAGTCATTTGGTGGTGGTCATATCCTGCATTCCTTGCGCTTCTCCTTTTGTCCATTGGCACTCATAAGTTTTCCCCTTATGTTTTTAATACGTAATAGACTTCCTCTTTGTGTAACACTGGAAAAATCACATCAGAGCAGAAACTACTGAAAAGAAAGCAGACTCACATGAACAACACACTGAGGAACTCTGGGGATTGCACAGGCTTTATCCTTGCTTGCATGTATGTGTGTAAAATGTGTAGTGTTTATGTCACACTAAGGGTCCTTTAACCTACCTGGGCTGATTTCCTATTAAAACAATCACATTGAGTTGATTCCTTGTAGCATTGCAAGGTCCCAACAAGCACCTGGTTGAGTACACTGATGGGCTTAACACGCTGTGGGCTTCCTACACATGTGGGAGCACAACCTAAGCAGGTTGTAAAACAAGGAATGGAAGGGCAAGAAAAGGGTCAAGCATGAGTTAGGTAAAAGAGGTAGAAATGATCAGGCAGGAGGTGAACAGTATTTATTGAGTAATTACTGACCAGCCTGTGCTAAAACATTTATTTCATCATGGGGCTGTGAACAGTCATGTCTGAAGTGAAGTCAGTGGTGAAAAACTGATGAAGGAGATTGATTTGATGATACTGAGTGCTTGGTATGTATGGAGGTAAACCACGTTAGATATAGCAGATGAAGTAAAAAGAAAGAGACTGTACTAAACCCAGCAGAATGGCCAATTGTGGCATATTTAGGGCTGAAGCAGACCTCTGTGCAAGAGGAGTCCCAATGGCTTGGCAGCACTGTTTACCCACTAATGCTGGAGAGTGAGCAGGGGAGTAGCATGGCTGCAGTGTAAGCAGAGTACATTCATGGTGAGAATGTGAACTAGGACTTCAGTGTGAATGAAGAGGATCTAAGGGTGCTAGCTGACAACTGGCTGAACATGAGCCACCAGTGTTCCTATGCGGACAAGAAGGCTGCTGGCATCCTAAATTGTACCAGAAGCAGTGTAGTCAGCAGCACTACAAAGATGATCGTTCCTCTGTACTCAGCACTGGTGAGGTTGCACCTCATGCACTGTGTTCAGTTTTGAGCCCCTCAGTACAAGAAAGACATTAAGGCCCTGGAAATTGCCCAGAGAATGGCAATGAAGCTGGTGTGGGGGTCTGGAGCACAAATATTATGAGGAGCAGCTGAAGGAACAGGAATTATTCAGTCTGGAGAAGGAAAGGCTCAGGGATGATCTTATTGCTGTCTACAGTGACCTGAAAGGAGGTTGTGGTTAGGTGGATGTTGGCCTCTTCTCCCCTACAGCAGTGATAGAATGAGAGGTAATGGCCTTTAGTTGTGCCAGAAGAGGTTCAGGTTGGATATCAGGAAAAACAACTTCTCATAAGGAGGTGAGGCATTGGCACAAGCTTCCAGGGAGGTGGTGGAGTCACTGTCCCAGGAGGTGTTCAAGAAATGTGGAGATGTTGCACTGAGGGACATGGTTAGTGGTCACAGTGATGGTGGGTTGATGACTGGACTAGATGATTGTAGTGGTCTTTTCCAACCTTTATGGTCTATGATTATATTCAAAGATTGCATCTTTCCCAATGGCCAAGAGGAGCTGTGCATAATATGGGCACCTAGGTGTAGGTTTATGCTTTGGATCTGGGCCCAGCTCCAAAGTACTGTTTGTTGCTTTCCAATGGCACCATGTCTGTGATGCTCCCAGGGGCAGGGAGCCCCACCCTGACACAATCTCAAGTTCAGATCCTATGAGATCTCAGAGAGGTACAGGATAAGGTAACAAAACAAGCGCAGCATTTTCCCAATCAGTTTATCTTTCTCTAGCATGCAACTTTTGCTTGTGGTAATTTCATTAGAATGCATAGTGTTCTTTTGGGATATAGCATTCTTTTTTTTTTTTTTTTTTTTTGAGAGTCACAAGCTTAAAAAACAGTGGTAGCATCAGGAAGGTTTGTTTCCTGTCATTTATTGCCCTGCTAGTATGAACGCTTATTTTTTCTAAAGCACTATCTTGTGGTCAGCTGCATCTGGTGCTAATACATGTTACGGTAAATTTACATTTTACCAGCTGAAATTTCCTGTAAACCTTCTGTGGGCTAGCAATACAAAATGAAACTAAGCAAGCCACTCACAGATGAGAAACATTGTTTGATTTGATTTATTTTTGGTTTTCTTTTATTGTTTTATTTTCATCACATCAACTGAAGAGGCTGCTGTCTTAGTGCAACTTGTACCAAGCATGAAGAAAAGAATGTGACAAAAAATCATTTTTAAGATGCTTACAGACATTTTCTTCTCTCACAAAAAGCCTTGCTACTCTGCAGGGTGTTATGGTTGGGGATGTTTAGTGATCAGTCAGCTCCAAAGGAGCTTGCAAGAAGTCTTGTTTTGCTCTGTGTATCCTTCTAAGCTACATACAAGAGCAAGAACATTATAGTGGCTTCCTACTTCTTATCTCATTAAAATGTGTGCAGCTCCTAGAGGAATTATCCCCAATGCCAAAGGAAATTCCTCCACGTGACTTAAATAGAAGTGGCTGCAGTTAGGTATAAGATATGAATAAGTAATTGATAATATACTGTGTTTTGATCTTTATTCTGTAGGGCTTCAAGAGAGCCTGGAAATTCCCTACCATGATACATAGAATGAATAACACTGGTACAAAAAATGCATTTTTTTTCTCCTTTCCAAGGAAGGTGATAAGAATTAGCAGCATTCATATCAATTGGTCATTCCTATGTGAAATGCTTCCCCATGTGCCTGTATTCCCCACGTGGAGTGAAGATTCCATCAGGGAAGATTCAGATTGCTCAGTCCTTTCCTACAGGTTGACTGCAGGCAGTTAGGAAATGTGCAAAACCTTTTTTTTCTCTCAGACAGCAATTTTTCCTCAAGTTGCTCTTCCTTAATCCAGCAGATAGAGGCAAGCAGTAATACTGAGCTCTGCAGCCTGGGACTAGTAGAACACTCTACTGCCTGAGGGCAGCATCCTAACAGCACTGCCCAGAGGCAGCTTGAGCCCAAGCTGGCTGTTGTAAAGGGATCCAAGGACTCACTATGTAACACTATGCAGTGCTTAGTGCTGTGCTTGGGCAAAGTGTGTGATATGTGCTGGCTTGATAATCACGTGTTTGGACTTCACCATGGTGTTGGACTGATGTTGCACAGAAATAATCTGCATGTTGCTGCCAGTTATCTTTGCTGAGCGGTTTGCTGTTGCTCAGTTTTCACAATGCAAAAGCACCTAGAAAATACACATTTATTTACATTGTGATGTTTTGTGGCCTAAAAAAGCAGGGAGGCGTGATTAAGTCCCTGATGACCTTTCAAACTGGTTAACATAATGTAGCCAGCAAGTAGAACAATCAAAGCCCGTTTTCTTGGTTCTATTTTCTTGTGTATAGATATCTTTCCAACTCAACATTTCAAAACCCATCTGTTTACACATCTCCCACGCAGTTAGAAAAGCAGTGCAATGCAGCAAGGGATGGGATGAGAAATATAGACCCGGGCAGAGTATGACTGCCCCCTGTGCACCGTGCAGGCCATGCTTGCCCCTGCCCAAACCCCCAGCTGGGTGTCAGGGGCCACCCTGGTCCAAGGAGACAACAGGGCTCCTGCTCCCACGTGGGGCTAATTGAGAGGCTGTGGCTGTGTCAGACAGTAGTCCAGTATTTTCACATCCTGGACTTGCCCTGGGAACATATATAATAACTGACTGCCCAAGAATGTGGGTTTCTCCATTTCAGTGACACAGAGAGCATATGCATCCAAGAGATTTTGCTTGTAGGAACATTCTGTAGCTTTGCTATGTAACTAAAATCCCAAGATGAAGTCATCGTATGGTATGCATACATGCATGGGTGTATGTATGAGCAGCCAAGACTCAACTCAGGCCATGCAAGCAGTGGGATTTTTGGATGCAATTTCCAGATTCCTTACCATGTTTAGTTCTGATAATAGCAGTGGTCTACACCCATTTAAAACTGTAGCCTGGCATGGAAACGGATGGAATTGCCTCCACCTCCCTGAGATACAGACCCTTTGCTTTCTTTGTCACGAAGTGTAACCCAGTGAAGACTGGCACATACAAGTGATTTGCATTGCATTTTATCAGACATGAAAAGAACAAATCAATGGTTTCCTCCAGCACCAGCAACCTCCAGTAAACACAATATAGTGGTTAGAGATAAAACAGAAAACACATCTGTGTAGTTTGGATGGAGAGTTACCATTTAAAAGAATGTGATCAGAGATCTAGAAGTGTCCTTGTGCCATAGGCTAAGTGTGTAATATAAGAATGACCCTCAACTGAAATGAACAAACAATACATCTGATATAATCAGATTTGAATTTCAATGGCTTTATCCTTCCTTATTTAGCTTTCATTTTCACTCACCTCAGCTGATACGTATCATCCATTCTTAGTTATATTTTTGGCTATTTGCTTAGTCATACTTTTCTCATTGCTTCATGCAACATCAGTTAAATTCCTTGAGAACTAATAAATTTGGCCTAAGATTTTTTCAAAATGATGTTTGAAGAGATTATACTATGTGTATGTATGTCCACTGGTTTCCTTTGGAAGTGTCTACCTTATCAAATGATAGATTCATTTTCTTCTTCCTATACTTCACTGGAGTAGCTATTCCTTGTTTTTCCTGAACTCTCTGACCACACTTATAGCCAGTGTCCAAAATTCATTCAATAGTTGGCTGACATCTTTTGTTTTGAGCTTTGTGTTGTCCCTCATCCCTACATGTGGCTGTATAAGTTCATGTAAAACTGACAGTCTTCCCCATCACCTGCCACAGCTTTTGCAGGGAGTTCTTAAGCCATATTGTAGACTACTGATCTTTGTCTAGCTTTCTCACTTTTGTTTCTTGGTGATCTCATTCACAGGTAGGCAGGCATTCAACCACTATCTCTTCTGAGGACTACCCACTCCACTCCTTGAACTCATCCTTTTCTACCCAAACTAGAATCTCTTTATGAATGACCAACACTTAGTGTGGTCAAATGAAGTCATAACTTTTTACTTGTCAACCACTTTTAAATTCAGTCTAGCAACTTTTCCTGAGGCCTGCAAGTGTCTCCTTCAGATCAGCATTCTTTGGGCATTCAGATACTTATTGTCTTGCAAGTTCTACAAAGTCTACAAATACAACACAATCAAATACAGCACTTCGTCCATCCACAGGTAAATTTGACAGCCAAGTTTTTATTTTATCCTTATATTCAGTTAAATTCTATTCCAGTGCCCTTTTCCTTGGCTGGAGCAATGCAGTCTTGCCTTGACTATGCTGATTCAAGATGCTTTAATCTTACTTTTTGCACTGTGTCACATAAGTCATGTGGCCATCACCACTGTGTCCTTCATTTCACTTTTTCTTTTATGTCAAATCTACCTGTATGCACCTGCTTGGCTTTTTATCCAGATGTCTTGTATCTGGAACAGTTCTTTTCTGGTGTTTCACACATTGAACTATATCAGGTTTTATATTATTTCTACGAAAATTCTTGAGTGGTTTTAAAACCTGATGGTATAAAGTTTCCAGTTATTTGAGAATGTGTACAGTGGTTTTCCTGTTGATTTGGTACAAATTATCAGCAAGTAGTGGCTCTACTTTTGGGATAAAGGTCTTACAGATTGATGTGTCTGCTTCAAATTGGTCTTCTAAACTCAAGGCTACCATGTTTCTGTCAAAAGATGCTCAGATAAATGTGTATGCACAAGTTGGAAGTGTACACACCTACCTGGATCCTACAATACATACCGTTTTCCATCTGCTTTCTTGAAAATTTTGGTAGCTTTTCTCTTGATAAAGAGTATGCTTTTTGAGGCAGTTGTGCTCATAATATGAAATCAACACTGATCTCCTGTATATTTCTTTGACCCCACAGCCTACTATATGCTCAAGATTCAGAAGAATCATAGAATGACTTAGGTTGGAATGGACCTTAAAAATCATTGAACTCCAACATCCCTGCTGTGGGATGTAGCCTTTGCTATGGGAAAATTAATTAGCCTTGTGTGGCAAATTGTGATCATATTCTCAACAGCACAAGACTAAAGCAAAAACAAACAAACAAACAAACAAACAAATTGGTTTAATTGTTTCTAGCTGGATTGTCATGCATCTAAAAGCTGAATTTGTCTGTATAAGTGGAGATGAGGAGTTCTGCCTGTTTCTCTCAGGAACTCAAAAAATACTGCAAAAATTGAAATTACTGTGCCAATTGATACAGCAAATTCAGTAAACCCATTATATTTTTTGTGACTTTTTTCATCAAGAGATGATTGGAGAAAACCTCCCAGGGTTCTTTTTGTACCTATGTACTTCTCTTATGGATACTAGCCGCATTAACCTTCTATTATTATTATTAACTTTCTATTTGAGAGGAATACTAGAGTGTAATGTTAAGTATTTAACCTTGTTGTGTAAGCAATTTGGGAAAGCAAAGTAAGAAAAAGCTCAGTTTTTATTTTCCTCCTTGAAAACAATATAATGAAGCACTGTTATCAAGGTCGCCATCTGGGAAATTCCAAATTCTAACCTAAATAAAGGCAGATCAGTCTTGTGAGGTAAGCTTTTGCACAAAGTTTAGGATTTACAAAATGTAAATTGACAAACATCAAAATTCTGCAAGATGAGCGAAATTATTCCCATAGCTTCTGCAACACAGCTTGTCACCTCTAGGGAATATTGTTAGCTCAGCAAATGGGTGTACTCTGGGTGGCAACCCAACCCAGTGGTGGTAACTGCTCAAAAACATGGAAATGAGTCATTTCCAGCTGAAGTTATATGTGTAACTGCTGCTCTAGCTTAGGTCCACACAAGTAATCAAGCCAAGAACGTACAAAATCAACTAAATTACAGGCATATATTCTTTTGTTAGTATAGATTATTAAACACAGGTAAATTAGTGTTGATAGCTTTCCACTTAAGGAAAAAAATACTATCTTCCTTGGAAAATGTGCTGTCAGGAAAGGATGGGCTGGAGGAGTCAGATAGAAACGCTCAATGAGTTCAGCTTCTTCCAGTGCAGTAGGAACTGAGTGTAAGTGCTGCAGAGCTCCATGCACACACACACTGTCTGTCTGAAGCTGGGCTGGTTTGTGCTTCAGCTGTGGAACTTATTACTCATTTGCAGCAAGATGAGCAACATGGTAATCAGCCTGCATCAGTCCGCCACCCCAGAATTTTGGGCTTCTCTCCCTAGTACCCCAGGGAGGGGATCCAACATCATTCCCTCATGGATCCCTGTCCCTTGGTGGGCTCACTAAAGATGTGACTGCTCACAGCTGCCAGGTGAATGCTCCCTTTGCAATCACTTTGCACTTGAACCTCTGTGCAGGGCCTCCTCTTTGCCTTCCCGCTGTTAAACACATTTCTCTCCAGCCACATTTCCTTATTCTTCAGGTGATAGAGCCCACTCTGTAATTTTAATTTGCCTTGCCTTTCTGCACGTGAAGTGCAGATGTGTCAGAGGTGTCTGAGCAATTTGTAGTTGCCACAGGAGATATCCGTTTCAAAACAATTTTTAGGAATCAGATTTTTAGAGATTATGAAGCTATACTTTTTTTCTTGTAAAGCATTATCAAGTTACAGGAGGTACAGCCTTCAAATAATTTACAATTCAGAATGAAATAATGAAATAATTTGCCGTCCCTCTGCTCTAATAATTGTCCTTACTTTGACATTAGCAATTCATTTTCACTGTTGCTCTTTAACATCTTGGAAAAGTAACCACAAACTGTTTTTTTGGTACCCACTTTCTTTAATTACTCTGTTGTCTCTTTACCTATATGAGTCAGCAAGATGACTTATTCAATAGCCCTGTGTGTAGTTTAGTGCCTTTTTTATACAAATAGCTACACCAAACAGCACATAAATAGGAAGGTTTTAGTACCACTTAAATGTGTTGCATTTGAACTCTTTGCTCTTTTGCAGCAGACTGTGCTCACTGCTTAGCTTTGACCACATCTGAGTAAGACTATGGTGGGATTCATTTCTCTTCTTGATAAAAGTTCCTGCACCTCAAAATTGTTGCAGTTATCTCCATCACTTCTTCCTGCAAGTGGTCCAACAACAGCAGGTATGTAATGCTATGTATTAGAGAGATGCAGGGAATCAGTAACTCCTTTGAGGCATACCTCTCTGTGAGCTGTGGGTAGTGGTTGCCTTCCATTTCACAATGTCTGTATTTAGCTTTTCTATTGTTTTGTTGCTTGTGTAAGCTGGGGTCAGGAGGGGGTCAGAGCTGCACTGTCTGCAGTGCTCCTGGTGGGGCCTTGGCTGCTCAGCTCAGCAGTGAATTTCTGTCCAGGCAGCTCAGCAGTTGTTAAAATTCTGTGTCTGATGGAAAGAAAATGTGACTTGTTTCTGCCACTCTGAAGCAGAGGTGATACTAAACCAGGCTGAACATCAGGTGGGGTTTGGTCTTGGACCTCTGGATTTTTTCACAATCCTTCTCATCACAGTCTTCTTGAGCACATGAAAGCCTGTGTTTCCTTTTCAACAGTTTTATCTATGGTTAAATCTCAAATGTGTTGCCTAGATGCTGAACATAAGCAAATTAATTCTGCTAATGCAAATACATTATTTAGGCAAGTTCTGTGAGTGTGTGCACCTCTCTAAGATAAAGCATTGCGTGTTGGTTCTTTGAGGTGGCAAAGCAAGACTGCAGCAAAATGAAAAATCATCTTTCTTCTTGGGCAGACAGCAAGTCAAACATTTATAAATACCAAGCCACCTCTCAGCGCTCATTGGAGGTGGAAAAACTGGAACTGTGTCTTGCTGGCATCTCAGAATAGAAAAAGCTACTTAGATGCTGAATTTATTATATATGCCTTTACATATTCCTTGGGGAGGGGAGGCATTGTATAGAAGGACTCGTTTAACCCAGAGACAAATTAAGAATAACTACTGGGGAGAAAAAAAAAAAAAAAAACAACATTAAAAAGCAGCAAAAACCTCAGACTTTCCTATGAAGATAAAACCAATTAGTTGCAGAGAAGATATAGTCAAACAAGAAATAAAACTCCCACACTTAATTTTTAGACTTATTTCTTATGTGGATGAGTTAAGAGTCAATTTGATCAATGGATACCATGAAAAATGGAAGGGACAAAGCATAACCACAACAGCTCATTGAAGTAGCTAATATTATTTGTTGGGAGCTCACAAGTCACTGGTCTCAAGTAAAAGCTGTTATGTTATGTTGCATAAATCCAGCTGTCAGGTGAATGCAACAAAGAGGAGTAAAGAATAGGGTGAAATGAGAGTGGTCATAATATCAGGTATTTTTTAAAGCTACTTAATCATGCGGCTGAATGATATACATTCTTCTTAAAGCATGGGGGTGGAGCATAGAGAAAGAGTTGGCAGAGACTCTTGTAAAAGCAGACGTGCATTATTGTGTGTAAGTATTAGTGCACACATGCAAACAGCTGTGCAGTAGTCATCTGTTGATAGAGATTTCCTGTATGCTCAGCCAACATCAGTGGAGTCACATCTCAGGAAAAGCAGAACAAGGAACATGCAAATGTGTGGCTCTGAGGGTCATGGTTTAGTGAGTGTGGTGGTGATGGGTTGGTGGCTGTACTTTATGATCTTGGTGGTCTTTTCCAACCTCAGTTATTCTGTGATTCTATAGGAAGGAGTGGGTTTGGGCCCTATTCATCAGCTCCTGGAGGCCAAGCTCCAGAAGTGGCCAAGTGAGAACAACAGAGAACTTCCCTGGGAGTGGAAGAGAAAAAGAACAAGATGATCAGAACGTCCCATTTCAAAGTCGTCACAGGACAGCTATTGAAATCAGAAACAAGAATTTAGGATGAAGGTTAAAAATGGATCAAAACCTTACTTGTTTTCCTATCTGAATCAATAAGCTCAGTTGTAGCTCTGTTGTAGCTCATTCATCCAGAGCATGAGGACAGAGGAAGTACTGGGAAATGAAGACAGCAGCAGGAGCAGAGCTGTCTGTGCAGTAAGAGGGGAGGTTGAATGCACTGCATACTTTGTACTATCCAGAGATGAGCTCCAGAAGGAGACCCTGACTCAGAGCTTTCTAAGATCCCCGCTGCATCACTGCACTGCACTTTCAGAAATGCTCTGGAGACAAGTGCACACAAGCAGCTTAACCTGGAAAGGATTGGTCACACTGACAGATAACTCAGAAATGCGCCTGTTCCATAGTGTCAGCCATTTGCTAGCATGATTTCGGAAAGTTTATGAGAAAAGCCACTTCAGAACAGAAAGTGTCCTAGCAAAAATGAAAATACATTAATTGATGTCATACATGGTCTAACAAATTTAAATATATGTGAAGAGATTGCTACCTGGACAAGAATGCCTAAAGCTATTGAACAATTTTAGAAGAAACGTAGAGCTACTCCTCAGCACTGAGAGGTCAGATGGACCTTCCCACACTCTCCAAGAGTACCTCTGGTTTGAGACAGGGCTTTTGATAGATTTTACTTCTACAGAAAAGTGAAAGTTACAGTATATTTGGGCTTACAGTAATTTTAAAGCTTTTTAATGGCATGGTAAATATTTATTTGGAAGCAGCCTCCATCATTGGATAGAAATACTTGGCTGAATTAACTTCTACATTTCCTTTCTGTGTATAACTTATTTTGGAGACAGAGACATAAATGCCTGATTCTTAATTCTCCTAATTGTTCATGCAGCGTTTGTGTGATGGTCTGTATATCATTTTAGAATTCACAGGAACACTCTGAAAACAAATAGCTAGCTTGATAAGAAGATCGGTTAGAGGTTTTAAAATGAGTAATTATTTCCATTTATGTCCATGTCATTAGCCACTTGCGAAAAATATCATCTTGTAAATATACCAAGGTATTTTTCTGTAGTGCTCAAGTAGCAAATAATTTTTTGCAATGTTTATGGAAAAAAAAGGAAAAAAAAAAGAAAAAAAGAAAAAACAGTGGCTAGGTATATACCAAGAACTTCAGCAGATGGATAGTATGCATGTACCTTCAGCATTGTTTGCTTCAAACAAAAACCACAAAAATCTTCTAGTTCGTAGAATAAAATACTTTCCTGTTAATCTACAAACTAAGACAACATTTATATGAACAACGTAAGGCAGATGTATGTATTTTCAACAAATCTCTGAAAACTGCTGATCACATTGTAAATTGTTTTCTGGTTCTTTATGTGTTTTTGAGAATACTGTCATTTATCACTAAAAGATAGCTCTTCCATAAATTCACAACCATTTTATTCCAAATATACATCCACTGCTTTTAATGAGGGAAAGGAGTTTAACACATTCATTTGTAATCAAAACCAGAACCACTGAGCTTTACAGTGACTAAAAAAACTGTCTTGCATTAGGCAAAAAGTGTTCCCTGGGTATCTGGAGAGTCCATAAGAGAAATTTGACTGAGGATTCAAAGCGCAAGCTTTGACCATCCAAATTAAATGCAGCTGTTTTCTGATTATGTGAAGCAGCCCATGTTCTTCCTGTTTCTTAGGTGCGTATGCCAGGTTTGGAAAGGACAACCAAGATCATCAAGTACAACCATCAACCCATCACCACCACACTCACTAAACCATGACCCTCAGAGCCGCATATTTGCATGTTTCTTGTTCTGCTTTCCCTGAGATGTGATTCCACTGATGCTGGGGAGTTTCGAGGTTATTTTTGAGGAATTAAGAATATTCTCCTTTGCAATAAGTTCTTTTTTATTTACTTACAAAAGACTAAAATGAGTGTGGAAATATAAGCTACAAATAAAGAAAACGCTTGTGGACTTTTTGGTATAAAATCATGGGTGTAATATGTATATTAAATTCACAATCTCTTCCATACTGATTCCTTTATTTATTTATTCAATTGTTTGGACCCACTTCTAGAAAAAATAAGAGCCTTATATGATATGTGCAGAACACAATTTATATAGCTTTTAAATAATAATAATAAAAAAATCTTTCTATTGATTTTTTGTGAACTTTGAAATCAACCAACCTACGGCAGCAATCTCAAGCAGCACCACCTGTATGAGGAACTGTAGATCAAGTGAAAGATGTCAGATTGGATTTTCACTAGTGACACTGAAGAACGGTACATGGACATTGCAACAAATTGGTTCAGACTGAGTTCTCTAGCATTTGTTTAGCCCTGTAGCCAAATTTTCAACTCTTATTTGTATTTATTATGTTAATTACACCACTCAACTTAGACTCAAGCTTTCTTGAGATAGTGAAGTCATATGAATGTAGACAAGTAGGGAGAATGTTATGTAAAGCACTGAAAGTACATTTTAACTTGCTGAAAATGCACTATTTGCAGAATATTTCTATTCAGTGCTCCATCGAAAGGTGAAAATAGAATGCCAAGTCTTAACCTGCTCCTATAAGACATAAATCACCAACACCTACATGCAGACTTTGAGTATACGACAAGAAATCTGTGGAGAGCAGCTCAGGGTGGTATAAAGGAATCAGCAACTAATGCAGGGAGATGAGAAAATGGACATAGGAGAGAGTTGCACATAGCATAGAGAAAGATGTCAGCGTGTAATGTCTGTTTTTTAACCTTCAGGAGACTATAAGAAAGGTGCACCCTGGGGAATTTCCTTAGAGCCAGTGACATTAATGGCCTGAAGACGACATAAAGTTGTGAGTTGTGGAATGACTTTCCTTCCAAGTGTCGTCAGTTTGGGGTTCATGGCACATGAACCTATGGGAGACAGACTAGATGTTTTTTTTCTGGAATATTTTCCTGCAGGAATAATTATGTAACACCTCTCAAAAAGCATGTTTATATAGTGCAACATGGAGTGGAGCTGGACATACTTTGTGCAACAGGAAACTGAAAACTTTTTCATTTTGAGCTCCCTCAGGTATGGTATGGCCATGGTACAACTGCAGCTGTTTTTGCCATGGATTAAGGAAATTCCCAGATTACACCTGCCATTAGATGTCTGGCAGAAGCCTTCACTATGCCTTCCCAGGAAGAAAATGCTCACTGTGAGAGAGCACAACAGAAAGACAAGAAGAAAAGTGGAAGCTGGAAAATGAGGAGTTGTATTTTCCATACTCTGCATTAGGCTGCACTCAGAAGTCATAGTTGCTGCTGTTGATCAACTGCTATGCTGCTCACCTACTTCTGCAGCCTACATATATCCTATACATTGCAGAAGTTGCTGTTATCACTTCTCTGTCTCATGCAAGGTAGCAGAGAGGTGAGAGTTTTTGTATGAGTAGCTATTTTAGGCTGAAAACCCCACATCTCTCTTCCAGGTTTGGGTCATTTTCCACATCCAGCCTTCTTTTGGACATTTCATTTCCCCTACCTCCCACTGATCAAAAACAAAATAAAAGCATGGTCACTCCTGGTTTGGGGGGGAAGGGGATGGGTAGTACAGATCTGAAATGACAGCGTTGACTCAGGAGTCCTGTGGGATTTCAGAGTGAAAAGGCCAAACTACAAACTGTAGGCACAAAGTTTGTACCTACACAAAGTGGTCCTATTGGCTATCAGTTATCTAAAATGTCTCAGGGGAATCCCAGCGATCTGCAACCCAGTAAAGGTGACATCCATACCATGCAATTTTGAGACAGAGTGGGTTCATGTATAAATACGGTGCTCAAGAGATTAATAAATGTGACGTTTATGAAAGGAACTCACACCTCACTGTTAAGATAGACTTTCCTGAGAAGTCAGTGAATACAGACAGGGCAGAGTCAAAACATCATCTCCTTGAATCTGCTCAAGAGTGTCCACTGATTCACAGTACTGCTACCTGTGAAGCTGAGTTGTTATGTAAAAATAAAAGGCCTCACATAAGCACATAAATGGTTAAAAGGCAAGAAATAAAGCAAAGGACTCAGCATACAGGTTTTGCAATTGAGTGAGTTTAGTCAGGGGACAGCTTGACTGGGCTTGTGCTTTTTAATTTGGCCATCTGAAATTTGGGAAATGGAGTGAACTGTGGAATAATTCAGTTTGCTGATGTGCTAAGGTATTCAGGATAGCAAAGAGGAGGTCCAGCTGCCAAGAACTGTTGAACAACTAAAATACTTACAAGGCAGTATACTGGCAGTTTGAAATCAGTGCTGATGATTACAGAATTATACACACAAGAGAAAGAGATCTTCATTTTACACACAAAGCACAAAGTGACAGGAGCTGAATAAGCTTATGTGTTTAAGGAACGGGATTTTAGGATTTCAGCAGCCAGGTCTGTAAAAACATTGGTTTGTCTGAGTAGTAGTAAAAATATCAAACAGAAAACTAGAAACCGTTAGAAAGGAAATGTCAGAAAACAGAAAAGACTTTGGCACAGCATGTCTGCAGCCTGGTGTATGGCCCTGGTTCCTTATCTCAAAGAGAATATGGGAAAACATCTCAAAAACTACCAGTAGAAAGGAGCAAAGCGATGGCATGGCTGCTGCGTGGGAGACAACTACGTGCTGAGGACTGCTCAGCCTGCAACAGGAGCAACTCAGTGGTGGAGTGAAATGTGGATGTCTAAACGTAAGAGTGGCTTGGAGATAGTAGAGGGGCTCTCCTTGTCCCTCCCAGACCCAAAATGAAGTGAGGAGTGTGAATGATGGGCTCAAAGTGAGAGGAGGAGTGTGAAGAGCAATGCAGAGGAGGGATAGAATAAATGTACTACAGAAATGATGCGTCAAATACACAGGCTTTCTGAGACAGTGTTATCCTTCTTTTTTAATAATTTTTTTGTCCTTTTCTAATTGTAAATAGCACAGAGTAGATAATACCATTTCACTCCTGTGCATACACATCTGTTAGCTCTCCCAGGCTGTATAGCTGGAAAAAAAATTGTACTGACCTTCAGCAAAAATATCCAGCACTTCCACTTTTTTTCTCTTTGAAAAGATTTAGGGCAGCCATTAAAATCCATTTTGCACTTAAATACAGCTTAGCTGGAAATGCTTTCCTTAGTTAGATATTATGAGGAATGATGCGGGAGATCCAGGACTCCCTTGGATATGAAAGAAGATCTGACAGGCTTTCATGTTAAATGTGATTCTTCTCATTGGTATGGTACACAACTGAGAGGAAAAACGTGCTCTTGTGAAGTTGGATTTTTATGGTGTTCTCCTCTAATACATTTATCATGTTAATGGAGCAAAACTGGAAACGATTGGTACAGCACATTATCTTAAGCACCCTGCAGAAGTGGTCTGACAAACTCACACGGGGTAGGGAAGGCTCAGGGGAGATCCAACATGGTGTGCCTGAGCAACAACCTCCCCCCAAAACTGCCAGCTATTTGAGTCAGATTTGATGAGGTAGCAGCGGGAATACATCTGGTTGCACAGAGCAAATAATGGCAGGATGGATGGGCAAATGTCACCTCTGTTGGACGTATAGCAGCTGCCCTTAATTGTTTTTGTGGAAATCTTTGGAAAGAAGTGGGAAGAGGTAAAGATTTCAGTTTATAATCTAATAAAATAGGGAACTATCCTTTGAGCTCCTAACCAGATCTGGCTCTGAACTAAAAAAATATGTTTACTCAGGAGTGGCAGTGAGACTCACTGCCTCACTGTTCGCGACTAATGAAACTCTGACTTGTTCCTTCCTTCCCATCCTTTCATATAGAAGCTGCTGCAGCTGGCTTTGCTTCCCTGGAGGACAGCTGTTTGTTCCCTTTTCAGTAACACCTCATGAAACAGTACATATACATAAAGACACGTTGCCTGTGTTAAATGCATCTGGGGCTTCTCATGCATAGTCCATGAACTGCAGAAATCCCACAGCACACTGTATCACTTGCATGTCACAAGCACATGCATGGTTGTGATAAGTACAAAGAAAGAACAGCTGTTTCCTTCAAAATCAGTTCAAGTCACCAGGATTACTGAGTCACTTTGTTATGACTGTAAAATAAGGGCATGAATGAAGATGTCTTACACCAGGGGAGACAACTGGGCCCAAGGAATTAGACAAGGCTGCAAGGATTACAGCTAAACCCATTGTGTTTATTGCAACTAAACTTTGGACATGGCGATGTGATACTGCTTCAATTTACGAAGTTTGGGGTGGATTGAAGGTCACATGTTGGCAGGAATCCCAATGAAAACCTGGCCTGTTTCCAGTCAACCCAACCAGTCTGCCCCTAGATCCTTTATTCGGTAACCCCTTTGGGACTGGAAAATTGGGAAGTCCCACAAACTCCCTTCCCCAAGCTCAAGCCTGTAGGACTATTCAAATCTGTCATCAGATCTTGGTCAGAGAGAAGAAACTGAAATTAGTCTTCATTTACCTGTGTAAGGCAGACTTTTGTGACAGCATCAAGCAAAATTGGAATTCTATTTTTTACAGAGATTCTGGTGAATAAACATGCAAGCACACTTAATTAATTAATTCTTTCCTTTATTTAATATCCAAATTGTAAGAAAATTTCATTGTGAAATCCAAAGTTTTAAATAATATTCAAGTACAAAAATATAGTCCTTAAGATAAAATCTTCCGTACTGCTACTTCCAAATAAATAAGTTGATGTCAGACACACTTAGATGATTCAATACAAAAAAGTACAGAAACTTTCGTAATAAGTGAGTTGAAGTTAAGTCAGTGCAATAGTTTGTCACATTTCACGGAGCTGCCAAGTAGCTGGCCCCCTCGGTCACTTCAGTGCATAACAATAATTATCAGCAGTAAATCACCCAGATCCCAGTTCAGAAAAGTGCTTCAGCATTTTCTCGCATTCAAGCATGTCTATTTCCTTGATTTGGATTTAGACATGCTTAGAGCTAAGAAGATATGAATGGGTTTTCCTGTGTACAGTATCAACGACAGTTCAGTATTTCCACACAGAAACTTGGTAAACATCACCTCATTCTCTATTTTCAGCTCAACAAACATATAACAGATAGACAGGATTTTAAGACAAAATTGTTTCTTACATAGCAGTAGGAGGTATAAATACTTACACTGTTTGTTTGTTTTTTTAATATAAATAATTATTTAAAATACTTAAATATTAATAAATAAACGTATAAAAACTCAGTAAAAAAAAATCAAAGAATAAAAGTTGTGCATCATGAAATTCAAAACAAAAGGTCATGAGATGCCATTAGCAATTGCATCTCCTCTGAGACTGGCTCCTTTTCCTTTTGAAACTCGGGGGATCCACCAGCTTCTGTAAGACGCTGAACAGCTCATTCGCAGCTTTGCGCTGGATTCTGAAGTCACTCATCTGTTTTGAGCAAGAAACAGACAGAAAAAAGGTCACACCAGAGCTGTATTTATTTACAGATCACATCCTTCAGGCTAAACTGCTAATGGCGAAGAACAGAAACTGGAAGCTTTCAGTTAATTCTACCACCCAGTTCCTGAAACTAAGAATAACTTTTTCACAGATTTTTGTTTTCTGCCTTCTCTGTTACTTTGCAGTGCAACAGACCAGGCACATGCTGTGCAATGGAGGTACTCTGTGATCACTGCTGGCTTGTGATGCTTCCCACAGTACCCACCAGCAGCCAGACCCTCCAGAGCACAGTGATTAGTGGAGGCTCATAGCTCACACCGCAAGTGCTCATCCAACAAGCTGGGTTCCCCCAGAGCCCACAGAGATATGCTGTAGTCAGGCACAATTTCCCAAGCCGATTTCCAGTTACCAGGAGCAGCTGCCAGTTCCTCTGTGCCAGGTTCTGGCAAGGCTCAGGTTGAGCGGCCCCACCGCAATGCTCCACACTCAGTGGAAACATCACACTTTCCAGCCTGAGCGGAGCTGGCTGGGGGTTACCAGATGCGTTATCAAACCAACACTGTCCTGAGTCAGGACTCTAAACTGTCAAATACAACGTCACAAGCACCTTGGGGACAGACAAAGAGCCTTACCTTAAGCTTTGTCAGGTCCATGATATCTTTCATCTTCTTCATGCCATCAGGAAGGTTGTTTTTCAGAGTATAGAGCTCCTCAGATATGTGTTTGATGTGCGGCTTTGACTTGTCAGTGTTTTCAAACATTTCCAAGTACATTGAAACAATCTGGCTCAGTATGATCCTTTTTTCATTTTTCTGTTGAAGAATATAGTCAGAAAGAAAGCTTTGCGAGTGCCCATTGAGGGGAAAATGAAGAAATCTAAAATCCAGGGTCCCCTCTGCCACTAGTGACAGCATGACAAAGAAGATGCCACAAGTCCTCTCCTGGGCTTGGCTGTACCCCAGGATCAGTTCATGGTGCAGCATAAAGCACACTGAATTTTAAGACATGCATTTTAAAGGAAGAAGCTTTCTCACTTCCAAGCTACTGAAGCAGCCTCTGGTTGTGTTTTCTCTGCTCAGGCTAGTTACACTGGCCTTGGAGCTGCTTTTTAATGAAAGTGCCCTTCAGAGCACGTGAAATAATTTGTCACATCTGGCTCTGACTCACCTCTGTCCAGTTCTTCAGTTTCTCTATAATAATAGGTCCACCATCAGCTACATCTGAATGACTTGCATTCTGCAACAGAGACCACAAGCATCTATTATACAAGCAATATTTACTACAATAGTGTTCTTCATTCAAATGAACAGTAAAAAACACAGACACACTATTTTTGCACCACTTATGTGTAACTGTTACAATGCTTTGGCTTCTGAGCTACTTCACCAAGATATTCTCTATGTGTTCTCATATATATTACTGAATGTTCTCTGCTAGTTTTGGCATTGACAGCTGAGAATTAAACATAGTAAGCCCAGCAGCTGGCTAGGCATTGTCAAATTTGGTTGCACCTGCAGGCTCATGTTTACCCTATCTCAGTAAAATCTCTTATGGAACGAAGAGAAATTTGATGTAAAACTAAACTATAAATTACCATTTGTAAAACTGTAGAATAACTCAGTAGCCCACAGCCAGATAAGGGCATATGAAAGAGCTGTGGGCTACTGAGAGGCCTGCAGGGTCAGAGTTCATAATCAGGTGTTAGCCCGACACTGTGACAGGCTCTAGGAAACAAGAACAATACAGCTCTCCCACCAAGGAAGGGCAGACTTAATCATTTCCTTTTCTATGTTTTGTCTTTCTTTTTATATACAACAGCCGCTATTTCCTTTTTCGTCTGCTTGATAATTTAAATACCACGAGTGTAATGGGAAAGCTTGCAGGCTGACAGTAACCCAGGCTGATAGGTTCCCAGTGCTGAGCACTTTGCTGAAGCCAACTCTGCAGCTCTGAAGGGTGGCCAGCATCTGCTGCTGACTGCAGTTTTTTACTTCTCTGCCAGAAACTCACCACCTCTCACAACTTCTCAGACCAAGTTATATATATTCTAGTATGAAGTTCTCTGATCTGTGCTTATGATAAATTTAGGATATAAGGCCAATTTTACAGCTGGTCTCCTAGCAATTTGGAACAATCATGTATTACACCACATTGAAGACCTGTTGAAGACAGGTGAATTACTATTACAGTCATTAAGTTATCAGAATTCTGTCTGTAAAAAGGTACACTCACTTAACAGTCCACACCAGACCATAGTCATAGATATTAAATCAGGATGCCTGGAGTTTGTTGAAGTGGCAGTAAATTCCATCTGAATAGGATTGAATCAAGATTCATTCATCTATTCAGAGTAAATTGTGTTATGATTTCTTGTTATAAAATATTGCATGAATTTAAAAGCTGAATGGGGCAGGGAGAAACTCTTGTGAAAGGTGGAATATCACTGAAATAGCTGCAAACTGCTGCATTAAGAGTCACTATGAAAAACTGACTGAAAAACTGAGTCATACTGGTGAAAGAGCAAAAGCTGGCAAAACCAAAGCAACTGACCATATTATTGTTAAAAAAAAAAAAAAGACATAACAGAAAAAGTAATTCTATAATCACCCTATACTGTATGTTGATACACACTGAGGTCTGGGAAAAGCAGTGCTCAGCAGCACTACAGCACTTATATCTGCAGCACAAGAAGCAAAAGGAGAAGAGAAATGCAGTAGAAGACTATACTTACAAAGTCAGCTTTCAGTTTGTCTATATCATCTTGAAGTTGAGCAAGATTTAGACTGTTTGCAGTATGTCCGAAATAAATCATGATGACAGACAGAACAAACAAGCTGTAAGTCTGGCAAGTCATCTTCTTGGTGGTGGCTCAGTTCAAATGCTCAGATAACTTCTAGGAGATGTCAGATCTAAGCTCAGTGAGCTTCAGCTTCTAATAGTTGTATCTTCTATTAGAAGAAAGTAGACGAATGAACTTCATCTGCCTGTCAGTGGTATTTATACCTGGTCTTGAAATTTTTTATTTCGTCACATAGGCTGTGTATATTTAGGCAAGATAGTGTCAGATAAGATTTTGCGTTGGGCTGGTTGAGAGAATCCCTCGAAAGTGTCTTTCTTAAAGCATGGTCCTGGAAAATTTTTCAGTGGTTTGTCAGAGGGTAAAATTTACGTGGCAATTTCTGAAGTTTCTTTTACCCATGGTGGGGAAAAAGAGGGAAATTATGATACTGATAGAGGACTATCCCTTGTGGCTCAGGCATACTCTTGCAAGCTATCTGAAAAATCGTATCATGTGGTTAAGGGGTCAATATAACAGCCAACTCATTTCTGGTATTCTTTTAAAGTAACCACTGAGACTGCTGTGGCATATACCAGAATCACTTTAAATTTTAAATCTCCTATCCTTCCTCTCCTGTCCTTTCATGAAACACTAATTTACTTCTTTACATAATCTAAAGTCTATTCTAGAACTTTCTCATTATTTACCTCTGAATTCAAACTAGACTTAAGGAAAAAGAGATTCTAGCATGGACTCAGTGATGTATTAAATATCTCTATGATTCCCTACTATCCGTAGAATATTTTCTACTCAAGGCACTCATCTGTGAATGACAATGATTAAATTTCCTCACCTGCAAATTAACTTGCACTTATGTATGGGAAATATGAAAATAGAAAGACACTGACACTTTTTTAAAAAGCCCAGTGGAAGCAGACAAACAAGATGATCTCCAACTGTATATAGATCCTTGCAACATATATGTTTAAGGTTGTTGGAGATGGGTTCTTCTACAGGCTGTGAACTCTGTTTTGAAGAACATCATTAAATAAAAAAAAAAGCTTATTGTGCAGAGTTTATGATGAAGTCAGTAATTTTAGGCTGTAATAAATGAATGTAGGGTAGGTAGTAGGTTCATGAGGAAAAGAAAAAGAACCTAATAGGAAAAGAAAACAAAAGAGAGAGGATCGGGAAGGGGGAACATATGGACTTAGTTCACAAACTCCCCAGTGGAGGATATCTGTAGACCATCAGAAATAGAAGGGACTCAAAGTGGCCACCATCTAGAGTGATTTGAGCTCCCTGCACAGTCCCAGATATGTCTTCAAATGTTCCTTATACAAGAAGTTGTCTCCTTCCTCTACAGCACCTCAAACCTCGAGATATACCCAGTAATTCTACTACTGTTTTTTTTTATCCAGGTTAAAAGATCTCCGTCTACAGAATAAGTCTAGGCTGCTACGATCACTGCAAACAGGGAACTGTCATATTGCTGACAGAAGCAGCAATTCCCATCACCAGTCACAGGCCCAAAATCTACATTCAAAACTCCCTGGAATCTGCAACGTACCAAGATGGTGCGCATCTCACAATGTAAACAGTACTGCACTAATATTACAGCTGTAATTGTACTTGAAGTATTAATGCTGAACAGCACCCTTAATGGTTTTAACTTGGCAAATTGAGACAGTTTAAGAAATGACTTAATTGCCAGAAATGTAGCCATGAAGGTGAGGTTGATAATGATAATCATGGCTATTCAATGACTACTCAAAGCTCTGAACAAAACTCAGTCACCATGTTAGAAATACAAAGTGAACTCATTTATGTGCAACATAATATCAATACCAGTCTATCAAGATGAAGCTGGATCAGGCCCTGGGCAACCTGATCTAGCTGTGGATGTCTTTGTTCATTGCAGGAGAGTTGGACTAGATTACATTAAAAAGTCTCTTCCAACTCTAAGGAACTCTGTGATTCTGTGATTCTCTGATTCTGTCGGTGATGTGAAAATACCTGGATTGTTTTGCAAACAAAGCAAGGTCAAAATGCATGTCGTGGCACAAATAAACATAGGTTCATATGCGAGGGAAATATAATCCCAGGAGATGAAAACTGAAGTCAGTAATGCTGCCTTCCTGTGTGTATAACTACTTACAGTGTGCCAGGTCAGACTGCTGTGTTAAGCATATCAGACATACATTTTTATCCACATGAGAATAGCTTCCCTTTGATCTCCCATTACTGAACAGAATGTTCAGTTTTAAGAATATTAGAAATAAGAAATACCAGAATTAAAGGATTTTTCCACTGCACATTTTGTAGATGCTGGTTGAAAATTCTGGGGATTTATATAGCTAATTTCATCATTAGATCTCATCACATGTCAGAGGATACCATAATCAAACATCGAATTTTGCAGGTAAGAAAATGGAGGCAAAGAGCAATGGGATGGTTCATGATCATTCAGCATCTAGGGATGGCAAATCTAGAAACACAAAAAATATCTTCCAGTTTCAGTCTGGTCTTTTGCCCACAAAGCTTCACCATAAGCATTATATCATAAACTGAGACAATAGATTGAAATACAATAGCAAAGAAAAAGAAATCCATGTATAAATAATAAATAAATCCATGATGTAGTTTTGCCATACTTTCTTCTGAGTGTAGGTCCAGCTTGCAGGTGCCAGTATTCTGACTATTAAGGTTATATTACTATTTCAGTACTTCTATTCATGACCACATTTGAATTATCAGACAAACAGTTGAATATTCTGTGGCAAATGCTTAATCTGGTGACAGGACAGAAAATGTATTCTAACATAAAAATTCTTTACATGCATAAGTAAGTTGTGCCATGTTAATTTTTGCATGCATTTATAATGACTGCCTTTTCTATTAGCACATGCCATCACCTTTCCAGATCATCTTTAAACTAAGTAGCAGCCTGGATTAGGTGGTCAGAATGTGAGGGCCCTCAAGTCCCAGGGGTTTTGTTTTGCTTTTAACTGGTTTGCCTTCTGTTCTTGCACAGTGAATCCAAACAGGTCTCCATTGTCTCATGTATGCCTTGTTGGCCAAGGACAGTGAGCAATAAAAGCACAAGTAAGGATATTTCATCTACATTGTCTTTCCTGAGCATCAGAATCATTACATACGAAATGGGATATCCTGTGAATATCTTTGCTCCTCCAGACAGAGACAAGGGCTTAAGACCATCCAGCTCTTTGACTGTCTTCCTTGGTAAGTATGTACTGAGCACATGCTAGATGGGAATGAATGCTTGCTACTAATACCAAGATCTTTGCCTGAGCACTAGTTGTTATCGAGGTGAAAGAGATGCCAGAACAGTACTGAAAAGACTTGTGCCATGTGTAATCAGAATGGTCCTTGCGTGTAGCACAACAGTTACATCTCTCTGTCATCTCTTCCAAAAGCAGTAGGAAATTAAACCAAAGCATTTTTTCATTTTGCTGCCTGGAAATCCTCTGATACTTCATGCAAAGTGGAGGTTTCACACCCTTTTGTTCAGGCAATACCTTACATCATTCACACAATTATGTCCTTGCACAGTCATGTCAAATTTAACTGTGACCACTGACTTAAGTTTTTTCCCTTTCATTTTTTATTTTATCTGAAATCTTCAGTGTGCTGACTAAGTAGTTACCAAGGAACTACACTTACTAGCCCAGATCTCTGTGAGACTTTCATTTCTCTAAAACTCGGTGCCCCTTTCTACTACCACTGCGCAAGGAAAGCAGCCCAGGACTGGAAAACCCATTCTGACCTGGTGTAACACTTCATTCTTTGCGTTTGTTTTTTTTTGTTGTTTTTCTTTTTTTTTTTTTTTTTTTTGTTTTTGTTTTTTTTTTTAATGTAGAAGTAATTCCTTCTGTTCTTCCTCCACAATGCTGGGGGACAATAAGTGGTCTAAGTGACTGAAGTTTTACACACTTTATACCAGCACTGCATAATTTCTAAATATAATTATTCATTTTACAGCTATCTATCTGCAAAGTGGATGCCTTGATAATCAGACTTCAAGACTTTGTAACTAGTCCTTGTGAACACACTGAAAGACTAACATTTTTCTCTACCACCAGAAGGCAGAGAGAGAGGGAAGGGAGGGGAGGGAGGGAGGGAGGGAGGGAGGGAGGGAGGGAGGGAGGGAGGGAGGGAGGAAGGGAGGAGGGAGGGAGGGAGGAAGAAAAGGAAGGACCCCCATCCCTCCCTTATAGATGTGGATATGTTTCATCAGTGTTATGTAGCTGTCTACTTATGATCACCAAATTTCTATGATATAGAGAATGTTTCCAATAATCATTAGGCTGAGTTTACTTAGGGATAAATTTGGCACAAATCAACTTCTTTGCTGCTTTGTTTTGTTGTGTGTTTGTGTGTCTAAAATCTACATTACAAAATGTGTTCTCCCTCTAAGACATGTGGAGTTTTGGAGTTTTTTTTTCCACTGTAAAATGTTTATCCCTAAAAAGACAGTTTTCATTGAGAGAATTAGCTCCATAATTCCATCTTTTTATTATTTTGGAGATGGGAGTAAGTTCTGAAATTCTCAAAATTACCTGTTTTGTCATTTTCTAATTAAAATATTATATCCTGGCTATTCCGATCACTTTCTGGAAATGTTGTTTGAGAGAATAAGGAAACCTGATTGAGCCATCCTGAAATACTGCGCAAGGAAGATTCTTTGGCCTCTATTACATGATCCTGCCTGCACACAGTTGGCACTGAGAAAAAATATCATAAGCAACTTATTCCTTTCTCACAAGATTTCTCACTCAGATTAGTTGATGAGTCTTCTATAGAAACGTAAAAAGGAGGAAACTAACATCCAGCAGTAATAGATGTCCAGAAAGAGAGATGTCCAGCTAGAGAATTAACTAGTGGTTTCTTTTTTTAAGTGATTAGAGTGTAAAGTACAATAAATAGAAACATGGTACCTTGAGTAACACAGGACATTTGCTTCATACTTTCCTTCAGAATTTCAATTTGGTAACCCCATGTGGGATGAAAAAAGTTTATGAGACGGGAAAGCCTTTCCCCGCAAAACACCAGTGGTGGCTTTTTGAATTAGTAAGAGGAAGTAACTGTCCCATCATTGTCTGAGCACTCATCTACCCTGGAAGAAGAGAAATAAAAGTTTCTGTCTTGAGAGTATATCTTCTTTTCCCTGGGCCCAGTAATAGCAAAATTCAGAAATTGAATTAAAATATTTTCTTGAGATACAGAGTTGACAATAAATTTGAAACAAGTGTAGTTCTGTCTCCCTTTCCTTTCTTTGAAAGACAGTTGAACAGAGGTGTGTAAGGAATTTTGAGGCTAAAAAGTGGGACCTAAAACAAAAGTTGTCACACTGCTGATTGTTCAAGAACAATAATATATAATGGGCACTGAAGAGCTCTCCTTGTTCCTCGTGCTTTGGTAGAGGTTGGTACAAACTGCTTTCCAACTCTCCAAAACAACACAGTCTGCTGTATGTGTGATTAAAATTTTCTGAGTTACCAGCAGGAAATAGCCATGACAAAGGCAAGATGCAGTCCTAAGAAGTGTTTTTTCTTGTAATTAAACATGGAAAATAATAATGGCAGTGTAGAAGACCATGACAGTGAAACAGTATGTGTTTTTACTTCATACTCATACAGTCTGGAGTATTTTCACATATCTACCTCATAATTAAAATCTATAACCATAAAACAGAAGAAAATTCCAGATCTTATTCATTGGTTAAGGCTGTTTAGCTGTTGGCTGTTGTTACTTAAAATACTTCCTGTACCATAACCTCAGAGTATCTATTGGTTTTTCTACATAAAACCTTTCATTTTTACCAGCTCACCTTCATTCTTCCAAGAAGAATAAAACACTTTTGAAAGTTTTCTGTTTTTGGCACCATGGTATCTTTTAAGAGATTCAGCCTATTCTGAGCATTAGATGATGAATTTTACAGTACTTTTTTCCTTTCTAAAGCCTCAATGTATTACGTGATATGATTTTTTTGAATCTCAGGGTTTATTTTAGAGTTTTGGGGTTGGGATTTTTTTTCTAAGCACTTTTTAATTGTCAGTATTTCAGGCAAAATATTGAAAACAAGAATTTTTAAAGCGTAGGAAGGCAAACAGGAAAACTCACTATTTAAATTGTTTTCAGATTCTTCCTAAAGACTTTAAAAAATTTCCATCATATTTATTGTTTTGTACTGACATTAGTATTGTTGATTTTTAATCTTAACCATGCAATGCTATCAATCTGATGCTACCAATAGAACCTCCTGATTTAAGATAAGAAAATTCACAACATGCTGGATGTAAAGTTTTCTGTAAAATAAAGATGTATTTTATAAATATAGATGTCCAGCATTTTCAGAGACTACAGTTCAGTTTCATTTTCTTAGAACCAGATCACATTCAAAAGAAGCCAAAAAGTCATCTGAACTTCTGCATCCAGTGATCTGCCATAGTATGTCACAATGACAATTGGAGGGGACTATGTTGCTTTTAAAGGGAGAAGTCTAAATGGTGCTAGACTCCTATCAGCTGCCTGATAGATGCTGTATGTGGTGGGTAAATACTATCCAGGGTCGACCATCAGTTTCATCAGAGTCCAGTTTGCAAAGCCTCCCAGAACAGGTTTTCCAACCTTTACAACTCTCTGATTGTATGACTACATTTCTCAGTTTTTCTTCATGTGTTGGTTTTTGTGATTTATTTCTTCTCTTCATGTAGGTTGTCTGAATTGCTGGCTTTTATTTGTGGTGGAGGTATTTGAATTAGTTTTCAACAAGAAATTCAAGTACCATCCAAGTTCTGATTGTACTGTTACTTTTGTTTTTCCAACTTAAATATCTTTATCATATAGACACAGTAATGATTGAAAATTAACTTGAATATTTAAATTTGGAGGAAATCACTAGTAATAGCGATGATGTAATGCTTTCATTTCTTCCTGAAATATGTTGAAATACGAGCATTTTGGGGGAAAATCTGTTCATTTTCACATTATTCCTTGCATTGTCTAAAATAATTAAGAAACATGCATATATAAGCACAAATGTACAGACGTGGGCCTGTGGTGGAAGTTAATGATTTGTTTCAAGAATCAACAAGAAAATATCCATGGAATATTTCAAATCAGCCTACAGAGTGGGCATTTATTGTCATAAACTTTTAGAAACGTCCACAGGATATTTCAAGCAGAAACCTTCTGTATGATGTCATCCTTTCTTCTAAAACAATCCAGGAGACAGTTTAGTGGGGATTCCCCTTGCCCACTTTACTCTCTAGTGCCATTCAAAATAGTGTGACTAAACAAACCAATACTCACAGGAAAAAGAAAGCAAATCTGTATGATGATTTGGTCCTAACTGTTTCTGTTCTGCTTCCAGAACAATTATGAGCACGTCAGAAAACCAAGCATACAAGCAGTCCATGCACAGATTTTACTTACAAGTGGACTTTGTGAGAGCAAAGAGTTGCAAAGAGTTTCCATTTAGATTCAGAATTTAAACTGAAAGGAGAAATACGCAAGATTTTTGCTCCTAAGGAGCAAAATAAACTAAAGAAATCTTTCACACCCTAAGTACACTTCCTCTTTATCTCCACAGGAAATAAGACAGCCTCTTAAAAGAGTTACTGTGTGTGGAGAGCAGATGCACTTCATTTTGAAGTCACATACCTTCTTTTTGCAAAGACCTGGACTAGCAGCTGTGAAGTGATCTGAACGGACACTCTCTAATCAGCCTCAGGAAATGCCGAGATTTAATTAGAAAGTGTGGTAATAATAAGTATTAGAAATAAAGATAAATGAGAGAACTGAGTTTCTGTGGCTTTTTTGAAGTTTCTAGCAAGTCTGAGAAAAAAAAATAAAAAATTAAAGACATGAAAACAAATTGATGATGGAGAACAAAATGCAACTTCGTTTGCTAATCTTTTTTTTTTTTTCTGAGGAAATGAAACTCGTTTATCTAGCTGTCAGTTCCTTTCCCCTCAGTAATTTTTGAACATAATCAGCAATTTGATCCTAATTTGAGAAGGAGTCAGAAGATTCACAGTTTCTTTACAATCGGCAGTTAAGCAACAGTAAAGTTGCTCCACTAATCGTAGACCACAAGTTGTTATTTTCAAGTGTCTATATGAGTTGAAAACCATAAGGAGAGGAATATCTTTCCTTATTCAGGTATTTGGTTATTGTGAAATCATATTCCTTAGATCAGTGATTGAAGGATTTGCTAATATCTTAGAAAGCCTATACGATGTCTATGACAATCTGCCAAAACCTATGAAGAAGAATTAGAAAAGGAGACTTACTCTTCCAACCAAACTAATCCTGTTCTCCCATATTAATTGGTACAGGGCTCTGGAGTCTAACTTCATCCTTCTTTGCCTCTGCTGTGCCACATCAGTCAATTCTATGTCTATCGTAGAATCATGGAGTATCCCAAATTGGAAGGGACCACAAGGATCACCAAGTTCAGCTCTTGGCTCCACACAAGACTACCAAAGATTAAACCATATATCTGTGTGGGAAAATTAAAGAGATCTTGTCATATGGTACCTAGAATTGTTTTATTTTTATCTATCTAGTATGGATATGAGTAGCATAATGCCTGCACACCAGGCATTACCTATGGTGTAGTATCACACTATGTACTCAGGCATCATGTAAAAGTTTTGCAAAATCATATATACATGTTGAATATCAATTTTGAAGGGCTCAGATTTCAAGCACATAAACTCTCATTTTCATTAGCACGCTTCAAATGCTCTCTTCTTTCCATGGGAGAATTTTTGTTCAGAAAATCACCAGTTCTGATGAGATATTTGTGTCAAAAATGTCCAAAGAACTTTCAGATTAGCTACTACCTTCTTTCAGATACTACATTTTGTTGTCTTTTTTTTTTTTTTTCAGACATACGATGGGAAGATGTTATCAGAAAATCACTCGATACTCGTCAATAATTAATGGAAGTTCAGGCCACAGACACAAACTAAAGCCAGCTGAAAATAAACTAGAAAAAATCAGTGTAGCAGTTGGGTTCTTAACCTCAGGTTTCTGACCAAACATAGGGCAATTCTTTTCCTTTTTGCTAATGCAGATAGAAGATATCTTGCAGCAATTTCTCATGTCTTATTTGAAATTTTTAAGCACAAGCATTGAATGTTCCAAGCATTGGGAAGCAGGAAACTAAAATGTTTCTGTAGTAGACACTCAATCAAAATAATCAGTCTCAAGGAGACAAACAGGTGTACAGAAAGGAATATATATATGGGAAAAGTGATTAAATGTTTGAAAGTGATCATAAATCCTCTGATGAACACATACAGAATACTATTTTTAAAGTGTCATAATCTCTGTACAGAATTACACTCAAAAGAAGCTATGGTTGGATGTCACTGCTTCCAAGGAAATCTAGGCAGGAAGAGTGTAATTAAGTATTGATTATCTGAAGAAAGAATTGACTTATGTCAGTTTTCTAGTCCTCCTGAATCACAACATTGTATTTGCTTAGGAGTCACATTTTTAGAATGTCTTAGTGTAAGTCTTACAGTAACTCCAGAAGTGCAGTAGAAATTATGAAAATAAAGCAGTAAATTAGTTGTCATGCCAAGAGCACAAGCACCAAAGTTTAGAAAAAGCAGGAGTTAAAAAAGGGGGTGATGACAAAATGTTGTATGCTGCTGAGGGAACTAATAGTCAAAAAGTTTGAAGGAACATCATAGAAAATATAAAATGGAGCTAGGTAAAATATCATTGTAAAATGCATTATTTGGAGTCACGTAGAGTGTCCACCATCCAATACCACAGTTGTACGAAGATAAAATGCAATCAATAGAACATGAGCAAGAAGGTAAATAGTACTGGTAAATGTGTCATTAAAGGAGATACTATTTCTCTGACAGGATGTCATTACATGAGCTATAACTTCATAGTTACATAATGTATTTTCATTTTGAAAAGAAATATTTTGAGAAGTTAATGAGACTAATCAGTGGGTCTGAAGGAAAGGAGAACATGAAGAAAAACTGTATTTTCTGCAAACCAGGATTGTGCAATTATTTGGAATTTACCTCAAAAATAAGAAATGACAAATATGACTGATTAGAATAAGGATCTAGAAATCCTGGTGGACAGCTGAACATAAACAAACACTGCACCCTTGCAGTAGTGTAGGCAAACTGTGCACTAGGCAGTATCAGCAAAACTATGGTTATTATCTCCTGGGATGCGAAGGTAGAAATGAATGTATGATATCAAAGAAGCTTCTGAAGAAGGGCTTGCCAGATTCTCAGCAATCACATGGAGTTTTTAAAAAGATTCAGTTATTGAAACAACTGAAATATTGTAATAAAATTCTTAAAGAAATGTTCTCAAAGAAACATTCAGCACACGCATGGCCTTTCTTAAAATCTGCATATGTTGCATCGTTCTCCCTTGGTGAGAAACAAGGAATCACCAAATGTCCTACAGATCTGGGAACCATTAAAGAAAAGGATAATTCTGAATATAGAGATATACAAGAATTTGCCATAGATGTTAGATTAATGTTCATGAATTGCTACAAACATAATTCTCCAGACCATGAAGGATTTTGCTATGGCAAAAAATCTTCAAAATGTTTCTGAGGTTCATCATTCTGCTCAGCACTTCTCAGTGCAGTCCAGTGCACCCAGTTTGATTTCCAGTTTAAGAGGCACACGGAAAAATAAGAGGATGCAACTGAGGACAACTGATGAGATTAGGGGCTTTGAGGTCTTTACTTATGAAAAATGACTGAAGGAACTGAGTTTGTCTGGCCACAAGATGAGAAAGTTTAGGAATATCTAACCATGATCTTCCACTGCACAAAAAGGAGAGAAGATGGAGATACTCTTTTCATACGGAGTCATGGTGATAGAACAAGAGTCAAAAGCCAGAAGTTTTTCTTCACCATGATAACAACTTAAAATCAGGATAGGCTGCCCAAAAAAGTGGTCAAATATCTCTCCAAAAATTCAAAACTCTACTTAACAGGGCTCTGTATAGGCTAATACACAGCCTTGCTTTCAGCAGAAGACTCAGTGGCATGCCTCCCGTTTCCCTTCTAATCTGGGCTTTTTTATGATCCTATTCTCATGAGAGCAGGCAACCCAATAACCTCTTAAATAACATCAGTAATATAGGAGAGCCCTGACACACAGAAGGAAGCACTTGATGCAGCTAAGAATTTCCTAAATTCACAGCTACTCAGTCCATGCAAAGGCAAAAGGAGAAAAATAGCACAACATGCCATCACCATATAAACAAGTGGAGCATAACAAAAGAAATGAGGTTGGAATAGGGAGAGATTAAAGCTGTGCTGAAGTATTGCTTACAGCATAGCCCAAAAATTAAATAGACACTGTATTTATTTTTTTAATACAAAATCAGTAAATGAACAAGATAATTTGGAGAGTAGCAGACACAGAACTTGGAAGCAAAATCAGGATGCCTGGCAGTGACTGGAATTATACTATCTCTTCTAAAGCAAAAACAGGAGTAAGAAGGTGGAGTTAAGGTTTCTTTCATCAAGGAAACAAACCGTAATATATGGATGTGTAGAAGTTCAACTGCACAAGGAGAAAATTTAGTCAAACCATCAAATGAGTGATAGTAGCTGTCAGAATGGAGTACAGCAAATGTAACAACTGTCATTAAGAAAGGGAGAAATAGCAAGCAAGGCAGATACAGACGTATTATCTGTCAACAATTGTGTGCAAGGCTTTAGAACAAATTATGAAATAATCCACCACTAAAGACAAGGAAGACTGAACTAAGAGGTGCTTAATATAACTTGAGAGTGGGATTAATAAAACAGGGAGGAATGTGATTGTAAAACTGCCAGGTCAAGTGTGTGGATTCCAGTTAGAAGAAGCTGAGATGGCACCCTTTGGAGGAGGAGAGCATCAAAAGAACCATCAAGGCAATCCTGTGATGGACATGGATGCTGTGAGACTTAACTGTACAAAGTATGGTACAGGAGAAGGAAGAAGGCAATAATGCCAATGTACAGTTGTGGATTTGTTCTGTGCTGTAAAAAGTTAGAAGAAGAAATGGTCCAGAAAAGAAGTAGTCATTGTCTGTATTATACAAGTCTGGGAAAGTTTGTCTTGTTCAGATACAGAAAAGCAAATGCTGAGAGAAGACATGACTGTTATCTAAATACATTATCATAGGAAAACAGCGAATTTACTAAGTCATATAAGCTAAAAGAATAAATCGATGCAAGAGAAAGCAGATATAAAATGGCCACAAGCAAATTTAGACCAAAAAAAAAAAAAAAAGATTCCTGGCAATCCAAGCATGAAATTCTGGAACATTCTTCCTAAAAGAACAGGGAAGTATTCATAGTTATAAAACTTCTTGAGTGTGTTGTCTGCATTCTTCTAAACTTCTTCCATGCTTGAGCTCAGTCTAGCTAATTTTTATCTTCCCTTTCATGGAAAAGATTGAATTTACGTCTTCAGTGTCTTTAACAGAGTATGTGTTTACTTACAACTGTTCTTAAGTCCTTCACAATATTTCAGTATTTCAAAGAAATGAAAATTTGGTTCAGACAGAAAATACAATGGTGAAATTACATGTAGAAGTTAGAATATCTTTCTGCATCCTTTTAGTTTTCCTCACAAATTTAGGCCACCTGAATGCACTTTTTGACGTTGTACCAAGAGGACAGTTTGTAACAATTCTGAAATATTTTTACTGTCATTGAAACACGTTCTAGAGATTAGATTCAGTAAATAGTCTTTATCAGATTGCATGTCCCAGAAAATCAATGTGGCCTCTTCCCTTCTATCTATTAAACATCCCTCAAAGATTCACTTTTTTTCTACTGAATAAAGGAATATGTGCCAGCATCTTGTTTTTCATGGCCTGAAGGCAGATAGTGCTGAATATATCTTTTAGCTGAGCATGATTCATATCACTGAAATATTCTTCTCAATTATCTTCTCGTGTCAGCAGAGCTTTTTGAGAGTACAGGGAATGCAAATGCAGGCTGTAGGTCTCAGAGAGGCTAATCTGCTGACATGAATTGCAGCCCTCTGTAACCATTTACAATCTAAAATTTCAACAACCTTGGCTTTGCTCATTCAAGTGAAATGAGAAATTTTTCTAAAATCCTCATATATTTCATGGAACAAGAAACCCTCTTCCATTTCATTAGTAACAGAAAAGGAGCCCCAGAAGGCCAGAAATAGCTCAAAATTGAGAAGATGACCTATCATCTTCCATGAAGTTCCCTCCTCACAGTGGGAACTTAGCAACAGCAGGGGTGAGGACAGGTACCTGCCCAAGAAACTCTCAGTTTAATGCTGACGTGGGCTGCCCTTCTCCAGCCACCACTGTGGTCGTCCGCTGGCTTGGAGTTCACATCTGCCAGCCATTGTGCTGCGTTTTACGTGAAGCGCTCTTTCCTCTGCTGCGGGTAGAAAAACAGGCTGCCTTTTCCACTGACAGCGTGTGGTTTCTCATTCACAAATTTTGTTTCCTCACATATAGGAGGCTTGAGTGTCAGTGCTCTATCAAGTGACTAATTTACCACGCCTGTGGTTTATCTCGCTGAGCTCTCTTCAACTCTTGGAAAATGCTACTGTTATTCCCTGATTGCTGTACAGGAATTGAGAAAATATCTAAGCTGGCATGACCAAGTTTATCTAGGAGACGTCAGTGGGTTCTTTGCTTGTGGTTAGGGACAACAGACTGGGCTGGCATATACCTTTTCTTCTTTCTTGCAGAGAGAGAAAGCTGAAAGAATTGATGATGCTTGATTAACAGTATGTGTGGGTTATTGAGCTTCAGCTGTGAAGATCAACCCCCTGTAACAACCTATGACCAAATCATCAGTAGAAACGACCATACAAAACTGCCCTGTACCTTTGCTACTTCGAGGACATTGTTTCCTTGTCATCAGTTCAATGGAAAGCATGATTGCACCATAAGTACTAAAATGACTTAAAACAAGCAGTGTGTGTGTGTGTGGGGGGGGGGGGGGGGGGGGTGGAAGGAAAAGTATCAATCAGTTAATGATAATGAGAGATGTGTATTAATAGGCCAAAACCGAGGTATTAAATCATGAAGGTCTCCGAGACATTGGAGATAAAAAGTTGTGATAATTGACTAGAAGGCTGATTGAAAAGCAAAGAAGCAAAGAAGAATCTGCATAACCCTTAAAGGAAAATGAAGTTTTGTGTACCCAGCCACCACTAACCCACCAATACTCAGCTGTTTGTTATGTAAGGTCTGGATGAAATGTCCATACCATACAGACTCTGGTAAACCAGAAGATGCATAAAAAACTGGTTGCATGGTCAGGCTCAGAGAGGGGTGGTGAACAGAGTTAAATCCATCTGGTGACCAAACTCAAGTGATGTTCCCCAGGCATCAGTACGGGGGCCCATCCGTTTTTAGTATCTTTATTGATGATCTGGACAAGGGGATTGAGTGTACCCCCAGTTAGTTTGCAGATGACACCAAGCTGGGGAGAAAAGTTGATCTGCCTGAGGATAGGAAGGCCCCACAAATGGATCACTACAGGTTGGATCAATAGGTTGTGTCAGCTGTATGAGTTTGAACAAGAAGATGCACTTGGGTCAAGACAATTCCATGCAATGCTACAGGTTTGGGGCAGAATGGATGGAAAGTTGCAAGAAGGAAAAGAATCTGGGAGTATTAGACAACAGCTGTCTGAACACGAGCCAGTAGTGTGCCCAGGTGGCCAAGAAGGCCAACAGCATCCTAACTTGTTCAAGAAACACTGTAGTCAGCAGGACCAGAGATGTGATTGTCCCCTGTACTCAGCTGTAGTGAGGCCACATCTCAAGTACTGTGTTCAGTTTGGGGTTCCTCACTACATGAAAGACACTGAGGCTCTGGAGCACTAGTCTTATGGGGAGCAGCTGAGGGAAATGGAATTGTTCAGACTGGAGAAGAGGAGGCTCAGGGGAGACCTTATCACTCTCTACAATTGCCTGAAAGGAGGCTATGGTGAGATGAGAATCAGCCCCTTCTCCCAGGTAACCAGTGATAGGATGAGAGGGGCTGGCCGCAAGGTGTGCCAGGAGAGGTTCAGGTTGAATACTAGGAGAAGTTTCTTCTCAGAAAGAGCATTGAGGCCTTTGGCATAGGCTGCCCAGGGAGGTGGTGGAGTCACTGCTCCTGGAAGCGTTCAAGAAATATGGGGATGTGGCACAGAGGAACATGATTAGTGGGCATGGTTGTGGTGGGTTGACAGTTGGACTAGATGATCATAGTGGTCTTTTCCATCCTTAATATTTCTATAATGCCACTCCAATGCCAGCTTCCTCTGGTGGCCTCTCCCTCTGTATATCTTCTCTCAATAAGATGTTAAATTCAGATTTTCATGGTTTTTTCTCTCTGAAAATTCAAAAACCAGGAAATGATAATCAAACAAATGTTATTACTTACATATTTTAGCATGTTATGTTTTTCCACTGCTATACTGTGCTGATGAATCTTAAGGAAAAAGATTTAATGAGGCTCAATGTCCCTAAAAAGATCACTAGGAACTGAGGCGAGAAGGAGGGGTATAGCAGGGAGCAGGACTGAAAGCAGACAGGAGTGGGCTGGTGGTCATGTCCACACCAATGACTATCAGACCCACTCAGAAGAGAGGTCGAGGCACTTCGCATAGTGTCTAATCTGTGCTACAATAATGGCCATCCTGGCTGAGGGGTCACCAACATTTGTCCTGTATGAAATGCATGGCTTAGTGACAGAACAGCATCCCTGTAGCTATGTAGACTCATTGCTCATGTTCACACAGCATCCAGCTCTGTAATCTGGAAAGTCTAGAAGTGTCAGAAATATCAAAGTCAGATTTCTACAGCTCCTATCAGAGGTTTTTGAGACTCAATTGTCTAATGACCCTGGCAGCCTGATTCAACACCCTGGCTGACCATGCTATGAGAAGGAGGTCAAACCACAGTCCTCTGAAGGTTCCTGTCTGCCTGAATTACGCAGTGACCCTGTGGCATTATGTTAATTGATGACCTTCAAAGCTGCAACCCCATCCACAGGACTGTAAAATCATTATCCAGAATGTTTTGCAGATTAGCACTCAAACTTATTCCTGACATATGTTGACAGCATTTTTATTCTATGATTGTCTCCAAATTCCATCAGTGGTTTTATATTTTCATTGCCTTCCTTTTCCATCTAGCAAAGCTCTTTATACACCTACTGCTTGCCTTTGTGTTTCCTAATCTCTCTTCCAGTGGATCCAATAGAATAGAAATGCTGAGCTAAGAATTGATTTTAAAATTAACTCTGAACTGAAGTGAAATCTGAACTAAGGTTAGACTGTTCTCTGAGCATGTGCATGGAAACCCTCCAACTTCTGTTGGTTTTCACAAGTGAATACCACAGTGGCCATCGGTATTTACAATAAAGTTTGGGTAGAGATTGGGGAACATTGTAAAGTGACCACAGCTGTGCTGTGTGAGCACTGGCGTAACTTTTCCCTTCCAGTAACAGTTCTGCCTGTGCAGAGATCCACCCCCTTCTCAGCTCTCCCCTATCTAGCGCTGTGTAGGTGCTGGTGAGGAAACTGACATGAGCTGCATCTGGGCTTAGGGTCTGCAGGAGGCTGTTCTGAGAAGGATCTTGCTAACCTTTAGGGCATAATTCCATGTGTTTCCCCTCTGACTACATCTTTGCAATGAGGAGGCTATTATGGATGTTGGTGTATGTTGTGGGACTAGAGAAACAGTGATCAAATGACCAAATCTGACACAAATTACATCACTCTCCAAAGTCCATTCTTATTCTGTGTTACAGGAACAGTTATGTTCCTTCCAATGCCCTCTGAAGGAAACCATCACAATGTATACTGGGGAATACTTTACAGTACCACCTCAGGGCTCCAGCTTGGATGAGGAATTGCTGTACATGGTTCTGGCTATAGCAGAAATTACTCATTAAGAAATGGTCTCTGGTCTGGTTTACTTCACTGAAGTAAACCTAGGAAAATAAAGTAAGTTTGTAACCGGTCTTATCTTTGATGGAAATTGTTCTCTTTGCGTGACTGTTGCTATGTTATTTGCATAACACCAAAAGTACAGATGCAGCTGCCACTTTCCACTAGATCCGTGTTTTTCAAGAAGTTACAAGCTAGTGAAAATTTTAATGCACAGACGCACATTTTTCATTCTTATTTTCACAGTGACAGACACAAAATACCTTTTTTCCCTGTAATAAAAGTCACTATTCTCAAAATACCAAAACAGTGTGTAGCACAAGCCATGCTACACAATCTCGATAATTAACACTACATACACATTAGTTTCCCTCTGAGTATTTCCATACACAAAGCAAAGAAAAAGTTACATATGCAAATAATAGATATTTTTTCCATCTGCCAAATGAGAATGATGTCTTAAAGAAATGACATATGATGAACACTTAAGTCTGTCGAAAATTCATATCTGATTTATAAACCTAAATCTTTGGTTAGATGCCATCTTTCTTCCTCTGCATTTTTTACTTCAATTTTAAAGTTATGGCAATGGAATATTTTTTTAAAAATCTTCTGTAAATCCATCTCAGCTTTACATACAGAGAAATTACTTATGAAACATCATCTAGCACTTTTTCCATTAATTGAAGTCAAAAGTAAACTGGGACTAAGACGAGTCTTGTTTTCTAAGAGTGACACCTAGAGTTTCATCTGAAAAATTAAAAAGGTTTTCTATATTCATCCAGGTTTAGAAGACAATAGGCATTTTTTCAAGCTTATTACTTTGAATTACCAGTTAAATATACTTAATAGTAATTAATTTAATGAGTTTTTGTGCAGATGCTATACAAAATTGTTGTTAAATGGACACATTTAATCTGTCATTTACTGGAACAATTCTCTATAAAATGAAGGCCTTTATTTTGTAGGCCTCAAATTTGTGTATTCATTGATGAGCATTAAATTGCTTTGGAAGTGTGATTCACATTACTGCATGAAGGCATGCACTGTGCCCAGAGGCAGTTTTATAGACAAGGTGACTGAGAGTCTGCAAAGTATCCTAAACAATGAAGAAAATGAGGGTGAGAACCCCAGATCCTGAGGTTTTTTGCCATACGATAACCTGATTTTCCCATCATGTGGAGGGAGGAATCAGGGCTGAGTCTTGCTCCAGACTGATCCCAAAAGGTTCTCCTTTGGGAGGACTCCTGCCTCCACCCAGAGCTAACATATCAGCACAGTGTCTGCCTTTGTCTCTCCTCACCCCATCTCTGCGAAGCACTGTGCAAATCACTGAGGAAGAGGGTGCTTCTTGTGGGTTGATACCTAATTAGACAAACTACTTAAGTTCGACTGAAATTCATAAAAATCAGCTATTTGATCCATTTAGACCAGACATGGCCAACCAGAGGCCTTGACCACATGTGGCTTGGCTCTGCATGTCCTGCAGCCACCCCTGCACAGGGAGGGCATAGCGCAGTGCTAACTCAAGTTGTGGCAAATAATGCTAAACATTTTTATGCATTGGCTAAACACAGCCCTGTGAACAGCAAGAACTATGGAGCCCTGCTTTCCATCCTACTAAAGGAATTTGAGAAATGATATCAAGACTGCAGAAAAAAAATCGTCAATTTTTTGGTATATTTGCAACTGAGTTTTTAGTTAAATACATTATTGTGAATTTTCACATGGAATGTATTGAGTTGGAATCAGATATTCAACTATAAAATCCAATTATGTCTCTTCACCAGTCTTTTAAAAGCCCTGTCTCAACAGAGAGAAATACTCCTCACTTCACATTATCTCTTATTCGTGTCACTGCTTTTTGGCAGTACATATATTTGTGAAAAAATTATTTTCAGGGACAAAACACAGGAAGAGTAAGATTTCATCTAAACTCTCTGACTAATGCCTTGAGAACTCACAGAGAATTGCAGCCACTGCCATTGAACCTGTCTGATGCATGAGTTTCGAAAAATAAGGTCAAATATCCCACTAGTTTTATGCTTTTGTTGCTCCCTCTTTTTTAATGTTTTAATAAGAAGTCTAAAAAATAATGGAAGTTTTGTTAGTTATAGACACAAACTGTATCATATTTTTTATATGTGGCCCAAGACAATTCCTATTTACTCAGTGGGGTCCAGGCAATCCAAAAGATTGTACACCCATGATTTAAAATCCAACTGTTTCTATCTTTTTGTGTCACATAAGTAAGCCTTCAAAAAACAAAGCAGCAAAACTCACTTTGAGAAATCTTTATAAACCACTTCAAAACTTGAAAGAAGCAGTTGTTACTTTGTTCTGGAAACTCCTTTTTGATGCCAGCACTGAGCACAGAGTTCATGTCCATCTTCCCTTTTTATCACAGTGGAAAACACAAATACACCTGCAAATCTAAAATATGAAGTTAAGGCTGTGTTTTAGCCTGTGACTATCCTAGGTGTTATCATTCCCAAATGGTAAAAAAAAATAATAATCTTAAAAGGCTGTGGGATACAAGTAACTTGGAGATGATTCCTCAGAGCTAGGAATGCTTTTGTTTTGTCTTAGAATGAAATATGCTCAAATAAAATACAGCAGCCTGGTAAGTTACTTCAACAAAACCTGATGTTTTGTATTCTGCAGCTTCTTCTAGTAATAAAAATAAATGCATAGTAGAATATTATAATGTGATATAGCATACTACTAATTATACAACAGAAGATTAAATCCCATTCTGACTGCTAAATACACAGGCGCTTGGGTGGAGCTCATATTCCTCTGGAATGCTGGAGAAAGTGCTCTGCAGACCTACACAGTGGATGGAAGGGGCAGAAGGCAGCTTTCTTGACCTCACTTACTCATTTTATGTAATTCAATTTATGTTCTGGATCGACAAGAACCTGTCAAATTTAGATCACCATGTAGGAGGAAACACAAGGCTCATTCTCCCAGAGCATGAAAGTGAAATTCACAATTTTTTTTTTTTTTTTTTGACAGGTATATCTATTATCCTTCACGAGAAACAGATTTAAAGTTGTAGTATCAGGCAGTTGTTAGGAACAACTACAGTAAATTAGATATTCTTCATTGATTGAGAGTTCTTTGTTGTGGTTTGTTTATGTTTTGTTTTGTTTCATTATGTGTTGTTTGATTGCTTGAGAATTATTTCAGCAAATTATTTACTGTTTCATTAGCTTTCATAGGAGAGTTTGCAGGAGAATTCTTCTTACAAAATATCCTGCTGTGAGGACAGGCTGAGAGAGCTGGGGCTGTTCAGCCTGGAGAAGAAAAGGCTGCAAGGAGACCTGATAGCAGCCTTCCAGTATCTAAAGGGGAGCTACAGAAATGAAGGGGAAAGATTCTTTAGCAGGGTCTGTGGTGATAGAACAAGGGGCAATGGCTTCAAGCTTAAAGAGGGTAGATTTAGGTTTGATATAACGAAAAAATCTTGTACAGTGAGGGTGGTAAGGCAGTGGAACAGGTTGTCTAGTGTTGTGGTTGATGCCCAGTCCCTGGATACTGTCAAGAATAGACTGGATAAGGCCCTGGGCTACCTGATGTAGCTGTGAGTGTCCCTGTTCATTGCAGAGAAGATGGACCAAATGGCCTTCAGAGTTCGTTCCAGGTCTAAGGGTACTATGTTTCTATGATTCTGTGATTTTCACTGTTGTCTTTCACTTCTGCCCGCGCTTAATGTTCAGTGGTTGAGGAAGCTGGAGATCAGAGAGGGTGTGAAAATGCTGCAGGTAAAAGAACATGAGCTCAACTTTGTGAAGCTGTCAATCCCCGCTTGACTCATTATGTGAGAGGTAACACTGGTTTCTTCATGTATCTCATTATTTTACCCGTGTAACCAATTTTCTGTCTTTGGAAGAGCAACAATAAATTGAATCTACCTGAGGATCACTCATGCTGTCAGCTGTTGATTTTTCCCCTCCTTTTAGAAGTCTTCAAATCATCCTTCTTTTTACAAAACTGGTGGGATATATGTAGTCGGGTGAGATCATGGTAAAATAAAAAGAAAAAGATCAGCAAGCAGAAACAAGCAAGTATGAACATGTATGTACATAAAAATCATACTAAAGCATCTCCTTTATTTAAGTAAAATATTTATCCTAAAATGTCAACAGGTCAGCTTCTCTGGTTAACATGCAATGCCTGTAGTCAGCACAGGGCCACCTAGAGGCCTATGTGAAAGGCATGTTCCAGTAACATGGTACTGACAGGTGAGCTCTAAGCACACAAAGCTCTCACTTTCATTGCCGTTCCAGCACCTTGAGTCAGTCAATGGTATTTCCCAAGAACATCCACTTTAATAGAAAAATGTTCTGTATTTCAACATCTAATGAATACAGTTGCTTGAAGTTAATTGCTGGAACACAAAGCTAGAAAGCCAATGTTATGACAGTTCACTGCTTGTGCTGAAAGGCTCATGTCTTCATTGCATGCCTTTTAATGTGAAACGTAAGTACAAAGTAATTGCTTTGTGTTTTCATTGAAGATCAGCACTTGAACCTGTCTGAGATTATTTGTTATATTAAAAAAGGCTGTGTTTAATATTACTGTATTGCCATCAGAAGCTGTTCCTGCTGAGATTTGCTGGCAGGTTCCCAAAACAATGGTGTACTGTTTCTTTCTTAAATGATCTATAGCATGTTAACAAGTAACTTTGCACATTGCAATTTAAAATTGCCACAAGCGATCAGAGAATAGGCAGTATGTTGCAAAGTTGTGGAAGGACCTGGAAGAGAAAGCCAGCCATGTAGCAGGACCCTGAGCCACAGGAAAGGCAAAGGCAAATAGAGTTTGTGAGCAGGGAGGGGTGAGGTGGGGTTGTAAGGAATTGCTTAATCATGGGCTAGCACAGAGATCTGATTCCTAAAGAAACAAGTTCACTCATAGATTCACTCATGCTTTCTGCCAGGATGCTGGGCAGTAGCTCACAAGTGTTTATAAAGAATCTCACCTTTATGGCAGTTCAGTCATATAGATGAGGAATTCTTTCATTACCTAGATAATTTCTTCTAATAAGTCTAAAAAAATGTAGGAAAACTAGCACTCCATCTTCATCCTGAACTATGCAAAAGATCTTTTACAAACAGCTACAGATCAAGTGAGTAATAACTTCCCACAAATCTCACTCCAACCATTTTCAATCCCAGTAAATGGTGATCTACTAATCATGCTTTTTACATTGTGTGATCTCAGGTAGAGTGTGTGACATGCATGAGTCATAGACAAAAGTTTTGTCATTGTTTGGAATATGTTTATTAGGTATCAATTATAACTTTAAGTTAATAATAATGATAAGCAGCACATACTTAATTTTTCTTATTTAGATGTAGAATGGCTTGTGCATAGTTACATATCTATAAAATATATTTATATATATATGTTGGAGGAAGGATTTCTGGAGTGTTACTTTAAATCAGAATCACACAAGGGTGGCACAGGGCATGGTTAGCTACTGATCCGTGCAGTAGTAGACTACAAGGTGGGCTCGTGCAATGTGTCCAGGGGCTGCCTGTGAGGCAGCAAGCTGGTGGGCAGGACATGAAGCACATCATGCTGTAACTGTTCGAGGGGCTGCTCTTGTACTGAGGGTAGGTGTAGCTGCCATGACAACTCTGAAAGATCTTTGAAGTCCCTCTTTCTGCTGTTTTTTTTTACAAAAGCTCTCCCCCAGTGTGACAGAGCTGCTGCCAGGCCAGTTGTACATCCAGCACACAGTTGGTTGTCAGGCCTTTTCAGTAAAGATCTGTTCTTAATATAGAGGTGTTGCGTTTGTGAGTCACCTCCTTGCTTCTCATTCAATAGTTTGGATGTAGGCCTGAATCCAGGGAAGGAGAATATCCAACTCACTTATGGCCTTGTAGACCCCCTTGTCCCCAAGCTGTCAAGAAGATAAAGGCATTAGAAGTTAAACCACCCACACCACCAAAGCAGGAGCCAACACCTCCTGCTCTTACCTTAAGAAATGTTTTCTTTATATTTTTGACAGCAGAAGTTAACCTTGTGGATGGAGCACATGGAAGCTGAAGGGATGAGAGAAACGAAAAGAGCTTGTTGCAACAAGGATGCTGATGGAAATACAAAAACAGTGAGGAAGAGACAAACCCACAGTGTGGCACCATTGGACTATGTGTAAAACGTGTGAAATCAGCACCTCCGGCTACTACAGAAGTGTTGTTTTACTTGTGTACTTTCTGGAAAACTGAGATCACGCTACAAAAACTGTAACTTGGGTATCACCATGTCTTCAAATTACACATTTCCTATTTTATCTCAGGGGTCTTTATACCAGTGGCAGTTACAGTTTTGTATGCTGCAGTCTAGCAGTAAGGCTCAGGTCCTTTAACTTGAATTTTCAGCCTGTCAGCCCTGCTGACAAGGGGTGCCCAAACTGGTACCCACTGCCCTAGGGTGCCCCAACAGCTGTGTCACCATCAGCTGCTCACTGTGCCCAATATGCATGCTCACAGGTGTGCATCACAACACTTCTAATTCCATTTTCTTGTTTGCTTTTTTTGGAGCACTCTGGATAAGCTTTCTACACAACACCTTCAACATTGCTACCTGACTTCAGCTCTTTATGCTCTCAAAAGAAGAATCCTGCTGTGGAAAAAGGGACATATCTGTTATTTTCCAGTTTACAAGCAAAGAAAGCATTTGGGAAAAGGAAAAAAACCTGACTCAGATGTCCTGAATTCATTTGAAAAGTGGTGACCACTTAAATAGACAGTGAGTCAATACGTCCTCCTCACAGACTTTTTTTAAAAGGAGCACAAACTTTCATTTCAAGTTACTTTCTGTGTATGTTAAAATCACCTTACAAACTGAAAATGTAAATAAAATTAACTTGCATTTTTAAGCCTTTAAATAATCCTCTAACTTGGGCAAATCTTCATGACGTGGGTTTTTTTATTTGCTTTTTTTTTTTTTTAAGGTCAGTTTGCATGATGCAGATTTCCACACAAGTAATTCAGAGCAAGTGAACAGCAAGAAAACAAGCTTGCTCATTTCAAGCTATGCTGCAATCTCTGCTGAAGACTGACAAACTCTGTTTGCAATGATAGAGCAATATTAAAAATCCTACAATCAATGTATTGCCTTTCTGTACACCATTCAAATATAAGGAAAAACTTTTGTAACATCCTATTGATGTAGAAACACCCTCAGAAGCAGCTGCTGTTCTCAGCACTGTTGCCTTCTCAGTAGGGCACATGAGCAAGCAAATGGGCTTTTGCTGAGAATAGTGGTTCTGCAGCTGCATGTGCCCAGTGTCCAAGAAAAAACGTACAATCCCTTTAAGTAGTAGGCTTGCCAATTTACCTGGCCAAATTAGAGACAGAGTACACAAAAGAATATAGGATGGGCATATATATAAAGGTGTCACTGTTTCCCTCACTTGCATAAAGAACTTGACCTGTGAAAGATGATGAATTTCTTATGCAAGTATGTTGCCATGGTGGAAATCCCCTCTGACAAACATCTTAGAATTCAAATATACAAGACGCACTAAAGGATTCATCTCTCTTTCAATTGTGTTGATTGTATTGTTCCAATACCTCAAATTTTGACAGACACTGATAATTATAACAGTGTTGAACTCTGTAAATAATGACTGCAAATTGCAACTATGTAGCATGACTTAGATGTTGAACCTGAGAGCTGGGGGAGTTTTCTTCCATTGAGATCTAAACATTTTTACATTATACAAATATTTTGGTTGTTTTCTGAGATACAGCACTGCAAGGAGATGTCTGAAGTTGTTTACTTTTGAACTGCAAGTATTTGTGTGCATATAGAGCCAATGTCCCTTTTCTTACAGGCTGACACACATTTCAGATTAGACAAAGTGCTATTTCAATAACATTTCATTGACTTTTCACTCTGCCTTCACTTTTTAAAATTAGCATAGACATTTGCCTGTCTAGTCATGGTTGTATTAAAGTTTATGTCACATTTGACTTTTTGTGACACTGTGACTTGTAAGGACTATAGATTTTGGAGAGAAAAAAAAAATAACCATGGATGATAAAGCTTTAAGATATACCTTCATCTTATTCATCTGCCCTTAAAAGAAGAACCAGGAGGTATGGCCTCAAAGGACATTCTGCAGCCTAACATGTATGTGACAAGAGGGGAAAGAGAACCAGCCCATAAGTGATGGAGTCATTTTATTATCACCCTTTAATCTATGTGCACATTTGCACTGGCAAAAGTGTGTACTAACTGCTGTCCTGGTGTCATTTGCAAGGTGGGATAATGATATGGCATCAGTAGAAGTACCTCTTCCATGGGACACTTCAATTTGGACATGCTGCCAGTGGGCAACAGCTTCAACTGTGGGCATAGTCGATACATGAATACTGCTCCTTTGTGGTTTATCCCACGTCATAGAACCAAAGAATCATAGATAACGTAACATTAATGTTAGAAAAAGCCCTAAGAATCATCGAGTCCAATTATCCAACTAACAATAGCCACTAAACCATGTAGCTAAGAACCATGTCCACACATCTCTTAAACACCTCCAAGGACAGCAAATCCACCAAGTCCCTTGGTGACCCCTTCCAATCCTAACTACTTTTCAGTGGAGAAATTCTTTCTGATAACTGGTCTAAACCTGCCCTACTGCAACTTGAGGATATTGCCTAACATTCTATAACTTGTTACCTGAGAAAAGAGACCAGTACCCTCTTTGCTGCAATCTCCTTTGAGGTAGTTATTGACAGTGATGTCATCTCTCCTCAGCTTCCTTTTCTCCAGACTTAGCAGCTTCAGTTCCCTCAGCTATTCCTCATTTGTTTTGTTTTCTAATCCCTTCACCAGGTTCATTGCTCTTCTCTAGACATACTCAAGCAACTCAGCATCCTTCTTGTAGTGAGGAACTCGAATCTGAGGTGCAGTCTCACCAGTGCCCTGTACAAGGAGGTGATCACTCCCCTAGCCCTACTGGCCATGCAGTTTCTGATGCCAGCCAGGCTGCTGTTGGCTTCTTGGCCAACATTCCCAGGTCCCTTCTACTTGACAACTTTACAGCTGCTCTTTCCCAAGTCTATATCCCTACATGCTGCTGCTTGAGTATGAGACAACATCAGCTCTTTCCAGATTCAGCATGGTGGAGTAGAGATGATATGTGAATAAGAGTACTCATGGCATCTCTGCCACCTCTCCTGCTCCCTGCAGACTCACTCCAGGAGGAAACAAGTGGTGTGAAACTTCCCCAGGCTCAGGGGGAAGCCCTTGGGAAGCTGAGTCCTCTGAAACATAGAGTACACCACGATTCTGAATCATACTTTCTACCTGTCAGGAAGTATGATCTAGTCCTTTCCTAGTCCCTCATCTGGACAGATGTAGTTTAGGTCTCAGTAATATACTCACACAGGCATTCATGTTCTCTTGCAGGACCCGGAAGGCACTAATAACATACAACTTTTCACTTTCCATTCCAAGATGACTGAAAACATTTTTCATATAGAATGAGAGGAGCTGATCTCGAACACTGCAATTGGTCTGAAAATAGAGAAGGTAAGGAGTTGACAAATGAAAGTCTCAAGTCAAATTTTGTCTAAAATGTTAGGCTTGTAAAAATACCTGTGGTTAGAAAGCATGTAATCTACAGAAATATTTTCATGAACTTCAGTATTCCATTATATTGCATCCTTTCTTTCGAACACCTCAGTATACCCCTGAGGTTTCTGAAGGTAGGTCAGGAGGATGTTGCACTGACACAGCAAGGAGTATCAGTAAGCCATGAACAGAAGTGACAGCAACAAATCTATTTAATGCACAAAGAATAAATAGAAGATCAGTAGGCGAGTTAAGCTGGATAATCTTGGCCAAAACTCCAGGTGTGATTGTGGGTGTCATTGTCCAATTCCTCCACACCAGCGTTCCATGCCATTCAAGATGCTCTACAGAATCCCACCCATCTTCTGGAGCTGCTGCTCCAGAAGAGACCGCCTCATGTAATACCCTCCTGATCTGCTGAGTATCTTGGGCACCCAAAGGTATTTCAAATGGCTATATGCCTATTTTTAAGAAACTGAACCAAGTATTGGGTGAAATATTCCCATCGGAAGAGGAAAACAGCTGCAGCCATCAAGATGCAGGTGTCTGTATGTACATCCCATGGGCAAGTAAGGACCCTTCACTACTGAGACTGCTCAGTGAGATCCCCAGAAGTTCAAATGCTAGTAGGTCTCTGCTGACTGGCTCTTATGACCAAATCTCTGTATGAAAGATGCTCCTTAAAAGGGAGAAGAGCTACCACAAACACACTCATCACAAAGCAGTAAACACTGTGACCCCAAAGGTTCAAGGAGAGCACCACTGCAACCAGATAGAGATAAATGCCTCCAGCCAGGCTTTCCACATGCGCCTTTTTCTCCTCATAACACATTCACATCTCCCCCCATGTCCCATAGGAAGGTCACTTTCTGTGAGGCAGATGTAATGCTCTTACTCTAAGCAGAGAATTCCATTAAAGTTATGGCTCTAATAAACATAGTGTACTTCACAATTAAACATAACTAAATTTTGTGTCAGCTAACATTCCTTCCAATCTCTACAGACCAAAGAAAAATAAAAGCAAAAAAAAAAAGTTGAAAAACAGTAGTATAAATCTTACCATAAACAGCCTTTTTGTTGTCTTTTTTAGAAGTCTTGTATTCTTGATGAGATCCTTCTGTAAAATACAATGCGCTAGTAGTAATTAATCTAAGAAGAGGAAGGGATAAAGAGCTTTTAGTATGATTTTTAGAAAATCTATCTCTGTACAGTAGTGTTTCCTACCAAGGTGTGTTTTAGTCATGGTAATAATAATAATAATAATCATCATCATCATCATCTTATTCAGATATAAGAGATATAAGATGAGGACTCAGTAAATCTGTGTTCTGATCCCAGTCTGTCTGCCTATAAACCTCTTCCATGACCTTGGCAAACTCTTCCCAATGTCTCCGTACATCCTCTTTTTCCTCATCTTTACAAAAGGCATAGAAGCATTATCCTTTCTCTCAAGACCATAGCGATCATTCAGCTTATTGAAGTGGCCAGGTGATCAGTAATGAAGCTGACAAAGAAGAATCCATAAATCAAATAATCCAGTGGGATCAACTTACAGGAACAGATGATTTTAAACTAGTTGCCTTGGCATATAGGTTCTCTGTCACTTGGAAGAGGAGTCCTTTCCGGCAGGTATGCTTTCCTGTAGGTGACTTTTTTCCTTCTACAGTGAAAAGACAAAGTAAAACTAACAAATGCCCAGACCTGAAAATAGAATATGCTTTCATCTTCGCTCCCAAATCTTCGTGCTCTATAGTCACAGCACCGTATGTGATGCAGCAAGACTGGTTAGATGACAGAGGTTAACCTAATTTTGTTAACCCTCAACGCAGCTTCTGCACTGAGATGATCCTGTAGATAACCTAATGTTCGTGTGCTGGCTGATTAGTATTGTTGCTGTGCTTTTTTATACATGTTGCTCCACTTTCAACAAGTTTTACCACAATCATCTGTGACGTATTCTAAATGGTATCTCCATATTTACTGGCAGCAGGGTCAAGGTTTCCAAGAAGGTAGAACTTCCCTCTCATGTAAGAAGTCTTTCTTTTAAGAGGTGGTCATTTGAAGGAAAAGTATTTGAGCTGGTTGGTTTGGTTTTGTAACAGATTATACCAAATGTGAATTTTTTGAAATTATTTTTCCACAAAGCCTTATGGCAGCAATTTTCTAACGGGTAGTGGCCCAGAGAAAGAAAAATCTTTGCTAATTTACACTAAAACATTTTAGAAAATCAGCTATGTATAAGGAAGCTAGACTGTGTTGCTTTTAAATCTTCATTGTCCAGTCCGTTGTGGTTGGGTTTTTTTTGTTTTTTGGTTTTTTTTTCAGGTATACAGCAGATAGTAGCAAAGGATTTTGCTGCAAGGTTTGCACTTGTGGAAGCAGCAGGTTGTGTATCACAAAAGGCAGGGATCCAGTCAGAACTTTCCTCATGGATCAGGGCATGCCTAGCTATCAAGCTGCCTCAAGAGCACACCAAGAACCTAAGGTCAGGGAATGTCATTAAAGATTCCAACTTACCCACCAAGAAGGTTGTAAAATTAAAAATGTAGAGTCCCATGCTTTCTTTTTTACAGTCATGCCCAAGCAGAGATTGGGCCTATTTTTGGGACAGCCAAATACTGAGGGCAACATAGATGTCCATCCCAGTTACCACTCCATTCATACAGGGAACATCACACCAAGGACAGACGTGGAAATCATGAAATGATGCCATCTGTGTGAGGCTATAAAGTCATGAACTGGTGTAAGACAGCCATCAAGACACCAGTGATCAGCTGTACTGTATGACAGAAATAGGAGAAAGCAGTTTTTGGTCCAGCATACCTATCCTTCCACCTACGGTGATGGCAGCTGTGGGAGAAAGAATGAGACAAACTAGATAATAAATTTACCCCATCACTTGGGGTAAATCCCTTTGTCGATTTATGCAAATAAATGTGCATGTAGTATCCAGGTCAAAATGGACTCACATCCAGCTCCAGGGATCTCACTTGTAACATCTCCTGGAAAAGGGTTTTACTACACAACTAATCCACATACTCCAGTAGCTTCACTCTGTGCTCTTGGGGCTCAGTACCAAAGAGGACAGACAAGAGCAGGAGAGCTAAGACCTTTGATTAATGGAGATGATGGATACCTGTGTGCATTCTAGTGCTCGTTTGATCTCTGGTCTGTGTTTAAGCTCTCTAAATGCTATCAGATTTGTTTGATGAGATATACTGAAGACCAGCATACAAGGCATGAGGGCTGCAGATTAACCACTTTCTCTTAGCTTGCTCCTAAAGAATACCAGAAGTAGAGTCAGCATGTAAATCCACCTCACTTTCCCCAAGGTGTGGTACTCTCTGGTCAATAATTTTACTCTAAATGGAATAAATGTGTCATGTAGCCAGTTTGTAATGGCTTTTCACAAGAAAAACATTAATTTTCAACATCTCTGAAACTCCTGTTGTTGCTGGAAAAGCCTTGAACCCACAAGTTTCATTTTGTCTGTTCTGCAAGCTCCTACCACTGTGCTGTAGTAGTAACACAAATGCAGTTGGCTTTAGAGCGGTTCCTTGGTGACTCAGCACACACCTTGCTGAATCCAGGTAACTTTTCCATAGAGCAGTGTAAATGGATGCAGATGGATGTAAAGGCATGGTATCTGTATTAAAAAATAATATACAATATAAGGTTTCCTTATCTTCCCTGTCATAGGAGGATAGTGGATACCATTTAATGTAAAATCCTGTAAAACTAGTTAACCTTCTGTTACCTGTCCAGAACAAAGATTTATTTTTAATTTTCTTTTTTTGTCGGAGAGCCTCATTTAGTGCTCTGTTCACTGCATTTTAGCGCCACTTTGGCATTCAGTTGTAGGAATGATATAAATAATATAGAATACAAAAGAACTGATACTACTCAGTGTTTTTAAGTTGTATGAAGCAGAGGAAGAAAGACATCTCTTTTGGAAATAAACATTGAAAAGTGCTGCAAAGCTTTGTGTGCACTGTAGAACTGATGCATCCTGAGGGCAGAAGCAAAACACACCACAAAGTATGCTGACTTCCAGACGTGAGTTGGGAAACACGGGAATTTAAGGAGACTACCCCAGTGCAAATGGTTTCTCACAGTACAGACGAATTTAGATGCATATCATCATGAATACTTAAGGAATAATACAGTGCAAATAGAACATGAAACTTTCACTCATTATTTTAATAGAATTTATGTGAAGTTTAAGGTCATGAGAATGAAAGAGAAAGAAAACCACTAAGAATAAGAAAAACTAACTGAGTAAACCAACATACTAGAGAAGAAAAATTTGCCTAATTTGCCCTGGCTAGGGACTAAGTTTCAAAGAGAGCTGTGTGTAACTTACAGATCCACACAAACACAGGGCCAGTGCACAAGAGTACCACCATGGAGAAAATCTTTTCTTCACCATCTTATTGTGAACCATGGACTTGGCTTGATATGAGTTAAGTAGATATTATTAATACTAAATTATCTTGGTCTGTGTAAAGCAAACAGATACATCTACCACTGCTAAAAAGTTCTTAGTCAATTTAGGGTAACAAACATACCTTCTCATTATTTTTGCAGCTTGGATGGCTTTTTGATCTGCATCCATAAAATACCCTATTTAGTTTCTTGCTTCTGAATCTTCTCATCTTTCACATCTTCTGTTCGTTTTATTTCCTGTTCGCTTAACTAGAACTAAATTAGCCGTATGCTTCCTATAAATAACTCTTTTTCAGTTAACTTTGGTCTTCTGAAAAATAGTAGGTCTACATGAAGAACTGCAGTACTTATGCTCCAAAATATGTTTCGATTAGTAATGATGAAGTCTGTTGGGATTTTCCCAAAACTGAAGGTTCTAATACCTGACCTAATATAGAATATAAAAACAAACAAATAAAAAAGAAATATTTTAATATCTCCATCATAGACAGAAGTTTGGAGTGGAGCATCTCCTAGCATCCTAAGAAGATTCTGAAGTTTTCAGAACATGGTTGTAATGAATACCGGCATATAAAATATACATATGTACAGAATACCCACCAGCACTTGAGCACAGCTCCTTTGAAACTTCTATTACCATCTGAAGTCGTAAGAGATTTTGGAGATGGAACAGATTTTTCACGATTACTAAACATTTATGAGCTGACTTTTCAGATGTGAGGGCCTAGATTACCCATGTAAACTCAGCACATAGACACCCAGTGATTCACTGCCACCATCTTCAACAGTCACAAGAGGCAAGAAAACAACAGAATAGCATGAACAGATGGTATGAGCACCTCCTGCTTAAATATTGTATGCACACTGTTATGATTGGAAAAAAAAAGAAAAAGAAAACCATCAAGAAATACACTTTGAAACCAGGATAGTCTAAGAAAGGTTGCAAACATTTGATGCCTAATGTGGGACATCAGTCTAGTGCCTTTCCCACCCCTAACTATAACTACAGTTGCTCCTATGGTGCACTCACACCACATGGTGCCTGCCTAAATCCTCCTCAACTTTGAATATATCAAAGAATCACAGAGTGGCTGAGGTTGGCAGGGCCCTCTAGGTCCATCTGCTCCAACCCCTGCCCAGCAGGGTTACCAAAGCAGGGTGCTCAGGCCCATGTTCAGGCAACTTGGAGAGATCTCTAGTGAGGAGACTCCAAAACCTCTCTGGGCAGCTTGTGCCAGTGCTCTGTCACCCACACAGCACAAAAGTGCTGCTTGGTGTTCAAAGACAATCTCCTGTGTTGCATATTGTACCTATTCTCTCTCTTCATTTACTTTACACCCTCCTCTCAGATAATTCTACACAGTGATAAGATCCCTCTTTGAACCTTTTCTTCTCCAAGCTGAACAGTCCCAGCTCTCTCAGCCTGCCCTCAGACAAAAGATGCTCCAGGTTCTTAATCAGCTTTGTTTCTCTGCACCATTAGGACCATGTTTCCAGACAAAATTTATTTACTCTATGCCATAAATGAACTTCATAGATGTTTTAAGATATTAAGTAAAGCAGAAATCATATTCAAACCTAGATGAAAAAGAAAAACCAAGAAAAAAAAAAAAGAAACCCCAAACCCAATTACATTTCCTCTGGGCATTTGCATCTCTTTGCACAATATGACTAACATCTCATGAATAAGTCTCAAATGTGAATTTCTATTAAAAATACCGATAATGTCCTCTCATCTTCAGGAAAAGACACAGACTAGCTCACATGATGGGTCTCCCTGGGCTTCTGGTTTGGTTCTGCATTTCAGTTTGGTGACAGCCATCAGTTGTCTGCCAAGCTACTTCAGCCACATTTAACATGCTCAGTCTCTCCTGAGACAGTGCACAGAAGGTCCAGTTTGAAACCACAAAGGTACCAAAACTGATCTTTTCCCTCTGCACACAGAAAATAAACAAGAGTTTAAGATTTCATAGCAGTAGTGAACCACTGTAGTCATCAGTTAAGTACCTTGGAAAAATACTCAGCACGCCCTGAATATCTCATGATGCTGTTCAGTACCTCCAACTGTGCAACCAAAAATCAATAATCACTTCATGGCTAGGTAAGGATCTGTATTTGACATAAAATCTTTACATAGCCAGATAGCCTTTACTACTCATGCTTCTGTAGCCTAATGGATGGATTGCTATTTGAGAGGAGCAATTATTGAACATGAGGAAATGTTCAGGCACATCCACATTGTTCCCATCAACCATTTAAGTGATCTCACTTAATGACAGTGATTCAGTCCCTAACCTCATTACAAAATGTCAGTCTGATGCCACCAAACTCTCATTAGTAAATTTCTGTACAGAGGTATTATTGCTTGATTTACTGACATGCTCGGCAGTAACAGAGACATCTCAGCTTCCCCAGCTAGATAGATGCCTGTTCCAAACTCTTTGCTTGCTCTATAAGCAATGTCAGCTGGGAGCTGGACTAGAAGATTGTGAAGACTGTGGAAAAAAGAACCTTGTTTAAGGTGCAAATCCCAGCTGCTATTGGACTGACTGCCATGGTACAGCTGCAAATTTGGTATCCCAACACCAGAAGACAACAGAAAGGGAAGCAACAGCGCAGTGGGTAACAAAATGATTTTCTAAAGCTTTTTTCCTTTTGAGGTAGTATACTCCTTCTGGTGAACTTAAACCTAATGGTAATGGAAGTGCTTCCTTCTGCTGCATTTCCTTTGGAAGCCATCCTCAGGAGATCTGTGACCTAAAGCTGGAGATTGTTGCCTTGGTGCCATCCCTCCAGTGTTCACCCAACAGCCCCTCAGCATCTCCAGATTTCTTCAGTTCCTACTGTGTATCTGCTTTCTTTGTGAAATATCACTTTCAGTGAATCTCATCAGTGGGGTCTTTTTTGTGGGAAATATTATTACATCTGGCTCTTTTTTCCCAACATAAGATATTGGAGCTGAATAATGAACCGCTCACACTGGATTTATTCACCAAGGCATGTAAAATCCTGCAGGCATAAGTCACATAAATAAGCACAGAGAAGTACTTGGGGTGGAATAAAATAAGCATTTCTTGTTGGCAGTGTTTAAATGAAAGAGATTTTATTGTAGAAATTCTAAAAGTTACAGAAAAAGAAGTCACAAAATATGAGTAGTGCATAGACAGATGTGCCAAATATGAAAAAATGCATTAAGATTTTGACTTACAGTGTACTATTACAATAAGTGTAACCAAATATAAATCAGTAGCTGATAATTATGAAAGTAATTAGAACTAGAAAATCAGGAGATAATGAATTTCACATTTCCTACAACATTTAAAGTAATTTTAGAAACTTAAATACCGATTATATCTAACTTTGCATAACACTCTTCTCTGAAGTTTTCTGTTTATTTCATTCTTTATTTGGTCTGAAGCCCAGTATGTAAAATCATGCACAGTATTTTAAATGATAAAAGAGGTGATTAATTCATTTAAGAAATTAGAAGTATATTCCAACTCTTACTGTTTGTAGGTTTAGTAAAGCTTTTAGGGAATACTTATGTGCAAAATTACAACTAGAGACCCGAGCAGTAACCTTAAAAAGCTCATGTATTTCATTTACTTTGTACCTGTAACAGAAGTTTGAAGTATCTCAGGTGTTTGTAGGACTGAATTTGAAACTGGTTAGCTGTTGAACTTTCACATGAAAATATTTTCTTTTTCAAAAAATAAAGATCTGCCTTTTACTGTGAACCATCACTCAAAACAGATTGGCTTTTTTTTTTTCTCCATTTTTGAAGAGCACTACTGGGCTTTCCCGTTTTTTAATTTCCAGGAGAAAATCAATACTTATGTAGAAAAGCAGCAAAACATTCATTTCTTCACAAAACCCATCTTCTATCAGTGGAAAATGAAATAAAATACTCCAATGGAAAAAGAAAAAAAAATCTTCCATTATTAATCAAACCTTCAAAGAAGGAAAGAAAAAGAAATCATTCTTCTTTTTATGCCCAGGTCATGCAAGACCCAAGAAGTATCCCAGATCTGAAATATTTGACCAAACCTCTCCTGGGGTTTGTTCTTACTGTGCTGTCACTTCTGAAAGCAAACATTTAATTTATCCTAGTGAAGAACAGGAGATAATTTGTCAACTTGCAACCTCTCTCTTATCTCAGTTTTGATAATGAGGTTACAGAATAAACCAAACCCTCTTGGCCAAAACTTCAAACTGCATTTCTGAGACATTCTCTGTTTTACTTTTCCGAAGTGTAGAAAAGATGAGTTGCTCTATTCTTCCTATTTTCAGAGAAACTTGCATGTTCTTCTAGTCTAAAACATGTTCTTTATTATTAAGTATACATTTCCAGCATCACTAGGTTACCAACATAAACCAAAGTTCATAACTGCAAGTAATGTTACAAATGCCACTGGGAAATGATTAGGAGTTGAAAAATAAAATCTAAATTTAATGCCGAATGTTTCCAAAGTAAAATGGCAACAAATGTAGCTGCTTGTTGCTGGTTCTCTCACTGGTAGCTTGATCTGGTAGCAGAACACCCTGCAGTCCATGACTAGGATTTCTCATGACTGGAAACAGACTTTGGGGGTTTGGATCTCTGAGTGCATGTTCATCACCAGGGGTTCTTTCTGTGGCTGATGGCAGGGAGCAGGCCTTCAGAGGACAACATACATCATCTGTCTGACATTCTTGCTGCCAAAGGAGCTAGAGATATCTGTCTACAGTACTGACACTGGGGGGGCCTGTGGACACTGAGATTTTGTTGGCTGGTTTTCTGGCATCCAAGGCAGGGGATATGACTGATACAAGGTCACCATGAAAATGAATAAGCCATGTGGTGTTGTTCTGGCTTGCTGGATTGAAAGGCTGGGCGCTGCTTTGTTTTGCATTCCCATTCACTGACCAGAAATTCTTGTCATGCAACAGCTGGAACACTGACAGATTCAAAATGAGAGCATGAAGCCATCATTAAGCAGATTCCCGTTTTGGAGGCTTCAACCTTATGTCAAGTTAAATCCAACAGTTGGTGTGGCTGTAGTTTAACTCGGCATGTAGCTGAGCACCACACAGTCATTCATTCACTCATCCCATTCCCAGTTTAATGGGGGAGAGACTCAAAAAAGCAAAGTAGAACTCGTGGGCTGAGATAAAACTATTTATTAAGATAAAGAAGAGGATAATTATTGCGACAGATGTGTATATATTTATGTACGAATGTATACAACAAGTGATGCACACGCAATTGCTCACTATCTCCCAACTGAAACCTAGCCAGGACACTCAGCATCAGAAGAGAGCCAGATGAACTCCCATCTCCTTTAAAACAACTTCTGCATGATGTCATATGATATGGAATGTCCCTTTAGCCTGTTGAAGCCAGCTGTCCTAATTCTGTTCCCTCCTGTTTCTTTGGGCCCTTTGCTGAGAATGGCCTTGGCTCTGTACAGTACTGCTTAGCAGCAACTATTAACATTGGTGTATTATCAACATTGCTTTTCTCCTAGAACCAAAACAGAGCACCAGACCAGACACTCTGAAGAAAACAATTCCACCTCAGCTTAAACTAAAATATGTCTAAGTAACTGTCACGTATTTTCTGAGAAAGGCATGGGTCTGCCAAACCAAAATGCCTTTCTCAATATTAGATGTCTTCTATTATATGCAATAGCAATGACCACTGTGCTGAAGTGAACAAGGTAATGGCTATAAATGAGACACATATTTTTTGACAAATTTTGTGCTTGACAAACAAGCATTCTCCATTTTTTAGTTTCCTGAGGAAGAATGAATATCAGATCTGATAACCTCTAAATCTGGGATTATCCGTCTAAAATGTCGGTTATTCAGTTTTGGGGGATAAAACATGAGAAAGGGTGAGAAAATCTGAATCTTCTTCTGCTGTTCAGGGCTGGCAGGAATTACATTTTAAAGATGAACTACAAACCAGACATTTTAGAGACATGCTTGATGAGAAGTGTTAGAGCCATAGAATGGCCTGGGATGAAAAGCACCTCAAAGATCAACCCCCCATGGTGTGGGCAGTGTCCCCAGCCACTAGACCAGGCTACCCAGAGCCACATCCAGCCTCACCTTGAATGTCTCCAGGAATGAGGCATCAATGGGGCATCCACAACCTCTCTAGGCAACCTGTTCCAGTGCATCACCACCCTCAGAGTGAAAAATTTCCTCCTAACACCTAACCTAAATCTCCCTTGTCCTTAGTTTAAAACCATCCCCCCTTATCCTATCACTTTCAACCCATGTAAACAGTGGTTTACCCTCCTGTTTCTATGCTGCCTTCAAATACTGGAATGCTACAATGAGGTCCCCATGAAGCCTTCTCTTCTCCAAGCTGAACAAGTCCAGTTCCCTCAACCTTTCCTCATAGGAGAAGTGCTCCAGCATTCTGATCATTTTAGTGCCCCTCCTCTGGACCCGTTCCAAGAGCTCTGTGTCTTTCTTGTGCTGGGCTCCCCAGGCCTGGATGCAGTACTCCAGATGGGGCCTCACAAGAGCTGAGTAGAGGGGGACAGTCACTTCCCTATCCCTGCCATCCACCCCTATTTTAATGAAGCCCAGAATCATCTATGATGATTCTATGAGAAGTATTAACCTGAGACAAAGTCTGGATAGTTGTAAGTATTTCATTTATAACCAAGAAAGTGTTTACACTTAAGTCTCATGAGTCAATTTGCTGAAGATAAGTTGATGATTTTTAGTTTACTCTTAGAGAAGGAAAGATGTAAGGATACTTTCTAAATCTTTAATCAGTGTATTACAAATGAAAAAACAGATATCAATATAACTGTGAATTTGATCAGGGATTTGAAATGTAGAGGTTAAGCAGAGAGAGCTATTTCTTAGACTTCAGAATATTTTCACATACACCATAGTTAAACACTTTTGCTAGCGGTGAAATTCATAGAATCACAGAATCATAGGGGTTGGAAGGGACCTAAAGAGATCACTGAGTCCAAGACTCCTGCCAAAGCAGGTTCCCTACGCCAGGTCGCACAGGTAGGCGTCCAGGCGGGTCTTGAATGCCTCCAGAGAAGGAGATTCCTCAACTTCCCTGGGCAGTCTGTTCCAGTGCTCCATCACCCTCACCCATCACTGATGATGGTTTTGAATGAAAGGAATATCTGGCATTTATGGTTGTACAACACAGTCCATTCCTTCTTCAAATTAGAGTGTAGTTAACTGTACTTTAAAGTGCAGGCTGCTGGTTAACCACTGGGATTGCTTCAGCTCTTTGCGTTCTCTAGAATACAATTACAGCAGCAAACTGGAAATATTGACACTTTCTTATTCTAGGTCACTTAAAGAGTATATATTCAGACACTGAATACGTAAATCTCTTGACTGAACAACACTCAATATAATGCATTTAAGAGAGGTTTCCTAACATGTCACCAATACTTACTCAGCAGGATGTGGAAACTTCTCTGCATTGGGTTCCCTTGTCTTCTTTACACAAAGTGTCAGAGTTAGATAGATGTTTTTTAGTTATCTATTTAGCAAAAAAAAAAAAAAAAAAGTCTATTCTGGTCCCCAAAAGTAAGCAATGGGAGGAAAGGTCAAGAAAAAGCAAATTTGGCAGTAGGTAATTCTGCCAATTTTTTACCCTGTGAGAAGTCCTCCACCCTCTACAATGAAAAACATGGAGCAGATTCCCTCCCTAACAATGCTAGGTCAAGGACCTCAGGGAATTGCAAACCATCCATGACTTGCCTAGGGTAGGAGTGAAGAGAGAAAATAGGGCAACGGAAATTAGAATTGTGTGAACAACAGTTTCTGTTGGGTGACCCAACTGAAAAGTCAAACAAGAAAATAATTTGGAGTCAGCCCAAAAATCTCATCCAACTCAAAATGAAACAACTCATTTTGCTTTCAAATCTCATTTTATCATTTGAGAGAAAATGTAGGTAAAACTATAAACCAAAGCACTATTTCCAAGTGCAAAACTATTTTCTTTAGAAAACGTCAGAATGAAATGCTTCAATTTTATTTCCCTTTTCTAAGCTGTAACTATTGACTGAAATGAAACCCCACCTGCCTGACTGAAAGTACATCTTTATTTTCTTCTGGTCAGTGACTGTCCCAGACATTTCCTCTTCTGTAAGGGAAATCTCACCCACCATCATTCACATATCCACAAGCCACATGTGTCCTGCAAGAAGAACTATGTAGGAAATTCTGCACATTCTGTTGTGTGACATTTCCAGAGCTCCAGAAAGAAGTTAATCATCCATTGGTAACGAGATTGTATCAATGAGAAATAGTACAAGTAGTTCATGGTCTAGTCTTTCTAGACAAGGAAGAGAGCAAGTACTTCTAAAGCAAAGCCATCTCATCCTGTCCAGAGGCATTATCTTTATAAACCTCTAATGGAGTTCAAACAAGTCACACCTGAATGATTCCTTTTACCTTCCATCATCTGTAAAGGGACCAAGTTGTATCTTTGGGATAAGGTTATCAATAGTCAGTGAGGTGAATTCACCAGCTGGTGTTTAAATTCCCTCTCTTTGCTGTCAGCTGTTGCAAGTTTGAATGATAAAAGATGTCAGCTAAGAGCTCTTGACAGTATAATTTCTTATTACACAGGTAAGAAAATAAATATCCTATTCAATATAATATAAGGTTAAATCCCTAAAGCTGTCATATGACAACAAAGTCTGTCTGGCTGTCACTGTTGGGTCACTTCTTCCTTGACTGTGAATAAGTGTGTAATTCATATGTTGTAAGATACAAAGGAGTGTGTGGACCAAAGCAAACCGTACTGATTGCATCTAGTTTGACAGGTGACAAACATATGTCATGCAGATTGATCATATAAAAGTTTAGCGTGTGAGTTCCTAAAAGTGTTATTTCAGGTCTCATATATATATTTTTTTTTCATATGGATGGTTGTTTTTGTCTTGAAATCACTCTGAATCAGAGCCAAGGAGGCATTTTAGCCATGTTTTAATGCTAATTCATTACAATAGCTGATGTAAGTAATTGCAACTACATCTAAATTAGCTTTAACTTCTCTTTGAATGTAATTGAGGAAACTACACAGGCAGTATTTCCTGCCTGTATTCATACCATCATACAGTAATCATTCATGAGGTGTCTTTATGATACCTCTTTAGCACACATATTAGAATTTGAATTTCCCTAAGATCCTGTGTTTGCAAAACTTCACCTGCACTGCTAGTTCACCTGGGTCACTCTTTTGAGGAAAACCGTGGTGCCTTTGTTTTTCCTTTTTTTTTTTTTTTCCTTTCTCCTTCTCCTTCTTCTCCTTCATCTCCTTCTTCTTCTTCTCTTCTCTTCCTCTTTTTCGAGATGTGGATGAGATGCCTGCTCTCCTGTTAAAGAAATGGTTAAGCCTTGCTCAGGAGGGCTTCACCAGTTGCTGACAATTCACAGTTATATATATCCTGCGGCTTTTTCGCTATTTGGATGCTTTTTTTACTTTCTTAACCTTCACGCAGCTACTAATGATCCTGGGTGTACAAGAGCAACTTGTCTGTTTTTGCCCTGGGGACATTGATGAAGGAACTGATAATGACACCAAGCAATCCCCTTCTGAAATGTTCCCAAACCCATAGTGCTGCAGAACACTCTCATCTCAGCACCGTGGGTCAGAAAGTTTTCATGTAGCTCCTACTACTTGTCTGTTTTTCTCCATCTCATCTGACTCAGGCATGGACAGTCTGAAACTTTCTGCAGTGACTTTTCAAGATGGGACCTTACCTAAGGAAAATTACTTCAGTAGAATCAATAAACCACACCAAAGACTCTCAGGAGAAATGCTATTTTCCCAACAACTCCCCACAAGAAAAGCTGATCCACACACTCCCCACAAAGCCCTGGGCTGTGCTAAGTTGAAATTTCTGATTTGGTGAAAAATCCTGCCCCCAGACCAAGTTTGCTTCCTTTCTGGATACAGGAATACAGCCACTCAGGCATGATACTCCACCTCCCTTGCCTTTGGGTGAAAGAGAAAAGCTCTATAAGATGTCAGTATTTGAAAACCAATGTATTTATTATAATAAATTAAAAAAAAATGAGCATTTATAAAACAATCCATCTGCACATAAATATTACACAGCAGTTTTAATTTTATAGTTCACTCTGAAGTCTCTGGTCTCCATAAATACATTTCTTTGGCTATGTTTTAATTAATCTATATAAATACAAGTGCTGTTATAATTACTACAAAATTATTACCTTAAAATAAGTTATTATTAAATATGTGCAACAAAACTAATTTCTGAATGTCTGAAGTACCAACTTTTCAGGTAAAGGTCAGAAGAGGGCAACATACACAAGAGAGATTATGAAGTCAAAGGCTGAAATCTTCCTGCCTATGGAGCACTGCCTGTCTTGTCCAAAGCTGACTCAGGGGTGTCAAATCTCAGCCTGTGAAATACAGAAATAGTTGCCATATTCCAATGCAGATGAGCAGGATAGGAGCATGCCTTTGAAAATAACCAGTGCAACAGTGAAGTGGAGCCACAAACACTGCTCTGCAATCTTCATTTTCAAAGACGGCGGTAATACATATCCATCTGCGCCCACTTGGTTTGCTATTTCTGGAACAGATTAAAAAATGTATTGCAGCTATGGGTGGGATTTTTTTCCACAGTGGTTAATCAATTTGGGTAATAGTAAGAGCTTTGGGGGACATCTCTTCAAGATTAAGCTGATTTTTTTCAGTTTTTCTTCTTGTTCCCTCCCTTCTTTGGGGCATCAGTACAAGCATTTTCTATGTAGTCAAACAGTAAATCCAGTTCTCCAATGGCTTTGTTCTTTCCATTCTCTCCCAACTAGAAAAGAGCAGAACACGTTTTAACATCTCTTCATTTCTCAGAAGATTTAAATTAAGCTTGTTGCAGAAGCTGTGTTGAGAGCTTACTCTCCTCTTTCTCACAAGTCATTCTGTTAAAGTCATGATATTATAAAATATAAACTAGCTCATTCAAATCTAGTCTAGTATACACAGTGACTTGCAGCTCAGTTTCTGAGGGCTAATTTCTGAGGGCTAATACGCAGAGAATTAGCAGCACAAATGAAGGAATTCTGAAGATGGAAACAATACTAGTCCTCTCTTTAGTGCCTCTGCAAACTTCACCTCTGAAATAAATTCCAGAGCTCGCTTCATAACTTTGCCAGCCTTAATTTAGCTAAACAACTGGAGTTTCGAACTGCACATTTAAAAATAGGGGGAAAATTTACCTCTTCCATTTTGCTCTTCATCTCTTCCAAGTTCTTTTCAATATGCTCTCTGTTTCCCGAGTGCTTCTAAAAAAGAGAAAATATCCAGAGGTTATACTGACAGCTGCATGTGACAATCTGCTGCTTTTTTTTTTTTCCCCTTTTTCACACGTTTCTATCAACCTCTAGTTTGATATCTTAGATCTGAGGTTTCCTTTCATATCACTGCCTCTTGCCACTGTTTGCAGCTTTCTGAGATTCGGGAGCAGTGACAAGAATCACGACTCAGCCAAGGGAAAGAAACCCAACACTACTTACACATCTGCTCAGCTCCGAGGTCAGGGATGCCAGGAACTGTGCCACATCCTCAGCAAGCGGGTACCGTTCCTTGGCCTCTGTGAGAAGGACGTCCTTCAGTATAATCTCTGCAATTCTCTTCATCATGTAGCAGCGATTGTTCTCCTATGCATGCAAGTAAGAGATCATGTTAAATTGTGGGAAGAGGCCAATGAGTGCTGCAGAAGAGTACAGGATCAGCCTCTAGCGGGAAGGCTCACCTTGATGTTGATGTAGATGTGCTGCCCAATGAGTCTATTGTCAGTATCCTGATCTGAGACCCTGGCCTGAGGGGAAAAAAGGAAATGTCAGGTGAGGATGGAAACCTTAACTAAAAATTAGCAGTGAACCCTGAAGTCTCATCAATAACAGTTCCAGTGACAAAAAGAAATGGACACTGTAGACAGGTAGATAAGATACAGGAAGATACGCTTGGAAATTCTGGCTGTTATTCTCCATGACTGTGTAAGAATCAAGGTCACAGGAAAATAAATTAGCAGAAAACTGAATTTTTGTCCCCCTTGTAAACATCAGAGGTCACAGTGGTTATGATGACTAAACCAGAACCTGTGGGTGGCCATCCTCGGTGTCTCCTGCAGTGCTGCATCGTCTCCCACAGTGCACCCCTCAATGGTGTATGTGAGAGGGTATCCACACATGGTAGAGATGACCAAGAAACCTGTCCAGGCATAGAGCTGGGAACCCAGACATACCCAGCTCTAAGAACAAGAATAACTTAAGATCATGTCTAACAATTGTCCCTGTATAGCAGCAGCTGCACCAGAGGACCTGAACAGCTTTCCCTGACCACACCACCAGTGGGAAATGGGACCATTCCTCATATCAACCTCTGTCCTACTGCAAATGTTGTTTTTTGTTTGTTTGTTTGATTGATTGATTGATTGATTGATTGATTGTTTTTCTGGAGAAGTGCAGAAGAAGGACAGAGAAATTATGAAGGCAAGAAATCAGAGCACTGGCAGAGGAGGAGGGGAGGAGGTCCTCAGATCTTGCCACAGAGGGAAAGTGAGATTCCATACCATTTCAGCTAAGGTGTAGGTGCGATTCCTGATGTAGGGCTGCTGGAAGTTGATCTTCCTTAGTCTGCAGGCTTGATGAGCATTGGAAACCACTCCTGTTCCTTTTGGAGGCAGAGGGCTGGTGAGAAGAAGAGGGAGACAGCAACAGCAGCAGAAGAAGACCCATCCTGAGAAGTTCCTGGTCAGGGTGTGCAGGGTGGCCATGGCTCACGTCCGTCCCAGGGGCTGCAGTTACAGCACTCAGCACTGATGAGAGAGAGCAGTGTTAGCATCAAGGAGAGCGAGCAAGGGCAAAGGGAGAGAGGCACAAAGCTGCAAGCCTTACCTTTGCTGTGATTCTAGATGTGCTCTGAAGGAGGTGAGGTGCACTTTATATAGGGCCATCAACATCCCTCTCAGCTTTTTTTTGGGGGGGGTATTGGTGGTGATTTAAAAATGACATCAGCAAGTCTCTTACTTTCCTGTATCTTCTTCTGAGAACTTCCTAACCACTACAAAACCCACAAATACAACTTCAAGGCAATTGTAACCTTCAGGTTCTTATAAAGTAAACCAATTTTTAATGCAGGGACAAAGCAGGGACTTTTACTGGGACAGGGATCTTGAATCCTTTTCTCATAAAAACATCAGAGAATTTCATAGGTTTGTGCCTTCTGTCTTGATTGTGCCACACTAACTTCACTGGCAATTAGATGGCAAATAATATTATCTGCATTTATTTATGTTCATCTTCTGTAGTATAAGACCAGTGACCTACTGAAGCTGATGGGGGGGACACAAATGTTCAGAGAACAATCCAGACCCAGAGCTCTCTGACCATCTGTGGTTCTCACCCCAAAAATACCCTTCCCACAGTAGGCTGCACTGGAGCTATGGGCTGTCTGCTCCTCACTGTGCATTTCTCTGTGGACATCAGAAATTGTATAGGACCATCACTGTATTTGTCACATCCCTTATCCTCACACTCCCATTTTCCAATCATATTCCAGGCTGTAGCCAGGGGTAATAACCAGAGCTGAGGCCATGCACTTATACTTTATCTTCTTCTGTCACATTCACATCCTTCATCTCTCCAAGCCTTTGTCACTCCAGTTACCTCCCATCTTATTTCCACATGGCCCTGCTCCCTTTGGAGCTGCACCCGCTCACCCTGGAGCTGCTTCCAGCAGTGCCACCATCAACACAACCCTTGCCATGACACTCAGAGGTATCCCACCCATTCTCATGCCTGGCCTCCAACAGCAAGCCTGGATTCAGGATGCTGACCATGAAGTTCATATCCCAGATGTACCAAAAGACTGTTCAAGAGCATGTTTATGTGAATTTGTCATTTGCCAGGTGAATAAACCCAGTGGGGGAGCAGGTCAGTAAGAAGATGAGAAGGTGCATTACAGGTAGACAAAAACAGACACTGAAGAGCAAACTGGGAGAAATACAGGCAGACACTGTTTCAAAAGGTTGGCCTCCTCTGCACTGCAGTCCCATGACCTCTTCTCCAAGTACTAACACAGTCTGATAACCACCATCTGCTTTAATTCTGGGCTAGGTTTTTCTCACTTCTCTACCAGCTCATCCAGCAGTTCAGATGTTCCAAGCCCAAAACAAAAGCCATGATCAGGCATTCAGACTCTCTCCAAGGGGAGCAGTAGCCCCTGTCTTGCTCCAGATCCTGTCCTCCTGAACTTCTAGACTCCACCTCACTTCCCTCTGATCACTCACTCTCATATGACATGGTTCCAGCTTTGCCTGACCTCTTCTGATAGGTCTGATCTCATGGAAAGTGTTGATGGCCTATACAAGCATGTGCTGTAGTACCCACGTCTGTTCAGATTTCTGTGAGGAGACCACACGGACTGAGGATTCCCACATTGATGGATATCTAACATCAGGCAGATGGATGAGGAATTAGATGCTGAATCCATCTCCTGCCCTCTTTTCTGCAGTGATTACAGCCTCTCTTCTATCCAACTTCTCTAGTATTTGCAAATCATAGACCGGGATGTATCTATTCTCATAGTTAGTGTTAAGTCATGCTTATGAGCCTCTCTCCCATCAGTGCTGTTAGCTATTTCTCTCAGAAATTGGTTGTGGTATGCTGTCCTCCTTCTGATTGTGAAAAATGTCCTTATTTCATTTGATTGCTTTATCTCTGCTTCCCATACTCACCTTTATTTTCCAGACATTGAAAGGACCATTTTAAGTTCATTAATTCATACTTCATGAATTTCCTTTTTATGCCATTTGTAAACCCTTTGCATTACTTAATCATTTGCTTGCCATTGTGAGTTATAACATCACTTCCCTCCTTCTAGCTTGCAGTGAATATGGCCAAGTCCGAAAATGAATCTTTGAAGTCTTTCTGGACACTAATTACAGCAGCTTGTATGGCTCTCCTTGCACATCAGTCCACACTTGGCTGTTTCCTGTCAACCTTTCACCAAGTGACTGCTGGTTCTTGATGTAACTCTGAGTTATGACACAACCATGGTCATGGCTGCAGTTATTCCCATCAGCATGTCAAGAGAAGATGTCTGGGAATGGAGATATGCCTCCCATTCCCACAGTCTGCTATTTCAGTTGTGAGATTGCACTGCTATCACTACCCCTAGGTAGGAGACACTCATCTGGCAGTACACCCTACTTAAAATGTGCCGATGGTTACCACTGGATCCTTCTCCAGTCCTCAGCTGAAGCCCAGAGAGGAAGGAAGGAAAACTGCTGCCTTTGAGAAAGCATTTCTTGTTGTTGAAGGAAACAATACAGTGAACCTCTGAGAGATAATGGCCTGAGCCAGCGGTGACAGCACAGCTCTGGGAAATGGACCACCATGCAGGCAACTCCAAAACACGGAACTGGAAGAAGAGATCAAGGGAAGGAAAGATGCAAAGGCCACACTTTATTTAAAAACTTGATACTGAAACTGACTGAAACTATCATGGGTGGGTCTTACTAAGACAAGAAAAATCATGTGAAACATCTGGACTGGAAGTTGTCTTGGAAAAGCAGCATTTCTCATTAATTCTCCCCTACACCATCGCTGACAAAGGTTCTAGCGAGTAGCGTGTTAATGAGTATCTCTCTACAGTCTAAAATAGTGATGTCTCATCCAATCTTTTCTTTTTAAAATTATGTTCTCTCCAAAAATAAATAAAGAAATTCCTTGAACTCTCTTGACTTTGGGAGGTAATGGTGGAAGAGTAAAACAAGTAAACAAAAAAAATTGAAAGTCCATTTTCATTTTTAATCTGTGAGTTTCTGTAGGTTTAACGTTACTTTTTAATATTTGAGCTTACTAGTACTGTTTAAAAAACTAAATAAGAAAACACAGCTGTTATGGTTCTATTTTAATCAAAAAGAACAAAGACCTCTCCACTTCTATAAAGTATCTTTTGCATTGCTTTTCTGAGTATAATAACTTCAAAAATAATTATGAAATTGTTCACAGATTGCATTTTCTTCTCCATGACGTCCCTAGAACCAAACGTCTATCCTACCACTGACCTCACTAATATAATTTTAATGAGTAATTATGTGGAGTTTCCATAATTCATTAATATTTAACCATAGCGGTTGAATATTCTCGACAATGACTTCTTGACCCATATTGAACACAGAGGATTTTTTGAGGAGGACTGGAACTCTACATCACATCTACCTCAAAAGCCACAGGCACTTCCTTCTTGCTTTGAATGAGGCCACAGGTGAACAACCAATACTGTACTTCCATGTCTTACTTCAATCTGTGTACCACTAGCACACTGCCATGCTGGAGTTTTCTTCAGCTTTAATACATTTTCAATTAGATAGGTTTGTGTTGTATAATTAGAAACATACTCAGGATCAAACATTGGACTAGAAACATTGTCAAGAGCGGAGATGTTGAAGAAACACTCTGTGAATTGTCCTCTTGGGTCTTTCACCTGACAAATGTAATTCTTACATCTGTACAAATGGACCATAGATGACATAGTGCTTAAAACTGAACAGGCAATCTATTTGGAAGCATCCCCAACTTGCAGTTCACTCTCATCCCCTTCACTTTTGCTCCATCATTTACTTAACCAAATTTGGACTACAATTTTATTATGATAAATACTTCTAAAAAGCATTATCTCATAAATGAGGTAATTCACTGCACTTTACGTAAGTCCTTCTAAGCTAAGATTTTTCCCAGTCTTTCAAGCTTGGAAAGATTAAAGCAGACCCTGAAAATATTTCAGTTCACAGCAACACAGAACAGCTGAGGTTGGCAGGGTCCTCTGGCTCCATCTGCTCCATTCTCTGCCCATCAGGGCCACCAGCACAGGGTGCACAGGGCCACATCCAGGCTTCTAAAGATCTCCAGGAAGGTGACCCATAACCTCTCTGCGCACCCTGTGCCAGTGCTCATTCACCTGCATAGCACAGAAGTGCTGCTTGCTGTTCAGAGGGAACTTCTTGTGCTCCAGCTGGTGCCCACTGCCTCTTGTCCTTGCGTTGGGCACCACTGAACAGAGCCTGGCTCCATCCTTTTTGCACCCTCCCTTTAGATATTTGTACATATTGATAGGATTCCCCCTAGCCTCCTCCAGACAGAACAGCCCCAGGACTCTCAGCCTCTCCTCGTACCAGAGGTGCATTGGACTCTCTCCACCACATCCATGTCTCTAATGTTGTGGGGGCATAGAACTGGGCATAGTCCATGTTCGGCCTCACCAGAACTGAAGGCAGGTGAAGGTGGAGTGGTGGTTGACTAATACTGATCAAGCTCCAGAGGAGCCTTATTTTAGTCAGCTTTCTTCCCAACAACAAAAAACTCAGTAATGAAAACTGTTTCTTCTTACAGAGTACATACAGCATTTGAAATTTATAATTTTGCCTGTCGTCATCAAAGGCCTAATGATGAATTAGACACAGAGAATTTGTTGGAAGGAGGATTATATCATTAGAATCACTTTGGCTGGCAATTTAAGTTGAATCTGGAAAAGACCTCTGTATGGAGACACGCCAGTTCTCAGAGCATGTACCACTGACTCAGGCATTTTCCAGAGGATGTGCGATTCACATACCTCCCGTGACAGTGACACTTTTATACAGTGAGTAACATATTTCCTCTGTCAGTAACACTTTTGCTTGTATATCTGATATTCCATCAAACACTTTTTCTGGTCTTCTCTCAGTTCTGTTACACATTTTCTGGATCTGTTAAGAATTTTATATAATAAAAATAGCAAAATTGGTATCTTGTCTCATGGAAAGACTAAGTGGATGGGAACAAATAATTTATTGTGGTCTCAATTTTCAATTTCATTCTACAACAACCAATCCTTCCTGACATAAAAGCCTTTATTATCACCTCAGAAACATCATTTAGTGGAGTTCCAATATAAAGCCACCCAGAGACTGCACTATGCAGCTGTTTCTGATGGTACTACTGTTACCTCAGGATCACTGATGCTATAACTTCCATCGCAGTGTCAAGAGGATTCCGTGGTCAAAAAGAAAGCAGAAATAAACAGAACCAGTGAAAGTGCAATAGACGTTAGCCCAGTGGCTCTGCTTCTGCACAACTGCTGTTGACATTGGTAAAATATAAAGAAAATTTTGTTTGGACTTCCCACCAGATCCACCATTTAGCCTGTTTAGATGGGAGAAAAAAAAACTGAATCCATCTCGGTGCACACAGGCTCATGCCTCCAGAGGTACCACTGTTCACCCTTCCACAAAACAGCAGTTCTCCCAGTTCAGAGTGTAAGATCAAGCACATACTCTGTCACTTTGTATAGTGACCTACATATATCCAACTGTGTCTCACAAAGAGTCAGATCAGGTGAACTGAAACTTCTGTGCTTCCTGTTAATGTGGTGTGCTTGCACAGCAGTGACTCAGTGACATGGCAAAGTGGAATTACTGACATAGTGCATGTCGAAGAAAACCTCTCTAACTGGGAACAGACTTCTGCAAGCTGGTTTATCATCTGAAATTCAGTGGTACATGGTTACTTCGGTTAAGAAATAACCTCAGCATCATGTACCTTGATTTACCAAGTAAAGACTTATCACGTAACAATTTCACAGTATTTGCAGTAGTTAAAGACGTTCTGAAGGGAAGAAACAAATTCAAGGTGAATTACTTCTACCCAGACACTGCCCAAACATCAGCGTTTTCCACTGAGGCTCCTGGAGATGCCGTTTGCTGCTCAGTCACCCTGTACAACAGGGTGATGGAGAAGATCACAGCTCCTATCTCCTTAAAAGTAGCCTTCTAGTTAGCATCTGTCTCTAGGAAGCAAATAGCCCACGCCCCAGCCCTTCTCCAGCCCAAAGTGATGCTACTGACCATCCCCTGGGGAATAATGCAGCCAGCAAGCTTCCCGTTGGAGTGGGGCTATTGTCAAGAAAGTAAGATTTATGGAGCTAAAAGGAGTCCCAAATTAAACAGCTGCTGCCTAGCACTTAGGATGCTGTTTTCCTGGGTTATCTGTTTTTAGCTGCGTGTCGTGTAAGCTAAAACGGATAAACCAGCCAGAGCCAGCTTCCCCTGGAAGCACACTGCACACTCCTCAGTGACAGCACTCCCCAGGCAGCACAGAGCCCTGCAAGGCCCATCAGGACACAAGCACAGCCTGCTCATCCCCCACCCCCATCAGAGAGCTGGGCACGCAATACCCCAGAACAGGAAGCATGCTCCTGTGAGTTGTGATGAGTTCAGTGACTGGAAAGGGAACAGGGATAGGATTATCCCAGAAGGACGGGCTTTCTGGATCCTGGTCAGCCATTACATTCAGCTTCAAGTGATTGGAGACACCCCAGGACACAAAAGCAAACCTTGAGCAGAAAGTGTTAATATATACATATGTACACATATATAATATGTGTATACCTCAGACATACAGTTAAAAAAAAACCTTTGAGGTCCATTAAAGAACCCGCGTAGGTTACAACCTTAGTTCCTTCAGGAGAGGTAAGCCAGCAGAAGCATAATTAGTCACATTTACAAAGCAAATGAGTGCTTTGTTGTCATATTTTTATTCCAGCCCCACATCCTCTACAGCTTCTGCTCCCAGTGGATTCTCCGCCACGTGAGATAACATCTTCCTACTGGGTTTCAAAGCCAGATGGGATCTGCACCAAAGTGCTGGCTGGGTTAATGGCAGCTCCGCAACCCTCACTGCTCCTGAGCAGATCTGTAAAGGTCTGAGCAACGGCCAGAATCGGGGCATTTATTTAGGTCGCTTCAAATGAAAGCTGCTGTTTGAAACAATCTGTTGGTTGTTGTGGTTTTTTTAATTGGTAAAACAACTTCAATACTAATTAGAACTTTTTCTTCTCTCTCATTTGTTTTTCTCTGCCTGAAGGAGCTATTTCGCTCCAGGCTCTGCTAAAAGTCAGTTGACTGGTGCATTGCAGAGCTTCCACTTGCAACAGATGGCAACTGGGCTCTTTGCTGACGAGATGCACCTCACGGTAAGAGCTGCTCTGGCAGCAGAGCATCAGCTGCCTGCCCAGCCTTGCAGAACAACAGGCAGCTGTAACAAAGCACTATGGCATTATGCAAATAAGAGTGCACTAGATTTGTCAAAGAAGCTGTGCTTCTCACTGAACCTTCAAATACTGTAAAGTTGCTCACTGGCTATTATGGATAGCAGAAGAGGGAAAAGGAAACTCCCAATGCTATCTGCCAGCAACGATGTTGAGTCAGAGAAAGAAAATAGATTCTTATACATGTACTTCAGTTTGAATGATGACTGGTAGTTTCATGTCCCTTGTCCTTAGCATCACATACATGCTTTCAACCTGTGGCCCTTAGGCTCAAGGAAAATTCAGACTACTTGCAAGTGTCAGTGAAAGTAAAACCATTTTCAGGAGGCTGCTACTGCATAAGGATCCAGATAAGTAATACAGAAACACAAGTCTATTTAACTACTTTATTGGTGTGAACCATAGAATGGCTTGGGTTGGAAGACACCTCAAAGGTGACCCAGTTCCAACCTCCCTGCAGCAGGCAGTTGCCAACCACCAGATCAAGTGCTAGATCAGGTTGCCCAGGTAAGGGAATACCAGGTAACAGAGGGCCATTTCCCTGCTAGCAGTGATCCATGAGAAGATGGCTGAAATTATACACTTCAACAATTACTGACTGGGTCCATTGTTAAGATGCTGTGTTTGTAAATCTTGTCCTTGACAAGCTTGCAACGCTGTTTATTCCTCGGATATACCACCTATTAGCACTTGCCTTCCTCCTTCATCTTTTTCGTCCCTCCACTTCAAGGCCTCTTACAATTTCCCTGTCAGAAAACAATACACACGCACTGTATAGCACGCATTTGTAATTATTAATAAAGCATGCACTTTTGAACTGGAAAACATAACAGGAAATGTTTCTGAAGGCTGGACTGAGACAGTAAAAAAAAATCCACAACTGAAAGAACTAGATAAACATTAGTAGAAAGCAGGCATTAAGAATTCTGTGCTTGCCTCAAAGGCTTCAGGAGCTTTGCACAAGTACTATTTCAGAAGGGTATTTGTCTATATTTCCCCTAAACAACTTTCTTGTCCTAAATTAAATTCATTTAGAGCGTTTGAAGCAAAGGCTAAAATCTGTTCACATGGGAAATGTCATGATGACGTAACACACCACAGGCTTCCATTTCCATCCCTAAATCAGTTTGTACACCCATGCAATAAAAATGCCTTCCTCCTCAACCACTTCCATTGTTTTCTTGCCATCAATCACCTGACATACGGTGTAATACCATAAGCAAAATTGGTACATACGTTATTAAAACATGTTTTACTTCCTGAAAAGAGGACAGTTATCATAGAGAAGTGATGGAAGATGGGTGCTCTTGGCTTTTACACACACTGAACTGTATGTAGAACACAGACAGAAGACTGCCAATTCAACCGTGCCTGCAGGAACATTTCCATCCTAACAAAAATATTTCCTGTTTTATACAAGAAGTTTTCCACTGAAAAGCTATTATCATACAGGAAAACAGGCAGTTTTCATAAAGGTTGCTTTACAAAGAAATACAGTTCCATTTTCAGTAAGAACCTTCTGACCATTTATAAGTAAATACTTCAGTGTATCCCAAAGAACAAGCCAAGAAGTCTTTGAGACAAAATAAAGTACTTTGATTTGTTCAAAACTACAATACTGGTAGGAAGCTATTCCAATGCAGAATATCTGGAAGATGTGGACACCGATTTCTAACATAATAAGAGCTGACTACCATCCCATTTGTAAGCCAACAGCTCACTAGCTGGGGGGCTGGCCCTTTGGTTATTGCAGCCTTTCAGATTGTGCAGCACTCATCTGCTCCAAATATGAACAGATCTGGTTTAGTAAATTATTCTTTCTAAGGGCGCTACAGAGGGACCTGGCTAGACTGGACCAATGGGCCAAGGTAAACTGTATGTGTTTCAATAGGGCCAAGTTTCAGGTCCTGCATTCTGGTCACAAACCCCAGGCAACCCCACAGGCTTGGGGAGGAGTGGCTGGAAAGCTGCCTGAAAGGGACCTTGGTGTAATGGTGGACTGTTGGCTGAATATGAGCCAGCAGTATGCGCAGGTGGCCAAGAAGGCCAATGACATCCTGGCTTGTATCAGGAACTGTATGGTGAGCAGCACTAGGGAAGTCATTCTGTCCTTGTACTCAGCACTTGTGAGGCCCCACCTCGAGTACTGTGTTCAGTTTTGGGCACCTCAGTACAGAAGGGACACAGAGGTGCTGGAGCAGGTCCAAAGGAAGGCAACAAGGCTCGTGAAGAGCTTGGAGAATGTGCCCCACAAAGAGAGGCTGAAGGAACTGGTGCTGTTCAGTCTGGGGAAGAGGAGGCTGAGGGGAGACCTTACTGCTCTCTTCCAGTATCTGAAAGGAGCTTACAACGAGAGTGGGGTTGGTTTCTACACACTGATGGCAAGTGACAGGACAAGGGGAAATGGCCGTAAGTTGCACCAGGGTAAGTTTAGACTGGATTTCAGGAAACATTTTTTTACAGAAAGGGTTGTTAAGCACTGGAATAGGCTCCCCAGGGAGGTGGTTGAGTCACCATCCCTGGATGTGTTTAAAAACCTTTGGATGTGGTGCTCAGGGACATGATTTAGCAGGCAGTTGTTAAAGTCAGGGGTAGTATGGTTAGGTCGTGGTTGGATCCAATGATCTTTAAGGTCTTTTCCAAACAGAGTGACTCCAAGATTCTATGATTCCAAATGAATAGTTCTGAGGAAACCTCTTGGCTCTCAGAAGCTCACTGACAATTCAGCTGAACAGCTTTCTCACCAAATACAGAATTGCCCACATAACAGACTAACAATTAATCTGGTGTACCTCTAAAAGAAACAAAGCCATCAAAACCAATTTGACTTTTTTTTTTTTTTAATTTTAAGTAACATGTAGACAATAATTGTGTAGAAAGTCAAAATGTATACAAACTTGTACAAAATTCAAATTGTTACTGTACAAAATTTTCAAATCCAATAATATTAAAAATTGAAGCCACGTAAGAAGAATGAAACCATTGAAAGAACTGGCTACCTGCCATCCATTTCTTCTATTTCATGTTAACTCGTCTGCATCACGTACAAAGAGAAAAAAACTGTCACCATAAATCACAAATATTTTTTGCTCTGACAATCCTAACAGTATTCCAGTTTCCTAGAAACGGGCAACTGGAAAGAGAGGTAATTAAAATCTCAAAGTCAAGAAAACATTCTTCGGAGTTTACTTAAAGGTATCAACTACTCCTAAGTACCTGAGGCTGAACTGATGCGGAGACGGATGACAGTTCAAGGTGGTTAAGGTTGCTTTTTCTGAAGCTGACATTAAGACTAAATACGGATCCTGCCCACAAAATATCTGATAAGCTGCAGAACTGTATGCACTGACCTTTAATAGTCATCCTGGCACAAAAAAAAATACAATAGCATAACCAAATACACCACAGTTGCTTTGAAGATACCTGGTTAAAAATCAAGTGAGACGTTCTGTGAGTGATAATGCTGCCCCTGAATACTGCCCCAGGTCATACTGCCTCACTGCAGCAGAGTATCTTGATAATTAAGACACAGGTTACACAAAAATAACTGTCTCAGTTTCAAGAGGTCGCATTAAAAACAAACAAACAAACCACGTGACTGCTGTAACATAATTCTCAATCACGAAGGATCTACATCTTCAACACCAGTTTAAATACTGAAATTTCAACTTGGGATGGCAAGTTCTAAAGAGGAACTGTATTAGTGACAAGTGAAAGGATGCTACATGATACTTACAATCACATTTTTTAAAAATGTACAACCTATAAAAATAAATCATTTTACAGAACAATTTCTAGAAAACAGGTTGGGAGAGATTACGTCTTGCCCCAGAAATCCTTCCTCTTCTGAGCTCGTTCCAGTATCTGAGATGCAAGTGAGCTAGAGGCTGATGAGCGAGCAGAAATCTGAGACAGCCTGTCGTCTGGAGGAAGAGCAATAAGAAATAAAGAAAAAATAAATACGCATTTAAAACACAGTTACCTTCACATCAGACTTGGAAAGTACCATCTCCAGAATGAGATCTGCACTCTCAAATGGAGGATTTTGACATCACTGCCCAATTCTCCAGGTCATCTTTACACGTAGTCATCTCTGTCAGGGGACCTCAAAATCATCCCTCTGCCACTGACCTCTGTACAGACAAGACTCTACTAAAAACATACTCATGAAAGCAACTCACTACTTCAAGAGAACAGGACAACCCTAGAATACCACAAGTAAAACAGCAGAACCTACGCTGCCAAAATGTCTTTTTGTGCCAAAACCGGTTTGTGTGCAACCAGCTGTTGAAAGCAACGTATCTTCTGAAGAAAACAGGAAGTTTAACACAAAAATAAGCAAGCTTTACAAATGTACTTTTGAAAGGTCTTCTTTTTTAATACAAGATTCATTTTGTACACAACAGATCTTCTAAAATTAAGCAGCCTGGACTATGATTCTGTGGCAAAGCACAATGTTATATCCCTATAATAACGTTATTACAATGTTGCTACAGCTCTGTAAAGATGCTCTCTACAAAAAAGTGATCTCAATTACGTTCATTCTCTTGCAATGGATTAAAGAAGTGTAACACTGCCTTTCAGCCTTTCAGTCACCAGGGAACAATAAAGATTCCACAACTAAACCCTTGCAGAATCTGTACTTTGTCAGTGTTTCAGTTTTTTAGTGTCATTTCTTAATCTTTGAAATCCAGTGAAAACAGCCCATAACCGACTTAAACACTACGCATAACAACTATATCCCCATGTATGAGAAAACTGCTAATGCACTTGTGCAATCAGGGGCACCACTGCAATAACTCCTGGGTTTGTATGCACCTGAACAAATACCAGCATAAGAAATACCTGTGAGCAGGCATGCTGCAGTGCTTCTGAAAGCTCAGACATCATCACTCAGCTCATAGTAAAGAGGTTAAAAAAACAAAAGGTATTTACAGCACTTAAACTGTGAACAGCAAAGCTTGTGGGAAGCTGCAGGGTACTATAGGATTTGGTATGTTTTATGTAGATACCCAGATGCTCAGCTTGCAGATGAACCATCTGCACAACCCACACATTTTCCAGCCAACTGCAATGACTAAAATTGAGAATCAGCCTGAACCTTGGTTAAAACCAAGGAGAGAAAAAACATAAGGGGTATATAAAAAAAAAAAAGAGCTTGTGTTTATTCTGGGGAATACTTATAAATAACTTACTGTCAGAAATAATCTCACTCTGCCCATACTCTGAACCAAAGGCAGGTGACTGCAAGTAGCACAGCACCAAACCAGTGTACCCCAAATGCCCTGCTACAAAAATGATGTGCAGCAGCCCTAACTATTGAAGCTACAGAGCTTTTAGCTGACTCACACTACTGGAACAGTTTATTTGTGGCTGCTCTCAAAAGGGCCAAGAAGATGCACTGGTGGTCCATGCACATACCATCTGCTTCCCCAGAGTAACTTTACAGTAAATGGAAAAAAAGGCCAAAACAGCAAGCAGAGTAGCAGGATGCCATAAGTATCCCTAACACACTGAGTAGAGAAATAGGCGTGAAAATTAAAGTCAAAGGAATTGTTTCATGCTACCTATTTGCTGGTAAAGTCTCAGGCACATGCGATACCTTTTAGGTGGCACCCATAATTACTGAAGCTGCAACCTGAGCTGTGATCATTTTGAAGTTTGTTTCTGTTGCTACCAACACAAAGATGTACAAAAACGTGTGGGGAGGAAATGATTTAAGTATGGAGCTGATCAAGCTATATTAAGCATACTGAACCACAATGGTTTGTTTGATTTCCAGCTGCGTTTACAATGTTTATTTACGCTGGAACATAACTTCATGTTTTCATTTCACATAACTGGGATGAACATTTTTAACTCTCTTTCTATGAAGCAAAGAGGAATTTATGCATAACTAACAGTATAATAAAACTGTATTAGACCTCCCACACCAGTGAAAAAGTTTAAAATCAATCTGGGTAACACAGACATGATGTGCAGTAATATTCTGTGATGATAAATACCTTCATTGTTGTAGTTTCTTTCCTGAAGAGGTAGCTGGAAAGATCTCGTTTTTGGATTCCCAACATTTCCTAAGAGAAAAAAAGTCACATTGCTGTTTAGAATAATTTCTAAATAGGCAAAGGATTTCACTTCAGTACATTTTAAAATATTACTTCCATCAACATCAGTCTTCCAAATAACAAATATGCCAAAAACTCCATGAGACTTTTCTATTGGAAGCTGAGGTAAAATTCACTCCACTGCGTTCTCCTCACCTGTCTATTTTATAAACAGTAACTGTAACAGTTACTCCATGAACTACAGTCCAGGTGCACAGATCAAACAAAATACAGATCCTAAATCTTTGCAGGGAAAGTCTCTGGATTTCACCAATCCACTTAACTTGACCAGTACTTGCTCCATTCTAGAATGGAAATATTACCCTAGTTTAAATAATCTTTATAACACAAGGACCAGGAATTGTGGGACTATTGTGGTCAGCTACTGAAAACCTTACCACAAGGGCAACATAAGCAGACAGGCTTTATTCTGACTGAGAGGTTAAGGACCCTTCTTTATCAGATGTGCCTCAACAATTGTTAAAAATCTCTGAAATGCTCCAGCACAAATTCCTCCTAAACAAATAATTTTCACTGGAGAGTAAAAAATACCCTTTAGGTGACTTTTCTCAATAGCCAATTTTTTTTTTTTTTTTTTTTTTTTACTTATTTCTTTATTTATTGTTTAGTTTCCATGTTCTGCAGAAATAGTTAAGGAGCTTATTTCTCAGAAATTCACAACCCCTGATAATATAATGATGTACTATAAAGGTCTCGCTGCATATCTCTGTTGGTCACTCTAGTGGATGGACTTACACAGTTGTAGCCTAATGATTAAATACTACAACTGTTTGTGGTAAACCAAATAGTTCTCATAGTACATGGGTACTTACTGAAACTAATAGAACAGAATTAGACAATAATTAGAATAAAATGGTTATCAGTGGAATCTGAAACTAAGGTGGATAGCTATACACACCTTTCCTTCAGATCCTCAGGAAGACTAAACATATAGTACAATTTTTTGTTTATAAACTCAGTAAGACAAGCAAGGTAAGCACTCCCTTGGCCTGCAAGGTAGCTATTTCATCATGTGACATTCTTTAACACAGCTAGTTAATAAAAAAATACGCACCATTATGCTGGAATTCTGGATCCTTGAGAGTCCCTTGAATACGAGGAGAAGGACTCCAGCAAGACTTACAGAGGTTTTTGGTTGACTTCAGCACAGGAGGTGCAGAGGACTGCTCTTGATTTGCTGAATTAGTAGCAACTCCCTCACCAGAAACACCATTAGGATGCCACTGATCGTGCCTAAGTGGCAGAGGATCCACAGTTCCCAACCCAGCAGGTGGAGAGGTAAGGAGTGAAACAGCTTTTGCTTTTGCTTCACGCTAAAACACAATAGGGAAGGAATCATAGAATGGCTTGGGTTGGAAGGGACATCAAGGATCGAGTTCCAAAAGGAAGATAAATAAATAAATAAAAAGCAGTTCATTTATACTAACAGCCTTCCAATACAGTCCCTCACATATGCTGCTAATATTTTTAATGGAAAAAATGAACAGCTCCTGATTACAACTTTTTTTTTCCCCCATACATTTAGCAGAAATAGCCAAAATGGAGCTCATGTAATCTCGCTCCTTTGTTTGATAAACAAAAACAATTTTTATTCAGACATCAGCCCTTCTAGTCACAGATGCTGAAAATTTTACAATAGCAAATGATAACACAAGAAAAAGATTTTTAAGTTGTTATTCAAAATTACTTTAAAACCAAATTTCTAAAATGCATTGCACTGTCAGTTTTCTTGCTCACCCGGAAGGATTTTCTTTGTGAAGCTTCTCTTGCACCTTGCTTCACTGAGGAAGGATCTGTTCCTACACTTCTCATTCTCTGCTGTGAAGATGAAGACTTGAATTTAGGAGGAGACACTAGAATCGCACCTCCTATTGTAGTGGAAAAGATCAGAAAATGCTTATTACATAAAAAAAAATCTTGCTAAATTAATTCACACACGTCTGTTTTTCTTTGGTTCTGTATTCAAAAATACAAAAACACCTATTACCAACAGCAGGGGTAGTGAGATCATGATGAGTTCTCTGAGCTCGACCAAGTGCTCTCAGCTTCGGAGTAGGAAGCCTGCCACCGGGCTCTGAGGATACTGAAGAAGAATCTGACCCAGCTGCAGGAGAATTCAATAGGCAGGTATTCTCACTGCAAAAATGAGAAATGATTACAGGATTAGCTAAGCTGTTGGACATTGTGCATTCAAACGTTTTGCTACTAATACATCCCTACAATGAAGGCAAGCCAGTTAGGGTCATAAAACACCAACATCCTCTAGCTAAAACATCTGCTTGCAATGGGGAATCTGAATGCCAGCCTCTGAGCCTCAGCTTCTGTTGTGTTGCTGTTTTTTAATTTAACTGGCTAAAATAAACAGCGTCAAGGTTCAAATTCAGGCTCCCCATTTCCCAGTAAACTTTGAATATATTGCTTCGCAGCAGCACAGATCTCACCCAGAATAACTTTGAACCTGACTGCTAATAGTCACCTCAAAGGCTGGAACGTGGGTTTGACTTTTCAGTCACATATGGGAACTGCTGAATCATGGCCTGAACAACTGATTGATCACCTGAGGCAAGCACTGAGTCAGCCACGGGAGCACAGGTGAAGGCAACTCACCTGTGTGACCGGAAGGGGTGGAGTCTGGACCAGACCCCATTTAAGGGCTGACCACCACTGGGAGAAGGATCTCTTGCTGGAGATCCCTCCCCTGTGGAGTTTTGGGCAAGCTTTGACCATCTGCAACAGGTGAGCCTTTATTTACTGGTTGTCTGTATACCACCCAGATAAGCTACACAAAATATACCATCATTATCACCTCATTATTTTCTGTGGATACTATTCTTTCAGGTTATTTACCCTACAAGTCATTATCATGGAATTGAAATCAAGCATCCCACATTTACACAACCACTGTAGTCCCCAGGTTATTACAGAAATTAACACTACCACTTTTGCATTCTTCCTCCAGATGTACTGCAAAGGGAGGTGGCTGCATGTCCACGGTGCCTGAGAAACCTGACCCTACCAGATCCTACATGCTCTGGGACGTCTTTGCAAAAAATGTCACATTTCTAGCTTTCCAATGGGCTTTAATACCATAAAGTTGTTAAGCTGCTCTGCACGGCCATATCCAGAGCAGATCTCAAGGCACGCAATACTTCAAGATCTCCAAGGTCAGTCTGAGAAACTTCTATGAATTAGCTTATCTCTAGAACTGGACAAACTTAAGAAGGTTTTCAGAGGACAGTTTTAAATGTTAAAGCCTGCATTCCGTTTCTACTTGGGTCTAGCACCTCAACGTTTCTTTGGCCAGGTTCTGCATAGAGGATATTATCCCAGAAGGAGATAATTACACATCTTTACTTGAGACTTCTGAGGCAACACCAAAGATAAAGCACAACGAGGAATACAAAATGCTCAAGCAGTATGATAAAGAGGGCCAGAGTACTCAGATTTAAATACATACTAAGCTAACACGCTGCTCTACCAAAAATGCCTACACAATTTGCACAGTTAAAAGCCAGAGACATAACTAGATATAATAAGGATCTTTGAACAAATACATTACCACACACTGTACTGTGCACACAGAACTGGTTTTTGTTTTTTTTTTTTTCTAAATTCCCCTACACCTATTTTTCCATTTGGGCTCACTGGATGCTAGCAAGTTCTTCTCTCCTAAGTCCTCTGTCTCTGCCCAAAAGATTTCTTCAATAAAGCAGACACATAAAAACAAGATTAGAATGGATTCTATCCTTTCAGCACAACGCTGTCAACCTGAAGCAAACTGTGAGCTCTGATTTTCACTATACTTCATTATTGTGCAATGAACAGACTCTTCTGATAGGCCTATACTGCAAATTTTAAAGCTTTTGGAAAAATCCATTATAATTTTTCACACTTCCATACAAATTACAACTTCAGTCTTCCAAGCTAGAAGTCCACTATTCCTAACGATGGATCCGTTTCCATCATCCATCTCAGTGTCTTGAGGTTTCTTACTCAAACTACTGAAATCAAAAGTAGTGCCATACCAAATTGTACTTGCATAAGTAACCCTGCTTTTAAAACAAAAATTAGTTAACCTACATATTTCTGAGATGTTAGATGAAAAAAATGATATACGCCACAAGAATGTTTGGTTTTACCCTTCGACTCTGTTATCTTCCTTGATATCCTTATTGGATTTTTCTAAATTCCGTGTCACAACTAGAGCTTCCTCATTTTCTTTTTCTTCTTCTTCTGTTAATTGTTGACTCTCTTTTTCTTCAGTACCTTCTTGCTCACCCCAAACTAAACGTCTTTTGACTGGAACAGTTGGCACATCTGACAAGTCTTTCTTCTCAGTGTCATCCTGGTGAGACTGTTCTCTGGAGCCAGGTTGCTGCAGCATTTTTGGCCTTGGTGCACTCTCCTTTTCAGTAACTCTAGGTAACAAAGAAAGCAGTGTTTTGTATCACTGATTTGCATAACACGTATGTGTCCATGTAGAGCACATTCATCCAGTTCAGTCCCCCACAATAAGTACAGCTCAGATATTAAAAAGTAGTAGAGTTAACACAACATACATGTATTTGAGACTTTAACCGATGATTAAGCAATCTAATTTCAAGCTCGACTATGAATGCTGTGAACTACTGTTTCCAAAAATGGACTTAAAATTAGGGCTCTATTTCCAAACTGAAAATAAAATATATATATATATCAGAATACACAGAATATATATCAGAACACACAAATAGGTTTTCTTCCCCCTTCGTTTTGGGTAATAGCTGTCTGTACATTTCACTAAAATACTACTTTCCTAGCAAAACATTTATTAATTTACCTGGTATTCAAAGAAAGCTTACATATCAGAAGCAAACTGTGTCTGAGATTCAACCATCAGATTATCAATTAATCCCAACAAGAACACTGACAAAATCTGAGCAGGCAAAACATACTTCATATCACTCCAATGGAAAGAGGAACATTATTTCAGTATGACTCAGAGATAGTTTCTCTATACTTGATGAGACTAAATTTGCCACACTATATAGGCATGTGCAGATAACTATAAAGGAGTAGCATTTCTCTTTTTTTTTTTTTAGAAGACTTGACCATTCCTCATTTTAAACTGGATGACATTTCAACCAATGCATCTGTGAAACAGTAAATGCCTACACCTATTCCAGAAAATTCACACAGAATCCAACAAGCAAGATCTCAAAGTTATGCTAAGCCAAACTAAAGCATTCTGCCCTATTTCAGAGCTGCAGAACATGGAGGAACAACTACCTTACCCAGCAAGATCTAGTGCTCTGATGTCATTGCTGATGCCTTCTTCTGAACTGGAATCTGAGGACACATCCCACAGACTGTTATTATCAGATAAGATCTGGTTGAGATGGTATCGGGAGAAGTGTGTTCCCTCTATTCGTTGCCTGTAAGCCTTTGCTCTTGCTCGAAGCTCTCTCACCTGCCCACATCAAGGCTACATAAGTGGCATGCCAATTTAAAGTTCACTTGCATATTGCTACCAAGTACTTGCATTAGCTAATGGCAGCTAAAAGAGAAAGGCAAGTTACTCATAACACAATCGCCCACTGCGCAAACATTGCATGCTGCAATAAGTGCAACAAAAGGAAAGCAAAAACAACAGAAGTTGGTGTTTAGCAAGCACATTTGAGCCATTAAGCCAAAGCAAAATTATTGATTACTCATTCAGTGAGAACAAAAAGTTACGCAGCAGACATTATTAAGCTTAGTACTGGATTCTAGTTTTTTCATTAGTGTTCAGGCACAGCACAGTGCTCCAAACTTAAAAAGAACTTAGATGCAACAAACCTCCATATACCACATAGAATTTTGAGATGCCTAAAGGGAGGAATATAGAATTATTTCAAAATCTCTTTATTTTCTCTCAACACTGTATTACTATTGTAAATCTATCAGAATCTAAGTAACAACATAAGTACACAGCTCTATGCTGCCTCCCTGAGATTCAGTAAAAAGCAGTAAAACAAACACATCAACACTGCCACAGCACCAGTTTTCACTGAACTTGAGGAAGTTGATTTGCATTTCTAGGTCTTAATGTATATTAATTTATATTCTATGTATATTATATGTATATTTCTACACTTACTGTATTTTAATTTACATTTCAAGTCAACAGACCTATATGCATGTGTAATACCAAGTTCATAAATGGTGAGCACTGCACCCGTCTTTTGCTACACAAGTCAGTGAGGAGCTAATGACTGCATGAGATCTCTTGGTACTACTGTATGTAACTCAATATCAAAATCATTCCTTCTAGGCTAGCACTAACTGTAGGAATAAGATGCAAAACTGTTAAAACGCCAGCTTTGGTTTCAAAAGGTAAAAATCGCAAGCCCTCTCTTTAGACATTACACTGCTGAAATTATATTGATACCAGGTTAAAACAGTTACAACACTGTCTTCCACCTTTCAAACAATTTAAAGAGCAAGAATACAAAGCAGCAACAGAAGTTTAATTTTATTTTCAAACGATTCAAAATAAGTTCTTGACTCTATATGAATTTTGCCTCATGAAAAAGGGTTCACAGGAACTACGCATTCTGTCAAAAAGAAGGAAAGCAATACTGACACTTCCTTCAGTATAATTTATTTCATTTTTTATTTCACAATAGGCTTAACAAAGCTCTTCCTGCAAGGAAGGGGAATAAGTGGGCCAAATTCCACAAATCCCACCAAAAAGCAATTGGATACAGAAGATGGATGTCCACTTAGACTGCACCAGCTAATATCCCAATAGCTGACCCATTAAACTACCGAAGAATAGTCCATTAAAAATACGTACTTGTCATTTTACAAAGAGAATTTAAAGGTGCAAGTGATTCACTTTAAATAGAAAAATGATAAATTAATTATGATAGTCACAACAGAAGGAATACAAATCCAGAGCAACAGGACACTGCAGGGGAAGGAAGAATACTATGTCTCCAATGAATTGTGAGGAAGTACAAAGGACAACCGACTCCTTCAGCGACTCAGCAGGCAGCATTATCTCAGCAGGACACTGGCCTCAAAGAGTACTAATGTGATTATGAATTGTCCACATTAATTTTTCAAAAATGTAATTCAAAGAGATCTTTTCATTTTACTGCTGAAAAGCAACCCTTAATAATATATTACAGCATGGCAGTTTAGCAATAATCACTACAGCTAAGGTCACACCAGGACTCTCATTACAATCCTTGCCTGTTTGGACTCAAAACTTCAGTCTGTTTTTCGGATCCAAAATTATCTATGTAAGGTCTCAACTGGGAAAGCAGACTGGAGCAGCCAAAGCCGATCATCTAATCACACTACAGAGAGATGCTCTGTAGCAGTGATGAGTCTCGAAGAGCAACCAGGGCTAATGTTAAGATGGAGCTCTGCAGAACAGTCTTGTCAGTGCATTAGTATGGGAAAGCATATGGAATCATTTAGAAACCAAAACAACTATCAAGAAACTGGTAGGGCAGCCTGTATTGTGAATAGCTGAAGTACCTCTGTTACTTCACAGTGAAACTGATTAGCTAGGCAGTTTTTCCAAGCTTAACACTCCTGCAATAATCTGCAGTAATATACTTCTCAGTTTCTTCTGTATTATCCATGTCGTGTTAATTTATTTTTTTATATCACACTGCCTCTTATCTTTTCTTACTACTGTCTTGCCAGAATTTAACCTTCTTTGCATTCACTCGTGGGAGCTTGAGTTGTTAGCATTACAGTGTCAAACCACAGTTAAAACTCTTTTACATGTAAAAAGCACAATACAAACCATACTCAGGCCTCTGACTAATTTTTAAGAATACTCACCTGATTGGGAACTTTACTCCTAATACGAGACCAAGCTCCATCTTTGTAGAAATATTGGGCTGGAGACAAAAATTTTGATCTATATTCAGTATTCATCTTCCTAAGACATCAAAAATAAAGAGGGGAAAATAGAAAGAATTATCCTCGATATCCAGAAGATTCCTGAAGAGCATTTTTTAAGTTACATCCACAATAAAAAGTATTCTTGCACTTAAATCCCAGGGCTCAAGATGTGAAAATATACTCTCTCAAACACAGCTCACTCTATCAACACGACTAGACATGAAAAGCTCATTCAGCTGGTAATTATTCCTGATTGTTTTTCCTCCCAGCACTTCTGCCAGAAGCTTTTGCCCTCTCAGCAAATCAGCAGAACACAGCACACACACAAGGCTCAATTACACTGATACAAAATGAAATACCTTGGTTTAAATCATACACAAAGGTGCATTTAAGTAAAATGCCTGGTTTGGAACTAAGGCAGCCAGGATGTTTCCTTCCACGAACACTGCTATAAAGGCATTACATGCTGCATATGGGTGGGGTGTGCTCTGGGGGCAGATTCATCTGACAACCAGAACAAGGTTCAGTATAATTCACCTATTTCCTCCTCTTTTGGATCTACAGAAACATTCAGTGTTCTGAAAGACAGCCATCTTCCCTTCTGCCACACTGTGGATTGATTAGATCAAATCTCAGGTTTCTTGTTTCTAACCTTGCTTTAGAACACTGCTAACTTTATTTTCACATACTGAATAACAAGTGAGTAATTCCAGTTCTTTGAAAATAGATCACAGATCACTAGATAATACAACGCACCCTGAGAAAAACAGAAGTATCAGGGGAAAAAAGAAATGCTCAGAACTTGTTTCCTTATGTCCCTTTTCTGAAGCTCACAGAATTCCTTGCTTTATTCGCAAAGCTAATTGATTAGCTCAAGAACACATCAATGCTGTGCCTGCTGTACTGCAGGCAGGTCATGCAGTGTAGGTTGCATACAAAGTGCAAGTCTTGCCTGCATAATGAGAACTTGCACATTTTCCACAATCGATTGACCAGTTACTTTTTTTTTGCTCTACCACACAGAGGGCATAAGATGCAGGAATCCGTATTTAAACAGGTAGCAAGCATTCAAGAACTTTTCAAAGAATTTTACACTAAAAAAACAAAGAACAAAAAAAACCCACAACTAACTCGAGGTTAAACTAACTAACTAACTAAAACTTCAAGGAACTAAAAAAATCCAAAGAGTTTAAGGTCTCAACTCCACTATGTCCACATGCTTTTTCACAAAGTAACGTTACCTCACAGTATCTTGAGTGATCACTTTGCTGTTATCTCCCAAGACCAAGTCTCACGTCCCACCTTCAATCTAATGCCTGGACACTGCTAGAAAATTACGTGCACTGAGAGATGCATGAAGCATGAACATTAGCAGAGATAGAATAGATTTCTGCATTTCTAAACTTGCATCCATTCCGGGCTTTTATTTCTCTGACAGATCTCAGATGTGTGGAAAATGGGAACAGGGCATGAACGAAGGCATGTGGCAGGCATGTGGCAGAAGAAGATGCTTAGATATCTCTCAGCAACACACAATGCTGTCTTCTTTCAGTGCTTGTCATATTATTCAGTACAGGACAAATTCCTTTACTGCCTTTTACTTCATGTCTTTATTTGCACTACTCTATAGGACAGACAGTGGTACAGAACAGAAAAAGAAGACATGAGGTACAACTGAAACAGTTTAAGGCGTGTGGAGCAAGCACAAGAGAGCTGTCTGTAGGGTGACTACAGCTTCCAAAGCACTCACTGAAAGTGTAGTAGCAGCACTGCAGCAATTGAATCTCATTCATGTTAAATTTATTTATCATGTTATTATTATTGTATCAGGAGGTTTAACTGAAGTGGCATGTTTAAAAGCTTCCACTTCCACTGCCTGGAGAAAAGGATGCAAATTCACACCAGGTTTAGACGTACCACAGGAAGCTCAGTCTCAGCACCACAGGGGACAGACACCACATTTGCTCTTGCAACAACAGGACTGCACAGTTAAAGGTCATCACCCACCACTCTAAACAGGCTGCTGCACACCTATTCATGAGGCAGGTTCTCTCATTTTATACATACCCACGATTTGAACGTAAAGAAAGGGGCTTCTGACTGACATGCTGCTTATTTTTTCGTTTAGGATGTTTCTGCTCTGATTTCCCTTGTTTTGATGCATCTTCTGCTGGCTTTTGAAACAGTTCTTCCCTCTTAGTCTGAGGCAAAGATAATTTTAAAAATAGTGTATTAGCTAACAAACTGAAAACCCTCCTATCCCCTTTGATACCAAACTTTTGCAAACAGTTCACTGTATTTTAAAATGTTAACTGTTCTACATATTTAATAGAAGCTAGCATGCTACATTCCTTTGTTAATACAAAAATAGAATCATGACAATGCCAAAGCCACAATTCTGAGAGCAACATTCTCTTAGTTAGATCACCTATTTTGTACACTTCACAAAATGAATTTAACATGAAACAGAAATATGTGTAACATACCTGTGCATTCTAACTGGAGTTTATGTGAATTTCTGAAACTTATAATTTAAATAATAAATACATCAATGATGTATTTATGAGCTCTCAGTCTTACAGTGGAACAACAGAAGCTATTTTATAATAAAAATGAGAGCTTTTCATTTGCTGCCATTCTGGTTTTGAAAGGGTCTGACCAATTTATTCATCAGATTTTTTTTTTTCCCCTGTTTATCTCATGCCCTTGGAAATCTCAAGCATTATTTCTGGTTCTACTGGAGATCCTTGCAGAAATTCTTCAAATTCAAGAAAATCAGAATGGAAAAATATCTCTCTCCACAAAGCATCACAAAAATCTCTACTGTTTTTCCCCTAAGATATTCAAAGAAAATATGTGGACATAAACAAAAACTGTTCTGAGTACTTTTGCCAAACATCACCTTGTCATACCTTTCTCTTCTTTTTCTGACACTTTCACTTTAGTAGTTCTCTTGGGAAAACATAACCTGAATTTCTGATACTAGAAACAAAGAAACACTTCCTGAAATCCTTCTGCCTTTCAGGCAGTCTTCATATCTGCTACAAGTGGCAAAAGAGCGCATAATGTCTGTTCCTCTCAAATGAGATTAAAAGCAACAGGAAAGTCTAGGTTCTAAATGATAAAGCCTCCACGCTGACAATCATCTCTAAGAATCTCAAGAGTACTTAAACGGAGCAAAGGCACTTCACGTTAAGCACACGTTCTGCTTGGTGACAGTCCTAGGGAATACTGTTTCTCTTCTATTGAGAAACAGAGATGTGTATTGAAGAGACTCACATGTTGCCCTTCTGCCTGATACATAATGTGCCATTACAGCCCTGCATGTGCCTTTCAACTCATGATCATAGAATTACAGAATCATGGCTTGGGCTGGAAGAAAGCCCAAGGATCATCAAGATCCAACCCCACTGCCACAGGTAGGGCCACCAACCTCCACATCTGGTACTAGACCAGGTCTGCCCAGGGCTCCATCCAACCTGGTCTTGAACACTTCAGGGATGGAGCATCCACAACCTCCTGGGCAGTCTGTGCCAGCACCTCACTACCTCACTGCTCCCTCTGTGAAAAACCTTCCCCTGACATCCAAAGACATGATTTCAAAGATAAATGAATGATAACTCTTCCTTCATCTTCCTTTAAATTAAAACCGTCATCTAAAAATCAGTTCCAACTGTGTTTACACATTATTATTTCTTTGTTTTTAATCCACACACTATGTGACTTAACCAAAAATTTCCCACCTAGCCCTGCTGCAAACTAAAAGACTTTATTCTCTCATTGCTGCCAGTACAATGGGGAATTAGATTTCAGAAAGTTTCAATTAAGAAAAAAAAAAATTGAAAACTCATTCAAATTAAGGTGGCAGTTTAAGAAAAAAAAATGTTAACAGAACAAATGCATGACAAACTGTTTCTGTGAAGACAACTGTTACAGCATTACTTCCAGTCCTTGACAGCAAAACCATTACGGACACTGGACTCAGTGTCATTAATAACAGCCAGAAAATGTAACTTTAGAAAATGTTTTAAAACCCACATTACTGAAAAGAACAATCAAAACTATCCACGAATACACATGCATTTCTCTTAGGGAAATATTTACTTGCTCATCAACCAGAAATTCTCTCTCTTCTGAACGTTCCTCTTGGGGATCCTTAGCAGCAGGAGAATCCTTGAAATGTCTCACATTTGCAGTTTCAGAAGTAATTGCAGGAGATTTTAATGGAGGTACAGGTTTATTCATATTGTAAAGAGCCTTTAGGAGAGAGGAAAGAAAAAAAAAAGAGTAATAGTACTGTGATCTGCTTTAATTTGAGCTAGATTTTCAAAATCAGCTAACCAATTCACATAAATACGCTCACAAATCAACATAGAGGGAGCCATGTGTGAATATACAACCTGAGCAGACTGATTAACTTTTAGGACAAACTGAAGAGGAACTTATTTTCAAAAAATTACATTATAGGAGATCGAATCGGGTTAGGTTACACCTCTACTCAAATCCTGTTCTAACTGAACTCCATTAACAGAGGTTATTTTTATTTGGGAAAGCAGTGGAGAAATGTAAAAGTCTGAAGCCGAACTGCAACAAAGGACCTTTTCTTTCTCCAACATATGCCAGAGAACTCCCAGGGAGTCCTCAGTACATACCCTGTCCTAAGGCACAACCATTCTCTGATTTAGAACTGGGTGCTTAGAGCTTGGTAATCTGATCTAATCAGCTTTCCAACTGCTACTGCATTTATTCTAAGCCAAGGTACAAAGTCTGCCCAATATGTGGTCTGGTGTCATTTCTTCACAGCGTGCTGACAGTTAAAAGATGATGCCATATGTCACATGTGGCACGCGTTTTCCTCAGCTTTGCTATGTGAGTTTAGGTCAGATTTATAATCTAACTCGGATAACTTGATCACAGAAGTTTCTGCAAGAGACAGTTCCTGTCATTATTCAACATCCAGGTGTACGCTCCATCGCTTCAACAGCAGTAAAAAGAATAACGGATTCTCAATATTTTAGTTTTTAATCATGACATTCTAACCTTGAGCTCAGAAGTTGCAGTTACATATACTCAGATTATCTCTAAACTCTATTTATCTATGCATTTATAGTACTTACAGACTTATTCTTAGGGTTTCCTATTCTCCATAATCTGTGTGGGAAAAGTTTGCTATTTTAGTCCCTACATTCTTTCCTTTTCAGCACAATATTCACGAGCATGAAACTGACATTCTGGGACCAGACTCTTCCTCAGCCAGTCCTTTTGCTTCTATACTACTGTCACACTTAGCAATGAGTTTTCCTTGCATAAAGGACAGCTGGGAAACAGGTTTCTCAACGTACATCCACCTGCTTGGCACTGCAACAAGAAAAAGGTGGGAATGAGTTTTGAAGGGATTATTCTTACTCATCATTTGTTACCTTTCAAAGCTGCTACTAAGCAAATCTGCACAATGTAGATAAAAACAGATGGCACTATCAGTAGTAATCCTACTAATGCATATCATTCTTGTGAGGAAACAGAAGACTGAACAGAAATTCTCTTTTACAACAAAGTTTAAAAATCCAAACTCTTTAAGAGACCCTGTACTGTAAAGAAGGCTGAAAGACAGACTGGGTCTCCTCAGTTCTGACCTCAGTAACAATAAACTGAAAACACAAAGCAGTCTTGCAAGTAAGAATTATCCCTTATGGCCAGATTAGAAATAGCAGTATTTCCAATTCTACAAAGTCCAAGAAAGGATGAGATGCATCAAAACACCACAGAAGTGTTATAAAATCAGGAGATTTCATTTTTAAATGTAAGCAGTTCTTCTGAAAGCAAACTACAACTGAGTACAGAGATGCCTTTTGGGGCCTAGGAGCATATGTGCACAGAGACAGAGATTGAGAGTAAGAAACTGTGGTAACCCATAAAAGACCATGAGAATAAATACTGAAACCTGCATGATTTCAGTGGTAAGATGTTACTGTATATAACAGCATGCCAGTTTATGAAAGAAAAGAGAGGAGGAGAAAAAAAAAAGGAAAGAGAGAGAGAAAATAAGCATCTTTCCTGATAACATATTCTTCATCTACTTTTTGAAACTTTCTGAGTTACCTCTTCAGCTGCAAGTATTGGTGACTTTTCATGAGGATTCTTCCAAATGAATTGACTTCGATATTCAGAATTTCTAGGGAAAGTGCTTACACATGGAATATTCATGCCTGCTTTCCTCTGAAGGACTCCGTGAAGCTGAAAACGCAAAAAAGTAGAAAATTTTACACCAATTGCTCCCTTTCCTACAACATTTTGCAAGTCAGAAATGTTATCAATGCACATCTTGAAACCATTTTTTTTTTGTTATATGATTTTCATGAATGCAAAGTACATTTGCTCATCGAAGCCACAGTATATGAACATCAAAATATAGTACTTAGGAGAGTTAAACAACAGAAGCTGGCATAAGTGTACAAAACTACCATAAATATCAGATATTTATAGCAACTTTATAGTAATTTTTATATCAGTTCATTAATAAAAAGTCTTCCCTTACCCCATTGTTCATTTTTTCTGCTTGTTTTTTTGAAGATACAAATGTCTCCTTTTGGTTGGGTAGAGCTACTGGTGGTGATTTCTTCATACTATTTTCTCCAAGGGCAAGAGCAGCTTCAACTCCAGAATCTGAAGAATGTGACCAAACTTTTGGGGGGAGCCTTGGTCCTTCTGGTGTTTCAGTTTTTTCCTGATTTACATCATGACTGTGGTCTGCATGTAACTCTGCAGTCTTAAGAGCCTCTGTTTCAACTGGCTCATCTGAATCACAATCTCCTGTCCATTCAAAGGACTTTGAAATCTGTGGGTTATGGTAAGGTACCCTTCTCTTCGAAATGAAGTTTGGTTCTCTTGTGATTCCTAAAAAAACAATAAAAAAAAAAAAAAGACATACTAAGTTCAACATAAAACATTACCTTAAATATATATCACTCCATTACAAGAAGAAACCAGATCATCAGAGAAAAGCTATCCTATTTTCTCTGAGCAATGAGAACCTATGAATTATGGGCACAACTGTAAAATCATGGTTTCTTTCACATTTGTAAACACCTTTCCACTAAAGAGGGACAGTAATGTGGCACTCCAGGACCACACTGGATAAAATCCTGTAAACAGAATACAGCCAATGAACAATCTTCTCCAAGCTGATTCTGAGAACCGTGTACCTGCTAGACAGGCTCTTGCTGTGCAGGGACCCTTAATACAACTGTAGAGCATTAGAGAATTGATACTTGAATTGAAATATCTTGCAGGATTGACTTAAAAGTTTTATCTCAGATCACTGGTTAACTTTTTACAGCACAAACATAAAGTAACTATCAAAATTCTAAAAACACTGCATAGAAAGACAAGGTGCAGATGGAAATAAGAATACCCTGCCATTTTAAGAAAAAGATTGAATGTCTGAACTCATTTAAAGTAGAAAACACTTGCGACTGTGAAGTGTGAAACCGTAATGGAAAAATAATTGAAGGATCATAACTGGTTGAAAGAAACAGTTTCTCCTGTGGGTTTTTTTTTGTTTGTTTTGGGGGTGGGGAAGGAAATCAATGTAAAAAAGAGACAATAGCCTGCAGTGAGAAATATACAAGATGTCCTACAGGATACAAACATTCAACAGGACGTTCTATCCAACTCCATTCAACTTCCAACTACACACAGGTACATGGAAATAATTCAAGAGGACAAACACTGGAAAAGCTGCAGGAAAAAGACAGCCTATGCACCTACTTCCCTGGTAGTGTTCCAAGTCATTCCTCAAACTGTCAACTATGTACTTCAACAAAAACAGTAAGTGAATTAACAACAGCAATCTGCACAGATGGTAAAGTCCTATAAGGTGTCAAGAGAGACATTCAAAGATGCACACAGTTAAGTGGCCAGAAAAAAGGTGGGAGTAAAAATGAATAAAAAAAAAAAAAAGTAGGAAAACTAAACCAAGCACACCCAGAATCAAAGCTGTAACACAAGGAGGAGAAACTGCTGTAATGATAACTCATGACTTTACTGCAAGTCTTGCAATACTTGCTGTATAAAGCTTCAGCATCCCACACAACTGCAGATGATTCACAACTCAGTTTTCAAAAGAGGTTCATGTATTTGGATGTTCCCATGTTTCAGGATTTGTGGAAATTGCTCTCTTAAATACAAGTACCCATACATAAAGCCATGTGTTAAGGAAAGCAAGGCTAAAGAAATATGTACTTTGCAGTAACTGGAAAAAAAAATAGTTTTTTATATGAAAGTACAATTTTTGGCAAAGTTCAATTAGTTACTTAAATGGCTAGTATCTCAGTCAAAAAGAAACTGTGCATCCAGCAGCTGGTTCTTAATTACTCATAATTTAGAGCACTTCCCATAACACAGAATGAATACACTGGACTCTGATTACACAGACAGCACTGCACAACTTTGTTAATTTTGTTATTTTCCCGCTCCTTTTCAAAGCACTGCAGTTGTTGTCCCCCTACAGATCACTCCTATTCCTCTACTCTCTCTGAGTCTTTCTATTAGATAGAATTTCATTTGTTTCCTACGTTCTGATCCCACATTTTCCTCCCACAGTAACATCTACGTATAAGGCTGAATCTTAGACTGTAGCATCACAAGCTTTGTCCTTCAATATCCATCTCTTTTTGATTCTCCCACTTAGCTCCTTCCTAACAGTTTTAATTTATATTAAACTTTGACCCAAGCTAGTCTGTTCTTTAATACAAAATTTTACTTGCCACTTCTGTGTGCAACAGGTAACCCAACACCTCCTTCTACACATGCTAATGAAGCATTTGTGCTTCACACTGGGATTTGGTTGATGCTACACATCAGAAACCATGTGTTTTTCAGGTTTTGTCTAAGTAGCTCTAACACTAAAAGGAAGTTTCAGTGTAGCCAAAAGGAATATGACATTCAAAAAACATGCTTCCCTTTACGGTAATTAAGAATATGCTTTTAATTCAGTTAAGCATCCAAACTGCGCTCATGCTCAATCACAGGGAACCTCTCTCAACACCCTGTAGCTGAGGCTTGCCCTACCCAGAGCTGGGGTTAGCAATCAGAACTGTAGGGTTGGAAAAGACCTCTGGAGATGAACTAGTGCAATCCCCTGGACTAGGTTACACAGGAAACGTGTCCAGGCACTCCAAGGAAGGGAGGAAGGGCTCCACAGCCCTTCTTGGCAGCCTGTTCCAGTGCTCTGTAAATCTCTGTAAATCAGATCTTTCTCATGTTCAGATGGAAATTCCTGCGTTCCATTTTGCGCCCATTGCCCCTTGTCCTATTGCTGGGCAGTGCTGAAAGAAGCGTGACCCCATCCACTTGACTCTACCTTTCAGATATTTATAAGCACTGATAAGTTCACCCCTCAGCCTTCTCCTGCCCAGGCTGAACAGCCCCAGGTCTCCCATGCTTTTCCCCATAAGGGAGACAGATAATCTCTGTAACCTCCCACTAGACACTCACAAGAAGTTCCCCATCTTCCTCAAACCGGGCAGTTCCAAAGCGGACACAGGAATTATTGCGGGGGCAGTTTGGAGGTGCTTACCCAACTGATCCGACCGAAGGCCTGCCCACGGGGGCTTCTGCTCTTGGGATGGGCTACACAGCTCGGGGATTTTCCACCTGAAGTTTCTGCTATACTCGCTCAGGCCCTGCAGCAAAGAGAGATGCCTGTCAAGGCTGTCCTGCTCCTCCGCGCCTATGGGTAACCCACTGCCAAGGGGCAACACAGAAGGCTGCTGCAGGATTCACTCGAGCTCAGAAAGTGCTCTTCATCCTCCAAACCAAACCCCAGCCAAGAGTATAAACAAACCAACGCATAGCAGAGAAGAAAAAAAAACAAAGCACACAAAATCTATAAACCGAGCTTTAAAAAAATCCCTTCCACGCGCATGTCTGAGCTCTACCTGCTGTCTGTACGAGCTCCTTAGCACAAGGATCCCCCCTATCCCCGCAAAGGCGATCTGCCGCGGCCGCGCTCAGCGCCGGGCCGCACCCGCCCACGCTCCCCGACTCCGGCCGGCTGGGATCGGCCCGGCCAACCCGCGCTCCCCGCCGGGCCCCGGGGCCTCACCCTGAAGCGCACGGGCATAGCGGTGCGCTGGGCACAGGCCCGCGGCCCTCGGCACCGCCGTTCCCTTGGCGAAGCGGCCGACCCGAGCGAGCCTGCGCGGCGCGGCGCAGCGGGGCGGGCCCCAACGCCTCCCGCACGGCGCTGCCGCGGGGCCATGTTCGCCGCGTTCCCAGCAGCCCGCCCTCGCTGTGCCCTCCGCCGAGCTCCTCGTCAGCGCTGGTTCTCCCCTGGGCACCCTCGGCCTCTTTTAAAGTGCATCGAGTTAAAAAGAACAGAGGGGATTTTTTATTTTTTATTTTTTATTTTTTTTTTATTTTTTTTTTTTTTAAAGAGAATGATTTATGATCTCTTAATTGATGAAACTTGAGATTCTTCAGCCCACCGAATAAAGCAGTTGTTGTGTTATCGTAATGAGTTATTTGTGATGTTCGCTCAGTCCAGCTCGCTGCATTTTCTGTAGTAGCGCACAAACTTGTTGCAGAATATGCAAAGCCGGCTGGCGTACTCCTCCTTCAACGCACAGATTCCAGGTTTGCCAGGAATCTCTCTTCTTTGATATGCAGGGAAACGTGGCCAAATGTAATTTCAGCGTATTTTTGGAGTGCTTTGCAATTAGCCAAACCATAATATTTATAGCTGGTTTGGGGCTGTCTGCTGTCAGAGGTTGGTTCCGTAAAGCAAATACAGAACATGACACCACACCATCCTGAAATACTGGGTATTATATTTCTTAATAATGCCTTCTCTATTTTCGTAAGATAAAGCAAAATACATTATCCTGAAGCAATGGAAATTCCGCGGTATGCACTGACTGCTTTAAATCGTATTTTAGCTCTCCTCCTTACAGCTAAGAAATGTCATCAGCTGTTGTGGGGGAAGCACTTCGCTAATGCACAGGGATCCTTACCTGATGCTCCTTCCCACTGCTGGTGTATTTCGGCTACTTCGAGGTCTGTGCGTTTACATTAATGAATTCACAGGTGCTCTTGGTAATATGATGTAAGAATGATAAAATTCTTAAGTGGAAAGAATATTTTGTGTGCTGAATAAATAATGCAGTCACAGAAATGAACCCACGTGTAGGAAAAGTCACAGCATATTCACAAACTTGAGGCACTGAAAAGAAGGAAAATGTTGCGTCTCAAAACCTATGAAGAGTTTTCTGGAAAATAGATGAGCTGGGACTGATGTAAATGTACATCCCTTGGTTACTGGTCTCTATTATTTATTGGATCCCATTGTTTAAAAAAAAATAACATTTAAAGCTAGTGTTTTCACATAACACATTCCAGTAGCTTTAAGTGCAATTCAAGCAACTTCAGATTTCCTCAACTCTTGGGAGGATGACCATCTTCCTCCTTTGTTTCCTATGAAGCAAATATCAGTATTTCATTTTGCCCTACTGATTTTTAATCCAGATTTTGATGTTGCCATTCTTCAAATGAATTAATAGATATATTTTCTCTTTCTAAAACACACAATTCTCTTTTTTTTTAATGTGTAATTTCAAATAGATAATTTGTGACTCATATATTTTTATTTTCAGACTGATTGTTTGCCCATTTGCTTCACTACCCCTCACTGTATGTCGTGATCCTTATCTTTGACCTTCTCTGTCTCTTGGCCTCAGCAGTGTGGAGTCCTAATTTCAAGTGCTTGATTAAATTAGATTTTCCTTGAGCATCTTTCACTCGAACATTAGCCTGTGAATAGTTGTCTGAGTAAATGGAGACCTCCTTATGACCTACTGCTCATGCTCCTTGTAAACCTGAATACTACAAGCAATGCCTTAAAGAATCGGTAACCCAAAGTCTTTTTCCTTTCTTTTGCTTTAGTGCTGGTGGTCTATCCTGCCAAAACACAACGCACGATGTGTCAGCAGTCCTCCCTCCAGCCAAGGAAGGCTAGACACAGCTTGCCATGGAGCCCATCAATTCTGTGTGTCAGCCCCAGGGAACCAAATAAAAGCAGTGAAACGTGTACTCTACCTCCAGTGTCTGTAGCCTCTGGCACCTACTGGTACATGAGTAAAGAAGTAAAGCACAGCTGGCCTGGCTCAAGTCCCATGGTTTCACCCTTAACAGCAAATACTTCTAGTGCAAACTTGTTCCAGCTTATTTTACAACTCATTTAGAAACTGCAGTGTCAAAACTACTTTAGCTTTACTACTCATTTCAATTCCATTTGCAACTCACAGAGCTGATACAGCTGTCGTTAAAGGGCAGCGTTTTGTTGCTTACAGGGATCTGGATTTGAAGATATCCTGGCTTTGTGCCACAGTAATGGTTCTTGAGCTTGGCAAATATATCAGCTGTTACCTTCAACTGGTCTGTCAGTCTGATACAATTTCATTCTGAAATGCAGAAAAGCCTAAGTAGTTCATCTTTCTAACAGAAAAAGAAGTCAAAACAAATATAAAATGTGGAGAGAAGGTTCAACTTTTGACCCACCATCCACTTTTTCTGTTTGCTGTGAGCTCTCTTAGGACAAAACACTGTCAAAAGTGACTGCTGCCTTTGAGAACTTCATTTTTTAGCCACTTGAGGCCAGGCCCATGCTGCAGCACTTCCATAACTAAGAGCTACCAGCCTCCATGTCAGCCCTGGGTGATCCTGAAACTCAGATCAGACACCTTCTGAAATAAGCATCTCTAGGCTTTCTGAAATTCTCCCTCCTCTTAAGTGAGAACAAAATGAGATTTGTAGCCATGCTTCGATACCTGCTAATTGTGAGCTTATTTTGACCTTAAAAGATTTTTAAAAGGATAGAATTCAAGTTCAGAAGCAGAAAAATCTCAAATGTGTGTTGCTGATGCAAGGGTAACAATGGTTAACTTCCTTTCATGCTTCACAAGAAAGAGCAAAGTAGGAAAGCATGTGTCATTTTGATCTCATTTTGTTCTAACATTTGCCCCGAGAGCAGAATAAAACCACAGCTGCTCATCCTCTAGTGAAGAAGCATCTTCCCAACTTGTAGCTGTAAACAAATGATCTCTGTTTCTATAGGAAGCACGAGGCATTACTTTGTCGTATTCATGCGGCTGCACACACTCAGTCATTCCCAGTCTACGTGACTGTTCATAATGCAGCAATAATCTCTTTTCTGATTTTAAAAGCTCATAAGATTTACGCACCACAGTAGCAAAATTGTGCAATGCTGGCATGAATAATGTGTTATGACAACCCCTCGGGGAGTAACTCCTGTTGGCAGCGTGTGTGTAATCCCTGGATGGCCTGATGCACTGGTAACGGCCCTGTAACAATGGGAACATGAGCATGGCCTCGGGTGTCTTGGGCCTGGGCTTGGTGGGCTCAGCTGTGTTGGCAAGGTAATGCAATTCAACCTCAAAGGGGAAGGAGAAGTGGCTAATAGTCGTTGCAGAGGGCCATCTGCTAGGTGACCAAAACTATCTGATAGATGAAGAAAAAGTTCTATAAAAGCCTGACTGAACTTTCTGTATAACGATGGTTTGTCATTTCTCAGTTGGCTCTGTGTACTCTCTGTAACAATAATCTGCTATCACACTATTGGCACTATGTACAATCACTAATAACAAATCGCTTCCATGGCACTGACTTTAACAGTCACATAACCATTTAAAAAGGAAAGCTCATTAGGGGAGTGGAAATTAGCCAAACTGTACAGGGGACATTGCCCTTTATGCTTTGGAATCCAAATACGTACAACTCTGCCTCTCCCAGGCACCCCCAGTGATGTCCTTCAGGAAATGGAATGACAAGTCTATTCCAACACCTCAGAGGACAGGATGAAAATGTTCAAAAAAGCTTAGATTTTGTATACCTAAACCAACACAGAGACAGATATTTTTCATCTGGCAGCACCAGGACAAAGACACTTCTACAAATCGTTCTTGCTTTGGTAGTTAGAGTCTATCAGGATAAATAGAAGTGACTGGGGCATCTGAAAAAGCCTGGCTCTAGCTGTCTTCCATAGCTAACCCAACTCAAACCTGCAAGTAGCCAAGATCTCATAGTCCTGGGCTAGCACAAGCCTGAACAGCTCTTTGTTTGCACCAGGTACACACAGCAGGTCATGTAAATGCCTGAGCTTTATTTAGCTATTGAAAGGAATCCGGTTTACTGAGTGCCTGTCATTGATGGGTTGTTCACAAGGTCAAGAGCTTTTGAACTCTGCATAAGCTTTTCTTACTGCAGCTCAGCATTTCAGTTGGGATTAAGTTAGGTAATACATAAGAATGTTTTAGGGCACTTGATACAGCAGGTACAAAACACTGCAAGTGCAAAGTGCCGCGGGTGATTTGAAGGTGCTAAAAAAAAGTCTGTGCTTGTATTGGTTTGAGTATATTTTGCACATACCACTCCAGTTTTATGTCAGACCAGGAATTGTCAGTTCCCTGCAGAAAATGTAAAGTTAGTATAAATACCATATTATGTACTTTGGATAATTCAGCAGCAGCACAATCATGTGCTCCTACTCAATCCATTTTGACTGCTAGGTGATACAGCACCACACTAATCAAATCTTAATGGTCTTGTCAGCATGTCCTCCCTACAACTGAGATTTCTTAATTGTCTCAGCCTCTCTTCTGTCTGGCACGTGTGAGCACAAAGAAATCGAGTATTTATCAGTACAACTGTAATCTACCTCCTTTCCTGTAGCCCCCCAGGACACTGTTCTAACAGAGTTCTGTCTAAACATCATTTGGCAAAAATCCTAAAGTACCTTCAGAGGCAGATATGACATCACTGTGACATGTCATCTTGAAATTCCTAAGAAAATTATTTACTCAAGATAATACCCACTATAGAAATTGAGCAAGTTGAGGTGTTCCTGGAGGGCCTCAACCATGACATGCATCATCCCCAAGCCCAGACAGCTAGGATTCCTGGTGGGGGGATGCTCTTAGGGCCTTCACAAAATGAGCACGGTGGGCTTTGCCATGTTGACAACTGGTATGAACAAACACAGGGCTTTATAGCATTTTCTTTGTAGCAAAATCTAAAGCTCGCATTTTCTGCTATAAAGTGCCACACAACCAGCAATCCAGTCCTTATTACATCTACTCAGTCTTGATTCCCAAGAGTCCAGTTTCAGTCAACTTAATCTTGCATGCCATTTCAATTTCAGACATACTGGAGCTTTCAGTACTTTTGAGAAAATATGTGCCACTAAATATGATACTTTGGATTCATTTCAGAATACCTGACTTGCAGAAGTACATGTCCAAATATAATTTCATTAGGGTTTTTCTTTCCATAACAGTACCTGGAAACAAGTCCTGCAATTTCCTTCTCTTATATGGCTCCCACTAAAATCAACGGAGCAAACTCAGAGGCACAGTCTGCCAAAGGTGTCTCTTCTTTCCACAGACCACATGAGCCACTTTGCATGCCAGATCTAGTTGTAGTGTCACTGATTCATCATCTCTGCTAAGAGGCCTAAGAAGAATTATGTATGATGATGTTTTATCCTCTAGTCACCTAGTGTTAGGGCTGAATAGTAGTAAAATATTTAGCTATCTAACTGTCCACATATAGTCTCCAGTGTGGTATTAACCTCCTATATTATCTGGTAGATGCAATACTATGCGGAAATAATTGGAAGTTAAAATATTTCATGTGCAATCATCTGATGAAAAAAATCATACTTTTTCAATGAAAAGGCTTCAGATTCTTCAAAAATCTTACTTTGTGTTGAGGGAGGAAAAAAAGAAAGGAAACAAGAAAGTCTTCACCTGCCCTGTTCTTATCAGATATTGGACTTAGTAGAAATAATATCAGAAAAATGATTGAAAATCATTGGACATGTTAATTGAGCAATAGCAACAGGAACCAATGAGGCAATCCAGCATGATTCCTTTATCACAGCTGCTGTTTTAATCTCACATGAAAAAAATGTTTTTCTCAGCATTTTGGGTCTCTCCTTTAAGCATGGGTCTTGCTGGTGGTCTCTGTGAAATTGTTGCCTTTTCTAATTCAAAAAATCATTTGAATGTCAGTGTGTTTGGTATCTTTTTCTGCTCACAGCCTTATCTCCGTCCCAGACACAGTCATCCTCACACAAACAATTTGCTCTTGGAGATGTTACATTAGTTCCTGTTCTAACACGCTGATCTGTTCTTACTATAACTTTACAATACAACTGTAATGCAGCAGCTCTTCCAAGTGATTTTCCTCCTACTCCTTCCACATCTACTTCCTCCACTCTTGATATGTACTCAACTCTGAAAGTGTGGTATTAAGACAGCTTAAAGAAAGACATGTTTTCACGTTTCTTATGTCTATACAATGCTTAATCCTCAATAAATGGCACTTTTCTAATCCATTTTTTACATTCATTGAGAGCTGTGGCTCTTCTCTCAGACATACTTTTTGTTGTGTTTTGAATTGGATTATTTAAGAAGTAGGGAGAAAATGCCTGAAAACCTTATTGGCATAGTGTCAGACACAGAAGTGGTGTTTGTTTCCTGGGCACTTGGCTAATCCCCGCAGCAGAAAGCCTGCTGCAAGGAGGAGGCCAGGGCCTGCACATCCCTTAGGGAGCAGGAGCAATTGCTGACGTGATGGAGTGAGGGTTAGGCCCAGCAAGGCCTTTTATCAGCAGTTTTGTCAGAATAAGCCACTGGGGATCCTGGTTTTAATTTAAAGCTCGTCTCCTAACATTTTCCAGAACAGAGTGGAAGCAACACCGTGTCCTCCTGTCCCCCCAGGGCCTGCCCTCTGCAGCACCTGGGGCATGGGACGGCTCCTGCCTCGCACAAGGAAGGGCAAATCTTCAGTCTCTAGGTGGGGATAACGCAGATTCTGTTGAACAGCGGTCTCTATGAAGACTTGAGCGCTGACTTTCTTTTCAGTATTGGCCTGAATCCATTAAACTGTGCATGAATGTACAATATGAAAAATTTTCCACTGCAGTCTATTCTTCAAAGCTGCAGCCTGTTCTCTGGCTTGCTCAGTGCACAAAGGTTGAAGCCAACAGTTTCTTTGGTTGTGTTTCGGTCGATAAATATCCTGATGTGGACACCTTCCTGGTGTAACTTCAGTGCCGCTGCGTGGATAGTCACTGTCTTTTTTCTCACTCTCTGGGAGCAATTGTACATCCAAAAAGATGACAAACCTTCAAAAGCACTCTGCTGCCAGTGTCACTCAAGATGAATGGAAAAGTTTCAATTCAGAATTTGCTGAAGATCTGCTGACAGCCAGTTATTAAGCAGACCTAGTCAGAGTGAAGTTTAACCAATAACCATAAACAGAAGTGAGATAAAAAAAAAATCAGTTAAATAAAACCGTGTAGAAACATTTCAGACTGTACGTTCCAGGGTTTCCAGGCTATGTATGGACCGTTGACAGCTCTATTATGACTGCTTGGGCAAAGGAAGAGAGCTGCAGAAGTGGCACTGGAGGACTGCATGAGTCTGTGTTTTGCTTTTTTAAGAGCATGTAGCCTCTGGCTGCAAGAGGCAGGCAGGGGCCGCCTGCAGTAGGCAGACAAAGCTGCAGATGTCAGCACTTGCCTCTGGCATTTGCTTTCAACGGGAATGTTATCTACACTCATCCGAGGGTTAACGTGCACTTTGGAGGCTAACTTACCTACAGGGTAACTTAACTTACAGGGTACGGAGCATTAACGTAGGACGCTGCAGCTCGGCAATCGCAAGCACGCTGCTCGCTGCTGTTTCTCAGGAAGAGGATGGGCACGATGTGGCTGTCACCACTAGGTGGCACGACCTGCTGCAGCGGGCGGCCCTGCTGGGGCTCGGCATAGCGGCTGGCATCCGCACAGAGAAGGAAGGGGTCAGTGCCTCGCTGCCCCTGGGGCTGGTGTCCTCTGGCACAGGGTCAGCCTACAAGCCCTGGGGTGGCTGTCCTCCTCAGTAGGACAGATCCGCTTGCTCTCCAACTGTCCTCTTCAGTATCTTTATTGGTGACCTGGACGAGGGCATTGAGTGCACTCTCAGTAAGTCTGCAGATGACACCAAGCTGCCTGGAAGTGTTGATCTGCCTGAGTGTAGTAAGGCCCTACAGAGCGATCTGGACAGGCTGGATCGCTGGGCTGAAGCCAATGGGGTGAGGTTCAACAAGACCAAGTGCTGGGTCCTGCACTTCGGCCCCAGTGATTCCAAGTAAAGCTACAGGCTTGGAGCAGAGTGGTTGGAAAGATGCAAGGAGGAAAAGGTTCTGGCGTTGGTACAATAATCAGTCTGTCTGATAATTCAGGAAATGTGGCCTCACTGCTTAGGACATAAGAGACTGAGGGCTACGGAAGTATGTTCTCCTTACAGCTTACAACTGTTACTTAAGCTTCTGTAACAAAAAATTATGTCTTCAGCATCACAGACATGGAAAGCACAGTAAAGAAAGATTACGTGGCAGGCCCTTTTTCTGGTATAACTCCTTTAAATGTGTTATCATATATGCAGAAGGCACTTGAAAGAAAGCAAATGCAAGGTCCTCACACTACAGCACCTATACTTTAAATGGGATTAAGTGCAGGATAAAACGACAATAAACAAAAGCCTAGATGAAAGGCTGGCAATGGTGAATGGTCAGACTTAATAATAAGACCATATCTTATTTCCTCTAGATTTTTTTAATACAGTAAATTTATTGTAATAGGATTTCTGGACAGCATCCACTTTGAAAGCCTGTATAAAGGTTAGCAATGGAAGATTGGCTAAAAAAAACCCAAACTGAATCATAGCAAATGATTTTAAGGGAGTCCGAGGTTGCAGGAAGCGAAAGATCAGAGGCTATTTCTCTGAAAACACTTTTAACAATTCCCATTTCTTATACAAAGAGCATGTTTTAGTACATTACTCTTATGTAAGTTCCTGAGTCACTGGTGTCAGATGTGAATTTGGTTTGGTTTCCTGGAAGTGTGATGCTGCATTTCAGACACTAAGGTGATGAATGTTATAAACATGAAGGCAGACAGAAATTGGGCACACGGCTAAGAGTTTCCTTACAGGAAATTTGATTTTTGGCAGAAAACTAACAATGTTCTCAATTATGGTCGAAGAGTTTTGTTTTATTTTTTAAAGAGAGAAAGTACTTTTTGTTTGTTTGCTTGTTTTGTTTTGTTTTCATATAACAGAGAAAACTAAGATATTCCTAAGAAAATTTTCATTTTGCCCCAAGCTGGTCCTGCACAACCTGGGAGCCTGGGAGGCTCTCACCCCACTTCCCACTGGTACCACTCACAGCCCTAACGCCATTACTAAATGGTTAAAAAACGCTAAATGGGTTGCTTATTATTGATGTGTTGATTAGATTCTGTGCTATAATAAAAAGAACTAATTTTGACCAGTTCTTCTTGGAAGAAGAATTTCCCTGCTTATTAGATTTTCTTTTTCTCTAATTCCTCTTCTTTCTAAAAATAAATCCAGGAACTGGAAATCTGCTGTCGTAGTAGCAACCCTTGTATTATTAGTATATTATTTTTCCTGAACAAAAGTGTTTTCTTACATGAAAACATTGCATGGGATTGCTGTCTGAGGTGCTGCATGAAATGTTCATGCGTATTTCCATTAACCACTTGTGTGCCAGATCAGTACTCAAAGAAGTGTCTGAAAACTCTCCCTAAAAACTGGGTGGGTAATGTGAGCCAAGCATTTTTAAAATAGATCATCCAGCCCACCCATGATTATAAGCCCAAGCATAAGGGAGCGTGTTTTACGAGGTCAGTTCCAATTAAAGCTCCTCTCCCAACCCAAATATCTGTAATCTCTGAAGACTACTTGTATGCATCATTTCACTTATGTAAGTCTGTTTTGTGATTACTTCCAATTACTTCCCTGCCCACGTAGCTCTCTCACCCTCATCCACCACAGTTACAAATACAGAAAGATGAAGCCAGCCCCAGCTTACTACAGCCACTTTCCCGGGGAGCTCTTTATAGGGCAGTGCTCTCACAGTGATTTAAAACTGTGAAACAAGCAAGTGGGGGAAGGGGGAGAACTGCTCAGATGATGATGATATTTGGTAGCTCATGTACCTGCTAATTTGGTTACTATTTGATTTTTTACTATGCTGTTTATATACAAGCACAGTGCTGCAGAGATGCTGAAAAAGAGCATAGAGGAAGGTTTATTTAACAACAGACCCAGAATGAAATATTAGCTTGGAATCTGGTAGAATCAAAACTTCTGGTCTAAACCGGAGGGAGGCTCAGATGTCGAGGGCAGATTTTGATCTTACTTTTCTGAAGTGGTGCCACACTTTGTCAGCTGTACTGTTTTTTTGGAAACCTCACTGAGAGCACACTTCCAACCCAAGTATGTTCATCCAGTGTTCAAAGTTCTATTCCAGTATGTGACAGAGACACACCTGGGAGCTCCGCCACAATTCTGGACCAAGAATGGACATTTATTCCAGCTCTTTTTAATTAAGAATGCATGTTAAAAATGCTAACACCATAAAGGTTAATCGAAACTCAGAACATTGTACTATTTGCACAGAGCAGAAAGATATCTTTCTACAAATTCTACCATAACATTCTGATTTCTTTCTTGCTTATCAATGGGCATAAAAAATGATGGACTTCTGCAATTCTTTAATCCTGGGAAGAAGAGTGATTCTCTCTCATTTAGCAGTGCCTCATACCACCCCACTAGCATTAAGGCAGAAGGCAGACAGCCTCCTGGGCTGGCTGCATATCCCATGGGGAGGCGAAAGGCAGTGGGGAGGTGGCCACCTGCGGTCCTCAGCCTCCGCAGTATGGAGCAGGCTCCAGGCTGCACCTGTCTCTTCTGATAAAGCTCAGCCCAGCCAGAAAATCAGTCCCATAGAGTCACACCAGCACACGTGAGAGCAAATTAGGGCCCTGGCTCCTTAGTTTCACCGTTTTCTGTTTTGGTGATGCAGTGTGACTAATTTGTTAGAAATAATAGTGCTGCACTCAGGTATACCCCTTTGAGAAAGTGCTTCCCCATAGCATCATTCAAAGTAATCTTTAAGCAAATAATAAATGTATGTGCCTCAGCTGCAGAGAGCAGAATGGCTCTTTCAATTACATCTACTCACATCCTCTAGTACCCCTTTCAAAATGCACCATCTTCCTGATGGATTAAACAAATGAGTTAAGAGGTGCTGTGCTTTGTTTGGATGGTGCTTTAGGACAGGTTCTCTCTCCATCCCTACAAAAAAAGTACATCTAAAAAAATGGGGGTTTTTTAAGTGCAAATGGCTATTTTTTTCTATCATACATTCACTCTAGTACCAAGACTTAACATTTCCTAGCTATGAAGGGCCACTGCACAGTGTACTTGTAGTGCCAAGACCTTTCATCTCTGCTAAAAAAGCAGATATTTAACTGAAAGGAGATCTCAAAGATGCACAAAACATTTCTGACCAGTACCCATAAATACAACTGATGATGATAAGGGAATCCTGCCTTTGAACTCATTGTTCCTATTGGATTTGTTTTTAACTGAGTTCAGAGAGTCGAGCTGTAAATAGTTTTTAGAAAGGAAGCAGTAGTATGTAGAAAACAGCAGTGTTTATGCTCTTCCAGTTGGGAGCAGTGGGAATTTTGAAACTGTTAGTCGTCTTCTCTCTGATTATTGTGTTAAGTATGGGAATTTCTAATGTATTTTTTTTCTTCGGAGTAGGAAGATAAGAATATCTGTATTGTGGAGCTCACCTATAATGGGGCCAGAAAATCCTCATGCACTAGCATAATCTCCATGATTTCTACAGTTCTAGCAAATCTAAACACAGGTTTTAAGCGTGGGTTTCCTAGGAACACTGATGATTTAATGAACCTGAATAAAAATGACATAAAATGGAAAGTGTTCTGGTACAATATCAGCCTCAAGATAAAAGGAATTTCCGTTGAACGTGGAAATATTTTGGGAATGCCTGAGGGATTTTCCATTGCCCTTACTGCTCTTCATCTCTGCCTCATTCCTCCCCACTGTATTTCAATTTGAAAGACTTATAAGGTCATAGTAGAAGACAAGAGATACAAGGCAAGTTGTCATATTAAATTAGTGCATTTCTTATACACAGTGAGTTTAGGTTAGGAGGGGAAAAAGAACAACCATATACCTTTGAACAAAGCAATATAGTGTACATTTATCAGCCAGATTTGCAGCATTGAGCATGTATTTTCTACTTTTTTAAAACTCAGTACAGTAAGTGGGTTATATAGCAAACCGTACCTGAAACATGATTGGCAATAATCACATTTGAATAGAGAATGTGCTTGTGCTTACTTTCTGCAAGAGTTGACTATCTTCTCAGAAATCAGGAGTCATACCACTTTTCACAAAGGTGGGCCTTTGGAGCAGATGTTGTATTGATCAGATTTCTAGGACACGCATCACTGTAGTGTCCAAGTCACCTTAGGCAGCATATTTCAGAGCTATGTATAAAGAATATTGATTTTTGGCCACCTATTTCTAAATGCAGCAAATGCAACATCTGCATCTTTCTTCTCCCTGAATTTGCACCTGGTATTTTAATTCTTTCTGTGCAGAAGGGCTGTGCGGTGCTGTCTTGTGTCATTCCCTCTGCACATTTCTAATACCTAATCCCACTGAAGTCAACATCAGCCATCTTCATGTGAACAGGACCAAACCTTGCTGATGTAGATTAAGAGAGAGATACAAACAAGTTCTGCTTCATAGTTTCACACTGAAGGCCCCTTTCCATTGGTATATTCATGTTTTCTTATCCAGATAAAAATTCTTTGGAAGAAGACCAGCTGTTAGAAATATTGGCCAACAAGCTTTTGTACATCACTCCTTACCCCTACCAGCTCATTCTCAACTGATTTTCTAACTAAGAGTTGAAACATCATCATAGGAACAGAGAGCATGATGAAACAAAATAATGGTCTTGTGAAGAGAGAGGAGACACATCTCACATCCCAACCACTTAGGTCCAAAGGAAGAAGCAAATGCTTATGCTGCTGCTGTTACTCTTATGACTTTAACCACCAGTGTTCAAGAGGCCGGCCTGAAAATTACTTTCTTCACACGTTTTTGCAAGTACAGCTTGCAGGTGCAAACCTCATTCACAGTTGAATATATCACACCACGCTCCAGTTCTTTGAACAACATAGGTGTGGCCCTGTCTTAATAAGCAGACATGGTCCAAAGAGTGGGCCCAGTTCACCCCTGGGAGACATGCAGCACATTTAATCTTTCATCTCAAATTTTAATCCAGTGTTTAGACCAATTGTTTTTGTAACTAATACTGATAGATAGAGGAGACGCGTCTAAATGTGTTGACTTCATGGACTGATGCAGGCTATTAAAAATGTCTTGCTTTAGTAGCACTGTAGTTAGATGATGTATGATCAAGTCAGGTGATTATGGAGAGACTGGCCTTATAATAATTGATTGTTTATGTTCTCTGTTAATGTAGAGAGCTCATCCACTATGGTTCAGCTAGACATATGGAAAGTTTTCAAAGTGCCTTTGGTATTAGGAGCTAATATGAAATACACTTCAACATAAAGTTTCTTCAGAAAAATATAGCCCTGTTTACCATACTGAGGTTAGGAAGTCAGTAGGGATTATTTTCCTGAGTAAAAGTGCAGAAGTTGGCCCAACTTTTGATATAGTGCCTGTATAGTACTGTGTGATTGCTGCTGCGTTTGCTTTTGTTTTTAACTAAAAGTGAGTTATTTTCTATGGGAATTTGAATTACGCTTTGTGTTCCATTTACATGTGCTGAAAGAAGCAGTGATGTACGATAGGAGCCAGTATGACACTGTAGCAGATGAAAGCTATTAAAACATATACATGCTGAACTCATTAACTAAATTTATCTTGTATTATTTTTAGTAAAAGTCCAGATGACTGTGTATCCCCATTACATCTCCCTGAGCTTGTAAATGATCTATTTGTAAAAGAGAGAGAGAAAAAGAGAGAGGGAAGGCTTAATAGTAATCTTTCAAATTATCTTTCTTACTATTTATCACAAAAGCTGCCCCTGTGGCTCAGGAATTGCAGCAGTAGGCAGACCTACATTGTATCCCACCCTCCCCAGCTGAATTAAGTGCCGTTAATGAAGGCACACTTATTCTGTGTATCAGGGAACTTCTGCAGTAAAATAAGCTGAAACCTGACCCCTTGCTTGTTTCCAGCAGAGGAGGTGTGGAGCCAAGCATCTTCAGGCCAGGGAAGGCATTCACCTTGCTGTCACCACACTTTAGATATGTATCACACTTTAGATATGTATCACTCCTGGAGAAGAGAAGGCAGCAGAGACAACTCAGCAAGAAACCCTGAGCAGAGATGCTTGCCCCAGAGTCCCCGAGGAGGACAGACTTTTCAGTCGCAGTGTTTTTTATCACTCTCTGGCTCTATGCCTTATTCTCCCCTAGCCCTGTGCAATGCCATGTTTTTAAGACGTGGCAGGTGATAGTTTGCAGGGCATTTCATCCTGATTTTTCTGTACTACAGTGAAAGTCAAAACTCAGTTGTAACAGAACACTGATGCTTTCTACCCGCACCTCCCACCTGAAGAAAACCCTCTGCACCAGCTTTTGCTCTACTCCCACATCACCTCCATGCTCATCTTCTCCACCGCTGGAGTGTGAAGCATCCTCAGGATGCCAGCAAGCCATCTTCTAGCACCCTTTCCTCTTCACAGATGCTGTTTGCTATTTGTCATTCAAAACCACAAAAGCAGGCAGGGAGAACACCCTGGCTAATTGCGCTCTGCCCCACTGGCTCTTGACATCTTTACTCTTGGCAAACAATGAGATGCTGACTGTGGTGAGGGGACTGGGCCCTGCTGTGGGAGTTATACAGCAATTATATCTATGTCAGAATAATTCAGGCACACTTCATTACTTCTGGTGCATCATCGATTTTACTGCAATTAAATCCTGGAGCTTTCAGATTTGGTTGAAATGTCAAATATCAATTAAAAAAAAATACAATCTCTAACATTCACAAAATGATTAATTTCTGGAGATGTTTTAGCAACACTTCACTCCCGCCTCACATTTTGATCATCAACTCCAATAAACTTCAAATATGAATCTTCATCTGATAGTGTTTAAATGCTGGCCAGAGTAGCTGGGAATCAGGAATGCTCCAGCCTTATTAGCTCGATTCCTACTTATTAGCTAAGGAGAAAAGGCACCCAGTTGCCAATGCAGGCTCAAGGATAACATGGAATTGAGAAAAACATTGCTATCATATGGGAGCCACCACAAAGTAAAATTAAATGATGGGAGAATTCACACAAGTTTTGACACAGAGGAAAATGTAACACAGCGGAGCTGATTGCACTATCATCCCTCCTAACCACATCTGGTGTCCTCTGAATGTCCCCATGTGAGCTCTGCTCCTGGTGGCAGGACCAGGTGTGTTAGATGGAGTTTGTCTGAGAACTCAATGCACAAGGCTATGTTGGATGCTGCCAATGCCAGGCTCTGGGCCGGAGCTTCTCAAAGTCCCTTTTTTACCATCTTGACTTCCCTGTGCTGGGTGGCCACATCTTCCAGACCCCTCACTGTGAACAGATCAGCTCATCTTGTTTACTTACCCAAGAAGAGCTGATTACACCAATACCCTATCGTACTCACACAGGAGTGTTCATGTTTTTTTCCAGTTCACACATACTACAAATCCCCACTGTACTTTACCCTTCCCTAGGAACAGCCCCCTGTCTTCCTCTGCTGCTACAAAGGAAAAGGGAAGAGAGAAACTACATTTTCATAAAGAAAGTGATAAACATCATTCGTTATACTTGAGAGATCTGGAGGATGAGCTTTTACAATATGATGCTCGTTTTGTTAGGCAGAGTTTGAAAATATTCTAGATGAGGATTAATGAAAACCAATAAATGGCATGCTAGTTGTGTTTATTGTTTTCTCATTTAATTACAGACTTAGCTCCATGTTCCAGTGTCAACAGAGCCAGCAAATATGTAAATGAGGTTGGGATACTCATTCCTTCATTACTTTGCTTCAGAGGAGAGGGTCACTTTGCTCTCTAGTATTTTATTACGAAGAACAAAGTAAAGTTTTCACTATCATACGCAATGTGTATTGAAGATGGAGTGGAAGAATGCAAGATGCCACTGAGTAGGAGGCTAACACACCTTGTCTCTGCATTATACGGAACACAGCTGGGTTTTGGAAAACTGCTGCCCTAGGCAAAATGTGGCATGGTCCTGGTTCTTCCTCCACTCTCCAAAGGACACACTGTGTCTCCACCACAGGGGACTTTGCTTCCCTGGCAGGCAGAGGTGGGCACTTCTCTTCCAGCCACTCCTGCCAGCAGCCAGGGAATATCTGACAGCATTTCCCTGCGCTTGTGGCTGGGTATGTCACACTTCTCCTACAGCACCTTCCAGCTGGGATGTGGTCACTCCTTGCTTGCAGGGTTTGCACTCCGATCTCATGCCTCAGGATAGTCTCCAGGTGCCAGCAGGCTCAAGCATCACTGCACCATCCAGCACTCCCTCGAGGGTTTTCCCCCTGAGCATGAGATCTAGAAAGTAGTATAACCTTATGCTCAGGTGCAGTCATGCAACTCCTGGGCAGTGGCACTGCTACAAAGCTGAGATTTCTTCTTTCACGCCAGCATTCCCTTGGCACACTGAAAGATTGGGAATGGAAGGCAGCTTCAACCGAGAAGGTAGCATCCATTTGTATTTAATAGCTAGCATTGATTTCCAATTTCATATTTGCTGAACAGTAGCCACTGGCCACATTAAAATTCATCATCGTCTTCACAGCACCCTCCAGTTCAGACTCAACCATCACCTTTAATGAATCAATCCATGCACCACGTGTATGTTTTTTAACAGTTACTGGTGACATTACACAGTAAATTCGACTGGACTATGATCAGCCTGGTTTCAGTCCACGGGGCTACAAGAAAGGCTTAGATATAAAACACTCAAGCGGTTAGAGATACATGATCAGCCTTTACTGAAGAACTAAGCATCATGCAGCTCTCCGTCCTTAACACACACATTTAACACGCAATAATAGTGTTTATCCATCACTGTGAAGCTTTACTGCTCCTTAACGAAGCGCAGAAAGCACCGGATCAGCTGTGTTATCCTCTGCCAGCATTGAAACTCAGCTTTCTTCGTGACTTACCCCATGTGCACACCAGCAAAACCATTCTGGGCTTGAGTGTTTTTCAGTGCAGGCCACTGCTGTCTTTGTTGCACATGACCTGGAGCCACCCAAGTTCTTCACCTTAATACAGAGCGGCAACAAAGCGCATGTCAATGTGTGGCCTCCTCAAAGGCCTGAGCAGCCCTGTGTCTGGAGGAGGCCCATATCTGCAGTGTAAAGGCCTGTGAAACGCTCTGACAGCTGACAGCAGCAAGCTCATGTCATTGCTCAGTGCCACATACAAGTGGGGCTTTTGTTTGAGGAAGGGCAGCTCCGCTCGTATCGCATTCTCCTTCACAAGATTAGCTCTCTCTAGTCCTAATGTTAGCACAGTGAGTCCACAGATATTACTCATCAATTAAAAATTCAATAAAAATAAGCTGTCATTAACATAATCCTTCTTACTGGGAGATGAGGAAGCGAGAGCTTTACCATCTCGGCCTGTGACAAAAGCCCCAAAGACGGCCGGCTGTGGTGTTAATTGATTGGTGTCATTTATAACTAATCTAACAGTGCTGAATAATTTATTTGGGAGTGACATGCGATGAAAATATACAGCTGCACAGACATGTGCGCAGCTTTGGAAGACATGGTGCTAAGCAAGGCGTAAGGCAGCGATTAAGATGCAGTGATCTCCTTGGGAACACTTCCACATGTGCTCTGCTCGCCGGTGGTTTTATTACGGCAGAGGCGTATAGATCTGCCAGCGGGAGGGTATAGATTGGGTGGCCAAGATGCACAGCCTCAATATTCTCCTTTGCAGCAGATTACCTGAAATGAATTTTAAAAGCATGCAACGTGGATGCCTACCAGGAAACGTGCAGCGCTGAGTACAGCCCTGCTGAACGGCCATAAAAATTGACCAGTGTTTCCACACCGAAGACACCGCTGATGGGAAAAAAGTCCAGTGATTTAATCGCTGTCTGAACAAAATGGATTAAAAATTCTTGCCTTCCAGTGTCTGTGGAGGAGGCTTTCTAGGGGTCACCTAGTAGGGAGTGACTCTCATTAATCTGCGTTGTTTTTACAACTGCATGAGTACTCTCAGTTCATACACTTCAAGATCAAGAGAAATCACCCCAGAGAGCAGGCAAGATTGGAGAGATCAGCAGTTGGAGCAAAAGCTCTGCTCTTGCAGATGTATTCCACGTCTTGCAGAGTGGAAAGTTTGTGTTCACCCCATATTCTCTGAGGCAAATCTCCTTCTGAAGCCAAAGGCTGAACAGCAGGACCCATATCCAGCCCAGGTCACAAGGGCGGATAGGCGAGTCCCACACGAGGCATCCACCCCCGCAGGCCAAACCGTGCAGTTTTGGTTCTCTGGGATGCAGGATGATCTTCTGTACGTTCCACTTTACTGGAAAAAAATAACTGCATTTCTGGGAGTTGCATTAAAAAATGTTCCTGTACGTTGTAACTGCAAATCTAGTCCCGCTCAGGTTTGTAAAAAAGAGACATGGGGATTAGCTCAAAAAAAAAAAAAAAAAAAAAGATGAATGGTCCCCTTGCTGCATAATTTCTGCACTGTTGAGTGAAATGTAAAAAAAAAAAAAAAAAGAAGATAATTATATTCTTTAGACCTTATTCGTGTTGCTAGCTTAAAATTGCATGTTTACAAAATATTGGTATTTTAACAAGTGTTGCAGGGTGGGGTATTTCTTTCTCAGCGTCAGTTTTTGAAGTCAGACGGTTATGTGGAAATCCTAACTTTCATTTCACAAAGTTTTCAGTTCTTCAATCTGCTCCTGGAAGCAAGCCTAAGGATATAACCAAATATAGCCAAATGCCTCAGAAACTAGAATGTTAGAAAAAAAGCATGCAAACCTCTATTTTAAAGCTCTTCCTATTCTTTTGTTTCTTTTTTTGGTTTTGTTTTGTTTTGGTTTTTTGTTCTTTTTTCCCCTTTCCCTAGTTTGATGTTTCTTTGAGGCCCTTCTAAACATGAGCTTGACAATCACTGCATTCTCCATGGACCTTTTCAGCCTTCCCAAAGCTGTGCTTTGTGCTGACTGTGGACAGCGGGCCCAGCCTTACTCCAAAGGATTCTGCGGCAGAGCTCTCACTGACTTCAGTCAATGCTGGATGCTGTCCAAAGAGAGCAAGGGCAGGAGGGAATATACTTGTTTTCATTACTCATGTTGGTTGTGTAAACAGCACTCACTTCTCACTGAGAAATATGTGACTTTATTTCCATCATTTTTAGAAAAAGCATTTACTAAGAAAATAATCATTACTGCACACTGATTGCTCATTTTTTTTCCATTGCTAAGCACGTCAAAGCACGCATTGGCACAAAGACAACTGATCTGGTTAAGTGTTTTAATACACAGGCTAGTAAATTGTTTGGGATGAAAGAAATTCATTACCCACAGTTTGTAGGGCTGAAAGTCTGACTGTTCTAATGTTACTATGGAGCAAAAAATTTAAAAGCGCATGCTGTGACAAGCTGAAGGCATCTTTAGACTCCATTATATTAGAGTAATCATATTAATTACATTATTGTTTGTTCTTTCAGTAAAGCTGAACCCCAGCACAGCCGGTAGGAATACTGAAGGTAATCAGTCAAAGAACAGCCAGTTTCCCAAGATTCTTTCCTCATTAATTTCATTCACAATGGGGAAAACTCCTGGTTCTCTCCTGAGATGGGGACAGGGAATGCCTAATTGGTAAAGACAGAACATCTTGGAAGGCCACACGTGAACACAAAGATGATGTAGGACAGGAGGGTGCGCAGTGAGGTATGTCCTTCAGCTCCTGTGGCACCGATCAGAGCCCTGCTGCCCTGCAAACAGAGGTCCCCACACACAGCAAACATGTCTATGCCTCACAAAGAGCTCTACTGTTTGGATAAGAGATTCTACAACAATATTAAACATTAAAGGACCTTCTCAGCAAGGCTTTACATCAGCTTTTTCCTGTAGGGCCATTGCTTTTATCCCTGCTACCTGTGTGATAAAGGAGGGAGTAGACATATTTATTTCCTCATTTGTTTATATTTCCCCCCTGCTTTGGCAGAGTTTTGTGGTCTGTAAAACTCACCTTGTGCTGCCTGAAGCAGTTCTTCTTTGTGGACACCATTGCTGCAAAATGTTTCCCACTTGGGAAACATATTCCCACTGCTATGGGGCTGCTGCCAGATCCCTCTTTGAGCCCTGAGGTCAAGACATTAAAGCAAAGTAATTTCCAATTCATTATTGAGCTTTGTGGGGCAGGATGGACCAAGGTTCCACACAGAGCACTTTCTGTAGGGCTGGGTTTGCACGTGCTAGACCAGCTGGCTTCAGAAAAAAAAAAATACCTACGATCATTTAAACATATGTTAAATATAGCTATATTGTATGGCTATAAAGATACAGCATTGCTGTGCACAGTTTGTACTTTCAGATTTATATAGTTGCTGCGAAAGCAGCACAGTAAGCTGTAGGCAATCCAGGAGGCTCCTGGAAGGTATCAAGGATAGCTTCCTGAGCTGGGTAATAAACAGCCCCACCAGGGGGAATACAATGCTGGACTATTGCTCACCAACACAAGTGAATTTGATCAGTGACATCAGGATTGGAGTCTGGCTGGGCTGTAGGGACCATGCTATGGTAGAATTCACACTCTTCAGGGATACTGGACAAAAAGTAATATCAGGAAGCTTTTAGGAAATCCAAATTCCAGCTCTTCAGGGAGTTAGTCAATGAAATCTCCCCAGGAATCTGTCCTTAAGGGCAAGGAGAAGAACTAGAAGATTATTCAGGAAGTTTTTCTTACTGCACTAGAGCTCTCCATCCCCAGAAAGACAGGAAAGGAAGGCAAGAGACTGGTCAAACTGGAGTACAAGAAGAAAATACACAGGCAGTAGAAGCAGGGAAAGTTGACTTGGGAGAAATATAGGGATGGAAGGCCTAACTGAAACTGGACTTGGCAAGGGGCACAAGAAAGCCTGTAGGTACATAAGCTGGAACAGTACAAGAGGGTGTAACCCCTGCTAGTGTGCAACACAGGCAGGATAGTAATGACAGACAAGGAGAAGGCTGAGGTATTCAGTGACTTTTTTGCCTCAGTCTTCTCTGGTGACCACTCTACACACAGCCCTTGTGCAGATAGTTCAGATGGTGGGAAATAGGGGGAAATTCACCTCTCCCTTGTAAGCGAAGATCAGGTTCATGACCACCTGAGGAACCTGAACATCCTTAAGTCCTTTGGTCCCAGTGAGATGCATCCTAGAGTTTTGAAGGAATTGGTTGACATGTTCACCAAGCCACTCTCGATGATATTTGAAAAATATGATGGAAAAAAAGGCAACACAGCATTGATTTTCAAGAAGGATAGAAAGGATGACTCAGGTAAGTACTGACCTGCCAGCCTCACCTCAGTGCTGGGGAAGATCATGGAGCAGATCCTCCTGGAAGCTTTGCAAAGGCATATGGAAGGAAGGAAGCTGTTGTGGACTGTTTGATGAACAAGGAACTAGTTGCAAGGTCGTACCCAGAGAGCAAGCAGTAGTCAATGTCTGGCTGAAGGTTGGTGTTCCTCAAGGGTCAGTACTGGGACCAACGGTCTTTAAAATCTTCATCAGTCACGTTGGCAGTGGGATTGAGTGCATCCTCAGCATGTTTGCCGATAACACCAAGCTGTGTGGTACTGTCAACAACACCTGAGGGATGTGATGCCATTCAGAGAGACCTAAACAGCATCAAGTAGTAAGCCTAAGTGAACCCACATGAGGTTCAGCAAATCCAAGTGCACATGGGTCATAGCAACTCCTGCTATAAGAACAACCTGGGGGATGTAAGGATGAAGCACAAATCTTCACAAAAGGATCTAGTGGTACTGATGAATGGCAAGTTGGACATGCAATGTGTCCTTGCAGCCCAGAAAGCCAACCATATCCTGGTTTGCATCAAAAGAAATGTGGTCAGCAGGTTGAGGGAGGTGATCCTGCCTCTATGCTCTGCACTGGTGAGACCTCATCTGGAGTACTGTGTCCAGATGTAGAGTTCTCAGAACAGCAGAGATGTGGACCTGCTGGAGTGTGTCCAGAGGGCCACAAAAATGATTCAAGAGATGAAACACCTCCGCTGTGAGGACAGGCTGAGAGAGCTGGGGCTGTTCAGCTGAGAGAAGAAAAGGCTCTGGGAAACCTGAGAGCGGCCTGTCAGTATCTGAAAGGGGGCTGTAAGAAAGAAGGGGACAGGCTCTTTAGCAGGGTCTGTTGTGACAGAACAAGGGGAAATGGTTTCAAACTAAAAGAGGGGAGATTTAGCTTGGATATAAGGAAGAAATTTTTTATAATATGAGTGGCGAGACCTCGAACACATTATGCAGAGAGGTGGTGGATGCCCCATCCCTGGACATATTCAAGATCAGGCTGGGGCACTCTGAGCTACCTGATCTAGCTGTGAGTGTCCCTGTTCATTGCAGGGGAGTTGGTCTAGATGACCTGTTAGGGTCTCTTCCAACTCAAAATTTTCTATGATTCTATGAAACTGCAAAAGACTCATTTTTGTGATTGCCTTAGCAAAAACATATCCTCCATCAGAAAAGGCCCAGCCATAAGCACCCCCACTCCTCGCCTTGTTCTCTGCCAAAATCTGCCACTCCTTTGCAGCAGAGGCAGCCAGCAGCAGGCCCCAGCTGCAGGCTAGCGTGTGGCACACATAGCTGATGAAGATAAATTAGCTGCAAGGCGTCCACAGAAGCTCCCACGGCACCAGGACACTCCGCTGCCCTGCTTGTTGCCACCCAAGCCAGCTCTTCTGGCAGGATTTGCTCCTTTATGAAGAAGAAAAGACAAGGCTGTAGTGCAGCATGTGGCTGCTTTCAGGGTGCAGGCCTCACCCCAAAGCTGCTCCGCGCCACTGAGCCTGCATCAGGCAGGAGTGCAGCAGTGCCCGTATCAGGAGCCGACTGTTGAGGGGAGGGGACAAAAGCACAAGGAATTTCGTTCGCTCAAGTCATGACAGACCTTATTATAGAGCAACCATACCATGCCACGCATGTTTAATAATTAAGTGATGAGATATGACAAGTGGCAAACTCCAGCACAATTTTTACGTGCCTCAGATTGTGGTATAATGCCAAAAGGACGAGGAATTTCTATCAGAGGATCAAACTGTTTTGCATTTGAATCCCCTATTACGTCTAATTTTTCTGCACTCTGTAGCACAACTGTGTTATTGTGTCATAAATACTGTAAGCAGAGAATTTCACATGGCCTGAGACCTTGGAATCTGCCCTCCCCAGCAGTGCATGCAGGATGCTGTGGTACACCCCTCTGTCCCTGATTAAGTCTGGAATTGATTTTCAGACCTCAGCAAACAGGTCTGAAAAACAGGTTTGCTGATGGAATTGCTGACACATTAACTGCATCGATGCAAGGACCATCACCTCAGTGCCGTGGTTGCTAACACGGAAGCATTTCTCCTTATTCCATGAAAAAAAAAAGAGAAAACAACTTCAGATTTCAAGACAATACTTGCTGTTATCTGCCAGAAGTTTAATAGGAGTTCTGTTTGCTGCATACTTGTCTCTTTCCTGTGGAACTTGAGTGCATTATTAAGAAATGTGGTGTTTTCAACAGAAATTTCACACTAATGCAGCATCAACCCTGAGGCTTTAGTCCTAAAAGAAAATGAGTAAAGCCAGAACGAGGATCCCCACAATAAATTTTTTAACATGTTCTCTGTGGTATGCTTTGCACGGACTTCTCTTACACAGAGAACACCAATACCCAGCAGTGTGCCGTGCTGTACAGCAAATATTTATTTTCGAGATAAGCACCGAGGCTTGGAAGGCCTAGTGAGTTAATTGAAATAAATAAGTCTGTGCTGGAATCCAGGGCCGGATGCTTGTGGCTATGTTGGGGAACATGCCCAGCTGCTCTGCCACTCCCCTCAAGGCCTGTCATGTGAGTGCCCAACTGCTCATGGGCAGGACTCTATGGCTTCAGGATGCTCACCCCCCCCTCCTCTGCTCTGCCCTATCCATACCTTCGGGACCAGAGCCACAACACCTGGACCAGCAGGGGTGGAAACAGGCAGGCCAAGCAGGGAAATGCAGCGTAGGAGTAAGGAGTTTGATTACAATACAGAGAGGCTAGGGCGAGGAAAGGAAGCACCAATTGAGATGTAATCATCTGGCTGCATGGTGAGGCGTTTGCACATCTTCCGGTGTGCTCAGCCAGCTGTGAGCACAACATCTGGAATTAGGAGGGGGAGCACAGCTGGGACACAGTTCTTTCCTGATTCTTGCAGACAGTCAGCTTGTGCCCTGAGGCATTACACTTTGCTAACCATCTTCCTCAAATCCAATTTTAAATGGACTGCAGGACCATACTGTAATGCTGGCTGACCAGTACAGCCTATAAATGCATAAACTGAAGGTATGCACTGCACGTTACAACGCACTTCAGGAACTGGGGAAGTGCAGAAGGAAATCTCTCATATTAAAAATGACAGCAGCATTCTTTCGATGTGACTATTCTTTTTATTAGATTAGATACTTAGATTTCTAACACTTTTCCTGAAGAAGTAAAGGCCGTTCAGCAGAAGCTTCAGGGAAATGGCTGCATTTTAATACAGACTAATTGACTTTTATGGTTATCTCTGAGGAGTCCTGGTCATAAAAGCTAATTAAATTATACTGATCTACATATTCAAGAACCATTCTATCTTACACCCTTGGAAATAAAGAAGGAAAATTTAAAAAGAAAGGGAGAAAGGGAGAAAGGAAGAAAAAGGAAGGGAGGAAAGGAAGGAAAGGAAGGAAAGGAAGGAAAGGAAGGAAAGGAAGGAAAGGAAGGAAAGGAAGGAAAGGGAGGAAGGGAGGAAGGGAGGAAGGGAGGGAGGGAGGAAGGGAGGGAGGAAGGGAGGGAGGAAGGGAGGGAGGAAGGGAGGGAGGAAGGGAGGGAGGAAGGGAGGGAGGAAGGGAGGGAGGAAGGGAGGGAGGAAGGGAGGGAGGGAGGAAGGGAGGGAGGGAGGGAGGGAGGGAGGGAGGGAGGGAGGGAGGGAGGGAGGGAGGGAGGGAGGAAGGGAGGGAGGGAGGGAGGGAGGGAGGGAGGGAGGGAGGGAGGGAGGGAGGGAGGGAGGGAGGGAGGGAGGGAGGGAGGGAGGGAGGGAGGGAGGGAGGGAGGGAGGGAGAAAAGGAAGGAAAGGAAGGTAAGGAAGAAAAGGAAGGAAAGGAAGGAAAGGAAGGAAAGGAAGGAAAGGAAGGAAGGAAGGAAGGGAGGGAGGGAGGGAAGGAGCGAGGGAGGAAGGGAGGAAGGGAGGAAGAAAAGGAAGGAAAGAAGGAAAGGAAGGAAAGAAGGAAAGAGGGGAGAAAAAGAAAAAGTTGGAAGATTCACCACATGATTAGGACATGTTATGATCTCCTGACATCCCACTTTGTGCAGTTTGATTTGCTCAGTGTTGCAGCACATATTTAACCTTCCTGAACAAGTCACTGTCCTTACCAGTTTTAAGAATGTTGGTAATGTTATTTCAGATCTCTCTATCTGCAAGTGTGTAGAAAGATCTATGTGCTCAATTTTCAATTCTACATTCAACTAATAATTCTCTGGAGGAAAGATTTAAAAAAAAAGTAAAAGAAGAAGCAAAGGCAAAAGTAAATCATCTAAATTTGCGTGACAAGGGGCTTATAAAGGAGACATTCTGCATTTCTTCATTTTCTTTCTTTTTTTGGATGGACATGACTCATTTCTGCTCTTCAGTTCTGTGAACCTTCTAAGAGATTCTGACTTTGTTGTAATAACAGCTTAACAGCATGCCAATCCTGACATGGTGGAATACAACCTATATTTTTTTATTCTGACTTCCCATTATATTCACATCTTTATTACACACACAACTCTAGATTTCCAAGATCAAACAATATGCCAATGTGCCAAGAAGGATTGTATGAAGCAGACAGTGTTTCTGAAAATGTTGGTAGCAGTCCATCTCTGTCTTTCAGCCCCTCATACCTTTGCAGATTTAGCCTAAGGATGTAAAAAAAAAAAATATCCCACCTAAAGTTATGGCCATTTGCCCTGAACAAAAATTGAAGAAACCAGTTCCTCTAGAGTTAATATCAATGTAATTCAACCATTTTTTAAAGCCTTCTGACACAACGTAGCACACAAATCTCTGTCCAAATGCCTTAATCCAGCTAATACATTGCACACTAAATAATTACTAAGACTTGCTCAGCAGCAGCTCAGAGTCCAGCAGGCTCATTCACTGAACATAAAGTGGTGGGGGAAACATCAAGGAACTAATAGAATTGCACCTAAAATTAGATGCATCAGCAAATCCCTCTGAGAAAACCCTCGGTATTGTGGGAATTTGTAAGGAACATGAAAATCCAACTAGAAAACCAAAAAACGGGGGTTGATTTATCAAAAATAACCTTTTTTTTTCTACAGTTTAGTACATAAAATTGCCAAATTTGGGCAAAATGTCATGAAGCTTTATAGGAAAAGATGATAAGACTCCTTGCTTATTGAACCAAACTGAGGAAAGGGGGTTTGGGGGTGAGTGACCAGCCTCAAGATTGGTCCTTGCTTGTGTTTCATAATCTGCTAGGCCATCCTGAGCCACAGGATCCACCTTGCTGTCAGAAGCTGTTAATCAGCTATTAGCCGTGTCAAGCGGAGGGCTGGGGATCTCTGTTTCTTTGGTGAACACAGACTGGCAACAAAGCTCCATTGTTCTGGTGCCTAGTCCTCCTGTGCTGTGTGATGGGGAGGTCTGATGCCAAGCTACTAGCTAAGGATCAGATTGCAAGAGAAAATCCCTTCAGTGAGGGAGCCTGTATAAAACAAGGCCTTTGTGACACAAAGAATAAGGGCTCCCATCGAAACAGGCACCTCTTGCATTCTTATTGACACAAACATTCTTCACCTCAGCAATATCAGTGACGTGCTCTGCATAACTTTCTCAAGCCTGGATTGGACAAAATTCAGAGTCTCATGCATTGTCTTTTAGGAGGAGAAATTCTGGACAAAACTAGACATCTATGGATGCAAGAGATCTCTATTTCAAAGACACTACCCAGTTTTGCTTCCTTGAACATGCAACGGCATACCAACAGAGGAGTCATGATCCCATGCTTCTGACCAGATCCAAGGTGCAGGAAGTCAAGCCATGGGCAGGATTGAGGGGTTCCATGGCCAGGCACAGCTATCACATCTGGTTGCTTTTTTGTATTTATCCTGACTGGAAATCAGCTGATATTCTCACAGAGTTTAACCTAATCACAGAATTGTAGGGGTTGGAAGGGACGTCTAGAGATCATCAAGTCCAACCCTCTGCCAAAGCAGCTCCCTAGCCCAGGTTGCACAGGTAGGCGTCCAGGCGGGTCTGGAACGTCTCCAGAGAAGGAGACTCCACCACCTCTCTGTGCAGCCTGTGCCAGTGCTCCGTCACTGCACTGTGAAGGAGTTCCCACACACATTTGTGTGGAACTTCCTATGCTTCAGTTTGTGGTCATTTCCCCTCATCCTATCACCACACTGCTGAGAAGAGTCCAGCCTCGTCCCTTTGCCTCCTGCTCCTTATATATTTATAGATGTGGATCAGATCCCCTCTGAGCCTTCTTTTTTCAAGGCTGGACAGCCCCAGGTCTCTCAGCCTTTCCTCATGAGGGAGGCGTTCCATGCCCTTTATCATCTTTGTAGCCCTACACTGGACTCTTTTGAGGAGATCTCTTTCTTTTTTGTACCAGGGAGCCCAGAACTGGACACAATACTCCAGGTGAGGCCTCACCAGGGCAGAGTAGAAGGGAAGGATCACTTTCCTCAACCAATCCAGAAAAAACAACAACAAAAATAGCAAGAACCAGGCATTCTTAGGTACTGTCTTATTTCTATTTGCTTTACACCAAGCCACTTAGGTACTAAGAAACAGCAGCATTTCAAGGGTCAGGTTTCAGTGGAAAATTTATGTACATGAAAAGAAAGGTTATTATCATTTTACAAGTGGTCAAGTAAAATGGAACCTGGGAAATCTGAGCCTCTATTTCATGACAGGCAGGGCTTGGATGCAGGTTCTGCTGACAGCCTAAAGCAATGTGTGCAGTGCCTCTATGGCAGCTCTCAGTGACCTGATCAGGCAGGCTGATAAATATGGCTGGTATATTTTAATTTAGTAGTTTCACGGATCAGTTGTGCCCTTGTTTGTAGATGAATTGCTGGAGTAGAGATTCACAACTTTTCTTATTGAAGATGTCTGAAGCCCTTCGCTTCCACAGCCATAACTCAAAATGAAACTGCTCTAGCTAGACCTTTTTAGCAAAGTCACTCAACTGTGTGTGTTTGATCTAAGGATGGTTATATTGTATTAGTGTGCAATATCTGATGAGTGGGATGGACATTAACATTAGAGTTGGTTGGTGTTGGCAGAAACACTATCCATCCAACAAAATCTGCTCTGCTTACACAGTGCTTAGTGAGGACTGAAACTCCCTTCCCCAGTGACCATATCATGCTTCTACTTCTTACCTACCATCACACACTTTTGTTCTGCTGTCATCTTCTTCCCACACAGCACAACAGTTTCTGTAGCTGTCTACTTCCATGACTCAAATTCTCTTGAGTTCAAGCCCAGTGGGAGGAGGACTGATGAGGCAACCACCATCCATGGTTTGGCTTCTTCTACAGGCTTCTTCAAATGGTATTCTGAAGCTAGTAAGGAGTCATCTATCATAAGAGAGTAAAGTCTTACTCCTCCAATTTTGCTCTGGCTTTTTTTTTGTACTTATTTTTATAGATCTTCCTTACCACGCTGTTTGTATTTGCCAAATTCCACTTCTTGCTTCAGCTGTACTTTTTTATTTCAGTGTAACCACTTCACTTATGGTCTCTTGGTGCTCGTTCTCTGCCTTGTTTAGATTAAAAAGAAGGACTAGCGCTTGCAGTCTCACCGATTGCTACTTGAATATTTCTCAGTACCTACTTGAGAATTCCAGGAAGTTTTAGTGAGTTTTGCATAGTTGTTCTGATGATTATCTCCGTTGTCCTTTATAAAACAAAACTTGTGCCAGAGTCAGCGCTACTCTGCAGTCGTGCAGCTCCAGAAGCAGCTCTGAAGTCAGATGTGGCAGATGCCTGGATGTGACTCTGAGTTGGTTCTCTGAATGAGGGAGGTATGACGCAGGCAGGATCCTATCCTGAAAAGAATTGTGTTGAAGTTCAAGCACAAACAGATCTAAAAATCTGACCACTCTGCTGACTGTAGTGTTACTGCCTTATGCATGCAAATTGTCAGTTCTTTTCTCTCTTCATTCCTCTGTTTATAATTTTCACCTTAACTTTTGAAAAAAGTGCTATTAAAATTTCCCAAATTTTCATTAAACCTCATTCCTTTGTGACCCTTTTGGACTAAATGTCCTCTTTCATCTATGCAGTGCACAGATGACTTTCTGTTCAAGAATTGTTTAGATGAGGTGCTAAGGGATTTGATTTAGTACCTTGGTGGGTAGGGATGGTGGTGTAAGGATGGTTGGACTAGATGATCTTGTAGGTCCTTTCCAACCTAACGAATCTATGAATCTATGACTTTAACTATTCGAAATGATAGCAATGGGCCAGAAACATGTCATGTACTATATTTAGTCCGATACCTGAAATTGTGCCATTTGGGTCATCCACTTGCAATACCAATATTCATGATAAGTTGCCTACATCAATAGTGCAATTATCCTCTAGTAAAAATAATATTATGTAGATTGAAGTTCTATGGCTCCCTTCTTAAATTCTGTGTTCCTTGATGATGGTGACATGACCATCAGACAAGGTAGGTCAGTGCATGCGGTGTGGTAGGTCAGCAGGGAGGAAGGCTAGCAGCTGCAGCTCCTTTCCCATTAGTTCAGGGCACAGTGAGTTTTATGAACTGTCTGGAAAGTGTACATCTAATGGCTCATAAAGAAGTCCGTTTCCACAGTTTTGCATCTTGATGCTCATTAGCTACCATTGCTTTAATTACAAGATGGAGAACGTTTCAAAGTGTAGTATTTTCAAATGTTTTATTCAGTTCATGTTTATTTGATTATTGGTTATGTTTTATGTATAACCTACAAATATCTGGAAAGAGAAAACTCAAGATTCAACAGTAGGTAACATCAAAATCCTTCAATGTATTTCAGCCTCTTTATGATGAATACAGTACTGACAGCACAGCAAAAGAGGTGCACAAAACTGACAGCAGCAAATATTCCTTTGAGTCAAGTGCTGCAGAAGACAGTAGAAAAACATGGGCATCTATGCCAGCATCTGCCAGTGGGAAATGCTAAGAATGGGACTGGTGAGGAGATGAAAAGTGTTAGGAACAAGAATGGCCTGGGTTATGTTGTGGTCTATAAAGGAATTGGGTTTAAGCTGCAATACTTCTGAAAAGTCGTATATGCTATCCAGTACACATCACTGATAACAGACAATCAGGATAGTGCCCCCAGGTCTGTAGCACAGAATTTTACCTGCATGTTGTGGAAAACTCTGCTATAAGATTGACAAACAGCTGAGTTATTCATTACAAAGGATGAAATCAAGAATGGTCCAGATGGGATTAACATGAGACTGGGAGTTGGAACTGCTGGGCTATGGCTCTGGCTTTGGAACAGCTGTTAAAGAGGTTGTACAGTTCACTTAACATACATGCACATTGCCATGTCCATCTTCTAAATTATAATTTCTAAGAAAGTCGTTTAAGCTACGTGGATGACAGGAGCTATGAGTATGCATTGCATGAATACCGTCCCGTGTGGTCTGCAGCTATCTTCACTGAAATATTAAGCAATGATCTGATTGATTATTCTCATGACTTTTTTAGTAGATCTATTACATGGCATTAGATGTCTTTGCTGATTTGACAAGAAGCCTTGTGCAGGTCCGCAGGATTCTCTTGACTTCCACACACCTTAAAAAGACCTGGTTTCATCACTGGAGGTTTACCAACCAACCAGCCACCATTTTGCTGCCCCTGGGTCAAAGAACAGATCTCTGTGCTAGGCTCCTCTCAGGGCTTGTTCAGATTGTGCCTTTACTTTTTTTTCCCCCATCTCTGTACCTTTTTTCTTATTCCTTTGGTACTAGGAGAAAGTTATTGTTAATTCTTTTCCAAAAGCATCAGCCATTGTCCTTACATCAGCTTCATACGGGCCTTTCTCGTAGGTGATGACCTGCTGATATTTTTGTTTGTATAAACTACTATTTTCTAGCTTCTCTGCTGTGCCCTCCTCCTTTCCTGAGGTGCAGCCTTGCACATAACATTTGTTTAATAGAGTGAAAGGCCCATTTTTTCCCCTGCAGGGTTCCCACTGACTTCAGCAATAATCTCACTTCAAACTGAGAACCAAAATCTGTCCTGCATTTGGGAGTGCTTTGACTCAGCTGCCAGGAGCACCGCTGTTTTTTAACTAAATATTTACATTTGTGTTTTATTTGTAGTTGATAGTATGGGAAACAATTAAATGCGTTCTTTTCCCAACTAAATCAGAATGATCCATATTTGGGGCTAAAGAGTTTATTGTGTAATTTTTGCTTTGCCGAATTTGTTACGTTGAAGAATCATGTGTATTAGAAGCAGTCAGCAGGCAATTCAATTAGTCATGAGCATACGTTCCTGAATGTCACACAAATTGTCCAGAAGAAAATGCAAACAGGCCAGCAATGTCAGAAAATGTTCTTCTGTACAACCTGGAACTTTAGGGACAAATACAGGTTTTTTCAAACTTAAAAATAACCTCCCAGATAATCATTCTGCCCATATGTTCAAGGGATGTTGTGCTGTCATTTCCTTAGGCTTGTTCAGTTGATATGTTTGTGTGTGCTGTTTGTAGATAGACTGTGAGCTGTTTCCTGACTTCACAATCCTGAAGTTTCAGCTAGAATTGAAAATGAATTTTAAAGATTCTTTAAATTGGAAAAAGATTCTACTGATATTGAGCCAGTACTGGGTTTCATGCTTCTGACTCCAAGTAAACACAAAAATCATTAGACAAGCCACTCTTAATATGTTGGGTTTCCTGACACACACAGTGATCAAAAGAAAGCATAAAAGTAAACTGCAGAATCCATTTATACAGTTTTATACAGTTATCTACAAGAAAAGGGAGCTCAGGGAATACACACACAATCTAGACTACTCTCCCGCAGTCCTCATGCTGAAAAAACCTGCTGAGATAGTGGGAAATGTGCACAAAAATCTAGTGGTGCAGCTCTTATCTTGGCACCTTCAGCTTGTGAACTCTGCTTTCCCAGGTGGAGACGCTTTCATCTCCCTGAATTTTCTTGATTGATTAATATTTGTTGAAAGATAGTCTATCTGAAAGTGTAACATTTTGATCTTGCATTTGTTTCATAGGATTCCTTATTCCTGATACAAGAAATAGAGTTCTAAATGGATATCCCACTGACCAGCTCAGCAGTCAGGGCTACAATTCTGCTTTGGGTGAAGTTTTAGTTTTCAGCAGATGCAAGGACAGATCTGCACTGATGACTGCTTTTATACAAAGAAAGGAGCAGCCATTAATGTAATGTAGTTCTCAAATCGTTACTGTGGCTTCTTCCTCCCCTTCCTCCCCCCCCATCTGCTGAAATACGATTCAGAAATGCAGAGCACATCAGAGGGTCGGGAGGGAAGACACAGAGCACCTAGCATTTCCTCACTGTCTGAGAAACTAAAATCTAAGGAGGAGGACTTTAAAGAAGAGAAAGCCAAGGAGAACTGGGAGAGCTCAGCAGTTTTATGTAGCGATGGACATCAGCTTAAGCCACTGTTTTGCCTGTGGTGGTTCCCCACTGAGGGAAGGTATTATCAATCTCCTCCTTGCTTCCTCATTATTTATTTTTGGCTGCAGACGGGTCCTTCATTCCCCTTTACTGTGAATGCTAGACTTCCGTCACTGTCAGAAGAACAACAGCAGCAAAACAATGTGCCTGTCTGTGTGTGCTCAAAAGAACGAGGATTGAGTGTGGAAACCATTGTGACATTTTAGCAGAAAAAAAAAGAGTGTTTCTAATTTTGCTACTGCATTTATGTCCTAAAATATTACACTGAGAAAGATGTAGCATATTTTGTAAATACATTTTCCAGGTCTTCCCAAAGTCACCTCATGCTATCCACAGTTTGTTTTATTATTAGGGTATACTGCAAAGTTCGAGAAGTAACATAAATGTTTCAAAAACAGTGAGGCCAGAAATTGCAAAGTACGGAGCATTAGAGAAACTGGCAAGGGCCTGTGTTCCATCAGAAGACCAGGTGTCTAGCTGAAATGTGAGTGTTTGAATTGTCAGTGACTCAGCCTAGGTGAGATGAGTCCTGCCCCGTATGTCTTGATTTTACAGGCTCTCTTGGAAGCAGAGTCTAGAGTAGGCAGTGAAAATACTGAGACATTTTTGTTCTGTAAACTAGAAAATTTGGTGTTTCCCAGGGCAGGTCTACTCACCATATGTCTTTACATTTGTTCTGTATCACAGAATTGACTTCTTGTTGCTTGGTTATATACAACATTTTCAAGAAGCTAACATATGGCGGTATCATGCCACTTTTCAGAACCGGGATACTATGGAGAGCAATGGGGAATTCTGTTCAAAATTTCATCTTAAGACCTATCCTCAAAAAATCTCTGCTAAATGGGGAAAGGGATAAGGTTTTGTTGATTTTTTTTTTCACCAGAAGTTCCTCTTAATGTATTGATAAATTACTTAACATGCTATGAGAGAGCTGTATGCAGAGATGTCTGTGGCAGTTGCTGAGTGTTGCATGGAGGATTCGATTCTGTGCAACTGTGCGTGAAAGTTCTTTACACACAGACAGATGTTTAAGATGCAAATACCTTAGAGCTGAACCTGTCATTCTAAAAAAATATCTTTGTTTGCAGTTTTCTCCATCTTTCAAATAACATTCATTTCATGATTACTTTCATGTTTCAGGATAAGGAGTAAATAACGTAATGGCAACCAGCTGCCTCCCTGGAACCAGCCTCCCTGCCCTTTGAGGCCTCAGTGCTGTGAGTAGATGTCTCATGCTGTGAGAGACAGCAAAAAGGGAGGAGGGAGACCTGGGAGGAAAAATGTCTTTGGTTCATATTCAGCACACTCTGGGACAAATTCTTGCCCTCATGGGTAGAGAAGAGGTCTGCTGAATTGATGCCCAAAGGCAATTTACATGGAGGGTAATGATAATGATGCTCCAGAATAATACAGTTATTTTACAGAAGCTTTACAAGTGCCATCATTTCTCTCGACCGGGTCTCACAGGTCACACTGAACATCATCTAGAGGTAATGTGGCAGGAAATAAAGACGAAGCTGCTTGCTCCCATAGCATACTATTCCTTACATCCTAACATTTCAGATGACTAGTGTGATCTTCAGAGCCATCCACCCACACCCATGATCTCCCTGCATCTGAGCGGAGGCAGTCTCAGCAGCAGAGTTCTCTGTCTGTACCGCTCACGCCAGACCTTGGGTTCAGAGTAACCCAGCTAGTTTCACACGAGCTCCCAAAGCTCTGCTGGCATGCCAGAATTGCCTCTGAATCACTGAAGTGCCTTAGTCAGCCAGCTTAAAATGGCATGGCTCTGAATTTTCTGGTTGCCTCCTCCAAATTGCACCTGACCTTCTGCCAGTCTCTCTCACTTGCTTCTACCTGCAGGCCTCTTCTCTGAATTTGTACCCCTGAGCTCCTTGAGGCATCTATGCTCCAAAGGTCATGCTGCTGCTTGCATCCCTTTCCTCTGAAGAGGTGCTGAGGCTTTTCTCCACTTGCACTATCAGACCATCAGCCCCTCAGGGTGAAGGGCTCATTATGTGTTAGGCACTGACCTCTTCCTGTACCACATCATGTACGTTTACGGCACTATCAATTATTTAAAGTAGCTCTGCCTTCAGTTCAGCCACATGCTGAGTTAAGCTCCATAGCCTTTGGGTAGTTTGCAGCAATTTTGTTTTACTTCTCCACTGTTTCACAAATTGCTCCCCGCTTTGTAGCACTTGTTACTATTTGCTAGAGGAGATGATACGGTATATTATCACTCAAGAGAAGTGTTTGCGTGGCAACAGTGTTAGCTGTCTTCCCAAAAAATCAGATATGCCTGCACAGGAATGAGAGCCCAGACCCTACCCCCAGGGGGACCTTGACTTCATTAGCACCTTCATTTAGCTCAGATAAGTAATTATTAATATCAAAATCTAATTCTATCACATCTAACTGGATGTGCCACAAAGTAGCAAGACATAACAAACACAAAACCATACAGACTTTGAAGAATAAAAAACATATTTCCTTCAGTTAGCAAGGGACAGAGAAGACAGCAATGGCAACAGGCAGGGATCCCTCATGCTCTCCCACTCCTTCCTACACAGGGCTGTCCATGTACCTGGAAGGTGATGCTGCTCCTCCCTCAGGCCTGGGGCAGGATGGCCAGGCCAGGCCTGTGGGCTCCCCTCCTATTCTCCAGTCTCATGTGTACTCAGGGCTAAAGCAAGAATTATAAGGTCAGAGCACCCAAGGGCATGGCAAAAGCCAAACAGGGTGGGAGACCTGTCCTGCACTTGCTTCTGTGTAGACACATGAGAATGAACAGGAAAATGAATATGGGAACAAGACCTTTACCAGGGGACCACGTCATCAAATAACTCACATGCTATAGACATGAAGACTCCAAAAACATTGCAGTTCCTATTTTTCTCTCTTCCCTCAGTCTTAGACCACTGAATTTTGTTTTTATTTTTTGTTTTGTTTTGGGTTTTTTTTTTGCCACTGTTCAAACTGCATTGGACACTAAAACTATTGAATTTCATCACAGAAGATACAACTGCACTTTGGTCAGGCAAACCCTCTCATTAAAATGTTACTGTGACTACTCAGACAGCAGACATGGTCAGCATGATACACAGCAATCCACCTTTAAATGGGAAAGCTGGAGGGAAGAGAAACTATCACCCAAACCACTTCCCATGGATTGCGTGTTTGTGCCCAGCCTCCAGCAGCCTCACAGCCATCAGAATTGGATGGTTAGGGTAGCTGGCTTTAGAGTCAGCCCAAGGAGGTCTGCAGAGACCTGGGCTGGGAGTTTCTGATCTGAACATGGTCAGCTACAACTCAGACACTCTGAAAGCATCTAAACACAAAGACAGGAAAAAAAGGGACAAAATCCTAAGGCATGGTTTTTGCTCAGATGTCAAAACCTCTGCATGTGGGAAATTTACACCAGGAATTACACTTTCTATTTTTTTTCCTAGGATGCTGTACCAGCCTGGGACAGGGATCTCTGCGGTGACGAACACTGGAAGTTACACTGCTTGGCTGCATCCTCAAACCAGTGGAAAGAAAATGCTGAGAAAAAAAGAGTTAAGCCAGCTACCTGAATGGTGCTCCTGATGTGATCTTCTCTGTTGCTTTAGGCCCTTGGCTGCTAGTGCTCCTTTATGCCATATGTGAAGTGGTATTACCAGTAGAAGTGTTTTCAAATACTCAGTCAAGAAAAAATTCCTTCTTGCTGTGACTGAAACTCATTTATTCTTGTCTAATCAGAGTACTTTGTGCTTATCTTCTTAAAAGAACTTCTTTTTTTTCTCTTGTGCCTCCAAAATCTCAAGATTATTTTTAAATTCTTATCCTCTCTTCCAGTGCAGTAGCAGACAGTCCTCAAATGGTGCTGTCTGCAAATGTATTGTTTCTTCATCTGAGATGATAATGAAATCTGTGCAGAGTTTCAGACCCAGAGAGGTCTCCATCCAACCCTACTGCATTCCTCCGCACAGAATTCTGGTGAACTATCAATAGCCGCTTTTCAGACATGGCTATACAACAGACTTGACCAATGATGCCATGTGTCACACTCAGTGTCCCTAATAACTTCATCAGCGGCCAGAGGAGGTGACCCCAAGAAACCATGAGGACCCATTTCCAACCTTCAGGGTCATTCACCCTTCCTCCCAAACTCCTCCCACTTTTGCTGTTTACCACACTCCCACACTCCTCCCATCCTGTACATCTTTGTTGGAGGCATCACAACAGCAGAATGGCTACAGCCAATGCCTCTCTGAGGAGCAGCTCCCACTGGAGATCAACACAGAAGACGCTATGGCACTGGGCAGTCCTACATGCCTAGGAAAGAACCTGGAGATCCTGCAGAAGGGACTAACCATGGAGTAAGCTTTTATGCTTTCACCCCAGGGTTCTTACTCTGAGACTTGGTGACGAAACACAGAAAAGAACTTAAGCAAAAACAGACCAGAGATTGCAAATTCTGAATGAGAAGGAAGTAATTCTGAAATTGTTTGTCCACAAAGAGTACTAAAAAGCCACAGAAGCACAACAGAAACAAGGCCTCTAAAAGCAACACTATAAATCTGTAGCCTTTGTTTGACCCATGGTTCAGAGTTTAGGCAGCCTGGGGCTAGAAATCCACAATGTGCTTGTCCAAGTTTGAAGTAATCATAACAGTGCACTTTCCATTTTTCCTACAGCTGACCAGAAAGATACAATTGAAACTCTCTGTATCTTTTAAAAATTCTTTGAGTTCTTTACCTGGTAAAAGTCAAGCTTTTACTCATCATCCCTCAGCTCAAAAAGAGAAGGAACAGAGTAAAAGCAAAGTATAAGTTTGTGATTTATGTCCTTCATGTATTTCCCAAATCTCCTTTACTTTTACTTTCATATTATGAATAGTCTTGCCTCTCACCAGCCTCCTAAAAGGCATAAGTTTCTATGAGGAATTTGAGTGAAGAGTGGCCTTCATGACTCCTTAAGGCAATAACTGCAACAATCCTCTCAGAAGAGAACATACACATACATTTAACTCAATTAATATTCTGCTGGATAATGTACTGCTTTTAGAATGACTCTTCAGGTGAAGAGCTGATCATCTTCTAAGGTTCCAAGTGTCTTTTTATTGTTAGAAGCAACGTACGGTAAATAGTATGACCTTGCAGAGCATACTCCATTTACAGGATGTGTTGCTGTGAATGCATGCAGTATGAACTGTCACTTGAGCAAATGTGTGGGCGAAGCTGTATGCTGAAGGCATTTGCCTGGATGTACCCTCACAGCTGGAGCCACCGTGGAAGTTGTTTTATAGTTTATATTTCCAACAGAATTAATAAGCTTTTGAAAAAAAAGAAAAAAAGCAATGCACATTTGCTATCAGACTTGGGGTAACATAGTCATGCCTCTCTGGGCCATACTGTGCACATAGTGGTATAGTGGTAATGCTTTTCTCAGGCTAGAAATCATTCTCTCTCCTGATGAGGGGATCACTCAGAATCAATTGTTGTTCAGTGACTCCATTAAACAGACGGACAGCCCTCATACCTGAGCATACTCTCCATGTGTGTTTCTGTGCACCATGCTCCTCTTCCAGCAAAATAATTTTATAATGGGTAAACACATCCAGATTAGCTTTAAGCTAGTTAGCAAGCGGGACAAGAAGTAGTGGTATTTGCAAATGACTACTGTGTGTGCTCAGGCTGCTTGTATTCTAGTTGTTAGCCTGTGCTGTCATATCTTATTAAAATTAACACAGGTAGCTCATAGTCAATTCTGTCTTGAGCAAATGTTTATATTCTGTGTAGACATATCCAGTTCAAAAGCCAGAAGAAAAAGTGGAACAAGTGTCTATCTAGAAGCACATTTCCTACTCCTTTTTTCTTTTTGCGTATTAGCAAAATAGGCTTCATTTGTAGAAGGTCTTATTATAGTCTTACTTAGAATAGACTGGCATGCTAGGGGCTGAGTCATATTGGGTCTGATCTCCCTTATAAGGCAGCAAACCAGGAGTAACTCTGATGAAGTTCAGTGGAATAAAACTAGGCTAAGTGGAATCGGAATCAGCCTCACTCACTTGTGCGGGGCTTCATGATACATGTACGCTGGAGTTAACCCTCACCTACTGCAGCACTACCACAGTGGCAATCACAGTTCTTGCAATTGGACAGGAGTCCAAAACCACATGGAGCACAGCACAATGCAAACCACACAGCCTGGGAAACAGGTTTTCATGTGTGATGCTTGAGAGTCATTCAAACACGCTCTCAATACTAGTACTCCGTAATGTTAATGGGACTAAAAGCATAAGTAAAGGGGTACAAGATAATTCCTGACATAAATTTACTAATGCCTTACACACATTTTTTTGACCCTTCAGGCTGCCACGTAACTAAGTATTAAAAGCTTCCAGGGGATTCCTTGTGATTTAGCTCTAAAAGCTGGTTCATGAATCTTGTGATCTGACTAGCTTAAAAGGCCAGTTGTTCCCTGACATGTAAGGAATGCTATAACAACATACAGCAGCAAATCATCTCATCTTCAGACAATTCCTAAGAATTTGTTCTTGCTTAATTGCTGTCAGTTTTCTTGGCAAAGACCATACCAACTTCGTTTCATAGTGTATTCATTTCCAGTCATTTTTATTGTAGCCCCTGCTGTTCAGCTTCATTATTTTTATCCTCTATGGACCACGAATCACTTTGCTGAATCCATTGTCTTTCCTTAAAAGCCAGTTTTCCTTGCAAAGTTGTTATTTATTCCTTTTTGTTGGCTTTGATGTCTTTCTCCAGTTTCCCAGTGCATCCTCAGAACTCCATTTCAGGCTTTTATTTCTGTTGATGCCTGCTCTTTAATTTACTACTATGTATGCCAGCAATTTACAACTCTCTGAATTCTTTAATTTGAATTTTTCACGCAGCAGTAAGACATTAAGTCAATGTAGTGCTATCAACCTAAAGCACAAAATAAAATAAAAAGTGATTGTACCAAACATCACAGAATCATAGAATCAGTGGAGCTGGAAAGGACCCCTAAAGGTCATCTAGTCCAGCTCTCCTGCAATGAACAAGGACATCCACGGTTGGATCATCTTGAACAAAGAAGTAATTGTCCATCTGTACTCAGCAATGGTGAGGCTGCACTTCAAATACCATGCTCAGTTTTGGGCCCCTCACTGCAAGAAAGGCCCTGGAGCATGTCTAGAGAAGGAGAACAAACCTGATGAGGGGTCTAGAGCACAGGCCTTATGAGGAGCGTCTGAGGGAGCTGGAATTGTTCAGTCTGGAGAAGAGGAGGCTCAGGGGAGACATTATTGCTCTCTGTAACTACCTGAAGGGAGGTTGTAGTGAGCTGGGAGTTGGCCTCTTCTCTTGTGTAACCAGCTATTGGACTGGAGAGAATGGCTTCAAGTTGTGCCAGGGGAGATTCAGGCTGGAAGTTAGGAAATACTTCACAGAAAGAGTGTTCAGGAGCTGGAATGGGCTGTCCAGGGAGGTGGTGGAGTCACTGTCCCTGGAGGTGCTCAACGGACGTTTAGACACTGTGTTGAGGAACATGGTTTAGTGAGAATCGGTGGATGGTTGGACTGGATGATCTTGCAGGTCTTTTCCAACCTTGGTAATCCTATGATTCTATGATAATTAAGTTTAGCAATGTAGATATAACACTCACTTTTTCAAAATACATTCAACATTTCAAGCCAAAATGCCCAAGGCCATTTGAAACTTGCTTTTGAGAACTGGTTGAAGGTGAACTGCTTCATCAAGGTAAAAACCTCAGCACAGCCATGTGCATGCAGCCCTTGCACACAGCAATGCCTAGCCTGAGTCAAAACCTTTGCTCATCTCCCATCACTGTCTCAGAGTAAACATTCCACCCTTTAGGGGGACTACAGAGTAGGGAAAAATGCAAGGGAGAAAAGAAGAAAAGAATGAGGAAAGATAAAGAAACAAGGACAGAGAATTTTTGGGTTTTCTGTTCCCCCTCAGAATAAGCATCCTGTCATTCCCATTTATCTCAGTTCAGAGCACAGAAGCGTAAGTTCCTCATCCTTTGCAATTTACCTTTAAGATCTCACATCTTCTTCACAGTGCAGTGATGGAGCACTGGCACAGGCTGCACAGAGAGGTGGTGGAGTCTCCTTCTCTGGAGACATCCCAGACCCACCTGGACGCCTACCTGTCCAACCTGGGCTAGGGAGCTGCTTTGGCAGGGGGCTGGACTCAATGTCTCTGGAGGTCCCTTCCAACCCCTATAGTTCTGTGACTCTGTGATTCTTTCCTGAAGTTAAATACCCATAAAGCTCTGACACACAGCATTGTTCTGCTTGGATTGCAAGGCTTATATTTTATGTAGGTGCAATCTATGAGGGCAGTGTTTTCTGTATGTGGCTTAAAAAAATAATAAAAAAAGAGAGAATGCATCATGTCTGAATTCAAAATGAGAAAACCTGAACATATTTCTAAAGGAAAAAAATGTTGGACACCGTTCTCTCTGTCATGTTCATAAATTCATCATTTTTGCATGATTCTTTTTAAGTTCAAAGCAGTATTTTTTTTTAGCAAATGAGACAAGGGGGAAACAGTGAAAACAGTTTCCCTGAGGAAAACTATTCCCTACTCCTTAAAAAAGTTCGAACACATTGAAACCTTAGGGAGATGAAAGCATTTTCCATTACATTTGTGCTTTTCTTCTTTTTTCTTTTTTTAATTATTTTTACAGAACACAGCATAGAGAGAAAGTAGCAGACCATTCAGATTTGTAAAGCAGCTCTGGCTTTGGCTGACACCAGTCCCTTCCTTCTTAACGTGCTTTGAAAGCCGTACCACCATTTTCTGTGGTGTGGCAAGGTATTTCTTGCTGTCTCTGCACTGGGCTCTCATTCAGCTGTTTCAGGGTTTTGTAAGTGTTTTGTGTCCAGTGGGAGTAGGAAAAGAATTCAGCGCATAAAAAAGAGCTCAGAAGAGCAGTTTTGCTTACATCTCAGACTTTTAAATATATTTCCGTCTGAAATACCTTGGAAATCTTTATTTAGTGTTGGACTCATGAACACAAGCAGGAGGGGACCTCAAGGAAGCCCTCTAGTCAGTCCCACTGCCCACAGTAGGATGGGCACTACCTCTGCCACTTCTCACAGATATTTCTCCAGCTTCCTCTTAGAGATCTCCAGAACTTAGAGAGCTGCTTCCCAGGACTATGCTAGTGCTTCTCTGTCCCTGCTATTAGACATCTCTGATACCCAAAATGTACTTGCATTATCCCCCTCAACAGTTTTCTTTTGGTCTTATTTGACATGAGTACGGAGGTCAGACTGCTTCCTGTCCTGACTCTGGCAGGCCTTGATGCGTCTGACAAAAATACATTTGCAGGCTGACAACCTGTCACTCTTCTCTCTTCATTTCTGCACACAAAGTAACCTCAGTTCCTGCTGCCTTTCCTCAGAGCCTGTGCTCTCATGATTATTTCTTGAGCTCTGACCGTTCTTTTTGCTTTCCTCGTGACATTTTGCCATTAGTCCCCCCCCAGCTCTTCTGAAGTGGCTTATGCAGAAATAGATACTGTGTGGATGAGAAAAAGAGCCCACTCTCTTCAGACCCTGCCTCTGCAACTCAGTCTGCAATATCAATATGGAAAAATGTATTTAGACATAGTAGAAACAAATAGTATTTAAGAGTCTATTAAGCTCAGCTTCAGGAAATTGCAATTTGGCCTCACTGTGTCATTCACAAGCATTTATAGGCATTAGGGCTACTACCACATACAGCAGAGTAAGTGAACACTCATCCAGAGGGAAGGAAAGCGATAGGTTCTGTGGGATGCAGATCCCATAGAATCATAGAATCGTAGAATCATAGGGGTTGGAAGGGACCTCAAGAGATCATCGAGTCCAACCCCCCTGCCAAAGCAGGTTCCCTACACCAGGTTTCCCACACCATGTTTCCCTAACTGCCACATAGAGACTTCCACCACAGCATCCCATTCCGCTACTAAAGGTCATTTGCTTTCCACACACATGAAAAAAAAAAAGAGGTGTGCAAAAACTGAGATGAGAAAGTGCTGACCTGATGTAACTTGATCAGCGCTGGTACAAAACGGTGCTTGGGCAGCAGGATCCTATCTTCATTCTTTCCTGCTTTTTCAAAACACAATCCAGTTCACAGTCAGTAAGTACAAAGTTTGCTGGAGACTAACTTGCAGTTTATCTCCCGGCAGACTGGTTAGCAGATTCAATAACAAGAAACCTTGCTATTAGAGCTGCACGCCAGCCCAGGGCTTCTTCTGTGTAGTATTTAGGATTCCATTCAAGATCAGTTCTCCCTTTGTCTGCTACCTTCATAAATAATTGATATATCTTGCATAAGAGATTAGCAAAGATTGTTAAGCTTCCTTTTCTTTTCCTTTTTTTTTTTTTTGTATAAGTGAGATTTGGTAGCTTTTAAAATATTGATACAGTTATGCAAGCTGGTGCACCTATTATATTTTTAAACGAGAATTAAAAAAAAAAAAGGGGGAGAGACAAAAGGAAAATGATAGTAGATCTAAAAAGCAGATCTCTGACAGTCAAAATCATCAGAAAAGGTGATCCTTCCATTTTCATGTCAATGGGAAAATAGCTGCACTACTGATTTTTGTAATATTCTTTTCAGAAGACTCTGCAGATATCACTGCACTTTTCGAAGTAATTACAGTAGGTTATGAAAAGCCTTCAGGAATGGCTGCCAAGGTACTGCACCATCGGAAAGGGAGAACACAGTGCTGGAAACCATTCAAATCTGATTGAAAATAGACAAAGGAAGACAAATTTTCTGAGGTCTCTTTATTCATTTCCCTGATTTTACTTCGAGCTCAATACTTTACAATTATGTCTTTTATCTGAAAACACTTCCATGCTTAGCTTTGATATTCTTTCTTGGGGAAAAATGAAGTAAAAAACCCCACTGATAATTCACTTCATGTTTTGGCAGCAACCAGTTCCTACCCAAACTGGTGACTTCTTTCTTTTCTTTTGCGCTCATGCTACTGTTCTAATCATCTAAGCAGTGACATTGTACTTGTTCTTGTGGTTCTTTGTATGTAATGAAGTCCTATTTCCAGCTCTCTGGCCCATCCCTTCCACAGATTCCACAGACAGGACTCTTAAGTGCTGCTTATTACAGGGATGAGTTAACTAGTACTTTCACTGTGCTCCGTGGCTACGATCCTGAAGTGCAGGCTGCCTAGCTAAAAATGAGTGGACAAAACTTGTGATACTGCATTAAATAACCATAAAAGTTACAGTGTCTGATAGTATGCACAGCTATGGCAAGATCATTGCTTTCAAGATGCAGCCAACTTATCATCGTCCAGAGCGACGGAGGAGGAGGAGAGAAATAATGGCCTCAAAATAACCAAGCTAATGGAAATCTGGAGGCAATACAGCACCAAACAGGTGCCAAGGTATTTGAGTGGTTTGTTGCAGAGTGAGACAAGATGTCTGGTGCCACATTAGTGCTAATTAAGCCCTTCTAGAACACATTGGTTCCTTCAGGACCACACAAGACTGGCTTTTTGTCCATGTTGCACGTTGCAGGGATGCTCAGGGCTGGCTGAGGAGCACAGCACAGATGTAGAAAGGGCTCTGTGGAAGTCATCTCAGGTCTAGATGGGCTTCATACCTACAGATTAGTTCCAGACTTAATAAACCGAGGCTGGTTTTGTGCAAAGCCACCTTGAACCACCAGGTGCCTGTACAACCAAAATCCACCTGTGCACAGCCAACTTCTGTCCAGCATGATTAGGCAGTTCAGTCTGTGGTATAAAGAAGTGACTGAGTTGCCACAGATCCAAACTCACTCTAGATATAGCATAGCTGTCTATGCAATACTGCCTAAACCACCAAGCCTTGCCAGATCCAAATTAAGTATTCGTATTACAGTTAAGCTTGAAACCACACAACACCAAGAATAGATGGCTTTAAAGACAGAGCATCTGAGACACACAAAAGATAAAACATTTACTCAAATCTCATGCCAGTAAGAAGCCCACAGCTGCTAACTATCTGAACCATTTCCCAAATGCTAGGTCTTAGCCCAGTCTATTTCATGAAAACAAGGCTGGAGTCCATGTCCTTACATTCCACACCCGCGGGGAACGGCAGGATGAGAAATTCCTAGCTTGCAAAACGGTAACAGCAAACCTGATCATTCTGCAGATGGAGAATGGAAATAACAGGACTGAGCTAAGGGAAAACTGAAGGATTCAGAATTCAAGACCACGGAGGGATACCGCAAGACAAGTCAAGAAAACAAATCTATTTAGAAGTTGGAAACAGCCAGGTATTCTGTAACCGAATGGATTAGCTAAAGCATGACTGACTAGAATTACACGTGACTTTTTAAATTACACATTTGGCAGCAGTAGGGATGTGAAGAGAGCAGAGAAGAATGGCCACATGTTTCCTTTCAACTCAGAGGCAGACTGTTTGGACTGGAAGTGGATCAGAACTAGTAACAAGCTCTTCACTCTTTAAAGACTCATCAGATTACATATAGTATATCCAAAAAGTGACTTAGCCACTCCTCAGATCATAAATATGCTATGGAAAGAAAGACAGCAAAAACACAGGGAAATGGCAATATTTGGAACTTTCCTCTCTTTTAATTTTCCCCTTGGTGACTTCTATTCATGCCCCTCTATCAGCTGTCATTTGAATCCTCCCTTCCTCCAGCTTTTCCCATGACAGAATGTGAACTATCCCACAGAAATCCTTAAAAACATTGAAACGGGGACACCGAGCCAGAAAATGTCAGCACATCCCAGCATCCCAGTACCCTGTCTCTAACAGCAGGCAATAGTAAATGTCTAGAAAATAATTTAGGAAGAGAGCAAGTGCATGATGTTATTCCCAGAATATCTTTTGAGTACATAGCAAATTATGGTTCAGAGAATTCCCAAACCAGACATGGTGATTTTGCATTTAAACAGTCCCCAATGGCTCCATCTTTCACTAAGTTGTCTAGTCACTTCGGAATCTATGATAATTTTAATCATCTACAGCATTTTGTGGTGACGAGTTCACATCTTCAGTATTCTGTCTTCCATGTTATTGCTTAAGATACTTCCTACTGATATCTGAAGGAGATATTTCAGGAAACATTTAGAGAAGTGACAAACTAAGTTTGATCTTTGACCTTGAGATGAAGAGAGGAGATGTGATTCTCCTTCAGAACATCAGATAAATGTAACTTGACCTCTAAATGGGGGTGGGAGGGGTGAGAGGGTAGGAGGCAAGGGGAAGGGGAAGGGTAAAAAAAAGATAGCAAAACAGTAATATATAACTTTATACAGTGGATGTACGTGAGTCTGGTTTGAGCTACAAGCCTTCTGTCATGCATAGGTTAATCTATTCTATCTAGTTCTCAATAACTAATCTAAAATTTGCTACATAGTGGAACTTTTTTTTTGTTTGTTTGTTTGTTTTTGTTTTGTTTTGTTTTGTTTTTAATAAAAAAACTTTGGGCTGAATTTATGCTGCAGTGTGGCTAGATGGATGGATTTACTCCCATATAGTTTCATAATCAGCATCTTCTGTTTTCCACCAATCCTTCTTTCTGAATATCTGCAGGAGAGAATTCCCTGTGCAACTCCTGGTACCGTTCAAATGAATTCACAAGAGAAGTGTGAAGTCTAGCACATATTGAGAAAAAACACATCCTTTGTGCTCTGAGGTAATAGAGAATATCTAAAATAATACTGCACAAGTATTAAGCTCAGCAAGATGTATTCTGTTCTGTTAGTGGTAGTTTATTGACAGAGACAGAAACTGAAAAAATTGGCCAAGTATACTTCTGTATTCTCTTCATGCCTGGTCATTCTGCTCAAAGGCCTCCTTCTTTCGAGGCATATAAGTGCTTCTTATCTGACTCTAGAGCTCAGAAATTGTCAGAGAGAGAGGTGCTTACATGTGCTCTGACACAGGGGTGGAAGTTCTGGTTAGCCACTTGGTGATGTCATCGGATTCTGTGTCTGTGGATGAGATTACGCTGGGTCCAAGGTGGGCAGGGAGAAGAAGACAGCAGGAAGAATTTCCTGCAGGGCCTGTACAGAAACCTGGAATAGGAGTAGGATTAGGAATAGGAATAAATAGGAATAGGAATAGGAATAAAGGAAAAGCTTCACAGAATCACAGAATGGCCCGGGTTGGAAGGGACCTCAAGAATCATGAATTTCCAACCCCCCTGCCACAGGCAGGGCCACAAACCTCCCCATTTAATACTAGACCAGGCTGCCCAGGGCCCCAAACAATCTGGCCTTGAACACCTCTAGGCATGAGGCATCCACAATCTCTCCAGGCAGCCCATTCCAGCACTTCACTACTCTCATTGTAAAGAACTTCCCCCTGACATCCAACCTAAATCTTCCCTCCCTCAACTTAAAACCATTTCCCTTTGTCCTGCTATTATCTACCCTTTCAAAGAGTTTACTCCCCTCCTGTTTATAGGCTCCCTTTAGGTACTGAAAGGCTGCAATTACATCACCCCACAGCCTTCTTCAGGCTGAAAAAGCTCAGCTCCCTCTGACTGTCTTTGTAGGGGAAGTGCTCCAGCCTCCTGATCATCTTTGTGGCTTTGTCTCTGGACCCTCTCCAGCAGCTCTCCATCTTTCTTGTACTGGGGGCTCCAGACCTGGACGCAGTACTCCTCCTACTCACAAAAGCAGAGTAGAGAAGGACAGTCACCTCCCTGTCCCTGCTGGCCACCCCTCTCCTGATGGAGCCCAGGATACCATTTGCTTTTCGAGCTGCAAGAGCACACTGCTGGCTCATGTTAAGTTTTTCATCCATCAGGACTTCCAGGTCCTTCTCTGCAGGGCTGCTCTCAAGGACTGCTCCTTCCAGTCTGTATAGTGTCTGGGATTCCTCCAGCCCAAGTGCAAAACCTTGCACTTTGCCGTGTTGAACCTCATTAGGTTCACCCAGGCCCACCCTTCAAGTCTTTTGAGGTCCCTCAGAATGGCAGAGCTTGAACAGACCTGATGGGGGAATTGTGGTGGAAAATCAGCATGGCTTCAGCAAGGAGGACTTTGAAGAAGGCTGGGCGAGCAGGCTCCAGTCCAACCGATGACTGCTCCTCAGCACGGCAGCACAAGGCATGCATCCACAGGGCCTCAGGCCTGTGGGGACTACCAGAACCTCTGTGTCACAGCTGCAGTGAAGCCCAAACTGAGAGGGGACTGAGAGAAAATATCTTCAGTTGCTGCACTCCCAAACACCCCACCCGCTTCTGCACCCTCAGATTGTCCAGCTAAAGATTTGGGCCTGAAGAACAGATGCGGGTTGTTGTTCAGCCAATATGAAGTTGTGCAGCGCTGTTTGCTATAAACTTGCATTCAAAACAGAGTGAGGCTTTTGAACCAGAGTCCCTTGGGGAGGCAGAGCTATGTACCATTACTAAATTTAGAAGATTCTAAAGTGGAAAATGATAAAATGTTTTGCAAACAGCAAACCTTTCAGGATGTGGTGCGCAAGAGGAGCTCCACACAGCCCGGCTGCTGTAAGCAGATGACTGGAAAGTGGGCAATCATTAATCTCTTTCTGGAAACTCATATAGATTTCTGAACGGGTCACAGATGACTTCAGCTACATCCGGAGAGAAAGGCCTGATTTGTCTTCCTGGCCCCAGTCACACAGAGCGTTTTGAACTGGAACTTCTGCCTCGGAACCGCTGTTCCCTGAGGAGGCATTGAATCCTCTGCAGAAACAGATGAGTCTATGTAGAGCTGCCACATTTCCTGATGATGTTTGGGAAGGGTGTTTTTGCCCTATTCTGGCTATTTTTTATTAGAAGTTTTACAGTTGTTACCAAAACAGATAATCTGCTATGTTAGATAATCAGGATATTAATATTCTTCATCAGCTTAGTTCTTAGTATTAAATTTTACTTCAAGTATAACTCACTTTTCTGTACAATCATCAAAGTCATTGTTCCAACAGCAGTGTCATCTCCTTGAAGGAGTTATTATAACTGAACACTGGGATGTGCAGTATTAATCAGGCTAGCTTACTTCTTTCTGTCTAACTGAGGCATATTTACAATGTTCAGTAAGAAAGTTGGCTTCAGATTTCCTGACTCTTCTGAGAAAGCTCAGCCACTACACTGCTCTACAACATCTGCTTCATGTCATCTCCTTGAAGTTCACTGGGACACAGCGCAAGTAGCTCCTAGGGGTTAGCTTGGTTGATGGGGGTAAATGAGCTTTCATCTGCAGGATCCTTCTGACAAGCACTGTGGTCACTTCGAGTGATCTGTGTATTTCCATGGATATTCAAAACCATAAGTCCCACACGGCTCTGCAGTACAGGAACTACAAACTGGAAGAGATAAAAAGAAACAGAAAAAGCCCAGAGCTATACTTCCTCCTTATTTTTTATTGATTAACAATAGAGAAGCCAGATGTAGCAAAATAAAATTTGTGTACTTAGACAAGAATGCTTTACTGTTTAGTTAATAACATTTGTTAATAACAAGAGGTATAATACTATAAAAATTAGTATTTTCCCACTCTCATGTGGAAGATATGCTGCTGGTTCAGAATAAAACTAGGATAATACAGTTGCATGAATATGTAAAACTCTTCTTTATGCTACAAATCGAAACAACAGATTTTAAGACAGAATATTAGTCTATTTCAATACCATCTCTTGGTTTAAGTTGCCCAGCATGACAAAGGTTTCCTAAGAGAGATTAGATAACTGTCATAGGGGCTTTTTTCTTTTTTTAGTTGCCTAGTTACACAGTTTGTAAAGCATATACTACAAGGTTAGCCCATTTGTGAGATATCCTAAATATGTTAGGCCTGAAACTACGACCTTGGCAATGTACCAGGGACTCAAAGATTTCTAATAGGAGACTGATATGCATCAGTTTCCAACAAAAGTTCCAGATTAAAATCATTTTTGGCATGCAGAAATGTTCAGGTGAGACCTGGACCAACAATGATTCAGTGTTTCTGCATGGATTAGTCAATGTTTATGACTGAGTCCACTTGGTATCTGTAATATGGAAAATGGGAATATTTCCTTCATTTCCACCTAGAATTCTAAGACCTACAAATTAAAGCATTGTATAACAGAGGTAGCTGTCATTATACTAAGTAATGTTGTTGCTGCGTCCTAAATTGGTATGTCTGTATTCTGTGAGTCATAGATGTACTATCTTTTCTGGAGTAGTTCATAGATATCTTTTAATACTTTTTTTCCCCTCAGTACTTTCTGATTTCATGGTCTGGAATTTGTAATTTGTAAGGATTCACTTTCTTTGGGACCCTGGTCCAGAACCTAAATTGCCACAGTGTCTGCTTCTCTCCCTGATGGTTGTGTGAAGGTAACCTTGAATCTATGCCAGTATCATCAACCAGTGCAGCAATGTCTTCCTGAAGCTGCAAACAGCCCAAAATTAGCACAGTAAACTGCCTGTTCATATTCCAGGTGACCACACATACACTGTGATCCTGTGGCTAGGGTACAAAATCTGCCTAAGAAGAAACAGGCAGTGCTGTTTTACATAAAACATTTGACCTCTTCTCTCTAACACTTTCTTCTCCTGCCCCACCACGACCCCTCTGAATCTGCCTTTATTCAGCCCTCTAGGAGCAATTTAATTGGATTAGGTTAAGCGACTCCCCCTTGCCCATTACCAAGGGGAGCAGGGTGCTACGGATCCGCCCTGCAGCTCTTCAGGCAGCAAGTCATGTGTGTGGGTTGCAAGACCTTAGGAGCAGAGCCCAGCCAAATGAGAGGGGTAACATCATAAACTCTCCCTCTCAACCTTGGTTGAGAAAAATGCCATTAGGTTCATTGTCAGCTTTGGCAACAGTCAGCTGCCCATTAGCCTTCACTGATTCTCCACCCTCCTCCTGCTAGGACCTAGCTCTGCACAAGCCCAGGTGGGGCCCAGAAGCAGTATGGGCCCTTCAGGGGGAGCTGCACCTGCCTGGGTAGGCATAATGCTGGCTCACTGTTTTTTCTTGTTATATGTCACTGTATCCTAATTTAGATATGTTTTGTACTACTCTTTTTTTTTTTTTTTTTAATTTAAGCCTAGCATTCACCCCTGTCTTCCCTGCCTGCATTTTCTTAGGTAATTAGAGCTGTGTGAACCATTATTATGGGATGAAGGTGGACATGGAGAACTGAGAGCAAATACTGAGGTCCCATTCCTTCACCTTAGAAACAGCATTCATTTCAAAAGAGCCCAAGAATGTTGCCATGGCACTTAGGGATTGTTTTTGTGCTATGGGTTCCACTGTGTGGTGACTTACATAGAGCTTCTTTTAATTTCCTGACATTTTCAGTGCTGGAGCTAAACTATAAATTCTCAGATCCCTGAACTTTGCTCCTATTTTGTGGTTTGAGCTCGTTTTATTTGCTGATAATGATTTTATAATAAGAGAATTGTTCACTCATTAGCGGCGCAGTTACTGTTGGAGGTCTGTGCTCAGCGTAGATTACTTCTTAATCCAAGCTGGCCAGACACTTAAATCAACCATGCATTTTAGCTATTTCAAATAAAGTCTGTTTTCATTTAACTGGTTTCCATTAATTTTCACTGCCCTCTGACAGCTGCTGTATCATAACTTCCTTTCTGTAATTAGTTGTTGCAAATTTTTCTATATGAACAGCTTTTAAACGCAAAAGGTAACTGACACGGGTGCTGTTTACACTGCCAAAGCGATTAGCCCAGCGGGAAAATGAGTATAGCAGGGAGAATATGGGAAACATTACGGAAGTAAGTTCCTGCCATATGGGATGTCATTTCACGCAGTGAAACGTCTCGGAGCTGCTTGGTGATCACGTGGCGTGCAACACTCCACACAGCCCACCACAAGCAGCACTCCTCCCAACCAGCTTCCTCACGCTCTCCTGGGCTGCTGTGTCACAAAACTAACTCTGCTGCCTTGCTTTTAGCAGCCTAAATGCGCCATTGGTTGTGATGAGTAGCTCACATGAAATGCTAGATAGAAAGAGTGGGGTTCGTCTCACCCAGTGGTTGCCATGAAGACATGAGGCTGCTGGTCTAGGCTCTGTACCCCAATGAGAACCTCCAAAGAGCAAGGCACTCCCAGTCTCACATTACAGAAAACACTTTTTTTCACAGGCAGAGACAGTTTAACCAGGCCTCACCATTCTTTCAGCCACCCATTTTTACCCCCCTGAATCAGGTCAGTGAAACTCCACGTGGCCACTCTGTGAATCAAGAGATCAACACGGGCTGGCAGGAATTCTCCTGGGCTTCCTAGCACCTAGCACCCAGGAACTTCACCAGCACTCTTCCTAGGACAGCAGAGAAGAACAGCAAGGCAAGGAGGCAAAAAGAGATAGAATTTAACTAAATTCACCACTGACAGCAAAGGAAACATCTGGAGCCACCACCTGACAGTGACCACGGAAAAGCTGAGTCCGTGCTGGTACACATCTCCCTGTTAACTACAAACAGAGACTTAAAGACTTTCTCAGACTGAACACCCGATTTTTAGATAGCTAAAGTCAGAATAAAAAACCCCACTCAAAACATCTCTGGGCCTGTCATTTGTTGTGATATCTTGTCTTCTAACCATTTTTCTGGCTGTCGGACGTCTTCTTTGTGATCATGAGTCCATCCTGATGTCTTGCTACCTACTCTTTTTTTCTCCCTATCCTTTCAAAGTGTATTTTGACCTTTTTCTTCCTTTTGCTTCTGCTGCACTTCCTTTCCTCCTTTTTTCATGTTTTTTATTTTCTCTTTTTTTTCCTCCTCTAGTTTCAGTTTTACATTTCTGTGTTTTGTTTTTCAGTGTGCCACTGCCTCTTGGGTTGTCACAGTAACACCTCGTACATAATTAGCTCGTGTGTTCCTCAGCACACTGACAAGTAGAGATCTGATTGGCCTCTGATTTTTCCCAGTGCTACTCTATGGCCAGGACAAAGATAGCCCTCTTTGTCCCTTCCACTTCATGTCAGCCATCACCATTGCCCTCCTGAGCCTTCCCTCACCCTCATCAACTATTTGCTTTTTGTGAAGAAGGCTGGGAAGCAGCTGATGGAGCCCTAGAGGCAACCAGCCACTCACTTTGGTAGCACATCAAAAATCTGCATTCTTCAAAACCTAATTTGGAGCTAGTAGTTGGGTGAGCACGTGATTTCAGGCTGGCATTAAGGACTTCAGGGAGCTGAATGCACCAACTGCCCCTGATCCCTCAGCACCAAAATCCCTGGAGGATGGAAACAGAAATAATTCAGAGAATTAAAGCAAGAAGTAGCTGATAAGGAGGGGGAGGAACAGACATGCTCCTCAGTGTTTGCCAAGAGACAGCTTGCAGTTCAATCTGGTTTATAACCATTAGCTTATAAAGAGGTACTTCTCAGCTCTGCTGTGCAATAACACTGAAGAGTCAGTGCTCTGCGAGTTGTGAAGGACGATACACAGCTTGTAGTAACCAAACCAGGCAGCTGATATTTTTCCACCAGGTATTGCCACACATAAATACGTCCCAGATATTTTAGTTCCATTAAAGAAAGCGGTTAGGCTCTCCTCATTCAGCTGGACCAGCAAGCCAGTGTCCCTGTAGAGGAAATGCATCTCCAGGATCTGCAAACGACAGAGAGCTTACTGCAGCATCATTAGCTGCAGTACCTTTGGCTTCATTCTGCTTACGCTGTGTAATATTGTGTAACTTGATATTTCTCTGAGTGACATTCAAATTTAAGCCAAGAGGAAAGCTGATCGTCATTTTCTGCAAAAACATTATGTGAGAATTTTAGACCCGTGTCATTTGATATAAATCAGCTCTGTACATAAAAAGCCACTAAACTACCTTCAGCCCCTGGAAGGGCTATAATTTTCACATAATTTTGGTGTGATTATTATTCAGCCATTTATGTGTGACTATGATAAACATACTCCCTCGGAATTAGTCCATTTAAAAGCACAGTTCCACGATCAGCCTGCCCTTCTCAGCCCTTCTTGACCCCCACTTAGTAATTTCTTCTAAGTCATTTTAATCGTGTTGTATCATTACAAGGCTTCTTAATAGGACAGTCTAGCCTTCCCTTCAGTCTGCAGGAAACACTGCTGCTGGAGCTTGATTTGCATGACCTAAATGATTTCTGCAATCACTGCTCTCCAGTTGTTTGTCCTGAAGGGACAGTGAAGGATTATACTGTTTTAAAAGCATTTCTATTTAGCAAATACCTCATTTGCAATATGACATTAGCATTTACCGCATTCATAAGGCAACTGATCCTGCTAATAAATTTCGTTTCTGGTTCAATTTTCTTTCTTCCTAGAAGACTAGAGACAAAGATTGCATAATTGAGATCCAGGAGCAGGTTATAATTCCTTACCCATTAGCCCTCCAACTGCAGAACTTTATGCTTGCTCAAAGCAGTTCTTCAGCAGCATGCACCATCCATCCCACAGGACTCCACACAAGGACCTGCATATCTCTCTTCATAAGAGGGGAGGAAGAATGCTCTGCTGAAATCCTGAAGTTCTGTCCCTCATCCTACTGTTCCCTTCTGCTTCCATTTCCCTTTATTAAAAAATAAATAAATAAATAAGGGAGGGAGGCAGGGAGGAAGGGAAGAAGGAAGGAAGGAAGGAAGGAAGGGAGGGAGGCAGGGAGGCGGGGGGGAGGGAGGAAGCAGAATCTTTTAGTACCAGAAATACTTTGAAACTGAAGATGCTATCTGTTCTATTTGAAGGACTGATTCAAACAACAGGATCTCATTATGGAGTTAAGTCACCCCTAGTTCGAGGCCTTTTTGGAGACTGGGGAACAGAAGATCTTTGAGGTAGGATGATGGGCTGATGTTCAAACCCCCTCCAGCTGCTCTCCCAGCTGGACCCTCCTCACTACCAGCAGCAAATTCAGGCAGTGCTAGTGAGGCTGGAAGTGATTCCACTTATTTCCTACGCTGCCACTACACCAATGCAGTGAGGAGGAGTTCGGTGAGAAGAGGAAGGTCCTGAAGCTCCCCCATCACACAGAAGCTGTGCACTACAAAAGACGTGATTTCCTTTGATTTTCTCTGTAACACTAAGCTATGAGTTGATTAAAGGCCACAGCAGAGAAAGAACAGTGAAACCATTTGTAAGCCAGTATACACCTTCCAGCCTAGGAAAGGATTCCAAAACAAACTGATATGTGTAGCAGTTGCTGTTAAAGGGAGGCATTCCTGTTGCGTTATTGATTTTGTGTATTCATAGCCACCAACATCATGTCAGAAGCACCAGTAATAGTTTTCCACACCTTCTTGAAATAGCCTGTATCTTAATGCTGCATATGTCTCTCTCTCTGCCATTTTTCTGTAGTGCCTACGACATCAGTATTGGACTATTAGAGACTGATTTAGTAGGAGTAATTATTGTCTAAATGCTGGAAGAGCAGTATAACCCAATAAAATATTTCCTTTCATCAGCTTCCACATTTACACTGCACTCAGCTCCACTATTCTTTCCATAAAACAAGCCTGTTTCTGGTGAAGGGGTAGAACCTCTTTTTATCTGTCCTTGAATCCCAGACCATGCTTCCTTCAGGATCGTCATCCACCCAGAGCATGGCTGCTGAGAGGGCAGAATGCTTCCCTCTGCACTGCAGCCTGCCTTTGTGAGGGGAAAAAAGGAGCTGAGCCAGCGGACACTTGTTGAATTCTGAACATTCTCCATCACCCACCATGCGCGGCACAGACAGTTCAGCTGCTGTCTGCAGAACAAGCAATACAGAAGACTTATTAAAGGAACAGACTGTAAAGCATCTTATCAGGTTACACAAACCCTCACACGCAAGTGCAGATGCACACACATGCTGAAATAATAATGGACGAAGACAGAGAAAAGCCATTTGTGAAGCTTCCACCTCATAGTGCTGCAGCAAGTTGCCAAAAACATGGCAAGGGGCCATGGCTGGAAGTCTTGCTATTAGCAGTCTGGTTCTGCGCTAAATCTGAATTAAGGGGGGAATCACAAAATCTGTTGCTAAAAACAGCAGAATCCCCTATAAAGCCACTGACACTCCAAGCAGGTGAGGTGCAACGTGCATTGATAGAGCTCACACAACACCAGGCAGTGTAAAGTGTCATTTACAAATAACGAATGCTTGGCAGATAACTTTGGGTCTGCTGGTTGAAGCAGAGAAAGCAATCGATATATGTTGGCAATATTTACCCACATTCAATACTGCCAAATGTGAGTTTGCAAGAATGTGTTGGCTGTTTGGAACTGATCTTTGTCTTTGTCTCCTCACAGGCAAAAGTGGGCTGAAGCTACAATAATCCACATTACAGAGAAAGAAATATGGGAGGAATGCACGGGGTCACCCCTATTATTTGCTCTTGCTGTAAGAGTCACTGCTGAAAAAATTAGGTCAGACACAATTTCCAGAGAGATTAAGTGAGGTAAATCAGATTGATAATGAAATAGGAGTCTTGACAAAATTTGCTGTGTTAGACTTGTTCACCCTTCTACCTGGAACAAAAACAAAACTGTTTCTTTTTAATTAGAATAGAAATTTTGAATCTAAAAAGAATGAGCCCACATCTGATACGTAAACCGTTTCCAGCTCTCTCACTCTTCATTCTTCTCTCCCTTCAAGCTTTTAAATGTACCCCCTCAGAAACACAGATTGAGAAAGCAACAGAAGCATGACCTGCTGCAAGTAGACCAAAAGGAAGGATACATATGAGACATGGCAATAAGAACCAGGCCAGACAGAACTTCTGATTATTTAATTTAATTCAGGATTGCTGTTGCAATCCAAGTGCTACAAAAATTTCACTGAGGAGCAACAGTAATTTCAAATATCAAGTCCTAATTAAGAGCAGCAGAAATGTCCTACTAAGATAAACAAATGATCCACCTCATCCACTACTCTGTCTTCAGTGCTGGCAGTAGAAGATGATGTTTACTGAGAGCATGTGGGTCTAGGCATGGTGATCCATTCTGCCCAGTCTCCCAGCAAGAGGAACTGCTGCCTTCAGGATGCTGGGCAGCAGGCTGTTAGCACACTTACTGACCTTCTGTCTGCAAACCAGTCTCATCTCTTCTTGGTCCTGGTGACTTCTTCTGCCTCCTTCACAGCCACGACCACCACTGGGAAAACAAAGCTTCCTGCTCCTATCTGTGTCTTTGCAAGGAAGAGCTGTCTGGCTCAGACGGACAGACCTAATGTAATGGCACAAACGCCAGCAGGTGGGTCTTTTCCCAGAACATTGTTTTCCTTCTCATTCTACAGAGGCCACGAAACAGCTTGAAACCTGAAGAATTCATTTCTGTGTGAAAGCAAAGGCTGGAGAGGAAGGTTGGCCATTTATAACTTACCAACAGAAACAGGGTTCTCCTATGGTCATACAAAGCTTTAAATAATAGAGGCAACCAGCTTGAGAAGTGGAATAAATCAAAGGAGAAACTAACTAGAGTTCTAGGGCTTTTGCTAGCATTTCCAATAGAGGAAAGAAATGAGAAAACTGTCAAGTGGAATCCCTTTGATACAACGGTATTAAAGGACAATTTCCATTCCCCAATTCCATGATCTAACTCCCGATGAAAGGTGTGTCCTGAAGGACAGAATTTGGCCTTGTGCAAATCTAATGAACCCAGCATCTTTAGCAGGCTTCTCAAGTACTCCTTTGTTCTGTGAAGTGCTTTACTCTGTTTTACATGAAAGAAGCTGTACAAAAAATGAGTCAGATTAAATGCTCTAGGGCCAGATTTCACCTGACCTTCCAGTGATACCCGAGTAAAAAATTAAAGGGAGGTCTTGTGCAGGGAGTAGACACATTTCTTCTTTCTTTGTGAAGCACTGGGTCTGCTCCGTCACTGAGGAGTAAACAAGAGCTCAGGTCTAACTTGCCTCTGCACTGGAGAATATACTGAAAAGGTGAGACAGTCAGTGTATTTCCAACACATAGCAAAGCTAGAGCAGAACAGAACCCAAAGTATAACCTTGCCTTTGAATAATGTCTAGCTTATAAAAGGATTGTGGCTTTTCCTAGAACTGTGACTGCAGGGCACAGTTGCTTATAGATCGTGGTTTTGAAAAGCATGTAAAGAAGGTTGATATAACTGTACAAAGTTGAGAAAAAAAAATCAAAATAAAATGAATCTCTTTATCAACCACAAAGCTACATTGCCCCAAGCAGGTGATGAATTTTGAAAAATTAACAGCTTAATTTCTCTTACGATGCAGATGTATTCATTTTTCAAACTTCCTGCAGTTGTACTGATGCCATTTTACAGTCCATCTACTCAATGACAAATCTGCTGTGATCCCTGGAGGATGAAGTTCAACAAGAACAGAATGGCAGGCACCAGGCCTAGAAGAGCCTCTATTCCACGTACAGCAAGCAATGCAACTAGCTTTGAGCTGTGTTCGACAGCAGCGCAAAACAGGTTGGGAGAGTGATATAATGGACTCTGGATATGTCCTGGTATTCCCTGGAGAGGTCTTGACACGACCTCTAGCAGGACAGCACTAGTACAGCTCTCATGAGCTCAATCCCATAGTAGAGACTGTTTGCCTAGGAGTGAACTTGTGGCTCTAGATCTTGGGACTGCTTAAAGCAGCAGGTCAGGCCCAATCTGATTTCTCCTCACTTGGCCATTGAGCCCCAATAGTGTTTAAAAGTCCAAAAGAGGCTACAGTGCCAGATGGGAGTCAATAGATTGCCTCTGACTTTTGGCCAAGACCCTCCCCATAACTCTACCTTATGTGATAGCATTAGCCTGTTAGCTTTACATGATGGATTTGTGGCATGAAAGGAAATATGAACACAAGAACTAGAAAGAAAAGAAAGTAAGTACTGAAAAAAGCAATATGCAAAAAACATTCAGGAACTGAAAAGAAGGAAATGTGTACAAAGAGGTAGACTGGAAGTCTTGCAGGAACCAAATAGCAGAAGTAAGATGACAAAATGCTACAAATAAGAGATGGAGCCAAAGAATGTAAACAGAAAAGCTGTAGTCTGAAAAGTAAGAAAGAGAAATTGGTTTGTCTTTTCCTACGATTTGTCTTTCTCCTGATAAAACTGCAACTCCCTAGTGCCTAGCATCATGCTTACTCTGGGCTTTCAGATATTCTTAGACATGTAGTAAGAGCTCAGATAGAAAAAAACTGAGCAACTTCCAACACATTCACAGAGAAGGATCAGATACCCTCCAGCATCCTCAGTATAACAGTGCTGAATGCAAGGAATGGACCCCATCAAACTTCAGGGTTGGCTTGCTCTTTTACATGGACAATGTCTCGTGTGTGTGTCAAAGGGAGAACAGCGGACAAATGGATTGTGTGTCTGATTCTGTATGGCATTTATGAGATGCTTGTGCTCTTTCCTTTCAGGAATGTTGCATCTGAAAGTTCACCACCCATGCCTCTCTTTTGTAGTCTGATATTGCAAATGTTCAGAGGGCTTTTGTGAAAGCTTCTATCACACTAAGGCAGAACATTTCCAGGATGACCCCAAAGGACCACATTATTAAGTGGTTTGCTGGTGTAGGGGAACCCTATCAACATCCAGGGCAGACTGTAGGAAAAATCTTGTGGGCACAAGAGCAGAGATGGAGGCTGGAGGAATCCAGAAGGAACACTAGATTACTGTAATAGGATAGGATAAAACAATGTAAAGTTTTGTTTCTTGAGATCCAACAAGCAGGTTCTTGCACCTCTTATAGCACATTAAGGTAAATGTGAAAATTCCTGCCCTGTTCAGAAGAGTTGCTAGTTAATAAATAGGCAGTTTTCATATAGGGTTTTTTCTTTAGAAACGCTGAATATCCTTGAGTTTCTTGTCAATAATTTTTCCACTTTTATGAAAAGAACTGCACAGTTTCACACTTGGCCCACAGGATCCAGTGTGAGTAAAGAGTACTCATCAGCTCCTATCATTGTACCCAGTAATTATCTTTGCAATAATTAACATATGTCTCTTGGAGATCTCTATCAAGATTATTCTTCCTATTGTGGACTGTAGCTATTAGGTTGGATCTCTGGTTGGTATGAACTGGTGTAGCACCCTTAATTAATATCTTTTACTCTCCCTCAGAGCGGGGAGGAAGCCTTAGGAAAAGACATTGTTAAGGGATATTCAAGGCAGCTGCGAACTGAAGGTCTGAATCTCTTAAAATCTGATTATGCATTCCTTGTGCACACAGAACTCTGAAAGTTTTAGCACAGTCATAAATCTGAGATCAGACCCTCGATTTGTCTGTATGTAGGAATACGTGCTGCACTGAATGCAGGTATCATTAAACTGATAAACTTTGTATTGATATAAGCATTTTTCTTTAAAGACTGAACAGATGACTTTCAGACTTTAAAACCTCACAGCCAGTATCTAAGATGCAAAAGTGCTTGGTCTGCCGTCCTCCTCCTTTTAATTAGTATAATTACATTGGATTGCTTTGTGTCATTTAAACAGGTTCACATATCACCATCTTGCAACTGAAAAACCAGTGTCACTTTATGGATCTCAGCCCCAGTGCAGCTATCGTTATTTTTCCTTTCTCTGCTGATGTCCTGGTCCTTGTTTGCTGCTAGAACAGAACTCAGCCTGTCGTGGCAGCAGATCTGCTTACATCCTGAGGAGCCAGAGGTGGGAGTGAGGCACTCATGTCCCCACTTCCTTTCAGTGATAAAAGCCTCAGGATAAAATGTCAGCAAAGCTGAGTGCTTCTGGATGATCTGCTCAGGCGCGTGGAGCTGGGTTGAAGCCCAGCTGCTCACCTCTCCCTGCAGCAGAGCTGGGTGTGCTTGCTCTGGGGAGGGGAGAGGTGTCAGAAGCTGTCGATGCTGACAAGCCACAGTGTTAAAGCACAAGTGTTAATGCCTTTCTGCAGCCACACGTTGCCCTGTAATGTAGCGTTACCTCTGCCTACAAACATTTCTAACATGCACCCTGGAACTTCTGGACGATCTATTACTAATAACAGGGTTTCTGTACCTTGTAAAGTTTCTATGGATTAAAGTTACACATTTTAATTAGAATGACAATTCCAAAAGAGTTACTTTTTCAGGTGCTCGTAATCCACTAGTTATTTTGGTTTATTTTCTCTCTGCAATAAACGCTACCAGTAATAGCTAGCATTTCTCAGAATGCTATTACAATTGTTTCCATCATGTATGTTACATTTATAGATATAATTGCAATTATTATTGCTACATAACCCTATATAATAACTATAAATGATGCTGTTACATGTATTTATTATGTTATGGAAATAATATGTACCTTGTACATAAATGGTACATACTAGCATATACATATGCACAAAGGAAAAATGGATCGTCGGACATAGGGTATTATATTTTGAGTCCTATGTGAATACAAATTTGAGAAGAAAAAAAAATAAAAAAGGAAGTATGTTATTCTTACTAAATTCCCTGCAGAAAATAGGGAAAGAAGATCTAAACAAAAGTAGTATTTAAAATATAGCCTAGAAATAGATTGTTGTGGGATGTCAGTGCTGTGGATATTGATCTATCAATATCCAAATTGTAAGCAATAAAATATTTCTGAAGACAGATTAATATAATCCTCCTTCCCTCCCCTCCCCCCTCCAAAAAAAAAAAGTAATCAATAATTCAATTATATTTTCTTTCCTTCATAAAAAAGCTCTGATTTTTAACATGTTGAAATACATCCCAACATCCAGGAACTTCCATCAGACCACTTATTCATGGGGAAATACACTGGAATTTGTCATTTAGTAAATGAAATACAGATGTCTGATATTGCCAATGTAATATCAACACCTTCTACCCATTTCACTTGGAAGCAATTAACCTGGAAGTACAGTAAGGTCCCACGAAACCAATCTTTCCTCAGGTTGATGCAGCAGAGATAGATGTCATTTACGAGAATAGAGGTCTTGCCTATGAGGGACAATCCTTCCAGTTGGAATTTCTGAGCACTTTGGCAAGCTTCCTTGCAGGGGACACCCTTACTCTGTGCAGGCAGTTACATGAGCTATGACTTCTAGGTGCAGTGATACTGCACAGCCTCTGCATTTGACCAGGGGAAAACTGTAAGACACTTACAGCAAGATTTGTGTGATACATGCAGGAAGACAAAATGAGGGGGGAAGAGTAGCCAATATAAAATATGAGGCTGAGAGGCAAAAAGGAGCCAAATTCAAACCACCCTTTGGTGATCCTCTATTGTGGCTTGCCAACAACACACACAGAGGACAGCTGCAGGGCCTGCTGCTCCAGCAGTGGTTGGATCTGTGTGGTGTCCCTGCAAAGCCTGGAGCCCCTTGCTTCTGGGATGTAGTCTCCATCTCTATCCAATTCAGATGGGAGAACGACATCTTGTTTCCAAATGTCGCTTGATTAGGGAGTGAAGATACCTATTGGGGTGCTACTGGTGAGCACTGCACAGTGCTATACCCTCCTGGCAGCTGCTGCTGGCACTATTCAATGCCTAGGTATCAGTGAATGTCCTTTATCACCTCTGGGTGAGGTTTCCAAACACAGAAAGGTAAGTAACCCCCAGCCTGTAATACCTCTAAGAATATATTGACATTTAACTAGTGTGACTTAATCGAGATGTGTAAATAAGTTAAAATGAGTAAGTGACACACTCAGTGTCAATTAAAAGAAGAGGATGACACAGCACTGAGTTGATGCTGGCCAAAGATATTTCTTGATGATCTGAAAACTGCACCTATCTACTGCTGATGCTCGAGGCAAATTATTTCTGTAGGCTCAGACAATTAGAGATACCCTTCTGAATGATGTTTATCTAATGCAGCTTTCTTCACAGTAAAGACTGTTAATACAGCAGTTGAGCAACTCCAGGAAGGCACAGTTATCCTGAGATAATCAGGAGCCTGAGGGCCCAGAGGCAGTCATCTGTGTTCCGTGCCCCAATTTCATCGGTATATTAAATTAAAAAAAAAAAATCTGTATGTTAATACATCATGAAGGTCAAACATTTCATTGCAAAGAAGTGTGGAAATTCAAAAATGGGATTACCAAAGCAATTCCAACTGTATGTTTACATGTATATAGGTACAGTGGATTTTCCCAAATATTATTGCCGCTGTCACTCAAAACCTACTTGAAAAGTGGAGAAAATATTAGGCAACTGATGTCTCAAAAATAGCTTACTTGTTCATTTGCCTCCATACATGTGTTTATGAAGCCCTCGGGTAAGCAGACAACTAATTAGTTCAATTTCACTTTGGACATACACTTATATGTATTCTTTGATTTTTTAAAGTTTGTTTATATATGATGTGATTGCATATATAAGAAGGTGGAATTATGGTTGATCCATTCATCTTAAAAAGGAATGGTAAATACATGTAGTGACACTAAACGTATTATATGTGATAATGGTACCAAACCACAAGACACCTTTAGGCAGGGGACAGAGGAACAATATCCCTCCTAGTGCAAGAGAGGAGCAAGTTGGAGACTGCCTCATGAGACTAAATGTGTGCAGTGTGACAAAATTCTAGATAGGATGGAGTGATAGCATTGGTGGACAAAGGAAGGGCAACTGATATCAACCACCTGGACTTGCGCAAGGTCTTTGACATGGTCCCACACCACATACTTATTTCTAAATGTGAACGTGGACTATCTGAGGCTGATTTGAAGGCTGGACTATTTGGTGGATTAAGAATCAGTTGGATGGCTGCAGCCAGAGGGTAGTGGTAAACAGATCTATGTCCAGGTGGAGGTCAGTCACAAGCGGTGTCCCCCAGGGGTCAGTCTTGGGACCAGCTCTCTTCCACATCTTTATCAACAGCATAGTGGGATCGAGTGCATCCTCAGCAAGTTTGTGGACAACACCAAGCTGAGTGGTGCAGTTGACAATACAGAAGGAAGGGATGCCATCCAAATGGACATGGGCCTGGTTGAAAACCACATGAATCTAATGAGGTTCACCAAGATCAAGTGCAGGGTGTTGCACTTGTGTCAGGGCAGGTATGTGGACAATGGGAGACGAATCCATTGAGAGCAGCCTTGTACAGAAGGACTTGGAAATTCTGGGGGATAAAAACCTGGACATGAGCCAACAGGATGTACCTGCAGCCCAGAAGGCTCAAAGTGTCCTGGGCTGCATCAAGAGAGGGGTGGCCAGCAGGTTTCCTTTCAACTTAAGGCATTTTATGATTCTATGATATGTCTATAAGATAAACTGCCCTTTGGAGGAGTGATAGTTTCCATATAGGTTCTGCTGGCAAGCTCTACACCGCTGATATTCTCTGAAAAATATAAGGGCTGGGATTTATTAGTGGTGTTCAGGTTTCCTAATTATGGGCCAATCCTCCTTGTACTGGTAAATGCAATAACAAAACCCAAATTATCTAATAAGCATCCACACCACAGAGCAGTCCATGACTCTGTGATGAACAGTAGGTAGCTTAATACAGAACATTTAAAAATTACATCTCCAGAGTAACTTGGACAAGCACACGCACAGCCTTTCCACAGCGGTGTCACGAATGTGGGTGTGCAAGAAAGATCCAAGAGCAGTTGTTGGAGAGAGACTGCAACCTGACTGGGTGAGCAGAAATCCCTAGCACAGAAAATGCTGGGAATTGCTGGTCCAGTGAGTCGACAACACTCAGTGTTCTCTGTACATTAAATAATGTGGGCAGCTCTCTCACTTTCTCAAGCACATGTGCCCTTATGCTGCAGTCCCCACACATGCTGAAGCCATGGACAGAACGTTCCTGGAGCTGCAGGATGATGCTGTGCCTGCAGTAGGGCAGATAGTGTGACCAGGATGTGGGCCAACCTGGGGGAGTCTGAGGTGCCTCAGGACTTATTCTAAAAAAGGAAGGATTCCATCCTGAGGGCTTTTCTTCCATTACTGGATGCCCATAGACACACATATAAATCAGTAAAACATTAAAAAGCTATTCGCAAGAACTGGGTATAAAACAACTCTTATCTCCAAGGCACTGCTCTTTCTCTGAACCCACTGTTATGTACCAAAATTGCTAAATAACATGGTATTAATCTCAGGCTGTTTTCAGGAAAAAAAACCTCTAGTTCTGTATTTGTGTGTCATTGAAGGAGTGTAGAAAAATAACATCACAGTAAACGCTCATCCCTGAGCATAAGATTCAGCGTTGTAGTGGCAGAAAGGAAATGTAAAGGCTATCTTGAAGTTGATTGTATCACACAGCCCATCCCCAAAACTAACTTGAAATCTTTAAACTGCTGCGTTCAAGCAAAAAGGCAGATGAGATAAAAGATACAGAGAAGAAAAGGGGGATGGGGAAACTGCTGTCTTACAGAGCAATGGAATTTTATATACAACGAAGCTTAGACTAAATTATATGAGTTAGAAAGACTGCATGAAATCCATCACTGCAATTCATTGGGGCCTCACTGGAGTCTGAAGCTCCCATAATTTTCTCATTTTTTAAAGAAAAGGAAGATTGGAAGGAAAAGGGGGAATGTAGAAAACAAGAGGCTGGGAGTGCAGGGAGCAGAATTAACAATGCAGGTGGTGATACTATTTTAAAATCTGGAAGTTTTATTTTATTTTGCATCATTAAAATCATGTCCCTGTGTCTTCCTTCTCTTGAGCTGAATCCAAAGCGCCCTGCTCTGCGCATACAAACCAGTTGTGTGACTGTGGACTATCACCTTCACATATGAAACCCTGCACCAGGGCAACATGGTATCACCTTCATCCGAGGATACCCAACACTGGGGCAATGGCCTCTGCCCCATCCCTGCCTCTGGATGTGATTCAGGGCTCTCTCACACAGCCATCTCTGAACGCTATGACACCGTCTAGGGCTCAAATTAGAATAGATTTTATGCAGTTTGAGATTGTAATAGAACATTCAGCTCAGTGCAAAGGCAGTTAAAAGGCTTGGGACCTTGAAGCAATTCTGAATTTGTTAGAAAGGTTTGGAAGAGACAGCATTTATATTTCAAAGGAGTATTTCTATTGATAAAAATTGAAGGAATATAACAAAACAGACATCTCATGGGAATGGGATATTAGCAAACCTTACATCCAAAATTCAACAGAATCGTATATTGTAGCAGCAGTAAAATGAAAGGACTCATAAAATAAATCTCTTACACAAATCGCCTATTCAAAACATCAGGTAGGGGAAGAAGCGAGAAGGAATTTGACTCTGTCCTTCCAAATGTGATATCACAAAGTGTCAAATAGGTTGTAGGCCTACAAGCCAGTAAGCTACCATGAAACAAACCAAGATAGCAGCAGAGTACAGAGAGAGGAGGGAGCAGAAGCAGAGAGGGGCACCAGCATGTCCTGCACAGCTCTGATGCCTGTGATTTTTATAGCACCCATATGACATGAAAAAGTGTCATAACTTTTCCTGACCAGATTGTGAGCCTTGAACTGTGGTAAATGTAGCAACTTATTTCATTGTATCACTGAATCACAGAATGGTTTGGGTTGGAAGAGACCTTTAAGATCATGTAATTCCAACCTCCCTGTTATAGTATAGGCAGGGACACCTCCCTCCAGTCCAGGTTGCTCAAAGTCCCATCCAGCCTGGCCTTGGATGTCTCCGGGATGGGGGGCATTCACAACCTCTCTGGGCAATCTGTGTATTTGGAGGTGGTTTCAAATTGGGACAGGACAGGACAGGACAGGACAGGACAGGACAGGACAGGATAGGATAGGATAGGATAGGATAGGATAGGATAGGATAGGATAGGATAGGATAGGATAGGATAGGATAGGATAGGATAGGATAGGATAGGATAGGATAGGATAGGATAGGATAGGGACCTTCAGAAATCACCTAGTCCAACTACCTAACTGTTCCAGAGCTGACCAGAACTTAAAGTGCATTACTGAAGGCAGTGTCCAAATGCCTCTTGAGCACTGACAGCCACAGGGCATCCACCACCTCACTAGAAAGGCTGTTCCAATGTCTGACCACCCTCATGGCACAGAATTGTTTCCAACTGACCGATCGACCCTCCCCCAGCAGCACTGTGTCATTCTCATTCTGCCATCGGTTCCCAGGAGCTGAGCTCAGCACCTCCCCCTGCTTACCCTCCTCAGGAGCTGCAGAGAGCAGCGAGGTTATGATCTTGTTACGAAAGATGAAAAAGAAATGAAAGTTCTATCAGCTAAATCAAAAGTATTCTTTTGGCAAAAAGATTCATGAAAATAAAGAAGGAAAAGTACCCTGCTTTTTGCCTGGTGCTGAACTGTAAGGAATACACATGTTCCTTGATGTAGACTCTCAGTCCTCATTCAGGCCTCCCTCCTGGGCTGCAGCTTCAGCAGCAGCTTCCATGGCCAGGGGAAAGATAGGGCAGAACAAGGCCATGTCCACAGAGCAAGCTAAGGAGAAAATGATCTAATGAAGTTATGAAATACATTCTGCTTCCTATGTTGTAAGTTTTGTTCTTCTAGCCAAACTGAGTACCAAAACTAATGAACTGCTAACATAACTAATGATTTCAAGAGATTCTTCTGAATGCTTCTGGCCCACTCTGTTAATTAAGGCTTGATTCTGAAGTGAACAGAAATGAAAAGAAGTGAAGAAAAATCATATCTATATTTCAGTGTAAATTGTTATGTTAATTGGGACATAACTCTGCAGCTGGGAGAAGCAGGACAAAAAATATTGAGTATTTTTAGACCTGTCATTGTTAAATATACTTGCTCCTGTCTTAATATTGATGTAAACCAGAAGTGAAGAGACATTTTAAACACAAGTATTGCTAAATGTTGCACATCCACAAGGGCTGAATTGAAGTCCTGGTATAAAGCTCATTAAAATCAACAGAGACTTTTCCTCTGTTTTCATTAGAACCTGAATCTGGACACAAATGAGTATTCTAAAAAAGAGTAACAATGAGAAAGAAAAATGAGAGAACAAAAAAAAGCCAATTATAGTCAAAATGTCAGAACTGACATTCGCTGTAATTATAAACACAGCTTTCCCAGGTTAAAATTCTGCACTTTCATGTTCTGATGAAAGAGGACCGAAAGGGCCCACTTCCCATTTATGAGGTTGGGACTACCGCTATGGCTTCAGTGGTGTCCTTGTTTGAGCTATTCAGATTCGCTGCTCCCTGCATTACTCTGAAAACTGCGAACAGGGTGAAGGAGGTCACTGTGAGCAAGAACATATATGTACAAACAGAGGAAACTGAGTGTTAGGTCAGAACGTCATGCTGCCGGGTTATCTGACGTGTGATTCAATCAGTCATCATCAGTTAATTGTCACTGCACCCAGCCCTTTTATGGCAGACTTTGAAGAACCATCCTGGTATCACAGGAGGCAGTGATTCAGAAGGCGGTAACCTCCTGTTTGCATCATGTGCCACTAAGTGTCCTCTGGAGAAGGAGGGAAGGGAAACTTCTGAAGATTCGTAATAGTTAAAACATGTGTGATTTGTTTCTTTTCTTTTCTTTAAGAGAAGTGCTTGCCCACACCTTGTCCACTTTCTGCTCCAGGTAATTACATTCCCTGCTTAGTTCCAGTTGGATACATTATTCTTCATTTTCTCTTTTAAAACACTTCTGTTGCTGTGATCATCCTGTTCCTTATCTGATCAGCCGGTTGTCCAATGCAATTTGGAACATCTTTTTCAACACCGGATAAAATAAAGTAGGCTTTTCCTTTTACCAAATTAATCCTTATTTTTAGGAGTTTAAATTCCAAAGCCCAGGGCATTTTCTACAATCTCTCTGCAATTGTGAGCACTGTGCTTTCACAACATGAAAGCCATGTTGTGAAACAGCCATTCTGCACTTTATCTGGAGGAGCTGTGGTGATATAAAAAGCAGTCTCTCAAAGGCAGGAGAAAACAGATGTAAAAAACGATGCCCCAGAAGTAGATGATGACACTTAGAATTTAGACTGTAGTAGTGTCCGCTGCTTTAGATTGCATTAGTGTCCTGAGCTTGGAAAAACAAAGGCAGATTCTGGCCCTCAAAGCAGTTATCAAAGGGGAAAAAAAAGGGGAAAAAAAGGACAAAAAGATAAAGGGCCACATTTTATAAACAAATGAGCCAACAGCATGGAAGAGAGATGGACCAGTAAGAGATAATGGCAGACAAACGGGAAGAGAGTCAAAGAACATCCCTATGTGATAGGAAACTGCAGAATTCAACATAAGCTGGAGGAGGAAGAGGAGTGGAAAAGTGATTTGGAGTTTTCCTCAACAATAAAGAAAACAGGGGAAAAAAGTCTGGAGTTAAGTTCCAGTCAACTCTGCGATTAAAGCTCAGTTTAAACAGCTTTGGTTAGTAAATGGCAATAAAACAAGACAGCGAAATGAAGACAGGCTCAGAGCAGCACTGCAAGGAAGCTACGTCAGAAGTTAAGATGATGAACTGATAATTATCAGTGTAAAAATCTCAGGCTGAGTTGTTTGAACAGATGAGGAGACACAAAAATTGCACAGTTTGCAGGGGAAGAAACATTTATGCAATGTTTGAAGGAGCTACTCTGGCAGGCAAGGATTCCCACTCAACATCTCTGAGCATGGAGAAGTTCTAAGCAAAAATAACACAGACGGATAAAAAATGATAAAGATGTCTCACACAGCTATGTCTCAGAGATAACAGACATTTTTTTTCAGTGCTGGAGATGCTGTCTCCTTGCTTCTCTCACGATCCAAAGCACACTCTGACCTGGTAAACAGTCTCTTGCTGGAACAATGGAGCCTTCAAGCTACGAACTGAACCCTTTCAGTCCATGCAGCAGAACACACAAGAACTTTGCTTCCTCTCAGAAAGCAAAGCACCATCCTAGATTAACCAGATGACATTTCTTTCTCTTTAGGACAAATTTCTAGAAGAGTTCACAGCTAACTGGCACACAGCCAGGGTTAACATTCTCTGGCACCACGTGCCCATTAAAGCCCAGAGTTTGCTGGCACAAGTGCGCTCTGCATTCTGTCCCAGAGATGGCTGCATTTCAGCAGTAATGAAACTGCAGTACTCACAGAGCCACATTCTTTGCTCCAACACCCATGCAGCCCCAGCAAAAACAATGCAGGCAAAGTTAGAACCACAGGGAGGTGACCGAAGGCCATCCTGTCCAATGTTAAAGCATCACTTAAAAGTCTTTCTTTTCACCTAAGTAATCTATGAACTCTCCTCCACAGTAATTCCACAGGATTTTTGACAAGACGGAATCTCATATTCTTCTTCCAGCAGAGAGATTCTCCCATGCTCCCTTGCAGCCGTTCCTGCCAGCAGCCATGACATTATCAGACAGCTCTGTGTTGGTGATGAGCAATATTGACATCCCATAAGCTCCAGCTAAGAGCCAGTCATTAACAAAAGAGGTTTACAAAGTACAGGCAGGCAAATGCAAACTGGGAGGCAAAGTTACAACCCAGAGGACAAGTGGTACAGCCTGCTGGAAGGATCAACGCGTCACTAAGGTTTTTGGGCATAAGCAGGCTCTCTACTATTTTGTTGTTGTTTAGTGAGTAGGCAACCTAGGCATTTGTCACACGTCATTGCAAAACTGCAGAATGATGCTGGGAACAAGTAGGCCAGCCAAGAAAGAAAGCTGATGTGGCTGTGCTATCCAATCCAACAGCATTTCAGCCCCGTCTCCCCAATCCCTCCCACATTTCCAGTTCTCTGGGGACCTGCTGTGCCACATGGGCACACTGCTGCAGCTGCTGGAGTAACACTGGTGAGTGGCTCAGGCACACCTGAAGCACAACGAGATGAGAAGAGCAAGCTGTGCAGAGCACCAGCTTGTTTGGCATACCCAATTTCTATTCACCAGCCACAGTGATGTGAGTAAAGCTAGTTTAAGGGTTGTGCTGAGGATTAACCAAATGATTCATAGGAAAATCCAAGCTTAAGAGCACGATTAACATTCAAAATCTGTGGTCAAGAGACTTGAGAAAAGGGAACGCTCCGTGTCTCTCGCTCAGAATGGATCTTAACTGTCTATTTCTTCTAGTTATAGTGCTCAATTTTCAAGTATGTCTACATTAAGTAATCTATATGTGTATATGTCTGTGTACACATATTGAGTTTCAGATTCCCCTGTGCGAAAGTCAGGCACCAAGAGCTGCTCGCAGGAGACTCATCCGAACTCCCAGAGGCCCCTTCCTGTTTTCTTGTTGTACAGCAAAGAACAATACTCACCATGCTGCCTGTAAGGCACAGACAATTAAAGGCACACTGCTAAGTATTATTCCGGCAATGGCACTCATCTGCTCTGTGAACACTGCTTACTTTTGGGGATTAATCTAGGTCACCGACAGAAGTTAGGAGGGCAGAGGATACATCTTCCTGTTTGTTCTTTTTATCGGTGTCATGATTATTGCCGGGAGCTGATAATAATATCTACTGACAGAGAAGTCTGAAGAAGCCGATGCTGCTTGTTTGGTGAGTACATAAACTTTCCAGCTAGCAGAAGCAAGAGAAGTTCTTCTGGTTCACACTGCCTATTTCCACATCTTCGCCCCACACTGGACGCCCTGCTGCCAAATGTCTGCATTTCTGCGCACTCGGCTTCTCAAAACCTCAGCTCTCACGCATCACTTAGGGGGATTCATTATCAAAGCGCCGCATGAGGGTTTAAGCTGCACAGCACCAAGAGATTTGTCTGGACTTCGGAAGAGATCTTATGACGTCTGGGATTTAAAAGCAACACTCATTTTTAAAACGTGTCACTTTCTCGGTGCCGCGAGCCACGACAAAGCTGCTCCCACCAAGGCAGCGCGTCCCACCGGCTCCGACCTCCAGCCTCTCCCGCACGCCGGGCCCCGTCCACCGTGCATGCTGGGCGGGGAAATGTCATCGTTTTTTCCCTTTTCTATCTCAGTGGCACAGTCGGGGCGGCCGCGCTTCCTCCACACCCAGTCCCCGCAGCAGCCCGGCGGCCGCTTCCTGTCAGCCCCGCGCAGCGCGCCGCTTCCTCTGCCAAAAGTTTCGTCTGCGTGCGTACCGCGTTAACTGCCTGCTTCCCACGCACGGGGACGGACGGTTTTTATAAAACCCTTTCCGACTGGAAAAATAGAAGCGGTGCTCGGGAAAGGCGCCTGATGTTAAGTGAATGGTGAAAGAGGAGCGGGGCCGGGTTTATTCAGGCGACGGGCGTCACACGTTGTACGGCGCGGGGCTGAGCCGGAGCTGTGACAGCCCGCGGAGCAGCGGCGTGTCACGTTCCCGAAGCACCCCGGCTCTCAAAAGCTCCATCCCCGGCTACCGACGTCCCCTTCTCGGGGGCTTCCCAACCCGCCACACCCAAGCAGCCGGCCTCCCCCGCCCCCTCCTTCCCTTCGTGCCGCGCTGCCGGCCCGGAGCGCTTTGCAATCAGCCCAGCCCCGAGGCCGACACACGCCCAGCGCCCGGGGCCGGGCCGCCCCTCAGGGCACCGTGCGGGGCCCAGCAGAGGGGGGGGGGCGGCGGGCAGGGGGTGGGGGAGGGCCCCGCGCCTGCGCAGTGGGGGCGCGGCGACGGGGTCAGCCCACCCCTCCGCGCCGCCCCCGCCCCCGCCGCGCCAGAGCGAGGCTGGGCGTGCGGCGTCACGGCGACGGCCCCAAGCCGCGCCCCGGCACAGCAGCGAGAGGCGGCGGGCGGAGCGCAGCGGGCTCGGCCGTGCGAGGCGGCGGCGGCGGCGGCGGCGGCGGCGGGGAGCGGAGGCGCTGTCCGGTAGGTAGGAACGGGGAGCGCTGGTTTAGTGCTGGGCCGGGCCCGCGGGGGGCGGTGGTCGAGGGGAAGGGGAGGGTTGGGGGGGGGGGGGAGTGTGAGGCGGGGAGCGGCGCGCTGCGAGGGAAGGGGCAGGAGCCTGGAACATGGCGGAGGAGGAGCCGCCGCCGCCCGGCCCGAGGCGCGGGGCAGTGCGGGGCCCGGCCCTGCCGCCGCTGCCCGCCGCAGAAGTTGGAGCGGAAGCGGAAAGTTGTAACCCCGCGGCTCGGGGCCGCCGGAGAGGGAGGGGGGAGGGAGAGAGAGGAGGGAGGGGCGGGTGTCGCCCGGCCGGGGACGGGTCCCCGCTGCCGCCGTTGTCAGCGGGAAGTCCGAGCCGGGCCCCACCTAGTCCGGCCGCCCGCCCGCCCGCCGTCGCTTCCGGCCGCTGTGCCCGGGGGGGCCCACCCGGCGGCGGCGGTGGTGGTGGCGGGGGGTGCGGCGGCGGCGGCGGCAGCGCCCGGCCCTGCGCGGAGCGGAGCGGCGCCGCCGGCGGTCAGCGGGTCCTGCCCCGCCGAACAACAGAAAGCCCGAAGGGCGGCGGGGATTCGCGAGCTCGAAGCCGGAAGGGACAGCGGTGTTCCTCGTCACGTCTGAACTCCGGCGGCGAAGCAAATGGAAGAGCTCGAGGGATGCTTCCTGCACCAAGCCAGCGGAACGCGCACCCCCACCCCCACGCCCCCTCTTCCCCCCCCCCCCCTCCCCCCAGAAAGAAAAAAAAAAAAACAACCCTCTCATCGCAATACGTGTTCAGTAGAAACGGAAGCAAAGTTTTCAGAGGGATAAAATGAAATTCGAGTGTTTTGCTCTGGCCTCGGATCACAAAAAGAGGATATAGCGCAGCGAGGCTGCTGCAAAAGCCATCAGTGTGCTCTTTGCTCTTACTGCCTTTCTGTCTAGAGGTTGTGCTGCTCGAAGGGGAAAAAAGGCATCCTTGGGATGTGACAGTGAGGTGCTGCGGTTCCAATAAAGAGGATATTTCAGAGATGCTCAGCTTGAAAATTGCCGTTTCTGCGTGTGTTCCTGCATTTAGATGTTTTCATTAGTGTGACTTGTTATTTCCAGCACATAGCAGCTATATTTTATCCTAATATGAAGTATGTTGTCAGAGAATGATGACGACTTTTCAGTACTCTTCCGTGGTGAAATGTGCATTGAAATTACTGTTAGAGAAAAGAAGGGATGAAACGTTCTTCTTTCTAATAAATTATAATTAAAAGGCGAAGAAGCGCTCACCTCATTTTACACCAGTAATCATTCAAAAGTAAATATATTTCCCTTTTAAAAGTAAGTGCTACTTTTCTCTACAGAGAACTTGAAAAATCAGTCCACTGATCTGCTTCTGGCCTTTTATCTGTGTTAAAATCTCAAGCTTTTGGAAAACAAAACTTCATTTCTGGAACACTCAAGTGGTTTCGCTTTATTCATTACTTTTTTTTTTCCTCCCATCTTTCTCGAAGTCTGTGCTGCAGACTTCACTCTAGCTAAAAATGGGCTGAGTGTGTAGTGAAGGCTGCCTTGGTTGCTCACATCAAAGGCTTTGCAAATAAACTTCCAAAATAATTACGTACAGTGTTCTCTTCCCTGTTACCCGTGCATCTCAGAGATGTTCTGTGTAGTGGTATGTGCTACTTCCAGTTAGTTTGCAACTGTAGCGTAAGGCATTGGGATTATCTGAGTTCCGAGTTGCTCCATGTGCTATAAAGGTCACACTATTTATTTTATCGTGGGTTTTCTTTGTTGCTGATTTTTTTTTTCATTTCTGCAAAGCTGATCGTACTCAGAGCACCTGTCTGCCTGGGGGTGGTGTAATCTGCAAAACAGAGTTGAAAGGCTATAAGCTTAAAAACAGAACTCGTATATGAAAAAGACAAATGGTCTTTTGTACTGTTTGTAACTGGGCGTCTTGCTTCTGTTATTATATCCCTCCCAGGATTAATTTTCTGAGCGGAGTTAAAAATTTTTGTGATTTTGCTCTCAAGCTCTTGTGCAGGGCAGTTCATCAAAAATAAATCTCAGGTGAACCATGGCAGCTTTCTTAGTGCTGTGCTAGTTTTGCAGAGTGAAACTGACTGACTTTTTAATTGAGAGGCTTTCTGGAACAGAAGCAAGCAGATGGGAATCTAGGTGAGAGCCTACAAAAGGAGGAAGAAATTCCTGAGGAAGGAAGTGTGCTGAAGATGACTTAGCTTGTGATCTAGCAGTCAGTAAGTGTGGGAGCTAAAATAAAACGGCTGTCCACCCATCATCTGGAACTTGAGAAGTGCAGGAGTCGCTGAAGTACTTTGGTGCTCAGCACTTAACTGCTGTAGTGTGAACCCTGTCGTCATAGAGTTCTGCTGGCTGCTCAGAGAGGTGCTTTTACAAACTATGTGACATCTCTGCCCTCAGGAGCACATCTGCTGTGGTGTGTGGTAAGAGGGGTGGGTGGGTGCTCTGAATTGCCCAGTAACGCCTAGGTGACCTTCAGATACCTTACTGGCTTCTGAGAGTGCTTGAAATTCTTCAGGGCACGTTCTGCAGTTTCTCTCAAGCTTTTGTGAGTTTTAATCAAAATTACTCTTTCGGTAAACAGAACACTAAGTATACCCCATGCAACAAAAGTTTATATTTAGCTTGTGGTTGGAAGTGGTGCCTCTCTTCTGCCTCAGAAGTAATGCCAAAGCAGACTGAAGTACTCCGCGTATTATTGGTGTATTGAGTCCCTGCTGAGTTGGGGCAGGTTTCTGCTGTGCTTTGTTGCATCTAGATCGGGTGAAGGGATTTTTCAGTCAGCCTCTCCTTTACAGGAGATTGAAGAGTACCTACAGAAACTACACAGTCCTGATTGAAGGCAGTTTTGTTTTCCTGCTTGTGCATGGTTGAGATGGTCTCTTTCCATTCTTCTTGTGTAAAGCAGGGAAAAGGGAAGGTGTTTTTTATTAGAACACATTTAATAGTGGACCTGGTTATTAATTGACAGCTCTCAGAGGTGTTCAGTGGTTGAGTGCAGATGAATGTCTCACTGGAAGCGTCTAATATATCACTTTTGTTTTAGGGCCTGTCAAACGTAAGAAACCTGAGAGGGATAGGCATAGTAAAAATGATGTTCTTAAAAATCTATGACACTTCGCTTGTTGTGGGCAGGCAGAGTTTGGGGGAGGTTAAAGACTTGGTGGCACAAGTTATTTCTTGATGGAACAGCTGAATGAGGCTGCCTTCAGTAGTGGCAGTAAGCTCTGGCCTGACGCCCGTATCTCCTTTTCTTTAGAATACCCAAAGAACACTAGCTAGCTCAAAGGCCTTTTTCTTTTTTTGTTCTTTATTAAACTATTTGCACCCCTTTTTTGAACGCGGTTGTGAACTTTTGACATTCTGCATGGTCTTCTAGTGACAGGGAAGGGGAAGAAGGCTGTACGTACTGGGTTGGCAATCTGCCTCTTGGGCAACTTTTGAAATACAAAATGATTTGGGGGCCCTCTAGCTATTCAGCATGCCTTCTTTCCACAGGCAGTGTTTCTAGCAGTAGTTTTCATTGCTGAAGCAGCAGAGTGAAGGTACTTTAGAGCCTACAGAAAAGTGTGTAGCAGAGTTAAAGGAACTTCCTTAGAGCTGAACCAGGAAGAAGAAGAGGTTTTTGACAGTATCTACTGTATTGTTCCATTCAACTTTATAGTTATTCGTCTAAAGAGTTCATGTCGTTTGAAGTAAGTTGCTGCTATGCAGCTATGAAAGGAGCCTGCCAATTACAGTACACATGGTTAGTTCATTCTTGGCCAAGCGAGGAAGGCTGGAGCATAGTGCAGAAGTGGGAAAGCCCATCCCTTCTAATAGGCACTTGTGTCCTGTGCAGAGAAAAAGCATCTCGTGTTTCTCTGCAGACTGAGATTGTCTTTAGGGATCACTGGGTATCATTCCTGCAGCTGTTTCAACACAGGAAGGTGTCCCACACCTTAAGTATTTGACCAGTCCTTCTGCAAAAAGGACGTTGCGTGCCAGCGTTGATAATTCATTAAATACTTTTCAATGTAACCCTAATCTTGGAGCCATGTGAAACTTTATATCATTAATTTTCTGGACAATATTGAAGAACTGGAGCGGGGGAACAGTTTATTTTCATAACTAAGGACAAACCTTCAAGCAAGCATCTGCAATTACAATTTGTTTCCACACAGAAACTGAAGAGAATGTGTTCTTTGCATCAAAATTTGTAGACATCGTGATTGTTAACTTGTTTTAATCATAAGCTTTTGTCAGTCTTTGTTTCAGCAGGTAGTCTGGGTTAAAGGCAAAGACGTAGTTGGACAACACTGCTTTCTTTAGCATGGCTTTCTTCGTAACTTCATATGAAATCAGTTGGTCACAACTTTTTCTTAAATGGACGTGCTCTCTATTGCCCAAATATGTTGGTTGGCTACTTTGTGCTTAATCTGTTCTAACTTTCAAATGCAGATACTCTCTGCAGGCGTTCCTTTTTGTTGCTCTGTACTAATGTCTTAGCTTTTGGGGTTGCCTTACTTTTTTTTCCACTCTGTCACTTTCTGCAACCTAGTTACTTGTGCCTTGATGTGAAACATGCCTGCAGTGAAGGGAAATTTCTTAAGGCAGTCTTCATACATCAAGAAGAAACAAAAAGGGGTGTGACCACATCTGTCTGAAAGATGAGCAGCAGATGTGTGTTCATTATCAGCACGGAGATTGAGAGGGGGTGTAGGGGAGGCAGAAGGAGGACCAGAATGATGCTAGGTGCGGTACTCGAGCGTTACTGAGCTCAGAATGTTCAGTCGTTGTAGGACCAGATCAGCTACTTCCTTTTTTATAAAGACATTGCGCGCAATTGTATTTTTATTTAAGGTGAAGCTGAAATGCTGACTGCTACTTGGGCTGCCTCAGAACCTGGGCAGTACTGCTAGCTATGTTGTGTGGTTGTGCACTTCTTGCTTGCAGTTAAACCTCGGTAGTGCCTGGTCTAATACTTTTCTCAAAAGTGATTCATGGGAAAGGTAGCAGAAAGTTGCAACATACCTTGTTGTTCTGTTGCTTTTCTTTTTCACGTTGAGAGAGGCAAACCTGAACGTAGAATGGAAGTAATCCAGTTATTTCAGAATTTTACTTTCCACCATACAGAGTATTTAGGACAAGATTTATTTGTTTACAGGGTCACATAGTTGGGACTGAGCTGTGTGCCTGTGTGTCTAGGCTACAAGGTTAAGTGCAAGGGCAGTCTAGTGACATACTGGGCAGGAATCTCTTGCTTATTAATCTTAGAACCGTTAAGTAGGTAAGGTGAATTGTTATGACATTTCAAGATGCAGTCAGTAACCCTCCTCTGATCTTTCATTATGAAACTGCTTACAAAATAAGGTTCCTAAAGCTTCATGTCCTTAAAAAAGATGACCCATAAAACACAGCCTGCCTAGTTTCTCATGATTGCTTATTGCATACAATATTGTTGAAGGATTTTGTTAGGGTTGGAAAAGTTATAGCTTGTGATACCTTGATTCTTAAGCTTCTGCAATTATACAGTGTGTAGCTACACCAGTCTAGCTTTCTGTCACCCTTCTGACTTGTTTAAAATGGAGAATTGTTGGTGAACGTGGTGTTCTTATCCCTGCTGGTGGAATGGTGTGTCTGCTCATGTATGCTATTCTACTGGTGCAAAAGTATAGGAAGTGCCATGTGCTTTCATGCATTTTATGATGAGCAGCATCAGAAATGGGAGTTCTTTGCTAGTGTGAATTCATCTTCATAGTTCTTGCCCATATTGTACCAGTCCACAGATGAATTTCCAGAATAGTTTGCCATCAGCATTAACGTGGATTGTAAGTACAGAACATGAGCTGCCTTGTGTTCTTAGTGTGCTGTGAAATGCTTTGCTGAAAGTCCAACTTCTGCTGACATGAGTTACTTGAGAATATGGTGTACTTCTAGAAATGGATGCCAGATTGTCATCTTCTCATTTGGTACAGTATGAGAGGCTGTGTAGATGTCTTGTGGCATCCAGTAGTAGTGGTGAGAAAGGCAAGAATAGGTGGCTAGTCATGCTGGAGAATCACTCTCCTGACCTTCTTGTAAAGCTTTTTTGACTTAAACAGCGCGTTAGGTGGTGTCTCACAAAAGAGGCAAGGGGCATCCAGTTAGTTGATCAGCATCATTCCAGGTGTTGAAGAAGCTTGCAGCCCAGCAGTGGGAAGTTTGCAGTCCCCCCAGTAAATCCAGGCATTTATAACTTTTTTTTTTTTAAACCAGATCCTTGATCTTCGATGCTCTTCTGGTGTAGAATTTTGTGCTTGCTTTTAAAATGTAAATATGGGAGAGAATTGAGCATTTCCAAATCTTTATATTTTTATTTATTATATGTTCTTTCACTTTGTTACCTTTTCACCTTCGTTATATTTAAGCATGTCCATTGCTTTTTTTTTTTTTTTTTTTTTCCTTAATGATCCTCTTTCCTCTTCTGATCTCTGTAAGCCTTTTGTTTCAGGAAATGACCTGAGCTGTACTGGGGTTCCACTGGAGATCTTACATGGAAAACTTAAGGAGGAACTGGAGTTCTGCAAAAACTGAGTAGCTGAAAGCAGTTTTACAGTGAGGTGCTTCAGGCCATATATGTAGCTGTGTTTGGCATCTTTGCTTTTCATCAGTTTCTTAAGACTCAAATGAAATGCTGCACCTATGAGAGTAGGAATGAAAGTGAATAAATAGAATACTACGTGTGGAAAAGAGTAAGTAGGCTGTATAGTTTTATCCCTGACGAAGATAGGAAGCTCCTGAAGCTGTTTTTTCTGTTAGGAATATGAGTCCTGTCCAGTGAGTTAATGTGCATGTCGTGTTGATTTTTCAGTAATTTGCCTTTGCTTAGGTACAGCAGCCAATATTTTGAACCAAGTGCGGTCTTGCTCATTAGAAATACGTCCTGTTCCTAGCCAGAGGCAAGATCATGAGATGCAGTTTACAATTCTTTTCAAATTTGTCAAGTTTAAACTATTTGTAATTTCAGCTAATGTAATTCTGCCTTAGTGAGCCTTGCTGTGAAGTACTTTTTTAAAATGAAATTCTTTGGTGGACTTCTCATAAAGGAAAGCCAAAGCCTCTTCCAAGCTGAATGTTCAGTCTGTTGTGGTGGAAGGAGTGAAGCTGAGGGACTGTTCACAGCCGTGTCTCTGTACAGTTGAAGTCACAGATCATGAGAACCAAAAAGGATGCACTGGGTGTACTGGGAACACCCTGAGTGATGTGGAAATACGAGAGTGTGGTTTCGTGGAGGATAAACTTGCTTCTCTGGAACACTCAGTGGATTGAGAAGTTGTCCTTCCACTCAGATTTTTCCCAGAAGATAGGTTGTTTTGAGACTTGTGTCTTTGTTGAAAGTAAAAGTTTTTCAATAGAAGGTTTAGAATGTAGCAGAAATAACTTGCTCAAATAGTGTAGCGACTGTTGTAGTATGACTAATAGATGATTCTTTGATGACCTGACGTGCAGGTTTGTATTTAGAAAGTTCTTCCCATCCAAACCTTTGGAGCGGATTTAAATCTCCAGTATGCTTTGGACATCTTTTGCTACCCTGTGGAAGTGTGGGTTTGATTTAACTTAGCAGCAAAGCAAATCTGAAGGTACAAGTTTCTCCAGTAAATTACGAGCTTTGAAGATACAGAGGAACTGTAACTGTGGTCTAAACAAGAGCTACGCTCCTCTTAAGAAGATTCAAATAGACTCTTGTGGAGACTTGATTAAACAGATGCAACACTTACTGATTTGGTAACTCACTGAAGATCTAGTCCATGTAATAGTGGTGCGGGGATGAGCGTGATTTAGGTTCATTTGGTTAACATTATTCAGCTTTGTGTGTAGGTGTCATTCTGTCTTGGAGCTCAGGCTTCCAAACATGAATTGCTTACCTTTAGGCTCCTGCTTGTAACTGTCTGATGTTTTTTCCCTCTCTTGGAAATTTCTGATCCGTTAAATGAGATTTTGGGGGGGACTGTCTTGAGATGCATCAGCTGCTCACAAAGCATATGCAGAACTACAGCCTGGCATATGGAGATAAGCCACCCTTTATTTTGTTGGTTTTTAAAACACACTTGTATGTAGATTGCAATAACTTAGCAGTCGCCTCCAGTGCATCTCAAGTTGTTGATGCATCTTCATATGGGCAGAATGGTGGGGGGTGTACTCACGCAGTTGTCTTCTTCCAGTCAAGGTATGTTTGAGAGGCTGACACCTCCCTCTGCTTCTTCTCCTCAGGAGCTGCAGAGAGCAGCAAGGTTACCTCTTGGCCTCCTCTCTTCTAGGCTGAGCAGCCCAATGCCCTCAGCCCCTCCTCAGAAGACATGCCTTCTGCCTGGGTTTCAACCACTTCCTTTATGCGTTTGCACAAACTCATCTTCATCAGCAAATTCAGCTAAAAATTTAACTGTGAAGAGAAGCAGTTAAGACACGCATCCATTATTGCAGTAGCAGAACAGCTATGTGGCAGAAGGTAGTAGCTATTGCTACATGTTGATGTATGCTTTTTCTTTTTTTCCTAACCTTTCCCCTCTCCCCCAGCTTCAGTACAGAAGTCTCAAGCTTCAAAAAAGGAACTGCTTAGGAAATTGTGTAACTTGAGTAACTGCAAATGATGCTTGCTAATGTTCAAATACCATAGTTCTAATAGGGGAGCACTGATGGGAAGTTCAAAATGGACATGAGTTACAATTACTTGAGATTTTCTTGGTGTGATTCATTTATCATAGAAGAACTAATTTTGTTCCTTTTAATGATTGCTACTACCTACTATTCTCAGTTTACATAGGATGAGTATCCTTTCAGTAGCTAAAACTTCTAACCGCAATTAAAATGACATACAAGAATTGGAAGATAGATCTCGGGCTACTAACCTGGTTTGCAGTAGGGCAACTGTAAATCATACAACTTGTCTTGAATTTTATTTTGAAATACGTGATTTTTCCAGGATCTTAGAACATTGTTAGCTTCCCAAGGGATTATGACATTTTCAGGTTGAAGGTTTGTATGTAAAGGAACTACACTGGCCAGTCTTAAGAGGCTAGTATTAAAATGATGTAATTAAGAAGAAAATCTATCTACAGAATCATAGAATGGTTTGAGTTGGAAGGGACCTTTAAGATCATCTAGTTCCAGTCCCCCTGCTATGGGCAGGGACACCTCCCTCTAGACCAGGTTGCTCGAAGCCCCATCCAGCCTGGACTTGAGTGCTTCCAGGGAGAGGATATCCACAGCCTCACTGGACAGCCTATTCCAGTGTCTCACCACCCTCGCAGTAAAGAAGTTCTTCCTAATATTTAGTCTAAATCTACTCTCTTCCAGTGTCAAGCCACTTTCCCTTGTCCTGTTGCCACGTGCCCTCACACAAAGTCCCTCCCCAGCTCTCTGGTACCCCTCAGGTACTGGAATATAAAGTCTGTGAGACTGCAGTAAGGTCTCCTCAGATGTTTTTCTTCTCAAGGCTGAAGAGCCCCAGCTCTCTCAGCCTGACCTCTTAGGTACTCCAGCCCTCTGATCATCTTCATGGCCCTCCTCTGGAATCCAACAGCTCCATGTCCTTCTTGTGTTGGGGGCCCCTAAACTGGACACAGTGATACAGTACTCCAGGTGGGGTCTCACAAGATCTGTGCCTAGCTGTAACTTAGCTGTAATGTAAACAAATTGGATTAAACCAAATGTCTAATACTTGAGACAGTGCAAGTAGTCATACCTTGGAATGCAAGAATGCTAGCTCAGGCTTTGCCCACTGTATATGTGATATTTAGATTATAGAGGAAAAAGCAACAGGAGGGACAAAAATTCAGGAAGTACTGGAATTGCAGCTGGACTGTGCGTTGCCTTATGTTTAAAGGTGAGAAGGCCTTAAGGGTTTGGCAGCCAGTGTCACAGAGTAGAGCTGGCAATGGCACATGTAACATGAGCACCGCATGGGATTGGAGGACAGCGCTGTTTCTGGGACAGAACTGAAGCTGCCTTTTTCCAAAGATGAGTCTCTTAAGGCAACTGACAAGCTTGTTTTTTGAAGTAACTTTCCAACTGCAGAAATGTTTTTTTGTCTTTTTTTTTTTTTAACAAGGGACGTTATCTTGACTGTGGAAGCTTGCACACCTTACTCGTAGTCCTGCTATTTCTATCAGCTTTCGTAACTCGAAAGGTAGAATTTCCTGTAACAAATAGAACAGCTACAAGGAGAAACAAATGCTTATATCTGCTGTTAATCGGGAGGATGCAGTGGGAGGTGCATCAGGTATGCTATGATTCAGTAGTCCATTAATCCAGTCTTACAGCCGAGCTGATTCTTCTCTGTAGTGACAGTAGAGCTGTGAATTGCTGTCTTGAGTTCCCAAAACTTGCTGTGTAGTTGAATGCTTAGCTGGTGCCTAGCTGAGTGTTATAATGCGGTAATTATGCATTCTCTGAATTTAATGTTTGTAGTATTTTTAAAAATATGAGTATTCTTTTTTTTTTTTCTTACTGTCTGCCTGGATTTTTCTTAGCAAGCATCAAAAACATTTGCAATTCATCTTTTTTAGGAATTCTGAGATCATCGTTGTAGCTGGAATTCAGACTGGTAGAACATGCACAAACAGCTTCTCTGGGGGATGGTGACTGCTGTACAGGAATTGGAAGGAAGCACATCACAGCAAATAGTTACCAGAAATAAAAATAAATCTGACGTTACAAATTCTAACTAAGTCTTAAATAGGCTTAATGCAACTTCTAAAATTTAATTGACATACTTGAATTTCTCACAAAGCTGCCAGTTCAACTCAGTGTTGGAACATAGTGTAATTTAGAATAACTTACTGTACATTGCTTCACTCATTTTGAAAACAACAGCAACAGGCTTTGCCTTTTACTCTATGAAAATACTGCAAGTTGCTCACACTGCTTCATCTCACGTTAGGATGCCTTCCATCTCCTTCAGCCATCAGCTTTTATCCTTAGAACATGCATCACATCTAAAGATCTGGCTGGGAGCTAACTTTTGACCTTGAGGGCCAAGGGGGGACTACTCAGGTGTTGGCATGCCGGCTCCTTTGTGGAAACTGTCCATGTGTGTTGTATTGATCAAGGTAGTTGCCATCGGTGATGGGAGGGAAGTTTGGTTAAGCTGTCTCTATAGGGTAAGCATCCCCATGAACTGTTCAGGGAATAACTTAAACCTCCATGCCTTATTCATGCTGCAGTAACTTCTTCCCATGTTTCTGCTTTCTTCTTAGATAGTTAGTATGACTTCACATTACTGGATGCAGGCAGCTCCTTGAAAATCCTCTGAAGATTATCTGGCATCAGTTAAAATATTTGAAGATAATTGAAGAAATATTTTTGTCCAAGGAAAAATTCTGTGTTAGAGTCCAGAAGAGCTAGCTATCTGACAAATTCTTTTCTCTCTGAAATATTGTTTTATTGGTGAGACAAGAAGCTATCGAAATCGGATACAAACTGGAAATAAGGACTTCTAGGATTGTTTTCTGACTTGCTTCCAAAGACTCTGAGTGAGTAATATAATAGCTCTATTTCCCAGAGTCTGGGGTATAAACATATTTAATTAGAGCTTACCAACTTTTTTTGTTGTTGTTGTATCTTGTCTTTAGGATTGATTTCAAAATACTGTTTTCTGTAAATAAGTGTGATGGCCAATTCTGAAGTATTTTCATTTAACTGTTTTAAGAAATGACACATCCTCTTGAGCAAGTAGTTAAATTGATTTAATTCTTAAGACACTTAGAAGTTGGTGGAAATGAATTGGCTTTCTTTTAGCATTCTGCTGTCAGGGTGTTGCGTATGCACTAAAATAATTCCGAGAAGTCTCTCCTTGGCTTGGAGTTGAGGGCTAAGAATTTTGTACTTTCTCTTACACTTAACTATTTGGGGGATGTTAAGAACAGCACGCAATCTTTCTAACCAGCTCTTCCCCTGAAGAAGGGGTTCCAAACCAGTAGAAGACTCAAAACTTTGTGGAATCTGAATAGTGTAGGCAGTTAGATTTAGGTTTAGCCAGCACCAGAGCTATGAAGCATCTTCTCTAGGAAGATGGAATCCTCTGATCTTGGAGTGAGCTGATACTCTGAATGAGCTAGAGCTGTTCCTCCCAGTGTCTGACAACTGATTTTGTTCCATCTCAGAACCAGTATCCACTCTCTGAGAAGTAAGATCTTTTTCCTTGGTGAATTTTTCCACGGGTAACTGCAGGCAGGTAAACCAGTCAGTTAATTTGCTTGATCTGCCGTTTTAATGTTTGAAACTTCTTTCTCATGGAAACAGTTAAGAGGAGTTTAAAGAGGAATTTAAGAGTGCTGTTCACAAGGTGGTTCAAAATACTTCTTTCTGAGAGCTAAATATGCAAAGGCAAAAGCATTATGAAAATTTCAGTGAATATACTGCACCTTCACAATACAACCAGAATGTCAGGGTCTGAACAAGAGTTAAGGTAAGGTAAAGCTCTCAGAACGATAATGTTCTTGTGAAGGGCTATTTGTTTAATTCCATACTTGAACAACTAGTTCATATAAATCTGTCTCAGGGTTATCTTCAAGGAGTGACTGCATTTAGATCCTTTTTTGGCCTGGAGCTGAGCTCCGGTTACAACTTCATTTGGTTTAATATCACTTGGAGAGATTAAGTGATTAGCTTTCCCATTCCTCAGACATATAAAAAATCCTAACAGAAAATTTGAAGTTGAAGGAGTTGAAAGAGAACCAGCAAACTCAATTCTACCCCTGTAGCCCTCCCTCTCCCCCCAATAAAACATGCTTTTGTCACTATTATATCAAGCCAGATTCCTTTCAGATGCCTCAAATGGTATTTAATCTTGCCTAAATTCTTTAAGTTCTTCATTGTGTGGTTGCTTTCTAGGAAGGCTTTGCAAATAGTAAGCATGCAATTTCTTCATCCACCACTAGAGTAGCGGTTTTTTATTCCTTGACTGTTTTGAAGACTACTTTGATCTGCTTTTGTTTGGAGATGTGCCTAAGCAAATGTCCAAGAGCCTCTTTTTTTCCCACTTTATCTGATCAGGGCAGAAAGCTGAAAACAAGTTCTGTGTTGAGAATCCTTGAAACATGTGAACCCTTTTAAATGCTTCCTTTTCAGTGGATTGTTCAGCTTAATCTTTCTTCCTTCTGTTCAAATGGTCTTGTTTGTTTGTTAGTTTTAAATAGCTGCTCATTCTTCAGAGCATCTTTGGATAAAGCGTTTATCCCTGAGCGTAAAAACCTCTTGCTTCTACTTTATCTCAGATACTTTACTTCTGAACGGCACACTTACTAGAGTGAAGCAAGCAGCCTTCCTACTTTAGGAAGGATTCTCCTCTAAAGAAGTGCCTTGTTTACTCTTAATTTTGTACGCTGCTTTAGTTGTCATCTTTGAATTAGCTACCACTTTCTAGTGTTCTCTATTCAAACTGGGATGACAGAACCAAATTTATTCTCTGCTGTTATTCAAAAGATGATAAAATGAGAATGAAACTATGACTAGTCTCTCCAACCCTCCCTTCCAAAACCCCAGCAATGTAAGAGATGACGGGGAGAGAAATTAAAATATGTTGTTCTTTTTAGCATATTAATGCATATATTACATTAATATATTAGGCTACTGTATATAACTACATACTGCAGTAACACTAGTGCGTTAATGATATGCATTAGAGAAAGTAATGTTGAGAAATGAGAGGCTGCTCAGGCTTGGGACAGACCGTGAAGCCACCATTTCAGGAAGTGTGCAGGGCAGTTACTGAAGTCATGTTGCCTCCGTTAACTGCGAGCACCCAAGAGGGCTCTGTTTTTGAGAGGCTGTGGATTCAAGATAGTGTTGGGAGTCCAGTTGTGAAAATGTTCTTTCTTGAAAAAGAGCAGACATATTCATTTTCCTTTCTAGCTAAAACTTTTGTTAGACATCTGTAGATCAGTTATGCTGAGTATCTGTGCTCAAAGTACTCTTCTCAGTTGTTCAAAGCCAGTACTTTTTCCAGTCAGGGGTGGAAAATGGGCCTTTTTTTTTTTCTGCATGCTTCCTGTTCTTTAGTGCTTACATAGAGACCACAGTTGACAGCACTGTCCTTCCTAAAGTTAGAAACAAAGCAAGTTGGCATTCCTCTTGTTTCTCAAAGGCCTGTCACTTTAAGGGTAGCCAGCTTTCAAAGCAATGTAAATTTCTGTTAAAATATTCTCCTATGAAGAAGTGGGAAGGTAGGGATTCAAATAGTTACAAACTTACTCAAACAAAATAAACCAAGTAACTATTTGTACCTGCTTGTGGGGTAATTCTATGGATACTTCTTATCAACCACTGTCCATTAAGTCCTGGTTTAGCTTAGCTATGACTCAGCTAGCTATTACACCATCTTCCTTTCTATTGCCCCCTTCTGAGTATATCCATTTCTCAGTCCTCCCGATGCTGGGTGATCTGGGGAGCACAGGCAAACAAACATGGTTGCTGAACATCACCTTGTCTTTTCCTAGGTAAGACCACACTGCTATGGTCATGGCTTTAGAATGATAAGGAAGGAGACATGCAAACCAAACTGTCTCCTGACTTGTGTGAGTTGAGATCATGTTGTTAGTTCACAGGATCTAATGATCCTGTCTCACTTTTCCAGTTAAGTAATACAATTAGTAGTACAGTTACTTTCTGCTAGCTTTACATTGAAGGGGTATTACCAAAATGTCAGGTTAGTGCAATCTGGCAGCTATTTGTGGGGCTCTGTTCTGAGCTCCTGTCTTGGTAGTGTAGGTGGCTTCTTACGTGCATGCTCTTTACCAGTAAGTTCCTTTGTTGTTTTTTTTCCTGTTGTTTGAGACACGTGAAATGCGAGGGAAAGGCGGTATAATAAGAAAATGCTCTTGGCTCAGTCTGTTTTAGAGCAGCTGGAGACGAGGGGGAAAAAAATCAGTCGTGGAAGGCCATCAGTCGACCAGAAGCTTGAGCTTTGGGTTCAGGTTTTATAGTGTGTGCAACTTTTAATAGTTGAACATCTCAGCACTCAGGTGCTCATTTACTGGTTCAGGCTGTGACCATACAATTCCATTACACTCCTCTACTCCCATAATTTGTGATAAACAAATCAACAGGAAATCATATCAGTGCTAGATGGATCTGTACATAGAATTAATTCCAGAATAAAGTGTTGTTTCAGTCTGAAGATGAAAGTAAAAGTAGGAACCAGGTCTTGGATGCAAGCAGACAATCCTACATGAGATACAGGATAGGTTAGAGCTAGAGCACAGTCAGGTCAGGCTGGTCAGGAATCGCTGGAAAGTCAAGTTCAGGCAGAGCTGAAGTCCTGGTTCAGGATGGGCATGCTTGTAGCCAACAGCATGCTGACCACTGGAAAACAAAGTGCTGGCATTTTCTTGCACCAGATGGCATGGTTGAGCAGCAGCTTCTAGCTGTGTATGCTGGTAGTTTCTTAGTTGAGAAGCAGGCAAAGTTCTGCAGCCAGGAAAATTTTCATTTGTTATATAAGTTCCTTGTTTAATTAGCAGTTAATAGAAAGGTGGAGTGACATCAGGGCTGATGTTCAGAACCTGTGAGGTGGTAGAGGTAAGTGGAAGTAAATGATGCTGCTTCTGTTGCATGCAGCGCTCCATTGACATCCACATTATTCTTAAAGTATATTGGAGAGTGAGTTATATTGTGTTCTGCTCCAAGAAGTTATGGCTGGACATAAAGCAGTACAGAAATGCCCAGCTACCTTTGTGCTTGTAGGGGCTGTGGGTGTGTATGTCTGAAGCATTATTGTGCCTTCTTGTTAGTTAAGGAGTAGTGCAAATGGCAGATGGGTTGTCGTGGGGAAGGGGAGGTTAGCACTTAATTGGCTTTGTTGCCTGAATTTGAAGAAAAGGTCAGAGCAGCATTTGTTGAGTGTGCTGCAGCTGTTGACACGAGTAGAAATGTTAAGGCTTTTTGCTCAGGAGTTTGTAGATGAAGAGGATTGGCTTACCAAGCTGTATATGTGCTTCAATTACGTACCACAACTAAAAGTAGTGAAACCAGCTCCTGGGTCTCATAAAGCAATTGGATACGTAGGACTGGGCTTCCAAACCTGGCTGCCAAAAGAAGCCCTGGCTTGCGTTAAACTCTGCTGCAAGTCTCTAATGACTCAAAACAGTCAGTAAAACATATTTGGTATGTGCTGGTTAAGTTCTATTACTTCGGAATTGCTGTCAGCCTTTTGTTACTGACGTCTCTACATTTAGTTGCTAACTTCAGACTGAATACTGAGAAATTCTGCTCAAACCATACTTTGCAAGACAGCAAAATTGCTGCAGTTCACTCAGATTAGTGTGCAGGGATTTCCCTTACGCCCACTATGTCTGTGTCATTCCACCTTTCCAAACATGACACCTTTCCAAAAATAAAGGCATAACTGAATGTTTGTTTTAAGATAGTGACAGGTAAAGTAATGGCAGGCTTAATTTGTTGGGAGTTTGAAAGGTGTGTTTTATTAGTTAGAGATGATACCTTTTCCTGGTGTTTGCAGCATGGCTTGGTAGGTCTAATGGAACGTCTCTGATCGTGCAGAATAGATTATAATTGTGTGTGAATGGTTCTGGTGGAGGAAAGCCACCTTCAAACGGCAGATTAAGAAGTTGTTCTGTTAAGTGTAGAGTGCTGCTGACGGGCAGTCTGTCGTGCCTGGCTTCTGCTCCTCAACTTTTCTTCCGTGGCTAAGTGCTGGAGCATGCTCAGGGAGGGAGCAGAGAGCTTCCTCGTGAGGCAGTAGGAGCAGTTCTTCTAGCTCAGCTGCTTGCAGGACCGTCAGGAGAGGATCCCTCTGAGCAGTGAGACCCAGAGCCAGGCCCCAGCATCTGTTTTGGTTCTCCAGGTTAATTCTCAGTGAAGGTGAGCAAGCGGACACGGCATACTGCTGTAGGCAGGCACGCAGCCAGCGTGGAACTCCTGGCCTGCTGGAGAGGAATGGCCTCAAATACTATTTTGATTGCCTCAAGATAGTTTTAAACCACAGCATTGTAACTGCATTAGGTATCTAGCAGGACATTAATCAGTTCTCAAATGTGAGCACCAGGTTTTCTTGTGGATGTTTTTGTTATTTTTTTGTGTGCTTGATTTGGTTTCTGTATTTATTTTTTTTTTCAACAAACTTGTGGGACCCTGCTGTTCTTTTTGAAAAATGCCTGCTTCCTGGGAAGAGATTGGTTTAATTTTCATATGCAAGTCTCTCTGTGAATAATTTAGCTTTTAAATGTTTCAGAATGAGAAAATACATGCTTATCTCCTCTTGGATAATTGTTTCTTATTAATAGTAACTGTTAGCTCTGCTATAATAGGGCTTATTCAATATTCCTTTTATGACAGAACTCTAATGTGATAGAGAATATACTATTTAGCTGAAGATTTGCAGCATTTTATTGCAGCTTCATTAAGGGTTGGTGGTTTGAAAATGGCTACTGTGTATTCTGAAATCACGAAGCTTTTTTTATGGTACGTAGTGAAGTGAATTGTGGTGTCGTGATTGGACATCCTGGATATAGAGCAAACTTTGAGTCAACCGATAGAAACTTTGGCTGATATTTGTATTGTGGTTTATGAAGGAATAAAGAGATGCTGTTCCTGAAAGAAATTTCCCATCCAGCTTTTTTAGCCAGCACTGATGTTCTCAGTGGTACGCTGCAGCTCTTCAGAGGAAACTGGAGATGTTTTGTGTGTGTCAGCTTATATGAGTAAAATCACTTACACGTGTGTGCATATGAAATTATAAAAACTTGTGCAGCATGACAGAAGTTTGGGGGATAGATGAGGAAAGAGAATATGTAATAGCTCTGAAATTTAAGAAATGTTTTTTAGCAGGTCTGTGTCAATACCATAGGTAATGAATGTTCTCTGCAGCAGTTTGCCTGGTAAATTCAATGCTGTGTGTTTGTAAAACTGCAAGCTCCTCAGACATCTGGGATATAGTGATTCAGGTCTGTTCTTGCAAGATGCATACTGCAGACAACTAATTTGAGAGAAAGAAATATCTTGAGAAGCCTGTGAAATACTTCAGTGCTTGCTGTGACTATTGTAGGGAGGCCCTGTAGGCTTGGTTCTTCTAGAAGACCTTGTGTATGTTTGTGTGGCGAATGTGTGTCACTGACTGGTGTGTGCTGTAATGCAAGTCATTTATCTATGAGTAGGAGTAAACTTCTACATCTAATTCTTTCTTCAGATAAAGGATGAGAAATTTTCTAAGTCTTGAAGTCCCATTGAAAAGAAAAACTTGGAGATACTCTTTCATGTAGTGCAAGGGAAGTAGCATTGATGACTACTGTCCTTAAGTATCCATAGTTTCCTTATTGTGTAATAAGGAGTGATGTCCTGCTTAGTGTACGCCTGCTTATAATGCATTCAGCCAGTTTACATCAGTATTTAACTGCTCATGTTTTACATGTTTAAGCTAACGGTGTCCGTAGTAATGCTAAGATATAGTTCTGATGAACAAAACTGGTGAATAGTTCATTGTGTGTTTTAGGTATTGAGGGCGACTTCTCTCTTGCACCATGCGTGAATACAAGCTAGTGGTTCTTGGTTCTGGAGGTGTTGGCAAGTCTGCTCTGGTAAGTATTGTGAAGCAGTAAAGCACATTTCCTGCGTCTTCCTCTTTTCTCTGACACTCTCTATTAACCACTATTACTTCCATGTGAATGTGCAGAAATAAATGTAAGTAGTGGCTGCTGAGGTTCCCAGTTACAATAAATACACTCTTTGCAGTGTGTTTGCCATCGCATTCTGGGTGTATTCACCTGTATTGGTGCACTCGTGAATGCTGATATTTCTGGATGGGTTTGGTTGGTGTGCTTGGTCAGACCTTTGCCTATTCTACGCAGTGAAATGCATAGCCGCAGAATTATGGAGGTCCCTGGCTTCACTATCAGACTGGCTGTAGGTCTGTGGGAAATGAAGATGTTTCAGGAAACCAGCAGGGTGAACTGGCTTCCCTGTGTCTGGCTTTGCTAACTTTTCCCTGTAGGAAGTTCATTGGGGTACTGTTTGTGTCATATTCTACAATAGTCTCTAAAGCAGTAATTTATTTTAAGTGCAGATACTTCTGTCCATTTATTTAGCATGTGTGCTTGCTTGCAAGTAAGTGAATAGCTGTAGATAACCACGTGCCAAGGAGCTTGTTTGTTTCAGTTAAAATAATAGAAAGAAGTTACAGTCATACCGACTTAGACTAGCAATAAAAAAGTTCACAGAATCAGATATTCTCAGCCCAACTGAGAGCTTTACATCTTTCAGTTTAATTGTGTACAAATTGTGTGAAGGATGCAGTAGTTCTAAGTACAGATGTAAAAGCCATTCAGCTGTACAGCCTATTCAGCTGATAATGATTCCAACAGTTAGACGAACCTCAAATCAATGCATGCTTTAATTCTTCTGCTCTGGATGAGAGTGGCTAAAAGAAAGTGTGGTATTACTTTACCTGACAGTACTTAGTCACATAAGAAAATACCTCTAATTTCCTGTTGTTTCACTTAATTTATAGTTTCTGTCGCTTAGTTTGCCTTCCAAAATGTGGTGGATAACTGAATATACACCTAGAACAGTAGTTTCTGACTTGTTGTAAGCATTGTATGTTATACAATAAGGACATTAGAAGGACTTTTGTGTTGCAGACTGTACAGTTTGTTCAAGGAATATTTGTTGAAAAATACGATCCTACGATAGAAGACTCCTACAGAAAGGTAAGTGTAAGAGCCCTCTTCTGCTAAAGAAACTTAAATGCTTGAGGCTGTAGTAGATGTTATCAAGTATTAAGAGTATTTACTTTAAAAAGGGTGTGCTTGGTAATGTCACATACTATCTGGTAACAAGTTCAAAATGTAAAGGTGCTCCTAAAAAACATGTCTTTTTAACATTTAAGCATAATACCTCACTAGCTAGTCAGTAAAAAGTGGTCATTGTATTGTTGGAATTAGGAGCACTGAAATACTAAAAATAAGTTTTATACATAAATGTATAATTTCATGCTTACGAATGTGCTTATACTTTTATTTTTTTATTTGTTTTCCTGTATAAGTTTACGTGCATACATATACACAACTACGTATTGAGTGAGGTTCTACAGGTAGATTTTGACTTGCATTCCAGAGTTTTTAAGCTTCTTTGCTACTAAGAAGATGTACCAAGCCCAAATTCAGGCCCACTTTCAGAATACAAGAGGCAGCACACTGTGTTCCTAACAGTTTTACTGATGTGCTTGATATGCTTCTATTAAATAGGTTGTTGTTTTATTAATAAGTTGACACAAACATATCATAAGTAAACAAACACTTTAGTGACCTGTTAGTTCTCTTCTTATCCACAGCATGACAGGCTGAAAGGTCTGACTCTGCGTGCATCGTTTTGAAATCTCCATATTGCTCATTTTTCAGTTTCAGCTGAGACCATGATTAATATTCCCCCTAAGACAGTTCACATCTGGAATACTGACAAAAGAGTTAACTGTTTAATGAAGCAGATCAGTGTCGGTTTCTTAATGTTTTCCATTTTTTAGCTGAGTAACTTTCCAAATGCCTTGATTCTCTGTAGCTCACCATGTGGGGGGCACAGAAATACTAGTGTCTGTACAAGGAAGGCAAGATGCACAAACCATAGACAGGGATGGACTGAGCAAAACCTCCTCTTTCAGCTCTGGGGCAATATTTATAGTGGAATAAAGAGACTGTGCTAGCAGCCTTTGCAGACTGTAGTTATTGAAGTCTCTTCTGAACAGAAGAGGAATTAGCAAAACAATAATTTCACACTTGTTTTCTTTGACCTCACAGAAATCTAACTCTGTCTGAAAGCCCATATGTTCAGTTTTTTCAGCATACAGAAGTCTTATTAAAGAGACAGTGTTGGGGAAAAAAAAACCTCCAAGAAATTTATGTAACAAATTTTTTTCTTATGTTAGAGGATCAGGAATTTTGGAATAGTGATATTCAGCGAGTCTGACCTAGGAAGTGACTCCAGAAATATGCACAAGCTGTATTAAAGTGAAATATTTCCTTTGTTATATATTCACACTCTTCAGGTCACATTAAATTTGTGATGTGTTCTGGATGATTTTATCTAGAGACTGTTCCCATGGAGGCTGAAAAAGTTATCTCAAGAAACTTTGTCTTTTGACAATCCATTTTTTTTCTTTTTTTCTTTTAGCGTAGATCTTACACTATTCATTTCAGTTTTGATCCTGAGACAGAGGGATATGATTGTATTCTTCTTTTCAAATCAGCCAGATGAGGTCTCGCTTAAGTGTGGATGACACTTTATGATGTTGTTTTTTCCACTCTAGTTAGAATTCTAATCTGCTTCTTGGGTGACTTTAGAATACGTTTGTTAGGGAGTTACAATTCTGTACTGCTGCTGTGAATTTTAAAGTTTTTGAAGTTGAGAGGATGTGGCTTGAAGTATTTTAAGTTTGTGTGAGTAGAAATAAACTGATTAGAATAATTGAGCGTGAAGTCTTGAAAGTCAGTCTTGATCTATTCCCCAAATATTTCTTCATGGAAGGGAATAGATGCTGCTTAATTAGCTGACTTTCTTTGTCAGCAATCTATGCTGAAATAGTGACTGTTGAAGGAATTTCCATCCCTGGGGAACATGAGAGAAGTGTGAGAGGAGTGGAAATAACTTTTTCCTCCCTGAAGCTCTAATCTACTTACAAAAGAAAAAACTTGAAGTTAACCAGGAATTTTCTGTGCAGATGCAAAGAGAAAAGTGTGGGCAGCCTGCCTGAAACAGTTTGAGGGCACTTATGTCCTGCTGCCCTCACAACTCCCCCCTCCACCCCCCCCCATTTTATTTTTTTTTAGTAGAAACTAGACAGGAACTCTGAGAAGGATGCAGAAATTGATCAGGCTTTTCACACTTTCTTTTGCAGTTTTTAAAAAAGCTGGATCAGTTTCCTCATTAGTGTCACTAAAGGCTTAATGTTGCGAAACTAGTCTTAGTGGCTTGCTTTGTGTATTATATGCTGTGTACCACTTATTCTCTTAGTGACTTAAATTGCTATTGAATGAGCATTAGTGTGCCGATTCACATTTGTAGCATTCACCTGTATTTTTCTTTCAGCCTGTGAATGATCCTTGGAACAAGCAGAAATCAGTTGTGCTGGTTGCTGTTATTAGGAATTTAGCAACCTTCCTTTTTAATAACCAAAAATTCTTAATCACTTCACAAAGTGGTACTTGGCTGCTGAAGCTGCTTTTAAAAATGTCACTGGGGCTCCGTGGAAGGCTGCGTCCTGCTGGTTTCAGAGTGTATATCCACATAAACTTCTCAAGCCATTATGTTACTTCATGCGTTATGAATCTGTTTATAAAGTCACACAATGTTAGTAGTTTTAGAGAGAAGAGTTACAAGAGGAAGCACTCTAACCACTTCTGTTTCTCTTGACAGCAAGTTGAAGTAGATGCACAACAGTGTATGCTTGAAATCTTAGATACTGCAGGAACAGTAAGTAAAACCAATTTTCCCAAGTTCTGGTGTACAGTATTAAAGCTATCAAAAAGTATAGTGATAAAAATGATGACAGGTTTCCTTCCTCATTTGAAAAAGAGTAACTATAGCCAATACGTTGCATGTGAATTGTTCTTCAATAAAAGTTTTGTTCTTAAACAACGCTAGAGTGTTGCAACAGAAAGCAAATTGCAAGTTTCCTGTGATCTGATGTTCTGTAATAGGGGAAACATCAGACTGAGCACTTTTAAAAGTGATTCTGCTGCTGTTTTAAATTTACAATGCCTAGAGGCAAATTTAGGCCCAGTGGTTACTTGGTTTTGATTTCTGTTGCTGTAGAAAATACATACTTTCTTCTCTCATTTTTCTGTTGTGTGTGAGATGGACTCCTGACGTGAGGATAAGAAATAGTATCACTTCAGTCAGCATAGGGGGACTCAAAGCATTGGTTTTATGCTTACCCTGTATGTGCTAGTCAGGTTCTTTTCTTGTCTTGTTCTGAAATACACTGAAACCAGTCATTTCCCTCATTGATTCCAGCAAATCTCCCTCAGAATATAGCATGTGTTTTCTGAACTATAATAGCAATCAGATCCCATAGTTATCTTATTTAAACTCCAAAGCAGAGTAAGGTTGTGTAAAACTACAGAAAGATTGAGTGGATACTTTCTTGTAATAGGTTATGCTTTTCATCTCACATGTACTGTTTGCTGTAGCTGGAGAACAAAACTTGGATATTAAAACAAAGGCTTTTAGGTACAAACATGGAAGAACAGCGTGTTTAGTATGTGGATATTTAGTATGCCATACAAACCTTAAAACTGACATCACCACTACAGCTGCAGATTTGTTACCTCAGTGTCTAATGTCATTTTGAAAACAGTGGTGCTGTTTTGCATTAGTGCTTGCCCCTAATCACAAAAGCTGAAGTATAATGAGGTCTTGATTAACATGTTCCATGCATCCAACCGTGGAAGGGGTGGACTTACAAAAGAAACCAGAAGTTAGGAGGAATTGCATGTAAAATTAAGTCACACCCCTTCAAAAAAAAAAACAAATCCAGAAACCTCACTGGATTTTAGAGCTGAGGATATGCAAACAGAACTTTGAAATGTTTCTATTATTTAGCCTCATAAATCCTATTACACTTAGTTATACTCCACCAGAAAGAGCTTCTTGACCTGGAATAGTCGGATTGGAATACAGTAGTTTGAGATCATGTACTTTCAATTGATGAAGTAGCTCCTGGAATGTAGTAATAAGCTAATGAGACTTGATGAGTGATTGATGAATCGCAGGATAGCTAAGCCGCCAAGGTGAGTAAGGCAAGTGCTATTCCAGTCATACTAGTGAGAGCTTTCAATCAGGGACAAGTCCTGATGCTGCTGTGGTGTTGTGCACCCGTGGATCTTCTTATGCAATGTCATTGTTCTCACCAAAGTCTAGAAAATATGAGAAGTCTATCGAGAATCTCCATCCTCTATTCAGTCTCCCCGGAAATGAAAGTAGAATTTAACATAGGAAGTACCTAGAGTATAAAATGGGGATTATTGACAAGGGATGCAATTACTTTGCAGTGTATTTTGAAGAACAAACAGGAGACAGGAAGGGGATCCAGGAGGAATGTCGCATCTGTAATCTACATACCATGCTGTTTTCTACTCGTTCTCTTTCAAAATTATTTCAGTTTCTGTGACGATTCCTTTTTTGTCAGTGCTATAGCCCCTGGCAATGATCTAGATGATGTTCAAACAGCCTATATAATGTTCCAGGTTTGGGATTTACTTAAAAGTGGCTCTGTTTACTTCAGTGCATACAATAAAACAGTAAAATATTAGTTTAAAAGGTAAGGTGAGAGTGCTAATGCATCATACTTGTAGAACTTCAGTAACCTGAAGAATATGGAAGTTTGTGTAAGGAAAGTGCAAATTTAATGTAAGCTCTGTACCTTTTTCTTTTAATTACAGGAACAGTTTACAGCGATGAGAGACCTATACATGAAAAATGGACAAGGTTTTGCATTAGTATATTCCATCACAGCACAGTCTACGTTTAATGATTTACAGGATCTAAGAGAACAGATTCTTCGAGTCAAAGACACTGATGATGTAAGTATCTCTCTAAGTGCTACAGACTTTTAGCATTCTTACTGCAGATGTTGTAGTGTATGCACTTTGGTCAGATAGATTCCATGCTTTAGATTGAGACAAATCAACCAGCAGATGTGTAGTAAAGAAAAGTAATTCTTAAGGCAAAGCAGGAAGATTGTAACTTGTCGTGTAGCGTGTAAAGAGAATTGTGTTTAATTTCTACCTTAAAAATTGCTCTATATGAAACTATATATAACTTTATTCTCTAGTAATGGAGAAACATGTCTTAAGCAACTCTATTTTTACTTCCATTACTGTACAACAAAGTTGTAAAAAGCCTACGGTCTTTTTCTCTGTTTGTGGTACTTGGAAAGCACGAAATTACAATACAGTCTTCTGTAAGAATTTAAGCTTTAAACTTATGCGTTCTGTGGCTCTATATTTTGTACACGCTTGCAAGCAGGTTTGGTCATACTTTTTCACACAGGTTCAATATGCTGCTTTTAGCATCTTTAAGATTATAAAGCGAAGCTGAAACAGATTTATAACAGATTAAAAAATCTTACTGTGGTAGGAAAGGAATACTTTTTCCATTACTAAAAGGAAAGGTATTTCAGATTTCAAACATTATAAAACTATTTTTATCGGAAACGCCTTGCATGCTGCAGCCACTAGACAGAGGAGGGGAGAAAGCAATGAACATTTTAAGTATGCTCATCTTATTTAAGCTGCTGGTGGAGGTTTTGATTCCTTTGGGTATCTGTATATGCTTCAGCCCTGAGCAGACACAACGTATTAAATTTTTCAATTCCACTGAAGTTTACTGTGACTCTTAGAAAGCCCTTTGCAATTTATTAAGCCTGCGTATCTCCAGTCTTGCCTATATTCAGTGGATTTCATCTCCAAGTTATTTACTTCCATTATCACAAATGTACCTTAAAAAGGCAGTATTTAAGTTTCACACACCTTTTCTTTACAGAAGCTAACAGCATATACTGCCTTCTTGTTTTAACATTAATGTTGTACAGAGCTGAACTAAAATCAAAATCATTCCAGCAATATTTGATTCCTTAATTTCTGCTGCATTCATTCTCTTCAGCATAAAGTTTCTTTGGTTGTATCACTTGGAATTGTGTTTCTTATATTTCTCAATCTTCAAAACTGTGCCAGGATTTTTGAATATGTTGAAGTCTCATAGCTGAGTCATCGGTAGACTTTTTGATGCCTTAAATTTGAACAGTTGAGATCCATGCATGTAGAAGTAAAAACCCATTAGAATACTTAGAACACATGAAATTTACTTAATTGGTGTTGTATGAATCCTCCGACCATTTCCCACCTGCACCCTGCAGAATGGCAGGCAAGGGAAAACATAGTGTCTTTGAAGTGTCACGGAGGTGTAAGCTTAAGTTTTGGTTGTGCCAGAACTTGATTATGCTGGCAGTCAAGTATCTTACATTGTGCTTTTTGAAAATGTTAATCGTTTCTTTGCTGATACGAATTTGTTTTTTTAGGTGCCTATGATTCTGGTTGGCAATAAGTGTGACTTGGAAGATGAAAGAGTTGTGGGAAAGGAACAAGGTCAGAACCTAGCAAGGCAATGGAATAACTGTGCGTTCTTAGAGTCTTCTGCAAAATCAAAGATAAACGTTAATGAGGTAAGACGTGGTACCTGTGTGACAGAAGAGAGGCAGGTAGCCGAGAGTGAGACAGTGTTTAGTTAACATTACCATTTGACAAGAAAAATTATAAACAGCATTGATTATAATTATATATAATTATATACCCTGTTATTTTGAAAATCTGTGCATTTATATGGAGGAATATAGTTCTCTTTTACTCAAAACTTTTAAAAATTGTCTAATTTTCATATAATTAGTTTTCTGATTATATGAGTTAGAGGTAAATATTTGTTTGGTTCAGGCTTGTTATATTAGATTCCCTGGTTGATACAAGCATGTATCCATTGAGAACGCCCTACTGGACTACCCCATTTCTCAAAAAGACCTGCAGGAGCTCAGTCTTTAAGATTAATGGGCTTAGGTTATTTGAGAGTGGTAGGAGTAAAAACTCAGTTGTCAAAATTAGCAGCTGATTGGAGAAGAAAATTTACCTTTCTGGAATAGCTTGAATTTTATGACAAACCCTGCAGTTCATTGTGTTCTCTGGAAAATATTATTGGCAGTGTCAGTGAAGTTGAAAGGCCCTCTGTGCAAGACTTGCATGTAATCAAATGAGTGGTGGTTTTACGCACAGCTGATTTTAAAATGGGTAATGCACATTAAATTGGGATTTTATAGAAAATACTCAGTTGTTCTTAGATAAAAGTGTATTTGCTTAACTCTATAGTAATGTTATATATTTAATAAACTAGAGCTTATACTAAAAGCCCTTGCTGGAAAGTCTGCTGCTTTGCAAACAATGCCCTAGAAAACTGCTAGGTGAGCTGTAGTATGAGGACTTGATTTAAGAGATGCACAAATAATTGGCACAGTGTTGATTATGATTAAAACAGCTGCTATTTAATTGTAGTGCCTAGATTTGTCTTAAATTAGCTTTTCCGGAAAGCTGTAGTCTAATTAGAATTCTATGAGACTCAAAGTGTGAAAGTCTTATACTTTCCCTCTCTAGGAAATGTGTTGTAGTTCTGTACAGGCAGCTGAATTAATTTGCTGGACTTAGTTTAGTACTTTAAAAAGATCTGGAAGTGAATGTGCTGTGTACTTGAGTTACTATGAAAACGTGTCATACCTGGAACTTACTACAACTTCTTTTACAACTTCTAAACTTTCTTTTAGAGAAAGAATATCCTTACAGTGAGTGATTTGAATTAAAACAAAACTATGCTTTCCAGCCAAAAATGCGAAGTAATAGCATATGCTAGTTGATCATGGTGGCATGTATTGTTATTTTCAGATCAATCAGACCCAGAGAGCAAATATCTTTAGTAGAAAGTAGGCATCTGTTAATTAACGGTGCGTTTTAACTTTCCAGCTTCATGGTAATTAAATATTAGCACAAATCCTTGAGTGTCTGAGTAAATAAGATTGAAGGGTTAAGGTTGTGAGAGGATCTTCTTAATTGCAGTAACCAACTGACTTCTGTATTCACAGATCTTTTATGACCTTGTGCGACAAATTAACAGAAAAACTCCAGTGCCTGGGAAAGCACGCAAAAAGTCATCATGTCAGCTACTTTAATACATAGCTGTACTGTAGCTCTGAGCCAGGTAAACCTTCTTAAAATTTTCGATTTTTGTGTTTTGACTTTAAGAGACAAACGAAGCAAGCAAACGGGAAAACGCTTGTGATAGCTGCTGTAGTGCAGAGCTGCACCAAAGAAAAGTTGTGACTTTGGAATGGAAAAATAAACTACAGTATTTGTGCAAGACGTACTATGCATACTGATACAAAAAAGTTTTCTCAAGCTATAATGTGTTCGTAGAACTCATATTAATGACATTTGTCTGGATACTTCCAAAACTTAGCATTTGGAATAGACCTTTTGGTTTTTGGAGGCTGGTAGAATATACTGCAAAAGCTTAATTACCAGGAGTGCACGCTAAAGTATTGATGCTTTTGTATACAAACTGCCAGCTTTGAACTCATCCTCATATTTGCATGATGTCACAGGAGTTTAGCACGCTTTCTTTGGATTATATGGATGCATTATAGGCTGTGATATGGCTAGTTGTTGCGTTAGGGAAAGGGTGGTGAAGAGATCATTGTAACACTCCAAATATTTGACCTGGAGCTGTTGTTATTAGATTAATCTCTCATTCTTTGACAATTTGCTGATGTTCTGCCTGACTAAAACTGTGCTTCAGGAATGCTGTTGAAGGCTCATGCAAGTTTCAGCCTGCCTCTTCAGTGAGCTTTTTCAGAAGTTAGTCGTGATTTATTTTTCTTACAACTTATTCTTGAACAGTTCGTTTCTTCCTTTCCCTCTCTGTGCCCTACTATGGGCAGAGGACTTTCTTGACTGGCAAACTGAGGGGATCCCAGAAGCATTAGCTGAGAGCAACAGAAATTACTGCTACCTTTCCTTAACAGGACTTTCAGACTAAGAGCTTTGATTCTTCAAATATGTGAGTGCATTTTCAGAGCCCCTGGAATTGTTACAGTGTAAGCAAAACTAGTACTGTCCATCAAATATTGCTTCCACAGTTCAGCTTGGATTGCCACATGTATCTCAACTCAGTTTTATTTATTGAGATGGTCTGTTATTGGATGTGTACAGTAGATATATAAGAGGAAAAGCAATCAGGTTATTTTGAGTCTGTTCACTAAGAATTTTACTAGTTCCTGCTTCAGTTTTCTTGACTGAAGCGTGATAACAACTATTTGTCATGGCTAACTTCTCGTTTTGCTGTTACAGGTCTGAAGAACTGTTGCCCAATTCAACAGTGCCAGCATTCCAACTTTATTAAACCTACCAACATCTTAAATGGACTTTCCTGTGGTGGTACCCTTTAAGAAATGGATGAAAGCTACTACATCAGTTTGCACATTCTAATCACTTTCCAGTGTCACGAGAGATTTTTACTTATAAATATTCTAAGTGTATGCAACTGGTAAAACCAGAGCCTACATCCAGTATTACTGATAAGAGACATTGTTCATCCACCAATGTTGTACATGTATGAAAACTGTGTACTGTATACTTCAACAATCCCCACTTTCTATTGGAGAGTACAATAATGTAAATCCTAAAAGCACCACTATTTTAGCATAATAAAAGAAAGTCCAAAGAGCTCCTATATAGACTACTCCAGATAACTTTGCTTCATCGGTATTTGTAGCTTATTGTAACTTTTTTAAAGAAATACAGGATCATCATCATCGTATTGTACAAAAGCGCTTTGATTAACACAACAGCTATATAGTTTTTTAATTTTAGGAGAAACCTGTGGAGACAGTGATCTAGTCTTTAAGAGTCCTTTCAGTATAACGTCTGACTAAAGACATGGCCTTTAATATCTGTTGGGAAGGAAATGTCCAGACTTTTCAACCTTTTATTGTATGTTTCCTTTTCCTTGTTTACATAGGGAACAATGTTTATAGTTGTGTGTACAGTGGGGGTCTACAACAAGAAGTGTATATTTTAAAACGATTTTTTAATGATTTAACAATTTTTTGTAAATCATTTTCGGGCTTCTGCAGCTGTAGATTCTCACTGTGAATTCCCTTGCTTGCTCATGCATAAGTGTATTTGCAATACCAAATATACAGGTTTAGTACTTTTGCCTGTTAGTGATTGTTTTACATGTGTAACGTTTTGGTTGAGATGTTAAATGGTGGAAGAGTACTGTGGATGTGAATGTGGGAAGTACTTTTAATCATGTGTAATTGGTCACAGGGCCTAAGTTGCAGTAATTAACTTTTTGCCGATTTATTTAACAATGCCTTGTTGCTTTGTATGCATTAACGTTTGGGTGTAAAGATTGTGTGTATATCCAACAGGGAGCCACAGTATTTAAATTGACCAACCTAATGTTACAACTGCTTTGAGGTGGCCAAATGTAAACTAAAAGCCTTAATTAAAGTGGTGCAATTTTGTATGACTTAGCATCAGTAGTTCAATAAATTTGGATTGCCATGCAAGGGCTTGCATTACAGTTATATACTACTTGAATGTTCTGTGTTTTGGTAGAGCTAGTAAATATTGATTCTAGATCTCTTTCACAGTGTAGACTCATACATCCTGTGATGAAAAGGAACACTTACCGCTGTGTCTTCTGACAAATCCATGCCATAGATACTTCTTTTAATAGCATCGCATGTACTAGGGTGGAAGAATTTCGGAGTGGAACTTTATTTGCTGCTTTGGATGTGGAATATGTGAAATTCTAATGTAAGACTAGCTCCCTTACGGAGATGTTTTCAAAAGTTAGACCATCGGTGACTTTTTTTTGGAAACTTAAGGATATGTTGTCTGCTATTTTCCTTCTTTCCAGGGAGAATTCATTGTTGGAATTGACTCAGCATAGGTTTAAAGGAAGGAAAATTTATATATTTGGAGAAAACACGATTTTCCTGAATGATTAAACTGTATTTCTTTGGTTTCAAGGAAATCTGCAGAAGAACATTCTTGAAGTATTAAGTGTAGTTTTGCAGACTTCACAGTCCAACAGTATTAACAGATGTAAAGTGGAATGCATGGACTATGGATGATCTCCTGATCTTGGCTGTGCTTTTGAAAGCTGTCACGCCCAAATACTTGTTAACTTTCTTTTTTTTGTCTGGCGTGGAATTATCAGAGCTTGTTCTAATTCCTTCCTGCAAAATCCATCAGCTCAGTTTATCTCAAAACTTCCCAGCCCTAGCTACTACACTCTACCCAAAGTGAATTAAGGAGACCATATGGTCCATCCTGCTGGCAATTTTGTCAGTCACCACCATTTTTTTTAATGGAGGTTGTATAGTCTTTCACTGTGCAGAGTTGGAATTAAGACTGAAATTTCTTTCCCTTTATCAGAACATGTGGCTGATCCCCATAAATGTACTTTGGTACACTCTGCCTTCTGGTTGGTCTCCAGGGCAGGTTAGGTTGGAGTAGTAGGTGCTTTATTGCTTTTTTGTTTTTGTTTTTTTTAAGCCAGATACTGATTAGCTTGTCAAGGAGGAAGGTATTTTCCTCCTTTTGCTTCTTTCAACATCTGCTTATTCAGGTCTTAAAATGTTTTTATGTCCCAGTTGTCATTATCTCTGTTTTTTAATGTGTTTTTCTTCTGGGCAGCTGTACGGATGGCGATGGGTGGGAAGGAGAGAAAATTCTTTGATAACATCAGAGGAGGCCCTTGCTTGGTCTCATTGCTCAGCCAAAAAGTACTGATTATAAGGGAATGTCAGGCTTTGTACTGAAAGCTCTGTTCTAAAATGTTCTTGGTTGCTCTATTGAGTAGTAAACATACAATGTCTCAGCATTAGGGGTAGTCTGTCTTGATTAAGCCACAGGGAAGTTAAAATTTATAGAAACTATGCTTTTCCATTTAAAGATTCTGCTGAAGAAGCGAAATACACTTCCACCAACACTTAGAACTCAGGCCAGACTTGCAAAATCAATTAATGTTAACCCAGGTGGCAACTAAAAACCATTATTTTTCTCCTTGAAAGCCTTAAAGGAAATGGTGTCCTACTTGTTAAAGGCAAGGTGCCTGGCAAAGTGATGGACGTAAAGCATAAGGGGAAAAAGCATGAAATTATTTTCTTCTTATCTAAGTAATTACAGTATAAGAAGCTGTTCTTGCTGAGGAAGTGAACATCCAGTTCCTCCCAAGAATTGGAACTATGTAAGCATTTAATTCTAGAAAAGAATCCTGTCTGCTGAAGTTTCTTTGAGAACTTCTACGTGTCTTCAGGATAACTGCTTTCTGTGGCACACTTAAGAAGTTCACACTCGATCTACTCGTGTAGAAACAGAACACTTCTCATAAAGCTTTGGATAAAAGCCTGCATAATTCATTTCAGAAAATGAATGCAGTAATTTTCCAAATTCAGTATTAATACATGTGTATTACTGCCTGTAAAGTTAGCTTATGCTTACAGTGCGCACAAAGGTTGACTGCTTTATTTCCTACCTATCTGGAATTGGTGTATGTCAGTATTTAAATGTCTGAGCTTTCTTTGGAAAAAAAAAAAAAAAAAAGTAATGTTTATGTCCTAAATACTTATTGAAATTGCACTCTTCCTATTAGGACTTTTCAGTCTACATTTATTTCTTCTCACTTGTTACTAATGCCCTTCTTCATTCTCAAATTATTCTGTGAAATGAATGTCTACTCGCCTAACTTACGGGAATATTTTGAGACTGCAAGATGTTTTCAGAAGCCCAAATGAACGCACTGTAAACTCAAACTACTACTGCTCTTCTGCATAAGAAAAACATAACTTCTGGAAAAGTGTTGTAGAGATAGATGTTAAGTTTGTTTCATAATATGTACTGATACTGCAATGCTAGAAAGAGGAGGTGGGAACAGAATATTGTTGGAATTTTGATTAAAGCTGTGTTTTTCGCCTGTACTGTTGTAATTAGAGTTGCTGTTTCCTCATGGGTAAACACTAAAGATGAGGATTTTCTTTTATAAAACTAAAATTATGGGTGAATCAAACTTGATGGATTTTTTCCAAAGTCTCTTACATAGCTTGAAGGGGAGAAGTCTTCCCACAATAGTGAATTAGTTCTAGATAGGCCTCGTCTTAGGCTTAGCAACAATAGAAGTTTATTTCTAGTCTTGAATTGTGAAAGAGCAGTCTGTATACAGCTTTCTGAAGTTCTTAGTTTTTGAACTGTAATGTGAAGATGTAGCCGAACATCAGTGTAGACAGAAAGCTTTTTATACGATGTTAAACTGCTATTGCAGCACCATTAAGTTATACTTCACTTTATAGCGATTTTCTCCCCATATGCAGGCAAGATAAAAAATGAAGGCAACTAGAAAGTTAAATATATAATGTAGCTGTATGTAGTTCTCTAAGGTAGCTTTAGAAAAGCAGAGCTCTTAAGTTCTTATTTCTGAGTCTCAAGCTCTTTTTCCCCTGAGGGTTCATGAACAATCTGAAGAGTCTCTAAGCTTAATTTAAATTCTGTAAAATTCAGTAAAACTCTGGAATAACGCTTGTTTGTCACAGACTTTATGTTCTCCTCAGTCTGAAAGTATAAGCAAAGATGTTTTGCAGTATTGTGTTCTCAGTGTTGCAATATCTGGACTTGAAAATTTTCATCAGAAGTGTGGGTGTTTCATCTTTTTTAAATACCCTCTAAAACCATTTATTTTTTCAGGATCTTGAGTCATCAGGCAAAGGGTGGGTTCCTGTTTTCAATGAGATGTTCTTTAGGGAGAGATTTGTGAATGGAGAAAGGAATGTCTTCATAATTCTGCTGTGTTCACTTTGGCCTCAAGAAATGCTAGTTCTGCATAACACACTCTACAGTTTCATTGTTTTAAGAAAGTTCACAGCCACCAGAATTTATTTTCTTTGAGACTGTGGTGTGAGGTGAATTCTTTCATTTGAGAAGCAGCATAGTTTGTCATTAATTTGTGCAGTTATTTTGGCTACTGTAACAGGGGAGGGTAGAGCAGGAAGGGTGTGCTCCTGGAATCTTGGATACAGAGCAAAACTGAAGTGGAATTTACAGTTCCTTCTTTGTTCAGTATATGTTACGTTTTCATATGACATGGCATCTTCTGAATTGAGCAGAGAACATTAACTATTTGCACACGGTACAAAAATCTAGATGTTAAACTCGGTTCTCATAAACCAGGTTCACTGCTTATTGTAATGATCTTTAGTACTACTGTCGTGCTGTTCAGACACACCGTAATTTTCTCCTTTTTTAAAATTAATAATTATTTTAGTTATTTTAATCTAGCATGCCCTGGACTTCAGTCCAGCCTGGAAACCCCATGCGTTTCTGTACAGCCAGTGGGGAGCAGCACGTTCCCCAGGGCTGAGCTGTTAGTGTCAGCGGAGCTAGCTGGCAGGGCCTGGCTGCTCCCCCAGCCTGGCAGTGCGGAGCTCTACTGTCCTCTAATAAACTGTTCAGATTATGACAACGCGGCTGCGCTCAGGATTAGGGCAGATCCCAGTCAGCCTGCGGCGATTCCCGCGCAGCCTCAGTGCCCGCCCGGCCGCCCTCAGCGCGCAGCCGCAGCACGGCCGGAACTACGGCCTCTACTTCCGCGCTGAGGGCCGGCGCCGGCGGAGGCGGGAACGCTCGAGCGGGGCCGGGCCGTTATGGACAGGTGAGCGGTGGCGGCGGGACCGCGGCTCCCCGGCTGTCCTCCGCCGCGCCGGCACCGCGCGGCCCTGTCGGCGGCAGTCGGGACGCTGCGTGCGGCTGAGGCCTCCCCGCGGCTAACGCCGGCCCCGCTGCCCGGTCCCGGGCCGCTCGGTGCTGGTGAGGTGACGCGGTCCCTGTGCTCAGCTGGGACGCGTTGCCCAGAGAGATTGTGAGGCCTCCTATAGAGATATTCCAGACTTAGCTGGACCTCCCCACCTGTGCGACCTGTCGTGGGGAGCCTGCTTTAGCTCAGCGGCCTGTTGAGGTCGCTTCCAAGCTCTGCGGTTCTGTGATTCATCCGGTTTTCTCTTTCTCCAGCATAATGAGAGCTACGTGAAATATCTGCGTCGGTTGGTTGGATTTGCTTGGAATGGTTGCTAATGGATAGGGCAGGCTTTTGGACCTGTGACTCAGATATCGCTACTTCAGAATATTATTTTCGTCTTAACTGGGATTTTGAATCTCTGCTGTGAAGTTACTAGCATCTGAAAGAAAGGATTAGCTAAAGAGAGTAGCATTGTAACACTGTATATGTTCTGCTTGTATGCGTTTGCTCACTCTGTGTCTGTGTTTCTGTTTTCTAGAAGCAGTTTTGGAGATGTGCTGTCACCCCACAATACAGAGATGGCCAAGTCTGGCCGGAAACAAAGCTCTCAGAAAAGAGTTTCCAGTATCCTTTTTCTGCAGAAGCTTTTTATCTTCTGTTCACTTGTTGCATGCTGTATTCGTGACATCCTCATGTTTCTGCTTTTTCTCTGCAGCACAGCATATCCTTGGCCTTTACAGGAGAACTTAGGAATAAGCCAAGAGGTGCATTGACTTGCTTTGTCACAGAGTGGTATTTTTTTCTGAAAGGAAATTCTCTCTCCCCTCTTTTTTCCCCTCAGTTGTTTTCATAAATCACGAACCTCCTCAAAGCTGCTATGGCTATATCTTGGAATAGATTATTGGACTTCAGGGAAAATAAGAGATGGCCGAAATGTCTGTAGAGTCAGTTCTTCACTATATCTAGATTGATTTTTCTCAGTTGTGGGCCATACTGATGGCTCATTCCTTTTGTAGTATGGTGTTTTACGTTTTTTTGTGGGCTTATGAAGTCAAGTTGATGACAGCCTAGAGAACTACGTGAGCCATAGCCAACTCCATCCCTGAGTTTTCATCTCTCTGTTAAAATAGTATATTTTTGTTTTTATGATCTTTTGTGTCATCAGGGTGTGTTTATTCAGGACACCATAGCTTCCCAGGCACTTTGACTGCAAGAGAAATGCACGTACATAAGATCAGATTTCCACTGAACTTTTTTCTTCCCGTTTATGTACGATAAGAAGAAACATTTAATAGTTCAGCCATTTTAATGGTCATTTTCTGACTGTGATAGCAAAGGAATCCAGTGCATAAGCTCATCCTCACCTTTTACTTTGGTGGCATTTTTGTTGGTTTTTTTTTTGGGGGGGTGGAGAACTTCTTGCAACCAGAATATTGGCCCTGGTCACATTGTTGTTCAGCATCACAGTGTATCTGAAGGCTGACATCACATCTTGATCCAAGCGGTTGTAAGGAGCAGGACATCCCGTGCCTGTCGTGCTGATGGTTCTGAACCTTATTTTTGGAGTGTTCCTTCTAGTCGTCCAGCTTTTAACCTTTTGCTGAGACATTTTATGATGTCATTCGGGATGATTGAATGGGAGTTTCTAATTTAGTCTGAAATATGTCATTCGTATTAATTTGAGTCCCACTAAAACGGTCTTCCTTTTTTCCAAGCTGTCGCAGTCATTTTGGGTACAGGTAAAGAGTGTTTCTTAACTTGTTAATCCATCAGTTCTTACGTCCCTGGATGACAGTATTGGAAGTATGACACCCAGAGGCCAGATGATTCCCCGAACTCCCAGTTCTTTGTTTCGCCAGCCGTGTAAGACTTATTTTGTTCTTTATTAGGTGGTTAAAAGGAGTAATGTGCTTATAAACTGACTGCTTCTGCTCTGGGGCCTCCGGCACAAGGACGATGTGGAGCTGTTGGAGCAGGTCCACAGGAGGTGGCAGTTTCAAACTAGAATAGGGAGATTTGGAATTGACATTAAAAGAAATTCTTTACTCAGTGAGTGGTGAGGCACTGGGACGGGTTGCCCAGGGAAGTCGAGATACCCAGTTCCTGGAGACATTCAAGGCCAGGCTGAATGGGGCCCTGGCATCCTGATCTAGTGGATGGCAGCCCTGTCTACAGCAGGGGAGTTGGAAAACTGGGTGGTCTTTATCATCTCTTCCAACCAAACCATTCTGTGATTCCCAATGGAGCTACAATCATAATAGGTCCACTTTGTCTTTGGGTTTATTTGTGCTCTGCTTGGAAGATCGGTGCTTGAGGATGCTCCAGATTAGCTGTGCTTCTATTAGCCCTAGTGTAACTAGATGTGTAGACTGTGAAGTTCCATAATTCATAATTTACCTCATTACTTCAAAATGCTTAGGCCTGTGATTCGTGTTTCTTTTTTAATTGCCATTTGTGGTTTTCAGGCCTGCTGATGGAAAGGAAATGGTTATGGACAGAAGCACGTTGTTTCTCCATCTGGTCGATTTGTCTGTTATGTGCCCGAGTAGGATTTCATAAACACTTCAGTCTGCATGACAAGATTGATATCGGGAGCTCCTTGGTAGGGCATAGTGGTCTCAAAGACTGTTCTCAAAGAAGGCTTTCTGTCTTCCAGTTACTTCCGTATCTCGAAGCTCTCTGAAGCAGACAGATATATCTGCCATCCTGGGAGCAGCAGGGAAATCTCCTCTGATTCTGCAGAATTCTGGACTGCTTGGCAATCAATCGATGGTAAGGCAGAGTACGTTCTTCCCTTTAGCTCCTGTGAAACTTGAAGTAAGCTACAAGTCTTACACACGGTGTGTCTGAGGAGGTTAAACCAGGGACAGGCTGCAGGTGGAACAAGCTTACCGTTATTACTGCTTCTGTTGCAGTTTGCTGCTAGCACTGTTTGTTACTGTGGTTTTCTTTGAGATGGTGCAGTGAGGAATGAGGAGATTTAAGGCCTTTTTAAATACACTGTATGTGTTAAGCTTGTGCTTAAAACATCAGCTGGTGACTAAAAATCTTGACTTCGCTTGTTCTCAGATTCTTCAAAGGTGATTGTTCTGTCAGCAAATTGAACCTTGAGAATTCTTCTTACTTTAGCACTCTTCAGCATTAAGTTTGCTCACACATTAATGTTTGAACTTCAGAGTGCAGACTTTTCTGATTACTTTTCAGATGACGTTAGTTATCTTCTGAAGATATCTTTGGTAAAACACTGATTGAAAAAGTCATCAGATAACTATGTTATCTGATTATTTTTAAATGGACTCGAAGCAATATGTTTTTCTCTGTGTGCATTTCAATTCATTCTACCTTTTGGTTGTTCCTGTAGTTAGTTGCAGCCCTTCTGTTTCTTTGAGCTGTAAGCCTCTGGATCCTGTTGACTCTTGGTGAACACTCTTCCTCTGATTCAGAGCCTCTTGATATTGTGTATATAGCATTTTGTGAGTGGAGGTCATTTTAGGTCAGCATTTAGTGCTCTGACCTGAATGCAGTATAGTTTAGCAAGAGGAAGTTTGGGCCTAAACAAAACCCTTCACAGGAAACTGACGGAAAAAGAGCTTAAGATTATGTCTTGTGGGAATGCACTTGCTGGTGGCTTACAGCACTCATCGGGCTCTTCTGTATTTCCCACAGGGAGCTGATAGAACTTTTCTGGAACTGAGTTTCTTGTAATACTTACTCAGTGGTCTGAATGTTTTGGAGTGCTAGGAGGAGTCTGTCCTGTTTGTGCAGTGTGTGTGTAGCCTATCTTTGTCAGATAAGCTTCCTCTAAAATACTCACAAGAAAGTACAGCTGTGCTTTGCTTTCCACTTCATTATGCTTGCATTTTCTCTTTTGGAGACGCATTTCTTGATTCAATCAATGTTTTGAGCAATTCACAAAGAAGATTGAAAGACTGAAATAAACAGTTCTGATTCAAGCTGTATCTATTTTGTTTAATTTTTCAGTTTCTTTACAACTTAGTCAGCAAAATACTAAGTTGATAAAATGTTTAACATAATAGTCTGTGGAAGGATGGAGTTGTGTATTTGTTTTAAGGTGAAAAATGGTACATAGGAATTTAAAATGCAAGGTCTGTTTAGATTTGTGTGTGCACTAGTTATTTCCTGGGAAGAAAAAGAATTTCCATTTTCCAAATGAAAATTTTAAACCTTTGAGAACACTTTGTTAAAGTTATAGTTGTGCCTTATTTAAAGACAGTTATTTCATGATTAATTTTTTGAGTTGCTCTGTTTATATCACTCCTATAGAATGAGAAAAACTTGGAGCTAGCCTTGTAGTAGCCTGAGCTTGCTGTTTAGTTTCTTGATACTGTTGTTTTGCTTTTAGTTGGATGACAGCAACTGGACAGCGGTGCTCTCACCTCAGCAGTCAGGGATGTTTACACATCTAGACATGACAGAAGATGTCACCATGAGTGCTGTACTGCTGCGTGAGGATGATCCTGGGGAAGCTGGTGAGATGCTCTGAGGTTTTCATCACAGTTGAACACGTATACATGTTCTTGTTTTCCTGTATCTTCTCGCTTAGATATTTCTGTGCCAGAAACAGTCTCATTTAAGTAGTTCAGAAAGTAAACTTTTCCAGTCATTGGAGCTTTGCCAGTTTGTTTTCTGTGGAACCTGATGACACAAATGGGACGCTGTGGTGATGTAATACACAAATTAGCTTTGTGGAGACATACAAGCAAGTTCGTCTTTAAAACTCAGATGACAGACTTACAGCAATTGTTTAATAATTATTTTAGTAATAGCTTCTATGGATCTTGTTATCTTAGCTAGCAAATTCTTCTGACTTTATACATAAACAATTTATATAATCATTGTCCTTGCTAACATTTATTAATGATGAGAGACCTTGGCATCAGAATGAATTTTTTCTAGTGATGGGATTTTTAACCACATCATGTTTTATATGGCTTTCTTCTTCTTCTGTGTATTCTAGCTACTATGAGCATGTACTCAGATTTTCTGCATTCCTTCCTGAAACATACGTCAACTACCATTTTCGATCTTGTGGATGAGTACGAAAGTTTATGTAGTAATCAGGTAAATAGTTTGCTTGGATGTTTTTGGGTTTTTTTTCTTATTATTTAATTTAATTTACCATCCCTTCTGTAAGCTGTATTGCTATTCCTGTGTTCCTGGGAAAGTCACAGTGCTTAGCGCAGATACTTCAAATCTTCCAACTGGTTGCAGTCTTACACTGGCACTGAATAGCATATCTCTTTGCTCATCCACTACTTTGGCACAGGAATGCCTGTAGTGCAGCTTACTAAATACCAGAATCACAGAATTGTAGGGATTGGAAGGATCTCCAGAGATCATGGAGTCCAACCCCCTGCCAAAGCAGCTCCCTAGCCCAGGTTGCACAGGTAGGCGTCCAGGTGGGTCTGGAACGTCTCCAGAGAAGGAGACTCCACCACCTCTCTGTGCAGCCTGTGCCAGTGCTCCGTCACTGCACTGGGAAGAAGTTCCCACACACATTTGTGCAGAACTAACTATGCTTTGGTTTGTGGCCATTTCGCCTCATCCTATCACCACACACTGCTGAGAAGAGTCCGGCCTCGTCCCTTTGCCTCCCACTTTTTATATATTTATAGACATGGAAATGTTATCCAGCTGCCATTCCACTGCAAGTGTCAAGCATAAGCAGATGTGTAGATTATTTTGTCAGTGATAGTGAGCTGGATTAAAAAAACCTCTTATTTCTCACAGCTGTAAGCAAATAAAATCATTTTACTAGAGTTGTTTATGAGCTTTCTACTGCAGTCCTAACAAATTGGCAGTAGAATTCTCAACATCAAATTTAAGAAGTCTGTTTTTTTTTTAAATGTTTGGCCATTGGTTAACAGTTCGTAATCAGCAGGGATTGAAAAAATAAGAAAAAATAAGAACAATGTATTGTTTATGTGAGTGCTTATTTACTTCAGGTGAACATACTGGGGAAAATAGTTTACAGAGCAACTCCTGGACAGCAGAAGTTCTCAAAAACTGCCAGTGTCTTGTGGCTTCTGAAGCAGGAGATGGTAACGTGGAGACTGTTGTCCTCGCTTTATAGGTAATTGCTTTGAAAAGCCCCTTACTTCTTCACACTGAGCTCACTTTCTTAGACGTAGTGCGTAGGAGGTACTAAGTACAGAGTAAAGGAATTAAGTTCCTATTCTTTTTTGTTTATGGAACTAACTGCTGATAGTGATGCCTCTTTATTATCTACGTATGGAAGTTGAAAGTTGTTGACAGTCCTGTGGCTTCTTTCTTAACTGCTAGCATTTTAAAAAACACAGGAAAGCCATTTTAAGCACTTTTGCTCGTGTTATGTGTTCTGCAGAATTGCTTCAGCTTTATTTTGGTCGTTACAGTTTTGCACTTTTGTTTCTAGAGACAGAATACAATCTGCACTGGAAGATGAAACTGCGTTTGAAATCACTGTAAGTTTGAGGGAGAAAATTTCTGTTTTTAAAGGATATGTTTTAAAGCTCAATTCTTGCATTTGATTATTTTTTAAATAATCCCAGTATTTCAACCGCTCAAAATTTAGAGGTAAAAGAAAGTAAACAAAGATGAGATTGATTTAATTACTATCAAGATAAATATTAAATTATTCTACATATTGTGGAAAGCAAATTTAACCATATATTCCATTCCAAATTGAAAATGCTAGTTGAAATGTTTGCAATAAGTGTATTTTATTTTGCTAAGTATTCCTCATGCCCCTGGAAAATCCACTGGAAATAACTATATATTTATTTTTGAAAGTTGCATCCGTACCGATAATGTTCCCTGGGACAGAGATAATTCTGCTTTGCCTGGGAGAGCATGTGGTCTCAAGCTGTGTGGTGCTTTGCAATCCTGGTTCCAATTTATCTCAGGAGAAATCAGATTTTTGGAGTGCTCTTGTTTCAGCTGCAGTCTTGTTGTCTGTGTCAATGCAGTGCTTCCAGCCTTTGCTGCCAGAATATGCTTAGGAAGACAAAACAATAAGTGAAGTGACTCTGCTTTTGTAAAATTTATGATTATAGTTGCTTTTTTCTCAGGCATGAAATAGCTTCCTCTATGATTCCCACTGCTAAGTTGTCACTGCTTTTAAATTAAACTCTGCTGTGCCAAAAAAGGTCTCTTTCTATCTGTCTTTTATAGAAAAATGTTTGTATTCTGCTTTTGTTGTAAGCAGGCTAACTTAATGTAGGAGAGAAGGAAGAAAGATCAGGGTTTTGGGATGCTGTGTGTGTTTTGTTTTCCCCTTGTTCATGTTTAGTGTTTGTATGAACTCAGGAAAAATGTCAGGGCTTTTCAACATACAAAGTAATGAACTGAACTCGTGATGAGAGTGGTCAGTGCCATTGGTGGATCTACTGTATAAGATCTTTCTGTGGCCATGCACTGGAGTTACATTATCCATCTCGCTTCTGCTGATTTTACTGTGACAGAAAGTAGATCATCCAAATAAAACAAATGCGTAGTGTCATCTGTTTCAGAAAAGGGGCAGGGGAGGGGGGGAGTGCTGGACTTTGTAAGTTAATGTGTGTTGTTCAGTTTTTGTTGTAAGTTTTCCATGAAGTGGTGATGAACTTTCTCTTAAACAGGTTTTAAATGCAAGTGAAAAGATGAATGTAGACAACTTGTTTCAGAAAGATGCACTCGTTCGACAGAGCCAGGTACGGACAAAGCTTTTATGGTGAGAATGGAAATAAATGAGTGAACACTGAAATGTTGATGACGCTGATGTTACATTCAGCTTTAGAAAATATGAGCTCTGTGCATTTGATTAAGCTCTTTCTAGTAGTTACTTCCTTATAGGTGTGTTATTTTCTCTATGTGCAGAAGTATTGCTTTTTAATTTTCCAGATCAGAAATATTTCAGGCTAGGCTGGAGAGCATGGAAGGCTGGGGACTATTCTAATTTAGATCGTCTGAAGCTGCTGTTGGTGATTAACAAACAATTAAATAGTACAGTAGTAACTGCAGCATCTAGTGAGGGATGTACCGAGTGCCAAAGCAGCCTTCAGACTGGGTACTTAAAGTGAATTTGACTTAGGATATGTACACCTTGGATTACTGTGTAGATAAGTAGATTCCGGGATGAGAGAGAGAACGTTATTTATTGCGTGTTTGTTCTAAAAAAGCTACTGAATTTGATTCCAGCTGGTGGTAGATTGGCTAGAGAGCATTGCCAAGGATGAAATTGGGGACTTCTCGGATAATATCGAGTTTTATGCAAAATCTGTATATTGGTGAGTTCAGACTTACTTTGCTTGTATCCGTGCTTCCTTCAAGCATAAGATTCACACAGCTAGACACAGAATCAGTCCTGAGCCATCTAAGAAGTTGGTCCATTCATTCATTTCTCCTTAAATTCTTAAATGTAAAAAGTGAGCTTCTTCCCAACTCGAGTGTGTCTTCTCAAAAATCAGGTGCTGCTTTTGGGAGGAGAGGGTGACAGGAAAGCTGCCAAAACAATTGGATTGAGTTTTACAAGGATGACAGTTTATTTTTGCATAAAAAGACACAGTAAGAGATGGTCACCTGCTGATCAGCCTGGATAAACTCTTCTCATGTCTCTTCAGTGCTCAGTTCTTTGTCTGGCTTAAACTTTTGCCTGTTGCAGTGCATGTCGTTCCTTTTTGTCACTGATCCTTCGCCAGAAGTCATTATTGTCATCTTTATTATCAGTGAAGGATTTTAAGGCAGGAGAGAGCAAAGCCTTCTTTTAATTCTAGTTCCCTATTACAAACATTGTTTTAAAGACGGGTGAATACATTTTTATGTCTTATTAAAATGTTTGCTAGAAATCCTTTTTCTCAAAAACATTTCACTGCTCCCAGGGAGAATACGCTTCATATCCTAAAGCAGCGGCAGTTAAATGCATACATTGGGAGTTCTCGAGCTCTGGTAACAGAGTTGGTAAGTGTCTTATGACTTGGTTTCAGAATGGGCTTAAAAACAAATCAGAATGGTTTACGCTGAGCGTAGATGCTGTTCTCTAAAAATTGGTGGAATGAGATGATTTTGTGCTCTGTAAATCGTTACACTGTTTAAAAATTGCAAGACATTAAGTTGGAAAATCAGTACAGAAATTGTGAAGCAGTAAGATGAGAGGATGTTAATGAGTGTTGAAGTTGGAAGTTGATTAATATAATGATTAAAATTGTCCAGTTCTTGGTATGTTTGGATTAAATAGAAGCAAGTATGACTATTGTGAAATGGCTTCTGAGAAGCTGGAGGAGGATGGGCAGTCAGGCAGGTTGACAGGCAGAAGGGAAGAGGAGTTTTGAAGGTGAAAAGAGCTGGAAGATGGTAAGTTTGAGACAAAGGCATGGTGATGGAGTAAATAAAGAGATTGCAACATTTCCCTTTGATAGGAACAGTGACCAGAAGAGGAATAAAGGAAATAAGAAAGTGGGATATATCATACTAGATACTATGTGAGCTGTATAACGTGTTGTGCATATGAAAATATGACTCTAAATTGTAAAAACGGGACAGGAAATGATTGGAAGAGGCAGATACGCATTATGTGAGTGGATGGATGGTGCTCTGTTTTCCTTGCAGGATCCAGATGCTCCCATAAGACAGAAACTGCCACTTGATGATTTGGATCGAGAAGATGACGCAAGGCTACTGAAGTATCTCTTCACTCTTATCAGAGCAGGGATGACAGATGAGGTAAACCACAGGAAGTTAAAGAATTGTCTTGGTTAACTAGTTTAACTTGTTTAAAACCTTGCTATTAAAGCTAATAGCAAGCTATGTAGTAGAATGGCTGTCTAACTCTGGCTTGTAGGGATTTAATTTTCAGTAAACTGTCACTACTGATAGTGATGGACTGCTGAACTAGTGGTGGAAAAAGTTGCATTTAGTTAAGTAACTTCAGGTGTAGAGTAGACGTAATGGAAATGTTGCATGTTTATTTTGGTTGTTTGATAAGGTAATTTTTTTTCTTCAGCACAGTGATTTTATACAAAACGCTGCCAAACGTGAGATTGTTTTCAAAGAATCTCCTAATTTTATGTCTAATATTTAGTAGATTATCTTACAAACTTCCTTTTAAATTAATGCTTTGGAGTGGAACATGCACACAAAGAGTTTGGAAGGCTGTGTCAGTTAGAAAAGCAGGTGAAGAGATGGTTAAGGGATCCGAGCTTATCAGGAGGATGTGTAACAGCTGCTCAGGTTTGTAGAGGTGGGACTGTAACATTTTTTCGTACTGCAGTAATTATTGATAAAAACTTAAACATCTACTGAAAAACACACTGGTTGCATTTTATTTACTTCGAAATCCTGCAGTTATTTGAAGATTCTCTGTGTGCCTATGCAATCTCTGCACAAATTAATGCTTTTAATCATGTTTGCATATTTTTCCCTTGAAGTTGGTCACTGAGAATATCTGCTGTTTTTCAGGCTCAGCGTTTATGCAAACGATGCGGTCAGGCCTGGAGGGCTGCAACTTTGGAAGGATGGAAATTGTATCACGATCCCAACATAAATGGAGGTATCCACTTCTGTGTGTGTTTGAAACCTGTAAAACTTAGCAGAGGGCTTTCTCTTTAGCAAAGAGAAATAGCTTTCTTTTAATCATAAGGGCCTTGTACCTAAAATGTTGTTACCATGTCTGCTGACATGTATGAAATGGTTTTGGATGAAGGTATGAGTTCACTGAATCCACTTAATATTGTAAAGTCACTTTCTTTTGAAAAATAAAAGAGCTAGGAAAAGAGATGTCTAGGAATTCTGCATAGAACTTCACCTCCACCATTCATGTCTCAGTACGTGTTTTCTCCATATCACAACCTTCTGCCATCCCGAATCACAGAATGGTTTGGGTTGAAAGGTCCACGCTTTTATAGTATTTGCACCCTGCTGGATGTAGGAAAGGGTTTATGAACATTTCTGAGTGCTAGGCACACCTGAGGCTGGAAGGCATACTGCTTTACTACTTTCCAAAGCCTGATATCCCATTATTTTTATCTGTGTGATTAACTGGTGTCTTTGCTTTGTTTGGAGTGTCACCCAGCTAGCCTACTGCTATAGTCTTGGTTTTTTTCTTGTGATGCACACTGTGGAAGCATGCAGACTGGCAGCACTGAAGCAGCAGCATCTATTAGATGCTTATAGTCCTCAAAATACAGGAGTTAATTTGTCCCCTAACTTTGTGCTTTCTAAATGTGAATAGTGTATGTATATTGTGGTCAGAACCATTTTTTTTCTAGGCGAAATTGCAATTAACTGTCATGTTGAGGTGTGCGTTTACCAGGCTTGCCACAAGAGCTGCCCTGCAGTCCAGTCCATTGATAATCATTAACAAGCTTTGGGAAGAGTTTCAGAGGGATTGATGTAGGGATAATAACAGAAAATAGACTTTCATCTTCTGATTTATTTTTTTTTAACAACTTTCTTTTTATTGTTATCCTTTGCACATAGGAAAAGAGGTGGAGCCAGTTGAAGGGAATCCATACAGATGCATTTGGAAGATATGCTGTTGGCGTATGGCTGAAGAGGTCAGATAATGCTGATTTGCCTGGAACACTTTGTAATGGATTAGGCTCTAATGGCAGTTAAACTGCTCAGGAAGCATAGGTGCTTTTTAACTCACAGGTAATTTCTCAACTGTTTCTTTTAGGAGCAATTCAACAGATACGAGAGAGCAATCTATGCAGCGCTCAGTGGAAACCTCAAGCAGGTACGTTAGGCCCCCTAGGAAGTGGTGTTTCTTTCTGTCTGTTATTATAACATCATCAAGATGTACTTCTTAATATGCTTTCAAATACTGGTTTAGTAGACATTATCCCTTGGCTTTTTGTACTTTAGTTAAATGTACTTAATAGCTGTTGTTAGGATTATTCTTGCTATCGGTACAACTGGTTCTGATTTTGTTGTTTTAGATTTTAAATTTTAGTGTTATCTAAAAGCTCATACAGCCACATTTTCACTCATATATATAAAAGAATAATGAGGAAAGTTGCAGCCAATATAATAAACATCTACTTGCTGTTAATCAGTGGTTATCTACTTGAGGAGCTTTGACACCTCCTTCCCCTTCTCATCTTCAGTGTTGTTTTAGAAACAAAATGCAGAAGAAAGCATTGTAAAATAATACTGAAGTACAGAGGAGAAAATGTTTACCTTCTTTTGACAGAGGAAAGAGACATTTAATGATATTGAATATTTTCAGTCACTTCAGCAATTTTCAAATTGCTATAAGAGAGAAATGTTTCCTGAAGTGCAGTGTTGTATCTGAAACCTGTCCCGGGGATTCTCTGCTGAATGAGCCTAGTAAGTTTCAGATAAGAGCTGGACACAAAGTCTTATCACAGCAAGTCATTATTCGAAGTGTAATAGCATTTTCTGGGCTCTTGTTCAGTGATCTCTCAAACTGATATTTTTTTCTTGAACTTGTTATCAACTTTAGAGATACAATGAGAATTTTTATATGTAGTTTTATCCATACGTTCTTAGCATATGGATAAAGTAACAGTTCAGACACTTGAGGTACTGCCACAAAACCCTTCCCTGTGTCCTTCACCATTCATTATTCCACTGTGACTTGTGCAACTGTGACATAAACTGGTAGGTGAAGGTGGCCCTGCTGGAGATGACCCAGCAGAGCAGTGAATGGTTTTCATCTGGGTTGGTTTTCTGTGCCGTTACACAGGAGAGGGAATGGTGTCACAGTGATGCCATCCGTTAAAGGAGTCTTTATTTGAACTGCTTTTGATTTGAAATAATCAAGGAACGATACCGTTATTTTAGTGCAAGGATCTTTGGTTTCATCCCGCATTAATGAAGGAAAGGTTGCTGTTTGACAGCAAAAAAAAAACCTGATCCTAAATTAGAGTTGATGCGCTTGGATTCTGATGGCTCTCCATCTCTGACAGCTTTTGCTCTCTTCTGTTTTTTGAAATACACAGCTTCTTCCAGTTTGCGATACCTGGGAGGACACTGTGTGGGCATATTTCAGGGTCATGGTGGATACGCTGGTGGAGCAGGAAATACGAACCTCAGTAGTAAGTGCAGAGGAGATGGAAGAGCTCCCTAGAGAGTATTTAGAAACCAAGTGAGTTTTCAGTAGCAGTTATGTTCCTACACTCAACAAAAGATCCTTTTACAAGATTCAGTATAACGTGCTGGGTTGTTTTTTTTTTAACCTTCTCTCTTCTGCTTTAAAGCTGGACTTCAGAAAAGGTTTTTGAAGAACTTCAGGCAACAGACAAAAAGGTGCGTGTGACTTACAGTTCCTCCTCACTGTTTGCTCTTTTTACTTACACAATAATTTGTGCTTCTCCACTATTTAATGAAACACACAGATACAGCTGATTGGTTTTCTGTCCCTGTATTGTATGCTTAACTCAGACAGATTTTTCTGCCACCTTTTAATGATGAGGAAGGTACAGGTTTTGTCTTGTTTCTTATCTGCCAAACTAACTGAATGTGCTGAAGAAACAGTGGGCCACAAATTGCTGTCAGACGTGCAAAGCAGACAATGTAAATCACATTAACACTCTGATAAAATGTGTGAAGATTGATTGCTTGTGGTTTTCTTTGTGTGCATATTTCAGAACTGGTCTTTCAAAATTGAAAAGAATATATTTTTAGTACACTGTGTTTGTCCTTAGCACAGAGTATTTCATTTAAGCTGGAATAGGTAACTTAGATGTTAATTTTTGTAAAGATTAAATTGAAACTGTATTCGATGGAGTCAAATAATGTTGAAAGAGCTTTGAGATGCATTAGTTTTTTACAGAAAAAAATGCCCCTAAGTGCATTTCGCAGGACTTTTCTGTAGGGATTTATAGGCAACGTTGCAGCTTTTATGACTTTGTAGAATCTGTTCTGATACACTGCTGTTTATTCTCCTCAAAGCCAAAAGCCCTTATTCTTGGATTTCTTCTGTGAAAGCGTTAACTTCAGAGATCTATATTCTAGCTCTGAGTTTGTCAATATTCTTCTCATTTGATACAGAGACAGCAGGTGCCTTTTTTTATGCAGAATACCCTTTGAAATAAGATAACATCTTTTTTTTTTCCTCTAAGAAAATCTTGCTTTATTTATAACTTTTTTTAAAACATGTTATGCTTTAAGATTTTATTTACAGTTTGAACTGTTTCCCTTTGCAGAGAGTTATAGAGGAGAATCAAGAACACTATCACGTGATTCAGAAATTCATTATACTGGGAGATGTGGATGGTGAGCTTTTCTCTAAGTGACTTTTAAATGTCAGCTGATGGCAGTACTTCCAGGGATCCTCCCAGAAACTTCTGTGTGAATGGATTTTAGAAATGCACAGTAGGTGAACTCCACCTGAAGGCAAAACTGATTCTTTAATTGAGAACTATGGGGGATTTCTGCCGCTTGATCTACAAAACAGTTTTTGAGGAAGTCATGAATTCAGAAATGAGTTTCTGAAGTCATTACTTTCTGAAGTAAATGATTCAGAACGTGTGTGAGCATACTGCTGCAACTTCTTCTGAGTGACAAAATGCACAGAGCAGATATTAAAGCCAGCCAGATCAGTGTTTCCCAAACTGCTGCAATTCTGTTTCACGGTGCTTTTAAGGCTAAACTGTATTCGTGGAGTAGATTTTTGGTTTTGAAATGTTTCTCAGGTGCTTTTCCTGAGGTATGACTAACACAGACGTCTGCTTGGTGGCTCCAGGTTTGATGGAAGAGTTCAACAGATGGCTTTCCAGAGACAGAAGTGTGCTGCCAGGGCACCTCCTTCGTTTCATGACACATCTTATTTTGTTTTTCCGCACGCTGGGCCTGCAAACTAAGGTAAATGTTAAGTTCTCATTGCAGTGTCCACTCTTTGAATTAGGAATGAATGTATCTAAGTACTCCAGGTATGTGCTGTAACAGTAAATAACTTCCAAGCCGATGGGGAGCTACCTGCTTGTAGTGTGTTTGTTGATACTGGATCCTGAAGGCAACGTTAAAAAGAGCATCTCCTCCTCTCCAGATCAGCTTTAAAAATGTTTTTTGAGGAAGACAGGTTTTATTTAAAAGCCTGTGTTGAAAAAAAAGGACCTAACTCAAAATTCGAGGTCACGTTTACATACAGCAGCAGAGATAACCTGACCTTAGGCACTGCCCTTGGAATTGTGTTTATGGCTGGATGCTCATAAATGCACTTGCTTGAGGCAGTTAGCTCCTTTTGATAGTAGCCAAAAGCATTGCATTTTCTACAAAGACATACCACGTATAGCTCACTAGCTACCTAGCCCCTTTGTGCTAAATATACAGGCAGGTTGCAGAGCTGCAATTACTCTTTTCTGAGGCAATCACAAGTAATCAAAGCTTCAGTTTTCTACTACTTAAAACTTCAGAAGCATATCAATCAACTCAGTTGCTATTTTGGTAAAAAAACAACTAATCATCTCTATATGATTTCAGCACAGCTTTCAGCTATTGCACTTTTTTAATGTCTGCTCGCTGCCCCATTCCCATGTCAAAATGTATTCCTCAGGTACTGTTTGCATCGAGGTGCTGAGACAAAGGTTAAGGCAAGCTTGTTTTTACTGAACATTTTAGTGCTTTGCTTTACTCAGGGATGATAATGAGAATTAGACAAAGGTCAGCTTGCACATTTTCCAGCTTATAGAGTGATTAGGGCTGAATGTGGTAGATTTATGAGCTGGTAGCACTGGAGTCAGCAGCAGTAATGCATGTTTGATTGTGTACATTACTGAAGCACAGATAAGCAAATGCCACTTTCACACAGGCAGAGTTTAAGTATTTCCTGGTACTCAGGGGTTGGTTGATTGTTCGTTATTGGGTGGTGGTTTCTTTGCTACGTTACCTCATTTCTAACTGAACTTATATTTGTTTGCAATAAGGAGGAAGTCTCTGTTGAAGTCCTAAAGACCTACATTCAGGTAAGCTTTCTGAATTATATATTATTTTCTCTGACAGCTTAGACATGGGGGAAGAAAATGAAGAGTAAAGGTTACAGGGTGGAAAGTTAGTGCTTGCCTGACTGTGCAGTGTTTCTGTTTAGAAGCTGAGAAATAAGTGAAGTCTTCTATATGGGGGGCAACCACAGTTGGGAATTTGGGTCACGCATTATTTAGCGTTCAAATATTTGTAACTTAGATGATATATAGAGGAATATAGTGTTGATTTTTGGTTTTTGTATTTACTTTCTGTTCTTCAGCGGATGATATCGGAGAAGCACACAGATCTGATAGCCTTTTATGCCAGCCACTTGCCCCCAGAGCTAGCAGTTGCCCAGTACGCTCTGTTTCTAGAGGACGTTACTGAAAGCGATCAACGCCACCACTGCCTCGAATTAGCAAAAGAAGCAGGTGAGGTTGCTGTGTGTGGTGTCTTCAACCTGTAACCTGCAATGGCAGTGCTGTTTCTAAAGTAAGCTGAGTGTCGCTTGCAGATCGTGTCCAAACATATCAGAAGTGAAATGCTAACTGCCTGTCTGAAATATATGCTCTGAAGGTTGACAGACACATCTGCACGCAGGTTCCCAGCACAGAGTGTTTGGTGATTTCTGTTATCTGGGAGTCATTCATCTATGATACCCACAGTGTGTTGTGTATCTCAAAAGCTTCTGTGTGGCAGCAAGAGCATGAGCAGCCCAATAACAATTACTAGTAGTGAGAATAAGATCCTCAGCCAGAGCCTGGAATTCAGTCAGTGACAAGTTTGAATTTCTCATTCCTACTGCATAATTCTCTCTTCACCTAGGCCTGGATGTTGCAGCCATAACGAAAACTGTTGTTGAGAATATCCGCAAGAAGGATGCTGGGGATTTCAGCCACCACGATCATATGTTGGACATGGGTACAACAGAGGTGAGTATGCTTTGTTAGGTAGATGTTCCAATCTGCAGGAGAGCACAGAGTCCTTCACCACATATGTCCCATAGTTCTCTTTACACACTGCTGAAATTGCCTCGATAGAGCCTGTGGGAGAAACACGCTTTGCACGTGGCCAAGCAAGGACGTGAATTGCACGGCTTCTGTTTCCACATCTCTTTGATCCTGTGGGTTGAGCTGTGTGTCACTGGTAGCAGCGTGTCCCTGTGAGAGCAGTCAGGTGATGCGTTCCAGCCACTGCAGGCAGTCCGTAGTGCTGGCGGGCTCCTTGTCACTGCTGCTGAATGGCAGCTGAAAACTCTGCAGATATTCAGAAATGGACCTCTGGATGGACCCAGACTGTACGGATTGTTTCCTAAGCTCTCGATACAAAGGTGTGAATGAAGTGATTCGTATTAGCATGTTGTAAGACTGTCCGAAGATCTCTGGAAACCTGTGCATTTCCTTGAGCATGTTTATTATGTTTAATGCCACCTGTGTGCTTTAAGAAGTGACTCTGATAGATACATTGTTTTTTACAGGCGGATCGGCTGAAAATAGATGTGATTGACTGGCTCGTATTTGATCCCGCACAGAGGGCAGAAGCACTCAAGCAAAGCAATGCTATCATAAGGAATTTCTTGGGTACTCCACCTGACAGATACTTTAGACTCTTGAAATGCTGGCTTTGTTCTCTTTGTGTGCAGTACGTTTGATCTGGCTTTGCATCTGGGCTGTTAAAAGGCATGGGTAGAACATTGCACAATGCATCTTTTTTTCCTCATTGTGATACAGCTTGTCAGTTTATGGAGCTAAGTAGGAAAGCTGCAGAGCTGTTGATACTCAGTTCACATTCTTACAGCATCCAAGAAGCACGATGCTGCAAAAGACGTGTTCATGAAGATTCCTCAAGACTCTATAGCGGAGATATATAACCAATGGGAGGAGCAGGGAATAGAAGCCTCTCTTCCAGCTGAAGATGACAATGCTATAAGAGAACATCTGTGTATCCGGGCCTATTTGGTGAGTGTCAAAACTGTATTTAGTTATTAATAAATAATAACGATAATATAAATAATGATGGCTCTGCTTTGGGGCTGACATTTTAAAGCTTTGCCAGATTGATTTAACTCTGATTCCTGGATACACTGTGCCTGAAAGTTAACAAAGCACAAACTGATATACTCGGTTAACTTTTGGCTGATGTAATGATGTTCTTGGAAGCAAGTGAAAAAAAAATGTCCAAACGTTGTTCCCGACGCAATGCAGGAAGCCCACGAGATCTTCAATAAATGGTTTCAGCACATGAACTCAGCTCCACAGAAGCCACCTTTGTTGCCACAAGCAAGTTTCACTGAAAAAGTGGCCCATGAACACAAGGAAAAAAAGTACGAGGTGGGTAAAAGATGGAGTCATTCACTGTAAGTATTTGTGTTCTTGCTCAGGAGACAGTTTAATGAAAAGGAAGTCTGCTCATTCATTTTGCTCAAGAACTCTAATTATAGAGCATTCCATTTATGTGCTGAGAAGAGGGAGTAGAAAGCAGTACGATAGTAGAGCCACTGCACCAGCAATTCTCATACTTCTTTCCTGCGTGACTCAGATTTCTTTGTAACACTGTGTTACGTAATGGTTAAGTGTTCATGCTTGGTGTCTTGTTTGGCAGTGGTATAAATAAACCCGAGGATCTGGCTTTGCTGGTAACTTCCCTGGAAGCACAGGGTGAAGGGCTGTCTGATCTGTCGCGTTTTCATTCTGAAAAGATGGTGCTCTTCTGTTTGTTCCGCACTGTCCAGTGTGAATATTCTGTACTGAGTTTATGTGGGTATTGTTTGCGCGGGCATGGCAGGGTAAATGCTTCGGAGTCATCTTCCAGCAGCAGCTGGGAGTATTTCTGCAGACGCTGTGCACAGGGGAGGAAGCAGCAGTGGCAGCAGCTGTTAAGTTGGATACTGATGTGCATTAGAGCAGCATTGGCTGTTCCCTGCCAGCTGCAGATTCTGCTACAGTAGCATTGGAATCACTGTGTCTGTCCAGCAGCGGATGATTTGCCATTTCTTTGCCAGGTGGACTATGGTATTTGGAAAAGCTTCTTGGATGGTCTTACGAGCGACGTCAAGGAGAAGATGTACAACGTGCTGCTGTTTGTTGATGGAGGATGGATGGTCGATGTTAGAGAGGTAAAACAAGTTCCAGTATCGCTCCATGGACCGCAGAGCGCTGCCCCGCAGCCAGCTGCCACCTCTACTTTGATGGCCTGTGTACTCGTGTTCTCTGGCCTCGCTGCCACCAGTGACAGGTCCCTTCAGGCACCATATAACCACGTGTGTTCAGGCCGTTAGTCCGTTGTTTTTACCTCTTGTTGATGCTGCCTTCTAAAGGTAGATATGTCACGCTGACTGCTGTGCTCTGGTTAGGATGCCGAGGAGGACCCCGAGCGGACGCACCAGATGCTTCTGCTGCGGAAGCTGTGCCTGCCGATGATGTGCTTCCTGCTGCACACGGTGCTGCACAGCACGGGGCAGTACCAGGAGTGCCTGCGTTTAGCCGACACGGTCGCGTCCGAGCGGCACAAGCTCTACGCGGTGAGTTACTGCGGGCTGCGGCAGCTCGGCTTCCAGTTAAAAGCTCCGTGGGCTGCTGTGGAAAAAGCCGTGCAGGGAGGAAGGCCGCATGGCACTGAACGTTCCCCTTTCTTTTGCTGCTGATGAGAAGGAATCCAAAAGTTCCACCTTTGGTGTTTCAAAGCTGACGTAATAGTTCTTCTGGGCACCAACTGGAAGAAGCTGAACTATACATTTGTATTTCACTAGAGCTGATTTCGTTACACTGTGGTGCACTTCATGAGCACGTTTCACTTGGAAATCCTTGCTTTACGCATCCCTCTCCCTCCAGGACCCTCAGATACAGTCCCCCAGCATACACAGCTCGCAGAAGTCACATGCCCCCAAAGCATTTTGGAGGGGGTGGGATTAGAAACCTGATAAAAAGTGCCAGTCCCTGCATTCCCGGGGGTTGGGCTGTATGAGACCTGTGCCAGCAGCAATGGGAAGGTGGAGCGTGGCGGTGCCCTGGCTAACCACCCTAACTTCAGCACCAGTGCAGCCCCTTGTGAATAAATATAACCTGACTGTGTGCTTTTCTTAGGTATTCTCAAAAGAAGAACTCCGAAAGCTCTTACAGAAGCTGAGGGATTCTTCTCTGATGCTTCTGGACCAGGACCTCGATCCCCTGGGATATGAAATTCAGTCCTAGCATTTGGCGCTCCTGGACGCTTGAAGCGATCCGTGCTTTTGTTCGTTCTGTGATCTGTTCTCATCTTTGTTCCGAGAAACACAGCTACGCGGATGTGGCTTCTGAAGTCCTGACCAACGTGACGGGATATTTGTATTTTTTTTTTCTAATAAATGTGTTTTTCAGACGGAAAACGTTTGTCCGTTCACATCTAAACCGCCAGGATGCGCAGGAGGACGGCGGCTGCGTGCGCCTCCTCCGCGTACCTGCGTGGGTTATTCGGCAGGACGAGGAGCAGTGAAACGAGAGAGGCAGCGCGAGGAAAGCAGGGGAGGGGAGGGCAGAAGCGGGGGGGGTGGGAGAGCGGAGTCGCCGTCTGCCGGCGGCCCCGCAGAGCCGGCGCTGCCACGGGCTCGGTTCGGCCGCTCCGAGGCTGAGGCCCCGCAGCCGCAGCCCGCGCGGGCGGAGCCGGCGGCGGAAGGCGCTCGGCCACGTGTCGCGGGGCGGGGCCGGCGGCGGTGGCGGCGGTTGCGCGGTGCCGCCGCCCGGGGCCGCGGGGCTCCGGCGGCCCGCTGCCGGCGGCATGGGCTGGATGCCGGCGCAGGGGCGGCTGGCGGCGGGGCTGCTGGTGAACCTGGCAGCCTCCATCTGCATCGTCTTCCTGAACAAGTGGCTGTACGTGCGGCTGGGCTTCCCCAACCTCAGCCTGACGCTGGTGCACTTCGCCATCACCTGGCTCGGCCTCTACCTCTGCCAGGCGCTCGGCGCCTTCGCCCCCAAGAGCCTGCGTGCCGCCCAGGTGCTGCCGCTGGCGCTCAGCTTCTGCGGCTTCGTCGTCTTCACCAACCTCTCGCTGCAGAGCAACACCATCGGCACCTACCAGCTGGCCAAGGCCATGACCACGCCGGTCATCGTGCTCATCCAGAGCCTGGCCTACGGCAAGAGCTTCCCGCTCCGCATCAAGCTCACCCTGGTGAGGGGTCGGGAGGACGGGGTTGGGGTGGGGGGGGGGGAGGGGCCGCTCCGAGCCGGGGCCGCTCCGAGCCAGCGCCGCCGCCCCGCGACGCCGCCTCCGTCCCGCAGGTGCCCATCACGCTCGGCGTCTTCCTCAACTCCTACTACGACGTCAAGTTCAGCGCTCTCGGCACGGTGTTCGCCACGCTGGGCGTCCTGGTCACGTCGCTGTACCAAGTGGTCGGTATCGGCGGAGGTGGGGTGGGGTGGGGAGGGCACGGGGTGCGGCTCAGGGGCACCGCACCCGCGGAGCTGAGCCGTGGGACGCTGTGTCGGCTCCTGCCCCTTCGATTATGGTAGGCACAGAGTACCTGCAGGACGTGGGGGGCTGTGGGATGAAAGGCGGCGAGCAGCGGGGTCCTGTTGAGGGCAGGAGGGGTGGGGAGAGATGCTGCAGAGTGGCTTCAGGTGGCTGTGTGCTGGGGAAGTGTTGGTACCCGAGTTTTTGCTTTAAAAACTAGCGAATAAATATTGGAATTCGCGCTGCCGACGAACGAGATGTGAAAGGAGGAAAGGTCACTGGCAGTAAACAGCACAATTTTTGGCTGAAGAAGTTAACGTATTACTTTGAAAACCTGTATAAATTATATTGCATTCAAAGAGGCAGCGGTGTGTCTGCTCAGATTCTGGATGGTTTTTCCGATGTTTAACAGCTTTCTCTTTTGATCTCAGTGGGTCGGAGCGAAGCAGCATGAGTTGCAGGTAAACTCCATGCAGCTGTTGTACTATCAGGCACCCATGTCCTTGTCCATGCTGCTGTTCATCATTCCCTTCTTCGAGCCAGTCTTTGGAGAAGGGGGCATATTTGGGCCCTGGACGCTTTCCGCTGTGGTAAGGCTTTCATCATCTTTTGTCTGCGCTGATACGAAGCTGTTTTATTTTTGTTCCTGATATATTGTGTTTGAAAGGAAGGGAGCTGGGATGTATCTACGGATGGTCAGATGTATGTGGGGTTGCTGACTGTGTGCGTTAATCCACAGATAATGGTACTGCTGTCTGGTGTGATAGCCTTTATGGTAAACTTGTCCATTTACTGGATCATTGGAAACACATCGCCTGTCACGTATCCTTTGTAACGTTAGTTGCCTTTCCTGTTTCCATATCAATTATGCTAGCGTTCGTTTGGATTGATTTACTGTGGGAAAGCTGGTTTGTGACCTGCTCGCTTTCTCTTTTATGATAAAGCTGGGAAAGCACATTTTTAGCAAATTTCACAGAATCGTAGAATGGTTACGGTTGGAAAAGACCTCTCAGGTCACCACGTCCAACCATGAACCCATCACTACCATTCCCACTAAACCGTGGCCCAGAGTGCCACCTCTGAATGTCTCCTCAACACCTCCAGGGACGGTGTCCCTATGTGTGAGCTGAACGTGATACACCTCTGTGTGCCTTGGGCACAACACACTGAGTTCCTAAACGTTCTCTGTTAACTGCAAATGCCAGTGTGACTGTAATCCTTAACAGGTGCCTAGATACAACATGTTCGGACACTTCAAGTTCTGCATCACCCTGCTGGGAGGGTGCCTCTTGTTTAAGGACCCCCTGTCTGTTAACCAAGGCCTTGGCATTCTGTGCACGTTGTTTGGCATCTTAGCCTACACACACTTCAAGCTCAGCGAGCAGGAGAGCAGTAAGAGTAAGTTGGTTCAGCGTCCGTAAAGCAAGCTTTCCTGGGGGCTACGATGTTGTGTTGTGAGGGACAGCGTGTATTTCAGTATGCATTGGATGCACAGAATTGCCCGATTCATTTAGAGCGGTGGTTTTAATTTAACCGCCAGGGTCGTTATCCTGTAACTAAAACAAACAAACTGAAGGATGTGAAATGTCAGGGTTTTCCTATCTCGCTCTGTCCGATCGTTTTCATTACGTTTAAGTGGTAACTTGACGAAGGACTGTGGAATCATTACTAAAGTCATTATATATTTTGCATACCAAATGAGATGGTGGTGGCTACTGCTATATGAGAGAGAAGTAATGTCTCCTAGATTGGGCTGTGAAGAAACTCGGAGGCACTGTAATGCAGATGTTGTGATCCTGGCGATGCTTCCTCCCGTTTGTCTGGTGGGTCACAGAGGAAACGGACCTTGTTTTGTTGTTGTCATGAGGGCTCTGAGCTCGTTCCTATTTCTTGTGTGCTTGACTTGAATGTGTTGATAATAAATTACTGGTGGGGGGAGACAGACTAGCGGACACGCCAGAAAACTTGCAGCCCCAGGCCAAGCTGCAGATCTAAACAGCTATCTTTAGTTTTTCTTTCAACCTGTCAGAGCACGGTTCTAGAAAACCTTACTGCTTCACGGTTTTTCTCTTTGCCAAAACCAAGGCTCGACGTGAGATCGTGAGCCTGCTAAAAGCTGATCTCGTGGCGGTCGCCAAATAGTCCGCATGTGGGCAGCCGTGGAGGGACACTGCAATGGGTCACTGACTGCGGAGAGCGTGGGGGCTGCCGGGCTGCCCTCCCTCACCCTATGACAGTCACGTCCTGTGGGCTCCTCGATACAGCCCGGGGATGTGGGCCCTGAGGCTGTGGCGGCTGAAGGGCATCATTTGGGATCGGTGGCTCTGTGCTAATTCGGGAACGCTTTGAAAATGACTTGGTGCCAGTACTGAGCGCTGATATGACAGCGTGGGAGGAAGAAGTTGAGTGCTGTTCTATTTTAAATATGAAAGAAAAAATAAACACGCCCGGTAAATCTGGTGAAAACATATGTTCTCTAGATTTGCAAGGTTAGAATTGATTTGCGGTCTCTTGCTTCTTACATTTCGGGGTTTATTTCATCTTCATCTACCTCCAGCGGATGTATAGAGGGGAATTACACGACCGTAAACAGGTATGGGAGTTTACAACCGTGGGCAGAAATATTTAGTTCCTAAGAGCCAAGTCTGTATGTAAGAAACAATGCACATCTGAAGCATTACTTACTCAGTTACACAGTTCTCCATCCTAGAAGTTCCTATTCTGTGTAACCCAAGTTTGTACTGCAACACTCCGTGACATTTCAGGGTCAGAAATACCTGAGTAACTTACCATCTCTACTAACTGTGTCTTAGACATTGTACTGCCCCAAGGATACATTTTTTTTTTGTATACTTTTTTGTAATTCTATGATTAGTTTAAAACTAGAGCCTGGACTGCTGAGGGATGTGCTCAGGCAGGACGGTCCCTGGTTGCACATCTTTCAGTACGTACTCTGAGAAAGCCATTTGTGTTAATTTGTGCTGTGCACAAGCTCTTCTAAAATGTAGACAGGCCACAAAGACTCCTCCAGTTTGGGAACGGAGACTGAATTAGAAGTCTGTGTGACAGCAGCGTGTGAGATGGGACTGACGGACATACGGAGTGGCAGAACGAACAAAACGAAACGCCTGCAAAGACAAAAGTCCGTAGGGAGAGGGGCAGATCTGCAGGAGAAAGCGAATGGCGTTGTGTAAAACAGCCTTATGGATACTGCGTGACCCTGGAACACATCGGTCGTGTTGGTCACCTGCGTGGAGTGATTGTTTCCGTATGTTGGAGACCTCTCCCTTGGGGTGCACCTGCTGTCCCTGAGTAATAAAGTATCCTGAACTACTTCTGTCACGTGATTCCAAGTGTTACCTGCGGGAAGCTTGTGTAATTGCCGGATAAGTGACCTCTTGATATCTGTCGTTGCTTTGGATGCCATGTGTAAGGTGGAAATAAATTTTTAATGCCAACTGATCCCTGCTTTACGAGGAGGAGCGTAGTCCTTGTCTTTCTCATCTCCTGCTTGAAGAGTACGGGTGTGTGTAAAACAAAACAGTGCTGCTTGGGTTTCTGGCTGAGTAACTTCAAGGGGTCTTGCACGTTTTGGGGCTGAGCTCATGGCACACGAGGGAGGCTGCGTGCCTCCTCTCCCTGTGCAAGAATACACCACACACCTGTGCACGTGCTTGCACACACAGAAGCTGCCTGCGTGCTTTTATTCACCCCCCTTCTCAGTATCTCCCCCCAGATCCTCTCTGAATGCCCCAGTCCCATCACATCCTCTCTTCCCTTCTGTCCTGCACCAGCATCCCCAGTGCAGAGGTTCTGCAGAGATGCTGTGTGTGCTTTCCTGACAGCTCAGCCTTCATCCTCAGCCCACAGCAGAGGTGGCTCCACGCTCTCTTGATGGTGCTGATGAACAGTGGTGCAGAAAAAGCACTGGTGCTTATCCAGGGAGAGATACTTGCTCTGGATATTACTGCATTGTTTTCCTGCTAATTATATATATTTAATTCAGTTTTGGCTTTCGTGACAGAGAAACTGAAGTTTGGCACCTTTAACAAAGCACTGTCACCCTACGCGTGCCTTCACATTTGGAGCCGTATGGTGCAGACTGTGGTACTGACTTTCTGCTTGTTTTTATGTTCTACAAGTGACTGACCTGCAGATACACGTTGCACTTTGGTCCTATCAGTTGCTTTGCTGCTTATGTTCATGTTTTTCTCTCTTAAAAAGTTACACTGCTGTAGTTCCAGGGGGAAACTAGCTTAGATATCAGGGTGGCATTTAAAATGAGAGCAGATGATTCCAATTAGCTTACTCCACCAGCAGCTCCTATTTTATCTTTGCTCACTAACCCTGTCCCCGCAAATACTGCAAATGCAGACGCCAAGTTTTCTCATGTTCCCCATAGAAATAGGAAACATGCCTTCAGCGAGGGACAGACTCTCATACAAAGCTTTGTGTTACCACTAGCTTTGGTAACTCAGCGCTTTTCTGGCAGATTTTGCATCTGGTTTCGTGTGTGTTCTTGCAGGCTCTGTGAGGCACTGTGCCAGAGGAGTTTTCCTGTTGCTGGGTGAGCAGCTTCTCTTTCAGGCGTGAGGTTGAAGGAGGGTGGTGTGCTGCTGCTAACCCTATCAAAGGGCGGTTTGTTCTCCAGGAAGTCCACCTTCAAGACAGAGCTCCAGTTCAGCAGGAATACCGCCTCTCTCCGTCTCGTTCCATGAAATGAATGCCCAGAGACAGCTAAAGCAACTCAAAAGCCTTGTTTGGGCTGCCCATAGATTTTAGTAAACTTTTTTGTGTGTGTTAGTGGTAATCGATGCAGAACTGAGGTAAAAATCTGATCTTGTTAGTGACCTATGTAATAGGAGCTCCAGAAGAAAGTTTTACAGCATTTTGGAGTCCAGGTAATGTCTAACCAATGCCTCCTTTGCACTGTCTGCAAAATCTATCACAAGGAAATGATGTCTCTCTTAACGGGCTGCATGCATTTATAGGGTTGAGCTGCTGAGAAGAGAGACTTGCTCTTGAGCAGTACTGTGCTACCAAAGACTGGCACACAGTCCATGAACTTAGCAGTAATTTAGAAGCAACCAGCACCAGCATCTTCAGCATAAAGAAGCGTATTTTGGTTTACAGGTTGTGGTGTTTGCTTGGGTTGGTTGGAGTTTTTTTCCCTCTTAACATTTTTTGGTAGCCATTCCTAATCCACCTTCCGTGTTTGATTGGAAACAAAAGAGAGGAATGCCGAGTAAATGAAAGGTAGAGCGGATAAGTGGTGAAGAAGCTCTTTGTTTTGCAAAACCCCGCTCTAACCGGACATGCAGGTTCTGTCAGCTCCTTCAGCATTATCATGTAGATGCAAAGCAGCACCACATTTCTGTGGCATGCTAGCTCTCTTCCTGCTGGTACTCTCTCTCTGATAGCAATCTCAGCCTTCCTTTTGACAGCTCAGTAGCTTCAGAGATACAGAAGAGAAGGTGAAGAGCGTGAAGTGAAAAGCCATCTCCAGGAGCCAATACAGTCCTGGCTAATGAGAAATCCTGTAGTAAAACAGAGCCATTTTACCAGAAAGACCGATGCTAAGCACGGAGGAGAGCTGTGGGTTTCTCTCCAGGCAGGTATTGCAAAAATGAAATCACAGAATCAGAATTGTAGGGGTTGGAAGGGACCTCCAGAGATCATGGAGTCCAACCCCCTGCCAAAGCAGCTCCCTAGCCCTGGTTGCACAGGTAGGCGTCCAGGTGGGTCCTGAACGTCTCCAGAGAAGGAGACTCCACCACCTCTCTGGGTTGTGTGAATTCTTGCTGTGCTGTAGTAGTTGACATATGAAGCTTGAACTAATTGTTAATAATACTTGGAACATACGAATGCCATGCAACAAGAAATAAATAGCTGGGTTCAGTATCAAATCTTTGCCAGACTCCTGCAGAGGTGGATAACCTTCCTGAGAGAAGGGAGCTATTGTTCCACCTCCTGCTCGCTCGGTGGTGCTGTGAGTACAGAAGAGGGTTTGTGTGCCTGAGAGCTGGCCTCTGCGCTTTCAGACACACCGCCTGGTCCAGCGAAAACATCTCCGTATTAGTTTGTCTTGCTAAGTTTCTGTTTCTACTTTCATCTGACTGACTTGGGTCTTGCTGTTATCTTCCTGTGATAGCTGAAGGATCTTTTCTGGGGAATACAACATACTCAGTGTCCAGTCAGCCCTGCTGTAGGGGATCCACCCACAGGGTCATCGCTGCAGTCTGCGGTGTAACTGGAACTAACGAAAGGGGAAACACATTCCCTTCTCATTAGTTTTGTTGAAAGGCTATTAGTCATCTTCTCAAAATGCAGTCTTTGCCATTTCCCTTTAGTAGGTGTGTAAGAAAACTCCCTTTCCTGCTGCAGTCTGCCCTTCTGGTATAAGGAGTAGCTGTGCCATCTTCTAGGGAATCTGGCAATTGAGACAGAAATTGTATTCATAGCTCACATAACTACAGGATGAGCATGCAGGCTGGCAGTGTGCTGGAAGGGCCAGGATTATTTTTAGACCTCTAGATGTCTGTGTCACATCCAGGAAGTGCAGGGAGAAGATCTCTGGTTGAAGTGTAGTGTAAGAACGTATTTTTTAATGACCTTGGCACAGAAAACAGTTGTATTTTTACTTCTTTGTAAGCTAAGGCCAAGGGGCAAATTTGTGTTAAGGAGCTGCCTGCTGGGTGGGTGGAGCACACGGAGCGATCACAGCCCTGGGACGCCCAGAGCAGAGTGGCTGTGTACTGAAAAAGTAATAACAAAAAGAAAACAAGACTGGATTAGGAGATAACTGAGAGAAGTTTACAGTATATATATATATGCTGTATATACAGACATGTTGGCACCGTTAGGAGTATGAACAGCAGGGCTGGATTTGTTGGGGTGAACTTCTTCCCTTTCTGTTGTACTCAATGGAGAATGGTACGTGTTCAACCTTTCCATAAGTGAAGCTGCATGGCTGTCAAGTTTGACATTTTTCTGGTCTCCAAATCAGTGAGGTATGCTATTTAACAGGAAGGCAGAGTCCTTGTTCTGCTTCCTTACTCTGCAGTATTTTTTCTTTCTTGCTCTTCCTTACTCTCCTACTCTTGTAGGGGAAAAGCACACTTTTTTTTTCTGTTGTTGGGGTAGCTAAATGCAATGACTGGATAGGTTTTGTTTTACAGTACACTGGAGTTGCATAGGAAAAGCTTTTATTAAGATTTTGTAATTTATTTACACGTGTATATGTTGATTCCACTGAAGTTTCTGTTCCTGAACTGAGTGGAAAAAGCCCATTGTGCTATAGAATATCATCTGTCGTAAGATAAAAGGCTTCTGTCCAAGGAGCACAAAGGGATTGCTATGGTCTTCTGGGATCCAGGCTGGTTTACTTGTTAAATGTATTTCTTGTGATGGTTAGGCTAAGGCTGGCTCTCATCTGCCAGTGACTTCCCAGGCACTGACACATCTCTGTTCCCCTGTGTAAAGTAAAGATCTTTGAGACATTCTGATGCTGGTCCTGGTGTTCAGCCTGCTCCTTTTAGCAGAACAAGTCTGTGCTACATCAGCTGCTTTTCCTTCCCTGAAGACAGCTTTACTCATCTGAGAGCCTATAATAGTTCACAGCGTGGCACACAAGCTGGAAGTCAATGAGATATTATTTTCAAAGGCTGGTTAATTTTCTAATCACTGTTACTTGTCCCTGAGCAAGCTGGGATTTATATCTTTTATAATTAAGTATTCTCCATGTTTTCAGAACTCTGCAAAAGCAAAAGAAGCAGTCCCATGCACTCAGAAGTTTCCTTTTAAAAATACACTCATGCCAATATATACAACAATATTTAAAGACATTACTTTAAGACATGATATCCTTACTTAGTAGCAGAATTTAACATCTTGGGGCTATGAATGCGTGAAATAAACTTTGGGAAAGGCTTCTGCAAAAGTGGTTTGCTAGGATTGGGTTGTAGCAGGGGAGGAAGCCACCGACAGTGGGCTCTGAGAGCCTCTGCTTGTGTTGAAAACTGGAAAGAAAACCTAGGAGGTCTTGGAGGGCTGATATCCATATATAGTATAAATAGCACTATAAAGTTTTCTTAGCTTTATTGAAGTTATATTTATGGTCTTCTTTAAAATACTTGTATAGCTGCATGGACCAAGAGGACAGTGATGTGAGACTACTGCTGCCCAGCTGCTTGTGGCTTTTCCTCTCCCAGAGACCATAGTCCTTTCCCATCCATGTCGGCGCAGAAAAATGTGTGCCAGTGCCATAGTCTTATCTGGATGCAGCCACTGGAGCAAGAGCTTAACGTGCCAGACTCTGATCTGAGCCCGCTGAGATGTGGGCAATGATCCCACACTGTAGTGCGGTGCGGGGGCAGTAAGCTTTGCTAAGAAAGTAATCAGCAGAGGGAAGTGGTGTCTGGAACTGGAACAGCTTTGCTTGCCGGAGCTGCTTGATCAAAGCTATATTAACAACAGCAAATCTTGCCTGCTACTAGGCAAAGAAATATCAAGATCATAATTTTGGAATTGTGTGGGGAGAAAGCTTTTGAAGAGGATGCAAGGATTAGCTGCGTGATGAGAGAGCCTCCCTTCTCAGTCTTATTAAGTTGCTGCAGTAAAACATATACATTTGCTATCAGTAAGAAAACTCTCTTAAGCACAAGTGAAATGTAAACTACACATCTGAGATGTGCTCTCTTGATGTCAGAATGTGCATTGCCAAAGAAGCTCTCACACAAGAGAACAGGTTAAGCTTGAAGTACAGAATAAATGAACTGTAAAATAGAACAGTGCAAATTCCCATCAGAAGTGTCGTCGTGGATACAATCAGCCCAACATTCCTTGCAAAGAAGGCTTTCAGCTCCCTTGAAACACAGGAATAGCTGGCTAGGGGTAGCTAAAGCAATCAGTGGCAGTGTGTACTCTTTCCCTATTCAGTACCTGAGGGCAGCTTCTGGGAATCTGGTTCTACCATGTGAGATACCGCAGGGATTATCAGCCCCAGTGGCTGTTGCCAGAGATAGTGGCGTGGCACCCAGGGTGTGGTGAGATGATAAGGGAAAGATCACTGAATGCCCCTCTGCCTTTAGGGGCACAAAGGGTTATTCCTGGGCCCCATTTCCATCTCTGGGTCTCTGCTTCCAGCTGTGTGTTCCTTGTGATGTCTCGTGCCCATCTGACTGTAAGGTAAAACAAGCTGACATACTGGCGGCAAATAAAAGTAAACACCCTGCTGCTGAATCAGATAACTCTGTGGTCAAATGAGCTAAAGCCGGCTCCAAGAAAAACTTGGCTGGGAATTCACAGCTCCTGGCAAGACCATTGTTTCAGTGGAGCATTAAAATGAGCTCAGGACATGTTTTCAGTGAGGTATTTGATGGGCTCACTTGCATCACCTAACTAAGCGAGATAGCTGAGTCAACCCAACAACACCCTGCTTCCCAAAAAGGTCTCACCAGCAGAGCTTGCAGCCAGCAGTGAAGAGAGGAAGAAGGGAACACGGCAGCTCTCTTTTGCAGCGGTATGCTTTGAAGTCAATTGAGTTGTCTGTATATTGGCAGCACTAGTGCTGGCCTAAGCTAGCTGAAGCAGATCCTGCCTTTTCCCTGCCCACTTGTCCGCTACCATCCCAGCAGCGGCCTGGCCCAGCCACTATGGGGCTACTCAGGACTACCTCAGGGATCCAATCTAACTGAAACATAATAGGATGAGCAGAGCCGGTATGCTGATGAGGGATCAGGGACAACAGGCCCAAGTGGGTAGTTCCCTGCAGCTCTACTCGCCCCATCTAAATATAGTGGCATCTCCTGCAGTGAAAGAGTTAAAGAGCAGGAAAAGCAAAGTATTCACCAAAAGGGATGGTCTGTATTCTACCAGGCCTTCTCCAGTAGGAACTGGGGAAAGCAAATATGAATCTCCTAGAAACTGTATTTTGGTGTAGAAAGCCAGAAAACCCACACTCACAAGTATGTTACTCCACTGCGCTTCTGAACATGTTTGTGTGAGGTATGTTCTGCCTATGCAAGGAAACTGTGGCTTGTCTTCTGACTGCCAAGTCTGTCCTGATGCAGGGATCTCTTTCAGATCCACACAAGGCATGTTTGGGATTTTTCCCTCATGAATAACACTACCATGGTTCATTTCTCTCAGAATGTTCTACCATGCTGTGTCCTCCCTGGCCTTGGTTTGTTTCAGAATGACATGATTTTAACACAAGTAAGACAGGTCAAAAGCCAAAGTCCAGTGCTCGCATATCTCTCCAGATACACAAGAAAAGCAGGAGGAGCTGCCAAGAAAAAATCACAGAATCAAATCTACCACAGATAAAAAGAATGATATGGCTGATCTAAATTGGGTGTTCAGATAGACTCTATGAAACCAACTGAGTGAAAGAATACCAAAAAGTCCACAGACATGCTCTCTCTGGAAGGCAAGGGTGAACTGAGACGTTAAGTCTTTAATGGAATCAAACAAAGCACATAACAAACGTTCATTTTTTGCAGAGTTTAGTTTGTGTCCTGTTTTTACAGCGGCACCTGTGGATTTGTCAAAAGTTTTCTGTGTTCATTTTTAAGAGCGTTTCTTTGCATGCATAAAATGGAAAGAAAAAAACAACCAACCTTTGTCCACCAGATGGCAGAATCACTCAGAAACCATCCCAGACAGAAAGGCGGTGTGTTCTAAGGCTGAGCGAGGCGAGGTTTGTGAATAGAGCCCTGTCTGTAAGATCAGCTAATATGGCCAGAGGAGACGGCAGAAAAACGAGCTTGATGACAGCCTTCAAAAATGCACCTGGATTTATACACCCTCTTTCCCTGCAAACCTTGCCTTGCTGATAAAGACTGTGGATGCTATCCTGTTAACTTAGAAGTTTCAGTTTGTAGAGTGGCAAGGGTGGGGATTCCCCTTCATTTTCCTGTTTCATATTCAGTCAAAACCAAAAACTTATTTTGGGACAAAACCAAGCCCCCTTCAAGAACCACCCACCTTGCTCAAGTTTCTCAAGTGCAGCTGGGCTCATCAGAGTCCTCCCCGAACTAAAACACACCACGTAGTGGCAACCAGCACCAGGTGACTTTCAGACAGGAGCAATGAAGACTCTACAGTAATAAATAAATAAATAAAGGCAGTGTGTCAAGTATATGGATATTAAGACAGTAAAAAAGAATAAATCCCCCTCCCCCCCCAGCGATGTGCTTCTGTGTTAATCCAATTGCAGAAACGTTTTCAGACATAACTATAGAAAAATTGAGATGTGCAAGAGTTTTTGTAGAACAGCTTAAAGCTCTTTGTATGAAACCGCTTTTTAAAGGTTGTGGGGGCATATATTTAAAACGGATTGGGAGAACAGTATCAAACTTGAAAGGGGTGTTAATGCAGATGGAAGAAAAAGACAAAGAATATGCAAGTACTGGGGAAAGACACCAGAGGCAGGTGGAGACATTCTGAGATGGATGTAAAAGATCACTTGATCTCCAGAATGCTCAAATCCTGCTTTCTTAGTTTCCCACTGGAGCTCTGAAGGTGGAAAATGTATATAAGCTTTCCCCATGATTCAGGAGAAGCCTGTGGCTGTCATGTACCAGGGCTTTGTCACCCAAGTTGGCATGAGCAGATGAATCATCCAGGCTGCAGTAACAGAAGTGCATCCCTTTGGTTACAGGACCCCTCCCAGAAACACCCAGCTGTCTTCTTGGCCAGCTCATTTCCCTGCAGTTGCAGCTGAAAGGCCTGGGTACCGCACTTAGCCCCTCACATCTTCACTTATCCCCTTATACATCTTCAACAGGAAAATGGTTTTACTCTGTGTTAGGCTGCCACTGAAGGAGAAATGATTTTTGCAGAAATCTGTAGATCCTTAGAGACATTTGCATGTTCTGTTACAGCACAGAAGTACTTTCTGGTTTGTTCTTCCTCACCGATTGTGGTTCCTTAATTCTGGGAGATGAGGTTCAGTCCCTGCTTCCCAGGCTCTCTCTTAGCAGACATCTGAATAGGAAGAAGGAACTGTGAGATGTGCTGTGAGCAGCTGCAGAATGGGAAACTGGTGCAGATGACACTCAGGCAGAAGCTAAATAGGTGCTTCCGTGTTTTAGTGGTGTTTTTGAGAGCAAGGGACAAACCCCGAGGACAGATGGAAGGAAGGGGTCCCAAACGGACCCGTTAGGAACATCAGTGAATAAATATTTTTATCACATCCTTAATGTTCACTAATCCAATGACATCATATTGATAATAGACTTAGACAATCCTGGCAGATTCTGACTGTCAGAAGCGAGATGATTAGTTATGTTCTTTGTGAAGATCCAAGGACGGGTGGGATGCAATAAGCAAACCGCGTCATCAGCCATAACTAAAAACGAAAGATGCAAGGCTCCTCCGGGCAAAGGCTTTTATTAAGTGCTCCGAACGCTGTGACTAAGAGCTGGTATTGTTTCATTCCATACACTCCAGCTGTATGTTAAAGGCCACGTTGGTAAAACAATGGTTTCAAAGGCAGAGATCAGCCTGATACCAGGACAACGGTGACACTGTAATTCACTGTCACATCCGCCATTAGCAGCAGGGAAATGCTGAGGCTTTTTCAGGAATGGGTACTTCTTTCTGTGTAAGGGAAAACCGTACAGCAGCCAAAAGGGCTGCACCAAACAAACATCTCAGTGTGGGGCAGCACACAATCAGGTCTGCAAGGGAGGGCGTCACAGCACTTTTAAGTTCCAAAAGAAAGATTTTTTTTCTTGTGAAATACGCAGCTCGAAAGCAAGAAGGGAAGCAGGCTGGGGAGATGTGGACAAACACGTCGGCACGGCTGGGGCAACGGTAGGACATCCCTGGCCAGAACACAGGGCGGGGCCGGGTTAAGGAGCTGCCTGTGTCACGTAACGCCCTGCGGGCCTTTTTGGTAGTGACGAGCAGCTGGAGGGACGGCCACGCAGTTAGGATCCGTTTGTTCTCTTCCCCAGCTCTAACCCAGACTGCAGCCCGACTCCAGCAGCGCGGCCAGGCTGACCTCATCTCCAGCCGTAGCTCTGTCTGTGTATGTGGTTCTGCCCGTGCACGGCATCCCGAGCAGACAGCGCCTGGAGCGAGAGAGAAAAAAATAATGGAAGAATAAAAACTTTCATTCCGTGTTAGACATTGGGCACTGCTAAGCAGAAGCTGCAGATATAATGTGTTTATAATTTTGCCAGTTTTTGACAGCAGGCATTGTTTTATTTTGCTTCGGGCCGACTGAGCTGCTACCAAATAAGAATCAGATTTGGGCAGCCAGCCAGCCACGACCAGCGTCTCCCAAAAGCACGGAGCACTGTGTATTTCAAGTAAACAAAAGCAAAAGCAAAACCTGCTGTCTTCTGATGTGGGCTTGGTTCGGCTCCAGGTGTTTTTGGAGCTGCTGGCATGTAGTGCTCACAAGAGCCGTGGTGCCTGGCTGCAGGAGGTGAGAGCTCCTGCCCCGCTGTCAGAACAACCTTCCGGCACTGCCTTTGCCAGTCCCCCTGAAGCAATGCCAGAGTTTTCGAAATGGAGAAGGTTGTATCTGGTACAGCTGCTGTTTCACAGCAAAATACGGCACAGCCTTCCCTGCTAAACAGCTGCAAGAGCACTCAATGTGCTGTTTGACTTCTCCCAGCTGCTGGGCCTTTCCCTTGAGTTCCACACCGCATTTACTGTCTTCAAAATTACGCCACAGAAGGCTGCATCTCCTTTTCATTTAAACAGAATCTGGATCTCATTTGTAGCACAAGGTTTCTGGTGGTACTGACAGACCTCTCTGCTGGCACAGGTCTCGGCTTAGCAAGTATTAGCATGAGTTCCCTACACTATATTCCCTATGAGTGTGCTTTTTCTCTCACAAGAGAACAGGAATGTCAAGAAGGAAACAATAGAATTCTTTCTCTGATATTTATGCAGCAGCACACTGACCCACTGAGAGGCATGCAGGGTCATGGCTGTGGCACGCTGAGCCTTGCTGCATGCACCACACAGGCCCCAGCTGAATCTCAGTGTCCCTTTTCCTCTGTCCTTTCACCTTGCTGTGCCTGACACCGATGTGCAGTCCGATCACTGCTTTCCGGCACACTAACAGAGATGCTGAGGCTTAAGAAAGGCCCATCAGCAGAAGACCCAGAGGCTGTTTTGATTTTGGCCTGGGAGCAGTTGGCACGTGAGGTTAGCAACAGGACAGCAGCATCAAATGGGTCACAGAGCAGAACCGAAGAGCCCTGCCCACCCATGCCTCTGACCATCTCATGAAAACATCAGGCCGTTTCAGGAACGTGCTGCTTGATGCCTTGGCAGTACAAGAGGAAAGAGTCAGTAGGATGTGCTGGGAAAAGAAATCAATTGGGATGAGAAGTAACAATCTGAAATTGAAGTTTTTTATGGCTCATCTGTTCCTATGAGTTGGGCATCCCTGCAGCACAGCAACCCATCTTTCCCCTGGGAAATGTGCTTATAGGTAAACTGTGTCCATCTCAGAAAAATAATTTAGTTTGCAAGCATTAAATGATGAAACACCTGAATTTGTAGTGATAGGGATCTCATGGTTTGGTAGCTAACAATGATGTGAAGTGGTTATCTTCAGTTAAGGGGATCGGGCTACAGCTGCTCCAGAAATTATCTGTAACATTAGAAATAAATTACAGAGAGATTGAAAACTTGTGTCAGATGAGAGATTTATTGCAGCAATGTCTCCTTTTCTTTTTAGGACTTTGAAATAGTGGGAAGTCAGTTCTCACAACCATACAGGTTTATTACACATGAAACCTTTAGTTATACTTGTCCAGAACTATCAGGAGGTTTAAGAAAATGATGTGTGTTGGTGAAACAGCATCTGCTGTATTAGGGGTAAATGGGACAAAAGCAGTGCAGCACTACAGGTGAGAAAATACCCCCTATCTCTCTAGCAAAGCATAAACAGCATATTTTACCTACTTCAGCCTCCACTTCCTTGAGATCAGTCTGTCTGAGAAAAGAGGTTAGGTTGACCTTGAAACCAGATGACAATTCTAGACAGAAACTGTTTGGGTTTTGTTTTGTCTTTTTTTTTTTCCTTTTAGATATTAATGGAACTGTAAGGAAAGTTATTCCTTAAAGAATCACAACCTGATCACAACTACACAAATACACTTCTCAGCTTGTTGACTCAGAAGTGGAAAAAGAAGCCACCAGTTCAGTACATCTTGGGCTATATTCATGTGGAAAATGTGATGCATATATAAATCTTTATCACCACACAGCCACAGATATCACCACACCACACAGATATAATGTTAAAAACACTGTTCAATGGTGTGATATATTTGCAGAAGAGCCTGATACCCCATCCCTGGAGGTGTTGAAGGCCAGGCTGGGTGGGGCCCTGGGCAATCTGATCAAGTACTTGATCCAGTGGCTGGCAGTCCTGTCTGCAGCAGGGGGACTGAAGCTGGGTGATCCTTGAGGTCCCTCTCAACCCAAGCCATTCTATGATTCATTCTATGAACTACTGTTTTCAGTTCAGTAAAATACATTATGTGTAGTGATAATGTTTCTTGTCTGCTACATAAGGATAGGATGGAGCAGTCAGTGTTAAATCTACCCACTGCAGCCATTCAGTGCTATTCTTTCTCATTTTTTGTGTAGAAGTCATTTTCTACTAATGACCAAGCTAGGAATTCAGTAAGCATCTGAGTACGCTGTGTCGAAACCATCAGAGAGCTAACTTTGTCGATGGCAGGACACTGCACTTCAAACAAATGTTTCTTTGCCTTGCTCCGGTGCTAACAGGGATGAGCACGTTTAGCAGACCTGCTGCAGCTTCTCAGCTGGCCCTTGCTAGACCTTTAGAGTCCACAGTGTGATGAGGAACAGCAAGCTTGCATCACACAACCACCTTGGTGGAAACCACGGCTGGAATTTTTACGAGGCACTATCGATGCTGGAAATGTTTGGCCAGGGGACAAGTCCAGGCAGTTCCCCGCTACTTGTTGGAACAAGTTAGTTGTCATGGGAAAGCAGCGTCGCGGAGCTGTGGCTGCTCCTGCCTGCCCTGCAGCAGCCCGGCTTCGCACATCATTTGCAGCACTCCTGTTGCTTCACAAACCAATTCACTCTTAAATAAATGGGCAGATAAATGAGTGGGCAGATAAACCTGAGGGTGAGAAAAGAGGCGAACTGAAAACCAATCAGCCCTGGTTGAAGAGAGGGAAATAGTGAGCGCCTGCCCCAGCACCACGCTCCTAAATACCCTTCACTTAGATGTTCAACATGACGGAGTGAGAGCGGGCAGGAACGCAGCTCGCACCGCTGGTTTCTCTCGGGAAGCAGTATTTCCCGCTAGTTTCCTAAATGTCACTAAAAAAGCCGCGGCCCATCCCTCAGCACCCCAGAGCGGAGCTCCGCCTGAGGGCTGCGCGCGTCGCGCCCGTTGCCCCGCAGCCGTTAGGGGGCGCTAGAAGGCGGGGCCAACATGGCGGCGCGGGGCGCGGAGCTCGCTGCGGCCTCCTAAGGCCCGCGCTCCTCAGGGCCGGGCGGCGAAGCGAGAGCGGCTGGCGGTGCGAGCCGGGGGAAGGGGGAGGGGGTGAGGGAAGGGAAGGGAAGGCCGGAGCGCGGCGCGGCGCGGCGGGCGCTCGCGGAGAGGCGCGGCCGGTGGAGGGTGGGGGTGCGGGGCCGGGGCGGCCCCTCCTCAGCCCGCCCCGCGGTGACTCGGCAGCGCCGCGCCGGGTCATGCTCGGACATGTCGCGCCGCAGCCAAGCCCCGACTTGCCTCCTGGCTGCGCTATATAAGGGCGGCCCGGCCCTCATGGCCCGTCCGTTCCGAGCCGGCCCCGAGGCTCCGCGCCGTGCGGGCGGTGACGGCGTTCCGGGGGCTGCGTGACGGGACGCCCGTTCTCCCTTCAGCTGCAGGCAGATGTGCAATACCGACATGTCCTCCCTGACGGACGGCTCTCCCGTCAGCGCCTCGGAGCAGGACGCTCTGGTCAGTGCTCGTGGGGAGGGTGGGGTGCCGTGCGGGGCGTGGGAAGCCATCGTGGCGCAGCTCAGCGTTTTAAATCCGTCGTTTTCGCTTTCGGTTACGCTGCCGGCTCGGCTCTGCGCTCCGGGCGGGGAGCGGCTTGCCCTCCCCCCCACCCATGAGGGGATGCTCCTCTGCGCTGCTTTACTAGGAGGATAAAGCTGAACGCGTGGACCGAGAACTTCAGGGTAGCTAATAATAGAGCAGCAGGCTGTATGGAGCGTTTGGTATTGTCATTTTGAAATCGTAATGTGATGCCGTGCCTCGCACGGAGAGGAACACCGCACGTGTTGGGGGAGGGAGGGGCTGCGGGGAGGATGGTCTCCGCCCACGGCTCCTGATGGGGATCCAGAGGTGTTGGCATTCCCGTGCGTTTCATCTCTGCCCCATAAGTGAGCATGGGCTTCCACCCTGAGCTTGCTGTGCCCTGCGTGCTCCAAGGAGACAAAGCTTTTAGAACGGGAGCAAGTAGGCACGCGGTGTTGTCCACGTACTTTTCTATATGTGATTCCTGCAGCTGAGCTCTTGCTGATGCACTACTGTTAGTTGTAGCAAATATTTGAAATAGAAGGTAGGGACACTTCCCTTCCTTCTTTAAAGATTTATCCCTTGACTCGTATTTTATTCGGGGAACATTTTAGGGTAACTAAAATTAGCCTGCTCATGGAAGCATTATGCTGGTGTTGAGGTGGCAGTGTTGTTACTGCACTGAGAACCCTTCGGCAGTTGTCATGTAGGCACCTTGCTTGCCCATCCCTGCGGCTTGTTCCCTTCGTTGTGCTGGCACGGCTGGTTGCAGGACAGTGCAGTAAATGGGTTCGGGGGCGGGGAAGAATCACTTGGGAGTGTTTTGTTTTTTTTTTCCCTCTGCCCCAAGAATTCTTCACAGATTGGCTGCGGAGAGAAGTGCTGGCCCAGCATGTGGGAGGGCATTGCTGTGAGCGTAGGAGTGGCTGAAATGTGATGGGAAGGACAAGATCTGTCTGTCCCAAGCCAGCAGAGCTGGCTGCCAAGGTTGAAACCGCTGCCTCATGCAATGTCACAGGAACCCGATCTTTGCTTTGTCTCTTGCACTCTGGACCTGACAGTCATAACGGTCTTAAGTTTAACTTGGCAAAGCAAAAAAACTTGTATCTGGAGAGGTTATCATATAGCAGTGTGTCTTTTATGTCAGGTTAGTGTAGAAGGAGGAAACCAATCTGCATATACATGCAGAGCTTTTCAGTGAGTGACTGCTGCAGGCTGTTGTTCTGGCTTCATCCCCACACAGGTCAAACCGAAGCCGCTGTTGCTGAAGCTGTTGAAGTTAGCTGGCGCAGAAAAAGACACTTTTACTATGAAGGAGGTGAGAACTTTTAATTAATAATGGTAGTTTACAGTAAATGCAGGGAGATTGTTTTTCTGGTTTGGGTGAGGGGAGGCAGCGAGGCTCACAAATAGTGCTGAAACAATGTGTTGGCTTGAGTTTTCCTGCTCACTTGGTAGGTGATATTTAGCAAGTTTCTCAACATCTCCATAGGCTTCTGCCTGTCCGTGGAGTGGCAGAGTTCTTAGGGAATGATGGGTGAAAGTAGCAGCCCTGAGGGAGTTTCAGGCAGTCAGTGTGAGAGGAGCAAGTCACAATTTAATGCATGTTTTCTCATATTAGAACTTCAAAGAGCAAAACCTCTGTATGTAATAACATCTGTGGTTTATTTTACAGGTAATATTCTATCTTGGACAGTATATTATGTCTAAGCAATTATATGATGAAAAAGAGCAACATATTGTGCACTGTGCAGATGATCTTCTTGGGGATTTATTTGGAGTAACGAGCTTTTCAGTAAAAGAACACAGGTAAAAGGGAATTTCTTTCTGAGAATCTGGTTGTGAAATAACGGGGAGCGTGATTTGTGTGGCCTTGTATTAGTTCTTTCTAGCCTCAAAAATGGTAAGCTCTTTTTAATAATTATTTGTCACCTGGTGAAGTCTTTTTCTCCAAATTAACCTTTGTGTCCATAACCAAGAAATCTCAAAGGTTCCACACGTTTGCAGGAGTTGTGGCAGCCTCAGGCAGACCATCCCAAGGTGAAAGGAATTCTCTTCTGTAACGTAACAGCTGCAAAGGGATTACAGAAACATTTAAGTCCAGGCTCCTTCATTTTTGTAAGAAGCAACATAGGTTTAAGAAATTAGCAGCAGAGAACAGGAGTATGTCATCACAGTGTGTTCTCCTAGCCAGTAGTCACGCCTTGCTACAGTATTGTAACAGTTCTTTTGAGTAAAGTGCTTGTCTTGCAAGACTCTGCACAGATTGTCAGAAGTCCCAGACGGAAAGAGTAATCCTGAATCAGTGCTAGAGTTAGAAATAAATGCTGATTTGTTTGGGGCTCTTTGTCAAAAGGATTGTGATTTTCCTGTTCTCTGAGTGCATTTAGAAGCTCGTGCTCTTTCAGCTCCACTGACATGGATAAAATCTCTGCCTTTTCCTTTGAGTGAGACAATGCTGAAAATGCTTCAGCACTTCAGAATAACTGTTTTTTCCATTTGTCATAGGAGTTGCCTTGCTTTTCTGGGCAATCTCCACTTATCACAGTTGGAAAAAATACAGCATCTTTCCAGCAAAGTGTGAAATGTATATATGAACTCTAAAGTAGCTAACGTGCAACATCTTTCTTTATCCCCGTCTAAGGAGAATATATTCCATGATTTCCAGAAATCTGATAGCAATCAATCAACAAGGTAAGCTGGTTTGGAAGAGCCTTCTGCTTTTGGGAAGTAGTAAAAGAGAAAATATAACTCATGTTCATGTATCTTCCATGTAGTGATCAGATAGCATCTGCCTCTCCATAATTAGCTGTTGGGCCTTATGCACTAGTGTCTGCAGTGATCACAGATGAAGGCGAGTTATCTGCATTTGGATAATTCTGTGGGATTTGAACCAGATGAAACGCAGACAGGACTCGATTGACAAGTTGGTTGTGTTTATTATGGCTAAAACCTTCCGAGTTGTCGAAGGCTTAAATTCCAGAAGTGAGCTTTTTGCCAACAATGAAGTCAGAGCAAATGCTTTCTGTTCTGTGAGCCTTCGGTTTTCATTTGCAAAACTGAGTGACCTGCATTTAGAGCTGAACCAGAAGGTAATGCTGTCAACACCGAGTCCTCTGTTTAAAAAAATAAGTAAATGAAAAATATACTTCAAAAATCGATAGCTTTTCTGCAGTGTAAAATACATTAGCTGGATTTTCTGACTAATTTAAGAAGTGTAGAGAGGTTGAGTGGAAGCTGTTTTGTGAATTGGCCTCAATCCTTATTATGACACTCAGTGGTTGTTTTTTTTCTAAGGGTGCGCATTCACCTGCTGGAGGTGTCTAAGGGCTGTCCTTATTATCATAGCAAACTTAAATTTAGCTAATCTGTTCTCTTTGAACATAATTGATGAATTCATGGACTACCTCATACGAAAGATGCATAAATAACAACGGTTTATTTTTCTTCTATTTAATGCCATTTAGTTTAGTGTTCATGTAAGATGATAGCTGGTAAAATATACTAAATCAAAATGCAAAAATACTTTGTACGTACGATTCTTTAATCTGCAGAATCACAGCTAAGGTACACTGTTGATCGAAGGGAACAGATAACACAATTCAGTGCTACTTTACTGCTTTGTTTTCAGATGCTGCACTTGCTGATCCACCTGAGGATGATGCCAGATTTCATCTTGAAAAAGAAAATGTTCTAAAGGTAATCTTTCATGCTATCTTTTTTGTTCTGAAATGTAAATCCTGTTTCATTTTTATATTGTCAATTGTTTGGATGCAGTTAGAGTGATTCTAGCCCTTAGCTCCTATTCACATTGGGCTTATTCATGTTTTTGTTAATCAGGAATCCAGGCAAGAGTTAGAGGAGAAGCAGGCTTCATCAAACGTGACTTCCCAGCCAGCAACGTCCTCTAGGAGGAGAACACACAGTGAATCTGGTACGTGCACATTGGTGTTGCAGAGCTTTTGGTGTCATGACCTCTTAGAGCAAACAGACAAGTACATCTTGTTGCCTTCATGGCCTTGAGAGATGCTAGCTAACTCTGTGTTTCTCTGCTTATCTGAACCAGAGTGTTTGGTCTGAAAGAAATAACCAGTTCTTTGCATTGCTTCAGTGTCCTGTTACAGTTCATGTTACTAGAAGTGTTAGGTAACAGAACAGTTTTTGTGGATCATTCCAAATTATTCACATCAGCTCAAAATAATCAGTTGTGCTGTCTCACTGATGAGAACACTTCTGTTTCTCCTGGTGCAGTCAAATGCATTTCAGGTCCCTCTGTAGAGAGCCACAGCACCTTCCATTTTCTTTGCTCTAAAAGCAGTTCTCGTTGGATTTCAGTTGGTCATACAATTGGATACATTTAGGAACCTGACCATTCCTTAATAACAATCCGTCCAGAAGAAACCTGTGTCACTTCAAACTGCTCAGTGGAGCGTTCTGTACAGCTGAACTTAAATCCTGTTCTTTCAGATTCCTTATACATCTGTGTTTCATAGCTTACTTTTATTACATCATGACTTGATGCTTATACTTACTGGGCAGTGATAACCTCCTGTCATTGCATAGGCTTTTTTTTTTTCCTTCATTTGCTTGGGAACATTTTGAAGTTCCTCAGGTGTTTTTGTGTAGTGTTTCTTGTTTTTTTGTGTGTATTCAGCGTAGATTCTATATCATCAGTCAGTCCGAGACCTGTGCTGCTTTGCTAAGCGGATTGCACTAAGTTAAAAGAATTTTAATGTTGCAACAAAATCTGATGAAGGGATGGAAAGTCACAGTTAATCATCACCACCTGTAATACCTAGGCATGACCCAGAGCACGTGAGGTCCTGTGTTGTGCTTACTTATTGTAGGTTTGATTATTAACTCTTGCCTTTGCATCCGTTTATTAGTTTGTTACAACCTTAAAAATTCTTTTAATATAGTGTTTTTATATACACTTCTTTTCTAATTTATAGGAAATCTTCCTTTTAAACCACTGTTATTGTTAAATTGTGATGGCAGCGGCTCCTTTGGAGCCGCTTACATAGTGTATAGAAAACTTGTGGTGGTACAGTATCAGTACAGCATGGAGCCATGGCAACTAAATGAGGACAACGATGGAGAGGAGCAACCCTTGGGCCTGGGGGCACCAAATTTGGTGGGGCTCTCAGGGCTGAAAAAGAAAAGGGGCTGAGCCAAGAAGCACCAAGGGAATGTAAGAGAAGTCTCAAAGTATGTACAAGTGTTTTGTTCTCTTTTCTTTTACGATGAAAGATTCAAGGACACTTGTGGATTTTTGGTGTGTTTCGCAGGGCCAGGCTGAAGTTGGGCAACAGAGGGGGTGAGCAGAGGGTACCTGTAGGGGACAGCACGTTCTTACTGAGGTCTGCTGGACCAAGTTGTCAGTCCTCTTGGGGAATTTTCACTCCACTGCACATATATACTGACTTTGTAACTCCTTTTTAAGATTCTTATCAAACATTCTGAAAGTCGGTGGAGCTGAATTTCATCTTACCTACCCCATAAATGCTGTCTCCCTACTGCTTACTCTGATGTAGGTTGTTGTATCAAAACATGATGTATGTAAAAAGACAAACAAAAAAAAAAAACAAACACATTGCTTTTTGGCTTCCAGTCGAAGCATATATAATAAGTACATCTTCAAGTATTTTCATGCTTCTGTTTTTACATAGTATGTAGATTTTCTTGTTCATGTGCTGTCCAGCTCATTCACATAATGATGGATTAGAAACAATCCAATAATGACAGTTGCATTTAGTTTAACTGCTAGATTTCTTGAGGTGTCTGAAACTCAAACCCAGATCTTACCTAGCACAAGGTCCTCTTCACACATCTGATCTGGGAGCTAGTTACTCCTCTCCCTCCAAATTCTGGGCTGGGCTTGTAAGCTCCCTGAAGGCCTCTTTGTGCTGTGACAGTACAGGGGATTAGTACAATTAAAATCCTGACTGTATTGCTTAAAGTTAATAGAGGCTTATTACGAGTGCCATGTGTGAAGTGGGGTAAAGATGCTTCCAAACCTGCAGTTCTCTTATTTCTTGCATGTGGAGAGCACCATTTAAAAGCTATACTGGTGGCACAAGTAGGGAAACCACAAATGGCTGGTTTCAGGAATATTTCACCTTTCTCATGTGTCATCTAAGTTTATTCCTGGTGCCTTTACTTAATTCGGGATAATTTGAGATCTCATTTAAGTAGAAATACAAGAATTGTATTTTAAGCTGCTGTTAAAAAATCAACATCAAAGCTGCACGTTGAGTTGATTTTTTGGAGTAATACAAATTCTTGAATGTGCCCAGAAGAAAATTCTTCAGATGATGTGCACGGTGACAGAAGAAAACGTCACAAGTCGGACAGCATCTCGTTGACCTTTGACGAAAGCCTCTCCTGGTGTGTGGTCAGCGGGCTGTGCCGTGAGAGGAGCAATAGCAGCGATTCCACGGATTCCGTTTCCATTCCCGTGAGTCAGAGTGTATGTTCTTTGTGATCTGACCCGCTGACAAATTCTTACTGTATGGCACAGCGTTGAAAAAATGTCAGATGTCTTTTGTGTTTTTAGGTAAGCACTTCTTAGAAGCTGGAAGAAGAAAAGTAGTCACTGATAATCACTGTGATTTGTAATAGCTGTAGGCCTCTGGTGGTTCTACTGTAGCAAAGCTGCAGTGGCAGCATCTGTTGTCTTCTGAATTGTCTGAGCTCATACTGTATGCTAATACTTTTTCTTTTTTGTCAATGAAAAGTAGAGAATTTAATGACACATGCCAAAAGTCAGCATCTTCTTGCATGTCTTCTTACTCTTTTTAGGGGAGCCTTTGTGAAGCACTAGCAGCAGTCTCCAGGGTGGCCGTAGGCTGGCTGCTTCCTCTGTTGCAGAGGTGGCAGAAAGCTTTCAGATCTCACTTTGCTTTGCCAGCTGTAATTTGTCTCCTAAGTGCTATTCCACATACAGGAGCTGCTCTGATTTCATTCATAGCTCCTACATTGTTTGAGTTCTGTCATCTTAACAGTAGTGGTTATGGACATGGACTGGTGAGGTTGAACGTATTTTCTTTCTTTTCGTTCAGGATCTCGATGCCAGCTCACTAAGTGAAAACTCCGATTGGTTTGACCATGGTTCTGTTTCAGACCAGTTTAGTGTAGAGTTTGAAGTTGAATCTATTTATTCAGAAGACTACAGCCATAATGAAGAAGGACAGGAGCTCACAGATGATGATGAGGTACTTTTTTATTTATTTTTTTATTTTTTTATGAATATTGAGATTCCAGCAAGCAGCAGCAGCAATCCTTCAGGTGTGCTTCATGACAGATGGCATCCAGACGTTTGATTCCAGGTTGCTAGCTGGGGTTGATATCTGTGTGGTTGAGACTGTTGTTACATAACTAATCACAGAGGAGAGTTCATTTGGAGCACCTGCTGAGCTTTTGACAACACTTGTGAATGAAAACTATTCCTTATAACGTTAGCAAAGGAATGTTTCTAAGTCATTTGCTTCAGTGAATACATGCTTCATAGAGGCATGCTTAAATGCTGATTTAGAAATTTTCATTAAGAGGTTTAGAGACAGCAGTCTTGTCACTGTTGCCATCTGGATCTAGATATCTGGACTGTCAGGAGGGAAGCAGGAAAATGCTTTTTTTTTTTTTGTCAGTGTTCTGTTACTTAAGAGCTAAATTGACTCATGGCAAGATCAGGTAAGTACCAAAGGCAGAATCAGACAGGGGCACACATGATTCCTGGGAGGGGAGGAATGGGACTGGAGGTAGTGACTTACAGTGAGTTTAGTCATCTTTACGTTCTTCCCTCAGATATTTTTACACATTAATGAGTCTGTCCCCACCCTGGGCCACCTTTACACCAGAATGATCTGCCCCAGCTCCATGGCTCTTGTTCTGGGAGCCCAAAATGGATGCAGTACTCCAGATGTGGCCCTGCCAGTCTTGGGTGGAACCACCTCTCTGGAATTAGTTCCTTCTATTCAGACACTGTTTTTCTTCAAAATGTGTTCCAGGTGTGACTGATTTGGGGATGGGAGAAGAATCTTTCACAGGATTTGAATTTTGTGGAGTTACTTTTTAACAGAGAGTATATACACTTTGTTACTGCATTTAATTAAAAATAGTCTATCAGAATCAGATTTTTAGTTGAATACCGTGTGTCAGTTACATCAACGCTTCCATATTTTTAATTCAGGTGTATCAGCTGACGATCTATCAGGATGAAGATAGTGATTCTGATTCGTTCACTGAAGATCCAGAGATTTCTCTAGCTGTGAGTAAAATCTTGACTGGCCGAGCATCAGTTGGGTGAACTAACAATTGGTTGAGGCACGGAGATGAATCTGAAACATGGGTGCTTTAAAAAATGTCTTTGAGTTTCCTAGTGCACTAAAAAACCACAGGCTTGCAGCTTCATTGGCTTAGTGGGAAGGAATTATTTCGAGCCTGGATCTGACTTGTACAAAATGGAAAAAGAAAACAAAGAAAGGGGAGAAAAAGTGATTAAGCATCGTATATTATAAAAAAAGCTGTTCCTTTAAGGCATAGTATCTAGTTTTATTGTCCAGCCTGAGCAGACCAGTCCATAGCACGGAGATGTGAAGGCAGTCCTGTTTGCAGGACAGCGCTGTACGATTGTTACATGGCTTTTGTTAGGTTCTGTGGGAACGTTCCTGCGGTGTGGGAGGAAGGGCAGGATTTCAGAGCAAAACATGGGAAAAAAAACATTATAATTTAAAAGCATCTTCATTTGTTGCTCATGATAGGTGAAGGTTGACTAATGCTGTTTTCAAGAACTGAAATGCTTGGCCCTTCACGGTCTGCCGTCCGTGTAAAGCACGGTGCTGCTCTCCCCGTGCTCTGTTCTCACCGAGCAGTTAGTGTCATATGCTGTTGATGTCGCTGTTGCTATTCAGAACTCAAATCATTTCAAATAAGCAGCTCATTATTCTCATATTTTCCACCTCTGCGCGTTAATTCTGACGAGGGTGTTTGTCCTCACGAGCGAAGCGTGCCTTTCCTGAGCTGGTGGCTTGGTTTGGTGCGGCAGGGAGCGAGCTGTGATGCACGGCGATGCAGCCCCGCTTAAATGGCGGCGGTGGTGCCCCCTCGCGTGGTGCTCGGCGGTGTCGGGGCGCCCTCTCCCGGCCGCTCTGCGTCATTGTTCGGTGTCCCTTCGTGTCCGCCGGCTTCCAGTTGAGCTCCTCATTCCAGTTGAGCGACCATTTGCTTGAAGTTTCTTAAATACCGCCTAAGAAATAGTAAGCCGTTACTGCTAGGCTTCTATTTCACAAGGCTACTGTAAGAAGGAAGAAAAATAGAGTTGTATAAAATAAGGTTGTCTTAAACCACGGCTGAGTGGAATTCTTAGATAAAAATGTTAGCTCAAAATCGCTGTTATTTTGTCATGAATTCGTAATGATCTCTGAATACTCCTGTTGTGAGCGTTCCAAGTGGCTTAAGCTGTTTCAACCTTTAATTTGCTGAAGGATTACTGGAAGTGCCCTGAATGTAGCGAAATGAATCCTCCGCTTCCACGGCATTGCCACAGATGTTGGGCCCTGCGCGAGGACTGGCTTCCCGATGAGAAGAGTGCCAAATTGGCCAAGAGCAAACTAGAAGGCTCTTTCCACCTGGAGTCTGAAGAAGGCTTCGATGTTCCAGACTGTAAGAAGGCGAAAACGAATGAAGATAAAGAACCGGCTGTGGAGGAGAATGAGGATAAAGCCGTGCAGATATCTGAGTCCCAGGAAAGTGAAGATTTCTCTCAGCCGTCTACGTCCAGCAGCGTCTTTTGCAGCAGTCAGGAGGACTTCAAGGAGCCCGAGAAGAGAGAAATGAAAGACAAAGAGGAAAGCGTGGAGTCCAGTCTGCCTGTTAGCAGCATAGAGCCCTGTGTCATATGTCAGAGCAGGCCGAAGAACGGCTGCATAGTGCACGGCAAAACTGGACACCTCATGTCATGTTTCACGTGTGCGAGGAAACTGAAGAAGAGGAACAAACCCTGTCCGGTGTGCAGGCAGCCCATACAAATGATTGTGCTAACTTATTTTGGCTAGGGGGATGGAAGGCAGCAAAAGGGACTCATAAACTGTACAGCAAATAAGAGAGTAAGAGATTATTTTTATACGCTTATTGCAGATTAATATTTTGGGTGTCTTTACGTTTGGTATGAAAAGTCATTGCTGAAGTAAATGCACTGGAATTGTTCAGTTCAGCCTGATATTTGCTAGTTAACTTAACACTGAAGTTTTTAGATCACTCTCAATAGAAATAACCAATTCCCGTTGGTCAATGTTTGACTTCCCAGGTGTTTTACTGTGCATAAATCAGTGATATTTCAATTATAGTACTGACTGCAAATACTGCAAGCCCCAGTTCAGTGGCGATCAGAGGAGGGACGTTTTGAAGAGTTCATTTTAAGTCCGTTAAGAAAGAAGATTCTCTACATTCCTCTCTCTGTTGCCTAGTGAAAGCACCAGGCAGAATCAGAACCATCTGAGTAAGTCAATGGAAGAACAGAATAGAGCCTTGTTTCCCTCACTCCCAAAAAATCAAATCCCTTCAAGAGGGAGATCTTGGATGCCTGTCAGGATGCCATGGAAGCTGTGGTAGAAAGTAACATTCGAGATGTTGGAAATAGGAGAGGGCACTGTGACTTTTGTTTTTGTAATGTACTTTGTAAGCTTCAGGGCTGTATGAGCTGCAAGAAGTGGCTGCCCAGTTACAGTCTTACAGTTACCTCTTAAATATCCTGAGAAAGAGACTGCGGACACATTGTGTGGCTGTGGTGGTCTGTGCTGTCCTCGTTATTGTAACAGTGTCTGAAAGATGTGAACAGAAAAGATAAATGAAGAGCTTAGCTGCAGAGCAAAGCAAATCAGCAATAATAGGGGATATTCATAGGTTGTTTATTTTTCTGCACTTGCATAGAAATAGTAAGATAAAAAGTTCACCTCCACCTGCAGAGAGAAGCTCTGTGATTGCGTTTCACCCAGATGCATAAGTTCAGCTTTCTAACCTTACCATTCCCTTTTGTACCACAAGAATGTTGAAAACCTACCACAACATGTTTGGCCAGGTAAGACTTTGTCTCAGTTAGATCCATCCGTCCTTTCAGCTCTCACATCCTCACTGTACTTCCATAAAGCCTTTGTGAAATGTATTAGTTTCTTTATTAAGAAGTCTGCTCATGGACTTTGTTGTGTGATGCCTTCCCTTTGCAGCGCCAGCACAAAAGTGTGCTGGCACAAAACCCTGTGTGGTTAAAACTGCTTCCACATCAGAGCTCCGAAATATTTATTCTGGTGTAGGTGCTTGGAAAGCAGGACTGGAAACACCAGTAAGACAGGGAAGTACCTGCTGATTCTCCTAGGTACTTCCTTGTGTAAAATAAAAGATGTGTAGTACAAATGTTGTTTGTACAGTTGAGCTGCCTGTTGGGAGCTACTGCTAAAAGATAACCAATGTCTCTGAAGCTTTGCTGTTCATTTTAACTAAGCAAACAGGGAACTCAGTTGCATGGTCCTTCAAAGAAGCCATTGCTTGATGTGCACATTTCTTGTTCCTTGCAGTTTGTAAAGGGGCAGCAGTCGGTGGGGAGCTGCTGAAGCTGTTGCAGGCTTTCATGCTGGCCTTTGGTAATCCTTCAGCCTGACGTGGAGGAGTCCTCTGGGCGGTGTTGAAATTCCTCAGCCAGCACTGCTTTTCACAGGTGGCTCCATTAACACTGCTTCCTCTTCACTTGTATTTGATAAAGTGAAGCTTGCACAGACTGCTCGGTTTAGCAAAAGGTAAAACGGGAACATGCAGCACAAGTGACTTTTCCCTTTGTGATCTAAAATCTTACTTCCTTTGCACATATTCTTGTGGAGAGCAGCCCCCTGTGCTCCATCCAGTGCCATAGTTAGGTCATTCTGGGGCCTGCGTCCCTGGCCGTGCTACTCTGTCAGAGTAAATTCTTGTCTTGAGTGATGTTTTCTGGCTTAATATTGAACAACCAGGGAGGTTTGTTGTTTGTTTGTTCTTGTCTTTTGCTTTGTGCCTTACAAACAAGGGAGTGCTGGCGTGTGTCTCATTTCCTACCGGAGCAGCTGCTGGGGCTGTGTGCGGTGCGGGGCACAGCAAGACCCAAACGGGAGCAGTGTTTGGTCTGAAGTGCTGCACCCTTTGGGTTCATGGCCACGTGGTCACACTGCGCCGTGCTGCCTCTGGGGCAGGTAACCATTGCCCATCCTCAGCTACTGGTGTGGAAGTCAGCACTGCTGTGGCACAAAAGCAGACTCTTGTTCTTGCTTGGCGAGGACTTTGAGATCGTTATTTAATATTGTACACATTTTAATCGTTAATTTATTGCAGTTTGTAAATATTCTCGTGCTTACAGTTAGCGTTGTGAGCTTTAATTTATTGAATCGGTCTGTTGGTACCTGTACAGATAAAGAAATGGTAGCATTGTAACAGAGGTACGGCATCTCCCACTGCAGCCACGTGCTGCCCTGCTGTGCTGTAACGCCCGAGGGCAGTGTCTGGAGGGTGGGAGGCAGCACAGCGGTGTCTCTGCTGTTTGGGAAGTGACCGGGAGCCACAGGACTGAGAAGGGCACAGTTCTGGTAACTGTGTGCACTTCAGGTGGGCATTAGTTGGGTACAGCTGCTGCAGGAGCTCACCGTTGTTTTAATAGAGTGCAAGAAAACCACTTTTGGATTAAACACTTTTTTTCCTCTTAGCTAAGAACGCTAAGTACGAAGTGAAATAGCCGAGACAGCTGCCAGAGCTGCCTTGGTCCAGCATCTGACACTGAGAAGTGCTGGGGCTGGTGAATGTTAAATTAATTGGGAACATATAATGCTGAATCTTCAGCTCTATGACTGCAAAAGTCCATTGCCTTTTTTATCTGTTAGAAATCAGTGGGAGTGAAGCAGGGGTTCTGATGGTATCAAGTGTTGGTGCTGCACAGTGGTTTTACAGAGCAGCTCCCGTGGAGCGTTGTCTGTTGGGGGCACAGCGGGGCTCTGGCTGCAGCTGCAGTGAGGAGGTAGATTGATTCACAGAGGGGAAATACGCTGCAGAATGTAGCTGATGAGGCGTTGCATTGATTTCTGACAGCCTGCTACAATTTTAGCACCGAGTTCCAATTCCTGTGTCTGTTTAAATGTCATTCTCTGAAACTTCTGTGTGGATGTGAAACTGCATGGAGGACTTCAGGCTCATTTTTCTCCTGCAAGACCAAGATAAGGACAAAAAGCAGTTCCTCATTCTTAGAGAGGGCACCAACAAGGATAATTATTTTCAGAAAGCCATGTTCTTACAGGAGGGAGAGTAGAAAACTACAAGATGAAACATGAAGTGCAGGTGGGGGGCAGAGGGAGGCTTGGAATAGTTGAGGGTGGTGGCTCATGGTGTTGCTTCCAGCTAGGGTATGCTTGCTTAACACAGGTGCACTGGAGAAGAGAGCATTTCTGTCATATATATTGTCTGTGTAAGAGTTGTTGATGCTTTAAGGAGTGCTTTCCACTAGGTGTTGCTTTCAGGGAGCAGTCACCATCCTGATGTAACACCTACAGCAGCTGGCGGTGTTTCCAAAAGCAGAGTCGTACTTTGACTGTGTGCAGCTGGAGCCGCTGCTCAATGGGCACTTGTGTGAGGTTCCATCACGGTGCAGTTTGGCTGCTCCTGGAGCACTGTCCCCTGCTCAGTGCCACAGTGGGCCCACTTCTGCCTGCTGCACTCAGCAACATACAGCTCTCCACTCCCCTGACAAGAGGGATTTCCAGTGTGTACTACACTTGTGTTTGGGTTTCAAGTTTCTCCTTTTCTGAGGAAACTAAACATTAAATATCTCTGTAAAAGCTTTAAATAAACATGTTTATAGCCTCCTCAGCGCTTCTTGTTTCTCGTGCATATTTTGAGTTGTGAAACAGCAGTGCAGGTCCCTGGGGGAGGCAGTGCAGAGTCACCTCCTGCAGCATCTGCAAAATGTTTCAGAACACACGTGTGGAGTGGTACCAACTAACCTGCTTAATAATGCACAGCTTCCCTGGAAATGAGCTGCAGCTGCCCAGCCAAAAGGAGTCTGCAGTGGGAGCATGCAGTGCCGTGCTGGTGGTGCAGTCCTCCTTGTGTGCCTTGCTGCTGTTGCTGTGTGGCACACAGGGGATGAAGAGCAAGGGACTAAGGCCATGAGACGCAAAAAAACCCAACAAAACAAAACACTGTTGTACAGTTGTAGAAGACTGCTTCTATGTATTTTTCAGAGACTTAAGTCACAACTGTTGAAAGCAGTGTTCCTGCAGCACCACCGCCCTTTGGCACACAGCTCCCACTACTTACTCCTTTTTTTAGAACATGTATTACTGATGTTTCAGTCCCGATCAGGCTCATCTGTCTAGACAGGAAAGAGAGTTAAAAGTGTCATTCCTCATTTGTGGCAGTGGCTTTATTATGAGACATTAGGGTTGCTTACACGTGTGTGGGCACACAAACTGCTGGTCCAGCAAAGCACCACTGGGGAGCACGTGCTGCACAATCCCAAGCTCTCTTTGAACTCTGTCAGTTCTTAAAGTGCGGCAGGAGCACTGCAGCAAACACCTGCAGTTACCAGTGCCACGGGCTGTACAGTAAAATAGTTCTGTAGAAAAGTGACAGCGTAATTAAAGTAAAACATTTGATTGTCAAGGCAGTATTTTACAAAACGCAACAGACACGATTAAAAACCTAATTCTCAGCTTCACAAACACGCTCTGTGACATCAGAGCTTTGTTCCAGAAGCTGTATTCGTGTGGGAGGGTTTTGCCACGTGGTGTAATCCCTGACTTCATTTGAAAATGGCAATTGTAACGGTCACTAAAACCAGGATGTGCAGAGTTGGTTTTACTGCAGCTGAAGAACGTTCGAGCTCCTGGTACAGAGGAATTCTGGGGCACGAAGCTGCTCCCGGTTTCACAGAGAGCTCAGGAAAGGAGAAGTCTTGCTTCAGAGCACTGAAGTTCGCAGTGTTGTCGGCTATGTCCACCGTCTTCAGCACTGATTTAAATCCTGGTACCGTAGCCTGGGAACGAGCACAGAGGATTTCTTGTTTGGTTTTAAACACTGAGTTCCGCTGGGAAACTTGTTTACAGTTTCGGAGTATAGGAAAAATGTTCTAACTGTAAATTGAGCTACAACAAGAGGAAGTAACAATAGCCGAACTGGGAATGGTAACCCAACGCTTTTTCTCCCCCTCCCCACAGTTCCCAAGGCTCTGCTAACTCTGCTTTTGGGTCCGTGCCTCGCAGTGGACGAACCAACTGAACTGCTTAACGCAGTGTGTCTCCTTTGGGGCGTTCCCCTTGTAAGGTGTTGCTGCTGATGGATTGCTTGCCTCTGCAGGCCAAGGGAAGGACTGCTGCCATACTCCTTTCACAGACTGCAGCACAAAGGTGAAAGGGACAGGAAGTCAAATGCTTGGAGGAAGCTCACAGAACCACAGAACCATAGGGGTTGGAAGGGACCTCTAGAGATCACTGAGTCCAGCCCCCTGCCAAAGCAGCTCCCTAGCCCAGGTTGCACAGGTAGGCGTCCAGGCGGGTCCTGAAGACTTCCAGAGGACTCCACCACCTCTCTGTGCAGCCTGTGCCAGTGCTCCATCACCCTCTCCCATGATCCTCTCCCGTGATGTTCAGGAGAGTTGACAAGACTGATGTTTGAGTGGAGGGAAGTCTTTTCCCTGGAAGGTGACAGAGGAGGAGTCTCATCACAACCAGCTGTGATTTTCTGGTGGTTTTTTTTTGGCTCAAAGTCCACGGGAGCACCACATGTACAGGAGAGGGAATCGTGCAGTCACACTTGAGGGCAGACCCTGGGCTGGCACCTGCCAAATATGAGACAGTACAGATGCCCTCTAATGCCTGCTGACACCACCCTCAAAACAGCTGTCAGCACTGGCCCTGCCTGGGGCTACGTGGCTCCCAGCCCCTGCCTCCTCACCCTGTAAGAGCTCGGAGCTCTGTTTCTAGCAGCTCAAGCCACCCTCAGCACCATCCATCAGCTGTCTCACATGGTCCACCATCCAGGTGGTTGGAGTGCTTATTTCTGGACATCTCAGGGACAGGAAATCTTAACTGTATTCTAACACCTCCTTACTACTGACTCAAGATTACTTCAGAAGAAAAATCTGCCATTGAGTCCTGACAGCTACGTTTGACTCAAGCAAGTTCAGCTTATTCAACTGTATGGGTTCAGCCTGGCCGTGCTCAGGGACTCAAAGCAGTTAGGATAACTCTGGAAGGCAGCAACTTACATTGATCACGTACTTCCCAGGCAAAAGGAGAAGGAAGTACTCGCCGTGCTCATTTGTTCTGTAGGGGCAGATGTGAGGCCTCCCTTTGGCTTCCACGATGGCGTTGGGAATAGGATTCCCGTTCTTATCAGTAACCTGACCTTTGACTCCTGTGGAGGAGGAAGAGGAAAGATAACAGCACGTACTTGCAACAAGCTGCCCTCTGGTGAAGTCAGACTGTTTGCTGCTGGATGCACTTAAAGGCCACTTCAGTGATTTCAAGTACATCTAATAATATCACCAGTACTTATATCTTACTGGAGGGAATGGAAAGAGAAATTCCTTTCTGTTGTTGTTAGTAGCTTCCCCTGACTTTAGAAAACAGCGCTGTAATCATAGAATGGCCTGAGTGAAAAGGATCTCAAAGATCATGCAGTTTCAACGCCCCTGCTGTGGGGCAGGGTCACCGACCAGTAGAGCAGGCTGCCCAGAGCCACATCCAGCCTGGCCTTGGATGCCTCCAGGGATGGGGCATCCACAGCCTCTCTGGGCAACCTGTTCCAGTAACCTTTGCTTCTAAATCTCACTTGCTGAAGGCATCATACATACTTGTTAGATGCATTCCCACATACCACCCTAAAACGGGCAGTGTCAATAAGCAAAGCAGCAGTTGGACATTCATGGCAACAGAATCCAGTATCAGCAACAGACTCACACAAACCCTTTAACTCGCTGCAAAACGTCACTGATTCACTAAGCAGATTTCTTCAACTGTGAAGGACAGACCCTGCTTCAGAGGCCTTCAAGATACAAATTCCAAACAGCAGAGATCCACGGAACATTGAGCGCGTGTACATACTCATTTAGAGACCTTCAAAATAAAATGACTGCCCCATGGCTGCCCAGGAAGGCAGCTCCCAGAGGGGCCCACCCCTCAGTGCTCCCCAAGCACACACACAACGCTATGCAGCGCCGTAGGAGCACCTGCTGCCCCACGCCCAGCACAGCCAGAAGCTCTCCTCTCTTACTATCCCTGCCCTTACAGCACTCATCATTCAGGTCTTTCCCTGAACGCAGGAGCTCCCGGGTTTGTGCCTCAGCCACGAGCCCCACCTCCAGCCCAAACTGCAGAGTCGTTCCTCCTGTGCCCACCAGCCCATCCTCAGCCTTAGCTGCCAGTCCGGCCACTACCCACCTAGGTGTACTTGCTTTATATATTCAACCAGAGCAACTTTGTTGTCTCTCCAGAATTTCTCCAGCTGCTCTGCTGGAGGATATTTACAGCATGACAGCTCCAACGTGATTTCAAAACACTGTCCCCAGACGTAGTTGTAATCTTGCATTCCACCTTGAAAGGAAAATAAAGCAAAGTGCTCAATGGCAAAGAAGCACCAGAGGTCAAGCAAGAAGAAAAAGTGAAAAGCGTTGCTAATTGCATCACACTTGTAAAATCAGCACGTAAAAGCAGACAAATTATCCCTCAACACCATATGTAAATATACTGCTTCCCGTGGAAAAGTAGCTTAATAACTTGTAGAATCTGCTTGCTTTTTAAAGCACAGTGGTGTCTTAGAAATGATGACGGTTGCAGTTGAAAAAGGGTAGGTCTCTGACTCTGAAACTCAGGAGGCTTTTCAAGCTCTCCCAACCCAATGGAGATGCACTGATTCAGGGGCGAGCACTGAGCCTGCCTCTCTGAGCTGACCCAAGAGCCCTTAAAGGGGCTGAATTCGGACTGCCAAAGCAGCACGCAGGGCCACAGCCCACAGGACCCATGTTCTATTTGGCCACATGTAAACAGAAATTATTCAGTTTATTTTAAAAGGATAATACATGCACAAAACATTGGTTTTCTTTCTGAAAAGAGCAGAGGTTCTCACAGCGGTGCTAGAGCAGTGGGCACGTGGGGCAAGTGTGCAATACATGCCCTAAGGGAGGACACAGAAGAAGCCAGAGAACAAAAGCTGCCCCATTCACTCTCATCACTGCTGATCAGGAGTCTGCAAACCTGTTTCCCACTCAGGGTTGGGGTTGGCTTACTCATTTCATTAGCTACTCCACTCAACCCTCACAATCACTGCCCTTATCATCTAAGGTGGCAGATGCAAGAGGGAATCTGAGGTAGCTGAAAAAGCAGCACAGAGATTCTTACCTTCCAGCTGGTACCAGGAGTACCCATTGGTAATGCCATCTGGGAAGGTCTGCCTGCTGTCACACCCAGTCCCTTTGTACATGCTGGCATGGTTGAAAGAATAGGTTTTTGCCAGGTGAATGAAAACATCGTCATCCGGAGACCTGCTGTAACCATTTGATGTGCCAGTAACTGTGGAGCAAAGACAGCCATCATGTAATTCTCTTCACTGATAAAACATACAGGGGAAGAACTCCCCTGACAGTCAAAGCATGCAGAGAATTTTGCCATCCTTTTTTTGTCCTTGGTGCTTATCAAAGTCCATCCACCCCAATTCAAAAGCTGAGAAACACCTCGGAGAAAACCTTATGCTTTGATGCAGCAAAGACTTCTAAAATGAATCAGCTGTGGAAGAAAGGGCACGCTGCTGGCTTACCTGAGTTGCCATTATCAAACGTGTAACTGGCAACCAGGGCACCCCCATGCAGGTTCGCAGAAAGAACAAACGTTTCATTTTTTATCCAGTTTATCACTGCTTGAGTCTCCGGCTGAATGACATTGCTGTTATGTTCAAAGGCATCGGGAAAATTTCTGTTCAGGTCTTCTCCATTCTTATTGTACCTTGGAAAGAGAGAAGGCACTCCTGTTACCTTTCTGCCCGTAGGCACCTGCACAGAAGTCGAGAGCTGGGGCACGCTGGCGCCTTCAGCAAGCAGGCAAGATGACCATTGCAAATTTATCTCCTCAAGCATTCAGAAAATAGACTTCAGCATGCTTCCTGTCAGCACCTGGCTCCTCATAAACGCCAAACAACTCTGTTGTATTTCAAGTAGAAACAGAATACGCACATCGTACTTGCTCACAACTACACACGCACGAACTAGAAAAAAGTAACTCGGGTGTGAAGGGTGTGGTCCTTCTTCATGCACTTCTCTCATTTGTTCAGGAAGGCAGAGGTAACTAATGGATGGTGGAGAGCACTGTACTGCTGTCACTGTATGTAGAGCAAAAACTTTGACTGAGATGCAGAATGCTCACGAGTTTGCTTTTTCTTCTTATTCCAGCTTAGTCCCCTTAGTATTTCTTCCCATCCTCTCACTCCCTCCTCTTCTTCCCTCTTTTAGCTAGTTAAACTTTTCCTCCCCTTTCTGATCTCTGCAAGTTACGTTAAAAAAGCAAAAGCAGTGCAAGATGCAATGCTAGGTTATGTTTTCCTGTGTGTGAGGCTTTTTCCCCAGCACAGTACCTATTAGAGCAAGCTGTGCTTGCGTAGCTTTTCCCTCTGACTAACTAGATCTGCATTCAGTACGAACTGCAAACACAAAGACGGGTTATGTAGCTCTCCAATTGAAAAAGATCTCTGTGGGCGGACAATTTTTTTTTTCTGGTAGTACTCTAAAGGTCTAAAGAGGTCACTGTGCTTCTATTCACAGCCCGGGTCTCCTGCCCAGAAGGTCAGGTCGTTATGTCCCTCTGACTAATTTTCTCTAACCACACCACGTACAAACATCTGCTTGACTCACTCTTCCAAAAACTCTGCTGTAACAGGGACTCTTCTGAACAGCAGAGGCCAAACTGAGCCCTAACACATCCACGGGGCTGCTCTCCACTCAGTATGATTCAGCCTCCCAGCTATCTCCAATTATTACTCCACACCCATTTCCCTTACCCACTCCCACCCACCTAAGCTACCCGTACCTTCCTCGTGAGTAATAGCAGTCGGGCACTACTGTAGCTTCAAAGCCATCGGGGTTCATCGTTGGCATGATGTGAATCCGGGTATTATTGAGTAAGCGGGTAATAGCTGGGTCACGTCCATAGCTGGTCACCAGGTGGTCTATCAGGTGGAGCAGGATTTCTCTCCCCACAGTCTGGGAAAGAAGCAGAGGTTTGTTTTCTACAGCAGACTTAAAATATAAAACAGAACATCCCCAAACCCCAACATATGGGTGTCTTTTTTGGTATGGTTTGTTTTGAACTGGATTACAGAGGCATATAAGAGCCTTCTGGTCAATACTGTTCTGTTTCATGCTCTCCCCACTGTTACATTTAATGTAATTCAAAAGATGAAAAGGAGTCACTGGAAGGTTTTCACGAGGGTTTTAAACCCAGATCAACCAGAACTTTTTCTGTGATGGGAAAGTGACTGCGTCAGCTACGCTACTTAAATCCTGTATAGATAAGGCACAGCCTTATCAAAACCTAAAACTGCAGAGGCTGCCTGTTAGGGATCACGTGGGCCTGGAAACGCAGTGCTGCATTATCGCAGTGGCTCTGCAGAGTCAGCTCTGTGTCAGTGCCTGAGGGTCCCCGGGCATCGGTGCTGTGCATCACCACATGGCAGCAATGGCTGAGGGGAAGGAAGGAGGCTCCTTCCATCTGTCAGGGTGCTAGAAAGCCAGATTTCCTTCTTCTTTATCTCCTTTTCTGTGAAGCCAGTGTTAATGCAGGCCCGAGAGAGGCTGACCTCCACTACAGGGAGTAGAGAGGCCCCACAGACACTTTTGTTGTACTTTGTTACGTGGCATTTTGTTGTCAGAAACACGGGCGTTGGGGAAATGGAACAGGTACATACAAACCCTTCGCCAAAGATGGAAGAGCCTTTTTGATGCAACCTACTGATGGAGGAAGGGCAACAGCAGGAGGAAGCTAAATACCCATTTTCGTTCACATATGTTTGAGTAAGTCACAAAAACTGTTGGGACATTCTCCCTTTGGTCTGCTCTGACAGATTTCAGCCAGTTCAGACCAAAGTTGCTCTGTGCCAGCAACCACAGCACAGCACGTTCACTGCACCACGCTTTCCGGGAGCACTTTCTATAGCGACATGACCCATGCCTCAAGGGAGCTGCGGGGTTCCTAATCTCAAGCCGGGATGGGAACAAGTCAAGACTTGCAACTGGATGTGCTCTGTAGATAGCTTATCTCTACTTTGCTCCAGAACCGAGCCTGGTAAATCACAGCAGGCTCCAATTGCAAGCTATAGAGTCTCGGTATTGTTTAGAATGAGTCCTGCTGCACTAAGACCGAAGTACCACAAATGGTCCTTCCCCTCCTCCTAAACTGAGAAACACAGTATTACATTACTGAAGGAAAATGGCTGACACCTTCTTGCTTGCAGACTGGTACAGGGTAAGGTAAATAAATGAAGGTGAAACCAGAGGGAAGGAAATCCTGTCCTCAGCTGTTTGCCACGCTTATATCTTGTTCAGTTTTCACTTTAAGTGGCTCCGCTTGTAGAGGTGAGTGGGAACACAGACACTATCCAGCGTGAGCTCTGCCTGCAGAAGGCAGGTTGGTACAGCTGCACCACAGCTCAGGGTGGGAGCAAACAGCATCTCAGTTATCCAGCAGCTGCCATTTATCCCAGGAGGAAGATGGGAGAGCAGCAGTTCTAATATAGCTGCACTAAGCTGCAGCTCACACTGCTTGAAATGTCTCACTCGGAGAAGATTACTGCCTCTGAGCTAGTACTTGATCAGTTCTGCAGGTTGTATAAGGAGAAATGACTTTTTCCCACCCTGCCCTGGATAGATTTGCTCCTAATTTGGTTATTATCTGTCAGTTCCTGAAGGTCTTCTGCAAGACCCCCAACCACCAATCTGCTGGGGGAAGCAGCACTAACAAATGCATTGTCTGTCCCAGTAACTAGCAGTTCTTCTGCTCTCTGCAGCAAATGGACTTTAATGGGGCAAAAGAAATCCCTAACTTCCCCCGTGGCTGGCATCTTTCAAATCAGCACATGGGAGCAGACCACTCTGCAGGTCTGCTAGATTTACTCTGTGAAGTGTAAGAAGGTATGTGACAGAACCTGTCTTGTATATGCAGCTCAGCTCCGGCGCTGGGTGATAAGACATCTTGGGAAGCAGGCAGGGCAGGGGGAAGAAAGGAGGGGAGAGATGTCAGCCAGAGCATGGCCCTGGGCATGAGAGATAAAGGAAGGAGACTCAGAGAAACAAGAACAGCTCTCCCACAGAGAGAGCTGAGCTGCAGGCAAGACTGGGCTGCTCCTTGGAGAAAATGGGAAAGAGCCCCTGGTCCTACAGTGCTCTGTGTCTGGTAAGAAGAATAATCTCAAGATTATTAAAAAAAAAAAATTGGAAAGAAAAAGAAAGCAAAAAAGATACAGGGAGAGAAAGTGGCCAAAAAAAGACAGTGTTCATAAATAATGGAAGTTCAGCCATGCTTCATGGATGATGTTCTTGGTAGTAGTAGGCTTATTTACACTCATAGAGTATATAGAGCTTATAGAACACTAAACAACAATCCTATTTCATAGAATCCCCTGCTTAGCTATTGCCATACCCAAGTATGGAGTACGTGGAACAGTTCAGCTACCACCTGTCACAAAGGGTGCTCTGAGAGTTCTGCATTACCACTCAGTTTTGTCAGAATAACAGAAGAGTGTTGCTTTGGTCCAGAGTACCTCAGCTTTCTTGACAAGGCACACCTGGAGATGTTTGAAGGAAGGGGAAGGGAGACTTTTAGCTCAAGTTTTGATCAAAGGCTCAGAAATCTCCTAAAGCCAACTTTTACCCTGACTGGGGAGTTCAGCTGTGCCGCTGGAACAAAGCTACAGGCCTTTTATTTTTTTTCACTCAAGGGCTTCAAATAACTCTGGATATGCTGGAGGCAGGCTGCTGACAGGAACATCAAGGACAAGCACCTCAGCATGCCTCTCATCTTGTGGAGAGCAGAGGAAAGTTTTCATGTCTTTGGTTTTAACTGCAGCATCCCATAAGCAATGGGCTCTCTCCCAGGACTACTGCAGCTCAGATGAGCCCTTCTCGCCACCTCTAGGGACACAGTTAGGCATTAAGATCCTCTGAGTGCTTTCAGATGTCCGAGTTCCTTTCCATGCCCGAGAGGGAGAAAGTCATTGAAAGAAAGTCACTGAAATGACTCTCAGTGATCCTCTGAATGCAGAGCCATGTGCTGGGAGGTGGATCCCCACTGCAGAGCAGGGTGTGACTGCCCTTTCTGAAAACACACACCTTAAACCTGACAGTCACTTCTGGCCCGGCTGGGTCAGCACCCAGCTCAGGTTCTGAAGCATTCTGAAGCATTCAAGAAGCCTGAGCTGCAACTCATTAAAAGATTAAGGTTAACTGTGACCGTACCTGCGCCCTAATGCTTCACTCCATCACCTCTGGTTTTAAATCATTTTTATTACCCCGCGGTACAGACCTAATGCCAGGGGACTATGGGTGGATAGACTCTGCCCATTTTTTAAGACCCAAATTCTTTCCTTAAACACGGCCTGTTTTTTCAGTTCAGCTATGTTGAAAGAGATCCAATCCATCAGGTAGGACCTGTTTCGGAGCAGCACAGCCCCGCCACTCTCCCTGCTCCAGCCCCAGCTCCCATGCAGCCCCAGCACAGTGCACCTCCCCACCTAAGGGAGCAGCATCACAGCGCAGAAGCCAGCAGCCCTCAGGCTTATCGCCGAGATGCCACACATGTAAGGCATTCTTTTTTAACACTTGTACAGCATTAATTATTACGCTGTGACACGCCCCACCGTGTTTGTCCTACTTTGCTGAAATCCACCAGTCGTAAAGGCACTGCTCACACCATTTGGCACATAGCCATTTCTCTCTACAGCAGTGATCACCATGGAAATACCACGTGTGTGGGGACTGCAGTTCGTTTTTACAACTGAAGGAAGGAGCAGCACAACACCAGCCTGCTTTTGAACCAGCAGCTGGCGTGTTGTTTCTGCCTGGACAAATTCTGATCTGCACAGCTTTCACCTGGCTGAGACAGGGGTCACTGCTTTTCCCATTCAGGAGGGTGAGAGTCAAGACCAGAAAGGTAACTGAGGGCAGGCAGCAGCCCCACCTGTGTTGGAAGAGATCTCAGCAGCATCGAATGTTCTTAAAGTGAGGTTAAAAAATAGATTTGGTTGCTGGGAATTCTGAAATGCCTCATGCCTCCAACCTTCTTTGCATCATATCGCCTGATACCAAAACCAGGTAGAAAATAGCTCCCTATATATTAGATATAAGTATATATATCTTGTACAATACATATAAAGGACAGCAGAACGCATCCTGAAAATTCATTATTGCATCCGTATGCTATAAAATCTGCTACCTTCTGACCAACCCAGTGATAAAAGATAAATATCTTACTGTATGGGGATATTTCGATTGCACAAAAGCAGCTCCTATTCACTTTTGGTAGTGAAGTCACAACATTCTACAAAAGACTCACTGTTTTGTTTTGTTTTTCCTATCTTGTTGTTCTGTTTCTGAGAGCTCCAGTTATCACAAATACAGCTACCCTGATCTGGAAACCCTTCTGTAGAGATGGTTACATCCGTAACAACACAGGGCATAGCTGCATTAACTTAAATCATGAGGCAGGTTGGTAAGAGAAACAGATGCTTTTATGTAGTCTAGTCCAGGGCCACTCAGCTTCACACAGTGAAAAAGAGACAAAATACTGCTGCTCTAAGTTACCAGAAGGGGATGATTTCAGAGAGGGATGGTATGAGTACTATTACTCTGGGAAAGAGATGAATTTGTGCTGTCTGGTGCTGCTGCTTGTTGCAAGCGTGCTGCTTTAGTTACATATCCAGGTAATGCACCACACAGAACAAGCAGAATCACACAGACAGTTGACAGTCCTTTTGGATGTGCTTTCCCTTAGAGTTCTTCTAAATACGTATGGTTTAGAAGCAGCCTGCTAACAAAATCCCACAGCTTAGGTGTGCAGTCAGCAGTAACGCTGGTCAGAAGCCACATGTCTCAAAGTGGCTGGGGGTTCAGCTTTGGTCAGTGTGGCAAGGAATGAGTTTTCACTAGAGAGGGATGTGTGACTATATACAAAGCCCTGGCACGAGAGAGGGCTGCTGACTAATTCACAATGAGCTGCAACTAAAAAAAAAAAATAAAAACACAGCAAGTCCCATCGCTGCTCCCCACAGAGAACAGCTGAAAACCAAACCAGACAAACCTCTAATTTGCTTTGAGCTGTTTGAATCAAAGCACTGATCTGGGTCTTCAAACACGGGGCTACCACCCTAATGAACTGCCCAGAGCAGCAGGCACCCTCCCTTGTCTTTGGTGCAAACTTCACCAACATTTCACAGGCCTATGCATTCTGTGCAGCTTATTAGTGCCGTTTTGATTCAAGTCCAGCACAATTCAGAGTGACGGAACTATCGCTAATCATCAGTTCTAGTTTGGCTTGGGCTAAATGCAGAGTACTGCTAAAAACACTGTCCAACTTCATTCGAGCACAGAAACAATGGGGGAAGTCTCCTGTTGCATCTCCGGGGATCTAGGGCAAAAGTTTGCTCTATTTGGCAATAGCTATCACAAGACAAAATGATTCAACCTTGGCCACATTTTATGGTGTGTATATATATATATCTACACACACGTATAAAAAAAGCTTAACCTACTCTAAAAATAATCTTCCCAATTTCAAAATAAAAAGTGCTCTCTTCCTAGTGTTATGTACTCTGACTGTTTTAATAGAGCTTCCCTGTTTGGCAGTCCCCCAAGTAACCCAGGTTTCCCTCCAGTAGCACAGCCTGCACACATGAGATTCAGGCTCCCCAATGCTCTTAGGAGAAGCCTACTGACTGAACCAGACAGGTTAAAGGGGGAGTGTCAGCAATGGAAGAGAACTGAATTTGCTTGTTGTGCACCATTTATGGAAAGCATCATTGAAGCACAGAAGGAATTCAGAGATCAATGAGGCTATAACCCTGCAATCTGACGTTATAAAAGACTGCAGAGCACAAGTTGGAGCTCGCCATACGGTTAATGAAAAACTTATCTGCTTAATCTATTACAGGGGAAGTTGAATCCTTCCCCAGTGGCTAGTCCAGCAGAATCTTAGATTATGGGTATTCAAATTCTCCAATGCTTCTCTATATGAGGAATTCATTTCCTGCCATATGAAATGCATTTACAGTCAGATAGAAAAAAAACAAACACCAACTGTGTATGACATCCGTGTAGCAAAAAAAAGGCAAAGGTTGGGGGCCATACAAGGAAGATCAGACTTAATTCTAGAATCTTTCCTAGGTTTGCAGTTGGTCTGATGATCAAGCCAGCACATAGCTCATTAGAAAGTCAGACAAGCTAATGACAGTACTTTGATATCTTGCTTCATTTATGAAGTTAACACACACAAAAAAAAGAGATGCTAGATGGCAAGCCAGGTTGCCTGTTCTCTAGCAACACTTAACTGTGTGAACACACAACACTGCACATCTCCACAACTGAAGTTTCTTGTGCACATCCTTCTGAGCAGCAATAGTGGCAGGAATACTGCACTGTGAATGCTTTAAAAAGAGTGATAGTGGGAATCTGCCCTTCTACAGTCCGGTTCCAGTAGATTTGAAAGGCAGGCCACTCTGGACAAGATGGCATTCTTCCCTCCAACCCTTTTTCCACCAAAACTGGCTCACCTGTAGCCACAGTCTCAAAGCTTCCTCCAGCAGCCTGTAGGGACTGTCCCATACAGCTGCAATCCCTAGGAACCCTGCACTCCCCCACTGACACACATCAGGTTTCAGGAGCTGCGGACAATGCTTTGGGCATTCAGTAACATGTACCATTTGAGGGCATGAATCAGCTCCCTCCCATACAGAGTTAAATCCCAAAGCAGTCAGGCTCTCAGCAGCACTTTGAGCACAACCACTGTTAAACCAGGTCAAACTAGTCAAATTCAGAGAAAATTTTTGACATGGAACATCACAAGTGCCTGGAGGTATGCAAGTTCTCAGACACAGTATTGGTAAAAGAAATGGCTTGTTATCAGTTATGCTTTACACTGAATACACTTCAAAAACCAAGGAAAAAAGATGAGCAGGGAATTCAGTCTAGCATATAAGGACAATTTTTGACACTTCTCCATTGAACTCTTTACCCTTCACATTAAAGTCTACATAGAAATATACTGTGTAGTTTAATTTTATCCTAAACATCTTAATGAAGGCAGGGAAAGCTAAAGAATAAGGGAAATAGAAAGCAAGAAAAGATCAGAGAGAAGAGTGAAGCTTGCAGTCTATTTCAGATTCACATATTACACCTGGAAATCTCACAATCATCATTATCTATTTTATCATTAATAAATGAACATTCTTCCCAAACCAAGTTAAACCTGAAGTTGCTTTGTTTTTTGTATTCACCGTGTTATCTTAGGTAAACGTATGCATTCCTAGCTTAAGGTCCTTAAGAGAATTTGCCTCTGTAAAAGCAATTCATTTGGTGGTTCATAAGAATTATTATTCACTCTTAGGATGGATTTGAAGAGTTGCATCAGTCATACAGCATCCCCAGCTAGTAATAAGCAAACCATTACATCTGATTCATTGACAGTAAAATTAAAGCCTCTGGGTTTATTCTTATGGAGAAGACAAAGCTCTTTCTGTTTGAGAGATCTTAGATGGAAGGATTCCCAAAATCCTTCTGCCACAGCAAGGTAACTTTTCTTCTTGAAATTATTCAAGAAACACACGTATTAGGTCTTTTTTGAGAATACACTTCAATAACAAGTAGCACACACCTGAGAGTAGTTCACCTTAAACTTCTGGTAAAAATATTTGAATATAAGTGACATTGCAAAAGTTGAAAACGTACCTCATCCCCATGCATATTAGCAACATACTTGAACTCTGGAATGCCAATCTTATGTTGGGTTGGAAACCTTCCCAGAACAAGAACCCACAGGTCTCTACCTTTAAGAGGGCAAGGGGAAAAGACAATTTTTTAAACAAAGTATAAAATTATACAAGTCTTAAAGAATAAAAAAAAATGTACAAAAGAGTTGGTAGTCAAGAAGACCAATGAGTTCTCATATTTCATCACTGCACAAGCAATCCTATAATGGTGTTTTAAAGTAGATTTATTTATAGGAGTACTTGTTAAATTAGTCATAGAAACCAATGTTCTGTCTTCCAACTGAAAGCGTGCAGTGAATCCTGAAATGTCAAGCACATTTAAACAGTAGTAGAAAATAGGTTTGAGGAAAAAAAATATTTTTCTAATTACATTTTACAATCAAGATTGTCAATCGAAGTAACCAAGTAAATATACGGTATTTATATATGACATTTATAACGAAGAACAGTTTTTTTCTTTTTCCTTTTTTTCCCCCCATAATTAAAGACAAGGTAGAGTACAGGCATGAATTACTGCTCAGGGAAAAAAAAAAAAAAAAAAAAGATGGCATGCACAGAAATACGTCCCAAAATTTTGCAACATAAGAATTAGCAGCAACAGAACGAACGTTAATTAAGGTCACAGGAAGCTGAGCTTTTTTAAGTACTAAGTAAGTAAATATTTTAGAAGCCCTAATTTAAAAAGGGAAAGAGCATTTTTGCTGCTGTTATTATTGGTAGTGATTCTGTGGCATTTCAGAGCTCTTCTGCAGAACGTGCTTCCCACTGGGCTGCTCCCTGAGGTGGGCCAGCTCTGCTTTCAGCAGATGGCAGTGAGGAAACTGGGCCAGTTCCTTGATAGCAGCAGCCACAGCCCATAGGCTCTCACATACTGCTCAGTGAGACCCATGAGCTGCCTCAGAGGAGTCCAGCTGTTACCATTTATCAGCGAGTATAACTACAAACAGCATTACTTTCCTATAGCGTGGACGATTGAGTCTGCAGGAAACTCTGGGGCACAGCATATGTAGATTCCTTAAGCCTCATGGTCTAGCTGCTAGGAGCCAGTTACTCAGCTAGAAAGAAAACAGGAGTGCTGTGCTGATAGTAATACCTTAGTAAACAGGAGGCAAATGTTGAAGAGAACAGATGCACTGAAATAACTGTGAGGTAGCTAAACCTGAAGTCAATGGTTGCCAAGCTAAGCTCACTTCACAGGTTGAGTTGGAGTCTCAGGTTAATTAGGATGAGGAAGCAATGAGACAGATTGAACAAGGCGTGCTGTCAGCATGCCCTAGTTCTACACAGCCACTCTAGAAGACACGGTTATTCAATCCTTACATACACAAGGCTGAGAGATGCCACCACTGAAACCCACTACAAAGGACAACGTGAGCAAGCAGTCCATACATCCAGAAATTAGTTTGCAGTAAGTGCTTTGGTGAGGAAGCTATTCAACTTTGTCCTGTGCAGAGCTACTGCTTTTAAGCACATCTTACAGAAAAGAGAAAGAAAGCACCAGCCCCCAGAACCCTAGCCCTTCCCCTCCAAAACCCAGAGGTCCCTCCCAGCCCCAGACATTGTGCAAATCTGTGGAAACAGGACAAGTCTTACTACAGAAGTATGTTTGGAACTAGGAAAAAAAAAAAAAAAAAAAAAAAAAAAGCAGTATTGAAACAAAACATGCTGCCTTCATTTGCAATCCAGCACGCAATCTGAACCTAATTTCCATGTCTGTAATGTGTTATCCTCTCCCTGGTTGTATTCAGAAGAAACCAACAGTGAGCTACCAAGGAAGTCCTTGCAGAGTGCTCCTAATTGATCTCTGCCCTCATGCCCTTTAAGCCATTTTCTCCTTTCCTCTACTGGAAATAAATAAATACAACAACCTGACATTCCTCCCCAGTGTTTAGTTTCTTTGTGGCCTCGCTGACTGCTTCACTGGGAGCTACATACCTGCTTCTGACTGCAGCCTTTCCACCCTTTCAAAGGAAAGGTGACTACCACACCTGGACAGGGATTGGTCAGGTGAAGCAGCAGTGTCAAAAATCAGATCCAGCACCTAAAGGACTCTGGTGGAACTGTAAGACTATGAAAGCAGAAGACATATATATTTATATATAGGAGACATGCCCCTGCTCTCTTATAGATGGAGGTGAATTCAGCTAAGCTGTAGATCAGAGGAGGTTACAGATCCATCCAGCTCCAGGACTGCCTATTATCAGAGCGAGTATCAAGCACATTAGCTGATCTTCAAAAAAAACTTAGGGCCAACAAGTTGAGTGTATTACACGTCAAAAGCCCTCTCAGAGGAAATGAAGTAAGTGCAAATTAAAAGCATTAGTTTCCTCACATCCTTTTTCATTTCCCATACAAACACAAAGCACTGACCTAAAAGGTGAAGCAGCTTAAAGCGGGATCAAGACTTCAAGTCAACCAATATATTAATTATGTTTGTATTACATTCCTGTCTCTAATTACGTAACATACAGAATATCCAACCAGTTACCATATACAACCAATACTGCAGTCCCTAGAACACGTAGGCTCCTCTTACCAATAACCAGACACTGAGATTTGCCTCTGCTTCCTTTCAAAGGAAACAGGATCATAGCGTCTATCTCAAATTTGACCAAGGACAACAGTGTCTGACACATGCATCCACTGCACACAGGCTTTTCAGGGTGTCTTAAAAGCTAATGTAGAACAGCACCATATCTTTAGCAGCATTAGCACTGCACTGTAGTTATAAAGCAACAAGAACCCAGCAATGCTACAAGCCATTTGTGTCACTTTAGACTTTTTGTATTATATTATGTTCTGATTTAAAATAAACCAAAACAAACAATGATAATTTTTAAAAAGCCCACATTTCCAGTGCCTCAGAATCACAGAATGATTTGGGCTGGAAGGGACCTTAAAGACCATTCAGCTCCCCCTGAACAGGGGCACCTCCCATACGACGAGGTTGCTCAAAGCCCCATCCAACCTGACTTGGCCTTCCATGCATGGGGAATCCACATCTTCTCTGGGCAACTTGTTTCAATGTCTCACCACCCTGTGAACGAAGGACTTCCTCCTGACATCTAGTCTAAATCTATGCTTTTTTAGTTTAAATCTGTTACATCTTGTCCTGTCACTGCACCCCCTAACAAAGAGTCCCTCCCCAGCTTTCCTGTAGGTCCCCTTTAGGTACTGGAAGGCAACAATGAGGTCTCCCAGAGCCTTCTCTTCTCCAGGCTGAACAAGCCCATCTCCCTCAGCCTGTCTTTGTAGAAGAGGTGCTCCAGCCCTCTGATCATCCTCACAGTCCTCATGGGAAGCACAAGGAAGAGCTAAGTATAGACTAGCATTAAGTACTGATCTAAACTCTTCTTTCCAGCATGAATGTTTAGACTGTTTATAGTTTGTGTGTGTGAAGGCCATCTTAATGATAAACACTCCCATGAACTGAGACATTGATAATTTTCTGGCACTCCCAGCTTGTGAGAAGCATTAAGCTTACCATTAACAATTAAAATAAATTCCTGGGTCGCTCAGCCTGCAGTACTGGATACTGTACCTATAAGGGATGATGTAAGATTCTTTCCATATAGCAGTAAGTTACTGCATGTAAAAAGATTCAGGAGATAAAGTTTCCTTTAATCAGTAAACCCTAGATAACTCTGTTTTCATACCTGAAGTGAACAGCTAAGCCATCTCCCACGCTTAGCATCAACTGAACGTACACCAAGAAACCATTCTTCATTGCCAAACCAGAAGTGATCTCAGCTAATCACTGAACTGTATTGCAAATAATCAAGACAAACTTGTACTTGTAATTGTGTTGGAACAGAGCTCAGTTACACAACTTCTGGTAGGGTGAGCAGATTTTATTGATAAGTTTTCTAGCCTTGCCACGTCAACGTGCATGACATGGTATCAATATTCTAAACAGACCTACAAAAACTGGGAATTAAAATGGAGAATTGAAACTGATCTCTCTAGATCAAGTGAGAAAGAAACCAAATTAATCGTAGGTCTTGCAGTCTGGGTTATGCTCCTTGTTTTGTCCTCAGGTTTACTTCTGCTTTTCTTCTCTCTGCTCTTTATAGCTCCACTTACAAAAAGGAGTTGTTTCAAAGGTGGTTGTGGCTAAGAAGTGAGGTGAACTAACTAGACAGTGCACTGCCCATACCCTGCATAGACTCAGCCGACTGGCTTAAAAGTTTGCATGGAGTAGGAAAAGTAGTAAGCCGACTGCAGCTGTCCCGGGCTGGCTACATATATGCAACACACCAACCTCAGCATGGATCAGCATTACTGCAGATCCTACCCATGAGGCATTCCCTTCCTAAAAAGGCACAAGGCAGGGGGAGTGTTGATCTTCCTCCTAATTAGAATGCAAGGTCCAAAACCAGTTCACTCTGGCTCCAAATCTGACTTAAAACTTTTTTGAGTAGTACAGCACTGAACATAGGTCATGCAAAACTTGTTCTGACTTTGACTGGAAAATTGAATTTTTAGATGTCTAAATCAAGCCTCAGGTATGAATCTATGGGGATCTATTTCCGTTGCCTATAAAAAAAAAACATGATGCAAGCTTATGAAAAAAGACAGTATGATACCAGTCATTATATAAATCAAAGTAAGGACCTCAAGCAATACTCCTGAGATCTGAAATAAGCCGCAACAATTTACACTTCTTTGTATTCATATCCTCTTTCTTAAGCAGAAGCAGTAACTTTTTCCTCATGCTTGACAAGAGGTAGCAAATCCTCAGGGTAGTTTATCCAGAAACACGTTTCCAAGCTCTAGGGACAGCCATCTTAGTATGTATAGAGAAGTTAAATAGAAAGTATAAACAACTTTATCATCATTCTTCAGATTACTATTGACTACTGGTATTTCTGCAGTCTTGACAACTTAACCCATCAAGGCTTCATTCTACTGTGCACCACACAAATTGCTTAAAAATACATTCCTGTCCCCTAAAACATACAATCAAAGCAGTGTAAAATAAGAAGGGGGACTAGATAGGCAAGGTTTTGATCTATGAGAGCATAATAGGGTGGTAGCTACACCTTAGGCATAGCTTGTATTGTATTGGTCATACTCAATCCCAGTATAAGCAAAAGAGCTTCAGTCTAGATTCCACATTGAGAATAGTAGTGAAATAAACATACCAGCTGATGTAACAGCTTCCACTGCAAAAGCAGCCACTACTGTAATTACGGTTTGGCAGAAGAAAGAGAAGCGATGCAAATAACTGCCATCAGCATTACTTATCCAAAACACTGAGGGGAGATGGGATGGTATGAGTTGCTCCTTCGCTAAGTTCTTTTGTAGATATACCACAGTTCCCACACAATCTCTCAAGCACTCTTTAATCCACGTTAACAATGCATACTAATATTGGAAACATTTCCTCAACCGTATTTGGCAACCTTCAGCTATATCTTTGGGTACTCCATCTTAGTATGCAACACTAGTGTAAATCCGAATTAATTACTACCATGCACGATGCTAAGAGACCTTGACAGCTTTCTTTTTATTGCAAAGCTGTGTGAGGGTATCTTCCAAACTGCATGAGACACCTCTTTTCTGAGAATTTAACTACTCAGATTTGCCATCACCAATCCAAGCTGGAAAAATCTAAAGCTATTTTGAAATTTGTCTTCTACAAGAGGACTGCCTGACAGCACGCACAACTTGATTCAGATTCCAACAGAAGTTGAGAGTTAGCAACATATTGAAAGATCTCAGATACATAAATAATCAGGATGACTGACACAGCAGTACTGCAGAAGCAGCCATATAGACATGAGCAAACATGCAAGTTTAAGCTATCCAGACTGCTGTATAAAGCATCTTCCAGACTACAGTAAGAAAAAACAAAAAACAAAAACCAACCATCCTTCAGGGATACAAACTTTGTAAATTATCAACCAGTAGAAAGCAGCTGTGTTTGCTCAGAAAACAGACATTCTAGGTGTACATTTTATAGTCTGAATAACCTACATACCTGAAGCTAGGGTCAGACAGATGCATAAGCAACTGTAGGACATCAGTTTATCCTGGCTATCAGCATACCATGTTCTCATGGTCTACTGAGGTAGAAAGGATTATCTTGAGACTTGGACTGGATTTCCATTTGTAATGAATGACAAAACTGATAGCCCAAGAAAAGCTAGGGCACTTAAAACATAAGGAACTCTTCAAGGTATCTTGAAGTATTTAAGACAGATTGACCACATATATTAATTGTGCAAATCTGACAACATTCAGTGTGGTGGATATATAAGCAGAACCTCCAAAAAAGCCTCAGAATACATTAAATTACTGTACACACTCCATAACCCAACACTCAATAGCACTTTTTATCCTGGGAGACAGGGGGAAACATCTCACTACTTATTTTGCTTTCCCAAGCATCCTGAGAGAGAAATAGAGAAACTGTAAAAGAGACCATACTTAGCAAGAATTACTACTCTAGCCACAGTGCTCTTATTAAGGTTGTTGTCAAGAGTGAAAAGTCACTGATAAGGAAGCAAATGCCTGTTTGAGGATAACAATAAGAGATTCATTGATGTAATACACCTGTGCTGTTTTGTTTCAAGCTGCTAGGACTACCCTGCACTCTGTATTTCCATTTATCAACCTTTGAGTGCTAATGCAGACTATCCCATGTCTGTCAGTTTGCAGTATTTCTTGAGACACAGAGGATTAGAAAGGTTCAACAAGAGATGCGCCAACATGGACATTTACTGTGCAGAGGATGCTGTTTGACTTCTTGCTTCTGGTCTCCTCCCTCATCCTTTCTTACAGGCTTATGGCCACCTTTCTCTAAAGTGAATACATATCTCCAAAGGAACAATAATAATAATAATAATAATAATAATTTCTCTATATTCACTAAGCACCTGCTTCCAGAGACTATACCAGTCAATTCAATTTAGAGTTGGTATGTGGTAAGCAAGATTGTAGAATGACCTCAGATACATCCACTCAAAGCATTTGAGAACAGAAGAGAGTCAGAACATCTCGTAATTCTTGCTTATTTACCTAACGATTTACATGTCTTTGGTTGACTGTGGCATCCATAGCTGAAGCAATTCCATGGGAATTGTATCTTACGACAACAGTGACTCATCATACAGTACCATTTCCAGTTCTCATAATCAAGCTGATCCTACTTGTTATATATAAAAACATGGAAAGTCAACACAGAGCAGTTTCTGCAATAGCACCTTGTAGTTGAACACAAGATACACAAATAAATTTTAAACAGATCCAAACAAAAACAACCCAGAAGAGAATACCATTTTTAAATTCACATACACTAACTCTATTCAGTGTTGGTCATCAAGAGGAAAACTCCACAGACAAACAGAATTACCCTAAACAGGCATTCTCTGTTACTTACACTCCCTGCTCTCACATTCACTCCCAGAAACCAAATAGATCTTTTTCCCCTTCACCAACTCTCACTTCTATTAGCACAGGATTTTTAAACCAAATTTAAAACATGCACTTTCTATTATTTTCTGAGAGAACTGGTGTACTCTGGTAGTTTTCAGAAAAGCAACTCTTTCCATAAAATAAAGAAATACTGTCAATTCACAGTAATACCACTGGATTATCACAAGCAAAATGATTACTTAAAATACAAGCCAGGCACAAGAAAGGGCATGGTTTCAGTGTAATTTATCCAGATTAAATGGTTTTATGTGGCCTAGGTTTTTTGTCACTAAAGGCAGAGGAGGCTAAAACTATTCCTGCCACTCCAAGCCTAGAGAGGGAAAAGAAAACCAGGACACTACAGGCTGTTGTTTCTAGATGGCTCAAAAGTCACTGGTATACTTGGAGGGCCTCAGTGTGTTGAGATACTCATCAAGAAACTTGCTAGGCATACTCCCATAAGCATCCTTGGCATGCTGTAGACACTGTATTTGTCACTTTTATTTTTCTTAATCAAACTGTCTGGAGAAGAAAAATGCAAGATATTAATTAATTTATACAACTCATTTGTTATCATCACCTTTGTTCCTGGTGTAGTTAATATGTTACCTTAGTTTAACTGGCTACTGCCAGATTATCTCAAATTGGATAAAAAAAAAAAAAAAAAAAAAAAAAGCCTCTCTAGAAGTATTTTTGACTGCCTTTTAGGAAAGGCAATCCGTTTTAACAAACATTACAGGAATCTAAGATCCACACTGTGACTATCTATAGCAAATTAAGCAACTTAATCCTTTGTCTCATCAAGAGAGTGTGTTCTGGTGGTCTTTGTTTCCTCTTGGATTTTAAGATCAGCCTAATGCAACTGTGCATCAAAGCAAAGTAAGTTACAGCACAATTCTTAAGTTATCACAGTTAGGAAACGTGCTTTGTCAGCAGCATCTGATTTGCAGGTGGCCAGAAGTGCATACTGGGGAAGTACTCTGTGCTTAACGTATTCCTAGACTTTCTCTAGCTATTCTTGTAGAAAAGAATGCTGAACCAGATTGGGCTTTCGAAACGACACAGTAGGACTCTTTCTTACTGAAAACAGAGTTTGCTTTATTTTAGCCCTAGGATAAATTTTACCTTTTCAGATCCTCACAAGCTCTCTCTGCTTCAGTGCTTCAGGTAACCCTTGGATGCAGAACATATCTGCTAGGAACGATACATCTCAACTGTCCTAAATCCCCTGTGAACTCACCATGTAATGCAGCAGCTACAGTCACTCAGTTAAATAACTTCAGCTGCCACAGACTGAACTTTCCCATAACAACAAGAATTGTGCAAGTAACCCCTGGACATCAAGCTACAGAGTTTTCTTTTTAAAGCATAATCTAAGCTCTCTCATGTCTGAATTATTATGTCTGAATTATTGCACAGGTGACAAAAGTCACCATGTCCAAAGTGGAACCATTTAAAGGCAGAGCAGCCTCTTCACTGGGAGGGGAAAAGAGAGCTACACTCACACCTACACATTTTTCCCCTCATTTCAATTAACTTCCTAATTCATAAGGCGTTGAAAAAGCAGAAATAGTAATTGCCCACATTCAACTTTCATTCACGAGAGGAAAGCCAGCTTTATAAAAATGAATCTAAATCTCTTCTGTGCATGACCATACGTAGAAGAACGGACTAAGGAAGAAATGCTTTGGGGTTAGAAGATGCATTTTGCCTACGTACATTTACACTTGTACTCACTAGACTAGCTGAGCACAATATGCTATACCATAACTACCTATAGTAAAGCTTTAATTAGGAAGCCTTGGGAATCAGCAGCACTGTTAGCCCCAGGTGCCTACAGCTCAGGCCTGGACAGGAAGGATGCAAGGAGTACTGCTCTTATCTTACAAAGCCATAATCCCAGGAGTAGGAGAGGAGGGCTGCATTACTGTGCTCCCCTTGCAAACAAGAGAAAAATACAGACAGTTTGATCATCTGGGGAAAGCACTTGCATCAGAGGGCAATATTCTTTCTTTCCAAGGAAGTCTGAGACTAGAATTTGTTCAAGAATTTAAGACATTGTACTGTAAGTTGCAATTCAGCTCACATCACCGAGCTAACATCAATATTCACTCAATTTTCCTGATTCCCAGGGAAATACAGACAGACTTTTTACACAGTCTGATAGTGATAGAACAAGGGGGAATAGTTTTTAAACAAAGATAAGGCAGATTTAAGTTTAATGTTAAGTGAAAGTCTTCACTCAGAGTGTGGTGAGGCACTGGAACAGGCCGCCCAGTGAGGCTGTGGAGGAGGGACCCTGGGCAGCATGACCTAGCAGTTGGCAACCCTACACACAGCACAGGGTTGGAACTAGACGATCATCAAGATGCCTTCCAGCCCAACCCATTCCACGATTCTGTGAAGGTCACACCTCTTCTTTGTATGGCTGGAAACTTGTATATATACACAGTGATTCAAAAGACAGAAGCTTCCAGAAAGTAAAGACAGAAAAAAGTAAATTAACTGCGTTTTGTGTAACTGAAGCCAGCATTGCTACAATTCACTGGTAGTAATTACACCCAGTAGTCACTTCCATCTATTTCTAAGCAAATGCGGAAATCTGCAGTCTTACGGAGGGAAAAACAGGATGGCTGTACATTTAAGACCTTTTCTACTCTAAATAAAGGAAGAAAAGCTTGACAAATACATTCTGCTTCTGGCCAAGTAGAAAGCAGAGAGCAGAGACGAAGCAGGAAAGCAAAGATTTTTCCCACAGCACCAGCTATGAAATCTGCTTGCAGTAACTTTTTTAAAGAGATCACATTTCCTTTTCAAAGATACAATGGAAAGATTCCACTTCAAGAAAAGCTTTTTTTTATACAAAAAATGTTTGGACTATGTTGCTAAGACAGGTTTCCTTCAAGCAGTTGTTTGAAAGTTTTTTCTCCTTCTTCTTCCTTTTCTCTTAGGAAGAGTTTATGATCTGGTAAATTTCACAGGAAAAAAAATACCACTAACAACACATTTCTTACATGATTTTCTATAAGAATTGTGTTTGAGTTTCATTTGTGTGCACACGTTAAAAAACGGCACCTTTTCATACACACACGTTTCCATCATTATTTGTAGGTGTAGGAGACCACATAGAAGACAAAGATGATTGACCAACTCACAGTAAAGGAAAGATTTAAGCAAGTTATTTGTCTTTCATTGCAAGAGAATAGGAACATGTGTACAGTCTGTTTCTACACCTCTAAGACTGGCTGCTTCAATCCCTTATCTGTTTTTGAAGCCAAACACGTGACGCTGGCCCAAGCCAAATACCCCTTCAATATTGTGTAGGAAGTGTAGGCATCCTGTCAGGCCACTGCTAATAGTATGAAGTTACACTTTCTTGTCTGATAATGCGATGTGCAGCTATCAGAAAATTGCATACAAACTACTGATGTCACATTACAGTAGTCAAAATACTGCAGAAGGTGGAAGTACCGCAGCTTTTCTCCTATAGACAGGCACATAAAGTATGCACAGTTAAATCAGTGCTGGTAACTAAGTTGCTAGAAGAAGCAGTCAGAGGAGAGTGGGGAGAGAGGAAAAAATAGAAAAGAAACAAGAATGGATAAAAGTAACAATCACAATAAGTTTTAGAAGGCCCGTTTTTAAATGAAACTCTAGACTTGAGCCAGATGACTTTAGTGTTTTAAATGGAGCCCTTAGAGTGGGAAACATCCCATTCATTCTTGTTTCTAAAAATGAACATTGAAAATCTCAATGCTTATATTATCTACACACATCATGCTTGTGTGATGAGCCTATGATTCATAGGACTAAGGAAATTTGTGGGGTGAGAGACAAGCTGGGGGAAGAGAAGAGGAACGGAGACAGGAGGGAGGACATTTGCAGCAGTCACTCAAATGGGAGAAACAGTAATACACTTATATAAACATCTCTCCCACTATGTACACACCCAAGAACCCCACAATATTCTCTTTAAAGATATCATAATCCCTGTGGATCTCTTATTTCTTTGTCTTGAAAATTAACAGCTGTCTTTATTACCTTTATGTTTTTCCCCTCTTTTTAGATTCAGTGCTTCTCACACATTAATGGGTAGCACTGAGAAACTTACTTGAAGGTATACTAGGTTAGGTAGAACCTTCTCATTCTCTATTAGTACAGTGCCAGTACCCCAGAAACTAACCACACAAAACTGAAATATGTATCCACAAAATCTCTGTACTCTGCCTGAATTGTTCTTGATTCCATCAACAGCAATACTTGTTTTCTAGTACTTAAAAGCATTTGGAACCTAACGTGTTTCTGATATAATACTGTTTACAGCTCATGATAGCACTGATGGTAGTAACCCAGGCTCCTTACATACTATAGCCTGGAAATAACTTTCCTATTTTTCCCCTGGGTAGATAGAATTTGTGTGAAGCACATGCAGCCTATCAATACATAGACTGGGCAAATACAGTAGTTGATCTTTTATTATTAAATATTTGCACTGGAATGCAACAACCCAAAAGTTTGTACTCCTCTGTTAAAAAGTCTCCCCTAAACACTTACAGGCACTAATCACACATATCAACTCAGTTAGCAGATCAGCATCAACTGCTCATATATCTCAGGCATAAGTCCCACTGACATCTGTACAGAATGACATCTGGAACAGCTGTCTAGGTTCTCCAACTATATTACAAGCTTGGCACACACTTTCTACTGCACTACACAGCCCTCATCACTAGTGTGCCTTTGACTGAGTGACAGCTACTTATGAGATGCAAACCTGGGCATGTGGTGTTCTCTTCTATTTACTGAGGAGGGAAATCCACGAAGGGAAACCCAGGAAGGGACATGGTGAGCTCCAACAGGCACTTTTTTCTGAGCCACTAAGAAACCTGGTCTGCTGGCAGCCCTGCCACAGTATCAACTTTGCCATGCTATCAACTTTATCTGAGTCCAGAGCGTACCCATAAAAGTTTTTAACAAGCATGGATGTGCTACAAAAGTTAGTCCACTGTTTTGACGCTGCTTGCTTGTCCTCTCCATTAAGATCATCATCAGGACTACCTAATTGGCATCCTTAAATCTGCTATCCCACCCTCCTCCTTCACCCACCCTTTTAAAAAAGGGCTGCAGGTCACCCTTAACCACGAAAAGTTACAGATAATATGTATGTTGAAATATCATCTTTTTATTAAGACGCTGTAAGATTCATTTGCTACAGAGTCACTCTTTGTTTTCCATTAGGTTGGCATTAGGCAGGCAAGGTTAATTATGACCACACTGCATCCCATTCTCTAGGCTGACACAGCTGTGTAGTCTTCTCTGCTATTATAAAGCATACATGCTGTACTCAGGCTGAATACTGTGCAGATCTGAAAACACAGCTCCTGCCAAAGGTCTTTTACAAGCTTATTCAAACAACATAGAAACAAAGAACAAGAATGTTCTGAGCCACCGCACATTTCCACACTTCGACCTTATGTAACTTTGCAAGGAGTTCTTTTTGGCGGATACTGTCACTGTCGTATGGATGGGTCTCTGAGAAGGGGGGGGGTATGTGTACTTCCTAGAATTTAATTGCACAATAAACGGATTTTTCATGGTGTTTATGGGAATTGTCAGCTGCCATTGACCAACCTGTTCCATCAATACCAGGTTTCAGGAGGTTTTTTTTTTTTCTTTTTTTCCTTTCATCTTGTAAAAGAAAAGGTCATCATTAGTCATACATGGAGATAGCCCAGAATATTCTACCTAATGCTCAGCCTGCATGAGTCAGATATCCACGTCAGGTATTGAGGTTTCATTTATTACCTTTGATACTATTGCTTAATTATTATTATTTTTTTTACTGCATTTACATATCTCTCCCGTCATACTCCATGATAATAGCTTGCAAGGTGGAATGAGGTAAGTAAATACATATCTTCCACTGTACAGATATAAAGACTGAACAGGCCTTTGTTAATCTAGAATACACTCTTCCCAGTAAACTGGCAGAGGAGCTGCGAATTTCCATGCATTGGTGTAAATCACCACAGACTGAACATCTTTTACGTTGTTTTCCAATAAGGTTCTTGGTACTGGCCTTGTTATGTACTTTGCCATTTATGTATTTGTATGTCAAAAGAACACATTTTTCTAAATCTCCCCTCCACTTGACTCTTTAGTTGTCATGAAAAAGTGACTGGCTCAGCAGGAGAGATACGAATACTGGATTTCTTTAACCTTGACCTTAGTGAGGCTGTCAGAACTACCCCTCCAAGTATCTTTGCAAACAATCTGGGGACATGCAGGTTAGATCAGTAGGCTACAGCAAAGTCAGAAACTAGCTGAACTGTTAGACTGAGCAATTTGCAGTTTAAGTGACAGCAAGTCATTAACAGCATTCCTCTGGAGCCAGAACTGAGGCTGATACTGTTTTACATTGTCAGCAGGGCCAGAGGGGCCTTAACAAGCTCAAGGAATTTCTCAACAGAAGATACATGAAGTTTAAGAAAAGCAAACACAGAGTCATTCCCCCAGAGCAGAACCACCTCATACAGGGATTATCAATCCCATATCTCCACGTCTGCACAGGCTGCAAATTGACTACCGAGGTTGCAACCCTACAAGCTAAGAGTTTCAGGGAGCTGGAGGGTTGTTCACAGGGACAGTAAGACAAACATGAACCAGCAGAGTGCTCTTGCAGCAAAAAACATAACCCCTATGCTGGGCTGCATCAGCAAGAACATAGCAAGGAGCAAGAGGGAAAAAATCATTCTCCCCCATCAGCACTAGTGAAGCTGTATCTAGAGTACCACGTCTAGCTACAAGCTCCTCAGTGCAAGAGGAATGCTGCTAGACCAAGGAAAGTCCAATAGGGAGCCACTGAGATGAATAGAAGACTGAAGAATATACCTGAGGAGAGGCTGATAAAGTCTGGCTTGTTTGACCTGGATGATGTTACAGCTAAAACATTCCACTACCTAGAGGGAGATATATTAATGTCTCTGAATCTCCAAGTAGAGGCTGGGGGAGCAAAATCTATACTAATCTAAAAGGACAGCAAGTAAGAGACCCTCTCATGAGTCTGAATGTGTACAAGTCCATATGACCTGTCGACATGCATCCCAGGGTTCTGAAGAAACTTATTGGTTGCCAAGCCACTATTTGAAAAGTTATGGCTGTCAAGCAAAGTCCTTAGTGACTGGAGAAAGGGAAACATCACTCTCATTTTAAGGGAGAAAGGAAGATCCAGGGAACTACAGGCTGATGAGCATCACCTCTGTGCCTAGGAAGATCCTAGAACAGATCCTCGTGGAAGCTATTATAAGGCACATGCAAGACAAGAAGGTGATCTGAGACCAATCTGGTGGCATCCTATGTCAGCAGCCCTACTTACAGCAGGGAATCCAATGATTTTTAACATTTCTTCCAAACGAAGCCATTCTATGATCATAGAGAAGGTGGACCCAGACCCTTCTTACAGGTACATGGCAAAAAGACACAACAAAGCAAATTCTAATTAGTTGGTGGAAAATATATTTTTATAACAAAGGAAGTTAAATGCTGGATTAGGTACTCAGAGATTCTATAGGAATCTCTATCCTGGCAGATGGTCAAAATTCAAATGGAGAATGCCCTGAGCATCTTATGTTAGCCCACAAAGGCTAACTGCAGGCAGTTGGCTTCAAGACCTAAATTACTCTATAATCTGCCTGGAGCACATGCAACTCCTGACATAAGGAATGCTTAGTTATTCCTGTGAAAAAACTACCTGCAGTCATCTCCTGAAGCAGTGATATGTATTAAGTCTCCATTATCCTCCACATCTGGGCTTCAAGAACAGATTCCATACCCTTCCAGAACTCCAGGTCCACTCAAGCCAAAGATGAATTAATAATACTAATTTTAAAAAATATATAATATATTAAAAAAACCCACAAAGTTTTCTCTTCACATTCATTATAGTTCAAATCTAAACAGCAGGATATGATATTAGATAACCTAGGCTTTATTATGATGTTATTAAATAAGTAGCAATATGAAAACAATAGCCATTCATGGCAACAGTAAAATTACGTCTAGTGGCTTTATAGTCCCCACTTCAATTCATAATATTTCATATTTATTACCCATAGCAAGAGACGGTGTTCTCAGTTTTCTAACATTTGAATTCTGTTTCTTATCTATGACTTTGCACTCACAGTTTAGCTAGCTGATCAGTGGGACAACAGCATTATATCTATGCAAGATGTACATATGTATACGCACGCATATATACATTATTGCTTTCATCAGCTTAACAGAGCAGAAAGGACTGGAATTTCATCTTGTTGACCAAAACTTGAAATTTCATTTTAAACAAAATTATGCAACCACTGCTGTCACAAAACTTTCTTTTAGTATGAGCAAGTGAAATGGAAGATCCTAATTCAGCTCCATCCTCTACAGTGTTTCACAGGACTCTAAATGCAAATTTCTTAATAGAGTTAAAAATCTTTTAAAAGCTTAGAAAAATATTCAGAACTTTCCTGATTTGTTTTCCTTTCCTTTATTTCATTTCTATTTTTTTTCCCATTGCCACTCTACTGTAGCTGATATTGAGAATGCTTCTACTGCCCACCTATTCCATTCAGAGGAATACAGCAGGTGTGCAAGGAATGCAAGAAGCGTAACTGATAATCTTTTTGGGAATCATGAAGTACTGCTGACAGAGCAAGTGAGAGCCCACATAATTCTCCTCCCTCCCACAGTTTGGCAAGCAGAAGGCAAAATACTGAAGTATGAATAAAGTTTCTGGGCATCACTCGTTCACAATCAAAAGGTGATGTATTTCCAGTTTGTTTTCATGCTCATGACAGCCAAACAAGCAGAACACTTCATATTATCTGCTCTCAGATGCTTAGATACAAAAGAGCCAAAATTTCAGACTCAGGTTGAGTGAGGATTTTTGTCCCAGCAGCAGAAAGATAAGCCAGCAGAGTTCATGCCAGACAAGTAAGAATCAAGTTCTATCACTAAAAAAAACTTAATAAATTACCAAAGTCCCCTCAAGGTAGGGATACAAAGATGTGGATAATTAATTGGTACATGAGGAACCATACAGACTTCTTGAATGAATAACACAATCCAATGTAATTCTGCCTTTGATGAAAGCAAGGACACTACAACGTAACTAACTTCAAGATCCCTTGTCTAGTCTGAGCCTTCCCATAAAAAGACTTCCTTAGAATTGAGCATAGACACGCACAGAGATGAGATCGCATGCCCACAGCTACCTGACAGCTGTTTGCTACCCTGCTGAAACAGACCAGACTCTTTCCAAACAGAAGTTACAATAACACAAGGAAGGATGTGCAGAAATAATCTGCCAGTGTTCTTCACTGTTACCTACCTAGAATACAGATTTGAACCAAAACCAACTTCAAATACATTAATTCTAGTATTATGAAGTAGGATTAGATGTTTCCAGAGAACTACCTAGTTTTACAGCTCACATTTGCTTTCTGAATTGATCTCCTTAGCCTTTTTGCCCTCCCTTTTTCCTCAAAGTTAAGCAAGTGTTTATTAAGTATTCTAATAAAGACATTAGAAAGGTTAGTGTTATTTAAAGAACACAAAAAGCTTCCCCCAGACAAAAATAAACAAAAAAACACCAAAACCACTGCAGTGAAGCATAAATAGAGGAAAAAAAGTTAAAATATGTGAGATCAGAAAGGTAGTTATTCAGTGAGACTTTTCTTGTGTGGTTCAAGACTGAAATCTAAAATTTGCTTTCAATCTCATTTCTGTATGGTATTTGATACCCTTTTTCTTTTCAGTCCTGATTGACTCAGGCAACAACTAAGGCTAAGAGAGGGTGTTTTGAAGGTACCCACAGGTACGAAGCCACACTCCCTCTCAGCCCCACCTGGGTCGGGCACTCAGCCCACGGGCTGAACGCGTTTTAAGCTCCCAAAAAAACAGCCCCGCTTCTGAAATTGCCACTCGGTAGTTTCTAATCGGGACAGAGAGAGGTGTCGGGAGGACTTCCACCCAAGCTGCAGTGACATCAGAGCTGGTTACTCACGCTCAAGCAAGAGGCGGAGGAAACTCAGGAGAGACCGAAGCACAGAGCACCCGGCGCCCGCGGACAGCGCAGGACCCCACCGCCCCGCGGCCCCTCCTCAGCAGAGGAGCGCTGCTCCGATCCGAGCAAAGCCAGCCCAGCCCAGCCCAGCCCAGCCGGAGCTTCCCCGCCGCACCCACCTTCCACCGAGCGGCCGATGCTGTGCAGGTGGGTGAGGGCTGGGTGGGCGGCGTGCACCTCCTTCAGGTACGCCTCCAGCTCCTCGCTGTGGTGGTACTTGTAGTCCAGCGCGGCCACCAGGGAGACCAGGCAGAGGACGCCCACCTAGAAAGAAGCCAAAAACGCGTGAGCCGGCTGAAGGATCGTCCCAGCCCGGCGGAGCCGTGTCCGACTCGCTGAGTGAACCCGCCCGCCCCTCTCAGGAGCAGGTGCCTCTCCTCAGCGCTCCTCACCGCGGCGGCCGTCCGCATGCTGTCACCGCTCCTCACAACTGCAGCCCCGCAGCGAGGCGGGGGCCGCCATCCCCTCCGCTCGGCCTCGCCCTGCCCCTGACTGACGCCGGCCCCATCCACTCAGGTCCCCCCGGCCCGCCCAGGGGCCGAGGGAGGAGGGGAGGAGGATGGCGGCGGAGGGGGGAGCTTCCCGCCCGCCCCGACGCCGGCTCTCACCTGAGCGGCGGAGCGGAGGTGTCGTGGCCTCTTCAGAGTGAAGCTGCTTGCCTTGGGGATATCCTTGTTGGGATTCACCACAGCCACCTTTTATTGTGTCTTTTAGGACTGAAAAGGACTGGGAGAAAAAAAATACCTTCAGCAAGACAGGATGACATCGAGATTTCTTTTAAAATCTGGTGTAGCTCTAGCTGTACGCTGGAATACAAGTGTTCACGTGTTCTGGAGAGCTTTGAGCAAGCTAAAGGACAGTTTTCTTTACAACTCACAGCAGCATGTCCTCTGCCTTCTTCTGATTTTACATCAGTGTGTGATCCAATCCAAAACAACTGATCCAGAACTCTGGATAAAAAGCTCGAATAAATGAACAGTTTGTTCTTTTTTATTCTTTTTTTTTTTTTTTTTTTTAACCCAGAAGCTTTAAGAAAAAAATCAAACTATATTTTGGTGCAAGTATTTGCAGTATCCCAATGTACCAAAAGCATATACACCTAAAAATAGTGGTAAGAGATCTGTGTTCAGACATCTTAAGTAGTCTTAATTCATGGGATGGACTATCATATGACGAGGGAAGCATATAGTGTTTAAAGCTACTTGATTTAACAGAATACATAACATTAGACTTCTGTTGAATGAATTTACTTCTAGCTTGGCTTTTTGCAGGAGGTGGCAGCCCCATAACGCTTCTTCCATATTCAAACTCCACCATCTTCTATCTAACGCTCACAAGTTGACAAGACCTTCCCTCACCTTTTGTCAAGGAACATTCTTGCAAGACATAAATGTGGGTATCTTTGTATTATTTACTTATAAGACGTTAATAGTTCGTTGCAGTTACTTGCATTTGCTACATGGCATGGAAGAGAAGCTGTTGGGTTACACTGCATGTGTTCAGAAAAGCAGGAGGCAGGAACCAAGTACATGAGTTTTACATACCTTGAAAGATGATCTGGTGACACCATTTGATTAAGCAGGGAAGAAAATATATCCCACTGGTAACCCAACATATACACACTTGGAAACTATCCCATTGTAATCATGTGAAATCAGAGAACTATGACTCTGAGTAGGGTGTTGGCAGCATTGTGCAATGACGGGGGGCTGTAAAAAGTAATCTCAGTGAAATTACTAAAACCACCTTTGATAATTGCACAGCCTTATCTCCTTTTGAAATCACACGACTTTTTACTGTAGCCAACACAGTCATGGGTTTAATGAGGGCATTGCAGTTTTTAGGTATTTCAAAAACACTTCAAAATGATAGACTGTTTCCATGCCAGGAGCTCGCAAGATAAGACAAGTAAGCCTTTAGGGTGTTACATGAGTTAGGTGTAACAATCCATTTTTGTTTGTTTATTTGTTTGCTTTCAGCCTGCATTGTGACCGGAAATGCCAAGCTTTAAGATACCTGCTGCTGCTGAACCACTCTTTAGAAGGTCAATTGAATCCAAACTTGGCAGACGATATAGCAGTTTACAAGGTTCTTGTTAAGAGCCAGTGCTAAAGAACAAATACCGTGTAAAACTGTTGGTGAAAAATCTCACATAGTCAGAATCGGGAACCCCATGTGTCAAGGCTGAAACCGACGGCAATATCATTCCCAGCACTGCAGTGGACAATGATCCCTATAATGAAGCAAGGTAAGCGGAGCTCTGTTGCTGTAAACAGCATTAACTGCTGTCCTCTCAGGAACGTTCAGAATCATCCAGTGAAATCTATTTGACAAGCAACTATTAAGACTAACACCTGAGCATGAGTTTTGTAAGAAGAAAATAAAAATTTTGAAGTGAAATTCTCACCTGTGAATCTCAGCACCTACTTGAAAGTAGATGGAAATAGTGTAACGATGTGAGTAGCGGTGTTGCCCTCTAGTGACAGGCCAAGAAAATCCTGTCACAAGCGACAGGTAGGAAAAATTCTTATTTTGCGCTGTAGGGCACACTACAGAAATACATTAAGATGGGTCTCAGAGAGAAGAACTTCTGGAAGCTCTGTGCTTTTTGAGAGCCAGTCACAAAACAAATCCTGGCTTTTGAAATCTTGCACAGTATTCTGTTGTCTGTCATACAGGACTTCTTCACTTTGCAGAGACCGGTAAGAAAAATTAGTGTCCCACACTATAATGGAAACTTCAAAATATCTTTGGTGAGAAATAAAAGAAGCCAATAGCAATATATATTTATAAAGGGTTGCTGCTGCTTTTAAAACTTGCCCATCTGAAATAATGTTGTAGGCTTACAGACTGGAGCTTCAGGTTCTTTGAGTCTGAGTCCAGGTAGCAACAAGAACCTCACAATCAGATCTGTGGTGTGGGAAAAAGCATGAGATAAAGTCTTTCTCAAGTGAGAAGGATCAGATGGGTGAGTTCAGTACAAGTGATGACACAGAAGCACAAACTTGGTACAACTTCTCAGTCCTGAATTAGTGTAAATCCAGATACCAATCACCGGAATAAAGTGTGATGAAGCCCTTCTGGTATACAACACCCACTGTGCTGAATTAACAGGCTGCTTCTTAGCCTGGCAAAAGTTATTTTCACTGTATGAAAGAGAACAAAAGCATCAGAAGTCACTCAAGCATTCACCAGCTTATTAGTTGTCCCTACTCTGCAGACAATTCTGAGCTGAGGCTCGCATACTTGGTTCATAAATCTCCTTCCCTCTATCCCAGAACAAGGATTACCCCTGGAGAAGAAAGGGATGCCCTGCTGTGTCTGGTAATCTGCAATTAGAAAACGATCCCAAGGGGGACTGTTAGCAGCTGGTATAGTTTAGAGCTGTCCAGACAAGCACTGAATTAGCAGGAGAATCTGGAACCACAACTAGTGCTTGACAAGCTTCTCACTTCTCCAATCTTGCGAACAGCAAAATCTGCATATGGCAGAGATTTTGAGCTACTGTATGACAACACACACTGTCATGTACTATGGTGGAACAGGTCAGTTCTGCTCCACAGTAGGTTAAAGCATTTATTTGTTTAGACGCAGAAAGAGTGGGAACATGACCTTGTTCAAGGCAAAGTTCTTCAGTGTTATGTGTTGGGTATTGTAGTACAGTTGTAAAATGTTCTGGACTTATCTTTCTCCTCTTAAACTGGGTTATTACACTTGCCCTTTCAGTAATGCACAAAATTAGAACTAATTTGAAAATAAATTACCTCCGGAATGGCAGAATTTAATTTAGAACTTGTAGTATATTGGGTACACAGGATTAACAATGGGGAATGCCGGGAGGGCTTGGTGGGAAGTTCAGTAGGTTGGGAACTGATGGATTTCTGGGAACTAAATAGGAAAAGAAAAGGAAGGTACATTCCACAGGGGTTTTGAGGAGGTGGGAAGACAGGAGCCTGGAAAGATAGGTGAGAAGGTGGAAGTACTATGGACACTGTTGTCCAGATAAAGCAATTGGGAGTATTCAGTGGGGCGTCTCATGGGGAAAGGAGCTGAGAGAAGTCTTTCTGCTCACCAACATGCTGCTAATCTGAGTACAGGATAATTAAACCTAAGGGATTTAAGATGTTGACATAGCACTCTGTCAGGTCTCCTAATTTGTATATGAAATACATTGCAGTTAATACCATGGAAATTACAGAGATTCTCCTTAGATAATTTCTTGCTGATATTAAGCAATACTTTTGAGAAATCTGAATTCTGTTCCAACAGCTGGACACATTTCAGCTTTCAACATGTGGAAACATCAATTTTTGGAAACGATTTTCATCATTTTTGCTAACCAACTTCAAATCCAAATATCTTCCTAATTGCCATTGTTGTGAAGAATGAAAGAACTCTTACTCACATTAATGGCTAGCCTGTCTCTTTAAAACAAAATTCCCTCAGGCCACTTAATCAACATATCTGTTTCAAGTAAACAATGGTGCCATTTCCTGAACAATAAATAAGGACATTTTTGGAAAACTTTGTTGTGTAATAAAAAAATCCAATCCTCTATTTCTCTGCACTGATTTATGCAAAACGTCCCTCTACACAGACGACCGATTAATATGAACTGCAGTCTCCAATCAATATTGCAGTATTTTGAACTATATTTTTTTCTTCAGGGGAGAGCAATAAAAGGGAGCTTTCTAGATATCAGTATCTATGAATTTACCAATCAGCAGTTAAAAGATGAATGTTTAGTGGTTCAGTAAACAAATGTGCAACTTGCTTGACCTCCTTGAAAGCAGCTGGTGAGTCTTTCTTGGATTATATGTGCTTACTGTGTACTGGTTAGACTGTTGTTTATTAAACCATATGGTTCTGTGAGGCTCTGCTTCTCCAGAAACAAGGGTGTGGTGTCATAGTCAGATTCAACTAACCTAAAACTGAGCTGACACAGAGAGTCATCCCAGCACCCAACCCTGCTGCTTCCTATTTCCTAGCGTAGGCACACAAGCAGCCATGTGGGCAGTTGGATCGGGGAACTGGTTCATCTAGAAGGTAATCCAGAAAACACACATATGCAAAGTCCAAAAATTGTCCTCGTTTTCATATAGCTCAGCTGCTGGTCCATCCCTTGCATACATTGGTCTTGGCTGAGGGAGCAGAAAGGGTAGGTGGCCAGGGAGGAGTAAGAATATGCATCCTGGGAAAGACCTACCTTGGGTCAGCCAGCACCAATCATGCATCTGCAACTTAGATGGGATATTTAAAGTGAACTGCTGACAAGAGGCAGGTGGATATGTGATACCATAGGTCAAGAGAGAGCTTCTTCAGAGCAGTGAGGTGTGCTCAGAAAGGAAAGACATTTGTCTCTTGACTGTCATCTCAGTTCTGGTAATGTCTCATTCCTAAGAGAGAGCTGGACATGAAATCCTGTAACTTCACCACTAGCAGTGTAAAAACAGTATTACTGAATTTAATCAATGTTTATCTAGACAACTAAATAAAAATTAAAGAAAGATAATGCTATTTCCAATGCAGAAAGCCATGTTTGTCAAAAAAAGGACAATCATTGGCTAGTTCCTTCAAATAAATAAGTCTTCCAAGGCAGTCTAGTCAGACAGAAAACTTATTTTGGTTATCTTGACACAATTTGTGGTTGCAAACTCAATAGTCTTCACAAATAAGCACTGAAAATAATAACTTTTATTCTCAAATGTTTTCAAATTCAGGGAGAAAAGCTGATCCGGAGATGGATATGGTGGCTGGCAAAAGAGCAGCTTTTCACAAGGAAAATACCTGCCAGAAAATATCTTACAGTCCTCAGGCACTGAGTTGAGGTTTATTGCAGTTCATGCATAATCTCACTGGAAAAAAATCAGTGATAAAAAAAATTGTTACTGACACAATAGATGCTTCTTTTCCTAGTTCATGTTTTATGGAATGACTAGAAGACTTAGAAAGCTTTGATTCAGTACAAGAAAGACACAGCAAGCCACAATTTTTGTCTTGGATAATTGAAACTTTATATGATTAATCTTCTTATATCACTTACTTAGAAAGGTTTTTAAGTGATTTCTCACTTTAGAATGCTTTCTAATTAAAGTAAATTCTGCAACTCTTTACCTCCCTAGTAACCACTCAGTAGTTTTTCCTGTAAAGTCAAATCCATGCTTAGAGAAGGTGTACAAATCAAGGGATACTCTTGCTTTCTTGCCATATCCTTGGGATGTCTGTGTCACAGCAACTCGTTACAACAGCATTAAGCATAGCTATCAGGCAACAAACTGACACCTGAGCAAGATCCAAACTGCAACAGTTTTCTGCCCCTGCTTCAGAAGGAAAAAAACTTGGGAGTCAAATATTTTTATTGTTGATATATGACTGTGGACATAATACAAAACTCTGCTTGGGTGTAAGGTTTTTAACTGTTTAAAAAAGAGCTTCTTCACGTTATTCATATTAGTAATACCTTTTGGCTGTCTCCCACAGAGGATGCCTGAAAATGCATGTGAAAATAATAGACATTAATTCCTCAGAGAACTAGTGGTGGAGATCATTAAATTAATTAGTATAAAGGTAGCCATCATTTTAAGACTTCTATTGAAATTTCCACAACGGATAGCAAAATTGAATGTTGCATGCATTTTTAACCTTTTTTTAACTCCATTGCATGGAGTTTTACTTTTTTTTTCATTCTCTACTGTTTGAATGTATGGTTATGAATCCTCAATCTGCCATTTTCATTACATGCTCAGTAAATTTTGTGAGGCTTTACTGTGACTGTTCCTGTGCAAGCCTATGGACATGAATTCAGAATGTACATAATTACATATATATATCATTATAATGATCATTATATAATGAATGTAGCAAATTTAAAGGAGAGTCCAAGTTGGCAGAACTTACACCTTCTTCTGATTCTCTGTTGTAAGCTACATTAATGTAACCATCTACTCTTGACTTGTCATGGTTTCCTACAATTCATATTTCATGATATAGTACTTCTAAATTTGGCCTTGTTAGTCTAAATATATCCAGAAAGGTATACTCTGGAATTTCCTGGTGAAGTTTAGTTGGGCATTCACTATACTAGATCATTTTATCAGATTAATTTCTTTGTCTAAACACGAACGATATTTCTTTTACCTACGTCTGAGAAAACACAAACAATATTGAAAAAATTATTAATCATGAAATTTCATAGTATTATTACTTAGAAAAGGACCTAAATTGATACCTTCCTCTCCAGCTAGTGTTGTCCTAATTAATCTTTGTATTGTTTGTACTTTTGACTAGACCTAGAATTACAAAAAGAAGATTGTTATCTGTTGTTCAGCTTTACCTAGCAGCAAACAGAGAATTTGAGCTCAAAAATCACACAACCATGTGTTCCAACAACTTTACATACACTCAAAATTTCCTAGTCTTCAATCACATTAAACCTATCATTAAGATTACATGTGTACTACCATGCAGAAGAGGAAATGGTCTTGGAAGCTCTCCCGGATGGGAATTTTACTATTCTAGAAATATCTGTGTTTGCTAATCACTCTGGAATTTAAAAAGCTTTACCTAAAATTGAATGTGATCAATGGACATATGAATATGTAATGTCTATTGTCTCTTTTCATGGTTTGGGGTCAGAATTTTGGTCGTCATGAACTCCTCATATCCTACTCTGAAACAAAACTGTTGTTAGGCCAATTGTGGTTTAATGAACTTTCCCTGTCCCATACAAGCATTTTATCTGGTTACAATATGATTGTACGTTGTTGCTTTCTCTTGTTTGAAGATGTCAGAACCTTTATCCCCTTTCTTTCTCTGGTCAGAAATGACCACAAAAATGCCCACAGGAGAGTGTTATGAAAATAGATATATTTCCATTGAGTACTTTTTTATTTAATGAAATAGAATATGTGGCTAAAATACTTTGACTAACTAATTATGATGGAAGAGTTGTGTTGTTTCATTGTCTCAACACTGTTTGCAAATGTCAGCCATGATTCTGATTTTAATACACTTGGAAGCATAAAGGAATATTTTTGAATACAATAGTTTAGTTTCTCCCTTTGAAGTATCTTCTATTTGAGTTCACAGATGTTTTTTGTCAATAGTTTATGGGCTGGTTCAGCCTGGTTCCGTGACAACTGGTATGGGGGACCCACAGACCCATGCCCTGGGAAAGGGGAATGGGGAAAGGGAAAAGGGAGATGGGCCTAGAAACAAAACAGCGGCAATGATCTGAGGAGGAAAGCTAATTTACTAAATAAGATATCAGAAAGCAAAACAACACAATATAATACAATATAATTGGAATTAAAGGTAGTAAATCAAATAAAATGAGCAAGAGAGCAAGTGTTCGATAAACTGAAGGCCTTACACTAATGCTGAAGGCGAGATGGCAGCAAGCACCCACTGCTGGGTCAATCCCAAAGGAAAGAGAATGTGTCCCGTGACATGCAAACAGTTTTTATCTTTTCCTCTTAGTGGAAAAACATAAAAATACAAAGCAATGCGAAATCCTCTGGGGAATGTAGTTCTTCTTCTCTTCTGAGACAGGTATACCCGTAACTATTCATGATCCACGGAGCTGGAGCATTAACTCTTTAATTCTCAGTGCCCTACATGATGTTATGATGTAGAATACCAATACCAAAAATCATAAAACCATGACATTTTCTAATGTCTCTTACTTTATATGGGATTGAGGTTTTTGAGGACACTACATGATGCGTTGATATCAGGTTGTGTAGTAATCCTATGCCTGCTACCTAGAATACAGAATTTCTGATACACTGAATAGAATTATATATGCATGCAGTTGGAAAGAAACAAAAAACAAAACAAAACATAGTTAAAGTGGCAAAATCCAGCATTTAAAAATTAAGGCCCTGGTGAGGCCTCACCTGGAGTACTGTGTCTAGTTCTGGGCTTCCTAGTACAAAGCAGACAGGGATCTTCTTGAAAGAGTCCATTGAAGGGTTACAAAGATGATAAAGGATTTGGAACACCTCCCTTATGAGGAAAGGCTGAGAGACCTGGGGCTGTCCAGCCTTGAGAAAAGAAGGCTCAGAGGGGATCTGATCCACATCTATAAATATCTAAGGAGCGGGAGGCAAAGGGACAAGGCTGAACTCTTCTCAGCAGTGTGTGGTGATAGGATGAGGGGAAACGATCACAGACTGAAGCATAGGAAGTTCTGCACAACTGTGTGTGGGAACTCCTTCACAGTGCAGTGACGGAGCACTGGCACAGGCTGCACAGAGAGGTGGTGGAGTCTCCTTCTCTGGAGACGTTCCAGACCCGCCTGGACGCCTACCTGTGCAACCTGGGCTAGGGAGCTGCTTTGGCAGGGGGTTGGACTCCATGATCTCTAGAGGTCCCTTCCAACCCCTACAGTTCTGTGATTCTGTGACAGAATAAAGACTACTGCCGCAACAGTTAATTTCATATTTTGTATCTGTATTATGATAGTTATTACACAAACTTGATATTGTTTTCCAAGCCCAGGAACCCTATTTTGGTTGAAGTACACACTAAGTAATGCCTCTTGATAAGCAACTATTCAGTGTTTGGTTTCATATTCATTTTCCAGTGGGTGGCCTGTTTTCTTGTCAGAGATCAGTCAATATGAAGTCTTGTTGGTGTTCCCTTGAAAAGAGGAGACTGGTGATGGAATCAAATTCTGTTAATACAATTGCTTTCATTTAGAATAACAGTCATGAATTTGTATTTTGCTGAACTTGGTAGGAGTTAAACAAGAAACATTTTTTTTGCTTACATTTTCAAGAAACATTAATTCTTCTGTCCTTACAACTAAAGTACTTTTATGCAGAAATGTCTTCTGATCAGCTTTGTATACGTTAGTAACTGACTTGTCCAAAAAATAACTGTGTTTATGCTATTTCACATTTCAGAGTGAACTACAAAACCAATTTCATTTACATGATACTGTTACATTTCCTTAAGTTATTCACTTAATTTCAATATGCCACAATTGTAACCACTCCCCGAAAAAGGATACTCTGAACCCTGGTAGGAAGATCAAATTGGTACTTTTCTCAGGTTTTGTTTTGATTTATTCATGCTTTGGTGTTTTCGGCTTTTTTGTTGGTTGTTTGGTTGTTTGGTTGTTTGTTTTTAGTGTGGGTATTTTTTGTGGGTTTTTGTTGTTGTAGTGTTCATAAAAACAGAATGCGAATAATTCATAAGAATAAATGCGACTGATTTGACCACCTCACATTTGACACAGAGATACCTTAAAAATAAGTAATACTGCACATCTGGCAAGTCTTGTTGTACTAAACTGCATGACATCATAGAGCAGAGACATAATCTTGTGTAGCTGGTTGGTACTAGCAACTTTTAACACAGAACTGTGTTTTCTGTCTGCACTCTGCCATCTCCTGTAGTTCCTTCCAGCTTCAGCAGCAAATGACATCAGTACTAGTCTCAGTTATGTCTCTTATATACAGACCAAATTCAAGCATCATTCAACAAGTCTATGTGTGAAGGGACCAGGAAAAGGATTCGTGGATGCTATTTTACAACAAAGCTCTTTTAGAAAAGAGGTTTTGTTATGTAACTTCTTGCACACACACACACACACACACACACACAAAAATCCAAACCGAAAGAAATTGAGAGAATATGTATTCAGTTCTATGTCATCCTTTGTGTAGTTCATGAACGAGATTATATTGTTTACTGCTAATTCAGTCACTGAGAGTTTACTATTCCCCGTGTCCACAGGTACGTCGGGGACAATGCCAGTGTTTCTCAAAGAACTTTGGTGCCTGCAGAGGTTTGGGAACCTCAGGGATCTGTTCTCAGTATCTGTACCCAGCTTGACTTCTCAACTCCTCTGCACACCAACCCCCATTTTCCAGGCTGATTCACCCTGTTTCTCAGCTTCTTTTTCCAGTTTATTTTCAAGACTCACAAAATACACCAAGGGCATTCCTAGGTCCAGTTTGCCCCCATTTACTTAAAATAAATTATTACATTACTTCCTTCTGTATTGAGTCAAATGCTGTATTTGCCAACAGATTTTTAGCCATTTTCTGGATGTATAGGAGAAAATGTGCACTGCTGAGTGAATCCAGCTTTAAAAAACTTGGATACTACAAGCGTTCATCTACCTCAAAGATATCCTTGTGACTTCTGTATTGGCAACAGCATCAAAAATATCTTCTCACTTTCAAGATCATCTGGCTTATCAAAGTTCTGCTCTTACATTTCACTGATCAGATAATTTTCTTCTCATATATATACGTGTACATCAGTAGCCACAGTCTCTCAAACCTTTATTGCCCCTAGGCTCCATTATTTCCATTTCTCCTGATATTGCCACACTAATAAATCTCTGGCAGTGCAGAGAGACATAACAAATACTTTCTTGATTTTATTACTCTGTACAATACATAGGAAATCAGGGAAATTGAGAATATGATTTCCACTATATATGAAATTTTCCATGCATGGAAATCAGAACTGGTAAAGGAAAGCTGGATTTTCTGACCTAAGAGATGACACCGATTTTCTGTGCCATGTCAGCTACTAATTTCAACATCTAATTTGAAAATAACTGCATGTTTTCATGTACTGTAGAGTTGCCACAAATGTGATATCTTCTTCTCCTTGTTTATGTAATTCTCTTCTTCTGTTCAACTTTCTTTCCTTTTAACAGACATATGATGTTTGCTCATGAAGTACAAAACTGTAGTTGAACTGTTCAGATAATTAACTAAGTGAATATGGGTGGATATAGTAGGAAAGCACAGAAAAATACCTAAATAAATAGGGGAAAATGGATAGATTCATTTTAAAATGATAAATTTTCAACAAAAATGAGAGAAGAACATTCTACTTTACACTGATAATAAAACAGCACTTTTTAGTATCGTCTATGCATCTCTCACCCAACTCTTGAAAATCCAAACATTATTACCTTTTTATACTTCCACAATATACAATTGTTACTAATGAGAGAGCTATAAAATCAGAGACAGCACTCAGGCTGCTTATCTGAGGACCACAGTTTTCATCCAGCAAAAAATCTGAGCGCTCTGGAATCTTATCAAAGAAACTCAAGTAGCTTGAGTTGCTTAGCAGTTAATTGACATGAAAGCTTTGAAGTGTCTATGTACATAAGCAAAGGAATAGCTGCAATGAATTCATATGATTAATGACTTGGTTTGTAACTAATGACCTAAGCAGCTTGTTGTTCCTTATTTACAGAGAAAACTGTGGGTCAAATTCAGTTTCTCGTAAATAGGCACGAGTGTCTTCAGCTTTGTGGGAGGTATGTCAAGTTATGTAAGGGCTAAATTAAGTCTAAATATACATATAGTTAGATAACGTAAGTTTCGTAAAGAACAAGATATTGAGAGCAGAAGAAAAGTCTTTACGTTAAATACTACAATCTAAAGAATGATATATGCAGAGAAATGATGCCATAAGGGCAGTAAAATAAATATACCCAAACATTAATGAAACTGAAATATTAGAGTATTAAAAACCAAGGTGAAAACACTGAATCTTAATCCACACCTTAAGGCTAAATCCAGCCTTGGAATTGACTATTCTGACTTTTACATTTCTTTGTAAATGGACAAACCCATCACTTCAGACTTAGAAAAGACACAAAGCTCAGGACCTTAGTTTCATTGCCATTACAACTCTCAGTCAAAGCATTAAAATAAATTTTCAGATAAATGCATTCAATATGTCCAAATTTTAAGAATATAAAGGCAGAACAAAAATGCCCTTCACTAAAATTTCCTGTAGAAAACTCTCATGCTGCAGAAGAACACTGTCACCCATCACAATCAGAAATTAAATTGAAATTAAATTAAACTGAAAGGTCAAATAAACTCCTTATCATGCTAGCATAAAATTAGTCCAAGGGAAAGAAGGGAGTTTGCACCAGCCTTGTTACACCTTTGGCTCATTTGGTTTGTATATGTAAGCAAAGGCTGAACTTCACCTAGGTGCCCTGTTTGCTTAAAAGAAGTGTTTTATGGGAATTTCAAAAGGATATGCTCAAGTGTAATAAACAAACAAACAAAGCAAATAAATAAATAAATAAATATTACATCTTGAATCTGTTGTTAAAATCTGTAGACAAACCAAGTTAGACTAAGTTTTTCATAGCCCTGTACAGAGTGCTGGACATGTTAGGACTTTGCCTAAAGCACAGAACATTCAGTTTGGCCTCACAGGAGCTCTGCACTTTATCATATGATAAGTGCTCTACATCTACGAATGGTAAACTAAAGGAAAACATGTGCAGGTAGGAGGTTTAACAAGTATGAAGATCTTTATTCAGGAGGGTTTATCCGTTTAAGTTGTTGTTACAGCTTCCTGAGAAGACTGTTTGTACTGCAGTGCAGGATCAGGCCCTGGCATGGAGGCTGGGGTGACCCTTTTCTGCTCCTGGGAAGCAGATTGTTGGATCCCCTGTTACATGACACTAGGACTGCTGAGGCTAATTTAAGTACAGCAGCCTCTTGCAATCTATAGTGTGAAAAAAATTCTGTGTAGTAAATGCGTTGAGTGAAGAGTTTCACAACAGTTGTTCTGTGTCAATAAACGATCATCTCTCAGTGTTAGGTACTGCATATTTCTGTAATGAGGAGGACTCTGCAGATAGCTTTTTGAACAGGTTTCCTGAGAAGGATCACAAGCCAGTCTTCCTTATCCTCCACTAGCAGTCTGTCCAAAGTCAGCCTGCTTTGCAGGGATATTTTTGTATGTTTTGAAAGATTTAATATTGTCCTTAAGCCACTAACACAGCATTATTGCCTTCTGGTACGGACTGTTACTGTGTTAGTTCTCTGTATTCATAGAAGTACGGTACAGTGGGGCCGTTGTCGTGCCATTCTGGGATGCACATCACTGCGACAGTCTTGTCCTTTCGCTGACGATATCTTGAGTGTTCTGACATCTAGGACACTGCAGTTTTGTTTCCATTTCTCTGACTATATTCTTTGTAATGACATTTCCTACCAGCTTGCCCTTTCCATTCTAGTGGACAAGAATTTGGCTTCAGAATCTCTTTGTTTGCTTGAAAGCAATTTTTTACAAAATATGCCCTATTCCATCACAAGAGATACAGGTCTTCTGACATGTAGAGGCAGGTCTTCACAGCTGTTTTGCACAGCCTGATCTGCAATTTGAACTAGCAATATCTGGCCAATAAAACTCCCCAGAAAGCTTATTCCTGCTCTAATCCATCTTCACAATAAATAGCAGGGTTAAAACAGAACATGCTTTGGATTACCATACCCTCAGCAAGATGGCGAACATGAGATTGTATGACGGCAGTGTCAACATTGATACACTTAAAACACTGTTGTACATTTCTCAAATTACCTGGTCAGTTCTTTTAATTAAGAGAGAGAGAGAGAGAAAGAGAGAGAGAGAGAGAACAACAGTACATCTTTTCATTAAATTGGAGTTACACCCATAACAGAAAGTTTTGAATATTAGTGTCTACAATTGACAAGCCTCTGGTTTTAGCCATGTGATCTTTCCCTTTGATCAATTCCCTCTAATAAACATATAAAAATACACTCAATTCAAATCTGTAGTGTTTTTTTCTTTCTGATCTCAGTGCTGTAGAACGATGTAAAGTATTCCAAATTTTATAAAGAACTTTGTAATATGATAATCAATGCTATTCTTAACTGATGTGCCTCCTCTTTTTTAAAAACTCAATATTTTACTCTTCTACCTGTATGTACTTCACTACATATACAGATATTTCACCTATGTATTAGTGAGCTGCTAGTCATGATTCCTTATAATAACAGAGACACATTAATCCCTACTGAGAGTAACTCTTAAATGTGATTGGAGATAGCATGGTTAATAAGGGATCTATTTGCCCACTTTACCTCATTCTGTTTGTATTTTTTTCTATAAGTTCAGTTACAGAAATCAATTTGATAATATTACTTCTTTTCTCCTCAGTTTGCACATATATGATGATGAAAATAGAACAAAAAGAGTTAAAACAAACCTAAGCAACCTCTCTCTCTGTGGCAGTTTCTTTTGACCTGTTTATCAGTTCTCATTTTGTGTATGTCATCCACTGCTTCCATCTCTTCTCTATAACAAAACAGAAACTATAGCTTAACTTAAATCAACAGTCCCTCCTTAAATAATTAGAGAAATTGACAGTAAAATCTAGGTCAGAAACATACAATTACAGCTGAGTTCTATCTTCCAAAGCCAAATGTACACCTGTTTAGTGAGAATATAATTCATTCTTTCCACCTCAAATCTTCAAATGCATATTCTAATCCCCCATTTCTCTCAGCTTTTAGCTGTCTAGGTACTGACAGAACGTATTCATTTTAATCTTCTTTTTTCCCCCCACCAACTGTGCAGCTGATGTACATTCTCTTGCAGGAGCTTATTTAAGCATATATTCACACAAATGATTCACAACAGTGAAAACATGCTACCATGATTAAACCTGAACTGTTAATTTTTGTTTTGCTACCTCTTAGATTAGCTTATCTTGAATCTCCCATTTTAGATGCTTTAGATTTGTTAATGATTGGGAACATTCTTGCATATAGCTCTCTTTCTTCCAGAACATTTTCAAAGCCATGTTGCAGATTCCATAAATGTAAAAAAAAAAAAAAAAGAAAGAAAATTTAATAAAAAACATTGAATGAAAAGATTACAACAAAAGCAAGAAGAAAAGCAAATGGTTCTCTTTTCCCTTCTGCCTCTATTTTTTTTTTTTCCCAGGTTTCTTCATTTCTTTTACTCAACCACCTTTCTCCAAACTCGCAATGCTTTTCTTATTCTTGTTGCTGGTTTCTCATGTGATTTAACTCTTGTCATTTTTTACTCTGGGAATAAGGAGTAGAAGATTTATTTTTCAGAAGTTCTGTGTCTTTAGTAGGAACAGCAATGTAGTCAGCACAGAAACAAACCTGATCTCTCATATGAACTAATTAGCAATTTAACAGTCACTAGCTGAAGGCCACTTAGCTGTTATCTTCAAAGTTAGTTTGTAGTTTCTTCCAACATGATCATCAAGGAGAGCAAATGGGCAGAATAACTGTGCAAAGCTCACAGGCTCCAGAAATTACACCAAACATCTATTTTAATAGATAATTGGAACGTCCAAGGGATTTTGTTTTGTTTTTATAATGGGATGTACTTTCGTTTGAACATCTGAAAAAAACAAAAAACAAAAAAACACCAAACTTGCTGAGACTTCAAAAGCTAACTCTATTCCTATTCAATTAGGAGACTTTATTACTCATTGTCTCCCTCTCAAACCTTCAGATACTCATACACATCTGTTATAATGCCAGAAATTTATTGGCTTGGTATGGAACAAGCACTTAGCCTAGCTCAGAGCTAAAGACCGCCTCTGTTCTCTGCACAGCATCTGGCAACATTCTGCTGATAAATCTTCCTCTTCTATCATGTTGTCAGAAAGCACACAGTTCACAACGATGAAGAACATATGGCATTATTTGTGTTGATACATTTTGTGTTTGAAAGGTTCTGACAGCAGGCATAGACGACGCTGTTCCTTGCATCTCATTGGAAATAAAGTACAGTTGATAAATAAATCAAGCTTTCTAGTTTTACTGGAAAGCTGAGTAGTAGTTCCATGAAATAAGGATATGGAATTTGCCATCAGGTTTAAAAAGTGAAAAACAAAGTAAGGGACTATTTCTGTTTAGTGAGCAGTTCCAGGTCTGGATGAAGACAATTCCACATGTTGATATTGAGGTTGTGGGAGGACCTGACCATGCAACATTATCCAGTCATGACTACAGGTTATTTATTCTCTTAAATTAATTACAGATTAAATACAACCTCAGACAAACCATGCTGATGAAGAAGACATAAATAATCAAAATTTTTCTAGCCTGATGATAGCTAGCTTTATTTGGACATATGCCATGAACTGTGTTTCTGTGATTACATGCCTTTTTGTTTCCAGCAACACAGAGGTAAATCTAACACCTAAAGACTTTGAAGGCTATTTCTGATTCATCCAATTAGCAGTACCTGGGTGGGCTTTCTTTGTTTTTGTTTGGCAGCTTTGCTATATATAATACAGGTGTGCTCAAAACGAGAAAAACAACTTTCCTTGCTTTTATTTATAGATCTTACATTCCTTTTTCTTACATGGTCTGCTAGATGATCTCCCTATACTGTGTGTACATAGTACCTTCTAATATTTTAGATATATTAATGGTAATCTATCTTATGGTGTAGTATTTGGTATACATTCATTTTGCTTCTGCAATACCTGACACTCCTGGTTCATCAACAAAACTGCGGCAAAATTGTGCCAGCCCTGTTTAATATCTCTACTGATGATCTGGATGAGGGGATTGAGTACGCTCAATTTAGGAGGAAGAGTTGATCTGCCTGAGAGTAGGAAGGCTCTACAGAAGGAACTGGATAGGATAGGTCAATAGGATAAGGCCAATTGTATGAGCTTTAACAAGACCAAGCGCTCGGTCCTGCATACTGGCCACAACCACCCCATTGCGTCATTACAGGTTTGGGGCAGAGAGGCTGGAAAACTGCACAGAGGAAAAGTATCTGGGGGTGCTAGTTGACAGCCAGCTGAATATGAGCCAGCAGTGTGCCCAGGTGGCCAAAAAGACCAACTGCATCCCAACTTGTAACTCCAATAGTGGTGACTGTCCCTCTGTATTTGGGCATGCCTCGAATACTATGTTCAGTTTTGGGCCCCCTCAGTGCAAGAAAGACATCAAGACCCTGAAGAGTGTGTCCAGAAAAGGGCGATGAAGCTGGTGAGGGATCTAGAGCACAAGCCTTACAGGGAGCATCTGGTGGAACTGGGAATGCTCAGTCTGGAGAAGAAGGGGTTAGGAGGAGACCTTATTGCTCTCAGCAACTACCTGAAACGAGGTTGTGGTGATATGAGGGTTGGCCTCTTCTCCCATGTGACAGCAATAGGATGGGAGATGACCTTAAGTTGTGCCAGGGGATGTTCAGGTTGGATACTAGGAAAAAATTAATCTCTGAAACAGTGCTCATACATTGGAACAGGCTGCCCAGGGAAGTGGTAGAGACAGCCCCCCTGGTGGTGTTCAAGAAATGCGTAGATGTGACACTGAGGGATGTGGTTAGCAGACATGGTGGTGATGGATTGATGGTTGAACTAGATTACTTTAATGGTCTTTTTCAATCTTGATGATTCTATGAAACCGAACTCCCTCTAACTAATAACTTCTTGGAAATTTTACTCTCATAATAAGATTTGTCCTTAAGCAACCACTACATTAAGCAAAAGAAGCAAAATAGAGCCAAATTCTGCTGGTTTTGTTGTCCACTTTGGGGAGTGCAGCCAGGGTAAGGGCCCCATGGCACAGAGGGACATACTATGCCAAGACCAGATATATCTGGATATCCACTTACCTCCAGAGCTTCTATCCCAGTCCTCCAGAACAAAACAGCGGATGCATCCAAACTGTTCTAAATACCATCAAGAAAGTATCTGGCAACAGAAGATTTCTGACAGTTGAGAAGAACACATTCATCCTCTCCAACATGATGGCTGCCAACAAGGGCACTGAGACTCAGCTGAAAAAAATTACTGTAGTCACTTTGGAAATTAAAATCACAGTGTCAACAATACTGTTTGTTGCTACTTCAATCAGTTCGTCCTGGCAATACTACTGTGACAGATGAATATACCTCAAGGGGGATATTTGTGGTGGAAGATGAAGTACAAGAGATCCCTGTTCGGAATCAGAAAAGCCTTTAAGACAGATACGTCCTATGTGCAACTGGACTAGCCAAATCCTGCAGCCCACAAGGAAAGACAAACCTTTAAAATATGTCTTCCCGTTCCTTATGAAAATGCTCGAATGTCTGGTGGATGGTAAGTTTAGCTTAGCAAAAAGTCTGCAACTGTCTCCAGTTACAAACATAATATACTGATATTTATACATCTCAAATCAATTAAGAGAAGGCAAAAATGAGACTCAGTGAAAAGAATTCTTTTGGGGATGCCACAGTAGAAATTAATCATTTCCCACAGTTCAGCAAAACATATTATTGGACAGCAACCACCCCGTCAGAAAGCAGGAAACCTGCCAGGTGGCAACGACTTAAACTTTTTAATGAAGTTTCCAGTTCAGTTCTATTTTCAGATCAGTGAGTGCCATATGTCTTCCAAAAGCTACTGTTTTCTAGTCTTTAACTTTTAATAGCTCACATCCTGTGCACTAGAAACATAAGAGTTACTTCTCAGAAAGACATCATGGAAAAATGCTGAGTGATAGCTGCAGTAATCAAACAAGTGGAAGAAGAGATCAGCACTGGATGATTTACACCACTCATATGATCACCCATTAGCTAATTCCCATTCTTCTGTCTGCATTCTATCCCATCTCCCTTCCAAGCCTCCAGTCTTTCTTGGCCACTTGTTCTTCACTCCCATGGTTTTCTTTGCCCCACCCTCTCTTTGATTTAATCCCACATTCTCTACTTCCCTTTGCTCAGCTTCACACACCGCATGGATCCAGACCTTCCATGCTCGAACCTGGAATGAAATGCTTATAACAAAAAGTCAGCCACTGGACTTATTTGCTTGTGCTTTTTGCTGAAGAAGTTTACAACTTGTCCCCGCAGCTAGATTTTTCCCACGAGAATTGAATGTTTGCTTTGCACGGCAGAAGGAAAGAGGCTGCTTGCTCATGAAGATCAGGAAAGAAGAGCTCCGCTGAACCCTCCCTCTCCACCAGCACATAACATCTCACTGAGAACACAAGGCTGTTGATTAGGGTTTTCAGCCTGGCAAACAATAAATCACAGAGCCGGCATAATTGGCAGACACATCTCAGTTAAGGAACATGCCTGCGGAGCATGAATCTGCTGCACAGTATGCTCACTGTTCAATTGCTTACCTCCTTAATGGTGCAGGCAGTGTCCATGGAGCAAAAATGCCAGCAAAAGGATGAGGGCTACCCAGGTGGCAAGGCAGTCAGCTCAACTCCATCTGTTCTCAGAAGAGATTTTTTAAATTTATTTAGTGTCACGTCAGTTCTCGTTCATTGATGCTGCCTCCCATGAAATACAAATCTCTGAAGTCCATCCACTGGCCATGCTGTTGTCTGTGTTGTGAGGTTGCAAGGGGCAGGGAATGGGGAGGAAGATGAGTATACTCAGCCCTCAGATATGCCTTCTCTCTCATTATAGCTGTTTCCATTTGCTTCCAGATTCTGGAGGCTCCCTCCCCAGTGTTCTCCTTCCCAGATTCCTCTGACTGTCCTGCTGCTGCCAGTGACAAGTCTCAGTCACTGTCTGGAGCAACAGCAGCTGGTGGGAACTGGTCTCTGGTCCAGTATCACAGAAACAGCCTCTAGGGCAGGTTCTCTTCCCATGCTGACCTTATTGTGGCTCTGTATTGCTCACTGGAAGCCAAGAGACCAGCAGCATCCTGCCCACCAGACTGCGGACTGCAGTCAGAGCCAGGCTCTGTCTGGGTATTCCTTCTGGCCTCAGAAATTAAGAATTCTTTTCTTTATAGTGGCACAGATTAATCTGGAAGGCGGAGTAACTCACAGATCAATGACTAAGTCAGCCTTCAAAAAGGACAGGAGATGTGAAATGGGAGCCATTAATGTTCCCAGGCAAAGGAGGAGGTCAAGGACTGAGACTCTGGGGCATTTCTGTGAAAAGAGAGTAATGGTACCACAGCATAACTTCAGAGGAATTAGCAGTCTCTGAGGCTGTCCCCATTGGTGTATGTGAGGGAGGCCTCCTGGGACAGACCACCAAAGAGAGTTCGACAGAAAAAAAATTGTTTCTGACTTCTGCTGAGGTACAGAAAGGTCTTGTGTGAAATAGTAAACAATACAGAGCCCTCTGAGACACTATAATACCTTGCCTGCATCCTATCCCAGTCTTATAAGTGATGATAAAAGAGCACAGATCCTTCCTTCATGCCGTAAGGACCTCCTACAGTTGCACAGGCCCTACCTGAAGCTCACAGGATGCAGGCACAGCTGTCCAGCATGTGCCACTGGGGTTGCACCCTATCTTGTGACTTTCTTTCCCCCATACAAGATAACCTCTACTTTTCCCCCTTTGTTTGTTTTCTCCTGGACCTGCCCACAGCCTGACAGACTGTTATGTGTCTATGTGACATGAGCCTAACTTGTAACTCTGCATCTTGGGAAGAGTTGCAGAACTGCTTACCGTTCTTGGACATTCTTTAAAGCATATGGCATTCAGCAACACACATGAGCTGCAGACATCCTTGGTTTTGAATTTTTTTATTGATTATTTAATTAAAAATAAACAATAATAACAATTGCAATTACATGTCTAGGGTATATGTGGCATATAGTTTTTGGCACAGAGGGTTGTACATGTCAGTGGGAAATATAGCACCATGATGTAAATATCTACTTAATACATTAATACACAGTTTATTGTACAACATGGGGCCAAGCCTATAATAAGCTTGGGTTTCACGTTTGTAGTTCACCTGGATAAAGATTAGGTTGGTCCTAAATAAAGACTATGCATTTCTCACTGAGTTGACATTTTCTGGCTTCACCCAATTCCGAAATTACAGCTATGACTATATGGTCATTGTTATATTCTCAGCAGAAGCTCTGAGATTCATTGCAGCTTCTGTCATTTTTTAAAATAGCTTTTTATACTGAAATCAATTGATAATTTATTATTTTGATATCCTCATATCGGCATCCTTTGTGGAATGCTCATGAAATTTGTTGAAAGACACATTCAGCATTCCCAGCATTCATTTGGTTTTATAAGGGTGATCAGCAGCAATCGCTCAATTTGCCTGTTAGCTGTAATTCTCTTTTCTTTGCCTATTGTAAACACTGAGCTGAAAGAATGAATTAGTACTTTTTGTGGATTCTGCAAGTATGGTACTAACAATTTGAGAAGTCAATGAAGTGAAAAGAATCATCACCACCATAGAATGGCCCGGGTTGAAAAGGACCTCAAAGATCATGCAGTTTCAACCCCCCTGCTGTGGGCAGAGTTGCCAACCACTAGAGCAGGCTGCCCAGAGCCACATGCAGCCTGGCCTTGAATGCCTCCAGGGATGGAGCATCCACAATCTCTCTGGGCATCCTTTTCCAGTACATCACCACTCTCAGCGCAAAAAACTTCCTCCTAACATCCAACCTACTTCTCATGTCTTAGTTTCAAATAATTCCCCCTTGTCCTGTCACTATCAATCTGTGTAAACAGTCGTTCCCCCTCCTGTTGATATGCTCCCTTCAAGTACTGTAAGGCCACAATGAGGTCTCCCTGGAGCCCCCTCTTCTCCAAGATAAACATGCAGTCCACAGAGATAATTACTTTTCTTCAAAAATTACTGTGTGTGTGTTAGAGTCATAGAAAAGTCATCTTAAGTACATCTGCTTGTGAGTTTGAGTTCTATTATATCAGTATGATCTGTAACATCTCTATATGCTAACAAGGCTTAATATTCTCCAAAAGTTTAGTAAATTAAGAGAAAAACTTGAGGCAGATTTGCCTGGGCTCTGTTTTTAGGATTAATGTATTTACAAGTAAATGGGATTTTCTGACTTCTCCTATATAATCATTACAATTAATAATAGAGGTACAATTAAAAAAATACCAGACTTAACCATTTATTTTGAGTAAAAGTAATTGTTAAAAATGGGAGTGTGTGGGTGTATTAAGTCTCAGTGACGATTGCTATTTCCCACATCTATAGAGCATAGTCATACATATTTTTGGAGTTGACAAAATTGAAGGTGATGTTCAATTTTTTGAGTCCTGTTTTCTACACAGGCAGCCAAAATTGCCACAGATTCCAAGATTTAAATGCAGCATGCTCTTATAACATCTCTAACAATCTTTGAAAACCAGTTAACCGAATCATTTCATTCAGTTCTGAAAACATGATCAGAAAGTGAAGAAATCTGGGCATTGATCACTGCAAGGAGGTCCAGTGAGAGAAGGCAGGTTAAGGAGCTTGGAAATGAAAGGCAAATGTTGCAAATAATGCAGTGCACTTGGAGATCGATGGGATTTTTCCAATGACTTTTGTTAGCTTTTAGCTTCCTGGAGGAAGGAATGGGACAGCTGCACTTTCTAAACTGTTTGGACTGGTGCCAACAGAGATGTACCTTTAGGCACAAAATCATTGGCTCTGATTTACTTTTTTTTTTCATCCAGATTCTATAGCTGAGAAATGAACTTCTACTACGCTCAGGAAAAAAAAAAACAAAAACAACAACACAAGGATGTTTGGCTGAATGGATGGATGGATGGATGGATGGATGGACGGACGGACGGACGTATTGAAGAATGGATAGGTGAGCTAAACATTTCACTCTGTAGTTGAAAGCTAATGGAAAACGCATTTTGTGGTTGTAACAAGTTAACAGAACAGAGCAACCTTGTTTTATATAACACAATCTTATTATTTCCTGTTTTTCTGGTGAGTTTTGGCTTGGCAAACAAGCAGACTTGTGCACAGATGAGTAATATGTTTAGCTTTAGTTTTGGCCAGTAATGAAAATCCTGGAAGATCTTTTTGCTTGGATGGAAATAATGTATGCTACTCCGACGTTACTCTTTGGGATTCAGTTCTGTCATTATTTTTATAGCTGACTGCAGTGTGCTAACATGATAGGGACAAACCTCAGTAGGCTTAGGGAAGTCAGTGGTAGTTTTGACTGAATGAAATGTACACAGTCTCTGAGGACATTAGGATATGGTTTAGAATCACAGAATCATAGAATCATAGAATGGCTTCAGTTGGAAGGGACCCCAGTCACAAGACTCTCACCAGCACTTGAAAACCTTTATGCTTTGGGGAGCAGAGGCAGAACAGAAGTAGTATTTTGGAAGTCATAAGCACTCTGTAACTGAGGTGGCTACTGGAGTGCAGGCAAGCACCAAGGAAAGCAGCTGTAAGAGTGTCTCCTAGTAACACCACCAAGTCACAGTGCAAAGGGCGATTCAAGGACAGAGCAGAGGACAGCATGTTAGATATGCCATTGCAGCACATAACCCTGCAGTCAGGGAGCAGCTAGGGTGAGCAGGGCAACATGCAGAAGACTGCTGACATCTGCCGCAGCTGGCCTCTCTCTGTTACTTAGGTGAGAGGGGTGATTTATAGAACAGGATCAGGAGTTCAGCATGGAGGCTTCAAATGGCTCCAGCTTAAGCTTTCTTCTCTCTTGAGCCAGATTTGTTAATTTAGTACGCTGATTTTTAATTAACATTCTCCTGTAGAAAACAGTGGTCTGGTTGGACTCTCTAGGACCTGACTCTTGCTTTTGCTTTTGCAGCATATCAATCCCTTTCAGCAGTACAAATTCAGGCTCCCAATGCCACTGCATTATGCAATGGTCTCAGTTGCTATCTCGGTTGCTTTTGAAATAGTTGTACTTTTCAATAGATTTCAGCCCTTCATAGCCAGCAAATGTGACCTAAATGGACTGAAAACCAACATACCAACTAAAAGAACATTTACTATTTTTAAAATCTCTATTTTTAAGCTAATCTCATGAAACATTAAGTTCCGTCTCTGGGGTTTTGAAGGGTTGTGATTCACATCACTTCCCAGCTCCGGAGGTTGAGAACCATTCAGTGTTCCCCTCTCCTTGAAATTTCCATTAACTGCATAGATTAGTGTATATTACTATGACAGCTTTGTAATCAGGACTTCCTTTCATTAGAAGGTGGAGCCACAGATGTTTCTTGCACGACATTTCATAAAACAGACAGCTACATGTATAAATTCTATGCTTTTTATACCCCAATATTAATCTGCTTTGGCTGTCAGCCAGCCTTGTATCTGTGTGTCTCTCTGTTTAATCAGCTGCCTCCTGCACTCTCTTCAGCCTTCCACAAACACACATTTACACTCATACATTATGGTTCAAAAAAGTAATTCAGGAATCTCTCTGTGAAATGGTGAAGTATTAAAATGAAGCCCGTGTACTCTGACTGATAAAACTTCCTCAAGAACACTGTGGCTTACTGGCTTACACCAATATATATAACATTTTTCACAATAAGAAGACTTGAAACACTAGAACAGGTTGCCCAGAGATGCTTCCATCTTCAGAGGTCTTCAAGACCCAACATGATAAAACCCTGAGTGACACAGTCTGATCTTGAGGCTGACTCTCCTCTGAGCAGGAAGTTGGACTACAGATTTCCTGGCATCCATTCCAACCTCAACTATCATGCCTGTGATAGTGACATACCTGTGAGTCCAGGACTATACACTGGATATATGGACATTTACAATGGGTCTGGGGCCTCCTGCCTTCAAATAAACAGACTCCATACTGCCACATTCTAAGTCCTGCATGTGTAAGCCACTGAAACCAAGGTAATGCACTGCTTTTATTTGAAGTCACAGTATTTAGGACAGTTTTAACTAACAATGCACAGAATATAAGTATTTTAGAACATACACTTAAAAATATACATTCAGGTTATATTCCCCCTGAAATGCTCGGGGGGGAAATATCTTTGTCTTTCTAGTTTCTAGAACTAGAAAGTTCTGCTGTCTGTATGCTTTCAGTGCAGAATGCATCTGTCCACACACAGGAGCCTAAAAGTGGAGGATATAGACCTCCACCAGAGAGAGAGATCAGAATAGACAAAAGAACGAGGAATGCAAAAGAGAAGAAACAACATCTGGTGATGTTTTTGCTTGGTTAAAAAGTGTTCATTGCTGTCCTGAGAATCCCTGTGGCCAGCTTTACGCACTGATTGCACACAGCTCCCACTGATTCCCTCACAGAAGGTTCATGCAGCCTGTGACATTTTTGCTACACTCTCCCTTCTGTTCTCTGGTTCATCTTCCTTCCTTCTTTTGTTCATTTCCACAGCCCCACAAGGACGGGATTTTTCTCTCCTCAGTTTACAACCTCGCAGAGTTCACACCCTTTTCATCCTCTCTCAAGAGCTCTAGCGGCGACCTTTCCAGAAAAAATAAACTTTCAGATTGCATAGTGATTAGAAAGATTATCCACATTAAGCATTCTCCTTGTGAGCATGAATGTAACAAAAGCTCATTTAAGAAACTCAAGCACTTTGCTGTAGCTGGGAGGTATCGGCTACCTCCTGCAAAAGTGGCCCTTTTATTCCTCTGCTGGATTTAATCAACCATTCGTGTCTGCCGTCCCAACAAGAAGCCTTTTTACTTCCCAATGGCTGTATGAGTTAGAAATACTGCTGCTAAATCACTTGTTCCTTGTTTTTCATAGGACAGTTGAAGGAATGACTGTCAGGGCTTTTGCCTTCCTACCTGCTCACTCTGTGCTTGGCATATTTTGATATCTCACTCATAATTTAGTTCATACTTAAAAAAATAGAAAGACATTAACAAAATGTTTGAAAGCAAACAGAACTGCATGCTATTTCTTCACATTATTTCTTCCCTTTTCCATACTCTGTAGGCATCGAAATTACATGGCATGAGGCAGAACCAGAGGAAAAGTTCATTTATGGGGGGGATCCCTCAGTCAAGCACAGAGAACAGTGCAAGCCATAAATCTTTTTACATAAAACCCCCTTTTTCCAAACAAATATCCTTTGTCCCAACAAATTATCTCCAGGCCACCACTTGTCCAATAATTTGTCTCTAAGATAAATATTTTGACATTGTCCTGCTTTGTAGAAAATGCAGGCGTGAGGTGCTTTCAATTAAAGCTAAAGAGTTTGCTGAGGATTTGGGAAACTCTTTTGAAGTCGGGAAAAAGCTCAGTTGACAGCCCCCATCGTTTTGGCACAGCACCAAGAATGACAAACTCGAGAAACCATGTGATTGCCTGTTACCGCTGTCTCCAAAGGCAAGTGTCACCCTGGAGACTTTGCTCCATTCCCGTTTGGTTCTTAAGCTTTTCTTTCTGTGCGCTGTTAAATGAGCGTGCTTTGTTCAGCTTATGTTTGATAAATTCAACATACCCGCAAGAGAACAGGCATCTGCTGAGGACTTAAATGCTGATTTTCTCTTTAAAAATAAAGAAAAACAAATGAAAAATACCAGTAATTCTCCTGCCAGTTGTGGTCATTTTGGTATTAGATGAGGTAATACCTGAATTTGAAGAATTATTATAAACTTACTGCTTCTGGTAAGTGTACTAAATGTGATGAAAAATATTTGTATTTACTTTTTCTTTTAAAAAGCAATGATTGGCACAGAAATATTTCTCCTTGTATGAGAAAAAAGTTGGCTTTCCATAATAGAAGTATAATAATTTTCATTTTGAACTATGAACTACGTTTGTGATTATATGGGCCGAAAAGTTCACCTATTTGGATTAAGACCAAATCAGAATGCATGCCAACTCATGACTCTATTCCAGAATTTCAGCCAAAATTTCAGCTCATAAGGCCTCCGTTCAGCACCAGTTTTGTGTAGGTGTTACATTCCCACCAAATAAGCACAAAACACTATTTTTTTTCCAGACACAGATGATGAAAATGCTGAAGAACAGGAGAAGAAGCTTTTTCAAAAACATGTTTGTAAGATTATTCTTCCACATGTATATAATTGGTTTAAGCCATAGCTTTGCCAGAGATGCATTCCTCAAAGCAGTATTCTCAGCCTAAGGATTCTGAGTCTTTTATTGTATGTATAACTTAATGATGTAATAGTAATATCTCATATACAAGTTATTAGAATACTATACCATTTTTTTTTCCAACAAAATACAAGTAGCCTGAGAAGGACAGTCTCACTGTTTGAATTAAAGCATTCATTTCTGAAGCCCCTTCTTAATGGAGTGAGTGAGGCTCTTCCACAGCTTAACTCAGGGAACCTGAGAAACTTACTCCCAGTGCCTGTAGAAAGACCTTAAACACAAGGTATATGAAAACCCTCATTGTATTTAAGACAAGTTATGCAGAAAGAAGATGCCTATGATACCAAAGATGGGTACTGTATTTCATAGTGGATATAATTTCCTTTAAGATTTGCACTGCATAATTTTATTTATGAAATAGTTCTTAACAACAGATCTTTTTGGAATTGAAAAATGTGCCTGAAGTTTGTGCTTGTTTACTTAGATTCACTGCTTCACTGTTTCAATTATTTGTCTCACCCACAGCCAGTTGCTCACTGATTCATGCCCTCAATTACCGTTCATTTGAGAATTCCTACATGATTGCTAATGTAAGAAAATAAAACAGTCTTAAGAAACACGTACATTTTGAATAACTGTTCTCATGTTGTAGAACAGTTCTTTGTTTGTACAAAGGTGATCTCTCTCTTTTCATTCTGGCAGTCTAGCGTACTCCAATGTAAACCTGAATCACACAAGATTTAGCTTTTGGAAAGGCTTTGTGACAACCTCTTTACCAAATTAATAATATTCCTAAGGCAGCAGCTCCTTATTTTCCATGAATTTCCAGATTCAGCTTTTGCTTTTTTTTAAATGCTTTTTTTTTTTAATACTAGAAAAACATGTCTGTATATTGTGGGAAAGACTACTAGCAGCATAACTACTCTGGCAAACATAGTCATATGCATGTCAAGAAATACAATAAAAAATACCAGGTCCTTCCTGCACTGCTCCTCCATTAAAGCCAATGTTGTGATAAAGGTGCAAGTGTCTCTAGTCTAGTTAGATCCACTGAGAAAATAACTTCTTTTTTTGTAGTGTAAAATGAAATTATTTAGGCTGTTTCTTTCATTTTCTTTTGAATGTGACATCCTCCGATTAAGAAGATGTAAATTGTACCAAAGATTCTTCCTGGACACAATCCAAAAACTTCGCACCTCAAAATCCAGTTTTATTTTGGCCGTGTATTACTGAAGAAACAAGAGTCCATACATATCCAAAATTATCCTGAAGAAAGTTATGACCCTGTTGGAATGCAGTAGCTGCCACAGCTGAATTTCAGTACGCACTGAACAATCAAATGATACACATGGGAATGTTTACATCTCTTATGCCTTCGTGAGGAATAACTTCTTTCTCTTCTCCTTGGAGTTATTCAGTTTGTATTTTAAAATCATTATGAAGGAAGAGAATTGTTTAAAGCTCTGTGGTTTTTTTCAATATGCTGGAAACATATACAAATGCCCTTGGCTTCCCTAAAGCAAACATTTTTATTTCAAATCTTCGGTATTTATGGCGCTTCCCAAAGTATGGGACTTACTATTAAGACTCATTTCAGGTCAAGTCTTAGAGCTGCAGAACACCACAACAGCCTAAACAACAGTGTAGAAGAATGTGGACTGTTTTGCTTAAAAGGGATGCAAACAAAAATGTGCTCTATGTACATCTGAAATGTAGACATATTCCATATAAAATCAAAGTACTCAATGTAACAGTGTCTACAAGAATGAAGTGAAGCTATTTGGCTTACCTGTCTGTTGGCTTTTCACTTGGAAGTATTTCTGTCTTACCTCCTGAGACTTTACAAGAGCAGAAACAGTAAATCATTGTAGGGTGCTCCGATATTATGGGTAAAAAAGTCAGGTGCACATTCTAGCTCAGATATATGAAATATAGAACGTGTGGTATCATTCCAGGATGTGATCTTCACAAATTACAGCAAGGGATGATTGACAGCAAGATTAGATCATTATGTTGCCAATAACAATCCAAAGATTTTCACAGAATTCAATGATGGAAACAAGATATATGTTTTTGTTTTTGCTTTTTTCTTGCAGGTGAAATAATGTAAGGAACAGTAAAAAAAAAAGTGAACTGAAGAAATGCAAGCAGATAGAAAGAACTATTATGCAAATGCACGATTCAGAGTTTTCCTAAGGAAATAATTTGACCTGAAAACCTTAAATTGGAATTTGGCCCCTGCACAGATGCATGCCAAAGGCCTGATCCTTACTTTGTTCTTTGGAATGTTCTTTAAAAGTGCAACAAAGAATCCTATTATTTAGAGGGTTATAAGATCCCAGCTCAGCTGACTTGCTTGTTTGACTTAAGTTGTAGTGCCATCTACTGTAGAAATAGCCATAGACAGTCTCGGGCATATTTTTCAATACTTTCCACTGTAGTTGAAATCAAATCAAGTTACAAGCTCAGAAGCATACAAAATGCTATCAGTTATGAATAAAAATTGAAGGGACGTCCAGAGATAAAACACAGTTAGAATGCTCTATTAGGAAACTAAACAAACATTAAGACTACAAAAATGGCCTTTTGAGGAGCTATAACTATTACTTTGGGTAATAGTTATAGTTAAAATCCTTGGAGTTGGAAGGGACCTCTGAAGGCCATCCAGTCCAGCTCCCCTGCAATGAGCAGGGCACCACAGCTACATCAGGGTGCCCAGGGCCTGATCCTGACTGACCTTGAAAGTCTCCAGGGATGGGGCATCAACCACATCTCTGGGCTACCTGTTCCGGTGCCTCACCACCCTCACTGTATAAGACTTTCCTTACATGTAACCTAAATCTCCCCTCTTTGAGCTTGAAACCATTTCCACTTGTCCTGTCACCACAGACCCTGCTGAAGGGTCTGTCCCCTTCTTTCCTGTAGCTCCCCTTTAGTACTGAAAGGCTGCTCTCAGGTCACCTTGCAGCCTTCTCTTCTCCATGCTGAACAGCCCCAGCAATCTCAGCCTGTCCTCAAAGGAATGGTGTTTCATTCCGTGGATAGAGGTGCTCCATTCCATAGAAAAGTGTTGCCTCACATAATGAGAGAGGCCTTGATAGGAATTCTGCACAGGAGGAAACTCAAAGTATTTCTCTGCCTGCTGCCTTTTGATCCTGAACGACTATCTGCAATCTGGAAAAATCATTCCAGTTCGATGCGCAGCCATCAGTTCTTTTAAGGGCGGAAAAAGCTCCTCCTCATTTGGCTCTAGCAGCCAGAGAGTTGGGGCACCTTTTGTACGCTATTTCGTAGAATCACAGAATCGTTTGCATTGGAAGGGACCCTTTAAGGCCACCTGGTCCATCTACCCTACAATGAACAAACACCTACAGTTAGATCAGGTGTTCAGAGCCCCTCCAACCTGATCTTGGATGTCTCAAGGAACAGGGCTCCCTTCTTCTCAGAGGGAGCAGAATTGCTCTGTACAGGGATTACACAGACAGCAGTGACTGGTTAACATCAAATATCCAGTATCCTTCGGCGTTTTACTGGCTTGCCAGCATTTTGCAGATCCACCTGTAACCTGGTGACAGTCACAGTGTGCAGCCTTGGTAGGTCAGATGCTGCACTCTCTGCTAGCTATTAGAGCTAGAGAGATGGCCCATGCCATGCGTGCAATGCACAGGACAATTACATCTCATACCCCTCAATCTCAGTCTAAACTGCATTTACAACTGTAATTCTGTGATATGCAGTTCATATGAGAAACTGTTAATTTCATATCTACTAATGAAGTATCTGTTAGTAAATTGCAACAGCCCAGACAAACCACAAAGTGTATAAAAAACTGCAGTTTTCAGTATAATTACTGTACAGTAAAATATAACAAACGCATAATGCTGTGGGGACTTCTTTTTTAACTCTTACTGTATTTTCTTCCTCCTTCTCCTCAGTAAAATGTTCACAGACAAAATAGTTGAGAGCTCACCTGTTGGGAAATAGATGCAATTGCCTGTGTTCAGCTGACGCTTGTGTGACTCTGCAGTATTTCCAACAACAACTTTCATTTCAGCCACAGAGGGATGCGATGTTGAGGAGAATCTGTTGCTTTGAGTAATTCAGAGTAACTCGAAGCAATCACGGTGTAACACAAGGATGTCTGTAGTGTTATTCACGATTCTTGTGGGAGTGCGAACAGGTTGAGGGTTCTTCTGTACAAAGATTGCATTCTTGTACACAGTGTTAGGATATGTGCAATTAAAACCACAGTCAAGTTGCAAATAGAAACAGCACAGCTTCCAGAACCTCAGAGCCTGAACATCCTCTTGCAACAGCTCTGAAACAGGACATTTCTGCCATGTCTCTACAGCAATGAATAATAACTGACTTTTACCAACCAAAGGCAAACCAAGTCCTCTGCTTCCCTTTCAGCTTGAGGAATATCATGTTTACAACTAGGGAGGTGATTTGAGAAACAGCATAAGAATTAAGAACAATGAGTTTTCTTAGAAGAAAGATACTGTCCACAGAGTCTAAATCTACTTATTACACTATGGTGCCCCAGTCGTGCTGCTGTCCCTATGCACAGCTGCATGGGTTGGTACAAGCATGACGCATTGCCCTCAGCCTGCTCGTGCTCTCATGAGGGTGTGCTGCCTTGTTCTGTCTCCCTGCCCGGGTTCAAAGCCCTGTCTGTGAGCATGACTTTAGATTTGTCAACAAGATACAACATTCAGCAAGCGCTTGTGGCGTGTTCTCTTGCTCAGAAGCACCATCTGCAGACTCTGACATGAGATCAGTTATGCAGGTGAACAATTCATGTGTTGTTTTTTTGCTGTTGTTGTTGTTTTTCCCATGCATTTCTTTAAGAAATTAACAATGGATTGTTATTTTATTTTTTTTTCTGTATGAGGAGTTTAGCACAGGTGTGGTTCTGACCGTTTGGGAAGTACAGGTGACCTGTATTTATAGTAAACAAAGAAAAGAGCTCTGGCAGCAAAGAGCAGCGCATTTGCACAACAGAACTGGAACATAACCATGCCTTTGAACTCAGCTGGACTTTTGGCGGGTTCATGAAGGGCTGTGAAAAGTTTTGGCATCTGAGAACCCCAGGAGGCACACTGCCATTTCCTTATATACTGCTGCAGAGATTGTAGAGACTGGGGAAGGTCTTTGCTTGTGCTGGCTGTGACAGAGAACAGCATTTTTCAATAGAAAAACGACAAACATCAAATGTCCTTTTCCTATTTCAGATGTTTCCTTAGAGGCCAACATCCTCCCTGCTTCAAGAAAGCTTCTAGTCCTTGCCCACCTTAGTGTTACAGCAAATGTACTATTTTCAGAATTCAGATCTGGAAACACTTCTGCTGGAGAGCTCTCTGACAGCAAAATTTGTAGTGCAAGTGATATTGAAAAGCTGTTGATATTGTTCAACTGTTTCTGCACTAAAAAAAAAAAAAAGACAGAAAGAAAAGAAAATTTGATCTGAAAAGATTTGTGCATCCTTTGGGGTGTTCCTTCACACCTTCCACTTGAGCTCTGATAGATGTTTCAGAAAGGCATTTAGATGTGACTTGCAAAGGTCTCAACCCCTTGTAAAAGGCATTAGCTAACCGCCAGGCAATGCTGCAAACCTTCAGCTTGAATCACCAGCAGCATTGGTGATGGAGGTGAAAGTGGATGGATACTTGACCTGGATTTTGGGCCATTTTGGTGCTTTGCACTTGCACAATTCAGAGGCCAAGATTGTTCTCATTTGCATCTATCTGGAAGGGTCTCCCTGTACGTTCATCATATTTTGAAGATTACAATCTAGATTTCTCTTGTACCACCTTTTTTTTTTTTTTTGTTTGTTTTGAAGCAGGAGAGATACTGACTTGAAAGCACTCACTGACATCATTGCTGCTGGTTTCTGACTCAGCAGAGACACAGATGTGTTTCTCAGAGAGGAGGATGTTGTTTCAGTTACTCGCGCTTCAGAGACTGTTTGGCATGAAAGAACAAACAGGGTGGAAACTTTCACTTTGAGCAAAAGAACAGTTTTCATAGAGCCCACATGCTTGTACCTTTTCATGTCTGTCCTTTCCCACTGCTCTCCCAGGCCAAACGTTCAACTCACCGAGCTGATGGTGGCAAAAAGAAGGCAATCTGGTTAACTGTGAAGATGTGTTTCTGGAAAAAATATGTATAACTATGGGGCTCTTGAACAACAAAACGGGGAAAGATGCTCCAGTCACCACAGAAGATCCTAGCATGATGGATTTCTTAGAGGAAGCACACGGATGACCACATGATGCCCTTGTGCTGCCAAAAGGCCTAGTCTTCTGCCCACTTCTTCTCCTTGGCATGCTGCAGGGAAACTGGTGGGTGCAGCACAGATGTGGCACATCTATGAGAGATTTTCAGCTCCCCTGTTAAAGTACTCTGTAGGATGCATCTAGAAAGCCAGCATTTAGGTAAACATCTGGTAACAGCTACACCAGGGCAATCAGGATGTAACCTCTGCATTTCATTTTCTGGGGAAGGTGATTATAACGATGACCAGAACATCTCTGCAATGAGTAGCAATAACGTGCAAAATGCTGCAGGCTCTCTTGAAAATGTTCACGTTCAATTTGTGAAACTCATACTTCTTAAAAAAGCCTGTCTTCAGGTGAAGAGAACAGTTTTTCTCTTATCTCTTGCACGTATGAATTCTTGATCTGACATGACTTGCAACCACAAGAGAGCACTCTTTCCTTTGAAGATTTCTCTGCTTCTCCAGAAAGCTAGAGACATGCCATATAAGTTTGCAAACTGCTTGTGAGCTGTTTCAGTTAGACCAGAGCAGCCGAAACAACAAAGCTTGCAGTTGTCTTTTGGATTTCACTGTGAAAAGCCTTTGGGTAGTTTTCGGATGACAGAAGATCCTCGGTTCCTGAAAGGGAGGAGTTCTGCCAAAACTTTGAAGATCTCTGTAAACTTTGCAAATTACGCCACTTTTGGAGACAATTATATCAAACGATACTGTGGATTACAATACATGAGAAGTGTTTAGAGCCTGGAAGATTATTTATGTTTGGCTTTAACTCGTATGGTCATAATTTCAAGAAGGGAGAAAAGGAATACACAGAAACCCTCTTATTATCTTTTGAAATATGAAGATCAGAGGAAAAGGAAGGTTTAAAAGCGTGGAGTGATGGTCCTCAAAACCTGTCTATAAATTAGCTGGCATCCTGCATCTATAAAAACAAAGCTTAGAGCTGATTTTCAGGCACTAGTTGACCTCCTGAGTCATCAGAAGTGCTTTGAGATCTGGGTTTCTACACTCTGAAGGAAAAAATTGCCCCCCGTGGGGCAGAGTACCTGCACAAATGTTTCCTTCTCACCTGGACTGACACAGGATTTGGAAGCCAAATTCAGGAGCTGGCTTTGCACTGGAGAGAAAGGAGAAGGCATGGACAGCAGTAAAGATGATGATGGACTGTTGAACAGGATTGCGTTTTCAGGAGCCATGCCCATGGATAACCACCACATACATCCCCAGGGCGTTCCCCTGAGAGAGCCCTTCGGGGTTCCCTTCCGCCTAGAGCCGTCATACTGGGAGCGAGCCTACGGTGGGCACACAGGTCGCATCTCCTACATCCCATTCCCCGGCTATGTGGGCGTCTACGACTATTCCTTTGAGCCTGCCTTCATTCGGAAGAGGAACGAGAGGGAAAGGCAGCGGGTACGCTGTGTGAATGAGGGCTACACGCGCCTGAGAGAGCATCTGCCCAAGGAATTTGCTGACAAGCGCCTCAGCAAAGTGGAGACCCTGAGAGCGGCGATAAGCTACATCAAGCACCTGCAGAGCTTGCTGGACTGCCATCCTCTGGGGTCTAGCAGCAAGGAAACGCTCTCCACCAAGGAGCTCCCGGATGCTCCCAGCCCTGGTCCTCTACGGGAATGCAACAGTGACGGAGAGTCGAAAGCTTCCTCAGCCTCATCCCCCTACAGTGAATTTGAGGAGGTGGGTAGCTAGGAATTGGCCCCCTGGAGACAGAAACCTTCAAGACCTTCTGAAAGCCAGAACTAAATCCCCTGGGATTTTTCTGCGGCTTAAGATGAATACCAGGAAGAGGGAAAACAGCTGGGAGAAAAGATAAAGGTATTTTCACTCTGTCAGTGGACAACTATGTTGTCTGCACAAATCTCAAAGATGATTTGTAGGCAGACGGACCTTGCTTATGTTGTTCCAACTGTGTTACTCAGTTTTGGATTGCTAAAACCGAAGCAACTTTTTGCATTCTACTTTTCATTCAGCTCTTGTTCTGTGTCTGTTTTCATTTGCCTTTCACGTGAGGAAAGAACACAACCAGATCAACCTATTTCAGGGAATCCCCCTTCCCTTTCTCCTGCTTCTACCTTTAAGTTTTGTTTTCCCAACTGCTAACTTGGAATACACTGGCTTACGAACATTTCAGCTGGGAAAGGTAAGATTTAGATACACGTCTTTCCCTAAAATTTTGACTACACTCCCAGAAATGCTCCTATTTCTGAGAGGCAGTGCTTTTATAAACTCATGAATGATTTTAATTTTTTTTTTATGGCATCTTCTACAGCGAAAGAAGCAACTCATGCATTGGACTCTGTTTGTTTTTTATCAGAAGGATGATTTTCAGGTAGACAGAGATTTGTAAAACTGCACCTAAAAAGGCACTGCTTCACTTCTGATACTGAAAAAATGTTGCCGGCCTATTTCTTTCTTAACTCAGCATTGAATTTGGACGCCAAATAGTCCTGAGTATTTTTGACTGGTCAGAACTTGGAAATAGGTTCCTGTAGTGGTTATGGAGTGGTATGTACAAAAAGGGTAACATTAAATATATCAATATACATCTGCGTGAAGGTGTAGGTATTTCTACTTTGGATCAGAATATTGCATTACATTTTCAATGAATGCACCTTTTCAAATGAATATCTCAAAGTACACGAAAGACTTTGAATTTGGACAGTGTCTGCTTAAAACGAGAACTTTTCTCCAAATTGCTCAAAAATCTTCCTTTCTCCAAGGCCAGAGTTTGTTAATATTTAGCCATGTGCTTGAATCCCATTCTGAATATGAGGCAGACTCCTTCTTACTCATACATCTTACACAAACCTTCAAAAGGTCTGTCTTTTTGGCCTCACTTTGGTGAAATGGTTTTGTTTCATTTCGTCTTTCCTACACAATGTGCTGACTGAACACCTGAATAAGTACTCGTGTGTAAATGAGAATGCATACTGATTAAACACCTCAGATGTGTCCATACATTTCATTTGAATAAAAAATGCAATACATCCTGGCTATGGATCGGGTTTGGGTTTTTTTTTCACTTCCAATGGATAATGAATGGGACAGCACTGCTTGCAGGAGCAGTGAATTTTCAGGAGAAAATAAGGAAAATGGTTAGGAAGTGCATACAAAGTGCTACCTATAAAACTATATTTTTAACCTAGATTTTTGCATCTCAATAGTTAGCAGGTTTATACTGTTGGCATCTAATTGAATTTATTGATTATAAAAATACCATGTTGATTTCTAGCACACTGCTAGGGACCTTTGTATGATTTTACGGTTTACGTGGGTTGATAGTGATAGGACAAGGGGGAATGGTTTTAAACTAAGACAGGGGAGACTTAGGTTAGATGTTACAGAGAAGGTTTTCACTCAGAGGGTGGTGATGCACAGGAACAGGTTGCCCTGAGAACCTGTGGATGCCCCATCCCTGGAGGCATTCAAGGCAAGGCTGGATGTGGCTCTGGGCAGCCTGGGCTAGCGGTTGGCAACTCTGCACACAACTCAGATATGGAAAAAAGCCTAAATATGTTGTCCAAGTGGCTTCTGACAGATCATTCCTTCAAAGATGACAATGGCAGTCACGAGCTTTGTCCTTTATTCTTTAAGAGGTAGCCAGGTTCCTTTTCTGACAATTTTAATTTATTTTGCTTCTGTTTTCCAGCCCTCAGGTGTTTCATCTCTGTGACCTGAACAGTTCTCGCTAAGGAGCTAGAGCTTAGGCACTGATTTTTGGATGCATCAGTGTTCATGTTTTTTTATCCAAGAAAGGGGAGAAGGGCAACACAGTGGTAGGATGGCTGCGTGGGTTCCATTCTTCTTTGGCTTTTCTTCTCTTTATAGTTTCTGACAATGGACTCCAACTCCCTGTGCCTCAGTTCTGATATTTCTGGAAATGGAGTGGCACTGCTGATAAATCTGCGAGTAAGCCTGGGCTGCATTTCTTCCCTTAGAGCAGAGATCAAATCTGTCTTATCTATGAAAAACATACGTTCAGAGTACCTGAGACAAATTCTGTGAAATGCTTTTTAAAGCACTTTGAAGATGAAACACACTTAACACACATCTAATGAAAGTAAGTAGCCAAATCAAACCAAACCACTAAAAATCAAAACAAGCAGAATGCTTGTCTCTGTCTGGGTGGGAGGCATCAGATAACTCCCCAGATGCATTTTTAGATCAGATGCTTATCATGGAGGTTTGAGTACTGCAGCAACACAGCCAAGAGTTGTAATCCTGTGGTTTCAAATCCTGGAGAGAGGGTACAGTGTGCCTCTTCAGTGATCAGCTTGGCCAGTTGGCTGGAGAAATGGACTGAGCCACAGATCTGCCCCTTGACAGCTTAGTCTCAAGTGGGATGTACTTCTAGGGGTGGCTGATCAGGGGAGAGCATCTCCTCTGTGTGGTCCTGGGCGTTCTACTTGTTCTACACAGCTGTAGGGTGACCCTTCCCATGTGAGATGCAGGCTGATCTGCTGCACATCTAGATGGGCTGGGTTCTTTATTGTGTGTCCCTAATGTTCCATTCAGAGTCATGTCTGGATTTTCTGAAATAATGTTTTGGAAAGACCTTTGGGCCTCGAGTCAAGGAGACAGATGAAAAAGCCTATAAATAAAAATATGCATGTATGTACATCTTATGTTTCACATTTACATATGTAACATATGTAACAGCTCTGGAGATGTCCTTAAATTACTTCTTGATCCAACCTCAGTGCTGAGGGTGTAAAAGCTAGAATGTCACATAGAACTTAATTCACTTTTAAAGGAAAATGAATTTCTGGATGAAAGTCAAATTATTTCTGTGCAAAAAATCAGTGACAGGTTGAAGTGCTCCCAGGAAAGCTGGGCACTTCATTTCTCAGCAATCCTGTGGGCATGCATGCACGCTTTTAGCACAAGTAGAAATCAGCTAAAGATTTCCCAAATGTGGATCCGTGCTTCCTATTCATGTCAGCAGAAGTTTCAAGAGAATGCTACATTTCAGAAGATTTCTTAAGCTGTTTCTGTCCAGACAAAGGTTTTCTCCAAAGCTTCAAAGTATATCATTGTCGGACTTTGAAGGCGGACAGTGATTTGACTTGTCAGCCTGAGAATTAAAGTTTTAGTAGAAATGGTGACCAGAAGCATTCCCTTTATGTGGTACAATCACTATTTACAAGAAAGTCGGCACTGAAATCCCTAGGCAACTGTGCTACAGCTTTAGCAAACTCCTGCACACCAAATGCAGACTTTAATCTTTCTGTCAAATGTGAAAAAAGTGCACATCTGTCGTCTTCCGTCTTCTTCCATTAACTTACAAATCCATTTGCTCTTGATATTATCAGCATTTTAAAGATGTGTAATCCTGGCCATGGGATTGCTTTTAATCCTCTAATAGCTATTTAGCTGATTTCTTTGTGAAAGCCCATCCACACTCCTTTCATGTTATATTACCCAGTGTCAATAACACAGCCAAAGAAAACCAGAAGGCACTATAGAGAAATCGTGTTCAGAGAGCAAAGCAGTCAGGGACAATTTATCTCACTGGAATAAATGAACAGGGAATAGCCACACAAAAGCAAAGAATTCTTGAAAACATTTAATGGCAGCATACTCAGAAGGAAGCAAAAAAGGAAACCAAATGTTTGAAGTGGTACCAACAGCAGAGCTCTGCTGCAGTTGGCCAAGGTCAGTCATAGAATTAGAGAATAATTACAGAATAATTAAAGATAGAAAAGCCCACTAGGATCATGTAGTCCAATCGTGAGCCCATTCCCACCATGCCCACTGACAGTGTCCTCAGTGTCACATCCACACGGTTCTGGACCACCTCCAAGGATGGTGACCCCACCACCAACGTTCTCTGACAACCCAGAGGCATGCTTGCTGGCAGAAGTCTATAAATACTCACTCATGTATTTCCCACATGATTTTTTCCCCTGTATCTCTGAGTACATCCATTGGCAGAGTGATGGAAAACTTCTCTTAGCTGAGCAAGCCAGCCATGCTGGAAAAAAAACAGACTGCAGGCATTTCTAAAGGTGATTGTCTCTCTCCATTACCTCAGTTGATCTCCACAGTCAGTGGAGGATCAAAGAAGGAGGGGATTCGGCTAGGATGCTAGTGAAATAGCATCTGTTTGCAATTTACAGCAATTTGTCAAGGTGATACAGCTCAGAAGATGCTCCAGAGCTGGCTGAAAATGGTATGAGTAAAATTCAACCATATTTCTTCCAGTGAATGATGGCAACTATCCTAAGCTAAGATCCTGGAATGTGAACAGGGAACAACATGGTTGTCTGTTGTGCAGTGCTAGAGGATGGTAGGTTGAGAGAAGAAACAAGGTACTCAGCTCCACTGGGGTATTCCCACAAGGGCTTTACAAAGCAAATCTCTCACTGAGATCAAAAGAGCTGCTCTTGCTGGATAGAGCCCTGTGAGGAAGTTACCTGGCGGCCCATCTATGCTTGGCTATCACCTCTGTTGCCAGAACTTGTCTTTTCATGACTTGAGCATGCAACAGGTGCACAGGGTACAGTCAGCACAACATCTATTCAGAGCACATGAATGGTGTGGGTCCTTGCCTCCACCATGCCTGGGCTGAGGTGAGAGTAAAAGCTCAGAGTCTCACCTGGCATTGTGGTACAGCCTCAGAAGAAGAAAATCCTTCCCCAGTTTGCAAGTTGAGTAGAAAAATAAGTGAATAACAACAAAAACCCAGCTCAGGAACGGAAAGCGCAGGTACATGCACTGTATGGCTTTACTGGATGCACTTCAAAGGAAAAACACAAGAAAAGCTAAGTTTAATTGCTTTCCTTTCATTTACTTAGCTTACAAAAGAACCATTTTCTTGAAAGACTCAGAAGCTGCATGTGTACAAGCTGGAAATGCTAGGGTACCATAGCTCAGCGCTGGAGGAGGATTCCACCACTGTTTTTTTCCTGGAGAGAGCAGCCCCCAGAACAGACACAGAAGACAGGTGATGGTTCTGCTTTTTAGCCACCTCTAGTCATAACTTGGTGCATCTGTGTAAACAAGGAGCTTTGTCAAGGTCAATACATCCATCTGTGAATCTGGGTGGTTGAAGACCATGGTTCATTACCAACAGTGTAGTTATGATTAATAGTGTCAATACCCCCAAAACCGTCGGTTACAGGTGCAGGTAGCAACTAGCAAGCTCACAGAATCACAGAATTAAGGAACATTTAAGTAGGAAAGGACAGCTCACAGAATCACAGAATTAAGGAACATTTAAGTAGGAAAGGACCTTAAATGTCATCTAGTTCCAACCCCCTGCTGTAGGCAGGGTTGCCAACCACTAGATATTTCACTCTAAATTCCCTCTCACTCTTTAAAGTCTTTGTTATGGGACCAATCTTATCATTTTGGATAGATCCTGCATTTGTGGAAGTACCAAGATTTAAATCTGTGTTAATGTGGACCTCAGTTTGCATTGATTATGATTTTACAGGTGCTGGAAATGAAAATATGTATTAGTATTAGATATTAACAAACATTTCTTCTTCAAAGTGGTGGGGTATTCAAGAAACATCTAGATGCTGTTCTAAAGGATGTGGTTTAGTGGGGAAATATTGGTGGTACATGGATGGTTGGACTGGATGATCTTGGAGGTCTTGTCCAACCTTGGTGATTCTATGATTCTATGATTCTGTGTCTTTACCCAAGCTAAAAGAAGCTTAGGACAACATCAGTCTCTCTGCCAGTTTCCTCCTTGAAAATTATGGAAACCCTTCAACCCACTTCAGATTTGAAGACAGAGGTCTTGAAGACATGGAATTCCTACAAGCTCCATGAACACTGGTGGCACCAGAGTGGAAGGAAATGCTGAATTAGAATCCTTACAGATGGGAAAGCTAACACTCAGTTATATTTTCAGATTAACCTGCTTGATGGCCTGACAACATTTGGGCATCAGAAGGCAAATGTGCTTTGTAGTAGTACAACATGCTGCTTCTTGTTCTGCCTGCTGGAGACAAAGGATGGAAATGTGAGTATTTTGAGGCAGTGTTGGATTTGGAAGGATGAAACTGAATGAATGGATTGTGAGAGGCTGATGGATTGAAAATGCAGAGAAAGCGTTGAGCAGTGAAAGTGAGGAGAGTATAACACAGATGCAAGCCAAGCCAAGCTGCATTGCATCTGCTTCTCATAGATTAGCTGCAATTTTGTCTTAATGCTCTGTGATTCTGAACATATAGAGCAGATTTTTGTGTCCCTGAGCTGTTCACCATCAGCATTTAATCCAAACCAAACTCCTCCATCTGTACCAAGATCACAAAGAGAACAAGTAGTTCCACATAAATGGAATTTTCAGGCCTTTTTATATATTTCCTTTACTGCCAGCATTATGCTATACTATGTTACCGTCTAGATGTAGCTCTTTAAATTTAAGAAGCACTGAAGAAGTCCCAAACTCAGCCACCAAGTGTTTATCCCCGAGGAACACTGTAGATGAACTGTACTTCCACGTACCCAGTAGTGTTAAAGCTCACTGGTGCTTAATGAATGAAATGGATGACAAACTGTGCAATGTACAAATGAAATGAGGCAGATGTACAAACATGGGCATGCGTGCTGTGGTGTCTGCACACGAGAGAAGGAGGAAGGATGGTAGAGGGAGGGAGGAGAAAAAGTGTTTTTGAAGTGTGGCACACTGTTTGATATCAAATTATCTGCATGGCTGAAACCAGGGAAATAAGAGCAAATTAGATATGACACCTCTGGGGAGGATTAATTCCTGGAGAAAAAAAAGAAAAAAAAGAACTTAAAGAAAACATATTTGCAGGTAAAACCTGTGGAGACGCAAAAATGCTGTGAGATCTTACATAGCAGAAATGCTATTGTGAACAAGCACAGCAGGGACCCTTGCAGACCAGCACATACAGGAAAGCATAAGTAAGGCTGGAGAAGGTCTGATGCCTCATTAGCCCTACTACCAAATGGTATGTGTGTTTTCCATCATTAAAAGTGCTTCCCACCTTCCCATTGCATATTTTAAGCTAGCTTTGCTCTTTTGGACCAGAGAACCATGAGTTTAGGGAGGACTCAGTTTTCCCCATTGAAGCTTATTCTGGGCATCCTTCACAAGCTTGGCTGTGGTCTGTGGCAACTGTTGTCTCTGTTATCCTCAGAAATGAGAGGTGGAGTGTGCTGGGGCTGGGGCTGGACTACATCATCCTGGAGGAGGAAAACAGAGAGAGAAAATATGAGGAGCTCAACACCATAATGAGAGCCGTGACGAAGAGCCCAAAGCACGGACAGAGGCCAAACAGATGAGGTGTTTCTCCTAAATGAGAAATTCCTCTACTGGGACTGCTCTCCAGCTCTGGGTTTCCCCTTCATTTCAGCACCAGCACAGCCCTCCTCTTGCCACTGTGTTGGCAATAGACAATATCACTGGGCTGCCCTTCTAACGTTTCACCCCAAGTCCCTGAGCGCATAGATAAACCTGCCCTTGAACATCACCCTAGCTGCACCCCATGCCATGGGTTGATGATGCCCTGCAGAAGTTGCTCATCACAATGGGGTTGCTGGATGGATCAAAGCTGAGCCATGCAGTGTGTCGGCATGAAGCATTTGCCTCTGTTTATATGCTGCATGCATTTTTCAGGGCTATCAAACCTTCAAAAGCTCAATTTACGTTAACAAGCCCATCAAGCATAAGGATATTAAATGTTGTTTATAGTCCCCTGTCTGAGAAGATCATTCAGTTAGCAGCTGGCTCAATTTTTAGTTAAGTGAGTTTGGTGAGAGGGCCAAGATATCTCTGAACGTGCTGTGGGAGCTTGTGTTGAAAGAGTAGGAAAAACAGCAGCAATCCCTGTGCAATGGCTGGATTACTCTGTGGTAATAACAGTCAATGTTTTCAGAGATGGCTTTGAGATTTGTGTTTTGAGGTCATTGTCTTAAACAACACATTTTGCATTTGCAAATTTGCAAAGGTACAGTTTAGGCCATTCCATCACCTAGGAGCTGCCACAAAACTACTAATGATGTATGTGGAATGATGGGGATCAGAAACTACATCTGGCTGTGCAGAGTGAGGACTAGGAGCAACTCAGCCAGCGTGACATCTTGTGGAGCAGGCATTTTCAGACAGCAGCTGGGAGAAGAATGATTGGAAGAGTTTAAACTGAGTTAAAGGCATTTCCTGAAAATATTGTGAAAGGAGCACAGGGTTTCATCTATATGGGCCCGAGTATAGACTACAAGTAAAGGCCCACTAAGAGCACATTCACTGTTTCAGGGTTTCTTCCCCAAGTAGGAAGCCTAAAGAGTGGTGTCTCTCACTTTTTCTTAATTACAAGAGAGAAAGTAGCAGTTTAGTAATTGTCTGACATAAAAGCATGGGCACAGACATGAATGCAGCAAGTGCCATTGAGCATGTACTACAGCAAACTCCACAGTCTGGGAACTGGGGGCTCGGAGTGTCAGGCAGGTGATAAAGCTTCTGGTGCCTGGTATGAAATGCAACTTGAGTGAGACAATGGCAGCAGCAACCTACATCCAGAAATCATCAGGATAATGCTTGTTTTTTTTGTGTGTTTTTTTTTTTTTTTTTAATATATACCTGAAAGGTATAGAGTATACAAGTGTAATTCTCTGTAAAACTTTGATTTGTCAGTACATAAAGGGAGCTACAAGACAGCTGCAGAGACTCCATATCAGGGAGTGTAGTAATAGGACAAGGGGTAATGGCTTGGAACTATAAGAAGGCAGATTTAGATTAGGCATTAGAAGAAATTCTTTACTATGAGGGTGGCAAGGCACTGGAGTATGTTGTGCAGAGAAGCTGTGGATGTGCCATTCCTGGAGGCATTCAAGGCCCGGCTGGATGGGGCCCCTGGCAGTCTGATCTAGTAGAAAGTGTCCTTGATCATGGCAGGGGTTTGGAACTATGCAGTTTTTCAGGTCCATTCCAACACAAGACCGATTCTCTGATTTTATTTTATTTTTTCCTGAAAGGATTCTTTTCTTTCAGCTGGCCTTGATTTTTAATACTGTGAGCAAAGGCCGTAAGCTTATACTCAAATATTGGTAGGGATTTCATCACAGTGATTACACGGGGGATTTGCAGCTGAGGCAGCTCTGAAGGTTTAAGGCATGTAGACACCATGAAAAGTGTGAATGGGAATCCCTTGGGCTTAGAATTTACTGGGAAAGCTTTAAGGAAAGGCAATTTATAGGGCTGAGTAAAAAAGCTCAAAAGCTTTGGAGAATCTGTGGGATCTCTGGAAGATCAGCTATTCTGTTTGTTTTTCTGAGATCTCTCTGGACAATAGGAACAGTAAAGACATTTACAGTACCACTTGGTTTCCGCTAGATTATAAATACTATAAACAAACAAACAAATAAAAGTTCAATGAAATTACAACACAAATGCTGCAAAAATAAATAAATAAATAAATAAGAATGAAAGGATTTATAAGACAGGCTATAGGACACAGCTGGGAGTATATCCTACCTGGCACATCACGTATGCAAGACAACACCTACGCAGTTAAATCATATTCCTCCTTTCTCGTTTTTTATCCCAGATTCAGTGGGACATACTCACCCTCATGAAAGATTTGGCAGCTCCCTCCGAGTCCTGAACCTTATCCAAGTGATAATTATATCTGTTTGAAATCCAGGAGCTGTGAACTAGCCTCCAGCCACTCAACAAAGGCTTCTCCATTGCTCTGAGGAAGCGGTACCGACACTTCCCTTCTCGTTGTCTACCTCCTGCTGAAATGTATTTGCAGAGTTTCCTGAAGCCTTCAAGGCTTTCAGGAGATCTGGTGGAACTAGATCTGATATCTCATGGAGCATCATCACATACAAAGGAACACCCCCATGGGCATAGTTAATGCAGACAAACCTAAACGGTTTTTTTATTCACTTGCAAGTGTATAATTAATCTCCGTTCAAATTTACATGTTTGATCTGCTTTTTTTTTTTAGACATTAGGCCTTAGATGTTTGTGAAGGAAGGGGAAGACCCTATGATTTGATCTGGAGTACCTATGACATGCTCATGTTCGCATAGGCAAATCCTCTGTGTCCAGAGATGGTTAGGTGCCATGGGCCTAGGGGGATATGCTTAGCTTGACTGCAGAAACATATCCATAGGATGGTAATCCAGCAGTTGCTGGGCCAGCCTAACTTTAAAAATCATCAGGATGGTTGGCTGTTAACTCTAGAAGGCTGTGCATGGTGATGGTGGTGGTAGCACCCATTCACTCCACCATGACTTCTCTCTCCCTCAAATCTTGACAGAGCCTTGCAGCAACACCTACTGCAAACTTCCCAGCAATGCAACTGGAAGACCAGCACTGATGTGCTCAGTGGTTCAACTGCTTCCTCAGCCCAGTGAAAAAGCAGAATTGAGGATATCTCCACTCTGGGAAGGACCCCTCATTTTTCTTTACCCCAGGTGACACACTACATCCAATTTTCCACTGGACTCGTGGCTGGCGAGATGCTGGCTTCTCGCTTAGGACAGGCACTGAGGGGCATCCCAAGCTGGGCTGCTGAGGGAAGTGCACAGGCATACTCAAAAGAAGAAACCATGGCACAGTGGGAAGCTCAGATGTGTGCTAGCATAGGATGTAACTCAGTGGGGGCCCCTAGTCAATTCCCATAGGGGGCCTGTGGTAGGTCTCTGCAGTGCCATGGGTGAGAGATTAAAGCTTTCTCCCAGTGGAAAGGCCAAGGAGGCAGTGCTCAGATCATCATCACAGGAGGGCAGAACCTCTGCCACACTGTTCCCAGGTCCTCCAGAGTCATAGCTTCAGGGAAAGGCCTGCTGCATTGACAGTCATTGCAATCTCATGTCAGGTTGGCCAGCTCCCCTTGGCAGAAGAACCTTCCTCCAGGCTTCCTGTGAGATGTGAGGCACCTACAGAATCACAGAATCATTAAGTTTGGAAAGGACCATTAAGATCATCCAGTCCAACCACCAGCTCATCCCCACTGTGCCCACTGACAGTGTCACTCAGTGCCACATCCACAAGGTTCTTTAATACCTCCGGGGACAATGACTCCACCACCTCCCTGGGCAGCCTGTGCCACTGCTGCACCTCACTTCCTGAGAAGAAATTGTTCCTAATATCCAACAGAAATCCCCCTGCAGCTCAATGTAAGGCCATTTCCTCTCATCCTATCACTGTTACCTGGAAGAAGAGTCCGATCCTCACCTCACTACACTGTAGAGAGTGATAGGGTCTCCCCTGAAACTCCTCCAGACTGAACAACCCCAGTTCCCTTAACTGCTCCCCACAAGACATGGCATGGTGGTGGAAACTTTTTGCAAACAAGAGCTGTGGCAGGAACTAATGCTCCCACAAACAAACCCTTTAAGTCCTTGCTCAGGTAGCTTGAAAAAAAGGAAAGGAGTGGAGATGAAAATGGATCCACTTCAAAAAGGGAAATTTCCATTTGAAGTGCTGAGAATTCAAAGCCACGTTCAAGTAAAATCCTCCCCAGCAGCAGCAGCCCTTCTTATCCCCTCTGTAGTGTGTATCAATTTCTTCTGACAACAGTTTCATGGCTTCAGGATAAATAAGCCCAACTTTGCTGGTATTATATTTTACAACTACAGACAGAGAATGGAGATTAAAATTCCTGGGATGAGTCACCACAGGCAGGGAGGGGGAGGTGGCCCTGTTGAAAAGCTGGAGTTGTGAAACACAAACTCAACATGAAAAAGCCAAATCCAACTCCTCATCCCCTGGTCTGGAGTCTGGAACTTCCTCATGCTGTGAAGAAGGCAGATATGTGAGGGAAAGAGTGAAGGAGGCACCAGCACAGGGAGCCTCCCTGCAGCACATCTGAGGACACCCCATGCAGTGGGGCAGCCTTTAGGTGCAATGTGGGGACACCTTGTGGCCTCTCGACCTCACATGGCTCAATATCCATTCCTTGATTCCATGACAGACACAAGCTGAGGAAGGAAATAACTTTTGGTTGAGCACAATGTGTTTGCGTTTTTATCTCCTCTCTCATATCAAAAGCCTCACTTGCGTTGTCTCCCTCTCCAATGTATGATGTCTTGATTCGATCTCAGGGTTATTTAAAATATTCCACAAAGTTCTCTTCCCAGAGAAGCTGTGTGTGCCCCACAGCTACGGAGGCACTCAAGGCCAGATTGGATGGGGCCCTGGGAAAGGTGACCTGGTGGGGCCCTGCCCATGGCAGGGAGTGGGGCTTTCAGGTCCCTTTCAACCTAAGCCTTTCTATGATCCTATAAAATAAATGGAAGCAAATCCCCATACACTGAAATGCATCACTGAAATGCTTCCTGCCGCAAATGTCAGCCAGGTGCTGCTGCCCCTTTGTCCACTTCACCCTTTTTCATCTTCTAGACAAAGCAACCTGATTAATTGAGTGGGAATTCTGAGTGAGTCAAATAGGCTTAATCAACAAAAGCTCTTCTGCAAGAACACCACCTCAACTTGCCTGGAAAATGGTGTTTGTTGGGGGCATAGCCAGAGAGCTGGTATGGGTCATCATGCAATCCTTCCTGATAAGACTGTGCGCAGAGACATACAGGGCATATCCTTCAGGTGCCTTTGCTGGCAGTCTGCACATCAGTAGTGTCCTAGAGTTTTGTTAACTTGTTTCACACCCAGAACGTGTCCAGGATCTAGGTAGAGAAGGACTAAAGTCTTCCTGAATTGCTCCAGTTCCCTGCTCCTAGCAATGCTGATCTCTGCTGAGGTAAGCTCATAGAAGTGAAGTGGGAGAGGTTTCTACAAGACTTCCATGCCTCTGTGGTTGACATTACTATTAGGGCTAACTCACAGAATCATAGAATCGTTAAGATTGGAAAAGACCTCTAAGATCACATAGTCTATCCACCAGCCCAGCCCTACCATGCCCACTGATCGTGTCCCTCAGTGCCATATCCACACAGTTCTGGGACACCTCCAGGTGGCAGAGCAGAACCATTCTTCCTGAAAAGAAATTTTTCCTCACATTCAACAGGAACCCCACCTTGTACAGCTTGAGGCCATTCCCTCTCATCCTATTGCTGTTTCCTGGGAGACGAGGCTGACCCCCACCTCACTACAACCTCCTTTCAGGTCGTTGTAGAGATGGTGAGGTCTCCCCTGAGCCTCCTCCAGACTGAACAACCCCAGTTCCCTCAGCTGCTTATGCTCCAGACCCTTGACAACCCCACTGCCCTTCTCTGGACACACTAGAGAACCTCAGTGTCTTTTTTGAATGAAGCTGTCCTTCCAGCAGTGCCAGAAGCTGGGAAGAGAATGGGCTCTGAGGGCCATCACATGCCTGCAATACTGATGCTGAGCTTGAGCTGCTGGGTCTGAGGTCTGCAGAGAAGTACTGCCATGCCTGGCAGTGCCCATAGTTATGTATACCAAAGGTCCATACATTAGAGCTTGTATCCTAAATGGGAAAGAGCCATAAAAGACCATTGGTCAATAGAGCACCAAGACGCAAGAAAATGAAATTCCTTGGCACCAGATGGACAAGTCCATGGTGGCTCAGGGCACCAAAATCTGTTCTCTGGAGATATATCCAAATGCCTCAGCCTTACACCAAAATTTCCTCTCCAGGAACTGGTCTGTGACAGAAGGTTAGTCAGAGGAACAGAGAGGAAAGGATACAGCAGTGGTGCTCTTGCCTGCTATTGATAATCATCAAATATTCTGAATTCCTCCCCAGGAGACAAGGAAACAAGTATTTGTTTCACAAACAAAGCTTAGTGTTTCTCAATCAAGATAAAACTTCTGCTTCATACACTGACCATTAATGGAAGAGCTTGTGGGGTCTGGCAGGAAGAGCGGCCAGAAGCCTGCGTATTCTCTAAAATAGGCTGATCTGGGGGGCATTTTGGAGGCCCTGGGTCTGAGGCAGGGACAGGAGGGACAACCCCTGGCATTTCAAGTGTTTCTGCACTATGGGGGTGTGCAGTATCCCCAGTGGTGCCCTCCTGTCAGTGCAGCCCCACATCCTGGCCCCTGTCTGGGCAAAATGGCATCTGCTTCTCTGCAGAGCTCAGTGCCCCACAATGGACATGCACAGGCTTACGATGGGAAGGGGACAGACAAAGTCTTTTATGGGCTAGGCTCAAAACAGGGAAGAAAGCACATGTCCCAGCCCTTTCTCTATCCACCTGATAAAAAAAAAAAAAAAAGACTCCCATGAGAGGTGGGTGTTGAAAATCCCTTTGGCAAGAGCTACAATATAAATAACCTCTGGGGAAGAAATAATTTACAGTGATGTTTTTTTCTTCCTCATCCAAGAAGTGGATAAGGATTTGGCAGGAAAACAGTGGAAGAAATGATCAGTCTATCTGTGATTTTAAAGCTCGATAACTTGTCTGTGAATGCTACAGATTTATAACCCTACAATAATAAGCATTACTCAAAACTAAAACAAGCAGCTTTCTTTCTTTCTTTTCTTTTCTTTTCTTTTCTTTTTTTCTTTAAAGACTGAAGTGCAAACAGGTTACAGTTCTTAAAAGCCAGGCACTGAGTAATGGAGTGATTTATCTGCAAGGTGTTCCTCCAGTCAGGAAACCCACCTTTCCTTCTGCCTGGAACAGTTAAAAAGGTAATAAAGAATATGGGATGTAACTATTTCTGGCAGTACAGCGTGGCGCCTGCTACCTGGGGACTGAATGAGAAATGTACTCAGTGCTGGTACCCCGAGACCTGAGTACTGTAACCTTAAGCACTCCGGATTGCTTCCCAGTGGGGATGCGGCTGCTCACAAATTTCCAGTGACCTCTGCTATGGTTTGCAAGTATTGGAAGAACAGATGCAGACTGAAAAGTCTTTGGAGGCTGGTTTGATTTGTACCACTGCCCAGGGGCAGTTCTCAGTCCCCATTAGGGGCAGCTTCTTGGGGCCACTGCCACTGCCTTCTCTGTGAGTAGCATGTTCTCTGTGAGTACCATGGCTTCTTGCATGCAAGTGACTGTAAATACACGAAGAAAGACAGAGAGCAACAGTTTGGGACAGAAGCATGCTCAGGTGCTAGTGCTGACACAGAAGAGTTGAGACCAGGCCTTATGCAATCTCTTATTTACTCCAGGTAAGGCACATTACAGAATCATTAAGGTTGGAAAAGACCTCTAAGGTAATCTAGTCTGACAACCAGCCCATCCCCCACCATTCCCTCAGTGCCACATCCACACAGTTCTTCAGCACCCCCAGGGAGGTGGCTGAATCACTGTTCCAATGCCTCACTGCTCTTTCTGAGAATAAATTATTCCTAATATCCAACGGGAACCTCCCCAGGTGCAAATTAAGGACAATACCTCTCATCCTATCACTGTTACCTGGAAGAATAGGCTGATCCCCGCCTTGTTATAACCTTCTTTCAGGTCATTGCAGAGAGTGATGAAGTCTCCTCCAGGCCTCCTATACTCCAGACTGAACAACCCCAGTTCTCTCAGCTGCTCCCCAGAAGACTTGTGCTCCAGACCTTTTAAGGCTCCATTGCTCTTCTCAGCACACCCTCCAGGACTTCAGTGTCCTGGAGTGAGGGGCCCAAAACAGAACACTTGAGGTATGTTCTCACCTGTGCAAGATGTGGCACTTGGTCTTATTGTAGCTCACACAGCTGGCTTCAGCCCATTGATGCAGCCTGTCCCTTTGTAGAGCTCTGCTGTTCTCAGACAGATTAATGCTTCATCCAGCTTGGTGTCATCTGCAGTCCTACTGAGGTTACTTCAGACACTGCTCTTGCTTTCAGTCTCTCTCCTTTCCCTTTCAATTTTATCACAAAACCCCTGTGTCCTCTAGCATGTACTTTCACAACTGCTGGCAGCCTGCTCTTCTCCCTGCCATCATGCTTAGGTTTGATAATCTCCTACAGCTTAATTGACTCAGGTAATGAGCTACTGATAGTGTACCAGGGCTTGGGCAGTACTGTCCAAATCTCCACCTGTGGGAGCTGCAACCCTCCCCCGATCCATTCCCTTCTCCCCCCCTGGCAGGGGGCAGGTAAGCAGGTTCCCCAGTTTTGACTTCAAGAACAGTGTAGGAGGCCCAAGCTGACCTCCCAGCCCTTACATGGGCTGAGGCAAAGAGCCCAAGCTGCTATCTCCGCTCCCCAGCTCCAGGCACAGTTTGCAGTGTGAGAGAGGGGTCAGGGCTTCAGTTTCTCTGGAGGAGAGGAAGGAAGAGGACGCTTTTGTCCCTCCAGACCCATCCTATGCAAAGCTGAGCAGAAAGCAGTGGTGGGGGGCACAGCAACCCCAGCTGCATCAGGCACCTCCTTTTAGGAGCAGGCTCCAGTGCAAGGCTACTCAAACACCTCTGTATCAAAGAGAGGGCACATAAGTGTCATGGAATTGTTTGGGTTGGAAGGGACCCTTGAAGACCATCTGGTCCAACTCCTCTGCAATGAACAGGGACACTTACAGCTAGATCAGGGTGCTCAGAGCCCCTCCAGCCTGACCTTGGTTGTCTCCAGGGATGGGGATCCACCACCTCTCTGGGCAACCTGTGCCAGTGCCTTAACAACCATACTGAAAAAACTTTATATGCAGTCTAAATCTCTTCACATCAACTCCCACATTTCTTTTGCTAAGCTAGCAAATGCTAGAACGAATGCTGGCAGAAGAGTCCATTTCCCTTCCCCGTTCCTAATCTATGCAATTAAGATGAGTGATGATTTCAGTTTCTGAATTTTATACCCAACATGAAGTGAAGGAGGCTCCTGGGCTTTGGCAGCAGACAGTGAGGGGGGGATGTGCTCAGCACCACCACAAACTGCAGCTCCAGGAGCTCTTCTTTGAGTGCATCAGGAGGTTCCTCCAGCACTGAGGACAAAGCACATGCTGCAGGTGCCTTCAACATCACAGCCTGGACCTTATCTGCCCAAAGCCTCCCACTGCCAGCTCTCCAGGCCAAAAAAGAAAACCCGAGTCAGTAGCAATCAGAACCACTCAAGCTAGGACAGTGCTCAGGAGAGCAAGGCAAATGCCAGCGCCGGGCAGGGCCCGTCTGTAATTGAAGCCCTCCCTCTGCAAGTAGAGCGTGCTGGCACACGCTGAGGGAGAGATATCACTTAGTCTGCCTGCTTTGAAGGCTGAGGGGTGGAGAGAGAGGGGAAGAGGCCAGTTTAGAGTGTTTATGTTTGGGAGGAACAAAGGAGAGCAGATGAGAGGCCTGTGCCAGAGATGTGTCAGAGATCACTTGTTCCTCCTGGGCCAGGCCAGCAGGCCAGGACCACCGGCGGAGGAGTAAGCAGTGTGTGAGGAGCAGCGTGTAAAGCAGGGAGAGCACAGAGAGAGAGCAGAAAAACCTCCCCGAAGACTTAAGGTGGAGATATAAGTGACACTGGTCAGATGCCAGGTTCCCAAACAGCTGGTGTGAGACTACATGCCTGCACCTTGCTGGGTCCCTTCAGTGCATGGGTATGGGATCCTTTCAGTCACAGAGGAACACAAAGTAGCTTTCTATTTGCTGCTTAGTGCTGCACTAATGGTGCAGGAACAGCACCTGCACAAAGGCTCTGAGTGCACCGTGAGCCCAGGCAGGTTCCTGGCAAGGAAGCTGAACAGCACCGGCCCTGCAGCGAGCCCTGCAAGCAGGCCACAGTAAGGAGCTGTCACCATAAATGATACCTGCCACTTCCTAGGGGCAGAAGTAGCACTGTTTTGGCAATTCCACTTGTAAGCTAAGCCCCAAAGGCCAGCAAACTTTCTTCTGCAGGTCATCATACAGATGACTGAATTTAGGCATTGGATGAGTGATGTTAGACAGTTCCAGCAGTATAGGACAGACACAGATCTCCTACCTACTGCTTCCCATGAAAAAAGAAGAAAGAAAAACCCCACAAAAACACCTCCAACAATTGTTCAGCAAAGATTTGTCAGTTTTTTGGGGGAAGGAATGGAAGCACATCACACGGTCACACGTTAAGAGATGCTTCTGAATTCTCTGTAACCTTTTACTGAGGCAGACTTGGTTGAATTACCATGTGGGCCCTTTGGTGTTGCAGAGATGCTTCTGCTGGTTCAACTGTATTTTAGCCTTTTTCTTTTAACTGCCTATTGAAAAAAGGATCAGTGGCCAGCTCTATCTGGAAGAACAAAAGACAGCCTTTAATGAGAACAAAATCCAAGTTTGAATACAAGCGACGTAACTGGGAGACATCTTTCATTTTTACTTACTTTTTAGGTGGTTAGGAAACCTGCAGTCACCTCTGTATGGCACAGTATACAACCAAAACTAATAGTAGCTTTGCAACAGGAAACCAAAATTGCCAGCACTTTTTGGTTTCTTGAAGGCTAATGCATGAGTGCTGATGATCAGGAGAGGTTTATGGCATAGGTATGAGAGAGCACCTACATGGTACAAAGGATTTGTGCTTGTTTTAAGAAACTGAAATTTGTTTCAGCTGCAGTGGTAGGTTAAACCTGAAACGGTAGGAAATGAGAAGTGCTTGAGAAACACTTTGTCATTTTTAAATAATAACGTTTTAAAAGCTTCCCTGCATCCCACATCAAAGAGTTTGCAGTATTTAGACAGAAACTGCAGAGCAGAACACGTACTTCTGCAGAAGACTGTGACCAACAGTTTGTCTTTCAGCCAGTGTCTCCACAAGTCTATTTCACATTGCTAAGTAAAATGATTTTTTTGAGTGAAACTCGACTGTCTCAAACCTCAGCCATGACAACCTGGAACAATTCCACTTCAGAAAGCTGGAAACGACACCATCTTTAAACCAAAGATGGAATTAAAGGAATCAAGGCACATACTACTGCCTCTAAACCCGCAGCTAATGCCATACAGAAGCTTAAGATACTAACAAGCAAAATGATTAAGGCAGCAAAATTCTATTATACCTCCTGAGATCAATCTAAACCTAAAGGGATGTTTCCTCAAAAGGCAGTCAATTCCATGCATCACTATTTGCTCCTTTTACATGAATTTCTGGCAATGCTAGCTCCCTTCTTGATCCTAGTTTTACGGTCCTCCTGCTGCCCTCTGGTGTCTGCATACAGCTTTTTGCATCTTGCAAAAATAAACTGCCACCTGCACGTTTCTTTGCAAGGTCCAGCAGCTGAAGTCACAAGATATGCTGGGTTCCATCCTGGCATACACACACAGAAGTGGACAACAGTCACAGAATAAACATGACTCAGACACACCGCAGCGTCCATCTTCCCATTTTATTTATAATATCCAATATGATCTAGTGGGGGATGGTTAGCTCCCACTCCGGCCTTATTTAAAGAAAGGAAACATCATCAGCTGAAAGCAGTCTCATCCCTCTGGGCCTGACCCTGCAACTGGACTCATTTCAGTCTCCAGACACAGTGAATGACACTATACAGTCCCAGCTTTCACACACTTTGGGCTTCTCTGAACACTGGATTAGTACATCCCTAACTTGTGAAGTTGCAATTTTATTGGGCAAACAAAACCTTCCTAAATAACATGCTGATTCCTATCAGCATTTACACAATACTGCAGACACCTGCTTGGGCACAGCCATGCACATCAAGTGCTAGTACTTGGTGGGGGGGAGGGAAGAAGACTGCACCTCAAGCCTAGCTAGTCAATCTCAACCCAAGTGGGAGACCACTCCCAGCTCTGTGTTTTTAACCCAACTGCCAGAAAACAAGCAACAATATAGATATCTGAAAAGAAAGAGACCTCTCCCTGCCCAGAGGTGCTATACCCTGCCTATCAGGGTACTTCTGCACATGGAAAGAGCTCCAGGTGTTCAGGTGCAGAGACGGGAGGTCTTGTTCATATGTCACCTATGCTGATGGAGGGGGTCTTGCAGCACAGTAATTAGTGATAACTCAGAAAGTTCTGCCTTCAGAACAATCAGCCAAATGGGAGGAGAAACTGCATACAAAACTAAACAAGACTGATTTCTTTACCCTTTTCATAAGAAAAGAACATCATATAACAAGGAGGCGGAGGCGTTATTTTTGTGTAGAAGTGGATAAAAATAGGTGTATCCTCAACTACAGTGTTTCCATAACAGGGATGTAATATCTGAGTCCTAAGGTATGGGAAGATGATGATTTCGCAGAAGTTTTGCAGAAGGCCTGAAGATGTTGGTGGGTTTCTGCTGCCTCGTCAGTTCCTAGCCTTTTATTACAGCAATAGGTCTCAACTTAATGGCTTTTTTGCTGATGCCAGCTGCATGGCAGGTATTAACCACATCTGTCACATTCTTGTAAGACTCTGGTGCCTGGAGGGGGAAGAGAGAAAAAGAAGACATTGTCAAAAACCCAAAGTCACAGGCTTTGGGTATCCCTTCTTTTCTTCACAAAAAATGAATTATATTCACTGAGGTTATAAAAGGAGGTGAACATACCGAAAATCTAGACATTTTAGACATTCAAAAACTAAGACATATTTGGCTTTACAATTAAACCTTTACCACATTCCAGATAAGACACTGTTTTGGTTCAGTTTTTCTAATGTTCTCAGATAACCCAATACACTACCAGCCAGTAATTCAGCATTTGGCAGGAAGTCATTCCAACTTTCTCCTTCTAGACAGCTTTTAGCATTTATTTTCACTGCCTCTCAGTGACAAGAAACAGGGCTGAACTCTTGAGCTCCTTCTCCAGCATTTTATTAGGAAGTCACCCTTGAATGGAGATTTTAATAGGAACAACCGGTTTATACAATACCAACACCCCAAAAAGCACAGCTATAAATGACTGACACGCTTCCGTGAATGAAGTTGTTCTCACAAAGAGACATATCAATCATAAGAAGTCATAACTGAAGTTATAACAGAGTTTTCTAGACAGTCAGAAGTTCTCCTCTTCTTGAGCAAAAAGAGGAATTTGTCTTAAAAGTCAGACCTCTCATACACTGTTACGAATTTACATAACAGGTACAGTGTACACTAAATTCAAAACCGGGAGAACATCATTTAGAAGGAAGAGAATCCACAAAAGGTAACAATGTGATGTGATGGTCCCACAGAGATTTTTCAGAGGAGATGGTTACTATCTCCATTGTCAGGCAAGAGAAGAGGGGAAAAAAGTATATCCCCTGAACATGCCAAAAAACATCTCTACTTTTGGCAGGACGCTGGGGACGGGGACAACTTCATATTATTTTCCAGAAAATTGGATTAGTTTATCAGAAATTACAGAACCTTTATATACAGGCAAGTAGTGATTACTCATCACTGTCAAGAAGTGACAGAGGGTCATTCAGCCAAGGAGCAAGATTCTCTTTTCCCCTCTCAGATAACGAAGTATTAAACTCACTTCTTCCATGACCAGTTTGGGAGAAGCAACACGGATGGCAATGCCCATGTCAGCCAGCTTGTCCAGCACATCCTGGAAGTCCAAGTTACGTCGAGATTTGGCTCGAGACAGTGCACGACCCTAGAAAGTAGTTAAGTTAGTTCTGGCTTTCTTTTGTGTCAGTCTGGAAAAACAGAACTCTTTCTTACTAAAGAAAAAAGAAATCAACAGATACGAACAGGAAAACTAAGATACATTATTCCCAACTGCTTTCAACAAAATGAATTACCTTTTGTCAGAACTACTGCAAATGTAAGTGGTTGTAGCTACTGATGAAGAAGAGGACTTCTAGGACAGACCCCCCCAGAAAAGTAAAGTTTGACATCTGGTGCTATATCCAGCATATAACCTCTAATCAGTACACACCATAAGCAAATACAGAACAGCTGAGAGCACAGACCAGAGAAAACCACAAAACAGGAAATGAATTTAGACTTCAGATGAAGAGCTTCTGCATAATCACACATCTGGTACAATGGCTAGGAAAGTTTTGTATGCAAAACACACTAGCCTTTTTGCCCAGACCATGCCAGACAGTGCTTGTGATTCTGAGTTTCACTGTAAACTTTCCCTTCCTCAGCCACCCTTGTCTCACAACATAACTAAACAGGGAGAAAATATCTTCTTTCATCTACTGAGTTTTATATGAACAGCCTCAGCATCACGAACTCCTTTTAGCTCAGATACCAGGATTTTGAAGGGGATCATTCTCGACAAAGCCATATTAACCTTTGCTTCCTATAAAGGAGCACCCCCTAAATTTTCTGTAGGAGCAGTCAAAACTACTCAATAAGGGACAAAGAGAACTTCTAGCCTGCAATTCTCCTGGGCTTGGACTACAGCGGTAAGGCCACCTGTATTACCAACAAATGAATCAGACACAGAACGACCCTTTAACAACTCTGTTCACTGGATGACATTCCCATTCAAACATCTTCCTGAAACGCATTTTCACTTACAGCTCCGTGGCAAGTAGTTCCAAACGTCTCAGTCATTCCTTGCTCTGTGCCAGTAAGAACATAGCTACAGGTGCCCATAGTGCCACCGATCAGAACAGGCTGTCCAGTCAGCTGTGGATGCAAATAAGTCTTAATTCACCAAGGAAAAGCCTAAACAACTCATTCTTCATCAACATCTGAGAGGAACTCTATCTCCCATCAAAGAGGCGAGGTTCACATTCCTTCAGAGCATCCCTGCTTGCCTCAGGTGCTTGGTATCAATGATTCTAGACACGAAACTGCACTGAAAGATGTACAGCAGTATATCAAAAGACTCGGGTTCAACGGCCAGACAAGGCAAATGACTGCAGCCTGCCATGGGCATAAAAGCTTCATGATCCTTCATGCGGATCACAAGACTGAGTTCAGTGTCCCAAAGACTGAATATGCAGATAAGCAGAATTTTGCCATTCTGTAAGGTTTCCAGTGCTATCAGCTCAAAGAAAAGGCACTCGCAGAGTTTAGAACTCTGTTGAAGGCTCTAAAACTGTCTGATCCATGCAAAAATTCTCTTCTGTTTTCCTTCTCCTACAGCTAAACTTACTTGATAATCAACAGCAATGAGAGGATGGTGAGGAGGGAAGGCTCTGGTCGACCCTTTTCTGTGCACCAGCAGAGTCCGTTCCTTCCCATCCACTACGTGCTGCTCCACTTTGGCAATGTTGTGAGACACATCATAGATAACATGCATATCAAGGTCATCTGGGGTTGTGTTGAAGACTTTGGCGAAAGCCTAAAAAGAGAACGAGCCGCGACTCGAAATACAGCACAACTGCAGTGTACATGCAGAAGTTAAACAATACTTCTAGAAATTAAAAGCAACAGATCTGCTTGACAATGTTCCTTACTGCTAAGTCAGTGACCTCAACACTTGGGACAGCAGTTAAGAAGCCTCAAATTCTGCCATGATGAAATTGAGTACAACAGTGCTGAGCGTGACAGAAATGGACTATCTATACTTATTTGCCCACTGACAGTTTTAATGTTAGAATTCAATCTGTTAACAGCTAGAGAAATTCTGGCAACTCTGAAAAAAGATGGTTTCAGGGGTGTGAAAAGAAGAAATTTCTTGCTTCTTCTTCTTTCAGTTTGAGGCATTTTAGAAAACGCTGCTTAAGTGGATTCTGAAAGTGCAATCCAGTGATGGGGAGAGCTTTTACCCACACTGCCCCGATTACAGTTCTGAGTAAGATACAATTCTCTGGACAGATTTAAGAAGTATAAAAAATGAAAGTTACACCTTAGGAAAAATTTCTTCTCCCTAAGAGTAGTTAGGTGCTGGAACAGGTTGCCCAGAGATGGCTGAGTCACTGTCCCCGGAGGTGCTCAAGAAATGTTTAGATGTTGTACTAAGGGACATAATTTAGTGGGGAAATATTGGTGGCAGGTGGACAGTTGGACTTGATAACCTTGGCAGCCTTTTCCAGCCTTGGTGATTCTATAATTCTACGATGCAGCTGTGTATTCTGTATGCCTAGGATCAAGCATGATATGTACTAAAATACTTACATCAGAGGCAACTCTGCTCATACCTGTCTTGTTAGGAAAGTCATAGAAGAGCGGTTGACCCAAGCATAGTTTCCAGCAGCTGCCATTCCCTTCAAATAATCCTGTCCTTCCACAGAGGCAATCCTGGCACACGCTAGCTGGCGATCATTCACTATGATTTTGTCCCGTTTCATAGCTTTCTCCATAGCCACCAATGCATCTGGGAAACAAGCAGATTTCTAAGTGACTTCTTAATTTTGTTTCAATCTATGGGATTAACACGGGTGTCTACAATCTGTATTCTAAAACTGAACACATCTGTCCAGTGGTCAAACCTACAGCTTTCTCTCCAACACTAGTAATTCTATGGCACAACACTGCTGTCTGCAAACAGCATTCCCTAAGGCTATATTTAGAAAGAAAAGTTAAGGGTCTGAGGCGTACCAGAGAACACGCTGAACAGTTTGCTTTTCTGTATGCATTCCAGACCATACCTGTGGCAACTTGGTGGCCCAAACCTCTGCTGCCGCTGTGAATCATGACGCAAACCTGTCCTTTGTGGTCGATGCCCATCTTCCTGGCAGCATATTCATTGTAAATGTCATCCACAACTTGGATCTCAGCATAGTGATTTCCTGCTCCCAGGGTCCCCAGCTGCCAATCGTGACACAGAGAGCAGACAGGGCTTAGTAAGGCAGCCCTGGGAATATGGGCAAAAGGACAAACTGCTACAAAGGTTTCAGTTCTAGAAGTTTTCCCAGGAAAAATAACAAACATCTAAACTAAGAGGAAGTTGAACACGGTAATATTATCATAGCTCTCTTTGTTCAGATTCCTTGCAACTTCTACCGTTCAAACAAGAATTGAACAGAAGGACAAGAATCTACAGTCTGAGGAGACACTTCTTTTTGCAACTTACTTAGGTCTAGTTGAAAGACAGGGAAAGCAGAGTATTGAGAATCCATCCTGTTTGTAGACACAAGCCACACATCGCCTTACACTTGTTTCTAACCCCACAAGGAAGCTAAAACATCCTTTTAGCTAGGTTCTTAAACCTTTTCAGCAGATTAAAGCAAGACATCCCATTCCTGAGACTGATTTTTTTTCTGACTTAGTAGCGGGTGATTACTTATTTGATAGGTAAATGAGAAAACTGAGGACATTATTTTTTTTTTGTTAAAATCCTGTAATATATTGCAGCACAACTCATAAAACTCAAGAATCCAATAATAAGGCTTCAGTAATTGTAGCATCATTATAACTATCTCAAAAGCATTCCACTCAGAGCAATGATACAGTGACACACTGCACACAGAAATGAAATCCAACCCTTGAACTATAATTCAAAGTTCTGAGTTAGTCACATTTATTGTAGTATCTTTCCTCACCCTGCTATTAACTTTCTATGCAAACAAGGAGAAAAGTTACAGAACAGCTTGCCTGTCTCTTAACAAAACAATATCTGGATGGGGAAATGCCAGCAAACACAAATTCCAGGTACTGAGTGTTAGTTGGTGAAAACTTGATGACCCCAGTGACTTTGGGTATGCCCAACATTTATCATGTTTCCCTGTGTTCAAGCTCTGCCAAGAATTAATCAAAAATAACACCACCATCTCACCTTTCCACCTACCAAGGATCATTAGGAAAAGTTTCAAGAAAAGACAGAAAATCAGAAACCCACCCATTATCTTTCACTTTGAACCCTGGGAGCACTCAAAGCCTCTTAAAACACAGCTTTACCTGAGGCAGGCCTCTCTTCTTTGCTCTCGAAGAGACTTTGTTGGGATCAGCCTGCAGCATTCTTCCATACTCCTCACAGTGCTCCTTGTCCTCTGCCCAGGCATAGCCTTCCCGGAGAGACCAGTCTACACCCATCTCTAGAGCCTCTTCCAAATCCCTACAGTCAGCAAACACCAATCGTGAGCGTTACTCGTGGAAATACTCAAAACTCAACAAGGTATGGTCCCGAGAAACCTGACAGAACTTTGTTGTTTCACCTACCTTCAGAATGAGTCCTCTTTTGTGCAAGGAGTTGCACCTCAAGATATCCCACACAACCTAAGCTATTCCATGACTTGATGATCAGCCCCCTCTCCCCTAATAAGACCAGCTTTTTAGTACTTCATGAAAATCAAGCTCTACGAATGTATTCACATCAGACAGGTCACTACTCTTTCCTTCTTGTTGTGAGGAAGCTTTCTTGTCAGGGGAAATAAGAACCCTCCAAAAACCTTTCATAATTTCAGGGTTTTAAACAGAGGAAGAAACAGCTGACTCTGCTGACGATCATGCCTCCCCTCCTGAAGAAGTCCAGGTACAGAAAGGCCTAGATCTTTTCTCTCTCTTAAAGCTTCCCACCCTTGGATCTTTCACACAAATGAGAGATGACCACTGTAGTGCCACGCACGCAAAGTTGCTCTCTTACTTGGCATTCATGGGGATCACACCCTTCGAACCGACGCCGACAGGGATGTGATCAAACATTGCCTGGGCGAGCTGCTCCTTCACGGGCTGCACATCACTTTCATCCAAATTTGTACGCAGTAAGCGGACACCGCAGTTGATGTCAAACCCGACACCACCTAGCAGTGTAAGAAAAGCCATAGAGTTCACAGCGTGCTGATGGCTGAATATCAACATGAAAACATTAAAAATTCAATTCGTATTAATCTTAAATCAGTGTCCTTGCTTACAGGGAGCAAACGTGACAAATGAGGTGGTCTTACATCTTCTTTCTAAGACTATATTGGGAACTGTATTAAGTTTCATTTTAATAAATTCACAAGAAGCCATAGATTTCAAGAGAGTTTTGCCAAGACAAACCTGACCATGCTTTAGAAAACCACACACACAGCTTTTTCATCTCAAACACACGCTCTATGCATCTGCTAGTTGCTTCAGCAATACGTACATCTACAGAAATTAAAGAGGACATTCACCTGCCTCAGGACAGAAGGAAAGTGACAGATGAAAATCTTAGCATAGTTCCCAAAAGCAAGTCCCTGAAAGCAAATCCTTTTTAAATCTTCACTGGAACAAATACTATAATAAGCAATAAATATTTTAAAGTAACACGAAATACTAGTTCTGCTTAACTCTTAGTATTTAATGTAAACTAATAATACAGAGCAAGGCTTAGTGTGAGAGATCAGTCATGCCACCATCACTAGTGTCAGAGTGGGGACAAGGAGATCTTCAGTCTGAGTCCATTGGGAACACATGAACTGAGTAAAGCAAAGCTGCCTTATGAATCTCACAAGCACAGAAGTGCCTGTAGACCATCAACTATTAAAGACCAAAGTGTTTATTAAGAAGTCAGAAATACAGGAAGGTCATTTCTTTAACAAAACATAGAAATGTTCTTAAAAAGGGGCTTCAAATGTTGTTCAGAGTCAATTCTTTATTTACACTGCAAAACCCAAGCTCAAAGTCTTGTGCTCTCCAAGATTGAGGGATATAAGCCCAAGCCAAAAACAGAAGGGTAATTCTCTCAGTACTGTTCAAATGTTTACAGAATAATAACCCATGAAAAATAAAGATTCATATTGGAGAAATTTAAGTGCCTTTTAACTCTAAATAATTTATATTAAAATAATCTTTTATCTTTGTTCTGTATATAAAGTACTGTAAAGATCTACCATTTTGCCACGTATTTTTAGGCCACCACAGACCTTTCTCAGGGCAGATTAAGTCAGTCTTGAAGTATTCTCACCTGGTGACACCACTGCTTCAGGATCATTCATATCAAAGGCAGCCATGTTGCCAATGGCAAAGCCATAGCCAGAATGGACATCTGGCAGGCCAATGGATCTCTGAAAGGAAACAAAGGAAATTTCAAAGTTCTGCAAACTTTGTACTGCGCTAAGAATCATCTTGGTTACGGTCTGCCTTGTGAGAACAGTTGTCACACGTACAGACCAATACACCAGATGCTCTGATGAAGATGGAGTAAACATCAGAATTCAGGTAAGCATCTAAAATCCTACAGTTACAGGAGAGACCATGAGAGAAAGCAGAGAGCAGCTGAACTCACCCTGAAGCAAGTTCTAGAGCCTAGCCAGCTGAGCAGCCCCTCCTGACACTGACCCAGCCTCAAGAAAACTTAGAGGAAACAAACATGTACGTGTAGGAACTGGGATCTTGATCTGAATTCTACTTTTTCCCTGAACTCGAGAGCCCTTGCACTGACATCTTACGTAGGCAAGAATTTATGAATGGCACAGAGCAGAGACATAAGACTGAAGCTGAGCTTGTCCTTGTCAGGTGCCATCTAAAGCAACATTTAAATGTTGTAAATTGAACAAGGGAGGACGTCAGTACTATGGAATGAGATCACACAACAGTCAGCATTTTCTTTTCTTGGCTACGTCACTGAACATTGACCTAAAGCTGCATTTTATAAGAAGAAAAGGTCATTCTTTCAATATGACAAGATAAGTTAGGAGCTGAGTCAATTCATAAAAGAATTATTTTTAATTGAACCTTTCACGTTACTGCCAATTAAAGAAAGAAAGGAGGAGTGTGCTTCTGCACAACTCTAAAAGTTTGAATTTAGATTATGGCATCTCAAACAGGAGTCAAAACATTCTGCCTGAACCTGTAGAATATGTTAAACTGTTACTACACATAAAAAGGAGAACTATTTTTCAGAGGCTTGTACGCTTCTTCTGCTTCCCCTTACCATCAACAAGGAATCTTATTAAAGAGAGTGAAGATGTGAACACAAAGATAACATAACACCTTTCTCCTACAAACTACCAGCCATAATTCCCAGTTTAACAGGTCACTACCACTCCTCCTTACCCTCTTTTCAGGTGATCACTAAGGTATTTTAGCAAATTGATGGTTAGCCTTCTACTGCAGACAGAAATTGAAACCTTTTGCTGAGTCACCATGAGAAATAATTAAACAAAAGTTCTGATATTTGTCGTTCATTAACGTAAGCAATACTGAACATGAAAAAGATCATTTCCACACTGTCAATGCTTCTTGAAAAACGATGTTCCTCCTGCATCACTGTATTTGATGTTTCGTTTCCAAAATGCATGGCACCAAGGAAAACAGTGCATGGGAAGGCTCACTCGCAACACTAGGGCAGCAGCAAGAACACAAAGAACAGCATCCCCTCCTGCTCTCTCTCCCTTCTTCATGCATTGCAAGTCAGTAGAGAGGATTCGAGAGCAGACATTATCAGCAGTGAAAGAACGGTGGCTAAAGCAAACTGAAATAGCATAAAGCAAAGTCAAAAAGGCTTCAAGTCAAAAGGCAATCAATGAAATGAGCGGATACTCCTATTTCTGACCATTTCACAGCCCATCCTTGCAAACACTCAGAGCCAGCTTCCTAACACACCAGCTGTCCTGGAGGGATCTCTGGTCCACACACCTTTACAGTATTCCCATCATCACTGGCAAGCAGGAACACAAAGCAACTTCTCAGAGCAGTTACTCACATGAACGATTCCAGGTAACGCAGCCACATTCCCAATCTGTTTCATAGCAGGCAAAAAACCACCCGCACCTTAAAACAAACAAACAAAAACAAATTACACAAGCAATCTGATAGCTTACCATAGCAACCACAATGAGGTGCTTTCTGAAGGACCTGGCATATCAGAAATCACAAATATGTGCTCAGACCTGGTGATGTGACATATGTTTATAGGACAGAAGGAAGGGATGCCATCCAGAGGGACCGGATGGGCTTGAAAATTGGTCCCATGTGAACCTAAAGAGGTCCAACAAGGCCAAGTGCAAGGTGTTGCACTTGGGTTGAGGCATCCCAGATAAGTGCACAGACTGGGAGAATCCACCGAGAGCAACCTCGTCAAGGCCTTTGGGGTCTCGACAGGTGAAAACTTTAATGTGAGCCAGCAGCGTTTGCAGGCCAGAAAGCCACAAGGGCCTGGGCTGCATCAGAAGGCGGGTGGAGCAGGGAGAGGGATGGGACTGTCCTCCTCCACTCCGCACTCACAAGGCCCCGTCTGGGGTACTGCATGCAGGCCTGGGGCCCCCAGCACAAGAAGGATGCGGAGCAGCTGGAGTGGGTCCAGAGAGGCCACGAAGATGCTCAGAGGGCTGCAGCACCTCTCCTATACAGACAGGCTGAGGGGAGCCGTGCTCGTTCAGCCTGGAGAAGAGAAAGGTGCGGGGAACCCCGCGTCCCCACCTCCGCCGCGGCAGGCATTGCGCAGCTCCTCGAACATGAGCTTCTCCAGCGGGTCGTTCACGTAGAAAACGCCCTCCACCTGCGGGGACAGCGGTCAGAGCGGCCGGGCCGCATCCCACCTTCCCTCCCCCGTCCCCCACGCACGTGCATATTGGGCACGAAGCCCTTCTTGATCCGCCAGCAGTTCTTGTCGATCTTGTCCAGGTACTGCAGCTCATCGTTGTAGCTGCGGCTCATGGCGGCCCGGCCACACACGGACAGCAGCCAGACTCCACCGCGGCCGCCGCCAGCCACCACACCTCCGCGGGGGCGGGAGGAAGAGGACGGGAGCCGACGAGGGACAAACTTCCTCCGGCCGCGCGCGCGCCCCCTGGCGGAGCTGCCGGATCTTGCCCTCAGCCGCCGGGCAGCCCGGGAACCGTGCTGCTCCGCCTCAGCTTGCAGGCCTCACAGAGATGGCACCGTGCTTCTCGTGAGAGGCGGCGGCACCGTTCAGGAAGCGCACAGACACGAGAAGCGTGTGGACAAGGCTTTTATTTCAACAGAGTCCCGTTAGTGATGCGCGGTTTGCGCCTGAAGGATGGTTACTCCTCTCTCCTCAGTGTTTGTAGTGGGCATCGGTAGAAATCAGCACGTATCCCTGCGGGGAGAAGAATGAGTTCTGTTAAACCCTTGTCTTTCAAACTGCGAGAGGGCCCCATCTGTGTTATCCCTTTGCAATGCGTTAGCCATGGAATCGTGAAGGTCGTCCTATGTGCCTGATCCCAAACAAGGATTTGGGGCTGTCACTGCAAAGCAGAACATACCTGAGAAGCTGGTGAGCAAATGAAATGCACCTTGCTTACCCATCTGCTGGAAATTCATTTGTCAGTAATGCCACTGCACTGACTGATCGTCTAGCAACGTTCTGCATGTCCAAACCAAGAGCTAGGAAGTATTTTGAGAGGCACAGAATGCTGCGTAGTTTGGGACACAAGAACCAGAAGGCGAGGACTATTTTCCGAAAGCTCCTTACTTTTGGTTGATAGCCTCAGGCGTTATCACCAATTATTAACAAAATCCAGTCACACTCTTCACACAGAATCAAGCACCCCCCTCCCACATTTCACCTATCCCTGTTAAATTCAGCTGCCCTGTGTGGGCAGCTGTAATTTGATTTCGTTGGCCAAACTCAAACAAAATGTTAAAAGGTAAACCTGTTTTCACACTGAATTGCAGCCCTGAAGACTGATCAAGCTGTGCATTTCAGTGTTTAATCATTTAGTGGTTATGTATTTAGTTCATTTCTAGCTTTTGCTCTCAGAAAACAAGAAAGCCCTTTTCATAAGAATGCTAAAATCTCACCGGTGTGATTGTTATATGAGGTCTTGTCAAGGTAACGTTGGCCAAATTGGGAAGAGGGAATCCTCTGGATAGTTTAGCTTAAGAAAAGACAAACACAATGATTGAGGGATGCATTAGAAAGATAATAAATACTTGCCCTTCAACAACCTCCTGTTGATTCAGAAATTAGAAGCCTACAAATGTGTCTTCCACTGCTTACTGGCTGATGGTCACATTCCACCTGAGTTAATAGGAACCGGTAACTTCAGCAGAAAGTCAAAGGTTCCTAGAATCACCCACGCTGCTGAAAGCTTTTAGCTGATTCTTAGAAGAATAAAACCATAGAATCAAATGAATTGTTTGAAGAGACCTTTAAAGGCCATCTAGTCCAATCACCCTGCAATGAGCAGAAACACCTACAGCTAGAGCTGGTGCTCAGAGCCCTTCCAGCCTGACCTTGGATGTCTCCAAGGATCTGGAGATACCTGTCCACCGCCACTCTGGGCAGCCTGTTCCAGTGCTTCACTACCCTTTATTGTAGAAAATCTTTTCTCACATCCAGTTTAAATCTCCCCTCTTTTAGTTTGAAACTATTTCCCCTTGTCCTATCACAACGGACTCTGCTGAAGAGTGTCCCCTTCCTTCTTACAGCCCCCCTTCAAATACTGAGAGGCCGCTCTCAGGTGTACCTGGAGCCTTCTTTTCTCCAAGCTGAACAGCCCCAGCTCCCCCAGCCTGTCCTCATAGAAGAGGATCACTTTTGTGGCCCTCCTCTGGATGCGCTCCGACAGGTCCATGTCTCTCCTGTACTGAGGACTCCACATGTGGATGCAGTACTCAGGTGAGGCCTCACCAGCGCAGAGCAGAGGGGCAGGATCACCTCCCTCTCCCTGCTGGCTGTGCTGCTTTGGATGCAGCCCAGGATACTGTTGGCTTTCTGGGCTCTGAGGGCACACTGCTGGCTCATGTCCAGCTTGCCATTCACCAGTGCCTCCAGGTCCTTTTAAGCAAGGCTGTACCCCATCCTTCCATCCCCCAGCTTGCACTGATGGCAGGGGATGCTGTAACCCAGGTGCCAGACCTTGCACTTGGATTTGCTGAACCTCATGAGGTTCTCCTGTACCCACTGCTTGAGCCTGTCTGGGTTTCTCTGAATGACATTCCATCCCTCAGGTGTTTCAACCAGGCTTGGGGTCATAACCTTACCATTGGCTGATGGAATTACTTCAGTCTGTAAAATATAAGACAGGATGTTCTCCACAAGTGAGATCTGTCACAAACAAGAAAAACTGAGTTACACATCACTTTCTGATAGTGGCAGAATCATCATTCCCACATCTTGGGTGAGGTCTGCAGGCTCACATTCAGCTTTTGGCTCTCTTTTAGTTCCAGGGAGCCATAAGCTAAAGTAACCTCTGGATCTTAAGTCTTTGAAATGATGCAGAAGAAGTGAGATGCAAAATGCAAATGGCTCTCATCATGGTTGGGCAACGTTTTCATTTAAAGCAGTCTATTTCCTTTACTTGTGAGATAATTTATCACAATTGGCAAAGCAGGACCAGGGTAGTTATAATCTTTTCTTCTCAGTGACTCAAAAATGATTGTTGTGTGACTTAAATGATACTCTGGAGGCAGGCTTTTCCCTTGGAAGGCTACAACAGCTGAGTTTCATGCATCTGAGAATAGTATTCTGGCTCCCATTCCCTACTGTACTTCTGAGCATCTGTGATGAGTGCAGCACATGGACGTAGTGCCTCTGCCTCAGTCGTGCATGTGATTGCTCAGACAGCAGCACGCTGCTCCACCTTACTGCTGGAGTTCAGATTGCTGCTGTGTGTTCCATGGCTGTAATTTGAGACATCTCTCTAGTTACTGGGAAAATACGATACACTAATCAGGGAAACTTCAGAATCTCTGATCTTCAGAGCACTAACTTGACCCAAAGAATAAACTTAATATTTTTGTGATTTTTTTTTCACCAATCAACAGCAGAGAGGTGGCTGCCAGAAGACAGGGAAAGAGATATCCAGGAATGAAGCCAAGTGATTTAAGAATAGAGATAGAATTTAGTTGCTTACACTTTAACCTTGATATCACTGATAGTCCTGTTTTGTATTTCCTATATGCTTCATCTACCTGCTTACCTCAAAGGAGCCAACACTGGAATGGGCTAAGGAGAACTGGAGCCTGAGGGAAAGAAGTGAAATGAGTCACTAGAAAGGACAAACACGTATTATTCTAGATGTACAGTCACTGCTTCAGAGCTCTAGGCCTTATTAAACATCTGTAAGGAGACTTTTGAGGCAGTGTTGTTCATCCGAGAAAGATGTGATTTTCTTAGGGCATAGCTAAGCATGCACACAGAAATATTCTCAAAGGGCTGTAGCCAGGGATGTGAGTGCACTACTTCTGTGCTGTGTTTTGGAAATCCAGTCGATACTTGACATTACCAGGGCCAGCATTAAGGATGTGCAGGCTCCCAGCATGGATTTTGGTACATAAGTGTAATACTTAGATGTGAGCCTTTCTAGGGATGGGAAGAATAACTGTTCACAGTATGGTCCTGCTGCTGATGGCTATGCTGCTCACATCAGTGTTTCCAACTTGAAATACTTATACTTTTTCATACACATTCAAGTATTCAAATACTTGCATGCTTCAGATTCTTTTCCCTTAATTTTGCTGGAAAAAAATAACAACAAATAAACACCAAAATACCATCAACACCATACTCTTTGCATTCCTAACATGGCTGTGTCCTGAAAGAATCTGCATATTCTTTCTCTCTTCTTTTTCTCTCTTCCCAAGGGGTCTTTTGTGAAATAAGGTTCCCAATTCCCAGCTACGAGGTTGTGGTTTACAGAGCCTCTCTCAATGAAATGCAATATGCTAGATTTTTAAATGTCCAAGCCTCTCTGCTTTGGCTTTCTGAATGCTCCTGTTGGGGCATCTCTCCCTGTCTCAACATAGGAAAAAACACAGGCGTCCGTGTTCTTTTCTGTGTCCTGGCCCCCTGCACAGGTAGAGTAGGAAGTGGATGTATCTTAACTAGTTGGAAAGGCACGAGGGAAGCTCTCCAGATATTCATGGTCATCATAACTGCCCTGAATACCTAGCATAGAGGAGAGAGTAAATTATGGTTGGCTGATCGCATATCAAAACCGCAGTGCTGAGATTGCTGGTGGTGTTTTCTAAATGGGCTCAGGCCAACCGTGTTGAATTACCTGTTCAGGCATAGCGAGCCTGTGAGTTTCTGGTCAAATACATTCAGATCAATGTTGGTGTTGGCTGCCTGCAGAAGAAAGAAACCGTGGGTTGCCAGACACAGAAAACAACCCTGGCTGAGAATTAGTCACAAATGCAAAAGCACCATCTTCCTGGCTGTGTACAGGAGTTGTTTCATGTATTTGGGATTTCTCCTTGGCTCGCAGTCTATGCAAGGTTGTATGTAGCAAATATCTGCTTGTCTGAATAGCACTTGACAGAAGCTGAAATGTGGATAATGAGATTTCACTAATCAGGCCCATTTTCAGTTAAAAGAACAAGACATCATGGGACATGACTCATGCTTGCAGAAGTCATTCCAGAGAACAAATCTTTGGTCCATCAGTGTCAATGTATTTGGATTCTCATTTATACACAAGAAAAATTTCTTCCCCATAGAAAAATTCCTTCCCTTTCCTGTAGGTTAAGTGGGGCCACGCAGCATCCCCTGTGGCTAAAGGGAACTTGCACGCTTAAATGCTAAAAATATGGTATTTTGTTACAGAGGATTTTAACAGCAGGAAAGAACAAGTATATTTAGCCCTGAGTTAAATGCTACTTGTTTATTGTACTTACTACATTCACTGTGAACAACGACTGAGTGGTTGAGTCTGGAAGAACAGCAAACACCTCCATGGATTCCTCTATCTCTAGAGTAAGGGAATTCTGCTGCAAGCTGATGAGAGGTATTTCAGTGGGCATTAGCTTCATCATAACTGGATTCGGTATAATGGAATATTTGGCTACCTGCAGGATTCCAAGGCAAAGTCAAAAAGTCAAATAAATGCTTTTCTTGTAGAACAGGTCAGAGTACTGCATTTTCTCTTTCTCAAAGCTACTGGTTCTTTAAGATGAGCTTAAGAACAGCTGCTAACATAAAATTCTTTAATGCAAGCTGGAAGTAGAAATTTTCAGTGGTGATAAATCATCAGGAGTGCAATTGTAAGTTATTTGCACACTAGAAATATTATTTCCTCTGTATCACTTTTAGAGAAAGTAAATATTAGTCAGAGAGCACGGGAATGGAATGGAACAAAATATGACACTTAAGGAACAACAAAGGAGCTCAGAGGTCATTCATATTGAGATTAACCCATCTCAGAGACAGGGACCTGCTGCGGACCATCCTCAGAGGAGCCTCAGACTCCCCATTGCCGAAAGAGTGAGTAGGTTCACAAGTTCATTACTTACAACAGGAAGTTGGAATATTAGTATCGATGCTCACGGCATTTTATTAAGAAGATCATAGGACAATTGTTCTTGAAGCAATCTTAGATTTCTGAGAAAGGAACCTAGCGTCATACAGGAAGCAGACAAAGATATGAAGTTCTTTCAGGTTGGGTATTAAGAAAAATTTATTCTCAGGAAGAGCAGTGCTGCACTGGCACGGGCTGCCCAGAGAGGTGTTCCAGAACCATGTGGATATGGCCCTGAGGGACAGGGTTAGTGGGCATGGTGGAGATGGGCTGATGGTTGGAATAGGTGATCTTAGTGGTCTTCTCCAATCTTAGTGATTCTATGATTCTGTGATTCTCAGAAGTGAGTCCAGAATTATCCATCCTATGCATTCAAGGGCTGGAGTTTCTTATGCTCATTTTGGTTTCTCATTCTGTTTGAGAATGTTGGTTGAAGCCATGCATGCTTATACCTCTTATATCTCTTCTGTTATATTCCTCTTCTCTACCTCAAATAAATGGGACATCTGCCTCGTCCTTTCAATCTTCTTTCAATGTCCTCAAAGTTCTAATGTTTCCTGCCCATCTGTTAGCTCACTTTACTGCATATGGTCACTACAGTCCCTTCTGAGGACTTTACTGTATTGCTTTCTGCTAGTCAATCACAGGCTAGCAATGAAACAAAGGCAATTATGAACATTTGGGCAGGAGAAATAAGCTATTTCTGAGTGGAGGCTCTGGCAGAGGTCTACCAAATCAGGACTTAGATTGGAAGCTTTTCCCTGTCTAGGACTAGTTTGATGTGGGAATAGCTGTAAGCTTTGAAACAGTGCCCAGAGTAAAGACTGATGTACAAGATTATGTCCAAGTTTGGTAATGACACAGTCATTCAATTTATTGTGGAGATGGGAGGTGACAAGGTCCATCTGATCTGCTGTTACCATGCATGCATATGCCCATTTCTCCAGTGCAGGAGCCCTACTGGACCTACAAAGTCTTTGGGACACACCAGTATTGAGGTGTCCAACACTCACACTGGGCAGTTTCCTAACGGTTTGTGAATGTAATGATACTCACCTCAGGGATGAGACTGCCAAACATCTCAGTGCTTATATTAAAATATCTGCAAGTCTGGGGGAAAAAACAAAGATAGAAAAAATGAGTTTACCAGGTTTGACCTTCATTCTCAGCTTTTCTTTAACACGTTATTACTGTCATTTCAATGGATCTTTGGATTTGTACCTTGTGTTCTCAGAAATGTTCTTAAAGGACTGAATACACTTAAAGCTTATTCCCAATAACTTATGTCAAGGTACTTCCTGGGAAAGCAAACGCTTAACACTATCTTAGTTTGGGTTGCAGTCTATAGGTCTGGGGACTTAGCAAACCTCCTGTAGACCCTGTAGCCAAGTTTGCCTACCTCCAAGCCACAGCTGTTATGTTTTGTCATATGCTTTGCTTCCATGGCCCCTGTAGCACTTTTACTCTGTAAAGACCCCTTAGGAAAAAGCCACTGAGGCAGCTAAATTGCCCAGAGTAAGTCATTTGACCATCTTTTGACTATTCCACAGGTCTATAAAAATTTTCTTTTATGTAGCTAAGTACTTTACTCAGTGGAACTAGCCATCCCTGGCTGTGGACTGAGGAATGGGTACAGAACGTAAAAGAAGAGCATTATAATACCCTAGTGTTTATGGTCTGCTGTCTCAGGACTTCACAGCCCAATTAGCGGTGAATCTATTGCATACTGACAATTGGCAGGTCAAAGCTCCACCGTGAATGACTGAGACACTCTGACTCCATTCCTGTGTCCTACTCACCTCTGCAATGGTGATGTTGAAGGCCCCTTCCGTGTAGTAAGAAAATATGTATGTCTGAAAGAAATACTTGGAGAAGGCGAAGTAGAACATGTAGTCACTTTGGTCCGGGATTGTGAAGAGAGTTGCCACATAGGGAGGGTCAGTATGATTTCCAGCTGGGTAGACTATCCCCTGAAATGTATATTCAGAGAACTGAAGATTTGAAGTGACCACAGACATTTTTCACTTTGCTTAAGCTATGCATTTGTTGTATGAGGAAGTACAAAGGACTTGTATTATATCCTGGAGCTCTGGTGCTTTCAAGTAGGTGGTGAAAACAAATTCCAGAGACTGAACACCTTCACAAATGTCACTTGAGACTTCTCTTTCGAGAGGCTGATCAGCTACTAAAGACAGTCTACCACCTCAGAAAATCAAACGAAGAACTTACATATTGAATGACTGAGGTTCCTTCTTACTGAAAAGCTCTACTATCTCCTTTCCCCGTTTCCAATAGTTTAGATCTGAAAACTGCTGCCCAGGGCCAACCAATGGTCTCTGTTACAGGATGGATCTTTAAAATTACAGAGGCCAAAATCAGCAAGTAATGTGTGCAGATGAAAGAATGCACAAGAGAAAAAGTTATGTCAGACAGTCCTAAAATCAATCATCTTTTGCATTATCAATGACATCACCCAAGACTTGCGTATCTGATGCTTATTTTTCTGTTGTCTCTTTCAATCCTGGCAAATAACACTGTAGCAGTTACCTTTAAGTCCATGTCAATGTATGGTTGGAATACTTCCAAGCTGTTTAAGGAGTAGTCAATTTCAGCCAAATCATCAATCTGCACTGGGACTGTATATGTGGTAGATAAAGCAAAATACCCAATATTATACAACCACAGAATGAATTTTATGTGCAGTAAAACTAAGTCAGAACCTGCAGGAGTGTTACACATGTTCCAAAGGGTAGGGAAAAACACAGCCTGGGACATCCCGACACATATTCTGACCTAAGACTTGACATTTTACTGGTACCTTCTTCAAAACACCTTTTCTTTAGCTTGTCTGACGTTTTTCTCAGTGTGGACAAGTAACTTTTGTCTAACCAAATGAAAAAGGAAATGCTCATAGCTATATTGAGTTTTCTTGCTAAGCGGCATGAGAGCATCTGAAGTGCCTCTGATTTGCAAATATTTCCCCAGAAAATGTGGGTGTCTGATCTGCTCAGGCACTTGTGTTTTGCAGACCGTGTCTGCCCAATAGTTTGAGTGCTTCCTGCAAATCTAAACTAAAATGGTTAACATAAGGAACTTTTTTTTCTTTCTTTTCTTTAAAAAATACACTTAAAAGGAACTTTCATCTTTCTTCTGCTTTTGGGAAGTTTGATAAATATTCAAGTAAGGCCTGGATTTCCAGGTGGGCTAAGAGGGTAGGCTTCAGATTGTTTGTGCATGAGGACTCAGAGCATAAGAATCCTTAGAGGCCACACAGCACTGATAATAAATGCTGTGTGACCCCTAATTTGCTTTTCTGGCATCAAAAGTGCAAGTTAAGAATAGTTCCCAAGTCCCTGGCTTCTCAGAAATGACATTTTCTTTTCCAAGTATCACCCCTTTTATTTACCTGGGTTCTTCTAAGTAAAGGAGCAGACAGTATGTGGGATCTGATACAGCTCCTGGAGGCTTTGCTATCCAGCTGCTAAGGAAACTACAGAATTTCACTGGACATAAGATAAAAGGTAGAAGGAAAAGATATCACCAGTAACTCACCATTCAGTGATTGGAGGTCCTTAGATATCAGCTGGACCCCAGATCTGATGCTGGGACAAGACTGCATAAAAGCATATTCGAGTTACAGTCTGATTATCGTGGAAGTGTATACACCTCTTACCTGTGTGCTAGCAAGTCTGTCTCCTTATGTTATAGTTTCAGCAGTTGTCAAAACACCTAAGGTTGTTTTATGTCAGCTATCTGATTCCCCATGGTTATCTGTTCTGTGTGATGTAAGCATGTCCTGTGTAAGAGCTGCCTTCAGGAAACAAAGTGGGAAGTTGCTGAAGGCAGCCCAATGTGGGTGACAAAACCACAGTTTAACAAGTGTAAGATCTCACACTGGTTCAGAGCAGATCCCTGTCCTGGAGCAGAATCACACCCACCTCAAGCTCTGCCTTCTTAGAGGCTGTAGGCAGGATGTTGTCACAACTACTCATCTCCTTGAAATTTTAATTAAAATTTAAATAAGTCATACTGTGAGACGGTGTATTATGAGATCTTCGTGTCACACAGTACATGTTTTACCAGGTGAGTATGATCATCTCCTGACAACCAGGATGCCTGTAGGTACAAAGGCACTGTCCCGATCTGCATTGGAACAGGAAAATAACTGCGTGTTCTGGCTCTGGTTGAACCTCACCCATCTCTGGATAAGTTAATACCTCAGCCACTAACTCAACATTTTATCTGGAAGTTTTTCTGCCTGGCAAAGCGATCACTGTGCTGATCAGGCCAGAACTGACCTATATTTTTTCCAGTTCATCTTTTGCCAAGTTCCCAGTGCTGACATGTGAAAGTGATATTCCTTAAACGCTCCCCTACACAATCTGAAAGGCTTACGTTAGTGGCCAAACTCCTGTGAATGGGTTTCTTCAGATATTTGATAAAGAAGTCATGCAGGAAGCTACAGGAAAAGAAAAAAGAAACAATTCACGGGTCAAGTACTACAGTCATTAACAGCAAATCAGATATCTCTGCAGAACATGACTTCAATGGTCTCCAAGTGTGATATACTAGTACACATGGGAGCTTTCTGAAGTCCAGGAGCTGTTGGGGAGCTACCACTTAAAAGGAGATAATTTTACCCAGTGATTAGATTGGGCCTATCTCTATGAATAAGAATTTCTTTATATTAGCACCATCATGTATGTATAAACACAAAATAAACAGTCTTTGCTTTAGGAACTTACAATGCAAGTAAAAAATCCCAAACAAATGGAAAAACAAAGCCAAGCAATGAGCTATATTCAAACAGTGAGAGAAATACAATAAAACAATGAAATCGTGTTGCACAGGTTAATATCCACTGTAGTGACAGTCAGCAGGCTGGTTCTGTTAAGTTTTTATAGTTTCTGATCTAAAGTACATTCAGCATAGTATAAGCGTGTAGCTTCTACCTAGAGTTCTACCTAGAAGATAAGAGCTGTATTTGGAAAGAATTCTGTGTTAGAAGAAGCACAAGGGAATGTTTGATTTGACAAAAGTTGTTGTATTTATCCTCTGTTCAAGTAACAGCGCACAAATACAAGAACAGAGGTTAAACTTGGCCACTGGAGCACTAGATTAGGACCCTGTTTCTCACCTGTGTTGTTTATAGACACCTAAAAGCAATTCTGGTTGCCTTTGTGCCATTCAGTGACAATTATTTCCTCCCAGCACGTCACAGATCTCTTGCACTCACCCACTTTTTCCATTCAACTTGATGTCTGTATCACCAGAAGTCGTCCGACAGCTGTTAAGCAATAGTGAAGTATGCCCTGTACTATCCAGGGACGTTGAAAAGGTTGCAGTAACAAACACCTTGGAAATGTACGCTGTGCTTCTTCCACTGTCTTTGCTGCATGAAGTAAAAATACATAATCAACTGAAAAACCTGTTTTAGTGAACATTAAGACCTACTAAGGCTCAAGCAACTGGATCATGCCTGTTAAAGGGCAGGGCAAGAGAGCTGTACTGGGATCTAATCTGTTTCTATCTGAGGACAGTTCATGCAAATCCACTTCAGGCCTTGGAGTGGCCTCCTCCCCAACATCATCCTAGGGGTTTGGCAGCCCTAGGTATTTTGGATCCAACCGTTCATAGCTTGGTTGTGGGAAAGAGCTGTAAAAGTCCCAGTGAGGGTCTCTATCCTTGGTTTGTGAGCTGCACTGAAGCTCATGGCTTTGCTTGAGCAATGTTGTAGGTAGACCTACTACCCGCCTCCTGTCAATGGGGACCAGTCTATTACTGGGTTTTTACTCTGAGCTGTTATAGAGTGCTTCTGCCATAAATAGCTCACAGGACAAACTAATCTTTGCATTTGTATCTTCTTCATCAAGAAAAATCCCAGAACACATGAAGCTATACGTACAACATCCAAGTCCTCATGTTCCAGTTCATACTGATGGTGAGAGAAGCATTTTTGATCACCAGTTTTATCCCATTCCTGGGTATGAGGGAGATGGAAACGCTGGGGAATTCAACAGCAGTGACTCTTATTCTAGAGCAAGAGAGAGATAACGGTGAGGAAAAAAAAAAGAAACGTGCGTGTTTCAGGAAACTTCAAATGTTTCTTGATTTGTCCTGCTTGCACTTTTTCCCTCCATTCCACTCCTTTGCTATCATTTAGTTTTACATTTACATAACACAAATAAGTCATTAAGGCAAATTTGTTGAGTGCTGAGCAACCAACAAGGCACCTAATGAACTTAGTAACATTGCAAACTAAACACCTAAAAGTGGTACATCTAAACACTGCCCCATGTGTTTCTGCAGAGACCCCATATATTTTGCACATCTGACCCTTTTACTATTTCAAAACATGTAATATTTCTGTGTTATTTGTGCATCATAAGGCTGGCTGCCTTAGAAAGACTTGCTATCTGCTACATAGTATGTGTGCTGGCATTCAGAGTCATACTATGTGGGAGGAAGTCCTGATGGTTTCAGCAAGGGCAATTGCAACAAGCAGAATACGGTGCCAATGTCCATTTGTTCAGCAGTTATTCCAGGGAGTCTCCAACTCCTGTGACCAAATTGGTGGGGATAGCTACCACGGCCAGTAGATATACTACACTGTGCAGTATTTTAACAATCCATTCTTACAAATATATTCATGATCTGCAGGTAATTCTGACCCAGCTTCCACTTGGGTCCACTCCAGCCAACTGGAAGCTGGAAAGCTGCTCCCCTGGGCTCCCTCTATGGACAGCGGAGAAACATCACACCTGAAGAGGATGTTAAATTCATTCTAAAGTAGGTGTCTAAGTTATAGGGGTAACTGCCTTCTGGGTATGTAAGTCTTTCTAAACTAATCATAGCAAGGGCTTAGCTGACTAAATTAGATCAGATAATCCTCTCCAAACAGAGATTAATAGAGATAGTATTTGCTTTGAATCCACCAAGCTTTGCATGTAAGCCACACGTGTCCTCCTGTAAGTGACAATTACTGTAAAACACATCAACATTCCCATTATAATCCTGCACAGAGTTAAATGGAACAGTAGCATATTACCACAACTGTTTTTCTAGGATTGTTACTTACCTCGAGATGTTGTAGTTGACATTTCCAAGCCCAAATCTCTCATAGCCAGTCAAATCAGGAAATTGCTCCTTCTCCATATTCTTCTTCAGGATCTCCAGCCCAACCTCCTTGGCTGCAGGAAGAGAGGGATCTTAAGCCTTTCTTTTCGTTATAGCCTTTGACTAGCTCATTTCCTTCTACTGCCCTCACTAATGAAGCTGTCTGTCATATCACCACATGCTTCAGCACACCTACCATACTCCAAGGCCTTCTGGGTGATCCTCACTTTGAGTCCAGGGTTGGCCTTCAGCTGCACACTGAGCAAACTTAACAGGAGCAGAGAACAGCAAATCTTCACCATCATCTTTGTTTTTCAAAGGACCTGTAACAAAATATTTGTAATGGTAGTAGGATTGTTATTTTCATTCCTGTTTTCATTCCAACTCTTTTTATTTCATTCCAACTCTTTCCTAGTTGGACCGTTTCTACTTTATTTTAGACACATCACCATTTCTTTTTTAGTAAGGTTGAGTGTCATGACCAGGCTTCTCAAACTGGCTGTTTTGGACATCCCTAATTGTGCAGTCTGGGTATTTTATCATGTTTTCCCCTTTTCTTGTTACATGTCATTGCTTAGGTGCACCTGAGATTTCCAGCTTTTTGTCCAAAGCACACTTTCATTTTCTCCATTCACAGAGAGGGACATCAGGGTTGAAAGTACTTTATATAACAAAATTAATAATGGCAAAATAAGTGCTTTTAATAATGATATACATATTACTGGCTGACACTTGTTTCCCTTGTTTGGGGTAATCAGCCATAGACTATACTCTTCCATTATCTCCTCTCAGAAAATGTTAAGGGGACACTTACAGCTGGGGACAGCGACGCACAGTCCAGGACAAACCATCAGTTACTCTTCACAGTTTGTCCTTCCCCAGTACACTTGGGTGGGACTGGTCTTATTTAATTACAACCATTCAAAAGTTAGGTTTGAGGTACAAAACGTGAGCTGCATCAGGGTCATATTGTGATTATTTTCCTTTTTCCCTGCTACTATGCCATACTATTAACAGTTGAAAATACTAGCATGTCTTTCCAAGCATTTCTTTTATGTAAAAAATCCCTCTAGCACAGGGCTGCTGCAGAGCTCGAATGAAACCATCTGTAAGCAGAAGACTTCACTCTCTCCTAACACCTGAAAAATTGTTTAGATGTTGCTCTATCTTTCATTAGCTATTGCATTGTCTATTAGAGATAATACTGTATCTCAAAACTCTAAAGAATTTCAATCATTATCACAATTCAAGTGAGCTGCAAAATTACAATTTAACATCGGCTTAATTTTGCTGTAGCATACAGTTTTAAATAATCTCACAGAATGCCTTTGCCTTTTGGTAAGACCAATATTTTCTTTTCAATTTTCACTGTCAGAAATTGAGAGGCAAATGAAACATATCTTTCTTGTGCATAGCCAAAACAAAATGCTGGAAGGAAATGTGTTTTCTATGCTGGAGCAGCTCTCAGAATTTTAAATCTCCCAGTTTTGTCAGATTTATCTATATCCGCCCCTTCCCAACAAAAGCACTCCACAGCCAGGAACAGACACAAAATATTTGTTACCATACCTCTCTGAAGGCTGAAAAGAGGAGTCTTGCTGTACCAGACCACGGGGCTGAGGACTCTGCAAGAAAACCCTCTGCAGCCACAGCCCTGTCTTTTAAAGTAAGGAGCTGAGAGTTTGAATACAGCCAATTGCTGCTGCCTTCAGCAGTACCACGCAGGGAGTGGCCTCTCAGATAACAACGTCCTGAACCATTTTGATTGTTTTAGGTTAAAACTATCAATCACTCTAATTAAATTCAGGGACTAAGCAGAGGGAAGTGTAAAGTGGAGGTGGAGGTCCTCAGGCACTGGGATGCTGAGCTCAGAGCGGATGCTGCGTTTGTGGCATGCTGTGTCTACACTGGCTTTTCAGATGGACCTGAGAAGATACTCCAGTGGAGAATATATTCCAGTAGTTCCACAGTACTAGTATTCATAACCAAATGTGTGCTGTGAAAGAGAAAAAGAAATCTGTAGCTTCTAGGAAGAACAGATGAAAAACAATTGTCTAGGCCCATTGGTCCTGAAATTGCTCAAGATACAGGAAATGATAAATTATGTAGTATGTGTACTATTGTGTATATATGTGTGTGGTGTCAATATATAGTGTCAAATACTTGCAGTTGGTATTTTCTGTTTCTTCTGCTTCTTCTTCTCCTTCAGCTGACCAGTACAACCTAGCTTGCCAAAGAGGTGATTTAATCAATTGGCTTGTGTGTAAAGGAAGACAATTCCCTCAGGCATGGAGTGCTGAGCTGGATGATCTGAGTCACTTCATTGTGCAATTGCAAATAGAAAAGGATAAAGACATTTGTCAGTCAACAGATAACTCATGCTATATACAGATCTAACATTCACCACAGGTAGTCATGTGCATAACCGCTCCATTATTTCAATATTATTTCAGTAGAGCAATCAATGAAGATTCACTGCTGTCCCTCTGCAGATCACTTTGGTTTGCACAATGCCAGTCATTGGCTGCAGCTTGGTGCTCCAGCAGTCCCCTTTCCCTGCTTTCCTAATTTTCCCCTTTTTCCATGCTCTTTAGACTGCAGCAAGCTGAGGCACAGGTATCACTTATTCTGTCAGTTAAGAAATAATGCTAGATCAAAAATGGTTTTTTAGCCAGTAGGTAAGAATAAGATGATACAGGGGAACTGTTGGTGTACACAGAATCCTCTTTAGTCATCAAAGAAACAATTGCTTTATCACTTTGCTAACAGTCCCTTAAGGGCTTAAGGGGAGACATCACACTAAGGCATGGCCTGTCTGGCCATGGCACCTGCTGACTGGTACTAGAGCACATGTCCCATTGGAAGAAAGAAGAGACAGGCAGCAGGACTCTCATTCTCTTTTTCCCCTGTCTCATGAATCCTCCCCCAAATTGGCAGAAAGAAGTGCCTGGAGTATTATCCTTAAGGGACACCAAACTGTTTGAAAACTACAATTTCTTTTTGAGCTCTTCTGTTCATTTGCTTGTCACTCTTCTCCCACTATATAATACAATGAGTTGAAAGCTCTGCTGTGATTCAGGATGATTTTTTTTTTTTAATTAAGAGAAACTGCACCAGCCAGCTAGAAGCATATATGGATTCAGCAAGAAATCAACCCCAAGCCACATTTCTGTCCAATCTGGAACAGAAATTTCTGTAATGGTAACACTTGTAGACTTTTTTTTTTTCTTTTTCGTGTACGTTCAGTAACTCCTCTGCAGTGACAATGACATAGGGCAAAATAAGCTTTTCAGTTCCAGAAATATGAGAGTTGTAGAATTACAGAATTATATGGAGCTTGATCTCCTTGAAGAGTTTCAGCTACTCACAAACAAGGAAAAACTGCTGGATGACAATTGAGGACAGGACAGTCTTAGCTGCAGTGAGCACAAGACTGTGGGGTTTCAGATCCTGAGAGGAGTGAGCAAAAGAAAAAGGAGAATTACAGCTGCAGACTTCAGATGTGAAGGTTTCAGGAGCTTGCTTGGCAACATCTGTGGGAAATGCCTGTAGAGCAAAGGCCCAGAGCTGGCTAATCTTCAAGAATAACCTCCTCAGAGCACAAGAACAATGTTCAGATGGCTGAGCAACTGTGGCAGAAGGCCAGAGTGGAATCAACACGGAGCTCTTGAGTGAGCTCAGACATGAAAAGAAAGAATACAGAAAATGGAAACTGGGACCAGCTACTTGAAAGGAGCACACACGTAGGAATGAAATCAGGAAAGCCAAAACTCATTTGGAGCTGAAACAATTGTGGGAGGTGAAGGGTAAAAAGAAAGGTTTCTGTGAATACATCAATAGCAAAAGGAAGCCTAAGGAGAGTGTGGGCCCATTGCTCAGGAAACTGGGGACTTATGTCAAGAGGAGTAGTAAAATATTTTCACTAGTACGATTTATCATCAGGACTCACAGGTCCCTGAGCTCCTTGCAGAGCCTGTGGGAACGAGGCATAACCCACAGCAGAGGAAGATCACTTAATCCACGTGGGATCACTTAACCCATGTGGATGTACACAAATCCATGGAACCAGACAGGAAGCACCCAGAGGTGCTGGCTGACTGATCTCAGCAAGTAGCTCTCTATCTAAGTCATGGCAGTCAGAATTTCCTCATGACTGGAATAAAGGCAGACATCGCAGCTGCCTTCAAGAAAGGCAAGGAGAAGGATGCAGAGAAATACAAGATGGTCAGTCTCACATCAGTTCCTGGGATGGGTATGGAGTAAAATACCTTAGAAGCCATTTCTAAAGCACTTGAAGGTAACGTGACTGGGAGCAGGCAGCATGGGTTTTCAGGAGGCAGATCACACCTGGCCAACTTCACTGCTTTCTGTGATGAACTGACTAGTGCTGTGGACAAGGGAAGGGCAGTCGATGTGGTATACCCTGGTCTGGACGATGTACACTCTTGTAAGTTTGTGCACAACACCAACCTGCAAGGAGCAGTCAATACGCTCCTCATGTCTGGGAGGGAGTAATACCCCACATCAGTACAGGCTTGGGGATCTTTAGAAATAAGCTATGCAGAAAAGGATCTGTGAATCTTAGTGGACAACAAGGTTGAACATAAAGCTGCAGGTGAAGGTAAGCGATTCTTTCTATCTGGCACTTGAAAGACTGTGTTTGAATTACTGTCTCCGGATGGGCTCCCCACTACAAGAAGGATATTGACATCCTGGATCAAGTCCAGCAGGTATCATGAAAAACGTTATGGGGCTGGAGAACATGATCTACTAGGACAGTATGAGAGATCAAGTATGCTTAGCTTGGAAAGAGAGAGCCTACCAAGATCTTTCTGTTTTCTATTGATTTCTGATCCGAGGATACAGAGAAAATGGAGCTGGGCTCCTCTTGGAAGTACATAGTGCATAGAAAAAAGGTAATGGACACAAGTTGGAACATGGGAAATTCTGATTCGATATCAGGAAAATAAATTTATTCTGAAGCTAGTTAAATAGCAGAAAACATTTTCCAGAACGCTGCTGGAAACTCTGTCCTCAGAGGATTCAAAACTCAGACACAGCCTGCAGCAACATGCTCTAATTAGTCTTGTTCTTAGGTGGTCTCTGGACTAGATGACCTTTGGCAGTTATTTCAACATAAATTATGATTCTGTAATTGTATGATAATACACTGGATTTCATAAATCTATTCCCACTCATGGTACCCAGTTACAAAGGGACAAATTGTGAAAATATTACAAAACAGGTCTTGCTCTGTACATAAAATGGTGGTAATACTAACAGAGATAAGTTGAATAATGCAATAACTGGTTCCTGAAATTAATAAAACTCAGTGTTTGTAACACAAGAAGAACCAGTCACTCCTTCCCATCAGACCGCAACAAGTTTTCTAAAGCATCAAGAAAAGCCAGCTACACCCACTATACTACAAACCAGCAGATTCAGATTATGAAAAGTGACAAAAACATCAAAAATAGTGACCAAGATCCATGCTTCTAATGTTATAACTACTCCATACAAGCCAACAGAAGGAAGACTTTCTCGATTATTGTTTGAAAGTAAAGGGACATTAGGGTTGACTGTGAAGGTCCTCATCTTCCCCTTGCTCGTGTTTGTAGTGAACATCAGTGAAAATCACAAGATGACCCTGAGGAAAGAAGAACAGGTAAAATTTCCTTACATTTCAGATGGACATATTCAGGGTTAGTAGATTCGCCAAGTAGCCCCTCAGCAGTGCAGGAGACAAGCTTGGCTTTGTGATTCCTAAAATTCAGTTGACTTCAGGATACAAACAGGCTCTGATATTAGTTAACGCGGCCCTCCGGAATGCTGGACAATGCTAACCACAAGGACACAAAGGCTGCACCTTAGCTTTCCAGCCCTACGGAAAGGTCATAGCAGTGAGAGCTCATTCAGTGATCCTGAGACCTGTGGGGGATAGCAGACCTGCCCCTGTGGTGTTTCCACTTTGCTGGTATTCCCCAAAGGGCTCAAGGACCCTTTATAAGCTACAACTGCTCAAAGCACCTTGCTATGGTGGGGTGTGTGTTTGTTCGTACGTTTTTCATCCAGAGTTTGGGTTTTCAGTTTGCTGTATAGTTAAAGCTGTACTACTAGCAGTCTTTAGAATGACACAACACAGCAATATGCCTGAAAAAAGAGTCAATATTATTTAACAAGAAGTGGAGCTTCTCACCTGATACATTTTTATTACAGGTCTGACCAGGGTAGTGTGAGCCAAGCTAGGAAGAAGGAATCCTTTTCCTAATTTATCTTAAAAAAGACAAATATAAATATATCTGTAAGTAATAATAAAACACTTCAGAAGCATTTTTCAGTAGGAACTCAGTTGTATCTCTATATGCTTGTATTTGCTAAGAAGCAAAAATTCCCATGAAAAAGTAGTGGACAGACCTCTTAAAATTTCTCAGCTGACACTGCAATCTGCCTTTGCTCCTTTTCAGACATCTACTCCATGGGATGTGTTTCTGCTGTTTCCCACTCTGAATTATTCTCCACCTTCCTTTCGTTTTCTTCTCTTTATGGTCCCCTAAGCCTGTTGGTCTCTCCTATTTTCATTCGTCCTATTTTCCTGGGTCAAGCCCCAGGTTTAGTTCTACATGCTTTTACAACCATTTGACTTTTACATCCCTCCTTTCCTCTCATCAGTATCTCATCTCCTTCCTCAGCAGTCTCCTTGCCCTTGTTTATCCCACAGGCACCTTCTATATATACTCTTCCATATGTTTCTTTCCACCTTCCCCTCTTCCTTCATCATCCTTCACTCTCTGCATCAAACCGAGCTGATTTTCGACTTTGTCCTGCCTGGGGCAGCAGGCAGAGTGCAAAAGTGATAACGTTACACTATCCCAAAGCCATAAGATGCAGACGTGCTTCTGAATTTCCCAGGTTCTAGGCCATTCTCTGGTTATGGCTTGACTCTGTTGAGATGAGACTCAAGTATATCTGACCTCTGCTGCCGCACTTCTTTCAGTGAGAAGGAAACTCATGCACCGTGTTTGGAAAGGAGCTAAAACTTCTCTGTTCCAGTCTTTGTCTGATTCAGCTGACTGAGGGATCAGCACAGACAGCTGTCCAGGTGTAGTTAAACTGACAGAAAACTTCTCACATCACAGCTCTTGAAGCTGTTCGCTCTCTTTAATGGTTTCAGTCTTGCTTTCCCAGCAGCTGTGGTCAGGAACTGCCCACAGTCCTTACCATTGATTACTGGGATCACTACCGTCCGTAAAGTGTAAGCCAGAAAATTCTCCACCAGTGTGACCTGCAGTAAGGGGGAAAAAACATTTGCTGATTATTGCATGATGACTAGGGGACTGCAGCTTAAGGGTGGAAAGAGAGGGTTAGCACTGCAAAAGATCAGAAGCAAGATCTTTCACTGCTAAGAAAGAAAAACGGCAAAGAAAATCTCAGGTTAAAAGAAACAGGTTTTTTTTTTGTTGTTGTTGTTTTAAATGGCATGTGGATGATGTGAATATACAAGGCAATGCAGTATTTATTTTTCTTGCAATACTATTTTTTGTTTGTTAGTGTGTTGAGTGTCTGAACTCAACTGTAGGAATGCAATGTTTAACTCCATTTCACCTTTCAAGTCTCAAGTGTTCTGGATGGCAACAATTGCCCCTTCTATGGTGCTGTGTCTTAGCTTAGTGTTTTCCTCCTTTCACTTAAAGGTGTAGGTTGGGTTGAGCTGCTGTAGAGTCACCCTGACCAATTCTCAGTGTATGATGAATGATCCAATCAGTGGCATGCTGTTTCTCTTACTCCCTGTTTTTTGCTCTCCTTTTATTTGATTGCAGTGATTCAAAATAATACCTGAAGCTGAGCTGAAGCTTGACAATGTATTTACTCCTATTGTTATGCCTGCTTAATCCAGCTGTGAATTCAGGCTGCCTGTCAGAAACAGCTAGAAGTGCTAGCCCCATGCCTGCCTTTGTCCTGCGGGGTGCAGAAGCCAGTAAAATAAATTACGATGGCAGACTAGGTCATGCAGTCTAGGCAGACACTTCTCCCTGTTTCAATTAATGTTGCATGGTAATGATAATAATTGGTGTCTCTCTCGACAAGGGAAACACCCCAAGAGTTATTTCCTCTTATTAGAAGGAAAAACAAAAAAACAGGCAAGGTATTTGAAAGCAGAAAGATCAGTGGCAGATGATATCCCCAAGACAGGTGGAGAATTGTCCAGCAGCAAGTTTGGTTGAATTGCTTTTAACTCTGAAGGGCTCGGCTATCTTTCCTAGGCACTGAAACTGTTAACTTACCTGAGAGAAGCCAACAGCAGAGCGTAGCAGGGAGATCTGGAGCCTAAAGGGAAGAAGTAAAAATGGTTCACTAAAAATATCTGAGTTTGAAGTGTGAATAAAATTTGCTGAAAGCCAGCTGAAATCACACGTAGCTGTAGGTAACCAGCAAACCATCAAGATCTACGTGAAGTCTAAAAAGTTCTGAGCATTGCTTCAACTAACAGACACGCTTCTGGTCTCATTTGTTTGATTGCATGTTGTAGTATCAGCTATATAGTGTCACTTTTCCCTTCCCCACATGTAAAGGTGTACAGAGCTTGTTGTACTGCTCCTGTAAAGTGTTTTCATGGTTGAAGCTCTGTTTACGATGTTCAGACATGGCAAGGCAACCACGTGTAAAGGGCTTAGAATAAATGACTGAACCTTATTCTCTAGCATCAGTACAGACTTAAACAGATGACTTTAAGATACTGAATATTTTGAACACTGTCATTTGGAGGGGTATTTAGCCTTAAGAAAGGGGTAATATCACATTGTACAGGAGACATGGTTACTCCCCAGTATTATTATGTTTTATCTACGCAATACAGATTGAATAGTCAAAAGTATTTTGGAGCCCCTGTGAGAAAGAAGGTAACCATTGCTCTTTTTCTCATGGTGAAACAAGTGCTGTTACATAGACAGAATGATGTTCCGGTGGATCCTTGCGTTTGAATCATTGATGTTGCTTTCTGACTTTTCCTTAATTACCTCTTCAGAAGCAAGGAGATGATCAGCTTCTGTTTGATTACTCTCAAATTGGCTCTGGTACTTGCTGTCTGTGGGGAAGAAACAAAACCATCTTTTATGACTGTATACACAGATACCATCTGAGCTACAGACACAAATGCAATTGCTTTTTGTCATTGGAAACAGTGCCTAAACATTTTATTTAGTCAGCATGTATAGATAATGAAATCATTTGTGAATTTGTTGCTTTCTGAGTGCAGCAGGGATTGCCTGAGTGAAGTGACAGCAATGCCCTGATTGCATTCTTATCATCAGTATCATTTAAATCTCTGCATGGCTGACTTAACTGGTTCACTTTCAACCTAATGAAAAGATGTCTGGGGACACACTGAACAAGAAAGAACAAGTTAGGAACACTGAGCATCAGACAATCCCATTTATATGTATAGCTATTTATTCTCAAAGAATCACTCAACCTCCCACGGGGGAAGAACAGGTTTCATAAATTGCTTTTTGTACCTGCATATTAAATTCCACAGTATGTAGTGCACATTTTTCTCCTTGTGAAATGCAACAGAACCGTATGCACATTTGTGACAGGCTTGTAAATGGTATGTTATACTGAGCTCTGATTTTTGAAGGATGTGAAAAGATTACTGTATAATTTGTCCAGCCTCAGCACTAAGTGTTATCTTCCACTTTGTGCTACTTACTAGATTCCCTGTAAAGATGTAGTGGATGGTTGAATTTGGCAAAACAGCAAACACCTCTACGGACCCACTGATCCATAGCCCACATGTGTCTGACTGCAAACTGACAGCAGGTGGTGATGTAGCCATCAGCTTCAGGAGCAGCGGGCATGCTGTTAGGCAACGCACAGCAACCTGTGGGATTTCAGAGAAAAAAGGTTGTATGTGGAGTTCCTGCAGCTTAAGTGGTTTTTTTTAAACGACTGTTTCTGTGGCTACCTCACAATAAGGTGCTATATAACAATACTTCATGTTAAACTCAAGAGTAACTTCAAAGTACTCAATTTTTATTACACCAATTTAAATGTTGAAATTAGTGTGGTGTATACTTGAGTTGCAGAGATCTTGACATAGAGAAGTCAGGCTAGCATAACAGAGATACCATTCCTAACAGGAATAAAAGGAGACTGATCTTGAAGAAGATGTCCACCACATAGTCTTTGTAACTATTTCAGAGACTGAGAGGAAATTTGGCACTCATGGTGGCAGACTGCAGAGTAGTGTTATATAGTTAGGAAGAACATGGGAGTTGTGAGGAGAGGACAAGTATGTTTGAATCTTCCACTACTTGTACACCAGCTCAGTTTCCTTGTCTTCTCTGAACTTTAGCAAATATGCTACACAGATAATATCCACAGCAGACATCAGCTACTGCTCTGTCTTAAAAGATAAAGATCTGTACACGCAGAAGTACCCACCTCAGGAACAAAATCTTTCAGTATGGCTGTAGTTAGGTTAAAAGTAGTAGTAAGCTGTAAACAAATGAAATAAATAAGGTCATTATATGAGCTTAAAAATGAGGGCTTCCTTGAGAAAGGCCATATCCTATTAAAGAAAATAGAGTCTTTCATTCTAGATAATCCACGTTTAAATTTAGCATTTCCTTGGCCCAGAATGATTCCTAAGGGTGCCACAATGCTCTGTGGAAGAGAAGAGAGACAGACATCTTTCTCATGGACCTATTTCAGAGGGATCTACCGTACAGCAAGTACACATTATGCTCTGGAAGAATAGACCTGGCATTCTGCTTTCCTCCTGCCTTTGGGAATAGATGGAATACACTGAATCTGTCAGAGATAGGACTCAAAAATCTCATTTGCCCTTTTTCTGCTGACCGTTGTGATGATGTTTGCCAGTGCCAGACCCTCTTGCCATTGTTTCAGCTAGCAAAACTTCTTGGAATCCCTGTCTACTAATGCTGTTGTGGAAACAGCATTTCTGGGATAAGTCTTATATGTTCTTCACCCACAACTGAAAGCTTACTTTCCCTGTACCTGCTTCTTGTCTCATTTTGCTGCTTTCAGCACAGCCAGTACATGTGTTTTGGGCCTCTACAAGGCAGACAGTAGACTGAGTATTCTTTTTCCTATCTTGTCCTTGAAACTCATGCAGAGGAAAGCTTTCTTTGGTTATTTCATGCACGTCTTGCATGCCAGCTCTGTGACATTCACATCTGTTATTTGCTGCCTAGTGCTGCCAGTAAGTTCAGGTCTGAGGGAGACTTTGACTATCTAAAATGATGAAACACAGAAAAAAATGCCCTGTTTCAGTCTCATAAGTGGTAGAATAACAATCCAAACCTGTGTAACAAGGCAACATAATCACAGAATCATGGAATCATGACGGTTGGAAAAAACCTCTAAGATCACCTGCTCCAACCACCATCCCATCCCCACCATGCCCACTGACCATGCCCTTCAGTGCCACATTCACACATTTCTTGAGCACCTCCAGGGATGGTGACTCCATCACTTCCCTAGGCAGCCTGTAAAGTATTAATCTCCTTTGCTCCTTCATGCTACTGGTATTTGTAATTCTATTACACACAAATTATACTCACGTCTTCGGTGATGGCGATGTTAAAAACCCCTGCTCTGTAGTAAGCCAGTGTAGCAGAATTAAGAAGATAATTGGAGACTCCTAAGTAGAGCATGGAATCACCTTTGTTGGGGAGACCAAAGGGAGCAGGCACAAAGGGAGGGTCTGTGTGATTTCCTACTGGATAGACTGTGCCCTGCAAAGAGTTGTTAACAAGTATTTCTACTTGTAACCATTTGTATTTGTCAGAATGCATTAGCAGTGGTTGAACAGAGGAAATTCTTATTCTATCTTCTTAACCTGAAGATAAAATTGACAATAAATAAAACCTGAAGCAGTAAGTTTCTTACATGCCCTGAAAATCAGCAAATTGAAGTTATTTTGGAAAAACAAAGAACCCACAGAGAACATGGCCTCTACCCTTTCAAAATTTGAATTTGAGCACTCGGGTGAGTGTTCTGAACTGCCACCATGAGTGAGAATGAAAATCCTCTCGACCACAGTTTTCTACTATTGCAAAGATACAGTTGTTGACTTAATCTAAGACTGACATTTAAGGGGATTCTTCAGGAACTCCTCCCCAACTCCCAAAAAGTACTGAAAGTAGTTTAAGAGAGAGACACAAAGGAAACACCTTATCTTTTCCTCCTTCCCTCCCTTCTTCCCTCCCTCCCTTCCTTCTTCCCTTCCTCCCTCCCTCCCTCCCTCCCTCTCTCTCTCTTTCATTCTTTCATTCTTTCTTTCTTTCTTTGTTGTTGGATATCTCTTGCCTGAACATGTGAAAAATTAGTGAGAAAGGAATTGCTGTGTGCTGCGCCTCTGTGAGAAGTCTTTTTTGGGTGTGACCAGTCCATATAAAAGACCTGGACTCATCCCAAACCAAATAATCTGGATTGTTATCACAGTGGTGCTATCATAGATTACGTATCACTGACGATAAAGCACTTTTGAAGGGATTCAACTGAAGTAATTTATTTTGGTGAATGAACCAATGCAGTTACTATATTAAACAAACAGTTGTGTCTGATTTCTAAAACAGCTGTTACCCAAAACATCCAAAATCCTTATTGCTTTTCTTAACTAAATAGTGGAGAGGCTGAGTAAGACTAGTGAAAGAAAACGAATAAACGCAAAAGAGTATCAGAACAGGCTTTGAGAGCACAGAGATACTGATGGCAAATTACCTTCAAATCCAAGTTAATGTGAGATTTGAAGACTGCTGGAGAACTAACTAGGGAATAGTCTATTTGTGCAAAGGCATCTATCTGGCTTAAGACTAGAAAAATAACAGACAAAAACAAAATGAGCATTATTAGAAAAATGTCATAGCAGCTTTTATTTAGTTAAAGGCAAAGGTGTTCTAGAAATGATGAATTTGAAGAAGGGGAATAGTGGGAGAAGGAAGAAGAAAATAAAAAAACTCGTAGAAAGAGACAAAGTGCAACTATGCCTTCTGGGAAGGTCACCAGTTCCTCCAGTTACAGGCCTACCTCTCTTGTTTCACAACTGAACTGATTTCTCAGAAATCTGCTCTCATGCTCTCATATCTAGGCTAGAGTCCCTTCCTTGTTTTGTGTTTGCACAAGAGAACTGAACTGCTCTAGGATTAATGCTGTAAAGGAAAACAACACTCAATACTTTGGAAGATGACATTAGCAGAGTTTTAAGCGTATCGGTGTTGAAGATGAGACGTTTGTTCATACCAATAAAGTGCTCTTTATCAGACAGGGTGACTGAAGGCTTCTGAAAAGTACTCACAACTTCAGTCTGACTGTTATTTTTGATTGGAGTATAAGTTCTGTTCACACTGCACAAATAATTAGATGGTTTTAGAAAGAAATTGTGAATTTACACAGAGATTATGAACTCCTCAGTATGATAGCACAGCCTGGAGCACCCTTGAGCCTGAACTGCTTGAGTGTCTGCTGTGTGAAACAATGTTCTTGATAACCATGACTTTCAGCAATATTTCCCAGTGCATGGCACATAGCCATTTTGGGAAAAAGAAAACAAATACAAGTCTGCATACCTTGCTCCTGAAAATGCATCTATATTCACAATACAAACTAAAGAGTGGGAATGAAATCTCTGACATTAATATATCATAATATATATAAAATAACATATACAATGAAATAGAATTACATCACTTTCAATTAGCACAAAACTACAGATAAACAGTCTTGCAGAAAAATAGTAAGAAAAAAGAAAGAAAGGAAGAAAAAGAAAAGCTGTAGGATATTTACTAATTATAGTTGTGAAAATCTTAAATGCTTTTGGGGCACCTATATCTACTGTCTTCATCCTTTTGTGACATGAGTGACACAGGAACTGTTACTGATGTGAAGAGAAATATGCTTAGGGTGACTGTCTTCCTGCACCATCTTGTTATCTCACTGACCTCGAATTTAAAACAAGATGTGCTTAGTTTGTGAGATTTTGCAGGACAGCAGTGCAGGGCTGGATGTTTGTTGGCTTTTTAGTGGATTACTGCTAACTCAGATTTTCTTATGTCCACCGTAGCAAGAGCATAAAGTATCACTGGGAAAATGTTCATCTTGAGAATCTAAGGAAATGACCTGGGTCAGCCACATGCAACTGAAAGTTTGCAGGTGACCTGCTGTGGGCACAGAAGAAATCTGAATACTGGCTATAAGATTCTTGCGAGTGATTTCTAAGAATCTGAAACGGGCTAAGGTAGAGAACAATGGCTGTCTTTGTATCTGCTTTTTTTTGTACTGTGAACACAGCAATGGATTGGCAACTAATAAAAACACTACAAACAGCACACTGTGAAAATTAGTCAAAAAGCTCCAATCAACAACTCACCCTTCTGCTTTCTAAGCTGTGCATCCATCATTTGTATTCTGTATTTGATATTTAGGCATATCTATAGGAAAAGAGAGAGAAGTCGGCAACGTAAGGGCTGTATTTGACTCTTCCCTTCACTAGCTGAAATCATCTTTTCCAACTTACATTTTTATCCAATTTGGAATGAATGGCCTTCTCAAGATAACCAGATAGGAAGCTATAGATCCAGCTGAAGAAAAGGAAATGAACACACAGACTTTTTACAATAGCTTGAAATCTTCGAAATATAAAATCATAGAATCTTCCAGAATAGGGCATCAATGTCATTTAGATTAATGAAAACCTATTACAGTAATACTGGTAGACTGTACAGCTGAGTTCTAGGTCTCATGGGAGCTATTTAGAAGGCAATCTGCAAATTGTGAGTATTAATGTGAATGTGCTGATAGCAGCCAAATTTTCTCTTTAAGTATGACGCAAAGCTCTCTAGAAAATCAAAACAAGGAGATCTATAAAAATTATGTAATATTTTCTTCTGAAACACAAAGAAGTTGTAGGTCAGCTTGTCAAAGAACACAATCAAACTAGATCCCTTCCTGCAAATTTCCATTTGCAATCTTGTACCCTTTAATATATGCAAGTGTCAAAGTTTTCAAATGCAGTATGTCTACTCAGCTCATTTTTTGGTATGTGCACAAAGAAATGTAGATTAACCACCCTTCACACGGGACACTGTTTACAAAAGCAGGCCTTTAAAATTCTTCAGTAGTTAGCTGGATCTCTGAAAGGCAACGTTTGAAAAGTGGTCCTCATGTGACCACAGAGTAATTAGAAAATCTTCTATACATACCTAGCATACATACCTAGATCCTTCATTTAACTTGATTTTTACACTACCAATGCTCAGCTGGCAATTGTGCAGCAACACAGACAAGTGGCCTGTGCTGTCCCTTGATACTTTGAAGACAATTGCAATGAACAGTTCTGAGATGGACAGCGTAAATCCTCCTTGGTCTTTGCTACTTAGAAAAACGAAACAAAACAAAACAAAACAAAAAGAAACCTCAGTCAGGGAAACAAGCCCTCTAAGCATGTTGTAATGCTGAGAGAATAATCTCTACCCAGCTCCAAAGCACAGGTTATCTGTAACCAGACCAGTGAGTACTGTTCCCAGTCCTAAAATCCCTCCTACCACCACTACCATTTTCAAACACCTTTCTCAATTAATGTATGTGCATTAAATGACTATCTGAAGGAAACACCACTCTTCATGCCCTCATTTTTTCTACAAGCCAATAGGGAAAACATTCTCAACAGGAAGGTAATGCAGCACTGGCAGAAATGATGTGGAGAGGTAATGTTATCATCATCCTTGCCTGAACATCGCTAGTGCATAGCTCACCCAGTGTAACGACCACTCTGTTCTGAGCAGAACAAAATGACCTCCAGTGCTTCCAGACTAGCTTTACCCATACTTTAGTGATAGAGATCACTGTGAAAGGATCTCAGACCTTCTGCCTTTTTGGGCTGCTTGGGAGACGTGGAAAAGTTCATCTACTTAGGATGTTGCTGCATCCTTAACTCTGCTCTCACTTAGGAAGAATCCAGATTCATTGGGTCTAGGCTTTCAGGAGCAAAAGGCCTGCCAGGAGATGCTGGGACTTGCAGAGTACTCTGGGACACAGTGGAGACAGACGAGGGCTACAGTGGGATTTGGGAACTCAGGAATAATACCTAAAAAGCTGGGATAAAACCCATCTTAGTGATCCTTAAAAACAGCCCAGTAGACTTGGGTTGTCAAGGGTCTCCCTTGAAAAGCTGATTTTCAGGTGGGATCTCTTATTTTAAGCTGAAAGCAATGTATTAGGACTAGAGAGTGGAAAGACTGAAGAGTAAGGCATATTCAGGATTTGTTTAAACCTACAGCTGTGTACAAAACATAATATGGAACAGAGCAGAATACACTGTTCACTTTGTCCCTCAAAAAGGAAAGAAACTCCCTTCATAATCCTGCACTTCACCAAAGCTGGATTTGACTCCCTCCCCCAGTATCCTGCATGCCAGTTCCTCATCTCCTTTGCAGTTTGTGAAGCCCTCAGGGTTTTATATTTCTGGTGTTTCTTTAGATCACGCCCAGATCCTCACCCTAGGTAAGAGGGAGAGGTAAATTACTGTTTGGGAACAGTTGATGTGCTCTACTGAACACAGTATCCTTTTCCTCACAATGCCAGATACAGATTGAGACCACAGTGATAGTGCTTTCCAGCCACCAGTATTAAAACTGAACACAACTGCGTGTCTGTGCTCCTTTGAAATCAGGACATACTGTGAAAGGTGCAGCCTGGTGATCTTGCTGTACTATCTGGCTTGCAAACAGAACAACGCCTACTGCTGTTACCAGGTACTCCATTAACCCCAACTGCAGAGATTAGCACCTTGAAACCTTTATGATATCCCAGATGTTTTAGCCCTCCACCTCTGAAGAAAAAAGGGGAAGAAAAGAAACGAATATTGCATTAAAGATCTATTAGAAAAATACTGATATAGAAGTGAAATAATCTGAAGACACCACTGAAGACAGTCTCATAGTGCAAAGGCTCATGAAGCCAAGTCATTTGTCCACACTGACCTGAACTGTAGAATTTTCTAACTTCTGGATGTCTGGCATTGTGACAGTACTCTCATAAAAATGATCACTTTGCACCATTTTAAATACGGTGGTCCTGCACGTACATATCACATACTGTCTAGACAAACTGTGCACGCTAACAGATGCCTGACCTGGTAACTCCCAAAGAGACACACCTGCATCAGTTAGCAGGGAGTGTTTTCCTTGAGAAGTTCATGCAAACTGACTGTTTTTTAAATGCTAAAGCTTATCAGACTTAGAAAATAATAACTGCAACTACATTTCTAAATTACATTTCTAATTCCTCTCCCAGCTCCAGCTGCACTGTACAATACTTACAGTAGCCATGCTTCCAGTCTCCAGTCTGCACTGATTGTCACAGAAGCATGTGCCACCGACAGACCAACACCAGTGCCAGCAATAAAAGAAGCAAAAGTTTCTGGTATATCTACAGCATCAACTTTGAACCTACAGAAAAAAATGAAGCAGGACATTAGACTGCATGTTAAAAGGTTAAGAAGGAATACTGATTGAACTGTTTTGCTGTTAGAGGCAAAGTCTATGCTTTGTTAAAAGAATTTCTCAGAAAGTTCAGAAAAAAAAGGTATCTATAGCATTATACTGAGAGCATCCTTGCAAAAAACATCCTTGCTATATTACTAGGGAAAAGGGATGACCAGTCAAAACAAAAACCTCCAGTTGGGAGAAAAACAAAGTCCTTGAAGTGAAATTTGCTTGCTGTGGGAAAATAAGTCTGCCTGTTATACCCAGATGCTGTATCTACAAAAAAAAACAAACAAAAAAACACAACAAAAACTTAGGCTGTGTGAACATCAGCATTCACTGACGAAGACCACAGTTTCTCTCTCCCCTTCTATATCCCCTCCCTCACTTCAGCTAAAGGCTCCAGAGCGGCTCGGTTTTTCAAAACAAAGTCTTACTTACAGATTTCCCAGTGAAAACATTTTTTTTTTCTGATATTCAAAGACATTGTTTTGCAGATGGGTGTGTTAACGGAGCTGTATATTGTAAAGGTATCAGCTGCAATCTTATCATGTAGTTGACATTCCTCATTGTTTCCTGCTATCTGGCAGAGAGCTCTGAAACAACTGACTTTCATCTACTTTCCCTGGGGCTGAAGGCAATAGCTAGTTTTAGGGAAAATAAACATACTTTTCCAAAAGCATCTTGGGCAACAGTAAGGTTGCCCTTATTAATTCTGATTTCAGAGAGATGAAATCAGACTGAGTATTTGGAGGGCAATAACTGGTTGGGAGAATGAATTGTGATTTTGAAGATCAATCCAACTTAGGTTGGAGGGAATGTTAATATCTTCTGGATCGTGCCCCTACACCAAGGCAGGCCAACTAAGGATCCTATTCATCTGGGTCTGAACACCTCCAAGGACGGAGATTCCCCAACCTCTCTGTGCTCTTGCTTCTCCTCAGCAGTTTCCATAACTTTAATAGGAGTTTTTCTTGATGTAATGTGTCTGCCGCCCGTCATCTCTTCACTGAATACCTCCAGGAAGAATCTGGCTCCACCTTCTCTATAATCAACACCCATCTGTCAGTGAAATGAAGCGCAGAAAGACATCCCACCACCCCCCATTGTCTTTTCTTATTCAGGCTGTCCAAATCCAGCTTTCTTAGATGTGAAAAAATTAAGGTCTCAAGTACACTATAACACAATGAATATTAGTAATATATTAGTATATTAGAAAATTATTAAAATACTAGATGTTAATAGAGGATGCAGGCCCTACCCAGCAGTGTGTGAAGTCTCACAGATTGTTATTTCTTGCTCTGGGTAATTTATAAGTAAATGAAAATGAAATGAAGAAATAATGAAGTAAAATACTACTGGGGCAGCAGAACTTTACTTGAAGTAGTACTAAAAGATCAGAAGTTACTGTTTTTCTGCTTACAGTACACTGGAAAAGCTTAAACAGAAAGTAGGTTGTAAAACAACATGCTTTTCTATTACTCTCCTTGTTGGGGAATATTGTAGGAAGTTCTATAGACCTTTTTCTCTACAGGCTGTTCCCAGTACACAATTTTCCTCAGCAGGAAATAAAAGTAGAGCCTTACCTAATGAAAATGCTATTTTAGCCATTGTAAATGTATCTAAAAAAATTCTGCAAAAGTCATCTTCCTGTCCCATCGCCTCAGATACATCATCCCCATATACACATTTTCTTCTTACCCTTTCATGATGGCTTTTCCTTCACGAAACTCAAACAAATCACCTTCACTGCTACATCTCCTTCATAGCAGCAGACAATTAATAACACCACTTTTTCCCTTTTTCTCATCCATTTTTCCCACTGGGTTACATCCGCTTGCACAGCTGTCTTGCCCTGAACTCTGGAACAAATCAACTAATAAAAGAGCCACACTGCTCTTTCAAAGGCTCCCTAAAGCTCATCTCAGTATGGCAGAAGGAAAAGATAAGAACACGAGAAAAAAATTCTTTACTTTGAGTGTGGCAGAGCTCTGGAACAAGGTACCCAGAGAGGCTGAGGAATCTTGTTCCCTGGGAATATTCAAAACTCACCCAGACACTTTCCTGAAGAAACTAGTGTGGGCAACCTGCTTTAGCAGGGGGTTGGACCGGATGGTCTCCAGAGGTCTCTTCCAACCCCTATGACTCTGGAATTCTGTGAAATGCTCTTAAAACTGTTTCAGCAGTTAGATGAACCATTAACATTTTGCACTGAACAATAAGAAAGGCTGCGTAATTATTACTATGAAGCTGTTTCATCCTAAAACTTTGAAATGCATTTCCTTCACTTACCTTGAGATTGTATAATTCACCTTCACAATTGAGAAACTCTCCTGCCCACTCCAGCTTGGGAAGGACTCTTTCAATAGTCTTTGCTTCAGTAGTTCTATCCCAATCTTCCTGCCTACAGCGCGACAGAGGAAATTAGATATCTTGCAGGACAGATTATGGCATGCAAAGGTTCAGATATACTGACAATTTAATCACTTTTAACATAGTTCTGAAAACTCCCCCATTCTTAAACCCTTACCTAGACCTCTTTCCAACTACTTACATATCTGCATCTATTGCCTCCAAATGAATCATTTAATTCAAGATCATGATGATCTTGACTCGTATTTTACATTCTAGAACTCTTAACAATTTTTTGAAACTGTTATACTTCCTTCACTTCACACACAGCATGGATAACCTTGGAAATACTTGGTCATCATATTTATCGCAGATTGTCTTACACCTGTGAAGAAGCCCATTAAGAGCGACAAGATGATCAACATGCATAGTCTTTACTTATGTAAAAAGTGTGAACATATGCATATGAAGTGTTGGTATGTCAAATACATTTTTACATGACTTTCTTTAGCTTTAGAGCCTCAAAGTTGCCAAATTAAAAAAGAAAAACAAAAACCTGAAAAAACTACAAAAAACTTGTTCTTTTTTTTTTTTTTTCCTCCAGAATTCAGTATATTAAAAAAGCAAACAATTATGATCAATGGTAACTCGTGATTCTCTGGAAACTCCTTCTTCAAAAGCAAAAACACAGGATCTGTCTGACAGAAACACCCTAAAGCTCACTTATGGTTCTAAATGAGAGCAGCCAGTGACCTCAAATGGAGTTTCTCTCAAGGTTCTGGTAGAACGAGTGATAGAGGATGAAGTACTGACTCAGCCTTCAAATCTCACATTAAAGGAAAATACATGACAGGCACCATGCTTTTCAAATCTGAGAAGAGTCACTGTCAATGTCTCTTCTTATTCCCAACCACTAACACAGGGTTCGTCTATTCCTTTGGCACTTGGAAGCCACGCTGAATGTCACAATTACTGTTGGGCTCATATTAAGAAATAGCAGACTGAATTTTCATTTCTAAAGGCAACAGAGATGCCTAGGGAGTGCATTTCCTAGTATTTCATAAAAAGATACAAAGAACAGTTCTGATTTGGATGACTGATGGTTGCCCTGCACTTCTTAATTCCTCAAAAGCCTTAAAAACGTTTGTAGCGAAATAAGTAGACCTGATCCTTGCTTTCATCTTGAACTCGTAAGTCCCAAGCTTCCACTTTTCATCTCACAGGTCTATTGTCTAGCTGTCAGTGTGCTCAGTAAGTAAATAATGATTAATCCTTAGCATGACCTAGCCTTTGTTGAATTTGTACCTTGTTAACCTTTCTTATTAATATTAATTCTGTAAACAATTGAAATTGTACTGAGTGCCCTCCACACCCACAGACTGTGCCCTCAGAAGGAGGCAGCAAGAGGTGGCCTGAATAGAAAGAGTGAGGAAAATATACCGTAGAGATTAGGAGCGTTGTGTACATGATCACGGATTTTAGCACTTTTTAAAAAGAAACAATTATACAACCATCTCATTCTAGTTCTGAGACAGTAGATAAATATGAGGAATGTAATAGAAACATTGTTGGACTGCAGGAGCAAGCAATTCAAGGATAAATTCATACCTCGATTCTAAAAAAAAAGAGATTATGTGAGAGAAAGGACAAAGGGTGTTCTGCTGTGAGGTGACAAAGGCATACATTCTGTTTCAGTATCTAAGGACCAGGCTTCTACACTGCACCTCCTTAATGAACTACATTCTGTACACTGAGTATTTATTTTAAATGAACTTCTGGTAATGTCAGACATACCATAGTCCAGACCTTTCTGAGTAATTCTCACTTTAAGACCAGGATTAGCTTCAAGTTGTAAAAACAGCAAACATGGCAGGAAAGAATACCACATCTTCTGCCTTTGTCACTGGAACCTGTCAACAACGTTTATAATGCAGATGTGATCGTAAATGACGCATACCATGAGTGAAAAAATCCTTATCCTTTATTGCTCCCTCAAAGAAACTAGGACAATGGTGGATACTCATGAGAGGTTTAGTCGGTGATTTTACTGCAGTCAGCTCATGAGAGGGGAGTGCAATGGTTAATTCGAAACGTACAAGAATTACCTAGTGATCACACGGCAGACGGCAGTAGAGCGAGTTACTGAAAGCAGGGCAAGTAAGCCACTACGCGGTGGGACACAAACACAATACAGCTTCACAAGAGCAGTATTATTTCTTTTTTCTTTTACACTTACAGAAGTAAGGTTTCTTTGTTCAAAACTTGCATTCATAGTGATTTTCGCTACCAGTGACAGGGACTGTTTGATTCCCTAGAAAATGAATGCTGTTTCTCATGACAACTCAAGTCTTTCAAGTGCTGAGTGAAATTTTTATTAGGGCTCTCTGGTAATTTTACACTGGCCCTAACACTGAGGAGGCTGGAACAGACTTTTCCAGTGAGTAAGACTGTGGGCATAGTATCTGCCTATATACAAAAACAGAAAATACACAAATGTATAACAAAACAAACAAGGAAACAAGCAAGTCCCTACCTCCAAACCTTTGATATTCCTACTTCTTTGCTGGAATTAATACTGACGAGGCTGGACTACAAACAGCCACAAATCCAGTACCTACCCAGCACCTCATAAAATACTGCTCTTCAAGGGACTTCTGAACTGTAAAATAGACAAAAAGCATTATCAATATTGCTCTGATAATAGTTCTCTGAAGGGATCCTTAAAAATCATGAAAATTACAGATTGAAATCATAGAAAATCATATAAATCATAGAATCCTTCTGAAATTACCCCAGAAATTCTATGCAAGAATACGTGCCTTCAGGAAAAAAATGGATAAATCTGAAAATACAATCCAACTTGTGACAAATTTTGAAAATCCCTCTTTAAGTGGTCTTTCCATCTCTAGTTTTTATGCTTCTTTGATTTTCTCTATTTTAATCAACATAACATGAATGCTTAATTTAAGGTAGCAGTGTTACACAGAACAGCCAGCTGGAGTCACAGACCTTAGCGTTTTTTCTAAAAGATGTCTTAGCTTTTCTTGCAAATGTCACCTTTTCTGGCCTAACTCCACGGAGTCGATTAAATATAAAACCAAAAAGATGTTTCTATCATTAAATAATGGAGACAAGTACTAGATATTTACCTAATTTATCTAAAAGGATTGCTAGCAGCACTAATGTAGGTGAAGTCCCTTACTGACATGGAATTTCATTTCCATTGAGGAAAACAGCAACCTTAGTTACTACTTTGCTTTGTAGCTATGTTTTTGTTAGGCTCTTAAATGTATCCCAAGTGTGAAGCCGAAAGAGCAAACTGAACACCCATGGTGCTAAAAGATGGCATCACTTCATACTGTTTTCTCAAATCAACAGGCTTTACTTTCACACTCTAAGGCTGATATCGTTATGATATCGTTATTTCATCTCATCAAAGACCAAAGCCTCTGTCATATGCCAGGGTTTATTGTACAGGCTTAGTCAGATGACCACAACAGACAGAACTAAGGAGATGGGAACTGTCAGCTGCCTGATAATCTAAATCACAGCTGCCAATTTCAATGTTGATGACAACAGACGATAAACAAATTGCTCTGATTTTTATCTTCAGTAACTGAGCACATATCAAGCAACTCGTCTACGCAAATAATTCTCTCAATTCTTTTGTCTTCTCAGAGATAGTGTTCAAGTACCTTAAATAAAGGTAAAAGATGATAAAAAACCATTTTGCTTCAGCCTGTGTACTTGCCTCACCCTAATGAAATACTCACCAGTATGCAGATATCACACTCAGAGTTCTCCCTTGTGAAGTCTGCCAAAAAGTTTAAATAAAACTTGTAATAAAGATAACAGCTGAAGCCTAAGAATCAAACCTTCAGATACATAAAAAAAGAAGTAACTATTATTGTCTTGTACAGATTTAACACAGCCATAGAAGCCCACTACCTCAAACTGATCAACATTTAGAATATTCATGAAAAAGAATGTTGTCAATGTCTTGTCTTGGCCCTGCACAAACTTTTCAGTCACAGCCCACAGAAGAGCCTTTTTTTTTTCACTTCCAAAAATTCTGGAAAGAAATCTCAACACTTAAGAAACACAAGACAAACAATTCTCAAAGGCAACAGTAAAAATAACACAAACCCAACCTGCACTCCAGAAAGAGCATTTAGTTTCAGTCTCTCTGCTGTTGGTGCAGAGATGGGATTAGACTTTTCAGTTTCTTCCTTGCTCTGTTTCTTCCAGTTACTCAGCAGCACGCTCAGGAATAGGTATGCTTTCCGCAGCTCACTCCGCAATATCAAATCAAAATGACTCAATAGCTACATGTTTTTAACCCTTCCTATACAATGATATTCCATATGGAAAATCACTCAAGGGAAAAGGAATACAACACTTATATAGTTACTGGGTGGGAGGTATCGCCTGGAATGCTTAAAGTATCCAAAAAGTGATACAGACAGAAGTTTACTGAAGGACATAAAAGTAGGTATTTTCTGATTTCTATTGCCACAGAAAAGCCTCGGAGTGTAGCTGCCAGAGAACTAACCTGTGCTGGGCCACAGAAGAAACAACCATAGCTGCAGTGCTTACACAGAACTCATTTATGATGGATAATTATGTTGAAAGGCAGTTGTCTGACGAGCTGATGGAAAACAAACACACACTTTCCACCGCTTGAATCCATTTAGTTTGCATTCCTGACCTCTGTAACTGTCCTAGTACCTGAACCAGGACTACTGATTTACTTTCATTTAACACAGAAGTCAGCGTCCTCACACTGCATGCTGGCCTCACAGCTAAGATTTGCAAGGGTGCTGCCAATGCAAAGATATCAAACGCTGTCTCTGAGGTGTCGCTTCAAAGAATTTTGCTCTGTGCATAGCAGTTCCACAGTGAAAAGAAACAGATAAGGAACAAAAGTGTCAATGTGCTGCTTTTATCATGTCCGATCATAGTGAAGTCCGCCAATGGTCACTCTGGAAGTGTTCTCAGTTCCTTCTGAGAAGTCATTCACAGAGATGGTGATGCTCACAAGGCCTTCTGCACGAATGGAAGAAGCACTGTGAGTGAATCTCCGTGCTAAGTCCAAAGAAGTGCTTTCTGTAGGTTCAGGAAACAGAATAAGTTTGTCAATGGCCCCACTGCCTCCTCCTGCTATAGAAATCTACACTGCAATCTCTTAAATCGCAAATCAAAGAAAACATGGTAGTAGTGAAAAGGACTTAAGGCAATCTGGCAAACTCCTGAAAGCCCATTTGAAGGTCCTTTCTCAGCTTTCAGAAAAAATAGATATTCCATAAGGTATGCAAATAATCCAAAGAGACCTTTACTTTTTAGTCTTTTGTCACTATATTGTATAGTGTTTTGTTGTTTTTTAAAGAATTAGACTAACAAAAGTTATCAATTCCATGCTGAAAGTCAAAAACCTTTTGTATGCAACCATTTATTGAAATTTGTAAGGAGTAATGCATCCAGACCTGGAAGCTGTTGGAGTGAGTCCCAAGAAGAGCCATGACGATGACTGCAGGGCTGGAGTATCTTTTCTACAAAGAAAGGCTAAGGTAGTTTGGCTTGTTCAGATTGGAGAAGAGAAAGTTCCAGAGAGATCTCATCGTAGCTTTCCTGTATTTGGAGGGAGGTTGCAAGCGGGAAGAAGAGTGAGTTTTCACATGGTCTGATAGCGTCAGGACAAGGGGAAATGTCTTTAAATTAAGAGGGGGGATTTATGTTAGATGTTAGGAGGAAATCCTTTGCTCAGAGGATGGCAAGGCAGTGGCACAGCTGCCCAGAGAAGCTGTGGTGCCCCATCTCTGGAGGCACCCAAGGCCAGGTTGCACGGGGCTCTGGGCAGCCTGAGCTGCTGGGTGGCAGCTCAGTCCACGGCAGGGGGTAGGAAATCACGATGACCTTTAAGGTCTCTTGTGCCCTAAGCCATTTTGTGCTTCCATGATTTCAGTACTGTTTTTGCAGAGCCCCTTCTCTAGCCCGAGGTCCATTTCACACCACCCCGCCACAGCACGCCTCCCGCGCGCATGCGCAGCAGCAGCCCGCGCACGGCGCCACCGACGGCGGCCATCTTGGCACACCGAGCTCCCCGGGCAGCGGGGGCACGGCCGGCCGGGGGCGGGGCCGGCCGGCGGCTGAGGCGGCGCCGCGCCAAGCCCAACAACGCCACGGCCCGGCAGCCTTTGCGCCCGCTGCTCGCCACCATCGTCAGCCGCCGGTGGTCCGCCCGGAGCGCCAGGCGGGCGGGCCCGCCGCCATGAAGCTTCGCGTGCGGCTGCAGAAGCGAACGGCACCGCTGGAGCTCGAGGGGGAGGAGCCAACGCTGGGGGAGCTGCGCGCGCAGCTCGGCCGGGCCCTGCTTCCCGCCTGGGGCTACAGGTAGCGAGCGGAGCGAACCATCCCGCGGCGCCGGGGTCGGGGTGTCCCGGTTCGTGTCTCCTCACGTCTCCGCTCCCTCCCGGGACGTGGCGCTGCCGTCCCCTGCGGGGTGGGGCCCGGCTCCAGGCGGGGCGAGGCGTCACACGGCCCGGGGGAGAGCGGCCAGTGCGGCTGGGAGGAGAAACTTCAGAACAACTTCCCGAAAAGTTTGGCTCCGCGGCTGTCAGGAGCGGAACGGGAGAGCGAGGCGTGCTGTGCGGGGTGCTTGCCGCTGCAAGACGGGCTTTCGATCGCGTTCATGTGGAGCTGCGTGTGCTTCGCTTTGTGCCCGTTGCCCCTTGTGTTGCAGGGCACCACTGAGACGAGCCTGGCGCCATCCGCTTGACTCTTGCCCATTAGATGCTTATCAGCATTAATAACATTCCCCCTCAGCCTTCTCCAGGCAGAACAGTCCCAAGACTCTCAGCCTTTCCTCGTAAAGGAGATGCTCCAAAGCCCTTCATCATCTAAGCGGTACTCTGCTGGGCTTTCTTACAAGTTCCCTGTCTTTCTTGAAGTGGGCTGTCCAGAACACAGCACTCCAGATGTGGGGGAGAGGTGGAGGAACATCTCCCACGACTGTTTGTAATGCACCCCGAAATACCATTGGCCTACTGTGCCACAAGAGCACGTTGTTAACTCATGACCAACCTGTTGCCTACCAGGACACACAGGTCCTTCTCCTGCAGAGCTCCTTTCCAGTAGGTCGGTCCCTCACCTGTACCAGTGCATGCAGTTATTCCTTCCCAGGTGTAGGACTCTATGCTTGCCCTTGTTGAACCTTACTGATAGATTAAAACCCAAAGGAGTAAAACTATTGTTGTACATTGTGCTTTTTTAACTGTACCTCTGTGTACAGCTGCCCAGACAGAGCCAACCACATTTCCTTATTCTGTTATTTTGCAGTTCTGATACAGAGTTTTCAATAACACTGAATGGCAAAGATGCTCTTACAGAAGATGAGAAGACTGTAGCTTCATATGGAATTGTTCCTGGCGATTTGATATGCTTATTACTAGAAGAAACAAATGCCAAGTCCAGCCTACCTCCTCCCTCACTTCAGAATGGTCAGGAGACATCCGCCTTGACTCCCAGAATTCAGGCTGACAGCCCAAAAGAAGAAAGGCAGAATGAACAGTCTGATAACCAGAAAACTCAAGTGGAAGCTCAAAAGAGTGACAGTAGGGTAAGCGTGTATGACACAAGACAAAAAATGAGGTATCTTACACTGCATTTTGTGAAGAATCTCTTCAGAATATTTGACTCCTTATGTTTGTCTGATGTATAGCCAGTTATTTGGATGGAAATCTATCTCTGTTGTATACTAGCTATGTCCCAGCTCTAAGAGATACCCTGAGATGCTTTGGTTTTTACGTTTTTACAGGATTGCATGCTTTTTGCTGGTTATGCACTTTGTTTAGGGAAGCTTTGAGTATTAGCTGCCTCGGAGCTGCTTTGAAAATACTTATTTGAGGCACCACACAAATACAACAAATACTGAAATCCCACTCACAAGTTGAGTGCACGATTCCTTTCTCGTGGTTATAACAGTACTCTGTGATTCAGATGGCTTGCTTGGGATGAGAGATCAGCATTTTCTGTCTTCATGCACAAGACGGACAGAAGTAGCTCCTGCCTTGTGCTTCAGAAATGTACGTTTGTATGAACTCACACACCTGTTTCCAGTTAATAGGCTCAGCTTTTGCTATTATTCGGTGATTTGTTTCCTTTGTAACTGTAGGTAGAATAGTTAAACAGATAACTGCATCTACCAAATGCAGTCCCGTGGTGAAAGGAGTCTTTCTAGAAGAGACCCTAGATGCCATTCTGCTTGGAATGTATGTACCTAAGGTACACTGTATGTACCTATCTCATAATTTGGTTTTGTTCCTTTCAGACAGGAACTTGAGAAGCTGCTCATTTGTTCTTTTATTTTGGATTAATTGTCAAATACAAAATACGCTTAACTACAACCATTTAATGAGAAATACTGCTAAACGTATGCATAAAGTATTGTTTCAAAGTATAGGAATTAAGATTTAGGATCAAAAGAATTCTAAGTGATGAAGAAGAATGTAGCTGGACCTTTGTCCCATTGGCTCTTGCCAGAACAAAGTGCCCCTCGTCCATTGGTGCTGTGGCCATACAAGCCCGTGCAAGAAAGGAAACAACAATAAAGCCACAGTCTTCCTCAAGCTGCATTCTATTAATGATTGTTTCAGCTATTTAAGCCTATTGTATTTCTAGGGTGTCTGAGTTAATCATGGTTCCTTGCTTCACGTGTTGGGGTACCACAGTAATTGTTCCTATAAGTTATTATAAATTTGAAAGCAGATGACAGAGCTTTTAGTGAAGGTGTAGGTATTGAAAAACTATGAAGGCTCTGTGTACAGTCCCAGTCTCCAACTGGGATGCTGGAAAATGGAGATGAATTGAATCTGTAAAAGTTACATGGGAGATCTGTAGTGGAGACTTGGTGCCCACGAAGGCTGCCCGACAGACAAGTAATGAAAACTGATGGTATAATATTCTGAATGAAAGTATCTTTTGCTGTCTCTTGAAGGCAGGATCCAGCCTAGAATTTCCTTCTGGACTAGTCCCAGAGGATGCTGATCTGAAAGAAGGTACAGGTTCCTACCCTTCCGAGCCTATGCTGTGCAGTGAGGCTGCTGACAGTGAGATTCCTCATTCCTTGGAGGTGCTCTACCTTTCTGCTGAGTGTAGCAGTGCCACTGATGCCTTGATTGTCGTAGTACATCTTCTCATGATGGAGACAGGCTATGTACCGCAGGTGAGTACACAACCAACAAGGAAATGTCTTGGTCAGTATCAGTGAACTGTAGAATATTATAAGAACCTGGAATGCAAGATGCCTCTAGAGATGGACATCGGGCTGTGTGTGAACAGTCAGCAGCCCAGTCTGCTGAAGTATCAGCATCTCTAACTTGACTGGCAAGTATGGCTTAAGGCTAAACACTAGAGCAGCTTTTAGGTGTAAGAGAAGAGGCCTGCCTCTGTGTTCCTCTTAGTCCTCATCCGGAATTTGGCTGATAACTTCTCATTTCTGCTTTTTACCATTAAGCTTGTGTAGATGTGCTTGAATTGTAGCTCTTCATTGTAGTACTGTCTTCAACATGCGTATCATTTCAGTGGGATGCAGTTCAAATGGTGGCTAACAAGGCCTAGGTCTACCTCGGTATTCTCACCTAACCTGTATCGTCTTGAGCAGAGTTCAGTTAGGCTTTGGTTTCACTAATGTCTAGAGGTATCTAGCTCATTTATGAGCACCTACACTTTTGTGTCTGTACAGTGAGTTCATATTTTCCCTTTAGGTTTTCACGCTTGCGTTACATGTTTACTGCTATGTGACTGCATATGCAAAATAAGACTTGTTACTAGAGAAGGTGGTCTCCTGTTTTCCCTTGTGCTAAAAACACGTGGAATCAGTTTAGGTCTGTTTGACCAATACCAGTTTAATAAATCTATTAACGACATAACCATAGGCTGAAGTACTGTCCAGTGAACACATTTGCCACAGGGAGCAAAGTTGGTTTATGTCAATTTGTGGACCTGGAAATAGGGAAGATAATTTTTGTGTGAGTTTAAGAGGAAAGAGGAAACCTGCTTGTCTTTGTGGTTATATTGTATCTCTCTCTGAGATTCCATCTGAGAATTTTCAGACTGAAATTGAAAGGAAAATTGTTAATCCACTGAGATTTTCCAATTGTTTTCGAGCTGTGGTCTTCCAGTCCTGTCAGATCACAGAGGTGAGATGCAATAAGATGTTTTTAATGTAGAAAATTAACACGTATTCAGGAGTTGTCAGAATGCTGGAATGAGTGGCAGAGTGAATTACAGACTTACAGTGAGTGTAAGTCTGCGTGCTGAACAACCTTCCCAGAAACTGGCACAAGGCAGAAATTGCTTAACTTCTCCTTAGACTTGCTGTTAGCATTGGGGGAAAAAAAGTATGTAGTCATGTAGTTATAGTCTGTATCATAATGCAGATTGTGACTAAGATTTAAACTGCAAACATAAGTCTGGCATTTTCAAACTTCTTGCCCTTTTTCCATTTGAAGAGATGATGGTATTGTCTGTGTATTTTCAGGGGACAGAAGCCAAGGCAGTGTCCATGCCTGAGAAGTGGAGAGGGAATGGTGTTTACAAGCTACAGTACACACATCCCCTTTGTGAAGAAGGTTCTGCTGGTTTGACTTGTGTGCCTTTGGGAGATCTCGTTGCTATTAATGGTAAACTAGTAAAGTTTTTATCCTGGATACAGGTTGCTAGATACCACCACTGCTTAGCAAAAGAATAATTACATAGACTTCTCTGGAATCACAATTTCCTTATCCAGGTTGATGAGGTGCAAGAGATGCCACTTCCTGCTGCTGAAAATTCTTGACATTTCTTGCCTCAGTATAAGCTTTTTCCTTCTCTCTAATGGGAGTGGAACAATGTTTGGGGAATTCAATTGGCATTTTTCTGACTGTTGTAAAAATGTGGATGTTATTTCATTCCATAGGAGCTGTGGTATACATTAATAAATGCTAAAATGAGATTTCATCCGTTTTGTTCAGTCTCACACTCTTTGCAAGACTTAAACCATTTCTAGACTACACATTCCTTAGTTTTAATGTGTGGTCTTTTTTGTCCTTAGTGAAACATGCAAACATTCTCTCTGTGGTCTCAAAAACTGTATGTAGTTTAAGCTGCTAAACTCAGAAAATTAAGAGAAGTGTATTTTTTTTGAAGCAATTTCCATATCACTTGGTAGCTTTTGCTTTGTTTTGTATTGGTTTTTTTGTTGTTGTTCTTTTTTATTGCTCTTTCATGTTTCGATTATTTAGTATTTGAGCAATTCCACATTCTTAAGGAACTGATACCAAATTGGAATTTGATTCTAATTTCAAGATTTCTTTGTTTAATATTTGTAGCCATGGATGCTTATACATATCGGTACAAGCAATTAGATTTTCTCAGAATGTGTACAGAATTTGCTTTCTGAAATTATAACCAAATGTTTTAACCAAGTCAGGTTAGATTTAGGATTGTGTTGGAACTACCACGATTGCCATGCATATAGCATTCATGCAGTAAGATTGCTGAGCCTTTTCCTAGACTATTTATAATATTCAAATTAATATGTCTGTAATAAGTGGGTTATAATAATGGCTCCCCATGTACCACTCTCAGCTGTGTTAGATCTCTTTTCCACGTGATAGAATTGTTGAAGACAGTGCTCATTTTTTGTCACTGATTTTTTTTTGGTAGTTCTTTGCTATTACAAGTTCTGTGTGTGTTGTTCTGAAACTTTTATTTATCTAACTGCTAGCTGTCATTGGTATTTGCCTTGAGGGGACCTGGGGAGGGAGAAAAGTAAAGCATCTCTGAGAGTTAGGCAATAATGAAGGGGTCTTTGCTGTCTCTCAGTATGTTTTCAATTTTGAAATATCTTTTATTTTTTTTCCTTCTTATGTTTGCAGCAACATTAAAAATCAACAAAGAGATTAAAGGTGTGAAGAGAATACAGCTGCTGCCAGCATCCTTTGTTTGCTTTCAGGAACCAGGTACGAGTGAGCTGTAACACTGATAATAGTAAACTGAGAAGTAGGGAGGTGATGCAATAAGTAAGGATAGTAAGTGGAGGAGTAAATAGGCAAAAAATACTAAAAAAGAATAAAAGTGGTGTCACTGCTGAGATGGGCTATTGCTTCATGGTAAAAAGAATTCAGAGTATAGACATTTACTTATATTTTGGTGCTTTTGGATTAATTGAATAAAGAAAGGATTTTGCAAAGACTGACTCCTGCTTTGTCCCAAATGCTTCTTATTTATGTAGTCTTAAATGTAAATGTAAATTTCTGTGTCAGCAGTGCTGGATTAGACTCTTTTTCTGCCTGCTGGCTCAGGATTTTAGAGGCTGATGGTACCTAAACTCTCACTGTGACACCGTAACTGTTATTTGTGTTAGGAAATAGGTGCCAACCACATAGCTCTCTCCAGAATGCATAAATTAGAGGAGTACTAAGGTGGGGGAGGAGGGGGACAGATGGATGTGGATGCTTTGCAAGCAGAGGCCTGACTAGCCTTTTGTTTTATGATGGTTAATGAACCTCTTTGTTGCCAGTTGAGGATGACTTGGTGCCCTATACTGTGTCTCTCAGATCTCCACTTACTGATGTGCGAGGCTAGTCAGAAAGCTGTAGAGAAATAACTGATGTATCCAAAGTAATGGTAGAGTCTTCTGGCTGTTATTTCCTGGGAGAACAGAATGGAAAAACATTTCTGCCAGAAAAATTAATGTTGCAGACATTTACAACATAGTTGTGTGTAACCTTGGCTTTGGAATCTGATAAAAGAAGTTCTGACTGCTTGAGAGCCACTTGTATTTTTTTGAATAACTCATGTATTTCTCATGGTGCTTTGCAAGGCCAAAGGATAGCCTAGCCTTACCATGGAGGTAAGCTGTAGTTTCTCAATAAATTGCTTTTTCCATGCAGACCTGGCCCCATCAAGATGACAAGCAGATCACCGTTCTGTTTATAAGAAAGCCATGGTTTTTCTGCTCTTGCATAATCATTGCATTATAACCTTGAAATTAAGCTTTTTGTCTCTCTGATTTGATAGAAAAGGTTGCAGGTGTTTACAAAAATCTTCAGAAATTATCCCGCCTCTTTAAAGACCAGCTGGTGTACTCTCTTCTGGCTGCTGCCCGACAAGGTGAGATGGCACTTCATTTTTGTGGGTGGAAGAAAGGGAGGGAGTCTATGCAAAGTCTTGAGGGAGAGGTGTTAGAAACAGTTCAGGCATGTGCTCAGTGGCGAGTATGTGGAAAGTAAGAATAAAATGGGCATTCTGAAGAAATTAGATTAGTCTTTGTATTTTAAAAGAAATTAATGCAGTGATCATTTCCCATCTTTAGTGTTTGATAGTTCTGGTTAAAAAAAAAAACAACAAAAAAAACCCAACTAGTCTCACTTAGATGGAATGGCTGTTTTTCATACTTGATGATGAGAAAAGTATACCACAGCTATTTTGTTGCAGTGGTTTTGTATTTTTGATCCATTTCTTTGTCAAAGCATTATATGAGGATCACGCTGAAATTAATGCCTCCTATTTATTTCCATGTAACCTGCAACAGGTGCAAAGAGCTCTACAGCACTGTTTGGTAGAGGAAATTCTCAGCTATAACACGCTATTTTTCAGCGTAGTCACTGCCGCTAGCTATGCATTTTCATTAGCAAAGAACAAGAGCCTGCATGCTGTGCTCATAAAAGTCTGCACCAGTGGAGGTGACCTGCTGTTTCACAGCTGCTGTGACAGCATTGTTGCTAGGAAAAATGTTGCCCACCTTTCATAGGCCCGAACAGATGGAAGTCAGAAGGCACCAAATCCGGGCTATATGATGGATGTGGTAGGACAGTGCAGCCCCAATAGGCAGTGTGCTCCACTGTCTTTATGCTGGTATGGGGCTTGACATTACCATGATGCAAGAGAAAGGTTGTCTTTGCTGTCCTCACCTCTGCAAGTTAGAGCCTTCAGCTTAGTTAAGAGTTGTCATGTGGTGGTCAGCGTTGATGGTTTGTCCATGTCCCAGGAAATCCAGGAGGATCATCCCTTTCCTCACTTTGCCCACTGGGGGCTGCATCTTGAACTTCTTTTTCATGTGAAATTCATGTATTGCCACTGCGCTGTTTTGACTCTGGCTCGCAGTGGTGATACCACATCTTGTGATTGATAGTGGAACAGGAAGCTGTCACCTTCAGCCTGGTATTGGTTCAGTGGGTCCTTGCAGACTTGTATACATTGTTATTTCTGTTCCTGTGTGAGCTTTCGTTGGCACCCACCTGACACAAACTTCTCAGTGGTTGTCACCATCTTTTCCAGCTCCTTGAAGCTGATACTCAGCTCTGTACATTGTTCCCTGGTTGTAATCCTCTGATTTGCGTGGATGAGCTGATAAAGGCGCTCGTCATTTCATTGCGTGACAGCTGTGTGTGGCCATCTAGAATGTGGCTTGTCTTTCACATCACAGTCGCTGTCTCATAGTACTCACATCTACTATTTCATCTCCATAAATGTTCAGCAAGTATCAGTAAATGTCAGTGCGTGCAATTTTTTCTGCACGGAAGAATTCAGTGGTACACCTTTGCTTCATTGCACTTCCATGTCAGACACCATTTTGTCGGACTGCCCCTCTGCTGCCATGTGTTGCACAGCAACAAAGTGTAGCGTGATATTGTTGGGAAGGCTCAATCAGTAGAACTGCAGGAGTGTCCAGTCCACAGGCTGCATGCAGCCTGGTATAGCTCATACTGTGGCCACCCTCTGCCCCACACCATTGTGGCAGGCTCTTCCATGCTAAGTGGCCTGGCCCTGCTCTGGGCACGCGCTCATTGCTCAGCAGCAGCCAAACATCGGTGTGCAGTCTGATGAGCACTTTGAGAACTTGTTAAGAATTGAGACCACTTCCATCAAACTGGACTGATGCATTAGTTTCACCTAAATAAGATCAGGTATTTTATGTTCTGTTGCTCTTGTTTTAATTAAAAAAAAAAAAGATTTTTCATTACTTATAAACATGAGCTGTGTTATATATTTTGTATGTGGCCCAAGACAATTCCTCTTCACTCATTCTGGTCTAGAATGCCACCACTATCCACCTCTTAACATCTTGGGCTGACATAATAAAATAGGAGACACTAACTTTGGAGCAGCCCTCGTATTTGTATGTCTGACCCTGAGAACAGCCTTCTTAGTAACTTGTCACTAAGAGCTTGGAAGGAATGGGAAGAAGTAATCCTAGCTGGTGTCTGTGTAGCAGTAGGAAATCGGGCTTTCTGTGTATAGATATTGCCATAAAAGAGTTCAGCTTTGCATTCTGAAGACACAGTGGAATTTCCTCTAGACTTTAGTGCGGGCAGGTTTTATGTGAAACATGTGCTGCGCATTTATTGTTTTTTATGGAGTCTTGTAATCAGGCAGATCTTTTCCCTTTAGCCTTTGTTCTGTTGCCTGTAAGCATAGTTAGGCATGTGGCATGTTTCTTAGGTTTACAGCAGTCAGTGGTGTTGAGTCTGAAGTGTGGTTCATCCTAATTCGTGTGCTCTGTAAACGTACTGCAGGGTGGAAGAGATCAGTTTTCTAAGAAGTTATATCATGGTGCTTTTGGAGAGAAGTTGTTTAACTGGGGCATCAAAGGGGAATGACTTAATTGAAAGGTTATGATGTCCTTCTTTTCTTTAGGGTGGTCAGAGTAAGCTTTGCACCATTCAGGTAATTATTCTGTCTCCTCCTCTTTGTAGCTCTGAACTTGCCGGACGTTTTTGGGCTAGTCGTCCTTCCTCTTGAGCTGAAGCTTCGGATTTTTAGACTTCTGGATGTCCGTTCACTCATCTCTCTGTCTGCTGTTTGCCGTGACCTTTATGCAGCTTCAAATGACCAGCTTCTGTGGAGGTTTATGTATCTGCGAGATTTCCTAGGTAACGGTGAGACTCACGTTTTCTCCAATGAGGAGAGGCCTTACATTCTCCAATGAGGGTGTTAGGCCTTACATTTCAATACGAGGTTCCTCAGGTAACCACTCCTGATTTTTAAATACCGGAATCAAATAGAGTCATCACTGACCCTATCCTGTACAGTGGGCTAGATGTAATTCAGGTGGATGGACACTGACTTCTGTTGTTTTCATCTGTTTCTCTTACTCCTTAGATGTACTTGCTATTGCAGATGTGAGAGTGGAGAGAAGGGATATTCCTGCTAGAATCCCTCACAATAGACTGAAGAAATAAGGTGGTCAAGAGAAGTGCTGTTACAAATCAGAGATGGGAATAGTGTTCCTGGGATTTCTTACAAGTTTGGGATATCATATTTTATACAGAATATGAGTAGATTACATACTGAATGGCCCTGCAGCTTTACTTTGTTAAAGCACATCATATCTATGATAGATGTATTGACCAGAAATGTCTTTTTTCATCTCCTTCTGCATGTTCCCACAAATCCTTGGCACGAATGCTACTTAAAAGAGGTTGCTTGTTTTAATTTTATACTTTTTTTTTGTAGATCCCACTGCAAGGCCTCGTGACACCGACTGGAAAGATGTAGGTGGCTTCTCTATGTAATCTCTCTGAGATTAATCTATGTGGGAAAAATTCAGAGCTAAGATAGGCTTAAGGAGGCTGTAGTTCTGAGTTAAGTTTTAGTTTAAAATGGTGGTGTTCTGTAAACACGAGTTGAGTTTGGTTGGAGTGGGAGAAAATAAACATCAATAAGAGACACAGTGAACCTTAAAATAATTTCGTTTCTGTCTGCAGCTATACAAGAAAAAGTTGAAACAGAAGAAGGAGGCCTTGAGATGGAGGCACATGATGTTTCTGCCTCCTGCACCTCATCCCAACCCTTTTTATCCTTGTCCCTTTCCTCCCAACCCATTCCCATCAAACCCAATCTATCCCCCCATGATCATTGGTGGAGAATATGATGAGAGACCAACACTTCCATACGTCGGAGACCCAATTAATTCGCTCATTCCTGGCCCAGGGGAAGCGCCAGGCCAGTTTCCTTCATTCAGACCACATTTTGACCCCATTGGTTCTTTGCCTGGAGCAAACCCTACACTTCCAGGACGAGCTGGTCCCAATGACAGGTTTCCACCTAGACCCAGCCGGGGCCGCCCCATGGAGGGTCGCCGTGTGTTCATGTGATTGCTGCTTTCATTGCTGAGCTTGCTTTCTAACTGCAGGAAGTTGTAAAACCCAGGCACTAACACCTGCCTTGAAATTTTGGCCAGAACTTGTTTGCATGGTAATGTTTTGACCCCAGAGTTAGGGTTTGTTTCTGTTCTGGTGCGGTACTTAGCACTAAGGGCTCTTTCAAGTTGGGCTATGACTTAGAACAATTCATGTTGTTCCCCTCCCACCTCTCCTCTTTAATCACCTGTGAAGTGCTACTTAGAGACTAGAAGGATACTGGCCAAGTATTTGCTGCATCAGATAAAGAGCACTTTAAATACAAATCCTGTCTTTGTCTGTCTTATTTGAAGAGTTTTATTGATTTGCCAGGAGAAAAAATATTTTGTTTCTAATCGACCTGGCTAATAATCTTTCTTAACAAAAAATCTGCTGTGTCCCGCATAGAACAGGATACTACCACTGCTATGATAGATGTGCTTCAAGAGATTACATTTTTCCTAACAACAAGAAAAGAGAATGTATTTTTATGTTGTTACTTAATACGCAAAGAATGCAGGGAAGGGGTTTTTTATTTTAAGTGGAAATATTAGAACACAAATTAGTTCATTTTGCAGAGAGCTGAGTGAACCCATGCTGAAGTGCAACTCAGAACTGATCAGAAACAGAGCACTTTTACAAAGAAGCAGCAGCAGAACTTTTGCTCCTTGTTTGAACAGGTTGACTTTACAAATAAGTAGCTGTAGTACATGGCCGCATTTACTGTGCGTGAACTAAAACCGATGCAAAAATAAGCTTCTTCTGCCTAACTGTTGAAGGTTTTAAGTTGACCCGATTGCAGTGGAAGTGGGATCACAGCAGGAGAAACAGAATGGATTCTTACTTCATTGAATTCGGTTTAATTTCATTAGAGCAGAACCAAAAGTTATCTCGATGGAAGAAAACTTGCTGTAGCACGTTAAGAGTTTTCAGGCGTTGTGTCGTTAACTAATGAACAACTAACAAGATGGCTGTTACAGTTACCTGGTGAGGTCTGCATTGCTACTGAAGCTCAATTAAAGACTGGAATGACTCAACTTTGCTAGAACTTTTCTTTCTAAGATGGCTTGAACTCTGTTTCTGAAAACATAAAGGGTACTGATGACTGCAGTGACAGCTGATGGTGCTTCCTACAATCTGTTTGGAATTCAAACAATACATTTCCTATTAAATACAAGCTGTTTCATCAGTAATACTTCTGTGCTTTTTTAGGTGACGTTTCAGTGATTCATCTTTTTGTTTTGCAAATCAGCAGACTTCAGTTGGGTCAGAAATCTCCTGTGAACTCCTGGGGGAGTAAAATAGAATGCTTTTTTTGTTCTCAAAACTAGTATTTCTTTTTTTTTTCTCTCTTTTTCTACTTCAAAGCAACAGCAAACCAGTGCAAATCCTGCCGTTATTGATCACGCATAGGTATCAATAGAGTCTGAGGGCAGCAGTTCCCATTCAGTATCAGAATTAGCCTTAATATTTTCCTAATGTGGCTGAATTGCCCTTTTCCAGTGGAACTTGCATTGAAGTGTACAGTCAGGCCTTAGGAAGCTGTGATTCCTTATAGTCCACTGACTATAAAAAGGAAAATGGAACTCTGCCTGCCCTGTGTGTGTCCTGCACCGTTTTGCCCTTGAGATTTGTCCTTCAGAAGTGCAGATTCTGTTTATCCTCTGGGACATTTGATTGAGAATAAATTCGGTGTTGTTACAGATATACCAATGAGTGACATGAAGGTGCTCCTTCCTTCTTTCTCTGCACTGTAGTGAAAGTTTTATGAGCCAGAGATACGGGAAGCTGTCTTATCCTGAACTGTTGAGTTCCCTATCAGAGGAGTTTCTTTAATTCATAAAACAGTGTGTGAAATACAGTGTGAATATCTCAGGACCAACAGCATAAAATGACAGAACAAAGGAAATACTTGAAGACCTTCCACTTCCTTGATTATTTCCCAGCTTCTAAGGCAGGTGTATGTGTCATTGCTGTTTGCAAACTCTACAGAAGAGACACACAAGGTGAAATGCTTGAAGGTGGCCACCGTTCCTTACCTGTACAGTTCATCTGCATGCACTGCTGCTAACAGTTACTTGGAACTGTTACTCTTTTCATTTTATTCCCTTTACCTTATTCGTGGAACTTAAGAAGACCATCTTAAATAACCTAGTCACATGCAGGGTCTAAGGTTTTATGTACCCATCTGTGATAAGTGAAAGAAAAGAAAGTACAGCTGCAGTCATTGGAGCAGGGCTGCTATTCTGAGCCTTAGCTTTATACAAGATGTTTTAATTGCATGAGAAACATGAGTTACATTCCTCTTGAAATACCACACCTAGATATTACAAGAAAGTCAAGATGTTTTTTCAGTCCATGTCTAAACAGCAGAATGCAAATTCATTTTCCAGGTGGTGAGTATGGGTGGGTGTCTTAGCTGTGTCCCAGCTCCTCCTTGGGCTGATTCCAAACACACACATCTATTGGTGTTTCCTGGTTTCCATGTGAAGAAAATGAAAGCATGCACTGACCAGGTGTTTGGTTTTCACAGCTATGAGAAAGGCCCCAAGGCATGCTGTGGGCCGTGTCTTGCTGTGATTTAAATGTAACTTCCATTTACCAACTTTTCTGTTGTCTTCTTAACTTCCTTTTACTCTAGCTGCTGCATTAAGGTACCTAAATAGTGCTTAGATAGACCTTAGTTCACCGTTCATAAAAAGAATGCCCCTTTTATTCTCTCTCTCGTGATCCAGCTGCTGTGGTTTCAGTTATTAGCTGGAGTTAAGGGGCCGTGCCTTACCACTTAGTAGTTACCTATTTTTTTCCTTTGTGTGTGTATGTGTGTGTAGGATGTTTTGGTAAGAGAGATACACAGAGATCTGGTGGATAGAACAGTTGAGCATTCTGGCAGAGAGCTTCTGTATTTGTCTTAGCATTTCTGGTGACCTCTTGGAAGGGAGAGGCATAAGCCATGCTGAGGGAAGTATTACAGAAGGAAATCCTCTTCCACCAGAGATGTATTGCCTCTTCTCCATATAGTGGAGTTTGTTAATCTGCTATTGTTCTTGCCAGTGGGACAGTGTTTGCTCAGAGTCATTTGTCACTCTTTATTGCTCCTGGAGACTGCAAAACAGCAGGGTCTGTTTTCTTTCTCAGACAAGGACACGTATTTATGATGCTACATTGTAAGCTGCTTAGCGAACCTGGAAGGACAACACAGAGCTGAAAGGAAAAAAAGATAAATCATAAGGGAATTGAGTGGTTCTTTAATTCCAAACTTGAGATATAAATCATTGGTCCAGATGAGTCTCTCGAGAGCCTTCCAAGCTGGAAAAGCTATGCCGTTACTTGCCTGAGAGTGCACAGGTCACAAAAGCAATTATATTTGTAAAGGTCTGCTCAGATTGGTCATGGTAGGTCTGGATGACTGCATTGGAAGTAGATGTTCATTACAGGTGCTGTGCATAAAGGAATTACTCGTTTGGCTTCATTCCCACTAGTGAATCAATCCTGAGATTCAAGATGGCAAATACTGCTGTTGGTTTTTCCGATTTAGGGACCTCTTTTCAAGCGACTGCTAAGGTCTGTGCCATTGGCTCAGATGTTTGTAACTTACTGACCTCCTTTCCTCCATTGGAATTCCGAAGTGGAACTGATGTGAAGTTGCAGAGGGAAATGTAAAGTCAGAAGCCTGGCTTTGAAGCCGTGTGTATGATTTGTTGTTCAAATACTTGACAGAAAAATGGAAGAGGCTTGCCTGCTTCCTCCTGGAGCCCTGCCTCACATATGTCAGGTGGTGGGATGGGGACTGCTGCTTACATCAGGTGTGTTATAGATAGAATTAGCGTAGTGCATGGGATGGGCTCTCATCTGGTAGAAGTAGCCATAGATAGATTGATATATGCACTGATTGTTTCAGTTATGAACGTGGTTTGTGTTGTTTCCTGGTTTTGCTGTGTCCTAGTTGCAGCAGGTGTGTTTGTGTACAGATTCATTCTATATTATAGGGTTAAGAAAAGCACAGCCAGCAAAAATGCATCTCTGTCTTCTCAGGAAGGTCACTACCTGCTTGGGGCAGTTGCATACACGCCTTCCCATTGCTTGGTGCCCCTGGATGGACCCCAGCTCATCTTATTTCTAGATGACAGTTTTCCTGTTCCATCACAGGTCTGTCACCTTGGTTCATTTTGCACTCACCCCAGTCAGTGGGAGTTCAGGGAGTGAGACAGACTTTCACTCCATCTCTCCATCCAGTCTGTATTATGGAACACTCAGCACCCAAGTATGTGCACTTCATCAGCTCTGCTATTAATTAAATATGTTCCCAGGGGACACGCATAGCCAGATGTGATCAAGTCACCAAAGCACTTGGGTTTGTGTGTGTTGTGGATTTGAACTCTGTAGTGTTTCCAGGGGCAAGGAAAGTTGTTTTGTGTGTGTGCGTGTTTGGAAGGCCCGTTTCTCAGGTTAGTTTTGAGCTAAGGCTGCGGGATTCAGATGTGACGTTTTTCTCTCAGAACTTGGGAATCACATGCTGGGGACATAAATGTGAGGCACGAAACAGATGTTCTAACTGCTGTGAGCAGAGTGATCTGGAACAAACCAGCAGTCCAGCTGGATGACCTGCTCACCTGGTCCTTGGCAGTTACTGATGCGTGGCACTGTGTCTTACTCGAACGTAAATGATTTTAAGTAAGGTTGGTATTGTGAAGTTCCGTAGTTCACTGCATTTCCATACTCAGGCTTTATCAGTCAATGAATACTTGCTGCTGTCTTTTGAACACCTGTTTCAGAAGTAATCTTATATTCTTTTTAGCTCAGCCTCAACACAGATTCTGTAATTGGGAATAAGTGATCATATGCACTATATACAAAACAAAATAAAGTCTAGTTTTCACCATCATGACTGTAAACTCCACAGGGATTAGCTGGAGTAAAATTTGATTGACAACTCAGTCACTTGAACAGACGTAATTCTGATTATGCACAAAGAACAACAAAATGATGCCACTTTTGTACAGTAACTTTTCGGCCATTGTTAGAATATCTTCTTTGTATTAAAACAACTGTAGTTTTCTCAGTTCCTTTTACCCAGGTATTAGCTGTAAATGCCTGGGTACCATTGAGTATATTCCAAGATGACATTGAGTATATCGAAGAGTGAGGGCTGGCCAAAGCACAGATCCAGCTGCAGGGCTGTTAGTCAGAAAATAGGCTAGCAAATGATTTCCTCAGGTTGCGGATGGTCTCAGCTTTTGCTTCATCTTCGGTGGCATTTCCCCTCTGAGATGATTCGGATATGCTGAAGGTGTTTGTCAGGGACTGCGATTTGCTGAAATGGAAAACAGAGTTGAAACTCAGACTCAGCAGAAGAGCTGGTTCCTCATGCTTTGTGCTCCATTGCAGAGACACTCTGGTAGAAAAAGAAGTAAGCAAGGAGAATCTCCGTATGTTAAGACGTCCAGGAACTGGGGAGAATGGGGGAGTAGGGGTTGAGTTTGTGGCTCCAGAGGAAGGCCACAAAGATGATCCAGGGGGCTGGAGCACCTCTCCTATGAAGACAGGCTGAGGCAGCTGGGCTTGTTTAGCTTGGGGAAGAGAAGGCTGTGGGGAGACATCATTACAGCCTTCCAGTCATTAAAGGGATGTTATAAACAGGAGGGAAATCAACTTTTTACACAGGTAGAGATAGGACAAGGGGGAATATTTTTAAAGTAAAGGAAGGGAGATTTAGGTTAGATGTAAGGGGGAAGATTTTCACTGAGAGGGAGGTGAGGTGCTGGCATAGGCTGCCCAGAGAAGCCATGGATGGCTCGACCATTGGAAGTTTTCAAGACCAGGTTGAATGAGGCCCTGGGCAACCTGTTCCAGTACTTGATCGAATGGTTGGCAGCCCTGCCTGCAGAAAAGGGGCTGGAACTAGATTATCTCTGAGATCCCTTCCAACCCGAGCTATAATATGATTCTATGATGATGTGCTGCTTAGTTTCTAAGGGTAAAGGTTACGCACTCTGCTGTGAAGGTAGCAGTGTACTGATATCGTCTGGACAGAGCACACATTAAACAATGAGCTCATGAGCAAGAGGATGAATGTGAAGTCTTAACAGACAGAAAGTACAACTGGTTCTTCCTGACAGCAGTTCATTGGTGACCTGAGTTGTGCCTGGCATTGTACCTCTGAAGTCAACTCGCAGTTCCCCAGGCCTTTGTCCTTGGGGACTGCTGCCTGACACCAGGTCAGTACAATTTTTTTTTTATTTTTTGATAGCCTTATTTTAGTATCTGCAGTTATCAGTGGTTTAACAGAGCACCTACTTCAGATGTGGGTGTGGGGTGGCTTGCTGCTTGGACGTTTCGGTGGGGCTTGGCTGGCTAGGAGCCCGGCCTTGAGCAGGAGGTCTGGGCTGCTGTGGTGGGAATACGCCTGCCTTGGAAGCCTGGACTGGAGAGGACCCAGTTGCTGCTCGGACTTGCTGTGGAGATCCAGGTGACCTTTGCTGCTGAGGTGAAGTGGACAGGGGACTCTGGGGCTGCTGTCCTTGAGGAGAGAGCCGTTGTTGTGGGGGTGCGTTTGACCGTGGAGGCTGAGACGCCTGAGGCTGGCGTGGTCCACCTGGAAGGGTCGTGTAGAAAATAAGCATGAGGAAGGTGATGTGGAAAACAAGCAAGTAGCATCTATATGGAGGAATGCTATTTGCTAAGAAGATAGACTATCCAGAGGAGTTTTGTGCAAAAGGATAAGGAAAATCCTCTTTTACAAAAAAAAAGTGTCTAGCACCAGTGTCGTCCCCATGTCTCTAGAGCTTTTGTAGACCATTTATTTATTTCTTCAAAAATTCAAGAAGCTCTGCCACTCTACTCAAAGGAAATTGCTTCAATGTGCTGTACTTCTCCATGTAACTAATATTTCTTGTTCCTGGCAAACACTTGCATTGGGAAGGAACATCGGCTTGGATCAGCAGTCTCTTCATGGGGCCAGCCTTTTGAGGCAAAACTGTACACCCTATCATTACCCATGGGTTTGTTTCAGCGTTATCAGCAGGTAGCTTCAGCCATATTAGTAGCAGACCCTCAAAACACAGTCTGTACTTGATTATTTTGGTCACTACTCACTTTTGCTAGTTGGAAATGAACTGCATGCAGCTCAGTCCTAGTAATTAAAGCTGTGAGCAAAGACTAGGCTACCGAGGCAGCCTTGGCTTGGAGAAATTGCTGCATACGACAGCAGTGTGAGAAACTGGCAAAATTAGTGTTGTAGAGCTGGCTAGATTTCACATGTGCTCAAAGTGGGGGGCTGTGAGAAAAAAGCTTCACGGAGAAGCTGATGGTGTGCTCTTCCTTGGTAACAGGGGGATGCATGTATGGATGGATGAAGGATCCCAGCGTCACCATCTTTTTATCTATTCCAGGCGTGGCAGCACCCACATCTTCCTATCACTTCTTTACACTTTTAGCTCCTACAGCTTTGTGTAAACACAAGTACACTGTGCCCAAAACCTTGCTCCAATGCCACTTCAAGTGGTAATGCTTTGCTGATCCAAACCCTAACAGTGTTACCAGCTGACTCTGTGCTAGAATTTAAGCCCACTTTCTGAGCTACTGCAGAGTATTACAGTAGCTCCTTTAATGGCTCACAGAAACTGCAGCCTGCTTATCGGTGAATTGGAACATTGTGTGAGACCTTTATCTTAAGAGCTTTTATTTAGAAAGCAAACGTATGTCTCACAGTCCATGCAGTCGTAGGGGCCCAAACAACTGTACCTTGGGGAGGAGGCCGTGGCTGAGACAGTTGTGCAAGCTGAGGTCCAGGCTGAGTTTTCATTGGCTGAGGCTGAACTTGTGGAGGCTAGGGGAAAAAATAATAATAATAATTAGAAAAAGCCATTCCTGTTAATACAGAGTCCCCAGAGAGAAGCCAGGAGGTATTATAGGAACAGTGGAATCCTGCAGTGTTCCTTAAGTATATACACAGAGCATCTGGCTGGTAAAAATTCAAGGGACTGAAAGAGAGAGCTGAGTAATAAAGAGCACATAAGTTGTTTGCTCACAGGGAATAACAGTGAAGTTACAGTTTATAATGTTTTTTAGCCAAGTTTATCAGGCCTGAGGGGGCTCTTCGTCCCATTTCCCATTTTGGATAGTTGCCAGCACCAGATGCTCCAAAGGAAAGAGGGAGGAACCATGGAAACCTCTATGGAGTAATCATATCTTTACCCTGAGGGGTCTTATCTTGATTGCTAGTAAGGACCAGCTTAAATAATGAAACATGAAGTTTACTATCTGCTCTACAAACTCATTGCAACCATTCCAGATATTTTGTTTTAATATTGACACCCAGACTCTTTGAAACTTATTCCATGCTCAGCCTCACTACCTTCCTCACTTCTCAACTCCATTACTTTGAGTTTGAGAATAGTTCTCACAACCTACCTTTGCTAGGCCATTCATTACTTTGTAAACTTTTACTGCCCTCTTTGATTTATGTCCTCTCTAAAGCCAACTGACTGAATCCCTTTGGTCCATCCATGGGAATGTCTCCAGGCTCCTAATCATTTTCATCACACGCTTCTCTTTCCTGGCTTTGCAGTCCTTCCTGCAGATGCCAGAAGCAGGTCTGCTTGCATTATTCCAGATGAAGCAGTATCTGATTCTCAGTCACCGACTCATTACTTGCACATCCAAATTCCCTGCTTCTCCCATGCCAACACAGCCCCAGGCTGACTAATGGTTTTCATTAGCCTGGTTTGCAGCAATGTCTTTTTCAAGTGGCACCATTAGTTGGACTTGCAAGGTGTACCTACTATTTATATTCTCCTTCTCTTTACCCCTAGTTCAGCTTACTTTTCAGTCTCCGGCACAGTTTACTATTGTGGTGACTTAACATACACAGCTCTGTCAGAAGTTCTTCGCTACCATCCTTGGTTCTGACTAACCCAAATAAGTTGGTGCCATCTGCACTTTCTTCTCTCTCACTGTTTACTCTTTCTGACAGATATTTTAATAAATAGATTAAGCAACACAGAATAGTTGCACAGAGAGCTCGGTCCAAGGTTAACAAAAGTCTGTGTAAGCCTATTGCATAAAATTGTTTATGAAAGAACACGGGAAGTTGGAGACAGATAGACTGGTATGTGCCAGATTATTTACATGGGGAACACAGTGATAAAGGGGTTGTCGAAGATCCTGGAAGGTCAGGAGAATGAGCTAAGTGATTATGGAAATGGGAAGAAATTTTTCATAGTTGGAAGCAGTAAAATGAGTTTCAACTCACTAACATAAATGTGATGAGGTTGCCAGCCCATCTTGTGCACTATTTATCTAGGACGTGCCAAAAAGTTGTAAGGAAAGCAAAGGAAATTTTCCATTCCATAGCTTCTAGTTCCGTATAGCTTGAGGCACTAAACCTTGTCTTGGTTTGGTGGAAACGCACTGTCCTAATCCCGTAAGACATCCTGATTAGACCAGCCAGAGAAAGGAAATCATACTGATCTCTGTTGCCTTTGCCTGCACTCAACCCAAGACTTGTAAGAGATGAAGGGCAAAACAGCACTCTGAGGTAGAGGGGTGAAGGGGTGAGGGCCACTCAAGGTCCGTCAGCCTCTGGAAAGAAAATAAAGAAGGGCAACAGTGGAAGTGAAGCAGAGAGCTGTGAGAGAGCTGGAGCTGTAACCATAAAACTGCATGTCTTCTGGTGCCATGAAAGAAATGGTTGTTATTTACATCTTACAAGGTCAGGCTGGACCAGGCTCTGAGCAACTTGATCTATCTGTAGGTGTACCTTCTCACTTCAAGGGAATTGGACTAGATGGCCTTGAAGTGTTCCTTCCAACCCAACGATTCTACGATTCTATTATTAGTCATCTGTATTCATTCTATAACTAGTTATTGAGATAATTTTTAAGGTCTGTGGCTTCTTTATGTACATCTTTTTATATTACTCTTAAAGCCTTTTTAAACATAGATTTTGTATTATACACCAATTTTCTGGAGCAATAACTGTTTCTAATGAAACAGCACTTTTTTTTGGCAGCTGAGTCACTCCCTAAATTTCTTTCATTGGATGTAGCCAGCTGGATTGGGGGCTTAATAATTTTTGAACATATCAATCATCACTAATTTAATCACTGAGTTTGCTCTCTGCTGTGTCTTTCTTATCAGGAAAATCTGCATGTAGTTTAAGACGTTCTCCACTTCCAGCAATTTAATTTAGTAGAGCCACACTCTGTGTGTGTTGTCTTCTTTCCCTCCCTGAACGCTGGATGGCCAACAGAGCCCATCAACCTTATGGTAGGGTTCCATCTTCTGATGAACTCAGAGATAATTGTTTTGTTCTTCTTTCTGTCTGATCCTCAGAATCAAATTCTATCCCTTTTCAGTTTCCCTCTGTTACCTGAATGATTGTATGTGAAGGCCTTCATAAATGTCAGATTTCCAAATATGGAAGATTTTATTTGTCTGCCTTGAATGTCTCCTTTTACTTTGCCACTTAGGTCTAGGAGTTTATTTCTCGCATTCCTCATTCAGGAGCAGATAAGCAATGTATATATGCATTCGGAAAAACAATGTTCTCTTAAATAACATCCATAGAGCATTCCTTATAATACTAGGGAGCTTTTGATTGATTTCCTAATTTTACTAAAATCACCTTTTCTATCTGTGCCACATCATTACTTTTTGATACCACATCTGTTCTTGGGATATTGAGCCTAGCACTACCTGTTCACTTCCTGAATTTGCACCTGGGTGATTCAGAAGGCTACATCATAGAATCATAGAATGGTCAAGCTGCTCTTTCCCATTGCACTTGGATTTTGGAGTTCCTAGAAGATGTCACCTAAAAGGATGGGAAACTTCTTGATAGCTGTAGTCTCACTTTAGTATATAACTTTTTGCTACTTTCATTTCTGTCAGTTTCTTGGTTTCTCAGTTTTTCTTGATCCAGAAACTTGTACAGATAGCCACAGCAATATGTGTAGACATTCTATGCATACACATTGGATATCCAAGAATTAATATTTCAGCATACTCAATACTGCTTGCCTTGTATTAAGAACTGCTTTTTTTCTTCATTCTTTTGAAGTCTACTGTCGTAGCTCTAGTTCAGCATCTCACCTGCCTTGCATTATCTCTCTGTCAGTTTTTAACTATATGTTATGACGTTCTGGTAGCAATTGTAGTTTGTACAGTTTCTGCAATGTTTGTCGTACCAAGGACTTCTTCTGTAGTAAAACACTAGTTAACACATTTGTGATTTTAATTTTCTTGATCTTGTATACAGATTATTTGTAGGTTGTATTCTTCATGAGGGTTCTTATTTAAGTATTCTATTTGACATCTTACCCTTCCAAGACCATTTGTTTTGTTCCTGTTTTAGCCCTATTTTAGGTCTGTTGTAATCCAATCCAATCTTGTAAAAGTACATTATAGACATAGACAACAGATGCATCTGTCCATTTTCTTCTCAGTTTCTGCAGGCCTCCCCTTTGCTCTTTGTTTATTCACTCTATATCTTGGTTATTTCAGATGGCAGTTGTTGATTCCATTTTGGCCAGAGTAAATCCTATCCTGTCTGTATCACTTTCCCTATCCCAAACCATTTTTAGTGTCTATTAAATGTTTACCCTCCCCACTCTTGCTAAAATCTGTTCTGGCTTTACCCTGAGTACACTGTGTGTCGGGACCTGGTTTAGCAGCGACTGAGCTGTCGTATGACGGAGGCAGAAAGCCACAGAATCCAGTGTGTTGCAGTCAGTGTTATCCCTCATCCTGCTTACTCTTCCTATTCTTTTTTTTTTTTTGTACGGATTTATGTTGTCCTCAACCCTTCATGCTTGGCTCCCTGCTAGATGCTGAAAGAGGTGTAGCTTTAGATGGAATGTTCCATGAGGAGCATTAAATGCCAACAATGTTCTTATATGAATTCAGCAGTACTTAAGCCTCCTACTGAAGAAGGGGTGAAGGGCATCTCCAAAGAAACAGTGCTGCAGTGAGAAATGAAACAAGTCATGGTGGAAATCCCCACTTTCCTGTTTGGAAAGCACAGATTTTTATCAGCGATGCAAAAAGTGGAGTGAAGCCTATCCTGAGGGTTTGTGTTGGACAGAGGTGGAGCTGAGAGTTGCACACACCTCTAAAAATGTTCAATGTGAATCTAAAATGGAATTTAATTTAGCAAGCCAGAATGCGTATATACATGCACGGCCCACAGTACCAATGGCTGTACAGAAGGAGAGGAAGGGAAAGCAAACAGTTTTGTAGGGGCACACAATGCAAACCGTCTGCAAGACTTCTTTAGAAGGGCAGAGTCAATCTATCCAACATGCTCCCATGTGGGACTGTTCAACTCTGTAAGACTTCTGATTACCTGACACACACAGGGAGAAGAGAGAAAAAAAGAGTTTGAAGAAACAGCTCAACCAAAAGGTCTCTATTTTCTCATACCCAAGGCCTCAGTGGTGATGGGGTAGATCCAGCAGTGCTGACAAGCTGAGTCATTTTTGTAACAACCAGGTCGGCTATAAGCTGTCTGTCCTCTTCCACATGCTCCCCAATCAGGGGCATCGAGCTGTCCATTACCTGCCAAGAAAGGGAAAACCAGCAGTTAATAAGGAGGATTCCTGATACTGGATGCGTGTTTCAGCTCATCTTTCACACTAACTTGCTTTGTGTCCCTCACATTCTCATGAACATCTCTAGTCATCAGTCTCTTCCGTGCTGAAACATGCTTGTATGGGGTTTCACTTAGGAGTTTTTGGAAATGACACGTACTCCATAGAATCATTTGAGTTGAAAGGGACCCTTAAAGGCTATCTTGTCCAACTCCCCTGCAATGAACAGGGACACCTACAGCTACATCAGGTCACTCAGAGCCCCTCCAGCCTGACCTTGGATGTCTCCAAGGTTGGGGAATCCACCACCTCTCTGGGCAACCTGTTCTAGTGCCTTCCAGTGCTTCCACCGCACCCCATCTTCCATCCTTTTACAACCTGAAAGTCAAGCCAAATCTTTTGGTGTCTAAAGGCTTTCTAAATCGAGTAAAAACAAACTTGCTTTTTCACATTTCCTGAGGACGTGACTGTCATGGATGGGGTTTCCCTGACATTGCGCTGCAGCATTTGGGGGAGATATTGCAGCAGAATGGGCCACATGCAGGCACACGAGAATGGGAACAAAACATACTGAAGTCTGAGGAGATGAAAGCAACAGGAACTGGAGGAAACCAGGAAACATTTGGGATTAATAAACACAAAACACACTGCTCCCTGAAACAGATTTATGATGATTAGAACATCACCAAACAATGGCACCTAATGCAGAAAAAGAAACATTGCTATTCTTCTTGATATTATCATGAGACTGCTTCCCAACAGCTACTAGAACTGTTCTGGAGAAAGCTGAGAGGTAAAACTGTGGATATGGGGGAAGGAGAGTTGTCGAACAGTCTTTGAGGTAAGAAATGGTCTGACAACAACAATAGCAATGAAAGCACAGCAGACCCTCAGCTGCATAATTTTCAACAGTTTGTTGTAAATCAAATTCTTCACAAACATTAGCTAAAATCCCACAGGAAAAGCTGTGCTATAATGAAGCTAAGATTCAGCTGGATTAAATATAATTGTACCTAAATATCAGGGTTGGAAGAGTGTATTTTGTTTTTGCTTTCATTTTTAAACCAAACCTTAAAAACCTTGGAAATGCAGAGTTAAAGGTTGTTTTGCTCAAGAGAGGCACTGACTCATGCTCAGATAACAATTGGACGTGCAATCCACTTTGGCAAGGCTGCGAGGCTGTGAGTGAAACAGAAGGTTTTACACGTTTTGTTTTTTTTTTTAGGGTTTAACTAGGGGAAATTGGTGAGATGAGTTCACGGAGTTTGTACTCTATTCAGTTCTTGTGGAAGAGCTATTAATTCACATTTGTTTCTATTGGTGGATCATGCAAACACTAGAGAAGCTGCCTAGGAGTTTTGAAGTGGGAGTTTACATGAAGTTGGTGTTTATACCCCTGGCCACTTCACCCTGGGTGTGAAAGAAGTCAGAAAATCATATAGAAACGCTCAGCTCAATACACAAAGTGACTTTCCCTTCCACTGTCCTGTCTGTCTCTCTGCAAAAAAGGGAGATAGGAAAATATGTCTTCCTAGAGGTGTTAAAGCCACGATGGCAGGGACCGGCCAGCTCCCTCACTGCTCCCGGCAGCCCTCCAGCAGGTTTCTGCTCAGCTTTTCTCCCTTCAGCTCCTCATTAAAAGCATTCCCATCTCATTTGGCCATTGCAGTTCATGCTTGCAAAAAGAGATCTCAGCTCCACGCAAGGCACCGTGCGAGGGCCCTGTCTGACCGCTAGATGATGCCATTATTCTGCTGAGAGACCCTAATCCTCCCAGCGGTAAAATTCAGTTCAAAACAACCAACTCAAATAGAACTCCTAATTTCCCCACGTTGAGAATGCTTTTCCCTATTTCTGTGGCAGCAATGGCTGGAGCAGAAGGGGAAGCTGCTATTTTATAAAGCAGAAGTACTTGGGGAACGAACCCTGGAGCTGGTACCACCTGAGACAGAAAATCACCGAATCATACGGTTTGGAAAAGACCTCTAAGATCACCTAGTGAGAACACCAGCCCATCCCCACCATGCCCACTAACTGAGGGTGCACTCGATCCCCTCGTCCAGGCCATCACTAAAGATACTGGGCAGGACATCCCCCAGTGCTGACCCCCAAGGAACACCACTCATGACCGGTCACCACCTGAATTAACTCCATTCAGCAGCACTCTCTGGGCCTGCCAATCCAGCCAGTTCTTTACCCAGGGAAGAGTATGACCTGACCAAGCCACCACCTGCCAGCTTCTCCAGCAGAATGCTGTGAGAGACAGAGTCAAAGGCTTCGCTAGAGTCTAGGGAGTACATCCACAGCCTTTCCCTCATCCACTAGAAGGGTCACCTGTCACAGAAGGAGATCATATTGGTTACCAGGAAGATGCAGCAGGGATCAGAGCACCTGCAGTGTGACTGTGCGGGGTCTGGCAGGGAAGCATGAGCTGTAGGAGGCTGCCAGCATCGGGATGAGCAGTCACACACATGGTCTCACGCCTGTGAGAATGGCAGTGATTTCAGTGAGCAAAATGACAGAGCTGGATGTCACCTGAGTGGAAAGGAGCATGAGATGTCACTTTGTGTGTCCTCTGAGAAAGGTGAGTTGTGCTGCAGCTAGGCAGACATGAGTGTCAGTGCTGAAATAAACCAGCTGGAAGGCTTCCCATGGAGCTAGTGGAACCATCATCCCTGGAGGAGGTCAGCAACTGTGTGGATGTGGCACTGAGACTAGTGGTTAGTGCGCATGGTGGGGCTGATGGTTGGACTAGGTGACCTTGGTGATCTCTTCCAACCATGTTTCTATGATTATATGAGTATCAGAAACACAGACAGATTGCACTCATCCTGAGAAAAAACACAGAGCAGCTGGGCTAAACAAGAAGATGTTGACACATACACTTCTGTCATTTATAGCTGCCCAAGGTCAGTGGCTGCTCCCAAGGCAGCTGTTGCTGCCTGATAAGGGATGTGGGGGAATGGAAAGCAGCAGAGCAAAGAAGAGGCCAAGGAAAACTCCATCCTGCTCCTCCTGCCCCTCTGTGATGCTGAGGCCTGAAGGATGGGCATGCTCTTCCATGCTCTGGTGTGCAAGAGCGGGGTGTTAGGGGATTTTCAAGGGAGGGAGGGAGGGAGGGAGGGAGGGAGGGAGGAAGGAGAGTGTGTGTGTGTGTGTGGGGGGGGGGGGGGGGGGGAGTTAGGGGAAGGGGGGAGGAGATTACTAAACTGTACACATTACTGAACTCTTTTGAGAATCTGGCTTCTAATAGCGATACCTAACTTGTGCTGTTTTGAGGGTTTGGCCTTCCGAATGTTTGTGCTGAATATTCTTTTAAAGTGATAAAGTTCTTTAAATTAGAGGAAAAAGAAGAACCAGCATTTGCCATCACATTCACAGTTGTTTTAATAGAATGAAACTATGTTAATCAGTAGATTTCCTTTTGCTTATGAAAATGGTACTCATAGAATCACTAAGGCTGGAAAAAACCACCAAGATCATGTAGTCCAGCCATCAGCCCATCCCCACCGAGCCCACTGACCACGCATGTTGTTGCTTTAAAGGGCAGAAGGGCAATAAGTCCTGGTATCTGCCACGGGAAAGGAAAAGAAGGTGAAGTTCTAGTGGCAGCAAATACTGTGAGCAAAACATTATTTTTATCCTCTGCTGATAACTCATCTCTTTTAATCTGATTCTGTATGCAACAAGCCACTGTGATAAATTGCATTTCATGGACTTACTTATCATTGCTTCTGCAATTCTTTCCTAGAGAACAGCTTTGCACTGTGGAAATTAATTACTGCCTGCAATTGCATTGTGCAAATTCCTTATTTGTTCAGGCCATTTAGGCATGCTTTCTTGTAACAGCATACTGTTCCTTCTCACCAAGAAAAATACAACTGTCGCACTGTCAAGAAACTTTTTTCCCCCCCACTATCAAAAGAAAAAAAAAAGCAAAATAAAGGATCAGTTTCAGACCAAGAAAAATACCCCAGGAAATAGAGCGGAGGCAATTAATTACTTGTCAACATCTCTCTCAGATCTGCATAAAGTAGAAAAGATGCCTGTTTGGCTTTGTTCTGCTATTTGTATTGCACTGCTTTACTCCTTTCCCAACAGGGTCCATCAGCCTGGCATCTGAATGCCTGCTGGTGTTGGTACATTGGTGCTGCTCAATCAGGTTTTCTGGTGGGATAATTCAGCATGACCCATCTGAAGCTGATGTGTTTCTTCTAATTTGTGCTGTATTAGATCTGTTGCTTTTTTTGCCTTGGTCTTGGAGAGAGGGGAGCGTTAGCATGCATTTCTCTGTGTGTGGTGATGGCTGTCAGCGGGTGGCTGTGCTTTTCATGCAGTCACTCACACAGACAGATGTGAAAAACCAGAGGTATATCCAGGCAGAGGCGTATAATCCTTAAGCACAGAATTATCCATGTGTGCACGTACATAGGCTTATGTGCAGGAATAGATGCAGGGATATGAAAACCACATCTCACATCTGACCATGTATGGACACAGTCCAACTGTCCTTATGCTCGTTTTTAACAGGAGTGCTTTCTCGCTGTTCCTTTCTCAGCTACATGCGCATTGAGATATACAAGTGCAGAGCAGGGAGGCAGTTTGCTCTGGGGGATGCTCCTCTAGGTGCTGATGAATCGCACACAGGAGCAGACTCATCACTACAGCAAAGACGGAGGCTTGCCAGCATTTTGTTGCTGGCAGAGTGCTTGGATCACATGCCCTTTGACAGGTCGCTGCTCCCTGGAGAGAAGATACATAATGCTGGAATGTGCAGTCGCTGGAGGGCTCATGTGGTTCTCATCAGCATCCCAACCCTCAGTGGGTGGGACTGCTCTCCCACACATAGCTTTGCAGTGTGTCAGCACCCCTTCATGAAGCCGTAGGCTGGCTCTGCTCCTCTTCCTCAGCTGGCTTGTGTTGGTGGAGTTTACGGCAGGTCAGATGCTATGCCTCCTTGAATCACATAGTGACAGAGGCACTTGCTTACTTGCCACATTTTCTCTCCCCCAGGACATCTCTAAAGTTTCCACTTAGATTTCTGGCCAGTTTTTTTCCCCCTCTGCCTTGTTCAGATGACCTGAGCCTCCTGTATACCCATTCCCATCTCTGCCTATGGTCTGCTGAAGAGTGCACTGATCCTTAAGCTCCAGGAGCCACAGGTTGTGCAGTTAATGGGGCTCTGAACACAGATGTCTGTAGTCCATGCTGCCTGTTGTACTTCTGTAGGGCTCTGCTTTGCTGGCCTGTTATAATAGTGAATGCTGTCCTGGCAAAAGATTTTAGAAGATGCACTCATTCTTTAATTAACTTGTTCCTGTTTCTTATGGACCTTTATGCTGTACTCTCACCTCTAATCTATTCTTGTGAATCATAGAATCATTTAGGTTGGAAAAGACCACTAAGATCATCTAGACCAACCAAATAAGATACAGCTAGGAGCTTTATTATTGGAGTTCCCTTTAAAGTGACTGGAGAAAGGTATGCTACTTTAGAAACAGATTTTTAGTGCATTGAATCACTTACTGGATCTGAACTGGTGGGTAATGGGTAGAAGGTAACATGGCTAATATATGCTTTGTGGCACCTGGATTCAGGTTGGGCTGAATCTGAGTGTGTTTTCTTACGATGCTATCAATCCTTACCGACAGCTATCAGAAGTGTGCTGGCTTTGCTGATGCTCAGCCTAGGAAGAATGGTACTGGGTACTGGTGCAGTGAGGCAAGCCAAACTTTGAGTGCATGGCTGCTATGTACTTAAGAAGGCAGATTCACATTTGTCCTCTGAGAGTATGTTGCCACATTAAAAATAAAATCTGTTCCCTTGCTGCATATGCATCATAGAGTTGTAGAATTGTTTCAGTGGGAAGGGGACCCTTAAAAGCCATCTAGTCCTACTCCCCTGCCATGAACAAGGGCACCTACAGCTACTTCAGGTTGCTCAGAGCCCCTCCAGCCTGACATTGTCCATCTCCAGGGATGGGGCATCCACCTCATTTCTGGGCAACCTGTTCCAGTGCCTCACTGCACTTATTGTAAAACATTTTTTTCTTATAACCACTCTAAATCTCCCTCTATTAGTTTGAAAACATCTCCCCTTCTCTTACCAGAACAGATTTTGCCAAAGAGTCTGTCTTCTTCATTCTTACATCCTCCAAAAGGATGCTCCAAAAGGATACCAAAAGGCTGCTCTCGGATCTCCCCGGAGCCTTCCCTTCTCCATGCTGAACAGCCCCAGCATTCTCAGCCTGTCCTCATAGGGGAGGTGTTAGATCCATTGGATCACTTTTGTGGCCCTCCTCTGGATGCGCTCCAATAGGTCCATGTCTCTCCTGTGCTGAGGACTCCACATCTGGATATAGTACTCCAGGTGAGGTCTCACCAGTCAGTCAGTTTGCCTGGGGCCTCAAATTAGACTCTTGCATTTCAGTGAGCCAGAGTTTGGAGGAGACACGTGGGAACCCTCGAGTAGTGACTGCTGAACCACGCATGTTAGTGTAAGCAAGGACATTGCACATGAACTCTGAGGGAAAGTGTTTGTAGATACAGTTCCCAAAGCTTCCCCTTGCTCTCACCTCGATAATATAGTCTTTTCCATCTTTGCTGTGGACAGCTTTGACAGCACAAATATCAAGACCTCCAAACATTTCCGCACAGGCATCCACCCACAGTCTGTACCTGTAGAAAGCACAGAGGCATGGCCAAGGATTAGCTGCCTTGGTGATAACACCAGTACGGTTACCCATCCCAGTGCCTGCACAAAGAGGTTCTGGAGCCCCTTTAATCATAAAGTGTATTTGATATGCTTTGCCCTCATTTTTTGCACCAAAAAAAAAAAGGGAGAATCTTGCCTGAAGTTTCCTGTTAGTTCAGATTGCTTCAATTCTGCCCTCAAAACCACCTTAAAATATTTTTTTCCCTCCTTGGTATTTACATCAGATCTCCAGTCGGTTGTCATTTAGCCAAGCTATAAATATTTAGCTCATTTAATCTCCCAGAAGATTTGGCCCCTTAGAATTTGTACTGGCTTTGCCTGAAAGCCCTCCATTATGCAGAGAACTTTTCTCCTGATATGACGTTCGGGACGCTGGCTCTTCAATAAGATGGGAAAGTGAGAACAGAACTTTGCAGAGTAGCCATCCCCTGTGTGATCTGTTACCCAGTGGCTCCCCTTTTTACAATTCACTCTTTCAATGCCATCCTTCCATAGCCCCTCACCTCCTTCCTAGCTCTTGGATGTTGCTCTTGGCCAGGTGGTCCCACCACACGGACCAGGCTGCGGCCCCTTTCTCTGTCCATCCCAGAACAAGGCCATTGGCTGCTCTGAGATGGGGCCAGGTTTGGTGGGTGCCCCTTTAGCAGTCCTGGTGTCAGAGGAGGAGAGGGAATGACAAGAGGCATATTATGAGTGGACCGCTCCCCCTCCCCCCCGCTGTGGAAATGAGGAGGGAACAAGGCAGCCTGGTTTTATTTCCTGTGCAGCTGCTTTGCAGTCCTGAGCATTTCAATAAAAATAATAATCTCAGAACAGCAGATCTGTAAGCAGGACTGTGACAAGATGCGGGGAGGGGAGGGAAGGCCACGGTCTCTTGAAAACACTGACATTTTGCAGGCCCCGAGGGGACTGGGAAAAGAGCTGTTTTGGCCAAAGATCAAGTTTACATCCTTGAAGCCAACCAGAGTCCCCATGGCTTGACAACATAATGATCAACTTGTGTGAATGCAACGTCTGCGGGAAAATGGCTCGTAATGAGGAGACCAAGCGTGTTCACCCCAGCCCCCGTGAGGAGGGCAGAGCCTGAGAAGCACTGACTGGCACAAGAAGGAGGAGAGCTGCGTGTCTTCTGAGCCCTGAAGCACTGCTTGCAGTGCTGTGGGGAAGGGGAGCATGTTTATGCCCACGTGTCAGGGGCAACGTTTGCTGAAGTTCACTATCATTTAGCTCAGTATGACTTGGACATGTCAGTCCTTTGGGCTACTACTGAGTACAGTAGGTACTTCAGATTGCTTCTATTCAGAAAAGCATTTCAGCATGCTCCTGCCTTCTTGTATACACTGATGACTTAGTTTTCAGTGGGATTTGTTGCATTTGTGGATAGATAAGGCCCAGTGAGTTGGGATACCAGCTCTATAAAATGAACCTTCAAAATTCAGTATGGTTTGTTGGCAGGAATCTGGGCTTTAGAATCAGAATCATGCGATCACAGAACAGTTTGGGTTGGAAGTGAACTCAAATCATCTAGTTCCAACCCCATGCTGTGAGCAGGGTTGCCAACCACCAAAGCAGGCAGTAGATCAGGTGCAATTAAGAAATGTCTACCATTCATCTTTCTGGTTTCAACTGTGTTGTAAACAACCACAGCCATATTAGGGTCTTGAAGGATCACCTTTGGCATCAAATTAGGAGCTTTGTTTGGTTTCCCTGTTTCACAGAACTAAAGCTGCAGAAGGGACCTTATGTGATCACCTGCACAACTCTTCTACTCCAAAGATGAGGCGTTTCTCTAATCTACTCTGAAAGAGGGCAGAGATTCCCCCATCCCCAAGGTAATTCATTTCTGTGCTGTTAGCCTTGCTATTAGGAAATATTTTCTAAGCCCAAGTGAACCTTTTCTGCTAGTTTCAGCCTATTATTTCTTCTAACATTGCACTAGCAATATAAAGGAGGCTAATTCCTTTTCTATATTTCAAGACGTTATGCTTTTTAATTGTTATGCTCTAGAATGAAACACTGTTCAGCTTGTGAACAACTTCTTCCAGCACTGTGAAAGCTAATGAAAGAAAGCGAACATCAGCACTGAAGGCATGTATTCACTGTGCATGAGTGCACTCCTTTCCTGAAAGAAATATCAGTGGTCTGCTAACTGGAAAAGGTGGAAAATGACATAAGCAATTGTTACATTCTCTCCCCTGAGCATCCCCTTTATTCTCCTTGATTCACTCCAGCTCACTGTTATCTCTTTTCAAATATGGTGCCCAAACCTGGGCAGAGTCAGAATTAACCATGGCCGGGGAATGGGAGATACAATCTGAAAAAGTATCCACAAGTCTTAGATTCACTAGGCCTGATGGAATACACATATTCTGTGGGTTCTATAAATCTATGAGCAACCTACTTGAAAAAAGCAAGATGCAGAACAAGTAACTTGATAGCAGTTCTACCGAAAAGCATTTGGAAAATACATCGGAGCATAAGTTCCCATGAGTCAACAATATCATGCAGTTTCAATATTAGCAAATATCACAATGATCTGAATATACGGAAGTACCATCTGCAAAGTTTAGCGTGCAAGATGCATGAGGCAATTCCTTCTGCACTGTTCAGCAATGAGATTTTTACTAAAGCAGTGTCCACTTTTGGGAAACTAATGCTTTCAACACTTCAGCTGGCAGATTTTTCCTTCTTTTGGACAGAAGAAAAACACTTTTTCCATGTCTGCCTCTCATTAGTAATGTACTTAGAATAACTTCTTGTTACTTCTTGTTTTGTACTGTGACCGTGCTGATTTTGTACCTACATGTTTGTACTTGTGTGCTTGACCTTACTATGCTGGTCTTGTTTCCTGTGGCTAAATTCACTGAAGACCTAATGATTTAGCAACGCTGATCTCTAGCTGTACTTCCAGTCCATTCTCCAAAATAGGACAGTTTGCCTTTGTGCCCTTAGTATTTTTTTAAGGAAATACTTGGTCTTTTAAACTCCTTTATCCAGCCCCCCAGGAGACCTCCCTTACCAGTTCTCTTAATTAACTGAGGTCTAAAATACAATTCTTCCCTTCTAACCCAAGAATAGTACTGTCTTGAAACCTTCTTCCTTACCTCTCTGTCATTGCAATCTGTTCCAACATTGCAGAACCTGTGTTTGCCTTCCAGTTCCCAGAGATAGATGTTCTCCTAGAAAAACAAACCAAAAACATAGCCAGAACATGAAAATACGTACATTCCTTCCCCATCCTCCCTCACACTGTAGTCCTCATTCTTGACTTAGTGCTTGTACAGGAGGGGATGAGGTGAGGCTCTTCCTCGTAGAAATCTTTCCAAATCCTGCATCAACAACACTCCATACAGGATACGTTGTTCAAACTCATGAAAGACTGAATGAGGAATTAGGCAGGGAAATCTCCAAGGAATCTTGAGCACACATCAAGCTCTGTGAATACTTTCTTTCTTTACATCTCAGGCCTAGGAGAGCTGAAATGTCAGGAGAAGGTCTCTGGGATAATCACCCTTGTGTTCTGTGATGGTAGCATCCTCCACCTGTGGAAGAATAACACTCCATGCAAACATCTGACTAAGCAGTTCCACAAATGTCAACTCGAACATTTCGGGTCTCCATAAATTTGACTTCAGTTGCACCGGTGTCGTAGAAAATAGGATTATACACTCATTTTCCACTGACTTTTCATTGACCTTTCTGTGGCTTACTATGTCTGGTCTTGGAGAATTTATAACTGCAAAATGGTCACAGTCTCGTTAGCTGTAACTGATGGTTAATTTCTGGAAAAAAAAAAAAAAAGGTAGCATCACTGGGTTACACCAGTGATACATCCATCAAAGGGTGAAAATTTTCCTTTCCTTGACCTTAGGCACAGGGCAGACCTTGGACAGCTTGCTGTGACAGCACTGCAGATAACCCTGGCAGTTACATGCTAGGACAACTCAACAAGCTGACAGGATACATGCAGGGAGAATCTCCACAAGGATAGAAATTTAGGAGATGAGTGTGTTGCGTGATCCAGCACTTTCAACGTGTGGCTTTGGGAACCTTCTCTCCCAGTGTTCTCACCTTTTTAACGTGATGTAGAGAACACTTTGAACTCCTAAGATTATATAGAGCAGTTGTAATACTGATGTCCTGCTCTATTGTAAATCTGGATCATTATAGTTGGCTACCTAGGGTTTCCCTTTACTCTGCTGAGGGACTTTTCCATTTCTCTTCTGAGTGGTATGTCTGGTTGCTGTGAAATTTAAATGGTCATTTTAACCCATACTTAAAAGGCAGGGGGGGCAAAAATTACTCTTGAATAATTGTGTTTTCTTACAGTTAGCTCTTGCCTTTTGTTACTTCACCCAACATCCAACTTCCAACCCTATATTCTAAGCAAAAATATGGATTTCTCCTTGAGCTTTGATCGTTATGAGTCCTTTGATTGCTTGTGTTCACCCCTCAGCCTCTCTTTTTCTACTGACCTGTGATTCTTTGATTTTGTTTTTCAGTTCTATAATGGGAAGAGCCATTCTTTACCATCATACAGGTTTAGAAAATTTCCCTGCAATGGCAGGTGGCATTCAGAATTTCATTAGAACTCACCACTCCTGGAATGTGCTTAGTAACAAGTTGATTGAATATCAGCGCTCAGAAAATGTACCTGGAGTACCAAATGTAAGCAGTTGATTCACTGTTGAGAAAACCAAACCGTAGCTATAGTTCTACAAGGAAATTTGAAATCTTAACTGGGGATGATCCCTCTACCCTGAGCTGAGGAAAGCGGGGAGTGTATAATTTCTCCCCCAGTTTCTGCTGCCACATGAGAAGTTTTCATGTTTTCTATTCACCAGTATTACAGTGCCGGTCAGATATATTTGGTGGAATTTTAGGCATGTATCACATGCTGCTTATCTGCTGTTTTGTGGCTGGCCCGAGGCGTGAGCTAAGTAGGTGTTTGTTAGTAGTGTAAATCTGGAGTCACTGCACTGAAGTCAATGGGAAACTGAACTCAAGCCTTGGGTCATGGGCTGGAAGGAAGTGCATTGAACATCTGGGGCGGGAAGGAATGCATGAGTCATCCTCAGCATCCTCCCTCTGACAGATGCTTGGTGCAAAGTAAACATAATACACAGAAATTTTGGTACACTGTCTGTTGTCAGAAGGAAGCAGTTTTTAAAGCTTATATGTGTGGGTGTAGGTATAGAAATCCTGGGTAGATTCCATGGCTCACAGATCAAAGAAATTCAGTTAGTCTGACGCATGCTGTATTGCCTTTAAGGGTGAGATTTGCTATCGTTAACTAATGATTTTGAGACACTAGTGAGAGTCCTGATATTTTGGGTGCCCTCTGACATCACAGAGACTTATTTATACCATAGAAGTAATCTATCCTGATGCCCAGAAGGAAGAGCCTGTGATCAGACCGGCTATGCCAGTCTCCCAAGCTCACTTCCATAAATGTCTCTCTAAATTTAAATAAATACTCTGGGTTAGCAAGTCACTTGGCAAATTTTGTTGTTTTTGCTTTGTTTGTGAAGAAGCTTAATTTCTCATTAAGGTGTTTCTTGCTCGTGGCTCTTTTTGTAAGGAAACTTATCTCATTTAGCAAACAATTACTTGCACAGCTATTTTCCCCAGGGAGATTAGCTTTTAGTGTGACTGTTTTCTTTCCTCAATTATTTTGTATTATTTTTGATCACTGCCTGGATGAGACTGTGGTGGGTGCAAATAATAAACAGGGTGAGGACATGGTCAGTCTAACTGGGTCTTTGTTTCACATAGGGACAGGCTGGGAGCAGGCTCAGGACCCAAGGCTGAGTAGGTTGGCAGGAAGAGGGAATTTTAATGGACATTTAATACCTTCTTTCCTTTGGCCAATTTGAACTGTTGTCGTCCTGGTCAGATTTAAAACAACATTTCTCTCATTGGGTTCATATGAAGTAGCTCAGTGTCCCACAAGTCCTTCCCAAGAAGAACACAATCATTACCTAGCTTATTTAAATACCTCCGTGTTAGGAATCCAACCAGGCAGCTAGAACTGAAAAATGTAAGAGCACATGCTTTTGATTAACTTACTTAACTATGTTTGCACCAGAGCTATACAGCCAACAACTCACAGTGTTGCGGGTCTCAGGTAACACATGAAATTTATCTGGTGATCTGAAGAATTCACTACTAGAGTTGTCTACTTGTGCAGAATCTTGCAGCTCAGTAAGGAGTGGTATTGGCTGGAGAAGGCATGCTAAACAGCTTTGCTTGTGTACTGGTTTGCAGTAAAAAGAAACAGGTGTTTCGTTGAGTCATGTGGTTACATCTTTAATTGAGCTTGACTTGATGACTACTGAAATTTGGCCAAGCACTTTTTAATATTTTCAGACACATCAGTGTGGAGTGTTGCTTTCGTGCCACTCCCTTATTATCCTGCAGAGCAGGGAGGAGCTGTGGGGCACCTGCAGAAATATCTGTCCTCCTCCTTCCCCTCCTTTGTTTGCTTCAGGGAGCAATCATGCAAAATGCCGATGGAAAAACTGCATGCTAGCCAAGTTGAGACCATCCTTACCTGGTGCTGCAAGCTCCTCATGCCCTCCTGTGAGCATGGTGCCATGACCTCTGTCTTGGGAGGAGACAGGGCATTGCTATAGGTTGGGCACTGTAGGACTCCCCGAGGTGCAACCAGCTCTGATAAACTTTTCAGCTCCCCAGTGCTGTTGGGACACCCCTCTTGATTATCATCTCTTCCCCTTTCTTATTGCGCCTCCAGCTGGGTACATGGAGGGTTTGGTTCCCACAGAAAGACACAGGGAGATGGAGGGGTTTACTAAACGGCTGTATACGATGACTCCTTTCTCAGGGAAAAGTGGAGGAGGGATGTGGTGGTAGAACATGGTTTTTATAGTGGAAACGTAGTGAAGCTCGAAAACAGATAGAGAAGGGTTTATTTTCCAGTAACAATGATGGTGAGTAACAAGGGTGATCAGTAGCAGAGGAATCTGGGTTCAGAGGTGGGAGGAGAACAACAGGGACATTTTTCAGAGAAATTAAGTCAGCCTCCTGTTCCTGCCCAGACACTGAATGAATTGCATCCCCAGCAATGTCTCCCCACACCTCACCCTGACATAGTCACACACTCACATGTAAGCTTTGTAATTGTTGCCAATTTTCTGGATTCGGATGTCATACTTGGAGTCGATGAATGGCTCAGAGGTGGCGTAGGTCTTTGCCATGGCTATGATGCTGGCGATGTCGCGGAAGTCATACTGGTTCTCAACTTTGACCTTGATAGCCAGAAGTTCAGAAAAAACATGACAGGTGCAAAAAGAAGAGGAATACTCGGTTAGTGGAAGTCATCTCCATGCCTGAATCACACAATGTCAGTTAACACGGAGTTGAGAACAGAGCAGGAATTGAGTGGTTTAAAGAAAAAAGTTACCAAGACCAAACTAGACCAGAGCAACCCCTTTCTCCTGCCTCTTGCATGAGCCCTGGTGAAGTTGGCATCATGGAGAGAGCTAGAGTTATTCCCAGATGGCTCTTGCTAAAGCTCACTGCTTTTATGATGCTTTGAAAAAGATATATTTCATCTCTTAAGGGGCATTACTTCATTCAGATATTGGAACAGCTATTTCCCATGTTGAGATGGAGGAAAACTGAGCATTTTGGGTAGCCAGGAAATCACAACCAGTGCCAAGAAATCAAGGGAGCTGGTTGTCTGCCACTACTAGGCTTCAGTTTTCTGGCATTTCACATTGCCCCCTTCCTGGCTGTCTTTGAGGAGTGGTGCTGGTCTCTCGGCTGGAAGCAAGCTCTGAAAGGAAAAGGGGGTCTCTGAGGTCCCTGTGGTGCCTGGAGAGATCTGTGAGAGCAGGATGGCATGGGTGTGTGCAAGACAGCTGGTGGGGCGTTGGGCTTGAGTCAGACTTGGAGATGAGGTGGCAAGAGCCTACAAAGTGGAGATTTTCTGAGAAGCTTGCTTTTCATGGATTTGTGTTAACTGATGAGAAACACTCTGAACTTTATAAAAAAAAAAAAAAAAAGGCAAGGCAGGACCTAAACAATTTGATAGAGAAGCTCTGAACAAGCTGAACATAGTGGACAACTTCACCTCATTCATACCACCAACCATGGCCTTTGGTCTATTGGTAAAAATCTCCTTTGTGCATCAGAGAAACCCATGCAATTCTTCTTCTTCAGAGCAGGACAAATGCAGGAAGAGTGGGTTAAGTGGCAGAATACAAGCAGAACTGTGTGAAAAGGGTGAACAAGGGAGTGCCTTTCTTTACATATCAGCTATCCTTTGCAGTTTGGTAACATCTTGAGATCACGACTGGGGATTGCAGCCCAGCATTGCTGAGTGCTTGCTTGCAGCAAGCAGATGGTCTCTGCCCCAGAAGAGTTCCCCCGTTGCGTCAATGTGTATGTTAAAAGCGGGAGATGCCAGACTGTGTGGAGCCGACTGAAGGAAACACATGCAATGGTATTTGGTTTTTCCTTGCGAAGAACAAACAAGTTGTTTTACATATCTGCCTTCAGCCATGAGAGGGCAGGAGCCATCTTCACTGGAGAACAGAGAACAAGTTTCTGGCAAACCAGTTCTGTTTGGATGACTTTGTGCAAGGGCCAGTACCAGAAGTCAAATATGCTGCAGAGAAGCTCTTGAGAACTGCACAGGTTGTGTGGAAGGTGAAAAACACAACTAATCTGACCCATGACCATTTCTAGAAGCCTGAACAAAGAGAAAAAAAGGCCTAGTGTCTGATTTTCCTCTTGATGAGTGCAAATACCCCTCATTCTCTTCCCTTTTCTGTGGGAAGGGTTGGGCTCCTGCTATTCAGGACTAAGTGAGAAATGGAGCAGAGGAAGACTACTGCCATATGGAGGAATTAGGGAAAACTAAGAAAAAAGGAATAGTCAATGTAAATCTTTGTATTTTGTTCGGGAGAGCTGCCTTGCTCTGAGCTGGGCTTTTGCCTCTTATGTCTGATGGGGAGCACTCCAGACCTGGGGTGCTCCAAGGCTGGGCACAGCTCATAAAATCCTGGGGGGGAGCCACACAGGTTGGGCAGTGCCAGGTGCTTTTGTTATAGAGATAAGAGTGGCTGGGATGTGTGACACCAAGGGGAGAGTGCCACCCCAAGGAGATGATGGCAGGAGGAACCTGAGGAGTTGCACGAGGCAGACAGTTGCCACACTGTTCCACGCCACTTTAGTAATGAGGAAAGACAAAATCCATTATAGAATCACAGAATCATAGTATAGTTTGAGTCAGAAGGGACTTTTAAAGGCCACCTAACCCAGCTCTCCTGCAATGCACAGGGGCACCTACAGCTAGATCAGGGTGCTCAGAGCCCCTCTAGACTGACCTTCAGTGTCTCTAGGGGTGGAACATCCACCACTTCTCTGGGCAACCTGTTCCAGTGCTTCACAACTGTTATCATAAAAAAAAAAACAACAAACAAACAAAACCTTTTTTCTTATATCCAATCTCCCCTCTTTTAGTTTGTGTCTTTATGTAATGACCTACTTGGAACAGGGACCTCTGTGGGATCTGACACAAAGTGCTGTACTTGTACAGCAGATGTCTCTGGGCCTTGGCTGAGGCATTTGTGGTCTCAGCCCAGGAGTGCTGGCCCACAAGGCAGAGGAAGGGATGCCATTTCCCCCTGCAGGCTGGAGTCAGAGCATCTTGCTGTTGCTAGAAGGATATTGTCTGCTCCTCTCATTAAATAGGGTTTCTCCTCAAAAAAGTGGTGTGCTATAGGAAGGAAGGGTGAATTCCTTCCTGCTGTCCATCAGCTCCTCCCTATGGGGAGCGAGAGGATGAACGTGAAGCACATTTTCTCCATGGGACCTGATACAAATTAAGAAATTAACAGAGCAGATGATTCCTTTGGCACTTCAGCATTGCACTGCCCTCTTGAAAAAGCTTTGCCTTCTTTCCCAGCCCGAGCCACAGACATTCCCGTGGGCTTTTCAGAGAAAAGTACCTTGCCAGGTCCCCTTCTGGGAGGCCAAGGCCCTGTTTCCCACCAGGCATCAGAATAATCACTACACCAAAGCTGAAATCTGAGCTGCCCCTTGTTAATTGTTAGAGCCGGCCAAATCTGACAGAATAACAACTGTGTCTTGGGTTAATGCTGGCTTAGGCCTGGATGCGGTTATTACTTCATAAACAGGAAGCACTCCAGTTACAGTCAAATTAGATTTATTTTCCTGTCTTATCTATCAAGTCCACCATTTTATTAGCTTTCTACTTTTGCATTTTTTATAATTCATTTCCTCCAAACTTGTAACTGTTTTACACATCAATAAAAAACCCTTTCTTCTAATGGGAGGAAAAAAATCCATGGAAGATAACCAAAGGCAGAATGTACGTAGTACATGTGACGCCAGAGGGCATTATTTAAGATGGGACTGTTAAAAATGATTATTGCTCAAACAGTTGCTGATTTACCTTATAAGGGATATATCTGCTTTCTAGAGCTGCAGGTTGGCCACAATGTGGAAGTGAGGAAAGAAGTTGGAAAGAAAGAAGTCAACAGAAAGCAATTATTTTCTCTTTTTTTTTTTTTTTTTTTTTTTGCACCCTTCTTAGGATAAATGCAAGATCCCATTAGCTGCACAGAGGAGTGCAAACAGCAAGTCCAAATACAGCCCCTGCCCTGCCAGCTTGTTTGCTTAGCTGTGCTGGCTGTTTGAGCAGCAATAGGCACATTCTGGAGCCATCAGCTGCTGTTTGCTGTAGCGTTTTAGTGACCTGTTGTGAAGAGCTTGGGGCAGTGTGTTGACAAATGCCTTTTCTGAGCAAGAAATCTCCCCGGGAGAGTCCCTGCTTCCCTTCTGGCTCTTCTTCCATGCAGGTGCTGCCCCACCACTCTCTTCTGGCTGTGGCAGAGAGGGACCTGGATTCCCAGGGATATGCTCACGCAGGTGTGCCCAACCCTCTGCCTAGCGGTGGCACTTCAGAAGATACTGTGCCCATTCCCATCTGCAGTTTTCACAACAGACATCGATCCTTCTCTTCCTGAGCAGAACTGGGCAGAAATTTCATGGACTCATAGAACCGCTGAAGTTGGAAGGAACCCTTAAAGGCCAACTCTAGCCCAGCTCCCCTTCAATGAACAGGGTCACCCACATCTGGATCAGGGTGCTTAGAGCCCCTCCAGCCTGACCTTGGATGTCTCCAGGGATGGAACTTCCACCACTTCTCTGGGCAACCTGTTCCAGTGCCTCACTATCCTTATCATAAAGAAAAAGCCTTTTTCTCATATACAGTCTAAATCTCTTCTCTTTTAGTTTGGACCCATTTCCCCCTGTCCTGTCACAACAAACACACACACACACACACAAAACCAAACAACCCTGAGTAAGAGTCTGTACCCTTCTTTCTTATAGCCCCCCTTTAGATACTGTAAGGCCTCTAAACTTCTACTGCCTCAGCCTCCCAGGTCCCACATCCCCTCCACACCTCTTGCATACCCCACATCTTCCTGCACACCGTGACTGCAGGGCTGTGGCCTTCTTCTCTTCAACTTAAGCACTGCAGATATTGCCTCACTCTGCCCTTTTGCTTTCATTAGTGGTGTGGCCACATGAAAAAATAACAGCTAGCTGGCTGAAGTGCCAGAATTACAGTAGTTTGCAAGGGCTGCTCTTGCCTTGCCTCGCCAAGTGCCATCCAGAGTTTGCTCAGCCTCGCTATTTAAACCCACACTGCTGGGGACATGGCTTGCAAAAGCAGTTTCTCTGTCCAAACTGGGCTTATAGAGGCAGGTTCAGCTGCAAGGTGAATGTCCTAACCTGAGCCAGGGCAGGACTTGGCTCTGTGGTGTTTCACTGAGTCTTAATAGGCTTGGGAAAATGCAAGCTTTGAGTGCTTTCCTTCAGAGTAGCTGGCCTGGCCTCATGAAGCTTGGGAGTTTTCATTCACCTTGACCTGCATGTTGCCTTTCTGTAGTGACTGTGCCATTCTGGGACAGCTGTCCCTGCACAGAGTGCTTACTGTCTCTCTGCTTCCCTCTTTCCCATGTCACACCCCCCTTCTCAGAAGATACTCAAGCCAGCTGACACACCATCAATTTAGGCCTAACCAAATGTGGTTTGCCCTTTGACCCACCGCAAAATAATAAAGATGTACTAAAGTCTTCACTTCCTTACTATCCTCAAACTGAAGCTTTCCGAATGTTATGCTGTCTCTACTACATTCAGTCTTATAATCCCTGTTAACTTCCCAATGAATAGCTGCTCTCAACCACAGGTCTTGGCAGCTCTGGACCCCAGTATCCTGGCTCAGTCACCACTTTCTGTATCCAGCGAAAGGTTCCAGACTGCTGTGCAAGAAATGAGGAGGATGCTCTTACTATTTTCAAGACGGGTGGTACCTCCTCTCTCATGAGTCAGTGGGAACACACTGATTGGGCTTCTCTGTTCTGAATGTTGCATGTCATTATTTGCCCTCTGTGAAAGAAAATATTTGTTCCTTGACAAACCAAGGCAGCCCTTTCCCCTTCCTTTCCTCCTCAGTGCATTGGATTTTCAAAGCTTTCACTTTTGGAACATTCTATTTCCAGTCCTGAGAGAGACAAGGTGATGAGCTGTCCTTCCTGATAAAAAGCTTGTGGTATTTTTACATTACATAGTGGCTCTGTTTAGTTTGTGCTATATTTATACCAGAAAAAAAAAAAAAAAAGAGAGAGGAGTCTTTCCCATCCAGTAAGAGAGAAAATAACTCTGACCACATTATTATGAACAACAAGTTTTTCTTCCTCAGTGTAATAAATTAATCCGAGCCAGGATTTGTACTGGAGGAGGCGTTTTCGTAATTATGGGGCAGGCATAGAGAGAGGAGGCGACTCCTAAACTGACCTAATTAGAGAGATCTAAAAATAAAACACAACTAGCAATATATGTATATATTTATTAGATTTATATAAATATATGTAACACCACATGAATAGAAACTGTTTCTCCTCTCTTTGCAGTTCTGGCAGTTGTCTCTTTCTCATGATCTGATCAGGAAGAGGTGAAGAGGCTCTTTGAGTGACTTTGTAGTGCTGGGCGCCATTCCTAGGGCACTTCGGGGTCATGTTAACATACAAATGCCAGATATTAACACACTCAGAGCTTTATTTCTTGCAGTGGGCTCTGGCTTTACAAGATCCGGAGTCAGGAGTACTATTTCTTTCTCACTGTAGCATTCACCCTGCTCAACAGAGATCTCCAACCATGTCTGGGGTAAATAAGCTCAAACTGCACCACACTTATAAATGCCTTGACCTCTTGTGGGTTGCTGGGTTAACAACAGTTCAGTGCTACATGAGGAAGCACTGCTCCCAGCGTCCAGCTGCAGTTTTCCTGGAAAAGACCTCGGGTACTGTTGGGGGAGCTTAAATACAGCTCGAGAAAGCTGTTTGCTGACTCCATTGTAAACTATTACCTAAGTAATATTTCTGATACTGCATCTGTGTCAATACAGCATTGGACTAACAGTACACAGAATGCCTGCTGCAATCTTCCAGTGCCTGTAAGATAAGGGGTGACTTAAGATTTTGGAAGGGGGTTAATCATAGTCATGTGAGGGGCTGAGGAGCATGTATCCAGCCTTTGGATAAATAAATTGCCTGGGGCCCTTTCTTCTCTCTTGGTGAAGGCTATTCCTGGTGCCTCTGCTCAAGTCAACACAGAGGTTGTTGTTTCTGGATTTCTCAAAAGAAATAACAAGGGATGCCTTTTATTCTGGTTTTATTTTCTTCATCTCCAACCCACACCTGACATGCACACATCACTCGGCAAGAGCAGTTCTGTCACAGCTGGTACACTGTCACCCCTCTTTGTTCTGATTGTTCCTCTTCCAAGATAAAATGATGGAAAATGCCTGTTTCTTACAAGTCCTAATGCAGCTATTTTCTATTTTATGTTTAATGATCCTCTGGTCAGATCTTTTCTTACAAAACGTGGTGAACGAATTTATCAAAAATGTTTTGAGAACATGGGATATTAGAAAATGAAAGTCTGACTATTGCAATTCCTCTCCTACTAGACCTTATCACAACATAATAAGCAGTCAGTGCTTCTTCCAGTGCTGTGAGCTTTATGAGCATGAATTAGCAGCAAACATCAGGTAATCACTGTAGCATTCTGGTCTGTAACAAAGAAAATGAGGAACTGTGAAATGACACAAATACATCCCCCCCACAAGTCAAGTGGAGCCTGTTGGGGAAGAAGCCTTCTCTTTGTCTGGCTCCTGGCCACTTCTTCAGTACAAATAAAGAAAAACAGTGTATGGACTTCCCGCCTTTGCTCATTCTTCTCGGTCTTTTTGCCTCCCATTATATGAGATTTTATCATTAATAAAAAGAAAAATTTAAGTCCTTCCTTGACAGTTCCTCCTGGTAATGAGATTGTAATCTGAATGCTCCCATCCTTTGAAGCACCCATTACAGGTACAGGTACATGGCCCTCTATCTTGGCATCATTTGCTACAGTAAGTACTATTTTTAATGCTCATATGTGTACTTTGGCTAGTAGGTTGGTTATTTTATCCTTTGTTTCTTCGGTCAATGCTTTTATACAAAACATGACCTGATGCTGATGCTTTATTAACTTCTACTTTCTTACTGTCATCCAAACCAAGAGCAAACCTCTCTTTTTTCTTCCTATGTATATTTTACAGATAATGACCTGCTATTTCTTTCTGTCATCTTTACTTCTGAAGACCAAGAAATCTTTTATATCTCTACAATTTCTCTATTATTCTCTAAAATCTCCTTATTATCACTGATTATTGCTGTTATGTTATGATGGTTAAAATCACCATGTCTCCAAGAAACATTTCTCTTCTGAGTTACTTAAAAGGACATTTACATTTAATTATTCTTATTTATTTCTTCATATTTTTACCTCTAGGTGTTACTTTTCCATTATCCCCATAGTTCTGCTTATCTGTATTTCTGACATTTTCTATGTTTTCTTTGTGTCAGCCCCATCTTCAACTCTACTGTCTTAAAAACAAACCAACTGACTTGTTCATTTTCACTTTCTCTCTTCTATTTTTTTTTTCCCAATGCAACGAAATGAAACAGGACTTCAAGAAAACTAATTTAATCAGCCTCAACTTACCTTCAGGCTGTTTGTGGCTGGAGAAGGGCCCAAACTAAAACCATAAGGTCAGCAGCCCTTTCTTCCTGTACTTTCCCCATTATCTAAAGAGAGATGTGCCCAAGGCCACATCCAGACTTTGCCAGTAGTCCCTACATTTCATAATGGACTAAAGTAAACTTGGCCTCAGACCAGTTCTTTCTTCTAGGATGCTGGGTCTCAACAAATCTGCATCTGGAATGACTTCCTACGTAACCCCCTTGTACAGCTGCATATAACTGGGCCTGCACTTTGAATAGAAACCCCCTTCAGCTATAGCTTGTGACAGCAAAAACCAAGATAATTGAAGAGTAAAATGGAAGAGAAAGTGAAAGTTGAAAAGATCTCCAGTGGTGCAGAAGACAACAGCTTCTGAGGACTGTTTTGTCTGCAACGCTATTTAGGGTGGGACACTTTGATTCTTTCCTCATTTCTTTAGCCACATAAGGGTCTACGTTGCAAAGAGAGACAAATGAAGCCCTCCCTACATTACAGATGAAATTGTGCAGTGATCAGAGAGACACAGAATTGCTGTAGGACTAAGAAACCCCACAGGGCCTCAGAGAACTTACAGCCTTTCATTAGGGAGAGACTTCTTCCTCCTGTTCTGTCCTGTTAGGAGTCTGCTAATGAAATCCTTCTTGGGGACATGTTCAGCAGCTTGCACTGCAAGCAGTTCAAAGCTGTCTGCATGTAGTCTAATACAGTGACACCTCTGCCTGGTAAGAATGAGAAACACCGATATTTTAAGTAGCTTTTCCTGCTTATTTAGATGTTTGCTCTTTGATGCTGAAAGCTACCTCCACCACTTGCCCAGGGATCCGAGCCCACTTCCGCTCCAGCAGCTACCATCTATAGATGGGAATACAGCAACCAAAGCAAGGGTGATCATGAAAGCTTCTGTGTCTGATCCAGGAAGCTAGAAAGCACTTTTGTTTACGGATTGCAAGCAAACAGGCCTAGGTACAGTGTACCTACATATACTTTTCAGGCAAACTGTGTGAGGCAGGGAGAAGAAAGGTCTGTCCTAGGGAAACGCTGTGACAGAAATACCAGTTATAAAGTTAATTTGGATTCAGAGACGATGCATCAGAATTCCCTAACTCTGAACAGATCACATTTTGGGCAGACAGAGGAGGCTTTTTTAGAGAGGTAAGTGAAAAAAAAGAGGAGTCGAAATTGCAGCTTGGACATAGTGGTGATGCCTCGCTGAAAAGGGAGCCCAGGCACCCCCAGAAACAGGAGCTGGCAATTCACTGGGGGAATAAAGATCCCAGTGAGCCTGGGAAAAACAAACAGGTCCTTCTGGGGAGCGAACTGTTTTTCAGGATTCCTTGGCAGGCGACCAGCTACTCTGCTTTGTAAGGTCTTGTTCTTCCTTGCAAGGAGGAAAAAAATAGCTGAAGGGCTCCCACTTTATTGAATAAGGTCATCGTCATGCGCTCAGAAGGACCAGTGCTGCTGTGCCTCATTGTGAGAGCTATGGGGTGTAGCTGCACATTGCAGGTGCTTGAATAAACAACACCACTACTTTCAGAGAGCAGAAAATGTATATAAGACAAGCTTAATGGCTTCTGCAGGGCCAGCCTTCCCTTCTGAACCCCCTCCCACACCCTGGCAGCCTCCAGCCTGACACCACTGCCTGGCTCTGTGCGTGACAGCAGCAGGAGGCCTTTTCTCCCACAGGAACAGCCAGTGCCACCCAGATAGGCTATGGGAAGGTTTAACTCCCTGCTGGCTGTTCACACGCAGGGAGGCTGTGCCACACAGATATCTCTTTCCTGAACTACTTGTATTTTTCCCTTTACTTACCTTCCCCATTCCGGCATGAGCATGTCCCAGCTTGACCACTACAGGGAAATTTGGAGTCGTGATCTGAAAGACAGAAGAAGGAACTCATTAGTCTTTATTTCCAGCCATTGTATTTGAAATTGTTTACTTTCATTAGGTAGCTTTTAACCCCTGCCTAGATGCTGATGGGAAGATAAACAGGTCCAATAAAGACTGCCCAGGTGGCAGCACAATAAGCAAGTGGGTCTTTGCTGGGACACACATGGTTGGAAACGGAGGACAGGCAGAACTCCTCAGATCTGACCCTCTTTTGCTGCACGATAAGAGGAGCCTCTAAAACCATTTATTTTTTTCCTCACAGTGTATGTGTGGATATGCATACACTTGTGTGCATGTAAAAAACCCTACCTGCCAGCATGGATACACGAGCACTTTCGGACAATGAAAACATTTGAATTCTAAGAAAGATGAGGGTTCTTTCTCTTTTAACAGAGACTGCTTTAGCCTTCAGTGTGAGTATGAGCAGTCCCTCTGCAGATCCCATTCCCCTCCCTCCAGCAGTGGTGGGGGAAGGCAAGGGGAACAAGGGCCAGCTCTAGGGTACAACTCACAAAGTCCATCTATTCATAAAGCCTCTCCCTTTCTCCTCGAACTTAGGGGTGGGTGTGGGGAATAAAAGAGAACAAAGAAGGGTTGGGATCAGCAATAAAAATAGTGAAAAAATTATGTCATGTCTTCACTCTGGCTCTTGTGGTGTTTACATTGGGTAGGGTCCTGCCATCTCAGCCGTGCAAGTGCATCTTAATGTGCACGTGGGATTTTACTTGGAGAGAGCAGAAGTATCCTCTCTGCCTCCTGTTCCCCAGCTTGTGCAGGGATTCACTTGCAGGGATTGGCTGAGAGTTAGGTTGCACAGACACGTAGGAAGTGCCCATACCAGGAAAGCGACCAGGTCTGTCTGATCTATCTACTATCCCTTTGATACATAACACACTAATTTTTATTGCGTATTTTATTTGCTTTCATGGGAAGTGCCCTAAAAGAAACTTCTGTCTACCTAAATACCTGAAACACTGAGCTCTATTCATCAAGCAGTTAACCTGGAGATCCGGAGTTGAGTTTTGACAGATAAATGGCTCTCCTATTTATTTAAGTTTCAGAACAGATAAACAAACTGTTCTTGTGCTAATTACCAATTGTCTGTATGGACAGGCAGGCTCTACGCCCTAAAGATAGAATGGTGCTGCTGTCTCCATCTGCGACAGCCCGCTATAAATAACAAAATTAGTAAGCAATGCCGATGTTTTTCTGTTCAGCTGCTTATGCAGAGAAATGTCATGGGAGAGGGGAGCAGTGAGTGCACTGCAGTCTCAGACAACCTGCATCACTTGTGGAGACATTCTTCAGGCAGAAAGCTGATGGACCTGGTGAGGCTGCACCTCAAGTGCTATGTTCAGTTCTGGGCCCCTCACTAAAAGAAAGACATGGAGGCCTGGGAGTGTGTCCAGAGATGGGGAACAGAGCTGTGAGCAGTCTGGAGAAGAAGTCTGATGGGGAGCAGCTAGGGGAGTTGGGCTGTTCAGTCTGGAGAAGAGGAGCTCAGGGGAAACCTCATCGCTCTCTACAATGATCTGAAAGGAGGTTGTGGTGAGGTGGCGGTCAACATCTTCCTCCAGATAACAGTGATAGGATGAGAAGGAATGGTCTCAAGCTACACCATGGGAGATTCAGATTGGATAGTAGGAAAAAATTATTCTCAGAAAGAGTGGTGCTGCATTGACTGGCACAGGCTGTCCAAGGAGGTGGTGGAGTTACTGTCCCTGGAGGTGCTCAGAAATCACGTAGATGTGACACTGTGGTTAGCTGGTGGTTGGACTAGGTGATCTTAGCAGTCTTTTCATTCTATGATTCTATGACACTCCATTTCATGACACGGAAGGAACCCTCAGCAGCAATATGCCACCGTGCCGGGACAGGCCAGCAGTCCTGTGACAAGAGACCCTGATAGGGGGCCTTCCTGAAGCCCCACAGTTAAGATAAGCATATGTCCGGACACATGAGTTTATGCTCTATTTCTCCTTTGCCTCTCCAATTAATTGTAAGAGCTTGAAACTTCATTAGCTGCTGGCACTTGTGAGTCAGAGTGCTGCACCTGAGGATAGGACTATAAACAAACTGTGCCAGGCCTTTAGCTCTGGAAGATAAAAGGGATCCCAGCAGCCAGTGCACCCACTTGTTTGGGCTTAGGGACACCTGGCCTGCTTCCCATCTCTGACATCTGTGCCTTGTGCATACTGCTTGAGCCAAAGGCAATGTCTGTTTCCAGTATGCAGGAAAAGCAGGCCACAAGTTTCATGCCCCTGGCAAGGGGATGAAGATGTGGACGAGATAGATAACGTGGTATCGTCAGCTCCAAGCAGTGAGGCAGGAAGCCATGGTCCTGCTGTCCCGGCTGTGTGCCCTACCTGCAGATTCTACTGAGGGAGCCTGGCCCGAGCACATGGCCTGAGAGTGGGAAGCATCTGTTTTCCTGTGTACATGCAAAGAAAGTTTGGGATTCAATAAACAACCCAAGTTTCGTGCTAGCCTGGGAGAAACCGCAGGCAAAGCTCTGCTCAAGTCTTTTTTTCTTTGCTTCTTGGAAATGTGATGTCAGCTTTCTTGGTGAGGCTTTGCCTCATCCCAGCTATTGCTGGAGCAGGCTGGAGCCACAAGCCACTTGGGCTGACCATGGTGCCAGGGACTGGGGCTGCAAACCTGTGGCATCCTCATCAGGAAAGCTGCAGCTCCAGAGAAATGTCAGCACAGGGCTTCCTGGAAACGCATTTCCATCACCAAAACCTCATACCAGTATAATTTCTTTGTATGTGAACCCACCTTATGGAGAAAACAAAGGAAAAAGGGAGTGTATGCATTTGGCTGGATTTTTAGATGGGTGTATCTAGTGATAATGGAGTGCACTTAGACTGTGCTGAAGTTGAGTGAGAACGAAAGCTCTCAATAATCAGTAGCACTAAAGAAACCAGAGTCCACAGCCACCTGATCTGAGAGTTAGGATGCTGCTGGTTAGGTGCTGGACCTAGTTCTGAGCACCCTGCTCTAGCTGTACGTGTCCCTGATCATTGCAGGGGAGTTGGACTAGATGACCTTTGAAGGTCCCTTCCAACTCAAACAATTTTGTGACTCTTAAGTGGTGGAAGTGACGTGGGCTAGACCAATCAGTGGAGATATTGTGAGCCTCTACCGCATCCTGGTTGTGATTTCTTTTGTAATGAGGTGGCCAGTCAGAATACTTGGCAAGCACATGGATGGATGGGGAAGCTGAAGGAAGAGAGGATATATATTACATGTGTTAATATGGTGCACACAGAGACCCGATGAGTAGTTCTGGGGGTGGCCACAACAGCCACAAGAGCAGACCCCTGAGAAGAGGGTTTACACACACTTAGTCATAGATTTCCTGGGAAAGAAGATGCTTCTAATCAAAGGACAACACCAGAGTTTAATAAGAAAGGCATGTCTTTAAAAAAATGGTGCAAAATAAATGTCTATGTCTTTCTGTGTGTTTGTTTGTGTTTCGTAATGGCTCTTTTTCTTGGAGAAATGGGGAAAGAAAGCTTAGATGCTTTTAAAATGTGCAGGAACTGTTGACAGGGCTGGTACAGAGGATGGCTGTGGGATTCGGAGTTGGACTGCGGCACTGCGGCTAACTCAGCGATCAGATGTGGAAGTGTTACTTCATACACACAGCTCAACCCTTTGAATTATTGAATTAAAATCCTATAAACTGATTCCTAGATGCTGTCACACAAAAGCGTTGAGATGGCCGTGTTTACAGATGTGTCTAGAACTAAGTGTATGGAGTCAAGCAGGAGACTGAATCCTAAATTAGGGACTTTGGTTGGGGAGACATGGATGGAGGACTTCAATAGCCTAAAGCAAGTCATTGTTGCCCTTGATTTTATGGGCTCTGCTCAGTGTGCAGTGTCACTGCAAAGATAACTCTGCAGTTAATCAGTATTTTGTCAGTGATGTGTAAAACTGAGTGCTGGTATGCATACATTTAGCTTCTATTTGAACACATATGGCTGTGAACTATGACACTTTTCCCGTTACTCTCTGCCCCTCCTTTCCAACTAAAAATGGGATTTGCAGTACTTCTTGTAAGTGTGTAGGTATCTTCTGTATTTATTTCTGGTGGAGCAGTAGAACAGAGGTGGATATAAACCGACCTTCAGGAAGATACCGTAGACAAAACCTGATTTATTATGTAAGTACACTATTTCTAAGTCTTTTGGTTCACTGGGGCTATCAAGAGATGCTGGCCATAGGTCTGTGGTTTAATATAATGTCCTGTCCATAAACAATGCTGAATGCCACTTTTGGTTTCCTTCAGCCATGCTCAGTTTCATGCATTAGTTCACATCCACGTCATTCAGCACAACACTTCTAGTTTCCAGGGGCTACTCTTCTGCAGAGACTTTCCAATCAACACTAACATTAATACTCCATGCAGCAGTAGCATCATGCTTCATACTGGGAAGGGTCTGGGGCAGATGGGAAATGGGACACCAAAGCTTTAGTCTCTTGGCAGCAGTATGGTATCACTATAGCATCTAGTGTTTTCAAATCAGGCCTGAAGTCTCATTGCACAGGGTACTGCAAAATTTTTGCTTCACCCTTCCCCAAGACATAATCCTGGGATTTTTGTTTTTATTTTTTTTTTCAAGCTTATATGCTGTGAAATGGACTTTTCTGTTTATTTAGCTGTCTTTGCTTGTAGGATGACAAAGTCGGGTCTGAGTGGGTACCTAATGGGTTATGGGAATGTTGCTCATGCCCTTGAGAGCTGAATGTTGAAAGTAATGTGTGTGGCGTGTCCCTGGAGTCAATTAAGTTGGAGGAGCAATGAATATATATGATTTTCTGTAAAAGCACGCAAGCTGACTCAAACACAGAGGAAAGTAATGATGTCATGGCATGACGTCATTGTGTTTATGGAACTATCTTACTGAAGGTCTAAGCTAAAGATCAATGCTGATTACACGTTGGCTTTGCCAGACATGGCAATGCCAGAGCTGTACAGTGAAATATGGAGGAGAGGAAGAATTACTGCTCCCTGTTATTTGCTCACTCGTGTAATCACCAAATCCATGCAGAATGGCTGACTCAGTGGATTAACACTTGGGCCCCATGGAGGTTTGTGGAGACCAGTGTATGATAGACAAGTCCTCTGCTGTTTGCCAGATCAGGAACAGTGTGAGAGAAAATAAGCAACAATAGCAGAACATATTGAACAGTAAGAGCTGCCAGCATTCACATCTGTGCTCTATTAAAGACACGTGATACAGATTCCTTCAAAGCACACACACGTGTGTTCATTACTGTATCATAATTGCAGAGCAATGAATTAAAATTCATTAGCTGGGGAAAGAGGCCCTGTGCTTCCAAACCAAATGAATTCAATCTTGAGGAGGAGTTAAGTGCTGGGATACTCGTGACAGGAGTACTTTAGACATAGCTGTGTCAAGAAGCACTGTGCAAGGTAGGATCTGAAGCACTACAGGGGTTGGGAGACTGGGAAACAGCAGCATACAGTAAAAGGGGAGACAGCACTGCCTCTTAGGATGAGATAAGTTTTACAGAGCTTTGCTGAGTTGGGGGTGATGAAATCAATGCTGTGGGCAATACTTTGGGTAGTTTGGGTAGTTTGTAAGGGAAGATCGTAGAATCAAATGGGAACAAACTAAGACATGGCACAAAGCACTGTGAGGCCAGAGGCCAGCATTTTAGCAAGCAAGTGCAAGGTTTGGGAGGTGTCACAAAGAATAGGCAAGAATGAGGTTGCTAATAACAAGGTTGTGAGGAGAAAAAACATTCACTAATTTGAAGGGGACGTCACTGCTACAGGCCCAAGATGAACAAGGACAAGTGCAAAGCAGAGTTAGATTTAAGATGCCTTAAATGGATGGACTTCTGCTCATTTCATTTAGTGCTGGAGCCAAGACCTCTAGCTTCAAATAGAATGAACACACTGAGTAACTAGAGGGAGATGTGGCAGTACTGAGTGTGCGCTATGAAGTGAGATCAGCAGTGCCTTGTTTTGGGAAGACCCTTCATGGTGGTAAAAACCTAGCCTTTGATCCTATCATCATTGCTTCTAAAAAGCACAGCACACACACACAAAAGAAAACCTAATAGCAGTATGACTTAGTCCCCACATTCTCAAGAGAACTAACCACAAACCACTGTTTCGGGGCCCGTGACACTTGCTGTGGTTAGAAGCAGGTGGAAAGGGTTAAGGACAACGTGGAACTTTTTCTCCAATGTTACTTCAAATTCTCTTCTAGTTGATACAGGATGCCTTTGGGTTCCCAGTGGTCCCTCACAGCATTTTGGAGGATGAAGAGTGTGAGCATGTTATATTATTCTCATTCCCTTGGTGCTTCCAGTGTGAGAATTTTATGAACAAGTCCAAACAAACAGATGCTCAGCAAAAAAATAATATAGCATATTTGTGAGTGCTTTTACGTACACACATACCTAGCAGTTCTGCTCAATACATCCCCATTACCTCTGAGAGGAATACAGGGCAGGTTTTTAAAAGGTCATTATGTGTACCTGGAAATGTTTTATTTCTTAATGTTTGGGGTTTGCTTATCCTCTGTTTGTCACTGCTGCCATTAAGGAAGCCTCTTGTGTTTCCTCACTTGCTAGGAGAGTGAATACATTCTGATGTTAAAACAAAATTGCTAACGTTTTTTTGCCAGATGCAGTGGGAACAGAAAAGGAAAGTCAAGAGGAAACTCAGAAATGTTGTCTCCCTTATCCTAACCTGAATTGAGTATTTTTGCCGTGTTTTTCTCAAACCAGAAATTTCCTTTCCCCACATCAAGGCATTTCAGGGAGAGAGATGGTGAGTGCCAACTGTTGATAAGGTGGAGAACTCTCTAGGAGTTTGCCTTTAATGGGTTACCTTTGGGAAAACTGTAGTGCCTCGTGTGTAGTAGAAGCTACAGGAAACAAGTAGAGGGATGAAAATGATCTATAAAATTATGCTGGAGTCTTCAAAGCCATCCCTCATTCACGAACCCCTAGGGTTCAGAAGACACTGGTCAACACTGCTCTTCACTTGGAAACCTGTTTCTTTTTCGGAGCAAACTCTGATTTCTCACTGATTTCACAATGACCAGCATAGGGTTTCTTTGGTGAGAACAAAACTTCCCTGGTCTCCACAATGGAAAATCCCTTCAGGAACAGGCCTCATGGAGCAAGGAGGCCTCGCTGGAGCTGATGCCTCACCTATTAGCGTGGGTCTCTAACCTCAGACTGTGTCCAGCCGCAGACGCATTCCTGCCTCCAAAGGGCAAAGCAGATGCATTCCCAGCTCTTCTACCAAGTGAAGCCACATGCCCTGATGGTGATGCTCGGGGAATCACACCCTTCCAAGAGCTTGGTCAGGATTCCACAACATTCTGCAGCACATCCGAGAGCAATGCAGCTACACCAGTGCAAAATGAGAAGTGGACTGTGGGCTTGTCAGTACAATCAACAAGACATATTCTTCCTGACAAGGAAAAGGCTCCGATGTTTCACTGCTGCTGTAAATGTGCCAGTGACCACAAGTGGCCTTGGCTGACATTGCTGTGTCAGTCATTAGAAGGCAAAGGCCACAAGTAATGAACCATGGATGTTGCCTAGTAAAAGGAATGGGATACCATGATCTGTTGGAACACTTGAGATGCCCTCTGGGCTCCTGAAAGCCGGCTGAGTGATGGATCCTCCTTTCTTCTTGCCATTCTTCAGCACTCAGAGCTATAGAAGCGGTGGCACAGAGAACCAGACAGTCCCTGTCTGTCTGTTTTGGAAAAATCCATGGTTTATTTTTATAATTTACTGGGCCAACACAGCAAGTAATCATAGAATCACAGAATCATAGAATGGCTTGGGTTGGAAGGAACCTCATGGATCATCAAGTTCCAGCCCCCTGCCACAGGAGGGGGTGCCAGCCTCTAGATCAAGTACTAGATTGCACTGCCTTTACTAATGCTCCAGAGCATGAGAGGCTTTGGACATAGAAAAGAATGGGGAACATGGGAAGTGTCATACTGCAGCTGGTATCTCAGGGTACACCTATACCAATAAATTAGCAATGCCATAGCAAGGACAATGGCCTTGAATTCCCTATAGGGATAAATCTCCAAACAATTCCTAAGCACAACACAGAAACCAACATGAGTCTGCAGTCTTTTTCTGCAGGATATGTTGGAGTTTGAACTGCACACAGTGCCTGAGCTGCCCTGGCACTGTATGATTCGCTACTGTAAACACAGACTATGTCTGTCACACAGGGCTGTGCAGCAGAATAGTTTTTATCTCACATTATACCATATCTGTGTATGTTCCCTCATTTGTGTTATATGTTGGTTGTGTAGATGGAAGGTCTATGACATGCACAGTAGATTTAAACTGCAATACAACATACCATTCCTGTATGATAATTTTCACTGATTATCTTTTTCATACTAAATTCATGGTGGCTGCATTTTTTACCTGCTAGCACAAATATTTAGATCACATTTTTTTAGTACTCATTTCTTTCCTCCACTGACCTGGAAAGTCAAGTATTACCTCACATGAGAAATGTTTATGCCATGGGCTCACCTTGTCCTGTTTTACAGCCAGATCTTATTTTAAACATTTTGAGCCCCTAGGCTTATGCAGGAATCCAAATACTTTACCAAGTGGCCTGGCAGTGAGATACACATGCCCTTTTGTTTTGTGGTCACTCCAACTGCCTGGTTCTTAAAAGAGCAGAGTAAAAGTCTTCAAAGGCATATTCCATGGGCCCATCTCCTTCATGGTCTGTGCATGACACTGAATCCTGGCAACAACTCTTCAGAGTCCTGAACTTGTAACATCTTTTATGGGTACCTACAGTAGATGGAGGCCAAGTGTGAACTTTGTTCTTCCCATATTCTCATTCTTGTGCTTCACATTTTCAAGCTTCCTTCTTCAGATAAAAATCTTGTAGGTTTCTCCAGACTAATTTTTGCCTTATGTCATAGACACTGAGGGCAGAGAGGCAGCCATTGTATTCTATGGCTGAGTTACCTCTGTGTCACTTGAGGATACTTAGGAACTTTCAAATGGCAAGTTTTTGTTAAGAGACAAAAAATGGAGGAATTTCACCATCTCTCCAAATTATCTGGAGGAAAAAAAATAAGGTTCTAAATGCAAATTCTGTAGCAGAAAGTTTAATGTTTCAACAATTCTGTGAATGAACGCCTATCAAATATTTTGGTGCAACAGGGAAATAAGGTGCTTCCAGCCAGTAAAAAGAAAGTATTCCTGATATTCATTTTATTTCTTAAATTCATGAGGATTTTTGACTTCGGGATAGGGAAGCTTTGAAACCCTTCAAGCACTGAGGAAACCTTCTCCTACCCAGGGTGTAAGGGCGTAGGCCCACAATAGCACCGTGTGGGCATTTGTCTCCCTCTTGTGGCTCCTTCCACAAGATGAGACACGATCCTGCCACATCTGTTTCCTAAAAAGACATCAAAGCTTTCAATGAAGTGGAAAAAAGGCATTAAGGGGGTGTCCTGTGTGATTACCCTATCTGCAAACTTTGCCTGCGCCTCAGTGGTAAGAGGAAACCCAGTTTGACATTCTGAGTAAAGAAGGAACAAGGAGTTGAGCAGGCTGCACATTAGACATAGGCAGGGTTATTTTCAGCTGGGACTGGCTGCTGTTGACATCTTTCCCAGCCGTAATGAGAAAGGGGCTCCTCAAGTGAATGCATTCAGAGGAAACAGAAGAAACCACTGTGTGGGTCAGCCTTTTTCATCTCACAGCCACCACCTCGGTCAGCAGCGTTTTTTCCCAGCTGAGCACACACATTGATGTATGGCAGGCTGCAGCGGCCAGGAACAGTGAGCAGCAGGAAGCAGAGAAATTCCATTCGCAGTAACACAGAGACCCTCTTCTTTAGCCTGGGCAAGCCTGGAGTGGCAAAGGATGCTGTGGTCTCCATGAGCCCACTCCTTCTGTTTTGTCTGGAGAGAAAGGGTTCGCCCTTTACTGGAAAAAGAGGTGGAGACCTGAGCTGATTTCATCTGTGAGGCAATATCTCCGCTTCTCTGGGATAAATGAGGCAGATGTGAGTGAGCCGGTCCACGCCTAGTGAAGGAAGATATTTGTTTCTTTCCCAGGCTGTTATGGGATACAGGTAGGATTTTGGAATGTGGGCAGGAACCAGCATGGAGGTGCATGGGCATGTGCACAAAAGAAGGGCATTTGGCCAGCTGAAGACAGGGAGAAGAACAAGAAGAAACAGGAGCAGAGGCACCCCTCACATCTGTTGCTGACCCTGTCCTCTATCTCACTGCTGTATCAGCCTGGAGCTTGCTCAGAGCAAAGCCCAAGACTAGTCCTGAAAGATGGGTGCTTGTTTTCTTGTTACAATTCTACCTCTTTTCTTCCAGTCAGACCTCATGCCATTAAATTATTTCTCCAAGCTGGCTGCTGAAGTCTTTCATGGTGGTTCTTATTTTGTTTCTCATGGATGTAGTGCCAGCACCTCAGAAACACAGCAGTTGAACTCTGATAACCGTGATGAAAGAACAGTTGCTATTGAAATGTATAGACAAAACTTCAGGGGAGTGGGAGTTCCTTTCAAACAGAGAAGAAAAAAAAGAAAGCTTTTGTACTCACAAAGAAAAAATACGTGCTCACTAAAAGAAACTAAATCATACCTCAATCTGTGTGGACTACTCAAAACCTGTGAGACAAAACCTAGTTCCAGGCGGCAGATGCCAACTGGGCTTTTCACTTTTTCTTGATTTTATTTCTGAAACTCTGAAATCAAGGAGATTTTTGCCTACACTGATCCTGGTGGACTCCTCAGTTGATGGGATTTTACCCATCAGCTGCGGGTAGGACAATGGAGAAGGTGTTAAAATTCCCCATGCAGAGGTGGCTCAATGAGAGCAGCAGATAATCAGGGTGTGTGTGTGTGCACTTCTAGACTTCGATAATGAGACACTCTGATACTGGACCTTGAGGACGGAGTACTATTTCATATGAATTTTGTAGACAGCCCTAATTAGCTAAATTAGTTCGTCTGCATTGTAAATGTAAAGCAGTGCACACTGATTTTTTCTCTAATTGTGGCACTGCAGTGGTGATGGGTTGGAGACTTTAACTTTCTCATTAGTACTTAGCTTCAGGTATTTGTGAGAAACCACAGCCTCCAAAAGCTCCCACTCCTGTCCTAATTTTGACCCACCAGGTTTTAATGGGTGAAGAGAAAGCAGAGAAAGCGATGAAAGCCTTTGGTTCTCGTACCATTCAGCAAACCTCCGGCTGGCATTGGCATTGTATGGGAACTCTTGTGGGGATAAAAGCAAATTCTGTACAGATGTGGCCCCTCCTGAGGCTGCCCTTTGAGGCCTGTTGATTCTCAGAACAAAAAGCACGCAGTGACTGGCAGAGGATTTCCACAGAGGGCTCCGAGTGAAGTTATTTTAAACTGATCCCACAGCACACAGGGCCTTGGTGGGAAGGGTTCCCAAAAGCACAAATGCTGCTGTGCCCCTCTGTATGTAGTGAATTTTTCAGTAACCTCCACTGAAGCAGAGATGCCTGCTCCACACAGTGGGGCACTGCATGGAGATCCTCTGAGCTGATCGGCTCATGAAGCACATTGTGATGCAGACTCACCAATATGGAGCCAGGAAATATATGGTTGGATGAATGTGGCAAAAAAGACACATGTAGATGGCTTATGCAGGGACAGCCCAGGCACTTCTAGGGCCGTTCTAGGGAGGGGGACAGGGGTGAACACACGTGGATCTGAATGTCTGTCTGTTTTTGCATCTTGGTCTCCACCCATGAGAAGTTAATGGTGCAAAGTCATCTGGTTGGGTATCTCTGTGCCTGCTGTGAAGACATGCTCAAGGAGCACTGATGAAAAATCCTGCCCTTTCTTCCTAAACCCTCACAGAGGGAATTTATGAGGCATGATATGAAAACCCTGCCCCGTGAAAGGATTAACCAGCTCTAAGAAACTGGGAGTGGTAAAGGTGGTCCCTCCTGAAACAAATCCCACTGAGAGTATGATTGCTGATTAAACTGAGACTTTGCATAGTAAAACTGTAATGAGGTAGGAAATTTGATTATGTCTATCAATCCAGGCATCTGACATCATGGGGCTTATGTTATCCTGAGCTCATCACTATGGCAGCGTGGCATCTCACACGTAAAGACTGAAACCCTGGACTCACTGAAGGCAATGGGAGTTAGCTTATTCACTTCAATAACACTATGGTTTATTTTGCAATGTTTGGTAAAGATTGTTTATCTCAAATTCCTCTCTCACTCTGAGATATTTTCACTGTTCTATTGCTTGATGATGAAACTTTTAAGCAACCCTCTGAGGACGGCCTTTTGTGCCAACAGTTGAGGCTAAATGAGAGTAGGAGGGCTGCTGAGATGCTGTGGTCAGCCACTTCTGATGCAAGGTCCCAGGGGTATGTGGGTCACAGCTGCCTCGAGGCACCCTAGTGGTAAGGAGAAGCAAGTGCTTCTGGGAACATGGAACAGTGCTGAGCAAGCTCAGAAAGTCAGGAAGGGATGGACCATGTAGCCTCTCTCTTCTCCTCTGAAGAAAGGTTGAGGGAATTGGGCTTATTTAGTTTGGAGAAAGTTCCGGGAATTTAAGTTGGATGTTAGGAAGAAATTCTTTACTCAGAGCGTGGTGAGGTACTGGCACAGCTGCCCAGAGAAGCTGTGGTGCCCCATCCTTGGACACACTCAAGGCCAGGTTGCATAGGGCCCTGAACAGCCTGAGCTGCTGGGAGGCAGTCCTGCACATGGCAGGGGGTTGCAATTGGATGATCTCTAAGGTCCCCTCCAATTGAAGCCATTCTATGATTCTGTAATGACTCTGATTCTTACATGAGATCTCAACCAAATGCACTATGGTTGCCTCTTGGAGGGGAGCAACAGCATTTACATGTGCATACAGGGATGGACCTCACAAGGTCGAGCAGGCCTCTCAGCCAGCTTACAGGCTATAGCATGCTCTCTGATCTGAGCCTGCTTCGGAGCTCTGGGTAAAAGCTTCTGAGGGATGTGGAGCCTCCTTCTCGCACAGTTCTCAGAAATGTGTCCTGCTCCTTGCCTTCCTTTCTCTCCCAAACAGGACCCTCTCCTTCAAGTGAGTCCAGTTGCTCAACGAGGGCACAGGGACTGTTCAGGAAAGTCTGTGACTGTTGCCTTTATGGTGGCATGGGCCTGTACTACACCAATACTGGCCTGCAGTCATGGGCCTAGTTCGACCCAAAGTTTTCATGTTGCCAAGGTAACATGAATCATTTCTATATGTGATTTCATCCTTTTATGCTATAAGCTAATTGATTCCTTGTACCACAATATGTTCCAGCTGTTGGTCTTTATCTGTTTCTGGGTTTCCTCCGTCACTCTGGTGCATGGGTAATTTAGAAATGGTTCCCACATTTTCTCTTTTACTTCAAAAGGAACAAGAAAACAAAAACACACACAGGAAAAATCTGTTTGCTCTTCACTGTATTTCTCCGTATGAGAGACTTTGAGATCAAATTTCCTAAAATATTACCTATCAAAGGGCTATTTTGACTCTGCTGATGCAGAACAGAACTTCCTTGGTGACACTGTACATGTAAACACAGAACGGGCACAACGTAAGCAGTACATTATGTGACAAATCCAACCTTAATCTTTAATGCAGTGTACTTGTCCAAGCTTACAAAGGCTGGCTTAGGTGTGAGGGAGAATGAAGACCCTTTAGTTTATTTGCAAATACTGGTGTGATTCTTCTGTGTCCCTGCCAATAGATGACAACAATTACATTGTTGTCAGAACCACCAGGCTTTCTTGAGGGGTGGCTAGGTGTTACACAGACCTAGATGGACAACTGGAGATCTTGTATCTAGCTTCAAACAATCCATGTGAAACATGAATTAAACAGATCCTGTTTCTTGAATCACAGCTTCAAAACATTTCCCAATACCCAAGAGAAAGATAACAACTAACATGCTTTCAAGATATAAAGCACCATAACAGTTTTAATTATTTTCCACTGCAAATATGTTATAAAGGGAAAAGAAGAGGTATAAGGAGTTGCCCAAAGAGGTGGGTGAACTTGGCAATAAGATTCAAAGCTGACCTTTTCAAGAGCTGCATTAATCACTGGCTAAGCTAGCATCTGACTCGCAACTTCAACAGAAGTTTATGGAGAAGTTTATGAGAAGTTTATGGAGAGAGTGAGGGAGAATTTTTCAGCGAATTGTGAGGAAGAAATGAAAAAGGAAATCTTTGTAGGGGATAGGTGTGAATTGCAAATGTGTTTACTAAGTGGGGTGAGGCAGAGGGTATTTGCTTTAATTCAGTGCAAATGTTATGGGAGGCAGATGCTCATGAATACCCTGATCCTTGGTTCCTACTGCTCCCATTTCCTGAGTGCTCTCCTTTGCTTACAGCTTATTAATGGGAATCAGAGACATTAAGAATTAAACACCCAGGTGCAAACTGAAGGAGCTCTGAATTTCAGTGACCTCTATTTCAGGCTCATTAGTTTGGGGAGTGTCAGTTGGTAGCCAGAACTTTCCTCTCAAGGGATAGCTCACAAAACAGAAATCTATTGTACAGTCATGTTCAAGAACAGGATAATCTGCATCATGAAGCCTGCAATACTGTTGGGCAAATGTCTCCAGCAAGGAGCAGGACAGATTTAAAATGCATGAAATTTTTATAATGAGAGGAGTTCATACCAACTCCAAACGACATTAAGAAAGCTGTTCTAGCATTCTTCTCCACAGATGTGATCTGACTGAGGTTACAGCACTCTGGCATTTTGGGTCATACTTGAGGCGTGGGCCATACCACAAACTTGATTATGGGCAGTGTGAAGTGTGAGGCTCAAACATGACGTGCGTGTTAGCAGCAGTGCAAGGCTGGGACTCTTCCTCCTTGGTGATGAGGCAGCCCAGGCCCAGCTGGCCATGAAAAGCGTTGGCCACTGAGTGAACCTCTTGTTTAATAGTTCTGAGTTATGCTTGCGAAGTGGTGCTTTGTGTGTCAAGTGAAGGAGGGAGATGATAGAAGCGTGCCTACATTGTGCTCTAGATCAGATGCAGGCAGTAGGATGAGAGGAAGTCCCCCAGGGACCTTACTTCTTCAAAATGAGGGGTTTGTACTGGTTGTAGATGACACTGAAAAGCACTCTGTATGCTGTCAGGTGGAAATAATAGTGCATTTGCATCATGCTTCATCTCCTGTTCACCCTCCTTACTGCAGAAATAATAGTCTGATTCCTCAGATTTAGGAAAATAAGCACTTAAATCTGGAGTTCAGTAGAGGTGCTCATTTTGAGAAAATGGTTAATGTAAAGCCAACACTAGCTTGAAAACAGAGAACACTGCCTCCAATAATGGGCAGTAGTCCAGTGATGTCAGTGTCTGGCCAAGGCCTTCAGTGCACTAGCATTGTACAAAACCACAAGGCAAAATCCCAACAAAACACAACTGGTGAAAAAAAAAAAAAAAGAACAGAAAAAGATGGTCAGGACAAAGAAGAATACATTAAATTATGATAGAAAACTATCACTGCTGCTAGATAGGTACTAGGCTATTCAGGGTCCAATCTTGCTCACCCAGTAGAACCTCCTCTGAGATTGATTATTTGACGTACAGAAAGATGAGAAAACACCACGGCCAACCAGGTCCTTCTACCATTCACACAACAGAAAGTTTTCCCAGGTGTGTTGGCCAATTGTGCCCAAGCCAGAATTTCTGTCTTACCTAACCCACAGGCCTGGACGTGATCTGTAGTAAAGCTCCCAGACAGATTTCACAAACTCCTCAGCTTAGATGAAATTTAGGAATGCAATGAGGGAAATAAGCTCTCCTTGAAGAGGAATTCCTGAATAAAATGGAAGAGTTTAGAAATCTGAACTCAGCATATTTACCCTGGTGAAAACCCAGTTTTGAGCACGATCTGACAGAGCTCCGCCTGGCTGCCTTTCTGAGTGGAGTGGAAAACATATTTGTCTGCAAAATCTGTGCATCTGGAAGCGACTTGCAGAGGTGTTGTTTTTTCTTGAGAGAGGATGGTCAGTTCTCAGTGTTTACAAATGAAACTCATGCTAAACACAGTGTAAACAATCCCTGCTTTAAGCATCTGCAGTCAATGTGGACAAGATGTAGGTGAATTATTGTCTTCATTTTGAGAATGAAGAACTGTAACACTGGGACTGACTTGCCACAAATCAAGAAGGCAGTTTCTGGCAAAGCCAAGAATAAGATCCAGATCCCACTAAAACAACCTAACCAAGAACATCCTTTCCACTGAACAATTTAATTAACATAAATTAAGCAGCAAGTTGACACAACATGTTTTTAATTTTACATGTGTACTTCAGAGAACACAAAAATTGCATTTTGTAATCTAAAAATAAACAAACACATATGTCTGTCAGAAAAACAACAGGCGTGAAGGAAAAATAGCTTGGTGCTTTATTATATTTGGTGTGAAGTCCTTTGTTAGGACTAAAATCGTGATGTGATGTGATGTGAAGGAAGAAGGCAAAGAACTCTCTCCTTCTGTGCTAGTTTATTGGGATTAAAAATAATCCTTCTTTTAGGTCTGTACTGTCTGAATACCAGGGCTCTGTGTACACAGAAAAGCCAAATGCTGGGAACTTGAAGCACAGATCCTGTCAAATCTGCCACATCCTCAGTCGGCTCAGTGGTGTTCAGTGTGCAAGAGGCAGAGCTGAGGATTTGCTCGCTCTTATTATCTGCATTTGGATGAGTCCAAAGATGGAAGGAGTCTGGATAGCACCTCAGCCCTCCCATGCACTGAAAAGGGAGACGAGAGCCTAAGAGATACAATAGCAAATCCCACTCAAGGGGAAGATGTCTTTTAAGCTCTACAAATCTGTCTGCCCTTTGAAGCTGGCTACACCAGGCTTCATTCCCAGACAGCAGAGTGAGCATTCCCCTCTAAAATTAAGCCCCTGGCAATTGTTCCCCCCAGGAATAGGCATGTCCTGAGTGCAGGAAAGCTACACATGAGTGACAATAGGATTTAAAGAGCAAGAAAAGAGAGAGGAACCAATTTAGACCTCATGGGAACATCCATGGAGCCTTTTCTACATGCAAAACACTTGCATTGAATTAGGCTACACCAATATAAGCCAGCTGGAAACTGATCAGTGGGGATGGCATTCACAAGGATATAGGAGATTATTCAGCAAGGGCTGCATACCAGTCAAGGGCCATGTAGTCATGGCCAGTCCAAGTCCATGGAGAAGGCCAAAAGGCGACAGCTCTCGTGGTGATCGCTCTTGCACTGCGTGGAGCAAGCCCAGCCATGCGTGTGCATGCTGCACACTCCCAGCTCACAGAAATACCACTGCCTATAAGGCACTGTGCCTGGAACATCTGCCCCTGCTGAGAGCGCATCAGCTGGAGCTCAGTGCTGTGCCACAGGGACTGGGCATCTCCCGGTCAGTCTGGGAACATGGTGGCTGCATCCTTCCAGGGCCTACTCCTGAGACACTTCTCCTGCTTCATTTCATAGTCATTATGTGGACAGGCTTCTGTGGTAGTACCCTGTTTCAGTGAGCAGGTGCCAGTGAGGAGCAGTGTCATTCAGAAAGGCCATGCCTAGCACATGGCATGCCAGGATTGCTCCCAATCCTGTGACCAGGTTTATGTTGTTTGCTGCTAAAAAGTTGGAAATCAGAGACATCAATGAAGCAGACTCCTGCTCCAGTGAGATGCTTCTCACTTAATATCAGACACATCTAGATCTCAGCTACATTTGCAGCAACCAGTCTGGACAAACTTAACAAACAGTTGAGAGAAATTGGGGTTTTCAGAGCTTTATTTCACAGAATTATTTGAATTGGAAGGGACCCTTAAGAGCCATCTAGTCCAACTCATCTGCAGTGAACAGGTACACCTACAGCTACAGAAGGTTGCTCAGAACCTGGTCCAGCCCAGCTTGTATCCTTGGATGGGTCTTCCATCACCTTTCTGGGCAAACGGTTCCAGTGTCTCATCATCCCTACTGAAAAAAAATTCCTCCTTTTGTCCAACCTAAATCTCCCCTTCTTTAGTTTGAAACTGTTTCCCCGTGTCCTATCACAACAAAACCTGCTAAACAGTCTGTGTCCTTTCTTACAGCCCCCTTTTAGATACTGAAAGGCCACCCTCAGGTCTCCCTGGAGCATTCTCTTCTCCAGGCTGAACAGACCCAGCTCTCAGCCTAGCAGGGAGATGTTCCACCCCTTGGATCATTTTGGTGGCCTTCCTCCAGATGCACTCCAGCAGGTCCATGTTTCTCCTGCAATGTGGACTCTACATCTGGACATAGTACTCCAGGTGAGGTCTCACCAGTGCAGAGTAGAATATTTGTCTAGCTATTTAACTAATGCAACTCAGGCTGAGAATAGCTGTTCCCCAGCAGTACTCTATTTTTCTCCTACTGATGACAAAGACAGTACTGGTGACTAGATAAAATATACATGCCTGCATAATATACACATATTTGCATTTGGTTAGGTGAATCCTAGACTTCAGTGAAACTGATTGTGAGCAACAACCTGGTATCCAGAGGTGAAAAGAAGTCTAATAAAATGCTCTGACTGGAAGACTGGATGTACTGAAAGCCTCACCTTACTGGACTTGATGCTCTCTGGGAGTATGAAGGGTAACTGGAGAAAGTTTAATCTGTGCGTTTGTGTTCTACGATTTTCTACTAGCTGATACCATGAGCCAAGGAAAAGGACAAGCCTGGTTCACTCTGAGGTGCTGAGTAGTGGTCTACAATGATGTACACCCACTACTTGTACATGGCCCTCGGTGACACATTACAAACTGACTTCTCAGTGGAATGCTTCCATAACAGTCAGAGGTAGTTTTATTTTTGACAATAGCTGGTGCTGAAATCCTGGATGCTTCTAGTAGTTCTGAATTAGGCTCGACATCTGAGGCTCACCAGGACACTGTATCACAGCAATTTGAAGAATACTGGCTTCCACATAAAAAAACAACATGTGAACTGTATGTCATTAAACAATACAATAAGCAGGCAAAAGTACAACAGAGCTTGTGGTTGTCAGGGGGTTGAAGAGCCAATCTCCTTGATTATGAGGAGCTGAGAATTTAGGAAGAGAGCAAATGTGTCCAGAAAAGCTGTGAAAATCTACTGGAGCAGTCAGAATTATTCTCTGGCAATGCAATTTGAATTTGCCAGGCATAGGAGACTGCTTAACTTAGACTCAAACCTACAGAAAATGGACAGCATTATCACACTGCACAGGATGTAGGCTTTTACCAGAAAAGTAACTAGAAGCAGAGTGGTACACTGGGCATGGAGCTGCTGTCCTCATATAGCAGCACACAGATCTACAACAACTCAAGGACAATGGCTGGTATTTGGAAAAGCCTTCAAGAACCACAGTAATTCCTATCACTTTCCAAGAGTTTCCCCAGCATGGACAAAGAGGACAATAGCACCACGTCCTCAGATGACTTTTCATGGGACCGGTGAGCAGTGCTGCAGAGGATTAAAGCACTGTCATCTCAAAATCAAATTAAGTATCCGTGCCTTGGAAGAGGACTTTGGCACAAGGTGATACGTTGCCAGGAGTAGGGATATTAGCATGGAAAGCAAAGCCACGGACAACTGACCATAAATAGGTGAAGCAGGACTTAGCGTGGTGAACTAACTCCTATTAAAGTTGTGACCGAATTCACAGGCAATTAGCAAATTGGAAGAAGCACAACTTATAATCACACCAAGGGGAAAAAATTATCCATGGATAAAAACATGCCACTCCCTTCATCTCATAATAAAGAGGCAGCTCACCAAAGAGGCAGAAGATCAAAACAATTGAAAAAGAGTTTGAGGATATCTTCCAAGGGAAAGGGAATGTGTTAAGGCTTGTCGCATACACTGAAAGCACAGGTCAGTCAAGTAAAAACTCCCATGGAATGGGAACAGTTGGTTGGCTGATGAAGACTGGCATAAATTACATTATGTCGGAGAAATGAGTATTTATTTCAGAGATAGATAGCCTTACTAAACAGTCCTGAAGGGGACCACATCCATTTTCCCTAGATCTAGCCACCTGGAACAGATAGTGGCTAAAAATGTCCTGCAGCTTAGTGGATATGAATTTAGGCAGTCAGTGGTGAAGCACAGTATGAGACATCTCACTGATGGTCCAAATTTATACTCAGTGCGACAGGTTGGTAGAAAGCAGTATCAAAATAAGTAACCACCCACTGCAAAAGAGTGAGGAGGTTAACTGTGACCTGCATTTAGCATTCTTAAATGACAGGACTGCACAGAAGATGAGTGGTTTGACAGCTATTAAGATTTCCTTTCGCAAAAATCTGAATGAGTGAGAATGTCTGAAGTGTTATGAATTGATGACACCAAAGCCTGGCACATCTACAGAGAAACAGATGAGGTAAAAGAAGTCTTTAAGAACTAAGGTCCAAGGTTGTAGAAGCATCTGCTCCTACATGAAAGAAGATGATCTATGCAATAAATAAATTAAAAAAAAAAAAAAAAGGCAACAGTTGGAAGTAGGAGTGAAGTCTGGAGTAGCAGCCTTGAATTCATGCAGATACCATTACAAACAGACATTTGATCTCTAAAAATGTTAAGTGGTTTCTCTAATTTTCAGAAGGGACAGAGAAATGAAGAACACAAGGTCAGCTGTTTTGCTCAACAAGGTCTCAAGCAGAGGATGACTGAAGCTGGGTGAGGCACCTGCAGCCTAGGTTATGGCACAAGAAACTTAAAGGTGCTCATCAGTAACTGCAGGTGGTTTTGTGCAGGTCCATACAACTACATAGGGTACCTCAGAAACAGACTGCATATTAGCTATTGTGCTGCTCACATGTGTCTGGATTTCTATACTCTGCCCTGGTGAGGCATCACCTGGAGTATTGTGTCCAGTTCTGGGCTCCCAAGTACAAAAAAGACAAGGATCTCCTCAAAAGAGTCCAGTGGAGGGCTACAAAGATGTTAAAGGAGCACCTCCCTTATGAGGAAAGGCTGAGAGATCAGGGTCTGTTCAGCCTTGAAAAAAGAGGACTCAGAGGGGATCTGATCCACATCTATAACCATCTAAGAAGCGGGAGGCAAAGTCGAGGCTGGACTATTCTCTGCAGTGTGTGGAGATGGGACAAGGGAAAACAGCCACACACTGAAGCATAGGAAGTTCCACACAAATGTGCATGGGAACTTCTTCACAGTGCTGTGACGGAGCACTGGCACAGGCTGCACAGAGGTGGTGGAGTCTCCTTCTCTGGAGACATTCAAAACCTGCCTGAACGCCTACCTGTGCAACCTGGGCTAGGGAGCTGCACTGGCAGGGAGTTGGACTCAGTTATCTCTAGAGGTCCCTTCCAACCCCTACAGTTCTGTGATTCTATGATTGTTGCTTGTGAAGATGCACGGAATACTGGACTTTAGAGGATTTCTGACATTCAGGGGCAGCAGGGACGCCTTGAGCTCAGGCTGATGTTATACATTAATGGACAGGAGAAGATTATCCCCCAGTACAGAGAACCTCCTTCACAATGACTTCTGAACTCCAGACAGAGTTCGTTCAGAAATACTGTTCACTGTCAGTGAGAAAGTACTGCGTCAGCTGTCATTCAGGGTAAGTATCTCTTGAAGTCACAATAATTTTGGAATTACTTGGAAACTGACTGTGCTTTCATCATAACACTGATTTACCAAAGGATCGTGTATCAGTCTGGTCTAACCTGGGAAAAACAAACCAGAAAGTACTTGAAATGCAAGGTTTCTGCATTTCACAATGGCTTAACTTTTTTTTTTTTCTTTGTGAAAAATGTCATCAAGGCAGCAATTTCAAGTGGAAATGTCAAACGAAAGCAGGAGCATTTTGAACAGGAAAAGAACATTTTATTTTCCTTAAGTGCAGATTTTTTTTTTCCAGTGAAAATATATTAAATATTCTATTGACACTTCTTTTTAAGCAAAGCTATACTACTGGGGCATTTCAAATGGTGCAAATCTTTGAATTTTGTAATGATCTACTTGCTATCTTCTGCTGGGATTGCAGTCTCTCATGTTGGAACACCATCAATTTATGCATGGATAAATCAAAGGAAAGTGTCTATGACTGTTCCAGGAACCTCAATGCAGCCCATTAGAAGCACTAAGAATTGTAAAGTTAATTAGGTTTCAGAGGTACTTACATATGTAACTCCCCTTTCTGTGGTATAGGCCTTAACACCTTTTTGGTTGCAATTGTACTGTAAAGAGTGGTAACATTATCTTATTAAGGACAGGTTCTAATTAGACAGGTTCTGATTTCGAAACACCTTCCTCCCCAACCCTTAGAAGCTTCAGAACACTTTAAAATAAATAAATAAATAAAAAGAAAAACAAAGGAAAAAGGATCTCCTTAAAATAAAACATACAAATTAAATTTCCTTCTGGACTCCCCATAGGGTTCTCCCATCCCATCAAGGGAATGGTGACATCAGTTCAAGGTGTCATCCCCTCTCTGAGTCATCCAGTTGCACAGAGAAGGATGGGAAAGGGAAAGCATTTAGAATGGGTCTCCATGGACTTAACCTAGTGAATTCCTCCCCAGCACACAATCTCTGGAAGAAGCAGAGGAACCCCTCAAGCAGGAAGTGATTCAGAAACATAGGATGGCCTATTTGCGGTGACTCATATCACATCCATAGCAGAATTGTCCAGAGGCCTATAGAATGTTGGGACTCTTTTTCTGCCATTGTGCAACCTCAAGTACCAAGTAAATGTGCTTCCTATCACTCAGCCCAGCTTTATACTAAGCTAACATCTATCGGTTTGTCTAAATTGTATGTTTGAAAACAGAGCTGAACTTGCATAAATGTGAAGTGTTTAACATTCAGGCATGTTATTATTATTATCATTACATTCTATTATTGATGTTATTTTAGATCACAAGTGTTTCTGTTAGGGACTGCGTGAATATAACGACTGTCTGTTCTTTGTTTCCAGCCAACTGCACAAAATAAATATATATGCTTTGAATGGTACATATGTTTGACAGCAACTTCCATGAAGACTTGCCATCAGGTCTCTGTGACCCACCATGCCAGCCTGTAACATGGCAGCACTGTCAAAGGAATGTCAGTATGTAAAGACAGACTCTTCATGTTGTCTGTCTGTTGTGACAGAAGAAGGGGAAATGTTTTCAAGCTTAAAGAGGGGAGTTTTATGTTGGATATAAGGAAAGTCTTCTGCAGTGAAGGTGGCGAGGCTCTGGAACAGGCTGCCCAGAGATGTGGTTGATACCCCAACCCTGGAGACTTTCAAGGTGAGGCTGGATCAGGACCTGGGCAACCTGATCTAGCTGTGTATGTCCCTGCTCACTGCAGGACAGCTGGACTAGCTGACCTTTAAAGGTCCCTTCCAACTCTAAGGATTCCATCATTCTATGATTTTTGGGTTGTCTACACTACCATACAGCAGGATTTTTTAAAAAAACTTGTATTCTGGTGAATACTGGGGAGCACTGGGGTAGAATATTTCACCCCAAGTGCCTTCCTTAAGATGAAAATAGGGAGAACTTCAGGCAAACCAGAAGGCTACTTGCACTTTTACATGTATACACTTACACACACAAGCAAAAGTAGAGTTGTTTTTTCTTAGTAAAGAATATTTGTGGCTGCTTCTTTGGGAAATTGGCAATGCTAGTTGTGAAGAAAAAACAAAAGGCAATGAAATGTAGCTGTCATTGGAGATTTTCATCCTTAAGGAAACTTGGCAAAACCTAGTCAAGTTCCAACCTCCTGGAACTTACAGTTTGCTAAGTACAGTTTTGCCAAAAATCTTTCCCAAAACTTAGAGCATGGTAGGTCTTCACTCAGGTAGATATCTGTTTATGGTCATGAAAAGCTGACAAGATGTGATATTACTTGGTGGCATTTTTGCATGCTTATCCCTTCCAGTGTGTGCTCCACACTACCTGTGCTGGGCCAGAGATAGGGCTAAGGCACTGCATGTGAAACTTGTGGTTCAAATGCAGAAACAAACAAGAACCAGCTCCGGACAGGGTCAGAGAGAAATGAAAACTGGGTGATAACACCGAGACTGAGGCTTGCTGAGAGAAAAACTAGCAGTCTTTAGGAAGCAGAAGGGAAAAAGCTCAGATTTGTCCTGAAAGAATTTGTAGGGCTTCTCCAAGAATATGTAACAGCCAATAGCCCAACTGCAGGGTCTCTAGACAAATGCACACAGCATGGGAAATGAATGGTGCAAGCAGAAATTTATGACCTAACTGCTATCACAGAAATGTGGTGGCACAAATCACACAATTGGAACACTATGACTGAGGGTTATAAGCATTTTAGAAGGGATGGACAAGACAGGAGGGACAGAGAGTTGCCCTCTATGTTAAGAAGTGTATAGGTTGCAAAGAGCTGCCTTTAAAAACAGCCTGAACCATTGACTGATCACCTGAGTCAGCCACAGGAGTACAGGTGAAGGCAACTCACCTGTGTGACCAGAAGGGGTGGAGTCTGACTCCACCTCTCCCAGACCCCATTTAAGGGCTGACCACCACTGGGAAAATCTCTTGTTGGAGATCTCTCCCCTGTGGAGTCCTAGGTGAGCCTTGACCATCAGTGACAGGTGAGCCTTTCCTTATTTACTGGTTGTCTGTATACCACCTGGATAAGCCATACGAAATATACCACCCACCTCCATTATTTTCTGTGGATAGATACTATTCTTTTGGGTTATTCACCCTACAGGTCTGAACCAGTAAGTGGCATTTGGTGGTGTCTACTACAGTTGACTGATCAGGAGGAGCTGTTGATGAGACTCTCTTACCTGCTACAGGAGGTGTCAGACCACAGGCTCCTATTCTGACGGGAGATTTCAACCACTTGGATGTCTGCTGGGAAAACAATATGACAAGCTGCAAGCAATATGGGATGCTGCTGGAGTGCACTGAGGTCAACTTTCTGGTCTAGGTACTAGATAAACTAACCAGAGATGAAGTGCCACTGGACCCAATGCTCACTAATGCAGAAGAGATTGGTAAAGACATTAAGACTGGAGGCAGTCTGGGATGTAATGACCATGTTCTGGTTGTGTTTGTGATCTTGAGGAGCATGGGTTTGGCAAGGGGAAGAGTCAGAAGAACTCATTGAGAGTGGCACTGCTGAGAAGGACCTGGGGGTCCTGTTGAATGAAAAGCTGCACGTATTCCAGCAGTGTCTTCTTGGAGCCCAGAAGGCCAACAGGGATAGGGCTGCCTCAAAGGAGGGGTAGCCAGCAGGGAGGAGAGCATTGCCCTCCTCAACTCTGCCTTCTGTGGCCCCATCTGGAGCACTGTGTCCAGGCCTGGGGCTCCCAGCACAAGGAAGATTTGGAGTTGTTGGATTGGGTTCAGAGGAGAGCTGTGAAGATGCTCAGAGTGCTGAAGCACCTCTTCTATGAAGAAAGGCTGAGGGAGCTGAGAGCTTGCTTAGCTTGGAGAAGAGAAGGCTGCAGGGAAACCTCATTGAAGCCTTCTATTACTTGAAGGGAGCTTGACTTTTTACATGGTCTGATAATGATAAGGCAAGTGGAAATAGTTTAAAAGAGCAAAGATTTAGACTAGATGTTAGCAAGAAATTCTTTACTTGGAGAGTGCTGAGGCATTGGCACAGGCTACCCAGAAAAGCTGTGGGTGCCCCATCCATGGAGGTGTTCAAGGCCAGGATAGATGGGGCCCTAAGTAGCCTGGGCATGGCAGAGGATTGGAGTTGGATGATCCTTATGGTCATTACAGCTATTCTGTGATTCAATGATAAGTCTGGGTGGGTTAGATGGGAGCCAAGAGCTGAATATATGGGGAACTGGGGGGCAAGTCTGCATTGAAGTGCAGATAGATAACTGAGACTGGTTGAAGAGATAGTACACTGTGAATGGTCCTAGCATGTGGGGAAGGAGTCCAATAGAGAAAATCAAGTTGAAGGCAGAATATTTGCAAGAAGGGGGGATAGCATGGGCAACTGGACAGGGATAAATGGACCAGGCAGACACTGGTGACAAATACAACAACTGCATAGGCAAGACGTTTATGACAAGGAAGGAAAGAAATAAGGGGCATATATTAAGGCCCTCTGTGTGAGGAGAATGGCTAAGGAGCCAGGCACGACTAGACCCAGAAGGAAGATATGAATGAACTGGATGGAATAGGGGAGGAAATTCTGCCTACACTGTGGCCTTTTCACTTCAGGAAAAAAAATCTCTTCTGATATTTGCAAAGCTGTCTGTATGACCACAGGTGATGAACACATATATGCCTTCTCTTCATGCAGTGCAGGTCAAAGTGCCAGTCTTGGTAAGTAACGCAAGTGCCAATGTATGCCTGCCAGAAAGAATGTTGTGTGTGTTTTGTTTTTTTTTAATTTGGTTTACTTTGTGGTAAACCCAGGAATTGTTGTGCCCATATGTCATGTGAAAAGAACCTTACTAAGGTCGAAAAGTTAAGCACCCAAGAGTTAGGAAATGCAGCCTTAATTTTCTTTACTTGTACATATTCATTATGAATCAGTCTTTAATTATATGACCATGGGTTATTTTTTCCACAGATCCCCTACAGAAGGGTCCATCAGGTGAACCTGTTCTGAGGCTAAATCTGGACTTAAGGAGGAGGTTGTTTGCAGGACCCCTGCTTCATTTCTTCCAAAAGTCAGAAAAATGTACAAATTATGAGTCAGGGAGCAGCAGAAAAAGAAAAGGCACTTTGAGGATTAAGGCATCTTAGTGAGGATTCTGTCCCTAGCTGTGCCTAAAGATCCATAGTAAATACTGAGAAAATCACTTACTTAAATCAGACTTCTCTGTAGGAAGTAATTTTTTGCCCCTCAATTCTTGGCCTTCTCATTTTGAAACACTGGGAACTGATTTGCAATTTTTATATCCTGCTACAATTAACCCCTGAAGAAGACATATTGGTCCGGTGTTTACATTTAAAAATATATATATAAAAATAAAGAAACACTTAAAAATTGGAGATAGCATGGAAAAGAGCAACTGAAATTATTTAAGAGCTGAACAATTTGTCTGTCAAAGAGATGCCTATGGAATTTTGGCAAATGACTTGGAGACAGGTTACAAATACCTTCCTGAGGAGTAAATACCAGGCATATAAAGAATCTGTAATGCAGTGGAAAAAGTGAAAGAAGAATCTATGGCTGTGAGTTTAAGCCAGGCAGACTCAGATGAGGAATTCCACATTAAGCTTTAACAGTGAGGGGAATTAATTGCCCCAGAAAAATCAACCCAAGCAAACCATCAGCCCTTTTTCTCATGAGGTCTTTGAACTGAGACTAGCTGCTTCCCTGGACTTCTTGCTTTACACTTTGGTTGATTGAGTTATTGGTCTAATTACAAGGCTGAGTGAAATGTATATAAAGGTCTATAAAATCCAGAAAGTCAGATTGTGACCTAACAGCCCTTATCTTTATTAACTCAAGTGCCAGGCAGTCATGGTTGCAGCTGAAGTCAGTGGAAAACTTCCGTATGATTATATAAAACATCAAATACTGCCACACAGACAGAGCAAAATAGGGTCTAAGGTATCTCATGTAAGACATTCAAATATAGCACATACTTTTTAACTTAATCTCTTACTAGCTCAATTTTCTGTCTAGAAAATGAGGCTGAAATTCTCCCCTTATCTGGAAAAGATGTTTTGAGTAGGCATTGATTATCGTTTGTGAAACTTCAGTGATGCAAACTACTGAAATGCTCAAGGGTAAAAGAGTAATTCTCCCTTCATGATAGCACTTGAGTAGCGTGAGAATAGTGGACAAAATATTTGAGGAGATAACAACTAATTTAGTAAGGACTCAGTATTAAATAAGGCAGGAGTCTTGAGGGGAGAAAAAATAAACTAAATGAAAGAACAGCAAAAACCCAACAAAACAAACCAGTATATAATCCAATAATCAAGGTCTGGCATGTAGATACCTGAAGTTGTACAATCAACACCAATTCTGGCATTTTCAAAGCAATCTTGAGGCTTTTAGTCTGTGTTCCTCAGTTTATTAGCTGATATGTCCTCTACAGGACACAGAAAATGTAGTATAGTAAAATAGATAACTGTAGCAGGACATTAATGTGTATAACTTTTGAGACTATGCTAGGGAGAACCTTGACACAGTAACGTAAAAACCAGAAACGTATTCCTGATCACTGACAGGTCTATTCTGAGTGACAGAGAAAGACAAACAAATGGTGGAAGGAAAAGCCGATGGGATTTCTACGGCTGGATTTAAAGAGGAAAAATTGTCTCAGTGCAGGTAGGGCAGGTGGCAAAATGAGAAAAATGGACTGTGCTGAAGGAGAGATGTCAGTTACCACTAGGGAAAGAGTTAATGCCTAGGAGGCAGTATGTAAATATAAAACAGTCCCAGACTGCATGGAGCCTTTAAATTTGTCAGGGCCTGAGTGCACTAATGACCCTGATGAGCCTCACCCAAAGCTCTTACCCATGGGGCCCAGGAGCTCTATTTAAGCTCAGCCCTGGGCCTCCTTTCCTCACATATGCTATAATGGGGAAGAGCTGATCTCCAGTATAAGCATGGCCATGCTCCCTGCCTGGCTATGGATCTGCTTGATCAGGATCTTAGCCTATAGACTTGCTTATTGTTGTCCCTTCTTTGTCACTGTGGACCTACCTGGTGATCCCTGGACCCGATCCTACCCCTGACCTATGGGTTGACTTCCTGGCTTGACCTCTGATTTGCTTCATCACTACGGTGCTATCTTTTGATCTGAACTCTTGGTTGGACCTGGCCACAATCTCAGAGTCTGTCCTGATCACCTTTCTCTGGCACTTTGGGACTGAGACCTGGCCGGAAAGGCTCCATCATGGCTCCTGGCTCTCCTCCCATTAAGGAGCAGCCCTGCTTTTGGTGCTCCCTGGCAGATTTATCCTGGAGTTTGCATTTGAGGCACTCCAGAGAGGGAGGCTACCTTGCCAGCAGGAGACAGACAGCAGCTGTAATAAGGGTGAGATGGAGGGAGAACTCTCCAGCCAACAACAATTACTTTAATTTTTTCAGCCATAACAAAAGTTTGGTGACTGGTAGCCGTGTGTATGCATGACTGTGTATGCACCCAGCACTAGACAGGCTGTAAGATGACATCAACTCAAGGAGCATGCCAGCAGCCTCTTAGTAATCTCCTTCCTGTTTTCTTGCCAAGAACTGTTGATGCTTTCCGAAATGTAGTAAAAAAAACATGCACAAGGCTTTACATTTGAGGCAGGATGAGGGTCTACCACTACCAGACTGCCACATTATTTCAGGGCCCAAGCCAAAACAATGCTGCTCTGACAGTCTCCCTTCAGGTTGCTAATCACTAGCTGGATGAGGTTGATCTCTTTCTTGGTCCTCAGCTGTACCTGATTATCTTCCGGTAGTGTTCTGACACCTGAGGAACTGGATTTAAAAATCAGTTGGGAGCAAAAATGGTCAGCCTAGAAAGGGAGGGAGAAAAGTCTTATGTTTGAAGCCACCATTTTGGGAAAGGACTGGACAGGAGTAATTAGTAAGCTTCACTCTGTTCAACTGATACTAGGTTTTATCATGGGAATAGTTAAGACTAAAAATGTCCTTATATACATGGGGAGGGATACTGTAATTTTCAAGGACGGGTGATAAACCAGGCAAACCAGTACTACCTAAAAATTGAAAGGAAGAATGGATCACAATCCTCTTAAGCAACAGCTGGCACGGTTGGGAAGTGAAAATCCAGTCTAGGAGGTGGATCAGAATAGCTTGTTCAAAAACAACATGTTTCTCTGGACAGAATGGATTATATATATGCCTGTAAAGCTGTCTATGTTGTTGTTGAAGTGCAGGTGTTACTGAAGAAGTAGCCTTTAAATTTAAAACTGATGACCTGCGGTAGTAACCTGCAGGGATGGGAAATGGCTGGGACTGACTGACAGGAAACAGAAACTGCAAGCAGTTAACTGTAAAGTGGCCCTAGCAACTGTTTCACCAAAAACAGAGAGCTTGAAATGATGGCTGTGCTATAGGAAAGGGGTAACTGTTTAACCTGCCCCTTATGCTACTCTATTTGGCTTTGCTATCTGCTCTTTCTTAGACAGTGTGCTGTTTTGGCATGTCACCAGATTTACTATATAATGGAGAGGAGGCTGAGCTCTCAGACAGCCCATCTTCAGCCTATTCGTAGTTCTCCCATGCTTTGGGAGATTCAGGTGCTGTTTGTTACAGCCTTAGAAATTGAGCTGCGCCATTTTGCTGTCAGCCCAAAGCCATGCAGGATGGTTATGCAACCATGACTTCTCTTCAGATGGTTTCTGCTCTCAGAAACTGCTTCATTTCTGAATAGAACTAAACTGTAACAAGGGGGGGATGGTTACTTTTAAGATATATTTACCATGCTAATGGCTTCCAGAGACTTCAGGAAAAACATCTTCATCAACTCCTAAAATGTGGAGCAGCCAGTTGAGAGGACCTCACAGATTCTGGTTAAATGCGGCAAATGGTCAAAGCCTATCTCTAGTTTTCTTCAGAATTCAGAGTGTATAGCAAGTTTTAACTCACTCAGTCTATCAACTCCCACCACTGAGTTTAAAAAGTTCCCTGGGGTCTTGCTCCCTTGTCTCTCAGGATTTGTTTTTGTATCTAGGCACAGAACTACATGAGAAGCAGACCCTTGAATTTGGTAGTAATACTGCATTCAAAGTTGAATATAACCACAATTTGCTGCACATGATGACCAGTATTATGACAAGTGCGCGCTACAGTATTGTCTTCAGTGTTGCAGGCAGAGATAATACATACGCAGCTATTTTCCATTCAGCCATTACTACCTTCTGCAGAGAGCAAAGCTCCATTGGGTTCTGGTGTTCTTTCATACAGTTCAAGGCCCTTCTAGTTCTTTCTGTTTCCCAGAATACACACACTATCCCACGAACTCCAAGGCACAGTTTCACCCAGTTGAGAATGAAAGGTGCAGAGCTTTCGTAATGAGGGGAAAAAAATGGTTTACCTGACTGGGTTGCTGGACTTAGTGGACCATCTTACTTTTCTTGCTTAGTGTAAAAACTTGTATACTCTGTATCATGGATTTTCCCCTTATTATTGCACTCCTGATAGGAATCTAGAAGCCTCTGCTGTCAATCTTCTTTTTCCCTCAGAGCTGCCCTTTTCTGTAGATACCCACACTCTGACTTTAATTCTAGCATGTGCACCAGTCTTGGCATTATTTACAAATGAAATCCCCTTTGTGTATTAAGTTTTTTTTTAGGACAGTATTTTACAAGTTTGTAAGGATGTAAAATTCTGTTGGTAAAAGTTTTGTTTTTTTCTAGTTTTAATACTCTGGGATCCCTGTATTTCCAGCCAAAAGTCCGAAGAGTCAAATGACTAAAATTGGTTATATTTGATTTTATTTCTTTCAATCTAGACCTATTGGTGCCAAGGCGGTTCTTCTAAAATTAAGCAGCGAGGTAGAGATAACTGTGTCCACATTTGTTTTTGTATCTTGACATTTTAATCAGCCTCTGAAAGTTTCAGGCTAGAAAGCAACCTAATCAGTAGTAAGCTCAATTTTAAAACTATTTCGTGTTGAAAGTTGGAAGTATCAGTCCTGGGAGACATTACTGATAGGCATTTGAATGTTGCAATTTGGAAAAAAAAATAAAATAATGTGTCAAACATAAAATTCCTGTCTTACATTTTGAGGTCTGAAAAAATGGTATGTTGTTATTGTTGTTGCAAGGTGATATAAATACCAATAAAAACCCATGCCACCCCTTAAACTGGGGTTGTATGAAATGATAGCGGAGATGGCTGTGTTGGTATTGGTTTGAATGGCAGAAGCAGCCACAGGCGTTTAACAAAGTTAGTTATAAACAATTTCTTCTGAATGTAGTCTGTTTGCTAACCATTCACTTGTTCAGGCTAGTTTCTTCAAACATATGTTTGTTGGTGGGCTGAAGTGAATGCATTTCACCCATGGGCTCTTTTAAGCTATTTGCAGCCCATGGCACAATTTGTTACCTCATATGTGTTGTATTCTCTACATTCCTTGATGTCAGAAACTACAGAGATACTTCAGAACTAAAACAGATCAGAGTCAAAAACTCAAAGAAAGGAAAAATTTTATAGGCAAGCAACTGAGTATGACAGTTCAAGCAGCCTGCCAATGCTTACAAAGGAAAATCTGTGCTAGACTAGGAACTGGACCCAGACATCCTGAGTGTCAGTCCAGCCTTAACCACAAGAACTGTCCCTCTTCTGTTTCACAAATATTATTACAAATTATCTGCTGGTTTGCTGAATCCTTGTGACTCATTAGTCATGAACAGCAGAGTAAAACCATTGCATTCTTTGTGAAGATGTAACGCTTTGGGTCTGGGTTTTTCTTTGGTACCACTCAGCTAAGAGGTCACTGACTGAAATGTGGGCTGTGATTTGGCCCTTCCCAGATTTAGAGATAGTTGGCTGTTGTTGTTCTGTGTACATAGCTGGGATTCTCACACGATACTCTATGATAAATAGACTGGGGGAAAAGGGAACATCATAGCTATAGAGTTTTAGATTCCAGAATCAAAGAATGGTTCTCCTATTCCTGACACCTGAATAAGTGTGCTTTGTCTTATAGATATGGAATGTAAGCAAAGGTCTCTGGAGGCATTTCAGATGGCAAAATATTTGAAGGCAATTGGCATTTTGCTTTGGGAGAAGCACCTCTTCATTCTGCCTGGCTAGATACCTCTGGAAATTTTCAGAACCAAGGATAAAATCCAAAAGGTATCTCTGTTCATAAAGAATATATCTTAACAAATCAAGTCTTGTGGGCAAGCTAAGTGTAAGCTGTTAAAATCTTGCCTTACTGCATAGTGAGGCTACCTCTGATCAAGAACAGTTAAAGAAATGTTGATCGTGTGCCTGATGCTAATATTATTTCCAGTGAGCAGACATTTCAACCTTGGGTTTAACCTAAACATGATCAATAGACAACCTACAGCCAGAAAAACAGAGGTTGGGATCACAGTGGTGAGGATAAGGAAACAAACCTCTAATGCTGCTCATCATATTTTAGAGGAAAAATGGCTGGTAAGCATGCAAGGATACTAGACTTTGCTAGGACATGCCTCTAACTGGGCAGTGTGTTTTCATAAATTCTTGACAAATCTAATGACTGTAAAAAGTTTCATAACAGTAAGTGTATTAGTCTTCCTTTCGCTTGCCTAATGAGTCAAGATCTCTCTATACATCCTTGCTGATGAATGCTCCAGCCACAGAATCAATCTCTGGAGTACATCATTTATTTTTGGCTGTGAGCAGGTGTTAAGGCTTTGCTTTTTGTTACCCTTTCAATTTGGTGCTCCAGCTTATTTTCTACTCATCTAGGAGTTCTTTGTTCCAGCCTTGGTAGTGAAGAGTCCTGGAAGTAGTAGATCTTTACCACTGCTAGACATTACTAAAGCAGCACTGGAGAAATTTCCCTGAATGCATTCATATTGATTCATCAGAAAAAGAATGCCATGTGGCAGTATGAGACTGATAAAGGCAAGGCCATGTTCAAACTAGAATTATGCACTCCTGGAGGACAATGTGGCTGTCTTGTAATGGAAGCTCCAGAGCTGTTGTTTCTCCCATTTCATTCTGCCTTTGTTTCCTTCCTTAACAACAGAAACTGAAATTTAGGTTAATTGTGCGGCTTAAGGAGAAGGGATGAAGCTTGGTGTGGAAAAATGGAGAAGCAGATACTGATAACATCTAGAAACTCAATCAAACTGTAGCAGGGAAAAGTGACTTTTCCAAACCTGTCAACTCAAAAGGTTGTCTATTAGGAGAAAAATATTTGGCATTCCTTCAAGATATTTAATTACAACAGCCTTCTCCCCACCATCCCAGGTAGGTTGGAAGAACTTCAAAGGGTGAACAAATTAAATCAATGTATTTAGTTTTGCATTGTCTGCAAATGCTTCATGGAGGGAAAGAACGAGGTCAAATGAAAAATGCTTTCTGTCCAAATGTTCATGGCTCTGAACTCAGAGTTTTCATATTAAAACCCTATGCTTGCAGTCCATGCCTCTCAGCAGGAGGTCAGAAATAAAAAGCATCCCATAGGTCCGTCCAGATCAGAGCTTTTAAGAAGAATTCTTTTATTCATTCATGTCTTCTGCACCCTTCCTCATTAAGGTCCAATTTCTTTTTGCTTCCTGTTAGCTTAAGGGGAATTACACATCCATATGGTAAAGAGAGAATGGATGCTTTCCCCCTCTAGAGTCAGTAAGGAAAACCAGAGGAAGCATCAATTTGTAATAGAAGATTACCAAGGAACTCTTTAGCAATGATTACATCACAGTTGTGTAGTTATGAGTATACAGTTTCCCCCCTACACCTGAGAAACTGCAGAGTTGAGCTGCATCCCATCTTTCTGCCATACGACTGAATGGTGCCAGATGTAAGTTCTAAGGGAGAAGTTTCTCTGGTTGCTAAACAGGCCTGGTGACCTACTTGTACCACTGCTGGACACTGAGCATCCTTGTTTGAGCACAAGGTTGGTATTATTGCTGATGTACTGCTTTATTAGTTATTTCTCTCTGCTATCAGTTAGAGGATTTAATCTCAAGTAACCTGAGGTGGAAATGGAACACAATGCAAAGCAACCCAGAGGGCTTTCTGCTTCAGACAGGCTTATTTAGTTTCCCCTGTATGACACAGGTTACTGAATACCAAATCAGAAATGAGCTGGTAAAGTAACAACTCTTTTCAGAGATGGAAGAGAAACCTCGCTCGCTGCATGCCAGTGCTGTGATATGTTAATACTGCAGGTGTTGCTGATCACACAAAAGCATTTCCCAGCACAAGGTGTAAGAAGTGACAACAGTGCAAAGGTGTCTTTTATACAGACAATGTACTTTCAGTGTCTTCCATTAATTAACCCTCTATTTATTATTATTTTTAATTATTGTATCAAAGCCCTGATCTGGGAAAAAAAAAACACCAAAAAACCATGTGTTATTCTGGTCCTAAATCCGGTCCTGCTTTTCCTGCGGATTTCATTTTTAATCTTTAGTGCTTGATTGCACAGACCCCTCTGGAAGCACTTGGGCGGTGTTGCCCTGTTGGAGGCCATCTTGTGTGGCCTACGCAGGTCTTCACAGGAGATTAGTATGCAGCTCACAGTGCTCATGCCCGCTGGTCTCTCCTGATGAAATTCCAGAGCATTAACCCGCTGTTGTACATACATCCAGCAGCTCTCTGAGAGGATTATCCTGGGTCTGAGTGACCTGGGCCCTTCTTTTTTCCTCTTCTTCACAATTATCCCTCTCTGCAAAGGGTGTGGGGATGTCGTTCCTTGGTTCATTAGGAAGTGTCACCGTTATGAGGCTGGAGATACCCAAGGCTGATTTCTCAGGCCCTATCTTTTTTTCCAGCTGCACTGTTCTGGATATGTACCTCCATATCCCTTATAATGACTTGCTATCAAGAAGGAAACAGTCCTGCCCTTGCTTTCCTCAGACCTTACATTTTTCTTCTCTGATGGCCAATTCAAAGGCACAAAGCAACAGAAAGGTGAAGGAGCTGGACTTCCAAGGCATCTTGTTGTGCAGTCTGCAGCACTCTGGGACCAACCCTCTGTCTCTGAGCCTCTCGAAGGAAGTGGGTGCGAGCATGGTTTTCTCATTGGCTTGCCACCACCCTCCTTCTGTGTTAGGGACTTCCTTTGGCCACGCGGGTGCAAGGAGGGAGATTTCCCTTCAGCTCGATAAGCTACTGCAATGAAGTGGCTTCAATCTTTTGGTTACTTATTCTCTTGGCATTTTAGTGGGAGCCAAAGAATCTGTTTTCCATTTGCTGTACTTTTGCTGGAGACTGTAATTGCTCTTTGAACCTGTGGGAGCAGGAAACCCATTAAAGGCCCAAGAGGACAGGGATTCAGTGCCAACCAACATTCCTCGTCTCCTTTCATCCTGCATAAGGAGAGTGCTTCTGGCTTCTCAAGAATGGATATTACTATATTTTGTTCAAATTTAAGGCTGATTTCAAGAGTAATTCTACCACTCACCTCATAGCAATCACTATTCCTGCTATTATCACTACTATCTTTACAGCTATTATTATTACTAACACTGAAATGTCTATGGAGAGGTCATTAGATGAAAGGTACATATCAAGCTTGCCTTTTCAAGTCTAGCAGACTGTAAAGACAGATATAAGAAAATCCAGGTGGAGGGCAAGTCACATCAAACCTTTAAGTGGCATAGAAATCTTGGTCAAGGCTTTTAAGGAAATGAGAATGGAAGGGCGTATATTGTTTGAGAAGTAACAGCTACCTGTTTCAGGTAGAAAAAAACATCAACAATCTCCTGTGCATGATGCATTTTCACTGATGTGGCTGCCACCCACAAGGAATTTGTCTGAGGGAAAGAACTATCAGCTCTGCCCCCCTAAAACTGCAGTTGGTTCTTCAGGCAGTGGCGTGGTTCAGGGCAGGTAGGATTGCTATGCTGCTTGATCGCAGTGATGCGCAATTTCTGCTAATGGTAGATAATCTTCCAGAATGTAGGTTGCTGTCACTTTGCTTCAATACAGGGTGCCCCTCAATGATTTTCTGCTGTGTGGGAGCCTTCATGTAGCCAGTTAGCCACAGATGAGTTTGCCCCATGGATTCCGGAGACACAGATGGGGAATCAGCACAGCACAAATAAAACTGTAAGCCAGAGAAGGAGTATGTAAAAAACAAAGGTAGCACTAAAAAACAAAGGACTAGTACTACGAGTAGGAAGATACAAATTTTCTAAGTATAAAAACTGAGGTCAAGAAGCTTGAATCTGATGCAGTGAAAGAAAGGAAGACAGAAAACATGACTTTAAGGGTGACCTAGATGTAATATGAGCCTATTATTTCAGTGTACTTCACAATAGCTCATCTTTCTGAGCCAGGCATTGGCCCCTATGCTGCTTCAGTCATGAAAACCTGCATGAAAAGTGGCACAATGAGCTGGTGATGAACTACTTCAGTGCATGAAGGCAAAGCAAATCTTCCAGCTCTGCTGTCCCTTCCTCTGCTACAATGGTCTCAAGCAAAGAAATGGAAGTAACAAAGATATCCCGCTTACCATGCATCTACCAGAATGGCCTTGAGGCTTCTCTAGCTTATTCCTGGGACTGAACCCTACTGAAAGGAGCTAAACAGTCCTGTGTAGGGGTCAGTAATGGCAGAGAAAAGGAATTTGCTAGACAGAGTTATGGAGCAAAGCCCATCACACATGCTATGCGAGAGTCACCAGTTCCTGTACTTGCAGTGATCATATTTGCAGAGTTGAACTTCACAGCAGTGATCTTACTCCCAATATAAAGTATCACTTTGCATGGGGAAGGTTTTTGTTCAGTTCTGCTGTTAACAATGACCAGATTATGAGAGCAGCAAGCCCTGACCAGCAATTGTTCAAAATTCCTTTATCTCCAAATAATCTAGTATAAAGAGCAAGGAAAAAGCATTTGTTCTGATCCTCGGCATTGCCCAGATAGTTATCTCCTCTCTTATTCTTTGTGTGCTCTAGTTTTTGTTAAATAAGGATACATTTTACACACAAAAAGCCTGCATGAAAACTATGGACTCAAGTGCTCAAAAGGTTAGGAAATCCTGGACTAAAGTTACCCAGGCAATGTCTGTGCACATGGGTTATGATGCAGACTTCGTTTCAAAGTGCACAGACTGCTGTTTCCTCCATGCACTCCTTGGCTCCACAGGCAGGAGGGAACTGCTCTGTGGCTGTGAAAGCATCGAAACAGTTTTCTGCACTAGCTCCCGCCTCAAGTGTTGCAGAAAGTAGGTGGGCAGAGTGAGGCAGGGGACTGCAGAAGAACTAGAGTCACCATGGGACTTATGCCATGGGCTGCTGCCCTGCAGAGCTGGCACCCTGACACAGCTGTGCAGCTCTGGTGTGACCTGGGACAGGTTACTCTGTGCCAGAATTCCTGCAGGTGACTGTGACATGGCTCCCTCCTGTTTTCTGGATGCCTCACACAGTGGTTTGAGACAGCTCTCTGAGGTCCAGAGGTGTTATTTTTTAACAAGAACTGCTTCTCTGATCCTGTCTGCAGACCAGCCCCCTCAAAAGAGCTGAGTGCAGTGCAGGGGTGCAAGCCCTTGTAGCTGGTCTTGCAGCTGGAACCTCCAGATAGTTGAAGCACAGCCTGCTTGTAAAGGGACTGAGCCTTCACAACATCATCTTGGTTTCGTGCTTTGAATACAAAGTGCAGCAGTATGCTAGACACTGTGAAAACCCAAGTCTTTGTTGCATAAGGTATGTACAAGATCCATAATAGCTACTGCGGTGCTGTGATGTTCCTGAATCAGCTAGATATCATATCTTGCTGAAAGCCTTGAACTCAAGAGGGCTTTCAGTCATTCTGCTCTCAGAGCATGGTTTAAATCCCATGTGCTAGAAATGATCTAAGTCTGTCCACTAAGTTGAAGGACAAAGCAAAGTATGAAATACTGATTTGTTAACTGCAGAAATGAGGCAGGAATCCTGCAAAAGAAATTACCTACATTTCAGGGCTCTACAAGGGAAATTAAAACTTCAGTGGCAGCATAAAGATTCTTCCCATGGCCCTTCCTGGCTTTGGACACGTAGTATTTTAGCACAGCACTGTGCTCACACTATGCGTTCAAAGTCATCTTTTGTAGCCTGCTGATCTAAAATACATTAGATATCTACAGATATCATATTATTGTTTTAACTAGTAGTCAGCTGTGAACTCAATTAAACCAGAGCAAGCCTTGTGTACAGATATCTTGTTTTGGAATAAGTTATTTATTTGATTTGGCCACGTTTGGTTTGTTTGTGCAGGACTGAATGATGAAATGTGAGAATCTCAGACATCTCAACTTCATATTGTGCAGACCCTTCTGGATGGGCTTGTAGCACGTCCCTGGGAGACAGCAGGTATGTGTGGGAGCTGGAGTGTGCTTGAGATGGTGGCAGATGACCCACCACCAGATTCCTTTCAGAAGATAAGTTCAGTTATGCTTCTGATGTGGCAGCCTTCTTGAACAGGAAATTTAAAAATATTTTTGATCGTGGAGCAAAAAGAATGTAATCAAAATAGTATTTTAGAATGTATTTATTTATGGTTTGTTTTCTGTGCCTTCTCTTAGCTTTTTCCTCCTCATTTACAACTTCCAGGGAAAGGAGCCAGATTCTTTCACCCCCTGAAAGGTTTAACACAGGTTAAAGCTGCAGCTTAGGATTTTTCCTCAGTAATAACCAGCAAACAAAGCTAAATCCTTTTGCAGAACAACAAATTTAATCGGACAGGCAGCTTTGCACCAGCTTCCGCCAGTCCACAGCCCACTGCAGAGGCACAGGCATCTACAGGGCCAAAGCTGTCCCTGGGGAGGCTGGCAGCACTCCAGCCCCAGCCTGCCCAGGAGATAAAGCTTCCAGCCTGTTGGGAACACTGTGACTGTCACATCGGTACGCACTGTTGGGAAACTATTACAGGAATGTGCAGTCCAACAAGCCTCTACACACAAGCCTCTGTTTTTTTTTTTTCCCTTGAGATAAGATTTTGTGTTATGCACTCTCAGGGCTTCCCCTGTTTTGCTGGCCAGAGGAATCCTGGCTTAACCCAGCAAACGATGGAAGGGGCCCAAAACAGAGGACGCAGGCAGGCCTTGTCATCTGAGGTTCCTACCAAGCCACCTGGCAGTGCATTCAGGAAGGGTTTTATAAGGCAGGAACAGTCACCCCTGAGGCAACTACCCACAGAGAAAGCACACAGCAGCTGGATGCTGGCTTGGGGCTACCTGAGATGCCACTAGCTGTGTAGCTGGGGCAGCCCAGAGCCCCGTCCCCACAGCAGTATGCTGGCTAATAGCTTACCACGAGTGGTTATCAGCACATGCACCATATAGCTTATAGCCAGTATGAACTTGTCTGCCTGACCCATGGATTGGCCTCCAATTGCAGTGTTGCCATACGCCTGGCCTGTGAGCCCCCTCCTGTGCTGGCTCTTTTGGCAGACCATTGAATACACATAACACATTTTTTAAAAGGAAAGAATAATGCCCTCCCTCCACTCAGAGGCCAAACGGAGAAAAGCTTTGTTCAAACACAAGTGCACAAAAAGGCTCCAAAGTCATTTTCTTGTAAATGGCTGGGAAAAATTTCTTTCTTCGCTTCAGAGCTTTTTCTTACTCTTTCTTTCTTTCTTATTTTTTTTATTTATGTAAATACTTACAACAATGGCTAATTCTCAGAAAAAATGTGAGCTATTTCTCAGTGGGATCCTGGTCTGCCCATTTCTACATTCCAAACTTTTGCCTTTTAAGCTGAGGTCTTGACTAAATTATATAGCTCCACGTTTAGCTAGGTACTCCCTTTCCAGAACTAGCCTGTTGAGACTGAGAATTATTCCTGTTAAAAGCCTAAAATAAAATAATCTCTTCCAAATGACTTATTCTTGGCTCTGGCAACTGATTGTATATATATATGCCCTAAGTTGTATTGATGTGGAAGTAATAGATCACAGAGAGCTTGTAGCATTGCATATGTTACTCACACATTAAGCCTATGGATATGACATCATTGCTCTTGTTCTGGGCTCTGATGATGGCGTAGCCAAAAGGGGTAACTGAGAACACACTGCATTGTTCTTCTCGGCTGCTGGGGCCATACTGACATTGTGAATCATGCTCAGCATGCAGGGATGATACATCCCATCATTAGTGTTACTAATGCAATGCCCTAGTCTGGGGAGGGAATACTGCCTGCTCTGAGAAAACAGGGAAGAACAGAAAAGTTTGAGAATGGGTCACAAGCTCCTTGGCATCTCTTAGCCTGAGTTCATTCATCCATGGCACAGAACCAACAGTAAGATTTTAAACTGTCATAAACAGGGGATTGTCTCGAGGCTTATATAAGATAACTATTTTTTTTTTTGGTGAATCCTATTGAGATGCTAAAGCTGACTGCAAGATGCAAGGAACTGACTTTGAATACTACCATTTCTTTTATCTTTTTTTGGTCCGCCAGCAAAGAGGCCCAGAGAGGTGGAGGGCTGGAATAGGAAAACTACTGCCTTTATTTGGAGAGAAAAGGAGCTGAAAAAGCCTCGAGGCAAACCTAATACTGATACATTTTGATTTTTACATGTCACTATATGTGAGAGGATTTGTATAAGAAAACAATAATAATTTCACCATAAAAATACGGATAATACAATTTTTAATAAGAGTGAAAAGTTGGAATTAGCTGTGCTTGTCATAGGTGACCACCCTTAGCTTCAAGCAACTGTTTGCAGCCTTGAGAGGCAGAAACACAGCAAATTAGAGGGCCAGCAAAGTTTGTTTAAGAACTTATCTTTGAGCAGCCAAAAGCCAGGACTCAATGAGGGTGAGGAGTGTTCAGCAGGGACTGCAGGCAGTGGGGCATGCTTAGTTGGAGCCACCAAGAGGAGCAGCTAATGGAGCCAGAACAGCTACAGGAAGCATCAAGCTAGAAAGATCAGACAGTGGCTTCCACTCCAACTCAGCTGCAGCTCAGAAGAACCCTCTGCTGCCCAGAAGGTGAGTGGTGGGGGCCACAAACTGTACAGAGAGTTTCTAGAGCTGAGAGGAACAATGGTCTGCTGTACTGACCCTTCAGCAGGCAATGAGATAGCTTTGGTAAGTACCCCTGTGCTATGGGAATGGGTATCCATACCTAGTAATTTGTGTATGTTTCTTTGTCTTTTTCTCATTTTCCTTCAGTGCTGTTCTGTTAAGCCGTTTATGATTTGTGGACAAGGAAATAAAGGTCCGTGAATCCTGTTTAATTTTCTCAGGTGGGGAGCGGGAACACAAAATTATGATTATTAGTGACCCCTAGAAACTGAACTCTGCCCCTGCTGCAGTCAGTCAAGGTGTGGATGAAATAATTCACTTCTTTCTTCCTTCATTTTTTCCCTTTGTACCACAAAAATGGGGATTCAGTTTTTATACACAACAAAAAGAGATAGAGAAAGGACCTGAACATCTTTTTCTCTGCATCTGAGGCACGCTTACCATCAGTATCAGTATGTGGAGGTGTGTAGGAGCCAGATATCAAATCACAGAATCACAGTGCTTGGAAGGGACCTCTGGAGATCATCCAGTCCAACCACCTGCTAAATCAGGATCCCTGCATGGGAAAGCATCAAGGCAGATTTTGAACATCTCCAGAGATGATGACTCTACTACTACTCTGGGCAGCCTGTTCAGTGCTCTGTCACATTCAAGGTTAAGTTCTTTCTCATATTCAGACGGAACTTCCAGTGTTGAGTCTGTTGCCCCTTGTCCTGTCGCTGAGCACCACCAAGAAGAGCCTGGCCCCATCCACTTGACAAAACTCCATTAGATATGTATAAGCATTTATAAGATCTCTCCCCAGCCTTCTCTTCTCCAGGCTGAACAGTCAGCCCCCGGGCTCTCAGCCTCTGCTCATGAGGGAGGTGCTCCAGGCCCCCCATCACCTTGGTAGCCCTCCACTAGTCTCCCCCTACAAGTTCCCTGCCGTTCTTGAATTGGGGAGCCCACACCTGGACACAGCACTCCAGATGTGACCTCAGCAGGGCAGAGGAGAGTGGGAGGATCACCTCCCTCGACCTGCTGGCCACGCTCTTTGTAATGCAGCCCAGGATACCATTGGACATCTGGGCCACAAGGGCACACTGGTGGTTCACGGACAACCTGTTGCCCACCAGAATACCTAGGTTAGTCTTCACAGAGCTTCTATCCAGGTCAGCCCCTCACCTGTAATGATACAGGCAATCATTCCTTCCCAAGTGTAGGATGCTGCACTTGCCCTGGTTGAATCTCATCAGGTTCCTCTCAACCCAACTCTCTGCCTGTCTAGGTCCAACTTGTAACATCTTGCTTGAATTTATTCCATGTATTCACTGTACTGTTGGATATTCATCTTGCGGATCAGATAGTGATATCTGGGGAAAACACAGAGTATTCTGCATATGAAGGCGCAGGAATGTTTTTTCCCCAGGGGATACTGACCAAACAAAACTCTTGGGATATGGGGTACAAAGGTGGCAAGGAGCAAACTCAATAGTGCAAGTCCAAATTCTGTAGCCTGGACTTCAGCATAGGTCAAAGGAGCCCTGATAAGACCCTGGGTAAATATCCAGCAGGAGAAGCACATGCCAGCACCAAGGCACTGCACTTTGTTGCCTGGACAAGCTAGAGAATCACTAGGCGAGCCGTGTCTCCATGACACTGTCTTGTCCCTGGAGGACAGTGTTCTGAGTGTTCTGAGTTTCACCTGGGAAGACTGAGGAAGGAAGTGGTTGTGGTTATGTTCCCCCTGTGAATGGGGCCAGAGGTATGCTGCTATGTTGCCATCAACACTGCCCAGAGCCAGCAGGAAGGCTTTTTACCGTCAGCCCATGGCAACCTGTAAAAAGCTGTTCTGATTGCCCCTGGACTGTGCTCCCAGAGAAGTATAAACACTATAAGCAGTGTAAAAACGTTTGTTACATTTGGCCTCTTCGGAGTCTTAAGAGTGCTTTTAACTCCTGTGAAGGTGAAGACAGCCTGAAATGGTCTGTAGCATATCTGAGTGCCCTTAAGCCTGCTAGACTCCTTCAATAATAATCAGAAGGAGCAGAAGCCCGCTGGATCCTGGCAAAGGGGACGCAGGTACAGACTAGCCTGAGCTTGCCCTAGAGGACTCAGCTGCAAGGAGAGGATTAGTGGGAGGGCACATCCAGCCTCTTGCAATACCTGTCTGCTAGCACAGGGCCGAGAAGAGGCTGTGTGAAGGACTCTGTTATCTACTTTGCCATCACCCTGCTTAGTATGTGCACCTGCAGTCCAGTGCCCTCTGCTCCCACGGATGCTGACTGCTGTGCACTTCTGTGGGAGCTCAGAACTCCCTGACCAAGGCAGTAGGCCTCACTAGAATAAAAATTCCCTGATCTGCCCAATTTGCATAGTAGTTAGTTTGCTGGCAGGAGGGAAGGGACAAGCCAGAAACACTCTGGGAGTTTCAGAACCCTTACAGAGATGAGTAAGAGGGGACTGCAGGGTGTTTTGAGCTGCGGCAGTACTGGTGCTCATGCCAAAGCTGACCAGCTCCCATGGCAAGCAGACAGCTAACCCTAGTGCTGCCCTGCCCTGCCTTGCCCTGAAGGCTGAAGGCTGGACGCAGTACTACATCCAGCCCATTCACTCTCATTTTATTTGGATGGACTGGAATCTATTCCCATGCCGTTCCATTCACACAGACTTGATCTATTGCCATGCTTCTCTATCACTTTTGGAAGAAAGTCTAGAGCAAACTCCTCTATGCCATTATGTGGCCTTTTGCATTTCTACTCTTGCTGGATCATAAGGTGTTTAGCCTACTGCATCTATAGTTTTCTGAGCTCCCCCATTCAGAACAGTGTGTTCTGCTTATTTCCCACAAAGGGGAAGGCTTCATGTGTAAGATACTGCAGAGAGCCCTTGCCTCCACCCAAAATCTTGTTTTTCAGAATGACGCACACCCTGCTCTGCTGTTACTTAATATATAGTGAAGTCACTGCTTTCCTCTCCTTCAAACTGCTCCACCCTCAATCAGGAGGTCTGCTTCTCCACCCTTTGGCAAAAGAGCTGCTTGGGGGTGGAGGTGAGTTCAGTGGTGGTGTTGACCATCCTCTCTTTTGGAAATATATATATATATATATATATATATATATATGTATGTAAGTCTAGTCCTATCAAAGAGCTGTTCTGGAGCTGGGATCAGGCCTGACAGCCTTTACCCCTTCAGTATTTCATGTGAGCACGTGTGTAAATGTGTGTAAGTCTATGGGTCCAGTCTAGAGCACAAGGAAGTGTGTGAGTACAGCACACCACTTGGCTGTTCCTTGTCTGCTGTTTTGCTTACCTTGGAGGGAAGATTCCACTGAAACATCCACCCTGTTCCTTTGACAGGAGAAAAGAACAGGCAGAGAAGTTAGTGTGTGTGTATGGTGTGATGTGGGGCTAGGTACTCTGCTCTGCTCAGGCTCTGCTGACAAGCAGTGAGAAATAACAGGGACCCTCAGAGCCAGCTTCAGCTGCCTCATTTTCCCTTAACTCCATCAGTAGCGTGAGTACAAGTAGCCCAGAAGCTGCCTACACACTCACCAGCATCTAATAGTCCCTTGGGGACCATCAGCCAACAAAATGTGCCTGAAACACAATGTGGTGTAGCCACTCTTCCTTCCCACCCTTGACATGCCCTTCCATGCATGCTGGGGACTATTTTGAAAGGCTGCTTGCTGGAGTGTTTGCCACTTTGAAGACACCACAGGTGGGGAATGGAGGCCTGGATTGCGTTCTCCAGCCTTGGAGAGAAGAGTGTTGACAAATGGGGCCGGAGCAGTATGGGGAAGGCTTCTGGAGAATGCATAGAGGAGGTACATCCCTTCAGAATCTCCGCATGTAAAGGGGGAGATCTGCAGATGTTCAGAAATGAAAAGTGTATTGAGGAAGGAAACATAAAAAAAACGTGCAGGAAACCTGCCACAGAATGGGAGTCTTACTTTTCAACTGGTTCATGCAGAGGGTGACAACTGGTGGGCACTGCTCCCATGTAAGGACAGATAGTGGGGAACAGAGCGCAAAAGCAGGAGGTCTGGCAAGTGTGGTGGCAGCTGGTCCTGTGGTCAAGCTGGCTAGCTTTCCTGGGTTTGAAGGACTGTGGCTTCACCTGCCCTAGAGCAAATGTAGTTTTCTTTCAGCTTTGCTGGAACTGACTGAGGAGCTCTGTCCGTATGTAGATACCGTTCTGATTGCTTCAGCCACTCCACATCAGTTCATGGCTTCTGTTCCACTGCAGTATGGCAATTTGTTCACCAGTTTGTGCTTTCACCCCTTCTCAGCCACTTCCAGGCTGGAACAGCTGTTAGCTTTGCTATGCTAACTCAGATGCTTTATAATTACTCGCTTCAAGACAATTAACTCAAAAAGAAAGCAATAAACAGAGAAGCCAGGGGTCCCACAAGTTTTGTTACTTGTTTATGTGGAGGTAGCATACCACTCAAATGCTAGCAACCCCTTCGTGCCAGGTGCTGCAAAAAACAGAACAAAAAGTCTGTCTCCCAGAGGGAGACATATCTCAAAATCACATGAATGATTTTCACATTAGCCGAGACAGACGGAGTGCACAGAAATAATGAGCTAATACTAGTTAATGCCAATGGTCTAGGACTTCAGCTTTGCCATTGTTACAAGCTCACATTCCTGGGTCAGAGAAACCATATTTTTGGGAAGGTTCAGTGGAAATGGTTTTGGGATAGTACCAAGGTCCTCCCAGGATTCCAGTTTTCTTAGTCTTTAGCCTCAAAGGAATTTACAGCTGGCTTAGGCAGAGCTGGAAGTCCCCACAGGAAAGATTTTGTTGATATTCAGTCTTTGCAGGACAGAGGGCTTGTCTGTAAAGGGCAGCACATATATCTGGCCACAGCCACTGAGCCGCACCCAGGGCTGCTGCAAAGTGGATAGAATTTCAGGGACTCACATGACTGTCTATCTGTCCAAGGATCATCAGGAAAACCTGTAGATGGTTTATGGGAGGGAGCTCCCCACTATTCATTCCTTTGGTTTGGACGGGACATACAGATTCACAAAATCACAGAATTGTTAGAGCTGGAAGGGACTTCTGGAGATCATCTCCCTGCTAAATCAGGTTTCCTACAGTAGGTTATGTAGGAAAGCGTCCACACAGGTTTTGAACATCTCCAGAGATGATGACTCTACTACTACTCTGGGCAGCCTGTTCAGTGCTCTGTCACATTCAAGGTTAAGTTCTTTCTCATATTCAGACGGAACTTCCAGTGTTGAGTCTGTTGCCCCTTGTCCTGTCGCTGAGCACCACCAAGAAGAACCTGGCCCCATCCACTTGACAAAACTCCATTAGATATGTATAAGCATTTATAAGATCTCTCCCCAGCCTTCTCTTCTCCAGGCTGAACAGTCAGCCCCCAGGCTCTCAGCCTCTGCTCATGAGGGAGGTGCTCCAGGCCCCCCATCACCTTGGTAGCCCTCCACTAGTCTCCCCCTACAAGTTCCCTGCCTTTCTTGAACTGGGGAGCCCACACCTGGACACAGCACTCCAGATGTAACCTCAGCAGGGCAGAGGAGAATGGGAGGATCACCTCCCTCGACCTGCTGGCCACACTCTTTGTGATGCAGCCCCGGATACCATTGGACATCTGGGCCACAAGGGCACACTGGTGGCTCACAGCCAACCTGTTACCCACCAGGACACCCAGATGGTTCTCCACAGAGCTTCTATCCACCAGGTCAGTCCCCAATCCCCTCACTTTTTGAAACTGAAACAAGCTGCCAACTTTGCTCTTAAAAAAATGAAAGGGATCTTCAGACATCTGAAGATCTTCCAGGAAATCTGTGGGAAGCCAGAGTCAACCTGGGATGCCCCCTGTGCACCCACATGTGCTCTGTTCACTGCCAGACTTCTCCAAGAAGCTTAGCTGTGCTGTGTCGCTGCTGACAGTCCTGCTGGCTACAGCTGCCAGAGTCCTGGCTGTGTCTCTGTATAGTGGAAAATAGCTCCCTGAGCAGAATAACTTCATCTGAGAAATACCTGCAGTGCAGGGAGATGAGCCACTGGGAGCTCACCAGGTTTGTTTTTTTATGCAGCGTCCTGCCAGCCAGCACAGAGGCAGCCTTCTCCAAGATGTCCTAATCAGTCTTTTGTTTTGGTCCAAATCAAAGCCAAGGCAGTCTGCCCAATTAGTAACAGAAATCTGTCTCTGTCAGCTCAGGGAATACCGCTCTTCTGCTCTTGAGGGCAATAGTAACCACCTTCTCCTCGTCCTCCTAGACAACTTCTCAGGGCCAGGGATTTTTGTATGAGAGACCTCCATATTCTTCACCTGACTCAAAGCCTTAAATCTATCAAGTGACAGTAAGGGTCCTGAGCTGATTTCTCAGCCCTGAACTTCATTTTCTTAAAGAGCTGGCTTATCTTCCAGATTACTTAGGGGACCGTATGTCTCGTTACTGTCCTCAATCCCACACATGCATCGCTCTGAACATTGGAAGAACAGAGTATCCTCTAAAGATTTCTATGGTTAAAGGAGGGGACGTTTGGGGGAAGGAACAGACCGTCCTTGTTGTTCAAGTTTATGGGAAACATTGACTGAGGTGGGAGGCATCATCTCAAACCTTTTAACTTCTGCATCCTGTGGTGTCTCTGGACATCAGATTCCTCAAAGACCATAGGGCAAATCTGGTGAACCACAAAACACTGGCAGCACATCAGCACAGGTGTGTAAAACAGGTAAGGCTCAGACTTCTGTTAACATCACACCTACAGTATGAACACCACATAGAGCAAGCTTGTTAATTCCCAGCACCACGGCTTTATTGTCACTGTGTTCGTTCTGAACCCTGTCTAATGTGTACTCTGTGCCCTTTGGTGGGGACTTCCTCTGCCTGCTGCATCTGAGTACAGCACTTGGGACAGTGTGGTTTTGGTTTTCTTGCAGAAGAGCCTGTAAGTAATAAATGCATATCTGTCATAGTCTGCATAGAAGGGGCCATGGGATGTCCATGGGATGATAACATCTTTGGTGGTTACCATAAAAATTTCAAGAATAAGTCATTCCTCTCATATACTTCTTTAAAAAAAACACCACAGACTTGGTATGCTAAGAACTTCTAATATGAATATATCTCCCTTATTTGGAAAAAAACAAATTGTGCTTCCAATTTCCTGATCCCACTTCATTTTTGATATTTGACCTGCAGATTAGAGGTTTTCACGTCATCTGTCAGCCCACAGAGAGTATCCCAAGGTTCAGAGTGTGTGAGAGATAGGAAAGGGACATTAAGAACAGGCCAACCACAAATAGCTAAAATTAACTCTGAGAACTGGAATGCTGAGGTCTCTGAGGAACACTAGTCAAAGAAAGAAAATGGTTGTTTGCTAAACTCCCACTTATTCTGTTGCCTCTCAGGACTTCTGGCTCACATCCCTGTTATTTTAGAGGATTTCCCCCACCCTTTCCCTCTCCACTGGCCATCGTTTTCCTCTTTTGTAACTTCAGTACAGTGTGACATGGGATTCCTGCTCCAGCAGCAAGTTGCTGAATGGAAACAGGAAACAGGGGGCCTATTTGGAGCTCAGCCTCTGTGATAACATGAACGTCACACCCACGTGCAGACAGGGATGCTTCTCACATATGGCAATGGTTAGCAGCTCCCCCTTTTCTCCCCTACCCTCTTCCCCAAAAGGGCTTACAAAGCCCTCGAGGGGCCTTATCTTGAGCTAGAAGCAGTCTTTAGAAAGCATGGCTGTGTGAAGCCTCAGTTATCACAGAACATGATTTCTTGCATAATTCTTTTAGATTCTCTGAGGCCAGTAAATTGGAGACCGTAAATCTCCACATGACCAGAGCATATGGCCTTTGAATAAGACATGGAGTGAGTTACAGAGAGAGCCTATCTTCTGCAGAATCTGATTAAAGGAATCCTTTGAGAACTCTCCCTTCCATGCAGCCATAGGCATGGCTTTACTGCTGCCCTCCCTCCTCCTTCCCACAAATGCCTGCCGGAATAAGAGTCTCCTTCCTTCACTTTCTTATTTTCAGAATAAAACTGAATGGCTATGTCTGCCTTCAGACTGTAGTTTCAAGGAAGTAAAAACTGTTTAATTGCACTGATATTTGTGGAAGCACCATAGGGAGTTGGAGGTATTGTCTAATTTGAGGGGCTAGGGTCTGTCTCTGCTGGAAGGAGAAGGAAAAACTCTTGCATTCACTGGGAATAAGATTTTACTTCCTCCAGCCAACTCTCTGTGGTGCTATTTGCTTACAGCCATCCTGTAAGCTAATGCTATACTAGCCCCCCTAGGCTAAAGTCACAATTATATATGATTTTCAGTGTGCAGATTTATTCCGGATGGGGCAAGCAATTTCAAATGAAGTAAAAATTTCCCCTTCTAGTCTGTTCCTTCCTCTTCTGTGAAGCAGGTCTGTGCTCTTTTTGATGCTTCTGCTGCTTCTTTGACAGAATAAATTCCCAGAAACAAAAGTGAGTATGTACCAGCAGAAGGTTTTGTACAGCAATAGATCATTTCATCTGAATATTGAGAAAGAATTGCAACACGTTTGGAAGACAACCCTATAGCTATGCTGTGAGAGATGGGAGATCAGACTAGTGCCTTCTTTTCTAACTGTACTGTGGATTTATCTGCACTGGGAAGACCTCCAATCCCTCCTTCCCCTTTCCACTCACCAAGGTGGTGGTTTTGCTGAACTTGAACTGAGCAAAAGAAGCAAGATCTCAGTTAAAGAAACCGAAATAACATGAAGACACAGCTTACATGAGAAAGCCTAAAATGCTTGTCTGTCTAATTTTAATACTTCCTAGTGCTAGGAGAAGACTGATGGAGAGCCACTTCTCTGTTGGTAGAACCTGCTACTGCTCATGCAGTTTGTTGTTTTCTGTGGGTTATCCCATGAGTAGATCACTCTGTAGATCACCCCTGTGCATTGCAGAACTTCATACTGAGAGCCCTTTCCTCCTAGTCCTCAGCTAGCTGTCTAGGGAGAGCTTTAAGCATTGCTTCAAACCACTGCTGCAGATACTGGGAGAAGTGCACTGGAGCAGTCCAGGCTCCCACAGCCAGGCACCTGGTTTAATACTGCACTCCTGACCAACACTCTGAGCAAGATTTGGTGGAACAGAGGTACAAAGAGGTATTTTCTTGCTCAGGTTACATGTTCAAGCTGTGGTACCTTCATAGCTTTGCTCTTGCTGTGGAATCTATCCATGAATTCAACACCTTCCTGCTTCCTGCCACATATGGATGGTTGTCACTGCTGTTTCTGATATGTATTTGAAGCCCTTCTTTCTGGGCAGTACCAGTGGAGTGAAAGAACATTCATCCACACTATGTGCCTCCCCTTCAAAGGGCACCCCGCAGTGTGCTACCTGTTGCTCTCCCTATAAACTGAGTTAAAATTAGGAGTTGAACTCTGCCAGTATAAAACACTGTTTCTTTGAGCTTCTGCTAGTAAAACATGATATTGTAATCCCAGTTCCACAGCTCCTGGTAAAGATACTTTCATTCAGTGAGAAGTAAAATCGGAGGAAGTTTGCTTTGTTCCTCTTTCTTGGCTTTACCTCCAGTTGTGCTGCATGTGGTTAAAGATTAACTCTTACTGCACAATGCCCATTACCAGTCACAGTGAAAACCAGGGTGCTTTCCTGCATGAACAGCGAAGGGCACAACCAGAGGATTGCTCAAGCCCTTTGCATAAAGGGGAATGAGGACGGTAGACTTCTCTTGCGTTCTTCAATAGAGAAAGAATATTATTTTCACACTGCACTAAATCTTTTCACTGCCAGCATTGATACATGAGGTGTGGAACTTTCACTGCAGATCTGAAAGGGTCTTTTGATGAGTGCGTTATTCGTCACTCAGGAAGAGTAAGACAATAAACAAATGACGGAATCCTCCTCATTCCCGGCTGCAGACCTACCATCTCCTCATCTTTTGTCTCTCACTGCGTGCCAAGATTTATGGAGAAAAATTCCAGAAGAGTGAGGAAAGAGAGGTGCTACCATTTGCTCTGGAGAAGCAGTAGGTCTGTCCTGGAAATTTCACATCACAAATCCCCAGCTTTTTGTGCCTGGGACCATGAATCTGTGTGGGAGAGATGTGTTGTGAGGCACATTCGAGGAATCAGCTGGCCTACTGGCTGTGCAGGGACTGCAGCTCTGATAGCCTCAGCTGACACTCAGGATAACGTACAAGATGCGGAGCCATTGCCTCCTGACTGGGATCTTTCTCTACCTCCTACCATAACACAGGGTTGCGGAGATCACTGTATCCTACACAGTGTCTGTGATGTGCAGGAAAAGGGTAGGTGTCCTCAGAAGGCTGGTGTGAGGCAGAGAGGGAAGGGGAGAAGGATCCTGGGGTTCAACGTGGCAAAAAGATTCTATCTTCAGACTAGTCACTTCCCATCCCAAGAGGGACTGGGTTCAGCTCCTCTGTTTCTCCACGACTGGTCATCCCTGTCAGCAGTTGGGTCAACCCTTGAGAGAAGACAAGGGATGTCATGGCTTCCCCCATATCATTTCCCAGGGGGACTGAAAGGCAACAACATTTTCCTTTATCTCTGTGAAGCAGCACAAGAATAGGGGTTGTGAGCAGAGAGACTTGCCTGTCTGCCTTGCTCACACTGGGGAGTTATTTGGCCCTCCACAAATACATCCCGCAACTGCAGTGGCTAGCACCCTCTCTCTTGGAAATAGACATTTCCTATACAGCACACTGAAGGGGGTAGATGAGTATTTGATGTTACACTGACAGATAGTGTCGTGGAAGTGCTGTTTTACTCCTTAAGTTGGACAGGACATAAGGCTGCAGTGAAGGAAAGCAATGGGATCTCTGACATTCACACCACCCTCCAGGCTCTCATTTGACTGAAAGAAAAGCCTGCTCTGTATATGTTCATACAACTGTGAAGGGACCAGATGTTACTGTTTTTCTGTCTACACCTTCTTCCTCAAGCTCCCCTTCTAGGCTTCAACAGAGATACTGTCTTCTTCAAGTTATGCTGATAGAAATGTCAGGCCTTGGTTACAGTCACAAATCTACAGCCCGTGAACCCTGCTGGCCACGGTGCCACAGAGCTGCCTTAAAGCTCTCTTAAAAATGTGAGGTATTTCAGTCATTTTAATTACTGTGCATTGCATAAGCCAGAAAACTGTTCATACAAAGGAACAACTGAAAAGTGATTTTCAGTTGCTCTCACTCTCCCCCCAGTGCCAGCCTCCAAAGCTCTGTGAACACCAGCTCTTATTACCATTTGAAGCACCTCATCTGTTTGAAATCTCTTTGTTCAGTCACTTAAAGCTTTTGATGCAGTTTCGAAGGGGTTTAAAAGCAAAGCAAAACTTCAATTTGGAAATAGCTACAGCAGCATGAAAGCAAAACAAGAAAAACGGGGGGGGGGGGGGGGGGGGAACAAAAACTTAGTATAAACAAAAATGAGAGAAAATTAATTGCTTTGGAATGAGGCATAGGCAGGTAGAGCCAAGCAAATCACATCCTGTTCCCCACCCCCAACTCTGTCAGACCATCTAATCGCAGCCTCCTGGCTTGAACCCTGCATGGTACCGAGCCCTTTGGCCCAGATCCAGAAATGCACTTAAGCTTATATTTAACTTTGTGCATGTAAATGGTCCTGTTGACTTCAGCGGACCATCTTGTGTGCTTAAAGTTGAACACGTGCCCTTAGTGTTTTGCTGGACTGGGGCCAAAGTGCGGAGTCATGTGCGTGAAACATTTTCAACTCGATAAGGCTGTTAGAAGATATTTCCCGGTCACCTTTCTGCAGCTGATGCCACATCACAGCCTGATTGGAGGATCCCCACATTACTGAGTGGGTGATTTCATATTCAGTAATCCCTTATAATGCGGTGCTGTTGGTGGCACACAGTGCCTGTGCTCTGCTCCTGGGCTAGGTGCTCTCTGCATGCACAATCAGTGAAGGATCCATGAAGATGAAACACAGCATAGAACCACAAGAGCTGATGGAAGTTTAATGGTGCATCTCTAATTAAAAGCTTGGGAATGGGATAATGTTGCCTGCATCTGGCTTGCAGGCAGGAAGGTGACACAATTCCTCTGCAACCTCAGAGAATGAGATCAAATTAAAAAAAATCATATGTATAAATAGAATCAAAGACATTTTTGAATAAAGAGTCTTCTTGTTTTTAGTAGCAGATGAGGTGCATTGATACAATGGAGGTATTAGTAGACAAGTTTTTTTCTTTTCTTCTCTTTTTCCCAACCTCTTTTACACACAATACAGGAAATAAGATAATTAAAAAAAAAAAAAAAGTCTTCTCAAAGGAAAGCATTAGAAAAAAACAACAGAAAAAGAAAAAAAGATGATCAGGAAATAAAAGCATCTTTTGCCAATGCAGTGTGTGACAATTTCGGTAGGGTTGCCTATGACATATCAAGGCCTTTGACGTGGTCCCCCCCTCCTCCCACATCCTTATCTCTGAATTGGAGAGATATGGATTTGAACGGTGTACCATTTGATGGATAAGGAATTGGTTGGAAGGTTGTGGTCAATGGCTCTATGTCCAGGAGGAGGCTGGTGATGAGCAGTGCCTTGTGATTCTGAGTCTATGATCTTAGGACTGGTATTCTTTAACATCTTCATCAGTGACACGGATGATGGGATCACCCACAGCAAGTTTGCTAATGACACCAGGGTGACTGGTACAGTTGATAGGGCAGAAGGAAGGGATGCCACCCAGAAGGACCTTGATGAACTCAAAAAGTGGGCCCATGTGAACCTAATGAGGTTCAAAGAAGCAGAGTGAAAAGTTCTGCACTTGGGTCAAGGTAATTCCAGATATGTATTAGACTGGTAGAAGAATTCCTTGAAAGTAGCCCTGCCAAGAATAGCTTAGGAGTCCTGGCAGATGAAAAATGTAAAACGAACCAGAAGTGAACACTTGCAGGCTGGAAGGTCAGTGGTATCCTCTGTATCAAAAGAGGAATGGCTGGCAGGGCTGGAGAGGTGACTGTCCTGTGGATAGTGAGAGGACAAGGGGGAATGTTTTTAAACTAAAAGAGGGGACATTTAGATTATATATCAGGGGCAAGTTTTCCACTGAGTGAGTGGTGAGGTGCTGGAATAGATTGCCCATACAGGTTGTGGATGCCTCGTCACAGGAGGTTTTCAAGGCCAGGTTGGATGTGGCCCTAGGCAACCTGATCTAGTACTTGATCTATCAGTTGGCAGCCCTAACTTGGACAGGGGGGTTAGAACTTGATAATCCTTGAGGTAGCTTCCAACCCAAGCCATTCCGTGATTCTGTGATTCCATGACGTGGTGTGGGTGTGCCATCAGAGAGGACATCAGATGTCTAAAAAGGACCTGTCCTTTCCTACTTGCTGTATAAAAGCAGAAGGGCAATGACATCTACTAGAGGGTGCGATGCTGAAGGATATGAGGGTCATTAATTTCAAGAAAAGTTTTCAGGACGAGATGAGGCAACTTGGCAGCTAGAGAATTTGGAATGCTGATGGAAGGGCTCTAGAGCTATGAATCAGTCAACTTACTATGGACAATCTAAAATGGAAAAATGCCCACAGTTCAGTAACATTTAAAATTAATGTATTGGCATGACTGTCTGAACTGCAGGCCAAACTCTCCTGACTCTATCCATGCTTTGCTTGGTTTAAACCAGCTGAGCTCTGTGAGGAACTGGGTTGTCTTCAGGCACTACGTGTGTCAGTGTTTTTTAATTTGGTGGTAGTGAGTGTGTTTCTTTTGCTTGTTTGTTCATTTTGTTCCTTTTTTTTTCTTTCCTTTTTTTTTTGCTTTTTTGATTAAGCCCTTCTGTACCAATTATATTCAGATGTTTTTGTCAGCTCAGAAGCAGCTTTCTGCCAGTGCCTGAAAACCCTCACAGATCATTCTGAAAGGTAATCAGAAGGGAAGAGAATATGCCTTTAGTTCATTTACATCAGCACCTTATGCCTCCTGAAGGACCATCCTGAAGTGCTTTTATCTCAGCTCCTATGCCTAGCTCTGGGCTCATCCTTTCAAGCTACGAAGAGAACTTGTGGAAGGAAAATGATATTAGAAGTTATGCTCTTGACATATCCTTTAGTGAATATCTATGGAAGCAAATATAGTTTTCTCTCCTGACGTTTAAGCAAGACACTCAGCTTAACACCACTCGTTTTGTGAAGAGTGAATTCTTTACGTATTGCAAGGAGCCTAATTTCATCCACATGAGATGCAAACATCTCTTGCAGTGCAGTGCCCCCTAGCACTGCCTCTACACATTCGTGCAGGACTGAGAGAAGAATGCCACTTTACTCAGCCAACACCTGCAGGACATGGCTTTCCCTGGGAAATTTCACACCAACTATTGACCCAGCCCAGTCATGCTTAGCTTGTGGGATCCGACAAGATCACAGCATGAAGTGGTGTGGCTGCCCAGTAAAGCAGAGAGTTCCTTAATTGTGTTCAACAGTGTGTTCTTGGTGGTGGACTGAAATAACATAGATTTCTTTATTTGGTGACATAAATCAAATGTGAACACTAATTTTCTCATATGAAGATCAAGGTTTTTATTTTCTCCTTCTTTCTTTGCTATGTTTTTAATGGCCATATAAGGCTTAAATTTTGTCTAACCAAAGGAGCTGAATGCCAGTTAATTTTATTTTTCCCTTTAGTTAGTCCCACCCAGACAGGGCATAGCATAGGGACTCAGACTTTTCCTTTCAGTTCCTTAATTGAGTTTCTGTGTTACTTGAACCACATATCAAAATCTTTTCATATAAATAAACAAACAGAACTCTTTCTTGGCTATTCCAGAGTGCATTTTAGTGGTAGGGCTCAAGGTAGAGAGGCTAATATCGAACATCTAATTGATACAATCAGAGGATAATACATGATAGCTCTATTTATGATAAAACTAATGTATGAGCAGGTAAAATGATGTAACAGAGGCCTCCTAGCAGGCCACAAGCCAGACTGAGCTTTCCTGAGTACTATTTACCTGCAATTTACAAGGATAAAGCACTCTTACTTCTGTGTATGAGGTGTACATGTGCATCTAAGTGGAAAATAAATATCGTTATTGCACAATATCCAGTCCTACTGCACTGTTATTACTGCATAGTATCCTGCATCCCTACTATTACAGGGAAGTTCAACTTGAAATAGAATATATGGAATATCTAGGTGTCAAAAAAACAGATAGATCAGCTTAGTCCTTCCTGTGCAGACAAAGGTACACAACTCTTAGACTGCAGCAGAGAATACAGTGGTTCACCATGACACACAGACAGCCTGAGCACCATCCCTTCCGAACAGCTGTGCCTTGCCACTAGGTCAGGCTGTGGCACTCCTTTTCAGCATGACAAGTAATTGCAGATTACTTCTCTGGGTTACATCTGAAAAGTTAACTAGTTCCTGTAATCAGCACAAACTTATTTTTAACAAGCTTGGTCAGTTCCACTGTAAGCAAGCTACTTCCATGCCTGAAGGAAAGAACCTCAGTAACTTCTGGCCCTCTTCCTACACCCTTTGTAGAAAGCAGGGTGGATGAAGGGTTTGTTTTCAGCCTCCTCTGAATATGTCCCGTGTATTGCAGGCACTCGGCATTTACACAACACCCAGCATCTTCAACGCTTATTATAAAGTATTCAGCTCGTTAGTCCTCAGAATGCACAGGAGAGGTGTTATTACAGACATGAAGAAATCTCCTCAGAGGATCTACTTGGACAGGTGGTGCCAAAGTTCTGATTATAATCTACTTGTGTGTGGGCCAAAGTCTCTCTTATTTACACCAGTGTCAGATTATGGAATAACTGCTTCTCTTAGGTACTGATCTGAGATGTTGATAGATCAGGTGCATCATGATGTTGGTGATATCAAACTTTTTAACAACAACAAAGAAAAAATGAAAGTGCCAGACACACCTCATTTTTCTTCCGTGTTTCTCTGCTGAGGTCAGTGGAATTGTTCCTTGTTTACACTCAGTGAGACTGAAGTGACAGCCCAATATGACAGATTCAAGCTCAGCCCTAGTACGTGGAGCTGACAGCCCAAATACCTAGGGAGCTTTTTGCGTGGGGTTTCTCATATTGCAATTTGAATGCAAATGGTTCTGACACCAGTATGCCTACATCTAATGTCCTGTTTAATGTCCTGCTTCACGTGTACCTGTACAACCTGTTATCACCTCAACACCATCTGATTTTTTCACTGTACTCACTAACATCTTCCCATGAAGCTTCATCACCATTACCCTGACTGCACAGACTGGGATTTGAAGCATGGTGAGGTTAAACTGTCACACAGGCTGGCTGTGTCACAGCAAAGAGAGGAACCTACATTTTTGTGGAGCCAGGAGTTAGACTTGATGTTCCTTGTGGGTCCCTTCCATCTTGGGACATTCTATGATTTTCACTGTTTGCTTTGTTATCTCTATTGCTGCTGGCAATACCTATTGTCAGGCTTTTGTATACCTACGCTCTAAATGAGAACCTGTGTTTCCACAAGACTGGACGCTTTAATTTTATAGGGGTGGTATGATTAAAGAAAAGGTGTAGGCAGAGTGCACTTCACCCAGATGGAGCAGAATTGTAAATCTAAAGACTTAGCTGACTATTTAGAAATTTAGGACAGCTGGTCCCCAGCCTTTAATACCAGCATCATTTATAACTAGACATGCTTAAATCTTGTAAACCCCACGGAAAGTGCTCTGACATTACACACACTGGTTTGATACAGTGATTAATCACCCCTCGGTCCCCTCTGCAGGATAATAAGGCTGTCTGCATCCTGCAGCTGGCAATCTCCTCCCTTGCCGTCCCAGCTCTACTGTAACATTTACATTTCTCCGTCTGATAGAAATGTACTGCTCCAAAAGGGGATAAGGGAAAACAAAACAAGCGGGACTTTGCTATAAATTCCTCTAAAGCTGCTCTGCTAAAATACACTTTGAGATTAAACGTGGGGAGCGACTCGGGTAGATGAAACACTGCTTTTCCCAGCTTGAGCCCTTGCTGACTGCTGTCCTGAGAAGGGCGAGTGGTGGGGAGGGATGAAGGGCCACAGGACCCCGCCCTGGCACGGGGCTCAGCTGCCACTTGTCCTTTCCCCCATCCTCCTTTAGCTGCACAGTGAAGGAGGAAAAGCAGAGAGGTGCCCGCAGCCTGAAAACCCTCCGCAGTGCCGTTATCTCCCGCAGCCTCAAGTCAGTTTGCAGCCAACTGAGAGGGCTGTGAGAGAAACACCCCAAGCTCCGCGAGCCAGAAAGCAACTCCACGAGCGTCCGAGCCTGAGTGGGGCGGCCAGGGCTGTGCGGGGACAGAGCCGTGCGGGCACTCGTGGATAACGCAGGGCCACGAACGAGCAGCAGCCCCCGCCGAGCCGAGCACGTCCCCTCACGCGGACTTCTCCCCCAGGCCCGCTACCTGCCCCACCGACCCAACGCCCACCCGCGCCCGCTCTATTCCGTATAAGGCGCTGAAGCCGCGGCCGCCGCCCCGCCCCGTCCCGCTGGCCTCTCCCGCCGATGAGGTAATGCGGGGCTCCCATTGGTCGGCTGCGGCGGCGCCCCCGGAGCCCGAGAGGGCGCGATCGAGGCTATAACTCGGCGCGCCGGGCAGCGCGGCACAGCTCGGCTCGTCCCAGCCCTACGTCTCCGCGCCCTCGGGCTTGTTCCGTGCCGCCGAGCCAGGGCTGCGCTGCCGAGGCCGGGAGAGAGGCGGTGTGAGGAGCGAGCGAGCAGCGAGCAGGCGAGGCTCGAGTCGGAACAGCACCTCGAAGCGCGCCCCGGGGCAGGCAGGCAGCATGACGGCGTGGCTCGGCTTCCTCGCCGTGTTCCTGTGCAGCTGGAGCCTGCGGGACTTGGTGGCGGAGGCGTGCACTTGCGTCCCCATCCACCCGCAGGACGCGTTCTGCAACTCCGACATCGGTGAGCGGCTCCGTCCGCGGGCTGCGGGGCGGGAGGAGCGGGGAGGAGCCCAAGGCGGCTGCGGGGAGTGCTGGGGTGACGGGGCCGGGTGTCACCGCGCCTTTGGGACGCTGTGTCTTCGTGGGGCGATCTCCTGAGCGTGCGGACGCGTGTGCTTTTGCCAGGCTGGAGCTGTTCGCTTGGCGCCCCTTGCTGGCGTTGAGCCGTGGGTTGAGCATCCCGACGGTCAGCCCTGCGCGAGCGTGAGGTGGGGGACAGCCGAGCTGCCTCGGGACTAGAGTTTCCATTACCTCTTCCTTCAAGTTCTCTGTTTTGTTTGTAGCCGAGGCTGCTTAGCCAAATACGGTTGCTGTTTGGGAAGTGGCGAAAAGTACGAAACCCATCAGCGGTGCCCTCTGAGCTGCAGCCGGACACGTGTCCGCCTGACAGTCCGCACGGGCTGTCAGCTCTGCGGCTGTGAGCACAGTATGCCGATGGAGTTTCCTCGCACCTCCATCTGTTGTTGTAGTGCGGTGTAGCAGCGCTGCTGCTGGTACCCGCTTGTCACCAACCCCAAGTGGAGTCTGCAGAGAAACCCCCCAGGAGGTTACTGTGCAAGTCAGAGCACACTTCTTGCTGCTACAAACTCTGCCAGGGACTCTACCCTTAGCCAAACTCTGCAAAAGTTGCGGCAGTGTCTGGTTGTTCGTGTCTAGTTTCTTTAGTGCCCGCTCCCGAGTGCCAGAAAACACGTTAAAAGTGCTGGGAAGGCTCCGTTTGCCTCTGTGACGAGAGCCTGGAAAATATTTATAGAATAGTTTTAGAGTGGGGAATCCTTCCAGGAAACTGCGGTTCAGAGTTCTGTGGAATATCCATATTTCTGCTTCTGTTTCTCAGTTTGGGTCAACAAGTGTGCCACCCGAGCTGCCAGGGAGCTTGTCCTTCGTGACAATAAGGATGGGAACCCGCTTTTTTCCGCAGCCAAAGCTGCTGGCAGCATGTGGCCTTCACTTGCTGCGGTTTGGGAGATCTCCTTTGGCGCTCTGGTTAGGTCACATTACAGTAGGTTAGGGGCAGATTTTGGTCAACTTAATTTTTAAGAGAAATGATATTAAATAAGTTTTTGTCGTGCCGACAGTATATTTCTGTCAGATGGGTAGTGACTAGGAGCAGAGTAAATTATGCAGTTTCATGCAGCAGTGCTCCTAAACTTTAGGGCGGGAAGTTTTCCTGTTGGCTGCTCTGAATTCTTGTTGAGTTCGAGGTTATGTTCTTCATGTCCCCTCTGTCTGTTTTAGAGTCCTCCTTTGTGCCTTGGCTTTTTCACAGGTGTGGTATTCAGAAAATTGATGTCAGTGGGGTTGCCATGCTTTCAGACACGATGGCAGTGCTGAGATGCATCTGGGAAGAGAGCAGCTCACATTATAGAATGACTTAAATGCAGGCTTGGTGAAGACCGTGGTTCAGTGTGATAGGTTGAAGCAAAAGTTACTCCTTCGCTAAATTTGCTAGAACTGATGGAAAATGCAGTGCTTCTGCAGGCTGATCTTGGTGCATGCTGTTGTGTTCTTCACGGCAAAAACCTTCTGGCTGTGAAGGAGTTAACCATTTCCATGGAAACTGGTGGCAGTGTACTGGTGTAGTGTTTGGACAGGCTGAACTACACGCTGGGTTATAAAACACATTGCAAGGGAGAAAGGGACTTGGCAGCAAGTTTTTATCGCTCTTGAAACTCCTGACAAAATACCGGCTCAGAAGGGAGGAGTCACTGCTGTAAGGGCTGGAGCAGAAGAGTGTTTTAAAATAGCTCCTAAAACAATACAAGGAATTAACTAGCTAGGTGGCAGCCTAGGAGAGGCTTTTCATCTGTGGAAGCCCCGAACACTGAAGGAGAAACAGTTTAGCACTGTAATGCAAACTCTTGCTGCTGACTTTTTGAGTCTAGGCAGTAGACTCTCAAGTTTATTCTCTTCCCCTCTGATTTCACATCCCTGTACATTTAGTTTTTGATTTTCCTGTGGCTTAGTTCTGATACAGCCTCCTAGCTCTGGAGCCATTAGAAGGCTTTAATCTTTGCAGAAACAGATGCTCAAATAAACCCATTAGAAAGGGCAGCCCTTCAGGATGTATGTCCTATGCATGTCAAAGTGAGCTTTCTAAAGCAAGCTTGGACTAAACACATAACAATTTTATTTTCTTCCTCTAAAAAATAAGGAAGAGAAACAGTTTTCAGACTGATTAAAAAGGGTCTTTTTTTTTCTCAGTCTGAGTGTTGTGGAATGATGAAGAGAGCAAAAGTGGAGTATCTCATCTGACCCCTTGAGGTCAATCAATAAAAAAATGCCTTTTTTAACTCCTGGCTTTCTTTCTTTGACTGGATCAATAAGTGCCAGAACAGACAGTACAATAATTAGACAAACAGCAATCTTATGACATGCCATCTGAACTTTGCTTCCTCCCCTCCCACCCCCTGCCTTCATCCCCTTCCAGATGTGAATATTTTTCTTTTGTTTGAATTAAGAGACCTTTTGAAAGAACAGACACCAGGCATGCTTTGTTCCATTGTGACAAAGCCGTGACATTTCCAGCTGGACATAGCTGACATGAAAAGGGCTTGTTTGTCCTTTTTTTTGCAGGAGCAGCAGGAACTTTTCAGCTTGGCTGCTGAACATTGCATTTGCAGGTTTGGAAAAAAACGCCTCCTCCCTAAGCTTTCCCCCCACCTTTCTTTTCAAAAAAAAGGAAAAGTATGTGAAATTGCAGTCTGGATTTTTACAAACCAATCTGTAAGATGGTAAAGAAAGTACTTTCCACGCTTATCTCACTTTCATCTTGTGCATATACTTCAGAAAGAGCTATGGCAGTACGAGCTCTTCTCTTACAAGTTCAATGGAGTTTGGAATGTCACTCTTTTCTATAGGCTGTGTTGGGGTACGAAATGTTTCAGCAAGGGTAGTTGTGATTAGTGCCCCCTGCCTTCTAAATAGCTGCACTCTTGATTAAGCTAGAGTTGGCAAGCTCTTGGAGTCCCCTGGTATGAAGGATGCCATTCATCTGTCCATAGTGCCATACTCCTAGTGCTGTGTTCACAGTATCTGCAGTGGCTAGTGTCCTTTGAACAGTGAATGTGAGAAGAGCAGAAGTTAGCAGAGAAGAAAGGAAGCAAGCTCATGAATTTGTTTAGGCCAAAGGCCCCATTTGAAAACCAGCCCATTTTCTTTCACAGGTTTTCTTTCCTTTATCATTCTACCTTTTTGCTAGAAAAGAGATGGTGCAGAGCAACTTGATCATATGTGAGCTCTTAAAGAAACTGAGGAGGCTTTTTAATGGTATGGAATTCCAATGCCCATGTTAAAAAAACATGGTGAGAGATGGTGTTCCTTACGCCTGGTTTTCAGATGGAAAGACCACCATTGTAAACTGCTGATCCTATTGGAAAATGGAAATACAAGTTTCTTTTTTTTATTTTATTAGTGGTTATTTACAGTTAAAGTAAATCCTGCTCTACTTAAGCAAAGAGATCACCTTCTGGGATGTGGAATTTGTCACATCCCCAAATACACACATTAAAAAAAAAAAAGGGGGGGGGGGGGTGGAAATCACTGCCTGGAAGATGCAGTGCAGTATATAATATAAAGCTCCTTTGGTGTCTTGTTACTATTGCATGCGTTTACTCCAGATTTCCTGCAGGAAGTAACTCCACCAAGACCTCTGAGCCAGCACAGAGACAGATGTTCCAACCTCGAGTCTTAAAGCTCTTTGCTTTATGTAAATGTCTTTCAAATTCTTGTTTCCACTGATTTCCCACCTATTCCAGAGAACTCTACCTGACAACTACTCCTCTCGTCTTTCTGGGAAAAGCAGACTGGTGGGGACACAACTACATGTGGTACTAGCATTTGTCAACTCAGCAAAGATTTTTACAAGGAATGGGAAAGGGTCTGCTTTGTTCATGTCTGTGTGGTTTAGGATTCAAAGGTTTGGTTGTTTAACCATTGAGGAAGTGGCTCAAGGTAGCAAATGTCAAGTCCACTGGTGAAGCTGAGAATATGTTTTACAAGGCACCAAACATGGTTAGCTCTGTCCTTTCAACCTCTTAGATATGCCACCTGGATTGGCATCTAGTGAAATGGATATCTGCACTCCTTCATAATGCGTCTGACCATTGCAGTGGGACCAGGAATCTTTAGGAGCACTTGATGAGTCACCTTGGCCATAACTGGTTGTTAAAGCTAAGATGAAAACCCAGTTTTCCGTTGTAACAATGTTGTCTTAGGTCCTGTTTCTTTTTCCAAATAGCTCCTGTGGGGTCCAAATTTCCTTTTAGCGATGAGTATCCTCACTTTAGACTGTCAGGACATGATTCTCCTCTGTCACAGGAAGTTACTGATTGGAAACAACTTAAATGTTAGTGGTGAGAAGACAGTATATAAAAGATGTGAGAGGATAATTGGGCCTTCAAGCACCAACTAGTTAAGCAAATACAGAATTTGTTGAACTTCAGGGTCATCTAATCTTCCAAAGAGCCTCTGCTTGTGATTTGTGGAACTTTACTGATGTAACTTAGTGGATTGATGCTGCTTTTTAAGCTAACCACACCTCATGTAGACTTCTGAATGAGGAAGAAGTAGAACAAAGCAGCTGACTGCATTGGGAACTATTTAAGACCAACCTAACTTTTCCTTATCTTTGAGCTACCAAGCGTTTATTTCCAACAAGAGCTGAAGGCCAGTCTCTATAATAACCCTCTGTATCTGAGCACTCAAGGCATGGAGGAGAGCTGTTTGGTGCTGGGCCTTTATTAAAACATGAATTCTTTTAAATGGTTGCCTGAAAGAGTGTATTGAAATCACCAATCTGCCTACTGGTGACTCTGCTGCCAGTGTTATCTTGCCCTAGTGGGATAAGTGCTTCTTTAAATCTGGGGTTAAACTGGACTTGCTTTGGAATAACTTGAGAAAAGGCTATTAACCAGTGTACTGATTCCTTTGTTGATGAACTATGACAGTGAGTAAACACGCGGCATGTGAATTTCAAATTTCTACTGTTTGAACATATTAGGTGAGACCAAGGCAGGTTAAATGATTTATACCCTCCTACACTAGTTTTAAATCTGGCCCAGTCGTTGGTATGGAAAGGGTGTGCTGGACCAATGTTGTACTTACAACTTACATAAGGCATGTGTAGTGCCACTGGTCTCAGCAGCATTTCTGTGGCTTTGATCGGAGTTGGATTTCAGTTGGTGGTTTCGAGTTTCTGAGAGGAATGTTACAAACACTAGAGTGCATAAAAATATTATATTAAATAAAAGAAAAAAACTACAGTTAGCCTCCTACTGTAATGTGAAGTAGTTCCCTTGAGTGACCAGACTGAAGACATAGTGCTTTAACTGACAATGCCTAATAACAGAAAAATGCAAGTAGTTTTACACAACCCTGATTATTCTATTTATTCAACATTTCTGCCAGCTAGAAAAGATTCTGTGAGTCTTTTGGAAACAAGATAGAAGTCTCTTGAGTTTCACGCTGGTAAAATAAATGTTGACTATGAACAGTCCAAATTCCTTCTCATGTTTATACAAGACCTTTCCAGAGGCAATTTCAGCCCTTAGAAACAGTATACAGACAATAAAACAAGTTAAATAGAGAGATGGGTATGCAAAAAGTACTATCAGACCTCTTTAAATGTCAGCACTGGTTTGCCTGAGATGGAGAATGGCATTTTTATCTCAGGGAGGAAAGAGTTGATCTGGGTTATCTCTCCTGGCACTGAAATCCTGCAGGATCCAGGAGAGAGCAGTACTTGGGGAGGCTGTTGTCAACTCAAGAGTAGGATCTTGGGTTGTGCTAGTGGGGAAGTGGTGGTCTGTGTCCATGGGCTTGGGTGTGAAAAAGTTCATCATTTTTACTGATGGGGGGAAGAGGATGGATGCAGCAATAGGCTCAATTGGAAACTTGTAATGGGAAAGGTATTTAAGAGCCAGAGGAGTGGCAAAGACCCTTCAAAGAGTACTCCTAGATATGAGGAGAGAAAGACTGCTGGAGAAGGGAAAAGGACTGCATGGAAGCTTGTGACTTCAATGAAAAAGTAGGTAGCAGAACCCATCTAGAACAACCCTGTGATCTACTGATTGAGCTTTAACAGCCCGTAGAATGTTTGTTTCTGGCTGCTGAGCAAGACTTAAACTTTCAACAAGCCTCCATCTGGAGGAATGCAAAGTTCCTTTGGGAAAAAACTGAAAATGCATGGTTTTTTTTTAATCTTTTTTTCCCAGGTGAGTTATAGGGAAAATGTAATCTTGACCATTTTCAAACTATACTTTTGAAGATGCAAATGAAATTAAGCCAAACATAGTAGTGTCTAAAAATACTTTTAATATACAGGCAATAGTAGCCCAGCTCACTGCTATCGTTGTTAAACTATTTTTGAATTCTGGACAGCAGTGTACACTAATCAAAAATCCATGATCTTCCTTAGCTGCTCATGTATTGTTGAAGTGGCTAGGTACTGTAGTCCTGCTGGTTCCAAGGTTATATGACAGCTAAAAAACGGTACATGGAAAGGGTCCAAGGCTGAAAAAAACGTCCCCATAGATATATATATATATATTTTTTTCCCCTTTCTTAATTCCTTGACTTTGTCATGTGAAGGCCCAGGTTTCTCCTAACCTGCATGATCACTGGTGCTTCAGCAAAGTGGCCATAGGTTGTGCTGCGTTCACTCAGTACTTTTACAGACAACAGCAGCTATGCCAGGTGCAGCAGTGTGAAGGTAATGCATTATTACTTCTTGCTCCCTGGTGGTTCCTTTAAAAATAAGAAATAAAAATAATAATCCTACAACAGCACATAGGGAAAGGGAATGCCTCTGTTCCACAGGGCCACGTTCAAAATGCCCAAAGCTCCTGCTGGACTAGGCTGAGAAACACAAGTTCTAATTCCCTCGTGCTGTATTGTAATTACAGTACTGGGACTCTAACATCTGTTTCCTATTCTCAGCGTTTCCCTCTGAAATGGGTGTTACTGCATTGCAGCCTTGCAGGGAGGCCTGCTGGCATTATGTTAGCCTAAATTTTCTGTGGAAGAGCTCTGCAACATTTGCTCAGACAGCAAGCTCAATCCCTCCTCCTCAGGGAATACAGGAACAAGCAGAAGTCTTGCTCCACGAAGGTTTAATCAGCTCTCTGAAATATTTGGGGTCAACTGTAAATAGGAACCTCCTCCCTCTGGTGAAACGGTTTTGGACGTGGTCTCCAAACAGTTAAAATATTTAGGGAAAACAAAAAAAAGTGCTCACATGTACCAAGACAGGAAAACCACAGAATGGAAAACTTCCACTTGACTTTGAAAAACGGGAAACGGCTGGTGCTGGAAAGGCAACAGGTAGGGGTGGAGAGAGCTGGAGGATATCTGTTCCCCTGATGCTTCTCCTTTAGCTCCGTGTCCTTCTGGGGAAGGTATTCCAGGCTGCCCTTGCTCTTCAGAGCCCTTTATACGCTTTCCAAACACCCGCCCCAGTTTCCTACTTCCTGCCTGGTCTGACACTGCTATAAATATCCTCCTGCCTTTCATCAGCCTGGGGATACACACGCTACAGATTAAAGGGGATTGAGGTGATGGTACAGAACGGCCCGCAGCCCAGCTCTTGGCACGTGTGGGTCCTCTGCTTTAAATTTCTCTTGGCAAATGGAGGGAGACCTTTAAGACTGATAGAGAGAACCTCCTTGTTTATCTCACCTCTGGACTAGGCTGTGCAGGCCTGTTTCTGAGTAAACAGTTTATTCCAGTAATTAATAAACTGCATATGGCGCAGAGCTTAAAGCTGGAACGTGTTTGGTATTTGTGAGAAGGGAGGGTGGGGAGGAGAGACTTAAGAAGGAACAAGCCATACTAGCTGAGGAACCACACTGTGTGGGATAGTACCACAGTTGTAGCAATGAGTACCTTAAAGGCAGTGGTGAAGAGGGCCAGTGCAACAGGAAGGAGAACGGTAAGGTGAATTCTGGGGCATGTAAGAAGCCATCACATACAGTGTTTCCATAGAAAATCCACCCCCTCATAGCATCCCATAGGGCCTGAATCACCAGCCCAGAGAAGTGAGGGAAGAAGACAAAGGGCAGCAGTTCCTGTGCAAGTGCCTTACTATTGGAAAGATGGTGTTGCGGGTAAGGGTGAGATGTGTTCTTAAGATCTTTGCTTTACTTCTGTAAATGTGAAGAGTAGCACCTATCCCTTTTTTCTTTTATTGTTTTCTTTCTTGTGGCCAGGGGAGTGGAGGATTAAGGATTTACTTGGTCATTTCCTTAGAGGATCAAGATAAAAAGGAGACTTCAATAAGTCTGCTTCTATCTTCTCTACAGACGATGTATATTCAGTAGAATTAAGCATCTGCCCTGCTTTTCTCCAGTGTGTAACAGTTTGCAGCTTTGCAGAGGAGCACAGAAGCAGAGGATTGTACAACTAGACCTGGTGGGGAACAGACAGTGACCCTTACTGGGAGGTTGCTCCTTACACCTTCACCTCACAGCAAGCGTGCTGCAACAGAGCTTGATTGTGAGTCAGAGGTGCCATCAATCTAGTCTGGGTTTCTGATGCTGTTAGAATACACCTCCCAGAAGCCTGACACGGGATAGTCTTGACTTTCCCATAGCCTGCTTCTGTCATCCAAATCCCTTCTAGTTAGAGGTTGATTCACACTCTGCGGTTTTAAGCTGCTTCCAAAGCTCTTTCAAGGCATTTGTTATTTTAACTCTAGAGAGTCTGTTTTGTTATCAGTATGAATGTCGTATCTACTTCCCACGTGCACTCTAAGATGCAGCTCTCTTGAAATTCCCAGTGTATTCTGGTTTGCTCTTTTTGGCCCACAGGATGGGAGTTAGGCACTTATTCATACTTTGTTCTGATGCCAAACAATTATGGATGTGCAAGGATAGGAAAAATAAGACCTTGTGCTTGCAGAGCCCTACATCTCTGTTGTGTGACTTAGTAGGAGTATCCAGGAATGGTGCTGAGAGTTCAGAGTTGCGTGATTCAGAGCCCTGAAGACACAGGGTTGTGTGTTTTGTGGGGTGTGGTTGCCTGTGCTCTGGCAGAGGAATTGCTCATGGGATTTCTGTATGGTCCCCGATGGGATTTTTGTCATTCTCATCTGCATTTCACACTTATTTCCTAGATGTGAAGTCATGAGTGCTGCTCACAGTGTTATGAAAAACCGCTGAGTCTTTCTAAGACAGCTAACGTGGTAGGTTTGAGGGAATTATTTACCATTTACACCATCTTATCTTGAGGCATCCAGCAGCAGGGAAGGGCTTTATTTGAGCTAAGGCTGTATTGCACCAAATGTGTTGATGCTGATGATATTTGTCCTTTCCCAAAGGAATGACTGCCTTAAAAAAAAAAAAAAAAGATGATAATAAAAGTGCAGCAAAGTGGGAAGCTAGTCATTGCTGACCTTTCTTCTCATGCTATGTTTAAATTAGTTGGAGAAATGGTGTAGATTGATAAAAGCAGACAGCACCTGTGTGCTTGACTGGATGGGAAACAGAGCTTTCACTAGTACAGGAAAGTTTTCAAGCCAATAGGTTCCTTCCTGTCTGTGCTGGATCTCTGTGTTTGTTTCGGAATGCCCTCTTCTAAGAGTGATTTCCTCTGATGCTAGCGGCTGTTGGAAGAGGTAAAGGAAAGCACTGGGTCATTCTTTTCCTCCTGTCCCAGAAACTGTGCAGGGACCTTTTCCTGTTTGTCTTTTGTGCAGTATGGCAGCTTGGGCCATTGACGTAAACTTTGTCCTTTGTGCTGTTCAGAGCTCCCCTTTGCTGAATTTGCCAACATTGCCTACACACGTCCTGGCGAGGCTGCCTTCTTGATGGAAGGGCATGAGAGTAAACAGAACAGGATCCTTGGCTGGTGGTTGTCTTAGTACATGTGATGCAGTCACGTTTCTCTCCAGACTCTATGTTTGTTCATCAAGCCACCGTGAAATGCATCCGTAGCAAAGTTCGATCCAGCACATATTCCTTAACACATTACGTGGACCAACAAGGAAAGTCTGACCACAGTGTTTGCTGTAAGATTACTGCCGTATATTTGAGGCAGCCCCACCAGGTTAACACCATAATCAAATACAGAAAGGGCAGCTTTTGTTCCAAAAAGTACTCAGAGTCTTGGAGGGAAGGGAATGAACTCAAAGGAGTATTCTAAGGATTGCTACGTAACCCACTTGGTGATGTAATAAATCCTTCAGAGCTTCCAGCAGCTGTCCTAACTTGAGCAGTTAGAACTGAAATGCTGACGACTGTTGTTTCCCCTCTGAACTAAAATTTTGGACTATATCTTTTTACTCTGCTTCTTCCTCCCTGAGAACATCTCTATCTGAACTGTTGCAAAAGCTGTATGGTCATGAGCATACTGAAATTTTGTGCTGTGAACAATTCATGTACACGGGAATCAACAGAGCTATTGATGGTTTTATTTAAATGGTTTAAATAAGTGTATATATATAAATATCAGTCTCATTTCTGTGTTCCCAGGGTAATTTCCCTTGGCAATGAACAAGCTCTGAATAGAACTATACACTCATGAGCTACATGCATCCAATCTGTCTGTCAGTGTAATAGCAAAAGCAAACAGGATCTGTGCTCCTTTCACCCAGCAAAGGAGACCCATGCTTTTGAGAGATGTAGCTGTAGAAATAGTATCTCAATTCCATTTTGCCCTGAGAGTGCAGGCAGGAAAGCTACAGCTGACAAGACCAGGTGATGACAGCCTGCTTTCTCTTACTGCTTCTGCTACTCAAAAGTTTGAAGTACTACTTCTTTCCCCTTTTTGTAAGGTAAGAGGGGAATACTTTCTTCTCTTGATGTGTTTTCACTGAGATCCCTTACCAGAAAATGCTACTCTGTGAACTATAGCAGTGAGAAAGCAATCTGTGGCTGTTATGCATAGTTGGATAATTTTTGGTTTCGTTTTTAAGCCAAACTGTGGCTCTGAGGCTAGCAGCACTCCAAATTTTATTAATGGCAGTTCATGTTGTTTTGGAGGTTTTATCTTCTCATTATTTTCCATATGCGTTCATTTTCTGGTTTTGCTAATATGCACTTGCACTTCCTCAGCTTCCTTGCTTGTGGAAGGAAGCAGGGAAAGGAAATCACGTGTATGAGTACCCTGGTTTTGTCTGCTTATCCCACAGAACATTGGAAGCAGAAATGAAACTACGCTTTGGTAAGCTCAGCCTCTGTTTTTTCTCAGGGGGAAAAAGCCATTTAACTATTCTTAGTCGGTATATTAAGTGTGAAATTAAGCTGTTCCAAGGGGTATGAACAACTACCGTTCGGAGGGAGTGCCTTTGTGCTTCTGGCTTCTCCTCAGAAGAACAGCTCAGTGTTCTTTAGAGTTTCCCTTGGAGTAGTGGAAAATCAGAGCCACGCAAGGCTGCTAGGACTCCAGGCTCAGACGTGTGCCTCGTGTGCATATGTGTACATCTTGCAGTTCAGTGATGACCCTGATGACTTCTTGAACTTTTAATGACAATGCAGCTGTCTGTTCATGGTGCTAATTAACCCAAAAGCTGATTCCTCCCTCCCCCTCATTATCCGTATGGTGAATGAGATGTGAAAACAAGAAGACGACTTTTCCCGTGCCCTTAGGGCTGTCTGAGCCTGGCAGCAGTGACCCTGCTTGAGTAGAACTGAAAGAGCTGCTGCGCAATGGCCCGTACTCCTTTTTAATGGGTTATTAAAATTCCACCTTCTCCCCCTCCCTCCAGTCCTGTTACAGTTTGGAGTGAAGGCACTTAGGGGAAAACAGCTGCAGGAATAACTTTTCCCTCTTCTTTTGGAAGGGCAGACGCAGCTGTTCAGTCCCTAAGTCTGGGGTTTCCACCACTACTTATTTAGGGCCTGATCCTGCTCCACTTAGAATCAGAGGCAAGATTCCTGCTGGGTCCAGCAGGCAGTTGAAGGAAGCAGCTACAGGAAGGAGCAATCACACAGAACTGCTCCAAAATGTTGGGAACAGCTAGAAAGCATAAAGAGAATAGAAAGACACTGGTCACAGAGTTGACTTGCCAGCAGCCTCAAAGGACTCAGCAGCTCAGTGCTCTGCTAGAGGAACAGGTTAAACTACCATGTTTGTGGTGTCCTGAGTGGTTTTTTTAAAGATAGCTCAAGTATGTCTCCATTCATTTACGGTCTGCAGTGTTGACAGCCTTTTATTGGCACACTCTATTAAAGGACTGATCTCTCATGTTGGGTGCTCGTTTTAGTTTAGGTACTCTTTGTAATCATAAGGGATAGTGGGTTTACTTCCTGAAGGGAAGCACCCACAGCTCTCAGTGGTATGAATTCGTTACTTGCTACTTCTGGAAAATGAGGGGAGAAATGGAAGTTAGTCTTGCTTCTGTCAATAGAGCTTGTTGCTGTCACCTCTGATTAATAGAGAGGAGGAGGAATCCTGGCACGTGTTGGAGAGGGCCAGGGTTTCTGTTCCATAGAGAATTTTGAAGTGGTAGAAGTTTATTCAGAATGAAATGGGATGAAAAATGAAAACACCAGAAGTGTTCAGAATAGAATTTTGAGGAAAAAGATCCTCTGATCTGTCTGAAACTATTGGGTTGAAGGATTAACTTGTCTGTTTTGAACGGAGGTGTCACACATTTAGATATCAAGTGAAGAAGAGAAACACTGATTCAGGGTGAAAATAGGTTTCAGTGTTTTTTGATGAGAAAAATAAAGACATTTCGCTGAAGTTGATGCTTTTCCTTATAAATGCCTGTCTTAAGTAAAACCATATTTCCTGACAGGAAGAAACATTTCCAGAACCATTTCTACCAGCCCTATCCCTGGTGGCTTAACAGTAACAATCTTTCCTTCTGGAAATTCTGATCAGGTTATGTGCTGCCCCTCTAGCTGGGAGGGATTCCGGGTCATTGGTCCTCTGGGCTTACAATTCGCTTTTCCTGAGTGCTGAGGATTCTCTTTCGTGCACATGTACCCACCCTTCACTTCATTCCTTGGCAGCAGGCAGCTCTCTGTGGGTTTGTAGCATTAATGAGTGAAGGAGTTTGTGGCTGTGCTGCTGCCAGTGAGCTGAGACGTGGCATTTCCCCTCCTATTTCTCAATTCTTTCCCTGTCAAAATGTTTAAGGTGGCTTACACCTGTGCTTCAGGTGTGAGCTTAAGCAAAGCTCTACAAGCTGGCTCCTGAGCGGTTAGTTCAGGTTCATGACTTTACTGCAGTAACCCTCTTACAGCTGTGTCTCAGAGCCCTGCACAGGCAGGAAGCAGCTAGGCCTGGTGTGTTCCCTGGAAATGATTACCCTTATCTGTAAACATTCAGCAGGGCAGTGACCAGAGACCGTCTGCCTCCCGAAACAGTTAATGGCCCTTACAGCCTTCAGAAATAGCAATCACTGTGCCAGGCTGTGAAAAGTCTCACTATCCATGTCTTGTGGCATTTCATCTTTTTCCCCTAAAAAGTTAGCTGAACACCCTAAGAACTGATCACAGAGTGCAGACTTTGCTCACCCAAATCGAAGCTTAATGAAAGATTTTTGGTCAGAATACTTTTTCCAGTGATTGGCAATTCTGCCCATGGCAGGGGGGGTGCAACTCAATAATTTCTAAGGTACTTCAACCTCAAACTCCAGTAGCACAGGCAAGATAATGGACAGGTTAACTTCAGTTGAATCACAGCAGGTTTTAACATCAGTTAAGTCACATCAGACTTGAGCATGTCCACGTAAAAAGTCTTGATCAGCAGTACTGATGAGGGATAAAACACTGTGGGTTTTGGTCTTAAATTTGTGTAAAAGAAATCAAAACAGTCAGTGATTGGTGCTGGGGCAGGCATTGTGTTGTCTGTGTTGGCAGAAGTCTAGCCAAAAGCTGTATCTCATTAGTATTTCACTGAGAGCCCTAGGAATTTAAGTAATGAAAGAAATAGGTAGCTATATTGTGTCTCTGTGCCTTGGTCCCTGAGGAGCAAATCTGGTCAGTCTGTCAGTAGGGCAGTGAGGTAGTTCCTAAGAGAACTGCCTGAAGAAAAAAGGTAACTGGACAGTGTCTACCTATTCTTCCTGCTGCCAGCAATCTGCACCTGAGTGTAGGTAAAATCCCGTGTCTTCAAAGCCAGAGGATGTACAGTGTGCATTAATTGTTATTGGTGTAGTGACTTGTTGCTTACAGGTGTTATTAGGCTTCCAGGTCATCTCATTACCTCTTTCACAAGCTGTCTCATATCACTCTCCTATTACTTATTTACTACCTTACTCCCCGAACAAATCAACACTGAATCCCTTTGGCCCTTGGTCACCCTCTCATGGATCAAACTGAAGCTTTATGTTTTGGAACACAGGGTACCCCATGGGGTCCTGGGCAGTTCCTGGCCAGGCAGGTGAGCTGGCCAGCCTCAAGTGTCCTGACCTTGACCTGTAGTCAGTCTGACCATGGCTGAAATAGGAGTTGTGGCACATGGGGCTGACTCAGGGTTCAGGAAGTCCACTTGTTACAGTGTACATTGAATGAGGATCTGAGAGCTGCACCCTGTCTTTAAATGGTGTTTGGCCTTCAGGGCAAAATTCTTAACGTAGCTAAGCTCAAACACTTAATCCGAACTGTTAGTGACTGTGGTTAGATAATTGATTTTAAGATGGATAATTACTAAATTCCTTAAACATTATGATAAATCTGAACTGTGTCATGGGTATGTCCAGTGTCTGCAGACAGTCTGTAGAAGCTGTCAGCTTCTGAACAGTTTATACTCTAATGGTGGGCAAAGGTCCTGGCTTCTGATAGCAGAAATTGTTTGAATGCAGGTTTAATTCCAGTGTTCAGCAGGCTCAGTACCAGGTCCTGTAAGGTCCCGTGCGAATAGGAACAGCGGAGCAGCACTTATAGGCCTGACCTGGTTAAGTATGTATACCTCTTTGGCATGGACAGCTGCTTAGTCTATCAGTTTAATGCAAGTTTTCTAATGTAGGAAGGAATTTACAGGCCCACCCAGTACCCTTGAAATCTATACGTGTTCCCAAGCACTTCTTCCTCCCTTTCTCTACGTGCAAAACCAAGTGTAAACCATGTGTAAACCATGTGATTGGCGGAGTGTGGCCTCCTCGCAGAGGCTGGCACCCGTCCCAGCCAGCCGAGGTGCTGAAGGAAGAAGTCTTCTGAAGTAAGTCACTGCGGCAGGGAGTGTCCAGGCCTGTGGCTTTTGATACTCCCTGTTTTGAAAGCTTTACGTGGGCTGTCAGAGCTGCCTTATTTCCAGTGTGCAAAAGAAAACTGCTTTCACGTGTTCTTTTATTATTTTTATTTTTATTTTTTTACAGGGCTCTCCTTCCTCTTCCTCTTCCACCAGCAGGTCCGTTTGGATGAGAGCTTGTAGTGCATTCTTGGGTTGTACAGTGGGTTACTGAAAACGTAACACTTTATATGTGGTTCAGTGCTGAATGAGGGCATCTCTATTTCTTTCCTTCTTCTGATGTCTGTTGAGTAGTCTCTTGCCTGCTTGCTGAAGATAGCAGTTTGGTTCTGGGAACCAGATATCAAGCTGCAACAGAACAGCTTGCAAAAGAAGCGACTGTATCCCAGCAGAGCAACTTAGCAGCAGCTTTACAGGCCAAAGACTTTTATTTCATAACAGAATTGAAATGCCTTAGGAAATTTGTCATCAAAAAGAAAAAAAAAATTGGGAAAAAAAAGGGCATATCTGCGCTGTCCCTTCAGCCTCAAATCTCCCATATGCAAGTTTTGAGGTACACGTAAAAGCAACCTCATTCCCCTGCAGCAACTCGCATGCTGTTTGAGGACTCTATGTTATCCTTGCAGTATGTTATTCTTTAAGTAGTGCCCATTACCTTGAGAATAAGAGTCTACTCTGTGTGACATGAAATGGAGTTTCTGTCATAGTAGGTCCTTTGGAGTACCATGCAGTCCACTTTAGTCACTCTTGTTCTCAAAGGAGTTTGTTCTGCTGATCATGATCTGTGGAAATGCAAGGTCAGTTTCACTTGCAACCATATCACTAAATCAGAGCCAGAGGACACATTTCCTTCTTGCAAAGGCTGCTCCTCTAACTGTACTTCTTCAGGCAATTAATCTCTCTTCATATGTTCCAATTTGCTTTCCATGTTATAGCTCACTTGATGGGTTGGGAGATGATCAATGCCAGATGCGCATTCCTTTCAGGCAGTAAATGCTCCTCCAGCAGTAAGCCATGCACTCCAGCTCCTTGTTTTATTAAAACCACATATGGTTTCCATTTGCCCCTAATTGGTCTCACCTCAGCTCTGCCATATTCTCTGAGTGGAGCACTTAGACTTATGGCTCCTTTGAATGCTTCCAAAGAGCTCTGAGAAGCCAGAGCCTTGCCTGTCTCATCTCGGCTTCCTCTTGTCCTTCGTATACTGTGTCTAGAAGTACTTGATCTAGAAGTGAGGACTGAGTTACATTTTACTCCCCAAATCTTATGTAGACCAAAAGTGAAAGAAGTGTTTTGAGTGGTGCATTACCTGACCAGCTTTGAGTTGAATACATGCTATTTCTATCCTTTGTTGTCACTTGGCTCTGGAAATGCATTTGCATGTTGGTTTTCCTTCCAACACTGCCAACCTTGGCTGAAAGCAGTTCTTTCTTTGGTAATGAGGTGAAGTGTGCTATGCTGAGAACATCCCTTACAGTGGACAGCAAGGTGCTGCTGTGCTGTACTCGATTAATGGGGAGCTTCTTTCATTTCCTCCACTCACAGTACCCTTCCTTCCTTGACTCTGTCAATCAACTACTGCCCAGACTGAAATCATCTGTCAGTAACTACTTAAATATTTAGGTGGAAAGTGTGTTGGGGGAGAAAGGGGGCAGAAGGAAGGGGAGGAAGAAGCGTGCCAAAAGAGGCTGCAAAGTGGCTAGTACGAGTTCATGGGAGTGTCTTTGGTTCCTCATTTTATTTTGTCAGAAGATTCTGAAAGCTGTAGACCCATTCATTCTGCAGTCTGCTTTTTGCTTACATTTGTAGCAAACCTAGAATGTGGTGTTGATGCAAGCTGTGAGTTTTAACTTAGTGATGCATGTAACTTTTATGACTCAACTGGCTATGCTCTGCCTGTTCTTGCTAATTTCTTGGTCCTGCCTGGCTTCCCCAAGTTCAATAGGTGGAACAGCTAGTTAAGACAAAATGTTTTTTGTTTGTTTGTTTTTCCCTACCTTTGGCTTTTCTGTGCTTTATCACAAGGTATTTCCTGAAGCTAGTCTCAATTGGCACGAAACATACCATCCATGAATGGATCTTAAGGATTCTTCTTCAATGGAAGTGCATTTTAAACCTCTTCTTTCTTTCTCCTCCTTTCACTCCTTCCTCTGTCCTCTAAACAGACTACTAGTGTATGATGGGAAAGCAAGGGAGCTAGGAGGAGCTGGACGTACTGCTGGGTAGCTGAGGAGTTTTCAGCCGTATCTGATATAGGAATCAGAATGAAGGGTCTAGAATTGAACTTGTGGATTGGTATTAGAGAGAGACCTTTCTTCCTCTCTGACCTTGATGTATTTCAAAGGCAATACTGCTTGGACTTCCATAGGCTGTGAGGCACAATACAGAGAAGGCATGAAGTGCTTGTTACAGATGCCATGTTAAAATCTACGTCCAGTGAAGAAGCTACAGGATAAATGCCATGTGCAATCCAAGTTTTGCTTGTATTATGCAACCCTGCATCTTTAATTTGTGGTCTTGCTGGGAGGATTATCTTTTTTCCAAGTAGAGTAGGCCCTTCTAGAGCAGTTTATAATTTTTTGAAGTGATGGGAGGTGTGAAGCAATTGGTCTTGCTTGAAAGGGTACATCACCCCTGTTTTGCAGTGTTAGAAATAAGAAGATTCAGTGTGTTGTGCCAGCAGGCTCAGAGGCTGGGAAATCTGAAGAGATATGAAACCTGGTTAGTGCTTAGTAATTGCAGTTCAGGCAGAGCTTGGGCAGGGGTGAAGCCATTTAATTGCCCTCTGCTTTTTTGGGGTGACCCTCAAACAGCATTCAAAACCTTTCAATAGGGAAAGGTTTTTTTGATTTCTAGAACAAAGACCAAAAGTAAATGTCGTAGTTCTAGTTAAAAAATTGGAGTGAAAAAGATACCAGGGTGTTTTCCTTCCTGTTTTTATTTAGAGTTCTGTCAGTCAAAATGTTCCAACAAATTTGGCAGCTAATTTGCTGGAATAACCATGAATTTCTTTTCACTGCGGTGTTATCATTGCAATGGTCTGATAATTGGTGGTGATGACTGAGGTCAAGGGGTTGTTCCTTCTCTGTCAGTGCTCCTTAGAGCACTACAAAAAGGCAGAAGATCGAGACTTGGCCTGCCAGTTGAGAAGGCTAATTGGGAACTAGTTTAATGGTGAGGGGTGTAAGCGGAAGGCAGCCAGCAGTGAAGTGCTTGCTTTGCTATTTTTCCATTTTATTTATTTATTATTTATTTGTTGCTTTCTTGATGAGCTTCTCAGGCAGTGCTTTCCAGGAGCTCTACTGGGTCATTCCAAGGCAAAGCAAAAATGGCTTTCTTTGCTCATGTGGCTTTGGCTGGAGGTCGTGGTGGAAGAAGGGATTTGTATCTGTTTTTGCCTGTTCATGAACCCCCTGCTGCTGTCATCATCTTGCCCACAGTTCAGCTGTGCTGTGGAAGTGGAGAAGTGGGTGAGATGGTGTTTTCCTGTTCCAGAGGCACCCCCACCCACTTACTTCTCATACAAGCCTGCAGCCACCAGGCAATTTAACAGGTTCCCAAGGGGCTGCATACGGCTAGGCAGACTAAAGGATGCAGTCCTCTTGTAGTTATGGACCTCTGTTATTAGGGAAGCCAGGAGTCTTCGTAATAATTGCTAACAGATCAGAAGGGGGGTGGGAAAAGGAACACAGCATGTTCCACCTTTAGTGTCAAGGCGTCATTTTCAAGCACACTCTTCTGCTGGGGTTTTTTTTGCAGCCCAGCTGCTGGGGGAAGCTAGTGACCTCAGGACAGACAGAGTCTTTCTTAGCCTCCTAGTCACATTGGTGCTCTGTATGTATGTTATTTTGCTGCTATTTGGATGCTTTAGAATGGGCTGAGAGAATTATTTCTCCCTTATGTCTTCATTAGTAAACAATGTGAATCCTCCACATCCTTCATTTGCTTAAATGCAGTGAATATACAACGCAGCCAAACTTCTCACTTAAAAATACCCCTATTGCACACCAGTAAAGGAAATCCTGGAAACAATAATAGAATTGTAGCATGTGTGATTCTCCTGAGACTTTCATAATCATTAGTCACAAGGGAGATGGGTTTGGAGCAAATCCTGGTCTCTGAAGGCAGCGTGCCTCCACTGAAAGCTGCCAGCTTGCATGGAAGCATCTGGTTCTCATGGTGCGGTTGGACATACAACTGGGATTCGTGGTGTTAGCTCCCACGCGTACAGCTGCCCTCTCGTTAATGTGAGGTTTGTGATAGTGTCACCATCTAGTGGCTGACCCCCATAAAGGACAGGCTTGAATTAACTAAATATGCCTTTGCTTTTCAGCTGGGGGAAGAAGAGCTCCAACTACATGTGTAGCAGTGGTTTGTGCCTGCTGAAATGACTTCGTAATTGCATGTCTTTTCACCAAGTTGTTTTCTCAGATTGGGAAATGCTTCTCTTAATCTCACGTGTGCCCACTTCTCTCACTCATTGTGTAGTTTTCACGTTGTGATGATAACGTCCTTTGCTACCCATCATTTTTTTTTAGTTGTATAAACTTTGGGCAAGCAGCCCATAGGGTTTCTCCGCTTTGAATCACTATATGGCCACCACATTATCTTATCCATTATCCATTATCTTAACAAGATTTGTATCCCCATCTAATTTAACTTTTCATAGTAATTACAAATCACTCGTGAGACCTTGCCAACTGCTCCAGTCCCACAAAGTGACCTGACCTGAAACCCTGAAGTACTGAGAAACATTCATCTCGGTGTATTTTTATAGGCAGTAGATCAAAGGAATTGTGGTTTAAAAATATGCAGCTATTTTGGTGACCACTTGTGTGGGATAAAGTTTCCCATCAGTAACGGCAGGACTTTAAACGAGCTTCAGGGAGAAAGAGGTTCAGGGGAGCACTCACAGCACCTTTTGCCTTTTTCTGTTGAAACAGTAGGAGTCCTCAGAAGTGAACAGTTGATTTCTCCAATGTAATGGGGTCTGAATTTGCAGCATCTATGTAGCTGCAGTTCTGTAGCTTGGAGCCCTGTTCTGGGCTGATTTGAAGGCCGTTTTCATGCACAGAGGCTAAGGTTGATGAAGCTGGATGTATAAGAGCAGCCACTGAGCAGTCCCATCCATCCAACATTTTTTTTCCTCCTACTCAGAGGCATCTGATCCTCAAGGGGCGGAAACTGGAGCATCCTTTGCTCCTTGGCTAACAACTTGATTTCTCCTTTAATACGGGAAAAATGAGGTAGGGTGTGTTCCTTGATTCTTCCAAGCTTTTTGGTAGAAGAAGGAACATATCTGAAAGGTTACCATTTGGATGATGAAGGCAACTTCTCTGAGATACAGACAGGTTGACCCACTTGCTGGAGGCTTGAAGTGACAGCCCACGCAAAAGTTCTTCATAGCTTTCAGTAGGTGAACGTGCTGATATGATTGTTCCTTTCTATCCTTACTGTAGAGTAATAACCTGAAGAGACAGGGTCTTCTTAACCTAGTCACAGATCCTTCTGCCTGACTGGATGAGTAGCAGTGTTGGAACTGGGATGCATTTATATGCTGGTGAAGATGCACGTTTTGAATCTTTGGTCCTGTGGTGAAGCTGTTGATTAGTCCATAAATCAAAGCTGCTTTCTTTCTGAAGTGGCTGTGCTACTTTAACCAGAAAGTTAAAGGGCTGCCAAGCTAGCAGTTAAGTACATGAAGAAAACAGATTTTTAGGTATTTTGTCAGCAACTGGGAATGTGCCTGTCATCTTTAATGCTAACCATGTACTGGTTTGGCAACCCTAGGGTTTTGCAAAATTGCATTTTAATATATTTCTTACCACTGTCAGTTAGTTATATAAATTTAATAATCCCATGTTAGGCAAGTGCTGTTTTTTTTTTTTTTTTTTTTTTTTTTTTTTTTTTTTACAATTTCAGCGTGTTAGATAAGCAACAGATGAAGATAAGACCTTTTAAACCCTTTGCTATAGACTATATTACTAGTGAAGTATCCAGGAATTCACAGGAATGGTGTTCTTTTTCACTGACTCTTAGGCAGTCTGCTTTCTGCAGTTTCACTCTCTCGGTGGTGGCTGGGGGAAACAAAGGGAAGTACCTTCCTTTTTTTTAAAGCTGTTTGCAGTGCTCAAGAACATTCTTCAGTGTAGCTATGAAGTTTTGAAGGAGGGAGTAAATTGAGCTCTGAACAGCTCATTAAATAGTGGAATAGTCAAAACTGTACAAATTTGTGTGTGCTTTTACTGCCATTGGATAACAGAAGTTTGGAAAAAAAAAAATGAAGTTTGACACTCAATAAACAGAAGTTTTGTTGGACCTTTGAATCAAAGCCAACAGCACTGTCTTACTGAATTTAAAGTTTATTTGAGAAGTCTGGCTAAGGCACAGAATGTAAATTGAAGCAGAGCGAACTTGTCTTCGTTTCACACCATCCTCATGGAACGAGTTCCAAGGGCTGATGCACATAACTAGATCTGTCTCTTTAAATCTGTTTTGCACATTATTTATCGAGTACCGTTTTAGATAAGTGAGGACAACCAGTTTGTTTGATTAATTTGATCGAGGTAGCAAACAAAACTCAGTGCTCCTCTTCTTACAATTTCTCCAGGTGCTTCTATAGCTGTCTGAGACCTAAAATGAGCAAAGAGCCAACAAGGTGCTTGTTTTAAATCCTATATGCCTATAGCAAATGGATCCGTGAACTTTGTTGCTGCTATTATATATGGCTGTAATGCATATAATAATAGCTCACTGGGTTTTCCTACCTGCAAAGGAACAACTCTACCTCTTGATCTCCCTTCCATGCCTTCCTACTTCTTAATGAATTGTTTTCTGTGATGCATTAGTACAATACATTTAGCAAAAGAGTGGGCTGCAAGAGATCTCTGTGAAAGGAATTCCTCTGTCCTGCACAGGGAGTTACTATCAGGACCTTTGTAGGCTCAGAAAGAAGTGATGTACGTAGTCCATCTTAACTGCAGGATTTCAGTATTCTGGCTGTATTTTCAGCAGGGATGTGTTGTTTGCAATAGTGTTTTATCAATATAAGCTTCATGCAGAAGTGTCTGGTACCTCTTCCACAAAAAATGAATTTCTATTAGATAGTGTTGTGAGCATGTTGCAGTATTTGGCTTACTTTACTGAAATAATTTTCATGGCTCTCATAGTGAGGAGCACAAAGAATGCATAACTCCAGAGGTAGGATTTACCTGGCTATATTGTAGTTTTGATGTTTCTTTTCATGAATTTTGAGTTCCCCGTTTGCATGTTTTTGTTGGTTTGAGTGGCTTTTGGGGTACAGGTTTTCTAACAGTGATTCTTCTCAGGACTGCTCTTCTCAAATCTCATTTTTTTGCAGCTTTTGTAAAAGTTAAGCCACTTCTGGTGGTTTTGTGACTGAATGTGATTGTTCTATGGTAGTGGGTTTAGCTGAATAATTCCTGCCCTGTTACTAAGCTTTGCTTTCTTCCTGTGATGATCAGGTGATTCTGGGAAGAGGATATGTAAAACAGTAGTTTTGTGTGGAATGCTTAAAAAATACAAAAGCATGGGGACGCTTCGTTAAGCACTGATTGTAAGCTACCTGCTAAATTCCTTTGACATTCCTTAACTGTTTGAGGGAGCTGTTTGTTGAGACTCTAGTGGCACATTGAGACTAGCTGCTGTAGGAAGTCCCAACGTGAGACATTGCAGTGTGCTGCACTGCGTTATTGTGTTACCGTGAAACAGAAGCTGCCTGGGGCACCCATAGTGCAATTTACAAGTAGCACCTCTTTGAACCTCATTCTGTATGTTGAGATTTAAGACATTCAGTATTAATTTCATCCCACTGGCTTGGTGCAAACATTTTACCTTGTCTTGGTCCCAGCTATAATCTGTTTTTCAAATTGGAGAGAGATTTCAACACAAATAATGCTTGTTCTCAGTCTTCACACTTAATTGGATTTCCTCTAAATAAATACTTTCTTTGGCATCCCATTTTACATGCCTCCGTTGCATGTGAAATTTTAGAATAAATTAAAAGGAATGTTGGCCTGGAGTTTTCTTTTACAAAGCAATTTATCTGAGTGGCTTTTTTTGAAATGGAAGGTCCAGACTAAACCTTGTGAGGGTTTCTGTATCTAACTGCAAAGTTACTTATCAGTTGTGTTTTTCCTCTCTCATGACAGTGATCCGTGCTAAAGTTGTGGGGAAGAAGCTCATGAAAGATGGACCGTTTGGAACAATGCGATACACAGTCAAGCAGATGAAGGTATGTTTGCAGCCTTTCCACATGGGTGTTTAGATAAAATACTGTTTCTAATTAAATATACAATCTTATTCATTATTACTTGTTAAGGTAACATCCCCTCAGCTTTTTTTTTTTTTTTTTTTGTCAGTTTGCCTGAGGTGTGGGAAGTAGCAAGGAGAGGTCGCTTCTGACATGCAGTGCTGAGAACCTGCATTTCTCCCTTATTGTTACTGTATCTGGCAGTATAGGAAGATAGATGGGCCTCTCTAGATACTGGAATCATGTTTGTGTTCAACACAAACAGCATTAAGACTGCGGAAATGCAAGCTGTTCTGTGCAGTACTTTTTATTAAGCTCAAGATCTGGTGCTACGGGGTCTGCCAGCCTTGGGAATATGCTCTTCTTGCCTTGCATTCTCTGTGACCATCAGTTACCGTGATGGCATTCTTTTCCTTGTACAGGACAAAGGAATCTCATAGCTAAATCTCTTATATAAAGCTAAAACAAACATTGTAGCTCTCGGGTATCATCAGCTTGGAAGTGCTATTCACTCTGTAGGTGGAAAGAGGTAGTTCTTCACCAGTTGCTTGGTTTCTCTACTTTTTGTCTTCAGAGCCCTGATCTTTGGCGTAGAAACTGCATTCAACCTGTTACTTTAGCTTTTTAGTTAAACTGACCCCCATGTTATGTAATGCTAAAAATCAGCCCTATGTTGTTTTTCTTGGCTGTGCTATTCCAGTCATAAGACTGGTTTGTGTCTTTAGGGGGAGAAAAAAAAAAAAGGGAAAGGAAAAGCTTGGCAGACTCTGAAGAAATCTGAAACATATTAGACAAAGTAAAGGTTCAGAAAAAACAGTTGCTTGCCTCATAACAGTAACTCTCTTTATAAGGCAGTTTATAGCTAAGCAACGAAACTGGGAGGAGGAGGCTCAAAGCCTGTTGCATAAACTATCACAAAACTGCACACGTGGCCAAATCTGGTTCTGGCATGGCCCTTCCACTAGAGTGGAATGCTTCTACTTGGCTTCAGAGGACACATGGTACTGGGCTTACTATTCTCTTTGTCTTTAAAATTTCTTGTTAAGATTCAAAAGGAAATATATTGTTTGATTAACTTTGTTTTTGTTTATTACTATAATAAAAGCAACAGGTTATGTTGGCAGCAGCAAGACAATGCTGCCACTCTCTTTTTGACTGCTGTCCCTGGCCTTACCAGGCTTGCAGCACTATGTGCCATTCGTTTCCAGCTTTCACTGTCCAACTCAGCTCATCTACTTCATTTCATGAAACTATGTTGCACTGACTTCAAAAATTATTCTTTTCCTGATTTCATCCTCGTCTGTCCAGGGCCCTCACCCTTCCTCTTTCTCAGTTTTGTGCTTCATTTCTAAGACATGGCTGTGGAGGAGGTGTAGCAGTGATGAGAATAACAATAGTCCCAAAGTGAATAATTACCCTTTTTTTTTTTTTTAATAAAATTTTAATTATTTGATTATTATTACTGTTCTTCTGCCTGAGCACAGAGATTTCAGATGCAAAGCACTTGCTTAGCAGGAGTGTGAACAAAATAACTTTTCCTCCAGACCCAGCAAGAGCCCCTAGTTTTCCTCCCAACTTCACCTAGGGAGCACAGTCAGCACTGTACTCTCCTGTCATCTGAAGATCAGATGACATCAGATTCATGAAGATATCTTGACAGCCAAGCATGCAAATGAGGTAAGGGAAATGAAGGCTGTCATTCATTTCCTGAGCCATAATCAAAGCTGCACATTTTTCTGGGAAATCTGTTATAAGATGGTGGTGATGCACTAACAGCTCCCTCAGAATTCATCCCAATGGTTGATGTTCCACTGCCAAAATAAAGAAAGTGGTCCATCTTTGTGTAACGGAGTTGATCACGTGAGAGGCATGCTGATGTTCCTGTGAACTTTGAAAACTGTCAGGGGATGAAACCAGTGCATCCCCTGTCTGGTAACAGCACAGCCCGCCCTATTGTCAGCCAGTAAACTGCAGCATCAGAAACCTCTGGAACAGCAGTGTTGTTCATCTGACCTAGGAGGTTGCAGTGGTATCATTGCTATGAGTGAAAATTCTGAAGATAAAACTAACATGTCAGTGTTTTTTTTGGCCACCTATAAACCTGTCTGCACCTGCAGATGGAAAGTAAACGAGCCTTTTAAGCCTAGTTGTGTGCACTGAATTGCCAGTGCAAAGCACTGAGTGCCTTAAAAGGAAACCCAACTCTGTTTCTTTCATGGGTTCGTAGAATTTGCTGTGACTGATTCTTGTTCTCACTAATACTGCTGAAATTTCATAACTAAATCAGATTGGGGCCTAGACAAGATCAGATGTCCAGCCCACAGCTGCGGAACAGTGCCAGGCTTTCTAGTGTTCAGGCTTGTTGTCTGGAAAGGCCTTCTGCTTTTTTTAGCACTCCCTACCTTCCCTCATTGCTTTCTCAAATAATTTAAGAATGTTTCAAGATCACGTGTTGCAAGTCTGCAAAGGAGTGATCTGTGAAATGAGCCTAAGGGGGTGAAGTTTGATTGTCAAAAGAGGGAAGAAGTGGGGTTGGATTAATTTTGTTTAATTTTAGATGGACTAAAATGAGGTATTGAATCTTCCCTTCTCTTGTGGATGTCAATGGAGAAAGATAGGAGCCACTAAAGTGCAATTCAGCCCACCAGTTGTAGATAGCTATTTCAAGATGGACTGAGTTGTTTTGGAGTTGCCTTTCATAGAAGCATGAGGGTTGGAAAAGACTTGTAAGGTCACCTAGTCCATACATCAACCCATCCCCACCATGTCTACTGACCATGTCCCCCAGTGCTAAATCCACATGGTTCTTGAACACATCTAGGGTTGATTAGCTCCAGCACTTCCCTGGGCATCTGCTTGGCATTTGACTAAAGAGGGTATCTTATTCCTACGAAGCACCTACATTTTAGGCAGCTGAATTTTGGCACGATGACTCTAAGCTGTGGCATGTGGTGCAACCTCACATGGGAGGAATGGAGGAGAACCAGCACATCGCAGGCAGAAGTTAGTCATGCAGCAGGAGCCACCACAGCATTTGCACGTGTGTTAGGCAGTACAGGGGCTGTGAAGGGGAATGCTGACACAGCTGGAAATAGAGCAACACTAGCAGGCATCACCATGTGATGCATGCTAATACTTTGTTCCCTGTCATTATGTTTCTGAAAATACACATTTGTGGTGACAGGAGGACTCCAAGGGTAGCTGTTAAGAGAGGCGCAAGTTTAGTGGTTGGTTTTCTTCTGACTGGTTTAATAGCACTTCCAGGATATTTTGTGTATCCAAAAAGGAAAATGCTTTATTTGTTTTGAAAGGGGACATCTGTAAAAGATTGTGGAGTTTTCTGCTTCCTCCCGAGCGCCAAGGTCAGGGCAAATTTTCTCCAGTCATCAGAGGGGGAGGCAGGCCCTGTCTGGTCCAGCCATGGGCCAGTAGGCACGGCAGTTGTTGCCAGGGGTGAGCTAAAGGGCTTTTTGGGAGGCTGAGCATGCTGCCTTCAGCAACCTGGGCAGTGCTGTCCCTGATGCTAATGTGAACAATAAATTAAGCACAGGAGTCAAAAACTAGATGCCTATTCAGCATGACCTCAGAGGCAGTCAGTTTGAGTTTGTTGGTGCAGAATATCCAAGGTGTTGGACTGTAGGGGTCCTGTAGGAAGGGGCTGAGCAGCTCCTCTGGAGAATGATGAATCTAGGTTGTAGGCCTTTCTACGAGGGGAGCCTGTGCAGGTGTAACTTTGTAGCTCAGATCCTTAATTAGCCCTGTGTACCTTGAAGCTTAGCACTGTGAGTGACCAGTTGCTTGTGTTGCGCATGCCCAGCATCCAGCTCTCTATGGTGAAAAGACTGGGCAGGCCCAGCTGTTATCTTAGCTAGTCTTATCTGCTTAGATATTGCAATCATAGCTTCTTGCTGTGACAATCATTAGCTTGGGATCCGAACACAATCTTCAGTCAGCATGCATTTCCTCACTATACCTGTGAAGCTGTTCTGCAGATGAGGAATGAAAAGGCACTAAAGACTAAATAACTCATCCAAGGACACTTAGGATGCCTATGCCAGAACTTAGATCCTCAGCTATCTCAGTGGTGATTGGAAAATCAGAGTAGATCATCCCATACCAATAAAATTGCAGGAATAAAGTAGACATGAGGCAAGGTTCAGTTCTACATTCAGTGTAGGACTTCGCTGAGCTAAGGACACAGTGCTTTATTTCAAACATGATCTGTGAGCTTCTGTTCTTACTGTATGATTAATATAAAAAAAATGCTTTCCTTGCATATTTGTTGGGCGTAGAAAGAAGGCTGGAAAATAGAAACCCTCTGGAATGTCTTTTACTACACACAGCAGTGCTGTTACTGAACTGTGATAACTGCATAAAATGCTGATTGGAGTACTGTCACTAAGGAGGAAAAATAACTGGCAGGCACTCCCTGGATAACCAGAAGGTGATTTGACCTCTGTGCGCAGAAAAACAATAGCTGCTTGTTTGTTTGTTTGTATCTGCAATATTGGAATCTAGCATAATATCCCCTTGCATGTGCTGAGAGCTGTTCGCTGACTTCATGGGGATTTGAGTCAGGCCCCTACCACCAGAAAAAATAGTACTGTTGAATTCTGTGGAAGAAAAAGGGTTGTTTTTAAATAAAGCAGAGAGGAGTAGTGGAAGATGGACAAATGGGAACATATTCCCTGGGGCAATAGGGGACTGCAAGGCATAGAATGCAACATGGAGAAGAAAACTATCACTTTGCTGGGGATCAGCAGCAGGGGCTGTTTGGGATTTTTTCCTTACATGCCTTGTTATAATGTTAATATTAAAATGAATATGAATGTGTTCTCTGTCAACAAAGCTAGCAGAGAAAAAGATAGGTTAAGAAAGACTGTGAAACTGTTATTCTCTCTGCCCTTTGTTGTTTTCCTTTAACTTCTAAATGCCGTCAACTTGTACAGCTGGGGGGAGGGAGGGAGGAAAAAAGAGACTAAATAATTTGAAATAACCGAATTCTAAAGATGAAATGTGGAGGAAAATCATCCTCAATGTTTCAAAAATAGGATATGATGTACTGGGTCCACTGTACACATGTAATGGTTACTTCTTTGCTATGCACAGACTCCTTCTGCTACTAAAAAGGCAAGTGTGAGTTTCCCTAAATGGCAATGGTAAGGTCAAGTCAGATAAGGACACATGCTAATTCCTGATTGACTCCAACTGACAGTATGTCTGTGGGCTCATATTTCAATGCAATTGAACTGCATCTTGGTTTCTAAGTGGAAATGATTATGAAAAAGGAGAAGCAGCATAAAGGAATTATGTATCATGATATATTTTTTTTATGGCAGCCATCGGTAGCAGGCCAATTTTAGGTAGAATCCTATTTCTGCTTTCATTTAGTTAGAGAAATGTTAAATCCTTACTGAGGTCAGCAGGAGTTGTGTATGCTAGGCATCTGAGAAGGAGGCATCTGGCTTGATGACTAAAATCAAGCAGCAAAAGCTTGAAACTCTTACAGCATCGAGACTGGAAAACAGCATCACTGTTTAAAAGAAAAAATCCCTTTGTTCAGGAGAAATTGTTTAAATCACATGAAGGAAAAAAAAAAAAGCTAAACTTGAACTAATTTCTCCCTGATTATAAGCTACATGAAGGAAAAAAGAAATTGTTGAGGATGTTGGTGGAGCTTGTGACATTCATGCTTTACTCATTTCGTGCCACTGGAAATAAAGAGAGCAGGAAAAGGGATTCTCCTGTAGAATTGTAGTGGTTCACTACAGGTGGGTATTTGGTCCTATGAGAAGATTGCAGGGAGACTTCTCTCAGAATCCAGCTAGTGCTGTCAGCCCTTCACCCTAAACACTGAAAGTTCACTGCTTGCCACCACAGTCCAGGCATGTAGACTGTAGAGAATCAGAGTGAAAAGTTGTCATTGTAAGATGACTTAATGCATTCTTATTCTTTCTCTAGATGTACAGGGGCTTTCAGATAATGCCGCACGTTCAGTACATCTACACAGAAGCCTCTGAGAGTCTTTGTGGTGTGAAACTGGAGGTCAACAAGTACCAGTATCTGATTACAGGTAAAAGAAAATATACTTTGTAATCAAAATCTTCTATTCTGTACATACAGCTGCTAAAGATGTGGGCAGCTATGTATGCAGCTCTGTTAACTGCATTCCAAATGTTAAGGCGTTCACCAGTGTTTTGGAGTTGAAAGACGAGGGGCAGTGGACACAATCTGGAACATGAGAAGTTTCATCCAAATATGAGAAAAAACTTCTTTACTGTGAGGGTGACAGGGCACTGGAACAGGCTGCCCAGAGAGGTTCTGGTGTCTCCACAGGTTTTAGCAAGGGGCTGGACTAGATGATCTCCAGAGGTCCTTTCCAACCCATACTATTCTGAGTGCAGACAGCTGAGATGAGAGATGCGAGGAGGTAGAGATGTGAGCTGTCAAGTCCTCGTGAAGGTGTCAGTTCACTTAGTTCTGCTCTATTGTTGAGACAAACTTGTCAGCTTTACTCACATGCATGTTGTTGCTGGTGCTTACAGCTGGAACAGCACTCCTAACTTACAGAAGTGCTGTAATCTTTCTGGTCAGAAATTCCTGAGCCAGTTAATAAAAAGAAAGCAGTTGTTGAGCAGGGACTGAAGCCAAACATGTTGAGAGCATTAGCGGTCTCAGGAAACGAGCAAAGTGCTTGAGCTGAGAAGTGCTAACTTGTGACTGTGTGTCTGTTTTCAAGGCCGCGTGTACGAAGGGAAGGTTTACACTGGCCTGTGCAATTGGTATGAGAAATGGGACCGACTGACTCTGTCCCAGCGTAAAGGACTGAATCATCGTTATCATCTGGGCTGTGGATGCAAGGTAAGTTGTGTTTCTAGTTAGGCAGTGTTAAGACATTAGAACCCCAGAGTTTTGTTTCCTCTCGCTGGTAATATCAGTGCTGGCCAACAGACAGTGAAGGAAATGAAGGACGACAGTTTTTGCAGGGAAATTGGAACAGCTCAGCTTTAGTTTTGAGACTAGAGAAGAGATAAATAAAAATGGCAGCCTGGCAGTGGCAACAAGATTTTCTTCATGGCCCCAGGCCTGCAGAAACACAGATAAAAGCTCAGCCTTTCTGCACATCTGCGACTCTGGAGTTACCTGTGTGTGTGAAGTTAAGCACAAGCTTACTAAACTGAGGCGGAATTTTGAGTTAGTAAGCAAGGTTCTAGGGAGAGGAATTTTGAATCCCTTGCCTTTGGTAGAAAGGCATTTTATATGAAGTTCTGTGTCACCTCACGGGTTTGCTCTTTACAATTGCAGATTCGGCCCTGCTACTATTTGCCCTGCTTTGCCACCTCCAAGAATGAGTGCATTTGGACAGACATGCTCTCCAACTTCGGCCACTCAGGACACCAAGCGAAGCACTATGCCTGCATCCAGAGGGTGGAAGGTTACTGCAGCTGGTATAGAGGATGGGCACCTCCAGATAAAACGATCATCAATGCCACAGATCCCTGAGCACGCTGTACCTTCCTTATCTTCCCTCTCCCTTTACTTGTGGCTGATCTTCCTTTGGACACTAACTCTTACCAGATCATGATGATGACAATGAAATTAGTGCCTGTTTTCTTGCAAATTTTAGCACTTCGAACACTTAAAAAAAAAAAAAAAAGAAAAAAAAAAGAAAAAGAGAGAGAGAGAGAAAAAAAAGGAAAGGAAAAAGTCTGTGCTACCTTACTGAATTTGTAGTAGTTACCTTTTCCATTTTTGATACCACTCGTTTTGATCAGATGACGTTTGGGAGCTTTCTTTTGCACACCAGAGGGAAAAATGGAGGAAAAAAAAAAAGAGCTCTTGCTCTCTTACATGTATAATTAGCTGTAGCAATATAATCTCTATTTTTTTAGGAAAACAAAAATCTAAAAACTATGCCAATTAGGCACTGTATTCTTCTGTGCGCTGGCTTCCCCTCACCCCTCCTCATGCACTAAATGCTGAAAATACATAGACAAATCTGTTTAAAGGAAAACAGGTTTCATTAATCAGATTGGCAGATGAAGCAAACTGAAAAGAAACCCAGCCTAAACTCTGGATATAAATGACATCCAAAAGAAATCCTCCTCTGAGGAAGAGATTGGCAATGCGATTGACTCCAGCAGTGGGAAAAAATTCACCTGGTGTGTCTGACCACATCATCTGGTAAAAGCATTGTTGGCTGATTGTCCTAGCTAATGCAGTCACAGTGTGAGTGCAGCAGCACATTTAAAGTTCTAGCTTTCTCCAGCACAAAGGAGAGAGTGTTTTTTATTTTCTTTGTTTAAAAAACAAAAGCCCCATCCTCTCTGTTCAGGGAGGTAAACCTACCTGCAGCAGAGCAGATAGAATGCCATGGCATCCTGTTTTGAACAGTGTTGGTTCCTGAACTATTTGCAGCTCAGCTTCAACAGCACAAACAGCTTGTAAACACCTTAAGCCAAACACGCAAAAGTCCCAACTGTAAATCAATCACATGGGAGAGGGAAAGGGGAGAGTTGCTAGAGCTCTTACTATAAAAAAAAAAAAATCTATTGCCAAACTAGTGTTTTGCTGAACTAAGATGTATATACATACACATAATGACATAAGCTATTTTTGACAGGACGTGGAAATTTTTTTGGTGTTAGAAACAAAAGAATGGTTTGATTGTGTTTTAAAGGCAGAAATATTGACATTCCGAGTCAGTGAGTTGTTCTTAAGGTATTGAAGCTCCAGTGTATCTGCAGTAGTGGCTACAGTCATTGTTTCCTCTGTGCCCCAGCACCACGGTTCCTCCCTGCAGCTACACCGGCTGCGTTTGTTTATACAGTTAGAGGAAGTGTGTGTGGGGGGCTAGGCAAAGAGGAGTGGTCTCCTAATAAGTGCTGGCTGGGATCGTAAAATTTCAGCTGCCCAGAGGATTCCTTCTGTGTCAAGTGCTGTTTTCCCCCTCTAGGCACTGTTAAGCATAGACCTGTGCATGTGCTCATACTGTGTCCTGCAGTGATGTGGGAGGAGGAGCCTTACTGTCTTGTGCTTTGCTGTTGACTGGAGATGTTTTTTCGTTCTATTTTGTTTTGGTTTTGTTTTGTTATTTGTTTTTTTTTTTTTATTAAGAAAACTATAATATAATTTTTCTTATCAAATAAAAGTATTTTAAGTTTTAATGATGGTGAAGAAAGGGTTCTGACAAAATGGGTGGCTGAGTTTTGAACGGGGAGGGCTTGGGCAGGGAGAAGATTATGCTTAACTTCTTTTTTGTATTATTATGATTATTTATCTTCAGTTTCCATATATCTTCAATTCATTCCACTTAGAAAGCAGAGCTGCCACCAGCAGGAGAAAGTGTTGCAGCGATCCCAGCCCAGGGCAATACAGCATTTTCTAGTCAGTGACCTTCTCAACTACTGGGGAGCTGTTCGGGGCCTCTTTGATAAATGGAAAAGAATGGATGTCTGAGATGGGTCCTGATGCATTTTTATGCTTCTATGCTACCAGAGCTCTGGCAGATGTTCCTGCCTCGAAATGCCCCATTCACTAGATGAACTGTTACAGCAAAAAGCGTAGCTTTTTCATTTTCAGCATGAGCTTTAAAGGGCGTTTTCAAAGAGCTGGTACAGGAGGAGGCACCTAGGTTTGCTGTGGTTTTTTCTTTTTCTGCTGCTCTGAGTGGCTTTATAGAGCTCAACACATTAAAAATCTGTTGGATTTTCCTGTGATTTGGGCTTGGAACACTTTCATAAAGTCCTCTTCCCTGTGACTACTCCTAAATTTTAGGTTGGAGATGAGAGGGAGAGTAGGGTGCTTCATAGCATCCATCATAGGTTCGGGTCAGGAGTGTTGCCCCTTTTGGCAGAGTATGGGATTGGGCTTCAGACACAATGGGGCAACCTCTGTTCGAGCTGTGCATTTCCAGCAAAATCTCGGAGGGTGACTGAGAGTGGAGTGGAGCCAGCGTGGCCAGCAGAGATAGCTCTACCCTCACTGTGCACGTTGTGTGGAGTCAGCAGTTCTGGAGATGCTCCTCAAGCTCAAGGCGATTTTGCAAAGCTGAAGTCTCTTTGAGCTGCAGCCACTTATCATTCGGCTTTGGACGCCGAATGAGGATGCCCCTCGAAGCAGTGAAGAGTTGGTTTTGTTTTGTTTTCATTTAATTGCAGCTCTGCATATTTTACCTGTCACTGATTCATGTAGCTATAGCTGAGACATCACAGTACTGCACTCAAATTATTGTGAAAATATTTTCATTCTAATGCTATGAGGGCTTGTGTCCCCAAGTAGGATATAATGTAGCTTTGTGCTTTGTAGACAACAAAACAGCAACCACCTTACCAGAAAATAAAGTGAATTCCCATTTTATATTGCCAATGGTAAAATATTTCTGAGATGCATACAGCTAGACCAGCAAGGGGCTGGGGTTTGGTAGCAAATCGTTCCCCTTGCTGCGTGAAGAAACAGTTGTTAAGACTTTAAAAAATGTGGAGCCAAAAGGAGGGGGAAGAATCCAGTAAAAATACATTTCTTTTGGGAAGCTACTTAATTTTGTTTCTGTGCATGCTATCAGGGACATGTACTTCTTGGGCTAAGCTTCAGCTTGTGCTTGCATTAAGAACCTGCCTGAAGGTTCCTTTGAAGCAGGAGGGAGCTATTAACGTGGCTGGAATGGGCTCTAACTCAGACTGTAAGGCTTATTCCTTTCTCTCCACGCTCTCCTTTCTCCTGTCCTGCTAAGTTACTTCTGCCTGTTGTTGGACAAAGCTCAGAGTGTTCAAGAAACACTTGGATATTGTGCTAAAGGACATGGTTTAGTGAGGAAGCATTGATGGTAGATGGAGGGTTGGACTAGATGATCTTGGTGGTCTTTTCCAACCATGGTGATTCTATGATTGTTCTCACTTGTGGGCACTGAGAGGTAGAGATGTGGGGAGGCAGGTTTGAAGTTCTCCCGAAAATACTGGGTGCCAGAGCACGCTGTAGCTTGTACAACTCACCTCTCCCATGCTCCTCACTTAACCCTGCAGTCAAAGGTTAGAGGGAAACTATCAACGGCCCATCTTGTGTGAGATTGATCTTTGGGCACATGTAGGGCGAGGGCAACTTTCTATATGCCAATATTATTAGAAATACTCCTGCTTTTTAAGTTCCTTACATTTTCCTTTTTTTTGCTTGAGAACGTTTTCCCCTTAAGAATTATAAAAAAAAAGTATGAAAAATATATTGAAGGGTAGGGAATAACTGAAATCAGTTTTTCTTTCCGAAAAGGGAAAAAATGGAGAACAGGAGGAGATCTGTGCTTGGAGTACCTTGACTGAAGTCCTATTGGGATCATTGAGATACTGTGGTCCCCCTCCGTGGTAGGCTTCCCCTGCCCCTTTGTGGGACAGTACTGCAATTTTAGGCCTCAGCTTCTCATGTTTTGAACAACTGAGTGGCCTTCTATATAGGACTGTCTGGAAACCTAAATGTATCACCATACTCCATTCATGCCAGTCAGAGTACTATCTCAGGGTGATTAATGGCAAACACACTGCCGTGTTTTTCACAGTAAGGACTTGGAGTAAAAGCCTCCATGGGAACAAGCCTTCATTCTTTCAGATGTCTTTGAGAAAATATTTCTAATGTCTGTTCTAGCTTAGAAAGGCAGGGTGACACTTTTGCAGAACCTTTATTTTTTATTTCTTTTTAATTGGAATAAGCATCTTTTGTTGTTACCAGTCTTGACAAAACCTCGCTGCTCCGCTAAGCACTGCTGCTTTGCCTGTACTGGCTTCCCGCTCTCTTTGACAGTGTCCTTCCTTCACAGAGCCACTCTGCTGTTCCTGATAGTCATGGAAATTTGGGGAGGGAACCAAACCTGCGTGAAAAAATCTTGTCCAGAAGGAATGTATTTGTTGCTAAATTTTCTAGCACTGTTTACAGTTTTCCTCCATGTTATTTATAAATTTTATATTCAGTGAATGTATATTGTCTTTTAAGGTAATGTTGCATAATGTTCACTTTTTATAGTGTCCTTTTATTCTAAACAGTAAAGTGGTTTTATTTCTATCACAGACATTCTGTCTCTGCTTCACTTATGTTAGTTTCTGCCCACTTTAAATGTACACAGATGGATTTGCAAGTGGATTTATTAATTTCCTTCACTTTCTTGATACCATTTATTGGGCCCAAAGCAGACATTCCACCTCTGGCAGTCCTTGCTCTTTGGCAAGGACACCATCCAGTAATCCCACCCTCTCTCAGAGAGGTTGATCTCTTGAAGACTTGTTATTGGGTCCTAAGCCCAGGAGAGGCAAGAAATCGTTTTTGAAGTTAATGCATCCTACTTGTTAATTGGCCATCGGGGGTCACTGCAGAGCAAGGCTGTCATAATGACTAAGTCATGTAGCACCAGCAGGGCCTTAGAAGAGCGGTTGCCAGATTGTTTTTATTTCTTGTAAACCAGGGGGACTGTTGAAAGGTACACACCCATAGCAAAGGAAGTGGAGATTCATTGCTCAGATCTTTTCTGCTGTGAAATATCTGAGCCTTGTATCCTTTCTTTAGGTTTATTGCTTAAGGCTGGGTAAAATACCCTCTTGACATGAGAAGCAAGCTTGCGAGAAAGAGTTTTCAACTAAATTAGAATACAAGCTCAGTTCAGTAACTTAGAACCACTATTTCCTCCACAAGGGGGAAAGAATGAAACAGGCTTTTACATCTGCTCTGTGTTTTCATCCAAAGGTTTGGAGTCTAAGCTAAGAATGTCTTGGACATACAGGGATGAGGGTCACTTATGTGAGAACTTCATTGCTTAAAGTATGCTGCACTGCAGTGAAATAGTACCACAACACTAACTACAAACACTTCCAGGGGTGGGCAACCAAAGCACCAATGTTAACTCTTAGCTTGAAAACACCTCCAGGAAACAAGACCACAGAAAGGATTTTGTTATCATTCCTGATACCCTGAGGAGCTGATGAACAGCATGTAAGTTTCACATACATCTGCTGGAGTGCTGACTGCAGCTTGCTTGCTATAAGTGCTTACCCTCTCAGCCTGGATACTGTGAAAATATATCTAGAAAGATCTTACAAGTTATGTAGACTTGTTCCTTTTTTCCCCTCAGACAGAAGAGAAAAGCAGAACCCCCAACTCCCCATCTGGGAAGGGCAGGTTGTAATTTGCCCAAGCACGTTACTGTTAGTGTAAATGTTTGGAAAGTGACTGATTTAAATCAGATTACTCAAACTTGCACGTCAACAACAGTACATGCTCAGATGATATTATCTGCAGTTTTAAAAGGTTCCTGTATTCTTTGGAAAGTAAGCAATAGCATCTGCAAGCCAGTGATAAGTTACAGAGATGACAGTATGTGAAATCAAGATCAGTGCTTCACTAAACCAAACTATGATACTGGTTACAAACATGTTTACAGGCAGAGGAATCAGGTCTTGAGACAAAAGAAAAAAAAAAAAAAAGTAATGATAAATTGCCAGGTAACATATTTGCAATGAGAAGCTTAATCAAGTCTTCCAAAAATACCGTTTCTGAAATGATGTCAGAAGCAAAATCACAACTGTCCCAAAGCATTATGCATGCCACAAAGGCCTCTTCATAAATCAATGCAAATTAAATGCAATAGGATTCATCAACTACTTTTTTTTTTAAAGATCTGCAAACAACCCTTGGAAATGGGCCATCCATTTCTTTGTCTTAAATGCTAATGCAACTCTCATCACTGCAATAACTTGAGTGTTTCACTGCATGACTGTACTTACCTTCACCATGCACATGTGAAATATGAAAGAGCTGTATGAAAGAGCTGTTGGCTCCACAGCACAGTTAGAGAGAACAGAGCAATGAAAGACAGGCACTTCAAGGCATTCGGGTACCTAGTGAGCACTAGTGGGATATCTTTTACAAGAATCGAAGTGAAGGTTCCTTTGGAATTTCGAAGCTCCCACTGTGTGCATGTTTCTGCCATCTGCACCCTATCATGTAGGCTGTCAACTCTGCTCACGTTTGCAATCAAGCACGGGATGCACACCTGGATGGCTCGCACATGGGGTCACAGCTCCCACACAGAGTGTCGCCAGGACTCTTCAGCCAGGTAGGGAGAATCACTAATTCACATGAATGAGTTGGGAGAAAAACTCACCAAGGACTAGTCATCCTTGTGACAGAAAGGAAACAAGACGGCAGCAGTTTTAAATGAAGCCACCCGGACGTTTTCTACAGGACTAACACTAAGTTTGCAGTGGGCATTTGTGCATGTCCCTTTGGAAGGTGCACTAAGAGGTTGGTATGGTGCTCAGCAGCCATGCAGCACACCAGGTGCTTCGGTGTTGGCAGGAAGACCAGAGCCACTGGACAAAGGAAACATTACAAGCTGGGAAAACCTCTGTTTCTAGAGCTCCGGTCTTCTTTGAGTACTCAGTCAAGCTGGTAAGTAATTCATGGATGGTGACCTCATGACAGACCAAGCAAACTAATGTGAGACAAACAACTGCCTCTGCCCACATCCCAGATTTTCTATGTACTCTAAACAATTCCAGTGTGATAGTAGGGGTAACAGTTCATTTGAATAAAGTGATTCCATACTCCGTGGGAGGAGCTTTTTTTGCATATTGCTTTTGAGCTAGTAATACTCTGTAAGTAAAAATCGAGGCTCTCCCCACAGTTCCCACCACTCATGCCCAAAATACATTTACTGCTTCTCCCCCACCCATGCTGGAATCAGAAGAAAGCACAGGTACTCACCATCTGCTTATGGCTTGGGAAGAAAGTTTGCTCCACGAGGGGGAACTTCTCAGGACCCAACGAGTTGAAGATTTTAATGAGCTGAGAGAACTTGGGAGGAGCAGAGGGGGACAGAAAATGGAGAGAGTGGATGTTAGTGGCTTATCGTGCAACAGGTAAAAGATGGCAAAATGTTCTGATATACGTGAAGGAGAAGAGAGAAAAAATGTTATTATGCCTTCACCACCTTGCCTTCTTGAATGGAGAGAAGAAAAACAAGTAAGCACTTGCATTAATTACCCAGGGCCAAACTCATCAGTATACACAGCCTTGGACCTAGAGAAGGGGTTTAGGAGCCAGAAGCGGGAGGCAGTTTGGATTTAGTTACAAACCTACTATGAGCAAACATTAACTTGCCAGAGGAGGCTGGGGAGAGGATGGTGCCCTTCTTAACAGAGGAAAGGGCTTAGAGGCGTGACCTAGTAGGAACTCAGTGCTGCCCCTCCAGAGCAGAGAGGAGCAAAATCAGAGCTTTCCCTTGGATCTCTGTCCCACAGTCAAAGTTAAGCAAGACACATCCAGCCATGGTGCTAAGGGAAAAAGATGACAAGAGGGCCACCAGGTCTGAGCACTAGACCAAGGAAGCATGTTGTCAGTCATAATTGGCACTTATTATGAACTGAGGGTCTCCCAGCGTCCACTCAAGCAAAACAGGAGAAAGGAGAAGCCATTTCCCACCTACATGTCCCAGGTGGCCATCATCCCACCCGTCAGCCTGGACTTCACCACTATCCCCCTTATTATCATTGTTATAAACTGTTTGTCATTCAGGTTTGTGCCCAGACAGATTGAAAGCTTCACATGACAGGAGTTCTGATTTCTAGTTATGTTCCAGAGACCCAACAGAAGTGTAGCACAGTGATTTCCTGCTCCAAGATGGCAATTTGTGAACGATCAGACTAATCCATATGTTGTCTGCAGCCTCCCTGAATAATCTGTCATTGACAACTCTGTCTAAGAGAAACATGATACCTTGAGATACTATGACAGAAACATTTTCTGGAACAGGATTAATATAAAAAAAGGAATAAGAAGTAACATATCTAACAGAAACCTCCAGATCTCAGAAGCAACTGCTTGGATTCTTCACAATTGTGCATCTAGCTACCCCCTTTCCTCTCTGAAGAGATACAGCCCTGTTTCCATGGACAATGCTGAGCTGGCAGTGCTGTCAGTGATGTGGTAAGACCAGTCTTGCAGGAAGGAAAAGAGTCTGAATACAGTAGCTCGATTATTTTCATGAATGTTGAGAGAATAAAGTGATTGGGGATTGCTCAACAAGGAGTGAGAATCTTGGCTCCTTCTGAGCTGGTAGACATGGATGAACTCACTCTTCATTGATGTCCCATTTGCAAAGTGATTTAGAAACGGCATCGAGTTTCCAAGTCCTCTGAAATGTGGTAAGATTGAGTTAAATTAACAAAAGGCCCCCAGTCCGGGCCAAGTCTCACTGTAAGTTCTTTATGTAAGTTTCTTCAAGTTTCTCATTAAAGCTAGGGATGCATTCATCTTGAAGGCTATCTTTGTGTCACCTTTATCAGCGGAGGGAGGTGACACATACTTCAGGGGAAGGCAACAGACATCTGGGGAACGAGGGAAAGAAGAGAAAGTCTTCTTTCTTCCAAGTAGTACAGGCTACCTGATCCTACATGTTCTAAGCACTTCAGGCTACAGGCAGTGAATGTACCAAGCTTCGACCTCCAGATTAGATTGCAGGTAAAGAGAGGGCTACTGTAATAGGGCTGCTGTCCCACTTCCTGGGCTAGTCTAAGCAAAAGTGGTTCTGTACAAGAAATAGAAACTTGTCTTGGTGGGCGAAAAGAAATACTACTTTGAAAGTTAAAGGGTGGTCTATGTGAGAAAATAAAAAAGTGCAATCAGCATGTGAAAAAAACTTTGGCTGCAGGGTGTGTGCCAGACCCAGGCTGAAGGGGCAGCTGTCAGCAGATTTGCTGACGAATGTGAAGAATCCTTTTACTAATCTCACACGTCAAAATGCAGGATTTAAGAAAGCCCAGGAAACATCAAGAGCTGGCATATCCCATCACTAACACCAACACCCCCTCATATGCATCAGTAGATAAGAGAAAAACTCCCTGTGTAGAATAATTATTGTTGGCAAGAAGGGTATTGATGTTGGGGAAGGAGGACAGTTTACTTCTCCTAACTACTTGTACTAATCCTGCACATCCTAGAGAAGAGAAAACAAAGCTCTGTTTTGACTAGTGACATGAGCAAACAGGACTTAACAATGAGACAGAGATGGGGAGAGGAATTAAAACACCCGGTCTGAGAGCAGCACATATCTTTCGCTGTGTGTGAATGCAGACCTGGTGAACCATAGACACTGATGCTGAGGTGACATCTGTGTTACACTAGGAAAACAGCACAAAAGTAATAACCGGAACATCTAGGTGGTTCACAGATGACGTCCCAACTTCTTCCTTGGGGATATTTTTGATGCATACAAGTGAGAGTCTGAATGATGTGCAAAATTTCTGACTTTGGCATTGACCCTTGTGAGTCACTTCATTTTTTCTTTTTCCTTTTAGGCATTTATCGGGCAAGATCTTGGCAGAGACACCCACACTGCGTGGTACAGAAGCCTCTCATACACCTGACAGTAGAGCTCAAGTCACTACTTCCAGTGCATTTCAAATGAGTTGGAACATTCTTGTCAGCAACCTAACTAGAAATAAGTGCCCCTTACACATTTTGGTGTCAGTTCTTACTTCCTGTGGCTCCACTGATTTTATTGAGATTGCATCCAGACTGCAGAGCAAAACATGGGGCAAGGCAACATGGCAGAGTCAAGGTCTGAGGTACTTGGAATGGGTAAGCAAGTGAAATGCCTTGCTTGGCTGCTTGGTTTCAAGGTATTCACAGGGAATCTTTCCAGAGAAATAATAAGATCCATTCAGAACATCTCAAGTCAGTTTGCATATTTTAAAAGTGTTCAGGTCATCAGGGAGCCTATAACCCTTGACAGCCCATAATAGTTTGGCTGGGAGACTACTTGGACTCCATAGATGTCTTCAAGACTTCTAATTACCTGCAGTCTTACCAAAAGTTGTCTTGAAGTCACAGACATTTCTGCATGCCATAGAGAACTACTTTAAGCACTGCTCCCACTGTATTTTCTATCATGACTTTTACAACAATATTTTATAAAAATTAATGATTAAAGCATTGTGTTTCACATGGTTAGAAAATTATTTCTCAATAGTTCTGTGATCGTCTTAAAACTTAGATTGCTTAGATTTTTCTCTCTGTGTGAGGTCCCTCACAATTTGTTTGATTTTTGTGTTGTTTTTTTCTCTTTCTTTTTCCTTCCTTTTCCCTTCAGAAATGTGCATTTCAAACTGCCTGTGCTTAATGCAAATTTTAACCTTTGAAGAAATGTCTAGTACTGGAAACTGTCATTAAAAAGCAGGGCTGCATGTTTCAGTCAACTCAAGGCCAAACTCAGCTGATTGTAATTACAGTTGCTGAGAAAACACTGTTGCAAATTGCCAAGGAAAAGCAGTCTTCCTTCTACCCCCCTCCACAGAATCATAAACATTTCTATGAAATGGAACTGTTTTTGGAAAAATAAAAGGGAGAGTGAAAAGCACATTTTCCCAGGGGGTTTAATTTCATTTCTTCATGTGTCTCAACTGTTACGTCCAAAAATTTTCCAGTAATCTGTTAAGTGAATGCCTTATTTCAAGATGCCTGTTTTGCAATCAAAGCAGAACATGCACAGAAGGGCTCTGTCCCTATCTCACACTTCCCAGCTATCACAAAATCTTCTGCCTCTCCAGCCAGTGTGGCTTTCTGCCCTCAAATGGCCCAGTGCAGTTCCTACCTGAACTAACCTTTATCTGATAAAATTTCAGTGGTGCCAAATGCCAGCTCAGATCCATTTGAAGTGTTGAATTACTTCAGTGCATTACAATCAGTTGTCTTTGAGGGTGATGTGTGCATGGGGCCAATAGAGAAAGGAGGCATTCTATAAACCTACGTGTATGGAAATGGTTTCTGACTTCTCTGGGAAGGTTGTCTGAGCCAGCTATATTCCCTGTGAGGAAAGCATGGCACAACCAGACCCGGCATATTTAGAGCTGAGTTACTGGCAGAGCCAATTTATCCCACGCTGCCTTGCCAGCCCTACATTTTTTATTTTTAGTTTTCAGTTTTTTGCAATGTGCTGAGTTTGTTTGTTTTCTTTTATTTTAGAGTCCTAAAAATAAGCCTGTCACATCTTGAGGCCCCTGTACACCATAGCAAACATAATTACAAAGATTGAGTAGAAAACTGTCAACTGATACCTGACAGACTCCAACCACAAATGAGATGGAATAGGCCACATGACTGCCTTCTCAGTGAAAGCCACTGTTAAGTGCACAGGCTTTCTGTCTGGTCACTGGGGTCACCATGCTCACAGTGAGTCAGACTAACTGTAGAAAACACCTACTACTGAACCTACTGCTGATCTCTCTTTTCCTTTTACATGGAAAGGAACATCAACCCTCATGATTCAAATGGGGATTGAAGGGGAACATGTATCATCTATTTGTACAGTGCTGGAAAAGTGGGATGTAAAAGGGAGATGGTAGAGACACTGTCCCTGGAGGTGTTCAGGAACTGTATGGATGTGGCACTGAGGAACATGGTCAGTGAGCATGGTGGGGATGGGCTGATGGGTGGACTAAATGATCTCGGAGGTCTTTTCCAACCTCAATGATCAATGATTCTATTTATTTATTTTTTTTCTGAACATGAGGACCTGGGTTACTGAGTACATTACTGCACTGCGAGGTTTTTGGAAAAGGCAGGACCCTACCCTCATTCTCAGTGCAAACCCCAAGTACTGCACAAGGTTGAAAACCGAGAAGACCTTTAATAAAACCAGTACCTTTTTGATAGGAATTGAATTAAACCTAACACCACATAGTCATGGAAAAAATGTCTGAGTTAATACAGACTTCACCTGGACTTAAACCATACACCTGAATACTAAAAGAACTTTAATTCCAAGATAACAACAACCAAAAAGTCTTAAAAGGAAGATAATTAACTCTTACTGTAAGCATTATGTCCCATCCTAAGCTATATTTGTTCAATGAGTAGGGGGAATCCCTACAAACATATCTGGAAGTTTTCCATGGGGGAGTACATTGGAAAGAACCATTTTCTTGCCACACCTGCACATCTTGTAGTTGGCTGCTTTAGACCTAGAACAATGCAGGGGAAATTCTCATTCTGGGAGCAGCAGTGATTAGGGAGGACGCTTTGAAATGAAACTGCTTGGAAGATCCAGATTTGCACTCCAGAAAGGCACCTGAAGGTGCGATGATGACCAGCCCTACTCCTCAAGCTCTCCTGCTTCTTTAGTTCTTGATGACTTTGAGTTTGTTATAAAACAGATCTGAGGAATTATTGCAAACTTTGGGGCTGAGATACACCAATGCTATATATATATATTAAGGTCTCCTGAGATTTCTGGATGAACTTGACAAAATTTAAAAATAGGTGAAAGAGGCTCACAGTGTGCAACACCAACATAGAATGGTTTGGGTTGGAAGGGACCTTTAAGATCACCTAGTTCCAACCCCCTGTTTTAGGCAGGGGCACTTCCCTCTAAACCAAGTTGCTCCAAGCCCCATCCAGCCTGGTCTTGATTATTAAAACAGCATCATGCTTCCCAGGAGCCGATTCTGATCAAGGTGTTTTCAGGGCACAATCTTTCAGGCTTAATGAAAAAACACTCTATGACAGACTTCTACTTCCTCCTGAAAATGCTGAGAGAACCTACACACTTGGCTCCACCCCTTCGAGTCACTCAGGTGCATTGCATGCACTTGAGCTCCCCTGAGTTGGCCCTGCCTTCCCACGAGGTGCTCAGTCACTCCTTCAGGCCATGACTTAACATTTCCGCTACAGTGCTCTGTCAGTACTGGATATCTACTTTGCAGTGCTGACAATTAGTAGAGCTGAATCATCACTTACCACCCATGGTTTGCTGCAGAAGTTGTAGATAGAGTAGAGCGAGTTGACTGTGTGGAGGCCACCATACTGGAGACCGATTATGAGGCTGCGGAAATCCTCTCCTAATGCCATGCTGTAGGCATGCTGTCGGATCAGGACAAAGTCAGGCTTGAAGGACCTGAAAGAGAGCAGAGGAATAACACTACTTTCCACACTCAGCAACAATTCCATCCTCTCCCTAATTCTTCTCCATTTTTCCCCTTTAATTTCATTAAATATTCTGTCACCTATGGTTATCTCCTCATGTGTTGCTTGTGCCAGAAAGTAACAAAATAAAAAAAAAATAAAAATAATACAAAAAAAAACAAATAGTCTTAACTAAAAAAAAAAAAAAGCAAAAATCCAACATAGCTGCAAATATGAGAGTACTGCAAATATGAGAGTGTAGGAAGAGTTCAAACAGATCTGCTGCAGTTTCCATGTTGCTGAGGCATGCACAGGAACAAGGCACATGTGGGAGCCAAGGGTCATAAATTCACTGGTGGAGGGATTCTCTTCTCTTTCAAAAAGCTTGGCCATATTTGGCAAGCTCATTGCAATGTGCGATGCAGATGAGGGAGCAAATTTGTTTCCTGACGATTGAACTCGATATTGAAGCAATGCCCAGTGGGTGGGAAGATCATGAGGGATTTCAAAAAGCTATTGTACACATCCATGCATTAACATACATTCCCCCTTTAATCAATTCACTACATACGCAGCACATCCCAGGCTCTTATGGCTGTGAGTCAATAAATAAAGGGCAGGCATGGTAATGTAATTAATCAAATGAGCAGAGTTCAGACCAGAATCCAGCACTGTGATTCATGGCACAGACTTCCAGAATATTATTTAGCAAGACTGGAGCTGGGACTCCTATGGTTCAACAGCAGCAGCTCTCAGCAAATCAACAGAAAATTGAGGCCCTTTCTAGGTAAGCCAAGAGGACACAGATTTGCTTGCAAACAGTCAGATCTCATTCCTTACTGATGCTGTGCCTTTGGAGCCATTCAGAAATCTCTGGAAACAGCAAATGGAAAGAAACAGTTTCCAAAATGGAACTCAGCAATTCATCCTTGAAGGCATGGAAGGGTCTTTTCCTCTGAAATGGGGGATTATTTTATACTTTAACAAAGGTTGCATCAAGGACATTGGAAAAAATTCCATTCTGTATTAAAGTTTTTCAGAGAAATGAGCTCTTTAACCAGGTCCCATTACCTCACTACCCTCGAACATTTTCCTTGCTAAGAGACTATAATTTCAATCCTTTGGATATATGAGCTGGAAATACTTTGGGTTTATGGTCCCTATTTATATTTCCATCATTTTGGCCGGAAAATTGGAGATGGTAAGTCTGGGCCAGATTGTGGCAACAAACTCTGTATACTGAACTCAGAGCAGCTTTGTTGTTTTAGAGCTGTTCTTTTTGTTTGTTGGCCTTGGGCTTTTGTTCTTCCTCTAGGCATGGCAAGGAGCATGCTCTGCTTTTGTGATGCAAGAGGCCAACTTTTGGAAATGTTGCGATTCCCTCCCGGGGAGTACTTTAAACCCCGGCGTGTTCCCTAATGTACTTGGCACCAAAGGTGGTGCTTTTCTCCAGCAGTGAGATGCATAATGAGCATCAGAAGGGCTGTGCTATCACTGTGCAGTTGATTTATGGACCTCCCTGATGTCAATGGGGTTGAGGCAAGCATTGACTCCCTGCTGAGAAACAGCAAGCAAATCCAAATCTTGGAAAGCTTTGGCTGCTCCATTCTTCTGGACTTGCCATGTAGAAAGCAGCCTGGAGGCAGGCGTAGGTCCTCAGGAGGGATTCATCAGGCCCTATGAACTAGACTCAATGTCTCCACAGAGTTTTTAAAACAGTTGCAGTGCCTATGCGGGTCAGGAGCTTCAGGCACATTCCTCCTTCATTTGGCTTGCAGAGCAGATGAAGAAGGAACCAGTCCTGGTTGGGGCTCAAGCCTTTCCCCAGACTTAGGGAATGCTAATTACTGTAGCCACGCATATAGTGATCAAGGCTGCCCTCCCCTGAGGAATCATATGATTGTTAAGGTTGTAAAAGACCCCTAAGATCTTCTAGTCTGACCATCAGCCCATTCCCACCATGCCCACTATGTCCATCAGAGACACATTCACAGGTATCTTGAACACCTCCAGCGTTGTTGACTCCATCACCTCCCTAGGCAGCCTGTTCCAATGGATCACTACTTTTCTGGAGGAGTTTTTCCTGATATCCAAACTTGTTTTGCCCTTGAACATCTCTTTAGCACCCCAGGCTGTGCACATGGTGCCACGATGGGAAGGAAGCCTGCAAGGAAGCATCACCCGCTGAGGGGAGAACATAGCAGCTGGGAAGCTGCCTTTAGTGGCTTTAGCTCTGTCAGCCAAAAGCTTAGAAAAAAGCTCTTGTCTTTTCAGATCCTGGCAAAGGAAGAGTTTTTCAGCTTAGAAGATGGACACAGAAATACAGAATAGAAGTAGAAAAGCCCATTCTCAAGCTCTGCATCTTGTAGAAAGGCAGGGCACTCTTTCACATACCAGATGAGGAGTGAATCTCTGAAGTGAAGGTGGATGCTGAATCTCTTTTGCACTATGGGACAATGACGATGTTCCCATGGATACTGAGAACAAGGCAGAGGAGTGCAGGGCCCAGGACTAGCTGCGAATAAACATCAGCCAGAGAGCCTGGAGCCTGTAGAAGTCTGTAAAGTGGAAGCTGAAACCAGTGGCAAAATATGAGATGAGCGGCTAGAAAGGATAGCAGACAGTAAAAGCAAAATATATAATCATGATAGGAGTGGCAGTGTGAAAACTGAGTAATGGTAGTACAAGTGAGATGCGGAGAAAAGGGCTTAATTCCTTCACACAAGATGATTTCTGCTTTTCTCTACAATATTACTTTTGCAAGCTACTCCTCATTCTCGGAGCGTAAATCTTTAACATACTGAGCCTTGGATTTGGAACAACCAATAGTATAACTGTTTTCTTTGCTAGTTCAAACCAACCACATAGCATCTCACATGACAGAGATGATGTTCAGAACTTTGGCAGAAAGACAGGTTAGGCAGAAGTTCCACATTTGAAACATTGCTGCCAAAACCACCAGGAGAGCCCAACTGAGTAACACCTCCTGTGCTGAGGTCCTAAGCACCCCAGCCCATCAGGTCTAGGAGAGCAATTACAAGAACATGAGCCCTTTGTCTTCATTTGATCTGACAAGCCAGAATTCAGATGACCATGGATAGTCCTGAACAAAACTACATCTAGATCCCTTCTAAACACAGCTCACAGAAATTGGCTTGGTCACAGGAAAAATACAGGGAGCCCAGTGGGCTTCAAACAACAGGGAGAATGGATAGGTTAATTTAACATAGAACACATTTAAAACATGCTGCTAATGAGCCATGCTCTTAATACTGGTGCAGAACCAGTCCCTCCTGGACTGCAGGGCAGTCCCCTGGTTGAAGACATGAGTCCTCCCTATAATAACAACCAGAAGGATGAAGCTTCCAGGACAAATCTAGACCTACCTTCAGCTACAACTCTTTAACAGAAGCCTTTTCTCAGATCTCAAGGGCTCAGTTTTCATTTGCAATTTGGCTCCTAGCACTTTCCAGCAAAATAAAAACCACTAAAACACATGTAACATAATCCCAGAGTAGTGCAAAGATACAATAATCCTTTCTTAAAATCAATCAGCCCATTAGGAGACTGGAAAAAAAAGTCATTTTTAGATTCAAAGTTGTCTCTATTGATGACCTGGATGAGGGCACTGAGTGCACCCTCAGTGAGTTTGCAGATGACTCCAAGTTGGGAGGAAGTGTCAACCTGACTGGGGGTAGAAAAGCCCTGCAGAGTGATCTGTACAGGCTGGATTGCTGGGCTGAGGACAATGGGATGAAGTTCCACAAGCCCAAGTACAGGTTCCTGCACTTTGGCCACAGTAACCTCAGGCAATGCTACAGGCTTGGGGGAGAGTGGCTGGAAGACTGTGCAGAGGAAATGCACCTGGGGGTATTGGTCAATGCATGGCTGAATATGAACCAGCAGTGTGCCCAGCTTGCGAAGAAGACCAATGGCATCCTGGCTTGCATCAGAAATAGAGCAGCCAGAAGGAGCAGGGAGGCAATCGTCCTTCTTTACTCAGCCCTGGTGGGGCCTCACCTGGAGAGCTGTGTTCAGTTTTGGACCCCTCAGTAGAAGAAAGACATTGAAGTCATGGAGCATGTTCAGAGAAAGGCAATGAAGCTGTGAGTGATCTGAAGCACAAGTCTGATGGGGTGCAGCTGAGGGAGCTGGAATCATTCAGTCTGGAGAAGAAGAGGCACAGGGGAGACCTTTTCTCTCTCTACAGCCACCTTAAGGGAGGTTGCAGTGAGATGAGGCAGCCTCTTCTCCCATGTAACTAGCAATAGGACTAGAGGGAACGGCCTCAAGTTGTACCAGAGGAGATTCAGGTTGAACATTGGGAAATACTTCTTCTCTGAGAGAGTCAGGTGCTGGCACAGGCTGCCCAGGGAGGTGGTGGGGTCACTGTCCCTGAAGGTGTTCAAGAAATGTTTAGATGTTGTACTGAGAGACACAGTTCAGTGGGAAATTGGTGACAGGTGGACAGTTGGACTGGAAGATCTTAGAGGTCTTTTCCAACCTTGGTGATTCTATAATTCTATGAAATAACTAGTGATATTTAATTTTCCTCTGGAATGGAAAGGAGAAATCCTTTCAATTCATGTGGCTGCAGGCTCTGATGGATGACACAGACACAGATGGCACAAGCCTGTCGATGGTGCACATCAGGATTGGCTTCCCCTTGGGAGAAGCAGCTCTTACAGATACACACAACTCTTTTTCCCAATAGTTGCCTCCTTATCCCAGAAGCTAGCCACACACCATGTCAGCCATCCAGCTTGCCTCTTCTCCTGGTAATTGATAACAGACAGCAATTGTCAGAGTTAGTCACTTTGGATGATGATGAGTGTCTGAGAGGGAGATGCTGGTGCTGCCAATCCTGAGCCTGGACTCTGATGCAGCTTTGCAAGATGCTAGTTTCATGTAACCAACTCTGCATGAAACTCACGCCACTATACTTTGAATATTTCTTTTTTAATGGTAAAACTACTTCAGAGACGAATCCAAGTATAAAGCCTGGATCTAAAATACCTGATGCTTTAAAGGAAGATCTGACCACAGAATATAATTTCTTAGGTAGGACTCATGTATACTTAAATCTGTGACAGCATGATCTGTCTTGGTAATGGTGTCATCATAACATAATTTAAGAGATTACTGATGATGATTATGGATGTTAAACATCTCAGGAACAGCAGTTGACATTCTGATGACTCTGGGTTGAACTTCTTGAACAATGAGAGGAGAATCAGCTCTGAACACTAACATTTCTCTGCAGAAAACAGGTCTCCAGCCATTGTGAATGGATAGAGAAGAGATGATGACAGCAACTCCTGCTTGGAAATTCTGTGCCTTAAGGAGATTTCCTGTTTCTTGTTTCTGATTATAGATAAGAATCCAGCTTGTTTCCTGGCCCTTCAGCTGTTCTCTCTGAAGCACAATGAGCTTCATAGGCATGAAGAAAGAACGTACAAGAATAGACGATGTTGTCAAAATACCCTTCAAGAATCCCTTCCATCCCCTACTGTGAACAATCATCTGCAGCCAGATACCTCAGCACCATGATGAGTTCAGAACAACTTTTGCCTGTGCTCTTGGAGAAGAATGGGCTTTCCTGCTCTTTTTCTTAAAGAGCGCCTGTCTTAAAAGCCACTTCATATCAAAAAGAAAAGAAAAGATCTTCCTTGGACACTGATGAAGGACATCCTTATTTCAGGGTCTGCCACTTCTCCATTATTCAAAGAGACTTCACTCAATTTTCTGACACTTCCTACTAATGAGCACATTTTTTACTAAGTTCTCTTCTACAGCCTTCCTATCAGTTTGGCATGCCATGGAGAGGAAGAAAAGTGTGTAATTATGTAATATGATACAACAAGCTTTACATTATTGGGAATTAATGGAGCCTTCAGGCAAGCTTTGGTGGCACAAGTCCAAACACTAAGTGACTGCAACTACCTGAGAAGTGCAGTAATCCTTCCAAATATGCAGTGCCTCAGGTATCTGAGAGCTAATTGAAAATGGCATTTTGAAATAGAAACAAGTGTTTTATTTATTTATTTGTTTATTTTTTTGATTTACCTATGTGCTAATGGTATTTAGTTACTGAAAAGTAGTAAGAAATCTATTATGTTTTTGCATACTTGTATCTTAATGTTAAATTGGATGTTAAGGTGCAATAGGTGATTTGCTAATAAATCAGTCTTAACTTCATGATGTCATTTTTCACAGAAAGAAGCAAAACTTCTTGTGGTTATTCAAAGAAAGAAGGAATGTAAGATTAGGCAGAGTTGGTTCTAGAGAAACAAGAAAGTAACACAGAATAAAGAAAGACCTGACTTAAAAAGAGGAATATGCAGTGTAATCAAGAAATGTCTTGGAGAAAACCATGGGATGTAGGGGAGATCTGTGTAGAAAAAGCAGCAGAAAACAGGAATCATGGTTGCAGCAGGACCTGTACCTCTTTATATACACGAGGTCACCTTCGAAGGGGCTCTGATTTGCTACTCAGGAACAGGCCAATAGCTAATGAGCCATGAAATCGCATGTTGTATATACTCCAGCCTTTATTTTTTCAATCTCTGAAGTCGGTTACATGTTTTACTTGAGTACTGATTGACCTTGACAAAGAAAAGCATGTAGGCCCTGCCAGTGTCTTGGGGAAATAACAACTACACTTGTCAGCAGCAGCTTGCCTTTCTAATGCTTGTGACCCAAAGCTTTCACAGAAGGTGATCCAGGTACTTTCCAACAGCACAGATTCAAGTCATAGCATAATTTAAGTCAGAAAGGATCTCTGGAAATCATCTAGTCCAACACCCTGCTCATTGAAGGGCAACATTTAAAGTTGCATGAATTTGATCAAGGTCTTGTCTCAGCAAATTTTAAATATTCTCAAGGATGAAGATCCTCTAGCACTTATTCCTGTATTTGACTAATCATCTTGATGACCTTTCAATCAACTTCATTCGAGTCCATCCGTGCCTTTTTTAGACTGGAGGGTGCTCACAGATGGACACAGTACTCCAGATGTGAATAGTATCTCACTAGCTACACCCTTGCTGCTACTGCCCAGTGAGCCATTAGGATACTCACCACTAGGGCACTAGTGGTGCACTAACCCACTAGGGCTCCCCACCCTCCAACTTGCTGCCACCCATGAGCTTGCTGAGGCTGCACTCTGTGAAAGCAACAGATTGTTGATGAGGCTCCAGCTCAACTAGTAATGTGCAGGTGCAGCATGACTTTGCCCTTAACATTTCCATTTGTCCCTCCCCAGATGAAGCCATAGTAAAAAGCCACGCAGAAAGGAGAGAAATTAAGGAGGAATTGGAAAAAATAGCTGATCAAGGCTGTAACAATCTACATCTTAATCATTCTTGTGTCCAGTCCAGAATTAACTAATTAATGAGTGCTCTAGGCCCTGGCAACATATTTCTTATCAGAAAGAATTACTGTAAATGTGAAAGAGGTCAGGGAACAAGTTTAGTCTCTGAGATGCTCCCCACCCCTGTCTGCTCAGAGTGACTTTTGCTTTCTGGCAGCTGCCTGCAGGCCAGATGTTTTCTCAATAACTGTCAGCATCCTGACTGCATTTCGGATGGGTGCCAGCTGCCAGGGAGGTGAAGGGGGACATTATTAATCTGGGAGATCAGTAAGCCCCAGTGGGAGAAGAAGACCTCCAAGCAGCTGGTCAGCAGCAGGAGCTGAGATATAAAGAAATAACTGAGAATAAAGAAATAAGCATGCCATAAATCCTCTGCTCTTTGTTAGCTCCAGCTCAAAATAGAGGAGGGGGACAGGTAGGTGAGGAGCAAGAAGATATTATCTGCACCCACATATGAATAATTTCTCCATTTGTAAACCTTTATTGGAGGTGTTGAATTGATTCACGTGTGACTGCAGCTTGCAAGGGTCTAGACTACTTATTTCTTTCAACCAGCCCACTATCTCTGCAGAATACTTCTGTGAGAGAAGTGGCCATGTGGGACTTTGGTGTTTTGTCTGAAGTGCATTTCTAAAAGCTCACATGTGGTTACAATCACTTCTCCAACTAGATTACAAACTGCCATGCCAATAATACAAAATTATCTCCCAACTCTTGTTCAGCATTATATATACAGCCCATATTGTCCTATACCTTTTGGAACATGCTGTGAATCTTGGGAGAAATATATGCTCAATATATTTTTCAATTTTTTCTGGGAACCTAAGCCTTTACAATCATTTTTTTACCATGTTTCCCTTCCTCCTGAATCTTTGCAGAAATTTAAAGATTTTTAAAGCAACAAATAAATAATAAAAAAGACATTTTTTGAGAGTCCCCTGGTTAAATCAAGAGTTAAACTGTAAAAGTCAGGGACCAAACAGAGCCTAGGGTTCTTTTTTGACACAATCTTCCTGGAAGGCAAGAAGCCAGACGGTGGCCTACAATCTACTGGTATGTCCTACACCAGCATCCAGGACTAGCAGCTACTGCCATGACCTCCCTGGATTTTCTCCTCATAGAACTGTGAGGAATCAGCAGTCTTTGAGAGACAAGTATCCACCTCCTAGCAACATGCAGCTGCAGTGGTTTCATGATTTCTGTTATCAATATTCCACACCATAACATCACATAGTGCACTGGGACTTAAAGAATTAATGCTCCAGCTCTGTGGATTGTCCATTGTTCCAGGTAACCGTCTCAGAAGAGAAGAGAGGAACTACAGCTTTCAGAAGACTTAATTATTCTGTTTCCATTTTCCATTCAGTGGGAAAGATAAAACTCACTGGGAGCCCATCTTCCTATCTTCCCCCTTTCCCAGGGTGTGGGTCTTAGGGTCCCTCTGCTTCATTAGTCATGCAACTAGGCTGAACAGGTTAGCTGAAACCAATGGGAAAGCCAGTGTTAATTGATCCCTTGGGTCATTTTCATGGCCCTCCGCTGGATGCTGTCCAATGGGTTCATGTCTCTCCTGTACTGAGGACTCCATATCCAGATGCAATACTTCAGGTGAGGTCTCACCACTGCAGAGCAGAGGAGCAGGATCACCTCCCTCACCCCGCTGACCACTCTTCTTTTGATGCAGCCAAGGATACAGTTGGCTTTCTGGGCTGTGAGGGCACATAGCTTGTTCATGTCCACCTTCCCATCCAGCAACACCTCCAGGTCTTTTTCAGCAGGGCTGTGCTCAATTATTTCATTCTGGAGCTTGAATTGGCAGTGGATATTGCCTCGACTTAGGTGCAAGACTTTGCAATTGGATTTGTTGAACCTCATGAGGTTCACCTGGGTCCACTGCTCAAGACTGTCTACTGCCATCCCATGGCTTGGTGTCATCAGCAAACTTGCTGAGAGTGCACTCAACCCCCGTGTCAGTGTAATAGATGAAGATATTAAAGAGTATCAGCCCTAGCACTGACCGCTGGGGGACATTACTCATCACTGAGCTCTATCCAGACTTTAAGCCATTGACCACCACTCTCATGGTATCAACTTCGCAACCATTTCTTTTTCCATTGAACTGTATACCCATCAAATCCATACCTTTCTCATTTGAAGAGAAGGGTGTTGTAGAGTAGTGTGTCAAAGGCCTTACTGAAGTCTAGATAGATGACATCAGTAGCTCTTCCTTTGTCCATTGATGCAGTATACTACCATAAAAGGCCACTAGATTGGTCAAGAAGGATTTGCCCTTGGTGAAGCCATGCTGGTTCTCCCGTACCACCTTCCTGTCTTCCATGTGCAAAGCTTCCAGGAGGATCTTCTCCATGATCTTCCCCAGCACAGAGGTGAGACAGACAGGTCAGTAGTTCCCAGGGTCATCCCCCTTAACCTTCTTAAAAATGGATGTAATGTTGTCTCTTTTCCAGTCACCAGGGATTTCAGATGGTTGCCATGACTTTTCAGATATCATTGAGTTACTTGGTGACTACATCAGCTAATTCCCTCAGGATCCTGGGATGTATCTCATTGGGACCCATTTTACACTGAGTGGCCACATTCAGGCAAGGCCTGAAAGGTTAAATGCAACCCCATGGCAGGAATCCTTCCCATAAAAAGGGTTTGTCCCATATGTTTGGCTTATCTCTGCTTCTCTGTCCATTTTGTCACTCCTTTCTACTTGCCAGGGCCATTGCTCCACACAGGGCCTCTTCTTTCAAACGGTGGGCACCTCTTAGTACATCAGTTGTTGCACTGTGGTGCTACAGTGAGGTCTGCAACAGGGACATCACAGTGGTAGATCCCATGCAGATACACTAAAATGTGCTTTTTGCTCTGGATGATCATCCCCAAAGGCAAAAGAGAGAGCTCCACAGGGAGACAGGAGATGATAGCAGTCTGGTCCATGATTAATTTATATCCTTAAAGGTCTGAAATGCTCTCAGAGACATTAGTATTCCCTATATAAGAAAACTATCCAGATTTCCAACATGTCCCTGACTTAGTCCCACATCTACTGGAATTAATATCTGAAGCCCTGTAGAGCCCAAAAGGCAAACAGAGAACTGTGTTTAATCTAATGCAGAGGCTGAGATCATAGTTTAGTAGTCTAAGTGTTGTCAGAAGCAGAGACAGCTCAAATTCTCATTTATACCGAAACACTTTTATAATATCCTGAAAGTATAAATGCACCTCAGAATGGGTTCAGTGCCAGCACTGACAGTCTCTTTGCACTATGGAAATGTTGGTAAAAAGGCCCTTCAGGGAAACGAAGAACAAATGGAAACAAAAATCCCACTCTTTACATCTAAACTAAGTAGAGATGACACAACCTAAGAGCTTTCTAAGGTACGTTAGACTCCAGACGGTTTAGTATGAGTGTGTGTGTATGAGTGTGTGTGTGTATGAGTGTGCACATATGCCTGTAGATCGGTAAAACAGGAAGTTGTGGATACTCAGGAAGGAAGATAAAGGATCCACCCAAACAATTTAAAAGCAGGCATAACCCATGCTTTTTTTTTTTTTTTCCCCCACACTGCTTAATTATTTCACAAGGATCCCAGGAAGGCTGCCATTTCTCTGTTGAAGGGATCACTCTTTCTAAGTCAGTGAGTGATCCTCTGGGATGAATAAGCACCTTCTCCTTTTTCCTGTATTTGAGATTCACTAAGGAACCTCTGATGCCAGCTTTACCCAAAGAAGTGCTGGGGTAGCAAGGACCAAGGCATAAGAAGTTCCTCTGCCTGAGCCCCGAGTGCCCTGCTCTTTCCTCTGCTCTGTCCCCAGTCAGCACACAAGAGGCAGGAGATCACTCACTGAAATAGGGAATTGGTGGAAAATGCATGAGCTGTTCCACCACAAGCTCTTTATCTTCTAACTATGGATAAAGCTTGCTGAACTGAGTGCTGATGGAGGCATTGCATACCTTAGTGCAAATGGCACAAGGAAACACATGCAATTCTGCAGATTTCTTAGATAATATTCTCTGTCTCAATCATCCCATATTACAGATGTGCAGAACTTAATAGATAGATAAAGGAGTTTTGTTGCTTCAAAATTAAACACTGGGAGCCACATTTTTACTAAAATTAGGCAATAAAGGTAATTTCTGCTTCCTTCAGTTACGTCGTTGGAGAAACACGGGCTAGTAGTCATGGAGGTCTATATACTTCCAATTCCTTGCTCATTTTAACTGACAACAGTGCTTACACCTTCTCAACAAAATATTTATCTTTCAGGTAAAAGAACCACAGTTCTTTCCTTGTGCAGCTCAGATCAGTTGGCACAGGGTGTAAGAGAATGACTTGAATCCAAGGTGGCACAAAAGATCAAGAGATCAGCAAGGAAAGAGCTTTCTTTTTAACATATGATAGGAAGTCCCCAGTCTAAAGAAGAATCAGGAGATCTGTTGCAATATGACATAATTTAATAGGCTAAAAGTTCAATCAACATTATACATGACTGGAGAGAGAATCCCAGTAGTTGCTTTATTATTATTATTATTATAACTCTTATTGTAAATAATGTTGTAATGCATTTACTATTTTTAGGCCAATCTGCCACTTCTCTGTGCTCCCAGATGTTACAGCATCAACAGTAGCTTGGTGTGTTGAAATGCTACACGCATCTCTACACAAGCAGAGGCAAATCCTCCTCTTCCATAAGCACTCATAGATATAAACACAAAAAACTGAACTACTGCCACTCACAAAAAATTTACACTTTATATGTAAATACATACTTCATACATAAATAGCCACATGAGGCTAGTTATTATGTATGTGTATTTACCACAAGCAGAAACATGAACACCATGCTTCAGAGACTCCTGTGAAATAAATTTTGTCTTCAGTTTCAGTTTAATAGCTGATGAACTTTCTACCAGACATATGAATGGCTTTGGGAGGAAAAGCATGGGAATGAAAATGAAGATGCGATCAACCTAGGAAATGGCTCTCGGGAAACCTTCCAGTATTGCGAGCAAGTGAACAAAAGAACGCATTAGTGCAGTGCACCGTCTGATGGGTGCTCCAGCAGTAGGTTCACAAGACGTATGCTGTCTTTAACTGAGAAACAGACATTCATGGGCTGAGAGAAAGCAAATGGATATAACAGGCTTGACATTTATAGTTTTTAGCAGACGCTCTTGAAACTGCGCCAAAGAAAGAATGGAGACTTGTGGACATTCTCAAGAGATGTCAAGGCCTGTAATGAATTGATGGACCACAGACACAGCTAAATGACAGTGACAAGGACTGTTTTGGAAATGTCCTGAGAAATGAAAATGAGCTCAGCACTGTCAGAATCACCATTTTTCATATGCTCTAATAATCCCTTTCAAAAATCTCCCTGTGTGATATATTATATATTTGTATCTTTTTTTCTGACCAAGAAGCAAATAAACAAAAGTGCCAAATAAACATGTGAACATTATTAAATTTTGAGATGTTATATACACCAAAAAGTGCAAAAGAAATGTAGAGAAGGAAGTAAGGAGTCTAGGAAGATGGACTGAGAATAGCAATGAGATTCCAGTGAAACAAGGAAAAGCTTTTGTATCAAAAATGAAATACAGAGTTGAAAGTTTTAATGACAGAAAATAATAAAGATGCATTCTTGGGAATAATACAGTGGAAGGTAATATCAAGGCTCTGTACACAAACGTCTATCCATCATATGCAAATATGACTTCCTATGTTGCTCTTTGTAAAGCACCAGTAAGAACAAGTCAAAACTGCAGGCACCCTGGTATCCAGAAGCAAAGAAATAATGCTTTAGGAAAGTGAACTGGACATGTGTTTGGGAAAACATAGCTCAGGAAGAATCTTTGTTTGCAATGACTGCAAATGATGAAGTAACATTAGCAGGGAAAATTGTCACCAAAAAGAGATAAGGTATTCCCTGTGAGATATACATCAGAGCAAAGCTAAAGCATGAAGAATCTCATGCAAAAAAGGTTTAGGGGGCAAACTTGGATGAGAAGACACATTCATAGAAGGGCTTTGTGTTTATTGCAGTGACAGTCTACCAGCTTTAGGATCTAACACAGGTAGACTAATGAGTGCAAAGCACCGTTTACAGTGAAAGATGGTTGGCACAAGAGGGGAGAAATATCAACAGAAATAAAGATTAATAGCCTGTATTAGGAAGATGTGAGTCAAAAAAGAATCTAGAAATGAGATGATGAATCTGGACTGGAAGCAATGATTGGATAGCATAATGTGCAATTGAGACCTGGTGAAAAAACACAAGTATCAAGTCAGACTTTCCATATCTTTTGGGAAGCTTTCAAATCATCAGAACTACATTGTTCTTCAGAGCCTGAGATCATCCTGCTTGCCACCAGGTCTTCCCAGAAAACACAGTTTTCAAGAATAATCGGTACTACTCACCTTACCACCTTGGTGCCATTCCTCATGACTTGCATGTCCACCATGCAGCCACCGGTGACATAAGCAGCCAGGTTTAGCTCGGAGAACTCAGCCTGGAGTGGAGCAAAGGGACAGAGAATTATTCAAAGGCACCAGAGACATAAACTCAACAACACAGAATTGTCTTTTTTACTTATTTTTCTTCCATGAGGCAAAGGGAAATCAAGTTCCATCTGATTTGCCCCAGAGAAGTAGCAGAAATATTTATGGGTCCCACTCTTGAGGTGTGCAAGTTTACAGGATTAGTCTTATTGCAGTAATAAGTATTGAAGGAATTAAGAATAAGCAAGATGAAAAACGCATACAGGAAAGAATAAAAATAATAATAAAAAGAGGTAAGGTCATTTGAATTCAAATTCCAAGTTTCCACTTGGAAACATTCATTTAGAATTATGTCTGAGTTGGCTGTCGTGCTGTTAGCCAGCCAAAAACCTAATACAAAAGGTTTAAACCTCCTTAAATAGCTAAAAATCCTCACTATGCTGTAGGAAAGTGATAAGGAGATGCATCCACATGATGCAATTCAATTATTGAGATTTTAATTCTTACAGGATTAGAAAAGCCAAGTAGGCTGTTAACAGCATTTCTCAGTTATTAAAACATTTTATCTTCCAGAAGAGGTGCAACTTACAAGTCTGGGAAGGTTGGCAAGGAATATTTAAGCTGTGGGGAGCAAAAGGCAAATGTGCACCAGGTGATTTTGACTGCAGAGGGTGTCAGTGAAAGCTGAGACACAGATCATGGTGATTAACAGGGCGAGAGGTGTGATGACCTGTGGTTTAGCAGCTGGCTGTGCTCCCACCAGGCAGGAGTACCAGCAAGGCTTGGGAGGTTCAAGCCACTTAGAGCAGGAAGAGGATGTTGGGTTTGGGTGCTCTGCACAAGTCTTGGACTTCAAACCCTAAACTTGTCCTTTGTGAGCAAATGAGTAGACCTTAGACTTACATTCATTAATTGTCCTCATTGGACCATAGAATATCTTGCTTTCCATCATGATGCAAACATACTCTTATGGATCTAGAATCCTATATTGAACTACTGGGTTTGCCCACTCAAGCTGAGGTTTGCCTGTATATGTAAATAATCAGACTTCAGTTTTCCAGACAGAAAGTTATATTTGTTTGTATCTGTTTTATTCCCCTTTCAACAGACTGTTTTTCCCCCTTCTCATTAATGGATTTAGTTCAGAATTAGTACTGTGGAGACTTGGGCAGGGGTAAAATCATCTTCTAACCTGTGGCTACTTAATATTAGAGCACTTACAGGGTGTCACTAACCCTTGTGACTTTATTGAGATCCTTGTAGTATTTAATATTATTCTGAAATTTCCACTAGTTGGAACTGGGTGATAGTGCCAGGAACAACTTTCACACAGAAGAAAACCCACCAAAAATAATAAAAAAGAAAAAAAAAAAGAAAGAAGTTTTGTCCTCATGGAAAATGTTTGTAGATGGAGAACTGGTGTACCTGTAAAGATCTGTAGGCCAGACGAAAATGAAAAAATCACTTCCAACTTCATTTTTTATAATCCGTGTAATTTTAAAGCAATGACTGTAGATCAGTGACCTGATGATGTAATGAAATTTCATGTCTGCAGCCCTGTGTAAACTTTTCAAAGCAACACCCTTACGTGATCTTACATCACTGTAACTCCCAGTTATAACGGAAGGAGGGGGAAAATTCCTGTTGCCAAGGACTAAATCCTACTTCATACACACACACACACACACATACACACATAGGTGGTGGTTCATCTGACTTGCTGGCATTCTCTTATGAGATTGCATGGCTCTGTGTTGGCTGCAGCCGCACCTCTTAGGTTAGCTGATCTTCAGTGATTATAATGGATCAGTGAGAAGAAAATTTGTGTTTCTAAGTCACCTGCATTTAATAAGCTTGAAAATCTCTATAGGTATAGGGATCATGGAGTTTACCTTGAACAAATTCAGGGAGAAGAGCTGCCTTCAATACTATCTGTAATGTCCCCAGAGTGTCCATGTGAGTGCAATATAGCACATCTGCTTGCTAGCTTACATGTGGGCTTGGTAAACTGGGGAAAGGAAAGGATGGATTTCGCACCACTGTGGCTGTGTATGGCTCAGAGAGGTCACACTCGAAGTGTTACTTTGCACCTTCAGCTTATGCAGCTGAGGGACATGTCATCCAACATGAAAGCCAGTTTTAGAGAGGGAAGTTTTTGGCCTGTGTTTTCAAGGTTTATATGCTGTTCTTCCATAATGGTTTTGTCCTAAAGAACTTAACATTTGGATTTGCCAGGAGTGAAAATGGGCATTCCTCATTTGATGGCTGGCATATACAGCCAAACTAAGTCAGCCTGACAGGCGTTGCTCCACGGCAGTCAGATCAAACAAAGCCATGTTCAGACACCTGACATCCAAACAGGCTTGAGAACCCTCTGAGCTGGTAAGTACTTCATACCAAACTGCCAGGACCAATTTCAGGCCTGTTTATGTCAAGAGCCAGAAGAAAGGGAGAAATCCCCTTTGGCAACCATTGTATTGGGCACCCTGGCAAGGATTAAGGAGCAGAGAAAGAGTTTGCAGGGCTCTGCGCAGCCCCATCTTCAAAATACTCCAATATACAACCACAGCTGAGTCCTAACCTTTCCCTGGCATCCACTTCTGCTTTAACAGGCTAAGTTAAGGACCATTGCTGCTCTTGTGTAGCTGCTTTGTCCCATCTGACAGTCTGCTGCTAGCTGGTGTTTGGAAGAAGGCTGAAAATTTCAGTTAGCAGAAATTGTTTCCTGTTGATTTTCCAGTGCTCCCTGTATTTTTAACTTTGTGGGTTTTGTAGCCTGATGACTTCCCCTGGCAGGGATTTTGAGTCTGAGATCATTCCCAGCCTGCTCATACCTTGCAGACAAAGAAGCCTTTGAAAGCAGCCCATGCAGATAGCGTCAGGTAACTGTGCACAGAACAGGAGAGAGCAGCTCTCCATTGCCATGAAGAGTCATTTGTGTTAGGACTCATCAAGTACAAAGAAGCAACACATTAGCCAGACAGTGTTTTATACTTGCTTTGCAAATGGTTCCAGTGGCTGCAAAAACATTTAGAGCAAGAGCGAACCACGTGTGACAAACGTGACACAACCCATTTTCAGTGATAATATGGTACAGACTGTGGGACTGCAAGTATATTTGTACCTTTGTGAGGCCCAGATTTGAGAAGGCTGTTCTGTTAAAAATGCCTACTATTTTGGTATTTGGAATCACAAATCTCCCCAGTTCACTTGGACTCAGTCTCAGTCTACTCTCAGTTTCTCCCATTAGTGTTCTCTAGATACTGGAGATCTTTCTGTTGAGATATTTTGAGAGTTTATGTTTGCTGAAAATAAAACAAAGAGGCCATACATTTTAAAGATTCCTGGGATACATATGTTCAGGCTAAATTCAAAGTATTTTTCAAAGAATGGCAGTACATTGGCTGAGAAGGACTTCAAGACATCACACAGAATATTTCTCCTTCTTAAGGCAGGATTATTTCTACCTCTGCCATTGTGTGAAGATGCTACAGAAAAATTCTGTATCTTCCATGGGCAAGGAGCATCTTCAGACAGTCTGTGCTTTAACAACCTTGGAAAGCTTTCCTGATGTTTAACCTAAATATCTCTTGATTTCTAAGCCCATTGCAGAAGCTAAAGACTTACTTAAAGAGTTACACTTTATTCTTTTGTTGATTTATTTGTTTTTCCTAGAAAGAACAACCCCATTCCTGTAAGATTTTCTTGTAGGTGACGTTTAGCAACACAATGGTAAAAAGTGCTGTCACTGCATTCCTCTGTGTTGGGACCACAATGTTCTTGGAATGTGACAGCTCAAATTAGCCATGATGTTTTAACTGAGACCTGATCATCACCTTACAGAAGTGGCTCCTGTTCTTACGTTACAGTATGGTGTTACACACCAGCATTCTGAAAGGGAGCAGCGGTCTTCTGGGAGGCCACTGTACTCCCTGACTGGGAGAACCTTGGGGATCTCCAGTTCCCCTGTCTCCTTTGACTCTTTCCTACCCACCGATGGTAGGCCACCTTCCAACTGGCCTGGGAAGGCTGGTTTTCTTGGTCCTACTCCCATGTCAGTGAGATGAGGTGCTCAGCATGCATACCCAAACTGTGTGTCTGAGCTCCTACCCTATCCCTGCTGTGTTCCCACACCTGCACACTTCAGATCTGAGTCCTGATCTTGCCATACCCTTTCCAGTGGCCTCCCTGTTCCAAGACTGCAGTCACTGTCACTCGATGGCTGGAGCTCTGGGAATGAACTGACAGGGGGAGATTATTAATGTAGGATAAATCAAATACTAGGCAGGGTCACGAAGGAGACAGTCTGAGCAAGATGACTGCTGTTAGATATTTCTTGTTCCCTCAACAGCCAGCTCTCCACCTAGAAATCACTATCCATCTCCTCAAAAATCCTTAGTCAGTCTATTTGAGACTGTTTGTCTCATATCTCAAACAATTGTGCTACACAAACAGCCTCTGACCAAAGCTCTTTGTTTACCTAGTCTTGCTCCTGAGCCTCCTCACCAACTATCAATATGGATCTGTTTTTTTTCCTCCTGTCCTGTGACATGAAATGCAGAGTAACAGGGTAGTTTGTGTCACAGCTTGGGCACCTGGGATGAGGAATTACTAATGTCTAATCAAATCACATACACTCCTCAGTGGATTTTATGCTTTTTTTTTTTTTTGGTGGACCTTCCAATATGTATAAGGAAAGACAGACTTTGGCAGACGCCAGACTGCATTCCAGGAACAGCACATTTCACTACAACCATTACAAGCATTTCATGGGGGAGGTAAGCAGTTCCTAATCCCTACACAGGCAAAAAGGAGAACAGATCATCTGGATGTGAGCAGAGGGGGAGGACTACGGCAGTACATGGTGCACGCATACATACAGAATTAGAGATCACTCACCACTTGATTCCCCACATCTCTTTGCTGAGACATTGTCCCTTTGGGTGGACCATGTCCCCTTTACTGGGTTTGTTACCTGTGAGAAAAGAATGGAGAGGGTCCAGCAGAGAGGGACCTCTAAGGGGAACTGCTCCTGACAAGACTTGAATTCAGGATGCATGCTCCTAACCTACAGATAGTAGTGAAGATTCTCATGCATTGATTCGCAAGAGTGCTGTTTGGAGCATTCACCCCGATGGCACTTGGAACATCCTCTTAAATTTTCTTTTCAGAACTCACATGACTGCCTGAAAATTGGAGTTCTAGTTAGTAAAAACACATTTCTAAACCTTTTGATCCCAGGATATAGATGAAATGCATGAACTCTGCAAGCATCCAAAAACAATTGGAAAATAAAAAGAAAAAATTGAAGATTCTATTTAATGATTTCAAGTCATTCTTCCTATTTTTTCCAGTTCCCTTTATTTGCGGTTTATGTATGCTTGTATGTGGCAAAGTTATGAGAACTGCTCTTACTGTTCTTGAACAGCTTCCTGGCTTTCAGTTGGGAAAAAAAACAACAACAACAAAAAAAAAAAAAAAAAAAAAACCATAAAAAAACCCAACCCACAACTTTAAATATATAACGAATAAAAATTATATGGTAGTGTGATGAGAGACTAATTCATACTGTCACACGTGGTCCTATCAAACTCTGCCTTTTGAAAGGACCACTTTATGCCACACATGAAAACATCACTTTAGGATGAGAAGTACAATGGAAATAGAAGACATGATTTGTATTGCAATTACCTTCTGTGTGAGCCAAGTACAACTTTTTCCTGACAATGTTGCCAATGAAGTCATAATCTATACCACAATACTTTTCCAGAAGCGTGTACATAGGAGTTGACTGAATAATCATTCCCTGAAAATAACCCAGGCATTGGGAACAAGTGAATGAGCTGTGCGAGAAGAATGCATGTCAGACAGAGAGACGGACCCACCTCATCACAGCAGGAAATGGTGGGAAGAAGACGGGTGGACAGACAAAAGGAATCAAAATTTAGATAAGACTTTTGGCCTCATCGGAAACCATCCGTCAGCTAATTCCAGGAAAGATTTTTATGAATGTATTGAAATGCCTTTAGCAAATATCTAAAGGAAAGGTACTCAGACTGGGAGAAGTGCTGCTTGCTCTTGCCAGTTAAGCCTGTGCACTCCTCTTTCCCTCATGTACTTTTTTCAGTCAGTGCAGGACACAGGACTGAAGAAGACCAACACAACCATAGGGTTTGAGCCCTTGCTACTGTCAGCACAGTGTCACAAAACTCTTTCTTGGTGCGTTTATTAAAAGGAGTCACGTCTTCTTTAGCAGCCATCCATTTTGTCAGTATAAACAAGCTCAACTCTTCCTGTTTGCTGACATATGGCAGGTCTCCACAGTCATTGCTGTACACATCTACTCTGCACAACTCCTGTTCGTGGGCATCTGTATCCCAGATGTGGGATATAACCACTGCCCCCAGTTTCATGGTTTAGCTGGTGGAGCTGTGGTTGTCCAGGCCTCAGCTCCAGCTTGCCTCCCATCTTTTGCTGGTGATACAGCATCGTCTTTGCACATGGAGCAAGAAAAACTCACAAAAAGATTCCCAGCCCAGGACATTTTATGATCCATATGGGAATTACAAGGTTATATGGAATCCTTATTGAATGCACAGTTTGGTTTTCATTGGGACAAGTCAGAGGAGGTGGTGGAAGAGGTGCTAAATTAGTACCAGTTGCCTTCAGTGATGGAAAATGAAAGAGCATAAGGCCTACAGTTCAATTCCTTCTCCTCCTGAGCATGCTGTATTTCCTAATGCCTCATGTCCTCTGGCCAGTGAAGGAGAAAGATGGTCTGAGAAGATAAAAGCAAAATTAATTTCAAGAGAGACTAAAAGCAGCATTGTCAACTCCTGTGGCACTTCAAGTTTCTTCTTAAAGCTGAGCTTAACCATATATCCATTTTATATAATCAAACTGTTCATTTCTAAAAAAAAAACAAAACACTAGCTGTTCTATTTCTAGAGGGAAAGAGCTGCAGATGTATATACCCTGCAGTTCACAAAGCCAGAAATCATAAGGCAAGTAAAAGCAACAGCATGGATCAAAACCTAATGATCTTATTTTAAGCATAAACTAGCAATAGTATTTTTAGACAGAGATGCTCCTTAAAGCTTAGGGTTTTACCCATAATGAGTAAGACTTAAACCGTCAGGATTTAAATGGGAATAGGTCAAAGAGATTTTCACTTATTGATCAGTGTCTCACTCAGTCTCGTGAATGACTACTATTGCTACAAAAGGATGTGTAGTGAAAAAATACCAAAATAACGGCAGTGTAATGGCATCTGCCTCCAAAGAAAATGGGGCCCTAATTCAATGAACAGAAGTTTTACCTTGTGCAGACTTATGTTTCATGCAGAAATCAAATTATGTGTTAATCTGAGCAGGAATATTTTGTTTACAGATACGTCATACTTGCTTAGCTGAATGGTCTCCTAAATGGACTTACACCAAATTTACTACTTTGTTTGGGGAAAAATTCTTGCAGGAATAGGCTTTTGATATATCGATGGGCTAAAGAGAGAAAGCCGTAGAGCTGCACTATACTTGTATCTGTGGATTAGCATCCAAGACATGACTTCACAATGTCAATCAGTCTTATATGCCAGCACTAGTTTTATTTAAAAATACTTAACTGTTACCACCCTAGACTCCATTTGATATCTGATGACAAAAGTCATTCATGATTACATTCTCTGAGGCCCAGGAATAAAGCCCTCACTACTACCAGAGGCATTTGATTCCACTTTCACTTAACAGATTGGCTTCCTCTGTTTCCTTTTCTCCTGTATCCTTCCAGGAGCCTGGTTGCTTCTCAGCCCCCCAGCACTCAGCTTGACATCTTTGGAAGTGAAGATGTGTCCCTGAGTTTCAGTTAAGGACGGGCGGCAAAAAATTCTGCAGCCTCTAAACCAAATTAATAAACACATTTTTTGACATTATGACGGAAATTAGAAGAGAAGAAGAAAAGATGGGGAAAAAAGTCAGTCCTCACATTCATTTTAATTGAATAGCAGAAGAGAGCAGAGGCTACATGGTATACACATTGGTTGCAGTGTACCTGACAGCTCCTTCTCCTACTCACTGGCACCAGGTGTGCCCATAGAGTCTATTGTCTCTTTTTAATGGTAATGGTTGGTAGTTTGGTGAAGACAAGGGCCTGGAGGTGGCACTGAGGTCATTCAGTTCATTTCTGTATTAAACAAACAGAAAACCTCCAAGAGTCCATAAAACCTATTTTCATACTAGCTGAATCTTATTGTAGTAGTTCCCTGAGCAGCTGGATGGTATTCAACAGTCTCTTCCCTGTGAGTTATCCAGTGCCTAATAGGAACTGAACCTCTGCTGAAGGAGCATGTTGAAACTTAGTATTTTGAAACTTCTGCCTGTTACTCAAATTCAGCTGAAATCAGCCAATGTCTTCCACAGTTTTGGGTGTGGGGGATAGACAGTGAGACAGCATGATCACATATGTCTTGCATTCCTCGAACAACAGCCAAAGGGGAGAGGCAGCTCAGAGAGCTGGTATAGGAGTTTAACCAGATTAGATAACTGACTTTCTGCTGCTTAGAGTGAGAGAGACTGTGCTGTTTTCAACGCTCCTACTCCATTATAACTAAGTAATGTTTTGACTTAAAAAATATTCCTATTTTCCTTCACTGCTTCTCCCCCCAGACTTCCAAAATGTTTTTCTAAGAAAGATGTAATAGAGGTGGAGATGAAAAAGAGGAGCAGCAAGGAAGATTCTTCCTTCAATTTAAATCAAGTACTGATCATTCTAGAAAAATAGCAAAAAATTAGTTCTGTCAGACAAATTTTGGTAGTTCTTCTTTTTCTCAGTGTGATCTTTTTTCCAAGACTACTGAACATTTGGATATTTCCTTTCATGTTTTTCTGCCATTCAAACTGTTTTATTATTTAGCTTTTCAGTTCGAAGGAGTTTCTTCCTACAAAGTAAAAAAAATTTTCCTAGTACAAACTGTATTTCTGGTTGAGGCAATTATGTGTGGGTATCTGAAGAAAGGTAAAATGAAAATAAGAAAATTAAGCACTCAGATATCACAGTTAAAAAAGATGACCTGCAAACTTTTCTGTCCTAGACACAGATTTTGATCAGATTGTGCATTTACATACACATCCTTAGGCAACTGTACCGTAATATCCCTTTGAAAAGTGAAGGAACAACTTGTCATGGGTCTTGAGAAAGTTTTCAAAACCACTTCATTAGTACTTTTATGTAAACACACAAGCACATCATCATGTATGACACAGAATCACTAGGTTTATAAAGACAGAAAATGTCAAGTAATTCAAACATTCACCAGCTTTCTTTACCCATCCAAGTAGTTTTGCAGCCCTAAAGTGAAAAAAGCAAGCATATGATTTCTTCACAATTACAAACTCAACTCTTCATCTCTATTATTATGCCTGCTTTCAAATTAGACACCTGCGGATGGTAATTAACAATCATTTCTGCTGTGACAATTGCACTCAGCATATCAGTCAATGCTGAAAAGATTTTGCTGTGGGCAGTTGTTTTTGCATATGGAAACCAAAACTTTTAGACTTAAATCAGAATAATAGAAGACTTCTATAACTCTTGTGTGGAATATAACATCACTAAGACGCACTGCTGTGTACCATCTTTTCACCTTTACAGACACATTATACAGAACTGTGAGGTAGTCTTTCAATGAAACAGATGATAGTTCCAACACCAAAATGGAAAACTTAATTTTAAGTTGAAATAGTGACTGATTCTGTAAAGGCAGGGAGAGAAGATAGGATATTTTCACTTAGGTCAAACATAATTTTCTAAAATGGACAAGTGTTAAAACTTGCCCCCAGTTGCTCTCTTTTCTTGAATAATATCCACAGATTATCTGCTGTTGAAACCTCAGTAATGCCCATGCACATTTCTTGCAGTCAAGTTCAGTTGTCACTGACCTGCTCCACGCGGATATCAAATTCTCCATTCACCTTCTTCCCCTGGAAATACTTGGCCCTGCAGAAGAAATGAGAGAGATGGGCATGGTTAAAGAGAGTTTGTGGCTCTCAGTGCATACTCTTTTGCTTCAGTAGTTCCATTTTTGCTGAAGAATTTCTGTCCGGGTCATGACATGTTTTCCTAATTCCCATCTTCTTCAGACTTCTGTTCTCCAGGAGAAACCTGCAGATGAAAGCCAGATGAAAACCACATCGGAAAGTTCCTTCAAGGCTTGTGATTTTTTCATTTTATTTTCAAATTGAAAACCACATGTTCTCCTAATATTTCCAGAGCAACAGCGCTAATCAATGATTCCTCACTAACCTCATTTAATACCCAACCTCTACTCTGTAAAAGGAGAACAAAGCAAGGCACAGAATCAAACTATTTTTTTTCTGATGTTAAGCAAAGGTCTTTATCAACACACCTTGTAAAGCTTTGTCTCATATTCACTCACTGAAAAGTTGCTTCCCCACTGCTTATCTTTCTACTACTAATGTAGATAAGTTGTATATGCATCTACAGTGTCATGAATGTAGGACCTCTTGAACTGAGAAATGGTATTTCTTTTCAAGCTGAACAGTGTCACAAGAGGGACCGTTTCTTTGTGTCTTCCATCACCTCTTCTCCTAGCTGCTGATGCTAGATAAACCACAGAGCACTTTCAGAGAGGAAGAGGCTGAAAGTTGCACTGGAAAAGACGGCATAGGAAAAAGACAAACAATTTTAGTCTTTTTATTGTATATGATGTTTGTTAAATTGATCAATCTGCAGGGAAATTGCCAATAGAATTTCCTCTGTGGATATTTGCTGAGGCACTGGAACACATTCCCCAGAGAAGTGTTGGATGCCCCTTCCTTGGAGACATTCAAGGTCAGGCTGGAGGGGCCCTGAGCACCCTGATCTAGCTGTGGATGTCCCTGTTCATTGCAGAGGAGCTGGAGTAGGTGACCTTTAAAAGTCCCTTTCAACTCAAACGATTCTGATTCTATTTCTCCCCAGTTCTGCTTCTCATAAAACAAGTTTCACATAAGAAAACATGAATATAGATTATTTTCTCAGACCCCCCAAAATTTCAGGAAGATCATGTAGGTTCCAAAAAGCTCTTCTGTTTGGAAAGCGCTGAAAACCCAGTTAAGCCCTGCAAGATTTGTTTCCAGAGACAAAGTAACTCTCTGAGTTCTGTTTCCAATTGGCAAAGACAGGACAGAATAAAAAAGTAAAGGAAAATGAAGCTGGCTTTACTCCCTGTTTTATAGTATTAGCAAAATAAGAAGCTGGCTCACATTTTTACTATGTGTCTATTTGTTCCAATAAAAAAGGAGAGACAGTAGGAAGGCAAATTTCCCGGTGGATGAAATGCACCAGTTTTGAACTGAATTCTCCCCTCCCCCCAGCAACGAGAAATGTAAAGATGCTTTGTTCTGTGATCCTGGCTCAAAACCAAATCAAGTTTTTGTTTTATTAGGAAAAGATATAAAAAATATCAGAAGTTTTCCATGTGGTTATAACGAGGGCATCTGAGGGCTGTACCATGCTTCCCTTCCCAGACAGCCTATCCATCAGCATGGTGCTAATAAGACCGCCGCCTGTGGATGTTAGTAAATGGACAGTATAACAGCCAGGTGGCTCAATGTGGCTCAAACAACCCCTGTCTAGCTGAAGTAGCAGAGTTCTAGCCAATTCTTACCCTCTTTTGAGTTTATGTGTTGCATGAAAAGCAGCAACTCACCAGACAAGTTGAGACATCACACCTCTAACAATAAACAGGAATGCTAAATGCACTCAATAATTCCATCGTATTTCTAGAGGTATGGCTGGGTCTGGCAACATTCCTAGCTCCTAAGTATAGGGGATATTGCTAGAACCAGCGACTTCTGAAAAACTGGAATAAGATTTAAGTGGGCCCACAGGAACTGGTCTGAAATTTGAGGCGCACTATTCACTGGTACAAGCTTGTTTTATTCCCAGCACACTCATAATATATGCTCCTTACCCACATTTATGAGACACGCTTCCTCCCTCTATGGCCTCTCCACTTTGCTGACCAACTGGTTGCAGACTCCTTGGTGCTGCTTTGCTTCAGCTTGTAATGAAGTGTGATTAGCTGTGGTCTTCAGCTCGGCACAGATGGAGCAAAGAGACTTCCACTCCCAGAAATTACCCTTCACACAGTGGAACAGTCTTTACTCTTGTGGTGAGGTATTTGAAAAGGCTGCCCAGGGAAGTGGTACAGTCAACATCCCTGGAGGCATTCAAGAACTGTGCGGATGTGGCACTGAGGGACATGGTTAGTGGACATGGTGTGAATGGGCTGATGGTTGAACTACATGATCTTAGTGGTCTTTTCCAACTTTATTGATTCTGTGACTCTATTAACGCTGGCTCTGCTCATGGATACACAGAGGGCACATTCAGCACACGGATTCCTCGGAGTAGGACAAGGCGTCTGAGTAAGACACCACGTGACCTCCTTTCCTTCTTATGCCTCTTTCCATGCAGGTCATCTCATCCCACGTCTAGGTCAAATACCTATTACCAGCACAATATATTACTTTCTTTCAAAGACAGCCTGAAGGAGGTCTAAATGGTTCTGAGTGTCTCTGAAGACTACAGGTGCTAATCATTTTGCAGCCAAATAGTTAGGTCAGGCCATCATTTTGACACAGTCCAGGGTAAGAATGAAACATTTCTTTCTGAAAATATTTCTGAAATGGGCGATGTTTTCAATTTGCACCTGGTTTTTCAGAGCCCTGGGCTGTAGAGGCTATCATGCTGAAATGAAAAATGGCTTTCACCTTCCCCTGGAGTCCTTGAAATTTTAAGTAAACTGGAATTGTTTTTGATGCTGTGGAAATATCATGATACCTCTATGGCGAGAGAGAGCATTTTTTTGGTCAGTACTGCCACAGCACATGAAAGGGGTTACCTAGGCAGCTTGTAATGCAGCTGTGAGCCTCACCTAAAAGACCAGCCAAAAGCCTTTCTAAGTAGCTTGGAAATGTCTCCCTTCATCTCCACCACAGCCAACCATCAGCAATCAGACTGGCTCATTGCTGCCTCATAGCACCACCAGCTTGGGGCAAGCACTGCCCATGTGAGCCCACCTCAGGCAACCTTCAGTGTTGACCAGTGATCAGTTGTCCAGCTCTTAGTTGTAAAGCACATCAGATGTTTACTCTTCCACAACACAGCATTATAATTTGGCAGTGCAGGTTATAGATGGGGTGGTGCAGTTGTGGTGATTTCAGCAAATCAGCATGTAAACATGTTTTGATTGATGCAAACTGCTGGGCCAGGCTCAGGAGCAGTTCTTGGGTGGGATTCACAGTGCTAGGAAATGCATTTAGATGTGGCCACATCAGCTGGGAGGAAGGAAACACTATAATAAACAGCCAAAGGCCTGCCTTATCTCTAAGAGGGAGAGCTTTCCTTGAAACTCTCTTGTAACAGTGAGGAAGCTGCACACCCTGGAAAAGGATAGGTTTTCTGTGTGCAAGGGCATCAGGCAAGCATTACTTCTGCTTTCTGCCTGACATAGTTGCAGGACCACAGAAGCAATGAAGTAATTTGGAAAGAATAAAAGCTTGTTTTCCAGAGCTGCCATGACAGTCCCACTTTTCCTCAGTGACTGTGCTGTGGGAAGCATATATGCAATTTTTCTGCTACACACAGAGTGTATCCTGAATAGCAGCAGGGAAAAAACAAAACAACTGATAGTTTTGATCAGTTCACCTTGAATTACGTACATCAGAAAGAAATTTCTCAGAAAACCTATAACTTTACTGCTTACATGCCTGGGAAGCATCTTCCTGAACAAGGGATGCAAGCAGTGGAGTTTGTACTGCAGCTGTGAGAGGGTGCCTGAATCTCTGTGCCCCCCAGCACCTATGCCATGTATACACACTCAGAAAGGAATCGTGGATGTGTTGCTTGTGCAGATGCCATTGCCTCTGGAGTTATTTCTTCTCTTTTCCCTCTGCTTCTTTTCTTTTGATGCACATCAAAGCCACTTCAGAGGGCTGATTCACTACTTTCCTCTGAATCTTTGTGAAATGGAGACATTAGGAATGCAGTAGAAGATTACATAACTTCAGCCAGGCTGGAAAATGCTCTGCAAAGTTGAGGAATAGGAGAAGATGTACAGCTATCAAGTATCAGCTGGAGAAGATGCCTAAGGAGCTCTTCCCCAGGTACAGTTCCTCTAGACAGCATTTCATGGAAGACTCTGGCTTTAGCATTGACAGTGGACTGGAGGAGCACACTGTTTCAAAGCTTCAAGTTGTCCCCACAGATCTGTTAGCTGAATGAAGTTAAGATTATGACACTTTACACAGCTTTGAAGACAGGCTGGTATTTTGTATTAAATTCATGAGACTTCCTCAGGGCATCCTGTAAAATGGCTTCCGGATTAAGTAATGTTTTAGTATAGGAAGAGATCAAGAAAACATAGCTCAAAGCTTCCTCTAGTCCCTTACTTCAATGCAGCTGATGTAACCATGTCATTGCAATTGCTGGTGGTGTGTCTTGGAGTAACTAGGTCTTTCAGGTGAGCCAGTAAGCCTGAGCCCAAACCCAGTCCGCTGGGTTTGTGTCTCTGGGAGAAGACATAATAAAGAAAGAAAGGAAAGCCACTTTTTGGGCAGAGACCACTTTTCACCTGGAGCTTGGGGGAGTGGAAGGAAGAAAGGGGGACAAAATTGCTGAGAAAGTGACATGGGTAAATAAGCCGAAAGGGATCAGTGGATACATTCTAGAATTATCTGAATTATTTCCCTTGAAATTGCATCACAAATATTTCTCTCAAGCCCTTGGGAAAATGAGGCATGGCATTACTTTCTGGAGCAGCTTAGAAAAGGCTGAGCTGGTGTCCCTGGGATTGGGTGTGGGGGGACCTCATGGAGAAAGGCTGGGGGTTAGCCACTGTACGAAATCCCCGTGTCAAAGGGCCTGGGGGCCCGAGTGATGCACAAGGCACTCACTGTATGTCTGCATTGTCTCTTTCATAAAAGGGGCCGGGACTGGGAAAAAGGAGGCAGTTTCTAGGATACTGGCCAGCAGCTGCTGGAATGCCCCGACCCCCCAGCCCCCAACAGGCTGTAAAAGCAGTGGGAAGGGAGGAGAGAGAAGAGGTGCATTTATGCCCTTTTTTCTTCAGGGGTAAAAACAAGGGAAGTTTTCGTTTCAGGGACCAGCCCTCTACGCCTTCCCCACTTCTCCCCAGTTTAGCAATTTCCAGCTCCAAACAGGAAGAACTATTGAGACAGTCAAGTCCTGACTGCCCAGAGCATAGGGAAGAGAAAAATCACTGGGGTAGGTGCTGGGGTCTGCAGCCTACTTGAGCTCCTGTCTACATTTGCTACAGCCCAGAGACTTTTACACGTGGATCAGCTGTGAAATGGGCTGGCTAGTAGTTAATATTTATTAGGTAGGGAACCTAATAAATCCTAGTGGGTTGTTCAGGATGCTGAAGATAATGAAAAAGCAAGATAGATGTATGTTTTGACATCCTGAACAACAAAGTTTTAATAACAGGTTAAACAGACCAGAGCCCAGAGCAAATAGATGGGATCCCCATTTAACAGGTGAGGAGGAAGGGACTAAGAGGCACACTGAAGTTTTAGGATGCTACAGAAGGTAGCCCTAAATACACTGATACCTTGCCAGGAGCTCCACAGCAGTTTCAGCTCAAGCCTGGGATGTAGTGCTGCCATAGCCAGCCCCAGACCTCCATGGGGTGAAATTAACTTGCTGGAGTCACCTAATCCACAGCCAGTCCAGCTGCACTACAGGTATGTCCTCAGTGCCTGAGGTCAGACAGCAAGTCAGTGGGAAAAGAGCTCCTCTGTTACCTTCTTGGAACAACCGCAAGCCCAGCCTGCTCTGGTTACTGTAAAATAACCCCCAGGATATTACTACCTATGGGATCACACAGGAAGAAATACCTCTATGCCCACTCCTGAAGAGGTTTGTGTCAGACTCTGATGGTGCTATGGGGTTGGTTCTTTTTTGGACAAAGGAAGTCTTCATGGTGAGGTCCTTTGGGGTTGAACTAGATGATCCCCAGAAGTGTCCCTTCCAAACCCTATGATTCTGTGATTCTTTGTGAGGTCCCAGACTCCACCTTATAGGGCTGGAAGTGTTTTCTTGGCTTGAACGTACACAGAACAGGAAGTTTAGGGGTAGGAAAGGAGGAGGGCTTTTTACATCTCCTTTTATGCACCCTCCCTTTCTCTCAAGGCTAGGAGTTGACAGATGGAACCAAAGGCCTGACTTCAGGGGAGATCTGGGCCAGCAAACAACAACACTTTTAACGATCACAGACACCGCCATTCAGGCAACTCTTTCTATTCCTTCAACTGCAGAGTCCCACACAGTGCTGGCCCCCCAGCATCTTCCTGTGCCACCTCATGCTCATGGCATAGGGATAATCAAAGTGACTGGCCAAGAGAAGAAGCACTGGTGAGTGCAGTGCAATTACTTATGAGCAGAGCTTTTTGTATTCAAGCCGCCAGGATAGGAAGGATACTTTAATGTAGGTCTGATCCCCACCAGGCTATCCTCCAAAGGGTCAGTATCACCATCACATTTCTGATGGAGACAAAGAGTTGGGACTGGGGAGGGATGCTTTAAGCCCAACATGAGGTAGCTATTTTATTTGCATGATATTCAAAATACACTGCTGACACACTTATACCCTGCTATATCTTGATAGTATGACTTGGAACTGTTTACAAGAGGTATCATTTTGCTGGGGATTGTACAATGCTTTTTCCTGGTTTCACCTTGGAATGGAAAACCTTTTTCTACCCTCTCTGAATGTTAGGAGTTGAGGAAGTAGACTAACTCACACAGCTCTGAGAAAAGGCTCCTGGCTTCCAGCAGAAGAAATCTGGCTCATGAACTTTGAGAAACACTTCTGAGGGATGTTGTTTTATTTTTTAATATGCACGGGACTAGGCAGGACATTCTGAGGTTAAATTCTATGCATTTATAGGACCTCTGGTAAAGCAATTAAGGTCCCAGATTTGACTTGCATTAGCATATTTATAACCTGGTGGGGAATGTTTTCCATATTCCTTGTGTCTATTTTTGTAATGATACTAATCCTTTACATTTCTGTATCACCTTTCATGCAAGAGGACTAGATCCCAAGTTGCTTTGCATATGCAGGACAGAAATACAGGCAGGCATGCTGGTGATACACCTAAAACAGATTGAAAAGCAATGTGATAAATGTGATTTATTGAATAACTTCAAACAACCTTACCTCTTTTTCACCCCTATGCCTGCCTGCTAGTAACTATTTCTAATTCTGACAATCTTCATGCTGCTTCCAAGCATGCACACACACACACACACACACACACACACACACACACACACACACTTAATACAAACATACCTCCTTTGTCCCTAAAATGGAACTTTCCCCTCATGTCACACTTGATGTGGATTATAGAAACAGAAATATTCAGACTTGGTTAAACATCATTAAATAATGCAAATGCAGGGCTTTTAGCTAGATTCTTGAAAACATAAATTTCAGTCGTAAGCTGTTAAAGTTACGGCTGTGTAGTTGCACAGAACTTGTGAAACATTAGAAGGTAACTCTCTGTAATACAAGCAAATTCATAATTATAGGCAGTTACCACCATATTAGATGATTGTGGGTTTCTTACCAGGAAATACTAGCAACTTTTGCAATTTAGGCTGCAAATTCCTGAGGTCAAGCTTGAAGTATCAACTCTGAGTTATAATAATGATAAATGAGTTATAGAAATGATAAATTACAATGAAGTCCAAATTTAAAAGCTAGTCCCAAACTTCCCATTATATTTCAGTGAGTTAAGTACAGAAATATTCCTCTCAGTGTGAGCTTTTGCAAATCATCTTCAGCCTACTGAAAGCATGAAATGACTCATGGCATTCAAGACGCTCATGGAATATCTATGAAAAGCAGTTCTTTGCAAAAAATTAGGTCTTAGAAATTCCCAAATTGGTAAAATTTACTAGGAGATTGCTATATTTGACCAGCTGTATTTTTGGACAAATGATATATTTAATGCTCAATGTCACAATATACTATTGGAAGGAAAAATAGCTTTATTTCAAAGAAAAAGTGTTGATAACTTCCTTCATGCAGTGAAAAACAGTAATCCCATCAGGTCAGCCCATAATTAGATCTGAGTTGAGATATTATTATCTTACAAAGAGTAATTTCAGATGCATTAAGAGGATTTAATTCAGTATTAATCATAGTTTTTCTCTTTCATTTTTAAATTTTTGGAGACGATATATTTAGGCAGATTTGGCTGTGAAATAAATGGGAAAAAGACAATTCAACTTTGCATCTCTTAAAATGTTCTCAGTGTCTTCTTTTCAGTGAAATGCAGTGCACAATCCTATCACACAAAACCACGTCACATAGGGCACATGCCTTTTGTGCAGGACACCATAACCATTGTTAGCACTTGAAACAGCCTGAAATTTGGACAACGCATGCCAATGGCTTTAAAAATCATCATGAAGTATTTCACAAATACAACTAAGATATATAACCAATGCAGCAAGAACAACTTTGTTATGCTGTCTGGTCCAAAAAGCAATGTTTTTAGCACATGTTGTTAATGGAAGCCTTAGCTGTGCTTGATCGCTTCCCAGATAATCTGTTTAAACATGAAGCATTAAGCTCAAAAGCTGAGCACTTTCACAGAGGAGGTGGGTTAACAATTCACAATGCTAAATACCACTTGATCTGCTGAGACATTCAATTCAGCAAGAGCATGATTTTACTTAAGGGTGCTTTGAGCAAGAAAGTTGCCAGAGGTGGGATGCTTTCCTTCTGGCTGAGGTCAGGCTGCCAGAGTTGGCCTTTCCACTGTTACATGGAGTCCTGCCATCCCCTTCCTTCATGGTCTCACTGCTTTTAGCTGTGTATTTGCATGCATGTGTGTGAATTCATGTCTGAGCTCCACTTTCCTGGCAGCTGCTCTGGGTGGGTTGTGGATGTGTTTTCAGGAGCCTCCCAAAGCACAGTTACTGCTTTCCTGGCCTACAAGAAGTGGCTTCATTCTCTAGAATGATGCACCCCACAGAGGTGTGCACCATTACTGTCTGAGGAGAAACAGAGCTTTCCTCTAATATTTCAACATGTGGATATTATCACTTCAGTGGTGCCTCTGTGAGCTGCCTGTCAAAGACAAGAGCATGAAGGAGCTGCACTGATAGCGCTTTCCTCTTGCACACATCCTGCATGCAGCAGATTAGCTGTGTGTTTCCTTGTGATGTACTCAAGCAGAGTTTTGGAGAAGGATGGAAAATTTGGCCAAACTCTGCCACTTTAACAGAAAGCTGAGTGAGTTCCCTTGCTTTTAATAGCATGTATCTTTCTTTTACTGCTGCTAATGCAGAAAGCAGCCGATGATATTCTGTAGAGCTCACTTTATTTTCCTAGTGCTTTGTCTTTGGAATAAACCAGAGCACACTACATGTCAAATTGGAAAGGATTTTATGGAGGAAGATGGGCCACAAATTCTCTTGGGTGCTTTTCACTTCCTCCAAACCTCCAAGATATGCAGAGTACTATACTATGTCATCAGAAACAGAGTAGCTCCTTAAAAATAGAAAGGATTGCCATTTGTCATTTTAAAGTGCCTTCAGCATGCACACGCCTATTTAGGTTGGTTAGATCATTTTGTCTTGCACTTGTGCAACACCTCGTCCCAGTCCATTAATTGCAGCTCTTTGCCTCTGCTGTAATACAAACAGTGATGATAAATTATTGTCTGGCTTGGTAATATTGCTACAGTCTCCAATTATAAGAAAGTGTTTTCATTTAGAAAAGATAAATCAAATGGCAGATTCCATCGTCTCTCACTCTTCCTGTCTGTGAGCAAACTAGCCCTTGTTGTTAATTCTGTGTGACTTGCTACAGGGGAGGAAGTCATATTTAAGATAAGGGTAGCTCTTCAGTACTTTTTTTTTAGGGAAGATCTTTTCGACATAAATTAACTAATTCAAAACAGAAAAGGAAAGAGCCCTCTCTTGAAAACCAAGCACAAAGGTTTCAGAAGTAGCAAGAACCAGAGTGGGCAGAAGTGAAATGCATTACAAACATGATGCTTCTTCCAAAGCCCAAGTCACTAGTACTGGAATAACAATAGGTTGTTGTTGTTGTTCACACTTGGAATTCTTGGAGTGTTTCTGTAAGTGAAACAGAGTGGACAAGCCAGGATCTCCAGATAACCAACTTCTTTGGATGTGCTCTCACAAAGTAAACACTGCTGCCAACACTTGTGCTGATCAGTATGAGCTCACCTAACACCATGGCTAAGACCAAGATGACTGACATTACTTGGAAGTACCTTACTAAGAATAAACATCCTCAGAGCCACTGCTCTTCACTGCTGTCAAGGGCTCACTGAATTTCTTGGAGAGATGAGAATCGACTGCAAGCAGCACCCCTATGGTCTGCTGGGGTGATTGCACTGGCACTCTGTTTCAGAAAGGACCATGGTACCTTTAGGCTGGGACAGTCAATAGGCTAAGCATGTGTTTTTGCCCATATTACAAAGAGCCACAGTAGACAAGGTAGTATTTTCTTAGTTTTCGTGCCAGCACCTCAGCACTCTCCGAGTGAAATTTTTTTTCATAACACTTAACCTAAATCTCCTCTCTGTTAGTTTAAAGCCATTCCCCCTTGGCCTGTCACTGTCAGACTGCTAGAGAAGTCAGTCTCCCCCCTGCTTGTAAGCTCTTTTCAAGTACTGGAAGGCCACAACAAAATCTTCCTGAGGCCTTCTCTTCTCAAAGATAAACAAGCCCAACTCCCTCAGACTGTCTTCAGGAGAGGTACTCCAGCCTTCTGATCATCTTTGTGGCTCTCCTCTGTACCCACTCCAACAGCTCCATGCTTCCTGTACCAATGGCCCCAAGCCTGGATACAGTATTCCAGATGGGACCTCATGAGGGCAGAGCAGAAGGGGACAATCACCTCCTTCACCCTGCTGGCCACCCTTCTTTTGATGCAGCCCAGGATGCTATTGGCCTTCCAGGCTGCAAGAGCTCACTTGTCTCACATACAGATTTCTGTCCATCTGAACTCCAAGTCTTTCTCCATAGGGCTGCTCTCATTGTGTTCTTCTCCCAGTCTATACTCATTCCTTGGATATCTGGCCTCATTAAAATTCATTAAATTTTTATGTGGTCACTTTTCAAGCATTTCCAGGTCCCTCTGGGTGGCATTACTCCCTTCTGTTGTGTCAACTGTACCACACAACTTAGTGCCATCAGCAAAACTTGCCAAAGGTCCAGTCCTGCTGTTTATGTCATTGAAAAGGTGTAGAAATCATGTATAGAAACTGCTGAGTTACAGACAGCAGAGGAATAGCCAAGACAGGAGGATGCAGGGAGTGCTTACATACAAGTGGAGGAGTGAAGACAGCACGGGTAGCCATACCTCCTCTTTATAACTCCCAGCTGCTGCTCCTTGGACAAGCTCAGTTTGCAGAGCACAAAGTCTAAATGACAGTCCAGCAGCTGGGAGATATAAAGTTAGAGAATTTAATGCAATGTGTGTTAAACCATGAAAACACTGCAACAGAGTCCAGCTCCTCCCCATCATCTTCCTTGTCCAGACTACCTTCAGCACCATTAATCTCAAGGAAAAACTGTATTGGCCTTTGAGCTAGGGCTTTCCTCTCTGATTTCACTGCTTGGACTAAGCAGTGCCGGCTCAACTCCAGCTGCTTGAGCAGTGCATTACATCCCCAGCAGGACGATGCTATGTTAGGGGACTGCCACCTGGCAGCATCTTAAAGGAACTGCAAAAGGCTGAGCAGACGTGGAGGTCAGTGAACCTGCTGAGAAACTTACAGGTGCACACAGGAAAGAGAGATCAGGGCTGAACCAGAGTGATATTGCAGTCTGCACCATCCTGAATTAACACACTGCTGCTGTGATAAAAGACAGTATGTGATGAAACTTTTGATACAATCACCATCTCATCAGAGACTTTTGCACTCAAAGAGTTGCTTTTCCTTTGAGGAAAAACCCCACTGTTTTCCCTCTTCTAATTCAGGCTGACTGAATCATGCTGACCTAGCTGTGCTCAGTCCCTGCCCTTTTTATCGAAGGGAAGAGAGTAAGGCAGAGTGTAGGAATTTCACTTTGTGCAGATACTCCCCCAGGGAGGCAGGTCCCACCTTATCCTCTTGCTCCTGGGATGGAAAGAAGACCAATGATGTTAACTTTCCTGAAAAGTAGAGTGGGGTGAAAATAACAACAAAATAATCTCCCCTTGCTAAGACCTGGTAACTCAACTTTTTTTACTACCAAATCTTCAATTTGGTCCCCTTGCCTTTGTTAGCTCATGTTGAGACAAGCTGGCAGACAAAACAATGAGCACCTACTTAACACACAGTCTGGGTTTTCCCTAAAATATATCTCTCCATCAGCTATTGAAAACAGCTGACTTTGAAAGGGAGCACACTGCAAGCAGTGAGACATTCCTCTAACATTTTATAAGACTTCATCAGTCCTACCTTTTGAAAAGAGTCCTCCTTTACCAAATATCACAGAACACATACTTCAAACTTCTGTTTGTAAACAAAGATCTGCAGGAACAAGACACACTTAACATTTATGTGAGCCTGAAAGCCTTTTGCCCATAATCACTATGATAAACATGTGAAGGACTCTTGGCCAGCCAATGAACTCTGGTCATTACTATTGGTAGCAGTAGGACTGGATTATTTTTTGTAAACTTATGAATAAATTTGCACCCAGGGAAAAGCTTGAGAAAGAGAGAGAAAGAGCTAGAGAGAGAAGTCCCTTTTCAATTCACAGAGAATAAAACCAAAATCCCTTACCTTGTAATTAAAACATCTTCAGCTACAATCTCTTATGACCAATGCTTGATGTGCCAGCTCAGCTAAGTCAGCTGAGCCAAGAATGCTCTGTGTGTGCTCATGTATTGAGACTGTCAAGGAGTTTGCCAATGAGTGCAAGACAAGCATTTTTTAAACAAGATCCAAGGGAAGTCTAGTCTGCTGTTTATGGGGGTTATCCAACATAGTTGATGCAAAAGGATCTGCATATTCCCCTGCAGATGTCCTATGCCTCCTACATCCCTCTCATCTCCCATACGCAGTAGAGCAGAAGGCAGATGACTTACCAGTCTGTGTGTGCGTCATCAATAACCAGGAGAATCTTGGGTTTCTGAGCCACAGGTGGTGTGGAACTTGTCGAGTGATCAATCAGTCCTGCAGCTGCTTGTGTGGTTTGCTTCATGGCACTGGAGATGGAGCTGAAGATGCTGGTGCCAGTAGAGGAAGACTGTGAGGGCTGTGGTGGCTGTGGGTGCTTTCTCTCCATGGCAGGAGAAACTGGGGAGCTTGTGGAGTTGTCAGGACGCTGCAAGTCCATCATGTAGCCATTGGGCAAATTTGCCACGAAACTACTGTCAGAGAGACGTCTCCGGAGGAAATTCATTGTTGAAGTGTTGTGTAGAAACCTCAGCAAGAACAAGATTCTATGACCAGTCCTGGAGAAACGCTTCTGTGTGTGCAGGGAACGTTCTTGTTGTCCTGGTAGGTTTTCCTTCTTGAAATCCTGCTGGAGAAATATACCTTTGCTTTTAAATTGCGTTTCCTCTCTTCTCCTGTGGAAAGAAAATCAAACACATGTATGTGGGATACATACTGTGAATTTTACATGAGGAAGATTATTCTGCCGCTTTAAATGAGTACATTGATCAGCAGTGTGAAGATAAGGGAGTACTTGTTTCTCTGTAGCATTCTACATTGGTACAGTCAAGCAGATATGACAAAGTAGGTTGCATGGCCTCCCTCCCATACCAAAGCATTTTTCAGTCAGGGCTGACCAATTTACACAAGCTTAGGCACTAACAATCCAGAAGAAATGGAAATAAAGCTCCCAGCACACTTAGTTTTTTCTCCGTATTTCTGACTGTAAATGATGGTTGTTAAGAGAAAGACAGTTAATTTCTGATATTGTCCTACTATGCATAATAAACATAGCATGTTTATTGCAAAATAACCAGAAAATGGTCCAGCAGGATAGAGAATTGTATCATCTTTGGCAGGCTTGTTAGCAAGGCTCCACAATTAAGAAGCAAACATCCTAAATTGAAATAGCATGTAGAAAACAGCAGTGGAAAAATCCTCCTACACATCTTGATCAAGTTCAGCGGAATCTTCAAGATACACTTTTCTGTCCCTGGTACTCCCTGCATTTAAAATTGTTAGACTTAGAGCAAATTGCATACCAGTGGCTGCTAGACAGATACAGCAAATGACCTGCCTTTCAAGTTTTAGTAGTGGGATCTTTTCAGGTACTCAAATCTGGAAGGTTTTTTTGTTAGCTTGTTTTGTTTTTTAAGAGGAAGGGTCTGTTCCACTGCTCATCTTTTCCAGAAAGAAAATGAACACTGTGAAATCTAACTATTTGGCTCTTTTCCCTTGACCACAGTATGATGACATTGTTTTTACCAAGAACATTAAGTTGTTGAGCAGTTAAATAATTTCACAGAATTAGTACAGATTGGTCTGTTTTTGTTTTTGTTTTTTCTTTTGAATTGCACCTGTGGACACAGTCCAGAAATGAGATTTCCACAGTAATTCCCCAAGACCTTTTCTTTGCTGACAAAGCATTTGAGTCTTGTTGACCACAGACTGGTTGGTGAGGTTTAGAAAAAAATAGAGGACAGGAGGATATTTCTGGTATAATATGAATGTTTTTCAAGACAGTCATCTCTGCAACAACAAAAGTGAAAGGTACTCCGTACATCAAGTGAGATGAGTCAAGTGAATCTCTGGTATTGCTATTAAAACACATCCTTTTGAATGAGCCCCTGCAAATGCTAGGACTCCTTGCCTTGACCTGCCTTCAGTGGCCTCCCTCACTGCTTTCACTCTTATCCCAGTCTCCAACTACCTCCAGATGGCAGGAAATTGTTTCCTACCAATTGGACCAGAAGAGCTCAACATTCATGATTCTTCCTTCTGGAGCTATGGCTGAAAGTTTGTGAAGAACTAAACCAGTTTTAAAATGTCATTTAATTTCAACGGCATGGATTTACGAAGCTTTAGAGACACAGAATTCAGACCTCTCCACATCCATAGCTCTCTTAGCCCCCTCAGAACCTTAGTGAGGCTCACTCAGAGGAGCCTGGCTGGAGTAAGAGAGCTAAAAATAGCTTCTTAGCACCATCCTCTAAATCTATAACCATCCATCACCCTCCTGAACTCATAGGCAGAGGAGTCATCTGGAGCAGAGGGCTCTCTGCTGAAGTTGCTGACACATCACCTTATTAGAGTGATTTTTCTTTTAGGTTCTCAGCCCTGGCAGTACAAGTCCTCTGTGCTTGCTGGAGCCTGAGGGGTAGTCTTTTCCCAGAGAACAGCTGAGGAAATCTTTAATGACTTCCTGCCACATTTACAGCTGATAATATATCTCAAAGCATTGTACTGACTTCCCACCCGATCCTGGTGTGTCTGACAACTGCACAAAATCAGCAGACACACACCAGCAAGCACTTCAGTAGCCCTCTCTGCTTATACAGTAATTGTTCAAAAAAGAAGGTAATATATCCACGAATTATGATTCAGATACTTACCTCATACACATTTCCATACACATTAGTCTTGCTCTTGTCCTACTGCAGTAAATAAGTGTCAGAACAGAGCCATACACAATTACCTGTGCAGAATGACCACAGTAGTAGATCCCACAAAAAGTTTGGGACATTTATATACAAGCTGTGTAAAAACATGCTTTGCAGTTCTCTCCTCAGGAACGCATGTATTCTACTTTGTGTAAAACACAGAAGAACAATTCCTTCATTTTAATAGCGTCCCACTTAAGTGTTGTTCCAGTTCTGGTTCAGAGGAGCATCCAAGATATCTGACAGCCATCAGAATGGCTCCAAATGATTGCCTGGTGACTGTGTACAGCAATTAGGTGTGCTCTACTGGAGAACCTCGGCGTAAGCTGGCAAGAGGTAGGACACAAGTATGATTTCATTCCCAGCTTCAGGACAAGAAGTTTTACTACCAGGCTGCCTCAGCTGCTGGTTCCTGCTGTGACAGCTCTCAGCCATGGGAGGGAATCTGGCCCCAGCCATACAGGCTGTACGAGGCTGATTTCACTAGTTTGTCTTCTTGGGACAGGGTCCAGCAGAACTTGCATGCCCTTGGAACTGTTTCTCCTCACTGACAGATTCTTGCCTGGTTGTTTCCTCCTCTGTGAGCTTTCACTCTCCTGAAGAATACAGGCTACTTGCAGTACATCAGCAAGTGAAGTGATGGGAAAATACCTGCTGTTGAAGAGGGCATGAAGGTGTGTGGCATAGGCATCACAGGGCTCGGAAGGAGAGTATTCCATGACCATTTGCCTCCTGGACTCTTTCAAACAGCAATATTTACAGTGCCTCATCATTTTTTCCACCAGAGGTTTGGTAGTGGAAGATGTTGCCCAGGAGACACTGCAGGATGATAAAACTCTCTTGTCCAGAGAGCTTGGGATGCTGTTCTGGACTGGCACTGGCTCTGCTTGCAGTGAAGACTGGGCTGCATGCCCTTGGCTCAGAAAGGAAGGAGAGGAAGCCCAAGACACTGATGTCATGGGGAAATCTCCCTCCAGCAAAACACGAGACAGATACATTCTGGAAGATGCTGCTGCAGCAGAGTGGCACCTGGATCTACTCTGGAATGGGGATAGCAAACTTTGATTTTAATAGGTACTTTGATTGGATTTGCTGGAGAAATGGCACAGACTGTCCTTATCACACAAATTTTCCTAAGGAGGTGAGTAATGTAGGCCGAATGTCCCTCTTCTTCTTTTTTTTTTTTTTAAATGAAGTCAGTTCTGGTTTCACTGTATCGGTATATTGATTGCCACTAGCAGAGTCACTGGGGAGACCGTTGCGATGGGCTGAGTGCAATCAGCCAGCAGATTCTTTTGCTTACTGGAAAACCTCATGATCTGCTTCTGCATCATGCACATTTGCTAGTTATTAACTTTCAGCAACAGAGCTTTTCCTACAGGCACAGTCTGAATAGGTTAGGACTTCACTCTCCTGCTGCTTGAAACTCCTGTGGAAATCCTGAGGGCTCAACACGTCATACCAAATCTGGCTCTACATAGCTCTCACAGCACGCAGTTCGGCATCTACCCAGCGTACATACAATTCCTGCCCTAGTAGACAAGCAGGGCTGTAACTTCAACAAAGCCAGGAGCCAACACTTCTCTCAGAAACAAGACAGAGTTGCTAGGTGGTATTTTGTCACTCTGTAGCCACAGGTAGGAGTTGCACCTTGCTTCTGTGTACACAAGTCTTCCTATGGCTCATGTACAGATAACTCAGCAATTTACTGCTGTGCCAGGCACAAATCTGCTCATAGAAAGTCCTGAAATATAGCCGACAGCTGAAGTACAGCTCATGGGCTGCTTCCAGGCATGGCAGCAGCTCCTGCCAAGGTCTATGAGCTGCCTCCCACCTTGCAGGAATAAACTGCTGCTGGGAAAACAGTGGGCATCTGGGCCACAGAGATGCAGGCTGGGGCTGTGGGCTGTATTTTGGGATTGGAAAATAATAAACAAGGTATAGAAGAATAAGCGAGTCCTGAAAAAAGAAAGAAAGTAAAAGAGAGGGGGAGGAAGGCGGACGCAGAAGCAGAAAGGGAGGAAGTGAACAAGAATCAGTTTAACAAAAAGACAACACAGGAGCATGTGGAAATCCTAACAATGTGGGCACAGTCAGAGAATCAAAAGAAAATGATGTGAGCAGCTAAATGAAGCAAGAGCAAGGTCAATTAGAGCTGACCTTGAAAACAACAGCAAATAGGCTGGCACCATCAGCTCCTTACTAACACATAGTTAAACTTCCTGGCTGATATTTTTGGAAGGGCAAGGAAGAGAAAGCAATCTGTTCCTTTGGTGTGCTGATAGCACCCAGGCACCTAGCTGCTTTTTCTCAAGGACATATTCCACAGAGACGTAAGTTATCTCAAAAAGTTGTTGACGTGTTTGAAAACAAGAACAAAATGTTGACTTATGCCTCTTGCCATCCCCCTGGATTACTTTCAGTAATGCAGTAGCTTCCAGAGGGAACCAAACTCAGTTGCACATGGTTAAGCATGCTTTGACTTTCCCCTGAGCTTGTTATTTATGCCATCAGGTAATGAACTAACACAACATTATCTGCTGGTACCTGATTCTGTTCCTGACAGCCTCAGCTGAGCACTACTGGGGACAGCAAGATGGAACACCCAACATAGATGTCAGTGGCAGAGATCATCCTCCCACCCTGCCCCAGTGGATCCTCAGGAGGGATGCAGAGATGAGGGGATGCTCCTCACATGGCAATGGCCACCTACTAATGCATCCTACATCTGCTTTGCGGATAGTCTGTAGCATACAGGCACAATGTAAGATAATTCCAGGCATCTCTTTCTGCATTTGGGTGCACTGCACAACATGGGAGGAGACTTCTGTGGAGGTATAGCCATAATGAGGAGCTCTAAATCCATCTTTCTGCACATAATTTCAAAAAAAAAAGAAAGCAAGAGATTAGTTATTCTAGACAAATTCTTAGTGTTTCCCCTTGAATGGCATCAACATTTCCAAAATTGTTGCCGTGTAGGAATTGAAAGCAGAATAAAATAAAAGGTAGCTCTGAAATTAATCAAAAAGTTTTGCTAAGTTTTTATGTCAATTGACATGGTTATGGGACTCAGGAGGTTCGTGTATTCAAACATTTCATAAAATTTGTCTATAAAAGTCAAAATTTCACAATTCAGTAAATTAAAAAAAAAGTCAATAGTGGGGAAAAAAAGGAAAGAAAAAGAAACAAAGAAGAAAAAAAAAGAAAAATGAAAAGAAAAAGGGAAGAGGGAAGGGAAGGGAAGGGAAGGGAAGGGAAGGGAAGGGAAGGGAAGGGAAGGGAAGGGAAGGGAAGGGAAGGGAAGGGAAGGGAAGGGAAGGGAAGGGAAGGGAAGGGAAGGGAAGAATGAAAAGCGAAAAGATATAAGGAAAAGAAAAGGTGGAAAAAGGGAAAAGAAATAAAGGAAAAGAAAAGGAAAAGGGAGAAGAAAAAGGGAAAAGAAAAAGGGAAAAAGGCAGGAAAAAAAAGGAAAAGAAAAAGAATAAAGGTAAAGAAAAGAAAAAGGGAAGGGAAAGAGAAAGGAAAAGAATACACCAACAAAAAAGCATGATGGAAAAAAAAAAAACAAAAGAGCTTTCCCAAATATCAGTAATGCAGTAGAACTCTAACATAGTGATTTTTCAAAATTTTCCAAAAGCATGCAAAACTTCAGCACAAATTTCTCCTAGAGCCAGTAAGGTTTGTGCATCCTGGTGCCAGGTGCCCTTCTTTACATGATGTATGTGCTGTGGATCACACCCTAAGAGCTGGGCAGCCTCTTTGGGGAGGCTGCAGGAAGCTGCAGTTCGTGGAGATGGCAAAGCAGGAGACTGGATATGGCGTGCCACCAGGACAAGGATGCTACTCAGGGTGCCAGATCCCTGCTGTGTGTTAGCCTGTTGCTCATCAGAATTTCACTTAATTCACAAACTCTTTATCACCTCACAACAGCAGTAATGACTTCCTTTGGAAATGATTCCTCTAAAGGCTTCCGCAGGAAAGCACTTGTGTGTTGCGTTTATCTGTTCTGAGAGATCCTCAGAGATGGCAGGCAGTTTCTTTGTCAGAAATGGATCACTTTAAACTGCTTAACATGCTTCATTAAACCACCAATACATACAAACACACATCAGCTCTGTTGTCCTGTTACTGCCTTCTTCCAGACCTTGCCACCTTCTTGGGTGGCTATTGAACTGGAAAAGTCTAGGCATTACAAATCTTACTTATTTTTTTCAGTCTGCAGCTGTCAGTCCTTTCTTTATAGAAGTTTCACCATAGAGGATGTGCAATGTCTGGTCCTGAATATAAAGTGTATGTACACATCAAACAGAGTTAAAATGAAACTGTTTCCTGAGGTCTTCCAACTCAGAAAAGTTGCCTTTTCTCCTCTTTTCCCTGTTATTTTGTAACATCAGGCGATAAAAGGAAGAAGTAAAATAAAAGATTTTAGAATAGCCAAACCTCATTGTTAAGATTGTCAGACATTTAAGTAGATTGCTAAGGAACATGGATAAAACCATGAATAATTGTAAAAAAAATTCTAGTGAAAAATAAACCAGGGTATTTAGATAATACTCTATGGTTTTAATGCTTACAAGAACTAAAATGCTTACTTGGTACTTACTGGAAATAATACATTACTTCCTCATTTCATTCACAGTATGGAAATCCAGTCAGCAACTGACAGCCCTGGTGTTGTTGCAGTGGTAATATCCCTTCATCAGTGCATTTAGAAGGGCTGTTGTACCCTGACTCCATTCAATATCAAGACTTATCAGCAAAGCCAGATTCAGCTGGAAGGTATAGGCAGGATGAGGTAAAGAAATCCAGTGCTAATCCTTGGGTGCTACCAAGACATCTCTGTCTGAAAGCCAGTTGAGTTGGAATGCTGCCTTCATTTCTCATTTCCCTGGAATATCAAGACCATTCCCAACTTGAGCAGCAGTGACATTCTATCAAACCTAGTACTTACATGCATGCCAAAGGGGATTATTGTGATTGTATTAAAGAAAAACAGGAGACAGAAGTACAAACTGAAGAATTTGTAAGTCTGTATGTTAAGTGGACAGAACTGTGAGGAGGAAGCAAGCATGACTCTGTTGCCCATCTTTTTCTGTGACTGCAACTCGCATTGTGTGATTGTGTCCAAGTTTCCTGCAGTAACCATACAAATACTGGTTTAATGGTGAGAAGAGTGAAAGCAGCACCAGACGTGTCATTAATAAAGCAGAGACTTCCTTCAGCTGAGAGACGCACTGCTTTGAAGAGTGCTGATCTGAATAAAATCAAGAAGCTGGATGTATTTAATACGTAGGGCTTGCCAATATGCATTAGAGTTTGTCTAGATAGAAGGTGCCTAAGGGACTGACAGCTCATGGATTCTCAGATGAAACTGAAGCAATCTTCCCAGAGCTAATGGGGCTCCAGTCTTGGTTATGATCACCCACACTTCCTCATTCCTACATTATTTTCTTACTAGGGCCTTTCAGTTCAGCCCCAGTACACTGATTATTCAAAGTGCAGGTAAACAAAGTATTTAGCTACTATAGAGCTAACTAGATACCTTGGAAAAAAAAAAAGCTTCAGAATGTGAAAGGGAAGAAAGAGTTGACTGCAAGATAATAACATGAAACAGATAATTTTTAATTAACTTATGGTAGTAAAAAGGATTTTATATCTGAAGCAATTTTATTACTTTTAGTGGGTTTATAAGGCAGAAATGGATAGTATATTTTCAAGTAACTTATCTTGAAACACAACCCTAAAATTCTGGCATCAGTACTTCAAAACTCATTTTAAAATGCCATGAAGATCCATTATTTTTTATCCTGTTCTATCTTTTTTTCTTTTTTTTTCCAAAATGTTTTATGCCTTGGAAGGTTCAAGTCTCTTTCTTCCAACACCTGAAGTCTTCTTAATCATCATAACTACCAGCATGGTCCTTCTAAGTTTTGCTACCATTTGCATTCACCCTTTTCCTCCCCCCCTGCATCATTCCAGCCATCACCATACCACTGTTTTCCAGATTCCATCCACATGAATGGGAACCCTTTCTGGTAGTTGAGATGCACCTGACCTGATGATACAAGTATAAAGATACCTAGAGAAAAAAAGTCTACAAACTGCCTTTGTATGTTGAGATGCTACTTTGCTTTTCAAGCATATTTGCCTGTCTCATGTAGCAGCACTTAATACATGAAGAATAAGCTGAGAATTTGAACATATTTGCTTATTTGTTTTAAGGATGGGAGGGAAAGGCAATGTTTTACTGCCCTCTGGGGAAGATATCTGGCACAACTGTAAGATAGCTTCATGCCAAATCCACCCATGAGATGCAGAAATGGTAGGAAATTGGCTGCCTAGACTATCCCCCAAAGAGGCAGAGAAAGTAAGGACTGGTAGAGTTTCTGGAGCACTGTGGGAGACCAGCTGGCTGTGTCTGACTCAGGCTCTGTAATAACCAACCCAAACTGTGCTGAGTGCTTCCAGGAGATGTTTTCTTCAATTTTTCATGTGATTACTACTGATCACATGGGAACACGTGAAAAGCTGTGTGGGTTTGTCCTAGTACATCATCTTCTTTACTGCATATGCACAAGCTTCACATCCCAGCAAGAGTGACAATCCCCTTGCTCAGACCTGGATTGATAACTCCAGTCTTTGCACCCCAGCCAGCTGCTGCTTTCCAGTTTACAAACATCCACAAGATTCTGCTCTACCCTTCTGCAGGTTGGAGTTGCAAGGCAGATATATTCACGATGCCAGAAGGATCCTGTTTGGGACAGCCAGGGGCATCATGTTTGTGGTAAAGCAACTGGTCAGCTTTTGAATGCAATTGTGAAGTTAGGCTCGTATTCACAGAGTTGTATACTCAGGTGTACTGCTATAATTAGAACATAGCTTTAAAAAATCTAATGTTAGATGATTTCACTTAGCGTCCTTGATATCAAATTGTCTTCTCTCCTGATTCCTGTTTGGTTACCCAGCCAGTTTTTCATTCACGCTGAACACTAAAGGAGCCCTTCATAATTGGCTCCAAAATCTGAGAACCATGTTTAGACAAAAAGCACCAGAAAATATGATGCATTAGTGTGGGAACTGGAACAGATTCTGTACCCACAAAAAGTCCTGAGAGAGTAGGCGAGTGGGCTGGGCACAGAAGTGGAAATAAAGCACAGCATGATTTTAATAGCATCCTTTGCCATCAGTCTGGGGAAAGGTCACTTGACATCACTGCCTTGATTTCCTCATTTAGAAATTTTTAAAGTGCAGAGGCACTGTATGGCTCAGTTCGCATGCCCACCTGCTGCACCGTCAAACCAGGCATGAGCAGCTTCCACCAGCCAAGAGCTCTGATTCCCCTGCTGATCAGTTTGCTGAATTACAGATATTTTAAGGTTAACAGAACTGGCCAGCTTTATTTAAGAATCCAACCACCAGAGCAAGGAGAACTGCAGTGAAAACATCTGCAAGTCTGACAGAAGTCATCTGAGAGCCATGTTGCAAGCTCACTTTCTGTATTAATGTCCTGGCTAGCAAATTGGTAGATGGTCCAGTAATATAGCTATTTACTTGTGATTATAGGACGATGAGGTACTGGAAATAGAGCTGGTGAGTGTCCTATCTCTGGAGACATCAAAGGTCAAGGCTGGAGGGACCCTGAGCACTCTGACTGAGCTGTAGGTGTCCCTGTTCACCGCAGGGAAGTTGGGCTAGCTGGCCTTTACAGGTCCCTTCCAACTCAAATAATTCCATGATTCTATAATTCTATATATTTGATAAGAGCTAAGCAATGCAGTTACATGTGACTGTAGCTTACTGATGAAAGCTGTTTTAACTGTAGATATTTATTTGCAGGGGAAAAAAAAAAAAAAGAAAAGATGCGTCAGAAGTATACTCTAAGATCAACGGAAGACTCCAAAATAAACTCTGTAAAGCCCTGAGAGAGAGCTGTTCTGCTCCACTGAGTTCATTCTCAGCTCTCCCCAGGAGGAGTGTCTGAGCCTAGGTTCACCAAGCTAGCTGCTTCAAATGCTTGTCTTCTGCAACTGGTGACTCTGTATCAGCTGCATTGCTTTGTCTCCCCTACACCATCACAGAATGGGCTAAAAAGACAAACAACCAAACAAACCCTGGGGCACAACTTCTTAGCATCAAGCATTCCGTGGCTGGCACGAACTGCAGGGTGTTAACTGCAGCAGGCTGGGGAAGTGTGCTTCTTCCCTGCAGCTTTGCACAAAGCTCCACACTCCTGGGGCACAGCTTCCCCCCGCTAGGACAATCAGCCAAAATCTGCTCTTGCTTATACACAGATATACAGCGTTTTCCAGAGGTGTAATTCAGACCTCATCTTCCAACCTGCAGCAGTACAACTGTCAGCATGTTAAAGCATACAAAACATCCTTCTCCAATTTAAGACTGCACATGAAAAGAAAACCAGTATTATAGCTTTTGCAGAAAAAAGGGTTCTGGTCTTTTTATCAGTATTTCTTTTCAGTTTTTTTTTTCTTTTTTTCTTTTTTTTTTTTTTTTTTTTTTTTTTTGCTATGGGCTTACTTTCTGACTTTCAGCAGATCACTAATATGCTTTGTGTACTAGCTTGTCTGATTGTGTAATCACATCCCTTGTTACAAAGAAAATAAAGCATGGAAATGTTGAAATGGTTTAGGTTTGAGAGAAACTGAGTTGCACAATGATATAAATACAGATTACAGAGGTGTTCTCTAATACACAAAGCGAGTATGGCAGCTGTTTTAAATTCATTGTACTTGAAAACTTGTAACTCTTTTACCTTTTACCATGGAGGAATATTATATAGAGTTCTCAGTTAAATGAAGAGTTGCTAATGTCTCTGGAGCTCAGTTTCAGAGCCAATCGGTGCAAAAACTTTGCATGCTCAGAAGAGGTTAATTGTGTAAAAGGGTGGCATATGAATAACCTTTTATAAATAAGCCAGATTAGGCACAAGGTTCTCTGTCCCCTTTCCTCTCTGCTCCAACACAAACACAGTATCCAAAACATGATACAGTGAACACTGGGGTTATGTAAACCTGGCACCATCACTAAGCTTCATGAAAATTAAAATCAGCCTCAAAGGCTGGTGATAGACCCTGCACAACCATGTGCTTTTCCTTAAGAGCTGCAGGAAGAACTCTGGATAAACCAATTGGTAATGGCTTTAACTTGCACCAGAGGAGGTTCAGGTTGGATATTAGGAACCATTTATTTTCTGAAAGAGTGGTGAAACATTGGCACAGGCTGCCCAGGGAGGTGATGGAGTCGCTGTCCCTGAGAGTGTTCAAGAACCATGTGGATGTGGCACTGAGGGACGTTGTCAGTAGGTATGGTAGGGTTGGACTGGAAGATTTTAGTGGTCTTTTCAAATTTTAATGATTCTATGACTCTGATTCTATGATTCTCACATTACGTGAGAATCCACATGTGAAGCCAGAGCAAGAGAGGACCATGTGAGCATTAATAATAATGTACGTTGCATAATATCAAATATATAAAAACCCTTCACTATTATCAGCTTAATCACATTCTTTTTGTTTCACTTCAGCTCTCTGTCATTAGCAACTCATTCCTGAAAGAGGATAATTGCTCTGGATCTCTTCAATTACTATCAAAGCACTTAGAGTACTTGTAAAAAATCATTTAGATTTGAAGACGAAGATCATTCAGCTTGGCCTCCCACTTAGCACAATGTGTGTAGTTTCTCCCAACAATCCCTGCCATGAGTTTATAACTTCTGATTCATAGACCAACTCCATCTCCAGTTTGTAACCATTCATCTCTTTGGTCCAAACCAGTCCTGAGCCTAAACCACCTCTACTACAGCAAAAGCAACATCTTCCTGAAAACCCAAGTGAAGGAGACAGCATTTTGCCTGCCTGTGGTGCTTCCTAAATTTCAGCAGGCAGTATGTAATCTGACAGTAAACTAATGCCAAGACATTACCTGAGCACCTCTGAAGAGCTCAGTTGCTCATACTGCAAAGCAGCTGCTCTGTCCTGGGCAGTTAGACCTTGAGTAGCAGCTGCTGTCAGTGCATCATCTGCAAGGCCAGTCAGTGCCTGGCAATGATCCCTGCCTGAGTTGCTTCCTCAACTTAGATACTCTGAAAGTTGAACAAGGAGCACCAGCAAGGTGATGGCAGCAGGCTTGTCAGTTGTGGCCCTGCCTTCCCTCTGCCATTTCACAGAATCATAGAATCTTTAAGGTTAGAAAAGAGGACTAAGATGATTTAGTCCAACTATCAACTCATCCCCACCATGCCCTTAAGTGTCACATCCACACATTTTGAATACCTCTGGTGGTGGTGACTTCAGCACTTCCCTGGGATTTCCATTGCCAAACCTCATGCACAGCTCCATCCTCTGGTGTTGTTGCTGTCCACAGCCCACCAAGCTTTTTTGTTAACATGAGGCAGTAAGTCTGCAGACTTCAGTCAAATTGTTGACCTTTGTTCATATCTTGGTGCTAACTTGCTGTTAGCTAAAATGAGCGCCTGACTGTATTTTGTGCTTCATGTGTGCTCTTTATAGGCTCATAGATCTTCCTGCTGACAACTCTTCATCTTCCCCCCAGCTGCTAGCAATGATCAGTCCATAAAACAGCCATGTGCAGCATTCTCTTTCAAAAGAACCCAAAGATTTTCTTACCCACCCATTGCTCTCAATACTCTATCATTAACTAAGCACAAAAATGAACACTTGAAGATTAGACAACTACAGAGAACTCTTAGAGTCTTTTCACTCTTCAACACACACTGTACTCTGAGAAAATATACAGGTCCTACAGCATCATAACCAAGTATTACTTCTATTAGTCCAAGGTGGAAGCAGTTCTGGAGAAGGTTGTAGTAATAGATGTCTTGCTACAGATTACATCCTGGTGATGTCCTCCCTGTTTTCAAGCCCAAAGACAACTACACTGGCGTTCTCAGAGATCATAACAATCAGAGGGAGAGAAAGGCAGGATGTCAGGGGCAGAGCTGAAGATCTTCCAAATGAAAACACAGAAAACTTTTCAGCTGATGTTGTGTGGGAAGAATATGGAGCTGGGCTCAGAATGGCATAGTTGAATTTCTGTATTATCCATACTAGACTGAAAACCAGATTGCTCATTTTAAGGAATTATTTAAAATATTTTTTGCTCCAAAAGCAGCACAAAAAAGATTTCAAATTTTCTTGTAACAAGTAAGTAGAGCATCAAATATTGCATTCATTCCTAGGCTTTGTTTTCCAAACAAATTTTCAATTATGGCATTACTACAGCCTGTCTTCACAGCTGACGGGCTGTGGTTTTTCAGTGGAGAGATGTTGCACTGAAAACACGTTGGATCCTTACAGTGGCACTGATGAAACTCTGTGAGGTTTGGATATCACAAGTTACAGCATGTTATCATAATTATTTATTCCAGGCTACCAAGTCTTGTGTCTTATATCTTCCTCTGATTACTGCTTTGCTTTTCTTGGAATATTTACTAAACTCAAACATTATGTGCAAGTTAGCAGAACAGGGAGTACAAGAAAACTTGCAGTGATACTTAACCTAACCAAAAAATACCTCAGCAAGCATTCAATCCATTCTTTCCCTTCTGGCTCAAGCTAAATTCCCATCAGCTTGAACAGGATTCTCAATGAAGTCATTAAAAGTTTTAGGCTCAAATCCGACCCCTCTCTCCTTTTGACAACAGTGGAGGACAGATGGTATTGCATGGCTGGCATCACTTTTTCCAGGAGGTGCCATCTGGTGACTTCAGAAGATGTGTCAACACTGGGGGTAACCAAAAGCACCATCCTCAACATTTGGTGGGTTTCTCCCAGGGAGGGGATGATGGTGACACCATCTTTCTGCAAGGCTCAGCACAAGAACTTTCTTTCAAGGCAGACGTATGACATGAAAAGACAGAGGTCTATGACCTGTGACCAACAGTCTGAGACATCAAAGGATCTTACTGGGAAAATCTCCCTGTGCATTAATAGAGGCTGTCAGCTTGAGGTCTTGATAGACACCCTCCCCTCCTATGCTTCATGTTTCTTTAAAGCTGGAGCACTGAATGCTCTCAAGGAAAGAAACTCTCACACATGAAACTATCCCATAGGGACCAGCAGGGGAAAACCTGGCTGAGAGGCTCTGTTGTATTATTAAGGTTGCCAAGAGTAAGACAGGGTAACCACCACGCTAATTCCTGACAGTTTCTTTTGGTTTTATTATAAAACAGCATGCTATACCTCGCCTACTCCTCTCTCTGCTGTTAAAAGAAGCTTCATGAAGCTGTTGAAGGAAGAAAGCCTGCTTGCAAGATTAACTAAAAACACAATGGCCTATTTTACATAAATATGGCAGCCTTCAGCTGTTGGAGGGAGTGCAGCACTTCATCCAACACCTTTCTCCAAAGTGCACTAGTGCTTTAGCAAACAGATAGGAAATATAGATGCTGAGTCTCACCTCTAAGCAGCAAAACCAAATATTTCAGGGCTAAGAAGGAATAAATGCTTCCTAACCCATCAGTCTTTTAGTTTTTGTTTTTGTGAGGCCCACTTCAGAAAGCAGCTGGGTTCTGGATGCATTTCCCTGCCCACGTACAGTGTGCGCTCAGTCCCCTGGTGCTGCAGTGGCACAGGCTGCCCAGGGATGTGGTGGAGTGCCTGGAGGTGTTCTAGAGCTGTGTGGGTGTAGTGCTGAAGGACATGGTTGGTGGGCATGATGGGGATGGGCTGGCGGTTGGACTAGGTGATGTTAGGAGTCCTTTCCAATCTTGATGATTCTGTGATTCTATGATTCTGTTAGTAGGGACAGTGCATCAGTGGTGTGTGCAGTCTGTCAAGTCTGTTCCAAGATTCCCGTATTTTTTTTTCCCCACTTTTTTCTACAGCTGTGACTAAACCCAACTGTGCTGCTAACCTGAATGAGAAAACTCCTGCTTTTCTCAACTTCTTTCTCCAAGGAGTCTGTTTTTTTGCACCTTCCCCTGGTGTTTACCAGTTTGCTCTGCAATGTCAAGCAAAAGTGCTTCTGAGCCAAGAAACTCTGACATTTTCCTATAGGTGCTACAGGGCTGCTCAACCTTCTTGTATGCCCAATAAGAAACAGATGAAAGTTGGGGAGGATGACAGCAGTGTAGTGGATGGGTTTATGGTGATGTACAACCACATAGGGAAAAGATATCCTATATTAAAAATATTGTTAAAAAAAATTAAAAAAGTGCCACTATATTTTAAATGGCATTTTTTTTAAAAGTTTGATTCAACTTGGAGCTGAATGCTCTGCAGTGTTTGGTTTTGCTTTTCTAATAGTGCTCTGTAAATATTCTTGCATTTGCCTATGAAGTCAATTTAGGTCTGGTGAGAGTCTTCCTGTCCTTCCTTATTACAAGTATTCTGAGTTGGCTACACAAGAAGTATGGTGTAAGCAGCTCTGGTTGTTTTCTTGAGAAAGGTTTGGGTGTCCTGGGTCCCAGCAAAGGATGACTTTCTTTATTCACTTAGGTGGGAATGATCTATCAGTAGAATCCTAATTCTGTTTTGAATAATGTTAGTTTTAGCTGCCACCTCTACAAAAAAGTGCTTTCCTAGAATCCTTTCTTATTCAGCCTAGTGTCTCTAAAGGACTAGAATTAGCAAATTAAAATATATTTCCTTCTACATTTGTGGTATTGACAATTAGAACAAAATTGTAAATGAAATGTAAGGCCTGAGCTAGCCCTCTTTTTACACTTGAGGGAGTTAAATTATTTCAAATGATGAAGACCTTGTGGAAGGCATTGGTTTACATACTTTGAAAGGAATTATGATGTGCTCTCACTTGTGTGTGAGATGAAAAAAAGTAAATTAGTGCTTCTCTAAGCTTCCCAGCTGAGGTACAGAGTAAAGAAATGCTGGCTCTAGTTCTTGCTAAGAGCAGGAAATAAATCAGCCCAAAGCTGAAATGTTTCATAAAAATGAAGTTTTCTTCTTTGGAAAAAGACGACTTGTTCCCCCTGCTTTCTACAGCTCTTCCCTCATCTTTCCAGCCCTTCATTACTTCTCCTCCCTTTTACATGATGTCAGACTTCTGCATCTGGCCCATAGGAAGACACCACTTTCACGGTTCCTTGGGATGAATTATCAAACAATACAACAAGCTGTCTGTCTTGCTCAGCCTGATAGTTCATAGTAAACTGAATTTCCCTTTAAAAATGACTGCTGCTCTTGCAGAAGTGCTTTGAACACAATACTCCAAGCTTCAGTAAGCCTGAAAAAGGGGTGTTTCCCACCTCAAGCTTTGTTTCCCCCCATGATAGCCCACCACAAGTGCGCAGAACACCATAGAATACAAGTGATCCTTCCTTCCCCTTTGGGTTATTGTAGTAGCAATGCAGAATTCAGTCCTTCGGAACAGAGCGCTGTCACCTGAACAAAAGATCATTTCCTTCCTGAAAGCTGTGTCACCGACTCTTTCTACTGCTTCACTGAAACTAAGACCATCTCAGCATTTAAGAGCAGGGTCTCAGCTGCAGGCAGATGCCCTGGGCCACCTATCCTGTGGCCACTGTAGCCTGCTAATCCCAGCCAAGTCACACTGCACCCTTGCTCTGGTGTTCGATCTGTGCAGCCACCGCAGGCTTATTTCTCATTAAACAGACAACAGATGAGTCAGGAGCCTGACAGCCATTAGTACAGACATTGTTAGATCTGCATAATCACTTAATTTTCCTTGATAACCCTATTATAAATATATATGAGTCTACTATGCCTAACTGGCAAATACTGCTAATCAGAATTCTGCTGTTTGTCAGTGCTTCAGAAAAATTCCCTGACATTTTCTAATATTTCAGTGAAAAAAGAGAGTACCACAACAAACCAGGAAGGATGGGAAGAAGTGAAGAATTATCCAGAATGGAGAAACAGCATGGCTTACACACTGCATCGAGAGAAAGGAAACCATTTTATCCCATAGATAACAAGCTTATCCAGAAACCATAAGGTTTCCATTTGTTCTTACCAAGTCTGTTTGAAAACTTAGGATGCAGAGCTTTGTAAACCTCTGGGGAACAAAGCCATCTGAAAACACAGAGGAAGGAGGGGGGAACAGAAATGCTGGAGTGAATGATGGGAAGAGATACTGGAGGTAGAACTGTGACAATGATTGAAAGTAGCACTGAAAATACAGTGGCTTACACTGGCTCTGAAAATACCCTGAGCATTTTCTTAGACTCTGGGAGTTGACAATTTCACCTACTGATACATTATCAGATCAAGTTGCTGCACCTTTATCAGCTAATAGCTACATCTGGGTCAAGGGAGATCTTTGTGTTGTCCTCCTGGGAATTCTGTGCTTATTTACTTAGCTGTTAATGTGGTAGGAAAGAGATATTTAGCCTAAAAAGTTACAAAACAATAAAACATCCTGGAGAGTTTAGTGCAAAACCCAATGTTCTGCAGAATTTCCATATTAGAAAGCAATTGTACACCCCTACAGACAGACCAGCATCCTTGGAGGGGAGAAAGCCACAGTACAGAACAATAATCACTGTGCAATGAGATTCAAACTTGTTGGATCATACATGTACGCATATATATACGCGTGTACACTTATGTATATACATGCCAGATTGTGCAATATAAATGGCATAAATACAAGGAATTCTTGGATGGTGGAATGAGATTTGCAAGTTGCAAAATGCCTTAATTAAGAGATGAAATTAAAGCAACAAACCTTCTTAAGAAGGAGCTCTGAAAGCTAAGAGCACAGTGTTTCAGGTAGAATTCGCAGTACTGCTTACCCCGTAAGAGCAATTTCTCATACGTCACACCAAAACTAAAAGAAAAATAAATCGCAAAGAGAAAGAAGGGAGAGCAAAGAAAAACAATACCCTTTCTAGCGGGTAAGGATGATCTGGAGGATATTGAGGCTGGCTTCTTGTAATTAGCGTTAACCTCAATGCAAAGCAAAGTTTGGCATCCCATCATGCCCCTCATTACTAGAATACAAAACCTTGTGACATCCACCCAGGAAAATGATATCATTGAATGAATTAATCATCTGGGCAATTAATGGCAAAAGGTTTCCAGCACTGTGTCTGGCACTGGCGAGCTGGCAATGACGTCAGCCTCCCTGGGAATTTGCTGGCGTTCTGCTTGTTTCTGAGCCTCACTGTTGACTCTGAGAGCAGTGGCAAACAATGCACTCACCCAACCAGCACTGAGTGCTACATGCCGGCTGCCTCTGCTGCAGTATCAGGGAGATGCTGCCCCACCAAACCCTGCGTTCATCTCCTGGTGAAGGTACAGTTACCCTGAAACAAGCAGGTACACAGCTTCACAGAATCATAGGGGCAGGAAGGGACCTCTGGAGACAATCAAGTCCAACCCCCTGCTAAAGCACGTTCCCTACAGTAGGTTGTACGTCTCTCAAGTGTGCTTTCCAGGCACACTGTGTGTACAAGCCCCCTTTTGTAGTAGGAGAGCCCTCTGCTCTGCACCTGGGGGCCCTACAGCCTTTTGGAGCAGGAGACTAAGTGCGCTATTATTGCTCCTTTTCTGGGACAGAGGAAAGGGGAAAGAAAAGACTTCACAAGAAGTCATTTTCAGACGGCCAGACTTGCTCTTCTTTCTTTCTCAGCTCACATAGTTGCTACCTGTGCTTTGCAAGTTGGAGGCAAACTCAAAAATGGCCATTCCTGACTTGAGGGATTTGAAGGATGGGAAAGTGGCATGAAAAATCAAGAGACAAAAAAATTCTAGTATCCTATCCTGGACCTGTTCTTCTGAAAGCGTGTGAGAGAGCATTGCTCCATCCTACCAGAAGCTGCAGCATGTTCCCTCTGGGTTTTCCATCAGTGAATGCAAACATCATCTGTGAGGTGGAACCTTCTTGTACTTTTGCGAAGTGACAGTACACATTTTCTATCCCCTTTGGTCTCACTTGGGGCATGCACACAAGCTACAGGACAATAGGGTCAGGCTGAGCCCACCACTCCAGAATCACAGCCCAGGGGCTTGTGAATAGAGGCAATGTGAGCAGGGGGTTGCTCCCCAGTGGGAACAGCCACTGTGTCTGCATTTTCCCACATTTGGGCCTCATGGGAAATGCACAGAAGACAAATGAGTTTTGCCAGGCAAAGCTAACCTTGGATGTAAGAGATCTGGTGCCATGGCAGAAGGAGAAATTATTCAAGGTTAGGTCTTGGAGTGAAAAGGTTGGATTAATCCAACATGAGCCATTTTGTGTGCTGCTCCTATGGGGCTTTCTGCTTACTACTCTATTTGGACGAACCCTCTAGTTACTTTTTTCTGAGCAAGCTGAAAAGCCTACTTCTCTCAGCATTCACCCTAACAGTTTATTTCCAGCCATGATCAGACACCCACAGGTTCACACCGTCTTGGAGTACTTTTTGGCTTAACACCTCTCTTTGGAACCTGACTTTAAAAGAAGGAGGTGATCAAGACATACATAAAGCAGATAAACCTGTGACTGTTACAACAGATTCCGTCTCACTGGTGGCTGGGCTAAGGTTCACCATCAGCTGCTGTTAGAAGTGTAAGCTGCAGGAGTGGGACTGCTCTGAGCAACCTGATCTAGCTACAGATATCTCTGTTCATTGTGAGGGAGTTGGACTAGATGACCTTTGGGGTTCCTTTCAATTCAGGTGATTATAAGATTGTATGATTCTATGGCTGTAACATCATCATATATGGCTTAGTGGCACTTGTCACAATTGTAATCCAGCCTCCCCCACTTGCCCTTCCTGTTGAACAGACACTTGTTATCAGAGCAACAGCAGTAAAACAAAAGGAAGACCAAAGGCTAATTTGCTTGATGTGCTTCTGTTCATTTAGATCATGTTAATTCATAGTCTCCAACCTAATCCTTGGAGATGCTCACCCTCTCTTTGCATGGTGAAAAGGGAGATGGCAAATCAGTGGAAGCAATTCAATAGGTTACCACTTTAGCAGCCAGCAGGCAGGATGTTTTGATCATCAGTTCCTCTACCCAGGCAAATTGCTTGCTCTGATCCTCCCAGCCTCACTTTCCAGGTGTAGCTAGATCCACTGCAGTTAGGATTAATCCACTTGCACTCTCTCCATGTTTGAGAATCTGATTACACAGATTGCTTGCCATTTATCTCCACCTGCCATGACTAATACTCCAGTCTGACCTCCTCTTTCCCATTTTCACATCTCGCTGCAGATTCGATACATGCACAGACAGATGCACATGCGCTTGCTCTTTTTCTGATTGCAAACAGATCACTAAGAGCTTCTGCATTTCAATTTTCAATCAAACCAGAAAGAGCTACTGTTTTTTCCAGGCTGCCCATGAGGTAATTTCTCTCTTTTCACTCTTCCATTGCATTTATAATGCACAGGCTTCATAGGTTGCTGCAGCATCCGTGCAAAACACAGGCATCTCTGTATAGACACGCATAACAAACACGCGATATTATGAAGCCCTGCAGCACATATAGAGACAAAGGCACACACTTCACATGCTGAGCAAGTGCTACCACGCACATTCCTATTCCCTCCAAACCCTGCAGGAAAGCTCTGCCTGCAGAGTGCTTTGCTCTAAACAAAAACACCCCAGTGGCACAGGGTCGGATTGTAACAAGCCCTGTTCCCACTTGCCCCTTACCTTTCCCTGGGCTGCTAATCCGGGGGCCCTGGACCTTTTCGCTTTCCCTTCTTCACACAAACTGCCGGTCCCTCCTGCTTCACATTCACAGCACACTGGCAGGATTCACCGTCATCCCTTTCTGCTGGATCCTTATCACCCTATTGGCCAAAGCCAGACAGTAAATTCAATTAGGCTCCTCCTTATAACTATATTATCACAGGAACAGGATGAATAATTTAGTCAGACAACAAGGGTGCGCAGGCTCTGGTGTCACAAGTTTCACCCCCACTGGCAGGTTTTTCTCTAATCAAAGAGAGGTGGGTAAAGAAACCAGAATCTGACACTGTTGAAAAGCAGACCTCACATTACCCACTTGTGTTCCCCATTCTGTCTCTCTTGTCCTTCTCTCCCTAAAGCCACAGCATTCCCTTTTTTATTGTTGTTTATCTATCCCACAACACTGTATTTCCCCTGTGAATGGTCGTTATGATCTCAGTGGATGCAGGGATCTCTGCCCAGGCAAAGCGATACCTCACACAGCATCAGACACTTTGCATCTTTCCTGAAAGCAAGGCATAAGAAAAGAATAAAACTGTTCTGCAGAAGGGATTGACAAAGCAAGCAGATCACAAGAAAATGGGAGAGACTGCGTCGTTCCATGATTTCCTCTGTTCAGCAACTGCACTGTCATCCCAACCAGCTCAAACACCCAAGGGATGCAAGTGTGTGGTTCCTGAAAGGCTCATGTACGCATCACTCAGGGACTGTGATTTCACACTCCAGTGGTGGGAGTCTGTATCCTCACACCATATAAAAACAACACACCAAAGCAACAGCTTTTCCTCAGAACAAATGACTAAGTTGTTCTTTTTCTTGTTTATTTATTTATTTTTTTCTCTTCTGAACAGAAATATGTAGCATAGCAGAAACCAACAATACATCTCCCCCAAATGAACACCGTCCTCTCCAAATGAAGCTTTGTTTGAGGAGTTAAAAAGCTCTGCAGCTTCCCCTTCAGTGGCAGGGATACTACATTCTATGTTGAGCCTCAGAGCCCCTGATGCATCTGAAGGGCTTGTTATGGAACCGACAGTGGCAGTCGAGGAGCAAAGTGGGACTACCCCATCCAGATCAAGAAGACAGGTGTTTTTAATCACCATTCACAGCCATGTCCAAAGCTACTGCTAATACATGTCCACAAGCACGATGCTTGCAAACAATCATATCATTGAAATGTGATTTGGAGGAGCTGGACTCAGTGATCTTTATGGATCCCTTCTGACTCAGGATGTTCTCTGACTCTATGGTTATACAATTTAAACAGGCAGGATGAATCCTAGAATCATAGTATCATAAAACGGCCTGGGTTGGAAGGGACCTCAGGGATCACCAGGTTCTAGTGACAGACCAGTGGTTTTCCCAAACAATTGCTTTCCTGCTCCTGAAGATTCTATGCTTTCCAAGAATGGCAGCTGCTGTTTTCTCCCCCTTTCCATTGCAGCCTTCCAAACTTTTAAGAGCTACTGTGCTAAATGAAGTCTTGAATTATGCACTTGGTGATAGCTTCAGAGTGATTAAATTAAGTCACGTGGCAAGTTGCCCAATGTCACTACCAAAACCCAGGGTGTTTTAGCATCATTTATTTAAGGGGTTTTTTACATGATGCTTACTTAAATCAACAAAAGAGAGCAAATTAGGCTGTTGCCATGGCGACCAGAAGATCTGCTCAAAATTCAGGAGATACTCAGGAGGGGGAAAGCTCTTCAATGGAAAGCTCTGAATTATGAGTATGGCCCTTGGTTATCAAATCTCTTTCAAGTTAATTCCTAGCATCAAATCCTCCCTGACAAAGGGATTAATATTCTGGAGACAAGCTTTGGCTAAAGAGGGCATAAGGCACCTCTGCTAGCTCTGCAGTGAACATGGTTGTGGTGAAAGGTGCTCAGATGCTCCATAGAGCCACAGCAGTGGCAGCAGTAGAGGCAGGGTAGAAGAAATGGAGTTAGGTTTCATCAGTCCGAGCTGCAGCCTGTGGAAACCATCTGAAAGCTAGGGTAGGCTAAGCAAAGTCTTCCACCTCTTCCAAGAAGTGAATTAAAGCAAATTTGCAAAAAAAAAAAAAAAAAAAAAAAAAAAGGGGAAGATGAAAAAAAAAGAAAAAGCAGGATGAACTGTGTCAGAAGAAGCTGCTGCCAGGTTGAGCAAATGGAAGACAGAGTACTAGAGATTTTGGCAGGAATTAAAAACTCAGTAGAATATTTTCCATCAATGTTAGTTCTCTATATAATTTGTTTTCAGTTGAATATTTTTTCTATAGCATGTCTTTTAGTAAAATGAGCATTTTATGAGAAATTTCGAAGTGAAGTCTGTTGAGTCTTTTAGGAAAATAATTAGAAAGCTTTGTAGTTTACCCAGGACCTCTCTCTTTCCTAGCGATTATTTTTTTATCTATTTCTTGCTGTTGGAAATTTTGGTGTGTTCTTTTGAAATGGGCATAAGCCCCTTTTGTAGGATACAGACAGTAAATGAGAGGATATTCAAAGTTAGAGAAAAGGTTACACACAGGCAAATAGAATCAACTGTGAAAGCTTCTCCCTCTCACACAGATGAGAATAGCTGTGTTCAGAGATTAAACAAAAAGCAGCAGCTGAGAGAGGTGGAGAGGAACATATAGTCATATTGTATGTATATGTATATTGTGCTACAGAAGTTACATACTCACCAAGGCAGAAATATGCATACTGTAGGGAACCAAAAGCTCAAGAATATATCAAAAAAAAAAAACCCCACAGAAGTAGTAAGTATGAATTATCAAGATATAAGTATTCCCTCATGAGATAACCTGTTTAACCTGAGTTCCAAGCCTGACTGACAGTCTGCCTTGTGCTGGATGTTGCAGCAGTTGCAGCACCTTGTGTTTGAGATGTTGATCTTTTGATGGAGTTGTCTTCCCAATGTCTGAGTATCACTGTTACAGGTTGCTAATATAACCTCTGATAGGTTGGATCAGAATATAAAAAAAGAACTTGCAAATGAGTCTTTTTTTCTTTATATGTGTGTGTCTGTCTTTTATTAGCCTTTTTTTTTTCCCCTGGTATTTTACCAGAGCCCTTAGCTTGCAAATTGTTATTATTAGCTACCAACTTTGTAACAGCAAGACTCGATTAGACTGCACACAAGTCATAAAGGCTTGTTTGGGACTCACAACATATGGCAGAGATCAGAGGTTGGAGTGAGCATTTTTCATGTTGAATATACTGTGACACCCTCTTTAACCGCTATCACCTTGGCAAACGTACTCTTGGGATGGTGTAAGAGCAGCAAAGGCATTCAGGTGGTAGGTTCCACAGAAATAAATATGTGAAATAGTAGGGGAAGAATAAACTCCTTGGAAGTGTTGGGGATGCCACTTTCTGAAGTGAGACATCTTTGTGATGAGCTGCACTTTACTTAGATTGAGGTATTATGCTGAAGATTTAGTGCTACTGCATACATGGGGGTTTTGAAAGACTGCAAAGTGAGAAGAATATTCTTGTTTATTCTTGGGATAGTTTTCCTCCTCTCAGTGTTCAGAAGAGAGATGTACCCTCATCCAATGTTAGCATAGGCAATTTCCTAAATAGCATGATACTCCAGATAATTTGTTTCTTCAGGTGCCTCCGTGTTCTCACATCCTCCTCCTCCTCTTCTTGCTGCCTTTACTGGTTGCCAAGCAACTACAAAAAGAACGGGAGAGCATGCTGGAGGAAACCACCTTCTAGGGCACTGTGTGGGTTTTCTTTCCTAGAAAATCCTCAAGGACAAAGCAGCCTTGTTCACAGAGGCAGTGTCTCACCATGAAGTGATGCTACTGGCTGTAGTGCAATGGGATGTATATCCATATCAACAAAAAACAAACTCTTTCACTGACTGCAAGCTTGCTTCTGGGCTTTCCTGAGGTTCAGTTGTTCTCCATCAGCTCAGCAGATCAATAATTTAAGGAGCTCAAGTATAAATGTCAACAGCCAGTACAGCAGGAGATCTTTCAATAACAAATACCCCAAATATGTGTCATGATGTCAATTTCCATGGTTGGCCGCATTCATATGTTTACAGCTCTGTCTTAACAGTGTGTCCCATAGGACAAATGCAAAAGACATGTAAAAACTTCACCAGAAATCTGTTTGCTAATGAAAGCTTGAGCACTTATGGGTAAGGAGAAAATAAGAAAGATTAGCCACTAGAAAGTGAATTTGAATTCACCGTACTGCTTCCATGATGTACTTTGGCCAACTCAGTGTGAAAGATGCTGTCTCACGTCCCAGCTCTACACAAATTCCCATCCTCAAAGTTCATATTGATGGATAAATCTCAGGATTATGAACAAAAGAAACTGAGAGCTGATGTTTGAATCTTCAGAGTACTACACATTGAAATGAGATCATTAGTATTTCAAAATACAATATGGATTAAAAAATGGTGGCACCAACTAAGCACAGGTACAGAGTCAGGTAAAAAAAATACCTGGAAAGTTAGACACACCTGTGATTTTCAATGAAAGGCTGATTTTCAGAATCTCACCCTGTGCAGGACTGAATCTAACATGAACGAGAAGAACAGAAACAAAGATATTAACATATAAACTTTATATTTGAGCAACTTCAATATTTCAATATTACTTTTTGTTTCCTGTAGTCACACTGAATTACTGATGTTTTTCCATATCTTGGGAGTATTTTTGAGACTTACTGCCAAACAAGAAACCTTATTTTCACCCTACCTCCATATATTGTGCCAAAAAAAGCCATTTGTTTCTACGAGATTTTTACCATTTTTATTATCTAGTGTTGTGCCTAAAATTATAATGGCTGTACCCTGAGGCCATCCAACCTGATAGTATTCACTGCAGACACTGAATCTGTATAGTTTTGCACCATAACTTCTTAACTGAATATCACAAATGTCTTTGGAATCTGGGAACAGATTTGTCAACGGTTTACCGGGCTGGATCGGCCCGGTTCCGTGACGATTGGTGCGGGGGACCCACGGACCCACGCCCCAGGAAAAGGGAAGGGAAAAAGGAAAAGGGAAAAAGGAGATGGGCCTAGAAACAAAACAGCGGCAACGATCTGAGGAGGAAAGCTAATTTACTAAATAAGATATCAGAAAGTAAAATAACACAATATAATACAATATAATTGGAATTGAGGCTAATAAATCAAATAAAATGAGCAAGAGAGAGTGTCCAATAAACCGAAGGCCTTACGCTAACGCTGAAGGCGATACGGCAGCGAGCACCCACTGCTGAGTCGATCCCGAAGGAAAGAGAGTGTCCCGTGACCGCTGAGGGTTTTTATCTGTTCCCTCTTAGCGGAAAACACGTAAAAATACAAAGCATCGCAAAGTCCTCTGGGGAATGTAGTTCTTCTTCTCTTCTGAGGCAGGTATACCTGGAATTATCAATGATCTATGGAGCTGGAGTATTAGCTCTTTAACTCTTAATGCATAACATAATGTTATGATGTGGAATACCAGTACCAAAAATCATAAAACCATGACAAGATTAGAACCTGCCTTTTTAAGCAGCTACTTACTATGAATATGTAGCCCACACAAAGTGAGTTACTACTGATCTAAATGACCCAGTCAGAACTGCACCCTGACATTATCCATAGTTGAAAAGGGAAACGTTTTTTCTTCCTCCTATACATCTGCCTGTCTGAGTGATGTTTTATTTGCTAGAAAGAAGATATAACATGACTGAAAATCTTCTACTGTGAATCCCACTGTTTTTGATGAGCTTTGCTTCAACAACTGTGTCCTACCTTCAAGTTTACAGATTACATTAGCGGTAAGAAACTCATTTCTCCTTGGGTTCTCCAGCAGTTCAATACAGACAGTTGATTTTTGTCCCTGATATTTATTTCCTGGCATTTTCTGGTTCTTCTGTCCTCTAAGGGCATAGTTTGGCTTGCTGCCTTTTCCACTGAGGTTTGAAGACCAAAGCAATACTCCATCACAAAAATCTCAACAATATCTTTCCAGTTATTTGAGAAGAAAATTGAAGTTTAGAGTAATTTATAAAAGGAAAGTAGGATTTAGGATTTAGAAATAAGGGTGTTATTTTTTTCTTTCTTTTTTTTTCTTCTTTTTGCTAATTCATCTCCTTCCTCCTTCTAAACGCCTCTTACATGCAGTATCTAAGAGTTAAAAAAAAATACAAAAAAAAAAAAAAAAAAAACAACCCAAAAAACAGAACAGATGCTCTGATTAACTTATTTCGGGTTTTTGGGTTTTTTTTTGTGTGTGTGTGTCAAGGTATTCTTGTTCTTATGGAAATAATGAAATTATGAATTTTAGCTACAAAAACCTCACTATTTTTTTAATGGCCTGCCCCTTTATTAGGTCTAGAATTTAGAATAAGTAAATAACATGTGAAGGGCATTCCTATGAAAGAATTAGATAAGTTGGATGGAAGGAATCATTTTTCTACATAAAACAAAGACCTCAGCTGCATACTCCTGCACAGCATCAGCCACAGCAGCTCAGCTGGGCTCTGCAGAGAAGTGTACCTGACAACAAAAAATGCAGGCTGAAGTGAGAGGAATGAAGAAAGGGCAGAAGGGGAGAGCTATGTGGGAAAGGAAGTGGAAAATAAGAGGTCTAGGGGCAACCCAGGAGGACCTTGATGTAGGCATGCAGGCTCCTTTAATAAGAGGAAGAAGAAAGGTGAGGGAATAAATTCTTTCAAGAGTTCATACATCCTAGGGGAGCTTTTCAAAAAGCAATCTGCAGTGGGCAAGTAACTACTGTATTCCAATATTGCTCACCTCCCAGGGGCACAGGAGTCAAATGAGAAGCTACTTGTAAGGCTGCAAAATGAAACCACAGAACATGATCACAGAAAAATAATGTTTTAATTAAAGACTACACATTGATGGATAAGAGAGGCAAAATACAAATGTGTTCCCTATTGCTACTGGCTAAACACCTTTCAGAAAGTATGTTAAAGGGAAGGGAGGCAGCAGTAGCAGGCCTGAATGAAACTGAGAGAAAACAGGGCATCTGCTTCAGCACTAGGAAAAAAGCCACACAAGAACAGCATACAAATTGACCACTGTTGGTAACCCTCGTATATCCTCCGGTTCATCATGAATAACGTGACCTCAGGTTAACTTTGGAAATAACCTGTTCTTGTTTGTAGATAATTTTCTGGTCAGAGTAACCCTAACACTTTTCAGGGCATGTCTGCATGGAGCAGTAGAGCAGTGAAGGAGGGTGCCTACAGCAGATCTGGTCTGTATTCAGTCCCAGCTGCACTGTGTGAGGTGCAGCTTCAGGCCATTAGGGATGAGGAGCGTATCAACACATTTCAACTCTTCCTGGTCCCAGTTCTACTGTAGCAGCCTCAGCTTTGACATGCTGCAGCACATTGCTCTATGCCATGTAAATACATTTTTACAATCTCCTAAAGCATCAGCTCTGGCTTTAGGGGCTGTGATATAGATTAGGACTGTTTATAGCCTTAGCAATAACTAATACGAAGCATTTTATGTCTGCAAAGCACATAACTGATAGACAATGATGGTTCATCAGTTTTCACTGGTACTATCCTGCAAATGCATTAAGCAAAAACACATGATAATCTTGGCTCCTGAACAGACAGGAGAATATTTTCATATCTGTGATTCTATTATAACTACAGTTCAAACATTGGACTGATCTCTACAATGGGGTCTTCTCTATTTCCTAATTGTTTCTGCTACCTAAATGACTGCCTGCCTGAATTACACTTTCTTTCACTAAAAGACAGATGTCTTTCTCCTTTTCATGAGTTTTACATTTTTATATATCCAACACAGTTCTCTGTCTAGTTCCTTACGCTTTTAAATTTACCATATCTGGACAACATCAGGCCTTCTATACCTGTCAGATATATACATTTCCTTAGATGCTTTTAGATATCTCAGTCATAGAATCATAGAATCATCTCAGTTGGAAAAGATCTCTAAGATCACCTGGTTCCACCATCAGCCCATCCCACCATGCCCACTAACCATGTCCCTCCGTGCAACATCCACACAGTTCTGGAACACCTACAGGAAGGCTGACTCCACCACCTCCCTGGGCAGCCTGTTCCAACTCCTTACTACTCTTTCTGAGAATAAATGGTTCCTAATATCCAACCTGAAACTCCCCTGGTGCAATTTGAGGCCATTACCTCTTGTTCTGTTGCTGTTACACATGAAAAGAAGCTGGCCTGCACCTCGCTATAACCTCCTTCCAGGTCACTACAGAGAGCAATAAGGTCTCCCCCAAACCGCTTCACCAGAAATGCTCTTTTCCACAAAACTCCTCATTCACTAGGCACTCCTTAAGCTCCGCACCTGAGTAGGCACTGGAAGACCCCGTAAAGGAAGAAAGATGAGAGAACCCCAAATGCCATAGCACCTGCCCTTTCCTTGAGATCACGGTCATGCAACCCCTGTTAGTCCCATTACTCAAAGCAGAGGTATAACATATCCACAGTTCAACTACATGTTAAGTACTGCCAGGAAAGTGTTTAGTGAGGTTTGTATTTTCTGAAAAGAGCTGCAATGATTTACTTGTACTGGGGCTTCTTCTCCATACATATTTATGGGTTCTGTTTACTCAAATAAAGCAATGTGTGAAATTCAACAGAAACAGAACCTCACAGAGAAATCTTCTGTCTGCTTTAATTAAAGAGAGAAGGGAAAACACCCAAAGGTTCTTTACTGTAGTAAAAATTAAAAAGATCAAGAGGAAGAGCAGTGGGTGGATGAAGCTTCTACATTTTAATGACTTGTGACACGTCTTTACATCCCCCAGGCTTTCAAGCCATTAAGATACAAGCAAGTTCACAATGGTCACTAGACAGGCAGATACTGCCCCAGATTATGTACTGTCAATTCTTGAAAAGGAAAAATCAAAACAAAACACCTGCTTCAAGGGAAGGCAGAAAAACAACAAACTCACTTTAGAATCTATAGAAGTGTACAATACTCAAGATGCAGAGCTCAAGTGCACAGCAGCGCTTACTTTGAAATGACACTTTCTGGTTTCAAGCAAGAAATGAAAAAACAAATCAAAACAAAACAAAACACAGATCTTGGGACTATCGATTAGAAAAAAAAATGCTTATCTGTGCAAAAGAGAGAGCTGAATATACACACAGAACCATGATGCTTTCCTGTGTCCCCTTATGTTTTGTTTGGATTGAGTGTTGATTTACTTACAGCACTGAAAGCTACTTTTTAATGAGTTGTGTGATATCTGGCAGGCACATCACCTCTTCAAACAACAAAGAGTTTCCTGCATTAATGAAGCAGGAAAGAAGCTCAAGAATTAATTTATCACAACGTATTAATTACTGCATGAAATAAAAGTTTAAATAATCAATCAGGAACCACAGGGGTGAGGTAAAAGTGAAAGGATATAAAACTTGTTTTCAGCTTTGGTGATGTACAAAAAAAAGGCCCTCTTGCTACTAAACAACAAGATAGAAATGCAGCTGGGGTTTGTTATTGCATAAGAAAGAGGTTATATTGAGGGAACTTCTGGAAGACTTTCCTGCTGATAAACAACTGCTCTGACCTTATGCAGAGAGAACAAGATAAAAAATAAAAATCAACTTCAGCTGACAAGAGTCAGTGGTCAGGTGTAAGGGATTACACAGTTTGTTTTGAGACACATACTTTACAGATTTAAAAGGCAGCTAGAGACCAGGAGGAAAGTTTTGGCATGGGAGGGCATAAACACACACACAGAAACCTATGAAAACTTTTTCCTTGAAATATGGCTTTGAAACTGTATGTTGTAACAATATGTGCTCATGGGGTAAGGAGGTACTAAAAGCTTATGGAAATGATGTAACTGAGTGAAGAAGTATGATTTTATTTTTTGACAGAATGGGCAAAAAATGATGCTACTGTGGGATGAAATGTAAGTATAGCCATTTGTATGCACGTGCATGCAAGAATAATCTTAGGGTACTTTTTTTGCAGTGCATGTTGGAATACCTCCCAGGGGCAAAGCATCTGGAATACAATCCTGGACACTCATACCTCAGTGCTCTTCCCACTGTTAGAATGGTTATGTCTGGTCAAATCAAAACATCTCCACTCAAGCAAGGGATATAAACGGTCTTATCCAACACCTGGCATTTTCAGTCTTTGCATCTACTGCTTTTTGTCACATCTCTGATCAGAACACAGTAATGCATAGTACATACTGTCTACATGATACACTACATACAATGGCACTGACCACAGTCAGTAGCTGTGCTGATGCCCTGACCTTGCTGCTGACCAGGAAGAAGTGCCACAGTGCTACTTTCTATGTCTTGATTTAAAGTTTATCTGCAACAGTCACAGTGCTGAATATGGGCTATGAAATGGAAGACCATAAACTTCCTGGACTAGCTACCTTGAAGAATTTCAAGGAGCTAAATGCTGGGAAATGAACCACCTTCTCTAGTTATCTAGAAAAAGGTTTATAGTTTTTTTTTCATGGAAAGTGTCAGATGAATATCTGTGTCCTAATTGTAGTTCTAGATTTCCTCAGAAGACATGTGGCTTTACAGTCAATAAGAGATGTAGGTGTCAAAGATTATTCATTTAGTCGTGAGCATACAGAATGTAAACCAGAGCTACAGGTGAAGTCTCAGATTTCCTGCAATGCTGCCAACACTGTGAACAGTCAATGTTATACAGAGTCATGCTGTGGCAGGTATGAATTTCAGGATGTCCCACAAGCCCATGTGGAGGGCAAATCAATTGCTCCAGGAAATAAAGGATGATATGAGGCTGCTAACTGCAAGAGGAAATGGATCAATTGAGTGCAAGATACTCAGAGGATGGAAACAAGGCTCTTCTAGAGTAAGTTATTTTGAAGGGGATCATATCTTCAGTCCTGCTTCTCAGCCAATGCAGAGCAGCTCAAGGGTAACATACAAGTCATGAGCACATGTAAGTGCTTAAAGGAATCCAGCCTACTTGGCAGGGCTTGTTTGCCAGGAGAGTGCTTGCTGGAACCCAAGTGCAGCTCTCTCTACTCTCAGCTCTCCCACTCCCAAGCACTGCTGGCTGCTTTGCGAGCAGCCTCGTACACTTCGTGCTGCACTTGCCTGAGGCTGGAAATTCATCTCCATGATTCTCTGTCCTCCTAGCCTGCCGCTAGTTTTCATGGGATATTTTCTCCCAGCAATAGCCTGGCTCCTAGTATCTCTCTTTTTCTGTGCTGGGTCTATTTCCCCCTCCTAATTATTCATGCAGGAGAGCAGATGGCAGGGGGAGTGGATTTCTCACTTGCTGGGAGTGTGCTAGCTTATACAGACACTGGGTTTTGTCACACAAAAGGGGAATAATGCCAACGGCAGAGGAAAGCAAGATTTTCCGGAGCATGGTTCCTAGCTTCCCCTATTCTCTGCTCTTCCTAATAATATAGTTTAATATAGTTTAGGCATAGTATAGTCTGGGCAAAACTGTTCACTCCTCAGTGTGTATTTGTGCCAGTTGCATCACATCACATATTGTTCTCTCATTTTAAATTTTTTAATTTTGCTGAGAAAACAATTCACAGCGTATCATTTATCAAAATGAACTTTTTCATCTCAAGAAGCAGCTACATCAATACCTTCCCAAATATTAAGGAAGAATATTTCCTGACCAGTAGACCTCTGCAAATCTTCCACATTCAGACAGTGCAGGTTAATGAGAGAAGTAGAATATGAACAGGACCTTTCTGACCAAGTGGAGGAAATTTGTAAGCACACTTTACTTGCAGGTGCACTGGGATGCTCACTAACCACCCCTATGCCTGAGTCAGTGATGAAATCGTTACTAGGACAATTCCCAATAGGCAGCCTGTACAGGCCATGCTGTTTTCAAATCCAAGAGAATTTACTATCTAAGAAATAGGTCATTCCATGCCCATTGGCCTCAGTGCCTAAGGACACTACTGGGCATGTATAATTTATTGGACTGGATGTAACTGTGCTACAAGCACCCACACACAGGCATTTTAGTTCTGCTAGTGAAAATGACCTTCTCATTCATGCGCTGAAATATTGGCATTCAGATGTGACTGCGACAATTTATTGGTAAGGCTTGTGTCCCAGTTATCACATCACTAAAATAATAGCACTAAAATACAATGAGTATACAAACACACTTATTGGCCCTTTCAGCCTGTTCAGCTCTAGCTGATAAGCAAAGCAATTGCTGTAGGTAGCATCGTTAACAAAGAACAGAAATGATGCCTTCAAATCAAAATTTTGACCATTGGTTTTCTAGCAATAACAACATGCTGTCAGTTTTCGATTTATGGTCACTCTCAGTGAATACCCCAAGAACAGTATAGAGAAAGAAGTCATTGGTAAAGGCCACTGGGGTCTGTCCTATTTTAATTGAAGCAACAATACTGTCTTTGACTGCTTCACAAGCACTGCCAGATTTTCAGAGTTTTTGATGTTTTTAAAAAGCATGAACTGAAATGACCTTGCAGAAAACTACATGCAACTGAAAACAGCTATTCAGAATGAATGGACAAGTCAACCATGTTCAGATTTTAATCTGTGGCTTCAAAAACTTCCCTCTCAAGCTGTAAATTAAGGTGACTGAGTCATAAATCACTGGAGTTGCAGTATGGTAAAGCTGGTGAGAGAAGAAATATCAGATCTGTCTGATGTTTAGCTGACTAAAGCAGAAGCTCTATTTCAATTTTATGCGAAGGGAATGAGCAGCAAAAGCCAATAGTCTTCTAAGCAGCAATCTACTGGTTTATCACAAGTTTTGCAGAGAAAAGAGAAAAGAGAAATGAGAAAAAAAAAGAAAGAAAAATACAAAATCCACATGACAAAATAATTTAAGGTGCTGTCTTAAGACATCAGAACCTATATAATTAAATCTTTTGTAAATTCAAACTCAACTTTGCTTCTACTTTTCATCAGTGATGCTAGACTATCAAGATAACACCAAGAAAAATTACATGTCTCACAGAGGAGGGCAACAGTGCTCTGAGAAGGAAGAAAAAAAAGAAAAAGAAATTACAACATTCCTCAGTCCCATCACACACAACGTGCACTTTCAATCATATGCAACATGCAGTGCATATGTCTCCCCTCTGGGACCACTTAATAGACACATAAATTAGATTATTGTGGCTATCATGTGCCTATTAATCAACTTCTCTTTAAATGGGCCCCTACAATGTGTAATCAGGGCATAGCTTTTTGCCATAAAGTCAGTCAGAATCTTTAATTTTCACACTATAAAAGAAGTAGCGCGTTCAAAGAAGGAAGTTACAAGAAGGCAAATGAAGTAATCTTCCAAGAATCAGCAGGAAAACATGAACCCAGATCAGCGAGGTTTTGGTTTATAAATCTTACGATGATTAATCATTTTATCAGGAGTTCAGTATCCTGAAGCCAATGTTGCATGATGGAATTCATGACTACTTCGGACTTCTACCTTTATTGCTTGTTGAGTTTGAGACTTGTTTGAACACTTCAGAGTGCAACAATGGGAATTTAGGCAAGGGATCATGAAAAGTTTTTTGTGAAGTGCTATGTCTTTTTATACAAAACCTGAAAACATGTAGGGCTGCTTACTGCAGTAAAGACATGTTGGAGTATCAACAGCCTTCAGAGTCAACCACGAGGCTCTTCTGAGCAATCTTAGTTCCGTTTGCAGAACAGGGCCTTGGGAAACCACTCCTAGTCACCAGGGCTATTCCAAGTACACAAGATCATTCACATTAGTACCCAGAGCTCTACTCTCTGGCCCCATTAACATTCGCAGTTTGTAATACCAGTGTGCTTTTCTTAGCGTCACTGTGATAAGCAATCCATAGCTATGTTTTCTCTTACAGTGCTCTCTGGGACAGCATATGTGAGTCCGACCCTGTTACTCACCACTGGACATAAAGTGAACTGCTGCTGAAATCTTCTGCCAGAAAACCTGACTGACTAGTTTTCCCTGTATAGGGATGATAGATACTTTCTGTTTGCATGAATGATGTTAAGAGAATCCAATCTTCATTTTCCACAGCAGGGAAAAAACATTTCAGGTTAGCTCCCAGTCCTGTAAGTCACATACTTTCCTCATCAGAGATTGGTAGCAACCCTATCACACACTTTTTCCATGCTTTATAACTGGGATCTCCTCCTCCCTCTCTCTAAACTGTTACTGACTCCCTGGCAGGGTTTATTTCCTTTTCTACATTTTTCTTCTCTTCTCCCAATTTGTTCCAATTGATTTAAGCTGAGGCTGTATCGATCTGCTGAGGATGTGTGTACAAGGGAATTTCTTGACAACTCTGAAGCTGCAGGTCTTTGCCTATTGGTGAGTGAGTGTGACGAAGTCAGAGGTGCCGGGTCAGATCTCAATTATTTATTTACTGAGCACAGTTCTCTCCTGTGTCAGCCCTGTCATCACTCTTTATCTGGCTAGCAGAAGGACATCAATAGCCACATGAAATCATGGTAGTTCCTGTCTCTCCTAACCCCTCAGACAGACAGAAAAGAAACAACAAATGAACAAACAAAAGCAATACAGAGCCAAATAGAACAATAGGTAGAATAAACAGCAGTACAGATTTTCAGTCAGTGAATTACTTAAACTAGTACTTGCAGTTCTAGCTTCTGGTTAATCTCAATTTTTATATGCTTTTCAAAGTAATGTAGCTCTTTCCTTGGACATGAAACTGCTATTCTACCCATCTTTCATGATGAGCAGAGCATTTTCTTTTCCTTAGGCATTATGATCCCCCTCTCCAGGCAGCAGAGGCTATTGGAAGCCCCACAACCCTCATCACTGCCACATCAGTTCTCAGTCTCAAACTTTAATGTTTCAAAGTTACCAAATGTTCATCTTGGGTCACAACAACACTCAGTGATGTTTTATAAGAGCTCATTATTGGTTAATGAAACAGATAGGTTGTTTGCCATGAACCAACTCACATCATCCTTCCAGCCAGTCTTCTTTCTGAGGCTTCCCCAGATAGGCTTCCAGGCATTATTCACAAGTGTGCCAGCACTTCAAACACACTATATTCCTCAGACATTTGGATCGGCTTTGAAGGACGGATGTAGCTGAAGTGGGGCTGAGCTGAATGCATGAAATGTTTGCTTCTCTTTGTGTCACACAAAGCTCTCCCATTAACAGTTTCTGCAATGCTAGGTCTTTTTGACATCGAGCATGAGAACTGTTTGTGAAAACAGATAAATCCTTTCATTTGGAGGGTGCCCAGCATGCAAGAAAAGGGATTTGATAAAATTGGAGGTCTGCTGTAGTACAGAAAGCAGATATACCTAATTGTTTGCAAGATATTCTCTGGCTACAGAAGCCACAGCACAACCAATGTTAGAAAAAAGGAAAAAAAAACAGGTGGGTGCAATAAGGGTTTTAATTGAGGAATGCAAACATAGCAGATACACTTATGTGCTCGTTTGGTAAATTTTTATATGTAGAAATAAAGAGGCCCATAAGAATTGATACCAAACAAACATATGAAACCTGTTAGACTAGTTTCCAGAGATGGTGCCATTAGAGATTAATGTTGACACTGATCAGTATATATTGTACTGTATTTCCACCCCCCGTGCCTCTTAGATTTGTACTGTTGCCCAATAAATTTGATTTTCATTATTATGACTCAGAAGCCAAAGGCTTTGTATTGATCTGACAGTGCAGGGTCTCAGGAATTGTCTAGACTTGTTTCAGCGTGAGCTGGTTTAGATTGTTCTAACAATAATGGAACCGTTGCTTAAAGCTGTTTTATTTTCACCTTAGTTTAGAGTACTGTCAAGTAGCTATTTTCTGTGGACTGACATACTACAGACAGCAGAACAGCATTGTTGGGGAAGAGCACAGATACAGGACAATATCAGAAGCCCCAGACAGTGAACATGAACTGTAATGATTAGTGAATGCCAGCTATAGAAATTCAGGGCCTTATTGTTTAGATAAAAGCAGTTCTGGCGATAACAATTAGGAATCAATAAAAGGTGAGAATGCAAGAAGGTGGATTAAGTAGCAAAAAAAAAAAAAAAAAAAAAAAGAGGAAAAAAAAAAGCAATTAAAAAAACCCCAAAAACAAAAAACAAGGTCCTAAAACTAGGGAATAAATAGTCATCAGCACCAAACCCGCAAAAGAGGAATAAATCTCCGCTACAGACAGCACAGCTCTCCTGGGAAGACCTTGGGTACACTGGCAGATCATCAGAATCTTCCCCTCACACAAACATCAATTTTTGTATAATAATTTTAGCTGTATCAATGAGACTTTTCTGTATTTGCTTGGATTATGAGCATATAGAATTTTAGCAAGACAAACAAGTAGGATTATTTGCCTATCAAAAGAATAAATCATTGCTGCTCTCACCTGCACCTCATTGTACACCTTTTGTGGTATGGGTGACTAGCAGAAAGCAACCACAAATGGTTTTAAAGCTTCTTACTCTGATACTGGAGCTTCAGCACACTGATTTGTTTGGACTCACAAAGATGCAAGGGACAGATGTCTAACTTTATATATTTTTTCTTTCAGAGGATCTTTCACAGCTGTGTTAGACATACACCACAGGATCTGGCAGCAGTCTGCTTTTTTTCCAAGAAGGGAATTCTGCTCTTATTTGTAAATAACACAAACATTTTCATGGACTTTACATTATCTTCAGTTTATCAGTATTCTGACTCTGGGGCTCCTGGGAGCTTTCAGGCTATACTACATACCAAAACTAATCTTGCTAATCCTTTTATCCAGAATTATCTAACAGCCTTTCTTGACCTGACATTATCAGCTATGTCGAACGAGTGGTGATTCTGCAGAAATACTGGTAGAAACAATATTGCGAATACAGAAACTTGGAACTTAATCAGCAGTGAACCTTTAGTTGGTCAACTATAATCATTTTCTGAAGCCAAAGAGTAGGATGAAAAATTACAGCATACACTAAAAGAAATCCCCATCCAGCCCACAAGATCAGAGACCAGCAAATAGTACTACCAACAGCAAAACCTTTCCTCTTCCTGGTAACAATCTTAACTGGATAGAGATAACAGTGCTTCACTAAAACAAAACCAAACTCTCAGAATACAATAAATGTATGACATTTTTCAGTCTTGTGATTAGGAAAATTTTTGTTGTCCTTAGTCAGAATGAAATATATCATTTTTTATAAAAATAATTCAGCATCTCCAACACGAAGATTTTCAGGAAGTGTTCTTCCTTTGCTATGTTTCTGTCTCCGTTGATCAGAGGAGAAGCCAATTTTTAAACCTTAAAGGGATGAAAGCTCTGTTTCTGGATCAAGTCTACTGTATACATTGTGTGCCACTTGGTCTTTATGCCAGGGAAGAGTTCTGAAACTGTCTCTCAGACAAACAGACTGAAATGAGCCCCATCCTACACTTCAGCCATAGAATTAATGCTATATGGGGCTGACACTAAACTGAGAGAATGTATATCAGAAATTACAGACAGCGAAATGATTGCCACCACTACCAATTCTGTCCTGCCATCAGCTGTCAAGTATGAGCAATCCTGATACCAGGAGAGCTCTAGTTTATAGTGGTTAGAACAGAAAGGATGCATTTTTTGTATCAGCAGAAACAGCTGGTAATTTTACCAGAGTAGAGATTACAGCACGCTGCCTTCAGTTCTGACATGCCATTCAGCGAGTACCTGTTGCTGGTTACCAAACCTCTAATCCATGACTCAGGAAAGAACCAGAAAGTGAACTACTACCTGATGTGCACGTGGACTTCTGAGATACATCAAAGCCATGGCACCGTATATGAAGTGAAGGCTGTTGTACCAGAAAATTTCACCGACAACACTGTCCCTTGGCTAGCCAGACGTAGATGGGAGGGAACACAGCTGGCCTAGAAAGTAACCACCCCCTGCCTGAGCATCTTGTCCTCTCTAGTGGAGGTAGTATTGCCCTTAATCGGTCACTGAATCTAGTCTTCCACAGAGATAAAACATCCCTCAGGAAACAGTGTCTTGGCTGCTGGTTGTTCAGGCATGTGTACAGACAACTTTCCTGACCTTACCCAGAGAAAACCTCCGTGAGGCTGACTCCTACTGTTCTGGACCATCTGGATGCATTAATTCTAAAGTACTGTAACAGAAAAGCAGCCCATAATGTATCAGAAGAAAATATGCAGTGTTATCTGTGCACCAGGTATGAAGTAGATTGAGTATTCTCACCAGTTGCCATGTAACATTTGTACTGTGCACAAACATTGCTCTCACATGAAACAAGACCTCATTGACCAGATGGTTCCAGTTCTTTTACTGTTGCTTTATCAAATGCTTCGGAACTCATTACTGTGATAATATATTAGGGTAAATAGGTCACTTGCTACAAACCAAAATTTTTCTAGTGACACATCTACATTCTGCAGGGCTCCAGGGGTTGTGGTTCAAGCTTCAACACCTACAGGAAGCAGTTTTTCTAACACTAGAAAAAAGAAAACAGCAGCAATTACTTTTTTTTTCATTCCTAGGGACATCACCCACACCTAGAAGTAGGCTACAACACCTTATTTTGAAGAACAGTATGTGAAGTACAGGATATAGTGATCACACTCCATTCTATGAAGTATTCAGCTCTTGTAACCAAGGCCATGCAGTTACCACAGTAAGGTATCTCTTGTACTATTATATGTCTGATGCAAGTCACTCTCTCTTTCAGATGGAAACAGCAAACACACTCCAGGCTAAAATTTTGTAGAATGTAATTCCAGCCAAAATTGGATAATTATGGGATTACTCTGATGCAAATATATCAATAGGAAAAAGCATCATCTGCTGCCTTTCCTTCCATTTTACTCACAGCATTTCTGTCACCCTGATTTGTTTCTCTTTTGCTACAGAAGCAAAGGGTAATCCTGTTGTGAAACTACCTCCCATTCTGGTAATTAATTTATTGCTTGAAGGAACACAACTAAATGACTTAATTTCATTTTGAAATGAACAGTGCTTTGCAACTCCTTTTGCAGAAATAAAATGGAGCTGTCTTTCTTCTGGATCATGCTGTACTTTCTTAGCATTGCATGCTTGGTAAATTATATTAGCAGAGCACTAAGCTGGCAAAAGATGCATGATACAGGCTCAAATGTAAAATCAAAACCTGTTTATTTGGAAGAATAAAGGATATCGACCCCCGTGGGGTAGGATTCTCAACTTGATCCTGCTCAAACTCTACAGGAATAGGTATAGAAACTCATCAGCTGCAGTTACCCACATATAGTAGAACGGAACCTCAAATTCAGCTGTTTCAGCCTTGAGAGAAGCTTGTACTGTGAAATGGTAGAGAGACATTTCAGAAATGAAATTGAAGATTTTCTTTTCATTAGTTAATGCAACTTTGAATGAAGTTATCAGCACTTGAGGACACATTTGAAAATCAAGGATCACTGCTGTGATGTTATCAGGATGGAAACAGGACAACAGACTTTGTGTTTTATGTTAAAAGCAGAATTTTTTTCTTTCAGCAATTTGTAGGCAAAGTAGTTGTCTTTTACAAACTTCCTCCACTGACATCAGCTATTAAAAAACAAAAACAAAAACAAAAACACTGTTTTGCCTTCTGAACAAAATATTTAAGTAAATCACCAGAAGTGAACGGTATTAACTGCAGTTCAGAATGCTTTAACCATCTGGACTAAGTATTAAAGCCTACCAGAGTACATACAGCCTCATGCTGCAACTTCAGGCAGTACTTGCTGTATATAAGATGGACACTGAAGCTTTTCAAGGCCTCATTTTCTCAATGTGTTAAATATCCACACATCATGTTTAGGTAGGGTAGGGCAGAAGAGGTCCCCAAACAGTACAAACTAGAACCAGGACTTGCCTTCGTGTAACAACCATAAAGGAGCTTCTGCCTCAGGTAACAAAGGTGAGTAGATCTGGCTTGCACTGCCCTCAGAAAGTGGTCACCTTCCTACATATGAGCACACATATGAACCAAATGGTGATCATTCCCAGGTGAGAGCAACCCATGATACTTTCTTGGTCAGGAAGACTCCAAAAGTCATAGAGGCTTGCTGCTAACAATGACAGCGTTGTGGCATAAATACAGAGAGGAGATAAAAAAGGTGAATGCGATGAACACAAGCTCTAGACTACCTGCATTACTAGCAGGCTTGTGTTTTACCAACAGAACTAGTCCAGGCATTATCCAAAAGGTTTTCATCACACCTTGGAGAAGAGCTCTATCTACTGCAGAGAATAACATCTGTGAAGACATCTACATTGTTTAGGAAATCACAGGGAAAATAGCAGGTAATGTTTTAAATGCTGACTTTAAGAGGGCACAGATAGCATCTTAAAAAAAAAAAAAAAAAGTATTAAAGCACCACTTACCAACAGTGTGACACACAACAGCCATGTGGAGAAAGAAAGTTTCTATATGTTATTTTTAAGACTTTTACAGAAGATTAGCATGAGCTGCACACAAAAACACGTGAGGAAATTTATGTTTGAAGACGTGATAGAATACACAATGCATTTTGTATTTAGGCAAGTGTTTTTTACATTCCCTGAAAAACAAAACTGGATTCGATGATCTCTAGAGGTCCCTTCCAACCCCTATGATTCTGTGATATTACAGTAGAATATTAGTGTTCATTTAATATGAAGAGATACTGATATTATCTTTTCGGAAAATTCAGTGGTAAGCTACCCAAGGAAAAAAAAATAGAGATCACGTGTATGTGTATATGCATAGAAATTTAAATTGCAAAGAGCCTGAAAGAAGTTCGCTGTGTTTCAGTGTTAAGTAGATGAACCAATTCCATAGACTAGGCAGTTTTTCCCACAGCATGAAGGTTTAAGACACCACCTCTGAATTTATTTTATTATTCTGAAGGATTATACAAGGCAGAAACACTTCAGTTTATGTTTGATACTGTTATTAAGGAGGAGACAGAAGAAAATATCACTTAAGTGCATTCTGAGGGACACTACGGACATGGATAGGGCACAAGTGTGCTACAAGACTTTGCACAAGTGAAAGACTGAATCCTAGCCTGATTCAGTTAAAGAATTTTAGTTTATTTTATTATTAGAGTGAGCTGTGCAAAATTGTTCAGCAGAGAAAGGTCTGCATACTGAGCTACCACAGGTGAAGAACTGTCAACAGAAACACACTCTCTCTGAAACGTGACACTAATGGAAACTTCAGAAAGCAAAAACTCTGGAAATACTGGAACAAAGAGTGACTAGAGATCTAGATCAGCCACATCACCCAGAACACCCACATCAGTTTAACTTTGTTTAAGACTCAACAGCTGGGTGCAAACTCTAGCCAAGCTATTTAATAGGAGTGCAACTTTGCCCCCTTGCCTTAGTCCCCACATTGACTTCTTTCAATAGAAATCAAACACCAGATTACTCACCTGAAATATATGTCATCAAACAATGAGAGAGACCTCACTCACAGCACAACAAGATTGCATGCCTAAGGTGACTTTTGGTTTCCCATAGCACATCACAAAATAACAAACTCTAGAATGCAACTTTGGTTTTAGGAAGTTGGCTTCTGAAACCATTTAAGCTTCACCCTTAGATGTCAGAAATGCATCAGCTCCTTCCCTTGGCTTACACTACCCTTTCACAATGATTGCATATTTAAAATTCTGAGTGGTATTTTAGCAAAATAGGAGTACAAATCTTAACTGTTCAAGTGAATAAACATTGCATGTCATTCAGTGCCATGCTTAAAGACACTATTTGCAGGATTAACGTGTTCTGTTTACTGCCTGTGGGACAGGGCACCAAATGATGCCTGCTTCACATGTGCTAGAGCCATGCTATCCAGGGAGAAATTAGTTACACAGAACATTGGGACTTGCAGGGAGAGAGAATGAAACAGTATGCCTACCTCCAGGGACACTACAAGGCCAGAGGTAATGGAAGATATTAGTGTTCTACAGCAGCAACAGACAATCTACATTAACCAAGGCAACCATTTAAGCATCTCCATAACAAGGAATTATCATCTTTCCTACCTGACTGTTCAGAAGAATGACTAGAAGGAATTTTATGGCTTCTTCCCTCCATCCTGGATAAGACACTTTGGGACTACTGAGCAGTGCCTGAAGAAGCATGAAAGACAAATTCTATCCTCTCTCACTGAGTTTGCAATGGAGACCACAACTATTGATAAATATGTTATCAAACTGACAGTGTAGCATTTGCTCATTTGGGTTCATTTGCCTCCATGGAATCCATCAGGAAAAATTAATGTCCTGGCTGGCAATAAACTTTTTCAGAGCCGAAGTCTTCCAGCTTGCCTGCAGGGAATTAATTGCCTTTCAGTATGATTGAAGGCCTGTACATCACTGCTGATCTGCACCTCATTAAATTGGTACTGAAGACTTCAGACCTGCTTCCTTCCTAATGTCGCTGTGACAGCAAGAGCTTGGCATTGCCATGAATAAGGAGCTACCACATGTTAAAATCAGACATCTACTGGAACTAGAGGTAGCTCTCATTAGGAGCCATGCAGGCAGGTAAATAAGCATTTAAGTACCAACTTCCTATGCTACTCCCCACTACTTAGTCACTATCCCCCACTATCCCTTATTAATACAAAATTGATAGCATACTACTTTTTTTTTTTCTTTTTCCCCACAGCATCCTAGTTTGCTTTTTTCCTTTTTTAGATGATTTAAAGAAAAGTTGGACACATAGGAAACTGTCTCAGGCTCCAGTCAACGTGTAAATCTTCATCACCAAAGCCTCAGTCTTACCACAGGCTGCTCATGCCATTAAGGCAACTATCTAAATACATCTGGGGACTTTATCTGCCAATTTACAGATGAGGATGGGGAAAAAAAGAACAACTTTGGAGCGTGACCATGGGAAAGATGCTTATATTTGCAGGTCAGCCCTTACAGATGAAAGGAAAAGTCTTATGAAGCAGATACTGAGATAAGCTCCTGATTATCCTGTTCACAGGTCCAAGTATAAAATATTACTCATGGAGCTGACACAGCTATGTCTTTTCTCACAGAGCAACAGAAACTTATGCATCTTTACAGCTTATCAAATACCTGCTTTCCATCTTCACCCTCCTGAAAACAGGTTGAAGTCTCAAGGCCGTATCTCCTCTTAAAGAACTGGCAACTCATCATTTACTAATTGTTAGAGGACTCTGTTGTTCATGCAGTCATGAATCACTGCTAAGCTTCTAAAAGAATGAACCAAAGATTTAGGGGCAAGAGGCCTGGCTCTATTCTTATTTCCTTATTCTTCTCTTGATTTCTAAAATACTAGAACATTAGATAAGTCCAAGTTTTGTACAGGAGGTTCTAGAAACAAGAGGTTAGGAAGATCCCTTTAAAAGTGAGACTCTTCTCAAGTGTATCTACTTCTTCAGACAATGCAAAATTCTAGACCAAAACAGCTTCTCTCTAGTTTACTCCAAATAAATCCTTGCTGTCATTTTAATAACTAATTTCTCATTTGGAAGTCTGAAACCCATCACTGAGAGAAAAGTGCAATCATTTATTCTTATTTTCCTTAAATAGAGGAGAAAATTTATGAGATAAGGAAACAAGTGCACATCAGGGATGCTAGGAACTCAAGACTTGGTAAAAACTGTTGTTATTCTGCCCCTAATAAAGAATGAGGTGAGAATTAAGACAGTAGCAAAAAGATCACTGACACAGCCTGTTTCCGATGCATATGCACACATTCTCCTGATACCTGAAGACCTTGTGTACAGATACCTTGTTTTGGAATAAGTTATTAATTTGCTTTGGCCACGTTAGGTTTGTTTGTGTGGGACTGAATGATGAAATGTGAGAATCTCAGACATCTCAACTTCATATTGTGCACACCCTTCTGGATGGGCTTATAGCACGTCCCTGGGAGACAGCAGGTATGTGTGGGAGCTGGAGTGTGCTTGAGATGGTGGCAGATGACCCATCACTTCACATTCCCTTCCAAGCATACTCGTGAGAGTTTTAAAAAGCAGCTCTGGAGACAGAAACCCTATTCATGACGTATCCCACGTTAGCGCACAATTTGCTTTCAACACTAGCTTGCAGTTCATCTCTGTACATTTGAGAGAACAAAGAATGTATTGCTTCAGAGTTATCACATTCAGAAGTCTTGATAGAATTTTCTTCTGCGGGAATAAACTCAGCTGTAAATAGGTTTGACTTGGCTAATAAGTGCTGCATTAGCATCTTTCATTGTACACCATTACCTCCTTACTAGTGGGCAGCTCAGGGTAGAGAATGTAAAGAAAGAACATACTTCAAGGAAAACTTTTCATGCTGGAAAACACTGATTTCATCCAGTCAAAGAGATCATGGAGGACTTGAACACTTTTAAAATACCACTGGAGATTTATCTCTCCAAATTGTGACATCTACTTCTGGCAATTCTAGCTGTTCCACATCATCTCTGACCACATTTTCATATATACTTTGTGACCAAGGTCAGGCACAAGCCATACCCTGGTCACACAAAATGAACATGCCATAGTTAGTACTATTTTATCTGAAAGATCATGTTCAAAGCTCAATAATTTCTCTTGCTAAAGAATGTGACAGGCCAACTGTTACCTCTGATCCTTTTTATTAGATCAGACCTGCTGAGATTTTACCAGCTACTGAAAGAGAGCACTGAACTGTGAAGAGTATCCATTGTTAGAAAACCTGCAGCAGCAGCACCTTTCAGATGGCTTCCCCTGAGCTGAGCAACATCTAATTTGCAAAATAGAAATTAGAGCTGAAAACTAAGAAGAGGCATGACATGTCAAAAAAGCATAACCTAAAATTAAAAGAAAACAAAGAAGCAACCACGAGAACAACTTTCCTCATGGCAATTAATAAATCTTGAGCTCTATTTACATTTATCATGTGAGCCAGAGTGTGCCCTGACAGCCAAGAGGTCAACAGCATTTTGGGGTGCATTAAATACAACATAGCAAGGCAATCAAAAGAAGAGATTCTCCCGCTGTATTTAGAGTAATAGAATCATCAAGGTTGGAAAAGACCTACAAGATCATCTAGTGCAATCGTCCACCTATCACCAATAGTTCTCACTAAACCATGTTCCTCAACACAACATCCAAATATTCCTTGAATACCTCCAGGGTGACTCAACCACCTCCCTGGGCAGCCCATTCCAGCGCCTGACTGCTCTTCTGGAGAAGCATTTCCTAACATCCAGACTGAATCTCCCCTGGCACAACTTGAAGCCATTCCCTCTAGTCTTGCCACTCGTTACAAGAGAGAAGAGACAACCCCCAGCTCGCTACAACCTCCCTTCTGGTAGCTATAGAGAGCTATAAGGTCTCCCCTGGACCTCTTCCTCTCCAGACTGAAATTTTGGTTAGCCCTGAAGTGGTCATGCTGTTGGACTTGACAGTCTTTGTAGGGGAGAGTGAGCAAATGGCTGTGTGTTACTAATCCTCAGTTGGGTTAAACCACAGCTTAAGTCTTATTTCTCTCACAGACTTCCTATGTGCTTTCTGCTCTGATAGTTTTCTGCTTTCTGTAATCAGGATAGGGCTGCTTGTACACAAAAGGATTTAGGCAGTTGTCTTTTTTTCTAAAAGCTTTCAACCACTATATTTAATTATCGGTTCAATGGCATTTCGAGATTTTTTGATGCTTCTTTACTGGGAGAAAGAAAAAAAACTTTCTGTTGCAGCAGGGCTGGGATAACTGTATTTTTCCAAATTCATCTGAAATCAGGAGCCATAGTCTTCTGGAACCTGCTAGGAAGGAGGCTGTGAGGTTGGCACTTTCCACCAGAGCACTGGTGCAGGGCCTCCTTGTTTGCACCCAGACTCAGTAAAGAGCACACAACTCAGTAGTACTGCCATTGACAACAGCTAGGCCATTAACAAGATGGAAAGTTAAAAATGGAAAGTTCAGAGGTATTTTAATGCAGTTACAATGAGTGCATCACAGATCATCCTATGGTCTCCTTAGTCTGCCTCCTGGTTCTTACACTGAATCACATTTGCTCAGCAGTGGAGATTTTTTCTTGTGTTTTTATTTTTATTTCTTTATTTTTATTTATTTATTTTTTAAGTAGAAATCCCATGTTATACTTTTAATTTCATAGGGTTGAAGCCATGACACCACTGAACTACATCCACTGTAGAAGTGGGGAAAGAAGAGCCAACTCTACAGCTGCAGGGAAAGGAAGGTTTGGCAAAAACAAAACAAAACAAAAAAAACTGCAATTCTAAAGGGTACCATAAGACAAGGATCACGCAAGTTGTGAGTCACTACAGTTTTCCTTTAACAACCACCATATAGCAAGGTACATAGAAGTCAGTTTTTCTGCTTTGCATAACACCACAGCAAACATCCTACCTTGCCATGATATAAACCAGCAGTTCCATATAATATCATCGTGGGATCTAAAATAAGCAACATATTTTCAGAAGTAAGGAAGAGGAAGGATGAAGACTACCACATCCAGCTTCCTTTGATCCCTTCAAGAAAACTATTCTCAGAGACAGCTTAAGAATCTGCAGTAGCTAGTTCCTTATGCAACTCCATTGCTCTAAGAATGTGAAAACAAATTTTTCATACATATAGTTCAGTTAGCGCATACGGCATGCAGAACAGCTCCATCACTAACACGAGGTATAATTTTCAATATATATATATTTTTAATTTGTTTTATGAATTTACTCACCCACTTCCTAATAACATAATCCACTTCTTGTTGGACAAAGCTTTTAGGCACAGAGGAGAGAGAAAGCATTGGAGTTACAACACGCTGTTGATGGCTTTTAAAATGTTAAAAGGAAAGTTGTGCTCTCATGATTCAGAAACAGCATAAAGAGAGGAACTTACTTATTCTCTTATGTAGAATAAACAAGATTCCTAACAAGAAAGCTAGGGAACACAAACACATCTCAATTTAAGATACGCTCATTATAATGTGTAGTACTCTCCGAAGATTATAGAGACTTATAATACAAAGCATTTGAAAGCATTTGTCTGTGACAAATAAAAATAAAATAAAAATAAATATAATTGGAGAATTGTGAGTGAAAGCATTTTGAAGGAGTGACACGTAGCTAGAATTTTATGATAAATTTATTCTCTCTTCGGAAAGAAGATTTCACAAGTTCTTTTCATGATTTCAAAATATTCCCACACCAGACTTCAGAAAAAAATAAATAAATAAAACCCTTCCTCCTCTCAACTTTCCCACATCACTGAACTCACATCTAAATGGAATATAAACTACTTTTGCTTTCCTGAAAATAAACTAAAAAAATAAAAATAAAAAAAATGCAAATACCAAATTCCCTCATTAACAGGCAAGTTCACTTTTTCAGGCCAGCTCCTGTGATTTCAAGGTGACATGTTCCATTCTCATAAGGCATATGGGAGATAAAAGCCACAGGTTTCCTTCCTCACCTAATGGGACTATAAGTGCCCAAGCTTCATGGGGAAGCCATTCATAGCTTTGAAGGTTGTACTGGCAGGCTATTAATTCCATAGTTTTCATACCAGCTACTTAAATATTTAAACTCTCGACACCTCTTAATTATATTCTTCCCAACTGAAGGTTTACCTCTGTGAAGACATTTACTGGCTGCCCAGCATCCTAGTGTTGATGTCCCAGTAGAGTACAGTTGCAAGCCAGCAAACAAAGAGTTAAGGCTGGAAATAAGTGATGTACACACCATAACCAGCCTTCATTTAGTCTTGGACTATAAGCATAGCACATTATTTGTGACACTACCCCAAATATGTTTGATGCATTCCTACATGGCATGGCTAAGCACAGGGGTTCAGCAAATTTAAGGAGAAATGTGAGAAGGCAAAATGGGTTAAACAGCTCAGATGGCAGCTGTTCTTGTCCCTGAAAAGAAAATGTCTTCAATTATTCATGCTCAGCTTAAGCTGACAATGAAGCCAGCTTCAACACAGCTATTCTTCTGCATTATTCATACCATGGACTTAGTAAAGCCTCTGCAAAGATATGTTATTGTAGATGGATGGAGCCTACAAATGGTTCAGAAGGCAAGCTTTCTCAAATGAAATGAGGAAAACGTGCATCTGGGCGAGACTTAAATATGAAAATTTACTCAGTGTTCCTTAGAATGTGCAGATGAGGCCTACTTTATCTGTGAGATACTGAGTCTTAGAAGCTTTGTTGAGGTACAAGAGGAAGCAGTGAATATTTTATCTCAGGTGCATGGTCAGTGTTGACATTCCCCTCCAGGAGATAAAAATATTGATGGAATCCATTTAACATAATGGTTACTGTAGCACAATAGGCCTTTTGTACTTGTTTCTGTTTGGCTGGAGGGCCAGGAAATCTCAGCTCCTTCAAAGACTCCAGGTAGTTTTCAGACCAATTTCAGCGAACAACTGCATCCCTACTAACAGCTATGTTCCTGTGGCCATCAGCAGCTGCTCTCTGAAAAATAACAGAGGGCAATCAAGGTTTTACACCCGTGCATGAAATCTCAGCAGACACCATTCTGTTGTCTTTCAGACAACACCAAGCATTATGTCTCTTCTTTATGAGCCCAGAGCAGAGCTTATCTGCAAGAACTATAGAACCCTGTTCAGTGGAAGCAACATGCAACCAAGTTAACTGAAACTTTCTTCACATTTTAGAGTCACCCCTCCCATTCTTCTCAGAACCTGGTGTTCATTAGAGTAGCAACTAATTGAATATATTCAGAGGCCCCAAGTTTTCCGGCAGAAGTTGTCTGTTTCAACAACTGAGAATAACAGAGCGTGGGCTGGAGAGACTCAGTAAAGCTCCTTTGAGCAAGCTAGACAGAGACCTGTTCTGAAGCACTTTCAGTGCAGCTGAGAAGTTCTTCAGGAACCCTCAAAACCAGAAAGGTCTCTCAAAGCAACATAAACTGAGGTGGTTTATTTCTGGTTCACCTGATCATTCATCTGCAATTTTATTCCAGAGACTGAAACACAGAGAAGACCTAAAACTTGTTGAAATTACTGCTTTAAACCTATAATCCATCTGAGATATATAATACACTGTCAGAGGGAGTCAGACTTTTAATCAAGATTTAAGTCAGAGTGTCCTTGTGCCCTCACTGCAATTAGTCATTTCATTAACTAATTATCCTCACTGTTGGGAGCTTAAATTCAAAGTTTTACTCAGACTTTGTCTGGCTTCAGCTGCCAACCACTATGCATTGATTTTCTCTTATGTTAGAGAGCCACCCAGCAGAAGATTCAGTACTTTCCAGATTCCTACAGGATATGAGTCACAGTCATCTCTCACATAAATAAAGTTTATAGTTTTTGCTATGCGCATTTTTCTGAGTTAATCTCATAACATTTTCTAAATACGTTGAGACTTCTGCCACTGATATCTTTTTTGATATGTAGGCACAGGCTGAAAGAAAAGTGCTTGATGACTTAATTATCAACAGGACTATTATGTTACAAGTTACCACCTTACAGACTTGTTACTGTAGGGTTAACTATCAAGGGCTTTTCTTATTTTTTGATCTTACATTATATGTTCCTGACATGCTTCAGGGTGTCTTTATTTTTCACTTTGCTTTTTATTGGAATCCGAGTATTCTGGAAAGGATTTCAAAAATCCACCTGGAGTTTATGGAAGTTGTTTAATTACTAAGAAGAGCCCAAGCTAAACATAGCAAGTTCCTGTCTTTGCATTTGTACCACAGGAAAGCACACACCCTTCCCTTGAGGTCCTGTTTCTAGACCTGGCTTCTCCTTCCTACCAGCCTTGGCATAAACCACATCACTGAAACACAGCAGCAGAGAACAACTCTGGGAATCAAGACCTTCATTCCCCAGCAGCAAGCACACATCTTAGCTGTATGATTACAATAACAGAAGAGCACACTCTGGATTAAAAGAAAGAATGGAATAGAAAACAATAAGGCAAGATCAAGAACTGAGCTGAAATCTACCACAGTGAGAATGCAGTTAGATACTGATCGAAAAATATTGTTCTCTCTTATAGGAGAGGGGGTTACTCCTAACTTTTTGTTGTTAATAAAGTAGCTAATGAAGCTACATCAAGTGTATTTGAATCCCAGCCAAGCTGTATCTTTACTCCAAACTTGGTTTATTAAAAGAATAACATAAACCCTTCAGATCACTAACAGGCCTCAGGATCACTTTTCTGCCTGTACTTTGTCTAATCACATGGATTTTGCAAAAATAAGCTATGTCATTTCTTTTTATGATGGAAAAAAAAAAATCAGTTCATGCAAGATTGTCAGTTATCCCTTTTCTCTAATCATTTTTCCTTACTGGGGGGAAGCTCATGTAACAGAGGCTGACGCTTCCAGAGCGTTAAAAAGAAACACACCAGTTTTCATTTGCAGAAGCTTTCTGTTAAGGATTTTGGAGGGACAGCTCTGCCTGCCACGGACACAGTTGTGTTATCCACCCACATTTGCCCCAAGTGGATTACTGAGCCTTCCCATTCCTACCATCATCTCCCCTTGCCTTTTCTGACAATTGTTTTCCTGGTGAGCAGTTATTTTCCTCATCAACAGCGATCAGGAGGCACCATCTAGTGGTGCCTATCAAATCCACTCATTTAGCTGCTGTTCCTGAGATGTACAAAAGCATTCTGTTCTATATATATATACTTATATAAAATCTATATATATTATATATACATAGAGAGAGAGACGTATATAAAATCTATCAATTATTGTTAACTAGAGCCTTGGACAAGCTCTGGATTAAATTCAGCTGAACAGAAGAGCTGCAATAGGTGTTAGCACAGTACCTAACGGGAGCATATCACTTGGGTGCTACCCTTGGAGATGACCAGAGCCAAGGGTGCTGTTTCCACACCTGAGCTCTTCTGCTCAGAGCAAGAGCTTCTAAAACTGGGGGCTCTTACATATATATAAACCTGAAAACCAGGCAGCTTTCTCAAAAGGAGAAACTCCACTTTGATACTGATGCTTTCTAATGCAAAATTCAGTATGATGTCTGTAATACATCGGGATTTTTTTTTAAGGCCCATGCTTCCTCATGTCTTCTCCTTTCACAGCTGTTTGATTTCTGCTTATTCAGAAAAGCCAAGAAAGCAGACTCTGATGCAAATTAAGAAGCAGACCTGACCTAGAGCTTAAACATTAGCAGATTGTCTTTGGTCACATGCACTCAGACAAATTACTGGGAGATAAGCATGCTATGAACTCAGTGAACTTACATTAATTCTGTGATCATACAAACAGATCCCTGTCCCATAGTGAATATAAGGATATTTTTGATGCTCAGAAGAAGAGTAACAAGCTACCTTCTCTCCAAATGCCAGACCAGTTCTTACCCAGAGCCTCAAAACTTCTCTCAATACAGGGGAGCTCCTTCAATGCTTTTGATAAAGCTAGATCACCTCCACCCAAATCAATAATAGGTTAATAGGACCCTCCTGGACTTTCAGAGATATTGACTCCACCTCACCCGACTAGTATGAGTCAGCTGGTTGATTGCCCAGGCAATATGGCACAGGCAAGTCTGAGCCTCATGTCCATCAAGGATACTAGGCAGCAATTGGTTTTTAAGTGGGGAAGACATAAGCTTTAAGGGCTGATTCTCTTGAGGCACATTTCAAAAACAAAGAAACCTATTCCCCGGAATTTGAACTGGTAGGAGCTTAACTCATAGGATGATAATCACTCATCCCATGACCTTAAAACACTACAGGTCCCAAATAGTTTTACAACCTTCAAGCGTTTTGCAGTTAAAATTACTTCCTACAGCCTAAACACAATCAAGTTAGAATATGTGACATAGGTGATAGGACTTGACCAAGGACTCAGTAGGGTTTTTTTTAAAGGAATAGAAAACCCTCAACGTTTAGAAATAAAGCATTTCAGGATGTATTATCAAACCCCAAGTGCTTGACTGCAGCTCTTCACACATTATTCAATACAAGCATGAAGCTGGGGGTAGTCTCTGAAAATGGGATCACTTTTTACCTTCACTTATCTCCCTTGTATTGCACCGACTCCTTATCCAAGCACGATAAGAGCTATAAGTGAAAATAAGCTATGAAAGAGCTATGAGACTTGTACAAGTAGCATTATTAACTGTCATTTTCCCTGTTTATGACAGAGCTGGAGTATCTCTCAGAATTAATGAAAGAGAGAAACTCCTAAGGACCTCAGTGAAAAGTGATAGAACAAGGCTTGAAATATGCAATGCATATCCATATCAAGGAATAAAGCTAGCAGGCTCTGGATATGCACTGAAGTAAAATGTTTAGAAGTATATAGGTCTTTGCATTCCCCAAAAATAACCTTTTCCCCAGATGAATAAACTACTTTGTTATTTCCTGATAACCTTTTGTTTCACTTTCTATGTACCAAAGCTTATCATACAATGGTTGCTGGCAGAGTTATGAAGGAAATGTTGCAAATGCGCTCTTAGCACACCCACATTAATTTCAATAGAAATTCGACAGAGTTGCCTTTGGCCTAGTACCCACACATAGTAATTATAGCAAGATTTTTGATGTAGTCACTATTAGATAAACCATGTTCTTATCCCTAAATGGTAGGGAAACAGTGAAGAGAAACAAAGATCTTTTGGGACAATCCGTTTGGCTGCAATGAGGCAAGAGGAAGTTGGCAAATAAGTTTATTGGCTAGGAAAGGTGGTGGGCCCTGGGAAAGGCAGGATTGGAGCAGTCCACTTGATAAGAAACATTGATTAGAAAAAGCCATTGAGGCAGCTATGGCTGTAGAGTTCTTATAAAAAGCACTGAGGAGGAGCCACAGCAGCTATAAAGAGGTTACTGGAGGGAGACAGATGAAGAAGGAATCCCACCAAAAGTCTCCCTTCATGTCACATCTCTGGTAAGTGAGCTGGGGCTCTCAGAGCTTTGTGAGATCTCTACTCATGCAGACAGTCTGGAGCAGAATCCCACTGCTGCAAAACCAGAAGGGGGAGGAACATCCGACCTGGGAATAGAGAACTACAGCAAATGTAACTGAAACACTCCAGGATGGAGCACTACTAGTGAAAGATTTTCTCTGTGCCCAGCACTGAGAGGTTGGTCATGCCTCCAAGAATATTTACATCAAGCCTACAACATCTTTGGTTCATCACCTATATAGCCACAAATGCTTGGGGACCTGCTACAGGCAGTCCTTTGTCTTTCTCTGCACTTTATTTTCCATTTTGCTTTTTGTGGAGGCATAATGATAGTCCCCAACTTCTGCTTCTTCCCTTCTCTTCTTCCTTAGCTGCTTGGATTTTCTTAAAATTACAGAACAATAATTATAGAATCATTAAGGTTGGAAAGGATGTCTAATATCATCCAGTCCAACCATCAGCTCATGCCTGTGACCACCCTAGACCATGTCACTCAGTGAGACATCTACACTGTTCTTGAGCATTACTATGAATGGTGACTCTACCATCTCTGTGAGTAGCTTGCACCAGTGCATCACCACAGTTTCCAAGAAGAAATTTTTCCTAATTGTAGAATATCCAGCCTAAGCCTTCCCTGACATAAATTAAGGCCACTACCTCTCATACTGCTAGCCTTTTACAGCAAAGGACAGTGAGGGCTGTCTCCCAACAAGTCCTGGGGGAGAGACCAGTAAGTTCTCAACACTTCGGAACTAGAAATTGATTGCCTGATGCCTATAATATCTTGCTTTACTAAGAATTTAATAGCAGCAGAAATACAATGACCGGAATAGCAGAATAATCTTACACATGCAGATAAAATCACATACATGAAAATATTAAATCATCCTTTAAAACGGGAGAAGTTGTATCTATCCTGGATCACTTTGTATCCTGTGGTTTGCTATTCAGTCTCCTCACCTGTAATGTCACGTATCACCTAGAAAAGCAGTAACTGATTTCTGAAGCCACCTGGCTAATTAGAAGAAATCAAACAACTTGTGTAGAGGTTGTTACTTGCCTCAGGTGAGCCTCTGCTTTTGCAGGACTGAGTAGAGGAAAAGAGGTACAGATTTAGTAATAGAGCTGGTTGGATTCTTGACTTATACTGTATTTATATATGTATTTTTTTAACAGAATTCATTATCCAAAACTATTTCAATTATATTTTAAGATAATTCAGCTGTTGTCAGAAAAACTGTCCCCTCCAGGAATTGAAGGCAGAGATGGATTAATAAATCCTCTTGGACTAGAAAGATACTCATGAGAAATTTTATCCTGTCAGAAGTCTGCATTTATAGTGGAACTGGGCAAAAACACCCTCCTTGTTTTCTATATGTGTCACAGTGATAGCTGTGTTTTGAAACACTGCAGTGCAGCTTTAAGCTTCCCTGTTAGGGAAAAGAAAAAAAAATACCAAATCACCTTTAAACCCAAAGACCACATAGTAGAGATAAAGAAATAAATTGTTTTGATCAGAAGTTGCCTGTGTCTCAACTTCCCACTGATGATGCAGGATGGTGCAATCCTTCCACCTCATGGGATGTGGTAGGAACCAGGCAGTGCTGGCTGAGCTCCGAGACACAGAGCTGACCATCAGTTTTGAACAAAGCATTCCACAGGTAAAAGCCTGGCCAGGTGCTGGCCAGGCAGGATTGAAAAACTTCTCAGGAGCAATCAATTTATGCTCAGGATCAGATAAAATTCTGACTCAAGCATTTCCTGTCATGTTGTTAGTTTGCTTCCAGTGGGCAAACTGATCTAAACCCTGGACAGTATTGAAAGGTGTCTGATGATTTATTTTCTCTCCCCAGTGTTAATTGAGAGCCCTGCAGAAGTGAAGAAGACTGGAAACTGTCTGTAGGTAAGATGTGGCTCAAAAACATTTAGGTGGGCTCTGGTTATCACAAGCAAAAAAGGTGCTCCATCATGCTGTTATCCATCCACAATGAAGATAATCCCACCTTAAATTACACTGGGAAAAAACAAACACACCACTACCACCAACAAAACACTTGAAAATTGACAGTATTTCCCTCTCCTTCTTCACTAACATTTTTCTGCAGTCCCAGAGCACTCAACACAACAGTACCATTTGTTCCCTTTGCATGTGCCTCTGCAGCTGTAGATATTTTACATAAGATCTCTTAAACAGAAGGAAGAAAAAGTTCTTCCACAATATGTAACCTTGCAAAATACTGGATGACAATAAAGGCTTGTTTACTTTCACTGTTTTCATACCATCCAAGGACAGTATTGGCTAACCTTCAGTAGTGCTTGAGCCCAAAGAATCGCCAAGTGCTTTCTTCTAAGTGTTTGACTCTCAGCTCAGGGTTAAGCTGTTTTTCACTGTCTCTGAGTGTCCTCGGTCTCTTCCCTTGCCAATGGTTTATCCTTCTGTGGCACTGATGTTTTTGTGTACTTCGCCACCACCAGGGTTACAAGCAGCTCCCTGAACGTTCATCCTCTTTCCAAAGACATGTTTTGTTTTTTTTTTTTATGAATATAAAAATGTCAAAATTCTTTCACCTGTCAATATGTCTTCCTCCCCCCCAAAAAAAAAACAAAACAAAAAACTGCACCAGACACACTTCTCAGGTTGTTTGGGTACAAATAAATGCAACATCAAGAAACTGTTCAAGATCAACTAATGGAGCAGATACATTTCAGCACGCCTTGAGTGAGAGAGGCCCTCATACCAAAAACTATATCGAGCACTGCAAGAAAACCATTTTGATCACTGGGTGCAGGATTGGAATCAGAGCAGGAAGCAAGTAAATGTCCCAGGTGGTGCCAATATAAGATTTGAGCCCAGCAGCTAGGCCCAGACTCAAAACTGGAGAAATCCAGGCTCAGGGATGGGAGCCTATAGCATGACCTTGGCTTGCTAACAGGCCCTGAATGGGAGATCTCTTGCAGTATTGAGCTGTGGTCAGAAGTATGGCTGGTTCAGTAGCTGTGCATGTGTGTGTCAGTAAGAATGTAAGGCTTTACAGTAGGTGAACTTGGAAAAAAAAAAAAAAGAAAGCAGATGTTTATCTAGGATGGGTGAAATAAAGTTCCAGAATTGCATCCCCTGCTTTTTTTTCTTTCAAAACACTCAGAGTAGTTGGGCCAAGTCTGTTTGGAATAACTCAGCCTGGGGCTGATATCCACTATGGAAAACAGCAGCTTAAACTATGTGTCAGGGTTGAAAGCATCAGAGGACATTTAGAGAGAAAGAATGTCAAGAAACCTTAACTATAGCTGCTGCTTCCTGCACAGCCTATAATTAGATACCAGTCTAGTACCTTAAACATGCTTAAGATACAAGCCAGAATGCTTTTTGCCAATTTTTCCATTTCTGCGTTCCCATCTGTGCTCTTTTGTTGTTACTGCTTGCCAACTTTCTGGTAAAGCAATATATCTGTTGCTGATATTTGCTAGGAATCATTGTGACAAACATTTTTTACAAAACAAAATGCTATTATTTTTTTTCTCCAAGTAAGCACTGAAAACAGTAAGGTTTAATTTCCTGCCTCTCCACTTTCCTGATGTCTCTTGTTAACCTCAATTTATTTTTTCACCTCAGACTGCAAGAGAGCTTTACAAACCAGTGCCATTTCAACACTTATTTTTCATGCTGAGACCCTGTTTGTGAAAAAAGCAAGTTAGATAGTCTACTTTTTTTTTTTTTTTTTTTTTTTTTTTTTTTTTTTTTTAAATAGAGGAAAACATTGTGAGAAGCTTGGCTTCAGGCAGACATTTTTGGATACCATGGTCTAGCAAAGCAGTCCTCAGGCTCTTCCAGCATGGTGACGATCATGGCTTTCTTAAGAAGTCAAGAAACACCATTAGTATTTAAGGACAGATTTTTGACCCTGCTATTTAAGGACTCCATTGGGTAGATCCAGAAATTACATGTTGGCATAGGTGGCTCCTACATACATGTGACAAAATAATGGGTCTTCTCTATCAAACACAGCAGGAATTGGTGCAATCCACCATTTGAGAGCCTGATAAAAGGTGAGTTCATTAACTCAAGATACACTTCAAAGAAAACAAACTCGAGACTTTGCCTCTTCTTATCTTTTCATCTCACTGTTAGCCCCCCCAACAAAACCTCAGTTTTGTTAACTTAGATGACTTAATTTAAGATACTAAAACAAAACCTTCTGTTAACTACTAGAAGTTTTTTTTTTTTTTTTTTTTTTTTAAACCAGCAGTATACATCTAATGAAATACTACATGTGACTATATACATAATGGTAATTGCTCTAAATACCAACCTAAACTAAAAGTAGTGTGGATATTTAATGCAGATGCTCATGAAGTATAGGAACAAAAAAAAAAAAAAACAACAAAAAAACCAACCAAAACCGTTGGAGGGCATAGTCATTTAAAAGAAAAAAAAGAACTTACTTCAGTGCCTACTACAATCCTTAGATGAGAAGGAATGGCAGAAAGGCCCAAAACATTGTCCTATAATTTTCTGCTGTCTCATTTTAATGAACTTTTTACAAGTGTTAATAAAAGTTTCTTAATTCTACTCACATAAAACTCTTAATGTATTTGAAGTTCTGCTTTCTCTAATCATTTCTTTATTGTATCAGTTTCTCTTTGCCAGGATTAGGTTGGGTGAAGGAGATGAAATACTGTTAATTATCAGCTTTTAGTGCCAAGACAGTAGTCAGCTCCTTTTTGAGATTTCCACCTTAGTGCCAACATCTGTGTGCTTTAATGCTCAAGATAGGTTACAAGTTCCTGCCATTGTCCTCTTTGCTCATCAGTGACAACTGTTCTTGTGCAGTACCTGCAGCAGGGATACCTTGGCCCTCTGCCCACCTCTGCAATGGATACTCAAGAGCTTGTTCTGGATCTCACTGTCTTGCCAAATTTGCAGCCTTAGTTACTATCCTGCTGTCTTGCTTTAGGAAATCTAGTCACATTTTTAATTCACACAGCTCTCACTGCTTTAGTATGCTGCCCCAGGGAAATCTTCACCAGGGCAGAAGGCAAGGCTCATAACTATGAAAAGAGATCATGACTAGCTTTAACTATTAGGAATGTTGCTTCACTGGATACCCTGGTGATGTGCAGAACTTTTAAGAGCCTCCTTAAGAGCTGTAATGTAAACCCTGTGCAGTTCAGAGGGTTTTCTGCTCATGCCACATGACACCAAGGGTGCCTACTGTCATTACTGTTTTACATATCTTTCATTGTCAGGTGCAAGATCTTCTACAGGAAATTTTCCCTTCCTTCTCTTCACTTCCTACTCTCCTACTCTTTGCAGATAGTGAACTACACCCTGTATTTCCTTAGCTTGGGGGGGGTATGTTGAAACTAGATGATCTTTGTCGTCCTCTTCCTACTCCTTATGGATTCAGAAACCAGCAGGGCTGATCTTGAGAGGGGCTGTGGGCAGTGACAAGATCAAAGGGAAGAGACCTCACTGACATCATAGAATCATTAAGGTTTAAAAAAAAAAAACCTCTAAGATCATCTAGTCCAACCATCCACCCACTGCCAATATTGCCCATAAAACCATGTCCCTTGGTACCGCATCCAGATGGTTCTGCAACACCTCCAGGGATGGGGAGTCCACCACCTCCAGAGGCAGCCTGTGTCAGTGCAGCAGCACTACTCTCAGAGTTTTTCGTAATATTCAACCTGGACCTCCCCTGAAGCAGACAATGAGACAGGAGTTCACAATACAACAAACATTAATCCATTTCTTCTGAAATGCTTTGTTCAGTGTAACAACTAACTATGGGTAGTGAAGGCTTGGTAGAGAACATCACATCAACTAATCAAGTGGTAATACTGATTGGCTGAAAGCTATCAGATGAGATAAGACAGTACAGTCCTATGGTAGTACAAACACTCCTTTTTCAGTGTCCTGAGACATGAAGCCATTTCTCCTCTGTGTTAGGTCTCTTTAAGAGACGGTGCAGGGGAAAAATGCTAGAAGACATTTGAAAAAGTCACTGCACCTAATAAAAACTGTAGTGTTGTTTCAGGGTAATAGCTCAGAGAACTGCTGCAACCAGTTTAATATTCAGTTTATGACCCACTAAAAAGCCAGTGCACACATAGAAGACCTGACCGAGCATTTTGCATCTTGATGTGAACTAGTGTCAGGTATAAAGCTCAGAGAAGTGCACAATGCCACTGAAGGCAGGAATTTCCCCACCAGCCGTAACAGTTCAGGAAAAAACAAACAAACAAAAACCCACCATAAACAACCTTGCTGAAAGCATTTGCAAATATCAGTTTTGAAATAAAACTAACCCTAAGATGTACCTAAAGCGAGCAAAGTTTGTGTAAAGCCTGAGGGACAATACTGCCTTAAGAAAATGAAAGCAGTTTTAATAGAAAGATTACTCCACCACTAACATTTGATGGAAAAAAAAAAAGCCCAACCAAGCCCTAGCTCTGTTCCACTCCACGAGCTTTGCAGGATCCACAATGTCACAGAGAAGCTGAAGTTAAAAGGCATCTCTGGAGATGCTCACATGCAGCCCTCCTGCTCAGAGTGGTTTGCTTAGAGCATAAACATTGCTCAGTTAGGTTTCGAGCATCTTCAAAAGGAGAGAGTCTACAAACTCTCTGGGAATTCTTTTCCAGTGTTCAGCCACCCTCACAATGAAAAAACAATTTCACTTTGTTTCAGTTTGTGCCCATTTTTTCATGTCCTGCCCCTGGGCACCACTGAGAAGAGTCTGGCTCCATAGACTGCATTGCCTTCTCATCAAGTATTTTGCACATTGTTAATATCCTCCCATATTTTTCTCTAGGTTGAACAATTCCAGCTCTGTTAGCCTCTTGCCAGGTGTCAGTTGCTCCAAGTCCAAATCATTTTCATAGAATATCCTGAGTTGGAAGAGATCCATAAGGACCATCAAGTCCAACTCCTGGACCTAACTACAATATGCCCACATCCTTCCACTGAAGAGACAGAATTTAGAAAAAAACCCCAAGAGGTCTCTCACTACTGCTGAGAAACAACCACCATTCCTGGAAATGCTCTTCCTAATGCGGCCAAGGAAGCTGTTGGGCTTTTTTGCTGCAATGACACATAGCTGGTTCATGGTCAATTTGCTGTCCACTAAGTCCTGCAGAGTCTTTTCTGCCAAGCTACTTTTCTAGCCTATCAGCTCCCAGCATGTACTAGTGCATGATGTCATTCCTACTGAAGTTAAGAACTTTGCATCTCTCCTTGCTGAACACCATCAGGCCCATATTGGTCCATTTGTTCTGCTCATCTAAATCTTTCTGAATGGCAACACAATGGCCTGGTCTACCAGAGTTTGTATGAGCTTCTATGTGTCAAGTTTATTTAAGTGTTCTTTAATATGATCTTCCTTCACTGAGGGCAAGTTTTCTTTCCTCTAGATTTTCTGATGAGTCCCAAAGATCTGGGATTCCTGAAGGCACGTACTGTCAATAAAAGATTGAAGTGACCATTTGGTCAAATGGAGCCTTTCTCTTCCTAGTCCTTAATCCTCAAAAAGTATTTCCTCTGTAAATGTCTTAGCCTGGCAGTATTTCTGTTTTCCCACCACAAAATAGGGGAATAGTGCGCAAAATAGTGCATCTACAAGAGAAGGGGAGTGGTATGAAGCACTTGGACACAATGGCAAAGTGCAGGCCACAGGCATAAAACAATAAATGCTGTTGTATCTGCTAAGATGAAGCAGCCATAGTGCTGTCCTGTAGGAGCCACTGGGTGCATGCAGAAAAACTTGTGATGCCACTTCCTGGCATGCTGTATCTGTGACATGTCTTTTGTTGGAGCACCATCACCAGGCTCTAGGCATAATTATTTTGATGAAATACATTCATATATCACCTCTCTGCTGGAGTTTAATTGACATACAGGAACAGAACATGGAAGAAATCTGTGCTGCAGTGAGTCAAAGATATATGTGGCCTACTTACAAGCTCTGGTGAAAAATGAGAGAATAATGACACCTATTTTGCAAGGTATTTGACTTATAGGCCTATAACTCTTAAACTCTTGGCAAACGTGCTCCAAAATGAGTTGGAAATATGAGAAATTTACTGCACACGAAGCATTCTTCCCCTGATGAAAGCAGGGGGGCTTCCTACTCTCTCTTTCTTCCCCCTCCTTCCATTCATCACCAAATGGAGAAAAGTCAGAAGCTTCAAAGCACACAGGTAGAAATATGATCCTGACACCAGATTTTACACCTTAATCTACCCCTTATTTCAGCAAAGGCTGCTTTCCATTATCAGCCTATCCATCAGTCCAATTCACATGATGGAGGAGGCAAAGAGTAGGGAAGAGACAGGATGTCAGGAAAAGTCTCTTTCAAGAGAGGTATCAGGGAGGAGCATTTTTCATGAAGCTGTTTGTAACAGTGGAGAAGGGCCACTGCTGTTTGGATTCTGAGGTGACACATACTCCTACAATTCATGATAGACCTGACTATAGGACGTGCAACCCAACAGCTTTTGCTGGTTCTACTACTCCAAGTGGTTTCCAGTATTGCTTAGTGCTCCAGGCATAGTACCTAACCAAGCTGCCTGGATCTGCAGAAGAGAAAGATCATGGAAAAGGCAAAAGGAAACATTTCTGTTCCTTGAGATAGCCAAGGAAGCTGATAAGAGAGAAGTTCTATGAAGATATTTAGAGTTGGAAGTACCATAGATAACCCTTGGAAAACAGAAAACAATAAAATTAAGGCGAGAGGTCACAAGTCAGAGCGCAAAGGCAGGCACATACAGGCAGGGTGAAGACTGTTCTCAATTCATCACGTATTTTGTCAGTACAGAGCTGAAGGATTATACAGTTACAGTCTGGAGTAGTTTCTAATGCATATTATCTCTTGCTTTGGAAGAAGAGGCCTTTGTAGCTTAACAGAAGATAAAGCAGTCTACTAGAAAACAAGTGAGGTGTGACCCATGATAAGAACAAGGGGAGATCTATTTACAAGGCAGGATGAAAACAAGTAATTAGCTTACCAACAGACAGGGACCACTCTATCAGAAGGGAACATGATGCACAAAAGGCCTTTATTGATGGGTGCACAAGGCACTATATTAAGGAGATCAAATTTAAAGTCAGCTAACAAGAACCTAATGATGCTCTATTATTATTACTTCAAACAGCTCTAACACAAGACCTCACCTGCATTATCCAGATTTTTCCAGTCCATATTACTATTCATCAAGTATTCATGTGACCCTTAGCAGCAAACCCCAGGCCCACTGGGAGATGACTGGGTTAGTGAGCATTCTGTTCAGACTCACTGCAGATAAGATGTGGCCTTACATTTCCAAATGGCTTATGATGCTATTTCAAACTGATTCTATAGGAAAGTCACAAATGCAATTCTGTGATCTTAAAAAGAACTTTAATCTAAAAAAGAAGTGTGAACGAAGGTCAAATGATAGGTCAGGACATAGAAGATCGGGACTGTCACTTCTAATTCATTGACATCCTGTGTGACAAAGTAAAGCATGATCTCCTCATGCATTCATTTCAAAAGCTGAAATCATGGTAAAAGTTACTTCAAAAGGCTGCTGTCATGCCTAATTAAAAAAAAATTGTTTATAGAACAGTATCAAGTTTTGGGGCAGAATACATCAGAGAACCGCAAAGCATTATTTATAATTGCAGGGAAAAGGTAAAATATCAAGGATATAAATACAAGCATGTGAAATCTGGGAAATCCCAAAATTAACATCAACAGTGACATCTTATTTTGTCTTTCTACGTACACATTGCAAGGTACATTGCAATCATGACAAGACATTTCAGGAGAATTTATGGCAGCTTTAGAGCAGAAGCTCTCCTTCTATCAGCATATACCTAAAAGATTTACAGTGGAGGCAGATTCCCTTGTGAGTTAAGCAAGTGGTGTGGGCCAAAAGCCTAGAAAGGCCTGTACCCTAAAGTTTCCCACTGACAAGAAATTAAGCATTTTAAGGCTGACAACTGGTAGAATTCTTGTTATTCTACTTTCTTTTTCTTTCTTTCTTTTTTTTTTTTTTTTTAAGAATTTAACTAAATCATTCTTGTGTTTCTTTTCCTCTCCTCTCCTTCCCTTTCCTTACATCTGTGGTGTCTCATATTATTGCTCCTCTCCTTTTGTTCCTCTCCTTCCATCCCTTCTGATTGTCCTTTCTCTTTTTCTTACAGTTCAGTTCTTCCCCCAAACCCTTTAATGTTATTATCCTCTTACTGTCATCTTTACTAGAGCACCAGTTATGCCACTTGTCTTCCCTAGCTCTATACTTTCAGATAAAAAAAGCAATTTCCCTTCCAAGAACGGTGTCAACACACGACAGTCAGGTTGACTACAATCTTGTTGGAATTTTCATTGGAATTGAGAAGCCATCCAGAACAAGAGAGAAAAAACAACAGATACAGAGGGAGGTTTTGCAGCCTGGATGGCTTGACAACAGCCAGTACAAACCAAAAGGAGGCTGCCTCACCAATCTGCCTCTTCCTCCTCTGTGGAATTTCCATATGGACTCACCAAGGAGAAAGCTGGGTTCTTAGAGAAGAAATACAATTCAAAATTGAGTGTGTAGGGAATAAGTAGATAAGAAATATTGAAGGGAAACAAAACTTCAGGCTAAGATAAGAGTTAATGATAAGTTCCTCACACTAAGGCAAATTTCCTTCGTGTCAGTTAAGGTTGGGATAGATATATTAGGTTTCACCGGAGCTACAACACCATACATGACACTAGAACTGTCCTGTCCTACAGCGTTTTAAATATTATTTCCACCCACTCCCAACACAGCATGAAAATATCTAAAGGACAGAAGTCACAATTGTACAACCCAAATAACAGAATTCAAAGTGTGCTAATGATTCAAGCTGTTGCATTTGGCATTTTGAAAGGGCAATGCTAGGATCTGAGATTATGGGTACAAAGACAGATTTAAACAAATAAAATTCTCAAAAATATTCTCATATAACTCACTAACTTGAATTACAGCATTTCTAGAAGTGACGTTTAGCTAACTGTAGCATTTGGAGCAAAAGGACATGGCTTCCAAAGACAACTTTTTCTTTGGCTTCCTGAAATGATGTGCATTCCAAGGACTAAGAGACAGAGCCCAATATGATAAATGAAGCGTAAATCTCAATTAAAAAATACCAGGCTTTCTCATACAGAATTAGACATTTCTTTTTCAGTGCATTGAAGAATATTGACAATTTGCTAGCTGAGAATTCATACTGTGTCTCAGACAAAACATTAATTACTTTGGGCTACCCACATAATCATCTAGAATAACAACTGTAGTTTAGATTCATAACCTGTCTTACCTGAACTTACTCAAGGCATAAAAGTCACTAGAGAGCACTACAAAGCATATTTACACTCCCAGACTCATACGCCCTTCAGCTTCACCCACTGCAAAACTCTTCTCTTTTACTCAAAACATTAGTAAAATTTCTGTCAATTATACCATATTACCTGGCTGTTCTATAATAGAATTATCTGAGATGCCTGCACAAAGAGGAATTAGTTCATTTAACTCATTCAGAATCTCAAATGACTTAGATTCCCCTGGAGTGTTACTGCAGTAATATGCATAAGATTTGTTTCAATCATTGCTTGAAGTACTTGCACTTTAATGATGTCCATAGACATTCCAATCACCTTACATGTAAATGACATAAATAGCTAGAGACATCCTGATCTGAGATGTGCTATCTCTGTGCCTCCATACATGGAGGAGGGACTCCAATAGAGAGACTTGAACCCAAGCCTCCTTTCTTTCTTGCAAGGGGGAAACTGAGTTTGAGTTAAGGCCCAACAAAGACCTTCCTAGATCTCAGCAAGTCCATAAACAACAATCATGCTTCTTGACACGTGCCAACACTTTGTCATGGTTTTATGATTTTTGGTATTGGTATTCCACATTATAACATCATGTAGTGCACTGAGAATTAAAAGTTAATGCTCCAGCTCCACAGATCATTGATAGTTACGGTATACTTGCCTCAGAAGAGAAGAACTACGTTCCCCAGAGGACTTTGCATTACTTTGTATTTTTGTGTTTTTCCGCTCAGAGGAAAAGATAAAAACTGTTTGTGTGACAAATTCCTTTGGGGATCAACCCAGCAGTGGGTGCTCGCTGCCATCTCACCTTCAGTGTTTAGCATAAGGCCTTCAGTTTATCAGACACTCTCTCTTGCTCAATTTATTTATTAGCTTTAACCCCAATTATATTGTATTATATTGTGTTATTTTGCTTTCTGATATTTTATTTAGTAAATCAGCTTTCCTCCTCAGATCATTGCCACTGTTTTGTTTTTAGGCCCGTTTCCCTTTTTCCCCTTTCTCCCTTCCCCTTTCCCAGGGCGTGGGTCCACAGGTCCCTCCACCAACTGTCATGGAACCAGGTCAAACCAGCCCTTAAACCATTGTCAACCTTGTTCCTTCCTCAGTGTTCCTACCTCCCCACAAAGACAGCTTTGGGCTGGTCAGGTTCAAACTATTTGACTAACAAAACTTGATCTTTCAACCATACAAATGGCAACAGCGCAAACTCCCCAGGTACCTTGTCTAAGAAATGCCCTCCTTATTTTGGTGCAGAACTCTCTGTGGGGGACAGGTACAGGACCGCCATCCAATAGCAAATACAACTCTCTGAAAGGGCTTAAAGGTCTCTGAGAATTCTCTGATCTGAGTGTAAAGGAAATGGATGCATCATCACACCTCATACACTCTGGGCCACTGTATTTTGGAAGGCCTGTAGTCCATTTGACTACCTCCATACTCCAGACTGAGCATCCCAAATCACCAGTCACTTGAGAGCAAGTAGATTCATATTCCCAGGAGTGCACATTTTCAATCCTTGAGTATTTTTCTAAGAAAAACTCCTGGTTATCCTCATCACCAGCTGTAGTGAGTCAGTGACATACTGCTTAACTTTCTTTGAGCATTTCAAAGACATCCTCAGAGACTTCTCTCTACCTGATGCAGGCTTCCACCTTGCTCCAATTGTTAAACCTGTTGTATTCAGGAATGTGACTGATACTTTCCAGGAGTCTCTAGTGGCAGAACAGTGGCTATAATTAATCATAATTTGTTTTTCCTCCTCCTACCCCTCACTCAGCATGCAAGCAACAAATCTAATCAGAAGTGGGTGGCCCTCCAGATGAAGCAGTCGTCTTTGCAGAAATTAAAAACAAACCAATTCCAAATGTAGCAGGAAACAGGCAGATAAAATTCCAGGTTAAAAAAAAATAAAATCATTGTGTTCATGATTTCTCCAACAGAATGACTTTCTGCTCCCTAAGGAACAGCTGTTTTCAAACTAGATTAGCATCGCTCTACCAGTGACCCTTCAGAGTGAAGTTTCTGGGCAGCAGCTTCTCCAGTACTACATGATCTAACATCCTGTGTTATTGTTTCTGGAGTTGATCATCTTGAATGCAAAATAACACAGAGAAAACCATTGACTGCTGTTTGACATTAGTCATGAGAGGGATAATCTGTCTGATTTTCCATGTCACACAGAGCCATTAAAGAGAGATGCTGGGCTGAGAGCAGTACAGCTTAACTGGGGGAATCTGAAACTACAGGCTGTGTTCTTTGTTTCTGTTAGGTTTCCAAGGACCTGCAGCTTACATCCAGTGAAGGATATTGTTCCAAATACTCAGGGAAAAAGATGAAAAGATAGAATAAGTTGCTGATACATTAGCTCAGCTGTCAGGAGCAGAATTTAAGTGACCAAGAAGCAATAAGATCACATGAAATAAGGCCACATGGTAAACTCTACTTCGTGCCGCAAGTTTTGAAGTTTGCTCCATCATTGGACAGCAGCAGTTATCACAAAAACGTATTGTATCATATAATGTCATTAGACTTCAAAATGATTAGAGGCATGTCATGATTCTGCCTCCCTTCATAGAGTTTTCCTTATGATGGACTGATAGAGGAAGCACAGTCTCCCTGCTCACTAAGGTGACTGCCTTGTGCTCCACTTCAGTGATTCATGATACTCCCTCAAGTGTGAGGTATCTAACAGCAACTTAGTTCCCATCTCCATCCAGCTCCACTACCCTGGACTGTGCTGATACAGCTTATCTGACAATAGGGTACATATGGATTAGATCTAGATCCTCAGTCCCAAGTAGTATCATCTATAGAACTTCCTTTCCTACTGAGCATCCTTCACAATGCTTAGCCAGAAGTGCCTTCTGAGATGTTTCAGCTTATTTTTGTCTCTTGCTCTTCTCCTAGGATTTTGCTTCTTGTCCGAATTTGCAGGCTGCTGTTATCAATGCTCGTATTTAAGTATCACTGTTATGCCTGTTGCCACAAGCCCCAGCAGGAGCTGAGCACTGTTAAACACCCACATGTTGGTTGCATCTGACAAGAAAGTGGCGGCCACTCTATTTTCAAGGCTGCTCTTGCTTTCATCCAATGTTTGGTTACTTTTGTAAGTGAGAAGTATCCATAAAGATTCACTGGGGAGATTTTAGAAGTTAAATCAAAGAAGGAAGATCATAACCAGTAGAGCTTAGCTCTGCATGCAAGTTGCTGTCGTGGCAGAAAGTAACTTCCACCAGCCTTTCCTCTGTGCTTTTAACTTTACTGGTTATAAACTTTTCTTGTGCAATACATCAGGCAGTAGTATGAGTCCATCTGATGGAAAACATGGTACCAGGTAAATAGGGGAAAAAAATTCAGTCCCTGGTGACACTTTGGCTGTTTTTGCCTTGTGAAGCAGGGGCAACTCACAAAAAGGTTATTCCGCACCTCAGAAATTTGGCTTTTACTTTCCTTCACTCCTTTCTTGTTTGAGAAATCCATTATCTCCTGGAAAGATACCATCTTTCCAAGATTGCCAAATACAACGCATGCAATGTAATATGAGGAGAGCAGTAAAATCTCAGGGCAACAAGATTTGTTGTTCTTTTTAATACAACACCACTAAAAGCCACGGGCCTGTCCCCAGCAGGGAATACCGTCCCAGAAACACAGACAAGAGCAACAGAAGGAACATCATTAATGAGTAAACTGAATGCCAGCAAAATAGAGAAAAAGCTGTTTCAACTTCTGACTCCCAAAAGGATCTTGCACAGCTTATCGAGTATTTTACACTGCAATAGTTAACATTTGCTAGCTCGCTCATTAAAAGCACATTCCCACACAGTTGCTAGCACAGTGGGCAATGATATCCAAAACAGAGGCAATAACGTTTGTACTGAGCTAGAAAAGAGTCAAAACTACATGTGTAGAATAAAAAATATCAGCAGAACAAAGTGTAAAACAGAGTGCAGCTGGACCCTGCCCAGTCATCCCCCAAGGGAGCAAGAAAGCAGGACCACCACTGGGCTCTGCCATGCAGAGGGAAGGAGAAATGACAACCGCAGGAACAAGTACGGCAAAATCCTGAAATGCCCTGACACCCAGCGGTACCCACCTGGAGCAGCAGCCAGCAGATGGCAATGCCAGCTCACACACATCCTTTCGATTGCAAATGCGATCAAGGTGGCCCCGGTTGCTAGCCTGCATCCCCACATTGCCTGAGAATGGTGAATAAAAGAGGATATTTCCCGCTGGCAGTCTTGTGATGATCTTGCCCTGATTGCACTCTTGCTTTCACTCACACAGCGCTGAACAATTCCCTTTGTTGTGGTGTGGGGAAGCTGGGACCTGTCAGGTGCCTGCCCAACCAGTTCTGTGTAGGCACTTTTCAAAAATATACTTACTTGTCAATCTTGCATCCTGTGCAATTGACTTTCCTGAATCACTTGCTATACACAATAGCCTGAGCTATTTTCCCCTGGCTCTCAGCTCTAAGGCAGGTAAACGATAAGCAGATTTGTGCTGCATGATTTCTCGGTATTTTTAGAGCATGCCTGGTTAAGCCTTTGGCAATGGACTCTGCAACCTGACATCATTAATGCCTTCAGAGATGCCAAGCAAAACTGCAGCCTGGAGCAACAAAGCCCAGGGAACAGGAGGGCACTGGTAAACCCACCTCATAGCTGCAGCTGTGCATTCTGGTGGGCTGTTATTTCTCCCATCACTTGTTTCTAGCAGGAAAGCAGTCAAGTTTGGAACTGTTGCAAGAGATTTCATGCATTAAATGTCACTGAAAAGCTTTCTGCCTGTAACCATAAACGTCAGTTCACAGCAGTACATGGTTTATGTAGTGGCAAGAACAGAGCACAGTTAAGGGATGAAGGCAGAAGGGCTGGTGCACAGAAGAGCCTGTGAAGGAGCAGGAGAGCACCTGAGCTCCCAGAATGTACTGGAATTGAGCTGCTGCTGGGGAGGCAGAGCAGGGCTGAGATGGGTGGGTTGCTGCTCATCCAACCTATACAGAAAGTCCTGCATATATATGCTGAGAGTCTAACGGCAGCTACAGTGAGAGAATCAGAAGTATTCCCAGGGTTCAACAAACAGCAGTGGTGACAGGTAGTGGTGGTGTGACTGCCCTCAAGGAGCGCCTCTGGAGAAAGACTGGCAGAAAACCCCTGCTCCTGCCTGCACCTCTTCTTGTTTGCATGTATGCAGGGCATCCTCCTTGTCCAGGAGATGGATAAGCCACATAGGAACCACTGCCCAGCATTTGCTTCATTGGATCCATTGAACAGAAAGGGACCTCAGGAGATCTCTGCTACAATCCCCTGCTATAAGCAGGGTCACCTCTCAGGTCAGAAGGGTTTTTCAGGGCTTAATTCAGTTGTGTCTTCAAAACCTCAAGGGATGGAAGCTACACAGCCTCTCTGAACAACCTATGCCTTTGCTTGACAGTCCTCAGGTAGAAGAGCTTTTCCTTACAGCCAATCTCAACATACATGTCAAATATGGATTTTAATATAACTGAGGCATTTAGCTTTTTTTTTTTTTTTTTTTTTTTTTTTTTTAGGAGCTACTATCACATTGACAAGCTGATTAGCCTCAACCTACTTGAAATTACTCAGCATATATACCATGGAGGCTGGACATCTGTGGGACACCAAATACTGCACCCTGCAGTACACGGTATCCAGTCACAACTTTCTCATCTTGATCCTGAAGAGGAGAGGAACAGAAACAAAGGGACCTACAGAGGCCTCTCATTGCTCCATGGAAACCAGTCCCACAGAACTGCCAGCAGAATGCTGCTCCCTCATTTGCCCTCAATAGGAACCAGCAAACTGCATGGCAGCTATGCCCCAAATGAAGGGATTCACTCACATTTTCTCACTGTTGCCTTCTAGTCAAAGTCAAGCAGAGATGCAATAGAGATAGCAATATTTTCCTTTTCAATATAAAAAACGTTCTGGCTCCCAAGCCTTTAGCTTTGCAACAGCCTTGTAAAGCAAACTGCATTCAGCACTAAAATCAGCAGTAAAATCCCATCTGATCTGCTTCCCCCTCCCATCGCCAGGAACAGCTGGGTTAAAAATCTTTGACTAACAAGTTTTCACTGCCATACTAATCACTTTTCTTAATCAAATCAACAAACCATCCAATTTAAATCTGTGTCTCACGAAACAAACATTTCACAAAGGTTCAGGTGCAATAAATAACCTCCAAACTCAAGATACTGAGCATGGCTCATGACTCCTACCCTTCCTGGCAGCCAGGGAAAGGAGGGAGCATCTGCCCAGCTCAAGAGCAGCAATGGGGGCTGCTACTTGCTGTGTCTGGGAGGGCAGATCAGCTCTGTGTCTCTGCCACATTCTGCTTTAGCTCTTGAAACGACATGTAGTACAGCAGCAGCAGGACTTTTACAGGCTCCATCTGAAAATTAAACACCCTGTTGTTATTTTGAGGGGCACTAAAAGTTAAGATCCCGTGCCTCATGCTTAAATGGAATGAGCAGAGCCAGTGGATTGTTGTTTCCATTGCTTGGAGTGAATCTATCCTCTCTGCAGGAGGAACACAACAAAATTAAGTCTGGTCACATGTAAGCAGACATCCCCATAGCAAGGCAATTCCCTTCAGAGAGGAAAGCTCTCATCTAAGAACAGCTTTGACACACAGTACCAAATACCCCCACTATATTAGAAAGCAAAAACACAGTGTCATCATGGTAACAGGTACTGGTGAGCATACCCTTAGCATTTACTGGGTATGCAAGCAGGGACATAGATTTATGTTCCTGCTCCCAAAGTAACCTCCAGGAAACCACCAGACTTCACTGAAATAACCTGAGATTTTGGATTGTCTTGGTGGGCTTCCAGCACTTATGAACAACACCGTGCAAAAAAGCATAGAATAATTGAGGATAAAAAAAGACCTCTAAGATCACCTAGACAACTATCCACCTTCCACCAGCATTGCACAATGTAACACGTTGGAAAGCACAGCAATAACAACAGAATAGCAAGGTCCTAGGTAGCAGCAAGCAAGGACCTGCTCAAATACAACGGCTGCAGGTACAAAAACAAGAAAAGAAGCTGCTTACCTTCAGAAGGCCTCAGGCGCACAGTGAGCTACTCTCACCTTCACTGCCAACCCTTAAATTAAGGGGTAGATCCTGGCTCTGCATATTCTGGTCACTCAGGTACACTGCGTGCACCTGAGCTCCCCTAGGTTGGCCCTGCCTTCCCACCAGGTGCTCAATCACTGCTTCAGGCCATGACTTAACATTTCTGCTACACTCAGAAACCCTGTCCCTAAGTACCACATCTGCCATTTGCTTAAACACCTTCAGGGATAGTGATTCCACCACTCCAATCTCTGTCAGGGCAGTGGCACAGTCAGAACAAGCAGGAATTATCCCAGTGCTAGGAATGACCTGTGCTCTGCAGGCTTCCAGTCTACCCATATGAGAGCACACAGCATCACTGCCTGAAGAGCCACTGAATAGGGGAAGAATGCAAAGAGATGGAAGATGGAAGACAATGCTTCTGTGGGAGCAGAGGTGAGGCTGACAGGGTGGCAGCTCCCAGAAAGTAGCATGAAAGGGCTGTTCTCAGCAAGAGATACCTAGGAGTGCTCAAGGGAAAGAAGAATCCAAGGGCACAGTAAAAGAAAGGTAACCATATACGAACGCCTCACAGTTTTCCGTGCAGTTCAGGAAAGGGGAACATTTGCTTCTGAAGAGCGTTGTTATGCCCTGAAGCGGAGGATGAATTGAACTCGTTATAGTTGTTCATCCTTTTCCCTGGTGGCCACTTCAAAATATTGGCTTTTGTTTCAAAAATGTGTACAGTACTTATATTTGCAAAATTAACCTTCAAAATCAGAACCCGGCATAAATGAAGATGCTGCATCAGCAAAAAGCCTGGAATAGAAGCTCAGAGAGGTTGCCGCCATTCACCACCTGAGATAGCTGCCAGGTCTGGAGCCAAACTGGGGCTCAGTGTCAGTAGAAACCTGTTTCTCTCTTGATGTATGAAGGGTATTTAGTGACCAGCTGATTCAACAGCTTTAACACAGTAATGGGAGGAAGAATAACTACCACCCTATTCTGGCGTTTCTCTGAAAAGATGCATGTTTCTCTTTACAAAATTACACAGACTAGAGTTTCCAAATTCTTCCAAGGCCTGAGCTATGAAATCCAGCTTTTGGCCCTGTGAATTTAATTTTTACTTTTTTTCCCCCCTACAGTCACCAAGAACCTTACAGAAACCTTGCCATCATGCAAGAGTTGTTCTTGAGGTATGATTTGGATAGGGGATAAAAATGGGAAATTGGTAGACTATGTTCTTTTAGTGCATAAGGAAGTAAAGACATGGTAACCAGATTTGATCTGTAGAAATAAGAGATAGAAAGTGAAGTGGCTAACTAGGGAGAAAGATGAACTTCTTTTGGAGCCATTCAAGTGGCTAAATCTATGGCAGAACTTCCATTGACACCCAGGAACACATGGCTTTTGAACTAGATAACATACCATGAGGCAGCAAACACACATACACCCTATGTCTGCCCATATCACCTGGTCACTGGCAGCTCAGAAGTAACTGTGGTCATACCCAGGCCACTGGGAGTCATGCAAAGAGCCTGGGTGGCGTAGAGCTGAGTAATCCCTCATCAGTTCTTTAGCCTCAGGATCTCAGCTTGCCTCCTTTTGATGAAACCTAGATTCTGACCCCAAAGTATTGTAATCTGCATTACTGCATATATCCTATAGCATTAATACTTGACTTAAATCCTAAAGGAAGCTGTCGTTCTTATTACTGACTTGTCAGAGGAGGATGGGAAAGAACAGTTGTGGGTGATGTACGTAGAAATAGCAAAGGCAGAGGATCCCTTCTGGGAGCCTGATTATTGAAAATCAGCTGCTATTTACACAGTTAATGCCATTCACTTCTTACACCTGCTCAGTCATTCATTTCCCAATGCAAGCCAGCTTTGCCCTGCTGCAAAGTCAGGGAATTTAAGGGAGTTCCACCTGCAGCTTTTCTATTTTTCTCCAGTGACTGCAGAGTTCAGCATATAAAACCCCCATCTGTATATTTCCAGCTTTTCATCTTCCTTTCTTTCATTTTTTCATTCCTACCTATTTATATGTATATATACTTTTCCCAGTATTTATGCCTCCGGTAATGAATCCGCAGTGCTCTAAGTCTTCTCGGTATCCCAGTCAGTTCCTGTGCCACACAAAACCTACTTGATTCTGTAATCATCAGAAAGAGAAAAAAAAAAACAAAAAACAAAAAGCAATTCAGCCAGCTTCCTAACTTATGCCAATCTTTGCCCACATTCTGTTGAATCATTCAGAGAGGCTCCATACTCTGCAGCTAGGGACAGGCTATTCTTCATGGTGTCCCTACAGATGCAAATTCTGTGCTGACAAGTGCACTCCTTAGTAGATACTACTTTGTAAGTTTGGTTTGGAGAAAAGCAAGCACACACAGAGAATTATGCAACTGACCTGTCTTCCCACTCCTGCCCTCATCTGCTTTCTTCATAATGAAACTCTTCTGTAAAGAAGCCTCAGGCCATGGAGTGGCAGGGAGGGAACGAGGGAACTGTTTTCTTATGGCTTCACTTAGTAGTGCTGAAAGATGTAGAGCTGTAAGTGCTGGAAGAGAGATTACGGGAGGTGCAGCTGCAGCTTGGAGCACCTGAAAAACTTATCAGCCATCTATCAGCAAGGGTTAATTAACATAAAAGTGAAGGATTTTGTTTTTACCTAGGGCTTTCTATTGTCAAGAGGACTAGCATATAATGGAAAATCCACCCTTCCTCTCAGTGGATAAAGCATCTGCAATACTAACCTGTGGGCCGGATTGGCTTCCATGGTGTTGGTGAGGTGTACATTGAAGGGGATCCATCTATTTCTTGTCACATTTTCCCCCGTATGCCAAAATCTTTGATTAACAAAGTCTTGTCTTTAATTCCTGCCCACAGCCAGCAGATCAAGCTCAAGAAAAGCAGATAACCCCAGGATTAATTCAGAGCAGATAAGGACTCACCTGTCTTCAGCAGGGACAGCCTTGTGCTAATGTGTCTGATTGAACCACGGTTGGAGACATAAACCAGATTAAAGGCAACGATAAAGTAGATGAAAAGTAATAAAAGGCTCACAGATGAAAACTGAACAATCCACAACCTTTCTTGTTTTTGTTTCCATCAGGAGAAACAGCTCCTGAAACTGGCACGTCAAGTCAGACACCGGGAAGGAATGGAGAGGATTATTTCACAATTTTATTGCACAACTGAAAATTAACCTTTTCCTTTTTTTTTTTTTTTTTTTTTTTAATATTTACAAGCCATTGATTTGCACACACGATCTAAACAGCACTTTCCCCAATAAAACTGTCACCTAGAAAACTTACACATGGACTGAAGCAAACATGTAAAGTAAGAGGTCTGCGTTAAATGCGAGTTGCCTCAGTGTAACCCTGGGGGGAGGCATGTGGTAGATGGGGTAGCAGAAGGAAAATATATGCATTTTTCTTTATTTTTCCTTTTTCTTTCCTGAAGTATTACTCATGGGCCTTTCCCCAGACTGGGAGGGAAACAAAAGGTTTTGGTGTCAGCTAGCACAGAAGGGCAGGCAGTCAGGTAATGCACTGACAGGGTGGTGATGTGAAGATATAAACCCCTTCAGCTCAAGCCTCACTAGCAAGTGACAAGCTTTGTTTCATGCATGGTTCACCTTAAAGGTCACAACAGCCCAGTTTTCCCCTGGAGAATGTGAAATCACCTTGGCCATGACAGACCAGGAGTGAGGTTTGAGCCTTAGGAAGAAACACAGAGGGAAGGGTGATTGTTTTTTTCTTTCCTTGCATGGATTCCCTACTTGTACTTTAGGAAAAGTGCAGGATGACACCAGCCAGTAGCTGTTACACAGCAGTAATACGGTGCAACAGATGCTGCACAACCAGACCTTGGGTAATATTTTAATCATCATTATGAAACTAGCAGCTTTGTGCTGAAAATGAGTGCTTTCCTGGCTGTTAGCATGAGGTGCCTGTCACAATGTGTGTGACAGTCTCTGGAGTCCACACATCACCCCCCCTCCCAAGGCTGATCCACCCACACGTTTTCTATCACATAGATTGTTGTTTTCATGATTGTCAGTTAATATTGAGTTTACAGCCTTGTAGCACTTACTGCTCAGTTTCCAGGGGATTTCGACACCTGCAATCTTAGATGAGGAGGTGGCAGCTCTGAAACTGGAGCTCAGTGGCCCAGATTTGTCCCATGTTACTTCAGGCGGGTGCATGCCTGAGGAACCTGCATGGGGAATTATCAGCACTGCAGTCTTTTCTGCTCATCATAGGAACCACAGAATCATTAAGACTGGAAAAGACCTCTAAGATCACCTAGTGGAACTACCAGTCCATCCCCACCATGTTCGCTAACAGTGTCCTTCAGTGCCACAACCACATGGTTCTCGAACACTTCCAGGGATGGTGTCAGTGAGCAGAGGAGTTATTCAGTGCTTATGTGAACATAAAAGTTCTCTGCAGAAGTCCTGCTCATTCCATCAATTATCAAAGGAAGCTACAGAGGAACAGCTCCAACATCCCAGCTCCCAGACAGTTGCCAAGTTGTATGGGATGAATCTGGGCCTGAAGGCTTCCAGCTGGGCACCCAAAAGCATGGATGTTCTGGAATTAAAAGGTACAAGATACTTAGATCACTTCAGTGCTACCTTCCTTCAGGTTCTGGGACTTTTTTTTGGTGTAGGGTGGAAAAACTGAGCAAATTATGCCCATGTGACATATAGTGAAATTAGAATAAAGTGTTTGTAGAGTTATTACTTGATTTAGTGCTTGTCCATTGCAAATAAGTTCTTGGGAGATGGCTTTGTGAAAGACAGTTCAATTGTGTAGGAAAAGCAAACCAAATGACTAAATGACCACTGTCAAATCTTCTGAAGTCTTTGTTTCTTCCAGAGTCACACAGTCACCATCACCACCTTACCCGCTGCAACCAGATTGTAGATAAATGCCCAAAGGAACCTGCTCTCCTTTTGGCCTTAACTGTTTTAAAAACCTAAGTCTCTGTGTACCCTACTGCAGCAGCCCAAGTATTTGTTTTATTTAAGTGAATTCATGCTGGTTTACAGGAGCCAACAGTGGAAAGATGCTTTTTCCCTATGTTACAGGCACAGCCAGATCTCAACTTCATTCAGAGTATACACGCTGTCTTCAAAGTACCTGCCAACACCTACCTAAAGTTGCATTAGTGTGATTTGGAGGTATTGAGAATGCAGGATAAGAATGGAAAACTCTGCAACAGCCTGTCTTAAGAAGGCTTCTGAAATTGATTTCAACAACATTTGTAGCAAATTTGCACATTATGGAAACTTGTGCAAACTTTTTGTACACACTGATGATTTCAACCCAATTATGGTACAGAATAGTTTGAAAAATATCAAAAATAATGCAAGACATAGCAATTCCATCCTTACAGATTCACATTGCTGATCCTCCTCTTAGGCTTAGACCCAAAAATAAAAATGGGAAAAAGCTGCAGAACAGATATATGTGAAGGCACAAGTGCCATGCCATGGTGTGTTGGTAAATAACTCATGCAGGCGACAGCACAAGCCAGTGGTCTTTTGTACTTAGAAGAAGAGGATGGAAATGAAACCTTTGATAGCACAAAGCAAAGAACAATTTCCCAGGTTACAGAAAGGGCATCTCCATACTAAAGAGTTGATTAAGTACTTCTCAGCAATTTCTCTTCTTTGTGCATACTGTAATATCTTCAGGTCTGATGCAGAATAGAGACATACTGGCTTGAGAAAATAAAAGTCTGGCAAACTGCTTGTCTCATGTATGAAAATGGAAACGAAAGCAACAAAATTATAAAATATTTGGATTCCAGGCAAACCCATTTAGGGAGTTACTTTCATTACATACACTTGTTATGCTATAATATGTGTAAACAGAAAGAAGACAGTGCCTCTATTCTCCGTTTTGATTACAAAACCAGGTGGATATTTTGCATTTATTATGCATCTCCACGAATATTAATCCTCATGAGTCCATAGAGAAAGTACTGTTTTTTTGGACTGCCTTTGCTGTACTTTGAATAAGCCCTAAACATTTTAAAGTGAAAGATGTAAACCCTCCATGAGTCATGGATAAGATATTAATAATCTGTGGTTGATTTGGCCATATGAATAATTACAGCAATATTCATAAATATTATGGACAGAAAGCATTGTTTCATTCATGATATGTCTATTCTCCTATCAACACAGCAGAAGCTTAGTGCCCAGCTTGAATGCTGAGTCTCAAGCCAGCTGGATTAATTGCTGATAATATAATTAAGTAAGCACTGTGCAAAATGTTGAGGGAAAATACAAAACTTCTTGTTTCATTCTACCCACCTCTACCTAAATCCAAGGGGCCAATGTCACTCCCTTTGAGCACTCATCTAAAATGTAGAAAAGCTCCACGAAGTCTATTGGAATAATAGATTTAATTTGGAACTCACTATTGCCCTCTCAAAAAACTCAAAGCAGGCAGCGGTGCTGTCCTCCCTGCTGCTGGTGTTTAGTTCCGACTGGATGAAGAGTTCACAGATCAATCAGCACCGGATGGTTTTTCCTTTCCTTACAGCATCGCTGGAGAGCACTGCTGGAACAACAGATCCACAGGCAGATCAAAAGACAAAACTCTACGAACCTAGCTAAAACCAGCTTTGCCCAAACCATTGACCCCAGTTCTGACTCAAGGTGCAGACAATTTTACAAAGGCTGAATAATCAGACTCCTACTGTTACCAAGCTGCCATTATCTTTTTTTCCTTTTCCTTTCCATTAAGAGCAATGTGGGAATCGAAAGAATTGAAACAAATTAAATATCTTTGAGATGAGAATGGTTTAATCTCAGTGCAGACTTCCATGAATTTTACAGCCTATCGAGTTTATACTACAGTTGTTCCACAATGGCCAGCATTTGGTAAGAAATGCCATGAGTTCAACCCACAAACAATCCTAAAAAACAGCCCTTCTGAGAGACCCCAGAATGCTTTTGCCTTTCTCATTCCTCTGGAAATCTGGCTACATAAAGTACTCCCCCCAAGTTATTTACTCCATCTCTTCTCTGCTTTCCTGATAAACCTTGCCAACAGCCTTCAGTGCTCCCAGAGTGGGAGTAGACATGCTGGGGGATTGGACAGAGCTGGATTCATCACTCTTGCATGCTCAGCTGCTAGCATTCATAGGCTCAGGGCTGAGTGCTGCACAGCTTCCAAGTGTGCAATTTCCATCAGCTCCGTGGGATCCCTCCATGCTAGAAAAGCCCACAGAACAGAACTGCAGGCATTCTGCTCAGAAAGCCTGAGGGCATGGGGGATAATTGATTTTCCTAAATCACAGTTTAAACCTATCTCTCAGAAAATTTAAAAAAAAAAAATGTCTGGCTTTGCTCAGAACCAAGGCAGCTCTCATATTATAAAAAGCTCAGTGAGTGCAAAAGTAAAAAGAAGTATCACCCAGCTGCTTCACTCCCTGAGTACCATCCACTCTGTGCACAGAATGATAGATGAATCCTCTAAAACACCCAGCAAAAGATCGTCCCAGTGCATGGACTATGTCCTAATCTGTACACACAAGAGGACAGAAATAAGTCGTACAAGCCAAGCACCAGTTCCAGCAGCAACATGGATTTTCACATATCCTACGTTTCACATGGCTGATCTTTCAGCCTTACTGGAGTCTTGTGATAAAATGGTTAATTTAGATAATGCATGTGTGTCCACTGTCTGAGAAATATGTTGTCATAATACTGAGGAGTAGACTTAGCTTGGCTTGAATTACTTGGCCTAGCTTTCGGAGACCTCTTCTTGAATATATGTTGTGAGGGTAGTGTCTAGATGTCTGATTGGAGAATTAGCCCCAAGCCAGAACTGTTTCTTTTGGATTGAAATCTCATGTCTCGTGGCATCACACCATGGAGCTCAAATGAAGCCTTTGTCACCTCTGCAGTGCTTCCTATGAATGCATTTTGCAAAAATTTAGGACATTCTGATATGACCTTTTGCATCCTGACACTATCGATGAGCTAATTCACCATTACAGTAACTATTAACATGTCTGGATAAATAAATCCATATGATAAATTACATGAACAAATGTTCAGCTGTTTTTCTAATTCCCAGATTCTTTTTTTTTCAACTGAGTGCAATAACTCCACATTGCAGAGCAAGCAAACCCCAAATTCCCAGTATTCGTAAGAGGAATACATTCCAGCCAGCAGACTGTAGAAAAGCTTTTGAAATTCTTGAGGACTTTGTGTCTTGTCTTGGGAATTTAGAACTACTGATGAAAACAAGTTCCTATAAAAGCAAAGTATTTCTAAATCCAGATTTGTAAGCCTTTCCTGATCCCTGACTTGCTGTGGACAGCCAGCAGCTTTTTCAAACTTAAATTTATATACTGAACCAGAATAACACTCTGCTAACATCTAGCAGTTCACCAAAGCATTTAGCTGTAAACGTACTGTCTAAGTATGCATTCTGAATTACCACCATAAAAATTACTTCATTTAACTGTCAATGCTTCTGCATTTTCAGTGCTGAAATGAAAACAGTAGGTTATTGGCTGCCATTGCCTATGAGTGACTTGGTTTCAGCCTCATTCTCTGGAGCTCCAGAAACTTTGCTGCTTTTTGTTCCTAAAATTAAATTATTTTTGAGCTAACAAAGATAGTTTTTTTGGTTTTTTTTTTTTGTTCACTCCTACCTTCTTATGTATTAGACCTTGCTGAAATTCATAATCAGTTTTGTAATGATGCTGACCCCACTTGCTGAGCTTGCTGTGTTCTCCTGTTGCTGCACTCATACAATGAGGAACACCCATATAATGTCTGGCAGAGCAGCACGGAATGTCTTGTGCAATGCCTAAGAGTAATACCTCTGCTGATTTGCCAGGGCTCCCTGCGCTATTGGTCATTAATCTTTCTCAGCCAAAAACAGATGGGGCTATTAGGCAGCCTAAAGTAATGGGGGAAACTGGCAAGATACAGAAGGAAATGCATTATCTTCTGGATAGAATTGCATGTAAAAATGAGAACATAAAAAATGTATTTTTCATATTTAATTGGACGATGTACGATTACACCTACCAGAAAATAATGTGCAATGTGTTTTGTGCGGGGCATTTATAAAACTGCTCAGCTGTGCCAAGGCCTTATTTTCCCCTGCAGAGAGAAAGAGTAGCTACAGTCCTGACAAGGTTTTCTTTTTTTCTTTTTTTTTCCCTAACACAGGGCTTACTCTGCTGCAATAAGTACTGCAAATAGCACTACAAAGTGCCTCCACTTGTCACAGTATAAGGAAAATGAAGTTTATGATTCACATACAAACCACATGAAGCCTACCGGGTAAAAATTCAGCACTTAAGAACAAACATCAGCATTTCCGATTTTCAGACTAATGAAAGTGGTGGAACTGCAGGTACACTGCTAATTCCTTTGTGTCACCGAGTCCAAGATGATGATTACAAATAGAATAAAAATCCTGAAAATGAAGTGGAACCAGACTGCTCATACAGGAAAACAGCAAGGCTGGAAGAAATTACTGAAAGTAAGACTTGGAAAGAAAAAAAAGCTGACTGATACTAAGGACTATTCAGGAAAAACAAAGACATTTTCATAAAATAGATGGTAAATTACAGATGATCCTTAGCCAGAAAGTGATAGGAGGGAAATTATTGCCAAGCATTTGAAGGTGTATGCTGTGACAACAGTGAGAAATCATGGAAACATATTAGTGGGTTATAATAAGGCATTAAATATAGGTAAGAGCCTTAGCCAAAACTTTAATTGCAAAGCCTGTTACATCAAAGGGAGAAGCAGGAAAACAAAAATAGAAGGACTGAGCGCCAGCTAACAGATTATTATTTGAAACAGTAATTATGTCCGAAGCAGAGTGGGAGGTCAGAAGGTGCTGGGAAATACACATTTTAGGTTCTGGTGCTGGAAGGGGCTTTCAGGGCTGAAAAAGACTTCATGAACTTCAGTTTTGTAGTGGTAACGAAAGGGAAACACAGGACAAGATGTGTCAAGATAAGACCCTCAATAAGAAGAACACAAGAACTCCGCTGGCTGTTATTTCTGATCACTTGACTAGCAGGAGGTTAGAATTGAGGAAGCTTTAAGAGAGAATTTCTTCAAAACAAATTCCTCCTTAAAATCTACTAGGGTGATTATTTCACATTTGATAATGAAAAAGAAAACAAAATGGAAGAAAGAAACCCACCTTTTTTCCTTTAAGGAAACAATCAGCAGCCCTAAAATAAATAGAAAAATAAATATGAACAACTCTGCAGTCCTCAGATTAAAAGTGGAAGGGACTTAGAAATAAGGTATTTCCTTACACAAATGAAAGAAAAGGACAAAGTGCTAGTAATTCTGAACCAGAGATTTTTTAAGTTAATCAGTCCAAACAGGAAATCTTCACAGAGAATGGAAATTAAAACTTTGTAAAGCTGAAAGGAAGTATGTAATAGATAAGATGGAGTTTGAGCAAGGTAAGAAGGAATCTGAAGAGCAAATGGTAGGAAGTTAACACTGAAAATACACATTTGCTCAGTACACCAAAAGCAGAAAACTGGAGATAATCAGTAGGCCACCCCAAACAGTAAGTAGAGGGAACAATTAAAGACAATAAGGACATTGACAAGAATCTAAATGATTTATTTGCATCAGTCTTCACCAGAGATGGTGTCTGGGCGATATCTAAATGAGAGACTCACACTTTTCAAACAACAAAGATAAAGAGAGGTCACAGACTGATGACTGAAGAGAGAAGATGGTGGAACAAATCAATAAATCAAAGGCATTAAGTTACGAAGTTTATCTGACATTTCTTGAAGAATTTGGGAGAAATCTGAGAATTAAGTAGCAAAGTTGCTAGCAAATATCTAGAGGACTGGTAGTAGAGGACTAATGGACAGTCGGTACTGTAACTGAGTTGGGGATTTTTGCTGGTGTTTTTTTCATTCCCTTCAAGGAGCAGTTAAAAGACAGGTAAGTAAGCCTACTTTGCTCCTAAGCAATTGGCTGAAATGTGTTAAAATTACACAAACCCCACATCTCTCAAATTAGGAAGCATACAGACAAACATAACATGACAGACACAAGTCAGAATCAGGTCTATAAGGAAAAAAAGACTATGTGAACCTACTGCCAATCTCAGAGCTGATTACACCAGCCCACACACCTAAGTATATCCAGGAGGTCTCACGATTGCACAGATAGGCAACTAGTAAACTACTACCCTGTCCCCCAGTCTGCTTCTCATGACCAAGGAGAAAATAATGTTCACACTGATAGTGGTACACCCAAAATAAATACAGGTCCATACTACAGGTTACACTGTTGCAGGGCAATCCAGTCCATCCTTGGGCAACACTGTTAAGTCAAGGAGAAATGTACAACCAGAAATGAAAATTTTTATATATATGAAATATAATGGCAGCCACACTGAAAATCTGACAGTAGATTCTGAGTAGGCACAAATGCTCATCCTCTCCTAGGATCAGCTTTTCATATCTTCCTATACATTAGATAATCAACAGGACTGTGCCTCAGGGCTCTCCTAATTCTCAGTACACCATGACCTGGACCCTCAATGGTGAGTAATACAGGACATGGGGAGTAAATATTTACATAGTTTTTATAAATATAACTTAGCCAGGACAATCTAAGTGCCTGTTTCTTTTCTTCCCAGCCTTTTCAAGGGTTTATATGTAAATCTTTACATAAAGCCATTAAGAACCAAAGAAAAGCACTTTGGAAAATTATGTAGTGATGTATTCTTATGCAGTCAACACGCTCAGGGGAAAAAGTACTTATTACACATAGCCTCCCGCCCCTTTTTATTTCTTGTCAAAAATGTTGCCTTTTTTTTTTTTTTTTTTTTTTTTGTCTTTTCTTATATATACACAGCCTGATGAACTGATATTTGCAGTTTAAATGTCTGGTTTAACTGCATGGTTTCCACCGTAACAGAAAGCTCTCACAAAATGTCAGGTTAGAAATAAAACCAAGCTCTAGAGGGACGAAGAGGGGAGGAAAGTAGAAGGTGCAGTGGCTGAAAAACAAAATGGAACAAAGTGAGTTTAACGCACTGTGGATCCATTTTCACAGCTCAGGCAGTGATATTGGTACATGTGGTTGCACAGGGATCTGGGGAAGGGAGAGAGACACATTTCTCATTGAGTCGTTTCTGCTTTCTCTATTAACACTGCAAAAGAAATTACAAAGAGCCCTGCAAAGGGTAGTGCATTAAACCTCATCTCCTTATCCAATGTAAACACAACATTAATACTGAAGAATAAAGAAAATGTTAAAAAGTCCAGTGTCTTGTTTTCTGTGTTTTGCTTGTTAGGTTTCCTTTCCACCCTCCGGAATATTCCTGTGTGTATCGAAGTTGTGAACTTGACAAGTCCACATTTAAGCAAACACTCACACTCAGATTCCCAACACATTCTTTTCTCCCTCGAATGGGGAATTTATTCCTAACAGTTCTGTTCCTTTTATTTATATACTCCTTTAACGAAGTAGTTCTCAGACCTTGTAGCAGGCAGCAGGAGAGCACTCAGGCTATAAGTTGCCATGCTTATATTGCCTGTTCAGCAAAGAAGTCCACTTTAAACCCAATGCCCGACGCCTTCACAGATGAGCATGCACTGAAATGAGTCTACGAATCAGTATTCCCCGCACAAAATGCCTTGTAGGCAAAATCCAATTCTTGCCTAAAAAAGATAAAGAGTTACAACCAGGGCCTTTATTTTATGAGACACGCATGAACAAGATGCTCTGGTGAAAGCAGACCTTGCACTGACAGGTTTTGTTCACTTTCTAGCAGAGCTACTTATCTCCTTTACTGGACCATTGGAACTGACTATGGCAAAGAAACACGAGGGAAACATTTTCTTGGCAAGGAAAGGAACAGCTTTTAGGATTGGAGAATGGCAGGGCAGGGCATAGGGGATTTTCCTGATAAAACGTAACTAATTTGAGAACAAAAGACCAACCAATACCATGTACACATCTAAACCAGTAACACACCTTCTCTGGAGTGCAGTATTATATAAGTGTCCCCTTCATTTTCAAGGCTAATTCAGACCTTTGGCTCATCCTGCATTAACAAGGTCATCCATGTTAAGAGGGCCACTGTGAATGTTCACAGGTGTAAGTTCCCTTTCAGAGTAGTGCAGATTTGAAATTCACAGGACAGCGACCCGAAGATCTTCCTTTTGAGTTAAAAAGTATGTCTAATTATTAAATAGCAACATCAAATCCTATATTTTGAAGGTCTGTCTTTGATCTGCAGTTAAGAGAACAGAGTACATTCCCAGCTCGTGCCTCATTCCCACCTCCCATGGCATGGCCGGCCACTCTCGTTGACACCTCACAAATGCTAAAGCTGAAAGGCCTGGGACTGTTGAGAAAGGGGCTAATGACCGTAGTCTGAAGACATGTCACTTCAAGTTCCTACTGTTACAACTGCCAGGTATGGTATAAAAACGGGAAGTATTTCTCAGTTTGAAGTTTGAAGACTGATCCCCAAACGTTGAGTGGCTCCTTCCTCTGGCGTCTCTGTTTCCCATGAACGGGCTCCGCTGTGCTAGCTGTTGTTCTCTGCCGTGAGATATTTGAGAGCTGCAAAGCCGTAGTGACGTGACATGTCCTGCTGGAACTCCTCCTTCAGGGTCTTGAGACAGATGCGGTATTGCTTGTTGGAGCGGAATTTGGTGATGTCGAAGCTGGGGGCATGCGGCATGTGGATCATGTAGGCATTGGGCAGCACCGTGAACTCGTACTCCTGGGGGAGAAAGACACCGGCTGTGAGGGGTGATCCCAAGCCCTCCTGCAGTGCAACTCTCCCATACCTCCACAGTCAAGCACATTCATCATGAGACAGTGCAGCGTAGGCTTCAAAAACAACTAACTCAAGGTAACTATAACAAATAAACCTTTTTTCAAGTTATACTATTTTTTTTCCTCTGTGTGAAAAACCTATTTTGTCTCTGAAAATATTTTACTCCGCATATGCCAAATAATAGCGAAACTGTGCTGAAGTCATGCCTGAAGCCATGTCTGCAGCATGGATTTTGCAGCAGTGTGCTTGCAACCAACTGTGAATGCACACAGCATGAGCCTCAAAATCTATGTATCTGTGTATCTATGTGCATGCTCCTGCCCCTGTTATTTGCCTCATTTGTGATGCTGGAATAAGTAATATTTAAAAAGGCATATCCTGTGTTGCTTTGTCTTTATACTAAGATTATCAGAGCAGCAAAACTGTTCCAGACTGCTTAGAAACCTGAAGTAATGAAACCTAAAGTAATGGGAGAATACTTTGCTGATGATACATAGGTGGGAGGGTTGGCTGACATGCTGGAAGGTGCTGCCAATCAGCAAGACCTGAACAGGCTGGAGAGTTGGGCAGAAAGGAGCCAGATTAGGTTTAACAAGAGCAAGTGTAGAGTCTTGCTCCTAGGGAGAAATAACCACATGCAACAGTACAAGTTGGGGGATGACCTGCTAGAGAGGAGCTCTAAGGAGGGTTCTTGGTTGGTCATGAGCCAGCACTGTGCTCTGGTGGCCAAGAAGACCAATGGCATCCTGGGGTGCTTTAAAAAGAGTGTATTCAGCAGGCTGAGGGAGGTGATCCTCCCCCTCTACTCCGCCCTGGTGAGGCCTCACTTGGAATACTGTGTCCAGTTCTGGGCTCCCCAGTATAAAAAAGACAGGGATCTCCTCAAAAGAGTCCAGCAGAGGGCAACAAAGATGATAAACGGCATGGAACACCACTCTTATGAGGAAAGGCTGAGAGACCTGGGCTTGTTCAGCCTTGAAAAAAGCAGACTCAAGAGGGGATCTGATCCATGTCTATAAATATCTAAGGATCGGAAGGCAAAGAGATGAGGCTGGACTCTTCTCAGTGGTGCATGGTGATAGGATGAGGGGAAATGGTCACAAACCGAAGCATAAGAATTTCCACACAAATGTGCGTGGGAACTTCTTCACAGTGCAGTGACGGAGCACTGGCACAGGCTGCACGGAGAGGTGGTGGAGTCTCCTTCTCTGGAGACGTTCAAGACCCGCCTGGACACCTACCTGTGCAACCTGGGCTAGGGAGCTGCTTTGGCGGTGGGGTTGGGCTCAATGATCTCTAGAGGTCCCTTCCAACCCCTACAGTTCTGTGATTCTGTGATATGGTATCTTTTATAGGCTATGTGTGAAGATGGACATGCTAATTTCACAATCTTTGAGAAAGTTTTACATAGATCAACTTATCGTTCACAGAGTCTAATGTATTGTGCTAATTCCTCTGTTCCTCCAGAATTATTTCACTAATTCTTTTTATTTATATCAGACTGAGTTTTTGACATTTTTTTGTGGCTGTTAAAAATAATGGCTCATCTAAGTTGCATTTGCTCTTGTAAGATTTGCTCAATTTTTATACTTAATATAATTTTTCTATATAAATCACTGGTGCAAAACTGGACATAGAGCACTTTGTAGAAAAGTTAATAGTGACTACTGTAGGATGAACAAGAACCAAGTATCTGCTCTCACAAGAAGTGGGCAGAAAATGAATGTAAACCTCAGCACTCTATAGCCAAACAAAGTACTCAAACCACCAGGGTTATGTCAGTAACGTTCATAAAAGCTACCTTTTTCATCTGAAATTTAAGAAAGCCTGAGTTCACATGGGATGCAAATGACAAGACACTTCAAAACCTTCACAAGCACATTTGCTCATCTTCACCCGCTTTCCATTGACAACTGTTTTTGCACTGCATTATTACCCATCTTTGCCTAAGACAGTGGAATAGCCATTGACCTTCTTTGGAGCATGCTGTCATTAAAAGAAATTGTGCTGAACTTTCCTTGGTTTGCACATTCCAGTAATTTGTAGCTTGAGGAGTCTGTGCAGGGACACGGAGTATTCCAAAACATTTTGTCAGAGAAAGACATTTATGGGAGAGAACACACCTGAGCTAATGAGCACTAGAATTTTCACCTACAGATCTTTTTTCACCTAACAAAATATGATCAACTCCAAAGATACTGGTAACTGCTAGGTTAAGATGCTACGAAAAACCAGGTGTTTGGGGAACACAGCCCAAAATGAAGGTGCTAAGGCTGCAGTGCCGTGTCACAGACACTTAGGAAACAGCAGCACCTGTTGGATATCTAGGTGCAGCTGCAGCTATATGGCTGCTCCTTTCTCCTTAAGGGAGTGCCTATTTCCTGGTAGGCAGTGCTAAAGCGGTAAATACTTGTGCCAAGTAACAATCTGTCATATATGGGAACGAGCCCCACTGAGCTTGTTAGCGATGACAAGCACAGAGGAAGAGCAAAATAATCTGCTGTTCACAGGCAGAACATTTTTAGTTGGAAAAAAATTAGAACTAATGGGAAATCAAACACAAAAACAAAGGCTGCCGTGATGGAATGAGGAGAGACGATAAACAGCAAACTGCGTAATAACTCTGCGGGACCTTAACATCAAGGCCTGATTCTGCAGAGGAAGATAAATCCCACTCATATATTCTTTTCTGTTGTGCATCTCATTCTGTTTCCATCTCAAGTCTATAATCCTGAAAGTTGGTGACTGTTTATGCTCTGCAGTGCAAACTGTTCAGCACAGCAATACTCCATCCCTGAAAGGCCTTTAGGCACGTAAAGGATTCCAAAAAAATTACTAGTCTGCTGCTAATGAGCCCCTTTGAAAGATGTTGGGCTGGGCTGGAAAAAGATGCTTACAGTCTAGATCCACAATCACTGGAAGAGCAAGGAAAGGTTTCCTAATTGCCCATCCCTACCACAAGAAAAAGTCTGCTGAGAAAGCAAGCACTTATGGGAACCTCTGTCCCTATCTCACACGTTATAAATGCTTCAGATGGTGACTGTCATTATCTATATATTTTTACAGCATCCAGCTCAGTGGACATGTGTGCCCCTAGAATAATAATGAAGATTATCTGTGTTGTGCTGCTTTGAAGGATGGTTAGTGGCACAGGCCCTTGGTAAGGAGTCTCAGAAAGTCCTTCTGTCAGACACTACAGTTGCAAGGAGCTGGGAAATAATTCAACTGAGAAGCTATTTTGCCTGCTGATAACAGAGCCAGCCAAATAGCCGGCAGCAACCTGATCCAGTGCTGAAGCTGAAGGAATGCCTTATGAATGCCTGGTGCAGTCTTCCCTCCTTTTTAAGGAAGGGATGTCACCCTATTTATCACAATTCCTTCCTCCTACACTAAGGAGCAGACAGTGGAAGGAGACAGAATTTAGGAGATGCATCAAAACATGCAATGGAAGGAGTGGCTGGGAGATCAAAGCTCCCTGAAGAAAAAGCCTAAATAAAGCCTCAGCTAGGGACACATCCGAATTTATTGCAAGGAAAACAGAACAACAGTGTAGTGTAGTATATTTTGGGCTAGCTCAGGGAATTTGGTATTTCTAGCTGCCCTAGAGGAAAGTAGTATGTCTCCTCCAGGTTGATTTTGTGGGAAAACAGGCCAACAGAAAGTGAAACTTCTTTTCAGTGTGTTTTTAAGGCTGAAAATTGAGAAAAACAGTTCAGCAGTTGAGTTAGTTCTGTTCCAATGGGCATTTAAAATACCTGCACTATGATCAACTTTGAAAAATGTTCCAATTTCTTATATTTGAGTCTGTATGCTAAGCAAATGTCTCTCAAAAAAAGAGTTAAATCACAAGTGCCAGATGAGAGCTGCCAGTGGGAATATAAGCTTTGATACCCAGATTAACAAATAATAAATCATCACACTGGCATTCACCACAACTTATAGTTAATTGATTAGTGTTTGGAAAGTGCACAGGAAAATTAAACTGCTATGGCAGAGCAATTATTATTAATGATAACATAACAGACAATATCTTTTATGTAGTCTGTAGTCATTTTTTTCTTTCAACATAAGCAGGCAAAGATTTGTTATGAATGCCCTTTTACAAACAGAGGGCAAATGGCATGTAACTGGAAGTGATCATGTGGTTTTGCAACAGAAGCAGAAAATATTCTACTCACATGCTTGCTTGCATGAAAAACACTGTATCCTGCACTCCAAAGACACAAGTAACTTCCTGTATGTCTTGTGCTGCTCTGCTTTATCTAAGCTGGTAAAAACTGGGCAGAGAAGGACCTGCCATATCCCGGGTCCACATTGCCATAGCAGAAGTTAGCAAAGTGGCATACAGCTGGCCAAAAGGTATGGTTTTTCAGTTAACATGAAAAGCTACTAGCCCAAAAATTGGAACTGAAACCAAACTTCAAACAAACAAAAGAACAAAAACCAAAATAAATGGAAAGCCATGATCCAGACCCTGCTGTTTAACATACTGATTAGTTTCACATCCAAGAACAGCAGGGATGAGCAAACTGTCATTTCATGGAAAGCTCCCATGGATCCGTAACCACTGCCAGCCTTAAAATCTGGGACTGTGGCAGGGACTTTGGCAGCTCTGAGAGCTCTGGTGACAGTCTGGGGCTTTTGAGGTTTCTCTGCATCCTTATTCTTATATACTGTCCAGAAACACCAGCCCAAGCTACAGATCCAAGAGGCAAGTAGCCCAAGGATCAAATACCTTGGATCCTCTGGACTGTGTTGCATAGCCAGAGTCCTCAGAAATTTGAAGTCTTCGGCTTTGCAGAGATGCACTCTAAATCCAGGCCAGAAATTGAAATTCCTTGCCTTGGATTTAATTTAGTATTGCCTTTTGAATTCTAAACTAGCAGCTGGGACTCATCAACCTCTATTTAACTGAGAAGCTTCCAGTCAGGTCTATAGATCCCACAGCAGATGACAGATCTAGTAGCAAGTGCTGGGCAGGAGGCATCATGCTCCTCCAAGACAACAGCTTATGCAGCATTGCCAAATGAACTAAGGAATTATAAGAGCGGCTTAGGTTGGAAGGGACCTTAAAGAACATCCAGTTCCAACCCCACTGCCACACTACTAGATAAGGAAATTCCCCTTAATGCTTGACAAGAACTAAACTGCACATTTCCTGCTCAAAAAGCCCTCACTAAGCAGCTAACGAGGCCAGATGAGCACTTCAGCAATGCAGAAGGTGGATGTCATTTAACAACCCTGCTGCCCGCCCCTGACTCCCTGGGTGAATTATGCAGGCATCATCTCCTCACCTGTGCATCCAGCTCCATGATGTGAGCTACTTTGTTCCAGCCAAATCCAACAAACCGTCTGTCATACTCTGGGCAGTCCTTCCTCACAACGACGTATGGCTCAAAATCTGCTTCCCACTCCACGCGGTAGGGGGTGGTGGCTGTTCGCCATTTGGCAAAGTTGGTTGGCGCATGCCCTTTTGTCCAGACGTGATACCTTAAGCAGACATAAATGGCACGGACAGGGGGAAATGATTAAATAGGATGCATCTTGGAGAGGCTAAAAAACGTTACTTGTTAGATAAAACAGCTCAAAAATAAGGATGTTAGCTTACAGTTCACATCGTCATTTTCAGGACGTATCAGAGGCAATTTCTAGGACTATTTCCAGCACACTTCCTCCAGCCTCGATGTGCTCAATGCTTAAACACCTCTAGCTGGTGAAGGGTAGTGTGAAAACACTTCCTAACGCTCATGTGAGAAACAATTACAAAATACACAGACAGTTCATCCACACTGCAAAGTGCTGCTTCATGTTCCTAGCAACCAAGTGGTGATATCAGCGCTCTAAAATCAGCATGAAATCCTGCAGCTCTCTTAAGGCCCTGAAAATTAGCTATTTCTACACCACGGTGACATTCACAATCTGTTTTATATGTAATTTTATAATTTGCATGAGAGACACCTGCAGCTCCAGATAGATGTTCTGTTTTATTAATTACTGTTATTTCTATGGCAGGAGCCAAAGTGCATAATTAAATTAATAAGTAAAATACCACATAAGGGCTTTCTGCTGCACTTTCTATATTGCAGGGTGTGCCCATGTGATCCTGAGTAAGGCAATCGATTTGATTTACAGAAAAAGATTCTTCTATACTTCGTTAATTTTGTTTAGGCCACAGCAGGTTCCTTCCAAGCACAGCTGGAATCCACCCCATTAGTGCCAGGGTCAATGATTCTCTCGCCCACTTTCTTTTCTTACACCTTTCCAAAAATCAATGAGACAGGCTCTTTCTGCAGACTCACAGATTAAATAATGAAACAAAGGCATAGCAGGCCATCTGTATTACAATGTTCTGAGATGTGTAACAGAAGGGGCAAAACAAACATCCTGCCAGTTTGTAATGCAAGGTACATGAAATTCACAGGGATGACTCATGTGCTCAAAGTGAAGAGATTTAAGCTTTAACTATTTGCAGAACTGGGACCTGAGGCAATGGCTCAAGCCAGAAATTCTCACAATGTTGAAAGCCACTGCTAAAAACAGAGACACAGAATCATAACCCAAGAGTTGCCTCTTTGGCTCTATGTTCATATGGCTTGCCACTGGACAAACAGAGAAGTGCTCAGATTCACTGAATCCTTGCTCAGGGGCAGAGAAAGAGGATGGAATTACTGGGACAGCAATGGTGTCCCAAGGAACTTATGGTTGCATTTCAAAATTATACACAGATTGCATCACTTTCAGATATCTGCTTTGAGGATCAGGAAACAAAGCCCTTCTGTATTAAAACAAAACAAAGCAAAGCAGAGCAAAACAAACAAATAAAAAAAACAACAAAAAACTGATAGTGAATTAATTAACCAGAGGTTATTAGAAACCAATGCCAGATTTTAAAAGAAGCTTACAGTCTGTAATGGCCTTTGGAACCATCTCCTTTTCTTGTCTGTTTCAGGAAATAACTTGGTAACCTATGCAGCCACTAATGGGCAGCTATCTAGACTGGAAAAAATGCAATCATAATGCAGAGCTTAAAATGATATGCGATTGCAGGAGATGCTGTATCGTCTAACATCTTACCTCTGGCATTTTGAAATTAATTATGATAATAATAATAATGACTACTAAACACTCATGAAGTGATTTAGATCTTCAAAGCCTCATGCAAACTTCGGTTAATTGAGAGATTCCTGCAGAGAGTCAGGCAAATGATGCCATTCTTCTAGTAAAACTCTCTCACTGATTAACACAGTGGGGGAACAGGACACTAACCATAAAAACATCACGTACTTTTGCCCCTTTCTGGGGATAGTAATATAAGCACACACATTAGCTAAGGTATAACCTCTGAGAATAAAAAGAGTGAACCAGCAGGGAAAATAAAATTGAGGGGAACAGACAATGAAGAGAAAATAGGTGAGATTGGAGAGACAAAACAAAGCAGAAAGAAAGGAACAGAACAAACCATAACAGACAAAATAATACCAGAGATCTTCTACTTGCCCCATCAGAGCAACAGATGTGAATGGAGAGAAAGAGGCAGACAAAGAGGTGGCTGAGGTCAGGACAAAAAGGGAAATGAGTACAGGATAGTCAAATAAGGAGTACATACTGTTTTCAATAAAATAATCAGTCAGGAATTGCGTGAGTTCGAGATGATGTATGTGCATGTATGTGTGTACATGTATGTACAGAGAGTACGTGTCAGGTGTCATGTCCACATATAGATATATATGCACACATACAAACTACTAGAGCTAGGCATTAGCGAATGACCATTCATCATGTGAAATGTACTGCAAAATGAAAATATACAGACATCATTGCACAATGTTGTTACAGGTGAAGCTAACATAAAAGTGTGCACCATTTCCAACCAACTTTGTTCTAAGTGATGTAACTGTAAGAAATGGTTCACTGTCTGTATTGGTCTTCTATCAGCAGGACAAATGAGTAAATCTAGTTCTCCTGCTCAGATCCTTCTCGTCTAAGATTTAAACACACACTGAATTTTAAGGCCAGGCTCAATCTCACAGACTCCTGGGAGAAGTTTTTCTTGTTGAAAATAGAGACCATGACATTTTCAAGCACAGCAGAAATTTTGAAAAATCCAAACAAAGTCACCTTTTCTGGAGAATCTTCCAGGGAGACCTCATTATGGCCCTCTGGTACTTGAAGAGAGCTTATTAACAGGAGGGAGATTGACTTCTTAGGATAGAACAATGGGGAAAGGACTTAAAGAAGGAAGACCTGAATTAGATGTTAGGAAGAAATTCTTTATGCAGAGAGTGGTGAGGCACTGGCACAGGCTGCCCAAAGACTGTGGATTGTGCACTGTGGATGCAATCAGTTAATTAGTTAATCAGTCATTGTTGGTTACATTTTCTCAGTGTGATGCATCTCCTAACAGCTGTGGGTTTCCTCGAGCCCGAAAGCTGTGTAGGCAGTACATTTGTGGTTCCACCCAACTGTGAGGCAGACACGTCCTCGTGAAGTGTAGTCACTGCCAGCACCTGCACATGAAGCCAGCAATCCTCAACAAAGCATCCCACTGCTGCAGAGGGTTTCCACCCAGCACACCCTGTCATCCACAGGTGCTTACATCTTCCTTTTTCTTTTGGTGCTGACTGGGGGATGTAATTGAGAGCTGTTTTGTATTTCTTAGCTGCCCAGAGGTACGAAAGGTCATCATTTGGAAAAGAGGTGACAAAAGCAATTTCAGCCAAAGAAAGATCGTAATCTACAGTGTGGTGTGAGGGACTGCGATGCTGCAGGCACTCTCAGCAATCACTGTCACAGCAGTCCTCCCCAGCTCCCTCCCACCTGCTCAGCCTTGAATTGCAGCATTATTAAAGCACCTTGAAGGTGGAGGTGGAAATTCTCGGCTCAGATCACAGCTGCTTTGTGGCTGTTGATAGATTTCAGCAATGAAATTAGGGAAAGTAAACTAGGGAAGCATCTGTAAAAATTGTCCTACATTAATATGTAAACCGGCTAGAGTCCTTCGCTTCTCATTTAACCTTGCCCTGGCAACTACTAATGTTCAAGGGATTTTTGAGTGAGACTTGAGAAAGGACCTGCAAATCTGCCAACATGCTATGTAGCCTGACAATGAAATCTGCAGTGGAAGACCACTGCTGTAAAGGCTGAAAATTTGACTGCTGCTGGAATGTAATGGCTGTAAATCCTAAGTATGTTACTTTCCACTGGAAGGATTTTTTCTTTCAGTTACAGGAGAAACATTTATTTTCTATCAACACATATATTGTCATTTTGCGTATCTTCAACTGCTACAGAGCCATAGGTGAGAGAAAAGTGCTTCGTCTGTCATTACCCATGTGTAATTTTCAAGAGAGAGGAATGGCTCCCTAATATCTCAGTCATCTTGGGCTTCTATTTCAAAGTAGTCACTTGTAGATGGAGGGTCAGAATTGTGTGTTCCAGGCTCACACAGGCTGTTTGCTTTGACAGCTGCATAAAACGACATGAAAGAAGGGTGGCTGCTGCAATGGGAGATGTGCATAATGCAATGAATGGAAGAACTGTGAGGAAAGCTCCGAGGTAAGGAAAGGATGGGAGAGGTGATAAGGAGCTCCACTGGCCATGGATAATGCTTAGCATTTTCATAGTTCTTATTTCCATATCTCAAAATACTGGATAAAGAAGAGGTGAACATTGTTACCTGCATTTCAGAGACAGAAGATGTAAGAAAAAGAACTGATTCATGTATCACCTCTCAGCGGGGCAGTAGTGGAGCTGGGACAAGAACACAGTTCTCCTAAGCCCCCTCTCTGTGCAGTATCTTAAGGCCATATTGTACTCTTGCCATCACTGTGATCCTTTACAGATGTCTGCTAATCAGACCTTATCACAAACCCATGAGACAGTTAACCCCTGGTAGCTGTGTTTTAAAACTAAAGAGTCTGGCAGATAATAGAAGTGAGTCGTTCAGAGACACAAAAGGAGTCTGTTTCAGAGAAGAGCTCCAAATTTAGGTGTTCTTCTCTTCTTAACTTCTAGTCAGAGTTGACTTTTACCTCTGCATTACGAAACTATAGCTATTTAAGCAGCTATTTCATACTTCATAAGAGCACATGGCAAGCCTGTATTTGTTTTTCCAATCAGTCAGTGAGGAAGCGAACCGATGAGCAGAGAGAAATTATTTTTGGTCACGTGAGGGACACAGCTATCCAGATAGTATTTGGCAGCCAAGAAGCAAATTACATGCACATGAGTGTAATGGTCGCGCCTGATTTCATCGAGCAATAAAAAATGATGAAAATAAAACAAATTCAATTTAACATCTGAAGTCTTTCAGTACAGGAGTATAATACTAGATAAAATGCTGAGCTTACAGATGGAATATGTCCACATATGACTGTGCACTGCTTCTCTATGAAAAGGGAAAAAAATCCAATATGTTTCTTAATGGAGCTAGATAGCTGACAGAAAAAAGAAAAATCAAATATTCACAGAATGTAAAAAAAAATCTTTAGAGGTAATGATCAAAGGTGCAATGAAAGTATTCTCCATTACCTGAATGTAAAGAGGGTTCCCATGTCCAACATAGATAGCAGCTCTGCTTTTGACTTGGGGAAGGAGAGGCGGTAGCGTAGGGTCTCAAAAGCAGGTATGATCAGAGCTTTCTTGGTGTTAGCCAGGTCTAGCTGGGTGACGGACTTCCTGGAAAAGAGAAACAACAAACATAAGCAAGAAAATGTTAAACTGAGAAGATTCTTTGTCATTTTCAAGTAAAGAGAATGGGCAGTATGATACTGCAAATGTGACTGTGCCCCACGCTCTTTACCACGAGTATGTTGTTCTTTCCTCTCCTGTGGAATGGATATCTGCCTTCAAGAATACTGGTTGTCATGAACGTCAGTCTTCATTCAAGGCAAGCCAAAAGGACATGGTAAATTAGCAGAAGTGTTTCTTGATGATTGTTCATCATGTTATCCTATGAAGAACAGTTAAGGAAGTTGGGTTTGTCTATCTTGGAGAAGAAGAGGCCCTGGGGAGACTTCACTGAGGCCTTCTAGTACTTGAAGGGAGCTTATAAGAACGAGGGGGATCAACTTTATATAGTCTGATAGTGATAAGACAAGGAACAATGGCTTTAAACTAGAAGAGGAGAAGTTTAGGTTAGATGTTAGGAGATTGTTACTCAGAGAGCAGTGAGGCACTGGCACAGGCTGCCCAGAGGAGCTGTGGGTGCCCCATCCCTGGAAGTGCTCAAGGTCATGTTGGATGGGGCCCTGGGCAGCCTGATCTAGAGGTTGGCAATCCATGGGCAACCCCATGGCAAGGGGATTGGAAGTGGGTGGGTGTTAAGGTCCCCTCCAATCTAAGCCATTATATCATCATGTGCATGATACTGTCAAGCTACAGAGAAGAGCTGTGCATTAGGCGCTCTGAGATACATCACTTTCTGCCTTCTTTTGCTGCAAGTTGTGCAGTGTGGAGATTGTTTCAGCGTGCATGTGCATGCACACGCACACGTACTGCATTTTCCACAAGAGGCCTTAGAACAATTGCAGCAGGAGAACAACAGCAATCTTTCGCACAGCCTGCCAGAGGTATTTCATCAATTCTTTCCTAACAAACTAAAGCCTAAAGAAAAAGAAAGAGAAGTTACTTTTCCATTCCCCAAGTGAATCTTTGCATGCTTGTCATTAGAAATAACTCTGTCTCGATTTTCCTTTCATTATCTTTATATTTCATAAGAGAAATATGCTTCTCTTTCCCTGTCATAGTCAGTTCCTCTTAACAGGATTCACTGTCCTGACTTTTATGTTACTGCAACAAGCAATCAAGGACAATGTTGACAAGCAAGAAATTCTCTACAGCCTTATAAGATGAAAGAATTTGGATCACTGTCATAATACCAGGAAAACCAAACAAAACAATTTCCTAGGCCCAGAATACCTAAAATTTATTTCTATTGCCATCAGATAAAAAGGAGGAGAGATGGACTATTTAATAAAATCTGAATTTTAGAGAATTCATACTGCCCCATGGGCCTGTTCTATAAAAAGAAATCTGTTCTCAGAGCCCTACTGCATAGTTTGCGTTGTTTAAAGAACCTCTGCCACATTCCACTGAACTTTTCACAACTGAAAGATTTTAACAATGTCTTATCATAACTTTTCTTTACTTTCCTCACTGCCTTCTCCCTCACCGTCACTAATGGCCAAGATATCTGCATGTAAATAGATGACTGCTTCACAATCAGCCTCCGTGACCTTCCAGAATCACTGAACAGTGCCAGCACCTGGCCTTTATGATGCTTTTAATGTTTCTTCCCCTTCACACCTTCTCTGCAAGCAGGGCACACTAACACAGTTACTCTGACAACATCTCAGGCTTTCTGGACTCTGCAATCTGTCAGCTTTGAGAGGTGCAGCTTTGAGGATTCAGTTTGAGGGAGAAGCAGATAATATTTGCAGTGATGATCATCCTTTGGGCTCTGCAAGGAAAGAGCAGCTTCCACTTATGGCTGCTGCTGTCTCTTTGATAAAGAGCTCTGAAGTTCCATGCAAAAATCAAGGTCCCAGCTTTGCTTAGCACTGTCCAAGGAGTAGGAGACAATCCTTCCCACCAAAGTTCATAGCCTGAAGTTGAACAAAGCTAAGGCAGGGGTAGGTATCAAGCAGGGATAACAGCAGAAGCTGTCAGGCAGAGCAAACTGTGTTGCAACAAGTGTCAAACATGACTCATTTTCTAAGATATGGGATACAAACACTAAAATGATGTGGATATCAATAATCTCTTCTGTACACTCCCTACTCTTGTCATCTGCAAATTTAGTTCGAGTGTCAGTAGCTGAATTGGGGCTTAGATCTCTTGTTGAAAACAAGAGATGAGAGTAGCATTACAAACAAAACCAAGGGCAGCGTGAACAAACTGATACACAAGGCTGAAATCACTGGCACAGTCAAAGGTGAGTACAAAAAGTAAGGTAAGCAGAGAGAAGCAGAAATCTGAAAACAAGATGCTTGTAGTAGATGCAGTCAGACACAGAGAGCCAGCAGAGGTGATAGAGTGAATTATTAATGTGATAATCTATGCAGAAATATATTCAAGTACTCAGTGCTAAGGCCAAAGGAGAGGGGTTCACCAAAACTGAGCTGGGAGCTGAGACAGCAGCACTGATCTCTGAGAACAGCCTGCTTTGGATGTAGACTACATGACGCAAAGGACTGATATAAGCTGTGGAAAGAATCAGTGCTGATATCCAAGTGTGGAATCTGAGTGACAAAGGACAACAGAGACCATGTTAATTATGATAAAGACAGGGAGGTTTTGGTAGAGAAGAAAACATCTTCCATTTTCTTCTGACATCCATAACTGGTGGTCTGTTCCTGGAACCACTGGCCGAAAATCCAACCTCTTCCTACTGGAAGCAAATCCATTTCTCCTTTTTTGTGTGGTGACATTCTTCCTGTTTCATGCAGAGGTGCCATTTGCTGGGTGACTGGTTTTGTGATACTTGGAATAGAAAATTTCCACTCTTAAGTGTTGCAAGTAGAATATAATGTGAAGAATATATTTGATTATTTTACAAACCAGCAACAGGGAAATTGTTTAATTCCTGCTCTATACTTTTGAGTGCTGTTGGATTCAGTGACATCAATCCTGCACCCATTTTTCTTTATCTGTCCTTTCTCCCAGATCCTAAAATGAGGAGACAAGATTTCATGAAGTGGTTTCTCTTTGCTAGTGTTGTCCAGGAAACCGTTTCCCAGGCACCTATGTATTCAGACCCGATGTATGTCATTCTGACACACTGAGGGTTGGGTTAAATTTTTAATTTACCCATCAACCCTGTTTTTTGTAAAGCATGGAAGAAATGAACTTTAAATCACAAGGGCCTCCTCAGAGGCTGAATGAACAGTGTTGAGTTCAATCTTCATATCTCCGCAGTCCTTTCCAAACATTAACGAACAGTTCTCATCCTCAAGTGGGCAGATAGTAGCATTCCCATTTCTGGAGGATAGGGAAGCTCAGACACAGAAATGTTTGCACTGAATTCAGAAAAATAAAATAAAATATGTTTGTTTATTCAAATTATATTCCACCATTAGGATTCTAACTGATTAGCTCAAGATCAATGGACAAGGCAGTCACGGGGTTTGTTACAAGAACTGAAGAGTTGTCAGTCCAGTGTTAAATTAATCAGGATTTTCATCCTCTCTACAAAAGCAACCTATAAAGGCATCCAACAAACAAAAATTAACAGGCATAAGATGAAGTGTGATTCTTTCTGAGTTACTAAAGAGCAACCAGGAATACCTCTCAATTCGTGTTGCAATGGACAGGTTTATAACCTGTGGGCAGAGTTTGGATGTAAGCTCTCATTCAATGCTAATGTGCCCCTGGAAGAAAAGGGCATATTTTTTACAGATGTGTCAGGAAAGAACTTTAGTGCTAGCTGTGACAACTGTAGATACTGTAAAGAAGCAGCCTGTCCAGTTGTTTTATGTGAGCTGAGCCTTTAGGATGACCCAAACACCTTACTTGTTGCAACCAGAAAGAGCCTTTAGCTCTGGAGTAATGACAAGATGACCTCAGTAACTAATGACTGGAAGTGACAAAAGACTTCTACTCAGCTCAGACCACAAAAACGTCTGAGCTCTGTAAATAGGAAATCTTTAAATGATACATTTCTTCCCTTCTCCATTTCATAGCAGAGTAAGATAGGACAAAAAGGGGTTTTGATGGAGATTAAAAGCATTGAAATGACCTTACTTAGCAGATGTGAAAAAGCTCAATTAGCACAAATCTAAGTGCTATCAGCAGACACCTGGAGGGACTGGTAACCATCAGCTTCTCCTTCAAAATTGTCTGTAATCATTCACATACAACCTCCAAAGTAGGTTGCAAATGCTTTTCCAAATTCCTTTTTCTCTGAGAATACATACTCCGTAGAGACACAGCAGACAGGATGCCCCTATTTTGCAAGTAAGAGGGACTTGACTGGCATGTCCTGTACAGAGCAGCACCTGAAAGACCACTGCCCCCATTTGCTTATGGTTGTTCTCTCCAAGGAAACGAAAATGGAAACGTGTGACAGCTCTCTAACAAACAGCTGCTGCCATTCAGACTGACGGCACTGATCAACTACCTGCAGAGGCAGCAGGAGCAATCAGTGTGGAAAGATACAACATAACCGTATTTAAAATAATCTCACTGCATCTCCCTGCTATTTTGCTGAGAAAAATCACTATTGAAAAAGCAACAAAAGACTCTAGTCCACACACACACAAATCCAGTTCCCTTTTAAATAGCTGGTAGTAGCAGACAGGCAATTTTGACGTTCCCAAGCAACAGAGGTGCACAGTTAAGGTGGTGTAGGTTTCAAGAAGGACTTGTAGAGCAATGTAAAGTCTCACTTGTAACAACGGTCAGTGCCAATCCATCTTTTTCTGAACAACACCAATGTGTGGAATCACTGTGCATTTAGTCCTGTGATACTCTGTCACTACACAAGAACTATTTCTGTGGCTTTAATGTATTAAGTACACTGTGGAATACCATTTTGTCTCCTCTCCTTTTCAATGCTGGGCTCCCATTGGTGCACTGGGAAGCAGCAAGAGGGACAAGCTTTGTTTTTGGTACTACATATCAACGTCAATAGTTGCTATCCTTACTGTGTCTGACATCGAACTGGAGAAGAAATGTTAACAGCATGCACTTATGACACTTAAGACAAAGAACAGTACTGCTAATAACAACAGTCTCTATATGCATCTTGAAACAATTAATGCATGCAAGGGAAAGAATTATTTTGGTGTCCTCAAAGCATAAGTAAAGAAAAAATATCTCTAAAATAATCTAATGGAAAATTTCAGTGATATTACTGAAATCCAGTGTCTTAAAAGCCATTGTGAATTTGTCCCAGTACATGGATGCATAAAATGAAAAAAAAAAACAACCAAGCGTCCACAGGAGGGAGAAGTAAGTAGATAGCAAGTTAATCTGAAACAAGGGGTTGCTCCATGAATTTACCACAGAGAAAGGTGGATTTCCCTTTATGCCGCAGCATCTCGGGCCTATGTACTGGGGGGGGCTCACCTACAGAAAGACTCTCAGTAGCACTGTGGTCAAGTTTAACCAAACTCAGAAAGAGATGAAAAGCAAAACTGTTTAAGGACTAAGGAACTGAAATCCTTCTGTCTGGCCACAGGGTGTCCTCCTTGCTCTATGCTTTGGCCTCAAATGACCAGCTTCTGTAGGGGAAAAAGGTCTTCATGAAAAATAGCGCTGTTCATGGATCAGACAGAGGTCTGCAGTTTGCGCAGTCCAACTTGCTCACATTTATTATCATACAGTACCTACTGAGGTTACTCTTCCCAGTTTCCTTATGCTAATTATTTTGCCTCGACAGGTGCTGGCATTACAGTAATATTCTTGAGCTGGTTAGACTCTCAGTCTGTTTTCAAGCTACGGAACTGTATAAAGAGCATGTCACAGGGGCAACAAATCCATTAATGTTTTGCATGTTTTCTCAGTCACTGACACTAAGAACCCAGGATGCCTGAGAAAATTGCCTGGTTCACATGTCCGCTAACACTGAATGCTATAGTACATTTGATGATCCTTAGTCCAGTCCAATTTTCAAATTGATTCTTTTGCTGCACTAAGGAAGTGATTTTGGTGGCTAACAGGGCTCACATTAGACCTTAGTTTTTTCTTCTGTAACTATATTGTGTCACTTCTAGTTACAGCCTCTTCCTCTGCCCTAAAAATTACTTAGCTTTGCTGAGGGTTGTCATACTGTAAACATCTACAAGCCGCCTTTTTCAGATCTACTCAAACTGTATTATTTTGGGAACGTATGAGAAGGGTGGACTGACAAGGGCAGAAAAAGAGTGTGGCGTGGAAAGCCATCCTCCACTGTCTGTTTACCTGAGGTACTCGTAGAGTCCATACATGGGCAAGAAGTCAATGTCAGACAGAAACATGTACGGTGTGCTGATATGCTTCATGGCCACATTCCTTAGAAGATTCACTGGATAGAACTGGCCCTCCTTGTACACAATGTGGTAGCCGACATTGTGGCGGCTCATGAGTACTTCTGAGCCCTGGGCATAACGCAGAAATTGCTGGGCTTCTGCATCAGAAAGATAGAGTGCCAGGCTGATTGGACCTTCCCAGTGTTTGCAGATGGCTTCAAGCATCTGGAGCCTGAAAGAGGAAGGGTGAGAATAAGAAAAGGCTGTCTCCCTGTCTGGGACTCTTTTTTATCTCATCAAATACACTTATCTCTATCTAAGTGAGACAGATTGGGGTCACTTTATATCCTGTGGAAAGCAATAAATATTTCTACAGCACAATTCATCTTATCTAAGTTTATGTCTCCTTCTGGACAGATGGCCTGCGCCCTAGATACGCCTTTGTCTCCACTGCATACAATGGCGAGACAAAGATGGCCTTAGCTCAGATAGAAACATCCACAAGGCAAATACATAAAATGGTGCCTAGTGCTCAATTCACATTTTACGTCAAGATTTTGTCACACCCTAATATATAACTCCTCAAAAATCTCGAGGAGGACAAACATGTACAGACTTAGAAATCACTTCACCTCCTGTTTATGGATACCTCTCTGAATTATCTTTGAGACAGTAAGTAAGACCTTAAAGCTCTTAAGAGTGGTAAGTCAAGAGAATTCTGACTTCTGTGAACTTTTGCATTGACTGGAAAAAAATTCACTGTCAGGGAAAGGGCAAATAGATGAAACATCAATAACAACGGGGTTTACTATGAGTAGGAAGCAAGAAGAGAAGGAAAAAGAGAAATAGCACTGTCATGGAATATCAACAGAGCACTTCAGACAAAAATATCATTTAAAGTACTAATTTGCATGTATTTTTAGCAATAACCTCCTCAAACTCCATGAAATGATTTTTAAAACAGTTCATATTGGTGTATATTTTTTAAAAACTCTCAGTAGTTCCAATATTATTGAAGAAAATGCCAACAAAAAGCTTCATATATAAAGTGAATCAAACCCATTCTGGTCAAAATAGATTAATCACTTCGTGCAATTTAAACAAAATTGCCTTGAGATAAACATTTGCCACCCAAAAATACAGCAATAACTGATTACAAAGACTCTTGAGTTAATATAAAGGGAAATGAACCTATGCAGCCTAGCCAGATATTCTATTATAAATTAAGTAGAGCAGACTATGCAACATGATCATCTTTTCTACGTTTCAAATCCACATTACTAGATTTTTCCCATTAATATTTAAACAGAGCACGAGAAAAGTTTTCTGCATCATTGTAACCAGAGAAAATAATTTCTCCCTGCTTTTATCACACTAAGCTCTGCAGCAGAAAGAAAATATATACCAGCAAACATAAATTCTGATTTAAAAGTAATAGCTTTTTCCTACATTTCTGATGACATTCACGACGATATAATCATTTTGTCTTAGATATGAGATACTACCTTTACTAGGCTTCATGTGGTACATTATTTTCTTTTTATCTGTTACTGAAACAAAAGTTATTATAAACCTAAAACATACAGCAGAATTAGAAACACAAATAAATAAAAAGGATCTAAAAGGTATATGAAATCTTTAAGCTTTAGATTGTACCAGTAACAAAAACAGAAAAAATATATTTTTTGCCATTCTCCAACATCATGTAAACCTGTTAACTAGAAGGATCCATTTCATCACCATTCAGATTTTGGGAACCTTTGATAAATTAAATAATTGCCTGGAAAGAAATGCAGCAAAACACCTTTCAAGGACTCTAAGCAGTGGACAAATGGCATACATAACTTATTTGAACGGCACACCTGATGATGCCTGCAAAGCTTTCCACAATACTTAAATGGAAACTGGGTTTTGCTGGTATAAATTTCCAGCTGGACAGCTTAGTGCCCTTCAGAATACTCCATTTTGCTGCATCGTTCCCACTGACAGGCTCCACTTCTACGAGCTTGATACCGGGACTGCTGAGTGATGCTCCATAACCTGCACTCTGTAGGTTGTTAGAATTGTCTCTTTTGACTGTAAAACTAAGAAATACAAGTTTCTAAGCTCATCAAGTTATTTCTTTGTTGTTACGTGTCTTGAGGAGGGTGTTCTCTGGAGAAAATAAATAAACACACTGTGTAGTAAAAATGCGATCATCATTTAGTTGGTAATTATTTTAAGGTCTGTTTCTGTCAAGGTTATTTCACTAGTAACCAAATGTTTTGTGAGATTCTTTGTTTTTATTATTCCTCTTAAGCATATTCAACCGATTTACAAGCCATTCTCATCCCAACCTCAAGCAATTCTGTGCTAATTTTGTCCTTCTCATCCACATCCTCATCTCACATTTTTTTAATTCCCACTCTGATTACTGATTCCTAGATACATTCCTTTATAGCAAGGCTGCCTAGCCAAGTACTTGAAAGCCACATATGAAGCCAGTGATGGGAACAAGCCATTCTAAGACCAAATTTGTCACATCAGTACAAAAGTGACAATTAACCAACAGTGACAACACTGAATGAATTCTCTCTCTCCAAGCCTCTATCTACAGACAATAATGTTAGCTCCTAAGCTGCTCCACTGCCTTCTGCTCCTCAAGCCTATAGCACAAACAGAAGCCTGTCACAACAGTCCTATCAGTCTCAGCTCCAGCAGGATGAGACTTGGAGACACGGGGAGTTACTTTTCTGCCTTTCCTTATGTTGGCTGATGATCTGAAAGAACTAAGCGAGAGTGTGGCATATAGCACATTGTTTACGTACATGCCATCTTACATCTGAGACACTATTCTTAAATGTCTACTGCTGCGCCGGAGGAGTTTAATAAAAGTGGTGTAAAGGAAGTACAAAAAATAAAGCAGTAACTGAGAGATGTGAAAGAAAACAAAACAGCTAAACAGCTCTTTGGTATGATATTATTTATTGATTTTAGCTGAAAGAGAGTATTTCCAACTCAAATCAATAATTTATAGCAACACACCAAAGAAGTAGGGAAGATTTTTCCTGCACAGTATCAAGAGGGCTGTTCTTCCTGAATAAAAATGTGTGGTTCTGTCTATCAATAAAAACATGTGCCCCAGTGAGGATCCAGAAAGAGAAACAGATGCTCATACTTTGCATCAGTGCCAGTGAATCAGTACCAAGCCCCAGCTCATTCTTTTGAATTAAATTCTGGGGGGAAAATGTAACATGTGCACAGATCAGCTTCTACTAATTTATTGTGGCACTCGCTCAGGGTCTGGCTTAATTTATTTCTTCAGTTTTGTAGTCAAAGGTTTCTGAACACTTAAGAAATGTTTCCTCAATTAAAAATCAACAGGACAGACACTGATGCACATAGTACGTCATAATACAATGCGCTGAGGCACTGCAGAAACAGAACAGCCCTCATCTGTTCATGTTTATTTCTAAAATGGGCTGCAAATTTTTTGTTGATATGAATTTCTCTGATCCTCCTGGAATAGTGTTGACCTTCCTCTAGTGTAGCAGCAGTGATATTCATGAGTCTTACAGCATCCTGCATGTGCTCCACCAAGTGAAATATTAGTTGCGTGCTTATAAGCAAGGAGTTCTGTCTGGTTTTATAACCCACTTGGATAGCACGAACTATAAAGTTTAGAAGAGATTTGAACTGAGAAGCAGGAAGAAAAAGGAGACTGACAATTCAAAGTATCACTGAGCTGGCTGATGCAGACTAAACTGTCAGTGCTTCTGAAACATGACAACGGTGGGAATCATAAAGGTGCAGATGGAGCTTGGCATGAAACAGACTTTTTTTTCCCAAATTAAATATCAGTTACATTTCACCTTACATTGGGACTGAAAGTTGAAAAGAGTTAAACATATTATTCTGACAATTAGTACAAAACTGCAGCAACTCCTACGAAAAGATGATTTTTCATTTCACACTAAACCTAAAAATATTTCAAACTGCCCAATTTGAATCTCAGATGTTTAGTTGTGATGCTCCTAAGAAAATTTAGTCACTAATTGAAAATTTCTGCAAGGAAAATACAAATAACAAACTAAAGTTTTCTGATGCAGAAATGCTGTGTGTAAAACCTCTGATCAGCTACTACTGCTTGCTTAAGTCTGTCACAAACATCTCCTGTCATTCCCAAGTTACTGTGAAACTCCATAAACTAACAGCGTCTGGCAACTCTGACAAGTAACAACTCCTGCAGCTTCAGTATTCAACCTCTCATAAACTCTCCTTGTACTCCTATGTGAACTGTAGAACTCTAGCCTGGGTGCATGTGTGATGTCTACATGCACTACTCCTACTATCTATGTTTCTGTTATTTTTTATCTTGCTAAAGCTATACATAGCTGGATTTATCAAAAAGCTCTAAGCCTGTCAAAAAAGATTGTCTCATGCTTCCAAATGGGATTTTCCTTACCTGTCCATTGAAAGCTGAGCCACCAGTGTTACATCAGTATTGTCTGATGCAGGCTCATATTCATAATGTAAAAAATACAAATGAGTGCGATGGACAGTGAAACGTTCTCGGCGAAATTCATAGCACAAGTCATCCTCATCCAGCTCAGACAACTGTTTCTGGAGCTGTAAGGAAAGAATAGACAGTAAGTTCCTTACAATTCCTCTTGAGAACCAGAGAGAATAAAGAGGTTGGAAACCTGTAGCATGATTGCAATGGGGAGTGGAATTGAAACATACGTAGCAGTTTTTCCAAGCTTCACTCCTTCCAGTCAATGAACATGAGATAAGACGAAAAATCTTTTAAGTAAACAGATGAGGGAGACAAGACAGCTCATCGTATTATGGTCTATGTGTTGTATATATCATACATATTATGGACTTCCAACATCCTGGCTAGCAATGAAACAGTGAACAATCACAGCACTTAATACCACCAAGTTTCAGAGCAAATGTTCCAACATGATGCATAAGCCATTCCTTCTGAGAAGCAGTATTTTAAACCACTTGTAGACATACAGCTCCAGTAGAGAAAACTCAGCAGCAGATTAAGTTTGTACCCTGAACTGAGCAATTCCCATTCTGCTGCCTCTGCTGGAGAATACTAAGTGTTGCTAGGGGCATGGACAGACAGCTGGAAAAGTAACATCTTAAACTGAACATCAGTCGGTTTCCTGAGACATACATGTCTGCATCAGTATAATTTTGCAATAAAAATAATTCTTCAACTGCAGAAGAGCCAGAATTAAGTACAGGATTTGTGCTTCTGCATACCTGGTTTGAGAAACTGAAAGGATGTCAAATTACCAGAGAACACATATTTCTTGGCTTTCTTGAAAATCAAGCCCCTTCAAAGTCAAAATAGGCAAAAGAAAGCAATTCAGTCCTGAGTCATGCAGTCATGTAGCTTTGAAAGAATAAAAATTTAGCTACAGGAGAAGGAGGAAGAGAAAAACTGTTCAAACGTCTAAGCAGCTGACCAATTCCATCACTGAATTACATTATTTAAAGCCAAACATCTGGGTAGATTACTTAAAATGCGTTCATTTAAAAGGAAAAATCAGTCATGCCTGCTCTAAAATGTCCTACAAAATGCAGTGCAGATGAAAATAATATATATGGTGTTGACACATCAAATAGAGTTCTGTTTGCATTGCTCTTGAAATGTAGGTTATTAGTAAAGGTATCATTTTTTACACTGTATTTCTTAAAAGCATTCTGCAAGAGGGATACGATTACCTGTTTGTCAGCAAAGAGTAAATTAAGACAAATATTCATTTCATATTTTCACAAGTTTTGATAAAACCACAGTGGGTTTCAAAACTGCTTCATGCAACAGATTATGAATTACAGACATTTATTTAGATTTAAAAATCTGTGCAGAGCGATTTAAAGCAATAGTTTACAACAGTATCATTAAGAAAAAACATCGGAAAACATGGGTGTTTCTTGTTCTAACGCTGTGCTAAGAACAAGAGCTGTTGTTCTTGGAACTGTAAGCAGGATGGCTGCCATCAACAATAATGCGAGAGCTGAATGTTCTCCTGTGAAGGCTGATGGAATAATTCCTGGTATTTTTCTGTATATCACTCTTTAATCTTCTTTTGAATAATGGAAATATCTCCTTTGATTTCAATGAGTTTTGGATCAGGATCTTACTCTTCGTAGCTACTGTTCTGCACAGATCTTAAAATGCCTCTCAGGAGAGACTGGTTTTAGAAAGATGAGAGTCTGAATCTTGAGAAATCTTTACTCAGGCAAAACTACTGAAATCAAGATCTCTTGGTAGAATAGAAATCAGGAATTCTTTAACACATTGCTGGAGTTTCATTCATTCTGCTTTACAGATCATCATTCAACTTCGCCTATACTTTACTTTCAAAAGAACATTCAAAGAATATATGAATTAAACCCAATTTTCACAACAATGACTACAAAGAATACATATATCTCTGTATTACCAAAATTATCAAGGAGCTTTACATTTAAGACAATATCAAAGCACTGTGGAAGTTAGCCATGCCCTAACATTTTCAGGGGCTCGTTAGCTCATTTTTCTTTTTTTTTTTTTTTTTTTTTCAATCTAGTTCAAGGACGATTTTGTTGCAGGTTTTGTTATTTTTAAGAGAAAAATGTTACAGCTACCATGGCATAAATAATGCTGCCAGTTTCTGAAGTTGAATAAATAACTAAATATCTCCCCCTTTCTTTTCTCCAGCAGCCTAAGCATCAGATCCTTAACAACGGACAGCTCATTATTTGAACATGCCTCTTGCCTGATGATTGACAACAAAACAAAGTGGAAAAAAATACTATAAAGTGAAATACCATAAGCTACTTACTTATTGAATCTCATTAAATCCAGAATATTGGTAACTTCCTCCAAATACCTTACAACCTACATATAGCATGCTTAAAATAAATTCATATGGACAAATGCTATAGACTTAAGTATCATAGAATCATAGAATCATTCAGGTTGGAAAAGACCTTAAAGATTACTAAGTCCAACCACGACCTAAGCATACCACCCTAACTCTAACAGCTCTCTGCTAAATCATGTCTTTGAGCTCCACATCCAAATGGTTTTTAAACACATCCAGGGATGGTGACTCAACCACCTCCCTGGGGAGCCTATAACAGTGCTTAACAATCCTTTCTGTAAAGAAGTGTTTCCTGATATCCAACCTAAACCAAACCAAAGCAAACCTCTGTGCACTTCCTTTCCTTTGGAGTCACAGCAAAAAAAAAGCCAGCCCTTTCTTTTGGGCATCTCTTTCTTTTGTATTTACATGACTTGTGCAGGTGTAAAGGTAAAAAATTCCCACCCATTCTTGCTTTGTTGTCTCTGCAAGACTGAGTTTACCTAATGGCAAACAGAATCACCACCGAAACTGGCCCTGTGGCAAATAAAAGAAAGGAGAAAGAAGAGAGGAATAGTGGGGCCAAAGAAGCCCTTGTTTTTCTTTCTTTGAGGAAATGGTCCATCTTTGTAACATGTCAGAGCCACACTATTAATATCAAAAACCCGACAAAACAGGGTCTCCTCTAAAAACCATCTCTTTTAAGCCAAGCCCAAACTCTTGTTACTGCTGTGTAGGCATCTCGTGTATTAAAGTGTGAGGCTTAAAGAAAATACAGGGCAAAATGTCAAGGTCTTCAACAAACCCCATACTGGAATACTCTGGTACTCCGAGTTCATAGTACTGAAGTGGGAATACAAGCATTTCCTTTCTTAGGGAAAGACTTGCAGTATATCTGGCTTATCTGTTTTACCAGTGCTTTGTCAGTCTTCATTTACACTGTACATGCACATACTTCCAGTATCATGCATACAGATAAAGGCTGCTACCTCTTTACTATGAAGAGATACACACAGTCTATAAATACCTACTACACACAGCTGCATGCCATTTTTACACACACATTTTAAATGGAAAATGTTAAGGATGCACACCATTCGAAGTAATTGTCTAAGATAAGTCACACATATAACTTTAAAGTCATCTCTTTGTAAGCTACCTCATATTGTTTTTCAGTTACATGATCACACAATATTTCTCAGCTGATACAGTCTTACCTACAGCCTGTATACTGTGTGGATCCATTTTTTACAGAGAAAAACATATAGCTTGCTTTAAAATTTGCTCCCACATTATACCTGCATGAAAAAATGGGCTTATAATCGGGATATGACAGATCTATGCAAATAGACACTTACTTAAACACAGTGCACCATCGAAATAAAGATCTTACTGTCAGCTGGATTTGATAAAAAGATGGCATACCCATTAAAAGTCTCTCCATTACACTTACAACAAAATGCCTTATATAAAGAAGACTTTTCATTCTTAGAGTGACTGCATGCATTTTCTCAAAAGCAAGTTCCTGCTTAAGATGAATTTTATTCTTCCTACAAGATTTTCAATGTGAAGGCTACTTGCCACTGAGCATGTGGGAAATTTCACCTCAAGGAAACATTCTTGAAACAGAAAGGCGATGTTCTATGTGCAGGAGATGTTCTCTAAGGAAATATCATAGAGGGAAACAGCAAGTGCTTTAATTAGCAATGTCATTTGTTTCTGACATAAAAATGGCAGCATGCAGAGAGTACTGTGGCATGCATGAGGCCAAAGCAAAGAGACAACCAGCCATGGCAGGGGATCAGATCTCAGCTGGAGAAGCACAGAAGGCCAGAAGGTTTTCAGCTCCATCACGAATCCTCACCGTCTACCAGGTCCATCTGCCTAATACACTTCTAAGAGATGAGGTGGTGCTTCTCTCCATGTGGCAGATGACAGACCCATATGATCATGGCACATAGCACATATTTTTTACCAACAATTTGGTTACTGCTAGTGGAAGCGCATCAGTGATCAGCTTCGATTTTTTAACTATCACTTCCCACCAAAACTTACAGGACTTCATCCCAAATGAGACCGATCCAAAATCCAGGATCAGAAGTATTTTCTTTGAGATTAGTGATGTTTAAGAAAAATCTGAGCAAAAAAAAATGTTTTGTGTGTCAAAGGCTATTTAGACTTTGGGAAGAGGATGAATCCCCTCACGCAGACATCTCTCTTTCATAAAGCATTTAAGTTAAGGTGAGATGACATGAGGCTTAAGTAACTCACTAAATATCATGCTAACACAACAGGAACTGAGCTGCTTAGATGAAAACTTTTAACTTTCAGATCATCTTTCCTTCTCCCAGGTGTGTGCAGTTAAAATTCACAGCAGAAAATCAGCTCAGCTTAGCCACTGAGAGATGAAAAATAACACCAGCTAAGGATGAAACTACAATCTTGCTATAAAATGCAGCAGTTTCATTTCCTCCCGTGTAGATGCCCCAGTTCCCACCAGTAGGCAATTTGTGTTGCCACATTTAGCACTTTTAAAGTCCGTGAATTAGTGGTTGCCTTTAGCATGGCATAAACAAACAAACAAATAAAAAAACAGACGATGATGTGTGGATGAAAAAGCACTTAATGAGTGTTGTTTGGGATGACCTACATAAAGTACTTCTGGCTTCTCCAATAATTAGTAATAAAAACCTGACTAATCCCATGTCAATGAAACCTTTATTCTTCCCATGTCATAAAACCTTGTACATCTGCTATGGGGCAAATTCAGCCTTCTATGAAACACAGCTGTGCTTAGGACAAAGAGAAGGATAGTGTCTGAGTAAGCCTACCTAACAAGAATTTTGCTGTAAAATACATACAATAAACTATCTTATTGCTAAACAGAAGTAGTGGTTTACCTTTACTATGAATGATCAGCACAATTAAGAATCCAAATTCCTGGCATGCATAACATAACAGTTCGATGTATACAAAGTAAAACTTGCTGCATTCTCAGCTGCAGCTGTGAGAAATAGGTAGTTTTCCAGGTCCCCAACACCCATTCTTGGCCAAGCTGTAGCCTTCCCTTGCACCACAGTGCCTTGGCAGCCTGGTCTCCCAGCTTGTCCTTCCTCAGACTGTTCCTTCTTTTGCAGCAAGTTCTATAGTGTGTTTGAAGTCAGCAGTTTCTAGCCCTATCCAAATTATTTGCCAGCACCTACAGGTACCCATCACTTCTTTCCTCTCACTGTCCCTGCTACTTCCTCTCAGAACTTCTATCTACAGTAAATTTTCTCTTTAAGCCTTTCATAGAGTCCTAAAATCCCCAAATGGCTCAGGTTAGAAGAAACCTTAAGGTCCACCCAGTCCCATACCCTGCTGCAGGCAGGGCTGCCACCCACTGGCTCATGCTGCCCAGGGCCCCATCCAACCTGGTCTTAAACACCTCCAGGGATGGGCACCCACAGCTTTTATGGGCAGCCTGTGCCAGTGTCTCACAACAGGATCCTCTGAGCTGGAGTTTAACCTTCTACATGTGAAAGGGAATTTTTTTTCTCCTCCATATTGCCTGGACAGCAGTGAGGTTAATGGATCTCTCTCAGAACAGACATCATGCTGGTTCCTGCTCTTAGCTCTACTGAGTGATCAAAACTGGCTCTGAGAATTCTGAAAGAAACACAGAAAATTCCCATCTTCATCCTGGTCCCTCACTTGCAGCATCCTGCATTGTTGTGTGGCACTGGCAAATTCATAATCTGATCAGACATATCCATGAACGTTCCAAAGGAGTCTCCAGAGATCTCAGCCTCCTACTCAGCAAACAAAGCACAACTGAGAATGTGTGTATTATAGGGGGATTTTTCAGCCCTATAATTTGCATAAATTTTCACCAGCCTGGCAAAAGACATATTCTTGGCCCCAAGTTTACTCTTGCTAAATGTCAGTTCTTTCTCTGAGCTATGGAGTAGTTCCATGAAGAAGTCATCTGAACTTGCACTGTAGGCAACCCCAAGAGCTTCCCCCGTGCTTCACTTTAATAATTGAGAGAGAAGGAAAAGGGAGGCATACAAGCACGTCAAAAAGAAACACAGTTCATAATTTCTCCATCTAGCAATACTGTAAGCAGCTGAAAGCAGTGTAACGGGAAGTTTCAGGCAGCTAGAAGGATGTGCTACCAGCTCAGCATTTAATAATAATAATAGTCTTAATAATAGAAACAGCACAGCTGGGCAAGATAGGATTTCCTGTCAAAACTGCCATAAACCATCTGTTATTACTACAGAAAGGCTATAACATGACAAAATAGTACCTTTATATGCCAGTCCTACAAATGATGCAGAAGGCTGAAATCCTGCAAGAACAAAGGGTACTCACAGCATCAGTATGATTTTAAGTTCAGCACCCTGTTACTATCTTGGAAGCTCTCTTTGCATGCCCTTCTTAGACCTTCAGAAATTGCTAAATTTATTAGTTGAACGTAAATTATGTGGCACACAGTAGAGTTTAAACTACATAGCACATCAATCTCCTGCTCTTCTGTTGGATATTATTAGATGGCATGCAGAGCCATTTGCTACTGTTAAGAATCAGTGGTTTCACACAAAAAAGTAAATAAGTTAAAAGACATTTAGGAAGTAATGATAGACCTAAGCAAGTGTTTTCACGGAGAACAAGAATTTTTATACTGTTCCTTTGTGTTGTTGAATGGAAAAATGAAAAAGTGGAGGAAATCTGAAGCAATTTTTTTTCCTTCTTTTTTTTTTTTGAACTCTTCTCTAGGGGTAATATACTCTTTTTCTCCAAAATTGAGTGAAATCAGTGATAAGGCTCCCACAGATCATGCTCTACGTTTTGAATCAGGACAGAGGCTTCAGTAATGGGGGACACCTCATTCAACCTTCAGATTTAATGCTGTGGCAGAAGCACCTGGTGAGAAGCTGTCTGCAGGAAACAAGTTTTATGAGAATGCTGAAAGGTTGAGTGTGTGCGCATGTGCTAAAATCAGGCTTAGAGTATGTATCTTATAGCACATCTACAGAGATAGTAGTTGATCTCACTGAAGTATTTTAGATGCTGCAGTAGGTTCTTTAGAATGAAATGCTGCACTTTACAATTAAAAGCCAATAGAAAACATTTAATTTAGAGGGCTTCCCTAAAATCTGCTCCCTTGCGTCGAAGTAAAAAAGAGGCTAAGAAGGGGAAATAACATGGAAGAAGCTGGATGGAATGGTGAGGACCCACTTTAAAGGCCACTGGAGTAATGTGCAGTGTTTACAGGAGGATTTAGTTCATAATCTGAATTTCATATTTGAATTTCCCATCCAGAATCTGCATACAAGGCAAAGAGGTGAACATAATACCAGTTTGCAGAGAAGATCCAGCTATGTGTAATCCCATGTTAGCACATACTGAATGAGGGGGATTCACAGCGATGCTCTACAGTGAGGAGCATGTGCCAGGCCCCTGTCTGCAGTCTTGCAACACACAGTGCCTTTCAGTTTCAGTATTCCAATGAAAGGATAAATTATGTATGTACACATAGACATATATATGACTCTTTTTATATAAGCAGAAAAATGACTCTAGTGTCTCTCCATTTTTCAATTTGTACTTCTCTGCCTCTAATATTTCATTTTCAAAGCTCTATCTGTCCTGTTCATTCCTATTTGTAACTTCTTGGAACCTACTAACAGTGCAGTTGAAGATCAACACCTGATGAGATCAGTGCTGTGCAGTACAGGATCCAAAGACTGACTTCAGACATCTAAAAATTCACAGTGTGATATTATACTTCCTTAGGAAACATTGAAAATAAAAAAGAAAAAGAAGTACTAATCTATATTAATACATACAGACATGTATATACAAGCATACATGCATGCACGGATCCAGGGAAAGATTGATAGATAAATGTAATGTCTGATTACCTTTTAAACTAATACTCCTTTACATCTCCCTGACATTGTAAAGAGTCTTTAAAAGGGAAGATACATAATTTACATTCATTTTAAGGCTGTCTCAGTACTGATGAGAAGCGTAAAGGGGCCTCAGATTTACGTGTAAAGGGCCTTAGAGCAACAGAATCAGCCCAGTGGTACCCACTGTCACATTTCTTCCTACATTTTCCAGATATCTGCATTACAAATGAGATTCCTTAATTACAGGTTGCGCTCTAAATAAAACATCATTACAAATATTAAACTGCAGAGCAGCAATGGCTGGCATATTGGAACAAGACCTTAAGGGTACATTCTGCCACAGCCAGATTCTGAGTGACGGCCTCCAAACAAGCCACTGCTTCTTCCACAGCAGGGCTTGGTGCATTTAGTGCTTAAGTAATTCTCTCTGATTATAATAATGGCAGAGCTATTCCAGAATTTTGACCACTGGTCTACAGTGCAGAGAAGCATAGTCAAAAGAAGGAGCAACTTTATATAGAATTGTAGAATGCCTCGGGTTGGAAGGGACCTTAAAGATCACTGACTTCCAGCCCTCAAATGCTTGTACTTATACAATGCTTAGCACAATAAAGCCGAGCTGTGTGTTTTTTTTTTTTTTGTTTGTTTTTTTAGGTTGCTAGTTTCAGCTTGGAGAAGAAAGAAAATACAGCAGCTGTAACATAAATAACAATCCCTACCTTGTAAACATTTGGTTTTGCAAAACTTATAGCCTTTTTTGTAAACGATATTCTTAGGAATCCTAACCCTACGTCTGCATCTTGTCAGGCTAAAGGTTCATCTAGCCCACAATCCCATCTCTAGCCACCCTGCCTTGAGAGGAGTGTAAAAGCAATGTGGGTGTACAGTGATGCTTTCTCAGAACACTCCTCCAATCCTGCACTTGGGCTTAAGGATTTCCTGCATCGAAGCCTAACAGCTCCTGACTGATTTTGTTTCTGCGAAGAGTCACTTTTTGAACACAGGTGCGTTTTTAGCAACATTACTTCCTGTTCAAAGCTTCATTACATTTTGGGTGAAATGCCTCGCTTTGTTTTGAACCCACTTCTTGATATTTTCACTTCATGTCCCCTAGTCCTTGTTCCAGGTGGAATGACAAACAGTGGCTCCCTTCTCACCTTACAAGACGCTCTGTGTCTGAATGCTGTCCTGCAATACATCACGGGAATGTGCTGTATTTTAATATGACACTTGTGACACTGTGTGTGCTACAGCAGAGTGAGAAAGGTTTTCATGATAATCCTGTTCTTAGGGACTCGTCAAAATTTGCTTTTTGTATTCTACAATAAATAGGAAATTGACAAGTTTTGAGCTGGACTTACATCAAGGGCAACTGATTAAAAACAGTGTATTCTCCTAAGTGACTATTCTTAAGCTATCCAAAGTTAGATATTTTTTATATCTCATTGTTTTGATAGAAGGCTGTTAACTTTTTGGTATCTCTTGGCAAGTTAAGACTCATTTATTTTTGTATGTCTAGCTCAATCTTTTTCAGCATCTTCTTCTTTTTTAAAGTTTATAAATGGAAGAATGAATTACGTTTCCCACTCAGACAGAAGCCATACCATACACCATATTGCATTCTACTTGTCTTGAATAAGGAACAGGATTGAAGAGTTAGTCATTTTCAGTGTCTGTCAACCAGATAGAAGTTCAGTAAAATGAGCCATTTTAAACTTTCACAATAGCCATTTCCAGCAGTAAGAACTTGCTTGCAGGGTGCATTTCTCCCCAACAGCTTGTCATCTGGAATGAAGTGGAAGCAGAGGCGGCTGGGCTAGAAAGAATATAGGGATACTGTCTGGACATGCAGAGATGGGATCAGGAAAGTCAAGGTGCAGATGGAAATAAACTTGGTGAGGGATGTGAAAAATAACAAGGGACTCTATAGATATATCATCCAGAAGAGACGGACCAAGGACTGTGAACTCCCCCAGTAAGTGAGAAGAGAGAACTTGGCTACAACACACATAGAGAATGCTAAGGTACACAGTGAGTTCTTTGCCTCAGTCTTCAGTGGCAGTCAGGCTTCCTGAATCTCTCATGTACCTGAATCTCTAGGCCAGGGTCAGGAGAGCAAAATACCTTCTTCTGTAAGAGCGGAGAAAGTCTGAGACCACCTCATGAGACTGAGTGTATACAAGTCTGTGAGGCTGGATGACGTGCATCTCAGGGTCCTGAGGAAGCTGGCTGATGTGGCTGCCAAACCGCTCTCCACCATATCAGTCCTGGCTCTCAGGTGAAGTCCCTGGTAACTGGAAAAAAGTAAACATCACTCCTATTTTCAAGAAAAGGAGAAAGGAAAACCCAGGGAACTACAGGCCAGTGAGCCTCGTGTCTGTGCTTGGGAAGCTCATGAAGCAGATCCTCTTGGAAGAGATATTAAGGCACATGGGAGATGAGGAGGTGATCCAAGAGGTGATCCAACACAGCTTCACCAAGGGCATATTGTGCCTCACTAATATGGTGGCCATCTACGATGAAGTGATGGCACTAGTGGACAAAGGAAGGGCAACTGATGCCATCTACCTGGACTTGTGCAAGGTCTTTGATAAGGTCCTGCACCACATCCTTATCTCTAAATTGTAGGGATATGGGTTCATAAGGGTGGACTATTCAGTGGATAAGGATTGGTTAGATGGTTGCAGCCAGAGTGCTCAAAGGCTCTATGTCCAGGTGGAGGCCAGTTATGAGTGATGTGTCTCAGGGATCCATCCTGGGAACAATGCTCTTACACATCTTCATCAAAGACAGTGGGATTGAGTAAACTTTCAGCATATTTGTAGATGACACCGAACTGAATGGTGCAGTTGACACAACAGAAGGAAGGGATGCCATCCAGAGGGACCTGGACAACTTGAGAAATGGGCCCATGAGATCCTAAGGACTTTCAGCAATGCCAAGTGCAAGCTCATTGAGATCAGCCCTGTGGAGAAGGACGTGAGGGTCCTGGTGGATAAAAAGCTGGACATGTCCCATTAGTATGCACTTGCAGCCTAGAAGGCCAACAGTATCCTAGGCTGCATCAAAAGAGGGGTGGCCAGGAAGGAGAGGGAAGTGGTAGTCCCCCTGTACTTTGCTTTCATGAGGCCCCAGCTGGAGAAGTGTTTCTTGGCCTGGGGCCCCCAGTACAAGAAAGATGTAGAGCTGTTGGAAATGGTCCAGAGGAGGACCACGAAGACAATCAGAAGTGCTGGAGCACCTATCCTATGATGAAGGGCTGAAGGAGCTGGGCTTGTTCATCCTGGAGAAGAGTAGTACTTAATGGAAGATAACAAGCAGGAGGGGAATTGACATTTTAAACAGAAAACAACAGGGCAAGGGGAGTGGCTGGAAACTAAAAGAGAGGAAATATAGGTTAGATATTAGGAACAAATTCTTTACTCAGAGGGTGGTGAGGCACTGGCACAGGTTGCTCAGAGAAGCTGTGGGTGCCACATCCCTAGACGTGTTCAAGGTCAGGTTGGATGGGGCCCTGGCTAGCTTGAACTGGTGACTGCCCTGCCATTGGCAGCGGGGTTGGAACTGGATGGACTTTAAAGGCCCTTCCAACCCAAGCAGTTCTATGATTCTATGTTTAAAGACTTACAGTGCTCTGGAAAATACAGCAACAAGACTATGGCTGAATTCCTGCTCTTCAAACACAGACAACTGCAAATTCAGAATAATTTTAACCTGCATACTTAAAACCTGATGGAGATGTGTTCTGCGTTATTGTATTTATTTTCAACCTCTCACTCCCCTTTTCTAACCCTCTACTCCATCTACTGTATCCTGATGTCTCTGGCCATCAGCCTCTTAGTAGCCTTTTATTACATTCAGTTCACTCAATTCTCTAAAAGCCTCTCACTCTAGCAGAGGATTTTCTTTCGCCATGTGTTTTCACTCTTGCTGTGCACTTTCTCTCTTTTGTCTCTGCTTCAGTTTCCTTGAGTTAATGTTTATCTCCAGTTTTTCATCATTTCCCCACCTCCTTCAGAAGACTGTGGGAAGGCTGAATGAATATCTGGGAAGCCATGCCTTGGGCTAAAATAGATCTATCCCATCTCTGAGTGCTACAGACAGAAAACAAGGGGTGGCATCTCCTGTGGTCACAGGCAAAATGGAGCCTCAATGATGCTACTGATCATTAATTATTTCTGAACTGCTAATGCCTACATGATACTGACCTCGCTTTATTGATTTTTATATAGAGAATTTTTTACATTTTGGATAATTATGTATTTTATTTCCTTTAAGATAATAGAAAATGATACAGGTTTCTTTGTATTTCCTTTCAGTCTATGTAGTCAAAATTGATACTTGGTCTAGAAACCTCCACAGACCACATTATACACAAGGAGTTCTTATACATCTCTGTTTAAGTGTTTCAAATAACAGTTTTTTACACTGGAACTATATGTACTAAGGCACACACATACTTAAGAACATCTGTATGTAAACATCCTTGATTTCAACCACTTTCAAAGGATTTGTTTCATCTGAAAGGTTCTGATTGCAAATTTTATGCAGATACACATAAGTGCTGCTGTGCTTTGTTAGAATTGGGGCAGAAAGAGCCCACTCAGTCTTACAGCCTATGTGTACCTTGAAATATTAACTCATTCTACAGTTTACAGTATGGCAAAAACTCAGAGACCTAACCCAGCAGTCTTGATATTTTCATTTCCTCTTCATTATTTGTGCATTAGTATCTACTAGCCAAAGTCAACACTGTCTTATGCTAAACAAACACACAGCAAGAAACAATCATTTCTCTTGGAAAGTTTTAGGTCTAAGGGTGAGATTTGCAGAATTGCCTAATGGAACTCAGAGCCCAAATCCTCCTTTTCAATTTGTGAACTTACCTTTGATGGGGATTTTTAAAAAGAAAGGCAGACAAAAATACCACCAAAACAAAAAAAGCGGAAAAGCAAGATTAATACCACAGTTTTCTGGGGAAGAGACTGAGGCAGAGAGAGATTAAATGATTTGCACAGTGTAACTCTTGGAATCTGGGCACTGACCTCAATTCTCCTAAGTCCCTACCTACACAGGCAGTTCTCCAGGTTTTCGTGTAGGCTGTGCTATCTATGAAACTCCCTTCACAAGCTTCAAGCCTTCAACGTGCCACTTACATTTTCACTGTTAACATCTGCCTCGCTGGGGCAGCCGAAGAGCTCCCGTCTGAGCAAGTTCCCGTCATATTCCAGGAATGTTAGGTAGAGGTTGCGGAAAAACTCCACGTGCTTGTTTTTCACTCGCAGCTTCTTTGGTGAGTTCCAGTGAATCACCTCAGATGGAAAAAGAGAAAACACATCCTGTTGTTAGAATACAAACTGGCTTTGCCCATGGTTTTTGTGTGTGTTTAGTTTAGAACCCACAACTCCAAAACTATGTCACAGAATCACAGAATCGTAGAATCATTAAGGTTGGAAAGACCACTAACATCCTCTAGTCCAGCTATCTAGTCATGCTTGTTACTAGTCTGGACCCTGTCCCTCAGTGCCACGTCCACATGTTTCTTGAACACCTCCAGGGACTGTGCCGCCATCACCTCCTTGGGCAGTCTGTGCCACTGCAGTATCACTCTGAGAAGAAATTGTTCCTGATATCTAAACTGAACATTCCCTGGCACAACTTGAGGCTGTTACTTTTTGTCCTATCACTGTAACCTGTGAGAAAAGGCCAACCCTCACCTTGGTACAAGCTCCTTTCAGGTGACTGTGGAGAGTAATAAAGTCTCCTCTGAGCCTCCCCTTCACCAGACTGAAAAATCGCAGTTCCCTTGGCCACAATGTTTTCTCAACATGAAGGCTTTACCACATTTTGACGATACTCTTTTAAACTTCTCCACAGGATAACTTTCACAAATGAGCTGGGGTATAGCTGTAGGTTGTGAGGTAGCATGGCAGGAATGCTGCCACAGGTCTACCACAGACCTGACAGGTGAGGGACTCTTTGAACCAGGATATGTGAATGTTGATATTAAATGTTAATCTCAGAGTTCCATATGACTGATTGATTCACTGTTTCAGGCCAGGTAAGCTTTTCTGTCATTAGGTACCAAGGAGAAAAGCCTCAGATGAATTCCTGCAAAAAGGACTTCCCTTCAAAAAGGACTGAAACTAATCTGATTTCCTTCTCACCACTGCTTCATTTAAACAAGACTGATCTTAGTTGCATCATATAATATAGTGGTGCAGTACAATGCTTCACCCTTGGAATTCCTATTTCCAGCATGTATTTAAGCTCTTTTAATGGGAGATGACACTCACACTGCCCTAGTTTTAACTCCAATGCTGACATAAAGAGTCCAATTCTCATTTACAACCAGGTGACTTTGCAGCATGCTCTGACAGTGTGAACAAGAATGGGGCCCTAAGGAAAAGCTATGAAGAAGCCAATAGTACCTTGAAGGAATGATTTCATTTCATAAAGGCTGTATTTAGCCATAAGGAAAAACAAAACAAAACAAAAAACAAAAAAACAAAAAACAAGCAAGTGCTTTGTATTCAGTTTTATTCTTATGACTTTTAAAAAGATTAAAAAAACCCATCTCCCTTGGGAACATTTCCAAGCAAGGAGTTCTGGAGGTTCTCTAAATGCATTAAGTTAATTGCATGGAGGCACCGCATCACTCACACAGCCACAATACTGTGGGATGATCAGCTCTGCTCTGTGCATTGCAGCTGCGGGAGATGGCAGGCACAGAAGCACAAAGCAGCCCTGAGCAGGTGAGCATGCTCCCCTCAGTGTCAGCAAAACACCTCTGCAGGAGCAGGGAGCCCTCATAAAACACTCTCTCTGCTTCTGAATGAGTGATCTGCAGGAGGAAAGAACAGGACGTTGCCTGAATTCTGGGTGCACCAACTTCATCAAATAAGACAGCCTCTCTACTGAGTATTTTTAACACAAAGAAAACCAGCTCGCAGCACTCTCTTCCATATATCCAATGGAAATGAAAATTCTTCCCAATGTGGAAAGCTTTATTCCTTCCTAGGATTTCAATACTGAAGCTACTAGGAAGCAAGCACATACAGTGACAGAAAGGAAACAACAGGGAAACAAAATTGCTTCAGTAAACAGGCAAATCACTTTTTTAGGTTATAGGAACATGTTAAATCAAGAACATGATTGCAGAATCATAGAATAATCAAGGTTGGAAAAGACCTCTAAGATCACCTAGTCCAACCATCCACCTACCACCAATGCATCAACACTGTAAATTTGGACAAAATATATCTGGTATCAGTATTTTTCTCAGGCAATACTACTTTCTTTGCTACTTTTACATTTGTACATACATTCAAAATTGTACCTTAATTGTCAACTATTCTGCTGCAACGTTTTCAGAAAATACAGAACAAAACAGAAACAAAAGAAGCTTTAGACAGTATGGCTGGGATAAGGCATAAACTCATGGTAACAGATGTTCAAAACATCTCTTCTTTGAAAGAACTTTAAATATTTCACCCGTTGCATTTAAATGCAGCAAAACGCATAGAATGTATACAAAAAATCTCAGTGACTTAATCCTACCTCAGGGAAACAGGCAAATGTAAGCATAGAACTGAAGGAACCTAAAGGGCTGCTAGACAGCTTTACACGGTATTAGGATGCACTTTTTCAAGCAGACATTGGAGGGAAATTGTCAGTCTGCTGGTAACTTGCACTACTTCAGGAGTGGATCAAATAACACTGAAAAGCTGGAAAATGGAACAAAAAAGCTTGCTAAGAAAATCTTTGGTGTATTCTCCCTTTTAAACTTAACAGTTCAGAGGAGTATTCTTCGTGATGTTTTCCTGAGCAACCTATAGACCTTCTGAGCCCTCTGATAACTTCCACCAAGAATTGAGAGCACAGAAAGAGCTAATGATGATAAACTCAGTAACCACACAGGTCACTCCAAAAAGTAACACCCATTTATTTCTATGGAAACTACAACAGACACAAGGAGCACAATAGCACTATTTGACAGAACAAATTCTCAGTTGCAAAACACTAGTTTCCAACATAGTCACTGCTATTAGCTACGCATTTTCACCAGCAATGAACAAGAGACTGCATGTAACAACCTGCACCACTGAAGGTGACCCACTGTCGCTGTCACCACTGTTGAAATGCATCACTCACCCCCATCGTGCTCTCATCCACAGTTTGATCTCCATAAACATTCAGCAAGCATTGATGAATGTTAGTAGGTGACATTTTTTCCGCATGGAGGAATTCAATGATACAACTTTACTCCATACACCCTGTCAGACACCATTCTGTCAGACTGTCCCTCTGCTGCCATCTGTCACGTGGCAGCAACAATGTAAAGGGATACTGGTGGGAAGGTTCAACTTCTACTGCCATAGCACCAACATTCACATCTGGAACCATGGGCCAACAGCAAAACAAAGGAGGGATTACTTTTGGAGCAGCCCTCATATCCTGGGACAGGCTCCCCAGTGCTGCATACATTTCCCATCACTACATACCATGTCAAATTATAGCCAAGTTCTGGTGTTGATGCCTCTACCAAGTTGCGTGGGGGATGATGTCAAAGCCCAACAATCACAGTTGTCAGTGCAGAGTCTGTTTGCTGCTCTGCTTCCAAGTATGTTGCGTGTTCAAAATCTGCTAAGTGTCAGGGGCCTAGCTGGTGGTTCAGATCTGATCAGATGTGAGAAGTGTCAGGATGTCGCATGTGTACAGATGTCAGGGGAGCTTGGAGTGAACTGAAGAAAGCTGAATGGAGATGATGCTGCCCAGAAAAGCAGATTTTTTAATCAAGGAAGACAGAACATGTCAATGCAGCTAAAGAACATGAAGGAACTATGCAACCATCTGGATGACCTGAGGTAGGAAAACCAAAAAACAGGTTTAGTGAAAGAGCAGGCTGCTGTTCCAACATAACCTGATTAGAGAAGTATTATGTCTTATATGAAAGCAGGAAAAAGAACTGTAGGTTTCAGAAGGTAACAAGACTCTTAACTATTGATATATAACAATACATTCGGAGACCTTTTTTTTTTTTTGCTGTCAGCTCACAAAATAACCTTGAGCTCTGTCTGTAGCTGTCAGATTTGGTCTACCGTACAACCAGCCACACCACAAGTTGTACAGGCCAAGACATCCTTGGATGGGCTGTCATAGGCATCAGTGACATGATGAAGACAACAGCCTGCTCAGGTAAAGCTCAGGTCGTTATGTTAGAAACTTTATAGCAGGAAACAGTGAATTGATTGAAGAAAAAAAATCTGTTTGAAAGAGACTACAGGGAAATCAGAAGAAAAAGAATTGAGCTCGGAATCCACTTTATTTGCAGACTGAGTAAGTGCTATCTCAACATTAAAAAGAGAAAAGTGCATCTAGAAACTAAAAATCTCATTACTACAACATCCCCTTTCCAGGACCAAATAGCACAGTAATACTGCATTTATTTCTTCTTCCGCTTTCTCTCTTAGTTTCTAAGCTATTTCAAAGCTCTGTTGGCTTACAGAGGAAATTGCACCTGAAACACATGAAATGCCAGTGCCATTATCTGGGTGGACAACTCAAGAACCGCACTAGCCTTCAGACTGTCCCATGCATTCTTCCTACTCTGATCAAGGCCCCTAGAGACTAAGAAAAATACACTCTTTAATCTTCATTTAGCTATTTAAGTACTGAGAGATCAAAACTTATAGTTCCAGCTCTATCTAACACTTGGTTAGTTGTCATTAAGCAACTTGGTACTACCTAAATTTCCATTCATATTATACTAATTAATAAACAACCATTCACTGATTTCACTCAGCCAGACTCTGGAATATTTCCATCTTTTTGTTACCTAGTGAAAAACAAGGCTGAACTGGTAGTCACCAGGTTCTGACTCAAACTGCTCAAATGATGATGCAGTTGGTGTCTCATAGGCTGCCAGTGGGATCTGAGATGGAAAGTAACCAAGGGTGATATGTGCTGGCAGAGTATAGGAGAAAGCTCTAAGGTCAGTTACCTGCACTGAAATATACTGAAAAAAGAAGCCCCAACAAAATTCCTTACTCTCCAGACACACAGATATTAAACTTTTCAAACCTGATGCTCAAACCACTAAACCATAAGCCTCAATACAATATTATTTCTATATGTTCTTTAACCATTTTTCCTTCATAGCATCTTCTATCTACAAAAGCAATGCTTGGCCAAATGTCTCCTTAACCACAATCCCTTCCATTTTTTTTACCCAAAGACAAATCCTGATACTCTACTTTAGCTCTTAGAACATCAAAGAGTATGTGATATCCTTCTCTGCCCTTCCCTGTGGCTCTGTACCTACCTTCCAGGCTGAAGGGGGAAAAGAAAGAATAAATTAAGCCTAAATTTAAGCCCGAAGAGGTTAATTTTTGCAAAGTGCTGAACAGATATTAATTAAGCCCATAAGTCCACTGCTATTTAGGTAAATAAATACAAGTGATTTCTGTAGACAGATGGCTTTCCTGCTCAAAGTCTAGATTCCCTTTTTAGGCAGCCAGACAGTTCTCAGTGAAATCAATAGAAGTTAAGTGACAAGCAATTCTGCATAGTACAGCCACTGATATATGGCATTGTAATATCATCTCAACAGGTTTTTGTTTCAGGTATATATTGTTGGAAAGTTTTGTTTGAATGTGCCCCAAGTCACACTGCAAAGAAGCACTACCTATTAAATTGATGCCTGCAGTACATACGTTTGCTTTTTTTTTAATCAGAATTGAACTTATTATAAAAAAAAAACAACACCAAAACCAAACAAATAAACAAAAAAACACACAAAAAAACCACTCCAACATAATATTTCCAGAAAGGGTCAAATGCTTCAAAGAAATGCCATCAGGGAGGTTTCAGAGCTCCAAAGCGATATATCCAAAGTACAGAAGTAGAGACTCATTTTGAGTAGCAATCCAGAGGTGTGGGCACTGCTTTCAGGTGTGGGATTCAAATCCCTGCCCTGCCTGATTTGCCTTCCATTGTCCCATTATGCCTCCAGGCTTCCTGCCTAAGATGCCCCTGCATTATAGTTTTCAGAATTCTGTTTGTCCTCAAAAGGTTTGCAGTTCTCCCTCCAGCCCCTATAATGATGCTTAACAAGAGGCCTCCTGCCTGCAGCAACACCTTAAACATACTTCCACAATATGTCAGTGCTCCTTGTTTGGCAGAGCAGAATCACCTTACTGACTACAGTGTTCATTCAAGGAATGGATGTTTATCCCTCTTGTCCTTTTGCTCCTCTCAGTGTCACTCTTCCTTGGCTGGCATTTAAAGGTGCAAGGCAGCAGAATGCCAAAGCTGCTGCAGATCAGTGCTGAGGTGCTTGGACAGCACCGGGGGTGGCTCAGGGACTGGAACATAGGGAAGTGCAATAGGTCATGTTTGAGGCAGATCAGAAATGATGTATTTGGGTTATGGACAAGAAGCTGTGTAAAGTTTTGTAGGCAATCTCATAAAGTTGCTCTAGCACAGCAGACATACCCAGGAAAGGCACTGTAAATAACATGAAATAATTTCAGAGAAGGGAATTTACGAGGTTAATTTTATATCTACCTGCTAATTTGGTATCAATTGTGTTTAAAGCTGTCTTCAAGAGCAATCAACAGGATTTAAAGCACTTACCTATCTTGTGGGGAGTAAATGCTAATAATTTGATATGCTCCCAGCCTTCAATTTTTGTGATTGTGAATTACCCCGTTCTGTGTGTGGGTATCTGCATCTGTATCCTTGACAACCAGACTTGATGACTGACTCATTCAATGAGGTCATGATTCATTGTCAGAGGCATCACAATTCATTACCGTCTTTCATAGGATTTTTCTTGCCATTTGGTTTGTGCCAAATCACAGTAATTGAGATTTCCTTACAGACAGGAAAAAAACTATTAATCAAAAAGGAAAGCAAACATGGGCCAATCCAGAAAAAGGAATATATAAATGAAACTCAGTTCCGGACAGATCACTGCTGTCCAGCAGTGCACGTGTTTGTCCACTGGCATTGTGGGCTACTGCAGGACAAGTGAGGAGATGAGAAAAATGAGGTAAGACAGACAGTGGATGCCTACACATATCTTTTAGCCAGTTTCAACAGCAGCTCTGAAGTGTAACAAATGCCATGCAAAATCAAACATCTCTGACCTTCAGAGACTGCAGCTGGCTTGCGTGGCAAGAAGAACTAAAAGGCATCTGCCTCCTCTTAACTTGCTCTTGTTTTCTATTTGTACAATCATAGAATGACTTGGGTTGGAAGGGCCCTCAAAGATCACCTAGTTCCAAATCCCTGGCGTGGGCAGGGTTGCCACACACTGAGGCAAAGCGTCTTCAAACAGGTGCCCTCAGAGTGAAGAAAGGAACATTACTGAATACAGAATAATTGTTTTTTGTTTTTTTTACAGAAGTTGTGGTTCTTTATGTGACAGACAGCAGAACAAAACCCACAAATGTTAGCCTGCTTGTATACAGCATATTGTCAAGCACTACAGTGTGACAAAGGAGGTAAGTAAGCATTTAGACAAACAAAAATACTACAGTGGTCTTATTTTAATGTTTCTTTAGATGGATTTAAAATTAGTCATTGCTAACAATGCAAAACTTGATTAGCAATTTCTGTTCCTCTTATTCCTCCTCTGAAAGATTTCCATACGCAAGTCCGCCCAGATTTGTATATGCTGCCAAGCTGCAGCAAGAAAGTAGTGTTCAGGAGTAGTCAAAAATCTGACCTTCTCTAGCATAAGAGAATTTAAAAAAAATAATATTAAAATTGATAAAGATTCAGCTTAATGAGGACTACATTTAAAGAAAAAAAAAAAAAAAAGACTGGAATTCTCTCTATTTACTACAAAATATTGAGGTGTTTCATAGACCTCTAAATAGCATGCTGGCCAGCCTGGTTTGTGTAGATGTGAACAAAGCAGCAAAGAAGTGTGAGTACACTTGGAGAGCAGCTAGCCCTGGGGGTCTAAGTTTATTTAATACAATGTTATGTGCAGAAGAAGACAAATCCTCAAATCCCATGGGCTTTGAGACCAGATGGAATTAAATCAGTGCCTTTTCAGTCTGACATGAGGAATAGGGCCTGATCTGACTAAAGAGTACTTGACTGGGGTAGTTTTCCCTTAGAATTTAAACCTCTCCCTGCATTTCTGTCTCTCCTATGCTATCCTTCTTAATTCTCCAGTACAAACTTTACAAACTATCCTTCTCTCCCTCTCCCTGTAGAGGTTTTTCCTACCTTGTCTTTAACACCAGTCTTACGTGAAATAGAAGATGTGCCAAATACACTGTGTCCTGCTATTTAAATTGGGTGACATTAAGATATTTGCTGTTTATTTGAGAGGATCTCATACCAAAACTGCCCAATTTGTTTTACAACAAGAAATCTATTCATTTTCATATGCAAATTTGCAACTTTAAAGTTCTTCATACCATAAAAAAAGGTGTATCACAATTGAACAGTACTGACTGATGGCCACTTCTATAACTGCTGAGTATGGGCAGAGCTTCACTGAAATCAGTGGGGCTTACGTGCGCTACAAAAGGCTCTGCTTCTCTCTTAAAGCAAAGATTTTCAGCCACAATTCAGCACAGCACTTAGGGGATATGACTAAAATTAGTGATGTGAATAAGTTCAATTCAGCTGAAGAAACTGCTTGTGTATCTGCACCCCTTGCTGAGTTAAGAAACTCAGGCCAGTGGAGGATATTTTGCATCTCAGACTTCACTGCCTATACTGCAATGGAACTGATAGTGTGATACAATAAAAAAATACAGTAAATAAACAACCAAGCCTAAATTATATCAGTAAACAGTTTTCTTAATAATGAAGTAAGGATTCAATTTATTTTTAAGATGCTTTTGTTGTAAGATTGCACGTAGGTGTTACATATGAGCTAGATGTCCCACAGCTGATGGGAATTAGTCAATACAATCACTGAAGTCTAAAGAGTGATTTGCCTCATTAGTCATCAGATGGCTACTCTGAGGTGAGCTGAAGCACTCTCCAACAACCCTGATGGATAGCACAGTTCAACTGTCTCCATACAAATGAGTAGTAACACTGAAGCACCTTATAATTATTCTGCCTGTCTACCAGCTGCCTTGCCAAAAGGATTTCTATCTCTTGTAGGCCTGTGCTGTATCTGCCAGTCCCATAAAATGAAAGAATATCTTCGGTGACTCAAACTGTATTAAGCAATTGAACCATGCCCTAGTAATCAGTGTCAATATCCTTTCCCAATGCAAATGTATGCGTCTTAACCTGGTGCTGAACCCCACTCTGTCACAGATGATTATATGATTTAACATAAGACCCTAATTCACAGAAAAATACTGCATCTCCCATAAAGGAAGTGCATTTTTCTAAAGCATATCTTTCAGAAAAACTTTTTTGCTGCTAACATCTCTCCCTTCTTTCATTTAAAGCAATTGCTGTCATACACCTGGCAGTTGTTCCCATACATGGTTCTGAACATGAGCAGAGGACTAGGATTTCCACCGGCATCTCGTTATGAGGCATTAGATCACAATGCTCTAAGTCTCTGTGTCAATCATGACCTACAAACACCTACCGTAAGACATTTACTGATCAGTATACCAGTCCAATTTTAAAAGCTGCCTTCTGTGGGTCATACCTTAATAGATGACTGCAAATATTTTATCTATGAAACTCAAACAGTAACGATCATCTTTGACAGCCAATTACACCATGGGGCTTGGAAAATCTGGCTTTTCCAGTGTGTCAAGGAAGATTGCTTTTCTATATTCATCTGGTATCTGGTGTTCATACTCAACACTTCAGCCATCACTCCGGAGGGTATGGACTGATCACTCCACATCTTGCAAAACCCTGAAGCAGCATTCATCTTTCACTTTTCTAACAGTCAAAACTCACAAAGCTAGTGACAATTACCGTCCTTGTTTGGGTGCCCTCACAAGCTGTATATTCTTGTTTCCCTTCTGTTTAAGGAGTTTCATCTTTCCATCACAGTGGAGTCCTTCATTCTATGTACTGAAGGATCCCACCAATCCAAACTCTTGTAAAACATACCTTCAGGTCAGACACATCTCTGTAGCACTGCTCGGAACGGGTGTGATCAGATAGCTGTACATTCCAGAAACATGGAAGCTGGTAGACAAGGAAGGGGTTTTGTTTGATGACTGCATTGAAGATATCCTAGTAGAGAGAAACCAAGAAACAGTTGTGTATGTTGTTTCTACAGTAAGGTGGTTGGCCCCTCTGAACTGACCATCTTTCTTCCCCGCACAGGCAGAAATGTAAGTGGTCATGTGAGCTGAACTCTGTAAAACCTGCTTCATGATTCTGTTTCCACAAAACATGTTAGCAACCTAAGGGGTCACAGGTAGATCTGAACTAGAGGAACAGGCTCTCTCTGGACTCAAGCAAAGTTTTCAAAATAGGTACCATGTACTTCAAACAAGAGACATGGCTCCTCTTCTAGTCACTAGGGAGTGTCATTCACAGTAAATGTGTACCTGCTGTTAGAGAGTACTGTATCACATAAAGGGGATGAAAGCAATCCTGGAAGTGGAACTGATTCAAGATGAATTATTATGTGGGATTTTTAGCTAACATTTTACTGCTACAACAACTATTCTAGGTATTTGATTGAAAAGGCACGTAGGAAAGACCTGCAGAATAGCTTATGCCAAAAGGACCACGTTATGCAGCTGGAGAAAAAAAGACACAATGATAATCTTCTAGTTAAGCAGTAGGTTAGGACGCAAACAACCTTGGTCCATTCTGCAAAATTCAGCCCCAAACATGTATTAGCTATACAGGTATTAATGATTCAGGACCTGACTGAACACAGTGAAGTCACAGGAATCATTTGCATGAACTTCAGGAGCTTTTGATCAATCTACAGGGATACTGTAAACATACATACATCTCTGTGTGTACAGTAAGTACCATGCCTACTTAGCAGTGACTGATCTTGAGCCAGATGTTGCTCAGAAGCAGTAGAAATATTTAAATATGATGCTGTATTGAGTTAATATACTCAAGCTGCTGAGCAGGACTTATTGGTTCAGGTCCAGTACTACATTAACAAGGCCTCTCGATTTAATATGGAGAGTTGGCAGGAATGACAAAGAGAGTAAATACGCATTTCTGTGTGTAGGCACACTATTTCTTCTCTCAGCCTCAGCTTCTCATTTATGGCAGGGTGACAGCAGCACTTTTTCCTTCATAGGGGTGTTATGGTCAGGGGTACATTAAAAACCTATGGGACTCATCTGCCAGAAACAGCGAAGAAATATCTAGAGACTTTCAGAACTACAGTCTGCTTAGACAAAACCAGTAGGAAAAGACATAGTATGTCTGGACTTCTAATGTCTGGAGAGTTTTACGTCAAAGAAAGAAGAAAGGAAAATTAAAGCCTGAAAACCCCAGTTGTCCATCTTATGAATCATCAGTGCACAGGAGGTAAAAATGTCACTGTAGTATGAGAAACCTTATGGTAAATCTCTATTCTTCTCCTCCACATTTTCCCTGGAACAATCATTCAACAAATGGCGACTGCAGACACAATATTTTTCTCTCCTTTTCCCATACCACATCTCCTGTCCCCTTTATACCTTCAACAGCAACCCATGGAGTAGTGATGGTCACACCACCACTCTGCAAATGCCCTGCTCACCTGGTCAGCCAGTGAAGTGGACAGCATGCTCATTAACTCCCTCTCAGCTGTGAGTCTCCACATCTGCTCCCATTTCATCTTCCGTAACTTATCCAGAAGGAGCAAGATAACCCCTAAAAGAAAAAAAAACAGTGCAGAGAACGAGAGGACATGATATCACACCCTAGTCAAAGCCCTTCCCATCTATGTGCTCCTCGTGGCAGCTGAAATAAGGACAAGAGCAGGGTTTTATCTGCGCAGACTACAGACTTCATGCTAACACAGAACTAAAAAAAAAATTCTTCATGTTTCAACACCTATGAGGGACAGTTTTCCTGAATCCTTGAGGCAGCAGAGAAATGGTTTACAGAGAAATGCTAGGGTACACAGACTTCTGGAAGGACAGAATAGCCAGAGTAATGAAATGTGAGAGGAGTGAGAGAAGGATGTCATATTTCTATCAGTCTTCTTAACTGCTACAGCCTGATTTCATTATGACGTAATTAGCATTGGGACTACTCTTGACAAAACGAACCTGTACAGGTGATTCACATGATGGACATTAACTTCATGCTAGTTTTATCATTTCAAAGGGAATTGGACAGTACTGTACAAGAAAAAAAGAAATGAACACCCCTTCAATGAAAAGCGATAATCCCCACTAGATCTGAGTAGCTACAGGCTCTAAGAGGGTATTCCGTGAAATCACAACCTGCCAGGGAGTCGGTAGAGAAAATTCTGATTTATCTAGTATGAGCTCATTTATACCACCTTCACACTTACCAGAGATCTGTTTTATGCAAAATTCCTTTGTTCCTCATGCCTTAAATGAGTTTCTACCTGGCCTGAAACCAAGATTACGATGAGGCAAAGTGAAATTTGTCACTCATATCCAACATTTTACTTGATGTATGTGGAGTGAAATCTGGTTCTTATTGTGGTAAACAATGTTGATTGCAAGCTAGCTTTTGAGAGTGCTTATTGTTACGGCAGCAAGGATCCACAGATTGCAAAGTTACACCTGAAGGAGGAAAACTGATAGTTCGACACGCATTTGAGCTTACTCAGTTGTTTTCCGTTTGGACAGAATCCCTTGTGTGGAGAAAAGGAAAATAGCAGTAGCAGTGAAGCTGGACTGAAGCATCAGCAAAACATTTCCTACACAGCCTGAGAAAATCTTACTTGAAAAATTAATTCAGAAAGACTTAGATAAGAGCACTGTCATGGAGAATGAGCTGAAGGCCCATGAAGAAAGAGTTCAGTGGCCTACCAGGTTGACAGGAAGCACCTAGCAGGAGCAATGATAGGTCCTGTGTTGTTCCACATCTTCATTAACAGAAGAGAGGAGTGAACAGAACAGCAATGACATCTGCAAGTGATGTGAAAACCAGAGGACTTACAAAAAAAAAAAAAAATCAGAAGAATAAGAAATGCCAAAAAGCAGGCACTAAGAAAATCTGCCCGAGGGAATCTAAGATGATAAAACTAAAAGTGATAGGACTAGAAATGTACTCTGAGTAGTTAGGAAAAAAATATCTCATAAATCCTTTGTGGTGGAATAACCTAAAAATGGCAGATAAAATTCATTATTTCACTTCTACTCCTTAAAAACTAGACTACACAAATATTAGAAAATACACATGGAATGATCATGCAATGGAACAAAGGAGGTTCTGGTTCATTTCTGTATTCAGTTACTATAGCATGGCAAATTCTTTCATAGTAAAAATGGCACTACCATGAACAAAAAAGAAAATCTCTTCTGGCAGTGAAATTCGTGGTGTAGTTTAGTTCTTTTTCCCATTGAGTTCATCTGGTTCCCAAAGATGCTGGAACCTGTACTGTAGGGATCCTCTTTCAGCTTCAGTCAACCTTTCTACTTCCAGCTGTTGGATTGGAAAGGGACATATTGTCACTACATGCTGTAATGCATTCCTGCCAGTGTGTTTATCATCTCTCAGCATAGCTGAAGCCTATTTGGAGCGTGCAGTGTGCATGCATTAGCCTCTAGGAGAGCCACTGTGCATTATCTGAAATTCCAGATCAATGTGAAGCAGATTCCTTGCACTGTAGCGATAAACTAACTATGATAAGCTCCACTCTAGCAGTGAATTTTTTCCAGTTGGCAAAAAATGCCAGCTTTGTTTCAACAGTGAAATATAACAGAGGAAATTCTTTATTAAGGAAAATAAAGAATAATTATAAGATTCAGTGAACTCTAGCATAATCGTTTTTGTATTTTATGAACAATAAAACACCCTTTTGTTAACAGTTTTTTTTCTTAATTTCTTTCAGACACCAATCCAGGGAGCAAAAGAGAAGACATTTTAATAAGTGCAGTATTCTCCAATTTTTTTTCTCTTCCACTCTTATTCTAGCAGCAGATTATGGTGTTGCAGCTAAAGAGATTATTCTGTCCGGAGGGGCTATCACAGTAGCAGCTGAGAGAAAGAGGCAGATGGGGTGGAAAACTGGAATATATGTAAGAGAGGATGTATTAAATCATGATGCAATTGTGGCTATTGAAAATATACACAAGCTTTAAATGGTCCATTGTCCAGACTAAATTGGATGTCATTTCTATTTTAATTTGCATAAAAGTCTGGCTTTAACACCTTTGTGGAATCTCTTCTGGGCTTCTTGCTCTATGGGATTCTGATTTACTCTTGCTGTAAAAACTACAGGTGAATATCAGTAGCATGTTTAAATATTTACTCATTAATATTAGTGAGAAAAAGAAACTTTTATGAAGGGAAATTTAATACTGTTCACCGAAATTAATAAGTGCAACAGAAAGGAAAAAACAAGTGTACTGGAAACTTTTAAATTGTTCATGCAAAGGGAAAAGTACCTTTTCTTCAGAACAGAGCACACCAGTTTTACTTCTATATTGTTCTGTTACCTAAAGGAAATGTAGCAAGTGAACTAACTCCAATCTGTGCAATTAGTGTGCAGGCAAAGTGCATGAAACGTGGAAAGGGAAATATTTGCCTCAGGAGCCCCTTCCCTGAGAGTCAAATTGACTGAAATCTCAGACTAAATTCAAGTTGACATGCTGCTGAACATAAGGGGAAAAGGGACTTACTCCCAGCTTCTGGGCTGGGGGGAAGAGACAGGAGGAAAAAAAAAAATCAAAGGAATATTTTATGAACATCTGGCCCCAGGCAGAGGGACTTCGCATCTTTTGATGAGTGCAGCATTCTCCTGCCCTAACCTACCTGTGAAAAACAAATGGAAAGCTTGGCAGCAAGTACAGAGAAAGAGAAAAGTGGCAAACCAAATGTCTCGTGACTATGAAACAAACTATAATTGGTCACAGAACACCCCATTTTTTTGATTGAGAGGAAATACTTCAAGCATATGCAGAGGTGCAAATGACTCAAAGAGCTCTTGAAAAATAATGCTTTAACACTAAACATGTGGAAGATGTCTACATGTTCAGTTTTCACTTGAATGGCATTTTCTCTCCTATCTTGATGAGATTTTGTTTGAGCTACTAAGACGTGACAGATTCTGAACTGCTAAAATAAACAAAAAAGTGGAGTTTCTCTGAAAAGGCAATTTCAGGACACGCAACAGAAAAAAACAAACAACAAACCACCTCAAAACAAAAAAGGGAATTTGGTGAATGATGTTGACAACACGGCAAAACTTCTTCAAGCACATCTTTGTACTGAAAGATTTCACTTCTGAGATACTGTAATTTTTTATTTTGCACATTTACAAAATAACTTACTCTAAAATATTTTCAATGGCAATACAAATTAAAAACCTTACTGAAAATGAAAGGAAAAATGAATGTTTTACTTTGGGATTTAACTTTGGGATTTTGACATGATCTGATTTTTCTGTCCTTTCCTAATTCACTCAGAATCCACTTTTTTGTCTCTCCCATGCAATGACCATGCAATGGTTCCACTACGTGCTTCCATGCCTCCAGCCATCTTCACAAAAAAATCTGCTTTTTCTTATTTTTTTTTCTTTTTTTTTTTATTGCTAATCTGTTCCAGGACAAAATATTTCATTTTATTTTTCCAAACAGTAAATTGAAAGCTTTCAGAAACATCAGCAATTTCCCTTGGAGTGCTCTCAAGCAGCCTCACCCTGTCACCTCAGGAACAGGCTATGTTTTTTCCTGAAATTCACAAAGGAATTTACAGTAGAGTAAGAAGTAATAAACAACATTTTAAGATAGAACAGAATCACTTACAGAGGTTACAGTGAAAGTGGACAAGCTTTCAGAGGCAATCAGTTTATTAAAATGGCCATTTTAAAGTGGCTAAAAAAATACTCAGTGTTGTAGGGAGAAAAAGACTGCAGCCACTAAGAAATCCATAAGCACTGCCTTGCCCCTTTCTTTCAGGTGGAACAGGGTACTTCTGTGAGCTGTTTAGGCAATGCCATATTATGTGAGCAGCATCACAGTTTGTCCTTGTAAAGGTTTTAACATTCATCTCACAACTGTGCCTAAACAGCAAGTAGACAACAGTACAATGTTGCTTGTAAAATATAAAGCATCAGTGAATTTTAAAATAATTAATAGGATTTTACAATTTCTAACCAACATACCAAAGACCATACACCAAGTTACTAAGACTTAAGACTATTTAAGAAATAATGTTAGGTAGGGCTGACACTATGGAAATTAACTACAACACGAACTAATCCAGAGATTTAAGGCAGTACAAACAACAGCAAGCTGCCGTGTAATATGAAATACATTTAGCACCACACAGTCAAACTTTACGTGTTAAGAGGTTTGTACTTGTACCATCTCACAAGAAGTGCTATAATAGTGCCAACTGCTCAGTAAACAAGTAGAATCACAGAATCCTATAATCATTCACATTAGAAAAATGATCTCTGAGATCACCCAGTCCAACCTTCAGCCCATCCCCACCATGCCCACTGACCATGTCCCTCAGTGCCACATCCACTCAGTTCTGGAACACCTGAAAGGACAGTGACTCCATCACCTCCCTGGGCAGCCTGTGACACTGCAGCACAGCTCTTTCTGTAAAGAAATTTATCCTAATCTCCAGCCTGAACCTCCCGTGGCGCAACTAAATGCCAATACCTCTTGCTCTTTTAAGAACAGTTTACTGTACCTGAGATTAGTGGAAGTGGCCACAGTGTGCAACACTAGCAACATGACTAAGTCTTTTCTGTATTAGGGTCCAAACTACCAGTTTTGTTAAAGACTAGATTTGCAATCCACTGTGTCACTCTTCCACACTACTCATTGGTGGCCTCTGCTCTCCATTCACAGTTTCAAGAATAAACAGAAAAGCACAAGAATATACCTGTTAGGGATTAAGAATGAAATTGAAGCTGTAATTCCACAACAAACAGTGTATTTCAGCCTAAACAGATGCCAGAATGGTAACTACACATGCTTCTAAATCTTTGTTTTAAGTCTTTGTGTGGAAATCACTACATAACTACTTCAGGTGGAAATAAATTATGTTACTTGATTTGTATACAATTTTTCTAACTTTTGCTCGCAATTTGAGTAGCCATAATAAAACCACAGTGTATGTCTGTATTTTTTAACACAGAATGACCAGAGTACTGTCATTCTTATCACAATTCGGTGGTACCCTACTATGTAATTTAATAAGCACTTTCATGCACCAGCCTTATTCTCCAAAAATGTCTTTCACAATGAAGATCATCTAATAAAAACTTGCAGTGATACACACCGTGTTAATTGAGAATAAACAATGACTCCACATTTGAACTTTTCTCTCAGAAAACAGAACAAGGCTGAGAAACTGTTTTGAAATGGAAAGTGGGTGTCCCTCTGGGCTTGGTGACAGAATGCAACAGCCCTTGTTTTCTCAGCACAAGTACTGAAAGTGAAGCTGTGGTATAGTGCATTTGGAAATGTACTGCACTCACGGATGGAAGCTGGTTCCTCTTGAAGCATTATAAACATTTTGTTTATACCTCCTGATGACCACTTAATGAAATGGAATACTTTTTTTCTTATTTTCTCCTCCTTTTTTCCTAAGTACGATGCTTTTCCTTAGTCAGAGTGAAGAAGTAGGATATACTGGAGCACGATTCTATCTTCTCACATTGCTACTGACTACAACTCAGAATTTCCTGGTTCTCTTGATTGTTTCCTTATTGTTGAGATGTTATTCTTCCTGAGCAATTTGATACACATATGTAAGCCTCTTCTCTCTGATGACATCTATTTTCTGCAACTTTCTTCAAGTCTCAAGGTTTCTACAGAAAAAGCATCTTGATTCTAAAAGGTCTACAGGAAAGGAGTCATGAACCCTAAGCCTTTTAGGAAGCCTATGGAGCCTCTGCTACTTAAAGTACATTCTGCCAAGTAATGTCTTCAGAGTCCCGTGAAGAGAAGTAATGATGCTGCAGGTCTCTCAAAGGTCAGCAAAGAAAAATTATCTCTGACATGGAAGAACTGTCCCTCTTTTGCACAGAGCCAATGCTGTGCAAGGTCACACATTTTCCGTGCACAAATTGCTGACCAACTTACCCTAAATCTTAGAAGAGGATATAGTACGGCTGGCAAAAGGACAAACATTAGCAAAACCAAAAAGGGAAGGAAGAGCTCTCATCTCTGTCTGATTTGTGCCTTATGGATGACAGTAATGATATCACCTTTCTTGGTTCCATGTGTTTTCTAAACTCCATGCAAAGAGTAGTAGATGATAACCATCTGTGATGAAGCTCCTTACACGGGCTTTAGAAAATACAACGGTTTGCTTACAGCTTTTACATTTCACTACCCTTGTGTGCATATAGGATAAAGAGATTATGTTATAAAGTGGAAAGCAAAAATTACAGGGACTTCTCAGTTGGTAAACCAGCAATATGGTTTCCAAGAGGACAAAAACCAAACAGAACAATAACACACATTCAATTCAAATTACGAAAAAAAAATCAAAAATGATTGGGACAGTTTTTGTTCAGTAAAATTCCAGAAGTTGTAAATCTCAGTTAATATATTTTAATATCAGATGAGCAAAAGGAGATGAGAGAGGTTTCAGCTTCTGTATGCTGCAACACAAGGGCAATGACCAATCTAAACGGAGCACTGGACAGCTGTCTCAAGGGCGTAAAAATCTCACATCACAGCCATGCAGAAGAATCACCCAGCAGTGACTCAGAGTGTATCTTTACATATCGGGGGTTGTGATGGTGGATCTAAAAGCTAACACTAACAGAAAGATGGTCAGGTATGCCTCTTACGTAAAGCACTTTGACTTGCGAAACCTAAAAAAAGTTTACATGGGGGAAATGTGGAAAATTTTCACAAAGCTTTGAAGAATATTTCCTCTCTCCAATATTAAAAATGCAGTAAACTCTCACACTGCAGATTACCTGTGATTTCATTTGGTTGGGTGTTTAGGTGACTTCAATCAAGAAGAAAAGAAATCGTATTTAAATACATATTTCAGTGATGAAGTTGGAAAGGATAATTCTTAGCTCTTACACAACAGAGACCACAGGATTTTTCATAATCAATCTGTACTTTAATTAGAACACAACTCCTAGAAAAGCATTCAGTCTTGATTTAAAATTTCCAATAATGGATAATCTGTCACAAACTATGACAACTTATTTCAGTGCATGATTATCCTGATGAAAGATACACCCTTGATTCTAATTTGAACATGTCTTCAATCTTGCAACCATTTGAACCTGTGCTAAATTGGCAAGCCCTCTATTAACAAATGTCATTTTTTCTTGCGGATACTAACAAGTCATGATACAGCTGTCTCCTGACGCTCTCCCAGATGAGCTCCTGGAGTCTAACATTTTCCAAAATTTACTTGTAACTTTGTTAATATGTAAGTATCCCTCTTTGACCTGTGCGGATTAAGCTGGGACAAGTAGCTAAATCTACATTTTAAAATACGTTCACTTCAAGAAGTGGTCCCTAGAACTATGGAGCTTATGCACACATAATGTTCAGAGTCAAGCTCTTTCTAGAGCAAGCTGGCTACATTCATAGTACATAACCTTGTCTCTAAAGATTTAGTTCCCGATCCTTTAGCTTTTAGACACAACTTTTATTTTATATCTGCATATCCCAGGGTCCTACCTAATGTGAGAACCCTGTTACAGTTTTCTAGATAGGAGTTTTTAGCATGTAACTGAAGGTCTCTGTTATATGCACTGGTGAATGTGGCATCAGGGCACGTGGGTGTATTAGTGAGAAGTCTTCTGATGCAATGCTGATGGGCTAGAAACAGAAGCCAAATACAGCGTATCCATTCAACCTATCCAACAAAAAAAATTCACTGGAGTTAACTAGCACCAAATTACACACAATATTTTTTTTTTTTCCTGAAGGAAGCCAGGTTGATACCTATGAGAGACAGGGTGCCAACTAAGTTCTGTACCTTGTAGATGATCCTGTACTTGTACTTGAAATGTTCCTTTTTATACGTTCAGTTTTCACAGCAAGTATTTTGACAACTGTATTAAACCAGAAGTTTATGTCCAGCTGACTATCCATACTGGACTAATTTTCATGCATTTTCCACTTTTTTTTCTGACAGTGACTCTACATCCCATAATATCAAAACACAGAAGTAAGCATTACAATTACGCGTAGATATGCTTGGAAAATGGCATCACACAGAAAGGTTATTTCCATGAATAAAATCTGAAGAGATTTGGAAGAATTTGCATTTTCTCTGATGAAAGCAAGAGCACCTTCCAGAGCTAATCTTGGACTGTCCACCAACAAATCATCTACCTTTAAAAGGTAGATGAGGTACCTCTCAAAAGCATCAATTTAACATCGGTTGAAATGTCAAAAATTTTACAGTGTTTCGAACTACATAAGAAGGAAAAATGTACCCTGCACAAGTGATAATTATCTTGGCTGGCTTCTAATATTAACAACAGTCTGCAAACCTGATTATAGAGATGGGCACAATGACTAAGAACCACTCTCAACCTTTCATGGTCAGCAGTTCACTCTATTGGCCAGGTGTTCTGAGCAAAAGGTAGAAACGTGGCTCTTGGTCTGAACAGCCTACTAGTTATTTATTCAGTTAGATGACAATGAATTTGGGATTTTGCATTCAAGAGCAATCATTTTTTTTCTCTTAATGGACATTTTATTGACTGGATTAGATTCAGGATGAATAAAATGTCCTAAGAACTGGATTAGGGGAAGGAAAGCAGCACAGAATGAACACGCTGCTAAGATTAACAGGAGCTTTTTTTTAAAAAAACAAAAACAAAAACCAAAAAACACAATGTACTTTAATGCAATGATTTCACCTAAAGGTCAGCTGCAGCTCATTCCTCTTGTACTATCATTTCAATTTTAACAGAAGAGAGACAGGATTAAGTTCACAACAGAGATACAGCAATGCATTAGTTTAAAGGGAAAATGTATGCAGAGCTTTTTAACATGCCCATAACTAAAGTGGTGAAACATGGTTTGGACAGACTGACTATAAGCTGAGTGGAAATTAAGTGGGACTCCAGCACACTCAGGTGATGGTCAGTTACAAATAGTATTTCACAAGAGTTGATACTGGAACTGATACTGTTTAAAAAGTGAGCTGCAAATGAGAATGAACACATCTTCACCAAATTCACGTGACACTAAATTGGAGGCAGTGGTCAATAACTTGGAAAAAGGCTGGTATTCAGAGGGACCTTGACAGGCAGTATGTAAAGGCTAAGGTAAATTTCATCAAGTTCAACAAAACTTCCTGAATGGATAGCATGGGTGGGGAGCTAAGAGGTTAGAAGCTCTGCAGAAATCCCAGGAGTCCTGGTGGACAAGAACACTTGAACAAGAGCCAGTATTGAGACATTGTGGCAAAGGTTCCTCTCTGATCCAAATTGCCTGTGATTCTACAATCCTACTTGGGAAAGCTTCTCTTTTCAGCACCACTGCTAAGGCCTTGGGAACAATCTGTCTGCATAGCATATTGCAGTGTTCCTGTCCTCCCCTAAGCCTGCCTTAACAAAGACAGGTGGAAAAGAGATGGTTGAAGACCTACAGCAAGAAAAATTAATGCCAAAATGTGGCTGAATGTACAGAAAGACAACAAGGATGGAAAGAAACAAATAAGCTGCTGCTTCTGAGATTTTATTGTTAACTCAATTTTGCATTCTTTTTTCTTGGAACATCTGCAACTCAAGCAGTATGAAGTCTGTTTTCCTCACATACTGAAGATTTTTTTTTAAAGTAAAGGTTTGTCCTGAAGCTAACTTGTTTAATCACTACAATGGTTAAAGCATAGTAATTTCTGTAGCCTGTAGCAGATAAGAGAGTGATCTTTCTACAATCGCGTTTCAGTGTTTTTTGTTGTCACTCTCTATATATGGGCACAGAAAGATATCTTAGTTAACACTCTACTTCTGTGATAAGCACTACACTACCCAGTAAATACCCAAAGACAGAGTCCAACTGTAATGCCTCTTTGGCTAAAACCTCTGTTTCAGTATCTACAGAACAGTCTTTACACAATTTTATGAGAAAGTGAACTTGCACTTCAGAAGAAAATTACTGGTTTTACTAATACTATGCATCTGTCTGGGGTTCTCCCACTATATAATAGAAGACTTTGTTCTTAGTTTAAGCTCCTCTACTAAGCTTTTATGTGAAAATCTTACATCTAAATTTAATCAGCTGATGATGGTCTCTCTACAATAGAGAGGGCATTTCAGAGTGCTGGACAACATAGTTGCTCATCAGGCTATGTATGTTCACATAAACAATTGTCTCTCAAGCTAAAAGTACCATATTTCAAAATCATTTTTTAAATGAGTAGTTTGTGATAATACATATACGTGACACATTTATGTACCTTACATGGAAATATAAATTATGAATTCAAGTCAGACAAGTAAAAAGCCCCAAACTTAGATCATTCAATCAACTAAAAAGAATATATTTTTTATTTATTTCAGCTATAATCTGCTATAAACTGAATGTTGTTTCTTTACCATAGGTTTCTTAGGAGACAAAAGTTGTTACCGTTTCAAACAGTGTTTTTAAAAAAAGCCTGATAGAATCAATTGCCAAGAAGGAGAGGATGTATCTCAGAGAATGTAATGAACAGAAGACTAATTCAATCACAGCAACGCCACTATTACGTGGATAGGCCTCTCAAACAAGAGGCACCATTTTCAAAATCAAATACATATTGACCAACATCTCAGAAATGTCAAGCCTGCTGTAAACAAGTTCTCAGTACAACACATGCTTTAGAAACTGTAAGAAAGACTGAAAAGGAAGCTATTCTTTGAAGGCAGTCAGCTTTTAGATAGCTTATTTTTAAGTATACTATAGACAGCAACAATCAGTATGTGGTCTTCAAAATCTGAATATCATTTTAGATTCCCATCATTGACAGAAACAGATGAGATTTCCTCTTGCACCTAGCAGCAACGGGATGTTGTCACTTCCTAAACTACCACCTGTATAATTTGATAACGGTACATCAAATGCATTTTTGTGCATTATAAAGCATATGCATGCAGGCGTGCTTTGTACTGATAACACTTGCTGAATGAACTCACAGTATCTTAAAGAAGGAATACTCTAATAAAAAAACTGATACAGTATGAATGTGAGTTGGTGATGAATGTTACTTCATTGCCTTGACAATGCTGTTGGAATGATTTTTTCCTTTATTTCTATTTTTTTTTTAACATTAAAATGTATTTTGCATCTGCTTTTAAAGGCTTCCGTATTTAGAATCAAATCTAATCATATCAGATCCTGAATTACTGGGACAAGGTATGGTAATAGGAGGTAGGAATAATTCAATGGTTTTAGAGAGAGCATGGCTAAACTAAGTCAGGTCCTGATGGCAAGCGCTTAAAATTTCAATAACCCATGAGTTCCTGACTTGTTCATTCACTAAGACAATTTGGAAAAATCTCATCTTTTAAACAACCACTACATTCCTGACTGCACCACACGGTGAAAAGGACTAATTTTAGTCAGAATTTATGGAACATAATTTGCAAATCACTGCCGTATTCATGTGATTCCCACGGAATTCTGTCATTCTGGTAACAGATATACCCAGAATTAGGCAACTATAACTATAAAAGCATTAATAGTGAGGGGGTTCAGGAAAATAATAGTAATTAATTAATTAAAGGTGCTCAGTAATTTCTAGGTTCACCTGCTTTTCGTTGCTTTACTAGTCCTTTGCTTTCTGCACTGAAGATGCACAGCATCGTCAAGAGTCAGTGTAAGATGTGATCTCATCTATTCTTATACAAACAATCTGCCCTACACTTGCCTTTCCTCTTTGTAGTTGTTAAATATTATGCAAAAATGACATAACAAATGCTTCCCACTTCCAACTCATCCTTCGTAGGTTCTTTCTTCAGGCTAACAATTAAAGAAAGATTCATTCTAGCTTTCTTCCAGTCATTACAAACATGGAAGCAATAATGCACATGTAGGCAGGTAATTGTTAGGTGCTAGCCATTGCCTTCTGTTCTCAATCCACAAATCTGGTAATGTGACATCCCTCAGCGTGGGAGCTATCTTCAGCTCAAGCTGTAAGTCTCTTCCTTTCAGCACCTCGTAGTTCCACCAAGGCAGCGTATTTAGATAAGCCTCAAATCCTCAGGATGGGCTTCTGTGGTTCAGAAGTGTGAAATCCCTTGGACTAAAGTTTTTGCAAGAACTCCATGGTACCCTGATTTCTTAATTAGGCTGTCTCAGGATAAAGTGGCTCACGTTCCTACATAGTGATGTCCCTAATCAGTTCATGATTCAGAGCAAGATGAGACTTTCCAACTCTGAGACAGAAAATGAGGAAACTTTAGATTTGAAAACTGCAGCAGAAGCACTACATTTCCAATGTTAACTGAAACAATAATACAGAAAACAGATTCAGCCTGATGCTCTTTAGCTTTTCTGACAACCAACTCCTGCAGCCCTACTCTAGCCTTTTAGGTGCTCGTCCTTTCCTCAGTTTACTGCTGTTCGTCCTATTCTGTTTTGGCAATAATTTTCATTGTGTCTATTCCAATAGGAACTTAACAAACCCGCAGATGAAAGGGTCACTCTGAGAAATGGTTCTCATGCTGTGGCATGATAGAAAAGGAATTCTGAGCTATCTCAATAATTGTGGACATTTTTGTCAAGAGACTAAATTCTCACAGGTCTTGAAAACTGCTCTGAATACACTGTCTTATACAATTTAGTCTGATCTTTCCATCTGAAAGGCTCAGGGTGCAATTCTCAGCTGCCATAAATTGGCCCTGCTGCAGAGAGGCAGGGAAGCCAGGGGTGATGTATGCCAGCTGGGGAAGTGGCCTGAAATCATGACAACAGAGTTGCAAGAAACTGCTATTAAAAGCTATGCTCCCCCCATGATGGAAAGTATAATGCAGACAAAGCACTAAAAGCTTTTATGTCGAGAATTTTTTTGACAAGATATTTTTCTGAGGACTAAGATGACTGCTACTCCAGAAATGAACATCAAGCCATATAGAGCAATTCTGGAGCTGTCAGTTTAACATCTGTAAAGACAAAAATCCTCCTACAGCTCAGGCAATACTATTGGAAGCACAGTACAGTCAGTGAAAGACAATACAGATTACAGCAAGAGAAGAGTTGGATTTAACTCTTGAATATGAATGAATATTCTTACTGTATAATGAATGGTCTTACTATAAGACAATTTCAGAGTAGTCAACAAAATAGAATGGATGTCATATATGAAGTATTTGATTAAGTAGCTTACCGCATTTCCATCAGTGAAGTACAGGAAAAAACTCTGTATTTTGTGGTACAGAAGGAACAGTATTTATAGGGTCTGGAGCACAAGTCTTTTGGGGAGAGGCTGAGGGAACTGGGATTGTTGAGTCTGGTGCAGGGGAGACCTTACTGCTCTCTACAATGACCTGAAAGGAGATTGTAGTGAGGTGGAGGTTGGCCTCTTCTGACAAGTAACAGCAATAGGATGAGAGGTGATGGCCTCAATTTGTGACTGGGGAGGTTTAGGTTGGGTATTAGGAAAAATTCCTTCTCAGAAGGAGTGGTGCTGCACTGGCACAGGCTGTGCAGGGAGGTGGTGGAGTGCCTGGAGGTGCCCAAGAACTGTGTGGACATGGCACTGAGGGATGCGGTCAATGGGCATGGTGGGGATGGGCTGGCGGTTGGACTGGGTGATATTAGTGGTCTTTCCCAATCTTAATGATTCTATGAGTCTATGATTCTAAAATGGCTCAAGGAAGTTTATACTAACTTAGATAAATAAGAACGTTTTAAACACAAATTTAGTTGTCTGTGAATTGACTTTTGAGTTTGGTCTGTTTTTTCTAAGATAGCATTATCATGGGCAAAAGCAGATGCGCAAATATGAAACAATGATAAAAACCAACTAACCAAAAATCTTTCCTTAAAAATCTGTACTGGAGATCTGGCCTGGGAACAGAGGAACAGGAGAATGCACATGCTTACTGGGTGCACTGAATGCACATGCTTAGCTGGTGGAGAAGGAACAAAACACCTTTAGCTTTAATGTACCTCCCTTCCAGGACTCCCAGCCTGTATATTGTCCAGAGTGGCTTCAGCACAGAAAAGTAGAAGTGAGTGATAAACTATTTACTTTAGGAACAGGGAGGAAGCAGTGGAAGAATTCTGACTATGAGAGATGCTCCTGCATCAAATGTGCCAGGGCTGGGTCTAGCTGAAAAGGTCCACATAAAAATTTATTTTTCCTTTGGACTGTAACAAACATTCTCACAAAAGCAAAGTCTGTCTGATGGCTTCCCTCTCATCCATCTCCACTTACGTCATTAAATACTCAAAATTTCGGGTGCCCTTTCACTGTTCACAAGCATGACTCTGTGTACCTGAATCTCTAAGTCATCCTCATTTGGGCCCGCTGTCTTTTTTGAGTATTTTGCTAAGAGTTATTTACTCTCTTCACACCTCCCTCTAGTTTTCTGAATATTCCTTGGCCACAGTGTTGTCTTCAGTGTCAGTTATTTCAGTTTGCTGAACACATCAAACTGGAGCCTCAAGCTCAATGTTCTTTTTCTTCTACCTTGAGAGATTTATACCTCTAATCTCTGCTAGATTACTGAGGCAAAAAATGAATTCAATTAAAAAAAATTATAGTAAATGATGCTGATTCTGTCAGTAACACCACTTGCTACTGCTCATAAATTGCACTATTTCCCTTAGTGACTTTTTGTTCCACGTACTTGAAAAAATGTCATTCCACCTATTACAATCACCTGTCAATTATATAACTACATGTGAATTGTCTGGAGAACAAAACTGCAAGCAGACTAAAATCGTGTGCAGGATTACGTATGGCCTGGTAACTCTATTTACACACAATGCAAATTAAAACACACAATATGTGTGAGAGACTACTGACATTCAATTATTTTTGCCTCTAGAGGGAGAATTCTGTGATACGCAGACATCAGATCAGTAAGTTAATATAACCTAAAGCTTTACAGAATTTATATTTGAATAATTGCATTTCAGACACTACATAGTGTACACTTCTGGCTCAGCCTAATGGAATATGGATATGCCACATTCCTCTCAGACAGCATTAAAATGGCAGCACGGAAAAAGTGAAAATGCATCAGAAAGAAAGGAGCTGTATGAGGTGGGCATCTCTCAGTAGAGCAAAAGATATTGCTTTGTGGTGTAACACTGAACATCTGACATGGACTGCTTTGGTTCTGTATAACAGAAGCTTTCAGATTCCAGGACCAATCCATGAAATTTAGCTCTGTCTCACGTGTTTGGAGAGTGGGGGCAGCCCAAACCTTCATGTATGCCGTCTGCTTTGGCAAGCAAAGAACCAGGAAACAAACAACCTCTGCCAAAGTCTTATATACCTATCAGCCCGTGTTCTGTCAGGTTACGCTAAAACATTTTCACTGAAGAGAAATGCCTTGCAGAGGCTGAAATACCAATTCACAAAAATAGGCATGATTCCCTTGAATATCCAAATGATTACAGAGATACAGATGACCCAGCTACGACTGCATGCAATTTTTTTTCCAGTAAGTCTGTTTAATTCAATTCAATATATTTCTGCAAAGCAAAACCACTATTATGGTAAATCATTTTCTGATAGTGCAGGGATATTTAAATGGACTCATCTTTTCTAAATAGAGGCTTCACCATCTGTTCTGCCCTTTTATTACAAATGGAGGGGGAACCTAACTCTCTGCATCAGCACGTAAAGCTGAGCATCAAAATGATTTAGATGCATGTGTGTGTTCTTTATGCACCTGGTATGTTTTCTCACATACCAAACACAAATCAATGAGAAAACCTGTCTCTTGTAAGCTAACACATTCGCTGATCTAGTGCCTCTATTCCTATTTCACGGCACCAGAAATTGATGGCCGGTATTTTGCATTTTATTAGGACAATTATGACCCTGTTGCCATCCTGCAGGAGTTATATCTTTATTGGGTTGACATTTTGTGATACCATTTACCTCTCTACAGAAAACGACGCCTCATTCCTGTTCTTTCTGTCTTGCTGGGACTTCATATGCTTCATCACAGACAGAAATGTTGCAGAAATGCTGAGGATGTGCCAGACAGCTGAAAAGCTGTCCTTTCCCCAAGTATGCCATACAATATCCCTTAAGATCATTTAGAGAGGAAACATATTCCCCTCAGCACAGCACGCAAGCCGAAAATCCAAAATGCATCACACTGCATCATTTTTACTGCTTTAAATGTCAAATTTTGCAGTCGGTTATGAAAGGAGATGTGAGTAACCACATCTCATGCTCTGCACCAGGTGATTCCATGTGCAACGCAAATGTTAAGTCAAAGAAAACTCTCAGGGAGTACCTGTGTTGTAACCCCTCCCAAGCGCTGGCCAGGGTCGATGGTTCTTCCAAAGGTTGCCCAAATACCAGTCACTCTGGTTCTCCACCAAGCCAAGAACCTGCTGCCCTGGAAATGAGCACATTGCAAGGGGATCATTAGACAAAAGTCAGTCAGTCAATGGCAGACACACACAAAATCTGAAGAGGGACAGGCAGTGGCAACAGCAGACAGCAGTTCTGAAGCTGACTTCCTTTCATGCATTAGGAAGATGCCTGCTTATATAACAGAAAGCAATCCTGGCACAGCAAACTCAGCACGGCTCATTTCTTTCCTTCTCCCCTGGCTAGTCTGAGTAATTAAACACTGTGGGAACCTTTGTCATGCTGACAAAAATATATCACCCAGACAAATATGAATGCTGCTTGATTTTGGAACACAATGATGGAGAATCCTCCTAGTGAGAACTAAGTGTTGGTAAAATGATCATCTAATATGAAGATCTGTTTATACTCTGATGGAGATAATATAATAGAAGAACAAGGCTCAATATAACAAATTACTCTATTCCCATGCTCTGCCCGCCTAGTTCCAGGCTTTTTTTTTTTCCAGTTACAATAGAGATTCCTTTAGCTCAGGAAAAAAATTGGATTCTAAGGGTTTACCTACATAAGTTGCACTGCTTTAATTTAAGAGATTAATTTAAAAGTCATTTAGGTAAGCCTATGTGGAATGCTGCATAAGAGTTATGATTTCGGTTTTAAATGGGCTTATTTTGGTTCAGCTTACATTGATTAGCAGCTGGCTTGAGCTAGAGTAAAACGTGCTTTAAATCAAATGTGTCTAGGAGGTTTGCTCTGCTTAAAAATCAACTGAAAAGTGAATGTTTGTATAGATAAGGACTTAATTATCTATTCTGAAATGTGCTGCATAAAATGTAAATAAGACAAGTGATTGAAATGATGCTCTGGTGATGGAGGACAGAGGGAAGGGGAAAACTGTATTTGGATCTAGTTAAAGGAAGTGGAACTGTGAACTGGTGGAAGAACCCACGCAGTGACGGCACCATCTCTGAGACTGAAAATGGTTTTGCCATTGTTCAGGATCAATCTGCGCTATCCTAGTCAAAACATACCAGCCCTTATTTTCTGATGCTGCCTCTTCTTTTTCAGTGTATATTTCATATTCCTTTTATTCACATTAAACTCCTTCATGAGCTTTTTTAAAAAAGTGGAAAGTCTAGGGGAGAAGATAAATACCATACATTCTCACCCCACTGGTGCTACTTAAATCTGGTAATACGAACAGAGTGCAATGTGTAAGAGAATGAGCTGAATTACAAATTAGAGACAGATATATCCAAAGCAGCTGATGCACAGAAGACATGTTCTTTCTCCATACAAATAAACTGAAGCATCTCAGCTGCAGGACACACAGAACACGCTGAACACAAATAAGGCCCCATGAGCCATATATTGAAAGGAAATAGGGAAGGGGTCTTGACTGATTCATACAAATCTTAGCTAAAAATGTCTTAAGGGCACAATTTAAACTAACAGTTGTTGATGCCACGCTGGAAGGTTGCATGCTTTTTATAACTACTCCCTTACAGATGAGGTAGAATAAATCAAAATCAGGAGTTACGATGGCTAGCAAAGGACGAGAAAAACAATAAAAATGCAGGTGCATCTGGGCTGCAATGGATTGGCACAGCTAGTAGGAAGAGAGTGACCCTGCTCGTATTCTAACAGCACATTTCACAACTCAGCAGTCCACAGATCCTTTGCAGGATATCACCATTAACATCAAAAGAAATGTTAGAATTCCATTTGCAAGTGGCAGATACTGAACTTCCTTACCAGGGAGCAACAATCTGCTTTCATTATTTTAGCCCCATGCATTTCCCAACAAGTCAGACAGCTCAGCCTTCAAACTGATGAATAATAAGAAATGAACAAACCTTGCTGCTTGTTAATGGTTTTGCCTTCCCACCTACTAGTTCAAAATCTCCGTTCTGACAACGTACCCCTGAAAAACTTACTTGTCAGTTATTATTTCTCATGATAAGATAAAGAGAAAAGGCTTAAGAAATTATATTCACACATATTTATAGTAGCTTTATGGTTTCCTTCTCTTTTCCCCTTTATTTTGCAGACACCACAACAAATCCTGCTCTCAGTATTCCTGGAGTTTTGATATGGCACATGGATGAAGGCAGCAATTAACATCATGTGAGCTTTGGGGCTTAGATACACAGATCAGACAACGTGACTTAACGCTGCATCAACTGGGCTGGAATAACTGCCTGCACATGCCCTTTTAGCTTGCTATAAATACAAAATAAGATGTGATAGCTAACACTTCATATTTGACCTTGCATTGATCTGGGAATCCATACATGTTCAGGTACTGTCCTAGGGCAGATACTGTATTGCTTGTCAGGCTCTTGTTAATCTTGCTTGTGTCTAAAGATCTACTAGGCAGATGAAACAGATAAGCAAATATGCTTGTAGAAAGTTATGAAGAAACATTTCATATTTTCTCTAGTTACATTCCTATTTTCTCCAGTCTAAAACAGTGTTGCTGTCTCTGCCAAAAAATATACATATTTTGCCTTTACATCTCTCTGACTGACATACAGCAGAAGTGTTCAGAAATACAGAAATTTGGTTGCCTGGTTTGGTTGATGGGTCCAAACATTTTCTTTGTTCTTAATCAATATAACAAAGTGAAATTCAGAAACATAATCTGGGAAAAAGGTCCCATAACATTTTGACCTAAGGATATCAAAATAACCACTTCTAAATGTACAACCCCACTCATTCCAATATTATCATTGGGACAAATAATACAGATGTATAATATACATCTTATAAACTTCAAACATCCAAAACCCCCACAAAATCATAACGTTTTGCCCCTCCAATTTGGATCAAATATCAAGATTTCATTCAAAATTATAATCCTTTTTTTTTTTTTTTTTTTTAGTATCTGCATTTTTTATAGCAGTCTGTTACCCATTTTGTTAAATGCATCATGCAGTTATCAAAATGAGGCAAAGGCCAAAGCGATGCATAGCAAGAGAAACTTTCCCCATTCTCATCTCACCTCCAATCATACTTCATTCTGAATTCAGACTTCTGGAGGAGAAAGCCTAACGTTTCTCACCACCATGGCCTTTTTCAAAAAGGAAGCATAAAGGAGTTTCTTGAACTATTCCTCCAGCAAATGAGAACACGGTGGCTACCATAATAAATCTGAATTTTCAGCTGTCTGTTTCTTCTTCCTAAGAGTTATTATAATAAAATACCGTGACTAACAGCAAAAGCTCTGTCATTGTTTTCTGCTCTGGCCCTGCAGTTATGATTAAGTGCACTTCTCTCCCTCTCCGTTACTCCAGGCACAAGTTAGCTTATGAAAATGAAGCTGTCTTTCTTACTTATTCATACATCACCAACAACAGCCAGAAAACAGAAAACAAGGCTATAGGAAAGAAGGGAACAGACTCTTTAGCAGGATCTGTTGGGATAAGACAGGGGGAAACGGTTTCAAACTAAAAGAGGGGAGATTTAGACTGGATATAAGGAAGAAGTTTTTTATGATAAGGATGGCGAGGCACTGGCACAGGTTGCCTGAGAGGTGGTGGATGCCCCGTCCTTGTAGATATTCAAAGTCAGGCTGGAAGGGCTCTGAGCAACCTGATGTAGCTGTAGGTGTCCCTGTCTGCTGCAGAGGAGTTGGACTAGATGACCTTTAAAGGTTCTTTCCAACTCCAGTGTCTCTATGATTCTGGCACAGACATGGTGTGAAGATACTGAGCAGACAGAATTACAGCCAGGTTGTCCCTTATGCAGCAGCACAGCCCAGCTTTGGGACCAGGCTCCTGTAGAAGGCAGCTGCTTGGATGTGGTATTTTGCACAGTACCACTCCCTGACAGTTAGCGTGATGGGAAGTGCATCTCTCCTTACTAAAGCTTAGCTGTGGCTGGAAAGAGGTTTCCATGGAAAAAAAACTGATACTTCTGAGACTGACAACTCAATGCCTTTGATTCAGTTTATACTCCATAGATTTCTGGTGGCTAACAGAGGGGACAGTATGTTCCAGTAATTCAGGATTTGAAGGGGACTCAAGATTTCATTTCAGTTCCCAGTTCTGATACTGATTTCTTCGGTGGCACTGCACGAGTCACATAACAGCCTCCTGCTCAGTTCTCCATTAATAATAACAGTGATAACAGTAATCCCTCTCTCGCTTTGCCTGTCTCGCGTATCACAGGTATAAGCACTCTGAGGTAATAACTCCGTTATTTTATACTGAAAGCACAACAACAACTGCATGCAACCACGTTGAAGCTCCGCTGAGCACAGTACTGTGCCTTCAGCAGCAGTGAGGAGCACAGCACAGGGCAGCTGGATGGTGGCACTACTCAGCAGAGCTCCTTCACTTCCTGAGCCACGACTCATGTGAAGAAGTACCAGGTTCTGCTTATATTGAATGTGGTTTCTGCTTGTTTCATCTGATGACCAATTGCTTCCACACTGCAAAAGAGCATGAACAACATTTTCCTACTCTTACTTGTATACCTTTCCAGATTTTTAAGAATTCCACGTTCTGTAGAATTTTTGGTACAGTCGACCTTAAGCTCAGCTTTGACCTTCAGCTATTTTGCTACTATAAACAACAGTAATAATACTCAAAAATACAATAACTATTACAACCACTTTCTACTAGTCATTTAGTTAATTTTTTTTTTTCTCGTCTTAGTGACTACCGTGTCTTTCATGTGACTCCTCCGCAAGCACAGAGAGAGCAATGGATCTACTGCAGATATTCTGTCTGAGCTGAACCTTCTGTGTTCAGGACATTACGCAGTTTCCAGAGCAGCATCTTAAAGGGATGGGCTGGCTGGAGTGTCACCTCTGATCACCCACAACCAAAAGGTGAGGTGATGAGAAAGGTACATTTCAGCACAGCTGGCTGTTATATTATCATGGTTTAGAGGCATTTGGTAGAGGTCTTCAAAGGGCAAAGCAAGTGTGAAGTATTTTCAGTGTTTAAAAATACAAAAAACAAAGCAAATCCTGCCCTGTGGAGGTTTTTAGAGCAGAACAGAGCAGAACTCTGTTTTGCTACTTCTAAATACTTCAACGGTTGTGGTTTAGGTCGTTAGGAATTTAATACAGACATGAATGCTGGAGCTGCAGCCAAGTACTACTACTGCAGCAATGCATGCCTTCAGCATAAGCTGAGAAAAAGAAAAAAAAGCAAAAACAGAAGAAGGATTCAGCAAGACTTTAAGATTCAAGTCTGGCAGGAATCAGGAGAACTGCAATTAGTTCTCCCAAAATGGGACACAGACATAGAGAATAAAAAGGTATAAGGAGGGAGGAGGGGAAAAGGCACATGTTCCAAATGCTAGAACATTTTCAAATTGCCCAGTATCAAGTCTGATGACCACTGTCAGAACTAGTAGAATCTATGACAGTACAATGAAGCTGAGTTACTTCCAATCACAGTTTAATTTTTTTATTAATATCTTTTCCCTCTACTTTCCTTCTACATCCTTCTCCTGATTTATCCTTTAAATACCGACATAACACCCTACTTTTCTGAAATGATCATTAGATCTGTGAAGATACACACTTAGCTGGTATAAATCTGCATGTCTTCAGTGAAATTAGTGTAGTTATGCTGATTTATACCACCTGAATGAGTTGCACTGATGTTAGCCTTGCCTGAGTGACGGACTGTTCTTCTACGGCCTTCCAGACCCTGATCTTGCACCAGTTGATACAGAGTATGTGGCTTTTAAAATCTTCCACTTCTCCTTCCAGGTATCTCATCTGCCATTTCAGATCACTGTAAAGCTCAAGCTTTTCATCTTCACTATTAATGCCCTGTTGCTCTGTCTATATAAATTCACGTTTCTCCCTGTTTCCACATTCACTCTTCTATTCTATTTGCATGCCCTCTACAATCCCTGAAAAATGACAATACTCATTTCTCATAAAACAAACTCCCTGAGTTACTCCCAGAAATGTATCTCTATCACAGTAACTCTCTGTACTTACCTCTAAAAAGTCTTCAGAAATTTTATCACAAATTCATATTAAAATATGTGCATTGCATTTTCTGTGCACTATAGACAGGTCTGCCTATCCCCAGTAAAACAGGTTGAAATTTCCTCATATGCCTTTACAATGTAGGATATGCTGTGCTTTTTCTTCCACAGAACTGATTACTTTTACCCCTACTGTGCATTTTTTCATACGCATGCATACATACAACATACAAATGCACTGTATGTGCATACACACACATATACACGCATACATGTATACATCTCATGGAATCATAGAATCCTGAGTTGGAAGTGACCCAGTAAGATTTATCTAGTCCAATTCCTGGCTCCACACAGCACCACCCAAAAGTCAAACCCTATGTCTGACAGCACTGCCCAGACACTCCTTGAACTTCGGCACTCGAGGCTGTGCCCACAGCCCTATGCAGCCTGCTCCGTGCCCACCGCCCTGTGGTGCACACCCTGTCCCTAACCCCCAGCTGCCCCTCCCCTGACACAGCTCCGTGCCGTTCCCTTGGGCCCTGTCACTGTCACACAGAGCAGAGCTCAGTGCTGCTCTCTCCTCCCTGTGAGAGCTGCAGCCGCCATCAGGGCTCTCCTCAGCTCCTCTGCTCTGTGCTGAGCAAACCCAGGGACCTCAGCTGCTCCTCATGTGTCTTGCCCTCCAGACCCTTCACTATCTTCTATCCCTGCTTTGGGCACTCCCAAACAGCTGTATTACCTTTTTGTACTGTGGTGTCCAAAACTGCACACAGTACGCAAGGTAAGCCCACACCACTGTCTATATATATATATATATATATATATATATATATATATATATATATGTATATATACAGGAATGTACAGGGAGAGGCAACTTCTCTTAGCCTAAGAGCTTATCTTTTACATATCAGAAGGTGAAGTTTCAGGGAAATAACACCTCTCATGCAAGTTTACCTTTTTTTTACTAGACATCCCACTTTCATCAAATACGTTGCCATTTCCCAACAAACATCTGCTTTTCTTAGCGGACTGATTTCTCAGGCACAATTTGGTTGAGGAACTCAGTGAAGGTACTGCAGGACTGGCCCAGGAGAGGAGAGCATAGATTCAAGACAGTAACACTTTGGATAGCACATGGGTGTCAGGAGAGGAAGAGACAGGCATTGAAAGGAACTAAATAAAGGAATAATGGCACTGCCAATGCTGGGACAAAAATCTAAGGCAATGGTATCAGCTGCCTTCTGAATGTATTCAGAGGTGGTGATGTGGTCAGAGATACAGAAGTTACAGCAACTTAGGTCAGAGAAGAATAACTCGGCAAGAGTCTCTCGGCAAGAGTCTCTTCAGAAGGATACACGACAAGTGTTGTGTAGGTGGTGGGAGGGAGGATTCAAAAGGCAAAATCATACACAAACGGTGATCAAGAGAATGAAGTATACAGAATTGGATTGAGAAAGGTTGGGGTAAAGAGCTAAATCTGTGATTCATCTTCATAAGGAAAGATGAAAGACTGAAATCAATCGAAAGATGAGAATATATTAGGTTTCTGCTCATCTCTATTCCAAGGAAGTTGTTAGAAAACAAAGAGGACAGTGAAGAGTTCAGCAAACTACAGCAAAGCTAGGAAATCTGTCATTAATGTTTGCAGTACTAACCTCTGCAGAATTTCTGGGAAGTATTCTCAGTACAATAAAGTGTGGAGAAAACCATTCACTTTGGAACAAAGCTTTTTGTGGTTTGGCAATTACAAGGCCTTATGTGCATGTGACATTGGGGCTCTTGTGTTGACAAAAGAAAGCTTAGAAATATTTCAAAGATGTTATGATTTGGACACATGCAGAAATTTCCGGGTTTGTTTTCTACCTGTCCAGAAAGGACATGTCCAAAATATTGACAGGAACAGTGCTCCAGCATGGAGTTTGAGTTTGTGGTTGTGCCCAAACACAGAAATAGTTGTGAAATTAAGCTTGCCAATAAGAGATGCCCAAACCAGCTTCACGTGCTTCTGATCTTATCCCTCTCCACCTCAGTGACCTTTTGTGTCACTGGTAATGGTGCAGAATGTCCCAGCAGCAGCAATGCCATCTAATTAATAGCAATAGTAGACTTTACACGAAGCCTTTCTTTGCTGATGAGTATTCTCTCTTAACCAGGTTGTAGGAGGTCAAGGTCTGTAACTCCTGCACTGACTACACACCTCACTTTTTATTCACACCAATGGCAGCTTGAAGATAGTCCCTTTACTGCTTTTCCCCTGTCACGGGCTCCCTTTTAGTTCTGAATTCATTCAGTATGAAAACCTACATTTTTATAAAACAGAAAATTTCTTCATCTGAATGCAGCAAAATGTCCTTATGAACAATGTCAATTCCAACCCACTAGTTCTAATATTCAGGCAGAGGTCTGATAGAAAAGACATTTTAAAATTACTGTGCTTAGTGTTTCAAGAGTATGCAAGCTATTAAAACCATGACATGAATTTGTGCTATGCAGGCATATGTGACCACTTAACTGATGATACTTTTTTTTTTTCCCTGCCAAAAATAATGCAGCAAAAGTGCTTTGAACAAGAGTGTGAAAAGCATGAAAGTAACTGTTCATGCACCCTGGCTCTGTCTGTCATAACTGTATCAATTTTACAAAGAGGGATGTTCCTGAGATGCATAGATTGGTTGGCAGAAACTCCTGTGAAATGCATCTCAGTAATGGAGATATGAGCAGCAGTTTGTAATATGTAATCAATAACCTAATTATTATGCCATTCTTTTTATTAGTAACTCTTGTAGAGAAAATAACTTAAAACAGGAGAAATCAAGGCACACGGTAGTGGAGCAACATTTCTTTCTCTCTGTAAAATTGTAATAATATCATTGCTTCACTATACCTATCAGATTTCACTTATTGTTATCTGAGGTTACTGGAATACTAAACTCTTGTTTACTAACAATGAATCAGAGACAGAAGGAAAGAGCTTTCTAATATTCCAGAATCTGCTCTTCCAACTTCATATCCTCTTGGGCAGTTAACAACATTAACCTTTCTTATTTTCATTTTAAAAGAATAAATCTTCTAAATCAATGCACACAATAGGAATATTTCTAAGCAAGACACTGGGAGATACATATCATAAGAACTTTCTCTGAGTATAGGAGAGGTCCCAGACTGTAGGAGCAGTGACTGAAAAAATTCCAATATGAACTAAATTTAAAGGATTGTTTTCTGTTGACAAACAAAAACACACACACAAAAACCAAAATACAAAACCACAGCCCCACACTTAATAGAAAAGTGCTGCATTCACGCACTTCACGTGGAAAAGGTTGTAGAGTTAGTGGAAGTGGTGTTAAAATCCAACGTTATTTTTCCTCTTTCTTGAGTTTAGTTCTGTTAAAAAATAAACAAGCTTTATACTTTCCCTTTGGCTATGTGGCTTTACCAGCCAGCTCAAACTTCTTGAGATCAACATTCAAGAGTCTTCAGCAGACACAAACTGCAGGAAGGTGCTGCTACCAACCTAGCACTTCCTACCACTGCCTCTAATGGTACTGACTACACTGATAATTGGTTTGTTTATGTAAGGAGTTCACTTTATCCTGTTAATTAGACTTCAAGACAGACTGTAGCTAAGAATGATTTATGCATCAGGAGTATCAGATGGTAGGATGACACAGTAAACATTTGCTCATATCTAATGACTGCACGCAATTAGTCCTATATCAGGGAAGTGCTGATAGAGAGCTCTGACACCAAACAACAACCTCCTGTTTTACATCTTGAGCCTACAGAACAAGGGCTGTTTCTGCCTGATACAACAAGGCTGTATAAGAAGCCTCATGCTTTAGTGATGACCTCAAGATACTTGAGATCTGCTCCTTGTTCACAAGTTGACTGGCTGTGCAGTCCCTTCTGGGTCAACTCTATGGTGAGCTTCAGTGTCTCCAGGTAGGTATGATTCTACAGTCAGGATAAACAGCAGATGGGCATATAAGAACATCTTAGAGAACAGAATGGAAGATTTTATCCCACCAGTGTTCAAAGTTATTTTTGCTGCAAGAGATGGAGCACTGCAGACAACCAATGCAGACACCTAAAAAATGCACAGAGAATTGTTCGTAAATTCGTTCTCTATGTTCTTTTCTGTCTTTTAACCTATACTCAGGAGAAAAAGAGATTTACAGCACAAAGTGGTTGAGACGTTCTCTTACTGAAAATGTGTCTACTTGTATACTCCACCTGAAATTGTATGTAGTATTGACTTGGTTTTGCTGGTTTGTAATAACTCTGTTGAATACAACAGCGTCAAGATTGACAGAAATAAAATTATGAATCTCACTCAGCACCCTGAGCTCCAAGCATGAATAGTGCCATACGTCATGGATGCTAGTAATCATTAGTTACTTTTTCTCAGATTACAGTAGTTTACTATATCTATGAGATGTTTTGGTAGAATGAAGTAGTTAATATTCCTGATGGAGAATCCAGTAAGGCTTGGACAAAACAATAAGGAAAAGCCAAAACATTCTTCAGACTTCTGCAAATCAATCTTTGTGGATAGTTCCAGAGTTTTTAACTTTGGTCCACCTTAGCGCTGGCATTTCCTTTTTTTTTTTTTTTTTTTTCCTGTTTCTTGCTGTAGCACTGATTCCTGTCATTCTGAAAACCTTAAAGCAAAGAGGAGGAAAGCTGTGTCAACCATGAAAAGGGATAATAGTAAGCATCATGAAAATCAACTTAAACTCCCTAGTCTTTCTGTTGCTTAATAATCTAGTTAGTGCAGGTCTGGTTTTAACTGAGACATGACAAACAGTAACCCAATAGTTCACAGAAGTGCAGAATTTTGTTCCAAAGCTCTGAGTTAGTGAGACTTTCAAGTGGCACAAAGGAGTTAAAACCTTAAGGCAAAGAGGTGAGATGTTAGCAGAAGGTGTCAGATTCATTAAGTGGATATGTTGATGATAACAGGAAGAAAGGGCAAGACTTGCTGTCCACTGAAACACAACAACTCTCATAATGTATTCCACACATCATATCGTTCAAGCCTCTAATATTTCACTCATTGATTTTATTGTCAAATGAAAAGGCGCTTGTTCCAAGTGGCATTTAGTGAGACAGATGGGGAGGGATCCAGACTTCATTACTGGGAGTTTGGTCTCTGGATAATGTTGATGTTATATGGGAAGAAAGCAACAAGAGTGCAAAAGTCTACTAGTCCAAATATTTCAAACAGTCTCTTCAGTTCTCTTCCTGGAAGCTGAAGAAGCTTTTCATTTGGACAAACTGCAGTCTGCCTCACGTCTCATCTGCAGAGATCCGTGAAAAAGCGTCACTTGGGCATTTCACACAGGCACTTTGAGATAAGCTCTGTTCCCTAGGATTCAACTTTTGCGTTGACTGCTGTTTTCAGCTACAGGAGGAGAGAATAAGATCAGAAGAGAAGGCTATGAACTACTGAACTTTCTGGCATCTAGTTTTAAGGAAATACTCTACATTGTGCTTACAAAACAGGGAGAAGATGCACATATGTATTCAGCTGAGCCCGTTCTCTTTAGCCCCTGTAGCAAATATCCTCAGAGAAACCTCAGAAGTGTGTTTACTGACACTCAACAGTTACAAGTGGATCCATCAATTGAAAGGCAGAAAAGAGCTCAGAGTTCCTAGTAGCCACAGAAATAAATGTACAGAAAAGCCAAATGCCAGAAAAAAGTAAAATTACATTTGTATGGGAGTTCAGAAAGTCCCCAAACCTAACCTGCCTGTCCTCAAGTTGACCCAGTAGAGGATAAGAGAGTACTGAAACAGTGATGGTTAGAAAAAACCACTCCAACCTTTGCTCTCTTAGGAAATAACAAGAGGAAAATACAAAAAGTGAAAGCAGTTTCTGAAAGAAAATCCAGAACTTTCCATCTTAGAGAAGTATCCTCTTCAGTGGATTGACAGGGTTACAATCCCTCCTGCTTATTCTCTTTCTCTTTCTAGCCTCATTAATTTTGCATTCCTGGCGCACAGCAGCACGGCCTCACCAAGAAGCTGCCCACAGCCAGATGCTTCAGATACTTCTTTAAGAAATAGGAGAAGTTGGTTTAAAACTTTACAAGCTAAACAAGAGCCCTCCTTTTCCTGGCTGTGTGCTTTTTCTCCTACTTGTGTATGTATGAAGACTGCTCTGAAGGTAATGCCTCCTTTTTCACATTGTCCAGTGATGTCAGAGGCAGATGTTGGTGCTATGGCAGTAGAGGTTGAGCCTTCCCACTGATATCCCATTACATGCTGTTGCCATGACTGACAAAATGCCATCTGATACAGAAGTGTGTATGAAGCAAATGTGTGTCACTGAACTCCTCTGTGCAGAAAAATGGCACCCACTGATAATTCACTGATGTTTGCAGAATGTTTATGGAGATGAAACTGTGGATGTGAACACAGTGAGGTGGTGAGTGGTTAATTTCAGCAACGGTGATAATGGCATTAGATCAGCCCTGCTGGGGCAGATTTTCCTGAGCACAGCACACAGGCTCTTTGTTCATTGCTGGTGAAAATGCATAACTAATGGTAGTGACTATGTTGAAAAATAGTGTTTCGTAGCTCAGAATTTGCTCTATCAAATAGTGTTATTGTTAACAACATTTGTATCTTTTGTAGTTTTCACAGAAACAAATGGGACATTGTTTTCAGAGTGACCTACATAGTATGCAGCACTAGCACCCAACAACCACTTCTTCATACTCTTCTCCCTAATAAGGTCAACATGTTGGGTCCTCTCAAAAGGTTAGGTACAAAAAAGTCAAGATGCAAAATGTATTTAGGACAAAAATATCTGGCGGTTGTCTGGCTTAACCAAAATGACAGCATCTGTAAGCACACACAGCAAGTGAATTTAAATTGGCAGTTTGCTGTGGTTGAAAGCAAGGTTCATACAGCAGGTGGGAAAAACTTTACAAGTTGTTGTGAAAACTAAGTATCTAAACTCCGCATAGAATTAAATTTTAACAAGTGTCCTTTTGTGAACCTGAGTCTAATATTACTGCTTTTTTAACGTGTTCTTTTTAGAGCAGAATTTCAAGGAGAGGCTTTCCTTTAAAAATATGAAGAAGAAGAATCAAACTGAGCACCTGAAGTACTAAAAATATCTAGATAAGGTATATCATACTTCCTCATATAAAAAATAATAATTAAAAAAAAGAAGTCCACAAAAGCGTTAAGAATTCTTAGGACATCAAAATGGTGTAAACCAGCAGTGCAACTACTACAGGAAAGCATGCAGGAACTTATTAACTTACACTACCGGTATCAGTTAATCCCCTTAATCTCTACTAACTCATGAAGTGTAAATGACATTTCGTTTACGAAGCAGTAAAATGTTGTTATGAATTCTGACTTGATGTTCAGTCTCACTGAATTCTGTAATCAGAACAACAGGAATAGCAAATCAAATAAATTTACTTACTCTCCTCTTCACCTGTTATGGGACAACATGGGAACAACGTGAAAAATTGAAAGCTGTAAAATGGACTTGGACAGCTCCTTCAGAACCACAGATGTTAGATAACACACTGTACTTGTCTCTTAAAGAGAGCAAAATGTGTAAGATATATTTGATAAGATAAAAGAAAGATGAAGGAAATTATCTGCAGTATGCCTGATAGGTCTTTTCTGCACGCAAAAAAAAAAAGATATTGAAAAACAAAAGACTTCATTCTCCGTCTTCCTTGGAAGGAAGATAAATTCCTCACCCACCAAATGATCACAAGACACACCCCTTATTGGCACGTAGTTCCACATCGCAGAAGACTGGTGTCACCTTTTTGTCAGTCATGCTGCAGATCTATTACACACCATAATAAATACAAATTACAATAGAAACACATTTAATACTTTGGCAAATTAAAAATGGATTGCCTTTCAAGTACTGAAAAATAGAAACAAATTAATATGCATGTGCAGATCAGAAAAGCAGTAAGTCATAAAAAGGACAATGTAGATGACAATTCTGGCTGTGTATGGAGAAGATCGGTAAGGCTTGGCTAAACTTCGAGATACAGACTTGGCTTCCATTGGATTTAACACTGTGAGGATTCATTTAGATCATAGATAAATACATGATGTGGAAGCACACACTTGTCTGAGGAATTATCATCTCATAGCTGGTGTTACTGCCTACCTTGTTCATTTCAGAGTGCAGAGCCAGCTGGATTAGCCGCAATGCTCTTCATCGGTCCTCAATAATGGTGATACGGAGACTGAGAAGGATTGTAAGTCCCCATATAATCTTTTAATGCAGGTCACGGAGAAGTAATGAAGAGATGATGGCAAAAATTTCTTAAATCACTCTGGGCAAAATTGTCAGAACATCAGTTTATGCCTCCAAAACATCCAGTAAATGGGACATCTGCAGTTAATCTGTTCTAAACTCTCAAAAAGGTAAATCCCTTGTTAGCACTGAGGACAGATTCAGCAAATTCAATGAGCTTTGTTTTGATCTCAGAGCTATACACATGCACATGTGCATATTGTAGCAGAAGCTAGATGAACACTGATTAAAATTTAACAAAGAAAGAAGCTTCTTTTAATAATTCTAATAATTTTTGGATATACTCTGCCAGTAACTTGCTGTGAATGAGAAGGAAGCTAACAGAATAAATGTCTCCAACTGTATTAATGTACCAACGGGGAAATAACAGAAATAAGCTTATGGAACTACTAATGGAACTGAATTTAATTGTACATAAGGATTACAGAGTGGAGGTCTGAAATAAACTACAAGATATATGACACCGCACATGTCCACACTATAATCCAAAAGTGTTTTAAATACCTATGGCAGCTTTCATAAGAAGTTTGATGCATTTCTTCTGGACCACTTAACAATCACGAGCTGCTGCTTTATTTCCTCTCCCATCATTACTTACTGTCAATATATGTGTGTGTTAAATTTAATTTCTCTCCTTTGCAATTAGTCTGGGTCTACCTGCCTGACATATTAACTGATTCTGCAGTCTCACATTCGTGACATCAAATGATTTCCATGGTGACAGATTGAGATACATTCCTGAATGAGACTAGTGAGTGAGTTATATTTAACAGGGAAAGTGGAAAAAAATCCGGTTCTCTTTTATATATACTTGCTCTGGTTAAGATAATCAGAAATGAATGGAAGAGAAGATCCTAAGAAAATAACCCCACAAAACCGTATCATTACATTTGTTTGGGAGCTGATAACTGCAGGAGCGTGTGAAAAGGTTTTTAAGGGTATTGTGGGTAGCTGAGGTTTTCAGGATATGTTCATAAATTCTTTGATGACTAAGACTTAGCTCAATACATAACTTAATTCAATGTTTTTTGTTTTTTGTTTTTAATTTGGTTTGTATTGGACTGTTCTGTAGAATATGCCACTTTCCAGTCATATCGCAGCAGCTTTGATCGTGATGTCTAGGTTTTCTGACCCTACAGAATCTCTGGTCCTTGTCCAATTGCACAAGGAATTTTTTCTCTTCTCTGGTTTGTTTCCACTTATCAACTTCAGTTTGTACAGTTGACCAGACCTGAGCAATGAAAATAACAGAGGTATATAGGCTTGGATTAAAATTGGATGCATTCTGCTGTACTTGTGTACTCAGATGTTACCTGTCAAGGGTGCTTCAGAGAGCAACAGCACTGTCAAGCACCCAAAACACAATACTGCTGGCTCCGAAAGACAGATGAATAAAATACCCTTAACATGGTGCTATTGGATGTCGGCAATGGAATCTGCCATGGCTCCTGATAAAATGGATTCAGTGATGTGGACACTGTGACAGGGAACGAAGGCATTTCATTCACACATGCTGACTTGAAGGAGTCAATACAGAGATAAAGTAAGTGGGTATAGGTACTTTTATATCAACCAGAGACATTCCAACCTCTGGCAGGTCAGAATTTGGCTCATTACATTAATGCTGCAGAAGAATGAAGTGCTTCATGTATTTTCTCATAAAAATACTGCCTGTTGGCTTTGCTGCTGATTAACAATCTCTCACTTTCCCATTCCAGACAAGTTGGTGAGGAAAGCTGTCAGATCAAAAACTGGCCTCTGGCAAGCAATCCTCCAGCCAAGTCATGCTCCAAAAAGCATGTGGTTATGTAGGAAGTGCTTTGCCACTGGGGAAACTGGCCGTTACAAATTCTAATCCATAACAGCCCAAGTTCAGTTCTTTAGAAAAGCAACCTAAATAAAAACTAACAACTTTCCCAGATACAAAGGGATCCAACCATCATTTCTGAGGTAATACTAGGATGGTGTAGCAGGATGTGTGCATTGTCACATGGTTGCTATAAGTGTACTTCTCATTTGATGTTTTCACGGAACAGTAATTTGTGAGAATTGTAGAATTGCTTAGGTTAGAATGGACCTTAAAAATCATCTAGTTCCACCTCCCTCTGTGCGCAGGGCTGCCACACCACCGCTCAGGCTGCCCAGGGTCCCATACAACCTGGCCTTGAACCTCCAGGGATGGGGCACCACAGCTTCTCTGGGCAGCCTGTGCCAGTGCTTCACCATCCTCAGAGAAGAAAAAGAAGAAATGACCATTATCCTTTGTGGCACTAAATGTTAAAATTTATAGAATACAATATTTGCCCTCTAAAGTGTCTGACAGATATCATTCAGGAATACAAACACTATCATCTCAGCAACCACAGCAAAACCACACAGCTATAGCTTCACGTATTCACGATAAATCTTGTACAATTAGTCCTCCGAGTCTAAATGCAAGATAAATCACAGGGAACTGTGAATTCCCAGCATAAAAAGGGCTCAATGTGGGAAATATTTATTCTTCTAGACAATTTATTTACACAGAGACAGCTTAGCCAGTGCTGAGTAGAGCTAGGTTTTGTACAAATACATGACTTGTAATGACTAGCCAAGATGGACAATGAGAAGGAGAAAGGAAATGGTAGTTTTGTTTGCCACAAGCAAGACCAAGAACTGCAGGAGCACTGAGGTGCTTGTGTCTGACTCCAGCAAAGCCTGGAAGCAGAGCCCAGATCTCTACTGTTCCACACCAGTGGACCTGCTCTTCTTCTCCACCCTGCTATGGATTTCTAACAACTTACTTCGTGAGCAACACGGTTTGTCAAAATGCTGACAAGATGAACACACATAAATCACCAACTTTTTTTCATGTTTCAACAAGACAGTCTAAATAGCTGTTAAGATTGCAAATTAGTTCAGCTCTGCCCAAACTGTTCACTTTTTAGGTCTTTTGCAAATCAGAGAATTAGAAGGAGAAAAAAAAAAAAAAGAAGACAGGCACGTAATATTTTCCCTGGGGGTCTGATACAACTCCCCCACAAATATCACTTTCAACTCCAAGTTCTGCTAGAGAAGTGGCAAAGGAAAAGCTCTCTATACCAACTTAATAATGTCAGATGTGACCTTGGGAAATGTTCTGTTACACGCCAGGACACAAAAAATATACAGATCAGTAATTAGCGAGCATGCTAAAAGATAATATTCCTGCTTTATACCAATTGGTGGGTAGGAAAACAAAAGAGGAACAGCAAACAGGAATACTGAAACCATAGCAGGCTGGACAGTCAGTTTGACGAGTGTAGTTAAGAAGATTAATGTATATTCTAAACTGAACTCCCCTAGTCGTCCAGTGCTCAATAATTTAAAAGACAATGCCAAAGCCTTCATTTCAAGGTGACAGAAAATACTGATGATGAAAGAGGTAGCTGAAAACTTACTTTTAATTAAAAAGCAAACAGGCTGAAACTCCCAGATGCCTAAGAGGAAGTAATACCATTTAGGAAACAGTGGGGAGGGATTATTATTTAGATAGTTCATTTTATTAAATAAAAGAACTCTAAGAGAACCAGTAACAACTCTTTCACCCCAGTATCCTTAATAATACAAGACGATTACTCATCGACATAATGAGAAAAAAGTTTTAGGCTAAAGAGAAAGCAATTAAACTGACAGATTTATTGCTACCAAGAACAGATACCCACAAAATGCAGGGCTAAGATGCATTAAATGATCAGAATAATTCATGAACCACTACACTCCCAGGAAGATAAATAAATGGATGACAAAGCCCACATTTTTTATGTGAAGCAAATAGGTAGAAAAGTGACAAGCAAATTGATAGGTGCGTGTTCAGATGGACACAGAGGTGACATACGCCTAAAGTTCAAAAAACAAAGTTGATCAAAATAGGTATAGATTACACTAATAACTGGTGATACACGAGAGCTTACAAATTGGGCTAAGGAGGCCTTCAGTGTTTCAGAAGCTGTAGGTTCCCAGTTATTTCCACTCTCTGGCTACTAATGCTTTTAACCTGCTCAAGCTTAGTTACAAAACTATTTCAGTGTTAAGAATTTATGAGTTGTGGCCAAGAACTTTTTTTTCTAGGAATCACTGAACTCTGTTGCCTCAGGCGTGTATCATCTGCCACGGCACATGCCAGTGGGAGCAGCAGTTCATCGTGGTCACCTGTGACATTTTGCTGACTGCTCCATCTTTCTCCCAGTGCTGAACTCAAGGATCTGAAACTTTGCCTTAAATTTAAGCATCAAAGGGCTAATGGGAAGTTAGTATATCACATTTCCTCTCCACCGAGAAAGACCACACTTGGCAGATATTGCTCAGTGAGGAGGACGAAAGAGACCAATACTTGTCCCTAAATCTATTAGCTAGGACAGGCTCAGACATTATCAGCCCTATCTCAGCACTGCATCTCAGTGTATCATCATTTCAACCTTGCTGGAGTCAATGAGACTACTCATGAGCTTTTACACTTCAGCCTATGATTAAGCACTTCACTAAATAAGGTCATTAAATTTAAATTGTAGATGCTTGCTAGGTACTCCTGAAGGTTGTTCTCTCACCTGCAACATATTCCCTTCAGGCTCACGGCTGGCAAAACAAGTGGCAAAATAACATTCCAATCTGCATGTCAGCAATCCTCCCACTAAACTTAAGACTTGAGAAATTGACTGATTCAACAGGGAGCTGTGTTTACCCTACTGCTGGTGCAGAGAAGAATGGTTGCATGTTATGGCTCTCCAAACAGGATGAGATACACAGAGAAGGTGTATGAATCTGGCAATCTACAGATAGATGTCTCACTTTGTTTGAATAGCAAAAGCCATATAACTGTGTTAATGCAGCACTTCTCCACCTCTCAGCAAGACTAGTTAGGCCCAGCACAGTATTTTGCTAGTGTGGTTTATTATCCAAGGTACAAGTGCTTGGGTTGGCCCACACAAACGTATCCTGAGGGATTCACATAACACACATAACACTTCCAGAAGCTATCAAGCTATTTTCACTTCTCCCTCTCTTCACTGCATACACTTCAAAGCAGCCCTTTACCCTGTTTCCTAGTCCTGAGCAAGCTATCAATCATGCTGAAGTGTATGCTAAAGCCATAATGTGGATAACAGACCATTAAAAGCTCAAATGAGACTGCTAAACACATTTCATTAATCATCAAACAATCTAGTCTTCGACCAAGAGTTACAGCTTTGGCATGCTGGTAATGGAGCCCTTTCTAACTCATTTCTAGTGCCTGGAAAAGGGAGAAGGAGTCCAGAGCCAGTTACTTTGGCAATTCTCCTCCTCTTACTGAGGTGCATATGGCCTGTGAGTATTACACTGATGGGGAAAGAGAGTGTGTAGAAAATAGAGAATGAAGATAAAAGAACTCCTAAAGAGAACAAATGTGAACACTGATCAGGGGCCAGACTGGCCCCTTCTTTCTGGCAAGGGATCTTTATTTAGGAATTCAACAGGAAATCGGGAAAAGGACTTTCTTCGCAGGGTCTCAGACCCAGAGCTGATTCTACCATATTAAACCTTATATTGCTAGACTTATGGCTTTGTTCAGTAGCTTCCCAAGGCCCTTTCCAGGGAAGGTCAGCAGGTTACTCATTTCCTGGTTAATAAGAATTACCTACCAGGCACATCAAGCTGTTTCATCCTGCCTGGTGCCACATGCCAATTCATACAAGCTTAAAGGGGAGCATAATTTTTTTTCTTGAAGATCAGGTTGGAGAAGGCAGCTTCAGTTGAACTAAGTAGTTTCCTTGATCAGCAGACACAGAGGACGCTATCAGTAGAAAACTCTTGCTAATAATTAACTGGAAGAGTGAACATGCTAGAACTGCAAGGGCATATCAGCACTGAGTCAGCTCCAGTCCTAGTGGAGGATTTGGATCAACAAACTTCTGAGGAAATCAAAGCAAAACTACAGTTTGTTTCTTAGCTTCACCTGCTTGTGGTCATGCTGAACTCCCAGTTTAGACTTATAAAAGACTCTTTCGAATGAGTAAAGAAATCTGCTGTTGGTGGAGGTTACAACCCAGTGTTAAAAAGGGAGGAAAGAAGCATTGAATGAGGAATAAGATATTTCAAAAACACAGTGGTGGAGGCTTAATTACACCAAACAACAGTTATGCTGGTTTTGAGCTGGTACCATTCACAAAGATATGTGTTTGATGCATTATCTTGTAATTTCCACATACCAAAATCATATATACTGAAACTGCTACCCTGATGAAATGTGTCCAGGTAGCATTTTGTATCGGGGACCTTTGATAGGTTACCAATTAAAAGACAAAAATCATTTCCTGTTTTATTAATTCCTGGATTCCTGTTATTCACTGGGGAAACTGTGGCATTATACCCATAATGTCACTTTTGCTGTTCATTGCTGCCTCGTAGCTATTTTAAGATCTGCAGTACCTACTGCTCTTACCAGGGCCCTACTAAATGGAGAAGGGCTTAGAGGATCAAAATGTCCCTGCAATATCTGCCAAAGAACTTTGGCCCTACTGTGAAATTTCTTGAACACACTGTGCTTTATGGCAGGAGCTGGAAGCGCTCCTAAGAACCTGAAAAATGAAATTCCTGAGAATTAATTCTGTTTCTACAGTCCAATATCCTCTTTCCTTTGTGAGGCCAGGAAGCAGCAATCCCACCATACCTTGGGGTTCTTTATTAGTATTGCATATTCCACAAGTAGCTTTTTTCTTTTTGCTCCTCTGGTAGAGGAAATGTTAACAATGAGCCAGACCATAAACAAGAACTATATACTTTTTTTTCCTAACACTGCTATTTTTATGACAATCTCTTGATCTTTGAGTGTCTTAGCATGGTAAACTATTCCTGTTAAGACAGGTCTCAGGAGATAACCTCTTAAGTTCAGTATTTCAGTTCCATATATTATTTCTCATTAAGGATTTTAGGTTCTGGTGTGCAGAAGCTGCAGCTACTTTCTCTGGCTCAGCTGTATATACCTTTCTGGGTGCCAGGCTTTCGTAACAAAAGTAGTATTTCCTTGGTAGCCATCAAATGCTCATGTAGCCAGCCAGGATAAAATAAAGATATAGAGATACTGGTCACATACTGATAGCGAGCTGGCAGAGCTTTTTATACCTGACATGTTAAAAAAAAAAACCCACAAAGACAAAACAAAGCCCCACATAAACTGAAACCACTCAACTGAAGAGAACAAAACAAAAAGTATCTTCTCACCTCTTTGCTACTAGAATGTTCCTTCTATCAGATGGTTAAATTAACTACTATGTTTTTTTGCATTTTGTCTAATCGAAGGGAAATCAGAAAATGCTGCAAATACTACGATAAATGCCTGTAAATACTATTTCTATTTTCCACATAAGAACTACCTTCATGCTTTAAGGATATGCCCAAATTCCAACCACCAATGCAGCTGTACCAATGCAAAGCTCTAGGCAAACCCAGGCAGGCATTTGAAACAGCTCCTTGGTTATAAGCAAAAATAAATCGCACTTCACTTGAACCGGAGCACAGACAGGTGAAATGAAGTACTAATGACCAGACTCGAATTAAATTCCCCACGAGAGCAAAGAGAAATACTGGCATACAGAGATCAGATTAAATGAGGCTGAAACACAAAGGCATTTGGATCACACAACAGTTTGGAAAGGAAGCACCCCAAAGAAAAAGATGAAAAGATGAGAGCAACAGAGCTACCCTCTCCTGGATAGTGTTTTCATTTGGGTTTCATTGCAGTACATCCTTTGCAGAAAACGAGGTACAACATCTCCCCATGAGCAGCTGCCCATTTTTGGAGGTATGTCACCTTTTTCCTTCTGCAGCCCCTCGTACTGAGTAGGAGAAATTTCTGCCCTGTCAGCCACCACAGCCTACTGCATTGGGGTTTCCTTTGCTACATTTTCTGTCAGACATTTCACAGACCGTCATGTAAACATGACCCAGGTTGTAAGCAAGGAGTTAAGTGAGGTGGTAGAAATGCAGAAAATCTCACTACAACAAGTCTGCATGAGTCAGGTAATGTGTATCTGTAATTAAACATTAAAAAGAAAGAAGCAGAACGAGCATGGCTTGGAGGTGCATCCCAAATATGGGCTGGAACTAATGAGGCTTTTCTTTTTACCATCAGAGGAAGTTTATTACAGGTACTTCAAAGGCAGTTGACTTAGCAAGCAGTGGAGGTGGGTCAGAGAGATGCTCTTTCCAGTGATGCTCAGCATAAAAGCAGAAGCATTCATAATGGAATGGTTGGACTAGCTATGAAAATAACAACCCATGACTCAGGAAAATTTTGAGGAGAGGACTAAACCTTAAAATAAAAAGAGAGGGTACTGAGGAAAGGCACGTGAAATAAAAACAGAACCCTTCAGTTATTTCACAGCTACAGAAAGCATGTGCAGGTGCTGTATATGCTTCTCATTTGCAGCTCTGTCCAGGTCCATAAATCCTGACCTGTGATACATCAGGCTGTTAAAATTCCTCTATTCCCTTCAGCAGAAGCTGCCTGAATGAACGTAATCCATTGCCAGCAGCAAAAGAGGGGTAAAAAGTACCCTGAATTTCTAGTGCAGGTGTCATTAAACTGAGAGCTATTGCACACACCAACTGAGGACCAGAAATGCTACAGAGACACTGAGAAGGCTAATAGCAAGAGTGGGGAAATAACAAAAAAACATCATCCTGGAAAAAGCACTAGTTAATATGCTTGAAGAACAGAAATCAAAACAGAGAGAAATACTGTACTGGATGGAAATGAGTGGAAAGCAGTATATTAAAAAGTAAGGAGGAAAAGCTACGACTTGTTATGCCTTTCACTGACCTGAGAGACATGACTCTGATTCTCGTCGCACTTGTGAGGGTCCCTGGCACTGAGTCCCCAGCTTGAGTTAACCCTCCTTGCTCTAATGCTGAGTCTTGCTGGGACTGTGGAGAGAAAAAGCTCTGGTCTCCTCACAAGGAAGCTATATGCTGACAGCAGACAGGCACAATAGAGTATCTACACGAAACTGAATCTCTCAAACTCACTTCTGACAGCTGTGTACAGCCAGACAAATTCAAATCTTTCTCTTGCCACCCTGCAGGTGAACCTCCTTGTGATTCACAAGGCATCACATCAGTCTGTCAAGTCAGTAATCATCAATAGCCATTGACAGAGAAAGACCCATTTGCAAGAACTGTGCTGTGCCTTTAAAACATGGGCTATGGTGTATGGAATAAAGAAAGGAAACCTTTAAACTGGAGTCCAGGTGTAGACAGACAAATCCCATGCTATACTGAGCTGAATCAAATCTATCCCATTTTCTCTTTATCACCAGATTCATCTTTGTTTGACATTTTCCAAAAGTTTGCCTCATTATTGTTTTTTTTAATGTTCACAGAGTTTCATGGGGTTTCATTTTTCAGAAAAAAAACACTGTATCTGGATCAACTGTTTTCCTGGTTTTATGTAGAGCACTGACGGTAAGATTACTTCTGGAAGACTTCTGCTGCTCACTAAATCCTACAGTTTTAGAGAGAAAAAAAAATAGTATGTGACACATATGTACTGTTTTCTAATTAAAAGCTGGGTTCTCATCTCATTTTCACCTACGTAAATCCTATGATAACTTACATGAAAAAAATGGAGTTACTCTGGATTCAGTCTGTGGTAAATGAGACAAGGATCTTGGCCTAATCTCACAAATGTCTTCTTTGAGACCTCAATTGGTAACTGAGTTTTTAGTGAAAAATGCACCACATTCTTGCAAGATCCTGTGGTGGGAAAATTTTTGAGCATTTTTGAGTACACTACGTCTACACAGCTACTTTCAAACTCAGAGGAAATGGTTATGATGCTCTGCTATCTCAATATACTTCCTCACTAACAGCACAAAAATACACAAAGAATACTACCCGACAACCCCAACACATAATTAAACAACTGTTTTCAGTTTGTATATATTCTGTGTCTAAAAGGGAAAGGTGCAATTCAACCACACCTGCTTTCTCTCATAAGTATCATTAGTACTAATTACTTACAAATTCACTCATGGCAATTGCTGGATGATATTCAATTGCTTTCAATATATTGCTAAGAGATTCTAATCCCACTTGCAAGGCAGGAAAGGGGTATTAGTAATTGATACAGGTGCTTCAGGCTAATAATGCAATAGCAATAGTACTTTATACTGATTCGTCTGGAAGAGTTTGCCTCTTCTTTGTCCTTTTGCAGTGGACTCACTATGAACAACACATCAGAGCTACAGCACTGCAGGAGCAAGGTCGTGTTTTGCCTGACAGCTAGGCTAGACAGAGGCAGTCTTTGGAGAGAAGAACAAAAAGTACTAGCTATTTTGGATGTCTTAAGAAGTATATCCTCAGCGCATTTTTTCAGAGGCGGACACGTAAGCACAGCTCTATTTTTTTTTTTTTTAATTTTATTTTCTAAAGCCCTCAGCCTTAAATTACAGCTCTCCTGTCTCCGCTTTGAACTTTAGCTGCAACTTCCTTCAGAGTTTATCATTGCTTTTTCAAGTACTGGTCACAAGAGGACCAAAGTAATGAAAGGTGTTCTCCAGGTCTTCACACACTTTCCAGAGATTTCTAACCCAATCTTTGTTTCTTAATTTTGACAACCTGGAGACCTTACATATTGTTAGAGGAATGATTAAACACCTTACTCTTCTACCTAGGGATAAATTAAGACTAATCAGAGCTTGGGATCACTAAAATCAAATTTCTTCCACTTTAGACTCTGCCTTTCAAGCTTCAGCCCAAGAAATTAGCAGTCCCATCAGCCTTCAATGTGAAAGTCAGTTAAACAGCAAGGTACCCTAGAGCAATATATTTCATCCAAGTTAGTCCAAGCTTTGCTCCAGAGATGGCTCTGTGTTCATTAGTATACAGGATCTGTTTGTGACTGAGTCACCTAGCAGAGCAAATCCGATACATAATCAAATGTGGGCATAGAATGACATTTCTATTGCATTAACCAGACCACATGATTTGCAGTTTATACTGACTTTAAGCTTACGATGGAAAGACAGATGGCATCCGATCCAGAGTAAGGTTTCTCAAAATTCACCCATTAACATTTTAGATCAAAAATGAATCAGTGAATTTGTACCAGCTTAGCACTTAATACTACGTGGCTGTGACATTCTGATCCTGCACTGAGGTCTCTAGTTCCATATTTACTCTATTTCTGAACTAACAAGTGTCTGCACCTCTTAATTTTGGTGCCTTTTAGGGTAAGGTTAAGAACAGACCTGGATATCTGTGTGATGAAGTGTGCCATCCCAGTTCAGATCACACGTTCCAGCGAGGAACTGAAGATGTACCTCAGGTGCATGTTGGCGTTTTCAATTCTCTACAGAAAATACATAGCAATGGGAAGATAGGAAAAGGGCTATAGACTGTAAGAAAGGTGAAAAACAAGGCAGCTCAAGTACTGCTGTCACATATGTAATGACAATGCAGCTCTGAAGAACTGAAGTATGCCGATATCCAAGTGTAGTGTTTGTCACCCACGCTTAGATAGTACTGAGTGTGCTGGCTAGATCAAGCTAATGCTGGTTACGTGTCCTGTATTAACTGTGTACTGAAACTCACAGATTAATACAATGGGTTAAGATAACTTCTCTTTTGTTACAGGGCTGGATGAAAACTTATTGCAACCTGCAGCTCCTCCTCATTTTGCTTCACTTTAAAAGGAAAATTCCATGAATTCTCCATCTGCAAAGATTCATATTCCAGATCTAGGTCTAACCCTGAGATGATTCTAGGACATCAATCTTGCTTCTTTATTTGCACTGGCCTACTACATCGATCTCTGTTAAGTGATACAGGGAAACAAAATCAGTCATGAAACTAGGAAAGATTATTTTTCAATCTAGGGCTCCAATAAAAATAAAGCTTATATAAGGGGCAACAGCTGCCTTAGCATTAGAACTGTAGAAGGTAACTAGCCAGCAATTTTGAAAAGTTCAGGGTATATCTTTCAATTTGATGTTATTGTTCTTTAAGAACCCACTCATGCATGTACCTTGCTTAACAGCGAGTTAAACAAGTGGAAAAGATGTCAGCTTTGAGCACCTGTGCACAGTTCATCTCTTAAGAAAATAAGTATCTTCTAATTCAGCCATAAAAGCCAACTATGAAGTATGGAGTTTACAGGAAGACTGACATAAAAAAGCAGCTGTGGAAGCCTGTTTTGAATTAGAAGTGGAAGGACCATTCAGAGAATGATTTTATACTGAATACAGCTAGTTAATATGATTAATGGATAGAAATCACACTGCATGGTGGTCAGTCTTCAGTAATTACATTGCAACAGGAACTAGTTTCAAGGTAATATAAAAGTGTCTGTGAAGTCTGACTACAACTTTTTCATGGGGTATAAGTCAAAATGTCATCAGGTTGTAAAGGAAAAGAAGAAAGTGTTTACAATACTGAACAATACCCTTTGACTTATTATTGGAAACTTCTTGACTAGAGGAAGGAGTTGATTGAGGAAGAGGGGAATTATGTCTGACAAATCTTTGTTATATTACATAGAAATCTTCTCATGTGAAAACTTGAAGATCATAGAGGGGATTTCCAATACCATAAATTGAATGAGCATCTTAGCATGTCATTTATGTGAAAATGTTAAGAGGGAGGTATTCAGAAAGCAGTAAGGAAAACCTGTTTCCCACTAATCAAAAGTCCCCAGTAGGGCTGAGAAATCCAGAATCAAGGTTGATGAACTGAAGGTCATACGAGAGTAATAGCAGACTTGCCTAGGTTTGTAGAGGGGTCAGTAACCATAAAACATCTGAACTTCACGGCACTCCTTTCTGCCTGCTTGCCCTTGACAAGGGGAACTCCTGAAAGATCCCAGCAGGAAACGTTTATGGTATTTAAAATATAGCTATTGGGAATTTAAAGTTCTCTCATAACTGATGCAATCCATTAGAGAGAACTAAGTCACGCCTTCCTGTAACAACACTGATCAGTGACAATCTCCACTGCTGTCTGGCTATGCTTCTCCATCTTCTTCCCAAACAAGTTTCGTAGCTAGTATTAAAATGATGAATCTGTAACAGTGTCCTTTCAGCTACACTTTGTTGGAATAGAGTATATAGTCTGCAACTGGTTCACGACTTCAAAGTCTGATAATAAACAAGCGCAGTAATCTATCAATTAAGAGTGCTGATGTGCTCCAGTGGTCTACTGCTCTAGGAAAGCCAAGTAAGAGAGTAGATGGGGACATCGATTTTTGGAAGCTCTATTACCAATTTTTATTAACCCAGGACACTTTGCAGAGCACAGTTGTTAAAAGGTCTCACACAGGGAAAGGGAAAGTCCTTGACACAGAGGGATCCCAAACAATTTAGGGCTTGACAGGTCAGGACCAATATTCGAAGGCAGCAGGCTATCAGTATGCAGCTGGAACTGACTCTCAGCATGAAGTAGTGCTTTATAAGAGGGCTGCCTCGTTCAGCAGTTCTCACTTCAGCCTCTGAAGAGTCTCAAGGAGCAGCCCCATGCAGAGCACATTAAAGTAGCCCAGTCTTTTGATAACTACAACTGTCACGACAAGCTGTTTTTACACTAAGTCCCTGGTGCTTCTTCTTACTTCCCTTTTTATTATGCATTTGCCTCAGTATTTACTCATGCACACTGACGACCCAGCCCTAAACTAAGCTTGAACTTTTTGACTCCCAAGTTAAGAAAAAGGATTTTACTGTTCCTTTAGTCCCAGACAACCAGATTTTCCTTTTGGATTTGAGTATTTGCTTCATTTTTTGTTGTTTGTTACCTAATTCTGACACTTTATGGAACCCCTGTAGTGTACTGAGATACATCAGCAAAAAGGCCAGTGTTAAAGACACTGTGTGAGGAGGAGAGAGAAAAAAAAAAGACTCTCATAAAAACTGCCACCCACAACAGCATGTTTCTATGGTAATACAGGACTGCTTCGAGTTGTTATGGCAACTAAACCTTTAAAAGCAATAGCATAAAACCAAAGTAAAAAAATCATAAGAATGGGACTTCATTACTGATGTTTTCAATTTCACAAATCATTCTCAGCCCTCCTGCCCCACATAAAAACTAGATTGGGAGTTACAGTGAACAAAGCCCTTCAGGAAAAAGAAAAACACTTGGCTTCATAGCAGTGGGTTTGCAGAAACTTTTAACCACTTCCTTTTATAAATCAGAACTTGAAAGCACTAATCCACAAGAAGAGCTCCTCCACTGTAAAGCAAACTAAACAGAAGTAGGATGACAAGGACGGTAGGACTAATAGCTGATTCCAGCTAAGTGGGGCTGTACCTGCAGCACCCATCTCACAGGAGGGTCAGACTGACCCTGATTTAAATGCTAGGTTGGCTCCTTCATGCTAACGTATACTTCATTATCTCCTTGGCAAGATTCTTCACATAGTCAGATGCTGCTGTCAAGGAAATGATAGAAATTTCTAGACACGTCCACTTATTTCTCCATTACTTCACAGATATGTACTGTGATATATGACATTTCAGGCTAATCTCAGTCAAGTTTCCAGATAAACTATCCTGACTAACTTGGGATGTCTTTTCACTCCTCTCTTTTCCTATGTTTTCTTCCTGCTCAGTATCCTATATATTCACTCCCACTTTCCATCTCCATGCTATTTTCTCATTTACTTACCAGTTCTGTCCAATTCCATTTTTACATTTCAAAGAACAATATGATCGTGATAATTTTACCAATGGTATACAAACATCATCTCCTCCTTCTGCTAAGGTGCCTCAAAATTCATGCTCAGCAGTATGTCCTTTTATTACCCCACTTACACACTTCAACTTTCATACACATCAGACCTGGCTGAGATCACCTAATTCTTTTTAGTTCTGACCCATACCAGAGGTCTACAGTTGAAAGAAGTGCATATTTAAAAACTGCTCCCCTGACTATTGCAGCTTTTTTTAGCCTACAAAAGATGCTATAAAGTTTATGTAAATCAGGAGATAGAGAAGCTAGAATCCTTTACTGTTGTAAGTCAGCATCATCCAGTTCACTCCAATGTTTTTTAAAGCCTGTTTATACCAGCAGAGATGTGCTCTCACTGGAATTAAGGATACTAATGTAACAACATTCATGTCCTTGTTTTCGAGCAGAGCGGGAAAGCACCTGAATCTCCAAATACTGTAAAACTTGGTACCAATCTGACTCCGAAGTGGGTTGGCAAAAAGCCTATCGACAGTCCTACAGAATGCCACTAGGCACCTACAATAAGCGTATACTGAAGCATGCAGGAAGAAAATATTATTACTGTCTATTAAATACAACCATTTGCAGAAAGATGTGGTAATATCATGAATTAATGAAGTTGAGGAGACCCTCAGCCAGTTTCAGGGGAGGGCATTCCAGCAAGTTGGTGTGAACATAGACTGGCTCGCAGTTTTGGCTGTTAGAAGAGCAGAAGCACAGAGCAGGCTGAGGACAAGCACATAAGAGAAATTTATTACAATTACCCATATTACTATAAAGCTCCAATCCTGCTCAAAGTTACCACTGTCTCAGCAGGACAGAAGCAGTAAGCATGCACTGGTCCTCAGCCTTTGCATGGTCACAGTCTGGCCTATTTATCAATAGCACCACTGAATGTTACAGAACATTCCTAGCTACATTTCCACCTGTACACCCATCCAGAAAGTCTCCTGGCACGCCAGAATAGCATAAATTTGACATGCTTACCCAGTCTCTAAGTAAACAGGAAAAAAAAATTACCACATTTCCCAGCACAGACATAAGAGTTTTACAGATGCACAGCACATGAAACTTAAGCCCAAACTATGAATTCTGTCGCAATTAAATTTAGGAAACAAAATAAAAATATGGAGAAGCTAGAGACACAGTTGGTCCCTAAGTTTTACTTTCAGCTTATCAATCACTTTTGAGTATGTTTTTGCAAGGGCAAAGACAAAATTATTTGGTTTCAGCATTATCCCAAAGCTCAGAAATGATTTACTTTGAGGAAAGTGTCAGAGTTACAAAAACTCATTCATTTAATTGAACTGCTGGCATAATGGCCTATGCTGAATATAAACTAGAGATTACTGCAAAGAGTATGGAGTAGAGCAAGCTTGAGATTTAAATAAAAACACACTGGGTGATATGAAGTGAAGTGGATCTTAGAACACATACCTTATTCTTTCTTTTGTTTGGAGGTTAAAATAAGGGGTTCAAATGACTCTGATTCTCTAAAGTGCTTAAAAAAAGGGAACTTCTGAGGTGTCTACTACTTCCCCAATATTGCACTTATGATTGATTTTGCTTGGAATTGTCTATGTTTCTGTACATGGTGCATTTGTAGGTTACCTTAGTTCAACTGCTCAATAAACAGATTTAATTTTGTATGCTCTTTTCCCCTCTTCATGGTTGTGCAAACTGCAATACCACGCACTCATCCTTTAGATGGGACAATCATATAATTGACTTGTGCACAATACAGTCTTCCTTCCAGCCTGAGCCTGTGAGACAGAAATTGCCTTAAATCTTCATGTAAATCCTTACGCTTCCTGTATTACACCCATGATTTGCAGCACAAAACAAAGAAAGTAAGCCTTAGATGAGAGCTTTGTAATTGGAAATGGGGCCTTAGGTCCTTAAAAAAATGGACTACTAATGCAAAACAAGGCAGGCTCAGAGTATATGCCTGGTTCTGAGAAGGAAAAAACAGAATATTACATTATTACAATGCTTGTCACAGAGAACAGTGAAAAGCACATATGCTTGATACATTGAATGTGATTAGAATGAGGGCCTCAGGCCTGGAAACCTATCTATTAAGTATCTTTCTTTTTTTCCATACATGCAGAGGTGAATCACAACTGCAAATTCTTAATTGGGAAAACAGATACATTGTCACTCCCTCCCTATTCACTACCTGCTCATGCACTTGCTCTGCCTTAATGTAGCTACGGCAAGCAACAGTGGCTGGCCAGGGAGAGCAGTACATGAACTTGATTTGTGCGCACCAGCCAAGGGGTGTAGCAGCTAAAGGTTGGAGAGGAGGGTACACTTCTCTTAATAGCCTTCAACAATGACAAAAAGTTGTGAGCTGTTGAGCCAGAGTACTAAATCACAGAATCACAGAATATCATGGATTGGAAGGAACCTCGAAAGATAATCTAGTCCAATCCCCCTGCTGGAGCAGGAACATAAATGTACGAATCTGTTACTACTTAAGAGGGTAGATTTTCTACCTCCTGATAAGACACAACTTTCCAGGAAGATGGGGACATGCACGCTGCTCCCATGACGGCTTGCCCTTCCCAGCCTTCCCTCAACAAAGATTTGCAAGGCAATTGGAAAAGCTCTAGGTCTGTTCTCCACAGCTGGAGTACTTGAGATTCATAGAATTAACGTCTCTCTAAATCCTGAAGAAAGAGTTCAGAGGAGACAAAAACTGTTTGTTTTTTTTTTTTATTTCTTTCTCTTTAACACTGGGTGAGTCACACAATGTTTAGTTTGGGTGTTTGATGCATCATAGCATCTAAGCCGAAAAAGACAGCTGTAGAATGAGTGGCAGCTTAACAAAAAATGGAGAAAAATAATGCAGAAAAAGCACTAGATTGATGTTGAGAAGGTAGAAAAGAGCCCTCAGAATTTCAGTGCTGCCAACAAGACTTTATTACAAGTCTTGTAACATGTGGTGGTTTATCTTCTGAAAGCTCCAGCTGAGGAATCAAAGGATGACAAAAGAGTATCAGCTTTCCTTTTTAATTAAAACATCCCTAGCCCTCACAGGAAACAACTTGGAAACATGACTAAAGGGTATCCCTTAGAAATAAAAATGGAAAAATAAAGAATCCACACCTTTTTTTCTTTTTCTTTTTTTCTTTTTCAATTTAGAATTTCCCCTATCATGAGTTACACCCAATTTTTATACATTGTTGGCCTTTAACCTCTGAATATTTCTGTCTGGTGGCAGAAAACAAGGAACCATTCAGCTAAAAAAGAACTACAGATGTTTCAGAAATTGCAGCTATTCTATTTTGGCAGCAATTCATAATCAGAACTTTCTGATTATGTCCCTTGCCACATTAAAACCCATAAACTGGAATGTGCACATGCTGATCCTTATAATAAACTCTTCCCACTGGAGCTCTTTTACGGAGGTCAACTTTCTTACATACTGCCTCCTCAGTAACGGAATATCATGGCAAAGCAAACTGCCATCAGAAAAAAAAATAACAGGAAGAAAAAAGGTCATCCAATCTGACAACATATCTGACAAGTGTGGAAAGAAAGAAGTGTTTTTGTACAGATCCTCAGAATCAACAAATCATAGAACTGTTTGAGTTGGAGGGGATCCTTAAAGGCCATCTAGTCCAACTTCCCTGCAATGAACAAAGATACCTACAGCTTGATCAAGTGCCATCTCTTTGCTTGATCCCCTCCTAGTTATCAGGAAAATTAATGTCCAATGATGGTTAAAAACTTGCTTTTTTCCCCTAATATCCTAAATGTTTATTTTCTTTGTCTCTTCACCAAGATAAACTGTAATTCAGTATTTTGCCCTGTAGCTTCACATGCGGGTGATACAATTGCATCATGAGAAAAGAGGAGGACAACACACCCCAGCACTTCTATCAGCTATAGCTAACAAGCGGGATTCTTTCTCAATGAATTTTCAAAGCTTCTGCAGCAGAAAGGAAGAAAACACCACAAATCAGGAACAGAAAATCTTAAGCAGACAGAGTCTCCACAGGGACCTTTTCAAAGAGAAAATGTATTTCATTTGTGGAATAACCCTAGGATGAGCTACGTACTGTAGTCTAACCATTAAACACTTATACAAGTCTTTTAGAAACTAACAGATGTTCCTTTTATGAGCGAAGACAAGTGCCATTCGGCCTTTTTAGACACCTATAAAATTTCAGATGATTTTAAGCTATTTTAATAGCTGCCTGACAATTTTATTAATGCACTCTGCTACAATGTGCTCCTATTTCCCTCACAAAAAGACTGACTCATACTGTGTTATTTCTTCACACACTTAGGTGTACGTTGCTAATGCCTTCCTCTTGCACAGTGAGAAAAGAAGGGCTATTGTAACTGACCAGAGGACGCAGAAAGATCACTGCAGGATTTAACACAAACAGCATGTCAGCCTGCAGAGATCCTGTCTCAGAATGATCTGTGGAAGCTCTAATGATATACTGAGTGTAAACTGAGAGACTGAACAATGGAACCTGCTCAGAAACAACTCCGGGGTTCAAATACCAGCCTCAGCCATAGGTGACAATGAAATTTAAATTTTAATCTTGACAACAACATAGTATTTTACATCATCACTAGAACAGAATACCTATAAAAAGTACAGTCCTTGCTGAAGAACCTAGGTCTGTGACAGGCAGAGTTTATTAACATGGGACTTCACTGTTAGAGCCCAATTCAGGCACATTTACACAGCACCTGCTGCCTCTGCCTGACTCTCACTGGTGCCATCAGCATCTCGCTTTCTGGCATACCAAATTCAAACACAAATTAAAGGTCATGTACATATATCATATTAAAACCTTATACATAACAGTTCTCATAGGAATGTCACTACTAAACCACCTACACAAGAGATTATGAATTTTGGGAAGGTTGTGATATTTTTGCTCTTTTTCCCAAAGAACCTCAAAACTAACATGAACGTAGATTGTTACCTCAGACATTCTGCAGAGCAGTGCACCAGAGCACTCACACGCTGAGTGATTACGAATTCCAGGTTTGGGATTGACAACATGTCAATCCTTCCTGCACTGCGGGCACTTGATCCTGTACCAAAATCACTGTTGACCTTTCCTGTTATTTGTGATACCCATATGGACTTTTATCACTGTTTGAGCTCCTGACACAAAGCAAGCACCTATGGCATGTTTTTACTCATGCAAAGCAGGAATACAGGAACCACAGTCTTTCTCTCAAACTTGCCATTTCCCCTTCTTGGATACTTTGGTAATGAAGGTAGGTGATTCTGCCCTCATGTCTTATTCAGCTTTTCACAGAAAACTAATTTGCACAGATCAACGCTAATTGTAGTTTATATTCTCTGGATTACTTAATCTACAGGTAGAGTTATTTGGAGAACACTAGTTAATTTCTATCCTGTTGTACTGTTTAAACGTAATTAAAACATTCATTGTATTAGCTGTCTGGATTGTGAGACTAATGTATTGTGGTAAGTCATCACTGCTCTGCAAAGCCTCTGAGTTACTGCATGTACTTAGACATGGAATTCTGTTCAATAAAGGGGTCCTCAACACTGATCTCTACAGAAATTATTCAGGTCTCACTTGTGGGCCTCATCTCTATCTCATGTACAGTGATGGCCTAAGGGAACTCCTAAGGGAACTGGGCAGACACAGGAAAGGTCACCTAAAACTAAGTAAAGCACAGAGACTGTTTCTTGTTATTTATATATGTTCAGGTAGCCAAGAAGGGCAATGGCATCGTGGCATCAGCAATAGTGCAGCCAGCAGGAGCAGGGAGGTGACTGTCCCTCTGTACTCAGCACCGTGAGGCTGCACCTTGAGTGCTGTGCTCAGTTCTGGGCCCCTCACTACAAGAAAGACATGGAGATCCTGGAGTGTGTCCAGATAAGGGCAGTGGAGCTGTGAGGGGTCTGCAGCACAAATCTGATGGGGAGCGGCTGAGGGAACTGGAGTTGTTCAATCTGGAGAAGAGGAGGTGCTCAGGGGAGACCTTATCACTCTCTACAATGATCTGAAAGGAGGTTGTGGTGAGGTGGGAGTCGGCCTCTTCTTCCCAGGTAACAGTGATAGGACGAGAGGGAATGGCCTCAAGTTACATCAGGGGAGGTTCAGGTTGGAAATCAGGAAAAATTTCTTCTCAGAAAGAGCGGTTCTGCAGTGGCACAGACTGCCCAGGGAGGTGGTAGAGCCACCATCTCAGGTGTTTAAGAAAAGGGTAGATGTTACACAGAGTGACAGGGTCTCAGAGAGGTCACAGGCATGGGCAGATGGTAGGACTAGATGATCTTAGTGGTGCTTCCAACATTAATGATTCAGTGATACTATGATACGTAAAGAAGCCATGGTATGTAGAGGCTGTGATCCTGACTAGAACAGCAATCTGTAACAAATAATTATGACTGTAATAGTCAGATCCTAAATAAATTCACACAGACATTTAAAGTGAATGCTCTTGAGAACCCATATTTAACAGTTAAAATCAGCGGCTTAGACTACCATGTTTCAATACCAAGAATCTGGGTAAGCAAGAATAATAAAACAATTATCAGATGTGGCCTTTAAAATAAGTTTAAGATTGATGGCAGAGAGCATGGCTTTGGACTGGCTCTTTTCTCAGAAGAATTCACACAGTTTCTGCAATAGAAGTATATTGGTTACACTAATCCTTGCTGTCTGAAATACTCTGCAGCACTTCATCTAAGAATGCATATGATCTACAGTCCCATTCTTCTGCCCTTAGGCTAGATGCTTTCTCAAGTTTAGAGCTGTCAAAATCCTGTGAAAGATGAATAGAAAACCTAATCAGTGTCAACTATGTCACAGAAAACACGCATGACAGGTTATCTTCACTAGATGGGCTGCAGACTCACACCTTTGAAGTCAAGATTTGGATATATATATATGTCCTAGAGAAACAGACTGCTTATCTCTAGGAGAACAAGAGAGAATGAGACTAAAGTAGAAATGTTCAAGTCCTGTCTGAAAAGCTGCATCTGACTCTTGAAATAAGTTACTGGTTTCCAAAAGTAATAATTATACAATCCCTAGTAATTACTAAAATAAATTTGTAAATGTCACATTGCTGAAAGACAGCATTCTGGGCTTCAGAAAAGAGGTGTGAATTTCTCCCTATGCCTAAGGTTGCCACTTCAAAGAGGAGATTTTCAAATAAATTCACATGTGTAGAGCCTTAATTTGTGTGCAGTATAGTTGCACCATTTCTTATAAGGGCATACACAAAGAGCTTATCAGAAAAGGGCAGAAGAGCAGTAATTTACAAAAAAATTCTACTCAACTTTTTCCTTCTACAGAGTAGATGTAATAGTAGTTTTAACAACTAATATATTAAGCTTCAACATAAGGGTCTGATCTTTCCTGTACTTCTTGAAATGACTGAAAGAACCTTTGCAGAACAAGGATACCGGGTATTTCAGGTACTATTTAAAATATACTGAGGGGCCTTTCTACACAGTGAATCTTATCTGGCTAAACTGCAAGACAATCCTTAATGTGAGATTCAAAGAATCACAGAAATGGCTGATGCAGGTAAGGACCTCTGGGTCATCTGATTCAATCCCTGCTCAAGCAGGGACACTCAGAGCAGGGTGCCCAGGCCAATGCTTAGAGGCTGTGAAGATCTCCAAAGAGGAGACTCTACAGCATCTCTGTCATTGCTTCATCATAAAAAAAATCTTCCTGGTGTTTAGATGAAACTTAGTTTCTTCCAAGAAGAAGACGGTTTGAGTTACTGCTCTCTTTTAGTCACTATTTTGGTTTGAGAAGAAAAGTCTTCCCAAGCAGAGTCTGCCACAGACACCTGTCCTTCTCCCATCTCTACCTGGCTGCAGACCGGACAAGGCTGAGCTGGACAATCCCATGTGTTATCCTGCAGCAACCCACAGAAGGAAGCTCTCACCTTTCTTGCACTGATGTGAAAAATTCTTCTATGCGCTTAAACAATACCCAGGTGCAAGTAGTTTATATGGGCAATTCAGGCCAAAAGTTGGGTCCCTGAACACTTCTAGAAGGGAACCTGTGGCTGCAAAGATGCCTTTCAAGCTGGGGTCAGGGATAATGTCGGGCTCCTTTGGAGATTAGAATTTTGCTTCACGAGAGTTTTGCATCTCTTTTGTTTCAGCAAACTATCCCAAAGAAGTCTTCATAAACTTACTTGGTATTTCTGAAGGGAAAAATGAGTAGGTGACTAAAACATTTATTTAAAGACAGACCCTATTTAAGAATATTTGGGCTAATGACATGAGATGTTGTTTCTATCTTTTATGACATTGTCAGAAAAACTAAAAAGACATGATGACAAATTGATAATCACTGTGTGAGTTAAATCATGCTTTTCCTAAGTAAAAGAGCAGCATCCCTCCAGACTATTTGCCCTTGTCTTCCACAATCCAATTCAACTGATTTTTTGCCTAATGGGATTACACTATATAAAATAAGCTGGATCACAAGTTTGGTCTGAGAGAGTTTCATTTCTCTCTTCCCTCCAATGTTTTGGGTCACTTTTTTGGACATAGCACACTTTTCCAGAGTCCTCTCACATCCTGCTGAGCTCCCTGCATTACAGGATTGTGTGATTAAGCCTTTTTTTGTATGTGACCATCTGGGAGATGAGAAGAGGTAGACTCTGAGAAACTTGTTGCTATGTGTAAAACACTGTGGAGAAGTGCACTGAGAAGTAAGCACTAGAACTGAGTGCTTGATAGAAGAGTTGAAGATAACTGCTCCTGACTGTTAGCCAGGTACGGGGAAAGGCAAAAAGGCATTCTGGATTTCAGCATGGCTTAAGTAGACTGAATAGGCTCTCTCTTCTGTCACCTTTGTAACAGACTGATTTATTTTGGCTTCTGTAAATAAATTCTCCCATTCACTTAGGCTGCCTTTTGCCTGAGGTGATTTCAAGAGAACCAGCTAACATCAAGGCTGATCTTCTATGGGGCTGTGAGCCGTCTAAGCAGAACAACGGGATGCCTCTACAGGAACTAGCACTCCAGTACTCATTCCGAGGGCAAGAGAACAACAGGGTATGCCTCAGACCCTGAAAAGCTGGTAACAGGTGAGTCTGAGAGAATTAATTTGGTGGTTTTAGCGATACACTAGCGAGGAAAGTACTCTGGTTTGTGACAAGGAAGTGGGGAGCTTTTCTGTCACCATCTCATTACAGTTACCTTAGAATTAGTGCCTCTTTGTCTTCTTTGTCAAACTACTGAAGGACATTTTCAAGGAGCTGTGGGATATGGGGAAGGAAACTACAGTAGGTGAACACTTCTAGATGCCTCTATTGGCTCTTTTTAACTGAAACAAACAGTATCTCATTTCTACTCAGATGTATAAATTTGCCTCCTTCTTCCCCTTCCTCAGTCTAAATACGATCCAAACTTCATTCACTTCAATGGCACCTCAGACAAGTTATATTAAAAGTAATAATCAGTTTGTATTAATAAGAATATAAAACAAATTCTCCCAAGTATTGAATACCTACAGGGATTGAATGGTACTTCAGTAAAGCATGCTCATAATTCTTTACCATCTACTGTATCGTCAAAATCTTGCCTGTCCCAAATAATTAGATCAATAAAACAAACTACGCAGATAATCAGTGTTGTCCACCTTTCTGTACCGAACACTGTTGAGGAAAGAGTTCACAAATAGAACAACTACACTGAAAGAAAGAAAACATCCAGTGTAACTCAGATTGCCCTTTTACCTTCAGTCTGCTGTCTGCTTTACCACTGTCCCTCCTCCACGAATAAAGAGTAAACAAATCATTAGAATACCTTTGAACTTGTGAAAGACGGCCCACAGCTCAGCAATGTCAGTGGCAAAGGTTATGTCTGTGTCGAGGACAATGACTCGCTCAAGATTGGAAGGTAGAGTCTTAGTCAGAACCAACTTCATCAGCCCGTAAATCCCAGAGTAGTGTTTGTTGGGGATCCAAGATACTTCCGACTAATAGGAAAAGGGAAGTGGGAAAGAGAAAGAAAAAATAATCTTCATTAGATACGTTATCTCTCTCTGTCACTAGTTTCTTGTACTAGTAGAAAATCTCTGAGTATGAGCAAGACAGAACCATTTAAAAATGGTTTCAAATAAACATCAGAAGTTCTAAAATACTCCAAAGTTTCTGAAGGCTAAAACAAAAAGGTTCATTGAGGCAACTGCTTAACACAATACAATTAAAATTAGACAAGTCTTTCCAACACAGTACAGTTTGTTCTGAGACATCCACGTATTCTGATAGAAGTAGAACATATATTTAATCCAAAACTCCAGGTGTGATGTACATAACTTTATTTTTCAAACAGAAAACAAAAACAACTCATGTTTGCTCTTCCCAGAATTTTCTGACTGTGAATTAGAACTAACAATATTTTTTTTTCTTTTATTTATTGCAGATATACAGGTCAGGATTTTAAGATACCACTCATTTGGAACAGTGGACCATAACATTGCCAAACATTTTGTTTATTGACAGTTCAAATTTTTCTTAGACCGTATACTCTCAACTTATAACCACTGACATCCTACAATCATACTCAAAAGCAGATTTGAAGCCATATTTTTTGCTTTTTATATATGAAGGATGCAAATCTGAACATTATACTTCTTCCACAAGGGCTAAACAAAGCATTTTTACAGCTTCCAGAGTTAGTTAGGAGACTTTCCATGTTTCACTGTGCTACTGGCACTAGAACGTTCCATAAGAACGCTCATATTCTTCTTGTGAGCTCAAGTTCTTAAATACCAGAAGTCAGCACTGAAAGCAGGACATAAAAGTTTTTGAAAAGTTGTTCTTATTATTCTACCTAAAATTCTTAATTTAATATTCTAAAGGGCATGAACTAAAATTCTCAGATTTTTACTAAGCTTTCTCGAGTGGTGCTGCCATTAACTTACATTAACATTTTGAATTTCAGTGGCCTGAGTAAGAAAGGTTTTGTGATTTGGCCGGGAATATTAAACTTCAGAGAAGGTAGGCAGAAGCCCAATGCATTCATCAAACTCTGAAGTTTGATTTTTGTTGTTTAACCGCCTCATATCTGTTTACTGGCACTGTAAAATTTATTATGTGAAACAGCTTTCGCGCATAAGAATTGATTTCCATCAGAATTCTTCAAGAAAACCTTCCAGTAACAGAACAGATTCCTAAACTTTATTTAGAAGTTGAAAGAGTGTTTAAAGAAAAGCTAATAGTAGCTATTTAGAGTGCATTTCCTTCTGAATGTAAACAAGGCTTCTAGCAGTGTAAGCTGACCTGATCTTTTCCCTCAGAAAAGATAAACAACTTTCCTCTGTATTCTCACAACCCTCGTATCAGGGTAGATCTTACCCCCACTAAAGACTGAGGATACCAGAGCAAAACTTCAAGGAGAAACGCCAAATTTTAAGGGGAAAGGTGGGAAAACCAGATTATCTTAAACAACAACAAAAAAAATGCCTTTGAAGTTGTTTGTTTTGTTTGTTATTATTATTTTTTTTTTTTTGAAAGCACCTCATCCTGGCAATCAACTCACGGACTGACTCATCTGAACATACAACTTGCATATAATCATCTGCTTACACTACTTTGCTGCCACTGCCTCCTAAACAAGTGGATGTGTTACATACTTGTGCTCTTCTCTATAAGATCTGCACCGTTGACTGCCAGAATTAGCAGAAGCAAGTGAATGAGCAAAAATGCAAGGACTCTGGTAGAAATACAGCATGATTTCATTTATGGAGCCATCATTCTCATCTCATTCTTTTTTGCTTTTTTCTCTCTGAAATTCGTATGGTGCTTAGAAGAGAAATCTAATTTGTCTCCCTGAAATATGCCACTATTAAATCTCTAGGTATACACAAATGAATCTCCATACTCCCCAGAACTGTTTTCCAAGTGTGTAACAAAGACAATTTCAAACCCATACCCTCAAAACTCCAGATATTTGTGATCCCAGTTCTCTCACACAATGGTCCTAGGAACAGACCACCACAACAAGGTGCCAGCAAAGCAGCATTTACCTTGGTTCCCCAACCACTGCATATCATCTTGAATCTGTCACTTGATGTGGCTGGTACAGCACAGCTATGGGGATCAGCTCTCTAGTCATACTGAGATAACACAGGAATAAAAGTAATTTTAGAGACTTAAACTTTCTTTTATTGTTAACCATTCCTGTGTTATTAATTTCGGTTAGCATTCCCTCATTTAATTAGTCCAAATGCAATACCGCTCCAGAATAGCTCCTAATAAGTTTATGCAAATGAGCCTAATATGGCAGGGGTTCAGATGTCTCCTGGATAGCCTGAGATAAGCAGAGAAGGAAAAAGGCAGGTGGAAAAGAGTCACCTTCAAGGAGCCATTACTTCTTTTGCCCTCAAGATTGCCAGTATCTTAACAGCACAGCAAGCTTACCATCCTGAAGCCTAATACTTGAAATGATTACTTTTGAAAACGAAAAGGTGCAGCCTCTGTTCCAAGTGGTCCATAGTATTTGATCTGAGCTTGAGTTGAAGCTTAAACTGTTAGTTGCTTAAAGTTCTCTAAAATTTTCTCTCCCCCGATGTAGCGTTGACTAACACATAAACATGTGCCTAATTAGGCTCCTGAATAATTTCGTGGTGGCTTTGCTAATCATGAATAAGGTAACTGTGCTAAATGCACACCAAGAAAAACTCCTTACCCTGCACAACAGCACTGTGAAGGCTCATTCTCTACATGTACTGGATATAGTCTTGCTTAAAAACAAAATACAAGAATGCTATGATTGATTAGGTGCTCAGCAATTAAGTGCCAGTTTGAAATAGTTTAGGTGGTGCAGGCACAAATGCCTGCAAAATTTTGGAACCTCCAAGCTGCTCTCTTTAGCCATTTCCTTTATCAAAAAGTTATCTCAGTATTTTCTTTAAGTCTTAATATAATTTTTCTCTAACCTGGTTAAAATGGCTCATACTGGAATGTTTACGAATCATTTGCTTCACAAATTGTAACAGAGAAGCTTTCTGAGAACAAATATTCCTAGAAGATATAGCAGGAACAGGAAAAAAAATAGAGTTAGTAAAAGAGTGAACTGACACAAAATTGCATGACATACTTTTCCATTTGTGTAATTCTCACTTCGGTAGAAATAACACAGTCTTCATTTTTATCTCAGCTCTGTAGCTCTCAAAATCTGCATTTTAGCTCATGAGAGGAAGGTAAAGATAAACATGTAGCTGGTGTTGACAGTGATTCTTTTTTTTTCTTTTAGTAAGGTAAGTTAAAAAGTATCTTACAAGAGATCATTCATCAAAGTGGACCATCTTGGAGGTCTTTTGAAACCTTGGTGATTCTATGATTTCTATCACTATTGCCTCATCCCTGGAGGCACTTACGGCCAAATTGGATGGGACCCCGATCTAGTGGGTGGCAGAAATGCCCACAGCCAGGGTGCTGGAACTGGGTAGGCTTTAAGGTCCATTTCAACCAAGCCCTCTGTGATTCTATGATTATTGAAGAGTGGAAACAAACCACCTACTTTATTCAGTTCTTCTAACAGAAAGTACATCTCAAGTGCATGCTACGCACAACTGGTTACTTTGGTAAACAGCAGAGAAGTGGCAACAGCAGCCTCCATATGCAGTGATACTTCACCAACACACTGCCTTCCTTAACTGCACAGACCAGCTCTGGGAAAAGCTGTACAGAGCCCAACTCTGCTTCCTTATAGCTGCTCCAGCTGCAAGTCTAATACATACAGCTTAAAAATAAAATGAAGCCTCCCTGTTTCTGTTACTGAGAAAGGGAAAACAAGTGACTTTTCTGTGAATAGACTGTATAGCAAGTACATGGCAAGGCTTTAGATATTTTTATATTTAAAAATCACTTGTTGACCACTTAATTCTACCAGGTCACCATAAACACATTCAGCCACCATTGTTAGTCTCTTATACTGCACTTCTCTCAGGAACTGCAGAGATTTTGGGAGGTAAATATACTAGTTTTCCCCCCACAAACAGGTAAAGGGGTAATTTATTCCATGTGAATACAGATTAGTCTTGAGCTGTAAGTGAAAACAGTTCACCTAAAGTGGGTATCCTGAGCATCTTTGAAAGGGATGGAAACTTGTAGACTGAGCAGAGAGCAGTGTGGAAAACGCTACCTGTATGAATGGAATGAAAATGGGAGCTGTGCCCAACAGGAGAAGACAAAGACTTTATGGGTGCCTGTATGGTTCCAGATTGACAGCATACAGAGCTCCACAGCCAGCCTCTAATAGCAGACAGTGGCTTGGCAGGTGCCTAATGAGGAGCATAAAAGGGGGATATTCTACAGTGGTATCGTTCGTATAAACACTCCCATCCTCTGGTACCGTGCATCAACTTCAGAACATAGAATAGTGTAGAGTAGTAGATTACTGCAGAGTAAAAGAGAATAGACTGGAATAGAATAGTTCAGCTAAAAGAGACATTCAGAGATGATCTAGACCAACTTTGTCATCACTTTGCTCTGTCTTCACTAGAAGTGGTATTTCTGTGGTTAACAGCTTTTCAGTGATTTTTCATCTGTGAGTTTGATCATTTTTCAGGTGCTGTAAATGTTAAGCAACTGCAACATCCTGCTGCAAAAAGAGTTCCACAGCTTATTTGCAACTCCTCTCTGGATCCTGCAATCTACCAATTTAATTTGGCTGTCATTCTTTTTCACAGAACTATTGTTAATAGCAAACCCGTTTCCCTGAGTGGTTATGGCCAATTCAGAGCCCATTCCTGTACGCACAGAGTTAGGATTTTTTTCTCTCATTTTAATAAGAGCTGCCACCCGATCATGGGATCAGGATAAGGATGAGGAAGATATCTTGGAAAGTTGAGTGTCGAAAGTAAGGTACAGGGATTAGTGCCAGTCATGAGCATGAGGAAGAAAAAGAAGAGGGCAAGCGCTCCAAATACGTGACAAGAAAAATACACCTTGAAGTTGTGTGCCAGCATGGGACACAATTATGTATTTGCTAAAATCCCAATTAATTAAATTCAAACATCATTACATTTCTCTTTACGTCATGCTTCTAAAGGTCCTCACACTCAGAGGCTGAGATACTTCATTTTCAAATACTATTTTTCTGCATTCATCCTTCTCTTTGCTACATTAATAAAATTAGGGTAAGAACGATAAACTGAAGTACAAGAAAAGATGCAATGTATTGGAAGCCTCACCCTAGTGCTGGGTTATATGTCACATACAGATCACAACACTAAAACAGTAGCTGGCACAGAAGAAGATACTCTGAGCGTTGTTTCTCTTGCCACTTAACCTCTTTTCTTAAGTAGTAGCATTGACAGAAAACAAACTGGCTTACTATGTTCTGCTTGGATTGGGAAGAAGTATATAACAGCACCACTAAAAAAGCATTCCGAGAATTAGCTAACCAATCACATAAACCTGACCCCACATTTCTTTTCTCGAGTTAACCAAATACGACTACCTCCCTACCTGACTTTTCAAATTGAATAGGCTGCAGTCCTTACACCTTCCTCTTGTCTGTTCAATAACACATTTTCCCATTTTCTTATCAAAATTCCTCCCTGACTCACAGAATATAGCACAGAAGCACCCCAAGCTACAGAAAATGTTTCCTGTTCAGTGTGATAAGATGGGAGAAGTTTAGCTGATGAAGTGTTCGCCCTGGCAGCATGTCCTTAAACTCTTTGCACCGTAAGAATGCAACTTTCAATACTGCACTGATTTTCTCACTACATCCATTGCATCTTCCTGGATGTGCCTGAAAAAAAATGAAAATAATCCTCTACTTCTAAATAATATCATAATCTCCACTCCAAATAAAAGATACTCTTCATTTTTCAGATAACTGACAAAAGCACCACTAAGGTGAATATCCTGCAAGAACCTGAAGGTCATATTGGTGGGGTTCATGCCCACAGCCAGAAGCTGCCACTTACATGTACTCCTCTCAGAGATCTATGAAGAAATGAAATCATTAAGTTTGGAAAGGATCTCAAAGATCACCTAGTCCAACTGTCAGCTGATCCCCACCATGCCCACAACCACATTCCCCCGTGCCACATCCGCAACAGTTCCTGAACACCTCCAGGGATGGTGACTCCATCACCTCTCCAGGCAACCTGTGCCACTGCAGCGCCACTTGTACCAAAATGGGCAAGAACTTAAAATCAGAAGGTTCTCTGTGAAATAAGACCAACCAAATCCTTTGGTCGTTCCTTCAGACAGTCTTAATAAATAGCCCAAGTATGGGAAACACCCACGGAAATTCTGATCACGGAATTAGATAATAATAACAAGTTATTTTCCTCAGATTGGGTAAATAACTTCCTAGACACAGTTGATAACTTGTTTGCACAGCTTTTTCATTACTCATTTAGTGCTTTGGTGTTGCTATGAATGCTAGAAGAAGTGAGATAAAAAGGTTTTTAAATCAGGTGAATTCTATTTAAGACAAAACTAGAAGAACTGTGGTTTTCAGGTAATTTCTCAGCTGGAGGAAAATACTGTTTAATGACCATCATTTTACTATGTCTTCCGTTTTTTCTTTTTTTTTTGCAACATAAAGCATAAAAAGACAGGAAAAATAAACAAAATTGCATTGCTGGTGCAGAGCAGGAACTTTTCTTGACATGCAGTTATTTTTCATTACTGTTTTTCAGTTTCACACAGGTAGAACTTTATCCAGCTGTGAACTTCTCCCATGACTCCTCACATTCATGAGAACAGAGTCACAATTCCAGCAGCATGAGCACAGATCAGGATTAGTTTCAGGATATTCTTTCCCATTTCATGGTGGTCGTGCCTCACATCTAAACTCACCTGGCTGATCCCTTTTCTCACTCTCTTGCTTTAGCAGAATAAGATTAAACATACTGTTGCTGAGACTGGATTAACTCAATCTTAGAAAGAAGAGTATCAGGCTAAAAATAAATATGGGTAACATTCATGTCTGCCATTATCACACTGTAATATAGGTAATTAAAACAAACAAACAAACAAAAAAACAGCATCAAAGGGGAGAGGTCAATTCTGAGCGAGCATAGAGCGCAGGAGGAAGAAAGCCATCATCACCTGAAAGTTGCCACCAGAGAAAGACCAAAAGGAATCTGTTTGCATGTCACCTTGGTGGTGGGAAGTGGAACAAAAAGAAAGAAAAACAACAAAAACTGAAACCTTTGCTTCTTCGCTGAAGAAAAGCCTGATTCCTGATTTAAACAAAAACAGACTATTCTACTAACATTTGCTGGAGAACGTACAACTTTAACCTTGAGTTTAATTCTTCCTATGTGATTCACAGGTTTCTATTATATTGATAGTCCCTTCCCCACTAACAGGTCCTTACTATTTATATGAGTGGTTGTCAAGGATACCATGAACCTAGCAAGGATGTGTAACTTTTCTAGATTTAGAATTTCTAGTGCCTGGGTACTTAACAAAAATAATATTAATTCACACTGAGAAACAACTGTAAGGGGAATTTATATGTTTCTGTAAAAATTATTTCTCCACTCCTGCAGGCCTTGACTGCTGTTGTTCTAACTCATCACAGAAGCATTGGTGACTTTAATAGAAATCTGCCTCATCTCTTGCTTTATGAACAGATGATATCTTCCACACATACATGCAACAAGTCTGGATACAAATAGCAGTGAGCGAAAAGGTTGCAATATAAATAGATGATTATCTGAACCTCTGGGTCCTGGATAACATAGAGCAAATGCAGAATTCATGGAGCAAGTCACAACTGGAAAATAAGATTAGATATTAAAACAACAGAACAAATAAAACCTCCCAAATCAGCATTAGCATATAGCAAAGCAAAATAACTGCAAATTACTTCTCACCTCTGTAGCAAAGTCTGTAACACAGTCTGATGTTGGTACTTGCTTTTTTTTTTTTTTAAACCTTTCTTTCCAAATCTATCACCAATATACACGTACATATAAAAAGGGCAGATAAGTGGGAAAAACCTGATTTAAAGATGCTAATTCAGAAAATAACAAAATTAATCGCAGATGCCAAGAGTTAAGCCATGTTCTGTGTTCGGAACTAATCTACTTTATATGGATGAAACTGCAAACTGATATATAAGTAAAATGGACACTTTTTTCTCTCTGCTGATAGGGGACAAGATATCATCTATATAGCTTCTTCACAAAAGAAATGACCTAAGAGCAATTGATCTTTGAGGAATATCTACCTCCTCTTAGGGCTCTGGCTGGCTTTCCTCCAACAGGCTTCCATCACTCCCTCCTTGCTTAACCCCACCAAACACAAAAGAACAATTTCTATCTGACTATAAATCAGTCCTTTTCTTTACTCTCACTGCGAGGCATTTTTAATTCTCTCCACTGTTTCTTGCTGTCTCCAAACTGCTAAAAGATCTCTTTGTTTTTCTCTGTTCTTTTCCAAGGTGAAACTGGAGAAAAGACAAGACAGGACAGTCTAAGTTCATGATGCTTCCTGTTGCTTTGACGACTCTGGCCTCAACTCAGTTGTTTTCTCATTGTGGTAGTCAAGAGTGAAGTACCAACAAAGGTAAGGGCAAGCTGAGAGAAGTCAGTGACAATAAACCAAGCACATTTTGAGTCCTCCTTCTCCAGTATTGGTAACAGCACAAGTCTTCCTTACAAAAGAAGATAAGGCCTTTTTTTTTTCCCCACTTTTTTTTTTTCCTGTCAGTGAGTGAATGAAAAGAATTAGATTGGGCTACATAAAATGGCAGGAAGCCAAAATGTTCTGCTGCAAGTTGACTGATAGGTAGACACAGCTAGAATTTGGCCACCAGTCAAAAACAAATCATGGCTGCCCTTCTCAGTTCACCAGTATGGAAAGATAAGAAAGATCAGTAGGACCCTTTAATTGCTAGTGAACTCAATCAACAAGCTCTTTGTACTAATACATCAGGGATGATATAAATTCATGAAAATATTGTTGATGCCAGCTTTTTAATTCTAGTAACTATGCAAATACATGCACATTAGCAGCAGACATTGTGTGTTATGCGTTTTGGCAAATATCCATGCAGCTCTTGGGGTTAAAGTCCAGAGGCATCCAATCTGTAGTGCTCATGATGGCGCAGTATTAAATAGGTGTCATTAAGACACACTGGCCAGAATAAAAAGTGACACCATCTCCTGCATAAACATATTATGTTGGATAGACAATAGCCTCTCTTCTATGAGAAAAATACAGGAAGTGGAGATTTTCCCTGCAAGATTTTGGACAAGAGCATGTTTTTAGGATGATGAAAGAAGAAAGCAAAATAAGTACAGTGACTGTTATTAACCAGCAACATCTGCCAGAAAACTGTAGGTCTAAAGTATTTTCATGTGCAGAAAACCCAAATGTTTTGGAAAGGATATATTTCACCTTGTTAAGACTGAAAAATCTAGTCTCGTTTGTATCTAATAAAAACCAAAAGGTACCTCAATGCAGGAGTGTGAATTGCAGAAGATGATGATTTGTGGAAGAGATGTAGGACTGCAGCTCCCATCAGACCTCAAAGATCCAAATATGATGTCAAGAAGTGATATATAAACATAAAAAAAAGGATTCACTCCGCTACTCAGAATGAAGCCACTAGCTATTATTCAACATCTCATCAGGAAAATGATCTCTCTGCAGAGATAAACTTTTACGTTTTCTACCTTCAGATCAACAAAGGGAGAACTTAAATAAGCTTAAATAATAGAAGCTGAAAATGCTTCAACAAAAAGCCTATTAGCGGGGATAACATGAATTTTGCTGGTTAGATAAACAACACATCCCACTAAGAATTGTTAGTTCTCTTATTTTCAATGAAAGCAAAGAATTAGCAGGAAAACAAATAATCTTCCATCCTGCAGGGCTGGAGGCCAGGCAAGTGTGAACTTCTTGTACAGCAATTATTACTGCAAGAGAACAAAAATTACATGAAATGATGCTCTTTTCTCCAACTGTAAATATTATAATAGATCAAAACTCTCAAAACTCCTGGAAATTAAGAAGTTCCTGGAATGTATCTGGGATAAGAAGGATAATAAAAAAATAAAACATATTACCATTATGTACCAGCATTACTAACAATAACCTCATACAAGAAGCACTACAGCAACAGAGAAAAAAAAATAGTGTTTCTCTTCTTAGACGTAAGGTCTCTCTTAAACAATACAAAATTAACTACAAATACACTAAAAAGAAAATACAGTTGGGAAGACTGAGCTAAACTTGAATTTCATGACACCAGCCTAGCTTCTTGTCTAAATTCTGGTTAAATACTGGTAAATGGCTTCAGGTAACAGTGAATTGGTATGAGTGACATTTTAAGGGTGTGTCTGTGTAGCACACACATCTCTCTTACTTTTCTTGAAACTTTTGGCATGAATGCTAAGCCAACTGGTAGTCACCAGAACTCTATGTTCTATCCTAAGGACTCTCAGATAGGTGAGCACGGATCCTAAATGACTGATTAAAACCATATAGCTGGAAGCATTTTAAAAAGGCTTTCATCTGTGTTAGATAAAAAGCTGTGGAATCCATTCAACCATGAAAAGGCTCAAACCTGATGAAATGGAACAGTATACGAGAAAATTATCAGATCAAAACAATGCTGAGTTTTCATCCTTGTTGCTGAAAGGGTGAGACAGTCATCCTCAAAAACAAAACTTTTGCAAGGTGAAGTCCGTTTGATCCAAAAAGCAATCTCTTCACTAGCAGAAAGACAGTTTCACAACTTTGGAATTCGGATGTTTTCATATCAAGTTGACTGAAAAAGAGGTATTGTTGGTGGCACTGATCTTACTGTAAGTACCCCCTTTGAAGCAGGAACTCAAACACTGAATTAGTCTGAATGCCTTTAACCAGGCTGAGATGGTCACAGAAGACCTAAGAGAAGAGTGGCTTCACTGCATGCTGGTGTTATGTCAGACTCAGCATGACTTATAATTATCAGAGTGGGGAAAAGCTCCCACATAAATCAAGTATTCCAGGTGAAGTGAACACTGTTTTCCACCAAAAGAACTAACATTTCAGCTGTAGTCCTTCAGAATACTTTTTGCCTATGCTACCTGCCCAGCAGGGATGAACTTGTCTCAGTCACTGCTATCCTCCTATCAGCAATTCCTAGACGAGGAGGTATCACTATGAGCAGATGAAAAGCCATTAAAACGTTAGACTATACTCACTACATGTCTTCTCAAGTCTTCATCTGCTAGCCCCAAGAAAAGAAATTGCCCTGGAACACAGGATGAGCATTAATTCTCCTAGGAAGTACATGGAATATTCAACTTATACCTGTATGCTAATGAAAATGTTAAACAATTTCCAAGCGTCAGAAAAAAGTGAGGTTAGAATAGCAAAATGCCTTCATTTCTCACGGAAGAATGATACAGTTCTGCAAAAGGAGATGATGTAATGGAGATATATAGAACAAACAGTAGTTGCAGCAGTCAGCTTGAGGCACTTTGTGGTATTAAATTTCTTTTTTTACCACAACACATTGGATAATTTTTGTAAAACTGGATCATCTTTGGAAAATCTCATGTGCAGTTATTCTTCTTTTCTTGTGACCTGCTAAAATAGCTTTCCCTGGAGGTTCAGGGCATGTTGCTGCAGTAAGAATGACATTAGAGAAGCTGAATGCCACACAAGAATCCTTGCTATAGAAATGTCACAGGGGAGTCAACTACTATGATACAAATGTGGGTGATGGCAGTGGAAGAGCAGTGGCTTTTTATTCCTCATTTCACAAACGTTACACAGAACAGAGTGGCTTCCTGGCAGATGTAGTACATAATGAATGTCTTGCTTTTCCCTAGCATCAAGAAAAAGTGGAGCTTCAAAGAAGTCCACAGCTGTTAGAGATAAAATATAAAATCAACCAAGAACTCCACCGTTTTCAAAACACTAACGACAGCACAAAGTTTAGGCTTTGCTTTGGAAATAGCCCTTTTAAAATCATAATTAATCCCAATGTGAGCAAAACACCAACACAACACACCAGGCAGACAGGGTCCTGCAAAATACTGCACCTTCTTGTATCATACTGGGCTTCATCCCACTACACCAGTTCCTTACAGTTCCAAGTCCTGTATGAACTGACAATCCTAGGAAAAACTACACAGAAATCTTCTGCATAAAACTCTTTGAACTCTGCTGCGTTGTCTCCCTCTAAAGAGAAAGTCAGAAACTGATCTGACCATTTTATAAAGGTTCCACTGTGCTGGGGATGTTGAATTAACTCTGTCTGCTCCCACCCAGACAGCATTGCCCAGATGCAAGAAAATTTTTCTTTTTTGGTAAGAAAAGCTTACCAAAACCTGCTCTGTTAAGGTCCAGTAATCAGTACTGAAAATGGTGGATGAAAGAAGAGTAACACCACTCAATTCTTTGCGCATGTCACAACCACAAACATATTTTGTCATCTGTGATTTCAGGCCTTTTGTGTTCATTATGTTCATCAGCAAATGCAAAAAGTATGAATTTTTATGTGGAAGTTCAGGTCTAAAGCTAACTCATTCAAGATATGAAGCTCTGTGCAGCAGTTTGGCTATTGGCTTTTATTTAGAAAATCTTAAATTTGTATTTTCTCTTTATTTTTAAACTCCATCATGGTTCAACTTGGCAGATAGCTCAGGACTGCACAACTGTTTGCTCACCACCTCCCCCTGTGAGATGTGGAAGAGAATTGAAAAGGTAAACTTGCGAGAACTCGTGAGTCAAGATAAGGACAGCTTAAGAACAAGAAAAAAAAAAGAAAAAAAACCACAAAGGAAATAAAAATAATTAAAACAACCACAACAAACAAAAACAAGTAATGCACAACACAATTGCTTGTCACCAGCAGACCGGTGACTAACCAGAGCCTAAGCGATAGTAGGTCCCCACAGTCAACGCCCACCAGTGTTATTATTCAGCATGATATCACATACTCCCTCAGCCAGCTTGGCTCATCTGCCTTGGTTCTTGTCCCTTCTCAGCTTCTTTGCATCCCCAGTTTCTCCACTGGCAGGGCAGCACAGGAAGCTGAAAAGTTCCTGGCCCTGTGAAAGCACTGCTCAGCAACAACCAAAACACCATTGTGTTATCAACACTATTCTCATCCTAACAAAGCACCATAGCAGCTGCTGTGAAAAAACTAACCGGGTTGAATACTCTTGAAAGGGTAGGGAAAAGCAGCAACCCATGGCTATGATTTCACTGACACATACAGTAGACCAGCTTACAGAAAGGCAAATTAGTGAAACACAAGCTTACCATAACACAACAATATTTGACCAAAAACACAGTTGTGTAGAAATACTCTCCCTAAATACCTACCACTATGTAAAAGAAAACAAACAAACAAACAGGTGCTGTTTCACATCCTGTATTATACTAATAACAATTAGATCTTGCATGTGAAGTGGAAAATAAAGGAAGAAAATTAAGTGTATGTTTGCATTACAACTTAGTGTGCCTGCCTCCGGGACATACAATGAACTACTTAACAGATAAAAAAAATTATACAGTGTCTGTAAACACTATGCAAATACTATTTAACTATTCTAGTTAATGATAGCTAGCAGCCAGTCACTAGTGCTGTGAATATGAATTTTTATGGCTGACTGCTTCCGCAAATGTCCAGCGTAACTTCCTGACTGGAAAGTAGGTGGAACACAGGAGAGTGCTGGCCAGTTTTATTGTTCAAGGATGCCTCAACACCGCTATTATTGTTGTTACCTCTGTAGAGGACGTAACTGACACTAAGTTAATAATCTGTTCATTGGCTATCTCACATCCTTTCAATTGACTATCAACTCCCTCCCTCCAACGTTCAGGAAGTAGTAACTGAACTTCCATATTTGCTTGAATGCATTTCCAAAATTGATATGTGGCAGTGTATGATACTCACAGTTCCACCATTACTATTATTGACTGGAAAAGCTTTCACTGTTAACAAAAAATGTCATGCCAATTGATTGGCTTCTCATGTCAATTATTGCATAAACAGTATGAACAGAGAACATGTTAAAAAAAGGTAACTACTTATTGGGATCTTGCTAACTTCAGCATGTCTGTTGAACAGGACACTTGGTTGCTGTTTGGATTCTGAAGGGAGTCTCCACTGCATCTTAGTTGCACTAGGTAAGACTCCCACTCCCTATAATCACTGGGCAGAACCAAGTTTTATGACCCAGCTGGTGTGTGGTCCTAGATGAGCACTATAGCACATGCATGATCCATAACTACAGATCATTTTATTAAACTACATGCAGAACGTTTCCTGTGTACAAAAGACTGTTCTACTCGATCATATGTAGTTACTGCTTCAATTGTATAACTGCAAGTGTTTTACTGTTGTACAATTGATTAATTTTGCAGCAGGAACTTCCTGAGAATCTCCGGGTCCACCAGATTCTCCTTTCAGGATGTTAATCAACACATTTAAGCATACAAATTGGTGTAGGCACAGCAGGGACTGGCTGGGGAATCTCAAGAACTGTCTGAAAATCCCACTGGGAGAGCTCCTGTAACAATCTGTCAAATGTTCGTACAGATGGCCAGCAGCTAAATCAATCATCTAGTTTCAATTTGGTTTGCTGTCTCAAATCACCAGCACTTTATTTCATCTGTACAGGAATTAGTAACCTAGCACACAGGCACAGCCCTGAGACCCAGCTACACTACATTTATAATTGAAGAATTAGATTTATTTTCATTCTTAAATCTCATAGCGCTTGCCTGTCTGTCTGACCAAATGTTGGCACATCTGACCAAAGGAACTGCCTTCACAGCTGAGATAGAAGGAAAGTGGAACTTCTTAGAAGTGACTCCTTTCACGCTTAAGTTAGGTGCTGCTTATGCCACAAGTGATACCAGCTTGGATTTCTTTTCTGGACCACACCACCAATTCTGACTGAATATATAGACTACTCAAACATTTCCGACATGAAACTATTAAAGGCAGCATCAATAGTGAGACTTGTAGTCTGCTGTTTCTGGGTATGATAAAAGCTGAATACTGGTCATAAATGCAGAAAACTGTTGAGCTTTTTACATATCACCTTCAGATCAAATGCACATCTGTTGCAAAAACAGAATCAACATCCCTACCTTGAAATTCACAGATCGACTGCAGCACAATTATGGGCTGAACTATTTAAAGGACTTTTCTGCTTTACTAGCAATGACAAGACTGCATTTATCTGGGCCATCAACATTCACACACAGTGGAGTAGACAACTGCTCCTTCTACCTTCTGCTTCCCTCAGTTCACCTGATGTTGTCAGCAGTCTGTCAGGCAACATCTGGGAAAACAAACCCACCTCATCTATATTCCACACATCACACATTTCATACTGCTTTATCAGCTGCTCCTTCTGCTCTGGGCCAGCACTGATCACAAAGGGTTTAATGCCTTCACTTCCACATGAAACAACTGGCATGAGATTCCACATCAAATAATGAAGCACAGAAGCTAAGTGCTAGAGTGGGCGCGTCTTTAATGGACTTTCTCCATGTCAGACTGTATTGAAAAAACACAATAACCTGCAGCATGATATTTGCAAGCCATGGCTGTAACAGGTCTTTTAGATCAACACTCCACAGTTACGTTTTCCTCTTTCATTTAATGTTCAAGATGATAATTTTCCATTTCTAGTTATTTGCTGTGAGGCAGTGCTCTAATAGCTATACTTACTGCATTAGAACCAAAACTGAATGATGGGGCTATGAGCATACGAAGTGAATCCACACTGCCAAGCAACTTCCAATTCGTAGCCACTGCCATCTGTGGCCATAGAGATACAGAAGTGTTATGCGCAGGCCATACTGAGCAGAAGCAGCACAAGCTCAGCAGCTATGCAGTGGCTCAATTACTGCCAGCTCTCCACACTTCAAGGATGCTTACTGTTCACTGCTAACTGCATGTAGCATGTTTAGCTAATGGAAGAGAGCTGCACTGCCAGTACAGTCCGCAATACAAACAGATTTTAAGGTGAGGGAGAGCTTTTAAACACAGGTCTCTCTTATGGTTATAGGCAAAGCAATGAGGAGATACACCAAAGTATACTGGAAGTTAAGTGTCTTATTAGAACTGGCTGTTACAATCACCAAAATGACTTTTTGAAGGAAATACAACCAGCAAGCTCACATTCCTCTACGTCTGACCCTCCTCCTGGAAATGCTGCTGAATTCATTCAGCTCTAGAGTCAGGTCTCTTCTGACACAACCTCTTACAAGGATTGCAAAGATGGACATAGCCATGGCCATGCCCTCCTGTGCTTCATAACACTTCCAAGCAGTATGGTTAGTACCTGCTTCAATGCAGAGAGTGAGCACGGGTTTTATGCGCTGCAGGACAAATATGAACAGCAGTGTCATCTTGCAAAGGAAACATAAATCTTCTCTAAAATTCACAAGGAGAATCTGTCATGGCTCCTTCACAGCAGTGAACAAAGCATAGACGTGCTTGCTTGCTAGCACTAGAAATCTGGGATAATCAGTACTACTTTGTTTTCCATTTCTTAAAAGAAAGCATCCAGTTCTCCTCTAGAACCCAAGAGAAATCATTTACTACAGAGACTTATTTCCTCCACCATCCTTCAGGACACTGGTTGCTCTAACCCTAAGCTACACAGTGTGTGTTTAAGAACTGCAGGAGATGTTAGGAAACATTGCTAAATATTTGTCTCCAAATTTTGTCTTTGAAAAAGGTTATACTCTAGTGGATAGTGTTGCCTGAACTGAAAACAGATATTTTAAAGCAAACAGGAATTCATAGTATTTATGGGAAATCTAACATTATGTGCTCCCTTCCACTCTCAGGGCAGGAACAGGAATTTTCTCAGGACTTTACATCACATCTTAAGCTTACATGCCACCTCCTGCCACATTAGAAAATAAGGGTCTGGAAGCTCATACATATCTAAAGGGAAATAAAACAAACATGAAATTAATTTTCTGTACCAGCTAAAGACGTACTCCAAAAACAATGAGATGGTAGTGAATGAAAGCTAAGCAGAAATTTCCCAAGCTATTGTTCAGTCTAAACCCTTTTACACACCAGCAGTTATCAATTACTCTAGGTTTAAAAAGAGCTATAGAAGGTTATTAAAAATTGAGACTTGGTATATACACTTGGTAACACCAGATTCAAAGATCAAAGAAAAGGAAGACTTTAAGAGAAAAGTAGAAAAGTAAAGCATTCCAGAATAAGCTCTATGTTTTCCCAACACTGGGCTGAATAACATGTCTCCTAAGAGTGCAGGTGAAAAACGTGAACTCTGAATAATCATTAAATCCTCTCCAGAGGTTATGTAGGAAAAAAAACAAAACAAAAAAACAAAAGATGAGCTCCTACAGCTGTTTTTAATCAGTTTATCTGTGTTCTTTACTAAAACTTACAGTCTGATCTGGATATGAGCCAGTATCATGTCAGACCCGGAAAAATGCACTTATGCATCAATACCTGCATCCATTAAGAAAGTGATTCTCAACCAAAACCATACAGTTTATACGCAAGGTAGCCCAGTATTGCATTAGGTCACTGGCTACATGAAAGTCACAGTGAAGAGTGAGGGACAAAACAAGACTTTACTCTGTAGCTTCTTATTCGCACAATATTGTTGCCTAAAAAGCATTAAGTTAAGGATAAATGAAGTAAGCACTCATTACTTACTTAGCTACATTGGACCATACCCAAATGACCAGAAGGAGAACACTAAGAGGTTTGTAATGCTCAGCTGAGAGGCTAATTAAGCACTGTAAAATGCTACAATTTATGGAAAAGTAAAAGTAATGTAGACATGTACAAGACTCAGAACAAACCTTTTCCTCACTATGAAGCTAGACAGAGCAGAAGGGAGATCTCTGGGAGATCTCTAGCTAATTAGGTTAATACCTAATGTGGCTTCATATAGAAGTCAATAAACCAATAAAAATAGCTAGGAGTTCTCCCTTTTCCATCTCTTTCTGTAAGATTTTGTATTCAGGATCCTACAACATGATGTGCTTCGAATTTACCCCTTCATTGGCACAGCAATTTTCTAAATTCTGTTTTTTCCTTCTTGAGGGGTGTTGTTCAGGACAGTCTGATTAAGTCATACAAATTATTGCCACCAGCTAGAAACACAAAAACCTGAGCACTTCAGTCTACTTCCACAGCTAATAAACATGCAGCTCATGTTCAAAGCTGCGCTTCCATGATCTAATTTAAACTTTCTAACTCTATGAGAAGATAATGGCTTCATGTTTGAGTAAGTCATTTCCCCCCTCCCCTTGGAACTCTTCAGAGCCACTCCTTTTGAACGGGCACCTAGATTAAAAAAAAAACAGCTATTTCAAAATATAACATTGGTAACTTTTTAGGGTGTGTGCACTTACACGGTCATACACCTTTGCTCAAAGAATTCAAGGAGGTTGGTTGTTTCCAGTAAAAGTCTTATGGTTACTTAGGAAGATATTTATGATTCTTCTATTGGTACTACAGAGAAGCACCCTTAGCAAAACATAATGTGACCAGATGCAATTCACACCAGAATCTTCATGGTAGCAGGTAGAACAGTATAAGCTGCTAAAGAATATATATAACATCAGCACACTGATTTTAACTAGAAGACACAGATTTGCTAAGAGTAACCGAGATTACAGTTATGTGGGTTAGGATTATTTTTAGCCACGGAGAATGTAACTCTCCTTCAACTCCTCACTCCAGGCAAATGAATAGAAATTAAACCAGAAGTGCATAACTAACGACTGGGTTTGTCTTTACCTTGAGTTCATCTGCATCGTAGAAATCTATGCGCACAGCAGGGACCATCCATGTCTGGAACAGAGTTGCGAGGATCTGTTTGGCAATTGCATCTGCGATGAGGTGGAAGTGGAGTGGGTTTCGCCTGACATGCAAAGGGAGAAAAGTGCATTGGTCCAAAGGTTTCTAATTCCTATTGTAAAAGGACAACAACAGAACTTACAAAGTTTTATGCACATCTAAGGTAGCAAGCGAAAGCGTACATCGCATCTGGTGGAATACTGCTCCATGGAGAAAATGCTGAGGTACTTGCACTTAGAATAAATTTAACAGCAACAGAAACACCAAAACAGCTGTAAATATGTAAATATAGTGCCTTTGACTTTAGTGGAATGTGTTGAGTTATAACAGCTGATGATCTGGTCCCTCCTACTGGAGGAAGCCAAGTTAATTACCCCTTTGGGCCTTAAGATGCAAAAGTGATTCTTTCAGTTTTCTCACTGAACCTGGTAATTTATCTCTATGGTAAGAACAATCTGTGGAGTAACTGGAGTAGAGGTGAAGGTGAAAAATGATCAACTGAATGAGGTATCATTCCAAGACTATTGAGATTACATGGATCACTTCTACAAAGCAAACCTTGGGTATTAACAGATATCCTACGGGAATCCAGAACTAGATGTTTCAGGTGAGTGCCTTCTAGCTATTGGAATAATGAATACACTTGAGAATGTAAATTTCCCCATGTCCTCATTCCTACAAGGACACGTTCATTCTTATTCCTATAAGACAGGCTGAAGAAAAGCAGGTACAAATAAAATAGATTACTTTAAAACACTAGACTTACTTCAAGTAACTCTAAGTACAGAGATGAACCCATGTCAAAAGGAGCGCCACGAGATGATCAGAGGGCTGGAGCACCTCTCCTCCAAAGAGGGACAGAGGGAGCTGGGACTGTTTAGCCTGGAGAGGAGGCTTTGGGGAGACCTCACTGCAGCTTTTCAATGATTCAAGAGGGTTTATAAGAAAGATGGAGGAGGATATATATACATACGTATTTTTTTACAAGGGCATGCAGCAATAGGAATAGCAGAAATGGTTTTAAACTGACAGAAGATAGATTTAGATTAGATATCAGGAAGTTATTTTTCCACTATGACAGTGATGAGGCACTTGAACAGGTTGCCCTGAGAAGCTGTGGGTTTTCCACCCCTGAATTTTTCAAGGTTTGGTTAGATGGGGCGTTATGGAATCTGGTCTATTGTTACCTGTCCCTGTCATAGTAGGGACACGGTCCAACTGAACCAGATAATCTTTAAAGGTCCCTTCAAACAATGCTTGTTTCAGACATATTTCAGAGTTCTGTTTATTCAAACCTCTTGTAGGCTACATTGCTTATGCTTACTGCTGTGTATAAGTTACTATATTTTTTTGGATTAGCTATTAATGTCTTAAGGTCCTCCTTTTGTAAGATTTCATAAGTGATTTCATTTATCTGGTTTTGAAGCTTCTTGTAGAGTCATAAGTAAAGCCAGTATCAACAAGACCAGCTAGGTCAGACAAAGCGTACAGACTTTTCTACTCTAATGTGAACACCGGTATTACAAATACCCCATTTAAATCCCTTAACCTTGCTTCTCTCAGGAACAGCAAGCACCGGTCTGATCTTCTCCCAGCTTCAGTGGTATAAGTATGAAAACCTGCCAGTGGAAACTAGTCACGATTTGTAGTCTACCATGTTTATCCCTAACTTTGCAACTTTCACAGTCAGCAGAGGACAGAATTTGCAAAAGCCACTGAGACAATAGATGTCCACTTAGCCTTTACCCTGGCTCAACCCTTCATCTATCCCTAGGGTAGAGTATTGGAATCTCATTACTGTGAAATTTATGAAGGTAAATAGCTGTCATGTCAACAGATTTTTCATCTGAAGAAGTTACTTTCAGATGTTAAGGTGGAATATAACTGACTCTACTACGCACTGCTGTGTGAAAAAGAAGTGAAGAAGTCTATGTTAGTTCAGGCCACTTCCATTATACTTTCAGACTCTCTCCAAAAGATGAAGGTTACTTCTTTCTCTACCTCCTCCCTTAATGAAGGGTAAGTGCCTTTCTCTGTAATGCTACTTTTCTCTGCTTTGATGAGTAATACTGTTTTTTACTCACAAGTTCACAAGAAAACAAAAAAAAAACATACATAAATACACATAATGGTTCATAGTATCATAACACACCTCTCAGCAGAAAGAGGAGACTGTTGTAATAAGCAATGTATAGCTCAATTCTGCAGCAACAGAAATACAGCACGTGAAACCCAACCCAATATCCAGTAATCTCAGTAAAGCTGTTCTATTGTTTTCAAGGGGACTGTGGATCAAATTATATGCTTACAGAAAAGGCAGGAAAATGGCTAGTTAGAAGCCTTTATATAGAGTTCATCATGATGGCAGAATAAACGCACAGCTGATCTGAGTTTAACAATAGCAAAAACTCTAAGCTATAATATGCCTTCCAAAATGACAAAGGTCTTTTTATCTCCCATGCGTCCTAGAATGAGCAGAGGATAGATAGAGTTGTAGGTTGCTGAGGTTTGCAATATCGAGTCAAAAGGATCACAGAAATTACAACTGCTTCACCAGCCCAGCAGGAGAGAAGAAGACATCCTGGCTCATGCAGATTCCACAGTAACCAGGCTCCTAGCCAAGGATGAATCAGGAAATGCATTTCATTAGCAGAGAAAAGGCCAAGGGAAACAAAGGTCCAAAATCAGTATTTCAAGGTAAATAAGTATGTACTGTCTACACACAATCCATGCAGGTTCTTCTGCTTAGCAGGGTCTGATATTTGGTTGGGCTATTTCCCAGCTGGTGATCTTTAGTAATTTCTTCTTTTTTTTTCCAGGGTCATTTATCTATATATTGCAAAGTAGAATAAGATGAGTAAAGTCAGTTGAAAACAAGAAACCTTAATTTTCCAAATCACCACTTAGTTAAATGGAATTGATAAAAAATATCTGAGGAGAAAACATACTACTTGAAAAGAAAAAATCTGATATAAAGATCCTCAGATGTTCAGTAGCAGTTTATACTTATCTGAGTGACCCATAGTGTATGAAACTTAAATGGGAACAAGTGGGTGACATTTTCTTTAGTTCAGCTCCTACTGGGAAAAAGAAGAAAGGAGTAGTTGTACTCCGACACAGAAATCTCTTTCAAGTTGTTAGCCTTGTAGTAAAGATTCAGCTGGAAGGAAAGTATGTGTCAGAGGCAAAGCAGAGGATTATCACTTACAAAAATATATCCCTCGAACAGAATAGTGACCTGCTGACACCTACAACTGAATGTGCATCAGCCACACAAAATTTTACTCTGGATGAGATTTTAGTTATGTGAAAGGGTAGGCTTGAGTGCAGTACCAGAAGGCAACAGAGCACAGACAGAAACCTGGAAGATGTTCTGAAGGTAACAATATTAGCACACATACAGACGACATTTTTGGATGTCCTGGTGTTCGCAATGTGCAAAGCCCAAAAGACAGGGATTGATTTGAAGTGTTTATGAACAAATGTAGAAGCTTAAAGATCAATCATCCACCATAAAAGATACAGAAGAGAGTCTGCAAGATGAGAAACCCTTCTCAAGCAGTACTAAAAAGGGATGTTATTTTTATTTTTATTTGTCAACATCATCGAATTACTAGCTGTCAGAATCAAGGGTGATAACCAGAAGGATTTCACTGCAGGCTACATTTCATTAGACTTAGATGCCTTGCTATATCACTGGTGCCAGAGAAAGCATAGAGACATTTTGGTATACAAGATTTACAGAAGTGAAATCAAGCTAATGGATAGCCACACAGAGAGCAATCCTTGGCACAGCTACAGTTTAAGAAGTTTAGTAAAAGAAGGAGGAGACATGCAAATCTCTCAGAAAGAAACTTAAGAAGCCCTCACTGGGGTACAAGAGAGGTGGCATGGCTGGCAAAGAAATATAACAAGCAGCTGAAAACACAGAGGTTTGCAAGAGGACGCTGAGTAGCGTAAAACAGGTAAAATATTAAATAAACTATTGTGATGGTAGATCAACATATGAAAATGATTTCTACACTATGGTTTCTTGCTGTAGGGGTAACAAACGTATAGCTAACAGAATAAACAGTTCAAATAGCACAGTAGCTGTAGGGCAAATAACCCCAAGGAAAGCACTTCAAGGAAGTTAGTGCGAAAGGATGGTATATTTTTGGTAGGATTTAAGTAGATGTTATACAAAATAATAGCAAAAGAGATTGGCTCACCTTGCTGATGGTTGAGGCTCGCCGATAACTCCACCAGGGAGGGATCTCCAACAAGAGATCCTTCCCCGCTGGTGGTCAGCCCTTAAATGGGGTCTTGGGAGAGGTGGAGTCAAACTCCACCCCTTCCAATCACACTCAGTTGTGCCCCTGCAGCTGACTCAGGGCTTGCCTCAGGTGGTCAATCAGTGGTTCAGGCCGTGATTCCACAGTTCCCATACAGTAGCCAAGAAACATAACAAGAAAGACTATAATAATGGAAGAGGATAATTGAAAATAGATGGAATGCTCACTCACGTCCAGGCTCACAGTAGAAAAAATCCAAAAGGAGAGATCTCTCAAAAGAGATCCTTCCCCAGTGGCACTCAGCCCTTACATGAGGTTTAGGAGAGGTGGAGCCAGGCTCCACCCCTTCCAGTCACACAGGTGAATTGCCTTCAGCTGAGCTGAAGGGTTTCTAGTGTCCCAGCTTTCACAGCAGACAGCCCTTGAACTCTTATCCTCCAGCTTCCTCACTATTGAAGTGAGCATTGAAATGGTCAGGGAATTTTCTCCCAAATCCAGAAATCACTTAATCTCTTTTGTGTTGAAGATTCTGAATATCTCAATTTTTACAAAGAACAGCTTTTCACAGTTTCTCTACATGGAAAACACTGACATGTTAATGTAGTAATGAGGAAAAATTCAATTTCAAAATATGGGTATTTCTCATCAAGTGGAAACTCAAGATTTAAACCACTCTACTTAGTAAACTGTAAATCCTTATATATTAAATTATTTCCACTTATAGAATATAAGAATATAGACTAGAATACTATCTGACAATGTAAGCCACACATGAAGAGAACACATTACTTTATCTAAATTGCATTCTCCAAAAGTGAATGAAAAGAGATTCTGCCCAGTATTTTCAAGCGTGGATGCTTAAATATAGGCTCTTAAACCTAAATATAGGAGCTTAAAAGAATGCTTTCATTTTCAGAATTGCCATAGTTCTTTAAAGTTTAGTACAGCGAAAAGAAGTCCGTATTTAAAAGTCAGGCTAAAAATTAGGAATTTATTCTGAGATACTCATTTCTCTATTTTTTTTTTATCACAATGTCTTATTTTTACATTTCAAAAATTCTCATTCATCACAGTTTCAGTCTGCTTGCTCAAGCATTTGTGGACCATTCTTTTGGAATAGCCACTGCCACAGAGTTAAATATAAAAACCTACAATTGAAAAAGGGAGTAGTGAATCAAGACTCACTCTCGCCTTCTATATTATTCCATAGCTCAATTGTTAGCAATTCAAAAAGCAGCTGCTTGGTTGTATAGTCTCTCTCTGCAACAGAGGAATTTTATTTTCTAAGAATACAAAAAGGTCAGTAGCCCAGGGGGTTTATTTCCAAACCCTATACTTTATTAAGGGAAGCAAAACAAGGTAATACCTTTTATAGCTGTAACAAATGGTAACAAGTACTTCAAACAGAAATTATAAAAGGCAGCGTGGGATTTTTTTTTTCTAATGCCCATGTGACAATTCATCTCTTATGTGGGGAGAATTTCAATGTGAAAATCATTACAGATTTTTCATACCCTTTCACATCCAGTATTGATTAAAATGCTTTGCAAACTGCTGGAGAGATCTTAACATGCATGAGCTGCATGAGCTTATGTATGGATTGTCTTGTTTTGTGTTAACTTATAGGAATCCCTTCAGAAATTAATAGAAGATTATATGGACAGATTTCTGTCTTGTTTTCTCCATTATTTCTCCACTGTTAGGATGAAGCATGTACTGCTGATGCATTCATGAGCATCAGAAAAACCAGTTCACACATTTTTTTCAGAAGAATCTCCCATAATATAGACTGACACATGACGAAGTTGGAAATAATTACAATAGTTTTAAATTATCAAATGAGCTCCATTAAGACAAAATGGTCTCCATGGATTACAGCCATGAGATTACGTAAGGTTTAATTACCATTGTTGACTTGTGAGTTCTTCTTCAAAATTGTATGTCATTCTTTTTATTTAATTTAGATTTTCTTTTTGTTCGACTTACTCTCCTTATTGTAAGAAAGAAAAAACAATATATTTTTCTTAAAGCAAACAATAACATAAAGTCCTAATCATAAAAATACTCAGACATTTGCTTACCTTGAAGTTTGTAAAGTTGTCTTTTTGAAGGCTACTTTGTATTACAAAGTGTTTTGTTCAACTGACTGCTTTTGTTTATACTATGAAGTCACATCACCATTGAGTGATGAGTTTCCAGAAAAAAAACAACAACAAAAAGCAAAGCAAACAAAAAAAATCACTCTTTGCTGGCATACAAATCACTACATATAAGGGAGTACTTTGGCAAGGCAGCATTAGCTGGCACAAAAGAGAAGTTAATTTCTCACAGATTCTCAGGTTGACCTAACATGTCAGCAACATGTCATAATTGTATAATTTTGGCCTTCCGTTGTTCGCAAATGAAATATGGTGTTTTAGCACGTCTTTGTAAAAGAGAAGGACACATTTAAAATGATTCTAGCTCTTGATAAAGTTAAGAATTGCCTAAGTAGAGACAAGAATGGTCTTCACAATCTGAAACAGTAAATATTGTCTTTGTTTAAGCTTTACGATTTTCAGAAATGGAGCAAAACGTTGAAAAGGAACAATGTAAGTAGTACCAGAAGTTACAAGGATGGTTATTTGCCACAGGCCACTGCATCTCATGTGAAAATGAAACGCAGATGCTTTTTTGGACACTATGCACTGTTTCCAAAAGCATCTGCATTTCATTTTGCCCAGTTGACACAATATCTTCAGTACTGTCTTTGGCTCAGAAAAACTAAACTTAAGTTGCACTTCGGCCATACTGATAAGAGCTTGACTACGTTCAACTGTCTGAGAGAGATTCTTCACTCCTGCAGCAGATTTATAAAATCTGTCATAATTAGGAACTAGATGCCCAAGAGAGGCAAGCAGAAAAGTTGCAGACAAGAACTAAGTGCTCATTCTCCATGCCTCCCTCTGTGCAGCAGTGCCAATGCATATTTATCAGAGTCTGCAAACTCTGCACTACCGCAGCTCTGCGGAGTGTCCCCCTGAGAACAGACTGTCAGTTATGTCAAACTGGGTGTTAAGAGCTGCTGGGATTTTGTGGCTTGAACACAGGTTTTCTAAAGACAGAACTGGAATCAAGCTCCTCTTCTATTGGGAGTGAAATGTGTTTTTGAACGACAGTGTTCTCATAAGGAATTTACCACACCAGCTCTTCCCACTCCTCTCCTCTCTCTCTGGAACCCAAAGACAGATACAGCTTCTCAAGTGGCTTGAACAAGTAGCCTGCCTATGTCTCGTGACATATATGGTGTGACTAGAATCAGAAACTTGCTTTTTTAGACCTGGCAGAGGAAGACCTGAGGAGAGCTAAAATGTTCATTATGCAGAATTTGCTGCACTTTCATGCAAGAGAGTAGAGACAGCACACTCCATCTATAGAAACTGCAGTTTTCATTCTTAATAACCCAGCATCCCTGCTGTCCTGCATCTCCCTGTCTAGCACTCTAACTCAAAGCTGGGGCTATAACAAATATCTCAGTATGCAGGGAGAAGATGATTAACTTGACGTGGCCTTCTTTTCTCAAAAATTTTACACTTCAGAAGTAGGGATTCCCTACTTAGGCACCTCTTCTTGCATCAGAATTGAGATACTCAGCTGAACACACTATAATTAGTAAAATGGAAGAAAATTCCAATAAGAGTAGGCAGGGCATCTCTGTGAATTCTAGGCATTCACTGAAATCAGTGCTCTTACAACAAACACCAAATGAAGTGCAGTAGGCAAAGACAAGGATACGAGGGGCCAGCTACTCTACCAGTAGTGTGTTCAGGATGCTGCTCTGCAGGACCGATGTGCAGTGGTACAGCTGCCCAAGCAGAACCAAATAACAATAGCTGTGCTTTCTATGCAAACATCTTTCAATTATGCATGCCAGATAGGATGAACTCCTCGGTGCACACTTAAGGGTTAGAAAAAGAGGCATTTCCCTGCCTGTTCTCACTGGTGACCCTCAAGTGAATTGGTGAACCTTCTGCTGATGTCATAAAGTATCTACCATCTGAACCAAGCACCTCCAACTCTTAATTCATTCCTCCTAATGCAGCATCATGACCTATCTCCATCCTTCTTCCCTACAATTAAACAGGTCCTAGCAACTAAAATAAGTCTTCTTTCAAATAATGGTAATTTTCAAGTCTCCCATCTCCAAGATAACATTGTTTAAACATGGCAACCAATGTAAATAATCTTATTTCACAATTAAATAATTTCCAACTGAGTTTGTTGTTTGGTCACAGCTTACTCTTCAGTCTTCTTCATCATTGTCACTTCAAAGAAAGACATTCAAGAAAGGAGAGGTTTTGAGGCTTGTTTGTCTGCTATGTAGCCACAGTTACAGCAGGTGCTTAAGAAGCAAAAATCAGTCTTGTTGACAGTCGGATCAAGTGCACCCCCAGAAAGTCTGCAGGTGACACCCAGCTGAGTGGTGCATTGACAAACCAGTGGGAAGGGATGTGGACAGGCTTGAGAAGTGTACCCACGCCAACCACGTGCAAGTCAACAAGTGCAAGTGCAATGTCCTCCATGGGCAGGGGCAATCCCAAGCACAAATACAGGCTGGGCATAGAAGGGCTTGAGAGCAGCCTGTAGAGAAGAATTTGGGGGTGCTGGCTTATGAAAGACTCAACATGAGCCAGCAATGTGTGCTTGCAGCCAAGAAGGCCAACTGTATCCTGGTTTGCATCAAGAGAAGTGCAACCAGCAGGTCGAGAGAAGTGATTCTGCCCTTCTACTCTGCTCTTGTAAGACCCCACCTGAAGTACTGCATCCAGTTCTGTGGCCCATACAACAGGAAGGATGTGGAGCAGTTGGAGTGGGTCCAGAGGAGGGCCACAAAGATGATCAGAGGGCTGGAGCACCTCCCCTGTGAGAACAGGCTGAGATAGCTGGGGCTTTTCATCCTGGAGAACAGAAGGCTCTGGGGGGGTCCTTACATTGGGCCTATATGAAAACTGTGAAGGGCATGTAGTAACAGGACAAAGGGAAGTGGCTTTAAACTGAAAGAAGGTAGATTTAGACTAGATACTAGGAAGAATTTCTTTACTGTGAGAGTGGTGAGACACTGGAACAGGTTGCCCAGTGAGGCTGTGAATGCCTCCTCCCTTGAAACATTCAAGGCCAGGGTGGATGGGGCTTTGAGCAACATGCTCTAGTGGGAGGTGTCCCTGTCTATAGCAGAGGGTTGGAACTGGATGATCTTAAAGGTCCTTTCCAATCCAAGCCATTCTATGATTCTATGGATAAGAAAGAAATGTCTTCAAGAAGCTCTGTCTGTTCTTTGAACACATCTTTCCTTTCTAACGGATAACTTAATGCCTAGCGAGAATAGTTTGTTCTGGGCAGGAAAGGGCTTATGGTTTAAGTATGTTTTCAGCAAACAAGCTAGACAGGTTCTGAAGTTTCACTAGCTATACTGGATTTCATCTTGATCACTTCTGCTGAGCTAGATAAATCCTCTGAGATGAGCAGTACTGCCATCCAAACAGCAGCTATGATCTTGTCAAGGGCAGACTTCACCAGACTCAAAAACACGAATGTTACTTCTCTTTGTTTTGCTTTCATTATTTTAAACTATTTCCCATATCCCTTATGGCAGATTGTAAGTTTGTTAACTTTGCAGGGACACTGTCTTCAAATAACACAAAAGGAAACTGTTTAAACCTTTTAGCTATGATGTTGCCATTATTTACAGTATATGTGGAAACATACAGAATTTTAGCCTTTTTGAAATGCTGGCAACTACCAGTAGAGAGAAATTCCAAAAAGCTGGAAAAAAACGGATCACAAAAAAAAAAAAAGGGTACTTGCAAGAAACCCCTTAGAAATAACTATCAAAACTAAGAAAACAATGAAACACCCCACATTCTTGCAATACAATGCCAGTTTACAATGAATAATTCAGCATTCTAATTGGAAATAGATGGAGTTTTAAAATTTAACATTCAGAGATATTCTGCCCAGAGCATGATACAGGTTTTTACTGCTGTTTTGGTACTGGTATGTTTATTTTAGCGCTGTTTTTCTACCTCCTGGCCCTTTCTAATATTCATCTAACAGGAACATGCTATTTCTAGGAAGATCTGCAAAGGCTGCATTTTTATAGTGGAAGTCTTGTGTTTTGGAGAGTAGAATGGTACAGTTTACTTGTAAGGGAGTTTCAGAGATCAGAGTCCAAATGTCTGACCATTTCATGGTAAACCTAAAGTTAAAGCACTTTATTAAGGCATTATCCAAATGCATCTCAAACAGGCAGGCATGGAGCATCAGTATTTGACCACTCTCAAGGGAAAGAAATTGTTCCTAATACCTACAATAGAGAATTTCCCCTCTCCACTTGCACTCCAGCCAAACATCATTTAATGAGTTTTCTTCCCATAGTAGAAGGTAGGCAGGCATTTCCATTCTCTTTGAAAGCTGACAAAAAATGAATTAAATTAAAATGGTGCATTAAACACATTGCAAGGGCTTCAATAATCAGTGTTCCAGCAGGGTTCAGTGCAAACATAAGGAGCAAGGTGGGGGACTGAAATGACCACTCAAGGTTTAAGAAGATATTAGCATGACATTAATAAGATTCAGCCTCCTGGCTATAGAACATTCTGTTTGAAGCAGTGCTTGAAATTGTTTCCTTAGTAAACTCGTTAGTAAACACTACGCATATTTTACTGGTCTATTTGTCCACTTTGAGTTAAAGAGTTTGATGACTCTCTCACCTCCACGTTTCATAGAATCACAGAACCATAGAATCACCAAGGTTGGAAAAGACCTCCAAGATCACTGAGTCCAAATGTCCACTGTCCATCTACCAAAAATATTTCCCCCACTAAACCATGTCCCTTAGTACCACATCTAAACATTTCTCCAATGACAGTGACTCCACCACCTCCCTGGGCAGACTGTGATAGTGTAGCACCACTCCTTTTGGAGAAGAAATTTTTTCAAATATCCAGCCTTAACCTCCCCTAGAGCAACTTGAGGCCATTCCTTCTTGTCCCATCAGTGTTATATTGGGAGAAGAGGCCGACCCCCACCTCACTACAATCTCCTTTCAGATCAGTGTAGAGAGTGATAAGGTCTCTGAGACTCCTTCAGCCTGAATAACCCCAGTTCCCTCAGCTGCTCCCCATGAAACTTGTGCTCCAGACCCCTCACAGCTCCACTGTCCTTCTGCGCACCCCTTCAGGGCCTCAGTGTCATTTTTGTTCATGCTGATTCAAGCCAGTACGCCACTGGCCTTCTTAACTACCTGTGAAAGCACTTTCTGCAGTGCTGACCAAACCCAACAAGGGATACGCACATATGTGCATACACAGTTTAACACCATTATGTTTTTTCCAATGCTGCTGTTTTATTAACGGAATTGGCTATTTTTTCTTCATTGGACATTCATGGCCCTAAAATTTGGCATGCAATCATGCTCTACATGTTAAAACCAGGTTGCAAAGCTTTCTGAGGGACCACCAGTAGATCCTCCAAAACCACAATAAATATTCTGAAATAATACAGGCTATAGTAACAGGTTTATACTGAAAAATAAACATCTAAATAGGAAGCCAGGATAGCCAAGCAACCACCAGTGTGTCTTTATTGGTATGTCTTTCAAATTACTACCTACACCTGTGCCATAAACTGTAACCAAATGTAAGCTAAATGAAAACAATGTTATTGCTATCATCATTATTTTACAGCAATCGGGAGTGTGCAGATGCTTTGCAGTACAGATAGATAAGGACCCTATTCCCACAATGCAACAAAGAGAGGTAGCAACTGGATTTCTGATCCCTCAAATTCACTGTAGAAATCCTTACACAAGCGAATCTATTTCTGGTGGTTGTAAATTTCATGCTTCATTCCTTCCAAAGAAAAAGAAATGAAGGAAGGGAATCTGAGTTGCTTTTGAATAAGAGTAAACATGGCAAGAGCTTATCTGTGTATCTGTACAGATATGATATATAAGAAGAAAAGAGTACCTTTACCTGTGAAATAAGACGGACTTGACGAGTGTGACAACATCCCGACTGGCATTATATCCTGCACAAACAATGGCAACATGGATGGTCTGTGGGAAAAGAGGAACAAAAAGAAAAATTGAAGCCTGCTCCTTTGTTCTATCACTTATTAGGGAGAGCACATACATGACAGTGCTTTTATTTAGTGCAGCAATTGTTAAAGATTTGAGTGGGTGTTCTGCAGCTGTTTGCAGCCCACTTGAGGCAGTTTGTTAAAAACATCTTAATTGAGTTATAACACCATCATCATTCCAAAGTCATTACTGTCCTTAAATTACATCAGATGTCTGAACAGAACTGCATTTATTAGCTAAGAGCATATGTGTGTGCACGTGTACACAGACTCACATCCATTCGGCAGCACACAAAATTCTGAGTATGCAAACAAGCAGACACTGTTTAACCTTCTGAACTCTAAGCTTAAAAATACGCCTGATAGAAGCAGATAGGCTCTTAGGAATTCCGCATCATTTCCATCATAAGGATGGCTATTAAGGAGAGAGTGAGCAAGCTCTGATGAACAAGAGGGACAATTACTTTGCCAAGGGCTGGGTGTCCCAGCAATAATAGGCCTTCCAATTCTTAAAGAGAGCTTATAAACAGGAGGGAAATCAACTTTTATGTGGATAGAGGGCGATGGGACAAGGAGGAATGATTTTAAACTGAAGGATGGGAGATTTAGGTTAGATATTAGGAGGAAATTCTTTACTCAGATGGCAGCGAGGTGCTGGCACAGGCTGCTCAGAGAAACTGTGTGTGCCCCATCCCCGGAGGTTCAAGGCCAGGTTGGATGGGGCCCTGGGCAGCCTGAGCTAAGGGGTGGCAGCCCTGCCCCACGGCAGGGGGTTAGGGTGGCTAGGCTTTGAGGTTCCTTCCAACTGAAGCCATTCTGTGATTCTAAGATTCTACAGTAATACAAGACACTAGCTGGAAAAGCACGGGTCACTTCTCTGACTGTGACTGGTAGCATGGGCAGCACTAGGCATTGTTAACGTGAAATTGAGAGTCCCTACCCCAGCACTTTGGTAAATATTCATTTATTCTCTTCCTTCTTCCTCCCTTCCTTTTAATCTGAGACAGAAGTTTACTCATCTGTTGAAAAGGAAAGGGAAAACTGCGCTACTAGTCATGATTATTACAGCAGCAAGTAATAATTTCAAAAATGGTGTGAAGTTACTCTTCTCTGGTTTTAAAATTAGCCATTTTCTGTATTTTTCTGTTTCTTAGTGGTCACAGAAATGAAGGAGAGCTCACCATGCTGGCAGCACAAAGCTGCGATCAGGGACACAGCTGTGAAACTGCAGGGAAGCCTCATTTGGCTTCCATTTGAAGGTTGGTTAACTGGTCTGTCACACACACACAGCTCTCATTTTCCACAGACAGCCCACTACACTGAGAACAAATAAGGAATTCTGCCTTCTCACATAGTCATACATTCCCAAAGCTTGGCCTGTAACAGAAGCAGATTTACACAGGAGGTGGCATGCTTTGGGCATGTCTAAAGAGTCCCTAGTCCCATCCACTAACACCACCTGGCCCAGGGAGCAATTTGGATTGAGTAATGGCCGAGTGGCTGTGCCATTGTGCAGTCCCACATGAACACTGCAGCTGCCTCCTGCCCCAGCATGCATCACTAACTGGGAAGATGAGAAGTTTTTAGAGGACTGGAATTAGTATGGTAACCATCCAGAAGTAGGAGAAAGAAAATACAGCACAGCACATTTTGACAACAGTGCTGTGAGATACTCTGCAATTTAAATTCATGTTCATGTTAAAGGGAGTTGAGCATTCTCAGCACTTCGCAAAAATTGATTGTGTTTCTCTCTTGTGATGACAATAGCAAAGAACACAGGCTGCTCTTATTTAATGACTTATTACAGCAGTGGTTTTTATAATGCTTATGGGTATAGGTTCCTGTGGGGTGCAGATTCCTGACACTGCATGCCCTGCTTCCTCTCTGAATCACAGAACCATGGAATCATTAAGGTTGGAAAGGACTATTAAGATCACCCAGCCCAGCCCCACCATGCCCACCAACCATGTCCCAAGTTGCACCTTGCCTGGTGCAACTTGAGGCCATTACCTCTTGTCCTATTTCTGTTACCTGACAGAAGAGGTCAACCCCCACCATGCTACAATCTAGCCTTTCTCAGGTTCTTGGAAGGCCAAAGATCCTTCCCTTCAATCCCAATAAAAATAGCATTAACTGAGAATGGTTTTAGGTCTCATTTAAACACTAAACACCTGAAGACAATGGACCAGACACCAACACATGATGGGTTTCAATGGAACAGCACTGTCATGTCACTGTCAACTTCATTTTACATCTACTGGCCAAATAAACTCTCCTCACAGCCTCCTCTTTCACCCTACAACTCCCATCACAACCTGCTAGTTCTATCAGGGATATGCGCAGGTCCATCTCCTTTTCTTAAATCAGTTTTTTTTTTTTTTTTTTAATCTAAACTTAGGCACTCCTTGTTATCTTTTAGTAGATGCTGCTGTCCTGCATGCTGATTTAGTCAAGGTGCAGTGAGAAGACAGCTCTGGCTGCTCTGCTGAATGTCTTTCTACAATTCAGAGACACAGGAATCCATATATCTCTTGCTCAGTCTCTCTGCAGTATTTGATACTACTTATCTGCCTGGTATCAGTTATAGGGAAGAAAATTATTTCTAAAAGAGAACAGAAATCCAGTCCTATTTTTCAGCCACAGTTTTTGCCTGCAGCATTCAACAAGACTGTTTCTCCTCTATTCTTGATTCACTTTCCTCCCCCTTGTTGCTTAACAGAATCAGTGGGAAAATTGGTAAGTCAATGTGAGGTCAACAACTTGAACTGCTTTCTAACGAAAAAAGCCCCATCTCCAGTTTTCTCCATGCTTGTCCCAAATACATGTCTGCGTGGAGACCAGCTGGCTTTAGCAATACCCTGGCAAGATAGCAGCTGGGAGAAGGAAGCACTTCAAAGACCTTGCATCCTCCTGAGTATACCACTGTAAGCATCTGCTTCCAGATTATGAAATTGGTCAGCAGTCTCCCTGATCTCTGAAACTCCACATTTTCCTTCTACTGTTGGTTAGAAGACCGTACCCCATTCCACCAGAATTGGCCACTGTGATTCACACAGCCTTTGAGGCTGCAATGAACACTTAGGAGTGAAGCCACACAAGCCACAGATGAGGCAGCATCCCCAAAATGCAGCATCCAGCTTGGTTCAATGTGTCCCTCCAAACATCTCACACCAAAGCTCTGCATGCCACACTCACTCCTCACTGTCTGGAATCAGTGATAATCATATAGCTGAAGTCTGGATATTCAGAAAACAATGTGAGATGAAACTAACCTTGAAAGCATCCATCCCACAGTCACTTTTGCACACAGATATGAGTCCGTAATTAAAACACTGCAGAAGTTAACCACACTGTTCTTCCTATACACTGAGGATCAGAGACACAAAGACAGCTACTTTTGATTTAAGATAGTTTCAGTAGCGCTGAAGCCCACATGCTGAAAGGCATTTAAGGAAGTTAAGCTTCTTTAGGAAAGGGAGTTTAAATAACACCGAGGTGCATGCTGACACTGTTTAGCTGCTACAGACATGAAAAAAACAACATTTTTTGGAAAGTGCTATTTCATATAAAGCCATTCTGGAGTGATATTAACAGAAAGAGAGCATTTAAAACCATACAACGAACTTGGCCTTAGATTCCATGCTGAGGAGTACAAGGTGCCTAGATAAACAGATGTTATTCTTTTTCTTCCTCAGGCAACATCTTGGAGTAGTGAAATACTACTTTTCATAAACTCTAATTAGTTTAGAGTCTTTGGTAAACCATTTCATACTTCAGTAATTTCACAGTAGTACTAGCCAGGAATTCCATTACAGTTGTTTAACCCTTCATAAATAATTTATGACTGTGATTAAGAGATATTAAAAGCATGTTACAAGTATGTAAATATGGTACGAATGCCTCCCCGAGGCAGGTAACATCTGCCTTTTCTGTTTTTTTACAGTGGTGGGGCCTTTTCTTTGTGGCTCTGGAGCCCTGCACGCTCAATGCTACTGAGCAACACTGTTGAGAATAATAATACAAATATGCCTGTAAAAATGCTGCAAATGTTCCTTAGTATTCTGCTGGCCTACTGCATGCTATACTAGTAATTAAATATTTTCCAGTAGACTCTCTCTTTTAAGAATGTTTATAAATGCACACTTAGTTCAAACTAAATGGCCAGCTTAGGGAGGAAAAAGCTGGAAAGATACTGGGTTGACATCAGAAGAAAGTCATACCGTTCTGTTGGCTTCCACCAGTGTTACGATCTTCTCAAGGCTGCTATTTGAATCTATAACTGTCTATAAATGATATTTACTTATATTTTCACAGCTTGTGTTACAATTGTCTGGGGAAAGGGATCTGCCCCCTCCAGAGAGAAGGTATGTAGTTGGAAACTTGACTTTTTCTTGAAATATAATGCTGGTTCATTTTATAATACGAAAGTTGTACAACATCTTCTGCAAAGCAGGAGAGTAGGAAGTGGTGGCTGGAATATAACAAATCCATAACTGTTCAATATGGATCACAATTATTATCACACAGATCATGCTTAATTGGCGATTTAATGTTCATTCATTGCAACTGCATTTTCTAACGCTTTCTCACCACTAAAAACCATCCTAAATTAGATTCTGAAATGTTAGCTTCAGTATATCTCAAGGAACTGCCTCTATGAAATAAACAGTCTACTCTTAGCTCTCCTTGTCTTCCCCAGAGTCTCAGTCTCCTTCTCAGGATCCTTGTCTCTTTCCACTGACGCCACTGACTCCTGCTGTAATGTATTCCAGAGTCAGAGGCTTAAAAACCTTTAGTCTATGTCTCTGAAACAGTGAAAAAAGAGGGTGAATGGAGTCAAGATACCACTCTCACACAAAAATGGAACCAGAATCTACGGTAATAGGATAAACGATGAGACCCCTGGCAAATCTGATAATAAGGAAGTTTAATTTTAACTTCATTGCTGTTACTGAATTACTGAGCAAATTCCTTAAGAAAAGCAAGAAAAAGCTATTTTGTTATCAAAATAGTGTGCAGTGAGATAGGGGGATGGCAAATAAGTGAGGTTTTGTATTTTATATAACCATTGCCTCCAGCACAATGCTAAACCCCACTGAGCAAGAAAATTTATTGGCAAAACACATTATAATCTGAAAGACCACTTAAACTATTCCTCCGTTAAGCTGCTATTTTTGTGTCCCAAATTGGTTGGTACATTGAACAACTGAGACTCAGCTCATCACTGCTTGGCATGATAATAAGGGGGAAGTAAGGTTTGTTTATCGATGGCCTGAACCTTCCCTTAATTAAAATAAATGCCAAAATGCTGGTAAGGAGGAAAATCAGACCCTCATTATCAGGAGGAGGGAAAATGAAAAACAGACTCCTCCTTTTCCCTCTCTTCAAAAAGATGTTAGCTCCCTTTTTTCTTTTTTTTTTTTTTTTTTTCCAAACAGGGCCAGACAAAGATGTACAGAACCTGGAAGCAAAAATTCCCTTTTAAGCAATATTTGCCCATTAAATATACTTTATCTGAAGAGATAATTGGGACTTCTTTTTCCTTCGCACTTTTTTTGTTTCAATTTTTATCTTCCCAGTGGCAGAAAGCAAGAGAAAAGGTGATATTTTATTATCCTCTTTGTAAAAATAAACGGAGAGAATTATTTTTGATGTCTTCATCAATTGGGATTGGCAGAAGGCCAATAAGGAAGACTTTCTGGTTTGGAACTGCTATCATTCTGATATATGACAACTAAGTAGCCAGGTGACATCCACAAAATGACTGGCATAAAATACGGAAAATTAAACCAAAACAACCCCTTAAAACTTTAAAAACAGATCTATTCTGCCACTAACTGCACCTCTTCTGCACAGCTAACACACAGCAGGTGCTTCCACTGCAGCATCTGGACACGATACTGAAAAGCCACTCAAAGGCATAAATTGGTTCCATAAACCAGAATTTAATTAACAGTAAACCCTGAGCCATTCCAGAAGAGGTGAATAAACACAGGAGTAAAACTTAAATAAAAACAATAACATTGTGCCACTTTCATTTCATTTAGAAATACTCAGGATCTTTGACACCAACGCTGTACTGAAGTCAGCTTGAAAGAAGGCCTGGATACCAGATTCAGGGCCACAAAAAGGAAAAAGATATATCTGATCAAATCACTCACAAAGCATCCAAATGATCAAATGTTTAAGTTTCAAGTGATACGTATTAAACATTGTCTGAAAGGAAATGCCTACCAATCCTTAAGAAGCTGATTTCTGACTAAGAAGTGTGAGGAGGGAAAAAGACATTGACCTGTATTGTACTTAAAGGATCTCCCATTGCAGGGAGATTGGAACTGGATGGGCTTTGCAACCCTTCCAATCCAGGTAGTTCTCTGACTCTTTTTCTCACATACCTCACATTTTTCCACTGCTGGCTGCTGCCCACACTCTGAACTGTTTCCAGCCACAATGCCGGCCCGTAGGCTCTCGCTGTCACCCGTCCCTTCTTCCATGGAGTATGTTTTGGAGTGGTTGCCACGGTGGTGCGCGGGGCCGCGGCCCTGTGCCAGGCTGAGCTGCTTGCGGAGCACACGGTTCTCCTCCTCCACCTCCCGCATGCGGACCTCCAGGCTCTCGCGGTCCCGCTGGCTGGAGGCTGTGTAACGAGGGCTGTGGGGCTGGGATTCAAGTGGAGACAGTGACACTGGCTTCCCATCTGTGGGAGAAGGAAACAAAACACACCTGTCAGAATATAGGGAAAGCTGCGTCTTTCTTTAGCATAACATTGCATTTCTTTCAAATACATTTTAAATAGGCTTGGAGCTCGAAGAAAAAGGTTAAGCTCATGGTAAACCTGGACAGATGCTGAAGCTCTATGAGCTACAGGTGCTACTTGTTTTAAAACCACCCTCAAAGATAAGCATGTGCTTCCTTTGTTCTGAATAGGGCTGCCTGCCAGCATCTAGTCTGGGAAGACAATCAAGAATAGAAGGATTCAATTCCAAAACAATTAATATATAGTTAAAAGCATTTTAGAAGCGTATGCAAGATAAAATAGTTTTCTTATTCCCCATTTCCTCCACAGTTGAGCTGCAGCAGTTTGGATACTGCTTCATGCCAAACAGTGGCCCCAGCTGATTCACATGTGAGGAGCAGATGGGTTTTGTTCAGCAACACAGCTTGCTGAGAAAGGAGAGGTTCAGAACAATAAAAACACTCATTACGCACGTGGGTCAGTTTCTGGAAAGTAGTTTGGCTGAAGAAGACAAGGGAATTTGAAAAAAGCAAACCTGTCTAATTTGGCACCTTTCAATGAGAACTCATATTCCAGAAACATGAAAGACTTCATTTTCTAACTTTCAAAAGGTATATTCTTTGTTCAAAACAGCATTACTAATGAGCGAGATGTAAAGCATAAAACAGTCAAATTAACCTGAAACTGAGGTCCTCAGCAAAAGACAAACATTGCAAGGCATTTTACCATCACACTACAGTACACTACTGCTACTGAATTTTAAGAGAGCAAGGAGACATATTTTCATATAACATTTAACAAAGCTGTATATATTCAGTTGAAATGTTCAAGTGGTACGAATCTCTCAAACAATGGATGAAAAATGATCAATTAAAAGCAAATTGAAATAAAGCAAGACAGTGAGTTATCCACACTGTCATAATTAGCAATATATTCCCTTACTGTGTAGTTATGTAAACATGTTATCCCAAAGTACTCCTCAGAAATAACTTTCCACCTGTGTGCATTAAAAAAATGTTTGCTATTTAATAGTAGCTCCACCGTAAAGAGTCCTTTTCACTTTATCAAACAGACACCAGCTTGAGTGGTTTAGAAAGCAAAAATCACACAGTTATTGTTTAGCAGTTCTCCTTTACAAGAACATTTCTCATCCTCTGACTCAAAGCTATGAAGATGTGCTCATCGCTTGTTCTGCTCCATTGTTTCATACTTACGTGAATGGTAGAGTCCTGAGTTTAGGAAAAAAAAAAAAAAAACAGCCACAGAAAACATTGCTTCAAATTTCTACTGCTGTTATGCAGGTGTAAACACATCCTTTTATCTATAAATTGTGTTTCCATTTTTAATAAAACATTTGGATATAATATGTTGTACTTGCTTATAGACCATCTTCCACAAACAGTCTCTGATTTATCATTTTCACGATTAGCAAAGCTGATGAATAAATCTAAGCTTGAAAAATGTTCCAAGACTGTTTGACCATCGATATTTTGGAGCTTGAATAGTCAAGCAAGTAGCTATTAATAAAAAACAGACAAGAAATGGATGAAAAATCACAGTAGAGAAGAAAGAACATGACAGCCATGATACAGCCAGAAGTGCAATGAAATCCTGAGTCAGCTCTCCCTTCCAGCCTGGAAGGCATAGAAGAGCAAACTCTCAGCTACCATGCATCATTTTTTCATCACAGTCACCAGCATTAGCTATGTATTTTCACCAGCAATAAACAAGAGCCTGCATGCTGTGTTCATAAAAAAACAGTGAAGGTGACTCAGTGCCACCACTGCCGAAACGCACCACCCACCGCCTCGCTGTGCTCACATCCACAGTTTAGCCTCCATAAACGTTCAGTAAACACTAATGGATATCAATAGCTGCCATTTTTCTGCGTGGAGGAGTTCAATGACACACCTCTGCTTCACACACACTTCCAACTCAGATGTCATTTTGTCAGACTGCCCCTCTGCTGCCATCTGCCACACAGCAGCAACATGTAAGGGGATATAGGTGGGAAGATTCAACCTCTGCTGATGTAACACCACCGTCTGCTTCTGATGTTGTGGGTCAATATCACAAAAAAGGGGCATTACTTTTGGAGCAGCCCTCATATGCTGATAGTAAAACCAGATCAATTGTATCCTGAGTGAACCTGATCTGTTTCTGCACAATCTTCAGAAGAAACAACACAGCTTGAGTGAGAGACTGAATGAAGAAAACACTGCCTTACACTGAAAGTTGCGGCAACTAAAGAGATCAGCAGAGAGTTTATGCAGCCTTAACTTTTAATCCCAGTAACCACCATTACTGTCTTCTCAGTAGCAAGTATTTGCATGGAAATCAGATCTGGAATTATACAGTCTACTATCTGAAATAGGTAAATATTTGATCCAGGTTTTGTTACAAAGTGTTAAATCCAAGACATTTTCTGGGATGATCTCATCAGGGTTTGTAACGCTGGACACGCACTGACGCTAACATAGCTGAATATACTCAGGTATCTTAATCTATTTGGTGTTTTCTTAACATCTCAACTCCCTCCTGCAAAATGATACTGTGACAATCAAAAGATTCATTTGAAATGGAAGCATAAAATCAAAAGTGAACTAAGCTTGGTCTTAAAACTCAGGAATGAAGTAATTTTTTCATAGCTATTACAGTGATCTGGGGAAGGTCTAGCTCATAGTTTTGTACACTTGAGGTTGTCAGTGTACTATTCCTGTTACTACACTGGTCACACAAAGGTACTCTGAGCTGGGAGCTACCACCTAGCAGATTAATGCTGTCACCTGCTACCCTGATCCATCCCATGGTTTTTCAAGGCAACGTTATGGCTGTGTGCCTCACCTCATTTCTGAAGAAGTGAACGCACATAAGGCACTGTAAATACTTGATTGACAGTATGTAACATGGTAGAAAAGTTAAACTGATAGCACTGCACTTGAGTTTTACAGTTTTAAGTAACTGGCAGAGTGCTCTGAGCTGATGTCTAGGCACATTTTACTTAATCTAAATCAAAATAAAGTAACATAACACATAACGAGGTCTGTGACTTTGGGATGAGAGATCTCCCAGGGAACACTGCAAGGAACATTGCTGTGCTCTGAAGGAAGTAGCGCACTTTTCACTGCTGCAATAAATAATAATAAAGCTATAATTTTTTATTCTTCATTTGGGGTTACTGCTCTATTTTTGGGCCTTGGCAGGCTCAGACAATGTATTTTTCTTCTACCTGTGTCAAGCCTTTTACCTCAGACTCTCTGTGCTGATAAAGCCATACCAAAGAAATAAAAACAACTTACAAAATTCCACTGTCCACAAAACACGAACCTGAATATTATTTCACGGTTGACCGCAGCCAATGACTTATCATCACAGTAGGTAAAACAGTTTGGAAAGCTCGACAAGTTATGAACTCTGTAGATTACTGAATGCTTCTGCATATGTGAAAGTGCCTGCATTTAAGGCAAGAAATGTCATTAAACCTTACTGTCGTCCAATAAGTACAGCTCCTTACGATACAGGAAGAAATAAAGCTTATAGAAAGCAACCCAGCAAAGTTTATTTGAAAGGAGAGGGACTGAAGCGGAGCAATTTTCTTACAGACAAAGCCTAAAGGATGAGCACTGGCACCGAGTTCCTAGCTCTGTAGTTTGAAGACTGGGAGAGATGAGAGCTCTGAAAAGGGCCCAGAGGCACAAAAAGCTTGCTGGGGGATGGGCACAGTTTAGCCAGAGGTTAACTGCAGGGCTGGATAAGGGAGAGAGCTGCAGAGCAAAGGAAAATCGCCCTGATTGAGAAGACAAATGCAGAATCAACGATCCTAAGTTTCTCCGATGGATCTGCCATGAGCTGAAATGCTGAAATGCTGAACTGACCAAAACAAGGAAAATTCTGTAGCACAATGTGGTTTTTTTTCCTTATTTTTTTACATTTCTTTTGCTGTCTTAAGTGCAGACATCTTGTCTTTTGGCATCTTTACAAAGTCTATAGGTTTCTACGCATTTCAACTATTTGCCCCGTGCCTAATAGCATGGAATGACTTTACAATGACACAACCAATGACAGTGAGCTCTAGGCTGCTTCTGAGATAAGAGGAAGTCATGCTGCTCACAGATAATGTTTCAGTCTGACTACATATGCAAGAAAACACCACTCTCCCCTTCACATTTGCTCACATTTGAAAATCTGCATTATCAGTGCACTCTTTTAAGGGCTAGCAATGTAACAATTGTAATCAAAAGCCAACATTCTGCAGGAAAAAAAAAAGTCAGAATAATAAATAAACAAAATTACTTGATGTTTGCTCCACAGCAATAAAGAGCAGTATAGAGAGCTGTATGGACCTAAGGAGGGAAGGGTAGGGAGAAAGATGACTGCAGTTGGGACTCTAAAGACACAGAAGCTATGCGTAAGCAGATAAACTACCAGTTTTCTTTTGGTGCTCTAGGTTAGTTTTAATTGTCTGTCACCCCCATACTCAGTGTGCGTTGCTCAGCTGAATGCTCCAGTAAATACTGGTTATATGGGTGGCTATAACTGAAGTCCTTTTAGTTAACAGTTTAGTACTTTCAGTTACAGACCTACACGAGTAAGTGCTAAGGTATCCCATGACACCTACTCTCACATTCTCCAAGGCAGTTTTTGCTCCAACCTCTTTTTGTAAATCATTGCAGCTGGAAGTAGAAAACTTTGCCCAGATAACCTTCCAAATAGTGGAATATAGTCTAAGCAATTTATTTCAGATCTATGTACCTCAAACTTCTTTCTTCTGCTGTGACACAAGGCAATTCAGAGCTTACATTATGAAGTTTCAGCAATAGAATGTTGTGTCATTGAAAAATGTCCCAGTGAGGATTGTCTAACTGGCATCTGCTATCAGTGTATTTGGAAATTATACACATCATGCACAAACACTATACCCACAGAACATCAGGTTTGAAAAGTCAAACACTCTTAAGTTTCTAAATGTGAGAATGATGACCTCTTGTCCAGTCTTTCCCTTGTGCACGATGACAAGGGTCTCTAACTTCATGACCACCACTTTTTTCCAAAGAACCCTGTCATCACTGGGTGGACAGAATGGATGGTGCTCTCAGCTGTTTCAGCTCATCATTCAATTTGTATCCACTCACGCCTCACACAAAAGAGGACTTATTTCCTCACTGGCCTGTGATGCTCCTCACTATAACACTTGCATGTGGCACAGATTATCAAATACTTATTTTTCTAACTTACTGAAGGAAAAGGTGATACTATTAGTTCCCCTTTACAGGCAAGGCAGAGAAGTTTGGAGTCCTTAACACCAAAAGAAAATACCAGTTCTGGTTGCACAACTGAGAACTGAAAAGAAACAAAACAAAACACCTTTTCTGGGACTTCATTTGTTCACAGAACAGGCCTCGTAACCTGTATAAGCAATTGTATATGCTTAGCAGTTCTGTAAAACATATCCTGAGTCTGCAAGCTGTAATCACAGAAAATTAAAAATAAATAAATAAATACAGTTAGCACTCACTTGTAATAGCTTTGTTTTAAGAAGATCATGTAATGAACTCAGTGGTAGAAACTATTTTCCAGTGCAGACTCAACTTCATAAACTACAGAATGGTCCCATTTCTTTCTATACTCCCCTGCCTTGTTCATGACACACCTTCCAGTCTCTTTAATTAACTGAAGCAGAAACCCAAGAACCACTCACCGCATTGCTGCATTTGCTATGCACACAAAAATGAAGGCACGGGTTTGTGTCTCAGAAAGTTAGTAATTGTATTGTCAATGATGGCATCACGTTGCATTGCTGCAGAGTGCTGTTTATGTGTTGGCTGAGTGAATTTAATTCTGGTACTTTTAATAGGGATAACAGGGATGGTAAACAGTAAAAGACTGTGAAAGGAAAAAGTATGTAGCAACATAATGCAGGAAGAAAGAGGGAGGGAAGCTCTGAACACCTTATGCATTGTTTCTGAAAATGGATATGGCTCTCTTTAATAGTTTGTTTTTTCAAATGAAACAATAAGAATGTTAACTTCTTACAAAACTTAAAAGAAAAGCCCATAAGTCTTAATGTGACTTACTCATTTCCCTGACTAGAATACAGTGCCTTTTGTTTTTCCTTTTTTCTATCTTCTTTTCATTCTTCCTTTCCCTGCTTTGCAACGTTCTGGCAAAATATATGCCAAAATGACTAAAAATAACATTTCTCCACTTTCCACTGGGAGTGGAGATGTAAGAAAATAATGTCTTATCAGAGTAAGCACTGAGTGAAAATAAGATTTTATCAGGGACTTGGCTCGACAAAGATAACGTGTTATCAAGAGGGGAACTTGGCAAAGATAACACGTTATCAATATCAGGAGTAAAGCCTGGGGAAAATAATGTTTTAATACCTATTAGATTCTAAATAAGCCATCTGTGCTCTTGATGAATTGTTATTTTCTCCAAGCCCCATTCCTGTAAAGATGTTGATTTTTTGGCAAACTACTTATTTAACAGTTGGGAAAGGGGAGGATACAGGAGAAAAGAAAGCTTTTTATCCACAATGACAGAGGGATTTTTTTTTCTTTTCGAAAGCTTGTCAGTGTGACAACTCAGGAGACTCAAACATTCAGATACCAAACAGGTACAGGAGGGAAAATTCCTAGAACAAAGCTCTGCAATTATACGTTAGAGAATCCATGACAAGAGGGTCATTATCTCTTCTGTTCTTGACCACCATATCCAGGCTCAACAGGTGCTCCTGTAGTATTTTTGGAAGAATCACTTGCCTACAGAGCCAATGGCGAGCCAACAGTTAGCAGAACCTTTTGGCCATAGCAGAGCACATCCCAGTTATAAATGGTCAGCTGGGGACACAAATAAATGATCCCTTTTAGATCTGTTGCAGACATCATCACACTCAGCTAACCATAAGCTAGAGCTGACCCAAAGGGTTACATCACACTTCTTATCTCCAGCAGTGCAAAGCATACAACCCAGTTTAAACGGTCAGAGGAGCTGGCTGCCTCTGCCCTGAAGCAATCCTCCTACTACAGTGGCAAAGATGAACCAGTATCTAGTGGGCGAATGTGCCGTGAAGCTGAAATCTTCTGCAAGTCATTAATAAATCTTCACAGTTACATTTTGGATGAACTTAAATAAATTGTGACATCTCCCAGAAAATGAGCAACCCAATTCATATTAGGATGTACTACTAACGGCCTTAAATGGCAGAATGGGGGTGAATGCCACAGAATATTCATGGGAATGGGCAAGAAGGGAATAATTAGATGAGAATCTGTGGGGGAATGCAGGAGTGCGCCGTGAATAACAAGGCACACTTAGGAAAAAATATATGAATGATATCTGTAGGCTAAGTATTTGTAGCCAGATGAATCTCCCTGGAGTACAGGAGTGGGAGGGACAACAATGGGAACTGTTAATGTGAAGATTTCCTATGAGGGAGCCGCATTACTTTTTTCATTAACCATTTGGTTATACCCACAGATTGCACTATGCTCAGGTGTGAACTTGGTGTAAATGTAACCTCTGAGGCCATCACTTAGCAGAATATCCAATCTATAGTCAGCATCCATTAGTTCTCTAATGTAAAGCATACACCCAAATGCATCCCCATAGCTGTATGCAGAACTATGACTATCATTCACAGCAGTGGGATTCACAAACTATTCTGTGTTGGCTTCCGCTCACTAAAACACCGTGGAAGGAAAAGGAAGGGAAAAAGTTTAAAATTCAGCATTTTCTACTGTTTTTTAGGAATACAAGGAATAAATATCTGTAAGGATAGAAAAGATTAAAAAATATGTATAGTTTTCTACCACTGTCACAGTAACCACAAGGATGAAACAAGTACACTCAATCAAAGCCTGGTAGTAGTTAATTCAGTCTGATGCTGATGATTTGCCTCAGCTGTTCAGCAATAGACTCCAGCTGATAATTATTAAGTTAAACTTTTGAGCAGTATTTGCATATGTAAAGCACGCTTTCCCTGCTGAAGCAACAATGGGTGCTATAATGCATTTCCTGATTGTACAGCACTTGGATTTGGGGAACCTGGGCACGAGAGTCTGCTTTGCATATCCTTCCTTACTCTCATCAGGCAGACCATTCAGAAGAAATGCACTTATGCATACTGATGTCTACAAGCTGGAAGAAAAAACAGTGCTAACCCCGCATAACTGTTAAAATGCAGCCATCCATTTCAACCAGAAAATCTCTAATAAGAACAATAATATGAGGCAGGGTTTTGCATATATCTCGAAACATTTACCGAAGTTTCCCTGAATCCTTAAAAAAAGTTTTAACTCTGTGCCAAGAGAGATGGCTCATGTTAAAAGACATGGTTTAGAGTAGCCATAAGCATGGGTTGATGGTTGGACTAAATGATCTTAGTGGCCCTTCCAACCTTAATGACTCTATGACATGCAAAACTCCAGTAGACAGACCCAGCCAATTATTTCCTAGATGGCCAATGACCTCTTGAAGTGGATCCCTCCTCCAAAGGAATATTGAGTATCATTATAAGGTTCTCTCCTTAGTTTTCTCTCATCTCACTTTCTCCCAAACATCAATTCCTGAATATGACTCTTGGGCATCTGTCATTGCTGTGTTCTCCTGTAAACTGTATTAAGAATCCAGACACACACACAATGTGTAAATTACATTTATGTGTGCAGTTCTCCATGTTTTCCTAACTACAGATGAGGCATGATCAGACCTGCTTAATATTGGAACTTATAGGCATGTTTCCTTTAGAGATATGAACATGCGCAAAATAATTGGAAAGATCTTTATGTAATCTGTAACACAACTACTTTGGATATAAGGAAGAAGTCTTTTACAGACTGGGTGGTGAGGCCTTGGAGCAGGCTGCCCAGAGAGGTGGTGGACAACATCCAAGGTCTGGCTGGAGGGGCTCCAAGCACCTTGATCAAGCCATAAGCATCCCTGTTCATTGCAGCAGAGCTGGACCAAATGGTTGTTAAGGGTCCCCTCCAAGTCAAATGATTCTATGACTCTACCTGACCCTGTGTAGCTTCTTTACTATTGGACTTAAGAGCCCACTGCAGGCTTACTACTGACAGCCTGAATGCTTTATTACAGGTACAACAGAACTGGAAAGATGTCTGAGTTTGGCTTTGGTTAAAATGGAGGTGGACTGCACAAAGGAGATGCAAGGAAGTGCAGGTGGTTGGACCTCTGAAACCCAGCATTTAGTCTCTTAAGTGGTAGTTTCAGATTCAGCTGTAGCAGTTCTGCACATGGCTAGAAGTCACTAGGTAGCACTATTACATGCAATCCCAAAAGCTGATTTTCATTACATCTACAGAAATGCTGCAGCATTGTTTCAGGCTGGTTGGCATCACTGAAACCTGGTAGAAAGATTATATTTATACCCTTTAATCTCACCTGGCACTGAGATCCAATCGGAGCACCAGAGCACTGGTACTCTGATAGAGGCTGCTGGAAAAGGAGACTGAATACTGACTGACCATCAAGGATTGCTCAAGGATCAAGAAAAAAATATCCTTATCACAAACATCTTCCTTCCCAGGAACCAGATCCTTACAAACCTCCAAATCTGACAGAGCTCTGGCCAACAACAACAGATACAAGCACACATACATGGAGTAAAACAGAAAGGACAACTTTTCAAAGCAATCATAGTAACATAGAATTGCTCAGGCTGGAAAAGACCATCAAGATCATCGAGTTCAACCGTAACCATACTACTCTAACTCTAACAACCCATCACTAAATCATGTCCTTGAGCACCACATCCAAATGGATTTTAAACACGTTCAGGGACAGTGACTCAACCACATCCCTGGGGAGCCTATTCCAGTACGTAATAACCCTTTCTGTAAAGAAGTGTTTCCTTCCTATCCAACCTAAACCTCCCCTGGAGAATGATCTCTCTTTCTAAATGAATCTGAGGATTACACATGCAGACAGAAATATTGAAAGTCTGTATTTCCAGTATAATGCTATATGAAATAACATCAGTATTATTTCACTGATGAGATAGCAGTGCGTAAGTTATTAATACCTTTCAGCACTGAGAATCTGCTATTTTCCCCACACATTCTCAGCACTTTTCATGTGCTGCACCTGTCGTTTAAACCAACTCAGTCCTGAAGAACAGTGAGGGAAAATGCAAATAACGGCACATTCAGAACACATGAAGGCTGATCAGTGTTATGACATTTATCTTTATTTATGACAAGAGATGAAATAACTCACGAGTTAGTTTCCTGTCCTCCTCATGAAGAAAATGTCATAACAGATTGTCATGCACTATGTGTAGCAAAATTTCTAACACACTTTGAAAAGAAACCACCACAGTGGCAATGCAGACAGTGGGTGATGTGCAGTGGCTATGACATCAGAAATGAAACATACAGCATTTTAAAATAATAGCTATTGAAATAAGTTATAATAATAATAAAAAATTAGAACAAGAGTTCACTGACATGTATCACAGAACCTCTTTCTTTTTACCTTAAAAAAATAAAGTTTTACTGTATTAGAGATACTCCTTTTGTAAATTAAATATGTACAGAACTGATTTTATATCAGTTATATCATATCAGGTAGGTACAGAGACCTAGGCTTGCAATGAAAAAACATGAGGAAGTCACTCTTCTTTATGACATTCTTGTTTTGTTAATGAAGTGAAGAGAGCAGACCAAGCGTATAATCTCAAGTGAGAAAAAGACAAAACCCAGTGACTTCAATGAAAACAAACATAGGTCTAATATGCATGCAGCATGGTGGTTTATTTATACTGTACCATAAATGTACACAGTGCTGTACTGCAATAGGTCAGAATGTAGGCTGTATCCCCTGTGCCCCATCACAGTCCAGCAAAGCTTTCTATGCAGCAAGCAAATAAAAATGTTCATTTTTGATTATCCACAAGTACCAACTTGTTAACTATCACCTGCCAACAGCAAGATGTAGATGTTTTGCCTACTAAGACTTTGTCTTGTAACAGATGAAGTTTATCCTTTGAGACTAGCTCAGATTTCTGTTCCAATGCACAGTAACATCTTAATATATTTTTAGGATTCTACGTAAAGACCTTAAAGAATATGCCTGTTCTTGTGTAGGATGACATGAGAGTAAAACCTCTGTGACACACTTGCTACTGTGCTAAAATACTGTTGCTTTACACAACCAGGGCAGCAGAGCTCATTATTCCTGGGATCTGCACACATTCAGGTAAACTCTCTCTAGCTTTTATTTTTTGTGGAATACATCTGTCCTCTTCTAAGTTTCACTATCTCCAGGAATTTCTCTCAAAAGAATAATATATTTTGGGAGACCTCCTCAGTGAGTGAAATGAAATGAAATATAAATGAAATGAATGAATACAAATGAAATACTACGTGTCATTTTTTAATGATTCTTTTGTTAGGGAGCCTGTGATTGAGGATGAGTAGCCATGGGATTTTCACAATGATGTATTCTATGAACTAATTGATGTCTATGACAACTTTTCTGCGTTGGGCTAAAGAATATACACAGGTATTGTGTTTAGACATGAAATGCGTATCTTAGTTTTGTCGACAAACAAACCCCCCAAAATTGCTTACCTACTCATCTATTCCCATCTTGTTCAAGGAGAAGGAAAGGATCTTAATAACTGTTAATCATTATCTGTAGTCGGATATTCTGTATTAACCTGAATAAACCTAGACACAGAAATCAACAGCTAAGAACTGCCATGGGAAAGGTGAAGGAGAGAATGCTAAAAGAACATTACTTACTTCACTCTTCGTTCTCTCTGAGATCAGGCTGCCACAATACATACACTTCCATCATATTAGGAAACATGGTATTCTCTTTTCTAAAATATGATGATCTGACCAAGAAAAGTTGAGCCAGACAATGGGATAAAAATACTTTGTGGTATTACTATCTGGTTTACTTTTTAAACTATGCCATTCTTCCTGTCTTAACTATCATTAAAATACTACAGGAATTGAGTTACAGTAGCTGTGACTGTGTGTCCCTTTGAGAAAGAGCCCACATTTTAATCAGTATATAATATATAGTCTGTCCCTTGGCAGGACATTTGAATGTAGTACTTGCTGTTTTCAGAGACAGCCTTTCCTCTTTTGAGAAATCATAACTACAACAGGCACATATTGAAAATTCCTTCTTTCTTTTCCTGAATAATCTCACTGAATCCAATCAATGGGAAACCTAAAATTCTAGGTTTGCCTGAAGACCTATGCACTATTATGTGACAGTCATTAAATCTTTATCCAACTTCAAAGATAAGAAGTACAAAACATTTAAGGAGAGTGAACAAAGAAGTTGTTGTCAATGTTCAATATTTCTAGTTCTTAAAATTGTATTTAAAGTCTTGATATACCTTATATCTGTTGGAAAATAGAAGCCTACTGGTAGATGAGAAAATATCAGTGCTCGCTGCTTGTTTGTTTCCTTTGCAGTCAGATCTCATTTTTATCTCTGCAGGACAAACAAAAAGCATGATCCATGACAAAATGCAAAAATAAGGGGACAGAGCTCTTAAAAGCTTCTAATTTCAGATACTACAAATTATGATGTTTTTACACTATGAACTAGCAATACTTTTTTTTTTCTTTAATTATTATTAAGATTGTTAAAATGACTTGTGCTTTATTATGAAGAGTGTATTCTGTGACAGCTGACCAATCACCTGAGGTGTGTAAACAGAAGGGGCAGCACTTGTGACACGCTTCTGATGGGATGGTGCAATCATTAGTTCAGCCTGAAGAGTATTTACAAAAACAATTGTAATTGTTGTCGGACATTTTACATAGCATGAGGTAACCTGTGGCAGTCCACAGCAGAAATTTCACACCTTCAAGACAAAAGTATTAGGCAAGATAAATAAATGTGCACAAAACTGATGTATTTAGCATCCATCGTGTGAATCATAACTTGTTTTTTATTTTTTATTATTTTTTATTTTTTAATTGGAATTATCCGTTGGAGGGAAATGCAGGCAAACTTGTACTGAAAAGCACACCAGTACACATAACAGGGTATTCTAATTCTCCATTTTGGGCACTGAAAAGTCCAGATCATTCAGAAAAACAGTGAAGTGGTATCAATTTAATTCTATCTCATTATAGCACTCAGAAAGCAGAAGTTTAACTCTGCCAAGAATATAAAACTCCAAATCTGTTAGATATCAATTCCTGTACACCTTACTTCACTGCTTTCCCTTTTCCTTTTTGGATTTGTTTTTCCTTTCTATACTTCTCTTGTTATTTTGGATCTGGTTCTTAATCAGGTCCTGATGAACCTCAATGCCTTCATTTCAGAGCCCACCATTCCCCAGTTCCCTTCTCCATTCTGAAATTTCTGCAAAATTCTATATTCATTCTCTGTGTGGCTGTGCAGACTGTAATCCCTCATAATAGGCCGATGCTGATCCTGCCGTATGGATTAGCCAGTGTAAAATGCTTATGTAATGAATTTTCATCAATTCTCGCCTTCTCAGTGCCAGGCAGCCCAGGTATATCTAATCTAACTGACTGGCTTTTATCAGCTGCACACAAGAGATGTGAAAATAAGACTCATTTCAAGCCTCAATCGCACAGCTACAACCATGTTATTATTTATTTTACTTAACAGAATGAGTGTATGGGAGGAATTCTACGGTACACTCTGTACTTGTATGTCATTTGATTTTGTACAGTGCATATTTCTTTGAAAACTGTGGAATGATGATGCTTTAAAGCTTGGTTTTGATTATTTCTGTTTAAAAGAGAGAAAAAAATATAGCTGAACTTCAAGTGTAATTCTGCTGCTTTCTTCTTGTGAAATCTATATCCCCATGCCAGATGGTGTCTGAGTTATCAAAGTTATTACCCTAAACTCAATTAGGGAAGAATGAAAGTAATTAAATAGGGAATGAAGTGACAGAATTATTCAAGACATAAAGCATCTAACATAGGTAAGCATTCTCTAACTTCAATAGAAATTCACCCGTAAATTCAGCCTAAAACATAACAGCTGAGCCTTGACTTTCAAATATGGTAAGAGAGAGTAAAATCCAGTACTTGCTTAAGTGGGCACATCTCCCAGTGAAATAGTATTCTAGAGAAGGTGGGAGTCATTTCTGTATACTAGAGGGGCTATCACTCGTAATCAGCAAAGGCAGTCTGAGACAGTTATTGTCCAAATGTTCCTGAATCTGTTGTGGGATGGGTTTTCAGGCTGCTGGGTGACCTCAGGAATGCTTGTTTCCTTTCTTAATCTTGGCTGTTTCATACCTACCACAACAAAAAACAATTACAATAAATACTTTTTACCATAAAACCTGTAAACTACAGCACACAGAAGTGCTATTATCCCTGAGTTTATTTTTATATTTATTCTTTCTTTCTCTATTTGGCAGTCCTTTGGTGAGGTAAATCTGAACAAGTTGGCACTGAACTATGGGTGCAACTGAGAGATGGAGGTTTTAAAATCAATGGCAAAGCAGCTAAAACTATGATTTAATCTACTAATGGCACTCTAACTGAAAGAGAAAGATCTAAGAAAACTTGGTGAAAACAAACCATTTTTAGTTATCAGAACTTTTCTCAGCACAGCTCCTATTGCAAGAGTCATGCAGTCAACTGATCAGGATCATTTATTAGAGCTCTGCATGCTGTTCATTCGTCGTCTCCAACAGAGATACATACTTCCAAAATCTTAAGTTATGTGCAGGTGGGGCAGGAAGACATGGGAATGCTTGGAATTGGTGTTGCATGGGTGAAAGAAAAGAAACATGCACTGTGTTAGAGCACAGGCATATAGTTGGTGCTCCTACTACCAGCAAATTCCTGGCATGAAAGGGAACAAATAAAATCCTAAGAAAGCATGAATCTCTTGTTCCCTTCAGTGGGAATGGAAGTGCTGGGAGGGAGAGGGACTTTAGGTATATATACACTGGTGTCACTCTATACGACATCTAACTACCACGTGGAATGAATGTGTGGTTTTCAAGTACTGAAAATCTGGGAAATACCAGAATTACTTCTGCTTTTGTTTGACTTCGTTTACAGGTCAAAACAAGACAAAAATTATCCTGAGATGTATGCAATAACAACAGCTCCAGCTTGCAGAGACAATAGCATGTCAGACTGTACTACCATGATACCTTTGCCTTGGGAACTCCCAAGGCACATACCTCTTTTCCATACCTCTATAAAGGACAGGATAATTTTTAATTCAAGTCACTTAATATTTGTTTTTAGCAAAGGCCCACAAAATTTAAAAACTTACACAAGAAGGGAAGAGTGGGAATGAGCAGTTGCTTGGGGTACATGGCAGGAGTATGGGCAATGAGTAAGAACCTCATAAATCAGCTAGGCAAAGGATTCAGGAAATCTACCTTTGGTTACATAATTTGAGCAATCATGTGTCCTGGTTTTGGCTGAGATCATTTTCTTCCTATTAGCTGGTACAGTGCTGTGTTTTGGATTTAGGATGCTGGTATTTGGATTTGGTTTTGGATTTTAATGCTGGTAACACAGCTATGTTTTAGCTGTTGCAGAGTACTGCTGAACAGAGCCAAGGACATTTCAGCTTCGCATGCTGTCCTGCCATAACAGTTAGGAGTACACAATGATCTGGGAGGGGACAGGCAGGACAGCTGACTCACAATGGCCAAAGGGATATTCTACATGGTGTCAGAAATATGATCCATGAAGAGAGGTAATGCTAATTGGTGTCAGCTGGAACCAAAACCTGCTGACAGCAGGTTTGGATTTGTATTCTGAAGTGCAAAGAGCTTGACTTCTTACGGAGAAACTTTAAGAGATCAGAAAAAAGCTACTAGATGAGCTGGTGAAAAAATAAGAACCAGACAGAACTCACATTGATCCTTGTGCACAGGAGAGGACAACAAAAAGATGGTGGTAAGGGGGACAGCTGTGCTTGCCTGGGTAACATAACTTCCCTCCCTACAATACTCATAGTGAGCGCTTCTCAGGGGAATAAACCTTACAGAGCCTTCGAAGGTTTATAAAGTCAGTGATAAGAAAAAATGGAGCAGAACTTCTGTATGTCTGGGGAATTGATACACCCTGGTTGCAGACATGATGCTAGGGTACATATGGGACTGGCGTATGAACATTATATGCATGCCTATAAAATTAGAACAAAATTCCATCTGGAACTTTGATCAGTTTAGTTGCAAGATTATTGAACGTACAGGAAGGTCCTATGAATTCCCATGGCTGATGACGCAGCAGAACTTTGCAAAAGGTGTATGAAATTAGCAACTTATTCCACTGAGCAAAAAGGGCAGACTGTACCTTGTTCCCTCTCTGACCACTCCTAATATATCAATTAAAGCTGCCAACACAGCACAATGACTGTACGTTGCTGACTGAATTTCAACGCATGGAAAATCTGAACACAGAGCAGTCCACAATGATGATCTTATGTGTGTGCACTGGAAGAAGAGCTTAAACTATTAGGGCAATGGAGTATACAGAGTGCAGTGAAGCGCTGCTCCAAGAAACATGAAAATCGGTAACATGAGGTCACATTTGATATATTCCTCCATAAAAAGAAAATACCAAAAGAGACAGAAAAAGGAATAAAGCCAATTTAGAACTGAGAACACATGAACCAAGAAAAAAAAAAAAAGTAAAAAAAACAGCAGCCATGGGGCTGTTGGGATGAGGAAGTAAAAACTACATTAGTTTAAGACAAGCATAGCACATGCTGACCTTAAATTTAAATTTTAAAAAGAAAAGGCTTGTCCAGTAGACTTTTGACTCATTTACAGAAGAAAAAAGCAGTTCACGTACTCTAAGACTACTAAATTTTAGGGGAATCTAAAAATGCTTATTTTATACTTGCTAAATTCTCCTACCCCAATTACAAGGCACAATAAAATCCTTGAGAAATAGCACACTAGTTCCTAGTTTCTGCAACATTTGATTTTCTCAGAAGTACAAGAAACAAATATAGAACAATGGAAATAACTATGTAAGAGCAATTCTCCTCAAGCAGTGACATATCAGCACGCACTTTCTTCGAAAGAAAAATAAAATAACTAAGTTCAGTGAAAGCAGCACTAGTAAAGCCCTTTAACAGTAATTTAGATGAGGGGGAATTCTACCACACAGATAACAGGTCAGAATTACTAAGACAGTTGATTGAGAACTCTCCCACAACAGATTGTTGCAGAGAGCTGTTCTAACAAAAATATTCTCTTATCATAATTTGAACAGTTTTTATTACCCACTGTCAAAAACAAGTCCAGCAATCAAAAACTTTATTTTAAATTTTCCTTGTTCCTTATTCCTACTTTCAGCGTAGACCCAGGGATAGAGAAATTGCAAGACAGAAAAGCATCCATAATTATTATTTCAATCAATGTAAGGAAGAATGAGACTATTTAATAAAAAACAAACAAAAAACAAAAGCAAAACATGCCCTTTATTATTACTTCTGAACAAAATTTTGTCCTCTAACATTTTCTCTTTCTTCCTAATATTTTGACTAAAATACTATCTTAAAGATCACTGAGATGATTTAGAAATGCATTCCATTCAAAGAAATAGCCACTAAGGAGCCTAAGAGGCATAGAAACACCACATTTTCAAGAAAAATTTGTCGTCTACAATGCAAGTAGGTACACCTTCAGGCATCTATCCTTTCTAAAATAGCTTAAATGACTTTAAAAAGAAGTTTCTAACCAGCTAACTTTGCTCTTAAAAATAGGACTTGATATTCTCTTGAAAATGCTTTCCCAAGACTAATTACAAATCCACTCTGACAACCTGTTCCTAGCTAATGCTCAGCAGGCAGACAAGCCTCAGGAAATGCAACAGAAGTGTAAAGGAGGAGAAACCCACAAACCTAGAAAATGCTGTACATCTCAATGGCTGCTATCACATCCACTTTGACCATGTCCACTGCTAATATCAATGTACAGAACCATTAATAAACTGATAATGATAAGGTTTCAAAAAATTACAAGTGAACCCCTTTTTTTCTGTTTTTAATACATGAGAGAAAGTACTGCCTTGTCCTACATAGTGATGGTTGGCTTTGTGCATGTAACAGAATACGTTATCTCAGCACCAAAATATGAATTTTGATGATAGGAGCTCCTTTCAGGCTGCTCAGTTCATCTTAGTGACTCTGAGGATGCCGATGCTTACAAATTTCAAAGCCAGAAACGTCTTGTGACACTGATTCAAAGATAACAAGCAGCAGTGAAGCTATGTTTGAGAGATTATCAGACGTCCTTACAAAACTGTATGAACCAAACACCTTTATGTAGATTGTGGATACAGAAAGTGGATGTGAAATAGTTACAAAAAAACTTTTCAGGAGAACAGCTCATTAACTTCTTCAAGATCATGTTAATTAAATTGAAAATGTTTCTCCTTTGCTTCATGAACTCCAAATACAATAGGAGGTCCTAGGAGTACTTTTTTCACAGCAGAGAAGAGGAAAATTAAACAAACAACAACAACAACAAAACACTAATGATTTTATATGACTGTTTTAAAAGCCTTGCTCCTTTGGTAACAAACTAGCATCCAAATTTTTGTTCAGGGGATTTTTCAGGCTTTCTAGGCAGTACACCTAAGCTCCTGAGGAGACTTCTTGAGCCATGAAATGGAGTATGAAAATGTTTAATCCCTGACTGAACTATTATCCTTGTGGAAGCACTGAGTACATACAATTACACCACAAAAAAACTCATGTTCACTAGGAGTACATTTCACTGTTGGGAAGCAGTTTATTATATCAGTACAGAGGGTTGTATTTTTTACTGGTACAGTTGCTTCCATACTAGAAATGCTTTACTAGTGTAACACACAAACGCCTGCATACCGCTGAGAAGCTCTACGAAAAGGCACTGGTTCTACCACTGAGTTATGTAAGATTCCTCTGTCACTTTCCTTCTTTTACAACTTCACAAGTCAGATTTTTGAACCATCAATTTAGTGAATATATATATTTGGGAGTTGGATTGGGATTTTTCAGAATGGCTCTCGTTAGTTGTAAGATTAAATGGACTGTGCCTGAATCTCCTGGTTAGCTCCAAACATGCCAGTTAGTCTATTTCCCTACCTCCTAACTCACTCAGGTACTATTGAAAAACATATTCCTAGTCAAAACAAACTGCCTGCAAGACCCTCAAAACAGAACGGCCAAGAACGCATTCGTGTCAAAATCTAAATTCGGATAGCAATTGAAAAGATATTCAAAATGCTCTGGCTACTTTAGGTTTCTCAACATTTAATGTTACATTTACATTTGGTGTTAATGGTATTTATTCTAAGCACTTAGAAAATTATTAGGTAGCCAAAATAATGGGTTTGCTTTTTCTTCAAGTTACAAATTCCACAAAGTGTTTTTTGAGCCCTTAGAAGGTCTATTTTAAACCTTTCATTGGGAAGTGTTTTTTTACTGCAGTTAAAAAATGAGATCAGCCAATCATATTAACCTGTGAAGGTATTTAAAACAAAAGCAAATATCAGAAGAAGACAGGTATATACTGATTGTCTGACTTCAGGCATGCACATGAATGGAAAGCAGGAAGATTGGTCTTGTTAGAGAAATATCATGGTTTTCAGGCACTTCCTATTACTATGTAAACAAATCTATTTTATAAACTAAAGCATGAATGGTATAGAGATACTAAATTCCTTAAAGGCTAAGGTTAGCATCAAAGCAGTATAAATTGGACGTCTTCTATTTAATTCCTTTATTGATTTTCTCAAGAAGGTTTTTGAAAATGAGCAGTGTACATGAATTTTGGTTACCGTACAAGAGCTGGAAGAGGGACTATATTAAGTACACTCTACTTCACAGTGAAAATTATATATAAAAAAAAGTTATCACAATTGTCATGTACTTCTATTCAGATATTGCAATGCAATATTGATGTGATGGGGTCAGCTGCCAAAATAAAGATTTGGAAGTGCAATCAGAGAAGAAAACATCAGGAAGTGTAGGTCCAAAATTTCCTTAGTTACAATCTGTTCTAAGAAGTTGTCTAAAAAGCTGTAGTAAACATAGACAACATTCCTTTGATAACACTGAAGAAAACAACTAAACTTAGATCTCACTTTTGCATGTTCATAGTGGCGGTCTGCAGAGGGAGGGAGGGAAGAAACAAAATGTTTGGAATCTCAGCTGTAATTGCAAATTCACTACTTACAAAATCAGAATACTTGTATTCTGAGTCTCTCTCTCTTTTTTTTTTTTTTTTTTGTAATGAATCAGCTACAAGTACAATACTCCATCTTTTTAGCATAAATGAATTTCATGGCACTATTGGACAAAGCCATCTGCTGCCAATTGTCTTGGCAACTAATTGCATTGCTGCTGGCGGCTGCCAGAGAAGAGCACATTGCCATACAGCTGTTACAGTTGCTGTAAAGCAGATAGCTAGTTATCTTTACCAATCCTTCACCTTGCATCTTCTACCCAGGGTTTGAAGGCCGGCTACACCATGGCCAAAATGCCATTGGGCATGTTAGGGAGGAAGGAAGAGGCCACAGAACAATAGGAGACCTTATTCGGTGTTCTGTCTATACTGATGGACTATACAACATCTTAATCCTAGCTTTATCCATCCCTTTTGGCTGCTGTGAAGGTGGGGAAGAACTGCGTTTAAAGGGGCAGCGGGTATATCCTCCCTTCTAGTACTCAGCACTTGTTAGGGTGCTAACGAGGCCTACAACTACCAGTAGCCATTTCAGGCTGCTCACCTATGGACTATGAAATTTAGGCATCACTCTTTCCTCTTTCTAGCAATGCTACAGGAAGCTGTCCAGACAGCAGGTGGTTTGAACGATTCATCTTGAAGAGCTTAGGTGTTGAATCTAGGCAGCCAGCATGAACACAGCTTGTCTTTTTTTGTTTGTTTGTTTTTAATCTAGAATTTTGACTAGTACCTTTTGAAGGATGCAGTGAAGACTCTTGGAAGCTTCCTTCCAAGGAAGAAATGTATGAAATTTCAATTTGTTGTGTATCTAAGAGTGGGAAGAAATGCACCTAGTCCATGTGTCAACCACTGTCTATTACTCAGGAGAACCAGATTATAATGAACTATCGTAACAGGAAACAATAGCAAAACAACTTTATAATCACATGAGTTTCAAAACACTCTTCGGACTCTCACAACTATCATAATGAAGTTATGTATGATCTCAGCTTCTAAATGAGTGTCAACATAGACTTGACCTTCCTAGAGGTAAAGAAAGACCAAAATCTAGCTTTCTAAAGTTTTAAAACTAACAGTAATAAACCTCCTTTACCACCATCAAGTTATTCTGAAAGAAATTCTAACCCACTGACTCTCATGGTAAAACTTCAGATTTTGTGATATTCTCTCTTGCTCTTTGCAAAATCACAAAAATAGATCTGGAAAAAAAAAAAAAAACAAACCAAAAAACAACCCACCAACAAACAGTCACAGCTGCTTCTTAAATCACCACATTTACTAAATATAGGCAAGGAAGCCAGACTAACTGCTCTACATCTTTCTACTCTGGCATATTCTTGGAAGTTTCACAACAAAACAAGTACCAGAAGGAAGGTCACAAAAGGCATAAGGAAAGGCCCGTTTGTTGTCAGACAGTACATGTTTTAAAAAGCATAAATAATTTCTGCAGTTCAGGCTGATTTGAAGGATTAGAATAAAATGGAAGTAAATTCTGTGTATTTATAAGCTGGCATAATAAGCATGTCAGAAGTGAAATCAAGAGTATGTAGACCTGATGCTTAACAGAAAATAAATTGATCAGGTGGACACAGATTATTTTTTAATACACACCTTCTAAGCAGCAAAGGGATAAATGGCAGGTTAAAGAGTGGAAAGCACAAAACCTTTTATTACAAACTAATATGACTGGAGCAAACAACTGCTCTGCATGTATAACAGGATGGACATCAACACTAGACGATCAGCAGGCCACAAAGGATCTTAGACAACATTAACAGGATTAACTGGATTCTCAGCCAGCATAACTATTAATAAGAAACAAAAAATTTGGGAGAATCCTCTATCTTCCGCCCACACCTGATGCTGCCAGTATTGCTGTCTTGCTGCAACCTCCTGCCAATTCCCTCACCAAGCCATGGACCAGACTCATGGTCTTTGTCTCACAGTTTCTCATCTAAGAGTGACTATCAGAGTTCCTTCAGTCTACTTACCATGGGAATGCACACTTTTACAAGACGCATTTATCCATTTCTGGACACCACACCAATGCCAGAATTTATGCACAGATGAAAATTTCTAAAGGCCTCTGTCCATTTTCCATGATATGTTTATTTTCACTTTTTGGCCTATACTGTTTTTAGGAAGCTGGTCACTAACCCTGGAAAACACTTCTGTGCATGCAATCCATGAGGAAGAAGTGAAAGCAGGCAGCGTGGTTACTAGGAAGCTTGAATTTATGTAAGAAGTTAAGCTTATGCAGAACCAGGCCCTTGTATTTCGGAACAGGATGTATTTCACTCTGTACCTTACATATTCAGAGGGACAATAGCTTGGGGTTCTGAATTTAAAGTCCAGAAATTAAAAGTCATACAGGGTTCCCACAGCACCCATTACTCTTGCCTCTGGTACATATGCAGTGTTTTGCATTGTTGTTTAAGATAAGAAATTTATGCCCTGAAGTGTATGTAAAACATTACCAACTTATGTTTCCCACAGCTGCTATAACTCTGGAGTTCTTGGCTTTTGTGCATTTAAATTAACAATTATAACAATACACCAAAGTCTTTTCTCGTTCTGAAATTCAATTCCAGATTCTTTTTTACTGTATATAAACAAAACACTTACATTGATCTCCCACTGAAATAAGCTCCCCTTCTCAGCGCGCTCTGAAAATACAGAACATTCTAAAAAGCTGCTGCTCCTGCACAACATCAGATTTACATACCTAACATCTTCTCAAATGTAAGGCTTTTATTTTTCAGCACATCATGGTCACTTGCCCTAGTGAAAGATCGTATTCTTGGTGTGTATGAAATCTTCTAATTTTGACATTTTGAAATTACCAACTCCCAAAAAACAACATCTAAGAAGGCAGTGAATGTGTGAAACACAGTTTTATCCCCTATCCCATTAAAACCTGCACAGTATTTTAGTTACTCCTTTGTACCTATCACCTCCTCCTCCTCCTTGCTATAAAAGAAGCTTCCAAACAAATGAGTACGAAATGTCTCAGTCCAATGGGTGACTTGTTCAAAAAAATTAGAATTGACAAAAATGTGGATATGGAATAAATATACTTCCTGTCATGTTTAAATAGCACTTGAATACTATTTGCAAGGTGCAGTGGAAATGCTATATCATGGCTTAAACTAGGTACTGAGCACCTGGTGGGAAGGCAGGACCAACCCAGGGGAGCTCGGGTGCATGTAGTGCACCTGAGTGACCAGAATGGTTGGAGCCCCTTCCCAGACCTCATTTAAGGACTGGCAACGGAGGTAGGAGTATCTTGTCTGGAGATCTCTGCCTATCTAAGGACTGTATGATCCTCCCTGACATAAGTAAATTCTTTTCCCTCTTTTTGCACCCAGTGCTATTACGTCTGGGCAGATTATCCCTTGTCTCAGTCCACACCTATTACGTCTGGGCAGATTATCCCTTGTCTCAGCCCACACCCTTGTTGCTCCTCCTTCTTGTAACGTAAGGCTAATCCTCTTTTCCTGGAAAATAAGTAATTTTTTTTTGAACACATTAAAATTTTCCACTGGGTCTGCATCAAAGCTGTAAAACTCTAGCCTTAACAGTCATGCTTGTTGAAAAACCCTATGCAGGATACTTAGGTGTCAATGGTTTACCGGGCTGGATCGGCCCAGTTCTGTGACAACTGGTGCGGGAGACCCGCAGACCCACGCCCCAGGAAAGGGGAAGGGGGAAAGGGAAAAGGGAAAAGGGAGATGGGCCTAGAAACAAAACAGTGGCAACGATCTGAGGAGGAAAGCTAATTTACTAAATAAGATATCAGAAAGCAAAATAACAGAATATAATACAATATAATTGGAATTGAGGCTAATGAATCAAATAAAATGAGCAAGAGAGAGTGTCCGATAAACTGAAGGCTAACGCTGAAGGCAAAACGGCAGCGAGCATCCACTGCTGAGTTAATCCCAAAGGAAAGAGAGTGTCCCGTGACCGCAGAGAGTTTTTATTTTTTCCCTCTGAGTGGAAAATACGTAAAAATGGAAAGCATCGCAAAGTCCTCTGGGGAATGTAGTTGTTCGTCTCTTCTGAGACAGGTATACCCATAACTACTGATGATCCATGGAGCTGGAGCATTGACTCTTTAACTCTTAATGCACTGCATGATGTTATGATGTGGAATACCAATGCCAAAAATCATAAAACCATGACATTAGGAAAATAAAAGATGTTTACAGTTTTAGTTCTTGACACTTCAATACTTGTACTAATACATAAATACCCTGTGTTTATAAAATATAAATCCATGAACATGGAACAGGTTTTTTTTTTTTTTCTTGTGATTATATGAGAAGAGCTGCAGAATGAAACAAATACTAGAAAACGTATTTCAGAGTAAACTGCTAAAGGACAGAAATTTATTCAGATAAATGAGAGTTAATAGTCAATTTCCCCATATCATTAAGTACTTACAAAAAAAAAAAATTAAAATTAATTCCGAGAAGAATCTTTCCAACTGTAAGAGAATGTGAGAACCAGCAGCTAAAAACTGTATTTCAAAAATGCAAGACAGAAAAAAGGTACAAATTGTGAGCAGAGAAAGTAATTAAGCATTGGAATAATTAGGACAGATCACTATCAATCTTTGGCCTGTAAAAAAATTAAAATTAATTTTTCTGCAGAAGGCACTAAAAATATTCCGTGGCCTTGGTCATGAAGAAGATCATAACTGTGTCATTCTGTGTGTTATATCAGAAATAGCCTTAATTAGTGATTTTGGTTATTGGGCTTAAGAAGCAACACAAAGCTCAGTGATTTTCATAGTACCATAGCCTCTGCCAAGAGAACCACACTTCTGGAATTTTGAAGAGGAATCTAAAAGCATAAGAACATCATGGTTTAGTGTGTATAAACGAAAATACTTCATGACACCTAAATGGTCAGGCTGAATTTCAAAAATCTACTGCACATACGCTTTATGGTTTAATATTATTTGTTGCAACAAGGAAAAAAAGAAACAAACAATATAAATGGTAATGAGAAGATGTCTTTTTCACATTATTTAAAAGTCAGACTAATACTATAATCTTAACAAAGATATTGGGCTTTTCACAATTACAACATAATGATGTCCAGATGGTGTCTGTCTGTAGGGAACAAGAAGAACAAAGGGATTTACAAGCTAAAATTCAGTGAAAAAATCCCGGTCTCGAGGAAGACTGACCTACTAGTGGAGGTGTTGAAAGAGTGACTTGAGTACAACAAATAGCACCTATAAAGACATTCTGTTCCACTTTTTAAGAGGAATCCTCACAACACAGTGAGCAGAGGAGTCTGGAATACGCATTCCAGTGATATAAATGGGAGAAAGAACAGTTCATATAACATAGCCTAAAGGTTTTTCAGTCATCTTCTCTACATTTGTGTAGATTATTTATTTTAAGAGCTGTAAAAATTATGTACCAGCCACTGAGTTATCAATGATAGCTGCAAGTTTTAAAGCTGTGCGTTAACAAAATAGACATATGGTGACTTGGAAAGACAAGATTAGAAAGAGTTTGTAATTTTTCCCTTTGAAGCCTCACTGTGTTGCATAGTTGGAAGTGTCACTTTAGTCATCCTAAAGTAGAATTATTACACAAAGACATATGCATTCCATTTTTTGTAATGCAATACCCTTATGTGTAAATTCCACCCACAGTGTTCAAATGCAGGCTTACAATGGGACTTCAGAGAAAGTGGTCTTCAAGAAAGATGATTCAGGCTAGAATGGTACACTCTTAAATAAAGCTTCCGAAATATAAATGAAAGAATTAAGGTAGCTAATATTCTGATGGGAGAAGAAGACAAAGTAGCAAAGAAATATGTACTGGAAAGCACTGCATACTTGGAAAATTAAATTACTCAGAGTTTAACTGAATTTGACCTCTTTCATTATTTAGAAATTCAGAAGTTTTGTCAATTTTGTACATGATAAGAACCATGATTTACCATAACAGGGAGTTGCAACGAAGACAAATTTCAGAACTTGACTTTTATTAAGAAGAATGTAAAACAGAATATATTCTAACCAGTGGTCTATATTAAATACTCAGGGAATGACTGTGCTCAAGAATAAAGGATGGAATTTGTCCACAAACAGCCAAGAACATTACATAATTCCTATCACAAAGGATCAACTTTTTTTACTGGTTTGAGTATTTTGTGCCAGTACACAGAGGAGGTAAAGAAAATGATCATGATGACTTCTGGGCCTGGCACACTGATACCAAATGCATTAAGTGCACTTAAAGTAATGAAAAAGTTAACACAAACATTAGTGGATAGAAAATTAATTGATGGGACTATAATTAAAGACACACAGCCTTCTTAGTTCTTTTTGAATATTGATCTGCTCTGATCAGACTAATTTTCATTTTTATCAGATTTCAAGTTGGTAAATATAGAATACTGTGCAAATACATTACTGTGCAGATAGATTAAGACATCTGCAAGTTGTCTGACCTCATAGCTAAACTTCCTCTTGGAAAGTTACAATTTCAAGACATCTTATTCTAAAAACTGGTTAGCTAAAACAGATTCCAGAAACAGGTATCAATTATTGGATGAGTACTAACTACTGAGACCTCGAAAGTATCAAAAAACTGTTGGTTCCTACTCAGTATGTAATTGATACTTTGGAAATAACAGTAATGAATTTTACTTATGACACAAATTTAAGAGTGTAAATCATGCTAAAGACAGGGCAATCCAGACCCATACAGACAAAAGGCACTCCACTTACAAAGCTCTACCTTTGAAACCATATGTGTAGACCACTATTTTATATTTTGGAAAACAACAATCATGGAAGGGATTTAGGAACGAAGATGAGCAAGTAATCGAGAAAGATTGTCAAGAGCTGAAGCTTTGAAAGAAAACTGTGGAAGTAATAAGATTTTGGAAGTATACATGGGTGAGGAAAGAGTAGGAGGAAAGAAATATGTGTAGCTCTGTATGTAGTACTGACAAGAATGAGACTTCATACCATTACAACTTCTGTTACATGCATTTCTAAAAGCATGCTGATAATCTTGAGTGAGAAAAGAGACAGAAAATGAGCTGAAGAATAGAGATAATGCCCCACAATTTAAAGAGACCAATCTGTCTAGTTTATAAAAAAGAAGAGTGAGATATGAGCTGACTAAACTGTATAAGCTCCATCAAGTTTTATAACAGGTCCTGAGAAGAGCACATTTTCAAACCTCATTAAGCTTTTGTCAGAACCAGGCTATATGCTACTTACTGTACTACTCTACTTGAAACCTAACCTAACACATTCTATACTGTCCACTCCCAAGTGTCTGTCTTGACACATTTTTACTTGGCCAAATTCTATGGCACATACCAGGCTGCCAGATGCTCTCACAATAGCCACTGGTATCTGCACATTGGAGTGCAGATGCTAAACTGGTGTGGGTTGATCACAGAATTTCCCAAGAGCTGCTGCCCCCTAAACCTACATCTGCAACTACTGGTTTCTCAGCTCATTTGGAAGTTAGAGATGCAACATTCAGGACTCTCATGCTTTAGATAGCCAGGACAGTGAACTGACAAAAAAGATGCATGTCCCAGCTGATGGTTTAGTCAACAAATCTCATTGTTCTTAGGACTGTATGAGAGAAGAAAAGAACAAAAATCAGCAATATTGAGATGTCAAGCCCACGTACTGCTTAGATTAAACAATCACCATTAATGTGAATACACATGTGGACTGGCAATCAAAAAAAAGACTTTAGCTTTGCTTTTTTTTTTAAGTAAGTAGATTTCTTATTCCGTAAAATGTGAAAGCAAAGCCTGAAATTGTTATCTAGTTATAAATTCTGATCTAATAATTCATAACCCAAATGGCAACTAATGAGGGTTTTTATTTTTAGGAGAACAGATGCAGAGTCGCGTTAGAAATAAAATTAAAAATTCAATGTCATGAATTTTGTGATCCAGAACTCAGGATATTAGGACATTTGGGATTGACAATACTGTAAAATGATATTTTTTCTAGCCAAAGAGACTCCATCAGTCAAATTAAATTCTATGAAGTCTTTGAAGACTGAAAGTGATTAAAATATTTAGAAGTTTGAGGAATAATATCTGTCCTTTTCTCCTTCAGCCAATTTTTGCCACTTCATTTATTTTACAGACTAAGAAAACAGAGGGGGTTTCTGTTCATACAGACATAGTCAGATATAATCTTTATTTATTTTTCTGATAGTGAAAATGGGAATGTAAAGAAGCTTTCCTATGGGTGAATTTAATCCATTCATGACAGTTATGTATTACCTTGTCTTGCTAATTTTTAAATGCATGTCCATTTTTTAAAAAACTCAATTAAAAGAAAAAACCCTTTAAATTGTCAGAGGAAACATTTGTCAGCTTCAGGCCAAGCTTCACCAAGAAGCCTGAAGCTCAGTTAAGTATCCATCTTCTTATAATTAATCAGGGTTTTTTTTTTTTTCCTAAGAAAAATATCTACAAAATGGAAAGAACGGATAAGTCCTAGAGAATAATTGCTCTTGAAGGTTAGAGATTTTCAAATACTCATTAAAGAAATGAACTGATTTAAAATAAAGTACTGAATTTTCTTTCCTGATAAATTTCAAGAAAATTGAGAGGTCCACTTTGATTTATGCAGCAAAATCTGTCTCCCTTCATTGCCTCCAGTGAGCTGATAACTCATTCCCTTTCAAAAGCTCTATGCTCAGTTGATTATACAGACTTGGAAATAAAAACAAAACAAACAAACAAACAAAAAATATCCAAAAAGTTTTCACAGATATCAACGGTGAAAACCTCAGCTGGAAATACACACACATCAGCCATCTCCCTCTGTAACCTCAGACTGTGCCATTTTTTAGCCGCAGTGTCATGGAAGAAGACCTTAAAGAGTGCTGGTATGTTTCTGTGGGAAGAACAGGGATATATGCTGGCTCTGCAGTAAAGCAGCTGCACTCTTGCTCTCTAACCAAACTAGTTTGCAAGCTGGCAGTGGGCTACATCCTTCAGCCACTTCACACATCTAGTGCTGGTTTCTACCTGCACGTGGTAACTCCCTGTTCGCATCTGTGGTATGACAGGCGCACAGTTTCACTCCACATTCATCAAGCCCAAATTGCTCACTTCCCCCCAGGTAACATGCACTTCTGCCTGGAGAGACATGCCTTATTTGCAATTCAAACAACCCAAGACAAACAAAAGTGTTAGGGAGAAAGAATTACACTTTTCCCCCTCTCAACCCACCTCCAAAGTAAAAAGTGTTTCAAACTCTATGATAAAACTTCCATCATTCAAAAATACAGTTGTTTTTTTTTTTCTTTTCCAGACAATAAAGGCAGAAAAAATGGACAAATCTGCAGGTACTCCACTGATAAGGTTTAGTTCTCTTCGTATCTTCTAAATCAAATCAATTTTCAGACTTCCCTACACAAATATCAAAATAACACCCAGTAATTACTAGCAGTAACTACTACAGTAATTTCTAATAAATAATTTGGGAGTTCCACTGAATCTTCTCCTCTGGGCTTTGCAGATGTCTGACAGCAAGAACTAGGAGATCAAGGAAAACTGACTGTGCTTACTGGCAGCAAATCCAAATTTCCCAAACTGGAAGAAAGCTGGTGCTGCCTGAGTGATAGGACATGGCTGGATGGATCAGTGGTTTGAATTGCTCAGATGGGCCTCCATTCTCCTCCACCAGTCTCCAGCTCCCTCGCAGCCCCAAACCTTATCATGCTTGCTGTTATCTCTTAACTGTTGTGAAGGGCCATGGCAGCTGCAAGGTGCAGACATGCCAGAAATGCTTTCATTGACTAGCTCAGACACTGAACACACAGTGAGGCTGTATAAGCTATGTCTGCACAAGGAATCCCAGCATATTCAGAGTGTCACTGAACCAGAATTGAAGCTATTGGAAATGCACAATAGTGCCCCAACTGTGCTTTTAAATGAGATGTAGGCATACTCTGAATTTGTTACTCTAAATGTGAGGATTGCTTTCCCTACTTATCTTTATACATCACCTCAACTTCCCCCTCCCAACATCTCTTTACTCTCAAGTCTGAGGTTCCAAGACACAGAGTTGCTTCTCTTTGGAAAAGAAATTGTATCTTGCCTGTTATTTCCTCATAGTTGCATCAGTTACAGTGAAATAATGCTAAATATGTCTAGCAACTAGCTAAACTGTAAGTACAAACATCCCCCAACATCAATACTATTTCTCAGAGGCGTTAGCCCAATGTGCTAAATTATAGATGGTAAGCAAAAAGAACCAGGGCATGGATTTCTGAAGAAAATTTCAACTACCTGAAAATGTTTTACTTCTCAAGTTAATCTTGGGTGATATGATTTTGAATCCCATTTTATTCAGTGGAAGCCCTAAATATTAATGTTCCTAATCAGTGTATAAGTCTGAACCTATAAACCCAAAGCAAAGCAGAATTGAACATTATAAAGAAAAGGTCAGAAAGCTAAGCTGCTCAGGAGAAATTTACTCAAGAAGAGGATAATTAATTATCATTTAAGATGGATTCCCAATACAGTAACAGAAACTACAGTCAGCAGGGGTTTTATGCTAACCACAGCTAAGCAGGTGTTCTAACAGTAGAATATATAGCATGGGAAATAGACAGGTGAATCATGTACAGCTGTTAGCTTGACTTCTCTTCTGAAATGTTATTGTTGAACAAAAAAGAACGGTTGAGGCATGTTGGATATTACCTACTATTGGATAGGAGGGTGCAACATTCTCTCTTAGCTCCATTTCCAGGATCTTCTGCAGTTCAGCACAGACACTGTAAACTCACTGTACAATGTTCTTTTGTTTTCTATTTCCACGATAAAATTGTTTTGCTAGTGAAAATCAATTTAAAAAACTAGAACCAAATTGGATCATATATACGTATGTGTGTGTGTTTAAAGACAGAAAGAAAATTAATAACGTACATGTGGAAGGAACCCAGCAGTGGGTATTCTGATTACATCATCACTGGTGCTGGTTGAGAAACATAAAAGCTATTAGAGCTATACTAGAATATTCCCACAAGGCAGCACTGCAAATATGCCCCCAAGAATTCAGTGATAAAATAGAGAAAATTGAACAAGTATGATAGAGAGCCAGAGTGAAATGAAGCACAAAAAGAAGTGCAACCCAAAAAGCTTAAAAGGGGGAGAAGGGTGAAAACACTGAGGAAAGAGTAACTCTGAGGGAAGTGTGAGCCAGTGCAACTGCAAGAAGAAAATAGAAACAGGATTTTGCATGAGTGAGGCTGAAGGGAATAAAGGGTAATCAAGCATAAACATGAAATAAAAACCAGGAGTGAGAATGAGAGCACAAGTGAGCAATAGAGCATGGCAGAGTGACAGGCTGGGATGTGGTAAGATACAGCAAAAGTAGGAAAAACAGATGAAAAAGATTTTTAATATTGAATTTTTTTTTTCGCTTTTTCCTTCATTGTTTATTGGAAAAGAACCTTTTACATGAAAATAGACCAGCATGCAATGCAAGAATGATAGAAGAGCTCCAGTGATCACAAAATATTCTAAATAAATGAGACATCTGGATATTTCTTTCAGTTTTGTCCACCAATTTGAGGTGGTGAGAATGAGGACAGTATGTTCACTATAAAACAGCAAACAGTGAGAACCGGAGACAATTAACTTGAAAAGAACAGCTAAGAGTTTAAATGTTTTCTGTTACTTACTGAACTATTCTTATGTCATAGTCCACAGCAAAATCAACCAGATGTGTAGTATCTCCATAAAAAGTCTTCAGTGAGGAATTAGGATCAGAGTCGCTATGAGCAGTGATTAGTGGCAAATATATGTGAGAAAAGTTCTACTGCTCAGCTGTAGTTACATTAAAAATATTGATTATGAAACCAGGAAATATTTCTCAATTCACATAACTTGAAAGGAACACTAATATTCAAACCCTCCTTTGGGTAGCAACAGTTACGGTGTGCAAATTATTCTGCCTATCCTAGTAACAGCCTTAATGGACCTCTTAGACTCCTTTCATTTCTACACTACAGGTCCAAGGATTCTTTCCAGGAGTTTCAAGACAATCTCTCCACCTACGTAAAATGTCAAGCAGAAGTAAGAGTAAGCTATTTCACTTACTGTTGTTACTGCCAGAGAAACTGCTTATTTTGTTTTTTGAAGACTGCCTGGAGTTTATTAGTGTGAGAGTATTAAAGTCAAAAGGTTGGTTGGCTTCCCTGTGAACAGGCAAACTCTCAAAAATACTGATTTCATTTAACCTTTCTAGTCATATTTATTTTATAAAAGATTCCATTTGTCATGTTCATGTCATACTCTTGACAAACTAGAATAAAAGATTCATATAGATTCATTTATACCTTGAAGATCACTGAAGGTCTCTGTGGTGAGCAAAATCTTTATTTGTGCATATCCAGTCTCAAATTTGGATCTTACATACTATATTTCACCATCACTTTTCTAAAAAAACTTCATACAGAAAATATTATAAATAATAACGAAATAGACAAAGAAAATAAGTTTCTTTACCTTTATCCCTTTTACCTTAAAAATTCTCAAAACTCAAACTGCATCACAAAACCAAAAGAATCCTTATTTTTCCAGCAACAATAAAAAGAGTTGCTCATCAGAATGCTGCTAGTAATTCTATTGATGTACAATTCAGGATAGTTTCCAACTCTGTCTCCTATACTTAGAATAGCTTTGCAATGCTAAAGAATCATTTGATGAAGAGTGTAAAAAGCATATGGAAAGAGAAGTGAGTCCAAAAGAAAGTTGATTCCATCTATTCGCTTTCATACATAATGTAACGTTATATTTCAAAGAGACTGACTTATCATTCTGTTGGAAATCTATAGACATAGACAACATAAATTTAGCACCATGAGTGCAAAAAGCATACAAGAAAAGATAGGTCAGGGTCAAAGCTTTAGGCCTACTTAAGTTGAAAAAAGCATCAAAATATATGGATGCAACATCAGCACACAAATGATCCTTATGTTATATATTTAAATATGGACAAATGTGTTATTAAATGCAGTTCTACCTGAGAAACTCACTGTGCAAAGAAGAGTCATCTTAGGTAACCATGGCTAAATGGGGCTTGGGCCAGTTCAGTTTTCATGATGCTATGAAAATAGAAGATGGCCACTTATTACTAATCTCACTACATTATTTTTTTTTGCAGGACTGAGGGCTGCTTACCCCTGTGCTTCGGTCAAACACAAATACAGTAACTATATTTATTTTTAATATTCCTCCTCCTGTGCCAGTATGTTACAGCGTTTTTCCTCATTGACAGACTTTCCTCTTGTGCAAAGCTTCTGAGGGGCTCTTTGTATTTGCTAATGATGGACACTAACTCCTCATAAATAAAACCAAAGTTATTGGGAGCCACAGGTTCTCAGAATCTCTCAGAATCAAGTTTGTATTCTGCAGAACACTTTCAAGTATCTATCAAGACCGGAAGCACAACAGGAGAAAAATCAATGTGTCACGTAAAGAAATAAAAGGTGGATCAGAGCCTCTTCAATACATGCCGTATGTTTCTTTACAAATAGCATTCTGTGAACCACCCACTTTGAAAGACATCCACTTTCCCACTCAAGTGCTTTGAGTAGTTCAGGTTACACAGAGATTGTCACTCCTTAAAAGAAGACTTACAAGCAGCATTCCCGAGGCTTAACAGCTTTCCTTTTTCTCCATCAACACTTCCTTTCCTTTGCATAAAATGGCTGATGTGACTAATTAGTCCCCAACACTTCATTATAATAACAATAATATTACCTAACCTATATAGTGTTCTTCATCAGTAGATCAAAAGTACTCAGTAAAGAAGGCAGGTGTCATTAATTCATCAAGAAATGCTAAAGAAATCATCAAATGTGATTCTGTGTGATTCTGATTAAATCTGCTGACTGAATCCTTAAAAATACTGTTTTGAAACAACGAAGAAGCCAAAACATAAGCTCCAAATAATAAACCTTCTCAAAGGAGATTATGGTTTGCCCAGTGGAACCCAGGAGGAGGACTCCATGAAGAAAAAAGGGTATATATTCTTGAAGATACCACACAGGATTAAGAAGGGACCTTCTTGGTTATTGAGCTAAGGCCCAGTTGCCCCATACTGATATAGTATATAAGCCCTTTCTTAAACAGGTCAAATTTTGCCTTTGAACTATTGAGAGACTTTTCCCTTTCATTAATTCCACTGAGAGGCTGTGCCAGAAGTACACTGATCTGATGAACAGATACCATCCTTCAATTTCCATCCTAAGTGTGTTGTTGATCTGATAAAATCCATTTGTTGCGGTATTAACAATATCTGTTTATCTAAAAAAACTCTGTCACACCTTGTGTATTTACAAATCTCTCAATCTGGTAAAGGAAAAATGCACATAAGTCTCCCATTCTAATAAGTAGCAAGGTCTACCAGATTTTGCCATAGGCTTTTGACATACAAACATTAGCCAGTGCCTTTCAGTGTCAAAGTCAGCTTTCCTAAGTAATATTTATTAAAAAGCCATGATTTAGCTCCAGTGCCATAACAATTACCAAGAGCCCACTACCATGTATTAAGATTCTTCTTTCTCAAGGTGCCTTATTTCATACTTACAAACACTAAATGTGCCATTCTATTGCCCTGCTTTAGAAAAACAACACCTTCTGATGGAGATTTTACAACCCCCTTATCAGGACTCCTCACACTTCCAACATTTAGAACCAGTTTTCATCCTGCAAACATCCACCTATATTTCCCACTGCTGCAATTAAAGGGTGTATCTTGTTCTGTTCAGTTCAAATCTACCTGTGTATACAATGAAAAGTCTAGCTGGCTTGCAGTTCTAGGTATGAACGTGCAGTCCTCATCATCCTAAGAATTTCACTATTTATCAACTTCTCTCTCTTTTAAACAGGCTGAAAAGAGGTTTGACTTCCCATACGCTTTAGCATGGTACTAAGATTCACTTCTTTCTCAACAAAGTGTTCAGACAAAGTACTTCAACAAATGTCTAACATTAGCACATTTGTGAAGTTCTGAACTTTTTTGACTCTACTTTTGCTATCAGAACAGGTAGCAGAAGCCTCTTCATATGCTTTCTTCTCTAGTCTCCCTGGCTGACATTACCATCAGCTTGGTAACAGCATTCTGCTGTTTTCTTTGCAAATAAATAATCAATAGGGATCATTAGGAGGGTCTCCCTGTATGGATTCCAACAGCCATTATCTCATGTTCATGTTCAGTCAGCCATCTTGAAATAATGACAAAGCTAACTCTTTCAGTTCTTCTCTAATTTGTCTTCCTTTTCTCCAGTATCAGCATCTAGAAGTATATCATAGAATATCCTAAGACGGAAGGGGCCCATCATCAAGTCCAACTCCTGTCTCCACACAGGACCACTCTGATTTAATATAAGTGTTTTTCTTTCATTTCATACATGTATGGAAAAAAAAAAGTTATTCAAAACTTAAGTGTTCTAATTATTTCTTCATTATTTTGTGATATACTGGAACACTTGATTAAAGTACAGAGGAAGAAATACCACTTAAGTTCCAGTCTTTTCACGTTATTTTTAAGCACAGAACCTCTGGTTGTCTTATTAGGCAGCTGATCATGAAAAGAGCTGCCTGGAAGTCTAGAGAGACTTAAACTGGCCATAAATAATCTTTGAACTGTTTGTCATCACTAAAACTGCCTCACTTGCAGCTCACTTTCCTCTTTTTCTTCCATACATACTTTTCAGTGTTGTATTCCCTCTTGAGAGGACCAAGTAGGCAGATTTTCTGTATTCACAGAATGAATCACAGAACTGCTTGGGTTGAAAGGGACCTCAAAGATCATACAGACCCAGGACCCCTGCCATGGATGGTGCTGCTAATCAACAGATCAGGCTGCCCAGAGCCCCATCCAACCTGGCCTTGAACACCCCTTGAAGGGATGGGGTATCCACAGCCTCTCTGGGCAGCCTGTGCCAGTGCCTCACCACTCTTTAAGTGAAAATTTTCAACCTGACAACTAACCTAAATTTCCCTAAATTTTAACCTAAATTTCTAACTAAATTTTAGATTAAAACTATTTCCCCTTGTCCTATCACTATCAGCCCATGTAAAAAGTTGGCCTCACTCCTGAATATAAGATCCTGCCCGGATTACTTCAAAAAACCCAGCTCCTAGCATTTTGATCAGTTCCCTACAAATCAACTGTTTATGACAAGTAACAGTAACACTTGAGTGGGGTGTTTTCCTCCCTGCTATTCATTACCTCCTATATCCTTACCTAAATACTTCGGTCCTCAGCTTTTGCCACACAATTAGAACACCTCTCTTGGGAGATTCACTAAAAACACAGCTCCAAAACCTCACCTCATCTTTTAGCGATTCCTACTCTTTCTCACTGACTGAAGACCCAGTTCTGACAGCTCATCATTGACACGGGTAAGCTTTCCAGCAGTAGGAGCTTTTACATTTCCTGTCTGCCTCTAAACAAAACTGTTTGTTTCCAAAAGAAGTATCTCACTCTTAGAAATAATGTTCCATCCTCCCCTGTATACCAGGTTTGATGTTCAGAGACTGCAGTCCAGTATGCTTAAAAATACCATTATGCTTTGCCTCAGGTTGACAATATTATTCTATATCTGGCTCTCTTCAGTGAATCTGCAAAATAAGCTATTATGCCAATCAAGAGAAAAATATTATTAATTGCTGTAGATTTGTTGTGGGGGAGATTCTGCTCTCTTTACTGGCAGCAAATGCAACAATAGCAATTTTTTTCTAAACTGATGTTTTTTTATATGATTTACAGGCCTATTGTGTTTTCAGTCCCCAAGGTAGAAAAGTAGCTATTGATGGCAACAAAGTTATTCTTTGTAAAAGGCCATTTTTAATAAAGCTCAGGTAGCTTCTGTGACTAGAAAACTTACAGGCCTGCAGCAGTCACCCAGGCGAGCAGTGCAGACAGAGGGCATTTTGGAAGTTGAAAACACTGCAGTGATACAAGAAGAGAGAGGAAATAAATAAATCTCCCCAGAACAGCAAAGTGCCAGACTGAGGACCTCTCTTTTCTGCACAGATACTCAGAATTAATAACTGATTTTTGGAAAAAGTTTTTTGCGTACCCAACCTGAACCTCTCATATGCTATGAATTTAGGATGGTCCTGTGTGGAGCCAGGAATTGGACTCAGCGACATTTACAGGCCCCTTCCAACTTGGGATATTCTACCATTGTGTGATCGTGAAAAATGTGAGGGGGCCTGCTTTTTAAGCAAGAAAAAAATTGACTCAAAATTCTGGAAACACAGGCATAGTAGCTTTCAACAATGAGCTGCTTAAAATTTTATGTAAGCTAGTGCTTTAACACCATAGGCTGTATAAATTAACCAGCTACACCATTGTTCAATCAATGTATCCATGGTCTAGGAAACAAGGTCTAGCTGGCACATACAGAGGACTAATCATTTTGCTGTTGAGATCCCTGTGTTGTTTTCTTTTAGTTCAATCTGTTCTTCTCTGACTTACAAAACTGTAATGTGCTGCTCCCAGCAGAGAGCTTCTACTGAGAAACTGATAAAACAACCCTCCGAATAGGTAGGAGATGCAAATTAGCACCTATACAGACAGGTCTTTGGTATTTATTTATTTATTTATTTATTTATTTATTTTTTTGCTAGAAGGTGACAGACAGTAGGAGCATCACTTCAGAAAATTATTTTGCTAGTTTTAGGGCTTCTCTATATGGTAAACTTGTGCCAGTCTAAGATGACATGCCATTTTAAACAGCTATTGCTATATCAACTAGCATAATATCCTACATAACTGCTTTCACAGGTCCACATGTCATTTTGGAAGCTGTTTCAATTGAGCTGGAAAAAGCTGCTTTAACACCGTGATAATGCTATCCTGCCAATGACACATATCAGTCCTGGTGTAAGTTATGAATTTATGTGGATTCTTTCTTTCTACCTGATTCATTTTGAACATCCTCATTGTACCACAGATCTAACAATACTTCCTAGGCAAAATCAAAATGAAAAAAAGTGAAAAATCAGGAGCTGAGGATAGAGGGAAAGGAGCATTTTATAAGGGAAAAAGTAGTGATATACATTGCAAAACAACAATTCTCTCAGTTTTCAACATTTGCATTTAATTCATCTGCCTCTGGAATACAATAAAATCCATGAGTTCCCGAACCAGCTTTGTTCAAGAAAGCATTTTCTTCTCTCCATCTCCTGACAGTGGTCTTCAATTAAAGCCTGCAATGATGAAACTTGCTGAGATTGACAGAGGAAATAAAAGGAGAGAAACCACTGAAATGCATCTTCAGAAGATTATTAAATGTCCCGCAGACATTGGTGCGAGTGACAGCCGCCAGAGCTTAGTGGAAAAAAAAAGAACCAGAAAATTAAACTTCTCATTGGATCTGATGATGATGAATATCTCTTCTCTGATGAACTGAAACTGCTTAATCGTTGCTATTAATACCAAATCACTGAGGTGCAAGTATGGTAGCTGAAGAGAAAGGGGGCATGAGAATGTTTAAAACTGGGGAGAGAAAGAAAAGATAAATAATTTAGGTATGTTTTGCTTCTAAATATTAAGTGTGCTAAAGCAAGGCACTCAGAATGAAGCCGGGAGTTGCTAGCAGTGGCTCTGAAGTCAGGTTATTGCATGGCAAAGCAGAACTCTTGGGTAAATAAAGTCACACGATTTAAAGGAGATAAGTAGTAGATTTCAATTGTTTGGTTAAAGGCATTTCAATTCTACAGGAAGATGTCTTAATTCATCACAGCTCCATTCAAGCGCATGTGAACAGGCAACTAAGACCTTCGTCCAACTCAAATGTGTTAGATAATTGCTATTTTCAGATTTACTTTCCTCTGTGTATATTGGCAAAGCTTTAAAGAGAACTTGTTGGAGTTCCTTGGAAACCAATAATTAAATGTAGCTGTGCAGACAGATTTTTATACTGGCTCCCTATAAGAATATCTTGCAAAACGCAAACTCTCTGTTGAGATTTTTCCTTTAAACCCTTGGGTTTGTAAGGCACTGAAGCAAAAGGTGAAATGGCTAAATCCATTACAGTTAATACCCCTAGAAAACATTCTGAGTGTATTACATTTTCAGACCAAAAGAAACCTCTGTTAAAGTCTGTATAGATCACTGGAGATACACATTATAATAGTCTGATTAGTAGGGAATAGAAATCAGACTTTTATAGCACTCGGTCATCTGAAAATATTATTCCTGCTAAAGTTAACAAGCAAAATCACTGAGTTAGGTTAAATTAAATCCAGTGATTGGCAGAAAACTTACTGATTATAAAATATTAAAGCTGTGGTATTAGTTCAGTATGATTTTAAAATACTGAGTGACTGAATGCCGTGAAAAAGAAATGAAAAGGCTTCCATTTCTTAATGCTACAAAGGTAACTTGTAAACTCTGTACACTGGTGCTATGTTTTATTTGGGAAATCTAGATTACAAAGACTGCTAAAACATGAGTTCATAGGCCTTGATATCATTAATAATTTGTTTGCCAAATTAGTACTCAAATAAATCTTGTTTCTTAAAGTTAATATAAATTATTTGATTTGACCCTTTCTGAAAGATTTTATTTTCTTTTTCACTCCTGAAAAGATTTTGCAGTCTGAGTCCAGAACAAAGAATACTTCTGGGGAAACAGTTTTCCTAAACAGAGATGGCAATGGATCATCCCGGTAACCAGTTTCTATTAGCTACGGTAAGGTTAGCAATTATCCTATAGATTTATTTCTTTTTACAAATAGCTGTATGTTTTACTAACCACAGTGTTCTCATCTTTTGCTCTCAGGGTGATATTTCTTAAGGGCCTAATTATGTACTGCATTATCTCATAGTCATGACCACTTATTTTACATGAAATTGTTAAAATGATCCTTTTAAAATATTTTTTCCTCATCTATTTCTTATTTTTAACTTCCTCCAGTGAGCCTAGAAAAATCTGGACAAGGATAAAAGCAGGTATCCTTGAACAAGGTGGAATAATATGTCAGAGATATGCTAGAATCCTCCACCAGCTTTAAAATTAAGTTCAGAAACCTGGCTGGAGGTAAAGTTCTGTTAAATTTAGAAGGCATGGGTCAGAGGCAGGGATTAGCGGCTAGCTTTATTCCATCAACTCTACAATATAATATAGCCTGCACTACAGAAGATATTAGAGACAGCAATTGTTAGCAGTCCCTCTGATGCTAAAAATCTACAAATCTTTAAAAGCTAGGAAAACATCGGTAACTGTTCTGTGCAATTTTTTTAGGAGAACCTAAAAGTTTGTCTGCTAATTCCATTTTGAAAATCAAATTAAATAAAAGACTGCTGCCACTATTCTAGGAGAGATGTACTTGAGTAAGGAAGGAAAAATCAAGGATAAAACTCAGGCAATTGGACCTAATGATCTTTTTAGGTCCCTCCCAACCGAACTGTTAAAAAAACATGAACATTAGAAGAGGAAGAAAATGATGCGAAGAAAGCACAACTTCCTCTGAATTATTATATTTACTATATTTAATCGCATCATAAAAGACATAGCTTCTCTGTGTCTTTTACACCAGCAATTTCTTCAAGTAAGAGTATTTCAATCTTCTTGGCTATGGCTTTATTACAGCTCCAGATACAATCCCCTCTATATTACAATAATACTATCCAACATCCTTTGAAATTATACTACACCACCAAAACCTCACTCTTCTGTACGGATAGTGAAATAATGATGCTGTGGTAGCATCAGCAGTTGTAGATGCACTGGTTTCAACCTATTAAGGAAAGACAACAGTCCATAAATAGAAATCAGTGCACAAGCTGAACAGACTGCTCCTGCTTCTCAGACTCGCCAGTCCCTCCCCTAACAGTATCCGTGCTAGCTCAGCTAAATGCCACCACAAGCAGCACTGACCGTACTACAGTCACACCTTCAGTTTATCTTGTATTTTGGGATTTCCATTTCAGGACTTTGTGCCTTAAATCCAATCTTGTAAGCTCCTCCAGGTGTCAGAAAGTGTATGCTGGTGTAAAGTTACAAGGTAATTTTACTGAACATCTACAGGAATAACTATGCAGAGAGCAGATCATGCATCTTTTATTTAGAACAGATACAGACCTGTTATTACAAGCTCACTGGCAGAACACCTCATTATGAAACACTATTCAGACAGCAAAATATTTTAACTAGGCTTATATAAGTTGTTATCCTTAAAATAAATAAATAAATAACAACGGTAAATTTACCAGAATAGAATCAAGTTCTCTTATGAGCTATGCATTTAACTTATAAAAATGTGATGAATCCAGCATTCTTACAATTTCAACTTTAGTCACTCCCTCCCGCCCCAGTTACAGACCTCTGCAAACCCTGACATTTAACGATTTAAAAACTGAGCAGAATTCTAAAGGGGTGGGTGGGGGAAATGACTAAAAATTTGACGGTTACATCCTGAACTTTAGCCCTATTTCAAAGAACTATGCAAAAGGATTGTCGTGCTACAGGTTGGAAAAAATGACTACAGCAGGATAGTTCAAATGGCTTGATCGTTTTTAAATACAAAGAAAATCTCAGGTTAAAAACGTATCATTCTCCAGGTCATCAACTCTTCCTCCTATTGTTGGTATCTAAAGGTTGAGTGAACCAAGATGATTGCTGTCAGCCCGTGTTATTTTATTTTTTGTTATGTTAGCTGTGCATTCCACTCAATTCTCCAAGGAGATCGAAGTATTTTAGAAGCTCTTAGATTCAAGTCTCAAAAAAAAGAATTGCAGAAGGCAAAGCAACATAAGAGGTAATACTTCAGGGGACAGAAATAACTACTCAATGGAACAATTCAATGACTGAAAGTTTGGAAAGGGTTCAGAGGGAATAAAGTGATGCGTGGAAGATGCTGGTATTCTTAAGCTAAAGACAACTTAAAAGCATGCATCCAATATCAAGACATTATCTTTCATTCTCTGCTGCTTTTCCTAAACCATCCCAGAGTATTATCTACATAACACACAAATAACAGATGCAATGTGTTAAGTATTTCTTGGAATTAAACTTGGTAGAAAGTCATTCATTTTTACTTGTTCTCCTTCTTGCATTATGTATACTTAAAATAATATTCAAAATAAAAGTTTCAAAATTACTGGAAGGCACTACAAATACAACACACTGTATACTATGAGAGATTTTTACAGCCATTCACCAGAATAAACATGCTAAATTTTTACTTCAATCTTTTAAAATATTTCTATTTCACGTATTTTCTCCTACACTGACTGTATACATTTGTTGACCTGCTTGTCTGTTCACCCCTAAAACTCAACGGCAAATTTCAAATGACTTCATTGGAGGGAAAGAAGCTGGAGGTAATGAAGCTTCTACAATTGTCAGGAACATGTAAGATAGATGAGAGACGCTACACATTTTACCATTGAGAAATACGCTGCAGCGTGAGCTCAAGATTTATTTAGACACTGGGAGACCCATATGGAAGCTAGATTGTATAAATACCCTAACTGTGGGAAAAGCAGCTTCAACATCGATCAGCTGCATGACACTGATCACAGGCTACATTAGTTCTAGCACTCAAAGAAGGTCTTGCTTACTTATAAACCTACATATTTTGTTTCAAAAAGCCAAGCTCTGCTTATTAGGGGTTGGTCTTTCTAAAAAACATGATGATTTAGTTCATCTTACCATACAGTTTTTCTGCAGAAAAGGATTTTTTTTTTTTTACTATAATGTCAGAATGCATCTATCTTTGACAAAAAGGAGCAATCAGGTAGTAGCTCTTCTGCTAGTAGCCTTCCATGCAGCCTTAACAAAATCTAATGGATGTTCTTTCCTCTTGGAAAAAATTAGCTTATCTTTGTATAGAATTACTACATAACCCACATTTTCTCCAAAAGTTTGCTCAAAGAAAGAGATGAAACAAAGGTCTTGAGAAATTCCACAGATTGTATTCAGATTACGCTGCTGTTCCTAAGAAGCTGGAAGCTTACTCCCACTCAAATAATTCATTTCCACTCTGACCTTTATGTTTCTCACAAAAATGACAAACTAGGAGCCAACAAGATAAAGAAAGCCAAGACAAAACTGATAAGACACATTACGTTTAGAAACAAGAACAACAACAACAACAAAAAAATGCATCCAATCAAGAGGTGTATGGAGACAAAAGAAGGTAAGCCTACAGCTTACTTAACTCTTACAAAAAAAATAAGCACATATTTAACAAAAATAAAAAATAAAAAGGAAAGAGAAAATAGGTATCAAAAGAGAGCACGCATCTACGTACTGTAATTCAAAAGAGCAATATGGGCTTGCTTCATTTGGTACAACATCCTGACAAAACAAGTGATCATTGTAAGTTACACGGCATTTCCTGAGACTAGAATGTATTGCTTTAAAATGTGAATTTCTAGCAAGCTAAAGAGGAAACAGCACTGACACCAGCATTGAGATGTTCAGCCTTCAGTGGATCTTATTTGTTAAGGTTAAAGTGCACTGCAGGAACACAAACATTTTGTTAACATGAAGGACGGGTTGAGAAGAAAACCAGATGGATGTCACAACTCCATTTGACTCCCAGAGGCTTCTCATGGCCATACTGTATAGCTCACTTTCTCTGTTTAAGGCCATTCTTGTTTTGCCATAGAAATTACTTCATCTTTCTAGTCATTGCTCAAAAGCAGATTGTTTCTTTACAGGATGGAGATAAAAGATCATTATTTTTTCATATTTACTTCTTCCATTTTATTTTCTTGCAATATGCGCAGGCAAGAGTTCTTGTATCTATTTCTGGCAATGCTGTATTTGTATGCTAAAAATGACGAGCAAAGAATCAGATTCACAGATTTCACAGCAGGGTTCTTCTGGTCAAAAGCATACAACAACCAACCTTTGTTAGTACTGCATGCATCCAAATCACAAAAGTTTCATCAAAAAATATCCCAGACAATGCAACAAAACTCAGTGTAATCCTGAGGTCTTTACTATGGTGACTAATTTTACACTGTAGGGATCTGCTACTAAAAACTGCAGACATACTGAAGAAGATATCTTGATTGCAGCTAACATGAAGAGGTGCTTTAGTGCATTTGTCAGCATAGCTCCTAAAAAAATAGCAGAAGAGTAAACCACTCCAGGATGGAAATGTGCAGAGAAGCAGCTTTCCAGAAGGGGTAGACAGGAAGTCAATCCTAACTAAAATGCATCTCCTGCTGTCCCATTCTGGCTCCCACCACAGTAACATCCTTATTATAAGCAGAGGCATCCTTTCAGGACCTCTTTCCTCTGAACTTTATTAAAAAGACAGGATCAATACAGAGGTTGAAACTTCTACTTTAAATGGACACTGGATAAGTTTTCTTGTTTAATCCTGTTGAGACACACATCGGATAAAATTCAAGCAAACTGTGGAAATCGTAATGAAAAATGCAATTTCAGATTTTGCCTCTTTCTGATTACATTGTCTGTGAAAGGATTATTTTCTAGTATTTGTTCATCGGTTGCAAGTATCTGATAAACATTTTAGCAATTAATTACTTATTTGCCTCTTGCTATGAGCAATTTACTGCAAGCATTAAAAATTCAAACAGTTTTCATCACGCACACAGATCATGTGATAAACTTTTGGCGCTTAACTGTAGAAAGCTGAACTCCCAGAATCAGTTGTCTGATTCAAGTATTCACAAATATGACTTCAAAATCTGCCTCCCATGAATATTAAAACTGGATATTCATTGTTCCTGTTAGACAGTCTTCCCAATTAACATATTCACTAGAATATTTATGGAAAGCATACACAAAAAGAGTAAGAACAGCATCAAAGTCAACCCATTTAAATACTAAGATGAATATTTGCAGCCTTCCTTCATTTCTCTTTATTGTATTTTATGAGGTGTTTGCCCAACTCTGGTTTCAATCATCCCTACAGATTACTTGGACTGAAGTACGCACTACGTCAGAGAATGACAGTTGCCCAACACTGGAGTGAAAAGAGGACAGTATAGGAAAGCAGGAAAGAAGGAAGACCTCTGCTCTTAAAATGCTAGTCTAGCAGCTAACAAAAAAACAGACTCAACTTCATCTCTCTCAAAGACACCCTACATGATCTCAAACAACCTTTTCTCCAGTTCTCATCTAAATTACATTATTGATTCTTCCTTTTCTGTGATACGTTTTCTTAACAGAAGCCCTGAACAGACACTTCACAGCTTCCAACTTCAAGTGGATCCGCCACACAGAGATTGGTAACCTCAGTGTATTTCCATCCTGTCAGATGGAGGTGACAGTGAACATGTCGAGGGCACAAAGCTACAGTGAACGCTTCTCTGAAGAATCAGTGATGTCAAATTATAGTTCTGAGTATCCATTTTAAGTGACCTCTACAACAAAGGGGATAGTAAACTGCTATATATATGGGAAGATGGTATTGTTTCTGAAGCTACTGTTGGTTAGTGAAATTGCTGTTTTCTTTCTAATGAAAATTCATTACGTATTATTTCAGTTTCCTCTTCTCTGTTTTAAATGCACTCTACCCTTCCCACTCTATTGCCTTGTCTTTTGAATATAATTTAAGAATATTGCCACAATTAGCTTTTTCATTCAAAGTAACTGATAACTGAAATTATTCTGCCCTTGTGCATCGTTAAAAACAACAACAGTAACCAGGTACATTCTAAGGCTATATAATATTCAACATCCTCTTTAATATTCTAGTTCATAACCTTAATAGACATTTACACGTGATTAATGAGGCTTTTAGTAGCTATTGCTGTCACAGCTTGGATAATGACACCTCCAATAAATATTTCAAGGCAGGATCCTACTGGCAGTGTCTGAGTGACAGCTGTGATGCAGTAGGTTGCTTTGTACATAGACTGCTTCAAAAGTAATGCCTCCTGTTTATTTCCATGGAAACTACAACAGACATTAAGAGCACAATAACACTATTAGACAGAGCAAATTCTCAACTACAAAACAGTATTTTTCAAGACTATTAGCTATGCATTTTCACCAGTGATAAACAAAGCCTGCATGCTGCACTCATAAAAATCTGCATGGCTGTAGAGAAATCAGACTGCCTTTCAAGTTGCTGTCACCATGGCTGAAACACACTACCCATTAACTCAGTGTGCTCACATCCACTGTATGGTCTTCCATAAACATTTAGCAAGCATCAGTGAATGTCAGTGGGTTCCGTTTTTTTCCACGTGGAGGGATTTTTAATGACATACTTTCAACTCATACGCACTTCCACATCAGCTATCCCTTTTTTTCAGACTGCTCCTCTGCTGCCATTTGTCATATGGCAACAAAATGTAATGAGATATCGGTGGGAAAGTTCAACCTTTACTGCCATACCACCAACATCTGCGTCTGATGTTGTGGACGAACACAGTAAAGTAAGAAGCAGTATTTTCATCATGCTTTCTGGCAAGAGAAACAAAAAAACAAAATGAAAACCAAATTTTGTTCTGCAGAATTGCAGACTATTTAAAAAGCACACCAAGGAAACTGATAACATTGGGATATATTTTACATTCTAGATCTACTAATAAAGCGCTTATAAAAGGCTTTTAAATGTGGACTCACCACCATGCCATGGCAAACTAATAACTGAAGTCCTTACATATAGAAATATGAAGCCATAATGTAATTTTTAATTGCATCAAGAAAAAATAATTTCAGGATGCAGCATTGCAGATACGAGTACTAAAGAGACATTTGATTCCAATGCTCTGAAACAAACAAACAAACAACTGCAAAAGAATGTAAGAAAATTCCTTGCCATGACAACTCTGCTAGCTCAACTAGTTTAGCTTAGTGGGAAAAAAAAACCTGAGAGGTGATTCAACTGCTGTATGTACCCACAAAAGGAAACACACTGAGCCCTGACAGTGAAATGAGTACAGATTTACCAATGATAAATCATAAATGACCAACGCAACTGCTTTCTGTGATGTAGTGATTATAGCTGTGAGTATTAGAGACCAGCAGATGCAATTTCTTTTGAATGTCTCCCACAGAATCCTCTGTCCAAGTCGGGGACTAGTCCTTCCAGGAGGACCTGGGGTCTTGCTAGACACTATGTTACATGTGACCGAGTAGTATGCCTGGACAGCAATGCAAGCTGGGCACAATCAACAGGAATGTAGCAACGAGACTGAGGGAAGTGACCACTCCTCTTGACTTGATACTAAATTGACTACATCTGGCAGATTGTTTCCAGTTTGGGATCCTCCGGTAATGAAATAGGCCTACAAAGCTGTTTGTTTGCTGAAACGCTTGCCATGAGAGCCACGCTTCTTGAGCCTGAAGATGAGATGGTCCAGGGGACTCCCAGCAGGGCCCCAGTACCTACAGCAGATGCAAGAAGGTGGAAGCGGGCTCTTCACAGAGACACACTCTGTGGGATGAGTGACATCAGCCATAAATGGAATCAAAGGAGGTTCAAAATAGATACAGCAAGAATCTCTTCCTCTGACAGTCCAGCAGACAGACAGCAGTGGCACAGGTTGCTCAGAGCAGCCATGTTATGTTGCCATCCTTGGAGGTTTTCAAGATATGACTGGATGAAGTCATGTGGTGTGACCGCATTTAAAGAAGTTTAACCAGAGAGCCCCTGGGTTCCCTTCCAACCTTAAGAATTTAGCCAGGCTGTTCCTTTAATCTGGTAGAGAAAAGCATAACAAGAACCATTTACTTGAATCTGAAAGCAGCGCACCTGTGTTTAATCAGAGACACCTAGTGCCAGAAGATGCAGAGGACTCTCCGCTCCTGCTGATTTCAAATCAAAGTACTGTGCTGTTGGGGCATTTTTTATTCAAGTTTACATTAACACATCAAGACATTAAAACATAAACTAATTACGTGAACTGAAATGGCACAAAAAAACAAGAAGTCAGATAAAGTGAAGAATGACTTTAACTCTCCGACTGTTATACGTACAAGCTTAAGAAAATACAAGCTATTATTTGGTTAAATAAATATTACCCCAGAGTTTAAGCAAACAAAGATTCAATCACCTCTCAGCCAAATATTAAAGGAAAAACAAACAAACAAACAACCAGACATGGAGAGATAACGGAAAGAGTTAATAACTTCACATCGCTTGCAGTTTTTTTCTAGTACAAGGCTTCTTAATCGGTAATGGGCTTTGCTCCCTGGTTTCATTTAAGATTAATTCACACTGAGAGCTTTAAGTCACCTCAAATAGCATGTAGCTGCAAATTTCAAGATCTGTATTGAACCCTCTGTAAAAACAAAGGATTCTACACACGGGAATTTAAACCAGTACTCCATTTACAATTGTGGACACAATTAAAATAGTCATTACAACAAGGCAGAATAATATTCCTCTAAAAACAAAAAGGTGAGGGCTGCATTTGCTCAGCTTTTAGAAATCAAACAAAATCAGTACTGTTCTGACTGCTCGATCATTACTGTTCAAGTATGCAGCCAGCACCCCGTATATTTTCAGTTTTATGCGAATCCCTTAAGTGTTTCATTCTAGAATGAGCTCACAGAGTTACTGCCCATTATGACAGAATTTTAAGTAACCAAATAAATTTGCATAAGCAAATATTTGTACCTGACATACAACTAATTCAGAGATGTACGCAATATACGCTGAAAATCTTCAGATGCCTTTACTTGTAATTTAACTTGGAATCCAATTTTGTTTTGAAACCAAGCACAAATTGCTCTGCCAGGATTACATAAAAGAAGCTTGCTTGACATTTAAAACAATGAATTTTAAAATTTATCAGGCTGTAAGCTGAATGATTTTTGTGTTTGAACAATTTTTAAAAGGATGAAACACCTTTCCTCATGTTAAGATAATTAAGAAATGTTTTTTAGCTTGTCAAAATAACACTACTTCTGCCAAAAATGAAATGCTCTATCTTTAAAAAACAAAATAGAAATAACAAAAAGCTGCTTAGTAACAAGTAATAAGGGACACATTGTTTTCTAACCTCACCTAACTGCACTGAACTCCTTTAAGGACGGAAAAAAGTTCATCAGATATACAGCTAAAAAGGCAAAGTACTGCTTTTTTCAAGTCTGATTATAAAAAGTACCACTTACATAGCTGCAAGTCAATGTACATAAACAAATTTGAAGATCTCTGCTTGATGAATACAGAGAAAGGAGAGCTGTCCCAGGTATCACACCCAATGGCCACCCGTAGGGACCTGGATTCAAACTAAAGAAATACACCTTAGGTATTCATTGATTTTTTGTGTTCATCCTTCTGGCACAATAAGCACAGAGGCAGTGGCCAGAACTAATAGTCTTCACACAAGGTGAACTGCAAGAAAACAGCCTCATGTGCTTGTAGGTTTGGTATTTATATAACCAAATTGGAAAACTGTAAAACATTTCATAGAATCAACTTTCAAAGCAGGGCATAGCACTAGAAGGAAATGGGCAGAATCTAGTACCTGTACATAGCTCTTATGCTATGGAAGAAGACAACTATTTTTCTGTCTTCTCTTGGAGAAGAACATCCCAAATGAAAACAGATCATCTCAGGGGGATTCACAGTGACATACTGGCTGCTCAGTGAGGTGAAGACAGATGAGTCGCACAGCAAGTCCTAGACTGAACACTTCCCAGGCACACTGTTAGCTGCTCAGCCAGGTGTTGTTCAGGTCGTGTATAGGAAATGTGAGACAGTTATATGTAGGTTGCTCTGAAAATAACGCATCCTATTTGTTTCCATGGAAACTACAAAGAGCACAACAACACTGTTTGAGAAAGCAAATTCTCAGATACAAAACACTATTTTTCAGTTAAGAAACCACCAATAGCAATGCATTTTCACCAGCAATAAAGAGCCTGCATGCCACACTCACCCAAATCTGCATGGCGGGGCTGTACCTATTTCCATTTTGACTTCCACATTCACACACTCATTCCCCAAACTGGACAACGATCAGGAATGATTGCATGTGTCACGGTTACAGACAGAGGGCAATGCAGAATCACCATGGTAAGAGTGGAGAATTGTTAGAAGATGGGAAATTGTGCTGGGCAAACCTTGCTCTCTGAAAGCTCTCATAACTCTCATGCATGCTAAAGGATGCACTGTGTAAAAGCACTTGTCTCATGATTTCTTTACTGCTACGTTTACTTCACAGAACGAAGTTCTACCACACCACCTCCCATTCCACAAACTAAGAACCATCTGTTCCCTGTTTCAGTCAGCAGAGGCCCCCTGAGGCCATGAGGCCACTGGATGAGAGACAGCCTGCAGCCAAGTAACCCTCACCTAGCTAGTGCTAGGAGCACATACAGAACCACGCAAGCTACATGTTTTCCTGGATTTTACTGCAGATTCTACATGTTCTTGTAGCTAGATACACTTCCTGCTTCATGTCCTAAAGTGAAACTCAGTGACCCATGCCATTTATACATACAAAGACTCACATATCCATAAAATAAGAGTTGTGTAAGAAGTGCCCAGAATACACAAGGGTACCTTATTAAACATTTCTAAACAGCTTTAAGAGAAGAATTGAAAATAAGACATTAATTTTAATTGAAGTAAAATCTTACAGTGTACAAGATAGATCCACCTTTAAGAATCAGAAAACACAGAGGACAAATAAATAAGGGGAAATTAGAGTTCTGCCTGAACTTCATGTAAGTTCAAGGATTAGAGGAAAACTGAACAGCAATTACCTGCTCCTCAGCAGTCAGAACACGGTAAGAAGGCTCTTGGTTGAAATCTGCATGTTGGGAGCCATTTCCTATACAAATCAAACTGCCTTATTTAAATAAAACCAGTGATGACAGACTTATGTCTGTCTGCTCCAATACAAATCATTCAATACATGCTGCCCCCAGCCATTGCTTCCCTCCTACCTTCAAAACTCCCAGCAAACAGATAAATCCACGTTACGGCTGGCACGAAGAGGACGGTCAGAGAGGCAGCCAGGAATTTCCGTCTCCCTCTGCAGATTCCCAGCATTCTCTCAGGAGTTTCAGATTCCCAACCCAGTGCTGTTCCTATGTTGGAAGCAAATGGTCCACAGCCTCCCACATATTACTCCCTGAAAAGGAGAGGAAAACATGTTTCAACATCTTATTTCTCTACAGAAATGTGGACTATGCCAGTATTCCTAAAGAGTTATAAGATCAAAGCCAAAAACTGTGTTATTGCAATTGCAAAGCAGTACTTATTTGTTACTCATAACTAATTATTACTATAGCAAGTTTTAGAAGTCCCCTACAGGACCATCAACAGAGCGCATCATAACATCTAAACACACAATGAGCTAATCTCATGAAGAGACAACACCTCTGTTTGTTTTTTGCTTCTCATTTACTCTAGAGACATTCTTGGCACTTTGATGCCTGTGTATGGTAGTGCCCCTGGACAGGTATGAGCAAACCGTCTGCATTCCTTCACCTGCTCCCAAAGAACAAAAGTCAAACCAGTGAATCAATGAGCTGGCTGCAGTGGTCACGAACTGAAGACACTGATTGAAGAATAAAAAATAAAGTCTGGGAGACTGAGGGGTGTTATTAAAATAACCCTGTTTGCTAACTGATTAATGCTGATGAACTCTGTGAAAGAGAAGGGAAATAAAAATATGCAAAGAAGATTCCTTAGTCACAAATAGGTGGTATCAGACTGTATGCTATGATAAGGAGATTCTAAAGAGCATCATCATTTCAACAAGCAAAAACTAGGATCTTATTTATTTGAAGTAATTGTTACATGTTTCACATGCTTAGATGGCAGAATAATCTGGTGATATTTACTCACAGGAAAATAAATATTCCCACATTGGTGCAGGCATGAAGAGCACATGTTTTAGATATCTTGCCTCTGTTTTTTTAAGGGAGGCAAGTACAGAAAGGCAGGTGTTAAACTTGAGGAATTGGAAAAGGTAGACACTAAGTTGAAATAGTTCACACTTTGTGTGAAAGGGCTTCCATTTCCTAATTTTAAAAATCGGTGAGCAAGTACGATAGGGAAAGAAGCACAGAGAGAAGCAGTACAAGGTGTTTCATAACAGCACGCTTTGATTCATCTGTAAACTAGTACTAGAACTGAAATCAGTAATTAAAACACTTCTACAAAGTTTAACAATACTTTAACAATGTTAGCAATAACTACTGTGTGCCTCAAAATTATGTCTGGGCTCAACAACTCTGTGTATATTGCCCGGAGTGTCAATTCTGAAATCCAATTGCAGCACAAGAAAAAAAAAAAAAAGAGAGAATTATAGACAAAAGAAGAAAGTTGAGACAAAGAACTTGGCTGCTGGGGATACCAGGCTGCAGTAATCAGGGAAACTTGCAGCTCTTCCTCAAATGTTCAAAAGTGCCCACTTTACTACACTACAGTTTAAGAGACGTGGTAGCACTCCTGACCTTGGAACTGATAAAATGGAATATAATTTGTCCAGAGCCAGCACAAAAAGCATTCCATTGTGTCAGCTTTTCACTTCAGTGAATGCTTCACCACAGAGATTCTGCAGAAAATATGTGGACAGACTTAATATGAACAGCTCTGGTATTAGAGTCAGTGTGCTAGACTGAGACACACATTTGGTAGATAAACTGTGGAGGATTCAGCTTTATTCACTTCATTTGGATAGTGATTACATTTCATTTCTTTTCCTTACCTCACATAGCTGGTACAACTACTCTGAAGATATTCCTCTACATGCCTACTTGAAAACAGAGATAATTCTCCTGGGTTTTGTGTTCTACACTTGCTATATAGATATATATTATAAACTCCTACACAGAATCATTTACTTGAAGTAGAAATTACATTTTTTTCAACCCCTATAACAGCCTGGAGTGCACCGTTAGCATCAATCAGTGCACAAGAAAATAATCTTTGAAGTAATTAACTCGTGAGAAGGTTTACTCTCCAGTAGCAATACTTTGCAATGCAGCGTGTTTTAGACAGATGCTGCTCCTATCAATGACACCTGTAAAACCCACAGAATCAATACTAAATGTTTCTGAAAAGATGCTGTTACAAATAAACTGGTGCAAATTTGCAGGATAATGACACTCAGACTATGAAGTCTAGGGTTATAGTAGCGCACTAATTCATCCTAAGGCTGCACATAAGAAAAAAAAATAATAAATTTTTCTTCTATATTCTTTTAAATATCCAAGAAAGTGAACTTTCTGAATAGGTCAGCGTGAAGGTCCCATGAATATAAAACATTAAAGAATTAAGAAAGTATAAGGAGCAACACTGAAGGCACAGTACAACTGCAACGGGAAGGTAGGAATGTGGGATATTCAGTCTTCTACAAATTGTCATTTACCAGGGGAAAAAAATAAAAAAATTTTAAAAAAATCAAATCAAATCAAATCAACCTGATCATTCTCATGTACACCTTTTATCTCACTAAGAAGAATTTGGGAAAATCCTGGAATGACAAGTAAGTGGGTGATGGATCACCTTGGCAAATGCTGAAGTACTTCATTCTGTAGTGCTTTAAAAGAGGAAAGCTATTTTAAAGGAAGTTTTTACCTATCTTCCCACTTTCCAAAAGCAGTGAAATGCTTCCTGACTCTTAGATATTAGTTTTCAGAGAATATAATCACCACACCTGCTGAATACTTTTTTGCAACTAGACAATGCATCATGTGCAAACGTGCAAAGCAATTTATGGAAGGTCCACGAATGGTAAAGAAGATGCTTAGCTTAAAAGGGAAGCTTTAGACTCAATCATTTATTTATTATACATCATACTTGTGAAATTTATTTACCAAACATGCCATCTTCATATAAATTGAACGAAGATAACGCAGTTCTTAACTGAGTTTTTCTTTCAATTCAACAGGAGTCAGCTTGATATTTGTCATGAAAGGAAAGTGACAATGCTGGCTGAGCAGTGGCAGAGCACGGAAAAGGGCAGCACTGTGCTCCTTTCTGTCATATGAGCTCACTGTTGCCTTTCAGACCTCTCCTACAGCACCCACTGTTCCTCCAGACTCCAACGCATCTAGGGGGTCTTAAAACCAATTTATCGTAGCTGAGACAGTCCAACTACCAAACAGCCCAGGGATCCTCCAGGGAGGTGGTGGAGTCACTGTCCCTAGAGGTATTCCAGAACCATGCAGATGTGGCACTGAGGGACATGGTCAGTGGGCATGGTGGGGATGGGCTGTCGGTTGCACTTAGTGATCTTAGAGGCCTTTTCCAACTTTAATGATTCTATGATTTTCTTAATTTATTGTCCAATGTTAGGAGTTCAAGATAAGCAATTTGAAACATCATCTTCATTCTTTCAGGCAAATTCAGATTTTCTGCCTCTGCCACAGATACACAGACACATACATCTAGAGAGATATTCACCTTCAATTTTTAACGAACTGAATATGCTCCAAAGGTATGATGCAATTAGTTTTTAGAAATCTGATGAAGGAAGTAAGACCCATAACAGCCAGCTGTATGCATGCCGTCATGTATGTCTTGCTGTCAGTCAGATGCTCTACACTTCTGAAAGTTAAGATTCACAGATCTACTGCAAATGTACAGATCAAAAGTCAGTAACATCAACCTCAAGCCAGCCCGATTATTACTAACAGTGCTATAAAAGGCTACGATCCTGGACAATGCCTGTGCGAGAGGTCGCAGTGGGAATTAGAATAAATTGGGTTTCTCATTGCAAAAGCTTACTCATGACCTCCTTACCACTTGGCAACAGTGAGCCGAAAGCATTTCATTATCTTTGCATATGGTTAAACGCTTCCATTAACTCCATTACCTCATCAGAGTGGTTGCTTTGTTTTAAATCAAGGATTATCTCCTCAGCTAAGTGAGAGGCAGCTCTCAACCAGTATGAGCAGCACATATATTAAAGCGTGTAACACAACACTAATCACATTGCTATTCAGCTTCTATTTTTTTTTTTTTTCAATTATGGCATGACAGCTTGACTATGTCGGACATTCAGCAGGAGTTTGGTGGAACAATGGAAGTAATTATGAAAACAAAAATCAAACACAATTAACTAGATTTAACTGCTCTACTATAAAAAGCTTTTCCGACTGCTTCATACGGTTCCTTGCATTTGTTACAGTTAATCTTATCCCAGTAATCTTCCGTTTGTTTTCAGAGCAACTGAGATGAATACATACAGTTAAAGCTGTTTATACACCAATCCTGTGCTTTGGCTTTGCTGTCTTTCTTCAATTAATGTTATCTAATTCTTTCTGCTTTTCCACACTTGCAGTCACAGAGTCAATGAACAATTTCTGTTGTAAAGCTTCCCCTTTGGCTCTCTGTCAATGTAGCATCCATCCTTTAAGAAAGATTTTTCACAGCCTTTCAACAAACTCAAAATATAAATAACCTAAAGACAAAAGTTGTATCTTAGCCAGTATTTTTCTAATGTTAATTTAAAATACTATTAAAGTGGAGTTATAAGGAGTTTACTCCATGATAGTCGGCTTTTTATTTTGTAAGAGGATTGCAGCTTTGCAGTCTTCCAGTTCTGAAAGCTCATGGTCTTTTGACAGATTTTTTTTTCAGTATTTAAGAGAAGCTTGATACCGTAAAGACAGTATAGTGAAATAAAAGATAATTAAATTGTAAATGTTTATTTAGACAAACATTCCATTGTTAATATGCTCCACTTCTAAAGTTATTAAAGCAGAAATAGCATTCTGAAGGAAAACATCATCTTCTCCCTCACCAAACTCTTCTCTCTCCCAGACGGAAGAACACTCCATAGAAACAAACTTTTAACCCCCCCCCTTCGCTTCCATACTGTCTGAATTTGCTTGACAGCAGAGATATTCCCCACTTTATCAGACTTCTCAGTCCACTTCTGAGGGTGCTCAAAGCCAGGTTGGATGGGACCCTGGGCAGTCTGACCCAGTTGGTGGCAGCTCTGCCCATGGCACAGGTTGGGACTAGGTGGGCTTTAAGCTCCCTACATATCTAACTCATTCTGTGATGTACCACAGCTTGAGGGAAGGATGTGGAATAAATTCATACTCAGCATCCTCCTCAGAAACCACCTTGAAGGAACAAATAGAGCAGTTTCCAAATGCTACCAAATTTACTGTTTTTCAATGAGTTACAAGAAAATTGTCCAATCTTTAAGAGCTTGTTAGTTGACAGCACAAATGAGTTCTACCTTGCAACTGTGCTAACTGCTCTCAGGGCCCATAGGATTGACACCCTCTTCTGTATCTTCACTCAGTATGTGCTGTGGCTCAAGGAAAATTCTATTAGTGGTCTGATAATCAGAGCTTTCTAGAAGTTTCCAGGTAGCAGGGCTCTAAGCAACACTACTGCAGGAATGGGGATCGATTTGGACACTAGTGTGGTTGCAGACACAAAGAAATAAGTAAAGAAGATGCTTTCTTTTTTTTTTTTTTTCTTTCAAGCTCAAAAGAAGGAAAGTCTGAAACTTTATTGCTTAATATCAAGGAAGAACATAATCTAATATAACACGGTAGAAATCTTTTTCTAAGCCTCCACTACGTCAACGTTGATGTGAGGAGAAAAAATATATATATATCATTTATGAAAAGACAGCAGCAACCAAACTCAATCACAATAGAAAGACAAACCTTGACTGTTATGTCATTTCATTTGCAACCCAAGAATGATACCAGCTTTCAGACCTGTTTTCACAATGAATTCTCCAAACTCAGCTTTACTCCAGCTCCTTACCTACATGAGTGCATAATACTAGGATTTCCTGACTTCCTGGTTTAACTCAGGACTCCGCACAAAGATAACAAAACAGCCTGACTCAGCTTGCCTGGAACAAAAGGCTAACAAGATACTGTCCATCCATACTAAAAATGTCTTTGGAACTGAGATCTCAGTGTCACTGAACTATGAACAGCCTGGAGACCATGGCCAACCAGCAATATTAGCTGTGGTACATAATCATTCAGTAGTAAAGCAATGCTGCTCCAGAATCACTTTTTACACTCAGCTCACAACTTTATTACATACCTGAATTTCAGGTTCAAAAGCAAATGAATTACTACAAAATATCATTATTGACTATAAGAAGCACAAGCATGTTGTCGGATCACCAATCGCCCTGTAAGGATACCAGGGCTTCTTTCATCTTCAAGAGCCATGTGTTTGTCCACTACTATTTCCCTTTCTTCCATATGGCAGCTTTTTACGGAAGACAAAGTGGTCTCTAAAACAGAAGCAGGGCACTGCATACAATATATGTACACTTTTCACAAATTTTGATGTTACTGCTTCGCTTTCCATCTAAACTACTTAGATGCTTACTCATAAGCAGTGTTTAACTTTATTACAATCTTCAATCTTAGGGTTAGAGAGCTACTGTAATGTGGAAATTGATTAAATATTCATAAGCAAGTTCTGCCCAGGAGGAACAATCATTATGTGAAGTGTTCCTCCCTGACAAAGGAATTCATATCTCTATGAAGAGATGTCCTATCTTAAAAAGAATCGTATCATAGAATCATAGAATGGCCTAGGTTTAAAAGGACCTCAGAGACAACATAGCTTCAACCCCCCTGCCGTGGGCTGGGTCACCAACCACTAGACCAGGTTGCCCAGAGCCACATCCAGCCTTACCTTGAATGTCTCCAGGGATGGGGCATCCACAACCTCTCTGGGCAGCCTGCTCCAGTGCATCACCACCCTCTGAGTGAAAAACTTCCTCCTAACATCTAACCTAAATCTCCCCTGTCTTAGTTTAAAAGCATTCCCCCTTGACCTACTACGATCAGTCCACGCAGTCTTTTCCCCTCCCATTTATACGCTCCCTTAACTACTGGAAGGCCACAATGAGGTCTCCCTGGAGCCTTCTCTGCTCCAAGCTAAACAAGTCCACTTCCCTCAACCTTTCTTCATAGTAGAGATGCTCCAGTCCTCTGATTATAGTGGCCCTCCTCTGAACCTGTTTAAAAATATACATAAATCAAAAGCCTTATCATTTAATGTGCAGGCCTTAAATTAAAGGTCAGTTTTACTTAGGGATTAGCAGCATACTCAAAGCAGCTACTTATTTATCAGGTGGAAATAGAAGTGTGTGTTGCACTTTTCAATTGCTTTTTATAAAATACTGCCATTTTCAACACACAGGTCAAACTTGCCATGAGAACTTTACATTGTAGAAAACAGTAAAGGAGATTAAAAACCACCAACAAATTAGAAAGTAGTAGATTAGGCTGGAAAGCAAAGTATTCTGAGTGATATGGTGGCACCTTTCTGCAGCAATGAGGTTATGCATAGATATAGAATTTTTAGGAAGGGGCAGTCCACAATGCAAGGGGGAGAAATTACTTGTAGTTAAGAACATCAGGAATGCATGGAGTTCTCCCTGGGATCTCTTCCCACTGCTCAGCACCAGTGAGACATGTCAGGGTTTTTCAGTACCAGGTAAAGACACAACCACAGAGGCTGTGGAGCCTCCATCCTTGGAGATACTCAAAACCCAGCTAAATGTGGTCCTGAACAACCTGCTTTAGTTGACTCTGTTTAAAGCAGGGTGTCAGTTTAGCCAGTCTCCAGAGGTCCCTCCCAAATGCAATGCTATGATTTTGTGATTCTACTGTTTCGTAAGCAGCCACAGGTTATTTGACGTAAATCCTCCAAACTTCCAGCTGTGATCCTACTGCACGGTATTATGAATAATAATGAACACAGACAATTACACACTGAAACATGCAGAGAATCCTAGGTTAAACTGTTTACTAGCATAACTTAATACAGCAACAGTAAGGTCAATTCAACCTGCATCAATTTGCAACAAATATGGACTGAATCTCTCACAATTAGCGGACAAAGCTGACTTTCTTATACAAGTACCACACATCTCATTTCTATACATAACTTAAATATTCCTAAAATCACAAATATGTGTATTGAATTTATGTAATAACAGAACAACTAATTCAAGAAAATATTTCTTTTTTTACTGAGAAATTCATACTGAAATAATCAAGGCATTGGCAAATAGGAAAAAAAAACAACACCCACTAATATATGTGCATATCTGTGACTGAAGGTAGAGGACAAAGCCTTCAACAAAATTCCGGTGTTAATTTACGGAGTCCATTCTCTGATCTCTCAAAAGTTTCTTGCATGCAAAATAGATTAGGCAGAACAGTTAGTTGGGAGCTTTTTTTTTTCTTTTTGGAAACTTTCCTGATAGAACCCTTGTATATCCTGGCTCAGAATTTAAGTGATACAGTATTTAAACATGTTACGTGGAATATCTGTTTCCTCAGGCTTTCCTAAGGCTGAACGAACGCTATCTAAATTGAAGGGAAAGATGCTTCCCCCAAATTCCTTCTCTTTACCTGACACAGAAGCAAAGTTATTTTAGAATAATGTGGTGTCAGGTACTTTTAGGCAGGTAAAGCAGCTGTGGGTTTAGGTTATTTCATGTAGGTGTATTCATGAACACTGGAAAATGGCTACGGAGATTAATGTGGGTATTAGACAAGAATGGCACGCGAGTTTAACACTGTTACACATGGAGTATGAAAGGTATCATCAAAGCAGAGCAAAGCTGTGAAAATTAGCCTCAAGAGGAGACACTGACAAAAGGTCTTACTATAGGATTCAAATTTTTCACATGTGGAGTTACCATTTCAATTGAACTGTAGAATAATTTAAATTGGAAGGGAACTCTGGAGGTCATCTAGTCTAGTCCTCTACTCAAAGCAAGTTGAATGTCTTCAAACCAACCTGTAATTTGGACAGCTCTTTATTCTTCATTTAGAAACTATCCCCTAAGGCATGGTCTTTCTACAGAAAAAGAGCAGAGGGCATAGGGTTTCTAAGTACTCCCTCCTCATTTCCTCAAATTGCAGAGATCTTCATTGAACATTTCCTTGTTTCTCTGTATGATATCTTTAGTCTTCATAATCTCTTTCTGCTCCCATCATTATCATCACCTTTAATTCAGCAACTAGATGAAGGTGCAGAAATAATAAATATAAAATACTTAGAAGGTCCTCTGTAAAGAAAATGAACATACTGAAAAGTCTGACCTTATTCAAATGCACATAATTAACACTTCTATTTTAAATTTGATTATAGTTCATCATTTTCAGGGTAGTGGAAAGGTTGTCAGATCTTGTCTAACAAAAGGAAGAAGATAATGATGATGCTGAGTGCCTCCTCTCCCCAAAGGATGTGGAGGGCTGTGTAGTTACGGACATGCCTGCATGTAAGAACATGCTCAAATACTGACAGGTTTTTGAGATGAGGAAAATAAAGGAAGAACACATCTCTCCTAACCCTGCTTTGACATTCTAATGTCTCTTTAGACAATTTAATTCTTTATGCATCAATAACATAAACCCAGAGCAGAAGTAAAGCTAACCTCTAGTAACTTCAACAATATGTCAGTTAAGGTGAGGAGTCCTTTGCTGACCAAACAGAACTGCTTCACCAGTGAGACAGTATAGGAGTGACTGAAAGTCATATTATGAATATTCAGTCTTCTTTTAAAAGGAATTCTGAAAGACAGCTGACTTTCCTATATGGAAGACTAATTTCTGCAATAATATTATATATTAGATCTCAATAATCAATAACAGTTTAAAACCAAAAGATCCTTTATAGAATCACAGAATCCTTTAGGTGGAAAAGACCTCTAAAATTATCATGAAGTCCAATCGTTAAACTAGCACTGCAAAAGTCTACACTAAAACACATCCCTAAGCACCTCAGCTACATGTCTCTTGAATACTTCCAGGGATGGTGACACAACTACTTCCCCAGGCAGCCTGTTCCAAACCTTCATGACCCTCTTTGTGAAGAAATTTTTCCTAATATCCAACCTAAACCTCTGTTTGCAAAACTTCAGGCCATTTCCTTTTGCCTTGTCATTTGGGAGAAGAGATTAATCCCACATCTCTACAATATCCTTTGGGGTAATTGTAGTGAGCAATAAGATCTTCTCTAAGCAGTCACTTCCTTCTCTCTAGGCTAAATAATCCCAGCTCCTTCTGCTGTTCCTCCTAAGACTTGTTCTCCAAACCCTTCACAGCTTCACTGCTGTTCTTTGGGCATGATCCAGCACCTTAATGAGTTTATTGTAGCAAGGGTCCAAAACTGAATACAGTGCTCCAGGTGTGGCCTCACCACAGCTGAGTACAGAGGAGCAATCACTTAATAGAACCATAGCATCTTCAAATGGCTTAGGCTGGAATGACTTCCAGCCTATCCAGTTCCAACCCCCAGCTATCAGCATAGCTGCCAGGGCTATATCCAGCCTGGCCTTCAGTGCCTCCAGGGATGGGGAACCCACAGCTATTCTGGGTAGCCTGTGCCAGCACCCCACCACATTCTGAGTGAAGAATTTCTTTCTTTCTAACATCTAACCTCAGTATTCCCTCCTTTAGCTTACAGCTATTCCTCCTTGTTCTATCCCTACTGGAGCACATGTAAAGTCGGTCTCCTTGCTGTTTATAAACACTTCTCAAGTACCATCTTTCTTGTGTTGCGAGCCCCAGACCTGGATGCAGCCTCACAAGGGCAGATTAGAGCAGGACAATCATTTCCCTTGCCCTGCTGGCCACCCCTCTTTCAATGCAGCCCAGAATTGTTGGCTTTCTGATCTGCAAGCCCACACTGCTGGCTCATATGGAGCTTTTCATCCACCAGGAACTCCAAGTCCTTCTGTACAGAGCTGATCTCAGTGAACTGTTCTCCCAGTATATATCTGAGATTGCCTAATCCAAGTGCAACACTGTGTGCTTGGCCTTGTTGAATCTCATTAGGTTCTCATGGGCCCACTTTTTAAGTTTGTCCATGTCCCTCTGGATGACATACATCCCTTCCTTCTTGTCAGATGCACCACTCAGTTTGATGTTATCAGCAAACTTGTTGAGGGTGCACTCAATCCCACTGTCTGCATCACTGATAAAGATGTTGAAGAGTATTGGTTGCAAGACAGACATCAGCTTCTACCTGGACACAGATGCACCGACCTTTACCCACTTCCCCAGTCTTGCTGGTCACACTATTTCTGATACAAATGAGGATGATGATGGCTTTCTGGGACATCTGAGCACACCACTGGCTCATATTCAGCTCTCTAACAACCAATACCCCTGGGTCTTTTCCTATCAGGCAGCCTTCCAGCTACTCTTCCCTAGCCCACAGGCAATAAACTTTAGTGTGAAGTTATTGTGACCCAAGTGCAAGACACATCTCTTAGCCCTGTTGAATCTCATACAATTTGCATCAGCCAGTCAATCCAGTCTAACAGGATTCCTCTGTAGTCTCCTTACTCTCAGGCAGATCAACGCTCCCATCTACTTTGATGTTGTCTGCAAACTTACTGAGGGTGCACTTGATCCCCTCATCCATATCACTGATACATATATTAAGGGGAACAAAATCTTAAATGTATCATCACATAAACATAAGAGAACACCTATACAAATTTAACTTCAAGTATTATCAAAACAAAAATAATACATTTGAAATATATTTTTAAAAGAGCTAGTCCAATCAGTGGAGCTGCAGTTAGAATAATGTCCTATATAGAAATACTGTTTAATAATTTTGCTCCCTTGCACTTTTCAGATCTGTGATCTATTATAGCTGTCCACATATCTCGGAGCTTTCATTCAGAATGAGCCAGCTAGGCCTTTCTGATGCAGAATTAGATTAAGCTTTGAAACTGATTCACTACAGGGGCCCGGTGACAGCAAGGATGAGATTGCTTCTGGCTTCTTCAGCTCTTTAAGAACCTCCCAGCACTATCTTAGCAGGTCTGTTGCCTTCAGGCATTGCCATCGTGCAATACTTCAGGAAACACAACATACACTTGGCTGAACCACAGCAGTTTTTTCCTGAACCATATAAAGAAAAAAAACAAAAACAACAACAACAACAAAAAAAAAAACAAACAACTAGTAAGGTTTGGGGACTCAGAGGAGACCTAAGCAACATACACATCACAACATGGACGCAGCCAATCTGCTTTACGGGGACAAAGTGCTGTGAACAATGGGCATTCTCTGCCTCTTGCCTTGCAGATCAGGTTGAGCTCTCTGAAGGCAATGCTTTGGGCAGTATGAATTTTATTACTACAGTATCTATTTTGAAAAGCATTATATTTTAGCACACCCATACAAGGCACAACATTTAGAACCTAGTGGCTACGTAAGCTGTAGGTTCACAGCAAATACAGTATCAGTATAGACTGGGACCATGATATTGTGAACCTAATGAGGTTCAATATAGCAAAGTGCAAGGCTTTGCACTTGGGTTGAGGTAATTCCATATAAGTACATAAAGTGGGAGAAGAACTGCTGAGAAGGACTTAAGGGTCCTGGTTGATGAAGAACTTGAAATGAGCCAGAAGCGCGCACCTGCAGCCTGGAAGACCTATGGTATCCTGGGTTCCATCAGAAGAAGGGTGGTTAGCAGTATGGGAGGTGACTGTCCCTTCTATTCTGCATTTGTGAGGCCCCAGCTAGAGTAACATATTGAAGCCTGAGACTCCTAAAACAGGAAAGATGAGAGGGTCCAGAGGAGGACCACAAAGATAATGAAAGGGCTGGAGCACTGCCTGAGGCAGGTAGGTTGGAGCCCTAACCCTAATCCTTGAGGTCCCTTCCAACTCAAGTCATTCCATGACAGTATGAGCCCCACGGTTAATATCTCATCATTATTAACGCAGAATAGTTTTCTCAGTTCTCATGAGCAAGTGTCAGTAAGACAGCATAGAATTATAATGACCATAAAACAATTCCAGCACACTTCTAAAAATAAAACTTTTTACAACTTTGTTCTTGTTGCTAGGAGATGCAAAAATATAGGACATAACAATACAGTCTGAAGGGCAACAGAAAGAGCTAGTATTATAGAAAATGTACCACATTATTATTAGCTATAGTGATTCACAGAGATTGGCTGATTTTGACAAAAAATTCCATAACACTCTTTTTTCAACATTCAACCATAGCTATGAGGATATATTTGCATGCAACAAGTTCCGTTTGCAGCTAAGACTATATTAACTACTTTTTCCAATCAAAGATAAGATTTTTAAAGATGGCTGAGAAGAGTTTGGATGCCATCATGTTTTAGTTTTGTGGGTTCTTTTTTTTTGTTTTTTTTTTTTTTGTTTTTTGCTGCTGATGATTAAAACTGTAGATTATCATAGATATAGGAAATGCTTGCAGTGATTACATACTGTTGTGTAACCAAAAAAGAACGTAAATCCTTTATTCACAAGACAACAATGAATCTACACTGAAAGCATTTGAAAACATAGAGAACATGCTGAAATCAAACGGTTTGAATTTGATCCAGTATTTGTTCCACGCTAATTGCTGAGCTAATACTGCATAAACTACTTTTTCCAGGAACCTGTAGCTTGGTCTTGAGAGTTCCAAAGTCAAGTTTTCAAGTATTTGTCCTTACTCGTCCCTAAGTTTCAAAGTTATAAGAATTATTGTGTCTGCACTGTTTTATGGAAATGTCAAGCCATTGTGTACCAATGGTATTTTTTACACCATGCTACTGAAAGAAACTTATATATATTCCAGTTATTAGAAGTTGCTCTGGTACATCAAGTGAAGACAGCTCAAATGACAGAGCTGGAGATGAAGGGCAAACCCACTCAGTACTGGAAGACTATTTATATCTCTTCTATAACATGCTAAAAATGTCTGGTACAGTTTTTAAGAATAACGTGATCTTACATTAGCCGTACTTTTGACATAATGCTATAATTACAAGGTAAATTATGATCTAAGTGGCTGATCCTTTGGCCGCAACTGTAATTCTTACCTCTTACCTAAGCTACAAATAGCAAGTTTCTTCTGCATTCTATGCATCAGCTCTAGAGTACAAACTTCTGACTTTGTATTTTGTTGGCACAAAGCAAAATCATTTTAAATTTGATTTCTCTAAAAAGAACCAACTTTTAGAGAAAATACATTTATTCTTGAAGGGTTGGAACTCGATAAAATGCTAAATATGGACATAAATTGTTTATATTTATACAGTTTATGCATTTTATCATCGAGCAGAAAAATGAACTTATATTCCGCACATTAAAACTTGTGATATATATTATTTTCCAGCTTACATACAGTAATTAAAAAGATTATTTTACTTTCTGAATGTAATGTGTTAATATTGTTCCTGCTGCAGCTGACCTTAAAGTTGTATTTTATCTCCAGAATTCTACAAACAGATTTTGAAAGAAAGATACAGTGAAATACACTGAAATTGACAGTAAATATGTAAAATGACTTAAATAAGAAATTGAAGCTTTAGATAATTGGACAGCAGTGCTGAAGACTGAAGACTGCTGAAAACTGTATTCCTATAAAAAGCCCTATAAGCAATGGCAATCAGACTTATTTCTGCCTATGTGGTAATTTAACAACAAGAATGGATAGTCTAACAACCTCAGGTGTTCCAGAACTGAAAGAAGGGGATTCACCAGCTGGGGAAGAGAAGAATGGTCTGCTTGTCTTATTTTCCTCAGTAACACCTTCCGATTTAGAAGCATTGAAGTTTCATCTCCCAAACAATATTTCAAACTATGCAAACCAGAAACTTTCTTGTTTTTAAATGAAAGGTAAAGCTGTATTAGAACTTCATGAACTGAAGTTGACAAAATGCCACCTTCTTATGGCTCACAAGAAAATTGTAGAGTTTTGCAGTAACACTGGAGGCATTAATGAAAATGAACATGCCTATTTAAAGACAGCTCAAACCACTGCTGGACATAACTCACACATTCAGCCTATTACCAAGCAGTTCTTGAATTCTGGAGTCAGACTCAGGCAGATACAGAAGAGCTAGGCCTGCAAGCACACCGTGGTGACAAACAGTTTACAAACTTTAAGAAGCAGATGCCTGGAGCTTATATCCAATCAAAATTAAAGATTCTGTAATACTTCAATTGTTGAGATTATCAAGTACACGCATAGAAATATAAGAATTCACAGTGATACCTTTTCAGGTTAATACCATAAAGCAGTAGTATGAAGCAAAGCAGAACTCTATAGGCTGAATCATGTCTTTGTGTGTTTAAACACTTCAGAAGGGGCAATGTTGAATGTGCAATATATCTTGAGGTATTTTTGTCATCTTCAAAGCTATATTCAATAATATGATCAAACGCTATGCATCATTCTACTAATACTTAAAAAGTGACTGGCAAATAATTACACAAAAGAGTTCAGGAGGAAAACTGCATTTGTACAGCAACAATAGAGTTATATCAGGCTTGGAAAACTGAAACAAACAGTTCCATGGGAGAATATTATTTTACTATTTGTGATACTAAATACTTTATCAGTAATCTTTTTTTTCCTAGTTTTCAGCATTCATTTAAAGGTCTCAATATTTTCTTAGTGCTTCTACTGCTCTTGTAACATCCAAATTATATTACCATTATCTCTAAATTAGATGCCTTAATATTTACATGTCCTTGGGAGACACTAGGTGCTTAAGAGTACAAATTTCTACAGTTTAAAGAAAAACTGAGTTTACTGTTACATGGCAAAACAAAGGCAAAGTAAGAAGCAGCATTCAGAAAGCTTAAATTAAGTGTAACTCAAGTGAAAATATTTCCTTCTAAGCAATATACCTCAGTCCTCATTAATATTTTACCACAGTAGTTCAATAATCTTGTCTAAGTGCCACTAACAAAGATTAATGAATCAGATCTATGCATTTTTGATTTTTTTTTCTCTGTAATGACATGCTGTATTTCCTGTTTAGTTTTCAGTGCCATCTTTAAGATTAAGAGATTTTGGTTAAGTGCCTAAAATTATTTCACTTCATGAGTAATATAAAGGACCTGAAGGTATATAAAATCAAAAGTTTATGGGGAAAAAGTTCAATCAGTATGCTAATGGCAATAATATTATCAATTGAAAGCCTAGAGCTACCATGACATATGTCCCAGAAATTCAATCTCCATTGCTTTTGGTAAATCAATACAGAAGAAAGCAGGGAAACAGGCAGTTTCAGCTCCAGCTGAGAAGTCAATGCATGAGTTTACATGAGCATTTTAATTCAGAGTACCACTTTCATCCTTTTGACAGGAACTCCCTAAGCATTCTCGCTTACTGTAGGTTGAGCTTCCCAACAAAGCAATTAAAAAGGGCACAAACCATACTCCCTTACAATGAAACAAAAGCAGAAGATGCAGTCCAGAAGGATATGCTTACAGGACGCTAAGGATGTTCCATTGCTGGCATGAGAGTGTAAGTAGCCTAGTACAAAATCTTTAATTTAAATACAGCCTGTGTACCACGTTCTCAGCATCAACTATTTCACTCCTGCTGGGTCACAGTATTTGCTAACATGGAGAAAGATGTACCACAATAAGCAGCAGAAAAAGCTGAAAGCCACACAAAACGTGAAATGAAAACACCTGGTTTCAGATAGCTGTATTAATGAGGAACAGTTCACAAGCTGTGGCACTGTCAGTTAAAAAAAAAATAAAAATAAAAAATCAACGGCTGTGATCAAATGCAAGCTTTTTCTTCATCTAAAAATTAGGTTATAAAAGCATTCCTTTTTCATCACTCCATTCATAATCTGTCTTATGTTGAAGCACGGGAGCTCAGATAATTAGGTACCTGATAAGGGTAGCTTACTTGGGGCACTTTCCTGCTTTTGCACTTACACTAAGGAAAGGAGGTAGAGATAAATTACTTATTTAATGACAACTTTTTTTTCCCTCCAATCTACAATTCTAAGCAGTTATTTTCTCAAAGGTGGAAATGAAAGGAATTAGATGTATTGGAACTTTCAATGCTTCAGAGAAAAATTTCAACTCAGAGTGAAATTATACATCCTGATGTTGTAGTTCCAAATGCTCTTAAGGAAACAAATGAGTTTCCACGAAGAAGGTGCTCCATTTGAAAGTCAGCTGTGTAATTCCACTAAGTGCTTGCATTTTTCAGCAGTGCGCACTGAAATGCTGCAATGCCACAGACAGACAGCAGATGTCACGTTGTTTAGCAAGATGACTACAAGAGCAGAATCGTCCCTGATGCCTCCAGGAAAGCCAGTGGAATCTCTGACTGGAGTAGGCAATCAAAAGTAACGAGACATTTGCCAGTTGAAAATACACAGTAGCCGGGTACAATGATAGCTTACTCACATAGTGCAAATAAAAGTAATGCTGTGAAACAAAAATTTGCTGGCAAAATGGCAACATTTCTGCTATTTCTCCACACAGTGTAGTGACTGTATAATTAAATCTGTGTGCCCCATTGTGGGAGGATCATGAGTAGGAAGTGGTGTGCAAACGTTGGAAATTCCAACCTCTTGATATCTTGTAACTCAAAAGTTTGCAGAAAGAAAAGATTCTGGTCTCCATCAGACTGAGAGTACTAAGTTTGACTGTTCAGTGCCCTGTCTATAGTCAGATCAAGTCTGACACCTGTGCTGAAAAATGGATTCCAAAGACCAAGTCCATCACCTTAACCAAATGCTATTCTTCTGCAAAAGAACCACCACCAGAAAACATTTCATGCCACAACCAGAGCCTCTCCCTGAATTCAGTACCAGAGAGAAACCACAGACTCTGTCCTCCTTTGGTTTTGGTTTGTTTGGTTCTTTTTTGATTCAACTAACTTTTAGAAGAGGTGAAATTTTATAGTATGTTCTCAGTGTCACATTTAAAGAGTCACAATGTTTTTATCCTCCCAAACATTTTAAAATACAGAAAGGTCTGATTTTCTTCAGTAGTCCTATAACCTTCCATTTGTCCAGCACTTAGTGCTCAATTACAGCTCTGAGAAACAAAAGAAAGATCATTTTCAAAATAAATGATAATTTTCCAGAGATATTGAGAAAAAAAATTCCTGCTTTAAATAACCTGTCAATGTCCAGCCCATACAGGAAACTCCAACACTATCCTATACTTGCATAGTCCAAAAGCAAACAAACCAAATGAAAAATTCTTCAAGGACAGAAAATGCTTGCAAAAAAGCACTTCATGGAACTAATCAAGAAGCAAATGAAAAATTCTGTCTCTGCTGGGAGACAGGGCTACAGTCTCCACCTAGAGATCATCCAGACCTGACCTTCACTTGTCAATATTAAACAAGGAGAGAATGTTGATCTAGATTTTACCTCCTGCTCATATTCTTTTCATTGACAAATCACATTCTTATAATATTTAAAAATGGATACTGCAGTAATAATCTTGTTCTTTCCTTCCAATTTCATACAGATTGATTTAAGTTCACACTGATCACACTGGACACGTGAACAGGAATACAACCACATGTGTCACGGTCATGAAGAATTAATGCAAAGTAATGCTTTTATCATGGTATCATGGAATTGTTCTGAGTTGAAACCCTTAAAGGTCATCTAAGTCCAGTGCCTCGCCACCCTCATTGTAAAAAAAAAAAAAAAAAAAAAAAAAAAAAAAAAAAAAAAAAAAACTTCTTATATCCAATCTAAACCTCTGTCTTTTAGTTTGAAAGCATTCCCCCTTCTCTTATCCAGACAGATACCGCTAAAAAATCTGACCCCTTCTTTCCTACAGCCACCCTTTAAATACAGAAAGGCCACCATCAGGTTCCCCTGGAGCATTTTCTTCTCCAAGCTGAATAGCCCCAACACTCTCAGCCTGCCCTCACAGGGAAGGTGTTCCACCCCCTGGATCATTTTTTTGGCCCTCCTCTGGATGTGCTCCAGCAGGTCCGTGTCTCTCCTGTACTGAGGACTTCACATCTGGAAGCAGTACAGTTTCATTTTTTACTTTACAAACAGGGAAACAGATGGCCATTTTTATGAATTACAGAGTTGACTTTTATAATGTAGTTCTCATAGAAATACACATACATTGTCTTATTCGGTCAAAAGTCTCACATTTTAAGGACAAAGCTGCAGCACTGTAATGTGGGATCAAAGCCCCAGGAAAGAGAAGTCTCAAATAAGAGCTGCATACAGTTCTAAGCACTACAGATTTAAGCAAGCTACATCATGCTTCCTATGATGATATCTGATTTTGCTCTGTGGAGAATTACAGAACGGGAGATTTCAGCCTGAAGAGATGTTTTGCAAATAATACACTAGAATAAGGTTACTACTTCCTTTCCTTTTCATTACCCAAACAGGACTGTGGAAAAAAGAGCAAAGACACTAATGAAGCTCATAAGAATGACCTTATAAACTGCTGCTAGGTCAAAAAGATCATCTCAGTAATGCCCACACATCATTAAGAATTGGTAAATGGCAACTGCAAATCAGAGACATCCGTATGCACTCAGTTCATGCTTTTCCCCCACTCACATTTAAGTCTGGCACCATAATTATTAGTTTAGATCCCCTTAACTCTCACATTTAGTCAGCAAGAAAATGTGATCTGACCCAGTAGGGCATTATTCACCTTCATATCCTTCATGAGCAGAAGACAATGGCTGGGATATACTCCAGTGCTTTTTAGGAAGGCAGTAGGAAAATCAAAACACAAAATAAAGAAATAGGAGATGAAAACCTAGATGCAAATTATACAAAACAAACCATTATTTCTTTTTTGAAGATAGTTTTCTCATTATCCTTTATGAAATTTCTGAAAACATCTTAAAAAAGCCTATTCATCTTGCCATTATTTAGCTTTGCAGAAACAGAAGGAGACGATAATAACATAGCTGCAAAATGAAAAAAGTTTCTCAAAAGGTTGTAATCTAGAGGCACATACCTCCTAAAGTCCAACATCTGAGGGTATGTTTATTTGTTTGGTCACTTTTCTATTAGTTTTGCCATTGTGGAATATCTGCCTTTTCATAGAGCCACTTTTATTAACACTCGACAAAACCTCCTGGTTTTGTTGAGTTCCTAATACTTTTGTAAAACAAGGTCTTACAATGTCTTGAATTAAAATTAATATGTCTAGAATTAGCAACTAGCTTCAGATACGTAGGTTCTAAAAACTAATGACCCAAATTTTAATGCAAAAATAGGCCCCAGAAGGGAAAGGCCATACCCAATGAAGCTCCCCTTCTCACAGTACACAGAAGAAAGAGTTCACAGAAGCATTAAGAACATCTTTTACAGTTTCAATATTTTCCCACACATTTTGAATAACCTCTGTATTGTTTATCTACAAATAGTATCTTCAACACACACTACTTGTAAACTCATCTCTAGAAAAGTAAAGGCTAATCAGAATACATAAGATTCTGTAAACAGAAAAGGAACATAATTTACTATCACCCACACATATTACAAGAAACAAAAATCCTCTATAAAAAGGAACAATACTTTAAATAGCTCACCCCCTCCTTTGTTTTGTTGTGTTTGTGTTTTTTTTCAAGTAGCAATTCAATCTACTTCACTTCATTATGACAAATTTCTTCAGGAAAACAATCCACCAGCTAACTCTAACCGATCAAAGAAACAGAACACCCACAGCCCCAACAAACAGCCCAAGTCAAAAAAAATAAAAATAAATCACAGCACTGTAGATAACTGAGTGAGCAACTCTCAGAAGATTAGAAGATTTTCTTAAAAATATATATATTTTTTCTAAATAATGTTACCTATGCTGTTTATCAGGTATATAACATGCATGCATTCTTTCTCTGTCACTCAGATCATTTAGCAACAAAATAAGCAAACGTCAGTACCTTTTTCTAGTTTTTCCTTATTTTGTGACGCTTTTACAAGAAGCAGAAAGGTTTTATTTTTCACGCAGAGATTCCAATTAATGAGGGGCCATAAAAGACAAACATACAAGGCGTGACACAGGAATTTCTTCAAGTGCTGTGCTTATCATAAGAGAACACGGGCACTTATGCTCATTAGAAGCTTTGCTCAATTAAACTGGTATTTTCTTAACAGAAGGAAGGGCACAGTATATGCCTGTATTTTTTATGATACATCTCATATTTTTAAGAACTAGAGAATTGAAAGGGATTATGGAACTTGCTTGTACACTGGCAAAAGTTTTGACCCATCCATCACTTAAACGTGTTCATATCTGTAAGAGAACTACGATGAACAGCTTGAATGATTTTTGAATGGAAACACATGTGTGTTGTGAAAGCACCAAAATAAACATTCAGAGAAGGAATAGGAGAAGTCGATGGCATTCCCAAACAAAACAATCCCCAAGTTAACACAGCCCTTCTGTGTGCATTTTCTCAAGAGGTTCAGTTTTGGAAAACAATTAACAAAATTAAATCATTAAAAGAAGATGACAGGAAGAAAAAGAACAGGATTAGAGCCAAAAAATATCCAGACAAGGAGGTAGAAGGACATCGGGGAAATAAAAAATGTTGCCTTGGAATGGGATGAAGAGGCCAAGATTGCAATCACCGTCAACTCCTAAAGAGTACTAAAATCGCAGTCAAAAACACCATGTGATCACCAATCAAGAAAAAAATAGCAGATATGATGAGAACTTAATAGTTCACATCTCTTATCCTGCATGTCACTCTTAGTAATTGTAACCCAATCACTTGCGCACGTCTTGGTTTTCCTGGATACACGCAAAAGAGCACAATCTGTGGAAAGAATAAGAGTGAGGGAAGAGAGCCTTTTGTGAAGTCTTTCCCTTCCACAGGGCTTCCACATTATATTTTCTTACACTAGTTGAACAAATCATCAGTGTATGTGGCCCTAGGACAGAGTAATAGAAAGCCATGAATTCTTGACTCATAGCAATAACTTAGTACTATCCCTGGGTGCATAGACCAGCATGCCAGTCAATGTTTTATTATATCATTCCATTCACAAATGCATGCTCACTGCATGGTCTCATGTGAAAACATATGCCACACGATCAGATAACTATCCCTAAGCATCTTACATGTGAGGATGCCAGTAATTAGAGAAATCTGTTCATAAACTGGAAAGAAGATATCTTTAAAGTATAAACACTGTTGTCACGCAAGTCTTTTCATGCTGTCTTCTATAAAATGAACCACTGGGAAAGGATAAAGCAATTTAATGACCTAAAGCCAATAAAACCCACCAGCTCCACTGTTAGTACTGGTACTAATGCAGTAATTAATTGCCTTTTCCTACACATTACTCTGAACTAGCAAAGCCCCATGCATCAGTACTAAACCCAGGCAGAGCCCTTCCTCAAGCGGCAACAAAGCCAAAGACTGTGATTAACATGGATCCAGGCCCTACCCCTGTTGCTGCTGTGAAATTCCATGCAGTCATGGTGAACGGGAGAGTGACAACCATGAAGCAATCATGGATTTGTTACAGTTCAGCTTGTGGTTTACAGAAATGTGAAAATATTTCTGCTCACCCTTCCAGTTTCATACTTTCCATAGAAGAAATCATGCTTATAAATAGTAAGTACACATGTAACGTTATGTTTAACTTGCTAGTATAAGAACCTACAGCCAATAGGAGAATTTGGTACTGTATTAGGTGGAATAGTAACAACTTGAAGCAAACAACAGCCCCAAAGAGCTTGAAAATGGAAAGGCAAAACATAGGGAGTTGATGTTCCACATTGAAAAAGCAGTAGTACGCAGAATTGTGGAAGCACCAATAAACAAAGCATGTTATTATATAAGTAGCCTCATACACTGTAAATACTTGATGCGTGGTTAGTACTTTAACAGCATGCACATTAAGTATTACTGTTTGAAGTTTTAACTCAATAAATTACAGCCCCAATAGCCTGCCTCTTTAAAGAGCTTTTTTTTTTTCCTTTGAAAATATTACAATGTAGGAAAAGGCAACACTTCATTAACATGCAAGTACTGAAAATAATAATAATAATGAGCCAACACAGTCACATTCTGCAATACAGACAGACATTATTTCATTTTTTTTATAAAAGTTGGACAGTAAAAAAGAGACTTAAGAAGAAAGAAGCAGACTACGTTTGCTGTAATGGGAGGTAAAGAAAGAACAAAGGAACTCCTGACCGCAGGCACAGCCAAAAATAAAAGGAATAATGTGGCTTCTTTCTTCACACAATTGCTGACTCTGTGCTCAGTTATTCCCATTACATATCATTCAGATATGCAAAGGAGCTGGTAATTTCTTTAGGGGAGATTTCTGCCATGTTATTTATTAGCTAAGAAATATTTCCTGACACATGCTGAATTTCTGACAAAGTTGCTCAGTTTTGACTCAGCCCTCTGATAATTACACAGCAACAGTGCCTATGAATACAAGTAATTTCTGTTTGCTTCTTACACTAGGACTATTCCAGTTCTCCTGATAGCACTTACTGAGTCATTTCAAATACTATTTACTTTGTTAAATTTTTACCAATTCACACTGCTTGTGGGTTTTTTTTTTTCAGCCTGTTTGTTTCGTCTTATGTCAAATAACTGATTTTTAACATCCATGAAAACAGCTGTACAGTGATTAAAACCGTATTCCAAAAATCCTTTTTAAATAGAAACAATGCTCCCTCACACATTGTACCTCAAGACTTCTGGTCATACTTGACATTTTTATGGAACAGCAACTTGGCTTTTCCAGCTCATGCCAAACATCACCAACGGGCAGGTCCTTTAACCTGCTGAACCTAGCAAAGGGATGATCACTGCACATAGAGTGAGTCTCCTTCCACCTCTCAGAGGAGCAATGCCTTAAGACACACTGCTCAGCTGTCACCTAGACCAGACACCTTTAGCCAAATCTAGTAAGCTGATCCAAACTCTCCTTTACCACAGAAGGACACAAACCATACAGGCTGCTAACTACACAGTTTGATACAATGGCCCAATGTGGTGAAACCAAAGACATTTCAGATGCTTGGATACAGCCCTGGGATTGCAGTCCAAAGCTGAAGTTGCATGATCACGAAGCTTCCTAAGAGGAGCATGTCTCATACATAGCTGTTTAAAAATTATTTCGATGCTGGCTTCTTTTGCATATACATAAACTCTACATTTAATGTCTGTATTGATCTTCTTTATCCATGACCTAACACGCAACCCAATGAATGTCTAGCATAACACTACAGTGTGCTGTGTAATTTAACTGATGACATTAGGAAGCTTTAGGTTAGGTTCAGTCAAAATATAATGTCTGAGAAGACAAAAACAAATGCAAGAATATTAGAGATCTGTGCAAAGTGAACCATTTGCATTCAGTGTGATAACAGAAGTTGCCTGGCAGTAAGCTGAAACTATGGTCACAAACTGTTAAGCCTAGGTTTTGAGCATGTACACTGTTTATCTTCTTTGATTTCTGTGTTCATTCTTTTGGAAGCTGTGCACCAAAAATTTATTTATTGACAGTATCATGCCTACAGGTAGTAACAGTACAGAAGAGCCCAAGTTTCTTTTCAAGTTATCACTGAGAAATAAGCATGAAAGTTAGGCAAAAAAATAAAGCATGCAGTTAGGTGCTTTAAAGATTAGGGAATTAAAAAAGAAAAAAATCTGTAATCATTTGATCATTTGGTCAGGAGCAAAAAATACAAATATAGATATGTTTAACATAGTCAAACATAGTCCTGCAGTGCAGTGGAAGGGAACAAGCAAGTGAGAGAAATACAGGAAAATGAATAAGGAACTCGAGAGGAGCAGGATACCCAAAGAGCTTTGATGGGAGCTGTACCCTTCCCCCAGCACTCCCACTTAGGTACAGACGTTGAGGTGCCAGAACACCCTGGCATAACACATAAGTGCTGTCACTAGCTAGAGCACTGACAGAATGACTTTGCACATAGTTAGTCTTCTGTGATGTCTCAGCAAATAAAAGATTGTTATCAAAGGCAGTTCAATTCTATGGGAATGGAGTACCACTGACAGACCAAAGACATAATGATCCCATTCTAGCTGCACTCCCTGCAATTGGCACAGTTGAGCAATGCACAGTGGAAGAATACACTGGAACAAGTTGGTATATTTGCTGCTTTTATACAGTAAGCAAATTAAAGGGTTAACCATACTTCAAATCACTGGTGACAGCTCCTGCAAGTATGACTTCTTTACTGTGTCAGAAATTACACAACAGTATATCGGTTTTTTTTCCAGTGTTGGTAAGCTTTGATGAATTTAAGTTTATGCCTGCATACACAGATCTTCTGTTTCTTATTCAACCTCCAGTTCCCTGCAGCCTAAGAAAAGGAAGCTATTTCATACTGTCTCACAGCACTCCTGGTGACATTCAGCATTTATAGGATGCTGGTGCAAGATGGTCAGTGGCAACAACCTCAAAATGAAGCCTTAAAATTGTGTTGCAGTGGTGGCACAAGCCTTATTGCATTTTGGAAATACAGGAAATAATCTTTTTCCACATCTGGCACTGTTATACAATACAGGGTTAATTTGAAAGATCCATACTTTCAGAAATCTGGCTCCATCATGTTTTATGTAGACATTAAAAAGACACCAGCACATACCCCAGAATTCTGTACAGTTATTTTTAATCTACTCTGAATTCTCTATTAAACTGTGGGAAAATAAATGGTTGGATACTATCCCTCTTCTCTGTGGGAGCTCTCCGTGTTGAGAAGATGCATTCTACTGCTGGCAGTATCTGGGAGAAGCTATCTGCTGCTTGGTGTGGGACAGCAGACAGTACCACCACATACATCCCAAAACACAGATATGGTTTCTGTGGCAATTGAAGATAGATCACTGTGATGCGAAGGGACGGTAACTGCATACAAACCTTATCAGCTCAAACTTCTGGATCATTTCCAGCTTAACCAAATTCTGGAAGGCCATACTTAAAACAGCTGTTAGGATGATCTTTTGTTTTTTTGTGTTTTTTGTTTTGTTTTGTTGTTGTTGTTGTTGTTGTTTTTTCCTTTCTCTTTTCTTGTTAGCAAAGCTTTTAAATAACATAACAGTTTCACATAAGTATTTTGACTATGCTAGGTCTATATATTTAGGACAGTCCCTTCCACTAGCAAAAATCAATGACTGTAGCTACACTAGTAGCACAAGAACTTCTTGTGCATCTTTACTGCATATCTCCAGCGCTTTATCCATTCTATCTTACAAGTAACAGCAATAAACATTGTAGCCATAACTCTCCTTGACAGCATCAAGGGTTGCACTCTTCCAACATGTGTCTTGGAGAGATGATATATTAAACAGAGTGCTTCTTGCATGGATAAAGCTGCCTGTCCTCAGTCAAGGGAATGGGAGAGCATTTAAAACGTAAACCCCTTTGAGAACAGCAAAACCCCATATTGCTATTACACACTACAGTAAGCTGCATGAACCATGAAGTGCAAGCTACGAGGTGTGTTGCAGCACCATGGATGCATGCCAAATGGAGATGGTATCACAACAGAAAAGAACAAAAGCAGTGTTATGAGCAGTGGGAGGCATTTATATTTCCGACGTCTTTGATGTGGAAAAATAGCACAATATTTTAAATAAAAGATGCATCTTGCATACAAGGTACGTAATCTCAGATTTCACACTGATCCAGAGTGACTCCCATGGTAATTCCAATCAACTATTGTTCAAACTTCTAATGGAAAAAGTTACTACCTCACAAATACTGTCAACACAGTTCAGAGTGTTGGCCTTAACACTGCAAATAGAAACCTGCACGTGTCATTTCCACCTCCCACCTAAAATAAAAGTCTCCGTATTACCTATTGTCAAAGCATCCCTTTCATCATCTCTGGAAGAAGATAAGAGCAGAACTCCTCACGGATCATCAAAACAAGCCTGCAAATACACTAGATCAGGCTCTACACCACTACAGCATCCAACAGTGAAACTAGAGTTTGAGACCAGTCTTTGAGTTTTGTTTTTAAATCACTGAAGCAATTGCCAGCACTGTACTGAAGCCAAGTTAAATTAGAAAAAAGAAAGGGGAACAACATGTCAGTGACTGTTCTAAGGAGAAGATGATGCTGCAAAGTTTGAATCACACTATCATTTATCCAAAAAACTCAAGCACTCTCATTTTGTAGAATGTATTTTAAACTGCATTTTATAATACAGCTTGCAAAGCTCAATAAAAACAACAGTTTTTTCTCTCTGTTAACAAATTTGTAATTTCTTGAATGGGAGTTAGGTGCAGGTACACCCACCCAGATATCTCCAGTGTTAGAAGATAGTGAGCTGAGTCTTTTTTCAGAATCCTGGAACAGCAGCATATGCCAGAATTTGACTAGAGTTGCTACATCAATTCTAATACTGAAAAGCAACTTCTTGAACAGCATATATAATCCGCCTAGCCTTCAGGAGATGAGTTTCTATCAGTCTTCAAGAATACAGAAAGAAGCATCATGCACTGTTCAAGATTAAATAGATTTACTAAACATAAATCATGGGTCATAACTGCTGATAGGCAGCCACAAGAATGGCCAATAATTAATCTACACAGGGTGCTCCAAAGGTAATACCTCCTATATATTTCCATGGAAACTAAAGGAAAGAACACAATAACAGTGTGCAATAGAGCATATTTTCAGCTACAGAACACATAGTTTGCAACAGTCACCACCATCAGCTATGCATTTTTATCAGTGTTGAACAAGAGCCTGTCCTTATAAAAATCTGTACCAGTGGAAGTGATTCACTACTGAAACACACCACCATCACCTCACTGTGCTCAAATCCACTGTCTGGTCTTCAGCAAGTGCTGATCAATGTCAACGGGTGCTATTTTTTCCTCATTTTTTCCTTCAATACCACTCCTATGCTTCACACACACTTCCTTATCAGACGTCATTTTGTCACACTGCAACAAAATGGAATAGGATATTGGTGGGAAGGTTTAACCTCTACTGCCATACCACCACCATCCACCTCTGATGTTATGAGCCAATGTAATAAATTAGGAGGCATTACTTTCAGAGCGGCCCTCCTATAAGAGTAACTGCTGCAGTTTGCTGGGTAAAGAGCAGATCAAACAGGATGCAAGGTACCAATGATTTTTAAAGAAAAGTAAGATTTAATCTTAATACTGCAGTCAGACATGGGACAGGACAATACATAGCCAAAACTGACACAACATGTCCTCAGACACAGCAGAAGTACCTGGTGCTGCAGGTCAGATTGAGGCTTCCTGAAATCCCAGAGCGTCTCCTGTATCAGCCACAGCAACAGCTGAAAAATCAGCAGCTGCCCAGGAGTTATTTTGAGGCTACCAAAGAAGGTTTACCGTATGTGGAGACCAGACAGATGACCATCCAGCTGCCTTTCAGTCACACAGTTTCTAATCTATTGGTATTTATGACGCTTCCTACAAATAGCTCCTTACAGCAATTACCAATTGCTACTACAGTAGCTTGGGTTTTACTAAATCAAAAATTGCTACTGCAGTTTGGCAAAGCTAACGCATGCATACCAACAATTTGAGTCCTTCAACATGCTGTTGAGGGTTGCAGTACTGAAGAGCGTAGAAGAACATCTGTGTAGTGACCCTTTTCCCTCCAAATACATGCCCAGCCCTCTGCACTTGTGAAAAACACTAAGGCTTAAGTGGAGACTAAGAGTGCTTTGTACTCAGATCCCAATCTTTCTTTCCATGCTTTTTCTAGCAATACAATTATAAATGAAAAGGGTAAAATCCACTACAGTCAATAGTATAATCCCCAGTGCAGGAGTGAAGAGGGTACAATCCATATTCCTATCACTTTTTTTTTTTTTTTTTTTTTAAGGCAAAAAGAAATCCAATAGGCTATTTGTGTTTGTTTGATCATTACTGAATTATGATCACGTGCCTACGCAATCCAAAATTGCTGGGAAATCCAATAATATTGTTTACATTTAATCAAACTGGAACAGTTAATGCCTACTTAGAATCTCGTATTTCACAACAGAAGTACTCAACATTCTGAAAAACAAAACAGATGTACAAAAATATAAAAAAATTCTACTGCTTTGCAAGAAAATTGATATGCATGGCCTAGTGAGAGAATAGCTCTTTGTTGACAATTTCAGAGGCAAAGTAATTTCATAACCACTGGATTTTCTCATTATGCTTCTAGCCTATCAGTAGATAAGAATTCTAACCAGTTTAAGAGCACAAAGGAGCAAGCATCAATATTAACAAGAAGCAAAATACTTTGTATATACAATTACATACATATAATTTTTGCATTAATCACCTCTCACATTAAAATGCGAGCATGAGCTTGCCTCTGGCATCAGACCATATATGGTGCTTATTTTTAAATATTCATTCCAAATGAGTGTCATGATTAAAAAGAAAAAGTCTGGATGCATAAACCATTAGGTCTCTTTGTAACCCAAAGGGTTTACAAGCTCAACACACATTCCAGTCCACACAGACAATAAAAGATGAACTAGCACAAATGAAGCCTATTTCGGCTATTTATAAATATATGATAAAGAATTTAAATGAATTTTTGGAGGAAAAAAAAAAATAAAAATAAGAATTGTTGTGGAGTAAGGTTCAACAATTAAACAGACAAAATATTTCCAGAACTTAACACAGGAAACAGAACTAAAATAACATTCCTAGGAAACCTTTACAATGTTCTCATCCATTTTAGAGAAAAACATGCCACAAGCAAAATACACACTGCAACCTTGTTAAAATTGTACTTCACCTGCATTTTAATTAGTTTTCCTAAAGAAGCAAAGCTTGTGCAATTACTCTTTGTTCTCCCTTAATAACTTCAGCACCTGTTGGACAACAAATTTTACAGAACCTACATTTAGTTCATTCTCGTATCACCCAAAATCAAGAACTATCAAGAATGAGGAATACCTTATGCATGTCCCTAGAAGGGGCAGCTTCCCTGCTTCCGTTGAGAGTGCATGATCAGTCCAAAAAACAATAACTGGTCATCTATCTTACAATTTTAACAAGATCATATTGGCAATGGTTTTGCACTGTATCTCTGTAGTCTACCCATGCTTTGCCAGGCACACGGTTTAAATACTTCATAACATTTCCATAGACAAAGCCCCCCTGGGTCCAGGAGGCTTCAGTCACAGGATTCTCATGGCTTTAGCACTAAGAAGCAGGTAGTGAAAACCACTGGAAACAAATGTGTATGTGCATAATGAGTATTAGCGATAAATTCATTCATACAGTGCACAAAAACTACAGTAACTTTTCCCATTGAGAAGTCAGCTTTATTACAAACAATTCAACTGAGGCTTTGTAAACCCATTCATGGGAGAATTACTATCCAAAACAAGGTCAGTGACATTGGACGTAAGAACCTGGCAGTACTACACTGGCAGAGTTAAGGCTCTCCAAATAACCTTTGCTGTATTTGGCCAGTTTCCCAAAACATCAAGAGAGGATTTGTTTTGCCATTATGTGAAAACCTTACATTTTCACCATAGTATTTCTTACGAAAACATAACAGTGAGGTTTCCAGAAATGCCCAGTACCAGCCTAGCTTTCCTCTGGCTGAAACAAATGATACTTCTGCTATTGATTTCAAGAAAAAAGGAGTAATAATCATCATTCATGAAAACTGCAGTTCAGAAAACAGCATTCTACTCTCCATTTTGCTCCAGAAGTTGCATCTGGCTTTCAACCTTATTCCCCTCACTGGGAAATACTCTTTGGGCCTGACCTATCAGACAGTTGCTCAACCATCACAGTATGCTTCTGTCTAGCAATATGCTGAATATTTTGACCAGAAAGATGCTGTGAGAAACAGAACTGAAAGCTTTACTGACATTCTAAAAGATAACATCAACTGGCATCGACTGGTCAGCTAGATGGGCGAACTTATCATAAAAGGAAATCAATTTAGTTAAACAGGACCTTCCCCTCATGAACCTTCGTGGGCTGTGACCAATGACTGCACTATCTATCCTGCAAGCGTTTTTCAATAAATCCCAACAAATTTTTTTCTGTAATTTTACCAGGCACAGAAGTGAGACTGACAGGCCTGTAATTACCAAGGCCACCTTTCTTGCCCTTGAAAACTAGAACAATGTTTGCCAGCTTCCAGACCTCTTCAGATTCCCAAGACTGTTGAAAACTAATTGAGAGAGGTCTTGGTAGGACAATAGCCGCTCTCTTGAGTCCCCTGGAATGAATCCCATCAGTCCCTACAGACATAAAGTGCATCCAGGTGGAGCAGCAAATCCCACACGAGTTTGGGGCTGGCTGGGAGTTGATTGTTACTGTACTCACAGTCCTTCAACTTGGGACACCCAGGGCCCCAGAGCCCACTGCCAGCGTTGAAGACAGAAGCAAAGAAAGCAGTGTCTCTGATTGATCTGTCCCTGTTTGCAAGGTGACCATTCTCATCAAGAAATGAACCAGTGTTCTCTCTGGTCCTTCTTTTAATTGCAGAATTAAGCACAGAGATGGCAGCTAAAAACACATATGCATCATATTCTGTATATACGGAAGTTGCACTCATTAAATAAAACACACAACCTGTTTAACTCCACTATATTCACCTTTATGTCAATAAATTATGTGACATTATAAATACACTATACACAGTGTATTTTCAGGAGCAGGAGATGACATTACACATTCCATGTATCATAAGAACTTTTATGAGAACATCAACAGCTTATATATTTGGTGGGGGAGGGGGTAGAGAAAGTAAGCCTTTTAAGTCCAATTATTTCAAAATTCATCCTCTTTCAATTTTATCACTCAATTAGCTGACAAAATGGTATATCAGTCAGTTGAGATTCTATAGACTGGAATCTTAAGATTTTACCTGATTTTTATCATACTTTTCTCCAAACCCAAAGTAGATCCAGTGGAATCAGTAGGATTAGTTTTATACATTAACAATACGAGTAAAATACCCAGAGTCTGAATGTTTTATAAATCAGACTCAGAAAAAATTAAGTCCTTTATAAAACCTCTAGTTCTTCCTTTCTCACTTTCTTTTTCTAGTTGTGTAGGAATATCGACAAGTCAGTCTGTCTTTCACATCTACAATAAGATTTAAATAAGCTGGATACCTGACTGTCTCCAAAGAAATGTTTTGGTTTGTTTTTTGTCTGCAAATATCTAGCACAGACAAAAGGAAAGCTCCACTTTTATGCAGATTGAAATGAAAAGACATAATCAGAACTCATCTCTCCTGAAACACACAGCTTTCTACAACACCTTTTCTCCCCTCATTCAGAGCTGTATTTTTATAAATTATTTGTGATGGAAGAAACTTAAGAGGATTTCACCATTTCTATTAGGTACAATCGAGACCTGAAGAGACCACAGATTTCTTTCCTCTAAAGGTCTTAACCTTATTTCTCATGAAAAGGAATGTTTGTCTCTCTAGGTTTTTATCATTTGTAACTTCTGGCTAATTTCATCTAAATTTGACAGAGCATCAGCAGTTTCAAGAGATGAAATTCTAGCTCGTTTAATGGAAATCAACAACTAAGTAATGGAAAAAAAGTCAGTGTTCCCAGTGAAGTACGGTAATTATACCTCAATCTCCATCCAAGAGTTTAACATGAGAATGAGCTTGTAGCAGCCACCCTATCTGTTAATTCTCCAGCCTAATAGGTGATAGGAGAAGTATCTAAGAAGTTTGCAGTTAGGTAAATTAAGAGAACAGGATACATTTCAATAGAAAATCAGTACTCATTAGTTTTCTATTTATGACACAACCTGTTTTACATTTCAATTCGATGCTCAGGGTGTAACTGAGCACTGTGGTTAGCAGAACAAATAGCGTTCTGACATCCAAAGAGATTAAAAACTGAATCATTCAAAAAGGGAGAAATTTAGTCAGAATTACGAAAATTCTTTACTGATATAAAAACCTGAAGATCTATAAAATATCAGCAGTCTGAAAAGCAGCTAGTTGAGGAATATCATCATGAAAGTGGAGATTGGTGTTCTCACTTCCTCAAACGAATACCAAATCAAAACATTAGGAAGCCGGAATTCAAGAACTTCTCCAGTTTCACTTAGTTTAGGTTTTGAAACAAGTTCCCTAATACTTTACCAGACAATGACATTTCTTTTCCAAAATCACATCAAATTTAATAACCCAGCTCTCCACATAAAGCTCTTAATATCTTTTTACAAAGATACAACGCTAGATGTAGAAGTATTTCTTCAATAGGAGGGTGAGAAACTTCCTATTGTCTAAGAGCAGCAATCTTTGACAATCCTAGGAAAACACACCAACTCACCAAGGAGCTACACAAAGCAGCAGTCTTCATAACAGAAGAAAATGATCTTGAATCCTCTAAAGATATGTTCATTTGATGGTAAGGATCCAATATTTCATCTCATACAGCCCAATAAAGTATTTGAGGCAATATGTTTCAGATCTCAAAGGTGGTGAAGTGGTGATGTACTCCCTTTAATGGGCACAAGCTCTTCTCTCCATGCTTTGCCAGCCATCTTCACAACGCATTCACGGAGAGAAGCATGGCATTCTTCTGCCTCTACTGAAGTAACCAGGCAAGCCAAAGTAACAGGTCTTTTCCAAATCACATTTCCCTTTTCTAAAAGCATATTTACAGTTCTGGATGAACAGCATTACAGAGAAATATTTACACTACAAGTGTATAATGGGTTTAGTATTTTGCTATTTTGCAAGTGTACCTTTCCTAATCTTTTCTTTAATATCATACTCGTTCTCCTTTAGGAATACATCACAGACAGTCCATAACCATTTTGCAGCTGACTCATACCCAGTTTTTTTCATTCCTTGGTCACTTTCAAGTGGTAGCATTTCCAACATACAAAAGAAAATAGTATTACAATTACATGTTACGAGCATGATCTTTTGTTTCACACTATGCACTGTCATTTGCTATCCAGTACTCCAGTGCTTCATGTTATCAGCAACTTCAGCTTTTTTATTTTTGATGCCAACTAAGCATTAGAATTATTTTCTTATATGATTATTGAGGTACTCCATCAGTGTTCTCCTTCCCATCCAGCATTATCTTCAGCCTTCCTTACTGACTCATTCTTTACTGATTTCTTGCCCAGATCACATTCCTTATTTTAAATTCTATTTTGTATTATCTTGCCTACCAGTACCCCATTTTACAGTACATTATATGTTTTACTGAAATCGAAACAAATCAGATCTCTTATAAAAAATTAGTTGTAGATGTTAAATAGTTGATTTACATAGCACAACCTCCTTTCAAAACACATTGAGTTTACCATCTCATTGCTGTCCATCTCCCACTCAGCATCCCTTTTTTAAAATTTTGTTCTGAAGAGATAAGATCAACAGGTTTTCCATTGAGCCAGTGTCTCGGCATCATTTTTTACAGGGACACATATAAGCATCTAAAACATCCTCAAATTTTGTGTTTTCAAAAAAAGTCCTAACCAGAAGATTTATAGTGTGCTGGTTACTTCTATATTCAAAGGTGGTGATTATCAAGCCTGTTCACTTTCAAAGAATTAAGCATTTTGAGGTTTGTTTCCACCTCATAGATTCATAGATTCATAGATACATTAGGTTGGAAAGGACCTACAAGATCATCTAGTCCAACCATCCTCACACCACCATCCCTACCAACCAAGCTACTAAATCAAATCCCTCAGCAGAAATGGTAATTTCCATTTCTATATATACCCCTTTCCCAGGAGCTATCCTGCTTTCCTTACAGACCCTACATTATCATCTTTACTGAAAACAAGAGCAGAGTGTTTATTTAGTTTCAGGACGGTTGCAGATTACCTTTAATCACTATCCAATCATTTCTGCATGGTGTTTTTGTTTTCCCTTTCTCCTCCTCTCATTATGAGTTACAAAACTGTGCACTGTGTGCTTTGACTTTCTTTTTAAAGAGATCTACTCTCCTGTATTGGTGACAAACTTGAGCATTGACTGCGTGTTGAAGGATATTCTATAAATAGGAACAAGCTCAATTACCAGTGGGAATCACTGAACTAATCCTAAAAAAAAAAAAAAAAAAGAGTTTAAGAACTTGTAAAACCAGCACACTCTTAACTTAAAAACTGGGCTGCGGAAACTTTGGGGAAAAAAAAAAAACACGCATGTGAAGAGGCAACTTAGAAGGACAGTGCAGTAGCTGGACAGCTTTTAATCTCATTATATTTTCCTAGTGAAACTGCACTTTTACATCATTGGCTTTTAAGAAATTTTGTTCATTTTTGATCACGGCAACAAGAACATGAAGAAAACAGTAGAACGTGAACTTGAGTGATTCAGACAGCAGCTGTGCTTGTTTAAGATACAAACTAAACAGATTAATTCTGTACTGTGACGTATCACCAGGCTACCGCAACTCAGGTATTTATTTTGTTTCAGCTGCTGAGAAAGCCAAAATACACACTATTATCCTACATAAAAGAAAAAATAAATACAAATAGTTATTAGGTATTTTACCCACAACTGAAAATGGGAAAAGTTACCATACAAATACTGTTAAGGAATCAGGTTACATGGACAGTCTACAAGGTACAAGGTAGCTGTCATAAGCTAACTTGATACACATAGTAACCTGCTTATATAAGGATTCCCCTAAAATAATAAGAAAGTTACTCTTTTCCCATATAGCCACTTGGTGGCCTTCCACTGGACACATGCAATTACAGCTTTCTGGCACTAGAGAGCTCAAAACGTGGCACAGTACCATACATGTAGCCTCGCAAGCACTGAATAGAGGGGACTTGTCATTTACCTCAATCTGCTGGCTACAGTCTTGCTAATACAGCCCAGTACATTACTGGACATCTTTGTTTCAAGAACAGTTGACTGATCATCTTGTCAAATTGGGTCCTGCAAGTCTCCTTCTGCAAAGATAATTTCTACCCTGAGCCACTGCTTGGCTTAATTCCAGCTCAGGTACAGGACTTTCTATTCACCTTTTATTCTTCCCCTCTTGGTTTCTTCCTTACATTGGATTCCTTTGTATTTCTCTCTCTGTCTCCAGATCACAAGCCAAAGATAAACATAGTAAGAATTCAGAATTTCCAAGACAAAGTGTGTGATATGACCCTCTTAGGCATTCTCAGCCTTGTAATCAAGGAATTATTACAACATAAGTATTCTATAAAAAATACAGTGTAGAATAGCTTTCAAACTCCTCTGCTATCAGCCTACTGCCCTCTAGATTTCTTTCACCAATCTTACTTTCCCCTTTCAGAAAGTCTCAGATTATACTGCAAGATTTTGAAAGCTTTTCAGAGAAGAAAAAAAGCCCTCTCCCCATTTACTATCAGTCTTCTCAGCACTATGCCTTAGCCATCCTTATTTCCTTATTCTCCCTTTATCTCCTAGATGAAGGCTAGTAATTCGGCCTACTGTCCAAGGAAGGGGATATAAATTTGATCCCTTATCTCAGACTGCAATTTCAGATTGCTATGGGAGCTGAAATCTGCTCCTGCTTTTTGTTTTAAAATCAAATAGCTACATTACCTTGATTTCATCGCTAATGGGGGTGGGAGGTGTCCTATTTCTGAATACATGCTATTTTCAGAACCGTCTCATGTCACTGCTAAAACACAGAAGGAATGAGTCATCTGTATCCTGTACATGAAAAACTAAAATGATTACTTAAGTATTTACAAACTCCCTTGACCAGCTCTCCCATTCTAGCAACGCAAGAGCAATGCATCACTTGGGTAAGGAGTGAACATGCATCTTCACCCCACCAGGCATGCCATAAGTAGAGCATTAACATAAACTGGGGCAAAGAAGATTTACATAATAGCTTTATACACTAATCGTATAGTCTTCAGACCTCTAAAGTTGGCAAATAAAAAAAAATGGTGCCCTATTTATCAAGATAATTACTTAGAGGATCCCAGAACACAGGAGAAATTCTATATAAAAATCAGTATAACAACTTTTTGAACTGTGAAAGATATTTTGGGAGCACAGAATAAAGTACCACTATGGAAAATTTTTATTTCTTTCACACTATCATCCAAATACCCTGTAGCAGACACCCCAGCAACATGTAGACTAATTTGAAGCAGTTCAAAGAAGGTGACCAGGAATACTGGATGTACTGTGTACAGGCTTAAGTTTCCTATTCAGGTTGTGAGCCTGGGGATGCATACTGTCAGTGAGGAACACAATAGTGACAACATATCCCATATTTAGAGATACAGGTTGAATACAACACAAAATCTCCTATGATATCCATCAAAATTATTCTAAAAACAATGACATTACAGGCAAAGCAGCTACTTCATTTATTTTAAATTGATTTGAGAGTTATCCAAAATGAGGAAATGGCAGTATTACTTGAAGAAAAAGGCCTGCAGCAAGCAAAGCACACAGAGATTTGCCAAGCCAACTCTTCCCAACCTGTGGTAACTCTCTATTTCAGCACCTTCTTAAAACAGTGCTGCTGTGGCAACACATCTGTCCCCAAGTTGCACCCACATATGAAGAGATATGTTTGGCTTTCAAGGGCTGAAGAGCTGCTATCCATCTTCCCTGAGGAAGTGGCAGAAGAATGAAGGAAAGCATCATATAGACCACATCTGGCCCATGAGCTGCTGGTTAGATCAAACCGCTCTAAGCTAAGTTGCATAAAACAGACCCACAGATGAGGGTTGAGTATATCACATGTATTCCCTTGCCTGTCCACTAATGTTGAAAGCAAAGTCTTAGACAAGGAAGATTCTACTTATTCTGCAGAGCATTTAACCACACATGACAGGTTAATGTATACAAGATGTTCATCCTAAGGGTGCTTTCTTTCTCAATCCTTTGGGTTTTCCCACTCATTTTACCTAGAACTCACTATCCAATGTATGCTGTAAAGCTCACTTTAGTTCTTAATTTCTTGGTGTACAACCCACAGATCAAGCAATTTTTGAGCTAGATTGTCCAACAACCATGCTATTAAAAAAGGTGAAACTGTGCCCTTAAAACCATTTCTATACCAGACTATTGAATAGATTTGCACTGGGCTGCACTCATACTTCATGGAATGAAAAAAAAACAAACCTGCTCTTAACACCAATTATTATATACATATTTTTGACTTAGAAATTCGCATCATCTCATGCAAACTACCCAGATGATGAAATGCTATTCAGTAGCAGTCACAAAATACGAAGACCTTCATAAAACAGAAACAAGCTAAAGATTAGTGAAAGCTTACAGACCATGTGAAGAACATATTTTAAATTTTTGCATTATTTTATTTTAGTCCATTATTTCTTTTCATATAAACAGAACTCAACAAGCACAAACTTAATGCCAACATCTGCCATCACTTGCTTACCCATAGATAAAAAAATGAAAATACACAGAGCTTTTGACTTTTCTTTTTTTTAAGTGGAAAACAAGTATGCTTTTATTAAGACTCACATAACAAACAAAAAAACACATTTTTAAAAACTGTCACCCAAGAACAAACAATGAAGAACAAATCACATTTTCATAAAAAAAAAAAAAAATGTACAGATAAGCAAAAACAGGGAGCAATGTTCTCCTCCCCTCTTTACATCATCCATTACTGCTAATGCTATAAGAGATTCAGCAGCATTTACAAATCTAATGATTAGGGACTTTGTAGACTAGTACAGCATAAACTTAAATATCACAACATTTTAATAGATAAACTGACAGTAACAAGAAATCCCTGACTAGCTTTTTTCTTTTTTGTTAAAAATCAATCTCCAGTATAAAAGAATTTGGATAATGTGCTAAATGTGGATAAAATTAGCTATATTGACTGTCCTCATTAAAAGCACAAACAGCAGATTAATACACAGCAATAGTAGTAACTGACTGGAGGGTTTCAAGCAAATTAAGAGCATACCAGAAAATCCCCCTGAAAGGAAAGTAGGACTCCTAGATCTGGTATCTGGCAGGGAAACTCAATCTATAAGAGAAAGTCAAATTGCTCTCTCCTGCTAAATGCAGTATGACAGAATTGGTGATAAGTAAGCTCTGTTTTGCAAGTTATCAAATGAAAAGTGAAATGCTATGGGCACATCCTGCAGTGGTTTACATCCCACTTCACTGACTATGTTGATTACCATTTTATGAAGACAGACAAGCCCTTTTCTTGTCTGCAATTTTTTTTTTTCAACATAATTCTGCTTCTCACTGAAAGATATAGCTAAGCTCTGTCAGTATTCTGCGTAACAGCCTCCTTTACTAGCTCTGTACCATTTAGTTTTGCAGATATTCAAGCAGCATAACTTTCTAGAGATTGCTATTTCTCCCAAGGTTAAAATAAAAATCACATCTGATAAGGAAATGACAGGTTATCCTAGAAATCCATGATAGAATGAATGTGCCAAGCAATTCTTGCCGTATTATTATAACCAAAGACCAAATTAAGTAAAGAAAACTGCATATAGCTCAGCCAATTATTTCTGCACCTTGTTATCCACAACCATGTAGTTTTGTGCAATCAGTTTCAATCCTGAAGTATACTGTTCCAAATAAAAAATCACCTAGGCACAAGACAAAATTTAAAATTTGTCCATTTCTTCAACTTTTTCAGAAAACCCTGGTTGCACACACATTCATCTCTCTATTCATCTATACCCTCCTAAAATTGTGTTTTTCTTGCGCTTATTAACAATAAACAAACTAAATTCTCCTCTTCCCTATCCTACCCAAAACAAAAAGTAATGAATAGATACTATGAGAGAACCAGTCTGCAACTCTTATCAAGGGACCTACTATGCATATGCAGCATTCTGGTAACACAGAAATAACATGCATTCTCCAGGACATGCTCCAAGGAGATGGGAATGCTGCTGATTAACTACTTCAAAAGCAAGGATATTAAAAAACATGGATGAAACTGACCTGCTGGCATACAATCACAGGCATAATTACTCGACCAGAAACTTTCCCCTGGGAATGATGGACAAGGGAAGAGTATAATTACTGCATAAAATAGGAGCTAACTGGCCACATCAGTAAAGTTAGGAAATAAGCTCCCTACCACGCAAGGTAATTTTTTCTCCCACAAAGTAACACACAAAGTGTAAGAACCAATACATAATCATGCATCTGTCTTCTACCATAGCAGAACATCCTTTAGGTTGGGATACAGGAAGGGGTTTAAGTGATTAAACAAACAAAACAAAACGAAGCAAAAAAAAAATAAAAAAAACAACACACCTACAAACAACTGAGAAACAACTAAGACGCATAGAAAAAGAGCCACAGAAAGGACTCTGAACCACAGAGTAAATTCCTTCTTCAGGTCTTGAATCATTGAAGGTTAAAATATGAAAACTAAGGCATACTACCACTAAATGGTAAATGGTGCTTCGCTATTCCATGAGCTGGCCTAATTAGTCACAACACCCACCACACCAAGTTTTTGTGCAACTTCAGTTAGAGTCAGGTTCCTACAGAACAGGAAAGCACTAATAAGATGACACTCAGTAATTAGTTACTCTATGTTCAGAACTAAACAGCTGCCAGCAGAAATACACTCCTGAAGTAAACCCAAGTGTCTTCACGTATAGCCCAGAAGGCCCAGGAGACTCAGCATATCTGTCAGTGGCAGCAGGAGCAACAAGGAGACTACAGCAACCTAAGGTCCTAGGGAAGCACAAAATGGCCATTAATCCAAGCAAGAGAGGAAATACCGGAGAGAACTCTTAGTTGCAAGTATGTTAAGAATCAATGAATTCAGCACTGTCCACTGCAGTGCCAGCTTTTCAACATTTCAGTTTTCTGCCAGGAAGAGTAGAACACCATGTCTACAGTTTAAGACAGGGAGAAGCATCTTTTACACATCAAATATGAATTCATGTGTCTTTTTCTAACACTGAGAAAACAAAAACAACCCCTTTTAACATTCTTTATAGTTTATTCTCCCCCTCTCCCACACCCCCAGCCCACTGTCTCCTGTGGCATTTCCCTGCAATCCCTCTGGAATTATTGCTAATTCACCCAACCTCCTACACATGATGGCTGACAATTGGCCCATTATGTGGCCTGGCCTCTTGACCAACAAATTTTTAAGGTTGTCTGCAAGGGCATTTGCTTCTCCAAGATGGGAGCTAAAATGATTAAACCTGGATGGGACGCATTCAGATTTTGCTGCAAATTATCAAATTTTCTTCCTTATCCTTCTCTACCACCTCTCTGTAGACCTATTGGATCATAAATTATCAGAATAGAAATTATATTCAGCATATATACAGTCTGGGGCCTGAAGCATGGTTGTAGTGGCACACGATCAGTGGGTAAGCAGGTAAGCAGGAGAAGGTGATTAAGAAAAATTAATAAAATGACTGTTATTGAAATTATAAAAATGGTTATTTTTATATCTATATGGGAATAACTCAACCAATTAAGCTATGCACCATCTCAGTTTTTATACGTATATGACATCTCTGTATATATCATCACAAGTGACTCATGTGTCTCATAAGAATTCTGAAATTAGAAGAAATAAAATGCAGCCTACTTTAATAAACAATTTAAAACAACTTATGATACTGCAAAGTATGACTCATGGTTTGTACTCTACAGCCTTTTGTTTTAATGTATATATTTAAATAACTTATTTAGGCAGGTCAAGTTGCATAAACATCAATACTTTTGCATCTGAGCTTCAGAAGAAAGTTCACTTCAGACAAAAGGAAAACAAACAAAAAAAAAAGCTAATAAGCAGATGGAACTATTTGACCATTCTGTGTATAAGATTAAAAAAAAAAAAAGCCCTCTCATTCAGCTTCTCCAGGATGTCCAGTATGCTGAAGACACTCAGCTCTCTTCTTCAGTTGCAGCAATCTGACCATTCAGCTCCCACTGCACACATCTACTTAGCAGTTCGAAGTATGCCACGCTGACGCTGTTTCAACATATATGGTTTAGCTTTGACTCAAATAAGAAATATAAAACTGTGCATTCCATCAAAAGAGCAACATAAACCATGGAGAAATGCAAAGGTTTATATCTTCCCCCTTTATGGTACAAAACAGAGAAACAATCTGTTCCACAGTGTTATCACAGTAACAATGGCTACAATATTAAAACTAGCTTAAGCCTGAAACTGAACTGCCACCAAGAACTGCAATATATATTATATTTCCTTCCTTCTTGCTTCAAGTTTCTTATTTCTACAAAACTTCTGTGAATGGAAAATAAAGGCTGCATTTTAAGAGTTTGGCACAGTATACTTCACAAAGTGCCATGACAGAGATGATTAGGCCAATTTGATTGATGAAGTTGCATCCAAAATTGCTGCCAATTTTAGTCAGTAAGGAAGCTGAGCTTCAGTCAACTGCATTTGAAGGCAAATAGGTCAAAGCTCCTTGCCATACTTAGCTATTACCTACAGGAATGCTGCAAAGAAACTTCAAGAATAAACAAACAAGACTTTCAGAAACACTTCATAAATCAGCTTCAAAAGCTGAAAAACAAGTGATAATTTGTCCTACCAATCTTGTTCCTTTCCTTTCAAAATTATATTTCTCCCTAGCACATGTAAAAAAAAATAAAATTAACTCAATTATATACTTCATTCATACTTTAGCAAAATTATTATTTCAAGCACAAAACAGTAAATGTATACCTGTTTCTATAAGTGATAATGTTCTAGTATTGATATTGGTTAAATTTGACAGCAGAAGCAGCACCAACTGTGTGGATATTGCAGTAAGTTTTATTTTCTGTGCTTCAGTAGCAACATTTTTAAACAATTAAGCTGAAGTGAAGAAAAATATACATATTCCTAACTATTATACATATATACACAAATCCTTCCTGAAATCCAAAGAATACTTCTCTTCTTTATAACTGGATAATATAGCTGCTGAAACTATTTAACCACTTTAAAACAAAAAATTCTTATTCTCTTTCTGATTTCAAAACAGCTTTCATGACAGTCTACATCACACATTTTGTTCAATCAGAATTCAGCTTACTTTGAATTTACCCACTTTTAGGAACCAAAAGGTTAATTGATTAGATATCATGCGGATTAATTTTTATGCATAACTTCATTGTGATCACCATTTATATACTACACAACACCCATGACTGGGTGCGTCTTTTGTTCAGGACAAGAAAATTCAAAAACACAAAAGCCCATTTCAGTATCATGCTTTATTTACCTCTTTAAAACAACAACTCAAAGTAGTGGAGAACTGAATACATCAACTTTCAGTTCACCATGTTGTTCATCAACTCTATCTCCACAATCTACTGATGTAGGTGGTCACAAACAGTTAATACGCAGTTCACATACCACAGCAGTCTTACCTCTATACTAGCTCATGGTAAAAAAAAACTGCATAAGTGCTGCACCCAGGCCAAAAGGAATAAAAAAAAAAAAAAAAGAAGAAGAAGTCTGCAGATCACCTATTTTCCTTAAACACATTTTACAGAATTGTAAACCAGAATGGACACTGATATCCTATCTTGGAAGTGCCTTCTTCCATTTGCCCTTTCCTAAGCTCCTCCCTTCCCATACAATTTTCATTTGCTGCCTCATCTAGAAACCTTTCCTCCTCCCATTACAACTGCTTTTTGTTTTCACTTGGAAATTATGAGACTGAGGCAGAGAAGTAATGGAAAAAAGCACTTGTTACCCTTTTGGACCATACTTGGACTCCTTTGGACCACTGAAAAGTAAACCACTGTATTTTTTTTCTACATATCTTAAGATCACTGAGTATTCATCATGCTGTTCAAGGCACAGACATACAGATACAAGGATATGTAAAATAACACATTGAATCTAGGGGGAATATATGAAACAGCTACAACTGAAACAAAGAAGTACCTACGCTTCAAGGATCACATTGGTATCTGAAATGCCCTATTTTTCACTTAGGAAGAGAAAGAAAATGAAGGAGACCAGCATTTATTTTCATGGTTTTGAATTCTATCATCTAAGTTTCTGTCAAAGTAGGAATGAGCTCGACCCACAATTCTGGAACTGACAGCAATGTTTAAAAAACCCTTTTAGTCACCAAGTCTACTGCTGCCTTATATTAAGAATTACAACTGCATACACAGGTGGTAGGGATAATTATTTTGTGGCAGAATGGATTCTTGCTCAAGGCAGAGAAAAACTGATAAATAAGACTTCATTCCTGCAGCCTGGAATTATCCAGGGAGACTTAATATTAGGAAGGGAGTTGTGGTTCCAACTGACAAATTCAGGAAATGGAAAGAATATCTAGCTATACACAAACCAGCAAGGACATAGCTTGAGCTTTCGGATTCTATCCTGGAAGTTTTTCTTTATTTTACAGTGAGTAACTTCCAAGTTCAACAAATTTGTTCTAGAGCTAATAAAATAAAAACTCATTTGTATCACTTTTACTGTCATTTTCTGTATTCGTCCGCACTCTAAAATATTTATCATTCTCACCTTAAAGTTGTAAACTCAAATTCTTATTGTTTAACAATTCTGCACTTTCTGGAAATATGCCAAGGGTGAGATTTCCCATATTCTTAGATTCCAATATGTCCCCCTTCAATTCAAAGAACACTACATTGGTGTTTCTTCAGAAGATATCCACAAGTACTTGAAATCAAAGGCTATATAACTGAGGCTTAGAACATGGCAAAGTTTTCAAATGTTCCACAGCTTGACCAGCACGAGCCAATTGTTTACAATATTACTTGCTTTACTGAAGAGAATGCATAGTTTTCGTGTTGCAAAACTACAGTCTAAGTGAAGAGGCACTGCATTCTGTGTATTTTGTTATCTCAGTGTTGCAGCTCTTGCAATTACTTTAAGTTGCCTGATATTTGTTTTTCTTTTTCCAAGTCACAAGAGCTTTAAGAGCTTGAAGAATTGAACCATAACAGCTCCAAACCCCAGATGCAAATAAGAGGAATCTATTAAAAATTCTAAGGCTTTTTCAGCCACCTTCTGATTTCATAACTGACACAAGAGTTTGCTGCAAGGATTCTCATTTCTCAGTTTGCACATGGTTTCTGATAGCAGCTAAGGAAGTTCCATGAAGTGTAATATTTAATACATTCTCCCAGCTCCCATTAACCTTTTAAATAAACAGTACTCCTCCCCCCCCCCCCCCCCAATGGCTGAGTTTCAACTTTCAATTAAAAAGAGGCAAAAATACACTGCTGGAACATGAGCAAAACTGATTTAAGGTAGAATTTGTTGAAACTGTACCTCTTGCTGTAAAAAAGTGAGAACACAAAGTACCCTATTCACACAATTTCACACTACTTCTTTAATCAACCGGTACAGACAAAATACTGAGCTGTATTTGCTATCTACCCATAAATCCAATACCATCCATGCTTCACTACACTCCTATAATTCACTGGGTATGCAGAAACAACAGCTGCCGTAAGACCACATTAATTCAAACAGGTTTTTAAGACTTCTAGAGGTAGAATCCCCCACAGAAATAATTTAATTTGCCATGAGACTTCAATATTCCTACACTTACCAAATTAACCATTCAATAACAAAATATGAAGCATCACCTGCAATTAAGCAAGATGTTAAGCTCAATGTTGTACGTCTACCCAGGTCTAGAAGCATTCATCAAAAGAGTGGAAGTACACTTGAGATGAAATTCCTTAAGACTTTCTACTAGTCTTGAAGGTGGGAAAAGAATTCAGATTAAGCTGAATTTTTACTAGCTTGAATCAAGCTTACTGTGGGGTTTCAGTTGTTCTCCATGACTTACATTTCTGAAACTCCCTACAAGTTTCAACATTCAGTATTTCAATTTCGATACTGACTGCGAACACTGAAAAGAAAACTGTGAGGGCAGCTGATGTTAGTAACAAATAACATTTCAGTGCTGCGTTTAGTTTCTGCCCCTTCTGCTTTCACAATACCAAGAAGTGTGACACCACTTGTAGTTCATAAAGATCAAAGGAAAAACTACAAATACTCATGGCATTTTATGCAGGAAAACAAGAATGAGCAAAGGAAGCTGATTTCTTCTGCAGATACTTCTCCATATCAGTTTCAGCTTTGAGACAAAACCCCCTAAAACATGCAACGACATGACTTAAGCCTCCCCATCATTGTTGACTCCTTTAGCATTCCAGAAAAAGATTTAAACCTTGGACAATTTTTTTTCTTCCCTTTCTCCCCACAATCTTCAGTGTGCACAGTCCTACTGAATCCTCTGTATTTGAAACACATTTTGAAACTCCCTTGCAAATTCCCCTATGGCAGGAAGAAAATAAAAGTCATTCTATGAATCTTTTACTGAGTATTACTATGGTAACAAAAGTAATTCAGAAATTTTAAAGCATTTTCTAATGGGTAGTATTTATACAGACACTTAGTACATGGCTTTAAAACACTTGAATGTGTAATCAATCAGGATGGATTACTGATGAATAAAGGTGAAACGAATTTCAAATGTAACATTAAAAGGTTTAAATCGCTACTGTTTGATCTAGTACTTAGGACAATGACGATTACAGAACAGCCTGCTTGACCAGGGAGTGAATAAGCATGACTTTGGGCGATGAAGCACAAATTTCTATGATGATAGAAGCAATGAAAATAAAAGAGCTCTAAAATGGCACTTTATTCTCTGCTTTGATCTTCCACAGTGCTTGCCACAATAGTTTAACTTTCAGCAGCACAGACTCCTTGTTAGTGTTCTTAATTGAAAAATTAAGGTTAGAAATAATGAGAAGAAAAGAAGAGGACTGTGACTCAAGAGATATGGGTTCTATCTATAACTCTAGGTCAAGACCTACACAACTCAGATAAGTCACAATTGTTTCAGTTTCCCATTTTTGTGAGATAATACTACCTTTCCCCTGATTCTCAGTCTGACTTTCCTTTTTATTAGGTCACGAACTTCATCATTCAAGAGCCAGAAAAGTTTTTGCTGCCTGATTGTAGAGAGACAGTGCACAGATTTCAATCAGGATTTTTGACTGTCGCGGATTAGTAGGTTTCAAACTGTGTAACACAGTTAAAAGACTGGTAGCAAACCTAATACTCCAGAATGATCTGTGGCTGCAACAATATAATCTCTAAATGCTATCTGGAAGTTGAATTGAGGGGAGCAAGTGACAACACAACCACAACAGGTTTTGATTTATATGTTTTATTTGCATCTCAGAGCACAGTGACCATCTGTCCACAGACTGATCATAACAGGAGAAGCTACCTTTGTCTTGTCACTGATTTTTCCATTCTCCCCCTCCTTTCCTTTCTATTTTCAGAAAAGCTGAGTCTAAAAATAAGGTAATCAGCACATAGCACAGCCCTGCTTAAATGAGATTTTGTTTTACACAGGAGTCTCTACCTCAACAAAAAGGTTCAGAGAAACTCCTCATTACAGTTTACCTAAGCTGACTTTACAGTATGAAAACATGATCTCAAGGCTATTTTTGATTCAGCTATGCAACTATTTTAAAAGACACAGAAGTTCTCTCTTCTGTCATCCTTTCAACACTAATTCTAGCCTCCTAGAGAACATCTCAAATATTTCAATAAAGCCAGATAAGAACATCTACACATGCTTAAATGAAATCCATGCTCTTCTTCTGAATTAGCAAGGCTAACTGCAATACTGCTATGTATATAAGCAAGAAGAAATAGGAAGGAGGAATGCAGTCATTTGAAGAATACAAAGTAGAGAAACAGTAAATGCCATGAGGAGTACATGGAGGGTAGACTTTATCAACACACTCAGTCATCCTGCAGTAGTACCCTTAGCTAACCTAGTCTGGAGCTCACACCAGAAACAGCTCAAAGAACAACATTCGCTACAGCAAATCAGTGCACAATCAGCATGTAATTAATTTAGTAGGTCAAGAAAATACATTTCCATCATTAATCTAACCAAGAGCAAAACTAAAACAGGCCCAGTGCTTAGACTACAACAAGGCTTTAACACATTCTACACTAATTTGCAGTAGTGAGCATTTGCTCCAAGAGTACAAAAAGCAATGGAGAATAAACAGAACACTGTTTATGGTAGTTACTACTGAAGACTTCCTTTTAGCAACTAGTACTACGGGTGCAGGTTAAAGCAGCATCTCCTTTTAAGCTGCACAAATAGTTGCAAAAAAAGCTGTAATTGGGGGGGAAAAAAAGTCCATGTCCAGAAATACACTTTTAAAATAAAATAATTCTCAATACTTTTTCTTCCTTCCTCCACAGCTGCAGCTGAAAAACTGCTCCCAGATTTTAGCTATTTGAAAATGATAATCACCAATTGAAAGAAACAAACACCTTGTGTGTCACATTAACTACTAGCCCTAATAACACATTTGAAGAGCAAAAACACAGTTAAGTGAGGGAAAACACAATCTGAACTAAAGAGAAGTGGGGGAAAAAAGTTATTCTATGCTATCAAAAAAAAAAAAAAAAGCACTACAAATGAAGCACAGAAGGGACAGTGTCAATTGCAGATTACCGCCACTATTTGTGGTTCCTTGTCATTTCCACACAACCAACACTCATCACTGCAGAGTTCTAGCTTTCAACATCTCATCACTTGTATTTCAAATAGCTTAGTATAAACGAGTTTATAACTTTATGCAAGTCTGATTCTAAATTTCTATTTAGATCTCAGCGGCACGAAGAATATATTTATTTCAGTGTAAAATCAACCCCCAGTTTAAGAACACACAAGTACAGAGAAGCATTGATGAACCAGCTACCTTCACCACTCGAAAAAATTACAATGAACAGAAATCCTAAAGCCTCTAACTTTTGCCTAATCCCCCTACCCCCCCTTCAAAAGCACAATCTTCCAAGGGTTAATCTGGCAAAACTTTGAGATGCAAATGCTAAATAGCTGCAACTTTTTTCCCCCACTCTCTAAAAACTGTTTTTGTCAGATATTTAGCAATAAAACAATTTCTTTAAATCCTCTTCTCTCCTCTTTCCTGATCACACATATACTGCTCTTGATATCAATCATAAAAATCTAGTTTAGAATACAGCAGAAATCTATCCTGAAAAAACAGACAACTTAATGACAAGCAGTACTTACAAGAAGACCACCATGCTGTTTCCCCCTCCCCTACACGCACATGGAAGGCCTGTGGTCTCAAAGCAATCAGGTAACATGTGGGATGCAAATCACACTTCATTACTACAATCACTGCAATTACTACAATCATTAACCATGATTTTGTTTCCTTCTGTTCCTCAAAGACTCCTTCATTCGCACACTCATTTTCAAAGCTCATGCCCGCATTTGTGCAAAGTATGTTAGGAAGATAGTTAAGGAACACTTTTATTCAGTTATTTTTACTTTTCGTCTTCCATCCAGTCTTTTACCACTCATTCTTACCCCAAGTAAGTGAATGAAAAGAGGTCAGGGAGCATGGGAGTAAATTCAGTATTTTCAGCCGAGCACCACTTTAAAGACAAAATAAACAGCTGTAAGAAGATAAAGCATAACTCATTTTCAAGTGGTTAACTTCCACAGACAGGAGCTGGTACAGAATACAGACGAAATGTTACCTTCCCTCAGTGTGCGTCATTCAGACATTTGAGAATCAGAACTAGCAGTAAATAGACTTGAGCCTATTAGTAAGGCTAATTTGTCCAGTTGGAGACATTCAGTTAAATTAATCCAAGTTAACTACACATGTGGAATTCAAGTAGATCAGCTACACTACATTTAAAGGTTATATGAACAACCTTGACCAGAAACACGAGAACTCTATTTGGTTTTGTGTAATTCCATGGGGAAGAAAAAAGCATCCACATAAAAGAGTTAATCAAGTTAAACTCCTTTAAAATTGACACATTCAGTAATACAGCTCAGTTCTCCAGTGTCTGCACGTGTGCAGTCCTTGACTTCACATGCAAAATACTAACAAAAGCCTCAACTCAAGGAAATACTTTCCTGATAAATTCAGGTATTAGTGATCCCATTTGCCACCCCTGGAATCAACCACAGCAAGTAATCAGGCATTCCCATTCATTGCTTGGAAATGAAAACAAATAGCAGTCCACTTGGCGAATCATCTCAGGTGTGTATCTAACCGTGAAGAGAAAGAGGACATGGAACTGGAACCTATGGAGGAGGAGTAAATTTCACATCCGGCCACTGTGCTTAGCTAAGGAACAGCAGTAAGATTTGCAACTCCAGAATGAAAACCCAACCACCCTACAATAAAGAAAAAAATCCAAAACACATGGGTTGCAGTGGAAACTGCACTGGAAACAGAAGCAACAAGCTTCATGTAGCAAAGCAGCCTAGGTGCATGCAGACATCTTGGTAGCCAAGTACACAAAATCCAGAACCAGTCAGTGCCATCATTGCTGAAACCCACAGACTACACACTGTTGGTTCCTACACTAGCTAGGTTAAATCTGTTTTTTAGTTATTTGAAGAAGCTGTGATCACACCTCCTAACTGTAGCTTCTATCTGCCACGGCTTTGCATAACTTCACTCATGCAATTACTTACATAAAATCAAGGATGTATTTCAGATTCTGCAGCTCTGCCCAGCAATTTCCATATACAGACCTAAGAGGCAAAATTACAGTCTCACAAGTTGGTTTGGATGTGAAAGACTAGAAAACGCACACATTCTTAATTTTTCTCATCTTGTAAGTATATGCATATATTTGCCAGTAGCATCACAGTGGCACTTTCAGATGTAGCCATCTTAAATCCAGAGAGTCCACATGAGGGAAGATTCCTGTATTACTCACAAATGTAACTATGGCTTCAAGACTTATACATTACATCTATTATTTGAGGGGAGGGCAAAGAAACAAGTAAAATCACATTTGACACCCATCAACAATTTTCTCCTTTCAGTTGAATACGAAGGACAAGAAAATTCTTCCAACTATGTTTTACTTCTGACTACCAGAAAGACAGTTGCCTATTTGATTGCTTATTATCCTTTTCATTATTTTAAAAGAACTTCAATTTCAGTGATTTATCTAGTTTCTTAATTAGATCCAGTAATTAAAAAAAAAAAAACTCATACATAAACACTGCACTTTTCTTTAAAGCTTGAACAGGGGAAATTTTCAAAGGCATAAACATAAATTGGGAATTTAATTCCCACTAAAAGTTGCTGAGAATTAGTCTCCTGTCTGGAGCTTCTATCTCTACATAATTTCAGTGAAGACTGTCAAGAAAGAATCTCAAACAGTATTAATCTGTGCACTAATCTAGTTAGGAGAGCATTAGTTCAGGCACTAAGAGTCACATCTGGATTACCATCTGCACTGGGCGATTTAGCTGTCATTACTGCTATTACCGCTGGAAGAAGGGAGGTGGGGTTCAGGTGTTCACTGTCCAATGCTGTCAGGTAATGGCTTCAACTATCAGTGAAAGAAGTGAATGCATCTTCTGAGTTTAAATGGATCTTTTACTTCCTAACACTGATGAAAACTACAGGATTCTGCAACCAATAGAGAAAAATCCCTTTTGCACAGAGACATACCTGAATTTGATCTGAGGGACGAACAAATCATTTTCCTGAAAGAATCACTCTCATTTAAACCTGCATATGGCACTTCTTTTAAGAGATAACTAGTAACTTCTGAGAATTACATAACACAAAGACCAAAAACTCCTATAAACTGTATCAGTCCTAGTAACATTCTCCTACCACCATCTTACTAAAAGGGCTCTCTTATATTAAGGCACTATCACTCAGTCCCTGTGTACAACAGTTATACTTCAAAAAAAAGACACCTCTGACTGAAGGAATAGAACTAACATTCTCTGTTCCTCCCTGCTGCACTGAGTGCAGACCCTCACAACCATGATGTGAACTAATTTCTCCCTCTCTGCAGCCAGTTCAACTCCAAAGGTAGCATAGCAAGGGCTGACAGAAGGTCATATGGCAACCTAGATTCACTGATGAATTAGTAGTACTTGTTTGGAACAAACTCTTAACAAAAGAAAACTAGCCATCCACTGGATTCTTTGGTGTTATATGCCATCCATATAATTCGCGCTGGAAGAATTCACAGTGAAGAGCTTCTTCAGCACACACACTGTAGCTATGTACATATGTATAGATGAAGCACAGGCAAGGTTGCCAGCTCCAAAGAAGAGAATGCAGAAATGGAAGCTTACTCAGAAGTCATACATACTGGAGGTGTGAGGTAGGAGGGAGAATAACAGCTCATCCTGAAAACAAGGAGCACCACACATCCCAAAAATTGACATTGAATATAAAAATAATATATAAATATAAAGTTAAAAAAAATCCAGAAAGTTTTTCTTTTATTATTATTATTAAGATCAAAGACAACACACAGTTAAGAAAGGTAAGACAGAAGGACAGATCAAACTTCCCACATAAATGGATCTGGAGAAATAATCTTTCAGTAACTGAAAGAACTGTGCATTATACCTTCAGTATATCTAATAACAGCTATAACTCTGCCAACTCCCAGCCTTGAAAACTGAGCTTGGCAAAATCTTCAATCTAAAGTAAGTGCATTTGTTTTAAAACTTATTACTGGGAAACATTCTAGAAAGTTAGATTATAACATCACTTTCTTTAAAACAATTGTGTATTATAGATCTGACAGGCTCTGCCACTAACAAATACACTCTCCCACTCACCAACTGTGGGTAAGAAATTTTGCAAGGCAAATAGACATAAGATTTACTGCCTTCTGCAAATCTTAAAGTTTCATTTACATAGATATCTACATACATCATACGGTTGCAAAGATGCTCTAAGCCCTGCTGTAAGACTTAGGCTGCAAAGAAAACAAAGAAGTGTGAAAACAGTTCTTGCCTAATTAATCAGCTAAACTGTGCCATTCCAAATCAGATATAGGTTACAACTCTCACAAAGCTTCAGCTCCCCTTTCTACCTACCTCTAACTTATTTACCTGAATTACCATAGTACTTGATGATGATTCCAATTCCTAGGGGAACTCAACTTGGCTGACTCATGAAAGGAACTGCTCCATGGGTAGCCTGTAAAACGTGTTACACAGGGAAGTGGTAAGTTATTGGCCCTGGAGGTGTTCCAGAACAGTGTTGACATGGCACTGAGGGACATGGTTAGTAGGCATGGTAGGGGTGGGCTGAGAATTATACTAGATGACCTTAGAAGTCTTAACCAAATTTAAGAATTAGCTATTATTCTGGTCACCATTTGCTTTATTATAAGGCATGATTCACAGAATGTAATGTATATAGGTAATTTTCACTTTAGCTTAGCTAACCATATGCTGAATCTGTTAAAACTAATTTACTGACAAACATCACTTCAATAGCACAGATGATGAACAGAGTTCTATTTAGGCTTCTGTGGAAGCAGTTTCTTTACTAAGTACTTGCAACTGTGCTTTGTCTAGTAATTGAAATACAAAAAACATCAAACATCTTGCCTGGTTTCCTCTAAAGCACAAGCAAGTTTTAGTGCTTGTAAAATATTTTTTTCTATTACGAATTTGGAAGCAGATGTGCTAAAAGATGTCAGGCCAGCTTCCTCATGCAAGTTAAGAATTGTAGGTAGCTTTCACTTAAACAACAAAGAAAATCTACCTTCATACTGGGCTGCCAGATGTCCTGTGGCAGGCAGCACTTAACTTCAGCAATGAGAAAAGGCGATCTCCTTCAACTTGCAGTACTACAAGCATATCTTAGACTTTTACACACCCTGCAGCATACACTATCAAATGCAATTCTCCCAAATACATTTTCAAAAGGTACCTAAAGCCCAGCAAAGAAAACAAAAAAGAAGGGAGAAACTGTAACATCTTTCACAGTGAATCTCCCATTATCTTCCCTGTGTTTCAACGCTGGCAGCAAGACAGCCATAGTTCTAGCTGCCTGCAACTTAATAAAAACCATTGGGCAAAAGCATGTCTTTCCATTTCTGCAAACAAAATAATCCATCACAGAAACAGATCACTCAAGAATGGTCAAAAGACTGCCTGAAAGGGAAGAAAAAGAAGGAAAGAGAAAGTAGTCCATGTGACAAAGGAAGAGTAGAATATTTTTTAATAAATCACCTTAAAGTTTATGGAGATTGTGATGTATAAAACATTCATCAGGTCCAGTGCATTCTTCAGTTAAGTTAATTAACAAGAAGGATGGATTCTTGACTGGCTCAACATAAGGTGCACCATGAGTAAGAAGTAGGAATAGCTGACTTCCTGAGGTTCCTTCCAACCTGAATTATTGATGATCTACAATTTGATGGTAAGCATTAAGAGATTCATAAGGTTTGCTGCTGGATATCTAGAGACTTGAGAGTATGAGACAATCAGCATTTCTATAGCAATATCAAAGTGACTTCACAGGAGGAAGAAAAGAAAAAGCAGTTTCAGGGATGCTCTTCAGAAATCTCACTAGGCTGACAAAGACACATACAGCATACTAGACAAAGCAATTTGTGACATTTGGAAGAAAAAGCTTGCAGACCACTGACTTTAAAAATACTTTTTTTCCCTATACTTAAATCTGTTTATTTTTAGATGACATTACATACACTACTGGTCACAAATTTTCAAAGAAAAGAATCAAAGCACAAGAACTTACCTCAACCCAGGGGTTAAGAGGGAACTAGCTCTAGGCTACAATATCTATGGTATAAGCCTTAGGATTTTGAAATTCTGAAGAAAAGGTAAAGACATTGGATCTAACTTTTAAACAAAAGGAGAACAGAGGTGCATGTGCCCCTCAAGCTACAAAAACCAGTTGCTGGAAAGATAATTAATGGATCATGGTTAGTATATTCAAGTATGAAATCAAACTCAAGCATATAGTTTCCCCCTCCCTCTTTTAATTAAGAATGACATTTTCATTTTTATATTCAGGAAGCAATAAAGAACAACAGAATCAGCATTACTACTTTGTCTAACTAGAATGATGATGCTAACATATTATTTGCAAAAAAATTATTAATTTAAGGCTGATTAATAAAAGACACTTAAAATATTTTGAAAGTTCCTTGCTCTTCTCTGAAGATAGGTGACGAAATGCAGTCAAGTCAGATTAAGTTTCATATTGTCACTGTGGCAATGTTTGGGTTTCAGGCAATAACAATTTTGTTGTCCTTTAAAATAAGTTTATCACTATCACTTTTTTTCTCCCTCTCCACTATTCTATCAGCTTTTGTATTTCTTATTTTAAGGAAAACAACTTATTTTATAGCACTTATATACGGGCTCATTTTAAAGCTTACATATTCTTCAAGGACAGATGAAGCTGGCAGTTGTCCACTGAGAAGAGTTAAGAGCAGTAAAAGAAAAATTCACAACATAAAGTGTTTATTATTCACTAAACACAATTATGACCCTGAAGAAAATGGGCAAACTGGAAGGAGCGATGACAATAATTCTTCAGTAGTCTACTAGAAATTTCCGCAGCATTCCTGTCTACCCTAGGAAAGAAGCTAAAACACGTTGCTGCAGTTTCTTGTTGCAGGAAACACTGTGAAGACCTGCAGAGCACTCCTGTTAGGAACACTTGTGAAAAAGACAGCATGGTGCCCAGTGATTCTCAGGAATGGGAAAAACACAAGCACTGGCAATGGAGCTCGCTCTTTGGATTATGCACTTGGCTACTGACACGAGCAGTAGAAATCCCTATTATACAGACCCTAAAACCATGAAAATTTCCACACTTATCAAGCCAATCTTTTCCCCACCTGCACACTGAATTTTTCAGTTTTAAACACTGGGTAAAATCTTCCAGTACACCTCTGTGTTTCATAAGCACAAATCCCACTTAGAATGACATTTATCCTCATGAGTCATTTCCAGAGACATTTAGTATAGCATCTGACAGATGTGTTACTGTAGCATGGTATAAAGTTTCTGAAAAAGAATTGCGGAGAAGTTCTTTGCCTTGAAACAAACAGGAAAGATCATGCTTAGGTATGCAATATTGTCTTACATGGATTATTTCAAATGCTAACTACACTGGATTTGTACCATGGATTAATGAAAGCATTTGCAACTCTGCTGTAAGAATAGACAAAAAAATAGCTATAGATGCATTTTATGTATACATGCACATGCATACATATATATAGGAATGGGTAACATCCTACATTTTCTGGAAAAAAAATAATAATCAGATTTTTAAAACAGAACTAGATTTTCAAGGTAGCACTTAAAAGTATTTACTTTCATACTGTCACACTGCATCAATACTGTAATTGGACTCATCTCTAAACAAATTCCTACTCTCATCCATGCACATTACGTTACAACTCAGAATATTTTATTTTGTGTATTTAATACCACGAAACAGCACAGCTCTCAAGTGTAGGCCTGTAGTTCAAGATGATCACAGAACTTTACCCCCCCACACCAAAACAGCTACCTTAACTTGGTTTGCTACTTCCACTACTCCTCCCACGTGCCCTAGCACCAAAACAAAGGAAAAAACCTTAACAGTTCAGCTAAGAACAACTTTTATGTAACTCCGACAGGAGAAGGAGCTTTTGATGCAAGAATCACCAAGTTGATTATCTAGTTCCTTCCCACTGTTAGTAATACACTCTGCACATTGTTAGTCTAGATTGCTTGGTACAATTAGCAGAAACATAAACTCTCCTGCTGTGCCAGACCAATGAAGATGCTTGGCTCTGGAGTGATTGGTCAGTACCAGCTAGCATTCCAGCTAAGCAGTGTTTAAAACAACAAGGAATAAATAAATACAAGAGCATTCCCTCCCCCCACGGAAGAGATAAAAGCCACCTTATCTAATTATACAGCACAGATGGAGACTTTTAGGTTGAAAAATTATCATGGAGCCTTTAACACAAGGTCTTGTTTTCACTCATTTACAACTCTGCCAACTTCAACAGTTAGAGATTAGGGGGTTTGTCTGCTCTCTGCCTCTCTACACATTGATTTTGTTCAGGTTGTCGCACTGTGCTTTGTACTTTGAAATGTAGGACAAGGATATCACTTGTATAATTTCATTGCTAGTGGCTGAGCTTTGTAACATCTCCTATCATGAATCACTGAGCGGCAAGATTTTGTTTCACCACCTCACATCAGAGGACAAGAAATCTAATAAAGGAGGTCAGCCATCATGCTAATCTTGTAGGTGTCACAGGATGTTTTTCAGAAAGAAAGAAGTCACAGCCATAGCCACCCAGATGCTCAAGATGAAACACCCTGCAAAACAGAAAATTACATTTCTAATTGAGAAACGTTTAAGAAGTTGATTCCAATTGAAGCGTCAAACTGTCAGGTCAAGTCATTCTGTAGGGTAGACTATTTGCTTGCCATCTCTTATAGGAAATGCCTGCAGAACAAGGATAACTAACAGCCACATAGGCAACAATTTAATTTTACAGTCTCACATGTTTTCTGTGTGATCTTTGAGTAACTTAACAATTAGATTCAGTATCTTTATTATTAGTGAATTCCTAAACACCTATGTTTATTGTTTCATAAATTTTATTTTTATTGCAGTAAATGCTCCAATGAGGATGAGAATTTAATTGTGCTAAACTCAGAAAGCACTCAATAGCAAAGTGATCTGCCATCTTCACTATTTTGTAAATCCTTCAGTACATATTTAGAACAAAATTACAAAACAAAAATATCCAAGACATTCCAACAGCAATTTCCCCCTTTCAACTACTTGATTGTTCCTCTCTCATAGCTTGAGATCAATAGGGCTTTTGAACAGCACTTCACAACAGTAGACCCCAACTCTGCCTCAGACCATCAGCCACAGTGCTGGGATCTCAGAGGTCTGTAACATGGATCTCCATTATCTCTCAGAGTCCTTTGTGAAGACTTTACAGGAATAAATGCTGCTACACTAAACTAAGGAGCACAGATTTTCTTCTGCAATATACAGGCTCATCACTGTCACGTAACATGACATGTGAAGGAACTAAAAATCTGGGACTGTGTTTAACCCTGTGGCTCAATTTGTACCCTCTTCCACTACACCTGAAGGACAGAACAACTGTTAAAGATGTATTCTTCCCACCATCTGTGTCTGCGTTTCTGGAGGAATAAATCAAAGTCCAAAAAAAGTAAATGCTGGAACTATGGGAAAATATGAAGAATTTAGCAGAAAAACTTATGAGCAAGTCTGTACTCCAGCTTGGGAGAACACAACAACCTTCCTGCCGGCAAGAGACTTGCTGAATGAGTTTCCAGCCAGGTGCAAAGGAGTCTCTCACTGAGTCCTCCAAATCTGCCACTACTGTTGCCCCAAGGTCCTAGCAGTCAGCAAGGCAAATAGTTCCATCAGTAACAGATCATCATCCTTGCACTGGACATGGTCCACCAAAAAAGTAGATTTCTTCAGCCAATGTACATTTCAAGACTGCAGATAACAGTCAGGAATAAAAATTACCTTCAGGTGATAAGAATCAGCTATGTACTAAGCATCAAAAGAGACTGTGCTGATTTTGCCTTTACTCCACACCATTAGGGCCCATATCATTTATAATACATCCCACGATGCCTGAAAATGGGCCATGCGCATAAAACCACAGAGATGCACCAACCCTTCCCATTGCTGAAAAAAATCCACACCTTTCCTCAATTATAGAAGAGTCCTGACAAAAATTTCAGGAAGAATCTTACAGACTCCATTACACAGATATATTACCCTTAAGAATGTTTACATATGACTGACTGGCAGCACTAAGAGTCCAGAGAAAAGATAGAAGTGGCGCAGAAAATTCACAGAACACCATTCTACAGAGACAGCCCTTGTCTGTGAGGTTTACTGGCATGCAAGCTATGAATGGTCAAGTATTCACAAACAGTTGGATTGATTGCAACAGTAATGACTGAGGAAACAAACGGTAGCTTAAACTTCCCTAAAAGGAAGGAAAAATAATTTATTAAAAAGAAAAAACAAAACAATAACGAACAAAAAAAAAAAAAACCCAAAACACAATGAAATCAGGAAAAACTTCCGAAGTGAATTTCAAGACAGTAGCAGTATCTACACAAGTAGGTTGCTTCTGTCTGAGAAGAATCAGTTCAGTCTTACGAAACACAGCACTCATTTTAGCAATATCAAATTCCCTAGACTTTTCTGTTAGCTGCCCCCTTCTCAGATATACATGCCTGCATAGCCTGCACAAAAAAAAAAAAAAACAAGGGATGATAACTGTCAAGCCCCTACCATGTCGCTGGGGCTCTTCCTCACTGTGGAGCAAGGAGTTTTAATACAGACTTTTATACCTCCTTCGGAATCATTAGCTTTTATGAGATGGTTCTCTGTCTCAGAGTCTTGCTAAATTCAATCATCAAAAATCTTAGGCCAGTTCTTATCCACTGTCTGCTCCTCAGTTTTACTGCTAGAAACACTGTCCTGGAAATGGCATCCTTTGTTATCTACCTTCAACTGTCTTGCTTTGTTCAGCTGTTCCTTCTCATGCTTACACACATTTTCATTCATACCAAATTTATGAAAAATTTATTATTTCTCTTGCAAATTTCCACTTCTACATCAGCAGAGGTCAAGTGTGTCTAAGGGTGCTGTTATTTACCATTTTCTAGACATGTACTGATGTTTATCAGTCTTGACAGATAGATCTGAGGTTTCAGCAATCCTGAACTCATCATAAATGAAGACCAGCCATTATGGTTACATAATTCTAAGACAACAGTAACCATTTTTTTTTTGTTTGTTTTCAGATTTCCACGGGGCATAAATACATATGCCAAGTGTTGCTCTTTCCCTTCAGCAGTACCAGTGGTTTCAGTAAATGAATATTGATAGCATGTCCAAGAGGACAGCATTTCAGACATCCAGGCAGGATTATTTAATTCAGTCTACCATTTGATAGCACCAGGTATCAACTTCATGAAATTTATACTAACAAGAATTACATTAATGGAAAAAAAAAAAAAAAAAAAGCATGCTTAACTAAATATGTTTTATTTTGTTTCCTTATAAGTTCCCAGTCAGGCACACAAGAAACACCTACCCATTTGGAGGCTAGGCCAGCAGTCACCCCAGCAGACTGCCCTCTTTAAGATATTGTGCTTATTGACTTGGGTCTAATATCCCCTTGCAAATGCATTTATAGTAATGAATCGGCTATCCCCTGTAATATAAATTTGAATTGGAAATAGAGTTCATGAGATGAAGACAGTATGTTAGGCAGCATGAACCTTTATCAATACACTAGGGAGCAGAACTTTGAACTTGTGGCTAATTATGGATTGGTATGCTGGTTCTGCATGTAAAAATCACTATTACTCCAGCATGCACAGTGACAGCTCCAATTAATTGACAGAAAAACAATTCTTGGCAGAGAAAGCAAAACATGGCCAAACATAATAATGCAGCAGACCACTCTTGAATTCACAAGTCTGGATTAGGCAAATATTTTTAAGCCTACATCAAGTTAAAATAATAATAATAAAAAAAAAATAAAAAAAAAAACAGCTGATTACAGGATCTAAACTTCTAAGATGAAGCAACTAATCTTGTTTTCTCCCCTATTTGGGTTTGCAAATTTAACAGAAAAGGTACAAAGTAATCCTTGCACAATAAATTAGCAGGCCATCTCTCATGGTATAGATGATATCTGGAATGGCTTTAAAACAAATGAAGAAGAAACATAAGTTGGAGCACACTTCTTGCTTGGTCCAAGAGTTATACTCTTTTCTAAAGGAAGCAAACTCAATCCTTTGGCAGCCCCTCAAAGCAGCACAATCTTGTCCCTTCATACAAAGAAAATTAAGTGAGAGACTTTTATAACACGAGCAGTTCAACTGCTTAGATCAGAAAGATATTAGTAGAAAATGAAAAATAAACATCTCCATTGAAGGGTACTTCCAATACTAGAAAAATACACTGTTTGCTTAGAGAAGCATGTCAAATACAACAAACATCATACATGTTGGTAAGACAGAGAAAAAAAAACTTGCATAACAAAAAAAAACATGACAAGGTCAAGAAAGAGGTGTTTTGGTTTTTTGGGGGTTTTTTGGTTTTTTTTAAAAAGAAAAAATCCTTGTTGTTCACAATGATGGAAAGTAGTTAAAAGCATCAGTAGATCTAAAGAGAAATCCATAGCAGCGTGCTTCAGTATTGTTTTACCTACTAAAGAAATCCCTTGAGGATAACAGATGACTACTCATCTTCTGAGATTGGTGCTGACTGAGATCCGTTCTTGAGCGTGAGTTTCACAGAGCAGAAAGCTGATCACACACTCCACAGATGTCAGCTGGGGGTGGCTCTAGTCAGATGCCTACCCCAAAAACAGAACACTTCAGTCTGAGATGCTTTGGGATCAGGCCAGTCTTGTAGTGTTCCTTCCTCCTCTCTCCCCATTTCCTTCACACTCCTATAAAAATCATCCAGACAACCATAGGGATGCAGTGACCAATTATAAATCTCTTTGAAAACTGCATTTGAAATTGTAAAGAATCTTCCATTACTACCAAAAAATTATTTGTATTCTAGTTTTATGCTGCCAGCGCAAGAAGGTAACAGTAGACTCTGCAGTTATCTAGCAAGCAGACTGCCAGAGTGCAGTAATAGATTTTTACTCTGTTCAGAAAAATACTAAATTATTGCTGTGGTTAGAGGAAAAAATGGGTTAGTCTTACAGGAAAAAAGAATTTGAATATTTCCAAATATACAACAGGTTAGTTTAAATCTCAAAGTTACTTTAAGAACTCAAATATCATCTGCACTCTTCCTTCAGTTATAAGTCATTTTGTAGGCAAAGAACGTTCTTTTACTAGTAACACTGGCTGTTCAAAAAAGCAAAGAATTTTATTAAATGCCAGAACAAGAATTCTGAATAGTATGTAGTTTTCAACCTTGCTAGAGAAGTTTATCTGAAACTTCTCACTGGGTTCCATTCTTCAAGCACCTGTTGGATACAGTTCTCTTCCAATAAGAAATCTGTTTTATTTCACCTGACCTACTGCATTCATAAACATATTGTTAAAATACACTGCCATACTCATAAGCCTCCTAAATCACAACTGTTCCATTCAAGACTTGCTATTACTAACCTGAATACAGGTATAGTTATCCAGCCTTCTGAGCTCCTGTAATTTTTATGTTCTTTAAAACATTTTCTTAAGGTCTAATGGGCACGGTATTGTCTGAATGGTTTGGGCTTTTAGTTCATAGTGATCAATTGGCTTCCTACAGAAATACTTAAGAATTCAAGAACACCACTGCCAATGTCAGATAAAACAACTGGTGGGTCAAACTACGAAATGTGGTACCCTTACTTGTGAATTCAAATATCAAAAAATTAGAAGTCTGGGTTAGGTACAGTTTGGACCTTATTTACAGAATTTGATTCCTAGAACCAGGAATAGCTGCTGGAATTCTGCAAGCTGATTCCATCAGGCTTGATGATTAGAATAATTCCCCTAGTATTAGCTAACATCTCACTGTAGAAAAAAAAAAAAATAAAAAAAAAAGACTAAGAAATTAAGATCAACTTCTCTGCATCCTCCTGTCTAGAAAGAGAAAATAAAAGCACATTCTCTACTGCTTCTCAACAGGATATCCATCTGGAATGTCTTACCTTCCAGATGCATCCCCCTAGTATTTCAGAGGAACAAAACAAGACATAGTTTACTGTCAGGACAGCCTTTTGAGGAATGAACAATACTAAAGGAAATATACTGTGTACCACAGCCAGTTTCAATTATTACAATTGTAAAGAGCTAAAAACTGAACCAGATGAATTTGGATAACACTGAATGTAAAAATGTGCCAAAATAAATTCATAAAAGTCATACAGACACAACAGTAAAGAAGTTCACTACAGAAAATAATCACACAGCAATTAGGACGCCTACCAACCTCTTCTCCTCACACAGTTTTAATACACTGATAGGTCGAATCTTCAGACAACTTTATTTTACATTATGAAGAAATGTGATATCAATTAAACTGAGCCACTACTAGAATGGTTTAGATAAGTCCACAAAGTGTTCTCCCTAGGCTTCAGGAGGATAATAAGATTACTTCTTACCAAAGAACTCTGCCAGCCTATCAGTGAAGCAAGACACAGTCCTACTAAGCCACAGAGTTTTGGATAGCTTTGTAATGGCAGTGTTTCCATGTAGGAAGACCTCTCCTACTCAGCTTCATGAAATGCTGAGACCTTTGAGTAGCTTAGTCACCTCCTTAGACCTTTTTTGGTTCCACCAGAGCTGTGAGGCTCTCTCCCACCTGTAGCTACTGAAATGGAATGAATAGTTCTGGTGCAGGGAGAACATTTACATGCTTACTGGGCACCTATGAATGGATGAGCTTTATTGCTATCAACTTCTGTAGATTTTCTCTTTTTCTGAAGGTATGACAATTAAAGTAACAACTCCTCCCAACATCAAGCTGCATTATAGCATTGCACACAGGTGTTGATTTTAAATATATGAATTCAGAAGGATATTAAGAAAAAAACAACTGGTTTTTACAAGGCTTACACTCTCATTTTACTATTTTCCATGCTTATATATCCCTCCTGAAGACAACACCACACCAGTTGCAAATGCACTCATTCCCCATACAAATATTTCTGCCCAGCATCTTTGCTCCATTTCAGCTTTGCCAACTTTTTTGCTTAAGAAATGCTGAAATTATGAAAACCTGGATAGATATAGGCAAGCCAAGTGGATACAGAAGAGTTTACACTGTTTTACTCTATTAGGTCAGGAATACATTTTACATAAACCCATGCATAAATCCAAGAGCAAAATAATTTGTCTTTGATTCTCTTCCAGAATTCCTGAGAACTGCTCAGCTCTCGTTTTTTGCCAGTTCTTTACCAGACACAAACAACTATTAAATCCAATTCAGATGGCTGCAATCCTCCAAATGCGTTAGCACAATTACTTAAGGCTTCATCTCTGCTACGAAAAGTAGCATTACTTATTAAAGATTTGAGGGTGTTTTCAGAACACACTATATGATTCCTTCTGGTCTCAAACATTACCTAAAATCAATCTGCTTACACCAGGCTGTAACAACCACTGCAGAATATCCACATTCAGGAAAATATAGGGGTCTCAAATCTCTTATACCCACTCATGCGCATATGTTCCAGCAACTAAAGCAGTACACGTCATTTCTGTATGCCAGTCTTTCCTCAAGTCATGGACTTAAGTCCTTATTTGTATTCACAAATACACAAAGTTCAAAATCTTACAAATAAGTGTCTTAACTGAAAACCATACTCCCTCATTTGCAGTGTTCAGGTAACTCAAAAGACAATATATATTCATGAAATTTTACAAAAAAAAGCACCTAACTTTTGTGAAGAATATAAGCAAGAATCGGACGCACTTTTCTGAAGTTATAAGTAATCATTATAAATTTAGAGATGCAGTATTTCAACAGAGCTAGAAACGACAGGCTCTTTTACAGTGATAACATTTACTACAGAAGTATTTTCATTTGCCACAGCATCACCCTCTATTGCATAAGTAGCTATCCATCTAGTGAGACAAAATTACTTTCATTTCTCACTGCTGTTATTTTGTCTCATACGTTTCTCAAAGATCTCTGCTCATTAAATGTTTGTCAAAATGCACTCACACAGCACACCAGGCAAAGAGGAGATGAGAGGCAGATGCTTCTGCATGTTAGTGGGCGAGATGGGAAAGAAGCTGGGCAAGCAGCTTTTGCATTCAATCCATTATAGTTATATTTCTTCTAACCATCTAATAGCAACTCACAGATTCACCTGAAACACATTAAATCCTCTGAATTTAGGAAATGATGCATTATTGAAGTCACAGCAGGGAAGCCAACTGAGTTTAGCTAACATGAAAGACTTGCACTACAACAACTTTTTTATTACAAGGTTATGGATAATAAACAAAGGTAACATTTTTATGTAGAGAAGATGCACAGTCACAGAAGCAGTAAGTATTTCCACTCAAAAGAAAGAAAAAGGAAAGAAAAAGTCTGATTCTTTTTCCCCAACCTCAAAACCAGAAAAACAGACCAGCAGTGCCTCAATTTCTTAGACCCCTGCTCCAGCACATTATCCCTCTTCTACTTTCTTCAGCTACTCAAGCACATGGCTCTGTCAGGTGTCCTGACCTGAAACTCACTTCCAACCTCTAGTGATTCACAGTAGAGATTACAGGTTAAACAAATAACATAACTTTTTCTAATTTCTTCCTCTTCTTCATATTGCTTGTCATAACATAGGTATTTCACAGTTTTAAGAGCATTCTTTCAGCAAGTAAACTGCAAATTCTGCCAATCTATACTCACATATGCTAACCCCATGTGTATGTACTGTACCTTTAGTATACATACATCTTGTTAGTCTTCCAATATACCTAAAAACAAGAAGGAAGACAATTCTACACAGTATAACAGAACATAACGCGAGCATAAGTCCTTATCTAGCTCCATTTAAACTACTAAAGGTGGCATCAAAAGCAAGACACATATAGTGAGAATGACTAAATCCATAAGCAGCCTCAAATTATTTTTGCCATGAATACAAGTGACTACTACAATCATATCAAACAGGTTATTATCAAATCTCTTCAGCAGCACCGCTTTCTGTCAAAGAGAACAAAGAAAAATAAGTGCGTAAATCACAAGGATATGTGGCTTAAGGTCATTATCCCAGAGGATTATGGAATGGTTTTTGCATCCTCCCTTCTTTGTTTTTAGTACTTCCATCTTTGTTTTAATACTATAGCTATTATTACCTGTGTTTTTGAAGACTAGAGCCCTCCACAGTTACAAGTGGCAAACAGGAAAACAAATTCTCATTTGTTAAGAGAGAGAAACTGGGTTACACTTTAAAGGTACATTCAGTAAACACAGGATAAGAGGTGTGTTTTCAGTGAGACCTGCCAGTTTTATCTAACTGCATAATATTTTATTTACTGAGCCTTATACTAGGCATTATGCATTGCGACTGTCAGGCTTTTGCAAAGACCTATGATTTTTTTCCTGTGCTAATCACAGTGCAAATATCTCATGAAATTGTATCTGCTCCAACACACGCACAGAATCAAAACGTAGGTAAAGCATAGAGGAAACTGAGCACTATGAGTGGTCACTGTGTATTTGGGCATGCCACATAAGAGTCATTACTCTCAGATGATACCACCTGTTTCAATGAAAATATTCACAGCATTCACTATAGACTACAGTGTGTAAGCATCCCACAGTCTATCTCAAAATGAAGGCAAGAGCTAACTAAAATTGCTCACTTTCCACATAGTATACATTAGGATTTTACCTGGGCTTCAGACAGAATGGGAAACTGTTACTCTGTACAGCTGTAAGCAGACAACTAAATGATTTTACAGAGCAGTCCACAAATCTTGCATAGTTTTTACACAGCCAAGGTGGCGTAAATCCTACAGATCTCACTGTACACAAACTTCTCAATCCCTAAGAACAGTTTTCAGAATGCTTTCATATATCAATAATTAAAAAGAACAAACAACATACCATCAACTTTTGGTCTCGAGGCAACCCTTTCTCAGAGGCACATACACCATCTACCCTGAAAAACTATTAAAAAAATACAGATCTATAGTGAACAGTATGGTCTAAAAACTAGATGCAAAACAAAAAGACTGCCAGTGAGATGGTGGAAGAGAAACAAGAACATGCTCTAATCCAAAAACCATAAGCCTGTAATGCAAGAATTTGAACAGTGTTTATCGAAACTAGAACATTCTTCCCCCTAAACGTTAAGCCACTATTCTCCTAATGATGGGGAAGAATGAAATGTTTAAAATCTTGAGTCCTAAATTTCTGCTTCATAATTACGGTACTTTTCAGCAGTTGCTGACTCAAGCAAATAGCTTAGCAAAGCTGAGCAGTAATTAAGAGATTTCATTTACAACACAATTTCCCATTTGTACAGGAAGAAACGTGCTTCTTATGACATGAAAATTCTTAATACTGGAAAGACACATGCAGATATAATGCCACGTAAGTCTTTCATTTGCTCTGTGAAGTAAACCAACCCTTCTTCTATTAAGTAAATACAAATTTTAACAAGGAAAACTATTAAAGGCCAAACTTTAGAGGTAATGAGTACCCCTGAGAGCCAAAGAAAACTTGGAGCTTTTTAGGAATGTAATGTCACGACTCTTGACTTGGATGCATGACCTTAAATTAACAGAATTAGCCTTAATAGATCTGCAACACAGTAATACAATTTCCTAAGTTGTATTTACAGAATACAAATTTTCAGAATTGTCTTAAAAATCACCATTTCTTGTAAATAATTACACAGTAGCTAGTGACCATCATAGATGAAAGACAGTATTTTTGACTAGGCAACATTCCACATTCACTTTCACCTCAAAGGGATTTTTTCCTAATAGATCCAGAGCATCCACAAATTCTCCATGTATTAAACATGGGACAGACAGTCAAGAGATGTCAGTGTTTTAACGAGGTTCTTACATAACTTTTCTACCATTTGTTATTTACAATGGCAATAAATTTCGCACAAACTGCACGACAATGGCTAGAGAATCTGTCCCTTACTGGAATATTTAGTATTTGAGAAATAATTGTTTACGAATACAGAATTTGAGTCTACCCATCCGCTGAAGACTTAGGAAAAGAAAAAAATAAAAATAAAAAATGGAAGTATGACAGCATCTCAGCCAAGCACTGTTGCTTAAAGAGATTAATTAAATGCACTGTCCACATCCCAGTTCGTATTCCATACATAAAAGGTTATCTTAGATACATTCCATGCTTAATGAAGCCCTTAATGAAACCATTAAGTACAGAATCTTGTCTGCACTGCAATCTATTCCTGATACACGGAATTACAGAAAAACCTCACATACCTATAGCTGGCACCTTGCCAGTAAAAAGATTCTTAAAATCAGAACATTAACTCCTGTATTCATACCAGCTATAGGCCATGACAATATCTTGAATAAAACTTAATTCTAAATGAAAGCAAAATATTTAGTCCACTTGGCGAATGTTAGCATGCTGAGACATAAACAATCACTTTTTCATGGAAAGGTAGCAAGAAAAGAGGATACAAAGTAAATGGATGGACCTGGGACACTTCAATTTTGCATACATACTGAGAGACACTGACAGACCCGGGGTGCTTTCTAAACTAGCCCCCGGTTCTTTTTCTTAAATCAGCACTGCAAATCATTTTATTCTATATCACTACGGAAAAGCTTTGCTATGTCCACTATGACAGTATCTGAAGGCACATATGCCTAACAGAATCAAGGTGCTAGATACAAAGCTGTAATTTGTGTAAATTTGTCCATTACGTGCCCCACTGGATTCAATTTTCTTTATTTAGAGTCTTTCGTGGCTGTTTAGCCAGAGATAACAGGAAAGACTTATCTGCTAAATCCACACTCATCTGCAGTGTCCAATGTTACTGATGGAAATCTCAGTGGAGGTCCCAGTTTTGATCTACATCCCATTCAGAAGCATCACTGTCTTCTTCCCAGTATTCCACCACAATGAACACCAGTAGAAATGGATGGAGAGGCAATTGGAAGGAGCAAGACTGGTAGATCTTCATCGCTGTCAGCTAATATCTCACTCACTCCATTGTTAGCAGCACTGATTTCAGGGAGACAGCTCATAGGAAAAGTGAGAATGGCAAAGTTTTTCACTCATTAGTGGTCTGGCTTGAATCCTCATGAACCTAACAGGAACAGGCTCACTTAAGTTTTGAGTAGGGCCTTAAAAAAATAGGGACATGAATTTGATGAAGACAGGAATAGAAATCAGCACAATGAGCACAGGTTCCATGCCCTCTCATTGATCCACCTAGATTAGCATCACTGGCTACTAGTGGGAATTTACACTGTGTTACCACAGTTAACTCAGATTTCCAGGCAGCAACAAAAGCATTAAAGTTGGTTGCAGGTTGACATTTCACAAAAATATTTAACTGAAAACATTAGGGATTATCACCACAATTATTTAGCTAACAAACAGTAGTAAGCATTCTAAAACACATCTGAGATGACCTGAACAATTCAGGAATCATGTCTCACCGGGAAGATCAAAGTCAGCATTTCAAACAACTCCTGAAAAATGCTACTCATTCCTCATAATCTTATCTCTGGCCTGATAAAATATCACAGCTCAACCCACTAAAATTTAACCAAAAATTCCATTTTGTTCTGCTTAGTCAAAGATACTAAGTGCAAAAAATGATAGTTGCCCCTGACTTAAAACAGACTGAACAGAACAAGTTCTTAAAGAGCAAAAAAAGTTACAGCAGGAACACATATGCATAGCAAATAAAGGTGAAGACAAGAAAACACCAGGGAAGCTGGATTTCTTGCTATCCGTGATGAATGACTCAGTTCCTGCCATGTTAGATTCACTTCACCTCCATAAATTACAATCACAAGGCAGGTGCAGTGGGATCTGTCTCCATTCACCTAGAGGTTTCTGTTTGGTTAGTCGAGAAAATTGGTGTTACACACTGCTGTGTGGTTTTATTTTAGGACTTTCAAGTCAAATACAAAAAGCATTTGAAATACCACTTCAATTAAAGAGCATCGTAACCTGACAGAGAAAGACAGTCATGCTGCAGAGAACTCTTTCAGCTGGCCCGTGATGCTGCTACCAGTGGATCACAATACAAGAATACAGCTTTTATTTCTTCCCAAAGACACTAAAACTATCAATAAATAAGACAGAATTCATCTTAGAAACTTGTTCTTTAACTAAAAGTATAACTTTTTCTTTTGAAGTACAAACTATCAGCTTTCAAACACTTCAGCACATTCTTCAGTATTTTATAAGTATTTTATATTTTTGAGCAGGAAACAGTTTCTTGCGTTGAAATTTCTAACATCTCAGTTCAGCTGACTGTTGGTGCGAAGACCGACTGCTGATTGACATAACTTGGCTAGCAGAAGCTGCCACTGTAGTCACAGCTATACTGGCAGAACAGTGCTTATATCTGAATTGTTCCCATCATTTGTAGATTATTATTTTTTTTTAAGTATGAATAAACACAAGGAATTAAAGATGGGTGCAGTTGCACAGCCGTGATCTTGTAGGGATCGTGGAGACACAGGAGATGGCCTGCTTGATTGGACTGCTTCTCTGGAAAGATGTAGACTCTTTAGGAAGCTCTTTAGGAAGGACAAGCGAGAAAGGGGAGCAGACAGAACTCATCACCATGTATGTCAGAGAACAGCTGAAATGCATGGAGCTTTGCCTGAGGATAACAGAGAGCTTAAGGGTAAGGATCAAAGAGCAGACCAGTACAGGTAACACTGTAGTGGGTACGTGCTATGGGCCATCAGACCAGAAAGCATCAGCAGACTTTCAGAGATCCTTTCCAACTTCAGCCTCTCAGTGGTTCTCTAAAAAAGCTGTTTCAGAAAAGTTTGGGCCGCACACCAGGGCTTAGGCTGGTAGAAAGGAGCAGTATATTTCTGCAGGTACCCTTGACATACACAGAATTGGTGTATTTTGTGCTTCACCCAGAACAAAGTGAGCCCAAACCTCTAAGTAAGTTCATAATATTAATAACTGTTTTCTACACTACATTCACAATCCCACTATTTCAACCAAAAATGTCAAGATGTTTTCCCAAATCACGTCACTCCCATACAGGGCCATAAAAAAAAAAAAAAATATATATATATATATATATAAATATATATATATATGAAAGCCTTGATAAAAAGGAAACGGGAAAAAAAAAACATCAGCCTTTCTCAACATACCAACCTCTGATGCACGACAAACAAAGCTGAGGAACAAAATTCAATGAAACAAAACAAAATATACCTCACAATTATTTCAGAAAACTCTTGATACTAACTACAGGTCTAGAAATCTTTATTACTGACATAGAACACATTTTTTAACCCATCAGTGGGATGCATACCTTACAAACATGGAAGTAGCCTTCTGCTGAGACAGATGCTGTGCCTATCCCTGCTTATCAGTGCTCAAAAAACAACAAAACCACTATAAAACTACATCAATAGAAATGCAGCATTTTTTTTTTATCCAGTTACCCTCTATCAATAAATCAGTGCAGATTTTGGTCTCCTTAATGTTCATTTTATGATGACTTCTGCTACATTTGCAGGCTCAATGGTCTGTGGCAGTTTCACTCTCCAAGTATCTTAGCACCATCCGTCCATAGATAAAACTCTATATACTTTAAGAACATTAATCTACAAGCTTTGAAGACCAAGATATATCTGTTTACTCCTACAAGCATTCTCCCATTTCCTTCTCCTTTAAACATATTTTCTGCTTTGGAGAAGAAAAACACCCCTGCCTTCCCTTGTTCACAGCACTGCCTCTAAATCAACAGAGAGCATCTGTAACCTCTACTTGGATGAACTTCATTTATCAAGTTAAATAACTTATAAATATGAGTCATTTGTTTGAAGACATATATATGCACATTTACATTAAAAATACTATACGCTGAGTAACATCAGAGACCCTGTTTTACCATCTAAGGCACAACTATATTTAGCAATTATTTTTGCTAAAGACTCAGGTGTTTCCAAAGCACAGGACAGTGACTCAAGAAACCAGAGATCTGCTCTTTGCTTTTTGACTGATCACCTGGGGAACTCTGCTAAAATCACCTCACCTGCTGAGCATCAATCTAAGTTTCCACATTGTCCTCTGCCTCATCCTATACTGCACTGTAAAGCATTCAAGAACCCATGAATTTATTCCCACATCACACCTAAGACTGGGAAATTGGCAAAGTTACACTGCATAGGAAAACTTCTGTCATCACCTTTAGTTTCTCACATACGAGTGACACGATATTACTACTTTCGCTCCTTCTGACAAGGAAAAAAAAAAAATTAGGAACCTCCTTCTTCTCAGCCCATTCACCAACTGTGTACAGTTACACTGTTACTGTAACATACACCAGTACCTAAGCTTACTGAACAGTATTTTACATCTTCCCCCTGTATGATGCAGGTTCACTTACATCTAATGACGTGTTCACTGCTATCATGCCAGTGCTCACTCTAAGTATAAAGAAGTTGAGATTCCACAACCAACTGATCCAGCAAGGGTCCAGATACCAGCAGCAAAGTTGTAAATTTCCAGTTCAGTAACCACATCGCAAGAAAGTAACAGTATATGATTCCCCACCACAAAAACTATGTGCAAAGTGACCTGATTTTGGCCACACTGGAGTTATTCCTAACAGAAAGCTTCTATCTAAGCAGGTGTTACAGTGGTGAAGGACCGGCACTGCTAATCTAAATAATATGAGTTTGAATTACCCTAGAAGTTTGCAAGATGCTATTTTAATCTACCAGCCCTTAACACGCACAAACCTCACAGTGAGAACAGGAGAAAGGGCAAACAGATCACAACGTTCATAATGAAACACACTAACAACCCCTGATGGTATACTTTCCTCTTCACATCCAAGGTCTGAAAGTAACCATGGAATCACGGGAACTTATCCTGATCCACACCATAAACATCACTTCTTTCTTCAGGTCTTAACCACAAGATAATCGCTGGACACAGAGTTTAAGACATCTGTATCTGAAATGTTCTCCATCTGTACATTTGCTTTTTGCTTACCAAGGTAATGGTTCACAATAAATTGTTCTACTTATTCCTCTGCATTACAGTGGTCTCTAAGTTGGCATAGGATGAACACCAAGCAGAAAAGACTCCCTTTCTTGCCAGCCACCAGTTGATTTGTTTTTAGCCACTCCTGGATCCCAATGTGCAAAGGACTCAGTACCAATTTCATTTTTTTTAATCCTTTCTCTCTCCATTTGCAGCATCCTCCACTTCGACAAGATAAATCTTAATGAAGGAAGGCATACTTGTACCATTTATTTAAGCTGATCATTTTGTTGCTTGCTGGAAGCTAACCTCAGTCAGTATGAGAGAACACTACAACTTCATAGGCAACTACAAGTGTTTATGGCATCATCACCTACACATTTCTACCACTTGGAGATCATGGAAGATGAACAGATTTATCATAAATACAGTTGATGCTAAAAGGCTCTGGTAGACCAAGGGTAAGGATATAAATTATAAAACATTCCAAAAATAACAACAGAAGAAAAAAAACACCTTCATAGGAGTCTCATTCCTTAATGTTCCAGTTCTCTACGTTAAAAGAGCAGTTTCTTGTTGCGTCACACTCAATATTGAAGAATCCAAAAACCACAAACAATTTTATCCTTTTAAAGATGTAGGAACTAACTTTATCTTAAGAATTCTCAAGCTTACTAGCCAATATTTTATCTTAGAAGGCTTGCCTTAAATAAATGATAACCTCCCTGCATTTAAGTCTGAGTCATATTCTAGAACTAGTCCCAGGATTGAAAAATAAATATGAGACTACATGAAACAATTTAACTCCTGCTTGCAGGGATAACGTTGGCTCATTTCCTACAAGAAATGGGAAGCCTAATACTTCCTTCTGTTTGAAAGCAAATGAAAGCCAGATTCTTAAGAGCAGCATGATCTAAAGAACATATTTGAGGTTTTTAGTAATACTAGAATGACTGGTTTTAATTTCGTATTTCTATCCAATGGCATATATCTTTCCAGTACCTTTTGCCTGAAAAAACACTGAATTAAACAGATTCATAAACTGAAGTTTGTAATTTCTGAACACAGAATTCCATTTGCAGTATTGATCGGCAGCAGCATTAGCTGAAATCAGAACGGAAAATCATCTCCAAATAAATTCATTACTGAGGTTTAGGGGCACACCACTAAGTCAGAGAGAAAACTGAAAACCAGCCAGGAAGAGCTGAGTTGAAAAGCCTGAATATCAGCTGGAAACTTTACCTCATCCAAATGGTTCACAACTCTTCTAATTTCACCCTCCCACCATTCAGTAACACCTTGTATTCTACGGTGAGAAGTATTTATTTCTACAGACATATTAATTCCAAAGTCCCTAGTCAGGTATAAAAGTCTACCTAGAAATTTTAAATAAATTAAGGAGTTTTGTTTTTGCGTTTGCACTCTTCCTGCACTACCTGATTTTCAGCTTCCTTCAGGCTAAGTGATCAGGTCTGGATTTTTCCTACTGCACTAAATGGACATTGCTGGGGCTCTTCTTGCCAATTTGAAGTGCTGCTTCTACCCAGTTAGCTACTATTTCTACAGCAATGGAGTTATATCCTAGAAAAAAAAGTGATTTGAAAATTAAGTAGTGATAGATCAGATACGGTCAGGTCTGCAAATTAAAACAGGTGAAGGAACTATTTCACACTGTTTGGTCCTAATTCTGACACAGATGGCACTTGCACAAGGATTCCAGACTTGGCAGTTCTGCTTCAAAGTCATTGCCAAAGCCAGGATAATCCTTTCTATCAAATTTCTCTTTGATTTCTGAGTCACCAAGCTCCCTGTAAAAAATAGTTTGCTGTTACTCTCCTTTCACAACCATGCACTGTACAAGCTTTGACAAGAGACATGATAGACTTCCAAATTCTAAGCCAAGTCATACCAAAAGGAGTCATGAATCCCTATAAAGTACAATGCTAGTTTCTTAACCCTTATCCTCAGGTAGAACTGGGGAGAGGCACAAGGAGTTCCAGGTTAAAAATAGCAATCAAATGAAAAAGCAAAAAAAAAAAAATAAAAAATAAAATAACTTTTCTTGATGGTAGTTCTGACTCTCCAACTCATAAACTACGTCAAGTGGGGAATAATTAAAAAAGTGACTTTTTTAAAGCTAGCATTTCACTACAAGAAGAAAGATAGGTCAAAACCAGACCATTAACGAGGCAGGAATGCAGCATGTGCTTCTCTGTATATATACTAAACTACTATTCAGAAAGTTCTTCGGCCACAGAATTAGGCAAATAAACAACATGACCAACTCCATGGAGACAAACTCATGAATGACTAACTTTAAATCTGCATCGGCCATTATGTCCTCATCTTAAGCACTTTGTGCTAATGTTGTCAGCACAGGTAGGTCAAAGAAAAAACTGATACAACAAATCTCGTATCCTTACAATGGCTATTTTCTAATTAATTCAAATGCAGTTGATGAAAGGTCTTTAATCAAAGCCAGCAATGGCTCTTTAACAGAGACCTTCATACAAACACAGGTGCCTAGGCACAATAAAATAAAATAAATACGAAAAGGTTCACATCCTATTCTAGATCCAGACAAGCAAATCCCATCAACAGAGTCCGCACATGGACTGAGATCAGCATACACAACCAAGACTTTGTAATCAGATTTAATACGATGGAAAGCACAGCAATGACAGAAGAGTAGCCAGGTCCCAGGCTGCAGCAAGTGAGAATCTGCTCAAACGCAACAGCCGTGGGCACAAAAAATAAAGAAAATAAGCTACCTACTCTTCAGAAGGCCTCAAGCGTGAAAGGATCTCCAATGCGATACCCTTGCCTACACTGCCAGCCCTTTGATGAGATCTGGGAAAGGGCATATCTTGACTCCACTCCTTCCAGTCACCCAGGTACACTGCATGCACCTGAGCTCCCCCAGGTTGACCCTGCCTTCCCATCAGGTGCTCAATCACTGCTTCAGGCCATGACTTAGCATCTCCACAACATCAGATTATCGATTTTACCCATTATGAGCCTTCACTTTAAACTCACCTGGCAAAATAGCTTGGATTTTTGTCAGTTTTGTGCATGTTTAGGATTACTCTTTGCAAGGCACACATACACACATCAAATCAGAGTATGAGCGTAATATTTCTATTAAGGAGTCTACTGACAATGAATCATTTGTTCCAGTTAAAACTAAGTAAATAAACATTCAAGCAAGAAACAGACAAACAAACAGTACTACGAAGGTTCGCTCCTTTGAAAATCATATTTAAGAACACTTCCATTTAGCATCAGAGGTACACATGAGAAATGCCGAGTTTAGCAAGTTCCTAACGTAATTCATTCAGGAGAAACATTGCTTTTGTTAATATGAAGTCCTACACTCTGAAATTTCAGCAGATCAAAACTACGACATGTCAGTGTTGTCAAAAAATGGACAAACATTCACAACTGCTCTGCACTTCAGCTTTCTGAGGGACTGTGCTTTGGAATTGCAGTAGACTGAATAGCTGACATAGAACACCCAACATATTCTAAGTAATAGTATTTTCAGTGTTCCTTTGAAGAAACTGTGCAATTTTCTTCAGACCTGAAAGAAAACCCTTATATTTCCAATTTCCACACCACTTGAATGCAGAAGAAAAAAGTTAATAATTTATTTTTTAGTATTAGGTTGATTTAAACAAGTCTTGCTACATGCTGTCATGCAAATACATCCAAGCTACGATTTTCTTACCAGCAACTGAGAAGAGTGTATGTACTTTGAACAAGAAAGAAGCAATACGCAACATTAGTCAAAAATAGCAGGAATTAAACATCAACAGGATGAAGAAAAGGAATCTATTATCACAGTGAGCAATTAAAGGAAAGAAAAAAAAAAAGGAAACACAAAGAACCTACCAATCCAATTCTCCATCAGAGACTCTGCTGATCCTGCAGCTTCTACATGACTTGCAGCCTTGCTGATCAGGGGCTGTTACAGGACACCTAAGCAGTAAGAATTTCACATTTCAAACTTGCAGTACTTATCAACTTGCAGTTTTCAAAAGCTCAAAGAGACCTGCTCCACTGCAGTCATTCCTCCATTTAAAACAACAGAACTAAAACAGCAACGGAGGGAGGAGGTCTTGGGGGGAGGTTTTGCTTGTTTTGTTCTTATAAGTAAATATGCCTCAGATAACTTACCTTTACTTGCAGCAGGGAATGAAGAGCAAACCAAAATGATCTTTATTCTCCCTGCCCTGAACTCATCCCCTGCATTTATACATATGATTTTCCCCTTAAGCTTACAGCCTAATGATAAAGCAATAGAAGGCAAGGAAGGAAGTCCTCACTTCATAGGTGTTTTACATTAGTCTGTGCATTTTCACCAATGAATGGGAAAAAAAACCTCACTAACTAGTCCCCCTAGCGTACCTTTGCAGTAGGAGTCTAAAGAATGCACAGCAAATCACTACTCTGTCTTTTTATGTGAAGTAAAAAGCTCGCTTTTTTTATTTGGTAGAAAGACAGCCACTTACGGAACGGCAGGGAAACTAGGCAACCTTTCAATTCATTTTTCTCATTTCTCTGTCGCTTCTGAGCGAGTAGAATAACACTATACAATAAAAATTAATCTGCATCCAGGAGACTACATTAAATAAAACATGCTGACCTGTTGGCAATTGCTAAGTCTGGATTTAACGCAGCACTCTGCGTAGCCCGGTGCTTTCTCTTCCTTCTATCAAGTGAAATTGCTTTAAAAAAAAAAAAAAAAAAAGCTACAGGACTTCGGATTCATCAGTGTTTCTATCCTGGTGTCTATACCTCCCAGAATACATCAGCGATGACCAGAGCCGTGAAAACATTCCTGTGATAATTTCAAGAGTGCAGCAAAAGTGGTGTGCAGACAGGCTACATGTACGTGAAAAGGTTTAGATCTAGTAACCGCTGCTCAGACCCTTCTACGGGCTAATTTTTTTTTGTTAGCGCACATTGGGAAAAAGTCGGTTCTGCCTGCTCTCTAGCAATACCCCCGTTCCAAGTTGATCAAAGCAGAGGACGCTGCGCTCAGGTGGGAGCACGAATCAAGACCGCTCGTCTGACGGCTCTACAAAGAAACCTTCCTAAAGCTTTCTCAAAAGAAAACCGGGCACAGCCTCTCCGAAAAGTGTTACGTAAGGCGTTGCCAAACTTCAAGTCACCTCCAACGCCGGTGAGCGGGGCTTAACGATGCGAACGGGGTGATGCTCGGGCACGAGTTGACAGACGAACCCGCCCGGCTGAAAACCGCTGGAGCCGGGAAACCCTCAGCGTCCCGGAGAAACTCCGGAGCGGCGGACAGGTGCCTCTCGCAGCCGGGACTCCCTCCCAGCGCAGCTCCCGATTCGCCGCTTCTCGCCCGCCCGCTCCTCGACCTCCCCCGTCCCCAGCACCGACCCGTCCTCGCACTCACCTCCCCCGGGCGGCAGCGGCGGCGGCGGGACGCTTGGCCGCCCCTTCCCCGTTCTCCTTCCCCCTCCGCTCCGGTCCCGCAGCCGGGAGGTGCCGGCCGGCGGTCCCCGCTCTCCGCGGGGAGGAGGAGTGCGGCAGGGGAGCTCCTCGCTCCTCCCGGGATGAGCCGCCTCCTCCTCCCCCTCCTGCCTTCAGGGCCTCCCCGCTGTCCGGAGGTGCCGCCCGGCCGTCCCCCGCCCCTCTCCCCGCACAGGCCCCGCCGGCGGCCGGCGAGACCCGGGGGCGGCGGGGGATTCCGGCCCGGCCTCTTCTCCTCTTCTCTCCCCGGGGCCTGCTGCACGATCTCCGTGGGGAGAGGAGGCCCTGCCCGGCCTGAGCAGCCCCGGGAAGGTCACCGGCAGCGTGCAGCCGGGCACGGAGCGGCTCTCCCCGGCCCCGCTGCTACAGCCGCCGGCCCAACCTCAGCCTCAGCCGCCGCTGGGTGCCGCGCTCCGCCCGGGCTCGCTCCGTGCCGCTGCCCGGTGCCGCCTCCGGCTCGGAGTGCCAGGCTGCCCCCTTCCCTTTCTTCCTTCCTTCCTTCCTTCCTTCCTTGCCTCCCGCCCCTTCCCCGCTGCCAGCCTTCCCCCGCCCGGTGCCAGGCTGCCCCCTGCGGGTCTCGCCGCCCACCGCCGGCAGCGCTCCAGCGCCGGCAGAGGGGTGCTCGCCTCCGCCGCTCTGCCCCGGGCTCAGCGGCAGCTGCAGTGACTGTGTGTCTGTGTCATGTCTGTGCATGGGCGGGAGGAGGCGCGGCGCCGAGGCGGAGCCAGCCCGCTGACACGCCGCCCAGCGACAGGCAACGAGCGCCCAACCAGCGGCAGCCGCGCACCGTCCGCCTTCACCGAGCGGAGCCCCCGGGCCGCTACACCTGGGCCGGGCCGGAGCGGGAGGGGCGGAGAGGCGAGAACCGGCCTTGGGTGGTAAGTGTGAGGGGGGACCGTGGGCTGCGGGAGGTGCCCTGCATGTGGGCATCGAGCTGCCTTTCACGCTGTTCGGTATTGTTATTCTTTTTTGTTTGTTTGCTTGAACTCTCCCCGTGCCATGCTGATGGAGGTGTCCGAAGCGCTTAGGGGAAGCACAAGCAGGACAGAAATTGCGGGAGGGGAGCCAGTGTGAGAGCAGTTTTGAAGACATTGATCCCCTCCTAGGATGGAAGAGGAAGGAAAGTAGGCACGTGCTTTGGGTACCAATGTAAGTAATCAGAAGCAGGAATAACAGGGATGCTGTTCAGTGTTTATTGCTTTCTTTTTCCAGAATTCCAGGAAGAATTCTTTTAGGAAAGAACGTTGTTCTGTTACAGATAACAGAGACGCTAATTTCTCCTGTTCCATCAACCGTTTAAATGCTATAATCAATCCTGAACTTACGTTTTGCAGTACAACCTACCAAAATGCCGTGAAGTCGGGAGCAGATTATTCATGGGAAGATAGCGTTTGCCAGACTCGATTAAGGCTTTGGTCCATCACCGCAGTGCTCTGCTGCCAGCCGTGCCCACTGCCCGATGCTTCAGTCAGGAGCGGTATCTGATGAACTGCAGTAAATCATGAAGTTGAACGTGTCAGTGATATCACAGAAGCGCTACTGACTACAAATTGACACATTATGACAACTGGAAAAGCATTTAGGAAAAAAAAAAAATGAAAAGGAGAATTCATGGAATGGTTTGAGTTGAGAAGGATATTTAAAGGCCATCTGGTCCCCGTTTCCTGCAATAAGCAGGAGCACCTACAGCTAGGTCATGGTGCTCAGAGTCCTTCCAGTCCAGCCCAACTTTGAATGTCTCCAGAGACACAGCATCTGCCAGCTCTCTGGGTAACCTCTACTCTTCTCTACTCTTCTTTATTCTTACTGAAAAAGACTTATTTCTCATGTTCAATCTAAATCTCCTCTCCTTTAGTTTGAAACCATTTCCCCTTCTACCAGTTCAGAGCTGAACAATGTTCTAGAGAAGCTATGGTAACATACAAGTCGGTCTCTATATTTTTCGTGAGCAAATCAAAGTCAGAAATGGGCTATACTGCACTGAGTTATTCTGTCCATTTGCTTAAGTGAAGCAAAAGGATCACCTATCGTGTAATAACATGTCTTTATCTTTTCTTGCACTATTGAAGGTTTGCGACTGCTTTGGTGGCAATCGTGATGAAAGAATTGCTGGGGATGTATGGAGGAGGAGACAAGACTATGTATGGTTTCATTATTAAGAAAACCACATTTTCCACTGCCTATCACTGGAAGTTGGAACAGATTCATATTTTTTAGTCTCATGCTGTGTCTTAAAGATTTGTGAATTGTCAGAATCTGATCCTACATCATATTGAACAATTTCTACAGGTTCTTAGCATTCTTGTCTTCTTTTAGAGAAGAGAAATCTCAGCGCCCACAAAAATCCCTAGGTTTTAAGAGCAGCATGGATAAATAGGATTAACTAATGTGCCACTATATGTGACAAATGATGGAACTTCATACTGCAGCAAAGCATCTTACTTGAAATTGCTCAGCACCTCTCAGGTTTCTGTCCTACACAAAATGGAGAACAGTTGTTCAAACCGATAGAAGCATTGGTCGGGCTCTGGCTGAGAATGATTACCACCAGGTTACAAAAACTAATGGGTGGGAGGAGCAACTACCTATGAAGGAGTGGTGTTTTTTTTTTAAATTGCGTTTATAAGTGAGTCATCTTTTAAAATTCATCATAAACACACTCCACTTGACTTTGTCCTTGAAGACCTGAAGGAGCAATTGCTTTGGACATGGAGTTAACAGCTGAGGCAGAAAGGTTGTTATGCCCAGGACATTAAAAAAAAAAAAAGGAAATCTACATCTACATTTCAAATTTAATTTAGCTAGAGAGACGCTTTCTCCAGAAGATATGCAGGTTCTGGAACAGGAGGTGTCCTTACATTAAAAAAAAAAAAAAAAAAGTAAGACCTGTAGTAATGTCAATTATACATTTTGTAAAAGTGAACAGAGTTCAAAGCTTTAACAGTCATGTTAACAAAAAATATATAAATCAGACTTTTTTTCTTATTACAAACATGTATATTTTGAGATGAAGTTTCTTTTTTTATTATTATTATTGAAGCGATTACCTCTAATATGCATTACACTAAATTATACTGCTATAGAATTATCACACAAGTGTTTGAACTTTTTTTTTTTTTTTCCTTACTGGAACAAGAGATAAAGGCATAGCAGTGAAGATATTCAGACAGGTTATAGTACTTTCACAAAAGCAAAACATCACTGAGTCCAGTAGGACTAAGTCCGTAAGGCCGTGAAAATTTACAGATTAGCTGAGTTTTGATGAGAACAAAATTATTTCCAGTGTAACCATTCTGTGTGAAAGGAAGGAGGGGTCTAAGCTCTGTAAATACTCAAGCTAAGAACGTACATGGAGTTCATCTCCTGTTTAGACCAATGAAGTCTTTTTTAAATTCTTACAGTTACTTCATTGTTCTAGATGAAGTCAACTAGTATGAGCTCTTTTGAAAAAAAAGACAGTGCTTTGTTCATCAAGTGGCATACAAATGCTCTACTGCTTTATTAGTGCATTACTTTTTAGCTTCAATAGTAGCAATTCTTGAAAACTGGAAAGGTGTCTCTGCCCAAATTTCTCCACCCAGATTCCTCCACGGGCACTCCTGAGGTTAATAAACATTTTAAATACACAATAAGACTGGTACTGTCGTGTTTACACTCAAGATTTTGGACGTGCACAGACAAAACAAAGTTCTCCATAAGCTACTTCTCTGTAGAGTTAGTGAAAGAGCTACTTTTGCATAGAAATTAACCATTCAGGGTATTGTCACAGCAAACAGGAGGATGGCTAGATTGTGTTAACTGATGTACCTCAACACAGAAGATTGGGACTCTGTTCATAAACCATCACTCTTGACTTCTAGATGTGGAATTGCACAACTGTTAATGATTTCAGAGTACAAAGAGCAAGACTAGAAGTTTGGAGCAAGTTCCAGTGTGCGAGATCTTCCCATCTGCCACTACATTGAACACAGGGCTACTGAAGGACTGACTGCCCAACATCTCTTGTAGTAGGAAAGGTGTTTTAGACAGGAAATGACTAAGATATAATCTTCTCCGGAAAAATAAATGTCTAGCTCTTGAGTGTAAAATGGAAGCTCCATTACATAAGCACTCCCTTATGGACACTAAATTAAAGTTTAATTGACAATTTCCTGTGCACATAACAAAAAAAAACCACAACAAGACAAATGAACACCGACAACAACAAAAAAACACCCCCAAAAAACAGTCTGAACAAAATCCAGAGTCCTTGTGGCTATAATAACTGGGGGGAAAAAAAAATCACCCTGTTTAAATTCATGCCTTTAGAGGAATAGAAAACATCATGAAAACCTAAAATGTTTACAATTCAAAGAAAAATAAATTATTAAACAGAAATGTTTGCCTTCTCTGCCAAAGTCAATTTCTGACAAGAAACTGAAATCCTGTGATAAATTATGTTGAATTTCATTCAGGTCTGTCCTAGAATTCAGTTGTGCTTCTGACCAAAAAGGAAGAAGTAGACATCTTTACTGGCATCTTAGGTAAGTGTACAATACTACAGTCTAAGAAAAGATAAAGGAGAGGGGTATTTTCAGCTATTTGTTTACTTTTTACCTCCAATAACTGTTTATAGATTTTCTGTTTTATTGTTGCTGCCATTTACTGATTTCCCTTTGTTATGACTTAGTTAAATGGAGAATAGTTGGTTTTTTAATTTGTTTGTTTTTAATCTGTTTTGTGTTTAAAGGAAGGAATAGTGCTTTTAAATCCATAACAAATAGTAGCAAGAAGAGTAAGTATGTAAAACTTTAATGTTATGAATGTAATCTAATTTCATAGTATTTTTTAAGTTGAGAACTAATGATATGGTCAAGTCAACTCTTCACTGCTGCTTATTGAGGTCTGTTTTGCTATACTGTCATATACAACTCAGAAAATATTTTGTTTTTTACTCCTTAAAATGTGTTACTCCATAAACCAGTGTTTCCAGCAGTCTCAGTAGTGTGTAAGTGCATGCAATAAAATAAGTGCTGTGTTCAAAGTGATATGCTTTTGATTTGTGCCTTTTTGTTTTGTTTCTGATTGAGTCTTCATACAGTGCTACTTGCAATGAAGTTCTGGATAATGTACAGTAGCATAATTTGTCTATGTAAACATGTATCCTTCCATTTACAGAAACTTCTAGTAAGGAAAAGTGACACCAGAGAAACTTTAAGTAACTTTAAACTTACTTAGCTAGGAAGATGGAATTGACCCAAGTACTCTTAAATCCTAAATCAAGGTATGTTGAAGTAAGTAAAGCAACTACAGTGATTCCTGCGGTATTCAATCTAGGCTATCCTTTGTGTCCAAATCTGTGTTATGGGAAAATGTGTGTACACATACATACATAACTTTTGTGAAGCTTCTTTTTAGTAATTATTTCTATTTGCTTCACCTCAGTCCCAAACTAATAATGTTTATTAAGTATTGTTTAATTAAGTATTGTTTATCCCTTGTTATACAGCCTGTTTTCTTTTGTTACGTGTCTCTACTTATTCCCCCGCAGTATGAATGTTAAATGAGATTATGACAAGCCTCAACTAAGTTGTAAACCCATATAATTAATATCTGCTATCCTTTCTAGAAGAATTAAGGTGCACAATGTATTGCACCTCCACTCTTCGCCTTACGCATCTAGATTTTAATTCATCTAAGAAAACCTTTTACTTCGCAGGTAAAAATGAGGATCAAAACAAGACCTTTTGTTTCCATTAGAAGCACTTAATGGTCTTCTTGTTTTCAGAAGGTCTAATTGTTTTCAGAATAGCTTCATTAACTTCTGAAAGTGTTACCAAGACTGGCATCCCCAGAGCCAGGATGCTAATTAAGAGGAAAACTGGCCTTAGAGTAGTTGAAGAATTGTGTCTTCTTTAAAAGAGTAAGAAGGCTCATTCAATCATTGACAGAATGTTTCTGCCAAGAAGTAGGAATAACTGCCAGTTATACAAACTGAGAGAATACCTGTGACAAATGACTTATTTCCACAGTCAAATGACTTCTTCAGACAACCAACAACAGGAAGCTCTTCAACAATTAAGTAAGTAACGTTAAGATGTCCATCAAATTCAGTGCAGTCCAAGTAATGTCGTTTATGGCCAACTTCATCTGTCAACTCCAATATTCCTAATTCAGTAGGTTAGGCATGTTTGGAGGATACTATGATTGCTTTCTTAGATGCAAGAATAGCAGTAGTAGCACTTGTGGCCTTCATCACATTTACACTGGCTTTATATTGAAGCTCTTGTATGTCCAAGTAAAAAAATAAATAAATAAATCTATGCAGGACTAAAGAATAAACACAGATATAAAATGTAAACGAAATTAAAATAGATGAGTGATAACAACATGCACCCTAAAATCTATATAAAAATACCCGAATTAAAAATAACTGGTGTAGGGAAAGAAATTAGTCAAAATTTATGTAAAAAAATCACCACCAAATGAGTCAAATAGGAATACTTTTAAACAAAAATAAGTGAACAGAATTATCAGTCAGATCCTAGAAGTTCTGTATTATTGTGTATCTCAGATGTGTGCTGTTACTAAACTAAAGCAGTCTTTGGCCAGGACTGGGGCGTGACAGTGAGCTGCACTGAGCTCTCTGTGGCCAAGACAGTCAATTCTAAAGGAATTTTCAGTATTCTTGCTGTCATTTGAGAAGTTATGAACTATGATCTGAGCTTGCTACAGTGGCAAGAGAATAGGAAAATTCGCCCCATCTCAACAGTAAAACTGTCAGTAACAAAAGCATAATTCTCAGTCTCACCAGTAGTTACAGGGAAGCTGATACTCATGTCAAACAACAAGGCAAGTCCAATACTAGTGCCAGTGAGCATAGAATCATAGAATCATAGCGGTTGGAAGGGACCTCAAGAGATCATCGAGTCCAACCCCCCTGCCAAAGCAAGTTCCCTACACCAGGTCGCAGAGGTAGGCGTCCAGGCGGGTCTTCAGAGAAGGAGATTCCACAACCCCCCTGGGCAGCCTGTGCCAGTGCTCCGCCACCCTCACCGTAAAGAAGTTCTAGCACACAATCATGCGGAACCTCCTGTGCTGCAATTTCTTTCCACTCCCCCTTGTCCTGTTTCCACGCACTTCTGAAAAGAATCTGGCCTTGCACTTTGTCCCCCACACCTCAGATATTTATAAACCTGGATCAGGTCCCCTCTCGGTCTTCTTTTCTCAAGGCTAAAATGTCAACATTAAACACAATTTTTTCAGAAAAGTACTTAAACACTTCAATATTCTGTGATTCAGACGGTATCTGGACACAGTAGAGGTTTTTTCATTGATTCTTAGGTTAAACTAAAGCTGTTAGACATTCTAGAGGCTGACCTGACAAAGCTGGACCCAGAAAAAGGACAGTCCTTCAAAATCTGAAGGTGACACTGAAGGAACTCTGCAACAGATAGAAAAAATCCGGACCAATTCAATAGGCATTATACACTCTCTGTGCGTACTTGCTCCTGAGCTTGGCAACCACACAAGTGCTGGCGTTACTACTTACTCTGAAATTGCAGTCTGTATCAGATTGTGTGCTGAGGAAAAGAATAAGGTTTTACCATCATGGATGCCATCAGAATTCACAACTCCTGCAGTACTTAAAATATAAAAAATAAAGATCAGATAAAGCAAAGTTTCCAATGAAATCAACATGCGTTTAAGTTTAAGTGAATTTAATGTACAGAGAGGAAAAATAATTATAAATACCACTTCTCCAACACATAAGATCACAGCACTGCAATTGGAAATGTTACTGGCATGGTGCCCTTTGCCTGTGTTGACAGTATTTCCAAGTGTGCTGCCTTATTGTTTCAGTGCTAGATTGATATTAAAGCAACTACAAAAAAGGGAATGATTTGAAATTTTTCCAGTCCTTGGCTTGATGCGCATGGAATTTTGAAACTTCCTACCCACCTTCTTCCGCTCAGCATAACCAAAGGCAAAACATATGCAGCCAAGACAAGTGTTCATTAGTAGAAGGTTCTGTATTTTCCTGCCTTCTCTCAGATCAAGGTGAAAAACATGTAGGCTTTATGACAAATGCAATGTTAGCTCTACTGTGGCAATCAGTAAGCTGTAGTATGGGAGAATGGCACTTTTTTATCCACCAGCTCACTGAAAGGAAGGACTAGTTGCAAGTCCTTTTTTTACAGGGCAATCTCTTGAGAGGTAGATGGCTGATAGGCAAGGTTGTCAGCAGCTGGACCCTCAAAGGTAGTTTTATATTAAGAAAACATCTGAGAATCCTGCTAGGAAGCAATGCCACTAGTGTGTGGGCATAAATAGATGGATTTTACTTATGTAAGCCCTTAAAAATCCCTGTGTGATTAATAGAAGCCTGATAAAGGGGACAGCTGCATTCTGAAAGAATCTATACCCATTAGGTGAACTCATACCTCTTGTTCTTCCTAAGCTAAGAAAGCTCATTCTCTCTTGAATTGTTACCAGGCTTTTTGTGTACTGATCCCAGAGTGCAAGTGATTTTTTTTTTTAACATTTTTTACCCAGCACTGCGGGAACAAAACAGTTTTTCTGAACTGTTTACCCCTCTATATTTGAGCCTAGTTGGGGATTGTTACTGAAACTAACAATGGACAGTTCATTTCTTTCATGGACAACAAAAAAGACTTTGGGGAAACGCTAATTTTCAGTTTCCATTGCTGCACCAAGCCTAGTAAGGGTACCTTTTCTATGCTAAAATGTTAACGTGTTGGGCTGATAAACATCCCTTGAACAACAGGATGACACAATAAGATCAGTGGCTCCACAATTCCATACTTTCCAGTTAGTTTTAAAGTAAACATATAGGTATGTTCTGCCTTTTCTTTTGATAACCTTTTCTTCCCTTTTGTAAATAAAAGTTTTAGACTCAGAAGAGAACATTTTCTGCCCCTGGTACATTTGCATCAACTTCATCCCCCTCAGCAAGCTGCCAGCTCTACAGCTATACGCAGGCTTCCATTAGGTGCATACCATTTTATCAGGGACAGAAATATGAACTTATTTTATAAAACAGGATGAAGTGGAAAGAGTAGATTCAGTAGGACAACTAGTTAATATAAATTACTAAGAAATACAATGCTAAAAATATCCTGTCTCCATCAGTTTAAACTCACACCTACTCCTATCTGAGCAGGGGAGAGAAAACAGAAATCTCCTTCAGCTTTCTAAACTTCATCAGTCTCCTAAGAATCAAATCTTCAGCTGGCAGATGTCAGCAGGCAGCACTAGAACCATATTATATTCCTGAAGGATTCACTCTGTAATACCAGTCTGCCATAACTCGAGTGTCAAAGTCACAGATAACTCTTGGCATTACTTGAGGGCAATTCAGATTCCGTGGGGGCCTTGTATGAAGTTGTCATCCTGTCTGGGTTGTAAAGCAGACCACCACTTCTGCAGGTGAGTACAGGGTGCACTTAATTCTTTAGTCTCTTCCTGTGCCTATGCCTGTTACCAGCTTTGCCTCTCATATTCTCTCGAACCAATTGTTCTCCTGAGACAGACATTAGGTCCCAATGAACCACACTAGCAGTACGTTGGCTGCTTAAATCCTGGAGGAAGGACAGCATTAAGCAAACCAAACACAAATCATGGTACTGAATGGACTTGGAGTGAACAATGAGCAAAGGGAAAAGAACCTAAGAGAGTAGCATCATGTCATTAATATTGTTTAGGTGAAACTAACACAAATAGTTAGTTTCACCAGGCTGAAATGTAAATGGTGGAAGAGTGGGTACAAATGTCTTCTTGACTGTTTATGTTAGGGCTGTTAATGTGAAAAATTGCATAGCTTCTAATTGGAATGTATGTTGAAAACTCTGCATCATAAAAATTGAAAATAGAATCTGAACATGCTCTGTATCATGAATCCGACTGAACAGGACTTGGAGAGGAAAATACAAGTGTGTTTTAGCAGTCACTGCAAATTATCTAATGAGTTCTTTATATATACATGGTGGTTTTTTTTGTGAAGTCAAGCTGCAGGAGCTTAGGAGTTTTGTAGAGTTTGTTGCAAGTGCTGTGGCTCGGTAGATGTCCAAGACACTTTTCTGCAAACTGAAGATCCCAGCCTAGGCCACGGTGAGTTACCATAGACTATGGGTGCTGAGACCACAACTCTGGAAGCGTTGTACAGACATGCTCAACACTGCATGCTGCAAGTTTTCCCAGAGGAACTAAGAAGGCTTTTATATGAATATGAAGACCTTTGCAAAAGAACCAGCCCCAGATGTGGACAAAGTAGGATGCAGTCTAAAATGGCAAAATAACTGTGCTCCAACAGATGAGTTAGTCTGTGCTTGAGTATAGTAAACCAGATTGTCTCCTACTACTGCAGATGTCACCAGAGTACAGGTAGGATATCTGGTATAATGTCTGTTCACTGCTGGGTTTGAGAATCCTCTCCAGCAGTGCTGTATCTAGCAACATAGCAACATGCTACCCACCCTCATAGAGGTACCAGAAGCGACCACTACTTCACCATATGGTCTCCCTGTCTCCTTCTCATTCCTATCCCTTGGCAATAGCGTCCCCCATCCTGAGTCCCTCAGCTTTGAGTCAGGAACATTGCATTTTGCATGTGTTGAGACTGTTCAGTTGGCTATGCTTTGTAGGAGTGGGTCTTGCGTATATACCACAAATTCACACTGATTAAATACAACTGCCATGCTCAACTCCTTCGTAAGTTTTGTCAAACATATGGACAAAAATAATTTTAAGGAGAATTGAAATGGTGGAAGGCAATCAATGCAGTAGCAAAATATGGGTAGAAATCAAATGTTCATCCACCATTTATCATAATTTGAGATTGTTTGATAATATCACTACACTTGTACACTTACATGCTTTTCTTTTTAAACTCTAAGAAAAAAATGTGCTAAATTCTACCAACAAATAGTATCTAGAGGTATTACTCTTAGGTAGTTATGAACAAGAGAGAAGTGATGTCATACAGTGCTATTCATACACCACACAACTAAACTCACCAGTTTTCTAAGAGCAACAATCAAAACAACATTCTCTCCCCTGCCCAGAGCAGACCGATCCATAAATTCTATAAACCTCACATTTCTGCAAAATACAGGTCTCATTGTGTTTGAAATCGTTAGACTTGGTGAATGAGTGATGCAGAACCTCCTTACAGAACTGCAGAATTACACTAAAAGTGTAGCTGAGGTACATCTCATCAGGCTCTGAATCTCTCCACTTATTTTTGGCAGGAATCTGCTCTATTCCCTTTACTTACTAGACCCTTTGTTTGAAAGGAGAACTAAACAGTGGGAATTATTATCACATAATTGTTTCAAAGAAAACCAAAAGATGCTGTAGTTAAGAAGTAATTAAGTAGAATCTACTGCTTACTGAAAACATTGCTCTGGGGAATAAGTTCTAAAGTAGTAATTCATGTGAAATACAAAGCTAGTGTTCTGTTCAGAGGGGGAGAAAAGAAAAGCAACCTGAGTTCTGCACTTCTATAGCTGTAAGGGTCTCTTCTAAACTTGTGATATTTTCATGTGTTTCTGGATTCCCTTGTTTTTTTAAAGCAGAAATTTGCAGATGCAAGTGGAAATGACTAGACAGCAGGAGAGAGTAAAAGGTAGCCAGTATGAAGAACAGTTGTGGAACACAGGCAAGACACTGGTTTCACTGTTTTTATGTGAGTGGTTTTTGTTGTTGTTATTTTTTTTCCTAAATGATTTGTGTTCGCGAGGTTTGCATTCTGAAAGCTTTAGCTCCCTGTTAATGCAGATTCTCATCTAGGATTATATACATTTAAATCCTCGTACTGTTGTAAGCAATGAACATTAGCAACCTTTATTTACACTGCTGTTCTATAAAAAGCAGAGGGAATGCCCAAAAGAGGATATTCTTCTTTGGCAAAAGGACACAACCTGATTAGAATATTATATAATATTAATACTCACTTGGCATCTTTTCTGAGGCAGATCTAGAAATTCAACACCTAAGAGGGTGGTGGCAACTGCATGCTGGAAAAAATGAAATCGCCTGAGTTGTACAGAACTGATTGGTAGAGCTAGCTAACTGAGAAGGAACACATGGTAGAGAAAGAAGAATGGCTGCCAACACTGCAAGAGTCCCTGTTCCTTCCCTTACAGTTATAACAGAAAGGGAATGTTACAGCCATAAACAGGGATAGGTTGGAGGAAGACCAGGAATACTGACAGATACTTCCAACCTCTTCCAAAGGCCAGGTACCTGAGTTTCCTGTGAGCACTCAGAAAAGGAATTAGGCGCTAATAAAGAAGCAGCCAACTCTAAACAATTATATGATGGAGCTCAAGCCAGGAACCAAGCCCAGCCTCCACTTAGGGAGGGGCAGTGAATCCACTGACCCAAGTGCATCCCCCTGTAACTTGGAAACATGAACATAGACAGCTGCAGTGACAATTTTAGATAACACATGGTGAAGAACTAGCTCCACAGTCTAGCCAGGCAGTCTGGTCAGGAGCAGAGGGTACTACAGCTTGGCGCTACAATACAAACCTCAGGTTGAACCAAACACTGAAGCAAGCATGGATACAACTGTCACATAATTCAGAGCAGAAGTAGGTTCCCCAACCTGAGCTTGAATGGCACTGAACAAGGGAGATAGTGGGTAGGGTCCCAGATGAGGCAGGTTTGGGCAATTAAGACCAGTTAATAGACCCATGACTCTGAGGAGAAAAAAGAAAATGGCTCTTAGTTTCTGTTGTGTTATATATCTTTCTGCTTGGTGAGAGCAGTAAAATGAAGTATGTGTTTATGGTTCATCCAAACATTTACTGCTGCCTCAGCAGCAGTCCTTCCAAAGAGAATAGAGAGAAGTCTGTAGATAGATAGATAGATAGATAGATAGAAAGAAAGAAAGAAAGAAAGAAAGAAAGAAAGAAAGAAAGAAAGAAAGAAAGAAAGAAAGAAAGAAAGAAAGAAAGAAAGAGAAAAAAAAAAGACTACCACCAAGTCAATAGGCATTACAGAATTAAGAGCAGAGGAATAAATTAGACAGAGAGAATGAATAAGGCTCACAGATGGGGTAAAGGAGTGGTGAATTCCTAGGAAAAGAAGGCTTGTAGAGGAAGTGTTAATAGTATGTGAGGGGTAAAAAGTGGGGGAGAGGAGTGTGGCAAGGAAAAATTTGCAACATGGAGAGAAAAAAAACAAACATCTGAGGTGAAAAATGGAGCCAGAGACCTATGCAAAACAAATAAAAACAAAAAACATACTCAAAAAAATCAACCTACAAAGGATGAAGAAAAAAGAGACTGCTGTTTTGGAGAACTGAAGGAAGTCATTAAACTGAAATCTGGGAGAAAATCATAGAGATGAAGGAGGGAAGACTAAAACCATCTTCTGAATTACAGCCCTCTGAATGAGTCAACAAATCTCTTCAGATTTGTGGAACCCTCAGAATACCTGTAGCTACCTCTTCTATGGAAATGCATTTCTGTACCATTCAATAGCCTTGCAACTAGAAGTGGTAATTACTGAGCCCAACTGTCCCATCAGTAACCAACTTTAATAGAAGGACCAGTGAATGTGACAACAGGCAGTGGAATGTTACTGAGTAAAATAATGATAATCCTATAGATGTTAAATGGGAATGACAAAACAGCCATCTTGGCTCTTGCTCACTCTGAACTTATGCATCAAAGAGGTAGTCAGTGAGTTTCTAAATGTTACACAGCAAAGCAAAAGCTGAGATAAAAGGGCTGAGCCTGTCTGTGATCTGATCTTTACCATAAAAAAAAAGAAGGATAATTTATAAACTATCACCCTGAGTAGAAATAAATACAGAATTTAAGAAAGAACTGATCTATTTGATTTATAAATAAAGTGTAGAGAATAATCCCTGATGTGTAAGAATTCTTTACAGCTTGCAAGGGCTCCTGTCCACTTTTACAACCCAATACAGATCATGCTGAAACATAAATTATTACGTTAGCTTCTCCAGCAGATCCATTAACATCCAAACAGATTGTTCCAAGAGATTATAAAATGGTTATTACACTTGTTGCATAGCAAATCTCTTTAGAGGTGACTGTTTATCCTGGTTTGCTGTTAATTTGGCAAGGACTGAAGTCCTAGTCTTCATCACAGGGCCAGGACACGTCAAACAGGATGATCTGATGAACACTGACCAGTGAGACTAACGATATCTGATTCTGGGAAGTGTTCCTGCCATCTGGCCACTCCCAGTTCTTCACACAATAGACAATGGGAATGTTCTCTGCTGCTTTTGACCCTCCCTGTAAACTGTTGAAGATTCCACCAAAATTCAAATGAATATGACTTTATCAAAGCATCAGGGTCCATATTTCTTTGGTCACAGCTTTATTAACAAAAAAAATTGTTCCAAACAAAACCTCTACCATGAGTCTGGGGCAGTCCAACTTTAAGTTCAGATTAAGAATTTTATGTTATGAAGGTTTCACAGCTTTTTCTTCAGAATAGGATGTAGATGGGGGGTTGGACTAGATGATCTCTAGAGGTCCCTTTCAACCCCTACAATTCTGTAACTCTGTGATTCTGTTGAAACATCTAAAGTAGATAAATGATATCACAGACGTTGCAGTGCAAAATCAGACTAGTTAACATTGCAGAGGGAGCATTTTTTCATTGAAAGACAGATACTGCTACATTGGAGTTAGAGCCCTCAGTGAGAGAAAGGTAGCAGTGGAACTCAGTGACTTCAAGGGACTATAGAAAAAGACAACTTATTACTTGGAGAATACAAACAAAACCAGCTGGTAAGGAGGGGTGATGACAGATGCTGCAACTTCTGCTCTGAGGTAGGAGGGAGAGCAGATGAAATAAAGGGAACATGTTCCAATATATTAGCTGGATAGAGGAATTATGTTTCAGAAAAAAAAAGCAAAGGAAAATAATAGAGTGCCCCAGCATATCGGAATCTGGAGCTTAATGTAGAGCTATACTGTCTTTTCACAGGTGGAAACAATTTTCTCTCAATGAGAACTTTTTCTTCTATTTTTCCCATCTCCATGGCACAAGAGGAGCATGGCTCTGGTATCTCACAGAGATAAAGTTACAGCCAAATAACCCCACAGAATGTCAGAGAAGAAAGGTTTGTAATGATGGAGACAAGGTTTTCATAGAGGATGCAGACTTGAAGGAAAAATACTGGTCCGAAAATGCTATATGTGGTAATCTAAGTTTCAAGCTGAGACGGATGGAATTCTCATAATGAGAAGGAAGGATGACAGAGTTGCTATGGTACTAGCAGCCAGTAATGGATCACTGCATGAAGACAGTTTTTCACTTGAGCATTCACTTCATTGTATTTTAGACCTGTTGATCTCACCCCTGAGTTTACATCCTTATGCTCCTAGCATCTACCTTTGCATAGTGTGTGTTTCATTAGAAGAAAAAAAGATTGGAGAATGCTTTTTCATGAGACCAAGCTAAGCAAGATGCTTGTCTGGCAGCTTCCAGCATCTTTAGTAATAAAATATTCAGACAATTACATCTCCTTCATCCTAGAACTGGTTCCAACACTTGGTCAGTCCCTGCCTTAAAGAAGAGCTATCAGATCTCCTATTCTAGGCTACATCTTTCCCAAAAGAAGCAAAACTGAGCTTAGAAAACAAAACACTGTAGTCACAGAAGCAAGAACGACTACCAGAGGGACAGCTGAGAAAATACTTTACTGGGTAGAAGCAGTAATACAGAAATTATTCATTCCCTTAGCAACTAAGACAACCTCTTCTTTAATTAGCACATTGTGGTTTGAACTTTGATAATTAGACCTGCCTACACTACACGCTCACCATGGTTTAGGTAATCTAGGGGTTGCCAACATACAGCAGCCTACCACAGTTCTGCATCTTGACGTTCTCCACACTGGCACTCCATTCACAGATCCCACATCTGCAGGCATGCTGTGGGTGGTGGTAATGAATGATACATCCCTGCAGGTTTCTCACCCTGGACTCACGATCCCACATCCCACCACACATTTCCACAGGTTGGCAGGCACAGGGTGTTGTGGAATTACTTCTGTGAGCTCTTTTGGGATTTAAAAGGTTGTTGCCTATACCAAAGGAATGCAGTTACTGGTGTTAGTTTAGCAGGATGTGGTGGAGGCATAAAAAGGCTTCCTCACTGCCCAAGCAGCCCTTGATAGCACATCCTCCCATCTTGCCACTCTGAGCCACTCTGTTCTGGAGCCTTTTCTACAGTAGCATTACTGGTGGCTGACGAACTTGTGTAGGAAATTACCCAGATTCAGCGACACCAGCAATTGCAGAACTCACACTTTTAGAAGACGTGTCATATGAGTTTGTAGTACCATTGTGTGTTGTTTCTAGAAAAGCAGTCCTCACAGGAAAAACAAAACCAAAGTGGATAAAGGAAAATGCAAAAATAGTTAAATAAAAACTTGATCAAGGAAATCACATGACTGGATGAGAACACATTTTGAGACAAAACTGAGGGTTTACTAAATCATTGTTATAGCTCTATTTGTAGCTCACATAGACCTACTGAAGCGTTGTCAGCATAACTGTAGAAATAAGCTTAAAGCAGACAGTAAAACTCACCTGAAATACAACACGATCAACTATTTATTCTGGGCTAAATGCTGTTCTGCCACGGGTATTGGAGAGGTAGAATTCAAAGCCAGCATGAGCATGCCTATATGAAATGCTGCCACTCCAGTAGAATAAATCAAGGTCTTAAAGGATAAGACTCACTACATAGTGAAGCATGAGAGAAACAGTGCATCAAAAGAGGAGTTAATGGGTTATTTCATAACAGGATGAATTACGAAAACAAACTCTATATCTTTTTGTTTTAATGAATTAACCCTGGGAATTAAGTAAAGAACTCAAGATCACATATTTAGAAAGCCTGCTCAGCAGAAAAATGGATTAAGCAGTAATTTCTTGTGGGACCATGTTTAGTATACTTTTACCTGCAGTTTATGTAAAAGGATATGTCAAGAGGTGTCTTAATTACAAGATGTACAAGTTTGAAATGTGAAAGGGGAGTGTTTCACAATAAAAAAGGTGAATTGTGCAGTCTTTTTTCCTTTTTTTGTCTAGTGTGAAAGAATAAAGAACTAAAAGAGAGCTGCTGCATCCTCAAAGATGAGAGCTATCTTTTCAAGATACTGGAAAGTCCTTGAAAATATAGTTTATGGAAAAAAAAAAGTGCCAGAATCAGTAAATACACATACACTCTGTAGAGTGTTGTGCACACATATGATAATAAACCTGTGTTTTCCAATGAGAATATTACTGGGACAACCTGTTCTGAGTGTCCGGGATTGGACAAGAGGACCTCCAGGGCTCCCTGCCAACATTAGCTGGCCTGTGATTCTGTGATTCTACAAATGGTAGCAGCTAGTTGCTTGTTTTCTGTGTTGGAAAATTTCAGACTTTTAACAGATCATTGCCTCCCATCACAATCAGAGATACGTGAAGTGCCGTGATCAAAAATGCACATCATGTGTCTGAAATGGAATTCAGGAAATGCAACTTCAACTGGCTTCTAAAGGGCTGTCACCTCTTTGCACTGGTTATTTGCGTCTCTAAGTTAGCCAGTAGATAATTTTGCCACTTCACTGAACTTATGCACATTCTGCATTGAAGGTATTTATTCTTTCTTATCCAGGATGAAAGGCTTTAGTAGTAGTTACGAAGATAAAAGAGAGAATAAAGCTCCTGTGGTAATCTTATGCTTTGTGTATTTTCTTATTTGACTATAAAAGTGATATTCCCAAAGGCGTGGAGTCAGGGATATTTTAAAACTGCTGATGAGCATCATCCCATTGCTAACTTAAGTAGATTTACCCAATACAAAAGGCAGTTTGTTCCATTACCAGATCAATTCCTATGACATAGAGGCATAACGGGAAAGCGTAACATCAACTGCATCAAGTACTGTAATAGTGGTTTCCTGGTTTCTTGTTGTAAGATTGTTGGAGATCCACTGATAAAAAAATGCTGCAGAGGCAGGTAATATACTGTTTTTCTGAATCCCCATTGCTTTTGTCTGTGCTGGCAGATAATCCTCTCAACCAATTGAAATATGAGATTGAAAGGATACTACCAATTAAGTATACTTTTCCTTCAGCCGCAGTCGTAATAACACCTTGGAAAACACACCAAAAAAAAGGCTATCCAAATGAAACCTGACATTCTTGAGCACTACTATTTGTTTTCGTGTACCGATCTCCCTGCTGGACAGTTCCTGCTGAGCTCTTACCCCAGGAGTCAAAAACAAGTAAGTATTTTGAATTAAAAATACTTCTAAAACAGTAAACTTGGGCACGAAGGCTCCTGTCAGCAATTAGCTTTTGCACATAAACAGTGAATAAGATAAAATACATAGCTTCCATTTTTTTTGGTTTATATTATCATTACTTTATCCTGGACAGTGGGCAGAACTAAAGTTGACTGTGTGTTGGTTCTCTCTCACTTGCAGTTTATATAGGTTTTCCTTCAGTTCAAATAGAGGGAGTCTGTCTTGCTGGAAAAAGAGCATCGTGAGCTCTGATTTGCCATTGTCATAAAAACATGTAGTAGTAATAATGTGTAGCACACTGAAAACTTTGATGAAACAATGTTAAAAAAATGTCAGTGCTAGAATTTTTTAGACGTGTTTAGCACCCATTCCTGAAATTCATTCCTTTAAGTGAAAGACTAGCTACACAGTGGCCACAACTTTTGCCATAAGCCTCAGTGGCCCAAATAGAACAGAAATCCCCCAAATTCTGTCTTACCAACAGCATGGTGTAATGTGAGCCCCTCTCTTTCACATAGCCAAGACACATTCGGCCAGACAAGGGGACTGGCAGGTTTATCGTTCATAATCACTTTATAATTGGATTTTTTTTCTGCCACTTTGTGTGCATTTATCAGCAAAGTCTAGATCAAGAGAGGTCAAGCAGAGCCTCCCCAAACTCACCACTGCCCTTTCCACAATTCATATCACTCCTTTAAATGTTATAAGACTGCCATTTTTCTCTATGGCATCTGTGGATTAGGGTAACATTTACTTCAGATGAAATGTATTTCCATAAGACTGACAAAGGGCCCCTATAGTCTTTCTTGCCTGTGGGAACAAGGCAAGAGGAAATGCCAAGGGCAGGCCTCTCACAGATTCACAGTCTTGTTTCTTTTTGATCCAGTGTGTGTTTCTATTTTATTCTTCCCTTAAGCAATGAATTGAGCTCCTGCAGCAGGGGAAGTATTGTTGACTTATAGAGTACACGCATAGTGGAAAGGTTACTTCAATCAGAAAAAATAAAAATAAAAAAGGAAGAAAAGAAAGAGGAAAAAAAGAGAACATATCCCCTAACTTCGGCGCGCTCATCTGAAAAAAGAAGCTCTTTTTCTCATAAAAAGTTGTGTCAAATGTGAGCTTCTCTACGGAACTCTGGCAGTCCTTTTGGATGAGTTCTGCTATTGTTTCCAACAGTAAAATGAGCATTATGGTCATACTGGAGAACCACACTCCTAGGCCAGAATCCCATATTTTTAGCAATTGTACAAATAGACCCAGTTTGTCACCAAGTAGGACATCTTACAACTGGTAAGAGGAGCATACAGAGCAATTATCAGGACAAAAGATACTTGTTTTGTTTTGCAAAGAAGGTTACTCAAGATGTCTATTCCTTGTTTTGACACAGTAAGGAAATATTTACTACTCACTAAGAGCTTCTTTGTTATTATTATTTCAAATTTCTGAAGGAAGTTCCTCCCTGTCATCTGCAGAAATGCTTACGATGGCAGTGTGAGGATGAAGGCTTTGTCTTACTTCCTTGACATGAACATGCCATGTCTTTCTGTCTCTAGCGAGAGCTCAAGTGGGAAGAGTCACAGAGAAAGTACGTCTCTCCTAATTACTTCTGTCGAAGAGAAAGTATGTAATAAAAGAAGGCCATTAATGGACTTCAGTAGTGCTCACAGTCAAAGTACATGAGCCTTGCGCCAGGCAGAGGTTGGGAGGGTTAAAGCAATTTCACCACTTGTTTGAACTTTCTGCTCACTGAAGCAAGAGGTCTACAGGCTGGAGCTCAGTTGTGAGAATGCAGCCTCTGTTGTAGCTTGCTCGTGTATTCAAGTATACACAAAAGTTTGATGTCCCTCCAAGAGCAAAGACAGTGACAGCCATTAGTATGAATACACTGATTAAAGCACACATGCTTAGGACAAGGTAAAGGAACAACCACATCTTGGATAAAATCAGTTCCTTGCAACTTTTCAGAGGAGCTTTGGGGTTTAACTGAAAGCAAAATAAAAAACTTATTGTTTCTATTTTATTTTAATTTTAATGAAGGTTAACATACCGTTTGTCATCCCTGACAACCTACATCAGACTTGACATCCTTTGAGAAAGTTAACTACAGCATCAATTTTTAAAATTCTAGCTAGAAATTTGAAGCCTTAATTAAGTACCCATGGTCTGGATTCAAGCCTGTGTTCACTGCTAGTGCATTCCTGATATCTGAATTTTGCAAGACAAATTCAATCTATTGCTCATATAATTCCCACTTTTCAGAGACTGTGCACCCATGGCTTTTCACATAATTGAGGTAATTTATTACTGTATTGCATCATTTTGAAAATGTGAATGTTTCTGGAATGCTACTCATCCACATGGTTTAGATAACTGATGAGAATAAGTGACAGAATTGTAGAATCATTAAGGTTGGAAAAGACCTTAAAGATCACTTAGTCCAACCACTAACTTACCACCAATGTTGCCAACTAAACCATGTTCCACAGTACCACGCCTACACGTTTCTCAAGTACCTCTAGGGACGGTGACTCCACCACCTCCGTGGGCAGCCTATGCCAGTGAAGCACCACTCTTTCTGCGAAATTGGAGCCAATGAGAATTCAGTTCAGTGCCTGTTTCCTTGTGCAAGTTTTCCTCATGCTTTCTCTATCTTTGCTCAACCTGAACCTTAAGTGTATACTAGAAAGACTTGTCCCATGAGAGAAATCTTTTAACTGTGGGGCTCGTACTTTTCCAAATCAGTATTGCTACCCTATCATAATGTCAATATAACATCATCAAAGCCATCAGGAGCATGACTCTCATCTAATCAACAAAGCTATACTAGCAAACTCCAAAGACATAAGCTTGTTTTGAGAGTAGGGGCATGAAAAGAGAAGAAGTGGAGACAGCAGTGGCTTTGACACTTGCTACTTGTTGGAGAACCTTACTAAGGGTGTTTTAACCTGAGGAAATTAGAGCAGCCCCCAGAAACTCTGCCATTTCAACAAGAGTCCGGAATAGCATAGACACGATAAGCATGATTCACTCCTCCAGATTCATCTTGTCTTAGTGTAGGTGTCTAAAATAGGTCAAATGAATCACAGTCTAAAATACCTGCTTAAGAGTCCTACTTGCCTTTCTCGAACATGTCTCTATTACAAATGACTCTCATCAGACATCTGTAACAGTAGGTACACTGTAGGAATAGTACATACATGTTGCTATTATTAATACATTATATATAATTATATATAATATTTATTATATAATGAAATGAGACATTTCAATCAATTAAAAATAATTATCCATCTTTCTTTAAATTTCTCAGATGGGAATTTTACCGGTTTTACATTATACTGCTGACCAAGACCTTCTCTGTCAACCAGATCCCAAGGGCTGCCTTTTACCTTTAGAACTGCCACATGACACGGGCTGCATTATTTATATTCAAGAAAAGACAGCTATAAATATGAAAAGAACTACCTGGCATTCTTCTAAATCTAGTAAATTCTTTCACTAATATAGTAACACTTTCTCTTATCTGAAAAAGGATTCATTTACTTTCCTCAAGAGAAATAGCAGATAGGTTTGCAGTGTTCAAAGGTCCCATGGTTCATATTCATTTTGTTCATAGATCTGGCCAAATAAATTGAATCACACTGCATTTAACCTCATCATTCTAGTTTATTTCACAAAGAACATGGTCTTTGCCAGCATTTCTTTAAAGCCAGGGGATAACAGCCAATACATACACAATCCATCTCCCTTGAAAGCAAATGACCTTATCATTTACAAGCTTTTACTTCTTGCATGGACAATCAGTAGTCTAAAAAATCTGGTCTATGGCTTTGATCACAACATACCACTGTGTTTGCCCATCACAGCACAAGGAGTTTATGGAATTATCTCAATACTCTGGAACACATCTGTATGGGAACTAGAAAAACTTAGAAATCATGTCAAGCAGAATCTGTTCAAACATAATTCCTCACCTGAAAAGCCATTCTGGATGTACATTATACTTAACTTCGAAAAAATTCAGATGAAGGTATGTTAAACACTCTGCTCACATGCATGTATCTGCACTTGTACACATATAATGAATGCAAGAAGATTCAGATAAGAGAGAATAATGTCATAAAACAGGCATACAAACTTTTGTCTTCGTATATTAATAATTTCTATGCTATGAGATGAAGACCAAGACTTTCAGTGCTCATCGGTATTTCAGCATTTTGAAGCACACATCACAAAGTTTCTCTAAGTTTTGAATAATTCACTCTCTGACAAAATCCCTTTAAGGTATTTCAAACTAAAGCAACCAAAACATAACAGCATGTACTGTATTGCTATTCATTTCTTTGTTTTTGCCACAAGCTCATAATTTTCACTATTAAACACCTAGATAAGTACCAAGAAATCACTGCTCACTGGCCAAATGTGTCCCCATTAAGTAGAGTTTATGCTAATACTGTCTCAGTTAAGTAACAGTTATTCATTATCCCCAGGCTAAATTGTTTCACTGGCAGATGTCTCATTAAAACAGCTGTTTTGAGCAGCCACAACCACACAAAATGGGATTCTCTATTGTCATTATTGTTGCTGTTATTATTAACAGTACATATTTACATAAACACTTCAGATATGTGTAACTCACAATTAATCTCTACATATTCCTTACCCTAGAAATATGGTGATTTGGAGACAAATTGCCACAATGGAAGCAATTCCTAATTGGTGATAACACAACACTGCATATGTTTTTTGATACTACTGTTACCTGGAGAAAGTGTTTGATCTTACCTTATGCTATTTTGGAGATTTTCCTCCCTGACCTGAAGAAAAGCACACCAAATTTAGAAACATTAGTAGTGTTCTTGATAGCTAGAAGAGAATCAGGGATGTTTCTCTCACAATAATGAAAACACTATTATCTTCCTTTTTCTTCCCTCCCCCTTCTCTGTCTCTTTGGCTATCAGACCCCTCTACCTGAGATTTATTCCCCCTTGAGCCCCATAAACTCCACTCCCAGCTGTCTGCTGAGCCAGATTGCCTTGACTTTCTCCAACATTAGGTTTTCAACCTTTTATGGTCCTGCCCACTTCCCAGGAGCACTGCTTAGCCTCTTCCACCCCTGAAGCAGTGCGCTTAATTCTTCCCCCAGGACAATACCTAGGGATCGATCCTGACCCCAATGAACTTCTTGTACATTTATTAGCCAAGCTCTAAGAAATCTGTATGCAACACACAAAAAAAGTTGTTACAATTGCTCAGACTTGGTTTTTTTTTTTTGTTGTTTTTTTTTTTTGTGGGAGGAAAAGCCACCTCTACCAAATGTGTCCATCCTCCAAATGTTGAGGGCACTACTGATTCTAAAATAAAGTTTTACCTGCCAGATAACAATGGCAAAATAGTCTCTTGCCCTAGTCTTATTCAAAATAGTTTTCCAACGTATTCCGAGATAAAAATCCCACATGGGAAATATCTGTGTAGTTGAAGCTTGAGTAGAAGCTTGACACTGTGTTGAAAATAGAGACTTGTAAAGGGAGGTGTCAGGAAAGTCTGGTAAGTGGTGTTTCTAACCATTAAATTTTGGCTTTCCAGGCCTGAGCTGTAAGGTAAAGAGAAGGGCAGATCAACCCAGCATGTCTGGGTGGGATGACAAGAGGACACAACCAGCACTCTGTCAGCTTTACTGAAACACCCTGAAATGGAGCAGAGCTGCCCTGGTTTACATTAATGGGTGCTCAGCCTCAAATGTCAGCATGTCTGCTTCATCAGTGAAGAGGCAGATGAGTGAGCAATCTCCTGGTATCCGTGGAGGCTGTGGGAAATGATTCAGCTTCATGCACCACAAGTGTTGCCACCTCGCCACCTCACCACCTCACCACTAATGAGCTAACACTTTAATAAACGCAGTTCCCTTTGCAGAACACTTGTTTTATCTGCTGTATTAGGCTTGTTAGGCAAGTCTTGGAGAGGCACTTCTTATCTTTTTGCTTTTTCATAACCTGTTAATGTTAAAAGCTTGTTGTTAGCTCACACAGTCACAGATTTGTCTTTTTAGTATTTCACAAAGGGATACTTTTTCTGCTTGCAATTTCATATTGGTCAATGTGAATGTAAGAAACTCTCCGAGGACAATTAGTCAAGACCAATAGCAAGGTTTCTCGTAGGCTAAGTTTACCAGTTAGGGTAAACTTAAAGGTGTGATAATAAATAGCACATGTAAAGTCACCATGTTAGTATTCTGATCAGTGTGAGATGTATCAGGTCGATGTTGCTCAGATTAAATACTAGTAAAGTGATTCTTATAGTCTGCATTTAATGATGTGAACAGGAGATGCTTCAAATCTTGTAACAGTTTTTGAAATTTTAGATTTTTTTTCTAACCTAAGCAAGAATGGTGATATCAGGCTCTTGAAAATGTTTGTAATAGGAAATACTCTACACACACACACACACACACACACACACACACACACACACAGAAAACAAACAAGCAAACAAACAACAACAACAACAACAAAACCCTAGTTCTAGTGAAAGAAAAAAGAACTATTCTGGTAATTTAAACGCACCATGTGCCTTGTGTCTTACATAGCCCTGGTATTGTGACTCTAATGAAGTTGTGCTAGGGGACATTCAGTTGGATATGAGGAAAAAATTATCCTCCGAAGGAGTGGTGCTGCAGTGGCACAGGCTGCCCAAGGAGGTGGTGGAGTCCCTGGAGGTGCTCCAGAACCGTGTGGATGTGGCACTGAGGATGTGGTCTGTGGGCATGGTGGGGGTGGGCTGGTGGTTGGACCAGGTGATCTCAGAGGTCTTTTCCAACCTTATGGTTAGATTCCAATCCAACAATTCTATGATAATCTTTCACTGAACTTTCAAATTTTTTTAACTTGTACTTTTTGTTACAAAATTAAAACAAACAAACAAACAAACAAAAAAGAAAACAGAAAAGAAAACAAAATCCTGACCACACAGCCATTAGCACTGGGCAACCTGGCAGAAACTGTGAATCTTATCTACCTACATGGTGAGTTAGATGCAGCTGAAAACATCTGGATAAGCTTTTAAACTAATTTCTCAGGCAACTTTGAATATGAATGAGATTTCAAGTGTGGCATACAATCCAATACATTTTGAAAACAATATAATGACTTTTTGAAGCTTTGATGAGCCTTGCTTCAGATTATTTCTGAGACATCTTCATGTTTACATGTTACCTAGAAAACTGGTATTCATAACCCAACTAGGATGCAGAAATTGTGAGCAACCCCACACATTTCCCTTTTCACTCAGTTACTTTACTTTTGTCCAGAGGATTCTCTGGTTATTTTGCAAAATTATAATTTCACCTGTAGGTACAGACTGCATGAAAAGAATACATAACATGAGAAGCATGATACAAGGGTTGTCTGGCAATGGCTCTGTGGTGCGGGTTCTATGCTGAGAGATTTTAAAGGAAGAAAATCCCGTATATGCACATCTGTCAGCTGTTTCTTTCCAAACTGGTCCCACACATAATGGCAGTGCACAACGATTATATGGGTTCCAGCTGGATGGAGGCACCACTTCTTCAGAGCTAGAGATGTCATGGCCAGAGAGTGGATGAAGGGTTGGTTTTCTCAGAGGAGCTGCCAATCGAGGGGGTATTAATCCTACTTAACTTCAAAGAAACATGAGCATCTCCAGGTATTTGAGAGACATGGGTGGCTCTTCTCACCTTTCACTTGATGGTGTGAATTTTCCTCTGGATATTCCTCTGATGACAGAACGAACTGGAGGATATGCTTAAATTAAATTAGGAGTCTAATTTTATGTGTCTCTGATACAAACCTAACTCCTAAAGAGGTCAACAACTTTTTTTTCTTAAATCCTGCTAGGCATTTTCCTGAATCTTCTGATACCTAAAAATATTTGTGAATCCAGCCCCAGCTATTCCCCTAAAAGGAAGATGAGTTTAACCTTCATGTTTAGAGTACTCCAAAATTAAGACATCATGACTCATGATGAATCATGAGTATTCTAGGAGATTTCAAAAGTTTTTTCTTAGTTTTCACTGTCTGAAAAGGAAAAAAAATTCTGTCATGTGGTAAATGAAAAAAAAAGTGCAGAGAAGGCATAGTCATTATCTCATGGTTTTGAAGTTTTTGTCCTTACAAATCAAGAGTGTCACATAGAGGTTAAATTCCTCGATAAACATTTATTTTATTTTCTTCTGCACTGATGAGTTAAAATAGACAAAATGAGGAGTTCCATCATTGCCAGATTGGGTCAGACAATTCTGCCACTGTGCAGCACAGAAATATATATATATACTTATTACTTCAGATCAGATCAGCAAATAGGCTGATTTGTGGCTAATTTTTTGCAGTTATTTTCAGGAAAAACATCTTCCACTGCCTTACAGTAAATAATTCATGAAAGTATTTATCTAAAACTCTCCCTTTCCTAGCCCCATAATTACTTGTTCTTTAAGCAATTCCTGTGGTTTGTATACATGTAACTGACTGTGCCTCAGTTGCCTATGACAATATAATAAAGGTAATTTTCTTTGGCTGCATTACTCTATCATTACTTTGACTCTCTTCTTAATATGTCATAGTAATGACTACATAACAATGCATGGTAGCCTTTTCCTCTGCTCTGCTACTGGTTATTTAAACTGAAGGGAGGGGGAGAGAAATAAAAGTTTAATTAATAATACGTTCACTTCAGTTTTGTAATGAGAATGAGAGAGAAAAAGTATTAAGTTTATTTCTTAAGCCAGTATAGCTTCAGTTCATGGTAATGTCAAGCAGTGTGATTCTATGTGACTATTTCTTTGTGTGTTCATAAAAAACAGTGAAAAAAAATGAAGTTAAAAAAAAAAAGCAACAACAACTAGACAAACAGCAGGAGGAAAACATTTCATCTTGTACACAACTAAACAGGGAAAGAGACAAGTAGACAACAGATGATAGATGAATGGGCCTATGATGGACTACATTTTTGTGTCAAAGCAGAGCCACCTGTCCAACAGTCATTCAAATGATAGCAGAGGCACCACACAGCATGATTTCCAGTTTAGTTGGCTCTTAGGGGTTTAATTACGTACATGGTAAATATTCTGCACGGACAATATCCTGGTATCAGGAACAGGCACCCAAAGCCAAGACATCTTTCTAGTCCTGCCTCTCCCACTGTTCTTCATTTTTACTTAGAATTGATATAAAACTTCATCGTGAATTCCCAGGGATCGGAGAAGCTGTCACAAATCCCACATCACTATTTCTCACTCCCTGATAAAAAGAGAACACTAATTCCCCTGTCTGTTCATCACAAGGGTCCTGCATTCTGACATAAGCCCTACTGCCCAACATAAAGTGCTTGAGGTCAGCTGCACAGATGCTAAATATAGTGGAAGAATCACCTCTGTTGTCCAGTTTGCTGTGCTACATTTAATGCACTCCAAAACACAGTTTGCCCTCTTGGCTGCCAGGACACAGTGCTGGCTCATGTTGAGCCTACTGTCAATCAATCCCCCCAGACCCCTTTCTGCAGGACTGCTCTCCAGCCACTCATCCCTCAGTCTGTACCTGCATCCAGAATTACTTCATCCCAGGTGTAGCACCCTGCACTTACCTTTGTTGAACTTCATGTTGTTGATGTTTTCCCAGTGCTCCAGTCCATACAGGCCCCTCTGCAAGGCTTCTTGTCTCTCCAGAGTTTCAACAGCACCTCTCAGTTTAATATTGTCAGTAAACTTGCTAAGGATGTGTTCAGCTCCTGCATCCAGATTATTGGGAGAAATGATGGTCAGAATCAATTCTATAACTGAGTTTTGGGGAACACTGCTAGATACTGACCACCAGCTAGACATAGCCCCATTCACTATGACCCTTTGAGCTCTCCCATTCAGACAGTGTAACACAGAGCATAGTATGAACCTGTTCATCTCACAGCTGGATAATTTGTCCAGAAGGATGTTGTGCAGGATGATAGCAAAGGCCTTAGTAATAAAATCAAGAAAAATAAAATCCACTGCTTTCCTGGCATCCACCAAGAGAGTTATCTTATCATGGAAAGAGATCAGTTGACTAAGGCAGGACTTTCCCTTCATGTATCCATACTGACTACTCCTGATAACAGCTGTTTTCTTTGAATGCCTTTCAGTAGCATCCAGGACAATCTTGTCTGTAAGATGCCCAGGGACTGGTTTTAGATTAACAGATCATTAGTTTCCTTTGTCTTGTACCCTTCTTAAAGATCGGTATAACTCTGGCTAGCTTTTATTCAGCAGTGACCTTCCCAGACTCCCAAGGCCATTGGTAAACTGTTGGAAGGAGTACAACTATAATATCTGCTAACTCCTTCTCTGGGGTGAATCTTGCCATAGACTTTCAAACATTCAACTGATACAGACGGTCTCTTACAATTTTGGTGACAAGTGGAAAGATGCCATTCTCTCAGTCATAATCCTGCAATGCAGAAAGGACTGGGAAGCCCAAGATTAATTTTAAAAGTGGAAGAAAAAAGGCATTAAATGTCTGTGTTATTCCTCCTTACTCTTAGGTGACCATATTTAACAAGTATCCATCCAATGTTTTCCTTAGGCCTCCTCTTGCTCTTGACATACTCAAAATGCATGTTTTTTGTTCTTTTTTTTCTGACACTTCTCTAGCCAAGGCTAAATTAAGTGAAGCTTTGGATTTCTTTGTTTTCTCCCTAGGAATGTGAAGTGCTGCTCTGTACTCTCCCTGTGAAACTTGACTTTGCTTTCAAAGATCACATATTTTCATTCTCTGTTAACTAGATCCCTCAGAAGCCTAAAGCTTGCTCTCTTAAAGTACGGGGTGGCTACTCTGCTGACCTTTTTTTCTCATTACACCAACAATTTCAAAATCAACTATTTCTTAGTCATTGTGGCCCAGCTGGTTCCCTACCATCACCTCTCTCACATGGCCTTCCCTGTTTTCAAACAATTGTTGTCTCAGTAAGTACCTGTGGCAGGAAACCATCTTCAACAAACTTCAGGAAATCCCCATGCTTGCTTATCACAGCAGTATGATATTTCTGGTTTATGTCTGGGGACATCAGCTCTATAATGCAAGGACAAGGGCAGGTAATCCAGAGATTTCTCCTAATTGCCTGTAGAACAGTTTATTTATGCCATCGTCCTCTGTCAGTGGTTGATAATGAACTGTTATGATGACATCTGCCTTGCTATACATCCCCTTAATTCTCACCCAGATGTTCTCTACTTCTCATCCTAAACTAGTGTCTCCATTATATACACTCTCCACCTTTCCTGCCCTGCCTGTCCCACATGAACAGCTGATAGGCCTCCATTCCAGAGCTCCAGTCATGGTACTCATTCCATCAGTCTCACTAACACTAATGACATCATAGTGATGGCAAAGGACTAAAGCTTTCATTTAATCTTGTTTTGAAGTTCATACTGTGTGCATACAAGCATTTGAGATGTGCTTCTAAATCCTCCCTGCTGAGGATTAGGGTTGGTCCCTGACAACATCCTTGTCTCCAAAGTTTAAAGTTATGGGTTTGATGAGTGGACTGTTTAATGGGTGAGGAACTGGTTGTGAGATCATACCCTTAGAGTGGTGGTCAATGGCTCAGTGTCCAAACGGAGACCAGTAACAAGTAGTGTCCCTCATGGACCAGTACTGGGACTGATGTTCTTTCTTATTTTCATCAGTGGCATTGACAGTGGGGTCAAGTGCTCCCTCAGCAAATTTTCAGATGACACCAAGCTGCCTGTGTGATGGGATGCCATTCCGAGAGACTCAGACAGGCTCAAGCCATGGGCACAGGAGAAACTCGTGAGGTTCAACAAATCCAAGTACAAGATCTTGTACCTGAGTAATGGCAACCTCCACTATCAGTACAAGTTGGGGAATATAAGGACAGAATACAGCCCAGCTAAAAAGAACCCGGGAGTGCTGATGGATGGCAGGCAGCTGGACATGAACCAACAATTTGCACTTGCAGACCAAACAGACAACTGTATCCTGGGCTGCATCCAAAGAATAGTGGTCAGCAGGTTGAAGGAGGTGATCCTGCCCCTCTGCTCTGCACTGGTGAGACCTCACCTGGAGACCTCTGTCCAGTGTGTAGCCCTCAGTACAGGAGGGGCATGGATCTGTGGGACTGCATCCAGAGGAGAGCCACAAAAATGATCCAAGGGATGAAACGCCTCTTTTAAGAGGACGGGCTGAGAGAGGTCGGGTTGTTCTGCCTGGAGAAAAGAAGGCTCTGGGGAGACCTGAAAGCAGCCTTTCAGTATCTAAAGGGGGGCTGTAAGAAAGAAGGGGACAGACTTTTTAGCAGGGTCTGTTGTGATAGACAAGGAGAAATGGTTTCAAACTAAAAGAGGGGAGATTTAGATTGGATATAAGGAAGAAGTTTTTTACAATAAGTGTAGTGAAGCACTGGAATGGGATGCCCTGAGAGGTGGTCTCATCTCTGAGGACATTCAAGGTCAGTCTGAACCAGGCTTTGGGCACCCTGATCAAGCTGTAGGTGTCCCTGTTCATTGCAGTGGAGCTGGACCAGATGACCTTTAAAGGTCCTTTCCAACTCAGTGGATTCTATGGTTCTATGATTGCAGTACAGCTAGTACAGTATAATTAGTAGTACCAGTAGTAAATGGCTTTGTTAGCTAAATTAGAATGTATCTGTGTGCAAAACTGCCATTGACTATTAGAAGCCCATTGAATTCCAGACTGAACAATCACTTCCTATTACTACTGATTTCTTTCATGCTGCCTCGAATTTTTTACTGCTTTAGAACCAGCAGTAACTTCACTGAAGTCGACAAAGCTAAACAAGTCTAATGTTCAGACAAAATTCCTTCAGCTGATCCAGCCTCACAAATCTGTGAAAAAAATACTTATTTTATGTTTGTCACACAGAAGGGTTCATTTGGGGACTATACCCATTTGTTGCTTTCTACAGAGCAATATTCAGACCAAGAAGGGACTGGGTGCAATGTTTAGGAAATACTCTGCTATGGCTAGGAAATAGAGTGCTCTCTGGGGCTCTGCACATCTTTTGCTCTATGCAAACTGTCTTTCAGCTATGTAGTGTACTGAGGACTCACTGATTTACTTCATTTAGAGCCTCTTAACAAGTGTGGTTGATCATTTTTCTACACTGATTCATTGAGACAACACTTCTGCTGTATCCTGGCTGATCCTGACAAGAACGGGCAAGGATTGTCCTTCAGATGTTTTTTCCTTTGCTAATAAGCACTAAGGACGGTTGTGATCAGTAGATCAGTCTTAGTGTCTTCCTAACCATTCAGATTCAGCCCTCTTGTTCTCTGTATTTGTGATTGAAGGAAATAAAATGCAGCTGCGGTGGTGCAGATGGGCTGGCTGTACAAGTAAATACAGTTTCTTTCCATGAACAGCCTTTCCAGAATTTCTGATTAGGAAATTACATCAACAACAAAAAAATACCCCTCTCCTTCAAGATATCTTCCTTTCAGCAGTAGAAATCAGAATGATAGAATTATCTCCACAGTTCACTAGTTCCTTCCTTATAGTTCCATAGTCCCATAGTTCTTTCAGTTTTCTGGTAGGCTGATTAGCCTATGGAGTGTAAAACTCAGGGAAAAACACTCACTTTCTATCCGTACTCCTTGTTTTCATCAAAATAAAAATCCAATCCAAACCATAAGATTTCCAATTAAAAGAAATATAAGTGGAAATATTTCCACTGGGACTGTGGAGCTGGTGCCAGCTGACTGCAAACATGTCCTGCAGCAGGTGGGGAGCAGTAATTGAGAAAAGGATGGCTGCATCCGGCATGTCCTGGTACTTGTTTCTTACACATCTCACTAAATCTGGCCCTATGTTTGTCCTTTTCTGCTTTTGTGTCTGTCCTGCCACACTGCCTCTGTATGGAATAGGGCATTATCAGACAGAATGGAAGATCCTTTCTGCACTTGTGCTGTCTTTTCATAGTTTCTAGGAACAAAAAAAGAAGTTGACCCTGATTTACAAAGCTCTTCCAGCTGTGTGCTGTGGTCTGCCTTCCAAAGACCATATTTTGTTCATTGCAGCAATTGAGAAGTTTGTTCTTTGTTGTATTTAGTACACATTTTAGAGATCTGGCAATACTGGATACAAGTTATTCTTCCTCAGTGCTCTTAATCCCTGGAAATTCGTTCTCTGCTTGCCTGGTGGAAGCAAAATATTTTGGACCTCGGAGCATGTGCCAGTCCCTCAAGATCACACATAAATGCACTTTCAATTGTGTTTCTATTTGTGTGTGTGGTTGGAGATTCAGGGACAGGAAAATACACACAATACTTGCCAAATAGGTGGTTAATTATTTAGCAGCAGCAGAGATGAGCTGAACTAGGAGAAAATAATCTTGCAAGACCTACGTGGAGTTGATTTTTCTGAGAGCAGCTGTTTGTGAGCCCAGGTTACACAGAGGTCTGGAGGTATCACTAGGGTAGGGATGATATCTGTACGTGTCACCCATGTTTTAGGTAGGAGGAAGGCAAGGAGCCCCAGCTTTGCTGTCATTTACCCTGGACTTCCTGCTAGGCCTCGTGCCATGCTCTGTATCTGCATTTTGGTCTGTACTAACCCATTGTTTTCAGTGTCCCAGAAAAACTGCTATAAATCTTCTCCTATAGCCAGTCAGCTGAGTAGGATTTTAGGATATTTCCTCAGTTACAGGCTGTTCCTATATACAGCATATGATGAGACAGAGGGAGAATGCAAGAGGCCCATATACCTTTAATGGACTCTGCTTTATTACTGAATTGCATTATCCAAGTTTCCCAGCTGGAATATGCAATTTCAGTGAGTTTACAACCAATGATTTCTCTTTATTTGTCAGTTGTTCTCCTGACATGTGATATTAGGAAGGGATGAGGGTTGTCAAGGTGTTAGCTGCCAAGGAAATAAAGTGTACTGATAAAATGACTTATTAGGTTACAGTAACAGAAACTGTCTAAATTCCTTGCTAACAAAATCTAGTCATGTTAAATTATATTCCTGCATTTGAAAACATCCCCAGATCCCTAATAATAACCTCTCCCAGATGAATCTGTATATCATCAGCTATGTTTCAATTTATGGGAGATTCATGCTATGTCCTTTTGAAAAATTGATGATCCTCTGCAGCCATTTCAAATGCAGTTTGTCCCAAACACTGTGAGATAAAGATTTTCACTTGTGTTGAGAGTTAACCCAGAGAGTGCCGAACTTCTGCAGCCCTCTCACAAAATGAGTGCTGGAGAGGAAATGAGTGTTAATGGCTGTCAGACAGGAGTAATGTGGAGATGTAGAAATGTTATGAATGCTTTAGAAGCACTGAGTACTGCCTTGTAGTGACTAATGGAAGAGGTATTGATTCTTTACATCAGAGTTAGGGAGTTTTGTAGAGCAGATCTGCTTACCTGTAGTTGTAGATCCATAAAGAGAATCAAAGAAACAACATGGAAGTGGGTTTCAGGAAAGGACACCTGGATAGACTGTAGATCAAGTGGGCCAGGCCATCAGCTACTGAAAACAGAAGAACTTGGGTTGCAGGGGACCTATGGCCTTTTTGTCCAACTTTGCTCAAAGCAGCATCAATTAGACCAGGCTGCCCAGGGCTTTGCCCTGTCAGGTATTATTTCTACAAATTTGGGCTCTACAACTTTTCTGTGTGTCTATTTCACAACCATAATGATTTTACAACATCATTATGGTAAAAATAAACTTTTCCCAATCTCTGTGTTTTCCTGGCTGCAGCTTTTGTTCACTGTGTCTTGTCTTAGCACTATACACTTCTTTATTTCTTTTTCTATTTCCTTGCATTAAATAGTAGAAAATCAGGACATCTCCTTTACTTTTTCTTAAGGCTGAATCTAATTCTTTCTGCTCACATGCCTTGTGATCCAGATGGCCTGCATCTGTATGTCTGCTTCTTCGTGGTGATCCCAGAACTAGACGCAATACTACAGTTGTGGTCTCACAAGTGCTAGACAGAAAGAAATGACTACCACCCTGGACTTGCTGGCTATGCTTTCACTAACAGAGCCTTGGATACACTTGGCCTTTATGAAGCTAGGTCAACATTTTGTTGGCAAGAACTCCAAGTTCTTTTCTGAAGAATGTTTACCTAGCTAGTCAGCTTTCAGTCAGTCCTGTTGTATCTTAAATGGCTTTTTTTGCAACAGTGAGATCTGCAAGTTCCAAAAAATAAAACCAGCTGAAAAGTACTTTGCTTCCTGATGGCAAAACATGACAGAGAACTCCCTGGTCATTGTTCTCAAGGAGGAGCCAGGAACAGACCAGGCACAGGCTTTGCACAAAATGCTGAAAAGACCAAGGTACTCTATCTCCTTGGGAAAAAAAAAGAAGGAAAAACAGAAGGATTTTCTCCAAAATGCTTTTCTTTGAACAAACAATTATTTGCTTTACGAAGGCTCTGTGGTTGTTAATTATCATTTCCATTGCCCTGGAGAAATGAGACTTACAGGAACTCATTTGGCAGCCAAAAGCCAGTAGAAGAGCACTCCCTCAACAGAGAACGAAGATGGAAAAAAAAATATCCTTTGTAGTTGTATATTTAATACTCTACTATTAAGTTGAAGAAAATTTTCCGGATTGAATATTTCAGAAACTGTTTGCTTTACAAATTTCTCTTCACTATCTAGTTATTAGTCTACTAATAGTAGACATCAGTGTAAATTGATGCAATATGTTTTACTTTGAGAAAAAATGTCAGTTGGCTATAGTAAGCAGACTTCATCTTATATACACAGTGTACTAAATATACACCTAAGCAATGGATCTTATATTGTGATCTGTGGGCCACTGGCAGTCCAGAAGGGTAAAAAAAAAATTATTTACAATAGTCCACATTTTTATACTGTCTTATCAATTCCATATTAAAATGAAATTATGTGTACCTGATATCCTATAAGAAATGGTAGTGGCTTAGAAGTTCAAGACAAGAAATCCTAAGCCAAAACACATTATCAGGGCTGTAAAGAATACTACATGCGCGAGGGAGCTCCCAACATACTATTATTTGAGCTTGACAAAGGATAAAGGGAATTTTCCAGTACATGCAACTTTGAAACTGAGTAGTGATTTTTGAGTATCACAGAATGGCTGAGGTTGGAAGGGACCTCTGGAGGTCATTTGGCTGAAATATCTGCTCCAGCTGGGCCACCTACACTATTTGCTTAGATCATTGTCCAGACAGCTTTAGAGTATCTCCAAGGATGAAGAGTCTGCAACCTCTCTGAACAATCTGTTCCAGTGCTTGGTTACTCTCACAGTACTGAAGTGCTTCCTGGTATAAAGAGGAAATCTCCTGTGTTCTTTTTCATGCCCATTTTCTCTTGTCCTGGCACTGGGCATCACTCAGAAAAGCCTGACTCCATCTTCTATGCATCCTGCCCTCATGTACTTACATGCACTTATGAGGCTCTGACCGAGTTTCCTCCACGTTGAACAATCACCATTCTCGGCCTCTCCTTATAGGAAAGGTGCTCCTCTCTGTTTAACATCTTGGTGGCCCATTGCTGGGACTCTTTCCAGTACACCTGTGTCTCCTGTACTGGGGATTACAGAACTGAATCTGGCACTCCAGGTGTGCCATCACTGGGCCAACCAGAGAGGCAGGATGACCTCCCTTGACCCGCTGGCAACACTCATCCTAATACAGCTCAGGAAGCTGTTGGCCTTCTTTGTCCTGAGGACTCATGTTCACCTTGGTATTCACAATCACCTCCAAGTCTTTTTCTAGAAAGCTGTTTCCCAGCTGGGTAGTCCACAGCATGCACTGATGCATGGGGTTATTCTTCCCACATGCAGGACTTAACTTTTCCCCTTGTTAAAATTCAGGAGGTTCCTATCACCCCATTCATCTAGCCTGCCCATGTCCCTCTGAACCACAGCACAGTCATTAATCCCTTCCTCCCTAATTTTTCCTAATATCCAACCTGAACCTCCCCTGGTACAACTTGAGGTCATTCCCTCTCATCCTATCACTGTTATCAGGGAGAAGAGGCTGCGACCCCCACCTCAAAACAACTTTCTTTCAGGCCATTGTAGACAGTGATAAAGTCTCCCCTGATACTCACTGCTGTCCCCTCATCTATCAAGCCAGTCATTTCCTCATAGAAGGTTATTGAGTTGGGCAAGGACCAAGTTGGGTACCTTCTGGATGCTGAATTAGAAATGACTTAAGTAAGTAGAACAGATTTGCAGAGAGCACCTGCTTAACATTTCCTGCAAGTCAGTCTTTTATAAGTAGCTAAGATTGTGCATTTAAACTGTTTATTTCATCTTAAATGAAACTGGAAGCAAATGGCATTTCAGGAAGCATGTCTGACTACATCAGATAATATCTTTACTCTTATGTTTAACGATCAGGGGATGAAAAGAGCTGTTTAAGAAAAAAACTTTCTATTTATGGTTTTCGTTATCAGCACAAATCTATAATACCTACCTACACAGACTGAGAATTTTGCCTGTGTACTATTAAGTGCTGATTCTTAAGTGTTAGAGATTTGTTTCACCTCTACATGAAATTTGCTTTAATTATTTAGTATTTCTTAAAGGCCTAGTTCCAGCTCCTATGTAAGTCATTGGAAATGTTCTCTTGATCTCAGTGTGTAGGTCCCTACAGGTGTTGCTCAGGCTGAACATTCAGGCTCAGGATGGAAGAATTGCTGCCTGCTGCACATTGCTTAAAACTCTCCCAGACACCTCCTGGTGAGTTGCTTCAGCCTCTTTGAAAGAAATAATTGATCCAGTGAGGAAAACAGGGAAGACAGACCTACAGGAACCTCTCCCTCCATTATGGCAATATTTTCAGTGGCTTTTAAAATGAGTAAGACAGTAGTCTTCATGAACCTGGAGATTTGGTAACATATATTATTTAGCTGCACCAGTTGCTCTGGTTTCCCGTATTTATCAAAACTTTAACCACCTGCCAAAAACATTTAGGAAAATCTGTAAGTAACACCAAACTTCTGTTTATACTTCTGTGTGACTTCCTCTAGGTAAAACACCTTTCCATGTGGGAAGTGATCAAAACACTCAAATCTACCAATACCAGGATAACATACCAACTCTCAGGCAAGATCTGATTGGTACTGCATTTCCCTCTACTCAGAGCCCTGCTGCTGACCCTGAATGTCTGTCAAGGCTGAGAGATGTCTCATCTAAAAAGAAAGGAGTACTAGAAGTGGTGGGCTTCAAAGTTTAAAGGGACACCTAAATCTTCAAAGAGAGCTTCAATGCCTGGCTGCCAGCTTACCTGGAACTGCCAGATCAACCAGTAGGACCCACATACCAGGGAGGAGACTGCAATAGATGGCAAAGCTGATTTGTGTCACACTAAAGAAAGTCCAAAGATGAAGGCAGTTACTATTTTAGATTGGTGTGATTTTGCATATTGGTTATATTCATTAATGAATTGCAGAGCTGTTAGCCACAAATTCATGGGATTTTGAGAACAAAAGTTAAAGATTTTTAGATCTAATATAACATTGTTTGGAGTTTCTGCAAAATCAATGGATAATATATGAGATACAGTAAATTCTACCATTGTTTGTTTGTTTCTTTGTTATTTTTTTTTGTTGATTTGTGTGTGTGAGTGTGTATGTGAGAGAGAGACTTGACTACTGAAACATTGGTCCAGAACAAAAAAACACTTCAATGCATCTTAAAATTTAAGTAGTTACTTAATATATCTATTCTGGAAATCACTTAATTGTGCACTTACATTTATGCACATTTAAGTCCTATTGATTTAAAAATGGAATTGAAGTACACACCGAAGTGCTTCACTGATTTGTAATATGGAGGAACAGAACAGTTGCCCAGTGAAACAGATTAAAGGAGCAACTAATAAGAGATCCAGTACTCATGAATGCCCAACAATGCATTTTACTTTTTAGTACTATACCATGAAGAAATTTCTTCCTGACCTCAGCAGGTAACCATGGCCTGAAGCATGAGGATTGATAGCCCTTGTAATTGTATTAAGCTAGTGTCCTTGCAGATGTTCTTTTTATTTATATAAATGCTGAATCACTTCTTGAACCTGGAGAGCCATCCCTCTCAATCTCTGGAGCAGTGAACATCATGATTTAATTATACCTTTTGTAAATAACATTATCTTTCACACACTCACGATGTGTTGCTTTGTAATTTTCTTCAATGACCACCAATTTACTTTTTATTACCAGAAAGGCCAACTAGCAGTGCTTTCTTGGCCTTCCTTTTTCCATTCGTAATTTTCTATATCTTTATAGCTGCCTTTAGTTATCAAATAATTATTTTCCTTCTTCTGAAGTTTCCTAATGTGAACTACTTCAGTCACAGAGAAAATAAATCTCTCAGAGTTCTCCTAAGTGCCAAGTTGTATAGCTCAGACAGAGCTTTGATATTAACTGAGCTCTGGAGTGATGCACACAAAAGCAGCCTAGGAGTTTGGAAACAACACAGAATATGTGCAGGCTATCACTTAAGCTGTTGTCTCTGCTCTCTTCCAGATCAGCTTTGCTGGTTGTCCACACTGTTAGTTTTCAGACCTGCATGAGGAAGCTGACACTTGAATTTGCAGAGAAGCAGCCCTACACATGCTCAGAAGATTGGTGTGTACTCTTCCATGGGGGATTTAAGTGTGTGAGGTACAATGCAGGCTCATCAGCAGCTCTTTTGCTCTTAAACTCTCTCCCTGTGTACTTGGCACTTCTAAGGCCACACCTCAATTACTGTGTTCAGTTTGGGGCTTCTCACTACCAGAAAGACATGGAGGCCCTGGAGCATGTCCAGATAAGGGCAGCAGAGCTGTGAGGGATCTGGAGCACAGGTCTGGTGGGGAGCAGCTGAGGGAACTGGGGTTGTTCAGTCTGAAGAAGTGCTCAGGGGAGGGAGACCTTATCACTCTCTACAGTGAACTGAAAGGAGGTTGTAGTGAGATGGGAGTCAGCTTCTTCTGCAGGTAATAAAGATAGGATGAGAGGGAATGGCCTCAAGTTGTGCCAAAGGAGGTTCAGGCTGGATATTAGGGAAAATTTCTCCTCAGAAAGAGCTGCAGTGGCACAGGCTGCCCAGGGAGGTGGTAGAGTCATGATCCCTGGAGGTGCTCAAGAACCATGTGTATGCAGCATTGAAGGACACGATATGTGGGCATGGTGCAGATGGACTGATGACCTTAGAGGTCTTTTCCAATCTTAATGATTCCAGGATTCTATAAACACAGCACTGATCACTTTGAACTAATAGCTCTTGTCATAGGCTTAAAGGGACTGGTGTGTTTATGGCCTGCTTTGTCATGTTATACAGACACAATTGCAGAATGTCACAACCTGGTGGTTGCTTCCAGCAAGGGAGTTACTGGAAGCACACATTTTCTTGCAGTAGAGCCTTCCACAATGGACTCAGAAAACTTGGATATTGTGTAGTAGGAAGCAATAAAATCTCTGTCTGTATTTCCATTTTCCTTGCAAGAAGAGGGAAATAGCAGCCCTTCATTGGCAATGATTCTTCACTATGTTGCTGTGAGCAGATGGCACATGGTAATAAAAGGACAACATTTCTTTCCTATCTCATTTCTTCATAAGCGTAAAGCATGACCATGTGTCTTTGCCTGAGGTAGATTTCTGACATTCCCTCATACCTGTTACTACACATGTAGGTTCACAGAAGTCACTGGAGACTTTGTGAAGGCATCTAAAAATCCTGGTGAGAGGTTACCTGAATCTGGCCACACTAGAGATCATTGTGCAAAATGAAAAGATGGGAAGGGAGGAAGAGATCACCAGATCAGAATCCACAGCAACCTAGCAATGGGTAGGGGCAGCATAAGGCATTTGTGATTCTTTATTCAGATCTTAAAACAGTGGAAAATCTGTTAAACAAAACGAACATGGCTGATACTATTAACATAATTCCTATGGGCCCTAATGGAAAGACTGAGATGCAGAAAAACTGACAGCCTAAAAAACACGGTTCTAAAAGGCTCTCATGATGCCACCTGGGGAGCAACAGAATAAAAGCAGGGATGACTAATGAAATCTGGCCAAGGACACTGGAGGCAAATGTGGCTTCTTCACATAGGAGCAGGTGATACAGTGAGGCTAAAGCAGACAACCACAGATAAGAATGGGGTGAGGCACTGGGAAACATTTTTGAGGGAAAACAGAGAAATCCAGGTGTAAACTAGATGGCAAAGGCAAAAATATGTGAAGATAACAGTGAGAATACCAGCTTACAGGCCCAAATGACATGAAAGAATTTGATTCAGAAAGGAGAAAGAAACTTTTAAAAGTATCTTCTTTCCACTTTGTCCAGTATGACTATATTAAATAAACTCAGGCATTTCTAATCTTCCTTTCAGTGGAAATTCTTCAAGGCTTTCCTGGTCTCTGCAAGCAATCACTTCAGACTCTCGAGCATGAGTTATGATTACCATTACCATTATCTTAGCTTATATTGATACAAATGTTACTAATGGTCATAAAATTATCCAGCATGGGCTCAACTTTCCCCTTCCTTTTAGCCAGCCTCCATGTTAGTGTCCTTAACCTCAGGGCTGTGAATTTTTGAAGGGGAGTACATGCTGCAAAAGTCACTTCGCTCCTCGGATTTGTTCTAAATATACAGCTTTTTACAATCCCCAGCCCACAGCTTCCCTTGGGTTTCTAAAGGATTTCAAATAATGAAAAGTGAATTGGGAAATGAACTATTGTTACGGGTGAATTTTATCAGATAGTTTTATGGAAATTGGTGGATTATTTATATATACTGTAATTGTAACACGAATCACTAAATACATTTGAACGTTAAATGTACTGCTTATTAATTTACATTTTAAGAGTCTCCTTGTTCTTGCATTATGTGACAGTATAAAAAGCACAGACTGATTAGTTTTCACTATTTCTCATATAATTATGAATACCTTAATCAAGTCCCTTCTAGCTCCTTTTTAAAATAATATATTTCAGGCCACAATAGAATCCTTAAATTTTTCAGGTTTTACTTTTGACAAGTAGATAAGATTGCCTCATTATCTGAAATATTGCCCTATACTTTCCTAAATTGTTACTGGAACTGTCAACATGCTATTTAACTGCACAGGCTTGCTTCACTATCCAGAGCATCCAAATAGGCTTAATGGCCACTTACGTCTGTGCAAGGAAATTACCACAATGCCACATCACTCCTCACTTCACTTTGCAAGTCTTTGATTCGGGAAGATATGCAACCCCATGCCTGATTTGGAAAACAGCCCAGATGAAGCCAATGGATTTCTTCAAATGACTTTGACCACTGCTAAGCTCAAATTGCATTGGAAGAAGGCCTAAATCACTCCACAGAAATGGCAAGCAAGCTTTGGATGGGCAGCGTCTTTACAGCAGAAACTGCATTTTAGCCCTGTACTCCTATAAATGGTGCTGAGCAAATTGGAGGGCTCGATACAGCTGGAACTCCTATTGCTGCCACAAACATTGTGTTCTGTGAGCCACAGGATTAGGAAAGCCTTGCTTCACCTGTATTTATTCTCCTACGCATCCCCATCTAATTCCTTGTTCTCCCAAGTCTTACATAAGTCCACTGGTTATAGGTCTTTCTACAACATGCTCAACATTTTAGCTGTGTCCTGGGACTTGTGTCCTTGTTGTGTGTCCATAATTCAGTGGGTGGGAAGAAAGAAGATTCTTCTGAAGCAGACCTGGGCATGGACAAGTTGAGAAAAGCAGTAACTGCAGAGCTCACTTTGAAACATTTCCTTTTGTGGTGACATTGATTTGAATCCCTCCCTCTGTCCAGCTCTGATTATCATTAAAAGCATGTTCATGTCTTTGAAACCTCCGTGAAGGTCAGTTGAAATTAGACAGTAACTTAAAGTTGTGCAGGGAAAGAGGCAAGGAAGTAAGAGGCAGGACAATTTCATAAGGCTTGTTTCCTTAGGAAATAATGACAATAAATACATAATTAAAGTCAGGCAACAGGTTCCTGAGATTACACAAGCAAGATGTATTTCCTTTTTCTTCCTGAAGGTGCACTCATTGTAAGAGCCTTGCTTTGAGCTTTCTAGATGGCTGGAATTATTTCATAAACTTATCTACCACAAGAATGCAAAAGTTAGCTAACCTGTCAACTATCTCTTTGCATTCCATGCTATCTCTCTCCAAACTTCTGCAGCAAGAAAGTTCAGTTGGTAATGTCGATAATGTGCTGCGTATGTGCTGCTTGGTGGGGAATAAAGATCAATGGCTTCTCATAAGCCTGTGATTCACACTTCAGGTCATGAATGCCACACAGTGGGTCAATACTTTCTCCTCCTTTTTCAATAGAGGCTATGCCCTTTGGTTTGTGGAGACTCTCCAGGGTGGTAATGAGGAACTATAATTCCTGGCATGACAGAAAATATGGCTGCTGAGGAAACTCCACCATCAGGTGAGAAGAAATGCTCCAGGTGAGAATGGATCCAGCTGGGGGACTGGCTTTGAGGTCCTGCAGGGCAGGTGGTGGCTCTATGGCTCCTTCTGCTTTTGGTTTTGTCCTTACTTCCACCATGCTCCCAGCTGAAGCTGAAACTCCGTCTGTAGCCCTTAAGCTATAGCACTGGATGCCTGTGCCTGTTAAGTATGTCTTTGCTGCTTTCCTCCCCTTCTTCCCCTTCCATTAAAACTTCCAGAAGACAGAATGTGTGTGTGCATGCATGCACAAGAGATGGACACCTTGAGCTGGACTCTTCCCTGCTGCTGACACCACAATTCCACCTCAGCAAGATGCTGTCCTGGCAGGAGCTGCCAGCCTTCCAGCAAAGCATCATCCATCAGGTGGAACACTAAGCTGTGCGCCAAGGAAGCCAAGCCTATTAAAATACAATCCATCTCAGGGACATAGGGAGAGATGCATTGACCAGTCTGAACACTGAGAGCTGCAGCAGACTTCCTGCACTCAGCATTTCCACCTGAAAACAAGCTTGCTAAATGAATCCTTCACATGTTCATTTGCTTGCATCCACAGGCCTCCCAGGCTGGTGCATTTACTCTGTCTTCTGGCTGCATCTCTAGTCAATTTTTTCCTCTTGTCATAAAAGAAATAAAAGTTTACCAAACAGATGAATGGTTCTGATTAACTACAAATGGCTGGAACCCAGAGGTGTCCCTACGGTGCAATTCAATGTTCCCCCCTTCTTGTAACAGAAGCACATCTCTTTGTATTTCTGTCAGATGATGGTCCTGCAGTAATTTAGGGCTTGGCGGGGAGCTATTGTGGATCTGCCTTGCCCATCTATATTCAGCCTCTCCCAGTGGCATGTGTGACAGCTCACACCATAGGGAAAGTCAGTAAGAAACCTCCTCACATGACATGGCAGGGGCAACAAACCAGAAACTCCTGCTGTGAAATAAGAGAACCCATTCTGGAAGATGCAGAATTCCTTAAAGGGAAAATATGTGCTAAGAAACACAGTCACTGTGTTTCAGCTCCTGCATTTTAAGCAATGCTTCTCTGCTGGTGTGGTGTTTCTCAGAGCTCTTGCAGTGCCCCTGGTCAGCTGCTCTCTAGCAAGCCAAAGGTTTTATGAGTACAGGAGCCTGGCTTACAGTCTCCACTCTCCCGTCAGAGTTTGATTGCCTTTTTAACCACACAAGGGTACTAGCATTGGCTCCTTCATCTTCTCTTATTAGCTGTTAAGAAATCTACTGCAGAAATCTGTTCCTAATATTTCTGGTGTAGTGAAGAGAGTATCTTCCTTTGTCCTCATATTCTTCTTTTTCTCTACTTGAGTTTCACAGGAGTTACATACATGAATAAATGGAACAAGCACTTTTTAAGCCCAAATCAGGTGCATCTGGGAAAGCACTTTCCAAGCCCTTATGAGACTTGAAGGCAGTAGGAAAGAGCTGAGGAGATGGCCACTAGGAATGGTGCTGGGCACATCTGTCTATCTCCATGTGAGCATGGAGCCATCTGGATAGTCAAAAGAGCACAGATATGGCATTACAGAGCTGTATGTCAAGCAGGATGGAGTTTGGTTTATGTAATACATAGCTCTGCATGTGTGTTCTTACAGAAGGTACATTTACACTGCTGCTACTGGTATGCTAGCAGTGTTAGGCAGAGATATCAGATTGACCATTACCAGAGAAACTAGCTTGGGTGGCAGAAAGGTCTAGCCACAGAAAGCAGACCTCAGTACCCCACCTTGTAGATGCTAGGGCTCTATGTGAATTTAATGTCTATCTCTTTCAATAGCACGTCTGTATCTTGAAGGACTTGAATTCAGCTGCATAATAGCCATGGACCTTACACATCCTGCCCGTGGCTCCAAGATTTGCTTTCAAGACAGATATACAAGCTTATGCTTTTCCAGCTGTCAGACCAGGCTGCGCTTTCTTTCCAGTGTGACTAAGCGTGCACTTTGCATTTCCATTTGTTGACACTACTTCTTACAAAATGGTGGAGCTTTAACAGGATTCATAGGGAGAGATTAACCTTCACACACTGGTGAAAAAAGTATATCTAAAGAAAATTCATTTCAAGGACACAAGGACATTCTCCATCCCATGTTCAGATTAGGATGTTCAAACCAGCCTCTAGGCTACAGCATACCCAGGAACTGTGCTCCCTCACAACTTCTTCTGGATCTGCTTCCTTTATAACAAGTTATATCAAAATATTCACTGGGAGTAAATAAATTCCCATCCTGGAAGCAAGGAAAAATTGGAGTTTCAGTCTCTGCTTCAATGAGTTTTTACATAGAGCTCAAAAGAGAAGGGGAGACAAAACACGTTATAAAGTTGAAAAGCATAACAGCCTTTGTAAAATAGCAATAAACAGCAATCTCCGTAGCAGTCCTTACATCAGTTCCAGGCAATACTCTATAAGTCCATGCATCATTTTTCATCACATCAATTCTCTTTCCACAGCTCTTTGCCAAACCTCATTCAAAGCAAAGGCTTGGTGCTCTCCTTTGCTGTCTTGTCTCCCCAGCATCCTTCCAAGACTTCTCTCATGCCCACAGACGCACAAACTTCAAACAGGGACCTTCACACAATGATGGAGGAGGTCCTTCTCAATCCAGTTTCACTCAACAGTTTCAGTTTGTGTGATTCTCAGAGGTGGCATCAAAGATCTCCATGCTCAAGGACTTCACAAATGAAGCTCTATTTCCCAGCCCTGCACTGAGAAAAGGGAGCAAGGACTGACAAAAGGACCATGGGCAAACTTGACTGTTCCTCTTTGCAGCTGCAAACCTGCTAGTATACCACAGTCGAACTAAGAGTCTGCCTTGGCAGCCTGTGCAAGGTACATCGCAAGGACAGTGATGGCTATCCTAGTTCTTCCCAGCTCCTTCCAATTTTGCTGTGCTTGACTTCATATATGTAAGTTCTCTCTTTTCCTTAAAAGCGGGAATAATTTCAGCAAATGTGGTGACAGAGGCAGAATTCAACACTGTTCTTCCATTCTCCCACAGAAAACACTTGGAGTTACCGGGGACTTTAATTAAAAGACCTAATTAAAAGCTTTTATGCAAATTTGGGAGGATCAGGATTTTTTTTCCTTCTCCCAAAATCCTTGTTCAAGTTTTTAATATGAAGAAGTTTTATTTTTGTTTTAATTCTTTATGCTCATTTACTGCATTTTAGCAAGGTTTTTTTTGCCTAATTATTCAGAAAAGTAGGCCGTGTTTCTTCTTAAAAATCCCACGGACCCCAAATTAACTAAAAATTTCTGTAGGAGGTTAAATTTAATATAATTCTTCTGACTTGAATTGATTGGTAATGCAGCTATTTCTGCTGCACACTGTCCTTTTCAATGCCATTATTATTACTATTATTATTATTATTATTATTATTATTATTAATTTTTAATTTATTTATTTATTTATTTATTTTGCAATGCAGGAGGATCTACACATCCTACCTAATTCTGAACCAGGACTCCACTGTACCGAGTGATGTACAAACAAAAAAATACCCACAGGTCTTAGTCTGAGTTTGCAGGGTTGTGTGACAGCAATGAGGATTTCAGTCACGATGGGCAGAGCACACTCAGCCAGTCATGGACTTGGGGGGGGGAAGGTGGGCGTGTCACAGCACTGATGGCTGTAATATGATTTTAGAGGAAACAAATGTGAAGGTAACTGCACATTTTAATTGGGATTTATTGAAAGCTGAAGGGAAAAGTGCAAAGGTGCTTATTGGTAATGTAACATAGGCAGAACAAAAAATTGTTACTGGAAGAACACAGACATTTACCATAGTACTCCTTCCCCTTTAATTTTTCTGCTGCTGAGGGGAGTTTTATTCTTCTGATTAGCTCAGACATGTTATTATTTTTTCAAAACTCACCATGAGAAAGCAATAACAGTACATTATGAATCTGTCACTTTATCCAAGCCAGTATGTGTAAGATAAATCCCAATATCTGGAGGACAAAATCACTACTAGCAGCAATAGCAGATGTGCATAGAAAGTTTCTCTCCACCAAAGAGTCAGCACAGGCTCAGCAAAATCCCATTTAAACCCCTGGATTACATAGATGAAGTGGAAGTAGGAGACAGGCCTTCAATTGTAGGCCTGGTTGAGGTAATTTTCATGCAAGAGTGTATAATTTTGAAGATATGAAAACTCTGGTTTCTCACTGCCCCAACATTTACACTGCTTTCCTTGCTGATAAGCTGAAAGGCTACTCCAATAGAACAGAAAGCAGAGAGAACTGCTGCATTTATATCCTGCTGGAGTAGTTCTGATGTTGTGGAAATGCACACAAAATTTGCAGGTCAGCATTTCACAGTAATGAGTAGATTGGAAACTGTAAATCACTTCCCATACTCAAGTTGTGTGAGCTGCCCTCTATAAGAGTTAATAGTCAGATTTGGTTAAAAACAAAACAGCCAAACAAAAACAATGGCTTTTTCCTTTGCAGCTGCCTCAGTGCGAGCACAAGTATCTGAACAATCGCACTGATAGTTTCCCAGATTTTGAAGGGATTATAAGGTTCAAGGGAGCAGATGGCATCAAAGAGCTGCTGGAAGGTAGCTGCAAGCCTCAATTTTACAGAACGCAGAGTAGCAAAGAGGAAAATAGCACTGCAATGGGCAAAATGGATTGTAACCTTTTTGAAACAGAGACCATTGTAATTTATGTTGTCATCCACAGAGGTGCTGCTTGATGCCTTTTGCTGGAAGTGACTTTATCCCATCAGACTTTGAAAATCCTTTGCTCTTCTGCTCCTGCACCTGAGCTGCTAGTGACAGATATTCCCCTAAGCTGGAGAAGGGCTTGACAGCAGAATGTCCTCACAAGTGCTTGTAGGCCACTCAGAGTTTTCAAGCAATTCCAACAGGGTACTCCAAAGCTATGGGAAGGGCAGAACATTCAAAAATAAAAATGAAACCAAGCTGTATCTCATGTACTCACTGTGTAAGACAAGGTAAACTGCTTCAAGAGACGCTGCTAAAACAACAGGAAACACCTAAGAGCTGCACATGCTGCCTTGCTTGGCAAATCAAACCTGTTCTATTTATTTATTCCACTGATTTATAGACCATCTACTGCCATGGCAGCAGGATGTTTATTTACAAGTGGAAGAACATAAATTCTGATAAATTCCATAGAACCTGCAGAACAAACAAAGCTTAAGGAAAAAAAAGCAAAACTAGCTAAAGGTGAATATCTTTCACTGTGTTCTGAGTTACTACACAGGCTATTTTAAGCTCCAGGGCTTTTAAGAGCTGACTGATATAAACAAAACACTCTAAGGTTTCTTGAAGGTGTAGGAATAAAGGTCAGTGGACATATTTTCAAAGTAACATTTGTGACAAAAGTCTTATTTTTGACTTACATGTAAGTACAGAATATTACTGGTACAATAATTGATACTCAACTAATTCCAGTTGAGTCATTGTTTATTCTTTATAGTCATTCTTTATAGACCAAAGCCCACAGGTCTTGTGTCCTTTCAAAATCTCTTAGTTTGGGATTACAGAATTAAATTAGTTTTGTAATTAAGCTGTAGGTATCTCAGACATTGGAATTGTCTAAAATCGTGTTGGGAAACTCAAGTGTTTGTAGCTATCCAAGCCTTGGGAGGTGAATCTCTCATGACGTTGAATGAAACTGTAGACCTGAAGGCCACTGTTCATTGAGACTGAAGCAAGTTAAACTCCTCAGTTCTGCTAAGGACCTCAGGGCCATCTGTCTAAAGAAGAAATTTTCAAAGACACAGAGAGCTCTAAAGGTCTTCAGCGTTGTCTGATATAGGTTAGGAGGTGATTTTTCAAAGGAAGTGCATCAATGAGGAATTCACTCAGCTTTCACAAAGAAGAGAGAGGCACCCAAATCAAATATGACCATGTCTTCCAACTTCAATCTGTAGTTAAAGAAGACTTAACTATGAATTTTCTTAGCTTTTCAGTAAAGTTACAGGAATGGGAAAGCCCTCTCCAAATCTCACAGAAAGAAAGCAAAGATCAATAATAGATTTATTATTTTTTTTCTGAGACTGGAGAACAGTAGAAGCTTGCGTCCATTTTCTTCAGAAGTGTCAGAAAACCTAGCTAACTTTAAAAACAGTGCCTGATGTCCATGGGTACCATTGTCAAACAATGTGAGTCAGACCATCTGGAAATAATACTAGTCCGTTTTCACTGTACAAACCAAATGCAGTGTGTGCTGTGAGCAAACATTCAGGATGAGTTCTGGTGAGGAACTCATTGTGCTGAAGTTGTTAAGTTTGGGTTGAATAACTGCTATTAATGAATGTTTTGTGGATGACTCAGTCGTCAACACCCTGAGCATTTCTGCAGCTTAGGAAATGTAGTTGAGTTCAGACTTCTGATAGCATAAAAAGTAGATATGAATGCAGTATCTGGGAAAAGTGCAGATTTAAACGTGCACTTTTTTAAAAGCCAGACCCATGAAGAAGAGCAAGATTGAATTTCAGATTGGATAGGAGGAAAAGCTTCTTCTCAGAAAGAGAGGCTGGGCACTTGCACAGGCTACCCAGAAAGGTGGTGGAGTCACCATCCCCAGAAATACTGAAGAAATGTGTGGACATACCACCGAGGGACACAGTTAACAGACAACATCGGTAGTAGAGAGATAGTTGGACCAGATGATCTTGGAGGTCTTTTCTAACTTCAAAGATACTATGATCATATACAATATTTACCGCCTTTTCAGGAGAGACTTAGATTAAGAAAAGGAGAACTAATACACTGCTTGAAATATATATCTTGTCTTGTAAAAGTAAAGAGACAATCACAAACAAGGAGGTGTCACAAAACAAGGAAAATAAGTGTTCACCCATTTCTGAAGATCCAGGTTCTCCACAAAGGAGAAGCCTCCAACAAGAGGTCCTTCCTTGGTGGCAGTAAACTCTTAAATGCAGTCTAAGAGGGGTGGAGCCAGGCTACACCCCTTCTGGTCATGCAGGTGAATCATCTTCACCTGTGCTCCCAGGGCTGACCAGATCTTTTCTTCAGGTTCTCATTCAGTGGTTCAGGCTGTGACTCAGCAGTTCTCATACACATCTACACACCTTAAGTGAGAGAAAATAGTATGCTATATAGCTATGGTACTTTTAAACAGGGAATAGAATTTATTAGATGCCTTGTATTAAATAATCCTTCTGGTTAATAAACACATAATGTTTATGTAAAGTGTTAAAATGAAAAACATATTTATCATCAGTGGGGAGGCTGCTGGCCTGAAGAACATAATTGCTTCTACTAAACTACCATTCAGTGAAGGTTATCGTAACTAAACAAAGTCTATGGTCTTGGTGATTTTCTAAAAGCACCATTAGAATTTGCCACTGAAGGTGGTATACGTAACTGCAGCTCTTGAGGTTAGCTCATAGACAGCTCTAAACAAAGTGGAAAGATTTTTTTCACAGACTTGGCAAACTGTGCTTTAGTTTATTCAGCCCAGTGAGATATTTGCTTTCTTCAAAACAGCAGGACACTGTGGGCTCATTTCCAGGTTGTGATCTGCTATAACTCCGAGCTACTTTTTTACAGAGCTATTCTATTTCCCTGTTCTGTGTTCATTCATACTCCACACATGACTATCCACTTCCATGTGGCTGTCTTCCTCACATCCTCTTGCCAATTTGTGGTTTTGCCTCTCATTTTGGATCCCTCACGTAGAATCATAGAATCACTAAGGTCCTCTAAGATCAGCTAGTATGATGTGGGCAGAATGAAGCACGAGGTTTCTTCCAGTTGCAGAAAGTAATGGATATTGCCTATGCCCCCTGTTTGTTTTAGCAATTCCAAAGATCCGCAAATTGGATCTTGTCCTTTTTGTTGCCATAAAGGAGTGCTTATGGTTTACAAAAAAGCAACCTAAGGTTGCTAGATTCCAAGGTCACTAGGTTCCAGGGTCACTAAATTGCTGCTCCTGACTCCCTCCAGCTGGAGAAAACAGGTGTGTTTCTCCATGGCTCTCTGACTTATCTCATTATCTTCTGCCTTGGGCTTGGTTCATTTGCAGGAGTATTGTGGTTTTAGCACAGACCATGTCATTCATCCATGGCTTGAAAAGAAACCAACACAATTTCCCTGTTCAGAAACCCTGAGGGATACCTAAGACAGACTCCAAGATGATGGAGGTTCCAGTGAATGCAGGAGTAGATGGAGATCCTCTTGGAGTGAGAAAAGGCCACAAAGATCACCTAGTCCAACAATCAACCCATCGTGCCCAGTAATCATGTCCCTCAGTGCCACATCCACACGGTTCTCAAACACCTCCAGGCACAGCAACTCCACCTCCTTCCTGGGCAGTTTGCGCCTGCATCACTGCTCTTTCTAAGAAAACATTTTTCCTAATAACTAACCTGAACCTCCCGGGGAGCAACTTAAGGCCATTACCTCTTATCCTATCACGGCTACCTTGGACAAGACAGCAACCCCCACCTCGCTACAGCCTCCTTAGATCCATTTAGAGAGCATGCCAGCCCCACCCTGCAGTCAGGCTCTGAGTACAGGGGAACTGTATGCCTGGGGCTGCCTCTTCCTAGAAGGAAGGCACAGCTCTGCACCAAGGACAGGGGACTCATTGCTGCAGCCCTCCAGCACGGTGTGGTGTGACACACAAGAGCACGGGAACCAGGGAGAAAGTTTCTTTCTGCCTAGATGGACCTGACATCTGCCTTTGTAATCCCTTTGGATTTCAGAGCCTGTTTAATGTGTCTAAATATCTCCTGACAGTTTTGTAATTTCCCTGTCTTCTAGAGTAAACGTCTGTGATCACAAGGGAAAGCAGAGGGCTTGGGGGAACTGAAAAAAAAAAACAACCATGAAAACCCCTTGTCCTTAAGTTTGTCTGAGGAATGCTGGAAAGGGTTAGAAACCTCCATCTCCTTCTGTCCATGCTATCCAAGCAGTTTCTGTTTCAGTTCACTTACCTACAGTTTCTTGGGCTCAGAAGATAATTGTGAGATAAGCATAGAAAATTACACTGTCAAATTGGGTGGCAAGAAGGAAACATCTCAGGAAGAAAAGTACTAGAGCCTCTTGAGATACTGCTAAGGTGGAAAGAAGTTATAAATAAGGAAAGATGCTAGATCGAAAGGGTGACTTTTTAAGGATTCTGTCCTTCACTTTCACTTGGAGGGACGATACTCCGGGCACTGAGGAGAAGGCTTGTCTGTTGGTGATACATGTCTTTGCTAAACATGTTGTCACTTCTGAAAAGACGTGCAGCCCAGCAAGGAATCACTGACTGCCATCCACACAACATAGACCTAAAATGGCACGAAATAAAGACCATGTGTTTACCATCAGTGTTAAAAAAACCTGGAAGCATTTATTTACTTTTTTCAAATGTAAGTTTTATCTTGATTTTAATGTTGCATTTTTGACTAAAACTTTATCTTTTTTGGAAAAATGTAAGAAATTTTCAAAACACGAGGGTTTTGGTTTTTTTTGTTAGTTTTTATTTAAAAATGGCAAATATTTGATTCAGAAAATGCCAGGATAAATTGCTTCAATTTTCTATTCTGCATTTAATATCATGAGTAATTTTGGGAAACATTGAAATGACACTGAATCAGTATGGGAAAGAACAAGGGTTCAAATGATACTGGTCTATCTCCTCCCAGTGTAAGCAGATATATCCTGTTTATAAGCTGCTCACCTCAGGTGCAGCCAGAAACCTCCCTGGTAGGACCAGTTTACTCCAGGTTTTCACTCCTAAGGCAGTGTTTTGACTTTTCTTTGCTACTGTCAATCACCTTTTTCTTATGGCAGAATGCTAGGTAAGGCACAACCCCGCACTTTAGTAGACTTCAATATTTTCTTTCCATTTCCTTTACCTTTCTTTGAACTTTCTTACTTCACATCTATTTCCTTCCTACAGCCATTTTTTCAACCTCCATTCACTCTTCCCTTCCATATCAGGTATCTTTTGCCTGTCTGTCTTTCTTCATATTGTCCTCTGGTGTTGTTTTATATTTTATTTTGTTTTCTTTTCTTTTATTTGCAAAGAAGACTCATGAGTGCATCTCTCCATGACATTTCTTACTCGTATTTTAGTGGCTCACTGCAAAACAGTGAAAGTAATAAATAAATTCTTTCCACCGTTGCATATATTTGGAGTATTTTCATCTCCATACTGAGCGTAGTGCAAATGATGTATCACAGGATCATATTTATTAGGCATGGTTACCTTGTGACTGATTTATCACATAGGTTTTTGTCACTCTCTATTGTTACCGAGTGATGAATTTCTACCTCATAGGAGAATTTCTTGATGATACAAAGTTGGGAAATATTGTCAGTATAGTTGAGAATAAAGCAATGCTGCAGGGAGAAGTGACTGACCTTAAGGACTAGAATAATAGAAACAGGATGACAGTCACTAGCATAAAATACAACATCCTGTGCTTAGGGACTAATAAGAGTTTCTGCTGCAGAGAGGGATTTTATCAATAGGCAACAATGATTAAAAGCAAGCTAAATGAAAGCTTTTTCATAAAGAAGGAAGATATTTTTCTACAGAAAAGACATTTATATGAAAAAAATCGCATTCAGTTCTGAACGTGCTGACTTGCATTTCTTTTTGAAGAGAATTTGATTAACAATGATTCTTATGGTAAACATTCAAATTTAAGTGAAAAGAGCACTTTCAATCAAAATATTTTTTATGACAAATTAATCCTTCTCTATACATGTGCAGTAGTTAGATGCCATTTTCCCCATTATGGAAGGTAGTACTGAAACACTGAATCAGACATTTATCTCATACTGAAGGAGTGGGAAATACCTCCTCCATCCCTGTAAGGTTATGGCCGTGAAGAGCATGGCAGTCAGTCATAGCAGGCTCCCACAAAAGCTTCTCAAACAGCTCTCTCTTAACTTCATGACCAGACAGATGCTTTATCAAAATTATCCCTGAGCCCAGACAGCCAGATCCCAAGGCAAGTATGGGATGAACCCAGGGCAGTAAAAGCTTCTTCCATTTTTAACACCCCAGGTAGACAACCTTTTGCTTTCTTTTAGATGCCAAATTCTCTTTACCCTGTTTTCATTGCAAACTTTTAGTATTTTCCTTTTTCACTTCTAAAGTTGTGTCTACCTGTATGCAGTTCATCCTTCTTTTTCAAATCCTCTTAATTTTCACCCATTTTACATACTATAAGAGCATTATGTCCAGGGGATCAGGAGATGGGAGAATGTAAGGCTGTTCTGTGAAGCAGACCACAGAAGATGGGCTGACTTCACTAATCTTGGAAGCTACACTGCAAAATTTAATAATGTCCGGACACGTTACATTTAATAATGTTCTGGCTGAAGGGAGTAAAAGAATACATGAAATACAGGTCACAGATGGGTTGTTCGTGAGGCATCTCACCATTTTACTGTGGGCAGAAAGTTGGATCTCAGGTAGATCTTTACCACTTTATGAACCTTTCAGGTAATTCATAAGCAAGAGAGTGAGTAGATCTCGCTTCTGCCTCTCCCCATTAGTTATGTAATATAGCCCTGGCAAAGAGTTGCATTTGAACAAATTGTGAACAGCATGTGTCTCAAGATCTACTAGTTAACCATACTTGACTGACTCTTTCACATCAGTGCCTGCTAGTAGGGAATTTCTTATTGTGGTTGAGTTTAATATGATATTATTACTACTACACCCCTTGAAAAGAAACTTGTAGACTGAGGTCAGGTCCTAAGAAAGCAACATCACTGTTACTGAGAAAGCGCAAGTATTAACTGGTATGGATGTCACATTTTCATCTGGAAGAGGAACTCCCCCATTGCTTCGGGGTTTTTTGGTATTATCATGAGAGAATTCAAAGCCTGACTATCCTTCTGTTTCAAGGGACAATCGATCTTTCTGATCCAGACTCTTTCTCTGGCTTTCTAAGAATTAATATCAAGAACTATAAAAAAAGTCTCCAGCATCCTGAGAGCCAACCATACTGTAGTTCTGAAAGACGATTTTCTAAAGTATCTGAGAGAGTCAGGGCCTCATTCAGCTTGCTTTTCAAAAGGCTTAAATTGGATGTTGGATCTTCTGTCCTTCTTTGAGTTTCTAAAAAGGTATGTTTCAGCAACTCTGGGTAATGATGAAGAGTCTGAATTGTTCATATACGTCTTGAGATAGGATGCTGAGGTTGTTGTCATGTTTAAGTTATATACCATTAGCAGTCTGAAAATTGTCATCAGTGATAAAGCCCTATACAAAATCAACAGACCATATGAGTATATTATTTTCTTGCTTTGGTATGAGTAACTCCCCAAAGAGGAGAATAAGTTGTCACTCCAGAAGCTTTTTGCATAGGAGGCTTAGCAGGGGTAATTTTGGGTTAGAAAAGTTTCAGTATGGATGAAGCCTGTAAAAGGTACTCTTTGCATGCCCCTCTGAACTCTTCAGTCATCATTCCATTACTGATTCTTTTCTCCCTCAAGGCTTTTACTTTGGTGCTGAATTCCAGAAATTCAATAGCTAAATCATTTCCATTAATATACTGTCTTTCTCCTTAACTGTGTTTCCTACACATATCTATAAATAGATTTAGGCACTACATTTTCACTGTGTTCTTTAAAGCTGTGAAATTATGTTACATAGAGACTTTTAGAAAATGTTTAGCTATGAAAGTACCAACATTAGACTCTAGGTTCTTTGGGGAGGGGATTTCCTTTCTGTTTGTATACCGTCTTCAGCCAGACATATTATAAACATCAGATATTCTATAGGTGTATCTGTTTTACAGGCTATTCCTATGAATCTTTTCCATTCACAGAGTTTCCTCTTCTAAAAGTCAAAGGAATCCTTTGTATGGTTAATGGATAAATCTGTTGGTAAAGAGGTGGGTTAGCATGTGCCTTGGCTGTGTCATCATGACTCCTTTATTGTTAGAAGAACCGAGCCTTTGCATGCACGGATCTTTTCTATGTTTCTGTGAGAATAAGATCTAGGAGAACCCATTGTTTTTTTCAACACAAGACGAATCTGAATGATGTAGGGATTTGCACACATTCACCCCTGGTGCTCAGAAAACCACTGCTATCATCTGACTCAAGTATGGAAAGTCTCAAGGGAACCAGAAGACATCTGCATTATTAAGAGTAAATTGGACAATGACTTCATGTTATTTACTTCATGTTAATATTCTCCACAAAGAGAGCCTTTATCAAGCTTGAATATACCCTTAACATCTGGAAGCAGAATAAATAAATATGTTCACCCCATTTCTCCCTCCCTCCCATTGGGGGTACTGGAGATCTCCATAGTTTTCAGGCAATTCAGAAGTCAAATGAATCACTATGTGGGTGTAAAGCTGGAAATCATCCTGTGTTTTAGAAGAAAATGTAATTGACAGGGTTTTAAACAAAGGAGACACCACAGAAGCGAAGCTTGTCAAACCATGTCAGTATCTGACTGGTCTCATGTGTTGTGACTTAAAATGCTATGAGGCTTAGGCAGGGGATAAGGAAAGGACAAGCGAAAGAATAACTCTGCTGCTCTGCTAAACTCAGTAAGTCTGATGAGGTGATTTATAGAAGGGGATGGAGCTGTTGAAGGGGAAGCATGTGTAATATGTGTGATACCTGAACTTAGTAGGATTGGTGGCAGCTATGGTCCTTCACTGCTGGAAACTACATAAATCCTGAGCAAGTTCACAGAAGTCTAACTTACTTTTTCTTAGTCTTTATTATAATGCTTCTACCACAGCACAGCTGGTTACATGTGGCCTTCTAGAGAAGCCTTGAACTGGACTAACTGGGGGGTGTCTTATGTTGAGGCTGAGATATATCAGCAGATCCACACACTAAAGTCTCACTCTTCTTCACAAGAAAGATTCAACATCATTGTCAGCATGAACAGTTCCATTCTACATTGCCAAAGGACCATCAAGAACTCTTTGCTCTGAGGATGAAAAATAGCTGTGAATGTGCAGATTAGGGCTCTGTGCATAAATAATCTGTCAGACACAGGTTAAGGCTCGTTTGGCAGTAAGGAGGACTGCTTGAGAGATAGAAACATAACTGAGATCTGGTTTCTCATCACCTTGGACTCCTTCCAGTCAATAGCAGGAGATGGATTGTCTGAATTACCTTCTGGAGGTGCCCTCTTGCTAGCCATTGATTACAAAGTGAGTTTAAGGCCATGATATTCCAGTCTTTAGGGAGCACAGTCAGGCATCTAAGCACCAGTGCAATTAATCTGAGCCTAGGAGGGAAAGCAAACTGTCTGCTCAACCTTACCATTTTGTCTGCCTGTTTTACAGGTAACCAACGTTAGTTGTTCTGTGTTGTGAAACAATCAGAAGTGATGTGCTTATTCTGCTTCAGTTGCTTCAGGTCCTTCTTTTCCTCTCCTTTATATTTTTTCCCTTATTTATGTCTGTTCCCATTATATACTGTATTATTTCTTTCTTACCCTACTGTCTTTGTATTTAATCTGACTTCACAGTGATATAAAACTGTTCAAATGCATTTCCCTCAACATCTGACCTCTAGCAACCTGTCTACTTTCTATTTTTTTTCTTCTCCACTTTCTATTTCCAACTCTCTTTTGCTACTCTATTTATCTGTAATCCTTCCCTCCTCTTCCCTCTTCAGTGGTTTTCTACCTTTCTTTTTTTTTTTTCTTACACAGAATTCTTAATTCCCTCCTGTTACTACCTTATTACTTCTTTAATCTCTCAGGCTCTCATTTACATCCTTATCCTCATTTATCTTTTCCCCTTCTTAACCCCCAGCCTGCATACATGTGCAACACCTGAGGAATTTGGATCTCTTTTCTTTGGCATAATATCCACCCAAGGAAAACATTTTCCAGCTGTTAACAGCTCTGAAATTGGTACCCATACTAGTCATTGTGTTGCCCTGGATTATTATCTCAGTGAACAATATTTACTTCTATTTATTTGCACAGTAATTTTCTTTCCAGCAATTGCCATATGTCAAACAATCCTCTCCAATCATTGTGGTCCTCCAGGGTAACAAAAAGAAAGATAGTCTTTGTCATACATATTCAAGGCCAAGGCAAGCTCTGTTGGTCAAGTTTGGAGAAAAGACTGTATAATCAGGTGCTTTTCACTGACAATACCCTGCCACCAGCCCAATCTGTTGTGAAAAATAGAGACAGAGTAAATCAGATAACATTATCAACCATGGATAAAATATGGTCTCTTCAGAGGTAAAAACCGTTCTCAACAATATCAAGGACTTGAATTACAATCAGAAGTGGAGAGCAAAACCAGCAAATATAAAACACAACATCAAAGTGTTAAGCTTCAGACACATACATGTGCGGCAGAGCAATATAATACATGCCCAGTGGCTACAGCAATGCAGCTGCCTGGCTGGCAAGTCCTGCATCATCTGTTGGCCTTGAAAGCAACAGGGAACCAGTCTGCCAAGACGGAGTTTACTTCCAGAGGGAAAGGCCACATTTCTTAGCCAGACACAGAGAGAAGGAGACAGCTCCTAGTGAGAACAACTAGCTGGGTTTCTAGTAATAACCACAAATCCATAAATACTTCTATTCTTTTTTTCCCAGAAATGTATCAAAAACTCAAGATGGTGACAAATCTTTTTTTCCTCAAGATAATTTCTGCAACCAGTTTCCATCTACTGGCATGAACAAAGTTACCTTTATCCTGTTGTTATCCTGGATTGAAATCTTTGCAAGTATCACCACAAATCATCTGGTTCTGATGACAGGAAACCTTGTTTTTCAGATGTTTCACTTACATCTCTGTTCACACTTATTCTGCAGGTAAAAAGAAGACTTCTATTTTTGACTGGGATCCTATATATTTACAAGTATACGCATAAAGAGAGCAAGAAACATTTTGCATGGCTATCAGCACAAGTCCCTTCAGTTGAGATGTCTGTCACTCACAGCTCTGCTTCCCAAGCAGATGGACAGGGCAAAGAAAATGTAAGTGTTCAGTCCCAGGTGATGTGGATTCTGGGCACCTTCCCTTCCTTGCTCTGGTTTCTTGAGGACAAGTATGCTGCAGGCTCCATCTGGTTCTGTAATAAAGGATAAATTATTAAAATAAATAAAATATTGATGAACTGTTCTATAAAACAGGAGGCCTTTAAAGTATTGATTAAGAATTGAGGAAGTCATAATGAGTTTTATCTGCAGAAATAATTGGGAAATAGTTTTTGTGTGGTAACCCTCTTTATGGAGCAGGTAGAAGGCAGTATTTAATCCCTGATCTTGACTGTTATCTGTATAGTTCATATATCGTCAAAATAACAGTTTTTACGTGGTCATTGTATCTTTCATCCGAAAGTCTTGTAGTACTTTATGAAGTATTGTGAAACAACTTTAAGATATAGGTAGCCATTACTATAATCAAGGCAAAAAAACTGAAACAGATTCAGTTTCCACATCCTGGAATGTGTAGTTAAAACTGACAGCTTTCAAGGAAAGGTAACATCAAGAATAAATCTCTTAAATAAAGACAACAAAGAAGTTCTTCCTGAAGCAGAGATTAAATACCATTAATCATTGTTGAACTTGGCAACAGTTATGACCTATTCTAAGTTAGCCCCTCAGAACAAGATGAAATAAATTTGCTTAATAGTAGCTATAAAATTACCAAATATACATGGAAATTTTTAGCATTCACACACCTGATGTAATCTGCTCCTAGTGGCACACTCAGAAAGCTGGCATTGTTTAAGTATCAGCAAACTAGCACCATGTTCTGGACCTTCACTTGCCTCAGTTTTGAAAACAACTGCTTTCCCACAGTCCCACTGCATGGGTGATGTGACTGCTCATTCAGCTCTTCAGGGCAGGTGGCAATGAAAAGCAGTGGTGCCCAGACCCAGTCCTTCCAGCTGTCCTGCAAATACATGTTCTGTTAGGCATTCTCTATAGCCTTTGAAGAATGGCACCTTCAGGGAGTGAGCCAGTCTTACCTAAGATTTAAATCAGAACTTGACACTTCCCAAGAGGGTGAATCAGATCTTAGATAGGCTGAATCACTACTCCCTGGAGCTGCCTATTGATCTGACCAGTTGGCTAAGTCTCTCCACTATGGTTACTTTGAACTGCATCTAGTTTAAGTTTGGTTAGTCCCACAGTAAATCAAAACCTCATCTATAAAATTATACATTTCTTCCTTTCTATCTAATACAAAGTTTACTGGCCTGCCCAGAGACTGCTTGACTTTGTATATCCCACCAGTAATTCCTTGTTCTCTATTTTTGCTTCTGAGGTTTTCCAGCTGTCTGCTTCATGCAGAGCCATGAAAGAGGTAGTTCTCTTAATGTCTTTCAATCAAGTCATTCTCTTAAAATATTTCTACCTGAATGGGCTGTTACTTCAGTTAATGACCCAGTGTTGCCCCATCTAGCAGACTCATGACTGGCCTTGCCAAATTTTGGTGGTTTAACGTGCTTTGCAGTGTTTGCCAAAACAGCATCTCTTTATTGGGATGTGCAAAAATCCAACATCACTGATTTAAAACAATTTCCATGAATCTGCTGTCACTGTGTCCATTTGTAAGATGTCAGAGTTTACTTAGCCTTCTTCTCTTCGGAATCCATTGACTTCAGTCTGTGGATCCTGGAATATTGTTATGAAGTTGCCAAAATCCACATATGAGTCCTTAGTCTTTATATGTAGTTAGGTCCTGATATGTAGTTAGGGTTTGCTCTTATCAGAGTTGCAAAGCCTATGGCAGAGATTTGCAAGAGTATTTCCCCTGCAGTACTGAACATTGCAGAGCCTGGTTTTCAAACCCCTCATTCTTGATATAATGACACTTTGGAGGGTTGGGTGCTAAGGAACAGAATTCACTAGAACTAGCATGCTGAGAAGGGAGATACTTAAATTAGCCAATAGGAGAAAACAACAGGGGGGATGAGTTTTAAATCATGTCTCTCTTGGGGACTGAATGCCTTAATTTGACTTCATGGAGATTAGCTTGCAGGCTGCATTGCCTATGCAGGGGAGAAAGTGTTTGAAGGCTCTTTAGCAAAGGCATGACAAAGCCCAATCGTTAGAAGATAGGGAAAAAAATTCAAACTGGAAGCCAAGTGCATGTTTTAAAGAATCAGGATAATTAACCATTGAATTAGTTTATCAAGAGATGTAGCACATTTTCTGCTAAATGAAGGACATCTTGTATTTGGAGTTTTATGGTCAATACTGAAAAGCACTTAAAATGTGTGAGTATGATTCAGGAATTACTGGTTGATAAAGTTTGTCAGGAACTCAGTGCATATCACCATGATATAACATCTCCTGTCTTTTCAGCAGATTAATGTGCTTTTGCAAGGGCTAAATTTGGCCCCACTTCTCTTCCCGAATACTCCGTGATGTTTTGATATAGAATAACATGAATTAGAAATGGTATCGGCTTGTCTTATTCATTTCTCTGCAGCCATTGCAGAATTTTCCTTTATTTTGTGTTCATCAGTATTTTGCCCTGAGTTTTATACATCTGAACCCTTTCTGTTGATTCCCTTGGGATTATTCAAGTCTGTTACAGCACTCTACTGGTACATTTTTAACATGGGAATTGTTCTTCAAATCATCTACTCACTAACCTGTCATTTCTTTGAACTCACAAGCCCTTAGGATTCAGCACTCCCTCTCTTTTCAGTGGCATTTTTTTACTTTTTTTTTTTTTTTTTTTTTTTTTGCTTTGAGATACATTAGCTACAGGCAGCCAACCTGCAGTAGTTATGCACTGCAGGTTTACCTCTCATTCTCAGTCTCTAGTAAATCAGGGACACTGGCTAACCAGATAGCTGACAGATCTGGGAAGCTAAGAGGAGCATAGGAGCTGGGTCAACATTCATCTTCTGTCCTACAGTGACCCAAGCATGTCAGGGAAAGCCCTGTCATAAGCTATCTGTGGTTCACTCTCAGCACTTTCCAAGCAGTTCTCTGTCAGCTACAAGGAGCATGTGCTGTTTACTGTGACCACCTGAAGCTTTGAGCTATGTGATGCAGAGGAGCAGAAGTGTTGGCCATGCTTAATGGATGCTGTTTTCCTGACTGATCCATCAAACTATGCATACTGGGGCAAATATTTCACCAAAGTAAACTCCAGCAACTTCTGTAGCCTGATTTTGGCCAAATTAGTTCTTTTCATCTTTCCTTCACAACCATATAAACTCAAGTGCAAGAAATTTGTAATCACATTGGCTTTTTCCTTCCGCGCCTTGCATTGCAGATTCATAATTCATTTATTCATTCTCACCATCCATCACTCTCACTAGTCAGCTCTTCAAGTATTTCTCTTTCCACAAAAAAATTTAGTTTCAGATGAGTTTTCCCCTGTGTGCATTTTCCCAGGCTGAATCTAATTTTGTTTTATTTTCAAACTCTATTTCTTTCTCAGCTTTGACAGTTATGGGGCAAGTACAAGAATCTACATGGAATTAAATGCAATCTACATTGCTTCTCTGTTCTCCAAGGGATTTGCAACATCTCCTGATTTTGTATCACCTGTGAATGTAATTAGATGGCTCTTCATTTCAGATCAGGAATGTGACTGCTCAGTAAAAGAAATGACCACAGTGAGATCTGAATAGATTAAAGCCCAAAGCAAAAAAATGATTTAGTAGCAATGTTTACTTCGCTGGGATTCCTGGGTCTGTTTTCATGCCAAACAATATTTTCTGTGTGAACAGAGAGTAAACTTCACACTCTGTGTTCATTGTTTCTGGTGGCTTTTTGATTAGATATGGTCTTCCAGTTTGTTTGTTTACTTGATTCTTTTTGTTTCTTTTTGTATTGTTTTAATTTTGATTTTGTTGAAGGGGAAAGAAGGTACAATGCTAACAATGTCAGCAGCGAATCCTACCGGCTGTCCCCCTGCTACACCAGCTGTGTTCAATGCACCAGTCCCATCAGCAGCTTGCTTTGGCAGATGCTTAGCACTGATCTGCTATTTCAGAGCCACCAGAGGGAGCAAAAAACACTGTGTTAAGGAGTGTTTAAAAAAAAAAAAAAAAAAAAGTGGTGCTTTGCTTATTTATTTATTAAGCTGGTTTAGTACACTTTGTGCTCGCAGAAGGACACTCCTCTTGCATTTGTCCTGTACTAGAACTATTTCACATGTGGATCCTGCTCCTTCCATGGGATAGTCCCAACCTTTAAGAGAAGGCTGTAGGAAAAAAAGCAGACTGTTGCTAAAGGCCATGCTATGTGTGTAATAACAGTGTGAAATGGAAGAAACATTGCAGTGCTTGTGGCAAATCTTAGGTGGCAGCTGCTGAAGAAAAGGATACATGGAGACTGGGGAAGAAGGCAATTGAGAGCATTGCAATGTACAGGAGCAGGTCTCAGTTTCTCCCTAGCATTCCTCAGGAAATCCATGTACATGAGGAATAATATGTATTCTGATTAGTGCTGGGTTATTTTCAGACCCCATCCACACATGCTATCTATCTCATCTATGAGTGGAGTCAAAGGCAGCATGTTGTGCAGCACATAATAATGCCACTGGAGAGTGATGTTCTTACGTTTTATCAAATAAGCTGCAACGTCCCAGATTTGATCTAGTGATCAGTATTGTGTGTGCTGTGGGTATTTGTTTCACATCTTAGGCAACTTTTTGAGCCTAGGGTCACCCTACTGCCTTACTATTGGATGCTGAATGCAGAAGGGTCCTGATGCCTAATGGATAAATTATTATAATCAAGAACATCTAATCATTATGAGCTTAGTTACCTTCTCAGGAGGTCAGCTTCTGAGACTAAGATACATCGTAGTCTTGCTATTAGTAAACTCAAATGCTTGGTTAAAAACTATGCCCTTTGCTCTCCTCATGAAAATGGGTGACTATACTACCCATTACATGGCATGAAGCAGACATAAATAGCCTTTAAACCTTCAATCAATTTCATTAAGGTAGCAGGAATCCTATACTTTATTGAGCCTGATAAAGTACAGGATACAAGGGACCCAGCAAATAAGTCCTTTAAAGTTTCCTGTCTGCCATGCAGAATTCTAGATGCAAATGTACTTCATATTTACTCCATATTTATTCCTCCTTCTACTAAATACCATATGACATTGATTGGACCCATAATATTACAACTGATTTTAAAATGAACAGAATAAGTCCTTGGGATTTTGATTGCACAGTTTTGCCACAGAAGTAAGAAAAGCCAAGTCTTGGATTAAGAATGTAAGAGGCCATTTTACACCTGGATATGGTCATGGTGGAGAGGTTATTGGGAAAAATTAGGAAAACTGACATCTACTAAACAAAAAATACATTAAAAATAAAGAAGAAATGTGTCCAGAGAAAACCTGGCCTTCTAAATGGAAGGAGAGTATTGTGTTATCGTAATAATGTAATATTGAATGAGACGGTTGTCTGCTTCCCTTGGACAGTTTCTACTCTCCAATTTAAATTCCTAAACCCTTAATGTAGTCAGCAAAGCTTCCAAAATGTGACTTGCAGAAGACTTTTGAGGTTGAGGCTCTGAGTTCAGACTGAGAATTCAGGTGCCTATGCCAGATACATACCCTATGCAACCATAGGTTATCATAATTCACTCTAAAAATTATTTTCTTTCTCTGCAAGGCTCTGCAAAATGGCTCAAAGTGTAGTAGGATGGAGTAGGCTTCTCTAGGTTTATTTTAGTTTCCCTGTTTTTTTCATTGCCCTTCTATTTGTTTTAGGATAAGTCACTTCTCTTTTGCTCAGGACATACATAAGACTCTATAAAATGAAGGTTGCAAGGTTCTCAGAGAGAAGAATGATACATGCCAGTCAAACACAATGAATAGACATTTACTGACACAGAAACAGTACCGGATAACCTAGCTCCCGAATGAAAATACTTCAATTTCAATAGTAAATGTGAAGCAAAATCTAAATGTGACAAAACATCTGGTATTTTTCCTGCATGCAGGCTTTAAAAAAACATCCATATACTCCAAGGAAAAGCTACGTTAAACACCTCACAGCCTTCAGCTTTTCAGAAAACATTTAAAGGATAGAACTGAATGAACACAATCGAAGTGCAGAGTGCTTTCCACAGAGGCAATCAAGTTAGTTTTTTCTTAGTGTCTAGAAATGTGAGATGTGTGAGAAAATGGGCAATTTAACTCAGTAATTTTCATGAGTCATCTGAAAAGCATTGCAAAAAAATATATATATACAGTTGTCTTATTAATAATTATTAATCTAGACTTGGACAGCAACATGAGTGGAAAAAATAAAATCAATAAGATATCCAGCCACCTTGAACTCTGCATTCATAGGAGCTCAGATGGAAAAAGCTGAGGATCAGCGCAATCATCCTAAAAATCTTGAGAAATTTTGACGGTACAACTGGAAAGAAAATGGATGAAAAACAATATTAGCTTTTGAACTGTGAAGAATAGACCTAAGTCTTACTCTCCTAACTTGATCTGATCCTGGTTACTGCTTTGAGTTAAAAAAGTACAGGAGAAATACAAGAATTAAACGAAGCCTATTCATTCAGAAATGATCAAATTAAGGCCCAGAAAATCATTACTTGTGGCCGCCACCATGGCACTTCGTGGTCTAAACACAGTCATTAACTCCTACAGGTTTTTTGTGTTGGTGCCTGTCGTATTTCAAAGCTCTATATCTAAGGCTGATGACAGTGGCTAATGGGATTGGGATTTCATTCACGATGTCTAAAAGGTGTTAGCAGACTGACCTGAGTGCCATGCAGCATTCCTTGAGCTAGCTTTTGACTCAGTATACAGGGTATTAGAGAATACACACAGCTTAGTGGTGGCTGCTTCACACAGCTGCAGTTATGGTGAGGTTCTCTTGAAGTATTTAGCTGCCGTGTTCCCACTGATTCAATCAGAATCAACTATCTGTGACAGGACAGGGCTCTCCCTTCCTGCTCCCATGGAATGTGGGAAAAATGGTAGAAAGGATGTGGCAATAATGACTTCAAAATACTTTTCTGTTCCCTCTATCCCTAAAACTACCAAGGAGCTTTCAGGGGCTCTGCTCTATGTTAGAGCAGACCTGTGGCAGCTCTGCTTTCCCAGGAAGAGATCATGAGGGACAGGGAAATGCTGTAGTGAGCAGTAAACTGCACTTACTCCCAATTCATGTCCAGTGTTCAGGCTGGCAGAGTCCCTTCTATGGTCTCCTAGGTGCTTGCCAGAAAGTGTGCTTAGGTATATGAAGATCAAGGACACTCAGTGAAGATGTTCATATTGCTGTGCAGTGCTGGCTTATCTGTGGTTGTACTACCAGAAACAGCTCTAAATATGCAAGGTCTAATTCTGAATTCAGGAGCTGGACTCAATGATAATCGTGGGTCCCTTCAACTTGAGATATTCTATGATTCTATGAATCTTAATTCTACAATATCTTACACATGTTTTTGTATCCCAGCACCTTTTGGGGTGCTGGATCTGATGACCATTCCCAATTGGTCACTGCCAGTGTCACATTTCTATCAATTTATTTCACAGGCCTTTTCTCCTATTACCAACAGGGCTCCCACCATGCCAGGCCCTTGTTCTGGCTGTGTGTCCTGGGTGTTTAAAACCACTCATGGCTATCAGTCTCCTGTCTAACACTCACCCTGTGGTCCTGTAACAGCCAAGGAGCAGTCTGCATGCTATGCTTCACCATCCACTTAAAATTCAGTAGGGGTGAACCTAATCATAAGGAAAAATCTTGTCTTCATTAGCACTAAAAACTTTAAATATAATCATTCCTGTTTAATCTGCTAATTTGCTGAAATATTTAAAGTTTGGGGGGATAAAACGATTTAAACATTATTTGCTTTGGGAAGGTGGGCCATAAGGTTTTAAAGAGTTATAAAGTGCTACAAAGTAATGGGCTCTCCCAAGAGGCATGCATGCACATGCGGGCTCTTACTAGGCCTGGGCTACTAAAGGGAAGCAGAATTCTAACAGGCTTTGGAATTTTGCTCTTGGCGCTATTGTAGAGGTAGGCAAAGGAAGGCAAAACAGAAGGCCTACAGAAGAATGCAATATGCACTGTAAAACTTGTCCATGACTGATGCAAGAGGCCCAGCCTGCATCATCCTGCACAGCTCAGCTACCCTCCCTTAAGCCTGTGGAGTCCTCAGTATGGGAGGGACATGGACATGTTGGAACACATGAACCACAAAAATAATCCAAGGGATTGAACACCTCTCCTAAGAAGACAGGCTGAGAGAACTGGGGCTGTACAGCCTGGAGAAGAGTGACCTGCTATCAGGTGACCTGGTAGCAGCCTTTCAATATCTAAAAGGGGAAGGGGACGTACTCTGCAGCAGGATCTGTTGTGACAGGACAAGGGAAAATGGTTTCAATCTTAGAGAGAGGAGATTTTAGTTAGATATAAGGAAAAAGTCTTATACAGTGAGGGTGGTGAGGCACTGGAATAGGTTGCCCAGAGATGTAGTGGACATCCCATCACTGGAAATTTCCAAGGCCAGGCTGGACCAGGCTCTGAGCATCCTGCTGTAGCTGTAGATGTCCCTGTTCATTGCAAGGCAGTTGGACTTATATGGCCTTTACATGTCCCTTCCAACTGTAAGTATTCTATGATTCTACGATTCTAAGCCTAAAGCCACATACTCTGAAACTGAGATGAAGCAGGAGGCTACAAGGATTATTTACCTTAACCAGCCTTTCTCATTTCCATAATTCTGCTGCTTAAATGAGGGCTGACCCCTGACTCTGTTCCTTTACCGGGATTCAGAGTTATTATCTCTGCAATTAAAGTGGTGGCAGAGGGACATTTGAAATGTAGGTTCTTTTGAATCATTACTAATAAAAATATTGAGGAGTGCTGTTCACTTTGATCTCTTATCGCATTGTGCACAGAGCTCGCTCCTCGCTCTCCCTCTCCAAGCATGGCTGCTCTCAGCACCAGTGTATGTAATCAGACGTGTCACACTTCCACAGATGTAAATTGGGTTTATTTAAAAAGGAAAATTAAATTAAGCCTGTTTAGGAATTAATTGTGACTGCCTTGGCTTAATCTATCATATTATCCTATTGTTGGCACATCAGGACAAAATATGAGCTCACACAGTTCTGGAGGGGGAGGGGGAAGGTGCACAGTCACTTTTATATAAGGAGGCAGCAGTAACTTCTTAGAATCATAGCATCATAGAATCATTTGAGTTGGAAGGAACCCGTAAAGGTCATCTAGTCTGACTCCCCTGCAATAAATAGGGATGCCTACAGGTCAATCAGAGTATTCAGGGCCCCTCCAGCCTGACCTTGAATGTCTCCAGGGTTAGGGATCCACCACATCTCTGGGCAACCTGTGCCAGTTCCTCACCACACTGTCAGAAAAAAACTTCCTTATATCCAACCTAAATCTCCCCTCTTTTAGTTTGAAACCATTTCCCCTTTTTCCCCTTGGAAAGATGTCATTTATTCTTATGAAGTTGTTATTCTCTTGAAATAATGTCTTACATCAGCTGATCCTTTTAACAACAGAATCTGTCATTTTATTTATGGAAAGAAGCTAACAAATTGCATCTATGTCAGCAAAAAGATGTTGCATATTGCATGCCTGACAAACTCCTGTGCACTTACATTAAATGGTCAACATTCCTAAGTCAGAGAGTTTACCAACTCCACTAAAAATAAAGCCCATCAAAGCATAGGGTATAATAAGTAGGTCAAAGAGAAAAAATATCCCATTAAAAGTGCTCTGAGAGGAAAAAAGTTGTTAATGCAGTTGCTGCAAAAGCAAAATAAATTATTCTCAGAATGGCATCTTCTGTCTATTCCATGGCCTGGATATTTATGATACAGTTTTTAATGATGGATGAAGAAGTATTACTTTATAGGCAAATGTAGCAGCTCACTGTAAGCTTGTTTTCATAACCGCATTTCAAAATATTTAGTGAAATAACAAGATGACAAAGTCAAGAAACCTTCCTCAGTGTAGAAATCTTTCTAAATGAAAGCCAGCCTTCATGTTTTAACCTGAACTTCATCTGTTCAATGTATCACAGTGTGGAAACCCAGAATTCTGATAGGAAAAATAGTTCCATCCCCCTGGGGTAAATATATTTTCCAAAGTCTAATCCCATATTTGACCTAGTTTGTGTGGCCTTGAGCAAGTCACCTTTCTGGGTATCATCTTCCACACAAGAAAAACAGATTTGATTTGCTCACAGTTACACCACAATCATGAATGCTCTGTCTCAGGCATGCTGAAGATATCAGTGTTGCATAATTACAGAGCACTTCTTGAAATACTAATGCTGGTAAATGCAGTACAACACACTTTCTCAACCTTTAGTATCCTTAAATTTCTCAGTCAGAACAGGGGCTATAGGGTGTTTACACCAGCTTGGTACTTACTGACCTACTACAGAGTAGTGCCTTAGAAGAACTGTCTGAATTGAAGCTGAAGCAAAATCCCCATCGCTTCTTTGTGTTTGAAGCAGAAGAACGTGTTGCTTACTAGTGACAGAAACTCAGCACAGGACTTGCTTGTGTTTAGTGAGGGTATGATATAATAAAGTGGCCTTTATTAATGATTGAAAATACGCAGACTCTTTAGTTTTAGGGAGACGATAAGCCTCACTTGTTTTCACATAAGAAAAGGACAGTTTACCTGAAGACTTTAGGCTGGAAACAATCGTCTACAGCAATGAAAAATATGGAAAAGATTTTACGGAGTGCTTTCAAAATTCTCTGCAATGCAAGTGAAACTGATGGAAAGACAGAAAAGAGCTACTGGAAAGAGAGAACAAAAATTAGTACGATTTAGTGCAATTTAGAGCAAATATCAGTGGTGAGCTTGTACACATCCCACCCACCTATCCCCAGCTATTGCTAACGTTCTCCAGTTTCTGAGTACTGAGATGCCCACATGGCCCACCTATGGAAAATGTGCACTATATGTGTATAGTTAGGTGGGCTTAGAAATTTCCAACATTTGTAAAATTATGTTCATAAATGTGTACTTACTTTTTCTAAGAGTGATCTGGCAGTTTCTCTGTTACATTGCTAAAATTATACCCTGATATATATTTTGATGACTGGAGTTTACATACCTGTCCTTAGTAAATCAGAAAAAGCACTTAAATCTTGATCTAATAGAAAACAATGTGAACTGTACAATTCCTCCCTGCTACAGTAGATATCTTATGGCTGGAGCATTTTTGGTACCAAAAAAAAAAGTACAGTCTCTGTAGACCATTAAAGCAGTATCGGTCCTGTTCAGTGACGACTTCTTTATTTGAAGAAAATCAGTCAGTTGCATCTGAATAAACTGAATCACAAAGATAATGGGATGAACTTTTTACAAAAGCCAGGGTCTACACAGATGTATTTATCCAAATTTAAAAGAAAAGGATAAACTTTGCTTTGAATCTCACCGTGCTAGACTTGAATGTGACTGTGACAAATTAACTTTGGATACAGTCCCAGAAAAGAGTTAAAATTGAATTACAGTCTCATACCAGATTAAAATGGATTTAATGTCACCCTTGCAAAGAAGAGAAAAAGAGCTGGCCTCTGTGGTTACCTGAAATGGATGAAGATACAGATCCATCTTAGAACTTCAAACCAAACTCCTTGATATTATTGAAATAATGCATTGCTAGAGAAGCAGAGTTCCTCTTTAAAGTATTATGGTCTTAATTCTCTGCAGTGTTAGGTCATAAGTGATGTTGATCTTGACCAAGGGGAATAAGTAGTAAGTGTGGATGAAATTAGATGGGCCTAATGACACAACTCATTTTGAGATAAGTTTAGATCAGCTGAAGGGTCTGGGTCAGCATTTTTTGACCAGAGGCAATCAGGATATTTGCTAGAAGAAGGTAATTAGACATCCTGGAATCACGAGTTGCCCAGCTGGAAGCTAATGAGTTATGGAGCCCAAATGAAGGAGAAACAGAGCCTAATTAAGCTAAATAGGAATTCCTGCAGGAGAAGGGAAATGTCAAAGAGCAGAAACAAAAATGTCTACCAACACTTCTTAAACAAAAGAAAAATCTGCCTTTCTAATGTAATTATTTCTGTTTTTATTTCAAATCTGAAACCACCTTCTGTCTCTCTCTATCCCTCATCTTCTGTCCAAGTCAACACTCTCTTCTCCTTCATTGTGAGTGTAGCATTAGTAGTTTTCCAGTTGGGCAGCACAACATCTTTTCATGGAATTTTCTGTACAGGGAAGGAAAGTGGAAGGGAAGTATCACTGGCAGTATCAGCAAGGAATGACTCTCCTTAAATGCACAAATTTGAACTTTATCACCCCTGAACTGGTTCCATACTAAACCGTGAAAGACATCCTATTTGGAACTATAATTCTGCTTTCACTTTTTATAGTCTCTCAGACTCTTTCTACACTCTCACTATTTACTACATAAATCTAGACAGCTGTGAAACTTGCAGAAAGTTTATTTTGGGTTGAATGGCTTAAAAAGGACATCTCTGGGCCCAAGTAAATCTTTGAAATATGTGTTGAATTTTGAGTCTGGATGTGGGTCCAAAGTTATCTCCAGTCCCTGCGTATAAAAATAGGAAAGCAGAAGCTACACTCTTCTGGAATGTATCCTGTGTTCTCTATACACAGTCTCTTAACAGGCAGAAGCAAAAACCCCTGCAGAGAAATGTCCTGAACCCTGACTGCATAGAAAGAAAGTGAGGAGCTGGGAATGCTCAGACACTACTCTCAGCAGTGCCCTCAGTTGTGTTTTGGAATTGCATTGCACTGAGACAGTGTCAAGACAGCTGTGTCAACAGATAACACTTGCATTCAGAGATGGTAAGATTTTAAAAATGGTTGCTTAAAATGAAATACATAAATTAGTGTCTTTGATTAACATCTTAAGTGACAGATGGTTACCTTGAAATTTGTCTATTTATTTAGCTATGTTAGCTGAAATATAAAAGTCAAACTTCAGCCACTGACTCTTAAAACTTATGGTCTTTACCTGTGAAAAAGTGTAGGGGAGCTAATGAGGATTATCTGGTATTTTACGTGTCACATACAGTCTCACTGTGACATGCACAAGAGGAGCAAGGAACTGCCTACGTTGGAAATTACACTTGGGTACTGTCTGATCCAACACCCTTCTCAAGGGAGAGTTAGAGTCCAAGGCAGAGCAAAGCTAGGTCAAACATGAGACATAAAGGAGTGGCTTTTGCTTACTTCATCTTTACAGATACACACATTTCATGCATGCACAGTGCAGCCCTGGTTTGCAGTCTCAATATAAACCAGTCTGCAGCACTGCCTTCATTTTCAGGCTACCCTCAGTATCTCTCTCTGCTCAGCACAGTGTTTTCTCATGGGCTGGCACTGCAGATGATCTAGATTTCTGTGCAGAAATTTGTAGGATCATTTTGGGAATGCCTATTTTATCTGGCTTGTGCTCAGTTCAATGTCACCCATGCCTGCATTTATATGCATTTGTATTTATTGCCTGAATGTAACGGCAAAAGCGTGTGTACACAAAGAAATAAATCAGATGTAAATGATTCACTGAAAATAAAGCAGATTCTTCTTTTTCCACATTCCCTTTCCATGCAAGGAAGTGGGAGAGAGCTAGAAGTTTTAGTGAAACTCAATGAAGAGCACAGAAAAATGGCAAAATGACAAGACTTGCATAGGAAAGAAGACAAATTACAATCCGTTATAAGGTCTGACCTTGCTAAAAACACAGACATCAGGCAGCTCCCAGTGTGAGAGAATTTCATAGCACATATTCAACTCCAGATGATTCTTTACACATCGTTGACAGCAAAGAAAAACTCCAAAATTAAAACGGGAGCTGCTGAGGATGTATCTTGAAATCCATAATGGTAAATCTTGGGGCAAGAAGGAGAAGAAAAGGGTAACAGGAATGAGATGGAGAACTGAGGTCATAATTCAGTATAACCCATCAAGGCAGCCTAATTCTTACTCCAGTATGTTACAGCCTAAATAGGTTAAGTTGGATCAAAAAGTCTTTTGCTGGATTGCTTTTTCAGTATTTGCCAGCTTCAACATTTGGCTAGGATATTTTCACGACTACCCTATAGACACTTTGGAATTTCAGGCTTCTCACTGAAAAATAAAGATCTGGAGAAGGGATAATTGCATCTCTTCAACCTAGCCATGTACATAGTTTCATCAAATAAAGGAAGAAGGTAGGTGCCACTATTTTACATTTTAGAGTTAGGAACAGAAACTATAGAGTCAATAGTTTTCCCAAGATCTTTGGTTGGCTTGGGTAGCTAGCCTCTCCTCCTGAATTCCCAGTTCAGTGACACCTCAGGATCAGTCATGTTATTCATTTCTTTGTTGGGATACTGTGAAGGCAGTGGAAAACTGGACAGGTAGACCTGGCCTCCTGTTGGTGCTTGCAATAAAATAAGAGCTATATAAGAACTATTCTGTTAGGAAGGTTAGCAAGAGTGATACGAATCTCCTGATGGAATCACTAAAGAATTTGTTACTCTGCAAATGTGCAAACTCAACAAGCTGATCTTCCTTATGGGAAGACTGGTGATAGCAGCTTGGAAGACAGATCTTTCTTTTCTCTGGTGGGGTGGGGTAGTAGGGAAGAGCAAGCAAGCATCTTTAGTGCTTGATTTAGTGTTTGGGAATCATTCCCGAGGCAGGAGGGGTGGAACTAGATGATTTTTGAGGTCCCTTCCAACCCAAGCCATTCTATGATCCTATGATTCTATGACTTTATGTTTCTATGATTCTAAGATCCTTGATGAGAGAAACAGTCTACCCTCTCCCAGTTTAAAGCCATTTTCCCTCGTCCTGTTTCTACATGCCCTTACAAAAAGTCTCTCCCCAGTTTTCCTGTGGGCCCCCTTCAGATACTAGAAAGCCGCTGTAAGGTCTCCCTGGAGCATTCTCTTGTTTAGGCTGAGAAGTCCCAACTCTATTAGCATGCCCTTGTGTGGGAGGTGCTCAAACCCTGGAATTGTCTTCATAGCCTTCCTCTGGACCCACTGTCCATGTCATCTTTTTATTCATGTTTCCTTATATTATGCCCCTCATCTAATATCCCTCACATCCCATGGCTACTCATATCTTCAACTCTCTTTGCCTTCCCTTCTGCATTCAATAATTTTGTACACCATTTCAAACTCTGTGCTGGCCCTAGTACCTCCACAAAGTTCATGGGTTGAAGCCAAAGCCTGTTTTGCTTGTTCCTCAGCCTGCCCAATCCACTTGCTCTCTTGCCTTTGTGTGTCTCTGAGCTGTCATCAGTGCTTCTTGGATGGCCTAGCCTGCTCTGTGTACAAACCTGTCAGCCATACCAACAGAGCTCAGTCATAACACCTGTTGGGGTTTCCAAACAGAAAGGAAGCCAGTCACCAGCAGCAGAGAGAAGAATTGTCAGCCTGGCAGTGGGCTGTTGGAAGCCACACATAGGAAGGAAGAGAGTCAAAGTGGAGATCAGGGCTGGATGACACTGAAGTCTGAACTTCAGAACTATTCCTACACTCTTCCAGAAGGCAGCAATTCTCTGCTGCGGGACTGATAGCACTTCCATGTCTCCTTGGGTTTATACACTCACATTTGCCCTGTCACCAGTCTGCTGAGTGCCTGTTTGAACGTCGCTCCCTGGTGATCACTGCTTCATACTATGAAGAGGTCCCTAGATGTCATTTGCCAGATGGGAACATCATGCAAATTGGGCTTCACCATACATGGATGAAGCGGCATTGAGTCTGAAGTGTTGAATATCAGTGGTGCAGATAAATGCCACTCAACTTCTGCCCTTCAGCCTGTTTAATTTAAATGCAAATATATGCTTCCACTGCCAAGAGTTAACACCGATAGGCCAAAAACAGAGCTGGTTGATCTGGGGGAAGCTTAGCTGACCTCTGCTGCTTTCAGATTTGATGTACAGGATTCATGTGGAAGGTTGTTCTTCTTTCTCATCATGATCAGATCGAAGAATGCCCAGGACAACATACTACTTTGTCTTCAATACCTCCTTTGTGCTGTGATGTATGTTTTATTCTTTCTGGATATGTCACAAAGAGGGAAGTAAAAACAAAGCATAACAAGTGGATATACTGTAGAAAACAAGATATAAAAAGGAGAAGAAAGGAACTAACTCTCAGGGGAATTTGTGAAATACTGGAGCCCATTTTCTGCAAAGCAAGATTTCTGGATCTAAGATAAAAGGTAAAAGAAAAGGAAACATCACCTACTAAACCTAAAATAGGACTCCTGCAATTGTGTGTCAGTTTGCAGTCAAAACACTGACAGTGAGAAAACATGGAGGTAAATCCCTGGGTTCACATTTTAAAAGTTGGGAAAAAAAAAAAAAAAGCTGGAAGCACACACATATGGCACTCTGTCTCCCTCTTCTGGCGTGCCTTTCATACAATTTCTAATCAGAGAAATTCATGGACTGGCTGATATAAAGGACCCATCACCTCTTGGGCACTTTCTCTGTAAGGGTCAGAAGGACCTGTGGCTGAACCTGGAATATCCACAGCTCATCAGCTTGGGATAAAAGGCCTTCATTTTATCCCAGGTTTGGGAAATATGCAACAGCTCTGTTGCATAGGAGTTGTTGCTGTAGGTGATCTGATCAGGACCAGGAACCTTTTGGACTGCACATACTTTTATTCTATTTTTATTTTAAATATTTTTATTTTATTTTATTTTATTTTATTTCATTTTACTTTTCCTTGAACACTGCACTGCTCTAGAATATATTCCTTTTGCCCAGCTAGAGTCACACGTTCAGTTCACTTGGTTCTTCATGATAAGAAAAGAATGTTTTTTTGTACACATTTTCTGTATTTTTTTTTCAATTAAAGTCAAGGCAGTATCAAACTTTTTTTCCCTTTCTCTACTTAACTTTTTTCCTCTTTTATGTTTCACAAGTTATGCCCACTCTTTCATTTTCAATGTTTCAATAAGGATCTAAAGTAAAACTACTGTCAGTGTGCTGCAGCTGTACAGTATATAAGATCTGTAGTGTTGAGCCTGACTTCTTCATGTACTGGTTCCATTAGAAGGTTTATATCAAAGTGTTAAAGTCAGCCTCATGGATAAGATAATGACTCTGATAAGATGAAGATGTAAGGCCTGATCCTATTCTTATGGTTTTTTTTTTTTTTTTTTTTTTGTTTTTTTTTTTGAACTATAGACTTCCCAAATCACCATAAACTCCCCACTGGAGCTATTATACACTTTCCCTTGAGTGGTCCTTCTTACAGAAACTCAGGAACGACTTATATGTAATTTGAAAAAGGTCCAGTGGATCTTTGAATCTTTATGTTCCACAGCAGTGATCAGGGATAAAGGTATTGAGACAAAGTCATTGAAGAATTTTGAACATTTTTTTCCATTTTCTATTGTAACAACAAACCCAATGTATGTAAAAGGCAGCAATGTTTTCCTATTCAAGCAGCATACATATTAAACTTCAAGAAGGAGTTTTTCTTTAGCTGTAAAAGCTGTAGTTGCTGGTAAGACCTATGAAAATTTGAGACTCTTTACCAGGGAATGGAAGTATTTTCACTCCTAGGGTGCTCTTCCCACTTGTTCCTGGAGAATGGTCCCTGGGGATGCCAATCTTAGTTCCAGTCTGGGGACAGTGTGTCATGTGCTGAGTACAGATGATGATGTATCATTGCAGAATTGAACTGACCATAAAGAGAAAAACATACAAGGTTTTATTTGCTGAAATTATCAATACTGTATGAAATTGTACTGTGGCTTATGATCTAAATCCTGTGTTCAAGGAAACAGACTGTTCCCAGCTGTGCCACAGCCAGTGTCTGGGAGATGAGGAAATACGCACCTCAGCAGTCTCTGCGATAGTATCTTGAAGGGTTTTTCTTTCTCACTTCTAACCCCTGTAGCTGCCTCTGTCATTTCCATCTCATCCTCCACAAGCCCTGGAAGAGGGCACAAAGACTTTGAAAATATGTCCTGGTAGGTGGGGAAGATCAAGGCACAGAATACAAAATGCATTACAGAGGCTTCAAAGCATGGAGTTTGAATCCTTCCCTGGCTGGGCTCAGAGCAGTTATAAGAAAACAACTCTCAAACTGAGATTTTATTGCTGTTTGATGACAGTGAAGGCTAATGCCAGTACCATAGCAGCTGGATTATCAACGGCACTGCTAGCAGTAAAGGATATTGCTGTTGGCCAAAAAGCTAACAACCCACTGGGTTTCAGGGAGCAAAACAAATTTGCTAAGACATCAGACCAGCCAGGAGCTAGTGGCATTGTCTCCATATCAGGTGACACCTGCACAGTCCTTGATAAAGTCTGAAATAAGTAGTATTAGATTTGTCCATTCATTTAGCCACAGAAAGTCACCTTTGATTTTTGCTTTGTCTAGAATTGTAGAATCATGGAAACTTTGAGTTGGAAAAGACCTTTAAAAGTCATCTAGTCCAACTGCCATGCAATGAACAGGGTCACATACAGCTCGAGTAGGTTGCTCAGATCCTGGTCCAGCCTGGCCTTGAATGTCTCCAGGGACAGGGTTTCCATACCTCTGGGCAACCTATTCTAGCGCCACACCACCCTCACTGCAAAAGACTTTTTCCTTATCACCAACCCAGTCTAGTTCAGAACAGTTTTGTCAAGTCATCTTAATCTGGATTTCCAGGACCACTTTTGTTATGCTAGCCTCTGATTTCATGTGGTTCCCTAGACAATATCAAGTTTTTTATGCTGTATCTCTCTCCCATGCTTCACCTTCTGAAGCTTTCCCATGTTCATTTCCCACCCACAGCTGTACCCCAGAGACCTCTACCAGTAGATACCTGCATCTTAGACATTCTTCTTCTGTCTCTTCTTTTGGTTTTCTCTAGTGCAACACAAATGGTTTTTGATACTGTAGCTAAAAAAAAGAAAAAATATTACTTTACTGAGAATGAGAACTTGAACCAAACAAAATAAATGGTTTTGACAAAATGTATTCTTATTTTTTGTATTCTTATTTTCTCACAGAGAAAATGTGAAACAACTATGCTTGATAAAAAAAAATAAAATTACTTAAGACTGAAAATGAAAATGTTAAAATAAAATAATTCTTTCTCCTTTTGGTCTCAAAGCAACTTTCAAAATAAAATTAAACAAAGCCAAAACCAAAACAAGCAAATAGACAACAATGACAACAAAATGAACACAAAAATAAATTATTTGGGGGGTAAAATGTTTTTTGTTTTTTTTTTTAGTTTTACTTATGCATTTATTTTATTTATTTTAGCTAAAGCAGCCTCTATACCCAATCTGAATTTGCTAATAGTTCAAGTCATTTTCAAATTTTATTTTTATGTAATAGATAATTATCCATTTGAAAAATTCTTATGGCTCAGACTTTGTAAAGAAGTCTTAATTTCTGAGAGAAATCTTTCTGTGGAATATTTGATCTCTGGAGTCAGTACATCTTTTTTTTTTTTTTTTTTTTTTTTTGGTATTCTGTCTTTTATGGCTACTCCTCTATGAACGAAAAAAGGAAGGGTGGAAGGGCAAGTCTGTTGGTGTATTGGATGTTCTTATTGCACTTCTTGTAGTACATTCCCTTTTGTGCAGAATGTCAGACACTGCTCCTAGGATTCCTTGCTGTTTCGTTTTTTCAGCCCATTGGAATTGTTTTTTTTAATTTGTGTCAGTATTAAAAAATAAAAAAAAAAGTGTCTGTTTTTTAATTTTTTTTATTTTTTTATATAATAATAATTAAAAAGGAAACAGATCCTGAAGTATCATGGAAAAACATTGGCAGCAAAATGAAAGTCTTCAGCAGAAATGTTATTTATGCTTTGTGGATATCTTACTTTCACTTCTGATTTTAGCTACAGAAGTATACATCTGTAGAGACCTGAAGACTACAGAAGAGTTTAAGTATTTACTCAGAAAAGTCCAATATCATCTGGGAGTGATATGTGGAAGAAAAGACTTCTGTCCATGGTGCTATTGGGAAAAATAACAGCCTAGGAAGGGGATTTTTCCCTGGAAATTAAGGGAAAACTTAACTATCAGCCATTCACATATAAACTAGCCTACAAAAATCAGTGCTATAATTTATAGTGTCTGCTGTACTGGTACAGGAAGGCTGTGGTCTGCAAGCAACACTAAGTTTCTCCAAGCAAAGATTTGAGAGCAGTCATTGCCTTGGAAAGGCTAAAAATCCACACAGAGTAAAGTGAGAAGAGACTGCAAACACCATCTGAATCTCTCTATTTGAATCAGAAACAATGAAAGGTGTAAGCGACCTGAGAAAAGGTCACACGTGGGATATAGCAAGCCTGGAAAACGAACCCTTAATTTCTAAGCCACAAAACCTCTTCAGTTAGGCTAAGAAGCACATCTTTGTCTTAAGATGCCTAACAGATATTTCACTGTATGTGCTATAGCATGCACAAAAGTATAGAAAATGTTGTGGGTCAGTCTGTTGAAATACAGCTGCAGATTAAGCTAAAAACAAGGAAAATCGCCTTTTTACATGAACTGGTCTCTGAACATGAAAAGGTTCCCTGCCATAACTTTATTCAAGGGCTTTGATATTTCATAGTGACAACGGACTGACATTTACCAGATGGACTATAGGAAATTTTCAAATGTGATAGGCTCAATCAAGTCTCTGGCAACTAAATACAGTGTCTACTTGGTGGATTAAACCCATAAAACTTCTTATTTGCTAATCTTCCTCTAATAATGACCATCATAGGCATCAGACCGGTGTAGAGTTCTCAATGTTGGACAGAAGTAGGATAAAATATCTTCTTGGTATGTCTAATTTTAAACAATTGCAGACAGAACTAGTTTTGGAGTGCATTAGGCTGTTTGGACATAATGAACTGAGCTGTTCCAGAATAATTGCTCTGCAATTTAATCTTTAAAACTGTGTGTGGAGGGAGAAGGTGAGTAGTGTGGGAGACTACCCAAAATCTTGCTATTACTGTGCCTTTTTAGTTTCAGGTGAGCACAAAATGAAACAAACCCATGAAATGTTGATTTTAATTTTGCATATCCAAAGTCCAGGTTGTGAAGATCTGCCACACAAAAACATGACATTTTCAGCTTGGTTGTGGTGAAATTGAATGATTGGTCCTCTTTGTTCCACTGATTTGTAATCTGTTGAAGTATATATTTAAATGCTTGTAAACTCTCTATGCTATGTAATCAATATAGTATCTGGATACTTTTTACCTTGATAGACAAGTTGTTCAATTTGCATGTCGAGCACTGAAAGTTGCATTTAGGTACAGATGTCAAGCCAATATTCAGAGGAATGGGGGTACGTGAAGTACATCTAGCCTAGTCTATGAGGAGATAATAGGGTAAGCTGCCAGTGTTGTTGCAGAAAGACTGACAGTGGCATTCATTTTGCTGCTTAATTTTCACCATCAACAAAATGGAGCTATTTTAGCTCATCTAACCCTCAACATAATGCAGCAGTTAAACAAGTTAATATTCATAACACATTCAAGGAATGTATGGTATGTAAAACTCAGGATCAGAAGCTTTTGGGAACAATGTTTGTCTTTCTGCTGTGTGGTAGTATAACAAGTAGCAGCAGAATTCCTTGTACAGAATAGGGTTGCTAGGCACTGTGTCCATATAAAAATTAAGTCTTAATGACACGTCAACAACATACGTCACTGGATATTTAAAATGTTTTTGCTTCAAAGTGAGCTTAAGTGCTTTGCTGAACTGAAGCCACAAGTACTAAATGGCTATCTGAATAGAAAAATGCCAGAGGAAAGTGGTCTTAAAAGAATGAAGTGGAACTGTTCCTGAGAATGATAAACCAGTATGAAATGAACCACAAAAATAGTTCTAAAAATGGGGAGCAGATAGAAAAATATAGCAAATTATAGTACTAATACTGTTCTTCTAAGTTTTGTGAATATTAATTTATTTTCAGTGAGGACTTGTTTTGATATCAAGGCTTTCTACCCCACTGACAAGCATGTTTCAGGGCTTGCAGGCCCTCAGATATGCCACTGCTGAGGATAGCAACAGGAGCTGAATACAGTAAACAGAACTATAGTGATGAGGTCACAGTGCTGATTGCTTTGATTGCTTTCTTCCTCTTGGAAATCCAAGTGTCCAGCCTGGATGATTAAGGATAACTGAGGGGAAGCACAATGATATGAGCCAGGATGTAGGTCTCATGGAAAAATAAATACTGTGGGAGATACAGGTCCCATCATCAATCCTATTAAATGTTGTTCTGACAAGGTGTGGGTATAGAATGAAGGATGTAGTGTAGCTATCTAGGATGTAAAAAGGAGGGAAGTAGAAGGCAGTCACAGATGAAATCGAACAGCAGTAATAAAGTCCTGACTCTAAAACTGCAGTTAAAAAGAAGAGACTGCCTGGGCTAAATAGCACTTCAAAATCTGTGAGCAGAAAGTCTAAGTAATTTTTAACTCTAGATATTTCTTTATTCCTATTATGTGTTTTAAACCGGCTTTTCATTATGTATTTTTCTCTCTTCTGTCTTTCTTTTTTCCCCTTCTTCAACAACACTAGAAATGCAAAGAAATGTTCCAACTTCTGAAAATGAATAATAGAAAGAAAACCTGATAGAAAAAAAACAGCCTCTAAACCATTATTAAAGTTCCCTAGTCCTAAGCCTGTTCATTGTTCCAGACAGAAAATTACTGCAATATATAAATAAATCAAAGTAATAATATCAAAAAAAAAAAAAAAAAAAAAAAAAAAAAGTAGAGAAATCTCAGGAATTAAGAATAAGCTGTAGAAAGTGAGAATTTGACAGTGACCAAACCATGAAGAAACTGAAGAAGCTGAAAGACTCATAGCCAGTTGCTAATTATATCCTATTTACAGCATTAGTCTCCTTCACAAGCTCACCAAGAGGTAGGAAAAAAACACATCAACACATCAAGTGTTTATTCTTTTGTATTAAACACACAGATGAAAATCATGCATCTTACATTAGTGCCTCAATAGCGACAGGACAGGAAAATGTAGTGAGAGCAATGAATAACTCAGCAGATTCCTAATTGCAGTAGGATAGCAGTAGTGCAGGAACTATGTTTAACGGATTAGAAAGCATTCTGTAAAATAATGTGGACAATTGTAAAAGGTCAGAGAAGTCAGTGTTACCTCCTGAGAATGTGGCCAGAGACTCATGATCAGCCCTCTAAGACACATAAACTCCTAGTCTGCTGGCCTATGGCAGCTAGTGGTAGGAGGCCCGATACAAGGCTTCCTTGTTAATGGATCTCACTCCCTGATGGAGCTGTAATATTTAGCAAGGATGACATCTGGATGTGGATGAATATCATAAAAGAAAATAAGCAGAAGAAGAAATTAAACTCAGTTACAGAACTTGTTCTCACTTTCTGATCAACCACTGTATTTTATAATCAGAACATTAGGTATAGAAGAAGGATCTTCTGAAGAATTTGGAGAATTATCTGAAGTTAACTGTGAATAATTTTATGTTCCAGCTAGCAGTGCAATAGAATTTGTGTCAGTAAGGCAGTTAACTTCCCATTTATGTGGAATGACACAAGTCATTGGCTATTCCATGTTTTCCAGTACTTTTGCAAAATATATGTTTTCAAATGGAATTAGAAATTGTTTCTAAAAATTATACAATTTTTTCTCAGATGGTTAGACGAATTGACTCTTAGAGGTCTGAATGTATGAAGTGAAAGTGGCTGTTGGATACAAAGCTCATCCTCTCCCTCTCCCCTTCCCGTCTCCCCTTCCCCTCTCTACTTAGCCCTCCCCCTTACCCTTCCCACTTCATTTCTCCATATATAATTTCTTTGAGGACATTTTCTTTGACCTCTCAATTTCCCATCACATGCAGATGTCTCTCCGTGTGTATTTTTGATATTATTGAAGTCCCAGACATTCATGGCCCTTTGTCCTCAGCCTCACTCCTTGTGTTTAGAAAAGGAAGAGGGCTGACTAAAGGCAGTAATGGATTAAAATTCAATCCATAAAGTTGATTGTCAGTGAAAGGAAGTCAGTTCCAGCATGAGAAATTAGGGAGCACTGATAACAGAGAGGAAGAGGTGCTATGGACTTCTTGATGATACCTATGCAGATCCAGGAGCTAGTCTAGCAGCTAGGTGAATGCTCAGTGCTACAGACTACATAGCAAAACTCAAAGATCCTATGTACCATGAGGTCAGCCACTTCCTTTTGTCAACAGTGATGTGCTAGTGCAAGTGCACTGAGGCATGTGAATAGAACAGGTCTTAAAATTTTAACTTAATTTGGAAAATTTTAGCCGAACAGTCTCTTCATCTTTCCATGCAGGAGTTTTCATCTTATAGGAAATAGCTTTCAGAGCACTCCTGCAGTGAGTGTGGGGCCTTTCTGTAAATGACATTCACTATCATCAGTGGCTAATCAGAGACTGAATCTTTTTGCTGCCATTTCATCCTGCAACCCAAAAGCATTACCGACTATTTTACTTTGTATACAATGGTATTTTACTGTGTCCTTTTACAACCTGCTGTTCTTCATAGGTCATTCTTGAAAATGGAGGCAGTAATATATGCTTTGCTTTCTTTCTGCACTATATAGTATTTTAGAGAGCTCCTTCCTACCACAGCTCACTTTTCTCCTAATCATGCTAATGTTTCTGATTCTTTTCATTTTGTCCTTACTTGAAGCATTCACATGTGATCCTAAGCATTTTCACTTGCTCTTCACAGTATCTTTTCCAATTTCTCTCATAGTCTCTTTGAGCTGAGGTGACCAAAAGTAAATGTAGTATTCAAAGAGAGAACACTTTGTACAGTGGGTTTTGTACGACATAATATAATTTGTCCATGCTATTCACAATTTCCTTTCCTGTACAGACAAACATCTTATTTTCTGCTTCTGCACACAGAGCAGATGTATTCATTGAATGATCCATAATGATGCCTAGAACTCTTTTCCTAAGAAATAACAGCTAATTCTAAATCCAACAGTATGTATCGGTAGCTCAAATTGTTCCTTCCAGTGTTCATTACCTTGCACTTGTCTAAAATGAATCTAATCTGTCCTTGTGTTGCCAAGTTTTCTAGCTTGATTGGTCTTTTTGGAATTTCTCACCTCATTTCTGCAAAAGGATTTTGTTCCACTAGACAATATTGCAGCTTGCTTTGGTCATCCCCTCTTACTGGTATGCAATAGTAACACAATGGTGCTGATTTATTGCACTTGTTCCTACATCAACACATTGTATGGAGAGCACTTTGGAAATAATATGAGAAGTATAACCACCTTTTCTGCCACCCTGGAGGGCAAAGGAATGGTTGTGGCTGCACAAAGAGAGGGCAGCTTTTTGGGATGTGCAGTTACAAGGCAATACCCTAATTCATTTCCTTTCTTAGTTGATCTTCTCCTGCATTATCTTTGTGAAATTCATAGCTGTACAGCCCTGGGTGTTGTGCAGCTGGTTTAAGCCCAGGAGCAGAAGCCCCTCTGGGCTGTAAGTGCAAAAGTATGTGGTGCAGTTACAGCAGTTCTGGCATCTTTGTATTTTGCTGTTGCTCAATGGTACTGACAATACAGGGTTTCTGATCTCCTGTAGTTTTTGACCCATATTTGTAGTCTATCTAACAGCAATTGTCATCTCATTATTTCATGAGAAGATGAAAGCAAGCCAACACATAGAAGCAAGAGCTTAAACCTTGTTATAGTAATTATCCCATTTTCTTAAGCAGGACAAATACATTCAAAAATGGGCAGAACCTATGAGCTAAAGAGACTTGTTGATACAGCCAAGGCCTGTTTTACAACCCTGTCCTGGGAGCAGGGCAGATGGGAAGGCCAGGGAGCAGTCCCAACCCCACACACTGGGGATCAACTTGAAGCTGGGGATGGGCTATGGACTGGGGTAGGGAGAGGTCACAGGGGAGTCTGGGCAGGGCCAGAAAAGCCTGTTAGTGCTCTCAGGTGCATAACAATGAAAATATCAATCATCTCCATGGTTTGGGTGACCTCTAGGTAGGAGGATTGTAAAGGACATGTAACATTACTAAACAGCAATGACAAAAAAGAGAGAATTATGTAACAGAGAAAGTTCCTGACCCAGGGATTGATTATACTGTAGAACAGTTATGACAGAGGAGAAATGTTGATATCTTATCACTTGGGACATTTAAAACAGAGTTGATCAGAGTCTAAGCAAATGCACCATAGAAAAGACTGTGGGGTAGACAGAAAATTCAATGAGCAGCAGGGGTTTTCAATAAAACTATAGTTTGCTTTGCATAGCAAGAAAAGGCTTCACAGCTTATTTACATACTATATTAATCTTTCAACTTTGTTTTGCACTCAATAAACAAACTGAATTCCAACCAGATATCACCATACTGTGCCCATGTGGTAAAGCTATATCTGTATGAATGGTATACAGAGCTATGTTTTAATGAATGAGAAATGGAACAATAGCCTGTCATGATAAATTGGCCGAGCTGCCTGACAGAATGATATATTTCATTATTATATTAGACATAGCCACAACCAACGAAGTAAAAAAAAAAAAAAAAAAAAAAAAGAACTCTTGTTGAACTATTAATTACAGATGGGCTTAAAATAATCTTTATCACTGAAAATATAGGGTAAAACCTTGCCCTTGGATATGCATGCTAAACTCTTGCTGTCTTTGGAATGATTTGTATGAATGTATCCACAGGCAATGTTTATACAATTACTATTTGCTCAAAGAAATAAGCCAGGTAATAATAAAGGATATTCATGATGATTCCATCCATAACACTATGACCTCAAGTCACATAGATAGTCTGATATAACCTGAAACATTTTACAGTATGCAATTATCCTGACAAAATACTGTTTCAAGTTTCATTCATTAAGAGATTCCTCAGGGTCTTGATTTTTCACCTTAAAAAAATAGATTGTCATTATTTCAGGGGGTACAAGAGAACATTTCAACTGAAAGCAGATCCTGAAAAATAAGATAGAGTGAGAGAGAATTAGAAGAAAAGAAGGAAGGGAGGAAGGGAGGAAAAGAGGGAGGAAGAGAGGAAGGGAGGGAGGAAGGTAGGGAGGAAGAAAGGAACTACATTAGAAAAAAAGAAAGGAGAGAGGAAGGAAATCTATCAATTGAAGTCTGTAGACCTGAAATGGCATATCAATTCTTCTGATTTCCATCCATGAAAATCAGGAAGTCACACATGTGTAACATCGAGAAATATGAAGGTTCTTTTTTATAGAGCCTCATATGTTCATGTCTGACACCTACATGAAGATGTTATGAACTAGACAATTTGTTAACTAGGCAACTCACTAAAATGTTGAAGTATAAATTTAAAACAAGTCCTTGATTTTAGGTATTTAGAATTAGGAAATGCAAATGCTTTTAAAATAGTTTCAGATCTTGACTGAAAAAACCTGTATCTTGGAATCCAGAATATACATGTATTTAGAAGGGAATGGCAATTAATTGTGCCCAATGAAAGGCAGACTAAATCATTTCTGACGAGCTGAGCACTGGTCATCTGGAAAACTGGGCTCCTTCAAATGTCTTAAACTGGGCACACAGTATGAATTTACAAATTGAAAATTAACTCTTGAATTTTTATACAGACATGTTTGAAGGCTGCACTAAGAATTCACTAAAGCCACTGAAAATATGGTAGCATCATCAACATTTCTTCTACTATAGGGACTAAAATGGCATTTGCAAAAGATTCTCTGAGTATTAATGGCAATAGTAGTAATAAGATTATTAAGACACTATTTAATTATGCAGAAATGAGCTTTGTCAAGACTTTTTGCAAGTACATTTTGACTTCTGCTCATCTATAAAGAGCTAGGATACAAGCAGGCTCTGGAATACTTTAGTATCTGGCTCAACATCTTTTAAAATTAAACATAAGACTCCAGTTGATTTCAGGGGATGTTGAAACCATTTTTACTGTTCAACAACAGTAGCAGTCATTCCTTTTTCTTCATCTGTAAAATAAAATGATTTTCATTTGTAAACTTCTGCATAACAATAATGCAGCTAAGGACCTTAATCATGAGAATTATTGTTGCTTAGTCTTAACCTTGGATTCATGTATGAATACACCCAGAAGGGTATTGGAAGCTTTCAATACAATGACTCCTATGAACACTAGCGAGACAGCTCCAAGCCTTTAATAGCTTCGTGTTGTGCTATGACTGCTACATTTCATAGAATCATAGATTCATATAATCACTAAGGTTGGAAAAGACCTCTAAGATCATCCAGTCCAACAGTCCACCTATCACCAGTATTTCTCACTAAACCATGTCCCTCAGTACAACATCTGAACATTTCTCAAACACCTTCAGGAACAGTATTCAGCACCACCAGATCCCTGGGCAGCCTGTTCTAGTACCTGACCACTCTCTCAGAAAAGTATTTCCTAGTTCCCAACTCGAATCTCCCCTGGCACAACTTGAGGCCATTCCCCCTAGCCCTTATTGCTAACTACATAGGAGAAGAAGCCAACTCCCACCTCACCAGAACCTCCCTTAAAGTAGTTTTGGAAAGTGATAGGGTCTCCCCTGAGCCTTCTCTTCTCCAGACTGAATGATTCCAGCTCCCACAGTCATTCCTCATAAGGCTTGTGCTCCAGACCCCCCACAGCTCCATTGGCTTTCTCTGAACATGCTCCAGGGCCTCCATGTCTTTCTTGTAGTGAGGGGTCCAAAACTGAACATAGTACTTGAAGTCTAGCTTCACCTGGGCTGAGTAGAGAGGGAAGATCACTTCCCTGCTCCTGCTGGCAGTGCTACTTGTGAAACAAGCCAGAGTGCCATTGGCCTTCTTGGCCACCTAGGCACACTACTGGCTCATGTTCAGCCAAGTATCAACCAGTACCCCCAGATACATTTCCTCTATACAGTCTTTCAGCCACTCTGCCTCAAGCCTGTAGCACTGCCTGGGATTGCTGAGATTGATGTGCAGGACCTGGCGCTTGGACGTGTTGAACTTCATCCTATTGGCCTCAGCTCATCTATCCTGCCTACACAGATCCCTGTGTAGGACCTTCCTACGCCCAGGCAGATTGACACTTCCTCCCAACTTGGTGCAATCTGCAAACTTACTCAGTGCCCTCATCCAGGTCATCAATAAAGATATTTCATTCACGAATGTCTTTCCTGAATTGAGTTTTTACCAGCTAGAAATTTTGCCTCTTTGACTCAGTTGGTTAGCATGAGTCAGTTCAGTTTTCACTGTCATCTTCTGAACTGAACTTTATTTGGTCTGTTGTCTCATGCTCTTTTGTGTTCAAAAGTTTATTGTAGCAGCTGCAGGAAAGCTGCAATGAAATATTAGCTAACTTCTAATTAGTTTTTATGAAAAACTTTCTGAATTACTACAAAATATTTCTATACAGTACAATCTACTTAGGTTCTAGTTCTGTGATAATTTATATACGTGCTAATTTATTCTTGGTGGTTTGAAGGTCTGCAGTAAAAATATCAAGCCTATCAGGAGTATTTCAAGAAGGGTGCTATGAAACAGAGAAACTTCAAATCATGATCATTCATCTTTTTTTCCTCCTTTAACAGAAAAAGATTCGATTTCTGAGGAATCAGTTAAGTACTTATTTAACTCCACTTGGGTTGCTGTCAGGCCTGGCCTTAGCATGTAAAGTAAAGAAGCTAGACACATTGTGGTATCAGTATCAGGAGATGATATAGAGTAGCACAAAAAAAGCAGAGTCAAGCAGTATATTTCTAAATACCTCTGGAACTCCAGGTCTACCAAGAAAATGTATTATAAAGGTGTTTGCAGGCAGAATGCAAAAAAAAAGACAGAACTTGAGTTAAAAGAGCAGTGGAAACCTCCTACCACAGCTTCCTGCCTCTGTCTTTATGTGTGAGCATATTATTCTGTTACAGATCACCAAGTTATAGATCATTTGTTAAAATGCTGATGTAAGGCATAGCACAGTAGAAATCATCTGCTGTACGTGCAGGCTGTAAAGGACCTGTAACGCTTAGGACTAAACTTTCCGGACTTCAGTTTGTCTGACTTATACAAGTATCTGTTGTGACTGAATAGCCTTATCAGCTATTGGTTTGAGCTGCAAAACCCTCTTGGATTTGCTTGAGATATACTGACAGAGGTAAAAGCCTTTCCCATAGATTCACCTCTGTGCCAAGAACATCCATGCCGTGACATGAAATACTCCTGTTGTGTTTTCATATGCCCTGCCCAGTGCAGCAGGCATAAGCGAGTCAAGTGTCAAGGAGCAGGCCCAAGAGCCAGGTGAGAGATGTGCTTCATCACGTCACTGTGCACACTGTGCACAACAAGGCCCTGCTCTGGCTTGAGTTCAATGCCCTCTGTGGCAATATGTTTTCACTTCTAGGGCAGAGGAATTGGCCTCAGAGCAAATGGCACTTTATCTCTTGTTCTATTTTTCACTTCTAGGTAAATAGAATATTAGAAGTGGAAGATTAAGATCGCTTCATTAAGTAGTCAAAATCTGACACATAGCAGAATATGAAAACCAAGAAGTAATATGCTCAATATTAGATTTTCAGCAAAATTCTACATCATTTTTCATTTTCTTCTGTTTGTTATGATGCTTAAGAAAAGCCACTGTCTTTCCCACTGGACTTCTGATAATCATTTCTGATAAACAACAAAAAATACTTTTCTTTCTATTATGTTTTCAAGGCAAACCTATCACATACACAGGTCAAAATGAATGATGAATTGTTATGCACAGGCTTCGTATGGAAATTCTTCAATAGGTGCCAGCATTGTATGACACTACAAACACTGACTTATCTGAAAAACCCAACCCTGATTTCTGGCTGGAGGCAGTTCTCAGGCATCAGGGAGGTGAGAGCATGAGTGTAGTAAGGGATTCCAAATTTCAAGTTCATTGTGAATTTTCAAACCTCGAAACTATCTAGAGCTATTTAATCTCTGTTTGAGGTTTGCAATTACTTGATTTTTCTACACTTTTTAGTGGACTAAGAACTAATGAAAAAGAAAGTCTTTCCTCAGGGTACTGCTAAGGTTATCATCTTCTCGCTCCCCGTTTCTGCTGAGGTACTCATGAAGCTCATGTTGAACCATTGCAGTTTATAGCTTGATTCTTTGAAAGGCAGAATTGCTTTGACTTAAAATGTCAGGCTGTGGGCTATGTTTTAAAATGACAGAAAAAGCTCAGATGTCCGTCACACCAGCTAAGAGCAGAAAATTTGGCAGCCCTTCCAGTGCCACTGGGAAACCCAGAATTTCTCAGCTTTATATTTTGTGGAGAGAAGCTGGAAAACAGTGTTGCAGGGTACTGCTAAGTCTCTAAGAATGTAAGTCAACTCAAAAAGTGTAGATAGCAGATCAGGAACTTTAAGTTTCTATTCTAAACTAGATGATTCTATGATTCTAAGATTCTTTGAGACTATAATTCTACAATTCTATAGTTCCATGATTCTACTGTTCTATGTTTCAATGATTCTATTACATTTGCTGTATCATTTTCAGTTGTATTTTTCTGATCTGCAGGAGAGGCTGTCTGATGTTAGAATTTGCTTCTGAGGTTCACACTTAGTTGTTTCACTGATGCAAGAGAAGATAAGTTTCTGTTTTGAGGCTGGTATGCACCTGATGGCACTCTGCACAGGCAGAGCCACTTTTTCCTTTGGACAGAGGAAGAGTATCAGCACTTGCTGTGGCTCTGCTCACAGATGTATGAGCTAGTTGGCAGTGTTTGGTTTCCCGGTAGTCAGGGATAACTCATAGAGGAAAAGAGCAGCAAAGAAAGTGATTCACAATAACAGGGTGCAGGGTATCTGAAGAAATCATAAGTACTGTGCTGACAATGATGGAATTTGGAGCTCCAAACTCCATTTGGAATAAGGTTTTCCTTCCAAAGTACCATGCTGACTAGTTGCTTCCAGCTCACACTTGTCATTATGTACGAGTCTGAGCTCAAACACTCCATGCATGTGAGCTCACAAGCAGTGGGAAGTGCAAAAGGTAAGTGTGTGGAACTGGAAGACAGGCCTCATGCCAGCCCCCAAGGCTCTCGCCAGCAGCTTTCCTGGGTTAGCACTGCAGTTAATGAAGACTGCACTGAGGGAGGCTCTGTTTCCAGCGGTAGTGAAGGGCTGGACTCGCTATCCTCCCATCCCACCGGGGCAGTTAAAAGCCACTTGCACAATTTGTTTCTGGTTCAGGTAGCCCCTGGCACCAATTTGAGCAGCCTCCGGGGCATGATGAGCTGCTGTGCCTCCCTCCTCTCAAGCACTCCAGCATGCCTTAGCTGCTGATACATTTCTTGTGCAGAGGCAGTCTGGATAATGAGGCTATAGCTGTGGGAAAACTCAGCTTCCCCTTCGGGGGGAGTTTCCCAGTGAATTCTTTATGTCATATGTGAGCACAAATGCAAAAACGGAAGCGTGTGGCGAGAATAAATGCACACTTGTAAGTACAGGAGAGGGGGCTGAGAAGAGCCTGAAAGATTAAACCCTAGAATAAAGGTGATTTTTGCGGAGGCAAAGCCTAATTATTTTTATATTGTGTTGAGAGGAGTAGAAATGCACTGCACAGCTTTCTAGATGATTAGGGGCCAGTAGCCATTATACACAGTACTGCCTATGGGATTGAAGAGGAAGAGGTGCCTTCCTTCTCCTTGGGTTTAGAAAAACAGTTTTGAAAGAAATTAACAAGAATGGCCGTTCACTGCCATCAATCACATGTCTCCAAAAAAGATATGTGCCAGCAGAAAGTGAGCTATCTCAAAGGCTAAAAGAGGTCACGGAGATGTAAGACTTATATAGATTAGCAGCTGAACCTGGAAATATATAATGAATCTTGCCCACAAAATCATGAGATATTTTGGAACAGGTTTGAGGCGCTTTTAGGGCAACTTGGTTTTTAATCTTTAGGGATCCTATGAGTATTCTTTCCTGACCATAATGGGTTTTTAAGGCTTGATTCTTTAAGGTAATGTGACTGAAACCTGTGTCCATCTATCTCTTTTCCTGTCTGACCCCCTTGAACAAGTTAGCTGATCCTACAGGAGTCAGTGAAAGGGCAGAAGAGTCACAAAGGTCTGACAAGTTTCACAAAAATTGTCAGCAGAGTGAAAAAGAAAGCCTTGAATTAATATTGCTACTGAAGGAATAGCTTCCAGATAAGCACACGAGCTCTCAGCATGGGCTGAACTAACCACAGATGTTACAGAGCACACAATTAGAGCCCTGAAGCTAGGGACCATGGGAAGGAGTTGGGATGTGCAGAGGAGAAGCTGAGTAGGGGCAGGAGGAAGGAGGGCACATGTAGAATGTAAATAAGTAAAAAAACAGTCATTATTAGTTCTGATGTTAACTGAATTGGTTTCTTTTTAGTGCAAATTGCAATTCCCAAATAGTCACAAGCCTCCAGGAGCCATAGAAAGAAGTGAAGCACCAGACTTCAAGATACTGTGATAACTACCGAGAGACCTGGAAATACTACAGCACTAGAGCTCAATCTTAGATTCCCAGAGGGTCACCCAAATACTGAGTGAAGAGCATTTGTTATGAACATTTCCTGTCTTTGATTTGAAGGTCTCATTAAAGAAAGCACAGGTTACTTGTGTTAGAGTTCACTGGAACTTGTCTGTCAACAAGAGCAAGAGGATCACACACAAAAGGATCCCTCAAAAACAGACTTTTTTTATTATGATTTTTAGCAGTTTTGATAGAAGTGATTTTTCTTTCCCTGTAGTGTGTTTTCTTCCTGTGAAAGGAACTGCTCTCCTGGCATGGAAGAGTACATGTTCCTTATGTAGGTTTTATTGCCATAGTACTGAGTCCCCTTCCAACGGATTCTGCAGAGACCATCCAGTTCCACAACTGGAATCTGGTGGTAACTATGCCTCCAGGTGATTAGAGTCCCACCAAATGAAAAGTAGTCTAAGCCTGATCTGTTGCATGATGCCTCTTAACGGGCCTGTACTCTCAGACATGGTTTTTATTCTTTGATTCCTGCTCATTGTTGCAACTGCCAATTCCTTAACCTTGTCCCAACTTTCACTTGTCTTCTTGCCATGCATTTATCTTGCTCTGTCCTCATCTTCTTTCATCCTATGCCATGACAAACATTAGCTTCTGTCTGTGTTGCTTCTTTATACCACTGGCTAGGTACATAATCTTTTGCAAGCCAGACACTAACTTGCTTCCACTTTCTGTTACCACACACTAATAGTAACCTGACTGTCTACCCACATCATGTTTCCTTGTACTAAAGATCATGACTGTGCCTCCCTAAGAGTCAGGAGAGTCCTCTCCATAAGAAATATAGTTCTTCAAGCTATCCATTGCCCCATCCCTTTTCCCATTGTTTTTATTTATATTCCAGGAATTATTTCCCCCTCAGCTTTGCCAATAGCCCAGGCCTCCTGCAGTAACAATTTTGGCTGAACTAGCTGACTTGGTCCTGAAGACAACTACAAATGCTTATACAACTATAAAATGCTCATACAACCTCATAATGTGGGTTGGTTATAAAGGAAGAAGAGGCCTGTAATGAATAGCTGGGTGGCAGAAAAATCTCAGTTCACTACAAACTACATCCAAGGGGATTGTGTGTCTGTGTCATTGCATATATTTTATAGATAGTCACAGAGACTAAGGCCGGATCTACAAAGCATTTTCACGGGAACAAAAGCTTCAACTTCACTCTTGAATCTCATCCTATGTGGCTTCCTGACAGACACACAGAGAATCTGTGGTGGAGCTGGAAAATGAATTAAGCTTCATAAGTAGCAAGTCTAAATTGCACTTCTTTTTCTCAAATTTTGAAGACAATTTAGAAAAGCTATTTGCAAGTAAGCACTGCATAAACAGTGGACTCAGAAAGGAAAGTTTCAGTTGTTTCAGTGTTCTGTGAACTGCAGGTATTACAGACTTTAATAGGAATCACATGTGTTGCATTCTTTATGTCTTATTCCAACACCAGTTGAGCAATACAGAATTATTTTGATATCTGAGGAAGACAAAGTGCTCTTTCTGTGTATAGATCAGGCCATCTGTGACATGTAATCCTTCTATTTATTTTTTTTTAATAAGAAATAAGTTGGAAAAAGAAAGGATGCTGAAATTTCTTCATTATTTCATGTCATCCTGGGAGTCTATTGGTAATTATGAAGTCTCTCTGAATGGACAATGGCAATGCTTTAACCTTGATTTGCTGAAATACTTAAATATGTACTGAAGTATGTCTGTATTCAGAACATCTTTTATGTAATAACTAGACCACAATGTTTTCTCTGGGCACTGGCTGTAAAATCCTCTCATTGATTCCACCAGTCCTGACTAGTCTAGCTTTTGGAGGATATATACATGCACAAACCTTGCTGCTTGTGTACACAGTTTTCTCCCTTGTTTGCTTAAAGCTGTGCTACAAACTTCCTGTACATCTAATGAAATATACTAAGCTGGCTTCACACTACTTGTATGAATTTCAATTTTTCTATTTTTCTTGCCAGTCTGTTCCTAGCTAATTTTATCATTTAAAGAGAGATTATTCTGTACTCAGAAGTTTAGCTGGTGACAGCTCTCCTAAACTCTCTAATGAAGCAGAAGACATGTCAGGCAAATGGACCCAGTCTCCACTTTCCTCCTACAAAGAGCATATTCCCTTAATTACTCTGTCTCTTGTCAGACTGTACAGACCTCTACAGTAATATGCAATGTTTTGCCTCAGTTCCCCATGTTCACCCTCCTCTCTCATCTTTAGCTTCTGTGACTACGTCTCTTCTTCTCAGTGTCACATGCTGTCTCATGCTGGCAAGCAGCCTGCCCCTCATCACTTCTCATCTGGTCCTACCCAAGGCTTTCTTTCACCACTATTCCAGTGTTCACTAACTACTCAGAGGCCAAGGCCTCAAATGCTCACATCTGTATTTGTGCAGCATCCTTAATTTGTCTTACCATGCAAATCTGCACATGTTCAACATTTTCTATATCAACTATTGCCTGCACAGAGCTGGAATTTGTGTATATAGAATCCACATGGAGTAAATTTATTTTAGGCAGAGTTCATGTATATTCACCTATTTGATCTCTCAAGGGTCAGAGTGCAAGGAGCTTGTTTTGAAGAGGCTATGTAACGTTTCCCTTTAGAGGTTAGCGGTTCCATCCCTAAAAAATGTCCTTTATACAGAACACTATATCTATAAAGAAGCACTGGTTTTGTAGCGGAATTCCAGAATTCGGCAGAGTTGAGATGTTTGAGTAGATAAGGACCTCCAAGTGATCTAGGAAATGACATATCTTGAGAACCTGCTCTTCTGAACCCTGTTGTTCTGCTTGTTTTGTATGAATATTTACAACCTAATTCCCAGAGTACTGTGATTTCTCTGACTTTCTTCACACTTCAGAGAATGGCTGGAGAAGACTCCACAAGACATAAACACAGAAAGAAGCGCTACATTCAACTTTTAACAGGGATTTTCTTTTCCTTTTTATTTCTATTCAGAGAAGCAAAGCAAAACAAAACAAATGTTTAAACAAGGCTGCCCTCTTCATTGTTCCATGCTCTCCCTCAGGCAAATGCTGCACGGGTGGGAAAAAAATGAAGCTTTGCAGCCTGACATTGGATACTTTCTCTCCTCCAGCCTACCTCCATCCATATTTAGTGTTTTGGCAGTCTGAGGTGATAAATCAGGTGGAACAATCCTGTCAGCTGCTTTACCCTGGAAATCCAACTCAGGTAGCAAGGAGAGACAGGGGTCATGGAGGAAGCACCAGAGACCATGCAGATTTCAGTAGTAGATTTCTTATTCTCTTTGGCAGAAATGTCTGCAGTGCAAAGTTGATTTTAAGTGCTGTTGAATACTTCCTCAACCCCTGCCAGCACATGAAAGCCACATTGGCCATGTTCGAGAAGGGCATAAAATACCTTCTGTTCAAAGTGTATATGGACCCCTGGCAACTGCAGAGGTAATTTACTCTGTCTTCCCTTCTGTTCTCCTGACAGCCTGCTAAGTGCCTAACTGTGCTCATGGCATTCAGGGGGTTCTGACCCACTCATACTAAAAGATGTAGTGGAGACCAAAAGAGGTTACAGTCTCTCCATGAAAGGGAGAGCAACGCTTGTGTTGGAGCAACCATGTAGTGTGAAAGATCATCCTGAGGTAAGGAATATTTCTCACTGGGTGGAGGCTGAGACACACACAGAACTACAAAACTTTTAATTACTACTGGATTGAAGCTCCTTCCATTGCATTTCAAAGAGATTCTCAGAATGGAAACAAGAGAATGTAAGTATGAGGTTTGTATCCCACGCTCTTCTCTTTGATAAAAAGCGCATGGACTCTCTAAGGTTCACACCTGTGATTTATTTAATGTTTTGCTGCTGTTCTGCATATATTTTCCTCACACTTTTACCATCTGCAAACAGCCAGGTGTGGGAAGTTGCATTATGTTATAAAAGATGAAATACAACTTTTGTGAATTTGTAGGGCTATTGCTCAAACAAACAGAAGACAGAAGCCACAAGAATACAAGTAGGGAAGGAAGGCCAGCACATATCACCAGGTGTAAATTCTCTTTTGAAATCTTGCAGCTAAATTTTTGGGACCAAAATAAGGTGAGGCATCATTTCATTGGCCTTTCATGCATTAAGATTCCATAAGTAAGCATCCTTTTATTTATTTCTTTATTTTTCACACAGCCATGAAAAATTGATTTCTATTGTTTGAATGCTTGCTAAGATGGCAAGAAACCATAATGTGAAACTTCTATAAAATCTGGACACTGAGCAGTGCAATATTCAGCCTTAATTTCAGTCTTCATACTGGCGATGAGGCAACATTCGTGCTAAAAATTTAACCAGATATCAGAAGAAATTAATTTGAGAATTAGAAGTAACAAGGCTCAGGGTAGCCATAATCTCAGAATAACTCAGTTCTTGTTCCAGTTTATCTTAAAAAAAAAAAAAAAAGGTAAATGTTAACATTTGTCCCAATTCCAATTAATTCACATCAGAGACCAGTACAGCTGGCAAGTCCTAAAAAGATCTGAGTGGATATTTTAGGAGGCTTTGCTGTCCCTATTTCTGAACAGTTAAATGTCAGCTGAGCATACCTGGCACTTTGCAAGTGTTGGTTCTCTAGAGAAGATGAAGGCTGACTCTGACAGAGAAGAGGAGAAGAATGGAGAGATACAAGCAGCTGAATCTCTAAAATGTTCCTGAGCATCATTAAAAATCAGGGTGCCTGGAATGTAAATGTTAGAGGCACCTAGTTCAAAATTTCAGGTGTTATTTTTGTAGAACTAAAAGCAAGATTCTTGGTGCAGCATCTCTAGCAATATTATCTGGATGTTACATGGCATGGAAGATTCTGAAAAGTAGTTATAACATTCTGAAAAGTAGTTATAACATTCTGAAGACATTTTAAAATCCATTCACCTGAATGTTTTAGTTTTGCTGTAAGGAGGAGAGGAAAGAAGAATTCCTGCTTGAACTTCGTTCTCTCAAAAAGTAAAATCATTGATTTTGCAAAAGAAATAGAGGAAAAAGACAATAACTTTGAATAAGATTTGGTCAGGTATCATACCAAAGGTGCTAAACTCTTTTTCTGTGAAGAGACCTCATGTAGCAGAGATCATTTTGTACTTCATCCTGATATTTCCTCCAAATTAGCTGAAACTGGCATTCTGCCTCAAAAGCTGCAAAATATTAAACCTGACACTGCTTGTTTGTTCTCAGTTCAGAATGTCTACAGCTACAGTTTTCTGACTTCCCTTTTGCTGCTGGGTCTCCCCTTAGATTGCTCAGATGTCCTTTTCCACTCTTTTCAAAATAACTATTGCTCCCTACGGTGACTTCTGCACTGTGACTCATGGACTTCTTTCATCAGGAGACAAACTAACGGTCTCCTTCGACACATACTGGATGTGTTCTGCACAGCTCCAGGGTTTCTATTGCTGTTAATGAGATTTTTCTGGAGGTTTGTGAAAGATCATTAAGGAGTGGTTTCTGAAGGCCCAATATTAGCTTTTCAGTGTTTAACTGGGGGCACCTCCTTCCTGCTCAATGTTAATAGTGGTAGAATGTGGCTGCCTGGCTGGCAGTGTGGTCAAGGATGATCTCTGATGTCAACACACAACTTCATCTGATAGATTGACAGGTTTTGAACTTCTGCAGTGATGAAAAGGGGATTAATGCTTGCTGGTTTTTATCAATCTGAGTTGTAGAGCTAGATGATAAGTGAAAGTGTTGTCAGCAGCCTGAGGGCCTAGTTGTATAACCTGGTTGCATTTAGGGTGAACTCCCACCTTAGGTGCAGCGGATGGAACAGAGACAATTACTTGAGATAGGGTGATTCAGAAGAAATGACTGTTCTTGAAAACAAACTGGATGGTACTAGAGAGTGTTAGGCCTGGGAAATTTGAAACTATCCTAGGGAAACAGCTTTGTGGACTACTGATTGTGGGGATAGATAGGGAGTGGGAAATATGGGGAAGAGTACCCCCTCCTGAAATGGGAACTGTGGAGTGTAGTGGAAGAGCCATAGAGTAGAAAGTGCATGAGAACAAAGGAAAAACCAGCACTGGTGGGGAATGCTTCATAATTTCTGCAAGAGCTTGAGAAAAGTTGACCTTGATGGGAAGCACTGTGTCTTTAGAGAACCTTGGTGGGGGGGAAAAAAAAGGGCATTTGAGTTTAAAAGGAACTTTTAGTTCTGACATGTTAAGCTATTAAGGTTCAAAACAGGTATATAGTTCAGAGCTTTACCAGAACAGTGACAGAACTTTCTAAATGGTTGGTGCTGAGGGATTTCTGAATAGCACAATTCAAACAAACCTGAGAAAAGCAAAGAAAGTAAAATTTCTACAAGTGCTGAAACACCAGAATCATAGGCAGAAGTACAAACTTGAATTCTTCTTTATGCTGTGTAAAGAAATAGGCAAAGGTTGGGAAAAAATCACATGGTTGCTTTAATTTTTATAATAGGCTGTTGTCAAAACTCTGAGCAGATCTACTAGTTTCATAGGAAAGGTGGATAATTATGAGACTGTAATACAAATGTGTATATTGTTGTGTTAAAATAAAATGAAGGAATAATTATATATTTTTACACAAAATACAAAAGTTGGGTGAAAAATTTTAAGAGTACCTCAGGTCTGAAATCTGTATTAAGAATTTTGGGAAATTAATGATGTTCCTGGTAAGATACCAGATAGTGATTGTCAAATAACAGGGATAAATATATAGACCACCTTTGTGGGAAGGGCAGAAAAACAGGACAGTTACATTTGTGGATGTCTTCAAGAGACGGAGAGGCTCTGAGTATGGATCAGAAATGAAGGATCCCTCATGTCCCATTATTGAGATTGTTTTTCCTCCTCCTGTAAAGCCAAAGGAAGGCTTGTACCAGCTCAGTGGAATTAAGATAAGGTGAGCAGAAGTGCTGACAGAAAGGCTATTTCACAGATCAGTTGAGGGAGTGGACAGCTTGTTCTCTGGGATTTACGTCAGCAATTAACACAAGTTTCCATTAAAATGGTAACGTTTCCCATTACTTAGTAGCAGACATCATTTTTCTTGGTGACGTCTAACACTTTCTTTTCTGCTTGTTGTGTCATATTTGTTTCTGGATTTCTCAGGGCACTTACGTTTGCTTTCATTTAATACTTGCCTTAGGGTACAGTTTTGGCAAGCCAACAGCTGGCATGTGTTGGGCACCCAGGGCATTTCCTTGGGAAACAGTCTCTCCAGTAAAATCTGCTTCATGCAGATAACATTTAGATCTGAGGAAAAACAGCAGAGAAGTATGGCTGGGAGCCTTTGGCAACTTTGGAGAGAACCAGAGCTCCTGGCGACAGCTACTCAAAAGAGGCTAAATTAACTAGAATGTAGGGAGGCTTTCTGAAAGCCTTTAGTCTCAGAGGAAAGCTAAAGCAATGAGATGTGAAGGTAGTTTGAAATCCTCACCTGCAAGCCTGCAAGGACAAGAAAAGATCCTTGGGTGAGACAGTTGCCATAGGGAAGCTCATCTTTTGGCTGGCTGTGTGAATCAGCAAATTGAAAGTGTTATCACGTGTAAATGCACAATAGACAAGAGATTCAAATGCAGGAGACAAAGGAAAGAACTGGAAAAGATGAATTTTTGGAGGTCCCAGTCCATACCTCTATGGAATTGCAGAGCTGAGTCTGCCTTCAGTAAATCTTTCTGAGAGCAGCAAATCAAACTCAATCTGGTTACACACAAAACCACACGGATGGATTCTCTGGTGTCTCGAAGTGCAAAAATTGATTGACTTTTCCTCATTAGATGTGGCATCTTTCACCTTTCTCTCCTCTCTGGATTCTAATAGTAACTTTCTCCTCTTCAGGACTATCAACAGCAATTTAGAACAAGAACACTAAATTTTTCGGATGAGTAATCCTCTATTATTTTAGCTGAAATCGACCAGCAAGTTCAAAAGTTACATGTGGCAAATGCATGGAAAGGATAAACAAGTAGACACACAGTGGGATTGTATAACTTCAGTTGTATTTTTTCACTTTAGAAAGCAGTCTGAAGTCTGCTGGGTGGCAGATGAAGGGCAGACTGCGATTGCTGCCACTGCTGCTCAGGATGAAATCCTGCAGAGGCAAGTATGGCTATTAGAATAAAAAGCCTACAACAAGACATGTTGTATCTTTCACCAGTGTAGGAGGCAGCTTAGAGGTGGAATTCATATACCAGGATGATGATCCCTACGGATCATACAGAAAAAAAACCCTGTATATCTGTATACAGGGCTCAGAAATCAGTGATGCCGTAGAAACAAAGACTTATGTAAATGATACATACCTGCCAGGTCAAAAGCAATCCCACAGAAGTACCTCCAGAAAAAAGTAAAAAATGTTGGAGTAGAGTCAGCATAGTTTTGTGTGGGCTGGAAAAAGCTATGTAACCTTTTTCTAATCTGTTATACTCACTCATCCATGAGAACCTAAAGACAGAAAACAAGAAAGCCAGCATAATTAGACACCAGCGAAAAAGAAGAGTGCTAGCCAATGAAAAGGGAAAAAGAAGACCCAGTTCTGAGCTGGGCAGTGGCACTTTACAGACATGATGCTGCACACCTCCTGAAAGGAAGTAGTAGCAGCAAAGAAGCTGCACGAATAGACCTTCAGTTGTGCAAATCATCCCTATGTGTCCATATAGAAAGAAGGTGGTACCTTTCGCCACAGACCAGAGGCAAGTGAGATAAGCAGTCTTAAGATATCTATTTTACCCAAAAAAGGTTGTAGAATGCAAGAATCATATCACTTTGAGGGGTTGTGTTCCTGCTGTGTTGGGGAACAACTTTCTGATGACCCATGTACTTAGATAGGCCTCACTAAATCCTTACTTCCAGAGCCCTACTGATATTTTTGGGTAATACAAAATAGAACCAATGTTTTCTGTGTCCACCTTGGGAACAGCCTACCTTTTACTTGTTGACTTTTCATCACCGGCTAAGCTGTGTTTCTCTGTTCCCTTTGTTCTGAAACTGCAAACCTGTGAGAATTTGGTGGGGTTTTCTGGTGATCAGTTGTCTATGAGTAAGGAGCTCAGATGAAGATACCAAACACTATTTAGTTCTTCTAAGATTAGTGTACTTAATCTCAGACCCATAAATTAAGGCTGTTTGTATTTTCAGTCAAACTGGCAGTCAGTTGACCTGTTAAGGATATATTCTAGGCCTAAGGTATTTAAATGGTAAAACTCACTGAAAGTAAAATTCATCTTGCGGCAAAAAGGAAATAGGACTAAGAATTTCAGGCCTGAAAAATCAGGACCTTCATGCTGGTGTAAATCAGACAGATTCTTTAGATTCTCTCATCTAATTAAATGTACATTTATTCTGTATCTTTACATTCATTATCTCAGCTGGTGAAGTCATCCTTCTAGGGAAAAGAAAACAAAAAATGCCTAATTAAATTTGAATCATCCCTTCCAGATTGGTCTCAGAAGTCCTACAACCACTGTCAGGAGCCAACACTGAACTTTCCGTGATCAAGGTTCCCAAGAATTTGTAAAGCAGGAAGTCAAAATGCTGCTCATTTTGATGGCAGCCAGATTATTCCTAAAGCGCCTTGTGTGGTCCTTCTGTTCATTAAAGCATTTTAGCACTTTGTGGGGGTAAGCTTCCTCACAGACTCCAAATGGGTCTTGCTGCCCAGGCAGCACAAGCCTGCCACAGCTCTTGATGCATTCTCAGAGCTGGTTGCTTTCCTCTGGGGAATGAGTTGAGTGGAGGTATTGTTTCTTTCCCTCAACCATGAGAAGGAGCCCCTTGGGCACTGGGGAAGACAAATACCTGTGTTTGCTAGCAGTGTACAACAGCATGAATCCTAGTTGTACATATGCGCTGTAGACTGTTGACTTTTGAATTGGAAAATACAGCAAGAGCACAGGTAAGGCAAAACAAACCAGCTATGGGGATGTCACCACAGTACTTTAGACTCTGAGGGATTTGTCAAAACCAAGTTCCTGCTAGAACTGTGTAAGCATGTGTGTACTCACTCACATTATGTAAACATAAAAATATGTCAGCTACTGAAATGCTTTTATAAATCCCTTGTAACTGCTGGAAACTTATCTGGGTGGCCAGACATCTCATGTGAGCCTGAGCCATGCCCAAGGGACAACAGGCTGGTTGATTAACTTATTCCATGGTGTCTCTAAGGCTCGTGGTGCTTTACAATTGCAGCAAAGCAAGAGCTTCCATCCATAAAGCTATAAATGACCATCCTATGTTGGCTGCTTTAATATCCACATGAATTGCTCCTTTTTTTTTCCATGCACTATGTAACCCACAATGCTGATCAAAATCTTGCATCTCCTGGTAATCAGGCACTGTTAACTTTTCTCTCTTGTGAAACATTTTATGGATAAGACACACAAAGTCACTTCAGACTGAGTGAGAGTTTAGAATAAACCATTTACCCTGTAGATTACTTTAACTAATATTGTTTACTTTCTTTCAAATAATATCTGATATTGTTAGTTCTGTCTGTAAGTTTTGCACCATGTTTCCCTCCCATGCAAAGGGTAAAACCATGAATCCCGACCACCTACTGCCTAGGCAATAATTTAATTTACTATCTATGAACCAAAGCCCTATTTAACAGATAGATTTTGGAAAAATCAATTGTTTGTCAATGGCAAATGTGTCTTAAAAGATCTCAATTTAAACACTTCAAAAGGTGTATTCTGAAGTCTTCGGAAGCTGTATGGTACGTAACTCATGTGAACAACTTGCCTACAGATTTGGGAAGCACAGCAACCTTAACACACTTAATGAGAAAAGATAGACTTCGTAGGGAAGCACTGCAGTTGGCAGATGTCAGTCTTCTTGACATTCAATAGAGGCATCCAATATTTTCAACCTGTACAATGTTCTGTGTGGTTTCAGAGGCTGAGTAGTATCTTAACCATAGGTGCCAGTGGGCAGCTGCTAGTGTGGAAAGGCAGAAGGTACTGCAAAACCCATCTGCTTGAAGCTAGAACAGATCCAAATCCCAGCCCAGAAAAGCTGATTGTTTGGTGTACATCATGAGGCTGAAACACAAAGTTCAGACTGTGGCTCTCTCTTGCTGCTTGAAATCAGCATGTGACCATGGGTAATGTTGTCCCGTGACAGTTATCATGTTATGTCAACCTGAGCAACACGATTTGAACCAGGGAATCGCTGCATCTAAAAGTAAAAGTTGCCACTACCAGTGCTGGTGCATCATCTTTGGTGACTGAGGGTCATGCAGTTCTGAATCCAGGGAGAAATCTGTATGCTGTGTAATACCCTCTGAATGAGGGGCTGCAGAATCTAGAGGGAAGGGTTTTATTTCATGCAGCATCAGGAAAGCTGGGCAAATACTTGGGAAAAGGTCGACAGGCTATTTGCAAGAATTCTGACCAGATGCTTTTACACCCTCGGGATTGCAAACGTTGGAGCCACACAGTCTGAAGCACTGAATTGGTAGAGGTTTCATATCTTCCCATCTAAAGGCGCTGGCTCAGTGGGAACCATGCATTTGTTTGGCTGGTCACTGTACAGAGTCAGGCATGTTTGAACTCTTGGTCTGAAATAAGTGTCCCGCAGCTTCACAGACAGAGGGGCTGTTCTGGGAAGTGCCAGTCCTTTCTTAAATAGGAAAAAAGGCAGCACCGCAGGGGAAAAGATGATTAAAAATAGTGTGTTTGCCCCCTTGGTACAAAGCATAGGTAAAAGTGAAATTCATCCATTTCTGTCTTTCGGTATCTTTCACTGACAGCTAGATATGGATTCATGCCATTTGAGTCACTGTTCAAAGAAAAAAAAAAAAAGCCAAATACAGCAGATTTCCACATTTATTTTTAGTCTGCCTCATTAAAGTCCACAGCATAATAGGGTTAAACTTGTCTCTGATAATTGGTCTGTCCTGAGAAGTCCACTGTAACTAATAACAGATTTATATTCACATTGCTTGTTTTGAATGGGATTAGCTGGTTTTCATTGTTAAGCTTTTTCCAGTGAAAGATTATTTTTATTACCAAAATGAGGATTTTTCTTTTTGAATAAATTTCCCCACCGAAAAAAATAACATAAAACAACAAACAACTCAGATGCTTCATGAAATTGTGACTTTTTATTTTATTTTATTTTATTTTATTTTATTTTATTTTATTTTATTTTATTTTATTTTTTCAGAGAGAAAAAAGTGAGATAACTTGCTGGCAATAAAATATCTGCTTCTTTACAAAGTCACTCAATCTTCAGTTTGAAAATTAAATGTATAGGTTTTTTTTTGCTATTGAGATCTTTAATAACTGTGTTCTATTTCTTCTTCTTCTTCTGTCTTTCTCTCCTTATTCTTCAATTTCTAAAACATGCCTGTGTGCAAACTTAAAAAGTCCCATTAAGTGGGTATTATTCCTTCTAGGTCCTGAGCAGAATACAATTACTGACACTTTTGTTTCATTAATTCCTCATACAAATATACCTTCTACTCAATTTAGGATCATAAAGGACTTGGGGATTAGGAATGCATTTAGTCTGACTAAATCCTTCGGCAATTTAAAATGGAAAATATTATCACTGGTTGGGTGTTACATCCACCAAATTTTTGTCCAATTGGTTTATTATTTGCTTCAGAGAATCCCTAAACTTTCTTGAGAGAAATTTGACAGGGCTCCAATCTTCAAACCTGATAGACAAGGCTCAGGAATTTGGAAATTTCTTGTTAGGGATGCTTTTCTGGGAGGACAGGTGCATTTGTATGATTAGGAGAACAGCTTATGTTGAGAAAAGGAGCTCAAAAGTGATAAAGCACAACCCCTTTGTACAGAAAATGTATCTGAAGAGGAAAAAAATTCTACAGAAGAGGTGAAAGGGGAGTGCAGAAAAGGTTGTGAGAAGGTGCACAGCTGAAAGACAGTAAAACAGTGAGCGGATAAACTCCAACTGGTTCCTCTTTCCTCTAAAGCAGCAAGACTGTGATGCATCCTACTGTAGCTATAGGATAATGTTCAAATGCATTAGACTTCATCATCCAAATGTTTCTTTTCTTGACAATGGCAACCTGCAAAACTTCAGTCTTTTGGACTGGCTGCTGAGGCTGGAAAGTAATGTTATATTGTAAAGGAAGCATCAAGCACTGTGGGGAGGTGATAACTGTGCAGGAGGAGGTGGGGATGGGCAGACCTTTATCATAAAAAGAAATCTGTGCCACCAGATGTAAATAGGATGGATGAGTTTTCTGATCATCAAGAGACATCTGGCTCTGTGAGGTGCTCTCCCCAAGTCCTCAGTCAGTGAGAAAAAGGTATATAAAAATGTAATAGCAAGGCACCTTAGGGAACTGAGGATTGAGAAATGACCATTCAAGTGTTTTCAGAGATGATAAAGTGTCTTGGTGCTATTACATTTTCAGATGGATTTCAATCTTTAAAAAACATGGTTTATTTATTTATTTTTATAATGATTCTATCTGAAATGAGGAATTTGTAGCTATTTTTAAGTTACTATGGCTACCTGGACTCGTCCAGCAAAAAGGAGGGTCAGGCTGACTCTAAAAGAAGGGTCTTTGGCCAGACAGTAAAGCACATAGGTGTGAAGGGAAAAGACAGAAGAAAGATCAGGAGGACACATGACAAGTGAGAAGAAGAGACTGGGGAGGAGGCGTGGGGGCAGCTCCACACAGTTATTTACCTATCTGTCACAGCAGATCTTCCAGTCATCTCTGCAGGACTCGCGACTTCTCAAATCCGTGAAGGAAAAGTAATTATCCCATCTCAGTGGCTCCAACTTTTTATAGAAGCCAGTTAGTTCGAACCATTTTCTGTTCAAAATTAAATTAGAAGCAGGCCTTTCAAAACAGCTGAAGTACTGAACGTCTCAGTATGATACTTCACATGCGTGTGTGCTTTCTGCATGCAGCTGGCATTATTCCCAGCCCTTCCAAAACCAATGGCCTACTTCTGGGTGTTTTTTTTTCCTTCAACAACCTACCTCAAATCGCTGTAATGTTTTGAATTTCCAGCAATGTTATCATTATGTTTTTAAGGCTGTCCTCCTAATTTACAAAGACAGTCAGGTTTTCAATATTGGGAAAAAATGTACATGCTGAGGGGAATGGAATGAGAGATTGAGCCAGCATGAGATATTTTTTTCTGAAACTGGGAGATGACAACATAATAGTGCAAGCTTTAATAGGAGCAAGATCCGTCTTACATGTCCACTTTTATCTGAATGTGATTGATGACTAGCAGGAGGCACATGTATAAGGAAGTGGGGATGAAAGAAAGGGAATCACTATCCTCTCTGGCCATGTGTTTTTCAGGTTTAGGTACTGTTCAGCTGTGTGTATGCTTGGCCTTGGATTCATACAAACATGTGCCCTGCAACTCTATTTCTTCTCCCCACTCTTGGGATAATGGAAAGACTTCAGGTGTGTAAAGGCCTGTTTGAGGAAACAAAGCAAAGTGCCAGTGTGTTTTTGAGATGGAAATGCACTCAGCAGCAGTTAGAAACCCAAACTTCCTTGTTCTACAGTTTCCATCACAGGGATGTGGAGTTCTGCGTGCTGGTGTGGTAGAGGTCTGATATATTTCAAGACTCATATTTTGACTTTATTGTGGTGTTAGTTTTTTCTTCTCTGTTTTGGCCTGAAGCAACTAGTTCTTGTAGGTGAGGATCATCAGTATTCCTGGGAATGAATTCACTTGGAAAAGAAGGCTGCACTCATTTCCCCATGAGTACTGCTTAATGAGACATGTGTGCTCCTGATCATGGTACAGGAGAGCTATCACAGTGCTATACACACCAGGGATGCATCTGGTCCAGCTTATGAATTGCTCTCGTTTTAAAGGAACTCATTTGCTGCCCCTTTCATTTTTCAGATGAGAATAGCTGGATTATGCCTGGGATTTTGCTGCAGAATTTCCTTTCCAGATGTGCTGCTTTGCTGAGGCACAGCAAATATATTTTCCTTTTCCTTCCCTTCCCCTCTCATGAAAATTCACAGAGCAGATCTCAGTAAGTACTTCATTGAAATAGTTAATGTTATGTTTTTTTCTATTGAGGGGTTTGGTTGACCAAATTGGTTATTAAATAAAACATGTCTAACTTGACAGGTGTTTTTTAAAGCATGGTGGATGATATTCCTTGAAATGATTTTATAAGTTCAGTGAAAAATTGGGGAAAAAAAAATACAATATCGTCGTATTTTTAAAAACATTTTGGTGCTGAAGCACAAAGTGAAAGGGAACGAGAGCAAGTTGGTGTTTCCAGGCAGATTCCCAGTCCATAGGTCACTTTTGATGGGGTAATCAGAGCCCTTCTGCACTCTCCAGAAGTAAAAAGTAGCAAAATCGGGCACCACTCCTTGAAGGGATGCTAGCAAGGAATAGAAACTGATATTCTGATCATAGTATTTCTAAATGGCTGTTATTACATGGTGTGCATTGTTTAAGACTTAGCCTATGCCCTCAGAGACTTTGAGAATCTGCCATTTCATGTAGTAATGAGTGAGATTTCTTAAGTGGATTATATGAAGAACAATATTTCAGGCAAATTTTGAGCATGGTGTTTACTTTGGAAGCTTGCAAGCTATTTAAATACACTCCAAAATGGTTAAGCTAGAGCCACCCGATGAAGTATTTTTGGCATTCTGAAAGAGAATTACATGAGAAATTGCTTATAAAAAAACTCAACAAAAATGTTTTGCTCTGCACAGTGTAGGAATATTTACTTATTTCAAAGCAGAAAACAAAAATAAATTTGTAGTTCAGATTTCATGTGTCTAGATGCATCTTCTTTCAGAGGGGCTCGTTCCAGGAAATTACGGGGGTCATGAAGGAAGTTGAGAGAGTTCTACCTGCACATGGGTAAAGCACTGACTGGATGTGTCTACTGCCCCATGGGGTGGTCAGGACTAGTGCTGGATACACAGCAGTGTAGAAGAGAATAGGGTAGGCAGTGCTCATCAGCAGCAAGGGGTGTAGGCAGATGCTGTGTACGTAATGCTCACATTGTGCCTCCTGGCTGTCAGGCAGGTTTTTGTCAGTGCTGACAGCTTGTCCCCTTCATGAGCCTCAAATTAATCCCAGCACTAAAATAAATCTCAAATTGAAGCATGGCTGATAAAGAAACCACAACATGTCCTTGTTACCTTCTACGTGCGTCTGTCTCTTGTCTTCACTAGAGGGGCTCCTTAACCAGCTCTCTGCAAGCAAACAGATGGGAAGTGAGTGAATCTAGCAGCCACTGTTCCCTCTGGTGCCTCAACCACTCCAGGCTGTGACACATGGAGGCTCCCAGTGGTGGGGTTTACATGACAATTTAATTTTAAAGAAAGAGGACACGTATGTTTCTGACAGTCGTGTAATTAGTGCAGTTCCTCAGCAGACCCACCACGGTTTCTTATGCTTCTTACTGAGTAAGTTAGAAATAGCAGACAGATTTTAGAAGACAGCACTTTTCCAGGTTCAGAGTCAAAGCCCTTCCTAGACTTAAAAAGGGCTGACAGTGGTCAGTCTCGAGAAGGTGGACGTGGTTTCATTCACTGCCTTCTAGCATAGGGGCCCTTGATTTCCACACCAAGAAATGGGATACTCCCAAGGCACTGACCAAGGGAGAAAGAACATATGTGGGAAATGTGGACTCTTATCTATGGACTGGCTATGTACTTATCATTCCTTAATGATAAGTTCTGCTTAATATCAAATTAATTCAGTGTTCATCCCAAACTTTTCCACCTCTGCTGTACTGGCTTTAGATAACGCCACTTAAGAAAATCCTTGAGTGGGGAGGAGAAAAGGCTTTTCATCATTTAAAATGTATTTTAATTTAAGCTACTTTTTATGCCAGCAGACTTTGGGAGGAGTGCTAGACAAAGTGGGAAGATCTCTTAACTCTGTCTGAGGGCAAGGGGGCAAAGAGAATGAAATGAAGAAGCAGAAAAAGAATCTCCTCTAACTCAGAAGTCACCTGAATTACAAGAGCTGCACCTCTGCTTTCACACTGCAGTGGATGTGCATTGGCTGATGCCAGAGACAGGAGCCTCGATGCTCACCAGCCTGCCTTGGAAATCAGTAGACGGTTTGTACTTCAGAAACCATTGGCCATGGAAGAAGAAGTACACTAAATATTAGCAGTTCCCAATACTCACCCTGGCCTAGCTATCAGTGAGTTCATTTGCTGGTCCAGAGTGACCACAGGTAATAATTATAAGTACATCTGTATTCAGTCCTTTTGGTCCTGAAACATTACTTTGGGGATGTAGAATAAAACACAGAATTATGTGTAACTTCTTTTAACCCATCCCAAGACGATAAAATTCCATGGTTCACACTAATCCAAATTTTCCATCCCAGTCTGACTCCACTGGAATAATAACTATAGAATAGAGAGTAAAGTTGGGCCACAGACAAGTCAGCTTTCACTCTGTTTTTCCTACTTTCATGCTTTTTTTTTTTTTTTTAATTGAATTCTATAGTGTGACTGTGCCTCTCCATCTCTTTAATCTTCTGCTTTGAATTCATTTGCAATGTGATAGATCGAGCTTGTGTTTCAGGATGTGTCAGTAGGACCATGATAATGCATCTCAAATGGTAAAACTGCGTCTTAATTGATTACCCGTGATCCTCCTTGCCTACATCCTCTGCTACAAATTCAGCACCAAGGGGCACAGAAAGGGCTAGGGAGGGGGTAAAGGAAAGGAGAAGACACTGAAGAGTTTCAAAAAGATTTGTGTTAATTCCTCTGAGACGTCCCCATGTGATGTTTCTCAGTCAATAGTAGATTAGATTGAAGAGAGGATAGCCACTGTTAATCCTCTTCTATCCATTCCCACAATGGGTATTAATATAGGAACAAAACACACACAAACTTGCAGAAAACTTTTTTTTTTCTGTTTTGTTTTTTATTAGTATTATTTTCACTGCAAATCAAGGAGGGCACTGAAATTCAGAGTCTCTTTTGTCTCATTGTTCCCAGAAAGGCAGTGGTCAAGGGGAAATGTCACATAAGTGATGGATTGTTGTCAACTGTTTATGGATGGATTTGGCTGGTTCTGCGACTAATGGGATGGGGGGACCTATGGATCCATGCCCAGAGAAAGGGGAAAAGGGAAAGGGTAGGGAGATGGGACTAAAAGCAAAACAGAAGCAACGATCTGCAGAGGAAAACTAATTTACTAAGTAAGGTATCAGAATACAAAAGAACACAATATAATACAATATAATTGGAATTGAGGTTAATAAATCAAATAAAATGAGAGAGTGTCCAAAACCAAAGGCCTTACTTTAAAGCTGAAGGAGAGATGGTTAGGAAGTTCCGGCTCTGACAAATAGCAAAAAGAGGAAGTCTCAGGACTTGTGTGCAGCTTTATCTTTCCCTCTGAGTGGAAAATGGGGATGCAAAGTCCTATGGGGTATGTAGTTCTTCTCTTCTGAGAACCAGGTACCCAGAAATTCATCAGTCCATGGAAGTGGAGCATTAACTCTTTGACTCCCAGTGCCTTACATGATGTTATGATGTGGGATACCAGTAATGAAAATTATAAAACCATGACAACTGTGAGCCTCTCAGGTTTGCTCTGCCATTGCTGAGTTCTTGGACCTACTGCAATTGCAGCCAGATGAAATGAGTGTTGTTCCTTCCAGCCAGTCTGAAGGCAAAGGACAGTGATTTAGAGTCAATGTTGCCTTTGAGAAAGAACATGCAATTCAAACCTTGTAATTCTCAAGATTTTTCAGGTACAAAAAATTTCCCCTTTGTATTCACTGAGTATCATCACAAAGACTAAGGAGCCAGAAATGCTGTGAACCATTTCAATTCCAGTTCATCCATCTGGCCTGTTCTCACTTATCCTCTTATTAACGCATATCCGGCTTACTTACATGCTAGAAATTTAGTGATTAAAAATTGCTTCCCTCCACATGTGCGTGTTACATCCTAATAGGCATCTTCATGCCCGGCTTGAAATTACTTTAGAGAGCTCCTGCACTTCTGTCCAGTCTTATGCATCTTTCCCAGATTATGAACATATGCACTAAAATAGGTGTATATTCATCTCCCTTTTCATCAGAGAACGACAGTGAAGAGGGGAGCAAGAAGGTGACAGTGAACCTGGGGGAGAGACTTCTTTCATTCCTTCAGCTTCTATTTCTTCTCCATTGACAAAGAAAAGAAAATAAGGAATTTTGTGGAAAACTAAATTAAGATGAAAGCTGCCTAAATCTGAACATCTCAGTTCTTGATGATGAGTTCCCTACATTTATCCAATATTAAGCTTTGCAAAAGACAGAAGTTATTATAATATATATAGTAACTTTTTTTTTCATAGAGTACTGAAGTAATTCACAAGTATTAGCCTTGGAATGAACTTTTGAAGCAATTAATTATCACTTTCCCTCTTTTATACAAAATAAAACAGCACTGCAGGTCACTGAAGCAACTTTCTCAAAGTCACTCATAGCTGATGGCATAACTCAGGACTCTGGACTCCAAAAGAGGTGCTTTAAGCCCAGGCCTGCCACCCCTAAGTGAGTCCACTACCATGTAGGGCAGCAAGTGGGATTTAATTCTTCTTCAGCACAGTTGTAGTAGAGCCTCTGCTTACTTTGCTTTTGGCCAAGCCGTTTCCCTACAGGGAGATAAATAATCCATTTGCTGTTTCTGTCTGACACATCATCTACCATGCACAGCTCAGACATCTGAAACACAGGTGACCAGAAATAGAATCTCTTTTAAATACATAATTGTCCGATTTCTTTCAAGATTCTGCAAAAATATTCCCTATGACACATGGGAACTTTAAGTAGGTTTCATAGGCACCACCTGTCAAGGAGAAGATTGATAAGGCCTGGCTTCAACTTCCTCCACTGTCTCTCTCCTTCCCTGTGCCGTTCTCAGATATATTTTTATCCTTTGCCCTCGTATCTGATTTCAGCGTGTTCATTGTCAACCTCCACACTAGTTCTTCCAACACATAGCACATCAGCTATCAGAAATGTAGAGCCATGCAGTTTCCCCACAAGAAGGCATGAATACCAGAAAAACTCAGGGGTTGTTTCAGTGTAGTGGTCCTAGTCACTCTCTGTTCCTACTGTTCACTTCTCAAGCAGGGACTGTAGGGTGGAAAGGGAGCACAAAGAACCACAACACACCAACCTCAGCACGCTGGGCTACTTGGGGCACATAACAATGTTGTTTGAACTCAGTGGTTAGCTCCAGACTATCATAAAACTTTGTAACAAACCCCTCCCATCCTACCCAAACTACTTTGCTTTTATTGCCTTTTTTTTTTTTTTAACTAACTCTGAGTGGGGCAAAACTGGACAATCCTCTGTAACAAACATAGCAGACAAACCTTGAAAACCAAGTCTTTTTTATTGCAGGCATTAATATGTTTTCAGAGACCAGGCAGCAAAGGAGCAGAATGTTGTGTGCGTCACCTCATACTTCCCTAATTCAAACAAAGACTGCCTATGCCACTCTCATTTTCTCTGGTACTTAACTGTGAAAAAGTTTGTGCCAGCTGTCTACCTAGAAGTCTCAAAGCTCTTGGAAAGATCAGCAGACTTCACTTTCTGATTTTTTTTAATTACTTTTGCACATATCTTAACTCCTTCTCACTTCTTCCCTTTGCCCCTTGGAGCTTTTATAACCTTATTTTTAAATCAGGTAGAGTTGCCACTTTGCTCCAAAGAGCTCAGATATATTTCCTTTCAGGTGCAGCTTTAGCAAACAATAAACCTAACACCAGTCATCCATAACACTCTTAACCAATTTAAGTCCTCTATTCTCTAAGTTCATGGGTTATTCAAGATGCATTTGAAAACAATGACAAAAAACAACAGCAACAGCAACCACCTCTCACCCGAAGCACGCTCCCTCCCCCTCCAAAACCAAGGTCTGTTCCACACTGATTGATTCACCATCACCTCTTAGAGCCCAGCTGGAGCTGAAAAGCTCCACCTGCTGCTATTACTCAGCAGTAATTGCACTGCACTTTCATGCAGGCTTCAAGCATTCATCATTGCGATGACTCAACAAGGCAGCCCTGTGTTGATGAAAAGCTTTAGAACCTCCATCTCTCTTGCACATGCAATAGCCACCTTCTGAATAAACTCTGGTGTGTGTTGAGGGAGGAGGGGAGAATATGTTTTATGATGAATAACTCATTTGCCAAAATTTCTTCTCTCTTCTCTCCCATATTCTCAGACTGTCTGAGAACAAATCGAGTAATCCTCGCAGTCATCCTTTATTCCTTGAATATTTTCTGTGAGTGATGCTCCACATGTAGCTCATATCCTGGGGAGGGTTCAAAATCTAAGCTGCTCAATGAAGACTCCCTTTGATGAGTGAAGTCCAGATTACAAATAAAGAGATCTGCACTTCCTAGAAAGCAGAAATCCCCTGGTCCATCTTATTTGTCTACTGCTAGCTACACAGACTGGGTTACACTCATGCCACAGATTGAACCCAGTGTGCTCAGACTCCTTCTCAACTGCAGCCCTGTCAGCTGCATAGAATCATAGAATTGTTTGAGTTGGAAGGGACCCTTTAAGGTCATCTAGTCCAACTGCCCTGCAATTAGCAGGGACACCTACAGCTAGAGCAGGGTGCTCAGACCCCCTCCAGCCTGACCTTGGATCTCTTTGTGCAAGTCCCCTCCTTTGCCTCATTCTTTTGTCTATAACCAGCCAGAGGACCAGCCCTCACTCATTATCTCAGGGGCAAACAAGAAGGCAGGAGAGAGCTGGAGATGTACTGTCCTCTTGTATCTCTCCAGAGCTAATTCCCTGCTGCTGTAAGGAGTGATGTGTAGAGTGGAGGCACTTACAGAAATATTGATTGCTCACTGGGGGGGTATTTCTGTTCTTACACTGGACAAATACAATTCAAGGATGAAGGTCTCCAGAGAGCTCAAAATTGGCTTTTCACAGCTATTATGTAATATTCCTTTTCAGCTGTCTGGCAGAGCATTTCTGCTAACTAAATCACCGGAGCATAGCTGAAAAGCAAGCAGGGATATACTTGTGGGGTCATACAATATTTACTTATCACTTGCAGGGTATTTTCATTTTTGTTGTGGAATATAGTTTATCCAGTTTTGGGAAAGTGAAACAGCCTTGTCAGGAGACAAGGAAATCCAGCTCTGCTCTTGGTACTGCCACCAGATCTTTCTGTGGCATCCTGGTTCTCATTCTGTTATGCCTCAGGTCACTTCAGCCCTGAACAGCAATAGCATTTGACTGCTGAGGGGCAGTGAAGAAGAGCACAGTGGTAGGTGAGGTGTGTCAGGTGTACCAGTGTAGTTGTATGAGCATTCCTCCTTCACTTCTTTTGTGAATTTTCTAGTCAGTTATGCACAGGTCCTGGAACATATCCTTATACCTTTTAGAATACCTACATCTGAACAATCTAATCTAACTATAGAATTTCTCATTCATTACAGGGGAATTAGACCAGATGACTTTTAAAGATCCCTCTCAACTAAAGCAGTTCTATAATTTTATGATCTACATACAGCTATACCTGAAATAGTCTTTATATACACATGTACGCATCCATATTTATACGTAGCCCTATGGTTATATGTATATTTTTTTCTCCTGTAGAAATTAATAATATAATTGAAAATGTGATAAATTTGAAAAGTGATAAGTGTTTCCTCTAACTGGGAAGCCCTTTTCTCTCCTATTTTTTTTCTGTGTCCCAGACTTTCTGTCATTATTGGAAACTGTTTGGTATGAAGTTTTAAACATGTTGCACCGTAAATGTGTCTAGGAATGCGAGCAAGTATACATAGTTTTGAAAAATAAATGACATTGTGCAGTGTTAGTCATCAAAAAATCTTCACAAAACTAACCTCTTTTTCCTCTGTAGGTGGGTATCACAGGCATTGGTATGATCAATGATTCTATTTATCCGCTGTCATCAGGACACTTGCTGAATCTTATCTTCTCCAGAACTCCTCAGAGATTTGATCCTAATTTCCAGAGACAAAAACATTCTGTCTTCCTATCTTCCCATTTTCCAATTTTACATGCTATAATTGATAAATCAAATAATTAAGTGGAAGTTTAACATAAAATAAATATTAACCCAATTTACTTTAATTTGATATAAACAAAAATAATCTAATTATCAGGCTAATTAAACCATTATACATAAATCAACAACCACCTGAACTTTCTCTAATGCACTGGAAGACAGCAGTCAGCTACCTGCTGTAAGTGTGACAGAGCATTATCTGCATCAGATGATATGTCTTATTCCACTGAAATGCCAGACTGGCTAGATGATGGTCCCTCTTGAATTAAATGTGATACTGGTGTCCATGAAGATTGTCTACCCAAATTGCAGTTGATCTGTCGCAGACAACCTATCTGCTCTGCCAACAGAGGTCCCTTAAAAATACCCAGGTCCATGTCAAAAGGACACAGCTTGTTACATGCAAAATTCAAATGGAACTATACAGTGAAGTGCTTTCAGGATTAATCAAACAATATCGCCAGTCTGAAATTTCAAGCACACATGATTCTGGAAAGTGGCCATTTATATATAAGAGGTATCTCTATAAAAATTATATTTTATTATTTATACTTAGATTCTACTTAGGGTACTTAGAATCTATTGGTTAGCCACCATTCATAGGAAAATTCCTCCATCTATCGGCATTTCTGCACTTGCGCACCCCCAATTGGGAGGTGTCAGAAGTTCCATTTTATTGACAGCAATGCTAGAACCACCCTTTTAAGAAAATGATCCTTAAAAGACAACTCCACAAAGCATTTTCTGTTTAGGCAATATGGTTTCCATGACCTTCCTCTGAGTGTTAAAGAAAGCTATTCCACTGTTCTGCATATTACTTTTTGGTTTCCTTGGACTACTTTTTTAACTACTGATAACTTTCCTTTCAATTAACTCAATGACAGGTCTCATAATCCTGTGTATTGTAGCATATCTTCTGTGGCTACCTTTGAAGTACATGGGAAGCATAAACTTTTCTAGGAGAGGTTATCATGTGATGGCAACAGACCTGGGTAGTTTCAGCAGCTAGGGAACAGAAAAAAAAAAGATTTATTGAACACCTTTGGATTTCAAAAGACTTGATGTAGCTTAGCCTCCTTCCTCAGAACTTCTGCTCACTTGTTCCTTGGTATATTCTAATAGGATGCTTCTGAATGCAAAGGCATTGCTTGGCATATCCTGCCCCTCCATGTAAAAGGCAATCCCATACTGTCACAGGGGAAACAGAAATCCATTCCATCAGACATTGAATTTAAGGATGTTTTAATGTTTCAGATCATGGCTTAATGGGTAGATATCAACTATTCTATCCCACAAAAGCCCAGCTCAAAAATGACTTGGAAGTAGGAAAATGCTGATGCTAAAGGCAATAATTCTGTCAGCTCTACACTCTGACTGCTGATCTGGAGCAACCTGCAGAATTTCCCCTTGGCAATTCAGTGCTTATTTTCAGTTGCATTTTAATCCAGGCAAATTTGGGTTAAATTATTCCTTCTTATCCTCACCAAAACTTGGGCATTTCTCTCTCCAAACTTAACATTTTAAGCAAAATTCTTTAGGTACAGACCTGTCTTTACTTCCCAGCACAGCCTCCAGACCATGAAGACCTGCTCCCAGTTGTATCCCCGCACTCTAATGAAATTATAACGTGCAGTAAGATGGTGATTAAAATTTGATACTCTTAATAGTGAATAGCGCAGGTTTTATGGGAAAGGGGAAACAGTCTTTCCTGTAGGATTTCAAGCAACAGAGATACTTCAAGTAGAAGAAAAATATTCAGAAGCCCATTCCTCAGCACAGGAAATCCTGCTGCTGGGAGCAGACTCAAAGAGCTGCACATGATGGAGTCAGGGCATGAAGGTTGCAGAGGGCATGCAAAGATGACCTGGCCTTTTCCTATCAGTGCCACAGGCTATCATAGTAAACAAAAGGGAATGACTTTCCACGATGTTCGATATTAAGCACATCTAGACAGTGTCTAGGAATAGTCTCCGTGAAGGTGTTTCTGTTTTTTTTCTTTTTTTCTTTTTTTTTTTTTTTTTCCTTCTTTTCAGTACAGCCTCCAGTTTGTTCCTGAGCTGATTGCTGTCCTTGGTGCTGCAGTTTCTTGAGGTGATATCTTCGTTGTTGAGTGAAGCTTTTCCAAACTGATTTTAAGGCTGGTCAGGTTCCACCCGCTTCCTCCCCTCCTGGAAATGTTTGCTCATCAAGAGAAAGCACCTTCCTGTGTGTGTTACAGCTCATGATTGACAGGCCAGGCAGAAAGTATAATTTGTAACGCTGAAGTGAGGTTGACAGGAATAAACTAGCAGTCTGATTTTTTACTTTGCAACTATGTTGAAAGATAAATTGTTTTGACTTCTCCAGTGTTTTATATATCCGAGAAGGAGCACCTTTGTGTTTTTCCACAGTATACAGAGGTTCAACTAGCCAGCAACTTAAAACAGAGGTAAGACATACATGCAGAGAAGATGAATGAGTCTTTAAATACAAAGTGCCTTTTCAAAAACACCTCTGGGGAGATCAGGGTGTACGTTCTTCTGCCATTATCCCAGACAAAGGGGAAGCATTGACAGTAATTTATGGTTCACTTTTAAATCATTATCTATGGCCTAAGATTTGCTTCAGGTTTCAGATAAGTGAGGATATATAGCCATTACAGTCCTGGATTGGGAATTCAAGACACCAAGGTCCAATGCTCATCCGTGGTGAATAACTTTTGGGTTAATTATTTAGCCTCCAAAAACATAATTGTCCTGTTGTATCCCCCTTCCCAGTAGAACAGCTTCCTTTCTGCCATGATCATTTGAATTACTCAGACCTTCTTCTGCTGGACACACTTAAAAATACATTAAGGACTGTGAAGAGCAGAGTAAGAGGAAAAAGAAAAACTGATAAACTGCAATAGTGAAAATGCTCAGGCTATGAATATCACTCTGGATCCCTTCTAGGTATTTAGCCTTGGATCTCACAGGCTTTGAAGCCTGAGAGATGCTGTTATGTAGGTATCATCTGTGCAGAATCCAGAAGCCATGTTCTTTTAGTCTGCACATGTAACCTTGTATCCTAAAGATCCTTAGACATACTTTCAGAAAAAAATATACTATCTCAAGGTATGTAAGATAAACTGGAAAAAGATTTGGGTTATAGTATTCTACAAGGAATTTCTAGTCTCCTTTTTACCACTGGTTGCACATGAGAAAGTACCTGTCTAAAATTCTGTGTGATTCACAGGGTTTTTTAGATATATATTTTTTTGAGTTTATAAATAAACCTGATTTCTCAGCTGCATGAATGCCCCTGATTCTAGGTGGAGAGCAGAGAGCTGGAGCAGTTACCCAGGCACTGTGTATAATCCAACAGACAGGAAGGATAATAATTGCTTCCGAGGTTAGGCAGAGAAAGTTAGCAGTGGATCTGAGGACAAAACTGCCTAAATAGAAGGAAAAAAGGATAGAAGCCTGGAGTGGAGGATCATGCTGAGGTGAATGGTGATGGGATATGGCAGAGCACTGCACTGCTCTGAAAACCTCTGCACAGGCAACATCTCTAAGCAGTATTCTGAACATTTCTCCCATTTCCAACACATTGATTTCTGCTTGACAAGGAAATCAGGAATCAGGGTTTAAATGAAATGGAGTCCTGACGTTTCCATGGAAATCTCCTGTGTCTATCAAATTAATGGAGAGCAAGCTGCATTTTGCATAAAAGTAAACAAAATGAGGCTGCTGTGGAGGCAGTGAGTTACCTTTTCCATTTGGACTAAAAATCCCATATTCTGTCTTCATGGACTTTCTCCCTCCTCTTTCTGTACTTCAGCAGAACTCCCCTGTCCTACATACAGTATTTGTTTCAGTTCAATGAAAATAGAAAATTTAAAAAAAATCAGAAAATCTTCCTCCTGGATAACCAGCATAAACTATACAATGGTCAAATTACAGGACTAATAATTTAATTCTGTATAAAAATTCTGCATACGTTCCTTTGATGTATCCCTCTTTTCTATACCATCTTTTGGGTTTTCCCATGACTCAGAACTGGTCTCTTTCTAAGGTTATAGGCACCTTATGTGGCTCAGTTCAAACAGTAGTTTGACTCTACAAGTCTCACCCATCTTTCCTCCTGGGGAAATCAGTCTACTCTTGAAGGTGAAACATTGGCATGTTAAAAAAAAGGCACAAAATACTAGTTTAGTATATACGTCCTACTGCAGCCCATCAGTAGACATGTGAAGATTCAACTCCACTGGGCAGCCTGGTCAAGAATTGGTTTGGGTTTATTTTTCTTATTTGAATCACCAGTAGCTATCTAGCCTGACAAAACAACAGGCTGTTTATCAGGCTCCAACAGACCAAATGATAGCCATTTATTACTGCCCAAGCACTCGAAATAGTTTGCATAAATATTTGTGTAATGCAAGTTTACCATGGCATAAGTTATTTCCTACCTCAAGCACACAGACAACATATCACATGCATTAGCCTGCCTGGAGCTCTGTGTTACTGCAGCTGGACTGCTTCCAAACCTGAAATAGGTTGGATAAGTCTATATTACACCAGACTATACAGGATAGACATTCTTAGCAAAGAATGGAAGCTGTATCTGCCTCAAGTTTGTCCTTCCAGGCATCCAGCAAAATATTGTTTCCCTGAAACAGTCCTGGGTTTTCTCTGGCAGTGGCAGCAGCCTTTGGATGCTTTTCCTTCCTTCCGTCTGACCTGAAACATAAGCAAGGATGACTTTTATGATCTCAAACTCAATTCAAAGACACAGAAAACTGCAGATTTACTCCCTTTTAAGTTTATACACACAAGGGAGTTACAAACATAGGTTGTTTTGTTTTGTTTTGGGTTTTTCTTTGCCAACTCTTTTTCTCATTTAAGCACCTTCAAGTTGGCTTGCAACCAGACACTCTGATTTTACCACTGTGATCATAGATTTCAGCAAATTTGTTTTCCCAGACAAAAAGACAGGGAAATAAATGCAGATGAAAGATAAAATGCAGCAGAAAGCAAAGTGATAGGAATGAGCAGTGTTGTCAGAGAATGGTGATTAATGGATAGCCATTATTTTCAGGTTCAGGCATAAACTGGGAATTGTCTTTGGACAATCTGAAGTTGCAGGTCAAGGTTAATACCTTAGGATTATGATTCGATGTCTGGATCATGTTTCTTCCTCGCTTTTTACAGGATCATCTGGGGAACAATAAATATAAATATTTCAAGCTTATAAACAAAAGCTATATTTTGAGTTTCTTATACATAATAAAAATGTAAGAAACTGAGCCTACAACTTCATGATCCTAGAGTACACAACTTTCTAGCCTCTTAAAATTAAGGATTTGCCAGAGTTGGATCCTGAACCCAAATTTCCTATGCATATATTACAGATGAAGAGAGAAAACTGAAACAAAATGTTTGCGACTTATAACCATTCCAGTATTGTTGCTGCCTAGGCATCAAGGTTTGGAGATAACTGCTCTGGGGTTGAATGCAAAAATCCCCAGGCTATGGTTCGGGCTTTCAACCCACTGACAAATTAGACTAAGCTCTGCATACTAACATTCAGCCTCCATACTCAACCTCTCTTCTTGGAACTAAATATTTTAAAAAGCCATGGAAATAACAGAAAGAAGAAGAAGAAGGAGAAAGAATAAAACATAAATTGAGTAATTCTCTGCTGTCTCCTAACTTGTTCTGTTTTATGCATTTCATCATGCTGGAAAAAAACCAACAAACAAACACAAAAAAAAAAAACAACACAACCACATCAATTGTTTTATAATCTCCCATAGCTTGAGCTTAAATCTCAAATAGAAGTGCTCAGCAAGCAATAAACTGTCCTTAGCATGACTTTAAGACTTCCTTAGAGTTCCATGGTAGTAATTCACACTCCTAAATCCATCTAATTTTCAGACATCTTAGTGTCTCTGCGTGAAAGATCCTGTTATCAGAAGAATTATCTAGACCTGTATCTGGGGGTGGGGGAAATTATTGGAGGAGGGGAGAGTGTCACTTGTAAGGTTTTGCCTTCTCTTTGTAACAGTTTCAAAAATAGGAGGGTTCTGAAGGCTCCTCTTTGTTTCAAGAGGGGGTTGAGGGGTGAGTGTGGGGTGAAGGTATTTAAAATTTTTGAGTCTGTAGCAAATTTTCGGAGAATCAAAGAAAATGTGTGTGTATTTGTGAAATGAGAAAATGACTAAATGAAAGCCTAATAAACTCCCGAAGGGAATGGGGAAAGAAAAGATGTTAATTCAATTACTGCTGATAACATTTTGAAAGAATGTGTGTGAGAGAGAGAAACTAGTACATCATCTTGGAATCCTTAATTACTGGCATGTTAATTACACAACAAAGTTATCCTCTTCTAATGAAAGGAATGAACAAATATCAGAAGTGTTGTTCCATTTAATCCAGAAAATGAGTACTGAGATCCGAAGTTGTGTGATGTAGATCTGGAAGAACTCCATAGAAGTCAAGAATTACCCCAGCATTAGACATCAGAGATGCAATGCAGTAGAGAGACCTACAAAAGGCTTTCAGATCTTCCCCTCAGGAAGACAGAGGCTATGGGGTTGTTTCCCTTTGACCCAGGCACATGATTGAATGATGATTTATATGTAGTTTAACTAATGAGGTTGGTTGATTGTCTTCTTCATGCAGAGGTATTCAGAGGCCCATGTTTCTGTGTGATTTCATATGGAGATTGTTAATCTTTCATTAATTGGGAATCATCAGTAATTAGGGGGTGGTATTGCTTCTATGTTCAGTTTGTAACATACAGAAAAAAAAGAAAGTTCATGTTTCACACAGGCAAAAATTAGGCTTTTAATCAGGCTGCTTTTGTCTGGCTACATTTAACCTGCTCATCAGGGTGCAGAACTTAGACTTGATCTTCCACACAGGAGAAACAGGATTTCTCCTTTTAAGTAAAGGTAAATACAATGAAAAGAGCAGTTTCTTGTCTCTGGAAGACTGACTTTTTCTTCTTAAGATAATTTCTCCTTACTGTTTTGAAGCTGAAAGACCCATTTGTCTCATGCAGGAATCCTTAAGTGGGGTGTTTGCTAAAGCAAGTGCAAATTGTTTTAGGTGTATGATATAAAGTAGATGTAAAAGGATAGAAAGTTTATTCTGCTTTGTTTGTTTGTTTGTTTGTTTGGTTGGTTGGTTGGTTGGTTGGTTGGTTGTTGGTTGTTTTTTCTTTTTTTCCTAAAAGAAAAGGGGAAATTACAGTGCTATTCTGTCCTGAAACCACTCTCCCCAATTGCTGTGTGTTTGTGCTTGTGCGGAGCACAAAATTTTAAATTCATTGCTGAATGACATTTGTGAGCTCAGGTATTTAGTGTGTGCTTTGAAACCTCAACTCCAAATTTCAGCAGTATTTTGGTGACACAGAGAAATTCACTAACATGTATGTGGTGCTTCTTAGGATCCCTATGCCAGTTACTTCTTACTCTTCTTTCCATGAACCATACGAAGGTTAGCCCCTTTATTTGTTTTAAGCAGCTATTCTTCCGTACCAAAATGAACTACAAATTTCAGTGGACTGTTGCTTTAAATGTAACTATACATATTTCTCCATTAGTGAAATACCAACTTCTTTCATAGCCTTCTGTGACCTGATCTCCATCAGATGTTGGAGCCAAAGCAGGAAAATGCCGTGACCTGGTAGAAATATGGCACTTCATTATGTCTAAAGCAGAGAGAAATGATCTGAGAGAAGGAAAATAGTTTAGTATACACAGGCTGATTAGAGTAACCATAGGAACAGATAAGACTGAAAGGTGGTTCAAAGTATGAGTTCAACTATTATTTTATTATTTTGTTAATAAAACAAAACACCAGGAAAGGGATGACCTGCATCTTTTACAGCCTGTGCCATTTTCAGCAGGAATAGGACAAGGATTCCATTTTGCTGAATACTGTTCATAAGCAAACCTTATCTGAAGTTTTCATCATGTACAGAGCCAACAGAGTAAAACAGACATTTTTGTACTTCAGAGAAGTTCTTGGGCAAATATGCCCTCATTTCCTTTACATCTGAGTGCTTAGAATTCATACAGAGCCCTAGCATGGGGTGGCTGGATTTTGTCAGAGGTTTCTTTCCCTTAAGGGTTTGTTCCTCCCTTGATGTGCACTTGTGACTCCCACTGACAGTAATGGGGAGCAATGCATGCCTGGAGGACAGCTCCAGATCCCCCTCAGTGAGAAAGGAGAGAGTGGGTTTATTGGAAAGGGGCGGGAAAGGAACAGAAGGAAAAGCAGGGTTTTGAAAGCTGTCTAATTATAGGCCAGTATGTTCACAGCTCCACCAGCCAGAGTGCAATTCTAAGCATTTGGTACAGGTCTGCTTTGTTTAGCCTGATTAGTATGGAACTTTTGAAAGTGTGGTGAGCAAGTGAGGAACAGAGCAAAGAGAGTTCCCCCCGCCCCCAACTAGTAAACTGTGTATGCTGATTGGGTTCTGATGATTCATTAGCAGAAATGAAGCTGATGTGACAGCACTTCCTATGGGTGGGTGTGCAATGCTTTCCTGGGCAGCACCCTTGACTTCCATTAGACTAACCAAGTGAGACAGGACTACTTCTACTGGAGTGTTCATAAAGAAGCATGAAGAATTGGATCCTCAAGCTGGTTAGTCAAAAGTGTTTCTGCATGGAAAAGGCCTTTGTCTTTCTCCTTGGTTCAACGTTAACAGTAGAATAACAGAACCTCAGAGGCATGCTGGTTACTACTCAATAATGCACTACTCTTGTCTTTCTGTTATGCAAAATCCCAATTCTGTCCTCCTGGATGACTTACAAAAGGGAGGTGAGAGTGGTTTATGTATTGAAATAGAAATAGATGAACAATCATGAGATCCATCACCACAGAGTGACGCTGTACAATGATCGTGGTGTTCGAGCACAAATGCTTGCAGTGCCATAATTATCTGTCCTTCCAGGACATGGCTGAGTGGTAGAGAATGTTGCATTGTCCCCTTCAAAGAGCTTTCTTCCCCACATTATGATGCTGTAAACACAATCTCCAATGACTGTGTAGTCAGAAAACTCTGCAGATATATCTCTTCTTGTCTTTAAGTAAATAAACAAGATGAGAACTGTAGATGATGCACTAATTTCAGCTGCGGAGGCAGGAGAATAAGAAGTGTACACTTTACTGTAAACTTTGGATCTGAGAGACCATGTGAGATTGTTGAGTTTATGTGATGGAGCATAATTTTGTGTATCTGAACTTGCATAGTGAATCCTGAAAAAGAAATGTAGACCGTGAATCCTGGGAGAGGTGTCTCAGGCAGCAGAAAGGCTCAGGTCATCCCTGTGCTGGCACCATTGGAATTCTGGCTTCTGTCAAACCAGGGGAGGGCAGAGGTATGAAATTACATAAGTGTTAGAGATCCCCTCATCTCACCTCACTCTCCAAATATTTGAATTGCAATGATGGATGACAGTGGCTGATGGTTTCACACTTACAGTGGTGTTGGGAGCCTGTTGAGAGTATTAGGGATTGAGGAAGGGTAGGATGGGATATCAGCCTGAATGGATATGAATCCTCTTTTAAGAATACTGTTTCTGTTGCTTTCTCTCTCCATCCTTACCATCTCCAAAATTGACTACAAAATTGATATAAAAATGAAAACTTTATGGACTTGTGAATTTTCTTCCCATGAAGGGCACTGTCTCAATAGCTTTTGAGAATTAGGATTGCATATCCACAGAAGAGACTAAAAGCTTCTCCTGTCTCTTCTCTTCTACTGCCTATCAAAGAGCAAGTGAGAAATGAAATACCAATAGTACCTCCAATATGTGGTCCCTTTATTAAAAACAATGCAGTAAAAGATTGTCTCATTTTGTTTAAGAAGGCCCAAACCATTGTTCCTTTTGGTCTTTGCCTGAAGTATGTCTGAAGTCTGACCACAGCCCTTCGCCCTGCCATTGGGGCTTAAAAGAAACCAAGTTGATTTGTGAATTATAGTTGGTTTATAATTAATATAAAGATCAAGATGTTAGCCATGTTAGTGAATAGACTACATCCATCATTTGATTACCGACAGCTACAAATACACCTGAGAACAGCTCTTTCACTTTTCTCAGAAATGGGTGTGAGAGCATCTTTGTCTCTTCTCCATTCTTGCAAATGCCAGAATGGAATTCTGCTCTTGACTTTGCCCTCTGGGATGTAACTGTCAGGTTAAACTGTGCATCTGCAGGCTTGTTTCTCATTTTTGCTCTTGATCAAGATGAGAGCTGCAAATGAATCTAATATACACATGATGAAAAATACTTTTGGAAAATAATGCTGGGTTTAATGATGACAGTAGATGAAGAGAATAAGTTCTGTTTTTCCTGTTCCCTTCCCTTCCCTTCCCTTCCCTTCCCTTCCCTTCCCTTCCCTTCCCTTCCCTTCCCTTCCCTTCCCTTCCCTTCCCTTTCCTGCCTTTTTGAAAAGTAGTCACAGGCCAATCCAAATGATAAAAATTGGCCTAGTTTCACTGAAGTCAATAAAACAACAGCAGTTTAAAAGAGGTGGAGAGCTGATTCTGTAAATCCAAAAGGTTAAATAGCAAACATATCTGTTAAAGTAGTTAGTCAAAGATAGATATAAGAGACTAAATAGATTACCCAGTACATCTTCCTAGTGTTAGATTTTTCTTGGTTCATTAACAAATACTTTATTCAAGTAGTTCCAAGTGATAGGGTTTCTACTGTTTGCCTCATCATTTCCTCATGATTAAAGAAAAAATAAAAAATCATAGTATAGTGACTCTGCTCCTCACTCCAGCTACAATTTCTTCCTTGTTTCCTCAGGGTGTACTAATGAGAAACAGATCTTGATTTTTTCATTTGATCTTCCATCTCTTCTCAGTTATTTGCTACCTTTCTGATCTTGGGAGATATTTTTTTTACTGCTAATGTATCATACATTTTTTCAAGGTCAGGTCAGACTTTCCAAAAGTACTATTGCACGAAGGAAATGGTCTCTCAAAATGCATATAGTGCTCCGCCACTGAGAGACCATTTTTGAAAAAGAGCAAAACTGCTAGGCTCTCTTCTAGGAAGCAGGTTGCCTAGCTAACCTGAGGGCCAGCAAAAGTCTTCTATTAACAGCACCAGGTCTGGTCTCAGTACAGGACCCTTTCCTGCTTCACAATCATCACTTCTAAGTGCCTTCCTCTCTACCATGCTCATTGCACTCACTGTTCCTTCTACAGCTTTAATTGATGCTATTGTTTCCCTGATTTATTATCTCCAATGCTTCTCTCACATCCAAGATTATTCTCTGCCTTACCATCATTACCTGCATTTTCCCAAATCGGATCTAATAGTACTGTTACTGTTTGACTATTCTTCTCATTCTTGCTCGGCAAATACTGAGGCACCTAATCCCACAGCAATAAGAAAAGAAAACAAAATCTTCTTGAATGAAGTTTTTTTCCCAAAGCTTAGGGACTTGCTTGGAGATGACTCTATTCCCTTTTCCAGTTTTAAAAATTGCTAGATGCAATGTTATCATTTCAGAATTAAATCCATTTTGAAGACATGGAAGCAGCTTTCACAGTTTTCTGTGTCTGCCTTTTTTTCTTCTTTCTTCATTAGCTGGCCCTTTGTACACAACAGGAGGTGAAGAAGGAGTTGATGGTGGGAGCTGAGCATCAGAAAAACTGTCACTTACTCTTTGCCAGCTGCTGCTCAGAAAACACTGCCAGCCCCTGCCCTCATTTCCTTCTGTCGTTGCTTGTCCTTTGTGGTGTTTACAACACAGGACGTGATATCAGCTGTAAATGTCACAGGAGTGTCATTGTTAATTCCCTTTTACATTGGAGGCTGCTGTGAAACAAAACCCAGGAATAGAGGACAATTTAGAATTTGAGAAATGTCATTGGAGAATTAGTGGCAATAAAAGTGGGTGAACCGAAGAGAAGAATAAAGTTACCATGCACAGGAGGTGGAAAATGGACATCTCCCTTCACTTTACTCATTGCCTACAGTTTCATCCCAATGCGACACTGGAAATAAAGGTGAGAGATTCTGTATCCTTGGAGGGTATATGATGACCTCACTAGAGACCAAATAGAGGTGGGCTGGGGACTCAGTCCATCAAAGTGCCCTGATTCTGTTTCCTGCATCTTGGATTCTGTTTGCTGCAGTCTTAAATGTGAGTGAAAGACAAAAAATGAGACTCTATTACAGTCCTCATTTCTTTTCTAATGACAGCTGTAAATGTTTATCATGCAGTTCAATGCACCTTGTCGAGATGGTGAAGAGCAAATAAACTAAAGGAAGGTGGCTTTATTAATGTCTCTCTGATCAGAATTGTTTTATGGTGGCAAATGTATCCAGACATGATTGAAGATGGGACCTTGTCTGCGAAAAAAAATAAGTACTTGCATGAGACAGTTAAGAGGAATATTTATAAAAATGCAGAAGGGGTGGGGGGAGGTGTAAGAAGGAGGTGAGGCTGTAGTCTTAAACAGGCTTGTAAAGGAGTGAAGAGAAACTGACTTTGAGAGAAACAAACATTCTGGACAGTCAATTATTTAATTATTTTTTATTATTATTATAAGATGATTCTCTTCTAGACTTTGAAGCAAACTTTTTTTCCCTGTGAAGACACTGCTTGTCCATTTGGCTTGTGTATCTTCCTAGCTAAAACAAGAATATTTTGATTTGAGCTTTTTGGTACTGTGATCTGACAGATCTGATCGGAACTCAGGAGATCACAGATTTACTTTCAACTCCATCTCTGGTCTGCAGGGTAACTTATGCCAAGTCACATTATCAATCTGTGTCTCATTTCCTCCCTTAAAATGGGACTAGTGGGAATAATCAACTTTTTTAGCTTTTATTGAGTGCCCCTGATAAAAACATTAAATTCAATCTTGTGTGAAAACAGCTAGTGATGCCTGGAAATTTCTATGATTCTGTGACATTTTTTAATGAAGCTAACTGGTGACTGCTGAATGGCTCTCTAGTCATGATCAATTATAGGAATGTTTTAGAACACTCCACGACTATAGGATGACTGGAAATGGGATGACTAGAAAAGGACTGTTCCAATGATAGTTTCAAGGCGTCTCATTCTTTACTACCCTGATCTGCTGAGGTTTGGTGAGCAGCTAGTGTGAGGCTGAATCTCAGACGAATTGACAAAAATTAAAACTTCTATGTTGCACCACATTATAACATAGTTAAGAAGTGCCTGTATTGGCTTTGATGCCAGAAGCAGTTCACTCATTCCACCAGGATCTCTACTTGACCTAATTTTACCAGCTTTTTCAGCATGAGCACAGCTCTGTGCTAATACCCCTGAAATGTTTCCAACACTTAAACTCAGAGATTCTGTGCACTGTGCAGAGCAGTGCTGTTGGCATTCTCCAAGCAAACCAGATGCTCAGCAGCTCTGAATGGTTATATTTACACTGTCTTTTCATCTTAGGCTTGAGCCTGGGACTTTGGCTTCACATACCCTGCCATTTTACTCAATCTGATCTCAGCTGCAGATAAGCAGCTCGGCAGCCTGGTCTTGTCACCTCTATTCCCTCTCCTTCCCCATGCAGACCCCAGTTTGCTGGAAGATGGCTGATCTGAGAGGCTTTGGCTGCCTTTGCCAAAGGCAGCATGCTCAAGCCTGGACTGAGACGAACAAGGGACAAATTCTGACCACAGCTTACAATATGGGAGAGCCAACAGTGCATGGCTCTTTTTGGCAGCTGTTACAGAGATGGAGCTTATCAAGAATATGGCCTTTTTCAGGCAGACTTATTCTCATGTGGATATAAAACCCCAAAACACAAAGCTGAAGTATGACTGGGGATGGCATTTTTCTTTCCCTACACTCTGTGCCTCTTCTTCTTTTTCTCTTTTATTTGACTGCTATTTCTCTTTGCATTGCCATGCAAGAGAAGCCCACATGCTGAGCATCAAATGGAAATTATACAGATTCACATCTCAGCAATTTATCTTTTTCTGGCTTGTTTGAGACTCAAAGTACCAATCAGGCTTTTAATACCTTGGGTGCTACTAAATTTGAAGTGAGTCTGAGAGATGGCTACACAGATTTGTAAAGCTTTTTACATAGCCTCAACTTCAGTATAGATGGATGTCTTTCATTCTTTATTTCTCCCTGTAAAAATCTTAAAGTAGGTAGGTGGACATATAGTCAGGCTTTTGGGTTGTCTGGCTGGGATCTGTCACACTCTTCAGAGGCTCAGCAACTGCAGGGAAGTAAATATGATTTGGTATGGATTTTGTACACAGTCTTAAAGCTGTTAGGCAAACAAAAATAAATTCAGGCGTACACATTACCAAGTTTGATTTTCATTTCATCTGGTGCTATTATGAGAAGCCCCGAGCTAAACAATCCAGTCTCAGTATTAGAAGTGGCATTTAATCATCCCATTCATTCAGTCACCAAGCAAACACAATAAATTCCCTGTCTTAAAAAATCTCAGACAGGTGGGAAATGATGCTGTGATCTGCTGTACACAGCAGCAAAATGTACATAATGAAACTAAACTTTAGAGCTGGTGAAAGACGATCACACCAAAACGATGTTCATTTAGTTTCTGAATCACACATCAAGACAAAGATAGAAAGTGCCTTGGTTAGATGGCTATACTCTCAGTGCTGCAACAGAGGCACTGTCAGGGCACATGGGAAAACTGAAATTTCACTCCTTATTTTTGACAGTTTGTAGCTGTTGGTTTTAAACACTCCTAAATTCTGTCATATAAAAATACTCTTCAAAGTGTGCTTGAGAGTGTCAACAAACTAAACTTTGTGGCTTTCTTTTTCTTCCTGACTCTTTCCCAGTGGTAGTTATAGGGACTGAGTCTGTATGTGATAAACAGTCACGTGCTCTCCCCTTAAAATCGGAGATTAAAAAGTTTGAGATCTCCTGGTGCATAAAATGAACAAACAAACAAACATAAGAAAGAAAAGAGAAGGGAAGGGAAGGGAAGGGAAGGGAAGGGAAGGGAAGGGAAGGGAAGGGAAGGGAAGGGAAGGGAAGGGAAGGGAAGGGAAGGGAAGGGAAGGGAAGGGAAGAGCAAATACTTAAAATAACATCAGGGCTGTACTGTACTCATAGCTTACAGGCTGCACTCCAGTGAAATAGGGGCTGGAGCAACTACTAAAGGGGTAAGCACAGTTCTATTTATTTTGTACCTGACTGTTTGGGAAGAGGCTCCCCTAGCCTGATGCCAGATCTCTGGATTTCTTCTGATGAAAATGATCAGCCTTCATCCCTGGGATGCTTTTGGGACCATGGACCCAGAGGTGATGGTCATCTCAAAGTGGCTTTGCAAATAGTCTCTCCCTCCAAACAGATAGCCCTTCAGTTCTTGGGCATGGGCTGAAGCCTGATTTGAACAGGGATGGATTTAGGCATGTACTCAGTGCTCTCCCTAATTAGAGTTGGAAAAACTAACAGATCACACCGTGTAAAGCAATAATACCTGAAAAAGCTACTCCCTAGATCCCTAATTATTGCTGCTCTAGTGGGAACCTCGCCAGTGATTTTGGCTGAGTTTGCTGACCCTCAGAAACATAACTAATTAGCAGATATCTATCAGCAATTAGACTCTCTGGAACATTTTTCTGAGCCCTTTACACAAGTGGGACACATTCATTATTAGTTCAGGGAAGATTTTCCAATTTTCACCTGTGGTCACAGACAGGAGTTGAACAGCTTCAGTTGCAGTTAATAATGAAAATCTGCATCATCAACTTTAGGTATTTAACTGAGCCACTGAAGTTGTCCAAGGCTTTTTCCTTTTTTATTTTTTCTTTGCCAAAGGACAAAACGAGGTACCTCTAACTCATACTTTTGATGTAAGTGGGCAGAACCACAGAAGGCCAGGAGCACAGCAGCACTCCTGACTGCTGAACATACCAACTGTAGTGCATCTGCCAATACGTGAATTTTAGGGGATAAATCTGGTTGCATCAGTAGATTAGCTCTGAGTCACAAGCATATTACAATTCTCTGAGGCCACTGCTGTGTAGATTTCCTTTCCTGAGGCTGCTTAATAGAGGCTTCATTATGAGAGGAGGTGATACAGGGCCATGTAATTTCAAAGGAGAACAAAGCTTGTTGCAGAGGTGTGAACAGAATCCTGGCAGATATCCTTAGTCAGATGATTTTCATAGAATAAGGCTTTCTTTATTAAGTTCCTTTCCCTTTGCCTTTCCCCTTTTCTCTTTTCCCTTTTCCCTTTTCCCCATTTCCCTTCCCCTTTCCTCTTCCCCTTTCTCCTTCCCCCTTCCCCCTTTCCTTTTTTTTCTTTTTTTTTTTTTTCCCCTTTTTTCATCTTTCCATTTCCCTTTTTTTTCATTTTAGGAAAATGATGTCAAGTTCTATGAAACTCCTGTAGGAGAAAACATTTTTAAAACAAAAAGAAGTTATGATACCATTTTCAAATTTCAGTTTAAAGCATGAAAATTCTATCTATACAACTCTTCTGTGCTTTTGTCATATTTCTGTTTCAATTCTGTGTGCATTCTTTCATGACATCAACAATGACAAGCTCTTATTTCAATTTTAGCACAATAAAGCATTATGGTGGATATCAATAAAACCAGGAGATACACTGATTCAAAAAAAAGAGAGATAAGATATTCTAATTACTTCAGTGTAGCTGCCCTTAGTAATGAAAATAAACAGGCAAGTAAAGAGATATTTCAGTGGCTTCTTGTTCTCAATCTGTGATATACCAGTGGCAATAGGAACAGTCTTTATGTGGTGCTAGAAATGGAAAACAAGAAGAAAATTATGCAAAATTCAGAACAATTTTTCAATCTCAGACAAGAAACATTGAAAGTTAAAAAATTCCACAGTAAAATTCCATAACTAAAAAACTCCACAAATTTTCTTTGAAAGTCCAATTTATTTTTCTTACTTTGGACTGAATTATACTTTCAGATTTGAAATTGAGGATGCAAGTAAGTAAATTACAATCGACCTAGCTGTGATGGTTTAGGACAGTGCTGTCTTCTCAGCTGACTTCTCCTTTCCACTGTTGGAGATAACCATTTTCAGAGCAAGGCTTAGGAAACTTTGTTTAACATCCTTTCTTCTCTCCCCAAATGCAAGTTTCAATAAAGTTTTTAATAAAGGTGCCAGACTTACAGAAGAGACAGGGCAGGACCTCACCTTGCACCTCGCTGCACAGCCTGCTGCAGAAACAGTAACTTCTGTATTAAATGATAGCAAATAGCTGGGGTTAGGAAACATTTTAGCTGATCTCAGATGCTCCTTCACCTGCACCTGGAAATCAGCATCTTTTATCCAGCAGAAAATCTCATTCTGTCTTTGTCTTAATTTTCTCTTTTGTAAGGAATGTAAGTAATAATGCAGCTACCTACCTCAGAGGAGCGCAGGAATTAATTAATGTTAGTAAAATGCTTTGAAGATAAGATCTAAGTATTATTATTAATAATTTATCTTCAATTTGCTCTGTGCCTTAAAAGACAGAAATAATTTACAATGAAATGATGTGATACTACCTAGGGCTATATTAAGGTCTTGAATGGATGTGCAGGGCTTACATTGCTGTTAATGTAAACTACGTAGAGGTGCCAAAAGGCAGAACTGGACTTCATGTAAATACATTCTCAGGACCTTTTATATCACAAAATTAGTATTTATGTGATGTAGGGATCTTATGAATTTTAAGTTACATTTTTTCTGGAATATGTACTGAGGGGCAGACTTTCAAAGGACAGTCTCTTTAAGAAAAAGAAAAAAAATAATTCATAATATGCATTTAAAAGAGCACATTTGAGAATTTATTAGTCTGAGGAGTTACACTCTTAAGATTTTCATTGTCTTTATCAGACTAACTTATCTAACCAATTTGCCTAATTTATCTCTCATTGCTTTTCTCTTTTCATTATTCTGACAAGACACTGAACTTTAGCATCACTGGGAACATTTGCCTTTCCACAAAAGCAAAGGTTTATGGCTCGAGTGAACCATGTTTAGTGCTGAAAAGTCAGCAGATCTGAGAACTGAAATTGAAAGATCAAGCGATCCATGGCAGCTCCTCCTGTCAGAGGAACCAACCAGAGGAAAGCAACATACTCATGTTCATGCTTGGTTTGTAGACAAGAAAGTCAGGTGGTTTTTGCTGCCTCCTAGTGCTTTCTGGGGCTGAAGAATTAAGGGAGGGATTTTCTCAAAAAGAGTTCTGCACAGATTATGTATGTATCTCATGCTGCAATAACTTGTCATGGAATCAACTTTTCTTTTGGGTGATAAATGAAGATAAGCCACAAAAAACACATCATGATTTTCTTTTAGACCTTTTCCAAGGATTGAGACACATTTTACTTCCATAGTTTATGAAGATGCTGCCTAAAGGGGTTAAAGGGGAGAGAAATATATCCATCTTGGCAACCGTCATGGCAGTAAGAGGAAGCAGGTTGACTCCGGTGTCAATGAGAATATCTTCACTCCCAGTTTGTGGGCCAAGGTCTGGAGGAATTTTATGCATGGAGTATAGCAAGCAGCATAAGGAAGACGTAATGTTTGTAACAGCTGATAAGATTTGTCCAAGATTTTAGCTTGTCTAGAATGTAACATATTCCTGCAGCCTTATCAAATTTATATTTCCGAGGTTAGAAAAAGGTAGTACTAATGAGGATGAAATAAATGGCAGGATGATGAACTCTAGCTGATGAAGAGAAGCTAAGAACATAAATCTTTTGCCTGTGAGCAAGTCTTCACAGAGCAAAGAGGGACTGTCAGCAGAGCAGATTAGATAGTCCTCAGAGCATCATGCTGAGGATCTGGAATGGACACCCTAAGCTACCGTGATGTGAACCACATACCTCCAACACTTGGTGACAACAGAGACTTGATTTTTGTTTGGCTGGAGACAGAGATGCTATTGTTCCCCCTCAGCCTTCACCTCCAGCATTGAATAAACTTTCTCTCTTTGTCCTCTGCAGGCTTCTGTATGTGAGCTAATGATTAATGACTGAGGATTTAGGTCAAGATAAACAGATTTAGCTTAAGAACCTGACCACAGACAGACACAAGTCATAAACTCTATCTCCTCCAACATTTGGATATGTGAGGTAACACCTCTCTTACAGGAGTACAGTTTGTATGATAGGAAGGAACAAATAAATACTGTACCTTCTCTTAAATAAGAATAGTATTAGTGCTGTCTCACGTAGTCATTATCTAACATTTACAGGGATTAAGAAGAAGGTTTCACACTAAGAAATTAAAATTTGTCATTATTCCCTGCTTCTCAGAGCCTTCATAATTCACTTTTGGGACCTGCACCAATCATAGTGCTCAAGATAATATTAATTTTCAATTAACAACATTATGTTTGTAGATGTTGTCAGTGCAGTTCCAACTTATCCATAAGAAAGCAGTGATGCTCATAATTATTTAACAGTTGCTTTGGTCATCCTTGAGAAAATATTCTGAGAACTAGAATTTACTCCAAATAGCAAGAACCAGAAGAATCAAGTCTCTGTTTTCATCCCGTTCAAAATAAGAATGTGAAACTGGATTAATTCAGGAAAATACTCAGCTAATGACATTATGAACTCTTTTTTTCCTGTGTTCTACTTTGTATAAATATAAAAAATTCGTTAGGAAAAGTGACTTGGAATCTTGGTCATCAAAGATCATAAAATATCATAGATGCACATTCTATTTCCTCATTTGCATTGGGACTCAGCCACTGGCTTTTGGCTCTACCACCTCCACTGGTTCTGATCTAAAAATCTACCCTGAACTTAGGAAGCCTTTCTGAAAAAAAAATTCACAGGAACACTGAAGTTTTTACAAAATAAACTTATTTTTCAGTAAATAAATGTTTTTTCTCTAAATCTTTTATTTTTCTTTCCTGAAAGACAGTTTGAGATACCCCAAGTGGTATAGAACTTCCTGTAGTAAAAGATCCAAACTCCTTTGGTATCTTGTCACCTGTGTTAGCCCATTTTTATTCACTGGTATTGGCCTTTTTGGTAGACAAAGAACCACTGGATTTTGCCAAAACAATGGTTCTGTCCATTGCTAAGTTTATCCGTAAATAAATAAAATAAAATAATAATAAAAAAAATAGTAATTAAAAAAAAATCTGCTATTTTTGTTGCTTCTCAAATCCATTGGCAGACTTTTGATGAAATGGTAATATAGAGCAGACTGAAGCACTATCAGGGTACAGATGTTTCTTCAACTGTTACAGTTAAGTTGTAACTTACAACAAAGTTAGTACTACCAAGAGGGCTCACATCAGATATTAAATTTATTTTCAAAGAGCACTGTGCTCATTGGCTCAGGTAAGGGAGGTACAAGTGAACAAAAGAGATGACTTTGTTGAGTTTGTTACAAATAACAGTACCAGCACTTACTGAAGATGAATGTGCACAGCCATAAGCCAACATCTTCAGTCAATAGTTTGGGTAAATTCTTAGAAGACTCAAGTGGTACTAATCTGCCATACAGTGACATTTGTAATGTTCTCTGTAATTTCTGCCTAGGTAGCAGAACCTGTCTAGTCCTCATGGTCAATGGACCAGCTCTAGTCACTCATGCTTTAATTGCGTTGCAGCTGGATCTTGGCCATCTCACATGCCCAGTTCTCAGCTACACAGAATGCTGCTTGCCCCTCAGATTAATCTCCAACCTTTCCAATGAATTCACACAGTCAAATGAATCAGCTGTCTTTTGGCATTATCTCTGTGCAATGGACTCAGTATGCTTGAAGTACAGACAATGGCGCACAGTGCAGAAATCCCCCACTCAGCAGAGAGCAGTAAGTCTCTACAAGCCAGTATGTGGCCTACTTCTTAAACGAAGAAGTAGATACGGCAGTGAAGGCCACATCTTAGACAGAGATGTGAAGAAGAAGAAGAATTAAGGTATCAGAATGAATAATCTGTTGCTCTGGCCCGGGATGTGAAGTCTGAAGGATGGGGAAATTTTCTTTATAGGAGAAAGTGACAGCAAATTTAAAATTGTATACAGACCCAGGATAAGGAGATTCTGAAACTTCTTCCTCTCTCTCTCTCTCTCTCTCTCTCTCTTTTTTTTTTTATTCTGATAACATTTCTGTGTGTTGAATCTGATTTGTAGTTTACTTCCTTTGCAAAATTTTACCATCAGTACTATGTTCAAACACAGCCTTCTCAAATGCTTCATTATGTCTCATTTCATGTTACACTGAAGTATTTGCTGTCAGAGGCTTAACTTGGGTTGTCAGTACATGATTGGTATTCATGGCAGCTGTCTCTGAGAATATCTGGGACAATCAACCTCATGAATGCATTGATACTAGCTAGGTTGGAATTCTCATGTTGTTTCTGGATCCATTTTTTTTTTTAGATACTGGCATGGGACAGAATAGAAATAACAGCATCTTTCTTTTTTGAGCTGTTTTTGGGGCTCTGTAGGCTGATCATGTTATCTGTGGGTGCAGATATTTTCTCTGAGTACATTAAAGAATTGCAAACAGAACTGCCATTACAGAACAAACATATTTCTGCGTAATTCAGATGACACCATAACATATTTCAAGCAAGGTAACCCTCTGGGAAATGCCCAGGTTACGCACATTCAGTACTCATCCTCTTGATTTTCATGTAAAGATAGCTTTTCAATAATTACAGTAAAATATTCTCTAGATGGATCTCCTATTGTTAACTGAACTCATGAAGAGGAGCCTTACTTAAGCTGTAATAACACTATATTTGTGTTAACAGCACAGTGACACCAAATAAAAAGAAAATAAGACAAAATAAAACAAGGTTATACTTCACTAGAAAGCTTTTGCAATTTCAATAGTGTTGTGCTGTGACAAAACTGTGAATGCAAACTAATATCATTGCAGGACACACGGTGAGTCAGTTGTTAGGAAAATAGCTGTGGGGTCTGAAATGAATTGTTCATCTCCTTTAAACAGATTATGATTATTGGTATTATTACTGCGAGATTGTAATACTCTTGAAAGCAACATGTTTGAGACTTCTACACAAGAGTAGTTCTGGGAGCTTTTATTTTGTATTACTTAGTGACACGGCATACTAATAGAAATGAGATGTCACAATTTCTATAGTGATTTGTATGCTATTTTTATTTTAAGTATAGAATGTGAAGTCAAAGGTTTTCAAATTTTTGAGGAGATTGAGTGGATCACAATTCAGAATGATCCCTCTTCAGTTGGAATCTAGCTTTTGCTGAGAGGTACAGCAGGAAGTTATTTGCATCAGCTGCTGAATAAGGAGTGTGGACATTGCCAGTTTCGGAGCTCAGAGCTCCCTGTTCCTTGATAATGCCACTGCTGAGCTGCAAAGCACTGAACAACTCATCAGACCTAATGCCTGTGAGCAATGAAAGCCTGTCACAGCCAGGAACTGTGGAGCAGGAGGTTTTGCAGCTTGAGATCTAGAGATCAGACAGAGCCTGTGCTCTCCATTCCTTATCAGTGTCCCAGGTACAAAAATTATCAAGCTGAGCCAGGTTTGAAATGTGGAGTTCCCTAATGTCCAGCTGGGAGGGTGAGCTGGTAGGAAGCAAGGCAAAATTTTTGGGCAGTTTTTCATGCCCCGTGGTTGTTCCTCAGCAGATTTGTTGCAATTAAACTGTCTCAAAGAAGAATTTTGCTTTTGATGAATTGACAATTCTTCTGCAGGAGGGGAAAACAAAACTTATCAGGGAATTTCCAGTTAGCTACAATAACAAGTTAACTGCTCTCTGATTGAGATGCTTGAAGAAAATATTTTCCTGGAAGCACAGTGCTGAGGTTGAGAGGATGAGTCTGTCTATTGGTAGGTAATAGGTAACCTCACCCACAAGTTACTGTGGATATATTATAAGTATTTTAAGATGGTGCTTTGGCATCAGTGCAGCCAGGGTTGCAGTGGCATGATTTATAGTAACAATATAGTAGGCAAAAATGTTTGAGCTAACCTCATGACTTATGACTGCTGAAAAGTACGCTCCCACTCATCCCTCCCTATTCCCTTCACTATACCATCTATCTCCAACATTCCTGCAGGTCATCAGCAAGCAGATTTAGCTAACCAAACTGGGAGCAGGATAGTCACTTTCTCTTTTTTTTCATGAAATTTCTGCCATAATTAGAGGAGTTTCAGCTGCTGTTGAAACTGGAGTGTTGAAGAAAGGAATGGTAGGAAAGCAGAGAGCAGAATCTTTTTTATGGCTCAGAGTTCTCTTTCCCAAGCACTCTGAGCCATATCATCTGTGTCCTGTCACACCTGCACAGGCTCCACTGTCTGTGTGCAAACAGCCTGTGCTTCAACAGGAATTTCTGTATCTATCTTCAGATTTCCTTTTTAAAATGGATCTTTGCTTGCCACTTCTTCTCAACATACCCTAATTGCTACACTTGTCATCATAATTCTTGGAAAAGTCTGTAGGGTAGAGGTTACAAACATGTCTGTAATGCAGAGCTTTCAGACAGGTCCTATTTTCACTTGGCTCATTTTTATTCGTAGATTCTCTTGGGGCACTTTTGTTGACTCCAGCAGAATTACTCTATTATAAAAGGTAGATGAATGGCACTCAAAAGTCATATCCTATTGTAGCCTGCTGATCGTAATGAGAGGTATATCCATAGAAAAGTAATGGGTTTTTTATGAGAGGACCATTGACCTAGGAAACACATGGATTATAGTATTTTTCTTGTTATTCTCACATTTCAGAACACAGATAATGTAGTGTACCCCAGATCAAAGGGCAAGATTCAACTTCCCACCACTAATAGAAATCTTGAGTAAACCTCAGTTGTCCTTTTAGACTAAGAACAAACCAGAGCCATTATTATTTCAGTCTTTTCTTTTTATGTGTGACCATGAGACCAGGTATGTCATCAGTAACAGAAACCTGGAGTTGGAAAAGGGTTTGTTCCTTAAGTCAGACTCTCTCTGACAGATATTCAGCTGAGCTTGGGGTAGTAACTAATAGACCCTGCACACACCCACATGTGTATCCACAAAAGTTAGCATTTTTCAGTATATGAGTGCATTCTCTAGAATGCCCCAAAGGACAATTATACAATTTTAGCCTCTGTCATTAAACTTAAATATCCAGCAGTCTGTAATCATTCTCATACTGGGACGCTTTACACTTTGAGAGTAAAATGGATATACATGCCTCTCTCCCACTCCATCTTCCACACACTTTAAAACAATCAGTAAAACTCACTGAGAGTGACAGTTTTTTTAGAGGCAGTATTTTATGCAATCTTTGGAAAAAAATATGGGATAACAAATATGTATCACAGAGTGCCTGAGAAGGAGGAGGCCCAGTGCTTTGGGCCTACATCTGTGCTGCTGAACAGCCTTGGTTTTGATTGCTGCTCTTCAGGGTTGTTCTATGACACAGCAGGATGGCAGGGAGCTGCCTCTATTTCCCGCAGTCTGTAGGGGCTGTAAAAATGCACAATGCACAAGCATTGTCTGAAAAAAAGATGCCTAAGGAAGAAACTCCTGTGTACTGCTAGCATGTCACTGAATAAAGCTTAAAGATAGAGGTTACGAATTTGGAGGTTCGCTGGGCTGGGCAGAGACCTCTGGGTCCACCTGGACCAATCTCTGCTCCAGATACTCTGAGCAGAGTGCTCAGGACCACAACCATGTGAGTTTTGGAGATCTACAAGTAGAATAGAGAGAGTCCCCAACCCCCCTGGGAAACATGCGCTACTGTTCCATCACCCACACAGTAAATAAGTGACTCCCAGTATTCAGAGGGAAACTGTGTTCCGGTTTGTACCTGTTGCCTCTTGTCCTGGCACTGGGAACCACTGCGAAGAGCCTGGGCTGTGTCCCCTTTGCACCCTTCCTTCAGGTATTTGTACATGGTGATGAGATCCCTCTGGTCCTTCTCCATCCTGAACAGCCCCAGCTCTCTCTGTCTCTCCTCATAGGATAGGTGCTCCAGTCTCTTCACTATTCTCTCCAGTATGTCCATGTCTCTCATACTGGGAGCCCAGAACTGGACCTAGCACTCCAGGTATGGACTCACCAGAGCTGAGGAAATGGGAAGAATCACCTCCCTCTACCTGCTCACAATGATTAAACAGTGACAACTCTGGGGAAAGTGTTCTGGTTTTAATCAAATCCATCTTCTTAGAATGTCCTGCTATGAGTGAATCACAGCTGACATATAAAAAATCCTTCACTTTTACTGATAGAAGTGATAGGAAAAAAAAAATAGCTTAAGAGCCAACAGCAAAATAAAGGTGTAAAAATAAGAATTTTTTTTTCCTTCAGAAGTCTCAGGACACTTTCAATTCACCCCAAGATTTTGGGGCTTCCTGAGACTTTTGATTGCTTGAGTTTGGCAATAACAACCTCATGACAACGCAGCCAACATTTTTCTTGATAGAATATAAAATCGCATTTGTATTTTCACTCCTTTCATTCAAATCTCTTCCTAAAAATACTTTCAGTACGATAGAAATAGTATCATTCCAAGCAGGCAGGATAAAATATTTTATTTAATTTTATTTTTGGTTTTAATTTTTTTTCCCCAAGAATCATATCAGTGCTCCATGTTCTAACACGTTCTCCACTTTAGAAACCTATAAAGGCTTTTTTTTTTGGAGTGCACAGGTGGATTTTTACTAATTCCTGAAGTCTCAGTTGAACAGTGAATTTTGCACTAAATTTATTCATAGAGTAGATGCACCTTTTTATAAAGTGCGTAATAATTCTGATTTGTATGTTCAGATAATACCATCTGCTCATACTTGGAAAGGAAATGACAGATTCTACTGCTATATCTCTAGTGAGGACATGTACCTTCTACATTTATTTTATTTTGCTTTATTTATTTTTTCTGGGATTGGGAGAAAAGGGGTTATCAATTTGTACAGCAGTTCTAAAAACAGAGACGAAATAATCCAGAGTCTTTTCCTTAATGCAGCTACAAGACTGTTCCTCTTAAAACAAACAAACAAACAAACAAAAAAGAGCAAAAACAGCAAAAAGAAATAACAAAAAACATGATTAAAAAAAACAACAACAGAAAAAAACAGTTGTTTCCTTTACAAACTGTGAAACCTAGTGTAATAATTCTACCTTTTTTTTTTTTTTTTTTTAATTACCACAGGCATTCCCAAGCTTTGGCAGTGACAGAGACCGTTTTGCAGTGACATGATGTGTAATGCTGGCGAACGAGAATGCTCAGCATCACAGGTTGCTGGCCTGCATCTCTGGCTGGATCACTCATGGAATAAAACAGTATTTTATGTCCTAAAAGACTGCATTTTGCTGTAGCACTTCTCTCACATTAATAAGAGTGACTGAAAATATGTCAGCAGTTAGAGCAACTTGTGCCTCCAAATTCCAAGGCACCTTGTAGGGCCATGATCTAAATAGAAAATGCATGAGTGGACTCATTAGCACTCCATGCTTTCCCTGTCCTTCAGATTCTTTTGTAAAAGGGGGCTGATCCCAGTTCCCTCCTAAAGCTCTTTGAGAACAGGGAATATACATAGTATATTGGAAACCACATGGCTGTATTAACAACAGTCCCAGCTTGACTAGTTATAATCCAGAATTCACATGTACACCTACCACAGCGGGTATCTGGCCTGTACACAGCTGTTGGCTCGGACACGGGGAGCAGCCCAGTGTAGTGGTAGAGATTTGAATGTCAAATTCCCTTTCTAAGCATCCAGTTATGGGAGGCAATTCACTAGCAGCTTTGCTGATCATCTCCCATTCACATACACTCCTTTTGGACAGCTGTCTTGGCTGCCCTACTTCCTGTGTTTGGTTCAAAAGAATACAAATCTATAAATTATTATGATTTTAGACATGGGATGTTTTTTAAAGGTTCCATAATGCTTCTGGGAGATAGATATGATTTTTACAAATGTTTTGAACTGGTAACATTGCTTCTTTCTTCCCAGGAAATTTCTAGTTTCAAAGCCCTGAGGACTTCAATTCGGATCCAAGTTTATCCAGGTAAACAAACTGAGCACTGTACAATGTTAATGTACATGAGTCTTTCAGGGGAAACTTCAGCAGTAATCAGATTCTCCTTTTAAATCATTTTTCCTGAGCTCATTTCTCACTTTTGAGCTCAGTGGAATCCCACAAATGACTGGCATAATTGCCAGAGAAAACAACATTCCTATTAAAAATTCCTCTCAGAGATGTGATCTTTTGATTGGCCTATTTCTGCATGGAGAACTGAACAGTACAAGTTATTGACCTTGCAAGACCAGTGGTCCATAGGTTGCTTTAGACACAGGGCTTGGTTCATGGATCGGCTTGTGGCATGAAAAATAAAAGCTCAGAGCAGAAGGAGCTCTCCCAACATGACAATGCGTGAAGACATTCTCCTGAAAGTAATAGTGGTTTTGAGCCATTTTTCCACCATTTCGTCAATGATGTTAAAATGAGAAGATAGATACCAGTAAATACGTGGCATGCAAAAGAGACAGAATCAAGTAGGAAAACAAGGAGAAAGAAAAGAAAAGCTGGAAAAATGGAAAGAACAAAGGAGCCTGTACAACATGGAGGCCCAAAGGGGATTGGAGAGGTGGATTTCAACAAATGCTTTTCAAGTCCTCTTCTGTTTGTCAACTATTTCACAGGCATTCCAAGGAAGATGTGGAGGAAATGCACAATAAGTTAATTTCTTAGGCAATTTGTACATAAACTGGAGAAGTGCTAGGAATCCATAAGCTGAATAGTTGAAAATTCCAGCTCTAGACATTGGGCATGAGAAATTTTCTCTTGCTGGCCATGGAGTTGTGAAGCAATAAATGAGAAATGGAAAGAAACAGGCAGTTCTGAAAGAATACAGATTATCTCTGACAGGGAAGAGATGATGTACTTTCAGTCCAGTAGTATCCAAAGTGAATGACAAATAGAAACAATGAGAGACTTTTTTCCTTCCTTAAAGGAAGGAAAAATAGCTTTTCACAACCATTTTTCTTGATCAGCAGCTTTCATAATGGTGCAGTATAGGCAACATATCCTCCACTGAATACCTGGAAGGAGAGTTCAGTAATGAGACAGTCCCAGGCAGGAGCTGGGGATCTCAGCATGATCGTTTGTCCACACCTGAAGACAATGTGCACTGTACAGTGTGAACAACAGAGTGATGGAGGGATGAGAACCTTAACTGAGCCCATGGCAGAGGAAAATAACCTCGCTAGATTTATGAGATTTTCACGTTAATATTAACAGTTTGAACAGTGAGAAATTGTATTCTCTTCTCTGTCTCTACCTGTGGTAGAAGAGGGGGCCCCCACAGAAGTACCATCCGAGGTGTCCCTCAACCTGTCATGAACTCAAGCCTTTAGTGTGCCTCCACTGAGTTTTAAGTTAAATACAATCCTCAACCTCTTTTCAGGCTCTTGAACTGCCACACTCCTGCTCTTATGCCCAGAGCTGAAACAGCAGTTTCACAGATTTAACTGTATGTCATAATTATGTCTGTTCTAATGTGCTATTGTTAATTTGCATCCTGAATCCCCTAGCTTCAAGAGCTTTTCACTTTTATCCCTTACAATCTAATAGAAGACAAGAGTTGTTTTCTTTTATCACTTCTTTTCTTCTTTTTTTTTCTCTTTTCATTTTTTAACAGGAAAAAGGCATAACAAAAGTGAAGGAATAAACACAAATACCAAAACAGCTTCAGATAAAAGGCAGTAAAATGACTGCCTGCTGCTCCCTCTTGAAAGGCTGGCAGCAACTCAGAGAATCTTCCTGTGTTCCTAATGCAAAGGATTGGCTGCCACCAGTAATGTGCCCCTTTGAATCTTGCTAACTCCCCTAGGTCCAACCAGGAGTTGTGGCAGCAATTACAGTAGGTTCCTCAGAAGCTTCATAGAACAAGGTGATGAGTGTTCCTTGAACCTCTTCAGGACAATGGCAGGCCTGACCTAGCTTCTGTCTCGCTTCTGTTTAGTTGAAGAAGCTGGATCTTCTATTCTAAGTCTGAGGGATCTCAACTATATTGTCCTTATCCTCTTCTTGGTTCCAGACAATTAAGCCAGAATGAACCAGTCTTTGCAAGGTTTGAAGGAACAGCAGTGGAAGATTTGGGGACAGAATGGAAAAACTCTGTTTCCACGCCTCCTGAAGTGCTCTGAGTACATCTTGCACACAAAGTACAAATGATGGGAGTCTCCCTTCTTGGAAAAATATGCCAAAGGTGTAAGTTCCAGGACCCTACCACAGATAGATATGTTTACGTTGCTCTTAGGAAAGCTCTCTTCTGGAGGTGGGAGTGTAGCCAGAACAGAATTAAATGGTGGAGCATGCTTGGACAGGTTTAACACCTCTACATGCTGGGGAGAGAGCACAGTAGTCTGCTGTAGATTCAACATGCAAAAAAATCTTGTACATCAGGCTGGACTTGCAGAAGGCATGAAGGCTGTTAAAGCACTGTCTCTGTCATTCATGCTGTCCAGTTTCACAGGATGCTGAGAGAATTATAGAATCATAGAATCATTAAGGTTGGAAAAGACCAATAAGATCACCAGCCCATCCCCATCATGGCCACTAACCATGTCCTCAGTGCCACATCCACATGATACTGGAACACCTCCAGGGACAGTGACTCCACCACTTCCCTGGACAGCTTGTTCCAGTAAGGGCAACTGCACTCCCTTTGCTATCCTCTCTCACCAGATGCGTGCTGTGCAAGTACTGGTGGCAGCAATGTCAGAGAAGTCTGCAGAGCTGCCCATTCCCTGCTGTTTGGGCTGCCTGTGCCACCCTTGGAGATGCCAGGAGAATGCATGATTTTCCATGCACATCATGTGCCTCTGCTCCAGAGGTGGTTTGGAGGCCAAGGAGGTAAATGCCTTATTCAGATTATGTGCTCATTAGTGCCAGCAGGGTGCAAATTAAACACAGCAAAACTGTTCTTTGCGGAGTGAAGACTCTCTAGGGTGCAGAGCTTCCTTATGGCAGAGCAGCAGGACAGCTGCCTGCAGCCTTGGGCCACAGTGTTGCCTGCAGGTCAAGCCAGGCTCAAGCCAGAGAGAGAAGGAGCACCTCTGCCTTTGAATTGCATCCTTCCTGCCTGTGGCATCCCTCCATGCCGTCATGCCTATGAAATAGAGCCCTGTTTAAGAATGCAGCTGCAGCCATCACCAAGGCTTTTGCCTGAGCACAAATATTCCTTTGACAGTATGTCTGCATCGAGTTAACTGGCAACAGGACTGCTATTTGCTATGATTTCAGTGAAACATGTGGGTCCCTTCATTTTGTACTTCGAGCACTCATCCCAGAAGCAGACCACTGTTTCCAGGCTGCCTCCCCAATCCCACTCCTTGCCATTCCCTTTCTCTTCCATTATACTGTGGACATAGATGCCCCCTTCCCATCCCAAGCCCTCTGGGATAGGAAAAGAATTTTCTAAGATCACTTCAAATGCCCATGCCTAGCACAACATCACCTATTATCCTTTTCTTCGTGTGGGAAGCAGGGGGAGAGCTAACTCAGCTGATTGCCTTTGATACATACCGAATCCATGGAAATAGTCATCAAAGCTTCAGTTAGTTTAATCTTTATTATTATTATTATTATTACTTAATGAGAAACAAGAAAATGCTAAAACATTCATTTGCTCATCGAGAACTCAGAAAATCTACACCTCAGGTATCGCAAGAGAGCCAGAGGATGAGGTATAAATTAAACAATTTATCCCAAACTGCTTCTTGACATAGCTCTAGTAAAGTTCGATGTATAAAAGGGAGGGGAACTGTTGGATGACAGCATCTCTGTTTTCCCCTATCTAATACTGCAATAGCTGAAAGCATTGGGGATGTCCCAGCAGAAATTTCTTCAATGAAAAAGCAAATTAAAAGTATCTGGCTTCCCCTCATCTTCTCCAAACACCCCTAAGTTCTTTTCTTGGGAGAATATCAAAGGAGGAAGATACACCACTACCTGGGATGGCATAAAAATCCAGACTTGCATTTACTGCCTTTCTGATGCTGACAGGTCATATTCTGAAAAGAAAGCTGTATTTGTTGCCCAATGGTCCCTGGACATTTTTCTTATAGTTTCTGGGTACAGTTTCTGGGCTAACTCTAGAGACACTAAAAGTGTCACAGTACAAAGGTGCTTGCATCTCACAGGTGCTGGTAGGGACCATTGAGAGAAGAGCTCCATATCTCTTGATTCCAGCTGGGAGCGGCAAGCTTAGGAGATGCAGTTTAGACAACTCAATAAGAAAGAGCAAGGGAGTCCTGGCTTAGCTTATGCATCTGGTGAAGGACCTTTGTCATCACAGCAGATAGCCCATCTCATAATGCTTGCTTTTTCTTCAGATTGGAGTAGGCAGACCAGATACCTTTTCTTAGGTTGTGTTTGCTGGTGTCTACTTCTAAAATTAGAGCTCCTGTCCCATAATTTTCCTCTATGTGACACCCAGTATCACAAAGGCATTTTTCTAAATCAGGCAGGCAGAAGGATTCTTCTAAACAGTGGCAAGAGGTCAATTTTTTTACAGGAACTTATCAGGGAAAGTTGGGTTATACTCCCTACTAGTCTTTAGGGAGCAGGAGACAGGGACCAGTAACTGAACACTTTTTCTTTCATGGCAATTCAGTTTGCTGAACACCTCTCTTACCCATTTCTTCAGGAGAAAGTTTCTACTCTGTGCTCTGTCATTAATAATTTGTTTGTCAGGTTATGTGATAAATTTCCTGATCATTATGAATTCATCTGCGGGTAATGTGTATGTCGTATCCACTGCAACAAGAAACAATAAAGCAAAATAAGTCAACCATCCGACCGGTAACTTTCTCTCTGTACTTTAACCATTTGTTTGTAACTGATTTGCAGACAGTTGATTTCTCAAACCAGATTTTTAAGGTTGATTTGCAATTATTATTATCTTTATTTCGATTTCTTTTTTAATACTGACTTGCATATTTCTTTAAAACCATGTTTGACATTCTTCAGATGAACAGCACTCTCAGATAAACAACTTTTTTTCTTCATTTTTTTTTTTTTAACGTGTAGATATTTCTGGCTGCCAAAAATCTAATACTCAAAGGACTAAGTGTATAAAATCAGATTTTGTCCAAAGTAGCTTATATAGCCTCTGAGTGAGAATTCAGCAGAAATGCTGTTTGCATCTTAGACTTTTCTGGTGGGGATGTCTTTTTTCTACAGATTTGACTATAACCATGCAAACCAATTTTGCAACTGTCTCTGGCTCCGAGTTTCTGTAGTACTGAGCTGGTTAAGAGTGGTCATAATACAAGACAAAGTGATAGTGAAAGATTTGGCAATATATTGCTACTTCTCAAGTTATTCTGTCTGTATTTCCAACATGGAGAAAAAAGCTTTCAGAACACTTCATCAAATGCTGCTAGAAGTGAAGCAAGGTGCTTGGTTCATTGTTAGTAGCTGGAAAGGCAGCATGTCATTTCCTACTCTGCTGCGGCCTTTAGAAAGTCAGAAAAGCTTTTAAGATCATATTCCCTGGGCTTTCATTACCCTCCACCACAGCTTTAAGAAGGATTTTCTCCAAATATCCCCAATAAATTAAACCCATCCCCTCTCTTCTTTAGCCACCTTCAATCTCACTTTGGAAGCAGTGGTGGGGTAAAAATACTGAGTGGTCAGTCTTGTGGTTGAATGAGTGTGTGAAAAACAAAGGCTATGTTTCTGAGCCCATAGTATGAGAGAGAAATAGAGACAGAAGCATGTGTAGCCTCAGCATGGACAGGGGCAGAGCTCAGGCTTGTACTTGCACTGAAGTTGTACCATCTAACACACCACTTAATTGTCTGGACGGAGTCATAGTCATTGGAATCACACAGGGAACATATTTAGTAATCAGAAAAAACATTGGCAGAAGGCCAAGATGAAGCATCTATGTACCAGAGGTCATTTTTGTAGTGTGATCTGTGGTGCTGGAGTTGCTGTGTTTGAGTCATGAGGAAAACTGCTGCTGGACGAAGCCCTTAGCCTGCTGTTCTCAAGTGCTGCTGCCTGATCTTGTGAGTACTTGACCTCACACAAAGCAAGTATAAATAATTCCAAGGAGCCACTGTCCTCTGAATGCCATCTTTCGTACTTCAGGAACCAAATGGAACAAGGCAAAGTAGAGTCTGAGATCTTAAGTGGTAGGTGGGGAGCTCTGGCATTCATGCTATTAGTCCTGAATGTCACCGTGAGTAAAAACCAACAGGGCAGTATTATATCTATTCATTATATTTTTCCTGTTTGAAACTGAGATTTGAATCAGAAGCAGTTCTACATTAGGCGGGGAACAAAGACACATCAGGGACATCCAAGCGTACCTCTCTAGTGCAATTTGAGATTTGGGGTAGAGTGGTTTCCTCAGTGGCTCTCAGAGAAGAAAAACTCATTTCTACTCAAAATTCTTACTTGTCAGATATTACGAGTCATTGCCAAGAAATCCAGACTGGTTTGACACCCATTAGAACACAGAAATACATCTTCCAATCTGAGCAGCGTGAGCAGAAACAAGGAGAAGAGATACACACCCACACAAGCACCACAGTTTTGAACTGTGCCTTGTGCTGTGGTTTTCTAAAGAAATCCCTGCAGAGTTGCTGAAGTTTTTGCAAAAATACTCTTAGCAATACATTGCTGGTAAAGAGCTTTCTGTGATATATAAGGTCTGAGAGGCTGCAGCACTGTGGCCATAATTCACTACTTTTTCTTGAAAATAAATCTTACTCCAAGTAGCATGAAATGAAGGTAGGGAAAGGCAGGGAGAGTGGAGATAATTCAAAGAAAAGCAAAGGAATAATTGCTGTTCTGGACCAATTTTGTCTTAAATCAGCTTTTACATTTTACAGGTGCATGCTCAGCCCTCCTTCACCTGTCCTGTTGGGTCCTAAAATTTCTTGCCGATCAGATAATACTGATGTTGCCTACCTTGAAAAAGGATAGCCTGTATACAGTAGTCATTGTGTAGATAGAGAAGACATGAATTTGGTTCTCATATCTGGAAGGGAATCACTGAGTAACAGCAGAACAAGAAGGATGAGAAGAGTATACAGGTAATAAAAGTCATTATTCTGAGTGAATGCATGTGGTAGATATTGAACACTTTATTTGCCCTTCTCTGCATAAGCACTTGGGAACATTTTAAGTGCCCTGGAGTATCCAAAACGTTCACAGAGCGTTGGAAGATATGGTGCAGAACCTAAGGGAAACACTGGAACAGCTGCTGAAATCCAGGCAGAGTACTGTAGGGCATCCCAGATGACTTTAAATGACTACAGTGAGACAAATAAACAGAGCCCTGAAGCCTTTGTATATCAGGCTGTTTTGGAGGCCTGTATACAACAAATTGATATATGCTATTTTAGCCACTCATTCTCTTTTTTTGTTTTGCCGTGGCAATGAATTTGCATCTAAGCACCTTCATGCTGAAACAATGATATACAAGGTGTATCGTAAGAGGTAATATCTAAACTGAGAGCTTATCTTTCAAGTGGTAGTCCTCCCATTCTATATGGCCATATAGAAAACGAAGGTAATTTGCAGTGGTAAGCTACAGCTTAGATCCAGGGCAGAAGGGCGCCAGAGAAGTAACGCTGTCTAAGCAGCAGTGGTGAGTACTTGATCTCTGTGCTATGAATTCATACGGGAAACTATGTTACTATTGATAGGGGTACAGAAGATGTAAATCCTCATTTTGACCACAAATCAAACAAAAGAAGAGGGCTCTGGCCCAAACATTGCGTTAGTATTATACAAAAAAAAAAAAAAAAAAGAGAAATGTGGAACTATTTCTTAATTGTAAAAGCAGAAGTGGAGATAAATCACACAAACTTATCATCACCTCTCTGTTATTGAATAATCTTATATGTAAGCTCAACATGACTAGAAAAACAATCTGTATAAAATGCAGATGCCATTTTACATACTTACATGAAAGACAGGAAATAAAGGATGAATAATCTTTGAGGGGAAGAAATGAGGAGGGAAAAGGAGTTAAGAATCCACATATAGCTCCAAGGAAAGCTGACAGAAGTAATTAGATACAAAATTTAGCATGCTTTTCTAGACCAAGGATGTATCCTACAAATGTAAGTTAAAATACAGATTGTCCCCAGGGACTGATTTCCTAACCATGTGGGTTAAGTAAATGCCTAACAGCTGGACAGCTGGAAAGAGGGGAAGAGATCAATCTTTAGATTTAATCTCAGAATAAGTAGATTAAATATAGTTTTCTTTCTGTTTTGTCACATCTTTATAAATCTTCATAGTGTTTTTTGTTTTTGTTTTTGTTTTATTTTATAAGTAGATATATTCCTTATTTGCTTTTGAATTTACCTGCCTTGAGATGAGGATGACTCCAAGGCAACTGCATAACGCCAGTGTGCTCTGCCTCAAGAGATAACGTGACCTGTTCCTTACCCAGTCTCTGAGTAACCAGTACCCCAGTAGAAGAGTTTAAATACCAAAGATGTAGTGGAGTTTTTCATCATAGGCCCCCTCATCTTGCTTTAACAGTGATTATGGAGAAAGCAACACAGCAGCCATACTACCACCACTAGCTCAGAGGATCAATTGGTACATGTTTGGTTAATGGAAAAATTCCATGATCCTAAGAGCTGCTGTAAGAGCTTGTAATATAGTTCATCAGAGAGTCCACTCAATGCAGGGAGGGAACATGTAGTTCTAAACTCCCTCAGACCTTTCATCTGGCTCTCCTCCTTTAATATATATGCATAAAATTTCCATACAATCTCCAGCAGGGGCAACTGACACTCTCCTTGCTGCTGTGTAATCTTCTGGGTGAGAATTTGGGCTTGTTGCTCCTCATCCTTCAATCTTTTAACCTCATTTAACACTGATCTCAAGCAGCAGGCAAAGTCCCCTATCTGTTCATCCACCTCTGGGGCTGTGTAGGACCTCCACATATTCCCCTGTGTTGGATAGAGAGACTTAAATTGCCATTGCAAGCAGACCCATCAAACAGTCCATGTTGACATCGTTGCATTATTCATCATCTGTGCCCCACAGAGACAAATGCTTTCCCAAAGCTGGAGCTAAGAGAGTCAACACTGCAAAAAGTAAAGTATTCTCTCTTTCCTTGCCAGATACTCCTTGCAGGATGGAAGGAGATCATGGGACCAGAATCAATTTTACATTTTTCCTGCCTGTGAACATTATGTAGATCTTTGAAATCATACACAGCTATTTCCTAATAATATATTAATAAACTGTAGAGGCAGTTGATGACTGTGGAAAGTCATCAAACCAATACAGGGATTGGAACTTAAAAAGGATGAATGCTCTTATGGTCATTGACAATATTTGTATTTTTATTAATCCAACAAAGGAGAGGTTGAAGCTCTTGGACACAGGGTCAGGAAGGGTGCTGGCCTTTTCTTCGCAGCACTGTGTAACCGACCATATGCATTAGACTGCATCCCAGCTGCTCTACAACTGTGTGACAGAAGTTATTGGGTCACTGTGAATTTCAGTGCAGTCCCATAACGTTACTTAGCGCTGATTCTTTGGTGATAAAAATAAGATAAATTCTTTCTCGCATTACATGTTGATGAGCAGAATTTAACTCACTTCTATTTTTCATCTGGTGGCAAAAAGGTAGCAGCTGTAATGAATTGCGGTTAGAGTTTAAGTGTTTGTTTGACCCTCAAATGAATACCTTAACTCTACAGCTTTTAACCTTTCTAAACTGTTAATGGAAGACATACTTTCCAGTTAGGTAACTAATATGTGTGAATCATCTCAGAATAAAAACATGACACAGACTAAACACTTCGGTAAACTAAATCTCCTCATATGAATCCATTTGTAGATTCACAGATGGAAGCTTAATAACACTTACATAATAAGGAAGTACCATAAGTGAATGATTTTGTATGATGATACTTTCAGAATCCCTTTTAGAAATTCCATAGCAAAATAGAGTATTTAGGCATGCAGCATACAGTGTTTAGGTGTGCATTATTTAATTTCAGTTATTTTAATTCCTGAAATGTTAGACAGTAGGTAAGAGCACCACAGTAGTTTACTTCCCACCGCCCACCCCCTTTTTTTGCTTCTCATGCAGGGTTTAAAAAAAAAAATGCACTGACTGACGTATCTGGTGTTCTACCTATTGTTGTGGTGAGTTAATGAAGACTTAGAGCTGCATTGTGCATGAAATTGCTTAGGTAAACATATTCCACAACTTCTGAGATCTTCTGTAATATTTAAGACATTGACCCTAATCTATCTTACTTTTGCCTCTAAACAGTAAGTGCCACTGCTTCCTGGTCATAATCAGATAGTGACTCTCTTAGATGCTGTCTTAGAACAGGATGAATTGCCTGTGGGCATGGCAATATCTCTCCACCACTTTTAGAGGCTTTTGAAGAAGTCTGAGAAGAATAGGTGCCTAACATTTTATCTGAAAGACTGAATTTGTAAAGACCTACTCAAGAGCAACTATACCTCACTTCAATTTAATATTAATAATCTGCTTGGATGGTGAATTTAGTTGAATGGAGGTAAAAAAAGCTATATGTGGACACTCAGCAAGCATATCCACGTACAGAGTATGGGCAGAGACTACAAAAGCACAGATTTTCTTACCATCAATTGATGCTCAGTATTGGCCTTCATTACCTTGCAAGCAGAATGACCACCTCCCAATGGAGGTTTAGTGTGTCTTGATCAGAAGTCAGTGATTTGTTAAAGTACCACACTTGCAGATGGACTGTGTGCTTGGATTCACAGAATTATTTCAGAAAATTTATTACATTTCAAATGGTACTGTAGTCTGAATTAACTTTCAATTGAACATACATCTGTAATGGTAGATATTCAGAGTAACATTTTCAAATGTACTTGCTTAGACTTAGAGTTCAGATCCTCAAAGATGTTTCCATTCAAATGAACAGAAGTTACAGGATTAAATATCTTTGAGGATCAGAAGTCCCATTTTCAAATCAACAGGCATTTAAGAGATTAAGCTTTACTGAGAGTCAATGGAACAGAGATTCCTGAATTCTCCTTGGTAAAGATATCCAGGTTATATAGTTTGTGCTGACACACAAACATTTTAAAAAGCATTGAGCATTTTAAAAAGAATTGAGCTAGAAGAAAGTACAAATTCAAGGAGTCAAGACATGCTTCTTTTTTGTTTAACCTTTAACATTTTCTGAATATGGTTATAGCTCAGTTGACTCGTAACAAAGGCATCCTGAAAATAAGCTCCGTTAATTTTTCAAAAACACAATCTAAGCGTCTAATGGTACACTCTTCTACAAAGTAACTGTATCCCTAACTCCCCTATATATGCATAAAAATATATGCATATAAGCCTTTCCACTTACTAACATTTTTCACGTTAGATCTCTGACCTTTGAGCTTGTTACTATGAATGTAAATATAAAAATGATCTTTATGAAACTCACCTCCATCAGAGAGAAACGCATGAGGGATTAATTTTGTCTGTGGCCAAAGGAAAGTGGAGTTGCCATCTTTACCCCTATTCCCAATGCTTTTATCTAGCTTCTAGGAAATATGTATCAAAAGCCCTCAAAAAAAAATTGTCAGTTTGACACTTCTACTGCAATAGCTCAGACAAGGAACTGCTAAGTTACATCGAGCTTTCACTGTGGCAAAAACTACTATGTCAGTCAGATTTTTACCATGGCAGTGCAGGAGGTTATTGTCATCCATATATAAAAGTGAATTAAGTTTGTCAAGACTAATGAAGAAGGTTTCCTCTTTTGATTTTTATCTTTCTGATTCTGCTCAGGTGTTCAGGTCTTAGGGATTATGAGGCCATTAGCAAACATTAGGACATCTAGTCTTATCTTCAATGTAACGAGTTTCACTCACTTGCTCCACAGGAGCCCAGGAGTGAGTTTTCTTCCTGTCATTGTTCTGCTTGTATTTTGCATATTTTGCTCTAAGTGGGCCATAAGTTTTACTTATGTCTGATGGAATCAATCAGGGATAAAAATCTACACTATACAGATAAGTGGCAATATATAAACAAAAACTTCCTCATAAATTCCTCATAAATCTCAGCTATCAGACACATGTCCAGCTTCTGCTGGCCTACAGAGCTGTTACGTATCATCTGTAACTATGTGCACGGCCTTATGTAAAATGTAAGACAGTGATAAAGTTCAATCTACTTAGAATCATAGAATCATTTGAGTTGGAAGGGACCCGTAAAGGCCATCAGGTCCACCTCCCCTGAAATGAACAGGGACACATACAACTAGAGCAGGTTACCCAGAGCTCTTCCAGCCTGACATTGGATGTCTCCAAGGATGGGGTATACACAACCTCTATGGACAAACTGTGCCTGTGCCTCACCACTCTTACTGTAAGAAACTTCTTCCTAACATCCAATCTAAACCTGTCCTTCTTTAGTTTGAAAATGTTTTTCCCTGTTCCTAATGCACAAGACCTTTCTAAAGTGTCTGTCCCCTTCTTTCTATACTCCCCCCACCTCTATATTAGCCATAAGCTCACACACATAAGCATGGGTGTTTGTTGATCTGCCATATGTTCATATTTTTACACTGTTGAAATTTGACCAAATGCATGAACCATCAATATGTTTTGCTAGTAAGAAATGCACCACATTTTTTCACGAAGAATCCGGGTGCATGTTTGACCCAAGAATAAAAGTGAGCTGAAGGGCTGGCTGTATCTCTGTTAGAGATGCATTGCACATTTTCCATCAGAACTCTGTTCCAAATAATGCTATTTCACATCCTCCTGGCACTCCCATGTTTGAATTTAATCTGTATGCAGTTCATGTCGCATAGGAATGAGAGGAAAGAAATAACACAGTTGTAGTACATGATAATAATGCCTTTCTCACCATTTTTTATGTCTTGACTAACTGAACTAGAAATTCTCTGGGACAAAGCATGATTCTTAATGTGTCTGTTCAGAATGGCCAGAGGCCTCAGGACGTACTGGAAAATATGCTGTGAAAAGCTGGGAAAAACAGCTGCTGTCAAGTCTCCACTGACTGCACTGACTAGGTCTTGGTTAGCTACAAAGGGGACTCAAGGTCATTAAGTCAGATATATTCAACTACCCTGTAGATGCTACAATTCAGTCAAATGGAAGTTAGGTGAGAAGAATCTCTCCAGATTGTCTCCTTCCCCAGTATTTAGGCACAAATAAACAGATCTTATATTTGGTTTTTCTTCCAAATTTTCAGTGAGAACCTTTTCTCTCTAAAACTACTTGCAGAATCTTGTGGTGGAAACTGACAGCTCATCTTGATCCTGTGTGGAATTAGAAGCAGCATGACATTCCCCAAGGTTATAACAAAGCCACTATGGAAACAAAAACATATTATCAGGGCTGGCACAAAAATTAAGGCCCTACAATCTTTATGTATAATTTCTGTTTTGTCTGTGATCCTAACTATTTCTGAACAAATGTGCTTGTAGATGTGCCATAATATGTCAGACATGGAATAAGGAGGTCTGGGCCATAGTAGCAGAGGGCAAGACAGTAAACAAGTAGGTCCTCTGATATTGCTACTTTTTGTAAAATATCCTCCCAAAATATTATTTTTATGTCCACAGTTTACATGGTCACTATTTTTCTTCTCACATTACTTCCTATTAAATATTATTTTGTCGAGGCTGGGTGGGTACAGTCTTCTACTTATTCCTAACAAACAGTCATCTCTAGCATGGAAATCAAAGGAAAACATGGCCTGTTTGCCTTATTGAATGCTTTTGATGTCACAAGTCTGTCTATCTGCCTGTCTGCCTCTCTGTTTCTTAAAGATTTGCAGCTCTATTTATTTGCATGCAACTAATTAGTGTTCTTTTTTGTGAAAGTTAGCTAATGCTCCAAAAGCCCCTGTACAATATAGGTAGCCTCTCAGTGCTATAACTGGTCATCCCAAGGTACTTGACATCAGTCCTTTGTAGCATCCCGTTGTGTTAGACTCATAGTTCTCTTAAAAACCTTGTTTTTGCCCCTCACAGGTTTAAAAAAACACTTAAAACAAAATTGTCCCTCTCTGTTCAGAAGAAGTTAAAATTTCCAGTAGTGAGAGATCAGCAGTAGGATCCATTTTGCACATCTGTATGTGAGATGCTGGCCACTAATTCAGCCTTGTTCAAATGTCAGATGTCACCATTAAATTTTTTTATCCATGTTTCCTGGGTGCTGCTTCTTGATTCAGGGGAGGTCCTCCTTACCTGCAATCAGCTGCAGGTAAGTCTGTTTTACTTAGCTCCTACTTTCTGAGCAGGAGTATTTTCTGTATTTTATCCATGGACCTTTATTTATTTATTTATTTATTTTCTGATGAATAGAGGAATGTAGAATGTACTGGGAAGAAATTTCACCTTAAGGCATCCTAAATCAGTTTCCTTCCCAACAGCATTTTTCCTCTCCACAGCAATTTAAAGAGTTTTCAGAGAAGATTAAGATGAGCAGAAATGCTTCTGTAAATATTAGAGTGAACATCTGTATGCTCCTCCACAGAAAGATTGCCAAAGGAAGGAAAGACGGGATGAATACCATTAGGTGAACTATGAGGAGGAGGCTGTAACCATAGCAGGCAGGAACCAGTACTTCATTTCCTTTTTCATTCCTTCAGCAGTACCTCAGAGCTCTGATTATGCACCGCATTTCTGACCTGAAAAACCCTCTGCAAATGTATCAGCTTAAGTTTGTTTCAAAAACAGCTTTCTACATGCACCACCTGCATTAGTCTATGACATTCTTCATTTTATTTGTAATTTTAGTCAAACCCATGATTCTTTAATATCACAAGTAAAATACTGAGATGCAGGCCAAAATAACTGCTGTCTATACCTACTAAATGTTTCCAGACCAGATATGAACGCCAACAAAGCAACATTTTTTGCTCAGGTAAAATCAATTTCTCAGGGAAAATGCAGAGAAAAAGCGCTTTGCAAAGTCTGTCCAACAGTAAGACATTGTGTTTCCTTCTGCATATAGCAAAATGAGAGATGAAAAAAAAAAATAGTTCTCTTTCATTTGATTATGGATTAACTCCTGTGATTCCTACTGCACTAGTCAGAGAGGTCTGGCAACCATTTTAGCAGTTTTCACTGAAATATCTAAGGGTTTGGAGAGACCAGCTGCAATGTGGAGGCTTTAGGCTCTGAAGACTTGTCCATGGAAAAAGCAGTACACAGCAAAATAGGTTGCATACTTAGAGCAGGTGATCTACCTTATGATAACAAGGGAAAACTGTCTATGGGGAAATAGTAAGGAAAAATAATATTCAGTTTTGTATCTTATTTAATTTCATTCAGATCTGGTGATGGATGCTTAATTGGAACAAAAGTAGCTTTTATTCAGTTCAGCTTATTCACTTCCATTTTTCCAGAGGCTGTGCAAGGATTTAACACAGTTTAACTAATCCTTTATAAATGTACTTGGTGGTTAAAGCTGGATTTACCCTTCCTCAATGTCACTGTGTAGATGAATGCTCTAGTCAATGTTAATAGAGGGCCAGGCATCCTCTGTCTAGAATATGTGGAGAAAGAACAGTCATACTTAACATTAAATGCCATGAATTGTCCACTCGGAAGAGCTCTCTCCCTTCATTGGCTGTGGAAAAATGCTGAGAAGACTGATGTTCTTTATTTTTTCCTAAATTAGCCTCTAGGCATACCCCGCAGTCTGCATGGTAATACCTTAATGTACAAAAATAGGAAAAATAGGTTACTACATTTTGAAAGTAAATAGTCTCTCTATGGATCTGTTGGCACTAGTATAATATTATAAACCAACTTGCAACTGAATGAAATAGTATAACTACCAAAGAGATAAACAAATGATTCTGTGCTCTCTGGAAATGTAATAACTCTCAGTGCTCCAGACAAAAACCTTTTAAGATGTTTGGCAACAGTATTTTCTACTCCTATTTGTCTTTACTCATGGCCCATCGGCTGCATTAATAATGAAAGGAGAGGTGAAAATAGCAACTAAGACGATCTTTTTTTCCTGAAGACATTGATTGCAATTCTGCTACAGCTGATTCTTGACCTTATAAAAGCTTTTCCTCTCCTGAGGGCTGAAATCTGAAGGCTGGAGGTAGCTGACATTTAAAATAAGTTTAATGAGAATTTTAACTGAGAAATAAAACACACCTGAAAAAAGTATATGTAGAAACGTATGACTTAGTAGAAATAGTATAATTTTCCCAATCAGCAGTGAAGTAATTTGAATTTTACTCCATTTCTGAATCAAATAACAACTAATTCAGTCTTTGCTGATCTGGAGCAGAAAAGACGAACTGGTTCCCATTTCTCTGTGTATTCCGTAGCTGTCAGAGACATAACACAACTTCCTTTTCAGTGTTCATGCTACATAGTTACATATATCCTGCTAGTAATGCTTAGTACCAAATATATGGATACCTATCCAAGACTTTGGTGGATTTTTGTTCAGAATTCCAGTGGAAAGCCATAGCCAGAACTGCTTAGGGAACCAACAAAAAGCCTACTCCTTAAATATTATTAGAAAAAGCTACCAATTAGAATGGCAGCCTAATTAATGAGTGGCAGTGATGAACTCCTGAAAAATCTTTCTCATGTTATCTTTTTTTTTCCTATAGGTATACTGACTTCTCATCGTTTCTGTTTTGTGCTTCTGACTTTCTCACTCACCCGCTTAGCTACTGAGTAAGAAAATTCCATGCTTATTATAAGCAGTAGGATATTACTGCAGAGCCTGGCCCTCACATTTTGACATAATATAAAACTAAGATGTAACTCCTATCCAAAAAGAGCAATCAGAAAAGGGCTATATGTGCAGTCTTAAGAATTTAATTAAATTATTATTATTATTTTTAAATTGAACCTGGGAAGAAACCTTTTTTCTAGGCATGGGAAGACCAAATTGTACCTTCTGTACATACATGCGAGCAAAGGATAGTCATTAAACTGAAGGACATCTATAAGTCCTTGGATCATTGGAATCTAGATAAATTTTTTACATAATATTTTCCCTCTGCTATCTTGGTCCTCAAAGTTGTTGCCCAATGGCTTCTATTCTTCCCTCTCATTTCACATTTGGCCCTTATCAGTTCAAACATACTTCATCTTTCAGCTGGCAAACACTTTCCACACACTTACACTACCTCATGGTAAGTGAAGTGCAACATATCTGATTATAAAGATACCACATGTGCTAAGGGTTTCCAAACAGCTTCTCCACAGGGCATTTGATCATGGTTGTGAGAATATACTGGAGAAATCAATGTTAGTAGTGTGTACTTAGTGGCTGGTGCCCTGCCCTTCCCACACAGAACCTACACAAAGGGATTGTTGTCTGTGGACTTTCCCAGACTTCTCTCTCACAGAGCAGTGTAGATCCTCAGAAGAGCACATAACTCCTTCCTTTCCCCAGCCATTGTTGTGCAGTGGTTTTGGGGCCATCCACCTCTCCCTCACTGTCTATTCTCTCACCCCTCCTCTTCTGGTAGGGTGCACACATCACAGAGTGATTAGCTTGGCTACAAACTCTCTGGCAAAATGTCCTGAGAGATTTTAAGTGCCAAGGAGTCTAATACCTGCAAACATATTTATCCTCCTTTGAATATTTCATCAAGTTGGAATTCATGATCTGGATCTTTTACACAGAAGCTTTATGAATTATGTACCAGAATCAATGAGTTCCTACTTCACCCATATTTTACTTTGTCTCAAAGCCACAGTGGGGATCATAGCCCATCAAAGCTGCTGCAGCAATTAGACATCAAATGGCACTGAAGAGGCAGGCATATGGGGCTTACAGTATTCCTGCTATTCATAGCCCAGGAGAAAAAAAGCCCTGCTTAGTTGTACATTGAAGTCTCACTTCTCATTTTGCTATATTTCAACCTTACTTTTGCGTCTGCTTCACTACCGTGTGGAATATTGGATCCTTGGGAGCACATTCACCACTGCCACTCATCAAAAGTACCTCCCTGGCTTCCACCTCTCACTTATCATACTGACATGGTTCCCAGTTCTTCAGTAGCACTGTCGGGAAATGTATCTTCCCTGCAGGCATAGACTATGCTGGTAGCTTTCAGTATTTATTTATCTTTTTCAAAGAAGAAATAAGTGCAAAGATGTTTCACGTAGCCAGATAGCTTCTGGCACAGCCACTAGCAACCCACCATCTTCAGTAAGAGGTACAGAAGGCACATAAGCTTAGAATTTTGCATATAAAGTATTAAACTAAAAGCAGAATCTCCCATTGCACAGGCGAGTGGGGGGAAGGAGAAAGAGACACAGTTACAGGATGCTAATTGTGCTTGTTGTGCAAGCGGAAGGCATACTGGTTCCGTGTTGATGAGTGCAGTATAAAAATAAACCAAATAAATAGAAGAGAAACTTCTACCATTCTCCTCTGCTCTTCACTTCTCCCCTGAATCACTTTTGCAGACTGCTGCACTGCCTCCCATGAGGACCAGAGATTGCTGAACTGAGCGGAGTTTAATTAAAACTGGGATCAAAGACATGAGAGACAGACTCTTTCAGGCTGGCATGTAAAGTAGGTTGTGCCAAGCACTTCTTAGCAAAGCAAAAGCTTTTCCATTAGTTATTTTCTGCTTCCCAAGTTTTCCTGTTGGAAACTCCACGTCTCTGAAAAATATCCAAGTCAAGAAAACTGTAACTTGGATTGCAATTTAAAACTAAGTGTATTCTCTATAAATATTTCTTCCTCATACTCTTCTCTGTGAAACTCCTAGAATCCAATCCTGCAGAGTTCTTTCCAGCTAAAGGGGAACTTGGCTACTCCTTGAACTACCAAGACTCAAGTCTCCTTTCTTACAGGGGTAGCTCTTTCTCTCCTTTCTTACACGGGTAGCTCTTTCTGTCCTAACAATCCCCTTTCCCTTCATGTCCTCCAGTGGGTCTCTGCCTTCCTACAGTCCTGGATCAGTCAGCATAATGTGGGAGTTGGACTAGATTATTTTTAAGGGACTCTTTCATTCTAATCATTCTATGGTTCTATGATTTTATGACCATAGGAAGGGAATTTTTCTTGAACATTCAGACTGATCGATCTTGCTCTAGTAGGAAGAAAAGCAGACTGCCATATTACTTCACCCACACAATGCTTTGACATTTCCTCTCTCTGCTGCCAGCATGCTAGGCTCCTGCCCCAGGACCTGGACACCTCACCTTGCGACTCAGAAAAGCAACCAGGGCAGCAAGTTACACACCTTGACATTCCAGCCCTAGGACAAGAGACAATATAAGATTGTAAAATATTGTCAAGTAGACCTCCTTCTTTCTTCAGAGTCGAAGATGTGGACCTCAGCATGGCTTTACATTTCTGCAAATGCCATTGTATCACTGAATCTAGCATGTACTGACCATTTAATTTAACTGCTGTTTCATGGCTACAAGCTTGAGTAGAATACAGTACAGATGATGATTTCAAACAAAAATGGTTTACTTGTTTATTTAGTCACTTACTCATTTGTCCGTTTGTTTTTCTTACGTGTAAAGCTCCTGCTTCCCAAAACAAACATTTATGTGAAGAATGTAGAAGGTATAACACATCTCCAGTTAGGGTGCTAATGAGTCTTTTATGCATTGGTTCTGACATGGCCAAAGTCATGATTCTTCTGAGAAATAATTGGCAGTAGAAAGATAAAGTGCCTTTTAAGTTGTGTCCAATACTAATAATGTGGTAGTGGATCTTGTCACTTGGAAATGTTGCAACTGATAGGTATCTTAAGCCCCCAGGTTCTTGCCTCACTATTACAGTGAACACTCAAATGAAAGAGTATACCGGAAATTCCTAGCACAACTGTTACTTATCCAGCTTTCCAGATAAATCTCAGGTCAGGATGTCATTTAAATAAAATGAGATCAGTAGCCTCATCCAAGTCCCTATAAAGCTTTTTGGAAATGTAACTCTTCAATTATTTGTGTGGCACTGACTACATTGCCAAAAATAGCTTTTTATCTCTGCTTGGCTAGCAGCCTCAGTTGTGCTATTCTGTGACATGGGCAAATATTTGCACAGAATTTATCATTAGCAGTTTTTGCTTCTTTTTCTATCACTATGTTCAGTGCAAGTCCCTAAAATTTAATGTATGCTGCCAACTGAACATGTAGGTCTCAGCTCTCTACTTCTTCCATAGACACCTTTAAGTCATGGTTCATGTACATCTCTTGTTTGCAGAAAGCCCTGAACAGCAAGATGAACAGCAGTTTTAAATGTAAATGAGCAGCATAGGTGAAACAAAAAGTAATTGCATGAAACACTGTCTTAATAAAATGCAATGAAGCAATTGACAATGAGCTAGTCAGCAAGGTATGGAATGTAAATGCTTTCTTTCTGCAGGACAAATGCCCATTTTCTGTCTAAAATCTGATGGTTCCAGAACTCTATCAGCAACACCACTGCTAAACAGACCTTCCAAGCTGTTAATAAAATGCTCAAGACATGCAGCATAGTAAGATATCTTCCCTCTTTTTATTATTATTATGAGAGGGCAGTGAATATAAATTTCACTGACTGGTGTGTATAATAAAGGAGGCTGAGTGCCAACACTGAGAAATGCCAAGGAGTGAAAACAGCCAATAATAAATAGCTGTAAGAATAAAACTATTCAGAAGGCGAATAAACACCATACTAGAAGAATGGATTTCACAGTGCTTTGCTGGAGTCCTCACTTACGTAGAAGAACAAAGTTAAGAAAAGGGGGGAAGAAAAAAGTCATAAAAATTAATGACCAGATTCTTAGATAGTCAGAAGCAATGTGAGAGATGTGGTAATGGAATCTATGTGAAAAGGCAAAAGTAAAGTGTGCAAAAGGGAAGAAAGAAGAAAACATAAATAATCCCAAAAAGTAACAGTATAAAAGAAAAGCAGTAGCTCTGGGGATTGTTAGCAATGAGTTATCACAAGGTTTCTTGCAGATTCAGCCTTGTATTTCTTTCTGCAACTCTGCATGTGGTTGGAGCTGGAATAGCAAACAATTCTTGTCTTTTCACCAATTAAGAGATCATAAAACTACACTTATGACTAAATAATAAACTGCATTTTCTTTCTTACTACCTAAGGGAAATGCTGAATGCGGTAAACTGCTGATAACACAGGAGACATCAGCTTAAGAGGCAAGCATCCAGAATAGGCAGGACTCTTGCTTCCTGGGAAGAGATGATGCTGTTTACAATCTTATAGAGGGTTCCTCCTCCAGACCATAGTAGCACTGAGACATGCTTCCAGACACATAGTGCCTCTTGCCAAGTTTTCAGGCAGGCTAATGTGTGGCTGCAAGATAAATGTTTAATCATTTTAGATGATTTTTTTCTACTGCAGATGGACAATGTAAAAGTTATCCCAGGGCTGCACCTCTTTTGTTTAAACTTTGCAAGAGAACACTGTTTTCCTGCCACAACACAGACTGCTCCAACAGTCTAGCAATGGCAAACATACCCAAAAAGGACACACCTAACAAAGAGAGTGTAATGGCAGTACTTTGTTGATACCATAAAATGTAGAGGTGCATTTTTTTCCAGAATAGGAGGATTTTATAGAATATCAGCACAACAGGGCAGGCTAGCAGGCAAAAAGTTTCCTTTATTGAGACTTTCTGCACAGATTGAAGTCCAGCTTTGATCTGTATATTCCAAAGCCTATGTGCTATCTGAAGCTTCACAAGACACAAAGGGACATCTAACGGTTTCTTAATACACTGCAAGCAAGCACAGTGCAAAATTGAAGTTGTGATTATTTATTCCAAGCTTCTATTTGCCAGGTACCTACATGTTTGTTACAGGGACTTCAACCTGTAGAATCATAGAGTCATAGATTCATTTGAGCTCAGAGATCATAGAATCATAAAAATACTGAAGTTGAAAAAGATCTCCAAGACTATCACGTCCAACCATTCACCTACCACCAATATTTTTCCACTAAACCATAGACCTTAGTACAACCTCTAAAAATTTCTTGACCTCATCAAGTTCAATCATCTACCTCAACTCCTCTGCAGTGATCAGGGAGGGATGCCTACAGCTAGATTTGGTTGCCTCTTTCTCCAGCCTGAGCTTGTTTGTCTCCAGGGATGGAACACCCATCACCTCTCTGGGCAGTCTGTTCTGGTGCTTCACTACTATTACTGTATAAAATGTGTTCCTTATATCCAGTCTAAATCCCTCCCCTTTTAGTTCTAAACTATTTACTCTTGTCGCAACAGGCCTCTCTAAAGAATCTGTCCCCTTCTTTCTTACAGCCCCACTTTAAATACTAGAAGGCCACTCTCAGGTCTCCCTGGAGCCTTCTCTTCTCCAAGCTGAACAGACCCAGCCCTTTCAGCCTGTTCTCACAGGGAGATGTTCCATCCATTGGATCATTTTTGTGGCCCACCTCTGGACACACTTCAACAGGTCCATGCCTCTCCTGTGTTGAGAACTATCACCTCAACTCTCTCGACTTCTCAGTCCTTGGATGAACATTTTTAGGCATTCATCCAATTCTAAGAACAGGTTTATAAAGTGAGACAGTTGGGTTCATTTCCATTTTGATAGAGAAAAATCTTGTTCCTCCAACTAGAAGTGTTAGGCCACTCATGCTTGAGTCCTGAGCTCCCAATTTCACCAATAGAATCCTGATCTCAATGGAACTGTATCATTTTTTCAGCCTCTTAGAACAAAGAAGGGAAGCAGAGATTAAACCATTGCCCACCTCTGTTTCAGAGCAGTGATCCTCAGCCACACTAGAACTCTGCTGGGAAAAATGAACATTGTTTTCAGGTGTGTCATCTCACACACTATTGTATAGTACTTCGGGTTGTGCCAGCATTGATGGACTCTTGTGTCCAAGCTTTTATCAAAACCAGCTTTCATCTTCTCCTCTCCTCCTCAGTGTAAAAAGGACTAGAGTTAACTTCTGTGGATTCAATCTCACAACAGTCTCTTCTCAAGTTATCTCCTTATGGTGGCATTCCTACAAATCATGCAGTATTTTCTGGAATATTTTACTGATTATCTGCTTTGAAACTGGAAACCAATAAGAGGTTTCAAGTGAGTACAATCCTGGAAAAGCATAGAATCCTTAAGGTTGGAAATGATCTCTTGTCTGACTTTTGACTCATCACCACCATGCTCACTCAGCCTAAGTGCTACATCTGCATGGAGCCATTTTGCTTGCATTCTCCAGTCTGGATTCTTAACTGACAAGTAGGCTATGTTTGAGAAATAGCAAATCCCAAATCAGGTGGGCTTGTAAAAAACAACAGTTTTCTTTACAAACTTTTGGAGCTATTACCCACATTTATAGATTGAACCAACAATTCTTTTTGGCATTATTCATCTCCAGCAACACAATGGCAATCCCTGTATTGAAGAGGCAGTTTCCGACTACTAGTGATTATGTCAGCGTCCAGTTCCGCAGTAAAACTAGTGGAAAGGTACAAACAATCCTACCTTGAAATAAATAGTTTTTTTGAAATTAATCTTATTTACTAAGTAAATAAGCATAAATATTTTTCAGAGAGGAAAGTATGTAGAGCATTTTTACAACTTCTTCACAAGCAAGATTTCTCTAAATCACTCAGATACTACTGAATGGCTCTAAAACTTTTTGCTTCATAAAAAATCACACTGATTTCCTATAAACCAGCGTGTTTGTATTTGAAATTTTTTCAAAGGTGATTAAAAGGAGTTCTGTAAGGGCAAAATATATTCTAATTAGTCTCTGAAGTTGCACAGTCTGCTGATGGATTTTGCAAAACACACAGATTATTGCACCCTAAAGAGTCATGGAAAGTTGCAGTGCACACTTGATGGTGTGATCAATCATGTCACGGCAGAGTTGTCCCACACATGGAAGGAACTGTGGACATTTCGGCTCCCGCTGGAGAAACTCATGGTTGCAAGTGCTCAGCACCTCTCTCCACTCTTGCCTTTGCTCCCAATTCAAACACAACTTTTATGAATGGTCTTCTAAGACCTATTAGTCTTTATATCCATCCTGTTCCTGTGACATGTGTTGTGAATTATTGCACTTGACGAAAGAGCTGGATCGGCTGTTACAGTGAAGCTTTATCAGGCATCTAGTGTGAGTTTTCTCCTCCTGGGAACAGAAGGCGTTGGCTGAAAGAGCTGGATAATGTGTTTGATGCGTCCTTTGTCAAGGTCACACCTGGCTAACTGCCTCTGTGAGGATCCTGGGTATCAGTAATTTAGAGCATCCCCTCTTCTCCGCAGATGAGTTTTTGTTCTTTCTTTTAAAGTTCTCTTGTCTGCTCCGAACTCTACAGAGAAAAAGTGAGTGAAGGGGCCTCATTATTTTAAATGGGGCTTGACAGAACCTAACAAAGAGCATAAAACAGAGCAATTTTCACAGGCAATCGCACCAAGGCAGTTAAAGCAAGGCTGAGAACTCAATTACAGCCCATTACTGTCGGAGCTGTCTCTCGCTCTCTTGCTCTTTCCTTGTCCATTGGTTTCTGCAAGAGGAACTTGATATTGGCAAAGGTCATTCTTTTCAGTTGCAGCTTTTTGGCTAGCAGTTCTCATCAGACAGTGATCAGTGAAGGTGCAAGCATTCCTGCAGATAGAAACTCGGGAAAAAACATGTTTGTAACGTGGTAGTTTTCCTCTTAGCTAGTAGAGAAAAATAGCAAGATCCCTTCGCAGCAAAGTTGACTGTTCTGATCTCTGCCTGCCATGAATGAGTCATCGGGACACAATGAAGTATTGCAAGTCCTCGGGAATGTGTTACTGTAGGGCCACGACACTGGGATGGCACTGCTCTGTCTCATTTGAAGATTACTGACAACATGGCTGCAACAGAATGAATAACCTAGCCCCTTGTATACAACACTGAACAGCCTGCTCTCTTCTCTGGTTATGAGAAACAGATATATTTCAACATGCATTGAAATGGTTTTACGAAAAAAAGAATTAAAAATAGGTTAAGGTTTAAATCACAGCTGAGGTAAAAGATAGCAGATATAAGGTGAATTTTGCAACATAATCCACTTTCTGTGTCTGTTATAATTACCACTAAACTTTTGCCCAACATCTAGTAGGAAGGTTGCAGCTGAATTTGGAGTTAAACTCAGCCATCCTAGGTTCCAGACCAGCTTTTAAAGCAGAGAACATCCCTTCTGTTTGTGGCACCTTCTGTCTCACTCTTTGACCATTCCATGTACTGAAAAAGTCAAGAAACCTGGGGGGAAGATAATACATGCTTGCAAAATACAATTCTGACATTTCCTCAGTTAACAACTTTGCAAACTTGTAATATTGGGGATCATATTATTCTTGAATTTGCACCCTGACTTCCACACCAAAACAGTTCATGTGGAACAACAGCCACTTTCCTTCCCTGGAAGGCTGAATGCCAAACTAAACCTCTGTTATTCTAGTTAACGGCATAAGTGATATTGTTGGTAAACTCTGTGTGAACTAGCTCAGAAGAGAAATATAACACACTGCACTAGTGCAACACAAAAATATTTGTTGACAGGACTGGGACTGTATTGGGAGAGTTTAGATATCTGGATGCTGTTCCATATTTCTTTGTACAGCTTTGTGTTATGACATGGCCAAAAAACACAGAAGAGAAAGTTGAGGGAAGCCTGGAAACATGCAGAACACACAGGAAACATATCACCAGCATTTGGCAGTTACAAGGATTTTTGAGAGTGAACATACATATTCTGATTTATAAAATGTAGCAGATTTTCGTAGTCATAACAAGGAGTTTTTCCTTCTTTCCTAACTCCTGCTATCAAACAGATGTCATACTTTTCTTACAAAGCCAGCAGGCATTAGAGGATTTGTAAAAATGAAATAAAATAGTTAACTAGTTCTTTAATGAAAAACAAAGGAATTGATTAACTGCTTTCCTTTTTCACCTTCCCTAAAATAATTAAAACCTCTTTTGCTGAAGTTAGAGAAAATATGTATTTGCTATTTACTGTATTTACTTAAATGAATAGAGCCTATTAAAATTATAAAATAATGGAAATACAGGCTCAGAATAGAAAATGTAACAATGTTTAGGTAAAAAGAGTTATGCTATCACTACCTGTCACATAATTATACTAGTATTACTTTGAGGGCACAGGTACCTGGACTGTATACCTTTTTTTTCCTGTTTCTTGTAAAATCCAACTGTTATTTCCTCTTTTGGTCTCCCCCACTTCATCTTTCCTAGAGCTTGTAACATATGCCTTAAAAAACATTCACCTGTTGAATCCAGGGCCCTCTGAGCAAATAAGAGGTTTCCTGCCACTTGTCATATCGCTGTGTTTGCATATAAGAGGCCGGTGTTCCTGGAAAGACACTTAAAAATTCCAGTCAGCAAGCACAACACTCATTTTTCAACGAGTCAGTAGAGTGTAGCTGAGCTCTGACCAGCTGATTGGAAAGACAAAAACACTGCCTGTGATGTGATCCTTGCAGGGGTGCAGGCAATCCCTTCATCTCCCGCCTCCTGCCTAAAAAGCAGCTGTAAAGCTAACATCCAACTGAAGGCTGCCTCTCTCCACCAGCTGCATGGATATTCCTGGAAGATGACCTATCAGCAGCCAAGGCCTCAAGGAAGGAGGGTCAAAAATCTCAAAGATTAATGTGTGTTTCAGTATCTACCTAATTCTGGTCATTCACACCCATTTTCAATATCAGCATCTTAATCAGTGATCTGGATAAGGATACAGAAAGAGTCCTCAGCAAGTTGATGTAAGATGTAAGATGGCATGAAGCTGGGAGAAGTGGCTGACACACCAGAAGGCTGTGCTGCCACTCAGTGAGATATGGAGAGGCTGGAGAGTTGGGTGGGAAGAAACTTGATGAGATTCAACAAAAGCAAGTGCAGAGACCTGCTCATGGGGTGGAATAACCACACACATTGCTAAAGGTGAGGGGCTGACCTTCTGGAAAGGAACTCTACAGAGAAATACCTGGGTGTCCTGGTGGGCAACAGGTTGACCATGAGGGAGCAGTATGTTCTTGAGGCCCAGAAGGCCAATGGCATGCTGGGGTGCATTACAAAGAGCACGGCCAGAGGTTGAGGGAGGTGATCCTCCTCCTCTCCTCTACTCCTCTACTCAAGAAAGACAGAGAACTTCTAGAGAGAACCCAGCAGAGGGATACAAAGATGATGAGGGGCATGGAAGACCTCTCGTATGAAGAAAGGCTGAGAGCACTGGGACTGTTCAGCCAGGAGAGGTGAAGACAGAGAGATGATCTTACTGATGTTTACAAATTATCTTATTGGTGAGATTCAAGTAGATGGGGCCAGGCTCTTTTGAATAGTGATCAGTGGCAGAGCAAGGGGAAATGGGCACAAATAAAACATAAGAAGGTCCATAAGAACATGAGGAAAAACCTCTTTTCTTTGAGCGTGAAAGAACACTGGAAACAGGTTCCCGTAGTACTTGCAGAATCTCCTTCTATGGGATTCACTCATCTGGATGCTTTCATGTGGAACTTACTACAGGGAACCTGTTTTAGCAGGAAACTGTACTAGATGAAAAAATTGGGGCAAGAGTTTTCCCCAGATGGGTCTTGCCCACAGGCCCCCATGTTGTGTTTTAGATTAGTACCCTGGAAATAATGAAACTCTGTTGTACAAGGATGATTTCTTCTGCATCTGTCTTAAAATCTAAGAGTCCCGTAGGGATTTTGATTGCTGGTTTATTATCAAATTCTTTATTAGAGCGCCCATGGATTTCACCAATCTCAAAATTCTAGCTATTAAGATCAGCAATACAGAGTTTATCCCCTTTTTTACGTGTCTTGTTTTATATCACCTGTATCTCAAATAAAGGCTCTGACATCGCCTTTGCTTTACGGCAGGAAACTGGACTAGATGATTCCCAAAGAATCATCAGTTCTGAAATCAGATTTTGTTCAGTTGGGTCCCCAGCCACCAGAAGAGTTCTTGAGCAATCTATTTTCAGTCAGGACAACTCAGTTCCCTGGCTTTTGATTGGGTTTAAAGTTATCTTGCAGGACTTGGATGTTGTTGAATCTAAGCAGGTTTCCCTATGCTGTACAGTTCTCTTTTAGGATACCCATCCCTTAAAACACATATTGTTGCTACCAGCATTTTCAGAGCTCTAACAGTAAATCTGATTCTCCTATTTCTTGCAATGTTTGTTTATTTTTGCACTCCTGGGGTAATGGCTACATTTTTGTGTTGCTTGAAATAATGGTTAACAGGTAGATAGACAAGTATAAAGCGCGGCCTCCAGGCCCTGACACGGCATTAAAAAATATCAGTTTTTCTGTTGCTTCTTTTTCCTTTTCACACACACTCTTTCTCCTTTTCTTCTTCCTCTGCACAACTTCTCTTCCTTCTCTATTTACTCCGCAACAATCTTTTTTTAATTCTTTGTCTCAAATCTATTAAATTTTTCCTCTGAAGGGTGGAGAATGATAGAATGAAAGAAACTGGTGAGGAACTCTCTGTTTTATTCTTGCATCTCTGGCACATTTTCTGAGGCTTACACAGGCTGGGTGACAGGGGAGTTTCCACCGTACCTGTGGCTCCATTCTCAGATGCTCCGCGCTTTGCAGTCAGATATTGGTAGGAAAGGAAGAAAAGAAAGAAGACAACCCGCTAGCCCTCATGGCCTGTGCCTGCCAACTGCACCACTGGGACACATATGGTAAAAAGATTTTAGTCTACTCTCTCATCTGCATACCCTTTCCCCAAAATAGTATTTCCTGCTTTGAAGTGTTCTTCGTTTTGTCAAGAACTGAATTAGATAGCTTTGGAAATTACACTTTGGACAATCCGAAATCTGACCTCATTTTCACATAGGTGGATGAGAGAAATTCATAATCTTCATTTACATTGCATTCTTAATGTCAATGAAGACAACAGGAATCTTTAAACTTGGGAAGAGCTTCAGAAATGGTATGTCATTCAAGACTGCATGAGCAAGACAAGCAGGTGATTTTCTGGCAGAACAACAACAACAAAAAACTTCAAGGGAAAAAAGTCATTTGCTGCTCTGCCTTTATTCTCAGAGACACTATTAAATGCCTTCTCAGACAACCTCAACAAAACTTTGTGCCACCAACTTAGTTCCACCCCTGTTCCCTAGAGCTTTCTACCCATTTCTCCATAGCAATTAGCTCAGGAATCCAGGAAGACGTGTCAGACAGAACTACAGTTCTAGTAAAAGTAAGATACTCAGAATCTGTCTCTCCACACCAAGAACAATTTTGCTCCTCTGGAAAAAACCATACTTCAAGAATTTCTTCCATCATCTTGAATGTACCCTAGGGCATCGTACCATCATGGTCTCATCTCAAAGAACACGCTCATATTCAGTTTTTAAAGCCAGACATACTACATATAGACTTCACACTACCAATACTCCTTCCATGAAAGCTCTGCCACTTCCTGTGCAACACCAGCAATTATTTCTGAATGATCAATAATTGGAGAAGAACCTTGTTTACAGAGTCTGACAAGGAGTATTATTTAGTAGGACATCTCTGTAGTACAAGGATGATTTCTTCTGCATCTGTCTTAAAATCTCAGAGTCCCGTAGGGATTTTGATTGCTGGATTATCATCTTCTTCTTGTCTATTAGAGTGCCCAATGAGTTCACCAACCTCAACTTTCTAGCTATTAAGATCAGCAATACAGAGTTTATCCCCTTTTTTACGTGTCTTGTTTTGTATCACCTGTATCTCAAATAAAGGCTCTGACATCGCCTTTGCTTTACAGCAGAAAACTAGACTAGATGATTTCCAGAGATCCCTTCTAACCCTTAAAACTCTCAGACTCTGTGATTCTTGATAATCTTTTTATTATTAATACTTTCTAATCAAAGGGAAGTGTAAGCCCCTGCTATTCTAGTTGAGGGGGCAGCCTCTTGCAGGGTGGTTGTGGGTCCTGGTCACAGTCGGCCTTCCTCTTAGGGGGACTCCGGGCCCTCTCAGATGAGTGGCCAGGAGCAGAGGGGCTGCTGTCCTGGGCAGAGGGACCTGCTGCCATTGCCTGCTCCATGTCCTCATGGGGTTCCTCTGCTTCCCTCTCCATGTATGCATCAGGACCACGTCTGGGATCCACTGGAATGTCAACCACTCCTGTGCTGGTCTGCTCCTCAAAGTTGGGATGCGCAATGACGACAGAGAGCCCTGATGTGACATCCGGTTCTGGGGTGGCTACGGGGCCAGGGGCGGCCACAGAGCTGTCCTCCTGCCCCCTGTCTGTAGGGCTCTCTTCCTGCCCCCCTGACACAGGGGTGCCCTGCAGACTCAGCAGTCTGTGGGCCTCCTCGCCGCACAGGCGCACAATGTTATAGATGAGCTCCTCGATGAAGGTCTCCGTTTCATCCTCCAGGACAGGCCACAACTGCTCCATCAGCTCCTCAGCGTTCAGCCCGATGTTACACAGGGTGATCAGGATGGAGATCTCCACTGCCATTGCTGTCCACCACTGTGTGTCAAAGATGTCTTGCAGCTCTTGGCGAATCCAGGGCACCACGGGGTCCAAGATCTGCTGGTGCTGCCTGAACAGCTCTGCCCAGACCTCAGGCAGGATACCACCAACTGTACGCTCCTCCTCTGCCTCTGCTGCCTCCTCTGCCTCCTCCTCCTCTGCCTCTGCTGCCTCCTCTGCCTCCTCCTCCTCAGCTGACCACAGTGAAGGGGATGGCGAAGGGGATAGCGAAGGGCTAGGGCTGCTGAAAATGGGTGCCCTAGCTTCCTGGAAGCAGGCAGGTACAGGTGTTGCTGGAGGACAGATGATGAAGTTCAGATTCTCATCATCTTCCCATTCAGCAACCTTGACTGCTTCCATGTCCCTCCTGCAGATTGGGCAGCTCTCCATCTGCTTGCCGCACTGGAGGATGCAGTCAAGGCAGAACTCGTGACAGCAAGGCACGACATAGGCAAGAACCTTGCACTCATCACAGCAGATGGGGCACATGTGTTCCTGCTCTGATTCCATGCTCCTCCCTCTGTGGCCTGCTGGGGAGTGAAGATAACAAGCTGCTCCTCTTCAGCAGCACCGCAAGGATGGATGTTGTGCCCTGCAAAGATAGATGCCGTGGTCAGTCACTGTCCCAGGGGCAGAGGGCAGAAGTGCCCAGGTCCCTCAGCAGGACACCCTCCAGGCCCCACAGCGGGGCCACCCCACGCTCCATGCTTTCAGAGGGCCCTCAGGCTGTGGCCCTGGCCCTGGCACATCCCCATATTTCAGCTCTTGCCCCTTTGCCACCCTAGGGGTTGTGTCCCCACCCAGCTCATCACTGCTGCTGTGCGTTCGCCCTGTGAGGCCCCAGGTGCCTGGGGCAGGCCAGGGAAACACAGGGGAGAGCAGCTGTCAGCAGTGCCCAAAGCACAGCCCAGCACCCAAGACAAATGCTTGATCTTCACGCGTTGCACACGTGCTCGGCAGTAGTCCAGTCACCAGACCGACTGGGCCTGGCTATGCTTGCGCCCAAAGATGAGCAGTGAGGGTGCTGATGCCACAGTGCATCTCTTAGTGACATCACAGCTTCTTCCTCAGTGATGTCACTGACCGGCAGGCTCTTTCTCAGCCACCGCTGAGCTATATAGTGCAGAGCTCTGTAAAGATATTCTCATAAAAGCCTCCTGAAATATTTATGGTGTCTTTTCTGAATAATTTCATGGAGTGGTTTGGATGGGGAAACACTACCCCTTTAAATGACATTTTGCCAGGGCACATCCCAGGAATCCTAGGTTCCCAACTATCATGAGATTACTATTGCCATTGAAAAATGAGACCTCCTGAGGGGTGGAGGAAATGCCCACAAGCCCCCTGCCTGACTAGCTGAGATTTTACATTCTGTCATCAAAGATGTGCTGAGCACTCAGGAACGACATTTAGCTGCATCCAGTGTGGCGTAGTCACTGCTGTTGGCCTTGAACCTGCTGAACGTAACCGAAAAGCATCTGGATGATGAAAATCAACTGTTGTGTGACTGTGTTGAAAAACTGGAAAGACACGTTGACAGGAAAGAAGTCTAATCTGGTCATTCCTTTATGGAAGATGGGAAACATCTATTAGAAGTTATCGCCTAGCTATTAGAAGCTATCGCCTAGCTATTATGGTCAACACTACTGAAGAAATGCTTTTTACTATTCTCCCAAAAACAGCCTCATACCCCTTTGCAAACTAAGCACCTGTAAAGAACACAAAGTAGGTGTGACAAATAGCACTAAATAGCACCAGGCTGTGTTAGACAAAGAAATACAAACAAACGAACAGACAAACAAACAAACAAAAATTAGATTCCTCAATTTACAGAATCAGCAGGGATCCTACAATAGATACACTGAAATGAACAAAATTTGACCTTCATAAAATTGGGGTGAAATCCATAGAGGTGAAGATAAACTCCAATAAGCACAACAAGTTCATACAGTATGGAAGAATGGAAAGATATTTCTAAGAAAACAGCCTTGCTGTTTCTGATCACCAAACAATTTGTGCTAATACTCATCATATTAACAGATGTACTCCATCACCCTCCTTTCATTTTGGATTTTACTCAAATCTATATTCCAAACACAAACAACTTTTTTTCTCTCCCTCTCTCACTTCATAGCTGCACTCCCAATTTTCTATTTTCCACATATTTTATCCACTGCTTTCTCCATTTAAGAGTTCAACACAATGAGATCAATTGGAAAGCAATTGTTTCTACTCTGTAGTTTAGTTTTGGCGTTCATGCTCACCACATCTGACAAAGAGACTGGTACACAATTGTCTCTGCTCTCCAGCACTGTACAGAGTGGTAGCATTCTTTATTAGACAGACTGACAAGTTTCCTTAATTTTTTTCATTGAATGTGATTGGACGTGGGGCCTGTTTGAAGACCACAGATTTACAAACGAATTTTGTGCAGCAAGAGTTACATGCCATCAAGCTGCATTAAATGGAGTCTCTTGAGTGTGAGCAGGTCCGTAACCTATTAATTAAAAATTGTGTTTCACAAAGGGACCTGAAAGTCAGTAACAGTATCTGATACAGAATTAAAACTAAGTCCTTATGTTTTTGTTTCTTGCTTGTAGTGATAAAAGATGACAATCAGAACATTCAGTAAAAATCTGTCAGTCTATGGGAAAAGATGCATGTTTTGTGCAAGCCTGGAAAATGTTAACCTACTTGTGAGCAGTGTTACAAATATTCTATTTCACATAATGGATCCTTTGGTGGTAGAGCTAGTTTAAGTAATTTACATCCTGCCAAAAGTTATTCTTCTTTTTCCATCCATTCTACTATATGCATGGGCTTGGTTTCAGGATTTGGGAAATCATCTATTTAGCACAGATACACAGACCCCCCAAACTCCTCATGAGCATTTGCTTTCTTTTAAACAAGATTATACCTATCATCTAATGCAATTTAGATCAGTGCACTGGCAAGGAGCTGGTAAGTGCCAGGAGGGCACTGAGGATGAGGGGAGAAAGATCTTAAGTACTGCCTCCTAGGGAATGCTACCACATGAAAAGTTACTCTGAGTACTTCCAGAACATACTGTTTAATTAACTGTTTATATGCAACACCTGGTGATTTTGTATTTCTCTAGAAAAATAGATAGATCTTATCACAATGCACTGACTATGTGCAGTGCTGTCCATCACCAAACTTGGCACAAATTTCAGCCAAAATCATCTGCCTTGCCAGTTCAATAACATATATTATACTTTCTTATTTTACTTGATTTCAATAGTGATCAAAAGTGCATTCACACATTTCATAAGAAAGAGTAAGATTACTTTGGTTTTCATTAAACCCAGAAGTGGTCAGATGTCATTTCAGAGCCTTTTTTCATTCCAGGATATGTATAATCCATTGCTGTAGATAACCATTCTATCATCTTTTAATGTCTTGATATTCGATTCTTTTAAATATGAGACTGTCAGTTCTGATTCTGCAGTAAGATCCTGGCTTTGATCAGGGCAAACTTGAGCCATTGTGATCACCACCCAAAATAATTATTTTGCATACAATATTTTTTCTTGTAGAATCCATGTCAGAATTTGTGCTTCTGTTGCCATCATCCCTGTGAATATATTGGACAAATTATTTAATATTTCTTAGCCTTTATCTTTGGCAGATTTTTTTAACATGGAAAAAGCAAGCAATTACGTCTGCTTTGTTTTTGGATATTTTGTCATGGAGCTGCTGAGTATGGGATACATTTCTAATTGCCTGCCTAGGCCATTCACCTAAATTATGTCAGATCTGATTTAATTATCTCTAAAAGCTCCCCTCAAGATGAAATTCCTGCCTAGCCTTAAATATCTCTTTATATAAAGCATGCCTAGATTTTCTTTGCTGTACTTAAAATAATACAAAACTGAGTTACACTGTAGAGTTTTGTTTTTGTTTTGGTTTGTTTTTTTTCTACACAATCAACATTTTTTCCAGATCAAAATACTGATGCACACACATTTGTCAAAAACTGTATTTGGAATGCAGTCCCAACAGAATTTTTTCAGACAGCTGAATTTTGAGTAATTTCTGCTGAATACTTGTCTTCAGTCACTTTCAAACTACACCAAAGGTTTTCTTGTGGTTTGCTCCTCTTTCTGGAGCTCACTGCATGAGACAACTTCAGGGTTATTTGAAGCTTCCTATATGTAATGTAAGATGGCCCTAAAACTGACATACAAATGTATTCTCAAGGAAATTGTGTATCTAAATACTCTTTAAACAGCTTTATTTTCTATGCCCTTAAAATGCCTGCCACACATGCCTCTACTATCTGCTTAGAATTTGCTAAAAGTAAAGGTGAAGTTTGATAGGTTGCTTATACCTTTTAAGATGTGTAATACGTACTGTGATGCAAAAGTTAAGAATATTGTACCAGTGCTTTGTATACCAGAGAACATTACTGCTCTCTTGTCTCTCAGATAAGCTATCAATTTGACATTTATTTCTAAATGTCAACAAGACCAGAATGAATGAGATGAATCACTGAATTTGTTTTTCTGTTGGGTGGGGAGCAAGAGTGGCTGGTTTAAGACATGAGTATGCAAAGAAGGGTAAAAATCTGTAGTCGTCAAGGAGATGAGAAGCTGTATTTTTCTATTGTCTCTCTATGTCAGGTTAGGGACCCAAAGCAGCAAACAGTTAAGACTTAGCTAAATTAGAAGCTAAATATATGTTTGTAAAGTGATGATGTCTAATACAGGAAATACTGGGAGTGATGCTCAGCCCCTAGGCAGAAAGACAGAAGGAGTTAACAGGGAGTTGTGGCTGACACTCACCTAGAAGTAGAGGCACAATCCTTCATCAAATATTCCCTAAAGACAAGCAGAAAGAGCAGAATACAGGGCATTCATTTTGCATTTCAGAGGTAGAGGAAATCTGAGATATAGCTCCAGATCCATGCTGTAAAAAGAAGAGCCAGCTTCAGTCAAAAGCTGCTGCCTGAAGTCCTCTAAAACTAGCTTTTGCTGAGCAAGTTCAACAACCAGTACAATCACTGTAGTTTTGAGAAGCTACGGAAACCTTATAATGGATATTTGAGGAATATGTTCAAGAGGAATACTGGACATATGATTTCAGTTTGTAAACAAATGCACTTAAACCTGATCAATTCAGATAATTTCAACTCTTAGACACAGTTCATCTGGGGCACTTCACACTGGGGTTCACTTGAAAAGCCCAAAGTTTGGAGCACATCTCTGTGTTTCAGGAGGATCTGGTGGACCTGACACTGCAGGGATTTGGGTATTCCTGCTTGTGTACACCAACTGGGGCTCCTCCTAAATGTTAAGAGGATAAGAGGTGCTCAGCAGCCTCAGAGAGAGCTAGGCTGTCCCTTCCTTCACCTATTTTACTTTTATTAAATTCATCTGCCTCTCATACAAGCACAGCCTACTTCTAGCTTCGCCCTGCTTTCACAGGTTTCTGAAAATGTTTTTAAGTGGAGCTGTTACTGCACTGTAACTGAGATAGTAATTCCAGAGCTCCTCTAGAAACTCTGGAAATAGCTCCAAAATTAATTTCCTTAATCATTTCTCTTTTAGTCTTCCTATTTCATCTGTTTATCTCTTCTCCATTTTTCACCTTGTTTCCAGTCTTTACTTTGTCTCATGTTTTTCACCACCATGTTCAAAGGGGCAACACTGACTTGTTCTTCCCATGGAGGAATATAGGACTTGAAGTAAAAGACTGTGCTGATCTTTGTCATATTTTTTAAATTTAATTTAATTCAATTTTCTTTTATTATTTTTATTTTATTTTGCTGCGTTTTTCTTTTTCCCACTAAATTCAACCCTATTCCTTTTCTCCTTCTTGTCTTCAGTCCTGCTGACCCTCTTCTTTTCCTTATTCCCTGTTTTGTCTTTGTGTGACAAATTCATTGATAGGGTAACTTGTTGCAGGTCAGTTGAAATCAGGAGAGGTTTTCTTTCTATTATCAATACAGCTTTGCACAACACGAGTTAATGCAGCACTGTGGTTGCAATGATATCTCCAAGCTTGAAAACGGCATTTCAATTCTAAATCCCAGTCACACTTGGTTTCAGTCCAGGCTGGACTGGTTTAGATAGTTAAAAAAAAAAAAAAAAATCAATATAGCTGTTTGCACCCTTTGTTTTTTTTTATAAGTTACCCAATCAGAGGAGAGAAAAGGTGATTTTTTTCACCACTTAAGATATTTTTCATGTGTTTTCATCCCCAGTAACTCTAACCAACTTTATTTTGAAACATGACCCTTGAAGATGATTGTATTCCTAAAAGATGCATTACCTTGTTTGAAGACATTTGCTTTGGAAATTATGGAGTTACAAACATTTGAACGTTGTGTGCATGTGCAACACATGATTTCCCTTCTTCTATGTAGACCTCTACCAAATAATGATAAATGTTCCCAGGAATATATATTTGTTTGGACACTCATGAAAATTAGAGATGGAAAAGATCTACTGTATCATCTAGTTCATCTTACCAGCAAAGGCTTGATACCACATTCTGTATTTGTACATGTAACAGAAACAGAGAATCACATCAAATTCCTCCCTTGAAACTTCTTTACTGAAACAGGGAAGGTAATTGTAACTCTGAAGCCTGTTCTTTTCTTTTTTAACTTGGCTTTGATATCTAAAACACATCCTAGGACTTTCTGATATGAATTTCAAGAAACATTAAATATGTGCCCAGCAGATTGGACAGTTGCCCAGTCGAGAGTCAAACAGAATCGCAGAATCATAGAATTGCATTGTGCTTAGATTGGAGAGCATCTTAAAGACCATCCAGTTCTAACTCTACTGCAGTGGTCAGGGCTTTACCCTCCAGCTCAGGCTGCCCAGGGCCCCATCCAACCTTGAACACAGCCAGGAATGGGGCACCCTCAGCTTCTCTAGGAAGCCCGTGCCAGTGCCTCCCCACCCTCTTAGAAAAGAATTTCTCCCTACTATCTAAACTAAATCTCCCCTCTTTCAGTTTGAAATCATTCCCCCTTGTCTATCACTATCACTATCCCCTCCTGCCTGTAAGCTCCTTTAACTACTGGAAGTCCACAGTGAGGTCCCCCAGGAGCCTGCTTCAAGATAAACAAACCAAACATCCTCAACTTTACTTCATAGAAGAGGTGCTCCAGCCTTTTGTCGTCTTTGTGGCTCTCCTCTGGACCTGCTCCAATATCTCCAGATTCCTCCCCTGCTTTGAAACCCAGGCCTGGAAACAGATGAGGCCTCACAAGGGCGGAGCAGAGAGAAAGAGTCACATCCCTCTCCCTGCTGGCTTCCCTGCTTTTGATGCAGGGCAGGATACTGATAGCCTTCTGAGCTGCAAAAGCACAGTGCTGGCTCATGTCCAGCATTTTGAACATCAGAACCACCAGGTCCTTCACTGCAGGGCTTCTCTCAGTGACTCTTTACTCATATCTGAGATTGTCCCCTGCACTTGGCCTTGTTAAGCCTCCTAAGGTTCAGCTAGTCTCCATTTTCATGTTGTCTGGATCCCTCTGGATAGCATCCCTTCCTTCTATAGTGTCAACTGTGCCACCTAGTTTGGTGTCATCTGCAAACTTTGTGAGGCTGTACTCAATCCCACTGTCTTTATCCTTGATAAAGATGTTGAAGAGCACCAGTCCCAAGATGAACGCCTGAGGGCACAATTCATGACCGGAACATAGACCCATTGTCAACAGCCCTCTGGCTGAGACCATTCAGCCAACTTTTTATCCACTGAATAGTCCAATCTTCAAATTTACCTTTCTCCAACTAATAAAGATGTGGTGGAGGATCATGTCAAAGACCTCGCAGAAATTCATTTGCCCTTCCTTTGTTCACAAATGAAAGAATGAAGATGTGCAGATTTGAAAAGTGGGCTTCTTTTAGGCGTGTCAAATTCAAGATTGCAAAAGCAGATACACAGAACCAGCATTATTCTTCAGACATGTCCTAATCGTATCAGAAGGGTGTAGGACAATGTGACATAGCTAGTATGATGCAAAATACAAAGTATCCTGGTATTTCTCTTCATATGATTGAAAAATACGACTTCTGTTCAAAAAATACTTAACATTATTTGAATGGAAGTAAAATGAAAATTTGGCTGTGGATTGTAGATCAGGAGTTACTCTTTCTCTAGCTTATTTACTAAAAAAAACCCAAAACTAGTTGACATACAATTGTTTCTGTGACCTCTTTGTAACAAGACTCAATCTTCATGCTTATTATGTTCTCCAAAAATTAGCACAAAGTGGAAATGTCTTTCTCCGAGGAATTTTAGAGCATTTTTAAAGCAGAGCATGATATTGAAAGTGAATGTTGTCATAATATGGAATTTTTGCAATTAAGAAGTTTCTAAAATGCAATTTGACAGTGTCCCTTTAATCCTATTACATCTTGTTCTCTCTCTGTCGGCTAATTAGAATGTTTGCCCTTTGTCATTCTCATAAAATCCCTTTAAACATTTATAACATGTTATCCTTCCTACCCACGATCTCACTATAATAATCTTGACTCATCTGTAAATATATAAAGCTGTTAGAAACTCAGTCGGATGTATACATGGTGTGTATATCTTCTAAATCTGTGTACATAAGTAGGGATATGCTAATGTACTGAAGTGGTTGAAAATTTTCTTTTAAGAGTTCCATGCATGACAAAAAGCCTTTTAAAGGCAGAGGAATTTCCAGGAAACAATGTCACCTGGTATTCAGAATGCTATACTGTCATTTTAAAACAATGTCTTAAAAAAAAAAAAGTGCATTATATCTGTAGTGTCCCTTCTATTGAATCTTTCAAGCATATTAGCTGGGAGATACTGCAGTGATGTCTCATGCCCTCAGTCTCTCTGCAGGCTAAACAACAGTTTGGACTGGGGACATTTAAAATCATTTTGCTGTTGGCCAAAATCACTGATACTGCAGTCAGCAGTGGTAGCAAAGTGGGATGGATGCTGTCTCCTTTCAGAAATCTCACCTTTATGCTCTGCCTCAAAAGGAGCGTGCTTGACTTTTGTTGGGCTGAATCATTTAACAAGGAATATTACTGATTAATGCTCTAGTACTGTGGTCAAGTATGCAAGGCATACCAAGATAAAAAGCCTCTTTACTGTGCTTATGTCATGACAACCTTTCCTGATAGTTGCAGAGAGCTTTCAGCAGAATGAAGCATGTGACACAGCTGCAGAAGGCAAAGTGACCCATGGTAAAAAACGTTTAAATTGAGGCTTTTTTTTTTCTACCACCCCATATTCTTCAACTTCTCATAAAGACAGTCATAGGTAGTATTTTCCAGAGACTCTCCGAGGAGAAACTGCATTTAAAATGGTTGCATTTATATCCTGTGTAAATGATTGCAATTGTATTTTATGGTATTTGTTGTTTGTTTTGTTTTGTTTTGTTTTCTGGAAGGTTCACTGCTTCTCCGCTTCAGAGAATCTCCACATGATTGCAGGCTTCTTGACCTTGCAGTCCAAGTAATAATCCTCAGCTGGCACTATCACATTTATTACTCTCTCATGTATTTATATCACAGCTGCTGAAGTTTCAGGATATTACTGCAGTACCAATAATAAATATTAATATTTCTATAGCAACCAATTGCTCTTAATTACTTTCACCACAGGAACCAGGTGAAAGAAGAGCAAAGCTCCAAAAAAGTATAATCTTTATTCAATGCAGTATTTTCAAAGGGGAGATGTAACACAGGAGGAACTGGAAATTTGCCAACAGAGGAGGCACCTGAAAGAGGAAAAGATAAATATTTAGCCATTGAGATTTGTGAAAGTACAAAACATCATCTATAATTCAGATTCAGAATTATGTTATTTAAATATTGCCACAGCAACATACAAACAGGCCTGTGCAAGCAAATTACAAGGTACATGTGAGACATGTACCTAAGTTTTAACTTATTTCCTCTCCCCTTAAAATGGGGCTGCCAGTGAAACACTTCTTGGACTATTGCTAATTTTTTATGTTTCTCGTGCTGTAGTTACAACTTTATCACAGCTCCAAACATTGGGAAAACTGAAAAAAAGGATATCTCCAAAATGAGATCTTGAAGCAAATTTTGTGCAGAAGTCTTGGCTTTAACCTTGAGCTCCCTGTAAATGGAAAAAAAAAAAAAGAAAAAAAGAAAAAGAGGTGGTTAAAGACAAAATAGAAGTGGTTGAGGTCACTGACAGAGACAGAAGATATGATGGTACAAAATATGCGTGCAGAGGCTTCAATTAAGGAAGCTCTGTACTAATGGTGCCCATAGCTAACATAGCTCCCTAGCCTGCTTGTGAAAGCATCACAGTCTGGGGCTGAAGGAGAGAGGAGAGAGTTGTGGAAACCGCCAGAGACTTTCACAAACCTTTCTTTTCTAGGAGGATTTGGAAATAACTAGTCCATTTGTGAACATGCCAAGAGGAAAACAGACAGAGACAGATTTTCCTTCCTCTGACTTCCCAACAAAATTGCCAGTGATCTCCCACTTGGTTCCCTTCCCTTCCCCATAGGTACTGATTGTGCATGTTGTATGATGAAGGAACATCCCAGCTCCAGTCTGCACAGGAGAGAGTTCTGGAGACGACCTGTGACAGTGTACAAAGAATTAAAGCCACTTCCAAAGACTTTCTAGTGTTGCAAAGCATGGCTGTGTTTCTCAGGAGTCTGGAAGTGTTTATTTCTGAAGCTTCAACTGTCAGTGGGAATAAAGAACAGCTGTGGAAAAGTCTGGGTTTTTGCAATAAACATTTGTCCACTAGAGAGGAAAATGTTGATTAAGGCTGTAAAAAAAGCACCAGAAATATGCTATAAGTTCTTAAAAGGTACAGAAAAGTTTTGGGTTTTGTTCTGGAAAGGATACAGGGTTTACAAAAAAGGAAAATCTTCTTTCATAACAACTGCAGTGCAGAGGGGTAGGTAAAATCAGCACTGCCTGGAAGAGAAATTGTAATGTGGGATTTATCTGAGATTGGCAATCATATAAAGGTGAAATATCACCATAGAGAGAGCTGTTGCCTCTCCGTCATAATCTTTAAGAATTCTTTGATCTTTATGGACAAAAGTCCCTACTCAATCTTTATCAGGTAAAAAACACCAGTGAGAGAAGATGGATGTTGGATGGAGTGGCTAGAGGATATGGAAGGCTTTTGTGGGAAACTGTGAAAAAGAAAAAAAACAAAAGAAATGGAGCTATTGTTTCTCAGCTATCTGTCAAGATAAGGTTTCTGAAACTGACAGCTTCTTTTCAGACCATTGGTAGGCAATGGTCAGAGAGCTCAGCTCAAAGGTGTGTTTTGTCTGCTTAACTTGAACAGTCTGGAGTCCTTGCCCTTGCGGCTGGTGACTGGTTGTTTCAGCCATGTTTGCAGAAGTCCCCACATCTTTTGCATCACTGTGCTTCTCCTGGCTGGCACTTCATCAGTTCAACTCAAAAGGTTTGTTTGATTATCACCAAGTGTTTGGTTATTAGAAACAAGCTGTCAGCCTCACAACTTACAACTCTGATGTATAATTAAATGCATCCTAGCCTCTGTTTCCAAAACACTGTTACAATAATGTCAAGTTGCGATAATCTAGTGAGAGGCGTTGAGGAGCAAGGGGAGTCAGGAGCGTGGGATGTTTCTGCAGCACCGCCTTGTTCATCAGCTGTGGGAGTGATGGCTGAGCACCCACCTCAAGGAGAAGGGGCAGTGACAGCAGGGCCAAGGCAAAGCAGGAAGAAAGTGTTGGATTTTGTGTGGGAGAAGGGGAAGAGAAGGATGACAGAGAGTAGAATTTCTGTCCGTAATTACACCACAGATATTTCAAGAAGTTATAAGAAAGATGTTTTTGTGTAAGGGAATCAGTGGTCTACAGCACCCTTGTAAATAGTCTTTCACACGAAGTAAAAGCCTTTTCTTTCCTTTATCACTCACTCTGCCAGTGACTCACATTTTGTTCAGTCCTAGACCCTCATCAAGATGGAATTTTTTCACAATTCTGTTGGCTACCATGGAGTCACTTAAAGAATTGGATGCAGTGCAATTTAAGGTGAAAAGAAATGAGGAAGAAACACAAAGGCCTAGAATCATTTGAGTTGTAAAGGGTTTTTAAAGGCTATCTAGTCCAGCTCCCCTGCAATGAACAGGGACACCTACAGCTAGAGCAGGGTGCTCAGAGCCCCTCCTGCCTGACCTTGTATATCCCCAGGTATGGGGATCCATCATGTCTCTGGGCAACTTGTACCAGTACCTCACCACTCTGATGGTAAAATACTTTTTATCCAACCTAAATATTCTAGGAAATCTGAAAACCCATCTTTTCTTTCCAAAATGCAATATCTCCCTGCCTCCCTTCCTCAGAGCAGCAATCCTGACTTCCACCCACTGTGTGCAAGACTCAGATCAGAGAACTGCAATACCCATCTTGCTGGGCTGACAGCTTGCTTTTAATAACCAAACACTTGATGATAATCAAGCAAATATTTTGAGTTGAACTGATGAAATACCAACCAGGAGGAGCAATGCAAAAGACATGAGACTTCTGTACATATTCAAAACATACAGGCATCATTAAGGCAAGGACCCCAGAAAGGACCCCAGACTGCATTGCACAGTAAATTGAGCCATCAAAGAGTACCTCTGAGCTGAGATTTCCAACAATTGTCTACCAGTGGGTTGTAAGGAAGCTTTCCCATAGGGGAAAAAACATAAGCTCATACAAGACTTAAAAAAAGGAGAATTACGCAGCACCATTGAGCTGTGCAGCCATCTCCCTTTTATGTTCAATACTGTTAAATATTATTTACAGCATATTTATTTATTTATTTATTTTTGCTGTTTTTGTTTTGGACTCCTTCTTCCTCGTCTAATTTATTACTATTTCATTATATTGTTTGTTAAGCACTGACAGCCTTTGGTTTTTATTGCAGTTATGTATCTTTCCTTCTCCTGAGCACCTTAATTGCATTAGTTGCTTTGAACAAATCTGTTCTTGGTGCATAGCAGAAAAATGACATCTCTGGATATTTATAAAGTCTCTTTGTATTAATGATTTGTAAGCAGCACATGGCTTTAGAACTTATATCTCAGACTTGCTTTCCAGGACCATATGTCAAAGTGGGTAAACAGTTACTGCATACAAGAGGCAAAGATAAGAAAGTGAGAGAAACCTCTCAGTGTGCCATTTAGTGCAGCCTTTGATGTATTGTGAACAGCTTACTATGCCAGGTACCACCTGAGATAGTTTTACAGATCTTTTCAAATGGGTCTTTCTTTTTCCTATCTCCCCTTCAAATTTTTTTCTGTGATGAATGAAGAATTTTTTATTTATTTATTTATTTTCTGTCCCCTTCATTTCATTTACCAGTACAGGGCTATGACAAGAGGAAAATTATTCCTGGCCAGAAACAGGGTCTCTTTACTCTGAAGAGGTCAAAAGCAGTTTAGCTGAAGAGGGAACAGAATCATTTTAGCACTGTTAGAAAAAGCACGTGGGCAAGGGGTTGGTTCAACATAATGTCAGGATTTCTTTTCCAGCTCTAAAAAGTGCTTTGCCTTGACTTGAAGAGCTATTTCATTTCCTCCCAAAATACAAGAGCTTCTGAAACCCTCAAGCATCTTAAGAAGATACACAAAACTTAAAGCTGACACTCTCAAGTACAAGGAGAACTGTACGCTACTGCAAGGGCAACTGGAAGTCATGTGGAGTGCCTCTCAGTCAATAATTATCAAAGGAGAGCTGCCACTGAACAGGTACATCACTGGAGCAAGGTAAGAAAAAAGAAAGTTGGATTTTGGGTTCTAGCAATGACCATTAGCCCAGGGATAGTAATATTTGTACAGGAATTTATTGGGCAGTCATTCCAGCATACTGGTCGTGGCTGGTTTATTGCTTTTAGATTGGTATTCTTGTATGTTCTAAAATGAAGAATGAGGGTAAGGTTTTTGTTTTCATCTCGCTTCTGCATTATTTTTTCTTATATATTCAATGTAATCCTGCATTCATTCTTCAACAAAACAGTCTTACAGTTTGTATACAAGATTTATCATTGTTTTTAATTAAGAAATCATCAGACAGTATTTGGCAGGCCATTTTCAGCCTCCTTACAAATGTGTTCCAGATTAAATTTCAGGTATATTCAATATCCTGTAAATCAGATAAGAGTGTTTTCTCTTTTCTATTCTTTACTCAACACAGCAGACATGATGACTGCCAATGGCATGTGCTTTGCATAAAGTACAATAGTGGTAATGGGGAATTGAAAACTGTAAACCTGTATCTTCAGCATGGAGCCCAATTTGGTACCTTCTCCAGATGTAAATTGTTAACTGGCACACCAAGAGGATTTCTTCCTATCCAGAGATCCAAAAGAAGGTTGGATGTCAGTGGCCCTCTCAGGAAAAGGATTTCATGATTGGAGAAGAGGAAGGAAAAAAAGTAATATAAATTGAAGCAGAGCAGAGGAATTCAGTGTTCAGTGCTATACAGTGGGATACAGATTTGTACACTTTCCTTCCTTAATAAATCGAATTTCAGTCAGACTGACTGGGCAATGTGGGGTTAGTCTAAGGGAATGGGAGAAGACAGGTAGTTGAAAGATGCCCAGCACTCAGATAGCCACTGGAGGGACATTCCTCAGTCTTCTTCCATGCTGTTAACTGGTTGATGATGTCGAGGTGGATGCCTGAAAATCAAAGAAAGGTACTGAGCAGAAGGGTTGCAGATGACAGTAACTGTCAGAAATATCTATTCTTCACAGTGTATTTTCACCTATACAGGGTTTCACAGCACTATTTGAGAAAGACTGAAGCCTGAGTGCTTTGCACTGCAGTAATTCTTCTGGTCTGGTCAGGATTAATTTTGAAATATTAGCAGTCCTTCTTAACCGCACTCAGATGACAACAGAATGTATTTAACCACATCCAGCCTAATATTCTGCACCTCTTCACAGAGCTTAGTAGGTTCCTAAATGATCCATATTTAAAATAAATGTCACACTGGAGCTGACATTATGTTTACTGACACCCAGCAGAAAGTAACATACAAATTGAAAAATACAGAATTGATATCACATTTGCTCACGGAAGCACAATGTGAAATTGCAGGAGATCAGAATCAAAAGGAAGTTCTGTGTCAAGAAGAAAGAATCTGAAAGGATGTTTGTAAATGATGATAAAGGAAAAGCTAAGTTATGCCAGAAGTCATTATGTAGGAGGCTTCCACACTGGGTTGCCTTCCTACAACTTCATTCAGCACTATCCATTGCCTGGTCCTCCCAGCTGCCCCAGCTATCTTTCACACTTCTGAAAGAACTGGTTAACATCATATTTCTCCTCTATGCTGCTTAAGAATGTATATAAAAAGATGGCTTAATTTCTAGAAGGTCTGGTAATAATACAGAAATAGTGCTGATTGCAAACTCACTACTAATCATTTGCCAAGCAGTTTGTTTGAACATGCTTTAAATTGTCAACTTTTATTCCTGATTTTTGTGACAGTTACATTTTTCCTTTGATCGAAGTGAAAATAAAGAGAAAATAAAACCACAGATGGGACAGATAAATCAATTCACATTTTTATTGTGACATGTGATTCCAAAACTCACACTATTCTGTACTGAAAACGAATTTTAAAATCCACTGCAAAACAAGGTTAAAATGGTAGGGTTATATTTAATTTATTCCACTCTTCTTTCTCTTGCTTATCTGACTAATTATCATCCTTTAATCTATCCATCCAGTAACACAAAACTGCATAGCAGAGGTAGGTAAACATCATAGTTTCAAATGACAAAGCTCAACTATGTGTGTGGAAATCTAATCAACAAAACCAAGTCAGAATTTTGTGTTCCAACATATTCTTATTAGAAAATGCAGATCTGAACATAATCCAATTATAAGAGAGAGAAGAAAAATATATATATTCATAAGGTAAAAAATGACTTGTGCATTACAATTTCCAACATTTCATTTTGAAACAAATCTTAATCTTCTTATTATTTTAAAAATGTAACCTAAGACAATTATCTAATAGCTACGCATGTTATATTTTAAAAATTAGTATTAATTTTGCTATATTCAATTTTTAAAATATTCTTTATCAAAAATGAAACCATGATCAAAAAAGAGGAAGAAAATCCCAAACCACTTCTAATTTCATTCATGAAGCATTTTGGGTGTTTGTTTTCCCTAGCTTCAAGCAAATAAACAACACAAAATCTTGTGAAATGTCTTGTGGCATGGGCAATTTTACTCTTGCCCAGCATTTGTTATCAGTAAAACATAACAACAGTGCTTCTTGAAGGAAAATATAGTCAGTGCAATTACTGGTGGATTAGATAGGATTTACTTTTTCTTAGTTGTACAAATATCATGTGATGTCAATGAAAACTTTCATTTTAAGGCTTCAAACTTTGTTGCTTGAAGTAATCTGAATTGTATGAAATAGGGTTACTTCTTTCATTTTTTATTTCTACTAGAAAATTAACTGTCTGCAGAAATTAGGTAAAACTGCAGGCAGTAACTCTTAGCTACCCAAGGTCAGAAATGCAAGAGCTTTGAGGAATGGCAGTTGGTAACTTCTATCTTAGTATTCTGGCTTCTGTTAGGTCTTGAAACTCTGATATTGACTTTTGGGTACTGTGTAGACTTGGTAGCACAAAGGACATGGCTAGCAATCACCAGCTGCTGCACAGCTTTGATCTCAAGGAGATAAGCACAGACCAAATCTCTAATAGTAACATCTTTAAACGTTGAGTACCAGAGATGGACATCACTGCAATGGCATTTGTGCTGGGCTCAGGCCCTAAGTCATCCCTTTCCATTAATGTACGACCAGACTCTTTTTGTCCTCTGGCGGCTTTGTTGTAAGGCAACAAATGCTGTACCAAAGATGACTCGCTCATTGAACTGAATTCATAGTGTTTTCCACTGCCAGAAAGTCACGGTTACTCTGAACCACGATTTGCAGATACTGAGAGAAAAGTGTCACAACGTTATCAATATTTAACAACAACGGAATAATTGAGCTCTCATAAGCATGTTCCTAAGGGGACACAGATTGACATGGTGAGGTTCAGGTCCATTGGTTACCTTTCCATGGACTGTGGCTCTTGTGTGCATAAAATGTCTTACAAGAGTAGCATGCCCTGATATTCTGTGTTTTTTCACTGCTTCTGGGCAAAAACCTGGAGATGGTGCATTGTGGTAGAATAGATCATCCTGATCTTTAAGGCACATTCTAAGAAATACAGCTCTGAATTTTCAGAGTTATCTTGGATGCTAAAAGAGTTCTAACCAAGATCCTGAATTAATAGTGGCTCTCAGAGAAATGTTTCCTGAATGACTAACTGCATCATTTCCAAAAATCAGCAGTCCTAGAGATGGTCCATAAGGCTGGGTTATACCTGTCAGCTGCCTTTTGCTCTGATATAGAATGCACTTATCTTGTCCCTCTATTTACTTGTTTCTTTCAGAAAGGATATGTTGCAAGTGTTACTTTAGATTCTATTTTAAACTGTAGATGAGGTCATAATGTTAGGCCATAATTCTTGGTATTGCTTTTTAGCTTAGCACTTCCATCTCTCACAAGTGACAGGACTGCTGGTTTTTTTGCCTACTATGACATACTTTGAATTCTGCGGGAAGTCTGCAGAATAAGAATACATTTGAGGGACTGGCACTTATGTCACTTATCTGAGAAAGACTCCATTGTACCTTGCGTATCCTAGGGCAATCAAAAGAACTAAAAGGAAGCTTCTTCTTTTATCTCTGGATTGTCTCTGGATTACACCGTCTTGTGTTTTAGAACACCCTTGCTGAGCTTTGCTAGTTTATTGCAAAATGGTAGAAGAGTTCAACAAGCTAACAGTATCCACAATGCAAATATGCACTGCCTTCAGCACACGGATTCAGAAATGGCAGATGAAGACAATGAAGGCTGATCTCTAGGTGGAAGCTCTTCCACACATGAGGAATCTCTTGTCAGGGAGACCCACCAACCTTTCAGACCTGGAATGTTGTAGAATACTCCAAAGATGCCCTTACTGTTAGCTTTACCCACTAAACCCTATAAACACTGTATGTGTTCCTGTGTTCCTTCTCCAGGGGCTCAGCTTTAAGCTTACACTCTCCACTCCCTTGATTTAAAGGCAGCCAAAATGGCCTAGAGGCAGTGAAGTCTCCTGCTCTGCTGAACACAAGAGCAAATCAATAAATCCATCGTAAGACAGATGTGTCTTCTCAGCAATTCACAAATAAATGCTCTCCTTAATTTATAAAGTCTGTGAGTTTTGAGAGGCACTCTCCAGTATTTGGTAATAGCTCAATTCTTTGCCTAATATATTACAGAGAAAGAATTTACGTCTTCTTAAAAAAAACCAAAAAAACACAGTAATATAATTTTCTTCTTCTCAAACAAACCATTAGCTACTGTTACCAGTAGGGCTCTGGGGGATGTGAGCAGGGACAATAACATAGCAGTTAAAACAAGTATCATAAAATATCCATACATGCAACATGTCTGTGTTGACAATGTCTACAGCATGAATGACCTGCCACTGCTCTCAGGGGTGCTGCTAATTTGTCTTTGCAAAGCAGTGACAGCAAACATCAGTAATTGTATGTAAGTGAGAGAAAAAGCTTCCAGGAAAGGATGGCCCAGTATCAAACCAAGTATAGACAAGCTTGTTTTCAAAAAAGACATAAAAAATTAACACAAACAAAAACATACAAAGAAGGAAGGATGCAATATTTTCAGCTGAAATCTTGGATGTATTTTGAACATTGCTATGCAGAAGTGAAAGCATCATGGTATGGATTTTATTTGGAAAAGAGATATTCAATGTAGCATCATATTTGCTCACAGAACTACTTGAAGGTCCTGTGTAATGTGGAAGTATTTCAGCATGAAAGCTTCCATCCTTCTGCACTATTTACTCCCCTCCAAAATACTACTTTTCTCAGAGTCCACAGTTCTCAAAAGACTTCCCTGTGACAAAGATTCTGTGAGATCAGTGCGGTGTGAGCGCTGAGGGACTCTGGTATATGAACAGTAGTGAATCTTAGTTATGAGCATATATGAATTTGAAAGATATTTTGTCATATTTTATCAGTGGCTCAAGAACCCAAACTCAAAACAACTGCCCAGTTTGTCAAAATTTTTCAGAAAATATTGCATTCTGAAGGAATACCGATGCTATTTACTATTTTGTGAACCACTACTCTACTAACCACAACCTGCAGATATTTGGAGGGTTCTGGGCATGTAGGAAGTGAAAGTACAAAGTGATGTATGATTCTGTCTAATAATAGTCTTAGAACTGACACAGTCACTCAGTGGTGCCAGAAAATGCACTCAGGCTTTCACTGGGACCTAAAAGCCGATGTCACTCTGCTCACAAGAATGTTTTCAAGAAGGACTGGTGGCAAATGTTCTACCAGTATTTTTTTCATTTGGAAATGCGAAGTGTTCATAATCTGCTTCCTAATCTGCTTCAGAAAGTGGGTTAATTCAGAGGAGAGTTTGTTCTTTTAATACATGTGCAAAGTGTTCCCCTGTCTCTTTAATTGTGTCCAGGAATCAAAACACAGTTTGTGGATGAGTCTTCCTTTACTTCTCTGGTAAAAAAAATTATTGAACAAGAAGAGTGGCTCTAATTCATGCTTATGCAATACACTGCATGATCCTCTGCAGCCTTTGCCCTCTATTCCTAGCCTTACCAAGGATCAACAAAAATGGCTGGCTCGTAGAACTCTGCCTCCCATGAAATCCACTGTTCTCTTTCTCCAGCATTTCTGGCATGCAACTTGGTTTATATTCTGCAGTGTAGTATGCATAACTATAGACTGTAATACCAAATGTGCTATTATTCTGTGAATGTTTTTTTTTGCTGGTTAACAAATGGTCGCATAAAGTTTATGAGAGAAATATGGTAAATCACTGGTAGAGGAGGATGCAACATTATCACTCCCTGAGCTAGCAAAACTATATATATGAAAACAGAATCTTTTCTCTAAAGGGGATGGAAGAGATCGCTTCACAACAGATAATCTCTTTGAAACAGTCATGACATGTTCACCATGCTGTGCACAGGTCTTTGAGATGAATTCCCAAAGGTATCATTTTACCATACAGCTATTATTAAGAGATGATTCTTCGAAAGGCAGTGGTTCTCAAACAAGTGTTCCCACAGATATCTGTGCAGCCAAAAGTAAGAGACATAGACCATACAGAGCTAAAATAAAAGCACAGTGCAGGAAAAAGGAAAGAAATTCGTGTGGTGGTCCTAAATGCAGTTGTAGCATCTTGTTTCAGCACAGTTCTTAACTAGAGTCAAAAGGGTTCAGAGCCTACTCTACTTAAGTATTAGTAGGTGAGCTAGTATAAGAAGTCTGGGACCACTGAATTGTACCACAGTAGAAATTCTTTGAATTCACCTGTTGAATTCATCTGAAGAAGCCTTACTGGTGACAGGCAGTGAGTATGGAAAAAGTCTTCCCAGTGCTTTGCTACCCTTGTTGAACACAGAGGCACGGTGTGGGCTTGCACAGCCCGCACACTACTTAGTCCCCTTGTTTGAAAGTTAAGTTAGAAAGTGAAGGACAAGCAATGGCACTTCAGGCCTGCCAACAGCAACTTCTTTATCTTTGCAGGAAGAGCCCAGGGAGAGGTGAAGAGAGCAAGAAAAATCTGACAAGCAGAGAAACCATGAGTGCAGACAAGGAGAAAGTGAGATAGCATGCAGACAGTTTGAGGAGGAGACAAGGTGCAGATAAGGAGCTGCATCTATCTAATAGTTATTCTTCCCCTAATTCTAATGGAAATTGTATCTCCCAGAACCTGTCAGTGGAAACCTAATCCACTTCCAAGGAATATACAGCACTGCTCAAAGCAGAATCTAGATGATGACAAGGTCATTTTCATCTCATCAGCTGTAAAACACAGCCTGGCACCTTCCTCCCCCATCTCTTTCCTCACAAATGTAGAGAAGGAGAGAATTAGTTGAATGACAGGTAACATTTGTAAATACACAGCAGAATCCAGGGACAGCTCTCCTTCTGCTGAGGAGAGCTTAACTTTGGTTTTCTGAGGAATAACTTCGCCATTGTTTGTCTGGGGCTCTGTGGGTGATCAAGGGGTTGCTCTGAGCAAACTGCTGCTGGCAGTGCAAGATTTAAAGAGCTCTCAAGTAAGCTCTCTTTGCCCATCTTCTGATAACATTGCCAATGGAAACCATGTGATATGTTTCGACCTGGTCTCTATTCAATATTTACCCTGCTTTGAGGGTGAAATAGATGATCTTCTAAAGTCCTATCAAATTGGATGATGCAGTAAATCTCTTTGGATATATGAAATAGAGGTAATGCACACGTGTTTACTGACATTTGTAAATCTGAAGTCCTTTGGCTAGAAAAATACACCCCAGAAGTATATGAAAAAACAATTTACCTATGTATCAACTTTCTTTTCAGAAGTCGCAGCCTAAGAAACTGGTCACATTTCTAGACATGACCAATCACCTCTCAGAATGAGGAAATGTCTTCTTTTATTTAATCTTTTTTATCAGATTGCAAATTTACCAGATTTGTTATAAATTTATTTCTTTCTAAATTTATAATAAATAAATTTATAAATAAATTTATTTACAAATTTATTATTTACCCATAGACTTTAAACATACCAGACAGCTGCTGAGCTGTGCTGTTAAAATGGATTCATCTCCACTAAGGAACGACTTACTTACCCAGGTAAGAGTGTTTAAGTAACAGCTCATGCTCAGGAAAATAAGGTAGAAACACATCCACTCACATCCTGTATGCAACACATTCTAAAGTTACTTGAGGCTGATAAAACTGTTGTAAAACATAACACAGATTTCTAGGATGACGACCTGCTGGCTTTTTAGCCTGTTTTAAGTTTCACTTCTTTCTCTTCCTATCTGAAATCCGAAACTTAGCTTTATTTGCTGAATGACTCTTGATTTTTTGGAAGATTTCTGCAGCAGGACAAAATCTGTATCTCTTATCAAGGCTAACATTTCCAAAGTAGGCAAAGCATCCTAATCTTGAATAGCTGTAATAACAAAGGCTCTGCAGTCTGTCTTTCAGAAGTTCAGATTTTTTCCCTTGGTCCCTCCCTAGGCTGCACTGTAAGTGCACTTACACATGCTTTTCTGATTCTGACCTTGTCTTAGTGATGCGTTCCTGATTTGGCATGGGGTCTGCCTTGTCAGTGTGGCTTTTCTGGTGATCACCGAACTGCTGGTTGATCCTGGCTACCCTCACTAGGCTTGCTCTGCTTGCCTTGCTCTGGTACTGGAGGACTGTGACCTTGTCAGTGAGATCACCATCCATCCTGTAATGCTCCCCCTACTCCTGTCTTCTGCTTGATTTGAACTATGCTGAAAGTAAAAAGATGATCTGAAGAAAAAAACTCCCACAAATACTCAAAACTTAGGTGATCAGAACAAAGCACTTTTGTTAAGCCATTTTTCAGTAAAACATATATTCTACTGCAGTTCTGCAACCACATATTCTTGATGTACCCAGTCAAGGACTCAGGACTGCTGGAGGTTTCACTCTCCCCTAGAAGTCTTCAAACATCTTACTTTCCCACTGCATGCCAACAACCATGTTCTTGTCAGATATGACCATAAACCATTGATGCATAACATGATTTTCTGCTTTCCATTCTTAATGACCTCTGGGATCAAGCCTGACTTATCAAAATACTAACCAGGGTGATGGAATAGCATTTGGTGTTGGCAAGATGACTGTGGGGGAAAAGAGTGGAATATTACACTATTTATTTAGATTATTAATAAACCACACATCTGTGATCACAGTATCAGTGGAGACATCTGTCTGTCTTTCTTTATGATTCTACTACAGAAAACGAGTTCTTGACAAAGTGGTGGGAAAATGGCTCAGTACAGTAAGATGATAATGCTTTGTAGTTTTCTGAATTATCTTCTAAAATCCGTACTGGAAAGGGGATAAATAGGTCCTAAAAGTCTGAGAAACTCCTACATGATCATAGGTTCCCCTGGAGGACATCATCTCTCTAAGTGCCACTCAACTTAAGACTGGTTTGGGTTTTGGCTACACATGAGTTTGACATTAACCATGTGTGGAAGTAGGGGATAACTGGTGAGTTTCATCCAGATATCGCCATTCTTGGACCCTATGACAGGACTGAGTGAGGAGGGCAAGGATGCTCCTTTGGGCACCTGTGCCACATCTGCTCTTTGCAAAGCAGCTGGAAAAGTAGCTTCCATGGAAACCTATAGTTGTGAAGGAATGCACTGAAGAGAACTGAAGCAGGACTGAAGGGCTGGTAGCAGTGGGAACCTGGTTTACTTCTGCCAAAACCCTGTCAGCGTATTGAGCAAGAGCAGAATAGGAATAATGGAGGCCAATCCTTTGCAACTTGATAATCACGGAATACTCCAGCTGGGCTTTTTCAGGGACTCTGAATCTCTCTGATAAGCATGCAGAGAACTGATAGCCTGTGGTGCCTTATAATCTGTAGTATCCAGAGTACAGTTCTCTCTGAAGGATATGTGAATAGTGCAGCATCAAATTGACCTAGTCATTCAGAAGAGTGATTGCAGTAATTTACTCTTACGACTCTGTATCAGTGTTAAAAGACTGAAATTGAAAGTATCAGTACTTCTATCTTTAACTATTCTTCTCCTTGATGATTATTTTCATGCATATATGAACATGGAGGTCAGGAAGGTCATTGCCATACTTTACTTTTCAGAGATCTTTTGCCCTGGATCAAAACTCAAGACATCCTTGTTCACATAATGTTCTTCAGAATAAATCTTACCACAGACCAGTAATCCCCCCCTACTCTCCCTCCCATAGTAAATATTCACTGAGTAATAATGAGAGATATAATTATCATGGTGTTTTCCATGTTTCCTCCTGAACTATCTTTTTCAGCTCTTTTCTAGGTCTGCTCTGCAGTGTGTCCCCAGTGAATTCATCCATGAAGCAGGCTAACTGGTGTCCCTTGGAGCAGGCTGTGCTCCTAGGTTTCTTCCTCAGTATACTCTGTCATGGCAGTTCCATCACCCTCATAGGAGGTCAGCTGCTTCTCAGCTTTGGACATCCTAAGCTCTTCTGAGATTGTGGAGGGCAAACAAACACCTTTGCATTTTCATCCTTTTATATTATAGAGGATTAGTATTTGGTTGTGTGGATGTATATATAACACTGTTAACCACCTCTAGATGGAATGGCTGAGCTGCATGTTTTTTATCCCCTGGTCTTACCAAGAATATTTTCTATGGAAAAAATAACTGACTTTCCCGCTCTGATGTTGCTAGATGGCTGGGAACTCTGTGGTGGTCTTTTGTTCGTAGAGCTAGGATATAATGTCTCCCTGCAGAGAAGTCACCACAGACAACAAAGAGCTAGTTCCCATCTCAGAAGTAGAAAGGAATTTCAAGGGAACAAGAAACATGGGTAGCAAGTGTATAGGAGCATTAGTACAGAGCACAGGGGACTTTGGGAACATCAGTGTGTTGTGTAATTGCAGACATTAGCATCATGGCTTCATACTCCAAAAGGTGCAGCCTGGGGACAGGTTGTGTGTCTCCACAGAGGGTGGTGCTCACCCCAGAAATATGTACACTTCATGCATGCACATACCCCAGTGTTGCCTGTACTCCCGTCAGCCACAGCCAGCTCAGCAGCGTGAGGGAAGCTGAGTGCTCTGCTCCAGCTCCTCTGCACCTCTTTCTCTGCCTGTTTCTGAAAGTGGAAGGAAGGCTCAGGGACATATCACCAGCTGTGCAAGGAGACTTCATTACCTCTCCATGCTGATTTTAGGTCACATCACTACAGCAATGGAAAAAATCAGATCCAGAGCCAAGAATCTGTCAGTCTGCCTTGAAAGACAGGGTAGCAGGCTGGATGTCTCAACTGTCTGCTCCTCTCAGGAAAGACTCATAGTCCTCTGAGAGTGCTCAGCTTAGCTAATAAGAACAGAAACACAACTGTAATTAATAGAAATCACAGCTTAGAAAAAGATCCAAAGAGTGAGCCATGCTGATAGCTTATAGCTTTAGACGACTCATCAACATTTAATTAACAGCGGAAGCATTGCAAAGTTAAATATATTTACAGTTGCAAGAGGCAGTGCCATTGCAAAGATGGTCCTATTCAAATTCACTTCTACTGGTAGTATTGGGATGTTTCATGGGAGAGACATGAATTAATCCACCATAATATACGTCCCAATCCCATATCCCATACCTTTAATAATGTTGCACAAATATACACTTTTGTGGTGGTTTTTCGATACTATGTTCTGTTGTTATGGCAACTGATATCTAAAAAACGATGATAAAAAATGAGTAAAGGAAGACTACATAAGAATAAATGTATCGCGTAGTTATAGCAACCTTAAATTCCAAAGAGGTTGAAATTACATTTGTGGTAAGTATTGCTGAGAGCTTACTCCCATATGAGGGTGGGGTCTTTCCTTCCCAGTTGTGTTCTTAAGAAAATCATGTCGTACTATAAACCAGACTTGGTTTTGCCACAAGTTCTGTTCTCTTCAAATTATAGGATGCATTTTGTGTAAGGTGATCTGTTAGCATAAAGCAAATTTGATGAGCTTATCTTAGTACTGTCAATTTACAGGTTTGCTGTTCTCTAACATTGTTTTTACTCATGTACTCCTTATCTACCCAGAGGGCTTGTGACCTCTCCCTGGAGGTGTTCAAGGCCAGACTGAATGGGGTTTTGGGCAACCTCCTCTGGTGGGAGGTATCCCTCTCTATAGCAGGGGAGCTGGAATTAGATGATCTTAAAAGTCCCTTCTAACTGAAACCATTCTATGTGATACATATGGTCACATGTGGGGTCCACAGGATTTGTATTAAAATCATGAGATTCCCTTGGGAACAAATGTAGAAGTTTGTATCTTATTCTCGATCTTGTTTTGCCTACACTCAAGTGTCAGTCAGTTTGTGTCACCTTCTCCCTCATTATTTTTACCCAACTCTCCTATGTTTTTTCTTTTTTTTTTCTTACATCCATCCTCTCAGAGTAGTTCTCAGTCTGAGGTAACAAGCAATTTTGTGCCTAACAAGCTAAATTTACAGAAATCTTGAGCTCTAAACTCTATCATAGTTCTGTTAACAAATCTGGCCTCTTTGCTGATTTCACTCAGCAAACACAAGAAAACAGAATGGGAAAAATGCAATGCTGAGAAGAGAAATTGGGTGAGAATGGAACCAAGCCAGTAATTGCACTTAAATATATAATGAGACTTCAGACACTGGGTGGAAGAATACTCTGAAAACACTCCTTTATCAAAGAAGTGATTTAAATAATCCTTGCAGAGTGCTCCTCAGTCACAAGCCCCAGGACCAACATGTTTTTTACTTACAGCAACCAAGAATAACTTTGTCACCCTGTAAAGCTTCTGTGACAGTAAAATTAGGACCCAATGTCTTCTCATGTTGGACATAGATATATTAGAAGGGTGGGAAGCAAGCGACTCTGTTGCTTTTAATCCAGTCTATCCAGAATACCCCAATGACCCAGTCATAGTTAAGCCATAACATCTTTTCTTTAACTGGGAGACAATACCCATTTATGTCTTCTACTGATATCTCAGGAAAATGATTATTCTGTGCAGATGGACTTTTGCCTCAGAGCTGTAGCCTTTCTTCTTGCTACTAGAGATGGGAAAGGCTATTCATCCACCTGGAGGATGTGGCAACTAATGAAGATGCATTTCAGACCTAGCTCTTCCAGATGGCACAGCAGAGAGTGTGGCAGGCACCAGCTATAACCTGCCTTCTTTACAAAACAGGAGTTAATTCTGACTCAGGAATGCAGGAGAGGAGCACAGACATTTGTATCAGGGGAAAGTGGCACATCAAAGATTTTTGGTTCATACAAGATGTCCTGAGTTTTTGGAATGTTATATGTCTAGCTACATCTCAGAAACATGCAGTTATAATTACTGGAGAAGAAACATGAAAAAGGTAACCAGTAGTAAGACAAGAGGTAATGTGTGCCAGAGGAGGCTCAGGTTGGATACTAGAAAAAATTTCTTCTCAGAATCAGTGGTCATGCATTGGGACAGGCTTCCAAGGGAGGCAAGAGAATCACCATCCTTAGAGGTGTTCCAGAGCCATGTGGATGTGGCACTGAGGGAGGACATGGCTAATAGACGTGGTGGGGATGGGCTGACCCTAGGTGATCTTAGAGGTCTTTTCCAACCTTAATGATTCTATGAGCCTATGATTGTACATCATCTACAAGGATGGCCAACGGGTGTATTGTAAAGTATGTGGTAAAAGTATGTGGTAGAGCTCCAGAAATGGGGAAGGGTACTCTGGATCCTTGAAGCTGCAAACTGTGTCACCGCATACACTAAGTCAACACTAAGTATGGAATTAATCTCAGTAGAATTTTACTAAGAAAGCCAGGGAAGCATGAACTACAACTTTCTTCCTACACGTCTTATAAACTTGTTCACTGATGGGCCAAGCCATCTTTAGAGATGTTCAGCTCTCCCCACAGGTGAGAAAATGGAGAGAACTGGGAAAGACATCCTGTTCTTTGTGGACAGCTGAAATTAGCTGGATGAAACCTGAACTATAAAGATTAAGGAGGAAATATAACCTCTCTGAGCTCCACTAGAAAGAACTGAGGTGAGAAAGACAGGAAGTGGGAGGATGTGACCCTTGGGTACCAAAGCCACCAGTGGAGAACACTGGAAGCACTCTTTACTGGACTCAGGTGCAGATCAGCACTGAGGTACCTCTGTCTGTGCTGTGAATTTTAGAAGGACTGTAAAGCTTCTGAGGGTTCCATGAGTGTCCCAGTCTTCTGGCTTATATGGTCCACAATGAGTGAATAGGAATTGTCTTGAGTTGCATATAAAATATATAGTATGATTAATGTATACAAGTAACAAAACTTTTTTTCTGTATAGATATTTTATTGATACATTAAAAAGGGTGGGGGGAAGGGGGTGTTAACCAAAAGATAAAACTAAGAGGAATGAGCTGCACATGCACTACACATGTTCAGTGCAGGGGAACAAAAAAGAACACTGGAGCTGTTTGCTACAACTTAGTCTGCCCACTGGACGCTGACCCATGTAAGGATTAATGAGTAGCTGGTCCAGCCTCAGGAATTACTGCAGAAAGAAAAACCCAGAAGTGGCTGAAATTTTTAATTTGTAGTCATCTATTCTCCTGCATTGACTTTTTCCATAAATACAAACACTGCTGTGGTAAAAGTTCGTTTCTCATCAAAACTGGAGGTGTGGGGCGACGTTTATTCAGTTTTCATTTATTATTCATCAATAGTGACAGCATTTGTTTCAGTGTGGGAGGTGGTTCATTTTTTTCTCAGCAAAGGCCTCAAACAATGCTCCCCCTCCAGGTTTGTTAATTTTCTATCAGGTGATATATGGATAAAAACACATTTTCCAGTCAGACTTGGTTCTCGCTCCTGCATCTTGATCTCTGTGATTCATCAACGCGTGCAAACTTCTCTTTACATTCAAGACAATGGCTACCTTCCACCCTCACAGTTTTTCCTTCCTCTCATTTTTCCTGTAACACCCAACAGATCCTTCAATGCCACTTCAATGATCACCTAGTCCAACCATCAACCCATCCCCCCACTCAGTATAGGGGACTTGTCCTTGCAAGATTTTTTTCTTCAATTTTATAAGCTGCCCTGCAGCCACCACTCCAAAAGGGGTGGATCTTCTGGGGAACTGCTGACATATTTGCCAGACCATTTTAGGGATACTAGATACTCTTTTAGACACCTTTGAATATGAGGCAACTTAGTTCCTTGATTAGAATAATGATATCACTCTCCTAGTAGAAATATATATGCATTTCAGGATGTACAGATGGGAACAATCCTACTTCATTTCAGAGCTTCATTATGTGCTGGTTCATTCTAGTGACTGTATTACTGCAACAATTACATAAGAAATATGACATTCACAACCAAATATAACTAAATTACTACTGACACCAAGTACAGAATTCATTAGTGAGTGATGAAAACAATGGCGCTATTTTGACCACTTGGCACCCATCCACATGAAGCAGAAAATGGGCTTATAAATGTGCTTACTACTCTGAGCCTAGCTCCAGAATCAGGAGAGATTCTGCCAGAGGGATCCTTCTTTCCTTTTATTTTGTTGCACAGACAGCTAAGCCTGAGCACACTCTTGCTTGGAAATGTAAGAGTAGCTCAGTGTTTAAGAGTAGGAGCACTGTTTGTATTCCTCCTTGCTTACTGAGATCTTGAAATGCCTCTACAGAGCAGTCTCTACTGTCAAAGCCACTGAATATATTTAATTCCAGCAAGACACCTCTTCTCTCTAATCAAAACTGAAAGACTGGCTTCAGAAAACAAATGGGATATTATTATGGTATAATGGGTGGTTATATCCATATTGCTAGGTCTGAAAGACATTTCAACAAACAAACAAGGTTAAGAAAAAGAAAAAAAAAAGTCTGTCCTAAATGGTTAATGATCCTCAGCAAGCAATCTTTCTAAAGATGGAAAGATTTCTTTTCCAGTCTGACAACTGATCTATAATCTTGTTCTACTTGATTAGTGTTCTCATCCCCTCCCATCTCTGCCTTGCAGGGTTTCTAGGAAACTTCACGGAAACAACAATTATCTCCTTCACTGCCACACCCCAACGCACTCTTTCCAAAACAGAGTTTAGCCAGTCTTGCGCAGACTCCAAATGCCTTTCGGGAACAAAGCTGAAATTTCTAAAGGGAGTCAAGGTCACAGACTACATACATCCTCAGCTAACATCCAGGAGCAGGAGGGACAGATGGACTGCATGTGGACACATAAGGCAGCTTGGGAACCCCCAGTCTGTCTTCTGAGTATCATTCACTACAGCTTTGATGTTGCCGTAGCTTGTCCTAGCTGCTGCTGCTCATTCATCAGTTATTTCCAATTCTAACCCATTCGTGACAGGAATCACTTATAGATACTTTTATTAATGCTTCTGACCTTTTGCATTGCTCCCTGAAGGAGCCACAGGAGTCTAGGACTCACTGTAGTGTAACTGCACCCATGAAATATCCTTCTATGTAAAGATGATTATTCTCTAGTACAGTGACATGGCTTCACAATGACAGAATGTAAGTGAAGCAGAACAGATTAGAGAAAAATGAAGTCCTATTTAAGTGTAGAAGAGGATTTTGCACATGCTAAGTTTAAAAATATTTTTTTTCTGTTTGAAACAGTGCAGTATAATGATCATACATACTTAGGAAGATCATCTTCCTAAATGGGCCTGTGTCAACTTCACTGAATTCATCCTTCTTATGGGGAAGGGAATTAGCTTTTATTGTTGAGTTTACTGTTTCTCTCTCATTCAGCATTGCTATGGTCCTGTGTGTTCGTATGTCTGCCTTGTTCCAGAGAAGTTGCTATTAAAAAGCAATGGATGGCCCATTTTGTTCTAAATTCCTCTATTAGGTAGGTTACAGTCAATAGTGGTAAAGAGATACTGTTGGGATTCCCAGTCAATAGTGGTAAAGAGATACTGTTGGGATTCCCAGTCCTAGTGACAGGGACTGAAAGGGAAAGGATAACAAGGCAACCAGAGTGCATGTCAGACTGTCATGGGAAGTGAGCACTATGACATTCAAACTGGAACATCTATGTCACAGAAGCTTATATAAATATTCTAGATTAGGGCAAAGATTTGCAGAATGCAACAAAAAAAAATAATCAAAACTGACATTTTCTGGTGTAATTGAATTGCAATGGAGGCAAGGGCTGCTGCCAGCAGTAGAGTCATACCCAGACCAAAGGTGTGTGTGCAGTGGATTTCAACAGCTCCAAAATCTGGAAGGCTGACGAGTGTGTCAGGGGAAAGAACTGCCTTGTGTGTGTCCTGTTTCTCATATTCTTCCTATCCATCACAGGTTAATACTGGAGACAGGATCCTGTGCCAGACAGGTCTTTGTTTGAACAATTTCAACACAGCAGTTATCTTAATTATCAGATTCATCAGCTGTCCCAGAAGAGGGCTCATTGCAATGGGCTTAGAAAATATCACATATCTGTGATTAAAGGAGAGGCATGGAATAAAGTTTCAAGACACCCTATGTTGCAACTCAGTACTATGTAAAATCTGTCAAAGAGCTTTTCATGACTTCTCCCTGGCATCACCTCAGTGGGCAAAGCCTTACTGCAATTTTTTAACTTAATCTGCAGCTGTGACCTATCCTTCTGCTCCAACACAAAGGTTCTCAGACTGCAGCCCATGGAGCACGTGGGACTCACTGCCAACAGCAGCTGCCTGCTTGCATGGTTCTGGCTTCTTCTTTTTGTTTCCAGCAGCTACAGATGAGTTAGAAATAGTTACAAATACATTTAAGTGCTCTCGTAATGGTACTTTCCCATACAAGCAATTACTATCATTGGCACAGGGATGGAATATATCTCAGTAAATTGGGAAGGCACTAGCTATACATTTGTGGATTTTAGTGCTGATGGTCCATCAACGTTCTATATTTAAAAAGAGAAAAAAAAAAGCCAATAAATCTCAGTATTAATGCAAATAATCTCTTATTTTAAAGACCTCATAATTAGCTGGCAGTTCTTAATCTTTTCAGGTCACTGACTCCTATCAGTGAGAATACCCTTTGGGTTTCTGGATGTCAGACAAAACTAATAAAGGCTCTAGGTTCATTAATTCTCATATTCATAGTGTTAATTTGTTGCATTCTTTTCACGACTAGTATTTGGCTTTCAAAGATTCAAGGACAATATTTGCCTTTAAGGCATGCTCTATCACAAAGAAATAAATAAACAAATACATACATAAATAGAAGCCAGTAATTGTATGATTTCTAAATCAGTTTCCTTTGGTTAAAAGGAGAACAAAAGATAAATGATTTTTCTTTCTTCAAATGTCACAGAATCAAGAAAGAGATCTTAGAGGCAAACTGCATCCTCTTCTTCTCACACGTGACTACTGAAACTGTGCATTTTGCTCCTAGCTGTGCAGATCCATGAGTCTTAATGCAAATCTTTCACTTCAAAGGTCTTCTCTTGCCTCACTGTCAACATACCTGTACTTGGACTAACTTCATCTGAGAGATGTTAAGCACCACCTGAAGAGCAGCTTGTTCAGAGACACAAATGCACTCTGAAATCCTTTCTATCCTGAATTTTCCTTGCCCTAAATCCAGATTCCCTTGAAAAGTCGAGGACAATCTTACAGCCTACATCAGCTGTCAGGAAGAGGATGGTCTTTCTATGTAAGTATGACCATCTAACCTGTAGCACCAACGAATCTCTGTGCAGAGCAAGAATTGCCGTGATGCAGGAATATCACAGTCACTCCAGCTCCTCTAGATCTTCATCCTTCATGGTGAGGAGGCAAGCTACAGGAATGAGAAGAAACTCAGCAGCTCTGAGTACTGAATCCACATTACTGAATAACTGTCATCTAGCACAGGAGAAGATAGCTAGATTAGGGTGAAAGAATAATGAATTTGAATATTATTTAATGTTGCTGAGAACAAACTGTCAACAGATGATAAAGACAACTGATGATTTCAAGACAGAGGAAGAACAATCATGTTCCAAATGTCACTTTTCAGCAAATATAGATTATAGAGTAACTGGATTTCATCACTGAAAAAGAAACAAAACAAAATCGTAAGATGATTTATTCTCTGTTGCTACTGGTCTTTCTGCTGACCTTTACAAATAGAGGTAAAATCTTTTCTTCAGGGCAATCAGTGGACCTTTGCTGCAGCAGAGGCCATCTGTCACAGAATGGAGTTAGCAAAACTCTCTTCAAGGCCATGTCTCCCTGACAAATCTGAGTGTGTGGAGAGCTGAAAAAAGTTGTTACAGCTGTTCTTCAGAAATAAACATTGCCACATAGAGAGGATAAGAAATTCTTCTCACACAGGCCCCGAACCAGTCAGTGCAGTCTACAATTAAACCTCCAAGGACATCAACTGGTGTAGCTCTCCAGCGTTAGACTGCTGGAAAAGATTGGAGAACCCTAGATGTTGATCATAATGCAGGCTTGCCAAAGGACTACTATTTAACATGGAGCAGCATCCTCAGCACAGCCCAGATGGCTCTTTGAAGAGCTTTTATTATGCTTTGTTCCACTGCAACAACAGCCCTCAATGACATTTTTTGTTTTGCTTTTTTTGTTTTGTTTTGTTGTCAGGCTCTGGAGAGCAGGAAGCACATGTTTCTGCTATGTTCCTCACATACACAGTTCAGCTACCACCCTGTCACCATCTTGTTCCCTGTGCAATGTGCTATATACACTATTAACAGATGGCTATTGCAGGATCAGAGAGAAATAGCTCCAGAGTTCATCAGCCCTAAGGGATTGCAAATGGTCCCAGCAGGAAAATGTCAATTGAGCCTTATTTTCCTGGTGTGGTCAGACTCTTCAGCCTACAGGTGAAGTGCAGTCTCAGCAAATCACAGACACACAATCTCATCACAGCAGGGGCTGTTCCGATTTTATTCGGAATCTGGATTTGTATCGTGGCTACAAGAAGCAGCATCAGGCTGTGGTGTCAGTTTTGAACACACAGACAGGCAAACAAATCAGGCAATGTTTTAATGTGCATATCCCGATGGATTTCTGCTCTGCTCCACTGGGATTCTTTGGTAAATTTAGAAATAGGCTCCTACCGCTACCCACAGAGGGATGGAAAATCTTTGTGTTTATCACAGAATCGTAAAACTGTTGGAGTTAGAAGGGACCCTTTGAGGTCATCTGATCCAACTCCCCTGCAATGAACAGGGGTACCTACAGCTCAATCAGGGTGCTCAGAGCTCCTCCAGCCTGAACTTGGATGTTTACAGGGACAGGGACACATCTCTGAGGCATCTGCCACATTTATTGTTATCCAAAGTAGCATTCAATGGAGTAAAATCTTACAAATATTCCAACTGCCAGTAGGAACCTCTGATTCCTGCAAGAACACACACATTTGCTAGATTTGTACAGGGGAATTGCCTGTGATCTAACTTTTACAAATATTTGAGCCTGTTAATAATTCAGAAGTTAATTCTGAAATCAGATTTTGCCCCTTTGCTTGGTCAAAAGTACAGGATGGGAGAAAAAGATGATGATAACCTAGAATTATTTAGGGCCACATTTGAACTTTGAGCCATCATTTGAGCAATATCAATGTAAGCTATAAAGCTCTCTCCCAAGTATGTGTTACAGGTAGTTTACAGAGTGGCCTACAGCATTTTTCTTTACCACTTGTTTGCATATCTGTCAGTCCTTGATGCGTTTGTCATTTTCTCATACCCCAGTTTCATAAACAGGAAAATTAGGTAGAACAAGAGGAATGAGAAAGTTCCTAGCAAAATAGGGGATCCCCTCAGGGAGACAGTACAAAGCAGATACCATTTATGCCATATATGATCATCTGTTCTTCATGTTGAGTAAGATTTAAAAATATATTCAGAACTAAAACAATTTGACTTACTAAACAGGAACCGCAGGCATTGACTTACTAAACAGGAACTGCGGGCATTGCATGCCCAGTTGAAAAGTCTTCTGGCCAATCTGAAAACCTTTCTCACCCTTTTAATCTTGTTCAAGTCAGGGACTTTTAAAATCACTGCATGGATTTGAAAAAAAGCATTGCATCTGTTTTCATTATATGTCTTGTTCAGTAGTGTCTGGTGGTTCCAGTAAATGTAAAATCAGACATATACAAATTTATTGTTATTCAAGATTTCTTTTTTGTGTATGTAAAAATAAACAGTTTAATATGTTGCCCCAAATTCAATTTGATAATGGTATTTTTACAAAAATGTGATTAGATACAACTGTATTATTTAACTAGCACTGCTGAACATGCTGCACGAGCTGTATGGAGTTAAACTGAAGAATCTGCCGAATGATCAAATCTAGATACCTACAGGACCTCTACAAAAAAAGAATCCTGACACATTTGAAAAATATCCAGCTTCACAAGAAAAAGAGCAAAACCAAAACGGCCAATAATGACTGTCATTTCTTCTTTGAGCCCACTGATGTATTACAGGAACAGAAGAGCAAGTTCTACAAATTAAAAATAAGAAAATTGTGTGATATTAATGACATATCAGATGAGCTTTCAAAACACAGGTCTGAATAAACACGGGTTCTATTTATTTGTTACCTTCAGACATGATGTGTTTCAGAAAAACAGTGTAACAGACTAATTTGCTCAATATATGCAAGCAGAGATACTCTCTAGCAAAGTAACTCAGAGATGTTTTTATTAATAGGTACATGAGTAGCCTATCTCGTCCTCTTCCTACAAAAACCTGTTCCCCTAGACTATTACTCAAAGAGAGAATGAAACCATCTGTGGCCACTAACAACATAATTAATAAAAGCCAAATTAATTTTCTTCCTGAAGAGTGAACCGTGGACAGCTTCTACACCTTACAGATATGTAAAACAGTGTTAACTTCCTCCCACTCCTACCAAGATGAACAAGTCATTTCTTCTTCACAGACTTTCTTAACTATACTCCATCTCGTCCTTACTTTAACTAGAAAATCAAACTTGTGTGTAGAGCTGGGGCCATGTTTGAATTCAGTAGTAGACAAAAAAAAAAAGATAAAAAAGGAGGAGTAAAAGCTTGTATGAAATTTAAGGTAACATGTAATTTCAACTCAGATTTCTTTATCTGGCTATGAAAATTTGCAAGATATCCTTGAACAGCTATTTTCTTAAAACCAAAATCTCTGTCATTTGCTCTCATGTATAATCACCCCTCCAAGTGTCCAAGTTGTCTGGATGAAAACCAGGATAACGTAGCTCTAGTTTAGAAAGATGAGCAAGTTTCTGTCCATGTGGTTTTTGGGGGAAAACAATTTGTGTATTCTTAAGTCCTCAGTGAAAACATCAGGAAGTTACCAGCATTAAATTGCTAGAATATTTGCACTTTTGAACAGAAAAATTCAGTCTTCTGAGATACCGTACGTGTGGAAGGATTTTTTCAGGCACTTATGCCAAGGAGAGCAGCATTTGTTTTATTTTTTTGCAAAGCTTCAGGGCGGGACCTTCTGTAGAGTTATAGTGAGTTGACACTAAACATACTCTAGACAACACTGTACTGCGCATTTCTCTACTAGCCTTAGTTTTGAACTTTCCAAAGCCACATTTAAAGTCTCACAGCAATTGATCTTTGGGGATCACTGTAGTCGAGTAACAAGGGTTACAGCCAAATGAGACTGTCTGCTTCCACAACAGAATTGCACAGTGGGTCAAAGTATCAACAATTCTGAAAAATGTTCAGTATGCCGAGGCAACAGGCAAAAATGCAAGTATGTGGGAAGAGCCCATTAAACACTGTAAAAGGCTGTTGGATGCTACAGATCCCCATGCAGACCTATAACATTACTAGACCTCTGTGTGCCATAATATACAAACGTAAGGCACACACTTGCCAAACAGACTCAGTGGTCATAAACTACAGGTAGAAAATGAGAGATGTAAGGCATAGCTAGAACCCAAAGGAAGGAAGCCATATAAATTGCAGAGAAAAAAAAACAAGAAGAGGTAATTTTTTTCTCTTAAAATAATCCAGAATGAATGAAAATTTTACTTCCTCAGACGAGCAGAGAATAAGTGAAAAACCTCTCATCAAAAAGTCACAAAGAGGAAATGTTAAACCTTGAGGGAAGAAGGTAAAAAGGACAGTACTATGCAGTAACGTACAATAACATCAGAAGGATATTAAGGATTAAGCCCCCAGTGGGTTTGCTGGCCATCTTAGAAGAACATTACCCAGACCTTTGATAGATCCCCCAGGGACCTGTGCCTTTTTAGGATTTGACAAATGTGTGTGTGCAGGTGCACATGTAAGAGTACTGCACTGCCACTGTTTCAAGTAACTGCAGCCAGAACTGTGAAACTGCAAATGGACCTTTCATGTCACTCCTTCTCACTGTGGCACATGACAGTGATTTGTAGTTAGAGGGAATGTCCCATCTTAGAAAACCATTTTGGACTGATTACCAATGGAAGTAAGGTTAATGTGATCATTTGGTTTCTGGATGTGTGTTTCCATGATGTTACTTTTTCACCGAAACTTTAGACTCAACAGTGGGCCTAGCTATATTTGAAGGTGGCATGGAGGTTTTGAAGGTAATTGAGTACCTCCAAGTTTTATAAAAATAGTTAGGGAGAAAAGTGATTAAGATCCAAACACAAGGTCTTCTCATGCGCATTTTGTGTTCCCTGATAAATGTAAAAAGTGTCACCTGTATAATACATGCAGACAGAGATCATCTCCAAGTAGTCAGCACACTCAGCTGTCCAACTCACCTATAAAGATTGTCAGCAAACCAAATCACAGAACTGTAGGGATCAGAAGGGAAATCTGGAGGTCATCCAGTTCAATCCCCATGCTAAAGCAGGTTCCCTAGAGAGATTCCCTGAAAAGGTTTCTTGCATAAACTCAGTGAAGCTTTGAATTTGTCCCTTCTTTCCCCATTAGACCAAATAAGTTGGAGGTAAAGAGTGTGCAAATCCTTCCATTGTTAGTCCTAAGCAAATTCTCTCAGGTTAGTTTCTTTGTGATTCTCAGAAATGTCACCACTTCAGTTGATTTTGGTTTGGGCTCTGATGAAAACAGGATGGAGAGACACAGGATGAAAATGCAGTGAATGACTTGTTTCTCCCAGCATAGTGTTGCTGCACAACAAGATGATCAGCAATGGGTTGGCATTAAGAGCAAAGCAAGTCGCTGCAGTAACACTAAGTACAACCCATTTCAGAGGGACATTTTGGAAAGGCACAGATTGGTGTTGTTATTACCCAAAGCTACTGTACAAGTGCACATGGCAGATAGGTTAATATGTTTATTTATAGTCATTTGGCCTTGTCTGCTACCACTTATGGACTTCATGGTGACCAGGATGGCATTCTGACATGAACTAGGAGTCAGAAAGGAGGGGAGATGTAGCCCTCAGACTGGTAATTAGCTCACAGGCTGGTGTAGCAGCCATGATGAACACAATACTTGAGAACATTTTTCTGCAGGACTGTCGCTCCAGAGCCTTTCATCAGTGCTTAAATTCAGCCCATTTTCTGTTTTAAAGTATGGCTACAGTTTGAAAAGTGAGTCTGTAAAATGAATTCTTAGTGTTCTTTATTTATTCCCTCTCAGTGACTTCCATACCAAACATGCTTCATTTAAAACTCAAAAATAAGGCTTTCACCTGCCAGCAAATATAAGTTCAAAGCAATTTCTCACGATCTAGTTATGTTCTTTCTGCTTCATACATCATCACTAACAACAATGATTCTGGGGTCAAAAAGGAGGAGGGGGTGTGTGTTTTCATGATGGATGTGGCAACACAGAACAGAGCTCACTTTTGCCTGACTACAATGCTGACACTGGTAAGATTTTATTTGCGTCAGTAAAAATAAGGGCTGCTGTTAGGGCTGGGAGACCTAGTGCACAAAGTGCCATTTTTATCACCACTTTCTCCAGCATAACCTCTCTTTAAACAAAAGCTACAAAACAAGAATGTCTCCCCTGTGCTTCATCTTATTTAATTCAGGTTCCTGGAGCACAAGCAAATTTATCACGGATGATGTCTACATTGTCATGCTACTCTGGTAACACATCATCCCAGTATGATTTATTCGAGGGTCCTAATTATTGTTTCAGAGAAATAAATGAGCAAAGATATGATACATTGATGCCCCTTTGCCCAGTGTCTGCTCACTGTTCGACTGTGAAGTTCTGAAACTTCTCAGATGGAAATGGCAACTCAATTTCCATTTGAATTTGGAGGTTCATAATTTGTAATACTTCAGTTTACTTCTGGTGCACTAAATGACTTTTGAAGAAATTTCTTCTTGTGTGCTGGATGAAAAGTGTGTGCGTGGGGGAAGAATATTATACCCCAAACTTTTTGGGAAAGCGTTCAGCAACAAGTCTGGACCAACATAAAAGAGTTACCCATGGGTGTCTGGCCCTCAGGTAGGAGACAGCACGTGCAGAGAAGAGACACTTAAAAATGAAAGAAATGGCTTGCTGGATCAGCTAAACCCAGATTCCAGAGACTTAGGTAACAAGAAATATAAGGGATAGATGCATCCTAAAATTTACCCCTCTCTTGGCATCTGTTCCGTGTAAGAAACCTTTTCATAAATGTCCTTTTGTTCAGGGAGGTAATTATTTTGTGCTGATTGCAACAGCAACTTTCATCAGGAGAGTACAATTTAGTCATTCTTCACTGCCTGCTGTCTCCTTTTCCTAATAAATCAACTCCAGATTCTTTTTTTCTAAAAATTCAAGTGTTTTCATTCTCAAATTTTAATGTCCTTGCTTCCAGGTTCTTCATGCTCACCTACTCTCCTCCACAGAATAATCGTGTCCTTTTTCCCTTCCCTTCCCTTCCCTTCCCTGCCCTCCCCTCCCCTCCCCTCCCCCCTCCACCCTTCCCCTTCCCCTCCCCCTTCCCCTTCCCCTTCCCCTTCTCCTCCCCCTTCCCCTTCCCCTCCCCCTTCCCCTTCCCCTCTCTTTTCCCCTCTCCTTTTCCTTTCCCTTTTCACAGTGAAATGTGAAATTCCATGCCCCTTCTCACTGTGACAATGTGAGGAATGAGCTGTGCCTGTGGGAAAGAAAGGAAGATGGGCAGCAGAGAGCTCTGCCCATTATTTTTTTACTTTTGGAGAAAGGCCCTACTCCTTCCTCTGGATAGTAACATACCAAGCCTACTATTTGTGATCTGGAGACATAGAGAAGAGTGAAATGAAATGCTGTTTCAGTGTTCCTGGTCTGGACAGTGCTCATTAAAAGCAAAGACTTGTCACAGAGTGAAGCCAAAGCACTTTAGCAATGAGAAAACCCCGAGTCACTCATTCTGCTCACGGTCTTTGCATCCCTGTTATTTTAATCAATTTCATGCTGGGAAGTGAATCAGGCCCAAGATTAAAGTGTGTCCATATCTGAGCAAAGTTTAAGAGTGTGTGTATGAGTGTGAGCATGTAGGAGAAGATTAAAGTGTGAAGGATAAGGAGAAGCCAAAAGTGAAGTGTTTTGAATTACCGTTCTCTATTCAAAATGCCCTTTGCAAATTCCTCAAAAAGATATTCCTAAATGCTCAAAAAGATCTTCCCAAATGAAGACTCTTGCATATATTCCATGGCAGGTAATCTTTTGAAAAAAAAGGATTTTTTATTGAGTGTGATAATTATTTCATGCTGATTTCAATGGCAACTTTCTTCAGGACAGGAAAAATAGCCCCCTGCTGAGGCCAATCTGGCCTGCTAGTTATCTACTGAGAATATTTGCAATTTTACCAGCTTAAATAAAAAGGTGCCTTGGCCGGCTTTATTCTGGGTCTGAGTGCAGTACACAGGGCAGAAAATTTCTACGTGAATACAAACAAGTCTGCTACATCAAAACTTGTGGAGACTTAGAGTCACAGAATCATAAGATCATCAAGGTTGGAAAAAACTTCCAAGATCACCCAGACCAACCGTCCACCTATCGCTGGTATTTCCCACTAAATCATGTCCCTCAGTACAACATCTAGATATTTCTTGAACACTTTCAGGGACACTGACTCCACTACCTCCCTGGGCAGCCCATTCCAGCACCTGAACACTCTCTTGGAGAAGAATTTTTTTCTAACATTTGACATGAAACTTCCCTGCAATTTGAGGCCATTCCCTGTAGTCCTATTGCTAGTTATGTGGGAGACGAGATTGACCCCCACTTTGCCATAACCTCCCTTCAAGTAGTTGTAAAGAGTGATAAGGTCACCCCTGAGCCTCCTCTTCTCCAGACTAAATAATGCCTGTTTCCTCAGCTCCTCCCCAGAAGACTTATGTTCCAGACCCCTCAGCAGCTTCTCTGGCATTCTCTAGACATGCTTCAGGACCTCAATGTCTTGCTTGTAGTGAAGGGCCCAAAACTGAGCGCAGTAGTCAAGATGCAGCCTCATCAGTGCTGAGTACAGAGGGATGATTATCTCTCCGCTCTTACTAACTGCACTACTGGTGATACAAGCCAGAATTCCTTTGGCCTTCTTGGCTACCTGGGCACACTGCTGGCTCATGTTCAGTCGAGTGTTGATCAGCACCCTCAGGTCCATTTCCTCTATACAGTCTTCTAGCTCTGCTCCAAACCTGTAGCGTTGCCTGGGGTTGTTGTGGCCAAAGTGCAGGAACTGTGTTAAATTTTTTCCCACTGGCAGCAGCACACCTATCCAGGCTGTCCAGATCCCTCTGTAGGGCCTTCCTCACACCCAGGCAGATCAACACTTCCTCCCAACTTGGTGTAATCTGCAAATTTACTGATGGTGCACTCAGTATCCTCATCCAGGTCGTCAGTAAAGATATTGAACAAGATAGGCCCGAGTAATGATCCCTGGGGAACACCACTTGTGACCAGACACCAGCTGAATTTAGTTCCATTCGCCACCACTCTCCGTACCCTTCTTAGTGCCTTCACCCCAATAAATCAAGACCTGAAATATTCTTCTGAAGGTTCAAAATTTTTATTCTCAGGTGCTACTGAACTTTTAGTTCAGGTGCCACCTTCTCACCGTTCTTACTTCAGACTGAGGCAGGAAGAATGACATCTCATATGTCTGAAGAAGTTATATAGAGCACAGGGCTTCTGAAATGCATCTACCACAACTCACTAAATAGATGGTTTGGAGTTGCTTTGGAGTTGCTTTTGGAGATGGTTTGCTGGTGAAGGATTTTGTGCACGAGTCTGGCTGGGGGAACTGGGACTGTTTACTCTTGAGAAATCTCAGGAAAGACCTGAAAGTATATGGGGGTTGGCCTCTTTTCCAGGTAACAGTGACTGGAGGAGAGGTAATGGCCTCAAGTTGCACAAGACAAGGTTCAGATATGAATTAAAAAACTTCTCAGAAGGAGTGGTGATGCACTGCAACATGCTGCTTAGGGAAGTGGTGGAGTTACTGTCCCTGGAAGTGTTCCAGAACCATGTGGATGTGGCACTGAAGGACATGGTTAGTAGGCATGGTAGGGATGGGTTGATGGTTGGACTAGGTGATCTTAGATGTCATTTACAAATGAAATGATTCTATGATTCTATGAAAAAGTCTACTTTCATTTGAAATCTTAGGAGTATCAATCCTGTCTCCTCCTGTTCAGAATACATAATACTCAAGATGGGCACTGAGTTCTGTTAATCCAATTTTCCACTGAAAAACTTTATAAAAAAGCTATGTCCAAGCCCTGCCTTAGTATTTACTAAGACCACAAAAGGTCATAGCAGCACTGTTACAACAGAAATGACATGGGAAAACAGAATCCTATGATTAGAAACAGAGAAACAGCTGTCAAATCTTCTATTTCCAAGTCACCACTAAATATTGTAGGTGATACTTAGAGTACAGGGCAGATGGACCTGGAAAAACTGTCAGAATGACAGACAGGCTGCAGACCTGACTCTTGCTATACACAGGAAGTTGAAAAGAAGGTCTAGGGCTCCAAAGTTGTCAGCTTGGTGCTCAAAAAATAGCCTAAATGCATTTTATATGTTCCCTTAAAATGGGAGAGAGACAGAGAAGTGTTTTTCACAAATCAGTTCCTTGGAGTAACAGCTGTTATTTGCCCCCAGATTTGAATTCATTCCCTTTAGTCTTCCAAAAATTTGTCTTAGCCTTTGCATTTATTTTTCCTCTCTGACTTCTGGAAACAGTAATTCATATGAATAATGAGAAGAGGGAGAAGTGTGGTAACTCATCTTTGTCTACTTGAAGATGTTGCTCTGGTTTCAGCTGCTTTTATTGATAGTTTCATCAAGACCTTGATTGAGGAAGGACTTCATCATGTGCCCTCCTGAGCACAGTAAGGACATAACATCTTGGTCTTTGTTGTGGAGATAGTGATGTGATAAAGTACATTTTATGAAGGTATATCTTAAGGTAAAACCAAGAGATAAGTTGCTTCACCTGCAGGAAAGGAATTAATTACTACGAAAGGCAGAGCTAATTCGGTGCTAGAGCTGTCTGGAAAAACATATTGTAATGTGCTGAGTGTTGGCTGAGTTACAGCTTCCCTCGACCAGGAAAGCACATTATAATTTCAATATCTTATTTAATACAAAGTGTTCTCTGGTGAGGGGTATGTATCACAGCAAAGTTACCATTAGGGTGGAAGCACAGTTTTAGGGTAAATATCTCTAGGAAGAGCTCTTGTGAGCTGATATACCTTCTTGCTCTCCTAAACACTGAAAGAGAGAGAAATAAGAGGGAAATATATCATCATCAGGGAATTTGAACCTTAGCACTGGGAGTCTCACTGCCTGGTATCATAGTCACAGTACTAAAAAATCAAAAAACCCACTTCATGTACTTCTCAAGACGTATTTTGTAATATTTAGGTTTCCCGTCCCAGGAGGTATTCAAGGCCAGGTCGGATGGGGCTGTGAGCAACCTGATCTGGTGCCTGATTTAGTGGTTGGCAACCCTGTACTCAACAGAGCGGTTGTAGCTAGATGAGATTTGAAGTCCCTTCCAACTCAAGCCATTCTTTGATTCTATGATTCCTAGACTTCCTACTGGCTCCAGCTTCTCTCTGCTCCTGATTTCTAATTTACATTGACTTACTATGTATTACTTTCCTGTTAGAAAGTCAGGTTCCACACAAAAAGAAACTAGCTGCAGAATTTATTTTTGATTGTTAATGGTACACTAGTGAAAGACATATTGGCCAATACTCTTTTAATGAATGTGACTATCATTTGACCGGGATACCTGAGCAAAATACAAAATACTGCTCTACTTGCAGTACATTTTAATGCAGTACATAATGTAGGAAGTGCTTTCTACGCTTGTGCTCAAGAAAGACAAAGTTTCAGAGTCTCAGTATATTAGGAACTTCAGGAAAGCACCACACTGAAACCTGGAGTTACTTTGATTTAATAAAATGACTTTTTTTTCTCCTTTCTTTTGCCACTCAATTTTGGTGTCTTTTGTTTTGTTTTTATTTGTTAAAATACAGTACTTGCAGATTGTACTTTTTCCTTATTACTTCGCATTTCTTTTGCTCACCTAACATTTGATTTATGCCCAACATAGGACTTCACTCTCACCATTTCCTACTACCTATAAGAAAATCAGCAAGTAGTAAAGTGTTTTCTATCCCCTGTCTGAGCTTAGTGTTCTCTTCTGACGCAGATGACTTTCAAGGCTGAGCAAGATGGTTTAGAAATCAGAGCTTTCCTTCTTCAGTGTAGCAGTCCTTGGCACTTTTGGATGTAATCCCACTAAAGTGACACTTTCAAGCTCCTGCTTTTAGGGCCCAAATCTTTATGCTTCTCTATGCCATTGTTGCATACCTGCAAGATTTGCAGAGAGCATTTACATTGCTTTCTTACTTAGTGTGATGACCTTTCACAAGAGCTGGAGACATCATTTCTTATGCTGTGTCACTGCACTACTTAAAGAAGAGACTCTGTAAACCAGGTGAGGTCAAAAGCACTTCACTTGTGATGTCTGCTATAAGAAATATCACAAGGTTTCAGATTCTTTAGGAATCAGTGGTTGAGCCTGTTCCAGCTGTTCTACCACCCCTGTAATAAGAATGCTGTTGAAACATGCACCAAATTGGAGAGAGGATTAGTTTTGCAGATAGAAAGAGGATCCAGCCTCAAAAGGCTTTATGTACTGAAGAATTGTTTCTAACATTAGTGATAGTCTGAGGGAGTGAACCTACCTGCTTTGTCCATTCCTCTGCTTTGTATTTATATTTCAGAATCACATTTTAACTTGTCTGGAAAAGAAGAAAAAGGCTCTTTTTACAGTTTTCTAAAGTGACCCTTCTACTGCTCTTTTGATGGATAGGATTATAATAATAGCATCAACTCTTACTGAAACTTAAAGAGGAAGCAGTGTATTAAAGTGACAATCTTCACAGCAACATTTGAACTAACAGACATCTGTCTAGTCAGAAGGAAGCATGGGGAAAGAGAGGCTGGTTTTCTTAAGAGACCTTTTTAGCAGTTCACTAGCTCAGCTACCGCTCTTCCTTTGGTGTACGCTAACACAGAGAGATCAGTCCAGAAGTGCCCGTGGGCAAAAGTAAAATCCAACAGAAAAGAGCTCATTCAGCGCCCGATTTCCTAGGCTGTGGTGTCACATCCTGGAGAGATAGATGCTGCTCTTGAAGCTCCAAGGAGCAAAGTGCAGTGGATTGCCCTGGGGTTGGCACATCACTTAAGAGTGTCTTCATTTTCTCCTAGCCAAGTCCTGAAATCCTTGTGGAAGAATAATGTCAAAGGAACCATGCATAAAAGGCCACAGTTGGTGTCTACATACAATACCCTGACAGCACAGAGCCCCAGAATACAGCTATGACTGACAAATCAGGAACAAAAATCTGCACAAAGAAGTACCTATAGTCATACTTCTAAGTCTTTATGTGGCTCCCAAAATAAATTTCTGCTTTTTTTTTTTTTTTTTTTTTTTTTGGAAGGGTTTAGCACTGAGAAGATCCAATTCAGAAATGAGTTCTTAAATATGGTTACCATTTAGCAGGGTGTTGAGGTCCTGTGCTGGAAAGGCCAGATTAGCATAACCACATGCAAATTTTCACACAGCACAGAAAAGATCCGATTTCAGAGTATAAAGTTAGGCTTTTAATAGCTTTTTTTGATCTTTATATTAAAAATCAAGTTGCCCCCATGAGCAGTAAGACCAACAAAGCCTGGGCTTCCATTGATCTAAGTCTCAGCGCTGGACTTCCAAGAGTTTAACAAGATAAAAGTTCCATCTGAAGCTTCTGTTGCCTTCAAGGGCATCAACAAGACCCATGCATACCATGCATGGGACTTGCATGGCAGATTTGCTCATAGCTGACAGTGAAAAGTTCTTTCTGGGCACTTATTTCCAAGAAACTTGCAGGTTCATCTCTTTTATTTCAAAATTGACTTCCATTGCAGAAAATGTCTGTGATTTTTTTTCTCCTTTTATTTAAGAAAGTAGGACAAAAACTGCTTGAAAAGGTTTATTTGTAAGTTAATACTGGACAAGCACAAGTTGTAATTGCCAAGTGTCAGTGTCTTCTGTAGGTTGCTTTAAAAATCATGTCTCCTTTTTATTTCCATAGAAACTACAACAGATACAAAGAGCAGAATAACACTGTTTGACAGAACGAATTCTCAGCTTCAAAACACTATTTTTCAATATAGTCATCAACATTAGCCAATTCACAGGATGGGCTATCTGAACAAGACATTCTTTGCTTTGTGATGTGACATCTATGCATGGCCATCCAAAAGCTGAGTTGGCTTTCGCGTTGCTATTGTCACTTGTAAAACATACCACCCTCCTCCTTACTGTGCTCACATCCACTGGGCTCCTTTAACATTCAGCAAGCACTGATGAATGTCTGTGGGTGGAATTTTTTCAACATGGAGGAATTCAATGACACACCTTTGCTTCATACACATTTCCATATCAGACTCCATTTTGTCAGACTGTCCTTCTGCTGCCGGCTGCCACACAGCAACAAAATGTAAAGGGATACTTGTGGGAATGTTCAACATCTACTGCCATCCCAACAACATTCACCTCTGAATTGTAGATCAATATAATAAAATTGGAGGCTTTACTTTCAGAGCAGTCCTTGTATTACTCCATTCAGTTTGTCTGTAGAAATGTCTTAGTAACACAAAAGGACAGATACGTTCTCCTCTATCTCAGTCACCCACCTATATACATTTTTCTCAGTGGCTGTATATTGGAAGGTGCCACGTGAAACTTGTGAAGAGAGATCGCAAACAATGGTCCAGAGAGGAATGTTAGCTCATATTAAAAACCCCACTGCTTAAATGTCCTCTTACTTCTCTGCATTTTCCAACAGAACCTGAGGTAACACCCAGAATTTGCAGCCTGCACTGCCACTGTGATCCCAGCATCCTGGGTCATTTTGCTTGTGCAGGATGAGAAGCACTGCCTTTTTCCTGCAACACTGTGACCCATGTGTCCATGACAGTTTTTTCACTGGCTCTCCAGTTTGTTTATGCAAAGTGTTTGGATAGCTAAAACAAACAAACAAACAAACAAACAAGCAAAAAGATTACTTTTACCACCTTTCTGAATACCCATGCTTTGAAGTGTCCACTGTTGACAAACAAGAGAAACCCAAAGAAGTAACAAGTACCTTCAATTAAAACCCGTGGTGCAATAAATAATAGCTTATGTCTACTTAAACAAAGAACATAATCCTGAAGTGCTTGATGTTTACTAATTAATGAAAACGCAGCTTTGTTTTTGTTATCTCTTTCTCCACCACCTTTACATAGACTGCCTTCATCTTCTCAGAAACTTCAGTTTTGTGTCACTGAAGTTGGCACTATCTCTGTGCTACCCATTCATACAGGACCCATAGTCATGAGGTGTTTATCAGGGCCTCCAGTTGCTACCGTAATATAAGTAATTTTATCAACCTAATGTTTTATTTATCTGAACTAAATGTTCCTATTTAAAGGGAAGAGAATTAGGGAATATTAATGGAAAAGTTGGGGGCAGGGAGCTGAGTTATTAAAAGTTTTACCACTTGAGCTTTTAAGCTTCTCTGTCTGAAGCTGCTCAGATTGATGTGTCTGTATCTCTCATGCAAATTGTCCCGGAGGCAGCTATTTTAGGCAGAGCATAGATTCATTGTGGTGTCACAAAAGGTCGATTAGGTCCACCGAAATTCCTGGTTGATGCTGATTGACTGCGAGCGACATTTAAGTCTTTCAAACTTCATTATCTAACCCATTCTCTGCAAGCTGAACATGGACACGCATCTTATGCAACCATATAGCAGGCACACAGAGTTGCAGATTTAGGAGCTTTTTAATTATCTGTGTGTAGGGAGGGGAAGAAAATGCGACAATTTTCTTTTCACACCGAGGAGAATTCTTTTCAGACTGCTGAAGGAAATGACACAAAACCCAGAGAAATGAGTGAATAGGACTATGCTCCTGGAGTACTGAAAATTGAATAGATTTTCCTCAAACCTCTTTACAAAAACACACCTGTCAGCCAATAATGAAGTGAAAAAAACATCTGCACCTGAAAATCCTGCTTGTCATGGAAAGCGCTAACTGAGTGAAAAGAGGGGGGTGAAATGAAAACTCTTTCAGTTCCTTCATCCTGGTGTTTGACTTCATGTGGATACTGTAATTCCTAGCCAGCATGATGGCTGCTCCAGTGCCATGTGTCTTTACTCCACTAATATACTTTGCAAGGCTACCAATTTTCACTTCATCTCAGTGAAAAGAGGAAATTTAATTTCTACGATTGAACATAGTTTTGCGAGGAAAAGTGATGGTCTGTGCTTGAAAATTGCACATTTTGGACATGAATTCTAATGAAAATCTGACAGTGCTGCAACCCAATAGACAGCACACACGTATGCAGTTGTATAGATACGAGCGGAAGGAAAGCAACCCTAATATTTGCTCTTCACTGTGTGCGTTAAACTTCTGGGTTAATATCTCTAGGATGAAGACAAAGGCTTGGCAAGCTTACAGGGTCTAGCAATAGCCTAATTCTGTCTACAGTGTGCAGCTTTGGGTGCCACAGTACAAAAAGGCCGTAAAACGATTAGAGAGTGTCCTAAGGAGGGCTACAGAGATGGTGAAGGGTCTGGAGGGCAAGGCATGTGAGGAATGGCTGAGGTACCCTGGTTTGCTCAGTACAGAGCGGAGGAGCTGAGGAGAGGCCTGATGGCAGCTGCAGCTCCTCAAGAGGAGCGAAGGGGCAACACTGAGCTCTGCTCTCTGTGTCAGCAACAGGGCCCAAGGGAACGGCATGGAGCTGTGCCAGGGGAGGGTCCTTAAAGCCATTTCGGGTTGTTATTCAATTTTATGATTCTATGAAATTCACTTCAATGGAGATGTTTGAAGATACAGGTGAAATGGCTTCCAGGAATGAGAACACTGAAAGAGCCCATATCTCTTCTCCAGAGCTTCTTTTGTGTGAGGAATAGGATCACCTGTGGCTCTGTAATTTCCAATATCTCAAACAATGCCTGGAATGATAAGCACCTACTGGTTCTAATGATTTGCAACTTTTGGCAGGCATTTAAGAGATTTTTAAACAACCCTTAATCCCTCACAGCTGTGACTGAATATAAACCAAAAGAATTGGCATTCTCTCCGCATCCTTTCACTTTAAATATAATCACATGGTGGCAGTGATCGTGTACATTGTGTTTAACACTGGAGGAAATTAGCTTTAATTTAACAAAGTGATTGCATCTTGGCTTTCAGAGATGCCTACTACAAGCACTATTCAACCCATTGCCCGCCCCAGAGCCCAGAGCAGCACCATAAGCAGCACCACTCCACATACTGCATCTGTAACTGTTCCTCTTGGATTGCTAAAGGCAGCCTTGGCTTGATGACTCAGGAAACACAGTACTAACAGCGTCTCTTCCACTCTGCCCTGCACTATATGCATGTGAAACTAGACCTTACTTTGGGACTTAGCTGTGAAGCATCATCACAGAAATACAGGGAACAGTATATTTCATCAAAAGGCTATCATTTGGCTAAAGTGCTCTATCTCCCTTTTTCGTAGAGCTCCTTCCCTTTTTTCTTCTGTTTATAAAACTTTCCTGTTTGGGGCTTTTTAAGTGCCTACTTTGCTGTAAATGATCATTTATTTGATTTCTTGAGTCAGGGGCCAAAGTGGGTTAGAAGGAGAGCACAGGTAAATAAACACACGTGTAATTTCAACTCAGAGGAACCTTTAGCAGTTACAGTAAGATGAGAGTAAACATAATCATTACACAGTCAGACCATTCTCATTTATTTATAATACCTCATGGCAATAACTGGCTTGATGGGGCTATTTTAAAATCATTACTATTTACTGTATCCTACCCATTCAATTTCCCACTAAAGATTAAATAATCCACTTGGAGAAAAGTATCTTTTTATTAAAGTGGCATTTAAGAAACAGGTACTGAGCTTTTAAGGAATTACATATTTACATTCATATTAAAGACAAATTGTAACAGGAGGAAGCATCTTTAATTCCAGAGATTGAAAATACAGAGATGATTTCTCTCCCTCATGGATTCTTCTCCTTACATGAACATTGTGCTCTTAGCCAGGGACAACTAGAAGAGATTGAAGACAAGTGTTAGCCAAATGAGCTTTTCCATTTAAAAATTTCAAATTGACCATGCAACAACATGCAACTCAGTGACTAGTTAAAAGAAACTAGTCATCACATAAAACACACTAAACCATTTTACATAGTCCCCATACTTAAAGCAGCTGAGAAAACAATTTGGTTTGGTTAGTTTGACTCTGTTCAGCCTGAGCTGCCTCTCCACAGCACCCTAAAGTGAAGCAGCCTGTTGTTGAGTAACAGCACAGGCTGCAATACCCAGTGACCATATTTTGGTTATGAGCATGTGTGTGCTCTCACGGAGAGCTTTCTCACCATATCACACATTAGCAGGTTGTAGGGAGGGGTAAGGGTATACGTGAAGCCCAAACACTCACCACTCCCACGGGATAAGGGGAATGTTCACACCCTGGAGGGGGATGAATGTAGGACTTGAAAATATAGACTGGTCTTAAAAGGGTACTGCAATATCTGTTTTTGTACAGTAACATTTGTTAAGTGTCTGTTCTCATAGTTTATCCCTTCTATTGCTGCTATTGATCCAGAATGCATAGTTCACTGGTTGGCAGTCAATTACATGACGTTTCATAAAGTAACAGAATACTTCAGTCTTGGTCTGATGTAAACATGAAATGAGCAGTTTTTATCTGGAATAGTCATTATACAGATGCTAAGTTTTGCAGGAACATGGAAGCTACAGTCATGTGCTATGGGGCAGATGGACTGCACGTGTACAGTGGTGAGACATAAACTCACAAAGATGAAATCCTTCCAATTTCCTTCTCCACCCCAAGATTGGAACAAAATAAGAGATACTTGTTTCCTCTTTTAGAGGGACTTTGTGGTACATGTGGTATCCTGTGGTAGTTCTAGAGAGATTCATCATAAAATTTTCGAATGTCATGGTTTTATGATTTTTGGTACTGGTATTCCACATCATAACATCATCTATTGCATTAAGAGTTGGGGAGCTAATACTCCAGCTCCATAGATCATTGATAATTCCAGATATACCTGTCTCAGAAGAGAAGAAGAACTACATTCCCCAGAGGACTTTGCGATGCTTTGTATTTTTACGTGTTTTCCGCTCAGAGGGAACAGATAAAAACCCTCAGCGGTCACGGGACAATCTCTTTCCTTCGGGACCGACTCAGCAGTGGGTGCTCGCTGCAGTATCGCCTTCAGTGTTAGCGTAAGGCCTTCGGTTTATTGGACACTCTCTCTTGCTCATTTTATTTGATTCATTAGCCTCAATTCCAATTATATTGTATTATATTGTGTTATTTTACTTTCTGATATCTTATTTAGTAAATTAGCTTTCCTCCTCAGATCGTTGCCGCTGTTTTGTTTCTGGGCCCATCTCCCTTTTCCCTTTTCCCTTTTCCCTTCCTCTTTCCTGGGGCGTGGGTCCGTGGGTCCCCCGCACCAATTGTCACAGAACCGGGCCGATCCAGCCCGGTAAACCGTTGACATCGAATCATTAAGATTGGAAATACCACTAAGAGCATCTAGTCCAATCATTAATCTGTACCTGTGACCATCCCAGACCATGTCACTCAGTGCAACATCCACATGGCTCGTGAACACCTCTAGGGATGGTGATTCCACCACCTCTCTGGACAGCCTGGTCCAACACATCACCATATTTTCAGAGAAGGTGTTTTTCCTAAACTTCCCCTGGAGTAATATCATTACCTCTCATCCTATCACTGTTACCAGGGATAAGAGTCTGACCCCCATGTTGCCACAAAGTCCTTTCAGATAGAGGGTGATAACATCTGCCCTGAACCCCACCTTCTCCAGACTAAATATTTCCTGTTCCCTCAGCTCCTTCCCATAAGACTTGTGCTCCAGACACTTCACAGCTTTGCTGACCTTCTCTGGACGTGCTTCATGGCCTCAATGTCTTGATTGTAGTGAGGTGCTCAAAACTGAATGCAGTAGTCAAGAGGCAGCCTCACCAGTGCAGAGATCAGAGGGATGATCACCTCCCTGCTCTTACTCAGTGCTGTTGTGATCAAAGTGCTGGACTTGGTCTTGTTGAAGCTCATACGACTGCCCTGATCTACAGACTTATGGAGAGTGCACTCAATTCCCTCATCCAGATCATCAATAAAGATATTAAACAATACTGGCCCCAATTCTGAGCCCTAGGGAACACCTCTAGTAATCAGACTCCAATTAGACCTAAGTGTATTCACCACCACTCTCTGTGCCCCCGACACTCAGCCAGTTTTTCACCCAGCAAAGAGCATAGCATACCTGTCTAAGCCATAAGCTGCCAGCTTCTCCAGGAGAATGCTGTGAGAGCTTCACTCCAAAAGGCTTTTCTAAAGTCCAGGTAGACTACAATCACAGTTTTTCCCTCAACCACTAGGCAGGTTACCTGGTCATAAAAATACATCAGGTTGGTCAGCAGGACCTGCCTTTCATGAACTCGTGCTAGCTGAGCCTCTCACACATGCTGCGTGACCACACTTAAGATGACCTGCTCCATGACCTTTCCCAATACTGAGGTCAGGCTGACAGGCCTATAGTTCCCCTGATCCTCTCTCCAACCAATCCTGTAGTTGGGCTTCACATTAGCAAGACTCCAGTTATTTGGGACCTCCCTGTTGACCAAGAATGCTGATAAATGATGGAAATAAATAATGAATAAATTACAAAGCAGAATCACAGAATCATAGAATCATAGGAGTTGAAAGGGGCCTCTAGAGATCACCTAGTCCAACCCCCAGAAGAACAGGGTTGCGTGACAACCAACTAGAGTCAAGCAGACTGACATAAGAGGGAAGATATAGAAGCAGTGACATGAACCACAGGTATCCATATTTTGGTTTCCTGGCCTCAGCTTCAGTTCTGATCACACCTCAGCTACTCCAGCAGCTGCCAGCAATCTCCAGTGACTTGGAAACTCATGAATGATCAGAGATCATCCAGGCCAAAGACAATTATTTTGGTCACAGTAGGAAGGTTTTAAAAGGCCTCTTGGTTCCTGTGTGAGTGACATCTCCTGACCCTGGGAGATGCCCCCACAAGGCAGCCTTTTCATCTCACATCAGTGGCATGCACTGTTTTCTCTGGGAACTCACTCTGTCCCTTTACTTGCAGAGCTTCTTAGGGTTTTCAGCATCTCCACATGGTTGTGCAAACTACTTCAGCTGCCATGACAGGATGCTTTGTTGGATGATGATGTCGTGTCAAGTCACATTATGCCTAGAAAAACGTGAAAAGACAGATTGTAACATACAGTGCCACTTCTTTATCTCTTTTCTCCAACCTCAGCTCTAATGCTCCAGATCAGAGGCTCAAACTTCCCAAAGGGCCCCTGGGAAAATTGTACTTTGTGAACTCTGTGAAAGGGGTCTTTTCTTCTCCTCTGTCTTCAAGAGCTTAATTCAAGGGAGGAGCTCTTAGCACTTTCAGTGCTCTGTCACATAACCAGAGGATTCCACTCTAAAGAAATACCTCATCCTCACCAGCATTCCTGCAGAGGAGGGGGTAGGACATCATATTCTCCTTATGGGAGAAATCCTTACATCCCAGCCCTCCTGCTAAGACCGTTGTGGGGAAATTACTATTGACAAAGTCTGTCTTCCTCAAGAGGCAGTGGCAAAATTCCTTGTTCCCTGAAGTGAAGGAGCACAGATTCTACTTGGCAATATGCTGGCCAAATCTAGGGGTGTCAGGGAGCTCAAAAAAAGGATAGGGAAACCCAATGTCTTTAAAGCTGCCCACAGGCCTGGATTCAGTCCATTCTTGAGGTAGACCCTACACGAATGAGTCAGCCATGTCCTTTCATCTGATTTTCCCTGAATTGAGGAATTTCTTCCTCTATAAAGCTGAAGTAGTGTGACATCCTTAACTGCTAACTTTTCCCCATTACTCTAACTTATTCAGTTTTTCAAAAATGAAGGATACGAACAATTGAAAAAGAGTAATACTTCTGGCAGTTCATATTGCAAAGTGCAATGAGTTACTGTGCCTCAGCTGTACTTCTTTGCTTACGTTTGGTCCATGACAAAAGGAAATCTTATCCTGTGGCACTCAAGTTGGGACATTCTATTTCACAGCAATGTTCAGTGGTCACATTTCAAATAACATTTGGTACTTTTCTGCAGTTGTGTGTTCAACCATCTGAGGCATTCTGTGAGAAGGAGGGAGACTGGCCCTCCTTTACTAGTACACACTGTATTATCCATCCTTATTAAAAACACATTTCTTTCCAAGGTTCACAGTTCAGGCTTTTTTTGTTTGTTTTTTTGTTTGTTTGTTTGTTTGTTTTTTGAAGGGGAATCTCAAGTCCTATTTCAAGATTTTTCAATTATTTTATAGACCACTGAACACCATTTTGTTTTATCTTTCTGCCTTATGGTAGATAGTCTTTTGTCCATAACAGTACTTAGGCACAAGCTGTGTGCAGATATAAAAGATAATAACAATCGCAGTTTGATGGAAAGCTAAGGCCATTTGTATGTGAAAGGAAAAAATAAACAACCATAATGGAATAAAAGCAAAAACAATGGATAATACACTCATATTTTTAGACTCTGTGAGAGGACTCAGTAACATAGCTGAAAAATGTTGATTTGAGAATTTAAGACTGGTTGAAGAAGTGACTGGAATTTCTCTCCAGCCTTGCCTGCCATCAGTGCCCACTTTCTACCCAGTGCACACACTGTCCTTAAAAGTTTCTCTCCCCAACTGCACTATGCTAGGGGATTTTTTGTTTTATACTAAAGCTGTATGTTTGTTTTAACTCCAAAAGCCTTACTCTGTCTTGCCTTGAGTCTAGAAGCATCACTGAAGTTGGTGTATCTGTTTGGGTGCAGACCTCCTCCCTGGACTTTGGCATTTTTTTTATTCCAGACGGAACTGCACTCTTCTGCTCAGAAATCATAGTAATGGGTCAATGAGCAAAAGACAATGAAAATGTACAAATTCTGGTCTTAGTTCCCACTTGAATACAAAAAAGATTTAGTAAGTTATTGACAGGTACTTGAAAATATCTTAGTGTTGTGGGTTTTGCTGGAATTAGAGGAAACACGAAACATGGCACAGGAACATTTTAATCAAGGTCAGATCAAAGTGCTTATGTTTACTTGCTAGGCAATATCTTATTCATCATTGTTAGTCCTAAAAGTGATTTATTCTAAGGCAAAGAGGGGTCGTATCTCCAAAGCAAGAAGAAAATGCCTCCATCAGACATTTTTGAATGCAGACGCATTTTCATAGGTAGCCCTTTAATACTGCAGCAAAGGGACATAATTTCTGTTAGGTGCTGAGCATTCATGGCCTTGAAATTCATTTAGGCATGTTTGTCCTTGGAACCATTCATGTACTTAAATTTATTACAGCACTCTTAGCACAAACTGGGCTTCAAACTGTAATTCTTGCTATATGTAATGTGTGGGTTGGTTCATCTTTAAAACTATACCCTCATTTTAAATGGTGACTTCTGTGACCTTCAGTGTGTCCCTCCAGATTAAAATGACTCAGTGTAACTCCAGTAGATAGATCTCCTTGGAAAGTTCATGCATAAACTGTATTTAAGGAAAATAGCTTGTAATTATGCAAAGGTATTAACAACCATGCCATCTGATTGCAATAAGGATAATTTGCATTATTCCCAAACAAAACGTTTTGTTAGAAGAGAGTTGTGGATGGAATGCATTTTGGTACAGTCCAGCTAATGATCAGAAAACAATTATTCTACTTTCTTTATAAATGTTATGTACCTCGAAATGTTGAAAAGGCTGAAGACCAACAAATACTGTGCCAGCATTTCTATATAACGTCTCATCTTACATAATTTTAGTTTCTTAATTTACATATCTTTTATAAATTTCCTCCTCTTTGTTTGATTCTGATAGAATTAGACCTTTGGACTGAAAATTTAAATACAGTCTTCCCAAACGTACTGTTAGGATCTTTGGACTGACTGTAATCCCACGTTTCTTGTGGTTATGCCAGAGGTCACTGAGATCTTGTAATGGTACTATGTGCTGAAGCAGAAGAAAACTTTACTTATTCAACTTGAGTGATTGATCAATTTAGAGATGAGAAATGTGTAGATTATATAATCTAGAGAGAGATCATGCATAGAAGTTTGTGTTTAACAATATGGTTTATGAGTCTATATGGGATGAATGTACACGAAGCATAATAAATAATCTGTTAGTGCTACTAGCTGAAGTTTTGAAGCAGCCTAATAGAGTCATGCATCTAACTCCCATATGTCTTTGAAGCCCCAGACACCGTATTTGAGAAATAGGAAAGGGACTTGAATAGCAATTACAAGCATATTTTGAAACCTGTAGAGGAAAAAAAAAAAAAAGGATTAAGGGCATTGTAAATTGAAGAAAGAGAATGATGAACTATGTTTTCTGGAGCTAAAGGACCAATATACTTTTGTGGCTTTGAAAGTTTATATGAATTATCTAGCAATTGTACAGTATGCTTGTAGTGTATTCTTTGCAGAATATTCTAACTCTGTACAGAGTTTGATAGCCTATTTGCTTTTGTAAAGGTAAAATGGAATAGAGGGCAGAATAAAACAAATGCAGCTGGTGGGGTATGTGAGTTTTTTCTTGTTTTGTATGAAGGGGATGTTATTTAAAAGTCTGTATCTCTACAAGGGAGTTGTGATGAGGGATAAAGAAGTCCCTGATCTGCACAAGGAGAATCAGCAAAAGGAGGTAGATTCTCAGCTGAAGTTGATTGGCTTCATTAGTGAAAATCAACAGTCAGTGGTTTTCACTACCTGGGAATCTCACTTAGAGTCTTCTAACAACACACAACAAATTAGTGCAAAGTTGTGTCATATTATAATCAGGTAGCAGTAGAAGTCACACAATTTATTGTAAATATATATAATGTAAGTTATTTGGACTTAACAGGGAGTGTATGTGTAAAGGAATAAATAGAAAGAGCTGAATTTCTTAATCTATATAAGGCTGTGCAAAGCTATATGTTATTTATGTTGAGCCATCTATGTGTAAATAACTTCAAGGGTTATTTTAATGCCCACATACTTTGTATTTCTCAGTAGACATTTGTTTTGGCAGTCCTAAACACAGATAAGTTGAACTGTTTTGTTCACTGCGGTAGTAATCACATACAGATGCTAAGAAAGTCATTTCTGTGTCTGAGGGAGAATTTCTGACTTAAGCCCTAAGTCTAGGGCCTGCAACAATGAAAAACACAGACCTTCTGTTAATATAATTTCAAAAACCCAGTGAGGCTACTTGAGTTTTCATTGATGATAGCAAAGAACAAATGTGTACTATGATCAATAAACCCCAGATTTCTATGGATTTGTGTACTGTGCTCAACTGAGAAGTCTTAGGAAATATAACTTCTGACTGAAGCTTTTCCTACTTTTGGGGAATTGATCCAAGATGGATTCCGCATGGATTCTCTGCTCTCTAATACAAGCTGGTTTCCTCTTACAGTTTGCCTCACAGCTATGGCTCTTAAAGTCTTTTCCCTCTAATCAGTCATTTGCATTAAAAGTTAGAAGCTTGATTACTGTCTGGATCTCTTTGCTTTCTATTAAATCAGATTGAAATTGGGCAGTAGGTTCAACGGCCTTTGAGGGAAAGGGATTCAAAGTCATGTGGTCAGACTGACTATAGGCATCTTGTTCTCATAGGAAAAACAATACAGAATTTCCCAATTCAGACAGCTGGAACTGCAAGCATTCTATGATGCTTCAGTGCTGCTTTTCACTCAACTTCGTCATAATACTTTGCTGGTTCCTCTCCTCTAATTTTTGTCTCACAGTTCCTACATTTTTCCTGCAGCCCATTGCATGCATCTTTCTCCTGATGTTCCTCCTACTATTTTGCTCTCGGGAATGTCTTTCTCATCTTTGCTTCTCTGGGGGTCCATAGCTCATCATAGCTACTTTTGCTCTGGGGTTACCATCTAGAAAACAAGGCATCAGAGGAATTTTGTTTTGAAATGAGAAGTTTGCCTGAACACATCCAAAGCATTCATTAGAAACAATATTCTCCCTCCCCCACTTCTCTTTATATATTTGGTTCACTTAATTGTTCTTCTTTATTCAAAGCAATTTCCTTGCCATACACATTTTCATTAAGTGTAATGGAGGAAGGACAATTTAGCATCCCACCTGTGACAGCTCACTGATTCAGATCATGATGACCTACCCTGAATAGTTGGGTTTCAGTCAAGATTTTGATTAGAGGAAAGCAGCAGACTCTACATAATTAAGACTAGCAAAATTTTATTTATTCTCAGCTGGTTTAATTTAAAAGTCAGTTAATCAGGTAAAAGATGCAGACAACTCCATTGCACTGACTGGTAGAATATCTGAGACACTAGAATTTGTCTCACCCCAATTTCTGAAAAGTTTGTCATGTGTGCAGTTTGCAGAAGGATAATTTATTTGTGAGTAAATAATATGAAAAGCAGAGAAGCATCTGTAAAGTACAGGGTCTGAAGAATTTAGTGTAAATCATATTTTAAACAATTTGAAATGATTCTCACTCTTCTGTCAAGCCCAGGAATGATTTGGCCTAGAAACTTCAAGTATGATTTATTCAAAAGGTCCTCATCCTTCCCACTCTGCATGAAAGGAGAAGGAGAGGGTTGATGACTTGGAAGCTATCCCCTGGAAAAGTGGAAACATCAGAGCAGTCTGATGAGATCTGAAATAGCTTATTGTCACTGATATTATAGACTTCTGAAGTCCTGACAGAAAAGAATGGACAGCGACAATCTGTACTGCTGTTGGAGAGTGAGCTTTGTTCTCCTTGAAGCCAGCTGCTCTTTTTGTCAAACACCATCACCAGATCTTACTACATAGGCACTATTTACAGTGTTATCACCATCCCATGCAAACAACACACATTCATCCGCGTAAAAACAAGGTACATGGAGCTTCTCTCTGTTACCCCTCTGCTAACTCCATATGCCACAGTGCTCTGAGACAAAAAGTCATTTTCTCTTTAATTCTTCTTAGCCTCCTGGTCGTGCAAAATTCTGGGACCACTTAAAATATTTAGGAGTGAAGAAAAGGAAGTTTTCCCTTTATTCTATCGAGACCACATTATTCTGGATGCCGTTCAGCGTTAAATAACTCACTGCAGAGAAGGAAACAGCATAGCTGTGATAGCAAGTGATTACAGTGTTAGCAAGAAAGAGAACACAACAGAATCTGAGTAGATGTTGGATAATTGCAAAGCTTTATGCTGCAGGCTGAACATGTGAATTGCACACACTGAAAATAAGTACACTCTGTCAAGAAACCTAACTCACTTAAGTTTTAAAATACATGTTGAAAGTTTGAAGAGCTTATGTTATAACAAAGAACTTGTTAAAAATACCTGGTGTTGTGGACAGTGTTAAAACAAAATTTACTACCTTCTCTTTCATGAAAACAAATAAACAGGCAAACAAACAAGGATATAAATAAAATTCCAACAGAGGAAAAACATGAAAGCATAAAGATAGGACTTCCTAGACAATGATGCTTTTGTCTTCAAAATTCTGCACTCCATACCCTCCAACAAAAGTAAATTCAAAGTTGCCTGTATGTATCCTAGCTCATTAACATTTCAAATTGCAATTTTTTCTCAAATTTATATAAGAATAGATTACTGTGAGAGGAATGAATCATTTCAACAACTGAAGCTGATGGTCAGGATTTGTATCTCAAAACATTTTCAGCAGAAAAATGGGAATACTATTTACAAGAATGTCTGCTTCTGCTTCTGGGTGCGGGCCAAGTGTGTGTGTGAAATACTTTTAAACCTGATTTCTCTCATATTTTGTTTGGAAATGTAAACAACTGTTTACATGGGTTAATAAGACAAAGGGGAATGGTTTTAAACAAAGACAGGGAGATTTAGGTTAGATATCGAGAGGAAATTTTTCACTCAAAGGATGGTGATCCACCTGAACAAGTTACCCAGAGAAGTTGTCCATACCCCATCTCTGGAGGCATTCAAGGCAAAGCTGGATGTGACTCTGGGCATCCTGGTATGGTGGTTGGCAACCCTGCTCATGACAGGGGGGTTGAAGCTAGGTTATCTTTGAGGTTCTTTTCAACCCAGGTTATTCTATGAAATTCTGCTGTGATATATTTCATGTTGTAGTTGGTTCTATTATGTTGTTCTTTTATTCATAAAAGATGTCTGTAAAAAAAGCAGAGCTCCCAAACTTCCACAGCTAGAGACATTAGGTAAGTGATGAAGGCATCCTAAGAGATTTTGTACAGTTAGTGAACTTGTTACACAGGAACTGGAGGTGAGGTATTAGGGATCCCAACAGGGTCCCAGGGTGACTTGGCAAAAAACAGTTATCACAATGCTTGGTCTTGTGCCAAACTACTTTATTTTTTGCCATTTTTCCCCTAAAGAAAAAAATGTTGGGATTTTCCCCCTCTACATTACCCTTGAGTAGCCTAGAATGTAAGCAAGTCCCGTGAAATTGCATTAAATGATGAAATGACATTAGAAAGGAGGAAGTTTTCCAAACTCCTTCATTTTGCAGTAGTTTAACCTAAAAAAAAATGTAATTGACCATCATTTATCTTTCAGGTTCCATCCAGAAATCTGAAGATCTTGAATACTGCCAGTAGGAGAATCAAAGAGGAGAGCTGTTTTGTGAGTTTTTCTGTTTGTTCAGGTTTGTTTGGTTTTTTTTGGTTTTTTTTTTTTGTTTTGTTTTTGTTTGGTTTTTTTTGCTTCTTTTCAGTGAAAAAAGGGTACGTTATTGCTCTTTTCTGTCCCACTTAGAGGTTCTGTCAAGCTGCTGGTGTGACGGTTTATTTTCAAAGCCTGAAATTACACACCGATTGTTAAATGAAAAGACAGCCAACACTGCAGAAATTGGCAGTAAGTGCTACCTGGTGCAGTTAGTCACTAATTTTACATTGATGTTACATATTTTTATTCCATTTAGTATCAAATGATACAAAGCATCATACAAGGCGCAAGATCATTGAGAAGTGACCGGATTGTAAAATAGTGTAAATTCATTTTACAAGGCAAATTATAACTTTTGCTATACTTTAAGCTTGAATATAGGTTGGTAATCACAGATAAAATCTCACTGTGTATGTTACAAAGATGTGTGAGAAAAAAGAGAAAAAACACTCAAGAGAGTGTCTTTATTTCTGGAGACTGGCATGTCGGACTCTTGAGCCCAAGGCAATAACTTGCAATTTTTCTGTAACAGACTTTGGGATTTGCATTGAAATAGCTGCTTGCCATGTACTCTAAATCTACCTTCAGTTTACTAAAAACTAGAAGCAAGACTTAAATGCTTTCTTTTTACCCTGCAGAGCTGTCGGGTATGGAAGTTAACTCCACGAACTCATTATAATGAATACTATACGTAAGTATGTATTTACATGGTAGACCTTAATCTGTGGTCTGGGATGAATAAAGATTCAAGTTGGATTATTAGGTTGGATATTAGGAAATAAAGGTTCAGGTTGGATATTGGGGAAAATTTCTTCTCTTGAAGAGTGTTGCTGTATATTGGAAAAGGCTGTATAGGAAGGTGGTAGAGTCTCTGTCTCTGGAGGTATTCAAGAACTGCGTAGATGTGGCACTGAGGGACATGGACAGTGGGCATGGTGATGATGGGCTGGTAGTTAGAGTAGATGATCTTAGAGATCTTTTCCAATCTTAATGATCCAATTATTCCCTTCTACAAAAGAATTCAGACTTTTTCCTTTCCCTAGATTTTGTACCATCCACCTCCAGGCAAAAGCATGAACCCTACTTTGTCTGGAAATAGCCAGCACTTGATTAAATCCATCACTATGAATAAACATAAAATACTAATGCTTATCAAAGCTGGTGAGGAGAGAGCCCCTTCACACAGCTAGGAACAAGATGTGTCCTTGCCAGTGGGTTGTTTTGGTTTTGTTCCTCCTGTTAACATGAAGTCTTAGAACTGACATCAGATTCTGAGGTGCAGCTCATGTCAGTGCCCAAATTAGCTTTTTGCTTGCTTTTAATTCCCACAGGCAAAAGATTATATGAAGTACTCTTCACAAAAGGTCTGAATTGAAGAATCTCCTCCTCTCTCTGCATTCTGGGGTAGCCCTGACCTGCTGTTTCTTTTGCTTATACCTTCACAAGGAGCAGTACAGGCAAGTGCTTCCCCCTAATACAGACTTTAAAGTCTCTACTGTCTCCAGAGCAAGAGCCAGAGACTGCAATAGATTTTTAAGGAAATACAATCCCAACTGTAAGCCCGGTTCTTTTTGAGAATCATTATTTGTCTCTGCAAAGAGTGAACAAACTACCTAGTGTGTGACTATGGTTTCTGAGGCTTGTGTAGTGATGTGTTGAATTTTCAGTAAAGGAGTTGATTTGGTTGATGCATGAAGACAGACAGTAACATGCTGCTCTATCCTTAGATAAACACTCACACACAAGAAAAGGCAGAGGAAATAGAAATATATAAACAAATGCACAAAAATAGTAAACATAAATATTGCAGATGTAGATATGGCAAAAATATATGGCAGGCAGAACTCTAGAGAAACAGATGGATAGCCCAAAGCTATGAGCAGTAGCTGTCTATGAAAGATGGGCAAATGCAGTGGTAAATGACTTGTGACTCTTCAAAATTTAATTTGCCATGAAAGTCCATCATAAATGATGCAGTGGCAATACCTGGTGGGAAACTATCCAGTATTCCACCCTTTCTTCCTAACCTGTGGGATGGAAAGTTATCTGACGGGTTACAATAAGCAAACATGAATGCAGATATGAGGAGATATGTCAGTACTTGACAGCTTTCAAAGTTTATTGTCAAACCAAATTAGAAGAAGTCTGCCACGTATGAGCAGGCACAACAGCAGGCAAGCCGATAAAATGTCTGCAGTAAAATCATTGCTTTCCGTGATATTCTTACAACCCTTTTTTTCCCCTTGACCTTCATTTACTAGCTCAGAAGATATTTAGGTGTCAGCAGACATGAAGAACCACTGAAGAAGGTTATGAAGGCCTTATTTACTTCTCAGACTCTTCCCTACTTGATTTCTTGGTATTTGTTGATTGTGATATGACAAAGTAAAGAACAAGGGCCTTTTTTTTTTTCCCCCGCTGATTTTAAAGAACATTTTTAAGCACTCTCCTGTCTCTGAGGAGAATGTGGTTGAAGTTGTAGCACAACATCTGGAATGGAGATAAGGTATCCACAGAAGTGGACAATGGAGGGATGACAAGGAAGAACAGTATAAAGAAACATACAGTTACATACATGTGATTGTCTTTGTAGATCTCCACGTCTTCAACTTGGATCATTCATTTCTATTTCACAGAATCAAAATCATAGAATGGCTAAATTTGAATGAATCTCTGGGTCCATCTGATCTAGCCCCTGCATGAGTATGGCCGCCCATAGCAAGTTGCCTGGGGCCATGTCTACACCGGTTCTGAAGATCTCAGTGAACGAGACTTTACAGCCTCTCTGGGCAACACACTCCATCACCCACAGTACTGAAGTGTTTCCTGGTGTTCTGATGGGACCCCTTGTGTTCCAGTTTGCACACAAAGACTCCTGTCTTGACGCTGAGCACTGCTGAGAAGAACCTGGCTCCATCCCTTCTGCAACTCTTCTGGTATTTCTATAAATTGTTGTGAACTCTCTGAGCCTCTTTTTCTACATATTGAGCAATCCCAGCTCTCTCAGACTCTCCTCATAGGAGAGGAGCTTCAGTCCTTTTTTGTCATATTGGTGACCCTTTGCTGGAGTCTCTTCAGTAGATCTATGTCTCTCTTGTACTGGGGGGACTAGAATTGGGCACAGCACTCCAACTACAGTTTCGCCAATGCTGAGTAGAGGGGAAGGATCACATGTCTTGACCCACTGGCAAAACCTTGCCTAATGCAGTCAAAAAATACTGTTAGTCTTCTTAGCAGTAAGGGCACATTCCTGACTCACGTTCAACTTAGTGCCCACCACAACTCCCTGGTCCTTTACTGCAGAACTGTTTTTCAGCTGGGTGGTCCTCAAGTGTGAGACTTTGCACTTCACCTTGTTAAACTTCAGGAGATTTTTGTCAGTTCTGTCAAGGTCCCTCTGGAGTGCTACAGTGCCCTCTGGGTCATCAGGCACTCTTTCTATATAAGGTATACAAGATTTTAAATGAATTGGTTTGGGTTAGACGAACTCTTCTAGTGTGCAAACTTCCTGCAGCAGGAGATGGAAATTATTTAGTCTACAAGGCAACAAAACCTGACATACAGCTGATGTCTCTCAATTCAGTTATAAGCTCCTACCCTGCAGTCCCATTCTATCTTGTCGCTAGTACTTCACTGATTTGTTAGATTTTCCAATTCCCTTATGTTGTTTCCCATGTCACTCAGTGTGTCAGAAGGCTATCAAGATTACACAACCCAGTGACATGAAGCAAAGTGCTTGTTGAACAGAATCAGTGGAGAGCCAGATATTCATGAAGGCTTTTGGATATATTGCATGGAGATAACACCCAGAAATGATTCAACAGTCTTGGTAGCAGGAAAACCACAGGCACACAAAATGGAGTCTGCCTCTTATTGTTTTCAGACAGCTTCAGTCAAAGTTTTCTGCATCTAAATCTCTTCTGATCCCTTTCTATAACAATCCCTAGCTCCCTTTCCCTTCCAGCTCCCAGAATCTTGTATTTGATTCAATAGCAAGCCCAATCCCAGCTAATGTTCTTCATTCTGTCTGTCAAACCAGATCCAACATGAGACTGTGTTCAACGAGACTCCCTGCTTTTTCTCTTAAAAAGTTCTGTTTATTTCTACCACTTCCTTGTCTATTTATAAGGTACTTGAGCACAGTGACAACTTTCTAGAAAGTATTGTTGCCTGCAGAAGTTTAACATCATTTACTCTAAGCCAGTAACACATTCAGAGGTTTGGATATTCAAACATGACACACATTTCAGGTCAGAGGCACACCTTGTGTCTTCATAGACTTGTTCCTCCCAGAGGGCAGCTAATGGATTCTGTTTTTGGCTTTCTTCAGTTAATGACGTAGATTTAAGCAGAAACAATTCGTAGCCATATCCCAAATAATTATGCCAATTTTAGACAAAGAACTTTAAGAGACTGTTGATGTGCGCGTGTTTGAAGCAGCAAGAAGTTATGCCTGCCCTTCTATCTCACATCTGCCTGTGCTTGATGATTTTGCAACAGTTTTTACCCAGTATTAAGATTATGAGATTTAGTCAAATTTGGGCTGCATTTTGATTTTCAGTGCTGTGATGGTGCAATATAACCCCTCTCATACTCACAGCTGTGACTCTGAAAATGGCTGTTTTGTGGTAAGCTTGAATGTTATTCATTTTAATATACATTTACTTGTGCATAGTGTTCAATCTTAGTTGATATTATTCAAAAAAGGGTGATCCTAAGTCATACTTGCCAGTACAGAATTCCCAGGCACTTCAGACAAAATTGTCCATCTCTATACTTACACCACTGCATGCCACCAGGCCAGTTTTCAGAGGTCCTATCCTCTTGGCATTCAGCCCTGCTCGATGTCCTCAGAGAAGTGAGGAATTAAATGGAGTGTATTTTTAAAAGAAAAGCAAGAGAACCCTCCTGCTGGAACTGAATAAGGTTGAGACAGCTCTGTCAGCTGCATGTCTTCACTTTGCAGGGAGCTGTCAGTAAGCTCTTTAAAGCTGAGGAACTTAAGCGGGCAAAACAATTGTGTGTGTCATTTGTAATCTACATGCACAAATTACACCATGTTGAAAACAAAATAAAACAAAAAGTCATTATTATTTATATAAATAGATCTTGTAGATTTCATTAAGATTAGGTCAGGCTGCAGACTTATCGCATGGGCTTGTTTGCAATTTTGTTAATCTTAATTTGTGAATGACGATTAGTGCCATGAAATCCCCTTGTTGTTTACTGCAAAATCGTGTTTCTCTGTTCATCTTTTCATTAGGAAGACTCAGGAGGAGGGAGAAGGGAAGGAGGAAGAGAAAAAGTGGGCTTCAAAGCCAGTAGCCAGAACCAGAAGGAACATGAAAGTAGATTTTCTTGAATCAGGAAAGGAAGAGAGGGCTAGAGAGAGGGGCCTGCTTGCTGTCTTCAATTCCTACAGAAACAGGCTCAAGATGGACTTTCCTGATAACAAAGCAATTGTGCAAGGACAGTGTGGATTGATTGCAACAAAACCCTAGGGACAAAGGATCTCCTGAAAACCAAGTAGGTGGTATTTCCCCAGTGTTTTCCAGTTCATACAAGTTCTTACATTCCTCTAATACAGTAATACACAAACCCTTCCCATTGGCTCATGAGAAGACAGAGCTAATATCTGTTATCTGTACTTGGCTTTTCTGCCATTCTCTCCCAATGGAAAGGTTGAATACATGGCATACTGTATTATTTTGGACAGTTTCTGTCAAGTTGCTAAATTTTGTGCTTTTACATGGACTGAACTTTACAGTGCTGTAATCAGCTGGCTTTCACATTAAGTTAAAGAGAAAAGTTTTTCAATATATGTCAGTTTATAACATAATTCATAGTACAAACTCCCCAGTACATAGCCCTGGCAAAACAGAGGTTGAGGCAGGCTAATTCCAGTACTGCCAGTAGTATAGCAAGAGGAGAAGCCAGAGACATAAGGGATGTATGGAGGGTACCACTGAAGTTTAGAGGAGTGCTGGGAGGACTGAGGAAGCATGGTGAGGCACTGAGTGATGCCAGTGTGGGAAAGATCTGTTTGTGTACATGCATAGCACGTGTTCTCACATCGGGGCTGGAACCTGACCCTTGCTTGGATAAATTTGCTTGTATTATTTTTCATCATGCTTTGTTTCAATCTCTCCTTCCTGCCACACTCTATCAAGATCCTGTATATATCCCAAAAGGGGACATCCTGTCAACTATAGGTATTCATGTAATCATTTAAATGCTGGCTACTTTTCAAACTCCTTCCAAATGATATCTGAAACTGGCTTAGGTTTTTACTATCTATGTTATCAAATACTAAATAATCACATCAATGTACTTAAAGTACATGAGAGGTGTGGATTTGCACACTCAGTATTCAGCTTCCCCCAAATTCCTTATTAGAAAAGCAGTCCTAGGTTGCTGTTCAGTAATTGAGTCATTACTGCGCGTAGGAAAAATAAAATTGCTTTCCAAAGATCCTAAGGGTGTATATGATAGGAAGCATGTGCAAAGTTTTCTCAAAAAAAGTACTCACAGCATTTTTTGTCTTTTATGAGTAATATGCTAGAAGAAATTTTAAGTAACAAGAAGAAATAGTGTCAGTGAGTGTGCTGAGGGTTAATCCTTAGAGAAACCTGATCTGTCTTGAATATTCAAACATATCAACTTGTTGGGCATGATAGCAATTACTACACTACATATATTCAATTTGCTCTTGTATATACAATATTATCTTCCATAAGGAATGGTAAACTGCAGAGCATATTTCAGTAAACACTGTTCTGAATCAACAGAAATGGCTTGAGTGTGCATTTCCATGCATAACAATGTAGCAATGAAAAATTGCACTGACAAAGCCACCAAGTGAAGGGGAGGTCACATCCTCTGAGGAATACTTCAGTGTTTGCAGGTTCTTTTCTAAAGTCTGGGAGGGACATGTTCTGGTGTCTTCTAAGCTGAGGTGGAAATGCAGGTGTTTCTTTTCTTCAGGCATGTTAAAGAAAAAATGAAAGCTATTCTGTTACCCTTGTAGAGACTGTGATACCAGTAACATATCCAGAGACTACCTAATTCATATGTACATCCACATGTACATATGAATACATCCATATGTATTCATATTTGCAGTCTTAACTTTCAAGAACCTGCATTAAAGAACCAGTCCTGTAGTTGAAGTGGAATGTTTTGACTAAAATCTTGTTTTCAGAAGATGCTGATTCATCAAAATGAAGCTTTTTGTAGATCAGGGCAGCTCTTCTGATATTTTTCTTTGGAATTTCATGTCAGCTTTTTTCAATTAAAATGTTTTATTTAGAAGGTCAAGGTGATCTTCCTTTTTGGAACAGAAAGTAAAATTGAGTCTAAAAATAGGAAGAACTAGCAGGTCTATTTAAAAATGCAGTATTTTGAAATTTTCAGAAGAAACCAGTTCACCTGTCCAACTGAACATATGAAAAAACTGAAACTTAAGCATCCTTCTCACTTGAAAAGGGATTCTCTTTTTTGCTTTCACTAGTTTGTTAAAATCCTTCCCCTACTCAATCTCACATTGACTCTCTAGTCATAGTACACTTCTACCTTTCTGCTTTTGTTCCTCTCTGCATAAATTATGTATTGTATGCAAGGACTTGTATGCAAGGACATTTTCAGCCAGAGTTCAAGGACATAAGCTTTATGACCCCTCCAAAGAGAAACCACACGTCAGAAAAGAAACGTGCCACAGAATGTGTACACACACTTTTGTGTGTGTGCTTTTCCTTGGCTTTCTACCCTCTATGTGCTTCATGCATGCTGTGTTAAAAATTTTGGTATCAAATTCTCTACTGATACAAACGGAAAGTAATTCATTGTAATCAAAACACCTCAAATCTTTTATACCATCAGATAATTTGTTTTTTTTCATCATTTTTGGGAGTGCCTCTTTCTATTGCTGCCTTCCAAATTTCCTGGACTGAAACTCATCTCCCTGCTCCTTTCGAAGGCCAGCAAGTCATGGATTCAACGGTGGAAGAACCACCACTTTTCAATTGCAATGCAGTGAACTCAGAACACTTAAAAAGTCATGAGGGCTGTGATGGGGTGAGGAACTGAATTCCAACTGAGGCAAGGGGTTATCTTACAACAGACAGAAGAATAGCCTTCACCTGAAGAGACAATAACTTTTTGACACACTTTAACTCAATCACTTATGAATATCTGACTCTGACCTCTTGCAATCAGGATAAAAGGCTCTTTTATATTGATTTAGAATCCACGTAAAAGGTTGTGCCAGTTCAGTTAAATTCATTTAAAACCTTATTATTTAAATCAATGCCACTTTGCTGTGCAGACAAGATCTAAGTGTTAAGCTTTGTGGATGTAGTGAGTCCTACAGAGGGAACTGAAGTGATCAATTCTTTTCTCAAAATCACAACCTGCTGGGACTGAGAAAGAAGCTCCAAAAGATTGAAATCTGGCTTTCCTGGACACCTTCCTATTTAAGGTATTCCAAAAAGCTTTTCAGTAATAAGTTGGATGCTGGTGCTAAAGAGTCTGCACAGACAAACACAGAGACTTTTAATTCAGCAACAGTAGCTCCGGCAGACCTGTGGACACTGAAGTCTCTATTACTAAAAAGGATACTGCTGGCAACCTGCTTTATAAATTGCTTCTCTGGGACACCCCTGGGGATGTCCTTCATCCTGATGAGCCTGAACTTCCATCTGACACCAGATATCATTGCAATATTCATGTTACTCTTTAGGAAGCTGTGCAGCAAGCTTATGTGTATTGGATTGGTTCTGGAAAGTTAGGTGGGGATGCTGTGAAGGAGAACAAGAATATAGCCCTCGCAGCATGCTAAATGTGGAAGGACAAGCCAGGACACCAACAAGCGTTGCTGGCACAGAGTGAACACATCAGGTTTTCTGCCAAATTCAAGCTACAGTGAAAGATTTTCATACCCTTTTTCATGGGCTGCCTTGGAGCTTGACAGCTAGACAGAGACTGAAGGCTGCTGCCAGATAAGTAAACAGTCAGATCCAGTCTGCAGTTGTCACACAGACACATGCATACACACAGAGAAGCACCACTGCGTCACCTGGAGGCATCCCAATTAAATGGAATTACCATCCCTTCCAAGCTATAGCTTTCACTATTAAATGTCATTAGGCTTAAATTAGGTTTGCTCCAAGAGATGTCCCGATTAAATGAATTTGCTGATTAAGTTCAAGTGGCATGTACTTTAATATACTCTTCTGTACAGATATGATTTTCTTAATTTTATTGTTTCTTTGACTCCAGGTTTCTGGCTGTCGTAGTTTTAAGTCCTCAGTTAAATCCTTAAGTGTCAAAAAATTCTGCATGTATACACAACGTCATTTATCTTCAAAGTTCTATTTTTCCATTTATTTGAGGGAAGGGAGTTGAATTTAAAAGTCACACAGAAAAAACTGCATATACAAAGCTAAAGATAACACAGTAAATTTGGGAATTGACCAAAATCTTCAGCAGACTGAAAGCTGCTCTATGGGTGAGTGTAGATTGTGCATAGATCATAGAATCATAGAATCACTCAGGCTGGAAAAGACCTCAAAGATCATCAAGTCCAACCATGACCTAACCATACTACCCTAACTCTAACAGCCTTCCACCAATTCATGTCCCTGAGAACCACATCCAAACAGTTTTTAAACACTTCCAGGAATGGTGACTCAACCACCTCCCTGGGGAGCCTATTCCAGTGCTTAAAAACCCTTTCTGTAAAGGGTTTCCTGATATCCAACCTAAACTTACCCTGGTGCAACTTAAGGCCATTAATGATCAAATGGTGCATGAGATATTTTTAGTTTTCTTGTCAGAGCTCTTGCTCATTTCATCTTGGTTGGACTTGGATGCCCCCAGTCTGACTTTCCTCTCTACAGGTGTGCAAGTTCAGTAAAGATTCTCTACTCAACTGATCCTTTCCTTTCTATCCTTCACCTTTGGTTGCAAATTGCCACATTAAAATTTTGAATATTTCTGTCATTTACCATTGAAAACTGAATTTCAAAATTTTTAATGGGTACTTTAAAGACATTGTTAAAAATATCAGAAATCAAATATTTGTTAAAAAATAAAAAATAAAAAAATTGCCAAGATCTTGAGAAAGAGGACCAGAGGAGAAAGGAAAGAAGAAATTTCATTGCTGTGTTGGTGCGAGAGGAGATGGACTATAATATGGAGTAGCAGAACAGAGGAAACATATGGAAGGAAATCAGATTTGAAGAGGGCTACTGAAGTGCCGAGGTAACTAATCACCATCTTTTCCCCTATCCTCTTCGTATCAGACACAATGTGTACAACCAGATACAAAGCATCTCATGTGACAAATCCCCAGTGAGTCTGAAGTCCTGGTGCCAGATCAGCTCTGGCTCAACTAATATGCTTCTGCTATATACATATATAACTTGTCAGTGACAGGACACATTGCATAAACACCCAGGGGGGAAGAAAACATTTCTTAAATATGCTGTTTAAACATGCTTGATAGACTTAGCATTCCAAATGTGCCATGTGATACTAAGAAAATGCACAACTAGATGTAAAGGAAAAAGTTAAAGTTAACATTTATGATGGCTAAGTAGCAGAACAAGTTTTCTAGAGAGTTTGTATAAACTTCATCCTGGGAAACGGGTGGAACTCATTTAAGACCCTGAGCAAGCTGATTCGATGGGAAGTTAGACTTGCATTTAACGTAGACTTCAATTACAGACCTACATGTTTTATCCAAGTGAAATTTTTCTATTGTTTGTGCAGCTGTCTTCCCAAGTAGCAGGTGCTATATCTCTCCATCTTCTGTAGAAAGATAAGGGGACAAGGTACTTCAATGTCTGAGACATCTCACCTCACACTGTTCAGGCCTCTGACCTGCAAGCTCAGGCAAATTTCTGCTCTGAGTAGTTACACAGAGAAGCTGATCATCTGGCTCATCTTGTCGCTTGCTGTTACACTGAATGAGGCCTACTCCAGTCCTCAGTAAAATAGAAGATGAGTGCAGAAATCACTTATCTTCTCTAAGCAGTCCTTGGAGCTTCCTGTGGATGTGCAGGAGAAAAGCTGAATAAGTCAGTAGTCTTTCTACCATGCAGTTCACGAACGCATACAATGGTTTCTGTCTAAACCTGAATGTCTTGTAAAGAAATAAAGAAAATGACAATGACTTAGCACATCACAAAACTCAGTCATGAAGTGTACCTCCTATTTAGCTCACTTCTTTCACATATTTCATTCAGGAACACTGTCCCCATTTTATAAATAGAGAGAAACTGAGGCACATAGCAGCTTAATGCTTTGTCATAGCATTTCCCAGAACAAGGAACTGAACATCATTTGCTTCTCCCCTAATCCAGCAACAGCTTACAAAAACCCAAAATAATTAGAGCTGATCTGAGTAAAGAAATTTCCCTACTCGAGCTACCAAGACAGTTGCTTAGGCTGTCTTAGGGAGAAAACAAAGCAAGCATACTTTGCCTTCGTTATGGATGCTGAAAATACGCTCTGTGTCACATTACTCTGCGGAGGACATTTGCCTGGACTGTGCATCTGGACCTCATCAGAGCTGTCAGAAACAGACAGGCTGGAAATTACATCTCCTCCTTTAGAGTCGTTCTACCCACACTATTGTCTTCAAAACAAGGTTCTTGTTTATTAAAGTCTTTGCTCTTAAAAATACAAGCTGAATGCTTCTCTGAATGCCCTTCTACAGCATGAAAGACTTTCTCACCCTTGTAATTTTCCACAGCTGCCTCAGGTGTTTGTAGTGCTGCAAACAGCAATTAGAGGACAGGGAACTTGTCTGTCAAAAGACGTTATGTTTATCCCTCCCCTTGTTTGCCTTCTAGCCAGCAAAAAGGAAGTTATGCACTTTACCTCAGGACTTCTTTTTTTTTTTTTTTTTTTTTGTATGTGTGTGTGTGTGAACACAAATATTGTTCATACAGAAAACAACAGAGTCCTCCAGCCACTTATTACAGTGAACAAATATGGACTGAAGGCTGCATGCAAATGTGCTAGTATGCTCACTCAGGTCCTGCAACTAGTGCTTTTTTTGGCTGCCTTTATGCAGCTCTTTTGGTGTCTTCCTTATATCTCTGTATTACTTCCCAGAAGTGGTAATCTTTTCTTTCCTATGTAAGTCCAGGCATTTCTCCCAAAAATCCTTCATTCAGGAGCCCTTCTGAAGAAGACTTGAGTCCATTTTTCTCTGGACATCATATTTAAACCACAGCTAAGTTACAACGCATTCTCTGTCCAGAGAATCTTGAGGATCTTACAGAATACTGTTTATATTTCAGAATAATAGCATGTAAGAGAAGAAATGAAACTCGACTTTCTATTGGATTTACACTGATCCCATCTGCTCTTGGCAGGACAGCTTTCTAAGAAAGAAAATTGTTTAGAGCACCTACACAATCTCTAAAAAGATACAAAGTAAAGCATGCCGTGTTTTCTTCTTAACTGACTTGCATGCAGCTCATACATGGTTTTGATGGGCAATATAAGCATTTATTATTTTCTAAGAGGAAACAGCTGAAAATATTTTTATGTCCACAGTTGCACCTACTAACTGCAATCCATACAAAAAGCACCAAAGTATTTTGATGGCATTTTAACAGCTCAAACACAATCTTGTTTGTTCATATCCACAAGGGGGGGGGGGGGAAAAAGAAAAAGAAAAAAAAAATTAGCCCCAAATCTTCCCTAGTACATAGGAGATTATCAAGACTCTTCACAGTAGTGCATGGAAAAAGGATGAGAGACAGGGGACTAAAACAAGAGAGTTTCAGACTGAATTTAATGAAATACCTTCACTTGGAGGACAGTGAAGCAGTGGAGCAACCTGTCCAGAGGCGCAGTGCATCTAATTCCACACCTTTTGAGGTTCTGATACCCAAATTTCCTTAAGTGACTTAGTTTGATTTTACTGATTTTTCACTGAGGCAATATGCCATACAATACAAATGGCAAAGATCTGTAGGCATCTAGCAGAGGTGCCCAGCTGTTCTCCAATTGCTGTGTAGGTTTCAGGAGCTTTGAATAATAGGTAGGCTGAACCTTTCATTTCTTCAGTAAACTCTGAGCTACATTCAGATTGCCTAAGTTCTTCCCTTGATATCAGATGAAGAAATACTGCTGATTTTTTTAACAAATTTTTCACACTCTTCCAGATTTTATTCTGGAACTGCTCTTTTCACAGTGCTGAGTGCTGGTGCTGGTTGTCACAAATGCTTATCTATTCAAGCTGTCCTCCATTTTGATATCATCACTTGAACACTGACAGTGGAAGGCCAAATTAGCTGTCCTAATCTGGACAAAGCTGCTTCAAAACTAGACCAAAGGAATAGGGTTTTTCAAAATGTTTTATAGATGGAAACCATTACAATCATCAGATCACTTACACAAGTGATGAATATTTTTGGCCTAGCTTATTGTGGTATGTTTTTTGAAAAGGGTTTAATATAGTATGTATTGATGCCCTCTATCTGAAGTAATGAAAATTATCTGTTTCACAGAGCATTACATGACTACATCAACAGTAGAGAAATATGCAGTGTTTATCTGGACGCAACAAGTTAGTTACTTCCATAGAAAACAGGAGAGGAATGCAACTACTCCAGGACATATCTCAGACACTTAGTGAACACTGACTTGATAGTAGATAGTAAAAATTTGCCTGAAGTATCTCTAATCACAGGACTCCCCTGAATTAGTTGGATCACTCCTGGCTAGGAATATTACTCAAAATATTTCTGTAATTTACCCTTGTGAGTTCAGTTTCTGCTGCCTCAGCTTCTCCCAGAAGTGTCAAAAATCAAAGGCATTAAAGTGCTAAACTAAGTTACATGGAAAAATGATTGTGTGTCTGTGTATTCTGAGCATGTTTTTACCTGATCAAGACTATGGTGGCAAAATATATATATATATATATATATATATAAATGTAGCAGCATGTGTGATTGCATGTTCATACATTGAGAAGTTGTGTGTGTCCATTTGGCTCCTATTTGCTTTTTAGCCTCCTTAGATAGCATTTTCATCACTGTTAAATGAATGAATTTTGCAGCTAGCCTTGTTTGGATGACGTTTTTAAATGCTGTGTGTCTACTTCAATCTCATATACTGTGTTTATCTTGTCATCTCTACTGTGGTCGTTATTCATGGTTGAATGGCTTTCTGCTTGTGGAAAACCAAAGTCATTCAGTGCTCATCCATGATTCCTTTTAGCAATTTCTCTTCCCAACCAAACAACAGCTATCTTGTGGCCTAAGGAAAAAGTGAGAACATTATGTGTGCCAAGAACGAACTGTGACATCTGAACAGAAGTCTTCGCAAGTCCTTTCTTCTCTCTTCACTTCTCCAGACACCTCTGTTGGAAAAATAATAAAATAAAATAAAATAAAATAAAATAAAATAAAATAAAATAAAATAAAATAAAATATCCATGTTGATATTATAGTACTAAGAGAGCATGGGTCAAGATTATCAGTGCTGAGCAAGGAAAATGAACACATATCACTCGCTTTCCACACAGGACCATTTCTGCTTTCTATTTTACGGGGAGTGCAGATCAATGAAAATAAAGTGATATAGAAATGGGAAAAGAAAAGCCCAAAATCATCTATTAAATAAAAATCACAACTCTTACTGTATTTCCGGGAAAACTGAGGTCAGATACCTGTAAAGACATGCCTGCTTCTGTCCCCAGGTTGCCAGCAGGGATCTCCAAGAGGCTGAAGACACAACTTGGCTATGGGCATTTACCAAGATATTTCAATTAGAAGGAGCTGAATGGTCTGAAGGTAGGGGAAGATAATTTGCTTAGCCTGGCTGCACTGTATGATCTGAGACACAGAAATGTGATCCTGACTCCAGTCCAAAGCCCAGCTGGAATCTGTCCCCATGCTGCAATAGAGCACTTAGCCCTCCTCCTCTTCTTCCCTGTACTGTTGTCCCTCCAGCTCTTCCCCTAGAGGCTGTGTTCTCTGCTCCTGCAGGGACCACCTCAGCATCCTGCAGTCATGACTAAAACCGCTGAACCCAAGCCACTTCTGGGCTCAGCATGACCACAGCAGTAAGAACCTTCCTGATAAATGTTTAACATTACAGAGCTTTTTGCTACATGAAAATAAACTAAGGCTTAAATGTTCAATTCTTTTCTGCTCTTTGCACATCTATGTTTTCTCTAAATGAGGCCACATACCCTAACTCTCTTCCCCTCCTCCCCTGGATGTTCCTACCCTTTCATTATTTTCAGGCATCAAACCTGATTCAGTAAATCTCTTCTTTCAGAGCTGTCATGTTTTAGCCTCAGAACACAAACACAGTATTTGTTCCTGGCATGCTTTCTTTTAATGCTTTAAAAGCTGTTACAAATGTCTTGTTTCCTCCCAGCCACAGCTGTATTAGATTATCTGTTCTGTGTTTGTTGGTTGTTTTGTTGCTTTTTTTTCCAAAGGAAAAAATTGAAAAACCTGATGCAAACTCAACCCTTGGAGCAGCGACTGATTTACAACTTTACTTCCCCCGATCAAGGGTTAGCCCTTATTGTCAGCTATTAAAGATTGTGTTTGATGCAAGGAAGGAGTAGCATTTGTCAGGGTTCCTAGGAGGAAAATCAAGATGCACCACTGTCAGAGCGTACCTGAAATAGGCAGCCTGTGGGGGAGAAAATGGATTTGTAAAAACTGGAAAAGGATGAAGAGAGATGGCAAAAAGTAACTTACTGCAAAAGAACAAATGTCTCTTTTCCCATGGTTGCCCCTGGACATTGGAAAAAGAGAGCTGCTTTGGGGTCTGTCTGTTCAGGTGGTAACAGCAAAACACTAGCAGGAAAAGTCATCAGGAAAATGAACCTAAACAAAAACCAGAAACATTCCTTACTAAGGTTTTAATTGTATTAAATCAAAGTAGAATTACTTGAAAACATGGCTGAAGAAACATTTCTTTAAAACAACTACTTTCCTGAATTACCGGAAAACAATAAAAGATACGCTTTCCCATTTTGTTGTAGATTTTGTCTTTTTTGAAGCAACTCAGTGGAATTCAAGAAATTCTATGCAGATGCAGTTTAACACGGTAGCCAAAAGATTAACTGTTAAAGCTAAAAATGTAAATAAGCCTAATATGTTAACAGTAGGAAAAGCTCAGCGTGACTTCTGTCAGTGCAAATCCATCCTACTGAGCTTGATCAAATGCTGATAATAACCAACATTTTCATGTGCAATAGTGAATTGGTCTAAAAAATGCGAACCATTCCCACAGAAGTGATAAAACTGCTCATGGGAGGGTAATTCAGGCAGTTCGATAACTATGCAATGAAAAAAAAGCTGCCAACATAGATTTAAAGGCTAATTACAAGCAGAGAGTGACCAGAGGATGGCTGGACACCACCAACAGGCTGAATGGAAGCCAATCTTCTGATTCCTGCATTACTTACTCTGTTCTTTCATCATCAGAGAATGCTCTCCATAGAGGTAACATGACCTGCTTGAACTTCTCTTTTTTGCCACATCACTCATTTATACATCTCAATCCCAAGCACAGGTTCATCTGCTAGCCTCATGGTCCAGTGTTCCTTATTGCTGAAGTGCTGCTTGGGGACAAATTAAAGAGCCTTCCTATGCTACAGTGAGGAACAGGGAGAAAAACAGGTGGTCATGGTAAACTGAGAAGGGGAAATCTGCATCTCTCTGTGGCTGTAGTAAAGATGATCTTTTTCTTAACTGATTTTTCATGGCCCACTGGCTTTTGTTTTGGTTCATGTCTTAAACACAAATCAGACATGCCTTCTGCCTCCCAAGAGTTTAGGTTAAAATAAGTACTGTGTGCTTCATGCTAGCCCTAATGTGTGTGCTGGGGCCTTTATTTTCCCTGGTTTGCAGAGACTTTTATTTAGGTCCTCTGCTTGTTTATGATTTATGAGGCTTTCACTCTGTCTATCGCCTTTAACAAGCACGGTGAAGAAAAGAGAGAGCTTTTAGCTTCAAGGCGAAAAGAGAAAAGCAACGGTTTCTCTTATTCCTTTAATGCAATTTAAAGGAGATTGGAAGTTAAGGAAGCTAGAAATTGAAGGATGGGTGGCAGAGGGAGATGAAAGAAAACCCCAAATACCTTTAATTTGCCTTGGAGGAGAATATTAGGAAAGACAAGGATGGCTTTTTCCCCTCCAGTCCCAGAACAGAAGTGGGTTTTAGACACACAGATTGGATTTGCAGAGTCTTCAAATCAGCCTGGCAAGGTAAGGACACCTTGTGCTATCCTCCTCATATTTTATTATCTCTATTAAACCAAGCAGAGTGTTATTTAATTAAAGGGGACATGTAAGGCTAGGGGAGACAACTCAAGCAATAAAGGCAAATACCCAAGGCAGTTCCTCAATTTGTCTGAGATGCTATGAAGTCTGGGAGCCAGGGGAAGGGGTCACTTGTTTTGATAAATCACTTGTTGATCAGAAATCCATTCTTCCTGCTGAGTGAAAGAAATTGGTGGGATGTGGGGTAGCCTGATCTGAGGCTGTGGTTTGGGTCTGAGCAAATGTTTTTCAGAAGACCTGAACAGTAATTGTAGGTCTGTTTCTCTGACATAAGAAGTGTTTTCTATACTCTGTTGGAAATGAATTCATGCGTGTCCTCACCAGTTTTCCAGTTCACTCATTATACAAGATCCAAGGCCAGTTGACAACCAAAAAATATTCTACAGAATTAACAGTTTTTTGACCAAACCCAAGATGATGAAGCCATTGCAATGAGGAAGAGAGCTCTTCCAGACATTCTGAATTTTTTTTTCATTACACATTGGTTGCCTCAAACGCTAAGAAAAGAAAAACTACATCAAAAGCCAAAAAGCACAGCAGTTATTACTGATGATATTTGTTCCTTCTCACCTCTTCAGTCTTTTGAGGAAACTTCTCTAAGCACTGGTAAAAACAATGGCATAGAGTCCTAATAATTGTGAAGGTAATAAAGAAACAGGAGAAAAATAGCCATTTGGTATCTTCTTGAGCATCAGCAAAGGTGGAAAGGACATCTACACAACTGTTTTCCATTCCCATATCAGCTTTGATCTCTGCAAACATAAGTTTAAAGCCAAAAGGATGTTATTTTCTAAATATCCTAGGCACCTGCAAATAGACTTCAGGCAGAAGTACCTTCTCTACCATAATTCACTGTAACTAGTCCAGAAAAGTGCCAAAGTATTGAAATGAAGTTTAATTAAGAAGATTGAAGAAATGACATCAGAAAATAAGCCATAATTTTCTGAATTAAAGCAGAAATTCATATCAGACAGAATGAAAAAAACAATACTTAGATTTTACTTTATATTTTTCTCCTATCCGAATGCACACAGCACTATTCTGGTACAAGAAATTCTTCCTACTGAACCTGGGGACACCACAGAGCCCAGCAAGGTCAAAAGTATCATTCCTCTTCATTTCTACAGGTTTTGAGGTATGGGAAAAAGGCAGTGATTCATGAAAGTTTCTCCATTTCATCTGTAATTCCTCTACCTGGCCTTCTAATTGTACAGTTCTACTTGTACCTAGGCTCTTGCTCCTAAAAACAGTTAAGATTGATGGATTTCTTCATTTTGGTTCTTCACTCTATGCTATACTTCTGGTTCTTTTAGCGCATTAGAGGTTAAGCTTCCAGCAATTTTCCTTCTCTGATATTTCTTATTCAGCCTCAGGTGTTTTGTAATTAGATCACACAGCACTGTGATCTATGTGAAAGGTGCTTTATAAATCACTATGTAATAATAACATAACAATACTGCATGCATTTGTTAAAGAAGAGGGAGGGTATTCTGACTACCCAGAACATAATTTCCCCAAGGTGAACCTTAGATAGGACACCAGGCCTAATGAACACCATTGCTGTGCACAGGTTGCCATTCATATCTTCAAAGAGAGAGTGCTTCAAAGGCTTGGAAAGCAAGAACCAGGCACATTGCCATTCTGGTTTTATGCCCAGAGACACCGCTTACATTATGTGTGAATTGGTGAAGTGACTTGGAAGTCAAGAGCCAGACTTTCAGGAATGTCAAGATGTCTAAGTGCAATCAATAGGCAATAGGATTTTCACACCTATGTCCCAAAGTGGTGAATGCAAAAAGGTACTTAAGTGCTCTTTAGACACCCTCATGATTCTGAAGACTGACCTAGCTTTTCATTTGCCTTTGCTCTTGTTTCTTCATACAGCAAAATTAATGCTGCCAGTCTGCCAAAGGGCTGAGAGTTTTCACCTTGTCATGAGCACATTTAGGTCTGTGTCAGAAATGTATAATTTAAAAAGTAGGTGTTACTGTATTTGCTGGAAGTGTTAATGGTAAACCACATGCTGGCCTTTGACATGCAGGTGACTACAGTTAAAGCCAACTGGGGAATAGATTCATCCTTCTTTAAGTCTACCTCTGATGCCTTGCCAAGTGACGATACTTAGGTATCCTCTGAAGTACCTGGAGCAACACAGTGCCTCCAGACCCCAACCCAAAGACTTTCTGTGGTGCAGCATCACATCTGAATGTGGCCCATCTGAATGGTCAGAGAAATAAATTTGCAGGACTCCAAGGAACTTTGAAATAGATTGTTCATGCTAAAATGTGATACTACTGACCACCAGTAGTGTGGAAAGGCAGCGGACCCCTTTCCTTTCCTATTCCATAGAACAGTCCTGCCAGAGGTTTCTTCCCCCAGGCATGGGGCCAGATCTTCTGGATTTGCCCTAACTGCTTCCCTACGTGCTGATCAAAGCACAAGAGCTGTTCAGTGATGCAGCATATAGTGATTGGACACAGGGGAACAGTTCTAGACTAAAGGAGGTGATATTTAGATGATACTATGGGGAAATTTCTCACTGAAATGTTGGTGAGGCCCTGGCACAGGCTGCCTGCTGAAGCTGTAAGTGCTCCACCCCTGGAGGTGCTTGAGGCCAGGTCGGATGGGGCCCTGGGCAGCCTGAGCTGGGGGGTGGCAGCCCTGCCCATTGCAGAGGGTTGGGGCTGAGTGGGCTTGGAGGTCCCTTCCAATCCAAGCCATTCTATAATTCTATGATACTAATGGCTACAGAAAATATTCCTGAAGTGAGATGAGGTAGTTTCACTAGGATGCTGCAAACCAATGGGTTCATGACTGCTGCTAACATTTTAGCATCCCGATTCATATTGAAATGGTATTTCAGGGTGCACTAATGTCAGGTATCCAAGTCAAATCTTGGAAGCCTTCGGAGCAACTCTGAAGATGTCCACCATTTCCAGCATACATGCATGCTCAATTTTTCTCACAAAAATGTACAATTTTCCTGTGTTCAGTCCTGTTGTTCTCCATGCTTTTATCTCAATTTTTAAAAGCAGCAGTTCCAGTGCTTGGGTACATCCTATTCCTGGGCAGGGAAGCAGGTTGGATATGGGTGCTATGTGTGCTGAGTTACCTGTGTACAATCACACCAGCTTAACTGCCTGAACCTTCAGACTCGCACATTTGTGAGGTCATCTGCTGGCAGTATCTCTTCAAGCCATAAGACCTCTTAGCTATAAAATTCATCTTTCTTTAAGGGAATAAACCTAAAAAGGATGAGTTGAGATTTTAATGCCCTTAAAATGGTATATTTAAATATTTCTCATTTTAAATGAGGTTCTTCTGCATCTTGAAGAGCGAGGAATTCTTCAGACTGCAGCCATGGACATACTGCGGTTCTGGTCCCCATTCCCCCTCCCCACTACAGACAAAACTTCACACGAAGCAACACAGGGGGCTGTCCCATCTGCTAATGCTCAGTGCTTGAGCTAGCTGATGATCAGGTCAGGAGCTGCAACCAGTACAGGTACGATAGAACCTTGCTTAAAATGCTGAGTTGAGACACATGGGCTGTTACATGAAAACTGCATTAGTTCAGGCCTGGGCCAATGCTGACCAACTCTATTCAAGTATGTTCACAATGATCTATCTAACTTTCCTTTTCAGAAGGCAAGAGGATCAGGAGCCTAGGACCTAGCCTGGATTCCACCACTGTGGAGTCAGTTTGTGAATGGGATATGTACCGAGGACTCCTGAGCTCCCAGATAAACACCTCATTTCAGATGCAGCTTCTATTTCACTAATGCATCACCTGTGCCATCCTCTGAGCTTTTGAGATGGATTACCTGAATTACCACCTGTAATCCCATTGCAGCTATCCAATCATGGCAGCTTCTGATAGCTATCACTCTCACCAAAAACTCTATGTAAAAGTAGTTAAAGCCTGTGCCACACAGTCCCTCTACGAAAATACCACAGATTAGACAAAATAATGTTATTGATTTTTGTTGTTTACTACTGTAAAGATAGCTTCCCTCTGTTTCTTCTTTCTTTTCCTAACTAATTAGGTTTCTGAAGTCTTCCTATGCATCAGCAAAAAAAAAAAAAAAAAAAAAAGTGTGTGAGCTTCCTCTTAGTGCAACTTAGCAGCACTTAGGCAAAAATCTTCATTTTGCAAGCAGAAATATTTGTCCCCTGGGTTTTGATCTTTGTCACTTTTAAGCCTTATCCAATCTTAAAAGCTTTTATATGTTTCTTTACTAAGTCACAAGGGGATTTTATTACTGTTGAGCTTTGCAATATTTTCATGGCTGTAGGCCCTGTTTAAAAGTAGGAAGTCGTGCTTTGTACATGATATGCACCGTTCAAGCATGAGATTGGAGACTGAGTAGAAACCAGATAGTGACAGCTTCATCTTACATACAAGCAGCAGCATTCTAGCAACTGATTCGATGTTATGACAGTCACTTCTGAAGACACATAAAGAAGACAGTAATTAAATCTTCTTTGAAAAAGATGTACCTGGGCAGATTTGAGAACCGTGTTTGGCTTCTGGGGTGAGCAAAAATAGTTAAGAAAGGTTTCCCTCCATAATTCTTCTACACTATCTGTTCTGCCCTTAGAATGATGCTTCAAGCAGATGACAGGCTTAAGTATTTTGGTACACGGATGTAAGTACAACAAAAGGGGTTATCCTGTGCTATCCCTCTCCTGCTTTCAGTGCAAACGGCATTATCTATGAAACAAAAGAATGTGGCCAATATCTGGCATCTATGATCTCTACCTAAAAATGTCTCCAGTTGATATGTAGTAAGGAAACTTAGCAGACTTTATAATGCTGTGAAACAATTTAGATCAAATGCAAGTCCTTTACTGTCTTAGAATTACTGTTTTCTCCATGAAGGCCCATCCCTGCAGATCTGCATGAATTGGCTTTGCAGGAGCCAGCAAGTTTGCATGGGAAAACAGTCAGTAGAGAAGAATACATCTGAGAGAGAATAATTACATACTGAGAGGTACTGTGAAAGTCACATAGGAATTAGGTATGATAACTCAATGAATGCCTCTTAAGCCTCTGAGGAGGAAGAACTAGGCTGCTTGTACTTGAGCTTTCACAGCACATTTCACAGCAATGGGTGTTCCTTGGGAATCTTCACCTTTTTTTTTTTAATTTGTTTATAATACTCATACACTTTCTTATAAATAGCTACTCATTTTTTTGCATTGCATAACAGGAGGGCAGATGTGGCATTCAGGGACATGGTTAGTGGGCATGTTGGTGATGGGCTGACAGTTGGACTAGATGATCTTGGTGGTCTTTTCCAACCTTAATGATTCTGAGATTCTATTAACAGAGTTCCCCAGAGCTGTGTACACGCAACCCCACAGAGTATACCCCACTGGACAGTGCTGTAAAGGAAGACAACACTTGAGGAAGAATAAGAGATTGAGCCCCTTCATTTCTTCATCTGATCTTCATAGACAATGGGGGACCAGCTGTGATCACCATAAACCTGGCTTCCCTGGACTGCCACCATAGCATCATCCCTGTCCCCTTCAGAGATCCAGGGAGTCAGAAGCAGAAAGAAAATAGAGGTTCAGTAATTCCAGGGTCCTGACTGATAATTAAACAACCCAAGCTGAAGCTTAGATCTCCTTCCTACCACATTCTTAGCAAACAGAGATACTTAGATTGCACTGTGAGAAAGCTTCCAGGAAGGAAAGAGCACTCTACCCCTTTATCTAGGAACCCAGCAACTAAGTGTCCAGGTATAAAGAAAAATTATTTTACCCTTTATTATCTGATAATTCTCCCAAACATCTCCTTATGTCACCTTTTTAACAGCTGTTGGTATGCTGAAAGATTTATTCATCTCCTCATCCTTTCGAGGTTTGCTACATCTTTCTCATTTCTTATTCTTTTCAAATCAGATTCTCTGCCTGCTCCAGCTTGTTCTTCTCCTCAGGCCCTGTTGTAAAAATGGCTTTCCGGGCCTTGTTAGTGCTTCTTACTGTGTTTCTTTCAAAGAGGAAGCCTACCCCACAATCAAAAGCATCAGGCTCTCAGCTTGTAAAGAGCCACTAAAGAACCTTCATACTTCCATGCTGCCCTGTTACCTACTCGATTACACTTTATTTTGTATTGCTATCCGTTAGGCTTCCTTTCTCATATTTCTGATCTAAGACCAGCTCTTACCATTGTCTAGGTCCTTTATTGTTGTATCTCTGTCCTTCAGGGTGCTTGTAACTCTTCAAGTCTGATTATCCCCAGGATGGCTAAGTCTATCTCTTATCATTGCATCTTAGTTGTTAATGAAGGTTTGGAGTAGATCGTGACCATTCATTGAGCAGAGTCACTTAACCACTTCATAGCAGCTAGGTAACATATACAACAACAATTTGCACCATATGACCAGAGAAAGCCATCTTGCCTATTCAGGGCCTGTTTGTAGAATGTAAGATTTCTGGTGGATGACATCTAGTCTGCTTTCAATATGTGTTGTGATGAGTACTTTTTCAACTAAAAAGGCAATATCTTGAACTCTATTTTACTGCTCCTTAGCTGTTTCTACTGTTAGATGATGGAACATCAAGACTGAAGATGGCTTTTATTTCGTAGATAAAGAGCCATTTAGTGTATATGGTGTCTGTCTTTGACATTGGGTGGAAGTAGTTATCAGGGAGAGCTTCAGTGCAGACAGCTTTACTTATACTTCTCCTAGTACTTTTCCACCTACCAACTACTTCAAACTCAGGGGCTACCCATTGAAATGGTTGCCACAGAGAAGAGTGCCATCTGACTGATGTCTTGTCCCAGATCCACACTTCTGAGCAGAAAGAACAAGAAAACAACCAACCCCCTTTCTGCTCTTGTCAAAGAGATAAAATTATTCAGCTGAAGGTACATCATCTTCCATTTCTTGCCTGTAACAAATATGAGGCACGCAGAGCTTAAAATTGACACTCATGCTCACTTCAGCAAAGATTGAAGGCCTATGTGGGAGGTTCACTGAGTGTGTAGAGGGGAAGTTATTCTTTTGTAAGATTTTGAGAGTTTCTATACAGTTTGGAAATTGTGTTGCAGGCAGCAATTTTATTAGGAAAAAAAAAAGAAAAAGAAGAAAAAGAAAAAGAAAAAGAAAAAGATATATGTACTCAAGCTGTTGGAGTTTTAGCTGACAAATTGACCAAGATTACCTTCAGTGACATCAATAGAGACTACAGCCAGAGCTGGACTTAACTATAGTTTTCTATGAGGGATTTTCTAGCACTCTGATGCCCCTAGCATCTTCATATTTAATTCAACCACAGAATGAATTCAGATTAATTATAAAGCTATTTCTCCAAGGTTTCTCCCTCTGCACATATTCTGATGTTTCATGAATGTACCCGTCACTCTGACAATGGATTACAGTGCTCCAAGTTTCTGAGAGGAGCTCATCCGTGACTCCAACATCTATGGAGGGCACAGGTAGCATTCAGAAGGTATCAGAGATGGTGATCTCTCTGCTGCTGGTAGAAGAACCAAGGTAATGAGTTGGAACTACATGACTTTCAGATGGTTCAACACCAACCTCTGGGCATCGCAAATAATCACATTTTCTCTTATGCTTTCCCAAATAGCCGAAGTACATTGCATGGATCTGGAAACACAATGCCTCCCAGGGTTGTGACTGTGCTGTGAAGTCTCATTTTCCTCACCACAAAAAAAATTGTGTCTTGCTGTTTCTCTGGGCCTGGAGATGTGAAGATTTTCTTGGTTGCCATTCAAGCCAGTAAAAGAGGTTGGCTGTGCTACAGAGACTGACACCAGAGGAGAAAAGAAGTTTGGCAGGGGTAAGAGGGTAGTCATTTTAATTAGGCAAAAACCCCTGGGAGATTTTTGCACTGTATATTTCTCAAGCATTCCTAATGCTGATGCTAACAAAAGGTTGCAATGATAGAATAAAGGTGCAGTGCTAATGTATTTTGGGTTCATGTCTCCCACTGGCTTTACTACAGCAAGCTGCTGATACGGGGTAGCCTTTAAACAGGACTGGCCTCAAAATACACTTAACATAGTAGGGCACCTTTCTCTTTTAATCCTTTGTTGCCTTGGGTTATTTTTCTTCCTCACATGCTTCATCTTATTAACCGTTATAAAAATGTGGGGGTTGTTGGGAGGTACAAAGAAGACACTACAGGTGAGTTGCTGAAATTCAGAACTTTCTCAATTCTTTCCACTGAGCACTTTCATGTTCTTAGTTATTCTTACTCAAGAACTTCCAGTGTTTACAAGAATGCAGTTCATAGCACTAATTAAACACTCTAGGCATGAAGAGAACCTGAAGATATTCTGGCAGTGATATCAAACTGGTCTTTGTGATACCAGACAAATATATAGATCTGTCTTGTAAGAGTTGTTGTTGATTCGGTTTTGGTTTTTAATTGAATCTACTTCTTTGAAGCCTCTTTCAAGAATTCAGTTTTTTGGCTTTTTCACATCTGAGGAGGCTCTAGTCATTGATCTTTTAGCCTCACGCTTTGGATGCTACCTAAGGCCAATGGCAACCGCTTAGACTTTAGAGGCAGATACTGAGCTGCTCTCAGAGTAAAGTTTACTATGTCATCAACAGTTTTTTCATTGCAGCCTATCTAATTTCCTTAACCTGCCTTCCTGAATCAGATGCAGAGATACAACATTTTCTTCTCACAGCGGGGAAAATGGTGGGTAAGGTTTTGAGTTTGGAAGTGGCAGAAGGTGTTGGTGGAAGAGCAGATACATCATAGATGTCTCAATAGTTTATGTAGCTGAATGATTCATTTCACTTATATTTTATAAACACTAATCCTAAAAAAGAAAAATCCAAACAGGCATATTGTTAGAAATGGAAACTCATTCAATGAAATAAAAATTCACTTCAGGCTGCTAATTTGTGAACTAATGAACTCTTTCTCAACATAAAAGTTACATTAGATCTCTATTAAAATATTAAGGAGAGAAGACAACAAAGTCAGAAATGGCATTATGACTTTATTTCCCACACACCAGATACTACTATATGTGTTTGAGAGCGTGGCAGAAGGAATCTGTTATAGATTATAATGGAAAGGAAATTAGATCTAAAGATGTTGCTTGATTTAACAGTCAGAACAACAACATCATAAACGGAAGAGCCTGAAAGAGTACCTCTGAGTCTTTGTCGGCAGCAAACACAAAGGAGTTCTTCTGCAGAATATCCTGTGGAGCAGTGGCATGGTGATGTGGACTGTCTTCAGAAAAATGACTAGAGACAACATTATGATTAGGCCTCTGTGAGTCAGAAGCTGTGAGAGCCCAAGTGATTGAGACTGCCCCTGATGTATGGTAGTACTGTAGTCCTCAATCCATTTTCAGTTTTACTCTCCTGCTTCAGCTTCAGAAACTCAGAGGAGTTTTTACAAACTTTTCGGAGAGGTGATAATATTTCTAAGAAAAATTGTATGAGAACAGAAGGTTTGAAAAAATGAAGAATGCATTATTAGGAAACCTAGAGATAAAAAAATTGTCACTGAATGTTTTCCTGAACAAGAGTTGAAAATCTGAGCAGTTAAGTGAAATCAAAGAAGAGGAACTGTGTCCTTAACATTTGCACAAGTGACACAAACCAGTATGTCACTTGTTTTCCACAATCTTTTTCATGTAATTTCCAGATTTTAACATTTCACTTACAGAGCTACATTTAAAAAAAAAAAAACACCATACAGTGTTTTAATTTCAGAATGTGACTTCAGTCTCAGAAAACTCTATTTGGTCTCAAAACCAGCAAGTACAGTTCTTAGTAAAACCAATCATGTAGAAGTGTTGCAAAGCAATATCGTCCAATCTGAACAACAGTTCTCCTTACTGCCACAGAGCTTCAATACACATGAAAGCTTTGATACTATTTTTGAGCACCATATTGAGTCAAAATCTGAAAAAGTCTCTCTGGGACAAAGTCATTTGGATTAGCTTGGGAAAGGACTCCTTGTATTTTTCTCTCTAACAAGTGGAAGCTGTTTCAGGCCACAGAACTATCTTCTGATGGCTAGAGCACAGAGCCTTTCAGTTGAGCACTCCAAATCAAGTGGGGTAGAAGGGAGTCCTAAATTTAAGGGCTTTTCTTGATTTGAAAGCCTCAAAGGGCACTCCTTTTAGGGTATTCAGAGATTTACTTTTTACTCCTGGAGGATTATTCTCTGAAGGAATGGAAAACGCCTTCAGGGTTTTCTTGGGGGGTTTGTTCTCTTCAGATGAGTCTTGTCCTTTCACTTGTTCGTCATTCAGACATCAGCCTTCAGGGAAATGCTATAGACAACAACAGAATCGGCAGGGAGATGCAAGGGCAAGAGCTTTCGCAGGAAAACACAAGTTCACCCTGCTCTCTGATTTTCTATTGCATCTTGGTGTGTTTGTTTGGAGTAAAGTAGGGAAATAAGGTTTTCAGAACTGTTAATTGGGCATAAATCTTTCTGAGAAGAGGGCTTTGGTGAAACACAGGCTAGCAAGGGTGAGAAGGAAAGGAATCTTCCATTAGGGAAAAGGTGACTGACCTGTGGAAGATCACTTTAAGGAAACTGTAAAGAATGCACATATGTTGGAGAAGATTAACAGGATGGGGCAGTGTGTTAAGGTCAAGCCTTAAGACTGTCCTGTGACAGATCTAAATTTTTATTGCATTGCTATTTTTCTTCATCAAATCAGTAGTGCTTCCTGAGTAACTCAGAGGCCTGGCATCTCCTCACAGGCAGTAAGGAACTGTCAAGGTTTTGGGGTGCCTGCTTTGGACAGTACTCTGAAATTCCCAGAGCTAGTATCCTTTTGGCTCAGCAGCATTTCATGGGTGGGCAGCCAGGAGAAAAGGAAGTTGACAAGAAACCTGTTTCCCTTAGACTGTGTTAGAAAATCAATACAGACTCTTGATATGGCTTTATTTCATTGGACTGACAAAAAGAAAAGAAAAAGATTCCACTGAAAATGTTCTGCTCAGATTTTGGCAAAGAATATGAGAAAAAAAGAGATGTACATAGGTTCATGAAAGTCCACTGAACATTGTATGTAGGTTGCTCTGAAAGTAATGCTTCCTGTTTATTTTCATGGAAACTATAACAGATACAAAGAGTGCAATAATACTATTTGATAGAGAAATTCTCAGCTGCAAAACACTACTATTTTTCAACATAATCAACACCGATATGTACACATTTTCTTCAGAGATGAACAAGAGCCTGCATGTAGTGGGTGTAATAATCTGCCCCAGTAGAGGTGACACACTGTTTCACAGCTGCCATTGCTCGGAAAAGTTTGCCCACACAAGCCATCTTTCATTGATCTGATCAGACAGTACACAGAAGGTGCCAAATCCAGCCAATATAATGGGTGTGGTAAGACAGTGCAGCCAAGACTGTCCATGTGCTTCATGGTTTTCAGACTGAGATGGGGCTTGAAATTATTATTGCATTGGAAGAGAAAGGTCGTATTCTTCTCTAGCCTGACTGCAAGTTTGAGCCTTCAGCTTGCTATGTAGTGGTCAGAGGTGATTGTTTGCTCAGGTTCCATGAAATTCAGAAGGATTGTTTTTTTCCAATTACAAAACAAATGAACAAACAAACAACAACAAAAAAAAAAACAGCACGCATCTCCTTACCCACTAAAGATTGCATCTTGAACTTTCTCTTTGATGTGGAATTCAAGTGTCCCCACTCCGTGGTCTGCTGTTTTGACTCCAGCTCGTAGTGGTGACATCACATCTCATCACTGGTAATGATGTGATCCTGGAAACAGTCACCTTCATCCTCATATTGGATCCTGTCAAATTTGCTCATGATGATCTTTCTGTTCCTGTGTGAGCATTCCTGGAACCCACCTGGTGAAAACTTTCTGGAATTCCAATATTGCCATCATTGTTTCCAAGATACTGAAGTTGATATTCAGCTCTGTATACAGTTTCTAGACCAGTTCACACAGGTGAACTGATTATGATGATTTCCTTGTTTCATGGTGTGACAGCTCTGTGTGGCTATTCAGAACTTGGCTTGTCTTCCGCATCACGTCACTACTGTTGAAATGTACCACACACCACCTCACTGTGTTCAGATCCACTGGTTGGTCTCCACAAATGTTCAGCAAGTCAATGGATGTCAGTGGGTGCTTTTTTCATATGGTGGAATTCAGTGCCGCACCTTTGCTTCATATGGACTTCCGTGATAGATGCCATTCTGTCAGACTGCCTCTATACTGCCATCTGTCACATGTGACAATAGCATGGTAGGAAGGTTCAACTTCCGCTACCGTACCACCAACATCCATCTCTGACATTGTGGGCCAACATAATAAAATAGAAGGCATTACTTTCAGAGCAGCCCTCAGCAGTCATCTAGCATGTGATAAGATGAAATCAACAGAGAGGAGAACCTACCAAAAGAAAGAGGGTTTGCAGTCAGAATACTGTCCCTTGGCCATAGGCCACTGCCTGTAAAGGATTACCTCACTGAAGCCTTACAAAGGACCATTTTTTCTGCCTGGGTCTGCCTCTCCATAAAGGTTGTGCTAAGGTCAGATTTTCTGCAGCCTGGGGGAAGCTGGTGCTTCAGAACTGCCTGAGGAGTATCTAGGACAGCAGTTTGCAGCCTGCAGGCTGTGGTCCCCTGGGGCTCACTGCTGTTTCTAAGGGATGAGTGAAAGGTGGCTCAGAATAGAAAGGTCAGTACACTCGGAGCAATTTTTCAGGGATCTAAAGCTCTGTTGGCAAACTGCAGGGAGCCAAAAGTTATCACTCCAGAAATAATTGTGGAAATAAAGCATGGCCTTAGTTCTTGTGCTGAGGCTTGTACATGTGAGCCCTGTGGCTCCAGTATGTCTCATGTCTGAGCCAGAACTAGTCACTCCTCTCAGCAAATTTGTGCACAATCCCCTAGCAAGTAGATCTGAATATTTGTCCAAGCCTGCAGCCACTGGGATACACAGAGGCTGAGCATTTCAATGCTAATTATTTGCCTCTTGATAGAGCTTTCTGTCAGGGCTCCATAGACATTAGATCAAAACTGTTAAGCCCTTCACATGCATCATCCTGAGCTGACTTTCAGCTCATCTCCATGGCCAGGATTTCCTCAGAGCTCTCTGTTCTTTGATGTGGTGAATGCTGAAGACCTTGCTGCTGTGCTTGCATTTTGAGCATGAGCTGAGCTAACTGCTACCAGTCCAGGTGCTGAGCATCTGGAAAATCATTATGGGATCTTTAATTCACAAACATCCAATTCATAGCCATACCAGGGATCATGGGATCATCAGGTATCCCTACTTGGACCAGGTCTCTCTAAGGACCTCTGTGAAACTGATGAAACTTTTGCCAGTGACCATAGTAAAAACAAAATTCACCTCCGAAGCATCTTCTCCTGAGGAGTGTGATGTGCAACTGTTCAGTCGGTGTATCACCTAGACTACTGACACACTGAGACCTCTGATCAGCACTGGTATATCAATATTAAATAATAGCACTAAAAAAGGAGGGAAAGAATTATTCAATTTCGACAGTAGCAATAAAACAAGGAGTAATCCATTAAAGCAAAAAAAAAAATCAAATTTACATTATTTAATTCACTGTGTGATTTAACTCAGTGAAGTGCTTAAGGATCCATTTTGCATGAAAAGTGCCATAAAAGCAAAGCTTTATTGTCGCACATTTATCTTGGGTGTTAAGAAAAAAATTTGGATGCACAAGTACAACCAAGAGTGAAGCTTTGCCTGGTAGGAGAGCATGCTCAGGAATTGGAATATGAAAAGAGATAAGGTTGTACCTCCTTCACATAATGCAGGTTTCAAGGTGATTATCTGGGTGTAAATACTGCCTTAGGAAGTCTATGGGCTTTCACTGACTTCAGAGAGGTTAGAGATAGGGATTTCAGTTATTACCCTATGTATTTTGAAGTGTGAACCATGAGAGGGGGAAAAATACAATAGCAACAATGTAATATATATTTCTTTCTGTGTTCAGTGTCTAGCCAGATGAAACCTCAAGCTCTCAAATTATTACAGTTTTGAGGTGTAATGTTGTAAATAGTAAATAATAGTGGGTTCAGCTTGCCTCTTCACTTCCCCTGTGTAATTTCTTCTACTGTGTTAACTTCATTAAAAAATGAGAGTAAAAAATTGATTTTTCTAGGTCCAAATGATGAACACCTCTGTCCAGTGCAAAGCAGTGCAAAATTATTGTAATCAGAAAACTCTTTAACTCAAGGAGAAAATGGAGCTCAGAATTTTATTTAAGGATGTCAGTTCAGTACTGAATGTTACAGATGAGTCTCTCTCTTTTATAATAATTGTGAGGCCTTAAGTTGCACCAGAGGATGTTCAGGTTGGATATTAGGAAAAATTTCTTCTCTAAAAGAGTGGTGCTGTGCTGGCACAGGCTGCCAAGTAAGGTGGTGCAGTCGCTGTCCCTTGAAGGTGCTCCAGAACCATGTGGATATGGCACTGCGAACATGGTCACTGAGCATGGTGGGCATGGGCTAATTGTTGAACTGGATGATCTTAGAGGCCTTTTCCAACCTTAACAATTCGGTGGTTATATGATTCTATGACACTGGTGCTTTCCAAAGAGGAATGATTTTGAAATCCTACAGGACTTAAGGGCACTTGCGGTGTATTACTCTGTCACTAGAGGTTTCTTTGTGAGATTCAACTCATGAACATCCCCAGTCTACAAGTGAAATGAAGTAGAAGCTCAAATGATACATTTCTTGTTAGTATTTTTTATTCTTATAGCAGTTTACACAGCTTGGTACTTCTGTGTTCTCCACGATCTCATGAAAGATTGGGAAGTCATTGATTCATTAATATTCAGCAACTAAAAATACCCACTGCTCCTGGCTTAGTAGCAATACTTCTCCCTCTGCATTAAAACATACAAGACAAAAACATAAGCTTCCAGTATGTTTTAACTTGTATATACTAGAGGCAATATTTGTTGTCAGTATATTCCCTTCTAATAAGGAATTGTTTAACTAAATAAGTGTCTTTAAACCAAGTACTGCTTTAAAGAGGGCTGGAATCAATATAGTCAATACACAGCTAAAAGTAAAATATTGCAGTTTTAGTAATGGTTAATAAGATGATGCTGTATTTCATGTTTACTTTTATTTCATTATTGGCACTTGTATTTGTGGTTCTTTAGCATCACTAAACCTTAAACCAAAACCAGAATCAGAACCCATCTTAGCTGTTGTGCAGGGTCACAATGAGAAAGACTTATACTTACAGATATTAGGAGGGGAAAGTAAGTCCCAGAGTAAGTTACTCAACTTTACATGGTTGATCAGTGGCAGACTGCTGCCTGGATCTCTTCTGTCCTCACTGGCTGTGAGGACTGTGCTGGATAATATCATATATATACATATATATATTTTATTTTTTTTAATGAAGCCCCTCAATCCTCCATACAGATCAATAAGATCTCCTGAGTTAGGTTTTCTTCTGTTGTTGTTGTTCTTCTTAGCAATAATAATAACAGTACTAGTGAGACTGATCCCTAAATTACAACATATAGAAGACATACCTCAAATCACATTATTTGACTTTCTGGTCCTGTTCATATCCTCATTCTATATCTGAACAACCATTCCAATCTGAAAAATATCCTTTGCATATATAAAACCTTTCTCTCTACCTGGCTGCTCTGATGGAACAGTACTTGCTGCTGCTTGGCTTCTGGCATACAGGAGCTATTTCCAGCCATGCCATTGGCTGCTTCAACTTCAGTTTGCTCCCTTCTTATATTTCTCACTTTTCCCTTCTTTTCTCCCCTCCCATGCAACATCTTCACCTTCATAAATCAAGGCAAATCAGCACATTGCCTGAGAAAGCTTGGGAATGCCAGTCTTAAACAACCTGCCACATGCTAGGATCAGTAACCCCAGGCCTCCCACCCAGCAGCCTGCATGACATCGAAGGAAAGGCACGCAGAATTTAAGAGCAGAGAGGTATACTTCTGAGCTGTGCTTTGTCATACTACTCTCTCTGCCCAGAGCACAATGATAATCTTTCTAATCACATTAAATCATCTTTCATTTTAACAGACTTCGTACCTCAGGAAATATCCCCTGAATGAATCACAAAAACATCTTTCCATCTCTAAATTACAAATTAAATGAATGACAATTGAGCAAAGAGCTACCACTAATACAGCCTCCCTTCCTACTGCCTGTGGATGTTCTCTGATCATCTTCCTTTCATTCCTTGCCTTGGGATCCAGGCAAGGATAAAGACATGTATGAGTGGTCTGCAGAACTTTTTCTTCAGGCCATGGATATTAGTAAAAAAATCTCAGAAAGTGATGTGTTGGAACTGATTGCTCAGGGAGGTGGTGTTCCAGAACCATGTGGATGTGGCATGGAGGACATGGTCAGTGTGCATGGTGGGGATGGGCTGATGGTTGGACTAGGAGATCTTAGAGGTCTTTTCTGACCTTAATGATTATGTGACTCTGTAATAAAGTTCCAACAAGAGGTTTCACAGTCATGTGGCTTCCAAGAGTTTATCTGACTCTTGCTGATGGATGCTGAGATTCATAATCAATGCTCCTAACTTTGTCCTTGATGTTTTTTTTGTCTCTGGCATCCAAGCAGACAATATGTCCAGGTTCTCCCATATGCCAGTGCTCTCAAAGGCTGGACATTGTACTGGATGTCCCCCCATCCCATTAGCCATGGAACTGGGCCAAACCAGCTCGTAAATAGTTGACACGTGAAGATTTTTAAGCTGAACATTGTAAAGGACTGTAGTTATATTTGTCTTTTCAGCTGTAAATGTAGGCTTACTTCATCCATCGCTCAGAATTTCAGTGTCTTCTGGAGATCGTGTCATTTTGAAGTTCTTGAGTTTCCAAGAAGTATGCTCCCGCTGAGCTTTTCCTCCTCTCAAAATTGATTTCAAGATATTTCAGCTGAACTTCATCTGAAGTTTCTAGGACAAGTTGGCTTGAGGATAAGATATAGTAAAAACAAAAACAAAATAAGGCAATGGAAAAAAACTTTCAGGATACCACACTGGTGAGGTTTCCATCCATGTGGAGATCCAGCCAGAGGCTGTGTCAGACAATAAACCTCCAGCCAGATATGCCACCCTTCCTCCCCAGCAAAAATCACAGTGTCTTGGAAACAGCAAATGGTGAACAACAACAGAAAAACTGTTTTATCTTATTTTCTTCAGAGTATTTATGAACATAATCCATTCTGAGGATGGAGAGAAATCTCATTCAGAGACACGTGTTGATTTAAAGTGAGCACATAAATCCATTTTGGGGTTTTCTACCTTTCATGGCACTTTTCTCCTGAGATTAGATATTGGTAAATCTTGAACTAGAGCTTTGTATCCAGCTCAAATAGGTTTTGCAGAAATGTAATTGAAGCTAGAGCACAGACATCCATGTGGGAAAGGATTCAGAGTTAGATATAAAGAATAAAAAAGAAAAGAGGAAGAACTAACTGATGAGGAAAACAAGGCATTATGGAATCACACGAATGCATTAAATGATGGAATATGCCCCCTGCTCTCAAAATTAGCTGCTTCATTAGCAACGGCTCTGCTCAGTCAGGGAAGTTAATTAAAGTCTGCAGATGAGTGTGTACAGAGAGAGCAGCCACACCACAGGCAGGCTGTGTCTGCTTCATGCAGGCTGGAAAACAAAAATTTGTCCTCTTCCATTTCCATGTCTGGAGCAGGTATGCTCTTACACCTCCATTACAGAAGTGGCAATCAGTTTCTGGGTCTGCCATCTAATTCCTGAAGACATGCACTATACCATGCATTCTGCCACAGATGGAAGGTGTATGTAGGAAGCTGCAGACAACCCCTGTGTGAGGTGACCATTAACAGACATGACATATATCAGATATTCAGATGGACAGATATAGTCAACTTCAACATTTCTGAAATTCCCCCAATTTCAGTTTTATTACACAAAAAAAGGGAGAAATTAGCCCAGAATACCTTGAAATATAGGGCCAAATAAGACTCCACTGCTTACAGTAAAAACTGGTTGGACTCATTCTACCAGCTCTGCAGGAGAAAAGAATCCAGAAATACAACCTTCTGAAGGCAGAGGAAACAGTGGGGCAGGATTGGGCTTCCCCCAGCACTAGCAAGTAACTTGTAAAATTATACTCAGAATTAATAACTCTGAGACTTAACCCCAGACTGAGGATAGGTACAGCATGTTTCAGGGAAATTGCCTGGCTGCTCAGCCAGTGCTTAACATGGGCGAACATGAATGTACATAGAAAAATGGCAAGGTTAATTGAAAACCTTGGCTTCAGATTATGAATGACTCAATACAAAACTCTGCCAGCATTTCTGCTCCCTGCCCACCACAGGTGAGCAGGAGACCAGAGGCAGGTGAGAGTGTTAATAATTTCAAGTGAATACTGGGGGTCTCAGTCAGCAAAGCTACTCTGAGGCTTAGAGTTAAAGAACACCCCAGCTAAAAGGAGAAAAACAACAAACAAACAAACAAACACAACCAAAATACTTAAAAGAAAAAAAATGGGGGGTAAAAAATGCAATATTATAAAACAAGCTCAAAACAACTAAACTGACTTATTGAAGGATTTGTAAAAACAAATAAGTAATGCCTCCAGGGCTTTCAGGCTTTGTCATACTTTGCTTGAATGGCTTGGTGAGTGGAGCTGCAAGGGAATAAAAAAAAAATAATAATCAAACCCTAGGCCAGCAGGCTGTGATTTCTCAGGGGAATGCTCCAAAGATGTCAGTGCAGGGCTGCATTCAGCAGCATGGTGTGCACTGGCCATGCGTGACTTAGAGTCTTGAATCACTGCACTGCAATGGACTCACGTGGGCATTTGGTTTTGCTCACTCTTAAGCTGACATCCACTTCCAGTCTTCAGACTAGCACTGAGATGAAGGTTTGGGCAAAAAAACACAGGAGCGATACTGTTTGAATCCAACAAGCGCTTTTCAGTGAATGCTTGCTTGTTTTCCCTTCCTTTTGTCTGTGTTTAAGATCCTTTTGGTGTTTGTTTTCCAGAAATAATTTAGCAAAGCAACTTTGCCAGAATGAATGCACATGAAAAATGAATGTTAAGACTGAATCTGCAAAATATTCACTGAGAGTAAATTTCTTATTGTGCAAGCAAGTGTAAAATTCATAATTTGCTCTGTATTTTGTTACATAAATTATACAATCAGGGCACAGTAACAATATGAAGAGAATTATGCATCTAACCAACATTGCATGCATTCCAAATATCCTCAACAAATTGCTTGTGAACAACCTACCAGCTACGAATTATTTGCTAGCAAAACTTATGAATTATTTTAAATAAGAAATAAATTTGAGAAAATCCTTCAATCTATTCCCAGACAATCTGTAAATAGAAAGAGAGAGTAAAAATGAAAAGAAATATGATCCATTGTGTTTAATTCACCCAACCAACTCCATAATTGACCATTCAACTGATTAAAAATCCATCAAGGAGAGGCTCTTGAGGATGGAGTATCTGGTGCAGATGTCAGACTGTGACAAAATCAGAAGCTTCATTTGGACAATCACATGGAAAGTGACATGCTAAAAAGTAACTCTAGTGTGAAGAGCCTCCTACAGGGAGAAAATCAGAGTTTAGATATATCTGCAAAGCCTCCTCAAGCCCTGCCCCCTTCAGTGAGGTAAGTAAGACACAAAGATTGTAGAAACCTTTGCAAACAGTTGCCTTTGTTATTTCTTCTCAGACTGTATAAACTACCTCTCATCTTCATCGAACCAGGGAGCTGTTCTTTGAATCTCCAGCTTTCAGACTTGCTGAGGTATTTAGTGCTATCTGCTGTTTCAAGTACTAAGCTGAGGAGACAGGACGTCTGAAAGCTGCTTTCATCTCTAGTTTGAAATGTGTAAATTATTTCATCAGCTTGTACTGTTTTTCTAATGGCCTTCTTGCCCCATTGCTTTGGTTGAAACTGGAATTGGTTGGGTAAGGGCTGTCTTTTCCTGAGCTGAGAAAGGACACATACCAGAGTGGTTCTTACCGCAGCCTCCTGAGAGCAAGACATCAAAATCAATCTCCTTGTTTAGATTGCCACAGTTAATAGACAGAGGCACTCATTCCACCTTTCCAAAATACGTATCCTAGAATGGGCTAGAACATCCCTGTTGTCTTTCTACAGTGTAGAGAGAGAATCCTTTCAGCTCCTTGGTGTACATGCTCTGCTTTCATATTGCTAAAATCAGCTGAAGTAGATCCCTTTCCCCATATTCATACAGAACTTCACACAACGCAGACCAGATCTGCTTTAGAAGTTTATTATGGATAATAACCAATGAGAGAAAACCTAATTAAAATTGCCTGTAGGGATTGCCATCTATTCTAGGTGTTCAAGGCTTTTAATGTAAAGAACGGGAAGATAATCATCCTTAAAATTCCTTCTAGTATTAAAATTCAAACACAGAGAGACAGAAAGTACAACAATAGAAACACAGGCTCTAATTGTGTCTTCAAATCCCAACAGGCACACTGTTAGCATGGATACAATAAGGCTGGATAATAAATCAAGGTAGATGAATGGCTTGTAAGAAGAAAAAAACCTCTTGAAGTACGCTTGAATATGTATTCAGAAATGTTACTCCACAAGAAAGGGAAGGAAAGGAAAAGAAACTTAGTTTTGTACTACTGTGTTCACAAAGCAGTGGCTTCTGAAGGAATTCAGAAAACCAGTTCATGGTCACGAGATTTCTGTCTATCTGCATGAGAAATGCAAAAGTTCTTTATTGCACAAATATTACAGGTCCTCCCAGAAATGAGCTCGCTGCAGTTACTGTCACAAAATCCTAAAAAGAGTGTGGTGTTGCTCTGTTTTTTGGGTCCTCCTGGAAGAATCTGCTGCAAAGTAGGGATGCTTTCCAAGGGAGACAGAGATGCCATGTCAATAATTGACCTTCCTGTCAGCATCCATGACTATTTTCCAAACACCCTTTTGCAGATGTGGCCAGATGCCACATTTGGAGCCATTAAGCAAGTGAGCTCACTATTAGTCAGCCACTTCAAGCTACTACTTTATTCACTTAAAGGACAGTCCCACATTTCATGTCTGCAGTGCAAAATTACATCTGACATGTAATTTAAAACCCAAGATGCTTTGATATAAAGCCTTACTCCAGTAAATGGGATCAAACAGCAGGGCATTTCATTTGACAGAATGGATATTTCTAGTTTTAATATTACATTAGCTTTTCCTCTCCGTGACTCACATGGATATTTCATTCTTGGCATTAGTTCTTGGCTATTTACCAAAGCTGTAGGTCTGATGGGGGTTCCTGAGGAGCGCCCTGAGTTATTAATGGTTCCTTTGGAATTAGAGAAGGTTCTCAGACAGGTGACAATGCCCTGGTGTTGTCCACACCTTCCTTCCCTTCTGTCTTCTGCAAAAATGGGAACCTTTGCAAGTCCACAACCCAACTAGAAGAGCTGCTCTCTTTGCATACAAAAAACAGCCTGTCCATGATGCTCCAGAGACGACAGCATTCCTCTTTCAGAGATCACAGTGACTTCAACTCTCAGAGGTGATGTAGGATTAAAGTGACTACAGAATCATAGAATCACAGAGTTGTTCAAGTTGTAAAAGACCACTAAGACCACCCAGTTGGACTGACAGCCCATTCCCCCAATGCCTACTGACCATGTCCCTCAGTGCCACATCCACACAGTTTTGGAACACCTCTGGTGACAGTGACTGCACCTCCTCCCTGGGCAGCCTGTGCCAGCACAGCACCACTCTTTTAGAGAGGAATTTTTTTATAATATTCAACCTGATAACCACAGAAGTTTAGCAGGCTCCCACCCTTCAACGAATGCATCTCAGCAAGAGGCCTGAAGTATCTCTTCAGATTTGGAGCCCTGGTAACACTTGTAGGTTTTGAATCAGAGCTGGCTTGCATGTTTCTAATTCACTATATGAGCAAATGTCAGTGTCTGCATGCACAATAATCTAATCCAACCTCACTCTCCTATTTCCTATTGTGACCCCAGAGAATTCCAGAGTCACAAGGAAAGTGTTTGGTAGAAAGTTCATGTGGAATGCGTGCTAGCATCACAGTGCTAGCAAATGTGAGTTTTTTACTTGCCAGAAGGTGATTAGCTAATATATGAATAATACAATACCTGTTGTAGACACTGTGGATAAAAACCGTGAGTAATCACTCCAGCATGATGAACTGGAGTGCTTTAACTTAATGCCTGAGTGCTACATAACAACAGTTTTTAATTAAAGTAACCAAATATATCTTAATGTTGATTAAACGAGTTGTAGAACTCTGTAATACATTTTAGACATTAGATAAAGATTTATCTTTGGTCAGAAACAAAGCCTAGAAAACTAAGTATGAAAACCAAATGTCAGGAGCACTGTCATAGCTGAAATCAAGGGTATATTTTGTTAATAAAAACAACTGCAGAAAAATTGCAAGCCCCCGACAGGAGAAAGAGAGCTCCTCTGATGGAGGAGTAGACAGCCAGAGTCTTTGTAGCCGCTTTATTCTGTCAGTGCTGTACTGATTGACACTGCTAGCAAAAAGAAGGAGGATCTCTTTGTTAATATAATACAGCTCAGAACTGTATTGATATGCCTCAGATAAGAGCTCACCAGCACTGTCTCACATCCCTTAACATGATTGATTGTAATAATTTAATCATGTACCAGTTGCTGTTTTTCTGTCTATCAAGCCTTGTTGCAGTATTTCAATGTCCAAAATGATACAGAGTGTTTTCCATTTGACTTTGTTATTCTTGACAAAGAGTGATATCAAGAAAAATGCCATCTAACTGATCCTGCCAAAAGATGGAGAGAGTACAAAAGAATCAGCGCTTGCATATGCTATCCACAGTATTATGGATGAAATTCATGCTCCAAGAGGGTTGTCTAATGTAAAAATACTTCCTGCCCTGTAAGGAATCCACATGACCTATCTGTGTGGCCAGCAGGTCACTTACTGATCTGAAAAATGGATCAGCTGAAATCTTCACAATAGATTTTTTCTAATGATGCATCCTGCCAGCAGAGAGCTCACCGTCCAAGTCCTGCCTACTCTTGCACCCTTCTTGAAGAGCTTTATCTGCGGTGACATTTACAGTGAATCAAATTTACTTGAGCATAACTCAAGTTTTCCTTATGTGTCCTTGCAAATTTTTCCTTTGCATCCTTGAACTGTCAGCTTCTCAAGGAGACTTTTTTCTCTGTGATTCAAACCTGTGAGCCCGTGCTAAGGAGACAGATAGGATCACTTTTAACTAATTCCTTTATGTACCTGAACAGTAAAGCATGTTTTTCAGCTGCCAAACATTAACTTGGGTCCCAGGTGCTGCTAGACTGTCTGTGGTAACACTTGTGTTGCTGCAATATGGTTGCTACTCAAACTCAACCAGGCAATTTGTTTAGTGTCTCTCCATTGTCCATTCAAGTTTTGATTGTCTGGCATACCTCAGATCATACTTAATCCAAGTTAGTTTATTGTACCACGTCTAATATGTCTGATATTTTATCTCAATTTTTAAATGCAAAAACAAACAAACCAAACCAACAATCCTTACTTCTTCAAAATTGTTGATTGAAAGTGACCGCTCTATGGCAAAAAACAGCAAGCTTGATTTCTAGTATCCATCGAATTTGTCTTTAAACTGTCATTCCTTTGTACTTCCATTTATGTAGAGGATCATTCTTATTCCTTCAAGTTATTGCTTAAGGATGTCTCCTTGAAAATTCATGTCCTCACTGGTTTTGAAGAAAATAGGATGCAATTAAGCAAAGTTGCATTAGTTACAAGGTTGTCATTTGCAAAACACCAAATACACAAAAGCAAGGCAAATACATCATTAAGGACATAAATCTTCCCTACTACCCACCTAATAAATAAACACATTACTCTTATCAGGTACGAAGTACAGCGCACTTCATCATAGCCTCACGAATGTAATCCCTACCTCTTATTTCAACAGTAGCACTACAATGAAGCTCAAAGCTTTCCTTAAAAACGAAGAAGTCTGGACTCAGATACTTAACAATGGCATAAGCCAGAATAGTTATTTGTGCTTCAGAGATTCTGACTTGATTTACATTACCTGAAGATGTGATATATTATATCAGCCCTGGGAACACAGGTTATGGCAATTCACCTGTGTGACCAGAAGGGGTGGAGCCTGGCTTAGACCTCATTTAGGGGCTGGCTGCCATCAGTGGAGGCTCTCTCATCGGAGGTTCCTCCTTTGTGGTGTTATATTTGCACACCTAGATCCTTGGAAATGGGTGAGCATTCCTTTTAATTCTTTTTTTGTGACACCTTCTCATTATGCTTGTCCTGTCATTACAAACTCTATGAACTCCTCTCTTCAGGATCTCTGTATGTTGGCTAGAGGCCATGTCAGAGAACAAGTCTGTGAACAGAAAACATGGGTTGTAGATGTATTTGGAAGCTGCCATGGGCTCCTGCTGAGCTGACAGTGCTTGCATGAGTAGTTTGCATGGTTGGTGAAATGTTCAAAATAGTGCATGAAGGGTGGCTTCAGGTATTGCCCTTTCTTCTAAATGTGGAATGTAAGGGTGTCATGGTTTTATGATTTTTGGTACTGGTATTCCGCAACATAATGTCATGTAGTGTATTGAGAATTAAAGAGTTAATGTTCCACCTCCATGGATCATCAATAATTATAGGTATACCTGTCTCAGAAGAGAAGAGCTATGTTGCCCAGAGGACTTTGTGTTGCTTTTTATTTTTACATTTTTCCACTCGGAGAGAAAGATATAAACTGTTTGTGTGTCATGAGGCACTCTCTTTCCATTTGGATTGACCCAGCAACGGGCACTTGCTGCCGTCTTACCTTCAGTACTTAGCATAACGCCTTCAGTTTATCAGACACTCTCTCTTGCTTATTTTATTTGATCTATTATCTTTAATTCCAACTATATTGTATTATAATGTGTAATTTTGCTTTCTGATATCTTATTTAGTAAATTAGCTTTCCTCCTCGGATTGTTGCTGCTCTTTTGTTTCTAGGCCCATCTCTCTTTTCCTGGGGCGTGGGTCTCCCACATCAATTTTCATGGAACTGGGCCAAACCAGCCTGTAAACCATTGACAAAGGGTCTTGTGGAGCTGCAGCATCCATATTGTTAGTGTCAGTTTCTTTCTTTTTCCTAGCATCTTATGAAGGTAGAACTGCCCTTTCCTGAAACCTGGAGGTGTTATGTGGCTTGTTTTCCATGGCACTACAGAGTCAGTCTGACTGACAGCTAGGTCTTTCTCACCACAGCTTTCCTTCTTCATTCCCTTCCTCTCCTCTTGCTCTGTGAGATCACTTCCTGTGATGCAGTCCTGAACACAGATGTATGTATTTCTCCTAATTCTGTGGTTTCCAGATTAGTAGGATGTATGATTGATGGTTGGCAAAGACAGGGTACAGTGCTTTCTGGGTATCTGAGAACTTTGTTGATTAAACACATGACTGTGGCCAGGTAAACGAGTAGTTACATATCTGGGAAAGAAAAGAAGCTTCCAAATTGTAGTTAATGCTCATACTTAATTCCCCAGCTGTTTCATGACTGTATAAACCAACTCCTCTCAGTCATACGCAAGTTGCTCAGTGAGCAACTCTTTGAGTAAAAATAACAAAATACATCCTGGGCAGCTCACAGCTAAGGAATGAATATAACGAATCAGAGACAGTGAAAGAGCGTGAAGAGGTTTTAAAAAATCACTGACTGTAATTTTTAATTTCTGCAATAGACAATTGCTATATTTCTAAAACCCAAATATCATAAATTTTAGTTACTGCGCAGTCTGAGCCAGAGCTCATAATTAGATAAAAATTTAATATACAACAGTTAAGCTGTAAATATTAGAGGAAAGATGCTGAGAAGAATAGACTAAGTTGTGAATGAATCAACTTCTTCAATGCCAAGATGGTTCTCTGTGAACCAAACCAGCCCTGATAAATAGATTTTAGAGTGATTCAGTGAAAGCAGCCCTTCTATCCTCTCTTTGTCCTTGTTTTCCCAGCTTTCTTAAACCAGATTGTACAATTTACAAACTAGTCTGACTGTGCTGTTTGGAACTGAGCATCATTTTAGGTTTTAGGTTTCAAGAGAATCAAAAGCTCAAAAACTGTGGACCTGGATAGGCTGGAGAGTTGGGCAGAAAGGAACCAGATGAGGTTTAACACGAGCAAGTGTAGAGTCTTCCTTTTAGGGAGGAATAACCACATGCACTGGTACAGGCTGGAGGATGACCTGCTGGACAGGAGCTCAGAGGAGAGGGACCTGGGTGTCCTGGTAGATGACAAGCTGGCCATGAGCCAACAGTGTGCTCTGGTGGCCTGGAAGGCCAATAGGATCGTGGCATGCATTAAAAAGGGTGTGGCCAGTAGGTCAAGGAAGGTGATCTTCCCTTCTACCTCTGCCCTGGTGAGGCTTCACCTGGAGTATTGTGTCCAGTTTTAGACTCCCCTGTACAGAGAAGACAGGGAACTCCTCAAAAGAGTCCAGTGGAGTGCTACAAAGATGATAAAGGGCACCAAGACCCACCCGGATGCCTACCTGTGCAACCTGGTCTAGGGAGCTGCTTTGGTGCAGGGTTTGGGGTCAGTAATCTCTAAACGTCCCTTCCAACCCCTACATTTCTATGATTTTGTATTTAAAGAAAAGATTCTGGCAGAACCTAAAGGTTAAATTCATAGAGATGCATACCATTCTGGATGTTCATCAAAAGAGTGCTCTTTTAAATTATTTCATCCATGACAAAGAAAGCCCAATTAAAATAACAGGACAAGATGACAATGTCTCCTGCACATCGTGGATTATGATGTGATTTTGTGCAAATGAATTCTACTCCAAAGCAAGAACATCCATCAAACCCTACAAAGCAGAGACAGCAACCACTGTAGCTTTAGGTTTCATTTGCACCTGGGAATGTCAGGTTGCAAAGTGTCATTTAGTTGCAGATCTGATTATTGAGACAATGTAATGACAGTGTCAGAGGAGAGCAATGGAGGGCTAAGCTGATTAATGGAGTTGGCTACCCCTTTGTGATACTTAGTTGCCTGACAATTCTAATTCCAATAATTATAAAGATGCTATATTCTCTCCTGCTGGGTTCTACAGAGTTGAACTCGCATGAGTTTTCAGCTCCTATTACAAGGTTTCTGAACTTCTAGGAAGTTTTTCTCCTCCATGAGAATATCCGTGGCGCGTCAGATCAGAGGGAGGACTGCAACAACAGACTAAGTACATAAAGGCATTTCCTCAGAATATGTTCTCAGTTTTTTGGATCTTGGTGCTCCCTCAGCCCAAGGTATCTCAGTTCAGATAACTGAAAGCATCCATTGTTAACTCCCACGAGGAGCTCCACTTCTTACCTATGTTTTCTGTAAAAAACAAACAACAAAAAAAACTAGTTGTCACCTGCTTTTTCAGTTTGTTTACCCCACAGAAGGAGGATGAAAGGTTGGTTTCAGGATGACCATTTGAAATTTTGAATTTCCAGCAGGAGCTTTCCTGGCAACTCAATGTCCCAAGAAAAAGAAAACCGCAAAATTGGCTTAAGGTTCCTTTTGTGTCATAGAATCACCAAGGTTGGAAAAGACCTACAAGATCATCCAGCCTCACTGTCCACGCTTCACCAGCTGTTCTCACTAAACCATACTCTTCAACACATTGTCTAAACATTCCTTAAATTCCTCCAGGGTTGATGATTCCACCACCTCCCTGGGCAGCCCATTTCAGTACTTGACCACCTTTTGGAGAAGTATTTCCTAACATACAATCTGAATTTCCCCTGGTGCAACTTGAAGCCATTCCCTCAAGTCCTTCATGCTAGGGAAGAGGCTGAACCCACCCCCCCCCCCCCCCCCCCAGCTCACTACAACTTCCCTTCAGGTACTTATGGAGAGTATTAAGGTCTTCTCTGAACCTCTTCTTCTCCAGAGTGAACAATCCCGGTTCTCTCACCTGCTACTCATAAGGCCTGTGCTCCAGACCCCTCACCAGCTTTGTTGCTTTTCTCTGGATGTGCTCCAGGACCTTGTTGTCTTTCTTGGAGTGAGGGGCCAAAAACTGAATGCAGCACTTGAGGTGCAGCCTCCCCAGTGCTGAATACAGAGGGACAGTTACTTCCCTGTTCCTGCTGGCAAAATTATTTGTGACATGAGCTAGGATGTCATTGGCCTTTTTTGCCAGCTGGACACACTACTGGCTCATGTTCAGTCAAGCATCAACCAATACCCTCAGGTCATTTTCTTCTACACAGTCTTCCAGCCACTCTGCCCCAAGCCTGTGGTGTTGCCTGGGACTGTTGTGGCCAAAGTGCAGGACCTGGTGCTTGGTCTTGTTGATCCTCATTCCATTGGCTTCATCCCAGCTACTTAGCCTGTCCAGATCCCTCTATACGGCATTGCTACCCCTAGTCAGACTGACTTTTCCAGCCAACTTGGTGTCATCTGCAATCTTACTGAGGGTGCACTCAATACTCTTGTCCAGATCATCAATAAAGATACTGAAGAGGATAGGCGCCAGTACTGAACCCTGGGAAACAGCACTTGTGACCAGTTGCCAGCTGGATTTAACTCCATTCACCAGTGTTCTCTGGGCCTGGCCCAGCCTTCCAGCCAGTTCCTTACCTAGTCTAGAGTATACCTGTCCAAGCCATTGACTTCCAGCTTCTGCAAGAGAATGCAGTGGGAGACAGTGTCGAAGGCTTTGCTGAAGTCTAGGTAGACTATGTCAACGGCCTTCATCCACCAAATGAGTCGCTGGAACATAGAAGGAGACCAGGTTTGTCAATCAAGACCTGCCCTACATGGACCCACGCTAGCTAGGCCTGATCCTCCAGTTGTCCCACACATGCTGTGTGACTTCCCTCAAGACAATCTGCTTCATAAACTTCCCTGACACTGAGGTCAGGCTAACAGGCCTGTAGTTCCCCAGATCTTTCTTACAACCCCTCTTGTAGATGGGAGTCACGCTGGCAAGCCTCCAGTCTTCTGGGACCTCACCACTCAACCAGGAGTGCTGATAGATGATGGAAAGCAGATCAGCTATCATCTCTGTCAGTTCTTTTAGCACTCTTGGGTGAATTTAATCCAGCCCCATGGACTTGTGGCAGACCAGTTGGAGTAGTAGATCTCTGACTGTTTCCTCCTGAATCATGGGAGGTTTATTCTGCTCCCCAACTGAGACTACCAGGTCAGAGAGTGGAGTACCCCGAGGATAACTGCTCTGAATTTTAAAGACAGATGTAAAGAAGACATCTGACATCAGTGCCAAAGATGAGATGTAATGGCCTCAAGCTTCACCAGGGAAGGCTCAGGTTGAATATTAGGGAAGTTTTCTAACCAGAAAGAGTGGTAATACATGGCACAGGCTGCCTAGGAAGGTGGTGGAGTCATCATCCCTGGAGGTGTTCCAGAACTGTGTGGATGTGGCACTGAGGGATATGGTTAGTGGGCATGGTGGGGGTGGGCAGAGGGTTGCACTGTATAATCTTAGAGATCTCTTCCAATCTTTAAGATTGCATGATTTGGTAGCTATGTGAAAGATACATACCTTTATTTCTGCAAGTTGTTTCAGTCATCCAACAGACTAAATCTATCACAGTCGATCAACTATGCACTATTGTCTTCAACACAGTATATCTCAAGGCACACAGGAAAATTACCGTTTCCTGTTACATTGCATAAGAAAGTTACATAATTGTTTATAAATTAAACTCTAAACTGCCAAGTGTATTTTCATTGTTCCACCAGAGAAAACTGTCAAAAATAAGCACACAGTACAAACAGACTGGAATAGATATTAAATCTTCTGGAAAGGGTCTGCAAAGTGCCTACTTTGTTTTCAAAAACAACATAACACAAGGTCTAGACAATAATACAGAATGAAAAGAAATTAATTGGGCCCATATATATTTTTTGTACATGCACAGGATGAAGTTGTCTTGCAGTCTTGCTCTATGCGTGTAGAACAATAAGCAATCTTTTCTATTTTGCAAGGCTAATGCATACTTACACAAGCTACAAATCAAACTAAAATTCTTCATAAACATGCTCTGAATGGACACTGATTTCAGCTGCATACATGACTGGAATTTGTAAAAGCAGCTTTTTCTTTTTAGCAAGTTCCTAAATTCTACAATGTAATTCACAGGACTGGTGGAGGGAAATCAAGAGCAGTGGGAGAACATGGGGTGGAAAGGATAAGTCTGTCTGTGAAAGGGCATCTGAGGAAAACAAAACAAATTCAAGTGCATTCTGCATCCATAATGCCTTCAAAAGCACCCAAGTGACAACAGAGATTTAAGGAACCTCTCCCGGAACATTTCAATGGAGAGCTAGAGCAGGACACTTTCCCACAGAAAATGGGAAAACGAAAACAAGTGTACACACGTAGAATCATGCTAGAACATCAAATTTATGATGCCAAGAGTGGGTCATGCCAGGAAATGCGCACAGGTAGATAAATCCCATGCCCCGTGTTTTCATGTCAGGACCTCATGCTTTCATGTCAGGTGACTCCTGACCATGAAAACAGTCTGTGAGACAGTCCCAAGATATTCAGAGCTCTGTGATCCTTGGATTTCCAGTATGTGGTGAATGGACAATGGCTGTCACAACCATAATATGAAACCACTGTGGTCAGAGAATTGCACCTGCTTTGCTCCTCCTTCCAGTTAAGAGCCAGACACAAGCATCCCAATCCATTTTTTTACATCACTTTAGACAGTCTGGATACTACCTCTGCTCTTGATGATTTCATGGGATTTAGACTCCTGACTCTTTTAATGCCACATTTTCTAAGCTGTTTTAGTTGCCTCCAGGTGAATGTAGACACTTACTAGGTTTTCGTAAAACACCTAAGAAGACATGATTTCAATGAGAAGTACACACTTCATTAGCACTTTTGAGAGCGCCATTACATTTCAGTGTGTATTTTTAGGTGTATAAATACTATGGGAACCTGAATTTGGAATACAGTAGAGCGCACGGTTGATTGGAGATCACATCAGCTGGAAGAAATCAACTGCATTTTACTCTGCTTAGAAAGCTTGATACACATCAAAGTTTGCTCATAATACTCATGCAATTGGAAAAAGGAATGCAGGCACCTGTCCTCTACCACATCCACAATCCATCTTACTGTGTATGCCTGATTACTCCTTTATCTCTTTCTTCTGTCTTGAGGCAAATGAGATCCACACAAGTGGGAGGAGTTTTTGCGCCTTTAAATCCTTTACAAGTCTTTAAACACAGGCCTGTACACTTAAGAAAAATTCCCCTTGCTTCACTAGTACTTTAAGAACACTCTGTGAGTTTAAATACACTATTTTATATATGGGGAAACTAAGGCACAATGTCAACAGTAATATATACAAATTTACCGGGACAGAGTGAGGAAATAAGCTAGAGTTCACATCCAGGGCTCTGAACTAAACTTTACTTACATTAATTTTACTAAATTCATCAAATAGTCTAGTGCAATCTGTGCCACTAAAATACCACTTTTGCTTTTTAAAACAAAATCTCTTGTTCAGGGTTGAATCTCATGAAGATACTCTTGTAAGTATGTTGAAGACAAAGCCACAGTAAAAAATATTTCAATGAGGGATGGCTATTTCAAGAAAGACAAAACCAACAGAAGATTCAGCAGACAGAGTTAAATCCCCACTAACATCTCCTACAACAGTAGGTGTCTGAGTCATAAACTGGGTGAAATTTGAAGGCCTAATCAGTAACATCCAGATATGATATAGAAACAATTTCTTCATTCATCTTTTTACCATAGAATCATAGAATAATTTTGTTGGGAAAGGCCTGTAAGGACATCACATCCAGCAATCAATCTGATACTGTTAGGTCCACAAAAAGCCACATTCACTTCCACAGAATGACTTCACCATTTCCCTAGATAACCTGTTCCAGCACCTAACCACCCTTTTCCTGAAGAAATTCCTCCCAGTACCCAATCCAAATATACCCCAGTGCAACTTGTGACAGCAACCCAGGTCCCCATCCTCTAGGCATTTTTTCCAGTCACTCCCCAAGTAAACACTTTTTGCTTCGTAGGCATACCAAAACCCAAGTGCAACAACTAGCATTTGGCTTTGTTGAGTGCTGTACAACTGGATGTGGTCCAATGATCTAACCCATCTAGACCCCTCTACAGAACCTTCCCATCCTCAAGCAGATCAACATTCCCACCCAACGTGGTGTCACCTGCAAACCCACTGAGGATTTACTTGATCCTCTCATCAAGATTGTTGATAAAAAATTAAACATATCTGGCTGCAACACTGAGCTCTGGGGAATGCCACCAGCTGTCATCAGCTGTCAACTGGATCTAACTCCATTCACAATGACTCTTTGGGCTTCACCATCTAGATGTTTTTTAATTTTTCAAAGAGCACATCCATCTAAGCCACAGCATCCATCTTCTCCAGGAGAATGCCATGGGAAAGAGTGTAATATGCTTTGCTGAAGTCCACATAAACAATGTGTGGAAGCATGGTGTGGTAAATAAAGGGCTGTAGTCTAGGCTGTGGAAGGCAGAAAGAAAAAACTATCAGAGAACGTCCTATTTGTTCATGGTTTGATTAAATTCAGCACTACTTCTGAACAGGTATCTGAAAATTGGTGAACTTGTCCAATCAACAATGTAAACTTCAAGCTAATAGTCCCTCCCTACTGAGTGAAGAAAGAAGTGAATGACAAAACAAGTGGAATTTAAAATGTATCTAGTGTTCTACCAAATAAACAAGATGATTTATGAGGAAGTGAAAGATGAGATGTTTATAGTCTAGTTAACTAGGATCCTGCAGTGAATCTTTCACAGCAGTTTTCCTTTGATGACCTAGAGATACCAGTAAATGGCTTGCATTCAGGTCTTTGGGCGAGATTCATCACCTGAGCAACATACAGCCCATGAACAATTAGATATTGTAAATAAATAAATTATAGTCAGTTCAGAGTGATTTGTGGTTGGTAAAGGAAGGAAAAAGCAAAAAATATGAAGGGAAGGCATTACAGTTGTATGCCTGCTCTCTTCTTCTTTTTTTGGTTGTTTTTGTTGTTGGTGGTGGTGGTGTAATTTTTTTTTTAAGGTAATTTATTCTTGGGATTAAATTGGGCTTAAATTTGAATATCCCTTCAGGTGTGTCTCTGGCCATTCATTCTGACAACATATTGACATCTGTTACCAATTCTGGTAGGTCCAGAGATCATAAAGAGCTAGTTCTCCAGAACTTTCTGAAAATAAACTTATCTTCATCAGACCCTGGGAAGACTAGAAGGGCTATGAGACAATCTTAATGTCATAAGTGCCAAACTTCAATCATAATTCCATAATAATCAGCTTTGTCACTGAGTTAAAAACAGGATTTTAAATATAAGTGGAGATAAATACCTTATTTGCAAAGTGATAGTTCTTCTCTTATCCTTCCTAAGGAGAAGCACCTGCTAAGAGAGGTCTGACTGAAGAGTGGGAAAAGAGGGCTCATGTAATTCCATACCTCTCTAATTCAAGCAGAGCTTACCTGTCCATCTGATACCTCCTGTATGGAATATTCCAAAACTACAGTAGCAAAACATCCTTCCTTATCAAAATCAGCATACAACAAAAAGTTTGTAAAACATACTTCTGATCCAAACTCTTTGTGACTTAAGGAAGGCTCCACCTCACATCCAGTCCTCAGCCCTTTCGTGTTATTCTTCTTCATCATATGGTCTGCAGTGGATGCTGCAGGGAAAATTGTCTGTGGCTTGTTGAAAGGCTTGGATGTCACTGCTAAAGGGTCAGAAACAGTGATAACTGTACCTTTAGAAACCACTTGGTAAAAGTTACTGTACTTATTTGGATGGTATCAGCCAAACTACGCTTACCACTGTTTAAAGTTTGACTGAATATGAGAGCTAGCAGAAATGTTTTATTCAATGAAAGATTTTTCTGCAGAAAAGCAACCTCTCAATTTTTCTGTTTCGGAGCATGGCTTCAAAAAAGTGTTTACCTATGTCTGCAGAGGTTTGCTCTGCCAAAGTTCTGCCATTGGAGAAGAAGGTGGCACTTTGTGTCTCGTAGTTTCTTTAAAAGCACTTGTTACATGCTACATAATGTCCTGAGGGACCCAAATGCTTATTTTCTCATTCTCTCTTCCCAGACTGTTCTTTCAAAGGGTGTTCAAGACTTTTTCCTCTCTCTCCTTCACCTGATTCACCTTGGACTTGTAATTTAGTCTTCTAAGGAGCCTCATTTAATTAAAAAAGAGATAGAGAAGTGCACAATGTGCCTGCCATAGGGATAAAGGCTCTGTAGCCATGGGCAAGGAACATGTATGAATTCAGTGCACATCTTACCTAACAAAAATGGGAAAAACTGTTCTGTTTGGCAATGTTGTGGGAATTGTATGCAACTGAAACTTCAATCACAGAATTGTGGCTTTTGAGCTTAAGTTGTAATGGTTGACTTAACTACATACTGCTTTCATAACAGCTTCAGAGCTAAGACAGTTGGGGCTGCTGGGAATTGAAGGGATTTTCCATACTTCAGGGTTCAAGCTCATCCAGATCCCCAACTAGTTAGGTCTTCAGAGGAGGAAGTAGTATTCTGACTTGCCTCTTTTTGTTTGTCGATTGCTCCTACAGTCACAGAACTTCACAAAGCAGTTCATTTCTAGCCCATCAACTCATTGGAGTGTAATCCAGCGGACGGCCACCTCATGTCATTCATGTCAGTCACTCATTTTAACACTGGAAGAGTTCCTGACTTCTGTTTTTCACTGTTCTCAGGGAGTACAGTTACAGTAAGCTTCATTAAACTACTTTTGAAAGGTAGGTGAAATCTGCTCTATATTTTTGAAGGTGAGGTGAGAAGACCTTGATTATATGTCCTCCTGTGTGAGGGAAGCCCTTTAGACACCATTCCACAGAAGAAAGGACTGTGAGAATTCCTCTAGAAACCACAACGGAATTTGAACCTGGCATCAAGGACATGTTCAGCATTTTCCCAACTTTTCACTGTGTCAGTGGGGATTTACTGCTTCCAGTATAGGCAGTGCGGTAGAGAAGAGATGGCTGAATTTGCATAGGTGTCCATCTTCCTATAAAGCCTTGTAGATGTTACATAAGTCAACGTATCTCTTTCAATCCACATGCTAGAAAAAAAAGTAGATATGCCCCTTGCCTTCCAAGATGGCCATCCCCCTCACAGATCTTTCTCCTTTTTGATTTTCTTGTCACAAGGGACACAATATATTCTCACTTTATCATATTTTCTGCAACGGTAATACTGAAATTCAGAGATGGATTATTGTCTACCTTACGCTGATCCTGCTTACTCTTGATACACTAATCCTATGGATGAGCATCTCAGTTATCTTTTCTTTAATCAAGTAATGCTATTTTTAGCATTGACACCTTATATACCAAGGTAATGACAGCAGATATTTTTTTATATAAACTGCTCTGGAAGAGGCTTAGAGATTTAAGCTTTACTGCTGAAAAAGAATCAAGGGCAACTGTGGTGAGGAAGAAGCAAAGGGGAAAATTTGGGGGAGGGTTTATGAAAGAGGAGAAAAGAAGGTAAAGGAGGAGGAATCTTTTGCAGATATGAGGCTGAGTGCTTATTTTTCTGGAGGGTGTATTGCTCCCTAGGGCCTGGCAAATTTGTAATCTGTATTAAGTATAGAAAAAAGTAAGGGAGAGAAGGGCTGTGGGGAAAAATCATAGGAGATACAGCAGATGGTGGTGGGAAAGAAAGTCTAGGAAACGAAGGAGGAATAAAATGAGAAGAGCAATATTAAAAGTAATAAAGGGACAGTTCTTTTTCACTGCTATCTCTAAAATGCATGAAAATATGCATATTTCATGCCTCTCTGTGTATGAAGTTTTGTGTGACTTTTCAAGGACCTGTCTCTGAAGTAGTGAAGCAGGTGTAAGTTTTCTGAGACATCAGGAGTACCTGCAGTGCTCTGGGGTAGTGAACAAAATAGATAGCTTATTTAAATTTAAAAAATATATATATGAAGTTTAATAAATTAAATATGAAAATGAATAATACACATTGTGCAGTAACCTTCGACTTTGCTTTGATTTTAAGTGCAATATATTTATTTATTTCTTCATTCATTCCTTTGTAGCAGCAGGTTTTTCGTTCTTCATAACATGAAACCTATTGCAGGAATAGTAGACAGATAAGCTAGAGTTTTTTATCTGAGAAAATAAAATAAGAAGCTGTAATCCTAGTATCTTTGTCTGTGACTGATTGCTACTAGTAGCTTAATTCCATTTAAAATTTTCAGTTACCGTATATACTGAATGATGACCATAACAACACCATAGTCAAGGAAACTGTCAAGAGACAGTTGATGTTTTGGAAACTATGACACTTGTATCAAGTCAGTGCTGCTGATGGATTAGGTGATGGGAATTAATTTAGCAGCAAATGTATTTTTACTCCCATTATTTTTACTCCATTAGGCTGCTTTGGTTCTAGTTGTATATATGGTTAGACTTGGAGCTCCATTGTACCCAGTGAACTGATTGCAAGGCAAGTGCAATGGCTGTCTAGGGCAGAAATGATGGCCACATGCATCTAGAGAAAAGTCTGACTGTAGAAAGTCCCACGGGACTGGTTTTCTGCTAATGTGTGTTAGTAAACTGGAATTGTTACGATTGCATCTGCTTTCCAAAAGCTCCAAATATGATCACATGTGCAGTGAACACTGACCTGAAACACTCTGTTATATCTCTAACTTGCTATGATCCTTCTCTTCCATACAAATACTAAAATCCAAGGAAAAACAGCTTGATTGATTTAACATCACCAAAGTGGTGGAGACAGTATTATCTTTTATTATTATTATTTTTTCTCTACCTTTCTTTGACCTCAAACAGTTGAAAGATCTCCATTATTTTTAGCTGTTCAGAATGTGTTAGTTGAAGAAAGAAAATGTGTTGCAGTTTTCCTTTGAGTAAATCAAAAGGACTAGTAATTGTATTGCATACTTTATTTCAGAAAAACAGTATAACTTGACTCAGTATTGTGCTGTAGACAAATTAATATTAAGGGAAATGTAAAGGAAGCTACAAGAACACTGAAAAGAGAACAATTCTGAGGAGATATTTTTCTTCCTCTAATTAACAGAAAAAATGGAAATGCATTTAGATGAGGTTCATAAACAGATGTGTGCAGAGTCATACACAACCTACTTCAAAGTAGGACACAGATGTTGTCTGAATAATTTTCGAAAGTCTCCTCCATGTATGTGTATGGCCAATGAGGAGTTGATGTAGTCTTTACTGTCAGTGGTGAAGCCAGAACAATTGCATTATGGAAATTACTGCTTCCAAACCTAATTTGATAGCAGGGAATAATGCTATTCTCTTTAAGCTAACCTGTTGCCTACTACCTTTCTGTTTATTGTATGTTCAAATACAGCAATTGTTTAAACACTGGTGAAGCCAGAGTCATAGGTAGGATTGAGCTGCTTCACCACCCTTAACATGAAAACTTATCATAGTAAATCACTCTACTCTTGTTTGGATTAAATTTCTCTTCATCTACATTTCACCTGTGTGTTTTTAGAGTCATAAGTCATCTAGCAGTTTTTTATTCCGCATAAGCCTGAAGCTTTTCTGAGAGGTTTATTCTCCCAGTTGCTCCAAGGGAGATTTTGTAGTAACAATGCATTTGTACCTAGTGATTCACTTCAACATTGCTTTCAACAGCGTAACTTGTATAAGAAGAACAGAGCTCAATGCAAATAGAAAATATTCTTCTTGTCTTCTCTCCCCCAGTGCTTCTCTACAGAATTTCATCTCATAAATGCAATAGTTGCCATTCATATCTAAAAAAAAAGAGAAGGGAAGGGAAGGGAAGGGAAGGGAAGGGAAGGGAAGGGAAGGGAAGGGAAGGGAAGGGAAGGGAAGGGAAGGGAAGGGAAGGGAAGGGAAGGGAAGGGAAGGGAAGGGAAGGGAAGGGAAGGGAAGGGAAGGGAAGGGAAGGGAAGGGAAGGGAAGGGAAGGGAAGGGAAGGGAAGGGAAGGGAAGGGAAGGGAAGGGAAGGGAAGGGAAGGGAAGGGAAGGGAAGGGAAGGGAAGGGAAGGGAAGGGAAGGGAAGGGAAGGGAAAGAGAAAAAAAGAAGACAGTGGAAGAAGATACTCTTCTCTCAGATAACTCCCACATGGAACACTAAGTATGTGGAAAAATAAGTCTGTTTTAGATATGGAGAAGTTCTGAAAGGTAGGGTACTTGTTCCACTATCCTTTGAGATCTGTAGTCCAGACAGTATTTACATTCTTTGCAATCGACCCCATCCAGATGTCTGTAATTTGTCTGTGAAGATACTAGTGGACTTCGTGGCAAAAACTCAGGGTGAATAATTCTCCATTCACAAAGGCAATCATTTCATCAAAGAAGGCAACTGGGTTGTTCAGGTTGAAATGTCCCTAATAAATCCATGTTTACTGGTTTCAATCTCCTTCTTGCCCTTTCTGTGCCTCCTTCCAGAAGTATTTTCCCATTAATCTCTCTAGCAACTAAAAGGAGGGTTACTGACCTGTAGTTCCCTTCGTTTCTTTTCTCTCTCTTTTTTTTTTTTTCTTTTTTTTAAAAGAGGCAGGGATTTTTTTTCATTGCATATTTCTCAGTTGCCACCACTTTTCAAAGACAACAGAAGGAAGTGTTACAATGATGTAGATTGCTATGACATTAGATGCCTGTGTTCTGTCAGGTGGGCCATACTTTATGAGTGTCTGGATTTCTGATTGCAACTGGTTTGATATAAAAGTCAAGTAGCAGTCAGCACATGCATTTTTTCATGAGGGAGAAGAGACACAGCTTTACTTAGTCGGTCATTTACAAGTCTGCTTTTGTTCTAAACCTTAGGAGTGCTGTGGTACAGATGTACATCTAGAAATTTGTGCATCAGAATCTTGTGTTGTTGGTTTTTTTTTGACTGATCCAGGACATACCTTTCAGACTACATCACCCTAACTTCAACTAATAGATTATTCATAAATCCTTTAGAAAATTGTCCTCCTGACTGATAATGTCCCAAAAGTATATCTCATTTCCAAGTTAAGTTTGTCTAGCTTTACCCAAATATCAGAATGTAGGACTTCTCATTGTCTGAAGCTTTTCCCACTCTCCCAGGAGATAGGTTTATATCATGATATAGCAACTCTTTTCACAGTCCATGCACAATGAGAATAGCTGAGCCTTTCAATAGAAGGCAACATGTCCTCTCATTGAAACAGATTTGCATTTATTTTTCTGAATTGTTTCAAATTCCTGAGCTTTCTTGAATAGCAGAAGTGGCAGGTTGCGATTGCTAACACTTTACATTACTAATCCTGGGATTTGTCCTTGTATTGAAAATGCCACTGGTGTATCTACTTTGCAAACAAAATCTTTCATCCTTCTTTTCATCATGCTGATGACTGATAAAGAAAGACTACAACTGGTTAACTTACAGCTGTTTGCTCTTCGGATGGACAAGCTTACTAAAATTAGCATCTGAATTTGTTCTCATCCTCTCTAAGAGAAGTGGAACAAGACTGGTAATTTCAGAATTTTTTTTACATGGAAGATCACGCACCACTGCAATCATCTCTCAAAAGATATTAGCATTTTTTGGTATAAGTCTGAACACTTTAAGACCAGTGTCAAGATTTAATTTTATGACCTCTTTATTTCATTCTGCTTAGAAAACAGTAGTACAAGAGAGGAAAAAACTAGTAAGAACATGGGACTTTTCATTTGTTATGAGAAAAAAAGGTGATAGGAGAAGGAAAAAAAATAAAGAAGAATTTTATCTGCAAGTTTAAACTCTCTGAGTTTCTAATCTTTGAAAGTAACTAATTCTTTCTACATAAAAGGTTCACTGAAGTACACAAAAGAACTGTTAGTGTCCCTGTTTGAAACATCACTATCCTATTCACCAAGAGATGAGACATTCAACCTTCCCAGGACACTTATTCCAGCTTTTATGCTCTTTGCAAGGAACCTGGCCAGAGGATTCATGCACACGCTAGGAAACCAGTTGCACAGATAGTGCTGCTAGGTAACTACTTGACCATTTATTACTATAGTCACCCTCCAGATCTTAAATATTTCTGGGCAGACTCGGACAGACTCTTATGGATGCAGCCCTTACATAACTGCAGCAGTATTACTCCAGCAGAGTCCAAAGATGGACAAACAAAAAAGGAGAGGGGAAGACTGGCACTTCTTGAACACTGAAGCAGGTTTCCATATATACTTTCTCCCTTGGAAGGAGGGTAGGAAAGAACCATGCTGAAGCAAGGTCCATATGGCCCATGAAACGCTTAAAGCTTCTGAGCCCATTTTCTTTACTATTTTGTTCTCCTTCGTTCCAAATGAAAAGAGTTTTATTTGTTGAATCAAGAAATGCAAGTAATCACATCTGTTAAAACTGATAGACACAGACACAATCTCTTCACAGTCTGAAAAATGGATGGTGCTCTGAAGCCCTCAAGAGGATGGAAAATCCTCTTCAGAATTTGGAAGCTTACCTCAGCTCAAGTTACAAGAAGAAAGGGCAAATGTTTCAAGGTGTTTTGAAAATATTTAGGTAAAAAGTAAACATCTGTCACTTTAATCTTGATGCTTTAATGTTGTGCTCTTGAAGGAACAAAACTTATTCACAGATCTTCAACTGGGAGCCTTACTTTATTTTTCTGACATCTTTGATCAGTCATGAAATAGCAAAGATCAACACCTTCTGAATAATTTTTGTTGTATGCCTAATTCCAGGTGCTGTTGAAATTTATATAAGCTCATTGCTCTGCTCTAAATTGCCTATCAAGTTCGTTATCAAATGAAACTTGCATTTCTTATGTTTATACTGCGTTGAGTGGGAATAAACAGGTAAACACAAGTAAACAAAAGATATGCATTTGGGAAAGAATTGGAGGTGTTCCATTCCTGTGTAACCTTCTTTAGTTCAAGCTTTAACTTTTTCCAGGGAATAAAATTCATTGATTCACTGAGTGTATAAATCTCTGAGTTGTTTTGTTTTTTTTTTCCTTTTCATATATGTGGAATCATATATGTGGAATCGAGGTAGTCATGTCAGAGTCCTGAATTCAAGTTATCCTTCACACTTGTTATGACTTTGGTTCAGGTTTCATTTATGTTGTATTGCTGGTCCTTTATTTGCAAGATGGAGAGATTGAATGGGTACTCATAAAACTGTAGAGTATATTGTCAGAATTAAAATTAGCTAATGAGAATGTCAGTGGTTTATGGGCTTGTTCAGTCCAGTTCTGTGACAAGTGAGGTGGGGGACCCACACCCTGGAAACAGGGAAGGGGAAAAGGGAAAAAAGAAAAGGGAGATGGGCCTAGAAACAAAACAGTGGCAACAATCTGAGGAGGAAAGCTGATTTACTAAATAAGATATCAGAATGAAAAATAACACAATATAATATAATATAATTGGAATTAAAGCTAATAAATCAAATAAAATAAGCAAGAGGAAGTGTTCGATAAACCAAAGGCCTTACGCTGAACGCTGGAGGTGAGACGGCAGCGAGCACCCACTGCTGAGTTGATCCGAAAGGGAAAGAGAGTGTGTCTCATGACACACACAGTTTTTATCTTTCCATCTGAGCGTAAAACAGAAAAATGCAAAGCAATGCAAAGTCATCTAGGGTACATAGTTCTTCTTCTCTTCTGAGACAGGTATATACAGAGCTATTCATGATCCACAGAGCTGGAGCATTAACTCTTTAACTCCCAATGCACTACATGATGCTATGATGTGGAATACCAATAACGAAAAACATAAAACCATGACATTCCACCCCTTATTCCACATCACTACATCATGTTTAATATATATACAGAATAATGATTAACAAGCATTAAATACACACACACACACACACACACACACACACACACACACACATATTTTTATATACACACATAGAATTACTGACTGCACTCCCCCAGCATCAAATTCCCTTGTGGTACACATTGAACATTCCCTTTCTTCTGCATCACCCATCATGTGTACCCAGGTCTCTGAGCAAAAACAGTTCCACAAAGAGGTTTGCCCTTTCCAGAAGCTGGAAATACCCAAACCACTTTTCCCAGCATGTTCTTTACATGTACAACAGGGACCTTATCTCCCTCTACAGGAGGTAGGGAGCTGGATTGGGTAGGACTGTCGCGACTGATGGATCCTTGAGTGTTGACCAACCAGGTGGCTTCTGTCAAATGGTTCTGCCAATGTTAAAGTGTTCTGCCACCCATTGCCTTCAACATTGTTTTTAATAACCCACTCTATCTTTCAGTTTTACCAGAAGCTGGTGTGGGATAGGGGATATGAGAAATCCACTCAATGCCATGATCTTTGGCCCAAGTATTGACAAGAGAATTTTTGAAATGAGACCCATTGTCTGATTCAATTCTTTCTGGAGTGCCACATCACCATAAGACTTGCTTCTTGAGACCTAAGATGGTACTTCAGGCATTAGCATGGGGTACTGTATATGTTTCAAGCCACTCAGTGGCTTGAAAAAGAAGTTTACTTTTTACCACCATGGTAAGCACAGAGCATATCATTTTTGTACCGTGCTACACAGTAAGAATTAAAATAGCTGATGAGAGCGTATTATTTTGGTACTTTTCTACTACAAGTTACTGTTATTATTTTTGTCTGACAGTTGCATAATGGCTGCCTGGTGCACCTCATAAAACAGTCACATTTCTGGCCAATGGAACTTCCATAGGAAAATTAGAAGTGCTGAGTTTGTTTTTACTAGGTAAATGAATGAAAATACTGTAAGGCTTTATAAATGAATAACATTGAGGGAGGTGTCTTCAGGAAAGGAAGGCATTTTGAAAGCGCTATTTTTCCCCCTACTTCTTCCCCCTACATATAAGCAAGACTGGGACAAATGTGGAACATATTTTGAATATGTGACAGTAGTTGCGTACAAGTTTGCACCCTAAATTAGGCTATTGCAATAGATGTGACCACAAAGATTTACTCAGTTTATTCAGGGTTCTACATCTATTTATCTGGTAAATCATGTGCATTGTCAATAACATCAGTCATGAAAATGGATTTTTAATGGCCAGAAACTGTAGCACAGGAGGTTCTGCACAAATGTGCGCAAGAACTTCTTTACTGTGAGGGTGATGGAGCACTGGCACAGGCTGTCCAAGGGGGTTGTGGAATCTCCTTTTCTGGAGATATTCAAGACCCGTCTGGACGCCTACCTGTGCAACCTGGTGTAGGGAACCTGTTTTGACAGGGGGGTTGGACTCGATGATCTCTAGAGGTCCCTTCCAACCCCTATGATTCTATGATTCTATGGTTCTATGATTCTATGATTCTATGATTTTGGTTTGGAGTATGCAATAAATTCAGATTTGTCTTTGACTTGATAAAGTTACTTTATGCTTGTCCATCACCTGGTCAATTCCAATCCGAAGTAGGAACAATGTTTATCCTTGCTGTTGACAGGAAATACCAGTAGGGGAAAACATACTGGAGTAGAAGCGGGATTCTAAGGGAGGAAGATGAGATATTTCTAATATTTAAAAAATTTCAGTCTTATCTGGAGGAAAAAATGCTGGATGCATTTAAGAATCATAGTCTGAAAGTGATGTGTATTTCCAGAGTGCATTTTGGAACTACTGGGTCATCAAAATTCACAGACATGGGGTGAAGATGTGGGGAATTTGGCTATGTTACCCAGTTAAAAGGAAGAGAAGGCTGAGCTGGCTATTCAGCAAGGTAGAGGAGTGTGTTTTATTTAGGCAATTTGTAGCAATTGATGGATCTGAGACATAGTAAGTGTGTTGTTGTTTTTCTGTACATGAGACTTATTTCCCTCCTGCTGTCTTTGGAAACAATTTTATAGGCAGACATAAGGCAAAAATACTCTGTACAGTACTTCAGCATTTGAAGTTGATTTTCTCCTTGATGGCATTGGAAGTTCATTATGAATTCAGCTTTCTACTCTCTGAGCATGCATAATTGAAACAACAAATCCACCACTACTATTGGGTAAGAATAAGGTCTGGATAAAGCTATCTCTGGTTGTGCAGTTGGCATAAAAAAACAGTGTCTTTACTTCATGCTATGATTAGAGAAAAGTTAATTTTGTAAAGGCAGAGTGGGCCAAGTAAGCTTCTTACCATTACACCTTCTTTCTGTACCTGCTCCTTCTTTGCAGCCCTTGCATCTTGGAAGGTTTACAAGTATCTACTGACAGGAACATGAACCAACTGGCTGGAAGTGGAAATAAAAAGTGGAGGGCCATTTTCAATGCTTGCTAGTTATCTCTGATTTTTTTTTTTTTTGGAAGAAAAACATTAAAACAGAAGGCAGATGCTGGTTTGAAATTTTAAGCATACATTTTAGAACATTAAACACTTGTTTTGTCTATTTTTGTCAAGGATTGCTTTTGTGGTCTGTGATTTGATGTCTCTTTTAAGGTCCCTACTAATTAATTCAGTGGTCACACTGTGAGCCTTTGCCCTCATTTTCCCAGTGTCTGTTCATTGAAATGCCAGAAGACCTTTAGTTAGTGAGCAGAGACAAATGCCTTACAAGGCACACAGTACATGGGTACAGCAGCTTACATGGATTTTCTGAGTAGTAAACACTTGCTGAAGGAGTGAATTAGAGATGAATGGCTTAAAGGGAGACTGGAGAAATCGCTGCTGGAATGGCTTAATTGAAGACTGGAGAACATGCTACTGAAGTAATAACTCACAATAATTTTAGCTTCTTCTAAATAATTTAAAGAAAAAAGATCAGTGTTTTTCAATAATACTAAACTTTGAATTTTTTACAATTAAAGAAGATGGGAGAGTCCTACATACTGTGAGAAAAACTGTAGTGAAGATTTAAGACTATTCCAGTACAGAAAGCTGGAAAGATATAGCTAATGTTTTTATTGATAATAAATGAAGGTATTTGCAAAGAAAAGACACTTCTCCGTAGTAATTATCCTCTGAATTCAATCCTCATTTTAGTGCTCTCTGTTCTTTAGCAAGAGTCGCCATGCTGAAGTTCCCCATCCAACTCTGACAAACTGAGGAGATTTCTTGCATGTTACCCCAAGCTATAAATGAACTAACCTGTGGATCACCTGAACCCATAATGATACTTGTAGAAAAATTTTTCTGCCAGATGAAACAACATAAATTACTACTTTGGCATATTTCTAGATACGGATTTCTAAAGTACTCAATGTCACACCACCTATGTTGTAAGCAACTGGGTCTTGAGAAAAACGTTCCAGGACCATAATAAAGTCACTTGTGATGCAAGACTGCTTTCAAGACTAAGTTTACCAAATACATATTCAGATTTCCATAGATAACTTTGTTAGAAACAGATGACAAGAGACTAAATTAATCTGAATCTTTTTTCATGCTTTGAACTGCCTAAAGTAATTAAGATAGAACAAGAATTGATGTTCAAGAGGTGCAAAAATGATTATTAAATTCCTGTTCCAGAAGTGGAAAGCTTGGCTGCAGCATGCAGAGTTTTCCTGCAACATTCATAGATGTTAGTTAAGTTGCACTAAATGCCAAACCACTGTTTAATTAGTAAAGTTATTACAATCAAAGAGTACATTTTTAGGGACTTCTGGACATCATCTGTTCCAATTGCCACTTGAAGTAGAACTCACTTTGATCAGGTTGCTCAAGGCCCTGCCTAGTCAAGTTCAAAGTGTGTCCAAGGGAGTGTAAGAAAGGAAAGGAAGAGTCATGCTGAGGGGAATCTGAATTAGCATTTCAGAAACTGTGTTTAGGAGAGCAGAGGAAGGAACAGAGGTTATGAGCAAGAAAAAAAAGAGCATACTTTAGATAAAAGTATTGCTTGTGTCAGACTGTGCTTAAGGTGTGTCAGTCCATGTTCAAACAATTCAATATCCTTGTGCAGAGTGAAAGAAAAGTCCTAGGGAATAATCTTGGAGATGTGCAAAGTGCCTGGTCTAGTACAGGAGGAAGGAAAGACTCAGTGATACCTACTTCATCTATACGTTGTCCTGTAAATTCAGTCAGCCCCTGTACCACGTGTGGCTGTTCCACCACATGTGCTTGTTGCTTCCAGAGACAGCCTGCAAAAATGGGATTTTTTGACTGCAGTGGTGGACAGTGAATTATTGTCCAGCTCTGGCAGTGATTAAGTGTCCCCTACCTCTAATTGAGGAGGGAAGCACTCAGGTTGTACACACGCATACAGATACTTTTCCACGACAGTTTTATTCACAGGCTAAGTGTTGTTGTTGTTTGCACATGTAGTAGGCAGACTTTTGTCGTGTAGCTTGCTGTCATTAGATCTGTTCTCCAGACTCTATTACTATTGTCTTGAGTGACTGCCAACTGAAAAGAAAAATGCCTGCTAGCAAAGGAGGGAGCTGACTTGCTGTAGCTCAGTATTTAGGGTGTATTTGTGAAGGACAGGCAGTGCCAAGTGTCGGTCTGCTTGGATTACACTTGTGGACCAGAGAAAGAAACAAACTTAAGAAATATTGCTTTCAACTGCCTACCAAAAAAAGAAAAAAACAACAGTTTGTAGCATACTCTGAAATGTGACCAGGTTTAAGCTTACAATGCTCATAGAGAAAGGTCAAAAACATGTAAAATCCATGCTAACTTGTACTTTGTAAGCCTTTGTATTCCAATACAAATAATATATTTAACTAACATTCCACATAGCATGCATCTTGCAACAAGTTGGAATAAACATATACCACAGATTCTTCTGGTCATATCCAAAATACAGAACAAATCTGCTGTGGTTAAAATGTAATATCATGGATGAACATTTCTAATGCATTGCATAAGATTTTTAGTCTCAGAAGTCTAAGAAGGTTTCTCTATTAAGCTCTAATCTTCCCTGTTGCAGGCAGCTCCTCCCTGCTTCATTTTTTTTTTCCTGAATTACTAACCTTGACAAGAAAGCTTTTCTAACCCTTGCTTATTCTGTTGTCCCCAACATATTCTACTTGAATATTTTTTGATTGTTTATTTGTTTGTTTTTGTGCTTGCTGGTAAATTTTTTCAACGTAGATAAGTGAGCCTTTTGAGAAAGTGAATATCTGTAGGTATAAATGTGAACTGTGATAATTTCCAAATGATCAAGACTGTTGGATGCAATCTCTGACTTCGGGTACTAGATGACCATCATTTACTATAGCTAGACCACTGTTCAAAGAAATCATGAATATAAGTTCTCAACTTGCCTCATAGAGAGATGCTTAAGATTCATTTCAGGCTAACCTCTTCCGATCTACAACAGTGCTTCATATTGGGTGCTCTTACAATTGAATTATGACCCCTTCTTTTAGAGCAGAAAGGATTTAAATACCTTATTTACAGCTCCAACCTTGATTCTGCTTTTTGGATTGTATGCAGTTAGATGATATTTGCTCAGCTACGAGAAGGGCTGATTATCTTGGCAGAGTTTGACTATGATATATAAGAAGAGCAGCTGTGTCAATCTGACTTTGTTTTTTAAAAAAAATAGGATTAAAAAAAAGATAAACTGAAGGTTCAAATACATTTTTTTGTCTGTTTTTCTTTGTTTTAGTCCTTCAGTGGTGTTTCTGGTAGGGAAGAAACAGAAAGAAACTTGGTTTTGTTTGTTACTGGATATGCTGGATTGAAGTGGACAAGTTTTGGTGTTTAGTTATTTTCTTGTATTTATTTATTTATTTATTCCGTCTTTTTTTCTCTTATTTTAAAAAGTCAAGAAAACCTTCCTGTTACCAGTATGGGAACTGAGCTGCTGAGAAGAAAGAATTTGAAATAAGGGCAATGGGGCATCAGAGCTTTTGCTTTGCTGGTTTCAACTCTGCAGATAGGATAGAAATGAACACTTTATGGAGCAATTTCACTTGACCCTTTTACTTGACTTTTTTGTGAATTCAGCTCAATTTCCTTCAGCCTTCACTATATTTTACAGCATGGATTTTTATTTTTTTTCCCTGTAGAGCAAAAGAGGTCTCTTCTTTCAAGAAGTTAATTGCCTAGGATGAAGTCTGCTGAAAAAAATAAACTTACAGAACTTCTCACAGAGAACAAGTTGCCTTTTCCCTCTTCTTTTCATGCTATTTGGTGAATGTTAATTTGTAAGTAGTTTTTCCTTTTACACAGAAACTTTTCCATCCATAAAATACCCACCAGTTCCACATAAATATCATGCTAACAACAGGAGCAGTGAAGACGACTAATAGATGACCAGAAGTTTACTTTCACTGAAGTTTGCCCGGCTGCTCCCCCAGTGCTTTATAATTCCATATCAAACCATCCAACCTAGGCTTTTTTATCATTTTTATTTCAGTCAGTAATGTTACTGTGGATGTATAGTATTGATTTTAAGTACTAGTGGTTACAGGCCCTCAAGGACACTGCTACGCACAATACTTCTCTGTAACAGTCAAATGAGTCTTTGAGGACCCGTAAGAGAAGCTAGCTTTACTTTCTGAGGGTACTAAAGGAATATATTGAGGATCATACTCCTTCCCATGTTGATGAAATTCTGATTTCCAAAGCTGCAAAACACTCCCTCACACCCAATATGTTGCCATTAATACTACCTCCTTAAGGGTACACAATCAGCACCAGCTTAGGCACTCTGCAAAACAGCATGTCCCAAAACGTCGTTTGAACATTTACTAACATCAGAAAGTTGGGAATCCCAAGCAGCGTTCAATTGCTATATGGCTGAGTGTCTCTCATGGTTCTTGAGGCATGACATGAGTCCATCCAAGCCTCCTGTTAAGCTCCTTATTGTTGCAGAGTGCCTGACATACTTTTACAAGGCCATAAGCACTCAGTCAGAAGCCATCAGGTAAGATTTAAATCTTCTAAAGGACTTGTGCATTCAGCTAGCTGACAATGGCCTGAAATCTCTCTGCAGTGAATCAGTGGGCATCCAATACTTTTCTAGCGACCTATCCTTTACTGCTGACCTCAGATGACTTCTGATCTGTAACAGCAGAGCAGTAGTTCCCTATTCTTCCCAAACAAACAAAAACGTAGCTTTTAAGCCCATGGATGGGACTAGTCTTAATGCCTGGTACTCTTCCTGATTATGTGACCCAATGACCAGAATTTTTGTTTATACTTCTCATTTTCCTCTTAGGATGTTTGATTTTTGTTTGTTTGTTTCTGATACTGTCTCCTTATCTTCTTCAGGATCAACGATGATTGCTACTACAATAACGTATTCCCTTACAATATGACAATCAAACAGTAAACATGAGATAACACTAACTCTGCTTGTTTTGTACAAATGGTGGTATCTCCAAGAGAATGAATGTCACTTAACATTAAAACATATTGCATATCCATTTGTGCTTTTCTCAGCCTACAGCATCTGTGTAAGTGCCTGAAGAATCTTGTTAATATTTCCCACTCCATTGAAAAAGAATGATTTGAAAAATGCCTCTTGTGTATCAGCAGCATGTTTACCTGTAATGCTTTTGTCTACATCAAATTCCTCTGTAAGGTAAGTCTTGATTCCACAGGGCGATAGATAACACAGAGACAGGATCATAAAATTGAGTCAGACTATGATGAAGAAATAGTGCTAGTTTGTGGCCAAGGACACCTAATTTGCCCCACCACGTATGAAATACTTTCACCTCTGTTTGTTCTTTGCCCTGTGTACTAAGGGTAAGGCAATTTCACTAAAGTTTGCCTCCCAGATCTAGAATCACAGCCAAAGCAGTCACAGTAGCAAAGGATTCCCATATTTCCCCATGCTGTTTCTTTCATACAAAAGTGAGGCAGACAGTGTCAGTATTCTTGATCATTCTTCTCAGGTAGGTGCTGTTAGGTTAAGATTCCATTTGGCATCCCTTATACTCCATTCTGTGACACTTTGTTTGAACACTGAATGAACCAGAATTGGGAAGTTTAGACATCAGCATTACGGTGTCAGTTGCTAATGGCACAAGCAGAGGTAGAAAAAATATTTATTTTAGTATTGGAGGTCTTATTAAGGCTGGCAGGATCATTAATATAATGTAATCATTTGCCTGAAATGCAAAATAATAGAGTAGAGCTTTACAGAAAGACTCATAAACAAGGGAGCAAAGACATGTGGGAGGGCTTGTCTTTGGACAGTTTAAAAATGTATGAATGACAGAAAAACTCAGACTTCAAACCAGAGGAGCTATAGACAACACATAGTGGAGATGAGAAACCTCAGCAGTAATTGATTAATCTGATGATCCAGTCCTGTTTTGCCATAATATTTGCTCATGCAAAAACAGTCATAGTTTCTTAGAGGAATGACTTATAACCAACTACCAGTGTGTTGGAGATTGACAGTAGTAGGGGCTGTGTTTGCTGGTGGGAATAAGAAAGGAACAGAAAGCTTGACTTCTGTCTCCCCAAGCTGTTCTCAGCACTTACAGCTCTTGTGACATTTTGTCTAGGGACATAAGGATGTGAGGAGACAAAAATTTGGCCTCTGCATTTGTTAAGTCATACCCATTGAAAAAGAACTCCTAGCAAGAAGAGAGTGATGTTTTTCCCCTTCCTTTAAACACCCAGTGGATAGGGAGGAAGGTAAGATAGGGTATGTAAGAAAGATTCTGGTTAAAAATGACACTCAGTCATGCAAGGGTCTCCTTTTAGTATGATGAATCTTCTCAGATGCTTAAATTTTATTTTTGTCTTTGTTTCATGAAAACACATTTCCAAGAGTTGTACACAGTATACTAGAGGCAATATGTTGTGGGCTGAGAACTTGGGAGAGCTCCGTTGAGGTAATGCCATATAGATGTCTGTCTTTCAAGGAACTGGAAATTCCAACAGCAGTGAAAATCATAGACTAAAAGGATAATATAGTTTGGAAGGCAATCTAGGACTGTGTTATTGTGTTGTTCATGGTCATATTCAGTAGAAGTCTTGAGTAGCTGAAAGGATGGAGATCACAAAACCTGTCTGGGAGACCTGTTCCAGCATTTAGTCACCCTGTGTGAAATTTTATTTTTTCAGTCCACGTGGAATCTCCCCTTTTAGAATTTATACCTGGCTGTCTCTTGTTCTTTACCTGGACACCTTTGGGAAGTGTCCAGCCAAGACACCTTTACACTTTCATTTTTGTTAGTGGAGGAATAGAGGTAGTCCTTCCTTTTCTTACACATAAATGAATCAGGCTTTCAGCCTCTTCTCATAATTTCTGTGCTTCATCCCTCTGGCTACCCTAGTGAGATTCATCTAGTTTGTCAATATTTGTCTTGTCTTAGGTGACAAAACTGAATACATTACTGCAGATGCAGCCTCACAGGCACTAAGCTAGAGGGGAACAATCACTTAACCTGGAAGCCGCAATCTTGTTTATTGCACAGTATGCAATTACCTTTCACTGCCATATATTACTGACTCACCTTGTCCTTGCTGTCTACCAGGACCATGTCCTTTTTCTGCAAGGTTGTCACAGTCCTCAGCTTTTGCTTTTGCATGGAGCTATCCCATTCCAAGCATGGGACACAGCATTTGCTTTTATTGAACTTCAGGACATTGCTGTCTGCCCATTATTCGAGTTTACCAAGGTCTTTCTGAATGAAAGCTCTATTCTTCCACGTTTCAAGTGCTCTATACAACCTACCATCATCTGCAAACTCAGCAAGAGTTTGTTGTAATCCATTCCTGAGGTCATAAATGAAAACATTACACATCATCTTCCTTTTTGTTCACCCTCGGTGATAATAGCTGTCAAGTTGGAACAGTCTTGGAACAACTGACATTTAAATTGAACTCAGCAGTGTGGGTTTTCTCAAGTTTCAGTTAGCCATACAAACCATATTTTTCTATAAAAATGCTATTGGAAAATGTCAAAAGCTTCACTTAAAGTCAAGGTGAGTAGAACATAATGTTCTACCCTCATCCATAGTCAGTCATATTTTATAGAAACATAAAATCGAATCAAATAGAAAGAAGACTTTGAGTTGGAAGGGACCTTAAATAACTTCTAAATCCAACCTCCCTGCCATGGGCAGGAATACCTTCCATTAGATCAGGTTGCTCAAAACCCATCTGCCCTGACACCAAACACATCCAGGTACAGAGCAGCAACAGCTACTTTGAGCAACTCATTCCAACACCTCACCACCCCTATAGTACAAAATTTCTTACTAATATCTAATCTAAATCTACCTTCTTTTATTTTAAAACCACTACCCCTTGTTCTATCATTAGACATTCTTCTTAGAGATCCACTCTAACTTTCCTGAAGGCCCAGAAAGAGTGAGAAGTCCCTCATCAAGACAGTCTACAGTTTTTCTTGTAGGCCTGTCATCAGAGGAAACAAACAGTTTTGTTAGTATAACATGCCAACTTGGTAAACCTCCACTGGCTGTTCTCTGTCATCTTGTTCTTTCTATGCCTGGACACAACTTCCAGGGTTCTTTACTCTGTAATCTTTCCAGATGGTGGAGCATGAATGTTCCCAGATTTTTTTTTTTACATTATTATTCTTTTCTTAAAAAAGAAATGTGTTGCTTGTTTTTTAGCAATCATAAGGAATTTCTATGAACACCATGATCAGAAAGATGACAGTGAGGAGCCTTGTGATGATGTCACTCAGCCTGCTCATCAGCCTTAGTTGTACTACATCAGAACCTGGAAGCCATGTGTGCTTAGTTTACTGAAGTGGTCCTTATCTCAATCTTCCTCTGCTGTGCTTAATGCTGCTCCCTCTACTTCTTTTCCAGAGTTTGCTGCTCTGAGACACAGCCCTCTGGGAAGGCTCAGAGAAAAATCTGTCATTAAACTGGAGCACTCCAAATACACGGATTGACCATTTCAATTTCAGGCAAGTTTGGGTCATCCCAATTCTCTCTACGTGCTGCTCCTCATGTCCTTTCTTCTTTATTTGTCTTCATTTTCACTTTCCATATGTTTCCTTTTCCCATTTAGGATCTCATTCAATGAGAATGAATGACTCACCGAAGCCAGGCCACTCTCCTCATTATTTCTGTGAACCAGAACGGGCCGTTCTCAGTCTTCAAGATCTTGTCTTGGAAGACCAGCCAGATATCCCAGGGCTCTTTATCCTTTTAGGCTGACTATCAAGAAATTCTTCTATCAGTTCTCTGAACAAGCTGAAGGCTGCTTTCATGAATTGAGGGGTCATAATTTCTCTTTACATACCTTGGGAACTTGCACACTACCACCTTATGATAACTGCAGCTAAGAACATTGAATCATAGAATGGTTTGGGTTGGAAGGGACCTTTAAGATCATCTAGTTCCAACCTCCCTGCTATAGGCAGTCACCTCCCACTAGATCAGGCTGCTCAAACATCTTTGCTTTCCCAGCCATTTCTCTTCTACCCTTGAGCAGCATGCAAAGTAAAACATATTCTCTGATGTCTTCTCTGCTGGGTGCAAGACTTTGTATTTCTTTTTATTTAATTTCATTAAGGTTTCTGATGATTTATTCTTTCAGATTATATAGACCTTTCTGAATAACAGCTCAGCTCTTAAGTGCACATTGTTCCCCTGAGCTTGTGGCATCACCAGATTTGACAAGAGTGCATTCTCTTGGCTTCCCCAGGTCATTAAAAGGATGTTAAAATGACAGATCTCAGGACCAGCACCTGCAGTACATCACCCATTCTGAGAATGCTTTGTAGAGTCTGTTGCTGGTTTCAGAGTAGATCTCTGTGCGTTTGAGCTTTTGCATTGTGCATCTGTTATTGTCTCACCTAAAGAGCTCAGTGCCTACTGCATGTGAGTTATCTCACTGCACTTTATGATCCTTGTGATGTTGCTTCTCTGCAGCTACTGACATTTACGTTTCTTTCTGTTTCTTTTCCTCCATGTTGTACTTGTTTTGTACAGTCATTTCTGATGGGTTCTCCCTGTCACACCACTTTCTCAAGAGGAATGTGAGAAACTAATCCACTTGCCCTGTCCTAGCCACACTTCTTTCCTTACTGACTCCTCCTCTTCCTTTTAACTGTAGGCTTTGATTTGCTACCATATGAACCTTGCTTTCCTGTAGTCAGTGCTATAGTCCTGCTGAGGCAATCAGCCTTTTATCTGCTGTAGGAGTAAGAGCATTGGGATCTCAAGGGAAGGAGGTTTTCATCAGATGACCAGCTAAGTATTCTCTACCAACTACTGTTTGTGCTTCCTGCGTACATGCTCTCCTACTCATATAGTATAGGAGTGACATACTAGCCATTGCTACTGCCTCCTTTTGCTCAAACATACCTCAATATCACACTCCTTCCAAAGGAATTGAAATAGAAATAATGGTAAGGCAATTCCATATGTTCTGATTACATATGATCTCATTAGCACGCTCCTTCCTGCAACAAAATTCTTCAGATAAGAAAATCTTGTTCCAGGACAAAGCAAAGCAAAACAAAAAAGAGTATTCTTTGAAAAAACAGTGTATGGAAAGTGTCTTTCACTTTATCAACTTACTGTTGTAGTTGCTTTTTTTGTTGTTGTTTTTGTTTTTCCCAAGAGAAAAAGAAAAGGAAAATGGCAAAGTTACAAGGAAAAATAAAAGAAAAGCCATTGCTGTATTTCAAAGCCAGCAAAAATTAGAGTAAGCAGTAGTAAAAGCCAAATGGAAATCATAATTCTTCTATTTCCCTGACTGCTCAGACATGTGTAATAGGCTTGGCAGAGTGTCAAGGAAAACAGGGGCCAAGCTGTGGTGTGTTCAGAAGAATCAAAAGGCTGCTCGTTAGCAGAGCCAGACTTCAGTGCAGCTCAGAAAAGAAAAGTTTGAAGCTCATCTGCAGCTTTTTTTGTGACGAAGAGGACAGAGGAGGATAGAATGCAGACAATGAAAGGACACTTTCCAGCTCTGGAAGGAAAACAAAGGCAGTTGCCTCATAGTTCAGTCTTGGTAGGTGTATTTTGATTCGTTTGATTTAGCATACTGCGCTTTAAGCCAAAAGTACAAGGCGATATTAAAAGCATGAGCAGGATCACTAACTTTAACAGCTCTAAAATGTGGATTCAGCTGGGTCATGAGGAAAACACAGCCCACCTAATAGCACCCAAACCAGATGCTGTGAGTCCAAGTCTCTTACAGAATTATCTGTCAGAGATTAAATGGGCAGAAAGCATCAAGTATTTCACAGTGCTTGTGTAGTCCAAGCAAAGGAATGGTCAAGGCCCAGAAGGTTCACACATTTCACTTCAGTTTTCAGAGAATCCCCAGCCTGAGAGCAATGCTTTTGATTTTCATTCAGGAGTACCTGAGTTCCAGTGCCTCATCAAAGACATAATTTTAGCTAAGAGAGTAGAATGACAGTATTTCTACAGTTTGACATATTTTTCAAGATTATTTCACTCTGGAACTGTATTGCCTTTGTGCATGCACTTCATGAATGTACATGGCAAATGTCAAAGGTCACTGTAAGAAAGCCACAGAAATGATCCAGTAGCACAGAAAAAAAAAAAAAATCACAGTGGGATCCTTAAGAAGTTGAATAACTGTTTTCTCATTGAAAACAAAGATTTGGAAGCAGTTTTCCACTTGAGAAATCCCAAAATATCTTGTTACTGAAAACTTCAGTGATGTACAAGGGGAAGTATAATGGTTTATCAAGTTATTCCTCTTTCCTTCAAGTACCTGGGGTGACAGGATGTCACAGAAAACTGGTCAGGGACATCTTCTCAGTATCACTATCTAAAGGTGTTTGTGCATGGAAAGAAATTCTCTTGATGGAAGTAAATATACCTGGAGTAAAAACACCTGGAGCAGATTAACTTTGGAGGCTGAACATAACCTTGCCATTTTCTAGCAATGAGGTCAGCTAAATGCTAAAGCAGCTTACGAGGAAAGGAAGTGGGATTGACTTTGTTTAGGATCTTTCAAATCAGATTAGATACATTTTAGAAAGGTTATCTTTGTTTTATATTTGGGCTTTTTCTAACCCAGTTTGTGAAAAAGAAACTTTTTTTCTGAGTACTGAAGACTTCAGACCAAACATTTAAAGAAGTGCTCCTTCCACATTTCAAACATGGGCACCTAGGGTCAATACCAGATCATGTACATATATTTTTAGAAGCCAGCTGATAATTTGGACTATGGCCATAGTCAGGAACTGTCCACACAGTGAAGCAGTGGCTTGTATCTCAACCTGACCAGAATACACAGATCGGGATGCTCAGGTCAATGCTGACCATGCCTGTACTTTGTATTCCTCCTTTTTTCTCAGTGTATGTAACAACATAGTCTGGATCTCACCCTGCTCTACTATTTTTTAATGTCTTCTTCCATTTTCTCTTTTAATTCTCCTCTTTGACTCTGCACACCTGAAAGAAAGAATACACAAAGTTGATTTGCTCAATTCAAGACTCCTGTGGGATTTTTTAAGAAGACAGTTCCTGCCCACTGTTCTTTTACAGAGAGGGAAACCTTTCTGTTTAAAAAACATTCTTATTTAAGTATTAAGAGAACTGCTGTTTTGGTGTAACCAAAAAACACAGACGCTTGCAAATGATATTGGCGGAAAACTTACACAAAGGAGAAAAGAGAAGAAAAACATAGGTATTATACTTTCCTTTATGCTCTCCCATTTTTCTCTCCCTTTTCTTTCCTACTTCCTCCCTCTCTTTTTCTCCTCTTCCCTTTTGGATTTTCTGGTGTATCTTTCATTATGAACTTTATTGAGAATGCTGAGGTTGTTCTCGTTTCTTCCTTGACACATAACAACCTTCCAACAGAAAAGAGTGAAAAACCCAGAAGAAATAGAAAAGTGCTGAGGCAGCACCAGTGCAGAGCAAAGCAGGATATCTCTGAGTACCATTATTTAATGAGCATGCAGTTTAAGGACTTCAGAGGCCAAGTCTTGTGCAGAGAGTCTGTTTCCACAGTGCAAATGTACAAGTGATTGTAGTAAGGTCTGTTACACTGATGATGGCACGAGAAACTGCTGCTACTTTGCAATACACTGAGTCTAGTAAACTATGGATCAAAGTATCAAAAAAGCCAGGTGAGCACCTTTGAACAATTTTCTGCTATAGCTGTTCCACATTACTCCAGCAATGGATTCTGCAAAGATTCCTAGCTGAACTACGTCCCCAGTGAAAGAGAGATTTGCCAGCATTGAAGGTTCTCTTGTGATCGACCTACTCCTAGCTGTTCAATGGCCTCCAAAGAACTGAGTTTCTGGTAGGTTGCTTTAACCATGGGCTATGCTTTTGTGAGTTAGCATGTGGGATGCTGAAATGTCCTTTTATCCCATTGCTACTTCACTATGTGAGCTCACCTGGGCGTGAATACCAAATCCAGCTTCTAAAACAAGAGAAAATCAAACAGTGAAACCTGGAGCCTACTGGTCTACAGAATATAGTATTTCTATGTCACCTCTTTTCTTAAATTACATCTAGTCTCCTATTTGCATTTACAATTAAGGATTCCTGGCATAATCCCAAGAAGTACTTGGTGGTCTGTGTTTGTGCCACTGAGGGCTAGCTCCCACTGGAATTTATTGGCCTCAGTCACATTGCAAGCACCTGTCTGTAGCTGTTGCAACCCTCGTCTGCTTGTGTTTCCAAATGACAGCACCCAAGTACTTATGAAAGACCCACACTGCACTTTGCTTGGCACTTCCATTACAAAACACTACCCACCCCCCCTGTCACTACTTCTGGTACTTCCAACAGCACTGAATTTGCTGTTTGGACTGGGTACACTCTTCTCATGCCTTCCTCTTTGACCTGGGCAAAGGCAAACATCACTTGCTCAGTGCATCATACTGAGTGACAGGAGAATTCTTCTGTGCACATGGACAAGGCTGATATCAGAAACGAATGAATGTCAGGCCAGATCACTGAAATTAGATGACATACAGCCTCAGTCCCCACCCACACCAGTCCCTGTGATGCAGAAAAGGAACTTGGTGCTCTGGGACCCTGATTTGTGTACTTTGCTTTGGGGTCTGATGTTTAAGGTTGCCTTATTCTCCCCCATCTAGCATAGATCCTAAAGCTGCAGGAGTGACCAACAGTCTGTATGCATGCCAGGACATGATTATTCCCTGCAGAGAAGATCCTCTGGCAGATGGACATCTTTCCCTGTGATGGGAGAGGAAGTAATAGGATCAATTTGTAGGCATAAGCAGTTTCTTGAAATGTGTGGAGAGCAAAGCCCAGATCTGGCTAAAAACCTGTAGTTTACTTCCTTGAGACATGAGATTGGGCAGATTTTGAGACCAAGGAAATAAACAGCCTGAGGAATGAGGATCACACCATCATTGCTTTATTCTGCACAGGTAGCATGCATACAAAGAATGGACTTCTACAAATGCTCCCAAATGTTATCTCTTTTATTAATAAGCTGGACAGTAACTTCATCTTTAGATATTCACCCCAGTTTGTCAGCATGGAATATCTTGGCTCAGAGCTGATAATTCTGTGATCAGATGAGGCAAGAGAACACAAGGTGAATCTGAAGGAGGAATGGTTTTGGGTGACTAAACTATAATCCTCTTTGTTTGTGTATATCTCAAATCTGAATTTCATGTGTGAATAATTTATGTCAATATGGGGAGGAAAGCAGAGAAAGGAAGAAATAAATAATTTATACTAATAAACAAAGATCAGTGCCTATCTTAAATATCCTTCCTCATGCACACAGCCACAAAATAGATTTATTCAAAACCCATCTATGGCCTGGCACAGATTCTTACTGATCATCCTTAGGCTTTTTCCCCCTAAGCTGTAACACAAGTCTGTTTGATGCTGCTTATATACAGCACAACTCAAGCACTGTGCTTTAAAACCAGACATACAGAAAATACTCTCACCATTCTGGAGTCCTGAGCTTTATGTTTATTCCAAAGAAACACATGCAGCTTTTTACTCTAGAGGAATCCTTTCGAAGACAATGGTCACAAGTAAAGTCAGGGTTTAGTACTGATGAGCAAGGAAGAAGGGACAGAGTCCAAGTGTACATTTGCTTTCTCATGTAGTTTCTGAGTGCTGAAAAATATTTAGCATGTATTTAAATGGAAATTTGCAACATTATTCTGTAGTATATCTTGGGTCAGAAGAGACAGCGGGCCAGTAGGCTTGGTAACAGAGCAGTACCTCACCTGCAGACTACTCTGCAGATGAACTTCCTAGCACTCTTCAATGTAATTGCCACTGTACCTACAATGTGCAATTTTCATCTGCAGGTTTTGCTTCATCTTTTTTATTATTTTTACTTGCTTTCCTTCCTTCCATATCCTTAATGGAAAAAGACACATTTGTCTCTGTCTAAAATCAGTATATTCTGTCTCTGTGTTTCCTTGTTCTCTCCCCACTTAAAGTCTGCATTCTCAAATTAGGACTGGCGTGATCTAATTAAGACAGACATCAGAGAGAGAGAATGCTCCAGAGGAAAGCTAGAGTAGGAGTAACAGGAGGAGAATTGTGATTTTTTTTATTCCTGCTCAGGCATAATCTTAAAGACATGAAGCAACACACATGCCTACTCAAACAAGTTGTTAGCAAACTAATCGTGCATTACAAGACAGCAGAGCCACACTGTGCTCATTATACACTGTTTGAAGATGGTTTTAGTGCAGTCAGAAGGCAAATCAAACATGCCTAGGCATAAGGTTGAATGGGGAAGATTGCCTTTTTCCTTTTAAGAGGCATAGGAGAAGTCATTATCTTTAGCATCAGTCTGTGTTCATGACAGATTGGAATGCTGAGTCTGAATTGCCTATCTGCTCAGCTAAAGGGACCTTGGAAGAAGAGATTCTTCAGTTCTCCAGAAGAGAGTGGGAAGAAGGACTTTCTCAAGTAATGCATTCTTGTGTCTAGATAAAATGGCAGGCAACAAATAGCTGGAGGCAGTTGGCCATATTGATAATAGATATTTGCAAAAAATAAATAAATAAATTAAAATAAAACCTTTTATCATAGGTAAATATAGAGATTTAACACATATAGGAAATGGAGGGTTGGACTGGGTATAAATGTGGTAACATCACATAACTTGAATATTAATGATATGAGGCTGAAATATGGGTCTTTCATCTCAGAAGATGCTTGTATTCTAATACTTATAGCCTGCATACGTGAAGGATTCAAGATTTATCCCTGAAAGTGAACTTAATATCCAGCCTTTGTGATACAGCTAATATGCTCATTGCAGCAAGATAAAACGAGCCTTGCAGCTTTGCAGGACCTGATACCACCACATACAAAGTGACTCTTCATCCCTAAGAAGTTCTAGAATTTCTTTGAACAAAACATTGAAATTATCATAGGTGCTCTGCAAGCATTTTATACGTGAGTTCCAGTCACTGCCCTTTCAGGTAGCATTATGATCCTACACAGGCATGTTCATAATCAAAGAGCTCAGTTTTATTCTATTAAATTCAGTCATGAAATGACAAGAAATTTCACTGTAAAATGTGTCTCCTTTGGATATCTTTCCATATATCCCTTGCTGAAAATGTGCTGCATCTGTAGTGTCCTCAGTAGAGACTACAAAGATCCCAGCAAGTCTCCTTGTAAATTATATGATAAGACACAATATGTCACTATAAATGTAGATGATGTTTAGTGCTATTTTACATACTCTTGGTCATGAAAAAGTTTATTAAAATAAACAGTTATAATCAGACTGTACTTTATCCAAATATCCACATCTCCACAACACTGGAATATGTAGGATGTGGGTTTCACATGAGGACCCAAGCAAGCATTTGCATTTTCAAAAGGCATTTGCATTCCACCTTCTTTGTACGACACAGACACAGCAGGTACAACAGTGCTTTGCCTATATTTTTGCTGTGTGGGTTTTTGTTTTTTTTTTTCCATCTGTATTTTTACTGCTAGTCAGGCCAGAGCCATGTCTGTTGTGAACAGACCTTGTCAGAAACATCAAGATGTTATGAAATGGAGATATATGTAATTTCTGGGGGTGAGAAAGATGAGCAGGACAGTGTTCATCCTGCCACAGCGTTTCTTCTCAGCCATCTCTTGCTACCTCAGTCTATTGCCTGGTCACGTAAACTTACACCATACATATCATTAACTGTTTTTTTGTGTTTTCTACGTAGGCATGATCAAAGGCTAATAACAGGTGCCTGGAATTCTTTCTTGCATACGCACCTCCATTTTCAGGCCTGCCTTGTAGAAACAATCATTTCTGCTTATCCAGAGTAGACTACTTGTATGAGAGGAGGGAAATTGCAGCTGTTTTCATGGCCAACAGGGATCTAATGGCTTATGTGAGGAAAGGCTAAGGGAGAAGCAAAGAAGACTGCGCTTGCTCAGCCCGTGTTGTGCATACAACCCTGAGGAAGCTGTGAGTGAGCTGAGTTGTTTCATCTGGAGATACGGCCATCCACCATACTTCCTGCGCCATAAACAAAACATCAAGTACATGTTCAATTCTAAAAAACCGAAAGTAAACACAGATGCCTACATTAGACACAAGGAAGCCTGCATGATGTTCCAAGTGCTCCATGTGTGGGTTTCATTTTCACCTGCTATTCCTTAGAGCTGGGAAATGTTTACAGCTTCACAAACTGTGATGCAAGCAGAAGTAGTCTGTACAGAAAAACTGGACTTGCACCAGTGTCCTCCACTGAAGTGTATTCTACAATCTCTGTCATTGTCACTATTCTTTGAGAAGCAGTCTAAGTACTTAAAGTACTATTATATCTGCTCAAGTGAAAGACAAGCACTTCAGCACTCTGTGTATTATCTATTCCCTGATAGCATGAGGCAAAAACATTTCATAGCCGTCTCCAGAGACAAGGAAGGGTTCATTATCACAGGCCTGATAAGGGCACTGCTTGTCCATCTGATTCCCAGCCCTCAGCATAAGGACCAATCACCACTCCGCTGTAATGCTCTTGCACCACTCACCCTCTCATGATAGACAGCGGATATCTTTCCTGTCAGTGCCAATGTTCTGAGAGACCACATGATTGATGTCCACGACCTGAAAAGATTCAGAACATTTTTGTCCATTACATTGTTATCTTTCAGAAGTTCCCATCAGATAAAAATTTCAGTCAGAAAACAGGATATGTCCTGTTCTCTCCCTCCCTGTTCACCCCTATGAGTTTTTAGAAAAACAATATAACTGAATTGTGCTTAAAAATAAATAAATAAATGAATAAATATTAGAAGAAGATAGAATGAAGTGGACATACTTTTACACTTTTTTTATCTTTTAAACTTTATCGCAAGGAACCTAGACTACCTTTCAGTCCCCTCCGTGCTTATAAAGGCTTTCTCCACAGAACAGATTATAGACAACTGTGCATTGTGCGTAAATTTGAATTTTGAAGGGGTTTGTCATTTTGACTGTCTGTGCTCCCAGAAGACTCAGCCAACATCAGAGCTCAGCAGTATACAAATGTATGGGAAAACTATCTTCCCTCACAGTACTTGGCCTGTTACTCTTATGGTTCCTGCAATAAAAACTTCACTTTTGTCATCTATACTAAGCAGCTAGAATCTGTCTGTGGTGCGTGTCTGTAAGTCCAGCTATTCATTTATTTAGAACTAATGGTCTCCAAGACTGTCAGTGCCTAGAATAAAGTACACTGGTAACTCACTCACTCTGAACATGTGTTTCTCCAGTTTTTCATCCTCAATCCAGACAACAGGCACAAGCCCAGCAGGCAATGTTCTAATCTCAGGCGTCTTCATGCTAGTCACACAATATGCTAATCAAACCCATTTTCTTTAGCCATCTTTCATTCTTTCCTCTTTGCAGATGGTGCTGCCTGAACTCCTCCAGCTAAAGCTCTTCACCTTTATAGAAACACACTTGCTCAAGTGCCCACTTGGTACCAGCTCAAGGCCCCACCATCTCAAAATAGTAGTCTGGCATCAGTTCAAGTTGTTAAGGTGGCTCATGTTGTGCCCAAGAGATAGTAAGCCTCAGCTCCTGATTACACTGCCTTTTTTACACTTTGGTCCACCTTTTGGGATTGAAAGAGTTTGGACTGAAATACAGTCTTGTCATGTACTTGTGGTTTCTGTTACTTTCCAGTGTGGTTAGGTAGTAGAAAAGCTTGTCAAAATATTGGTCTGTTGAAAAGGTTGAAAAACAGGCTTTGGTCTGTATTTAATTTTCAGATTGCAAAAGTACACACACAGTAAATTTTGGTTTCTAAAAGTCCAGGGATTATATTCTTTTCTATTTCTATTGAAATAAAAAGGCTTGCTCTGAAAGTAATGCCTCTGTTTCACCACTTTAAGTCAGCTGTTCTAATTCTGTTCCTTCCCAGCTCCTTGGACCCTTCATTGCAAATAGCCTTGGCTCTGTGCATCACTGCTTAGCTGCAACTATAAACATTGGTGTGTTATCAATATTGTTTTTCTACTAGAACCAAAAGATAGCATCATAACAGACAGTCTGAAGAAAATAATTCAGTCCCAATTGAATCTATGACAGTTTCATAAAAAGTTGTGTATATCCTCTATGAGGAACGTCTCTTCTGAGTGATAGTGAGAGTAGTAGGTGTCTCTGCAGTCATAGAAGATTGTCATTCCATCCCAGACAAACTTGCAAAGAAAATGACCTTTCTCCCCTTACTGGAAAGGAGGGCAGTACGAAGCTGGGACAAAACATAGCTAGACATCAAGCAGTTACGGCAAGTGTAATAATGAACAGAGCCAAAGATAGTGGCAACTATTACACAGATGTCATGGTGGAATCCCAGACCCCAGTGGGTACCATGAAGACAACTGAACTTCTGTGTTTACTGGGGCCAACTGACTTGTAATAAAAGATCTATTGTATTACTTAATGGTTTGATTGACAGCTGTTTTTTATTGGAATAAAATAATTTGAAAAGGCATACCTACTGAACAGATGGAACAAGCTACTTGAGTCCATAGTGTCAGGAAGTTTGATGCACCAGACCCAGTCGATTTCCTTGTGGGTGATCACTGAGCTACATGCTCTCTGAAGTCGAGGAAGCTGATTAGCTCATTTACATACCAGACCCATGGTTACCCAGCCCCGCCTAAAAAACAGGAGACAAAAACAAAAAAGCAAGAACAATAAAAGAAGTGCCTACCAGAACAAAAAGAGCGTCTCTTCTGCTCTAGTCACTATGATGGAAGTACACACAAAGGGGGGAAATTATGTTTGTAAGAGCTGAATTGCATCTGAATATTCTGCCCACTGCCATTTCAAATGCTTCTTTCTTCACAGTGAAAAAGGGGACTGTGCTGAGCCTTCCATGCTGAGCTGCTAAATGAATTTTTCCTCATGAAGGCTGGGGGGAAAATGAGTCTGCCAGTGACTCCCATCCTCAACTATTGGAGTGTAATTGTGCCCAGGGCCAGGCAGCTGCTGCTTCCTGCCCCGAAATGGAAAGGCAGCAGTGCTTGTATTTTTAAGGAGGATTTTGACTGAAGCAAAATAAAGCAGTGGCAAAACATGCAAACAGAGCTAAATGAGAATGTTCTTGATTCTCCTCTTCATGCTGGAAAGAGAAAGAAATCTCAAAGACAGACAGCAGTCACAGCTGAATCTTGTAGAAAAAAAAAAGACTTAATGGGGCTGGAGGAGCTTGGACATCTGGGGACAAGAAGGTTAAAAATTAATAGTCAGGAAACCTGGCACTAATTATTCATAACTGAAAACCAGGGGCAGAGAGAAGCTCATCTCTCACTTTTTCTCCTTTGTGTACTCCATGGAGACTCCTGACCCCACTTGCACTCTAAGGTTTACCCATGGGGATACTACACTTGTCCATCCTGAACAATGCAGTGCTCTCCATGGGCAAATATCCATCCACCTTATTTTTTTCAAATCATAGTATCATGGTCCATTCAAAAAGAGAGATTCAAATTCCTCTTTTATCAAGAATCTGGAGATGAGAGTTTCTCATAGGTTTCCCTTTAATGCATGCCATACATTTGCCCTGAGCAAGGAAGCTGGCATCTCTAAAATATCTAAAAAGGGAGAAGCATTAGAGAAGTATATTATTCTCCATCATCTGTGATTTTTACTTCTCCCCAACAAAGCGATAGGTGACCTGGCTTGAGAAGACATTGTCTAATATCATCTAAAGCAGCTAAGAGAAGATGTTCTTGCTAGTTCTTGCAAATTTGGGGTAAATTATCAAAAAAAGACTTGCCCTAAATATTAGAAGTCCCCATGCCTATGAAAAAAATACGTGGAAGTTGTTCTGATAATTTTGAAAGTAAGATTATTCCCGATCAGGAATTCTGCACAGAAAAAAAAAAAAAAAAAAAAAAAAAAAAGAGTTCAGCATAGCATTACCATAGAGAAAGCTTGTCAACAGAATGTCTTCCTTTGCTTTTCCATTTTAGTGTTAGAGATATGTGCCTTGAACTGATATTTTTACCACTCAGCAAAATAGAGAAAACGTTAAGTCATGGATGACTGAAACACACTTCATTCCTTTGATGGCCTTAATCTACTGTATCTCTAAGTGCATCTTGGCTCCTTCTCATAGGCTATTGGAAGGAGGGCAGGGGAAGATCAACAGCTTATGTAGCACCTACTTGGATTTGACCTTTTGGGTCCAAATCCCTTGCAGAAGGTTAAATAGATGCAGCTGTTTGGAGGAAATTCTCTTCCAAATATAGCAAAGTCCAGTTTTTCCTTCTGCACAAATTCTCCGTATCAACATTCTCCAGCCATCTCAAACATACCAGTTGTTCTGCAGGTGCCTTGGCTTTCCAAATCACTGTCATGACATTTGCAGAAGAAGCTCCCACAGCTCCTCCATCATTTCTTTATTTTCCTTCTGTGACCTTTCCCCAGTTTGTCTCCTGGAACTCGTTTTCCTCCTCCTCTGTTTCTATTTTTCTCTCCAAATGGCACTGGTCATCTCTCTGTGCCTAATTATGCTCAAACTATGGCTGTTGTAGAAGCTTTTTCCCCTTGTATCTCCCACCATCTGGAACACAGTCCTTTTTTTTTCCTGTTGTTTCTTTCTGCCTCAGTGCCTCTCCATCTACTTTCAAATCTCATCTGAAAACATCTCTGCTCCCATGCCTGTGCCTCTTAATTTCTCTCTCCCTCTGCTATTATGTATTATTTAACTTTGATAAGTACCTTGGGATGCTATCTGTATGAAACAAATTCTACTAAATAAAGCTGTACTCCACTGTCAGTGGAGCTTACCCAAACTATTTGCTTTCTCGCCTGGCCTTCAGTAAACAGCTAACCCCCCCCACCCCCCCCCCCCCCCTCCTCTCCCCGTGAACAGATTATGCTCATGGCCACTCTGTAATTGGAAAGACAAGGAGTGCAATGCTGCCCTGTGTGTTTGTGAGTAACAGAAAGGCTGCACTGAGCCAGAGCCCTGCAAATGGAGTGCACCTCACCAAGAAGAGGAGGAGTAACCCCAGGGAAACGTGGAGCAGAGTGCTAAGTGGTTGCAAAGCTTATCAGTCCCCAAGGCTCACTGGCAAGCTCTGCTTTTCTTACATGTCACACGCATGTGTAAAACCTGAGGCAGACAGACACACAGCCTGAGGTGTGTATCTGAGGGATAAACAGCTACAACAAAACAATCAAAGCATTGCCATGAACAGGCTCAAGAGAAGCCAGCTGAGGTTAAAGAGCAGAGATATAATGTGCTCACCTCTGAAGTGCAGACCCAGGAGAGGTGTACAAAGAACTGCTCTAGAGCTAGGGGGAACTGTTTATTCCTATTTGTTGACTCTCCCCATCTGTTTTCCTGTAACTGTGAACTGTGCAAAAAAAAGGTGTTGGGGGGAACAGATAATAAAAAATGAGCAAATAAAATAATAGCATGTGTTTTGAGTTCTTTTGACACTTGTGAAACTGATACCACTTATTAGTGGACAGTTCGTCAAGCTTTTCCTAGCAGTTCTGAATCCTGAAACAATAGATACTGCATCTGTTAAGCTCCATGTCCACTGCCTGGAAAGTGGGGGTTTCTTCATCACAGTGACATAGAAATTCCAAGTCCTGAACTTTTCTGATCCTCTTTGACCTCTTTAGTAAGCCAGTCTTCTTTCAAGGTAAAAGTGTTACTACAAGCTTAGAATCATGAAACCACTGAACAATGAAAGTCAGAAAAAATCACTAAAATCACCTTGTCCAACCATAACTTGCATCATCCTCTTCACTATAGTAAACTAGCAAAAGGAAAAGCGGTATTGGTTTGGTTTAAAACAACATTTTCACCAAAAACTTGTGCTGAAGGGTTATCATAACAGGTGGCAATGGTACCTTCAAGCTTACTGATTCAGTAAAATATAACCTCTAACCAGAGGATCTGCTTAGCAAGAAACACCCTGATAAACTGATTAGAAACTAATTCTGGATAGAAACCACTCTTTTGAGAAAATAATAAACATGTTTCTGAAAAATTGAAGAGTAAAAGAGGCTAAATTTATTGAATAAGTAATTTGCTATGAATTATTCACTCAGCTTTAGCACTTACAGCTATTACATTAAAATATTCCCCTATTTAACATATAATGCAAACTAATAACAATTAAAGTCAGCAGCAGCAGAATGCTCTCAGCAAGCCACACTGCAGACTATTACACAGCTTAGCCACAGTGGAATGACCATTTATTAATCTGCCAACATATGCAGCCTAATTGGCTATTTACAGCCATCAGCAAATCAGTGTGCAAGGATTTACATAGAGACAGTTCTGTTACTTTTAGCAGTCATGAAACATCTATTTATTCTGGACTTGTAGACTGGCCATGCCCACCAGACCTTTCACTGCTTGCTTATAATTCTCCCAAACAGGCACACAGGATTAATCCTTGTACCCAACAAAATCAGCAGTAAAAATCCTCTTGATTTGAGAAAAGCTAGTACTTCAACCCAAGTTTCACCTTGCTTTTAGATGATGTAATAAGGTTTGACCAAATAGGGCCAAGAGATAAATGAAATCTAAACTTGTTAGACAGTATCTTTGACCCACTTCTATTGAACCTATACAGTGGCTCTGACTCTTTTCAAAAATAAGTTTCTTCAGTTAGTTTTAAATCTTGTTTAAATCAGTCAAACAGCAACCAGACCTACTTCCTCTTCTTATCCCCCTGCAGGGACAGATAGAGCTGAGCTGAGGGATGAGCTTTTTAATTCCTGTTACATCACATGAACAATACTGTTGCAACGCAGAGGGGAGGGCAAAATACTTCCTAAATAAAACTGATGTGCAGAAACCAAAGGTAGCTTGACTCCAGTGCCTGGATGTAGTGTGAGAGAGCAGAGCCCTGCTTTGTCTTTGTATATTTACTCTAGTGTTTCCTCTTTGACTTGGATTTGCCACATCCACTGACAAATTCCAAGGCTGAAGAAATTTATTTCCTGTAAAAATGTCAACCTTCCAGGTTATTTAGCTCATGACGTGGTAATTACCAGTTCATAAACAGGAAGTATACCCTCTGGTATTAATCTCCTAAATAGAAGTTTATTGAATAGCATTGACCATAACAATAACTAAAATGGATATACAGCCCCATTACATGAAGTTTAGTCTTCAACATCCATGAGCCTATCTAGCAGCTTTAGTGTAAGTTTTATCCCTTCTCTTCAGTACTTTACAGCCTTTTGTCCTTTCATGCTTCTTCTCTACGTTCTAGTACTTGCTGTGGTGATGTTGCAACAGCACTTCAGCTGTCTAAAAATACAGCACTAATAAAAGTGCCATTAATACAGGGAACATAAGCTCTTACTTCATCATTCCAGCTTCTTGCCTTGATCTCTCCAACCACTTCACATTCCCCTTGCTGGATACTCTTCTGCTTAGCAACCATCCCTCTCTTCTTTCCTTGTTGACAAATTCAAGCAATAATTGCCATAACAGTCAATTAGGACCACCTATTCTTAAAAAGACCACAAAACAATGACTAAGGGAATAGACCTTTTAGTCTCAAAGATCATATCCTTATTCTTATGGCCTTTGTGTGAAATCACAGTAGCTAAATGTCTAAACACTTCTGGATATCACAGTTTTCTTTTCACCTCCATTCCTCATTTTTGAAACAGAAATCATTTTCCCACATCCATTAGTAGATTGTGAGCATAAATACATGGAGATCATAAGACAATCAGATAACACAATTTACAGGATCAAGTGATTACTATAGATGATTTATTATCCTGTGGATTTTCATTGTTATTTGGTTGGAGTTTTGTTGCAGTGGTTAATATCATATTCTTCAGGCAAGTTATGAAGAGAAAAATAATAGATAACTTTTTTTTCTGTGAAAACTTAATTCCATTTTTTGTTGTTGCTTCACAGCCTGAAATATAACTTAGATTCTTGTTTCTACTGTACATGGATATTTTCCTAAATTATATGTGTAATCTCTTATGTCTCCAATTTAATCAGTTCTCATTTACATCTCGCAACAATGACTTCTGCCACTCCTTTTTCTGTTTTGCAGGAAAAAGATTTGGTTTTCAGCAGTGCTAAATGTTTTGCCTACTGAAGTTGCAGGCTGTTCTTTTATCTTTGTACACAGACTTACCTTTATATCTTGTTTAATTGGTATCTTGGTATTTTGTTTAATTTAGTCCAACCTACTTAGTGAAGACAACCTTTCCTTTGTTTAAATTTATGTTTGCTTAGCTAATTTCATTTATCAGTCCAATCTTACTGCAAGTTTTGAGCAAAGCTCTATTTTTGTTTTCTTTGCTCTGAGGAGTCCCAGTCTTCCAATTGCTCATAAATGTCATTCATTTTTGAGACAAGTAGTATCTCAGGTCTCAAAACATCATTTTAAAAGGAGCTACTAGAACTAAGCCACATCCAGAGGGGATACACCATTTGCACATATAGCACTTTAATAGCTCCAGTAATATTTTCTAGCCCATACATCACACTCCCTAATGTCTAGGTTGGCTTTTATAAATCACTGCTTCACAGGGAAAAGAATTTCGCACTGCATCATCCACCATGATGCTGAAATGAGGTGGTTCTACTTTATTTACCCAGAAGCCTCTTCTGATGGTCTGTGGATTTTCTGGCTCTGTATGGGCAACCGTCTTCACTCCTGCAGCCTCCTATGGTATGGGACAGGTTGAGCACAAGATCCTTGCTTGGTATGCACACATGTTCTTCTTCCCATCTGCAGAATTACAGCAAGATACAGTCACTGCAGGAGATTGTCAGCTGTAGCTTTTTCTTTTTCTTTTAGCAACAATATCTGCTAATTACATTATTTGCACTAGACCACCAAAGGAACAAAAAAAAAAAAGGAAAAAAAAGGCAAAGAAAAAAAGCCAACAATACAAGGCTGAGCTCCTTCTCAAAAGGAGCATTAAGAGGCCAAAAAAAAAGGAGTTCATTAAAGCAAAGTAATATCCTAAATAAAGCTAATGCACTCTCCCCTGTTCCAATGAGCCTCATGAATAATGGATAAACAAAGCTTTATCTGCTTTAATTAATCTGGTTTCAAAATTAATTTGACCCAACACAGAATTAGCAGTCAATTTAAAGCTTTGGTTGCTCAACAGGTTCAAGATATACAAAGAGACTGGGTTAGCAGAAAGTGCTGCAAACAGCAAAGGGCAATATTTTATTCCCTGAAGTAAAAGGCTTGGTTAATTAACACATAGCTAATGCACAGGATGCATTTTCCTTGCCAAAGACTAACTTTACTCTGATGTTTTATCTGTAAATTTAGGCTCTTTGGAGCAGATCCTCTTTCTTGTTTCAGAAAATTCCTGAATTTTTTTTTCTAATAGAAATTTGTTCTCTTCAGAAGACTCGGTCATTGCTGCAGAATTGATGTTCTGCCTTTTTTGTTGTTGTTGTTGGGATTTTTTGTGAGTCTTTTCTGAACCATAGAGGCAGCTCAGGGTGACAAAGAACTGCACAAAGAAAGAAAGAGCAGTGCTACAGTGGCACAGGCTGCCCAGGGAGGTGGTGGAGTCACCATCCCTGGAGGTGTTCCAGAACCGTGTGGATGTGGCACTGAGGGATATGGTCATGGTGAGGATGGGCTGATGGATGGACCTGGTGATCTTGGAGGTCTTTTCCAATCTTAATGATTCTGTGAGTCTATGACTCCTGTGTGGCTGATGCCCTCACTTGGTGTAGGTTGTCCCTCTAATTGGGAGTCTTGATGACACACTACAGCTGAAGCCAGGCTCTCCTGTTTAAAAATATTTGTGAAATACTCTTTCTCTATTTCTGGGAAATGAAAATGAAAATGACTCGAGGTTTTGGATGTCACTTCAGAATTTATCCTTCTCAGATAAATCCTTGTGATTCTTCCCAGCAACAGAAGGGTCCTCAGGTACAACAGTGGCTCAGCTGCTTACCATGGTGATACTCCTGACTTGCTCTAGGCAGACTGAAGTTTCCTTAATTTTTCTATTTGGTTAAATGATCTCCTCCTTCTTCCCTCTCTGACTTTCCCACTAAAATTAGACACATCCTTTATCTTTAAGATAGCTTTGCACAACAACACTGGCATAAATCTCTTCTCATAGAGTAAAAGATCTAGTAGTTGTAATGGTTAGGACTCAGTAGTACTGTGGAGGCAAACCACCTAATGCATATAGAGCTCTGTGTTAGCTCTGGAAGTTTCACACATTTGTAGTTTCCATCATAACTAGTTTCTTAGCCAGTATAAATTGGTGTACTTTCCCTAACTTCTCTGGCCTTGGTGTTGATATATAAGGTTACTCTGTAGTAGTTGGGAAAAATCACTTCTAACTGTGCCATGCTCCAGTTATCAGGTATGCAGCTTTGTATGAGTTTTACCTTGTTACTGTATACAGAGAAACTGTTGTTATTTGGGCCATTGCGATACAGTGTCCTTGAAGAAAAGAGACTGATTGCATCCTTTAAATTCCTTCATGCTGTTGATCTCAATCTTTGGTGAGAAAGTCTAGAGAAAAGCTGAATTTCACAGAAAGAAATTGCTTTAGATTATTTTTGTCGCTAGTAAGTGCGCAGGAATGATGTGCTCCTGTGGGTATAGAAGAAATACTTGATGCTGGTGAACCCTTGCTTACCTTGCTACTTTTGGGAGAGGGTTTAAACAAGTGAAATCTGTATAAAGATATCATACTATAACTGGTGGACTGCAATACATTTTCTTCAAAATTGTTTTCCTAAGATTTCTTATGATCGTCTCACAAGAAAATAAATATGATAATTTTCAATTTTTCAGAGTAATTGTTACAATGAGTTAGGATCCTCGAAGAACTGAAATACATATTTATATTTGCATTACAATAAACACACAAACTGTTTCTGACTGTTTTCTCCCAAGTAATTTGGGCAAGGGATACTGTGAAAGAGGTTTGAAAGAAGTTAAAATTGCTTTGAAGCGGTCTGAATTTAAACCTCCTTGAAGTCAGTTGAACTTCAGAAAAGCCATCTTAAAGCTGTTGAAGCACCTGTTCTAAACATGTCTCATAAATGGTGAAAAATGAAACCATTGGGATCTGCCTCCCTTAAAAGCTGTATTGACTGATTCCTAATTCCTGACGAGAGAGAACCTACTGCTCTAGTTTCTATTGCATCAGACGTTGGAACCCCTACTGAGCTCCAAGTTCCCATTAAAGATGTTCCTTACCTGAAGGATCCCAGTGACAACTATTCAGTTCACTATTCATGCTCTCTGGTATAGCTGAGAAGAACCCTGAACCAACTAAAGAACCCTTCTCAGTTATCTTGGTAGCTTTTAGGACCAAACAAAGGGATCTCTGGGAAGACAGATGTGTTTTGCTTTAATCTTTAGGAGACTATGACTTTGTGTTGTTTTCTTGCATATAAGCCTTCTTATCTCGAAAGAAGCAGGAGACAGCAATACAGAGCAAAGCAATAGCGTCTAAATAAATAGCAGTCTAAAGGGTTCTCAAACTCCAGTGGCCCTCAAAACTCCCCTTGTAATGATCAAGGCCCTAAGTCCTACTATCATTGTAGTCAGCTGAACTGGTTTGAAACTGTCTCATAGATGTGGAGGCTGTAACAAGACTTAGGTGATAACAGTGTAGGGAAAAATAAATCTCCTGCCAGAGCCCGTGCCCTGGAGGAAAAATTCCAAACTATATTTGAAGCAGCTTGGTAGAAGCAGCAAAAGGACTGGTGGAAAGTCATTAAACTGTGCAAAAAGACAATGTTTAGGAGTTACATTTCCTTATGATTCATTGTTGCCATCAAAAAGATGGAGGTGCTAGGCAAGGGAAAGTTTATGTCATCTCCTCGGTGGATTTGTGGAGTAAAAGACGTCCATTCTAGATTTGTTCTTCTTGGCACATACACACAGAGTGCTAGTAGATATTATGGAGTAGAAATGGTACCTCACAGTGTATTATGCTTGATTGCTGATTTATGTGCCTACTGTCTGACCCTGCGGACCCCTACCTGAAGAGAGGGGCCCCAAATTCATGGCTATGGATGGGAAGTGTGGAGGAGAATTGAAAGAAGGGAGGAAAAGGCAAGAAAGTTATCCTCTCTGGTCATTAAACTGTGTGTGGGAACAGTCAGCTCCTCATAAGAGCAAATTAAGTGGGTTCTTGTCATCCTGCAGCAGTCAAAAGTTCATTGTGATAGCCAATGATCGGCAGTGTGTGGGGAGGATGTATTACACACACCTTGTATCAAATAGTGAGCAGCTGCATATTTGTTATGCTAGCTCTGTCCCACCAAAATATCCCGGTTCCCTGGGTTCAAACTAGCATTGCAAGTAAATCAGCATGATTAAGTGCCTAGAGGAGCTATTCTACAACAGTGACCTTATGCAAAACATCCTGCAGCCTTGCCTAGGAAATCTCCAAGATTCTCAGGATACCAATCAAGCAGGACTGGATCCTACTTGTCATCCGTGTGCACTCCCTAGAAGGAGGAAGTAATAGTACATTCTAAAGACTCAGCTGGTGTTTGCTAATGGTCTCACTAGGCAGAGTTTAAAGCAATCTTCATAGTGTGATCAGTCTATCACTGTTTAACGATGCAAGGTCATTAGCCTGTAAGACAGCTGTGGGACCAGTGCCTCATCCTGTCCTGGACTCGCTAGAAACTCATAAAATTCAGAAGGTAACATTTTAAAAACCTCTGCCTTTTCTTAGCATGACTGTCAAGGATACAGGAGACTGTGATGATCTATTATTTGAGAGGTTTGGAGCCTGCTGGAAAAATCAACAACCTTTTTTCAAAGTACAAAGTAGTTCCCGATTGGAATTGACAATGAGTTGCATAGATTCACTGTAAAGATGTCACTTGCAAAGACATATTTTTGATCCATTTCAGATGATCTATCTTAACCCATGACTCACTTGAGACTTTACTACTGTGATTCCTAATTTCTCTTTCTCCTTGTCATTATTCCTGAAAGCAGTTCTACTGACTATTGACAGTTGTCAGCCTTCCCATATTTTTAAGTGTCTGAGTGTAAGAATTGGTTTCATGAATGAAGTAATAGCATGAGATGAATCCTTGCCATGCTCTGTGTTTATGGCTACCCTACTGCAAATGGAAAGACAAGCTGATCCATACGTTAGTACATGAAGGCTGAGAGATCTCACAGTAAGTCACACTTGCTACAGGGCAGGAATATGCATGTACAGTTACCACTACTCTGGGAATGAGCAGCACATGCACCTTTTAAAACTCTAGAAGACAAAACTTGCCGAAAACAATGTTCCTGTCAAACTCAATTTCAGATGGATCCATTCCTCTTGTTTTCAGTCCTTAGTCACATAATTAACCTAATTGTTTTTATCACTTACCAGTTCCTAGCTTCCAACTCAGTTTCTGAATATTCACTTGGATTTTGCCATTATTTCATTCTTTTAATATCAAACTCTCTGAATTTCTGTAAATTACTTATAAACTATCTTTAGAATTAGTTATGAACTATCTTTTGTTTCCTTTTCCATAGCAGTCCTTGTCCTACTGCCAAGTGAAAAGTTCTGCAAGGCTCATCAAAGTTGCTTTTTTTATTAAAGTATTTTTTATTTTATTTTATTAAAGTTTTTATTTTTAATTTTCCCACTCTTGAAGATGTACCAAATGTCTGTGCAGTACAGAAGACACAACTAGCTGAACAATCTTGAACCTTGTCCTTGACTGAAGTAGACAAAATTTTAGAAGTAGTTCGTTCCTGGACTCATGCCACCTGACTTATTCCACCTCAGAAGCCAAAGAAAGTGACTGACAAGGTCAGTAAGACTTTGATGTTAAGTTCTTGCAGTTTCCAGCTTTTCCTGCCGCTATAGCAGTGCATTTGCTCTCATTCACAGCTTTGAGGCTTTTTATTTTTTCCACTCTGTCCTCTGCAATTAGGTGAGTTGGGCAATAAATTGGGGGGGCCATAGGTGGGACATCTGATCCAATCTACCAAAGGGCCATTCCATACCATATAACCTTGTACTAGGCAATAAAAACTCAAGAGGGAGGGGAGAATGTTTTGTATGGCATTTGTCCTCCCAAGCAATCAATGAAATGATAAGAGCCTGACTTCCATGGAGTATCCTGCTGATGGGAAGTAATGACTACACTCCTAAACTTTGCTTTCATGTGCAGCTTTTACTTCAGCTATTAAGCTGTCTTTATTCACACATGAATCTTCTCACTTTCCTTCTATTTTCTTCATATTCCACAGGAGACAGGACTAAGTGGCTCACGAGTGGTTGCATGAGTGCTTTGCTGCTTTGCTGGGATCCACCCACAACACCACACAAATGCCAGACTTTCACAGAGATCAGCCAATGTGTTGCTCAAGGTCAATATCCATGACAGCTAACTGAAATGAACTGTTTCAAGAGCAAGCTGGAAGAGTCATCCCTTGATCCACTTTAGTGTCTTAACTTAGGTTTTTCTTTCCTATTTACATTTACATGTCCTGCCAAGTACATGAATGTATAGCTGATGGACACAGGAAGGAGTTCAAGCTTCCAGAATTACTTAAAACGATCTCTTTCAGTTATACTAAACCAGGTGTATAAATCTTAGAGTGGACACTAGGAGGTGCAATCTGATTTTTGTAGATCTGATGCTACAACTGAGTACTTCTCATGCTTATTTGAAATCAACCATATTAAGCATTTTCAGTACCCACTGTAAAGATATTTCATAACTATTTGCTGTGAATTAGTTGATGTAAAACATTATATTTCTTGGTTTGGATCTTTGAACAGTTTGAAAAATGATTCTGTTAATCTGATGTTCTTGATTTATTCTTTGGGGAATTACTGAGCAGGGTCAACTCATCAGCAAAATTCTAATGAGATAATTTTGTTCTCTCCAAATTGGCAATCCTCACCCTCAAATTCAAGTTTGGCAATGAATGAAAATCAAAAGCTTAGGAAAGGAAGTTATCCTTTTTAATATCCAAGCTAGAGTTCCACAAGATGCTTGCAAGTTTTTGTAAATTCTGTTTTTATTGCATGCTAATAAAGGACATTTTCTTGGAGAACCCAGGAGATGACCACAGGAGAAGCTGGCTAATTCTGCGTCTGTGTTCATGAATCTCTCTTTCAGGGTCATTATCTCTCCTGGCCTTTGTGATCAGCAACAGACCCTTCAGGTCACTATATTTGCTACCTAGACTAAACCAAGAAAGCTTGTTTTTTTGTGTATCCATGAAAATAATTGCACTGCAATGAACCAAACAGTAATTTGCTTTGATCTACTAATGTCCATCAATTTTCCTAGGCCCTGTTTTGTTTTCTTTTAATGGGTGGAAGTTGTGTCACCAGTCTTCAATGCTATGTAGAAATATTAATGTCCTCTGAACTGAAAAACTCCTCCAAACGTTCTCCTACTAGGACTGAGTCCAAGAGCAGTTCTTGTCCTTTTAGAGGTATTTCAGTCTCTTAAGAACATATGTAAGGCCATCCCAGACTATGTGTTTCAAAGATCTATTTCCAATTTAGAAGGGTCATGAACATTTTTATAATGGTTATCCTGGTGCGAGTAGGCATTGAAGGTTTTTTTGCTTTTTGTTTTGTTGGGTTTTGTTTGTTTGTTTGTTTCTTATGGCTACCTTCTACGCATTTGCTTGGAGCTAAGTGTAAGAGAGCTTGTTGTTATTCTTCCATTCACCTCAGAACAACTTGTCAAGAGTAAGAGTAGCTCCTCTTATGGTATCTAGCACATCATATGCACACAACTCCATGAGTGCTTCTGGCTGTCTGCCTTTGATGTATTTAGCACTTCAAACCACCGGGTGGGAAAGACATATTTGTTTCAAAGTGCCTGGCATCAACTTCATAGGGCCAGGCTCCAGCTGGCTCTTGCAGTTACCTCCTCTCCGTGTTTTGGAACATGAGAGGATCCCACATACACTAATTACATCTAAGACAAATGGCCAGAGGCAATGCTTTACTTGGTCCTTGCAGACTAGATAAAATAGGTTATCAACTGACAGTCACTCTAGGAATGGCCTGAGAGGGATTTACTCCTGCAGTGGTATTCATTGCTCTTGAATACGGGACTATTCATCCTCTTCAAAACTCCTCAGGACTTATAGTATGCCATTAGGTACAGATAGGTGAATCTACAAGAGGCTGAAATGAGTCTTTACCTTACAACTTCCTTTACAAAAAATAAATACCACTGAAACAGCAATACTTCGAGTCTTGATTCAGTACTGTAAATGACTGGGATAAAGTGCGTCTTCAGTAACTCCTGGATGGTTCACTTCCTGCACTGCTTATTTTCCAGGCCACACTATGAGATTTCAGTTAACATATCCTGCTAGGTGTTAAGGGTTTTCTCATAAGGGATCCTAAGAGCCACTGGGGAAAAGCTTTGGATAATAGCTCTCAAAGGCATATCAGTGACAGGACTCATAGGCAGTCAGGCATGCCTGTGCTGAGTTCTCTTCCTTGCAGGAAGTCATCCAAAGAAGATAAAAAATTTCTTAAACTGAATGAAGCTGGATTTTATTAAGCTGTTAAGAGAAACTATTAACTTGTGAACTCAATGACTAGAAAAAATAGTGTATAAAGGATGCTTATGCCCAACTGCCTCCATGACCACTGCAGTTTTGCAGGCAGGCACTTGCAATGATGCTTAGTTTCAGTCATACAGTAGCTTCTTGATTTGTAGCTGATTCTGCAGTATTTGGGACCAAGCTAGCACTTCTTTCCATCACATCCAAGGCCTGGCTGTGGGTCCTTTCCATGTTCCACTGAGTCATCTCAGAGACTCATGGACTCTTTCCTATGATTCTTACGTTTTTTTTCTACCACTCACTCTCGTTTAGGGCTTCTATTCTCTGAGAGTTGATGTCTTTCCTCCAAGAAGACTCCATTTTCCTGACACGGAACAGGAAAACCCTCAGTGTTTTCTGCAGATCTTTTTTCTTCTGCTCAAGAATGTTTTCAGTTCATTTCTTAAGGGAAATCCTGAAACTCTGGACCATTATATAAAACATCTTCTCAGGACAAGACTGTTGTAAAACTATTTTATACATCCCCATTTCAATTTTTAACCTTGTTCATCTGCAGAATCATTTGTTAAATCATTATTATTTGAAAGTTAAATCTTGTTGTATGATCCTCCCCAGAATAAATCCTTGTAGTCCCAGGCTTGTGCTCCCACTCAGGTCTCTGGGGACTGTGTTTCCTAGTAACTGACATTCCTGTATTGGGAACGCCTGCACATTTTTCACTGTATCTTGAGAAGGTAAAAAATCAGTTATATTCAATAAATAGACTATGACAGCAAAAGTGACCTAGGCATTAAAGAAGCAACCTAAGAAAAAGTGTGCATATTTTTTCTATATAGCCAAAAAACAGAGGAACATGAAAGAGTTTATTGAAAAAGATCTAATAGAAATGTCAGTTATTTAGAGATAATTATTTAACACTGTAGTTTTCTTAAAGGATAGGAATACTAGGATCCTGGAGGACAACTGGAATTCTGTTAAGGTATTAGTAAAAATGTGGGGCTAAATGCAATATTAGTGGAAATATAAGAAGTTGAAATATACGTCAGATTTAGGAGGAAACTTTTTCCCAGATCTGAGAGTTGTTAAGGTGGACATTCCAACTGCGTTCTTTTCTTCTGTCCACTTCCTAAACACCTCTGGAAGATTAGGCATGAAAGTTTCAAAAGCAGTTTTCTAACTTAATTAAGTCTGATTACTTCGCTGTTTCACCTCTCTGGTATTGTTCCTTTTTCAGTAAGTAGGTAGGTAGGCCTCCTAGAAAGTATAGGTCAGCTCTCCACTTTTCCTAGAAGAAACGGGAGTCTGATCTAGGTGTTCCAGTTGGAAAGGATCTATGAAAGATCTATGGCTATTTCCTCTAGCTTAAGAGACCAACCAGCTCATTTAAAGTACCTCAAATCATTAATTAGGTACTCTATCAGAGAGTGCATGTTTTAGAAAGAAATCATCTCCAATGTTTGATTCATTAGCTAATTTTGTTTCCCTCCCTCCCTCCCTCCCTCCCTTTCTCCATATTTGGAAAAAGATTATTGGAACAACATGAGTTTCTATGTACTGCTGTTACTTATATATTCTGATAGTAGCAACATTATAGCTGATAGCAGTTCTTTTGACAATCTACTTTTAAATGTGGGACAATGAGATTAGTTACAAAAGCTATGTTTAAAGATATTTTTTTTCCTTGGAATGTTCCAGTTCTCCTAATGAATCATTACCTGTTATTGCTTACACAAAAGTTAAACTATGGTCTAAATATTAGCAGTAAATCTTATGTTCATTTTTCTTAACCTTGGGATTGTTTTCTAGTTATAAGGAATAGTCACTTGGGAGGAGAGGTTTAACTTAATCTGCTTTCGGATTGGCTTTCTTGGATAAAACACTACTTCTACATATAATACAGGTGAGTAAAAAAATAAAAAATAAAATAAAAGCAACTAAGTGCCTTCAGACACATATATACAATATATGTATATATAAATATATATATATGTATTGTTTTCATCCAGTTCAGTTAGTTCTACATCAGGGATTTTGTCTGCATTGTAGTATATTCCCATTTAGTGCATGGTTGACTCTTTCTGTTGTAGTAGATCTAGTAATTTCCTCCATAAGTGCTGTCTGTGTCATAGAAGGTGCTATATGGAACACACATATATATTTAAATGAGCATTATGAAGGCAAAAACTGAATTCTAACTAGGGTATACTTACTGTCTTGTAAAGCAAAGTAAGAAAGATCAGGCTTCTCTCACAAACTTCATCTAAACTGGCATCCCCTGGGCCTTCCTATACATATAGCAACAGGCAAAGTGCAAGGCTATTGCATTTTTGTGACAGTTCTTCACTGTTCCACCTACTTCCTTCAGAGCTCCCAGATGTGATGCTGGAAGCACATAACACAGGTTGACTTGGCAGTTCGTTTGTCATGATATGTTCAGGCATACAAGGAAATGAGCTACATCAATAGTGAGTACTATTGCCTGCTTTTTATAAAGTTTGTAACTGTGCTTTTAAAAGTTTATCCATGAAGCTGAATCCAACAGATTTGGAGAAGAATAAACTGTCAGAATTGAAAACAAAGATCATCAGCAAATGAATCATACTGATTCAAACAGCTTGGACAGAGAGTGCAGATGCTGTAGGCTTCCAAATTCCAGCAGGTGTGTGTGTGTGAGAGAGAGGATATCTCTATTTATTACAGCATACTCATGAAATTTGCACCTACTCTTTGCAATACAAACTCATATCTCATTTACCAATGTCTGGAAAGATCTCTGCAGACAATGGGCAGCACAAATAGAGATGCTGTGTCACAGAACAGAACAGTGTGCTGCTGGAGAGTATACAGGGGAATACTGGCCACTGTTCAGAACGCCTTCTTATGACATGGATTCAGACAAGGAGAGAAGACAAGAAGTGGGTCAAGATTGCTCTCAAAATGTCCTAATATGGTGGTAAGGAATTTTTCCCTTACTGAGCTTGATTACCGTCCTTCAGAGAAACAAGGAAGAAAATGCTGACGTTGATTCATTCGAATTTCCAGGAGGTTTTGGAAGTAGGATATATGGACAAATAGGAGATTGTGAGGTACACAAACAACCAGTGGTAGTTCTCAATGCCTCAGGTTCTTTAAAGGATAGTGCTTTCTCTAAAATCACTAACGCAATTGCTTCTCCTGCCAGTGTTTCTTTAAGATGAATAGAAGATAGTGCTACAGAGGATGGGCTTTTCTTTTCCTATTCACATTTGCTGGACACTATGGATCCATTAAACAGAAGGGCCATTATGGATTTCCAGAAGGCAGAAGCCAGACAAACTCTTCTGCTTCTCTGTTACTTTGTTAGCATACAGCAAGGAATGTTCCAAACATTCAGGAGGATGTTCAGATATCTTAGTAAGTAACAAAGAGCTTTCCTCATGTGGTTCAGAGTGGAGGGAGAATTGTATCTAGGCAGACTGAGCAGCCTGCTCCCCTCCACAGCCAGTTTTGTGTGCAAAGAGCTTTCATTCTTGAGTACAGTCACTACCATCTGCTGCTGGTTTCACGTGTCCCATTTGCTGGCCTTGTGATCCTTCATCACTGATCAGAAAATTTGGCTGGAGCAACTACTTGTGGGAGAAGGCCAAACTGTTATGCAGGCAGCCTATGTCCATCTCTGTTGGGGACAGCACTGTGTGGCTAAAAAGCTAAAGCATTAAATAGGGAGCTCCTGGTCTTTATGTCATTAATATTTCTTTTTCCTGTGTTTTTAGAGGTTGGTGGTTAACAAATTGTGACAGACATATGACTTATTTTGGGGTAAAAAGCAAGGGGTAGAAGGAAAAGATTGTCGTAATTTCTGGCTCAGCTGCATTATCTTTGGTACTTTACAACTCAAAATTACATCTCAAGACTCTCTAACTCCTTCCTCAGTCTACTCAGTGATCTTTTGATCCATCCATTGAACACAGAGTCTCTTTTCAGTGGGCTGTAGTACATAACACCAGATCAACCTGGTCATCTGGAATCGTGGTCGCCAACACAGCTATGTGTCACTGCAGAGGAAAAATAACAGGCAAAATGATGGTATGGAACTTCAATGCTCTCCTGTTGCCCTTTAATATTACATGGCACAAGTTGGGCACAAGAGCTCAGACAGCTTCCTGTATCTAAGACTTAACACCTTGAAGAGATGATACCCAGCATTACAGCCCTATGCCTCAGTTTCTCCAGCTGATAAAGATGAAGGTGACCTTTCCATGGTTAAGTTCAGTAGGCAGTTCCTACACCAAGCCCATAGCTGCGTAATTATCTATAGGGTACTTCTTAGAAAGACTTTTGTCTGTGAAGACTCTAGATCATCAGAGAATCCACCATATTTCTTTTATAAATGCTTCAGAAGTAAATAGTTAATTGGAAAGTAGTTAAGGGTTCATTTCATAGTGCGTTAAAAATGCCTCCTATCCAGTCCAATTTTTACTTCACCTCAGAAATACAATTCTCATGTATTATTCTTACATTTTCATTTGAAAAGTGTGATGACATCAAAAGAATCTACTGCTATGTCGTTAGAAATATATCCCTCAAACAGAAAGTAAGGGATTTTAATGTGCTGATGTTAAAACATACATTATATGACACACTAACATTATCCTTCTTATTTATGCTAGCTAGCATAGTATATGGTGAAATGCAAACTAGAACACTGCCATACACCTACATAAATGCACAAGACCCTACAATCAATGGATTTCAAACCACCAAACAGATCATTGTAGTCTTCACCATAAGCAAATGCTTTTGCTTCAACAAGTTACCACACTATTAGGAAACTTATCTCAGTCTGAAATAGCTGATATACCACAGGACATGTATCTCTCAAAATATGCTCTGCACACTTAATAAACAATATATAAAGTCAAGAGTAGGAACCCAACAGTGCATTTCCATAACAGCACAAAACAAGAGACAAGGGAAAGGCTATGCAGGAGGTGTAAATACAGTTGATAGTGAGAGATGGAGAATTGTACAGCACTGGAGAATTGATCTGAATCTGCTGACCCTTTGTTTCAGACTTCATTATATTTTATTTTGTGCACTCTTTTTTCTTCGCAGACAAGCAGTATGTTTGCAAAGAATGTGTAAGAATAATCTCAATTCTTTTTTATCCAATTGCCTCTTTTTTATTTCAGATTTTTTTTTTAAACTTATTTGGCCTTTACATTTCAACATCCTTTCAGATTTACTGGAGTTTAGCATATACATCTAAATGAATAGCTGGAAAATATTTGCAGTTAGCATACCCTCCTCCACTGTACTAAACCCTGAATCACTGGCTCCCTCAGGAGCAGCCATTGAGCTGAGTTGCATCAATGGCATAAAGGTGTTATTTGGCTGTGTGACCATTTACTAGTGACAGCAATAGATTACAGGTAAACCTGCTGAAAAGAGCAAAGAATGAGGGGCATACTCAGTGTAGAATTTATCTTTAGTTCTGGCAGACTAGAAAGTAATAATTTAAAAAGAAATAACAAACAGCAGAGGGCTTTTTTTTTTTTTTTTTTTTTTGGTTCCAGTCAAATGGTGTGTTTCTTCCTAGAAGCTGGATTTGGTTTTGAGAAAAAAATATCTGCATAGAAATTTCTCCCCAAGTTTCATTCAGAGATATCAAATTAATATGGCTAGGAAGTAGGGAGCAGGGACTATTAGGCTGAAAGTAAGGTGGTAGCGTGGAAAGTCAATATCAGCTAGAAGTAGTGACCTGTGGTGATGGTAGTTTCTTCACCTCTGAGAATTTTATGTAACACTCAAACATTTTTCCTCAGTTCAAGAAGGAACTTCTCAGAGAAGTTCCACTTTTGCAGTATGATGTCAGTTTTGGTGACTCCTAGAGGTTTTGTATGCACTTGTGACCCATGCATCCACTTCCTATTCGTACTGGCGTATTATTGCTGCTTCATTGTGAAAAAGATTAAAACTTATGTTATCTTTCAGGCTAAAAACAAGTTATGGTTACCAAGACTAAAACAATGATTAGAACAGGTGTCAACGGTTTACCGGGCTGGATCGGCCTGGCTCCGCGACGATTGGTGTGGGGGACCCACGGACCCATGCCCCAGGAAAGGGCAAGGAAAAAAAGGAAAAGGGAAAAGGGAGATGGGCCCAGAAACAAAACAGCGGCAACGATCTGAGGAGGAAAGCCAATTTACTAAATAAGATATCAGAAAGTAAAATAACACAATATAATACAATATAATTGGAATAGAGGCTAATAAATCAAATTAAATGAGCAAGAGAGAGTGTCCGATAAACCGAAGGCCTTACGCTAACGCTGAAGGCGATATGGCAGCGAGCACCCACTGCTGAGTCGATCCCGAAGGAAAGAGAGTGTCCCGTGACCGCTGAGGGTTTTTATCTGTTCCCTCTGAGCGGAAAACACGTAAAAATACAAAGCATCGCAAAGTCCTCTGGGGAATGTAGTTTTTCTTCTCTTCTGAGGCAGGTATACCTGGAATTATCAATGATCTATGGAGCTGGAGTATTAGCTCTTTAACTCTCAATGCAATACATGATGTTATGATGTGGAATACCAGTACCAAAAATCATAAAACCATGACAACAGGGAATTAAATGTCTATCATTATTATACATGTATTATCATTACTTTAGTATCATTCCAAAATCCATTCGGAAAAATCATCTTTGTCTTTACAATTCATTATGCTCTATGCAATGAAGAGGTGGTCTTAGGTGAGTCTTCCAACACAGAAAAAATGAAACAGGCCATTGATTTGGATTCTTATTGCCAGACAGGGCCAGATGGACTGGATGAAAGACTAAGAGCAGAAGAGCAAATAACAGAACTTAGTTTGACTGAGGCTCAGTGACAGCCCCACATTTAAACAGTATAGTGCACACTGTCCTCCTACAGCCAAGTAGGAAAGGCTCATCTACATTATGTTTGGGGTAGTTTGCTATTGTCTTTTCTTTTTAATAGAAATCACATTGCCCATAAATTCAGTATGTGTAGTGTGAAAAAAAGTCATGGATTATAACATCTAAATATCCCACACATGAGAAAATGGATGTAATGGATAGCATGAGAGCAATAAGAAAGCAGGAAAAGAACGAGCAACAGTAGAAGAAAAACATCTAATTACTAGGCATTTAAATTAAAAAAATAATTGAGTGGTCTGAGTGTTTGTGCCATTCAACTTGAGTATTGAATTTTTCAGTGAAATACTAATACTTTCCTTCCACTTCATCTAAGTATATCCTTTTACTAAATCAAATTTTGTTACATAGCATATACTGTTTGAAAAAAGGCTCTCAGACTCTGAATGTGTACAAAGTAAAGATGACTCAGTTTCTCAGTAATGGAGATGAAAGAAGCAGTCAAATTTCTTTAAAAATAAGTTAATTATATTTATTTTTATTCCCTATTGCATCCAAGCATGTAAAACTATAAATTCTAGGAATCTGTAAGGGAAGATATGTAACAAAATATTTCTGTATGGCATGCAGCGGAGCTCCAGAGGAATTCTTTGCTTTTGGGACCTAGCTTAAAATCTGTAAAGCATACCTGAAAGAGATGTTTATCAGTTTCTTAATTTTTCCTTGTTAAGTTCACAGAAACAGGCACTCTAAGTGATATGAGCTCCTACCATCTCTGAAAAATCGAGTTATGATATCAGGATGGAGCTATGGTGGACAATTTTATCACAAGTCACCAGTGTTCCTTTGTGGAAAGACCAACCTCATACTGGACTATACTAGCAAGAGCCCATGGATCCAGGGAATTGATTTTTCCTCTATTCGGGAATTCTGAGTCAACAGGCAAGTGGCAACACAGGATTATCCGATTAGATACTAGGAAAAAGATTCCCTTGTGAGAGAAAGTCAAAAATTGGGCCAGTGGCCTCGAGAGAACTACGGAGTGGAACAACAGAGACTGCACAGTGCCCTGCTAGAATTTCCCCACAGGTTGCCTTGCATCTTGCCCTCTTTCCATGCCTGCAGTCTGATGCATTGTCATCTCCCACTGTGGAAAGTTCTGATAAATTAACAATGTCATCACAGGAGTTTGCTCACTCAATTCAAAACTGTGGGCAAAATTAAAGCTTGCCTGACACTTACCTTCTAAAGATCTTTCCTTCAGGAATGAATGTCTGTTTTGATGTATTGCCATTTGCTTTTCCTTCTTATTTTCCTTCCAAAAATCAATGCTACGTTTGATGATTTCTTTGAAAAACGCACATAAGATGTGCCAACAGATCAATAGTACAAAGGAATCAGGAAGGAATAGTCATGAGGAGTCAACAGAAATCATCTTTATGTGTTTGTCCTCCCCCCTTCAGGAGGCTTTATTTTCCTCTTGTGTTCTTTTCTTTCCTTTCATCTCAAACCTGCATCTTTCAGTGCAAAAGTGGTCAGGAGGTCTAACAAGTTGTGCCACCCAGAGCTATCATAGTGGTGGTTATGGAAGGACTCTGGTCCCGCAGCAGCACAGAATGTTTTGGGACTTGGGGTTTTTCAGTCAGCCCAATTTGACTGTAGAGTATCATGAGCACACCCACATGATGCATTCAGGAATGGATACACGCCACTCAAAGTGGGGTACAGATTCCCTGTTTTATACCATCTTCCTCAGTAACTCATCATATCCATCTTTTTTTCTAAATGGTGCATGCTTTACCATGTTCCAGGCATGAAAAGGGAAAGAGTACATACCCAAAAGCACAGCTGTGTATGCTCCCTTTGAGGAAATTCAGCATTACTGCAGCCCTAAGCCCCTTCCCAGTTCACTCCAACATTTATATCCCAGGACCAGATCCCTAATTTTGCCTTTCACCTTGATGGGGCAAAAATTGGAGAGGCTGCTGAGCCTTCTTTTTCTTTACTTTTCTATTTACTTGGGAAAGTTAGAATCAGCGCTTATACACCATTTGTTTAGGGATCAGCTTCCTTCCCAGTTTACAAATTTGCAGGGCACTTCTTAACTGTACCATCAGTGATAGTGGTCTTTGCTTCCCTAGTGTTTGGGTGTATCTGTATTCTGAGGATCTGCTTAAAATTAACCCAGAGATGAAATAACCATTAGGATGCCATCAACTCCATTTTATGAATTCACTAAATGATGTGAATAAAGATACTGATTTTATTGTCAGACTGTACAAACATGGCCCTCCCCGAGATATTGGAAATGAAGCTGGCTGAATCTGAAATGGCTGTAGAAATAAGAAAGAGCGGAAAGCATCTGGTGTTTGTTTCAGAGATGTGAGAGGAGACCCCGGTGATAAATCATGTTTTGAAGCAAACGAGAGTTAGCAAAAGCCAACAAATGGGCTCTGATTTGTCTTCCAAGGTAGGATATAGATTCTCTATGATGCTAACGGGGCCCAGCGGGTTACTTTCTTGATTTTTCTTATCTCTGCTCCTTAGCTTCCCATTGCTACTTCTCATGAGGGATGTATTTTGTACAGGATAGATAGATGGAGAAGGAAAAGTAGGGAAGCAGTGCACACAATAAACTCAAGGAGAAAAAAGGAGAATATAAGAGAACTTCTAAAAGTCTCTTTACTGATAAGAATAGTTTAAGATACAAAGTCACACACTAAAATCAACAGTTCAAAATAAAGGAAGTCTTGTAGATGGCTGACAATTTTTGACAGTTGGACTAGATGACTTTAAATGTCCTTTCCAACCTTGATTACATGATAATCTATGAAATTCTGACTGCCAATGACACAGCAGTGTGAGAGGAATAAAGAGCTGTAATCCCCAAATGCACTGAGGCAGGAATAATACCAAGGATTGTAGCTTGGCAAAACGTCCGTTTATACATGAATGAATTAATTTAAGCCCATGGAAAAGGATGGCTAAAACACAAGGTGAAACCTGAGCTTTTCCTGTATAAGAGAGGAACCTAGCTTGGCTTACTTATCTCTTATTGAGGGCTGAGAGAGAACTTGATGGCTGCATAGCAATACATCATGAGGAAAAACATCATGGAGAGACTACTGCCAGCCTAATATTCAGGATGTAAGTGCGAGACCAAATGGATTTAGGATGGTCCCTATTCAACAGCACAGTAGGGATAAAAAAACTAAATGCTTACCAAAACTGGTACTTGATCAGTCAGCATCATAGGCTGAATAATCCAAGTTCTTTCTTGCCCAAGTTCCTCTCTCCTAGCTAAATCCAAGAGCAACAGATGAGACTTCCATTGTTCCTCATGCAGTATCAGCTTGTTCCTTCAGTTACCTCTACGATACAGCAAATCACATGAGCTCATAGTCTCACTTCCAAAAGTTTCTTTCTGATATGGATTTTTCTTGTCTGGGGAAAAGTCAAAGATCAAATGATGGTTTCTTATAAAATGCATTGGGATGCAACTGTGCATCAGAACTAATCAGGAGACAACTTCAGAAAAATATTAATAATAATTGAAAAATATTCTAGAGGGGAATACTTTAATAAGGCAACATGATTTATGTGGCCATCTCACAAATTTGTAAGTATTCAGTAATCTTCCAAAGCTGAAGATTTTGGGGAAGGTAAGAAACATTTATAAGTTCAGCACAGGTACTCCTCAGACAAGAAGAAAACCTGAAAGAAATGTGGCCATCTCGATTTAATAGAGTCATTTTTAAAACAATTTAACCATTTTGTCCAGAACCAGGGAGTGTCACAACATACTAACAGGGATACAAAACAATTGCAAGCCCACAGACTAATTCAAACAACTGAAGATGACATTTCTTATATTTTGACCTTCTCAATGCAATAAGCAATAAATACTTGATCAATTCTTTAGCCAGGGAGGTTTATATAATATATAGTACATTTCTAACATATTAGTTCATCTAGTTGCAATATATAGGTTTTCTTGCCTCTGTAAGGGACAATCTGACATGTTGATGAATGGATGAAAAGGTAGCCTAGATTCACTAGTTCACCTATAATTGCCTCTGGTGAAATTCTCTGAAGTAACACTATATCACAGCACCTAGAAAATCACAGCTAAATTTTTGTGTCAGTGGCAGACAACACAGAGAAACTACTTTCTCTAGGTAGGACAGAAATGATTTTCCAATGGGTTGATTTTTGTTAGAACTTTGATTTCCACTGCTATGCTTACTGCTTGTATAACCAGTAGCACTTGACATAGAAAAGTACCGGGGTGCTCATACTGTGTAAACACACAGGACAAAAGCACGGTCCTCCACCTCAAATAATATGAAAAAAATGATAAGAAACAACAGGATTTGCACTTCTGAGTATACTTGCCTTTTTCTACTCATTTGACAGGGAAAGAAGTAAAAAACAAAACCAGAAGAAGCAATTAGATTAGCTTCTGAAGCCCCCAGAAATGCTCCAGACTTGTAGCATCCTCCAGCGATTATATGATCGCTAACTCCTCTATGTGTCAGGTTTAATCTCCATGTCTTCATGCCAGCTCAGGCTCTTCTCACCTGCAGTGAGTGTGTACAAGCAAATGTACACACAAGCAAGCTGTGCTAACCTTGTCAGTGTATGCATCAGTGCTCACAGCACTCATAGGCACAAGGTGTTCTTTGTATCCTATGCAACCTGCTTTCCAAAACCTCACTTGTTATCCTGTAAATCTCTCAATTGTGCTTGCTCCAGGACGTGCCCCCATCTGTACTCAGTTCTCTGTTAAACACTCACTTTTAAATACGTTGTCCTCATTCTAGAATGACAATTGGCTGAACAGAAAAGTGAAATTTCACTAAATATTTTCCAGATTTAAAAATAGCAGACAGGTACGTACCTATGTTGAACAGTGACATTTCATGACCTGATATTACTGACTCGTTGCCATTAGTGTAGTACTGAATTGTCATGAAATTCTTAGTCGCAGCAAAATGTTTACCAGTTTTAGCTTGAGATGTTCAACGAAAAAATCAGACCTGAGAGCATTTCTTCTTATTCTCTGTCCCTGAATTCTTTTAAAAGGCCTGTTTTTTCTCTGTAGTAGGAATTCTGTTTAATGTCTCTCTATTAGATGGTAATTGTTCACTATCATTTCCTCTTGGGCTCATTTGCTTGTGCTATATGACTGGATTTTTCACTTTATTTATGGAGAAATTACTAATAGGTATTATTATAGCTGTCATCAGTGGGCTATTGGATTTCAACACTTGAATGATATTATTAATTTACAAATTTTAATTCACAATTATCACTTTCTGCGCTGTCCTTGATGCTAGCTTACCATCCCAGATTGTTTTATTATGAATTATATAAGCCTGGTGGAGATCCTATATTTCCTTAAATTTCCAGATATACAGACTAGGTGTTGGGCACGCTTAGTATGTTTTACAGACCATAGATCCACCCAATATGTTTTTAATAAGAAAATTATAATGCTTTAATACGGTTTAGAAAAAACCTTGGCAGAATTAGCATCTGTAAGTAATGATACATTGACTGTGCATGTTATGGGAAGGCTGGGGATCTAAATACCAATGATTATTTGAATGCAGCACAGAGGGGGTTAGAAAACTGTTATGCAATGAGTATTTCTTTCAGAAATGCTGAGACAGAGAGGGAAATAGGATTTTATCCAAGAATGACAGACTTCTCCCCTTTTCTTCTGTGAAGCAAGAGAAGGATTGGAGAACCAACAGTGCAAAACTTTTTTTTTTTTCTTTTTCTTTTTTTCTGAGAAGCACTTAGGGAAGGACAGAACTACTTATAATGCTAAATTAAAATGTTCTCCAAAACCTTGTCCTGTCAGAAGTCTGTGTGGTGCAAAAAGATTTCATCTTCTGCTCTAGGACGTGGCCTGTTTTTGCTCATCCGAGGGCTCTGAAACAGATGGTAAGTCCCAGTGTGCCATGTAAAATTAGAGAGAAGAAAGTCTCTAGAAATGAATGTGCAGCGAAAGGGGAAAGACCTTTGTCAGTGCTGTAGTCCTTCATTTTACTGTAAATCTGAATAAGCTTCTAGGAGAAGAGATGGAGTTATATCACTCTATTTCTGAGAAGCTGGAAGACTAAGGAGCAGTTTGACTTTGGGATCCAGTACTTTCAGGAAGGTATACAACACATCACCTAAGGACAAAATCTGTGATCTTGAACTATTTTTTTAACCTCTGCACGTAGCTGGGTTTTATTCCCCCAGCACTAACAGCACTATGTACTCCATGCCACACCATTGTCAGATCCATGCTATTCTCCACAGCCTGCCAAGATGCTCAGACTGGCTAAAGTCATCATTGCCAGCCAAACAGCTGTTTTGTTGCCTGGATTAGTCTTTAGATGAAGTGACTCTCTGTAGAGGTGCAGATTTTTATCTGGAAGAGTTCTCCTTTCACAGCAGACAGGAAAGGCGCATACACAATAATATCTGCAGTGCTTAAAAAAAAAAAAACTGCAAGAGAGGAAAATTAACATCTGCCTGAACTAACTCATGGTTATAAACAACATATGGGGAATAAATCTCCATTAAGTAAGGCTGAGAAGGGGGAAGCTAAGTGGACAACAAAGAACAGAGAGTGGCAGCTAAGTCCAATAACAGGAAAGGTATCGATCTAAATGCTTTCCACGACAGGCTCATATAGACTAATTAGCTACTTCACAAGCTGGCTAAAATCCAAGAGCTGATGCTTTCTTGTTGAACATAATCATATAAATGTATTTTCCTTCCTTTTCTCATGACTTAACACTGCAAGCCTGGTTTCACCTCAGGCTGTATTCTTCTCTCAGCCTAAAATTTGGCTGAGAGATAATGGCACTTAATCTACTGTGCACTGGATATGGAAAGGTACATTCAGTGAACCAGTCAATGTTATGGGACCCCCAGGTTGTGTGTGGGAGACGCAATAAAGGTACATGCCATGCCAGGTATGCCTTGCAGCTTTTATTATTGTGAGCATTTTTGGCAAGCAATATGAGAAGGAAATCAGGTAGCCACTATAAACTGCAGAGGGTAAAATAGACCAGATAGCATGGAGAACTGCTCTCTCTTCAGCACATCTCTACTACACAGAGAAAAGCAATTAGTGCAGGGAATTTGTCTTAATGCAGTTATATTTTTTGTGCCCAATTTTGCCCAGGAAGGATATGCCTGGGGATTTCCAATACATCTGTTCTAACAGGGAGGGCAGAGGGAAATGACTTTAATTAAAGTAACAGGAGTATACTTTGAACCTCTAAAATCTGATCAAACTGGAACAGAAGGAGGGAAGTGGGTAGAGACACAATGGAAGGGATTTATAAAATATAAATCATAAAGCAGAGAGGAGAGAACATAACAAATGGCAGGCCAGGTGCATCTTTCCTAAGTGGTGCTGAATTTAGCCCAAATCCCTCATGCTTTTTTTCCCCTTGGCCTGAACAGATGTCTGTAGCCTTCAGATAAATTATAAAATATGGAGGGAAAAATTCTGCTTGGTGCTGTTTCCTTGCAAAATGAGCCCCAGCTGCTGATTTTTTACTGTGTGTACTTTCACTGCTCAGGAACTAGAAGGAAAGAAGACTGAGCAGCTGGGATTTGTAGAGGACAGTGGCTCTTCCATCAGCACATTTTCTTTCCTCTCACCCCTTCACCTCCCAGTAGGCTATCAGGTTTGCTTCCCCTCATGTTGTTTTTTCCCTTTAGATAGCAGGGGAAAAATGCTTTTTCTTATGAGTGTCTCCATTTTCCTGCTCTCCATGTTTTTAATCCTAGAGGGAAAGTTAGACTACAACTCACTGAAATGCTTGCAGGCAGACCAAATTTCACCCAACATTCTTGGCTGATGCTCTCTTTAGGTTTCCTCTAGTCAAGTTCCCACTTAGCACTTACATTTGAACTCCTTAAACTTCTCATCTGGGCTGACTACCTTTTCCCAAGCTTAGGCACGGAGATTTATTTGAAAGTTGGGATATCGAGGGATACTCACATAGTCCACCCTTAGGTGTCTGACTCCTTTTTTAACACTGAACTTTAATGACTCTCTTCATTACATCTTCTTCCCTTCTTCCTAATGCAATTTCTAATTTCACATTTTATGGCTGGAAGGACAAAGTCTTCAGGTCAAAGGGAATTACATGATACAGCATCATGAATATAAGGAACACATGGCTTTTGGGAGGATGATTGCCTCCCAAACCTGGGCCTTCCAGAACAAAGTCTTTAACTGACTGTCGGGAAGGGATGGAGTGCAGAAGGAATACCACATTCTTCAACTTTAACTAAGCACTGTCATACTGAACTTATAAGTGTTTTATGCCCATAGTCATAACAGATATTGTAGCACTATACCTGACCTCTTTCAGTGCTGGATTAAGAGTGGTATAATCATGTTCTTTATGTATAAAATGTATGCCTGGAAAAGTTCCTACTTCCTTCATTTGAAAGGATTCAAATCATTACCAGGTGTAAACTGATATCCCCAGTTCCCCAACCCAGTTTACAGCTCTGCATAGAAGAAAAATTTTTCTGCACCCTATCCCTTCTCACACGCACACTGGAATTCCCTTGCAAGTTTTTCAATGCAATGTTGGTCATAGAAATCTCATAACAGGAGAAACAAAATCAGCACCTTCCATTTGCTATAGACCTAGAAGAGTTTTATTTTTATGATTTGAGAGCCACATGTCATGACAAGGCATGCTGGAGCCCTTACTGATTGCATTTCTGGAAAGCCTTGTTTCATTCCCTGTTAATTAAATGGCATCTTTTATATGCACTTTACAGACTACATATTTTTGAGTTCTGATTTACAAGACATAATGATTTTCTCCCTCAGCTTGGTATCAGTGTTTGGCAGGCCATCTGGCAAGCAGGTTGCAACAAGAAAGAATCTTTTCTGTATTACTACTTTCCCTAATTTTTCAAATTAGTTTTCTTTCTTCTATCCCCTTATAAAGAGCTGCAAACAGATGAAAAACTAATCTAGAGCTCTTCACAATATTCATCTCAAGTGAGCCTTGGTCTATGCAGTGAAGGATTTATTTAACAGATAATGTAAAGGGAAGAACAGAATAATATAGCTTTAATTGCCAAACTCTTTACTTGTTGCTCTCCTGCACTCTCAATGAAAATCAACTGAACCAGATTCTATTAGAAATTTTAATTATTTTGTAGATAATTAGAAGCAATGAGACTAAAAGCACCTGACATCACTTAATAATGGCAAGTGGGGGCAATGGGAGGGAGCAGGGAGGAGAAAGAAGCCTTTTTAAAATTTAGAAGCAAAATCTAAAAAAAAGTAAACCTATGAATTAGCAGATTTGCTAATGGTAGTAGTACACAACCTGAAAAAGCAGCAGAAGGGATAACCTTCTAGAAAAATGTAGCTTTGTACCTATAACTTCATTTAACAAGTTAAAACATGAGTGCATTTGGGTCTGATTTCGTATTAGAAGAAGTTTAGTTATCTATGCTTTTTGTCAATAGCTTCACCTCTTCCGCTCCCAAGTAAATTTTGAACACAGTGTTGAATTTTATCCCAGTCTGACAGAGTTGCCAGTCCATTTCAGTGAAATAGGTTGCTCAAGGGAGTCTCCCTTTGAGTGTGAGGCAGACAATTTTTTGTGTCCTGTGAGCCAAGGCCCCAATCAATCCACACAGAACCTTCTGGGGACACCTGGCAAAAGACTTCAGGCAGGTTTTGTGCTTCATTAAACACTAAAGGTAGTGACTAAGGAAATATGTCCTTACAGAAACAATGCTTTACTTGTACCAGTGCTTCCAGAGCAAGTAATTCCCTTCATTCACTGTAGTTATCAGTGAGGAAAGAAGCATTAGTCTTGAGGTCAATGATGTAGGACATCCTTACTCTACATCCATGCTTGACAGCCCCAATGACAGTTGCATCAAGGATCCATCACTTTCTGAGCACTTTTTTTCATCTCTGGGAGATATGGCAGTATCACATACATCTTGAGTCATGGGCAGACCTTGACATCACACTACGGAGATGTCTTGATCCATTGGACATCCACAAGCCTACTGCTTTCAAAACTGTGGCCCTTTGGGTTCAGTGAGGTTTCATTGTTCCTTACATTTTCTCTACGAAGCAGCACTGCATCTTTCCTCCTCCCTCTGCTCTGTAAAGTGCAGTAAAGTGCACTATTGTAAATGGGAGAAAGTTTATGTTGCAGCAGGTAGGAAGCACATCTCTGCACTGGTCCCCAGGTATGACCTAAACCTGTAATTCTTTGTGCATTGCAGGAATTCCCTATCCACACACTTTCTTCCATAATGGCATGTTGCTTTTTAAGAACAGCCCTATAGTTTTACTCTTAAGTTTCCCATATTTCAAAGGAAGACAGTAGAGGCTAGAAATTTTTACAGTATCTAGTCAGAGACTGTCTCCCAGTGGGAAATAAATTATCAGTGCTGTCTCTTACAGTGAGATCAACATGCTGTTCTGTATACATTATGGAGAATGCCTTTATGGTTTTTTAAATCAACATGCCCTCAGATCTCCCTCAGCATCACCTACAGCACAAATTCTTTTTCTCCGGTTTTCTGTAAGCTACCATAATTAGATGGATTAAGGGAGTAAACAATCTACCATTTACCTTCTTGAGTGTAGTAGATGAAACTCCACTATACAGCATCACATCCCATTAAAATACTGCCTCACTGAACACAACCTATTTCACAGTGATGGAGGTCTTAATAACCATGCCTAAAAGGAAGTTATTATTGGAAAGAAATATCAGGCATATAAGCCATAGCAAATGCATGGACGATGTTAGAGCTGGAAACTCACATCATTAGGTTGTGATCCAGACCAGCAGGCAGCAGAGCAAATATGCTACTGGACTGCTGTGCATAATCTTAGAGTTCAGCATGTGTACCCTATGTATACCCCCCACCTGTGTCTCCTGAATTTCATGCAGTGCCTTCTGCGATGTGACCTTTATTACATATTTAACACCCTGTGTGCCACAATACTTTTATCTCTTTGCAGTTCACTGCATTGCTTCTCAGATCTTTTGGTTACATGTGTGCAGTTGTTTTTGCCACACTACCTCCCTTTTGTTTTTTTTTCATGATTTTTTTTTTATTATTTTTTGGACATCTTAATATCAATATGAAGCTGAGTTCAATAGCACAGTCACATAAGATTATCTAACCACTTCTCTCTGCTGGGGTTGAAAGAGGAAGCATTCTGTAGAGAGGTGATTTGAGCTGATTGAATTATATCAAGAGCAGTTGCAAAGACAACCTTAAATGCAAATTTTCTCCATTGTTATTCATGTATTCATAGTTACCTTCCTATTCAAGTACCTGATACTTTTATTAACTTATTCACCAAATTGCACGTAAATAACAAATGTATTCCAAATGGTGGTGTGGCAGATAGCCTGTATGCTCCAACACTCACCCTGTAAAAATATTTTTCTTTGTTTTTTTTTTGATTGGTTATATTGATTTTGGGAAGCTAAACTTCGATCATATGTATTGGTTTTGACAAAACTTCCTCCTGAAAAGATTTCATTTCAGGATTAATGACAAGTGGATGGGACAATCCAAACACAGAGAAGCCCAATAATCCTATTAACTGTGCATTCACCTGGGATGTAATACTCTTCTGAACTGAGCTGGACAGAAACTTAAAGTCCTCTAAAAGAAGAGGAAATTTCTGCATAACCTAGGGTTTCAACCCTTCTTCTTCATTTAATCCTTTGTTTCTTCCTTGCATAGAAAATAAAAATTTTTAAAGAGGTTAAAAATTCTGTCACTCTCTAGTAATTCCCTGTCTTAAAACTCTTAGGATGAATGACTTTCTCCTCTCCTTTGGCCATTTTAAAAGCATTTAGTGCACTCACTGAGCAGCTGCAGAGGGAGACAGAAGGCCACCCATTTTTATATAATCTTTTATCCTACTGCAAATAGAAGATGAAGAGCCTCAAGCTCACTATTTTTTAAATATTTTCTGTTGAAAAATAATGAGATTTTCTGTCCCAGAGAGTTCAATATATTTGCTGAATATTTGAATTAACTCTCATGGCCATCAGATTCCAAATATTACAAAGCCTGAAACCCAGCCTTTTAACAGGTGAGATGGAGCTGGGTGACTCCGAAAGCAATTTAAATGGAGGAGTGAAGTATAACATCACCCTATGCATGTTTTCTTCTCAATACTGTTAACTATGGTTAGCCAAGGTCGCACACAGTCCTTTGTGATAAACTGTTGGATAGAAATACGTTGATTGTCATCATCAAATATTGATTAATAGCAAGTATTAATCTAGAGAAAAGACTTTTTTTGCAAAAAGACCAAAGATTGTCACTTCATTATATCTAGTGAAACATTTATCCATGTGTGCTGTATAGTATGTTCATCAGTTCCTGCACAGCACATCAGTGTAAGCATGAAAATTTCTTTATCTGAGAGGTAAGAAACTGAGGGGAAAGTGGAACTGAAAAGGAAAGTGGTGAGGACTTTCTCCCATGCTTCTATTTTCAGCACTGTTGCTGTTTATTTGCGTTTAGAAACAAGCAGCTGTCATCTCTGTGCCTTTTGCATCTTTGTAGAAGTCATTCACGACTTGGCATATCCTCTTGCACTTCCCAAATCTGCCTGCTGCTTGAAAACCTTTCTTCACCCTAAATGTCACATTTCCTGTTGTTCATGATTTTAATGTGAACACTCAGCAGTAATCTTATATTCTTTTCATTGGACAGTTTTACTTTGGCTCACCTTGTTTTGAAAGTTGTTTTTTACAGGGATGTTTTAGTCAGTATTTCAAAATAATAAAATGTTTCTTTTAAAATCCAATCATATCTCAGGTATATCAGGCCAAAATAAACATCCAATGACTTGTGAATTGCTGACATGAAAGACGAAGAAGCAATTTTAAGACACTTTGGTCCTGTAACAGCATGAGTCCATATCCTAGCTGAGGCAGAGATAATGCCAGAAGAAGAAAAGAAAAATGAACTGGTAGTAGACCAGGGCCACTGAAATCTCAGTAAGAGGAGAGCTTGCAAAGCCTACATCATATTTAGTTTGAGGCTGGAGGGCATATAAAGTTCCCAGAGATATTGCAAGTCATACAGAAAGCAGCACGCAGCAGTGGAGGAAGTCTGTGAGTGGAGTGCAGCACCGCACAGCAGCAATTAGGTGCTGAGGTCTGGGAGGATGCTGCGGCAGAAGAAACAAAAAAGAGTGGAGCATTGGCCCTGTGGATGAAGGAGAGTGTATCACGCTGGGGAAGGTGAGAAACTTAAGACAGAGATATCCAGCTGCAAACATCTCTTCATCCCTTTTCCCCTCTTGGGTTATCCCTCTTTTTGACTGCCATAAATCATCTGCTATTACTCAACTACCAATTCTCCTTCCAAAAGATCAGGCATTTGTTATCACTCCAGACAGAGTCCTTTATACCCAAGGGATATAGGGAATGCTTTTGGTTTACAAAACAGTCTCTCACAGTTGCTGGCATGGAGCCTGTCAGCATTGCTCAATACTTTATAATAAACAGCATCCAGATTTCTTGGGAGGGCTGAGGTACAAAAAGATCATTTAGCTTGTGGTAGTCTTTTCTATTTTCCTGAGCTTACCCCAAAGCTCCTATAAATACAGAATGATCACATGGTTACTGGTGCCAGGAAACAACTCCTCTCCTGGAAATCTTCACAAAGTGTTAAAGTGCAGATCAGGCCAGGTTTGATATTAAGAAGAATTTATTCTCAGAAAGAGTGCTCAAGTGCTGGAATGGGCTGCCCATGAAGGCGTTCAAGAAATATTTTGATGTTGCACTATGGGACATGGTTTAGTGGGAAAATATTGGTGATAGATTGGTGGTTGGACTAGATGATCTTGGAGGTCTTTTCCAACCTCAATTATTTATTCATTTTCCTAGGGACATACTGTGATGCCTTGCACTTCAGGCCAAGGTCTACTAAAAAACACAAGCTGAAGTTATTCCAGAGTACTGCCTCCAGCCCACTCATATAAAACCAGCACAGAGTATAAATGCCAACCAAGACCATGTGACTCAGATAGCAGATCCAATCTGGTGCCTCTTGAGATTAGCCCTATACATCAAAAGGGATTTGTATTGGTGTAATTGCTTGGGGTTTGGCTTTTGTTCTGTTTTTAAAACTGAGGTACTAAATGAACACTGCAGGGATGTCTTTATCCCATGCAGGCAGATACTTCTGAAGTGTTTGCATAGCAGAGGTAAATTTCCTTCTCCAATCCTGTTCCTAAATCAGCAAAAGAACAAGTGGACAGAAAGGACTAAAGAGCACTTGTGATGTTTTCTTCTAAGCTGCACACTTGTTTTATGCCATTCAATGAATCTCTCTCAGGCTTCCACTATTTCCATTTTTTATATATATTTTTTAATATTCTGGCTGTAAATGATATTAAAGAGTAATCTTAAGGATGCATTCAGTGTGAAACAGAGCCATGAACCACACCGTTCCCCTTACAGACTGGCTCACATCTGTGGTCCTGACAATTCCTGTCTCCTCACAGAGGCACAGCTCCTCTGTCTTCCTTCCCACCATCTGCACATGAAAACAGCATGTTTGTAAAGAAATCAAGGGTAATTCTTGGCTCATCTGCAGCTTGAGTATGTATCTCTTGGGTGCTCAGGGAAGACTCTGGGAAAATCAGGTGTTCAGAATAAAAAGAGATTTTGGCCAGGCTGTCCATTGCAATCCATTAGGAGCAGAGCTGTTGGCTCAGACAGCAGAGCACTCTTTCTGGTCCTTAGCACAAGGGATGGTGTCTGGAGATTCCTTTAAAACTCTGAAAACCCCAAGCAACTTGGTGTTACCTGTGTAGAGTCGTCTTACAAAGTAGAGATACTTCAGGATGTGAATACACATACATTTAGTGCACTGTGAATCCTGTTATGACCAATGTATTTACCCCAATCCTGAGTCCTCACGTTGCAGCTTGGATTCCAGGCTGTTCACAACATGCAGTAATTGAGAAGTGTGCTTGCAAGTCCCAATCCTAGTTCATGTTAGGAAATCTCCGCCCCAACAGAAAGGTGGGAGCAGTGGCACTGGTTTCAGGGAACTGCAAAGGAAAGAAAGGACTACATCACTTGAGCTGCCACAGAGACACTCCAGGTTTGGGTGTGAGGAATTTACTCTGCTTTTGGTTGGAAGATCTGAGCAGCACAGAAGGGTCTTTTTATGATCAGAAACTCAAGATTATTTTTTTGTGCTAGCTTTGCACAGTAGAATTACAGTTTTAAAAAAGCTCTAATATTCCTCTGTTCCTTCTAATATAATAAATATTAAAAAAACAGGAATATCTTCCACTCCCCGGCAGCCCTTAGGTCCTTTTCCTCACATATGCTGTTTCTTTCCCATTCTGGGGCACTGACAACCAAGCTATTCTAACAATTCTCTTGAAAGGTACTGGGGCTTGTGCAAATGGAAGTGCTTGCAGGATGGTGCACTACCATTTGCAAACAATTTTTTGCAAATATTTATTCTGACTGCATGTATGTGTGTAGGGGAGTGGGTCAGAAGGTCGGTTCTCTGGGAGCTTGGAGCTCCCAGCTTTGCAGAGAGATCTCGGGAGGCTTTGATGTTTGTCTTGCCCCTCTTCCTAGACAGCAAAGCAGTGGAGAAAAGCATTCCTCTAAAATTTGTGGCAGGATGACAGCGCAGGAGGAAGGGAAACACTGTCACTCCCTTAGGACATTTCCCCCCCATCAATACTTCCATATTTCTTTAAAAATAAAAAAAAACAGGCAGGAATCTGAGAGGGAGTATGATGTGACTCATCTTTCTACCCTTTCTGTCCTGTAAATTCTTAAATAGGCCCAAGAGAACAAATTCCTTCTTCAGGTTTTATCAACAAGAAGGCAGCATAGCAGAGTTACAGTTCAGTGCTCAAAGATTGCTTTCATGTTTAGCTAGAGTCTTACAGGCCAATAAATAAATAAATAAATATGGAAAGGGGTAACTTTCTCTTGATGGTACAGAATTTGCATTTTCTGGATGCAACTCGTCTTCTTGATGCATTTCTAAGGTTCTAGTCTAGTCTCAAGAAAATTGTCTTCTTCATTCCAGGTAAAAATTAGATCTACACCAACTGGAACACTGGAGAGGTGTTCCAAACCATGAAGACAGCTCCATTTAGAACGAAATATTCCACAGGACATTATCCAAAAATGATAATTTGGGCTTTGCGGGTAATGTTCCAGGTAATTCAAAATAATTTTTTAGCCTGCTTTGTGCTTTAAAGTTTCTCACTTCAGTAACATCAGGTGCTGTTTCACAAGTCTTGGTTTTCAATTAATAGCAAAAGTGAAAGATAGGGAAGATTGAAAAGAGGAGAAAATGTCCACATATGTGTATGTGTGCAATTTCTGATAGAAAACAATAGAGAAAAGCAATACTGACAGACAGTGTTAGGGACAATTAGGAAAACATTCACTCCTTTGAAAAAAAAATTGGACATTTGCAACAATAGTTTTTGTCTATTTTACTCAAATTCATTATATTCTGAATTAAATTGTCTTTCAGAACTGATGACTTCTGCAGAAAGCTGAAGAGATGGATCTTATCTGGCACTGCCTTCAAAGATGAGCTTTGAGAGAAGTTTTATCTTCCCTTTGATAAAGCCTCGTCTAGGGTGAACAGAATGGTATTTTCTGGTTTTTCTTCTTCCACCGAACTGCTCATCAGCTCTTCAGAAAATAAACATTTTCTTCTTTGGACAAGCAGATGTGCTGTATTATCACCCACTCTTCTCTGTCATTTGTGGAGCCAAATCTTCAATGTACTTTTGGGATATCAGTACCAGCCCAAAGCATGGAACAGGTCAGTTTACTACTTTGTGACCCTCTGGCTATGCAGTGAGTAGCTAAATCCTCTGACTTCCATCCCTTGGATGTGATTAATGGACTACAGTGAGATTTAATTTGCAGTAATTCCTCCAGCAGCTAAGATGATAAAAGCTTTCCCCATCTACCTCTAAAGCTGTAGGGCTGAAGTTACATGCCCAAAGCTAAGCTCTGAACCCTCCAAGATGCTCTTTTAGGCTGCTGGCAGATTCAGACTCACATTACTATGCCAGTTTCATTTTCAAGGTGTTTATCCCAGCCTTCACCAGGAAAAAAAGACTTCTGTAGTCATTTTGTTCCAGGAACTGGGACCACTAGCACAAGTCTGTCATTTCTAATCCTGAACTTATGAGAAGGATATTCATTTCTCTATGGAGAATGGGTGAAGTTCATTTTTCCTGTGACTTGGTCTAGCCCTAGTTATCTCACAGATCCATCAGAAGACTTGTCATTTTTGTCACTACTTATATCAGCACACTAATATTGGTATATAAGTGCTTAAAATAATAATTAGAACTCAATGAATAATGAATAAGATGAATAATTTATTCAAATATATTGAAAAACTTGTTGAGCAAGTTATTTGATGAATATATTTAATAACTCACTCTGTCCTATATCTTTGTGAATAATATTTTTAAACTAGACGAGTAATTTGAAAAAAAAAAAAAAAGTAACATTTGTCCAATAAATTATCCATTGAATATTATTCAACCAAGTCTTATTATACGTATTTACCAGCTAGTGCATTCTTAAATGGCCACTGGAGGTCCAAAAAATCATGACTGATCTTCCTGGGAAAATTTTTTGCTTATATCTAAGAAAATACATAATGTTCTAAATACTATCTTTCAGTCTCAAGAACACATTTACTATTTATCAGAGAAAAAGGAGATGGAAACAGCTGGACAAGGAAATACAATTGCCAGTTCTCTATTCTTTACATCACTGCAATATGGCCATTTTCAGGTAAGATGAAAACCCACTAAATGTCAGAGAACAAGTTCGCTTAGGTTGCTTAATTATGTCCATGTTCCTGTTCCCTCATTTGCAGTGTAAATCAAACATAGAGGAAGTACTGAGCTCTGAGCTCAGCTTTGTGACCCGGTGAGAAATGATCCTGCCAGAGGGTTTCTCTACCAAAGGCTAGAGGTTTGGCAGTGTCTAAGTGTGGGATTAGTACCCATCCAAGTCAAGGGCGCTTTGTTCAATCAGGATGTGAAAAGGGAGAACACTGAGACAAAAATTTCACATAAGCAAACTTTTCACCCAAGGGTACATGCACAGCATAAGTGCATGGACTCATATTAAAGCCATTGAAACAACAGGTGTTCCTGCTACCTGATAAAACCAAAGGTCACGGGTGAGAATTTTTCTTCTGTATTGATCTTGTGCACTTTTCCACTGCCCTGTATGCTTTTGTTCAGCTCTGATAGATGCTCACACCCAAGACTGAGCTTCCCCAAGGAGCCAAGTAGTGTACTTGGTTGCAATCCAGCTTTTGATACTGAAAATAATATTTATTGCTCAGGGAGAAAAAGCTCATATTTTTTCAACTCCTACCTGGACTGACCTAGTTGAGTTTAGCCTTGAAGAAGAAGAATGTAGCAAAGTGCCCTTAAAGATTAAAATTGATTTTACTTTTTACTGCTTTGCTGTAAAGCCTTGGGCTGAAGCACAATTTGCAGTTATAATTATAGTGTATTAAACACACAGTTCATAGCTGTAGCCTTCAGTATTCTGGCTCAGATATCTTTGGATGTATGACCTTAGTGTTCTATTCAAGTGTTCACTCCATAATAAGCTCATTAAGAGTTGTAACATGTAAAAATGAAGCTAACATTCTTTTTCTTTTTCACAATTACCTCCAAAACCTCTTGTACATATATTTTCAAGAAGCCAAATAGGTGTCTTCGCCCAGGATTGTTGGATAATGCCACAGGAAAAGATAGTATTCTCAGGTTATTCTTGTTAACCCACTCTAACATTCACCAAGACAAATTCTATTTACTTCAGTCACCCGCTTATGTCTACCAGCACAAGATTTTGACCTTAGGGGTTGCTATTTAAAGGAAAGGGCAGGAAGACTTTAAGCTTTGAGAGTTGTGTGCAGCTAGGCACTTGGGTCAGTAGTGTAGGTGATTATGTGATGCTGGAGGGCTGAAGCACTTGAGCATTCAAGCTGTGCCTGAATTTTTTTTACCAAGTTACCATGATTCAACTTAGAAGTAAATATTGTTGATTGAGGAGTCTGGATCCCAGTAAGAGCCCAAGTCTTGTTTTAGATGGAGCCCTAAGGGTCAGTTGCTTCAACTGAAGATCATATTTTGCTTCACACATGTTGTGTAAGCACTGTAGACCTCTTTATATATATTTGCATACAGAAAGACTTCTTTGTAGCAAGTGGGGTTGCACACGCATTCAGTCCAGCTGGTACTGAACAATTGAGAGGGATTTCGAGAAAGAATGGGCTCTGTGTCAGGCACAGTTGGTTATTTTATACAGAAAAGCAAAACACAAAGATGGAAGAGGCATATGATGTGTTAGTAACAATTCCTCCACTGGATTTATAGATATTTCTTGAGGACTGAACAGGCTGTTACAGATAGAAGAATGTGAAGAAGCTGCGACTCATGTTTCAGGAAGGGCTGACAAGCTTGTAGACAAACCCTTCCAGCACAGACAGAAAGTTCACAGAGTATTTGAACCACAGACCCTGAAGCCATTCACTTGCTTCAGGATACCAAGTCAATCCCATTGGCTTAAAGAGCCACAGTTGTTAGCAGCAGCAGCAGGAGAATGGCTTTACCTGGCATGTCCTCCTTTGTCTACAGAATGGTGAGTTCATACATGAATTCTAGGAAAAACTTATTTGTGAAAGTCACTGCTTTAGGTCAGGCAAAATGGCTTCCTCATCTCTAGTTTTGGTAAGCTCACCACCTGCCCAGCTCCCTTGCCTTAAGTCACTGCAAATACTTCTGCAGATATCAGTTATTCACTCAATTTTTAGTTTGAAATGCACATTTCAAATTGTGCATTTGCAAAACCATGCAATAAACAGAGCAAACATCTACTTTCCTGCACCAGCTTACAGTGCAAGGAGCACTGTAAGTCCACCTGGGATGCTTTCAGCTCAGATTGGTTAGTCTTGCAGGGATTCAGTCTTACAGGGATACAGCATACTAACTCCTCCTACAATATTGTTGGGGTGTTATTATACCGTGTAATTCCTCACAAGCTAATTTTTTGGTAGGCAGTCTAATTTACCACATATATAGACGTTTGAAAACTCACTAAATCATTTCACTTCTCACATTTACATATACACTAATAGTGGCTTGTAGGCATATCAAATATATTTTAACCTCAAACAGTTCTGCAATAACTGATGTTAATTATGTTGTTACAGATGTATTACTGAATTTTTCTACAATTTCAGCAACCACCTGGTATGCACCAAGTTTGGAATGATTGCATCATAGCATGTAGTACTCATTAGTTTTCTGTAGTACGTGGCCACATTGTCAATAAATGCCCATGCCTCTTGTGTTTAATAGGTATACATTATGCTTCCTCACCATTGTCTTTTCTCTAGATTGAGGAGTCCTGGCATACTTTGTTGTTACATGTTGAGAAAGCCATTTCATATCTTTGCTTATTTTGCTGTCCTATGACCACCAACTTCCAAATATTTCCATATATCAACATGGAAAAATGAAAACCTGAAAGTTTTAGTGTGGAAACATCTTGTTTGATGCTAATCAGATCGACTTAAGTTTTTCTGTTACGATTTTGTGGTTTTTGATCTCTTCCATTTCTCAAAATTTCTCTGGACCTACAGATGCTCTAAAAGTCTCTTAGTTTTTAAAATGCAGCAACATGATTTATAATTTGTTTTTGTGCTGTTTTGCAAGTTGAAGCACCTTTTTTTTTTTTTTTTTGTGTCTCTCCTAGTGCATTTCAGCATTCTCAGCTTATTGTTCCTTTGATTTATTTTATTTCTAGAAGGACAAAGCCTCGTGGTTGCTTTGAAGATTGTCTTGCTCCTAGAAAATCTTTCTCGCATTTCTGTTGAGCTAAATTTGTTGATTCTTGATTTTTATTAAATGTCCATTGATAGGTGGCATGCATTTCCTCTGAGCATCAGAATTTGTATCTTTGAACATGCTCTGTGTTGTTCAAACAGATTTTGGAGTTTTAACCATTTGTTTCAGCTTCTTTTTAATAATATCCCATCTTTTTTTGTAGTCAGCACTTTAAAAGTTCATGACTTTGGTGGGCTCTTATTTCTTGCTGGTAGAAAAAGAATATTTAACTTAAATTCAGTATGGTCACTGTTTCCAGTAGCTCTGCAACAGCGACCAAGTCCCATGCATTGGTCAAGACTTCTTTTATGACATCCATGACTATTACTTCCATAAAAGAGAGAATGGCATTAGCTGTAAGTTCATTGCACACATCACACCCTACAGTGAGTTTTACCAAGTATATGAGAGCAATTGTACTCTTTTTTTTCTTATTTTTTGCTTATTCCTAATCTCCTTGATGTTCCTCTGTGTGTCAGGCTCTATCACCATCCTCATCAGGCAGTCAGTAATTATGCCTTAATGCTGCATTTTTTCTACATGGAAATTTAATTCAATCCATAAGGTTTCTATGACTTGTTGACAACATTTGCTTGATTGTTCTGATTTGACTCAAAACTTCCTGTAGCTTGTAGAATCCATCCCTCCATTTATTTTGCCTTTCCAGTATGATTTTTTAAAGTGGTACTGCATTGTCCATCTGCTTCTCTTTCCATCAAATTTTCAATTTCTTTTATGTCTTTATAAGAATTTAAATCAACATATGTCTATCTCCAATCATGTTTATTAGGTTTCTATTACAAAGGTAGATATATGCACAATATTGTTTTATTCTTCTTTTATGCACCATTGCATTTTGTTTCAGCTTTAGTTTTTTGTAGTCTGGCTATTTCTAGTTTTTGTCCTGTGCTTTACCTGAGGATGCAGAGTTATTGTGATGTATCCTCCAAACTCCTTAGTACCGTCATATGGGCACCCTCCTAAGCAGCAATTGTGACTGGAAATCCCTGGACAGGTTCTATCCATTCCAGTCATCTCCCTGGTCTTGACAGTTTCAAACTCTATTACATACATCATTTTTCCAGCAACATTATATTTCCACATCTGTCTGGTCTAGCATGCACGATCAGGACAGTCTGAAGGAAAGCTGCCATAGAAATCTTCCTATTTTGTCTCCAAAACCTATTTCCCTACATGACTGAGGTTCAGAAAGGCAGTGGCCATCAGCTCGTTCCCATCATTTCCAAGGAGCCTGGCAGAGATGTTAGTCCTGCTGCTGCTCAACATCCTTTCAGGCAGACAGCAGTCTTTACAAATTCCAATCACAAACCCAAAAATCTGCATATTTCATAATCAAAAACAACAACAAAATCACTCACTCCAGTCTCTCATAAGCAGACAGTTTCTTACAATCCCATTCTCCTCACAAAGCTCCTCAGAACAACTGTTTCTCCTTCCTGATTAGGTTTTTTGTTTGTTTGTTTGTTTGTTTTGTTTGTTTTTTTAATCCTAACAGGCATTTAGAATAATGTCAGACAAGTAGTTAACAGAGCATAAAAATGGAGAAGTGACAGTGAAAGTCATCATAGTCCTAATAAGTCTGAGATGGGAACTTGTTGACCACAGAAGCTGCCGTTATGCCATATGAACATAATGTCAGTGTAGCAGGTAGAAGAACAATTTCCTCTCCATTTTTCAGTTGAATTTTGAGAACTGGTCAAAATAGGCAGAGATTCAGAATTTGTACTATTTGGCCTCTCTTTACATCCTTGGAGACAGAGCTTAAGATGGTCCCTGGCACTAAGTTGGGTTCATGTGCCTACTGAATCATTCATACTTGCACAACCTCAAGACTCTTTTAAATCATGCTACAGGGGAATTTTCTATCCCTTTTCTGTTTTGACTGCTCTCCTGAGGCATTGAGCATCAGTGCATTCCCTTTTCAGTAGTTTTCTTTGACTGAAAGGGGAAAAAATGCCACATTTGGGAATATGAAATCTGGAAAGAATGACGAAAAAAAGAGAAAGAAAGCAGCGAATTACCACATTTAAGCCAAAAACCTTCTTTAGGGGATCGAATGGTTATTCTGAAAAGGTTATAAGTGCTCTAAATTTGGGAATTTTTCTTTGGTTTTACAGTTAGGTCCTTGTTGACTGAGAGACCTCTGCTGTGGCACTAAAAATTCTACATTTGTGAGTTTTCAGAATCTAGCTGTGAGTTTTCAGAACCTAGCTGGAATCTTCTTTCATCTCAACAGGACTGTCTCTTCTTTGATTTTACTGTCTGCAATGTTGTTTAGTTGCTCCTTTCTTTATTGTCTGATTCTGTCTGTAATGGGGAGAAAGAGATACAGCACATCATTAAGAACAAGTAAACACCATTAAAACAATACCACTTCATTGTCACTGCATTGTTTTGAATGGAATATTGACTCTTGAATCATATCAGGATTACAGAAAAGCAGGTAGAAACTAGCTTTGAATCCTTCTGAGTAAACAGCCTGCTTACATCATCAAAAGAAATAAATTTATTCCAGGTGGATAAAATATAAGAGCTTTTCTCAAATGTAGCTCACACTCACACATTCCTACTTTACAGAAAACAGACCTGAGGTGAAGTGCAGGGATTATTTCAGGATTAATTGAATAAATGCAAATTCATTCTGTTGCAATACAGTCCGAGTCACCGTCCCCACTCTATGAAGATAAGTACCCCCAATCAGACAAAATATTACCTAAGAAAACACAAGGTTTTGGAGGGGCAACAGCCACACTAGAGGGTAGGATAGTGCAGGATTTCTTCTGTGTAACCACAATACAAATGGTGTTAAAGACTTTTTGGACATACCTGACAGCAGTTGTTCTCCATGCTCCTTATGCCAAGTGTGCATTCTGATCTGTTTTTGCAGTTGACTTCTCTCTGTATGACTCTTCTCAGAGCTCCATTGATAAGGGTAAAAGACATCCAGATAGAAGTATTACAATATACATAGAGAGGTGGTCCAGACTAATTTGGATGGTGTCCTGATATAGTGTCTGATCTAGTGACTGGCAACCCTGCTCACAGCAGGAAGTTGGAGCTCAATGATCTGTAAGGTCCTTTCCAACAATTTTGTGATTCATTCTATGATTCTGTTACAGTAATGATCTTGTTCAGACAAAGGATATACCCATAACGCAGGGCAGAGCGGGGAGATTTGCTGAGATGGAATGGTACAAATGCAAAATTTCAGATGCAGAAGCCCGAATCTACTTATTGGGCATAGAACTTATAAGAAGGCTAACCTTTGGCTAGTGGCTTGAGCATAATCATCAGTGGAAAGAGAAAGAAGCTGCTGGTTGCAATGAATGTTGAATAAAGGTGCTAAATACTTACTTTTCTATTGGAGCAGTAATGACAGTCAGTAACAGGTAGTTTCAGAAGTCAGGATGGGCCAGATTTGAGATCCAGATCCTAGCCCAGACTGAGCCCAGAGCTTTAACAGGCAAGAAACTGCTGAACATTTATTTAAGCACTGCGAATAGGATGTCCATAGAGCTTCCTTGAAATATTCCTAAGTCCAGAGTGTTGTCTCTCCATCATGCCACTTTGTTGCCCCAGGAAAGGGAGCACAGAGAAGACTATAGGAAGGCAGCCTCTGTATTTAAAAAAGAGAAAGAAAAAAATTAAAAAGATTTCAATAAAAATTGAAAATTTACAGGCAAAACATCCTCTTGTAAAAATCAAATCATCTTCCAAAAACCAAAGTTGGCAATTCGGGTCTATTCATATACCTCATTTGATCCGGGGCTCAGGATGAGCTAGTTCAGATATCCATTCTTCTTCCTCTCCATTTGAATCTAAGTGCATTTTCAGTTTGCTGTGTAGAAGCTTTCTTTCTTGTACCAAGAAGAACCATATATAACATCGTCTTGCACAGACAAGATGGGGCCTCAGTTTCTTGAGAGATGATGTGCTCCTGTGGCTTATTCCCTGTGTAATCTTCCAAGCGTGACATCAGTAATCTCCATGAAAGTTACTGAGACTTCTCAGGCAAAGGATTACCAGTGATATGGGTTCCAGTGGGGAACACACAGCAAGAGCATATGCTATAGAATGCTACAGCATGCTAGAGAAAGAGAGAGGAGTCTGTTTTCATGCAAACATGACTCATAATAAAGTGATTTTTGAAAGAGACAAAGTGGAAGCAGCAAATATGCAAAACATAGTAAATGTACCTGATATGCAAATTAAGAAAAAGAATTGTCAGTGATACTGGCAATTACAGTTCCATTAATTTAAATTCTATCCTTGGGGTGAATATGAAGCAAGTATGAGAGAGAGGAGGAGGAAAGAGAATCACTCAGCAGCTGGAGATAAAATTTTAGTAGTAAACATGACAATGGGTCCTCAGACCAGTTGGATTTTTAAGGTACCACTGAAGTACAAAATAATAAAAGAATAAATCATCACAGATATAAACGGTTTCAATAGAATTAAAGTAGTAGTGCCTACTGGAAATTCAGTTGGTATACTGCATTTTGGTTTTTCATTAAAAAGTATTTGATATTGCATCTCCCATGAAGGTGCTTGAATAATTAATTCATATTGGCTTCAGTAGGAGTACTGCCACGGGGTCTACAAATTGGCAGAAAGAACATTAGCAAATGGTAATGATAAATGGCAGTGTTTTAATTTGGGGGAGGTAGCTACTGGGGTGCCACAGGGCCTGTTGTTATGTCCGATCTCATTTATCACCCTCATTAATTGGTCTGGAAGAAAAATAAACAATGCATTAATGAAATTCACATTCAATGCTGGGGGGCAGGGGGGGCGTTTCAAATCCTAATAGGGATGAATAAATAGGAAATAAGCATTCAAAGAAAAATGAGGAGCCAGGTCAGAAAATTATTCTTAAAAAAAAAAAGAAAAAAAGAAAAAGAAAAAGAAAAAGAAAAAGAAAAAGAAAAAGAAAAAGAAAAAGAAAAAGAAAAAGAAAAAGAAAAAGAAAAAGAAAAAGAAAAAGAAAAAGAAAAAGAAAAAGAAAAAGAAAAAGAAAAAGAAAAAGAAAAAGAAAAAGAAAAAGAAAAGAAATAATGTCATTACTAAACCTTGGTTTGAAAATTTGGGAGAAATAAGAACTTTTCTGAATCTTAAGTCCAGAAGAGGCCATGCTGTTCATAATTATCATTCTATTTGCAATACAGGCTATAGAAATCAATCCTCCAAGAAGTCAAGTATTCTAAGATTTGTGAAAGCACATATCTTGGAAATGCATCCAGTCTTAGTCAGACCTCAAGTGGTGAATGCTAACTGCCAACAGTTCAAAAGGAAGCCTGAAAAAAGCAAAAAGTGACCTTGCAGAATTTGTTAATTGATTACAGTTATCACATCATCATCACACAAAGCATTACGTTACTCTTATTGTGGCAACAGCACAGGTTCTGGTGGTTTCAACACTGTGAAGATGGGGAGCTCTTAAATCAATTCTTAACACTGTCTGTACTTCTAAGATTGCATATGTTTGGAGAGGAAACATATGGGAATGGCACAAAGCTGCACCAGGTGCAGTCCAGACTTGATAGAGGTACAAAACTTCTTTACCATGATGACAGTGAAACACTGGAACAGGCTTCCTAGGGAGGTAGTTGATGTCCAATGACTGTCAGTGTTCAAGAAACAATTGCATAATGCCCTGTACATGCTTTTACTATTGATTAGCCCTGAAATGGTCAGGCAGTTGGGCTAGATATTTGAATGACCCTTCCAACCAAACTTTTCTACCCTACCCTACCCTACCCTACCCTACCCTACCCTACCCTACCCTATCCTATCCTATCCTATCCTATCCTATCCTATCCTATCCTATCCTATCCTATCCTATCCTATCCTATCCTATCCTATCCTATCCTATTCTATCCTATCCTATCCTATTCCCCTGGGTTTTATATGTTTCTTTTATCTCCTCCTCCTCCTTCCTCATTCATGTACAGATGCTAGCAAACCAGCAGGCTCTTCTCATATCTTTTCATTTTGCCGTTGTCTCATTTTTCTCTTTTGTTTCTCTTCTGCCTGTAACTTCTGCCTATGATATTCTTTTTCTAATATGACCTACAATTAGCGACAAAAAAATTCAAAACTCTGACAGACCAATTATATGATAGATTGCAATTCATACAGAAGCCAAAGACATCTGTGTTTCTCTCAGCCCTAATATAGAACTCCTTGCTAAACAGTGGCAGAAGTATACATAGTATATTGTGGTATACTCTCACTGGTAGTTCTTCCTATCATATGAAAAAAAAAAAAAAAAAAAAGATAGGCATATACCTGGTTTCAAGGTATTTGGTTTGGTCACTGAATGCTTTCATTTAAGCATAAACCAAAAAGTTATTTCATATTAAAACAAGTAGGAAATACGTAATTAGAATAGATTCTGCATTTTGGGATATGGCTTTAAAGAAAGACAGAAAGACTTCTGTATTCACTGTAGAAGCATTGCACCATTGACTACTTGGATCTTTGATGGTAACACCACAAAAAGTCTGACCATAATAGAGAGTAACAACAAAACCATATTCAGAATGGTTTGGTCAACATTCTCCTAGAATTAGGCAGCACATGCTTGTTGGCAGGTATAGCACAGTTCATATTGGAAATCATGGCATAACACATCCAGAGAGACCTCATTGGTTTGACAGCTCTCTGGAAGTAAAACTTCTTTTCCCTTGACTCTTGAAAGACTGGCAATGAAAGATGTTAGGACAGTTGAACAATCTAGCTTAAGATGCTCTACAACACAGCAGATGAATGAAGCGCCTTCTCTACACAGCTGCAAATGCAGCTGGCATCTCACGTGCTGTTCTGAGCGCCACGTTGCTGGAAAGATAGTGAAAAGCCAGAGGGAGGTCAGAGAGGATGCACAATTATTATTAGGTAGCAGGAAGGCTTGATTGATATGGAAAGATTAAAAGAGCAAGCTATGCAAACCTTGGCAAAGCAATAACTAAGAGGAGATATGATAATCAGCTCCAAATAAATTCAAGTAAAATCCCAAGAGGGGAAGACTTTGTGCAGGCTTAGGTACAATGGGGCACTGCATAATGGGGTGAACTTTATAGAAGGCAAACTTCTGAAGTTAGAGTGTTAAGAAGAACCTCTTCCCACCTATTAAAGTGTGAAGGAATATCTCTGGGGAAGCATTGCTCCAGGATAGCTTCAACTATACCAATCCCATTGCACAAAGGGATTTAAGGAACCATTCTGCACTGATCAGAAGAGCAAATAGACTCCTGAGGTCAGCTGTGTCCATGGGCTACTCTGTAGTTGCTGAATCTCCATAAATAATATGCTGATGTTGCTCTGTGAGAGAGGCATCAGCCTGTGTTTAAAGTTGTGTGTCATTCAGTGAGATTGGCACTGATGTTGTAAGCATGAGCCTCCTAATTGTTAAGTAAGAGCATGTATTCTGAGAAAAACATCATCTGCAGGATGCATTCAGCAGGTTTTCTTTATTAAAAAGTTGATGTACATGGACATGAAACATGAAACGAAGGGTACATGGACATGAAACATGAAACAAAGGAAATAAAGGTGGCATTGCCCATTGCTGCAGTAGAACTACTGAATTACTTGCTGGATTACTTGCAAAAAGGAGCAAGTAAAAGCTTTGGGCAAAATATTGCAGCAAAGAATTTTGAAAAGCATCTGTTGCTATTACAGCCATTATCAGTGTTGCAATAGTACTGATACAGAGTACACAGTGGCTTATCAAAAGTTATGATTTGCCTGTAGGTGCCAGGTAGGATGTCAGGCTTTTTTCTCCTTTCTGCAGAACACTGCAGACCTTGCTTTATATAGCATTGCAAGCTTGCATCCATTTTTTCAGGTGCTGACCTCTGCAAACGAAGAAAAATTTGTGGAGCAGTAAATGACTTTTCAGTAGAATAATCTAAGATACATAAAATTAGACATTACTCACTTGGTCATATGCCCATTTCCATAGATTAAACAGTAATAACAGAGAACACTCCAAGCTCCTCTGCAGTGGCTTTCCTCATTAGACTTTTACCCCATTATATGCATTAGGTAATTTACTTAGAGGTGGACTTGTAGGGGAATGGAGGAGTCTGTAGCCAACTTCTCTAGATTCTGGCACAGTCAAACTCAGCAACTCTCCGTGACTGAACTCTATCAGATTAATTCCCTTTTCTTCAGTTATCTCACCTTCACCTTTTCAAGTGCCCATAACACAATTCAAAACTGACTATTACCAAACATTTTTATTCTTTTTTTTCTCCTTATTCATCTGAATATTGACTCCAAATCTGTATTCCTTTGCCTTCCTTGGTCCCATAGAGCAGCCGTAGTGTTACCAATTATTTATGGGAGAGCTGCTGATGCATGCGACAAGAAATAGTGCTAATGGTGATGTCCGTTAGCCTGTAAAACAGCTCCCCCAAGTAAACTGGTGGAAGTCTCATCACTTGGATGTTTTAAAACCAGTCTGGACAAAGCACTGTAAAATATACTGCAGGGAACAATCTTGGATTGGCAGCCAGATTAAATAATGGATTGCTCTCTCTTTCTCATCACTCAGCCTAGTAAAAAGCAGCATGCGAGTATTCAGGGTACTCCAGGGATGTACTAGTTTGACTTGTCCTTCCAGGGTCTCTACTGGCAGCATTCCTATGAAAACACTTGATTAGATTTATCCTTCTCTGGAGAGAAATGAAAGAAGGAAAGGGGAAAGAGAGAGAGCAAGAGCATGGTATGTTGCATTTATGGCACTGGTCACATTGGGTAGTAAGAAATCTCTAGCTACAAACATTCCCACAACCACACCCACCCAACAGTTGTGACAACCCTGTGCTTCTTCTTTTATTGGCTTCACTTCCTTTATTGTTGTTGGAGACACTGCTAAATCAGTGATTGCCGACTGATAAATCATAGAATCATAGAATGGCTTAGGTTGCAAGGGACATTAAAGACCATCTTGTCCCAACCCCCTGCTGTTAGCAGGACTGTCACCCACCAGTTCCAGTTCAGGCTGCCCAGGGCCCCATCCAATCTGGCCTTGAGCACCTCCAGGGATGGGGCACCCACAGCTTTCCTGGTTATCCTGTGCCAGTGCCTATTCAACCCCAGTAAAACACAATGGGATTTTTGTTTACCTTTGTCAAAAATACATACCATAAAGAAATTGACAGTTAATAGACTTAACTCACACTATGAAGAGCTTACTTTGAACTAAGGAGCAGAGAATATAAGTTGTGGTGAGGAGTCTTTGCTAACTTGACAGGGAATTATATACTTGATAAGTGATGCTACTTTTCACTCTCTGTTACATTACACACCTTTATATCAGGTTAAGATTAGCTGAACTGAAGCAATCACCATAAAAACATGTTTCATTATTCAGTGTCCAGCAGTAAAGTAGCATTCTGAGCCAAAAGGGAGGATTTCATTTCTACAGATAGTTCTGAAAAGCTGGTACTTGAGCTTGAAATAGTTCTCCTCTCCAATTTTGCTTGAATTATTTCTTTCTAAAACATCCAGAGCAATGCAGCTTCTGATGCTGCCTTCACATTTCCATTCTGCATGTTACAGCAATATTCTGTGTAAGGACATTTCTCTGGGGCTCTACCTTGGAATCAGACCAGTTTTCATAGCCTTCTGCAAAGCCACCCAAGACCCTTTTAAGACACGTGTGCCATTCCAGCCACTAGCTCCATATCAATCAGTCAATCAGACCAGGGAAGTAGTTACTCCCCTCTACTCAACAATCTTGAAGATGCATTTGGAGTACTACATTCAGTTGGGAGGCAGAAAGATATAAACTGGAGAGATTTCAATGGAGGACCACCTACAGGGTCTCATAAGGAGAGGCTGAAAGACCTATTTTCATCTTGAAGAAGATAAGACTTAAGGGGTCTAATGTCTGCTGAAGGGCATGTGTAGCAAAAGTGCAGGAAGCAGAGTTAGCAATTCAGAACAACAGAAATTTCCATGTAACACGAGGAAAACTATTCACTATGAGAGTGGTTAAGCACTGGAACATCAGCCCAGGGAACATCTGCAATCTGAGACATTCCTAAGGCCAAGGTAAATAATGTCCTGAGCAACCTGATCTTATTCTGAAGTTGGACAAGGTGACTGGGAAACACTTTCAGATCTAAATAATTTTATTTATTTATTTATTTATTTACTTACTTACTTACTTATTTACTTATTTTAATGTTTCTAGTTATTTTGATGTTCAGATAAAGAACTTTTCCAAAAGAGTGGGTCAGGCTTAGCAGACACCCACTGGGGAAATTTTGGCTTGCAATTTATTTTGTGTCTCAATACTTCAGTTGGTGCAACATCCACAAAGCTCAATGCTTTTGTGCTCCCTGAATACTTGGAAGAGAGGTATTAAATACAAATGATTTCCATAGAAGGGAAATTCTAGGGAAGACACCCACCACCCCACCTCCCCACCACACACAAACTTCAGAAAAGTTAAAACGGAATTTATTATTTTATTTTCTGGCTTGCTGTCTTTCTGCCTGTCAGAAGGGCTCTTGTTGATTCCATTGCCTCTCAGAAGACAGAAAACAAAGTTGACGAATGCCTGCCAGGCAGACAGCTCCAGAGCTGTCATTTGCATTTCCTCAGTGAAAAATTGGAATTTGTTGTCAAACTTAAAATTTCTCATGGCAAAATCAGTTGTGCAAAAAGTCTTTTCAGATAGGACATTTCATAGCTAGGTCTTACTAATAAGAAAATATTCTTTTTCCTTCTTTCTATCTTATGTAGTTATCTCAAGAACCTCTATAGCTCTGTGAAAACTTGGGAGGCAATGTAACATAACACAGCTCCATAACATCTAGTTTTGTCCATACTGCTAGTATTTAATAATGGTTAAAATGATAAACTAAAAGTAAATGGAAGCTACCGTCTATTTCAGAGGTGGCCAAAGCTTAGTATGTGACTTAAGAAAAACAAGTTGCAATTCTAATTTTCAAAATGAGGATAAAAATATCCATTTCTGAGATATTTTAGCCTCAAAAAGTCTAAGCCAGGTGCAGAATGTAGCCCTCAGTGTTTCTGCCCTCCTTCTTCTGGCCTCATTTGTTGGAAAGGCATCACTCAGCTAGGAAAGACAATGCCAACAGGGAGATAAGGTCAGCTGATGAGAAATTACTTAACTGATATAATTGCTGCTGCCCTCCAGCTTGTTGCCTGATAGTCTCGCCCTTGGCTCTTGGGAGCCATTTGGATCCTGCCAAAAAACTACTTCTTTCTTAGTCCCCATGAAGCCCAGCTGCTTTCTCTTTGTATCCTGAACTCTGTTTCATGCCTTATGTCGGTATAATTGATAACTACTTTCATGTTGGAAAATGGTTGAGTCTCTCTCCAGACACCAGGCTCCAGCAGAAGCACTGATAATGTCAATATTCTCCCTGCTCTGTGATAGCTTGATCTGGCCAAATTTTACTCAGTTTTCAGAAATCCATCTCAATGATGACCTGTTCCAGACCCCAGGAAAGCAGGTGATGCTTAGTCATAGTCTTTGGAGCATGTCCTAGAAACTCAAGTTTGCGTCTCACCTCACTAGCATGAAGCACAGAAATGCTCATACACCAGTGTTCCTTTTGTTGGAGGGAGGTAGATGAGGAGATAGGGGCTGGCATGCTCCTTTTCAAAGCCATTCCACAGAAACTCTGCAGTGTTTGTACTTCCCTCCCTGAATCTGCTTCGTATGGGAGCAGTGAACCAGCCAAAGAAAGGGAGTGGGTCCTGGCTCAGCCTGCTTAGACCTACAGCAGTGTAACAGGCTTTGCCTGGAAGATGTGTATAGCTGGCTGAATCACAGAGGCGTCTGATATTTCAGGGACAAAACTGAGCATCTAATTGAAATTCATTTGATGGCTGGAGTTCAGACCCTATTAGGCATGAATCCACGTTGTAAAGTGAACCAGCTTTGCACCTGTTTTGTCCCAGCTGGCATCTTCCTGCCTGAGAAAGGCACACTGCTGTGGTAAAAGGTATTAGAATAATAATAATAAATCTCATCCGTAGAATGCTTTGATCAAAGAGCTTACTCAATTCCTTTCTTTACCTTGTTTTCTTTTCTTTCTTTTTCTTTTCCTGTATCCCCCATTATTTGATTATTCTAGACAACAGTGTCTGACAGCCTACAGGAGCTGACTGTGGTCACAAAAGACTTGTGAGGCTGGTAGGTTGGACCAGATGAGTTTCAAATACCCTGATGCTGGCTTGCAGCAAAGGCAGCATCTAAGCTGATTAAGTACAGCATAGCTTCAGCCCATGTGTCCTTGGTGCTCCAACTTCAGTGCCTTCCCACTGATAACTTTGCTTCACCTCCTAGGAGTTGACTCAAGAAGTTCACACTGCTCCTGACAGTCCTCCTCCCCTGCTCCCATCATGCTGCTCCCACCTTTCCTGCAGGGGACCTGGAAGACCCAAACTCAAGTCCTGGATCAACCATAATTTTCTTCCATGCCACTATGGTGTGCTTTTTTTGCCACCACCACATGTGTGCTGGGGCATCATTCTGCTTGCTCCATTCTCATTCAGGAGCCCCTTAGGAGAAATCATTCCCTCCAGCTGTGAGCTGTGCTGACCAGACTCAGCCCAGGAATGGTTGACACAGAGCACCTCTCAGCAGGCTCCCATCTCTCTGTGCCAGTCCATGGAGTGTGACATTGACAGAAATAACCTCAGCTCCCAGTTTTATGGTATATATTGGATAGTTAGAGTACAGCACAGGATGGCTTTATTTTTTTCTTGTAGTGCAAAAGTGCCTCTCTCATTCTGTCTCAAAACCACTCATTTCATCTTCTTTCACAAGCCTGCTCTGTGATCAAGGGAGTTTTGTGTCACATTTCACTGATGCCCACTTGAAGCACCCAGACTGGGATCACTGAAGAGAAAAACCTCCATTTGTTCAAAAGGCAACCCTCCAAATCTTGTCACAAGCAATCAGACAAGCTTGGCAGAGAAACTCTTTCCTTTTATGTTATAGACAGAATGAAATAATATATGATCTAAGCTCCTAAATGTTCTTAAATCTGTTTATTCTGATGTTTCCTTCAGTGTGTGTCATCAGCAAAATGTTGGTTAGTCAGAACATTTTTCTCTGTCATCCTGTCTGCCTATTTTTAATTATATCAGAATTAGGTTATTGCTGCTATTGATTAGGTTTACCTGTAAAACATGCACTGTGATTCCTGTTATACCTCAGCATAAGCCTGTTGGTTTAGCACAATATTAAATGCAAGAAATTCAGTACTCCAGAGTCAGCGAATCCTGAAAAATGATGATGTGTCTGTAACAGCAGCCCATCTGCACCCAGACACCCTCTGTATTGGTAATGTATTAAGAAAAGTAGTAAGATGAAATCTTATGTATAACAAATGACTTTAGAATAGAAAATAGTCAATGTGTTTGAACTACTCTGGTTAATATTGTGCACTGAACTTATTCCTTTGTCCAGTGCTTGAGCAATTCCATATCACAATTTGAAGACTAAACTACAGACAGTTAAGAAAGCAATAACATGGGTCTCCAGCCTACTTAAAACAACAATACAGCAAAATATCAAAAACTATCTCTATTTTGTCTGTGAAGCTTGTTAAGTCTTAATCTGTGTCAGCTATGGAAAAGTACTAAGACTTATAACGACAAACAGCAGAACATGATCTGTTTGGTACCAGCAGAAGTTCAGAGTTCAGAGTGGGTTAGGATTTGGTGTTTGTTTTTTGTTGTTGTTTCATTTTGTTTTTTAAAGATAGCATAATATTTACTATAAAAGTACTAACATAAGAACTGCTGGCATGGCTGTTGTCCCACAATTAGTATTAGTACTGACTGGAGAACACTGAGTGAAGTTCTGCTATACATTTGTTAGAAAGGACAGGGCAGAGGAGTGATGAAATGTAATTAATGGACTGGGGGTGATGAAAGAACAGAAGAACCTGCTGCCTGTCAGGGAAAGACTGAAGGAGCTCAATCTGGTTTAGTTAATCAAAAATAAGATTGAAAAGCAGTGTGGTTACAGGGTATAATTGCACACATGGGGAGAAAATTCTGGCTACAAAGGGGATATTTAATCCAGCAAAGAGAGACATAACAAGGACTAATTACCATAAGGTGAAGTCCAGCAAATCCAGCATAGCACTGGAGCACAGCTTCTTAGGAGCACAGATGAATAACCACTCCAAAAAAAAAAAGTACCCAGGAAAATGGTAGGTTCACTATTTCTTAGGTCAAATGCCTTTCTTCAAAAGCTGCTTTCAACATGAGATGACAGACTGTACAAGGAGTATCCCCATAAAAACCTGTCCTGTGTTGGACAAAAAATTAGATCTGTTTAGGATTTCTCTTACATCTCACAGTCATCTTCATCTCAAAGTCATTTTTTAAACTACATATTAGGAAGAAATCATTACTGTGAGGGTGGCAAGACACTGGAATAGGTTGCCCAGAGAAGTTGTGGATGCCCCCTCCCTGGAAGTGTGGGACATGTAGACCCAGAGAGGCCTTCCCAGACAGAGTTCCTCTAGTGTAACCATGTGCTTATGTTAGAATGATGGAAATACTTCCTCTAGTGAGCCTTTGCAACCCTATAGGATTTGTCTTTGTTTGGTTTGCTTTCCCCATCCCACCCCAGATATCCTGACGCTCAGGACTGCATCCAACCACCTACCAGTGCACGGGTGGAATGACAGCTCTTTAACAGAGATCACCTCTTGATCCAGAAGCAGATTAACAATATGTGAAACTTTGCCTTTTGCTGCGCTTTATCCATGCCTAGGAACACGTAACATATGGTACAGTCTGACAGTACAGCACCCTACGGCATGGAGTTAGTCTTAACACCCACGCTCTCTCTATTTACCAAAGCATTTCTTCCCCTTTTTATATCCAGTACACATTCACTCTTTCTCTGGTAATACATCCAACACCACAGCTGGAGCATTTATAACCTGCAGAGTTCAAGCCAGGCTGGAGACAGAAGGTTTGACTGAATTGATACAGCTTTGTAATGAAGTGCCTCTCCTGCTGGCATTTCAGGGCCAAACCCACTTTGAGGGAGGCTCCACTGCTGAAGTCCATTTGTCAAGAATGGTGCAAAGCTCCAGAGTCCTGCTGTATTTCTCACTAAGCCTGTGCAGCTGACTCACATTAATTTCTAAAAATGCTTGCTTTTCATCTTCAGCTTGCAAGGCAGCTTTCTCTCTTCCTTCCAAGGGTGGGGCACGGCTAACACATTATTACATTTGTCCGCATCAGGATGGATCATTAGAGTAAACCATATCTGGAGCTCAGTTTAAGGATGCCACTCAATTCCAAGTGGTATATAATGTTGCATTCTGTATGGCTGAAGCCGCAGAAAATGCGCAAGGCTTCTACTCTAGTTCTTCCCTACCTCGCAAATAGCCTCTGACATTAATTCAAAGTCTCATTTTTCAAAGAAGCTGAAGGATTGAATCCCTGCTCCATGAAAGACCGAATTTCAATCTGTGACCCCTGGTGACAGCTGGGCTCCTCTGAGTCAGTGCCTCTGAGAACTGACAACAAAACAGCTTTGATCAAAGGGAAGTCTCTGTGGAAATTATTCAAGTGAGGAGCAAGCATACTCCCACTCTGGAGGCCTCTAAGGGACATCACTAGACTTGCACTGGTGTGAATTTCATTACTATTCACGATCCCAACAATACACAAATTTTTATTCTTCCTCATCCCCTCACTCTTTCTCCCTCCAAATAAAACACTATCAACCAAGAGTGCTGACTACAAAAAAGGAAACTGTTAGATGCCCCATGAACTCCCTGAGGGATTTAGTGACAAGGATTTTGTAGTTCTTTTTTGGGAGAATGTTGTCATTAAAGTGTTTGGAGGCTACAGTAATGGGTGTAATAGAAAACCTCACAAAGAATAAGGAGAACCTGATCCTGAGTTTCTAGATCAACTGTCTAAGAAATAACCCAAACTTCCTGGTCTCTGGAAATGAGTGGTGAACAAGGGAATTGCACAGATGAGAAATGTATCTTGCAGATGAAGGCTAGTCCATCCATCACCAACTTTATTCTAACATGAAACAAAGCTTCAAAGATCACTCCAAAAGCATTGGCTCTATGCCTACACCATTTCCATCACTCTGTTAAGAGCTGACGTAAGATGCTGCAAATGAGGAGCCAAGTGAGGTGCAATCCTAGGATTCTCCTATGGCTTTCCTAACACTAAGATGTTCTGAGCTCACATTATTTTTTTCCCTTCTAGTATTGGAAGAGACTGAAGCGAGCCAGGAAGAAGTAATAATTCAGTATATTCAGTACAGATGCATATGTGTATGTATTTACAAAACAAGAAAGAGTGAAGCAACTGTAAACTCCATGAGTAAATTGTTAATGTTTTTTCCCCCTTCTATACCTTCCATTTATAGTACAATATGCCATAAGCTCTGGTTCCAAAGTACTTTTTGTAATAATTCCCTATTGTTTACTACCTACATTTTCACTTCAGTGTTTTCCATACAGGAAATGCAGTCTGTAAACAGGGTTAAAGAAGGGTACTCCCATTCTGCTTAAAGTGGCATTCCTAGAATTACAGAACTGTGTGGGTTGGAAGGGACCTCTAGAGATCATCAAGTCCAACCCCCCTGCCAAAGCAGCTCCCTAGCCCAGGTTGCACAGGTAGGCATCCAGCCGGGTCTTGAACGTCTCCAGAGAAGGAGACTCCACCACCTCTCTGTGCAGCCTGTGCCAGTGCTTTGTTACTGCACTGTGAAAAAGTTCCCACACACATTTGTGTGGAACTTCCTATGCTTCAGTTTGTTGCCATTTCCCCTTGTCCTATCACCACACACTGCCAAGAAGAATCCAGCCTCATCCCTTTGCCTCCCACTCCTTAGATATTTATAAACATGGATCAGATCCCTTCTGAGTCTTCTTTTTTCAAGCCTGAACAAACCCAGGTCTCTCAGCTTTTCCTCATAAGAGAAGTGTTCCACACCCTTTATCATATTTGTGGCCCTCCGCTGGACTCTTTAGAGGAGATCCCTGTCTTTTTTGTACCGGGGAGCCCAGAACTGGACACATTACCATCACATGAAAGCTGTGATTTGTACTTGAAAATATACTTATTGTTTGTTCAAAAAAAAAAATAAATCTATTATTAATGGAGCTTTTATAGTTGGTACTTTCTTCTTGACCTAAGTTATATGGCATGGAGTAAAGCCATAAAACCAAACATGCTATTACGTGACCATGAATGTGGGTGGGGGGCAAAAATAAGTTGTGGAGATAGAAAACAGAAACACCAATAAAGAACCAATATGGTAACAGGTGTGACCTCACTTATAATGTCAACAGCTGCATAGTGGTGATAATCTACTGAAAGTTACTAGAAATCAAGCATGAGAAAGTAGAAAATTACATTAGGATCATGCTTGCAGCTGCATTCGGGATGCACACTGATGTTTCTGCCATGCTAACAACACTAGTCAATTAGCAAATCTTCCAGGCCAGACTTGCTGCTGAAAAAAGAGATGCTAATCCAGTCTCTGAAGTGCTGCAGTGCACAAAGCGTGGGCTCACTCCATATGTTCTTTTCCTCCTTGCAGAGTAAACGTCAGCATTGCTTTTGCATGTTTAATGACAGTTTTCTACAACCCACTGAGCCTATGAAATATTAGAAGAGCTACGAGTGATTAAATTCAACTGGAGTGATGCCAACATATCTCACCATTCTTCAAAGTTGGTGAAAAACATATACCAGCAAGAGATGCAGGTAAAGAGTTTCCCATCACCAAACAAAGCTGCCACTCTGTTTAAGCATGCCCCAAAGAGACAGTCCAGCATGTGCTCATGTCTCAGTCCCTGACAGTCCACCATCTGAGGCCTTAATGCTTACTGGCAGCCCCTGCACTACACGGCCTCACCCTGAGCTCTCTATGATGGGGTTAAGTAATTTATAGAGCAAATAAATAACAGGAGGCTATGAATCATGAGGCTATTATTTCTTCAAGGGTTGCTGTTCTAATTTAGAGCAGAAACCTTCTAATGATGCCATCAAGTGAAAATAATAAAAAAAAAAGAAGCTTGAGTCATCATAACTCCTGGGATAAAATGATTTGTGTACAATACACAGTCACCTCGTGGTTTAGATAAGATGGCTTTATTTTGTTGTTGTTCCTCCCTTTTAAAGGCTCGCAGGCAACTGTGAGCCTTTAAAAGGGAGGAACTGATCTGACACATTCTTCCAGTGCAAGTTGAGAGCATGCATGCTGTGATGCACACACTTTTGCTTCCACTTGAATGCTGTGAAATGCATCAGAAACAGCTATTTGCAAAGCGTTAAAATGTACTGCATTTGTGCTCAGCACAATTCTGCTATGTACCTACCTAGTTCACCTGCTTTCCCCATTCTTTCCCTCTTCCTAGGGGCAGTTATATGAAACAGGAATATCGTAGTATTCACACTATTAAGTAAGTGTTCCTAAATGGAGAAGACATAGCAGAAACACCAAACATTTGGGCTCAGAGTGGCCTGTGGATACATGTTTAGGGCCCATGACTACTGTGGCATGTGGAAGAGGGGGGTCATTATGCAGAGCAGCTGCAATATGGTACTGCAACATATTTGGAGCATTCTCTTCTTAGTAGGAAACCTGAGTTTACTTCTCTGCCCAGAAAAGACAAGTTCATACATATTTTTTCCAGCACTCTTTTTTGCTACTTAACATCTTGCCAATAATTTAGGCTTTCACAGTACATATGAAAAATAAGACACAGGAGGATAGGAATGGCTGATTATCAAGTCAAACAGGAAAACGGACTGCTGCTCTCTACTGCAGTTATTCCAGCATTTGCCTGGGTATAGAGAATGTCTGGATTTGGCATTTTACCTTCAACAGTTGTTGAAACATTAGGTAATGGCTCCCTGAAGCACAGCTTATTAGCTTGGTCACATTAATATGACTCAAATGCTTTCAGTCTGGAGACTGCATTTAAATGCACTGCTGCATTGTGGAGATACCCAGATGGCAAACGGCCAGCTCAGGCACCTCTGTCCTACTTAACCAAGGCAATGGCTCTCAGGAGAAGTGTCACACAACTGCAGAGAAATAAGCATGTATCTAAACTGTCCCCATCTTTCTTCTGTTGAGTCTGCCCAAGTGAGTAGAAGTGCTCCAACAGCTCCTCTGACCACTGCTTAGAGAGATTTTCCTAAGAAATGCATACTAATATGATTCATAATGTCTTTAAGTTTCCTCTGTTAAGAAAACCCTTGCACACCTCCTACCTTCCAATGCCTCCTGCTAATGCTTTCTCTTGTTTCCTTCTCCTTTTGAATATACCTGCAAGATTTTCCCATAGTCTAGAAGTTAATTCTTCATAAAAAGACTTTTCCAGCCCTTCTCCTGCAGTAGGTGGTCTCCTTATAACCTCTGGGATGGGACACATTTGTTAGTGTTTTAACCAGGCTTGCCAAAAGCTTGCTGTTACAGCTTCAGAGTAGGAATTGCAAATGTTCATTTTTCAGTGAACTGCCAAACGCTTTCTCAAGAACAAGGAGAGGGATGGCTGCTCAGTGAAGCCATCCTGCGTCCTAAACTACAGCTTTCCATCTCTCACTTATTAGATCCCACCCTTTTTCAGACAGTAGAAAAAGAGGCCATAAATAGCAGAAGATTTTCAAGTCCAATCATGGAAAAGAACAGAATAAAATTCAGCAGTATTATTCTTCATTAAACCAGGTACGCTTCCTGTAGAACACAAGAACAGGAAAGATGTGTGAACAGCATAAGAAGTTTGTTTCTACTGCTGGGATTCTGGGTGCTTCAGACTTGTTTTTAAGTTGTTAACCAACCGAAACCATTCAATGATTCTCTGATTCTGTGAAAGCATTTGAAACGTAGCCAGGCCATTACACACTGAGATTAGCTACAGTGTATGTCGGTAATTAGAAAATAAGCATGTAGCGTTTTACCTGTGCAATCTGGTCTAGGGAGCTGCTTTGGCAGAGGGGTTGGACTTGATGATCTCTAGAGGTCCCTTCCAACCCCTACAATTCTGTGCTTCTGTGTTTCTGCACTTCTCTGTTATTTCAGAAAGACCTGTTCCCCACACAGGAACCAATTGTGGTCATCCTGTTGAAGACACTGCAACTGTTTAGAGCATGTAAAGTTAAGCATTTGTGTAAGTCTTTCCAAGATCAGGATTATGAAGCAAAATAAAAATAAATTAAAAAAAAAGGAATCAGCCTCTACAGCACATGATTGGCATGAGAATTTCGAACATTTATTACAGTGAAATAAAAACCAGTTTTCTTCACGAGGAAGCTGGACACTGCGACTTAGGCAGACCTATTTCCATGACAAATCACAGTTTTCAAATGTTGTCCATTTTGCCAATAACAGTTGATAAAGAGTGTCACAAGATAAAATGGGAGAAATGCATTCTGGTTCTCATTCTCACTGGGAAGTGGTCTGAATATTTTATATGCAAACTTTTCAAAACTATTCACCAAGCATGACAAATTTTAGCCTGGAAGGTGGATGTTTCACAAGGTAGAACTATAAGGAAAAGCAGCTTTATTATAAATAAATAAAAAAAAACACATTTTGCCATCTTAAATATAGAGCTACTTATCACTTACTATAATATCCAATAATATGGTTTTATAAATAAACAAATAACATATCATTTTGCATCTAATACTTTGATTATAAGCTTTTAAGTCTTCTAGAAAGAGAAAAGGAACTAAATGGGAAAAACATGATAAAAATTCAGGGCATTTTTCCTTTCACTTCTGAAAACTGAAGCACAGAAAGCATTAAGGTATTAGAGACTGTAGGTGTTAGAAGAACTGATAAGGTGCTGGCTTACTTGGTTTTATAATGGGATCATTCTGCTGTAATCCCAGAAGAATTTGAAACAATGATAAATGTAAAAGAGCTTTTCCTAAAAAAGAAGACTCATCATCACTGACCATATTCTTCAGCTTGTGCATAGGTGTCTGTTTGTGTTGCAAAAAGCTTTAGAAGAGCAACTCTAACAACTCTTATCAAATTTTTCATGTTGTTGTGTTCTAGCTATACAGTTTTCTTTCCTCACAAGATTTAAATAACATCTGCTGAGGTCAGTGGAAAAATTCCTACCAATTAAATGGAAACTTAAACAATATGGAAGACTTGAAATGAAAGGATAAGGATAGTAGGATGAGAGGGAGGGACTTCAAAATGTACCAAAGAGGGGTGGGGGGGGGGGAGGGCGTGGTTAGTTTGAGTATTAGGTAAAATTTATTCTCCAAAAGACTGGTGAGACTCTGGCACAGGCTGCCCAGGGAGGTGATGCAGTCACCATCCATGGGGGTGTTCAAGAGTTGTGTGGATGTGGCAGTGGTCAGTGGGCATGGTGGGGAGATGCCAGCCATTGAACTAGATGATCTTAGTGGTCTTTTCCAAACTTTAAGATTCTGTGATTCTATTCTGTGTTAAATAGTGCAAAACAGCAGAAATACATAGGCAGATATTTTGGTTACACGTTCCAGCCACAGTTAATGAGAGCAGGATTTGCTTCACTGTTTCTGAGGTGATGTCTATATTTCTGTATGCATGGTCATGATAGTTCATCCATGTTGAGTTGATATTGCTCATGCTACTATTTACAAACTGTATTGGGTTTATATGTCAAAGTTTTGGTAGGGAGGGGTTTCAGGGTGGCTTCTGTGAGCAGAGCACCACCAACTGCTCCAATATGTCCTCAACATTGGCAAGACCTGAGGCACGGGTGATACTGAGAGAGTAGATTTAAGAAAGGGAAAAAAATCTGCACCACTGTAAGAAAGGAAAGAGAAACAGCCCTGCAGACCCTGAGATCACTGCATAAGGGCAGGAAGTGCTCCAGGCACAGAGAAGTTTTCTGCAGCCCAGGAAAGGCCCATGCAGGAGCAGGCTGTCCCCTTGTGCCTTGATGGGCACCTCACAGAGAAGATCTCCCCATACAGCCATGGAGAAGCACACAGTGCAGCACTGATTAGGTCTGAAGGAGGAACAGACAATGGATAGGCCCTGTAGGAGCAGCCTTGAGCCAGAGCTGTAGCTCAAGGAGAGGATCCCCCAGTCACGTGGACTCGTGTAGCATTTGATAGGAATTATTTATATTGTCTAACGGTAGATATTGACTAATCCTCTATAGCAATAGAGCCACTCTGTAGGGTGCCTTGGCCCTTTGGAAACATAGCATGGCTGCTTTCCAGAATCTCATGCAAACTCCAGCATTTCTGATGCATTTTCTCAGACAGCACCAAGGCAGCTATGGAAACAACAGTCTTAACAGTCTTCCCAATCCTTTCTAATGACTGATCAATACCTGGTACCAGAGGATATCATTCTGAACCTGCTCCATGGAAATACAGCTTCCCTTATTCTTTTTGTATGTCAGGACAGAAATGCTACGTCCTTTCCTGTAACTCCATCTGAAGTGCCACAGATTTGCTCTGTTCATTTTTAATTCCCTGTTCCCCCAGCACAAATGTCTTGTGTAATGTCAAAGAAGGATGCAAGTCTTGTCCATTTGCACAGCATATGCACTGGCCTGAGTTGCTATTTCATGCAGATATATCTGAAATACAGGAGCTGGCATGGTAGACCTGCAGTGTGCCTAGTCCTCTGTTCTTCCTCCACAGGCCTAGATACCGAAAGACACTGCCCCTACTCTCATCCTCACCTAAGACAATACTTTTCCAGAAAAGAGGTTCACAACCAAAAGAAAAAAAAATTAGATAGTTCTACCTTAGGCACACCTTAGGTACTATTGGAATGGTAGCTGTAAGAGTACCTGTACCAGTAGCATTTTATTTCTTCCCTTTAGTCATAGAAACATAGAAGGTTGAAAAAAACCACTAAGATCATGCAGTCCAATTGCCAGCCCATCCCCATGATACTCACTAGCGATGTCCCTCAACACCACAACCACACAGTTCTGAAACACCTCCAAGGATGGTAACTCCGCCATCTCCCTGGGCAGCCTGTTCCACTGCAGCACCACTCATTCAGAGAATGCATTTTTCTTTATACCCAACCTGAACCTCCCCTGGCACAGCCTGGAGCCATTTCCTCTCATCCTATTGCTGTTACCCAGAAGAAGAGGCCAACCTTCACCTCACCACAACCCCTTTCATGTTGTTGTAGAGAGCCATAAGATCTCCCCTGATCTCCTCTTCTCGAGGCTGAACAATCACAGTTCCCTCAGCTGCTTTCCATCAGACTTGTGTTTCAGACACCTCACAGCTCTGCTGCCCTTCTCTGGATGTGCTCCAGGGCCTCCATGTCTGCCTTGTAGTGAGGGGCCCAAAACTCAGTACAGCACTTGAGGTGCAGCATCACCAGTACTAAGTACAGAGGGACATTCACCTCCCTGATCCTGCTGGATGCACTATTTCTGATATAAGCAGTTGAGGTACTGACAGTGCCCCCATTGCAATTTTTAGGAATATGAGAACTTCAGGATATGACAGACTATGCAAGTAAGATCTTGCTCTAGGATAGAGAAACAGAAAGTCAATTCAGGCAAATATTATTTAGTGATTTTAATACATTTGTTGCTTTTATCCTTTTTTTCCCCCTTCCTTTTTAGTATAATTGATCCTTTGGAAATTAAAAAAAAAAAAAAAAAAAAGATTCAGCAAATTCATTTTGGCTTATATTGAAGAACAGCTTTCACAACAATTGCCAAGTGTTTGAATTAGGACAAAAATACAAATTTGTAGATGCATACAGAGATATGGATAAGATAAGGAGAAATGGAAATTATAAAGTAGCATTTATGTCTGACAAAAAATTCTTCATGTTGCTGCTAATCATAATGGACTCCTGCTGCTTATAACCTTATTGTAATCAAAGGGGTATATTCATTTCTTGCATAGTTATGTGCTCATAAGTCCTATTGAAGACAATAAGTGTTATATGCTTGCCGTGAGGGGGAAAGAGGTGTCACACAATTAAATCATTTGCTATAGTAGTACTGTAAATGATAAAAAAAAAGTTCTAGAATGTGATACTTGTAGATAACACTGTACATTTTTAATTTCAAAAAGGATGTGCAGCATTGACCCATTGGCCTTGTGCCTAGGAGAAGGCAGAAAGGGTGGCAGGGATTGGAGGTAGTTGGACAGATTTCCTTTCTAAAGGCCTTCAGCAAGTTTTGCTATATGCTCTATGGAAGACTGCTTAAATCCTTTTCAATAAAGCTTTGCATGTGTACACACAAGGCTAAGTAGAAGCTACCACCTTGACAATGCCCGAAGCTGTGGGAGGAGTGTTTCTTGGTGGGATCAGACACTATTCTAAAAAAATTATGGACACCAGCTCAAAGAGACAACAAAGATGTCTACACTGACCAGCAGGAAATTAATATCACCTTTTCCAGAGTACAAGAAACCTGCAAGTAAGAGGAGAGGTTCAAGTTGGATATCAGGAAAAAGTTCTTCACTGAAAGGTGTCCAGGCTCTGGCACAGTCTCCCCAGGGATGTGCAGGACACTGAGCTGCTGGAGTTCAAGGAGCATTTGGACAAAGCTCTCAGACATGGGGTCTGATTTTCGGGTGGTCTTGGGTGGAGGCAGGAGTTGGACTTGATGTTCCCCATGGATCTGCTCCAACCGAAGTTATTCTACGACTCTGTGATTCTAATCACCTTGCCTATCTTGATTTGTATAGTTTAGATGTGACCATCATCATCAAAGTCCAAACCAGTGGCAAGATGTTTAGACGGTGTAGTTGTTTTGTGTGAACCCTTCTGTGACAGTCTGTTCCATATTGGATAATGTGATCACATCAGCAGGTAAATTGGACAAGTATCATATGTATATAAAAATTGCCATTTTGGCCGTATCATTTCAATTTTGCATGACAGGCTGCAATAAACTTTCAATATTAAAAATCAAAATGTTGCAGTTTAGCTATTAGATTGAAGATAAAATTGGGTTGATAAAATGTAACCAAAACATTTCCATTATTTTCACTGAAGTAATTTTGCACAAGATGATGTAGATTAAATTAATGCACTCTTAAAAATATTTTTTTCTTTGGTGAATTTTTATTATCTAATAGAAAACTGAAATCATGTTCTACAGTCAGAAGCAGTATTTCCTAAGATTCCCTTTTCCTTAAAGGGAATATAAAAAGAAAATAATGAAAAAAATTGCAAAGCTGGTTAAGAGATTATGCATTAGGTATCATAGATAGAGAAGAGGCAGTACACCAGATGTATATACACAATTTATATTAAGATATGTTTGAAAGATCATTGTCTAAGGCTGCTGCCTTTCCCAGGATGCCCTGAGTGGCTTGATTACAAACACACACATGGAAACCTTAGGAAAGAAGCAATTGTGCAAAAAAAAAAAAAAAGCAGAAAAAAAAACTTGTCACAGAGCTGAACTCCTCAGAAATCCTATGTTACGCTGAATTTAGATTATTTGGTTTAGAATAAAAAAAGTACCTCACAGATTTTTTGAAGCTGCAACAGAACCACCCCTCTCACCACTTTACCTTGGAAATCATCACCATCTTCTCACATGATACACAGAATCTAACGAAGGGACCGTTACCAGTTATTAAACCGGGCAGTACTTCAACCCTTACACAGCACATAGAAGTCCATGAATGCTGCAATTTGGGGAAAAAAAAAAAAAAAGAAAAAAGAAAAAATTTAAATCGCTATTTAATTATTGAAATAACTAGTGCTCATTCTGAGATGTGCCAGACCACCCAAGGCTTTGGCTTAATTGCTTTCAGAGGCTGTGGACAAACATTCTCCTTCAGATCTAGCTGTGCTGCTGGATGTTTCTACTTCAGCTGTTCATCTGTTACATCACCTATCCTCCTCCTCCTTCCCCTCCCTCCCCTAGTGTTTAACACCCTTTTGAACCAGAGAGTACAGATGTTAGTGTCAATACTTCTTCATTTATACCAAATAAAACTATCTGCATTTGTTCAATTGGTTTAAATATGGGGTAGCAGCAATAACTAGCCACCTTCTTTGGGCAGAAAGGAAACGATGAATGGCCTGCAGGCAGCAGTCCAAGAGCTAAAGAGGAGGATACTTAAAATGCTCAGGTGTCGAACAAAAGCAAAGAGCCAATTCAGACCTAATTAGTCATTATGTGGTGCTGGAGAAAAAAAGACAAAAATAAAAGCAGAACACTGCTCTGGTCATTCCCATAAGTCTGACCTGCTAATCTGATGATTTTCCTGCTTCTCCCATTATAAGAGGTATAACAGCTGTAATACAATCAGGGAGTGCCTAGATCTTCACACACAGCTTAAATCTCAGTCAGAAATGTGACAACATTACCTGGATGGCACACATAATTCAGAAAGCTTGACTGATCCCAAATGCAACAGGTATATTATCTGCGTGTAGAGAAAGGCCACTCAATTGGTGGTGCATCATTTCACAGAATCATAGCATCATTAAAGTTGGAAAAGACCACTAAGATCACCTTGATTGTGGTTATCCAACCTTCTGGCCTTCATGGGGTACACTGAGCAAAGAGATACTCTCTTGGGTCGCAGGTTGCTTCAAAAGAAATGCTTTCTATTTATACCCGTGGAAACTACAGCAGATACAATCAGCACAGTAGCATCGTTTGATAGACCAAATTCTCATCTGCAAAACGTTATTTTTCAACAGTCAGCACCATTAGTTCTGAATTTTCATCACCATTGTACAAGAGTCTGCATGCCCAACCCATAAAAGCTTGCACCATCAGAGGTGAGCCACTGTTGCTGTTGCTAATGCTGAAACGCACCACCTCACTGTGCTCACATCCACTGCTTGTTCTCCACAAATGTTCAGCAAGATGAACACCAATGGGTGCTTTTTTTTTATACGTGGAGGAATTCAATGACACACTTTTGCTTCATATGCACTTCCCTGTCAGACACCACTCTGCCCCTCTGCTGCCATCTGCAACATGGCAACAACATGTAAAAGAATATTTGTTCAACCTCTACTGCCATTCTCTCTCTCCCCTCACCAGCTCCAGCTGGTTGAAGACGCTGCTGCTTGCACTATTTGCTATGAATAATGTGTCAAAATGGTGACATGTATAAGTAATACCACCTTTGTGAGAGACAACCCAATCTCCTCATCTTTGTCTTTTTGTAGCTAGGCCATGCAACACATGAAGCATACCATCAACTTTCTCATAGCTCTGCTGCACAGAGGTTGGGAACACCCATTTGAACCAGCAGACCAAGCTGGGGAGCTGGACTGAAGGTGGCAGCATGGTCCCTAAGAAGCTGAATGAAGAAATTTTTAGCTGAGTCCCCTTGCTCTCAGTGAGGGCAGGTCACAGTCCTCCCAAGTCCCAGTGGGAACATAAAGCTTAAAAAATGAATCTCTTAGCCTCCTTTGTGAGGTGCAGAAACGTGACACCTCTTTCTCTGCCTCAGCTCGTTCTCTGCAGCTGTTAGACTTAATAGACTTACAGATTTTTTCCCAGCATAAAGAGTGTGTGGGAACATCCACCAAGGAGTTATTCTTACATTTTCTGTCAACTCTTATCCTGCCCCTCCTGATTCAGCAGTTGTGTTACAGCCTGTTAACGAGTGACTGTGTTCTGCCCCAGACCAAGTTGCATTCAGAGAGATGAGTGAAACCTGTGCTTCTCTCAGTTTCAGTATTTCAGTGTCCTCTGGATCATAAATTAGAGTTATTAGTTATTTGTGTTAACCTGGGGAAGGACCAACACAATTTTGAAACCTCAAACTGCTTCAGAGAGAGACTCTGCAATGTGCTACCTGGCACAGTTACTCCTCCAACCCCGAGGAAGACGGCATAAATTTTTACAGCGACAAGCAGCTCTTTTATGTGTAAAGATGTCAATTCTTATTTCCATTATCCTCACAATAGAGTGAGGCCTTAAGTTGAAAGTAAATAATTTTCCTTGCTGTTAGGGATAGGGCAATAAGGATGAGGGTTGATGGGTCTTCAGGTCTGCTTATAGAATTTACCAGTGCTGTGTAAATTCTCAGCCACGAGTCAGAGACCACTGATCCTCTTTCCCTTAAATTGTGGTCACATTTGCATCAATTTTACACTAACACAATTTGTAAGAACTTTTCATAAATGAGAACTGAACCCCAAAAACGTTTCCAAAATCCATCCCTCTTTTAGTATTCTTGCCAACACAGAGAGAAAATAATTACTTCTAGAGTTACAGCTGTGTCACAGGGGTCATCTGGGAAACCTTCTGGAGTGAGATTAGACAGCAGAAATGACCTTTTGTGGCTGATAGATCCCGCATGTTCCAGGGTGCTTCATAGGCTTCTATCCTCATAATATGAACTCCTGAGTGGTTACTTCAAAAGCTCCAATAAATTATGAACTCAAATGAAGATGTGCTATTGCCTGTGTACAATGTTACTAATTTCCTTCGTAAAAGAACAAAAAGCATTCAACAGAGCTATGAAGCAACCCTTTTTTATTATTCACGTCTGTCCATATCACAGTCTTTTCTTCTGGACTCACTGTTTGAAGGCTCTTTTGCTCTTCCTTTTCCAAAAAAAATATTCACACTCTGAATTGCCTGATTTGCCAGGACAAATTCAACTAATTCACTCTAATTAGGAACATGGTAAACTTCTACTCATGTACAAAAGATGAAAGCTAACAGCTAGGAAGTGATTATTTCTATCAGTAGGCTTCTGTATAGTATTTCAGACAAAACGTTCTTGCTCTTAATAGCTTGAATGTCTCAAAAGAAATCCATGGTAACTTGATGAACAGTGTCTGAATCTTTTCACAGGCTGGATGGTTTTATGATATTTGAATCATCTTTCTTAATGAAGAAGATAGCATCAATACAATGTGCCAGTTCTGTTGCTTAGCCCGTGTTAGTTGGCATTGGCTTCACAATGGGGCTGTTCACTTGGTGACTGCAGGGTGCTAAGGCACTGATGCAAGAAAGTAGTGAGGTATTGAAAGTAATGAATGTGCCTAAATGCAAGCCTGAAGGTAATTCTTCAGACTATCTGTTCAGTGATACACACCTTCTCCAAGCATCTTGCAGAAAGTCACTGGGTGGGAAAGCCCACAGGGAGGTGAGATCTGTGTTATTTGCAAACATTTTTGACAAAAAGAAATGAAAAAGCTGATGTCATGCAGCACTGGTAGTAGTGGTCTCCTGAAGAGATCCAGGATATGCAAACTATTCATACCAGTCTCCTCCACTGTCTGGAGGATCAGGAAGCAGAAAAATGTTATACTGAACTACACCGCTTGAGCTGCTGATACTGGAACCTGTAAGCACAGTAAGTTCACTGGATCAGGGTTCTTGTTACTTATTTTGCTCTTCTTCTCATGAGATATTTATGATAGTAAGATACTTAGGTTAAAATGACCCCTGCATCCACTGAGAGGCATGAAGTGGGAACTACAGGCAGACATGAGACCTACAAATTATCCAAGCCCAAGTACACCCTTTGCTATGGATCGAAGTGTTGACCAGGCACCCATATAACATGCCCCACACACAGACAAGAGATTGCCTGTGTAGCTGACCTGTGAGCAGACAGGATTCATACGCCTCCAGCCTCTAAGGACCAACAACCAACAAAATGGGAAATTTTGCCCTGTCTCCAAGCCTTCTGCTATGAGAAATGAGAAACTTCGGCCTGAAGCAATGTGGCCTGGCTGAAGAAATCTCAAACATGAACAGACTCAGACTGTGAGCTGGGCACACCTCAGTTTGCGAAGACTCGAAGCAGGAAATTGTTACATTGCATCATAAGATAATTGTGTGTATGCTTCTCATCAGTATCCCACAGTCAGACTGGAATACTGAAAATGTCTCCTTTCTGTTTTTTTTTTTTTCACCTCAGCTGCATTCCTATACTTTGCAGAGGCAAAATCACTCATGAATCTTAAACAGCTTTTGTGCAGAATCAGTTCAACTAATGAAAAAACAGAGAAGATTGCTATAATCTCCTGAATCTAAGGAGTAATATAGAGCACTGATTCCATCAGGATAAGGAAGAAAGAAAGACATGAGGAAGATGGTCAGGTGTGCTATGCATGTTTGCAATATATTTCTTTAAAAAATGTGGGGGAGGAAGAGGTGACACTATTTGAACAATGCCATTATTTTACACCATCCTTCTCCTCATTATTTATGGATAGGCTGATGCTGAGATTTAACGCAGGAAACAGTTTTAAGAATCCATATATTCTTGGCTACAGTTCATGCCCTCAGACTGTGCCAGAACTACAACTGAATGTTAAATATCTAATATACCTATGCATTTTTAATGCACGCATTACTGTCATTTGAAATGACACTGAATTTCAATAGCAATTTTTTAACCAATAAAAAGTGACATCCAGAAACCATATTGAAAACAGCAGATGCAGCCAAAACCAACATACACTGCAAAAACATATGATTTCTTCCCAAAACTGATGGTCCATAGTACATGGTGTGGAATTAGATGTGACCATATTTGTGACTAAGATGTGCTGTACTGGGAGTTCTTCATTTTGGGTATGTAGGAAGATTCAAGTACATGTTTTTTACTACGGTCGAGATGAATAATGGCTCTTCTACCAATGCTCTACAGATTAATTGTGATGGAAGCCTCATGAGCAAGTCATCTCTCCTGTACTGGCCTGAGTCAGAGGAGGTCTCAACACAGGTGCAGTAGCCCGTCTGTGAGGATTTCCAGTATATGAAGGTTGAAACTCTGCTTGTTACTACTCTAGGCCACTACAAGGCACTAGCTTAGGAATCTCCAATCAAACACTGTTTTGGGTGGATGGTCCTTTACAAATTCCAATATTAGAAAAGGAAATTAAACTAAGGAGACTCTTATTTACTGCTATGGCTTCTCTTGTCTAGTTAAGCTTCGATGGCTTAAAAGCTAGGACAGCTCTTGAAGTTTGTACAGATTCAGCACAAGGGATCTTCAATTTTAGTGGCAGCTGCTAAGCACCACTGCAATACATTATAATTAATACAAGTTAATTGCATATACCAAAGAAATCAGCTTACTGACAGGCCTTGCATTCCTATATTTGAAAAGATTATTCCTTTAGTCTTCTTTCTTCTTATAAATACATAAATAAGTGTAATATTTGTTTCCTCCAGAAAAAACGTGATTCAAAAAGTAACACAAAAAAGGCCTGAGATCTGGAGAGAATGGGAGAACTGTTTCTAAATTTTGTAGTTTTTAGTATTATAAAATGCAATCTTCCATCTTCCATTAAAATAAAAAAAAAGAAGAAGAAAAAGAAGAAAAAAAGAAAAATATGGAAAATATGGTAGGCTTTTATTACTGCTCAAGTCTCTTCAAAACAAGCAAACAAAAAAAAATTAGCCACTACACAAACAATTAAAAAAAGGCAAAAAGGAAGAGACATATTCTATATCCATTGAACAAATTTCTCAGTAAGCACTCTTCTTCCTGCCAAATATCATTTCTTTTATATTGTCTTCTGCAATAATCTGCTTTCTTTTTGCCCACTATTAGTCTAACTCACGCTCATCCTAGTAGTTAGGATCCAGTTCTGAGGTGTGATGCTTCTTCACTAGTAGAAGTCATAACACTGCAGTAGTCCACTACTGCCCTAAATGGGAATCCTTTTTCTATAGCCCTGCAGTGAACTAAAATATTTATGCTTCTAGTGCAAATAACATTTATTGGTTTTATTCACTTGTCTTTCTGTGAGACACTGCAAAAGTATGGGCACTCTGCTACATCCCAAGGGCAAAGCATCTGATTTAATTTCATTGGGGAAATTAAGCTCTTATTTCATGTTTTTACTCCAAGATGTCCATACCTTACTACCTTCATTTCTTTCCACACCTTACTACCTTCATTTCTTATTTTAGATTGAAAAGCAGGAAAGGTGATTTATGCTCTTAATGCTCTCATTTCTTTTCACTCTGGGAACACAGTACATGTTTTGTCCTTGTTTCCTCTGGTAAACCTGGTACTGTAGAAGCACTGAGTCAAAAGGAAGAGCCTCATTCACCTAAAGAGTAAGAACCAAGTTCTTAACACAAGCTAAGTGTAGCTGAAACAATCTCACTCTTAGTCGCTATTACTTTCTGGATAGCTCAGAGCTCCCTGTTATAAGCTGCTCATGCTGTGCCAAGCAGCCTTATTTCAGTCAATGTAACACCTCACACAGTGAGACATGACCCAGCTAGCAGTAGAACTGATTTCCCTATTCCTTAAATCAATGAATTCTGCCATTGATTTTCTTTAGGACCAAAACATTTCCATATTTTAGCATAATGATATAATATGTCCTTGCAGGTTCAAAGCAAAGGTCTTTGCAGTCCAACAGATAAATAACAGAGTGCTAGAAGTAGAGCTGTAACAGTGTCTTCCCTGACACCCATATACATTTCCAGCATCTAGAAACTACACTATTTCCTGAACCTGGACTGTATCTTCATCACTCCAAGTATTTAGCCATTGTTTGGCCTGATATCTTCAGCTTTATTTAATTGTTGTTATTGTTTTAAGATCATTACATTTGGGTCTTACAGAACTTCCAGTGGCAATGAGTTCCAAAATTCTGTTGTCTCTTGAATACTTAGAGTGCTTCTACTGCACCTGCTGTCTAATAAATTGTTCCCTCCCTGCTGTCAGCCTTGTCACTCTCTATATGAACTTTCTAGTTCTATACTATCTGCATCCACCACAAGGGTTTTTTGATGTTGTTTGTTTGTTTTTTTGTTTGTTTGTTTGTTTTTACAGCAGTCCTGAACAGCACACAACATTCAAGATGTTAACACAGCATGGCAACAAAAAGGATTCTTTTTTTTTTTTTTTACCACTTTCTCTATCTATTTCCTAATAATTTCTGATATTCCATCTGTCTTTTTGACCATTTCTATCTTCGAGCTGATGTTTAGAAAGAATTATATGTAATGATTCTAAAATCTGTCTCCTGAATGGTAATAGCTCATTTAGAGTCCATCACTGTGCACATATAGTTAAGGCTGTTCTCCTCCATATGCATTAGTCTGCATTTATTGACAGTGAATTTCATCTGCCATTTTATTACCCAATCACTCAGTATTTCAAGCTCCTTCTGCAAGCCTTCACAAACAGTTTTAGTTTTGACTGCTGTAAATAATGTTATGTCAGTAGCTGGCTATGCAAACTCACTGTTCAGAGTACTCAGGCTGAGCAATGCCTGGGTAGCCACACCAAGAACCACTATTTGTTGTGAAATTGCCTCTAACTCCTAGTGTGTGAAAGCACTGGGACATCCTGCCAGTGCTCTTACTGCCCCATATCTCTGGGGCATCAAGGTCATACAGATTTCTCATACTGCTTATACACTTTCTTCCTGTCTTAAAATCCCCTTTGTCCATCCAGATCCTAGGGAGAATCTAGATCCCAGGGAGAGCAAGGGATGCATGTAGAGGCAGCAATTCTTTGCATCTCCAGTTCCTCTCGGCCATGGAGCAGCCGGAACCCGTCGCGTACCCCGGGCCCCCGGTACCCTGTGGCGGCGCGGCACGGCGCGGCTCAGCCCATTGGCGAATCCGCCGCCCCAACCGTACTCACGGCTCCCTCTAGCGGCTGCCGATGGGCATAGCCATCCTGCTGGCGGATCGGCTTGGTCACTGGTCATACGCTTTGCTTATTCGTGGAGGGATCAAGAAGCAGGCCACACTCTGAAAAGGAAGAGAGAGAGGGAGAGATGTTGGCAGGACAGGGGGCTGAGAAATGGCTGCAATGTAAAGCTCTTAGATTGCAAGGGCAGGGCAGGAAGCACTTCAAGAGCTTAAAGTTTGAAGCTGTTGGAGGGGAACTTGTCAGCGATACAGTTTGCCATTCCAACTCCTACTAGCAGCGCCAGGAACTTGTGCTGCACTCACTTCTCTATCCCCTAACCAAACTGTGGCACCATCACATTAATATGGGGTCCAGCATCAGCAGGAGATGAACGTATTTATGGGAAAGTAAACAAACAAACATACCAAAACAAAAACAAACAAACCTGTTTGCTCTTCACAAAGGAATATAGGAGAAGAAAATGAAACTCAAGCTCTTGAAATGAAATATCTAATGAACCAGGTCCAGGACCCTGTCCCAATAGTTCCATTCGTTTGCAAACTTCTCTGCTGTAACTCAGACCTCAGTGCTTTTGTTAGCACATTGCTAACTGCTGGCAGGGTAGCCAGTGGTGTACAGTGCAGACTGAGAAATGCCAGGAAGATGTAGATTTATCATTTATTCTTTACTTGCTCTGAAAGAGGGCATGGAAAAGCATGGGTTCAGCTCCCTCACTCTGGACAGCATTGTGTATTCATACAAGAGCCAATGCTGTAAAAAATAACTTGCTCACTAAGTACTGTCCTTGGTACAGGACAAAGTAGCCTGTTTAGGATACAGCGCTAACCCAGATATTTTCATGGGTCTTAGAAACAGAATCTCAGCACAGCAAAGGGCAGCAGAATCCCACAGGAACGAACCACAGTGTCTGAAGCTAGCTTGTACATCTCTGCATTACATGGTGCTGACATTCCCTGATGAAGTTAGAGGGAAGTTCAGATACAAATGGCCAAACTACAATCATGCTTTAGTTCATCTCAGTGCAGCCAGCAGAGGAAGAATGAAGACAAAAAAAAAATCCCTAATTTATTTATTTTCATATGGACTTCTCTCATCTTACTCTCAGAAGAATCTCCTTGTTCTATACTTGTACAACACCTAGCAAAAGGTAGCTTATAAGTGCTAAAGGAGAGGTGCTCTGTAACCTCAGTCCAGTGCTTTGAGGAGTTCAGATGTACGCTACATTTAGGAGACTTAAACACAGATTGCAAGTCCAGTGAATAATGTCTGCAGTACCCATATTAATAGAAAATTACATCACATGCATTTGGAGCACATTTCCCAACACGCAGTTTCCAACCTCTATTTGCAGTTGCAGCTATTAGTCTGAAGGTTACATGTTTGGACCTTGTGTGGAGAAGTCCTATTCCAAGGTTGAATGCAGCCATGATGTGAAGGAGGGGCTGGGCAGATACTGAGCCATTCCCCTTTCCTCTAAGTGCAGGCACTGTTTAGTGTGAGTGAAACTTCAGGTGCTAAATGAGGCAATAAATCATCTTCAGTCTGAAAGGTTTGTAAAAGCTACTATTGTAAGCCAAAAAGCAAAAAATGTACCTGATTAATATTTCATGCCAGTCAACACAAGAATCAGGTACATTGCACAAATTGCAAGTAGTTCCGCTCCTTTTGAATGTGTACTCTCAAATGTTCCCACTATGTTAGTGTTAGCCAAACACCAGTGATTTTCTTAGCCATAAAATAAGCCTACACGAGCAATGCCAGAAAGTGCATTAGCCCAATTTCTTCCACATGTAAAGGATGCCAGTGCACTTGAAGTCCAGTAGTTGATCTGTAAGTATGGACAAGAAAGTAAGCCAGCACTCCAGGCAGGAGTCTTGTCTGTATGGACATAAAAAGAGACAGACAGGCTGTGTTTAGTCATGAAAAAGGTGATCAAGTACATGCTTGTTGTCATTCTCTGTCCCTTCTTATCATTTTTTCTCTCTCTCACTAAGTAAAAGTACCCCTAAGCTGAATTCATCACAGCTTCCTCATCACAGACACAAGTCCATATAGACTCTCACTGTCTCTCTCTTTCTCACTTTCATAAACACTTAATATGTATTTAATCTTTTAAAAGGTCACAGGAAAGATCTGTCAACAATTCAATATGGAGACCAAACAGGGAGGAACGCTGGGCATTAGCACTAAAAAAGCAACTGAGAACCATGCAGGCACAAGGCAGGTTAAGCAAACAGCTTGGACACTATGTTTAAAGCATTATTTGTCTTTCTCCCCTCTCTAGATGCAAGTAGAAGAGGTGCACAAGCTGCATTCATCTTTCATTCATCTTTATTATTAAAAAAAGTAGATCTCACAGGTCCACAGACTGAAGACTCTTGCATTTCTTTGAACTGAAGTGTTCTGGATGTGAATAGCTCAGTGACACATGGTGAAAATTTCTTAACGGAAGGATTTTTGTGGAAGTCTGAGAGCATCTTTTCTGTGCGTGAAGCAGGAAATGAAGAGATTATACTGCAGCTTTCCTTCATTCTCTGTATACCCATTATTCATGGCTATTAACTGTGCAGAGTCACCTGTGGATGCTCCACATGAACAGCTATGCTATTTGCACACCCAGACAGGTCATCTGCATGCCACTGCGCAGTCCCATGTGGCAGACTGGCTCTGCACTGACATGGTCTCTTCCCTGTTTACCCTTTCTGTATGCTCTCTGCCCAGTTTCAAACGCATTCAGTGCCAGTTGTTTTATCATTTTTAGTGAATTGTGTTATGCCGTCTGTATCACTATTACTTTGTATTACCAAGAGAAAATGATTCTTGGCAATGTACAAGCCTATGTTTTTGTGTGCCCATGCAATCTTTTTACCGATTCATAGCCTTGACGTATTAAGGAAGAGCTAGGTGAATATTTAGCCATTTAACTTGTTGTGCCTGTGCTGTACTGTTGCTTTGATGTGAAATCTCTATTAAAATGAATTTGCTGTGTCACCATTGTTAGGTGAGAGCTTACATCTATTATTGGCCAGCACTGACTGAAAAGTGACAGATATGGAGATATAAAGTAATATGTGTTTATTCTCCATATTAATCATGGTTCCTCAAGGGAGTAGAAGAAATTTATTAATAAAAATAGGAATTGATAGGTAATTATGAATTGAATCTCATCCTCACCTCCACCATTCGTGTACTAGCATGTGAACGAAATTTAGAAAAGTATTTGTAAATTAAAAAAAAAGAAAAGAAAATCTGACAGTGATTGTCTTGTATTATTCATCCAGTCATGTCAACAACATAGGGATGACAATCAGTATTTGGTGTCTTCAGGCAAGTTCCTGTGGATAAAGCACATCCAAGGCTGTACCTGCCTTTGCAGAGGCAAGAGGAACAAATCAATGTGATGCCCAGGATAGATTAATGCATAGGCATGTGCCTGGGGCTCCAGCTCTGCTTTGATGACAACATCTCTCTTTTCATTACTGAGAAATGCTTTTAGCCCTCCTGGCCATGAGGGAAAGCTGGAAATGGCAACCTGTGTGTCATGGATAGAGCAACATCTGCTTGAGTCTGCTGTCAGCATCCAGCAGAGGAAAGGGGTGTACCTATAGCTAAAGGGAAATTACAAGAACTTTTATTTTTCCTAAATAAATGCACAAGATGGAAAAAGGTTTGTTTGTTTCTTTGTTTCTTTCTTTTTTTAATGCTGTTTTCATAAATGTTGTTACCCATCCTCAGCCAGATTTCCCTTTGGACAGTCAAGGGGGCTTCTCATTGCCTTACTCTGTCCATGCATAGTTCATCTGCTTTGCACTCTACTGAATGGGATGGGAAATTCTGCCTTTTCTCTTAAGGGTGGGCCAGAAAATCACGCTACATTTACAGGCCTTTTTCAGTGCCTTGCCTGCACCAACTGACATCCCATCACCAAAAGGGACTGAATAAGCAATGAACAAATCAAACCACAGGCAGATTTACCTAGAAGTTCTCAAATGGGAGTGTTGGGATCAAAACCCCTCTGCCACCTTCTGGGCTGAAAGAACCTCTTCTCATCTCTCTTAGAGATTGCTGAAAGCAGGGAAATAAAACCTACCTGCATCTTCCTCCTTTCCCTCTTCCCCTTCTGCTGCTGTGGTGTGTGCCACAGATGTTGTGGGTTTACTACATCCTAGATGTACTAAACAATGTACCAAACAATGTGGCAAATTCACAGAGAGAAAGGGGTTTTGGTACCACAGGTGAGGGACAGTTCATGCAGCTAAGTAACTCTTAATTGATCAGTGCTAGCTGTGAGACAGATCCTCTAGCCTTCTGCCAGAGTCTGACCATCTCCAAAAGCTTTTATTATGTCCTAATGCATCTGTCACTTAATGTATGAGCAGAAGCAATCTTAAGTCTGGCATTACCTTAACTTTCCAGTACTTGACTCTGCAGCCTCAGTTAATAATGTTCTTGAGAGGGACTTTCCAGTATGTGATTTTATGGATAAAGAGCAGACAGTGCACTTGAAGAGAGGCCAGGCTGGCACACAATTACAGAATAGTTTGCTTTCTGAATGCAGACTGAAAGAAAAAAACAGGGGAAAAATTAAAAAAAAAAAAAGGGAAAATAAAAGAAAGACAAACACACATACACCGTCTATATACCCCAGACAGTTTTCACAGTATATGGCAAAGTCACATCAGAAAATACAGAAGTACATTTAAAAATTCTGTGGTTATGAAAAGAAATGGGATGTCTTCTAGTGGAAAATTAGAAATGCATGAAAATAATTATGTTAGGTGTTACCTGGTCTGGAGCTTTTCTGCTCCAAAGATTTAGGCAGCTTTGGTAACTGGAGCTATACTTCAGGTTAGACGTGTAGTTCTGGGGCCAGAAAGGACCTGTAATCAGCTCCAGGTCAACGGTGTCCTTTTCTCTGAAGTTTGAGTACTTGTGCAAAAACATGAATGGAAAAATGATTCAGAGGGTGATTTGAGAGGGAAAAACACCTGACCTACACTTTTTGCCCTGTAATGGGACAATTTATTTTGGTATGCAACTCAGTCCCCCATCAGATCCACACAGGCTATTGTAGCTATGGAGATGTCCTGGTTTTATCCAAATCTTGCTGTTCCCTTCCAAAGATCCTGTAATTCTCTGAGCCACAAGAGCTTCTCTCTTCCCCTACATCTGCCACTTCAGCACTTGGCCTTTCTCTGGAGGGATACAGCAAGGAAGCTCTTAATGGGCCCCCATGGGACAGCAGAGGGAAGTCCAGGAGCTGAGGAGGAATATCAGGCACATAATTCATGACCTGCCTCAGGCAGAAGGGGGCAAACAATAGCAACAACAACAACAAAAACTCTCTTCTTTCCAGAGTGGATTAATAGGATCTCCCACTGGAGCCCATTAAACAAAGGAAAATGCTGAAAGCCTAGGAATATTGTGCACTTCATCATTTTCTCAGGATCCCCAGGGAAAGGAGGGGGAAAGTTGCAATGCTACCTGAGTGAAGGGGATGAGCCTGGGAGAGGGCTGGCTCAAAGAGGGGAGAGCACTGCCGGGTAAGAATGGGTCATGTCTCCTCAGCAAGTGAATGGACATCTCTGTTGGAGTATCTGCAGGTGATGTTTTTCTTTCTCAGGTCTGTGTTCAGTTATCTTGTGCTCTCCCAAGGTTTTTCAGGGCTCAGTGGATGGTCTGCTTGCTCTGCCATCCTGCCATCTGGTCAGTCTGACACAACTATCCCTGGCAGAGGGCTGAAATTTTGATGTATTGTCTAAATTTAGAAGTGACATTTTCTTCAGGTTTTGTAGCAGAACTAATGAATCACAACAGTGCAATCTCTTTTGTTCCCTCTTCATGGAGTTTGACATGAATTCTACAAATGATGAAAATGATGTGATGACAAGACTGGCTGCAAGAATTATACCTCCCAGTATACTCCACCAATCTATCTTGCTCCTGCCCAACATCTTCTCCAAGTATTTTTTGTCTCCTACTCTCATTCCTCTGTCAACACTGTTTATTCTTCTTTTGGGACCCCATTTGTACAACCCTGAGAACAAATCTTCATGTCCTCTCATGATTTCTGTTCAGGACCTACAGAGAAATTTGGCAATACAAACCACCCCAACTCCTTGCCCATCCTGAAATTAAACTTACAGTATCATCAGGCAAGAGGTTGTTTGGCCCAGAAGAGAATGGATAACAATCACTTCACTTCCTATACTTAGAAAAAGTAGGGCTTGAGGTATTCTACACAAATAATCATGAATTGTCACTTTTCCCATTATTAATACCTTCAAAATTACATATAGAGATATGTAATTTTTTACATATATGTATATATACATAGATACATATAGGTATATGTATATATACATATAGGTATATGTATAGACCCTGGGAAGTGTGACATTTAAAGTAGCCAGGATGACTCTTAGCTTTCGAGAACGAATCTGTGGGTTTTTTTCTGTGCTTTTCTGGTTTGTTTGTTTGTTGTGTTTTTTTCTTTTTGTTTGTTTTGTTTTGTTTTGTTGTTTTGTTTTCTGTATAAGTTGAGAAAAACTTGCAAAGCTTCAGAAGCCATTATATGCAAAATTCCAAGGTTGATCTTGGCTTGTAAATCACGGGATTAACTATGTCAAGTAAGTGCAGGAGAATCTTTGCATAGAAATCAGGTAGATAAAAGTATCACTTCTCACCCAGTAACATCTGCTCACCACAGGGATGACTTGACTTAGAATGGAGGACAAGAATGTAAGGCGATTTTTCATTTTCCCACCTGGTTTGTAGCAGCCCAGAAATGCTGTCCCACAGGACATAACTGCCCTCTCCTCCTTGGCTTTGAGAGGAAGAAACAGTTCAAGCAGTGACCAGGTAATATCAGCTCTGTCTCTTAACAATGAATTAATTACTGGTAATCAAAGCACATTTCACAAAACCATTTACAAAACCTGTCGTGTGAAAGGTGTTAACTTACTGAAGTCCTTACAGGGTGTCAGAGCTGTCTGGAAACTTTATGACACAAAATGGTTTTTTTCCTGTAGAAATCAAAGCAATTTTGGAGAAAGGTAAGATTGTCAAGTTTGTTAATCTGTGACCACCTCAGATAGATTAAAGCCCTATTATGCATGCAATACAGAATTTCTTTATTCCTCCATAAATTATTTGTATATATGTAATTACTCCATTCTAGGATGCCTCCCAGACTGGACTGCTAGATTTTGGAAATAGCTGAAGAGATAGAGGAAAGGGCTTTAAAAAATTCTGTAACGTGACTGGGTGGTTAACTATGCCACCTGTTAATCAGGAAAGACAGCATCTTTATGTAAGGCATACATAATGCAACTTTTCCTGAATTCATTTAGCAAATAGTTGATTTTTCAGTTGCATCTGAGTGACCAAGAAACTGGATCAGCAGCAAGCACATGCATTTACAGTGCACACACAGAGCACTGCACCATCAGGCTGAATTCACTATTCATTATTTTAAAATATTTTGAAGGCCCTTCATAATGTTGAAACATGTTCTTGTAGTTTTTAAAAAAGTTAGTTTACTGTGTTTGAGCCTACGTCTTTATTAAAAAATATGTTAATCATAATGAGATTATAACTGAAAGCTAAATAGCAAGAGAAAGCATTTCACTGTGATCAAAATGAACCGATTTTATTGCACTAATACTGAAGAGACAAAAGCAAAATTTGCTTTCTGATGGTTGTTTGGAGTCCTTTTAACTTTTCATCCTAATTTGGTTTAGAAGCATCACTTGAAATCTAAAATACTCCCAGGACAGGAACGCTACTTTGTATATACCTGCATGCAGGATATGAATGACTCTGGGTCAGTCTTCTCAGGGATGATGACAATAGATGGCAGCTCCATTCCAACAGAATAGCAGAAATGTTTCCCATACATTACTGGCACCAATAGACAGTTTAACTCACTGATACTAATCTACTGCTAGGCTAACTTTGTTTGTGCATGACATTGAGAAAAGCATCTGCCGAAACAAAATAATCCAGTACATATGTGATTAAGAATATGGGACAAAAAAAGTTAGACTCACTCTTTGAAGCAGATGCAATCAAGACATTGTATGGTGAATTTGAAGGTGATGGGGAGGATGGATCTGGAGAGGAGTTCTGTAGAGAGGGACCTGGGTGTCCTGGTGGACAACAGGTTGACCATGAGCCAGCAGTGTTCTCTCATGGTCAGAAGGGCCAATGGCATTCTGGGATGCATTAAAAAAAGTGTGGTCAGCGGGTCAAAGGAGGTGATCCTACCCCTCTACTCTGCCCTGGTGAGGCCTCATCTGGAGTACTGTGTCCAGTTCTGGGCTCCCCAGTATAAAAAAGACAGGGATCTCTTGGAAAGAGTCCAGCGCAGGGCCACAAAGATGGTGAAGGGCCTGGAGGATCTTCCCTTTGAAGAAAGGCTAAGTGAACTGAGTCTCTTTAGCCTTGAGAAAAGAAGACTGAGAGGGGACCTGATCCAGGTTTATAAATATCTGAGGTGTGGGGGACAAAGTGGAGAGGCCAGACTCTTTTCAGAAGTGTGTGGAGACAGGACAAGGGGAAACGGACAGAATCTGCAGCATTGGAGGTTCCGCACAACTGTGCGCAAGAACTTCTTTATGGTAAGGGTGATGGAGCACTAGAACAGGCTGCCCAGGGGGCTTGTGGAATCTTCTTCTCAGGAAATATTCAAGACCCGCCTGGACGCCTACCTGTGCAACCTGGTGTAGGGAACCTGCTTTGGCAGGGGGGTTGGACTCGATGGTCTCTCGAGATCCCTTCCAACCACTATGATTCTGTGATTCTATGATTCTAGGTATCTGTACTCTAGGCACCAACTTTCTTATAATTTATCTAAACTTATTGTCAAGGTTTTCCCTCTTGACAATTATGAAAGGTAATGGTCTTAATTTGCATCAGGGGAGATTCAGGTTGGACACTAGGAAGAATCTATTCTCTGAAACAGTGGTGCTGCGCTGGCACAGGCTTCCCAGGGTGGTAGTGAAAACACCATCTCTGGAGGTATTCAGGAACCATGTGGATGTAGCATTGAGGGACACGGTTAGTGGGCATGGTGAGGATGGGCTGACAGTTGGACGGAGTGATCTCAGAGGTCTTTTTCAACCTTAATGATTCTATGGTTCTATGATTCTATGACAATGGAAATGTCTCCATAGGGAATTAGGAACATCTTCTTCAGGCATTTCGCCCATTTGGAAGTGCCAGTCTCCTTCCTGTTGGAAAACAAGATAATTCACCATGGCACTGTTCAGAAGATTAAGTTCTGCTGTGTATCTACATACTAGAAAATGTGTGAAAGCCTCCTTCTTTAATTGTAGATACAACTTCAAAAGAACAGCAATCCAGTACAGTGTTAGTGATTCATGGAAAGACTCAGTGCCTTCGCCACATTTGGAAGATGAAGAACTGTTCTAGGACACAGGAAGTTCATTTTCATGCATCACTAATGACATTTATTTACTGTGCAACAACAGCTGATTTGAAATAATGAGTTAGAGGTCATGAACTTTATGTTTTACTCTGTATTGATTCCTGCAACATTTTCATCTTTTTTTTTTTTTTTTTCCTGAAGAATTGCTTTTGTTTCTCAACAAGCAGCCTCTGTAGCCTCCTTAAGTAGGCAGGGAGAGAACTGTTCTTCCAATCTTTGCAAGGCTGGGCTAAATTAAGCAAATTCTCTCTTTATTTTTAACTTTCCACTATCCAAACAACAGATCAAAGCCAGTTTATGGTCACGCCAGACACTTCTCTGTGGCAATTGCTGCTCAGAGGCCTGAATTGCCAACCTTTGATCTCTTCAGCCCTTCCCACACATAACAGCTCCTGCTCATTCAAAGCAAAGAGCCAGGCTCCCAGTCATGGATTAGGTAAATATTTTTGGCAGAAAAAAAACTCTATAAAAGGTCTGAGGGAACTGGCAGGGGAGAGGCAGCACTCTGAAGTATGAGAATGGGTTAAACAGAGGATGAAATTGGTTAACAGAAAACTCCAAAATATGTAATCAGTGACCTGGACTCAGAATGTTTGTGGGCTCTCTGCCTTGCAGTCCTTCTGTTGCTGCTGTTATTATTTTTGACCTGGGAGAAACAGCTTTCTGAGTCCATTTCCCCTTGATGGATTATGATGCCATTTTAAATGTCAATTGATAATAATTGTGCCAAAAAAAAAAAAAAAAAAACCCATAATAAATGTTATCAGTTTAAACCTACAGTGTCCCTTCTATTAATATTTCTAATTTATGGGCTTGTTGAGAAATCTGCAGAGACAACAAAGCTAATAAATCTGAGGTTAAAAGGGATGCAGAAGGCAATCTGTGTGGGCTTTCTGCTAGATTGTAGCCAGCTGTTGAACTTCGAGAAGATCTGAACAGCTGTCACTGGGGAGTCCAGTAAGGCATAAAGCATGGAATACAGCCTACAAGGACATGAAGTTCCAGAGGTGACAGGGGAAATCTGCAGCTGTGCCATAGCTAGAAACTTCTGGTACACCTTAGCACCAGGGCCTCTTATCACTAGCCTATAGCTCTGAATAGCTGGCTGAGCACAAGCCCTCAGCAATGAAGTCTTGTGAGCTGTGGCCTCAGTGTTGAACACAAGCACCAGACCACTCTGTTTCTGTATCACGTGTGGAAGTGGGAGCGGAAGGAAACATTTTCATACACTAGGTGGAATATTGCCCTGTTATTATTCTTATTCAGAGAAGAGACCACTGGGCAGGAATGTGAAGGGAGCTTATAAGCAGGAAAGGGGAGCAACTTTTTACATGAACAGATAGTGATAACACAAGGAGGAATGACTTTAAACTAAAAGAGGGGAGATTTAGGATAGATGTTAAATAGAAATTATTTTCTGAAAGAGAGATGAGGCACTGGCACAAGTTGCCCAGTGAGCTGTGGGTGCCACCATCCCTGGAGGTTCAAGGCAGGTTGGATGGGGCCCTAGGCAGCCTGAGCTGCTGGGTGGCAGCCCTGCCCATGGCAGCAACTTGGGACTCAATAGTCTTTAAGATTCTCTCTAACCTAAGCCATTCTATGTTTCAATGATTGTATGAAAGGTCACAATTTCTAGTCAACAACATAAATGCAGTTTTTTCCTCTTTGAGATAGGCAGTATAGCACAAAATGCTCCCAAGGTTTGATTTGAAAATGATTTTGAGTCAGCACATTAGGATTCTTCACTTTCTGAAAGCGCAACATAAAGATTTCACTCACTCTGTGGATTTCTATATTTGCTTGACATCGACAAGAAGAGCTGAGAAAATCAGTATGGCATGATTTTCATGCAGAGAGCTGTCTGCTGGTGTGAGGTGTTGCCTTCAGAGTCCAGCAGCTCCAGAGAAAGATGTGCTTCCTGCCTGCAGGAGTTTATGGACTAAATTAGACAGATAGCACAATAATTGTAATAAATGGGAGTCATCTACATTTCCAGGTCAAGCAGAAACATGAAAATATCCCCAAACTTCCCTATAAAAGTTATCATATTAGAATTTGGCAGAAAAATAACTCCTTCATTCTTCAGTAGTTTAAAAGTAAATTATTCCTTGTTTTGAACATAAATAATTTGTTACATTTCAGCAACTCAGTCATTCGAAAAAGGGGTCGGCAGAAATGTTTTAATTTGTAAAATGTTCATTTGCATTTCAAGCTTCTATATTTTCCCCTTTTATTTGTTCGAATATAATACAAAGAAAAGAAAATCCAAAATAGCAGTCATTAGAAAGAAAAAAGTCTTTTTTTTTTTTGTAAGTGAAATGGTACATAACACTTTTTTCCATTTTGTTATTTAAAATATGAAATTGCTAAGGCCTTTCAGTATTACTTAAACATTTTGACATCAAATCTACTTATTTTTTTCTGAAGAAACTTTCGTATGCAAAACATGAGATTTATGCATCATTACACTGATGCTTTCTAATTCCCTTTCAAGAGCTGTCATTTATTCACTCTATTACCTACTTTAGAGCTTGTTGTGTTTTTCTATATAAAAGAACAAAAATATATTTCTCAGTTGGCACTGCCTTCAGGTTTAATAAAAAGAACAATACAATAAGACTGAACAAAAATAAAGCCTTCACGAGGAAGCTTTCAAGTTATAAATTTGCGCGTGCACATCTCATTTAAACCCAAACATAGGCAGAAAATCATCTTGCCCCTATGAGAGGCAGGGAGGCTTAGAGTCACAAGCTAAGACAGAATAGTTACACAAACATGCAGAGTCTGATTTTGAAACATGGGACTACAGCATAGTCTCAGCAGGTGCCTATCCAGAGAGGGTTGGCAGCAGAGACAGGTAGTGAATATTTTGTGAATACTGAGATATCCCAGTTTCACTTGTTACGTGTTGTCAGTGTGATCACTGAACAAAGGTATGAAAACTTGGAGTGTGCCTGTCTCTGCTCTTTTTTCTTTGGAATATTTTTTAATGCAGAGACACTTGTATTTCTTTAGAAGCTGGCATGAACACTCATAGAGACACTGCTGCCAGAAAGCTATGTCTCTTCTTTTCAAAATGGTCTGTGTTTTAGCTGAGCAGAAATGGTGCTGGAGCACAGAGGAGGAATAGGAAGTAGATTTTTGTTCTGAGGCCAGGGACCTACAGAGATATGAGCCCTCTCCTTAGGAGTATTAGAACCCATCAGACTTTCTTCTAAAATCCTCCTCCTCCTCCAGCAAGAAATGATCCCCTTGAACACCAAGACAACAAATAACAAAAAGTAATAACCAAAGACATAACTTTTCACAGTAAAGGAAAGCATGTCCTTCCTTGGGCTTCATTTGTTAGAGGAAGCAGACAAATCTATGGGTTGTGCTTCACTTCTGCACCTACTCACACTGTTTAAAAAGGCAGACAGAAGAGAAAGCTTAAAAAAACAGAGGCTCCCAGTCCCTGGAGATGATTGCTGCATGCCTGAAATCTTCCAGGTAATAGATAGCACAGTAAATAGCAGAGAGTCCAGACACGGTCATATATGCTAAACTAATAGAACCATAGGCTGGGTCAAGGACATTTCATTTGATATATAATATCTGAGAAGTGATTAACGTTTTAAGTCACTACAAGAAGACTGCTGCATGTTTCAGAGTCCTGGGCAAGATGGTAAGGAAAATAAGGCATTTGTAGGAGGATGAACCTAGTTCCTCCTTGTGCTCTTTTGTGGTATTCAATCTCCAGCTGATTTTCAAATTGAGAATCATGAGCAAAAAGGCAAGCCCTTTTGTTAAATAGGCTGTTTTCATCCAAGGTGCACATTCACAGCATCTTTTTTTTTCCTCCCCCTCGATAGTATGCTCATCTCCACTCAGCACAGAAATTACCCTCTCTCTTATTCTGACTAAGCAGAAAACAGGAAGAAATCATTCATTATGTACCCAGACAGAACTACAGGCACTGACAGGACCCAAAAGCAGGAAAAGATGATGACGCTACTTTTGGCCAGAGCAGCACCTCTCTACGCACATAGAATTTATAGACAAGGTGTAGTGTCATGAGACCTCTTTCATCCATGCAGCAGCTGCCTCCCCATCAGACAATGAGAAGGGTGAGATCCTCCTTCACACAGATGTCCCCACTGAACCACTGGGCAGAGGCATGCAATGGGAAAAAACAACAGCATTTCTCTACCCCTTCCATTTCATCAGAGCAAAAGACACTCTCTTATCTAAACAGTCATTTGGGGAGAAGCTTGATTAATAAATTCAGTTAATTAAGTAGTCTTTGTTGTAACTGTCAGCATCATTTTTTTTTTTTTACCTTTCATTGTTCTTTTTCCACTTACCCACCCACTCCCACCCCTTTTCCAGTATTTGGAATCTGGAAAAAGCCGAAAGCCTTTCATCTTATCAGATGTGGTTTATTGCCCCCTGGTTACACAGTAATTTTGGTCTCTGCTCAATGAAGAGGTCATATGATGGGATATCAGCTCAAGAATTGTCAGTTCATTGGACAAATAAGGCAGGGCCAGCCGATACAGTAATAAGACCTGATAACGAAGGCACAGAGGAGAATCAGCAGGAGAGGGAGACACAACCGTAACAATCTAAAAGGTGAGGGACAATCCCAGAATAATGCAAAAAATACCATGGGGGAAAGGGAGAGGGAAGGAATGGGAACGTGTCTAGCCACAAATTCTTCCCAAAATAAAAATTAACAAGAAGACAAAAAGACAGAAGGGCCTCAGGAGTGGAAACATTGACATCCATCAGCAATCTCTGTGAAATCTTCTCCCCCCAAGATGGACACCTGACTGAGAGGCATAGAGAGTGGGTGGGATGATTATCCAACTGGATTGTTTGGGAAAGAAAATGATGTTTTATCTCTAGGAGTAGAGGTGGGGTGCAGAGGGCACTAATTCCTGTTCCTAAGAATGTTGTAAGGGGGCTCTTTTTTTCTCTTGTGACTGATAAGGTGGGATGATGTTGAAAAGCACTTGTTTGGAAAGTTCAAAGGGTTTCCAGAGTGAGAGAAAAGAATTTGAACCAAAGCTGATGGCTATGGGGGAGAGCTGAAGGATAACCTACAAAGTGCTTGTGAGGAAGGTTTCCATGTGTGACACCTCCCTGTATGTGAGGGAAGTTTACTAACTGTCTCTTTTGCTAGTAAACAGCATGAAGGACAAATATTAGCACAAAATCAAACAAATTGTCAAAGGCTGCAGCCTGAAACTAGAAAATGATGATAACTGACCCAAGATCAGAATTTACCGATGTGAAGTAATTCTTCAGCGGCTTTTTTCACCTGAGTCTGTGAGAAGTACACCTCCTTCAGGGATGGCAAAGCAATTGCTGAGAGCTCAGTAAATCTGCTCCAACCTGGGGCTGTTTGGAAGTGGGTGGGGCTGGTAAGGCTTTTCACCTCCATCTTCTGATGCTGGCTTCCTCAGGCACACAAGCACAGCTCTAGATCCTAAGCTGGCCAGCAGAAAGGAGCAGGCACGAGCACTCTCTTCTGGGTTTCCTCTGTTTCTCCTTCCTATGCTCCTGCAGGTTGGCTAGGCACAAGAAGGGAGAGGTGCACACCTTCCCAGCTGCATGTTTCTTGGGGTGTATCGAGAGCAGGGTGAGCAGGAGAAGACTCTCTCCCCTGGAGCTGCTCTGTTAGGAAGATGATGGCCCCCTGTGAATGTGCCAGCCAGAAGAAGCCCAGTCTGTCCTTTTCCATTGAGGAGATCCTAAAGAAGCCTTCTGCTAGTGCCGCCAGCAATGAAACCAGGAACAGGAATAACTATGCTGAGAAATCCCCAGCTCTAAAAGCAGAAATGCCATGGGCCTTTGGTAAGTACGAGTTCATGTAATGAAAAATTACTTTTTATTTATTTATCTAACCCCTAAAACTGCCTAGTTTAATTAGATAGAATTTTCATTCTTAAATTCTGCAAGAATTTGGGATTTCCCTAGTCAGGCACAAATGATTCACTGCATTACAGAGTTGTCTTTAAAAATTAATTTCCTTTTGGCCTTACAATAGATTGGGCACTGCTATCAGTTTTTGAAGGAATTTTATACAATCCAGTGTCATAGAAGAAGTGGATATGCAACTTGAATGGTCACTGCAGGTAGCTTTCTTCAGTAACAGTGAGATGTTATTAAAAACAAATAGAATAACTTGTAAATTTCCCTTTAAAAAGCAACGGTTCTAACTGTTTACTAAAAAAAAAAAAAAAAAGAAAGAAAGAAAGAAAAGAAATTCCTTGTCACAAGGAAAGACATATTCAAACTCAGGAAGCTGCCCTAAAATTGCTGCAACTTAATGAAGATGTTTGAGTTTCGTTTATATGAAGAGTTGACTGGAGTGTGTGGTGATAGCCGAATCTCATACTGGTATCATTTTCTGATAAATCTGACCACTTATTTTCAGACAGGAGAAATGGTCTGTAAGGGTGTTGATATCTCAGGAGTTTTAGATCTCAATTGCTGGAACAAGAAAAGAAAAATAATCTGTGTTTAATTATTTTTGCTTATTATCAAGGACACAAGGCCTTTCCATGTACTAAATAAAACAAACCAGTAGATAACTAGCATGACTTCAACCAAGGCAAAGCAGCAGTGCATTAGCCTTTTTGACTTCAGTTTTCTAAGTTAAGTTAATTTGGTCATGAGTGAGCTGTTACCCCTTCTGAAACTACTTTTTTTCCTTAACAAAGATTAACGACTGGCATTTTCTGTTTCATGAAAGGTGTAGACTAGATTCAGAGATGTTTTATATATGCCGGCATCTTCACTTAACTGAAAAAATGATCAGGAGTTTGGATGGAAGATTTTCATTCACCTCTTGTTTAATGGCTTTCAACAAAGCTACAGTTTATTTTTTGTAACACAAAGAGATTCTTCATGGATCACTACCCTGTTTCTCTGAACACTGGATGAACTAGTAGTAAGAGAGACTTCTTCTAAAGACCTGATGGTTCAAGTAACCATTGGTTATTCACATAGTTTGAGCTCTTTTTATATCCCAATGGAATTCTGATCTGGAAAGGAAAGAAAAAGAGATCTAAATCAGGAAGAAAATTAAAGAAAAGTGAGCCCTGGCTCCAGGCTGTATTTTAAATATGGTCCTGAAACACAGAGCTTGGTAGTTTGCGGGAGTAGACAAGGATGTGGCTGATGTTAGTGCAAGAATAAGAGGACCCGCATGACAATGGAGAACAGGTGCCAGGTTGCCTAGCAAGGGAAAATGCTGCTGTGAGCATTGTGGCAGTGGGATTTTGTGGGATGGAAGTTTTTTCTAAAAGGTCCGTGGCCATCACTTTGTGCCATTGGATCCAAAGTGAGACATACCACATCACAGAACACAGCCAGTGCAGTTCATAGCATGGATGATAACATTTTAAGCATTTAGACAAGATGATACACCTCTCTGGAAACAAAAAAGAATGTTGTAGACAGCATCTATTATACTAAGTCTGTTTCGTGATCAGTAAGTTGAAGATGACCAGCTCTGTTTTGCAGTGCAGCTCAGCTAAGTGTGCTACTCCAAGCACAAGAACTGACATAACTGTATGCGGAAAGTGGCGGGTTCCAGGAATTGTTTTACCATACTGACTGTACAGTCTAATCCCAAACTGCTCCACCTGAGAGTGTAGAGTTTTCCACTTTCAAAGCGATACAGGCAGAACAGCCTGGCTTTGCCTTTGACTTCACATCATCATCCAGCTAGCAACTAGCTGTACCAAAAGAATACAGTGACTCTTCTATTCTCTGCGATAAAGTAAGGCTGGTTTAATTTACTTAAGGCAGTGTAAAATGTTGACTAATGAAAGAGGCATGTATGCATGAAGATTCACTTAGCTGTCATTAAAGCTGAGAAAACAAACGTAGGAAAGCTGTGCAGAAATTTGAAAATTTTGTTCTTTGTTTTTGCAAAAAAAAAAAAAAAAAAAGAAAAGAAAGACTTTCACTGTTGATTCCGTACTAACAGCAAAGGGATACCTAAGCTTTTTACTCCTTACTTTCCCAGCAGAATAGCCAATTATTTGCAGATAGGGTTTATTTCAAAACTGCAATACCCTATGTTGTACATCTTGGGATAATTGTTTGTTTCATCAAAGTCATTCAACTTCACATAATTTAACACTGGCATTAAACAAATTATTTAGTAAATATTTAGCCATATATAATTTGGCTCAGGGTAGGCCAAGGTCAGGGAAACGGAATGAGCTAGGCTTGTTGGAAATTCCAGGATAGGAGACAAATCCAGCTGCTCTCTCAGAACAGCTCAGCAGCAGCAAAGAAGGAAGTAATAAGGTCAGGTTTGAGTCTTATCTTACTGTAAATTTTAAGAACATTTCCCACTTCCCATATGTTACGCATCTGAGCCAAGCTATAATTTACGAGAACCAGAACTGGCTCATACACATACCCATAGCTCTCATGAAGTAGACATCAAGGATAGATACAATCCTACAGCCAGGATCTGTTGATCTAGGCAGACTGGAGACCAAGGTTACACTGGTCCCAAATCCTGAGTCTGGGCTTCAGTTGCTGAGAAGATGGTGGGACCAGAAGATTCAGAATATCAGAAATGAGGGACATAATCAGAGGTTACCCTTGAGTCATTTTCCAAGGGAACTCAGGGCACTGGACTAGATGCCTGCAAGAAGTTAGAACTAACTTAAATATGTTATATGACAAGAAGAATGTGATGTACAGTACCAGCAACTTGTGGAAAGCTGGGGCAGAAGCTGATGATTTCTAAGAAGATTTCTGGGCCTAATTCCTAAGTTCACAGCTTTTTGTAAAATGTGATTTGGAATAAGGAGTGTAGTCTTCTGACAAACCTGTTTGTAGCATTAGGCATTTGTGTGTTTACTACACAAACGTGACCACAAGATGACCTGGAACTGCATTGGAAAGTTTTGAATTTTTGAGAGACTCCTATGAAGTTAAAAAAGGAATGGTGAACACGACAACCTTTTAGTATTCAACCCGTGTTTCTCCCCTCTAATTTTTGACAGAGTGCCTGGAAAGAGTAACCACAGTCTTTACGAGGGCACAAATAAATGCTCAGGAAGTACTGGTCTCCTTTCTAGTGTCAAATCTTCCATTTTAAGCAGAGTAGAATAGCAGGTGTATTTTAGAAAAGGGGCCAGTCCACTAAATGAGTCACTCATCTGTTAAGTGAATTGGCCCCTCTCCTGAAATCCCTGGGAACTTGATTTTAATGTGCTCGAAAGTACATCTAAAATAATTGTTCATTACTCCCTCAGTTTCTGTCAGTGAGGTTCAACCAACAGGAGGTCTTTTGTCCAGACAAGGAGAGCTTGGGACAAGTACACTACACCTGGAAAATTAATATCAAAAGCAGTAACAGATACAGTAATAGTGTTATTTGGTCAGAGTTATGCTGTTGTGTTAAGGATATGCACGTAAATATGAATTCAACTGCTGCTTCACACACAAGTGTCAATATGGTGAATATTTACTTCACCCATAGCAACACTCCACCCAGATCTGTTGTGAAAGAATAAACAGAAGATGAAGGTATATAACTGAATAGATACCATCTGGCCAGTATCAACAATTCACCCCACCTTTCACAAGAAATACTAATCTACCTAAAAAAAGATATAGCAGCAAGAGAAACATTTTAGCGTGCGCACACACACACACCACACACACACACAAAAAAAGCTGCTTGCAGTTCTCAGTGACCAATTGGTCTCTATTCACCGTCTTAGTAGGACCCTAAAATGCCTAAGACCTTCAGCAGGTCAGTTTCTCTCCAGTGATTACACAAAGAGGCTTAAATAGAGCACTGGAAATAACCTTATGTTTCCAAAAACAAACCTTACATGCTTGCCTTAAATTTTCTATCCTTTCCTACACAGCTGAAATTCAAACCAAAAAGTCCAATTTGAGCCTTGAGTCAAAGTCATTTCTGTTATGTACATCACTGGGGTATGTGAGCATCTCAGGGGAATACTCTGAGCAAGAGCAATTGCATATGGAAGATAAAGACTTGGAAAAAATATATATAATTTATAAAATGACAGCATCATTCTTAGGAAGTCTTAATGACTGTCTCTAGAAGCACCTTGCTCAGGTATCCTTGTATTCTTCATTACTGTAGGATGAAAGTGATGTCAGTATTGTAACATTTTTATCTTTGCAGCATCCCATCTGGCATCAGAGTGCATCTAGTTCTCAATTTAGTGATGAAGGATTGAGATAAAAATCCTAATGTACATTAACACTGATATCACGCAAGTTTTTGAGTAAATTATCTAATCCCAGACCAATACCAGTGTCTGTTTCCAGATCTGTTCTCCTCCCTTATCCCATGAACTTGCTCAAAACTCCATCTGTTTTCTCACCAGGAAACTCAAAATGAATTAAAGGAGTCCCATTTTGCACAATATGCCTCAAAAACAGAGGTGGACCTTATACCGTATTTTTAAGATCAGCATCTGGATTTGTGCAATTGTGTTTCCTCAGTTTCCCCAAAGGTCTGTGATAGTTTGAAAAGATAACATCTGAATAATCATTCCTCATTGAAAAGATGTTTTGGCTAATTTTCAGAGCTCCTGTGACTGTATTTTCTTCATGTCAGTGTCATCCCTTTGTACAGTTCCTATTGTGTACAGTTTTCTTAAGGGCAGAATTGGTCACTTCATCTCCAGATGTTATAATTATCATTGCTCCAAGGCTGGTTAGAAATAGAACTTGCTGTCTGTTTAGAAAATAAAACTTGAACAACTCTACAAAGTTAGATGATTCGCCGGAGCTATATCCTGAACCAGAAATAAAATAGGTATTATAATCTGAGTTTCTGCCAGTACAGCCTATTTGGGGACACACCTGCTGCTGTTTGAATACAAGAGGAGAAAGCAGAATAACTCAATATGTTGCAACTCCCAGAGCCTAGATATGAGTGACTGCTTAGTCCATTATTATGTTAATATTTTAATTTTCTTTTACATTAGTAACAACACAGTTGTGCTGTAACATTAGCTTTAGTCTAGTGATAACCATGGAACTTCAATTTCACAAAGTTTACTGAGTTTATGCGTTGCCTCTTACTCTGACCTTCTAAGCAAAGAAGTCCAGGGAAGGAGGAAACTCAGATCAAATTCTAGATTTGACCATTAAAACAGCAGAGACCCAATTATCTTGTCTCTGGAGAGTAAAGTCTGAGTCTTGAGATTAACTTCAGCTTCCACTGAGGTCTTTGTAATGCACTATGCACTAGTGTCATCTCTCACAAAGGTAGATAGGAAATGTTGACTCAGCCTGTGCAAAAGCTACCATTAGAATGGGTTGATACCTAAATCTGAGCAGCAGGCTGATCAGAGGTACAGAAAAGGACAGAAGATCCTCAGTCAAGAAAGACTCTGACCTTTAGCTTGTACTGTGGCTCATCTTCCTATACGACATATATATACCTACAGATGTCAAAGAATGGATCAGAATTCTAAAAGCATTTGGCATTCAGCAAATTCCACAGGAATCATGCTGGCAGATTTCTAGAGCAGCTCCACATTCATTGTATTTCTGAGTTCTTCAGAAAAGGCAGCTGGTGACTTGGTTCCTGTCATGAAGACTGATCTTTCTTGATCATTTGCCTGTGTTTCCTTATTTCTACACTCATACTTTTAACATCTCTCACAGGGATCATCCAAAGTTTTAAGGTGGAAGAAAGCAGGGAGCAGATTAGATTTTGGGGGATGAATTCAACAGGATCATGCCCCTGGGAATGAAGGGGTTATCCTAACAATGATGCAAAACACAGACAGAATAATTTCATTTTAGCTATACACTAGTTTAAATGGTAAGGTATACAGACCAGGCAAACATTTCTTTAATTCACCCATACAGGAAAGTGCAGCTAATTGCAATTGCTTCTCAATGCTTTGTTGCACTGTGTCCTTCACAGATTTCCGCAGCAGGAGTCGATTAGAGAATGAGTTCCCTTCGGATAAAATGCTTCTCCCTGCCATGTGTGCTACCCCTGTGGCCAGAGCAAAGAAAGTGCAGGCACGTCACTGCAGGAGACCTACAGACAGCCCAGCCACCTTCCTGGGTGAGGACATAGGTCGTGAACATCTAGAAGGCAAAAGAAAATATGAGGAAGAGGAAGATCAACTGTGTGATTTCCCAGTGGAGCATCCACTTCATGGTGAGTGCCTCCAGACCAAAACTTTTTCCTAGAGTACTCAAAACAATAGCTGTTATCTCACATGTTGATATGTAACAACAAACATCACAAATATTTCTACTCTAAGCTCCTGCCTGAGTCACAGGTGTGATTTAGCAGTACAAGTTAGGGAATGACCTGGTGGAAAAGAGATCTGAGGAGAAGGACATAGGTGTGCTGGTGGGTAACATGTTGGCCATGATCTAGCACTGTACCTTTGTGGACTAGAAGTCCAGTGGTATATTAAGGTACATTACCAAGAGCGAGGCCAGCAGGTCAAGGGAGATGATAGCCCCCTCTCCTCTGCCCTGCTGAGGCCACATCTGGAGGGCTGTGTCCACTTCTGGGCTTCCCAGTTCAAGAAAGACAGGGAAATTCTAGAGGGGTCTCAGTTGAGGGTCACCAAGATGATGGGTGGCCCATAGCACCTCTCTTATGAGGAAGGCTCTGGGACTGTTTAGTCTGGGAAGAGAAGACTGAGGAGGAATATAATCAGTTAATAAATATCTAATGTGTGGGAGTCAACTTGATGGGGACAGACTCATTTTGGCGATGTGCAGCAATAGAACAAGTGCCAATGGGTGCAAACTGGAACACAAGAAGTTCCATAAATACATGAGGTAGAACTTAACTTTGAGGGTGGCAGAGCACTGGAACAGGCTGCCCAGAGTGTTTGTAGAGTCTACTTATCTGGAGATATTCAAGACCTGTTTGGACACTTTCGTGTGTGTCCTCTTATAGGGAACCTACTTTAGCAGGGAGTTGGACTTGATGACCTCTTCCAATGCCTATGACTCTCTGTGATTCTGAGTGTGATTTTTCAGTCTCCCCATCAAAAACATGGAGGCTTACCCTCTAAGCTAAGCTGTAGCTCAGGCTTGTCAACCCTATCAATTTTAATGACATAGTCTACTTTGGGGGTTTACTGCCCTCTTACTTAGAGTGGCAATCTACAGAGCTACCAGGAAATGGGTATTACACAACCTGGGGAGCAAGGCTGCTGAACATGCCAAATCAGCCTGATGCACTGCACACACCCTAGACCCACAGCACAGGTGACAAACAGGTCAACAGCATACACACAGGCAAACAAGCGATGTGCAACAGCTCTGGCATACAGAGCTTCCTGTGAGTGCTGAAAAGGAGAGTATTTTGTGCAGGAGGGAGTCCCCAGTCATGGGGAAGGCACTTTCCCAGAGTGGCAGAGGAGGTAGGCAAGAGTCCCAGCTCAAAATTTAGCCTCATTGACTGGCACAGTGGTTGGTACCCACCTGATAAGCAAAGTGGGAGAAAGCATGTAATTACCTGTATAAAACTGAGCTGGGTTGAGCTGACCCTTTCAATGACAACTTGTATTTTAAAGGCATTTTAAACAAAGTCCCTCTGTTCCCTGGAGGCAGTGGGGTTTTGAAACCAAGCAGAGCTTTAATGATCTGCCGTTTTCTAGGCTACTGGTTCCTGCAGTTGCTGAGTCTTTGATAGAAACTGGCTGAAGGAGAGGGAGGAACCAAAAGCACTGGATTGGCGTTTTCCCCACAGTGTGCAAACAATGATGTTTCGGATTCTGTTCACACACTGTGTCATTCTTAACAGAGAACTGGAGGCCTGGGTTTAAAATCCTTTCCAGCATAAGTTTCAGCCTCCATCCTCTGCTCCTTGCTAATGTTGAAGAGCAGGCAGCTCTTTTTCTCCTGCCTTGGCTACAGCTGGAATCACCTTTCAGATGCGGTCAGCAGCAGTGCCTCCAGGGGAGGTAACTTGGCACCATCCCCAGCAGTTGTTCTTATATTTACAGCTAACAGCAAAAGAACTTCTCTTACCACATCTAGTGTCTTTGTGCTCCAGGCATGTTTTTGGCACAGTAGCTATAGGCTAGTTACACAGAATTTGAAAGCATTCATAGAATCACAGAATCATTAAGATTGGAAAAGATCTCTGATATCACCTAGTTCAACCATCAACCCACCCCCACCATGGCCACTAACTGTGTCCCTCAGCGCCACATCCACATGGTTCCTAAACACCTCCAGGGACAGTGACTCCACCATCTCCCTGGACAGCCTGTGCCAGTGCAGTACCAGTCTTTCGGAGGAGAAAATTTTCCTAATATCCAACCTGAGGCCATTACTTCTCATCCTGTCATTGTTACCTAGGAGAAGAGGCTGACCCCAACCTCACCACAGCCTCCTTTCAGGTCATTGTAGAGAGCAATGAGGTCTCTCCTGAGCTCCTCTTCTCCAGACTGAATCACCCCAGTTCCCTCAGCTGATCCCCATCAGACTTGTGCTCCAGACCCCTTACAACTTCATTGCCCTTCCCCGGACATGCTCCAGGGCCTCAACATCTTTCTTGTAGTGAGGGGCCCAAAACTGGACGCTGTGCTTGAGGTGCAGCCTCATCAGTGCTGAGTATAGAGCACTCTAAGAAGACATCTTAGTGGTACCAAAGGGCAACAACATCAGCCTCACCAGCAGAAGCCCCTTCTGACATGAAGGACAACAGTCTCTCACCTCTCTATCTCTGAGAAATATCTACTTGATTTGTGAGAAAAGGCACGTGGACCTGACTGATCAGGCACATTTGTGCAGATGTCAGGTAGCAGAAGAAATCAAGACAAAAGATCACACTGGAGAAAATAGAGATGGGTTTTGTTTCTTCGGGTAGGAGGAGAAAGATGAGGAAGAGTCTATACTGTCAGTATACTTCATGAGCAGATAGTTTGAGATAGTAGGAGCTCCCCAGCAGTGACCCTTGACTTTGGATTTCCAGGCTAGTCCATATCACTACAGCGTTCCTAAAAACTTACTTATCCACAAGATGGCTTCTGTGACTAAATGGGTTGGAAATGCAGTGTCATTTAAATCAAACAGACTTATGCCCTTATCACAAAGTACTTCTTGCACTTTGAACTCAGAGGCTGCGTTGTAAGCAAAAAGAGAAAGAAAAAAAAAGAAGAGCCCTCATAAGTTAGAGATACGCAATACACATGCAGTGCCATTTAATTTTGCTAAGCCCCCATTTGAATTGGAAAGACTTCATTCAGCATGTGAATGCTTTCATCTGTGGCAAACTGCATGAAAATCTTAGAAGAACTATTTCAGAAAACCCAGCTCTCAGAAGCAGTACTGGCACAACCTGATCTAGAAAGATACCAGACTGAGAGAGGCTTTACTATGGAGCTGTGGTTATAGATGGCTGCCATTTTGCTATGTGCAACCACCATCACTGCTGGTGTCTTCACTTAAGAACAAAGAGAGCAAACTCTTGTGGTCATCAGTCAACATCATAGCACCAAAACCATGTCAGCACCCAAGTTAAATACTGAGCCCCCACTTTCTTTTTAGTTCCTACTCTCTGCCCTGTGTGAGACCCATGTGTTTTAACATTTCACCTACGGTAGCTCCTGCTGCAGGACCCAAGCCTGGTTCAGGTCCTCATGAGCAATTCTTTTGCAGTGCATTTCACCCAATCTGGGTCTGGCTGTATACATTTGGGCTTGTGCGTCTCCTGTAACTTTTTACAACCAAATACGTCAGAGGAGTGTTTCCAGAAATGCAATTATTTCATAAGTGGGTAAGCATAGGTATTGATTCCACTGCTCTGCTCCAGCCAGGGAACAGTCAGCGCCTCAGAGAAAAACAGATAACAGCATCACCTTAATACACTGGCAGGTGCGTAGGTTCTGGGACTTCTTCTCTGGGCAGTAGTTCAAGTACAAGGTAGATAAGGGTCTCACAGATGGGGCTGGCTCCTACTTTCAGCAGGAACTGAGGGATTCTGAACATGGGAATGACTGGACAGTGTTATTTCCTGCAGCTCACACCGCTGTTTTTCACTGTAGAGGATCCTGTCGTAATGAATAAAAGTCATCCAAGTATTTCTGTAGCAGAAACCCTCTGCTCATTGCTGTTTAAGAACTCAAGGATCTGTTTATTACTCTTACAGATTAATTTTAATGATAATACATTTGATCCCAAAGCATACTGACAAGCTCTGGAGACAAATATCATAAGGACAATGGAAAATATGGAGATTATTCCAGCATAAGCCATGTCCCTTCTGCACTGATGCCAGCGGCAGGCATCTTTAGCTTGGTGTTTGTTTTCTCTGAAGCCATAAATTCATTTGTTCTGTTCATTTGCAGACGATATGGTCAAATCCATGTACTTCTGTGAAATGGCATGGTTTATCACCCACAGAACAGTCCTTTCCCCAGTACGCTGTCTTATCTTAACTCATTTATAAAACTCCCCAAAGACATTGTAGCACTGTATAATCACAATTCCAGATAAATATCAGCTGCCCAGAATATGTCAATGGGACTGAGAAAAAGGGTAAAAGCATCCCATTGTCCTGAACAACAAAATGAAGCAATCTGAAATGAAAAGCAGAGGAAAAAAATTAATGCCTATATACATATAATCTTGTTGCCACTGGCTGTCTTACCAGGCTTCTGTTTGTCATTGTGAATAGTCCCTGCAGTCCTGTGGCTCTGAAGGATGGAATTCCTACATACACTGAGAAACATGGAAGATTATAACAAACTCTATTTGCGTTGTTTCTTCATAATTTTTTTTTTCTTTCAGTTAAAGCAACATTTGCATTCAACACTTTCCTCCTTTCCTCCAGCAGCTCCTTCTTTTCTGGGAATTTCAGATCCAAAGGGCACATTACACAGGAGGTAGAGGTTAATTTGTTCCTGCGAGTCAAATCTGTGTAACATGACCACTTGTAAAGTTGATGGCATATCTTGATAAATTTACTTCAGAGGTCTTACAAGTACTTATTGGATTCTCCCAAATTGTCTGAGGGCATTTCTTTGCATCCCTAGGATCTGGTGCTTTTAATTACTGTTCTTTAATATTGATGGCAAGCCTTTTACCTACTGTATGAGCAAATGCCTGATGCTGAAATTAGAAACAGCAAACACTATGTTCTAAAATAATGATGGAAATATGCTGTCTTGGAAGGAGCACAGATGCTGAGGCAGGGATGTAAACAAGTGTGCCTGATTGATGTCTAGAGGTTTGCACAGATACAAGTAGTCACAAGGAGCAGGAATAAAGCAGAAAACAGGCTATTGGTGCAACCTACCATAAGCTCATTTTTCTCCACGGGCAGACAGCTGGCTTCTGACAAAGGTCATTGACCAGAGAGTGTGGAGAGCAGTGGAGAACCTGTATGCTACAGTGAGAAACGTTGCTAAATTACTGTGCCAGGCTTAACCATCATCCCTTTGCTGCTAGATGGGATGAGTTAAAGTCAGAAGGGATTCACGCTGATGGTGAGTAGCATTCTCGGCAACGAACTGTCCACATGCATGGTTTGGTGTGTGTCATTTGCGCACAGTATTGGTGGTAGGTGGATGGTTGGACTAGATGATCTTAGAGGCCTTTTCCAATCTTAATGATTCTGTAATTCTATCTCCCTGCCAACTCCTCTGAAAAGCAGACTGAGAAATGCCTGCAGCCACCTCTGGCCTGGTATTTTTAGCATTCCTGTTTGCGCTGCCCACAGTCTGCAACTCTCTGCATTTCAACCTTGCTGTCAGGTGATTAGGCACTGCACCATGCAGCAGAGTGAGCATAGCTTGTTGTCAAGGAATTGCAGACTGAACAGGGGGAAGTTGAGCCTTTAAATGCTCCAGTCCTGCTGCTCTACCTCAACTTCTGCCATGCCTCAGTGGCCAGCAGCTGGATGCTTAATGCTACATTTCACTGGCAGGAGGCTTTATCCAGAGAACAGTGTATACATACAATTAGGATCAGCCTCACTGGCTGTGCCAGTCTCTCTTGAAAGTGGCTGCAAAACCACTTTATTAAATATTAGCCACAGTGCCACATTCCCACCTAAATAATACAGCACAAGCTCTTTTGAAAGCCTTGAAACACCTCTTCAGCTAGGAGAGGGACTGCCATGGGCACATCTGGTAGCCAGATACACGTTTTGACCTGATGCCATCAGCATCATGTAGTAACTCTTCTTTTAGAGTTGCAATTGTTTTGCTATGGGCCTGACCACCATGAGCAGAATGTCTCCACAGGAGGACAATGCTCAGAAAAGTCACTGGAAAGAGCCAGCTGGGTGGCTCAAATGTCTGCAATTGATTAAATTAAAAAGAGAGAGTGTTTTTCTTTCAAAGAGGCTAAAAGGGAGAAACAGAACTCAACAAGATCTAATGAGGTTCTTTGTCAGGCTCCTGACTTTCTCTCTGAGAAACAAATTATACAGACATTTTTGTTACACAGAGAAAAATATATTTCTGAGGATATGAAGCTGAAGTCACTACCTACTTAGGTAACTGCTTTCTCTATTCTTGCCAAAGAAGCAGCAAAATCTTTGAAGCTGGTTATCACATACAGTGATGGAGAGTCAGTCCAGAAATGACCAAGGATTGCAGCAAGATAAACGGATCTCTCAAGTTTTCATGTACCTAAATTACATACTTCAAAACACAGATGTGTCAACCCTTCTTTGGGATTTTTGTTCCTTGTTTGTCTAGCATATGCCCTAAGTAATTAGATCCAGTAAGCTTGATACAATTTTAGCCTGATAAGAGGCTAAGTACAAATGGGAGATGCAACTGCAGCATTGCAGAGATCACATAATCACAGAATTGTAGGGCTTGGAAGGTAGCTTTAAAGATCATCTAGTCCAACCCCCCTGCCAGAACAGTCTCCCTAGACCAGGTTGCACAGGTGGGCGTCCACGTGGGTCTTGAATGTCTCCAGAGAAGGAGACTCCACCACCTCTCTGTGCAGCCTGCACCAGTGCTCCATTACCTGCGCTGTGAAGAAGTTCCTGCACACATTTGTGTGGAAATTCCTATGCTTGAGTTTGTGGCCATTTCCCCTCATCCTATCACCACACACTGCCGAGAAGAGTCCAGCCTTGTCCCTTTGCCTCCTGCTCCTTAGATATTTATAGATGTGGATCAGATCCCCTCTGAGTCTTCTATTTTTAAGGCTGAACAGACCCAGGTCTCTCAGCCTTTCCACATAAGGGAGGCATTCTGTGCCCTTTATCATATTTGTGGCCCTCTACTGGATTATTTTGAGGAGATCCCTGTCATTTTTGTACTGGAGAGCACAGAACTGGACACAATACTCCAGGTGAAGCCTCACCAGGGCAGAGTAGAGGGGGAGGATATCTTCCTTGACCTACTGGCCACACTCTTTTTAATGCACCACAGGATGCCGTTGGCTTTCTGGGACATGAGGGCACACTGCTGGCTCATGGGCAACCTGTCATCCACCAGGACACCCAGATCCCTCTCAGAGCTCCTCTCCAGCAGGCCATCCCCCAACCTATACCAGTGCATGTGGTTATTCCTCCCTAGGAGCAAAACTCTACACTTGCTCTTGTTAAACCTCATCTGGTTCCTTTCTGCCCAACTATTCAGCCTGTCCAGGTCTCCCTGAATGGCAGCACAGTCTTCTGGCATGTCAGCCATTCCTCCCAGCTTTGTATCATCAGCAAACTTGCTGAGGGTGGACTCTATCCCCTCATCAAGGTCACTGATGAACAGATGAACTGTTGAACAGATCTTCCCAGGTAACATTTATTTAACTGGTTCAGGTATGCAGGTGAGGCACAGCAAGATAAACTGTAGCCTATTTGTCTGCTACAGACGAGAGTCCAGACTGAATTTACCTAAGTATAGTGTTGCTGCGGATGCACAGCCTTACAGCCTTCACTTGGTAAATTTGGGTACAAGCACTAATCTTCAATATTGATTTGCTCATACCTTTAATACCTTGCAGCTGTGTTACAGTGGGTGGCAAAAATAAGCCATTATACAGTAAGCTAAATTGATGTAAACAAGGAATTGAAAATTAAATTCCTAAAGCTATAAGTAGTGAAAAGCCTTAAATTGCCTTGCTTTTTAGGAAAGAAGTGTTGTGGGTGAGGGGGATGGAACAGACTTCAGTTCATGTGGATATTTGATCAAATACCATAATGACTTCTGGAAAACAAGTAGTCCAACTCCAACTTTAAGCAGGACCAGCTTAGGTCGGATTGCACAGTCCTTTATCAAGTGAGGTTTTGAATATCTCCAAGGTTAGAGATTTCAGATCCTCTCCAGGACTCTATTCCCAGATCAGACTACTCTCACGATGAAAGTATTTTTTTCCTATTACCTAATCAAAATTTTTCTTGCTGCAGTTTCTACCGATTCATCTTACCCTTTAACAGCATGCCTTTAAGAAAAATTGGTATTTCAACAAAGCTCAAGTGTTTCAGCTTGCTCCAAGTCTGACCTAGTAATAAAGCCAGATCTGCAGAGGACAAATGTTCCTGTTACTGAATTTAAAGAAGCTATCCTGCTTTATCAGCATGGAACATCTGGCCCTTCCAATGTCAACAGTAAGGCAATGTATAGACAGTTGTATTTTTAAGCATCTGCAAATGCTGACATATCTAGCTGCCTGGTATTTTCAGGCTTGGTTTCAGCAGTCAGCTAACCTGTAAATGACTTTCACAGAGCATAAAAGCACACTTGAATATCCCAGCTTTTACATAGAAAATAGCTCAGGAAACTCAGACAAGGTCTTATTTCCCCAGAGACTCTAAAGCCACGTTTGTAAAGCCAATGTTACACTTCCAACACTTTCTACTCTTATATCTTCCACCCACATTCTTTATTAGACGGTAATTCTGAATACTGTTGTTTGCTATGGGATCTCTAAGCAAAGGTCCCAAGGCAAAGAAAAGTATCAAAACTACAGTCGTAGAAACTTTCATCTTACAAGGGAAAATGTTAGCAAACAAGCCCAGATTTTTTTATATTTCTCATGGATTTTTTTGTTGGTTGTTTGTCTTTTATATATATATATATATATATACATATATATATATATATATCAAAAATAGGATGACTGATTACTAATAGAAAAAAATATGCAATTTCTACTGGCAAAAGCCTTGATTAGTTCACAGGAGTCTCTATTGTTAGCAATTTAATTTCATTTCCAGTTGAAATCAAAGCCTTTCCTTCAGTCTCTACCATCCTAATGCTTGAACTCCTGTTATTATATTTTGTTTAATCTGATGAGAGCAAACTTTGAAAAATCAGGTTTCGATAGAAGTGGCACTTCTGAGCACTGTGTAGATCCTTCTCTTACACTACAGTCTTGTCTGAAAAACAGTTCAACATGCCCTTTCAAGAAGGAAAATTGTGGAAAAGGTGAGAGACAGGGAGTTTCTTTTGCTTGTCACCAAGCTATCTGGGGCATTTTCTTACAAAAAATGCTGAGAGGATGCACCCAAAACATATTCTCTTTTAAACTGTGCAGTCCAGTCCTGAACACATCTTAGCTGTCAGTGGAATGGACAGTCTGGCAAATCCATTCCCTGTCCTGTCTATAGCACAATTGGAAATATTGAATGGTGCAAGGGAATCAATCAGGCTTTCAGGTACTGTAAGATGTTCAATTCTCACTAAGTTTCTTCTCACACATACACTACCTATGCACAGCCTTTATCTTCACATTCTCATATATTCTCTGTAGAATAGACTTTATAGCTCCTTTTAGACTCATGATCTTCACTACTGATTGTTCTATATCCCATGCCTGTAGAGATAGTATTGTATTGCTTGTTAGTTGTTTTTCTTAGTCAATCTAGGTTGATTAATCCAATAAAATCTGCACCAGCTGTCCTCTCAGCACCAAAAAATTCTAATGCTGATAGATATCCACAGTCCAGGACAGATACCCACATCAGCATCTTTGTCTGCAGTGTGTACAAATATGCTCTCTATGGAGAAGTCCCACAGCTAGCAAAGTCTGACAATGTAAAACATTCCTTTGTAGTTCAAGTAATATTCTCTGGTCTGTTGACTAAAATTCTTGCCTTTAGTTTTTATTTCACCTGTTTGTTGCTTACAGGTAAGAACTACTGATTGCTGTTTAGATGATGTGTGCTGTGATGGGATCTGATCCAGATGGCCTTCGACAATCACTTAATTCCCATCATGGCCCACTTGAGCCCATGAATCCCATAAAACCCTAATTCAGTAGAGGCTGATATGAGTCAGAAGACTTTATAGTGGATAAAATAATCATTTGCTGTATTCTGATGGAATACTACAATATATATATATATTTTCATTCAAGATAACATCTTAGATTTTAAAATGTAGAAAGTTTCTTTGCATGGTTATCAAATTATATTGTAGTTCACTGAAATAAGACTTCAAACAAACAAACAAAACTGAACAAAAAACACATGGGTCTTTTTCTTTGCTAATTCTGAAATCTTCTGGGAGGTAGTCAGGTTTGTTTGTCTTGCAGGCTTTTTTTTTGGTAAAAGTTACATAGACTGACGTGGCATACAAAGCCTGGCAGGACACAAACTCTGCTAGTACTCCAGAAGTTTATGTGCAGTTTGGACCATATGAAAAAGGATTTGGTTACAGTTGAGCTGTTGAGCTTGAATCACTTGCTCCACCTTGGAAATTTTGGAGGTAGGCTGCAGCTGCAGCTGGAGCTTCTCCCAGGTTTGGAGAATAAACCCTCACTTCAGCAAAAGGCAGGAGCTCAGGTCAGTTTAAAGTGAGACATGCAGGACCTTGCAGGAAGGCCTCAAATTTCTGAGACCATTACAAGGTAAGGGCAAAAATCACTTGTTTTCTGGATCCACTATGTGAATTGTTCTGTGCTATAGAAATACGAATATCGTATATTGTAAAGATAAAAATGGAGCAGAGAGATTCATTACTATATGGCAGAACATAATGTGCTTGTCAAAATACCACCTTGGTGCTCAATCTTACCTGTCTGCAGTATCTCCCAGGAAGATATAGAGGATGATCCCCACAGAGAGGTGTGAGGTGAAAATATTTTGCACAAGAGACACTGTACTAATTTAGCATTATCTTATCCCCAAGGACATGATGTCTTGAGATTCATATTCTCAATACTTATAGTTTATATTGCCCTTTTTAATTCATACAGCAATAAATTCTTCTTTTCTTACAGCCACCTTTTGAGAAGGTTCAAGTCAGTGCAACTTGGTAATGAGAGCTTCTGGAAGAGGATGCCCATTCCTATCTTTAGTGTATATATACACAAAAATATTTCTCATTTCAAATCTCTTCCCTGGTAGTGTCAACAACATTCAATTTAAATGACATATTTCCTTGGGGCTGAAGCCAGGTCTGCTGTCTGATGAGTAGTACTTTGATAGGCCAGTGAAAAGCCAAATGATAGGGATTTAACTCTGTTGGACATGAACGTTATTAGGTTGCTCCTGAGATATGGGAGTATTGACAGTGTTTATGATAAATGACACTCCTCAGTTATTCTTGCATGAATGGTCTCCTTATCGAAGTATCTGAAGTATTTTAAAAAGAAGAAATATTCACAGTGGAACATATTTACTTGCAGGTTCCCAAATATTGTGTCCTAGGCATCTTCCTAGCAAAATTTTTTATTCCTTATTTTCTGTGTCAAAGGAGTTACAATAAAGTTTCCATGACAGAATGGAAAATGTCATATTCTGGTTGGGGTAGAGCATAATTTATATTCCCTGAGGTGTTTAGTTACCTTCTTCACCGATCTACCCCCAGCAAGAAATAGTTTACATTAATGCTAAAGGGGAAAAAAATTATGTTTCTTGTGAGGAAGTAAGCTAACTGTTTCTGGGTAACTGTTCCCATTAAGTGCACACATCTAGTTACATTGGTTGTTGTCATCAGACCATGGATAGCCAAAAGCAATTATTCAAAAAGAGGGTTTTCTTCAGCAACGTGGTTTCATTTCCAATTACTTCAGGTCGCTGAGTAGCAAGTTCATCATCAACACTACTGAGATTTAAATTTTTATCCTTCTATCAAGTTACAGTTTTACAAGGTCAAAAGAAGAAAATAACTGACTCACAATGCTTGGGGCATGACTTTTTGCACTACTCATTCAGTATCAGCTGGAACATTCTCCATTTGAGCATCACAGAGGATTCCAGACACAGGATGAGGCTGAACTCCGTGTTCTGCAGATCAGTTGCTTTACAGCATACTTTCCATTCTCATTCTCCATGCAAGATATCAATCTTTCAGTATCATTTAAGACCAATTTGGACTTCATTCAAACTTCCACCAAGTGGCATACATAGTTCATGATCTAAATAAAATACTCTTGTGTGGGAAGGCATTTTTTAAACACTGTTAGGAGCACTGAGGGGGAAGTGTGTTAGTGAGGTCACACTGGAGCACACAACTAAAAGATCCCCATATACTGTGCTATAGGCTTCAAGGCCTTGTTGTTTTTATGCATTTAGGAAGCATTTACACCACAACAATATAGTCAGGAGAACACTGTGACTCTTCTTCGTAAGATAATATTTTTAACGCCATTGTCACATGACAGTGAAGTTGCTGGCTATCTCTAGATGCTGGAGAAGGAATTATATAAGAAGAGAGCAGAGATCAATCACCCTGGAATGATTTGCTTTTATGTGTAATGTTCACCCATTTGGTTTCTCTTTGACCTTGCTAACATACTGGAGGAGTAAATACATAAAAATTAACAGAGAAAATGGAATAAATTCTAGGAGTAAGATCAGAATCAGACCAAGAAAAACCCACTTAAATTTCTAATTTCTCAGCATGTTTGAATTGGTGTACCACAGGTTTCTGATGTTCTTGTTCTCCAACCGTAAATCACTCCAACACTGGATGTAGTGTAAACTGACTTGAACCAGTGTGGCACTGGTAAATAATGTTATGGGGGAAAGAAATAGCTGGAGATTTCTGGGAAAGTCGTTATTAGTGCTCTGGGGTGAAGGGAAGATGGCAATGTTGATTATAAGGTAACTATCACGAGGTCCAGCAGTTCTTTTCTGCTTACAGAGGTTACAGTAATCTGAAAGCCACTTGGTTCAGTCTCACAAAGAGTCAGTCCCTAACCACAATAACTCAGAGACAACTTTTAAGGCAAAAATGAACATTCTCATGCAAACAGAGCAAAAGAGCAAAAGGAAACAAGGAATAGCTGCAGACTTTGTAGTAGATCTCAGCAACTTTGCGAAGACTTCAACAAATATTCTGAAGAAATAGGCTGAGAAAAATAATGGCCTCGGTCTAGGGAGAGGAAGCAGGGCAGGCCTGTCACAGTTTATCTATGGACAAAAATTTCCACTTTCATTCATTTTCCCCTCACCGCCCAACAAGATTCATGGCCTCCCGAGCAGGGAAAAATTTTAAGTATAAGGAAAATACAGACCTCTGTTTTATTTAACAGATAGCTGCAGACAACCTTGAATATTCAAACCACCCCTCTGAGAGTGCTACACCTCAGAGCTTGGGGAAATCTTAGTAATGACAGAATGACAGCAAAAGATAGGCATGGAAAATTCGTAAGCTGAAAGAAAACTGGTGGTTTGTCACAGGCATGAGAACTGCACCAAGACAAAACAGAGTATCTACTTATTCAATGTCTTTAAGTTACAGATTTGCTCACAAATAGTTAATAAAGGATTACGAATTAGCAACAAATGTTGCATGCATGTGACAGATGAGCAACAAAGATCAAAGGTTCATCCAACATTAAAGGACTCAGATGACAAAATCACTGCAGAGATAATGTGGTTAAAATACATATGGTTTTATGTTTAAAATATACACATTTCTGTAGCTGTTGACAGACATTGAAACACAGGAATCAGCACTGCATGTGGGTACTGTTGATTTGCTTCTTGAACACTGAAGTCCATGTTCACTGTTGGCTTGGGAGACAAACATCTAAGGTGTGTACATCTCTAAAAGGTTTATGAGATGCCATCCCAGTTCCACAGCAGTTTGCAGAAATTTCTGGATCTCTGAATCTTCTTGTGGTTCTGTGGCCATTTCCTATGAAATTCAATATCCCTTTCCTTTTTGCACAGTTGAGAGGAAAGGGAAAAGGAGAATCCGGACGACATTCACAGCTGAGCAGCTCCAGGAACTTGAGAAGATTTTCCAAGTGACTCACTACCCAGACGTCCATATTCGCAATCAGTTGGCAGCAAAGATTAACCTCCCAGAAGCCAGAGTTCAGGTACGTTCCGTCTCCAAAGGGCTAAGCTCATTGTACCAATTTTTTACGTAGAATACATTCTAAATATTTCATGCCTGACTGACAACACTAATGAAATTTGTGATCTCTCAATTGCCTTACATGGGAGGCCAGTGTCATTATTCTCCTTTTACAAATAGGGTGAAAAGTATTTGTCACCCAGTAGGAATTAAGCAAATGGAATTAATCAAAGGGTTAACAGGTGCCTTAAGCATATATTGTAATTTACATCATCCCTCTTCTACAGGTTTGCAAAAAAGTAAAAATAACTGCCTAAATGGAAATGTTTTCTTACCATTTTGCAATTTGATGTCACAGACTATAAATGCCCTGGATGTAATTTCAGTGCAGGGAAACTAATCTAGCTTCCCCCAGCTGTAATGTCATCTTGATGACAGAGCTCAGCATTGACCCCACGTTTGCTGCATGTGAAATATGCTACATTGAAATGTACATATCACTGGATTTTGGAATTCATTGTTATTTAGAACAGTTGTGTTGATTTTTACAGTTTCTATAATTGTCATAATTCCAGAATCATCCACGTATTTCTATGTACATATCCTACTCTAACAATCAAAGTTCAACACAGAGCATTTTACTGGTTATGACATGGAACTATGGACTAAACTGTGATGATACTGCTTCTGAATTCGTTGACAGGCAACACTGGAACAGCACATCTGCAATGTGCCCACTAGCAATATCTGTGCACCTATAACGTCTTTCTAATGGAATGAAGCATGAGCTGGGCTATTAGTCAGTGTTCCTGAAAGAACATGAAATCACATGAAAGAACAAAACCATCTTCCATGTAAAAAAAGTCATTTACAGTCTGTAGAGAAAAGGAAAGAAGGAAAGAAACTGAGTTATCACGGGAAACATCAACCTGAGACATAAAGGAAAGAAGAGAAAGCCCATCAGATCTGAATTCCACACAGCAAATTCCCTATGCAGACAGTATTACACTTGACATGTCTTTCCTGATAAAGGGAAACTGTCCACAGAACTAAAAACTATCGGTAACTTAATTACAAGTTTATTTTAATTTTCATTATGTTTGTTATATATTAACAAGAAAGAGTGCATAGAATTCTCATAGGTTTGTGCTTTGAAATGATAGCTCTGACAAGGTTAAAATCAGCTATAAATCAAGTCACCTTGGAGAATTTAACAAAAAAATAAAAGTGAGAAATCACTGCAGTAGCCATGTGAAACATTTCATGACCGAATGAAAAGACAATCAAAAAACAAAGCTGTGATTCTTGCAGAACAGTTTAAGTGGAGAAATGGAAAAACAACCTTATACATGTGCGTGCCTACTTGCAACACAAACGAAAAAGGTTAGATGAGTAAACATTAGAAACAGGAAGTTGTAAAAATGAATAAGCAGAGCAAAATGATACAGGCCAAATCTGTAATCAAAAAAGTAACGGATCATCAGAAACTCAATAAAAGTACCTTTAGAGAGAGGAGAAAAAAAAAAGGAAGCCAACAATTATATTGATCTGCTACTCTATAGATATAGTGGGACTGTTAAGGATAATGCAGAAATGGCAGGTTTGCTGAGTCATAACTTCTGAACGGTCCTTGGAAATATGTCAGATTAGGTGGTGGTATCACATAATGGTGATGAGACACTTTCCATCAGGACGATGTTGATCAGTGGCTGCAGCCTGACATTTTTAAATCCAGAATCTGTCTGACTTGCGTCTAGTAGCTTATAAAAAGCTGCTCGAGAAGCACCTTGGGTCATCAGTTAGTTATTCAATCAGTCCTGGAGCCTAGGAGATATTTCAGGGACCTGGAAGAGAGCTACTATTTTGTCAGTGCTTAGAAGTGTAGACAGAATGACGAGATAATGATTGGCCTGTGAGACAAACATTGATTCTGGCAAAACAACGATAAAGCTGATATGAGTCTCTGTTAATGATGAATTAAAATAAGAGTAATATATTTAATGCTTTCCATCATTGACTTATGGAAAATGATGTAGTCAAACTCGTCTTTTTTTATTAGATTATATATTTGATTGATAGAGTTAATAACATTGAGGGCATGTGACTGCAAGGACCTTGCCTTCATCTTACGCTGCTCTTGGATTAAGATCAAGACGGCATGTGCTAGTACACAAGAAGCTGAATGTGCAGCAGGTGTCCAATTGCATTCGAGGACGTTTCAAAGGAGGTCTCTCACAGAAAACATTTACTGACACAAAGGTCAATTCGTACTGCATAATCAGTAAAATCTTTAATAATGATTTATGAAATAGTGAGAAGATAGGGGACTGGTAAATAAGGAAAAAGTTGATTCTTTAGTACAGCATGTTCTAGGTCATTAGTCATAGGTCTGCAAGAGAACAATGTGGAGATGAGCACAAAATAACAGACAGAAGCTGTTCCTACAACGTGGGGCACACCACCTACCCTCTGCATTCTGTTTTAGCCCTTCAAATATCTGTCTGACCACCCTTCCTCAACCTCCTCCTGGATAATGCTACTGCTGAGAGGGCAGATGAGTCTTTTGTGAAGTCTCAGGCAAGATTAAGGAGGCAGCTGACCCTGGCTTTAGCACCAGTGTGACTCTCACATGCACATATGGGAATGCTGTGCTTTGTCTCACTGCCAGTTCAGGAGCACTGGAAAACTGAAGGTTAACAGTGTGCAGAGAAAAAGTGGTATCAGTGGATTTATATCTGTGGTGAATAAAACTTAGAGGAATAGGTTTCAATCCCAATAAAGGAAAGTCAGGGTGTGCACTGAGAAATCATTCTAAGGGTAGGGGTGTTAGAGAGGCAGTTGGCAAAAAACGGTTTTTGGTTTGGTTTCTAAATGTAGCTGTACCAATATTAAAGAAAAAATAAATCCTCAAGTGAGTGCTTTATCCAATGTGCAGACTTTGGAAAGAGCACTTAAAAGGTTGAATTTTTGGCTTCGGTACACCCCTGTACCCTCAATCACTTATTAGTGATAAAGAGGAATCATTTCATGGTGCTGTTTCACCATATAACTCCTACTTGGTCAAAAGGGAATGGAGCAGTTCATACAGACTAAGCAGTTCTCAAACACATGCAAACCCAGATAAACAAGGCTGTCCTTTCAGTAACCTCAGATAGTGCTAACTATCAGCAATATAGCACAGGTCTCCTGGCATTCCCATTACTTCCTGGGCATGAGATGCAGAAATAATTGAGCTGTTCATTATCGGATTTAAAATGCATATATATTTACAACCAACAGCATCTGGTTTTGATCCCTAAAGCCTTGTGTTCACTTGAACCAGTTGCCAAGTAAGAAATGCTTACATTCAAACAACAACTTCCTAAGCCAGCTGGTCCACAATGGAAAGGGAATTCAACTTTCACAGCACTGCAACAAGATCTACTATTGTGGCTACACAGCTAATACTTTTGTGCCTCAGCCAGAAGCCAGGCCGGTCAAAGCAGCTGACAGATGAAAGAGACTGCCTTGAGAAAACTGGCTGTTCATTGTCATGGGTAAAAGGTATGGTAGATAACATATTAAGAGTGCTGAGTGATTTAGAAAGTGGCATCTTCTTGGGTCTTTTGCTAGGATCCTTACATGAATTTCAAAATGTTACAAGCCAAATACAGGAAAAACCCTGTTACTATAGTTCCAGGGGTGACATATTCTTTATTGCTTTATTTATTTATATACTATAATATTTATTTTTCAAAGATGTGATTCTGTGAGAGGAAAGTGGCTGTTCCAATTATTCAGAGATTCCACAAAGTGCAAGAGCTGCCGTGTCAAACCCAATATTTTCCTTCAGGTTCAGCCTCTGTTTATGCTGAGCTGGAGGTCAGTGTTCTCTGAACCTCACCTAGTGAACAGGAAAATTAGTTGGATGTGAACAAATCCTTCTGTAACAGCTGCTCTTTTCTGTGTCCTTTCTTGCCTGTCTACAGATCTGGTTCCAGAACCAGCGAGCCAAGTGGAGGAAACATGAAAAGTTTGGCAACTTTGGTGGCCTTCAGCATCTGACAGAAGTTGATTTCATTCCTGCTCCTAAGTCAGATATCACAGTGAGTGTTGGTAACTATGTCTGAAGCCAGTGAGGGGAGACAGCTATCCTTCACCAGGTCACCTCTTCACATGGGACTGTCCAAGAGAGAGAATCAGAAAGTACAAAAATGGTTATATGAACCAGATAAATCCCAACAGATTTGGTCAATGAACACGTATCTTTTAGAAATAAGTATTATTCCTAAACCTGTTCCATACATATGCTGTGAGGTCTCTTTTTCAGGTTGGTCCTACTCTATTTTACTTCTAAAATTTTTACATTAATTTACATTCCATATAAATCATGCTTTGGGACAAAACATCTTTACCACAAACAATGTCCTGAACAGGAATGAACAGTACATTTTCAACCACAAAGCTGTGTTTCTTTAGCCAGTATCCCTTCACAGTGTTCAGCCTTGTTAGACTGATCTGTGCTTTTTTGCACAGATCCTAGAAAGGACCCATGTCCTTTCTAGGCTCAGGACAGTTAGTCTAGGCTGGCACAGAGTATATTTTCCTGTCAGGATTGTTTCCATCACTATAACAAAGGATATTTTGCCTGGATCCCTGGGTGACAGCACTTCACTGGGTTTTAGGGAGTCTATTCTTCTACATTTTTTTTCTTACTGAGCACCAGGGAAACAACTAAGGTTAATTGAAAATTGTATCTAAGTAAAAGTCAGTACTGATTTATCTAAGGCTTCATTTTCACTCTTGAAAGGCTCCTAGACTGATGCCAAGGAAGCTTGCAGCCACCATCCCTTCCATAGGATACTACTCACCACTCCAAGGGCAGCTGACAACTACCTGGCTGCCCAGCACTCTCTCCTACATCCCTCACCACTTGGAGCTGCTGCCCTTCCCAAAACCATGCTTGTTCCTAAACGTCCTCCCCACCTACAGTGCACCACACTCCCACAAGTTGGAACAGAGCAGTATCTGTGCCAGCTCTACATAGAGGAGGATATGGAGGAGCAGGGGACTTGGGGAGCACGCTTTTATCACCCGTGACAGTTTGCAGAGAGCAGGTGCTCTCCTCAAGCAAGTGTTCTGGGATGATAAATGGCATGAAGTCAACTGCGTGAGTACCAGCACAAGAAGCTGCTGTCTAGAGAACATGGGCAAGAACCACCACGGACTGGGAAGGAGATCCCCACTGACCAGAGGAGCGGCATGTTCTGTAGAAATCAAGCCGCTTAACCAAGAGCCCCTCATTGGACAGACAGAGCACTGAACTGAGTGGTCCTGCAAAAGAACTTTGCTTTTACTCACCCCTGAGATAACACCGTGTGACTCTATTGCACCAATGCCTGAGGGCAGGAAAAACAGCTGCAATGACAAGTTTGTAGCCTTAAGTCGATCCAAACAGGATTTTCCTCCATAGATATAAGTTGCTTTTCATGGACATGCTGAATTTCACTTGGGGAGGGGCAAAGAACATGTTTAGGTCAAAATATCAGACTTTAAAGATACTTCTGTTTTCCAAAGCATTTGGTGAGGGAAGGGAGTGGTTTGTTTGATGGATGTGTTTTTGACTTGAATAAAGAGACACAAACACAATTTGAGCTTAAAGACAATAGTCTGAGTGGGGCAGCGAGGCTGAGCTCTGGATTTGGTACTGTGAGTCTCTGGGGGCAAGAGAATTCTTCAGTTGGTTAATTAAAATGCTTATGAAGAAGCCTCTCAATTTTTGACCTGAATTAAGAAAGCTCTAAAACTCCATCAGAAACAATAACATACAGAGACAGCCTAACTGAGTTTAATCTACTAGACATAATAGGATGGTATGACCCCACAGTTTGGCTTAATTGTAGATCAATAATGAGATCGGCCTACCCATTTACTAAATGTCTGTATGCTCTATTATTTACATAATATTAATCTCCTTCCAACATATGGCTTTTTCCCTGCTTGTCATGGGTCCAGTCCTCCTTCTGCTGAAGTCTCCACTGACTCATGGGAAGCACTGTTGGAAGGTGTTTTTTAAAGGGTTGCGTTGTTTTCTGTTTTGCAGCCACAACACACATTGCACATTGATAGGGGAAACTACTGAGCAAAGACATTAGAATGTGGTCTCCCTCGCAGACATACCACTTGTAAAGGTGGCCATATGTGACACAGTCCACATGCAAAGCAAATCACCCAGACGCTTGCTGAAGAATCTGCCCTGTACACACGGGACTGTGGGTAGGTTAATGCCCCTGTGTAAGTTGTATGTTTAAGAAATCTCTCTAGGCATAACCCAACTGCCAGGTCTTCAGCCTTCTCCCAGTCACTGATAGTTACATATGAATCACAGTGAATTAATAGCTTTTTTGTTGTCTGGCTGATACCAGCTGTCTCTGCATTTTACATTTGAGAGATGTGTGAACACGTAGATGATTGTTGCAGGGTTAAAAATAAGTGAGCAAAACCCTGCCTTGTGTGGACTTCATTTCTTCAGGCCACAACTATTCATCAGAAATCAGATATATTGTCCTACAGGTGCTTCATTTCCATTTTTTGCGTTTGCTTGAGTCTTTACATTCCTCATCCCTGGTATCTTATCTATCATCTGAAGGACAGTCAAGTCAGATATAGGATTGAAGTTCAGAACCACAAAGGGGTTAAAGCACCTAACTGATTAGAATCAACAGAAATTAGTTATGGTATTCACCTCTTGCAACTTCGGGTAACTGCATTGCAGTCTCACCCTGATCTCACTTTATAGAAGGAAAAATGGTCATACTTTGATTTCTAGGTTTGATGAAGTCCATGCATTAGTGAAGCTTCCTGAGTCTGAATTGTCCCTGTTCAATGGGATATGCATTGGCACTGTAATCACATGAAGGTAAGATTTTAGATGACAATGGGCGTGACTCTCCACACAAGAAGAGGGCTGCAAGTCAGCACAATTCATCTTGGGGAGTCATTTGTGTAGCACTGACAATATTCTGTAATTGTCATGTGTTTATTTATCTTTGTTAGGATACTGAGTGTTTCAATTTCACCAGTCTTTTAAGTGAAATCAAACAACTTTCCTGTATTATTATTTACTTTCTGACCAGTCTGTATGTCTATCTGATAAACCCAGTGCCAGGGTCCCCGCATGGCCAGATGCCTTCCCCAAATCTGGAAACTCTACTTCATGTCTCTGTTGTTGTCTAGAAGCCCTGTGCTGGGGCAGAGAGGTGAGAAGCAGAGCTGCTGAGTAAGCTTCATCAGCTTCATCTTGAAAAATGAAAGCCTTGGAATTAAGTTTGTGTCTCACAATTCCAATACTTGGAGATTTTGTTTTGATGTAGAGCAATTTTGCTTGGACTTTCTTGTTTACACATAAAATTCCAAAATTTCCCACCCAACAGCAGACCTAAATTTAAGGAAACACGCAGGATCTCCACTCTTGTAGATAAAGCTGGTCAAATTCCAGAGAGATTTAATATTAACAGCTAGTTTTTCACCAATTCAGAATTTTATTCTGAGGTGCGTCCAAAACAAATTATCATGGAGAGAGGCAGTTCCTATCATTGGCATCTTGTTAAACTCCAACACTTACTAGCCTTCCAGTTTTCATCCTATCTTCTGTGTTATTGGTGTCTTTCCCTTCCACCATACCCTCTATCTATATTCTAAGCAAGAAGTAGAAAAGGCCACTTATTTCATGCCTGCTCTGGCACTCAGAATGCCATTTTTGCATTGTTTTATACTTCAGTGTTTCCAGAAAGTACTGGGTTGGACACACCTCAGACTTGGGGGCACGCTATACCCCTCCAAGTCATTCAGGCGTACGGGATTGCTTGGGGCTCACACATACTTTAGACCTTCCTGACAAAGGGTTGTCAGAGGACCAAGTTGTCTGAGGAAGTTGACCACACAATACCTGCCAAATTGCAGCAATGACTTAATCCTAACTTCAGAGTACAAACACTTGTGATTCACCTTACTTTGTAAGTGTCTGGAGAAAGAAGTCAGATTTATCAGGGAAAAAGAGCCAGAGGCATTTGGTTCTCACTGAACTGCTTCAGAATCAAACATCTCTGCTAAGGTTGTCCCTGCCAGAACTCTGGCCATCTCAGCAGTCCAGTAGCTGAAAAAAAAAAGCATGATTATAATCTCTATCCAAGGGGCCCAGCAGAGAGCTCAGGCTCAAATCCAGTAACAACATTTTGTTACCTTGGCTGATCTGGAGAACTTCACCAAGGCAAGGGACAATACAAGATTTTCCCTCTCTGCTCTGTTCTCATGAGGCCCCATCTGGAGTATTGCATCCAGGTCCAACACAGGGAAGATGTGGAGGATCATGAAGATGCTCAGAGGGCTGGAGCACCTCTCCTAAGAAAACAGGCTGAGGGCTCTGGGCTTATTCTGTCTGGAGAAAAGAAGGCTTCAGGGAGACCTCATTGCAACCTTCCAATATTTAAGGAGAGATTATAAGCAGGAGGGAAATCTACTTTACACATGAGTAGATAATGATAGGACAAGAGGAATGGTTTTAAAGTAAAAGAGAGGAGTGGGAAGTTTTTCACTGAAATGGCAGTGAGGCACAGCATAGGCTGCCCAGAGGAGCAGTGGGTATCCCATCCCTGGAAGAGTCGAAGGTCAGTTTGTATGGACCCTGGGCAGCCTGATCTAACACTTGATCTAGTGCCTGGTAACCCTGCCCATGGCAGTGGGATTGAAACTTGGTGATCCTTGAGGTCCCTTCCAACCCCAGCCATTTTAAGGTTCTATGATTCTATGACAGAATTACACACTCCCTGCCATCCCCTGAACATCCTGGAAGGCTATTGCTCAACCTCCTCAATCAAGCCATATTAACCTAAGACAGCTCAGAAATGAGTGACAGGAGAGTCCTGTCTTGTCCTGGCCCATGACAAAAATGAAGCATCATTACTTATGGTAGATGTTTAGAGGTTTTACCTCAAATGACAAGGCTGTGCAGATACTCTTTGCAGGCCCCCACTAAACCCTTTACAACCTTCACAATTTCTCCCCTCTGCTTAGAGCCCTTATTTCCATTTTCACACCGACTTGTCTCAGTGAGCCAAGACACCAATATCAGATAAATTAGTCCCCTTCAGCACAAGGAAGACAATCTTGTGAATGATGTTTGCACACTGTAGACACCTCTGAGCCCTCAGGCTGCACCGGCTTAGCTCACCTAGCTATCTTATGTCCTTAATCTTTCCATGTAAATCCCTCAGGGTCATAGGTATTCAGGGCAAGATTCTCAACTGGATCAAAAACAATTAGAAGGATGACCAAGGTCCGAGAACTTACGTAAATTAGCACCAATCAAGAAGGTGGAGACTGGAACAAAGTCCAAATATGTTGGTGAATATGCATCAGGGAGAATGGAATGGGGAGATCAGTGAGTTGGCAGGATCAGGATCAGTTTTATTTACACATCAGCTAATGGGGAGAGGTGACCCTGTGCTGCTGGAGGGGAAGAGGGCATGGCTGTACAGTACAAATTTGGATGCCACATAGAAACTGGATTATCAGGATGCCTAACTCCTATTTAGATTATTTAATGCGGAAAACTGACTGCATATGAGACTGAAATTGACACCACTGGGCAGAGCAAGGAGGAACATGTGCAGTGATTGCTCTTTTGATCGAAAGCTAATTTTGTTGTGCTTTTTTTTTTTTTTTTTTTTTTTTTTTTTGCTATTAGCTGAAGTTCCCCAGTTGGCAAACTTTTACCAACACCATAATAAGAGAGCCCAGGGGGTTCGTGAAAGCTTTTCTGTTATCAGTGCTGCTGCTGTTTTGTGGGGGTGGCTGGAAAAGAGAGCTGAGGTTTGCAAAGAGTTGTTTACTTTTGAGAGTTTCTTTTTTTCTTTCCTGTGATTACCACAGTTAGAAAGAGAGCACGCAGAGAGAGTGCAGCCTGCTCTGCAATTCCAAACAGGTACGCACTAGACCTTAGGTCAGAAAAAGCTGTGATTTAAAGCAGCTAAACATCTGTTTCTTCATGCTTGTTGAGCAAGCTCTGTATTCTTTTCCCACTCTGTGCTCTGACCTGACTTTGCTAAGCAACTGCAGTCTGCCCTTCCTCCATCACCCCACATCTCCCCTTAGCCTGGACTGCAGGTCTCTCCTAAACATCTTTTTCTCCTCCCTTTTTAACTCTCAATAGTTTTTTGTGTTTATGTATTTGAGAATATTGGTTTAACTCAGGGACCAAATGACCACACATATGTGAATCTCAGGGAGGTAAACCAAAAAGCCTGGATGCAAATAAGAGCTTAATTCAAAATATAGTAGTCAGGGCAATAATTCAGGAGGGCTTTCATCCACCCAGGATGTTTCTTTCAAAAAATGTTTCTTGTGGTACATCCTCTTTTCTTGTGTCTTCAGACAAACCTGCTCTGTACCTGGGCCAGTTTTTAGCTTACTTTCAGGCCATTTTGCACATTCTTACTTCACTGAAATCCATCATCTATAGTGTCTATCCAAAGATACCCACACAGACTAATGTTATTTGCAAGGGGCCAGCAATAAAAGCTCACCCCTGACCTCCTGAAACTTGTCAGAATGGAAAGGGCAGGAAGGGAAAGAGCCTTTCATTCCAGTTCTGCAGGGCTGGGAGATTCTCAAAAGATTCCAGAGCTGTTTCATTAATTTGATCAAAAATAAATTTGATATTAAAGTCACTAAGGGGTTTTATAGCAAACGTTTTAGAAGAAAACCTAATCAGATTAATTTTTTAATCAGCTAAATAAAAAATAAATATCTGCATCTGAAAGTAGCAAAGAATTAACTACCCAAAGAGCTGTTTTCATGGTCATTTCAGGGACAGCATGTGCCTTCATCGGACAGCCTGTGTTGTAGCTGCAAGCCCTTCTGGGACCAGTATATCATGTGATACATGCTGGTCACTTAAATGATCTTCAGCATGTTAAAGAATTAAAGATTATCAGCCAGCCACCACGTGCCATGAATTCATAGCAGCTGCTCCTTTTTCTGCATTTCAAATCTCTCTAATAATCACATTCTTTGCCATTGCATTCCTCATCTTTGTCATGCAGCTGATGTCAAGTTTACAGGGCAGAAACTCACTGAATTCTTCATCATCTTCAATTAAGTAGATGCTGCTATTTACAAACCCCCTAGGCCTTGTCAGCTTTTAACGGTTTCAAACACTTCCAACAGCAGAAAGAGCCATTTCATCTGCTCCTCAACAATAGAAAGAGCTAATTTAACACTTCTCTTTCCTTCTCTGCAGGAAACACACTCTTGACTTGGGGATGGTACCTTTTGCTTTGTTTGTGTCTGCTGAAGCTAAGAAATCATTTAGGGCCTGCAGCAACATCAACCTTGCTTGTCACTTATTTTCCACTCTCTGAAGCCTTGCTATTCCCTCTCTCCTTTCTTTTGCCTCTCCATATGCATTTAGAGAACAAATACTATTTCTACTTTTGCTTTATTCTCTTTTGGCTAATCTCTTTTTACTGCCGTGAACATAGGGCCATCCTTCACAATGCTGACAGGATTCCTGGGGCTGGAGTGGGTGCACACTCTTTGTAAGGGCAGCAGGTAATGGAAAGTGCCTTCTTACTGTCATGAAATGCCAGATGGTTTGGGAAGCTACTCAGGAGGGGCTTCTCCACAGTTTTCATGGGAAAGGAAAAGCAAAAGAGGAGCGATTTAGACTGAATATAACGAAAAGTTTTTTACACTCTGGATGGTGAGGCACAGGTTGCCCAGAGATATAGTGGATGCCCTGTTTCTGAAGACATCCAAGCTTAGGCTGGAGGGGCTCTGAGCACCCTGGTAGAGTTGTAGGTGTCCCTGATCATTGCAGAGGAGTTGGACTGGATGGCCTTTAATGGTCCCTTCCAAATCAAATGGTTCTACAATTTTATAGGTACATGTGTAGTATTCAGGGTATACCATATGATTGCCAGGATTACCCCTCCTACATTTAAAAAAGGTAGGTTCCCATCAAGGAGTCTTAAATCTCAGTCTGCATTGCAGGTTTTTGTGAGATCGTTTATTGATGGCATTTAACAAGCACTCCTTCATGCAGTTCCCCTACTCTCAGACACTTTGAATTTTACCAAATTTTATACTTCAAGTTAACAGTTCTCTGTGTTACCTGTCTGCCTCAGGCCGATGTCTTAACTTTAAGTGATTCAGTCTTCTTTGAGAAAGAGTCTGGGGAAAACATGCTGTTTTGCTCAATGTGACAAAATTCTGGTACCCTTTCAAAAGGGAACAGCACTTAGAGCAGGAGTTTGAAATCTGGCACGGAGGCAGCCTTTTCTGTCAGCTGTGTTTTTTGCTGTCATTGCCACCGACAACTGTCATCTGGCCAAAGTATCAGTCTTTGAAGAGTATCAGTTCACACAGGGTTATTTCAACTCCTTCAGGTTATAGCAGTTGCATTCCCTGAAGAATCAAAACAATCTTCAAGGTTGGAAAAGATCACTAAGGTCATCTAGTCCAACCATCAACCCCTCACCACCATGCCCCCTAACCATGTTCCTCAGTACCATAAAGGCACAGAGTCAACGCTCTGTGCAATGCTTATTCTGGCGACTCAGCACAACTTCCCCTCAGACTCACCTTTCATCTTGCTGTGAGCAATGCGTGGCCCAGACTATCACTACAGACAGAATAGATCGTAAGCCCTGGTTTCTGAGTGCCCCACCACCTTAACCACAGGATCAAGATGGTGGAGTGATCTTCCCTGCCTAATAGTGGGGAAAAATTCTGCAGAAAAGGGGGGGATGACAAGGAGTCATGCCTGAAGGATGACTGGAAAGCAGAGAGGGAAAATAGGAATTGTATAAAGGACGGTATAAATAGAAGAGAAATGCTGCTTGGGTGAGGATGCTCTGCTGGGAGGCCAGGGAGATGCCACCAGCAAGGACACCTGTAGTTTCATGGAGCCAAGACAGGGGAGTTGCATAGCAAAGAGATAGGCATAAGAGTTGATCAGAATTGTGATGAGGTTCAAGTTTGTACCCCTGAGTTCTCAGGAGATGCTTAATTGATGACTTGAATTTTGGGGTTCACTTGTGGAAGGCTTCCCCTCATGTTTGGCTTGGTTGGATCACACTACAGCTCTATTTGGCGCTTCCTGATGGCAGTGTACAAAGCCCAGGAGTGCTCTCAGCCTTTTCCAGCTATGCCTTTCTTGACTCCCTCCAGCAACAGAGAGACTACATTCCCTTACCTGAAACATGGGATGTGGGGCTCAGACACCCCTGGGAGGAGCATGACAGAGAGCTCAGGGGTCTCAGAGTCCTTCTAATGCCAGAGCAGGCAGCATATAAGGTCTGGAAGGTCACAATTAATAATGAAGAGGTCCTGCCTAAGACCTGTCTTTCAGCGAGTCCTTTCATCCCATGCTTCCAGTGAAATCAGAACAGGGAAAAAAGCATCCAGCAATCACTTATTTAAGGACTGTCACAATACAAGCATAAAAGAGGGCAGAGCAGAGTATTCTCTTCACCCTCTTGGGGTTTCCCACGCCTTTTAGTGCTTGATTTAGCTACTTTTTTCTCTACTCAGCTTCAGCCTAAAGTGTTGCACGGAGCGTAACTGGAGAGGGGGAAACAATGATGAGAATAAGAATCCTTTGTGGTATGAACAAAGCTAAAAATTCTCATTGACTCTGAAGGAAAGAATATGACTAGACTAGGAGGCATTTTAATACCCAATTTATGTAGTCACTTACTGAAAGGCAGTACTAGGATGTTATATAAATGTATATATCTGATGAGTATATGTGTGTTTGTAAATGTGGGTGCGTATGTACATGTGGTTTTCATGAATGAAACTGTTTAAAGTCTACTGGGTCAAAGAATGAATTCTACTGATAAAATTGATAAACAATTCTACTGATAAAACACCCAGACCAGCATCCAGAGAGTTTTCCAATGGTCAGCACTGGATGCTTTTGGTACATGCATCAGTCACACTGCTAGTCCTTTTTGTGCTGTGTGCATCAAGTTATTCCTGTGCATTCATCCAGTTCATACAAACAACCTGACTTGCTGCCACTTCTCAACAGCAGCTTCTCTGTCCTTGGCATCATCTTCTAGTTGTGATATATCCCTTGCCACCAGAAACCTTCCGTGACCAGGATTATCTTTTTCCTCCTCTGTGTACTGCCTTCAAGTCACGGTCTCCTTCCTGTGCCTATTTCAGAGCAAAAATGTAGAGTCTCCCTTCATCCCACACAAGCACATGTCTTTCTAGGTGCTCTCAGCCCACCCACTTTTCACTCAGATAATTGAGGACTGACTGAAGTCTGAGGTGGATGCAAACTCCAAAAAGCAGATCCATTTCAGGTTCACATTGGATATTAGGAAAAGAGTGGTGCTGCAGTGGCACAGGCTGCCCAGGGAGGTTGTAGAGTCACCATCCCTGGAGGTGTTCAGGAACCGTATGGATGCAGCACTGAGGGATATAGTTAGTGGGCATGGTGTGGATGGGCTGACAGTTGAACTAGGTCATCTTAGAGGTCTTTTCCAACCTTAACAATTCTATGTTTTTCAACCTTCAAATACCCAAAACATTTATGGGGGTGTCATGAGCCTTGCTGACCGTCAAAACCCACAAACTACTTACACAGTGAGTAATCTGATATGACTAGTCACTAAACTAGTAAGATGTTATGTAGAAATACTGTATCTGATCTACCCTTTGTAAAAATCCTGTTCAGCTCTTTGTTACTGTGTGCTTGGGATGACTCCAGGAAAGCTTGCAAGTATGACTATGGGAGTCTGGCTCAGTCCCAGTTGATATCAAAATAAAAACAGGAAAACATCCACCATCTTTGGCAGAACCAGAGATTGGTGCATAGGTGCATGATTGAAAAAAACTTTTCATATCTACTTACTGAACAAAACTACAGCCGGAGGCCCATTGATGTTGCACGGGGAATTAGGCTAGTGCAAACTAGCATTAGCAGTGTTCCAAGACTTAATATCATTCCAGGCAATTTACTGCTCTCTAATATTAAAGCTGCTGTCCATACAAAAACAGCACACAGTGGCACATCTTTTATTTTCTGTATGCTTAGCTGAGCTACCTTAGCATTGTTGCTTTCATACTGTTAAATCTGTACTCATGTTACAGCAAATGATAGTGCTGGAGGAGCTTTGAAAATTAGTTCCTTCTCTTCTGGGAAACAACATCTTCTCAGCTCTTGTCAGAGCTGTTGCAGCACACACCACTAGCTGAGGAAATGTTTTGTCTCCTGGTTATATAATAACTGGTTCTTGCTTGGCATAAGGATTTACAAGAAAGAAAAGTTTATGCCTTAGTTTCCCGAGAAGGGGGGATGGTGAAATGGAGACATGCCCCAACGCCATTTCTCCCAGCAGACTGTGCTGTCTACTAGGTCCTGGTTAGGCTAGTTCACATTTGTTCTCCTGATTCCACAACTTTTGCATTCCTGTCAGCACAATTACACAGACTGAAAAGCAATTACCCTCTTTAGAAGTCCCTTCCATCCCAAAACCATTCTTCACCCACATTAGAGCAGTGCATCCCATCTTCCTCCAGGCAGAAGTATAGAGCTCACGTCCTGGTGAACAGCTATAAACAATGGCTCTAAGGTGCAGCCATGGCTTTTTGCCTATGTTCTGTAGCAATGGCAATCATCACACCTTCAACACTGGTGTTGACAGATACCTTCAGCAATAGTTCCTGCTTCTGCCTCTGATATAGGTCATGTGCCATGTTCAAATGTTTGAGCTGGCTTCCCACTTTATGCAGAGGATGTGGGTCTGTAAGTGCACCTAGCTCTTCCCACAGAATTTATAGGGAGACTAAATCCTGCATTCAATCAGGCCCCATCTTCCTACCGTGGCCGTGAAAATATGCTTCTGGCTCTGCTGTGCTTCTGGCATTATCTGGCTACTGCCCTCAGTGTAACATATATAATCTTAATCACAGAACCTGATTCAACCATCAGCCCATCCCCATCATGTCTACTAACCATATCCCTCAGTGCTACATCCACATGGTTCCTGAGCACCTCCAGGAACAGTGACTCCACCACCTCCCTGGGCAGCCTGTGCCACTGCTGCACCACACATCGGGGAAGAAATTTTTCCCAATCCCCAACCTGAACACCACCTAGAGCAACCTGAGGCCATTACCTCTCATCCTATCATTGTTACCTGGGAGAAGAGGCTGACCTCCACTTCACCACAACCTCCTTTCAGGTCATTGTAGAAAATATCCACTTCTCCAGCCTGAACAACCTCAGTTCCCTCAGCTGCTCCCCATTAGACTTGTGCTCCAGACCCCTTACAGCTCTGCTGCCCTTCTCTGGACATGCTCCAAGGCCTCCATGTCTTTCTTGTAGTGAGGGGCCCAGAACTGAACACAGCACTCAAGGTGTGGCCTCAACAGTGCTGAGGAACAGTCACCTCACTGCTCCTGCTGGCTGAAATATTTCTGACACAAAACAAGGCTTTCTTGACCACCTGGGCACACTGATGGCTCATGTTCAGCTGGCTGTCAACTAACAATTCCAGAACCATTTCCTCCACTCAGCTTTCCAGCTGCCATGCTTCATGCCCACAGCAATGCATGAGGTTGTTGTGACCAAAGTGCAAGACCCAGCACTCAGTCTTGTTGATGCTCACACAATTGGCCTCAGACCATCGATTTATCCTGCCCAGATCTCTTCATAGGGCCTTCCTACCCTCAGGCAGATCAACACTTCCTTCCAACTTGATAGTTGTCTTGTTAGAAGTCTGTCTTCACCATGCAGCATGCCAAATAAGGCATATAAAAAACTATGCCTTTTCATTGCAGCTCACCAAATAGCTGCCCCTGAGTCACACAGGAAGAAAGAGGACTGAAAAAAACAGAAAAAGAAGTAATAAGAGGAGGAAGGCTTAATTAAAAGATAAACACAAATGAAATCAAAACAATCAATGGTAGTTCAACTCTAATTGAATTTTTTTGTCAGCAAAGCTGCTGTTGTTTTTCCCTTTCTCCCAAACTGAGAAGCTCTGGAGAGGAAATTTCCCTCATCAAATTTCACATTCTGTTCAGTTAGCTTGTGAATCTTTTTTTTTTTTTTTTTTTTTTTTTTTAAGAAAGATGAAGAAAAGAAAAAATAAACTTGAAAGAAACCTCTTTAATTTCAGCCAAGGCCCTTAAACCAACATACTTTCTACCAGACTGTTCAGGGAATTGAGAGTGTCAGCACTAATCATCTGTCCCTGTTTTCTGAGGGTAAATTCCTCATGTGTCCCAGAGCTGGGGAAAAGAAGCTCTGGAGCCCTCCAAGGAATTGGATTGTAATTCTAATGTGATGGCATCAGCTAATTAGCAGCTCTAAGAAGTCTCACCTCCAGCCTCTCTGCAGATTTTTCTCCAGTTATGGCTAAGGGTGAAGCCCTCAGAAGGGAGGTGACGAGGGGTGAAGTTGTCCATGGCTGTTGAAGGTTACATAGGTGCAAAGAGTAAAAATGACTGGAGTATTCAGTGGCATTCCTGTTTGACTCTGACCAACAGGAGCATTAACATCCTGCAAACAGGGACGAGCTGATGTGGGGGACACTAAGCAAAATCCCAAAGCCTCTTCTCTGTCTCTTTGCACAGACGTTTTAACAGTGTTGATGCAAGAGACTTACCGGCCTTTGGATATGATTGCACTTTTTCACATGTTTGTGTGAATACAAGCATACATTTTTCTTGAGGTTTTGCTTTACAGTTCTTAACTACCATGGTTCTTTTGCTGCACTCCTTTCTTATACGTATCATGCAGAGCAGCAAACACTGTTTACCACACGCACAAAAAAAAATCACTTGTATGCAAAGGCGGAGAACACTTCAGTTGCTGCTATCCTCAAAAGAGTTTTCTGTTGTGCCCAGAAAGTTCGGGTGTGTTCTTCATTCCTCTGTGTCACTGAAAGGCCCTCCCACTTAAACCAATGTAGTCTGTTTTTCATGGAAAACAAAGTTCTTCCCAACTGCCATAAAATCAGACTGCCTTATAAACGTCATAAAATTGCACAGAGTTTTACAAATGCCATAAATGTGGCTATGCAAAGATTGAAAATTATTTCAAGTGTGGTAGCATCTCTCCCCAGTAACTGTGAGATCCCTGTCAGAGTACAAAGCTTTGGAACACTCATATCACTGTACAAAGCAATATAAAGCTCAGATGATGACATCAACAAATGCTCATTGCTGACACTTAAAAGAGCAGCTGTAAAAAATAGAGCTCCCTGATAAAAAGCACAACATCAGCCACAGACGTTATGCAAAATATGTATCTACTATACAAACATACTGGGCTGCAAAATATAGCTAATAAAATAAGTGATTTACCTTCCTGCTGCTTCCAGAATCACTCACAGTCCTCAGTTGGCATCATTCCTTAGGGGTGAGTATTTCCTAGCAGCAAAGAAGAAACTCTTGATGAATTTTTTCTCTTTTGTTGGCAGTGAAGAGCCACCCTTGAAAATCTGATTTTAACTCACTAAGGTCATTACAAGCTCCCAGTGCAAAAAAAAAAAACAAAATTAAAATCAGGAGCGAAATAAATCAAATAACTTACCTCTCTTAGGGATAGCACCTATTATTTCAGCTCAGAAATATCACTGGCATGCCTAAGTCTCTACGCAGTGCAGATCACAGGGCAAAAGTCATGTTAAATGTCACCTTACAGTAAAATGGCACGTGGAGGATGTTCCATCCTTGTAGACATTCAAGGTCAGACAGAAGGGGCTCTGAGCACCCTGGTCAAGCTGAATGTGTCCCTGTTCATTGCAGGGGAGATGCACTAGATGGTTTTTAATGGTCTCTTCCAACTCAAACAATTCTATGATTCTACTATGAGAGTTAAGGTACATTTGGTTTGGGACAGTGCAGAGAAATAATCTGGTGAGTCACCAGGCAGTTTCAACATAGAGGCCACTCTTGATACATGTTCTTCAGAGCTGTAATTGAGCAAAGACATCCTCTCCTTTTTTCAGATGGCCCTAGGTAGTTCCCTAGACAGTGTAGGCACATGCCTGTGTCACTTACACATGCTTTCATATTCACTTTTTGCCTGTACTTGAAGCGAATAAAATCTCTTGCACACGCGATCAATTTTGAGATCTACGTGACAATAAAAATCACTTTGAAAAAAGCCTCAGAACTTCTCTGCTGGTAATGGTGAACTTTGCTGCCTAAATAAAGCTCAAGAAGGAATTTTCCTAGGAGTGTTCAGACCACTGTAACTTCTAACAGAAAACAAAGGCCTTTTTCCTTGTCTGATCCCCAAATGACCTTATTTTTCAGGGGCGGCAAGCTATTTTGCACGTACTACACAGAGAACTGGCTGTATTCCCACCTATTAACTTCTTACTATTTAGTTTCCATTCAATTTCATGAGAAGCCGTCTTCCTGTTAAGGGAAGCCTTTAACCAAAGAGGCGCATTTCAGTTGAGGACTGTGTTGCGTGGGCATCTTGGCAAGAGTTTCCTCCCACCAGCTCTCTCCTACAGACAGGTAGTTTACGTTTCATTAATGAAGTCAACCAGCTAGCCAAAGTTAGATGTATTTTCAACTATTTAAATGTTGGATTCCATTCCTGGTGATCCAACACCCCTGTGGAGAAGGACATGGGGGTCCTGGTGGACAAGAAGCCAGATGTGAGCCAGTAGTGTGCTCTTGCAGCCCAGAAGGCCAACTATATCCTTGGCTGCATCAGAAGAGGGATTGCAGCAGGGAAAGGGAAGTAGTTGTCCCCCTCTTCTCTGACCTCATAAGAGCCCATTTGGACTACTGCATCCAGGCCTGGGTCCCCCAGTACAATAAAGAGGAGCTGTTGGAGTGGGTCCAGAGGAAGGCCACAAAGATCAGAAGGCTGGAGCATCTCTCCAGAAAGGCTGGGGGAGTTGGGCTTGTTTAGCTTGGGGAGGGAAAGGCTCAGGGGAGACCTCATTCAGCCTTCCAGTACTTTAAGGGGAGCTCATAAGCAGGAGGGGAACTAACTTTTTACACAGTCTAATAGTGATAGAACAAGGGGGAATGACTTTAAACTAACACAGGGGACATTTAGGTTAGATGTTTGTACCTGGCAAACAGCTTAACACCACACAGCCTTTCACTCACTCATATCCTCTCAGCAGGATGGGGAAAAGAATTGAAAAAAAAATTACAACTCAGAGATAAAAACCATTTGCAAAGACAGAAAAAGAAAAGAGAAATAAAAATTATTACAAATTAATTTATGTATATATATATATATTTACAAAACTAGTGGCACACAAAACAACTTCTCACCACCAGTGCCCAGCCAGTCCACAAATAGTGGCAGCCACCTCCACCCCTGACCAACTCCCCTCAGTTTTATAGTTCTTTTTATATGATGTCACATGGTATGGAATTTTGCTTTGGTCATTTTAGATCATCTGTCTTGGCTTTGTCCCTTCCCAGCTCCTTGCATCCTCTTAGCCTTCCTCACTGGCAGGACAATATGAGAAGCTGAGAACTGAAACATCTTGGCTCTGTAAGGCACTGCTCAGCAACATCTAAAACACTGGTTTGTTATCAAAGTTGTTTTTCTTCTAAAACCAAAATATAAGCATCATACCTGACACTATGAAGAAAGTCAACTCTATCCCAGCTGAAACCAGGACAAGATTTTAGGCAGAAATTCATTACTCAGAGGATGGTGAGGCATTGGCACAGGCTGCCCAGAGAAGTTGTGGGTGCCCCATCCCTGGAGGTTCAAAGCCAGGTTGGATGGGGCCCTGGGCAGCTGAGCTGGTGGGTGGCAGCCCTGCCCACAGCATGGGGTTGGGAGTGGCTGGGCTGTGAGGTCCCTTCCAACCCAAGTTGATTCTATGATTCTAAGATCCCTGAAAATGGCAGACAGTGGTCCCCAAGTACACAGGCTCCCCAAAGCAACACTAACACTCATCCCTCTGTGCCTTCTTACACACAGCACTGACTCAGCTCACCTTGTCTCCAACACAAAGCTGCCTCACCAAAGAAAATAATTAAAGTACCCAAAATCCACTGGGGTGCTTTCAGGGCTTTCTACAAAGCTTCCTGCAAACCTCCAATTTCCCTGCCGTAAATATACCTCTGACATTTTAGGTGGAGTCTCCTGGGAGTATTGTAGAGTCAACGCAGAACTAAAGGACAACAAAGCGAGTTTATGGCTTGGTAAATCTAAGCAAAAGCAAAGCAATGTTCTTCCTGGCTGGTCCTTCTCTGTTCTCAGTTAGACTCCATTTTGTCCACTTGGGGGTTCCTTTGTTGGCTGTTTTTTATTATTTTCCTCTCCTTGTTTTAAAATGCCAACGTATTGACAGATGTTTCCCATATATTTCCATTCTATGGTGCTTTAAATCTTGCTGCTGTAGCAGCTACAAGTCCTTTCAAGGGATTATTACCTTCATTCTTACACCTGGGTCATCTGGATATCTGAAGGGAGAAAGCAACATTCTCTGCTGGCTCTGTGATTAAAATGATTTATCTTGCCACATCTCACAGTATCACACTGAGCACAATGCCACCACTCTTCTTGAACACAGGCTCCTGCACAAGACTGCGCTAATGGCTTTTTTTCCCCCAAGCTGGAATGATTTCAAAACCCCAGTGTTTTGTTCTGTGGCTAGAAAAATACCTAGTGCTCAAAGCCAAACTCAGATGGAAGTAATACATTAGGTGGAAAACACATTAAAAACTCAAAGCAACCTTGTGTATTAGTCAGGTAATGTAAAGCCAGCATTCAGAATGATGATAGCAGGAATACGTTCATTAACTGAAGGCATCACAGTTGCATTTCTGCTACTGAGCTCTCCAATAGCATGTAGTTCTCACACCTAGAAACATCTCTCAGAATCAATGCTTCTTCAGTAATATGGTTTAATCTAAGCATTATCTCATTTATCCTATCATAGACTGAAATATTATATTTCATTTTATACCACTTTTTTTTCTCCTGTACAGCAAAATTCAAATTTAAAACAAATGACTTCAACTCTTGCTCTAAGCAGTGGTCACACTGCCCAACACAGTGGCAGTGCTCACAGTTCCAGACAAAAAATGCCTTGGAGAAACAAAACAAAATGAGGGTTTACTGCATGTTGGAGTTTTCTTTTGCAAAATGAATATTTTACCACATGTTGCCCTGTATCTTGAATTTTCTGGTTTTAAGAGTCCGTTCAGCCTTGTATTTGACTCTGAGTGGAAGAAGAATGCAATACATGTGTGTCAGCTCACATAATATAGCCTGGTCCAGGCTGATTCTGCATCTTAACAGAGACTGTTCCTAAATATCTCAGCTGGGTGAGGCAAAGCAGATTGACAGCCATTGGGGAAGTTTTGTTCAGTCCCACACCCTGAGCACTGTTGTTACCCCGATGTATGATATAAATCCTAAAAGTCCTTACATTTTGACTACATGTAAGTGGCATCACCACTTACAATCTGTGACCCTACCATAGATCTCTCCTTCAGTCCTGTAATTTTTTCCCATTTTCCAGTAGTACAAACGGTAGACACAAAGACCAGGGCTGAATGACTAACTGCCCCACTACTCCTGCATCTGAGAGTGTCAGCCCACTTTGCCAATTAGGTGATTAGGTGAGAAAACAAGGGAAACAGAGCTTTTCAACAGCAAAATGCTTATTGCACGGGCTCAGGAGGACCCCAGATCCCTCTCAGCCCAGCCGTTAACTCCTCAGACTGCAAATAGGTGTCCAACCAACCAGGCAGGCCAACTGCCTTTGCATTTTCTTTACCAGTCAACCTGCTGTATGACCCCAGTCCTATACTGTGCACATGTGGTGGGAACAAAGAGATCTCCTTGCTATCTGTACAAGACCATCGAATCATTTAGCGGCAATTAGGCTCCCTACCAGCTTAAGTAATTTACAATTATACAACGGCTCCTAGCAGCTCCAGAGTCCCAAGACACTATTTGAGGGAGGTCATAAACCAGTCAGGGGTGTTGGCAGGGCTGAAAAGGAGCATAGAGCTAAATAAGGAAAAATGAGGTGGCCTATAAGAAGGCTTAACCCTGAAGTGCCTCTGTGAGAACCACTCTTCTACCATTCAAGGACTCACCACCAAACAGTCACCCTTTCCAGTGTGAAGAATATAGTCAGCCAATTAACTTTTCCAACTTCTGTTACGGTGTCTGTGTAATAAGCATAAAGATGTTTTTGTTTTGTTTTGTTTTTAATTTCCTAGGAAGTAGCACTGTACAGTGCATTCTTAGCATTATTTTTTATAATGTGTGATGCTCCTTGTATGCATTTATTTGGTTGCTTTTAATCAAGACACTGGGACTCCTGGAGGTGCTGTGTCTGGCACTTAACCTCACAGACTAGGTAAAACTTCAGGCCCCCTCAACAGACTTTGCAAAGGCATGGGCTCCATTTTAGGCACCGTAAACCTATGTCTTCATAGTCTAAACTGACCCATGCAAACTGTTTCCTTGGGAATCCACCACAAAGAGCCTTGTGAATGAAGGGTTTGGATATGTGTGCTCACATTCATAACACTTCTTGTTTTCTGTTTGCCAGTGTGCTATTTCTCTGTTGCTGGCACCTCCCACACTAGGAATCAAAGCCCCACAAGCCATTACAAGAACACTGTAAGCATGACCAATGTGGCCAATTCCATCTGCAGGTCCTAGTATCCACAGCAATAAGAGCTATTGCTGAGCTGGTGACTTCTGATCTTGTGTGCTATCAACCATTCACCTGTTCATGATGTTCTGAAGGACATGGAGATAAAATGCTGCGACCAATCATTATATTGCTTGAGACAGCGCTAAATTTGTTCCCTAAACATTTGCCCCCAGTACTTTAGCCATCCTACATGCAGTGCTTCTGCTTGGCTGCTGATGAAGCTGGAGGAATTTTTTTGACTCAGTTGCCTCATGCAGCAGCATGATAGCAGAACCATCCCCTCAAGGTAACGAGGCTACCTGGAGATCCCAGGGAGACAAAGTGGAGATCATCAGACAAATTCTCTTCTCCCATTGGCAATATTTTTTCAGATACACCATTAAGAGGGGCCAGTCTGGGAGCACAGCCTTCATTTTCTGTAAGTAGTTGAGATTGCCAAGGTTAATGAAGTTAAAAAGTGTCAAGGACCAAGCAATGCTGAAGTTCTTGTGTTGTACGTATCATAGCTATCTCCCTTCTGCTAGCAGAAAGCTGGAAACACTCCCTGAAGAAATGGAGTCTGTTTTATTGAGAGAAAGTACACTCTGTTTATTAGCAGCTCTCACACCTTCTAATCATTTCTTCTTTAAAAATAATTACGAAACGAAGCACAGGGCAAAGTTATCTTCTTATCCAGTGAACAACCTTAACTCATCACCTACTGCCATCATTAGGGCAAGGTTCAGGCAGGATGTTAAATAATGCATCTCAGAGGCAGAGCTGACAACAGCTGTGGGTTCCTATATGGTTTATGTCTCAATGCTTTGGGTCAGCACCACTCAGCAGAAGGAACCTGGAGTTTCAGACCAGCTCCATGACATGTGCTATATGTTGTTTCTGAGAACTAGGTTCTATTTGCTTTCATTTGTGTGCTCCTTAAGGCCGTAAGCAAAAGAGACACAAGAAGACAGGCTCAAACTCTCAAGGACAGAGCAGGCATTTTTTGCTTTGACATGGTGATGACACGTAGCAAAGTCATTATTGCCCAACTGTAGCTGTAGTTGCTACAAATCACTAATTGCTAGAAGTGACAGAAACTGCAACATAAGCAATGTACATGCAAGCCTTTTAATGATAACATCTAAGTCTGTTTGGAGGGGCATTAGGTACCAGTAAAAACACAGCCTACTCCTACTTGCACCACTTATTTCCCTCCAGTAATACCAGTGGTTTCCATTAGCACTGTCCACGAGTGTCATGTTTCACACAGAAAGTTGATTCTCTTTACACAGGGCTGCAGAGGCAACAAGCAAAAGTTTGGATTCTTGTTTCCTTTTTAGTGACCTTTTCAACAGTCCTCAACACTACCCTACTAAATAATGTGATCTTCACAAAGGGTACATTAAAAGTAATAAATCTGAACAAACCATGGTCTCAAAAATACACGTAGAGGGCTGAGAATAGTACTGGGCTTTCATTACTGGTACCACGTCAGTAGGGCATTTTCTGTTTGTCATAGGAATCTGCCAGGAAACATATTTAAATGCTGAACTTCTGAACTTCTCCTTTCACCTGTATTTGAACTCTGCTAAATTATTTTACAACTATTATTGCTTTATAGCCCACGACTGTAAATTCTTCCATTAGATTTTATTACTTAAGGATAAAAATGTGTGCCTGGGGTTTGTATTTATATTTAATAATACCTGTATGCACTCCCACAAAGTGGCTGAGAGATAAGATAGAAGGGATGAACGGCTGTTCGCATCTGAGGACAGAGACGTCCCTCACTGAGAGTCCATTTCGGACTGTAGTGGGAAGATCTGACAAACCATACCTTGTAATCACCTCACCAAACGGCCCCCAGAAGTCAGAAACACTTTATGTTGGTAGAGGAAGGAAAAGACAGTTTTGTCAGGCACAAGTAATAAGAAAATGGGGCAACTGCTTCAAAATAAAAAGAATGAGATTTAGACTGGATATAAGAAAGATATTTTTTACAATAAGGACGGTGAGGCAATAACACAGGTTGCCCAAAAAAGTGGTGGATGCCCACTCCCTAGAGACACTCAAGGTCATGCTGGAAGGTGCTGTGAGCACTCTGCTCTGGCTGTGGGTGACCCTGTTCACTGCAAGGGAGTTGGACCAAATGGCCTTTAATGGTCTCATCCAGTTCAACTGATTCTACAGAAACTGTAAATTTGCCTGTATAAAAACTTTGCAATATTTAAAACTGTCACTTAAAACACGAATCTCTTTTGGTTTTGTTCTCTTTTCTGTAGGCTGTAGGACTAATGATTTTAAGTTTTCCTCCATCATTTAAAGAGCTAGATTCTCTTTGCTTTTTTTAACAAACCCTGAATTATGCTAAAATAGCAGGACTCTAAAAGCTTTTCTCTCTCTGACAGGAAAAAAAACAACAAACCCTAATAATCATTGTAAAACGGCTGACAAAAATGATGGGATGGATATCATTGGTCCTCGGTATGCTTGCTGCTTCTGTATGTACCCTCTCACTCACGTGATGAACTTTAGAGGGGTAAAGTTGAGTTTTATTCAGTTGGTTTCTTTCTTCCAGCTCATTTTTTTGTGGATTGTTGCCAAATAGAAATATCAAGAAAAGGTGAAGATTTCCGCCAAGCTCTGGCTGAGAAGTCCTCAGGGTGCTGACATCCAAGCAGGCATTCTCTTTCTCTCCATCAGCTGGCAGGAAGTCAAAGCCTTGTGGAGTACAGATTGAGCCCCAGGCAGAAGAAGTGAAGGTGTACTCCTAGAGAAGACTGCGGTGTTACAGCCACACAAAAACAAGGACAATGTGCACAGATAGCACAGAGACAGACAGCCTGAGAAGCAGGCAGCCAGACACAAAACAAGTTCAGCCTTTGCTCACCTGACAGTGATTTTGCCACTGCTGGGAGAGGACTAGCTTTACTTCAGGACAGTTTGACATCTTTCAAAGATTTTCCTCCTTAAAGGGAAGCCTGGAGGAGCTGTATCCAAAAATACGCATTTCCACTGACTCTCTGCCAAAGGTCTTGTGAAGAACTCGGTTGGGGGGGGAGGTCTAAAGCACAGAGAACATCAACTTCAGCCTGAGAAACTGTTGAGAATGGGGAGGGAATAGGGTTTCTTTTCTTCCCAGAATAGTTCTTTCATTTCTGCCAACACTTCAAGATAAAATCAGGTTTAACAAAAGTAGAAGGGTTTCCATAAGAGGCTTCAAAGAGACAAGTAACTCGGAGGTTCAGGGAGACCAGGGAAACTCCGCTCCCTGACAGATGGAAAGTACTTCAAGCACAGGGGCCTGGATGGGCACCGAAAGTTTGCAGAGTGCTTCGGTGTATTTCAATTTGATGAGTACACCTTCTGTTTCAGCTAGTATAGAACAGAAAATTCTCAGTTTTCTCCCTTTTTCTCCACCTCATCTGTCTCCATTACTCAACTGTTGCAAGTAAAACTCAAAAGGATTTGCTCTGCAAAATGAAGAATTGGTTTGCAAGATCCCAGAAGAGATAAAATGTGCACTGATGGCATTTTTAAAATGGTATTATCATTCTGCTTTAACAAAGTTTAAGGCAATTAACTACCTAAGGGCCTCAGGTGGCTGATTTCCTGATTACTCAGCCAGAGGGAATGTCATCGCAACAGCAGCAATTAATTAATTAACTCACACCAATTGATTGGAAGAGTCACTCCATTATAAAGCCCTTGCTTCAGTCTCTTGTCATTTTTCTGACACTGCAGGGAGTTTTTTTAAGGATTTCCCAAGGTTTTGTTTCAGCCCAAAGGCAGACTCCTTTTAACACTCATAGCCAAGCAATACATCAACTTTTGTCTTGGGCTAGGGTGTAAAAGACCCGAGTGCTCATATCTAGTGTGTACCAGCTATATTCAGATAATGTAGCTAAATTCTTTGAAATAAGGAAAAGTCAACTATAGGGCTACATGCCCAACCAGGATTGATTATGCTGATCTGTCATTTCTACCCATCAGAGAACAGCTCAGGGAGCAAAGCAATGGCCTAGCTGTCAGAAGCAGTTCTGCTCCCAGAGGCATTGCTTCCTACAGCACCTTGTTTCATCTCAAGCAGCAAGGTGGAAAGATAGAGCTCTCCATGCACTGTTGGTGAGTGTGGGAAGGCAAGTGGGTCAGGCATGCAAGTGTGAGCAGTGAAAGCATAGTTTTTCCCTGAGGGTCAGCAGAAGGACTGGGGCCTTTTTCTCCAAGCCCCTCACTCCTCTCCACTGAGCTCTGATAGCACTTACTTTCTCTGGAAGTTATCTGAATTGTGCAGACGCTAGTCTCCTGCCAAGAAATAGCTGTGCTGAGACTGAGTGCCATTGTTTCTCTCTTTGTTCCTTTCCCATGCTGATGGTGGATTTCAACTTTTCGGGCTCTTCTCCAGCTGCTGCCAGAGTTATTTGTTTATTAAAGAATTTCTTTACCTTTTTCCCTGTGGAAAGGATAGAGCAGGGAGTACACATGGAAGGGGTCTCCAGCCCCAATTCAAGTGTGGCATCGGGGATCTTGCCACATCTCATTTGGCTTCTTTGTGGCGTTCAGGTTTATCACACTCCTTCAGCTGCTGATTGTGAGAAGCAAAAGATGTGCAGCACCACCTCTGCATGCAAAGCTCAGTGTGCGGTGCTTCTGGCATTCTGTGCTCTGCACACTCAGCTGACCGTGTGGTGCCAAACCAAGAAGTGCAGGTTGCCAAGCTGGGCAAGGACTAATGGTGACAAAAATACAGCAGACCTTTTCTGGGCTTTGAGCTTGTTTTTTGTTTGTTTGTTTGTTTTTGAAAGCATGCAACCAACAATATTTCTCTCTGTTTTCTGTGGACAGTTGCATTTTACACAAGGGTGATATGACTGAAGGGTATGTGGAGGTCCTCTGCACCTACTTCTCCACTCCTGCTGTGGGTACAGCAGCTGTGCAGGCAGCCTCTGCAATCACTGCTTGCCATCTTCATTTCTCCCTCTTTCAGCCTCATGCTTCACTGCCACCTCACTTCCTGGTAACGGCATAAGACATGGACAGGGCTTGTAATGCTCACATTCTTGTCAAGGTCATCCTTGACAAATCCTCCAGTGGTAATGGATCACTTGGAAGGAAGTATGGTCCTGAGTGATGAGAAGATCCTGTTACCTGATCCAACTTTAAGTTTAGGAACAAGGCAGAGCAGGATGACACCATAGTACTGAGAGCACCCGTGAGGTAGCGCTGCCTGCTTCCACTCAGAGACCTCACATCCCATGGCAGGCAGTGATAACCCTCTGAGTCTGCTCTCTGCTTTTGTTTCTCTAGACACAAAATATTAGTGGTGCACAGCACATTGCTGTGAGGCTGTCTGTTGTAGTCTGACTTTCTATCAAGTAAAGAATTGTCTTACAGGTCTCACTGTGTTTCACAGCCCAGAGCTGATCACATTCAGATAAGGTTTCCCAGCACTCCATGATGTCCTGTCTGGTTAGTATTTTCCCCAACAACCCCGTCTTCAACATTTCCCATGTGGTGGCTTTGGCAGGAAAGGCAGGGGCTCATACTCCAGGCTATGAATTTTCCTTAAGCAATCTGGAAAGCCAAACCCAGCAAGGTGCCTAAGGCTACTGCTTCAATAAAATGACCAAAAATATCCTCTCTAAGGCAAGGGAGGGTGACAAGAAACAGGTATTCATTAGCCCTTTTAAATGTAATCTCAGTGAGTGTTGAGCTTATTCATGACTGATTAGGCTCTGAAACATGCGGAAGTCTTAGCATTGAGCACTACTCAGTGTTGCACTATTGCCATGTTGGACCCCTTTCCACAAACCACTTCAAACTTCTCTCATTCCCTTCTCAATGGCCTGCATGTTCAGTGAGTTTCCAAAATAGCCACTCTGTGCATTTTCATGCCCCTTCTTAAGAAAAATACTTAGCCTAGGTGAATTAAGGTAACCTGCAGTATGAGAGCATAAATAATATTTAATAGAAGCAGTAGCATGAGTGACTTGAAATAACATAAGCTTGGGAATCTCCACGTCTGGCAGTGACATGCTGTATATACTTGGACAAGCATGTCTCCACTTCCTTTGACACTGGCTGTCACTTTTAACCTCAAGTTCCTGCTCTGTCTCTTTTAACCTCAAGCTCTTTAGGGTGAGGACCATTTCCAGCTTCACTGTTGCAAAGCTCTTAATGCAACTTGATCTTGTTGAAAGACTTCAAGCATTCTAATCTAAGTAATAAAATTATCTGTTCATGGAACTGTATAAACATTAATCATTTTTCTCTGTCCTTTGCAAAAGAATGGTTGCCAGAGGAGGGTTACACCACCCACTTTGAGATAGGGTTATATTTCAGGATAATGTCACTATACTTAATTGTTCATTTCTTTAGCACTGAAAAAAAAAAGTCAGTTCCGTCTCTTAATCTAACCCACTCTGTTTTCTACATTGTCAAAAGTTATATTTAATTTTCGTCTTTCTATATGGTAATAACACTTAGGGACTCCCATTAAAGAGCAGGACTATGCTGTTACATTAGCACAGAAAAAAAGCAGTCTTTGCCCCAGAGAGAGATATAAATGGTTATAAAAACAGTGATAATTCATTCTTCTAACACTTTTGTAAAGTAAGCAAATATGATTATCATTCTCATTTTACAGATGGGGAAGTATGTCATGGAAAGGTTAAGTGATTTATCTATCACTACCCAGCACATAATGACAAGAAAAGACTAAATCTGTGCCTGGCCTCAGAACTAGGCACCGTTCTCTCATCTATAACACGAGTTGAGAGCAGCAAAAACAGAAATGGGAACCAAAGTTTCTGACACAACCAGTTAAAAAAATTCCCATCTATTTGTTGAGAGAGAAAAACTATGAAACAGGAATTTCCCAGAATTATTTTCATCTTTTGCCAGTAATTCAAATCCTTAAACTGAGAAATCTTGAATTTCCAAACCCCTGTTTTCAAACAAACAAACTGATGTCCACCACATAGTTCTGCTTCTCTTTCATCCCTCCATTTTCATTTCAAAACATTATACCTAAAATTACCTACCTAAAGTGGCAAAAGGTGAGATATTATATACATTCCTTTCCTATTTTTTTCCTGATGAGACCCAAACAGCAACTGTTGCTCAGAACTATCTTTCTGAGCCACATCCTCAGATGGCGCTGACCAGAGTTGTCTTCCAAGGCAAGCCACCTTTGTGCATGGCTCCCATGGGTCCCCGTGCCTGGTGAGCTACATATAGGAAGAGACCCTTTCTTACTACTGCTGCAGGTAGCCTGGGAGATGGACGAGCTGGTGTTTTGTCATCACCTGACAGATGTCCCCAAGGTGGGACATCTTGAGGATCATGTGTGTGATTTAGGACCTGTGTGTGATCAACTTCAGACCTGCATGTCCACATTCCTTCAAGAAGCCTTGTTTTCCACAGCAAGGAGCTGAGCTTCGCTACAATGCAAACTCTCTGTGCTACCTTTCTCTTTACAGTTGGCTGTCATCATAGTTCAACTGGCATCATAATAGCAGATGCTTTCCTGCAGCTTCAGGTCACAAAGAAACGTTTGTCTGTTTTCTGAAATATGCTTAATATTTAACTGACCCAAAGTAACATCCCACTCCAGCTGGTAGATGTGAAATCTCAGGTGTAGCAACAGCAAAGCACCTCTTTCAGGCTACTGGAAGAACCAGGACAGGTGCTAGCCCCAGAACGCGTCCTTCCTGCATGCTTGCAGCTCCCATTCACCATGGAAAAGTTTCTCTCTTAGGAAAATGGAGTTCAGAAATGTCTCCTCTGTCACGTTCCCCAAAGGGCATCATTGTTTATTTCCTCTTTACCTTTTCACCTCTGCTTGCCCTGTTTGTAATGTGGAGTTTATGATGTAATTATATCTCACACAGCTGAAATTGTCCCCTTATCACCAGACTGATTACACTTAACAAGGCATAAACTCCCTCTCTCATTCTCTGCCAGGAGTCCAATTTTAAGCTCTAATTGTTTTATAGGCCTTTTGCACTCAGGAGAGAGGAAAAAAAAAAGAAAAATTGGTTGCCATTTACATATGTTGTGTAAGGCACATTTCTCACCCTCCCATCCACACGAATGCCTCTTGGGGACCGCCCAAATGACCAACAACCCTACAGCTTATATGCTTCAGTGCTTTCCTAATGATTGCTAGAAGCTTCAGCTTTTCTCTTTCTCAAGTATAAACTGTTTCTTAGAGGTGAACAGCAAGAGCCCTGTTCCAGGGAGAGAGATGTAGTTTCTGCTCAGGGTCAAGAGCAGACAAGGCTGGCAGCAAGCAGAAGAGCACCTAGTTCTGTTCTGACCACCGTACATACAAGGGCTCAGAGAGGACACTTGGTCCTGAGCTAAAGGTAGGCAAGCAGGGAGTTACATGGGCCATCTAGGACCCTCCAAAAATCTGGATCTGTAGGAGAGTAGTACTGGGATTTCACAAACAGCACCTGGATTATTCATAGAATCAGAGAATCACGAAGGTTGGAAAAGACTTCTAAGATTAGCTAGCTCATCTGCCAGCCCACCCCCACCATATCCACTGACCATGTCCTCAGTGCCACATCCACATAATTCCTGAACACCTCCAAGGATGGTGACTCCACCATCTCCATGGGCAGCCTGTGCCTGTGCAGCACCACTCTGAGAAGAAATTTTTCCTAATATCCAGCCTGAACCTACCCTGGCACAACATTAGGCCATTCCCTCTTGTCCTGTTACTGTTCTCTGGGAGAAGAGGCTGACCCCCACCTTACAACAACTTCAATTCTTGACATCTTTTCCAATTGTTTTCCCATTGGTATCTTTACCTGCTTCCCATTTTCCTCATTGAAAAATAGGGATACAAAGTGATAGCTACAGACAAAAGGCATCCTTATTGTTATCTTTCTTTGTAGTAACTTATAAATGAAATCTGTCTAGCCCTTTGGAAATATCTTGACATAATGTAATGACTAGTCATGAAAGGCTGCCATTGCCATGTAGACTTGCCTTGCAGAGGTGTTAAAATATGCTGACTATCACTTGCTTATTCAATTTAGGCCTTTTTTAATTAGAGTTTACATGTATTCCAGAAGTACCTATGAACCAGTCAAGAAGTGGATTGTTCTCATGCTAGATACTGTATAATTCCAAAGGAGCAGATATGCTGCATATAGTTCACCAAGGGTGTCAGTAGGTATCATTTCTGCCAACAAATCCCAGTAGTCCAGGCCGAAGAAGTGCAGGGCTAACAAGGAAGAATGCACACACAGGCAGGGAGAAGCAAATGTCAGATCAGCCTCACAGTTTTGTTTTTTTTTATCATTCTGAGAGACAAACCTTCATGGATTTATGTTTTCAGATGGAGATGCACTAAAAGAAAAGCGGCAACATAAAACAACATGACCTGAGTGAGGAAGAAAAGCAGGTAAAGGAAGGAGGAGCTCATGATGGCAATTTTCACAGCATTTAGGGCTTTGAATCATGAAATCATAGAATATCATCAAGTCCAGTCATCAACCCAACCACATAATTACCACTAACCATATCCCTCTTTGCCACATCCACCCAGTTCTTGAACATCTCCGGGGACAGGAACTCCACAACTTCCCTGGGCAGCATACTCCTGTTTGTTGATAGTAGTATTCTGCAGCTTGTCTGCATCCACCTGTTGCAGACCATGTTCAGATTTCAAGGGTAAACTTCTGGTCTTTTAGGCATGTGCACCACCTTGCGCAGTAATAGTCTCTGCTATCTGAGCAGATGTACTGCAGTAGCACAAGCAAATGAAAGGCAACAATGCTAAGAAAAAGAGCTCATGTAAGGGAGAGCTGGGTGGCCTATCAAAATAAGGAGCAAAGACCACCACAGGGAGCAAAGTGGTGTCATGCTCAGAGTAGAGAGGCCCCTGATGACAGTTTTTTCTGTCTTATCTGGCCCTCCTCCAGTTCCTTTGGCTGCTAGAGCTGGCTTATTCTGCAATAGCTTATTCTATTTTCTCCTTTCTTCCCCAAGCTCACTTGGCCCTAGGGATGTTCAGTGCCCTATTTGCAGTCCAAGCAAATAGCCTTTCATAAAATCCAAGCCAGATGCCCAGCTGGTAAACAAATCACATAGCTCAATTGACTTCTGTGGTGCTATGACAATTTACAGCAGCTGAGGCTCTGGTTCTGTAAACTGCAGAGAGCTTGGAGGGGAACCTGAAAGGGCTGTGTACACCATAGGTTGAGGATGTATATCAATGTGTGAAAAACTGTGAAGGGCTTTGGAGAAAGATGCTGTGAAGCAAAGCTGAGGAGCACAATTAAAGCAAGAGGGCTGCCAAGAGAAGAATACAGAGGAGCACTGTGGGTTAGGTGTGATGGGAAATAATTAAACCCACCAGGGCACACAGGCTTGTTTCCTGACACACTTGCCAATATGGTGATGATGGAGAATGAAAATGCACTAGATGTCATTACATCAATCCCATATGGATGGCATTTTTAGAGCATCTTGTGGATTCTTATAGTGACAAACAAATCCAAGCATACATGTGGACATGATAGAGCATGAAGGCTGGCTACAGGCCACGGGCACCAGTGTGTGCCCCGTAAGGAAAGCATCAGGAGGGGAGTTGTAGGGAGCCTGCTATTGTTTCATTGTTTACTCTGGTTTCATTAATATCTTCATTAAATATTTGGAACAGTTTGGAGGAATGAGCAGAGAGGATGTGAGAACCTGCTTTCAAAGGCAGCCAAGGAGGAAAAATTACAAACTGAGAACTGAAATTGAAACAATGGGAAGAAATTACCCAAATGAAATATTCAGCTTGGCAAAAAAAGTAACTGAGGAGATCAAGGGAGATAGGGAGGGAGGAAAATAACCTAAACCACAGGTGCTTAATAGGAAAGAGAGCTGTAACACTGGAAGATGACTATGGGTCATAATAGAGGGCAAACTGCACATGACTTTGGCAAGCAATAAAACACTTTTCTCCATGCACAGAAGCACTGTATGCATTATACAGCAGCAAACCCTGCTCTTCTTTCTCTATAGATGCCACACCTAAACTATTATTTTCAGTTCTGAGCACTTCAATAACCAAAAGCTATTGACAGAGCAATATACATTGATTACTGGAATGAAGACATCTAATTACAAGGAAAAGTGGAAAGAGCAAAGTGTGGATCAGTTCACTAAGCAGTGACTAAAAATAAATGGGATAATAGCTGACATGTATTCAGAGATAAAGGAGGGACAGCAATATTACAGGAAGGAATAGAAGTATAATTAAGGATAAAGGAAAAAAATAATGTGTAAAGTCTCAGGAAATTCTACAAGGTAGTGATAACAAGTTCCTTTTTGTAATAAGTTTCCCCTATGGAAAGTAGTGGATCTCTGCGACGTGGGATATTGAAAGGTGCCATAAATAAATGAAGATGTTTTGTAGGGAGCAAAAGCGTACCTGCTAGAAAGGAATAGTTCGTAAGACTTCCTAGCACCACTGAGAACAGAGTCCAGCAGTATAAAAGACTAGAATAGTCAGCCTTGCTGCAAGTGAGGATCAAGGCACTACTAGCAAATTGTCCAAAGGCCAGTTCTGATGAAGGGATTGGGTGAGTTTGCAGGGGCTGTATGTAAAGCCACTGTTTGCTTAGTAGCTGCCTGTGTTTTCCTGGCAGAGGCCAGTGCTACTCTGTGCATATCCGTATCAGGGAGTGCCATCCAGCCGCACCTTTTGTTAAGCCACTACTGCAATGCCACCCCAAGGCTGAAGGAAACAGCTGCTATCCACGCGGACTGCTTACGGATGGGGCTAGAGGACTTATTTCTACCTTGTACCAAGTTTGTGCATGTTAGCGCATTGCGAAAGTACTTCAGCTGTTTGGGCTCTCAAGATGTCGCACTTGCAGCCCAGAAGGCCAAAAGTATCCTGAATTGCATCAAAAAAAAGGTGTCCAGCAGGGTGCGGGAGGGGACTGTCCTCTATTCTGCGCTCATGAGGCCCCATCTGGAGTACTGCACCCAGGACTGGGGCACAGAAACATCATATGATAAATTCTCAGCTACAAAACGCTGTTGCCTTGGGGAAGGGGGAAAAGGGAAAAAAAGGAGAAGGGAGATGGGCCTAGGAACAAAACAGTGGCAACGATCTGAGGAGGAAAGCTAATTTACTAAATAAGATATCAGAAAGCAAGATAACACAATATAATACAATATAATTGGAATTGAGGCTAATGAATCAAATAAAATGAGTGAGAGAAAGTGTCCGATAAACTGAAGGCCTTATGGTAACGCTGAAGGCGGATGGCTGCAACAAACACCCACTGCTGGGCTCGATCCTGAAGGGAAGAGGGATGGTCCTGTGACTGCAGTTTTTATCTTTCCCTCTGAGCGGAAACACGTAGAAATGCAAAGCATTGTACGGTCCTCTGGGGAATGTAGTTCCTCCTCTCTTCTGAGACAAGTATACCCAGAATTATTGATCATCCATGCAGCTAGAGCATTAACTCTTTAACTCCCAATACACAACATGATGTTATGATGTGGAATATCGATAATATAACAAAAAACATAAAACCATGACACTGGGTTAGATGTTTAGAGGAAATTCATTACTCGGGGGGGTGATGAGGCACTGGCACAGGGCACTCAGAGAAGCTGTGGGTGCCCCATCCCTGGAGGCACTCAAAACCAGGTTGGATGGGGCCTTGGGCAGCCTGAGCTGGTGGGTGACAACCCTGCCCATGACAGGGATTTGGAATTGGATGGTCTTCAAGGAATCTTCCAATCTAAGCCTTTCTCTGATTTTATGGTTCTGTGATGAGCCTGTCTCGCCCCTTCACTACCATCAGCCTTGCATCTGATTAACTGTTTTTATTTCAGTGGCATTACAGTTTCCTGCCCTGTAAATTAAAGGAGGAAAGACATTCCATTTGACTCACCATTCTACAAGACAGTAGAGTGTTAATCTGAAAGTGGAGTGAATGAGATCAGAATTCAGCTTTATTCTTCTCTTCATACCTCTTACTCTCCTCTTCATTTTGTGGCCAGAAGGACAGAAAAGCCTATATATTTCCTCCACTTCAATTGATATGATCTGCCCCCAAGGGACTCCTCCTTTTTGTATTTCCTCAATTTCCAGGGCCTTCTTCTTTTAGACTCTCCTTTTCCATTACTCCCCAATTATTGTGTCTGATAAAAAGATCAGTTATTCCACTCAATCTTCCCCAGAGAACTCCAATTCTGAGTGGATAGAACATGTCTAACCTGCTATCAACCTGTGATAAACACTTCTGCTAAAAAGAAAGCTCAACCTAGGAATCTGGAGCCAGACTGAGGCCCATCTGAAACCTCCCCATTTCACATGGAATTGTGCATTTTTATAGGTGTTTTTTTTCATAATGCAGTGATCTAAACTAAAATAGGAAATACATCTCTTTCTCTCAGTCTTTTCTTTCTTTCGTTTTTCATCAACGCCTATACAATCAGTGGCAACAAGGTGTTCCATCACAGGGAGAAATCAGTATTAGCATTAGATCTGACACTCCTAAGGCAGTTCTGATTTCCTGGAAAGAGAAACAAATTCGACCCCACTTTACCTTTAGGACTGTGGGCGCAGTACATGATCCAATATGCAAAGGCATTACCAGAGAAGCAAGATAATCTGAAGGGTCATTTTAAGGATGTGCTGGCACTTAGTTGGCTGAGGTTTCTCTTTGTTGTTTTGGAAGGATAACTGGGAAAATAGCCATCATATCTGCAGACAGCATTGCAAATAAGTGGCAAATTATTAGTGTGTATCTGCAAAACACAAAACGTACATCCATCTTGACTCATTATGAAGCACTAATCATAGAACCATAGAATGGTTTGTGTTGGATGAGCCCTTCAAGATCATTAAATTTCAATCCCCTGCCATGGGCACCAAATCAGGCTGCCCAGGGCCCCATCCAACCTGGACTTGAATGCCTTAAGGGATGGGGTATCCATAGCTTCTCTGGGCAGCCTGTGCCAGCACCTCACCAAAATCTATAGCATGTGTCATCACGCATGAGCTTTGCATCTCAGCTCTGTCTTTCCACAAAACCTGCCCTGCACTGCCACCCACCAAGGCAAGCAGCTTATATTACATGAATCCGAAAGGTCACTGGGGTATTTTGATGATGTGCAGCAGTAAAACAGAGAGCAACAGGGAAAAATTAGAACGTGCAAAGTTCTATATTAACACAAGGATTAACTTCTTCACTGCCAGAATGACAGAGAGCTGACTGTGGAGCCTCCTCTGGAGGTATTCAAAATCTATCTCGATGCCTACCTGTGCGGCCTGCTGTAGGGAACCTGCTTTAACAGGGGGCTGGACTCATTGATCTCTAGAGGTCCTTTCCAAACCCTGCAATTCAGCAATTCTGTGTGGTTTCAGACACCTCTTTGCTGAGTCATGGAAGTAGGGTCAGAGAACTCTCCATTAGCAAACCTGATTAGCCAGTCTGCCTCACACATGAACATATATGGCTCAAAATTTTACAAGCGTGTAATTTTGTGTATGTGAGCACGGCTGTGCAGTTACGAAGCCAGTGAGGACCTGCTAAGGAATTCAAAGTCATTCAAGAGAATACCAATCAGAAGATGAACAACTTCAGCTTATCTCAACAGGATTCTTGTCCATGCAGCTCCATCCTGTGTGCAACATATGACAGCTGCCGTAACAGCTGAGGAGCAGCCCTTCCTGTTTTCCTGCTGTTTTTCGGGCTCTGCACATGTTTTGTTTCACCACTCTGTTAACCACAGCATCAGTTCAGAGATGTCAGAGTCACAGGAGCAGCCAGATTGTCCCCTCTCCAGGGCACCAGCTCAAGGGTGATGTCACCTTCCAGGTGACAAAACCAAAAACTTCTCATGCAGGCACATTGCTTATTGGATTGGCTGGGAGACCTCAGGTTCAGGAGTCACTAGGATGTTTGTGACAGCAAGCAGGATGCAGCTGGACTGCCAGTTTGGCACTTAGAAGTAGGATCAGGAAAAAAAACTGGGACTACAAAATGAATCCCTGCAAATTGCTAGGGAGGAAGATTTGTAAGTGCCCCATCTACCTGCTGCTTTTTATTAGGGGTATGTTTCACAAATCATCAATCATTTGCAGCCATAACTCAGGAAGAATATTTGCTGGAGATACAGCTTTCCATAAAGATTTTGGATTAAGAGACATGGATATTTGCAAATGCCATTTTTTTTCAAAAGCTGTCATAACATTATCAGCAGAGACATTAGTTAGGAAACTAAGTTTTCTAGCAACTATGAGGTATCTCCTGACACAGAAAAGATGCAGAGTAGTTGGAGTGGGTCCAGAGGAGAGCCATGAAGATGATCAGAAAGCTGGAGCACCTCTCCTAGGAAGATAGGCTGAGGAAACTGTGTTTATTCATCCTGGAGAAGAGAAAGCTCCAGGGAGACCTCATTGTAGCCTTCCAGTACTTCAAGGGAGCCTATAAGCAAGAGGGAAATCAACTTTTTTACATGGGCAGATAGGTCAAGGTGGAGTGGGAGATTTTGATTAGATGTTAGGAAGAAATTCATTATTCAGAGGGCAATGAGGCGCTGGCACAGGCTGCTCAGAGAGCTGTGGATGCCCTATCTCTGGAGGTTCAAGCCCAGGCTGGATGGGGTCCTGGGCAGCTTGAGCTGGTGAAGGGCAGCTCTGCCCATGGAGAGGTGTGGGAACTGGCTGGGTTTAAAAGTCCCTTCCAAGCCATTCTATTATTCTATGATCTATGATTTTTTGCATGTGGATTTTTTAATGCGCAGCCTGACCTTGTAGGCATTATATCTCTGCACACAATGGCCTTTAAATAGGAACATTTATTTTATGGAAAATAAATAAACAAACCATTTCACAGAGCTTAAGCAGACAAGCTATGGCTGACCAGCCCCACAGAAAGAGACCTCGTTACAATTACAGCCTCAGCAGACCGTGATGATACCTCAGGAGTCAAGGCTGAGCACTGTGCTAGTGCTGTTACAGCAAGGCAAACCTTTTAGCTTCATTGCTTTGGCTGTGCCCTACTGCCATTCTGGGGATTCTCCCTTGCTTATTTATGATTCTGACTTTTTGGTCATGAAATCACAGCTTCCACAAGTATCAGAAGGAGTGATAAGAAAGACCATCAGGCCTAGAGAGATTGTAATCTGGAGTGGGGGAAAAAAATGCATTCCATCTCAGATGAAAAATGCAGGGGGAATGTTGAGGGTGAGGGGAAAAAAAAAGTGATCCATAACAGACATTCAAAAGGAGGGATGAAAAATCAGAAAAGTGTAGAAGCAAAGGAGCCTTGGCAGTGACAGATAGTAAATTCATACATAAGCAGGCCATGAAATACAACATGACAAAAAGCCATAGGAACTTTGCCTCCATAGTCTGGAGGCTGCTGCAAGAGAGAGGAGTCACTGCTCACTTGTGCAGATTCATCCTCTCCTCCTCCGCCCTCCCTGATTGGTACTGGCACAAGACAGGGCTGGGCACCAGTGCTGTGCCAAAGTGCAGTACCCACAGTGAGCAAGACAGCTCTGCTTTGTCTAAGGCAGCTTTTCTCAGCTGGTAAAAGAGGACTTCTTAGGATGGGAGCATGGGGTAGCCTGGAAGAAAGATGTTACGTGACCAGTTTGCAGCAGCAGTAGCAGCAGCTTACTGCTCCTGCAGCCAGAAGTCACATTCCTCCTGTCCCAGAGGTTGTTTCCAGCAGGACGACACTCAGAGCTGAGAGGAAAATTGGGGGAAAAAAGCCCATCTGCTTAGCTTGTCTCAGCAGTGACTGTGGGGATATTAGCAGACAACCAAAAGAGTTCTGAAAGTTGTAGTCAGTAAAGGGGGTTGTGGAGGCTGGAGAGAAAGGTTTATGGGAATGGAAAGGGGGGGAACACTGTTTGACATAATAGCAGGCTGAGAATGACCCAGACTGAAAAACTCCACCAGAGATGTCTACAAAGCCAGAGACACCTTTGGGCAACCACTGGTTCTGGCTGATACCTGCATGTGTTGCTATAATCCCCACCAGATGTGGGCAGGCAAACGCTGCAGCTTCCCCACACCACCTCTGAACAAGGGGTCTGTGACCCTGCAATGTAGAACAAGGTCATTCCTCCTCTCAATTGATGCTACAGGTAATTCCAGTGCAGCAATTTCATCAAAACTGGGATTCAGTCCTGTGTGGTTAAGGCAGCTACATAATGTAGCAGCAGTAAAATAGATTTTTTTCTGACTGTGCCAGTACTAGAAACCTTCCAGTTATCATCCCACTGCAGAAATGGCCTGCTTGGATTCCAAGACTCCAGGGAAAATTGCCCAGAATTTGTTTCAGGAGGAGAGTGTGCCATCCTCTGATAACTACCTGCAGTGCAAAGTGCTATAGCTGGAGCAGTGAGTGTATGAACCTGCCTTTAGCATATGATCAAGTAGATTTCCCAGATTTGAGAGCACTAATGCAAAAGCCATTCCATGCATTTAGCTATCCTTCTGCATATTCAACCTTCATACATGCCAATGGAGGTGGAGAAGTGCTGCATTTTTTTTACAACTCATTATTTGTTGCGGGGCCTGCTTCTGGCAGTGAACAGTGATTCAGGCTGCATACACGTCATTTCAGCTTGCTGCCCACTGGCAAGAGCAAGCAGTCAAATGCATGCTGAAAAACACTTCTCACAGGTGGTCCTCCATGAGCTGAGGCCCAGTGGGGTGTGGAAGTAACATCTCTGCCCTTTGCATGACCATGTTACCAGATATCAGTCCAGCTGAACAGCAAATAAAAACATAACAGCAGGAGAGGGTTGTAATATTCGCTTTGTACATTGTTTTCTGTCACATCACAGCTTCCATGGAATAGCAGTGAGATGTTTGATTTTGCCTGTCTGGATATATATCCTCTCCTTCCCTCTTCCTGTTGGAACAGCTCATGGCCATTTGAGGGCACTGAGATGGAAATGAGGTTTTATGAATGCTGTTGCCAATGAGAGAGCCCAGGTCAGCCTGCAGCCACCCATCAGTCACAGGTGAAGATATCCTGCTCTTTATGTGGGATGACCTTTGGGAAGAGTCCACAAAGACATCTCCAGGCTGCTGAAGCTGGCAATGTCCTTTCCCAGACCAAGCAACAGTGTCTGAGGGAAATGGAGGGGTTACCCAGAGCAATGTCTGTGAATGGACAAGATTTTGGAGGCTGTTCAGAAGGCCGTTAGAGACAAGAGTTCATTTTTAGCCAAAATTATTGGATCTATTCATTGATCCATGCACCATAAGAAGCAAGAACAGCTTCACAGAAAATACATCATGCATGCAGTAAAATGCACACAGTATGTAACAGATTCTGAGAAAGAAGAGCGGGTAGTGCTGTACTCAGGAAAACTGTTGGCAATTATTCACTGAATGTGGGGCACAGAATGAGAAAGGATGAGCACAAGAAGATCAAATAAGGGTTTTTCCACACAATGTATCCCCTAAACACTGTGCATAAAGTCACTTGGCAAAATATCTCCAATATACAGTTTCTTCCTCTACAGCACAACACAGAATCCAGAGAATATGAACTTCCATGAAATACTGAAGCATCTCTTTGAAAACCCATAGCACTTATCCATCCCAAACATAGTCTATATTCATTAATCAAACTTATTGCTTAATATGCCCCCACAAGACCATCTTTGGTACTGATCAAAGTTCATCAGACTGAGACCCAGTGCTCCTCAGGCTTTGGAAAACAACTTGCTGTGTATCTATGTCATTCCTGGAGCAAATCTGGGATGTTCAATCCATCAAGCTCCATTTCTTGTTTTAGTGTACCAAGGGGAGCACCACCTTGCTTTGTAGCGTGGTGGGAGTCTTGTAGTATACCAGTGAGGGAACCCACAGCCTTCACTTATCAGTATTTACACTGAGTTGCTCATCCCCAGGTACCAGAAAATTCAGTAGTATCCCAAGGGATACAAGGGGTGAGCAAGCCTTGGGCGAGCTCCTGTCCTCCACTCACTTGGGTTCTCCCTGGCAAAGAGCTGCGCCACATGGATGGAGAGCTTGTACTTCCCTTCTGACTCATCTCACTGGCAACAAAAAAAAAGGTCAAAACAGGGAAAGGGGGGATCCCACAGCACCAGGCAGACAGGATGGGGAGAACTGTTCCCTAAACAGCAGGCTGAAGTGATGGAATTTGCTCTTCTATTTTTAGCAGAGGAGGAGCAACTTCATTCCCACCTGTTTTTCTCAGCCATAACTTCTGGATTTCAGTTTCTGAGACATTCAGTCTGCAGTCAGTTTAAAATACATTAACCATCGCAACTACACAGCATACAGTTCATCAGCACTGCTTTAAAGGAACTACTTTAGCTACATTCTAAAAGCTTCTAAAACATTTCTTTGGAAGTAAGACTTTGGATAATAAGGGAAACTGAACTGACAGATACTCCCAGGGATTGCTGCAGCAAGAGGGATCAGGTTAGTTTTCATCACCTATGAATCTAACACTTCATATTCATTTTTTCATTCATTTTTCCATAATTATTCCTGTATTTGCCAATTACCAGTACCACAGTATCGTGTATTCAAACAAACTGAAGTCTTCCTGGCCTCACCTTGCATCTCATTAGATCCAACAGTGAAATCATTGTGCTAAATTTGTGCCTTCCTGTTTATTTCTACCTTGCCAGATTGCAAGGAGCTGCAAACTGTGTGTTCTTTATAAATAATGATAGCGCTTTGCATTTATATAACTTTCCATCTGTGGATCAAAGAACTACACAAAACAAGGTTTGATGTTCACGGTTTATTATCATTTTCACTTCAAGCACCGTGAGAGAGGAAGCACGAAGTTAAAGGTTCCCATTTACAAGCTAGCTTCATTGGCTAGGGAAGGGCTTCTTTTGATTCTCTGATTTGATAAGCCCAAAGAGATTTAAAAGTCCTGAGGCCATACCTGAAATGAAGAGAGTAGGCACCATAGAACCATAGGATGGCTTCATTTAGAAGAGACCTTAAAGCCCAGCCAATTTCAGCCCCCTGCCATGAGTAGGGCTGACACCCACCAGATCAAGCAACCCAGGGCCCCATCCATCCTGGCCTTGAGGCAGCCACAGCTTCTCTGGACAACCTGTACAAGTACCTCACCACCCTTTGAGTAATGAATTCCTTCCAAACATCTAATCAAAATCTCCCCTCTATTAGTTTAAGCCCATTCCTCCTTGACCTATCACTATCTGCCCATGTGAAAAGCTGATTTCACTCCTGTTTATAAGCTCCCTTGAAGTACTGAAAGACTGCAATGAGATCTCCCTGGGGTCTTCTCTTCTCCCACATGAACAAGCCCAACTCCCTCAGCCTGTCTTCTTAGGAGAGGTACTCCAGCCCTCTGATCATCTTCATGGCCCTTTTCTGGACCCACTCCAGGTCTACATCTTTCTTGTATTTGGGGCCCCAGTCCTGGATGCAGAACTGCAGATGATGTCTCTTAAGGGCAGAGTAGAAAAAAACAGTCACCTCTCTTACCCAATGCCACCCCTCTGCTGAGTCCAGGATATTCTTAGCCTTCTGGGCTGCAGGCATGCACTGCTGGCTCATATTATGTTTTTCTCCTATCAGAATCCCTAAGTCCTTCTCAGCAAGGCTGCATTCAGTGAGTTCTTCCAGTTTGTATACATATCTGGGATTGTTCCAACCCAAGTGCCACAGCTTGCACTTGTCCTTGTTGAACCTCACTAGGTTCTCATGGGCGCACTTTTCAAGCTTGTCCAGGTCCCTTTGGATGAAATCCCTTCTTTTTGTTGTCCAAACTGCACCACTCACCTTGATATCGTCTGCAGACTTGCTGACGGTACACTTGATCCCATCATCTGTGTCACTGATATAGATTTTGAAGAGTAACTGTCCCAAGACAGACCCCCTAGGTACACCACACATCACCAGCCTCCATCTAGATATAGAGCCATTGACCACAGCCCTGTGGCTGCAGACATCCAACCAAGAAGGGTACCCATGACCCTCTGGACACCAGCTTTACCAAAAGCCAAGGGCATTACAGCATGTGCAGGTTTTGCCACAGTGAGAAGTTGAGGGAGAGCCTGCCTTGTCTCTGCAGGCAGACACTGGGTCACCTCAGGCAAAGCAGAGCAAGGTAGCTATGTTATCCAGACTGCTGGCCCAAACACACACAATGCTGCTCAGAGGGGTTTGGTGAAGTGGATGACTTCCTCTAAGATTAGATGCTGAAAACCAAATACCAATAACAGGGAGAGACATACATAGCAAAATTACCCTTCTAAGCAGCAAGCCTGGAGTGACCGCTCAGTGAAGCCCAAGCAGACTTTCTGGCTGTCACCTCCAAGACTGCATGAGCAAAATCATTTCTGAGTCAGCAGTCACCTCCTATTCCAATACTTTTCATCAGTGCCTTGCTGTTTTCTCCCTCTAGTACACACAGCTTAAAGTCAGTATGCCAGGAGGTAGCACCTCAAGTCAATGGCCTGGAAATTGCTCAAGGTGCCATTTGTTTTGTGACAGTTTAATGCTTACATGTTCTAATGCACAAGGGAGAGCCAAGGTGGGAGTGAAGGAAAGCAGAGATGCCCTAGAAAATATCAGTGGTAATTTTTAAGGCTCTGAAAGGAATTTTAAGGAGATAGGAGCAAACTAGTTGGCAGAAGAAACCACTTTTAGACTAAGTACTTCCTTTCAAGCTGGCTTCTTTAAGTCTCCTTTAAAGAAATCTTGCCTTGCTCCCTCCCTCCACTTTTAGACATTGCTTTTCCCTTTCAAAGCCTAAAACATGGTGATTTTGAGCAGCTCTTCCTTTATCTACTGACTGGAGATGTATGCCAAATAAATACTCTGTATCCCCTGATGTGCTCTTATCCATCAAAGAACAAGTATGGCTTTAGGCAGAATTAAATCAATTCTGCATTTTGTACTGCTTCCTTCTTCCCCCCTTCTTACCAGCTGGCCATAGAACACCTCCACTCGCACACAAGGGGCACAAAATTTGTTTGTCATGGCATGTAGTCACCTCAGAAGAGTCAGAGTTTAAATATGGCTGCAGGAAATACAAAGATAAAGAGCTTGTAGGCAGCTAAACTGTGGAAGGAAGCTCAATGCAATATCCTTAAATAAGGAAAACTGCACTTCTGGGCAATGACTGTACTTCAAGAATATACTTTAAATTAACTTTGCTGGAATATGTAAAACTACTGGGTATGTTATATGTGTGACAGCATACCAACCCATATTTTCTCCATATGACCCAGTATCCTACACCTCTTATATAAGATGCCAAATCCCACATGCTCCTGACACACCCAGCCCTTGCCAGGGGTTTCCTGGGGTATTTATGCTCAGTTTCTCACCTTCCCTGGAATATGAGGCTTCACATTCACGCTACCTTGAAACCAGAATCAGTCCCAAGCCCTCACCCAGACTAAGTATTTTATTTGTATAATTTTCCACTGCTCACAGCAAGTGGCCAGCAGGAGAACTGCTGGTTTACCTGTCATTCATTCTTGGTGTCATGTTCTTGTTGCTGCCTCCCTCCATCACTGTTTCCAGGGATGTCTGGTCTTTGGAGGACGCTCAAAGATATCAAATCCCAGTGTCTCAGTGATGATCCTGCTATAAGTTTACAAGCTCTTCTCCTAGCACAGATGGATGACTCAGTCCTTGGAGGGGCTGTGCTGGAGCGGAAGATCTCCCAGTGCCATCGGTAAGAAGGCAAACTTGAAGAGATAAATAGCACTTACACTGGGCCTGTTTTGATACAGAAAAATTCCCCCCGTTACACATAAGTGTAACTGACCCAGACTCTGGGTCCTTGCCAGACACACTGCCAAAGAGGCAACAAGACAATTACAAAGAACAACAAAGAAAAGGCACATGCCCTGAGAAAAGGAGGGTGCAGAGCTGGCAAGTCACTCTCTGAATACAATGCAATTCTGTAAGTCTCAACAACACCAATCAAGAACTGAAGATTTTAATCTTCTCTGTAATTAACTTTATCCAAACGAGCAGTGTGCTGACTGGCTTTGTATGGGAGTCTTCTAGCAATTTAATGTGCCTTTAAAATGACTTGGCGCTTCTAGAGGAAGAGGAGAGGGAGAAGAAGATTGATGCAGTGCCAAGCATTTACTCCCACTAATGAAAAGGAACTGCGAGGGCTCTTTGATCATATATTGTACCCTATTCAATAGGTGCTATTCAATGGAAACGCTGTTGTTACCCCTACATTTTCCAAACTGACAGCAAAATAAAATACTTCCCAACACATATGTAGCATGCAGTGCTAACTGAATGGCAGAGATATTTAAATTACATCTGCAGTGTGTTAAAGTGCAATGTGGCATGAAATCTGTTTCACTCAGACTAAGGCTGTAGAAATGATTGTCCCTGCCTATCTGGACTGCCCTTGGCTCCAAGATATGCATGATGCCTTGGCCTGACAATGCTCTGCATGTTGATGCACAGAGGCTAGTGCTGGGAAAGGCTCTTGATTCTTTGAAGCTTTTCGTTTGAGGAGGGAATGTATTGCTAAATGACTTGCTGTGACTGCCTTGGCCATTTTACAGTCAGTCACCATCCCCGGAGGATTTAAAGAAAAGGTTAGGTGCTGCGCTGAGTGACACAGTTTACTGATGCGGTGGTGATGGATTGGTGGTTGGACTAGATGATCTTAGTGGTCTTTACAACCTTAATGATTCTATGATTCTATGATCTCAGAGCTTGGGGTGGAGCTGAGAGTTCTGAGACAGTGTGTCTATTGGTGAACAGAGGCTAGGAAATACTTTATGGCAATGCTTGGCCATAGTCAGTTGGCTTAAATGGTACATAATTTCCTGTGGTTAATGCTTCCTGTTGGTTGGCTTTGACCGTAGTCTCACTCCATGCTTTATTCATGCTCACAGAAAAATTTCTTAGAGGTAGCAATTTTTCCCCAGTGAGCAATGAGTAGCACAGAGATTGTGATGAAATGCCTGCGCACAACCATGTCTTTATGCTGAGAGCTCTGCATGGTGTCAGAAGGCCAGGATTAGGTTTGTACCTCTAGTAGATGTGTAGGAGTAACTTGTATGGCGTCATGAGGTTAGTTGTACATCTCAAGAGTAACACAGGTAGAGCAGGACCACCAGTTCAGGAAGGATAAGCATAGGGTGACCAAGGTAAAGTGAGCAGCAGTGCCTCATCATGCAACAACCTTTCAGTGCAGCTCAGATTTGTTTCTTAACACCCTTCTCTGTTGCACCACTTACAGTTCATGGATCACACAGTCCATTACTGTCTGACGCATTCCTTCCCTGGAGACACAACCATGTTACTGTTCTTGTAAAGGGAGTTACATAATGGAGAGTTCTTTTTGGATGGGATTTAGTGCCTATGAGGTCAACGTCTTAATGAAGATCCTGCTGATACGCACGCCATTGCCTCATGCTGGCCACATGCCAGCTGCTTGAGTCTGCTCTCTGTGCTGAACCTGGTATCAAATGTTCAAGTCAAACCACACCATGTGTCAGCACAGGCAAAACCCAGAGTCAGTGCAGCAGTGCAAACACTAGCTGGTGCAGGCCAGAACTGTGCCTGAGAAGCCTCTAACATTTTAACAGGATAGACAATCATACTGTCATATTCCAGTGTTCCTGGGTACTGCTTAGTTTGCTGTTGTAAATGCAGTCACCTTGTCCCAGTCTGCTAAAACTATATTTCCTTGCAAGTACCTTTCCTGATACTTTCATCTTCTCTCACAGCTTTGGTAATAAACAAACCAATTCACCACCTGTTAGGAAGACTGCTAGACCTGTGAATATTAACACTGAAAAAGAACAGAAACAATGATGCATGTCTGAGATTAAATAGTTCATGATCAGAAATACGAGAAAAGCTAGAAGTGAGGAGGAAAGAGAAGCTACAAGCACTTCAGACTCACAGATAGGTACTGCTGCCATCAGTCATGATACGATCAAGGGGGAAGTGCCATATTTGCATGTCAGTGAGCTCCAGTGACGCTGAGCACCATGATGGAGGAGAGATCTCCATCCCCTTCATGTCAGAGAAGAACCTCTCTGTCTGCATCATGTTTCTGCATGCCCCGTCCACCCAGGCACCAAAACCACAACTCACAGCACCTGCACCAAGCTTATTCATCTACCTGGAGAGAGTTTCTAGGATGCTAAGATAGCTTAATCCTGGGCTGTGGTCTGCAGGAATTAATTTGAAGCTAGTGAGAACGTGACGGTACACTTCTGGATAGACCAAAGTATTGTTTGATCTCCCTTTATCTGTATTCCATGCTTTTCAATATAAGTGGCCAAGGGAGTGAGTGCTCTTCTGCACTGAGAGCTTCACTGTGGGAAGCCAGGCCTCTTTATTACTCAACAGCATCTTATTTAGCAGCAAGCTCTGCTGAGTTCAGGGGCTTTATCCCAGGGTAAGTCACTAATTAAAATCAACATGCTCCACTCTGTTTTACAGTTTATTAACTTAGCTTTGTTTTGTAGACAAATCTAAGGATTAACTCTTATTGTTTGCCTGCTTTGAGGCCTTTTTTTTTGTTGTTTAAAAGTAGGGCATTTATTGAGAAATCATTGACCGAAGTTGCCTTGTGCTCCCTGTGAGAGAATCTGATAATGAGATGAATGCCTGAACTGCTTTGAAATGGACAGATCAATACTACAATATGAAAGTGAGAAAATGATTTAGGGTTAGAGGTGGCAAGCCTTGTTCTGATCTCACACGGGACATAAATCAGATACTATACCACTGGAGTCAGTACCAGTGCCTTCGGGTAGATCTGTTAACGCAATCCTGAATCAAACCCAATGATTTTCAGAGTTGTGGATAGTGAGGAGGGTTTGTTAAATGGGACAACAAAAGTGAATGAGATAATATATGAGTCTATTACAGAATGTTGAAGGAGAGAGCCCTGTTTTTCATTTTGCTTAACATTGAGATGCCGTTTATTTCTTCTGGGGGGAGGGGAAAGTGGCAGAGAACATATTTTTGCATTTATTTATGAAATGAGCTGAAGTGTACCATCCCTGTATGTGTACGTAATACAGCCAAGGCTCCATGGGGCAAAAAAATCTAAATTCTGTTTCAGGAGAAATCCTTTGAGTCACTCCAGTGGTGGAAGGAAGGGTTTCAAAGCTGAGCTAGCCTAAAGAAGTACTCTTTGATGCAGTCTTCCTTTGGCCTGAGGAGCTAACTCATATCTGCCAGACTGCCTTGGGCAGCAGTTTTTGTTGTCTCTAAATATCTCTCTCCATAACAGCCTTAATTTTTCTTTTCAGAAGGAAAAGGTTGGTGACCCCTCAGCATTAAGCAGGCCTGTAATTGCTACTGGCCACTGAGCGTGTGGCACCAGGAACACACTCCCTAATTACCAAAGCACCTATCCAGCCTGTCCCACTTACAGTGTGACTTACTTTTTAGCTACTTTGCAGCAGACTTATTCCTAGTGTCGCTGCCCTGCCTTGCTCATTACTTCTACTGTGCAACACGCGCTTCAGTGCAGCAGCATCTGGATGATTGTCTGTAAAGGCAATCCCCTTCCTTCCTTAGACAAGCAACAGCCACATCAGGATTAAAGTGTTCATTTAAGAGCGATCAAGTTTACATGTGTTGTGTTTTCTTTTATTTTACCAAAGGAAACACATGAGTGAGTGATTAAAGCAGACACTTGGGTCGGCGCAATTCATTGAGATTGCTGTTGTTTGTTTTGATGAGATTCTAGTCCGCAGCAAATTTCCTCCCCGTGATTAGCCTGGTGTGGAATACACAATGCTCACTTCACTGGAAGAAGACCTGAGGAGAGCACAGACAGCATGTTTATGCACCGATGTGCTTGATTATTTATTGCAGTGTCATCTCCGCGGGATAGCACAGGTTAGTGCAGGGGTTGCAGCTAATCCGCACCGGAGCTGATATTGAGCCCTCTGTCAGGCATTTCAGGATTATCCTGGCTGGAAAAACAGAGCCAGTTCTCACTGAACTGATCACCCCTGCACCCCACAAATGATCCGTGGCAATTTCTAGCCCTATTTGATAGTCACAGATTCTCACCAGGGAAAAACAGGGATTAACTGCAACAATATGTGGCTGCCCAGAACGTTTCCCTCTCTGTCAGGGATTTCTGACTGCTGTTGCAGTTTCAAAATTATGCTGAGTTTTGTGAAGAGAAAGGTTAGCCAAGAAGAAAGTCCACATCCCAGACCTCCTCTCTGTTTCCCTGTCCCCACAGATTTAGGTGGTGGCATCTCCTCCCCAAACAAACATTATTCCCTGTTATCTCAAGGCAACACAGAAAACTCGCCTCCCAACAAGGGATTTGCAATGAAAAATGTGCTTCTGCTGCAGCATTAGGAATGGACTCAAATCAACTTAAACACAGCAAGTTCGTGACTCGCATGCTGCCTGCCTTGAGCTGCTCTTCCAGCTGTGTTCCATCTGTGCCTACAGCCCATCTGGAGGACCACCTCCAGGTCACCACTACATGCAGGCCAACATTCCTTTAAGCACAGATGGAGGGTGGGAAGCTACACACAGCATCCTCTCAGATTGTTTGTCACCCAGTGGGACAATTGATCCCAACTGGAACAAGGCTGACAACGTCCAATGTGCCGACAGTGCAGAGGCACAGCCAAGAACCCAAAGAGCTGATCTAGCAAATTATCAGCCCTATGGAGGAGTGCACCTGTTTGCTCTCTATCCTCTTTCCCCACTACAGCCTACCAGGAAGGGTCTGGGTGAATCTGGGCAGGACTCAGCCTTTTAACCTCTTCTGTGCCAGCTTTTGTTGCCATGCTTCCAAAGGGGTGTCCATATTTTTCCTGGCTGAGCAGCTCAGTGCCACTAGACCAGAGCAAGTTATTTTATTATTTATGCATATAATCTGTATTTATAAGCAGAATCATAGAAGTGTTTGAGTTGGAAGGGACCTTTAAAGGCCATCTGATCCAGCTCCCCTGCAGTGAACAGGGACACCTACAACTAGTCAGCAGATGTCCTTTCAGCTCAGTTCCCTGTTGTAGAGTGGTCCCTTGGTGAGGGACATCCACTGCAATGGGAGCAGCTCCAGCATTGCAGAAGGTATGACAGGTTTGCATTTGCCCAACAGGTCACACAAAAGGCAACTCAGATGTAACTCAGATATCCATAGTTAAATGGACAGTATGTTTGCAAGGAACATTCAGCTTTGCCGTGCTGCTGAAATGAGCCTGCAGCCCATCCCTGTGCCCCTAACCCAGCCCATCACTGAGCAAATGTCATGCCCATGCAGCAGTAATTCGGCCTCACCTGCTCTGTGCCTACAGAGAGATCCTTGTGTCCTAAAGGGAGCTTCAGTAAAGCTTAATCCATGGCAAACAAGGCAAGGGAGATAAGGGAGGAAGGCATTCCCTTTGGAAAGCAGGTTCATATAAATAACCTACCCCTCAGAGTGAGATGCTGTTGTCTTTATGGCAGCACATGGAACAGAGGAGGCTGTAAGAGGGGAAGCCAGTATTGCAACAGCATTCTTTCCTGTGTCATTTAGCTTAGGCTTCTACTGAGAGCAACAGGAGAACCTGGCTGAAGTGGGATCAGATTGGCATTCACATCTCAGGTACATGGAAAAACACTAGCACTGAAAAGGCCCTCCCCGAGTGAGCGACCATCACAGTGTTCTGGTTCTGCTCATTTTTTGAGCTAATTTGCCCACAAGTCTTGGCCTTCAGGGAAGTGAAGGAAAAAACAAAAAGACATGAACATAAACTGTCAGCCATTCTCACTCTTAAACCAATTGTTTAATTTGTTTGGCAATTCTATTTTTTCCTATCGCTTTGTAATTAGAATATTGTACAAAGTATAAGATAACATTCAATCACTGTAAAATAAGATTTAATTATGTCATGATTAGATTCATTAGTTAATATTTGTATAGCACACTGAACTCACAAAATGGTTAGCTGGTGCTAAGTTCTGATATTGCTGTTTCAGAAAACAGAAGGGAATTCACTTTTGGGAGTGGTAAAAGCATGCTAAGTGTATGCATTTGGGGTGGATCTTCAGCTGGCGTGCAGTAGCACTAGCTCTTTGTCTGTGCCACTTTTCCCCCTCTAGTGATGGGATGCCTTAATCTCCTTACCTTCTACTTTTCAGGATTTCTCTGTAAGAGAGAAGGGGACAGAATCTTCAGTGGAATCTGTTGCAATAGGACAAGGGGAAATGGTTTCAAACTAAAAGAGGGGAGATTTAAACTGGATATAAGGAAAATGATTTCCACAATAAGGGCAGTGAAGCACTGGAACAGGTTACGCAGAGTGGTGGTGTATGTCCTGTTCGTGAAGACATCCAAGGTCAGGCTGGAGGGGATCTGGGCACCCTGATGGAGCTGTTGGTTGTACCTGTTCATCACAGGGGAGTTGAACCAGATGACCTATTAAAGGGTTTATAAGTCGATGACTCTATTTCCACACCTCCAAAGATACCATGTGAACATATGGTGAGAGGCAATCTCAGCCCCTAATCCAATGCTTGCAATAATTGTAATGACATTTTCTCTGCAAAGGGCTGGGACACCACAAAGCTAATTTGGTGGCAGGCTTAGGGATGCAGGCTCCTGGCTTACAAATCTTTCAGTAGCTCTGCTCACACTATGATATATTTATCAAGGCATGGCACCTACCCACAGAGAAAAGGAAATGGAGGAGATCTGAGAGATGATGGTCTTTCTCTGCACTCTGATGTTATTTCTCACCTATGGCAGTTAGTGCTCTGCTAGTAGCAGCTATCACTTTCTCTGTAGCACAAAGTAAAATAAAACCAACATTAGGGTCGTGTTACAGGACACCAGTTATGACATTCCATCAACTTTCTTTCTAGCCAAAGTGAGACATGTGGAATGGAAAACAAGAGGTACTTAGCTCTGCCATTATGAAGTAGACCATTGTCACACCAGGAGCAACATCTTAAGAGTATGCAAGCAAGGCAGTAAATCTGCCTCCTGATACTTTTGCATGGAAGATGGTATGGTCCCTCCAGCAATGTCACTTTGGCTGCTATGCATAGCCTCCTAGGAAGCAATGAATGTGTAATAAGATCCACTAAGAACTGAGTGAAGGAATGAAAATGTAAAAGCTATAGGGAAAATGCGCTTTTGAGAAGAAACCTATCAACATTTAGTAATTAGTGACTCCTAATATATGCAATGAAATGGTTAACCTAATGTGCAAACTTGACTTACGGGAGAATGTAGAAAAAAATGCTACCTGGTCACATCATTATTAGATCACTATCTGCATCTCAACCTGTCATCTGTCTTTTGTGAGAAATAGCACAGCTCACCCACTCTAAGAAGTGCCCTGAGGCTGCAGTCTCCTAAAACTGCCTGCCCTGACCTCCCCGCTTATCTTCAGCACCCAGGAGGCTGAGAGACTACAGTGACATGTCTGGACAGTGCTCTGAAAGGTTTTCTTGATACAGCGACCCAAAAAAGTGCACCTCTTCAGACAAAAAAAACCCCGCAGTGGAGTAGTCCCTGTTTGCCATAGGTTAACTTGCTGAGTTCTTGCCTGCTGCAGTCTTCCCAAGGTTTGTATGAAGGAGCTTAAGTTGTTTGCTCCCTGAGATCAGAGTTCTTCCTTACAGCTCCAGGAATGTCACAGAATCATAGAATCACAGAATCATTAAGGTTGGAAAAGACCTCTTTTTAAGATCACCTAGTTTAACCACCAAACCACCCACACTGTGCCCATTGACCATGTCCCTCAGTGCCACATCCACACTGTTCAGGAACACCTCCAGGGACGGTGACTCCAGCACCTCCCCGGGCAAAGAGTTTTTTTAAGGCATTCACTCATTTCCATCCTCCCCATCCTCTCTCAGGCATGCAGTATTCCTACCAGCGAGCTGGTGTTGAGTTCTCAGTGCCCAGGCTTTCCAATGAACTGGGTAGCACAAGGTTATCCCAGTGCAGTGTCCCTGCCCATGTACATCAAGAATTGCTATATTGTCTGGGTTCATCACTTAGCCTCGCCAAACTCACTTAGAGCATCTTCAGGTACAGGATCACAGTGTTCAGGAAGACTGCATGCAGTCTGTGAGGCATCTACTGAGTGAGACTGCACACCGAAATATTTATCATTGCTGGAGTGCTTTAATTAAGTGGGGCTGTTTGTAGAGTAAATACAGGTGTAAAGCAGCAGCTTCCCACACAGAAACATCTCCCTCCACTAGCTGAGTGTCCTGGTTACAAAGGAGCCCCCCACACTCTGAGAGAGGTGAGGAAGTAATGGGGCTGGCATGGCTAAGACTGGGGCACAGGGAGCCAAAGAGCCAAAACTGATCACAAAACAGCTCCTTCTCCCCATACTGTTCATTTTATCGTAGAATCACAGAATGGTTTGAGTTGGAAGAGAACACTGTAGTTCATCTAATCTATCTCCCAGGGACACCTACAGATAGATAAGATTGCTCAGAGTCCCTCCAGCCTGACCTTGGATGTCTCCAAGCTCAAGACATCCACCACCTCTCTGGACAATTTTGTCTATCTTAGCTCTGCCAGTGGAACTGTGGAGACTGCAGGGAGAACCCTCAAAGGGCTTGTGGTGAGGTACCAGGACAGCATGACAGGCTGGGATTAGCACAGGCTGATCCCTACTGCCAAGGAGGTGTTGTTAGGGCACTTGAAAGAGCAGCCATATTTTCCAAACTGCTGAGCACAGCAGGAACTCTGAAGTTGCCTGCATTTCTTGGAGCCGGCTTCTGTATGAGTTGCTTACACACCTCCATTTCAGTTGCGTTTTCTTTCCTTATTTAAATCAAACAGCAAGCCATAAAACAATGCACCGGTAAAAGGAGCGCCTTTTCCAATGGTGCCTTGAATAAACACTCCTAAAGACAGAGCAAGCAAGGAACCCAGGGCACGCTTCTCTCTCAGCTCACCATCTCCCTGCTCGCTCAGCCAACACTTCCACCTAGCGGCCTGCCCCACGCACGCTGAGACCTCCGTGGCTGTGAGACGCGATCAACATTTTCTGCAGAGGAAAAACGACCATTTTATGAAATAATCACACTGCTTGTTTGCTGGAGTGGGGATCCGGGTGATGTCAGGCCACTCAGTGTTCCCCTTTGAAGCATAGGGCTGATTGCAATGTAACACCATGCAGCTGCATGCAACTAGCATGCATATTATAGAAGTAATCAGTAGTAAATTACTTCTGAGACAATATTCGGTGGCATGTAAATGATTACTTTGGGTAGTCGTTTGGAATAGATGAGTTTTGCAAAGCAATTTTAAATAACCCTAGCGGGGGGCTCTGCTCTCCCGGGGAAGAAGAGCTGCACTGCTCACAGCCAGTACAGAGATGTGCATTCATGCAGGTCAGCCTGGGCTCTGCTCCCTCCCTGCTCCCAGCCCATGTGCTTTCTGCAGTCATATCTCCCCCTCACATGAAAAATATGGAGGCCCTGAAGGCAATGGAGCTGTGAGGAGTCTGAAGTACAAGTCTGATAGGGAGAAGCTGAGGAAGGCTCAGCTTCCAGTTCAGACTGGAAAAGAGAAGGTTCAGGGACCACCTCATTACTCTCTACAATGATCTGAAATGAGACTGTGTTGAGACGATGGTTGGCCTCTTCTCCCAGGTGACAGCGACAGGTCAAGAGGTGATGGACTGAAGTTGCACTAGATGAGGTATTTTTGGATATGAGGAAAAAATTCTTAGGAAGAGAGGTGATGCATTGGAACAGACTCCTCAGGGACATGGTGGAGTCACTGTCTCTGGAGGCGCTCAAGCACCACGTGGATGCGGCACAGAGGGACAAATCTAGTGGGCACAGTGGGAATGGGCTGGCAGCTTTAGTTCCTTAGTTATCTTTTCCAATCTTAATGATTCCATGATTCTCTATTCTATTCCTTCAAACATCTTGCTGTGGGATAGGGCCTCCAGGCAGTTACAAGACAAAGCTTTACTATTATTCTTTCTTTCAGGGCAGAACAGCTCTGCTTAATACATTTTTAAAGACTATATTCATCTAGGAAGATTAAGAGAAGAAAACAATATTATTATGGAAATTAAAGTACCTCCGGGTCTGTGAGAACTCAGTGTTTCCTGATGACTTACTGGCATCCCTTCCAGCTTCAGGACAAGCAGCACAGAGAGCAGGAGACATTTATACCTCAGAGAGGGACCTGCTCACTCTAGGCAGTGCACAGATCTGATGCTCTGTAATGCAAGATATGCTGGCCAAGATTTTTCACACTTTTTTAGGGCTTTTTTCAGTTTACATTAAGCAGCAAGAAATCCTTCCTCTGGACGGAAGGTTATTGTCCATTGTCATGAGACTTGCCAGGCTCTACACACCTTCACGCACACCGTTGACAGTGATGGTAGTAGTGAACTGCTGGACTTCGTATCTTCAATGCACTCCACAGAAAGAGCATATATGAATATTGCTCTGACAGGAGTTACTCTTGACCTGAAAAAGCCCATGCCATAAAGTTGCTGTAGGAAGGGGGACCCAGTCCCCCTCTAGAGATGTCTGTGCTACAGCCACTGTTCCCTGGCAGAGACCTGGGCTATTTTGGATACCAGTACCCAGCTGGTCATGATAACATGAGAATTTCCCAGTACTCAGCACTGACTTCACTTTCATTGAGGGCCAGGGCCTCTGAGCACATCGAGATGTGCTAGTGATAGGAAAAGGTGTTGCTGCTTTGATGCCCATAAGTGCAGGTTAATCAAAGGGAATAGAGCAGTGATACAGGAGAAAATGGCTTACTTCTCTGAATTTCTTAATACCAAATAATTTCCTTTGGTCTGAGTTAGGTCTGGCAGTATTCATCTAATCTATGAAGGAAAAAGCTGCATGGTGAAAAATGGCTAATGCCCCAGTACCGTACCACCAGCCAAGACTAGGGGCACCAACAAAGTTATCCTTCTGTACTTTTTTTCCTTCTTTCCTTCACACCTGATTCCCACTCCTTTAAAGCAGCACTGGGGTGAGTCCTATATCTGAAGCACAATGGTGACTGAGTGGCCACCAGAAGTTGAATTGCCACACGTCAGTAGATCTGACACAAATAATTGAGCACAGGTGTTCCTGGCTTTGTAAAATGTCTCCACTCAGATGAGCTCCAGGAAGCCACTAAGCTACCTTAATGCATTTGCATGTGCCCTTGAATGCTCCATGGGTAAAAGATTCCAGCCTTTTCATACAAGTTTTGCATCTCTGGAAACATTTCCTGGAGTCTCCACTGTATCAGCAGCTCTATATAAGCTCCAAAAGGCTTTGTTTGAGCTTTAAATGTGGCTCCCTCCTCTCTAAGTGATTCACAAGATGATAGGTCTATCGGGTCTTAGGACCTTGTGGCCTTCCAGTGTCTCCAGTAAATACCAGTGCCCTCACCTCAGGATGGTTAGTCACTAAGCAATTCCAGTTCCAGCTCTGGCTTGTTTTCCTGCAGGAAAGGAACAGTTGATGCTAATGATTCTCCAGAGAGCACTAGGGTGTCATCCCCATGCTATGTGCTGTATGCTAGGGTAGGTGCTTTATGGTTGATGAGTATCTTCTGCGCTGTTCACAGCACCACTTCATTTATTTACTATCAGGAACACAGAGAAAAAAATTGTTTGTCAGTGTCTACCTATTCTTTAGGGTTCATCCCAGAGAGAGGAATTAATTAATGACTCAGCCTTTTCTTGAAGCATCTACACTAAAACCAGAAGAGTGAAGTCTGACATTTTGTGTGCGCACGTGTGAGCTTCAGAATTGCCATTCATCTCCAGTCTCCAAATCAACAATTACATGGAGTCCCCCAGGAGGGAAATGTGTTCCTGTCATAAGCATGGAGTAATGACTTGGAAGCAGTGGTGTGTAACAGGATCCCTAGTGCTAGGCTTTGCTGATAACCACATGCACTAATAAAATAACCTGGAGTTGGTTCCAGCCCTTAACGTTGCCTTATTGCTATTCTATGGGGTCTGCGTTGGGAAAAGAAACACCAACTGCATGCAGACTAATATCCAGATGCAAGCCGTGCCTGGCATCTTCACAGGCCCTCATAAATTCAAGCAAATACTTAGTGTCCCTTCCATCTCATTGACCTGACAGGGTGATCACTCCCAACTACTGCACTGCCTGCATCCCTCATCAACAGCCTGTGAGGACAAATTATACACTGACACATTTTCTTCCTTATTTCTTAGTGTGTAACAATTTTGCACCATTTCTCACTACCTAACTCAATCACATCTGAGAGCAAAGTGCAGTAGCCCTTGAAGTTTTTTCTCTAAACACCAGACCTCTTCTTCTTCCAGAGGTCCAAAGGAAAAATCGAAGGAGGTCAGCGCAAGAGTTCCACAGAGGACCTTGCAATAAAAAATTCTTGGCTCTGGGATGAGATGGTGCAGTGTACCCAAAGGCACATAGACCAAAAGCAAATGTTGAAACACATATCTTAAAAAAAAAAAAAAAGCAAACAAAAAAAAACCCACAACAGACCAACTATTAAACTAAGTGGTGCATCTAACCTGGCTTGACATAGGATTCTGTTTTCATAACTCTGTGCTCCACCTATGTACTGACTCTTATCTGTGCTTAAAAGAACACAGAGAGCAGGAGCTTGCATATTTGCTCAATGATGTTATTGATATTATTGATTATGAACTCTTTCCTGTACATAAGTTTGCTAGCCTCCTGGCAGAATTTATAGTTATAAATGCCAATTTTTAGTTGTATAATAAGGGTGTCTATCTCTCACCCAGTGGACCTTGACATCAGTCAAAACTGCAGCCTGCACATATGAAAACACCTCCAGAGTATGAAAGTCATAGCTCTCATCTTGTGGTCCAATGTGATGTGGAGCCCTGTGCCTACATGTGTGCACATTTGTTTCCAACAGACCTGCCTGGAGATGATAGCAGCAGCAAAAACCCAGACCAAGACAAGAAATCTGAGGCAGGCAGAAGCAGAGAAAAGACTGTGGGGAAAGAGGCAGGGGGAGAAAGAAACAAGCAAACAATCAGGATGTTTAATTCCTCTAATTTAAAGTCTATGGAAGCCAGGCAAGTGAGAGACCATGGCAGAAGCCCTACTTTCCTGAGCATGAGTGACAATGTCAGGGAGGCTGGGGTACACTGCATAGACTCTCTGTACTATGAAGGTTTATTCTCTATAACTCCTGGAACAGCAGGAAATTTCCACAGGATTGACAGAAAGCTTGTCTTGAGCTAATATTTTAAAAAGGTAAAGGAGACGACCCAGGTAATTACAGGCTTGTCAGCCTGACATCGATCCCAGGTAAAATAATGGAGCAGCTAATAGGGGGAATATAATTCATGCCCATCAGCAGGGGTTTATAGAAAACAAACCCTGTCAAATGAACTTAATATCTTTCTTTGCCTCAATTACAAGTTTGGTAGCTGAAGTCAACAGGGTTGATGAAAAAATACTTAGATTTTTCCAAAGCATTCAATTTGGTATCACGCATCACTTTGCTTTAAATATTAAAACAATACAAAGCCAGCAGGGTATGTAGTAAATGGAACAAACTGACAGATGATTCTGAAAATATGACTGAACAGAGAAAGTTGCCATCCTGATGACGTGGTATGTGTTGGGAATCGCAAGGTCTGGTGGATGTCATGGTGATTTTTTACATTCATACCTGTAATCTACTAAAATCTGTCACTGAAAAATGTGATATCGCTAAGAATGGAAGGGCAGAAAATTGCAAGAAGAGGTCACTGATATGGACACATTTTTAATTTCTGCATCAAGTATGGTAGCATTAGATAAAAGTTTCTGTTGAGTCCTATGTGAAGACACCTAGGAACAGAAAACATAGGCAGTGCTTACAGGAGAGGGAACAGGGAAGAATTGCTTGCAAAAATAAGTTACGGACCCCAGTCTGTCAAGCAGAAAGTGTCCAGTGCAACACTGTGAGCAAAACACCTAATAAAATACTAGTAGAGAGGCAATTCCATCATTTCTTTGAAACTGGTGTACCCTACCAGGAACTCAGACTGCTCAGCTCAAGAAACGAGCTGGAGATGCTCTAGAGAAAATTGAGGAGTGTTCCTGGGATTAGCAAACCTCCTTTCAATGCACAACTCCAATAGCCAGTGTTTGCTTTGCCTGAGTGATGGCAGCAAGGGTGATTCTCCTACTGTCCATCAGCATCCGGCAGAGAAGGTTTCCAAGGGTCAATGCCCATATTACTTTTTTATTTCTGTGAATTCTGGAGCAGCTCCCTGCTGAGCAATACCTGCTTCTGAAGCTGGTCCTTGATACATGATTCTGCTCCTGGTACTTATCTCCTGTGTCTATTGGAAACTAACATTTACTTGTCCACTGCATCAGAACACTGTGAGAACAACTAAGATAACAGTTGGAAAGTGCTGCCTTGGTGCCAGCTCAATATATAGTTATGTGTTTTATTACTGTGTTTGCTCAGCACCAAGAAAACTGCAGTTTTCTCTTTGCCCCACATGGCTTTTTTCACTTGAGAGTCACTGGGAAGAAACTCTGGAGATAACTGGAGAAACTCTGACAAATCCTTACTGCAAGGAATACTAACGTCCACCAAGCACTGCTCAGTTGCATACTCTATACTATGGTTTAAGTCATCATACCAAGGCAAACTAGCACAGATGGTTGTGTGTTATTAATTAATTACTAATATTAATAAATTACTCTGCACTGTGGACATAAGAGCTTGTAAATAAAATCCTCAGCGTCTACACTGACTGTAGGCACCATGTGGAAATGTTCTGGAGAGAGGTGAGCTCCCAGTCCCTGTGGAATGCAAGCTGCCACTCTCCATCTTAATTCAGTGACTATTTATTTCTTATTTCGGTTAAAAGAAAGCTCACCAAAAAAAAATTAAAAAATAGGGATGACCTCTGAGCCCACTCTTGGGGCTGGATTTTCATATTTGCTTAACATTTCCCATGTCCAGAAATAGAAAGGGTGTGTGACTAATAGACTTAAGTACTGCTAGGTGAGACGATGCTAGTGGCTGAAGAATATGCATTAGCTGGCACCAGCACAGACAGAAAAAGGAGAAATCCACTTAGAGCTGCCTCTCCGGTAAGATAAGTCCCAGGTTCACAGAGTGAGATGCCTCCTCCCTACTGCAGCACTGAATTAAGTTTGTCATTTGTTATTGTGTCTTGCCAGAGCACAAAATAGCAGCTCTGGGCTGTAATCTCCACTCATCTGAGTCTGCACAGTAATTGCTGGCAGCCATGGAAACCAAACTTCCCACAGTCATTTATAAACTTGACCCTCCTTGCTTCCTTATTGCTGTATTCAGCCAAGCCCTTTACGGGGTAAGAGAAGAGAGAGAAAATCATAAACTGCATTTGCAAACCAACGTTTGATGGCGGATCACAGAGAACTGGCCAACAGCCCATTGTGTGAGCAGGAGCCTTTCCAGCAGCACCACTCAGCTCAGAAGTGGGCGACTGGTGAAGAAGATAGAGCAGTGACATCCACTGCGATAAGCTCCAGTTAATCACTAACAAGCCTCTGTCTGCAGTGCATGGGACACAAGTATGGCCTCCTTCTCTCCAGATCTTCCCACAGGATTTCTGGGGAGCCTTAGCTGTGCCACCCAACTCACCTTCCTCCTGAGTTCCTCCAGCTGGAGATGGCAACAACCCCTGCTGCACAACATCATGGTGAATGTGAAATAATGAAGGCTCCCAAGCAACTCTCTGATTTGGGCCATAGAAAGGCAAAGTACTCAGGTTGTTATTCTCCTCATGAGATGCTCAAGGGTACAATGAAACGTCTACAAATACTTCTGGCTGGAGGACCATTTCTTCTTAATATGCTTCACCAGGTTATTATACCTTGTCACGACGCATTAAACCAGGCTGAGTTAAGTGAAAAACTGACACATCTGCAGCAGATTGGGCATTCAAAAGTCACCCTCTCAGGCAAGGTAAACTTAGGAGTACAACCTCTCTTCATTTTTTTTCCTTTGGGCAGGTGTAAGATAAATAAGATATGCTAAGTTTGGTCAGTTTTTTCTCAAAGACAGACCTCAGTAGCTGTTTGACCCTTACTTGAAAGGAAAATAACATATTATGATATCATTTACCAAAGAGCTGTGTGCCAAACATGAAGGTTGGTTCTAGAGGTTGAATTCCCCCATGTTGGATTTATTCTGAGACAGGGTTTTCTGCTTGAGCCTGATGCAATGTGCTAGAGAGCTGAGAAGGATTTTGTCTCTTTCTTCCTTTTTTTAAGCACTACCTGATGCAATGCACTACTCCAGGTCATAGGAAAGAACAGCACTGCTTAATTCTCTTTTCTTCCCCCCAGTTCATGTAGCCCCTAGGTCACTCCACAACCTCCTCATTTAAGTTTTCCACCTCTCTCTGTTGCTAAAAAGTCTCTGTGGGGCTTGTAAGAGCTTTTGTACATCTGTGCTGTCGCATCAGAGACTGGAAATGTTGCAGGAGGAGAGCTCAAGCAGCAGCATTTGCTGTGCCCAGTTGCATCCACTCAAATCTGGATTGTTAAAAATAGTTGAATATCAACATTTCCCATCTGCATTTTCCTTTGTAGAATTTGCTAGTGGCTGGTTACTAAACTTAGTTAGGAGAAATGTTGCAGGGGGAATTTGGAAAAAATAGCATGTGGTCATGATAGTGCCATAATGAACTGGCATGATGAATCAGGATAAAGCTTGGAGGGAGATCTTTAACTCTTGTGTTTTCTTTGGGGTGTTGTGTTTGTCTTAACAAGCTGAGTGTATCTTTGGCATGCTTTGTTTTACAGATGGACAGAGCTCTTTCCTATTAGACAAGTCCACTAACCCTGGAGCTTTTGTAATAGGTCAGTTCATGTATGAGCTGACCTGCTTTAGAGCTGCACAAATGCAAGTCAGACTTAAGCACCAGAAGTACGTTCATAGCCAGGAGACTTACGGGACTGTACAAGGTCAACATACAAACAAGGACATAGGGTCAACAAACGTGCCAGGAGAACCTTTTTCACAGATTCCAGTCCCATCTGAATCTGCCCTGTTACTTAGAACATGTACCACATCATCACCAGTGGAGTCCTGTCTACCCCACAGTCAGCTCCATTTTTGGTGGTTACTAATGCATTACTTGCAGAACTGATCACCACCTGGATGGACAGAGCACTCTCTGATTTGCCCTAACAAATTTACAGAATTTGCATGCTTCAGGTACAACACTGAATGAAACCAAATAAGCATACAACTTTCTTAGAACCCCCTTAATTCAGTTGCTGTGATTTCTGTGTATTGACTTGACCTAAATTATTCAGCAGGCTAAGTTCATTAGCAGAAGCAGCGCATACGCTTGCCTTGTTCTCATTCTTCCCCAGGCGTCTGCTCATGGCCCCTGTTTGGTTGGAGTGAGGAAAAGCTACTGCCTCTTGGTTGTTTTTTGGTAAGTCATTTTGTTGTGGGTTCTGTTTGCTTGCTTCCAGGATGACACATTTATTAATGACAACAAAAGATATTTTATAGATGAAGTGGAAAAAGACATACTGAAATGTTGAGTGGGCTGCAGTAACATCCAGCAGGGAATGGATCTTAGACAGGCAGGATTGGCCCCATTCTTCCCCCTTCTCACTCAGACCCATGAAGTTGCTGTCTTGTTGCCAGACATGCCAGGCTATGGTGCTGGGAGCCATGTCCCAGCAGCCCTGGAGGACAGAGATATGTCCCTAGGCAGGAGGAAGGAAACTGAAGGCCAGCACTAGAGTTGTATAGTCTCATCCCTGCAAGTTTGGAGCAGGGCAGGGAAGGAGCAGCCCACAGCATCAAGCCCAGATTCTCACAGCCACAGGCAGAAAGTATGAGATAATGAAACCCTAAAATATATCCCCCAAACTTCTTCTGGTGGGCCTTCTGTCCATCCTAAATGACCATCCCCTCCCACCAAAGATTTAGCCATGATGAAATACTTGTCCATTTAGTGCAGTGTTAGCTTCAATGTTGCTAAATTTCTACAGCTTTCTCCAAAGCTCTGTATGTAGGAAAATGAGTAGACAGCGCAGATTTCTATGTCATGTTGGACTTCTGAGGACTGAGACTAATAGCTCCAGCACTAGCCCAACAAAGAACTTCAGCAAACAAGGCTGGAAGGGCTCAGATGATATCTTATCCACCCCATTTCCACAAGGCACCTTCCACTGTTCACATAGTGTGCTCTTCAAAGCTTCTTATGATGGATATGTCACTGTCCTCCTGGGCAGTCTACTCCACCACTTCATCTGCCATTATTATCAGGTAGCTTTGTCCTAATGCCAAACCTAAATCTCTCTTCCTACAGCTTAAGGTCACCACAGATAGGAAAATAGTGGCTGTGTTTAGAAACCACTGTGATATCTATCTTCACACATCTCTTCTCAAAATTAAACCCAGTTATTTCACTCTTTCTGCAGCCATCATATTTTCCACCCTCTCTGCTCTCTGACTGCCTCACTTGGCTCAGATCTCTCTCAAAGTGAGGGGGAACCTTGTCCAGAAAAGGATCCAGCAGTCTTACAAAGAGAATGCTGATAGATAAAGGCACAGAGACAGATTATTACTTTTTTCAACAGTTTGACACTGGTGAGCCAAACATGATATTTGAATATTAGGAAATCTCTTTGAAGGAGTGTTGATGGGCTGGAACAGGCTGCCCAGGGAGGTGGTGGAGCCTAGGAGGCATTCAAGAATTATATAGATGCAATACTTAGGGACATGGTTGGCAGGTAACATTAGTGGTAGGTGGATGGCTGGACTAGATGGATCCTAGATCCAACCGTCATGATTCTATAGTTTTATGGTTCTATGATTAGAGAACATTAGTAGGACTTGCAACATATTTGTATTTGTGGAATTCATTGCTCACGCCCGTCCTTTGTTCAAGCTGTTAATTATTCCTGCCCACTTGCAGAGCTGTCTTTCCTGAATCACACACTGTTTTACAGGGCAACATTTCCAGTTAGCCATTTCAAATTCTAACACTGCCTTCAAGGCACGTGTAGATCTCCTTCCAGCTCACTGCCATCTGCAGATGTAATTCCCTAGTGCATCCACCAAGCTGATAATGAAAACATGGGATTATAGGAGACCCAGAGTACCCACTCAATAAATCTTTGCAGTCTGACAGTAAATCATTGAAAATTTATCTTTAGATCTGTTTATCCCTTTTCAGCTAGACTATTTTCTAGTTTGCATAGCTTGATGGCTACAGCAGACTGAAATCCTCCTGCTGACACAGTTTGTGCAGTCACAGCACAGGCAGTGAGCAGAGTGAGAGTAACCCTTCCGAAGGGTTTACTATAGGGATACCCTCCCAGGAGAAGGATTTTTCCTTCAGAGGAGCTCTCAGCATAGGAGCACAGCTATGGCTGTCTGAACTCCACTTCTCCTAACTGCAGTAAATGAGAGCACAAACTCCACAGTGTATTTAAGAAGGGAAAGCTTTCTGGACCCATTAAGTTACTAACATCCATGTACGCAGACCTGAAAGAAAGGTGCTGAATTGATGGATGTACTTGTCATATTTATGGTTTGTAGCAGAGTGATGAATGTGCTTTGAGGTTTATAATGTGATGCTCATTTAACTCTGCTTTTTAAGATCTGGCTGATTTATAGAATTCAAAATCACTACTGCATTTCAGTGGGGTGACACCGATAATATTATATCAGAGAGGTTTCTCAATTAGTCTCATGTGACAAAGTCAGGCTGCAAGGAGAGGCCTCTGAAAAGATTTACCCCTGGCAGATCTGGATTCCTCTTAAGCACAACTCTGTTGCTGCACTTACCCACTGATTTATACCCTTGCCCACCAGCTTAGAGGGCATCAATGACCATGATTTGAATTCTGTTCAACCATGGAATCTCTTCTAACTTATCTTAGCAAATCTTCTGCATCAGCCTCGTCTTTCCAGTCTTTTTAAAGCTAGTGGAAGTATATTCCTCAAACAAGTAATTAATGATTGGGCAAGCACCCTAAGGCCACCAGGTGTCTTAAGCTTTTTCACCCTGGTGGTGAAACCAGTGGAAAAATAAGATAAAATGTAACATAAAATAACATCATACTATTTTTGGTGGGATCTTTCATATTCATTTAGCTCAAAATGAGGCTTACTAGAAACATGGTTAGTTATCAGACTAAATATAGAAAACACCAGAAGAAAAGGCAGGAAATTTGGCTAAGTGTGCAGTGCATTTTGCAAAATGTGTGCAGACAGAGACGCCAAGATGGCCCATTCATGTAGTCAACATGCTTAGTTATTCTTCATTCACTTTCTTGGATTCTTTGACCTGGAGTTCAGTTTGAAGAAGCACAAAGTAGGGACAGAGAGGAGCAAGCAGACACAACCATAAATGCCATCAAGGAAAGCGGGCAGGAATGGTGACAGACCGGTGTCCACCAATGAAAGGCTCCTGGGAATAGTGCTGCAGGGCTGATGGGATAAAGATGTGGTTGGGTTTGGGGAGGAACCTCATCCATTGGCTCAGACAGAACTCAGATCATCATGATCTGGGATGATTTGAAGGTTGGTGAGAGTACCCCAGCTCTAGCACCTCCCAAAATAAGCCCAGAAAAATGCCTGCCTATCAGTGGAAAATGCTAACAATAAGCCATCTGCTAACGATGATGTAGCAGTTGGGCTCTGTCAGAAGAAAGGCCACAAACAGCCCATATATTGCTCTGATGTGAGCCTCCTGCTGGTTAGTTCACACAGCTATTTTTAGTCCGAGACACATTATGCCTTTAACTTTCCCCTTTTTCTTCTTTTCCCTCACCATGAAATGGCCATGAACTCACACACAGTCGGAAGGAATTTGTATCCTTTGGCAGTAATAGATCCATCAAGAATGGGCTGAGGTAACTGAATGCAGAAATGCATATTTGAGATGCTGTTCATTTTAATAAACCACACTGCATGAATGGAATAGATATTGAATTTAACACATACTGGCATGAAATAATTCTTACTAAGTGGTGTCTGGAGTCAGTTTTCAATCTAATTTCCCCTTTGTAGATTTTTTTTTAGATAGATTTTATAACAGATCAGCAAATTAAATTTTTTTAGCATGTAGCACTTTTTACCTATGATGAGGAGCACAAGCCCGATTAAGCATCCACCTGTACACTTAAGGGACTGAAATAGTTGGCTCTGATAAACTGAAACTCATCTGAATGCACCTCATCAGGGAAAAAATTGAATTTTTCAGAGGTTCAGCAGGCTTTCAGAAAGTGAAGGCTTGTGTCAAGGTTAATTGGGAGATAATATTGGAATGGCACCAAGGTAGCTGGCCTGACAATGAAGACAGAGATATCAGGCTGGCACTCACTCAGGCCTAATGATGCCAGGTGCAGCAGTGAAGATGAGGAGGCTCGTTCTCTTGCCCTGGGGTGATCCGGTGGGAGGGACTGTTTTGTTAAGGGCTGAAGCAGCTCTCTGCAGCGACCTCTCTCAGCACTTCTGCTCTTTCTCACATTTAACTCCTTAAAATGGGGCTCTAGAAGGAGGGTTTGAGCTCCACCTAGGCCTGATTTCCTTCACTAGATCTTTTTTCTTCTTGTATCCCATAAGGCCTGCAGATTCAAAGCTGAGGGGAACATCCAGATTATCCAGCCTGGGCAGTGAGAACAGAGGTGACATTTGTTCCCATTGCCATGCTCCAGAAAGAAGAGTAGAGATGCTACCCTCAGGCACACAGGCTTTACACAGAGTAGACAAATACATTTGGTGGATATTTACCATTAAAATAAATAGGAGGAGGACAATATAATATGTTGCATTCTTAAAATAAATATAAATAAATAAATAGAAGAAAGAAAGATGCTGATTTCCCTGAAGACCTTACTCCAGGCCATCAGCCCAAAGTACCATCATTTCAGGCCACATGGCCACTATCCATTGCAGTATTTCACCCCCTCACTAGAAAAAAGAGACATGGACACTTTTCTGAGCACACCCACTGCCTGTCTTTCTGGCTGCTGATTTGACAGTGAAATCTCAGCCAACCTTTTCCCCCACAGCCACATGCTGAATCCAGACCAGCCTCTTAGCAACTAGAGCTGCTGCCATCTGACGAGTGGTTGGGCTCAGTCCAGTTCCTTGCTGGGGAAAAAATACAAGCATGCCTCACCACAGGGCTCCTCAGCTTTTGTCAGAACCCCCAAGATGACACACCACCCCACCATCCTCAAAATGTACCTCCAGGTTCAGGACACTGAGCATATTTGCCTTAATCCACAGGTTGAGCAACTTGAAGCACACTTAACTTTATCTCAACCTTGACAAGTCAGAGAAGACTTGAGTGGAAAAAGGACTCTCCCCTTCTCCAAATTCTTGTAGCTCCAACCCAAGCACAAAGCTGTGACAAGAAGCAGAGAACAAGCTGCAGGCGTACCAACAAATTACTGCTGTACAGACTGTTTATTGTCCACTTGATGCCAGTTCTTGTCAGCATCAATATCCCAATTTCTCTTGCTACAGACAAAGGTTAAGTGAATCCAATTACTCCGGTAAGGTAATATAAATAATACTACTGATTACAGCAATTGCATTATGGATCATTACTTAGTGATTATGACTTTGTCAAGTGCTTGGCAATTTTATGCAAGCATCACTCATGAAGGGTCATGGAAAAGAAATATCTCCTAGGTATTTCTAGTTTTTAGTCTGTATAAATAATCTTAATATTTTGGATAAAGACTGACAGAAGTTTCTTAGGAAAAGAGATATCTGCCTAAAACTTGTTCTGTAATACAAAACGGCAATAGGATGATGATAAGAGAGTGGAGGACTCCTACCATAAGCAAAAGAAAAATCCTTATTCTGAGTCTTGAAGAACTCAGAAAGTCAGTATCCCCAACAAAATGGCCTAAGTTTATGAGATGTTGACACATTTTTTCTAATAAAAAGCATTCGTATCCTTACAGTCTCCCTGGAGAATCTTGGCATGTCTTATTTTATTTGAATAAATAATTAATTTAGTTTAATTAAGATCATTCAACAGCCTGGAGACAGGCTTTACTAATTCAAGATTCATGTGGGGGTCTAAGTATATGGATGGTAACCACGGAGACCACTTTTTTCTTTAAATTAAATTGGGACTGATTAAATATTCCCTCTGTCCTGTGAATTTTCCTTTGTAGCTCTGCTGCCATATCTGTGGTGACCAAAGATCCCATTTTCCAGAAGACCATCAGTGGGAATCCTCTCTGTGACCCCTTCCTTGGTCGCAAACAAGTGACCTCCAAGTGTGTCTGGACTGCACTGAGGACCCTTTGCTGATTTGAACAGCTTTTCCATGGCTTTTCAAAGTATCCTCTCCACCTAGTCTTAACCCATATTCAACCCCCTGCTTAGGTGACTAACAAAGTCATTCAAATTCAACTCTTACTAAAGATAAAAGAGAAATTTAATTTAAAAGCAGAGAAAAGACCATTAAGATCCAAGAGTTTCACTCCTGCACACAACAGAATGTACATTTCACCCTTCACTTCTTGCACCAAGTAATATGCAGTAGGATTAAAATGCCTCACCTAGAAAAGGTTCTTGTCTGGAAGGTGATGAGTTTCCTCATCTCATCATCCTATTAACAACTTCAAGAACTCTTTAGCATTCTGGAAGATTTTATGAAGGTCTTGAAACCTTATGAACCTAGGGCAAAGAGCTGGAAGCTAGGTGTATTTGGGGACAAACCCCAGAGCACTGGAATATCCTGGCAGGATGCACTCACCTTGTCTACAGAGGTCCTGACCTCTATATTGTGCTCCTAACTCACTTTCTGTGCCCGCTGTAGGAGTCAAACTGGTGAAATCTCAATACAGAGGGAAGCTATAGCCTACCATCTTTCAAAATATTTTCAAAAAAGAGGAAAAAGATGTGTGACTGAACAAGTAGTTCTAAAAACAAGTACTGTGTCCAGGAGTTGGACCCCCTGCACAAGAAAGTCACGGAGCTGGTGGAGTGGGTTCAAAGGAGGCCACAACAATGATCAAAGGGCTGGAGCACCTCCTCCTATGAAGAAAGGTTGAGGGAGCTGGGCTCGTTCAGGCAGGAGAAGAAACAGATCCAGAGAGTCTTCACTGCAGCTTTACAGTACTTGAAGGCAGCGCATGAGCAGGAGAAAGACTGACTTTTTACACGGTCCAATAGACCAAGGGGGAATGCCTTCAAGTGATAAGAGTGGAGATCTAGGCTAGAAGTTAGGAAGAAATTCTTTACTCAGAGGGCAGTGAGGCATTGGCACAGGCTGCCCAGAGAAGCTGTGGTCACCCTATCCCCGGAGGTGCTCAAGGCCAGGTTGGATGGAACCCTGGGCAGCTGACCTGGTGGGTGGCAGCCCTGCCCATGGCAGGGGTTTGGAAATAGATGATCTTTAAGGTCCTTTCTGACCCAAGCAATTCTATGATTTTATGATTTTTTTAATAAACTCCAGGGATCACAAAGTTCATGAGATAGTAAACTTGAGCTGAATATGACTGCTCAACAGTGGTGTCCATCAAACACAACCTCCCAGACAAATTTCTGTCACTTTCTGTCAAAAAAAATCTCAGTAGACACCTGCACTCTGTTGGCCATAAAGCTGTAATACAAGCAATATTATATTTGTACCACTTCTGTCAGGGTTAGAGCAAGCCAAAGCAGTAGGTGGGAAATCTAGCTCCTCACTGCACTGAATATACTGCAATGAAAACTGAAAATACAGGGGCATGATCTCATTTACTGCCACAGAACACCTCAGACTTCGAAAGGTGGCTCACGCAGAGCTGATAGCAATGTTTGGCCCATAATCCTGTGAGATAGTTAATAAAGTGAATGCTTGGCAAGATTCTAAATTATTTGCTGGAGAAAGCCTTACATAAGAGACAATAAACACAAGCACATTAAACAGGAAAGCATCATCTTTTTTTTCCTATTCCCATTTAAACATACAAGCAAGCAACTACAGAAAAAGAAATTTTTAAACTATTGTAATAACACAGCTCCTCTCCACATCATAGGAATTCCAGCTGGAAAAATGACAGATAATTCACCTCCATTTTCATTTGACAACTCAAATTAATTGTAATGGTGTGCAGCTTTGGGTCACAAGTGTAAAACTACACTGTTCTCTGCAGTCAGCATTGACTTACCCTCACTTGAACTAAGAGGTTATTTAAACAGTGATTTCGTCTTCCTGCAACTCAGAAGCAATAGAATGATTCTCTTGTGCATTTGAGACATTTTTACCAACCACATTCATAGGGAGACAACTGTTGATTATACTCCAAGGCACCTGAAATAATAATTATGATAACAAAATGTCACAAGAAAAACATGCCTTTCTAATGGCATCCTAGCACGTCTGTTACTCTTTTGTCTCCCTGATGCATCCATAAATATCCACATTCCTCCTCTTCCTTCCTATGGATACAGGGAGAGAGGTGGAAGAGGGGAGAGAAGGAGATGAAATTCAGGCAGTGAGTCTGTCTGACATCCCCAGTAACTGGGATAGCAAAGCCTTCACAGAATCACAAAACCACAGGGATTGGAAGGGACCTCAAGAGATCATTGAGTCCAATCCTTTTGCTAAAGCAGTTTCCCAACAATGTGTTGCACAGGTAGGCATCCAGACAGGTGTTGAATATCTCCATAGAAGGAAACTCCACTACTTCTCTGTAATCTGTTCCAGCACTCCATCACCCTTATGGTAAAGAAGGTCTTTCATTAGTATGTGTTGAGCAGCAGTATTGAGCAGCAGCTTCATGGGAAGTCATATGAAGGTTACTTGGCCTGTCCCTCAGAGCCTGTGTCCAGTATATTGTTTGTTTGTGCTTGAACTGGACTAAGACATCTAGAGTTGAAGTCACAATTTGCCCCCAAGTTTCCCTGCCTTCAAGGGTACAGCAGGGACCATAGCCCCAGGCCTCACTGTGCTCAGAATCCATGACAGGTGGATGGAGACCATTGCTATCCTGACAACTACTTGTGTTTAAAATCACAGAATAAGAATCATTAAGGTTGGAAAGGCCTCTAATATCACCCGGTCCAACCCACCCTCACCATACCCACTGATCATGCCCCCCAGTGCCACATCCACACCATTCTCGGAACATCTCCAGGGACGGTGACTCCACCTCCCTGGGCAACCTGTGCCAGTGCAGCAACGCTCTTTCAGATAAAGAATTTATCTTAATATCCTACCTGAAACATAGCTAAAATAAAGATGTGAAAAGTTGCGCAGCTGACACTCCGTCCCCAGCTGGGATCATGAGCAGCACCAGAAAGGACTATAGGAAGGAGGTACAGCTGTCTGATTCCTTCTTCCTCAGTACCTCCACTTAGAGCAAAGCATCCCTCACTCACAGTGTACTAGGACTAGTTCCCTGTCTGAATAAAACACTCCAGGCTGCAGAGCTGTCATTTTGGCACCACTTACGAGTACTAAATTCAATTTCAAAAAGGAAAACAAAAGGTAAAAACATATCTGCTGGTTTTTGGCATTAGTCAGTGAAAATGACTTCACTTCAGTGGCACCAAATGAACATAAAGATAATTGAAATGCAATGGCCAGCACACTGACTACCTCTAACTCAATAGCAGTATTGTCTTTGTGCCAATTTAAGAATTATTTGAATTTTCTCAAGGGGGAATCATATACAAAATTACATTTGCATATAGGTCCCCTGTAATACGCCAAGCTGACAGCCCATAGTCATCTGTTTTTAAACAAGAGATTAAATCCAGGGAGCAGATGCCTGAAACAGCCCTCTCAGGGAGAGTCTCAGCCTGCCCATCAGAGATGCAGCTATTCCAGATGTGGTGAGGTATTTGCTGATGCACTGGCACAGGCTGCTCAGGGAGGTGGTGAAGGCACCATCCCTGGAGGTGTTACAGGACTGTGTGGATGTGACACTGAGGGACATGGTCAATGGGCATGGTGGGGATGGGCTGATGGACTAGGTGATCGTAGTAGTCTTTCCCAGACCTAATGAATCTATGATTCTGTTCTAGATTATTGTATATTTACTGACCTGCACTGGTACAGGTGCTGGAGATGTTTGAGCAAAGATGTTTATCACCAGGTCTGTGTGTTACCACACCTGGCTTTAATCAGGAGCCACTAGCCAGTGGTTCTTGCTCAGAATCCTGAGCAATCAAGAACAGCTCAAGATTAGGAGCTATCCCACAACAGAGACACAACTAGGGCAGAGGTTGTAATGGGAAATGAATCGAATCATCTTATCCCTGTCCTCATGTCTGAGTTAGATCAATCCCCACTCATCATGGAGAAATAGGACTCCTGGACACCCTTTGTCAGTCCTGAATACCACTCCTAGGATTTCCCTCTGATTTGACTATAGAATGTGCATGATATCTGCTGACTCTTGGGTGCAGAAAGACATTGATATGACTTTGTAGGGTCAGGAAAATTGAACCCATCAATACCACAGGCAGAATTACTTGGTCAGAAGAGTTTCTAATGAAGATGGTCCCTTTGAGGCAAGGGAACTGCCTTGTCACCAGGTCTGCCTGGCTCTTGATTAAGCTTGAAAAAAGCTCATACAGGGAATGCTAGTATTTCTAGAGCCATGTGGATTTGTCCACAGAGACTATAGCTAACCTGGCTTTTATAGGATTTCCAGAGTGGTTCCACACATCTTGTTGAATGCTGAGGGCTGCTGATGTCTTGGAGTCTCTGAGGAAGACAGGCATCTCTACAGCCCTTCCGCAAAAGCACCTTTCCCATCCAGAACATGTCCCTGCAGTTCCCTTCCCAAATGAAAGCCAAAGCCCCGGCTGTGGCCTATCCCTCTCCCCTGTCAGCTGATGGAAGGTGAAACTGTTTCAACTCCCAGACATGCTGTGGCCCAGCACTAGATCTACAACTTTCCAACAGAGGCCCTATGTAAAACAGCCACTCTAGCTCAGGAAACCATACCGCCTCTCTGTGTCTGAAGAGGCCCAAAACTACAGTCAACTTCCCTGAGTCTGAGCCACGAGAATTTTTTATTTTTCTTTCTTAATTCCCCAGACCCAACTAGTCCACTTTTAAGGTTTCCTGTATGGCATGGCAGAACAAGAAAAATGTCTTGTTAAATAGTAGAGACAGGAAGATCTAGCTCTTCTGAGCACCTCCTATATCTGTAATTCAGGCAGAGAATGGAGGGTGCCACACACAAAGAGCATGTTGATCAGTTTTTCAGGAACAATTCAAGCTGGAAAATTCTAAACTCTTTCTTCTGATCATGATATGACTGCAAACACATCAAGATTTTAGCACCTGTACTCATTATTCTGAATTATTTGATGAGCATTTTGTGCAAACATGTTTATCTGCATGTGGATCATCCACAAATTATTTGGTGTGACCTTCGCACAAGAGCTCAGCGTTTGCAGACTACCCAGGGACCTGTCAGCCATGCTGCTCTTTTCAGTTTCAATTTGTTAAGACTGAAAAGGGGAACTGCACCCAGGAAGGAGCTGATGGTGAAGACATCATGGGACGTTTTGTTTTTCCATGAGACAAAGTATTCTAACAGACCATGAAGGCAGGAATCAAATATAGAGGTATTTATATCCCTCCCTGACTGAAAGATCAGGAAAGGCATAAGAAACATTACAGCCAGCAGAAGGAGGGAGGAGAACATCCCCCTGTACTCAGCACTGGCGAGGCCACACCTTGAGTGCTGTGTTCAGTTCTGGGCCCCTCACTACAAGAAAGACATGGAGGTCCTGGAGTGTGTCCAGAGAAGGGCAGTGAAGCTGTGAGGGGTCTGCAGCACAAATCTGATGGGGAGCGGCTGAGGGAGCTGGAATTGTTCCAGCTGAAGAGAAGGAGGCTCAAGGGAGACCTTATTGCTCTCTACAACAACCTGAAAGGAAGTTGTGCTGAGTTGAGGGTTGGTCTCTTCTCCCAGGTAGAAGCAACAGGACAAGAGATATTCGCACCAGGGGAGGTTCAGGTTGGATATGAGGAAATATTCCTTCTTAGGAAGAGTGGGGCTGCATTGGCAAAGGCTGCCCAGGGAGGTGCTGAAGACAACATCCCTGGGGGTATTCAGGAACTGTAAGGATGTGGCACTGAGGGACAGGGTCAGTGAGCATGGTGGGCATGGGCTGGCAGGTGGATTGTATTATCTTAGTGATCTTTTCCAACCTTAATGACTGTATGATTCTGTAAGTCTAATCAAGGAGCTGTCTGGGAAACTTTCACTCCCATTTCATCTTCGGGGTATGAAAAAGTAATCACCCTTGTATACATGCTCTTTGCACTCAAATCTCTCTGTGGCTAGAGCTATTGCAGTGCTCCACAGTGTGGTGCAGACACCTCCAAAACACAGCTTCTACAGGTGCATCTACTCTCCTCCTCTCTCTCTGCCTGTTTTAATTTTGCTCTCTTTCTCCTGGAGCCAGAAAAAGAGGAAAGTGAAAAGCCCCATCCACGACAAACACCAATGGTATTGCTTGATAAAAAGTGCTCCTACACTGCAGTGATGGGTGAGAGGTACCTTGGAGAAAATGAAATTTGACTGACAACATCAGTGCTGGATCTCTCCCTTGGGGTACTGACATTACAGTGCTGAAGGTCCCATCTCTAACACAATAATATTTCATATACCTGCCAAGCACACTGATTTGAATGTATTCATCTCCAGCTTTCTGTCACCACCTATCGTGGTTCATCACAGTCACTGATACATTATTAATAACACTTCCTCTGCACGGACGTGGATGTCTGTAACCCAGATGGAAAAGGGCTACACCTGATCAACAGCAATCTCAGTGGAGGACACCTTCTGAGGATGTGGGAAAAATTCACAAGTCTGCTTTACCATGTCCGTTGGTCCAGCTGTAGCTAAAGCTACCTCTCCTGCTGGCCATGCACAATACAGGTGAAGAATGGGGTGATGGGGAAGGAGAAAAAGATTTACACATTGAAATAACCCCCAAGCAAGAATCTGGAAGCAATCCCATTAAGATTAGTATGTGAAGCGTATACAGCTGAGTGGTTACTTTACCCCCAAAACACTGTGGGAAAACAGAAAGCTGACAACTATGGCTAGGCAAAGCTGTCACTGGGAGGACACCACGCAATGTCCTGCAGCATTTTAGTGAACTGACAGCACTGTCAGTGGGATGACATAATTCCATGATTTCTGATGGGTGAGTTGGGAAAACTTATGTTTGGTGGCAGAGCAGAGCAATAAAGAACCTCAGCTGTTAGTGATGGCTGCTGTCAAAAAAAAAAAAAAAAAAGAAAAAAGATTAGACTAACCAGAAGACCATTGGCATGAAAATACATGTTGGTGGCACTGCACTTACTCACTACTCCAGAAAATACCTAGGGAAGAGCAGTATTTTAAAAGCTCTCTGTTTCTCCTTACACGGGAAATGGCTGATGACTCTCCTGGATGAGAGTCATCTCAAGAATGTGATCCCTGATGTTTTTTCAGTGTAGACTCTGGTGCTAATAAACTTTTTCAGTCTGTGTTTTGCTGTAGGACTCTCTGCTCTCTTTGCAGTCACCATCTTCTTTTCATGAAGATCAAATTGCAAATGAAACTCAATCCCATTCCCTAACAATAAAAGTCCAGCCCACCTTTTCCTTCTGTGAGGTATCCGTGGCATGTAGGTCTGTAATTTTATCCCTAGGGCCCAGCTCTCTAAATGGCTAGATCTTTATCCATGGCTGACTCTCTCAGGGATTCTTGTCACAGTAGATTTGCAGCCTTACCTGTCCTTTGTTCACTATTTTCATAAGCAGATGGAGTTTCATGGCCAATGAATAATGAAACCATCTCTTTCCTAGGAGCAAAACATGATGGTTGCTACCTTGTTTAAGAAAGGACAAGGCCAAGACAAATCTGAGAGTTGAATCCATTCTTCAGCTCTAAGCCCTCTTTCCCTGGAGAGCACTCAGGAGCCATGTGCCGGGTTTGGCATGTATTTATTTCTTTGACACAGAGCTCATCTTGTCAGCATGACAATAGCAATTGATTCTCATGAGAGCTTTGCAAACCAGCACATGCATCATTAATACCTCTCAGTCCATTCCAATTTAAGGCAACTGTGAAGGTGAGTTTTCATTAAGACACCATCCCAGGAATGGGAGAAACTGGGCTGAGCCTCACAGTCCCTTCAGTTACCTCCATGGTGAAGGAGAAGTCCCGTGGAAAGGAGTGGTACACAGGGATGAGCATAGTTAAGTCCATTCCAGCCATTCACTGTACTCTGATGAGGAGGTTTCCCTCCTGGTTCGGGAGTACTGAGGTTTTGCCCCAGAGCATATGATTCAATTTGCATAATTTTTTGCCTCTCCCCGAGTAGCCACAAATGTTGTATAGGGTTGTGAAATTAGTCTGGCCTCTTTAAAATCCAGCCACAGCCTTTGCCCCTATGACCTCAGGGAGGGAGACAATAAATTCCATGGGTAAACTACATACAGCATTTTCAAAAGTAAAGTGTTTCTTTTATCGGCTCTAAAGCTGCTGCCCTTCAATTTCAGCCAGTGACCCCTTGTTCCCATGTTGCAGGACAGAGTTGGGAAAAAAAAAAGAAATAAAAGAAAGGAAGGAGCAATCAATTTCACTTTCCATCTTTAATCATTGTGAATGTCTCAGACAAGTTTCCCTCTAACTGGTCATCATTTCTGGCTAAAGAGACCCTATGATCTCCCATTATCTATAAATTCAATGGCGCTTCTATCTTCATTGACCTCCTCCGGACCTTTCAATATCTCCACCATTTTTCTCACCTGACAAGCAACTATTTTTGACCCTCAGCACATAGGCAGCTCAGTCCTTCCTGTCCTTCTCCGGAACACAGCCTGCTGCAAAGTTCAGCCAGTCACTGCCCATTGCTTCCTTACTGTTTCTTGAAAAGTCATTTTCAAAGGAAATCCTTCATTTTAGGCAGATACTCAGTGCAAGAAGAAGCAGACAAAATCTCTACGCATAAGCCTTAAAAGAAAGCTTTCAAAGTTAGTTAACCCTTCATTTCCACTTCCAGTGTACATCCAGAGCTAGAACCTGGTACTGCTGTTGACATTCCTGGAGGGAACAATGGAGTTTTCATCACTATTACATCAACTATGGAAGCTGAGTGTTGCTTAGCTCTTTTGAAGTTATTTACCCTTAAAGGAGGCTGTTGTTTTGGGGTCAGGCACATTGGGTCATAAAAAACATTGTATCTGCTGCTAGCAGAGACTGACTGCTTGCTCTGTGTATCCTCATTCCTCATTGTCCCTCTCTAAAATAGTCGATGATGCTGTTGACCTGCTTTGAACAACACTGATAGCTGCTAATGAGGAGTACTATTATTTGGGTAGCTTTCCCTTTGCTCTGCTCTGATGGGCACACAGAAGAGCCACACCTCCAGAACATTAGGCCCCTCCATCCCCATGGGACATGAAAGCAAGGATATATTCTCCCCTAGTTCTCCCCACTGCTGTCTTAGAGCACGTATCCTAAAGCAATAATAATAATAGAATCACAAAACTGTTTGAGTTGTAAGGGGCCTTTAAAGGTCATCTAGTCCAACTCTCTTGCAATGAGCAGGAAAGCCATTGGTCTGTCCAAGAACACCCGATCCTCTATAAGACCACCCTTCTCCCTTTTCTCACAAAGTTTCATTCTACAACAGCACGTTCCATGTTGAAGACACTGACAGCATCATCATGAGCTGTAGAGATGGTACCTGCAGAAACAAATTGACGTCATTCACATCCCAAAGCTGTTTGCAGGCAGCCTGCAAACTTGCTCAGTGCTGCAACACTAGACTTACTCTTTCTTTTGAAATTTGCCGCAGAGTCCTGGCAGCAAAGCACTTATTTTTTCCCAAGAAACCTGAAGTGCTGAAAAGCAGCTAGAGGGTTCTGCCAACCCTTCCCTTTCATCTTCTTGCTAAGGCTCCCTGCTTCCCACAATACAACAGTAACAACGTTCAGACTCACCCAGCTTAACTAGTTTCTGCTGCCAACCCATAGGACAGCTCTCTGATACCACTGAGACGAGAAGAGAAACATTCTGAGCTATGCCTGGCAGTTGGAGAAGTGGGTGAAAATGGTGAAAATGAAAATCTTATGCGGTATCCCTTTCATTCCGTGGACCACTGACCTTGAGCAGAAAATAATCTGCTCACTGAGCAACATGCAACATTCAAGATGGGCACCTCTGCTGATATTTGCTATCTTTGTTTTACTATTTATATCTGTAATCGTCCTGGAAAGAGAAATTAATTACAGCCTGTCTCCCTATCCAGAGATCCTGTTCATATTACAAACCCCTGAAAGCGCAACTCAAGCAGTTTCTGATTATCAGTGAAAGCCTCAGACTGAAATACAAGCTTCTTAATTAATCTCTCCCTCTCTCCTGCTTTTTGAGAGATGAATTTATGATGTTTATGAAGAAAAAAAAAGAGAGAGAGAGAGATGATGAAGAATAAAGCAGCAGTGGGAGACTGAGAGCAGAAAATTTTCTTTCATTTAAAAAGTTATTGTAGAGAAGCAGCTCAAGGTGAATGCTGGCAGGAGATTTCAGGCATTTCAGCTGTGGTATTTCTCATCCTGAGTAAGAAAAACTGAGCATCCAGGTTGGGTGGTCCTTTATTTCCTCAGAGCTGTCAGGATGCTTCAATCCATCTTCCACTTGCTGAAAAGTTAGAGATTTTGGTCCAGAATTTCCAAGAAAATGGTATCCACACAACTATGTTCTTAGTGTGGGTGAGTGTCCTTCCTATTGTCTTCCCTTCCTTCTCCTTATTTCCCTGATCTCACTATTCAATTTTAGATGAATTTCAGTGGAATGACAGGCTTAAATGAAAGCTTAAATAAAAAATAATAATAAAAAAGAAAAAAGAAAAAGAGCTATGGGTAGAGGACAGAATCCAGGTGCCCCAAATGATTGGAAATCTATATGTTGAACTCACAGTTCATTAGACACAAGAGACCCCACACAGATGAGAAGCTTTATAAATGTCTCAATCGCTGGAAGAGATTCAGCTGTACTGACTATTGACCATGAGACAAAAATGTATTGAAATCTCATTAGTTCCACTCTTAGCAGACTATTTACTTCTTCCCTCTAGTGTCACTTACAGGCTCCCAGTAGTTTTTCACCACCTCTTGAGTCCTCCTGTAGTGTCCATTCCAGGCAACAGCTTCTCTCCATCTCTTCTCTCATAGTGCGGGATGGGGACAGAGAAGCGGAGAACTGCCCCTTCTGCTTGTTTCAGCGTGGACATTTCCATTCCATTTGTGTGAGCTGACTGAGGAAGGTAGCCCCAGAATGTTAGGTCCCTCAGGCATCTGTCACTGCTGAGCTGCTGCCACTGCTAGGGCCAGCAAATCAGCCACCCTGCACTAACCAATCCACACTGTGGGGCCTGGAAGAGGAAGGCTGACAGAGATTCCCTACATTATCTTTTCATGTCTGGAAAGTTAACTTTAATGGAAGGGTTAGGCACAAGGAGGTGAAACATCTTTGCTAAGCAACAAGTATTAGTCCCAATTAGTTTCCGGAGCAGTATGTTTGATAGAAAACTCTTCAGTCATTTGGGTTCCCCCACACCCTACAAGTGGCATGGCCATAGCATATTAGGGTCAGCCTCACACCACAGACTCCAACTGAGAAGACAGGAAGCAAAGCAGTATAGGGCTCCTTTACAAAGCCTCTGCCCAGCTCTCAGATAACCAGCTTTTGTCTGAAGGCAGTGTTTATTTTTGAGCTAATTCCTTTCCCTTGGAGGTTAGGGAGGGATTTGATCAGTTCAGCCCCAGAAGGAAGTGAGAAGGATTCTCTTGTGGTTTGGTACATGGGATGCCCCAAAGGAGACATGATGCTTCCTACCACACTCCTGGTTGAACTTCAAGCCAGCAAGAGCTATGCTGCCACAGCTGAGGGAGATTCATCCTCCAGTTTTGGAAGAGAGGGATGAACTCACTGTTAACTAAAACAAATATAATTGTTTCTGTTAAGATAGTGAAGATATGACCTCACATGAGATCATAGTCTCTTCGCAAGGCAGATTAGGAAGAAAACAAACAAGCATGTTGGGAAGACCACATATAGACCACTATAGATTGTTCACTGTCACCATTTACCATTTCCTATCAGAGTCTACAGAGTGGACTGGGAGACCCACAGGCACATTAGGAGGAACCAGAAGCATCAGTTATTATGAGCCATCTCCTTACTTGGTAGAAAATTCACTGGACCATTACCTGTAATCCTGATATTCCATGAAACAAAGGCTAATAAACAAAGTTAATAGAACCATAATTTTTCCCTGCCCTTGTGAGTATTTCATGAAACTTCTGATTGATACCAGTTAGGTTGGACAGAGAAGGTCAGCATGTGTGATGTCCAAAAAAGTCAGTGAAAAAAGCTGAGTGATGGGGAATAATTCTTGAATAGGAAAGCTGAAAAACAGTGTTAAAGAGTGAGCTCAGCTCTCACAGATGTGAAAGAACCCGTAAGGAAGAGACACCTGACAACATCCAAACCATGAGAGGATTCTAAGGTTTCCACCTCAGCACTTCACAAAGCACAGATCCCAAGAACATTGTGTTGCATTGGAAAGAGAGCAGAAGGGGAAAGATAGGAAACAGCTACTCAAGAAAACTAAATGAGATTCAGAAGGCCCAGTTGGCAGCTACCAAAAGGGAGAAAATGGTGCATCGTGCTGCAGTAAAATGTTATGTATGCTTTTCTCACAGGTGTTTCTGATAGATGTGTTCAACACTGTCTCACTTCATTTGGGTGTCCTCTCATCTGATAGCAAGGGATTTTGATTCATGCAAGCATGAGCAGATGAGAGCCTTTGGTGTCTGGATATATTTTTCACCTAGCCCTTGGAATTCTGAGGCTGGACAGAGCTTTGATAAGGGACATCAAAAGAAGGAGGCCACACCATAGCTTCTTAGCTCACTGACCAATCTGTGAGCTGCCTTGCCTTGAAACACAGCTGCAGCCATTCATTCTAGGACTAATTACATTCATCTAAAATGACACCAAGCAACGAAGGCGAGGCTGGCTTCTGTAAAAAGCAAACACAGTGGTGAATGCTCCAGCAGTAGTGTTGCTAGTTAAGACAAGGAGGACTGTCCCAGCATAGTGGAAAACATTATGGGATTAAATCATTCGTGCATCACTTATCTGCTCTGATTTGACATGAAACAGCAATTCATCTTTCCTCTCTGATCCCTCCTTGAACTGACAAATAGCAGGAAGAAAGCATCTTCCTTTGAGCTGTATGACGTGGTAAGGACTGGATCAAGGTACTAAACATGGAATCACACCATGAGCTTTTTAGAGCTCTACTTTTCAGAGCAGAACAGTAATTTAAGGCAAACCTCATGGAGTTCCACAGACCTGACAATGCAGCTATTTGAATGCAGTGTGGCTGATCTTTGCAGTATGTGTCATGTTGAATGCATTCAATAGCACTGCTAATTGACTCCATATTTCTAGCTCTCTGATAGGTAGTCAAATAAAGTAAAATTCAGTTTTATATGTAATTAGTATAAAAAATGCTGTCATGAGTTATTCTTCTATACATTAAACAAGCTGTGAATAAATGAACACAAATAAACCTTATGATCAAAGCTTTCAACATTCAAAACTTTATTTAACCAAGATTCCAAGCAGGCTCTTGCCTTCATGTCCATAGCAAACTGTTATGCTGGAGCCCTGAAGGAGCAGCAATCAGGTTTGAAATCACAGCCAGCAATTTTCTTCTTCTTGGTACACACTGTATGCTGAGAAGGCTTCAGTTTGCCGTGCATGTTGCTCTTTCACATCTCAGCACTCTCCCCAGTATCACATCCCTAGGCTTCTGTCCAGTCTTGCTTTCTGTTTCCCACAGACAGGGTAGCATCCTGCTCCACAAGACACTGTGGCTTAGACTTTCCATCTCTTATCACACACCAAGAGATTTCCCCTCCTTCCTACAATGCTGGTGTACATGCCAATGTTGTCTGCTTGCCTCTTTGGATTGGAAAGGCTGTTGAGGGAGCTGATGAAACCCTCAGAAAATTAATCTGTGCTCTCTCACCCCATTAGGAGGATGTTTCACTGACCCAGGCAAAGCTGCGGATGTACCCCGGAGATGACAGATCCCAGGCTTTCCCTCAGGACTGGCATTTCCACCATCCATGTTATGAGCCATCAGATGGGACTTGAGTGCCATGTATGTTCCAGGTGAGCTACCACACGGTAGGGAAAATATACTTTGGCTGTGGGGCAAGGACGCTGCCAGTACTCCCCCTGACTGATTCCATTGTGGACATCAGCACTTTCCACAGGCATGGGAGGTGTGTTTTCCTTTCTCTTCCCCTACAAAAACAGACTGTATTGCAACAGGAGCATATTCTACCACAGCCCAAAGATCAGCTTCTTGTCATAAAGGGAATAACTGCAGTCACAAGGCAGTTCCCCAGGCCCCGGTTCAGCAGTCTGTTTCTGATCAGCAAAGCATTTAAGCACATGTTCACCTGTGAGCTGATGATTATATCCCTTAGACTTTTCATGGCTGTGCTTTCCTGCATCTGGTTTATAGACCCCTAGAGGCTCATGAACTACTTCTAAGGGGGCCTGAAAGGCGTTTAAGAGGAGTAAGCTTCTCACCATGAAGCTTGTTTGCTACTGAGAAGGTCCAGACCCCTGCTGAGTAAATGAAGAGGCTAAGGACCATTGCTCAAGAGAAGAGCCAGCCCATACACTTTAACCAGCTTGGACACAACCTCACATAAAAGGGCTGAGACCCCAACATAGAATCATAAAATCATAAAATCGTTTGAGTTGAAAGGGACCTTTAAAGGTCACCTAGTCCCAACTTCCCTGCAATGAACAGGGCTATCTCCAGGTACAACTTCATGATGCTTTACAGTCTGACCTGAGCTTGTTTGGGAACCAATCCAGCAGAATGCAGTCACATCCAGACCAAAGACAGAGCAGTGGTGGTGAGTACAGGGCTAAGTCCTATCACTGTGCTGAGGGAGGGCATTAGCACAACAGCAGGCTCCTGGTTTGGGGCTTGTGTTGACTGGTTCAGAACAAAAGCAAAACACATTTATGTCTGACTGCACAATAGAATTCAGACTCCTCCTCAGGCTGAATGCCATGGTGTTTCTCATTTTCTCTGCCACCCAGGCAGAAATGTCATGAGTTGCTCATTTTACTTGAATCAAGCTGTATCAGATAATTTTCTCACAATGCCAATCATGGAAAGGTGTTTGATTTCAACCTGAGGGCATTGCTCCCTCTTCCTCCTCCCATGCAGTCCCAGCCAAATTAAAAAATCTGCCAGTCCGCCAACCTCAGTCCATCTAATCACATTAAGTAAGTGTGCCATGTTCCCCCTTTATCGATCCATCCACAAATGTGCATGTGAGAGTGGGTAATGCACGCTGAGATTTACTAAAAATACATTTAACTCACCTTGTGTTTTAACCGGCCATTCAAATTACTTTTAGAAATCTATTATGTGCATTATCATTTTTATTTTCAGCACAAAGGGCTTTTTTTTTCCCCCAACCAGTCAAGTTACTGTCTACTTTTATAGAATAAATTGTTATAAATTAAGTTAGCGGCAGTATAAACAGAGGTAATAGATCCCTGTCTCTGTAGTGGCAGCTGACAGCATTATGGAAATGTAGAATGTCTATTTCTGAGTTTATTCTGATGCTGATGAGTTTGCACTGATGTTCATCTCTTTCATTTCTCATTTTATCGCCTCTAATGCAGTGATTTTTTTCCCCCCTGCAAGCTTCTTCGTGATGTTTGATTTACTCATGTAAATCCTAAAGGCTATTTTTAAAGTGAGTTACAGGGAAACGTTGGCATAGCGAATAACATTTAGCCTTTTGTCTGAATAACAAAACTTTGTTTGGAAAAAATAAAAGTTTCTGCAACCGAATACATTCAGTCCAATAAAAGTATAATCAACTTTTCCCTTGAAACATGCTCATAATAAGCCAGAGCACGTCTTTTTGTTTAAAGTCTATTTCAAACTTCCAATCTCAGCTGGAGGACAGGATGGCTGAAGTTAACTAGGAACAAGAAAGAGGAAGTGAATGTTTGCAGCCCTAAATGTGCAAGTAACTGAGTGTGCAAATACAATAAAGTGCTCTATTTTTCTTTCCTGCTTACTGTTTTTCCACATCTCTCGCAATGCCAAGAGGGCTCCAAAATGAGTGGAAAAGCACGAATTTGAGGGATTCCTTCCACTGACACTTATGGGAATAAGAATTATGCTCTTGGAAAAGATGTGGAAGGAGCTCTTGGACTCAGAGAGACCAGGCTCTGGCTAGCAGAGGAAACTTTCTCCTGGACCTGGCACTAGCATCTGGATGGTTCCAGGAAACTGCTCAAGTTCAATGAGGTTTCATGGGAGAGGAAGCAAAATGGCATGGACATTGTTAGCCAGCTGCTCTCCTGTCCATGTACCCACCCCTTCCCTACCTGTCTACACATCAAGCTACTATGGAGCTTCAGTGTCTAATTGCTGTAGATGAGAAAGCATCTGAGAACTTTTCCTTGCATATAATAATAAATGTGATATTTCAAATTTGGGAAAGCTGAGGATTGTTATGCGTATATATATATTCTGACTTCTATAATTCTTTGGGGTATTTCAGCATTATATTTTTACAATTTTACTGAGCAAAAACCACCACAATGATGGAGCAGTAGCAAACAAAGCCATTCACAAGTTTTCCTATTAGCCAGCTTCATCCTTTCCTGGTTCTGAAGACGGTCTCTGCCCTTAGCTGAAGCAAAGTTAGTTGCCTCACAATACACTAGCAGCTTATAGCATACCATAAGAACAAAGCCATTAGAATGTATATATACTGGCACTGGCAAGCTATAAATAGCAGCATCTCTGGAGAAAAATAGGGAAGCATCCCTTAAAACTCAGCCTTCGTGGAGGCACCAAATGGAAATCATAAACCTCCTCCTGAGAAAGAGGCAGGTATTTTCTCAGTAGGAAGAGATGTCTTTGTATACTCTGCAAAACTTGGAACCGTGGGTGTACGGAGCACCCAGAGCACGTAGCTTGACCAGGACAGAGGAGACCAGAAATGACTCTGCTGCCATCTGGTGACTTCTGTAGCTATATGAGGTTAAGGAAAGATGCTGTAAATCTTGGCTGGTAGCACTAGTGAGCAGCACAAGATAACGTCAGTAAACTGTGAACTTAGCTGCAGTAAAGAGTAGAATATGGTGAAAATTTCAGTGCTAGATAACTTCACTATGTTGTGTAGCTCCGTGTACAGGAGGGCAGAAGACATTGCTGAGACACTGTTGATGGCAATGACAGGAGCAACTGCTTCACAGGAAGATTAAAGAAATGCTGCAGTTGACATTTATGTGATCATTTGTCTCCAGGGAAACATTTATTGACAACTTCTCCACATCCAAATTTGACTTCTGTACTAGAACATGGTAGGTTTCTTCTTTCCAGAATGGCTGTATTCAAATGAAAATACCCTTAAAACTATAGTCACTACACTAGAGTTAACATAGAAACTTCCACTGTTGTTTAGAGCTTTGTTCAGACCCTGGCCTTCAAGAAACAGAGATGTTTTCCAAAAACAAACAAACAAACAAACAAAAAACCAGAATAAAGTAATTATTGATCAACTCTTTCCCTGCACAGCTTTCTATGGAGTTTGCCTCTCCCACCCCTCCTCCTCTATGCTAACGATTCGATCTTCCTATAGTTCTTCCACATGTAGGCTCATTGTAGTGACTCAACTTCCCTTCTCTCCTCCTTCTGAGGTGGTCTAAATTGAACAGAAAGCTTCTGCTGAAGGCACAGCATGTGTAATGGCATTGCAATAGCCCCGCATCCCAAGCTTCGTGCATTTTACTTCTCTTTAACCACTAATATTGTCCATCTACAGAAACTATTCATTTGCTGAATGTGCTGAAGATATTCAGACACCCTTAATAGAAAAGGAAGAATGCCTTTTGCTTTTCTCCTTGTTTGATCTTAGATGCTGTCCTCATCCTCCTACCTATCAGAGCTTACAATTTACCAGTCCTATTTCCAGGATAAATGTATCTAAAGCGTCTTAAATTTCCTCTCAGTAATAGGATTTCTACATCCAAATATAGAATGATCCAAATAAATATGTAGAGATTTTAGCCCAGCCTTACTCATTTTACTAGAACACTGCTGTGGGGGTGTTTTGAGTTGTGCTAATTTGCAAATTTCTTGGTAATAATCATCTTTTCTTCAGGTTCTTTCAACTGGAAACTAATGCATTTCAAGGAGGAAAATGTGAAGAGAAACAGCAACAACTGAAATAGACTCAGTGGGGGAGATTTTCAGATTTGTTTTTTATTTGGTCATTTATTTCCTCAGAAAAAGCAAGCAGCTCAACTAAATAAAAAAGAAAACTCCCTGCTTATGAAATCCAGCAGACAATAGAATGGTCTCTCAAGTGATGTGGTAAAAGCTTCTATTACCTGAGACATTTAACCGTGAATTGAATTTAACACCATAAAACATCCCTTTCTTTCTGAGCTCCAAGCACTGCACCAATACTCAATACTTTTACCAGGCCTGTTGTGTTAAAAAGAGAATGAGTTATGACAGGGGTATACACTGATACAATCTTACTCCTTCTCTCCCTATGTACACTGACTGTTACGTCCTTCACTGAAATGAGCAATGTTTTTTCTTATTTGGGACTCCCCCAGCCTGAAACTGAAGTTATGAAACACCAAATCCTACTGCACACTTCTCAACAGAACAGCTGTGTGCTAAACAGGCCAGCATGGCCTACAGGAGACCAGCACCTCTTGGGAGGTGCTTTATCCTTTCTATATAGTGTACAGCTTCTGAGGATTTGTAGATCCCTGGGAGGCTGGTCAAAATTGCTTCCCAGACTGTCACAGCTCCAGCATTCTCAGGCAACGTTAAAACCCCCATCTTCCATCTGGACAACTAATAATGGAAAAAAAGAGGAAACTTCAACATATTGTTTCATGGATGTAATGGGCTCTGAGCTGAGGGAGTTTCCACTCTCATTTGTGTGTCCAGAGAAGGGCAACAAAGCTGGTGAAGGGTCTGAAGCACAAGACATACAGGGAGCAGCTGAGGGAACTGTGATTGTTTAGTCTGGAGAAGAGGAGGCTCAGGAGAGACCTTAACACTCTCTACAACAACCTGAAAGGTGGTTGTGGTGACGTGGGGATCAGTCTCTTCTCCCACATAGCAGAAATAGGATTAAAAGGGATGGACTAATGTTGCTCCAGGTGAGGTTTAGGTTGGATATTAGAAAACATTTCTCTCAGAAAGAGTGGTTTGCCCTGGAACAGGCTGCCAAGGAAATGGAATAGTCACTGGCATGGTCAGTGGGCATGATGGGGATGGGATGATGGTTAGACTGGGTGATCTCAGAGATCTTTTCCAACCATAATGATTCTGTGATTCTATTCATCTTGGCATATGTCAAATTCTGGTCTCTGATGCAATACAGAAAATGTTCTCATTGCAAGTTTAATCCATGCTTTTACTTACACTTCAGCCCAGTATTTCCTCCCTATAAAATAAAATAAAAAATTAAGCTCATCTTTAAATCTGATTTGTCTTCTTGGTGGAAATTACAGTTAAAACTCATTTTATAGAGGCCTTGCACTCTGCATCTTTCCAAGCATTATCTCAGTGATGTCCCAGACTGCAGTCATTCCAGTCAAATTGCTCTCTTCTGTCACCTTGCAATACCATAGCTCCATACCTTCAAGATCTCCTGTAAGTCAGCAAAGATTATAATTCTTTTCAGCTTGTGTCACAGTAAAATGTAAGTTTATTAACAAACAGTACTGCAACCTCAAAAAAAGAAGAAAAGAAAAAAAAAAACCTCACTGTGCCTCTGTTCAGTTACATTTATTCTTAGTCCAAGGACTTTTCTCTTTCTTCTCCATGATGATTCCAGAAAGTCTCAGCAAATCAAGATCTGTCTACCATCACATGTAGCCTTGTACACAAAAGCCAAATGACTAAGATAAACACTATCCCTGTAACAAATAACATAAGCATCTCCCATTTTCTTAAAGCGGTGTTTCCATCTTATGTTCCATTCATTAATCTAACAAGTTTTGTTATCAACCTGTCTGGTACAGTATAGAAAACAATTTTTATTCAAAATAGTTTACAATGGTATCCACCTAAAGAGAAATCCAGTGAAATTCCAGACATGGTTGAAACAGGTAGCTCTCCACTTCATAGAAAGTGATAAAATGTCACAACTGCATATTCAGCATTCACATACACCATGGGTGTACAACCATTTGTCTTGCCTGGGCCACGTTGACTTAAGAGGAATCATCTTAAGTTCCATATATGTAGGTCACACCAAAAAAAAAAGTTTCCTATCTATCTACAAAAAGCACAATAATGTTATTTGATAGAGCAAATTCTCAGCTACAAAACACTATTTTTCAACATAGTCACCACCATGAGCTATGTATTTTCACCAGTGGTGCAAAAGAGCCTGCAAGGTTATAAAAATTTGCACCAATGGAGGTGACCCACCATGTCCATAACCCACCACAGGCCACCTCACTGTGTTCACATCCACTGTTTGGTCTTCATAAATGTTCACAAGTGTCAGTGAATGTCAGTGGATGCCATTTTTATTTCTTGTAGGATTTCAGTGACACTCCATTGTTTCATATCCACTTCCAGCTATTTGTCAGACTGCTCCTCTGCCATCATCTGTTGCACAGCAACATGTAATGGAATTTTGGTGGAAAGGTTCATCCTCTACTGCCATCCCACCAACATCTGCCCCGATATCATGGGCCAACATCAAAAAATAAGTGGCATTACTTTCAGAGCAGCCCTTGTAAAATATATAATCTAGTCGTGTATGTCAGTAGCAAGGCTTACTTTGATATTTTTTTATTAAAAAAAGAAATTAATAAAGTGCAACAGAACCATAAAACTAGTGGGATTTGTGACCTTGTTTTTCTTAAACTAATGTATCATTCTGGTTCAATGGCAGTGGTTGCAGTTCTTGCTGTGACACAGAGGTGATTCAGGGGACACACACTGCCACACAGAGTACGCAGATGATCAGACTTTGTAAGGCATTTCTGAGAAAGGAGATTCTGAGGTGTTTAAGAGATGGATGGAAGACAGGAAAGACAGTGACAAAGACCAGACAATGCTGAAAGACTGGACTCCAAATAAGAAATATAATCCATGCTGCTACAATGGCTTCCCTTTCCTCCACAAGTCTTTCTTCATCGCACACACACAAAGAAACATCAAGCTGAACTCCAGGCAAGAATATGATTGAAGAGTATAATTGATATTTTTTCTACTTTCTAGCAGAATTACTGGAGTAATTTCTTTCCACTCAAAGGGGGCTGGTAGGCAATACTGCAGTTGTTCGAAGAAAATGAATCAGGAGAGAAAAAGGAAAAGGCTGATTCTTTACAAGTGAATGCAGATACACGTCTGACTGACACCTTGACTTTTTCTCTCCTTTCCTCAGCAGAAACAGTGTTTACAAGGAGGAAAAGTGAGAAAGAAGAAAGAAAGGGGAGACAGCCCTGCAGAAGCTGAGGCATGTTGGAGAAATGGAGCATGAGGAAGTCCAGCTCCACATCTCCTCATGAGCAGCACTCCATGCTACCAGCATGATGGTAGTGGCTCACCCCATAGTGCGATGCCCATACAGTGCCACCTACCTGCAATAACAGTCCCTTCTCCACTATACCCGTGCTGTAGACACAGGGTAAATGTAGGGCTTAGCTGGCTCTATCCTAGTCCCTGAAAGGCCAGGGATAAGCTATGTATGTTCCTTGCTGCTGTATTCCCTTGTTACTAAAGGGGAAAGTACAAAGAAATTGACTGTTGCTGCTCTTTTAACAACATATTATGCTTTACAGGAAACCAGATACCCATATTTTACCTCTTAATATATTAATGCCATTGTAAAATTCATTAACTTGTAAAATTCATTAATCTCTAAGAGTAGGATTTGAATATACAGGAAGGATCAGAAAATTGTACCCAAAGGTTTTAAGAAAGCACTTCAATTTCCTACTCGTAAAAAAAGGGGAAGCATTTCCCCAAGAGTAAGGGAAGTGTTCAAGGTGCCGCATGAGACACTGCTGAGACTTCTCAGCAAATGAAGATTCAGAGAAGGATTCAACATGGAGTAATCCCAGCACAAGGCTGCCAGCTTAAGGAGAGGAGTGAGAAGCCTACCAGCTACAAGGAAAATGGAGAGTATGGCCAGCAAAATGAGAACTGAGAGGAAGTACGATGGTTCTATAAACACATCAGAGTGAAAACAGAAACAGGGGATAATAATTACATTAGCTAAAAGAAAATATTGGCACAGGAACTAATGGATGCAAGACAATCATGAATTCACTTTGGTTGGTACGCAGAAGATGCTTTCCAGCTATCAAAAGAACAACATTCTGGAGTATCCTTTCAGTGGAGGTTGTGGGAGGAAGAGACTTGATTGCTTTTAAGATAAATATTGATCAGTTTACAGTGGGGATTGAATGACAGTGTGCCCACAAAGCAAGGAACAGCCTTGGATGACCTAGAGCATCTTATCTAGTTCAGTGACCCTGAAAGCATTGCAAATTACCTGCTGTGTAAGCAGCTGCAAGATATGAAATGCCTTGCAACACCATTTCTTCTCTGCACATGTACTATTCTGCATAGAATCATAGAATTGCAGAATCACTCATGTTGGAAAAGACCTTAAAGATCATTGAGTCCAACCAAGTCCTAACCATACTACCCTAAACACAGCATGTTACCTGCGGCCATTAAGAGGTATTTCTGTACTGACCACACTGAGGATGTGCACAAGTCCATGCCTGGTAGGACATTTGAGTTTTTGACTGATGTGATTCAGGGTCTGAGCACACTCTTCCTGTCTGGAATCCACTACTCCAGCTGTAATGCATAGTTTGTTTCCCCACCAGATGGAGGAGGATGTTGCCTTTCCATCTCTCTCACCATGTGAATAGGAGCAGCAGGAGAAGGTGAGTGTCCATTGTGATGGATGCTGTGGCTCTAGGGGATATTCAGGCTGTTGTACTGATGTTACAAATGACTGCACACACCCTTGTGGCTTTGTTAATGACTATATTCCCAGCTGAAGAAGCGAGGAAATGAATGCTTCCTGCAGAAACTGGAGACAAATGGGAAGTAATTTAAGTCAATCCCCAATACTGAAACAACGCAGATAACAAACCTTTTGAAATTCTGCATCTCTAGAGAAGCAAGTCTATACTCAAACAGTATTCAACCCTTCTTTATAGATCAGACTAAGGAAATTATACAGCTGAGGTAATTGCCACACAATGTTTATTTTACCTAAAGTCCACTGCAACACTGCAGTCACTTCATCCATAAGAATTTCCATAACCTTTTAAAATGTATTTCTTTCTCAAATGCATTTACTTCTCCCCTTCTTAAGGACAGTTTGATAGCTATCTGTAATGCGCACAGAGAATAGTTTTGCCTGTGCAAAACAGAAGAGACTTTTCATGGAGAGGCAGAGATCAGGGTTTTAAGCCAGATGTCATTCCAGTTAATGTCAAATGATCTTGGAATCCAGAAAAAAATTACAGAAAAATGGAACAGGACGGAAAAAAAAAGGTTTCAGAGTTTCAATCTATGATGGAAAACTGAAAATTGCTCATATGGCTCTGAGAACTGCATTTAATTTTTTACATAATATGGCTGTGGGCATGTGCTCATTTTACTGTTCACTCCTTTCATACTCACTGCACAGGAGAGTCACTGGGCTAAGAACTGAAAAAGCATGAAACAAAAAGAGGGCTACTGAATCTGGATATTTGCACCTCAGTGCAAGCAGCAACAGACAGACAGGAACAGATGGTGGATATAATGTGGGAAAAGCATGACCGCTCAGTAGCATGGCTTAATGGGCAGTAATCCCTAGTACACAACTAATATCACATCAAGCATAAGGAAGTACATGCACATCCCAAAATGCTCCGCATTTTGTAAGAGCTCTTCATACAATATGTATATCATTGCTAAGGAGACACCTTTTAGCAGTTTGTCTCCCTGGCATGTAGGCAAAAGAATGCAAGATCCTCTGAGTAAAAGCAATAAGGAATATTCTCAGATTAGTCTGAGATTGACTAATGCAGCACATCAGGTCTTAAAAACTATGGAAACTCTTCATTTTCTGAGTCTTCACTACAACTTTTCCAATTCAAGGGTACCAAAAAATGTATAAACATAAATATAAACATAAACACAAATTAAATTAAATTCGCTCACGTGTGAAGGATTTGAAGCATGCAATTCTTGAATTTTCTGTCAGCATCCTACATTTCCCCACCTGACCTGTATAATCCAGGTGTACACTCTGAAAGGATCTCTAGATTTTCTAGTACAGCGAAAGACTAAATGGTTTAAAAGCAGCCAGTAAGTGCTACTGGTTTGTGTTGGTTGGTTGGCTCCTTTTATTAGCTCTGAAAAATTAAAATGATTGAAATGAGCTTTTCTGCACATTTCTGCTCTGATGGGAAGTGCAGTAGGAAGCACTAGATGTTGTTTTTGTTGTTATTACTATTACTATTGCAATTACTACTACTTCTACAATTATTTTTTTTCTTTTTTTTTGGGGGGGTGGAGGGAGGCAAGGAACATATGTAAATCTCACCAAGGGAAATCTGAATAATTGGCGCTTCAGTAGCTTTATGTGCAAGTATCCTGCGATATGCTTATTTTTGCAAATTTGTCTGCAAATTCATTCTCTCTCCTCCTCAAGCAATCACCGTCACATTCTAATACCTCTGAACCATCCAGCGCTGAAAACATTAAGCTGTAGGGGAGCTTGAATCCTTTCTCATTCTATGGTGCAGGATATTAAACATACCTTCCCTACACATTTACTAGCTATCATTATCAAATACTTGTCATCATCAAATACCGGAGTAATTTAGGCTTTTGATTTTCAAAGCAATCTCTGTTCCTTTAGGCTGCACCTAGCCTCTCCCAGCCATGCTGATGCCTTATTCTGGCTTGTTGCCGTTTTCTCTAGGCTGACCTCCCCAAGTGCTCCCAGGCATTGTCATTGGTGAAGAGCACAATTTCTCTCTGGGTTATGGGCTGGAGAGCAAGGATTGCTTTTAGAGAGTTTTATCTGCAGCAGGCATGCATGTGTGACATGCATGGCAACCTCTGCACAGCTCTTGTGCTTATCCTAAGAGCTGGTGTGTTGCACACGGTGATGTTACAGCGGCTGCACTTGCAACAGTGTGGTTGAGTAACTTTATTACTATCTGTAGAGCAGATCACACTGTACGTTCATGTAGTATAACAAACATAGGCCCCTCTCTCCTAATTCCTGGACTTTAGATTTTGGATTTGTTTTCCAACCAGCGTGACTCCACGCGCCTCAGAGCACGACCCACCCCACCCGCCCATCGATGCGCTCGGCGCTCCCGCCGCCCTCCTGCCCCGCCCCCGCCCCGCGTTGGAGGCGCTCGGCGCTCAGCTGGCCGCCCCTGGGCGGCCGTCCCTTGTCTCCTTCTCCAAGATGGCAGCGGCGGGCGGCAGCGCGGCGCGAAGCGGCGGCGCGGAGTGAGGCGGCCGCGCGCCTCCTCCCTTCCCCTCCCTCCGGTCGGCACCGCAGGCCGACAGCGCTCGCCGCCGCGGGGGCACGCCCAGGCCTGCCGGAGGGGCGGAGCCGCGGGCTGGAGTGAGGCCGAGGCCCGCTCGGGTGAGAGAGCGAGCAGGCGGGAGGGAGCGGGGCTCGCGTCTGAGCCCGGGCCGTGGGGCGGCGGCGGCGGGCTCTGGGAGCGGCGGCGGGAAGTGAGGCGACGGAGCCGGTGCTCCCTGGAGGACCGAAAGGCTGCAGCCGCCCAGGAGAGCATGCGGGGCCTCGGTCCAGCAGCCGGGAGCATGAGGGAATTGGGAGCGTGAGGAGAGCGCTGCTCACAGTGCTTCCTCAGCGCTGGAACCTAATGGGGATTTGTAGTGCAAGGCAAGTTCTGGCTGTGTTCTGTGTGTGCGGGGTCTAGGTTGTAAGGTCCTTTGGGTGTTATCTAGTGGCAAATACAGCTTGCCTAAGTTTTGGAAAGTGTGGAAGCTGTGCCTGACAGCTGTCATAGTGTCACAGAGTGTCCCAAGCTACAAGGGACCCGTAAGGACTGTCGACTGCCTGACTCCACACTGGACCACCCAAAAACTCGAGCTGTACATCTGAGAGCGTTGCCCACACTTTGTCCAAGTCAGCTCTTCCTGAATGACTGCCATCAACTTCATTTTGCTGCAGTATTTGTCACTGAACATCCCAATTTGAAAGGGACACAAGGATCACTGAGTCCAAGTCCTGCCTCCGCACTAGACCACCCAAATCAGAGCCTCTGTCTGAGAGCGCTGCGTGAACACTCCTTGAACTCAGGCAGCTCGGGGCTGTGACCACTGCCCTGAGGAGCCTGTTCCAGGGTGACCACACTCAGTGCTTAGAGTAGGCCCTGAGCACGAAGCTTCAATATTGTGCATGGTCCTGCTGAAGTCCATCAGACCACAGAGAGCTGATCATCAAGAGGTGTTTAGACAGTCTCCTTCAAGATTGTCAGCCCTTGAGTGGCAAGGTGCTTGTGAAGCACGGTGCTGTTGGATGTAGATATAAATTCTGCCTTCAGATTGCAGCGTTTACTAGCAACAGTGTGTGGTGGTCGGAATACATCTGGAGTTGAGTGGTTTCCCAAAAGGTGTTCTGAATTCTGCCAACTTCAGCAGAAACATTTGTGTATCCCTTAGCTGGAATTAGTTGTAACTTTGTTCTTTCACATAAGTAACCACAATAAGATGAATACTTTATATGTTCTCAGCCATTTGTTCCTTAAATCTATGTGTACACAGAGATGTAGCACAAGTTCCCTGATCTTTATGTACTGTGACGGCCAGAAAGAGCAAACGTCACCATCTTTGTGGCTGAGCTTTCACACACAAACAATAAAAAATCATTTAAGTGTGATTGGTTTAATCACTTATGAGGTCATCTTTTCATGTTAAACCATTTGCTTACTTTACTTTTGAAAAACAAAATCAGTTTCCTCAGAGGACCAGAGTGCAGCTATTGCAAAATGGCTCTGTCCTCCTGTATGCTAGCGGCTGTAGGATAGAGTGACTCAGAAGAGACCTGAAATTTGGAAGCTGACAGGGAAAAAGGTGCTGCAGAAGTCATAGCAAAAGGAAGCACTTTCTTCTGTTCCTTTTCCAGGCTGACATTCAGAATGGCTGCAGAGGTAGTGCCAGGAAACTCATCAGTAAGATGTACACCTTCACTGCAAAACATGCAACCCTTAAGCTTGGAAGATTGAAGTCATCCTTATAAATCAGAGTGATTCCAGTCTGTTTTTGTCTTTTCCTTTGCTTGATCTGAAATTCAAGAATTTGTTATTTCTCTTTAGGTAGCGTTGCTACAGTGGTTTCTGACAAAACGTGTCTTTAATACAATTTCAGGTACAGCTTTGCTTGTGACAAAAATCAAACAGCTATATTCTCCCCTCTTCCCATTTCTGTGGATAAATTATTTAAGTGACATGGTGATTTTAGAAGGCAGAGTTAGTCTTGTTACATTTTTTAAAAATAACCAAACAAGAAAAAAATATCTCCATCTTAATTCTGTCACACTTGAAGGACGAGTGAGGAGGAAGACTTTCCTTTCCCACTTTCTTCCAGAGAATCTTCATTTTGTTCAGGGGACATTTCCCATTGTACATTGTGATTCTTCTTTATGAGGGGGTTATTTGTGTTCTCTGTTTCTCAGAACTTTTCCTGTAGATGGGAACAGGGGAAGGAGCCCAGACGTGGCAGCATATTCTCAGGCTCCTGCAGGACCACCATGGCTTATGATGACTCCAGGAAGAAAGAAGGTATGACTGCTTCACAATCTCAGAGGGAGTAGCCAAGAAAAAGGGCACCCTCTGCAGCCCTTGCCATGCCATCAAGTCAGAGAGTGGGAAATGATGTTAGACTCCCATGGAGCACTGGAGGGTATTAACCCTTCAGTTTAATCTGAACAAGTTTCTGCAGGATCCCAAGCCCCTGACTTCCAGATGGAAAGTAATAGGATTAGAGAAACGGGTGGTACTTTCTGGTGCTAACAGCATGATTGAGAACTCTGCCACTGCAGCTGTTCTTCTCCCAGCCAGATCAATGAAACGGGAAGCCAGGGGTATGGTTTGTCATGGCAACATTTCTAAGTGCAATTGTCTTCAGAAAGAAATCTACAAGGATTAGAAATGAAACCTTGAGAACTTGTGTTAGAGCACTGAAGCCTGTCCCGTGTCAGAGAGAACAGAATGTTATCTTAGTCCCTAATGCTTGCTGGGTTTTGTACATCATTCTGTGTCAACGTCCGCTCCTGTCTTATTTTGTATATAGTCCGTGTGTCTTTTGTCTCTCAAAGTGGTATCTCATTTTTCTTTCTTTCCTCTTTTCACATTAATCTTAGAATTCCTAGAGAGTGACCGAAGTGCTGATGACATCAGAACACATCGAGAAAAAAAGCGGTATTACAAGGATCTCGTGCAGGAGGAGGAGAGGATAACATCTCAGGTCAGAAAGCCTTCAGAGAAAATGTTAGAGGTGTAAGAAAGTGTATTAAGCTTGAGACAGGATTGGGATGAGTTGCTTAGAAGTCCTTTTGTATAGAAAAATTCCCAGAGAAGAAGCAAGAGCCATTAATCGTGTTCTTGTTCAGTAGCTTTGCTGGGTAAATGGAGTGGGTCAGTCCCAATTAAAACTGATTCTGATTATTTTTTTTTCCTCAGAAAACAGGGCAGTAGTATCTTGTACTAGTCTTGGTATACAGCCCTGCATGTTTTGAGATAGTTCGAATGGCTTTAGTTTGAATTCACTTCTTTCATCTTTTTCATCATATTAAATATGTACTTCTCACCTTCATTTTTAAGGCTTGCCAGCCTGTGCATGCTTAGGATGTCTGTCTTTTAACAACTCATCAGCTGACTTCCAAGTGCTGTCTTTCACTGTCTGTTTCTTAACATTCTCAAATGTATTTTTTGAAGTATTCTTGTTTATTAATTCTTTTACTGGAGGACAATTCCCTGTAGACATCGGTATTTCATGTTACTTACTAACATGTTGTACTGCTATTTCCACAGGAAGCTTGATGCCTCTTAGTTGACTGAGATGCTGTCCCATTTAAAACCTAAAAAAAAAACCCAAACATTTAAACCTAAAAACTTTTAGTTCTCTCAGGTATCTTTACCATGCTTTTTGCCTTTTACCTTAAACCTACACTATGTGCTCTTGATGACATACTATGTTTTCTTTGCTGATTTGGCACCTAGAATAAGAATACTGGCTCATACATAGGGTTACTTGGAGTTATAGTAGTACAAGTATCTCTTGATATTGCCCACAAATTGTTATCTATGTCAGCAATCCACATGAATTTTGTGTTATTTCCGTCTTATTTGTCAGCTTTTTTTATTCTTCTTAATTCTAGGACAGTGAGCTCTTTCCGGGAACAGAACATCACAAAAAGAAGAGGAAGCATTCCTCCGATGAGTTCTGCTCCAGGGGTAAGACAGCAATTAGACAGGGGAAGGGGCTAATGAATAATAACCTCGAGGAAAGGATGCTGTTAAGCCCATCAAACTTTTTGGTTAGTACTTTATCAGGGGGAAAGTACACCAGCTGGTCATAGGACAAGTAGTCAGATACCTGACTGTTGAGATTTCTACTACACCAAACAGCAAAAGATCAGTAAATGATGTTTTTGGAGTTTAGCTTAACAAGTTGCTGTTGTTGTTGCAGAGATCTTCCACTCATCTTTTCACTGAAAAGTTGTAGTTTTGTAGCTCATGCCTTCCTTTTTGGCATTTGTATTCTTTTTCTCCCTATTGCATTACAAGCTGTAGCCTTACTTGCAGATAGTACTAATTAATTTATCTGAATTCGTAAGAACAGAATGTGTCGGAATACAATACGATTGCTCTGGGGTTTGTATTGAACACAGAAGCGTTATTCTCGCAATGAAAAAACTTCCCAGAAAATGACAATCCTGTTCATAAAAGCTGAAGAGTCTGAAGATTTATTTTTGTCCCAGTGCAAAAAGAAAGCCAAGTTTCTGGAATGTCTTTACAAGCTGAAATTAGTAAAAAATCTGTTTTCAGACTGAAAAAAAGCTTATGCTTTCAATTCATTGGTCTCTCCAGGGCTAAAAGTGATGTTACAAGCTTGTAGTATTTCAAGCTCTGTAAGATATATTTTTATCAAAATTTGCTGGTTTATGATAGAAAACAAACTTTGATGAAATGCAAGACCTTTTCCAGTCTGCCTTTCTTCATTACATAGATCAACCAGCGCTGGTGTTACAGCTCCTGGATTGTATCTGTAAAGACACACTGAGCTGACTGCAAGTTTCAGAGACCTCCTTCAGCCAAGATGAAAATCAGTTATCTGTAATAATAAGTACTGCAGGATTCCCACTTCACTTTTGGTTTGTGTAATGCTATCTTTAAGAGAATTGTCTTGAGCCTTTCTCTTGACCTCTTTCAGGTCTTTCATCTTTGGATCTACCATCAAAGAAGAAGAAAAAAGCAGTTTCTAGCCCATCCTCCACTGATAAAAACATGGATCTACTCAAGGCTATCAACACACCTTTGGCCACAAGCTCTAAGTCTTCAAAGAGGACCTCTGAAAAATCATCTTATTCTTCCTCTGGCCATTCTGAAAGCAGAAAGGAGCACCACAAGAAGAAGATGAGTGGAAGCAGCGCAGAGCACTCAGTGGATGACGGCAGCTACCACAAAACTAAAAAAATGAAACCTCTTTATGTGAACACAGAGACACTTACCCTTCGTGAGCCTGATGGCTTGAAGATGAAGCTTATCCTTTCACCAAAAGAGAAAAGCAGTGCAACAGATGATGATTCTTTCTCAAAAAAATCTTCAAAGAAATCAGCTCGAGATGAGCAAGGGTCATTCCATCTGAGTCATGAACTGCATAACTTCCTGAAGTCATCTCGGAAGAAGCACAAACCTCCAGACTCGCATCCTCCTTCTGAAAGTTTTGGTGCTGACACATCCGTTTTTTCAGAAGGCCATGGGAGTGAATATGAGATTTCAGGTATGGAGGCACCACCAGAATCGGGATCCTCTTCTGGTGGGGAATTGGAGGCTGGTGAGCTAGTGATAGATGACTCCTACCGGGAAATCAAGAAGAAGAAGAAGTCAAAAAAAAGTAAGAAAAAAAAAGACAAGGAGAAACATAGAGAGAAGAAGCACTCTAAGTCTAAAAAGAGTTCTGGGCACTCTTCTGTGGCAGTAACAGAAATAACAGTATCACCACCACCTCCTCCCAGCACTCCCTATGTTCTTCCTCCACCTCATCCTACTGTTTTTCACTCAGATGGACAAAATGAGAAGAGGAGGAAAAAGGAAGAAAAGGAAAAGGAAAGAGAAAGAGAAAGAGAAAAAGAGAAGGAAAGAGAAAAGGAAAAAGAAAAGGAAAGAGAAAGAGAAAAAGACAGAGAAAAAGAAAGGGACAGAGAAAGAGAAAAGGAAAAAGAAAAGGAAAGAGAAAAAGAAAAGGAAAGAGAAAGAGAAAAAGAAAAGGAAAGAGAAAGAGAAAAAGAGAAGGAAAGAGAAAAGGAAAAAGAAAAGGAAAGAGAAAAAGAAAGAGAAAGAGAAAAAGAAAGGGACAGAGAAAGAGAAAAAGTAAGGAAAAATGAGGGGAAATAGAAATTGGGTGATGGGTACTGATGATTACACAATGTTACAAAGATGTTAAATTGAAGTATAAGTAATGCCAGCATCAGTGGTTTCATCACAGCATGTTTGGCAGAAATGTTTCGATTACTGTGTTTTAAGTTTATAGCAAAGGGGATATTGATGGTTTGTTTCTTTGTTTTGTGACACGGGTAGTCTTTATCCAAAATAGCTCCTTTGAAAACTTCATATTTTATATACTTGCTACAGATAATACCACAACTGCATCATTTGCTAAGGTAGCTGATTCTAGCTATTACCAGTAGAATTTTGCACTGGTCTGGCTGTCATCTAGTCCATCATGACAGTTCCTGGAAGGAGGAGTTCTAAGTTGGAAGACTGAAGTTATTTATCCATTAAGATTTCCAGTCAGAATGATTTTCAGTGTATATGTATAGGGAAAAACTTTTTGTACATCCACAGAGACAAGTATTTTTTTGTGTCAGCAAATGGGCAGACGTAGCCTGAATTTACTCAGCTGTTCTGCTCTGTGTGTTGAGTTTTCTTTGATCAGAGCTTGACAATTGTTTATGCCTCTGTTATCAGTGTACTTGTACAGTCTGTTTTCATGAAAATATGAAGAGATCTGTAAGAACCATTTAGAAAGGACAAAACATGAACTGAAATAGAAAAAAAACTGAACTGCTTTGACAGATGCATGTTGGTGCTGTGAATAGTATGACAGTTGTGGGGTTTGTTTGTTTTTTCCATTTCAAATTTTAAAACTGAGATATGTTTACAGAGTTATATTTTGCTCCTGGATTTAGAATAGCAAAAGACTTGACTTTGGAATGGAATACATCAATAGTTGTTGCAAAATACATCTTATATTAAAACTGGTTCTGGCCAGTTCCTATTGCTTTCAAAACTGCGGAATTCAGCCAGAACATGTGAAACAGGGCTGTTTTATCTTTCTTATCTAATCACAGTGTCTTTCTTTAAGTCTTTGATAAATGTCAAATTATTAATAAAATTGAGTATTGCTCTTTATAATTAAAAATCTTTGTTTCCTTTTTTCTTCTCACTAGCCAAAGAAGAAAAACATGTCTGCCTATCAAGTATTCTGTAAGGAATATCGTACAAATATTGTGTCTGAACACCCTGGGATAGGTGAGAGAAAAATGTAGCTTCTCTTCTGTTCTCTTGATAATACATCAGTGTAATTCTTTAGCAGGACGTACCTTCTCTCTCATATCAACCTCTGGATTTTTGAGGAAGTAAACAAGACAGAAAATGATTTTATAATTTGCTTCATTGTGTTTTAACCAAGCTGTGAATCTGGATTAAGAGATTACCTACTTCTCCCTTCATTTACTTTAAGAGTTCTCTTCTTTGTGTTACTTTTCTGCATCTGCATGTCTGATCTTGTATTCCCTGTGTCACTGACAGTAAGGAAATGCACAGTGGAAATAATTTTCAGATGTTCTGCTTGTGAAAGGCATTGCTTTCTGAATGTGTATGCACTGGCCAGTTTTTCACACTGTTGAAATACACATAAATTCCCTGTGTCCTCACTGTGATTTTATCCTTTATCCTATTTTGTGTATTTCTATTTTTCCTCTTAACAGATTTTGGAGACCTTAGTAAAAAGCTGGCAGAAGTGTGGAAGCAGCTACCTGACAAGGATAAACTGGTAAGTGTGTGTGAGATGTTTGTGTGAAATGATTTTTTTGTAAACTTGGTGCTTAAGTCAGAACACAACAGCATTGTTGCCACAGTACCTTAAAAAATGTTACCTCTGTCCCCAGACTGTGGGAAAATGGATCATTTTGCTCGTGTAGTCATAAAAGCATCCATTTACTTGTCATGGCATTGCTTCACCACTTGACTACGTAACGTTATTCTGCCCTGAGGTCTTGGCATCAGGTAAAAGCATTATCTAACATTATTAATCTTTTTATGCCATGGTAACTGTAGATCTGGAAACAGAAAGCTCAGTATCTGCAACACAAGCAAAATAAAGCAGAGGCCACCACTGTGAAGAGAAAGGCATCATCTTCAGATGGGGCTCCAAAAATAAAAGGTAATTAGCACACTGTATTTACTCTTCTTGTCAGGTTTAATTTGGAGTGGGGAAGGTGGTGTCTTTACATTTAACTCATCGTATCACTCAACAACAGTGTTTCTTCAAGAGCAAGAATATCAGCACTTTTCAAAAAGTCTAGCTCATAGAATGGTATTGCTTTCAGCAGATCGGGGATTGAAATAAGAAGAAAGACTCAGGGAAGTTCTAGTGGGAATATCTTGCTGCAGTATGAAAAAGCGTTGGTGTTGGTTTGGCATCTCTGTTTACCAGATCTCCCAAACCTATCAAATCACTCTCAGCTGAGGTACTTGCTTTGCACAATGTTGAAGGCAGGCTCTGTTTTCCAAAGGTCCACGTAACTGTTTTAAGCATCTAATACCTTTGATATTTGATCTTCAGAAAGTAAATAGGCTTCTAAGTACAAGAATGAAAGTAGTTAATACAGAATTTGAATTCCTCTGTTTCCAGCTTCTCCACCAGGAGCTGTTTCCCCTCATAAGAAATCTCCCACCAGCACTGTGGTGTTGCCTTCCTCACCAGCCAAAGCCCCTGAGACAGAACCTATAGACGTAGCTGCACACTTACAGTTGCTGGGTGAATCTCTGAGCCTCATTGGACACAGACTGCAGGAAACAGAGGTGAGTTTGTCCCCAACACTGTCTCAGTGATATCACGCAATCACACACAGGACTGTGGGGGGGGGGGGGGTTACTATTTTGTCTCAAGCCTTAGACAAAAACAAACAAGCCATCAGAGAAGGCCTTTATCAAGATGTTTTAGCCTGTCCTGTTGTTTTCTTGTAGTATCGTGTTCCCAGTGCTTTGGTTAGCCACTACTATAATTTCATCTCACATGGTAATGTAGTAGATGTCATATTTTCCAGTAGTTTCCTAATGTTACATGATTGTAATTGTCTGCATACATGCACACAGATGCACACACACAGTTTTAGAACTCAGCCCAGCTTGTAAGCAGAGGACATATTTGGCTAAAATAATAAATATCAGCAAATATTGTGGCTAATGAGGTCATCCTATTTCACTGTGCTTTTCTGTTATAACAGCAATAAAATAAATGTTACTGCATTTTGTGTCTGGTATGACCTCATTGAGGTTATCAAAAGAACAAATGGAGTAAAAATCAATCTATAGAATAGCACACAGACACATTCCCTTTTTTGAAAGTATGTTGATAACTAAAGCATTTTTAAAGACTTGGAGTCTCTTTAGATTTCAGTAATAAAGCATTATTGCCTCTAGTTAATACAGCAGGAGGTACAAAATGGCAAGGAGATCACACGGTATAAACTGTTGTTTTAAATTGTACACAGAGCTGACAACTTTCCAACATTTACTGCTGTTTACTATATTTTTTCCTACATGAGAATGTTGCTTGTTTGTTTGTTTGAACCAACAGTCTCTCTGTGAAGTGCTTGGAGTAGTTTTGCCTCTGTGTAAATAATGGAAGTGGACTCGTGGAGCTCAGTAGTGAAGATACTTTGTGTGAATGTGAATAAATAGATTTGTGAAGGATCCGTATTTCCAATACTTGTCCCTGTCTGATGTTTATTTCCTTACTTCCAGGGAATGGTGGCTGTTTCTGGAAGTTTGTCGGTACTTCTGGATTCTATCCTCTGTGCTTTGGGGCCGTTAGCATGTCTGACCACACAACTACCTGAGTTGAATGGCTGCCCTAAGCATGTTTTGGTAAGTTCTTTATGATTATGTCCATTCTAGCCCTGTTAATTTCAGTAAAGACCAGTTACAGTTTTCTGATGAATCAGTCTTAAAATGCAATTATAATTCCAGTGCAGTCACGAAGTTTTATTGGTCAGGCACTTTAGTGAGGGGCATTTCTTGAAATTCTTTAAGATGTCAGTGTTGCAGAGTATTGTACAACGTTGCATTGCTGTTGTGTTTTTTTTTCTCCCTGGGAACTGACCTAATATTTGTTCCATTGTTTGCAGTGCATGTAGGTCCTGTTTTAGTGACTGAATCAATCTATCTAAATTAAATTAAAAGCACCTGCACACATACTGCTATTTTTGAAAGTTCTAATTTTCCTTAAAAATATAAAAAGCATCTTCCAGCTGCTTTCTATTATTCATACATCCTGTATTGAGTTAGCAACATAGAAAATAGCATGATCTTCGTTATGGTTCCTAATGTGACTGAGTAGGGCCTTTCACATGTAGCAGTTTCCTTATCCAAGGAAGGGAAAATACTTCATGTTCTAAGGAACTGGGTAGCTACAGGTTCTTTTCCACGTTAAATTACAATTGCTACTGAGCTACTGAGCCCTGATTTAGCAACAACTTGTAACCCTCTGTAGCACAGTGTGGACATAGATCAAGATGGCAGCACTATAAATTGATTTGAAAGTTGTACCTCCAGCAGGAGGAGTGAATAAGTGATAAAGTAGAGCAGAAACAAAAAAATAAAGTTTGTAGTCTTCAAAAGCTGAGAGACTGAAATAAAATCTGGGATCTGGACAAGAGAGTAACAAAAATGGGATATGAATTAGCATGTTTTGACAGGACAGCCCAGTCGTTGATTCATTCTGAGAAACTATTGACAACAAGAACAGATCAGAGAGCTTAGGCTGTGAGCTCCTACAGACTGGCTGTATGCACAGAAGCTGAGTCAACAGGGTGTTCCCATCATAAGCCATACAAAAACATCCTATGCTTTTCTCCTTGCGAGCCAAGTTAATTCAGAACAAGTTACACCCCTTTTCCACGTGACTAATGGCACGTATCTTGGAAACTGGATCCATTTGTTGTTACAAAGAGCAGTGATGCTGCAGGTGAAATGAGGCACTGACCTGTCACTTCTGGAAGCTGGAATTCAAACTTGATAATAAAGAAATTATTCTGATTTTTCCGGTCAGGTATGTAAAGACAGTGATACCTTAAGAGGAATAAAATCGTCAGTGGTCGTGTTGCACGTAGTATGCAGTTTATCGTTTCGGTCAGCAGGTGGCATTGTTAAATTTTAGAATCACCCTTGGTACAGATCCAGTTCTCCATCTGCGGCAATAAAAAGACAAGTATTCTTCATGCCTTCAGCCACCCAGCCATAGATCTGAGGTTACTGAAATACTACATTTGAAGAGATGTTATACAGATAATAATTGGTGTTCTTTTCTCATGTGATAAAAAAGGACTCAGTCTCAGAATTCTATTAAATTTGCAGGGAAAACTGGAGGGACACTTCTTTTTCCCTTCTGACACCCTACTAGTAGGTATTTTTCTCTTATGCAGTGCAGAATGGCTTAAAGAATGTGGGAGTATGAAGTCAGGAATTTTTGGTGGATTTTTTTTTCTGGTTTTTGATGTTTTTTTCACATGATACAACTTTGATCACTTAAATACTTCACCACATCTTCCACGTGGATGATGTGACATAGCCACTGTGGTTTGGTTCAACTTTAAAAGTGAAGTGTAAGGTTTGTTAGGAAGAGGTCACTTGAGGAAAGCTTCAACCATTTTGTTTCCAAGTGCTTCCAAGTACTAAGTGCCTAGTAACGTTTCCAAATAAGTGGCAATAAGCCTAACAGTGGTAGGGTAGTGATGGCTTTGCTTGTCTTTTGATATGATAACTTGAATGTGCTTCGTACCCTCATCTGTGTCATCTTGGGGGATTTTTCAGTCACTCCTGGACATTAAAATCTTGATTTTTTTTTCCCAGTCTAACACACTAGACAACATCGCTTACATCATGCCTGGACTTTGATGGGAAAAGATCCTGGGATTTACTCAACTTCTGCGTAGCTGACCTGTTACATGTGCGTTACACCGGCACTCCCTAGGGGCCCCACATGTAGTGTTTCTAAAAGTTTTATATATGTATATTATATATGCATAGGATCGTATTTTATGACATGTTGTGAAGCTGAGAGAACCGTACACTCTCGGTGGATAAAATGTGATCCAATATGGACATACTTGTACAAAGAATTCAGGAAGATTTGGAGATACTAGCCTTAAATACAGATCCTTTAATGGGGGAAGCAGACAGAGAATGTACTTCTGGATATAAGGAAAAACACGCAACGTTAGAGTGGTCATTGAAACAGGTAGCCCAGAGGGGTTGTGGAGTCTCCATCCTTGAGGATGGAGCTTTCTCTAGTTGAAATCACTTCAGAAGCAGCGGGTTGGACGGTTTGGTTAGACCCTTTAAGAGTATCCCGTGAGCAGGTAGAGATGGTAGAATATTTTCAACCAAGGAATAGAACTGAACTCATCACCAGCCCCATTTCTGTGTTTGAGTTTAAAATGCACTTGAGGGGAAAGCTGGATAGCTGATCAAGGATACAGAGGGTTTTGCCTCTTGGTCGTATCTTCTAAGCCCCCTCCCTCTTCAGTCAGTAAATAACTGAAAGTTGTCGGTGTCAGCTTACCAGTCTGGAAGCTGGCATTTGAAATGAAGTTGAAGATGACTATTTGATCTTTTCTTATGGACTTGCACCCAAACCGTCACTAGAGTTGATGTGACTTTATTGGCTCCAGAGAATGAACTTCCTACTGATTTTTCCAGGGCACGGTCAGCCTGCTCTGATGGAGAGTGATAGTAAATGGGAAAACAAACAGCTTGCTTCTGCTCATCTCACACTTGGTTTGTGAACAGACAGCCTTGGTTTCTGAGACTGCTGACCCCCATCTCTCTCCAGCAGCATTGAAGGAACCGTGGTGCTGCTGTGGGATGGTGGTTGATTGCCAGTTTGAAGCAGTTACAGCTGGCTGAGCCATGCGTGCGCTGACAGGACCAGTCCCCCTTCTTTCCTGCCACATACTTGCTGTTTGGCTTTCCGCTCCTCTGGGAGAGCTGCAGGAAATATTCGTCTAGGCTTTTGTGTGTCTGTGTGTACGTGTATGTGGTGTTCATACCATATGTATTTAACTTCGACCGCTATCTCTAACAGATTTTAATTTATCCTGTATATTGCTGTGTACATATATATATATATACATAATTTAAAAGCAAAAATCCCTCCCTCGGCGAGCGGTGGAAGACACGGATCGGGTTTTCCTCACCGCTGCAGGGATCAGCTCCGTGTGCAGCAGCGTGGGGGACATCGTGATGTGAAAGCTCACATAGCTTTCCTCCAGCAGCTCCAGCCTCGCGTAGCCAGGTGCTCGAGGACACGTTTGGACAACCGTTGTGCAAAGGAACAGAGGGATCCTCTCCAGCTTTGTCTTCTCTACAACGGAAACCTTTCAGGGAGAGACAGACGCGCCCAACCGCGCTGTATGGTATTTGTACTCCAAGTTTGTACACTTTGTATAATCTGTATCTTGTGCTGTTTGGTACTGGAGGGAGAACTTCGGCGAGACGTCGCGGTTTTTCTCTTTTTGTTATCTCCTCGCCGTTTGAGCCGGACTCCCTTTACAACGCGAACTATTATTTTTTTTTTGTACTGTCCCGACAATAGAATTTCTTTTGTAACGCTTGCGAGTGCGGTCGTTCGTTTGCAGCGCACGCCGCATCCGGCAGCCCCTTGCCGCCGAGCGCCGCGAGCCGCCCGTGCCCAAGCGCAGCGGCGTCGGGCGGCGGCCGCTGTCGTCACGGCGGGGCCCGCCCCGGCCCGGCGCGCGGTCACGTGATCGGCGGCGGCGGCACAGTCAGCTGATCGCGCGGCGATGGACTTTCTGCTGGGGAACCCCTTCAGCTCCCCCGTCGGGCAGCGCATCGGTGAGCACCGCGCCCGCTCGCGACCCCCACGCGCGACCCCGCTCCCTCTCCCCCACGCTCCCCCGAGGGCGTCTGCCCGCGGGCCCGTCCGCCCGCGGGACCCCCCCCTTCCCCCCCCCCGCCTCCGCTGTGGGACGCGAAGGGCGCCGGCCTGTGAGAGGGGAGCTCCGCTCTGACTGACGGGCGCCTTCGACCAATAGAAAACGCGCAGCCCGAGGCGGCTCCGTCGGCGGCCCCGCCGGCCAATCCAGGGGTCTTGAGGTGGCGAGGCGAAGTTTCCTCTCTTAAAGGGGCCGAGGAGCGGTGGTCCGAGCCACGCCCCCTGACGGCGCTGAGGTCCGTGATTGGCTCGGGGCCATTCCCGCCTGCACCTCTTCGGGGGCTTCGCGGGAGGAGTGGGCTCCCACATACGGGGGCTGCTGATTGGCTGAGTTCCGGCCACAGCGGCCTATCAGCGCTCTGGGCGGGAAGGCGGGAAGGCACCTTTTACTACCTGACGAGGCAGCCGTCAGAGAGCTTGGGCTGCCCAAGGCTTGGGCTGGCGTGGACTTGCCACGTGGTGGCTGCTTTGGCAGGGAGCTGGGACTTTGTGATCTCTAGAGGTCCCTTCCAATCCCTGCACTTCTGTGAGCCTGTGATCTGCTGGGATCCTCACCCAGCAGCACCCAAGGGAGAGCAGCATCCACTTGGTGACCTTTCAGGCCTGCAGACATTAAGCGTTTTAGTCCCTGCACTCAAGGCTGATTGCTGAGCACAGAAGAAAATAGTCCAAGAAAGTGGAGCAAAGGGAGAGAATAAGGCCATGAGCAGCTACACTGATCTCAAAGCAGAGATGCAGTTCTTAAAGTACTTAGAATAAAGATTCCTTTATTCTCATGTTGTACCATGCAAATGCCTTCAGGTTGTGCTTGAGGAAACGCGGTCGATATTTCCTGCTTGATGTCTCCGTCTTGTGCAATCTGGCCATTTCTTGTTTATGCAGTTGCTCAGTCTTGCTTTTGGTTGCTTGTGCACATCTTGGTGCTTTTCTTCCCCGAAGCCCTTGATTCAGTGTGCTTGCAGGGGTGAACAGCGTGCTGTGAATGAGGTGGGAAAGGAGCAAGCTGCTGCACTGCTGAAAGCGCACACGTCAGTGTCCAAACGAATCGTGGGCACTGTGTTGTGAAACTCCCGAGTACGGGGTGGTATTGCTGAGATGTGCTGCAGCAACCTGGGGGAAGGTTCACTTTAACCTTCCCAAACAAGGGAAGGTTTTCAATAAAGAACTGCTCTGTGTGATATTTGATGCCTCCCCGGATGACAGTCACATGTTTCATGACACTTCCCAGGAGATGAGTATCAGATACATTGTTGTATCTGAGTCCTGACAAACTGAAGTCATCTTTAGGTGTTACAGAGTAATTCGTGCCCTCTGCCTCTTCTGAGCAGTTCACCTGGTGCGAGTGGTTTCCTTGCCAGGTTTTGCTACTCTTAAAGAAGTGATTTTCAAGCAACAAACTAACAACAAAGAAGAGGAAGAAAGTGTTTCAAGAGTGCTGTCAAACAGGAGCTTAGGGTCGGTAGTACTAGATGTGTGACAGTAGAAAGATCTTAATGATTGGCATCGATTGGGGTCATTGGAGTCCAAAGGGGTGGAGGATTTGCAGTGTATGAGAAAGGAACTGAGGTGCTGGGGATTTAAAAGGGCTGATGGCTGTAAATACAAATGTTTTCTCCTTTTGAATATTACCTAACAACATCCCGGGGACATAGGTAAATGCTATCTTTCCTTTTTAATCTGAGACACGAACAAGACTTACCTGAAGTTGTTTGGTAGGTCTGTGGCAGCTGCATGCAGAACCCATGAACCCGATCACCAAACCTACATAGTGCTGCTGCTTCGGGCTGTCTGCAGAAAGCTGATACTGCGTCTTTTATAATTTACTTGGGCAGAGTGATGTATGCCTGATACATCTTAAAAAGTATAAAACAGCTTTAGGTGAAGGCTACAGAATGAAAAGAAAGTACTCCAGTGCAGATTGAAGTGATGTTCTCAAGTTCCTTCATTAATGTTAATCTAGCAAGTCCCACTTGTTTTGCTGAGAAGGAAACATACACTTAGATAATCTCAGTGATTTCTTACAAAATGTATCAGTTGCAGAGGAATAGCTTTACACCTTTTTATTCCCAATCCTGGGATTTCATCACAGAATTTGCCTTTGTCCTGGTTTTGGACTGTGATCTCCTTTCCTAAGTAAGATGAATACAGCCTTTAAAAAATAATAAAGTACTTCTGGCAAATGGAGACATTCATGAAGAGTGCTAAAGCACTGAAGTTTGGATCCTAGCAATGAAAGGGCAATTCATTTGGCCTCTACCTAGGAGCTAAAAGAAACGTCAAAGTGGAAAACCTACTTTCAAGGAGATGCTCTGGTAGTAACAAGACAGAGTGAGAGAAAAGAGAGGAAACCAACAGTGCTCTTTCCTGAACCCTGAAGTCTGGAATAGCTCGTAATTATAGCAGTACTGAAAGGGAAAGAGAGAGGTTATTTCAGTGAATGAGGGCAGACAAGGGAGAGAAGTAAAAATGGAATATGAAGATGGAAAGGAGGTTTTTGTTGTGTTTTGTTTTGTTTTGTTTTGTTTTGTTTTGTTTTGTTTTGTTTTGTTTTATGTTTGGGAGATAGGTTAAGCATGAGAACCAGGATAAGCTGAGGCTGGCAAGAGAGAGTGAGTGAGAGAGAGCAGATCTCCTTTGCTCATGGTTGAAGGAGAGCAGCAGATAAAATGGAATGTGCCTTACAGCTATTTAAATCCCAAACCCTCTGTGAGTTGGACTTTAGGAGCTCGTGGGAAGCAGATGCCATCTGCTGTTAATAACATTCTCTTTCTTGATGGGTTCCTGCAAGGTAGTGCTTCTCAGCAAGGCACTCTCTTGTCTTCTCTGCTTTGAAAGGGTTGAAGAACTCTCTGATCCCTGAGACTTTGGGCTGATTCACAGGAAAGAACAGGATGATAAGATCAGAGACCCAAATACCCACAGCATTGTGACAGATCGAGTACATGTCCATCACCATTCCTGAATTAGGATTGGAGACATATCTCAGTTTTCTCTGGAGAGCAAGCTGACCCCTCCATCTTTGGAAGAAAGGCACAGCAAGGCTGAAGAAGGCAGTCCTGCCTGAGCTGGTGCTGAAGTTTCCTTGTGGGAAGTGAAAGCATGAGGCTTCTCGAGGTGACTTTGCACAGGATGCTGATTTGGGCCAGAGGGTATTGCAAATTGAAGAGAGGTTGGGAGAAAGGTTGGATTGCTTTCTGCTGAACCTATGCTGTCTTGTGCAACACAATGCTGGTGCTCTCAAACACTTGTTGAAATCGGTGAGAATGCTTCACAAAGAATTTAAAGCCAGCAGGATGGAGTGCCAAAGGCACTCTGGCAAAGGGCCTGACTTGCAGCAAAGCACTTGACTCTGACAAGCTACAGTAGAGCGTGTAGGGGTTTCTGAATGCCACCTGGATGGTTATGCATACTTCAGGCATTTGAAGGAGAGGAAAAGGTGCTGGAGCCTGTTTGGTATTGCCTGCCCCTGGTTCCTGTATGCTGCTGTGATGTTGACTACCACTGGGAGTGGCTGCTTGGCCAGCCCAGTGGTGGGCCCTTCCATGTCACACAGGAAGAAGCAAGAATCTAGGAAAGAAACGAAGCCATGAAACTCACACGTGGCATGGCACAATGCAAGGTACTACTCCAGTGTATCAGTTATGCTGTGTTCAAAATAATTTCTTATCCTACAGAACCAGATGCATTAATAGCTTACAGTCATCAGATGTGCATCAGATGCCAGAAAGGAAGATTCAGTGCTTTGTTTTGACTCACGCCACAGCTCTCTGTGATTCTGGGTTGAGGTGGGCAATTTGTAAGGCTGCACACCAGTATCAATCAAACCTCAGTGCTGTCATACCCAGGAAGCTGATCTGGCCACTAAAACAACATGGCTTTGAAGCAGCCCTGCAGAGGGCCTCTTGCATACTGTTTGGTCTTGGCATTGGGCTTTGAAGGAGGCATTATTTATACACCAGCTGATAACCTCCTCGTGAGGCATGCCCTTTGTCAGGCCAGGATCAGCTCCCAGCACACAGAATCAAAAGCTGCATGATAAGCCCTGCCAGGCACTGCTGAGCGGGTAACCAGGCCCTGCCCCCTGTCCTCACTGTTTTTAGGGATTTGTTGGCATCTCAGGCTCGGATTTTATGAGGGGCAGACAGCTCATGTGCTAATTACAGCTCATGAAACAGGGCCAGCCGCTCTGATCTTTCACGTGGCTAATGAATATACTTTGTTTCCTTTCCTTCTGCAGGCTTTAGTAAAAGGGTAAAGTTCAGGATTTTCAGAGGAAACTACAACATATCTTATTAGACTTCAGCAGTCCCTTAGTGCTTGGGAGCAAGGATTTAGAAGGCATTAGCTCCAGCCCTCCCAAGGCCAGAGAGGCTGGGCCTTAATCTCAGCAGTCAAATTCAAGGTGGTCGCCTTCCTTTTTTCCATATGCCCTAATTCTTCTATTCCAGCTGCGCATTTTCTATCTTCACATTTTATTTATAGCAGGTTTGCTGCTTTCCTGCAGCTTTTCACCCACCAGCCTCAGAAGGGAGGTGGTGGTGGCAGGATCACTGCCCCACTGTGGGGTGACCGCAGGCTGTGTATGTCACCTCTGAGGAATCCCCACTTTCCGTGCTGGCCAGGCAGGTGAAGGAGTGTGCATGGTTTGTTTGCATTCCTTTCTGGAAAGCAAACCTGCTCCCCAACCTTGGCAGGGCGAGTTCATTTGGAAGAAAAGGGGACAAGAAAGCAGGTTGCAGAATGGTGCCAAGCACGGGGAAGCACGAGGGAGGGGTGCTGACAGACCCAGTTCACATTTGTATGAGGCAGAAATGAAGATGAGGAGGCTTGGGGAGATTTTTGAACAGCAGAGACTTGATGGTTAAATTCTATTTTTGTTTCATCCCTGGTCTCTTCTGTAGCTCAGTGCTTCCCAGCAGGCTCAACTCTATTCTCAAGTTGTGTTGTTTTTTTTCCTTCCATGTGCAGTGTTTTTCTTCAGGGCTGAGTGGGGTGGATGTAGACTTCCTTTTGGTAGAAAAAAAGACCAAGAGATTGATTTGTGGGTTTTGTTAGAGGCAACAAGCAGTACAGAAGGACTTCTGGGTAGGCTGGGACTTAAACCAAGTTGTGTCCTGCATGGGAGGTAACCCTCAGCATAGAGGAGAGCAGCAGTGACGTGTGGCTTCATGACCAAGGGCACCAAATCCATCAGATCAACCTGAACTGCACCCTACCTCCCAGCAGGGCTAGCTCTGTGGTGTCCCAGAACTGAAGAGAGTTATTGGAAAAATGTTAAAAACATTCTGCTACTCTCCTTCACTGCTTTGCCCTCTTCCATCAGGTTGTGGCCACAATGTAATCAACCTATTCACAGTGTAATCAGTAGGTTTTGCAGCCAACAGAAAAGGTGGCAGCTGGATTTTGATGAGATTTGAACAGGTAGCTTCATGCTGTGGTGTGTAACCTGTGGGAGGGACAAGTGTACAAGCGAGGGTGTATTGCAGAGTGCTGTGAATAGCTCTCTGACTGATCCTTAAAATGGGGCATAGCAAAACATGATGGATGTGCTTACCCAGGCAGGAGTTAGAAATATTTTTTCCAGTGTTATGGCCCCTATCCCATTACCACTTGCATGAGCATTTTAGTCCCACAGAGGGATCGTTAGCTATTTGGGTGGCAGAGGAGGCTCCCTCTGAAGGGCAGAGGACCCACAGCAGCAAGGACCAGCTCCAGATTGTGCAATGACAGCAGTTCTGAAAATGCAGGCACTCCTCTAAGTGTCTAAGTGAGCTGGTCCCTGTAAGGAAGCTGGGTCCCGGTTCTCTTAAAGAGCACCTGATAGGCTGAACTGGTCTGGCTAGTTTTATTCCAGTCTTGCTCCAGTACTAAATCAGGCATCTTATAGGATGGGAAAGCTTGGAAAGATGGTTCTCTCGCACTCTTTGCCATCTGCTGTATCTCTGCATTTCCCCACAGCCTGGAGAGTGCCCAGTTCTGCCTACCCACTGGCAGTTGTTTCCCCCACCCACTGGTGGTGACCCTAAAGGCATCACTCAGCCAGTGTGGTTGGGGTGAGAAGCAGCTGATTACAGGGTGGAGGCACTGGTGATCTCACTAACAGTTGCGTGTTGCACAAATCTCTTCCTTGAATAACATCAAGGCTGACTGAGGAATTCCTAATTAAAGGGGACGCAATCAAAGCTGGAACATGGCTTCAGCCCACAGTCCTTGTCTGTTGGTACTCCCAGGAGGCCAGAAATTCAGGCAAGAGATGCAAATGTTAAACAAGTCCTGTTGTTTTTTTTTTTTTTTCTTTGCTTATTTGTTTTTATAGGACTTGTAAAAATCTGGGGGATCATTCATTTGTTTGCTTAATTTGATGCAAACAAAAGCAATGCCAGTGACATTAGATCCATGTCAGAGCGAGCAGGCCAAACTCGTGGTTTCCTTTGCTGGCCCTGCAGCAACAAAGCAAATAATCCCCCTTTTCTTCAGTTGTGCAGCTGAAGTCATTTGTTTTCCACCGAGGCCCTCTCGCTTTGTGTGTAGGGCACCAGAGATCACGCAGTGTGTTTTTGTGAGCTTGCAGCATGCACGATGTGGGCAAAGCTGCTCAACTGCCCATCCCAACACCAGCCTGCGATGTGCTTTGTGGTGGTGACACCTAGTGGGAAGCACTTGGTGGCTCAGACTTTGCAGCTTAATTCACGTTAAGTGTTATGGTGCTCACAGCTGAAGAGCAGCCTCTCTTAGCTTTGTCCTGTCTTGGTTTCTGTTTTCCAGAGAGAGCTACTGATGGATCCTTGCGGGGCGAGGACTGGTCTCTTAACATGGAAATCTGCGACATCATTAATGAGACTGAAGAAGGGTAAGGAAGCTGGCCAAGGTTCTCATCCAGCAGCAGTTCCCAACTCATTTCCTTTAATACCGCATCCCCGCACCACAATGGTAGCATGCAGTGGTGGAGGTAATAAGCTGGGCTGCCCAACAGTCCCCTAGATGAGACTCTGCTGGGACATCTAGAGACAGAGCAGAGCTGTCAGAGCATCTGTTAGATGCTTCCCTGTGACCTTCATGAGTACAAGGAGCCATTCAGGGTCCCCAGAGAAATCTTGATTCAAGCCAGGCTGCCTCCCATCTCCCAGAGACACATTTGCAATTCTTTCGCTTTGATGTATTCCTCTTTCTTATCCCTCTCTCTCCACTGGGAATGTAAAAGTCTTCAGGCCAATGACTGAGGAGAGAGGAAAATCTCAGGCAAGCCCTGCTGGGGTTATGTTCTCAGTTATTTTCATATACATTTGCTCTGACATGCGCAAATGTAGGCATTCCCCCCTGAGAAGGGATGTTAGAAATCTGCCAAACGTGTTAACTCTGGAGCTGGGGATTTGCCAGTGAATCCTAGGGGGTCTGCTCCATCTCACAGTGGAGATGTCAAGAACAGCATGTAAAAAAGAAGGTGATACATGGAATGAAAAATGTAGGTTTCACTCCTGCTGTCCCACCTCACAGGGAAGCTGATAGATAGCAAGCTCTGTTTGAAACTTAACAGTTGTATGGAAACAAAGTCAAACATCTTCTCTTATGGATCTGTGAGCCCTTCTTTTCCAGTCCTGCTCTGCTCATGGTACAAAAATGCCTGTCTTTGCCAGCAGTTCTCAGTCCCAAGCTGTTACGACTTTGCGTTTCATTTCTGGGCCGCTGCTAACACAGCCGTTATCATCCTGGTTTTGAGGTCTCTCCCCTCTCACGTCCATCCATTGCTTCCCTATGGGCCCCCAAGTGCTTTCTCCTTACCTTGGTGCCTCTTTACTTATCTCATTCCTGTCCTCCAGCACTAATGCTCTTCCAGTCCAGCCTCTTTTCCCCTGCTCTACTGGAGCACATAGACCTTTAGTGCCCTCTCACAGTACCACAGTGCTTCTCCCCCTCAGAATGGTTAAGGAAGCCCTGCTATGCTGCTACTCTCTTGTCTACCTTTGCAAGATTTTGCCACTGCATCTCCCAAACTTCTTTTTAGCCTCCTTTCCTCCAGGAAAAGGTCTCTCTTTCCTATGCCAAGCTTGTTGTGATCTTGTCTGAGTTGTCACTGCCATCAGACTTTGCTTTCCCCCAGACAGTACATTTCTGGTGTCACAATAGAGAATACTCTTCTCTATTTTATCTGTACACCTTGGTTTGTTGCAAACATCAGTACAGAAGCTTCCTGTTTCAGCACCAACACCCAGCAGCAGTACCTAGCTCCTTTTACAGAACTACGTGCAAAAACTGCTTTGTCAGTCACTACATCACTGAAAACATGATGGGGAAGATCACCTCCTGAGTGCGAGACTTTGGATGCCAGTGGCTGTTTTGTTTTGCCTTTCCTTAGGTGGGTCTCACCCTTCTGACGATTTTTCTCTGTCTGCTTTTTCCTGCAGGCCCAAAGATGCCTTCCGAGCCATAAAGAAGAGAATTGTGGGGAATAAGAATTTCCATGAAGTTATGCTGGCTTTGACGGTGAGTGATCACCGTTCTTTCTTAGCTCTGTGATTCTCGCTGTAAAGCTGGGCCCCTGGGTACAAAAACACGGTTCCCAAAGACAACAAGGCTAACACATGCAAGCAGAGAAGACTGTAGCTAATGCTTCTTTGCTTTCAAAGGTCTTGGAGACGTGTGTCAAAAACTGCGGCCATCGCTTCCATATCCTTGTAGCCAGCCAGGACTTCGTAGAAAATGTCCTGGTGAGAACAATCCTGCCGAAGAATAATCCACCTGCCATAGTGCACGACAAGGTGCTGACCCTCATCCAGGTGAGCCAAAAAGAGTGAGCATCTGCACCAGTGAAAGGACCTTCTGTCTTTAAGTATTTGCATATTAGCATACCGTAAATTATGTAAACGGTGACGTGAATTGTTATCTCCTTCTCCCTAGTCCTGGGCAGATGCTTTCCGCAGCTCACCGGACTTAACTGGTGTTGTTGCTGTCTATGAAGACCTTAGACGGAAAGGCCTTGAGTTTCCCATGACTGATCTGGACATGCTATCACCCATCCACACACCACGGAGGGTATGGAAGCATTTCTGAGGAGAATGGAATTGTACTTGGGCTGTTCTGGAGCTGTGGGGGTACTACAGTAGCTCTAGGTTGCAGTTAGAGGAAATGGGGAATGAGAAGCTGCAGGAGGGTCTCTTTGCAAGGCCACAGTGGACAAAGTGGCTTACAGCTACAGGGTAAGAGCTTTGGGGGAGGTGAGGCAGAGAAGTTGGAAGACTTCCTGGAAGCAGATGGGGACTTGACATCAACATTTCTTTCAGAATTGCACTGTCCTGTCAGCTGTGAGTGTCTAACATCTCTGCCACTTTTCCCACCTCTGTCCATAGTCTGTGTACAGCTCCAACTCCCAGTCTGGACAGAACTCGCCTCCGGTCAACTCCCCTCAGCAGATGGAGTCCATCCTCCACCCTGTCACCCTGCCCTCTGGGAGGGGCACATCCAGTGATGCACCCATCACACCCACACAAGAGCAGGTGAGTTGGACACAGACCCTCTGCTGCTGCTGGCTGTCCCTTCACTTGGGGTCTGTTTCACAAATGCTGTTGTGGGACTGCTGTCCTGCTCCTTCCCCAGCCTAGGTCAGTAAGCATCCTTCAGGAACTTCCTAGAGCTTTATCATGGTCACAGTTATAAACCACAGACAGAGTGGTTACTCTTCCCTAAGACAGGGCTGCTTGCAGCTACTAGGAGGATCCTCAGGCTATAGGGAAGTGAGGATCTGAGACATACAGGCTTTGAGCAAGATCTCTGTAGCGCAGTGCAGCAAAAGTTGCTCTGTAGATGCCTCTGTGTCATCTTTGTCTTGCTTCACTGCTGACTTCATATGAATCAACCCTATCTGGATATGCAGCTTGTGAAGACCAGGGCTTTCTCAGTTGTTTCCTCATCCTCTTTTCTTCTTCCTCACCCTGAATTAAGACACCAAGTTCAGCATTAATTCTCCAGCTACTAGTGGGTTGCATCCCCTTGCAGAATAGAAGCTAGAAACTGCTCTCAAGGACCTTATTAGTAGCCTCTGAAACCAGAGAGGAAAAGCTTCAACTTCACTCTTAGCCCAGACTCGCCTTCTGAATGGGAATTCATTTTTTCCCCTCTTCTGCTGCCTCTGAAATGAAATCATTTGAGTGGCTGCCACAGAGGAGTTGCTAGCTGAGGAGAGATTGAATCATAACAGCAGCCTTTGCCGGTTATTAAAAATCAAGGTTAGGCATAGTGGCAAAGGTTCCCAGTGAGAGTCTGGCATCTTTAACCCGCAAGTGAATTTGATGGTAAGTAATGAGGCTTCCTTCTGCAGAGAGCTCCTGGGAACCAAATTGAACAGTGACAAATGAGTTCTCCAGTGGCTTTTCCCTCCAGCTTTGTGAATGCATCCGCACTGTACACTGCCCTTCAGCTACCTCAGCTATCCCCTGGCCTTCACAGGGTAAGCAGTCACTTTTCCTCCCTTCTGCAGATCAAGAAGCTGCGCAGTGAGCTGGAAGTGGTGAATGGGAATGTGAAGGTCATGTCGGAGATGCTGACAGAGCTGGTGCCATCCCAGGCTGAGACTTCTGACTTGGAGCTGCTGCAAGTAAGGAACACAAGGCAGCTGCTGGTGGGACAGAGGGCTGGTACATGGAGCTCAATTTAGCCATGACTTGATGAACTGAGACATGCATGCCAGGCATGAGGAACAATTGCACTGGAACAGTTCAGTGTGGGACTTATAGGGGAGTGATGGGATAAGGGAGACACAAGCATTGATGAGTTTCAGTAGTCAAGGGAATTCACCCTGTTGAGGTTGGAATCATCTCACGTAAGGACCTGTAATCCCTGAGGGCTTTGATTCCTGACTAACATGTTAAGCAAGTGGTGTGCAATTATTGCAAGGACAGAGAAAACTGGTAACCGTAAATCCCAGACTTGGTTCATCTCTCACCAACTTCTGCTCCTCCTCTGTACTTGCTTATAGGCTCCAGTAGGCTCTGGAGTCTGTTGCATTCAGACTTCCAAATCTGCACGTGCTCAGCCTTAGCCTGACCCTTGTAGTAACTGTTTCTTGCTCTGAGCAGGAGCTGAATCGGACGTGCAGAGCCATGCAGCAGCGTGTGCTGGAGCTGATTCCCCGTGTCCAGCATGAGCAACTCACTGAGGAGCTACTCCTCATCAATGACAATCTCAACAATGTGTTTCTACGCCATGAAAGGTACCTCTCTCCTCCCTGCTCTGCTCTTCCACAAGAGTTGACTGCCCTTTGGTAGTCAATCCCACCCATGAATATAATGCTCAAGGTTTGTCAGCCTGTGTTACCCACCTTAGAAAGAAGAGCCAGTCCTCAGATCTTGCTGACTTATCCCTACCCCTTCAGTACACAGTGGTTTTTGTTGATGGAATATAAACATAACCCAGAAGAAGGGAACTGGGTGAAAAGAGCTGGTTTTCTAGCTCTGAGGCAGACCAACACAGAAAGGACTTGCCTAGGTAGAATCTTCACCTGTTTTTATCCTCCACTTCACCAAATTCATCTCTTCTACTAGGGTGAAGAGAATTTGGCCTACTGTGTCTGTCTAGGAGAGCTAGGTTTGAACTATTTTGATTAGAAGTAGCTTTGGAGTGTCACAAGAAGCTTCCTTATGTCTCATCTTTGTAGATATATCATTGGAAACATCAATTCCAAGGGTCCCTTTGTGGTGTATTCTGTGTGGGGGAGAAACTGGGCCCTGACCATGGTCCCCCTTTTCTAGTATGTAGGAAGGGGCAGGCTATGCAGGCCTTACTGAGAAATCTCTTGGGCTGAGGGTGAATAAGTACACACTACTGAAATGCATTCTGTTACATCCTGTCACCTTTCTTGTAGGTTCGAGCGTGTCCGGACAGGACAGCCAGTTAAGGTAATTCAAAGCTACTGCCTTTTGCACAGCTCAGTTTGCATCCTGCACAACCTGGGATGTCCCACTGAGTTGAAAAGAGATTCAGTCTGCCCCACTTGCAAGCTATAGGCTTTCCTCTCCTAGCCCAGCTGCACCAGACCTCACCAGTGTGCAGGATACTCCAGTAACCAGTGCTAGACTTTCCTTTCCTAGCAGTAGGCTCTTTTCCCTCACCCAAAGAATAAGGACAGACTAGTAGTAGATGTGGTTTCTGGGTTTTGAGCATGAAGAGAACCGTGTCTGAAATGAGCCTGCTTGTGTCATCACTGGCCTGTTGTCTGAGCCAGCACGTAACCTACTGACATCCCAACAGGGCTGGGACTTAGGTACCAAGATGCATTCCGCCCTATTCCCAGCCAGTTCTCTCATCACGATTCTCACCATGATTCTATGATTCTATGATCACTGTGCCCCTTCTCCCAAGGACAGATTCCCCAGTTGATATCTTTCAATGGGTACAGTAGGGCTTTCCTTTTCAGTGTTAATGAGCTAGGGCAGGGGAGTCAAAGTGTCTGAGCCTTGCAAGCTCTTCACTATCTTCTGTTTTTTTCTCCAAAGGCACCAAGTGAGGCAGAGAATAGCTTGATTGACCTGAGACCCAGTACTCCCTCTGCAGTGAAACAACCTGAAGTCACCAACAACCTCTCCTCTCAGCTGGCTGGAATGAGTATGTTGCCACGCAGTATTCTCCTCAATCTTTCTTCTGTGCTGCTGTAAGAAACCTGTCATGCACTTCAGTCACCACCTAAAATAATTTAGCTATGTTCATGAAGTAGCCTAGACAGATTGAGTACATTGTCAGCTAACAAACTAATGAAGATACCTGTGCATGCCAAGAGACACAAGCACGTCTCAGCGTTCACACCTCACACTGTGCAGGAGATGGACCTTCTTATGGAAGGGCCTCAGTGCTAAGTTGTGGCTAAAAACTAGGCTTTCCAGCAGGGAAAGGGAGAAAGTTGCTCTCCCTCCCACCCCTAGCAGCAGCACAGTTGTTTTCCCTGCCATGTGGTATCAGGCAGACTGCCAAGGTCTGGGAGAAGAAAAGCTGCTGAGCCGTACTGTAAAGGCAGCCATAAGCATCTTGGGCTTAAGAGACAGATCTTGATAGGCTGTCAGAAAGCCTGGGGGATCCTGGGGGATATTCAGGACATACCAACATCCTACAGAGTCATGCCTAAAGCTGTCACTGACTGTGAGCATACTCAGTACAACTTGGATGCAGCTGGAGAAAACTTAACAATGCTGTATTTACAAACAAGCCACTGGAAATATTTTTCAAGTCAGAGTTTTTCAGGTGATGCTTAATTCCTGAAAATCCACTCTGGTGCATGACACAAGTTCCACGCGTCATGGAGGAATTCCCCATGTTGTTTTAAATGATCAGAAACATCATCCCTTCAGAATCAGTGCAGCAAACTGCTGCTGCTGCCAGAGACTGAGCTAAAAATATCTGCTGAGCAGGAGAAGAAACTGATTCTGTCACATCACCCGTGTCACTGAATGCACTGTGCTGCTTTTGAGGGGCAGAATCCATTAGTGGGCCTGGTGCAGTTTAACCTGCTCTAATGTTAGCCTTCCACTTAGCACTCCAAGCCCACGACACTCCATTCATGTGTCTATGCTGCTTGCTCACTCTCTTCTCTTTCCCACAGCCCTGGGCTCAAGGAGCGTGAGTGCAGGGCTGCACTCCCTCGACACCTCTGGCAAGCTGGAGGAAGAGTTTGACATGTTTGCCGTGACCCGTGGCAGCTCGCTGGCTGAGCAACGCAGAGAGTGAGTGTAGCGACCCCTCTGTCCTTGCCTTCTTCCAAGTGGGGAGGTGGCAGGGGAACTGGGGCGATGATTCCAGCCAGCAACAGTTTGTGGGAAGCACTAGGGTTCAACAGAAATGCACTCTTCCCACACACAATGTTTGTAGGATTACTTCTTTATTAATTCTACATTTCCAGTCATTCTCCCTTGCTGCCATTTCCCCCCCATTCGCAGAGTTCTCCTGATCAAGTGGAAAAGGAAGGGTCTTTTGTATACACATCCCTCACCAATGGACATCGCAGTGCTGTATGTGCTGGCGAGGCTCAGTGTCAGAGATGAAGGTGCAGAATGGGACTGGATCCATTTTCTTATCTATCCCTGAAAGCATGAGATGCTCTATGCACTGGCTGGGCTGCTACTGAACTTGGTTATCACTGAATCTCAGTGGAATCTGATGGACAGAATATTTAGTTGGAGTGCAGAAGGTGCACAGTATGTTGTGCTTTTCAAGGCAGGGCATTGATCTTGGCCTCAGCTTCCCTCTTGGTGAGTTGGACTGGTTTTTCATCTTCCAGTGTGGTTGAGACCTCCTCCTACACTGAAGAGGTCTCTTCTCTTCTGCAAAGAGTGAATTTTCTGAATTCTTTTTTCTGGAAAGAACCAACAACAGCTGTGCTGACTGGATCCTTCTGGCCTGACAGACTTGACAATCATACTCTGTTTCCTACTCTGTTTCTCCTGACAGAATCACCCACTGTTCTTCATAGGTTACCAAACAGTAGAGTCCATAGGCTTATGGCTGCTTTCAGCTCTCAGAGACCTGTGCTCCTGATCTCCATCCACTGGAGTTCCTTCCTGTGCAGCTGGACAGTGGCAAGTTAAGATCTCATAAAGACGTTTCCTTTCACTCCCTTGCCTCAGACCGCATCTAGTAACCCGTGGGCAGCACACAATTTATTCCTGGTCGTCTTGTCCAAGCACTGAGCTCCACAAGCTGACTGCCCTGGCAGGCCTTGCTAGGAAGGAATTCTCCTGTCTCATTAACTGTCCTCTGTGCCATCTCCGCTCTACACCACCCTTCAGGGCACCACGCTAATGGGCTGTGAGCACATTGGGCTGTTGGGAAGCAGTGATTGAACACACACAGCTGTTCTGGGCTCAGCCTGAACATGACTGCCAACACTTGCAGCTCTGATCCACTTTAGTCAGGGGGTGTGAACCCATGTGCAGAGTCCTTCAGGGTGTGCAAAGCTGCTGTGTGGAGGGTACTCCCAGCACACAGCAAAGTGCAATGCCTCAGAATGGGACAGAAACACTGGTGCCAACAGCCCCTCTGAAACCCAAGCTGCTGGTATGTTCTCAGTGCTAGAGGCTGAGGAGCAGCTGGGCAGGGGTGGAATCATATCCTCTCCAATGTGGTGCAATCCTTAATAGACCAAGGCTTGTGATCTTTGCGGTAATGAGGCGTCTTCTATTTATTCCTCGCTGCCCTCCATCTGCTTGCACTTGCATCCCTGCCAGGTAGTCTCTATTCTCGCTGTCTCAGGTTTCCCATTTCACTCAGCACCCTCTGCTCTCAGTATCTCCCTCTCCTTGAACAGACCCACTTCACTGCTGCTCCCAGGCAGGGTGTGCTGGCAGGAGACACAAGCAAGGCAGCTAAAGTCTGTTTCTGATTCCTGATGCTTCATGGGTTGCTCAGCAAAGCAGTGCTTGAAACACCTCAAGCCCTTCCTGCCATTCTTCCTCATCAGTGGCATGGTAGTGGTGCTGTACTTCATCCTTGATGCCATTGTCCACAGCGGCCCCTTCACTGATGAGAACTTTTTTGAGAAGTTTGATCGACGGTGGCCCAAGCCCTCAGCCCCCAACAAAAACAGCTCCACATGATGATCTGCTACAGCTTCAAGAAGCGGCCTGGCTGGAGGGGAAACCTGAGGAGAGCTCAAAGAGGCTTCATTCTCCTAGCGTGGATGGATTGTTTTCCCCGGTCTGCATGGATCAGATGGTGAAGCATGGCATTAGCGTGTGTGGTAGCAGCCTGGAGGGGACACAGAAATGGGATAAGGAAGATGCTGGGTGGAACTTGTGCGTGCTTAGAAATGTAATGGAATGTTTGGAAACCCTGAAGCAACAGCATGCTTTTCTGATCACTCAGCTAAAGCTCCTATATGGTATAAACCTGTGAGTCTCTGCCACCATCAGTTCTTGAGTGCTGGTTAGAGATTTTGGGATGTGTTTCTGCCGTGAAGATATATGAGCATACAGGGGCTTTGTTGCTCTACTGCACAGTCTGTGTTAGTTATCTCTCTTCTGTAGTCAACCCCAGGGAAGATCAATGTCATGTTGGATGCACCTAGCTCTGTAAAACTGTTTCAGCCTGCTGGACAGTTGCTTTTAGGTGTCATCCCCTTGTCAAGTGCCAGAGCTGTCCTCTGGTATCCATAGTGACGTTGCAGTGAGTACATTACTCTGTTTTGAGGTGGGTTGCATTCGTCTTTAGTAGGAGTTTTGTGCACCTTTCTAGAAGCTCTTGGGAGGAGAGTGGTGAGAGATGGAAAGTCGTGCAGTCAGCAGCCCTGAGTATATATTTAGAACTTCCCAATCTTCACTCGCAGGCATTATATCAACCTGTGTGTTATCTAACTTCATGCTTTCAGGGTAAAGTACGAAGATCCCCAAGCCACCAAAGGACTCGCTGGTGCCCTGGATGCCCGGCAGCAAAACACAGGAGCGGTAAGTGGCTGCAGAGCCTTTCATATGTGACGGGGAGTGGGAGTATCCTCCTTGCTCACTAACACAGTAAACGTGCTGTCTTTTTGGAAAGAAAAAACAAAAAAAAGTCAAGCATTTAACATGGCTGATGATAATTTCTAGGCTCTACCAACCTGCGTTTACTATCTGGACTCTATACCTCATTATTTACAACCCAGAGATGGGGAAATGTGGCAAGTCTGAACTTGACTCATACAGACATAGGATGGCCTCCTTACATCTGCAGGAAGTAACCACTTGAAAATATGATTTATTATTACACTTTAGTAGCTTTCCAAGTCCATTTGCCTCCTCTCTGCAATCAGAGAAGTAGGCCACTGGTAATAGTGTGTTCTTTCCCCTACCCTAAACCCACTGCCTACGTTTTTCCTGACCTTCTGCAACAACAGCATTCAGTACAGACTCTCTCTCGACCAGGAGGAGTCTAGTGCCTCCAGTGATGGAGCCCAGCTGACTAACTGGATGATGCGGCAAGGAATGGTGAGATCGTGGAGCACCAGCAGGGAGAAAGGAGGCCGGGGCTGCTGGGTTGCAGGCGGTGCTGGCACAGCACGTGTGGATGCACTGCAGACATCAGGAGAGACTGCAAACTGAAATGCAGCAACCCTGGTCTGGGCCAGTTTGGAGACCAGGAAGGAAGTAGGCAGTGTCAGTCCTTCCTCAAACACGTCAGTAGGGAAAAATCCCAGAAGTTCTGAGGCCAAAAGAGTGTGTGCTACTCTTTGAGCTGAAGAGTGGCCCGTAACAGGGAGAATATCTGGGTCAAAGAAATGAACCAGTGGTATAGGGAAGGCTGCCACTGTTTGTTCCCTCTGCAGCTTCTGCCTAGCATGAGCTGCCACATTTGGAAGGGAACATATTCTGGTTGGAGACCTTCTCCTGCAGATAAAGTGTTCAAGCTTTCAAATTTGGTCTTCCAGCAGCAGGAATTTGCATCCCATCATGCATGCTGAGGTTTTGACACTGTCCCAGATGCGAAGTTTGCTAACCTTTCTTCCTAAAATGGGCACTGCCTTGACTGATGTCTGCTCTGGGGAGTTTCCCCACATGCTGTCCTGTTGGCTTGAATGCACTACCCAGAGAGGAACTCTTTGAAACCTCCCTTATTTAATACATCCTCTTCCATCCCCACTCATACATCTGCCGGCTGTGATAACTATCTGAACTTGCTACCTGCTTTGGGGAAGATTGGCTGTCCTTGGTGAGAAAAGGTTGCTTTTTCTCTTGATCTTGCTGTTTTCTGAGGGTGAGGGAGTTATTCATATGAGGAGACTAAGAAATAAGTTCCTACAAATATCCTCTGGCACTTCTGCCTGTGAAGCTTCTAGCTGCTCAGCTTTGTTCGGGAGTTCATGACTGGAGAAAAGGATCTGGGGGGTTGAACTGGACTTGGTTTCTGTCACGGATATCCCTGTCCATTCAAAATGTGTTTCTTAGCTTCTTAAATTGACCAGAGATGTGAGGTCTTCTGAGGTAACCTCTTCCCTACTGGAGGATGTTTACTTCACTTTTATTTTAATTAAGATACAATTGTAGAGGACTTTATCTTTGATTGATCTGTGTCTGTAGTTTGGTGTGATGTCAATTACCGCCTTTGCTCCCTGATCCTACCAGGGAATCACTTCTTGGCCTTTCTCCCTTTGTACGGTATCAAACACTCGATATCTTAAGCACCACAGACTTTGACATCAGGCTGTCACTGCTTCGTGGAAAGGAAGTGGTGTAAAGCACGTCTCCATTTCTCTGGCTTCCTCACACCAGCAGCCAACTTCTACCTTGTGGGTGCTTACCAAAATGGAAAGCTGCACCTAATACCCCAAAGTCAACTGCCAAACCCCAGATGCTTTTAATGTCATGTATCCTGGAAACTGTGTGTGCTTGGATGTGGATGGGGCAGAGGAAGGAGGTGAACCGTTGGCAGCTGGGAGAGCTTTGCTATGGCAGTGGTGGGATTTGGAAGGGCTTGAACTGTCTGAGTGATGGGGCAAAAGGGTTAGATTTTGGGTTGGGCTTTCCTTTGTCAGAGTGGGTTTCAAGAACATCCTCTCTTCTCTTGACCTCTCTTTCCTTCTGTCCCAGGTGCCAGTTCCCCAGGCAAATTTCATGGAAGACATAGAAAAGTGGCTCTCTACTGATGTGGTAAGTCAAGGGCTGCTTAGCTGGAGGTGGCAGTGCTGTCAGAGCTGCCTGTGAGGTTGGCCCTTGGGCAGTGTACGTCAGCACTGGCACTGCTGTGTGTGTGGCACAGGCTGTTTGGAAGGAGCAGCTCAGGAAAAGCTGAGGACACAGGATGTGGGCTACTGTGTCAGTATAAAATGCTTCTAACCACGCCCTTCTCCTTCTCTAGGGAGAATCAGAGGATGGAAAAGGGGTCACCAGTGAAGGTAAGAGTCACCAGCAAGCCCCTTTCCCAGCTGGCACCACTTTGGCTTTTCCACGAACTCCCCTCCTTGCTGATGTTCCGCTCTGCTTTTGCCCCAGAGTTTGACAAGTTTCTGGAAGAAAGAGCAAAGGTTGCAGACCGACTACCCACTCTGTCCAGCTCTTCAGCAGGGACGTCCGTCTCCCCCGCTGCTGCCAGCCGCCATCAGAAGCAAGCAAAAGAAGACGATGCTATGTTTGCCTTGTGAACACTACCGACTGCAGTGCTGTGGAGCAAGAGGCTGTGTGTGCTGTTTCGCTCGCCTCCTACCAGGGGCCAGCAGGGGAAGGACTCTGTCCCCTTCCTCCACTCTCTTCCTGTTTTCTTTTTGAGTTGTTTTTATTTTAAAGCTGCTTTCAGATTTCAGGTAATCTGTTGTGTTCGGGGATGTCACACGATAGGCTTGTGAAGAGGGTTTTCAAAGCTGCTAGAGAACGTGGGAGTTCAGCGGATGGCTTTTTCGGTACAGTGTGGGTAAAGCAGAAGCTCCCCATCCTCCTCTCCAGTGAGTAAATCAGAGATCTTGCCCAGGAAACAGGAGAGGCTGCAGCCTGCTGCTGAAATCATACCTGCCTGCCTCTTTCCTAGCTCTCTCTCTAGAGCGGGCCTGCAGCCCTCTGCCTGCCTGGAAAGCAAAGGGGGTACGATCCGTTCATTATAGGTGGCAGGAGAAAAACACTACTGGCAGTGGGGCCCTATTGCTCTAGTCTTTCTTGCACAAGTGCTTGACACTTTCTTACTCAAAACCCCTTCTCTTCCTTTCCTGCCCATCGGTTTATCTGGAATCCTACCCACAGCCCTTGTTTCTGTTGCATGCCAGCCAGCTCCCAAAGCCCCTGGCAGCACGCAGGCCTTGAGCTGCAAGTGGTACGCAACCTGCAGGTTGACGGGGCTGTCTGCTGTGGGTTAGGACGTGCCTTCAGCAAACTCTCAGCAGTTAATTTAATTCCCCTATTACTATCCTTTCCTTCCTTCTGTCCCCAGTACGACCCCGCCTCCCTCTCGCTTCCACTGATGCCTTCAACCACGTCCTGCTGTGGTGCAGGGAGGATCTCTTAGCCCCTGATCTGGCTAACAGCTGTCAGCTCCCTGTGTGCCGTGGCAGAGAGCTGCATTGCCCAAAGGAGGAGGCCCTCACAGGCGCTGTTGGGAGCATGCTGTTGCTGGGGCAGCTTGCTCAAGCTGGTGAGCGCAAGAGGGGGAGGAAGACATCAGTCATCTCACAACAGCAAAGCAGCCCTACAGCAGCCAGGAGGGACCTGCTCGAGGGAGAAACCCATTCCGAGCAAACCACACACGCTGCCCGATCCTATATGGCAGCCGGGGAGAGGGGTGCTGAGCCTGGGGCTCCTGCTCATGGGATTTCCTGTTGAACGTGGGAGAGTCGCCTTTTTTATTGCACATTAAAGGAGCAAACTCTCGAACCTCCGCTGAAGGAACGCGTGTGTTCTCTGTGCCGCCGTGGGGAAGGGAGAAGAGGAATGCAGCCGCGTGGCCGCATCTGAGCTCCAAGTGAGGGCACAGTGGTGCTGAGAGGAGGCACGGCATGGGGCTGAGGGTGCTGCGAGTCAAGGCAGGTGCTGGCTGCTTTATCTTGGTCTCCTGGGGAGGTGGCTCCAACCCATCCCGAAATAGCAAGAGAGTGAGCTACCTCCCCCCCATCCCACCTCTGCCTTCTGAGCAGACCCAAGCACACATCTCCAGTCCATAAATCACTCAAAGATGTGCAAGAAACAGTTGCTCTGAAAGGGCTCTGTGGTATCCGCAGCGTGTCCTCAGCTGTCCCCGTGCCGTCTCCTGGCGTCAGACTGAGTGGGAGCTTGGAAAACCCTCCTAAGTGCTGGAGTCACATCCCTGGGGGTGTTCCAGAGCCGCGTGGATGTGACACTGAGGACGTGGTCAGTGGGCACGGTGGGGATGGGCTGATGGTTGGACCGGGTGATCTCAGAGGTCTTTTCCAACCTTACTGATCCTGTGACTCCATTTTTAAACGAACCCGCAGGGCTGCTTGCTGATCTCTGCCAGCAGATGGCTGCAGTGCCTCGCACGCTGGCAGCCTGAGCCCTGCAGGCTGCGGGGGAAGCCCTCTTGCTTTGCAGTGAGCTGCTTAGAGCTGCACCACGCAGGGCACCGGAGCAAACAAAGTTGTGCCTTATTCCGGGAATCACACCGCAACCTTTAACCTGGCACAGATTCACACGGTGACCGCTCTGGAGCGTACACAGCACTGTGTGCACACATGGGCTGAAGCATCCATTAAAAACCACCCTGGGAACAGGAGTGTGACCCCTTCTGCATGTTCCGGAGTGCTTGTCTTTACATAAGCTGACGAAAGCCAGAGCTTCCCAGTGCTGGGTCAGATTTGCTCCTTATCTCTAAAAATTAAGCGCTTATTAAAAGCTCGTGAGAGTTTCCATGATGTTTGGGTTGTGCAGTTCGTGGCGTTATCAGCATCACATTCCTCGAGGCAAAAAAAAAAAATCCCCACTCAAATAGTACACGAAATTTATTCTTTTTAAAGGACATTTAACAGATCGGTCTCCTGATTTCCCACAACATCATCTCACCCATCAGCACAGAAGTACTCCTTGCTGGTACACTGGGAAGGCTGCTCTCTGCCCCACAGGATTTTCATGTTGCTCTACCGTGCCAAAACTTCCTCAAAGCTTATATGGGACAACAAGATTCCCACTTCCTTCCCAAATGAGAATGAAGCCTCTTCCATTTCTGAAGGGAAGGGAAGGGAAGGGAAGGGAAGGGAAGGGAAGGGAAGGGAAGGGAAGGGAAGGGAAGGGAAGGGAAGGGAAGGGAAGGGAAGGGAAGGGAAGGGAAGGGAAGGGAAGGGAAGGGAAGGGAAGGGAAAAATGACAAAATGCAGGGAAGAAAAGTAGGTGACCCAGTGCTCAGGAGCAAGGTGACCAAGAGGAGGAAAGGCCATGAGAAGTGCCTGCTTTTTCCAAAAAAGGGGATGCTCCTGCTCTGGCACAGTGGTCACAGTGCATAGGGCTCTCTGAAACCAAACCCTGCCCCAAAATGCAGGGCTTTGGGGAAAGCTGGGACTCAAATGCCCCTGCTCCATAGTTACATGCCAGCTGCCTTCTCACCTGGCAAACCAGATCTGGTCCTATTCCTCCTCATTAGTCTTCTGCTTTCAAATGAAAGCCCTTGCAAGCAGCACCTGGGTTAGGAGACAGTCTCAACTACATGCCCTGAAGCGTAATAAGTGAAGAAAAAGGGATGGGAAGGGGTAATACAGGCTGTGCCTTGGATAAGCCCCTCAGGTTCAGTGTGTCCTGTGTGCCAGCTTTAAAATAATAAGCTCCTTTCCCACTCATTGTGTCTCAGTACGTTCTGACAGTGAAGCAGGCACTCATCCCACACCCCATCTGTGCCCCAGTTTCCCCCATAAGGAGCAGGATCTCTCCCAGCCCTGGGGCCAGGGCTCCAGCATCACACGTGTTCTGGGCCAGACCCCAAGTCCCACAGCCTACGGGGTGGGGGCTCCTGCAAACGCTGAGTCACCCTTTCCCGGAGAAGCCATTCTGCTGAGTCAGGGTCACGCCAGGCCACTGGGTTTTGCTGAGCAATGTTTTTGGGCTGCGGCAGAGGGGCTCTTAGTTGCTGAGTCATGGCAGAGAGAGGCCACGTGAGGCTGTTTATCAGGAGGGCTGCTTCCGCACGGCGCTGAGGTTGCAGCTGCGGTTCCTGGCCCTGCTCCCATTTCTCGGGACGAACACAGAAATCTCCAGAAATAAACCCCAGCCCTGCGGCCCCCAGCACTGCACGGGACATGCAGGGAGCCACGCACTGGGATTTAGAAGCAGCGGGGTGCAGTGGGGTTTCGTTATCTGCAGAACTTGGTTTCCAGTCTGTCTCCTCCCCTCCGCTGAGCTGCGGTACAAAGTCCTGCTCAGTGCCTACGTGCAAGTTCTCAAATGCAGCCACTCGCAGCGTGCCCCTTTCTCAATCAGGGTGCGCTTTTCTTCACACAGGGCTATACGGGGTTTGTATTTGCTAGCTGCTCCCTTCCACACCTCCCTGTCTCTCGCAGACCCCAGTCCCAACAGCACTGAGCCCCAGGGGATGCCCTTATCCATACATCTGGAACAATGCGTATTGTAATCGCTGCTTCCTGTTTCCATCATCCCGAGAATCCAGCACGCACATCCATCCCCCACCACATCCGTCCCTGGGGCACTGCATGGGGTCTGTGCAGAGCAGCAGCATCCACCCCCCAGAGGACCCCGTGGATCCTGGTGCTCCCACCCACTGTGCTCCACCTGTATCTTTGATCTGGGTTCGTGTTGTTCTGTGCTGACGGGCAGTGAGCACAATCCGTTCTGCCAGCACAGGGCAGCCTCCTTTTGGTAAACACAAACTAGCACTCAGCACGTCCCCTGGACTCCAGCAGTGACTCCTCCCTTCCACAAGTAGCTGTATGTGGGTATTGCAGCTGTGTGGGCTTTTTCCCTTTCCATTACACAGCAAGATATGGTTGCTGAGTCAGCCTCCCCTCCCAGCCAGGCTAAATTCTGCTGTGTCATGGTTTCAATCGTCCCCTGGTTCCCCTTTTGCCGGCCAAGACTGGCTGTGAGCAGGCAGTGCCTCCTCACACCAGCCAAGCTGCTGAGAAGCAATGCACCAGAGCCAGACGTGCAGCAGTGCTTCCAGAGGGCAGGAGAGCTTTGTTTTCTGGGGCTGACAGTGTAACCAGAGGGTTGTGACTGTGAAATCTACAGTCAGGATAAGCTGTTAGGTCCATAAAGGGAAAAATATTCAAGTCATAGAATCATTTGAGTTGGAAGGGGCCTTTAAAAAGCTGTCTGGTCCAATTCCCCTGCAGTGAACCCCCACAGCTCGATCGGGTGCTCAGAACCCCTTCAGCCTGACCTTGGATGTCTCCAGGGACGGAGCATCCACCAGCTATCTGGGCAACCTGCTCCAGAGCTTCACTACCTATATGGTAAAGAACTTTTATATCCAACCTAAATCTCCCCTCTTTTAATCTGAAACCATTTCCCCCTGTCCTATTCCAACAGATCCTGGTAAAGCATCTGTTCCTTTCTGTCTCCCCCATTTCCCTTCCTTCTATGAAAACACTGAGTTCTCAATGACTTCTGCTGCTGTTAACCCATCCCTCAACTTAAACATTCTCTCAAAGACTCAGACAGGCAGACCGAGGATTTTAAGCCCATCACTATCACAAGTATCAGCCTCAGGCTGCTTGATTTATCTTCCTACAAATCCCCCAGGCAAACTCAGCAGTAGTCCCACACAACACCATTCCCTCCGGCACTGTGCAGCCACTGATCACTGAAAGCACAGCAAGAGCAAAGAGGAAGCAATGCAAGTCCTCACTGCAAAATGCTGGATGAAGCCAGAAAAGCTGCAGCCCAGCGACTGCAAAACTGATGACAGGCTGCTTTCAGTTCTCCCTCCATCTCACTGCAAGGCCTCATGGGCCTTTCTGGAGTGAGGAACCCAACCTCACAGCCTCTCCACCCCCAGTAACCCCAACCAAATCAGGCACAAAGCAGTCCTGGGGCATGGCATGCTTCCCTGCTCCCATGGAAGAGCTCACAGAGGAGTGAGTTGCATCTTGGCTCTTGTGACCTTGTCTCCCGTGACCATCTCAGGAGAAGGCTAAGGCCCAGATGCAGAAGATGGTGCACTGGGAGACACCTCAGAGCAAAAATAGGTGATAGGATGAGAAGTGATGACCTCAGGTTGCATCAGGGGAGGTTTACATGGGATATGGGGGAAAATTTCTTATCTGAAAGAGCGGTGCTGCAGTGGCACAGGCTGCCCAGGGAGGTGGTGGAGTCACCATCCCTGGAGGTGCTCCAGAACCGTGTGGATGTGGCACTGAGGGACGTGGTCAGTGGACACAGTGGGATGGGCTGATGGTTGGACCAGGTGATCTCAGAGTGCCCTACCTATACTGGCAATGACATGATGGGATACCCACTCCCTTCTTCTGAGTCTCACTTCCCTGTCTACTTCTGCCCTGGAGGAAAAGTAAGGAGGAGGGCATTTAGGACACATATTTAAGTGAATCCAAGGATGCAGTTTTTGGGGAGCGAGCAGACAGGGGACAAAAGCACTGGCCTAAATACAGCTGGAAAGTCCTTGGAAAGAAATGGAACTGCAGAACATGGATGAAAGGCAGAATACGGTTTAGGGAGAGTAGTTTTTTTTCATATTATTTCATACTCATATAACGAATAATATCATTCAGTTTCATGTCTTTCCTTCTTCCTCCCAGCAGAACTATAGGCACAATGTGTTCCAGTTTCCCATGTCCAAACAGGGCTCACTGAAAGAAGTGAAAACTGTGCTGTAAGCATGTGATGCCGGTGGAAAATGATCATTTCAGAGCCAGTCTAGCAGCAAAAATGGCATCAGTGTCTTCAGGAAGGACTGGCTCCTCTCTAGGGGCCAGAGGATGTTAAGGGCTTTCTCACGCTTGCTTCAAAGACTTGGACATCCCGATAAATATACTTTACCCAATAGCAAAATGAGCAGCAAGTGGCCTAGGGGTAAGAGCTAGCTTTTGCTGGAGTGTTCTGCAGTTTCAGAGAGAGGAGCGAGACAGGAAAAGCATGGCTGAGTCAGGCTGGGAGAGCTGAGTAATCCTTCCTGAGTGTGCACAGTCGCCAGATGTCAGCCCAGCACAGAGCCGTGTGCGAGCACAATCCCTCTAGACTAGTTCAACCCACAGCACCGAGCCCAGCTGTGCAGGGGGCACGAGGCCCACCCAAAGCTGGGGGACAGATAGACAGAAGATACCCCTCCCCCCATCCTTCCCTTACTGCGCACAGCGGCAGAGAAGTGCCCCACTCTTTTGGCTTGAAGGCAGAATTTGTACTTTCCCAAAGCACAGATGGATGATGCATCCCCTGTCCTGGTTAGCTGAGCTTCCAGCATAACTCCAGATGGAAGAGGGGCCCCACTACATCTGCTGGCTGCCTCCTTGGCTGCTGCAGCAGACTAAACAGCAGAGCAGCCAGCTACTAGCAGGAGCACCTTGTCCAACTCTCCTGTCCTAAATCAGAGAACTATTAGCCATTGCAAATATATGCACCTGCCTCAGTTTCCCTGAAACCTTGCATCACACCTTGGCAGACTCCTGCACACAGCAGATGTGACAAAGCCCATGGCATCAAGGGGATGGACTGCTGTCCTCCATCACACTACACGCAGTGGTGCTCACAGCGGGGCCCACCTGTCACACTAATTCAGTATCAGATTTTGGAGGCCCTTTAAATATTGAAGTCTCCCCAGAGCCTTCTCCATGCTGAACAGCCCCAGCTCTCAGCCCGTCCTCACAGGGAGGTGTTCCATCCCTGGGATCACTTTTGTGGCCCTCCTATGGACGCGCTCCGACAGGTCCATGTCTCTCCTGTACTGAGGACTCCACACGTGGATGCAGCACTCCAGGTGAAGCCTCACAGCGCAGAGCAGAGGGGCAGGATCACCTCCCTCTCCCTGCTGGCCGTGCTGCTTTGGATGCAGCCCGGGATACAGCTGGCATCCTGGGTTGCGAGTACACACTGCTGGCTCCAAGCTGCAACCCCTTCTTGGTGCTGGGCCCCCTGGGGGCCTGGGGGCACAGCACTGGGGCGGGGAGGGGGGAAGTGCAGTGTGTTGCAAGCAGCGTGTGCTCACATGAGGTCAGCGGCTGTGCTGCTCACGTGGCCCGCCCGTATAAAGCTGGGAGCCGCAGCCGGGCTGCAGAGCGTTGGGGTTCGCGTCCCGGGAGTGGAGCTGGAGCAGGAAAAAAAACAACAGGGAAACAAGAGGGAAACGGAGGCTCGAGAAGGGGCGGAGGAGCATGGAAACTTCCCGGCCACACAACGCTGAAAGGTGAGAGCGGGACGGGGAAGAGACGGAAGCGCGGTGCTGTGTTCTCCCCTGCTTGGAGGCACGCTCCTCCTCTCACCTCTGGATGCATTCTGACCGCGCTCCCCGCTCGGGACGGCCAGCGGAATGCCGGCACTGCTGCCTGCGGCTCTGCTCCTTTTCCTGCTGTCCCCGGCTCCCCCTTTTCTTAAGGTCCCTTCGGCTGGAGCGGAGCGGCAGCTCTGACATCCCTCTTGCCGCTCTCCCTTCCCCAGCATGTCCCAGGACCTGTCGGAGCTCCTGAAGGAAGCCACCAAGGAGGTGCACGAGCAGGCAGAGAATACACCCTTCATGAGGAACTTCCAGAAGGGACAGGTGTCCCTCCACGAGTTTAAGGTAGGGTGTAGCAGCACAGCACAGCTGCATGGGGACTGCACGTTGACATATATAGTCAACGGAGGTAGAACAGTGGGCAGATAAAGGATATGGGGGAAAATGTGTCCTCCAAGAGAGCAATGCTGCAGTGGCACAGGCTGCCCAGGGAGGTGGTGGGGTCACCGTCCCTGAAGGTGTTCCAGAGCCGTGTGGATGTGGCACTGAGGACGTGGTCAGTGGGCACGGTGGGGATGGGCTGGTGTTTGGACCAGGTGAGGTTAGTGGTATTTCCAACCAAAGTGATTCTGTGAAGGGAGCGTGCTGAATTTAGAATGCTCTAAGCAGTTAGAGCTAGGAATGATGATGGAATAGCAATGAAGGGAGGCTGTGAGATCATCTCTGGCACTACACTTGACAGTGTTTTAGCTGTCACTTGGGTTATAGCAGAGCTGGGATCAGGAGCAGTTGCTCAAAGGCAGAATGAGCTGGAGCAGGCTATTTCTGCTGCCAGCAGGTAGCAGCCTGTTGCTTTTCTTGAAATGTAAGAGCTATGTGCCAGTACTAGTCTGCATCGATCCTGGCTAGGGACAGGATGGATCTGAGCCACGTAACAAAGCCGTGAGCAAAAACAAAGCAAACACCTGGGTGAGAAATTCCCGGGAGGCCAGAGGACCTGACGCACGGCTTTGCAAATAGCAGCTAGTGATCCAACCTGGGGTTTAATTGCTTTGTTGTTGAATGGCTCCTTGATAAATAAATCCACAAGCACAGAAATTAGACCATTTAATTCTGACGAGTTGTATTCAAGACACTTAGTCAAGCATGAATTCAGTGGCAGGTGCTGACTTCCTGCTGTTAGGAAAGGGGCAGTTGCTGGGCAGTGGACTTTGAGACAAGTTGGCGATGAAGAAAGACCTCTGAGATTCAGGAGCACGGCTCGGTTTCCCAGGAAATACTCACACAGTGCTGGGACGTGACACCGGGCCTTGAAAAGTGATAGCAGTTTTCCAAAGCCACCTTTCCCACTAAAGACAACTGTCCAAGTTCATTTTTCTTCACTGGTTGGGCAATGTTTTTGTTTCGTTTCCAATAAGCTGGGTAACGAGTTATTGTTTAAAAACCTCTTCTATTTTTATTTTATTTTTTAATTTACATTCTTGGCAGACCTATTTACCTGCCCTGACCCGTGACTCCTAGGATCTGAATATCGGTTTCCACAACCAAGTCACTGCCTGTGTGCGTACCAAAGTCCTGTTTGCAGTGGCAAAAAGCTGAAATAGTCACACAGTATTGATTGCTCTGCTGGGAGAGTAAACTGCTTTCTCTCTAATTGCCCCCAAACCTGACTCAAGCTTTGCTACCGACAAAGGATTTCAGTATAAGCAAGAAGTGTAGGTGTAGATGTGTAGATACAGCCCCTGCAAACAGAATGCCCATGGAAGGGAAGAACACAGCCAGATTGTCTTTTTGCCACGTGGAAAAGTTGGCAGATAGAGGAAAATAGCATGTAAGCTGGGAGAAACAATAACAATGGTTTCAAAACAGAGGGATGAGCACATCGCTGCACAGTGATTCTCCACAAAGGCATCTTTCAGAGGCCTCCTGTCCCTTATATCTTGTCTCCTTGGGGCATCCAAAGAGGCATCCCCTCTTCTGAGGCTGAATGAGACGAAGGTTGCCGCCGTGCCCAGGACAGCGGGCTGCCGGCAGGACAAGTTGGTTGCAACATTGGCAGGGTGGGTCATCATTTCATGGGGTCCCACAGAGGGAAGCCACATCCATCTGAAAGCATTCAGACTGAAACAGAGCACCAGGAAATGTGCCTTTGGGGATGCTCTCTGTGTTGACTGGGGAAGGGGTGAAGAGACCAAGTGAGGTGTGATTTAAGTTGAAGGTGAAGGCAAAATCTTTTAAGGGTAAGTAAGGCCAGCATCTGCTGGAAACGGGCTAGATAGCGTCTCACTTCCCTTTGCATCTCCATTTGCCACACAGGAATCCTGCAGCATAACAGTTATACCACATAGCACAGTGCCGGGTGTGCACGGGATTTGTTCCGAAAGCAGACAGACACATCTGTAGCTCATTCTCTTCTGTTGCAGCTGGTTACAGCGTCCCTGTACTTCATTTACTCTGCTCTGGAGGAAGAGATTGAACGTAACAAGGACAACCCTGTCTATGCTCCTGTTTATTTTCCTGCGGAGCTGCACCGGAAAGCTGCCCTGGAGAAAGACTTGGAGTACTTCTATGGCAGCAACTGGAGGGCAGAGATCCCGTGTCCTGAGGCTACTCAGAAATACGTTGAGAGGCTCCACTACGTTGGCAAGAACCATCCCGAGTTGTTGGTGGCCCATGCCTACACTCGCTATTTGGGAGACCTGTCTGGGGGGCAGGTGCTGAAGAAAATAGCCCAGAAGGCCCTCCAGCTGCCCAGCACTGGAGAAGGGTTGGCTTTCTTCACTTTTGATGGAGTCTCCAATGCCACCAAGTTCAAACAGCTTTATCGTTCCCGCATGAACGCCCTTGAGATGGATCATGCTACTAAGAAAAGAGTCTTGGAGGAGGCCAAGAAAGCATTCCTGCTAAATATACAGGTGAGTAACAACCAGCCAGCCCTGTCTGACCACACCCTCTCCCAAATAAGATAACAGCTACAGGGAATGGCAGAGCCGGTATTTCTGCTGTGGAGCTTACAGGAGGTTGTGGGTTACAGCAGCCTAGAGTTGGGTGGCTGCACTTGTCCAGACTGGAAGCCTTGCAAGCAGCGGGTCTATGAAAGGCTCTTCTCTCCTCTGGAGACTGAATGGAACGTGAGCAATAGCCTTCTCCTGTGCTGGAAGCTTACCTGTGAAGTGTATATGCAGACCCCACAGGACTGTTCTGTGCAAAAAGCCCAGGGGGTCTGGGGCACAGGGGAGTTGGAATAGGTAATCTTTAATGGTCCCTCTCAGAACAAACAGTTCTATGATTAACTTGGGTTGGAACCTTGTATCTTTAGTTCCTGAAGCATCTACGGCAGGGGCAAGGAGAGCAGCGAAAGCAATGGAGCAGAAGCCACATCATGAGATAACGTTCTTACTTCTCAGGTGTTTGAGGCGCTGCAGAAGCTGGTGTCCACGAGCCAGGAGAATGGTCATGCTGTGCAGTCGAAGGCAGAGCTTCGCACAAGGAATGTTAACAAACTGCATGAAAACGGTAAGGCATTCCCAGAGCAAGTGTTTAGTATTGCCATTTGCAGTTTGGTTCTCCTCCCTTCCTCTAACATAGTCTGTAAAATCCCCTGAGAACTGAGAGTGAGGTGCTTGTGTCAGCCTTCACCAGCAGCCAGTACATAGTGCAAAGGGTAGTAGTATGGGCACAGCTTCTTCTAGACGTGACAGAGCAAGGATGGCAGTCCCCAGAAGTAGTGTCAATGAGAGAGCAGTACAAGAAGACACTTCTTTGTCCTCCTTATCAGTTGTAGCAAGGGTAGGGCTCATTAACCAGAGAAACATGGCCTTGAGTTTAGAGAAGCACACACTGTAGTTTTGGGCCCAGCAAATCAGCTGGGATGCTCACAAAAGCTTCTTGGCACACAGCCTTGCTCAACAGCATGTCTTTTTGGTCTAAATCTTCCTCTGGTCATTTTCTTGCTTTTCAGAGGTGTTTATTTAAAATAGCTCCGGAAAAGCATGCAGAGTTTAGCACAAGTGTGGTTTTCTGGATGGTAAAAATAACCCACTCAAGAGTTGGGAATTTACAGGCTGACTTTATAGGCTCAGTTTTGCAAAGATCTCCACCTACTGGCAAGTGCTGATCCGGGACTGGGCATAGCCTGAGCAAGAAAGGCAATTGCTTTTTATGGAGTCAGATTTGTTGAGTGAGTTATGAGCCAGGTCACATGTTGACAGAAGAGAGTGGCTTCCCTGATAATGTGTGCTTCTGGTAGGAAAACACTTATCATCTAACCATTCTGAAGCTGAAAGGGAGATTTTTTCAGTGCATATTGGATTGAAGCTGTTTTCCCCTGGTGAAGAATGAAAAGCATGCTGGTCTTGCGCGTCACTATGGAAGTTTACTGCCCTTTCCAAAGAACTTGCTTTAAAATTTCTCCACGATCTTTGCAGCCCTTTTCCCAATAAGCCTACAGGGCTTACAGGATTTAAAGAAAAAATGGTTTTGGATGAGGAATCCCATTCTGGAGTTGTACTGGGAGATTAATTGTTTGGTGTACTGAAAAAGAGAGGTGGTGCAATGAAACAGGGGGGTGGTGGGGTCACCATCCCTGGAGGTGTTCCAGAACCATGTGGATGTGGCACTGAGGGACGTGGTCAGTGGGCACAGTGGGGGTGGGTTGGTGTTGGACTGGGTCATCTTAGGGGCCTTTCCAACCTTAATGATTCTGTGATTGTATGATTCTGTGAGTTTTATGGATCCTATGATTCGCAGAGCACTGGCACAGGCTGCCCAGAGAGATGGTGGAGTCTCCTTCTCTGGAGACATCCGAGACCCACCTGGACGCCTGCCTGTGCAACCTGGGCTAGGGAGCTGCTTTGGCAGAGGGGTTGGACTCAATGATCTCTAGAGGTCCCTTCCAACCCCTACAGTTCTGTGATTCCACGAATCTTAAACCAATCGTATCAGTGATACACAGGAGACAAAATGCCCTTTACAATTTTTACAATTCTATCTTAAGTAATTACTTGGCTGTCTCCTGCAGCCATCGGGGGGTCTGAATGAGTCCCTTTAGAAGTGGGGCAGTGAATTTCTAAGCCACTGAGTAGACAAGGGAAAAGTCCTGCACTCAAGTACAGGCAGAAGGCTTGTGCACATTTGTAACACATACATCAAGCTGGCTGCTCCCTTTCTTATCTGCCTTGAGAGAGCAGAACCCGCCACCACTGATTTCTCACCAGGCTCTGGGTTCTCCTCCTCTCCTGGACAGCTCCACCAGTTCTGCTCCAGCACTGGGCAAAGCAGCTTACCTCCCACTGTCCTCATCCACTCATTTTTCCTTTTTTGCACCAGGTCCAGCAGCTGGGAAGGAAAGCGAGAGGACAAGCAGGACGCAGGCAGACATGCTGACCACCTCTCCCCTGGTGCAGTGGATCCTGGCACTTGGCTTCATTGCCACCACAGTTGCCCTGGGCTTATTTGCCATGTGAGCAAGCAGGACCTTTCCTTCACTTCGTGCTTCCACTCACCCTGAACTAATCCACCTTCCCCAGTCCTTGCAAGGGAAGTTCCCTTCGACTGGACACTGTGATCTCAGCTCTGCCGCTAATATTTGGAGACCTTTCTCCCCACAAAGCAGAGTGCTGCAAGGGGCACCAGGCCTTTTCCCTGCTTGCTGCAAGCTCTCCTCACACACTAACAATGTCACCACCAGGACCAAGGGCAGGAAAAGCCTAAAACCAACAGCTGAGAGCTGCAGTTGTTCTACAGAGTTATCTGCAAAAAATCCCACAGGATGAGAAATGCAGCTTTGACACCTGTCTTGCCTCAGAACTCCCAGAGCTCTGTTTGCTCAATGTTTTATACTGCTAGATAACACTGTGATCACTGTTTTTGTGGAGCTGCACAGCTCCCGTGGGCTACAGTACTGTTTTATATGATACTAGCAGGTCTGCATCAAATCTTCTTCCAATCAATTTTCATTTTTTATTTTTATTTTTTTTAAGAGACAGTGGTTATTGAAGATACACTGTAATTCTTTTATCTGATTATATAATTTATACACATAATAAAATTCAATGTAAAGTCTTCAAGCCTGGTGTTTCCCATTGTTAAAGGGGATGGAGGGAGGGGCCTTTCCTCTCTTCCAGCTCTGTGTGCAACAGTTACAACAGTGGGAGGTGGGGGCCCTCAGAACCAGCCCTGTTCTCACTGGGCTCCAACACCTTCAGCTCCTGCGCACTTCTAGAAACAGAACAATATTTTGCAGTTGTGCAGAGTACCCCTAACTTCTCACTGCCCAAACACCAAGCGTACATCAGGCCTTGAGCCAACCTCACAGCTCCATCAGATGGGCAAAAGGCATGCAACAGCAGAAACTGGTACGAGCCACACAGCCCCAGTCCCTGCAAGGACCTGGCACACATGAAACCAGGTCCAACACGGTGGTAAAAAAAAGATGGTGGGTTGGATGGGAAAAAATCATAAAGCCCTCCCAGCACCAGCATGTGCTATACCTATAAATATGTATTCGTTTCTCTCTTCGATGTGCATGAAGAGATCCCCATTGCACTCAGCGCTGTAATAAAGGGAATACCTGCTTGAAATATTGCACCAGCACCTCATGGCGGGGACCACTGTGAAATAGTGTAGCCAGCAGGAGCAGGGAGGTGATCATCCCCCTGTACTCAGCTCTGGTGCAGCCACACCTCAAGTACTGTGTTCAGTTTTGGACCCCTCACTACAAAAGAGACATCGAGGCACTGGAGCGTGTTCAGAGAAGGGCAACAAAACTGGTGAGGGGTCTGGAGCACAAGTCTTATGAGGAGCGGCTGAGGGAGCTGGGATTGTTTAGCCTGGAGAAAAGGAGGCTCAGAGGAGACCTCATCGCACTCTACCACTTCCTGAAGGGAGGCTGTGGTGAGGAGGGGATCGGCCTCTTCTCCCAGGTAACTGATGACAGGACGAGAGGGAATGGCCACAAGTTGCGCCGGGGAATGGTAAACCATTGACACCCTCCCACAGCACCGAGTCAGTGGGCTGAGCCAGAGTGTTTCTGAAGACGAACACTGCTTTGGCTTGGATCTGGCAGAAGCAGCACGGTGTGGGAGGCCATCTTTGTGGAAAGAGAGCCCTGTGAGACCCCGCGCAGGCTCTGCTTGGAGCTGGACAAGGATCTCCCGTCACCCAACAACCCCCTTGTGTCACATCCCCCAAGGACATCCCAAGAGATCCCATCTCCAAGGCTGAGCCCCAGCTCCGATGGCAGATGGCGTTTGGAAATTAGGAACTGTGCGGTTTATTTGCCTGTGCCTTCAGCCCACATCCAGCGACCACCTGTGAGTCGCCGTGCCTCCAAGTCCCCCCTGGAGCTCACTGCCACCCAGCGCAGCCCCGTGGGGCAACGTGGGCATACCGAGCCCACCCGTCGGGGCCCCCAGCACCACGGGGGCACTGCCATCCCCGGGCCAGGGCTGTGACCGTTGGCATCGCCGTGACATCAGCACCACCATCACAATGCGCAGGGCCGCGTTCCACGGCCGTTTTTCCTCAGTCCGGGCCACGTCTGCGGCGAGCAAGCAGCTCCGGTGCTTTGCTCCAGGGTGGACCCTGCTATGGTGCTGAAGCCTCAACGCCCCGGGGCGCCACAGCCCTCTGCTGTCGCCCGCCGCCCTGCAGCACGGCGCAGGGCGCTGGAAAGACCTGATCAGGGGCCAACCCCTGCCAAAAAGCAGCGCGTTGAAGAGGCGAAAGGTGAGTGCGGAGCACTCCCGCATCCCCAGCAGGGATGCGCCTCTGCCACGCTTGGGGTGACGGTGCTGCCGTTCCCGTGGCAGGGTGCGGGCTCTGCAAGCGGCCGGACGATGACCCCTACATATTCGGAGGGATGTGCCGGCGTGGCTGTCTGCGCTTCCACGAGAACTGCCTGGTGAGCCCCAACGCCAGGAGCCTGGCCCCCAGCCCCGGGCCAGCTGCCGCCCCCAGGTGCAGCAGCAGGTCCCCGTTTGCCTCCGGCAGTGCCACGCCAGAAAGCTGAGCCGCCGCGGTGCAGAGCACGAAGGTTTCTTCGGGTTCCTGCTCCCCGACATCCAGAAGGCGCTGCGGTGTGCGGCACGGAAGGTGAACAGGGCGACGTGTCCCCCGCTCGGTCCCCGTGCCACGTGGCCGGGAGGCTCCCGCAGAGCCCTCTTTGTCTCGAAACACCCGTCGCCGCACAGATGGGTGCGACGGGGTCCCCAGCCACGTGGCACGCCAGAACGCGCCGTGCTCTGCCGGGCAAGCGCTGCCTGGAGCTGCACGGCGCTGATGCCCGGCCCCACGCTGCTGTCCCCACAGAAGTGCTGCATCTGCAGGCACCGGGGCGCCTCGGTCCGCTGCCAGCACGAGAATTGCTCCCGCACCTTCCACTTCCCGTGTGGAAGAGAACGCGGCTGCGTCTCCCAGTTTTTTGGGGAGTACCGGTGAGTGCGGGCACCCCGAGGGGCCGCAGCTGCGGGGCGGATGGGGCAGGGTGCTGAGCTGCCACCTCCATCCGCCCCGCAGGTCCTTCTGCTGGCTGCACGCGCCGAAGCAGCAGGCGAGGCCGGTGCCCCAGGAGCACCGGCAGTGCACCGTTTGTATGGAGGCGGTGGAGGAACGTCTCAGTTTCAACACGCTGACGTGCCCTGACTGCAACACCGCCCACTTCCACCGCTACTGCGTCCAAGTAAGCACCGCTGCCCCCTGACCGCAGCATCACCCGCAGCACCGCCCGGCCCTGGAAGCCTGGCTTCGTCCCCAGCCCTGGGCTGATGCGCACGGCCCCCAGCCGATAGCAGTTCCCCTTTCCTCAGCGCCAAGCTCGGATCGCTGGCCAGCACCGCTTCCACTGCCTGTTCTGCTGGGACGTGGAGAACATCAGGACGGAGATGTTTAGACTTGGAATCCAAATCCCCAGCATGTAAGCGCACGGCCCCCTGCCACTGCCCGGCCCCCTCTCGCCTCCCCTGGCACCACACTCAGCTGTCCCCGGCTCTCCCCCACAAGGGATCCAGAGTCGGATGAGGAGGAAGACTGCCAAGAGCTCTCCCAGCAGAACAGCTCCTGCAGTGCTGGCACGTGCCTGTGCCCGAATGGACGGGGGTACAGTGGGACCGCGGGGTGAGTGTGCTCCGCACTCAAAGCCGCGGCGACCTGGCGCCTTCGTCCCCTCCTTCCAGCTGGGATGGAGGTCGGCCGGGATGCCGAGCTCAGCACCACGCAAGCTGTGCCCTGCTAGCTCAGTGTCGGCCAGCGGGCTGGGAGTGGCACGGACCACCCCGGGGCTGGCACCCCACAGCCCTGGGACCCCATGTGACCCTAAGGCTCCGTCTCCCGTTGCTCCCCCAGGCCCTGGAGGTTGCTGCTCTGTCGATCCTGCGGGTCCCGCGGGACCCACCACTTTTGCTCCACCGTCACGGACAGCAGTGACTCGTGGGAGTGCGCCAACTGCGTCGATACAGACAGCGGTAAGAAGCGCTGTCCCCGTAGGGACGTGGCCATACGTCCTCGGGAGAGGTCCTCCCGCTTGGAGCCCCGATGGGCACCGAGATGTGCGCCTGAGCTCATCTGCGTGCACCTCGCTGCTTCTTCAGACTGAGCCCTGGCGCAGCACTCCGGCTCCTGGCACCTCGGCTCCAGCACAAGAGGTCCACCTTCCCCACTGCTCGACAACCACCTGCTGCTGGGAACACCACCAGAAGTCTGGGAGCACTGCAGGGCTCAGCACCCTCACCGCCCCGACCCTCCAGTTCTCTTTCCTCAGTTATTCTCTCATTTTACATTGTTCTCCTCTTCTTAGGAAAGTAGTTAGCTTCGATAATTTAAATGTTTTTAGCTTAGCTTTGATACTTTAGATGTTTTACATTTAGCTTTGATACTTTAAATGTTTTACATTTAGCTTTGATAATTATAATATTTTAAATTTAGCTTCGATAATTTATATATTTTAAATTTAGCTTTGATAATTTAAATAGTTTTAAATTAACCTATATATATTTTACTTCAATATGCAATTTAAATATTTTACATTTAACTTTGATATATTTTACTTCAATAAATAAAGAAAAAAGTCCATAAAAAGGTGCAGTTCACGTGCTGTGCTGCGTGCGTGGTGCTGGGGACCGAGTGCAGTGTCGGGAGAGCAGGGCAGGGTCAGGCTGTGTGTGCGTGGAAGCGCTCCAGCAGCGCCTGCACCCAGTGCTCCTCGGGCTGTGCGCAGATCTACCTCCCAAGGGGGCAGAGAGCTGGAGGGATGAAGTGCTGCGCTGAGGGACGTGCTTCGCTGTGGTCCCAGCCATGAGGTGCCTGCTGGTCGGGCTGCACGGTCTCGGTGGTCTTTCCAGCCACGCTCACATGGCCTCCAGACAAGTTGCCGGTGCGTGCCCGGGGAGTCCCCCTCTCAGCGGGTCCTGTAGCTGAGCAGAGAGGCTCCTGCATGGCTCGCCAATTGACGCTGAGAAATCTGACCTAGGAGCTTGACACACCAATGCAATATGTCAAGCAGGTATTCCCTTCATTACAGCGCTGGGTGCATGGGGGATCTCTCCACCAAACATGCACACCAAAGAGAGAAACGAATACGTATTTATAGGTATAGCACACGCGCATTCATCACATTCCAAACTCTGGTTATAGAGGGGGTTAAACCTAAGGGTCCGTTTTGATGTGAATTCTGAAACCTTGAAAGGGGGAGAGCTCCTCATCTTTGTTGAGGAGAGACATCTGTAGGGTTGTCTTGCTGGGACAACAGAATGTCCCTCCTGCTTTCTTATCGACGAGCTTATTAGTTTGATTTATGCCCACCCCCACTTCTAAGTTCTGCTCTCTGTTTGTGTAACACATCTGGCCCAACAGATAAGTCAGCAGGGAACAGCACCTTTGTTGCCATGTACAAGGATTACCGTCCTTCGCGGTGTACCCCAAAAAACCAACTTGCCTCTATTTCTGCTTCTCTTTACAAGCATAAACAGAGACACTAAGGTGCTGCAACCACCATCTGGAGGATTTGCAGTTGTCTTTACTGTAGAGAAGCCGTTTTCATGATTCCGAAACTAGATACTCTTCTAGGAGTCGCTGCAAATTTGTACTCTTAGTTTCTACAGTTTCTGCAAAATGCAAAATGTCTCTGTTTCCACTCTGTTACACGAGGACAAGGAGAAGATGGTGACGGACTAGAGGAGGTTCTCCCTGATCGGTCCCTCGTCGTAGTCCGAGGTGATCTGGCTGCAGCACCGGCCTGGATGTCGAGCCCTGTGCTGTGCCCATCACCTCTGCCTCCGAGAAGAGGAAGGCTCTGGGGAGAACGGATAGCAGCCTTTCAGTATGTGAAGGGGGGCTGTAAGAGAGAAGGGGGCAGGCTCTTCAGAGGAGCTCTGCTGTGACGAGACAGTGGGAAGTAGCTTCAAACTGAATGAGGGCAGATTTAGACTGAACGTAAGAAAACAGGACAGTAAAGCACAGGGACAGGTTGCCCAGAGATGTGGTGGATGCCCCAGCCTTGGAGACAGGAAGGTTTCTTTGGATTTCTCCTCCCCGACATCCAGCAGAGCACCTGCACCCAGCCCAGGCGGGTTTGAATGTCTCCAGGGAAGGAGACTTCAGCACCTCTCTGGGCAGCTCCAGTGCTCCATCACTGCACTGTGGAGAAGCTCTCAGGCACGTTGGTGCAGAACTTCCTACGCTTCAGTTTGTGGCCGTTTCCACTCATGCTATTGCCACACACTGCTGAGAAGAGTCTGGCCTCATCCCTTTGCCTCCCGCTTCTCAGATATTGATAGACGTGGATCAGATCTCCTCTGAGTCTTCTTTTCTTAGGGCTGAACAGCGCCAGGCCTCTCAGCCTCTCCTCACAAGGAAGGTGCTCCGCGCCCTCTATCACCTTTGTGGCCCTCCGCTGACTCTGTCCAAGAGATCCCTGTGTGTTTTTACCGGGGAGCCCAGAACCGGAAGCAGTACTCCAGGCGAGGCCTCACCAGCGCAGAGCAGAGCGGGAGGATCTTTTGCATTCCGACCTCTTGGATCTCATAGATTCATAGATTCATTAGGTTGGAAAGGACCCACAAAATATCTAGTCCAACCATTCTCTCACCACCATCCCTACCCACCAAGCTACTAATTCAAATCCCTCAGCACCTCATCTAAACGCTTCTGGAACAGCACTAGCGACGGTGCCTCAACCACCTCCCTAGGCAGGCCATTCCTGTGCCTGACCACTCTTCCAGAGAAAAAAATTCTTCCTCAAATCTAATCTAAATCTTCACCGGCGCAACTTGTGGCCATTCCCTCTCGTCCTGTCATCAGTTATCTGGGAGAAGAGGCCGATCCCCTCCTCACCACAGCCTCCCTTCAGGAAGCGGTGGAGTGCAATGAGGTCTCCTCTGAGCCTCCTTTTCTCCAGGCTAAACAATCCCAGCTCCCTCAGCCGCTCCTCATAAGACTTGTGCTCCAGACCCCTCACCAGTTTGGTTGCCCTTCTCTGAACACGCTCCAGTGCCTCGATGTCTCTCTTGTAGTGAGGGGCCCAAAACTGAACACAGTACTTGAGGTGCGGCCGCACCAGAGCTGAGTACAGGGGGACGATCTCCTCCCTGCTCCTCCTGGCCACGCTATTTCTGATAGAGGCCAGGATGCCATTGGCCTTCTTGGCCACCTGGGCACACTGCCAGCTCGTGTTGAGCCGAGCATCAACCAGCACCCCCAGGTCCTTTTCCTCTATACACTCTTCAAGCCATTCTGCCCCAGGCCTATAGCATTGCATGGGGTTATTGTGGCCAAAGTGCAGGACCCGGCACTAGGTCTTATTGAACCTCATCCCATTGACCTCAGCCCAGCTGTTCAGCTTGTCCAGCTCCCTCTGAAAGGCCTCCCTAGACCCAGGCAGATTGAAAGATCCTCCCAATTTGGTGTCATCCTCAAACTTACTGAGGGTACACTCAATCCCCTTGTGATAGAAACTGAGTCCCTAGCACTGTTCTAGAAGTGTTTAGATGAGGTGCTGAGGGATTTGATATAGTAGCTTGGTGGGTATGGATGGTGGAGACAGGATGGATGGACTAGGTGATCTTGTAGGTCGTTTCCAACCTAATGAATCTATGAATCTATGAACATGACCTTGAAGTCTGGGCGTACTGCCAGTTGTTCTGGGATATTTGTAAACTTTTTTGGGTGCTGCTAGCTTCTTTCAGTAAAGAAGAAGAAGAAAAAAATGCTCTCGCTTTTTAAACTGCTCTTAAAGGGGCTGCATTTCATGTTTTTTTCCGTTGTAATCCTCAGAACATACTGAGACCTTTTCCCTGAACACCTGCAAGATCCTGAGAACCTAAGCAGATATTTGAGACAGGAATGTTGCGGCTCAGACAGAACTGAGGAGGCCCAAATTATTTGGGGTCTGGCTTATGCCAATCGGACCTTATTCAATACTATCCCAGAGAGGCACAGAGTTTCTGAAATAGAGCGAGAGAGTCTCCGAGCCGAGAGGGATAGTGTCCAGATCCAGAAAGAGAGTCTTTTATTTGACAATCAAACTCTCCTGACCAATTTAGACAGCCTCCAGTCTGATCTAGACACCCTCCAGACCAAGCAAGTCGCTTTTCAGTTTGAGAAAGACGCCCTCCAGCCTGAAAGAGATGCCCTCCAGTCCGAACTCAACAACCCTCAGTCTCAACAAGATGGTCTCCAGTTTGTGCAACAAGATGGTCTCCGGTTTGTGCAAGATGCCCTCCAACCTGAAAGAGATGCCCTCCTGTCTGAGCGAGATGTCCTCCTGTCTGAACGGTACTCCTTCAGAACTGAGCGAGGTACCTACCAGCCACAATAGCCCGTGCCCCCCAGCGAGGGTGGGGAAAGGGATGATAGAGTGCACTGGACTGCGTGGATTCGATGGTCTGGCACATCAGAACCACAAAAATATAAGGCATTGGTGGACACTGGTGCACAGTGCACTCTAATGCCCTCAGGTCACCAAGGGACAGAATTAATCTATATTTCTGGGGTGACTGGGGGTTCCCTAGAGCTGACCAAGTTGGAGGCTGAAATAAGTCTCACTGGTAAAGACTGGCAAAAACATCCTATTGTGAATGGCCCAGGGGCTCCATGTATACTTGGTATTGATTACCTCAAAAGGGGATATTTTAAGGATCCCAAGGAGTATCAATGGGCTTTTGGAATAGCTGCTGTGGATGCAGATAACATTAAGCAGCTGTCTGCTTTGCCTGGCCTGTCAGAAGATCCATCTGTTGTGGGGTTGCTACAAGTGGAGGAGCAACATGTGCCGACTGCTACAAAAACGGTGCACAGACGGCAGTACCGCACTAACAGGGATTCCTTGCTCCCCATTCATAACCTGATTCGTCAGCTAGAGAGCCAGGGAGTGATCAGCAAAACTCACTCCCCGTTTAAAAGCCCCATATGGCCGGTGCGTAAAGCCAGTGGAGAATGGAGGCTGACGGTAGATTACCGTGGCCTGAATGAAGTCACACCCCCACTGAGTGCTGCTGTGCCGGACATTCTTCAACTCCAGTACGAACTGGAGTCAAAAGCAGCCAAGTGATATGCCACCACTGTCATTGCCAATGCCTTCTTTTCAATTCCTCTGGCCACAGAATGCAGGCCGCAGTTTGCTTTCCCCTGGAGCGTTCAGTACACCTGGAACCGTTTGCCCCAGGGGTGGAAGCACAGCCCAACCATTTGCCATGGGTTGATCCAAACTGCATTGGAACAGGGCGGTGCTCCTGAGCACTTACAATACATTGATGACATCATTGTGTGGGGCAATACAGCAGGGGAAGTTTTCGAGACAGGAGAGAAAATTATCCAGATCCTCCTGCGAGCTGGCTTCGCTATTAAGCAAAGCAAAGTGAAAGGGCCTGCACAGGAAATTCAGTTCCTAGGTATAAAGTGGCAAGATGGACGTCGTCACATCCCTACAGATGTGATTGACAAAATCATTGCTATGTCTCCACCCACTAGTAAGACAGAGACCCAAGCTTTTCTGGGTGTAGTGGGCTTTTGGAGAATGCATGTTCCAAACTACAGTCTCATTGTGAGCCCTCTCTTTCGGGTGACGCGGAAGAAGAACGATTTTGTATGGGGCCATGAGCAGCAGCAGGCTTTTGAGCAAATTAAGCAGGAGATAGCCCGTGCCGTGGCCCTGGGGCCAGTGCGGACGGGACAGGATGTAAAGAACATCCTCTACACTGCTGCTGGAAAGGAAGGTCCCACTTGGAGTTTGTGGCAAAGAGCTTCTGGAGAGACCCGAGGCCGACCCCTTGGTTTCTGGAGTCGAGCATACAGGGGGTCTGAGGAGCGCTACACTCCAACTGAGGAGATCTTAGCCGCGTACGAGGGGGTTCGAGCTGCTTCCGAAGTGATCGGTACTGAAACACAGCTCCTTCTGGCACCTCGACTGCCAGTGCTGAACTGGATGTTCAAAGGAAAGGTTCCCTCCACCCATCACGCTACTGATGCCACTTGGAGTAAGTGGATTGCGCTGATTACACAGCGAGCTCGGATGGGGAACCTCAGTCATCCAGGAATCCTAGAAGTGATCATGGACTGGCCTGAAGGTAAAAAGTTTGGAACAACACCAGCAGAGGAGGTATCACGTGCTAAAGAGGCCCCACCATATAATGAACTACCAGAAGATGAGAAGAGATATGCCCTGTTCACAGATGGATCGTGTCGCATTGTGGGTAAGCACCGCAGATGGAAATGTGCTGTGTGGAGCCCCACGCGACAAGTTGCAGAGGCCACTGAAGGAAAAGGAGAATCAAGCCAATTTGCAGAGGTAAAGGCTGTCCAACTGGCCTTAGATATTCCTGAACGAGAGAGGTGGCCAGTGCTTTATCTTTACACTGACTCACGGATGGTGGCAAATGCTTTATGGGGGTGGTTACAGCAATGGGAACAAAATGGCTGGTAAGGGAGGGGTAAACCTATTTGGGCTGCCGAACTGTGGAAAGATACTGCTGCCCGAGTAAAGAATATGGTTGTAAAGGTGCACCATGTTGATGCTCATGTTCCTAAAAGCTGGGCAACTGAAGAACAACAGAATAACCATCAGGTAGATCGAGCTGACAAAGTAAAGATGGCTCAAGTAGACTTGGACTGGCAACATAAGAGTGAATTATTTTTAGCTCGATGGGCCCATGAGACCTCAGGCCATCAAGGAAGAGGTGCAACATGTAAGTGGGCTAGAGACCGAGGGGTGGACTTAACTATGGACGCTATTGCACAGGTTATCCATGACTGGATACACGTGCCACAATTAAACAAGTCAAGAGGATGAAACCTCTTTGGGGGGAAGGAAGATGGCAAAAGTATAAATATGGGGAGGCGAGGCCGGTTGATTATATCACCTTGCCACGAACTCGCAATGGCAAGCATTACGTGCTTACCATGGTGGAAGCAACCACTGGGTGACTTGAAACATATGCAGTACCCCATGCTACCACCCGAAACACCATTCTAGGTCTCGAGAAGCAAGTCCTGTGGCGACATGGCACTCCAAAAAGAATTGAGTCAGATAATGGGACTCATTTCAAAAATTCTCTTGTAAGTAATTGGGCCAAAGATCATGGCATTGAATGGATTTATCATATCCCCTATCATGCACCAGCTTCTGGTAAAATTGAAAGATACAATGGGTTGTTAAAAACCATGTTGAAAACAATGGGTGGCGTTTGGAAGTTAGGAACTGTTGCCTGTGCCTTCAGCCCACATCCTGCGACCACCTGTGAGTCGCCGTGCCTCCAAGTCCCCCCTGGAGCTCACTGCCACCCAGCGCAGCCCCGTGGGGCAACGTGGGCATACCGAGCCCACCCGTCGGGGCCCCCAGCACCACGGGGGCACTGCCATCCCCGGGCCAGGGCTGTGACCGTTGGCATCGCCGTGACATCAGCACCACCATCACAATGCGCAGGGCCGCGTTCCACGGCCGTTTTTCCTCAGTCCGGGCCACGTCTGCGGCGAGCAAGCAGCTCCGGTGCTTTGCTCCAGGGTGGACCCTGCTATGGTGCTGAAGCCTCAACGCCCCGGGGCGCCACAGCCCTCTGCTGTCGCCCGCCGCCCTGCAGCACGGCGCAGGGCGCTGGAAAGACCTGATCAGGGGCCAACCCCTGCCAAAAAGCAGCGCGTTGAAGAGGCGAAAGGTGAGTGCGGAGCACTCCCGCATCCCCAGCAGGGATGCGCCTCTGCCACGCTTGGGGTGACGGTGCTGCCGTTCCCGTGGCAGGGTGCGGGCTCTGCAAGCGGCCGGACGATGACCCCTACATATTCGGAGGGATGTGCCGGCGTGGCTGTCTGCGCTTCCACGAGAACTGCCTGGTGAGCCCCAACGCCAGGAGCCTGGCCCCCAGCCCCGGGCCAGCTGCCGCCCCCAGGTGCAGCAGCAGGTCCCCGTTTGCCTCCGGCAGTGCCACGCCAGAAAGCTGAGCCGCCGCGGTGCAGAGCACGAAGGTTTCTTCGGGTTCCTGCTCCCCGACATCCAGAAGGCGCTGCGGTGTGCGGCACGGAAGGTGAACAGGGCGACGTGTCCCCCGCTCGGTCCCCGTGCCACGTGGCCGGGAGGCTCCCGCAGAGCCCTCTTTGTCTCGAAACACCCGTCGCCGCACAGATGGGTGCGACGGGGTCCCCAGCCACGTGGCACGCCAGAACGCGCCGTGCTCTGCCGGGCAAGCGCTGCCTGGAGCTGCACGGCGCTGATGCCCGGCCCCACGCTGCTGTCCCCACAGAAGTGCTGCATCTGCAGGCACCGGGGCGCCTCGGTCCGCTGCCAGCACGAGAATTGCTCCCGCACCTTCCACTTCCCGTGTGGAAGAGAACGCGGCTGCGTCTCCCAGTTTTTTGGGGAGTACCGGTGAGTGCGGGCACCCCGAGGGGCCGCAGCTGCGGGGCGGATGGGGCAGGGTGCTGAGCTGCCACCTCCATCCGCCCCGCAGGTCCTTCTGCTGGCTGCACGCGCCGAAGCAGCAGGCGAGGCCGGTGCCCCAGGAGCACCGGCAGTGCACCGTTTGTATGGAGGCGGTGGAGGAACGTCTCAGTTTCAACACGCTGACGTGCCCTGACTGCAACACCGCCCACTTCCACCGCTACTGCGTCCAAGTAAGCACCGCTGCCCCCTGACCGCAGCATCACCCGCAGCACCGCCCGGCCCTGGAAGCCTGGCTTCGTCCCCAGCCCTGGGCTGATGCGCACGGCCCCCAGCCGATAGCAGTTCCCCTTTCCTCAGCGCCAAGCTCGGATCGCTGGCCAGCACCGCTTCCACTGCCTGTTCTGCTGGGACGTGGAGAACATCAGGACGGAGATGTTTAGACTTGGAATCCAAATCCCCAGCATGTAAGCGCACGGCCCCCTGCCACTGCCCGGCCCCCTCTCGCCTCCCCTGGCACCACACTCAGCTGTCCCCGGCTCTCCCCCACAAGGGATCCAGAGTCGGATGAGGAGGAAGACTGCCAAGAGCTCTCCCAGCAGAACAGCTCCTGCAGTGCTGGCACGTGCCTGTGCCCGAATGGACGGGGGTACAGTGGGACCGCGGGGTGAGTGTGCTCCGCACTCAAAGCCGCGGCGACCTGGCGCCTTCGTCCCCTCCTTCCAGCTGGGATGGAGGTCGGCCGGGATGCCGAGCTCAGCACCACGCAAGCTGTGCCCTGCTAGCTCAGTGTCGGCCAGCGGGCTGGGAGTGGCACGGACCACCCCGGGGCTGGCACCCCACAGCCCTGGGACCCCATGTGACCGTAAGGCTCCGTCTCCCGTTGCTCCCCCAGGCCCTGGAGGTTGCTGCTCTGTCGATCCTGCGGGTCCCGCGGGACCCACCACTTTTGCTCCACCGTCACGGACAGCAGTGACTCGTGGGAGTGCGCCAACTGCGTCGATACAGACAGCGGTAAGAAGCGCTGTCCCCGTAGGGACGTGGCCATACGTCCTCGGGAGAGGTCCTCCCGCTTGGAGCCCCGATGGGCACCGAGATGTGCGCCTGAGCTCATCTGCGTGCACCTCGCTGCTTCTTCAGACTGAGCCCTGGCGCAGCACTCCGGCTCCTGGCACCTCGGCTCCAGCACAAGAGGTCCACCTTCCCCACTGCTCGACAACCACCTGCTGCTGGGAACACCACCAGAAGTCTGGGAGCACTGCAGGGCTCAGCACCCTCACCGCCCCGACCCTCCAGTTCTCTTTCCTCAGTTATTCTCTCATTTTACATTGTTCTCCTCTTCTTAGGAAAGTAGTTAGCTTCGATAATTTAAAAGTTTTTAGCTTAGCTTTGATACTTTAGATGTTTTACATTTAGCTTTGATACTTTAAATGTTTTACATTTAGCTTTGATAATTATAATATTTTAAATTTAGCTTCGATAATTTATATATTTTAAATTTAGCTTTGATAATTTAAATAGTTTTAAATTAACCTATATATATTTTACTTCAATATGCAATTTAAATATTTTACATTTAACTTTGATATATTTTACTTCAATAAATAAAGAAAAAAGTCCATAAACAGGTGCAGTTCACGTGCTGTGTTGTGTGCGTGGTGCTGGAGACCGAGTGCAGTGTCGGGAGAGCAGGGCAGGGTCAGGCTGTGTGTGCGTGGAAGCGCTCCAGCAGCGCCTGCACCCAGTGCTCCTCGGGCTGTGCGCAGATCTCCCTCCCAAGGGGGCAGAGTGCTGGAGGGATGAAGTGCTGCGCTGAGGGACGTGCTTCGCTGTGGTCCCAGCCATGAGGTGCCTGCTGGTCGGGCTGCACGGTCTCGGTGGTCTTTCCAGCCACGCTCACACGGCCTCCAGACAAGTTGCCGATGCGTGCCCGGGGAGTCCCCCTCTCAGCGGGTCCTGTAGCTGAGCAGAGAGGCTCCTGCCTGGCTCGCCAATTGACGCTGAGAAATCTGACCTAGGAGCTTGACACACCAATGCAATATGTCAAGCAGGTATTCCCTTCATTACAGCGCTGGGTGCATGGGGGATCTCTCCACCAAACATGCACACCAAAGAGAGAAACGAATACGTATTTATAGGTATAGCACACGCGCATTCATCACATTCCAAACTCTGGTTATAGAGGGGGTTAAACCTAAGGGTCCGTTTTGATGTGAATTCTGAAACCTTGAAAGGGGGAGAGCTCCTCATCTTTGTTGAGGAGAGACATCTGTAGGGTTGTCTTGCTGGGACAACAGAATGTCCCTCCTGCTTTCTTATCGACGAGCTTATTAGTTTGATTTATGCCCACCCCCACTTCTAAGTTCTGCTCTCTGTTTGTGTAACACATCTGGCCCAACAGATAAGTCAGCAGGGAGCAGCACCTTTGTTGCCATGTACAAGGATTACCGTCCTTCGCGGTGTACCCCAAAAAACCAACTTGCCTCTATTTCTGCTTCTCTTTACAAGCATAAACAGAGACACTAAGGTGCTGCAACCACCATCTGGAGGATTTGCAGTTGTCTTTACTGTAGAGAAGCCGTTTTCATGATTCCGAAACTAGATACTCTTCTAGGAGTCGCTGCAAATTTGTACTCTTAGTTTCTACAGTTTCTGCAAAATGCAAAACGTCTCTGTTTCCACTCTGTTACACGAGGACAAGGAGAAGACGGTGACGGACCAGAGGAGGTTCTCCCTGATCGGTCCCTCGTCGGAGACCGAGGTGATCCGGCTGCAGCAACGGCCTGGATGTTGAGCACTGTGCTGTGCCCATCACCTCTGCCTCCGAGAAGAGGAAGGCTCTGGGGAGAACGGATAGCAGCCTTTCAGTATGTGAAGGGGGGCTGTAAGAGAGAAGGGGGCAGGCTCTTCAGAGGAGCTCTGCTGTGACGAGACAGTGGGAAGTAGCTTCAAACTGAATGAGGGCAGATTTAGACTGAACGTAAGAAAACAGGACAGTAAAGCACTGGGACAGGTTGCCCAGTGTCACGGTGTTATCCGTGACAGTAACCCAAGGGGGAACCGAGAAGGGAAAAAGAAAGGGAGAGGAAAAAAAAACTGCCGCGCGGCCGCCTCAGCAGAGCCGCGCGCTCCAGGGGGAGGGGAAACAGAGGGGATTGAGGGTCTGTAAAGAAAAAAAAAACAACGGCACGATCTGAGAAGGAACGGTAACTTTACTAAATCTAATAAAAATGAACAATTGAGAGAGAGAGACAAAATTTCCAAACCAGAAAACTGGGAGCTTACTTTACACGTGCTGAACTCCTCACGGCAGCTCCGACAGCGCGCCACAAAAAGCGCGGGCTTCGCGTCTGGTGCCGAGCTCCGCCCCTCCCCTGCTCCCACAGCATTAACTCCTTAACGGCCTGCATGATGTTCTGATGTGGAATACCGCCATCAAAACCACTAAACCATAACACCCAGAGATGTGGTGTACACCCCAGCCTTGGAGACAGGAAGGTTTCTTTGGATTTCTCCTCCCCGACATCCAGCAGAGCACCTGCACCCAGCCCAGGCAGGTTTGAATGTCTCCAGGGAAGGAGACTTCAGCACCTCTCTGGGCAGCTCCAGTGCTCCATCACTGCACTGTGGAGAAGCCCTCAGGCACGTTGGTGCAGAACTTCCTACGCTTCAGTTTGTGGCCGTTTCCACTCATGCTATTGCCACACACTGCTGAGAAGAGTCTGGCCTCATCCCTTTGCCTCCCGCTTCTCAGATATTGATAGACGTGGATCAGATCTCCTCTGAGTCTTCTTTTCTTAGGGCTGAACAGCGCCAGGCCTCTCAGCCTCTCCTCACAAGGAAGGTGCTCCGTGCCCTCTATCACCTTTGTGGCCCTCCGCTGAGTCTGTCCAAGACATCCCTGTGTGTTTTTACCGGGGAGCCCAGAACCGGAAGCAGTACTCCAGGCGAGGCCTCACCAGCGCAGAGCAGAGCGGGAGGATCTTTTGCATTCCGACCTCTTGGATCTCATAGATTCATAGATTCATTAGGTTGGAAAGGACCCACAAAATATCTAGTCCAACCATTCTCTCACCACCATCCCTACCCACCAAGCTACTAATTCAAATCCCTCAGCACCTCATCTAAATGCTTCTGGAACAGCACTAGCGACGGTGCCTCAACCACCTCCCTAGGCAGGCCATTCCTGTGCCTGACCACTCTTCCAGAGAAAAAAATTCTTCCTCAAATCTAATCTAAATCTTCACCGGCGCAACTTGTGGCCATTCCCTCTCGTCCTGTCATCAGTTATCTGGGAGAAGAGGCCGATCCCCTCCTCACCACAGCCTCCCTTCAGGAAGTGGTGGAGTGCAATGAGGTCTCCTCTGAGCCTCCTTTTCTCCAGGCTAAACAATCCCAGCTCCCTCAGCCGCTCCTCATAAGACTTGTGCTCCAGACCCCTCACCAGTTTGGTTGCCCTTCTCTGAACACGCTCCAGTGCCTCGATGTCTCTCTTGTAGTGAGGGGCCCAAAACTGAACACAGTACTTGAGGTGCGGCCGCACCAGAGCTGAGTACAGGGGGACGATCTCCTCCCTGCTCCTCCTGGCCACGCTATTTCTGATAGAGGCCAGGATGCCATTGGCCTTCTTGGCCACCTGGGCACACTGCCAGCTCGTGTTGAGCCGAGCATCAACCAGCACCCCCAGGTCCTTTTCCTCTATACACTCTTCAAGCCATTCTGCCCCAGGCCTATAGCATTGCATGGGGTTATTGTGGCCAAAGTGCAGGACCCGGCACTAGGTCTTATTGAACCTCATCCCATTGACCTCAGCCCAGCTGTTCAGCTTGTCCAGCTCCCTCTGAAAGGCCTCCCTAGACCCAGGCAGATTGAAAGATCCTCCCAATTTGGTGTCATCCTCAAACTTACTGAGGGTACACTCAATCCCCTTGTGATAGAAACTGAGTCCCTAGCACTGTTCTAGAAGTGTTTAGATGAGGTGCTGAGGGATTTGATATAGTAGCTTGGTGGGTATGGATGGTGGAGACAGGATGGATGGACTAGGTGATCTTGTAGGTCGTTTCCAACCTAATGAATCTATGAATCTATGAACATGACCTTGAAGTCTGGGCGTACTGCCAGTTGTTCTGGGATATTTGTAAACTTTTTTGGGTGCTGCTAGCTTCTTTCAGTAAAGAAGAAGAAGAAAAAAATGCTCTCGCTTTTTAAACTGCTCTTAAAGGGGCTGCATTTCATGTTTTTTTCCGTTGTAATCCTCAGAACATACTGAGACCTTTTCCCTGAACACCTGCAAGATCCTGAGAACCTAAGCAGATATTTGAGACAGGAATGTTGCGGCTCAGACAGAACTGAAGAGGCCCAAATTATTTGGGGTCTGGCTTATGCCAATCGGACCTTATTCAATACTATCCCAGAGAGGCACAGAGTTTCTGAAATAGAGCGAGAGAGTCTCCGAGCTGAGAGGGATAGTGTCCAGATCCAGAAAGAGAGTCTTTTATTTGACAATCAAACTCTCCTGACCAATTTAGACAGCCTCCAGTCTGATCTAGACACCCTCCAGACCAAGCAAGTCGCTTTTCAGTTTGAGAAAGACGCCCTCCAGCCTGAAAGAGATGCCCTCCAGTCCGAACTCAACAACCCTCAGTCTCAACAAGATGGTCTCCAGTTTGTGCAACAAGATGGTCTCCGGTTTGTGCAAGATGCCCTCCAACCTGAAAGAGACACCCTCCTGTCTGAGCGAGATGTCCTCCTGTCTGAACGGTACTCCTTCAGAACTGAGCGAGGTACCTACCAACCACAATAGCCCGTGCCCCCCAGCTAGGGTGGGGAAAGGGATGATAGAGTGCACTGGACTGCGTGGATTCGATGGTCTGGCACATCAGAACCACAAAAATATAAGGCATTGGTGGACACTGGTGCACAGTGCACTCTAATGCCCTCAGGTCACCAAGGGACAGAATTAATCTATATTTCTGGGGTGACTGGGGGTTCCCTAGAGCTGACCAAGTTGGAGGCTGAAATAAGTCTCACTGGTAAAGACTGGCAAAAACATCCTATTGTGAATGGCCCAGGGGCTCCATGTATACTTGGTATTGATTACCTCAAAAGGGGATATTTTAAGGATCCCAAGGAGTATCAATGGGCTTTTGGAATAGCTGCTGTGGATGCAGATAACATTAAGCAGCTGTCTGCTTTGCCTGGCCTGTCAGAAGATCCATCTGTTGTGGGGTTGCTACAAGTGGAGGAGCAACATGTGCCGACTGCTACAAAAACGGTGCACAGACGGCAGTACCGCACTAACAGGGATTCCTTGCTCCCCATTCATAACCTGATTCGTCAGCTAGAGAGCCAGGGAGTGATCAGCAAAACTCACTCCCCGTTTAAAAGCCCCATATGGCCGGTGCGTAAAGCCAGTGGAGAATGGAGGCTGACGGTAGATTACCGTGGCCTGAATGAAGTCACACCCCCACTGAGTGCTGCTGTGCCGGACATTCTTCAACTCCAGTACGAACTGGAGTCAAAAGCAGCCAAGTGATATGCCACCACTGTCATTGCCAATGCCTTCTTTTCAATTCCTCTGGCCACAGAATGCAGGCCGCAGTTTGCTTTCCCCTGGAGCGTTCAGTACACCTGGAACCGTTTGCCCCAGGGGTGGAAGCACAGCCCAACCATTTGCCATGGGTTGATCCAAACTGCATTGGAACAGGGCGGTGCTCCTGAGCACTTACAATACATTGATGACATCATTGTGTGGGGCAATACAGCAGGGGAAGTTTTCGAGACAGGAGAGAAAATTATCCAGATCCTCCTGCGAGCTGGCTTCGCTATTAAGCAAAGCAAAGTGAAAGGGCCTGCACAGGAAATTCAGTTCCTAGGTATAAAGTGGCAAGATGGACGTCGTCACATCCCTACAGATGTGATTGACAAAATCATTGCTATGTCTCCACCCACTAGTAAGACAGAGACCCAAGCTTTTCTGGGTGTAGTGGGCTTTTGGAGAATGCATGTTCCAAACTACAGTCTCATTGTGAGCCCTCTCTTTCGGGTGACGCGGAAGAAGAACGATTTTGTATGGGGCCATGAGCAGCAGCAGGCTTTTGAGCAAATTAAGCAGGAGATAGCCCGTGCCGTGGCCCTGGGGCCAGTGCGGATGGGACAGGATGTAAAGAACATCCTCTACACTGCTGCTGGAAAGGAAGGTCCCACTTGGAGTTTGTGGCAAAGAGCTTCTGGAGAGACCCGAGGCCGACCCCTTGGTTTCTGGAGTCGAGCATACAGGGGGTCTGAGGAGCGCTACACTCCAACTGAGGAGATCTTAGCCGCGTACGAGGGGGTTCGAGCTGCTTCCGAAGTGATCGGTACTGAAACACAGCTCCTTCTGGCACCTCGACTGCCAGTGCTGAACTGGATGTTCAAAGGAAAGGTTCCCTCCACCCATCACGCTACTGATGCCACTTGGAGTAAGTGGATTGCGCTGATTACACAGCGAGCTCGGATGGGGAACCTCAGTCATCCAGGAATCCTAGAAGTGATCATGGACTGGCCTGAAGGTAAAAAGTTTGGAACAACACCAGCAGAGGAGGTATCACGTGCTAAAGAGGCCCCACCATATAATGAACTACCAGAAGATGAGAAGAGATATGCCCTGTTCACAGATGGATCGTGTCGCATTGTGGGTAAGCACCGCAGATGGAAATGTGCTGTGTGGAGCCCCACGCGACAAGTTGCAGAGGCCACTGAAGGAAAAGGAGAATCAAGCCAATTTGCAGAGGTAAAGGCTGTCCAACTGGCCTTAGATATTCCTGAACGAGAGAGGTGGCCAGTGCTTTATCTTTACACTGACTCACGGATGGTGGCAAATGCTTTATGGGGGTGGTTACAACAATGGGAACAAAATGGCTGGTAAGGGAGGGGTAAACCTATTTGGGCTGCCGAACTGTGGAAAGATACTGCTGCCCGAGTAAAGAATATGGTTGTAAAGGTGCACCATGTTGATGCTCATGTTCCTAAAAGCTGGGCAACTGAAGAATAACCATCAGGTAGATTGAGCTGACAAAGTAAAGATGGCTCAAGTAGACTTGGACTGGCAACATAAGAGTGAATTATTTTTAGCTCGATGGGCCCATGAGACCTCAGGCCATCAAGGAAGAGGTGCAACATGTAAGTGGGCTAGAGACCGAGGGGTGGACTTAACTATGGACGCTATTGCACAGGTTATCCATGACTGGATACACGCGCCACAATTAAACAAGTCAAGAGGATGAAACCTCTTTGGGGGAAAAGAAGATGGCAAAAGTATAAATATGGGGAGGCGAGGCCGGTTGATTATATCACCTTGCCACGAACTCGCAATGGCAAGCATTACGTGCTTACCATGGTGGAAGCAACCACTGGGTGACTTGAAACATATGCAGTACCCCATGCTACCACCCGAAACACCATTCTAGGTCTTGAGAAGCAAGTCCTGTGGTGACATGGCACTCCAAAAAGAATTGAGTCAGATAATGGGACTCATTTCAAAAATTCTCTTGTAAGTAATTGGGCCAAAGATCATGGCATTGAATGGATTTATCATATCCCCTATCATGCACCAGCTTCTGGTAAAATTGAAAGATACAATGGGTTGTTAAAAACCATGTTGAAAACAATGGGTGGCGTTTGGAAATTAGGAACTGTGCGGTTTATTTGCCTGTGCCTTCAGCCCACATCCAGCGACCACCTGTGAGTCGCCGTGCCTCCAAGTCCCCCCTGGAGCTCACTGCCACCCAGCGCAGCCCCGTGGGGCAACGTGGGCATACCGAGCCCACCCGTCGGGGCCCCCAGCACCACGGGGGCACTGCCATCCCCGGGCCAGGGCTGTGACCGTTGGCATCGCCGTGACATCAGCACCACCATCACAATGCGCAGGGCCGCGTTCCACGGCCGTTTTTCCTCAGTCCGGGCCACGTCTGCGGCGAGCAAGCAGCTCCGGTGCTTTGCTCCAGGGTGGACCCTGCTATGGTGCTGAAGCCTCAACGCCCCGGGGCGCCACAGCCCTCTGCTGTCGCCCGCCGCCCTGCAGCACGGCGCAGGGCGCTGGAAAGACCTGATCAGGGGCCAACCCCTGCCAAAAAGCAGCGCGTTGAAGAGGCGAAAGGTGAGTGCGGAGCACTCCCGCATCCCCAGCAGGGATGCGCCTCTGCCACGCTTGGGGTGACGGTGCTGCCGTTCCCGTGGCAGGGTGCGGGCTCTGCAAGCGGCCGGACGATGACCCCTACATATTCGGAGGGATGTGCCGGCGTGGCTGTCTGCGCTTCCACGAGAACTGCCTGGTGAGCCCCAACGCCAGGAGCCTGGCCCCCAGCCCCGGGCCAGCTGCCGCCCCCAGGTGCAGCAGCAGGTCCCCGTTTGCCTCCGGCAGTGCCACGCCAGAAAGCTGAGCCGCCGCGGTGCAGAGCACGAAGGTTTCTTCGGGTTCCTGCTCCCCGACATCCAGAAGGCGCTGCGGTGTGCGGCACGGAAGGTGAACAGGGCGACGTGTCCCCCGCTCGGTCCCCGTGCCACGTGGCCGGGAGGCTCCCGCAGAGCCCTCTTTGTCTCGAAACACCCGTCGCCGCACAGATGGGTGCGACGGGGTCCCCAGCCACGTGGCACGCCAGAACGCGCCGTGCTCTGCCGGGCAAGCGCTGCCTGGAGCTGCACGGCGCTGATGCCCGGCCCCACGCTGCTGTCCCCACAGAAGTGCTGCATCTGCAGGCACCGGGGCGCCTCGGTCCGCTGCCAGCACGAGAATTGCTCCCGCACCTTCCACTTCCCGTGTGGAAGAGAACGCGGCTGCGTCTCCCAGTTTTTTGGGGAGTACCGGTGAGTGCGGGCACCCCGAGGGGCCGCAGCTGCGGGGCGGATGGGGCAGGGTGCTGAGCTGCCACCTCCATCCGCCCCGCAGGTCCTTCTGCTGGCTGCACGCGCCGAAGCAGCAGGCGAGGCCGGTGCCCCAGGAGCACCGGCAGTGCACCGTTTGTATGGAGGCGGTGGAGGAACGTCTCAGTTTCAACACGCTGACGTGCCCTGACTGCAACACCGCCCACTTCCACCGCTACTGCGTCCAAGTAAGCACCGCTGCCCCCTGACCGCAGCATCACCCGCAGCACCGCCCGGCCCTGGAAGCCTGGCTTCGTCCCCAGCCCTGGGCTGATGCGCACGGCCCCCAGCCGATAGCAGTTCCCCTTTCCTCAGCGCCAAGCTCGGATCGCTGGCCAGCACCGCTTCCACTGCCTGTTCTGCTGGGACGTGGAGAACATCAGGACGGAGATGTTTAGACTTGGAATCCAAATCCCCAGCATGTAAGCGCACGGCCCCCTGCCACTGCCCGGCCCCCTCTCGCCTCCCCTGGCACCACACTCAGCTGTCCCCGGCTCTCCCCCACAAGGGATCCAGAGTCGGATGAGGAGGAAGACTGCCAAGAGCTCTCCCAGCAGAACAGCTCCTGCAGTGCTGGCACGTGCCTGTGCCCGAATGGACGGGGGTACAGTGGGACCGCGGGGTGAGTGTGCTCCGCACTCAAAGCCGCGGCGACCTGGCGCCTTCGTCCCCTCCTTCCAGCTGGGATGGAGGTCGGCCGGGATGCCGAGCTCAGCACCACGCAAGCTGTGCCCTGCTAGCTCAGTGTCGGCCAGCGGGCTGGGAGTGGCACGGACCACCCCGGGGCTGGCACCCCACAGCCCTGGGACCCCATGTGACCCTAAGGCTCCGTCTCCCGTTGCTCCCCCAGGCCCTGGAGGTTGCTGCTCTGTCGATCCTGCGGGTCCCGCGGGACCCACCACTTTTGCTCCACCGTCACGGACAGCAGTGACTCGTGGGAGTGCGCCAACTGCGTCGATACAGACAGCGGTAAGAAGCGCTGTCCCCGTAGGGACGTGGCCATACGTCCTCGGGAGAGGTCCTCCCGCTTGGAGCCCCGATGGGCACCGAGATGTGCGCCTGAGCTCATCTGCGTGCACCTCGCTGCTTCTTCAGACTGAGCCCTGGCGCAGCACTCCGGCTCCTGGCACCTCGGCTCCAGCACAAGAGGTCCACCTTCCCCACTGCTCGACAACCACCTGCTGCTGGGAACACCACCAGAAGTCTGGGAGCACTGCAGGGCTCAGCACCCTCACCGCCCCGACCCTCCAGTTCTCTTTCCTCAGTTATTCTCTCATTTTACATTGTTCTCCTCTTCTTAGGAAAGTAGTTAGCTTCGATAATTTAAAAGTTTTTAGCTTAGCTTTGATACTTTAGATGTTTTACATTTAGCTTTGATACTTTAAATGTTTTACATTTAGCTTTGATAATTATAATATTTTAAATTTAGCTTCGATAATTTATATATTTTAAATTTAGCTTTGATAATTTAAATAGTTTTAAATTAACCTATATATATTTTACTTCAATATGCAATTTAAATATTTTACATTTAACTTTGATATATTTTACTTCAATAAATAAAGAAAAAAGTCCATAAACAGGTGCAGTTCACGTGCTGTGTTGTGTGCGTGGTGCTGGGGACCGAGTGCAGTGTCGGGAGAGCAGGGCAGGGTCAGGCTGTGTGTGCGTGGAAGCGCTCCAGCAGCGCCTGCACCCAGTGCTCCTCGGGCTGTGTGCAGATCTCCCTCCCAAGGGGGCAGAGAGCTGGAGGGATGAAGTGCTGTGCTGAGGGACGTGCTTCGCTGTGGTCCCAGCCATGAGGTGCCTGCTGGTCGGGCTGCACGGTCTCGGTGGTCTTTCCAGCCACGCTCACACGGCCTCCAGACAAGTTGCCGATGCGTGCCCGTGGAGTCCCCCTCTCAGCGGGTCCTGTAGCTGAGCAGAGAGGCTCCTGCCTGGCTCGCCAATTGACGCTGAGAAATCTGACCTAGGAGCTTGACACACCAATGCAATATGTCAAGCAGGTATTCCCTTCATTACAGCGCTGGGTGCATGGGGGATCTCTCCACCAAACATGCACACCAAAGAGAGAAACGAATACGTATTTATAGGTATAGCACACGCGCATTCATCACATTCCAAACTCTGGTTATAGAGGGGGTTAAACCTAAGGGTCCGTTTTGATGTGAATTCTGAAACCTTGAAAGGGGGAGAGCTCCTCATCTTTGTTGAGGAGAGACATCTGTAGGGTTGTCTTGCTGGGACAACAGAATGTCCCTCCTGCTTTCTTATCGACGAGCTTATTAGTTTGATTTATGCCCACCCCCACTTCTAAGTTCTGCTCTCTGTTTGTGTAACACATCTGGCCCAACAGATAAGTCAGCAGGGAGCAGCACCTTTGTTGCCATGTACAAGGATTACCGTCCTTCGCGGTGTACCCCAAAAAACCAACTTGCCTCTATTTCTGCTTCTCTTTACAAGCATAAACAGAGACACTAAGGTGCTGCAACCACCATCTGGAGGATTTGCAGTTGTCTTTACTGTAGAGAAGCCGTTTTCATGATTCCGAAACTAGATACTCTTCTAGGAGTCGCTGCAAATTTGTACTCTTAGTTTCTACAGTTTCTGCAAAATGCAAAACGTCTCTGTTTCCACTCTGTTACACGAGGACAAGGAGAAGACGGTGACGGACCAGAGGAGGTTCTCCCTGATCGGTCCCTCGTCGGAGACCGAGGTGATCCGGCTGCAGCAACGGCCTGGATGTTGAGCACTGTGCTGTGCCCATCACCTCTGCCTCCGAGAAGAGGAAGGCTCTGGGGAGAACGGATAGCAGCCTTTCAGTATGTGAAGGGGGGCTGTAAGAGAGAAGGGGGCAGGCTCTTCAGAGGAGCTCTGCTGTGACGAGACAGTGGGAAGTAGCTTCAAACTGAATGAGGGCAGATTTAGACTGAACGTAAGAAAACAGGACAGTAAAGCACAGGGACAGGTTGCCCAGAGATGTGGTGGACGCCCCAACCTTGGAGACAGGAAGGTTTCTTTGGATTTCTCCTCTCCGACATCCAGCAGAGCACCTGCACCCAGTCCAGGTGGGTTTGAATGTCTCCAGGGAAGGAGACAGGGAAGGATGTGCCCAGAGCACCTCTCTGGGCAGCTCCAGTGCTCCATCACTGCACTGTGGAGAAGCTCTCAGGCACATTGGTGCAGAACTTCCTACGCTTCAGTTTGTGGCCGTTTCCACTCATGCTATTGCCACACACTGCTGAGAAGAGTCTGGCCTCATCCCTTTGCCTCCCGCTTCTCAGATATTGATAGACGTGGATCAGATCCCTCTGAGTCTTCTTTTCCTAGGGCTGAACAGCGCCAGGCCTCTCAGCCTCTCCTCACAAGGAAGGTGCTCCGTGCCCTCTATCACCTTTGTGGCCCTCCACTGACTCTGTCCAAGAGATCCCTGTGTGTTTTTACCGGGGAGCCCAGAACCAGAAGCAGTACTCCAGGCGAGGCCTCACCAGCGCAGAGCAGAGCAAGAGGATCTTTTGCATTCCGACCTCTTGGATCTTATAGATTCATAGATTCATTAGGTTGGAAAGGGCCCACAAGATCATCTAGTCCAACCATCCTCTCACCACCATCCCTACCCACCAAGCTACTAATTCAAATCCCTCAGCACCTCATCTAAATGCTTCTGGAACAGCGCTAGGGACGGTGCCTCAACCACCTCCCTAGGCAGGCCATTCCAGTGCCTGACCACTCTTCCAGAGAAAAAAATTTCCTAAATCTAATCTAAATCTTCACCGGCGCAACTTGTGGCCATTCCCTCTCGTCCTGTCATTAGTTACCTGGGAGAAGAGGCCGATCCCCTCCTCACCACAGCCTCCCTTCAGGAAGTGGTGGAGTGCAATGAGGTCTCCTCTGAGCCTCCTTTTCTCCAGACTAAACAATCCCAGCTCCCTCAAACGCTCCTTGTAAGACTTGTGCTCCAGACCCCTCACCAGTTTTGTTGCCCTTCTCTGAACACTCTCCGGGGCCTCAATGCCACTCTTGTAGTGAAGGGCACAAAACTGAACACAGTACTCGAGGTGCGGCCGCACCAGAGCTGAGTACAGGGGGATGATCACCTCCCTGCTCCTGCTGGCTACACTATTTCTAATAGAGGCCAGGATGACATTGTCCTTCTTGGCCACCTGGGCACACTGCCGGCTCATGTTGAGCCGAGCATCAACCAACACCCCCAGGTCCTTTTTGTCATTGAGAACCTCAGCCTTTTCCTTTGCCTCTGTGGTTACATTCCCTGCCGCATCAAGTAAAGTAGGGAAATTCTCCTTAGTTATTCTTTTACTGTTAATATATTTATAAAAGGATTTTTTGTTCTCCTTTACTGCAGTAGTCAGTCTAAGTTCAAGCTGGGCTTTTGCATGTCTAACTTCCTGCCTGCAAATCTTGGCAAGTTCCCTGTAGTCTCCCCAAGTAGCCTGTCCCACCTTCCAGAGAACATAGACTCTCTTTTTCTTCTGGAGTCTCAACAAAAGATCCCGGTTCATCCACACTGGCCTTTTTCTCCTCCGGCTTGGCTTACGGGACTCAGGGACAGCCTGCACCTGTGCCTTTAAGATTTCCGTCTTGAGGAGGACCCAGGCTTCCTGGACCCCTTTACCCCTCAGGAGAGAGTCCCAAGGGACCCTTGCAACAAGCGTCGTGAACAGGTCAAAGTCTGCCCTCCTGACGTCCAAGGTAGCAGTTTTGCTAGTCACCCTCTTGACGTCACCAAGAATAGCAAACTCTACCATTTCATGGTCACTCTGGTCAATACAATCTCCAACCTTCACATCTCCTTCTAGTCCTTCTCTGTTAGTGAAGAGCAGGTCTAGCAGGGCACCTCCCCTGGTAGGTTCTTGCACCAGCTGTGTCAGAAGGCTATCTTCCACACACTCCAGAAATCTCATGGACTGCTTCATCTGCGTGGTATTATATTTCCAATATATATCAGGGAAGTTGAAGTCCCCCATGAGAACAAGTGCTGGCCATCGTGCAACATCTACTAGTTGCTTGTAGTACACCTCATCTATCTCTTCATCTTGGCTAGGTGGTCTATAACAGAGCCCCACCACGATGTCAGTCCTACAGACCATCCCCCTGATCCTTACCCACAGACACTCCACTTGGTCATTTCCAAAATTATTATTGTTATGCCGTACAGTACCTGAAGTACAGATAAGGTTGCTAGCAAGAGACAGAGATTCACTCTAAAAGTATGTCTCTGCCTGACTAAGGCAGCTGGTTGTGCCCCACGGTGGGTGCAAAAAATGTCAATGTTTTACCGGGCTGGATCAGCCCAGTTCCATGACGATTGGTGTGGGGGACCCACAGACCCAAGCCCCAGGAAAGGGGAAAGGAAAAGGGAAAAGGGAGATGGGCCTAGAAACAAAACAGCAGCAATGATCTGAGGAGGAATGCTAATTTACTAAATAAGATATCAGAAAGCAAAATAACAGAATATAACACAATATAGTTGGAATTGAAGCTAATTAATCAAATAAAATGAGAAAGAGAGAGTGTCCGATAAACTGAAGGCCTTGCGCAAATGCTGAAGGCGAAACGGCAGCGAGCACCCACTGCTGAGTCGATCCCGAAGGAAAGAGAGTATCCTGTGACCGCAGAGAAGTTTTATCTGTTCCCTCTGAGCGGAAAACACATAAAAATACAAAGCATTGCAAAGTCCTCCGGGGAATGGAGTACTTCTTCTCTTCTGAGACAGGTACTCCTGGAATTATCAATGATCCATGGAGCTGGAGTATAAGCTCTTTAACTCTTAATGCAATACATGATGTTATGATGTGGAATACCAGTACCAAAAATCATAAAACCATGACAGATGGAAACGGGGTCCTGCAGCTAGATTCATAGATTCATGGATTAGATTGGAAAGGACCTACAAGATCATCAAGTCCAACCGTCATCTCACCACCATCCCTTCCCACCAAGCTACGAAATCAAATCGCTTAGCACCTCATCTAAACGCTTCTTGAACAGTGCTAGGGACGATGCCTCAACCACCTCCCTAGGCAGGCCATTCCAGTGCCTGACCACTCTTTTCAGAGAAAAAAATTTTCCTCAAATCTAATTTAATCTTCCCCAGCGCAACTTGTGGCCAAAGCAGCGTTCGTCTTCAGAAACGCACTGGTTCAGCCCACTGACTCGGTGCTGCGGGAGGGAACCGGGGCCCTGCAGCTGCATGCAGGGGGCATTGGGTGGCACAGGGGCTGGGGTCCAGGAGCCAAGGACCGGGCAAGCACAGAACAGGGAGGCAAGGAAATGGGCTTAATGTAAAACAGTGGCAACAGTCTGAGCAGGAATAAGATGGGACAGCCTACTTGGGGAGACTACAGAGAACTAGCCAAGATTTGCAAGCAGGAAGTTAGAAATGCAAAAGCCCGGCTTGAACTTAGACTTGCTGCTGCTGTAAAGGAGAGCAAAAAATCCTTTTACAAATATATTAACAGTAAAAGAAGAACTAAGGAGAATTTCCCTACTTTACTTGATGCGGCGGGGAATGTAACCACAGAGGCTTAGGAAAAGGCTGAGGTTCTCAATGCCTTCTTCACATCTCTCTTTAATAGAAAGGTCAGTTATCCTCAGGATACTTTACGCCCTGACCTGGAAGTCTGGGATGAAGCACATCATACACCCCCTGTGATCCTAGCTGAGACAGTCAGAGACCTGCTCCTCCATCTGAACTGCCACAAGTCCATGGGACCAGATGGGATCCACCCAAGGGCGCTGAGGGAGCTGGCAGAGGTGACTGCCAAGCCGCTTTCTGCCATCTATCAGCACTCCTGGTCATCCAGAGAAGTCCCACAAGATTGGAGGCTTGCCGATGTGACTCCCATCTACAAGAAAGGCCGTAAGGAATACCCGGGGAACTACAGGCCTGTCAGCCTGACCTCGGTATCAGGGAAAGTTACGGAGCAATTGATCCTGAGGGAGATCACACGGCACGTGCATGGCAATCAGGCGATCAGACCCAGCCAGCTCGGGTTCACAAAGGGCAGGTCATGCTTGTCCAACCACATCTCCTTCTACGACTGGCAGACCAGACTGGTAGATGAGAATAAGGCTGTTGATGTAGTCTACCTGGACTTCAGCAAAGCCTTTGACACGGTCTCCCACAATATTCTCCTGGGGAAACTGGCAGCCCGTGGTGTGGACAGGTTCACTCTTCTTTGGTTTCAGAATTGGCTAGAGGGCTGTGCCCAGCAGGTAGTGGTTAATGGAGTTAAGTCCAGCTGGCGTCCTGTCACGAATGGTGTCCCCCACGGGTTGGTACTGGGGCCCATCTTGTTTAATATCTTTCTTGATGACCTGGATGAGGGGATTGAGTGTACCCTCAGTAAATTTGCGGATGACACCAAGTTGTTAGGATGTGTCGATCTACCTGAGGGTAGGGGGGACCCTTCAGCGGGATCTGGATAGGCTGAACATCTGGGCTGAGGTCAATGGAATGAGGTTCGATAAGGCCAAGTGCCGGGTCCTGCACTTTGGCCACAATAACCCCATGCAATGCTATAGGCTTGAGGCAGAATGGCTTGAAGAGTGTAGAAAGGAAAAGGACCTAGTGGTGTTGGTTGATGCTCACATCAAATCGGACCCTTAGGTTTAACCCCCTCTATAACCAGAGTTTGGAATGTGATGAATGCGCGTGTGCTATACCTATAAATACGTATTCGTTTCTCTCTTTGGTGTGCATGTTTGGTGGAGAGATCCCCCATGCACCCAGCGCTGTAATGAAGGGAATACCTGCTTGACATATTGCATTGGTGTGTCAAGCTCCTAGGTCAGATTTCTCAGCGTCAATTGGCGAGCCAGGCAGGAGCCTCTCTGCTCAGCTACAGGACCCGCTGAGAGGGGGACTCCCCGGGCACGCACCGGCAACTTGTCTGGAGGCCATGTGAGCGTGGCTGGAAAGACCACCGAGACCGTGCAGCCCGACCAGCAGGCACCTCATGGCTGGGACCACAGCGAAGCACGTCCCTCAGCGCAGCACTTCATCCCTCCAGCTCTCTGCCCCCTTGGGAGGTAGATCTGCGCACAGCCCGAGGAGCACTGGGTGCAGGCGCTGCTGGAGCGCTTCCACGCACACACAGCCTGACCCTGCCCTGCTCTCCCGACACTGCACTCGGTCCCCAGCACCACGCACACAACACAGCACGTGAACTGCACCTGTTTATGGACTTTTTTCTTTATTTATTGAAGTAAAATATATCAAAGTTAAATGTAAAATATTTAAATTGCATATTGAAGTTAAATATATATAGGTTAATTTAAAACTATTTAAATTATCAAAGCTAAATTTAAAATATATAAATTATCGAAGCTAAATTTAAAATATTATAATTATCAAAGCTAAATGTAAAACATTTAAAGTATCAAAGCTAAATGTAAAACATCTAAAGTATCAAAGCTAAGCTAAAAACTTTTAAATTATCGAAGCTAACTACTTTCCTAAGAAGAGGAGAACAATGTAAAATGAGAGAATAACTGAGGAAAGAGAACTGGAGGGTCGGGGCGGTGAGGGTGCTGAGCCCTGCAGTGCTCCCAGACTTCTGGTGGTGTTCCCAGCAGCAGGTGGTTGTCGAGCAGTGGGGAAGGTGGACCTCTTGTGCTGGAGCCGAGGTGCCAGGAGCCGGAGTGCTGCGCCAGGGCTCAGTCTGAAGAAGCAGCGAGGTGCACGCAGATGAGCTCAGGCGCACATCTCGGTGCCCATCGGGGCTCCAAGCGGGAGGACCTCTCCCGAGGACGTATGGCCACGTCCCTACGGGGACAGCGCTTCTTACCGCTGTCTGTATCGACGCAGTTGGCGCACTCCCACGAGTCACTGCTGTCCGTGACGGTGGAGCAAAAGTGGTGGGTCCCGCGGGACCCGCAGGATCGACAGAGCAGCAACCTCCAGGGCCTGGGGGAGCAACGGGAGACGGAGCCTTAGGGTCACATGGGGTCCCAGGGCTGTGGGGTGCCAGCCCCGGGGTGGTCCGTGCCACTCCCAGCCCGCTGGCCGACACTGAGCTAGCAGGGCACAGCTTGCGTGGTGCTGAGCTCGGCATCCCGGCCGACCTCCATCCCAGCTGGAAGGAGGGGACGAAGGCGCCAGGTCGCCGCGGCTTTGAGTGCGGAGCACACTCACCCCGCGGTCCCACTGTACCCCCGTCCATTCGGGCACAGGCACGTGCCAGCACTGCAGGAGCTGTTCTGCTGGGAGAGCTCTTGGCAGTCTTCCTCCTCATCCGACTCTGGATCCCTTGTGGGGGAGAGCCGGGGACAGCTGAGTGTGGTGCCAGGGGAGGCGAGAGGGGGCCGGGCAGTGGCAGGGGGCCGTGCGCTTACATGCTGGGGATTTGGATTCCAAGTCTAAACATCTCCGTCCTGATGTTCTCCACGTCCCAGCAGAACAGGCAGTGGAAGCGGTGCTGGCCAGCGATCCGAGCTTGGCGCTGAGGAAAGGGGAACTGCTATCGGCTGGGGGCCGTGCGCATCAGCCCAGGGCTGGGGACGAAGCCAGGCTTCCAGGGCCGGGCGGTGCTGCGGGTGATGCTGCGGTCAGGGGGCAGCGGTGCTTACTTGGACGCAGTAGCGGTGGAAGTGGGCGGTGTTGCAGTCAGGGCACGTCAGCGTGTTGAAACTGAGACGTTCCTCCACCGCCTCCATACAAACGGTGCACTGCCGGTGCTCCTGGGGCACCGGCCTCGCCTGCTGCTTCGGCGCGTGCAGCCAGCAGAAGGACCTGCGGGGCGGATGGAGGTGGCAGCTCAGCACCCTGCCCCATCCGCCCCGCAGCTGCGGCCCCTCGGGGTGCCCGCACTCACCGGTACTCCCCAAAAAACTGGGAGACGCAGCCGCGTTCTCTTCCACACGGGAAGTGGAAGGTGCGGGAGCAATTCTCGTGCTGGCAGCGGACCGAGGCGCCCCGGTGCCTGCAGATGCAGCACTTCTGTGGGGACAGCAGCGTGGGGCCGGGCATCAGCGCCGTGCAGCTCCAGGCAGCGCTTGCCCGGCAGAGCACGGCGCGTTCTGGCGTGCCACGTGGCTGGGGACCCCGTCGCACCCATCTGTGCGGCGACGGGTGTTTCGAGACAAAGAGGGCTCTGCGGGAGCCTCCCGGCCACGTGGCACGGGGACCGAGCGGGGGACACGTCGCCCTGTTCACCTTCCGTGCCGCACACCGCAGCGCCTTCTGGATGTCGGGGAGCAGGAACCCGAAGAAACCTTCGTGCTCTGCACCGCGGCGGCTCAGCTTTCTGGCGTGGCACTGCCGGAGGCAAACGGGGACCTGCTGCTGCACCTGGGGGCGGCAGCTGGCCCGGGGCTGGGGGCCAGGCTCCTGGCGTTGGGGCTCACCAGGCAGTTCTCGTGGAAGCGCAGACAGCCACGCCGGCACATCCCTCCGAATATGTAGGGGTCATCGTCCGGCCGCTTGCAGAGCCCGCACCCTGCCACGGGAACGGCAGCACCGTCACCCCAAGCGTGGCAGAGGCGCATCCCTGCTGGGGATGCGGGAGTGCTCCGCACTCACCTTTCGCCTCTTCAACGCGCTGCTTTTTGGCAGGGGTTGGCCCCTGATCAGGTCTTTCCAGCGCCCTGCGCCGTGCTGCAGGGCGGCGGGCGACAGCAGAGGGCTGTGGCGCCCCGGGGCGTTGAGGCTTCAGCACCATAGCAGGGTCCACCCTGGAGCAAAGCACCGGAGCTGCTTGCTCGCCGCAGACGTGGCCCGGACTGAGGAAAAACGGCCGTGGAACGCGGCCCTGCGCATTGTGATGGTGGTGCTGATGTCACGGCGATGCCAACGGTCACAGCCCTGGCCCGGGGATGGCAGTGCCCCCGTGGTGCTGGGGGCCCCGACGGGTGGGCTCGGTATGCCCACGTTGCCCCACGGGGCTGCGCTGGGTGGCAGTGAGCTCCAGGGGGGACTTGGAGGCACGGCGACTCACAGGTGGTCGCTGGATGTGGGCTGAAGGCACAGGCAAATAAACCGCACAGTTCCTAATTTCCAAACGCCACCCATTGTTTTCAACATGGTTTTTAACAACCCATTGTATCTTTCAATTTTACCAGAAGCTGGTGCATGATAGGGGATATGATAAATCCATTCAATGCCATGATCTTTGGCCCAATTACTTACAAGAGAATTTTTGAAATGAGTCCCATTATCTGACTCAATTCTTTTTGGAGTGCCATGTCACCACAGGACTTGCTTCTCAAGACCTAGAATGGTGTTTCGGGTGGTAGCATGGGGTACTGCATATGTTTCAAGTCACCCAGTGGTTGCTTCCACCATGGTAAGCACGTAATGCTTGCCATTGCGAGTTCGTGGCAAGGTGATATAATCAACCGGCCTCGCCTCCCCATATTTATACTTTTGCCATCTTCTTTTCCCCCAAAGAGGTTTCATCCTCTTGACTTGTTTAATTGTGGCGCGTGTATCCAGTCATGGATAACCTGTGCAATAGCGTCCATAGTTAAGTCCACCCCTCGGTCTCTAGCCCACTTACATGTTGCACCTCTTCCTTGATGGCCTGAGGTCTCATGGGCCCATCGAGCTAAAAATAATTCACTCTTATGTTGCCAGTCCAAGTCTACTTGAGCCATCTTTACTTTGTCAGCTCAATCTACCTGATGGTTATTCTTCAGTTGCCCAGCTTTTAGGAACATGAGCATCAACATGGTGCACCTTTACAACCATATTCTTTACTCGGGCAGCAGTATCTTTCCACAGTTCGGCAGCCCAAATAGGTTTACCCCTCCCTTACCAGCCATTTTGTTCCCATTGTTGTAACCACCCCCATAAAGCATTTGCCACCATCCGTGAGTCAGTGTAAAGATAAAGCACTGGCCACCTCTCTCGTTCAGGAATATCTAAGGCCAGTTGGACAGCCTTTACCTCTGCAAATTGGCTTGATTCTCCTTTTCCTTCAGTGGCCTCTGCAACTTGTCGCGTGGGGCTCCACACAGCACATTTCCATCTGCGGTGCTTACCCACAATGCGACACGATCCATCTGTGAACAGGGCATATCTCTTCTCATCTTCTGGTAGTTCATTATATGGTGGGGCCTCTTTAGCACGTGATACCTCCTCTGCTGGTGTTGTTCCAAACTTTTTACCTTCAGGCCAGTCCATGATCACTTCTAGGATTCCTGGATGACTGAGGTTCCCCATCCGAGCTCGCTGTGTAATCAGCGCAATCCACTTACTCCAAGTGGCATCAGTAGCGTGATGGGTGGAGGGAACCTTTCCTTTGAACATCCAGTTCAGCACTGGCAGTCGAGGTGCCAGAAGGAGCTGTGTTTCAGTACCGATCACTTCGGAAGCAGCTCGAACCCCCTCGTACGCGGCTAAGATCTCCTCAGTTGGAGTGTAGCGCTCCTCAGACCCCCTGTATGCTCGACTCCAGAAACCAAGGGGTCGGCCTCGGGTCTCTCCAGAAGCTCTTTGCCACAAACTCCAAGTGGGACCTTCCTTTCCAGCAGCAGTGTAGAGGATGTTCTTTACATCCTGTCCCATCCGCACTGGCCCCAGGGCCACGGCACGGGCTATCTCCTGCTTAATTTGCTCAAAAGCCTGCTGCTGCTCATGGCCCCATACAAAATCGTTCTTCTTCCGCGTCACCCGAAAGAGAGGGCTCACAATGAGACTGTAGTTTGGAACATGCATTCTCCAAAAGCCCACTACACCCAGAAAAGCTTGGGTCTCTGTCTTACTAGTGGGTGGAGACATAGCAATGATTTTGTCAATCACATCTGTAGGGATGTGACGACGTCCATCTTGCCACTTTATACCTAGGAACTGAATTTCCTGTGCAGGCCCTTTCACTTTGCTTTGCTTAATAGCGAAGCCAGCTCGCAGGAGGATCTGGATAATTTTCTCTCCTGTCTCGAAAACTTCCCCTGCTGTATTGCCCCACACAATGATGTCATCAATGTATTGTAAGTGCTCAGGAGCACCGCCCTGTTCCAATGCAGTTTGGATCAACCCATGGCAAATGGTTGGGCTGTGCTTCCACCCCTGGGGCAAACGGTTCCAGGTGTACTGAACGCTCCAGGGGAAAGCAAACTGCGGCCTGCATTCTGTGGCCAGAGGAATTGAAAAGAAGGCATTGGCAATGACAGTGGTGGCATATCACTTGGCTGCTTTTGACTCCAGTTCGTACTGGAGTTGAAGAATGTCCGGCACAGCAGCACTCAGTGGGGGTGTGACTTCATTCAGGCCACGGTAATCTACCGTCAGCCTCCATTCTCCACTGGCTTTACGCACCGGCCATATGGGGCTTTTAAACGGGGAGTGAGTTTTGCTGATCACTCCCTGGCTCTCTAGCTGACGAATCAGGTTATGAATGGGGAGCAAGGAATCCCTGTTAGTGCGGTACTGCCGTCTGTGCACCGTTTTTGTAGCAGTCGGCACATGTTGCTCCTCCACTTGTAGCAACCCCACAACAGATGGATCTTCTGACAGGCCAGGCAAAGCAGACAGCTGCTTAATGTTATCTGCATCCACAGCAGCTATTCCAAAAGCCCATTGATACTCCTTGGGATCCTTAAAATATCCCCTTTTGAGGTAATCAATACCAAGTATACATGGAGCCCCTGGGCCATTCACAATAGGATGTTTTTGCCAGTCTTTACCAGTGAGACTTATTTCAGCCTCCAACTTGGTCAGCTCTAGGGAACCCCCAGTCACCCCAGAAATATAGATTAATTCTGTCCCTTGGTGACCTGAGGGCATTAGAGTGCACTGTGCACCAGTGTCCACCAATGCCTTATATTTTTGTGGTTCTGATGTGCCAGACCATCGAATCCACGCAGTCCAGTGCACTCTATCATCCCTTTCCCCACCCTAGCTGGGGGGCACGGGCTATTGTGGTTGGTAGGTACCTCGCTCAGTTCTGAAGGAGTACCGTTCAGACAGGAGGACATCTCGCTCAGACAGGAGGGTGTCTCTTTCAGGTTGGAGGGCATCTTGCACAAACCGGAGACCATCTTGTTGCACAAACTGGAGACCATCTTGTTGAGACTGAGGGTTGTTGAGTTCGGACTGGAGGGCATCTCTTTCAGGCTGGAGGGCGTCTTTCTCAAACTGAAAAGCGACTTGCTTGGTCTGGAGGGTGTCTAGATCAGACTGGAGGCTGTCTAAATTGGTCAGGAGAGTTTGATTGTCAAATAAAAGACTCTCTTTCTGGATCTGGACACTATCCCTCTCAGCTCGGAGACTCTCTCGCTCTATTTCAGAAACTCTGTGCCTCTCTGGGATAGTATTGAATAAGGTCCGATTGGCATAAGCCAGACCCCAAATAATTTGGGCCTCTTCAGTTCTGTCTGAGCCGCAACATTCCTGTCTCAAATATCTGCTTAGGTTCTCAGGATCTTGCAGGTGTTCAGGGAAAAGGTCTCAGTATGTTCTGAGGATTACAACGGAAAAAAACATGAAATGCAGCCCCTTTAAGAGCAGTTTAAAAAGCGAGAGCATTTTTTTCTTCTTCTTCTTTACTGAAAGAAGCTAGCAGCACCCAAAAAAGTTTACAAATATCCCAGAACAACTGGCAGTACGCCCAGACTTCAAGGTCATGTTCATAGATTCATAGATTCATTAGGTTGGAAACGACCTACAAGATCACCTAGTCCATCCATCCTGTCTCCACCATCCATACCCACCAAGCTACTATATCAAATCCCTCAGCACCTCATCTAAACACTTCTAGAACAGTGCTAGGGACTCAGTTTCTATCACAAGGGGATTGAGTGTACCCTCAGTAAGTTTGAGGATGACACCAAATTGGGAGGATCTTTCAATCTGCCTGGGTCTAGGGAGGCCTTTCAGAGGGAGCTGGACAAGCTGAACAGCTGGGCTGAGGTCAATGGGATGAGGTTCAATAAGACCTAGTGCCGGGTCCTGCACTTTGGCCACAATAACCCCATGCAATGCTATAGGCCTGGGGCAGAATGGCTTGAAGAGTGTATAGAGGAAAAGGACCTGGGGGTGCTGGTTGATGCTCGGCTCAACACGAGCTGGCAGTGTGCCCAGGTGGCCAAGAAGGCCAATGGCATCCTGGCCTCTATCAGAAATAGCGTGGCCAGGAGGAGCAGGGAGGAGATCGTCCCCCTGTACTCAGCTCTGGTGCGGCCGCACCTCAAGTACTGTGTTCAGTTTTGGGCCCCTCACTACAAGAGAGACATCGAGGCACTGGAGCGTGTTCAGAGAAGGGCAACCAAACTGGTGAGGGGTCTGGAGCACAAGTCTTATGAGGAGCGGCTGAGGGAGCTGGGATTGTTTAGCCTGGAGAAAAGGAGGCTCAGAGGAGACCTCATTGCACTCCACCACTTCCTGAAGGGAGGCTGTGGTGAGGAGGGGATCGGCCTCTTCTCCCAGATAACTGATGACAGGACGAGAGGGAATGGCCACAAGTTGCGCCGGTGAAGATTTAGATTAGATTTGAGGAAGAATTTTTTTCTCTGGAAGAGTGGTCAGGCACTGGAATGGCCTGCCTAGGGAGGTGGTTGAGGCACCGTCGCTAGTGCTGTTCCAGAAGCATTTAGATGAGGTGCTGAGGGATTTGAATTAGTAGCTTGGTGGGTAGGGATGGTGGTGAGAGAATGGTTGGACTAGATATTTTGTGGGTCCTTTCCAACCTAATGAATCTATGAATCTATGAGATCCAAGAGGTCGGAATGCAAAAGATCCTCCCGCTCTGCTCTGCGCTGGTGAGGCCTCGCCTGGAGTACTGCTTCCGGTTCTGGGCTCCCCGGTAAAAACACACAGGGATCTCTTGGACAGACTCAGCGGAGGGCCACAAAGGTGATAGAGGGCACGGAGCACCTTCCTTGTGAGGAGAGGCTGAGAGGCCTGGCGCTGTTCAGCCCTAAGAAAAGAAGACTCAGAGGAGATCTGATCCACGTCTATCAATATCTGAGAAGCGGGAGGCAAAGGGATGAGGCCAGACTCTTCTCAGCAGTGTGTGGCAATAGCATGAGTGGAAACGGCCACAAACTGAAGCGTAGGAAGTTCTGCACCAACGTGCCTGAGGGCTTCTCCACAGTGCAGTGATGGAGCACTGGAGCTGCCCAGAGAGGTGCTGAAGTCTCCTTCCCTGGAGACATTCAAACCTGCCTGGGCTGGGTGCAGGTGCTCTGCTGGATGTCGGGGAGGAGAAATCCAAAGAAACCTTCCTGTCTCCAAGGCTGGGGTGTACACCACATCTCTGGGCAACCTGTCCCAGTGCTTTACTGTCCTGTTTTCTTACGTTCAGTCTAAATCTGCCCTCATTCAGTTTGAAGCTACTTCCCACTGTCTCGTCACAGCAGAGCTCCTCTGAAGAGCCTGCCCCCTTCTCTCTTACAGCCCCCCTTCACATACTGAAAGGCTGCTATCCGTTCTCCCCAGAGCCTTCCTCTTCTCGGAGGCAGAGGTGATGGGCACAGCACAGGGCTCGACATCCAGGCCAGTGCTGCAGCCAGATCACCTCGGACTACGACGAGGGACCGATCAGGGAGAACCTCCTCTAGTCCGTCACCGTCTTCTCCTTGTCCTCGTGTAACAGAGTGGAAACAGAGACATTTTGCATTTTGCAGAAACTGTAGAAACTAAGAGTACAAATTTGCAGCGACTCCTAGAAGAGTATCTAGTTTCGGAATCATGAAAACGGCTTCTCTACAGTAAAGACAACTGCAAATCCTCCAGATGGTGGTTGCAGCACCTTAGTGTCTCTGTTTATGCTTGTAAAGAGAAGCAGAAATAGAGGCAAGTTGGTTTTTTGGGGTACACCGCGAAGGACGGTAATCCTTGTACATGGCAAAAAAGGTGCTGCTCCCTGCTGACTTATCTGTTGGGCCAGATGTGTTACACAAACAGAGAGCAGAACTTAGAAGTGGGGGTGGGCATAAATCAAACTAATAAGCTCGTCGATAAGAAAGCAGGAGGGACATTCTGTTGTCCCAGCAAGACAACCCTACAGATGTCTCTCCTCAACAAAGATGAGGAGCTCTCCCCCTTTCAAGGTTTCAGAATTCACATCAAAACGGACCCTTAGGTTTAACCCCCTCTATAACCAGAGTTTGGAATGTGATGAATGCGCGTGTGCTATACCTATAAATACGTATTCGTTTCTCTCTTTGGTGTGCATGTTTGGTGGAGAGATCCCCCATGCACCCAGCGCTGTAATGAAGGGAATACCTGCTTGACATATTGCATTGGTGTGTCAGGCTCCTAGGTCAGATTTCTCAGCGTCAATTGGCGAGCCATGCAGGAGCCTCTCTGCTCAGCTACAGGACCCGCTGAGAGGGGGACTCCCCGGGCACGCATCGGCAACTTGTCTGGAGGCCATGTGAGCGTGGCTGGAAAGACCACCGAGACCGTGCAGCCCGACCAGCAGGCACCTCATGGCTGGGACCACTGCGAAGCACGTCCCTCAGCGCAGCACTTCATCCCTCCAGCTCTCTGCCCCCTTGGGAGGTAGATCTGCGCACAGCCCGAGGAGCACTGGGTGCAGGCGCTGCTGGAGCGCTTCCACGCACACACAGCCTGACCCTGCCCTGCTCTCCCGACACTGCACTCGGTCTCCAGCACCACGCACGCAGCACAGCACGTGAACTGCACCTTTTTATGGACTTTTTTCTTTATTTATTGAAGTAAAATATATCAAAGTTAAATGTAAAATATTTAAATTACGTATTGAAGTTAAATGTATATAGGTTAATTTAAAACTATTTAAACTATCGAAGCTAAATTTAAAATATATAAATTATCGAAGCTAAATTTAAAATATTATAATTATCAAAGCTAAATGTAAAACATTTAAAGTATCAAAGCTAAATGTAAAACATCTAAAGTATCAAAGCTAAGCTAAAAACTTTTAAATTATCGAAGCTAACTACTTTCCTAAGAAGAGGAGAACAATGTAAAATGAGAGAATAACTGAGGAAAGGGAACTGGAGGGTCGGGGCGGTGTGGGTGCTGAGCCCTGCAGTGCTCCCAGACTTCTGGTGGTGTTCCCAGCAGCAGGTGGTTGTCGAGCAGTGGGGAAGGTGGACCTCTTGTGCTGGAGCCGAGGTGCCAGGAGCCGGAGTGCTGCGCCAGGGCTCAGTCTGAAGAAGCAGCGAGGTGCACGCAGATGAGCTCAGGCGCACATCTCGGTGCCCATCGGGGCTCCAAGCGGGAGGACCTCTCCCGAGGACGTATGGCCACGTCCCTACGGGGACAGCGCTTCTTACCGCTGTCTGTATCGACGCAGTTGGCGCACTCCCACGAGTCACTGCTGTCCGTGACGGTGGAGCAAAAGTGGTGGGTCCCGCGGGACCCGCAGGATCGACAGAGCAGCAACCTCCAGGGCCTGGGGGAGCAACGGGAGACGGAGCCTTACGGTCACATGGGGTCCCAGGGCTGTGGGGTGCCAGCCCCGGGGTGGTCCGTGCCACTCCCAGCCCGCTGGCCGACACTGAGCTAGCAGGGCACAGCTTGCGTGGTGCTGAGCTCGGCATCCCGGCCGACCTCCATCCCAGCTGGAAGGAGGGGACGAAGGCGCCAGGTCGCCGCGGCTTTGAGTGCGGAGCACACTCACCCCGCGGTCCCACTGTACCCCCGTCCATTCGGGCACAGGCACGTGCCAGCACTGCAGGAGCTGTTCTGCTGGGAGAGCTCTTGGCAGTCTTCCTCCTCATCCGACTCTGGATCCCTTGTGGGGGAGAGCCGGGGACAGCTGAGTGTGGTGCCAGGGGAGGCGAGAGGGGGCCGGGCAGTGGCAGGGGGCCGTGCGCTTACATGCTGGGGATTTGGATTCCAAGTCTAAACATCTCCGTCCTGATGTTCTCCACGTCCCAGCAGAACAGGCAGTGGAAGCGGTGCTGGCCAGCGATCCGAGCTTGGCGCTGAGGAAAGGGGAACTGCTATCGGCTGGGGGCCGTGCGCATCAGCCCAGGGCTGGGGACGAAGCCAGGCTTCCAGGGCCGGGCGGTGCTGCGGGTGATGCTGCGGTCAGGGGGCAGCGGTGCTTACTTGGACGCAGTAGCGGTGGAAGTGGGCGGTGTTGCAGTCAGGGCACGTCAGCGTGTTGAAACTGAGACGTTCCTCCACCGCCTCCATACAAACGGTGCACTGCCGGTGCTCCTGGGGCACCGGCCTCGCCTGCTGCTTCGGCGCGTGCAGCCAGCAGAAGGACCTGCGGGGCGGATGGAGGTGGCAGCTCAGCACCCTGCCCCATCCGCCCCGCAGCTGCGGCCCCTCGGGGTGCCCGCACTCACCGGTACTCCCCAAAAAACTGGGAGACGCAGCCGCGTTCTCTTCCACACGGGAAGTGGAAGGTGCGGGAGCAATTCTCGTGCTGGCAGCGGACCGAGGCGCCCCGGTGCCTGCAGATGCAGCACTTCTGTGGGGACAGCAGCGTGGGGCCGGGCATCAGCGCCGTGCAGCTCCAGGCAGCGCTTGCCCGGCAGAGCACGGCGCGTTCTGGCGTGCCACGTGGCTGGGGACCCCGTCGCACCCATCTGTGCGGCGACGGGTGTTTCGAGACAAAGAGGGCTCTGCGGGAGCCTCCCGGCCACGTGGCACGGGGACCGAGCGGGGGACACGTCGCCCTGTTCACCTTCCGTGCCGCACACCGCAGCGCCTTCTGGATGTCGGGGAGCAGGAACCCGAAGAAACCTTCGTGCTCTGCACCGCGGCGGCTCAGCTTTCTGGCGTGGCACTGCCGGAGGCAAACGGGGACCTGCTGCTGCACCTGGGGGCGGCAGCTGGCCCGGGGCTGGGGGCCAGGCTCCTGGCGTTGGGGCTCACCAGGCAGTTCTCGTGGAAGCGCAGACAGCCACGCCGGCACATCCCTCCGAATATGTAGGGGTCATCGTCCGGCCGCTTGCAGAGCCCGCACCCTGCCACGGGAACGGCAGCACCGTCACCCCAAGCGTGGCAGAGGCGCATCCCTGCTGGGGATGCGGGAGTGCTCCGCACTCACCTTTCGCCTCTTCAACGCGCTGCTTTTTGGCAGGGGTTGGCCCCTGATCAGGTCTTTCCAGCGCCCTGCGCCGTGCTGCAGGGCGGCGGGCGACAGCAGAGGGCTGTGGCGCCCCGGGGCGTTGAGGCTTCAGCACCATAGCAGGGTCCACCCTGGAGCAAAGCACCGGAGCTGCTTGCTCGCCGCAGACGTGGCCCGGACTGAGGAAAAACGGCCGTGGAACGCGGCCCTGCGCATTGTGATGGTGGTGCTGATGTCACGGCGATGCCAACGGTCACAGCCCTGGCCCGGGGATGGCAGTGCCCCCGTGGTGCTGGGGGCCCCGACGGGTGGGCTCGGTATGCCCACGTTGCCCCACGGGGCTGCGCTGGGTGGCAGTGAGCTCCAGGGGGGACTTGGAGGCACGGCGACTCACAGGTGGTCGCTGGATGTGGGCTGAAGGCACAGGCAAATAAACCGCACAGTTCCTAATTTCCAAACGCCACCCATTGTTTTCAACATGGTTTTTAACAACCCATTGTATCTTTCAATTTTACCAGAAGCTGGTGCATGATAGGGGATATGATAAATCCATTCAATGCCATGATCTTTGGCCCAATTACTTACAAGAGAATTTTTGAAATGAGTCCCATTATCTGACTCAATTCTTTTTGGAGTGCCATGTCACCACAGGACTTGCTTCTCAAGACCTAGAATGGTGTTTCGGGTGGTAGCATGGGGTACTGCATATGTTTCAAGTCACCCAGTGGTTGCTTCCACCATGGTAAGCACGTAATGCTTGCCATTGCGAGTTCGTGGCAAGGTGATATAATCAACCGGCCTCGCCTCCCCATATTTATACTTTTGCCATCTTCTTTTCCCCCAAAGAGGTTTCATCCTCTTGACTTGTTTAATTGTGGCGCGTGTATCCAGTCATGGATAACCTGTGCAATAGCGTCCATAGTTAAGTCCACCCCTCGGTCTCTAGCCCACTTACATGTTGCACCTCTTCCTTGATGGCCTGAGGTCTCATGGGCCCATCGAGCTAAAAATAATTCACTCTTATGTTGCCAGTCCAAGTCTACTTGAGCCATCTTTACTTTGTCAGCTCAATCTACCTGATGGTTATTCTTCAGTTGCCCAGCTTTTAGGAACATGAGCATCAACATGGTGCACCTTTACAACCATATTCTTTACTCGGGCAGCAGTATCTTTCCACAGTTCGGCAGCCCAAATAGGTTTACCCCTCCCTTACCAGCCATTTTGTTCCCATTGTTGTAACCACCCCCATAAAGCATTTGCCACCATCCGTGAGTCAGTGTAAAGATAAAGCACTGGCCACCTCTCTCGTTCAGGAATATCTAAGGCCAGTTGGACAGCCTTTACCTCTGCAAATTGGCTTGATTCTCCTTTTCCTTCAGTGGCCTCTGCAACTTGTCGCGTGGGGCTCCACACAGCACATTTCCATCTGCGGTGCTTACCCACAATGCGACACGATCCATCTGTGAACAGGGCATATCTCTTCTCATCTTCTGGTAGTTCATTATATGGTGGGGCCTCTTTAGCACGTGATACCTCCTCTGCTGGTGTTGTTCCAAACTTTTTACCTTCAGGCCAGTCCATGATCACTTCTAGGATTCCTGGATGACTGAGGTTCCCCATCCGAGCTCGCTGTGTAATCAGCGCAATCCACTTACTCCAAGTGGCATCAGTAGCGTGATGGGTGGAGGGAACCTTTCCTTTGAACATCCAGTTCAGCACTGGCAGTCGAGGTGCCAGAAGGAGCTGTGTTTCAGTACCGATCACTTCGGAAGCAGCTCGAACCCCCTCGTACGCGGCTAAGATCTCCTCAGTTGGAGTGTAGCGCTCCTCAGACCCCCTGTATGCTCGACTCCAGAAACCAAGGGGTCGGCCTCGGGTCTCTCCAGAAGCTCTTTGCCACAAACTCCAAGTGGGACCTTCCTTTCCAGCAGCAGTGTAGAGGATGTTCTTTACATCCTGTCCCGTCCGCACTGGCCCCAGGGCCACGGCACGGGCTATCTCCTGCTTAATTTGCTCAAAAGCCTGCTGCTGCTCATGGCCCCATACAAAATCGTTCTTCTTCCGCGTCACCCGAAAGAGAGGGCTCACAATGAGACTGTAGTTTGGAACATGCATTCTCCAAAAGCCCACTACACCCAGAAAAGCTTGGGTCTCTGTCTTACTAGTGGGTGGAGACATAGCAATGATTTTGTCAATCACATCTGTAGGGATGTGACGACGTCCATCTTGCCACTTTATACCTAGGAACTGAATTTCCTGTGCAGGCCCTTTCACTTTGCTTTGCTTAATAGCGAAGCCAGCTCGCAGGAGGATCTGGATAATTTTCTCTCCTGTCTCGAAAACTTCCCCTGCTGTATTGCCCCACACAATGATGTCATCAATGTATTGTAAGTGCTCAGGAGCACCGCCCTGTTCCAATGCAGTTTGGATCAACCCATGGCAAATGGTTGGGCTGTGCTTCCACCCCTGGGGCAAACGGTTCCAGGTGTACTGAACGCTCCAGGGGAAAGCAAACTGCGGCCTGCATTCTGTGGCCAGAGGAATTGAAAAGAAGGCATTGGCAATGACAGTGGTGGCATATCACTTGGCTGCTTTTGACTCCAGTTCGTACTGGAGTTGAAGAATGTCCGGCACAGCAGCACTCAGTGGGGGTGTGACTTCATTCAGGCCACGGTAATCTACCGTCAGCCTCCATTCTCCACTGGCTTTACGCACCGGCCATATGGGGCTTTTAAACGGGGAGTGAGTTTTGCTGATCACTCCCTGGCTCTCTAGCTGACGAATCAGGTTATGAATGGGGAGCAAGGAATCCCTGTTAGTGCGGTACTGCCGTCTGTGCACCGTTTTTGTAGCAGTCGGCACATGTTGCTCCTCCACTTGTAGCAACCCCACAACAGATGGATCTTCTGACAGGCCAGGCAAAGCAGACAGCTGCTTAATGTTATCTGCATCCACAGCAGCTATTCCAAAAGCCCATTGATACTCCTTGGGATCCTTAAAATATCCCCTTTTGAGGTAATCAATACCAAGTATACATGGAGCCCCTGGGCCATTCACAATAGGATGTTTTTGCCAGTCTTTACCAGTGAGACTTATTTCAGCCTCCAACTTGGTCAGCTCTAGGGAACCCCCAGTCACCCCAGAAATATAGATTAATTCTGTCCCTTGGTGACCTGAGGGCATTAGAGTGCACTGTGCACCAGTGTCCACCAATGCCTTATATTTTTGTGGTTCTGATGTGCCAGACCATCGAATCCACGCAGTCCAGTGCACTCTATCATCCCTTTCCCCACCCTAGCTGGGGGGCACGGGCTATTGTGGTTGGTAGGTACCTCGCTCAGTTCTGAAGGAGTACCGTTCAGACAGGAGGACATCTCGCTCAGACAGGAGGGTGTCTCTTTCAGGTTGGAGGGCATCTTGCACAAACCGGAGACCATCTTGTTGCACAAACTGGAGACCATCTTGTTGAGACTGAGGGTTGTTGAGTTCGGACTGGAGGGCATCTCTTTCAGGCTGGAGGGCGTCTTTCTCAAACTGAAAAGCGACTTGCTTGGTCTGGAGGGTGTCTAGATCAGACTGGAGGCTGTCTAAATTGGTCAGGAGAGTTTGATTGTCAAATAAAAGACTCTCTTTCTGGATCTGGACACTATCCCTCTCGGCTCGGAGACTCTCTCGCTCTATTTCAGAAACTCTGTGCCTCTCTGGGATAGTATTGAATAAGGTCCGATTGGCATAAGCCAGACCCCAAATAATTTGGGCCTCCTCAGTTCTGTCTGAGCCGCAACATTCCTGTCTCAAATATCTGCTTAGGTTCTCAGGATCTTGCAGGTGTTCAGGGAAAAGGTCTCAGTATGTTCTGAGGATTACAACGGAAAAAAACATGAAATGCAGCCCCTTTAAGAGCAGTTTAAAAAGCGAGAGCATTTTTTTCTTCTTCTTCTTTACTGAAAGAAGCTAGCAGCACCCAAAAAAGTTTACAAATATCCCAGAACAACTGGCAGTACGCCCAGACTTCAAGGTCATGTTCATAGATTCATAGATTCATTAGGTTGGAAACGACCTACAAGATCACCTAGTCCATCCATCCTGTCTCCACCATCCATACCCACCAAGCTACTATATCAAATCCCTCAGCACCTCATCTAAACACTTCTAGAACAGTGCTAGGGACTCAGTTTCTATCACAAGGGGATTGAGTGTACCCTCAGTAAGTTTGAGGATGACACCAAATTGGGAGGATCTTTCAATCTGCCTGGGTCTAGGGAGGCCTTTCAGAGGGAGCTGGACAAGCTGAACAGCTGGGCTGAGGTCAATGGGATGAGGTTCAATAAGACCTAGTGCCGGGTCCTGCACTTTGGCCACAATAACCCCATGCAATGCTATAGGCCTGGGGCAGAATGGCTTGAAGAGTGTATAGAGGAAAAGGACCTGGGGGTGCTGGTTGATGCTCGGCTCAACACGAGCTGGCAGTGTGCCCAGGTGGCCAAGAAGGCCAATGGCATCCTGGCCTCTATCAGAAATAGCGTGGCCAGGAGGAGCAGGGAGGAGATCGTCCCCCTGTACTCAGCTCTGGTGCGGCCGCACCTCAAGTACTGTGTTCAGTTTTGGGCCCCTCACTACAAGAGAGACATCGAGGCCCTGGAGCGTGTTCAGAGAAGGGCAACCAAACTGGTGAGGGGTCTGGAGCACAAGTCTTATGAGGAGCGGCTGAGGGAGCTGGGATTGTTTAGCCTGGAGAAAAGGAGGCTCAGAGGAGACCTCATTGCACTCCACCACTTCCTGAAGGGAGGCTGTGGTGAGGAGGGGATCGGCCTCTTCTCCCAGATAACTGATGACAGGACGAGAGGGAATGGCCACAAGTTGCGCCGGTGAAGATTTAGATTAGATTTGAGGAAGAATTTTTTTCTCTGGAAGAGTGGTCAGGCACAGGAATGGCCTGCCTAGGGAGGTGGTTGAGGCACCGTCGCTAGTGCTGTTCCAGAAGCATTTAGATGAGGTGCTGAGGGATTTGAATTAGTAGCTTGGTGGGTAGGGATGGTGGTGAGAGAATGGTTGGACTAGATATTTTGTGGGTCCTTTCCAACCTAATGAATCTATGAATCTATGAGATCCAAGAGGTCGGAATGCAAAAGATCCTCCCGCTCTGCTCTGCGCTGGTGAGGCCTCGCCTGGAGTACTGCTTCCGGTTCTGGGCTCCCCGGTAAAAACACACAGGGATGTCTTGGACAGAGTCAGCGGAGGGCCACAAAGGTGATAGAGGGCACGGAGCACCTTCCTTGTGAGGAGAGGCTGAGAGGCCTGGCGCTGTTCAGCCCTAAGAAAAGAAGACTCAGAGGAGATCTGATCCACGTCTATCAATATCTGAGAAGCGGGAGGCAAAGGGATGAGGCCAGACTCTTCTCAGCAGTGTGTGGCAATAGCATGAGTGGAAACGGCCACAAACTGAAGCGTAGGAAGTTCTGCACCAACGTGCCTGAGGGCTTCTCCACAGTGCAGTGATGGAGCACTGGAGCTGCCCAGAGAGGTGCTGAAGTCTCCTTCCCTGGAGACATTCAAACCTGCCTGGGCTGGGTGCAGGTGCTCTGCTGGATGTCGGGGAGGAGAAATCCAAAGAAACCTTCCTGTCTCCAAGGCTGGGGTGTACACCACATCTCTGGGTGTTATGGTTTAGTGGTTTTGATGGCGGTATTCCACATCAGAACATCATGCAGGCCGTTAAGGAGTTAATGCTGTGGGAGCAGGGGAGGGGCGGAGCTCGGCACCAGACGCGAAGCCCGCGCTTTTTGTGGCGCGCTGTCGGAGCTGCCGTGAGGAGTTCAGAACGTGTAAAGTAAGCTCCCAGTTTTCTGGTTTGGAAATTTTGTCTCTCTCTCTCAATTGTTCATTTTTATTAGATTTAGTAAAGTTACCGTTCCTTCTCAGATCGTGCCGTTGTTTTTTTTTTCTTTACAGACCCTCAATCCCCTCTGTTTCCCCTCCCCCTGGAGCGCGCGGCTCTGCTGAGGCGGCCGCGCGGCAGTTTTTTTTTCCTCTCCCTTTCTTTTTCCCTTCTCGGTTCCCCCTTGGGTTACTGTCACGGATAACACCGTGACACTGGGCAACCTGTCCCAGTGCTTTACTGTCCTGTTTTCTTACGTTCAGTCTAAATCTGCCCTCATTCAGTTTGAAGCTACTTCCCACTGTCTCGTCACAGCAGAGCTCCTCTGAAGAGCCTGCCCCATTCTCTCTTACAGCCCCCCTTCACATACTGAAAGGCTGCTATCCGTTCTCCCCAGAGCCTTCCTCTTCTCGGAGGCAGAGGTGATGGGCACAGCACAGTGCTCAACATCCAGGCCGTTGCTGCAGCCGGATCACCTCGGTCTCCGACGAGGGACCGATCAGGGAGAACCTCCTCTGGTCCGTCACCGTCTTCTCCTTGTCCTCGTGTAACAGAGTGGAAACAGAGACGTTTTGCATTTTGCAGAAACTGTAGAAACTAAGAGTACAAATTTGCAGCGACTCCTAGAAGAGTATCTAGTTTCGGAATCATGAAAACGGCTTCTCTACAGTAAAGACAACTGCAAATCCTCCAGATGGTGGTTGCAGCACCTTAGTGTCTCTGTTTATGCTTGTAAAGAGAAGCAGAAATAGAGGCAAGTTGGTTTTTTGGGGTACACCGCGAAGGACGGTAATCCTTGTACATGGCAACAAAGGTGCTGCTCCCTGCTGACTTATCTGTTGGGCCAGATGTGTTACACAAACAGAGAGCAGAACTTAGAAGTGGGGGTGGGCATAAATCAAACTAATAAGCTCGTCGATAAGAAAGCAGGAGGGACATTCTGTTGTCCCAGCAAGACAACCCTACAGATGTCTCTCCTCAACAAAGATGAGGAGCTCTCCCCCTTTCAAGGTTTCAGAATTCACATCAAAACGGACCCTTAGGTTTAACCCCCTCTATAACCAGAGTTTGGAATGTGATGAATGCGCGTGTGCTATACCTATAAATACGTATTCGTTTCTCTCTTTGGTGTGCATGTTTGGTGGAGAGATCCCCCATGCACCCAGCGCTGTAATGAAGGGAATACCTGCTTGACATATTGCATTGGTGTGTCAAGCTCCTAGGTCAGATTTCTCAGCGTCAATTGGCGAGCCAGGCAGGAGCCTCTCTGCTCAGCTACAGGACCCACTGAGAGGGGGACTCCCCGGGCACGCACCGGCAACTTGTCTGGAGGCCGTGTGAGCGTGGCTGGAAAGACCACCGAGACCGTGCAGCCCGACCAGCAGGCACCTCATGGCTGGGACCACAGCGAAGCACGTCCCTCAGCACAGCACTTCATCCCTCCAGCTCTCTGCCCCCTTGGGAGGTAGATCTGCGCACAGCCCGAGGAGCACTGGGTGCAGGCGCTGCTGGAGCGCTTCCACGCACACACAGCCTGACCCTGCCCTCCTCTCCCGACACTGCACTCGGTCCCCAGCACCACGCACACAACACAGCACGTGAACTGCACCTGTTTATGGACTTTTTTCTTTATTTATTGAAGTAAAATATATCAAAGTTAAATGTAAAATATTTAAATTGCATATTGAAGTAAAATATATATAGGTTAATTTAAAACTATTTAAATTATCAAAGCTAAATTTAAAATATATAAATTATCGAAGCTAAATTTAAAATATTATAATTATCAAAGCTAAATGTAAAACATTTAAAGTATCAAAGCTAAATGTAAAACATCTAAAGTATCAAAGCTAAGCTAAAAACTTTTAAATTATCGAAGCTAACTACTTTCCTAAGAAGAGGAGAACAATGTAAAATGAGAGAATAACTGAGGAAAGAGAACTGGAGGGTCGGGGCGGTGAGGGTGCTGAGCCCTGCAGTGCTCCCAGACTTCTGGTGGTGTTCCCAGCAGCAGGTGGTTGTCGAGCAGTGGGGAAGGTGGACCTCTTGTGCTGGAGCCGAGGTGCCAGGAGCCGGAGTGCTGCGCCAGGGCTCAGTCTGAAGAAGCAGCGAGGTGCACGCAGATGAGCTCAGGCGCACATCTCGGTGCCCATCGGGGCTCCAAGCGGGAGGACCTCTCCCGAGGACGTATGGCCACGTCCCTACGGGGACAGCGCTTCTTACCGCTGTCTGTATCGACGCAGTTGGCGCACTCCCACGAGTCACTGCTGTCCGTGACGGTGGAGCAAAAGTGGTGGGTCCCGCGGGACCCGCAGGATCGGCAGAGCAGCAACCTCCAGGGCCTGGGGGAGCAACGGGAGACGGAGCCTTAGGGTCACATGGGGTCCCAGGGCTGTGGGGTGCCAGCCCCGGGGTGGTCTGTGCCACTCCCAGCCCGCTGGCCGACACTGAGCTAGCAGGGCACAGCTTGCGTGGTGCTGAGCTCGGCATCCCGGCCGACCTCCATCCCAGCTGGAAGGAGGGGACGAAGGCGCCAGGTCGCCGCGGCTTTGAGTGCGGAGCACACTCACCCCGCGGTCCCACTGTACCCCCGTCCATTCGGGCACAGGCACGTGCCAGCACTGCAGGAGCTGTTCTGCTGGGAGAGCTCTTGGCAGTCTTCCTCCTCATCCGACTCTGGATCCCTTGTGGGGGAGAGCCGGGGACAGCTGAGTGTGGTGCCAGGGGAGGCGAGAGGGGGCCGGGCAGTGGCAGGGGGCCGTGCGCTTACATGCTGGGGATTTGGATTCCAAGTCTAAACATCTCCGTCCTGATGTTCTCCACGTCCCAGCAGAACAGGCAGTGGAAGCGGTGCTGGCCAGCGATCCGAGCTTGGCGCTGAGGAAAGGGGAACTGCTATCGGCTGGGGGCCGTGCGCATCAGCCCAGGGCTGGGGACGAAGCCAGGCTTCCAGGGCCGGGCGGTGCTGCGGGTGATGCTGCGGTCAGGGGGCAGCGGTGCTTACTTGGACGCAGTAGCGGTGGAAGTGGGCGGTGTTGCAGTCAGGGCACGTCAGCGTGTTGAAACTGAGACGTTCCTCCACCGCCTCCATACAAACGGTGCACTGCCGGTGCTCCTGGGGCACCGGCCTCGCCTGCTGCTTCGGCGCGTGCAGCCAGCAGAAGGACCTGCGGGGCGGATGGAGGTGGCAGCTCAGCACCCTGCCCCATCCGCCCCGCAGCTGCGGCCCCTCGGGGTGCCCGCACTCACCGGTACTCCCCAAAAAACTGGGAGACGCAGCCGCGTTCTCTTCCACACGGGAAGTGGAAGGTGCGGGAGCAATTCTCGTGCTGGCAGCGGACCGAGGCGCCCCGGTGCCTGCAGATGCAGCACTTCTGTGGGGACAGCAGCGTGGGGCCGGGCATCAGCGCCGTGCAGCTCCAGGCAGCGCTTGCCCGGCAGAGCACGGCGCGTTCTGGCGTGCCACGTGGCTGGGGACCCCGTCGCACCCATCTGTGCGGCGACGGGTGTTTCGAGACAAAGAGGGCTCTGCGGGAGCCTCCCGGCCACGTGGCACGGGGACCGAGCGGGGGACACGTCGCCCTGTTCACCTTCCGTGCCGCACACCGCAGCGCCTTCTGGATGTCGGGGAGCAGGAACCCGAAGAAACCTTCGTGCTCTGCACCGCGGCGGCTCAGCTTTCTGGCGTGGCACTGCCGGAGGCAAACGGGGACCTGCTGCTGCACCTGGGGGCGGCAGCTGGCCCGGGGCTGGGGGCCAGGCTCCTGGCGTTGGGGCTCACCAGGCAGTTCTCGTGGAAGCGCAGACAGCCACGCCGGCACATCCCTCCGAATATGTAGGGGTCATCGTCCGGCCGCTTGCAGAGCCCGCACCCTGCCACGGGAACGGCAGCACCGTCACCCCAAGCGTGGCAGAGGCGCATCCCTGCTGGGGATGCGGGAGTGCTCCGCACTCACCTTTCGCCTCTTCAACGCGCTGCTTTTTGGCAGGGGTTGGCCCCTGATCAGGTCTTTCCAGCGCCCTGCGCCGTGCTGCAGGGCGGCGGGCGACAGCAGAGGGCTGTGGCGCCCCGGGGCGTTGAGGCTTCAGCACCATAGCAGGGTCCACCCTGGAGCAAAGCACCGGAGCTGCTTGCTCGCCGCAGACGTGGCCCGGACTGAGGAAAAACGGCCGTGGAACGCGGCCCTGCGCATTGTGATGGTGGTGCTGATGTCACGGCGATGCCAACGGTCACAGCCCTGGCCCGGGGATGGCAGTGCCCCCGTGGTGCTGGGGGCCCCGACGGGTGGGCTCGGTATGCCCACGTTGCCCCACGGGGCTGCGCTGGGTGGCAGTGAGCTCCAGGGGGGACTTGGAGGCACGGCGACTCACAGGTGGTCGCTGGATGTGGGCTGAAGGCACAGGCAAATAAACCGCACAGTTCCTAATTTCCAAACGCCACCCATTGTTTTCAACATGGTTTTTAACAACCCATTGTATCTTTCAATTTTACCAGAAGCTGGTGCATGATAGGGGATATGATAAATCCATTCAATGCCATGATCTTTGGCCCAATTACTTACAAGAGAATTTTTGAAATGAGTCCCATTATCTGACTCAATTCTTTTTGGAGTGCCATGTCACCACAGGACTTGCTTCTCAAGACCTAGAATGGTGTTTCGGGTGGTAGCATGGGGTACTGCATATGTTTCAAGTCACCCAGTGGTTGCTTCCACCATGGTAAGCACGTAATGCTTGCCATTGCGAGTTCGTGGCAAGGTGATATAATCAACCGGCCTCGCCTCCCCATATTTATACTTTTGCCATCTTCTTTTCCCCCAAAGAGGTTTCATCCTCTTGACTTGTTTAATTGTGGCGCGTGTATCCAGTCATGGATAACCTGTGCAATAGCGTCCATAGTTAAGTCCACCCCTCGGTCTCTAGCCCACTTACATGTTGCACCTCTTCCTTGATGGCCTGAGGTCTCATGGGCCCATCGAGCTAAAAATAATTCACTCTTATGTTGCCAGTCCAAGTCTACTTGAGCCATCTTTACTTTGTCAGCTCAATCTACCTGATGGTTATTCTTCAGTTGCCCAGCTTTTAGGAACATGAGCATCAACATGGTGCACCTTTACAACCATATTCTTTACTCGGGCAGCAGTATCTTTCCACAGTTCGGCAGCCCAAATAGGTTTACCCCTCCCTTACCAGCCATTTTGTTCCCATTGTTGTAACCACCCCCATAAAGCATTTGCCACCATCCGTGAGTCAGTGTAAAGATAAAGCACTGGCCACCTCTCTCGTTCAGGAATATCTAAGGCCAGTTGGACAGCCTTTACCTCTGCAAATTGGCTTGATTCTCCTTTTCCTTCAGTGGCCTCTGCAACTTGTCGCGTGGGGCTCCACACAGCACATTTCCATCTGCGGTGCTTACCCACAATGCGACACGATCCATCTGTGAACAGGGCATATCTCTTCTCATCTTCTGGTAGTTCATTATATGGTGGGGCCTCTTTAGCATGTGATACCTCCTCTGCTGGTGTTGTTCCAAACTTTTTACCTTCAGGCCAGTCCATGATCACTTCTAGGATTCCTGGATGACTGAGGTTCCCCATCCGAGCTCGCTGTGTAATCAGCGCAATCCACTTACTCCAAGTGGCATCAGTAGCGTGATGGGTGGAGGGAACCTTTCCTTTGAACATCCAGTTCAGCACTGGCAGTCGAGGTGCCAGAAGGAGCTGTGTTTCAGTACCGATCACTTCGGAAGCAGCTCGAACCCCCTCGTACGCGGCTAAGATCTCCTCAGTTGGAGTGTAGCGCTCCTCAGACCCCCTGTATGCTCGACTCCAGAAACCAAGGGGTCGGCCTCGGGTCTCTCCAGAAGCTCTTTGCCACAAACTCCAAGTGGGACCTTCCTTTCCAGCAGCAGTGTAGAGGATGTTCTTTACATCCTGTCCCGTCCGCACTGGCCCCAGGGCCACGGCACGGGCTATCTCCTGCTTAATTTGCTCAAAAGCCTGCTGCTGCTCATGGCCCCATACAAAATCGTTCTTCTTCCGCGTCACCCGAAAGAGAGGGCTCACAATGAGACTGTAGTTTGGAACATGCATTCTCCAAAAGCCCACTACACCCAGAAAAGCTTGGGTCTCTGTCTTACTAGTGGGTGGAGACATAGCAATGATTTTGTCAATCACATCTGTAGGGATGTGACGACGTCCATCTTGCCACTTTATACCTAGGAACTGAATTTCCTGTGCAGGCCCTTTCACTTTGCTTTGCTTAATAGCGAAGCCAGCTCGCAGGAGGATCTGGATAATTTTCTCTCCTGTCTCGAAAACTTCCCCTGCTGTATTGCCCCACACAATGATGTCATCAATGTATTGTAAGTGCTCAGGAGCACCGCCCTGTTCCAATGCAGTTTGGATCAACCCATGGCAAATGGTTGGGCTGTGCTTCCACCCCTGGGGCAAACGGTTCCAGGTGTACTGAACGCTCCAGGGGAAAGCAAACTGCGGCCTGCATTCTGTGGCCAGAGGAATTGAAAAGAAGGCATTGGCAATGACAGTGGTGGCATATCACTTGGCTGCTTTTGACTCCAGTTCGTACTGGAGTTGAAGAATGTCCGGCACAGCAGCACTCAGTGGGGGTGTGACTTCATTCAGGCCACGGTAATCTACCGTCAGCCTCCATTCTCCACTGGCTTTACGCACCGGCCATATGGGGCTTTTAAACGGGGAGTGAGTTTTGCTGATCACTCCCTGGCTCTCTAGCTGACGAATCAGGTTATGAATGGGGAGCAAGGAATCCCTGTTAGTGCGGTACTGCCGTCTGTGCACCGTTTTTGTAGCAGTCGGCACATGTTGCTCCTCCACTTGTAGCAACCCCACAACAGATGGATCTTCTGACAGGCCAGGCAAAGCAGACAGCTGCTTAATGTTATCTGCATCCACAGCAGCTATTCCAAAAGCCCATTGATACTCCTTGGGATCCTTAAAATATCCCCTTTTGAGGTAATCAATACCAAGTATACATGGAGCCCCTGGGCCATTCACAATAGGATGTTTTTGCCAGTCTTTACCAGTGAGACTTATTTCAGCCTCCAACTTGGTCAGCTCTAGGGAACCCCCAGTCACCCCAGAAATATAGATTAATTCTGTCCCTTGGTGACCTGAGGGCATTAGAGTGCACTGTGCACCAGTGTCCACCAATGCCTTATATTTTTGTGGTTCTGATGTGCCAGACCATCGAATCCACGCAGTCTAGTGCACTCTATCATCCCTTTCCCCACCCTAGCTGGGGGGCACGGGCTATTGTGGCTGGTAGGTACCTCGCTCAGTTCTGAAGGAGTACCGTTCAGACAGGAGGACATCTCGCTCAGACAGGAGGGTGTCTCTTTCAGGTTGGAGGGCATCTTGCACAAACCGGAGACCATCTTGTTGAGACTGAGGGTTGTTGAGTTCGGACTGGAGGGCATCTCTTTCAGGCTGGAGGGCGTCTTTCTCAAACTGAAAAGCGACTTGCTTGGTCTGGAGGGTGTCTAGATCAGACTGGAGGCTGTCTAAATTGGTCAGGAGAGTTTGATTGTCAAATAAAAGACTCTCTTTCTGGATCTGGACACTATCCCTCTCGGCTCGGAGACTCTCTCGCTCTATTTCAGAAACTCTGTGCCTCTCTGGGATAGTATTGAATAAGGTCCGATTGGCATAAGCCAGACCCCAAATAATTTGGGCCTCCTCAGTTCTGTCTGAGCCGCAACATTCCTGTCTCAAATATCTGCTTAGGTTCTCAGGATCTTGCAGGTGTTCAGGGAAAAGGTCTCAGTATGTTCTGAGGATTACAACGGAAAAAAACATGAAATGCAGCCCCTTTAAGAGCAGTTTAAAAAGCGAGAGCATTTTTTTCTTCTTCTTCTTTACTGAAAGAAGCTAGCAGCACCCAAAAAAGTTTACAAATATCCCAGAACAACTGGCAGTACGCCCAGACTTCAAGGTCATGTTCATAGATTCATAGATTCATTAGGTTAGAAACGACCTACAAGATCACCTAGTCCATCCATCCTGTCTCCACCATCCATACCCACCAAGCTACTATATCAAATCCCTCAGCACCTCATCTAAACACTTCTAGAACAGTGCTAGGGACTCAGTTTCTATCACAAGGGGATTGAGTGTACCCTCAGTAAGTTTGAGGATGACACCAAATTGGGAGGATCTTTCAATCTGCCTGGGTCTAGGGAGGCCTTTCAGAGGGAGCTGGACAAGCTGAACAGCTGGGCTGAGGTCAATGGGATGAGGTTCAATAAGACCTAGTGCCGGGTCCTGCACTTTGGCCACAATAACCCCATGCAATGCTATAGGCCTGGGGCAGAATGGCTTGAAGAGTGTATAGAGGAAAAGGACCTGGGGGTGCTGGTTGATGCTCGGTTCAACATGAACCGGCAGTGTGCCCAGGTGGCCAAGAAGGCCAATGGCATCCTGGCCTCTATCAGAAATAGCGTGGCCAGGAAGAGCAGGGAGGAGATCGTCCCCCTGTACTCAGCTCTGGTGCGGCCGCACCTGAAGTACTGTGTTCAGTTTTGGGCCCCTCACTACAAGAGAGACATCGAGGCACTGGAGCGTGTTCAGAGAAGGGCAACCAAACTGGTGAGGGGTCTGGAGCACAAGTCTTATGAGGAGCGGCTGAGGGAGCTGGGATTGTTTAGCCTGGAGAAAAGGAGGCTCAGAGGAGACCTCATTGCACTCTACCGCTTCCTGAAGGGAGGCTGTGGTGAGGAGGGGATCGGCCTCTTCTCCCAGGTAACTGATGACAGGACGAGAGGGAATGGCCACAAGTTGCGCCGGTGAAGATTTAGATTAGATTTGAGGAAGAATTTTTTTCTCTGGAAGAGTGGTCAGGCACAGGAATGGCCTGCCTAGGGAGGTGGTTGAGGCACCGTCGCTAGTGCTGTTCCAGAAGCATTTAGATGAGGTGCTAAGGGATTTGATTTAGTAGCTTGGTGGGTAGGGATGGTGGTGAGAGAATGGTTGGACTAGATATTTTGTGGGTCCTTTCCAACCTAATGAATCTATGAATCTATGAGATCCAAGAGGTCGGAATGCAAAAGATCCTCCCGCTCTGCTCTGCGCTGGTGAGGCCTCGCCTGGAGTACTGCTTCCGGTTCTGGGCTCCCCAGTAAAAACACACAGGGATCTCTTGGACAGAGTCAGCGGAGGGCCACAAAGGTGATAGAGGGCGCGGAGCACCTTCCTTGTGAGGAGAGGCTGAGAGGCCTGGCGCTGTTCAGCCCTAGGAAAAGAAGACTCAGAGGAGATCTGATCCACGTCTATCAATATCTGAGAAGCGGGAGGCAAAGGGATGAGGCCAGACTCTTCTCAGCAGTGTGTGGCAATAGCATGAGTGGAAACGGCCACAAACTGAAGCGTAGGAAGTTCTGCACCAACGTGCCTGAGAGCTTCTCCACAGTGCAGTGATGGAGCACTGGAGCTGCCCAGAGAGGTGCTGAAGTCTCCTTCCCTGGAGACATTCAAACCTGCCTGGGCTGGGTGCAGGTGCTCTGCTGGATGTCGGGGAGGAGAAATCCAAAGAAACCTTCCTGTCTCCAAGGCTGGGGCGTCCACCACATCTCTGGGCAACCTGTCCCTGTGCTTTACTGTCCTGTTTTCTTACGTTCAGTCTAAATCTGCCCTCATTCAGTTTGAAGCTACTTCCCACTGTCTCGTCACAGCAGAGCTCCTCTGAAGAGCCTGCCCCATTCTCTCTTACAGCCCCCCTTCACATACTGAAAGGCTGCTATCCGTTCTCCCCAGAGCCTTCCTCTTCTCGGAGGCAGAGGTGATGGGCACAGCACAGTGCTCAACATCCAGGCCGTTGCTGCAGCCGGATCACCTCGGTCTCCGACGAGGGACCGATCAGGGAGAACCTCCTCTGGTCCGTCACCGTCTTCTCCTTGTCCTCGTGTAACAGAGTGGAAACAGAGACGTTTTGCATTTTGCAGAAACTGTAGAAACTAAGAGTACAAATTTGCAGCGACTCCTAGAAGAGTATCTAGTTTCGGAATCATGAAAACGGCTTCTCTACAGTAAAGACAACTGCAAATCCTCCAGATGGTGGTTGCAGCACCTTAGTGTCTCTGTTTATGCTTGTAAAGAGAAGCAGAAATAGAGGCAAGTTGGTTTTTTGGGGTACACCGCGAAGGACGGTAATCCTTGTACATGGCAACAAAGGTGCTGCTCCCTGCTGACTTATCTGTTGGGCCAGATGTGTTACACAAACAGAGAGCAGAACTTAGAAGTGGGGGTGGGCATAAATCAAACTAATAAGCTCGTCGATAAGAAAGCAGGAGGGACATTCTGTTGTCCCAGCAAGACAACCCTACAGATGTCTCTCCTCAACAAAGATGAGGAGCTCTCCCCCTTTCAAGGTTTCAGAATTCACATCAAAACGGACCCCTAGGTTTAACCCCCTCTATAACCAGAGTTTGGAATGTGATGAATGCGCGTGTGCTATACCTATAAATACGTATTCGTTTCTCTCTTTGGTGCGCATGTTTGGTGGAGAGATCCCCCATGCACCCAGCGCTGTAATGAAGGGAATACCTGCTTGACATATTGCATTGGTGTGTCAATCTAGGTCAGATTTCTCAGCGTCAATTGGCGAGCCATGCAGGAGCCTCTCTGCTCAGCTACAGGACCCGCTGAGAGGGGGACTCCCCGGGCACGCACCGGCAACTTGTCTGGAGGCCATGTGAGCGTGGCTGGAAAGACCACCGAGACCGTGCAGCCCGACCAGCAGGCACCTCATGGCTGGGACCACAGCGAAGCACGTCCCTCAGCGCAGCACTTCATCCCTCCAGCTCTCTGCCCCCTTGGGAGGTAGATCTGCGCACAGCCCGAGGAGCACTGGGTGCAGGCGCTGCTGGAGCGCTTCCACGCACACACAGCCTGACCCTGCCCTGCTCTCCCGACACTGCACTCGGTCCCCAGCACCACGCACGCAGCACAGCACGTGAACTGCACCTGTTTATGGACTTTTTTCTTTATTTATTGAAGTAAACTATATCAAAGTTAAATGTAAAATATTTAAATTACGTATTGAAGTTAAATTTATATAGGTTAATTTAAAACTATTTAAATTATCAAAGCTAAATTTAAAATATATAAATTATCGAAGCTAAATTTAAAATATTATAATTATCAAAGCTAAATGTAAAACATTTAAAGTATCAAAGCTAAATGTAAAACATCTAAAGTATCAAAGCTAAGCTAAAAACTTTTAAATTATCGAAGCTAACTACTTTCCTAAGAAGAGGAGAACAATGTAAAATGAGAGAATAACTGAGGAAAGAGAACTGGAGGGTCGGGGCGGTGAGGGTGCTGAGCCCTGCAGTGCTCCCAGACTTCTGGTGGTGTTCCCAGCAGCAGGTGGTTGTCGAGCAGTGGGGAAGGTGGACCTCTTGTGCTGGAACCGAGGTGCCAGGAGCCGGAGTGCTGCGCCAGGGCTCAGTCTGAAGAAGCAGCGAGGTGCACGCAGATGAGCTCAGGCGCACATCTCGGTGCCCATCGGGGCTCCAAGCGGGAGGACCTCTCCCGAGGACGTATGGCCACGTCCCTACGGGGACAGCGCTTCTTACCGCTGTCTGTATCGACGCAGTTGGCGCACTCCCACGAGTCACTGCTGTCCGTGACGGTGGAGCAAAAGTGGTGGGTCCCGCGGGACCCGCAGGATCGGCAGAGCAGCAACCTCCAGGGCCTGGGGGAGCAACGGGAGACGGAGCCTTAGGGTCACATGGGGTCCCAGGGCTGTGGGGTGCCAGCCCCGGGGTGGTCCGTGCCACTCCCAGCCCGCTGGCCGACACTGAGCTAGCAGGGCACAGCTTGCGTGGTGCTGAGCTCGGCATCCCGGCCGACCTCCATCCCAGCTGGAAGGAGGGGACGAAGGCGCCAGGTCGCCGCGGCTTTGAGTGCGGAGCACACTCACCCCGCGGTCCCACTGTACCCCCGTCCATTCGGGCACAGGCACGTGCCAGCACTGCAGGAGCTGTTCTGCTGGGAGAGCTCTTGGCAGTCTTCCTCCTCATCCGACTCTGGATCCCTTGTGGGGGAGAGCCGGGGACAGCTGAGTGTGGTGCCAGGGGAGGCGAGAGGGGGCCGGGCAGTGGCAGGGGGCCGTGCGCTTACATGCTGGGGATTTGGATTCCAAGTCTAAACATCTCCGTCCTGATGTTCTCCACGTCCCAGCAGAACAGGCAGTGGAAGCGGTGCTGGCCAGCGATCCGAGCTTGGCGCTGAGGAAAGGGGAACTGCTATCGGCTGGGGGCCGTGCGCATCAGCCCAGGGCTGGGGACGAAGCCAGGCTTCCAGGGCCGGGCGGTGCTGCGGGTGATGCTGCGGTCAGGGGGCAGCGGTGCTTACTTGGACGCAGTAGCGGTGGAAGTGGGCGGTGTTGCAGTCAGGGCACGTCAGCGTGTTGAAACTGAGACGTTCCTCCACCGCCTCCATACAAACGGTGCACTGCCGGTGCTCCTGGGGCACCGGCCTCGCCTGCTGCTTCGGCGCGTGCAGCCAGCAGAAGGACCTGCGGGGCGGATGGAGGTGGCAGCTCAGCACCCTGCCCCATCCGCCCCGCAGCTGCGGCCCCTCGGGGTGCCCGCACTCACCGGTACTCCCCAAAAAACTGGGAGACGCAGCCGCGTTCTCTTCCACACGGGAAGTGGAAGGTGCGGGAGCAATTCTCGTGCTGGCAGCGGACCGAGGCGCCCCGGTGCCTGCAGATGCAGCACTTCTGTGGGGACAGCAGCGTGGGGCCGGGCATCAGCGCCGTGCAGCTCCAGGCAGCGCTTGCCCGGCAGAGCACGGCGCGTTCTGGCGTGCCACGTGGCTGGGGACCCCGTCGCACCCATCTGTGCGGCGACGGGTGTTTCGAGACAAAGAGGGCTCTGCGGGAGCCTCCCGGCCACGTGGCACGGGGACCGAGCGGGGGACACGTCGCCCTGTTCACCTTCCGTGCCGCACACCGCAGCGCCTTCTGGATGTCGGGGAGCAGGAACCCGAAGAAACCTTCGTGCTCTGCACCGCGGCGGCTCAGCTTTCTGGCGTGGCACTGCCGGAGGCAAACGGGGACCTGCTGCTGCACCTGGGGGCGGCAGCTGGCCCGGGGCTGGGGGCCAGGCTCCTGGCGTTGGGGCTCACCAGGCAGTTCTCGTGGAAGCGCAGACAGCCACGCCGGCACATCCCTCCGAATATGTAGGGGTCATCGTCCGGCCGCTTGCAGAGCCCGCACCCTGCCACGGGAACGGCAGCACCGTCACCCCAAGCGTGGCAGAGGCGCATCCCTGCTGGGGATGCGGGAGTGCTCCGCACTCACCTTTCGCCTCTTCAACGCGCTGCTTTTTGGCAGGGGTTGGCCCCTGATCAGGTCTTTCCAGCGCCCTGCGCCGTGCTGCAGGGCGGCGGGCGACAGCAGAGGGCTGTGGCGCCCCGGGGCGTTGAGGCTTCAGCACCATAGCAGGGTCCACCCTGGAGCAAAGCACCGGAGCTGCTTGCTCGCCGCAGACGTGGCCCGGACTGAGGAAAAACGGCCGTGGAACGCGGCCCTGCGCATTGTGATGGTGGTGCTGATGTCACGGCGATGCCAACGGTCACAGCCCTGGCCCGGGGATGGCAGTGCCCCCGTGGTGCTGGGGGCCCCGACGGGTGGGCTCGGTATGCCCACGTTGCCCCACGGGGCTGCGCTGGGTGGCAGTGAGCTCCAGGGGGGACTTGGAGGCACGGCGACTCACAGGTGGTCGCTGGATGTGGGCTGAAGGCACAGGCAAATAAACCGCACAGTTCCTAACTTCCTGTCAGCCTGACCTCGGTATCAGGGAAAGTTACGGAGCAATTGATCCTGAGGGAGATCACACGGCACGTGCATGGCAATCAGGCGATCAGACCCAGCCAGCTCGGGTTCACAAAGGGCAGGTCGTGCTTGTCCAACCTCATCTCCTTCTACGACTGGGTGACCGGACTGGTAGATGAGGGAAAGGCTGTTGATGTAGTCTACCTGGACTTCAGCAAAGCCTTTGACACGGTCTCCCACAGTACTCTCCTGCAGAAGCTGTCAGCCCATGGTGTGGGCAGGTTCACTCTTTTTTGGGTTGAGAATTGGCTAGAGGGCCGTGCCCAGCGGGTAGTGGTTAATGGAGTCAAGTCCAGCTGGCGTCCTGTCACGAGTGGTGTCCCCCAAGGGTCGGTATTGGGGCCCATCTTGTTTAATATCTTTCTTGATGACCTGGATGAGGGGATTGAGTGTACTCTCAGTAAGTTTGTGGATGACGCCAAGTTGTTAGGATGTGTCGATCTGCCTGGGGGTAGGGAGGCCCTTCAGCGGGATCTGGATAGGCTGAACAGCTGGGCTGAGGTCAATGGGATGAGGTTCAATAAGGCCAAGTGCCGGGTCCTGCACTTTGGCCACAATAACCCCATGCAATGCTATAGGCTTGAGGCAGAATGGCTTGAAGAGTGTATAGAGGAAAAGGACCTGGGGGTGTTGGTTGATGCTCACATCAAATCGGACCCTTAGGTTTAATCCCCTCTATAACCAGAGTTTGGAATGTGATGAATACGCGTGTGCTATACCTATAAATACGTATTCGTTTCTCTCTTTGGTGCGCATGTTTGGTGGAGAGATCCCCCATGCACCCAGCGCTGTAATGAAGGGAATACCTGCTTGACATATTGCATTGGTGTGTCAAGTTACTAGGTTGGATTTCTCAGCATCAAACCTGGGTTTGAACCTCCAGGGATGGGGCACCACAGCTCTGTGGGTAGCTATGCCAGCACCTCAGCACTCTGAGTAAAGAATTTCTTCGTAATATCTAACCTACATCTCCCCTCCTTTAGTTTAAGTCCCTTTCCTCTTGTCCTGTTGACCAATTATTTGCCACTTTTTGCATTATTAAGGTGTTTGCTCAAAATTACAGTTCCTCTTATAACTTCCAAAAGTGCTCTTTATAATAAATATCCCCCCAGCCCACAGCACTTCCACGATAAGAGCAACATCCTTGAAGTAGTGGCACAAATACAAAACAGCAAACCATCAGCAGACAGGAAAGCTGGAAAGCTATCCAAAATCATTTCATTTTACTTATAGTTCCACAAAAGCTCACTGCCATTGGGGCAGAAGGCACCTCCTGCCGCAGCAGCCCCACGCGGGGTGGGGTACTCCGTGGAAACCCACCCTCCCCTCCTTGGCAATGGTTTCATCTGCCCCCCGCCCCACGCCGGGATCATGGGACCGCCCAACCGCCATTGCGCCTCCGTCCCGCCCTTCTCCCCCCAGATTTCGCGCCAAACTGCTCCCGGTGGGCGGGGGCGGAACGCCGCGACCAATCGGCGGCAGAGGGTCGGTCGCGCGCTTCCAGCGGGGGCGGGACGGAGTGGCCGTCAGGGCCAATCGGCGGCCAGGCGCCGCGGGAGGGCCAATCGGAAGCGAGCTGCGCTGCCATCCGGGGTCCGCCGGGCGCTGCTTTTGCCGCGAAAAAGTCGGTGGTGCGCGGGGTGCTTTGGGGGCTCGGTAATAGGGCGGGGGTGCCCGGTTCTGAGTGTGTGCTCGCCCCGCAAGTGCAGCGCCGTCATCATGTCGGGCTTTGACGAGCCCGGTATTTACTACAGCGACAGCTTTGGGGTGGAAGCATCGGCGGATGAGGGGCAAGTGCGGAAGTCCCAATTGCAGCGGCGCTTTAAGGAGTTCCTGCGGCAGTATCGCGTGGGGACGGACCGGACTGGCTTCACCTTCAAATACAGGTGCTGTGCGGCGTGTAGCAGCGCTGATCTGCTCTTCCTGTGGAGCGCAGAGAGCTCCCTGTGGGGTGGGTGGTGCCTGCTGTCCTAGGGCTGATGGCACATGTCAGTGGGTTTGGGGTGGAAGGTTTGCCCGTGTCCCTCTGATTCCCTTAGTGCTGTTTTCCTCGCGTGCTTTTCTCTGAGGCTTCCCCACAGAGTCCTGTGGGTAGCACTGACCCATAAAACCCTGTGCCTGCTGCCTCGCAGGGATGAGCTCAAGCGGCACTACAACCTGGGCCAGTACTGGGTGGAGGTGGAGATGGAGGACCTGGCCAGCTTTGATGAGGATCTCGCCGACTATCTGTACAAGCAGCCTGCTGAGCACCTGCAGCTGGTAAGGGATGGAAGCACAGAATTGTAGGGGTTGGAAGGGACCTCTAGAGATCATTGAGTCCAGCTCCCTGCCAGAGCAGCTCCCTAGCTCAGGTTGCACATTTAGGCGTCCAGGCGGAGTCTCCAGAGAAGGAAACTCCACCGCCTCTCTGTGCAGCCTGCGCCAGTGCTCCGTCACTGCACTGAGAAGAAGGGCTGTGTGATGTGCTGATGTGGTGTGAGGATGGTCCTGACAGCTGTTGTCTTTATAGCTGGAAGAAGCAGCGAAGGAGGTGGCGGATGAGGTCACTCGTCCTCGTCCCACTGGGGAAGAAACTCTCCAGGACATACAGGTCATGCTGAGGTCCGATGCCAATGCGGCCAACATCCGCAGCCTGAAGGTAAGCCTGAAAGACCACAGTCCCACAAATGTAGGAAGCGTCAGCGCGTTTCCTTAGCACCGTGAGTTTCCTATCCGTCCTCCAGCTGTATTTACCTCCCTTTCTCTTCCCTCCCAGTCTGATCAGATGTCCCACCTTGTGAAGATCCCTGGCATTGTCATTGCGGCGACCCCTGTGAGAGCCAAAGCCACCAGAATCGCCATCCAGTGCCGCAGCTGTCGCAACACCATCAACAACATCGCAGTGCGCCCAGGCCTGGAGGGCTACGCTCTGCCCAGGAAATGCAACACGTGAGAGCTGACCTGGGGCTGTGGGGGGCCGGCAGTGGGGCAGAATGAGCTGTGAGTTGTATGGGCTGGAAGGGACCTCTGGAGATCATCTCGTCCAGTCTCTTGCTAAAACAATTTCCCTGGAGTGGATTGGAGAGGGAAGGATCCAGGTGTATTTTGAGTATCTCCAGAGAAGGAGACTCCACCACAGCCTCCCTGGGCAGCCTATTCCAGTGTTCTGTCACTCTCACAGCAGTTTTTCCTCTAATTTGTATGGAACTTCCTATGTTCCAGTTTGTGCCCATTTCCCCTTGTCCTGTCACTGGGCACCGCTGATAATAGCCTGGCCTCTCCGTTTGTCTCCTCCCACATTAGAGAAGTATAAGCTTTGAAAAGATCCCTTCTCAGTCTTCTCTTTCTCAGGCAGATCAGTCCCAGGGCTCTCAGCCTTTCTTCCTAAGGGAGATGCTCCAGGCCTCTCACCTCTCAGTAGCCCTCTGCTGGGCTGTCTCTAGAAGTTTCCAGTCTTTTTTTTGAACTGGAGAACACTAGTTGCCCCATAATTCTGCTTTCAGCTCCTCTCCTGGCTTTCTTACAAAATTCTTATCCCATTCAAGCAAACTTCTTGCTTCCACATCCCCCTCCCTGGTGGGCTGTTTTGCATTACATTCTATAAGGGTACTTTGCTCCTAATTTCCAAATCCTGCTTTACAGCTTTTGCTGCCTGCACGAATTGCAAGCATTAGGCTGCTGCCGTGCTGCTGCATTCACGTGGGCTGATCCTGATGGACTGTGTCTTTGAACTCAAGCCTACTCGTATTTATTTTCTCTGACTTATCTCTAAAGCAGCCTGAGAGGCCTTTGGGATAGGCACTGCTCCTGCCTGGCTCCTGGTTCCTTGGCTGCACAAGTGGGTCAGCACAGCTGCTGTGCAGCCTCTCTCTTCCTTTCCAGTGGGATTTTTCCTCCCTTGTGTTTTATCCTCCCCAAAAGCCCTATGGCTGCCTGCAGGGAGTCAGGCACTGATGGCCCTCTGTGGAGGAGCCAGCAGGATAAAGAGCTGCTCCCCATCTCTCAGAGCTTGCACTAGAGCAGTGCAAATAGGCAGAGCCAATGTCTCAAGAGACTCTGAGGTTGATGGCAGCCTTGTCACCCTGTTAATTGCTTTCTCACCAGAAACCACTTAACATTGGCCTCATGCACGAGGTTATAAAGAATATGCCCTGTCAAGGCATTGAGTCTATACTGTTACCTTCTGTGTCATTAATGAGTTACCTTGTGCTTGCTTTTAGCTAGCAGGGGAGAGGGGAGAGGGAGGTGCTTCTGGGAGTTTTCAGGGGGAGCATTGCTGTGCTTTGGGTTTGTGCTGATGCTCTGACATGTTGAAGGCAAGTGGGGGTTTGGAGACCTTTTGGGCTGGTGACAGTGTCTTTCTGACCTGAGAGGGGTGGGCTCTGTGTGCTGTGACCCCTGTCCACGCGCCCGGTGCTGCCCCTGGCTGACTTCTCCCCATTGATCTCTGCACAGAGAACAGGCCGGCCGCCCCAAGTGCCCGCTGGATCCATATTTCATCATGCCAGACAAGTGCAAGTGTGTCGACTTCCAGATATTCTGAAGCTGCAGGAGTCCCCTGATGCTGTGCCACATGGGGAGATGCCCCAGCACCTGCAGCTGTACTGTGACAGGTGACATCTGGGTGTCTGGGTGGGCTACATGGTAGTATCATTAAGGTTGGAAAATGCCACTAAGATCATCTTGTCCAACTGTGCTGGTGGTGCCATAGTTTTCCCCCACCACCATCCTTTGCTTTCCTCTTTTAATCCCTTTAGGTATTTGTGTGACAAAGTTGTCCCAGGGAACAGAGTCACCATCATGGGCATCTACTCCATCAAGAAGTCTGCCCAGAGCAAGAACAAAAGCCGGGACCACGTGGGAGTGGGCATCCGAAGCGCTTACATCCGTGTGGTGGGCATCCAGGTGGACGTGGAGGGCTCAGGTGAGGGCTGATTTTGGTGCCTGTTGGGAGAGCCCTCTTCCTGAACAGCAAGATCTGTATGAAATCCCAGCCTGTGTCCTTTTCTGCTTACTTAACAAAAGGTTCAATTCTGGTCAGGGATGTCTGGCTTCCTGGGTGCTGTATACCCAAGTGTCCTGTATGGTTTTGTCTCAGTGGTGCTAAAAGATGAAGCTTCAGCCTGAGTCCTCCAGGGTATTTCAGTACTTGCATCTTATTGATCTTTGTGGGAATTCACTAAACCATCCCTGAGGATCTGGGCTGAAGTCAACGGTTAAAATTGAGCTATGTATTTGAAGTGTGGTTCTGACTGTAATCTCTCGCCGCAGACGTGGCCCGGACTGAGGAAAAACGGCCGTGGAACGCGGCCCTGCGCATTGTGATGGTGGTGCTGATGTCACGGCGATGCCAACGGTCACAGCCCTGGCCCGGGGATGGCAGTGCCCCCGTGGTGCTGGGGGCCCCGACGGGTGGGCTCGGTATGCCCACGTTGCCCCACGGGGCTGCGCTGGGTGGCAGTGAGCTCCAGGGGGGACTTGGAGGCACGGCGACTCACAGGTGGTCGCTGGATGTGGGCTGAAGGCACAGGCAAATAAACCGCACAGTTCCTAATTTCCAAACGCCACCCATTGTTTTCAACATGGTTTTTAACAACCCATTGTATCTTTCAATTTTACCAGAAGCTGGTGCATGATAGGGGATATGATAAATCCATTCAATGCCATGATCTTTGGCCCAATTACTTACAAGAGAATTTTTGAAATGAGTCCCATTATCTGACTCAATTCTTTTTGGAGTGCCATGTCACCACAGGACTTGCTTCTCAAGACCTAGAATGGTGTTTCGGGTGGTAGCATGGGGTACTGCATATGTTTCAAGTCACCCAGTGGTTGCTTCCACCATGGTAAGCACGTAATGCTTGCCATTGCGAGTTCGTGGCAAGGTGATATAATCAACCGGCCTCGCCTCCCCATATTTATACTTTTGCCATCTTCCTTCCCCCCAAAGAGGTTTCATCCTCTTGACTTGTTTAATTGTGGCGCGTGTATCCAGTCATGGATAACCTGTGCAATAGCGTCCATAGTTAAGTCCACCCCTCGGTCTCTAGCCCACTTACATGTTGCACCTCTTCCTTGATGGCCTGAGGTCTCATGGGCCCATCGAGCTAAAAATAATTCACTCTTATGTTGCCAGTCCAAGTCTACTTGAGCCATCTTTACTTTGTCAGCTCGATCTACCTGATGGTTATTCTGTTGTTCTTCAGTTGCCCAGCTTTTAGGAACATGAGCATCAACATGGTGCACCTTTACAACCATATTCTTTACTCGGGCAACAGTATCTTTCCACAGTTCGGCAGCCCAAATAGGTTTACCCCTCCCTTACCAGCCATTTTGTTCCCATTGCTGTAACCACCCCCATAAAGCATTTGCCACCATCCGTGAGTCAGTGTAAAGATAAAGCACTGGCCACCTCTCTCGTTCAGGAATATCTAAGGCCAGTTGGACAGCCTTTACCTCTGCAAATTGGCTTGATTCTCCTTTTCCTTCAGTGGCCTCTGCAACTTGTCGCGTGGGGCTCCACACAGCACATTTCCATCTGCGGTGCTTACCCACAATGCGACACGATCCATCTGTGAACAGGGCGTATCTCTTCTCATCTTCTGGTAGTTCATTATATGGTGGGGCCTCTTTAGCATGTGATACCTCCTCTGCTGGTGTTGTTCCAAACTTTTTACCTTCAGGCCAGTCCATGATCACTTCTAGGATCCCTGGATGACTGAGGTTCCCCATCCGAGCTCGCTGTGTAATCAGCGCAATCCACTTACTCCAAGTGGCATCAGTAGCGTGATGGGTGGAGGGAACCTTTCCTTTGAACATCCAGTTCAGCACTGGCAGTCGAGGTGCCAGAAGGAGCTGTGTTTCAGTACCGATCACTTCGGAAGCAGCTCGAACCCCCTCGTACGCGGCTAAGATCTCCTCAGTTGGAGTGTAGCGCTCCTCAGACCCCCTGTATGCTCGACTCCAGAAACCAAGGGGTCGGCCTCGGGTCTCTCCAGAAGCTCTTTGCCACAAACTCCAAGTGGGACCTTCCTTTCCAGCAGCAGTGTAGAGGATGTTCTTTACATCCTGTCCCGTCCGCACTGGCCCCAGGGCCACGGCACGGGCTATCTCCTGCTTAATTTGCTCAAAAGCCTGCTGCTGCTCATGGCCCCATACAAAATCGTTCTTCTTCCGTGTCACCCGAAAGAGAGGGCTCACAATGAGACTGTAGTTTGGAACATGCATTCTCCAAAAGCCCACTACACCCAGAAAAGCTTGGGTCTCTGTCTTACTAGTGGGTGGAGACATAGCAATGATTTTGTCAATCACATCTGTAGGGATGTGACGACGTCCATCTTGCCACTTTATACCTAGGAACTGAATTTCCTGTGCAGGCCCTTTCACTTTGCTTTGCTTAATAGCGAAGCCAGCTCGCAGGAGGATCTGGATAATTTTCTCTCCTGTCTCGAAAACTTCCCCTGCTGTATTGCCCCACACAATGATGTCATCAATGTATTGTAAGTGCTCAGGAGCACCGCCCTGTTCCAATGCAGTTTGGATCAACCCATGGCAAATGGTTGGGCTGTGCTTCCACCCCTGGGGCAAACGGTTCCAGGTGTACTGAACGCTCCAGGGGAAAGCAAACTGCGGCCTGCATTCTGTGGCCAGAGGAATTGAAAAGAAGGCATTGGCAATGACAGTGGTGGCATATCACTTGGCTGCTTTTGACTCCAGTTCGTACTGGAGTTGAAGAATGTCCGGCACAGCAGCACTCAGTGGGGGTGTGACTTCATTCAGGCCACGGTAATCTACCGTCAGCCTCCATTCTCCACTGGCTTTACGCACCGGCCATATGGGGCTTTTAAACGGGGAGTGAGTTTTGCTGATCACTCCCTGGCTCTCTAGCTGACGAATCAGGTTATGAATGGGGAGCAAGGAATCCCTGTTAGTGCGGTACTGCCGTCTGTGCACCGTTTTTGTAGCAGTCGGCACATGTTGCTCCTCCACTTGTAGCAACCCCACAACAGATGGATCTTCTGACAGGCCAGGCAAAGCAGACAGCTGCTTAATGTTATCTGCATCCACAGCAGCTATTCCAAAAGCCCATTGATACTCCTTGGGATCCTTAAAATATCCCCTTTTGAGGTAATCAATACCAAGTATACATGGAGCCCCTGGGCCATTCACAATAGGATGTTTTTGCCAGTCTTTACCAGTGAGACTTATTTCAGCCTCCAACTTGGTCAGCTCTAGGGAACCCCCAGTCACCCCAGAAATATAGATTAATTCTGTCCCTTGGTGACCTGAGGGCATTAGAGTGCACTGTGCACCAGTGTCCACCAATGCCTTATATTTTTGTGGTTCTGATGTGCCAGACCATCGAATCCACGCAGTCTAGTGCACTCTATCATCCCTTTCCCCACCCTAGCTGGGGGGCACGGGCTATTGTGGCTGGTAGGTACCTCGCTCAGTTCTGAAGGAGTACCGTTCAGACAGGAGGACATCTCGCTCAGACAGGAGGGTGTCTCTTTCAGGTTGGAGGGCATCTTGCACAAACCGGAGACCATCTTGTTGCACAAACTGGAGACCATCTTGTTGAGACTGAGGGTTGTTGAGTTCGGACTGGAGGGCATCTCTTTCAGGCTGGAGGGCGTCTTTCTCAAACTGAAAAGCGACTTGCTTGGTCTGGAGGGTGTCTAGATCAGACTGGAGGCTGTCTAAATTGGTCAGGAGAGTTTGATTGTCAAATAAAAGACTCTCTTTCTGGATCTGGACACTATCCCTCTCGGCTCGGAGACTCTCTCGCTCTATTTCAGAAACTCTGTGCCTCTCTGGGATAGTATTGAATAAGGTCCGATTGGCATAAGCCAGACCCCAAATAATTTGGGCCTCCTCAGTTCTGTCTGAGCCGCAACATTCCTGTCTCAAATATCTGCTTAGGTTCTCAGGATCTTGCAGGTGTTCAGGGAAAAGGTCTCAGTATGTTCTGAGGATTACAACGGAAAAAAACATGAAATGCAGCCCCTTTAAGAGCAGTTTAAAAAGCGAGAGCATTTTTTTCTTCTTCTTCTTTACTGAAAGAAGCTAGCAGCACCCAAAAAAGTTTACAAATATCCCAGAACAACTGGCAGTATGCCCAGACTTCAAGGTCATGTTCATAGATTCATAGATTCATTAGGTTGGAAACGACCTACAAGATCACCTAGTCCATCCATCCTGTCTCCACCATCCATACCCACCAAGCTACTATATCAAATCCCTCAGCACCTCATCTAAACACTTCTAGAACAGTGCTAGGGACTCAGTTTCTATCACAAGGGGATTGAGTGTACCCTCAGTAAGTTTGAGGATGACACCAAATTGGGAGGATCTTTCAATCTGCCTGGGTCTAGGGAGGCCTTTCAGAGGGAGCTGGACAAGCTGAACAGCTGGGCTGAGGTCAATGGGATGAGGTTCAATAAGACCTAGTGCCGGGTCCTGCACTTTGGCCACAATAACCCCATGCAATGCTATAGGCCTGGGGCAGAATGGCTTGAAGAGTGTATAGAGGAAAAGGACCTGGGGGTGCTGGTTGATGCTCGGCTCAACATGAACCGGCAGTGTGCCCAGGTGGCCAAGAAGGCCAATGGCATCCTGGCCTCTATCAGAAATAGCGTGGCCAGGAGGAGCAGGGAGGAGATCGTCCCCCTGTACTCGGCTCTGGTGCCGCCGCACCTCGAGTACTGTGTTCAGTTTTGGGCCCCTCACTACAAGAGAGACATCGAGGCACTGGAGCGTGTTCAGAGAAGGGCAACCAAACTGGTGAGGGGTCTGGAGCACAAGTCTTATGAGGAGCGGCTGAGGGAGCTGGGATTGTTTAGCCTGGAGAAAAGGAGGCTCAGAGGAGACCTCATTGCACTCTACCACTTCCTGAAGGGAGGCTGTGGTGAGGAGGGGATCGGCCTCTTCTCCCAGATAACTGATGACAGGACGAGAGGGAATGGCCACAAGTTGCGCCGGTGAAGATTTAGATTAGATTTGAGGAAGAATTTTTTTCTCTGGAAGAGTGGTCAGGCACAGGAATGGCCTGCCTAGGGAGGTGGTTGAGGCACCGTCGCTAGTGCTGTTCCAGAAGCATTTAGATGAGGTGCTGAGGGATTTGAATTAGTAGCTTGGTGGGTAGGGATGGTGGTGAGAGAATGGTTGGACTAGATATTTTGTGGGTCCTTTCCAACCTAATGAATCTATGAATCTATGAGATCCAAGAGGTCGGAATGCAAAAGATCCTCCCGCTCTGCTCTGCGCTGGTGAGGCCTCGCCTGGAGTACTGCTTCCGGTTCTGGGCTCCCCGGTAAAAACACACAGGGATCTCTTGGACAGAGTCAGCGGAGGGCCACAAAGGTGATAGAGGGCACGGAGCACCTTCCTTGTGAGGAGAGGCTGAGAGGCCTGGCGCTGTTCAGCCCTAAGAAAAGAAGACTCAGAGGAGATCTGATCCACGTCTATCAATATCTGAGAAGCGGGAGGCAAAGGGATGAGGCCAGACTCTTCTCAGCAGTGTGTGGCAATAGCATGAGTGGAAACGGCCACAAACTGAAGCGTAGGAAGTTCTGCACCAATGTGCCTGAGAGCTTCTCCACAGTGCAGTGATGGAGCACTGGAGCTGCCCAGAGAGGTGCTGAAGTCTCCTTCCCTGGAGACATTCAAACCTGCCTGGGCTGGGTGCAGGTGCTCTGCTGGATGTCGGGGAGGAGAAATCCAAAGAAACCTTCCTGTCTCCAAGGCTGGGGTGTACACCACATCTCTGGGCAACCTGTCCCTGTGCTTTACTGTCCTGTTTTCTTACGTTCAGTCTAAATCTGCCCTCATTCAGTTTGAAGCTACTTCCCACTGTCTCGTCACAGCAGAGCTCCTCTGAAGAGCCTGCCCCCTTCTCTCTTACAGCCCCCCTTCACATACTGAAAGGCTGCTATCAGTTCTCCCCAGAGCCTTCCTCTTCTTGGAGGCAGAGGTGATGGGCACAGCACAGTGCTCAACATCCAGGCCGTTGCTGCAGCCGGATCACCTCGGTCTCCGACGAGGGACCGATCAGGGAGAACCTCCTCTAGTCCGTCACCAAATTCTCCTTGTCCTCGTGTAACAGAGTGGAAACAGAGACATTTTGCATTTTGCAGAAACTGTAGAAACTAAGAGTACAAATTTGCAGCGACTCCTAGAAGAGTATCTAGTTTCGGAATCATGAAAACGGCTTCTCTACAGTAAAGACAACTGCAAATCCTCCAGATGGTGGTTGCAGCACCTTAGTGTCTCTGTTTATGCTTGTAAAGAGAAGCAGAAATAGAGGCAAGTTGGTTTTTTGGGGTACACCGCGAAGGACGGTAATCCTTGTACATGGCAACAAAGGTGCTGCTCCCTGCTGACTTATCTGTTGGGCCAGATGTGTTACACAAACAGAGAGCAGAACTTAGAAGTGGGGGTGGGCATAAATCAAACTAATAAGCTCGTCGATAAGAAAACAGGAGGGACATTCTGTTGTCCCAGCAAGACAACCCTACAGATGTCTCTCCTCAACAAAGATGAGGAGCTCTCCCCCTTTCAAGGTTTCAGAATTCACATCAAAACGGACCCTTAGGTTTAACCCCCTCTATAACCAGAGTTTGGAATGTGATGAATGCGCGTGTGCTATACCTATAAATACGTATTCGTTTCTCTCTTTGGTGTGCATGTTTGGTGGAGAGATCCCCCATGCACCCAGCGCTGTAATGAAGGGAATACCTGCTTGACATATTGCATTGGTGTGTCAAGCTCCTAGGTCAGATTTCTCAGCGTCAATTGGCGAGCCATGCAGGAGCCTCTCTGCTCAGCTACAGGACCCGCTGAGAGGGGGACTCCCCGGGCACGCACCGGCAACTTGTCTGGAGGCCGTGTGAGCGTGGCTGGAAAGACCACCGAGACCGTGCAGCCCGACCAGCAGGCACCTCATGGCTGGGACCACAGCGAAGCACGTCCCTCAGCGCAGCACTTCATCCCTCCAGCTCTCTGCCCCCTTGGGAGGTAGATCTGCGCACAGCCCGAGGAGCACTGGGTGCAGGCGCTGCTGGAGCGCTTCCACGCACACACAGCCTGACCCTGCCCTGCTCTCCCGACACTGCACTCGGTCCCCAGCACCACGCACGCAACACAGCACGTGAACTGCACCTGTTTATGGACTTTTTTCTTTATTTATTGAAGTAAAATATATCAAAGTTAAATGTAAAATATTTAAATTACGTATTGAAGTTAAATTTATATAGGTTAATTTAAAACTATTTAAACTATCGAAGCTAAATTTAAAATATTAAAATTATCGAAGCTAAATTTAAAATATTATAATTATCAAAGCTAAATGTAAAACATTTAAAGTATCAAAGCTAAATGTAAAACATCTAAAGTAACAAAGCTAAGCTAAAAACTTTTAAATTATCGAAGCTAACTACTTTCCTAAGAAGAGGAGAACAATGTAAAATGAGAGAATAACTGAGGAAAGAGAACTGGAGGGTCGGGGCGGTGAGGGTGCTGAGCCCTGCAGTGCTCCCAGACTTCTGGTGGCGTTCCCAGCAGCAGGTGGTTGTCGAGCAGTGGGGAAGGTGGACCTCTTGTGCTGGAACCGAGGTGCCAGGAGCCGGAGTGCTGCGCCAGGGCTCAGTCTGAAGAAGCAGTGAGGTGCACGCAGATGAGCTCAGGCGCACATCTCGGTGCCCATCGGGGCTCCAAGCGGGAGGACCTCTCCCGAGGACATATGGCCACGTCCCTAAGGGGACAGCGCTTCTTACCGCTGTCTGTATCGACGCAGTTGGCGCACTCCCACGAGTCACTGCTGTCCGTGACGGTGGAGCAAAAGTGGTGGGTCCCACGGGACCCGCAGGATCGGCAGAGCAGCAACCTCCAGGGCCTGGGGGAGCAACGGGAGACGGAGCCTTACGGTCACATGGGGTCCCAGGGCTGTGGGGTGCCAGCCCCGGGGTGGTCCGTGCCACTCCCAGCCCGCTGGCCGACACTGAGCTAGCAGGGCACAGCTTGCGCGGTGCTGAGCTCGGCATCCCGGCCGACCTCCATCCCAGCTGGAAGGAGGGGACGAAGGCGCCAGGTCGCCGCGGCTTTGAGCGCGGAGCACACTCACCCCGCGGTCCCACTGTACCCCCGTCCATTCGGGCACAGGCACGTGCCAGCACTGCAGGAGCTGTTCTGCTGGGAGAGCTCTTGGCAGTCTTCCTCCTCATCCGACTCTGGATCCCTTGTGGGGGAGAGCCGGGGACAGCTGAGTGTGGTGCCAGGGGAGGCGAGAGGGGGCCGGGCAGTGGCAGGGGGCCGTGCGCTTACATGCTGGGGATTTGGATTCCAAGTCTAAACATCTCCGTCCTGATGTTCTCCACGTCCCAGCAGAACAGGCAGTGGAAGCGGTGCTGGCCAGCGATCCGAGCTTGGCGCTGAGGAAAGGGGAACTGCTATCGGCTGGGGGCCGTGCGCATCAGCCCAGGGCTGGGGACGAAGCCAGGCTTCCAGGGCCGGGCGGTGCTGCGGGTGATGCTGCGGTCAGGGGGCAGCGGTGCTTACTTGGACGCAGTAGCGGTGGAAGTGGGCGGTGTTGCAGTCAGGGCACGTCAGCGTGTTGAAACTGAGACGTTCCTCCACCGCCTCCATACAAACGGTGCACTGCCGGTGCTCCTGGGGCACCGGCCTCGCCTGCTGCTTCGGCGCGTGCAGCCAGCAGAAGGACCTGCGGGGCGGATGGAGGTGGCAGCTCAGCACCCTGCCCCATCCGCCCCGCAGCTGCGGCCCCTCGGGGTGCCCGCACTCACCGGTACTCCCCAAAAAACTGGGAGACGCAGCCGCGTTCTCTTCCACACGGGAAGTGGAAGGTGCGGGAGCAATTCTCGTGCTGGCAGCGGACCGAGGCGCCCCGGTGCCTGCAGATGCAGCACTTCTGTGGGGACAGCAGCGTGGGGCCGGGCATCAGCGCCGTGCAGCTCCAGGCAGCGCTTGCCCGGCAGAGCACGGCGCGTTCTGGCGTGCCACGTGGCTGGGGACCCCGTCGCACCCATCTGTGCGGCGACGGGTGTTTCGAGACAAAGAGGGCTCTGCGGGAGCCTCCCGGCCACGTGGCACGGGGACCGAGCGGGGGACACGTCGCCCTGTTCACCTTCCGTGCCGCACACCGCAGCGCCTTCTGGATGTCGGGGAGCAGGAACCCGAAGAAACCTTCGTGCTCTGCACCGCGGCGGCTCAGCTTTCTGGCGTGGCACTGCCGGAGGCAAACGGGGACCTGCTGCTGCACCTGGGGGCGGCAGCTGGCCCGGGGCTGGGGGCCAGGCTCCTGGCGTTGGGGCTCACCAGGCAGTTCTCGTGGAAGCGCAGACAGCCACGCCGGCACATCCCTCCGAATATGTAGGGGTCATCGTCCGGCCGCTTGCAGAGCCCGCACCCTGCCACGGGAACGGCAGCACCGTCACCCCAAGCGTGGCAGAGGCGCATCCCTGCTGGGGATGCGGGAGTGCTCCGCACTCACCTTTCGCCTCTTCAACGCGCTGCTTTTTGGCAGGGGTTGGCCCCTGATCAGGTCTTTCCAGCGCCCTGCGCCGTGCTGCAGGGCGGCGGGCGACAGCAGAGGGCTGTGGCGCCCCGGGGCGTTGAGGCTTCAGCACCATAGCAGGGTCCACCCTGGAGCAAAGCACCGGAGCTGCTTGCTCGCCGCAGACGTGGCCCGGACTGAGGAAAAACGGCCGTGGAACGCGGCCCTGCGCATTGTGATGGTGGTGCTGATGTCACGGCGATGCCAACGGTCACAGCCCTGGCCCGGGGATGGCAGTGCCCCCGTGGTGCTGGGGGCCCCGACGGGTGGGCTCGGTATGCCCACGTTGCCCCACGGGGCTGCGCTGGGTGGCAGTGAGCTCCAGGGGGGACTTGGAGGCACGGCGACTCACAGGTGGTCGCTGGATGTGGGCTGAAGGCACAGGCAAATAAACCGCACAGTTCCTAACTTCCTGTCAGCCTGACCTCGGTATCAGGGAAAGTTATGGAGCAATTGATCCTGAGGGAGATCACACGGCACGTGCATGGCAATCAGGCGATCAGACCCAGCCAGCTCGGGTTCACAAAGGGCAGGTCGTGCTTGTCCAACCTCATCTCCTTCTACGACTGGGTGACCGGACTGGTAGATGAGGGAAAGGCTGTTGATGTAGTCTACCTGGACTTCAGCAAAGCCTTTGACACGGTCTCCCACAGTACTCTCCTGCAGAAGCTGTCAGCCCATGGTGTGGGCAGGTTCACTCTTTTTTGGGTTGAGAATTGGCTAGAGGGCTGTGCCCAGCGGGTAGTGGTTAATGGAGTCAAGTCCAGCTGGCGTCCTGTCACGAGTGGTGTCCCCCAAGGGTCGGTATTGGGGCCCATCTTGTTTAATATCTTTCTTGATGACCTGGATGAGGGGATTGAGTGTACTCTCAGTAAGTTTGTGGATGACACCAAGTTGTTAGGATGTGTCGATCTGCCTGGGGGTAGGGAGGCCCTTCAGCGGGATCTGGATAGGCTGAACAGCTGGGCTGAGGTCAATGGGATGAGGTTCAATAAGGCCAAGTGCCGGGTCCTGCACTTTGGCCACAATAACCCCATGCAATGCTATAGGCTTGAGGCAGAATGGCTTGAAGAGTGTATAGAGGAAAAGGACCTGGGGGTGTTGGTTGATGCTCACATCAAATCGGACCCTTAGGTTTAATCCCCTCTATAACCAGAGTTTGGAATGTGATGAATACGCGTGTGCTATACCTATAAATACGTATTCGTTTCTCTCTTTGGTGCGCATGTTTGGTGGAGAGATCCCCCATGCACCCAGCGCTGTAATGAAGGGAATACCTGCTTGACATATTGCATTGGTGTGTCAAGTTACTAGGTTGGATTTCTCAGCATCAAACCTGGGTTTGAACCTCCAGGGATGGGGCACCACAGCTCTGTGGGTAGCTATGCCAGCACCTCAGCACTCTGAGTAAAGAATTTCTTCGTAATATCTAACCTACATCTCCCCTCCTTTAGTTTAAGTCCCTTTCCTCTTGTCCTGTTGACCAATTATTTGCCACTTTTTGCATTATTAAGGTGTTTGCTCAAAATTACAGTTCCTCTTATAACTTCCAAAAGTGCTCTTTATAATAAATATCCCCCCAGCCCACAGCACTTCCACGATAAGAGCAACATCCTTGAAGTAGTGGCACAAATACAAAACAGCAAACCATCAGCAGACAGGAAAGCTGGAAAGCTATCCAAAATCATTTCATTTTACTTATAGTTCCACAAAAGCTCACTGCCATTGGGGCAGAAGGCACCTCCTGCCGCAGCAGCCCCACGCGGGGTGGGGTACTCCGTGGAAACCCACCCTCCCTTCATTGGCAATGGTTTCATCTGCCCCCCGCCCCACGCCGGGATCATGGGACCGCCCAACCGCCATTGCGCCTCCGTCCCGCCCTTCTCCCCCCAGATTTCGCGCCAAACTGCTCCCGGTGGGCGGGGGCGGAACGCCGCGACCAATCGGCGGCAGAGGGTCGGTCGCGCGCTTCCAGCGGGGGCGGGACGGAGTGGCCGTCAGGGCCAATCGGCGGCCAGGCGCCGCGGGAGGGCCAATCGGAAGCGAGCTGCGCTGCCATCCGGGGTCCGCCGGGCGCTGCTTTTGCCGCGAAAAAGTCGGTGGTGCGCGGGGTGCTTTGGGGGCTCGGTAATAGGGCGGGGGTGCCCGGTTCTGAGTGTGTGCTCGCCCCGCAAGTGCAGCGCCGTCATCATGTCGGGCTTTGACGAGCCCGGTATTTACTACAGCGACAGCTTTGGGGTGGAAGCATCGGCGGATGAGGGGCAAGTGCGGAAGTCCCAATTGCAGCGGCGCTTTAAGGAGTTCCTGCGGCAGTATCGCGTGGGGACGGACCGGACTGGCTTCACCTTCAAATACAGGTGCTGTGCGGCGTGTAGCAGCGCTGATCTGCTCTTCCTGTGGAGCGCAGAGAGCTCCCTGTGGGGTGGGTGGTGCCTGCTGTCCTAGGGCTGATGGCACATGTCAGTGGGTTTGGGGTGGAAGGTTTGCCCGTGTCCCTCTGATTCCCTTAGTGCTGTTTTCCTCGCGTGCTTTTCTCTGAGGCTTCCCCACAGAGTCCTGTGGGTAGCACTGACCCATAAAACCCTGTGCCTGCTGCCTCGCAGGGATGAGCTCAAGCGGCACTACAACCTGGGCCAGTACTGGGTGGAGGTGGAGATGGAGGACCTGGCCAGCTTTGATGAGGATCTCGCCGACTATCTGTACAAGCAGCCTGCTGAGCACCTGCAGCTGGTAAGGGATGGAAGCACAGAATTGTAGGGGTTGGAAGGGACCTCTAGAGATCATTGAGTCCAGCTCCCTGCCAGAGCAGCTCCCTAGCTCAGGTTGCACATTTAGGCGTCCAGGCGGAGTCTCCAGAGAAGGAAACTCCACCGCCTCTCTGTGCAGCCTGCGCCAGTGCTCCGTCACTGCACTGAGAAGAAGGGCTGTGTGATGTGCTGATGTGGTGTGAGGATGGTCCTGACAGCTGTTGTCTTTATAGCTGGAAGAAGCAGCGAAGGAGGTGGCGGATGAGGTCACTCGTCCTCGTCCCACTGGGGAAGAAACTCTCCAGGACATACAGGTCATGCTGAGGTCCGATGCCAATGCGGCCAACATCCGCAGCCTGAAGGTAAGCCTGAAAGACCACAGTCCCACAAATGTAGGAAGCGTCAGCGCGTTTCCTTAGCACCGTGAGTTTCCTATCCGTCCTCCAGCTGTATTTACCTCCCTTTCTCTTCCCTCCCAGTCTGATCAGATGTCCCACCTTGTGAAGATCCCTGGCATTGTCATTGCGGCAACCCCTGTGAGAGCCAAAGCCACCAGAATCGCCATCCAGTGCCGCAGCTGTCGCAACACCATCAACAACATCGCAGTGCGCCCAGGCCTGGAGGGCTACGCTCTGCCCAGGAAATGCAACACGTGAGAGCTGACCTGGGGCTGTGGGGGGCCGGCAGTGGGGCAGAATGAGCTGTGAGTTGTATGGGCTGGAAGGGACCTCTGGAGATTATCTCGTCCAGTCTCTTGTAAAAACAATTTCCCTGGAGTGGATTGGAGAGGGAAGGATCCAGGTGCATTTTGAGTATCTCCAGAGAAGGAGACTCCACCACAGCCTCCCTGGGCAGCCTGTTCCAGTGTTCTGTCACTCTCACAGCAGTTTTTCCTCTAATTTGTATGGAACTTCCTATGTTCCAGTTTGTGCCCATTTCCCCTTGTCCTGTCACTGGGCACCGCTGATAATAGCCTGGCCTCTCCGTTTGTCTCCTCCCACATTAGAGAAGTATAAGCTTTGAAAAGATCCCTTCTCAGTCTTCTCTTTCTCAGGCAGATCAGTCCCAGGGCTCTCAGCCTTTCTTCCTAAGGGAGATGCTCCAGGCCTCTCACCTCTCAGTAGCCCTCTGCTGGGCTGTCTCTAGAAGTTTCCAGTCTTTTTTTTGAACTGGAGAACACTAGTTGCCCCATAATTCTGCTTTCAGCTCCTCTCCTGGCTTTCTTACAAAATTCTTATCCCATTCAAGCAAACTTCTTGCTTCCACATCCCCCTCCCTGGTGGGCTGTTTTGCATTACATTCTATAAGGGTACTTTGCTCCTAATTTCCAAATCCTGCTTTACAGCTTTTGCTGCCTGCACGAATTGCAAGCATTAGGCTGCTGCCGTGCTGCTGCATTCACGTGGGCTGATCCTGATGGACTGTGTCTTTGAACTCAAGCCTACTCGTATTTATTTTCTCTGACTTATCTCTAAAGCAGCCTGAGAGGCCTTTGGGATAGGCACTGCTCCTGCCTGGCTCCTGGTTCCTTGGCTGCACAAGTGGGTCAGCACAGCTGCTGTGCAGCCTCTCTCTTCCTTTCCAGTGGGATTTTTCCTCCCTTGTGTTTTATCCTCCCCAAAAGCCCTATGGCTGCCTGCAGGGAGTCAGGCACTGATGGCCCTCTGTGGAGGAGCCAGCAGGATAAAGAGCTGCTCCCCATCTCTCAGAGCTTGCACTAGAGCAGTGCAAATAGGCAGAGCCAATGTCTCAAGAGACTCTGAGGTTGATGGCAGCCTTGTCACCCTGTTAATTGCTTTCTCACCAGAAACCACTTAACATTGGCCTCATGCACGAGGTTATAAAGAATATGCCCTGTCAAGGCATTGAGTCTATACTGTTACCTTCTGTGTCATTAATGAGTTACCTTGTGCTTGCTTTTAGCTAGCAGGGGAGAGGGGAGAGGGAGGTGCTTCTGGGAGTTTTCAGGGGGAGCATTGCTGTGCTTTGGGTTTGTGCTGATGCTCTGACATGTTGAAGGCAAGTGGGGGTTTGGAGACCTTTTGGGCTGGTGACAGTGTCTTTCTGACCTGAGAGGGGTGGGCTCTGTGTGCTGTGACCCCTGTCCACGCGCCCGGTGCTGCCCCTGGCTGACTTCTCCCCATTGATCTCTGCACAGAGAACAGGCCGGCCGCCCCAAGTGCCCGCTGGATCCATATTTCATCATGCCAGACAAGTGCAAGTGTGTCGACTTCCAGATATTCTGAAGCTGCAGGAGTCCCCTGATGCTGTGCCACATGGGGAGATGCCCCAGCACCTGCAGCTGTACTGTGACAGGTGACATCTGGGTGTCTGGGTGGGCTACATGGTAGTATCATTAAGGTTGGAAAATGCCACTAAGATCATCTTGTCCAACTGTGCTGGTGGTGCCATAGTTTTCCCCCACCACCATCCTTTGCTTTCCTCTTTTAATCCCTTTAGGTATTTGTGTGACAAAGTTGTCCCAGGGAACAGAGTCACCATCATGGGCATCTACTCCATCAAGAAGTCTGCCCAGAGCAAGAACAAAAGCCTGGACCACGTGGGAGTGGGCATCCGAAGCGCTTACATCCGTGTGGTGGGCATCCAGGTGGACGTGGAGGGCTCAGGTGAGGGCTGATTTTGGTGCCTGTTGGGAGAGCCCTCTTCCTGAACAGCAAGATCTGTATGAAATCCCAGCCTGTGTCCTTTTCTGCTTACTTAACAAAAGGTTCAATTCTGGTCAGGGATGTCTGGCTTCCTGGGTGCTGTATACCCAAGTGTCCTGTATGGTTTTGTCTCAGTGGTGCTAAAAGATGAAGCTTCAGCCTGAGTCCTCCAGGGTATTTCAGTACTTGCATCTTATTGATCTTTGTGGGAATTCACTAAACCATCCCTGAGGATCTGGGCTGAAGTCAACGGTTAAAATTGAGCTATGTATTTGAAGTGTGGTTCTGACTGTAATCTCTCGCCGCAGACGTGGCCCGGACTGAGGAAAAACGGCCGTGGAACGCGGCCCTGCGCATTGTGATGGTGGTGCTGATGTCACGGCGATGCCAACGGTCACAGCCCTGGCCCGGGGATGGCAGTGCCCCCGTGGTGCTGGGGGCCCCGACGGGTGGGCTCGGTATGCCCACGTTGCCCCACGGGGCTGCGCTGGGTGGCAGTGAGCTCCAGGGGGGACTTGGAGGCACGGCGACTCACAGGTGGTCGCTGGATGTGGGCTGAAGGCACAGGCAAATAAACCGCACAGTTCCTAATTTCCAAACGCCACCCATTGTTTTCAACATGGTTTTTAACAACCCATTGTATCTTTCAATTTTACCAGAAGCTGGTGCATGATAGGGGATATGATAAATCCATTCAATGCCATGATCTTTGGCCCAATTACTTACAAGAGAATTTTTGAAATGAGTCCCATTATCTGACTCAATTCTTTTTGGAGTGCCATGTCACCACAGGACTTGCTTCTCAAGACCTAGAATGGTGTTTCGGGTGGTAGCATGGGGTACTGCATATGTTTCAAGTCACCCAGTGGTTGCTTCCACCATGGTAAGCACGTAATGCTTGCCATTGCGAGTTCGTGGCAAGGTGATATAATCAACCGGCCTCGCCTCCCCATATTTATACTTTTGCCATCTTCCTTCCCCCCAAAGAGGTTTCATCCTCTTGACTTGTTTAATTGTGGCGCGTGTATCCAGTCATGGATAACCTGTGCAATAGCGTCCATAGTTAAGTCCACCCCTCGGTCTCTAGCCCACTTACATGTTGCACCTCTTCCTTGATGGCCTGAGGTCTCATGGGCCCATCGAGCTAAAAATAATTCACTCTTATGTTGCCAGTCCAAGTCTACTTGAGCCATCTTTACTTTGTCAGCTCGATCTACCTGATGGTTATTCTGTTGTTCTTCAGTTGCCCAGCTTTTAGGAACATGAGCATCAACATGGTGCACCTTTACAACCATATTCTTTACTCGGGCAACAGTATCTTTCCACAGTTCGGCAGCCCAAATAGGTTTACCCCTCCCTTACCAGCCATTTTGTTCCCATTGCTGTAACCACCCCCATAAAGCATTTGCCACCATCCGTGAGTCAGTGTAAAGATAAAGCACTGGCCACCTCTCTCGTTCAGGAATATCTAAGGCCAGTTGGACAGCCTTTACCTCTGCAAATTGGCTTGATTTTCCTTTTCCTTCAGTGGCCTCTGCAACTTGTCGCGTGGGGCTCCACACAGCACATTTCCATCTGCGGTGCTTACCCACAATGCGACACGATCCATCTGTGAACAGGGCATATCTCTTCTCATCTTCTGGTAGTTCATTATATGGTGGGGCCTCTTTAGCACGTGATACCTCCTCTGCTGGTGTTGTTCCAAACTTTTTACCTTCAGGCCAGTCCATGATCACTTCTAGGATCCCTGGATGACTGAGGTTCCCCATCCGAGCTCGCTGTGTAATCAGCGCAATCCACTTACTCCAAGTGGCATCAGTAGCGTGATGGGTGGAGGGAACCTTTCCTTTGAACATCCAGTTCAGCACTGGCAGTCGAGGTGCCAGAAGGAGCTGTGTTTCAGTACCGATCACTTCGGAAGCAGCTCGAACCCCCTCGTACGCGGCTAAGATCTCCTCAGTTGGAGTGTAGCGCTCCTCAGACCCCCTGTATGCTCGACTCCAGAAACCAAGGGGTCGGCCTCGGGTCTCTCCAGAAGCTCTTTGCCACAAACTCCAAGTGGGACCTTCCTTTCCAGCAGCAGTGTAGAGGATGTTCTTTACATCCTGTCCCGTCCGCACTGGCCCCAGGGCCACGGCACGGGCTATCTCCTGCTTAATTTGCTCAAAAGCCTGCTGCTGCTCATGGCCCCATACAAAATCGTTCTTCTTCCGTGTCACCCGAAAGAGAGGGCTCACAATGAGACTGTAGTTTGGAACATGCATTCTCCAAAAGCCCACTACACCCAGAAAAGCTTGGGTCTCTGTCTTACTAGTGGGTGGAGACATAGCAATGATTTTGTCAATCACATCTGTAGGGATGTGACAACGTCCATCTTGCCACTTTATACCTAGGAACTGAATTTCCTGTGCAGGCCCTTTCACTTTGCTTTGCTTAATAGCGAAGCCAGCTCGCAGGAGGATTTGGATAATTTTCTCTCCTGTCTCGAAAACTTCCCCTGCTGTATTGCCCCACACAATGATGTCATCAATGTATTGTAAGTGCTCAGGAGCACCGCCCTGTTCCAATGCAGTTTGGATCAACCCATGGCAAATGGTTGGGCTGTGCTTCCACCCCTGGGACAAACGGTTCCAGGTGTACTGAACGCTCCAGGGGAAAGCAAACTGCGGCCTGCATTCTGTGGCCAGAGGAGTTGAAAAGAAGGCATTGGCAATGACAGTGGTGGCATATCACTTGGCTGCTTTTGACTCCAGTTCGTACTGGAGTTGAAGAATGTCCGGCACAGCAGCACTCAGTGGGGGTGTGACTTCATTCAGGCCACGGTAATCTACCGTCAGCCTCCATTCTCCACTGGCTTTACGCACCGGCCATATGGGGCTTTTAAACGGGGAGTGAGTTTTGCTGATCACTCCCTGGCTCTCTAGCTGACGAATCAGGTTATGAATGGGGAGCAAGGAATCCCTGTTAGTGCGGTACTGCCGTCTGTGCACCGTTTTTGTAGCAGTCGGCACATGTTGCTCCTCCACTTGTAGCAACCCCACAACAGATGGATCTTCTGACAGGCCAGGCAAAGCAGACAGCTGCTTAATGTTATCTGCATCCACAGCAGCTATTCCAAAAGCCCATTGATACTCCTTGGGATCCTTAAAATATCCCCTTTTGAGGTAATCAATACCAAGTATACATGGAGCCCCTGGGCCATTCACAATAGGATGTTTTTGCCAGTCTTTACCAGTGAGACTTATTTCAGCCTCCAACTTGGTCAGCTCTAGGGAACCCCCAGTCACCCCAGAAATATAGATTAATTCTGTCCCTTGGTGACCTGAGGGCATTAGAGTGCAGTGTGCACCAGTGTCCACCAATGCCTTATATTTTTGTGGTTCTGATGTGCCAGACCATCGAATCCACGCAGTCCAGTGCACTCTATCATCCCTTTCCCCACCCTAGCTGGGGGGCACGGGCTATTGTGGCTGGTAGGTACCTCGCTCAGTTCTGAAGGAGTACCGTTCAGACAGGAGGACATCTCGCTCAGACAGGAGGGTGTCTCTTTCAGGTTGGAGGGCATCTTGCACAAACCGGAGACCATCTTGTTGCACAAACTGGAGACCATCTTGTTGAGACTGAGGGTTGTTGAGTTCGGACTGGAGGGCATCTCTTTCAGGCTGGAGGGCGTCTTTCTCAAACTGAAAAGCGACTTGCTTGGTCTGGAGGGTGTCTAGATCAGACTGGAGGCTGTCTAAATTGGTCAGGAGAGTTTGATTGTCAAATAAAAGACTCTCTTTCTGGATCTGGACACTATCCCTCTCGGCTCGGAGACTCTCTCGCTCTATTTCAGAAACTCTGTGCCTCTCTGGGATAGTATTGAATAAGGTCCGATTGGCATAAGCCAGACCCCAAATAATTTGGGCCTCCTCAGTTCTGTCTGAGCCGCAACATTCCTGTCTCAAATATCTGCTTAGGTTCTCAGGATCTTGCAGGTGTTCAGGGAAAAGGTCTCAGTATGTTCTGAGGATTACAACGGAAAAAAAACATGAAATGCAGCCCCTTTAAGAGCAGTTTAAAAAGCGAGAGCATTTTTTTCTTCTTCTTCTTTACTGAAAGAAGCTAGCAGCACCCAAAAAAGTTTACAAATATCCCAGAACAACTGGCAGTACGCCCAGACTTCAAGGTCATGTTCATAGATTCATAGATTCATTAGGTTGGAAACGACCTACAAGATCACCTAGTCCATCCATCCTGTCTCCACCATCCATACCCACCAAGCTACTATATCAAATCCCTCAGCACCTCATCTAAACACTTCTAGAACAGTGCTAGGGACTCAGTTTCTATCACAAGGGGATTGAGTGTACCCTCAGTAAGTTTGAGGATGACACCAAATTGGGAGGATCTTTCAATCTGCCTGGGTCTAGGGAGGCCTTTCAGAGGGAGCTGGACAAGCTGAACAGCTGGGCTGAGGTCAATGGGATGAGGTTCAATAAGACCTAGTGCCGGGTCCTGCACTTTGGCCACAATAACCCCATGCAATGCTATAGGCCTGGGGCAGAATGGCTTGAAGAGTGTATAGAGGAAAAGGACCTGGGGGTGCTGGTTGATGCTCGGCTCAACATGAACCGGCAGTGTGCCCAGGTGGCCAAGAAGGCCAATGGCATCCTGGCCTCTATCAGAAATAGCGTGGCCAGGAGGAGCAGGGAGGAGATCGTCCCCCTGTACTCAGCTCTGGTGCGGCCGCACCTCAAGTACTGTGTTCAGTTTTGGGCCCCTCACTACAAGAGAGACATCGAGGCACTGGAGCGTGTTCAGAGAAGGGCAACCAAACTGGTGAGGGGTCTGGAGCACAAGTCTTATGAGGAGCGGCTGAGGGAGCTGGGATTGTTTAGCCTGGAGAAAAGGAGGCTCAGAGGAGACCTCATCGCACTCTACCGCTTCCTGAAGGGAGGCTGTGGTGAGGAGGGGATCGGCCTCTTCTCCCAGATAACTGATGACAGGACGAGAGGGAATGGCCACAAGTTGCGCCGGTGAAGATTTAGATTAGATTTGAGGAAGAATTTTTTTCTCTGGAAGAGTGGTCAGGCACAGGAATGGCCTGCCTAGGGAGGTGGTTGAGGCACCGTCGCTAGTGCTGTTCCAGAAGCATTTAGATGAGGTGCTGAGGGATTTGAATTAGTAGCTTGGTGGGTAGGGATGGTGGTGAGAGAATGGTTGGACTAGATATTTTGTGGGTCCTTTCCAACCTAATGAATCTATGAATCTATGAGATCCAAGAGGTCGGAATGCAAAAGATCCTCCCGCTCTGCTCTGCGCTGGTGAGGCCTCGCCTGGAGTACTGCTTCCGGTTCTGGGCTCCCCGGTAAAAACACACAGGGATCTCTTGGACAGAGTCAGCGGAGGGCCACAAAGGTGATAGAGGGCGCGGAGCACCTTCCTTGTGAGGAGAGGCTGAGAGGCCTGGCGCTGTTCAGCCCTAAGAAAAGAAGACTCAGAGGAGATCTGATCCACGTCTATCAATATCTGAGAAGCGGGAGGCAAAGGGATGAGGCCAGACTCTTCTCAGCAGTGTGTGGCAATAGCATGAGTGGAAACGGCCACAAACTGAAGCGTAGGAAGTTCTGCACCAACGTGCCTGAGAGCTTCTCCACAGTGCAGTGATGGAGCACTGGAGCTGCCCAGAGAGGTGCTGAAGTCTCCTTCCCTGGAGACATTCAAACCCGCCTGGACTGGGTGCAGGTGCTCTGCTGGATGTCGGAGAGGAGAAATCCAAAGAAACCTTCCTGTCTCCAAGGCTGGGGCGTCCACCACATCTCTGGGCAACCTGTCCCTGTGCTTTACTGTCCTGTTTTCTTACGTTCAGTCTAAATCTGCCCTCATTCAGTTTGAAGCTACTTCCCACTGTCTCGTCACAGCAGAGCTCCTCTGAAGAGCCTGCCCCCTTCTCTCTTACAGCCCCCCTTCACATACTGAAAGGCTGCTATCCGTTCTCCCCAGAGCCTTCCTCTTCTCGGAGGCAGAGGTGATGGGCACAGCACAGGGCTCGACATCCAGGCCGGTGCTGCAGCCAGATCACCTCGGACTACGACGAGGGACCGATCAGGGAGAACCTCCTCTGGTCCGTCACCGTCTTCTCCTTGTCCTCGTGTAACAGAGTGGAAACAGAGACATTTTGCATTTTGCAGAAACTGTAGAAACTAAGAGTACAAATTTGCAGCGACTCCTAGAAGAGTATCTAGTTTCGGAATCATGAAAACGGCTTCTCTACAGTAAAGACAACTGCAAATCCTCCAGATGGTGGTTGCAGCACCTTAGTGTCTCTGTTTATGCTTGTAAAGAGAAGCAGAAATAGAGGCAAGTTGGTTTTTTGGGGTACACCGCGAAGGACGGTAATCCTTGTACATGGCAAAAAAGGTGCTGTTCCCTGCTGATTTATCTGTTGGGCCAGATGTGTTACACAAACAGAGAGCAGAACTTAGAAGTGGGGGTGGGCATAAATCAAACTAATAAGCTCGTCGATAAGAAAGCAGGAGGGACATTCTGTTGTCCCAGCAAGACAACCCTACAGATGTCTCTCCTCAACAAAGATGAGGAGCTCTCCCCCTTTCAAGGTTTCAGAATTCACATCAAAACGGACCCTTAGGTTTAACCCCCTCTATAACCAGAGTTTGGAATGTGATGAATGCGCGTGTGCTATACCTAAAAATACGTATTCGTTTCTCTCTTTGGTGCGCATGTTTGGTGGAGAGATCCCCCATGCACCCAGCGCTGTAATGAAGGGAATACCTGCTTGACATATTGCATTGGTGTGTCAGGCTCCTAGGTCAGATTTCTCAGCGTCAATTGGCGAGCCATGCAGGAGCCTCTCTGCTCAGCTACAGGACCCGCTGAGAGGGGGACTCCCCGGGCACGCATCGGCAACTTGTCTGGAGGCCATGTGAGCGTGGGTGGAAAGACCACCGAGACCGTGCAGCCCGACCAGCAGGCACCTCATGGCTGGGACCACAGCGAAGCACGTCCCTCAGCGCAGCACTTCATCCCTCCAGCTCTCTGCCCCCTTGGGAGGTAGATCTGCGCACAGCCCGAGGAGCACTGGGTGCAGGCGCTGCTGGAGCGCTTCCACGCACACACAGCCTGACCCTGCCCTGCTCTCCCGACACTGCACTCGGTCCCCAGCACCACGCACGCAGCACAGCACGTGAACTGCACCTTTTTATGGACTTTTTTCTTTATTTATTGAAGTAAAATATATCAAAGTTAAATGTAAAATATTTAAATTACGTATTGAAGTTAAATGTATATAGGTTAATTTAAAACTATTTAAACTATCGAAGCTAAATTTAAAATATATAAATTATCGAAGCTAAATTTAAAATATTATAATTATCAAAGCTAAATGTAAAACATTTAAAGTATCAAAGCTAAATGTAAAACATCTAAAGTATCAAAGCTAAGCTAAAAACTTTTAAATTATCGAAGCTAACTACTTTCCTAAGAAGAGGAGAACAATGTAAAATGAGAGAATAACTGAGGAAAGAGAACTGGAGGGTCGGGGCGGTGAGGGTGCTGAGCCCTGCAGTGCTCCCAGACTTCTGGTGGTGTTCCCAGCAGCAGGTGGTTGTCGAGCAGTGGGGAAGGTGGACCTCTTGTGCTGGAGCCGAGGTGCCAGGAGCCGGAGTGCTGCGCCAGGGCTCAGTCTGAAGAAGCAGCGAGGTGCACGCAGATGAGCTCAGGCGCACATCTCGGTGCCCATCGGGGCTCCAAGCGGGAGGACCTCTCCCGAGGACGTATGGCCACGTCCCTACGGGGACAGCGCTTCTTACCGCTGTCTGTATCGACGCAGTTGGCGCACTCCCACGAGTCACTGCTGTCCGTGACGGTGGAGCAAAAGTGGTGGGTCCCGCGGGACCCGCAGGATCGACAGAGCAGCAACCTCCAGGGCCTGGGGGAGCAACGGGAGACGGAGCCTTACGGTCACATGGGGTCCCAGGGCTGTGGGGTGCCAGCCCCGGGGTGGTCCGTGCCACTCCCAGCCCGCTGGCCGACACTGAGCTAGCAGGGCACAGCTTGCGTGGTGCTGAGCTCGGCATCCCGGCCGACCTCCATCCCAGCTGGAAGGAGGGGACGAAGGCGCCAGGTCGCCGCGGCTTTGAGTGCGGAGCACACTCATCCCGCGGTCCCACTGTACCCCCGTCCATTCGGGCACAGGCACGTGCCAGCACTGCAGGAGCTGTTCTGCTGGGAGAGCTCTTGGCAGTCTTCCTCCTCATCCGACTCTGGATCCCTTGTGGGGGAGAGCCGGGGACAGCTGAGTGTGGTGCCAGGGGAGGCGAGAGGGGGCCGGGCAGTGGCAGGGGGCCGTGCGCTTACATGCTGGGGATTTGGATTCCAAGTCTAAACATCTCCGTCCTGATGTTCTCCACGTCCCAGCAGAACAGGCAGTGGAAGCGGTGCTGGCCAGCGATCCGAGCTTGGCGCTGAGGAAAGGGGAACTGCTATCGGCTGGGGGCCGTGCGCATCAGCCCAGGGCTGGGGACGAAGCCAGGCTTCCAGGGCCGGGCGGTGCTGCGGGTGATGCTGCGGTCAGGGGGCAGCGGTGCTTACTTGGACGCAGTAGCGGTGGAAGTGGGCGGTGTTGCAGTCAGGGCACGTCAGCGTGTTGAAACTGAGACGTTCCTCCACCGCCTCCATACAAACGGTGCACTGCCGGTGCTCCTGGGGCACCGGCCTCGCCTGCTGCTTCGGCGCGTGCAGCCAGCAGAAGGACCTGCGGGGCGGATGGAGGTGGCAGCTCAGCACCCTGCCCCATCCGCCCCGCAGCTGCGGCCCCTCGGGGTGCCCGCACTCACCGGTACTCCCCAAAAAACTGGGAGACGCAGCCGCGTTCTCTTCCACACGGGAAGTGGAAGGTGCGGGAGCAATTCTCGTGCTGGCAGCGGACCGAGGCGCCCCGGTGCCTGCAGATGCAGCACTTCTGTGGGGACAGCAGCGTGGGGCCGGGCATCAGCGCCGTGCAGCTCCAGGCAGCGCTTGCCCGGCAGAGCACGGCGCGTTCTGGCGTGCCACGTGGCTGGGGACCCCGTCGCACCCATCTGTGCGGCGACGGGTGTTTCGAGACAAAGAGGGCTCTGCGGGAGCCTCCCGGCCACGTGGCACGGGGACCGAGCGGGGGACACGTCGCCCTGTTCACCTTCCGTGCCGCACACCGCAGCGCCTTCTGGATGTCGGGGAGCAGGAACCCGAAGAAACCTTCGTGCTCTGCACCGCGGCGGCTCAGCTTTCTGGCGTGGCACTGCCGGAGGCAAACGGGGACCTGCTGCTGCACCTGGGGGCGGCAGCTGGCCCGGGGCTGGGGGCCAGGCTCCTGGCGTTGGGGCTCACCAGGCAGTTCTCGTGGAAGCGCAGACAGCCACGCCGGCACATCCCTCCGAATATGTAGGGGTCATCGTCCGGCCGCTTGCAGAGCCCGCACCCTGCCACGGGAACGGCAGCACCGTCACCCCAAGCGTGGCAGAGGCGCATCCCTGCTGGGGATGCGGGAGTGCTCCGCACTCACCTTTCGCCTCTTCAACGCGCTGCTTTTTGGCAGGGGTTGGCCCCTGATCAGGTCTTTCCAGCGCCCTGCGCCGTGCTGCAGGGCGGCGGGCGACAGCAGAGGGCTGTGGCGCCCCGGGGCGTTGAGGCTTCAGCACCATAGCAGGGTCCACCCTGGAGCAAAGCACCGGAGCTGCTTGCTCGCCGCAGACGTGGCCCGGACTGAGGAAAAACGGCCGTGGAACGCGGCCCTGCGCATTGTGATGGTGGTGCTGATGTCACGGCGATGCCAACGGTCACAGCCCTGGCCCGGGGATGGCAGTGCCCCCGTGGTGCTGGGGGCCCCGACGGGTGGGCTCGGTATGCCCACGTTGCCCCACGGGGCTGCGCTGGGTGGCAGTGAGCTCCAGGGGGGACTTGGAGGCACGGCGACTCACAGGTGGTCGCTGGATGTGGGCTGAAGGCACAGGCAAATAAACCGCACAGTTCCTAACTTCCTGTCAGCCTGACCTCGGTATCAGGGAAAGTTACGGAGCAATTGATCCTGAGGGAGATCACACGGCACGTGCATGGCAATCAGGCGATCAGACCCAGCCAGCTCGGGTTCACAAAGGGCAGGTCGTGCTTGTCCAACCTCATCTCCTTCTACGACTGGGTGACCGGACTGGTAGATGAGGGAAAGGCTGTTGATGTAGTCTACCTGGACTTCAGCAAAGCCTTTGACACGGTCTCCCACAGTACTCTCCTGCAGAAGCTGTCAGCCCATGGTGTGGGCAGGTTCACTCTTTTTTGGGTTGAGAATTGGCTAGAGGGCCGTGCCCAGCGGGTAGTGGTTAATGGAGTCAAGTCCAGCTGGCGTCCTGTCACGAGTGGTGTCCCCCAAGGGTCGGTATTGGGGCCCATCTTGTTTAATATCTTTCTTGATGACCTGGATGAGGGGATTGAGTGTACTCTCAGTAAGTTTGTGGATGACACCAAGTTGTTAGGATGTGTCGATCTGCCTGGGGGTAGGGAGGCCCTTCAGCGGGATCTGGATAGGCTGAACAGCTGGGCTGAGGTTAATGGGATGAGGTTCAATAAGGCCAAGTGCCGGGTCCTGCACTTTGGCCACAATAACCCCATGCAATGCTATAGGCTTGAGGCAGAATGGCTTGAAGAGTGTATAGAGGAAAAGGACCTGGGGGTGTTGGTTGATGCTCACATCAAATCGGACCCTTAGGTTTAATCCCCTCTATAACCAGAGTTTGGAATGTGATGAATACGCGTGTGCTATACCTATAAATACGTATTCGTTTCTCTCTTTGGTGCGCATGTTTGGTGGAGAGATCCCCCATGCACCCAGCGCTGTAATGAAGGGAATACCTGCTTGACATATTGCATTGGTGTGTCAAGTTACTAGGTTGGATTTCTCAGCATCAAACCTGGGCTTGAACCTCCAGGGATGGGGCACCACAGCTCTGTGCGTAGCTATGCCAGCACCTCAGCACTCTGAGTAAAGAATTTCTTCGTAATATCTAACCTACATCTCCCCTCCTTTAGTTTAAGTCCCTTTCCTCTTGTCCTGTTGACCAATTATTTGCCACTTTTTGCGTTATTAAGGTGTTTGCTCAAAATTACAGTTCCTCTTATAACTTCCAAAAGTGCTCTTTATAATAAATATCCCCCCAGCCCACAGCACTTCCACGATAAGAGCAACATCCTTGAAGTAGTGGCACAAATACAAAACAGCAAACCATCAGCAGACAGGAAAGCTGGAAAGCTATCCAAAATCATTTCATTTTACTTATAGTTCCACAAAAGCTCACTGCCATTGGGGCAGAAGGCACCTCCTGCCGCAGCAGCCCCACGCGGGGTGGGGTACTCCGTGGAAACCCACCCTCCCCTCCTTGGCAATGGTTTCATCTGCCCCCCGCCCCACGCCGGGATCATGGGACCGCCCAACCGCCATTGCGCCTCCGTCCCGCCCTTCTCCCCCCAGATTTCGCGCCAAACTGCTCCCGGTGGGCGGGGGCGGAACGCCGCGACCAATCGGCGGCAGAGGGTCGGTCGCGCGCTTCCAGCGGGGGCGGGACGGAGTGGCCGTCAGGGCCAATCGGCGGCCAGGCGCCGCGGGAGGGCCAATCGGAAGCGAGCTGCGCTGCCATCCGGGGTCCGCCGGGCGCTGCTTTTGCCGCGAAAAAGTCGGTGGTGCGCGGGGTGCTTTGGGGGCTCGGTAATAGGGCGGGGGTGCCCGGTTCTGAGTGTGTGCTCGCCCCGTAAGTGCAGCGCCGTCATCATGTCGGGCTTTGACGAGCCCGGTATTTACTACAGCGACAGCTTTGGGGTGGAAGCATCGGCGGATGAGGGGCAAGTGCGGAAGTCCCAATTGCAGCGGCGCTTTAAGGAGTTCCTGCGGCAGTATCGCGTGGGGACGGACCGGACTGGCTTCACCTTCAAATACAGGTGCTGTGCGGCGTGTAGCAGCGCTGATCTGCTCTTCCTGTGGAGCGCAGAGAGCTCCCTGTGGGGTGGGTGGTGCCTGCTGTCCTAGGGCTGATGGCACATGTCAGTGGGTTTGGGGTGGAAGGTTTGCCCGTGTCCCTCTGATTCCCTTAGTGCTGTTTTCCTCGCGTGCTTTTCTCTGAGGCTTCCCCACAGAGTCCTGTGGGTAGCACTGACCCATAAAACCCTGTGCCTGCTGCCTCACAGGGATGAGCTCAAGCGGCACTACAACCTGGGCCAGTACTGGGTGGAGGTGGAGATGGAGGACCTGGCCAGCTTTGATGAGGATCTCGCCGACTATCTGTACAAGCAGCCTGCTGAGCACCTGCAGCTGGTAAGGGATGGAAGCACAGAATTGTAGGGGTTGGAAGGGACCTCTAGAGATCATTGAGTCCAGCTCCCTGCCAGAGCAGCTCCCTAGCTCAGGTTGCACATTTAGGCGTCCAGGCGGAGTCTCCAGAGAAGGAAACTCCACCGCCTCTCTGTGCAGCCTGCGCCAGTGCTCCGTCACTGCACTGTGAAGAAGGGCTGTGTGATGTGCTGATGTGGTGTGAGGATGGTCCTGACAGCTGTTGTCTTTATAGCTGGAAGAAGCAGCGAAGGAGGTGGCGGATGAGGTCACTCGTCCTCGTCCCACTGGGGAAGAAACTCTCCAGGACATACAGGTCATGCTGAGGTCCGATGCCAATGCGGCCAACATCCGCAGCCTGAAGGTAAGCCTGAAAGACCACAGTCCCACAAATGTAGGAAGCGTCAGCGCGTTTCCTTAGCACCGTGAGTTTCCTATCCATCCTCCAGCTGTATTTACCTCCCTTTCTCTTCCCTCCCAGTCTGATCAGATGTCCCACCTTGTGAAGATCCCTGGCATTGTCATTGCGGCAACCCCTGTGAGAGCCAAAGCCACCAGAATCGCCATCCAGTGCCGCAGCTGTCGCAACACCATCAACAACATCGCAGTGCGCCCAGGCCTGGAGGGCTACGCTCTGCCCAGGAAATGCAACACGTGAGAGCTGACCTGGGGCTGTGGGGGGCCGGCAGTGGGGCAGAATGAGCTGTGAGTTGTATGGGCTGGAAGGGACCTCTGGAGATCATCTCGTCCAGTCTCTTGCTAAAACAATTTCCCTGGAGTGGATTGGAGAGGGAAGGATCCAGGTGCATTTTGAGTATCTCCAGAGAAGGAGACTCCACCACAGCCTCCCTGGGCAGCCTGTTCCAGTGTTCTGTTACTCTAACAGCAGTTTTTCCTCTAATTTGTATGGAACTTCCTATGTTCCAGTTTGTGCCCATTTCCCCTTGTCCTGTCACTGGGCACCGCTGATAATAGCCTCGCCTCGTCCGTCTCCTCCCACATTAGAGAAGTATAAGCTTTGAAAAGATCCCTTCTCGGTCTTCTCTTTCTCAGGCAGATCAGTCCCAGGGCTCTCAGCCTTTCTTCCTAAGGGAGATGCTCCAGGCCTCTCACCTCTCAGTAGCCCTCTGCTGGGCTGTCTCTAGAAGTTCCCAGTCTTTTTTTTGAACTGGAGAACACTAGTTGCCCCATAATTCTGCTTTCAGCTCCTCTCCTGGCTTTCTTACAAAATTCTTATCCCATTCAAGCAAACTTCTTGCTTCCACATCCCCCTCCCTGGTGGGCTGTTTTGCATTACATTCTATAAGGGTACTTTGCTCCTAATTTCCAAATCCTGCTTTACAGCTTTTGCTGCCTGCACGAATTGCAAGCATTAGGCTGCTGCCGTGCTGCTGCATTCACGTGGGCTGATCCTGATGGACTGTGTCTTTGAACTCAAGCCTACTCGTATTTATTTTCTCTGACTTATCTCTAAAGCAGCCTGAGAGGCCTTTGGGATAGGCACTGCTCCTGCCTGGCTCCTGGTTCCTTGGCTGCACAAGTGGGTCAGCACAGCTGCTGTGCAGCCTCTCTCTTCCTTTCCAGTGGGATTTTTCCTCCCTTGTGTTTTATCCTCCCCAAAAGCCCTATGGCTGCCTGCAGGGAGTCAGGCACTGATGGCCCTCTGTGGAGGAGCCAGCAGGATAAAGAGCTGCTCCCCATCTCTCAGAGCTTGCACTAGAGCGGTGCAAATAGGCAGAGCCAATGTCTCAAGAGACTCTGAGGTTGATGGCAGCCTTGTCACCCTGTTAATTGCTTTCTCACCAGAAACCACTTAACATTGGCCTCATGCACGAGGTTATAAAGAATATGCCCTGTCAAGGCATTGAGTCTATACTGTTACCTTCTGTGTCATTAATGAGTTACCTTGTGCTTGCTTTTAGCTAGCAGGGGAGAGGGGAGAGGGAGGTGCTTCTGGGAGTTTTCAGGGGGAGCATTGCTGTGCTTTGGGTTTGTGCTGATGCTCTGACATGTTGAAGGCAAGTGGGGGTTTGGAGACCTTTTGGGCTGGTGACAGTGTCTTTCTGACCTGAGAGGGGTGGGCTCTGTGTGCTGTGACCCCTGTCCACGCCCCCGGTGCTGCCCCTGGCTGACTTCTCCCCATTGATCTCTGCACAGAGAACAGGCCGGCCGCCCCAAGTGCCCGCTGGATCCATATTTCATCATGCCAGACAAGTGCAAGTGTGTCAACTTCCAGATTCTGAAGCTGCAGGAGTCCCCTGATGCTGTGCCACATGGGGAGATGCCCCGGCACCTGCAGCTGTACTGTGACAGGTGACATCTGGGTGTCTGGGTGGGCTACATGGTAGTATCATTAAGGTTGGAAAACGCCACTAAGATCATCTTGTCCAACTGTGCTGGTGGTGCCATAGTTTTCCCCCACCACCATCCTTTGCTTTCCTCTTTTAATCCCTTTAGGTATTTGTGTGACAAAGTTGTCCCAGGGAACAGAGTCACCATCATGGGCATCTACTCCATCAAGAAGTCTGCCCAGAGCAAGAACAAAAGCCGGGACCACGTGGGAGTGGGCATCCGAAGCGCTTACATCCGTGTGGTGGGCATCCAGGTGGATGTGGAGGGCTCAGGTGAGGGCTGATTTTGGTGCCTGTTGGGAGAGCCCTCTTCCTGAACAGCAAGATCTGTATGAAATCCCAGCCTGTGTCCTTTTCTGCTTACTTAACAAAAGGTTCAATTCTGGTCAGGGATGTCTGGCTTCCTGGGTGCTGTATACCCAAGTGTCCTGTATGGTTTTGTCTCAGTGGTGCTAAAAGATGAAGCTTCAGCCTGAGTCCTCCAGGGTATTTCAGTACTTGCATCTTATTGATCTTTGTGGGAATTCACTAAACCATCCCTGAGGATCTGGGCTGAAGTCAACGGTTAAAATTGAGCTATGTATTTGAAGTGTGGTTCTGACTGTAATCTCTCTCCAGTTCCTCCCAGCTGCTTTGCCCAAGATCCTTGCTTTGTTTTCTTCCAGCCCCTTTCCCTCACACAGCTGTAACCAAGAGCCTGCTGTGCTGGGTTAGCAAATGCCTGCCCTCTCCACCTTTCAGACCTGGTGGCACTGGGCATGAGATGCAAGAAGGGCTTTTGGTGGTAGTGGGTGTGAGGGATACAGTGTCTTTTTCTTTGAAACACCCATTTGTTCACTGTTGCTTCGTTCTTTCCTGTGCAGGACACAGTTTTACTGGCACAGTGACCCCTCAGGAAGAGGAGGAACTTCGCCGCCTCACTGCCATGCCCAACATCTACGAGATGATTGCCAAGAGCATCGCGCCTTCCATCTATGGCAGCACCAATATCAAGAAGGCCATTGCTTGCCTCTTGTTTGGAGGCTCTCGCAAGAGGTGGGGGAAAGCCAGCTTGGTGGTTTCTACAGTCTGCCTGCCGGCAGCAGTGCTTTGTTACCAAGATAAAGGCTCACCATCTCTCCTTCATCTCCCCACCTGCTGTTCCAGGCTTCCGGATGGGCTGACCCGCAGAGGAGACATCAACTTACTGATGCTAGGTGACCCTGGGACGGCCAAATCCCAACTGCTGAAGTTTGTAGAGAAGTGTTCGCCCATCGGGGTAGGTGCTATGAGGTGTCTGCTTGTTTCTTCCATCTGCTCCCTGTGTGCCACTGAAGACCGTGGTCATGGCAGATTCCCACTCCTGCATTCCCAGCGAGAGCAGCTGGTGGAGGTGTGAACTGGAACTGCTGGTGCCAGCCTGGGGGAGATGGGGCAAAGGATAGAGGATGAGGGAGGGAGGGGGAAGCAAGTAATTAATGCCTTCAGCTGCAGTGTTGATTGGGCTGTTTGCAGACGTCCAAAGGCATTACCAGCCCCGATCAGATCAGTGGGTGCAGATCAGCAGGGGTGCTGCCTGGTCAGGACAAATGAATCTCACTGCACCTCAGGCACAGAGCTCTAAACTGAGCCCAGGCATGAAATTATATTTTCAGCTCTGTTTTCTCATAACCTCCATTAAAGTCAGCCTCTGACCGCATTGTTTCCTCAAGGGGAAAACAAAGGTAATGCAGCAACCCAGCAAAAAATGAATCACTTCATGTTCTGTACTTAATACCTGTATTTGTACGTCTGCAAACCCTCCGGTGTGTCACAACTGCTTGGTTCAAAGCTTGGGACCGTGCAGGAGTCTGTGTCTGCATCTTGCCTGCTTTTGGCATGTGCTGAGGGGTTTTCCCCTTGGGCTTTGCCTTTCCTCCCACAGCTCTAGTCGTGGCACGGCTGCTGGGTCCTGTGGTGACTGATGTGCTGTCCCTTCTTGTCCTGCACACCACTAGGTGTACACCTCAGGGAAAGGCAGCAGCGCTGCTGGTTTGACAGCCTCAGTCATCCGTGACCCTTCCTCAAGAAGCTTCTTCATGGAGGGAGGAGCCATGGTGCTGGCAGATGGGGGAGTGGTGTGCATCGATGAGTTCGACAAGGTACATAGGGTGTGCAGAGCTTGGTGCTTAGCTGACGTCTTACAGAGGTGACTGACGGTAGCTTTTTTTTCTTCCCTCCTTGTTTCTCCAACCTCGGGTGAGAAGATGCGGGAGGATGACCGTGTGGCCATCCACGAGGCCATGGAGCAGCAGACCATCTCCATTGCGAAGGTGAGCAGCCAGCAGACATTACCCCAGCCTGAGTTCCATTTCCAAAGAGCCCAGCAACCAACTTCTGTGCATCCTTTGCCAGAGTTGCCCATTTCAGAGTTAATTTTCCAGGTGGTGGTTTTAATGATTTATTAGTTTCTGCTCTGAGATCAGTAGGTCCTGCCAGTGGGCTGTGGGTTGTATTGGTTCAGATAACCTAAACTTCAGCAGGACTGAAGCAAGCTCCCTTTGCTGTACTTGTCACTTCTTTTTCTTCCTCCTCAAAAAGTCTACAGAAACTGCCTCATAGCCTAGTGCCAGATTTTCTGTCATATCTGCTTCTCTTTGTTTCCACCGTTACACTTCTTTTCTTGCAAATCCGCTCCCTCCTGGTCACTCTGGCTCACCTCTGAGCTGTTCAGTCCCTTGTCACAGAGTGGCCACCATGACTTACCCTTGCTGATTACTCTTACCTGCCCCTGCTGCCTGCAGAATCACACAGAGGTTTGTAGTTGCCTATCTCCATCCACTTCATCCATCCAGTCCTGTGCGTCCCTCCCCTTGCCTTAAGTACCCTTTTGCCTTAGGTAGTTTCTTATGGCTGTTTTTTTGTTGTTTTTTTTTTTTTTTTTCCCTGCACTGTAAATGTCCTGGTAGAAGTGCCTTGGGTGCTTCCTCTCAGGGCTGTTCTCAGCCCCAGTTTCTGGTTCCACATGGGACCTTGAGGGTTGCCTTGCCAGGAGACTTTACATGAAGTTACTCCATGCTCAAGTCTCAGCAGAAGCCAGTTTTCCACCAGAAGGATGCATGGGCCCAACTCATTGGGGCCCTTCATGATGGATCATCCCTCTCAAATGTGGGACCGTTACAGTGCGATTGAGTGCTACTTAAAAGGGCTTTACTTAAATATAAGTGCTTGAGGATGAGTTTGTGCATAATGCTTAGGAGCTCATACTAGGAGTTAGCAGTCTTCTAGTGCTGCTGCTGTATGGACATGATCTTGACCCCATCTATTCTTTCACCCCCACAGGCAGGAATCACAACCACGCTGAACTCGCGCTGCTCAGTGCTCGCAGCTGCCAACTCTGTCTTTGGACGCTGGGATGATACCAAAGGCGAGGACAACATTGATTTTATGCCCACCATCCTGTCTCGATTCGACATGATCTTCATTGTTAAGGATGAGCACAATGAGGAACGAGACATGGTGGGTTGAGGCGTGTGGGCTCAGCTGAGGCTTGAAGTGTGGGAGTTCACACAGTTTACATACAAGGGGCTGAGAACCTGGGGATGGAGCAAAAAAGGCTCTGGGGGAAACTGATAGCAGCCTTCCAGTATCTTAAAGGGAGACTGTAAGAAGGAAGGGGACAGACTCTTTAGAAGGATCTGTTGTGATGGGACAAGGGGAAATGGTTTCAAAATAAAGAAGGGGAGATTTAGGTTGGATATAAGGAAGAAGGTTTTTTTTACAGTTGGGGTGGCAAGGCACTGGAAATAGTTTCCCAGAAAGGCAGTGCATGCCCCATCACTGGAGACAGCTGAGGTCAGGCTGGAGGGGCTCTGAGCCCTGATTCAGTTGTGGGTGTCCCTATTCATTGCAGGGGAGTTGGACTAGATGGCCATTAAGGGTTTCTTCCAGCTCAAGCGATTCTATGTCTCTAAGGCATCTGCTTTGCGTCATTGAAGCAAGGCAAGCTTCTTGTGGTCCTGTAGTTCTGTTTGTCACCACAGAGCCAGGCACAGCCACTGGGAGTAGGGCTGGGGGATGCCTGATTCAGTATCAACAGAGCTGAGCTCCTTGAACTGCCAAGCTGCTGCCCTGTTTTTGGGGAGGACTGGATGACAGAGAGATTTCCTGCATTCTGACTGCTCCCTGCTCTCCCAGACGCTGGCCAAGCACGTGATGTCCCTGCATGTGAGCGCCCTGACGCAGACACAGGCTGTGGAGGGTGAAATCGAGCTGAACAAGCTGAAGAAGCTTATCTCCTTCTGCCGGACGTGAGTGAGAGGGGTGATTTGGGTTGTCACATGGTGCTGCTGGGGTTGCACTGTGCAGAGAGGCAGATGTGTGGCCTAGGTCTGGGCCTGGTGCATTCGTACCTGACACTGGGAGCATGGTGTGGGTTGTGAGGCAGCATGTGCACGTTTGAGTGGAAGGTGTCTTTGAGGAATAAATTCTTGGGGTTAGGTTTGGAAGGACTTGTCTGAGTGAGCTGCCTGGAGGGGATGGGAGTGAGAACGGCTTGGAGCACACAGAGGACATCCTGCCCAGGGTTCCACCTCTCCTGTCCCCTCCTGCAGGAAGTGTGGCCCTCGGCTGTCAGAGGCAGCGGCAGAGAAGCTGAAGAACCGCTATATCCTGATGCGGAGTGGCAGTCGGCAGCACGAGCAGGAGAGTGACCGCCGCTCCAGCATCCCCATCACCGTCCGGTGAGTGCCATGGGGCCTGGCCACGTGGGGAGGGAGAGCACTGCTGTTCTTCTGTGCCCACTGAAACCCTCAGAGTTGGGACTAAGCCATAGTGTCACCTGGGATAACCTAAGGGTGGGGGTGCTGAGTTTGGAAGAGACCACTTAGAATGGGGCAGTGCTGGAGATGCTGTGAGCGGGGGTGGGGGGAGGAGAAAACCCCTTGGGGCTACAGTAGAAAGTAGAGAATGGCAGCATCTTCATTACCCACAGGCAACTGGAAGCTATTGTGCGCATCGCTGAGTCTCTCAGCAAGATGAAGCTGCAGCCCTTTGCTACTGAGGCAGATGTTGAGGAGGCCTTGAGGCTCTTCCAGGTGTCCACGCTCGATGCGGCCATGTCGGGCAGCCTGTCAGGTGAGGACAGGTGATGGTGCGTTGGCTTACAACTTCCCTAGGATCTCTGAGACGTGTGTGTGGTGTGAGATGGCCTCTTTGGCTTTGAGAGCTTGCTCATGCAGCCTCTCTCCCTTCAGGGGCAGAAGGCTTCACAACACAGGAGGACCAAGAGATGTTGTCCCGTATTGAGAGGCAGCTCAAGCGTCGCTTTGCCATCGGCTCGCAGGTGTCGGAGCACAGCATCGTGCAGGACTTCATGCGGCAGGTGGGCCGGGGCTGGGGCTCTCAAACCAGGCAGCCCACAGTGCTGCTGTGGAGAATCCATTCCCTGGAAGGCAGCTGCAGAGCCTTTTGGTCATGTTTGCTTTTGAAGTTGTTCATGGGGAGCAGTGTATGTTGTGACTGTGGGGTTGGAGGGGAGTGAGAAGAGGTTTTTTTTTCTTCTATCAAAGTGCTGTGGTTCTGGTTTGGGGTTTTCAGGTATCCTACGATAGCTGGCAATAGGTTGAAGCCCTACCATGGAGTCCAGAACATTCTGACTCATGCAGCTGGCTTCAGTCAGACCTGAAATGATGAAATGGGAAAGGAACAATAGCTCCCACTGCCCTTCAGAGCGGCAACAGCTTTCAGCAGTGGCTGCGGTTCTTACTGGGCTGCATTGAGCTTTTCCCTGCCAGCTCTTCTCACCCTGCTCTCCCCCTCTCCAGAAATACCCTGAACACGCCATCTACAAGGTGCTGCAGCTGATGATGCGCCGTGGGGAGATCCAGCACCGCATGCAACGCAAAGTCCTCTACCGCATCAAGTAACCCATCTGCCTGATGAGAGCCTCATGGGGCCACAGCCAGCACCTGAAAGCTTTTCACTGTCGAGCCAACCAGTCAGGGCCCCTGGAACCAGGGTCTGAGGCAGCCGGGCTTCCCCTTGGGCATTCTGTTGGAGTGTCACTTCAGTATTTTTTCTTGAAACTCCAAAAGCTTTTAGTTCTGTGTTAAAATAAAAGCTGCTATTGGTACCCTAGGGTCCTTGACTGGAGGGAAGAGAAGGGTTGTATCTCCATCTCTCTTTTGGAAGTGGTGTGGGGTTGGTGGCTTTACAACCTTCTGCTTCCTGCTTCAGAATTGGGCTTGGTTCCCCCTTCCTTTGTGTCTGGAAGGAAAAATCACATTACCCTTCAATGGAGAGGGCTATGCAAAAGCCTTGATGAAGCATGGCAGAGCCCTGAGCCCCTGCTGGCCCCAGCTGAGAAAGCACTGGTGTACAGGAGAGGAACAGTGGTAAAAAGCTGCCACCTCACATGTGTTAGCAGGAGGAACATACTGCTTAGTAGAAGCTTCACCTGGGCTCTGCACCTTTTCTGGTGAAGAGCAATGGGATACATTTGTGCTGTGTCTTGCAGCTGTCTTGCTGGGTTTCCTTTGCAAACTTGCACTGTCAAACTCTGATTGTTATTATTTATTTATTTTTTACTTTTTTTTCTCCTTGTTTCCCAGCTAGTACTGCTCTGGGCGTGCAAAACTGCTTTGCATGGGGGAGGGGCTGCTGCATGTCTCAGAATGACCTTCAGGTTGCAAAAGAACATGCAGGCAAACACTGCACAGGCTTTGTTAGTGGAATAGATGCTCAGGGCCAGCAGAGGGAACTCGAGCCTTGAGGATGCTGTGCTGCACCCTACCGGGACTCTGCAGCACCCTTGGTGTGCTTCTGTGCGTGTGTTTAGAGAGGCATGTGGTGTACCTGGGACAGAGCCAGAGCTGGCTGAAGTGTTGGGTGTCCCTTCCCAGGCAGTGGTGGCCTTCACGAAGCGGCCTCTGAGTTAGACAAACAGCCTACTGCCCTGAAGCCTCTGTTTTGTTTCTCTGAATGAGCCTGGTCTTGGCTGAGGGTGGAAAAGGAGAGGAGGTTCTGCAAGGTGGTGAGTGTGTGAGCTCATCTCAGCTGTCCCCCCCCCCACCCTCTGCCCTCCACTGAACTTTCCAACTGTGTTTTACCATGCTTTGCGTCTGGGCACTGCACAAAGCAATGTAATGCCATGTCTGCTACCCAAACACGTGCTATATAGCCTAGGTGTGGCAGGTTTCCCATACCCTTGTAGCCCCTGCCACCCCTCTCCAGTACCTCCATCCTTGCTCTGAAGGCTCTGGCAGTACCAGTCTACCTATGGCTTAACTTGGCTGCTGACTTCTGGTATTCATGAAGCCTACTGTGATGCTTGCAGAGCTCAAAACAAGCAGCATCTCAAGGTGTGTATCAGTCTACATTAGGCGTTCTTTTGTTGTTGTTGTTCTCATGATATGATACGGAACAGAGGAATGTTTCAGTGACAGGGAACAGAGTGATTGATCTCTTCCTGCGATGAAATGTGTTGATTATATGGTGCGAGGTTATGTAAGCATACACACAGCTCGAAATATCATTACTTAGTTAGCAACTACTGTATGCAACTCCATTGCAAGAAGTGGAGCTGGGATACGCACAGCTCTGGCATTGTCTTGAAACTCAAGACTATGGATGGCACTACAGAGGAGAACTGGGGTGGGGGAGTCAGTTAAAGGTGTAATTACTTGTGTATCTACATTGATAAGGGATTAGTGGTATCCCTGGAGAAGAGCACCAAACCTTTCCTCAGCTACTTGAGAAAGGGTTAGCTCTACTTCTTGATCGTTTCTGATTTTCTGGTGCAGTGCTGAGACATGGCGCAGTCACTGGGTGTCCTTAGCTGGCCAGACATACTGTTCTCCATTGCTAGGCCAGCAGAGAGTGAAACTGATCTGACACTTGGCACCTCTCAGCAGTGCAGCACTCCCTCAGCCTACAGAGGTGACTGCACCTCCCACTGCTGTCACAGGCACAGGACTGGGTCTGGGAGTGCCAGACTGAGATCCACCTGACCCTGTATTGAGAGCTGAGCAGAGCACAGGCTGTCTCAGTGCCAGGGCAGAGAGCAGGTTTTATCCAAAGTAAACGTTTAAAGGAGGCTAGAGGCCTCACTCTGTTGACTGGATGTAAGCCAGGGCAACCAAAAGGGGTAGGTATTCCTGCAGCATAGGCATCAAATGAGAGGCAGACTCTCCCCCTGTGTATCAGAGAAAGGCTTTGGCAGAGGCTTGTTTTGGGCTTTGGTTCTGGAAGCTGAGTCTTCACATCTGCACCACTCCCCTCATCTCCATGTAGGATGAAAGCTGTCGCAGTACAGCAGTGTGAACTCTGAGTGTGCTGTGAGTGTCACTTCCTCCATAAAATAAAACAAAATCAAACTTGAGGAGTCTGGAGGACCATGGCTCAAGCATGTGAGATGATCACATCCGCATATTCCCGTTTCTGTTTATCCCAGAGAAGAAGAGGTTGAGGCACAGCCTCGTGGTGACCTACAGCTTCCTCAGAAGGGGAGCAGAGGGGCCTGGCAGTTCACAGGCAGGCAGGACACTGGTCTAAATGTGCTAGATCAGCTCTCAGGGCTTGCTGGTAGAAATAGCTCACTAAGGAATGCTAATCAGAGACTGCTGCTTCTTGACCAGGCAATGCTGGTTTAGGTACCCTTTGGACCAGACAACTTGGGGCCCTTGGAATGAAAGCAGAGGAGCTTTACCTACCCACCTTAATCAAAGCACCCGTGGAATAGTTGCTGAGGGGAAAGCAGGTCTATCTGCAGCTGGCCACATGCTGTGTGCTCATCAGCATTTAGTATCTCTGCGGTATAAATAGACAGCTATAAATAGATGTGAAGGCACCTTTCCTGCCTGGAAACCTTCACCTGATGGGATCTGTCAGGTTTCAAACTGCACCTGGTACTCTGTGGGCTCTGTCACAACTGATGGCAAAGATGAAATGCCCTATTGCATTAGGACTAAGAAGTTAAATGAGCAGTGCCCAAGATAAGTTTTTAGAGCAATTGTTGATGGGTTACCTAGCATAGAGGTAATATCGCTGTCTGTTGTGTCAGAGTAAGATGCACATTCAAGATTCTTTTATCTTCTATGTGAAAGGCAGGTCCTGCTTGACCAATTCTCCAAACTCATCTCCTCCTATGGCGAGGTGACCCACTTGGTGGATGAGGGAAAGACTGTGGGTGTAGCATATCTAGACTTTAATGAGGTCTTTGACTCTCCCACAGTATTATCCTGGAGAAGCTGGCAGCCCGTGGCATAGACAGGTGTACTTTTTGCTGGGTAAAGAACTGGCTGGAGGGCTGGGCCCAGGCAGTGGTGGTGAATGAGTTAAATCCAGCTGCTGACTGGTCATTAGTGGTGTTCCCCAGGGGTCAGTACTGGTGCCAGCCCCGTTTAATATCTTTACTGATGATCTGGACAAGGGGATCGAAAGCCTCCTCAGTAACTTTGCAGATGACAACGTACCAGAGGAAGTGTCAGTTTGCCTGAGGGTAGGAAGGCCCTACAGAGGGATCTGGGCAGACTGGACTGATGGGCTAAGGCCAATGGGATGAAAAAAAATTCTTCTCAGAAAAGAAACTGCAACACACTGCCCATCTAAGTGGTGGAGTCATTGTCCTTGGAGGCATTTAAAGCAAGAGTAGACGTAATATGCTGGGCCATGGTTTAGTGGGCAATATTGGTGGTAGGTGGATGGTTGGACAAGATGATCTTAGAGGTCTTTTCCAACCTTAATGATTCTTTGATTAAAATGTGCATATGTTTTGTGTTGAGGAGGTGTTTGATGATATGATCAGGATGCCATGCTCAAATGGAGCATCACCAGTGTGTGAGGTTTGCCATCTGTATGGGCCCAGCAGGCAAAGGGTGATGGCTTGGGTTGAGGAGGAACAAAGGACACGAAGATGGGAATGGCTTGCCCAGCGTCACACAGCTCTCACAAGTAGCAGAGACCTGCGTAACAGTCCTGATCTTTTTGGCAGCAGAGTGGTTGTTACAGTGGAAACACAATGCCTGATTTACCTGGCTTCTCCTGAATCAGGCAATTAAAATATCATGGTTTCCACAGCAACATTTCTACTGGCATGCTGCACCAGCACCATTTCACTGTGCCGTGCTCAGATGCAGATTCAACCTACAGTAATGGATGCATCACAGGGGAAGAGGGTAAAGCTACCCCAGTCTTGAACTGAACTAGAACTTGAGGTGTTGAGGCTACTCAAAACTAGCTCACCTCACCTTCTGCAAGTCACAGGCCCTCGAGCAATGGCCGAGGAACCCAGCAATTTCAGAGCATATTCTTACTGGCTGCATTTGTCTGATGTACAGCCTTCTTTGTTTGCCTTCCCTGAGGGTGAAAAGACTCTAAAATGGCCAATAAAAGTTGATGTCAGAGGAGCTTAGAGTTTTCCCTGATGAACATCACCAGATGGCAGGAATGCAAAGTGCACAAGTATGTGCATCTGTGGCCTGGTCCACACAACATAACCACGTGTGGTCATGCAGAATTAGATGAGATAGATCCACGCCTGCATTTCCTGGGATGTGGCAGGCATATTGCTGCAGTGCATCTCCATGCCATGCTGTCTGACTGCTTTCCTCCAAAACCTCAGCAGTGAGGCCAGGATTTTGCTGTTTTTGTCTTTTGCACTGGAGAACAGGGTAACATTAGGTCAGAAGATCAGCTCAGAAGGAGAAGGCCAGCTTTTGTGTCCCTGCTGTATGAGAAAAAGCAGAAAACCTATCTTTTTGTGGCTCTTGCTGTATGCTCCAAACCCAGAGACACACAATTTGCAGTTGTGATCCCTTCACCTTTCTTGCTCCTCAGAGGATAAAATAGTTTCCTGTTTATTCCAATGGGCAGCTGTTGTATTCACAGGGGAGAGCTGCACTCATGGTTAATATGGCTGTTCTCCAGATACAATTTGCAGAAGATGCTTGTTTGTTCGCTAGGCCATCCAGCAGCTGAAAGTTGTGCTTTTGGGAGGAGGAAACTCCCAGGAAACTCTCAGATGCTTGATCAGGAGAGAAGGCTGCCTCCCCCCACACTGATATGGGCAAGCAGGGGAGAGATCCTGACACTTTCCTCAGACCTTCTAGCAGATGCCATGTTCTGGAGTAGTATGTCATGAGCTTTGGGGCTCCTCTCCCCTCCTGCCCCTGGTGCGGCTCTGCTCTGGGCGTGTTCTGCATCACCCTTGGGACAGAACTGTGCAGTGTCCCGGGGTCTCAAAGCTCCTAGTGATGAACTGGACTGCCCAAAGCAGTGAGACATCCAGAACTGGTGAGGGAAACTCCCTATGGTCAAGTTATCTTATGCCTGGACAAGAGAAAACTGGATTCCCTGGAAATCATCTGAGAAATATCATCACCCCTCCTCGGGCTGCTTTTTCAGTCACTTGTACAGAAGAAAATGTCCCAGGATGCAGAGGATGCAGCCCCTGGGGAGTGCCTTGCATGGCACCTGAGTGCCATAGGCCGCTTCTGGTCTCTTCCCTCAACATGGAAGAGGCAGTTAAAATTTAACACCCTTAGGCAGGAAACATCACAGACAAATAAAAGCAAGAAAAAGACAGTCTGCTGCTTTTTGTGTCTGTACATTTCACTTTTGACATCAAGAGTGCTTCCATGTTTGCTTACCATTTTTGATTCTGCCTGGCAGGGCTTGTTGGCTGTTTATGTTTTTTAAATGCCAAAATGACCCAGATTGAGAGCAGGCAGGTTGTGATCGGGCAGCAGGCTTGTATATGACTCTGCTTATTCAGTTATCTACAAATTGCTGAAATGGAAAGAAATCAAAACCTAATCTCCAGTGACCCATACACGACCATCAGAGTCATCATTGGTCTGGAACTGGGACGCTGAGACACTGTCTGCAAGTGGAGACATGGTGAGTGAACCCAATGAATCAGTGATGCCCTCTGGACAAGCAGGAGCTGGTACCAACTCCAGCCCTCCATGTACTCATTGGGTTTGCTTTCAGCAGTATCCATTGTGTACATCTCCACGTTGGGAAAGATGCTGGCTCATAGGCAGTGCAAGAATGAGGGCTTGGGAGAATCCTTATTGAAGCAATGTACCTTCTATCTGTAACATTTCCATCCCAGCTGCTGCCATCTGTCAACAGAGGATGCAGTAGATAAGGGAAGTTTCCACACCTCTCTTTTTTCCGTGCTTGACCTCAGTGTGCTTCTCATTGCTTCAGACTAATGCTTCCTAGCCAGGCCCTCTGATTTTTCTAGCCACTTTCGTGGGCTCTGCCTGTGAGGATTTGCTTCATCCTAGAGATGCCACATCCACAGTGTTTTTCAACCCCATCTTCCATGCTCAGTCCCTACACTATCAGCACCTGTCAGCCGTTCTCATACCTGTGCCATCATCCTGTCATCATCCCCTGCTTGTTTTCATCATTTCCTGCATCCCTTACCCTAATTCTATTCCCAAGGCACGTGCATGGCCTCCTGATGTGCATTTCCTCATCACTGATCCCACCACTCCCCTCCAGGACTTCCTCCACTACTCGTGTGATGATTTCTGGAAGACTGTGAATCAGGGCTGTCCGGAAAGAGGGCGCCCTGCTTCAGTGCATTTCAGGCCAAACACACTGACAAATAGCAGAGGTGAGGACTGTAATCTGTTAGCTAGAGAGAAAGCATTTGCAGTGCTTCTCCACGGAAGGCAAATGGGTTTCTATTTAAGTGTAAGCTAAATATCAGAGGAATTATGATCTTACAAATGAAACACAACACCTCCAGGGGCTTCTTCCTGTATGAGCCACTAATTCACCATGTGACCTTTAGCAGTTCATTCAAGCTTTCCCCGCCTCAGTCACTGCTTGTGCCAAACCAACTCAGTGACAGATTCCCCCCTCATGGAGGTCTTGTGAGGACTATGCATCTCCATGAGAACCTGAAGGGATATGTCGAAGGCAAGGCGTTGCCCCATGGAGACCTCATTTCACATTCCCACTGATGTAATGCGGCACATTATCTCGCCTGTGCTAAGCCTGGAGCCTCCCACTCAGAGCCCATCCCACCTGCCTCCTGCAGAGGCGTGTTGCCCCTCCAGAGCCACTTCTCAGCACAGTTCCTTCCTCTCACCCTGCTTTCCTGATATATTTTAGCCTCCCTAACACCTCCTCCCTTTCTATAGCATGCTGGTCTTCAAAGAACAGCCCTTGTCTTGGCACAGATGGGCACAGCCAATTGCTTCCCTTCAAGGGGAGATGTTGCCTCAGCAACCAAAGTTTTGAAGTTGGGCAAAGTTCTGGAGGAAAAAAAAAAAAAAAAAAAAAAAAAAGAAAAAAAAAAAGGAAAGAAAAAAGAAAGCCAATTGTGATGGAAAATGACACTTGGGAACAAATGTACCATGTTGCCATGGCAGCCTGAATACTTGCATGGAACTTGGTGTTTTGAAAATATAAAAAGGCTGTGCTTCAAGTGAGTCCAACTAACTTAATGCCTTTGTCAGGTAGCTGCACAATGCCAAGTGTCTGGTGTTTATATTTTATACCTGGCGTGTGACTGACTCTATCACTTCTGAAATGGGAGAAACTTCTGCTCTCAATCCGACAGAGGACTATTTGAGATTGCAGGCTTTGCTGTGTTGCCTTGTCTGGTATTGATCTGTTGGGGTTATTTCTGTCACCTGAAGTCCGTAGTTCTTGGTTGTCTTGGTTTCCATGTCTGTGTTCTATCTGTTATTTCATTTGGTGCGCTTTTATCCCACGGCGTCTCAGCAACAGCCAGCAGGTGATTTGTTCAAAAGCATGGATCCTCTTCCTGGTCTCACAAAATCCATGCCTTGCCTCTGAACCATGAACTACCTACCATGAGGGTTTCAGGGGCCACAACCTGCTTTACTCATCTCTGAGAGCTGAACCAAGTATGATTTTTCACCATCAGGTAGGTTTCTTCCCATTAACTGTGGTGAGGAAGAGTAATAACTAATCTAGACTCTATTTTAGTGCCCAAATAATGGATTCTTCTTGTAAACCCAGAGAAGGGACCTGAACTTTTGCAAGTCGGGAAGACCAGCCAGATCTTGATTTCATCACTTTCCTCTTGAAAGGCCTGAATCTCATTACATTTGGCTTCTACTTGGTATGGCTCTCTGGTATGGGAAGCTGGAGAGAGCAGGAGAAGAAAAGGAAACAGGATTTCAGTGACTTCTTGCTGTTCTTCTCTGTCTCAGGGAGACAGTACTCTGGTAAAATTAGCATGTAGGAAAAGGTCTGCATGATGCAGAGCCCAGTAGGGGCTGATATGTGGACCATTGGTCCAGTGCTGAAAAGTTTAAATCCTAATGACTCATAGAAAAAGGGGTGTTCTTAGCATCTAACCGAGGAACAACTTGGGACCCCAACATCGCATTTTATTCCTTGTTGGTGAACCCTTTCTGGGGGCTGGGTATGGGGACAGGTCTCCAAACAAGGAGAATGCCTTTGGTAGAGTCAGTCCTCCACTGTTGGCAGGAAAACAGCCCATTTGAGGACTCACCAGATGCAGAGTCTGGTGGCATGCCAGCTTGTTCTGGGCACATGCACAGAGCACTACACCATCAGGATTTCCCACCCCAGGCTGGGCCATATCTCAGAGGTAATGTAGCACTATCATCAGTGAGGTCTTCTTTTTTTCCCTTGCCAACTGGAGAGCATGCTTCTACAGTCCAATCTGCCTTTCCCTGCAACATCTGAGCTTCTGCTTTATCTGTGTTAGTCCCCTCCTCATTGTCCTGGGTGGTCCAATGCTGGCTGCTGTGAGTTTCAGGCTGTGCAAGAGGAATCTCATTTGAAGAGACTGTGGAAGAAGCATGGTGAGGCACAGAGGGGAGCAATATTTCAGTGCTCCTTGGCAGGAGCTCAAGCCATATATCCAATGCAAGCATCTCCTGGGTTCTCTTCCCCAGGACAACACACTGAGATTCCCACTCCCTTGGTCCGCATGCTAATCTCAAGCCAAACTGCTCCTTTCCAACTAGAGTGTTAAGGAGGCGGTTTATGTCAAGCATTTTGGAGAGGACATCTCTCTTCTTAACTTAATTACTTGGCATTACAAAGGCCCTTTCCCCCATGACAGTTTTATTATGGAAATATTTTTTATCCTGGGCTCCCTCCTTTGTGTTTTTGTATGGCGTTTACAATAGGGGCTCCTCTATGCTTGTTTTCATGTAGCTCAAATGAGAGATTGGATTCAGACAGAGCACACAGCTGGCTCTGAGGAGAGGAGCAGAGGCATGCGACTGCTGCATAAAGCTACACTGTGCTCAGCTCCACTGCCCCAGGCACCAGTCCCTACATCTTCCTCTTTTTCTCTCAGCTCTGGCATATGCCAGGTCCCTCTTTGCAGCAGTGCCCTCTGCAATTTGGGACCATGAGGCTATGAGCTTTGTCCTTCATGGGCTTGTCCTGTGGATATGAGTCTGGATAGGCAGAACCGTGTTTGCCATGCTGCCTCCTTTCAGCAGTACTTTGCGCTGCTCTGCCTCGTTCCTACTTCTTATCTACTGACCATACAGAGCCATGCAAATGGACAGAAAGTTATGGTGACCAGTAGGCAGACAAAGACGGGTTCCAAGGAAGGGTAGGAGAAGAAATGGAAGGGACGTGAGGTCACTTTAAATATTTACTTCAAATTGAGCCCTTTATCTGTGCTTGTTTGATGTCTGTGGCAATTTTCCTGGAGACTGGTTCCAAAATTACGCCATAAAGACTGTATAAAATCCATAACCTTAAGCACATTTGTGTTTGTGCCAGTTTACAAGAGCTCTTGCTCAAGCCAACAGCAACCCCATTGAGGTTTGTTTTGTACCATAAGGGTGAAATATGTTTCTGAGAGCCACTCTTTACAGATTTAGAGGGATATAAACCTTTTTGCAGTCTATAGAAGAAAAAGGGAAAAACCTTCTGGCAAACACCACTAACTGAAATTAAAATATCACCCTGCCTGTGATTCTGCCCACTGCTTTTTGTTATTTTACATGAAATGGGTTTGTATGAGGGCATCACTGTCACCATCTGAAGGACAGAGCATAAAAGTAGATGGTGTATGTATGTCTGGGCCTGAGCAGGTCACCCCACCCCAGCAGTGGAAGCTTTCAAGGAATACGGCTCTCAGATTAAGAAGAGAAGGTTGATTTCATGTTAGTGTTTTCCCTGGTTTAAGAGAGATGAGTAAAGCTGGATTGGCTGGAATGGAGAAGAAATCCCAGTGTATCCATATGATCATTGCTTTGTTAATACTTTGTTGCTCAGAATGGACCTGATCAGCAGTGTCAGAATCTGTCTCGCAGGACCAAGCACAGTGATATGGATTCTTCCGAAGTGGTGCCATTGCCTCCTCACAGGACCTGGAAGTAAGTTTTTTGCAGTTAGGAAATGTTGCGTGACTATGTGGTTGCCTACAGACTTGGTGCATTGGTTCACTGATTGGGTTTTGATGCATTTAATATGTGCAAAAGTGCTTGTATGTGCATGCAAAAGCTCATCTTTAAGTTGTAAATCACCCTGCAAAGGGAAAAGCAGCTCCTCATTCCCAAAGACCCCTGAGAACTGCCAGCTGAAAGCACTACCAGCGTAAGTAACCAGGGTTATTTTCAATTTCCCACATCCCAAAGTAGGAAAATGGCTGCAATTTCTCACCATCCTTAATTAATTTTTTAATTAGTTTTATAAAAAGGGCCATGGCTGAATGAATCCCTGCTTCCTAGCCCCAGCAGCTGGCATAAACCTTTATTTATATTGTATGTACAGATGTGCAGAACCAGCTGTCAGCCAGCCCACAGGCTTCTGCAACCCCTGGACCACTGCTAAGCTGAAAGTATAGAAATTAATTATTAAGTCAGGGAAGACAGAGAAAGCTGAAGGTCACACCAGATTTTGACACCTCTGGGACAGAAGGAGAAGTGTCATCACTGCCAGTGCCAAAAAGAAGGGGAATGGGCAGACGAGGGAGGAGACATCAGGTGCTCTGTGCTAAGTGGTTGCCAAAGACTATGCAGGAAGAAATATAAGAAAGGCCAAGGGAAACCTAAGGAGGAAGATCAAGGAAGAGACACTGCAGAAATGTCATAGGAAAAGGTGGTAGATAAGGGGACAAGAACAGGGTTGTACTGGAAGAAGCAGTCAGTGCAAGTTCTCAATGAGCAGTGAGGTCGAGCAGATCAAGACGGGAGTCATTAGCATGTGCCATCAGTCCCAGCAGTCGGATGGTTGTGATGGAGTGACAGCAAAACACAGTACAATCAGGAAGATTAGGAACTATGGGTCACAGACCCCCTGAAGCTGCAAAAGGTAGCTGGTAGAGTTTGGGTGAGGAGGGAAAAACAGAAAAGATGAGCAGTGGTAGAGCAATGTGAGCAGAGTTGGGTTGGGGCCAGACACAGCTTGCAACCATTATAAGAAATATTGCTGCACACTCACAGTAAACAGATGCTAGCTGTTGGCCAGCTTCATGCTTGGCCAAGTTAGGAAAAAGGCCAGCACACACCATAATAAGCACACCCCTGAACAGCATGCTTTGTCCCTGGCCTCCTCAATGCCACTGGGACGTGTAGTCCTTAAACACAGGGACACTGGTTGCAAGGAGATATGATCTCCTCCTGGACATTTCCTCTCCACCCATTTGTCCTTCAGCAAGGTAGGCTGTAATATCCATGAGGAAATGGGAATAGATGCAGAATAGCTCCTTACAGCTGAGGCAGAGCCTACATGGGCCCTGAGAGAGCTTGGGCTGTACTCCTGCTTCATAGGCTCATAGAATCGTTGACATTGAAGAAGACCTCTATGACCATCAAATCCATCCATCAGCCCATCCCCATCATGCCCACCATCCGTGTCCCTCAGTGCCACATCCACACGGCTCTGGAATACTTCCAGGGATGGTGACTCCACCACCTCCCTGGGCAGCCTGTGCCACTGCAGCACCGCTCTTGCAGAGAAGAAATTTTTCCAAATATCCAATCTGAACCTCCTGTGGCTCAGCTTAAAGCCATTCCCTCCTGTCTCACTAGTTACCTGGGAGAAGAGGCCAACCTCCACCTTACTACAATAAGACCTCTGGTTTGGCACTGCACTGATCTGAGCTTTGTGTGCTCATGTGCACTAATGGCCAGTGTGAGGTATAGTGGTAACACTGGGTTTCCAGTAACTTGTTTCAGCAGAGCTATCATCCCAAAAGAGAAGACAGGCATCTCTTGGGACAGTTTTGCACCCAGTCCCAAGCCCAAAAGCATAGTTGCTATGTGGAGGTGGCGGCACCATAACCTCATGGCATTCAGAAGAACTTGCAGAACATAGAAGAATGAGGCAGAGGTATGTGATGAAGTTAACATCCAGGAACATCTGACATTACACAAGAGGAGAGAAGCTTTATCACTAAGTGCCTCAGCCATCAGGATGGACCTGGGGTACAGTCGAGTGGAACACGCAATGACAGCTATACTAGAATAAATGACTCAGAAAAAGGTCAGTCTTACTTGATTTGCCAGAGCCAATTTGTAGGCTGTGACACGCAGCAGTGGCCACTTTCAGATGATTCGTTTTGAGGGCAATTTGAATTTATTGTCTTGGGAACCATTGCCCTGAGAGGCTTTCAGACAGTGATGTCTAACTGTGAGGAGGGTGGATTGCAGTACAAATGGGGTGCAGGGGGCACAGGCCTTTGCAAGGTTGGTGGGTGACCCCCATCAGCACACGACAAGTGTCTCTGAAATTTTAAAAATAGCTTTTTTTTTTTTTTCAGATCTCCATGTTCCCAGTCTTTGCTTTATCATAGAGAAAAGAATGCTGAGATTTCCAAATTAAATAAAAAATACATCTATTTCTAGTTTTTAGTATCATATTTTCCACCAAGATGAGGAATGAAAACTGAAGAAAACAGCTATGCATCTTGGCAGGAAGAAAACAAATTATCACTGAAAGGAAAATTCAGATGGGTTTTCATAATGGTTTTGCCATTCTGTGTCCCAGATCTTCCTCAGCTTGGACACAGGGCCATTCCATAAAAGCCCACCTAGGACACCCTCTGGTAACAACATCCTCTTAGTAGGGTCTTCCCAGGATAGCCCAGATAACAGAACAAAACATTTCTTCTTCTAAAAACAGCTCTCACAGACTCTGTGCACTCTCAGCCTGGTTATATAAGTAAGTCTTCAGTACAAGATGTTGTTTGGTCATTGCAAACTCCCATCCTTACATAAATTTATGTTGGTGTTTCATGGGGAGTGTTTACTCCTGCTTTCCTGAGTTCCAGCCGTCAAACAAATAGGTCTTGCTTAATGAAAAGCACTCCAGCAAACATCTCCCTTAGCTGGGAGATAGGGGGTGAGGAAAGGAAAGAATAGGAAAACATGGAAAGAAAAATTGTATTACTTCTTTTCTTTGAGATGCAGATTTGTGGCAGGATCCCCCATTCCATGTATTTGTTATACATGGAGTTGTTTGACCGTAGAGTTAAAATCCATAAAACAAACTAATTCATTTTAAGCTTCCCACATAGACCTCAAAAAGAACAAGATATTCCATGAGCACTGCAGCACAGTGAGGAGTCTTTCGTTATTTCATTAATTATTTTTTTTCATTTCTTAACCTAGCTGGGTAGGGTGTTTTACTGAAGGTTGCAATATCACTTCCTTGTCTGAGCAAGGTTCCCTGTTTCATGGTGGAAAAGTCCAATTGAGAGGAGCTGGAACCCTTAGGGAAAAGAGGAAAAGAGATGTGTTACCAGACTGAAAAAAGGATGAATTAACAGAGGGATAGTTACCTTTACAACTGACCCTGTAAATTAATGTTTACGAATATAAATTGCAAAGATTTTAAAAGATGCAAATATAAACTATTAAATGGAGTTCAACTGTTTAGAAAATGTTCTGAAGATTAATAGTAGTGTTGTAGTAGCCTCCAGACAGCAGTTCCCAGTCCTTGTTGCTGGTGCATTGCATTTGCTCTGGCTTTAGCAATGGCAAATGGCATCAGGTTGTATCAACAGCTATAGTGGTGCAAATGCAAGACACAGCTTTCCTTCTTCCAGTGGACAACTTTGCATGCACAAAGAGAAGAAAACGCAGAATACGTCATGAGTGCTCTTGCCCTGTCAAAAATCAATGGTTATGGGAATTCCTTCTGGGTGACCGTCTTTAATAATCACTGGAGAATCCGGCTAAAGCTTCCACACAACCTTAGCAAGAAGTTCCACTGTGCAATAGTGAACAATTTTTGCCAAGATCCAGAGATTTCTTAATGCTCTCATTTTATGTAGGTCACTCGGAAAGTAATTTTGATTTCCATGGAAACTATAACAGAAACAAAGCGTGAATTTATTACTTGATAGAGAAAATCTTCAGCTACAAAACACTGTTTTTCAACATAGGTGCCACCATTAGCTATGTATTTTCACTAGTGACTAGAGTCTGCATGGCGTGCTCATAAACATCTGCACCAGTGGAGGTGCCCCACTGTTTCACAGATGCTATGACAGCATTGTTACTAGGAAAATGTTGCCCATGCAGTCCATCTTTCATTGGCCCAAACAGATAGAAATCAAACTGTATAGTAGATGTAGTAGGTCAGTCCAGCTAAGACTGGCAATGTGCACCATGGTCTTCAAGCTGGCATGGGGCCTGGCGTTATCATGTTGCAGGAGAAAGGTTGTCTTTTTCTTTGGCCTGACTCTGCAAGTTCAAGCCTTCAGCTTAGTCAGTGTCATAATATAGTGGTCAAAGCTGATGGTCTGTCTGAGTTCCAGGAAATCCAGAAGGATTGTCCCTTTCCTATCCCAAAAGACACTGCACAGCACTTAACCCATTAAGGGCCGCATCTTGAACTTTTTCTTCAATGTGGAATTCCCATGTTGCCACTCCAAGCACTGCCATTTTGACTCCACCACGTCTCATCACCAGTAATGATGTGATCCAGGAAACTGTCACCTTCATCCTCATGTTGGTTCAAGAGGTCCTGACAAACTTGCATACAGTGTTCTTTTTGCTCCCATGTGAACTTTCATGGGACCCATCTGGAACAAACTTTGTGGCATTCCAGTGTTGCCACCATCATTTCCAGTGCATTAAAGCTGATATAGAGTTTGCTGGTCATAATCTGCTGATTCATATGGATGAGCTGATCAAGACACTCTTCATTTTGTGGTGTGACAACTGTGCATGACCATCCAGAGTATGGGTTGTCTTTGACATCCATGTTGCCACTGCTGAAACACAGCACCCACCCCTCACTGTGTTCACATCCACTGTTTGGTCTCCACAAACACTCAGCAAGTGTCAGTGAGTGTCAGTGGGTACTATATTTGGCGTGAAAGAATTCAGTGACCCTTCTGTTTCCTATGCTCTTTCACACCAGGCACCATTCTGTCAGAGTGCCCCTCGGCTGCCATCTGTTGCAAGGCAACAAAATGTAATGGAATATTGGTGGGAAGGTTCAACCAGTATTACCGTACCGCCAATATCTGCCTCTGACACTGTAGGCCAACATCTTAGAAAAGAAGGAATCACTTTTGGAGCACCCCTCATCACTACAGTTTTATACTTGACAGTGTTGAAAAAGTTGTAAAATTGTAAGAGAGTGAGCTGGATGCAGTTCTGCATGTGTTGTATTTTGAACTGAATTCAGTGTTCCAAATTAGACTCTTCATCGCTACGGTGATAAATATTCCAGTCCAAATTACCACTCAGCAACCTGATGATGAGCAACAAAAAACCAAAAAAAAACAGTCTCCCAAGCATCAAGGAAACAGAGAGAGCAAATAACTCCAAACTTCGTCATTCATATTTGTATATTAGAATATTACATTCCTAAGAAACAACATGCAGAGTTATTTTCATTGGATTGTTTTACAGAGCATGTCAGTCCTAAATTCTATTACCAAGAAAACATTTCTGAAGTGCTTTTCCCAAGTTCAGGTAGCATACGATTTTCAAGGTGGTCTTAAACTCTTACTTGGACAATGAGAGCATGAGATGTCACAGTGTTCTGGAGCCACATGATATTCCTACAGCTATGCATGCAAGTGAAGGCAACTGTGGAGTTTCCAACTTCTCAAAGTGTTCCAAGAGTGATGGAAGAGGGAAAGCTTTAAGCAGTGTTGAGAAAAGAGGGTCACGTGGGAATGAAATGTTTCACATAATAGCAAAGCCAAAATAATAAACCAAATATTAGAAATGAACAAAGCAACAGAAATAAAAACAAGAAATATTTTGAAATGAATCAGTGCATCCTCATGGAGATGTCCTTTATACAAGCCAGAGCCATCGGGTTTGTTCTTTACTCACCATTTAAGGAGGTCCTTGAGTTTTCTGTGCATCACTGCAACACTGATCCTAGTATGCAATGAAGAATTTTGTTTTCCTTCAGTGTAAAGCTCCAGACCCCTAGCTGGGTTACTACAGCCTTGTTCTTGTAACCACTCTTGAGATGGTGCCTGATATTGTTCTACTTATTCATTAATAACATGTGTTGTGGCTTCTTCTGATGTAAACATTAGCCGGGCTTTCATGGAGTTTTTAATAAACTTATCCACCACTGAATACATTACAGTGAAAAATTATTGATGACCCCTTTTGCAAGCCATTAATGATGGCATGCAATTTGGCTGATGAATCACAAGTTTGCTGTAGACTTAGGCTATGTTTGTGTCCGTCTCAGTAGAGTCTGTCCCCTTCTCCATGGTAACTGCTCTGTCTCTGACATCACTAGCCAAAATAGAGCATGGAGGTTATAAAATCCTGAGGGGGTGTGGGAAGGAGAATGGTAAAGACAGAATAAAAATGCACTTCAATAAAGGGAACTTTTTAACACTTCAGATACTGGACAGTGTCAGGCAAGGGATGTCTGAAATCCGAGAAGTGGGGACATCAGTAATGCAGAGCTGGAAATTTGGGTATGGTTATAGAGACTAACTTGGAAAGCAAAGCACCCTGTGACTTTTATGGAGCAAATCATGATGCATTCAATCCATATGATATTCTTTCTTGGCATCTGAAATCCTCTCCATCACAATGAGGGTAAACGATCCCATGCTGGGAGTAACGAAAGCTCTTTGGCAACTGAAGATGAGACAAGCCTAAGCATCTTATAGTAAGCATACTAAAGCAGACGCCAGTACTATTTGGTCTTTGTCACGAATCCTGTGTTCTGGGATGCTGCATTTTAAAGTTCATCCCAAGAACCAGGAGATAGATGACCATCTCTCAGACTTCTTGTGTTAGACAGAAGAAATTAATCTGACAAGGAAAGACCAACATACTTGGGCAATTCAAAATCAGGAGGGAAAGAAAGTGAACCCAAAGTTTCTCAGACGCTTGCATTTCATGTTTCAAAGCCAGTACTGCAATTTGGATGTCATTGGAAGACAGGAGAGCTTAGAAGGTGTGATGCATGGTGGAGGGTGGGGTAGAGAAAGGGCACAAGGAAAGGTGGAGGGGATGGGAGGATGTTTAAGCTCATCTCTGTTCACTTTAACAAGGCTGTCAGTCTTGGGAGGGTAAAATGTTTCCGAGAGAATGGAAACTCAGCTCCAGCCTTGCTGGACTCTGACGAGTCAACACATATAAAATAAACGGATGTGGAGCGCTAAGATAATGCACATACACCAGGTCTGTGCAATGTCGGGATCATTTTGGTTCACTTCACAAAACTATTATCCCTCGTTGACTTGTACTGTAATCCAATTTTAAATGTCTTGTAGACTGTTTCATCTAGGAGACAAAAAAAAAAAAAAAAAGCAAATATTGGAGCCTTGTATTTCCTTACTGCAGCCCTGCTTTATTTACAAAGAAGGTACATGAAGCCCTGTGTCCTTGAACAAAACAGGAATGAAGCAGCAGGAAATGGCTCCTTTGTTCACAATTCTGAGCCAGCATTTAATCCCGAATCTCTTCCTTTATGTCCTTTCATTCTTGTCCTTTCCCTTTCTTAACATTAGCTTTTTTTTCATACACCAGACACAATTAGAGGTTTTGTTTATTTTACCTTTAAAAATATGTCTTCTAAGAAATTTAGGAAGCAAGTTCTCCTACAAGCAGCAGAATGACTGCAATGTGAATGTAATTCCTATAAATTCGTGCCCTCTGCCCCTGCAGTTATTTCCATTCAGAGCCCAGACGACACAGACAGTGATCACCTGGCTGACACCCACTTGATATCCACTAGTCTGACTTGATGGCATACTGAACTGTGAAGATAACTATTAACTACACACTGTGGCCTTTCCCTCAGCAAGTTCCTAGCTTGAATGTCTTTGCCAGGTCACTGTTAATCACAGAACTTGGGAGGACTTGTTATCTTTGTGACTTTCACTGTAGAAATTCAAGAGGCTGCTGGACTGCCTTGCCTTGTAATTCCTTAGAACAGCCAGATAAAAAAAAACAAAAACATCTTTCTTCTAATAATTTATGTGAGCTAAAGAAGCAAAGAAATAACAAAAGGGAGAAGAGAGGAAGGGAGGAAGGGATGGACAAATATGACAAATGGAGAAAAAGTATATTTGAAGCCAACATGAGAAGAGAAGAAAAAGATATAACAAGTAATTAATCAGGAGTAGGGGTGAAGAATAAAGAAGAATCTACAGATATAAAATAGAGAAAGGATTTTTTACTCTGCTTATTTTATAAAATGAATTAAAGCTGCCTTACAAATACTGATGCAATTAAATCATATTTCTCTCTTGAAGCAAAACAGAAAAAAATATATAATTTAGCTATGCCATCTGTAGAAACAGCTGTCAAATGTCTGCTATATCAGTTTATTTTGGTAAAATGGAGCGAGTTGGGCCCAGTGTCTGTAAGCACAGCATTTATATAATTAGATTAAGAGAAGAGGTGACATGATGCCGTCCTCTCTGGAGCCTGGTTTATCCAGGTGCTGAAACGCTCTTGTTCCACAGGGGTTTTGGCTGAAAGGATGCATCTCCCACTGTGGTTGAGGAGCCACTGTCAAGGTCTGCCACAGAGCTGAGGGCAATGGCTCTGTCAGGGCTGTCAGAGAGAGGCAGCAGGTCCCATTTGGATCCCAACTGCTCATTGTAGAGCTGCCCAGATACCTGACCAGCTCAGACAGGAGCTTTCAACTACTGCCTAACACGGCGGACTCTCCCTTGTCCTGGGTGAAGATGTAGATATGTCAAGCGACAAACGTAGGTGTGCTCCTGTCATGTGACAGTGAATAAACCCTGACTGTATGATTCACATCACTCAGATGCTGTGTAATCAGAGCTAGGATGCAGGGGCTGGTGCGTAGGTCAGAACAAAGTGGGAGAACCTGCAAACAGATGTTCTCCCTGTCAGGCCAGGATGAAGGTGCTGATTAGAAGATATTTGCTTTTACAAGCCCAGTGCCCCCAGATTTGTGATCTGCTTTATGAGACATGTAGTAATCTGGGTTTCACAGCGTCAGGCATGTGCTACTGGGAAAGGTCAGGTGGGGTTTAAATAAGTCCTGCATGAACAGCAGATTTAGATATAAAAAGAATGACAATAAACATAGGGAATTTATCTTAATTGTGGGGGTTATGAATTTCCTGGTAATTTCTCGCAGCTGCATTCAATATTCCTCCGTAGAATATACTGAGCTGGAAGCGAACCACCAGGGTTACTGATTGCAACACTTGGCTCCACATAGCACCAACCAAAATTCAAATCCTGTGTCTGAGAGCAGTGTCCTAAGCTTCTTGAACTCAGGCAGCTCATGGTGGTGCCCACTGTTCTGATGAGCCTGCTTCATGCCCACTGCCCTCTGGTGAAGAACGTTCTCCTAATACCCAACCTGCCCCTTTTCCTAATATCCAATCTGAATGAGGCAAAAGCCACCTTTCTGAATGTGGGGTGGAAGTGCCATTTCTGCCTGGCTGGGAGAACCACTTCTCAGATGCCAAAGGCCAGGTGCTGTAGTATGGGAGAAGGTGCTTTGGGAGGCAGAGGGTGTCTGAGTGCTGATAAGCAGAGGATGAGACATAATAGTGTGGCTCACTGCCATTGGACCTAAGTTGTAGCAATTGCTGCAGATAATTACAGGTGTTGCAGTTTTATCAGTATGTCAGTATGCTTCTTCCAGAACTGTATATCTTAGCACATTCTAGAAGAAGCAAGCAACCCACAATCAGCATGCTAATTAGCAGGCAGTTCTATAAGAAACACTGAAGAGGAGTTGGAGAAAAAACTGCTGCATATTGCTCATGGGACGAGGCATCACTGCTCTCAGCCAAACAAAGTCAAAGTCTTCTCTTTCACGTTCCCATAAACCACACAAAAACTGCCCTTTCTTTTAATTTCTTCCGTTTTCTGGGCTCCCTCCCAAGTGTTTCCTCAGAATTTCCATGAAAACTAGCTCACAGCATAATGGAAATAGAATTTAAAAATACATTAAACCTTTCACCTCCCCTACCCCCAAGCATCTGGAGTCATTTTTTTGCTCACCTCATTTTTTTTGAGGTGAGAATGTCATGATGAATGAATAAGAAGCTCATTTTTATTTTAATATTAAATTGCAATGGAGTGGGGCACTCACATTTTGCACTCTGAATGATCCACCATTTGCTGGAAGTTGTTATCCTTAGGCTTGCCTGTAGTAAGAAGTGTATTAACTTCAATTCTTTTCACATTATAACTAAACTGCTACCAATCTCTGAGTGCCTACCATGTGGATTTGCCAAAGCTGCTGTTAGCCTAGCAAAGTCAATCTCTCTCAAGGAGATAACCTTATAGCTGAAGGCCCAAAATTCATTTAAAATGCTGGAAATCAAGGCTCGGACAGGGACTGGGTATAAATGCAATCTCCTCAGTGCACATTTTCATTGGGTATGTACTGACTTTTCACAGCATTAAGGAGGGGAAGTAAAGGGAATTGTCTGAGCCAAACTGAAGGACAAAATTTTACATACATTTTTCTCAATAGACAAAATGTAGAAACATGACAAAAGGTGTTTCAGTTCATCCTGAAGCCTTTTTTCCCTCAGACCAGGAGGAAGCATTTCACTGCTGAATTGTTTATCTTTTGAAAATCTTCCTTATGCTGGTCAGCTCTTTGATCAAAAACAGTTTTGAAATTCAGTGGTTAGAATGCAGTTTGAATGTCTGAAATCAGACTGAAAAACGTTCATGCAGCTTAGATTTTCCAAACTGAGATATCTCATTTTTCACATACCTAAGTGACATTGCATGGCATTTTTAAAATTCCTCCTTCTCTTCACATTTTTTTCTTTCCCAGCCAAACTTACTGGCTTTCACCCAGTTTTACAAGCAAATGCGTGTAGAGTTAACCAAAATTTTTGCAGGTGATCTGGTTGTGCTGGTGGCCAGAAGAAAGCACAGGTTGGAACAACACGGGCTGAGTGAGAAAGGAGTGAAGGTTCAGTGACCTTGGTGGTTGCCAAGGCCACAGCTGGGTGTTCAAGAACCACGTGAATGTGGGATCAAGGGACATGGTTAGTGGGCATGATGAGGGTGGGTCAATGGTTGGACTAGGTGATCTCACTGCTCTTTTCCAACCTTAACGATTCTATGATTTTATGACTCCTGAGGGCCCTGGCCACTGTCTTCCTTCAGTGCTTACATTCAGGCAGTGCATATTTTTTGAGCATGAAGTATTGCCAGAAGATGTGTAGATGGCGTCCTTCCAATCTGCTTCTCTTTGGGTAATGCTGTACTTCCTGAAGGTAAAGCCCTTGAACTCAGGCACTGAGTGGGTTTCTTTAGAGAATCTGCATTGGGATGTCAGAGCAGCTAGAGACTAACGAGTCCTCCAGGCCCATGGGGACCTGGCCTCTCTCCTATTATTTACGTTTTGGGCTGGCTTCCATGGCAAATGACTGCAAATCTGTTTCTGTTCACATCTGTGTTGTTCTGTGATATTTAAGCAGAAGAGACTTATCCATGGGAAAGAGGACTTGGCTACCAAGCTGAGGGAAACCCACATATTTTAAGTATTCCTCAATGATGCTGCAGATATACAGGGATAAAGTTTCAGACTTGGATGTAGAGTGGATTAGAGATGGAGCAAGGCAGGATACTGAAGTGCTGTGATTATCATGTGAAATTCTTGATCACACCTTTTCATTCTGCAGGACAGGTTTCCCGTGTACCTTGCACATGGCAAAGCACTCTGGCTCTCTCCTTTGTCACAGCCCCCTTTGTGACAGAAACAGTTGGACATCCCAGGTGGCTTTTGGTCTAAAGTGCCTGGGGTGGGAGAGGTCATGCAGTGCCACACCATTCCCACAGCCCCTCACTGACATGCTGGCCATGTCCCATTGTATAACATGATCCCTCCAGCATCACACAGGAGGACGTTTGAGAGATCTGGGCAAGGAAGATAAACCTTTAACTGAAAAGAGGGGAAAAATCCATTTGTATCTTCAGCATTAGTTAGGAAGAATTACTGCAAGCTATATTTTTCTCTCTGTATAGAGGAGGAATGGGTTAGATCCTCAGCTGGAATGAATCAGCATTGCCACACAGCCAAGTGAGCATCCCTCACCATGTACGGCAAGCTGTTTTCACACAGAGCTTCCCCCGCCAGTAAATCCAGAGAACCCCTCGCACTTCAACATAAGATTAAATCTCTAATTCCTGATGGTGCCATTGCTCCAACAGCTCTCTCTGGCTTTGGATCATATGGTATCCATATGTCATGTGTACATTGTCCTTAATTCCCTGATCCTTATATGTCAATTTTTCCTTATATGAGAACTTTTTCCAGTGAAAATAACAACACAGGAAAGCAGAGAGATCCTGCGCATACTCAGAAAGTAAGAATGACCCTATGGTGAGGACTGCAGCTTGGCCACACCATGGTCAAGTCCCTGCCCTAAGCTGCCCAGGCAAATCCTCCAGCTTTTAATCCAAGAAAATAACTTCCTGTCAAAATAGTAGCCGGAAGCAAAAAGCCCAGCACTGTTGTACACTGGAGAGCCTCCACACCCTCACTCAGTCACCACCTCATCCCATGAGAACATACATGCAATCCTGCCCTGGCTGCATGGTGCCTCACACACAAATCATGGAAATGTGCCTTGGTGGGCCTCTCAGCAGCACTTGGTGGAACAAGGATCTGGGCTGTGCAGAGGGTGGTGGTGTTCAAGAGTCACCTCTTAAAGAAGAGATGCTTGACTTAGCAAAATAGCAGAACATGATTGCCTCTGTAGAAGGGGACAGTAGAAAACCCATCCTGAGCTAGAATTGTCTGGAAATGTGGAACTAAAGAAGGACAAAATTGTGTTGTGTTCTGTATTTATAAGCTCTTTTCTCACTGGCAGCCTGTAAGAATATTTCTGTCAGCCCCAAACTACCTGTCGGTAGCAGGCTCAAGACCTTGATACGGTGCTTTCCATCCATCCTGCCCATGCAACCCCTTGTCAATCTCTTTCCCCAGAGTAACAGAGATGCCTCTCCATAGCTTATTCTGTATAGCCAACAAGGCTAAGCTTCTCAAACAGAAATGCCCTTGGGGTGGTTCACAAGCTTTTAAAATCCAAGAACAACCTCTCCTTTATGAAGGGGCTCCAAGGACATCTTACACTATGTGCCACCACTCTATGGTTTTCATTTTACAATCAAGAAACAATTAAACCATTAGAAACGCTTCTGTTAGTTTTGTTTATCCCACCTCTGAGTGTATTTTCCAGCTCCTACAGCAGGAGAACAGTGAGTGGGAGGAGGTTAAAAAAGAAGCAGATTTGCAAGCATTTTCCTGGCCACAGTCTGGCGTTTCTCAAGGATATCAAGCCATGAGGGATGTTTCTTTCTTTCTCTCCAATGACAACTACCATGTCTCCTCCTTCCCAATGGGACCAGGGCTCATTTTATCCTTCAGTATGCTGGTTTAGAGACCAAAAGCTGTGGAGAACTGATAATTCGGATTTTTTTCTGCAGACCTACCTTGTGTTCTGGGTCACCCCAAGGACAGAGAATCAACATTGTGAGGGCAAGGGAAGGGGTGAAAGCATGTGGCTGGGGGTAGGGTGTAGGACAGCTTCCCAGAGACAGATGGCCACTGGATTTGAGACCGCACCACTCACACTGTACTTATCTTGTGAAGGGGAGTATTGCCCAAAGACCTTGATTCTGGTTGAGATGCTGAACTGTTAGTCCCTCCCATTTGCCTAAAACTGCTGAGCTCCCCTGGCATCTTTCTTCCCTCACTGTAGATATTCAGGAAAAATAGTCATAATATTATATGCTCTATACAACAACCTAAAAGGAGATTGTAGCGAGGTGAGCATCAGTCTCTTCTGTTAGGTAATAGTGATAGGACAAGAGGGAATGGCCCCAAGTTGTACCAGGGGAGGTTTGGATTGGATACTAGGGAAATTCTCCAAAAGAGTGGTGCTACACTGGCACAGGCTGTCCAACTTGGTGGATTCACCAACCCTGGAGGTGCTGAAGCAGTGTGCAGATGTGGCACTGAGGGACATGGTCAGTGGGCATGGTAACAGTTGGATCAGGTGATGTTAGAGATCTATTCCAACCCTAATGATTCTATGATTCAAACTGAAAAAAAATCCCTAACAATAATAATCAAATCCTCAATTATGCAAGATACAGATTTGAGGGTCCTTGCTGAAAGGATTGAATGTGGAGAATACGAATACTTTCCTCCATCATCCATTCATTCAAACCCCACCTTGGCCATTAGTAACTGCAAGTGGTTCCTGTTTGATGGATTTTTTCATTGATCTGCATTAAAAAAAATAAAAAAGGTGAAATGAAGAGGATCCTTAACCCAGTAGCCAGATGCCAACATCACAGCCCTTGATATCACTTTCAGTAGAGTTGAATAGATCAAATGGATTATGAACAGCACCTTTTTTCACTCTGTATAAATATTTTCCTCTTGGGTCCTCTCCTGGTGGAGAGTAGCTTGCCTCACTGTAACTGCAGCTGTAGCTTTTTTGTGTGTGGATAAATAGAAGATCCTGTTCTTCTGGGCTGCCAATTAGGTGGTTTTCACTAACAGCTGTGGCCAGGGGAATGATTAAAATGAAGCACAGACTTTTGTACTGTCCTTTGCAAAAGGGACAAGCTGCCATTCAGAATAAGAACAGTCAGTTCCCCACTTCCAGAAGTCTGAAAGATGGAATAAAATAACTTTCAGAACATTAGAAATATATATATTTTTTGTCTCCCATTTAAAGAGTCATCTTTTTAGTATGACTCTAGGCATTTTTATTGAGGTGCTTTGCCTAAGTCCTGGACCTCTGCTCACAGAGGGAAACAGCAAATATTAGTGATCAGCTCTAGCCTATCTCTTATTCACAAAGCAGTTATTTCCTTCATCACTACTAAGTATAGTTTTATAATTTTCTGTTCTCAGAGATCTATGAATATCTTATATAGAAAACTGACATCCAGGTATCAAAAGACCTTCTAAATTCTGATCAGAAAATAAAAAAAAAAAAAAAGAAGAAAAAAAACTATTTACAGCAATTCACAATTAAAAAACACTTTCTGAAAGAGTAGTAGCTTGATTATATCCTGGCCAGATCACAGTCTGGTAAATTTGAGTTTCAGTTTGGGCTGGAATATTCTTTTTCACTCCCAACACTAAAGCTTTCTGCAGGCTGTTAAGCAGATGCCACACTTCATACCAGATGTGAGTTTCCTCAAGTAAATCCTGCTGTATACAGAGAGGGTGAATCCAAAGCCTTTGAAGCAAACATTAAGACCTGCTGTTGAGTTTGGATCACATATATATTGGCTGTAAAGATAGTTGCAAGTTTTTTGGGATAAAAAGACCGAATATTACCACAGTCTTGTGTAAGAGTCTGTGATTAACTGAAGATGAGAAACTCCTGCCTGCTCTCCTCAACAGAAGATACATTTCAGACTAAATCTGGAAGTACATGTATTTTTCCACCATGAAAAATTTTTAGAGTTTCAAGTCATACAACCATAGAATCATTAAGGTTGGAAAAGACCTTTAAGATCACCTAGTCCAACTGTCAGCCCATCCCCACCATGCCATGTATCTCAGTGCCACATCCACACGATTTTGGAATAGCCCTGGGGATGATGACTCCACCACCCTTCTCGGCAGAACACTCTTCTGTTCCTGACCAGTACAAATCAAAGATGTATCAAAGCTTCTGAGGAGAATGGGCATGTCCCAGAACAAGGATGGACTAACAGAAGCCCCTTTGCCATCACATAGGCTTCAACCTTTGCTCTTTCTGATAAACCCATTATTAGAACCAGCAGGACATAAGGTCAACAACAAATACACAGTGTGGTGCTGAACTTGCTGAATCGAGACACCCCAAGTACAGTTTCATCCCAAGTGGCAAAAAAAGTCTTCAAAAAGTCTCCCATTTCAGTGGATGGGCATGGCAAGATATAAAAGGAAGTGCTTCTTTGGAATATTCCTAACCAGGAGTTCTGTTACAGACAGTTCTGAGTAGAAGCTACTACTGAGAGGGAGACTCAGAGGTATTTTGGCTCCTGCCAGGCATTGTTTCTCAGTTTGATTAAGCTCTTAATCTTGTGTTTCCTCTGTGGGTATCAAGCTCCAGGAAACTGCCTCATGCTAAAGGATACAGATGCCTAAAGGGAAATAAAATTCAACTTCAAACAAACAATAATCACTGCTTCAATTTTGATCATGATCTGGGGGGAAATGTATCATGAAGCACCGCAGCTCAATACCTCCAAAAATCAACTTTGGGAGTCAGAATTTAAGAATCTGTCAAAGCTAATCACTTCAAATAATGCTGCAATAGAAAATCGGACTTGCCACAAGAAGCAATTGCAGCAGGAGATAAAAAGATTACATACTGAATGATCTGATGTGAATAGGAAAGATGCTATTCTTAAAGCTCTGAGCTCCCATGATGCATTGTTTTAGCTCTGGGCTGAAGTGGTAAAGCTAAACTAAAGCTGTGCACTGATAACGTCAGAGCAATCAGCCGCTGGGATGGGAGGAGAATTCCTACTCAGAAAGCATTTTTTGTTGAATTGGGATTATTAGTATTTAAAACACGGCAGCAACTGGAGTTACTGAATCTGAGTTACATTGTGCTAGGCTTTATTCCATACATTATAATGCACAACCATTGCCCCAGGGAACACTGCTGCATAAAAAGAGAAAACAGACATAGGGTTGGAAGGGACATGCAGAAGAAATGATCTGCCTAATGCTTCATAACAGATCAGTGTCAGTCAGGGCCAAACACAGGGTTCTAGTGTTCCACCTGCTTCAACGAAGCATCTCCCACAGCTGTCTGCTGCTGAAGATTCACATTTTACATTAAAGGAATCTCATCATGATGAGACTTAACCTTGGCAGAGAAAGGGAAGGAAATGGCAGCCTCTGCAATAAGGTAAATCCCCTGGATTAATTACCTTTTCAGCTTTCACCTCTAAAATGAAAAGCCTTTCGGAAAGAAGGACATTCCTAAGGGAACAGGATTTGAGTCCCCAAGCCTTCCTGGCATATATCTGGGCACCTCTTTGGGAAATTAAAATTACCCTGCAGATGCTCAAACATCTGAAGGATGGTGAGTATCAGCTGTGGTGAAACCTGGGCTGGCAGGAGGCACCCAACCCAATACAAGCCATGGCCAGGAAAGATGAATTCAACAGATTGAGAGAGGAGCTTCTTGGGAAGGCTAAGGAAATGGAAATCTGGCATATGTGGAGAGAGCAGAAGAACCTATCTATTTAGCCCAGCTCCAGCTAAGCACAGCAGGAGGAAAATATCAGATTGGGAGAGCAGATGTTAAAGCCACAGGAGTATGTTAACCAAGCAGGAAATGAGGAAAAGTTTTTCACAAATGAATTTAACCTTATAGCAACACCCACTGATAGGACTAGTAGGGCCAAAACTACTGATTATTTCAAAATTGAGCTAGGAAAGCTAATGAAAGGGGTACTGAGTTGTGCTTGTATGTGGAAAATGGAATGGAGCTAGTTGGCCCTCCCAGGCTTTTTGCTCCTAAGATTCTACTGTTCTTCAAAAAGTACTATTTTAGCCAAAATAAATGAATAAATAAAGCTCTGCTTTTTTCAGATATCCTGTAAGGTCAGTCTTTCATCATGAAACGTCATGAAATAGCTTATGAAACATGGGAATGTCTGATAACGTATTTGTGATCGTGAACTCATTTAGTTTACTTGTTTTTTGTTGTTGTTTTTGTTGTTGTTGTTGTTTTCCAGCACAACCTTTTACATTTCAGGAATTATACTTAAAAAGATCAAACTTCCCCCCAAATGTAGGAAACTGAAAGAAAAACTGTCCCCACCTGAAACACAAGCCGGTAAACTGCAGTTATCCCAGAGTTTGTAATAGACATATTTATAGAGATCTTTTGACCCACCCCTCAAGATGATTCATTTTTTTAGTAACTTTGAAGCCTGCCTTTAAAGGATATTTTCACTACCACACACACCTCTATCTGTTGCCTCTGGAAAAAATAAAAAACTCATTTATAATACAGTGTGTTACACTGGGATATTAATCACACGTATATGATGATTATTCTTGATCATACAGCTTAACAATTCAATGCAGCATTAAGGTAGGGGTCTGATTACTTGTCATTCAGCAAGGATTGAGCCACTATATTTAGACGCTGACTAATTTGGGAGAGCGTGTATCCACGTTTCTAAGGGATTTCTGAAGCTCCCCTTCCTGAGGTATCTGAAGACTTTTTAGTCTCCTGGGTGTTTTGGTGCCAGTACTCCTGCACAATGGATGATGCTGTTTTTCTCTGCCTCATATCTGCTCCTTGGGGCAACCTGCCTCCATGTGCCTGTAGGTACCACCCCTTCTACTGACTTTCTGTAGGGTGACAAAGTCTCACCCTGGACTCTGTGATGAGGGTTGAACTGTCCCAAGAAAGCAGTATCTATGATGAGGTTGATATGATTACCCTGCCAGGGCATCACTTAGACATATGCTTGCATTACACATCCTAATCTGTTTGACTCGACTGAGCCTGATTCTTGGCACTTTAGTTTTCTCTGGCAGCATGTGTAGAAGAGGAGTAGAGAGTTCTCCATTTCCCCCTTGTTCTATCACTATCTACTTGTATAAAAAGCTGGTCCCCCTCCTGCTTGTTAGCTGCCTACAGACACTGGAAGGCTGCCCTGAGGTATCCCCATAGCCTTCCCTTCTCCAGGCTGAACAAGCCCAACTCCCTCAGCCTTTCTTCATAGGAAAGTTGTTCCAGACCTCTGATCATCCTCACAGCCCTCCTCTGGATATGCTAAAACATCTTTATGTATTTCTTGCGTTGGGAGCCCCAGGCCTGGATGCAGCACTCCAGATAGGGCCTCACAAGGGCAGGGAAGAGGGGGACAATCACCTTGCCCTCTGGCCACCCCTCTTTTGATGAAGCCCAGGCTTCTGCTGGCCTTTCAGGCTGCAAACATACACAAAGTAGCTTCAAGGAAATTTGGATCATGAAGGCATGAGGTCCCCATGTCCCCACTGCTGCTGAAACAGGCTTGCTGGGAGCTGGCAGAAATACTGCTCACCTCTGAGGCAAGAAGCCAGGGTTGCAAAGCCCTCAGGGATAGCAGAAGTCAACTGAAGCAGGAACATCCTCAGACTGAAATATCCTCATGCCTGGGACAGACCCAGGAACTTGTTCCAAGGCTTTTTTCAGAGCTGGTGAGCAGATCGCACAGGCAGTCCCCCTCAGCGGCCAAAGCTGGAGGAGGCAACAAGTGGTTGGCAGCCAGGTTGACAAGGAGAGGTTGTAGGGGTGAGGCTGGGCCAAGAGAGCCAGAGCCCACTCATCACTCAGCCCAGAGCTACGGCAACACGAAGAGACAAGACAATCAATCTTTCTAACTTACTTGGCTAAATCATTGAGGAACATTAAGCACTGCATCATAAGGTTGCTGTACTTGGAAAGGTATTTCGAGTCCACAGTGTACTGAACCGTGGCATACTGAGCAAGGCTGGATGGGAGATTATTGAGTACTTTGACATTGAGCTCCTTGGTGTAGCAAGAAAGGACCACACAAAGATCAAAGACATGACCTATACATATCTTACGCTTGTTTAATCATGCCCCAGGATCCATGCAATGGAATACAACTGAATCTCTCTGGCAAGAATGCAATACTGTAGAGCCCAAAGACACCGCAGTGCACACAAGGTTAGAGATGGCTGAGCCAGAGGACATGGGAACTCAATCTCACTTCAGCTCAAGAAGACATCTATTCCTGCTTTGTAACAGGTGGAAGACCAAATAACAGGATGGTATTTGACAGCTCCCCACAGAAATGTCAGTTTGTCACTCACAAGGGCAACTGGATTAAATGAATGTGATTTTAAAATTACCATTTTTAGCTGGGATCTTCAGCTAGCAAATAAGAAAAACCATTGACCTATTATTACTGATAGTCTTCTTTTTTTGTTGTTTTTCTTTTTTCTGTTAGATCACTTCTCAGGAAAAAAAAATAAAGTTGCTTGTCTTTGTGACTAATAAACAGTCAAATTCACACTTTACTGTAATTTCAGTAATAAATACTTCCACTAATCAAGGTGATAACCTGTGAGCATTTTTAAACATGTTTATATATTGGAACTGCCAATCGGAATTGTCTAAAAAGACACATTTTTAAAAATCATGATCGGTGTAAAGATCATTCTGGATAAAATGAGAATCCAGAAAACTAACATTTAAACTGATACTATTAGCTAAGTCAAAGAGTCTTTCACGTACTCGATAGAAGTCAGCCATCAAAATATTATACATTAATACATACAGTTTGTTTTACAAAGGAAACTTCATAATGGAAATCACTGTCCTCTTGGTTTTCACCAGGTCTGTAGAATTAGTAGAGCTCGGTCTAACTGTCAGTTGTAGCTTGGAAGAGAAAAGCAAACTTTTCTTTTTCAGTGTTGATTCCATCCCTTACTTTTGAGTGACTGGTGGACTGAAGTACACTGGAAACAAAGCCAAAGAAAATATTACTCAGTTGCAAAGAGAATCTCAGTTATCAAAGTGATCCACCAACTTGATGCACTCTTGATCATGGCAATTAGCCAACTCAGCTGTTTTTTAAATTATTTTTAAATGTAGAGTGGCTCATATCCCTTGACAACTATCATCATTAAACCTTGGCCCTTCACCCTTCTGATCCCCAAGAGGAAACAGCCCATTTCTCCCAGACCAGCAGCAGCAGCCCATCCCCTGTTCCCCACCAGACAAAGGCTACCTGCAGGGTATGAAAATTCATAGGGAGAATCAAGGTTTGCAACTGGATTCCTCATAAACTGAGCAAGGCAGTGCCTGAACTAGCCCATTTGTGCCTGAAAAGAGAGCTATGGTGAATGCCATCACTCCTAGGTGCTTTGCTGGCAAAGATGAGGGGAAAATGCTGCAAAAAGATTTAGGTATTCAGATATCACTGAAAGAAGATAGGGGCTGACTGCATGTTAAAGCATGTACGTAACCATGACTTATTTTTGTTCCGAAAGCAACTTATGTTCTTCCCATATGCGTGTTTTTGAACACAGCCCCAAAATAACAACCTCCAATTTGTTGGAAGTGAGAGTATGGAAGAGCAGCAAACAGACAAATTCTCCAGGAAAATAAGTAGCAGTGAGGAGGTCCTAATCAAAGGCTACTTCATGTCTTTACAGGTACTACAAAGGGAGGAGGTTTGTCTTGGAAACTCCCCATCTACATGATTTCCTCTGGCAAGCAAATCTTCGATGCAAATTGCAAGATGTCTCATCACCAAATCTCATGCTTGAAGAGCACTGGCTATCAGTTGCTGAGGACATTGGCTGCTCCCCAAGAAAAGCAGCTCAAAAGCTGTTCCCACAGATCTGGAAGGTGCATAGAACTGCTGTGGGGGCTGTGGAGACTGCTGAGTGATTATTTCAAGGTTCATAGCAGATGTTCAGTGCTCAGGGACACAGGAAGGACAGGAAAGAGCCCCGCCAGAAGACTTTGTCTATTCTGTGAGGAAGACCTCTCCCTGGCCATGCAGTGCAATGCGAGCTGTGTGTATTGCTAGGAGCTACCATGAGAGGGGCCTGGCTGCATCTGTGTGCCATGGGCTTCCACCTTGAGTCTTTTCAGGCACCTATGTGCACTAAATACACATGTGCACTAAATACACGTTAATATGTGTTTAAATGATCCACCCAGACACCTTCCTGTGAGACCTACTGTAGGGAACCTGTTTTAGCAGGGAGCTTTGACTTGATCTCTAGAGGTCCCTTCCAAATCCTACAACTTTATGATTCTGTGATTTATTACTATTATTACCATCCTCTTGTGCCCACTCTTCCCCCACCAGCCCATGAGCTGTGGAGTCTGGAATTATATAAGAGCTGCAAACTAACAGGGTGGAGTTTCTTTAGCCCCATGCTGTGTGCATATGTTGTATGCCTGGAAATTAGTGTAAGGAGCATGTAAGCACGCAATGCCTGTGGGGACAATGCCCCAGAGGAAGCCATGTATGGTGCAGGCTGCACCATGCCTCCTCAAGGGCAGAGTCAAATGTACATAGAAGGACAGTTCAGTTGCTTCAGAAGCAACTGGTTTACCCACTCTAAAACAGAAACCAGGAACAAGCTAATGTACGTGCAGTGGGGATGATCCCATGACTAGCACTCAGGAACGAGGCTGTGAGCTGAGTGACTGGCATTATGGACATGCTCTGTGAGGTCCTGTCTCCCAGAAAAGCGGCACAGTATCAATGTGCTGCACAGCATCTGAGAGATGCTGTGTCCCATCTTCCCACATGCACACACAAGCAGTGTTCAGAACCACACCAGCACAGAGCAGAACTGCTCCATCCACCAGACCCTGCTGTTTATTTTTGTCTGACAAGAAACAAGTTTGAGCCTGAAGGCTCCCAGGAGGATCCTTGAGCCTGGATCCAGGCTGAGATCAGAACAATTGGAAGTTGCAGGTATTTATATTAGCATGTACAGTTTCTATGCATGTAGAAACCATTTTAAGGAAGAGAGAAGTATCAAACATCCAGCAGATTTTTATTGGATCTTTAATGTTTAGCCCAGCACCTATGCTTGACTTAAGGCTCAATAACATGTTTTGCAATATCTGGAGATGCTGTATTTTGCTCCTGGTGTTAAAGAAGGTTCTTTCAGTAAAAATGTCCTGAAATAGTAGTCTGGTCTACCAGTTGTGAGTACAAATAGGAGGACATATATCTCAAAGGCTTAACCAGTAAGACAAAGATTCAAAGACTGCTTGATCCTCATGTCTGACTGGGCGTTACATTCAAATTCTTCATGAAGGTGAATACAAGGCAGCTTCTGGAAAGGATTCCAGTCAGTGTATCCATGTATCCATGATATATCTCTTCCCAGAATCTTCCCCTTTGCAGAACAGGGAAAAGTATCTTCCTGTACTGCACCAATGCACAGACCACTCAAGAGCTGGGCTCTGGCAGCAATGCCAAGCTGTAAGACCCACACAAACTTAGGCCATGGACATGGGTTATCCCAATAAAAACTGCAGCAATCTTTCACTAGTGGGTATCTAATTCCCCATGATACACTGGGATATTTCACAGGTCAGGAATGGCTTTGCACGTATACCAGTCTGTCCATCTGTCGCGCATCCTGACTCTAAAGACAAAAGGAAAGCCTCTTAGATCCTTGCAATTAAAATCTAGTGTAAACTTTGAATTACAAGGTAGAATATCTTATCCAGGGTAGATTAACCTGCTATAACTCTACTTCCTTTTAACTCAGATGGGGATTTACAGCTGTGTAAACGAAATGAGAATGACATTCATATCTGTGCCAAAAAAACCCACCCATGCTAAATATACAAATAGGCTGAACTGAATATAATTTAATCTTCAAAGCAGACACATTTTGGAGGTTTCTATTTCCTTTTCCTTCTAAAAGTCAAGATCTTGTTGTGAGCCAGGATGTACAGAAGCAGACTCTCAACAGGGATCCACCAGCTTTTCCGTTGGCTGAGAGACCACCAGACCTACACCAGCCAGAGAACAGAGCAGTTTCCATCTCAAGGACCTATAAAAGAATAGGGACACCTCAGAGGAGTGTTTGGGCAATTTTATTCTATATCTCACTAAATATGTACCCAGGATATGGAGGAGAGTCATAAACCAGGTTCACTTCCAGCTAAGTAAAGGTAGACTGTAAAGAATGTAGTAGACTATTAAGAGATGCCCTCTTGCTGGACTTGATGGCAAAAATTACAGCACTGCAGTAGTGGGCATGCTGTGTTAATAAATGAGCATGTACGTTAATTTTTATTAAAATTCAGTCTGATTACTCCTCCTCTTGGTCACTGAGCCAGTATCTTCCCATCAGTTGCCCAGCTAGTGAAAATCAAAGAGGGAAGAGACCTTGGTGTGAGGAGGTGAGGACCTTTCTGATGCAGCAGGCACAGGTGGAGGTACAGTGAACAGTAGATGGGATAGCAGCCTAGTCTTCCTGGGGCAGATAGAAAATGAGAAGGGGAACATCAGGTAGGAAGGGAGACTTGGGATTTTGAAAGCAGTGTCTATGAACATGGACAAGTTACTGCTGAGAATGTAGAAACCAGCAGGAAGACCTCAAGATCCGGACCCTGGACTTCACATAGAGTTGGAAGTGAAAGCAATGATGGCAATGGGTTGAGTACAGGGCAGAGCAGACTGAGATTATTTAAAAGACAGTTATTCTTGTCCACAAACAGTGGTGCCTCTATAAACCCAGAGGTGCCAATATACATTCAGTTTGCTTTTATGTGCTGGGTCTTTAAAGGTACAGAAAGAGTCTATATAGACTCACAGAATCATCAAGGTTGGAAAAGACCTCTAAGATCACCAAGTCCAACTGTCAGCTCATCCCCCCCATGCCCACTGGCCGTGTCCTCAGTGCCACATCTGTACAGCTCTGGAAGACAGTAATTCTACCACCTCCCTGGGCAGCCTGTGCCAGTGCAGTACCATTCTTCTGGAGAACATATGTTTCCTACTATCCAACCAGAACCTCCCCTAGCACATCTTTAGGTCATTAAGCAAAACCTCCCCTTATTTTGGTGGATATTAGCTTGAAAGCTGGTACCAGGACCCTGTGGTCCTTCAGAGACCCACTGTCTTGAAGGAGCTTGCAAAGAGAACACATGCTGAGCTAACTTATCCAGCCTGCTGTAACAGGCAACTTGTCAGGGGCACACAAGTGATGGAAGCTTAGGACGAGTGATGCATGCCTGGATTAGCTCTGCAATGAGAATGCCTGTTTCTCTGTACTACAATGTTTCATCTTCTAGAAGCTGGAAAGGCCGTGGTTCAGTCAGCCATGCACTCGTGCCCTTTCTGGAGACAAATTAGAGCTGGGCTTGGGGCTGTTCTGGCAGTGTTGGTGGCTTGAGTTAAGTCCGCCTATTTATTCTGACATTTGCCCAAACACCCTCCAGAGCTCTGCCACCACTGTCTGCATGGATGGTCTCTTAGAATTTTTTGCATTTTTACTGCCTGACAAGGATTTTTGTTTGAGAATGTCCCTGGTTTGTTTCAAGTGCCAGGGATGTGAAAGGAACTGTTGCTGGCAGTCTCAGCTGTAGCCACCAAAGCTCCTTATTCTGAGAGTTTTCTGTAAGGGAAAGAGCTGCTCATGTAGGTGCAACACAGGTGAGCAGAATGGACAGGAGAAGAGATGGTTGTATTCACTGCTGGCAATAACATACTCTAGGGGGATGAGATGGGTGGGCAGAAGAGGTTTGTACCCACCTAGTAAAGTGGACAGGGGCCCCATTCCAGCTGGGATGTGGCATTTAGGTGAACTTCTGCCATGTTTGTGGTAACACTGCTTATGCGTGATAAAGCTTTCAGCTGCAAAATGTCACATTCTTCAAAGCCTAACCAGCCAGTCATGCTCTAGGCTTTAACAGCTGTAACTCTAATTGGACCATGAAAATTAATTGATCTGCAGCACGAAAATACAAGGCACAGCAAAAAGAAACTTCACTGCATTTGCATGATGGGAGGGTGTGCACCATGTGGGTGCTTCCCTTCATTGTCACCTTCCCAGCGGACAGAACCCTCCAAAATACTACAGCCCCTGAGGTGCAACTATCACATCAGTCTGCCCCATAAAGCAATGCAGTATGAGTTGCTGCTATCAATCAGCTGGTGAGCAGAGGGATAACCAGCTCAGCTGGGTGATTTGCCTTCCTGCAGCTGCAAGAGCATACGGTCAGCATCCTGGAGGGATGCAAACATAGGCTGACATCCTCCCAACCTCACCTGACTCCTGCCTGCTTCCTGAGAAGAAGAGCAAGCACCTCCGTGTCCATGCTAACAGCATTGTGCATCATCTTTCAGCAAAATTCCTTCTCTTGCAATATGCATCCCATGATGCCAACAAGAATAGCTCCAGACCTCAGGTTGGGGAAGAGAACGTACAGGGTTGCATTACAGAAGCAAAAAAAGCTCTTCCAAGGGACAGCCAAATGGGCAGGCTCCCATTTTAAGCTGCACATTCCTTACTTATTTATTCTCACTGCCACAGAGCAGATCTGGAAATCTGCAGTGAGGAGTGTTGAGGGCTGAGGTGTGCTGCAGCCTGCCATGGGAGGGCTGCTGGGTCCTGTCACAGGGCTGTCCCCATTCGGCAGGGCAGTGAATGCTCTCAGGTTGTTTAGGGGTCAGGAAGGCTGGTGTTCACCGCAGTGGCCGCACTGGCATGTTTACTTGCCAAGCCCTACAGTGGAAGAGGTGCTGAGGTGGTAACTCCTTGCACATCCTGGAGTCTGAGTCACACGAGGTGTGTAAGTGATAGAAAGCGGCCCGACTCATCACTTCCCCTAGAGATTAGCCCAAAGCCAGCCACATCCCAGCTTCCAGACACCGCCACAGCATCAGGATTAAGTGTTCTGCTTTCAGATTCATACTTAACAGTTCTCCCTTCTCCTTGATGTCTGCATCCTTAGAGAGTTTTTGGACTGTGGTTCTATACTCTGTTAATCTCCCTGTCTTAAGCGTGTCCCATGTGTGAAAGTTTTACCACTTACAGAGGGACTGATTAATAGCTGTTATCCCTTCTCAACCAAAGGGGACTGTATTTGAGGTAGAGGATGCTCTTGTTTTAGTTACTGACTTCATAAAGGAGCTTATCTGCTCTCTTGTAGGAAAGGCTTGATGGTTGCTTCATATATAAAACTGCTTAATTCCTTGATTTGCTGAGGGATCACAAAGATCTTCATGAGATACACGTGAGCAGCTCAAGAGGCTATAGAAGGAAAGGGAAAGGAATTTCTCCAGGGTGTACTGAAGAGCTGCATTGCCTACCCCAGCAGTAACAGATTTCCAGATTTGTGTGGCCTCATCAGGACCTGAGGTCTTCTCTTCTTGAAATGTCAGGGTCAGACCACGATCCCAGAGGTCTGGGTTCAGTCCTCACTCTAAGTAAGGCAAAATGGGCATCTCAAAAGCAGGCTTCTCCGATGCATATTTTTGTGGAGGATTCTGGCAGGGTGTAGCTGAGAGGACAAAGAGATGTGGTCTTCTGCAAGAAGTGGGAGATCTCAGCTGGGCTCCAGACAAAGGAGTCGTAAGGCAGTCCACAATTCCCAGAACCTTTCTGTTAACAAAAAGACCACACATTAGCTCATTTTTTTTCCAGTGATTTACTGCCCAGAATCATGTAAAGAGAAGGTATTGCCTTTCAAGGCTGTGACAGAAACCAATGTAGGCCAAATTGTATTTGTTTTCTGGCTGACACACATGGCCTGCATAGCCAAGATCAATTTGCTGCCCTTTATTTCTCTCAAGTGGCTCTTCAGACGTTGATGCTTCGCATTTCTCCCTCCCAGGCTGGATCTGTACTTTTGCTGTTTTCAACAGTTAGTGTTTTAAGCAATGTGATCTTACTGTCCTCTTTTACATATACCTTCCCTCTCTAGGCTGCTGATGTGCTGACGCTTTTGAGCTTGGACTGATGAACATATCTCGAGACCACTTGTGACTGTACTCCAGGTTTCAGAATCAAGTGCCTTGTTGGGGTCCTTTCTGAGAACTGGAGGAGGGCCAGGCATGTCCACTTTACTATGCAGCCATCCATCTCCCTGGAGTTTCATAATAATACCCATCTGTTCTTCAGCTTACTTAGGAGAAAGGATCGGATTGTGGGGTTACAGTGGTACCAATTAGTACATCTTGTTGAGACTGCATTTAAAAATATTCACTGCCCATCTGTGTGGAAAATAAAATCCATTTCTGTTAACGAGGTTGTTTTCCTCCTGACGCTTGCTGTCTGCTTGGTACAATGAGCCTTGGGAGGAGAGCCTTACACCAGGGGGACCAGTGCCTTACCTTGAATGAGGCTGGCCAGAGTCAGCTCAGGGGTGTGAGAGGAAAGTTTTAGGAGGTGGAAAGTGACAGAAGAACATGAAGTAGAGGAAGTGTAACATTCTCCCTTCTCACCCCCAAATCCCACTGGAGTCAAAGTCTACAAAGGTACATTGCTATGCTTAGTGTGCACTATTAAACAGGACTCTGTCAAGTGTGTACTCTCTTACACTCTGCTGATAAAAAAGGGACCATGAAGAACAGGTTAGTGGTTTTCCATAACACAGCTGCTGCACAAACCACAACTGAGATATGCTTGTCTTACAGAGTCCCTTAAAGACCTCATGGCAACAGTGTCAACCATACCTCAAATCCAGCTACACCAGCTCCATATTGTTTGAGTGCTATAATGTAGGATCATTTTCACTCTCCATGACAATGGCAGACAACATAAAGCAGCAGAGATGTGAAGGAATTTGGCTGTACTCTCATCTGAGGGCAGCTTTGGCAATCAGGCTAAGCTCAAGAAAATGGCTGGCAGACATCAGGGCGGCAGGAGAACAATGAGAAGGCTCTCCACAGCTTGGTAACCACCCCCCTCCAAGAGTTCTTCATTCCATTCTTAGATCAATCCACTGGTGACTTCCTCCTCTGAGCTGACAATAGCAATGAAGCACCATGAACACACTGATGGTGCCTCCTCTTTCTCATCTAAATGGCTGGGATCAGACTTCCTAGCTGTGTCCAAATGCCAGGCTGGGTTTGCCACAGTAGAAGGAGCACTAAGCAACCACAGCTAAAGAGAATCCTGATGGAAAAAATGCTGAACATGAGCCACCACTGCTCTTGCAGCCAGAAGGCCAACAGTATCCTCTGCTGCATCAAAATAATGGTGGCTAGCAGGGAGAGGAAAGGGTTTGTCACCCTTATCTCTGCCCTCATAAGGCCCCATCTGTGTCCAGGCGTTGAGCGCCCTGCACTGGAAGCTGTTTAAGTGGGGTCCAGAAGAGGACCACAAAGATCATCACCTCTCCTGTGAAGAAAGGTTGAAGCAGTTGGGCTTATTCAGCCTGGAGATGAGATCTGAGGAGACCTCATTGCAGTCTTCCAGTACTTGAAGGGAGCTTACAAGCAGGAGGGGGACTGACTTTTTACATGGTCTGATAGTGACAGGATGGGGGGAATGGCTTTAAACTAAAGGAGATGAGATTTAGATTAGATTAGGGTTTAGATTTAAATTTAGATTAGGAAGAAAATTTTTACTCAGAGGGCAGTGAGTCACTGGCACTGGCTGCCACCCAGCTGTGGATGCCCCATCTCTGGAGGTTCAAGGTCAGTCTGGATGGGGCCCTGGGCAGCTGAGCTGGTAGGTGGCAGCCCTGCCCATGGCAGAGAGTTGGAATTAGATGATCTTTAAGGTCCCATCCAACCAAATCCATTCTATGATTCCATGAAATAGTCAGCAACCAAACATGGCTTGGCTGTGTGGTGTATGTCTGCCAGCCAGAAAACTAAATGCAACTGTGGCCTATGTTATTCATTATTCTCTGTCACATCCTCAAAAGGCCATACCTTCTCTTCACAAGATTCTCCATCACCACAGACAGATGCAGGTGATATTCTAGGACTACTCTGTCTGTGGAACAGTTAGAGAATGCCTTTAGTTAGTCAGTTAGAGAAATCCTTAGTGCAAGCAAGAGTTAAAAACTGAGTTGCAACATGTTTCTCAACTATTTATGACTTGTGTGATCTCAGGGGAGTTGAGAGTGACGCGCTTCAGTCGTAGGTCTGCTTAGCTTCCTTCAGCAATGAGCAGAGGGAGGTGACAGTACCTGCCATCTTACTCTCACTGATACCCACTATTTTCTCCTTAGTGTCATCACATGGGCATGATCAAACAAGTGAGCTGAGTGGAGCTTACAGACACAGACCACTGAATCTGAGGACCTTTTGGTGCAGGCTGGACTACATTCAGGTGTTATCTCACCCAGATGATGATGAACAGATAGTAACTTTCTTCTCACCTGTGAGCCCAGCGAGTCTGGGCTTATTGTGAGCAGGCTGTAGGAGCAGCATTCCTTCTGGAGGTGGCAGGGCATGGTGTGACCATTCCTCCCTCCCTTCCCTTCGCAGATCCATTTTTAGCAGTCCTGTGGGCCATACACAAGCTGCCTGTGGGACAGGAGTTAGGGCAGAGCATGTCCCAGGGCTTGGAATAAACTCTTCTGCCTCCAGTCCATCACAGCAACCTATTTTGTGACAGTCTTCCTTACATTGCATCTCAAGTGCCTCTTAAGCTGATATCTCAGCTGGATTTGTGGGATGCATTTTTGACAGCTGTTAAAGGACATTCAAGGCAGCTTGTGTAACTGTTCTCCTTTCACAGGCGTGTGTGGATTTATGTCAGATCAGTCGAGATGAGCTCGCTGACTCCCTCTGCCACTTTCTCCTGCTCCCTGCCATCCAGAGGATGAGAAATGCCTAGACATACCACACACAAAAAAAAAAAAAAAAAAAAAACCAAAAAAAAACCCATGGTATGCAAATGCCCTGAAGCTCATTTTCTGGAGTGCTGGAAAGCTGCACCATGGCAAGAGGTAATTTCCATAAAGAAAGAAGCTGTCCAGATGCAGGTAGAAAACAGGCTATGCTTTGCCCAGCTAAATACTCCCCACATCCTCTGATGATTCGTTGCTAAAGAAGCTTGGCCAGCTTCACTGTGAAACATAGCAGGGCATGCTTAGCAAGCCAAGGTAGTGAAGGATATAAAAATGTCAGTATCTGGGCAGCCAAGACTCTGTGCTTATGTGGTGGCTGTGTAAGAAGCCCTAGCACCTTCGACTAGGTGCTAATGGGGCACTGAAGGTGTTTGCAGAAGTGTCAGTACCGCCTCTCCAAGCATTCTGAAGTCTGAGTCACCTTCCCTAGAATCATGAGACTGGCTTGCAAGTTATTAATAATTATTTTCTAATTGAAAATAGGAAGAACCTGTCATTATTTCCAAAACTTGGGTTCATAGGGTTAATTTAAATGACACAGTGGTGTTTCTGTGAGCACAGAAGTTTCAGCTTGTTGTCTTCGTGCTGCTTTTCCTGCTTTAAATGAAAGCGGAGATTTCTTTTTCTCATCACATGGATCCAAATCTGGGACAAATTGAATCTCGTCAGCTGTTAGGAGATTTACAATAAAATCACAGGGATTTGCACCAGTTATTGAGCAGAGATATGCTAGGCTCAGTACAGGGCCCTCTTGCAACTCTGCCCAAGCTTCCTATCTGTCCACTTTAAAGCTCTCCTTGCTAGCAAAAGCTTAAACTAGTTTAGATAGAGTTGAGGACAACATATTTATTCTCTCTTTGCCCTTTTCAGTATTCTCAAATAAGCATGATAGATACAGCTCTAAAAAAACTCATAACTAAGGATGCAATGAGCGAAGACAGCTGATGAAAGCAAATCACCAATCGGCTCCATAAACTGCTATATGATGGAAGAGCCACTTGGCAATCCATTCTGCAAACAAAAGCTCTGTCTTCTTACAGCCCTTCTTATACATGAGAGGAAAAAAAACGGGCAAGAACACTGAGCTGGTCACCCTTCTTAGAGCAGCCCTGGCTGTGCTCTGGTGGGTGATGGATGGGGTGAAGGGTGCTTTGGAGGTCTCTGCTGTTGCCCAAAGGTTTGCAAAGGAAAAATATGCAGAGGTGAGGACTTTCTGGGAAGCACAAAGCTCTGTTGTACTGCCAATTTCCACACAGCTGCCTGGGATGCAAAGTGTTCACTGCTGAGGCTTTGTGCAAAGTGCCCTTTCACACCTTTCCAACCTGCATGCTGTTGCATAAGCCCGAAGAAGCAGATACTGGGATTGCCATGCCAACTGGTGTTCCCAGTTCCTTCCATTCATTTCCCCAACAGAAGAAGCACCCTGGAATGGTTCAGATGTCAGAGCTCTTGGTGAGAGAGGCTGTAGGGCCTGAGAACTGTGCATTCCCATCACCCTTGTGCCTCTCTGATAAGGCATCACAGACCAGCAGCAGTTCTATGTCATCCTCCCACAGTGTATCTGGCTGCTGAACTGGTTTCCAGTCCATACCAGCAGCCCTGAGCCTGGGCTGTCAGTCAACAGAGGAACTGCAAGCAGAGCATGAATCTGTGTGCCTGGTTTCCTTGCTGCCACATTAAAATAGCATAAAGTGTCTCTCGGAGACAACAAGAAGGAGGAATTGCTATTTTGGGGCACTTATGTAAACTGACTTCAAATGCAAAAATTTAAAAAAATCAAACTCCTTCTGTTTCTTCCCCTGCCCCCTCCCCTACAAAGAGCACTGCGCAGAATTTTTCTGCATGATAAAAGGGTCAAATCCTCAAGACAGAACAAAAAGGCAAGGGGGCTTAGGTCTGTACCGCATGGAGGAGGCTGGCAGATGAAGAAGCTCTGAGTTTTTGCATCCTATCCCAATTAGCAGAGATTTCCAGCAGTGAACAAATTCTTGTGGTTATCCTCTTCCTTTCTCTGCCTTTGTCTGACCTGACACATAAATCACAGCCCCTTTTCTCTGCACTCCGCCAGTATCAGGAGTGGGAATCCTGATGGGTGAGTTTGGCAATAATTAAATTTGTCCCTTCTGTTCGTTTCACAGATGTAGTTGCCCTCTGCTTTGAAGCAAAGCACAGGTCAGAGCCAATAGGAGCCTTTAATAATGTGGCTGTCTCATCTGGTGCTGAAGGCAGAAAGTTTTCTTGCTAATTGGATTGTTGTGTGATTATCTGAGGAGGAACAAGCTCCTCTGGACAGAGGAGGGCTGGGAGCACACTGAGTCGTGGAGAAGGTAATGGGCAAATTTATACTCCTGTACACGTCCTCTGAGCCTTCAGCCAGAACAAACACATATAAAATGCCTAAGGCCTGATTTCCTATGCCTCAGCAGCTTGCTTAGTCATTTGAACCAGAGTAAAAGCAACTTCCATGTCAAAATGATAGGCTTTTACACCACTGAAAGCAGGGTTCTGGACTTGTACAGCACAGCAAGAGTGTTTGCAGCAAAGCCAGGTTGGTGCTGCCTTACAGCATCTGCTGTGCAGGGCATTGCCCCCCTTGAAAATACAGAAGTTAAGTCTAAACTGTTTTTTTACTTAAAAACTGAGATGCTGGTCTCTTCCACTGCAGAGAAAAACCTGACCCTGCAGCATCCCAAGGGCTCCTTTCCTCTTTTCTAGTTTGTTTTAATCTTGGAGATTCTCAGGCTGTCTTGTACTGCTGAGGACCTGACGTACATTCGTGGTGAGCTTGCAGCAGGCAACACGGTCTTCTGAAAACCAAAGTGGCTTTTTGTGCTGGTTCCCTCCAAGGGCACGGATGAGGATATTGATGCATTCATTATTAGCTTTACTTCCCTGGGAGGATTTGGTACTCCGCTGCCAGTGCTTGCTACACACACATCCCTGCCTTACCTCCTGGCCATCCAGCTGGTGCCCTGCACAAGGGAGGAGACGAGGACTCTATTTCCAGCCCTGCTGCCTCGAGGCTGCTATTTGCATGGCCCTTTGCAGACAGATACAACTCATTCTGCTTATGCTCCGAGCAAGTCAACAGCCACAGAGCTGATTATCTCAGGCTCAACAACTCATCAACAATGGTTGCTCAGTTTTCAGATAGTTTTGAGTGTGAGCAGTGGGAGCTCTCATCTGGAGATGCTCACTCACCTGAGACACCTGAGACTCATTGCTTAAAACCTACATCCACATTTGGTTTTCCCATCTCTAACCTGGCCCTGTTCGTTGCAAGGGAGTTGGACTAGATGACCTTTAATGGTTCCTTCCAGCTCAAATGATTCTATGATTCTATGATTCCATGAAACTGATGAAATATTTGTGCTCCAGTTCCTTTCTAGGTACTTGCAGATTGCGTGGAGATATTAGCAGAAGTTGCACTAAGAGTACATAGTATTACCATCATTATTATTATAATGGATTTCATTCCGGATCTTGAGTACATGATTGCAGTCCTCTGAGAGGTGAAACTGAACAAGAACAAAAAGAAATATAAAAAATGATCTGTCATTCTCACCTGTTCTTTACTCCAAAATTATTCTCATTCACTGACTCCCTTTGATTATAAATAAAGGTGTATAATATTTCTTGGATCAAAGGAATAAGATGTTTTTAAATCCTCCGAACTTCCCTTTTTTTTTTCCTTTTCTTAATGAAAGGAACAGTAAAAAAAAAAAAAAAAGAAGAAGAGCAAGCACTGTAACTCACACAAGCTCCAGCGTAAGAGTGATCCGCTAGACAGAGGAAGGCACAGCAACAATCAACCCCATGCAGAGGACACAGCATCCAAGTTCATACTGACCATCAGCAGGTGGTGTTGCTCTTCTGGAAGGAGGCTGTGAAGCTCTGAGCCAAATAAAATGTGCCCTGAATCACAGTACCACCATGGAGCATCAGAGAAGGCAACTGAAGAAGGTCTTCTCATACTGCACAACTTCAGTGGAAGATCACAGAATCATAGGATCACAGAATATCCTGAGTTGGAAGGGACTCATAAGGACCAACAAGTCCAACTCTCAGCTCTAAACAGAACCACTCAAACACCACCATACATCTGAGTGCGTTTACCACATGCTCCTTGAACTCCACAGCAGCTCAGGGCCGTGCCCACTGCCCTGGGAAGCCTGTTTCATGCCCACCGCCCTTTGGTGACAAACCTTATCCCAACCTCCATCACGATCCTCTCCTGACACAGCTCCATGCCGTTCCCTCAGGCCCTGCTGATGACGAGAGAGCAGAGCTCAGTGCTGCCCCTGCACTCCCCAAATGGAGACCTAAATAGAACAACTGGTCATGAGTAGCAGAACATGTGCTACAGAGGGCTCACACTCATCAGTCTGTCTCCATTTCATGCATTTTTTATGCGTCGCACCTTACTTCTGCGCTATTCATTTTGTTTTCACATCCATCCAATGAGCCTTTACTGTGATTCTGATCAGAGATTTTTCAGTGAAGGCTTTTGCAAGGCTCTTCTCTCCCACCCTCTTCATCTTCCTCAACTCCTCCTCCTCATCTGCTCTCCTTAGTTGTTTGCTTCCCATCACAGATAAAAATCTTTCAGAGACAATCATCGGCCCTGGTAAGTGAGTCAGGATAGTGAGAGGGAGGAAATAAGGGTGTATCCTGTGGTGCCAAATAGCAGCAGCTATAGAAATGGCCCCAAAAGCATCCTTTCCCTCACTCTTCTGAAAGAACTGGGATGGTGCCATCCAGAGGAGAGCCATCCAGAGGAAGTTGTGGGCTTGATGGATGAACCTTTCCTCCGAGCATCATTTGTCTGCAGAGATGAGCGTGGGCTTACTGCCAGCCACACCATTATCTGCCTGGGCACTGGGACCTAGGCAGATGGGTCTTGAATAGGGACTGAACATCATAATTTCTCCCTGTGTTCACTCTTGCCTGCAAGGCTGATACAGTCACTGTCAGGTGAGTGCATCATTTCTCCTTCTGCATGGGTTGGATGACAGGCTACACAGACAGACATGACTGGGCGGCTTTTCTTCCAGTAGGGACAGGGAGACCACATAACAACACCCTTAGTAGTCACTGAGTGTAGATAAATGAACTGTTATTCACTTCATCCAAAGAAGGGCAACAATGCTGGTGAAGGGTCTGGAGCACAGATCTTATGGGGAGCAGCTGAGGGAACTGAGATTGTTCAGTCTGAAGAAGAGGAGGTTCAGGAGAGATCTTTTGGCTCTCTACAATGACCTGAAAGTATTCTGTGGCAAGGTGGGGGTCCGCCTCTTCTCCTAGGGAACAGTGATAGAATGAAAGGGAATGGCCTAAAATTGTACCAGTGGAGGTTCAGGTTGGGTATTAGGAAAAAATTCTTGTCTGAAAGAGTAGTGCTGTGATGGAACAGGCTGCCCAGGGATGTGGTGGAGTCAGCATCCCTGGAGGTGTTCCAGAACCGTGTGGATGTGGCACTGAGTGTCATGGTCAGTGGGCACGGTGCGAGTGGGCTGATGGTCAGACTAGGTGACCCTAGAGGTCTTTCCAACCTTAATGATCCTGTGATTCATTGTTTTTCCCCATCTCCTTCACTGAAACATTACTGAATAATCTTATTGATAGCTTTTTTGAGGTTTTTTTTTTTTTAGCCTTAATCTTGCATCCCATCAATTTTCCAGGTATGGGGAAAGTTTTAAAAAGTTTCAGCAATAGGATGAAAATGAAAGGGTGTGTGCAAATCTGGTGAGTAAATCCACATGTGCTGTGCCCTTCATAGAAAAGGAAAAGAAGGAGCCAAGAAATGCAATCCTTTCTCCATAATATTTCATTAAAATGTAATTTAAAAAATGATTCATAGCAAATGCAGCAAATAAGAGGTGATCTGAATGCTCTTCTCAGCAAAGTAATGCTTTTCCATTTCGCAGAGATCTCAGTAAATATTATTAACCCATCTCACACCCTGGGATGCTGAGAAATTACGGATTCATGAAGACTTGCAGATAGTTGCCCTTTGAAGGGAGCAATAAAACAAGCCAGATCACCATTTTCTCAAATGTGTGCCTTCTCCACCTGTATTCTCCCAAGTACTACTGCTCTCACTCACTACTGATGATCATCACTTATTTTCCCGCTGGAGGGAAATAACTCCTCTGGAGGAGTTTAAATGCCCAGGGAGTACAGGTAATTCAGGGGCAGCACTGTGTTTGCCCATCTATGTGCTGTTCGGATCATAATACCTACCTGCAGCTGACTGGCTCCTGAGCACTAACTTTCCAGCACTGCTTGAAGGGAGGGGCACCACGAAGGAGAAGTGAATGTGGGAGGGAGGGAGGGAAGGTGAGGGGGTGGAAAAATGAGCCTGCTTTACTGAATAATGAGGGGAGTGAAAATGAATGGGAAGAGAAAGAGAATAGCTGGTTTAAATATTTAATCTCTGTTGCATTTGCTTTTGAAAAGGAGACAAAAGCTGTGGAACATCCTTTGATTTGAACTAATTCTGACCAGAACTGAAGGGCATGTGATTGTCATTTCTGTCATTTTCCTTAAGGTGGAGAGAAACAGATTGGTCCTGCTGCATCAGCCCATCGTAACAGTCTCCATCTCCAGCTGCAGCCAGCACTGGGTGCTGTAGATGGGACAAATCGCTCCAGACGGTGACACCTCTGCTCCATGAGTCTGCATTGCCCCAGCGCCGATCCTGGCAAGTGCACCAAGTAGTCAGGCATAGCCCCTGGTACTTACGGTGGTTCTTGCAAACACAGCTTGCAGTGCTTTAAGACAGCATTAGCCAAATGAGAAGCCAAGCTTGGATTTCTTCGTATATGGGAGGAGTGGGAGGAATAAATGCCTCCAGAGCATATTTCATTGTATGTCTGACTTTTAAATCAGTAAATATCTACAAGCTCTAAGAAAGGTTGATGGTCTCTGACTAACCAGAGGAAACCGCTGAGATGGGGAACTTTTTCTCTTCTTATGGCCATAGCTTTGATATTCTGATTCACTTATTTCCTTTCCAGCCCTGGAAGCAGAAAGGTGCTACCATCCCTGTTTCTGTAATGGGGCATGTACAGAGAATTAACCCAGTTTCTCCATAAAGTATCCCAGGAAGCCAAGGGAAAAGCAGGGATACTTGAGTCTTGGCCTTCTGTTAAATGCTGAGCATACTCAGAAAAAAAAAAAAAGGCAAAAAATACCCAACAACAAAGCCACAGCAATATCTAAGTCTCATAGTCAGCAATTATCTCCCGAAGGCTTTCTTTAAAAGTAACTTATTATTTTACTGAGAGACCAAATAATGCCAAGGTGACAAGTCAAGAATGTTCCCATCCTATTTTGATGTACTTAGAGGAAACCGAATGGCTAGCTTAAACACTGGAGAATACAGCAGAGTGGCAGTCTGGGCTTAGTGAAGGCAGCTAGGCAAGAGTTTTACATTTGGTTTACAAAGATCTTGAGTACGCTGAGATTCCACGCTGATGAGATGGTCTCTACAATGACTACACTTATTTTTTTTCCTACCATATCTTATTTCTATCTGAGATGTTAAAATGCTCGTCCATTTTGTACCAAAGTGAAGATTCTGGAGTTGACAAAAACAGCCCTGGCATTGTGGTCTAAAAAGAGCTGAGTTCAGATCATGACCCATTGCCAGCTCACTGGCCCCTGGAAGAAGCCAGCAGTGTTTTGGCGGTGCTGTGCTGAGCTGTGCTCTTCCTTCCCTGATGTGAAGCTGCCTGTACAAGGAGGAAGCCAGGAGCTGCTGCTCCCCAGAAGAAAAGAACTAAAGGTATTCCACCGAAACAGCACAAATTCTTGTGGGGATTCCTGAGAGGATGCAGAAGATGAAGTTGCAGGATATTTTTTTCTTCAATGAAGAATAAATTTGCTCAAAGAAAAAGAGAAAATTCTGAGACTTGAAACTAGGAGTATATTTGTAATTGAGAGATCATACTTTCCTTCCAGCTTTGTATTTTTTTTATTGTCAAAATATCTTGAAAATCTCAGTCTTTTTCTTCCACTTATCTGATTAGAAGGCAATGCTAAAGTACCTCATTTTAACACTTTTAACATGATTTTTTTTTTTACTATCTTTTATACTAGATGTTACGGTCTGAACTGTTTCTTCAGCTCAAAAAGGAGAATAACAGCAAACGATGAAATAAATTGCACACGTTTTTTTTTTTTTTTTAATGAAGGCAGAGCAAACTGCCTGAATTCATTCTAATTTTTCTTTGTTTCTTTGATTTGTCTGCCTCCCCACGGTGCTTGTTTAGCTTATTTAAATTTAATGAATTAACAGCAGTCATGCATTACCTTTATTTCTTAATCAGACCGTCCAGCAATCCCAAGAGAATGTCACCAAATGTGAAGGAACAGGAGACTGTTCCATGTGGCATAAGAGTTACAGGAATTCTGATCAGAAAGCCCCTACTTCGGAAATGAGTCAGTCCACTTCTGCCTCACAAAAAAAAATTTAGTGCTGAAGTATAGAAGCAACCTTTAGAAACAGCTTATGAATTTGTGGCTGGCAAAGAGAAGTCTCTGTCTCTCACACACATCCACTTACTCGCTCCCCACACATGTATGCATACAGGTCTCTGGTGGGAAGAAAAGGAATGTGCAGTCTGGAATGCATATGAACTTTCTGTTCAGAAGGAAAAAAAATAAAAGATTTTTCAACAGGCTCAAAATCCCACCCACTCAGCACCCCTCCTTCCCCTGTGTCTGACACTGACTTCAAGGGAGGAGTTGAGCCAATTATCTGTGAGTCCTACAGAAGGGAAATCTGCAATTTGCCAGTAGTTGTGAGAGCCAGGGAGAGAAAGGCAGGGAGGGAAGGAGAAAAACTTAATTGGCAAATGTAAAGAAAAGCCCCTTCTGTCCTGGAAAGAGAATAGCGTAATACCAATCCCAGGTCAGAAGAAAAGAAGCTTGTGGGGGGGGTGGGGGCAGTTGTGCAAGGAAAGACCTGCGGGAACATAGGCTCGCCATAGATAACTTCCTCAGTGATTTTTCCCCTTTGGGTCTGAGGTGGCATAGTGTGGATGAACTCCCAGCCCTGCAGGACTAGGTGTTTTTCCAGGTACCCCTACCCCAGCAGAGCTGCCCAGAGGAGACTGCCTCTTCTCCTTACCTGAGGCTGGGAGCAGAAGAGCTCGTCTCACTAAAGAGAGAAGTTGCTGCTGGTCTGGAGACCCTTCTTTAGCCCTGATCTAGTCATTGCCTTCCATGGGGGGACATCGTCTGGAGCCCTGAAGTCCCTCCCAGTCCTGCTAAGTTCCCAGGAAACAACTAGTGAAGACCTGAGCTTCAGGCAAGCAACGTGAGATCCACAGAACAACAGCCTTCTACAGCATAGCTGCCTCTGATTAAAATTACCGACTTCATCAGACACCACCCAGACGCAGGGCTGATCCTCCGAGGAGAGAGAGGTAAGAAATCAGCATGGAGTTTGGGATGGAAGTGGGAGACAAACATCCCATCAGAATGATTTGTGTGCATGGGAACTGAGGGGTACCAGCGGTGACTAACAAGTGACAGGTTTGTTATGCATGATGCAGTTTGCATCTGCCTATGTTGTTTTCAGCTGGACACAGTGAAGTACGTTTGGGTGGCAAACAGAAACATCAAACAGTAGCAAAAGAATGCATAGCACAAGAAAGGTGCTCTGGGAGGCTGCTTGTGGATGGGGAACCGTGGGGCGGATAACCAGATGTCACTGCATTCCCTGATGGGAGCTGGGGAGCTCAGGTGGAAAGGCAGGTTGAATGAGGAATCTTCCTTAGGTAGCTCTCTCCAGGTGCTCAGGATTAAAGCTGGCAGCACCTCACTGGAACTCAGACAGGTGCTTTTTGGAGCGAGCAAAAGCAGGTGCCTTATCATTTGCTCTGATGTGCACCTACAGAACAGGCAGTGGGGGTCAGCAGCTGGAAGATGCGGGGAGTCCAATGAAACAAGGCTTAATGCTGATTTTGGACAGCTGTTTCAGCTCTCCATGGGCACACAAGCCTTTCCCTTTATTAAAACTCACTGCCTGCATTTCTGTGGCATTCTGAAATCCCCGTACCAATATAAAATACTAACGTGAAGTTTCTGCCATGGAGACAGTACATAAAGAAAAAGGTACCACTGGGAATTAATCTATGCTTAAGCATTTAATAAACTGGAAGGAAAAGATGTAGATTAAAGCCGGCTGGAGGTTGTTTGCCTCCTCATTCTCTTCTGATTGATTTTGCTTTATTTAGTACACGAGCATGTGGTTCCTTTCTATTCCTTTCCTGTGTCTTTAATCTTTTTCAATGTACTAGTCCCTGTGTTGGGAGCGAGGGCTGAAGTTTCTTTCCTTTTCTGAGGAGGAAAGAAGAAAGATTGCAATGAACTGGAGAGAAGCTGAAGTGAGGGGATAAGGGGAAAGCACAGAAAAACAAACATAATCTTCCTGCTCAACGGCATGCTCTGAGTCACATTTGCAGCAGAGGTGATGAGATGAATAGAATCTCCAGGAATCAAAGTGCTGAAAAGCATCGTTAGACTGCATGTGAAATGAAAAGCAGTCAGGAAAGCACAGGAGCTCTCTTAACTCAATGCCTGGACAGGAAGAATGAGGACAGAATAGAGTGACTATCTAATACGTTCAAATCTGCATGTTCTTGCACCTTTTCCTCCTCAGTGCATGTATATCTTTGGGGCAAAGGGTCCTGAAACGCACATGCCTGCAGACAGGATTTTGTCTCTGATGGAGGTGGGAGGCAGCATGATTTAGTAGCCAAAGGTGTCAGTGGCAATTCCTCCTCCAAGGTATTTGGGGACCTGTGGCATCAGAATCATAGAACAACTGAGGTTGGAAAAGACCACTCAGATCCTCTAGTCCTACAGTCAACTCATCACCACCATGCCCACAAATTAGCTGAGGTTCGAGGCAGCGAAGTCCATGTCAAGGAGGAAGACAGAAGCACCTCACAGTGCAAAACCAGCCTTCCAAGCAGCACAGTGACACATTCAGCTCCCTTGATGCCTGATGGGGGTTTCTGATGGCTAGTAGCTCAGTTGTTACCTGTCAGCCAGCAGTACAACTGGTAGGAGTCAGCCAGGAGTGCAGCAGTACCAGTCCATCCTGGTCTGAGGAGCTGACTCATTTCTGAGCACTGAACACAGGCTGTAGAGAAGTTGATTTTTTTTCTCATGAAATCTCCCTGCTTTTCTCTGTCAGCTAAATATAGCCTGAGAGGGTGAAAGGAAGTATCCCAGAGCTGTTCTGTTGACAGTTGTCTGGCCCATGGATACATGACAGCATTGGACTGGCCATGTAGGATAGAGCCACTGCACGGGGCAGTGTCATTTCCAATAAATTCGGTGTTTCAGCAGTGCTGGAGATGGGTCCTGTTCTAAACAAAGCAGTCCCATCCAAAACAGGTGTTATCCTTGCTATCACTCCAGCAGCACCGTAACTATGAGCATGTGTGTTTACATCCGAAGTTATAATCTGACATTACAGTCTGCCTCTAATATTGTGCAGCCTTGACCTCTGCAGCGTCTGTATTCCCACAGATCTCTGTGTGTAAATTAGACCACAAGATGCTTCAAGGAAAGCACTGCATTTTCTTCTGTGCTGTATATAGGGATGGACATGCTGTTAGCAAATGATACAAGAATCATAAATAGTCATGTTTTGCTGTTGCCTTGGGCTGTAGCACTTGTAATGATTCTGAATTAGAATTCCAGAGACTCCTTTATTTAGCAGCGGCCGTATCTTCACTTCTGCTTTGGTGCTTTGCACATGTTAAACAAAGTCAAAGATTTTAAGCTCTTGACTGAGATAAGTGTCAGCTGCATAAACGCTTGGGAGATAAAATTCACTTGAGGGAAAGACAGGAATCCAGATCTGGATCCAGAAATGATATTTCAGTGTACGTAACGTACTCAAATTGTAATATTAAGTAAACAGCACCTAAGTTAAATAAACGGCACAGTGGGAACTTGATTATTCTTTAATAAGATCCTAGTAACCAAAATAAACTCTGCCCTAAATGTGCTTTCTTTGCTTTAATGTTAGCTTTCCCCACACTGGGGTTGTATTTTTCCTTTCAGCACACAGGGTATTTGGAATACTGCATGTAAAAATATCTGTGCAACCCTTCTTTCCCCATCAGAATGCATCAACACATGATCTCCAAGGTCTTGAGACACATTTTCCTTGTCAGGGGTTGGAAAACTTGTCAGATCGTAATTTAAGAGGGCTGGCTTTGGTCCTTTCTCCTCCTGTACTTGCACACTCAATGACTGTGACACCCACAACATCTGTGTGTGTATAAAGATTGAAACTCCTTTGAAGTCTTCATTACTGCAACTCTATCCACTGTCAGCCGTCCTGCTGCAAGGCAGTGATAATTGCCCTGCTGATAGTTTGTTGGTAGGGAGTTCTCACACGATCAGTCCAAGCAGCTAGATTAAATTCTGGTTTCTGAAAGGTCGCTGAAGGCGCAGAATTTATCACTACTCGATGCTATTTTGTTTCTTGAACTCCTTGCGTCAGCAATGTAAGCTATATGGGACCAGCTATTTAAAATAATGGAGATGTCTAGCTTCCACAGATGTCAAACGTGATTCCTGCCTCTGTCTGACTTCTGATTGATCTTAGAAAATGAACACTGCAAGCAGCTCCTATTTAGGCAGCCAAATTAAGTGGTCTAGGTCCTGACGACAGCTGCAGTGGATGCAGTACATGAGGAAATGCGATGGTAACCTCAGTGGGTGCAGTATATTGGGAAATCTGACCTCTGTGTTTATGCATCTAAAAGAGAACCAGAACTGAGAAATCTGGTAATGCCTAAGTGACGCAAATGGTGGGAAGGAACCTGGTGTCCAAGTTCAAACACAGCTGATAAAATTAGCCCTTCATGCTTAAACAAAGTAGCAAATTACAATTAAAAACCATGCTATCTGCAGTGTAAATGCCAGAGTGCTCTTTAGCCAGCTCATGATATGGAATGTCCCTATTCTGTCCTCCACATGGTTTCTTACCTTTCCCTCAGCTCTGCCAATGTCTCTTCCAGGTCCAAGCAATGATGAAGACCATGTCCAGTGGAAACTGCACCCTGAATGTGCCAGCCAAGAATTCGTACCGCATGGTGGTGCTGGGAGCCTCCAGGGTGGGGAAAAGCTCCATTGTCTCACGTTTTCTCAACGGCCGGTTTGAGGACCAGTACACTCCCACCATCGAGGACTTTCACCGCAAGGTCTACAACATCCGGGGAGATATGTATCAGCTGGACATCCTGGACACCTCTGGGAATCACCCCTTCCCTGCTATGAGGAGGCTTTCCATCCTGACAGGTGAGAAAGTGAAAAAAGTTTGCAGACAGGGAACAATGGATAAAAGATTATAATGGCAAAGTGTAGCTTGAAGACTGTATCCTGGAGATGACTGTTTCTTGGGGATAAGATGCATTTGGGAGGAAGCAGAACAGGCTGTGGGATTTCACTGCAAGATTCACTTCTCCAGAGAGATGTTTCCTGGCTTCTTATGTGCTCTGGAATGCACTAGCTGCAGAGGAGAAGTCCACTGGGTGAAGGTCTGAAATTAAGTTTTCCCCCTAGTTTATTCCCCTGCTCTACCACCTCCCCCTCCTGCAATATATTTTTTTTCCTGACGTCACAAATGAATGGTTGAATAAAACCTCGTGGGCAATAAAGTGCAGCAAGGGACAAAACAGGCATGTCATTATCAGACACAAGCAGTGAAAAGCAAATATAAAATGCACAGGCAGGGAATTCAAACCAAGAAAAGCTCAAGGATTTTTTTTTTTCTTAAAAGTCCCAGCCTGATTCCCTTGATTTAATATTCCAGTAAAAAAGATCACTCTACATTTACCCTTTCTCCTTAAGTCTACAATTAATCAAATGAATTAAAGAGAGAAATGAGTGGACTCATTTTGTACATCCCCATTGTCAAGCAGTTCCTATGACAGCGGAGATATATATTCAGCCACAGCTCACAGCAAACCTGCTTTCTGGGTCTGCTATCTCCCCTTCTAGCTAGCCACTACAACATGACATTTGTATCAGACCAGGCTACCAACTGCGTTCAGGGAGGTCCTAGGGCCGGTTTCTGGGACGTGGACGTGAGCTTTTGTCTATGAAATCTCTTAGCACTTTCAATACAACTGCTGTTCAGCAGGCAATGATTCCTTTGCAAAAGAAATTGTATGTCATAAAAATGTCAAAAGGAAATGCCAGGGGATCTGTGCCATTTATGTATTTCTTTTTTTCCATGGTCTGTTTCTCTCGAGAAAATGAAATGGCAGCAGAGCGGTGAACGTTGGGAAAGCTCTCATTCCTCAATTAAGCATTCAGGATAGACTAGTTGGAAATCTTCCATTCAGGTGTTTCTTCTTGTATTGTATAGCCAAAAGGCCAAGGCTGAATGGATACTAGTTCTTCACTCTTCCTGGTGTAAGAATTGTGTTTTACACAGCAATACAGGCAAAATGAAGGAAAAGAACAGTGATGCAGCAGATCTGGATAGAAACTTGTTTACAAAAGGGAGTACAAATGGGCAATAACCCGCAAGTTCAGTGCAACCTACAAGTACATATTCAGATACAGCTGAAATAACATCAAAGCCATAAGAAATTGCACTACAGAAATGAGTGGGGAGTTGGATTAGAAGAACTGGAACTAAAGTAAAACAGAATGAAGAGATTCAAATGGACCACAGAAAAAAAAAATTACAAGGAGGAGACAGCAAATAAAATGTATTGCTCTTTTCAGAATCAGTTTACCTGAAACAGGTTATGTTAAACAAACATTTACAGTTTCCTTTTTCAATTGTAGGTGATGTTTTCATCCTGGTGTTCAGTTTGGATAACAGAGAATCCTTTGATGAGGTCAAGAGACTCCAGAAACAGATCCTCGAGGTCAAATCCTGCCTGAAGAACAAGACCAAGGAATCAGCTGATCTCCCTATGGTGATCTGTGGCAATAAGAATGACCACAGTGAAATCTACCGCAAAGTGCGTTCAGACGAAGGTGAGAACCTTGTTTCCAGTGATGAAAACTGTGCTTACTTCGAAGTTTCTGCTAAGAAGAACACCAACGTAGATGAGATGTTCTATGTTCTCTTCAGCATGGCCAAGCTACCTCATGAGATGAGTCCCGCTCTCCACAGGAAAATCTCCATCCAGTATGGGGACACCTTCCAGCAGAAATCCTTTCGGATGCGTCGAGTGAAGGACATGGATGCCTATGGCATGATCTCTCCCTTTGCTCGCCGGCCAAGCGTCAACAGTGACCTGAAGTACATCAAATCAAAAGTTCTCAGGGAAGGTCAGTCAAGGGAGAGGGAGAAATGCACAATCCAGTGAAGAGGGCTTGTGCTTCTGGCAGAAGTCATTATCCACATGAAGTGCCTTAAAGAAAAATGGTCTGTGGAAGCACAGAACAGGCTCACTGGGCTCTTCAAGGGAATCCAACACAGAAAAAGGATAACTCTTCCTGCGGATTCTGCTGAGTCAACAAATGTAAATAACATCAAGCTTGTAAGCAACTAGGAAAAATTATATGCCCGAGTGTGCATTTCTCTGTCTTTGTAATGTAGTCCATCTTCACTCCACTTTTTGTCTAAAGAAAACAGACTCAAGAGGTAAAGAAAATTCAACCTCATCCTTACAAAGAAAGTAGGTTAAAAATGCACAGAAGACATCAGCAGTCACCCAGTGTGCAGAGCTTGCTAAGAGAAGAGGTTACGTCTGCATAAGTGTGTGCTTACATGCATGCGAGGAGCACTCCTTTCAAAAAATGGGACTTTCATTTCAAAGGACAACAGCCTTACCAAGGGAGTGTACTCTGTGTATGGACACAAGACTCTAAGTCACTTCTGAGGGGGCCTGAAAGAAGGTCTTGATTTTATGTTTGCTGGGACAGCTATTAATTGACATTGACGTGAATGGTGTTTTGTATTATAGATTTTATTTGGGGTTTGCTTTTTTTATTGTGTGGATTCTTAGCAAAATCAGATGGCAAGTGTGCTTGATATCAAAAGTGTCTACTTTCTAAAAGTGAAAGGTGTTTTCCATCCATAAAACTATGTAACATTTACATTGACTGAAAATGAAGTTGTTCTGCAAAAGGCCAATACTTCTGACTGCTTTGCAAGCCTGGTGTGATAGTTTCTCAAAGCATCCACACCAACTCTAAACTCCACAGTACAAATGCCACCCTTTGCCTTGCTGGCCAAAGGTTCCTTCCCTCTATCTACATCAGCTGAGACTGACCATGTGTTGTCTTAGACCAATTTATGGCAGGACTAGGCTTTCCTCCAACAATAGAAACTGATTGATTGTAGGCTCTTGATCTGGGATCAGCTCCATCAGATTTATTTTGTTATCAAGTGTCTAGTCATTTTGTTCATCAATTTCCCTCTTGCCTGATAAAGGTTGCCTTGATGGAAAACTTTCTGCTATAGAAGACCTCCAGAAGTGAAGCTTCACGCTGTCCAAATGGGGCTGAATTGGCTGACCAGATAAACCTGAGGCTGTCACTCACATCTCCCCTTCCTCAAATCCATACAGGTTTCTTTGTCTTTAGCTCTCACCCTACCCTGTATCTGGTTTTGTTGTTTGATCTTCTTCTCTATGCCATCAAAGCCACATATATTCTCTTGGAAGTAAGCTTGTCATACTCACTGACTGGAACGAGAGGTGTGCACGTGTAACTTGCAGGCTGAGCATGGCCCCCAGAACGTACACAACAGCAGAGTATATATGGTTTATACACCTCAGAATGGCCTTCGGGTATCCTGCGTCTCTCCCTCACTCTCAAATTCCGTTCTTGGCTGTACGTGCTTTGCTATGTCCTGGTCACAGCTGCAAGCTAGTTCATTCTGTAATTTGACAGAAAACAAGGAATTGTGGTTATTTGTGAAAATTAGCCACTGGGACCCAAAAATACCCATATTCATTTATTGATTCCACCACTGGTACTGTATATTGACTGGTAAAGTACACTGTTCTATTAACCCCATTTCCAGGGCAGCAACTTCCTGATCATGTTTCCCTCTCATCTATAAATATGTATGCCACTTCTGATTAAACCTGTTTTATTTATTAGCTGTGTTCCAGTCCATGTTTACTTTCTCCAAGAACAAGGAAAATCCTATTTTGTTGCTGTTTAAGTGCAACTTAGTAAGTGGGGTATGTGTTGAGAGCCCAGCTGAGACCTCCAGTAAATTCTGGAGGAGATTTTTCCGTCCTCTAGACACTAGGGGCTTAATAGTGGTCTGTGCAAAACAGAACTGTATCTATGACTACATCTCTCTTCCTCGCTCTCTTTCTCCCTTTCTTCCTTATTATCTGTCTGTGTCAACACCAATGTACGTACATATACAGATATCCTCTCAAGCAGAAGCAGACAGCTAATCTTTCCAGTGCTGCCTCCAGCACTGGAGAATAAACAGTCTCATACACAGAGCTGGTGTGCTCATCCCTAGTGTGATTTAACAAGGTCTCTGCAGAGACATCACTGTTTCTCTCAGCAGTTTCTCCATCGCACCATCTGCATCTCTCAGCTGTATGAGTCTTGAGCCCCCTGAGCACTTGCTCACCTCCCTGCAGACCCTCTGTCCAAGACCATGACTACTGATTGTGCAGTGATCGAGCTCTGGAACGCATGTGCCACACAGACATGGGCAGAGGACTGAAAATGGAATGAGAAGGGCATGAGCACTGGGCACCAATTGGGATTCCAGGAAGCTAGATTGTTCCTTGGGCGATAGCCTATGCATTGCATTACTGGGCTCTCCTTGTCCTGCTTAACAAAGCTGAGTTTTGTAAGAGACATCATAATCATCACCTCTCTGTCCCTACTTTATAATACTGCCCTAACAATTATTTTCCCTACTGCCCTTCTACCCTCACAAAGACCTCCAGCTTTTCTAACTCTTCCATGTCTTCCCCTTCCTCTTTTCTGGCATGGGTGTTAAGCCTCTGAGTACAGAAAAACTTTATGGAGACAGCAAGGGCACAAGAGTAGGAGAGGGCATAGACCAAGCACCAGCAGCTGACTGAGATATACTGGAGATCGCAGGACAGACAGTGAGATCCCCCTTCAGCATCCAACACGGCCTGCCAATGGTTGGAGTGAAAAGCATCTGTGAAACTGACTGAGAGAGAAGGTGAAACAGCAATACAGTCACTGACAGAAACAAACGAGAAAAATCAGGTAATCTTATTAAAGTAATCCTAGTTTTCTCTCTGCATTTTGTTACTGATGGTAACTGCTTTTGAAGTTAGATTATCATGTTCCTGAGGACATTATTGCTTTGCTTTTATTATATCATTGCAGTCATTCTATTAATATTCATACATTATTTGGACTCTAGAAGTGCTTACAGCCCCTAAGACAGACAGAATGTGCCCCAATTGTTTATTCACAGTTAACAGCCATTATGCCCTGTGAAAAAGGCTGGGGCTGTTAGCAAGGCTACCTGTCTGCACAGAGGGCACAAGGCAAGGCAAGCAGAGGAGAGGCAAACTGTTTCCTCTCTGCTAACAATTTGTGTCTGGCTGCAAGGCAGAGCAGGGCAGGGTGCTATGGGAAGCTCTATTAAATACACGCAGAGACTGTGGGAGCCAGAAAGTAGCAGAGAGCAGAAACAGCCAAGACTCAGAGGCAATGAAAGGAGAGAACTGTTCTTTTCCTCGTGGGATCATAGAATCTGCATAGAACTTACTGTAAGCCAAAAAGCACGGCATATTGCTTAGCCCTTGGTAAGAGAAATATGCATTTCTCTGAAGCCATTGTGACAGGTCAAGGGGGAAAGGTTTCAAACTAAAAGCATGGAGATTTAGACTGGATATAACTAAGAAGTTTGGTGTTTTTTTTTAAACAACAAGGGTAGTGAGGCACTGGAACAGGTTGCTCAGAGTGGTGGTGGATGCCCCATCCCTGGGGACATCCAAAATCAGGCTGGAAGGTCTCTGAGCAGCCTGGTCAAGCTGTGTCCCTGTTTGTTACAGGGAAATTGGACTAGATGACTTTTAAGAGTCCCTTCCAACTGAAATGATTCTATGTCACTAAACGTGCCAGACTAAGGGTAAGCAAGGAAGAAGAGATCCATCCTGAAAAAAACGCTGCAAGAAGGTAGAGAAGTTTGTCCATAAACAATCCATCCCTAATTGAGCTTACCTGGCATAATTAAGTTACTTTATTTCAAGACCTACCTTGTTTTACATCACAGTCTATACAACCTAGCATTAGTCAACCAAAGCCTAACTGGGTTTGTTGTTTGTTTGGAGTTTTTTTGTACCCTCTTTCAGGGCAAGGAGCAGGGACATATAACTGACATAGGATCAGTCATAGCCCTAGAATAAAACAGGGCTGGGATTAATTTTGTACACTGCTCTACACAGTGAAAAAGTCCTTGTCTTGAAGAAATTATGACTTAACACATTATAGAAGCTACCATAAAAAATGAGGAAAATCTAATTAAGCCACAGGGTCAGAACAAATCAGGAAGGAAATAATGGTCACGGTGAATTAAGAAAAGAATAAATCGAGGGTGGGAAGGGCAGAGCGAAAGCCTGTTTTGACATCCAGAGGACTAAATTAAGTTTCTGTTCTGAAGGATCCTCAGGAGAACTGCTGCCACTAGGCCAGACTGGTCCAAGAGAAAGCCTTCAAGGGTGCAATCTCACAAACAGCATTGTCTCCTTGAGACTCCAAAGTGGCAGTAGGAGTATAGGTGTGTAAAAGAAAAGTAGATTTAGCAGTACATTAAGAAATGTAGCTTTCACCCTATTTCATGCTTCATTACACACAAAAGAGTTCTGAAGACATTTTACTTAGATTTTGGCCTTCGTCAAATATTAACCTCTGCTTGCCACATCAGATCCACACACAGCCTCATCTCCCACCGCATTTTTTGCTGCCTCAGTTTTATCTTCCTATCACGTTCCATGCCATAGCTAATCTTGCTGTCCTTTCCCCAGCATCTTGGCTAGGGTTGAGGGTTATGAGCAGAAGTGTTTTTGAAATAAGTGATTATTTCATTTGATTTGATATCGCTGCTACTACTCTTAGGGTTTTTATTAGCAGTATTGTTTCTGTAAAAATACACGGTGGCAGGCTAAGATTAAAGGGTCTCCTTAGAACAAGATATAAAGTGTGATAAAATGTACATTTTCCCCATTGGTTTCTATAGCAACACTCTTCTCTCTGCATTCAGAAAGATCAAAGAATTTGCAGGGGGGAGATGAGTAGCATTGAGCTGTCCTAGATCCTTCACTTATTCACCTCCGAGTCCTCACAGGAAGTTCTCCTCCCTTCAGTTTCTGTGACGTAGAGAAACAAAGACCACCAGCCAGACCTACGTTGCCAACTACTCAATATGTCTGGTGAAGCTGTGGGATATCCTATAAACAGATAAGAAAGTATGTTCCATTATATTATTGTAAACTGAAGTATTGCTTGTGGGACGGTACCTGCCTTGGGAAACCACAGAATCGCAGGTTGGAAAAGACATCAAGTCCAACCATCAAACCATCACCACTAAACCATATCACCCAGTGCTGTATCTACCCTTGTCTTTAAAGCCTCCAGGGACACTGACTCCACCACCTTCTTGGGGAGCCTGTTCCAATAAATACACATCACTGCTATAAACCCAATTTCTGCACTCGAGTTTAGAGCTCTAAGAGTTTCCCCACTTTTCTCTTCCCTGTGTCTTTACAGACTGCCATATGGTGCAGTCAGAGCCTGAGACTTCCTGGAAAAATATTTCCCTTGGCTCTCATGACAATATCAAAGATCTTTCTCTGCCCCCATCATCATCAGACATCCGCAGCAGGCAGGGTTGTCCCAGATCCCAGGCAACACATTCCTAGAAAGTTACTGACTGTTTGGAAGGAGGCCAAGGACCTGCAAGAAAAGAACATTTCATGAGCCTAGGGGGAATGACTTGGGTAAGCCTTGAGAAAAGCCAGAAAGGGATAATTCCTGTGCCATGCAGGAAAGCAAAGCCTGAGAAAAGCTGGCCAGAAACCCCTAGATGTGTTCAAAAGATGGAGATGACAACTAAGACAACACATTGTTTGGAGTTGGACAGTGGGATCAAGAATATTAAGTGGGAAGTTGTTGGCAAAAGAGCAGGGCAGACTTTAGGGCAATGAAATCTACTTGCAAATTTTCTAAGCGATGTCTAAGTCCCATAGGGAAAATATTGGAAAAAAAAACCAACACTGCTATCTACAGAAACAATGTGGGTAACTGTGTCGGCAGTGAGATGGACTGGCTGAGCCAGTAGAGTATTCTAACCTGCACACTGCACTTGTTTCTCTGATAAAGTCTGATCCAAACTCTGCTTCAGAGCAATACCCCAGATTGCCCATTCTCATTGCAGCCTCCTGATCCCCCATGCAGAGGGTGGGTAGGTCACCAATCCCCTCCAGCCAGACCACTAACAATAGAGACAAGGCTTCTTACGTCAGAGCCCTTTTATTAAACCATTTCTAGAAAGATCAGACAGTTTGCAGCAAAGAACTCCTTCAGCAAACCATCCCTGAACAGTTCCTTGCATATTTGTTTATTGTTCAGAAGTATTTGATGCATGATTTATGCAAAAACGTACTACTGCCGTGGCTGGGATGGATAGCTGAGATTAGCTCAGATTAAACATGGAAACAAAGAGAGATGAGATCACTGTGTTTCAGGACATTTAATAGCAAAGTAAAAGAATTTAAATGGAAAAACAACAACTTGAACGTGTGTCCTCACATCACTCAGACCTAGAGGGAAGACAACCTCCTTTCTAGCCCCTTCTTCCTCCTCTTCAGGCTGCTGAAGGACTATAGCTACTCACATGGACTATAGTTAGTCAAGACTGTTCACTTGCAAGCTTTTGACTTTTGGCAGTTAATATAAAACAGTTCACAGATTAGAGCACTGAACATTTTAGCTTGTTTTCAGCAATATGTCAAGTCCATATATTAAAAAAAAAACAACCTCCACAAATGTAGTGAATAAAATGGAGAGGAAAAAATTCTGTCTCCAAGAAACAATTTTCCTCACACACTGAGACCCTGTCTGAAACAAACAAACAAACAAAAAAAAAACCCCGCAGAATTCTACTAAGACAGGACTGGTGGTCTTTCCATATTAGACTGGGAACCAATGCAACACAAACACAAAAACACATTCCCAGCAGTGGGGCATGCATTTCAAATCCTACTAACATCAGATTGGATTTTAGGAAAAATTTATTCTCTGAAAGAGTGGTGAGGCATCAGAACAGGCTGCCCGAGGAGGTGGTAGAGTCACTGTCCCTGGAGGTATTCGAGAACTGTGTGGATGTGGCACTGAGGGACATGACTAGTGGGCATGGTGGGGTTGGGCCAGTGATTGCACTAGGTTATAGGTTTCCTCAGAGGTCTTTTCCAATCCCGGTGATTCTATGATCAGAGCTGTGGCAAAACTCATCTTGTTCCTCAAGACTTTTGCAAAGCCCCCAGAAGCCTTGGGTTTAAGAGTATGCTCAACTTGCCAAAATACATGTGTTAAGTACCAAAGGTTTATATTCTGGTCCTTGAGTCACCCCAAACAGCTCTACAAATCTCCAGTCTATCTACATTAATCAGCATCTTCATTTCCCATCCCTGACACAGGACCAACAGCACTCATTGGAGAGCTGAGAGAAGATAAACACCTTCTAGATTGTGAGGCACTTGGGTACAGCAGTGATGGATAAACACGTTAAAGGCTGAAGAGGCAGACCAGAAACAAATATCACCTCAATCAGAGCCATGCTGTGGCAGTACCAGCTACACAGGAGAGCAATTACATTTTGCATAGTCCCTGATTTCTGCACTACCTATGGTCTTGTTCAGCTCAGCATCCACTGAGCTGGCAAGTCCCAGGAGCCTCAGGATTAAAATTACACATCAGCTTTCTCCAGCTCTTCCGGAACTTCCTTCCTCTGTTCTAAACAGGAGCACACAACAATGGTTTGGGCTCAAGGAGCCTAGGGGGAACAATTGTTGACATGGGTTGACAGTGATAGAACAAGGGGAAACTGTTTTAAACTAAGACAGGAGAGACTTAGGTTAGATGTCAGGAGGAAGTTTTTCATTCAGACTGTGGTGACACACTGGAACAGGCTGCCCAGAGAGGCTGTGGATGTCCCATCCCCAGAGGCATTCAAGGCAAGGCTGGATGTGGCTCTGGGCATCCTGGTCTAGTGACTGGCAACCCTGTCCACATAAGAGGGGTTGAAACTCGATCTTTGAGGTCCTTTCCAACCCAGGCCATTCTATGATGATGGTGATCAAGCAAACACACAGAATAACCTCTTCTTTTACCCTCTTGCTGCTGGAGAAATAAGTCTCAGGGAAATGCAACCCGAGGGGTTAAAAGACAGCACAGTAAAGATCAAGGGCCGTTACTTTAGGCTGATCCAAGGCAGAATGTCTCATCTTTTCAGCCACAAAACAGTTTGTTCCTTGCTGGTTGGCTTGCTGCCAAGGTAATAAATACAAGTTTCTAAAAAGGAATAAAATAAAAAGGAAAAATAAACAGAGCAATGACTTGTTCTGCAAATTGACAGGAGACCTGCCTGAGGCAATGGACAAGGGGTGACAGGGACAAACAGCTCTCTCGTGGAGCTTTATTAAAGAGTGGATCACAGCTCTTCACAGATACTCTTTATGAGATGCTGCCATCTGGGAGAAATCCAGATTGGCAATTATCAGAGAGAACAATTCCAGCTGGTCACAACATTGCCAAAGCAGAAATTATTCCCCTTACACAATGGTACTGACTCAGACCACTCATAACTTTCATCAAGTCTGGGGCAGTTACACAAGGGTCTGTCACTGGTCATGGTGGTATCTATGTCATGGAACCCCACCCACAGATCAGGACACAATTACACCAGACAACATACAGATACAAAACAATGCACGCAAAAGCCAGGGTAGAATCTCAGTCATTACCAGCATCTGTTATACCTACCCTGTGCTACATAATATCTGTCCTATCTTATCACAGACTTCTACCTATTTCCTACCAGCATCCTACCTAGAAGATGAAGTGAAAAGGAGCTGCCGTATGCAAGACTAACTCATCACTTTGCCAGTTATTCTATGATAGCTGATTATTTCCGTGGTGATCTCGTAAATACCACATTGAGCTAGTAGCAGCATCAAGACCTGGCCCAGTGTAGTAGTGTTCTTCCTTCATTCGGATGCACTGAAGCAGAGAAAGCAGATATAAGGGTTAAAAACTGTTTCCAAAATGTTCAAGAGATGGGTAACTCCATGATCATTCTTGTTCTAAGAGGCGAGTCTTCATAGTCTTGCCATAGTTGTCTTAGGTAGAAGCAGATTGTGCCATGTACATGGTCTGTGGCTACTCAAACCCCAAGCCAGCCACAGCCCACAGGCAGTTGAGACCTGGCTCCAAGTTGTGTTCTGTGACAGTCAGCAAGTTGCCTGAAATGTTGCTATCGCAAAATCTGGGTCTGTACAGGCTGAGACAGAGAGGCAGCTATGCTGGCAGTGCCAAGCAATGACAAAAGCTTGCTGACTGCCCCGTCCTCTCACTGATCAGCTGATTCTTCAAGGGACATCTGCTTCTCCCCTGCCTTTGAGCCAGTCCAGGACTCTTCCCATATCTCTCAGAATAAATAAGTGGGTAACACACTTCTAGGAGCAGGGCATCTACCCATCTCTAAAACTCACATTAAGCTACAGCCTGTGGATCAGGAAGAATTTCTACCCACTTCGGAGATTTGAAGTTGAAAATAATGAAAAAACATAGGGAGGATGTAGAGTCTCCACACAGGCCCCTAACGACTATTGTAGCCCTTACAAACGCTGTTACTTGCCCTTGATCTCCCAAAGACAAGTAACACTAACACAGGCTTTGGCAAAACACTTCACAGTATCCTAAAACATCACTTCCTCCCCCCACAGCACAATGGCTGGAGGAAGATTGCCGTCAGAAGGGCAGTAAAACTCTTCCAGATGATACAGATCCCAGCTGCAGAGAGAACTCCAGCTGTAGCAGGATACTTCACTGTACTAGACAACAAGCAGATGAAAAAGAAGCGAACGTCCTTGTTTGTGGGAAGAGCCTTGTGCAAGTTCTTAATCCCTTCTTGGGACTTGAGACATCTTCCACACCACATTTTTCTCTTGTCAGGAAAGAATTCTGCTAAAGAGGAAAATTTATGAAAGTACCTCATTAATTAAGGAGCTTTGAGTTTTGCTGATTTTTCATGAGACTTTAGACTCTGAATTAACTGTTGAAAATGAGATAAGCTTCAGCTCACTTAAGCACTTTCTCAACTTTATCCAAATTTGTTGCTTGAAGAGGGATCATCTAATGACTTAAATTTATCAGGAGGCAATGTTGTTCTGAACTGAAATTCCACTGAAAGTGAAAACTGAAAAGATAAGTAATTTTGCATGAGAGGTGCTCAAAGTGGGAAAGTTTCCTCAGTAAAACAAAAGCTGTCTGAGAAGCCCTTTTGCTTTCTCACTAATTTACACTAGAAAAAAATAAGATTTCACTTAAAAGACCTGAGAAAAGGAGTGCAGTCCAGTGATGTATTGCTACACAGTGAAAAGTTCTTGCAGCTTTCTTTCCCATGACATCACAAAAAACACAGAATTGAGATTAGCAGGGACCTCTTGCCCATCTGTTCCATACTCCACTCAAGCAGAGACCCTCAGAGCAAGACAACCTTCAAGGAGACCCTACAACCTCTCTGGGCAACCTATCATCTGCACAACTTAGCTGTGTTCTGTATGAGCTGTATTCGAATCACCAGATATTCCCTGTGTTGCACATAATCCCTCACCCTCAGGACATCACTAAAATCTTCACATTAGTATGTTCAGTGACAAATAGGAGCCTGCTTGATGGCTTTCAGCACAAGATCTTATTCAAGGCTCCTACAGGTGTTCAAGTCACTTTCAGATGCTATTCCCTTTTGGCACCTCAAGGAAGGTGGCTGTGGTGACACAAACTTTTTGTCTCCAGAAATACACCACAGCGTATTTCACTATTATCACTCTCACTCTTCTCCGCAACCTATTGTGTTCCATCTCACTGTACCATCAGGTGTCATTTCTCTTCATGACACCAATATACAGAATGACAAGCAATTGCTAGAACTGTGGGACTTGCTGTGGTTTACCCTTCTTCAATCACATAAGTAATGGTACCAGGCACAGCATTAGAAACTATACCTGCGATACTACAATGTGATGGAAAACACAGCTATAATAGCAGGGAAGCAAAGTCTCTAGCTGCAGCAAACATGGACAAGCCCAAATGCAACAACTACAGTCACAGAAACAAAGAAATTTAAAAGCTGCCCACCTTCAGAAGGCCTCAGAAACACAGGGACCTCCAGCAAGAGAGCCTTGCCTCCACTGCCAACCCTTAAATGAGGCCTGGGAAGGGGTGGATCCTGGCTCCACTCCTTCCTGTCACTCACGTATATTGCATGCACCTGAGCTCCCCTGGCTTGGCCCTGCTTTCTCAATCACTGCTTCAGGCCATGACTTAGTATTTCTGCTACAGCACTGTAAAGAGTATGTTTAGACTACTGGAGTCTTTCCAAATTCCCTTGCTTCAGTGCCTAATCTCTCTGTGTCCCTTCTCCATACCAGGCATATGCTAGTCATCCATACTGTTGCTCTGCAGAAACAGCAGAGCTGGGTGAATACCCTAAAAGGGACTTCTGATATACTCCAAGAGGTACTAGGTGCGTTCCAACTGCGTACATGGAACAAGGTAAAGTCAAGAAGTGGTAGATGCAATCTTTAGGTTCCCCTAAAGCAACTAAATTCCGCGCATATTCTGGAGCCTGGAAGGGGCAGAAAAGAGAGTGCACAAAATTTTTGCAGGAACAGGAAAAACAAAGCAGACAGAGCTGTCAGTGGGTGAAGTCTGTCCTCTGGGCAGGAAATATTGCTTTGAGATGTTTTACAAGTTTTGTTTTCTGCCTATGCTCCAGTTTCATGAAGCCTGACTATTTTTAAAGATGAGCTTGACGCACTGGGAAAGAGATTCTGTGACGTAATAGGCTGTTATAGCCAGGAAATGGACACCGTGACCCAGGAGAGGCATTCCAGTGATGCACTCCTGAGCTCGGGCTCTGGCTGTCTGCAGGCTTCTTTCTCAGGAGGAGGCAGGAGAAGAAGCCTTTAGTTTCAACCTAACTGAAGGCAATCCTGAGGAAAATAGGAGTCTTAGAGAACCAAACCTGGAATGACATAAAAGGTGGAAGTAGATGAGTGTGTTAGATGTCTTGTTTAACTAACTGACTGGTAGTGCTATTCCTGAGGCTTGGAAGTTGACATCAGGCCAGCAATGGCTGGGCACCAATGACTTACAAATTCCTGGGTTAATGTAAAATCAACAGTCCATGAGAGCTCTGTCTGTGCCTCCAAATCAGCTATGGGAACATGCTGGCAAGGTGAGGCCATATTGCATTTAATATGATGCAAGACCAGAAACTGGAGGTACTGATTCTTGAATGTTAACCAAAGACAGGAAATTAATATACCAAACAATAGCTCTTTCATACCTGATTAAAAAAAAAACTGAAGAAGTTGAGCAGTGGTTAAAGGGGCAAGTTATCTCTTGGAAGAACAGGTCTCAGATTCTGGAACTGAATCACCCATTCTATTAAATCGTAAATTTCTGGTCATAGCTTTGGCCCAGACCAAAGGGGTCTTCCCAGAAAACTCCTTCAAGTCACATGGGGTTTTAGCCATGTCAAGGAACAGTTCTTAGTAAGGAACTTGCAGGCAGCTACAGACCATTCCAGCTGGTGCCAGTGCCAGAGAAAAAGCCTGCATTCAATTTTCTAGTACAGCTACAGCCTACGCTACCACTGAAGAAAGGCAGAAAAGGTTTTAACATATTTTCTGTAACCTGCCCATCTTCTGAAACAACATCATTCTTCACATCTCTTTAACAGGATTGTATCTGCTTTCTTCAGCTCTACCTCTCTTTATAAAATGTCCACTGGTAAATAAATGGAAATAAGCTAGAACAAGCACAAAACTCATTCTTCTAGAAGAAACTGGAGAAACAGCACAACATTTCTACATTTAGGTCTCTTTCCTGGCAAGAAAAAAAGAGGTGGGGAGGAGGGAAGAAAGCATGTTTAAAATGAAAACAAGGAGTGAAAGACTAGGTTGCTGACTCTAACCATGCGTCAAGGGGCCCATGCCAATTTATGTTGCCCAGCTGATGCTATGCAAAAAAACTAAATGTAGATGAACAAGTCCAGTTACAAACTTTCAGCTCCATTCATCTTTTGCATCAGAAATACTTGGAGCACAACAGCAGTAAATTAATGCCAGCCCTCCTGCTGAGATAATTCAAAGTATTTTTCCCTGCCCAGTAGGGCCTGATATCTCATGTTGTTTACAGATTGTTATTAATATGGAGGTATTTGCTCACTTAATGAGAGGAAATATATTAAAAAAAAAAAACAAAGCAAAAAAAACCCAAACAAACAAACAAACAAAAAACCACAGCTAAAGCCCTCACCAAATAGGGCTTTTGTGGGGAGAAAATCCCTGTTTATTCTTTTCCTCTCAGTGAACCATTAACTTCAGTGAAGAGCTGCCACGAGCAATGGGCAGTGATTCAAAGGTACGAGGATAGATTCACTCTGTTTCACCCTCATGTACCTATTGGGGTACATGTAAACTCAGAGTGAGGCTTGTCAATCACCTTGCTGCTTGATATTGTCCCTACCTCCCACACCACTGATTAGTGTCACTCACTGAACGAGCACGGAGAGCGCGGAGGCAGATTCTGCCAGCAGTAAGAAACTTACTTCAAATCAAGTCTGTAAAATACAGCCTGAGATTCATGCCACGTAGGTGGAGGGGGGAGGAGATGAAAACATCTTGTAGGACTCATAGCTGATTTTATTGTGTGCAAGAAAGAAATGGTCTAATTTACTAAAGGGAAAAAAGAGAAGGTAGGTTGATTTCAGGAGCACTGTTTGATGTCTTGCCAATGAAATGGTTCAGGGTCAGGGGTTGGTGATACATACTGGGAAATTATGTTAGTTATGGTGCGTCCCTTGTGAAGGCAGGTGATCAATAACCATCTGGCAGAGAAAGCTTGATTGCCTTTACGGGATTAGCTCCATGTGGCAGGAGCCCAAAAAGCTCTGCTTTATGATACATAGGCAGGGAAGGAAAGGGGAGGGAGGCAGGAGGATGATTTTCATGTCTGCATGTTGGCAGCCAACATCCTGGAAGCTCTGTACAAAAGGATTTTGCCAAGGATTGGTCTAAGTAGAGGTGACATCAGTGGCTACCACCAGTGCTGAGTTGCAAAGATGTGAAAAGGAATCTTGCCAAAGCTTGCTTGGGAATTGGATCTGCGGTCACCCTCCAGTGTAAGGGTTTATTTGGATGCTGTAGAGTTGGGAAGTGAGTTATGGAAGGTCTCAGATGAAATCTGGTTGAAGATAAGACACAGGAATGTTTGCCTTTGACTATGGTGTGGCAGAAACATCTGTGTTGCACTTCAGCCAGGACTTATTCAGCAAGAGGGTGGAAAGTCTTATCTACAACGGGACAGAGATCAGTTATATAGCATAAGTTCCAGCTTCTGTAAAATTAGACTATAAACACTGCTGAGATAGACACTGAGATGCTTAATCATCACTCCCCACCCAAATCCATGAGAGCCCCAGCCACCTCATCCTCGTGGTCCTGGTGGAGGGAATCAGCAGCTGAAGCTGCTTGACATCTGCCTCAAGGCAGCTCTATTGTGCTTCTGCCCAGATCCACCTCACTTTACCTCTCCTGTAATGCAGGTAAAAGCAACAGCTTCTATGTTATCCCAGCCCTTCGCAGCACCTAGCATGCACCAATCCACCCTCTCCTCGGGGGTTCTCACTACAACCCACAAAAATAATGCTACCATTAAAAGGCCATTATCTGATGCCATAAAATTACATATTACAACAGAGACTGAACCTGCACACTCTGAAACTGCTGACAAAGCTGTGCAAGGCAAGAGTCCTTTCTAAAGCTGTGATGGGGCTCTCCCACATGAGGTTCACACTTTCTGAGGAACTGATCAGTTGACTGTCAAACAAAAGCCATACAGCTGAATTCCATTACAAAGGACTCTACCCAGAAATAGATGTCCAATTAAGGGAAAAAATGTTTCCAAAAATCAGTTTGTCTCCTGCAGTTTATAAACCTCCCCACACCACCCCTTGCCTCCCTTTAACTGATTTTATGTCAGTCGGTTTTGGGTCACTTTAGTCCTGAGTTAGTAATCTCCTATACACCGAAACCCCTACTTACAAAAAAGCAGCCTCCACAATTTGTTTGGGGTGCTTTCTTTTCAGCAGCTGAAGTATCATTTTTTCCACTCTCTCTCTTGCCTAAAGGCCTTTCATGCCACTGCAATTCAATGGACCTAAGAGCTTTTTTAAGGGAACATGCAGAGGCTTCAAAAATCTCAAAAGCAGGCCCTGCAAGCTTTCCAGGGCTGCTAGGGATGATAAAGGTAAGCCAGTATTTTAAGATGAGATATGCAAAAATATTAACGTGGGAAGAGATGAGCGCAATGATGTGGCTTACACTCTCTAGCAAAGTACATCCAACAGTATCAAATTAAAGATGAAAAAAAGCTGAGCTCACAAAGCAGAGTCTTCTTTCCAGCAGAGGTGCCTATACTCCTCACAGATAATCATTCCTTGGATGTGCTGAAGGGATGCATGGAGGGAGAGAAGGGAAAGATCATGCTGAGAGCAGGCACATACTGGGCAGGTTTGGATGATAGGGGTGCCACGTCTTTCATCTGGGCTGGTCCATCCTAGATTTTAGTGAAGCTTTTGACCCTGTCTCCCACACTATTCTCCTGGAGAAGCTGGCAGCCCATGGCTTAGACAGGTGCACTCTTTGTAGGGTAAGAAAGTACGGTGATGAGGTGGGGTTCAGCCTTTCCTCCCAGGTAACAGAGATAAGATGGAAGGGAATTGCCTGAGGCTGCCCCAGGGGAGGTTCAGGTTGGATATTAGCAACAGTTTATTCTGTGACAGGTTGGAACAGGCTGCCCTGAGAGGTGGTGGAGTCACTGTCCCTGGAGGTGTTCTAGGACCGTGTGAATGTGGCACTGAGGACACGGTCGGTGGGAATGGTGGGGGTGGGCTGATGGCTGGACAAGAAGACCTCAGAGGTCCTTTCCAACCTTCATGATTCTACCCGCGTGCTTCCCCAGCCTTAGGCTGGCACATTTAGGCAGCAACAGCGGGCGGGTGTGAGAGGGTAGCAGCCTTCAGTTCATCTGCTTCCAAATGCCGTGTCCGCTGCAGGAGAAAATGCCAAATTATTTCACTACAGGACCCCATACAGTCGAGACAGCTTTAAACAGCACAGAAGCTGCTGCAGAAGGCCAGGACGCCATCTTGTGGCGCCTCCGCACCGCTGGGAGCCGAGAGCTGCCCATCCCCCCCCCGCCTCCTGCGGCCCGGGGCGGGCATTGTGCCCCGTCCTGTCTCCTGAGGGGAATGAGAGATATGCTATCTGTCCTTCTGTTGTCCCTCCTTCCTTGGCACAGATTCACATAAAGACTTTTCCTCAAAATCTGAGCGATTGAAGGGAGTTGAAACATTTGCCCCCAAATTCCCCATATTAAAAGATTTTGAACTTCCTGTTTCAGTGTGAATGTATCCTGGGCGAGTCTTAGTAGGATCCTTTATACGAAGCCTTGTGCCCTGTTTGTTGCATAGTGATGCTTGGATACACTCACACGCTGGCATAGCTAGTTACAAACCTCATGTCTTAGAATATCACAGCTCTTAGGTTGCGTTTCTTTTCCTGTACCTCACATCTCAGAGTCCTGTGCATAAAGAGCTGTTCCACATCTCCTGCTTTGTCTGCATCCAATGCTCTGTTCTTTCTAGGTTATCTCAAATGGCAGTCACTGGAAGTGCTGCAATGGCCTTTACCTTAAACTAGAATAAATGGGTTGTTATTTTGCTGTAGAAAGTAGTAGAGACCATCCATAAAGTCTGAGGTCATCTTGGCTGTCCTTCAGTGCAACACAGCTAAAGAATTTCCCTCTATAAACATTGAGTTGAGTCCTCATTGTATTCTGGTTTGGTTTTGTTGTCGTTTTTAATCAGCAATCCAATTAAGTGTTGTTACAATCTACACCTTCCCTCCCTGGCTACCCTGCAACTACTTCAAGCAGCCTCTTCTGATATCTTCTCCCTAGCTGAAGGAGTCCTATGAAGTCCTTTGTGTCATGGTGTCTATTCCTACCAACAATGTATTGTCTTTCATGATCACTCAGCAGAGTTGTGTGGAGAGCAGACACTGGGGTGTATTTTGCATCTGAATGGTGTTGCTTCTCTTTATAGTGGTGGCAGTTATATGTAGTAAAGTAACAAAATAAAGTCACATTACTTGCATAACAGGATGTAGCATCTGGAAGTAAATGGGACAAAGTTTACTTTTCACTGAAGTGAATGGCCATTCATGGAGCATGTTTTACCTAGAAGAGAAACAGAAGAAATCAACAATGCCTTTCAGGTATTCTGTACTTGCATCCAACTCTTCTTGAGGAACATTAGAAGTTGCTCTTCAAAACTGCACGTGGCTTTCTGCTGCAGTTTTGTTGATGCAAAGATGAACCCCAAAAAGAAAGCAGAAGGATAGCTTAAGAAATGACAGTCACATCCATCCCATTTAATTTTGACTGGTTTTGCATTCATGTAGAATGAAGCCCCTGTAACATACATAAGCAGATTACTTTTACTTCATTGGGAAAAGGACACAGTGCAGACCTCATTAGCAAGAGCAACCTAGATCAGCAAGGTTGTCTTTGTTTCTGTGGGCAGACTGTGCATCCTTGGGTGTCTGGTATTTTGTCCAAATAACTTCAAGTCCTTCAACAATTACAATAACGGCAATATTGCAAACAAATCAAAGGACCTTCATTGAGGAAGGATGCTTTTTCTTTCCTGGTCAGACAGATGGTGCCTTGTGGGAGGCTAAGAAAGAGGCTGTATGATGAAATCATGCACTTGTCATCTGAATGTGGACCTGTATAGCCCATTGCTATATCTGTGGTCTAGAAGCAGATGGAAGTGGAAGATCCTTCCCTCCACTCTAATTCTCATTCCATTGTGAGTTGTGGTTAGATGTTTCTTTGTTAGCAGTTTGTCTCACACTTGGGCCATTAGACAGTACACTGCAAGAAAGAGTCTGAACCACAAGTCCCATCTGTCTTGGTTTGAAAAGGACTTCAGGATTTACTGGTGGGTTGGGAGGAAGGAGTCAGAGAAGCAGTCAGACCAAACAGTCTCTCCTTCAGTAATGCAGGAGGCAACATCCCAAGGAAACAAAGAGAAGAAGGATGATCACGCTGCTAGTTAGAGGTCTTTCTTTTTTCATTTTTCCTTGCTTAGTTTCCCAGAGGTCTGTTTCTCAAGTCAGCTGTGCTGTGGTACCAGATGTGACTGAAACCACTACTTGACTAATGTTTGGTACCTCATTCAGAAGCATTCTCTGAAGCCTAGGTTGGCCAATGTTTCCTACTCTTGTCTGTCACAAGCCAAATACCAGTTATTCAGACATAGTTCAGGAAAAAAAAAAAAAAGAAGAAGAAATAAGTGATGTCATGACAACTAATTTAGGCTGTATTAGGGGTTTGCACAAATTACTCTGTAATTTTCTTAGGAGGCAGCAGTCTGAAACTCGAGGAGTAAAGCAAAACTGGGCCTCTTTGTTGGTGACTGGAGCACCCCGTGATGTTCACCAGTTGGCTGTGAACTGCACAGTCCCCTCTTCCACCAGCTATGTGGGCATCATGTGCAACAATGTGGTTGCAAGAGAAATATTGTCCCTGGGTAGTCTGGGTGGCATTTCTGCCTGATTATATCACTGCCAGGATTTTGTACCTCCAGGTGTTTGCTTGACAGAGCTTGGTAAGAGACAGCAGAAGCCCATTTGGACTAGGAAAACTGGGATACAGACTGTACTACAGTAGAAAATTAGCTATGCTTCTTCCCTGTCGCCCACACCTCTTCTAAACAAAAATACCCTGCTGTTGCTATGCATGAATTCAGGGCTTAAACAGTTGGTTCCCAGCCACGTGTTTTATTTTCTCTTTGGAAATGTAGAAGGGTTTTCATAGGGTTAACATGGCATAAAAAGACCTGTTCTTACCAAGCATAAATTGTATTTCTTTTTATAACAACCGCGTCAGTATGAGGCCTACAGGAGCAAGTCTGCAACCATGAAGAGTTGCAACTTTATGGTACTGTGTACAGTGCTTCAAAACCTTACTTGCTCCCTATGTGAGCGTGAGATAATTTCATTCATTTCGGCCCCGATAGGATGGGCAGAATGGAAAAGCTGAGTGACAAGACAGTGGGGAGAGGAAAACATGGTCAGGACACATCACTGAAGACACCATTCTGCCTTCACAGGGTACATACATAGTGCCTCTTTTCTGTTTCCTGCCTTTGCTCCTTTCCCACCCCAATGAGAGAAGCCTGGCAGACAAGAATTTTGATGAATATAAGCCTTAGTTAAAGTAGAGTTATGTAGCCAAACTTTTACTATCCAGAGTTGTTTATAGCCCTCCATAGTATTCTGCCAGGCTATTGTTCAAGCAGCAAACCCTGCAAATGAGTAGCTCTGATGCCAATCAGTATAGTGCAGAGGATCAAAGTTAATAAAATGGGTAGTACAAGAAAATATCTCGTTAGTTTCTCTTATAAATGGTTATTTCCAAGGCCCTCTCATTTCCTGCAATATTTATTCATTCATAAAGATTTTAAGTTCATATTTAAGGACCAACTGCTGGGTTGAGAACGAATTTGCTTCTGTTAACTTGGGACTGAGGCTGGCAGTCGTGCCATGTGGATTTAGCCATGACGTCTCTGAGGATGCAGAGATAGGCCACGAGAACAGAATGTCTCCTTCTCCTTGAATGCCCTCTAAGGGGAAGAAACGAAAGAGCATGAGTATGAGGCAGGGAATGGAAACTGCTGCACAACTTTCCCAGGAAACCTAGCCTCCTACTAAGCTCTGAACCATCAAAGAAGGAACCCATCTTCCAGTGGCAGGACAGGGATCACTGTCAGCACTGGGCTTTGAGCAGCAACACAGTGAGTTCATTTTGCCTCACTTCCATGGATATCTGTTACTACATCTGCTGCAGGGAATTGCAGTTCGAAGGCTTAGCACTTTAAATAGATCACAGCTATTGCCGCAAAAGGCACTAATAAAGGGACTCACACTGCAGCTGATGAATAGATGCAGAGCTGGTTTCCAAGTTTCTACTGCATCATGAGCAGAATGAAATGAGTGGTCCCAAGACTGTGGCAAAGAATTTGCTGTATGAATCCTTGTCTTTGAAAGGCCTCACCTCCACTGAAATTAATGAATACTTAGAGGCTGTGTACCTTTGGGGATCCAGAACAAAACATTTAGTTCTGTGTTCTAACTATAGGCTTTGTGCTGTACATGCATACGCGCACACCTCCACTTGCACACTCTCATCACAGAATTAATTGTAAACTAAAAACTCCCAACAGAAATGAAACAAAATACCCGAAGAAAAGATTATACCTTAAATTTATTTCTGAGATACTCTGCCCTCAAGATATAAGCAATGTATGTTCTCTCTCTCACGCTCTCTCTCGCTCTCTCTCTCTCAATATATACTCTCAAAGTAAATATTATCTCTTATCTTGCCAACGCCAGTGCTTGAAAGGATGATGTACTCTGAAGCACTCACTTATTCTGTTTTGGTCTATTTCTCATGTTGAGAGGCTCCAATGCTCTTCATAGATAAAATTAACCCCTTTACTGCTGAGATGGTTGCAGTATTGAGATTAAATTTGTGTTCAAGCCTAGTGGAGATGAAAAAGAAAAAAGCATTACTTCCATTTATGTCTATTTTTTTCCCACTAAGTTGCCAGCAGAATTGTTACGGAAGCCTTCTCTGTGATGAGCCACTATGTGAAGGAATACAGACATGCTGATGTTAGGAGAGGAGCTGTTTCTTGACTGTGTGCATGAGATCTGTACATTCCTTCCAGTTGGGCACAACTGCAAGCAAGAAGGAAAGAAAACTGTCTTTCTGTCGTTGCACTGGCTCTCTTCTGTAGAGAACTGTGTGCAGATAGATCCAGATACTACTGCCAGTGAGGTAGGAGAAGATGCAGGCATAGCAACCTCAGAGCCTGGGCATCAAAGTCAGGAAGAGATTCACGACCTAAACCTGCTCTCCTGATGGCAAGTCGTTTCCAAAGTGGACTGTGAGGAACAGCTCTTTTTAAAAAGACTGGAGGAGCATGAGCTAGACACAGTGTCTGTGTGATAAAAGGCACATACATCGGCCTCACTCCCTAACCACACTGTGGGATGGGAGTGGTTGGAACTGCATTTTTTGGAGGTCAGTTGCAGGCAAAGTATGACTGGATTCTGCTGGATGAGGCAGATGAAAGGTCACATCTGGGGATCATAGATGAATTTACACAGATGAGCACTGGCTGGCTTAGACCCATCCGAGCTGGTGGAAGGTAAGGGCGCAGTTGAAGCAGCATGTCAGAAACCAGCACTGCTTTCACTGACGAAAATGTAAGCATGTAAAGGATTATGTGTGAGGGTTCAAGGTTCATATGCCTGGATTTAGGAGCCTCACTTCTGTCAGTAACCTGTTTTAGATATTTAAGTCTTTTATGATCTCAGGGCTTTTTGCTCTGGAAGCGAGAAGATTAGCAGTGTCCCAGATGATACCACAGTGTATTAATCCCCAGAGCACTTCATTCCAAGTTCAGCCTGAAGGTCTTTACACCCCTTTGCTTTGTATGCAGCATCTGTATTCTGTCATCTGAGCATTTATACCACACCACTGTTCCAGCTGAACAGCTACATCCTTTGTCAACTGCTGAAATGCAACCACATGAAAGCAAGAGCTGCTTTCTGGCAGATGGCACGACTCCGTGTCTTTCTACAGAAGAAGCTCACCAATATCCTGCCTTCCAGTCTGCAGCCTGGCCTGGTGGACAGCTGAATGACCAAAACACAAAATAGGGGATGTGCTGCTGGCTCTGCCTCAGTTTACCCCCTGCAGTTTCACAGTACTGTAGATGGAAAGCATCTATATGCACAAATTTTAATTGGATGAAACAGTTCTTAACTACCATCCACCATCAGAAGAGACTTTGTCCCGGGTGACAGTCATAAACAATCCACAAGTCTGTGATCCAAAACAGACAAGCTACAGGACAGCTGAACTAGAAAGAAACGTAGGAGGGAACATGTTAAAGACTATTTTCTAATCATTCTTGTTGTTACAAGCTTGCAACTTGTGAGTGGTACAAATAGCTTCATTCTGGGAGAGACAATTTTGACTGGAAAAGCAAGAAAAAAAAAAAAAGATCATTTTGTGCACTGAGAGATCATTTCAGCTGTAGACAGAACATGGCAGAAGATGTAGGGACAGAAGCTTAAATGTGACATGCTGAAATTAGCTGGGGGATTAGCTGGGTTAGCAATACGTGCTATTGTCAAGGCAAAACCAAAGTGCGCAAGACATTTTTTTTCTTGTGATTTATGAGGCAGCTTTGAGAAACAGTGCTGGCACAATGAGAAAACACTAAGTCCCTCTTTTGTCCCGTACAAAACCACACAGATTGCCAGCTCATGTTAGGAAATTCCCTCCATCCTGTTAGAGCAGAGCGACTGTTGGAATGATGTTATTGCTCTTCAAAAGGCACTGATGGCCCTTGGGCTTAGGTGTCTAGGCAGAGAACTGTGCCTCCATCTCCCTAGACGATCTTAGAGATCTTTTCCAACCTTAATGATTCTCTGATTTCCATCTACACTTCATTTGCCCTTCTTCCTCACAGACCCCACAGATCCATGTGACTGCAAGCCATGGCACATGCCTGGTATGCCCTTCCTGCTTTCCTCTCTGTGGCTGCACAGCTTGTCTGAGCCTATCTGGTGCAAACCCTTAGCTCAGGGCAGACTCTGCCTCAGGATCTGCAGGGACACTGGATGGATGGGTTAGGCAAAGTTCTGTTTTTTTCTCTTTTTCTCTTGTTTCCCCAACCAACTCACAGTTAATCCATGATATACAACATCCCTCAAAGGGCACCAGACTATTCCTGTATGTGCATATCCAGCTGAGAGGTGAGTGAGAAGATGCAGACCCACTTTGACATGGTATCACTTCGCTCTCCAGATAACCCACAGGCTCACCAAGAGTCAAGAGGGCAAGACTGCTATCATGCATGCCCTGGGCAAAGCAATCCAAAATCTTAATGAGTGTATCAGCTCTAGGAATTTCTCGCCCCTTTGCTGAGAGTTTGGATGCTGGAATTCAGCTGGAAGACAGAAACGGATGGCCTTGCTGGGGGAGGACAGAAGAAAGAAAAACTTCAGTGAATTAAAGCACCATTACTTGCATACACAGAAAAGCCACAGGAGATCCACAAGTTAAGCATGGAGACACCGACACTTAAGTGCTAGCAATCCAGAAGTTCTTCCAGCCAAAGCTATTCTATCACTGCAACATTTGAACTTGCTTTAAGGAGAATCTAAAATAAGATCATATGTTCAGAAGCTGCATTCATACTGAGGTTTCTTTGGTGGGGGAGAGGAGGCTTAATTTTCTCTTTGCTCTACTCCAGACATAAGTCTGCAGCAAAGATACACGTGCCAGGATTAGCACTAACATAGCCATCTTGGATACCAATAACAGCATTGCTATGTGGCCACAGCCCCTTCCTCAGCCTTATATCCTTGGTAGATTCAAAACTTCACAGACAAGGTTATCTATGTTGCATTCATTTTTAATACCTAAGTTAGTTAGAGTAAAACTGCTTTGGGATTGTGTCTGATGCTGGATTGCAGGGCAGCCATACCAGCAACAGCTTCCTCTCACCAAATTCAGTAGACCAGCACCACAGCCCCTACCATCTCTTTGAGGCAGTGCCTCAAATGCAGTAGAACAGCCTCACATCTAGGCTGTCATCCCTGAGCTTGCAGCACTTGTGTTTGCATTTACGTGGGGATAACCCAAGTGACCATCCAACCAGCTCAGCACCACCAAACCGTTCTTTATCTCTGTTTTCCGGGGGCATGGCATAAGGGATGGACACTCCAGTACCCTCCCCTTCCTGAATACACATTGCCTTGTCCACATTCAGCTACCAGCCATGCTGGTACGTCCTACGCCAGGGCCTGTCTTACCCGAGAAAGCCCCTGAGGTCCCCTGACTGCTGTCAGAATGGCCTCTGCCCAGCCTGGGGCAAGATGGAGGCTGGCTCTTCTGTTTGTTTACAGGAGGTGGAAGCCAAACAGGGAAAGAGTCTTGGAACAGTGCAGCCAAGTGCACTATAAAATTGTGCTTTAAAAAGCCACAAGGTCACCTTTGCTAACATTTGGTTAAGGATTTTATGGAAGTCACAGGACTGGAGATGGACTTGCGATGCCTGTGATCATAGTGGGGGGGAGAGATTTATGTGCAGGCTGAGAAGGCTGCATTGTTGTATCATGTTCATTAATGGTCATTTATTAGCTTCTTGGATAAAAGAGGCTGATTGGGAATTCTCGCTTACTGTAATTCCAGCTGGCTTCCTTGACTTTGCCTGCATACCTTCATGAAATGTAATACGCCTCCCACTTACTGGTGCCCTCCAGGTACCATGCCCTCATGCAGTCTGTCTTCTCACTCAGTTAGACCTCAGCAGAACTCGATTTCACTGCCATATTTCATTTATGCACGATGTTACAACTATCATATATCATCCTCTTACACGAAGCACAAAGGCACTCAGGAGTCTGAAGGATTTGGTCAGAGGAGCTTTGCTGACAACATGTGTTGTGAGCCTGGTGCTTGTGTATAGCTGTGAGCCTTGAGCCTTGAGCCCAGCTCAGTCCAAACCAGAAAGGATGCACCCTTAAGCAAAGCTGGGAACAATGAGTCCAGGGAGGTGGAGGATGTGTGCTCTGATTCCATGCACCTACAGAAAAAGATGTGGCAGGCAGGTGGGGCTGCAGCAAAGGAACATCTGTCTCCACCACTGCTTTCTGTTCCTCAGTGGCATAACATAGAGGACAGGTTTTGGTGAGTTAGTGGGGTAAACAGGAGTTGTGACAAAGGTACTGGAAGCACGTGGTGTGAGTATTTGAGTCCCCTCATCAAAATTCTGTGTCATGCCGACATTGCATCCTTATGGTACTGCCATATCTGCCCAGTGATCATGATGAGGCTGGAAACTTCCCATCCCATTCCTCATATCAGCCCCACGGAGAGAGGCAAACATGGATGGTGCCACAGATTTCTTGTGAAGGGGACAGGTATGTCACATAGTTTGCCACTGGAGCCCAGTTCCTTTCTCCCACTGAGCTGACCCAGAGACAGGACGACCAGCACCTGGTTGTAGTTGGTGTGTACGTGCAGGAGTGAGGGGCCGGCAGCTGCACAATCCACTTCCCATCCTGAGACCAGGAACATGTATGTGACACCTGGTCGTGCTAACCGGGACCCAGCCTTCTCATGCAAACCTATTCCTGGAAAGGAGGCAGGGCAATTTCAGAGCTTACACTGATACTGTTTATCTCCACTGATGGACTCTGCCTCACACGTAGATCAGAAAAGCTGCATTTTCTGGCAGCGCCATGGAAAAGGTGACTCCAACACAGATGCTCAATTAATATAGCATGGAGGCCAGAGATCTTCTCCCTTCCGATCTCTTTCATTGAATCATAGAATTATTAAGTTTGGAAAAGACCACTAAGGTAATTTAGTTCAGCTGTCAATCTGTCACCACCGTGTCCACTAAACCATCAGCTTACACTGATTTTGGTCTCACAGTTATCATTGTCTGAACTTGTTGGTTGATTCTGGCTTGGACAAGGGGCCATATGATCAACAGAGCAACCCACCTCAGGCCCCATTTCTGACTAGCATGGATTTTAAGAGGCTCCCTTGCACACAGGCAGGCTGAGTGAAGGGTCCGCTCTCCCAGTGTACCAGGAAATATTCCAGGTAACGATAATCAGTAGCTAGGCACAATGCGCGTGCAAATTCTCCTTCCTCCACCACGTTGTCTTACATAAATATATCTAGAGGTGACTACAGTGCCACTCAGACTGACAGAGGCAGCTGCCATAGCGGAGCTTTTAATCCCAAAGCAGAGCCTGTTGTCACTGGCAGGAAATGTTATTGTGTTGGACAGGCAATTCTAGACCTTAATTAAATAGGTTGCCCTTCCTGCGAGGCCAGACAGGCTAGACAAGAGTCAGAAGGAGCAGGCTGCTTAAGCCAGGGACCACCTGGCTGTAACTTCATCTGTGTGACAGCATATGCTTTTGTGACTCTCTCTGAAAGGTTGAAACCCCAAGCAAGTTCCCAGAGGTATAGTGGGGATTTATAAAGAGCAAGAAATCAGAGATGCTCTGGTCTGCGAAGGAATTCATTCCTTCTCCTCTCAGAGACTGAAATTCTGTGGCCTTTGCCCTGACCAAAGACCTGGCACATCACACTGGTTTGAGATTGATTTGTAAGGGAGCCGGTGGCTCCTGCTGTCTCCACTGCACACAGCCCAGCAGTGAGTGCTTTGAACCAGACCCTGCCGGTAGCTCCTCATTTTAAGCACCTCGTTTTTCTTTCTCATGCTTGCCCTCGTGCTGTCTCTGCGAGATAAACTGCACTACTTTCTCTATGCCAGAAAAGAGCCACAGTGTTGTCACCGTACTTCTTCCCTTGCGAGGACCCAGCTGCTCACCTCTGTGGCATCCCACTGCTGTGCCAGGATGTGACTCTGTCGAGGATGTTCTCACCCTGGTGTACACGTACAGAAAGACCGCAAGCTGCACACTTTCTGCATGGACAGAGTGTGGGTTCGTGTACCTGAACTGATTCACAGCATCATATAACCAAGGCCCTAACCTGAGTGATGGGGATGGAGGAGGAGGAGGGAGCACAGACCTCATTGCTCACTGTGGAGTACAGCTGCCCTTCCAGTAGGCAAACTGCACAATTCCCTTAGAGTCAGGCTGTGAACTTGGGCATCGGGTCAAGACTTTGCAGAGACAACTCAGCAAAGCTGAAAAATGGAATGGATAGCAAAACTTGAGTCTTAAGAGCACCCATCACTGTTGCACAGACCTGAGGCAATTTGCATGTGCTGCCTCCCTGTAAACGGCAAGACATGGTGATGTGCTCCCTTCAGCACAAAGCAGAATGCAGAGCCCTCACGGGTGGCCCAGAGCCACTTATCCCCTCCATGCCCCCAGAACTCAGTTGTGGCCTCAGCCTTTAGTCATGGAGCTCTTCTTAGACCTGAGGCATGGAACGAAGGACCAGGACACGTCCCCATGGTGACACGGGACTACCTGAGTCCCCTCGTGCCATTCGAGTGATGGGCTGGCACCATGGCATCAGCGCTGGCAGATGGGTTTGTACACAAAACACTGTGCTTCCGCAGTCTCACCGGAGTGAATACACGGCACCAGTGCAGGAATTTTTATTTTCTGAGAAACAAATATTTTACTTCCAAGTGCAACACAACTTTACATGCATAGCAGCAGCTGCCAGATCACAGAGCGCACTACTCCTTATGGTTTTGCTAACGTGAGTTTAGCGGGTTGCCAAGCTGACTGACCCTGGAGACCGTCTGTGTTCACCCCCATGAAACAAGGTAACACCAGCAACGGTGCTGAAAGCTTTCCACAGTCACCTGCTAACGGTCTCACCTGGGGGAGGAATCAGATGCCGTGTCCCCACTTCCCACTCTGACATCCCTTTTGCACCTTTGAGTCCTCTCTTCACCCATTCCTTCACCACACTCCTCAACACACCCTGTGTTCTTCCACATCCCTTCGTCTCCTGCCACGGCATTCCCCTTTTGGATGAGACTGGGTTTTGGGGACGAGGAAAGAAAAAGGACACAGAAATAAGCAGAAAGTGACAGATAACCCCTTATATTATTTTTCCTAAGAAAACAGATTATTTCTTTTGCATACATGAAGCCAGGAAAAGACAACAATTTATCAAGGACATCACTCTGAATGCCTCTGCGCTGCCTAGGGTGACTCTTGGCCTCTCATTGAAGCATTCCTGCACATCGTGGATGCTCAGTTGGAAGACGTCCAGCATAGTGCTGGGGAAGCTACTCTGAGATGCACGGCCAGGCCTCCATCGTGGTGTCCTTCCGCATACATGCTAACCCTGGAAACCAAACTCCTTGTACTTGGCAGCCATGTCATTTCGGAACAGCTCCAGAGCCTTCTTCATCGCAGCCTGGGAATCAGCCCCAAAGTCTGCAGCGTGTTTTTCAGCAATGACCTTGATAATGACTTCAGAAATGAACTGTGAGGAAGGAGAGAGAGAGAGAAAAACAGAAGGGACTCTCAGGGTTTATTTTCAGAATATCCAGATTAAAAAATAGGTTGCAGAGCCTGGAAATATCTCCAGGCTAATTCAGTAGCCCTTCCGGCAGTCTCAAGAGAAACACTGTGGTCTAACATGCAAGGAGCCTTGGCTGGGCAGAAGAGTCGGGCTCTGTCCCTAGCTCAGACACTGATATACTCCGTGACCTTGAGTAGACCATGGTCCTTCCCATTCTTTGTCCACCCATCCACTAGGGCTGCAAATCCATGTCCTGCACTTGCAACGCGCTTAATTTCATGGGTCTTGCTCTCCAGTTCTTCCCTTAGGGCTTACTCTAAAATTGTATATCCCTTGCGTACGACCACTGCCAATTCTTATGTAATGTCATTTCCCAGGCACGCAGGGACTGCACGAGCTGGTTTATTATTGTTAGGAGTGTCTCAGACAGTGTATAGTGTTTGGAATGGGAAATCTAATGGAGATTCACAGGAGTTGAGTCTTTCTGTGCCTCCTCTTGCCTATACACGGAGACCTTTGCCATGGGAAAGCGCTAACTGAAGCCCAGATAGACGTCGTTAAATAGAAGCAGAGAACTGGAGAATCTTTAATGTTGGAAAGACCTCTAAGATCACCCGGTCTAACCGTCAGCCCAATCCCCACCGTGCCCACTGACCATGTCCCTCAGTGCCACATCCACACGGCTCTGGAGCACCTCCAGGGACTGTGACCCCACCACCTCCCTGTGCAGCCTGTGCCACTGCAGCACCTCTCTTTCGGTGAAGAAATTTTTCCTAATCCCCAGCCTGAAATAGAAGTGCGACTTTCAGTGTAGCTGTCTTGCACACATCCATCACACATCAGACACCAAGATTCCCTGTCCTTTCCCCTACCTCCAGATATTTGACAGGGATTTTGTGCTTCGTGGCATGGGTTTGAGCCAGGGGCTTCAGCTCTGACTCATGATTGCCCTTCTGCTTCAGGATTTTGCCAAGCTGGGTAAGGACGGTAGCTCCATGTTTCTTCAGGTCTTCAGAGCCCTTCATCTGATCAGGGGTCTTCAGGCCTTTGAACTTTTCAAAGCGATCCAGAGTCTCAGGGTGGTCACGGAAAAGTCTGTGGACAGAAGCAGGGGGACGTGTGAGACACTGGGGAGCTGTCAGCCAGAGCTGATCTGCATGCATACAGATGCACAAATGTGTCATAACTTCGATCCCTCCCCAGAGAAATCTCTTAGTCCCAGCTGGTAGAGGCTGCTTTGACTTGAGAACTCTGACGCTTGAGAGTCTTTCCAAACTGTCACCATTCACAATCACTGCATTTAGCATGTATATGAGCCAGGAAAGCATTTGACACTACTCTGAATCTGCATTTTTCAGCCTTCCTCTGGGACGTTGTTCCACAACCTGATGACACCCCGTGTTCAGAAGTTTATTTTACCATCTGTTTTATCCAGGCTGCTTTTTGTCATTAGCAACTGATAATAAAATGCCTCTTGTCTTTGGAGAGCTGAAGCTCGTGATGTACCTCCCTTTGAGTATTGTAGCTACTTCAGTCCCATGCTCTTACACGTCCTAACATTCTCTCTGACTGAGACAGGGGCACTGCCCTGACCACGTCCAACTGGAGCAGCAGAGCAGCCGTCCTTATTTCTGAACAGCTCTGCTAACGCTTTGGCACCGGTCCCCAGAGTTATGGCAGCTGTATCAGGACAGAGATGGGAACCAAGTTGGTGGCACTGAGAGGCGAATTCTCACATTAACCTAAAGGAAAAACAAAACCAAACAAAACCACCTATCTACACTGAGGATCCACTGTGTACTTCCCCCATCCCATCACTGTCAGCAACTGCGGACCCCAGGCTCTCGCTAAGACCTTCTTCCCAGCCCATCTCTGCACTGTGCTATATACAGGCACTCTGATTCCAAAGTGGAAATGAAATTGGGAAGGCTGGTGTTGTCCTGTGCTTCCTTTCTGCTGCATTTCCCAGGAGAAAGGATGCTGACAGCACTGGCAACTAAACTGTGAGGAAACTTCACCCTTTTCCTTGCCGGAGTCCTAGAGCCAGGGCAAGAAGGAAACCCTGCCTGCCCTGGTTATTAGGAGCAGACTGATAATTTGGTGTTGAGAGACATCAGCTCCCTTGCTTGAGTTTATTTGCGGGTATTATGCCCTTTGAAGGGCATAACCAAGCACCAGCAGAAGCAACGGCAGTATTTACATCCATCCCAAACCGAACATTCCTCCCATATAGGTGGCCATTAGGATGAGGGCCAGACTCTCCATTACACGATGTAATTGTAGGTCAGGCTGCATTAACAAATACCTCAGCTGCATGGAAAATGCAAGCTGTCTTGCAGCAAGAAGATTCTGTAAACGTGTGGCCAGGCTTTGCTGGCATCTCCTTTCAAAGGTCTCTCTTCATGTCCTCCATGATGAGATATTCCCAAGTCTCTTGAGAATTCTTCCAGGGAGATTTTGGTTTTTTTCCATCGGAAAACATCCAGTCGGATCAATATTTTCTAAATGTATTCCCTGGGTGTGTTACCTACCCAAAAACTCTTTACCAAGGCACAGGCAGGCACATTTCTAAACTGAGAGTAAGTCAGCTCCGCTTCCCCTGCTTCCCTCCCTCAGAAACCCACTGGAGGAATGACAAATTACATGGGAGAAGCTTTGAATGGGCAGTGGATTTGGCCAGTGGTGTGGGCATCTCAATTTAGCTGTGCTTGAGATAGGAACCCCCCAGATCCCTGCTGCCGTCCTCAGTGTACGTGCCCTCTTAGAGGGAGGCACTCTCGGGAGGGTCTGCCCATCTCCATCCCTGCTGGTCTCTAAGGACGGTCAAAGGCACTGTGCTACTTTCCGCCCCAAAGCCCTGAGACCTGACACACGGAGAGGCAGAAGAATAGCCTCTCCATTTCTAACCCCAAAGCCACCCTGTGGTGAAACAAAACAGCCTGGTGAAACGCACGTGGCTGAGCCCCTACACTTAGCATTCCGCGGTGTCTCAACCCAAAGCTCTCAGCTCAGGACCGATGCTCGTTTCCTACCTCATCAGAACCTCGTGGCCATGGCCTGCAATGTCGGCCTCCACTTTCCCCCAGATGCTGAGGACTTGCTGCCACTCCTGGTCGCTGAGCCCCATGGTTCGCTGATGGCAGGGACAGATGGCTCTCGAGTGCTGCCTCCGGCGGTTGCCTCTCCCCAGAGGGTGGCTGCAGAGCTCACCCGCGGGTTTTATAGCCCCTCCTCGTAGACCTACACCTGTTAATCGTCAGCTGGACATCTTGCTCTCTTTCAGGCTTGTCTACTAATCAGCCTCTCTCTCTCTCTTTTTTTTTTTTTTTTTTTTTTTTTTCTAGGAAGCTATTTCGGGTCAGGTGCTATTGTGAGTGCTACTGATGGCATCAGTTCTGCCTTTCGTATTGGACTGGCGCATGTCCCGCGCCAGACAGAAAGGGCATTGCCCAAACGCACTGCCAGGAGCCTGTCCCGGCTTCCCAAGGTCCCACTGACAGTGTCAAGCTGCACGGCAGGAGATTCCAGAAGATCACTGTCATCCGCAAGGCCACGCTGCCTGCCAGGGGACGGCTGGTGGCATCCTTGGCCAAGCCAACCTGCACTTCACCCTCCTCCATGCACCACGTCCAAAATCTCTCCTCTTAAATGCTCCGAGGCCCAGATTTCACCCTGATGGATTTCTCAGTGCAAACAGCAGGGTGCTGTCAGTTACCCACACTTGGCTCCACCGATGGAAGAGCGCTTGGAGAGATCCCACCCCGCAGCCTCTCTCCTCAAGTCCTCCTCGTTCTCAACAGGGATTTGCACCATGCCAGGCTCGGGGCGGGATCCTGAATGCTGACCTTACTGGTTTACATGCCCTCCCAACACGGGAGCAATGTGCTCCCGGTGCACGAGGGGCTGCTGTTTGCACACCGAGCTCCGTCCTGTTCCCCAAGCTGCTGCCTTAAACCCATCTCCCTTTGAGTTCGGTCGGCACTTGTCTTCAACTCAGCTTTCCCCGGGGCTGGGAAGCCAACAGTCTCTATGCAGACATTAACAGCGGGCAGTCGCAGGGCTTGAGAAGAGTGAGGGCGTCCTCGTTGCTTTTTGTACAGGTGGAAGAGGCCTCTCGCTGTCGGCCAGGGCGTGCTACCATCTAGTGGCCACGGGCGACAGAGCCACGCGGAGCGGGGCACGGGGCTGCAGGGAGCAGGACAAGGAGGAGCAGCCCCGCACCGTGGGCCGCCTACCTTTGTACTTAGAGCATCGCTGTTGCAGAGAGAAGCCAGCCCCGGTCGGTCAGATGGGAGCCCCGCACTGCCGCGATTCCTAGCTGCAATGGAATGAGCACCTGAGAGAGAGAGAGGAAAGGCGCTGATGTGAATGCTCGCATTTTAGTTGCTTTATTTCCCCGTCGTGCACCCCAGCAGGAGCAGGGGATGGCCGTGACCCGGCTTCACTGTGGTGCCCATTGCCGTGCTGGGGGAGCGCCAAAAAAATAAGCTGGGAGCGTTATGTAACTCCCAATTACATAATTAGCATTGCATAATGCTGGAGAAAAGGCCCTCTGCAGCCCAGCTTCGGTATCTATGGCGTTTTGCTGATGCGTGGCTCCTGCTAGGAGATGGATCCACACTTTGCTTTCAGCGCCTGTGGCTTGTGCCGTGCTGATGGACGGCCGGATAGGTGGGATGCTGCACTCCCCTGTAGTGTTAGCTGGGAGGAGCAGGGCAACAGCAAATCCTACAGCCAAAGCAAGGCAACAGCATTGCATTTTTCCAGCTGTGTCTGGATCCAGCGTTTGCAGAATTAGAAGGCACCGCGTGCGCTGCGTGGCTCCTGTATCTTGCAGGAGACCTGGTGGGACAGGCTGGTGCTGCCAGCCCCTCTCCCCTCTTGCCCTGAAGCTCTATTCTTAGCAGTGCTGCAGGCAGGGCTCCCGCACACTGATGGATTTCAGCAGCTGGGAGGTGACCCCGGTGCCCGTTTGAAAGGAAGAGGGAGGATGAGGAGATGCAGCATCAGAGGAAGGTTTGGATTGCAATACACAGAGCTGTGCTGTGCATGGAGCATCTTAGCATGGGATGCCATTAAGTCAAAGGGAGCTCCGCCTTCACTTCAGTACTCACAGGGGGATCTGGTCAGGCTGCATTGCTGGGCTGAGACCAATGGGATAAAACACAACAAGATCAAGTGCTGTGTCTTGCACTTCAGTCACAACAACCTCATGCAGTGCTTCAGGCTTGGGGCATGGCAGCTGGAAAGCGGAGTGGAGGGAAAAGACCTGGGGGTGTTGTTTGACAGCTGAACATGAGCCAGCAGTGTTCCCAGGTGGCCAAGGAGGGCAATGGCACTGTGGCTTGTATCAGCAATAGTGCAGCCAGCAGGGAGGTGACTGTCCCTCTCTACTCAGCTCTGTGAGGCCACACCTCGAGTGTGCTCAGTTCTGGCCCTCTCACTACCAGACCTTGAGGCCCCGGAGCCTGAGGATTAAACCTCATATTGCTGTAGTGATACCCAGGGATTTCTGCCCTATAAACTCCTGTGCATTACTATTCCCACACAAAGCACTCCCTCAAGGAACCGTATGTTTCTCTTCTAGGAAGCAGCAGCAGCTGCAGCAGTCCCCTGTCCAGCAGTGCTTTCTGTGCATCAGCATTCTTACAGGGTATGCCAGAAACTGATCCCTCTACGAAGATTCTGGGCAAAAGATGAATGTTTTCTTCAAGCAGATCGACACCGGGTGGCAGTGAGCGCCCTGAGCACAGCTCTGGTGGCCGAACTGCAGGAGCATTTAAGTTCTGTGAAATCACACAGCACTAGGTACCAGGAGAGTGCACCCCGGCCCCTCAGAGCCACCTGCTCACATAGGGTACCCCTTGCAGACGCAGCCAGACGACACTGTGAGCATCATGGCAAACACAAGTGCTGCAGGCAGCCTGCTTTAACACAGCTTTGGCTACGCAGAAAGGAAACAACATCACCAGAAGCCATCAGGGGTGAGAAGAGGAAGAAGAAAGGCCAACGCTCTCCTTGGCAGGAGCTTGTTTCCCAAACAGCCGGTGGATGTGTGCCTATTTTACACAGGGTAAGAAAAATAAAGGCACCTGCTGCGAGGACAGGGTTATCGTATGTTGAGTGGGATAATTTCATAACACACAATTACTTCCTGCGGATTAGGGTAGAAATAATTAAATGGAAGGTTGTGCTCTGAGGCAGGGCTCCCCTGACACCAAATTCAGGTCCATGTGGAGGCTCACGCTCTCAGATACTCCCAGAACCAAATCCCCAAACTTCAGGCCGTGTTCCCCAGCAGCTCAGCCACCTGCTGTGCCCTTTGAAGGAACATCTCAGTGTTTAATTTAAATCTTTATCCTCCTCCCTTACCTTTGGTTTCTCTCTTCTTACCCATACAGCTGTGAATTTCATGAGTTGATGTGCCATCGTCCCCTGCTGTCTCTCTGGGAGCATCGCTGGGAGCTGTCCCTGTGTCCCCAGGCAGGGATGAGGGACCTCCAGTTGTTTGCTGGCAGCGGCACCCCTATTTCAGGGGCAGCCAAGGGCTGGGGGGCTTTGGGGCTGCTCAGAACCAGAGAGGAGTATCTTCAGCCTAAGGGAGGTAGACACCATCGTTTTCTTTTTTTCTTTCTCTGTTTTCCCTCCCAGCCTGAACTCACAAGTGAACCAGAAGCCAAAATTTCGGACATCTCTGCTCAGGAGTGAAATTACAACAGCAGCGAACGCTTTTCAAGTGCCTCAGCGAAGTATGAAACGTGCTCCTTCCTTTCTGTCTTTGCCCACACGTGCGTGTATCGGCCTCCCTGCGCCTCTGCCAGCGCATGACCTCAGGCAGCCGAGCAGCAGAAGAGCATTAACCCACATTTGCAGCAGACCTCTGCTGTTCTCTCGCTGTGCAGCCTGCCAAGCGTGGAGCTGCCTGATCACACCCAGGTCAGGGGTGGCACAGGTGGCTTTCTGGGGCTGGGGGTCGGTGGCTCTGCATGGCTGGACACTGCACAGGGCCCACGTGGGGGACAGCACAAAGCAACCCGGCCAGCACTCACCCCCGTGACTCTAAGTCCTAGCTTAGAGACTGACGGGGAGAGGTTTCCCAGTGAAGGGCCCATTGGGAGGGGTGTTTCATGGAGGTTGCCACCCACGCCTGCAGAACATGAAGTGTGTTGCTTGCTAGCCACACGTTCCCATCATTTTACGCAGCCAAATGGTGACTCCTTGTCCATAAACTAAAAAAAAATAATAAAAAAATAGAAAGAAAACAATCTAATTACAGGATAAATCTTCAGCTTGAAATGAGCAGACAGATATCCAAAACCATTTTCTGACATGACAAATGATCTGAAAGGAGCTGCGCCGTGGGCGCTGTACGCTGTTCTAACGCCATGTAAAAATACATGGCGTGGTAGCAAAAATAGACGTGACCCTGAGCACAAACATCACCGCGCAGACACACGGCTCCTGCAAAACGCCGTCGATGATTTGGGTGGCAGCCAGACCCGGGGACAGCGTCACCCACCTCCATGAGCACTGCTGCCATCAACTCGTGCTGGTTTGCAGGCCGTGACACGGAAGCAAGTCCTTGCGGAAGGTTTAAGGGATGCTCCCTTACACCCGTGGCCTGACCTTGGGGCTCTTGGCACGCTGGGCGGAGAGCGAAGGATGGCAGCACGAGGCTGTGATGTAAACATGTGGGGGGCTCCATGAGATCGGTGATTTCCGAGCGGAGCGCAGCCGGAGAGTGCCGGGGCTATAAAAAGCAAAGTGACTTTGCGTTTTGACGCTTCCTCCCGAGACACGCAAAAATGATTTGTGATTCAAAAGATGAGGAATTTATCATCAAAAAGAGTTGGGACGGAGCTGGGTGTTTACACACGGAAGACAGGCACCGGGAGCAGATATATTTATACCCACCCATTAATAAAAGAAGCCAAGTCAACCATACCTTCGTGCTAAAGTTAGAGTGCAGCACTCGGCATGTCCTTAAAAAGGCAAGAAAGTTTCTGCAAACTGGGACAGCTGCTGGGGGTGCTGGCTCTGCATGGCTCCCGGCACAAACACGCTGCTGCAGCACAGCAGCCACAGGCTGCAAAGCTCCTGCTCTGCTGCTGCTGCAGGGAGAGAAACGGGGGCACGTAGAAGCTGGAGGAGAAGCGGCGCCCAATTGTAGGGGCTTTGGCCATAGGGCAAAAGCAGAGCAGCCAGGCCAGCAGGCGAGTCACCATGAAGAAGGTCAGCAGTAGGGCCAGCCAGCATGAGTCACTGGAAGCTCCCGGCTTGGGATGTGACATTTAGAAATGCTTCAGCCGTAACTCACTGCAGTGAGTCCTGCAGCCTGCACAGAGGGCTGGAGTTTTCCAGCCTCAAGATCCAAACGCCAGGGTGTGTTACAGCCCTAGAAAAGTCAGATCTTTGCTCCTTGTAAGGTACTTCTAGAAAGCAGCTAATTGCCCTTCTTTGGGGCGAATAAGCAGACAAGCTCTGGCAGTCCCATCTCCCTCGCTCCTTCCACCTCCAGCCCCAGGAGCCAGTACTGTGCAACACCACCATGCTCATGCATTGAGAACAACAAATGCACTTGCCTGAACCCAAGCTAAATGCCATCAGAAAGATGCCCAGGCCATCACCCTGAAGCCAGGATGGCCAACAGGAGGCTGGCAGCAAACTCCAAGCAACAGTCACCCTGCTGCTGCCCTGGGAACCGGTGTTTCTCTGTGGGCATCAGCACCTGCCCAGCACATTGCCAGGCGAAGGACAGGTGCAGAGTGCAGGGCCTCTTACTCCTCAGCCACAGGGCCAGCACTGAGACACCTCTATTCCACCTATCCCCACCCCCAGTGGATCATTCTTTCCCTTAGTCAACTTGCTGAAGAATCACCAAGCTTTATTTCTAGCAGGCTACCTTGAGCAAAGCAGAAGGGAGCCACTTTTTACACGGGCTGATAGTGATCGGACATGAGGGAGTGGCTTTAAACTAAAAGAGGTGATTTAGGTTAGATGTTAGGAAGACATTCTTCGCTCAGAGGGCAGTGAGACACTGGCACAGCTGCCCAGAGAGATGTGGGTGCCCCATCTCAGGAGGTTCAAGGCCGGGTTGGATGGAGCCCTGGGCAGCTGAGCTGCTGGGTGGCAGCCCTGCCCACAGCACGGGGTGGGACTGGGTGGGCTTTGTGGTCCCTTCCAAATTGAGCTGTTCCGCGGATCTACGACTGCTTTAAGGTCTTGTCAGCTCCAAGATCAGCCATTTTAGCCACATGCCTTGAAATGAAGGCTGAGACCCGTGCTGCCTTTTTTTCCACTTTCTGAGCACCCCACTGCCTCGTGCCTTGCTCCCAGCACCGCAGGGCTCCGTCTCCAGACATCTCCCGATGCAGAGCCCCCACTCCAGCTCTGCCACCATCAGCCCTGACTCGCAGGCATCTAATTTTAGCAGCTGCTGCTGAACATCCTCTCGAGTTATTGTTAGAATGCAGCCAGCATCATCTGACGGGAACGCACTACAGCTCCTCAGTAAACACCGCGGAGGAATGCTGGAGGAGCGCACACACCCGCACAGCACTGCCCACAGCCCCTTCCCCCTGTGCCCGGTGTCTCACAAATCCAAAACCAACCAACAGAAAATCCCGCGTTGGCCTCAGCTGTACTCAGCCCATTCCGCACGCTCCTCTCACTCAGCTGATGCTTCCATAATTACGTGCAAATTGCCCACAGGGATTCAGTATTTGTTATTTTTAGGCTAGTTTCAGCGGAAAAGGCATCTGATTATTTCTCTGTGTGTATATATATATATATATGTTTGCACGACATCTTTCGCTTGAGGATCTCTGAGCGCATCACGGAATACGAATGAACTCCTGCTCAGCTGCAGCGCTGCAGGTGGGAGGAGCGGTGCTTAATGCTCCGAGATCCCGGAGTTGTGTGGGGTTGCGGGCGGTGAGATGGCACCGGCCTTCACCCTTTACATGAGAGTCATTAAGGTTGGAAAAGGAGCGTGCTAGCACCTAGCCCAGCCATCCACACGCCGCTGATATTGCCCACCGTGGATCCGTCTCCATCTTCCCCCCTCCCCCCCTCCTTTGCTGTGTCCTGCGGGAGCTGCACCGCTGGGACCCACGGAGGCACGGACAAACAGACCACACCAAGGAGCCATCCGACTGGTGTTTCTCTCTTTTATTTAAAAACAGTGCTTCATTACCATTTGCAAAGGGTTAGGAAGGGTTTCCCCCCTTGCTTAGAGTTTATAAAAGCCAGCAACATGATCAATAATTTATACACATGGATAGTAATACAAAAAAAAGGAATAAAAGCTAAAGATCTAACTACTCCGACCTTCACAATTCCAGCTACTTGATAATAATAGGAATAACCCAATGAATACTGTATGGTCTGAAAGCTACTATACAATATGATACTTAACGAGGGAGGGTGGGGAGTCAAGAGGCTGTCACAAAGCCCTGGGATGCAGCTGCTGCTTCTCCAGAGTCGGCGGGGAAATGGGACCCTGGGCAAGCGGCTCGGGCGTCCTAGGAAATGAGGCAGGGGAAGGGGCTGCGGCTGCGGGGCCGCGGCCCGCTCCCCGGCGGTACCTGGCAATGGGAGGTGCTGGGGAGGCCGAGGGAAGGGGCGAATGGGGCGCTGCCTCTGGGGAGGTGCTGCGGCATCTCGGCCTCGCACGGGGACCCTCCGCGTCTCCAGCAGGACGCTCCGCCACTCGGCATCGCTCTGCGGCCCCGCTCCCGTGGGCCAAGAGTTTAGAGCTCCAGCTATTTACAAAGCGGGATTTTTTTTATCACGGATTAAAAAATAAAAAACGACGACGACAAGAAAATCCCAAAGGAAACAAAATGAAAAAGAAGGAAAAAAAAAAGCCCCAAACCGAATCACATCCCCTGGGGTAAAAGAGGATTATTTCGTCACGTGGTAACGCAGCCAAACCCAAGCTGCCAAAACTCCAACACGCGCACAAAATACTGTGATCAAACAAACAAACAAAGGAAAAAAAAAAAAAAAATCAGAGAAAAAACATGAGCAAAAGCGAGGCTGCTCCTGCGCGAGGGCCTGAGCTCTGCAAGGAACCCACTCCTCGGGGAAGCAAGCAGCCCTCCACCAGCGGAGCACCGGGATGCCGGTACAAGATTTCTCACCAACCCACTCCAGGGAAAAAAAAAATGCATGTGCAGGGGAATATTAAGTGGCATTTTGCTGCCTGCCAGCCAAACGCATTTTGGGATGGACGGCTTCACACACCAGCAGTCTCCTGGTGAATCAGGCAAGGGTTTCGGCTTGCCGGCAGGCACAGCCTGGTACCCAGGGGATGATCACTGCCAGTGTTTCCCAGCTTGGGGTCGGCAGTGGGGACGGGATCCGGATGCCCGCAGCCACGTGGGGCTGCCCTCGATGGACGCTGGGGAGAACTCCTGCCGAGTTCTGCTAGAGGAACACGTACCAGGGAAAAGCCCTGAGCCTGCTTGAGCAGGGCCCCATTTCACACGCTGGCCGTTGGCCTCCTGCTCGCCTTGGGGACTGGAGCTGTTGCAGAAGAGAGGTTTGACTGAGGATTGAGGGGAGACAGGGCAACCAGTAAAGTGGGGTGGAGGGAAGGGGCTCGTCAGACATTAACATCACCAAAAATAGTGTTTTATGCAACAAAGAATCAAGTCTCACTGGTGTATACTACAAAATGTTTTGACATTTTCCAAGAGCATGACAAAATAAAAACACAAAGAAGTTTACATTGGATGTTCATCGCATTCACTAGGTTGGGTTGGTTTCGTTTCCCCCCCACTCCTATATTAAAACAGTGCAAACAGGTAACACGCTTCAACCATCACCCTCTGCACCGAGGGCTGCAGCTCCCCACACTTCCCCCCCGGAGCCGGACCCACAGCCCGTGGTGGTTTTCCCTTTGATAAGTTTCCAAGTGCTCCCCAACACGTTCCCCGCTCGTCTCCTGCTTCGAGGCTGAGCCCAGACACAGCCAGGGAAGGGCTGGGGAGGTACGTGGGTAGGAACCAACTGTGGGAGCTGTCTACACCAGCGAGCAGCCCACGTCTCCTCGTGAGATGAGAAGGGTGGGCGATGAGATGGCGTCACCGACGGTACCGCAGCTAACGCCTGAGCCTGGTACTCCGACAGCCCTCTTGCTGCTCACTTCCACAGATTAAATGGGTGAGAAACGGGGGGTAAACTATTACCTGCGCATCAGGGATGGGGAAGCGAGCCTAGGGCAGTGATGCAAAGATCACCCGCAGAGCCCTGACTGAACCACGGGTCTCCTGAGCAAGTCCTTGCTGGGCCAGCCCGCTCTCCCTCAGGCTACTTCAAAACATGGCTTTGTCTCTCTGAACCCCTCATTGGATCCACCCGGACCTGGGTGAGCTCCCCGCCGGCCCAGCTCCCGGCACAGCTTTTCCTAAAGCTTTTCCTAGCATCAGGGTAGCGTGGGGAGGGTTACGCTGCACGCCAGGCACCGATGAGACCTATTCCCAGTAGAGAGTGTGCTATGCCAGTAGAATTCACCTGCATACCAGCACAACTATACCCTCAAGGAAAGACAGACCGGCATATTAAAGAAAAAAAAAGGAGCTCTTCAACTCAAAATTGTATCGGTGTCACACGGTGCGCTGGCCAGATCCACTGTAAGACAGAACAGGCAGCAACGCTGCGAAAAAGTTCCCTTCCTCTGCACCAAGAGGAAACCCAGCTGCCACCAGACAAGAGGTGACAGCAGCATGCTCTGTGCCAGCCCACCCTGTCCCTGTGAAAGCCAAGCCCTGGGGCTTTGCATGCCGACCCACCTCGGGGACAACATCAGCTGCTGTCTGCCGGACAAGCCAGGACCCAGTTAAACTCATTAAGAGCAACTCATTTTGCATAGGGAGATATAGGCTCTGTCCTCACTCCTCCAGAAGACAGTATAGCCAAGGCTTGGCTGCTCTGAACGCGCCTCGTTACGATCCAAGCAAAACCACACCTGCTGTTTGCCAAAGGGGAGCGCGGCGCTCTTGCTGCTCACTGCAACGTCTCAGACTTGGGCAGCCCGGCGGGGAGCGATGGGAGCAGGAGGAACCGGGATGCTCTGGAGGAGGTTTCACTTGGACATCGTACGGCGGGGCACCGCCACTCCGCGAAGAAGCCCTTTGGCCTCTCAACAGATGCGGGTGGGCTGAAGCTGCCGTGCATAGACTCTGCTGGGAGGCAGAAAAGGGGCCGGCCTCCCGCGCCCCAGGGACAGAGTTGGGGGTGGGTGAGAGGAGGGCGAGAACTGAACCCAATTGCAGGGAAGGGGTGGAGAGGTGTGAGCCCCACAGTGGGAACGGTTCCCCTTGCACTGCTCCTTAGCACAGACCTTCCCGCAGCCCCCAGGAGCCCCGATTCCCTCTCGTTTCCTAGTTTTTGTGAAAGCCCCAGCACCCTGTGCCCCCCTCCCCATTTTTTTTTTGTGTTTTTTTCCATCTAACTAAAATATTTATATACAAACAAACAAACAAACAAACAACAAACAAACGAAAAAAAGAAATCGCCACAACAGCAACAAACCAAACTTTGGCTTGGAAAAAAAAAAAAAAAAGAAAATCAAAAACCAACAATAAAACCAGGAAAAAAAAAAAAAAAAAAAGAAAAACCAACAGCAAAAGGTGGCCAACAGGCTGGCAGTTTGGTGTCCCCTTTTTCTAGCTATTCCTCCAGAGAATCAATTGCTTTAGGGTCTCTAACTTAACTCACGGCCTCCCCATCCTTCCCCATGAGGGAGCTCCTCTGCTGCACCCAGAGAGGCCGTGTTTCACTGTGGGGGAGCAAAGAACGCGTGGTTGGGCCGGGACACCTCCCCGGAGCTTGTGGACACTGCTTAGTGTTAAATGCAGGAGGATTCCTATTCTGGTTTCAGCAGTGGATGGAGAAGCGGGGGTACGGCGGGAGCAGGAAAGGCTCCACCAGCAAACCCGTGAAGCCCTTCTAAGAAGGGAGAGTAGAGGCAGCCCAGTGAAACCACGCTTCTGGAACACGGCTCAGGGGCGGTGCAGGAGCCCTTCCCTCCACACACTGAGGCTGCTGGGAACACGGGGCGGAGCTCTGCAGCACCGCTCCCGCGGTCAGCCAAGAACGCCAACTTTGTGGCCCAGCGAAATGACAGCTAGAGAAGGGAGACGGTGCTGGGGGGGCCACGGAGCCGTCCCCCAAGCAGGCACTCCACTTCCAGTCTTGTCACGTGTAGTGTCATTATGGACCCAGCAGCCCAGGTGTGCAACTTTCTACAGGAGGCTGGGCAGAACAGAGCTGGGGCTTCAATGTGACTGTGAGGGCCTCAGATTCAAGTTCCTATGAATTCAGAGCTCGTACAAGCCGCTCCTGCCTCCCCCCAAAACTCCTGAGCGAAACAAAACTACTTCAGGATCACATTTGGATATAAAGGCCGCTCTTCCCGCAGACAACCCCACGTGCGTGTGCCCCTCACCTCAGCAGCTTACACACTGACTTGCTTTTCCTCGCTCACGTTACTCGGATCAGATTGCTGGCAGCAGTGCCTAAGCAGCTCAGGATGAGCAGAAGGACAGACCTCGCTGGCCGGACATCAGCACCGATGCACGCTTCTTCAGCCGAAGCTCTCTTCATCATCACGGCTGCACGTGTGACCGCTTGCTGTCCGCAGCAGAGGTACTCTGTGATGCTGCGTCGCATCAGCCGCTCCTCGAGGAAGAGAGGGAGCAAGGGAGAAGGGTCTCGAAAAGGAGGATGGAAAACTAAGAGAGTTACAGCCACCAGCAACGGACAACGATCAGCTAGAGTAAGTTGTGTGTGCAGGAGGGAAGATCCTCCTCCTCAAAAACTCCTTTCAAAGTCTCGTCCCCTATGCAGCGGTAACAGCCAAAGTCTTTGGGCAGGTTGAGGAAATCTTCTCTCGCCGGGTCTAAAGTCCTGACACTGCTGCAACTGTCCCAAACCCGTGCGCGTTGGGCGGTGATAAAAAGAACAAAGGAGGGAAGTCTCCGCGTTTCCCCCTTTCTCCAGATGCAAAATTTCCCGCCGGCATTTAGGTCCCAGCCGCGGCCAAAGAGCGCGTCCTCCTGCAGAGCATGGCAGGTGGAGACCTCTCCCTCACGTCCTCCTGCCTCCTGGGCACCGAGCAGCAGACCCAGGGCAGTCTGTCTGTCTGCGTGCTCCCGATTATAATCGCATGAGAGCGGTTTCTAACAGCTTTCCTTATCGCTAATCGCCTTTTCCGTGATTGGTAGGATAAGCTATGCACCAACATACAGACACGGAAATGCATTATTATTTTTTTTGTCTTTTCTTTTTTTTTTTTCTTTTTTCTTTTTTTTTTTTTTAACCACAGTTTTGGAAAAAAACAAAAACAAAAACCAAAAAAAAAAAACCCCAAACAAAAAAAATCCAAAAATAAAATTAAAAAAAAAAAAAAGCACAATCTTTGGAACAAAAGAATTAAAGGCAGAAGTTTAAAGGAAAAAAAAATACATATTCAAAGAACATAGTGAGGTATAAAAAAGTATTCTCTTTTGTTTTTGTTTTTCCTCCTCGTCTTGCTATAGAGTTCCTCTACTAGTAAATATTGCAATAGCCAGGCCTCATGAACTGGGGGGGCTGTCCCACTTGCAGGGGGCTCACGTCACTTCAGTAGGGGGCAAATCGGCTGTAGCCACCTCGGTATAAACTCGCCTGTAGAAACCAAATGAGAAAAGAAGAGGTCGTTAGGAGGGCAAGCCGTGCCTGGAGGCTCTCAGGACTAGCGGACACGTCCTGGCATTGACCTGCCACCATCTAAGAGCCAAAAGTGCACCTCGCCTGCAAAAGCAAGCCGTAGCTCAGGGGCCAGGCTCGCAGGCAGCCAGCTGGAGGGGAAATCTGCTAAGTGCCAGGCATGGGAACCTCGGTACAAGAGGGATTCATGAGTCCTTCCCTCTGAGCCAGTTGTCTAAGCTGACTTTTTAGACTGCGGAGACACTGCTGTAGGATGCTCTTCACCTCGCCTTAAGGTACAGGTCTGACACAGACACGATGACCTGTGGTCCTAGAAGAACCTGAGTTTCGTCCATTGACTCTAAAAGGAATCCACACGATGAGCTGAGGCTCAAACGGAGGTGCTACCCTGCAGACACCTATATTTAGGTGCATTCTTCTCCGCGCACATTTGCATTCCAATCTTTGCAGCAACACAGATACTGCGCAAATGGGTAGGCATGTGTTCTCAGCAAGCTGTGCCACTCCCATGCCATGCCAACATACCTCATTCCTGCCCTTGCATAACCGCTGCTGGCAGGCACGACACCGCAAGCTTCCACTAGCGGAAGAGGGAACCAAGCGGAGTAGCTCTGCTGCAAGATGTCACAAGAACAACTTATTCCCTTACTCTTCCTCGCACTGACTTCTCAACATGGGACAGATCCCTTAAAGCTAATGGAAAAGGCAAGGAAGAAGGTCCTGCACCTCAGGCCACTGCTGATTCTTGCTCTATGCACGTCTTTGATACAGAGATGCTCCTACAACACTGCGGGTCCTGATGTTTCTGGTGATCCTCCCACTACCTCCTTCGTACAGGGTGTACAATACTGGTCTCCTTTCTTAGTGCACGCACACAGATATATGTAAAGCACAACTACGAGGCACTGCAGCTAGGGACCTCCTCCCACAGCGAAGAAATCTTTCTGGATGAAGTTCCAGTACCTGACGCACAGCGAGCAGCTGTTCCCCACGCCAGGGTTGAGAAACAGCACGAGAATGAAAATTGCACTTACCACAGCGCCAACTCCGTAGCTAGCGGCAGGGGCAAGGGCATGGTAAGGATCTGCTGTGTACACCCTGCCATAACTGAAGAGAGGGAGAAAACATACAACAAAAAAGAGAGTTACTTCGGAGGGGCAGAGAAACAGCTGTCTGACCACAAGGCAATGGAAGAAGCAGCATGCCCTTCTACACACATGTATGCATACATGCACACACATGCACATGGGCAGCTCCTCTTGGAAGAGAGCCTACGGGCATGCCGCCATGCACGGTATGAGAGAGGCAGGCCTGTGAGGAGGGACGTGGCAGCACCAGGAGTTCAACCTGTAGGAAAGAGGTCAGCACCTCGGACATGACAACTACAGCAGCCCTCGCCTCGAGTGATGTGGGATGGGAGGAGGGCTGAGCCCCCGGTGCCAGCGCTACTGGCACAGTACCGGCTGCTAAATGGAAAGTAGCGAGGGATCCTCTAGAATGAGAAGGGAGCATGAAGAACTTTAAAGCTCTCACATGTGCGAAGATTAAAACACAGCCTCACCGCACAGGAGATGAAAAAATCTTAAGGCGAGCACTCTGATGATGATGATCATCCTTTGCATTTATGCAGAGCTGCATGTTCAAGCACCCTATGCCACATGAGCTGAGCAATTTTTAACTTCTGGATGGGGAGAGAAACGCACGCAGCGACGGAACCATCTGCTCAGAGTCACAGAGCAAGGAGCCAGCAATGCAAACCAGGTCTCTCGACCTTGAGCCACGACCACACCTCCTCCTTTGCACGAGGGAGTGCCCAGGCTAAGGAAGGGGCCAGGATTTGTACCAGCTCACACACACCAGAAGGCAACGCTGCCTGGGAGCACAGACAACTCATGCACTCATCCTTCACACCGGGCTGTGCATGCACGTGTGTGAGTGCAAGTAAGACAAAGAAATGGGGGAAGAAGTAGAGAAGAACTGTGATGGACCACTGCTCCTCAGATCTCTGAGCACAGCAAGCCAGCCCCACGGATGCCTGCCCCTTACATACCCATCGCTGTAAGCTGCTGCAGCGGCTGCAGCGGCCGTGGCTGCTGTTGCAGTAGCAGGCTGTGCATATCTGTAGGCTGCGTATCCACCCTGCAGGAGAGAAGAGAACTGACTTTACAGATACCTGTCCACCCACGTAGAGAAAAAAAATATAGAAATAAAAGAAAAAAGAGTCACACATCACAAGGAGAGGAAGCGTTTCAAACTGCATCAGCTCCCATGTCACGTATGTTATGAGCATCACCCATTAGCTCCTGAGTCTTCCTTGGCTCAGAAGGACTACGAAGGCTCTTCCATTACCCCGTTTAGCAGAAGGAATAAATTAAAACAAGCTCGGGCATGGTGATATCCCCGTAGGAAGCTAAATTTGGCATGTGGAAACAGAAATCCAGAAGAGAGCTGAAATGCTGCATGCAACATAATTTCTATGTCCCCCTCCTCCTACGCTGGGGAAATCAGACGCAGGCACTTTCTGTGAAGCATGTATTTTAGAAAGGGCATAATTCAAATGAACTCCTGCTTTTCCTCCCCCTTTGCTTTTTTCTCTCTCTTTTTTTTTTTTAAAGCCTGGGAGACCCAAAAAGGCTAGAATTTCTTTTGGTTCCGATGCATAAAAGCATCAATAGCCAGCAAAGGCAAAAAGCAATCAGGAAATGATGGTCAGGGAGATTAACTTCTGGTGCCAACAAGCAAACAAGCACAGATACCCCTCCCTCAAAGTAAGAAGGAAGCAGGTTGGCGGAAATTATGTATGGACAGTCTGTACTGCTGCTGCATTTCTATCTATGCTACACATCTGCATTAAAGGTCTTTAAAATGGTTACACTGCAAAGAGGTAGTTCCTGAAAATATAGTTCTGACTGTGCAGGCAAAACACGGATCCTGACCCAGAGGAAGACTTGGGAGCACCCTACTGAAATTCACACCAAACGTTCTGGGCGCAGAGGAAGCCCAGGCTCAGACCCATGGCTTTGTGCACCTTGCAGCAACGACAGACAGACCCCAGCCACCTTTCAGACCAGGGGATGAGGGCTGCACGTGGCAGTCAGGACCGAGCTCTGAAGCCAAGGTCAGATCTTCCTTGACTATGCGCATCCAAACATGTTTTTGTTAAGCTGGGGGGAGGTGCAGTGGTAAATGAACCATGGGTCTGATTTGCCAGAAACACAACGAGCCGTAAATAACGTCGGAAAACTCCAGCCTGCTTCCAGCTTTTTCCTTTTTCTTTCGAACTGACATTTCAGAGTTTGAAGGACCAGAAGGCACACTTATGCTCTTCACCTCCAGCATCGGCTCAAAATATCGCTACCACTTCTTCCCTATAAATCTTGTGGCTGTATGCAACTGAGAGCACAAGATAAGCTCTAGTGTAGGACTGGCTTTTGTGGGAATGGTGGTGATGGGTTGATGGTTAGACTTGATCTGAAAGCTCTTTTCCAACCATAATGATTTTATATCTACACGGGTAGATAGCGGAAGGACAAGGGGGAATGGTTTTAAACTAAAAGAGGGGACATTTAGATTAGGTGTCAGGGGAAAGTTTGTGCTTATCTGTTTGTTCTTTAATTGAGTGCTGAGGTGTTGGAACAGATTGCCCAGAGAGGGTGTGGATGCCCCACACCCAGAGGCATTCAAGGCCAGGTTGGACAGGGCCCTGGGCAACATGATCTAGTACTTGATCTAGTGGTTGGCAGCCCTGTCTGTGGCAGAGGGGTTGGAGCCTGATGTCCCTTCCATCCCAAGTCATTCCCATGATTTCTGTGTTTCTATGATTTGTCTTCGCTCAGCAGTGCTCAGTTTTGGGCTGGATAGCTTTTAAAAGAGAGGTCATGACTTTAAACTTCATTTTGGGCTACCAAACCATGCCTAGGGGTGGTTTCCTATTTTGGAGGAGAGGGACTGGCTAGACCCTCAATCTTCTAGTTAACAGAAGAGAGAGTAACACAAATCTTCACCTGTGAAACACCACTAAGTTGCTCTTAACAAGTAGTTTTAAACTGTGCACTTCAGACTGATAGTCTGGAGAGGTCTGACTTGTTTCTGGCATGCAACCTCTATGAACTCTTGGTGCAGTCTGCCGCTTGGGGATGGCACAGAGGCAAGATTTTCCTGGCACTGTCCCCCCCTCACCTATCAGCCATATGTCACATCGGAAGCCATTTCAAATGTGACCGGCACACACCCTATGCATGAGAGCAAGATGCAGTTTGAAACCCAGAACGGGTTATCGAGTAATTCTCTTTTAACTCATATCTCTCGTAAAGGGAAACGAAACCAAACCAAAACAAAACGAGAAAAAAAGAAAAGAAGGGTTGGAATCAGGTGTGGGAAGGAGGTGGGGGGGGAGGGATGGCGTAACATTTATTAATCAAAATTAAAAACTAAGCATGCTGACATCTGGAGCTAGAACAACCAGCAAAGTCACCACGTTCAGACTCATATTGGCTAGTTCTATCCATCCCAGCATTCTCTTGGGACAGCAGTTCGCCCTAGGCTCTACCACAAGCTCAGTGAAGTACACAGCCTCAAGTACTAGAGCGTGCAGCCACAACAACCTGCTATTACGGAAACAGTCAGTCACCACTGGAGTTAACATTCCAACCTCAACGACTCCCACAGCCTCCCACCCTCCCCCCCAGAATGGCTCCCACCCATGCCCTGTCCCACACCACAATGTTAATAATTATAACAAGCAATAACCCATCTGTTATATCAGAGAAGGGAACAGAGACTCCACTGAGAGATTTAGAGCGGGATGTTAACATTTCTTCAGTCAACTGCACAACAAACAAACAAAACAAAACAAAACAAACAAACAAAAAAAAACAGGAGAAATAATTCATTGGAGAAATGAAGTTAAGGAATAGCTGACGTGTACTGCTTTTTAACCATGCACTGATGCAAAATCGAAGCTACTGTTAATTTTAAAAAAACAAATAAAGTCACAGGATACGGGTACACACGCACAGGCAGACCTGCTCGGCTCAAAGCAGTCCGCCAATTCTACTTGTGTGTACTTCAAATAAAAGCAAAAATGGGGATTATAATGGCCATGGTACGGTCCTGTCATAGGAGCAATGAGTGCGGACAGCTGAGGGATTTCTGACAAGGGGATGCATTTAGCATGACCAGCAGGTCCAAACAGGCTGAAGGAAAGAGTAAAGTTGCAACTATTACTCCTTTTGATTTCATAAACACTTTGGCCAAGCTCTGGGAGTGGTACAGAGCGAAGGAGATGCTGTGCAGGTTGCCTGACCCAGCTGAGGCTCCGGCTCTCCGTAAACCAGGACCCACGTGTGATTCCCTCAATGCATCTGAAGCCCTACTCAGCTTGTCCAGTGCACCAGTTCTCTCCTGCCCTTCCTGTTCACAGACAGCTTTAACTAGTATGCAAAGCTCACCCATAACCTCAGCTACAAGGTCCTACGCTCCCAGTGATCCCTGATGCCATTCGCTTCAGGCACTAGTAAGTAAAAACTGTATCAAAGTAGAGCATCCTCAACAAATGTGAGCAACCATGTTTACCAATGGCATAAACAAGAATTTCAAAAAAGCTCTTGCTAGCTGCACCACACTCCTTCAGACAGTGACAGCAGACGCCATCGAGTGGCGTGATACCTGAAGCCCAGGACAGCCATGTCAACTTCCACTCCATCTATTTAGGTGAAGTGGTGTACCCATCCAGGCTCAGCCTTTAGCCTTGTTTCAAAGGGGATGGGTGTGTCTGAGCGTCTTGTGAAGGTGGGACTGGCTAAGGGCAGCCTCAGCTGAAGCACAGGCTTATACGTTTTTAGTGGGCAACAATGAACGACCAAAAAGACTGTCTAAATCATGACTGGTTCTTTCTGGTACAGTCTTTTGGATTGAGCGGAGAGCACGTGAGATAAATTAACTCAATTTTAAACGCTGCTTATTTTAACTCACGTTTTCTTTCTCTTATTCTATTGCCAGCGTTGATGAGGGCTGCACTGAACCCCCTTTCTCATGACAACACATAGAGAGCCTGAGCCTATAGATCTCAACTGGCAAACAACTGGATTTGTCCAGGTGTTCACAAAAGCCCATATTTCAAATGACTCGTCTGTCATGCTTTCATCCTTGGCTCATCAAGGAACCAAAAAAAAAAAAAAAACCCAACAAAAAAAAAAAAAAAACAAAAACAAAAACATTTTTATCCCTGCTTTAACATTAGATGACAGCTTTTTCAATATTGTGTTATTTCAGAGAATGAGACAAACTTGGCAAAACAACATAGATAGGAAACTGCAATCCCAGCTAGAGCAGCATTCCAATTGCTGAACATGTTAATGCAGATAAATGAGCAAGTTGAAGCTACGTATTTCGGCTCAAAAGAAGTCCCATCTTCTCTTCCACTCTTTGGGCGCATACTAGGTGTTCAGTGCAATGGGAACATCATTGCAATGGGAATGTGAGGAAATCCAAACCTTACTATGTCAGCATATTTTGTGGTGAATATGCTTCCCCTTTCTTCACCCCTTGCTGCCTTAGGCACACAGAGTGTGGCTGGGCACTCTTAATGCCACTAAGAAACGTTTAACTCAGATACCTGTTAGGCACATTTGACCACCTGCCAGGTTTAGACTGGGAGCCCAGTTTGGGGATCTTTAATTTGTCATAGTTTGATCGTGTTTTCTCCACCCCAAAACTGCCCTAGAGCAGAAGTTAGAAGCAGAATGGGCTAAGAACTGTTTCCAGTGTTTCTGTATTAGAAGGGTGGCATACGTGCACCAGGAATGAGCATGAATGAATTAAAAGAGGTGACAGGACAACAGTGTCCATTGCAGGCAGCAGGTGCTTCTACATGGTAATGGGACAAGCATGACCTTGTTAACTCTTCCACTGAATTTACAGAAATATGTTTTTTTGAATGAAATGCCACTCGGTGTGAAATCTGGACATGCCACCCTGCTACAGCGGGGGCTCGGCTCACACGGGAGTCTGCGCTGCCCTAAAAAAAGCCTCTGTTCCCATCTCTAATGTGGTGCTGGAATGGTTAGTATAATTCAGTTTTTTCCACTGCAATCCACAATCTGATTGGTTGGCAGGTCACACTGGCACTCCTACCTGAGGTATTTTAGCGCTAATGATTGGTTCCTGTAAGACTATTCTATAACAGAACACAGGAAGAGCAGTTCAAAAAAACACAGCTGTGGAAAGAAACAATCATACAAACAGCCCGCAGCGGGGCTCACCAGCCTTTTCTTTCCAGTGGATGCAAGCACGCTTTTCACAGGCAGGAGCGGTCTTCGCAATGTGGGGTGATTTGTGTTTGTTTGGTTTGGTTTTTCCTCTTCCCCCCCACCCCAGATTAACCCCCTTGAAAAATAACCTTTCTTAGGATCCAAAATGAAGCCCTCTGCATCCTGGGGCTGGTTGGTTTATGAATTCAGGTGTCTTGCCAGAGTGGGAAGCATCCAACAAGAGATGGAGCGCCCTCATCACAGAAGACATGGCTAGCAGGCTGGTTGCCCCAGGAAAGAAAGAAGGAGTGAGGAAGAGGAGGAGGAGGAAAATGAGAAGTTGGTATACAGCGCTTATGAAGAAAAAGCAGCCCAAGTTTGGGACACTTCCCCTCTGTCTCACCTACTGCTAACCCCTCCCCTTCCTAGCTAGCTCAGGGTCCCTCTGTCACCTTGCCTTGACTCAGAAGGGAGCCTAATCAAAGAACCCTCTGCCTTCCCTTCTATGATCTGCACAATTCTCTCGCAGTAGCCAGAAAAGATGTCAGCACTGCAGGGAATAGCACTGTACATCAAGGAGGCACAGGTATGCTGCATCCCCTTCTGCATGTGCCAATTAGCAAATTGCTTGGAACAGCAACTTTGTATTAGGACAGCTTTTTCTCCTGAGCTCTGTTACAGGGCTCTGGGCAGCAGTAACACAACATAACGGACCATCATCTCCCTTGATGAGCACCCCATCCTGCTGTCCTGCTTTCTCACACTGAGACCTGAGCAACTGGAAAGCAAAGTCACCAGAAGTTCACCTCCCACTTCTATCCTGACCTGGAAACCGTTACACATTACATGATGCTACCACACCGCAGCACCAAATGACGATGGCTATTCTTCACTGCTGTAGTCTCTGTCCCCAAAATGTACTCGATAAGAATCTCTTCCCCACCAGCAATGGAAGCTCTGAAGGAGCCTTCTGAAAAGAAATGGGGAGTAACCTTGGCCTGTCTTCCCTTTCAGCACGACAACCTCTTACGCATACACTGAAGGAAGAGGCACTGAGCAGAAGGTTGATATTGGCTTGCTCACTGCAGCAAAGCCAGTGGTTTGCAGAGCTGACGTTTTAGGATTGAGGTGGGAAAACCCAGAACTCTTGTGTCAATGACTACCAGCTTATAAAGCAACATCTGACTAAGCAGATCAATTTTTAGAGGGATGTGCACATACTACTGCATGTAAGCATGAAGAAGCACACCCAAACTCTCTGCACTTGGAGAGCATGTCTTCCGACTGCATTAACCGTGTTGGGAAAAGTGTCTCTGTAAGACCTGACCCTCCGTATAAGCCAACAAAATCCAAAAGCTAATTCCATCCATTATCTTCAGTCTAGCCCCCAGGGTCCCCTTCATAAATGTCAGGAGTAGCATCTCCAAAGGAGCGGGGATGTGAAATTCATGCTGACACCCACGCCACTATCAATACCAAGCTTCCCCAGCTCCAAAGAACTATTACCTACAGATGCCACACAAGAGAACTTTGCCACAGCTCGACAGGCCACAAGCAGTGATGGCAGCAGTAGGCCTGTACATTTTGGCTTTGAAGGGCGTATTCCCATCAGAACTGCTCTGCAACAGCTCTCCACTGGAGAGGAAATGGCTTTTCCTGACGGCCAGAGTCCTTAGACTCAGGGTGGCCACAACCCAGCTGCTTATAGAGATACTCTAGACACGTGCAATATCAGCTGGCTGGGTAGGACAAAGACAATGACAGGACAACGTCTCCTGTGATACCAGAGCTAATACTCAAACAGGAGGAGGCTGCTGGCTTTTCTAACCGAACATCTCCATAAATTTGTACTTTACAATTCCCCAAAGAGGTAAGAGAATCTGGCCTATTTAGGTACCACTTTGACTAGCAAATTGAGGTGTCAGTTTTCACTCTAGCATCTCAGCCTCCATTTTTAATCAGTCCCAGTGCCTTCCCCAAAGGGATAAGCTCCACATCCCAGTGGCACACGAACATTTTTAAACATCCAGTTTGCTCCGTTTAGTGTGGGCTGCGCAAATCAAACCTGAAAGGGTCCCAAGAGTGGAGAGAAAGGGGAGGGTGGAGGGGGAGAAGGAGAGGGAAGGTCTGAGGCTAAACCAGTCCTGTTATTTTTGTATCCAAATTATGTAAATGAGAGAAGTGTTGAGAGAAATTTTAATTCGCTAATCATCTCTCAGGTTGATTAGTAGCAGTGTGCATGTGAGGGAGAGGACACCCAGTAAACTGACCCTGGCAATGATCAGGAAACCCAAAGGCTTAGGTCTTGCACCCAGGGGCAAGCGCAGTGACAGAGAAGCATGCTTGCATTCCTAAATATATAAATATATATCCACAAGGAAGAAGAAAATTAAAGTAAATGATATTTAAAAAAAAAACCAAAACAAACAAACCAAATCAAACAAACAAACCAAAATAAATAAATAAATTAAAAAGAAAAGAAAAAAAAAAAAGGCTGGCTTGTCAGGGGTTGGGGATGAGAAGGCTCCGGTGTGTGTACTTACATAGAGGTCAGCACCGTAAAATCCGTCCTGGTAAACCACACTGCAGAAAATCCACACAAAAACAAAAAAACAAAAAACAAAAAAACAAAAGAACAGAAAACACATTCCGGTTATTGAGGACGGCAGCATGCACATGCGTTTTACACAGGCAGGTGATGTATGAATCCATAACCTGGGCTTTTGGCAGGAGCAAATCAGCGAGAGAATGTGTGCGCACGCACGCTTAGACGGCTCCAAGTCATCTTCCATGGCATGCAAAGGGGGGAGGGGGTGGGCAGAGGGGGAGACAGTATGCAAAGGAGAGAGGGAGGGGAACGACCATCTTGTACAATAAAAATAGACTCAAAAAGATCTGATGTCCTGAAGAAGAGAAACAAGGGTTTAGAAACCTCCGCTCTGGTTATTCTCCTGGAACTGTTTAAGTTACCCCCTACACACATGGAAACATTGGCTTCAGGAAGTGGGCCTGGAAATGGAGAGGCCCCTCAGAAGGCATCCGACAGGGGCTGGAATCACCTATGTCAGAAGCACGTTGTGTACGATTAGGTATTTCGAGCTTCACAGGGCTGCTTGGCTTTGTTTCTGACATCCATACATCACCTGCTTTTACCCTGCACATTAGACATGCGATAAGATTCGGCTGATCACACAAGCATGCAAAGTATTATTATTCAGCATCTTAAAGAACCAATGCAACACCTCAGGAAAACAAGTCAATCAATTCTGATCAAAGTAAACACAGAGAAATGTAATTAAAAAGAAAAAACCAAAAATACCCACAATGCATTGCTTTCACAAGCAGAGATAATGAGCTAAAAAGGTTAGGTGACTGGTCCAAGGTCCGAGAATTGGAAGGTGCAGTGGGAGTCCCTGGTTGTAATGACATGTTCCATAGCAGAGAGGAGCAACTGGAAGGGTTTCCATGGGATGATATATTTTTTTTCTGTTTTAAGCCATCGTTTTCTTTCTCTCAGAACTTCAAGCAGGAAAATTGTTAAACCGGAGCCTGGGGGTCCCGAAGAACCACTCCTGCCAGAGCATTCGCTAGTGCAGGACTACACAGCTTGCTTCGGGGACGGGGGTTGGGGAGGGATGAGGAAGGAAGAGAGGGTATGCCCCCCACCCGTATGCGTTCAAGCCTGTCCTTCGTGCTGAGGCATCTCCTCTTGCTTTGTCATCTGAATAGCTCTGCACAACCTCGCTCAAGGCTTCATGTGATATTCACAGACCGAATGAGCAGGACTTACCAGTAGCATTTAGGAAGAAGGAGGCATGGAACGCTAGCTTTTCTACTAATTATTACTTTTTTTTATTTTAAACTCGTCGGATGGAATGTGAAATGCTGCCAAGAGCCTGCCACCCTCAGACACCCACCTATTGTAAGGCACGCACACACAAAAAAGCCCAGCACATCTTGCCAAAATTCTGCATGCTATTACTAAAAATAAAAATAACGATAATTAAAAATAAAAATAAAAATCAGTTGCAGTGTTAGCTACTGCTTGAATAATTTAGTCTTGCTGTCTTCCCCAGGAAAAGTACACTGCATTCCCAGTGGACAGAGTTACTGCGGTCTCCAAGAGGGCTGGGAGCAGATACAAAGATAGAGACCCTTGTTAGAGGAAGAGGGGAGCCACTTCAGCAGAGAGAAGCAGGCTGTAAGATCACATCTGTCGAAGCTAAATTTTTTTTTTACAATCACATAACAAAGAATTGGGCTCCTGGGGCAGCGACTTACATTGCTGGGTTCTCTATCTAGGATCAGGAGTGTTTTAGCAGTGATACTCCACCTGCTCCTGCAGGAAAGGCAAACGCATGACAGAGGAAGTGACTGTTGGTTTATGAACACGTTAGCAGTTTCAACAGTTATTCCAAACACAATCAGTTGGATTAATAAAGGCATTACCACATTGGATCAGGGCACTGTTCATGTAACTTAGCATCCTGTCAGCAAGAGACGCTAGCACCAGCTCTCCAGAGAAAACTGCAAAAAACACTAATAACATGTAAGAGCAAGGCTTCCCAAGCCCAAGCCACAGAGCACATGTGCATCCTGCCTCTCCTTCAGTGAGGACATGACACCAACTGCTAGTGCTGAAACTTAATGGAGTTTATTTATGTACTAAAATCGCCATATTTGTGATTCCCAATGCTAGCAAAAACTTCACTTGAGAACCACAGAGGTCGTTCTGGTTACGTGGACTGACCAGAAGCATAAAGCAACCTGATCACATCTCAGTGGCATCCATGAAAAGCCCACTGGCTGAACTAAAACATATCCACGAGAGCAAGACATGTGAAGATTTTGTAAAGCAGCCGTTATATCACTGAGCTGTATCGACAGTTGAGTGTGTTGTAAAAGAAACCCAAACCAACCAAAACAGAACAAAGAAATCCCACAAACATCCCCGCTGCCTTACCCCTAGTCTGACTTTTATCTACTTTTGGTTTTGAGTCAGAGAATCTTCTATATATTTACGCTCCCAAACTAAATTACACTTTACCATGACAAGCCTGTTCTCTGTATCTGTTCTTAATGACCGTGAACAAGCCAATGCCTAAGCCTGCTGCTTCAGAAATAAAATTGATCACGCTTGTTTTGTTTTGACAATTTTAGAGTAGGCGAGGTTTTTTTTTTCAGGCTTTGATTTAATTCTTACAGCTTTTGGTCTGAAGTGCAATTTGTCAGCTTTCGTTTAGAAAGCACAGCCACTACAAATTGGGGCAATATCCCAGCACTGGCTCGGGTCACACCATAGAGCACAGGTTACTGTGCCTCCACCATTCTACTGAATGCTGCCTCACTTACACCTTGAGAGTTGCATTGGTGTTCTGAGGTCAAGCTCAGGTGACTATCCAACAACTCTTCACTTCTCTGAGCCACTGCTTTCCATCCTATGAGTAACCTTTCCTGAGTAAACACTCATGTCCACACACTCGTTTAAGTACTTTTTACATACGCACTAGTAGATCTGAGTTTCAGATCTAGCTGTCAATCTTGAAATTCATTTATTTAAGAACGACACCATTTCTTGCACCTTCCTCTGGAGAATCTAGCGCTATAGACACAGTCAAGAATTACAATAACCTGAACAGTGCTCAGGTCTGATCCAGCATAGCAATTCCAAGAAGCTTTTATTATTCTACATTCTTGTTTTGTTTTTAGAATTCTGCTGAGCTCACAAGTTCAGTGATACCTCTAAGTTTTCAAGCAACTTAAACAACACTAAGTTTTGTGAAAAATCAGTTCCCCTCTACCATGTTTGAGTAAACCCACAGCTCACTTTACTGACTTCTTCCACAAGACTCACTACGCTTCGATCATTCCCATGCTGCTGACTGCCCTTCTGGCATCTGCCCTGACTCAGTGGGGGTCAGCAGTGCTCACATCTGTGGCTGTCCTATTGGTTACTTCAACATGGATCTGAACAGCACAATGCACATTATTCCGTAAGGAATCAAATTCCCTCTTACAAAATACTATGTAGAGATTCAGGTTGTGACAGTAATAAACACCAGAATCGGTTAATTACATCCCAGTGCTTGGGAGGAGGGGAAGTTCAGGGCCAGTTCTGAAGGCACTTCATGTCCTGCTATCCTGCAAATGTTTACTGGATAGAATGCTGCCTGTGAAGACATGAAATTGGTCAGCAGGGTCAAACAAACCCAACGTAATGTAAGTAAATGCAGTCACAAGACAGTATTTGGAAAGGATAATCATTGGAGCCTGGCCCATATTCCAAATTAAATGCATGCCTTACAGGGGACTCAGGCTGGATTTATAAGGAAGACAGCTTGAGTCTCTCCTGGTTGACAGCCTCTTGCCAGGAATGCTCCAGCCGTTACTCCCAGGGATGAAGCATACAACCTCCCTGGTGCAGGTACTTCACTCTCTCCCAGATGGTACCTCAACTCTGCTTCTCTGTTTTTTTTGTGGAGCGCTTCCTAAATCAGCAGGGCTGGGTCATTTTCAGAGCAACAGATAGACAAGCTGCAGGTCAGAGGCTTAAGCTAGAGGATGTAGCACATGAACTAAAGGAGATGGCAAAAAGGTGGATCTAAAAGCTCAAAAGACCACTCCGTTCAAAAGCCTGCGTGTTCCAAGGAGCTTTCAATTAAAGTGTTTGGGTAAATTAAATAACAAACATTGCTAGATTTGTCTGAGAGCAAAGCTGAACCACTGCACCACCACCGCAGCTTGCTTCCTTCAGCTCCACTTCCAATATCAGACAGGACGCCAATAAGGAAGGGCCACAGAAGCTCTCCCCACTTCATCTGCTACAGAACGCATTACAAGCTTATCTGTATCAGGCCAGCTCCTTACGTTAATGTGTGTAGCTTCCTCCTCCTTTCTAATAAAAAGATTTATAGCTTAATTTCCTCCCTTTCGAAGCTAGTCCAAGGGGAAAAAAAAATAATAAAAAAAAATCAGCCCACTCTCTGCGTTGAAGCATTTGCTCCTATTCCTCACCGAGTGACCTATCTTAAAATATGGCCAGTAACATTCTAGAGAGTCAATATGAACAAAGCATCCTCAAAATCATAAACAATAAAAGGACAGCTCGGAAGGGACTTGTGATCTCTGCCATTCCACCACGCTTAACCAAACAAACAAAAGATCCCCAAACAAAACACACATACCAAACCAGTTCCTTCTACTTCTGAACAGCAGAACATTGTTTTGTAACAGAATCTCTTCCACTGCATTACCAGTGTAAAGTCAGAGGTCAGAGAAGTGTGCTGAGGCCACCAATTCAGCGTCGCTTCACACAACAGAAGAACGCTGCACTTTGGTTCTCACTGTACCCCAAACACCCCCAACTTCAAATTAATGGACTTGATTCATCTTTGTTTTAAACCTTTTTAAACCGTCTCCAACAAAGAAAGCAAATCCATTGTGGGTAGCTGGCTCTTCTGTGTCCTACTGCCAGATGGTGAGGCATGAAGGTAAGAGATAATATTCCTCATTCCTGGGCAAGAAACCCACAAAAGGAGCGCAAAGAGTTGAAACTTTTGGAGACATCTTAGGCCTCTCTTTGTGTCCTTCTCAGTAGCGCCGCAATGTATTGGGTCAATGGATGACAAATACCAGAAAATAAATTGAGACATTCTGAGAAGGGGTACTTCTTTCAGGCAAGAAGTAAATATGGCAAAATTTAGGATTGCCCCCGTTGGATGCATCATGTGCAGAACGTTCTGGCACTAAGCAAATATCCTGACTCTCACCATCCAGACAAGTTTAGTTACGTTTTTGTTAGCCAATCAACTACTTGACACGGTTGTGCAGAGCACTCTGCTCCTGTGACCAGTGCTTACCCTGGGTAGGCAGGGATGGCTGTGGGAGGTACTGCCCGGACTGCCCCATAAACCGTCCTTCCTCGGCCCCTCAGGTGGGCTCCCCGAAACGCGGCTGCTGTGGTGGCTGCAGTTGGATAGGGGAAGCCTGGAACTGCAAAGACAGACAAGGGAGAAGGTGAAAAGGATCCCAGCTCCTGCCCAGGGAACAACCGCCTGCTTCAAACAAAGTGACACAAGAGCTCCGCAGCGGTGGGATGTTTTGCATCAGTCCTGCGGAGGAGCATGCTTCTAACCCAGCAAGCACCATATACATACGTCCTGCTACACCATGGCCTTTCGGGGAGGAGGGGTTGCAGAGAGGTTTGGCATGCAAGAGGTTAATGCATTGGCATGCCTCACCCACCACAAACAGGGTCCAAATCCCCCCCTCTGACACCGCCATGCAGTCTGGTTAGAGTCCGAGAAGCGCAGAGAGTTACTATCAATATAGCAGGCGGCTCTTCCAAAACTGCAGAGGCTCTTTAAAATAATTTGTCAAGAGGCCCTTAAAGTCAATCAACTTACATCAGTCTCTTCCCTCCTTTCCCCTCCCACTCTTTGCCACCCAATCCTCTGTATGTTCATTTTAAAGCCTGAAAGACAAGATAGCCCATATAACAGCAGCAGAAACTTCCCATAAAGTGCCAGCTTACTGCGAGCCCCTCTTCATTTAACTTCATTACACTTGATGCTGGCGTACACTGGCTCACCATGAAATGACGTGAAGCCCTAGAGGCATCTGCACGCACGTCACGAGTAGATAACCCAGAGGGATGAGTCAAGAGGCATGAACCCAGCCCAGCGTGCGCCCAGGTGCACACCAAGGGGCCCCGTGCACTCAGGGCTGGACAGCTTGTATAATATGTACTTTAGGAATAGTCCGTTTGGTTTCTTTGATTCCAAAGGGACGGAGGGAAATAAAGGGAATGACCTACTTCTTGCACACACCCTCCCCTCGGTCTGCAGCCTCCTTGCCACATAGACGAACCCATTCATGGTGCAGAAGCACTGCAGATGAACGGGTTACAGCCACTGCACAGTTTACTTGGGCTATATATAAGCTCATTATTCCCGCCAAGACCCATCCTTTCAAGTATATATTATACAGACTGGAGAAAAGAAGGGAAACAGGTCATAGTTAACTCAAGCACAGCAACAAGAGAGGGGCCAATGGGGGCTACTTACTGATTAAAGGAATGTAAGTGTTAATACCCCCCCTTCCTGACAGGGGCACTGCGGCGTCATTGCCCAGCGAGACATCTGCTTGAAAGCTGGACGCTAATTTAATTTTAAAAAGAATAAAAAAAACAAACAAAAAAAAAAAAACGTAAAAAAGGTTATAAAGAAACAGTAAATTGAGAACATAAACAAACACCACTGCAGTTAAACGGCAGAAGTGGAAGTGTCTGCTGAAGCTCTACCTGCATATAACTCAGGGCCGTACACCGCTCCAACCACAGGACTCAACTTCCAACCTGAAACAACAAAGACTGCAGTGAATGCCAGAATCTACACCAAGAGAAGGAGCAGGCAGCGTGGGTACGGGGAATGGTCTCTTGCATGCGCCCCAGCTTCACATGCAGCAGCTCTTTCCAATTTCTGCTTCACCACAATCCCCCTTGGTGTAGATGGAGGCCAACTGCTTTTTTCTAACATCGAGGTCTAGGTGTAGGTTGCTGTACTGAAGGGAACAGCCAACCACCAGCTGATGCACAGGAGGGCATTGAGGGAATGCCAACTACCTCATACACATACTTGCCTCAAGCACCATGCAGACCTACATTCCCTATGTGAACTGTGCTGTCAGCTCCTCCACGCATTCATGTGGAATGCCATGGATCCAAAACCTCTCCGAAGCCACAGGGAAGTCAATTTACACCTTTAAATTCTCAAATCACCACTCTGTCGTATTTGCTAGAGACCTAAAAAGCAACAGTGATTGAGATTTCCTCGCTAACTGGATTGCACGACTGCACTGCAAAAAAAAGCAATTCACTCTCATCTCACATTCTGCTCCTCTACGTGTTATTTTAGACTTTCCTATCACCATTACGCTCCTTTTCAGATGAAAGCCTTCCCAGAGAATTGGTTTTAATATCATCTGGATAACTGGCAAGAACTGAAGTCATCAACACAAAATACACAAGAGAATAATGCTTAAAGGAGCCACCACTGTTTTGCCACCATGGAAGGGGAGTGTGGAAGAACACATTACCCAGTCAGATCTAGCAACCCTTCTGCCAACCCCATCACCTTTCTATCTGGGCACATAAGATGGGTGTAAAGCTAACAACATGATTTGGGTTGGTGTGGAAAGAGGAGGAAAGACTGTATCTGTTCATCTAGCAATCACACAGGCATTCCTATTGAAATAGATTCCTCTGCCTTGTTCTAGGAGTCCTGATACACACACTACACTTCTACCACTCCTACCCAGCCTAGAAACCACACGAACAATCTTTGTGAGGTGCAGCCCATCAGCACCACTCCCTCATCTGAGCTGATGAGATGCAATGCACACTCCCTCTGTGAGCCTGGGCACATTGTCCTACACTGCCCACCTTACTGGCAAACACTAATGCAAGTGGTGGCAATAACAGGCCTGGGATCAGCCCCTGGGTATAGTAACGATTGTACCACCACTGGTCAGCACTCCTTATGCCTGCCCTAATACCAATTTCCTCGCACACTTTTTAAGCAAACACTGCTGGCTGCTAAAGCACAATATTCCTACCTGTTATCATGTTTCACAAGTCATTTTTATGTAAGACAGGTTTTGATACCAAACAGCCATACACAATTTCCATCCTTCCACTCACGCAAATGTAACACGGCTGTACTGCCTTTCACTACAAGATTTCCAAATTCCTTTCAAATACTCAAAGCCAGAATCCCAGTCTTTCTGCCTGTCCCTGCTTCCCACCTTCTGTAACCATGTAAACAATTATGTGATTTGCTAAGAGCCATACAACAACTCAGCAGCAGAGTCACAAATAAAACCTTTATTTTCTCATTCCTGAATCTTAAGTTGTAATTAAAACATACTCTTGCAACTACGTATGCATAGCTCCCTGCTTGTTGATGCTGTTCAGGAACATTTTCAGGCCAAAAAGAATTTTTCCTGCCTGGTTCAGGACTAAGATTCAGATTCAAAATGTGTATCAAAGCAGCATTCAGTTCAGTCAGGAGAAGAACGATTTTTTTTTTTAATGCTATGTATGTGCCTATGCAGTAAAATCACTGCAGAGACAGAAGAACCTAGATAGCCAAGTGAAACAGGACTCTTCATTACCCAAACAACTTGGTCATTCTCTATTCAGGTTTGTTGGAAAATGACAGAATGCCAGACACAGCCTGCAAAAAGGGGACATACAAATAGCCCAGCATCTCTATTCTCCCAGCTGCTTGGGGACAGTTGCACTTTTGCTGCTAGAACTTGAGCTGAGATATATCCAGCATCCTAAGTGATATTCCATTTGTACTTAGGTATTTAAGTGATGGTCAGCCTTCTGCAGGCTGGCACAGCATTGCTTTGCAGCAGCAGCAGGAGACGCATCAGACCCTGGGTTCCCTTCCTAGCTTGGCCATACTGGGCACATCACTACTCTTCTCTGTGCCCCAACTTCTCTACCTGAAAAATGGTATTCCTTCAAAAACTCTTATAAACACTTATACTGAAGCATAATGCTGTAGATTAGAGCCTGGGAGTCGTTCTTCTCTTTGGGGAGAGAGTGAGACTTTTCCCTGGCTGGGGAAGTCCTGATGAGAGCCCATGACTTCCCCCTCACCAGGAAGCTTTTGTCTTCCTTCTAACCTTTCAGCTCATCACGAGTACAAACAGTCTCTCTTACCATTTGCATATGGCGTGACCATCTTCTTATTGGTCATCACTCGTGCTGTGGCGTTGTTAACCTACAAGCAAAAAGGGGATGGGGAGGAGAGGGAAGGAAGCAGAGGACATTAGGGAAAACGATGGAAAACTCTGATATCTCTCTCACACACACACGCGCACACACACACACACTATACTTTTCTGAGCAAAAAAAATTAAATTACTAATTTTACAAGAATGCATTTTAAAAATTACTTTTAACAATTGCCATTTAATTTTAAATGTTATAGTTAAACATGGCACTTTAAATTATGCATTAAACAAAAGGCCAACAAGAGTAAAGTGCAGATTCTCAGACATCCTGGCACCCCCTGGTGCACGGTTAGTACCAGCTCACCCCTCTGAAGGGCAAAACATTTGGTGCTCACAGCTGCAGCCCAGGACAGGGAAGCGAGGCAGGTGATGCACGAGCTGACTCGTTTCTCAAGCTCACCACTGGACATGGGCCCATGGATTACAGTCAGGTTTGAGACAGGAAAATGTAACCTGCGGTCCATCAGCTTAAGATCTGAACCGCCATGGTTTGAGATTTTGGACAAGTCACAAAGTGTCTGGACAGACTGTGCTCACTGATTTGCTCCCCACCATATTTAAATCTTTTTCCAAATGATTTTTTTCCCAGATTAAAAAAAGAAAATGGATAGCAGCAGAGCCAGGTCTTTTGTTGTTGCTGTTTATTGTGCCTTCCACCCTCTTTACAGAGCACTGTATCGTTCCAAGCGGTTTGATTGCTCAAGCAAGTGGGGTGTTACCACAGAGATGGTGCTGACAAAGAAAAGATGGACCAGTTTGGAAGCCAAGTTACTGCAGCCCTGCATCAGACAGCCCCAGAGTTCTTGCAAAGAGGGCGAAAGTCTTTATCCAACATCAATAATTTATCAGAACATCGATCAAATGGGGACTCAGGTTAAGAAAAAAATACTATAAAAATAAAAGCTGCTCTGGGCCCCTGAGACTTATGGATAGGTGAGCATAGGTGGGCAGGGAATCTGGAACTACATTTACTCTCGTTTTAGCCCCAAAACAATTGAAACATTTCACATTTAAAAAGAAAGAATGGAAAACAACAATGATGAGACTGAGAGCATGCAGTTAAACACACACAGATAAAAGAAAGAAAAAAAACACAATTGATTCAGAGGGTGGGGAGGGAGGAGGGAGGAGATAGGGTCTCACAGACAATCATTAAGATGGAGCGAGTGCCTGAAATCAGCTGCTACAGCAAAGTGCAACACAAGCACTTAAAGGAAAAATTGCCAGAACCGATCAGAAAACACCAGTCAGCAAAGAGACCAACAGCTGCATTTAACCAAGTAAAGAAATAAACCGGGAAGGGGGAGAAAAAAAAAGGAAAAAAAAAAAAAAGATTGAGGAAAGGAACAGTAACAGCTACAAACAGGTCTCAGAGCGGCAGAAAGAAGGGGCAGGAGAGAGAGGAATGGGTGCATTAATAAAAACCAGCCAAACTGGAGTTCAGTAACTCTGAGTAAGATGTGCAAGGGGAAAATCACCATGAAGTCAGTAATCAAACAGCTCAGACTGCTACAAAACGTACATCCAAAGTCCAGGCGGCATTACTCAACAGCATTGAAAATAAAAGGGGGAAGGGGGGGGGGGAGGGGAAGGAGGTGGGTGGGGACAACAAGTCAAATCACATTTTGTCGTGTTAATGTGAGATGGCAGATGGATTTTTTCTTTCTTAATTTTGTCTTTTTTTTTTTTGTAATTTTAAGAAAAATAGTAAAAAAAAATTAAAAAAAAAAAAAGCTTCTTCTCTAGCGCTTTTGTTTCACTTACCGCCAACTCGTACCATCGCCAGCATTGTGTATAGTTACCATGGAAAGAGTGAGTCAAGTGAAGGGCCCTAAACGCTAGACCATCGAAAAGGGAAATAAAAAAAAAAAAAAAAGAAAAAAAAAGAAAAAAAAGCAAAATATGCAGACATCTTACTCAAAACGGCGGCTTTTTTTTTTTTTTTTCATATTTGTTCAAATATTTGTACTTTTTTTGTTTGCTTGTTTTTAAGAAAGAGGGAGAGAAGGAAGAGCCAGTTAGCCTTCACCGTGGTGGATCACCAAATTGGCCAGCGCTGGGCCTACCCCACATCTACGGCCCTGCTGGCCGCCCAATGTCACCCCTTCGCACCCGCCTAGGGCCCACATGAGAGCCAGGAGCTACCCCCCTCCCTGCCCATCATCTCACACTTGTGTGGAGGAGAACTGGCCTCGAGGAAAGAGAGGAGACTGGCTGGCCCCCTGCTCTCTGTGCGGGCACAGAGTTAGAAGTCGGACAGTACTCTTTCGGTTAGCATCGTTCAGGCCTGATAACAGGAGATCGGAGCCTCGCCAACTGAAGCAAAGGAAAAATCAAGACAGCAGAAGGGCAAAAATTTGGAGTGGGTGGGAAAAAGAAAAAAAAAAACTCAATAAAAAAGGAAACAGAAAAGAAGAATACCCAAAACAACAATAAAAATATTTCATAAGGGGTATAAACTTGTATACGTTTCAGTGCAGGGAGGTGAAGGACACAGACACAAACACACACGCACACACGAGACTGGGATCCAAATGTGAAATAAGTGAGGCAAGACACAAAAAGAAATCAAAAGAATAAATATAAAGAAGAAATTGAATTACTGAAGACATGCACCTCGATTTTACGGCCCTCTACCACGGTGCCGTGTAATTTCTCCCTGGCCCTGTCTGCATCAGCACTATTCTCGAAAGTTACGAACCCGAATCCCTGCATGCAGCGGGAGAAGGGGGGAAAACATGCACATCGTTATATATTGAAATACTGATCTCTAGGTAAATAGAGAAAAAATATCACAGTATGAAATCGACATCAGCACAACTCAGCAATAACCTCCTAGAGTCACATTGTTGGTTCATGCATGTTTCGTAAATGAAAGAAATTAAAATTCAATAAAACAAAAGGAACCATAATCATAATAATAAGAATAATTAAAAGAAGAAAACATAAAAGCAATTGAGGCCAGACCAAAAAAGAAGTACAAAGTTACTCGAGACAATTTGTTTTGTTTTAGGGTTTTTTTGTTGCTGTTTTTGTTTTTTTCTCTCTCTTTTTTATTATTATTATTTTTTTAAAGAACTAAACCCGACACAGGCAGCAGGTTAGGTCCTGTCCCTGACAGCAAACACACATAGTGCTGAACCCACTGCCCGCCCTGGACACAGGACAGCACAGCACAGCACTTTGATCTCTTGAACATTCACTGACATCTGAGCTCCTGGCATCGGGAATTCTGCGAAGCTTTGGGCATATCAAACACTGAACCTTGCTTTTCCCACCTGTAAAATGGAGACATTAACAATCACCTACCTTGGAGAGCGGCTGAGAGGAAGGGCTGTTTGTAAAGCATCCCTTGCAAGCTCTTCAGGACACAGCTCACGTCTACTTCTAGGCCTATGACTTCCCTAATAACACATGGGGCCCTGAGAGAAAGGAGGGCTTCTAGGTGGCATCAGGAGATGAACATCACTCAATGTGAAGATTTAGAGCAATAAACGTTGTTCTAGATTCCATATTTTCCTACCTGTGCCATGTTGGACCAGTAGGTAAACCTGAACAGCTCAATACAGACCTACTGGTAAAGAGAGGGCTTTTCTGGCACTTCTAGCTTACTGTTCCCTCCTTCAGGGACTGCCACCCATCTTCCTTTGCTTTGTTCTAAGATGAGAACCTCTGTGCCATGAGTGGTGATGATCTCAGCCTAGACACACTACAAAGCTTGAAGAAAACATGCAACAAGCTCAGGGACCACCAATGTGCCCTCCCTGACCGTACCAATCATTCAGATTTACCAGGTACATGAGGGCACATGCAATGCTCCTGTCCCACATACTCACATGCCCATCAACTCAAGCAGGTGGGTACAAAGGCAGGGGAAAACATCATGCTCACCTCCATGGAGGTGAGTGTGCTGACAGTCAAGCAGATCTAAGACCAGGGGGATTAGGAATTTAGGAAATGGTGCTCTACTACAGACAACCACGAGGAGATAACCTTCATGCTGTTGCAGAGAGCAGAGCCGAAGTGAAAACTTGCCTGCGTTTTGCTTTTAGGGCACCTTAAGAATGGGAGAAGAACTGGCTTCTGTGGATTACTATAAAGCAAAACCCAGTTTAATGTACAGGCAGGAAGACCAAGTCTGCATCCAATGCAATGGAAACTCTTGATGTTAATCAGAGCACTGGGTAAGGTGATCAATTGCAAGCTACACCAGGTCAGGGAAATGGCAGGCTAGCCTGGCAGGCCCTCCATGAAGCTCAGGGTCAGGATGCACGGATACTCAAAATATAGCATCTTGATTTCTAGGCACTGTTAGCAACAAGACACAAGCAAGCCATCACTATAAGTGCTTTTTAAAGGGCTGCACCACACTACTTTTAAGAAGCCGCCTTGCACATGCTGGTCTTTATCATCCACAGCTAGGCTTCCAGCACAAAGCTGCTACATGTTTGTAAAATGCAATGTAGCCTTTCTTTTTTCTTTTTCCTCTCACAGGAACAGCAGTAACCGAAGAAAAAAGGAACCCAAAACTTGGATATCCCAGTACTGTCGCACTGAAACCAATAAGAGCTCTCTCTTTTGGGTGCCAACCCTCTCATCTGAAACTTCACATAATTTCTTTTCTCCAGCTTAAAGAAAATGAAAGGCTATATAGATAACAAACTGTTGCCTTTTTCAGAACAACAAATGCTTTCAGTTGAAATGAATTAAAATGAGAGCTACAAGAGATCAGGGCCAATAAATCAGTCCAACCATACACAACTCTCAAAGAGGTTGCAGGGAACTCGGGGGTGGTATAATAACAAAGCTGATTATGGAGGGACAGTGTATTGCATCTGCTTCAAAGAACCCTTACAGAGAAAGGGGAGACTGAGAAATAGAGTAACACGTTTCCCTCTGTTCGATATAATGGGGAAAAAAGCATCTTTAAAAAGGTTTGGGGAGGAAGGGAGGAAAAGACTGCTACAGCAATCTCTATTTCCCTCTTCTCTTTTGACATGAAATTTTTTGTTTGTTCTAGACAATCCTGCAGAGCCTGAGCACGATTTATGTCTTCAGTGATGCCGTGAACTGAAAGCTGGAGAGCAGAGGGAAGGTAATTTTTTAGACATTAGCCTGTGCAGACTAGAACCAAATTAAGACCATTTAAATTCACATTTGTTCTCAATTAATGAAGTCTGTGAGGGATTTTAAAACATTATCATCAAATACCTTTAAACTGACTTTGAATTTTCTGTATTTTTAATAAGTTAAATCAAGGTAGGGTACAATCCACATGCAGACTAGATAGGAATAATTAACAACGTGAATTAAAACAGAGTTAATTTGATTCTGAACAACATAACTAATTAACCAGACTTTTTTTTTATTCACAGATCAGTTCTTAGCTTATGCAACTCTTTGTTGAAAACCATTTAACATCAATGCTGAATTAACACTTTCCGTAGTCGAATATGATAGAGTCAATATTTGTGCCCGCTTGGTTAGTCTTCTTAATGCAACTCTTAGACATTCAAATTTTCATCAGGAAAAATAAGTGAGCCATGCTTGACAATTCTATTATTTCCAAGTTTGAAGATCAGCAATTAAATACACATTTCTGATGCGGGGAAGAAAAATTATACATATATTTTAAATTCCTTCTCACAGATGACCTGCAAAGAATAGGGATTAATTTGTACCTAGAAACGTATGCAACAAACCATTCTCAGTTTTCCCTCCCAAGGTTGTCTTAACCCTAAAGAAAAAAACAAGAACAGGAGACAGATGACCAATGTTTGCTAGCTCAGATCTATAGCAGGTACTGGTTTGCTCCATCGTACTACGTATGGAGCCAGAGGAAGGGAAGATGCAATCCTGGGTTAAAAAAAAAAAAAGGTGACTTAAGGTTTCTAGAATTTATACAAATAGCTTTGCATTTAATAAGGCTGTTATAATAACAAGGCTGATCTTTTCAACATTTCCCCTCCACCAACAACAGCCGGGAACTTCTTCCAAGCAGGAAATGAATGTAAGCCTCCATGTACCCAGTGGGCACTAAATAACCCCAGCAAACATTTTCAGAACTTGCAAGCAAATTGCAGGGCCAGAATAAGCCCCCTTTTACCCAAAGGTTTATTCAAAAGGCCTGAAGAGTCCGAGTAACTGTCACCCTTTTAGTCTGGCCTCAGACTCTGCAATAAATAACAAGCAACATGATGAGCAGTGTAAAAATAAATAAATAAATAAATGTAGAGAGAGAGTATTTGAACGTTTCCATCTCCGAAGAATGAGAAAGAAAATTTACCATGTAACCGTAAAGGGAGAAATCAAAAGCAGACGGTTCTCCTGGGTGTGGCCAGAACACAGAAATTAAACAAACAAACAAAAAAAAAACCAACAAAAAAAAAACAACAACAAAAAAGAAGTAAAATAAAAAATAAAAATAAAAATAAAAACAAAGGAAACTAAACAGAGCCCCTTGAAATCCATGCATTGTTAACCCTTCATTTGTCACGGAGTTTAGACAGTCACCTCAGCAGCAGAGTCTTTGCCTTGTACCCCGAGAGCACGCAGCCAGCAACGGGCTCTGCCTTCCTCTACTGCTGTGCTCATTTTTAAACACATTATATATTCCCTCTTCCCCTTCCCCCCCTTATATAAACCAACTTTTAGGAGCCTGAAAAACTGGCCAAGGGACAGAAGTTTAGGCTACCTGTTTCCAAGGCATTTGAGAGCGGAGGAGAGTTTCAGTTTAATCCACCTGAGATGAGCAGGACTGGAATGCACCAACAGGAACACAGCCCAAAATTCAGAGGCACACCCTACTCGAGTTACATGCACACACTTCAGACTGGCAGGGGAGTCAGTGTAAACCAAAGCAGCCATCACTTGAGCAGCTCTTCCCCATATGACTCTTGAGTGTGTCTTGAGGCACACGTGCATTAAAGGCCCTGACCACCTACCTGTGCTACCTAGTGAATCAGATGCAGGAATTTACCTAGCTAAAAAAAAAACTGAAATGAGAGTTTATCTTCTGCTAGTTTAGCATCAAGCTTTTCCTCTCCCAGTTCATTTTTTTATTTTATATATATATATATTTAATGCTTTTAATTCCACACCCCACACTTTGGCTAATTTAGCAACTCCCTGCCCAAAGAAATGAGCACCAGCAAGGTACTCTGTCCCACAGGGACTTTGTCCTATCAGCCCATCAGCTTCAACTTTAATTACTCAAATTTAAGTAAACCAGTTCACAGCATACAGAGAAATTTAACTCATTCATTTATTACCACAGAGTTAAACGTGGTCATAGCATTACAATGCACTTGAGCAAACTGGGACTAAGGGACAAAGATCACATCTCCCTTCAAGCCACCAGTATTATAAAGGGATTTGGTGACCTGAGAAAGTGACACTGGCTGACATCAATTTGTTATTAAACCTCTTTGTTAATAACATATGGATTTCTAGCTCAACTGATGGCATCTGAAGAACTGAAATAAAAACAAGACCCCTGTAACAAGAGGGTTTGTCTATTTCCCTGGGTGGAGACTAGGTCCAGAATAGTAGCGGCTAACTCAAAGCACCCACTCCACTCAAAGAAGAAATAAACACACGTGAAAACATACAACCTTTTCGACAGTTATTAAAACCTAAATATTCTTATCTTAGCCTGCAGTTAAGAGCAAACATTTATGCATTTCCATACAGCTTTCTGCAGAGGTTCCTAGTTAGTACAGATGCATTTATGCATCTTCACACACTAAACATATGCATTTCCCTTGTGAAAACAAAATGTAAGCTACCATGCAATAAATTTTTCAAGAAAATCCTGCACTTTGACGTTTGATTCCTAAACAAGAATTTGGAGACCACCCTCCTTATTAAGGACTTGGGCTTTCCAAGTGGAAGCTAGACCTGAAATCCTAAGCTTTCAATCTGCACTAATATGAACTCTTACCATTTAGAAACTTAAAACACGCCCCTTCTTTAGCCAAGGTTTTGCTGCGTGCTTACGTGCTCTTGGTCTCTGAATGTCACTGAGGGCACATCTCAGAATGCCTCCCAGCACACAGCCCATGAGCAGAGAGCTTGGGTTCCCTTCCCCTGCAGCTTTATGAATGTCACGGGCTTCTCATTTCAAGTGCTATGCAGGCAGACTGCATTAATTCTGCAAATATGTCCATTTGTTCTGTTCAGCACAACAGTGCCAAAATATGCAACCACGGGATGCAGCCCAACAACAAGAGGTGTGGGAATCCTATCGCTCAGCATCCTCTGGAGGTGTTTTACTCATGGTTCAGTGAAGCGCGCGGTGAATTGCAACCATGAGCAGAATGCAATTTCTAGGCATTTATATATGTGGGTCAGAACTAGAATTGTAAAGGCACACAAGACAAATGGGGCAAACTGGTAACTTCCTGGAAGAAAGCAAGAAGTAATAAATAAACCAAGGGAAAACTATCATCATTCTGTCATACAAGCTAAAGAATAAACCAAATTAAATTCAAGGAATGTTTCAAGTTTGTATCTTGTTTCTCACGTGTAGCTAAGCAGTATCAGTGTGAAGTCTACCCACATATTCCTACTAAATAGATTGAATGCAGGCAGAAATCGAATTAGGGGGCAATTGTTCACACTGCTTTCAGAGGAGAATCAGCAAAACTCATTATTAGCTGCCTCCTAGTCTGCCTTGATAAAGAAAGACAACAAATAACACTTCCTAAGCCAAGCACGAGAACCTGAGGCATGAGATGGCTGTGACGTACACACACTGCTCTTCCAAACCTCTTACATGCATGGAGACCCTGAACATATAGCCTGACTGGTATCATTCCCTCAGGCACACCACTGTGGCTGTTGAAGAACACTGCCTGGTCATCTCAGATGGATTCAAAAGGCAGACTGCCAACTGCAGCTCTCCTCCAGGCCCTCCTGCCTGCCATCACCAGAGAAGGCCCAGGGACAAAGCACTGCTCAGACCCCTCGTAGCCTGGGTGGGCAGTTTGGGATTCACCTGTACCTTTCAAATATTAACAAAACATATACACAAAACCCTTAGGAACCCAGGGAAGGGGAGGGAGCATTGAGAACACAGCACAAGGCAGGCAGCAGGAGCATCTGCTTTCGGATTCCCAAAAGAGGAGGAGGAGAAGAAGAGAGAGAGGTTTCATATCATTAGATTAGAATGGAAACCACAGGGCAGGAAAATGCATTCAGATTTTTTTTTTCCTAAGGTGGAGGAAGAACCCAAGAGTGAGTGAGTGGGCTCCAGAAAGATCCATTTCCTTTGCTTCACCATCAGATCACCAAACTGCTGTTTTTCCATTATTACGTGAATACCCAGTGCTTCGTGCAGCTACACCCCACTCAAACACTGGGGCCTCCCATTTTCATGCTAAGCAGGAAAAATCTCGCATTCTTTTAAAACACCGATTATTTTAGGTAGAGAAGGATGCAGGGGTACCACAAAATTATTCTTTGGGTGTTTTCTCATTCTGTTCAGATTCTGCCCCCTCCCTCATATCGGCCATTAGTTCTGCAACTGTTTTTTGCTGTAAGATGACAAAAAAAAAAGCAGTAGAAAACTGCATGGTTGTGGACTGGAAGAACGTCTCTTTGGATTGCTTTCTTTTTTCACATGTTTATTAAGGGTCTGGGATAAAATCGGTCAAGGAACTCTTCAGGAACAATTTTTGCTTTAACTGAAAACCAGAAGCCTTGAGCTTTAGCAACTGCAGAAGAAAATAGTTTTCATAATCATAAATCAAGCCTTCACAGAAAGTCTCCAATGTTAGTGTTGCCTAGAAGGAGAAGGGCAGCCATGGGTGTTTGATATAGGGCTGTATGGATGGAAGAGCAAGAGTGAAATTCACGTGCAGAGAAGAAAATGTGCTGGAAAGCACAGGCAGAAGGAGATGAGGGATACAGCTCACCACTTTGTCAGGCCAGTTATTTTTGCTTTCTTTTGCACATCCAAAAAAATACGGATTTTGATAGAGGCCAGAGGCTATTCCCAAAGCCAAGTAGAAATGACTAAAATTGAGACGGCTCTGGCCTATAAATATCAGAAGAACAGCAGAGAGCAGAATAAATATTTACAAACTCAGCATAGCTGATTGTTTTTGTAAAGCGTATAGATTTTTATCCCCAAAGGGAAGTAAAGCTCTCTAACTAAGCCATAAAGGCATTTACTCTTTCAGACTGCCTTATTAAAACAACAAAAAGAAGAAAGAAATACCATGTTTGGTGGTGGGGTTTTAAGCACAAACTAAATGAGGAAAGGGAAAGAACCGAATCTTTATGCGTGTTGCACACAGATCAACTGCTTTCTGGTTTCCAGATAACACAGAGACTGAAGAATTTCAGAATGCATCTTGGGGAAAGTGGGTTGAATTTGCAGAGGGCTCTGAACATGAACAGACCCCAGGAGATACATTAAAGCAAAGAGGCCACGTTAAGGTAGTGAACCTCAAATCCAGGAGACAGACATACAGACTCTAAACTGAAACTGCTTAGCTGAATTGCAACTTCAAAATCTCTTGTGTGCATGCACACATGTGCACACACGTGTATGTGGGGGGGGTAGGGAAGTTTTGTTTTAATTGAAAATGGGAATCTTAGCATTGATTAAGTCAAGCAGAGTATAGACATGCACTGTGCAAGCTTCCCCCATAGAGCTTTGGCAATGCACCTTGCTCCTGACCTGCAAAACTCCCTGCTATTCCAGTGCTGAACCTCCTGGGCAGAGAGAGAATCACATCAATTTGTCATTGTGGTGATACTGGTTACATGATGAGAACCAACTGCCAATTAGGACAAAGACCACTGAATCTCTCTGCAGCTGACCTGAGCAACATCTGAAATCTTATTTTCAGAGAAATAAATTACCATTAGCTCTCAATAGAACCTCCCTCTTAATATGTTTTAAGGACGAAGATGGGTATGCAAGTGCAAATTCAATGGGGAGAGGTCCACAGGGGCAGGGCAAGGGGAATGAGGATGCTTTTATTAAGCATCAAATATCTCAAATGTGAAAGGTCAGTTTCTCAGAAATACTACGTGAGTCTGTAAAAGAGAATAAACAAGATCCTTCCACATGTTAGATATTACACTTATTCTAGGGGAATATTTTAATGCAATGAAGGAGTACTTTGGGGAGGGGTGGGGGGCTGTTAGGCTTTATTATTTTTATTTTTTTTCCAGCTCCCTTCACGTGACACTGATTTACTCTGCCTTCCCCACAGGGCACTCATTGCTAGGGCACTGAGAAGGGGGTGTTATGATGGTTCAAGTGACAACCCTATTGGTTCAAAAGGCTGGGAACCTGATCCCTTATTACAGATGGGAGCATCTAGGAGCATTCATACATGCTGCCCAGAAATGATCATGCTCAGTCTGGAGTCAGAGGGAACAGGAGACAGTCCCCAGAATAACTTTTCCCTGCCCCCTTCACACTAATTCCTGCTGATCTCTACAGAGTATATTCTCTAGGCAATGAACTGCCTTTTACTCTGTGCAATCAAAACATGAGAAGCGAGTACAGAAACAGGACTTACCTTGGAGCCGCGCTCATTAAAGATTATCTCTACATCAAGGATTTTGCCAAATTGCTGCAAAGAGACAAGAGGGAAAAAATATATTTATTTCTGGCAATCCATTCAGGTAACTTTTTGGGGCTGGCTTAACAAAAGAAGGGAGCTGAGAATCCATGTCTAGCGTATACAAAAAAGGCATAAAATTATAGTGATGTGACAGAGTTCTTTCAGCTTATAACATGCAGATCCTCTTGGTCACAGACTCCAAGTTTTTTCTCAAAAAACATCTGAAGAAAGATCTCCAGAAGAGTTTTAGGGATTCCAGCTGATTCCCTCACAGAGCAAAAATGGAGAAAACAAGGACTACAAGTTAAAAAGGCTTCCACACTGTGGAACCATACACTGATCACATCCTTTACCTGGGAACATATTTTAGTGCTGTTATTGAACCAGTCAGATTCAGAACAGTTATCTATATATGAGGCATTACTACAAGAGAGAGCCCCACGATGCTCTACTATAAATGCTGTATTTCCAAAGCGTAGATTTGTTCTCCAGAAGGACACAACCAAGACCTCATTCTCAGGAACATGCATATGGAAGAGTTGCTATTTGTTTGAAAGCAATGCATGTCTCTAGAACCCAAGCATTTTTCCTATCCTGTTCTTTACGAAAGTTTTCAACATCATAGTTTTCCAACTCATTGCCTGCCAAAGTTTTAAAAGGCGTAGGAAACGAAGGAATAGACAACAAAAGAAGAAAGAATGGTTCCACAGTTTGGATAGATGATGACCGCCACCTCCAGGCACTAAAATCCTTCTGCTTCATCACAGTGCAAAATGATACTTGTCTTTTTTTTTTTTTATTATTATTTTATTTTCACTTTTTCAAATCAACATTTCCACATCGAAGTCGAGTGTGTATAATGCTTATATTCTGAGTGCCCTGCTTGAAAGATTTGTGTCCAGATTTGCAGACGTGGAACATTTGCAACAGTAAGCCATGATGACTAAAGAGAAGCTTTGGATATGTAAAGCAGTAAAAAGCTATTAAGTCCCTTCAATCGTCTTTATGCAAATGAAACTCTTCCAACAATTTTAGCTATAGTTTCTGTCTGCTTCCATCTTCCATTCTTAAAAAGGAGATAGTTGTATTCTTTTTACAAATGCTGGATCACAGATGTTGTTTTTACTGTTCTATTGTGTAAGGACAATACTTGATCTTCTATTCATCTCCAGAACAATTGAATGCATAATATCTTACTTTACACAAAGTTTGAATAATGTTAATCTAAACGTGAGCAGCGACTGCATCTTCCTTCAAGCCTCAACATCCCAACAGCCAGACTCGATCCATACTGGATACTCTTTTGACCACTGCTGTGGCAATCACAGCTAAAATACATTTTCTGTCTCTAACTCATGCTTGGTGTGGGCTTCTCTACCTCTAAAGGAGATTAGCCATTGATTGCTTTTTGTTGTCTTTGTTACTTGGGCACTGCCATGAAAGAAATCAGTCACGACTGCTCCTCTGATAAACTACAAGTATTTCAGTGTAGTTACAAGACAGGCTGAACCAATTCGACAGCTTACAGCTGCCAAAGGGCTGTTCCTGCTCCTTCATCCTTCCTGCCTGGGCTCACTAGCTTCCAAGAGCTGGCCCTGGTTCTCATTCTCACTCATATATCAACTGATACAGCTCACCAGTTCCACAAAAGAGTAGCCCAACGAATGGAATGAGTAACACATTTTCGATGGTTTACTGCTCTGAACTGATTCAAAGGGTCATGGGAGCATTAAGGCTCTGAGAAGCAAGGGAGAACGGAAAGTTGCATGCTCAGCCCAAGAGTGGGATGTGTCCCTGCCAGATCAGCTCAGCTGTCTAGCCTTGCCACACACGCTGAAACAGCCGGGCTCTTGATAAATGCAAACGACAAAATTATTTTCAGAAACTTCAGAGCCATCAAAAATCACCGGTTTCTTCTTCATTAGAGTCATCTTAAAAGAGAACACACTGTGCAGCTTCTGGTGCACAATTACGCTTTGCCATCTACCTCTTTCTCCACACCCAGCTGGGCCTGGATATTCGGGTACTGATGCCAGAGCTGCTTGCCAGCCCCGTTCGGCCAAGCTCACTGCTCAGTGTTTCCACACCAACAGGAAATCTTGTCTCGTGTGTTTAATTCCTCAGGACTGGCAAAAAAGCTGGAGGTAGTGCTGAATGCAAGTGGTTTGACCCAGCTGTGAGAGAGGTGGAGGGCTGCCTCCCTACCCCAAAGATGAAGGAGATACATGTGTTGCTTCTCAGATGACAGTTAAGGTGGTCAAAGTCTGCTGCTGAAGCAAGTACATGCTTGAAGCCTACAGTGGGCTACGGCCACCTCACCACTTTTCCACTTAAGATGTGTTTGATGAAGCAAGAGGGAAGAAACGAGCAGGGACAACAGCAGCTAACTGCTGTACCGAGGCTTGCTGGAGAGGCTTCCTGCTCTGTGAAATTCACTGGAAGAATGCAGCATGGCTGTGAGGCAGCAGGATGTGTGCTGGGCTATCCAAGACTCTGCTGCAGCCATTGCCACAGCTGCCCTGGCAGCTCCAAACACAGCAGCTCTTGCCCTTACTGTTGCAACAGTTACAGCAGGTCCAGGACTGGAGGCTTTTATTTTTTGGTGTTTTTTTTTTTGTTGTTGTTGTTTTTGTTTTTTTGGTTTTTTGGTTTTTTTTGGTTGCATGCCACAATTTTCCTGGAGAATGAAAGCAGGAAAAAAGAACTAGTTCATTTTAACAGTTTATATCTCCTTCAAAGCTGAATCTAATTTAGTGGAACATAAAAAGGCACTTTGTTCTCCAACGGTGCTTCCCCTACCAATGTCAACAGCCAGTAGGACACTGCAAACAATGGAAGTTTTAAGAGCTCCTTTTGCAAAAGGTTACAAACTCTGTACGGATAAGCCAGACCATCAAAAAACAACGATCAATACCAAATGCTCCCATATTAATTTTTTAAAATCATGTATACAGCCATGCTTGTGCTTCACGGCAGACAGAGGCTCTAGCCAAATAAAACAAGACCCATGCTTAGGTCATCCATGATGGGGACTAACCCTCTAATCTCTGACCTTGAAGGCATGAATCACTGTGCTCACTAGATTATTGCCATGAACATCTACTTACAACCCCCTAGTGGAAGAAAAATTCTGAGCACAGAACTCTAAAGAAAGCATAATAGAACTACACATCTCAAATGTTCTTCATCATGACTTCAACAGCTCATTATGACTGAGAGACAAGCGCATCATCCTGCTACTCATCGGGTCACACAAGAAGCCTTCTCCATGAACTGGATGTGTGTGAGATATAGATATATATATATATATATATATATATATATATATATATATATATATATATATATATATATATATATATATATATATACCTATCTCAAACATATGGCAGGTGTGTATATATGTACACACACACACACCCTTCAATCATGCTATGGCATTAGAGTCTCAGAATCTTGTTTTGTCTTAGTCCCCTGCTCCCTGAAGTGACCTCGTACAAGTTTTCACTTGTTTCTTTTTAGGAAAGCAAGTAAATCAAGTAAATGAGAATCATCTCTTCAACGACGACAGCAAGGGCTGTTGGAGATTACAGTTTAAAGGGGTATTAAGGCAACAGTTATGAAGAGAACCCAATTTTCTTGCTTCAAGTTGATGCACCTCACAGAAGCAAGGGCATTGTGAAAGGAGGAGCATGCCTGCTGTGCGTTTCTTTCCACCCAGATGACACGAAAGCAGCACATTTTTCCAGCAGAGGCCATAACTATATTACATATAATAAATCTGAGAGATCTGGCACCAGAGAGCTTTTGCCTTCCAAGGCACTGACAGTTTGGTAGGGCCCCTCCTGCAGGCTCTGTTCCAGCTGGCCCTACCTCCTTTGCCTGTCTAGAGCTTTGAGAAATCAGCTCCAAAATGTGCCAGACAAATAACTTAACCCTACAGAAGCCAGCAAGAGGGATTATAAGGTGAATTCTCTGTAAGTTATGGAGCAATCAAAAGGTAGCACGAGCCACCATCTGACAACCTCCTACTTCTACAACAGAACTTTATGTGCCCAAATAGCTTTGCATCAGACCTATGTAACTCACTGAGTACAGTAAAGTACCTAACACCAGAAGATACCAAACAGACCATTTTCAGTGAGGGTCTAAATTGCACTAGAAATTCAACATCACCAAGAAAACAATTATTTATGGGGAAGATAATTTCAAGTCCTCAAGCCTGGGGTGCACAAGCAAGAGCACTTTGTATGTAGGAGGGGTCCCTGCTGCAGTGAGTGCCCTCGCCGCAGTTGCCCCCTTGATGAGATGTCTTTCAGCTGAGAACATCTGTATCCATCGCAGCACATATTAGTCAGTGCTTAGTTATTGCAGCCTGGAATCTGCCTGAGCTAAAGGGCTATCAAGGTGTGAATTTTCTCACCTGAAGCTGGGTCACTGCTCTTCAAAACAGTGGTGTGAAGGCCCTGATGAGGCTTCAGTCGAGTTATACCAGTGTGCTTTGCTGACATGAAGAGGAAAGCATCAAGGATTTCTAAACCAAAGCTCTACCACAGTTTATCAGCAGAACAGACAGTAAACCAGCAACTGCAAGCCCTTATTAGGGTTGACCTGTTGTTCAACAAAGCACAGATATTTTCTAAGAAACCAGACTATAAAAGGAAGCCACAAAAAGAGCACAGAATTCAAACAGTATTTACAGAGCATAGCCATCCCAGCAAACAAAGTGATGAGGAGCACGGTTTCTTAGTCATTTGTTAGCATCTAACTCAGAAATATATTTTCACACAAAACAGTGAGATGTGGCTGAACAGTCCTGCAGGGTTTTGCTCCCACCTCATGCCTGCACCTCAGCCTGCTGCCACTGCCAGGTGAGTGGTGCCTGGAACTGTGTCCACAGGAGCAGCAGAGACTCCAAGATGGGTTTGAGAGGACTGGTAATACCCTCATGAGTCAGTCCAGTTGCTCATGACAGCTGCTGTGATACACATAGTTCAGTAGAGGAGTGCGGTGGTCCCTGGTATGGCCATTCAGACCGAGCATGATGCTCAAGCAGTGCTGAGCACACTGCTATTCGGTCACAGAAAGTGACTCCAGGAACCACACTGGTGAAACATCAGGATAAACAGCAATGGCTCCTCCAACACTACTCAGTTAAAACAAGCAGCAGTACTGGTGCTCTCTTACTGCAGGAAGAGCTAGGAAACAAAAGCTGACACTAAGAGGTTTCTTCATGTCAGAATTCCTGTTCTGCAGTACTGCCACGCAGGACTCCATTACATGTAATCAGGGGTCAGTACTACATGGAGACTTTAGAAGCTAAAATCCATCTTGATACCCAAAAGATAGATTTCCTCCTTCAGATGTTCAATCGAATAAAAAAAGCAGAGTCCCTTTCCAGGCCTGTTCTATTATTGCTGCTCCATTCTATTATTTGCCTTTAATACCTTATTAGTAGTTTTCTGATATTGTCAATAGCTGTGTTTCATGAATTACTTGTGGATTCAAATTCATTTACTGGTAGAAAGATCTATAGTAGACTTTATTGCTTTAGCCTGAAAGCACAGGCTCAGAGTGATGTTCTGCTCTCCTGACACCAGAAGAAAGTCAGATGAGAAATTATATCCACTGCTATATTTTAGGAAACACTGAGCGCCAAGAAGCCAAGACTTTCAGGCTGCAAAACTTTCCAAGAGTATCCATTATAAAGCTCCCAGAGTTGAGCTGTTTGGATCACATAAAGCCCCCTTTATCATCTGAGCTGGGCTAACAAGGTTCCCCCAAAAGAAGCAATTAACAATCTACAGGTAGAAGATATGACATAAGCTAGACAAAACATTGCACTAAAAAGAAAAAAGAAGCAATGCCATTTGAAGCCAGAGCCTGAGATTTCACACCCTTTACACTGCTATCCCACTCATCAACATGTCCCTTATTTTTACCTTAAGATTTCTCTTTTTTCCTCTCGTTTTTAAAAACAGAAGATTTGGGAGCACTTGAGAGCATTTCACCAAGGCAAATTCTGAGAAAAATCAATCCTGACTATTTGTGCTGTTTCTCCTACAATAGATAAGTAGAATTTAGTACACAGACGCCTGCATGAACCACCAAAAACAATCCACTCCGCTTTCATTTCTGGAGGAAATTCATGATTCTTTCATGGATATTCTTTCAGCAATCCAGCCCAACCTCCATCTTCCCCAGGAGACTCTGAAGGGCACCAAAGCTGACCAGATTATCTCAACCAGTTTTATAGCGGGAGACAAACTGCTTCTTGAAGCTGAAGGAGGAAGGACTGAAATTATCAGTGATGTGGTACAATCACAACACAAAGCTATCACAACACAAAGCTAAAAGGATTGGGAACATGCTGATGGAAAGAGGAGGTTTTCTTCTGCATACATACCCTATTAAGGAAGGGGGCAACCTACTAGTAAGTTAAGGAGACTACCAGAGACCTTTCACACACAGGTTTTAGAGTGCCCCCCCAAAAAATAGATAAGAACATTTTGAAAATAGAGTCTAGCTTGTTCTTAACACTGAGAGCAACTCCTTCACTCCCCAGTAAGCTATTCTATTGTTTAAATTAACCTAAATGACTAAGAACTTTTCCTCTTATTTCAAGGTTAATTGCGATAACTCCCGGCTTCCATCTGGAAAATCTTGTTATGACTGCAAATAAGATCTAAAAGCCCTATTAGGTGGTATCATCCATGCGTAAGCACCTGTGTAGCACAACCTACTCATCTTCCAAACTCTTTTTTTTGATGTTGAGGCTGAATAAATGAACCCAACAGCCTACACACCTCAAAAGCCACTCATCTTCAAAGCCCCAAGTTATTTTTATGGTCCTAAACTGAACTCAGAACTGAACAAAATTTAGCAGTCTTTTCAACTTTGAACATGAGTAAGATCACATCCCTCCTTCAAAGCAACACTGCCTCTTGCATTACTGAAGCATTTATCTTCAGCAATCACCAGTTCTCTCCCAAATCAGCATTTTCCAACTAAAACCTTCTAACCCACATGGCACAGCTCATACCCACACAGAACTCTGGACTAATCCGTATATCAAACATAGCCTTACTGGATTTCTTATTGGATTTATCACCAGTTGACCAGTCACTTCAAGTCATTCTCTGACAGTAATCTAATCTTCCTTCTCCTCAAATAAATACATACATACATGTATATACACACAGACGTGTATTTTAAAATATAATCCTTACAGGCAAGGTTTGAATAGTACTATCTCCATGGGTCGGTGCAGATATTGAATAAGATCGAGTCTGAAAAGGATCCTTGGGGAAACCTACACTTAGAAGCATTCCCGATCATTGATGTCTCCCCAGTAAGTACAACATTACATGATCTACCACTGAAGATTTTTTAACCCCTCTGTTTGTGTTCTCTTCTCTGGTCTTGTTTTAAATAAAAATTAGTCAAATTAATCCAACTGCTTATGTAACGTTCAAGTATCTCAATATTGTTTTGTATGATCTTGCCGAAAGAGACTAAATGTGTTAGAAAGATGTGTTACCATACGGAAAATCACACTGAACGACAGTAAACTCCTCCTTCAGATTCCCATGTTTAAAACTTTCCATGATTGTTTTTACACTGGATCAACATCCAGATAATTAGCATGTAGCTTTTTGAATCATTCCCTTATTTTGTTCCCAGTATTGAATTCAGTCCTCTTCAATTCCCCTAGCTTACGCAAATTGGTTAAAAATTAATATTAATGAATTGAGGAGTTTATTGGTTTGGCTGTTGTCCTTGGGCATACTTTATCTATCTGCTAGTTCTTGCTTGTTTTTTTTTTGTGTTTTTTTTTTTTTGTTTGTTTTTTTTTTTTTTAATAAATAATAGCAAGCACTATCTCATCCTCCTTCATTATGAATTATATACAAAACCAGATGTGGTAAAAATTCTTCCTATTACATCACAAACACAGCAAGTACTATGCTAATATTTGTTTTTTCAATTTACAAATACTTATTTTGTACTGAACCTATGCTTTATTAGATTTTTGTTCTTTGCAAGTAAGTCTCGACACTTCCTCCTTTGAAATTACATCACCAATATGCCAGAGATTTTGTGCATTTTTTCCTCACCTAATTCCTTGCTTAAGTAATTACATTCACTGCTATTTCATCCATTCCTCCCCTTCATCCTCCCTGCGTGGTGCGCAGATTGCTTTATAGTAACACACCTTCCATGACTGTGGAATCACACCTTCTTGGCCACCAGTATGATTTTGTTGAATACTTCATAGCTTCCATTAATGCTTCCCTCTTTTAAACGTACTTTCCCAGTTGGCTATCCTGCCAATTGTTTAAACTAAGAAACAGACTCTTCTAAAGCTCCTTGCATTACTGACTGATGCCATATTCTATTTGCACAAAGTAAATACAGACAAATAACAATCACTGGTACCTAGGCAACCGTGGGATTTCAGATCAGCTATTAACTCTTCTTTATCTCCTAGAACAAGGTCAACTATTGATTTATTCCACACTGAGTGCAGAACTGTGTGCATTAAAAATGACCTATTCTTTCTAGAAGCTTTCTTGAAGTCTTTCCATTGGCATCACAAAATGTCAGGTAAATATTACCTGCTTTAAGCAGCCTATTTTATTTGCCAGCCTATAAGAAGCATATACTTAAGGAAATGTTTGTTCCATCGCTGAGGGTATTTCGGGGACCTGTTAGAAACATGATAGGAGAGAGATGACTTGAAACCTGAAGAACTCAAATTTGTCAAGAAATCCATATGTCTGCAGCTCCTCCAAACAGTGACGGATGGTTTGGTAAACATTATGTAATTTCCACTTAATCACACACACAACAACACATCTGAAGTCCACCTCTACTTAGGACTGGATGAAGGCATCAGCTAATGTTTTGCGCCTCAGGACTGGGCTGACCTCTCTTGCATGCTGTTCAGTCCTCAGGGGACTTTTTTTTCCTCCCATTCCCCACCATCACATTTATTTCTTCCTCCTCTGCTGCTTTGCTGTCTACCCAATTTCTCTCGATGTACAGTAGTTTGGGAAAACCACTCCAGGCGAGGATTTTGAGTCTCTCAGATATGACGTTGAAGAGATGTGACCTGACACACGGAAGGGAGAGGGAGAAGATGGGGGTTATAGGCAGCCACAACTGAAGATTCAGACAACCATGAGTCCCCTGTAGGAGAAAGGGTTTGTTTCAGAGAGTCACCCAAGGGAAGGCATCCTGATCCTGAAAGAGAAATGGGAGCAAAGAGGATTCAGACAGAAATGCTCTCCTGCTTGGGGCTCTTAACATGCTGAGAGAAGCAGCACAGAGAAGAGGTGAGAGCTGCAAGAACCACGGCAAAGCAACAAAGCTTTTCCTTACAGGAGAATGGCACTTTTTTTTTTAATTCCTCAAAATACGAATGATGATCTGATATGTATAATTCACAGAAAACACAGTGCCAGGTGAACTAGCAACAAGGCTTTATAAAGAATACACAATCTACCAGGGACAAAATCACATCACTATGCTGGAACTAAAGATGACATTCAGACAAAAAGAGAACCAACATCAGATGACTTGGGGAGCAATAGAAACTAACTCATATAGTGCACAGGAGGGCTGAGGAAGTGCACAAATAGCAATACCTTGGTCCCCCCAAAAAAAGAGGAGGAACCTCAGGCAGCTAGACCATATTTTCTACACGTTCCACATCAGGACAGCACTTCATTCCTACTGCCTGTGTCTCCCCATACACAAAGCAGACAAGAGTTGAGAGTCACCACAACAGGGATGTCCTTGTCGTTTCTATTTAACTCCTGTCCCCATGCCAGGAGTACAGGGAGGAATGTGTATGAAAGGGTCCAGTCTTGAGCCAAGCACCAGGCCCAAGGGAAGGGGCAGCACAAACATGGAACAGTTTATGTAAGTGATACAGCTCCCAGGAGAGGGGAGAAGCAGCAGCATAGAGCAGGGTGTGCTAAATACAGATTGTAGCAGGTGGTCCAAGAACTGGCTGTGATTTCAGCAACCAGTTTATCCAAACCGGACGGAAATGCCGACTGCACAGCTCTGAAACAGCAAAAAGCAAGCTAAAAAACACAAGTAGAGCAGGCAACTGAAGACTCAGCAATCACAGATTGCCAGGAGATGAGTTTCACCCTGAAAACATTCCCACAGATGTCAAAAGTACAGCAATCTAATGCATGAACAAGAAGGAATGCCAACCCAGGCCTCTAGCAACAGAATCACAGAGTTGTAATTTCAACTGGGACCTATTTCCAGAGGTCATTTAGTTCAACACCTGCTCAGAGCAGGTCTAATGAGATCAGTTTGGCTGGGCTGCATCCAGTCAAGTCGAACACCTTCCAGGATAGAGGTGTCTGAAGACCTGCTGAGGTCCCTCTGAATAGCAGCCCTGCCCTCTGGCATTTTGACAACTCCTCAATTTGTATTTATCCACAAAATAGCCTCTTTTGGCTAGAAAATAAAAAAGAAACAAAAAAAAAAAAACCTCAAGAAAATTAAAAAACAACAAATGTCTCACAACGTACATCAACTTAAGACTCCCGCTGAAGACCATCAGTGCAAGTTATAATATTTCTGCACACTTTGTATCGTCCAAGCAATGAGTCAACAATTCCAGTTATTACTTTCTCATGTAAAGGTTTAAGCTTGAATTCCAACTGTCACTTTAACACACGTAAAACTCCATAACACTACTCTCCTTGTGACAGAGCTATATAGGTACATACACAGATGTCCAAAGAGATGCAATAGCTGAAACTGCAGAATAGTGCAGAATCTGGAGGAATAGCTGGCTACGTGTTTAAGATCAAGGACATACACTCAAAGCAGAATGGTAAAACAACCTTAGCTTTGTTCTTCCCTGTCTTGAGTGCTCTGCACTGTGTCTTAAACAGGCAGCAACATTTTAAGCCTGTTACCTTTATAAAGAAGTATTTCTAAAGACTTTAAAACACATCATCAACCAAGAACACTACCACCATACCAACAAGTCACAGATTCCCTATGATGATATATAGCCAACTTCACCTGAATGTTAGGTCACAAGGCACCCAGTTCATCTGTGTCCACATGGAAAAAGTCACCAGCTATACTCACATAAACTAACTCTTCCCCAAAGAGCTTATAAACTAAGAAGATGAATAGCACATGAAGATTAGGGGAGACATAGTATTCCATCAAAAGAAACAAAATGCATATCATACCCAACTGAAAATACCATCTGACTTGGACTAGCTTTTCCATATGCAATTACTAGTTGGCCAATTCCTTGAAGTAATTTTTCATCACAAAAGTGTACCACGAGGAAAGACATAAATATTTCAGCAAGTTCCTAAGCAACTGAAAAACAGTGCTTCATGAGGGATATATTAAGTCAACATTTAATGCTAGTCTTCACTGAGAAATAAGGTGAGTTTTGTTGTAGTTGTTTTTGTTTGTTTGTTTGTTTTTCTCCAAACCACTTATTAGCTTATAATCAACATCTCCAGATGAAAACACAGAGTTTTCACATCTGTTGACCAAATGCTACTAATTGCCCTAATCCTGCATCCATTTTATAGAGTGCTGAGTAAGCCAAGACATGGTCGGAAGAAAGAGCTTTTCACCACAGGAACATAAGCCAGCACCATACATTCTGCCTGTGGTGAAGGAGAGCCTAAAGCCGTGCCTTGAAGGACGCTAGTAAACTTACCCCAAACATCTGTCGAAGGTCAGGATCTCGAAAGCGGAAGGGAATGTTAGACACATGAAGTCGTTTTGGAGTGGATTTGCTCTCGGTGTTCTCACTGCTCTGTGTCTGTGATTGCTGTCCATCTGTCTGTGCCCCTCCTTCTGTCTGCTGAAATCAGAAAGACAAAAGTGTGTGCACGAATAGAAACCATACAAATTACATTAATGTGCTTCGTCCATCTATTTTTATGTATTAGCACTCTACTTGTGACTGCAGTATCTGAGTACTTGACAATTACTTTAATAAAGTCAGTAATGCTTAACCCATTGATTTGTTGTTCTTCCCTTCTTTTTCCACAAGTAAACAGTAACGAGATCTCATCTTCCTTCCCCTCGTATCACCTTTTAGCTTAGTAGATTTGCCTTTGGTTTTCTTAAATTGCTTCTCTTTTCCCCTGCTCTTCCTCACTTCAGCTGCCACCATATGAAAGCTCTAATGAAGAGGCGGATCTTCCGTATCCTGAAGCTGGGAGGTAGTACCGCCGCTCTAATCTCATGTGGCAGGATGTTCCTGCAATCATCAAAATCCCACAGCTGAAGTGGCAGCTCTTCACCAGGCCAATACCAGAAATGCATCTCCAGGCAAAATGGCATCTGCTCTGGCAAGCTCCCTTCAGAGAAATACCACCCCCAAAACAAGGCCTATAATTAAATGGTAAAATCCATGTATCAACAGCTTACGGATGTCTTTGATTAACTTTTCTAGTACATTTCAGAGCCATCCCAGGGACAGGAAACAGTCATTAGTGCTGCTGGATTTATAAAAACCTTCAAATGCTACTTTCTGCTGCCAGCTCCACAACTGAAATAAAGGAATTGGGTCTGGCAAGCCCAAGCGCCGGCTGGTACAGCAAAGCCAGGGCAAGTGTGGGCTCTTAGTACTTGTGTGCAGATAAAGTACAGCAAGAAGGCACACAAGTGTGCCAAGAGAGAGACCTAATGGCCCCACAGAGAAGAAGCAAGGAAGAGAACTTCAGCCACTCGTTCTGGGCTCAGAGAAAAAAGCAGTAATATCTGAGCAAGGCATTCAGGGTAAATGCAGTCCCTCTGCAAAATGCACTGATGAGAAAATGGTGGTTTTTTTTGTACTTCAGTCAAAACCACATCAGCAAACACCGAGAGCCGCAGAAAAGAGCGGACTACAGCCTGGTCACTTTTATTGTTCTGTCCTTGTTCAAGAGCAAGCAGTGGCGGGTGAAGGTATTCAAAAGAGCATCCACCCACTCACTCCCATCTCTTACTGCTTTCCTCAACCCTGAGGGACTAATGCTCTGACACTTGTATGATGCACTTCAAAATATCTTTTCATTACTTTAGGTGCCAACCTGACTTCCTTCTTTATCCAAGTGAAAGAAAGCTCTACGAAAAAGCAAAGACTGCGTAACTGTTTGCTAGCCTTTTTTAGACACCTTCAGGCCTTAAACCTTACAATTAAGAAGTAGGGGGGTTGTTTTGTTGGAGGCCTCTTTTTCCTTTCTCTCCTTTCCAACTTTGTCCACAAAAAAGAAAAATATGTGGGGAGTTGCCCACACTGGTTCCCAACTGCTGCCTGAGCACACTGGACTGTCCTGCTTGTCATTTCACATACAACACTAGGTGATGTTTGGAAAAAAACATCTCTCCACAGATACTCTATACTGGCAGCATTAAGAGAGCTTCTGGCCCTGACAGATATGACCTTGAACTTGTATGGTGGTTATAAAGGGCTGACAAAAACAAGCTAATAGTTAAGCACTGGGCTCTTGTGCTGAGCAAAGCAGTGGCAGCTTTCCATATTATTTTAGTAGGACAGCATAAGACATGTTTGATCTGATTAATATAAATTAAGCTGTGATAGGAGGAACAGAGATACTGCCCTGCAATTATCTCTACTCCCCAGAGCCATGCGAGTCTTGGGAAAAGCCTAGCAAGATGAAGAATTTTTATCTGGCTAAGGCTCAACCCCTCTTTCTCCTCAGATATCAAATTTTCAAGAACAACCTCACAAACTTCCATTTGACCGTACCTAAAAAGCAGCCCTCCCCTCTTCAAATCCCAGTTGCTCTCCTATCCTCAACCCTACAACAAAATGCATCTCCAAACACAGAGTGCACCCCAGGGGAAGTACTGATGCAGCTGGCTTGTGATTAAAACACACCATGCTATTTGGTGGTTTTATTTTTATTACTCCATCAGAATCCTTTGCTCCTCAGGGTAAGTCTGTCCAAGCAGGACAAAACACAGGGGTAGCCCATCCATCACCACAGTACACAATGCCTGTCTTGGAGTGAGTGCTCCAAAACAGCTCCCCAAAAATCACTGATGCTCTTGCTTTAAGGTATCTCTTTCTGACCCATTTTCAAGCATGTTCTGGAGTCCTGAGAGAGCAATTTGCCACCTCCAAAGTTGTACATGGAATTGGCATGCGGGCAAACACTCACATCCTTCAACACTGCATCTTCTGCAGTGGGAATTGGGAAACGTAGACACTCTGAATGGTGACAAGAAAACCATGTTAGACTCTAAATTCAGACATAGATGGCATTGGACTGGACCTGCTACTGCCAGAGGAGAGGGAGCTGGGAGGTCGCCTGCACTCCTCCTCCCAGCCATTTGTTCAAAAGCAGAGGGCAGAACTCCTTTCTTATCATGGGTGCAATCTATCACATACAGTGGCCTGCTCAAAAACACTCACAGCTGCTCCCACATATGGCAGTGTGCTGCTGTCACACAGGAGTCAGTTTTCCAGCATGTGATATGTGTACGAGACAAAGGCTTCAAACTGGAGAAAGAAGAGGGGGGCCTCACCCCAACCTTACCTTTTTTGAGGACGTGTTTCTGCAGGCCCTCTCATTTCCTTGATTTTTCAGCAGCAGCTTAACACTAAATATCTCTTCTCTCTGGATGTTGCAACCTCTCTCATTTCTTAGCATCCACAGCCCCAAGGTAAGAGCTGAACTTTCTGCCACTATAACATTAGCTCGATACATTTGTCTACTGCCACACATTCAGCTACATCAATGAAAGAAACAGTCTCCTCAGATCTTGCTTTCCCCTCCCCCACTCCTTTTATAGTTATTCCTTGTCTTAATTCATTAGGAAGGAGATGAAAGGAAGGGCCCGGAGCCCGTTCTCCAGCAGCACATAATGGAGTCTGGCAAAGCGCTGCCCTGCCCGAGCCCAAGCTTTTATCATCGTGTTTCACCCAGCACCCAATCCTCACCCCGACTCCTTCCCTTCCCCACATCAGGTTTTAAGACACAGAAGAGAGCCGACAGCTGTTCCCCGGGTCTCAGCACTCACAGTTGGGCAAAGACCCCATGTTTGGAAACAGCCCTGGATCCCTGCTGCCTCCTCACTGTAGTCTGGGTAACATATACTTATGCAGCGATAATGTCATTCACGCCTGCACACACAAGCTCTGAGCTGTTCAAGGTCACCGAGACCTGCACCACAGCTCAGCACGCACACGGTATTTGCTTCGCTCAACTCCTTGCTCCTCGTGCCCCCACGCCACCTCCTTGCACCCACTGACAGTAAAGAAACCATAAGCAAGAAGGGGCAGCTGCAAAGGGAAATGAGCACATAAAAGGGGACTGGAGTGTCTTGCAGGGCTTGGAGACAGCTGTACAGCCACCTTCTTACCTCCCAGCCAGGCTCTTCTCTCCAGAGCAGCTGGCAAACAAACCATTGCTGAAGGATTTCTTCTTGGAGGGAGGGGGAGCAGTGGGTGCACCTGAGCCAAGATTTCCTGAGCCAAAGCTCACCTATGGACCACGTCACTTACAGTGAGAGAACAACTGCCACATAGGGCCAGACTAACAAAGTGCCCAGCCCACTATCTACTGTCTGACAGCCACAAAACAGAGCACCTGGGTAAGAACACAGGAATGCAGCAAAGGCTCATGGCACTCCTTTGGCCTCCCAGCCAAGAGTTCCACAGTTAGGTTCTTCATTATATGGACAAAAGCATGAAGAAAAGTTGTGGGTGGTTTTTTTTTTTTTTTTTTTTTAATATACATGCCACAGGATAATTTCCTGCATGTATCCTAGTAAGTGAAAATGGGAGAGATCTCAATTCTATTCAGTATTCTATGCATGTCACATCCCTTCATTCGTCTATTGGCTCTTTCCCTAAGTGAAGATTTCATTTCTTCTCATAGAGAACCTGCTACACCCTTTTCATCATCACTATTATCCTTCTCTGCACTGCTTCTAGATCTCCTCTAACCTTTGAGAGATACACAGCACTACCACATCTGTATATGCTCACATAATGATATTTTCTGATTTATTCTCTATTACTCCTTTGAAATCATTTTTAAATCTGCCTCACTAGGCGCAAGTCTGCAAGCACTGACAACCAAAATAATCTGCCTCATACTCAAAGCAAATTTCTGATGTTAAATGTCAGAGTTTGCTACCTCCAGACAGCGATTTCTGATCTGCGGTGTCTGAACAACCAGCAGCTAGATACTCATTGGGAGCCCATTCTTCCTCACATCTACCTGATCAGCAGTATCAAAAGAGAAATGAGGATCCTCATTAAGACTGTCTCTCACCTGAAATACCTTAAGAGCAAACGCTTTAATTACTGAAGTGATGAAAAATAATTACAGAGGAAAATTTTCCTCTACCTCAGACTAGTTAAAAAAATACCTGAGGGAAAGTCTTCCTTATAACATCACCACAGAATGGTCATGTTGGAAGGGACCTCAAAGCCCACCCAGTCCCACCCCGTGCCGTGGGCAGGGCTGCTACCCACCAGCTCAGGCTGCCCAGGGCCCCATCCAACCTGGCCTTGAACCTTCAGGAATGGGGCACCCACAGCTTCTCTGAGCAGCCTCAGCCACTGCCTCACTGCCCTCTGAGTGAAAGATTCCCTCCTGACACCTAACCCAAATCTCCCCTCTTTTAGTTCAAAGCCTTTTCACTTCATCCTATCACTATCGGATGGTGTAAAAAGTCACAAATAAAAAAATAAGCTGAGGAACCTCCATAACGCTGCTGGCTCTCTTCCTTCTCAACCCTTGGTGGATCCCTGGGCCAAATGTGGTACATGGAGTTCCCTATCCACAGATGTGGCTTCACAAAACCTGGAAGACTACATCCCTTTATGGTGCAGCAGGTGAGTTAAATATGCTTCAGTACGGTGAGCTGAAAAGCTGAGAGACACTCTGCTCTGTAATTAAATAATGCTTTATATTGGTTCACGACAACGCAGTGCTGAGGCGACAGCACCTGCCATTTTCGTGCAAAGTCATTTGCATAAACTTACTCCTCGACTTCCATAGCTCCAGCTGCATTCTGTAATTTATATAGACACACAAATTCTTCCCTCTGACATTAACAAGAGAAACGAGTTGAATAATCAGCTCACAGTATTAAGTGCAATGCATTTACTATCAAGCAAGCTTTTGTAGCTCAGCGATGATTAATCTTCCCTCTGTGGGTAGAGCACCGGGAGATGCAGCGAGCTGACAACTGCTCTCGGCTCCTGGCCACGCTCCCCGTGTGCCTACCTTGCGACAACAGCATGTGCTGGATTCCTCCAACAGCCCCTCTAATTCATTACCCCAGCAAAAGAATTGGACAGCTTTCTGCTGGGTCAGTGAATTCAAGTGGCTCACGTAAGGAATGCCAGAGCCGGTAAACAGGAGTGGGAATTTGTGCTGGGAGCCAGATCTCTCCTTTCTGACAGAGGTGAATCTTTAGATCAGCTCAGCTGCCAGAGGAGCCGCGGCCTCGTTAGCATCGCTCCCTGGGGCTCTCTGCGCTGGGTGTCTCCAGCAGGGAGAACTCGTGTAAACCAAGAAAGGGGAAGGGGAAGAAGCCAGGCAGCCCAGCACTATAAAAAGTGAAATGCAGAGTGTCAACAGTTTAAGAGACAGGCTGCAACAGGCAGAGCGAGTAGGCCAAATATGGTCTGCTACCTCGGGCTATTTTTAAGGCAGGTCTTTCAGCTGTGCTTTGGGACAGTATCAAGAGAAAGGACAGATGCTCAGAGATGATGACCAGGAGACCCACATGCCAGACAAGAAACAAAGCCCCACAGATGAAGCCTGATCCTAAAATAAAAAGGTTCCAAAGTATTAAGCTGTTTGTATTACACCACCTATTGTGTCAATTCCTTTTCCGTGCCCCTGCTCTGAGAGCTTTGAATGCTTTCCACCACACTCAAGCCTCCAGAATCAAGCTCATCCTCTGCTGATGACACCAGCCAGCCCCCCCCCTTCATCTGGGGACTTTGCTCAGCCTAGAGGAGCAAATAGGAAGGCATGGACTTTGACTACCACAGTTTCTTTTACTTAAGTTCACAGCTGCTGTTTGACCTCAGCCTTCCAGATCACTGCATATTAACTCAGCAAATCCCACAGCTAATCTCAAGTCATTCAATCCAACTTGTTTGTGAGATCCTGACAAGTTCCTGTGGGAAGATGCTCCTATGCTGCATAAGGGACCCCACTACAGACCCCATTACACTGCACCATAGCCCAATACCAACTAGATGATACTCTTCTTTCCATAGGGGACCTTTAAGTCACCCCGTATTCTGTTACTTCTGCAATTCTCCTTATCACTACGAGCCTGAAAAACCAAAAATCCACACGTCTTTTGCCATCTCACTCTGTCCTGCCAATAGGGCAGGCTTATAAGCCTTGTTCTTAAGAGCAAGGAGGGACCTGATCTGCCTGGCCCAAGGAACTGTAAAAACTATCCCACGGGAGCACAGGCTTCCAGTCAGCGGCTAAAAATCCTGCTAGCTATTCAGCCAGGGGTATCGCCTTCGCACAGATGACAGCAGCTGTCCTTGTCAGTCCCAGTAATGGGAGAGGAGGATTGTATATCACTCGTAATGAGTTTTTGCTATGTTAAAGTTAGCACTGGCATTTGAGCAAGACAACGAGATGAAGGGAAAGCTCCTTAAAGCACAGCAGTCTATTCCACATGGATTGGACATGTATGTCAAACAAGCAATAACCAGCCTGTGTGATAGACAAGATGCTTGACGTTAGCAGTAGATGTTCAAGATGAAACAACCAACCTGTTCTGCTGTATTTTAACAGCATGCTTTAGCTTGAGCAACTGCTGAGCCTTCTTCCTCCCCCTAGTTCCTACATCATTAATCAGCATACTGAGAAGGAGAAAAGTTGCAAGCAATTACATCCCAAGGCACCCCACAGAATGAAAATAAATTCATACAGTAGGGTTCCTGTACAGAGAAAGAGAGGGATCCAGGCGATCCAAAACCCAATGCATGAGAAGTGTGGAAATGCCCATGGCCAAGCTGCCCTCCCCCACTCCACACACCAATATCTGGGATGCTCTGGGTTTGAGCAGACCCTGATGCAACACCAACTGCACCCTCGCTCCTTTCTGACCATGGAGACAGACTCTGCACACTCAGCTTGCACATCTTTAACCGCGTTAAGCACTCGCACCAGACACACCCACCTGATCCCAAGAACCACAGCCACACATTACCCTGCCTGTTTCCCAGATCACCTCTCCCAGTCACGCTCCCTCCTGGCAACACCAGCTTCTCCCTGCAGTCTCCCAGCAACGCTCCCTCCCACACACAGGCTGCTCGTCCCCATCCCCAGTTGGCGCGCGCACACAGCGGGCTGCATGGAGCCGGCGCTGGCTGATGGGAGGCAGAGCCAGGCCCTGCAGCACTGTGGGGACGGCTCCTAATAAGGAAGAGGAGCAGGAGGTTTGGCAAGAGCTCACAGCCAAGGTCAGGGCTCGCATCGCTTCCATTAAAAAGAAAGGCTCTCGAGCTCTGGGCGAAGATGGGAAGAGCAAATATACACAGGGGGAAAAGGCACCGCTCCATTTTGCTCCCCATTTCCAACCTTTCATCGACCCAGCTGTTTGCTGGAGATGGGCAGCCCAGATCCTCCAGGCTCAAGCAACATGCCTTCATGACAAACTGCATTTCTGCATGCTGCAACCTGCACTGGCCTTAAGTTTTATTTCCAGCCTGATCTCCTCTCGTCTACGTTTGCATTCGCCTTAGGCCGAGGAAGGCCTTTGAAGTTCCTTTTCCACAGTATCAATGAGCTTTACTGGGTTTGTACCATCTTCTCCTCTGAGCTGAGGTGATCCCAGGATAAACCCAATGATACCTTATCAAAGCCATAGCTCGCAGTGTCAACCAGCACCCACTGCAGAAGCAGCAAGGCCCCACGCTGGGAGCCACGCACACTTGGGCTGGCACTATCAGTTCTTCCCATCACTGGCACTAAATTCACTCGGTACTTACAGGGGGGGAAATAATCTCTATGAGCCAAACACCCAACTACAAGCAAAACTGAAAGCATTAACAGATTAAATCCACCCCTGAGCACCAAAGGCTCTCACCATAAGGCTCTTTATTGGGAAGTTAAGTCTTAACAAGTGGCTTAAGGGGTGGATAAAGCTTTTCCTGGGATAATCTGCCAGCATGTTGCCCAGTGCCACTTCCAGGCCACGGGAAGAAGAAAGCAAAAAACATAAGAAGGTAAAAATCCTTGTTTGGTAAATGGACGCCTAATAGCTGAGAGGTCCTCTCTTATCTTTGCCCCCGAAGCTCCCTGGCATTTTCAGAAAGTCATTGAAAAGTGTTTTTTCTACCCTGTTAGCTTCCTGAAAGCAGAAGCATTCTGGGATTACACCTGTAATACACGTGCTCTTTCAAATCCTTCATGCTGTCAGCCTTCTAGAATTTGCCTTCGCCACATTCACATGAACCATTTCCCAATTAACTCAAGGTAACTAATCTCTCTAAGAAGAGCTGTCTTTAGACAACACCACCATGGTAAAAGCACCGTGATCTCAGGTACCATTGCGGACATTTATTTACGAGTGGAACACGCAGAAGGGGAAAGATGAGAACACAGCAATGAATCATCAGAACCCCTGGCTTTTTGCCATTCTCTCCTTTCCAAGCCTATGACTTGCTGCATACTTGAGCAGCGGACAGCCACCTCCTGCACAGCTGCCTGTTTCAGAGGCACCATTGTGCTGCCCCGTGCTTTTCCACACTTACTGCGAGAGATCCGTTCTGCGTGCTGGCTGTGGTCGTGCTCTGCTCGCCATGTGGCTGCGTGCTCCCGTAGAGCGTCAGATTGTGCTCGCTGGTCTGGCCTGCATAGTCCTGAGTGTGTGGCACCCCGTACTCTGTGGGAATCCCGTTCTGTGGGGGTGGCGGAAATGGGATGGCGGTGAATGGCTGCACCATTGCATCAGGAGTTGCTGCTGGCTCCTGGTTACCCTGGAGGAAGGAGAAAGCAGAAAGCGGCTTTATCGCACCACCAAAGACAGATGGAAACATCAGCCTGAGAAATCATCCACAATCACACACGTTCCACACCGCTCATGTAAATATCCCATCCACTGTCCCAGTCTTCTCTATCAGAAAAGCAGGCCTTGCTCCGCTGAGTCATCGCGCTGGTTTTTAATCACTGGTGAGCAACTTTCTCCTTTCTGGGTGGCACATGGAGAACCACGTATGGGGTTTGCAACTTGTACACCCCTGGAATCTCACAAAAATGCTTCACATGCAGTAAGGCATTATTTTGAAATGGGAGAGAGGTGCTGAAACTTGGGAATGGGAACACCCAGAAAAGCAGGGTGCTGAGTCCATTTCTTCCAGCCCCATCTTCACAGCTCTGCACCCCGGCACACAGTGTTTAAGGGCACACTGTTGCAGTACAGCAAGAGAAGGAAGCATACATCTGCGCAGCCCCTTTCCTTGTGCTGGCAACGATGAGCACTGAGCACAGGTGCAGCTTTTAGCACACCAACTGCACAACCCAGAAACAGCCAGCTGACTGTGCAAAATTTATCCCCAGAAGACATCTCATCCAACTACGCCTGAAAAAACCCCAGAAGCAAACCCAAAGCCTGCAGCACCGCAAGGCTGCAGCAGAGGGGACGGGAGGGAGCGGGGGTGACTTTCACGAGCCACCCGGGTGAAGGACAAGTGCCTGAACATTGAAACGCAGCCCCGGGAAGCCCAGCCTGCTGCACTGCTCCTACTGCCACAGCAGCAAAACCCACGGAGAAGATTTATGAGAGCACGGCTGCTTGATTTATGTGCATGTCAACAGACTAATCCTGATCTTAAATTTTGGCTGCTGTTCCAGCCCCTGGTCCTCCCCCACAAAGCCCAGAGGTACACCAGTGTGCTTAAATCAAAGGAGGAAAAGGGAGAAGGAGCTTGTCCCGCAAACGGGAGAGGCAGAGGGGAAATTACCAAGCAGCCTTCAGCAGAAAGCACACAGACCTCCTGCTCCCTTTTCCTGCCTGCAGCCCTCCCCTCTCAGCCAGGATGACAACCATGACGACCTCGCTTCAGGTGTCGGCCGAGTCCCCAGCCCGCTTTGTGTGCTCAGTGCCCAGCCTGCCTACCCAGGGCCATATTTCCTGGAAGAGCTGGGTCTGCTCCCCAAATCAGGGCTGATCCTGCTTCATTCATGCTTACTCTGTCTCCTTCCCAGCCCCAGCAGTGGGGAGCTGCTGGCAATCTCAGCCCATGCCCAAAATCTGCAGGGCCTTACCCACACTCTGTAATACCCAATCTCTAGCACATTCCCATACAGCCCTGCTCCACCAGTTTCTTTTGTGTAACACTGGAGCCAAATACTAAACTGTTTGGGTTTTTGTTTGGTTGGGTTTCTTTGTTGTTTGTTTTTTTTTTTAATTTCACTTCAAGAACTGCTACAATTAGCCCCAGAAAGATGCCACAGCAGAAACTATTTCCAACCTTCTTAGAACGAACCAGATTGACGAGCCTGTGGTATCCCTGATAGGAGGAAGAAAATGTTAATTAGCCACCAACAAAACCTATTATACCATCTTCCCAACAGCGTGGGGTTGCTCCTTAAAGGACATACTCCAGCGTTTTGTTTAATCTCACTCCTTGACTACTTAAAATGCCAGCCCACAAACCTCATATCATCTTATTTTCAGCATTCTCCCACCCCCAGTTAACACAGCCCCCCTTCTAGTTTGAACACTTCTCAAGCTTTTAAATATTTTCTCTCCCTTCTTCAATTATCTACAAGTGTTTGAAGGATGAAAAATGCTATCTCTCCCTCTCTCTCCTATTTCTTGTGGTGTTTTGATAACACATTTATTTTAAGCTTAATCACATCTCACAAGCCAAAATAGCCTGACAACTTTATTTATTACTTCTCTCTGACCTCCCTAAGATTTTTAAATAAGGGATTTTTAGTGTAGAATGCAGTGTTTTAATACCATTCTAACTTCAGGGTTGTTTGTTTTTTTGTTTTGTTTTGTTTTTTTTCTAATCTCACATTTATAATAAAAAATATTAAAGTACTAAAATGCAGAAATCGTGTCTCAGGTTATCTGTAAATCTATCGCTATTATGCTTGCCCAGGTTTCATCATCCCAAGGAGTACCTGTATCAGAAATTATTTTTCCTCTTGATACGATTACGTACACGTTTCCCGTCTAATTACTTTTTAACATTTTAATTTCCTTCAGTGCTTTAGAATCACTCTTCCTGTCCCTGCTCGTGTCTACAAAGGAGAATGCCTGCTGTGCTCCCTGCAGGTTTCACGGTATACCGATACCCTCCTCTTCTGCTGCTCTGCCCAATTTCAGCATTTACCCAACGCTTTGTATTTTCAAGAACACGAACAAAAAACCCCATTTATACTCCAACACAGAACCTGAACTCCTTCCCCTACCTCCGACCTTTAGCAGAAGGTCCTGCGGCAGTCAGAAGCGCTGATATTCCCACGTCCCAGGAGGCACAAAGAGCTCCGAGAAAACCCTTAACGAAGGCATGCAGGAGGGAGATGCAACTAAGAGAGCCGAGATGGAAGTATTTTGTCTATACTGTCTCAACAACATGCCTCCCTGCACTACCAGCGCTGCCTGATTTAGCTCATGAACCTCTCAGCATCATGACTCAACATCGACAGACTGAGACGAATATGTCAAAGAGTAGTCACCATCCCCAAACGCACACACAGATGCCATCGCGGGACAAAGAAAGCTCAGCTGCAGTTCCCACTAATTACTGCTGCTATCAACTTGTGCGATAGCATAAAATGAACCTAATTAACGTCCAGGCTCGGACAGACTCTTCTTGCAGCCACAACACGAGATGGATGGTGGTCTCCAGGAAGGAAGCTAAAAGGGACATCCAGCTGCAGGAACAATTTTGGCAGCTGCAGGTTAGCAAAATCCCTCCTTGAGTTCATATCACCACATGTCAACCTAGCCGCCATCCCATGCCCACCAAGCAGGGATGGCTGCTCAACACAACTGCAAATCAGAATAATTAACCAAATATACACTCCTCAGAAAGGAAAAAAGCCTCAGTACAACGCAGTAACTTACAATTCAAAGAAAACCAGAAACCCCTATGTTTTATACTCGCTCAGCTCGCTGGCTCCCACAGGAAGCACTGGCACAGCAGGCAGGGATTCAGAGCAGCTGCCCTCCTGCAGAGATCTGACATCTCTCTCACCAGCGCACCTCACCCAGGGCACCAGCGAGACACAGGACACCAGCCCAGGTTCCCAAACCTACAGAGCTAAGGCCATGTCTCGAGGTGTCAGCTTCCCTTCTTTGGGCTGTGGTTTCACCTACAGCTCATTCCACGCTTTGTTCGAAAAACAATTTAGCTAAGCCAGCGAAAAATCCTAAACAGGGACACATCTTTAAGAGCTGATGCACACGTACCTTAATTAACAAGCTCTGCAGCTCCAAGCTAAGCAGCCAGGCAGCACACACACTAGCGTAGCAGTACCTTGCAGAGGGGAGGAAGCCAGGGACGCCTCAACCAGCAGATCGTGGTTCCGCAAATGTGATTTCAGATGAATTCTTTCAGCAGACAGCAGGTGGTGATCCAAGATCACGGCACCGAGCGTGAGCACACAAACATGCACAAAGGCCTCCCACTTCCATAAAGCTGTCAGCTAACAAAGATCAGTTTATTTTGTGAGGGGCTGGTTTTGTTTTGTGCACTGGAGAAACAAGTGTAATTAGAGGGACGTGAAAGGAGCCTCGGAGTGAGGCAACCGTGGATCCCTTCTGCGCTGGTATGCCAGTATTTGCACAGATAGGAAAGTGTAATTGATTAAAATGACAATTTTGGTAAATCTGACCTGGTGCCATTTCCACATGGACAGCTCCACGTGAAGTGCCACAAGCTCTACATTATCCACTACCTTATGATAAAGACCCGTGAGCTTCAGAGGAAGGTGCAAGGCAATGCTACAGCACGTACACATCAAGTAACCTCCCCAAAGTACCATTCAGCTCAGGAAAACCCTCAAAGCACTGTAAGAGACGGAGCATGGGAAAGAGGGGGGGAGGCGGGAGGGGTGAAGCCCACTGTTGACAGGTTCGCCTTCACCATGCCTGTATGATTAAGCCTGGGAGGAGCTGCCTCCCATCTAGCTGGAGGCAATTAAGGTGTTTGTGACAACCACTGTGCTCCCAGCTACGGCTGTTTGCTCTCCACACTACCCTAATCCCTTCCGTAAATAGCAAAAACACTCTTAGCTCCCATCTGCAGAGACAACAGCTCTACCCACCCCACGCTGCCCCTCACATGGACAGAGGAACCCACACCATTCCCCTCTGAGCAGGTCACAGCTGGCTCAGGGGGAACACAGCACACCCCCCCACCCTCCCCAGGCCCTTGGCACTGAGGTCCCGTTGGCTCCACCCTCTGTGAGCCCTTTCAGCACGTACCCCAGAAGAAAAAACAACCAGACTTGCTTTTTATCATCAGGTTAGTTATGCTCCCAGCTGAGAGCACTGAAACATCTTGGCAAAGGGCAAGGAAAGCAGGAGCCAGAACGAGGAGGGGGTGGAGGAGCAGGGAGGGAAGTGCTGGGGGACATCAGTGGTTCTCACAGACCCCGAAACTGAAGCTCTGATTTCTCAAAATCATCCTTCTGCTCTTCAGGTCATGAAGATGTTCAAACGTAAGCAACGTGCACAGGATGATTAGTGAAGGCTTTTTTGCTCCCCACATCCTGCTGAACACTGACCTAGCCATTGGAACTCCTCGGGAACCCAAAAACATCGTACAAGCTCTTTACCTCCAAACACAGACATTTCACTCCAGTTTCTGAATGGGAGGAGTTCTAAAACGTAAGAGAACAAAAACCCTATCAACCAGTCTTTTTGCAAGCAAAAAGTCTATGGAAGGAAAGCTGAAAGATGGAAAGGATATTACAAAGCTAAAAGGAAGGAAAGCGAGAAGAATGAAAAAGGACAAATATCCTAGAAAGCAAACATGATTTCCCCACAAGCACTTACTGACTGCAACCCCCAGGGACAGTACAGAACAACTCCAAATACAGTTACTACGTAACCATCCCCTGGTACCACTCTGTACAAACCTCTGCTGGAGCCCAGGGGTGCGTGGTCCTAACTCAACACCCACACCACAAAGGCACTGCTGTGACTCCAGGGCTCGGGGCTGGCATGCCTGCCTGGTGACCCAGATGGACAAAAATCAACACTTCTTTCCTTAATGCGGACTGATCATAAAAGGACCTTGAGGAAGAGCACAATAATGGAGGGTTCGGGATCTGATTTACAACATGCTGGGGATTTCAACCCTTACACCCAACAGCAACCCCTCCTTAACCCTCCCAGAAGCAATGCTCTACCTATGGGTAGTTTTGCAAGAGTCCAATGGAGTTCTACAACAGTTTTGTTAGAAGTTGATAGGCACACAATTGTGTGTGGGTTTTTTGCTGTTTTTTTTTTTTTTTTTTTTTTTTAATTTAAACTTTGAGCAATCATTTTAAGGATGCTCTTTTTCAATTGGTTCAACTTAAGCCTAACTGAGCTGACCATCCACCAAAATAACTGCCTGCACACAGGCAGGCACTCATCTAACCATTTAAAGGCATGTTTCCTCCAACTTCCTGGAGCAAGCTTGTACTGGATTATCTAATCTTCTCCTTCCTTTTCCTTGATACGTAAAGCAAGGCAAGAGTAAGTTATCTTCCAGTATCATTCCAGGCCACCAAAAACTGTTCTGCAAAAGAAAACAGCTGGCTTTTTCGCCTTTTTTTTTTTTTTAAAGGCATTAAAGTACTTATAGATAAGTTCAAGCCTCACTTTCGTAGGAAAGGAAAAAAGAAAATTACAGTCTTATCTTATTGCACTACCCAGGAAGCACTCGCTCACCCCAACACTGCCATTTCTCCCAGTACTACATAGCTAGGGCAATGCCAATAAGGCCCAGAGCTATGCTGGCTTGCCAGCCTGAAACATAGCCATCAGCTTTCGGATTTTACTACTCATTTGCTGCTCTTGAAATCTATGTTATCCCTCCCCAGAACTAAAAAGAAAAAATACACAAACTAAAAAAGTGAAATGTTACTGGCAAAGGCATCCTACCAAATGCTTTCAATCAATTCACACACTCTGGCGTCGATTAGGAAGAGAAATGTGCTTTGTGAGACCCCATCAAGGCCTCAACATCTGTTTCCATTCTACATTAGAAATGAAACTACCTCTGAACATTACAGGGAAGAAGGGGGGGGGGGGGGGCTGAGAACGAAGGAAAAAGGTCACCAGGATGGATGCCTCCTAAGCAGAAAAGCCAGCAGGCAAACAAAAGGCCAGGTTCACGTTTTTGCTCTAGACCAGTCCTTCAGCATCTGCCCTGGCCATTTTCTTCCCAGCTCTGCAATCCTCTGTGAACACTTCCCATTTGGCATTCGTTGTCAAACGTTCTAGGGAGACTGATTTCCATAAAACGACCAGCTTTCAACAAATCAGCACAAAACACAGCCTCCGAATAGGCAGCCATCTAGTCGCACACTAATCCAACAAGCACCCGGCGCGGTGGAAGCGTCCCCATACGAGTGGGATTACTTTACTGTTGGGCGAAGAGGGTTAGGTTTCTTCTTCGGGACCAGAATTGAAATGAACCACAACTAAGGCACAGCGCACTGCAGATGTGTCACGTATGTTTAATCCGAGCTAACTGCCATCAGCTTTGCAGCGGATTAGCAAACTGATCACACTTGCATGAGTGTGGATTCCCATGCTGGGAGGCAGCAAGGACCGAAGGCTGGAAGTGGGGAAGAAGCACAGTACTGGCTCTGCTGGGAGCGGTCAGTGTCTGCACTGGATAGACTGCATCCTCCTGCGTGGATCTAAGGCAGCACAGTGCTGGTTTTCTGCCTGTCCCAACTACTAACCGGCAGCTCCTAGGTGCTGCTCAGGAATAAGTGCTGCAGAACACAGGAATGCCTATAGGGAAGACAATCCCACAGTAGCTCTCTACCAGGACATCAGGGTGGTCCTGCAGTCTTCGTTTTAAGGAAGACTGCAGCTCTCCAGGTGATGCTGTATTTCTGAAAACCAGCATCCTCCTCCCCAGAGCTGACCAGGGACGTGGGCTGGACTGAGCAGCAGCCATTCACCTCATAGCCCTGCTCTGTGGAAGGAGCTGTGTCCCACTATCCACAAGCAGATCACCAAACCACACTGCATGGAGGGTTATTCTTGCAGCCTCGGGAATTCAGACTTCGTTCCTGAAACGTTAAACCCTTAAGAAGCTCATTCAACCCCTCTGAAAGATTTGTATCTACTTCAGTCACAGGAATCTTTCAAAGCCCTTACTACGAGACATACCTATCTGCAAATAGACTTCCAGATCTCTCTCTATACCTGGTGCTCTCCTAGGAAGGGTTTTGAAGACGCCTTCTGGCACACAGCTCTCCTCCCCAGTTGCAGGAGCTGTGTGATGGTGCCGCTTTAAGCTGGTTTAGCTAGAGGATGAACAACCTGGGAGAAAATTAAAACCTCAATGCCCAGTTCAGTCATCTCCATTTGTATCACACAGGCCTCTTCTATCCCCCCATCTCACCAGGCAGCACTAGCCCTCCCCTCCTGCCTGCCCGCCCTGATTCCAGCTCCTCCCAGAAAAGCTGGCAGACGAGGAGGAGGAAGGGAGAAAATGCAGGGAAGGCGAGCACATCTGGAATCAATTGGGAAAGCTCTGAATGCCTCGGAAAGAACTGCAGAGCTGGCAGAAAGCAGAGCAAGAAGTCGTGCTTTCAGACGTGACTATGGAGCAAAGGTGGAGGACGAGACGTATACAGCATACTGAAACAAAATCAGAGCTCCTCCTGAGGTTCTCTCTTTTCCCTCCCCCCACCCCCCTCCTCCCTTTTATGAAGGCAGCTAAATCTCTCAGCCCTGTCACTGCTGCTGGCCCATTGCGGGGACAGCCACAATTCAGCACTGAACAGACGGGCTCTGATGCACACAGCTCCAGCCAAGGCAAACGAGACTCATCTGTGACTCAAGTGCCAGGGTAACAAAGCAACAATATTATAATCAATCTGCTGTCGGGGTGCGGTGGGGAGGAAATCTGTGACTTGGCATATGCTTGAGAACAGAAATTTGACAGTTTAGAAATGCAGATTCCTTCCCACAATAACTTTCCGTTCCAGTAGTGCATTCTCCTATCTTCTGTTACTTATTTGTTCCAAAATGAGTTTTCCATTTTCAAGGAAGGCTCCATTATGTATCCTGGAAAGCTGGGACGCTGGAAAGGAATAGGGGGTCACTAAAAAGCAACTCACCAGAGCAATAGCCTGAGTGAAAGGCACGAGTATCACCTGGATATAGTACCACCAAGAAGGAAATGGGAGCAATATTACTTCAGCTCACGGTCCTGTCCAGATGAGAAATGGAGTACACACTTCCATATGCACATCTTTAAAAAGGGAATTAAAAAAAAAAAAGAAACAAAACCAGGAAAAAAGCCACAAAAGTGACCACAAATCCAAACCAAACTGTGGCTATACACTGAAAAACTTGAAAACCCCAATCCATTTTTCTTATCATTAAAAAAAAATAATAAATTAAGTGGCAACTGATTATTTTGGGAAAGTATATTAATGGTTAGGAAATAAAACCAAAAGACAGCAACAAAACAAACACTGGGCAGTAACAGTATTTAACCTAATGGGCAAAGGCATCAAGAAAACCAATAGCCAGGAGCTGAGTCTGATAAATTGAGCTCTGGTAAAAGACATCATTTTATTTTGCTTACTGATTTCCTAAATAGCAGTCCTTAAGTTGGCCAGTGAGAAGAATTCGTGCCTTTTTGCTGAGAGCTCTCCCAAGTTCAAAGCAGAGGCATCAGGGTGAGGCATAAGGGCCTACAAGGCAGATGCGGCCAGAAGAGACTATCTAAAGGCAGATCTGTAGGACCATGTTCTGGAAAGCTAGAAAAAGCTGGTGGAAGTCAATGTGCAAAGGAAAGCAGGTGAGACCGAGCAGCAGGCGATTTTGTCAGGAAAACGGCACGGTCTCACTGAGAGGAACAAGCCACTGGAAGCACGGCTGCAGTTCTGTATACCAGCTGCTGTGATAAACCATCCATTGGCCTCAGAAGAAGTGACTCCGTTTCCTTCCCCGGCTGCTGTGAGATCCAGCATGTCACAGCCAGAAGTTATCCCAAACAATAGCCTTCTGTTCAGCCACAAACCGAGAGAGCCTGCCTTGGATCAGCCCAAGCAGGATACCCAGTGCAGGAGGAGGCTGCAGCATATGGCCGAGGCGGGCAGGCAAGGGACCGTTCTTCCAGCACAGCCCACAGTTACACCACATTAACTGTGGTTGGAATGCACCTGAAAGCTGCTTTATCCCACAACAAGAGGTCCTGCTGACATGTAACGCGTATTATTGCCACAACCCGCTTGATTATGCTCAACTTTTAGAATGCCCCCACATAAGCTAGCATAATAGCTGTTTATTTACACACCATGGATGTCAGGTAGCTCAGGAAAGACGTCCCCTTTCCTTCTAAGCCCTTACAAAGCCTCTTCCCCCCCAGGCCTTTCAGCTAAGGTGTGTTTACCAAATTCCTGTTGCAGCCAGCAACCAGCTCAGGCTTCTCCTGCACACAGGCCACCTGCACATCGCCAGCACAGCAACGCCTTGGGCATTCATTTTAACAGCAAAAAGGTAACGAATATTCTGATTCGACTACTGCTTCTTACTGGCAGTCACACTTTTAAGCTGCTATATATTACTGAAGCTGAATCGATAAACTTAAGAGCTGAATTGATAGAAGAGCTCCTCATTTTGACAACATGCCCACCAGCACCTGCAGCCCCATTAGTGTGTCACTATGCACGCTTCCATGACATTCACCCCTTGGTGGCTCTCAGAGCCCTTCTCCCAGCTTGTCTGCCAGCTTGCACCTCCAGAAGAGCAGAGAAGAGACTACAGAGGACCGGAATTGATCCAGCCAGTCAGCTCCCTTCTGCCTGTAGCACCAGGCTGCACAAAGCCCAGAGACGTGGGCTTGGAGAAGAGCATCAGCATCTGGCAACCAGGAGCAGCACCCCACGCCCAAGCCAAGAAGCAAGTCTTTGGCACAAAAAGAAAACACTGGAGATGCACGCCTGGCTGCTTCTGTCAATCCGTGGGGGAGGGGGAATGCCCAATATTATTATTATTTTTTTTTAAATATATATATTTTTATCATATTACCAAGAGGAAATGCCAAGGACTGCTGCAGCCCCTGTCCCTTGAGGCTCTGCTGCTGCCATCCGGCTGCGCTGCCTTTGCAGCGATGAATATTTAAACAGGGCAATAAATATTTCAGAGCACATCCATCCCGATGAGAAGTCTATTAGAATAAGAGAGAGGACACAAACATGCAGGGCCACGGCTGCTCCCTGCTCTGCCCTGACCATCTCCTCTCCCTCCAGCCCTCAACAGGCACCTGAGCGCCTCAAATATTCATGAGCACAGCTCCCGTTACCGTCCAAACACACAAAATAACACAAAAAGGTAAAAAGGTGCTCCACTTCCCAGCAAGGTGTCCTCCTACCTCTCACAGGGCCGCTGGCTCTGGGGTGCAGCAATCACACGCTGGGAGAATTTGCTTTACACCCCCATAGTACACCCTGAGAGAGCAACAGAAACAAAACCACTAAACCTAAAAGCTTGGTGCCCGGTGGAGCAAAGAAGTGTGAAAGCCCATCTCTTTCCCCCGCAGCTCCTCTCCTTCATTTAAGTGGTGCAGTCACGCTGGTGTTTCTCGGTCACTAGCAGCTCTGCTTGGCTCTCTGCAGGATGCTAACAGATGCACAGAACTTTGCTATCACTGGAATGAAGAAAATTGGCTAGAAAACAGGTTTAGGACATAACAGAAAACGCTTTCATTTAATCAGCTGTCATCTTCATGTCACTCATGTTAAGGGGGGCTATTTTGACTAGCACAGCACTAAAAGCTTGACTTTTTTTTTTTATTTTTTAAATCACATCCATTTTTGTTCCCTTAAGAAAAAAGTTCAGGGAGCAACACAAATTTTGAAAGAAATCAAAATCCCGTATAAGGCACTTGTGGCCCTGTAAGTATGTAAGATCCTAAACAAAACACACAGCCACGCTCAGAACCGGACTCCCACAACAGCCTCCAGTGCTTCCCTTTCCAGATTCACGAGACATACAACACTGACTGGTCAGACAACAGGCAGGGAAGGTTGAGAAAGCTGAATTAAGCCTGTCCTGCAAAAAGGTTGGATATTAGGAAAAACTTCTTCCCAGAAGGAACGGTATTGCAGTGGCACAGGCTGCCCAGGGTGGTGCTCCAGAACCGTGTGGATGTGGCACTGAGGACACGGTCAGTGGGCATGGTGAGGATGGACTGACGGTTAAACCAGGTGATCTCAGAGGTCTTTTTCAACCTTAATGATTCTATGAAAGGAATGCCAAGAAGACACACTCACGAGGAGCAGACAAAGGGTTTACCTGAGAAAGGGACAAGGCTGGGCTGCCATAACCCACAAGTGATCTGCACTGGGCCCTCTCCTTTCTAGGGATGTGCTTCCATTGCTTTGAAGGGAACAGCTGGGTTTTAACTGCACACAGAAACAGCCTTGTAGATATTAATAAGCTTCCCACTGCAAGGCAGAGCCTCACACTACTTCCATGTTTTTTCCCCTTGACCAAGACAATACCCAACAGCTGCACAAGCCTGTTCAGGAAAGCCAGCTTCATATACATGAAATCCTCTCTCACTGCCCTACAACCCTGCAGAAATTGGTTCCAGAGCGAAATATTGAGCTGTCGAATGACAAAACTTCTGCAGATAGTATTTTAAGGAGCAGTCAGATCAATCACTTGCCACCTCCCTCCATCCCTCCCAGATCACAGCTCCTGGAATACCAGCAGCACCACCACCAAAAAGACACTGTTTATATTAAAAATATAAAATAGCAATCACAGCAGTGTAGTCCAGAGAGTGACAACAATCCTGCTGCTTTGCCAGCAGTGAGTGCCAGGATTTTACAGTTCTGCTCCCAACCACCACCACCACAAATGTCCCTTTGTATCACCGAAACCGAAAAAGGATCCAGTAAGAAGCCAGACCCAGCCTGACCCTGAAAAAACACCTTGTGCTCTTCTATCCTATTAAGGGACCTCATGCACAGTGTAAGCAAAACACACTGGAAGCTAAGCAATTACCTCACCGAGTAATTTAGAGCAGGAGCCACCATTTTGCAGCAGACATCAAAATAACGAGTGCTCCTCTGCTGACAGTGCAGCTGCGCTTTACTCTCGTGATGGGCCAAGTGCTCACCAGCACACTAAGGTGGAAAGAAGGCACCCGACTCCAGCAAGAAAGGAAAGATGAAGTTCATTAAAACACAAAAAGAAAAGCGTGAGGAAGGATAATAACATTTAATCCCGTGGCTCCCGAGGACCTCTCATGACTCAGAAAATAAATGTAAACAGATGAAGAAGTTAATTTGGATCATATCAGCCCTAATGGCACACAAATGGCAGAGCAGGCACCCTGGGGAGAGGGAGGGAGAGATTTGCCGTAGATCAGGTTACTATCACTGACAGCTGACCTAAAGCACCACAAGATTTCAGCAGGCTCTGCCAACAGTTTTCAAAGGTGCAACTGCCTCCTTTAAGGGATGAGATGTGAAACACTTGATATCATAACTGAGAATAAGAAGGAAGGAGTTCCTGGAGCATGAAAGCACAAGTGGTCAAGATGATAATCCTCCGGTTTAGAAGAAGAACAATTAACTGAAAGCAAGAAATAAGCTTAGGCAAACAGTTTCTTTCAAGACGTAGAAGTTTTGAGCCAAAGCAATGAGATCACTAGGAACTGGAATTGTTTCTTCCTGGTCTGAAAGCACGGCGTGGCATAGGGACAGGCAGTTGCTTTGCCCCACAAACATATTCCTTCAAAACAGAGTGACCAAACGCACTCATGCCTTGGGAAGCCGAAGACCCAGCTGGGCCAGCACAGCCCACAGACATACTCCATCACTGTCAAACTTGAGATACATTCTTCAGTTTGTCCAGAACTACCCTCAGCACTTGGTTTTAACTTTATCTTGCCTGAGCTTCTCTGTTTTGCTGGAAGTGACAGGGCGGGCAATACTGAGAACTTCCAGGGCTAGCCAGGTGCTGAACAGATCACTGCTCCAATTCACACCGCTGTTCTGCAAGATCTTCTCCAGTTCCACGTAACCAGGCTGATAACACTCTGCAAACGGGTCATTTGTCTGCTACTAAATTTGCAGTGAGAGCTGACGTTCAAAAGCGGCCAAAGACAGCGCCATTAATAGCCTATAGCAGCCAGAGTACTGCTCCATGAAGTCCTTCGCTTTCCTGCATCTTCAAAACAAACTAGGAGATTTAACAGGAAGGCCAGCGCACACAAAAAATCAGCGCACACTTCAAATCCAGAAATTAAACACCAGTGTTTATTCAAGAGAGCAACACTCCAAAAATCATTTAAGATGAACATGCGATGACAACCTATCACTGCTAGCACTTCCCCTAGCATGCCTACAATGTAAAGCCTTTCCAGAACCCTGGAATTCCCTACTATGGTGTAACCAGGACTACTTTCACATTGCAGCTGTGGTCTATTTTTGGTGACCACAGAGGGAACAGTGTCAGCAGCTTCACTGCTTTGTGCTCCGCTTCTGCTGGACACTGCTGTCATCACACTGCAGGAAGCAACGGACTCGGGAAGGTGGAACAGATGCACTTAAGGGCAACTCCTAAAGCACTTCAGCTGCACGTCTGTAGGCGGCCCAGCCACATGTTCACGCTTGGGCAATGCCCACAGAGAGGCAGCCAGGAGATCCAGCATGCTCTGCACATCAGCCACAGGAGACTCCTTTCTGTCACCAATTTAACTTTCTCCAAAACTGAGATCAGACAGCATCTCAGAACAACCGTGCAGCAACGCACTGAGTCTCACAGCCAACCCAGAGCCCTACCACGCTTCAGAAAACACTCCACTCCTTGATAACCCACCTAGAAGAATGAACTTTATCTTCCTTCATGCTCTTCCACGGTATTAAGAAATTCCTATTAGTCAGCTCCTGCTGTCCTTCCCCTCCACGTGACACATCAAGCAGCTCAACGCCTCGTAGCCTCCCTCTCTGGCTTTCAGGGCACTTGTGCGTTATGCAGCAGATCGGAAGCACGGCTTCTATCTGATGGAATGGGAATGGGCCTGGCACGCATCCCCCCCTCAGCGAGCTGGAGCCCTCAGCCCCCAGCACAGCTCTCTCCTTGCTTCTGTACCACGCTCACTGGAACTCCCGCAGCTCGTTGTCAGAGCTAATTAAGTGTATCGCTAACGGCAAAAAATAAAAACCCTGAGAAATCACATTTGAGCCGAAAGCTGAGAGGGACAGTTACGTCACTGCCTCCTCGCAGAGGGCTGATTCTGGAGGACCCTCAGTGCAGCCAAAGCTCCCACTAGGCTTCCTAAAGCTACAGCTTCAGAGCTGATGGAAAATGCAGCTCAAAGATCCTTAATCTGATTTAACATGATCTATTTAGATTCTTCTCTCACTTTCTGACAGTGCATCAAGACATCGGCTGCAATTTTTTTTTTCCACCTTTCCGAATTCACATTACTAGATAACTCCTTCTCATATCCCTTGCTGTATTTTAACCAACAACAGCTTTGAAGCCTTAAAGGGTCCCTTCGAAACTTAATTCTTAGGATGTAGGTTGACAGCAGGTTCTGGATGACCTAAACTCTTTGTGCCACCAAGACCCTGACTGCATCCTGCATCATACTCATACAGAAGGTAATGAGGACAGCGATCCAGATGAGAACTAATCCTACTACAACCAAGTGAGAAAGTAAATTAATAGTGGTCCAGGAGCAGCATCACCACGCAGCAGAAGACACAGTCACTGAAAGTCTTCAGTGAAAGATTGAGCTAATCATGAAATGGCATTTTTTGGAACCCCCAAAGATGGCACTCGATGGTAAGCATGGCACTAAGCACACTTCAGGCACTTTATTGATTGCCTTTAGCACATGCTCACTCAGAGCCTGTCCTGTACAGACACCTGGAGCAGAGAAGCACATCAGGCTCCCCCAGAAGCCTCCAACATTCCCATTTCCTTCCACACCTTACCATTTAAGACACACCAACTTCGTCACAGATGTCTAAGCTCACCCAACCCCACCACCAAAACACAAGCCTCAAAACCAAACGTATGTAAGAGGGATTCCTAGAAGTACTTTTTCCTCCCCTTGCACTGCTTTAACACAGAGAAGAGCTTCATCCTACAACAAGGAGAGATGGAGACCTGAGAATGGCTCTGTGAACCAATACTGTAATCAAATTTAACAGTTTCATCATGCACACAAAGAAAGATAAGGGAGAAAGTTAGAGCAAACCAATGCCCACAAGATATTTGAACACTGAGCAAAGCCACAATGCCTTTACCGTCCAACCAACAGCCACAAATAGGCTGATTTACTAATTCCACCAAATGTCCATGCTTCTCCTCTATCTCCTGATTCAGGCTGGAAGGATCCTCCACACGATAACACAGATTTAGGACTCTTCCTATTGAAATTCTCAAGTCCTTCTCCCAGCTGCCCTATTTATCTAAATTACATTTTACAGAGCTGGAAAGGACAGAAGTTTGAAAACAAAAGCCTTTCTTACTTCTGCTCCCTAATATTCGTGAGTTCTTTGCATAATTATTTCGTTCTGATAACCCCTTTTATATGCCATACTGAACAACAGCAAAAATAAGAAAAGCTACAAAGAACAACAAATCAAATTAAGGGTTCTGCTATTCATTGAGGGTACATGAGACAAAGGAAGACTAGCACTACCCAAGAAATCAGACCTCCACTCCAAGGCATTTTTAAATTGGTCTCTAAGTAATTTGAAGCAGATTTTGCTATTAGGACTGGAGGCAGAAGGCAAGCTTCACAATAAGGGGCCTCAGTGAGACCCGATAGGTGAGCGATGGTCTCTCTGCACTGTACAGGGCAACTTCTGATTACCTAAATCTTAGTTAATCAAAAGCAGTTACGTGAAAGTCAAATATGCCCTCCAAGTCAGATAGCTCAGTGAGACCAGGACTTACAAAGCAGGTAGAAAGCCTGAACTCCCCAGTACTAATACTAGAGACTTTGAATTTTAAGCAGGACAACTGGGAGTACAGCTGAGAGGGTTTTAGCAGTATCCCAGCCTCCCAGCCCAAGGGCAGCCTTCAGAGGCTGCTGAAAGATTACCTTTGCAATTTCTTGGGACATTTTTGGTGTCTCCCTGCACCCTCAGATTACAGGATACTTAGACTGCAGTTCCACTTTGGTATTTACAGACTGACTACTTGGGGAGAAAGTCTCCATTACAGGCAGAGCTGGTAGTGGCACCTATTATTAAGGCTGCTGATTCTTCCCATTGTAAGACCCTGCTTCCAGTTGCTTACAGCTCCAAAAAACATCCAAACTCTTACATGTGCCATCTGCATTTTCATTTGGGTTCAGTAACACTTGGTTTTGCTCATATCTTACATTTTATTAACCTAGTTTGCTGCCAAAGCTACACATGATGGTCTAAAAAAAAGGATAAAGGGATTAAAACCAAAATCCAGCAAACACAGTCTGTAGCAAAAGCAAGAAAAAAAAATCTGTTCTCTGTATTTATCATGGAAGGAACAAATACAGACAAAAAGTTTGACATGAAATATTAGGAAAGATTTACTATTGCACAGAAAACAAAGGACTCGGAGTGTCAGGGCAGACAACAGCTCCACAAATGTTTTAAGGCAGGTTGCTCAAGCCCTCCACAGCAACAGTTTATATGCCATCAGCTGAATCAGAAAATAGGAACGCTCCTGAGGACTACTGGCAGTGCCACTCATGTCTCATTTTCTGTGATTTCATGCTCCACTTCAGGCCTCATCCACAGCTTACAGGAGACACAGGACACACCAGATGTCTGGAGATCAACAACAGCAGAAGGATGACCCATCTCTTGCACTTTTAACTCTCCCCTTTGTAGGGATCAAGTAGCATTGCACAGCAGTTACCTACTCCAAATGCAACACAATAAAACAAAACAAAACCCAACAATGATCGATAAGTGTAGAAGAAGGAAAGTAGATTGGGACAAGAAGCCTGCGAGCCAAGAGGACACATAGTTACTGGAGAAGAAAGAGATGAGGAAAGATTCGCTGCAACAGGAGCAGGAAACGATGGATTCAGATGGGAGAAGCTATTGACTGGAACTCACGAGGAACGAGTGAGAAGATCCATCTCACCTCAGTAATTCACACCAGAGTCACATGAGGATGGAAGAGAAGGGAAAACACGCCTATCCATGCATGCCCAAAGCCTAAAACTGAACCTTATGTTGCAAAAAGTCACCATTCTTCCACTGTCAGCAGATCTATAAAACCAACTGGCAAACACACATCAAGCCGGCCTGTGCAGAAAACGACAGCTAATTACACATTCAGGGTAAGTGGCAGAGGTCTGTGGGATGCATCTGGAATGGCCAACCCTGCTACTGATACAGGCAGAGGTCATCATGGTGCCACATGGACTGGAGCTGGGGGGATGGGAGGACAGCCGTCTGGTTTTTCTTTCCCTTTTTTTTTTTCTTTTTGGTGGAAAAAAATAGCAGGCACTCATGTGATTAAAGACCATCAGAAATAGACACAGAAATACAGAGAGCAAACAAAGGTTTCCTTCCCAACTTAAAATATGGAAATACCCTAGATCTGAAGTGCCTTCCCATTACCATCTCGATACTCTCAATTCAGCTCATGAATAATGTTGCTGAATCGTATCAACAGACAGTTTTGCAAAGCAATAAAAATAAATCCATCCAATATTTCAAACAAATCACGCTGTTGAACAGACCCTGCATTTGTCCTATTTTCTTTTCTAGATGCAAAGCACACTACTTTTACACAGCTTTCACTTGATCATTAATTGCTCTAGCTTCTGGGAACCCTACAAAAGCAGCCTATCCATCTCCAGTCTCCACTGGTCATAGCAGAGCGACCTCGAGCAGCCCTGCAAAAAACCATCCCGCATGGCATAGCATCACAAATAACTCTGCAGGAGCAAACCAAAATGCTTTTTGGTTACATCTTTCTACTCAGACTCCAGGAAGGAGTACCTGACTACATCAAGTATTATTCAAGACTGTACTGAGGCAAAACAGCCACTTCCTCTCGAGTATTTAGAGGAATGCCCTTTAGTGAATTCTGTGACTTTGCAGCTGGGGGGGGGGGGGGGAAATAGGTCAGACATTTTACCTGAAGCAGTTAATAAGCTCAGAACCCAGAAAATATAGAAAAACAAACAACAACAACAGACCACCTCCCCTCCCTCCCCCACAGCCATCTCTGCACTGGAATTAGACAGAATGTTATAGTAAAAGGATGGTCAATACTAATTAAATGCACTGGAGCCATCATAAACGAACAATTACAGGGAAAGGCATTACTGATATTAAGGGCTCCCTCCTTCTCGACCTCCAGATGAGGATATTTTGGGTAGCTCACCACAACCTTCTGCACTAATCTAGATACTTCACAAATTATCAGTTCCTAAGATAGCAGCAAAACAGCACTGCACGGCCTCTTCATCTGAGTAGGACAGCATGCACCGTGGCAAACCCATGCCCCCTCCCATCCCAGCTCCCAGGTACGTGGGATCAGCTTCCCAGCCACTTGCAGAAGAAATGCACTGGGGAGCAGCGAGGTCCTTTCTAAGACGGGGACTTAAGGAAATGGCACTGCCAGATCAGGTTTCCTTTGCGTTGCTATCCCTCCTAGGCGATGCTACATGCCATTTCTGCCATCCCGAGGCTGCCCCGTGAGTTTGCTTTTACTAGAGCACATCTGAAAACGCTCGGATCAGGTGATGCAGGGAAAAAAAGACATTAAAAAAGAAAAAAGAAAAAACAGACGCTCACTGGCCTCTGACAGACCTCACTGATTTTTAAGCCCTTAAGGATAAGCCCTTCTCCACCAGCAGTTAAATCCCTAGGCATCCCAACAGTTACAGACACATTCCATAGGCCCACATCAAACAAACAAGTCCTTACATCAGGGCAAGCGAGCTGCAGATCCATCCTTCAATCTCCGGGGGAGATTCTCCTGGAAAAGGGCCTGGCCACGACTCCTCTCACACAAACCTCTGCTGCTGACATGGTGCCCGCAGCGCTAAACCGAAGTCCTACGACAAACAGCAGAAGGGAGGCAAGAACTAGGGGGTACACAGAGGCAGAAAGTCAGGTAACGCACAAACAAGCACCGCGTTCAGAACGGCAACGAAAGGAAAAGAGCACGAGGCCGTGGGATACAAGAAGAGCAACCCCCTTCAGACAGCTCATGCAAGGGGACAACAAACCAAGGAGCAAATAGCAAGGGCCGAAGGAGAGGGAGCTGCCATCCTCCAAGCAAGGAAAGGGGCTGGGGAATAGCAGTAGCTCCTGAGAGAATCCCTCAATGCATGGAAAAAGCTCTTCCTTCGCCACCACCCCCGCTTTTAGGGAGGAGTGGGGGAAGGGGAAAAAGAAGGGGATGCTGGAGCATCCAGCTCGGCCAGGAGGGAAGGAGATCCCAAAGCAGTGATATGGGGACAGGAACAGAAGCTGTCCTGGCACTCAGGCTCCCCTGCAGACAAACAGTTCAAACAAAGGAGGATGCTCTCCTACAACAGGATGCTTTGAACATTTGCAAGGTCGCCACTGTGACCTGCTTCCCCTCTGGTCCCCACATCCACCCCCAGTGCCTGAGCCCAGTGTAAGCACAGACTGCTGTCACAGGAGGTAGGGAGAGATAGGGGAAGAGAATGAGGCAGAGGAAAGGAGACAGAGAGGCCTTTAATGAGTCAGCCGCCGCTCTGATTTAAATAAGATCTCCATTTATGGAGCTCTGCCTTTTTTTTTTCTTTTTTTTTTAATCATTGGCTGAGTGAGCAACTTTGGGCAGTGCAAGGTTGTCTCCAGCTGCACGCAGGGCCTGGAAGGGAAAGGGTTACGGAAGGGGGAAGGGATGAAAACCTCTGGAAAAAATGAGGCTGCTCGCTGGTTCGTTTTAACAAGGACATAAATTAGTCTCAAAGCCACAAACGCCATCACCTCGCCGAGCCCTGGGCAGAGCGCAGCGAGCGGAACACGTGCCAAGATAAACGGCGCTGGCTGGAGCCGCCGAGGGGTGCTGGGGGACGGGAGGGGGCACGCCGGCGGCGAAGGCACCTCGGATGGTGCAGCAAAATGGAGCCTGGTGATCCCACAACCTCACAAAAGGGGACCTTCAGATGTTCCTGCCTACACCCACATCAAAAGGCAGCCACTCGAGGAGGAGAAGGAGGGAAACCGGGGTGCTGCGGGCTGAAAATAGCAGCTCTCCCTGCTCTGGCTTTAATTAACTGCGAGCAGCCCTTCCTCCTCCTCCACTTCCCAGCTTGGAAGAAGGCCCGCGCAGGCAGCAGCCCAGGTGAAAGCTCCATCGCGGCAGCAGGGAGGGGAGCAGACAATGGCGGGGTGATTCATTACAAAGGCACACAGCCCTGCGATGCCACATGGGCTGCTGCGGGACTCCTGACCGAGGCTGAGCTCCCCTCCCGCTCCCTGAGATGCTCGACACCTTCCCCCTCTCCCAGCCCTGATGGGAAACAGATTCGGAGGAAAACGCCAGCACGGCACTGGGCTGTCCAAGAAAGGGAGGGCTTTGTGCTCCGCACAAGCCAGCAGCCTCGCCATGCACCACACAGAGAAAAAGCCCTTAAACGTGGAATTCCCGTCCACCCAAGAGTTTCTCTTTTATCTGCAATTAGCACATGCTGTACTGGGCTCCGTTTAACACTCATTTTCACTGATTTAGGATTAAGGGGGGTTGGGATCAGAGCAGGGTACTTTCTGTTAATGAATCTGAGCTCTCGCTCTCATTAGCGATTTAGGTTTCCTCTTTTTAAAGCACGTCTCCCTTCCTCTCGTCTATCGCTATTTCCATTCTTCTCACCCTACATGCTGCTGTCTACTTTGTCTCAGCATCCCCTTGTGCCGATACAGAAGCTCCTCTCCCGGATTTCCAAAGGAAACAGGCACGCTGCTCCCTAAAAAGCAGTAGGCAAGGCAGACAGCAGCACCTGGATACGGAACCGAGCAGAGCAAGGCACTATTACAGCAACGCTGAATTCAATCAGCAGCTTAAGGCACCAGCAACGGGGACTTTCCATAAGCTAAATGGAACCCCAAAGAAACAAGTTCACAGGCTGCAAATGAGGCCACGCCACTGCAGCACGCTGTGGATTGGGACATCGCCCTGGAGATGCCACTGTCCACCGTGCAGCCCAGCACTGCGGGGCTCACCTAAACGAGCAGCATCATCCCCAGAGCCCCAGCCAGGGGAAGCCCAAGCTCTCCTCCCATACTGCTGGGGTTTTCTCACACGTGCATCTTCCGCAACATCAGTGCATCGCTATGCAGTGCAAACCCCGCAATCCTAGCCTGGGTGCTGCATGCTCTCAAGACAGCTATAACGCAAGGTCAAGCAATGCAAACAACGTGCGGTCCACAAGGGTATCACAGAACCATTAAGCTAGGAAAAGACCACTAAGATCACCTAGTTCAACCACATCCCCAAGCTTTAGATGAGTTTTGTGCTCTCCCGCTTCATCTACTGCTCCAGCAGCAGCAGCACCCCATCCTCCCCAGCCCCTCATTCTCCAAACCAGGCAGCTCCGGGGTGCCAGCTCCCAGGCACACACTGCCTGCACACACTCGGCACCATCCCACACCGCATAACGGCGGTGACAGGGAGCACCCTGCATACACAGCCGTGCAGAGCAACTCCTGAGCGCGCCCGTGGGCATCCCCCTCCATCCAGCCCGGCACAGCCTGAGCATGCAGCCGCACACAAATGGACCCCACCTGCGAAGAGACAGCTTTTCTGCATCACTCACAGAACTAAACATAGGTTCAGAGTGCCTCCGGAGATTTCTGCAGAGCTCTTCTGTCTCAAAACAGAAAGCCTCGGTCCGGATATAAAGGAATCGGTAATGGATGGGACGAGACAGCAGGAACAGAGGTGGGGCTTGGGAGATACCTTACTGCATAGGACAGAGACCCATTTTTCAGCCCCTGACAACGAATGTGGGATAGGAGATGGAAGGGTCAGAAAGGGCGTCCCTCCTTGCAGCAGATTGCTCAGCCCCGTGCAGCGGGACATGCAGAGCTTGGCCAGGGCTGGCACACGGGGACACAGCCGGGGGCAACGAGGGCAGCCAGGGCTACAGTGTGCATCTGGGTAGGAAAATGCAAAGCTCCGCAGGAAAGAAAGAAGAAAAAAGCCCGAACTGAAGAAAAGTTCCTTGCGAAAGCCCTTCCCTCCGCCTCCCTTCAGGAATATCCCCCCAAGGTTCCCAGCTCCGCAAGGCACTGCGGGGCATTATATAATGCCCAACTCCAAAGGATTCCAGCTCTGCGATGCCTCTTCTCCTTCTCCCTTTGCCCCCTCCCTCCGGTGGCGACTTGCAGATGCCATGCCAAAAATAATAAATTTAAGAAAAAAAGAAAAAGCCACCCAAATTCTCAAACCGCGTAGCAGCTTCACAAGGCGAGCAGCGGGCGATGAGCAGCCCTCGGTCGCCGGGCAGCTCTCGGCTCGGGGTTGGGGGTGCCGCTCACCTTTGTGCTCCCCGGGCCCGGCGGCCGCAGCCCCGCTCTCCCTAGAGGGCGGTGCGGGACCCCGCGCCAGGTGAGCGGCGGAGCACCGGAGCTCGCTCCCACCCCTCCGGGCTCCGGCAGAGCCCCGCGCTGCCCTCCCGCCTCCGAGACAAAGCCGGGCACGGCAGCCGCCCGCCAACCTTACCTGAGTTACCATTTTCTTTTTCTCCATAAACCAAAATGGGGGAAGCCCGGCAGCAGAGGAGGAGAAAGGGAAGGGAGGGGGGGAAAAGGGGGAGGGGGGGGGGAAAAGGGTGTAATAAAAAAAAAAATAATAATAGTTTAAGAAAAAAAGAAAAAGCAGGAAAAAAAAGCCTGAAAAAAGCAGCGGCCCCAAGGAGGCGGGCGGGCGGCGGGTGCCTGCGCTGCACTGCCTGGCCGGCGCGGTGCCCCCCGAGCCCTTTTTCCTCCCTTTCTTCTCTCGTGTTCCTCCCTTTCTCCCCCCCCTTCCTCCCGCTGCCCCCCCCCCCCCCCTCCACCCCGGCTCAGCCAGATGGCTGCGGGAAGCACCGCCCCCGAATGCCGAAGGTAATTAATGCGAGCCGGGCCCGCCCCCGGCCCGCCCTCCTTGCCCCGCCCGGCCCGGCGCCCCCGGCCCGGCTCCGGAGGGGTTCCGCGGCTCCGGGAGCGGCGGCCGCTCCCCGGCCGGCGGAGCGGGGCTGCCCCGGGCCGGGCGCCGCGGGGCAGAGGGGCGCGTCCCGGCGCGGGGTGCGGAACTGTCAGCCCCGCACAAAGGGGAGCGGAGGGGGTGCGCGGCGCGGGTGCTGAACCGGAAGCAGTAGCAGCGCCGGGAGCTGCGTTTCTTCGGTGATAAAAAGTGGAGGGGCGCCGGGTTCCTTTCCCAGCTTGATTGTTTTCCGCTTTCCACACCTCTCACCTTTATCTTCGGCGAGCATCTGGCCCTTAACTACCTCCACACCTCAGCTGCCCTCGGCCGGCGGTATTCCTTCTCCAGGGAGCCCCACCGAGCAGCCGGACCACAGACACTCAAGATTCCCCGCCGCAGTACCCAGAGATGCCAAGCCCTGGGCATGGGTCCTCGGCCAGAGCAGGGTGCTGAGCTGAGCTGCCCTTCTTGACCTCACACCCTCAAGAGGCTCCCCAGGCTTTTCCAGCAGAAAAGTCAGCGCAGTAATACCTTATATCCCCTTCTGCTCTCCTATGCGTTCACATCCCCTGTTATAATTTACACTTAAATAGATACACGCACCTAGTGGTGATACTTCGTGGCCTTGCTGTGCTGCTTCCCAATGCGACGTTGCAAACCCACCTCCCTCCCTCCCTCCCATTCAGCCAAAGGGCAGCAGGAGCACGCAACACAGCCTGACTTGCTCCTCCACTGTGAAAAGCCTGAGCAAGCCGCTGCCTCGCTGCTCTGCTGGGATGCAGAGCCCCAGCGGGCAGCCTGCTTGCTGTGCGGTCCTCCGGGAGGGAGCCAGGCCCCACAAGGCCCCACGGGGCTCTGACTCAGAGTCCATGTTCTCCTGAGTTATTTCATCCTCTCCACTAACTCACTTTTGAAGACACTACAGGTCTGCAGGCAATACTGCACAACCAGGGAAAGTACTGGACTTTTTCTTTTTTTTCCCTCTATTACAAACCTGAGATTCCTGAGCACAATTCTGGGTCAAAACACGGTGACCTCCTTATCCCTTTGCCACGGCGAAGCACTGAGTTTTAGATACACACGTCTCGTTCTCCAGACCTCTAAATCATTCAGTGTCGTCTCCATTCATTTAAACTTAATGTTTCCATTCACCTGGTTTCTCATGGTGCCATAGAGTGGCAATTTCTTGTAACAGATTGAAGGATACAGCACGGAACTTTAGAATCACAGAATCCTAAGTGTTGGAAAAGACCTCTAGTCCAACCATCAGCCCATCCCCACACTGACCGTGTCCTCAGTGCCACATCCACACGGTTCTGGAGCACCTCCAGGGAGAGTGACCCCACCACCTCCCTGTGCAGCCTGTGCCACTGCAGCACTGCTCTTTTGGAGAAGAAACTTTTCCAAATATGCAGCCTGCCACATAGGTGTGCTACATTCATCCCACCAGTTCTCACTGAAACAGCATCATTTTCTAACCCATCCTGGCCTCCACCTTAGGAACCCCCAGGAATACCTCCACAGAAGAGCCCTCTGCAGAAAAGGGGGAATGGGTAAGCCCCTGCTCATAGACCCGGCCCTGCCTGCGTTGCCTCCTGTCACCCTGCTTGTATGACCACTCTGAGCCTGTTGCCAGAGGAGCAGAGATTTCCATCGCTCTGAAGCACCTCCTCTCCTTTGCTTGAAGTTTATCTACCCCTGCTCCTGTTTAGCAGAAGAAAACACCCGATTTCTAACGGATGAGCTCAGGCAACAAGAGTCAAAGGTCCGCAGGAGTTCTGACTGCCCCCAACACATCTGAACTGAACACCTAAAACAGAGTTTCAAGAGCTTCAAGAATACCACTGAGAACGCGATGGCTCTTGTTAACACTGGAGGTCTTTGTTGCCTTGGGATCACACTGGAGCCAACAAAGCAACATTCGATAATGAAGAAGGCAGATAAAATTAATTGGTTGATCTGCGCCAGTCACGTTTTCTCCTTAGGACTGGGGGTTCAGGCACCATCTGATGGTCAAGAACAATACGCGTGGTGGGCCCTCACTTGGCTGCCCCTCTATGTCCTCTGAATAAAAGGGAACCAAGGAACCCAACTGCAGAACAGACCGCTGAAAGCAGCAAGAACACACAACTGCAGAGCCACGCACTGGAAGCTTGGAGCCATGAGATCATCCCTTGCTGCATTTATTCAAAAAGCATGTATTTAGAACAGGCCTAGATGCCAGTACTTGCGGTTCTCAAGGGGTTCTGTGCATCACAGGCACATACGCACTGACACTTCCCTCCCGTACAGTGTAAGTGGCACTACAGAATCGCTAAGAATGGAAAAGACCTCTAAGACCACCTGGTCCAACCATCAGCCTGTCCCCACCGACCGTGTCCTCAGTGCCACATCCACGCGGTTCTGGAGCACCTCCAGGGAGAGTGACCCCACCACCTCCCTGCGCAGCCTGTGCCACTGCAGCACCGCTCTTTTTGGGAAGAAACTCTCCCTAATATCCAACCTGCGCTCATCTCAGACATACCTGATGACATTTGCCAGTTCACATCATCCACACCCTATCGGGAAATGAGACCGTTCAAGCAGCAGGTGATGGAGCAAGGCCACTGAGATCACGCTGGTAAGAGCACAACTAACTGGACCAAGTGGTTTACATGTCCACTTCCTAACACTTGTTTTGGTTCAGTGCTCATCAGGCTGGCAAGACGTGGAGAGAGAAAGCCACAACCGCTCTGCTTCCAGCAAGTTTCAGGACTTTTTCTTTCGCTATGCCTCTAATTCCCCTGCGCTGCTAGGGTGGAAAGAAAGTGCAGCCTTCGATTTTAACATCCCATTACCTGCATTTCTGTGCTGGCTCAAGTTTAGATGGAGCAAACCTGCCAGCTGGATCAAGGCCAGAGGGAGAAAAAAAAAGGTTCAAGTGCAAAGAACCAATTTATCAGGAACAAATCTTAACAACCAAAAGACACACTTCTGGTGGTGGAGCCTATTCATGTACGTAATAAAACCCGCAGTACAAGGTAACCTAACAAAATACTCTTTAGTGGCTATCTGAACTATCTCAGGGTAGATAATCTTCAACTGTTAGTCTACCTTTCACATTTTCTGGATGAATTTGGTGCCTCTGAGGACGAGGAATGCTGACACTGAATAGCCAAGGGCTGCGCAGAGAACATCATCTTTCACTTGGCTCCGAAAGCATTCGAGCCTGACCCACGGCCTCTGGCTCCTCCAAGATTTCACAGGACGGGCCAGGAACGCACACGTGTGCTCCAAATATAGCCCCCTCCCCAGCAAGGCTTGAGCAAAGTGCTGCACCAATTCCTGTCGCCCTACAGATCCTTGCTGGGTCTCCAAGAACGGGAAGGTGATGAACAAGACTTTGCTCAAGGTTTTGTTGGTGGTTTCAGGGGAGGGAGGAGGAAAGCGAGCGAGTAGCTTCTCCCAGTGGCTTGTCAGCCCCGAGGGATGGACTGCAGTCACACTCACAAGTCACATGCCCCGAACAAAGCAGCGAGGCACTTGACAACACAGCAGTTGGCAGAGCGTGACATTGCTGTCAACTCACACCCCCACCCCCCCCAACTAAAAAGAAAAAAAAAAAAAAGTATTTTAAAAGCCAAAAATGCAAAACAAAGCACACAGGTCTCAAACACCGCAGTCTGGGGAGCTGAAGTGCCAAACATGAGCACTCGCATGCAAGGAGGCTCAAGGCAGAGCCTCTAGGGAGCCGAGGCCTGGCACACGCTGAGCAGTGCCCTACCCAACCTGCGCGCAGGCTGTGGCGTGCCCGAGGAGCAAGCACCGCACCTCCGTACAGCCGCCACTCTCCTTTTGCTTACCTGGACAACTGGGTATTGATAATCCATACAATACACACCATACATAGCCAAAGATCCTCCAGGTGAAGGCCAAGAGGACGCGGGACTGGAGGCTTCAGACGCAAGCCTCCGTCTCTCAGGCTGGTGGGAAGGACTCTGGCAGCCCTGCGCAGTGCTTGGCTCAGGCCTCTGGGGCCACTCAGGTTGACACTGGCTCAGCTGAAAATAAAAAGGCGCTGCCTGGCTCGGCTCGGCTCGGCCCCTCTCTTCTGGGATCCAGCGAGGCAGCGCTCAACCATACGCAGCGGAGGCTCCTAAAATTAGAAATCCCGTACGGAGGATGGCCCTGGAAGCCTCAACCGCGCGGCGTCCTGCAGTGCCCAGGCAGCAATTGGCGCGGCTGCCGGGGAGCAGGGAAGGCAGGATCCTCGCTGCAGCCGCCGGGGATGGAAGGAAGCAGACAGCATTTCGGATCTGAAGAGAGCATATGTTCTGGGCTCTAGGTGCGTCAGAGGGAACGCTCCCAATCCAGGACAGCGAAAAACATATGGGACCGCTCCTCCCCCAACCCCAAACTCTCCTTGCCGCCCCAGGCAGGGACAGGTGCTGGGATTAGCGTCGCAGAACCCTTTGGTGCTGTGAAGGGGGGCAGAGGAGAGCGGCCGCCTCGGTGCCTCGTGCCAAGGGATCTCTTTCGGGATGGGTATCGGCTGACGCCTCGCCCTCGCTCCGCACCAGGGCCAGGCAGCTGCTGGGGGGAGCCAGGCGAGGGGACCCCAGGGCCGGGGGGTCACCCACTGTCAGCTGTCCCGTTCCCTCTGGGGGATCAGCGCTGTCCTGGGGCCATGGGGCAGAGCCAGTTGTTGTGCCTGTTTTTGGAAGCGTCCCCCTCCCCAGCACCTTTTCCAAAGACGCGGGCGCGTTCCTGGGGAAGGATAACTGACGGCGACAGATGCTGGGCTGCTCTGACAAAGGCCAGCAGGTTCACCCGGCCCAGCCCCATGTGCCGGACGTGTTACCGAAACCCGAGAGCCATTGGTGATTCTTAGAAGAAATCACAAGGCTGGGGGGCGAGCACCCACGGCAAAGGGTGTGAGCTGCCACCTCATGGCCGCGCCAAGTCTCCCAAATGGTCAGCAGCCCAAACCTGCACATAATTCCAGCTGTCCTCTGAGCAGGTGAAGCACCCTCCCTCTGGGGCTTCCGCAGTGAGAATGCTACAGTGATCGATACGAAGGAAAGCTCCACAAATCCCCTCAACTCTTTCCAATGCGCACTCAGGGGTGGTTTGTAATTTGGGTTTTTGTTTTTACCGTTTTGGATCTTCAGCTCCTACGTAGTGTGGCTAGATACTACCTACCCACTCTTTCCATGGCTCTTGAAGCCATTTCAGCATGATGGTATTCAGAGTTTATCAGCCCAGCCAAGAGAGCTGGGTTTCCTTCCTTCATTCTCACTGCTCCCTCACTGCATTCTTGTGGTTACCTTCACTTTACTTCAGACACCAAAACAAAACAAGAACGGAAAGTATGAGCTCTGCCCTTGGCATGCAGGTAAATTCCTTCCCTTCAGAAAGAGTTAATTCCTGTTTTGTTTTTCCAAGAGGTTAAATCATCTAGCACAGCTTGCATGCACGGCACTTCACAATGTGGGTGCTTACCCTGCAGCCCCTAACCTCTCCACCAGCAGGGCAGCTCCTGGCACATCCTCTGCCCCCAACGCCCTTTCTGCTGAGACCCCTCGCAGAAGGACAGCTATGAACTGCATGAGCAGCAACAGCAGCTGCCACCCACTCTCATCATCTTTCCTAGGGCCACTCCCGGCCAATTTGGAGAGTATAAACCGTATCATTTTCTACTTCTTAAACACCACCAACAAAACATTTCTATAGCCATCATTTCTGCGTGAAGATTTGCACAGAGAACAGAGAAATTAATTATCCATAAATGGGAAAGCAGCTACGCTTCTTAAACCTCTCTGCTGCAGAAGAAGGATGATTCCCAAATAGATGTCCGTCTTCTGCCTTTGTCCAGCTGATGTGACCCCTGTCTCAGACCAACTTTCTGGAGTTCACCTCCAGAAGATTATCATCGATTCATTTGAGTTGGAAAGGACCTTTAAAGGCCATCTGGTCCGAGTCCCCTGCAATGAATGGAGATACATACAGGTAGATCAGGTGCTCAGAGCCCGTTCAGCCTGACCTTGGGTATCTCCAGGGTCAGGGCATCCACCGCCTCTCTGGACAACCCGTGCCAGAGCCTCACTGCCCTTACTGTAAAAATCCTTCCAGGCTAAATCTCCCCTCTTTTAGTTTGAAACCCTCTCCCCTTGTTCTCCCCCAACAGACCCTGCTAAAGAGTCTTTCCTCCCTTTAGCTACTTAAGATTTCTGGGCTTCTTCCCTTCATCGCCATCCCTGCAAGCCACCACAGGGCACACACTGGATCTGGTTTCCTCTCAGCAGCCAATGCTCTTCTTTCTTCCCCCTTCCTGTAACCGCATGTTCAATAGGTGTCTGCCCTTCATTCTTTTGCACAGCTCATTATTATGCATCCAGGCAATTTAGTATCTCCAGTAACATCTGCTTATGAAAAGGCATTAATTTACAAAAACCTGAAGTCTTTTTGCACATCTTGTTTTTGCTACTCCATATTACTGCCCCAGGTTTTAAAAGCAAATCCCTAACTAAGTTAAGAGCCTTACATTTATTTCACAATCCAATTTTTGTTATTTTCAACCGGGCCTCCAGGGAATAAACCATTTCCAAATCCTAGTGCAGATATCTTGCTATCTATAAATAACTGTCAAACGGGCACAACAAAACAAGGGGAGGGAGGGGGAGCAGGGAATATCACCCAGCCTCTTGGTTGCTTCAGCTACAGCAGATCCTCACAGAATTGCAATGCTTTCAAGTTCTTAATGCAGATTTAAGAACTTTGCCTTAACCAGCATTAGGAGACCTGGGTGACACTGTAGCAACAAGGCATCTCGTCTGCCGTGTCACAGAGAAAACTGAATTACACAAACTAGCTTTAAACTTGCACCTGCCAGCATGGACACAGCAGGACTAACCATGCTTTTCTGACCAGTAACGAACTACTGTCCATACAGCTGGTCTACCACTGCATGTTGACTCACAGCAACAGTATTAGTCAAATATAAGAAGGCTGCACTCCATAATTTTATTCAGAGATAAATGCCCAACTGCATTACCATAAAACTTGCTATGTACACGTATTTCCAGTAACACAAGTTAGGTAACTATGGTAAAACCATAGCCCTGTTCCTGCAAATGCTTATGCAGACGAAACGTTCTAAAATTACAGCAACATTCAGGCTGGAAGAGACCTTCTGACACAAAGAATCAGGGCAGCTGCTACTGTACAACATAACCTAATCTCTTCCTAAGGTTCACCTGGCTACATCTTCGAATCAAGTTCTGTAGCTATGCTTGCTCCCCTGGGCAAGAGCCTGCTCTAGAACATCCCCCGCCAGCAGCTGGGGGCTGTGCTTCGCTCAGGCTTAAAGTTATTCCTGAGCCATTTCTGCTTGTCCTTTGTTCTTCTGCCAACGCTGTCCTCTGGCTTAAATGTATTTTCTCCTTCCCTTACAATTAACCTCCCTGATGTATCCCCTCAAAACAAGCAGCTGTTCCAGCCTCTTCTCACGACAGGCTTTCTATTCCCCAATCTCTAGAAGCCTTTTCCTCCACCTGAGCTAGCCTGCATTCATCTTTTCTCTTCTTCTTTGAATAAAAAAAAAAAAAAAGACATGAGCCAGAACAACATGGTTAGAAGCTAATCTCTTTCACAGTTCCAGCATTACACTGCACCTTCCTTCGCCTCCTTAGCATCTTCCTCTGTGGCACCACCACCATGCTGCAGGATCTGTGCCACAACAGGACATGTCAACCCATTAAGAAAACAAATTGTTATTTTAAAGACAGGTAGGTTGACCTGACATAACTTGTGTTGTTTTTTATCCCATTCCTCATTAGTGTCCTAGTCTTTCATTTCTATTTTCATCTCAGATTTTGCATACAAGAGGCTGCACCAACAGGTCTGTACTTAACTCAGGTCACCCCCCATCAAGAGGGCTGTGACGCTTCCTTTTCTTCTCACAAATGATACCACTCCTGATTTGATAGCATTAGTAAAACTTGCATTAGATCTGCAGCATTGTGAGGCTGTTCTCTCAGAAACAGGTACCATCACTCCCCAGGCAGCCCTGCTCCCTAGCCCAGCCTGCACACACTAGAGCCCTTGACATGCCTCTAGTATGGTTGCTCCTACAGTAATTCCACGCCTGCCACCGTGCAGATGATCAACTCTTTCAACAACACAAAAACATTTGTTGTTTTTGTTTATAGGTTCCTTACAGAGGTATATAAATCACAGGTGAACACATAAGTATGTATACGTATGTGTGTGTGTGTGTATCTTACCCTACTGGAGTATCTTCCTTAACTATCCTGTCCTCAGCAGTGAGTAGCCCCACATCTTTCTTTCTCTCTCACTGTACTTTCAGAAACTGTCACCCACTGTCTTAGCAACATTTGCAAGGTTTAATTCAGCCAAGTTTTTGGCAGTTCTCCCCTTCATCCCCACATTTCTTGACCCTGAAGACACAGCAGGCTCTGCTGATTCCTTATTCTGTCTCCTGTAAACTCTCTTTTTGCACTCTCTATCCTTTCTAAGATTATGGACCCACCTAATTTGAAGTTTTTACATGCAAGCCTTCTTTCCCTTCACTTACACCATCAGGAATTGAAAATACTCCTCACTAAAAGAAAGTAAAATCCCCACCACTACACACCTGTACATTCGAGTGTCTCACTTTTCAATCCAGTTCACTGACTTTGTTAAAGATGTTGCTTCACATATCAAAGTTCATACCACCATCGCCCAGTCCCAGGCTGGGGACACGAAGGCTTCTGAGCAGTTTGTTTTCCTGCAGCAGTTGCACTGCCTATGATACATCCACTGTCTCAACAACAGATGATGCTAAGTGAAGAAATCTTCTGACCCTTTTATTATTAGCCGCATTTGTTCTCCAAGCTATATCTGAGAAATTAATGTTTCTCGTACTAATATTTATCTCTATAATGGTTCTGGGAATAATATCATTTCATAGACTTGAGTTTGTATCCGAATTCAATCCTAGGAGAGATTTCAGCAGACTCACAGGGCTCCCCCTGGGACCTCTTTTACCATTCTTCCCCACAGCAATTTTGACCAGAAATAGATCCTGCGTTATCAGTATTACTCTTTTTTTCTTCTTTACAGTCTACTGCATACAATACAGCCTATCACCTTTTACATCTACCCTATCTGAACCGTACATAATCTCGAATACATGTTAAAGTCACGATTACTATTCTTGCAGATTGATATTATCCCTATAATACCCAGTTTCATGTTCTGCACCAGTAGCTCTGGTTCCTCTACTTGCTATTTCTAATGCCAGGAGCCTGAAAAAAAAAAAAACCAACCTGGTGTGTTTGCATATTTACTGATCACACAGCTCACAGCTCCCTCTACTAACAGCATCACCCATCTAGTTACCGCTGAATTTTATTATCCTTTCTATAACATTGCATTTTATGATTTTCCATCTCCTACCAAGCCATCGCTTTGCCTAGAGACACTGTTTTACATGCCACCATAGCAGCGTTTACCTGCTTTTCCTCTTTCTGTGTACTGAGCAAGGCACGGAGATTACACAAGTTTTTCTCAACGTTCTCAAAACCCAGGATTTTCTCTCACATGCACAGCTCTCTTTGATGTCTGCAGGCTGGGGAGCGTTTTTGGAAAACACAAGACCACAGCCCGGGGCTTTGCTTTGCCTGCTCTCCTCAGGCTGCACAGAGCCAGCACGCTAAGTCACAATTCCATGTTCAGTCACACGAACACAGGCTAGCTATAGTCTCCCCGCACTTGAATCGCATTCATGGTAGACTTTTCCATGGACACACTTTTCAAAAATTGCTAAAAATCATAGTACTGTGGGGTTACAGCCGTACAGCATGGAGTCTGAGCTAGTTCCACGCCGCACGGTTGTTACCCCCCACTGATCTTTACTAAGGAAATTACACCAACAGTTTCATTTTATAAACTGAATTTATAAAATCTTTAGTATAATTCTCTGTTCTCCAGACAAATTAATCTAAGCCTTATCTAGTTACTCCCACTAAAGAGCTCTTACCTCCGCTGATTCTAACTCTCCATCGCTAGAAGCCTGGCTGATGCTCTTCCTCTCACCCACCAAAAATGGCATCTTTAACAATTAGCCAATCACTACATCTGCTAAACTGGGTCATCAGGGATCTGATGAGCAGCTTACAATATGTCTCTGCTTTTTAAAGACTGATGTAAATGTAGGAAACATGCCAGCAAGCAAGGATGCATTTTCTGGCTGGGTATGTACTGATTTCCATAGCAGCTAAATAGATCAAGCAGCTCAGCCAGCTCATACCAGTGTTAGACAAACAGCACACGGTACCAGGATTACATCTTTAAAGCTGCAAGAGGGTCTTCATTTTGCACCAAAGCAAGTCCCACAGCCTGGGCACAAAGGTGGCCTTTGCTCGTGCCAGGTGAGAATTACACTGCAAAGCCATCACTCCCAGGCACGGCTGCATTTTCTGCTCTTCTGGTTTGGTTGGTTGTTTGGTGTGAATACGCGTAACTTTTCTTTCCAAAAAGCTCTGTGATTGTTTTCTTCCAAATTTCGATATAACCAGCAACTAGAACAAAGAGCTGGTGACGGATCAGCTATTCAGGAGAGTAAACAACTCAGCACCAAGCCACCGTGGGCTTTTGCCAGTGAAACATGTTAAGCATGCTAATGCCCAAGATCAGGGATGAGATGCATTAAGCAGAAATGGAACCAGCAGGTCTGGGGGATGAGGAGCAGCAGCAGAAGCAAACAGAAGCGTGTTGGATTAGCGCAATAAGGACATCACTGAGAAGCATTTCAGTGCTCTGGAAAAGCCATAAGAACCACTGCTCGCTCAAACCTGCTCTCATTAGTTAGTGTTACTGATTCTTCACATTCATTAGGATTAACGTTCCTAAACCACATTAGTACAAATGAAATTACCAAAAAAACACACTTTGAATCCAAGGAAATTAAAATCTCTCTGGCGAAAGAGCTAAGAAGCCCAAAGCTAGAGAGAGCGGCCAATATCGAGTTACGCGTAGCGGAGAAGATAGCCCCATCACAGCGCTGTTCCTGCCAAGGAAATCTCTCAGGCAGACAATGGGACCTCAGTCATTACCTCCTCCAGCTTTCGTGGACACAATTCAAGATTTTAAGAAGTTTAAAAGAGAAAAATACCAAAGACCTTATTTAATAAAATGGAAGCTCTCAAATAGTTCCTGTTCATTTCCTTTCCCCTCAGAGCGCTGGAGATTTCCCTTTTCAATCATCTTCTGCTACACATTCTCCATTCGCAAAGCAATGTGCCCTATCAAAGCGACATGCTCCACTTTCAGCTTCCCTCACAATACCAACTTTAATATCTATGCCTAATTTATAAAACAATTTAAAGAAAACAAACAAATAAATAAAAAATAGACCTTTCCCTATTACCTCAAACAGCAGATATTTAAACAAAGAAAAAAAGACAGGAAAAGCAGTTAAAGGAAGAAACCAGAATCCAGGATATCCCCAGCACTGATTGCAGAAGTAGCAATGCCTAATGTGAAACCATCTGCACAGTCAGTACACGCAACCAACTTTCCCAAGGCGCTGCTCCATGGGCCTTTATGGCCACAGTAAATAGCAGCTGGAAGACTTGCTGTCATCCCCGAGGAAAAACAATGGTCTCAGCCCAGGCCCAACTCAGAGCCACAGACATCCCAGCACAGCTGTGTGTGGCTGAACCCTCGGGAACGCTACTCCAACAGCGATGGAGCCATCAGACAGCTTTCTGAGTTAATGGGAGCAAAGATTCCAAGATGCATGACATGTTACTCTCGCCTACCTCTGTAAACCATCATCAGACACCCTCATTTCTAACATAAGATGGGAAGTGAAGGGTGGGGAGAGCACAAGTTCTACTCCTATAGCCAGTGCAGCATCTTTCCTCAAGCTGCAGCATCTGCATGCACGTCAGGGAGCTCAGAAGACTTGGGTTTCTTTAAAGGCATTCTTAAAATCATAAAGGTTGGAAAAGACCTCTAAGATGATCTAGTCCAACCATCAGCCCACCCCCACCGTGCCCACATCCCTCAGTGCCACATCCGCACATCTCAAGCACCTCCAGTGACAGTGACCCCACCACCTCCCTGGGCAGCCTGTGCCACGGCAGCCACCACTCCTTCTGGGAAGAAATTTTTCCTCATACCCAATCTGAAATTCCTGGATGCATATTTCCTTATTAGTGATGGAGTTTGTTTGCCTCTATCACTCCTAAAGGAAGCTTTGTAGTTCTGAAACCGATCTGAAGAAGCTGAGCATCTCTGCAAGATGCACACTCTGAACTCGGTCATAAGATACCTGCATCCTGTTACTGTCCTCTGCTCTTCCCTGCAACACCTACACTTAGCTATTAAATATTAATGGTTTGTCTAGACTGGAAAACTAGCACAGTTTTAAAACACAGTTGCAAACATGCAGCATAAGAGGACAGGTCAGAACTGAAAAAATTATTTCCTAAGTATCGTTTATTTTCAAAGCCTAAACACACTCTGCTTTAGGGAAAGGCATGGAAAACGTGGAGGCAGAGCCAGGACACCATGTGAGCCTGCTAAAGCTGCATAGTGCAAGACCTCTGATTACTGGAAAACTGGCTTTTTCTGTTGGTAGAGCTTTCTCGCAGCCATCCAGTAGAACAGGAGCATCAGCAAGCTCCAGAAGCCTACAAAATACAGCAGGGCTCATGAAAAAGCTTGGATATTCCTTGAGCAGAATCCAGGATCCCTGAATACCCAATCCATGTGGTTAAAGTTGTCAAGAAAGACGAAGTGAAGTTGCAAGAGAGTGAAGACTCTTGATCCTGAAGTTAGATCACTGTAAGCAGGATCCTCCTGAAGTTGGTGAAACCTCATACTAATACAGACCCTGTTCATGCAATTTCAGCTGCCAAACAAGGACCTGGAGTCTATTCAGGCAAAACCGAGATCACCCGAAGACGGTCTCTTAAATTACTAAAAAGTAGAAATGTAAGGCAGTGATGAACACTCATCTGAAGTTTGAAAACTCCTGTCAGAAGACTGTGCTCCCAGAACATAACATTTTAGGCATCATGCTAGCTAACGAGCCAGCTCCCAGGAAGACAGCTTTAACGGGACAATAACTCACAAAAATATATTAATGATTAAGTTGCAAAATAAAGCTGACAGCAGTCTGGATATACCAGCAGCATGTGTAAGACACAACTTCAGCTTTCATTTCTAACCCAACCTGCTGCCTTACACACGTTACAAAGCAGGTTTTAATTATGCTGTCTTGAGAAAACACCAGCACATCTGAGCATGACACGCGACGAGCCCTAAAGGAGCTTCTAAAACCAGACAGGCTCCATCACTTCAGTTATTACCAGAGGCACAGTATAAAGGGGAAAAGAAAATATATACGTTTTCCAGAAGGAAAAAAAAAAAAGAAATATCCACGTGTTGGGCCACTTTTCAAGGAGAACTCCAAGTGCTTGGCATTGCTTCAGGAAGAAAATAAGTGTACTTCTGGGCTAAGCCATTTGGCAAAGGAAGTGATCATAGCACAGCTTTCTTCAGGGATCACTTGCGTAGGCACTGATCTTGGTAATGCTAGATGTCCGTCAAAATGCTTTCTGCCTGTTACACGAGAAACAAAAAGGCTTCCAGATGCAGAATTTCAACATCAAAGAAGAGAAGAAGTTTTCTCTTGGTAGTTTAGACAGCCACGCTGCCTTTCTTTATTCCTTGGGTTGGGGGAGAAGGGAAAACAAAGATGAAGAATTCAGCCAAGAGCTTCGCATCACTGTAGAGGCTTGTCAGATCTACCAGTGAGCTCCAGATCCTCAGAGAACAGCACTGCCCACTTGGAGTACAGCTTTGCCAAAATCCACTTGGATTTTCCCTTAGCAGGTATCAGCAGTTCAATAAGACTATCCTTCGGGGGACAACTTTTGCCTAGACAGTTAACACAGAGATCCAGAAGAGAAAGACTTAAGCCTGAGCATTTCTCCAGATCTACGCTAAGCCTACAAAAATTAAGGTTAATTCCTTAATTAAAGATCTATCTTCCTAGGAATAAATATTATTAAAAGTCACCAGATGGTAATATCCGAGATACTCTCACCAAGTATCTTTAATTGAATGAATCACAAATGAGGGCTGCACTACACTGGAGATTTCGCTGGTGGTGCAAAGTGGAGCGACAGTCACTGCACTTCCTGGTCCTTGGGGCCGGATAGACCCCTTCTGCTGTGGGTTGGGGCCAACATGCTTCACCTTGCCTCAGCCTGGGGCGAAGGCAGCACGTGATCGGTTATCACGGTGCATTTCAGTACGTGGCAGTGGCCTGCTCGCATTGCTAAGCGCTCGAGCCCTAGGAGAGAGGGGTTGGGTACGGGTTTTCCTCCCCCCGTTGCTTATCAAATTGCTCCCATGTGATGAACTAAAATAGCAAAAGGTACTTGTGTCAAAATAGTGTCCACACATTAAATTACGCTGGTATTGACTGATACACCCCTACCTTAGATCAGCACAACTTTCCTACCACGCACACAGAGATAGAAATTGGAGGAAGGGTTTTCCCAGGCAGTCGTTTGTGCTTTTTATGCAGGAGCAAAGGCATTCCCTACCCAAATTGGTTCCATCAGAATAGAAGAGCAGCTGCCCACACACTGTAACCATGCAAGCAAAAGACAAAACATGTCAAAAATATTATTTAAGCTCAACTCTTAATTGAATGGAAGTAAAAGAGATATAAACAAGGAGCACAGGCTGCGTGAGATCCTGGTAGGAACTGAGGAGATGGAAAGCACTGTGCAGGCAGGTCCTTCAGCTGCTGAAACAGAATGTCACAAGTAAATCTCAGAAAACAGTTTGGAAATGGTTTCAGCGTGGCAGTATGCAGAATATGACACCTTCAGCATAATCTGCAAGGACAATTTCATGAGAGAAGAATTACACCTGTCCGTTAATTTCTGTTGGCCTCGATTTAAAATCTCGCATGACTGCAAAGCTTCGAATGAATCCTGCTTTCTCCTCATTCCCATTTAAAAATAAAAAAAAATAAAAGAAATAAATAAATCCCAAGCTCCTCAAACTTGCAGCCAGCTCAAAAGAGATTCGAGCGAAATACCAGAAGCGCTGCAGTGAAGAGTTCGGTGCATTTGCTGAGTGCACAGAAAGGCTCCAGAAATAGCACGCAAAGCCAAGGTTTGGCAAGAACAACGTAGTTTACCCTGAAAGAGGAAAGTCAGACTTGCTAAATGAATGGCGACAGCAGCAAACAGTGCCTTAATGCAGGAGCAACCCCAGGGACTCCTCTCCTCAGGGCAGAAGTGCTGTGGCCCCACTCTGGTGGTTTTACTCAAGAAGCAGAAAGCTGTGGCGGAGAGAGAAGAGGTAAACTGAGGCCATGCCAGCACTTTGATATCAAGCAGTCTTCACGTCACCTTCTGCCTCAGACAGACAAAAATAGTAGGAGGCGGGAAGACCTAGATTTTGTGTTTGTTTGCTTGGGAAACCTGTTTATTTCTGAGAAAGCAGCAATGATCAAAGCCCAAAAATCTGGATTATTTTCCTCACAAAGTCTCAAGACATGGGCTCAGAAGTCTTCTACTGGCACGGAATGTAATGCCTAAAAATACTTTTCCAAGATCCATGAGGACAGGATGAAGCGTGAGGCCCCTGGGCCTCCCAGCCTGCTCAGAACAGACCAGAGCACCTGGAAGCACTGCACAGGCACCACCGAGGGCCTCCTCTGGTTGCAGCACCGACACCGTATCCTCAGCAGCTTTCTATGACCTCTACAATTCACACGCATTCACTCATGCCGACTTCAAAGAACCACAGCATCATTAAGGTTGGAAAAGACCTCTAAGATCACCCGGTCCAACTGTCAGTCTACCCCCTCCATGCGCACTGACCGTGTCCTCAGTGCCACATCCACACGGTTCTGGAACACCTCCAGGGATGGTGACTCAACCACCTCCCTGTGCAGCCTGCGCCACTGCAGCACTGCTCCTTCTGGGAAGAAATGTTTCCTAATATTCAACCTGAACATCCCCTGGAGCAACTTGAGGCTGTTACCTCTTGTCCTGTTGCTGCCACTGTTTGCATCTGCTCAACCAAGAGCAGGATGCTGTAGAGATGCTTTTCCGGCTCGTATGAAAACTCTCCTCTCTGTTTTCTATCCCTATCAGGAAATCTTCACCAAGGACTCGGCTCATGTTCTCTGTGCACCTCTCTAGTTACGCCACGATGGAGCTGCTTGCACTCACAGTAATGGGTCTACCACCGCCAAAATTAACAGCAGCCCACTGCTATCAGCTTGGGTATCGGCAGCACTCGAACCTCAGCCTTGTGGGTCTCTTAGCTTGAATTTAAGAGAACCACTTATCTCAAGCTAGGGATTTGTGCGTGGGCCAGAGTCAAACTAGGGCAACACTTAAGCTGCATCTCAAACTCACGCTGTAATGAAGCAAAAGCTGCAACTTCAAGCTCTTAAGGGGCGCAGCAGGGACACCTCCTGCAGCTGCTCAGAATTAGATAGCTTCTAAGAAAGGTGTGTGAATCTTGAAAATCTAAAACAGCTTGGGTGCCTGAGACTGAACTGCTTAGCAGCAAGTCAAGCTGCAGCATCCTCTTTCATAGGCATCACCCGGGCTCCAGCGCACCAATGTGTGTGAGAAGCACAGGGCAGAGAGTGATATGACAAGGGGAAATGGCTTTAAACTAAAAGACGGCAGATTTAGGTTGGACGTTAGGAAGAAATTCATTACTCAGCATGGTGAGGCACTGGCACAGCTGCCCAGAGAGCTGTGGTGCCCCATCCCTGGAGGCGCACAAGGCCAGGTTGGAGGGGGCCCTGGGCAGCCTGAGCTGCTGGGTGGCAGCCCTGCCCACGGCACAAGGTTGGAGCTCAATGATCTTTAAGGTCGGTCCTTCTGACGTAAGCCACTCTATGATTATGATTGTATAAAGTTTCAGAATGGCAGAGTGCCAAAGGCATCTCTGGACAAAAGGCCTTAAAAATGACAGTGCCATCCAACTGTCGCAGACCAGTGGAACGCGTGGCCGCCATCAAGATACAAAAAGAACGATGGCCACATAAAAAAAACCACCACGCTCCCTGCACGTTCCGTTCCCGACTTACCTCCTGCACAATTAGGGGACAGCTCTAATAACAGCCCCTACAAATCCAGCTGTCACAGTTTGCTAGTTCAGTGATTGCCCACTGAGATCTCATTACCTCGGCCAGTCCGTATGGCCAACAGCTCACGTGGGCATGGCCATTTCTCAGCCTGGCCCTGCCAGAGGCCTGCAGAGCGGAGGTGAGCACAGAGCTGCAACACTCAGACAGATTTTGGGGCCAGGCAACAAGGTCACAGTATAGGGACAAGAAGAAGGGAAACACCTGCTCCAGAGCTTGAAGAAGACAAAATACTTAAAGACCTAGAAAAATAATTAAACAGACTAATGAGCCGTGGCTGGCCAAAGAGCACAGGTCAAGGAAAATACAAGTCCTTGGTGAGGGGAGAAACAAAGATGGGCAGAAGCAGCTCTTGAAGTAGAAGGGGACCAGCTTAGAGCTCTGGAGTGGGGCTGTGACAGGGATAGAAAGGGACGTGTCAAGAGGAGAAATTTACTCTGGAGCTTCAGGGCTGGGATAAGCATTTGCGGGTGAACAAAAGGGAACGGCTGCGGTGGATCAGAACAGGGAACGGGGTGGGACAGCAAAGCCAAGGGGGTTGTTTTGTTATTGTTTTGTTTTGTTTGTTTGTTTTAAAAGGAAGCTAATAGCAAAACAGTGGCAGCTTCAGAGGCTTTGCTCTGCTCCTCCCAGCTTGCGGGGAACCTCCCGCCCCGCTGGGGGAAGGAAGGGCTGCTGGGGATCCTTCAGCCCTCCCGCCCTCATCCGTGGCCGGGGGCAAGGGGGTTCCCGTATCAGCGCCTCGGCAGCACGGAGCTCCTTGCACCGGCACCGGCCGCCTGCCCAATTCAGACCTGTAATCTCCCTCGACTTTGATTTAATGCAGCAATTACTGGTAATGTGGTTTGAAGGAGATAAATGCCCAGTACAGGGCTGGCTGGCACTGACGCTCATTCCGCTCATGATGCGAGAACAGTTTTAATTAAAATCCCCTTTATGATAAAGGAGCTGCTTGACTGGATGTTTCTGTGCAGCCCTGATACGGAGCCTCCTCCAAAGCGGATTAGAAATCAAAGTTTCCCCCTTCTCGCTACTGGCAACACACAAAAATATGGAACACAGTCACCATGTCACCCCTCTGCAATTTCCTTAACCCTACAACTGCTGGGAAAATGCCCACGTCTGCTTCAGAACGATTGCCACCTCTTGTCATGGCTCTAAGTGCTTTCCAAAAATTAAGCACCGGGGCCGCTTCAATTAGGATAAACACATCCAGAGAGCTCAGACCCCATGATCCAAAATCCCTTTTCCCTCTCCCTGGTGGAGAGGGAATTAGTGTGGCTGCTCGTGCCGCAGACCTGTCGCTGCAATGAGGAGGAGATCAGAGCATTTTGGCAGGATGGGAGGAAGCCGGGATCTGGACAAAAGGCTGGAAAAGAAGGAGGTTCTGCTGCGTGAGGCAGAGGAGGGCTGGCAGGGAAGAGGGAACAGCCCCGCGAGATAAAGGAAGAAAACCTGGCGGGGTGGTCACAATCCCAGCACAGACATGTCCCAGCAACGATCTGTCAGCTCTTGATCGAGTTACAACAAATGGAGGTGCAGTTTTGGGTTGGTTTTCTCCTTTGCAGCATAGGAAATACCAGAGATGAATACATTACGCACAGCTAGTTTCTATTATTGCGAGTGCCAAGAGCAGATTGTCACAGTGAGAAATTGGCCTTGTGCATTACACAGAAAAGGCAGCGCTGGGTTTGGAGGCCAGCAGACGGTGCAACGGGAAGATAAAGAGCCTTGAGTCTGGATGCACATAATTTCATTCCTTAAGCGACCGAGCACACGTAAAGATTAAAAGGCTGATTTAAGCAGCTTGAAATCCTCCTTGACCCTCAGAATAGATCTGGGGTCACAGGACCGCCCAAGCCTTGTCCCAAGACCCCCCTGGAGCCTTTGCCTTGTTACCACAGGATTGCTCCACGGTCCCCAAAACTTCCTTCTCCCACGGAGCCTTCAATGGTATGCTGTTCACAGAAACCTTCTTTCATTTCTTTTTTCCCTAGGTTAAAGTGGCTCTCATGCTCCACGACTGCCTCCTCCTTCAGACAGCGCAGAATCAAAAACAGATGGGGAAAATAACGGAATCCTGATGGGAACCAGAAGGGACTGGGCACAACACCTCACCCTCTGGAAGCCCAAGGCACCAGGTCAGGATACGCAGCTGCTACGCAGCAAGACCCTCAAGGGCAAAAGCACCAGGTTGCAAATGGCAACGTGAAGATGTAACGGGGTTTTGCTGGTCCACAAGAGGAAAAATACGAAACCGAAAAAGGCCTGGTATAATTAACAAGATTAAAGGGGGATTTAGGATCAGGACAGAAAAGCAACGGGCCAGATTGATCCTTACAGGATTAAAACTGGAATCCTACTAAGAGTCCAGTGGTTGAGAGATCAACGCAATGTAATGGGATTAAATCAACATCAGCTTTTGTTTTTACACAACTCAGCCCCCAGAGTGCCCGCAATTGCTCTGCTCTGGAGATGGAGAAGGATTGACGGGGACCCCCGAAACTCTGCATGGGGCTCAACCAGGCTCCTCCCCACTTCAGCCCTGATATCACTGGGCAGCAGGCGCTAGTGAATACAGAAACACAGGACAAGAACCCAAGTGTGTAATGAGTGGTCCGAATGGCCAAAAAAGCTGAGGATTTACTAAGTCACTGCTCCAGCCAGCTCTAAACCAAGTGGTATGGAGTGCAACAGGATCACCCTGTGACTGACGGTTGGGAAAGCCAGGAGGACAGTCCCAGCTGTATCCAGGCACGCCGCAGACAGGCAATTGGATTTTGATATTGTCTCGTGCTGAAGAGGAACAAAAGAAGCAGTATACTCTGCGGAACGTATCAGCAAACACATTTAAGACAAATTATCACGTGTCCCCATTGCACAACAATATCCAAGAATTACAAAAGTGAGAAAAGCCTCTTTCAGAACATATCGTTTGCATTACAGCTGGTGCAACACATGCGGGCCAGCTGCACCTTGATTCCACTGCCCTGAAGTTTCCAAAGCTTGCTGGTAATTTGAGTTGGTAGCAGAGGGAGGGAAGGAGGGGGCCAGTACAAGGCACTTGGTTCTTTCTAGACATCTATACTATTTTGGAAGTTCTTATCCTTGTAGGAGAGAAAAAACACGTATGTTTAAATTAGATGGTATCCATCAGCACCCTTCTCGCTGAAGAGGGAAGGAGTGCTTATCACACACCTGTTCTCAACAGCTGCATTTGAGAGCCACGTTCCACATGCAAGGAAAAAACATTAAAGCATCTCATATTTCTGCAGCACTTCTGAGTCCTGAAGATGTTTAGAAACAGTGGTTGTACACACATTAAATGCAACCCAGTGAAGTCTGTCCTCTTTTCAGTGGACACTATGTTCTAGCTGAGAAGCTTCCCCAACACCAAAACTTTAAGACACATGCCACTCATTTATTGATAGATGCCACCATACCCTTACCTATGCTAAATGTGTTTCTCCTTCTCAGCTGACTGTATAAAAACAGTTACTGCCATTCACTGCTTTTGCACAATTAAGCATCAGTCAAAATCTCAGAGTAACAAACTGGGGAGCGTTACTGAGACAGCACTGATGGAGCTATGCATCCCCCTTACGCTGCCACCTTCCCAAGAGAAGCTTTGCTTTCACTCAGAAGGGCTCTGCACCCCAAGGGCATCCCAAGGATGCAAGCAGTTATCATTGCAGCAGTGGAGGACACGACTAGAAAGGAGGCCCGTGTGACAGAAATGAGAAGTTACAGAGCAGCAACAGGCAGATGACACAGCGTGCATTTTCTGTGTCCTAGCCACTTTTACATATTTGAACTTCAGCTTCTTTCTGCATTTAAACTTTGTTTCAACACTGGATGATTTGTAAGTTATAAAAAAAAGTGCAGAGGAGTGTTCCAGTATCATCCAATGCCAGCTCCTTAAATCATGATGAATAATAATCCCCAAAAATATCTAAAAAACCATTGTCATCTGCTCAAAATATTTTCACATTACCGTTGTCTTAATGTCCAAGATTCAATTAGAGCATTGTGTGGGGGACAGTATGTTTCACTTGGGTAGGAGAAAAACCAACTGCCTTTGCCCTGGATTCAGCTACAGACCCAAGAACCATCTGGTAAAAAATCAACAGCATTGTGCAGGCAGCATATTAGTCATGAGATGTAGGACTCTGAGAACAATGAAAACTAAATTTGAGGGACAGACAAGGGAAGCTTAATTACTTACTTAAGCTTCTTCACAGCTCTGAGGAATCCTTAACACTTTCAGCAAAAGAATTTAGCACCAGAGGGCACAAAGCACATCCTTGACTGATTTCTTAATTTTCAGCAGACCCGATCTCACTTCCAATGTGGGATTATCTGTGCTGGCCCACCACCACACAGCCTGCCTCCCCAGCAAATGGCTGCAGGATGCGTCACCTTGCGCTAGGTACGGGGCGGCACCCAGAACCACGCACTACAGACCTGAGGGCAGACTGCACATCCTCCTCCAAACTAACTTCCTAAAGAATACATCTGCCTGACATCACAGCCTGACTCAAACTCTACCCAGAAGCCCTCGCTGATTGGGTACACCTCCAGCATGGGATCACCTCCAGCTAACCACACAAGTCATCTTCTAGTGAAGCATACACGCCTATGTGTCCCTCGTGACTGCTTAGAGCTTTGGCAAAAATGTCATCCAAATCCAGATCCACTCGAAGACCTTTCCTATATCAACTCTGTAACCTTTAGGGTTGGGATAAGCGTGAAGTTCTGGCACTGCTGGAAGTAAGATTTGCAAACAAAGCACACTGGGAAGTGCAGGAAACACAGATGTTCAGCCTCAGGTCGCTATTATCTACACTCTTCCTCAAACCTACAGCTGGAAACCAGGAAGGCTGAGGTTTATTCTTTTATTCTCTGAAGGTTTCTTCTCTTCCTTCCAAGATAAACAGGCTGCTTTGTGGAAAACTAACTCACACAGAACTCAGTCCCCATCAGTCTCCCAAGACTTGGGCAGTTTTACAGCAGAGTCCCCCGTGCTCACTGCTGTTTGTGCAGGTGGGAATAGAGCAGACAGGCAGAAGAGCTGCAGGAGAAATTCACACCGTGTCAGCCAGCCAAAATCCTTGTGATTCTTTTGTTTGGACTCATCAAGGAAGTAAATTCCTGAATGTGATGGTAATGTGACAGATGCTGATTTTACCTGTTTTCATACTAATCAGCTGTAGTGTGCAGAATGGATGATCATGATTCCTAATCTCCCTTCTCTGAAGCTGGTAGCTTAATTTGAAATGCCTTCTCCCTCTGCGCTGCACTGGGGTTTCTTGTCTCTGTAGTGACCTTGGCATCTTCTGGGATTACAGGCCTGCAGGAACACAGAACTGGAAAAGATTGCCTGAATTATCAGCTCTAGTCCCCTAATAACACAGGCGGTCACATTATACAATCTCTTTCAGACAATCTTCTTTCTCCATTTCCCAAATCTCCAAAGCCTGTCTAAAACCCCAGATGCAAATAGACTCAAGCTGCTTTGTCACACTCCTCCCTGGGGAACACAGTGAGGATGTCCCAGAAGAAGCTGTGCACAGAGCAGCTCAGGTACGGAAGCAGCACAGGCGTGTTCAGAAGGTGCTGCACCAAAGCTAATAAACCTTATCGAGCAGCAGAACTCATTATCTCAGTTGCAGTGCTGGACAAACACAACTATATTACCTCAGGATTCAAGCTGCTGCATATGCATGCCACAGTATGGCACCACAAGGACTTGCAGGCTGGGGAATCAGCTTACTGGCTGCTAGCTCAGGAGTCTCCGCGTGAGCTCCATTTTATGATTTCCCAGGGCTTCCCTGCTCCAGAGCACGAATCTAAAACTGGTGTTTATATTAGCAAGAAGTGCCTTTTGCCACTTTCACAGAAATCCACCCAGATCTGACCTCTGAAGAGCGCAGCACACTGGTATTCAGGGAAACCTCCCTGCAGCCTGCCAGCAGCTCCCACCTCCTCACCTCTCTCTGTGCTGAACGTGCTGCGTGCGTACCTTCACGGCAGCTGCGTGCTCTCCAACCCTCCACCGCCACAGTTTATGGCTGCTGTGTTAATTTGCCATACCTACCAAACAAGTTCCAGCCAAAGGCCCACAGGCACAGCCAGACTTCCCTCCCCAGGCCTGTCACCAGAACAGAGCAAGCAGGATATCTTCCTGGATAACCACTCGCTCTGCTGCTGCCCAACACGTGCTCTGAAAGCCTGTAATGACCATACCTCTCAGGGAAAAACACCACCACCAACAACAACAACAACAAAAAAAGATGTGGCATGAGGAAAAGCACGTTGCTAAGGCCCAAGTTTGGCAGCAGTTGGGTTTCCAGTCCCTTGGTGGTAAAGCTGATGAGCTCGGAGCCTAGGGGGAAAATTTATTCCAGTGAATGCAAAGAGAGGCTTTTAAGTGACAAAAAGGCAAGTAAAATGCAGGTCAAGAAGAAAACCAACAGAAATAATTCAAAATAAGCTTGGCAAGCTTACTAGGCCTATTCTTGCTTGTACGGTAGATAATTAGTAGGTCTAGCTACGATATTCACTTTCATAGGCCTTTAGAGAAAGAAATCATTTCTAGCTGCAATAGGCAGCCAGCCCTCTCACAAACACTCAGCATGTCCTCTGCACATGGCTTTAAGAAACAAGGAAATTATCTATAGCCACTATAATCGAACATCAGAGCAATGAACCCAGCGCTTTCCTATCAGAAGCCTAGCAACAGCATGGACCTCCCATACCTTGGTCTCTCCCGGCTTTGATAGTTTCAGCTGCCTTTGAGCATGGGCGAAGGATGGTTGATAAATTGCTTGCTAGGGCTGCTGCCCCTTCCTTTTAACCTTTCTTGTAACAACAGACCTCCAACAAGGCAACATTCATACATGCAACTCTCAGAACACATCATGCTCTTTAGAAAACACTTGGAATGAAATGACTCTAGATTGTATCTTATGACTCACAGCACACAGAGATTCATCTGCTCATAAATGAAAAAAAAAAAAATAGGGCTTTCTTATCCAGAAGAGAGTCGGAACGCTTTCCCCACACCCAAACCACCCTGGCTCCTGGCTGTCTCCAGCATGGTGCTGGCTTGGTCTTGCAGGGCAAGGACCCTCTCCCTTTCCTATCAACAATTATCCCATGGCCCGTACACAAAATCAATGACCGGGAGCCTTTCTGAGCAGCTTGGAAGCTCAGGCAAAGATGGTGAGGGAGAGCAGGGACAGGGCTATGTTTAGGTGATCCCCTCTGAAGAAAACGCTGTCTGCAAAACAAGAGCTCCTACATACAGAGAGAAGTGCCCACCTTGAATTTCAGCACTGATGTTTGAATGCACACGCTTGAACAGTCTGCGACATCAGAAAGAGACTATCAAACTGTCTCTGCCTCAGGAAGGCTTTATACAACTGCATCCCACACAATAAAAGTGTTAAGATAAATAGTCTCTCTTGATATTTAATGGCACAGCTAGTCTGCCGCCTTCACTTCCCGCACAATGCCAAGCATTAGGTCACCGCGACAGATATTTAAGTTTCCCACTCTCCAGGTCCCCACAGCCCACAATCCCCTGCAGCCTCCAAGGCCCTCATTTAGAGCATTCTGCAACAAGTTTCACTCCAGGGAATACAGTTCAGCAAGCAGGAATGTCAGCCTGAACACCGGATGCAGAGCTGGTTCCTTTTGGAGGATAAGCACTATAATCAAGGGACTATGATGCTGCAGATAGGCTGTACTTATGGGTCCTGCATCCACGCCACGCCACAGCTACTTAAAAAGGTGTGCTCTCTTTATTGTGCTACTTGTCAAATGTGACGACATTCGGTATTGCAGAGGCTCTTTGAGGAAGATAATTCTGTAACTTGCACCCCTAAGGGGGGGAAGAAACATTACGGTTGCTGTGGGAACCTTAATTCTGGATTTCAGGACTTGCATATTTAAAACCTCAAATTTAACTTTGCATTAATGTAGCTTCATGCATTGAATTAAAGAATGACTCAGTGCAAATCTCTGTGCATCTCCTGAAGTCCTGACGTCCCAAGGACAAGAGGCTCAGAGCAGCAGCACAGCAGCATAGGGAACGTGAAGGGGAACTTGCATAAGTGGAAGCAAGAAAGCAGCACAGTGGAGGCACGGCAAAGCCAGCACCATACCAGATATGCAGCTCAGGGTTCTTGGTTGCCCCCACAGAAAATGATGAGGCCCAAAAAACTCAAAGCAGAAAGACAAAAGGGCATGGAGGAAAAGGTTCCTGAAAGGAGTGAGGAGGGGAAGATTCCCCGAAAGTAACAGGATAACTTGTGTTGGGATGAGAAAGATCGCACCCAGATAGCACAAATCTACTCATTTTTTGTAATTAACGTGGCACAGTTCCCAGATGATGCTCTTGCAACCTGTTCAGCTATTCTAGTATTTAACATTGCTTTTACCCACTCCCTGGGAGTTTTACTGCAATGCAAGCAAAGCACCAGTGCTGCCCTACGTCAGGGGCAAGCCTGCAGAGGGCTCCTACTCATTGGAAAGTGCCCCAAAACTCAACCTCGCCTTACGAACAGGGGTGCAGCACTTCACCTCTTGCCCCAAGGCTGGTCCCTGTGCTGGCTGACACTTCTGCTTCCCAGCAGGGCAATCACACACCTGCCACCAGCAGCAGGAGGAAGGACACCGGGCCTGCACCCTCTGCTTCTCAGCCCAGTAAGGAACATCCCCACTGTTTACTGCTTATCTCAGCAGCAGCGTGGCCGAATTACTTCTTGGCTTAACCCACGTGCTAGTGAAGCACAAATCTTAGCCCAGCCATAGGGCCTGCCCAGTCTCCCTCGATAAAAACCAGCGTGCCCAGCTGGGGTCTGCCTGTGAGGTTGCAGGGGGAAAGGCAAAGGGGCGACGTGCCTGCCAGCAGGGCTGGCTGTACGGGAACAAGCAACTGTGCATACCCGGCACAGAGTCAAGTTACTCTGCAACAAAGATAGAGTGTGTGTGTGTGTGCGCGCACGGGAGGGAAGGAAAATCCTTTTGCCTGGGCTCCAAGGCTTGTTTTGTTGTTGAAATAAATCTGTTTGTTCCTGGCAGGGATAGGGAGTCAGGCTCTATAGGCAGCAGCTATCAGAGCCCCCAGCTTCAGAGTTATGGTCAGATTAAAAGAAAAAAAAAGGGACAAACTTGGGCATTGATTACTTTTAACCTCCTGTATCTAGGTGAGGAGCCCAAGGGCAAACTGCTGATCTCGAGGGTGCCTAGAGCAGACAAAGCTGCGCGCCTGACACAAACTGAGCAGCCCAGCAGCTGGCTGCTCCAGAGGAAATTCCAGTCCCTGCTCAAAGGCTGAAAATACATATGCTTTTATGTATGCTTTTACTTTGCTCGCTGGATCTATATAACATTTTACACATGTTTTTCCTGACATTATTTTCCATATTCCACCAGAAACTTGAGCAACTGTGCCACTTCTGGAAAAACAACCTCGCGTCCAACTTTTGTCCCAGCAGCTTCTCCCTCCGCCCCCAGGCCCCCAGATCACGCTGCTTCCCCGCCATCGCAGATCCTTTCCAGCAGGGCTCCTCTGCTACCTAGGCTGTCCGTCAGCAGCACCAAAAGCCCGAAAAGCAGAGGCACATGGGTGCTCAGGGAAAAAGGATAAACAGGTTTCAGATGGGAGACAGCGAGCAGCATTATACAGAGAATTCTGTATGTGAGGCACCTGCCTGAAGCTGTTCTCTCTGTAGGAACTCAGAACTGCAGGAAAAGCCTGCTCGATACCCAGTTAGCAGTACATGCTCTACATTTTTCTTTTTTAAAGGGGAAACTAAAGCCCGCTGTGTGTAGAGGCTGCGGAGCTAAGCTCAATAGAGAAGGCCGCTCGTGTTAGTGCGGAGCCTTTCAGCTTTCCATTCCTTATATGTGCAAAGTGTGCAAGCCCGCACACACAGCTCTCTACTCACCCAGAGGTACATCATGTTAGCCTGGGTCACTCGAACCCAGCAGTGAGATGATCCGGGAACGCAGGAGGCACTTCAGGAAAAAGCTGTCGAGACTCAGATTTTTTTTTTTTTCTTTTAAATAAAAAATAGAAAAATCCAAATGGCTCAGTTTGAGGCTTAGAAAGCGTCTCGCCTCCTCCTCCCCCCTCCTCCAGCTCTGGCTGCTCCGCGCAGCGCTCTCGCACTTAATCTCTCCCTGGGAGTTCCCAGCCCGTGTGTCTGCACTGGCGTGCACAGCACACACTCTGCATTTGCCTCCAGGGAATTTCTCTCTGTCATTCTACTTCTGAAAACACGATCTCGGCCTCGCAAGATTCTTGCAAGAGGCAGGGATGGGTGGGGTTAGAAATAAATGCAGCCCAGCTCCCAGCGCCTGAGCGTGCTCCTTTTAGAAGAGGGCTCTCCGTGCAGGGAGGAGGCAGAAAGCCATCTTCAGAGGCTGGGGACGGGTCCCCCTTGCTCATTGCTTCCCCAGGACCGGTCCCCCAGCCGGGTGCTATGCACAGCACAGCATGCCTTCACCTGCCCCATCAGCCAACGCCCACAATTTGGTCCCGGTTCTGCAGCCACGCTTAATCACCACCACCGGCGGGCACTGAAGGGGAATCCTGAAGCTGAGAAAACACAACACCGGTCACCCCGAGCGAGGCGAACACTGGAGTGAGCTCGGAGACAGGCAACTCTCAGATAAAGGGGTTAATGTGCTTCTGCAGGTGGCTCAGCCTGCATGGATTTCACAGACTCGGCAGTGCCGGAGGGAAAGCAGCAGCTGGCTCCAGCTCCCCGGAGCGTATCGGGTGTCGTGCACAGCCTGGCCCAGGCAGCAACCCCTCGCCGCACCGCGCTCCCACCCTTCTTCCCGGATTACCCACTGGCCTGCCTGAGGCCAGCAAGACTTGACAGGCCCATCCCCGTGAGCCTTCAGCCCAGCCCGTGCCCAGCACCAGGGGACAAGTGTCACTTCTTGTCCCCTTCACCCGTCACACGGCTCTGCCAGACTCGGGAAACGGGTTTTGCGACCCCTTTCCACTTCCCTCTTCAAAATGAAGAATCATCTTTCCTCTCCAGGCTCCAAACGCTAAGTTAAAATTGGCCTCTTCTCAAATGGGGAGAGGGAAAAAAAAAATAAAAAAAAATGGTGTTTTCAGTGAGGCACCGGTCTCCTTGGAAATGAGCGTTGAAGAAATATTTTTATCTATGGCAAAGAGAGAGAAAAGGTGCTCTTTCACGTATCCCCTCCGCTCCTTTTGCTCACAGACTACCTGAAGGCAACGGAGTGGACCAGCAGCACAGGTACCTGGCTCCTGCCCTGGTGACATGGGAAACAAGCAGGCCCTGCTCCCAGACAAGGCCTGGCCTCAAACAGGGACAATGCCAGCCAGGCCTCCGCCTCTGCTCTCACCTCTCAGTACAACAGGTCAGGTCTGGAGGTGAAAAGAGATGTTCCTAAATCTCACAACTAGATGTTTCAGTTGATGTTTCAGCAGTGAGGTCAGGCCAGTGGCAGCTCCCAGCTCAGCCCACCTGTAAATTCAGGCAGGGACTTCTGCATCTCATACACCTGATGAGCTTTTCAAGATTTTCTTCTGATCCAGAATCCTGACTCAAAAATGACCTTACCATCATTTTAACAAAAGCTAAGACTCCTTGCACGCAGAGAAGAAAGTTAGAAGACACATGGACTAAGAGAGCAGACCCAAATTCATCTTACTTCACAGGTATTTCCGCAGAACACTCGAAAAAGATGAGTGCTCAAAACTAAGCTGAAATGCAGGCAAGAAGCTCTCTAACACCAAGACACACACAAAATTCATCCTCCTCCTTTTCCAGGCTCTCTCACTTTTTAGACCACTTTTCCAAGGGAGGGGAAGGAGAAAGAAAATCCTTCTCTGAGTGTTTTATTTCATTTAATTCATTCAAGTTGGACATCAGGAAAAATTTTTTCTTCAAAAGAGCAGTGCTGCAGTGGCACAGGCTGCACAGGGAGCTGGTGGGGTCACATCCCTCAAGGTGCTCCAGAACCGTGTGGATGTGGCACTGAGGACACGGTCAGTGGGCACAGTGGGGATGGGCTGATGGTTGGACCAGGTGGTCTTAGAGGCCTTTTCCCACCTTAACGAATCTGTGTTTCTATCTTCAGGGACTGGTTACAAATTGTCCCAGCTGCTCCATAGCTGGAGAGGCTACACTAAACCTCCAAAGTGAAGCAAGGCTGATCAGCCCTCCTCAAGTCATCCAAATGCTGGCTTGGGACCTATCCGCTGCCACTGAAGCGAAGCCACCAACTCTCCATGAAAGCAACAGGCTTCAGGTGATGACACACTCCAGACATGGAGCACTCTAGGATGAACTGCAATAGCAGGTTTCCCTATGTTCAGTATTCTCAAGCATTGAGAGGGTACCTGACCAGGAAGGAAATAACACTGTGGGATACCTCTAGCAGCACTGCTGCTCTGATTCAGCTGAGTGCTGCCCAGATGGACAGTGAAATGTCCAAGAACATGGAAGTGTTCTCCCAAGGCTCTCCACTGCTACAGACAGCACTGGTGACAGTGGGGCTTCAGGTTGTAAGCAAGATAAAGCTTTATTTGGCTGAGATTGGGTGTAAAGGCATGGCAGGGCGGTGGGGCAAACTGCTGAGCCTAGCTTAAGCTTTTTTTCGATCTTCCCAAGATTATACAGAACTGTATCCACATTAAAGTTCCGTATACAGAACTTCATGAAAAGGTATCCACAAAAAAAAAAAACATGCTTTTCTGAAAGGAAATTTATACTTCTACTGTATTAAGAGGACAACAAGATGTTAACGAGTCTGATTCCAGAAAGAAAAAAAAAAACACACAAAGCAAGATGTCACTAAGACAGGGCTCTGAAACAGGTAGCTAGGATCCTCAGCAAATTCTTTGTCTTAATCCTAACGCCAGCATTCTCCAGGATGTAGATGCCAGAGAACTCATGTCTGTGGACATGCACGAGATCTGTTAGGGATCCTTCCTGTCTCAGAAAGGATTAGAAAGAAAAAGAAACACATTTTAAAATTAAGATAGACTGAGCTAAGAGAAAAAATGCTCAGAGAGCTTTAAACTAGTGAAACACGGGCACATCTTCTCCAAGGGGAAGCTGTAGTGTAAATCAAAGTGAAAGGGGGAAAAACAGCCTGAGGAAGATATTAATGCTTGCTAGAGAGGTAAGGAAGGTGTCAGCAAGTAACAAAATGGGAAAGAGAGAAAAGGGAGCAAGTAACCACTTGTATTTGGCAAAATAAGAGACACTGGTAAAACAGGAAAAAAAATCCACCTGTGAGTTGGACTCGATCATCCCTTTGGGTCCCTTCCAAGCTGGGATATTCTGCCATTCTGTGCTGGTCTATCTGTATCAAAAGCTCTACAAACATAAGAAGAATTGTGGCTGCTCAGTTATGTGCACACAATTCAATCCCAGAATATCACTGCTAGAAATGTTTCCAACAAGCCAAGTGTTTAGAAAAAAAACATTTTAAGATGTTCTAACCTATTTAGGGAAGATCTCAGTGGGCAAACGAAGAGCAGGTATGGCACCGTTTCAAACTGACATTATCTGTTTCTAGCTGATTGTGTCTCAGAGGCACATGATTTCAAATGCTTGTGGATTAACATTCTAGCAGATAAAGCTCAAGACAGGGTATGAGCTAGTGTGTCTGCTACACACTACTGAAATCACATTAGATAGTAAGCAGGATGAGTGGCTAGCTAAGCACCTCTTCATAATGGAGGAAAAACCCATATGATCATCAGGAATTTCAAAGGGAATGACACACACAGGAGGCGTCATGGAGCTGATGCCAAAGAACACCCCTGAAATTTCTAAATTATAGAAAACAATTTCTTAGCTCAAGGAGTGTTACATTTAAAATGAGCAATTTCATATTAGATTTCATCTCGACAGAAAAGAGCAATCAATCGTAGAAATAGAAATTAGCAGTGGCTTAGGTAAAAAAAGATTGTGACAATCACTTTTTGATATGTGGAAGCAGAAAGGAAACTAAGCCCAGGAAACTAAGTACATTTACTTATATACCTAGAATCTGAGAGGGATCAGAAGTATGTTGGCCTGCTCTTCCTGGACAGACAGATCACTTATTGGGTTCACCAGTCATATTCCCACACTTGATCACTGTTACATATTCTAGCAAGTGAGGGAAAAAAGCAAAGCTGAGAAAAGGAAACAAATTAGGAAGGGGGGGGGGGGGGGGGGGGGGCGGAAATGATAAGGGAGTCCTAAAGGCAGGAAGAGAAACCTACAGCCAGAGCTGAAGGACAGTAATGAGTTTTTCAAAGGTTCTCAAGAACAGCGACCACAGCAATCAGCTTGATGTGCTACTATGGGGAAAAGGTAGAAACACTACCAGTACTGCAGAAAGAACTAAAGCATTCAATAGGTATTTCTGTTCTATATTTGGAAAAAAAGTCAGCTGTTGTGGTCCCGTGATAACAAAATGCCTTCCATTCCAGAAGTAACTAAGGAAGATGTTCCAACAGCTTCCCAACAAACACCACTGTTGTCTTCTTATCTAGCTAGAGCTTACAAACAGGAGGAATGTAACCAGATAACAAGTGGGTTTTAACCAAAATACAGCTGCAAACACATTCAGGTGCAGACACTTAGGAAGGCCTGCAGTTTGTGTCTAATTGCTCTGCCTCTATTCACAGCGCCAACGAGCCGTAACTACACTGCTCCTGCTGTAAGGCCAAATGCACAACCACAGCGCAGTGACACCCTCAAATGCAAGTGCTGGTTGGAACCTGTATCGTGAAAGCCTCACTGCTGTTAGCTGAGCTTAGCCAAAAAATGATACCCCTGCCAATTCCAGAATGCAACAACAGGGAAGCAGTGCTGCTGAAGAAACTACCAATAGCCATTTTTGCAGCATCTGAGTTTTCCCAGAAGCATCCACTCTGGGACTCTTCCACTAATGAGATTTCAAATAACATCCTGGTGCTGAACAAAGCAAAAAAATAAAAAAAGCAAATGTGGGATCTTATAACAGGAGAAAGAAGACGGAGGCTGAAGGCCACGGTTAGGGGAGCACAAATTAAACTGTGCTCCCAAACACATTTGGGAGAGCATTCAGATACATGAATGAAAAATACTGATTGTGAAAACATCCACTCCTGATGTTTAACACGGCTTCCTGGCAACCTCTCCTACAAAACAAAACTGAAAAATAGTTTTTAAAAATAGCCTGAACGTTAAGGGAAGACAGAGTTCTTTCATGATTATTAATTGCTTCTGAACGCATGTGTTCCTCTTCATTGCGCAGCTCTCCTCGACTCAAAAGTCGGAGGGGAGGTATTCTGAAGTTGGGATAGGTTGAAGAGGCAAATTTCATTTCAAAGTAGCTGCTCTCACATTTCGTACAGGCTCTGGATTCAGATTGAGGATGCCCGTCATCCCACCATGTTAAACACTTTACCAACTGCCCCCACAAAGGCCTGACTGCAGATGGAAGGGAGACATGCTCTGCACTGCTCAAAGGCACATTTCTCTGAGTAAGTGGCTGCGTTCCACAGCTTATCTGACTCTAGCAGAATGTCCCAGCAAGAGAACACAGGAATAGGACTCCCGCTATCTGTGGGGTTTGAGTGTGCCTGGAGTCTTGTTTTGTTTTTGTTTTCTTTTATTTGTTTTTTAAAGAAGATTAGAGATGGGGTTGGGAACCACCTGGGGAGAGGCACAGAAGGCGGCTCTGGGCACACCTGCAGTTCCTATGGAGATAAGAGGATGCTCTTTGAGGCTGGTTTGCTCCTCTGGGTGCTGCTGGAGACAACCCTTGGGACAGATTGGCACTTATTTGTGAAGATTCCCACCACTCAGGATCCTGGCATTACCTCTGATTACCAGAATTGCTGAACCACCAGGTAGATTTCCTCTGAAAGCCCAAAAGGACTCCAGGAAGCCTCTTTCTGCATTATCCTGTTTGTGAAAGAAAAACACAAAGTGCCTACAATAAATCACTCCGAACACCACAATCCCTTTTAGATTTTAGATGTTTAGCCAAGCAAGTAAGCTCAACATTGGCATATTACAAGAGAAAAAGCCATTTTGTTACAGAATAACTCACTTCATTACTGGAAAACTGGATTCCCTATTCCCTCTCCGGCAGGTACGGTTTGGCTATGCAGAAAGAGGCTTCTGAAAAGAGATTACTTATTTAAAAGCAAATGATCAAGGGCTAGTTTATCTTCCACAAAATAGAGCAGAAAGCCTGAAGCAGTAAAACACCTTGACACGCAAACAAAACCAACAATTCTGAGGGACTGTCCTGCTACTGACTTCACACGGTAATTAAATTTAAGTCGTTAAATGAGCTTCAGAAGGTCTCAATTCACAGGCAAGTATGTAGCAAATAGAAAGGAAATGGGTAACAAGAAAAGCTTTTTACATTTTGTTTGGGATTTTCCTCTCTTCACAAGTACATTCAGGAACACTATTCTGACAGACACTGCCAATTCTACAAGAGAAACCAATGAGCTCAGTAACTAGAAAAAGTATTTTGCTGAAAATATGTTCCCAGACAAAAATATACTTTTACATTAAGATGAAAAACACCCACATCAACAAAACTAAATCACGAAGCCAGAGAACTCAAAGCTAAACATTCAAGAGCAGGCAGATCTTCTAATATGAGGACTTCTTACAGCGATGCCGTACTGATTTGGACATTCGTCTGCAGAAATGATGACACAGTGCAACTGCTCCCAAGACACTGCAAACATGAATTTAGGCAGCCACATGGGTATTTCCATGAAATGTCAGTCCTATCATGGAGAAAAAGAACCAGGGTTTGCGGTCCTCCAACACCTTCAGAGGAAAAAACAGCATCCTTAAGGTCAGTGGAGACTCTCTAAAGCCCAGGGTGGCAACACAGATAGATTTTCAAGCCACATCTTTGCCATCCTCTGACACCTGGATACCATCTGAGGTCCACACAGAAAATAAATTTAGACACTCAGAAGAAGGGATCAGAATAAGCTCCAACACTGTTATTTTTAATATTTTTTTTTAAGTTTAACTAAACCTTAATCCTAATGTTTAATATCTTCATTGGTAATGTTGAGAAAATGAAAATTTCTATCCCTTTAATTTTTTTTTTCCTGGCTCCTGTGAAGTAGCACAAAGTATTTAACAGTATCAGACTCTGGCAGAAGTTGATTTTTACTGTCAAATCAGGAATACAACCCGCATTTGAATTGATAAAGAGCAGAAAGATTTTCTATGACATAGGCTTGTGTGTCAGTGCTAAGTAAGATATTTATTTGGCTGCAGATTTTGAAGAGGACGCCATAAATAAAAACCCAAACTCACCTCCCACCTCAGCATAGCTCACATGCGTAGCCCTACCAAAGGATGAACTGATGGCATCCAAGCGTTATCCTGGTCAAGGCACAAGGCTCCAGGTAGCAAGAAACAAACTCCTTCAGGTGCCTCAGCCACAGAGATGCACTATCACTGCACCATTTTTCAACTCTGTGCTTACCATGTCAAGCGGCTGTACTGCGTGAGTGATCCATCAGCATGGCAACAGTCCAGCAAATTGAGAAACAAAATGAAGATGAGAGTATTGCAACAGTAGAAAAAGGAGGAGAGGGCACAGTTCTCCCCAGACCGCACGCATTTATTAATACGCTGAAACTTTAGCTTGGGCTTCCGGCTGAAAACGGGCAATGCGAACCAAGGACAAAACCATCCTGCAGAAAGGGACTCCTTTGGGCTTGTTTGTGCAAAGGGAGGTTAACAATGTTAGGGAGTTATTCAGGAAGTAATGGATACTCTCTTGCCCTGAGCAAATTCCTTTTCAATAACAGTAGTAATTTCCTAGGCAATACAACTATATCAAAGTATAATGGCTTACTATATTTATCTACACAGGCCCCGTACTGCTGGGATCTAATTTACTACAGCTTAGAAAGCAGTTTACAAATCCTAGGATAGTAAAGCTGCTAGAGACTTGAATGAAATTCTCGCCTGTTTTATTTAGTTTGAAGACCAAGTTTTAACAACCAACCCCCCCCCCCCCCCCCCCTTTTTTTTTTTAAGAGCATAAAATATATTCTCTCCAACTTAGAAAAACTGAGACTAACAAATGCCACAAGGAGACTGGAAATACACCTATGAGAGTGAAGAAATCAGCTTAACAAATTACACGTTGTGCAATTTTTTTTTATCCCGTTGTCAAAGGTGCTTTCTTTCTTTTCTTATTCAAATATCATTCTTTCTATCGACACTCAGAGGAGCAAAATAATCCTTGACACTACATAGGAGCCTTACATACCTAATGAAGACAAAATATCTTAAGTTTGCCACGTCTTTGTTAGCTGAATGCCTGAAGTACAGCTCCAGTACGAGAAATGGCACTAGTATATAATCAGCAAAGAAGAGGGGATTGATTCCAGCTAATGAAGAGGTAACGCTGATGAACACCGAAAGGCATCTCCTGAGAAACAACAAAGCTAAATTGCTAAAAGACTTTGGTGGAAGACAGGTTCAGCAAGATAAATAAGGGTGGGTGGGAAGAGACCAAACACGTGTGTCAGGGGACTGCAGATACTTCCATTACATAACGGTGGTAAGAAAATCCAGGCGAAATCGCCATTAACTGAACTAAAAGCAAAATATTTCAACGGGAGTATTGGCAGTTGTCAAACCACATAAAGGAACGGCAGACTGTTCAAATGTAGAAGGCATTAATAAAGCATGAGACGAGAGGCATAAATAGACACAAAATACAGAGGAAGATTTCTAGAGGACAGAAATGCTGCTGGAAAAATTTAGTTATAGAATACAATATCTCAAACTTCAATTCACAATGATCAGCAAAGGTCAGTTGTCAGAAAAGCTATTCTCCTTCTGATCTCATTCTGAGAAGAGCAGCCCTTAACCATACCTTTGCCACCACTGTCAAGCTGGATTAGTCTAATGGCTGCAGCCAGCAGCTCCCTCCTTCCGACTGGCTCCCTGCTGCATTAGGAGCACGAGGAGATGCAGAAATCTGCGTGTACATGTAAAGGCTAACTATGCTGCTTGTCCCCTGCTGTACCAGCAAAACATCATCTGTTGGTCAAAGTGTTTTTTAGTATATATATTTAATATGGGACTTCTAAGAAGACATCGGGATAGGCATATACCTGTATCTCTTAAGATATGCCACTCTGCAGACCTCATACACATTTTAAATACCCAGAACTTGTAGAACGGGATGTTCTGGCAAATTCCCATACGTTTCTCAGCACACGTGTCAACCGACATACTTGTATCAGGAGGCTTTTGACTCAGACTGGCTACAGATCTGGTCTTCAGCATCACTGAAGACTGTGGGGAACAAAAGCACTGGGATTCTCAAACACTTCCAGTGGAGCCCGTATTAAGGTTGTTCCACCTCTCCTTTTTTCCCCACCCCAACGTGACAAAATAAATTACAGTACTGTAAATTCCACTCTGCTGCCTTGTCTGATGAAACCCTGACAAAATTAGATTCTTCCATTACAGATTGATTACAACTTCCTTGCTCTTCTCTGCAAGAGTAGCAGCTGCCTCACATTCAGCTCAGAGGAGATAAATGGTGTGAAGTGACAATGGCCAGCCAACGCGTGGAATTATTGTGCCAAAGCTCCTACAAAAAGAGATTCTCACCTTATTCCAAAGTTTTGAACTGCAGACGTAGCCTCTGACAACTACAGTACTATCCACAGAAGCTACACACTTTGTTATCAGAGCAGCCAGCAGAAACAAAAGCTGAAATTCCTCCCTGCTCCCAAATTCCCGGGGAGCAACAGTGACCAGAACAATCTCTTTTCATCCCTGTGTGACCTGAAGAATGCATGTTTCCTCTCAGATAAAGGCCTCGCTATGGTTATCTAATGCCAATGTCACTACAAACTGGATTAGAGACGCCCAGAAACCTCGAAATATGCACATGGATAGTCAGCTGTATCCTAATTCTAACTCTGAAGGAAATCAAATGCTCCAAATTGTGCCTAATATAGTTAAGTTTGCCCTTTAGGTAGGATAGACCAGTAAGAACATATTACACAGTGATTAGATTAATTCTTGAGTGAAATTCAGAGGGTTGGCTCTATCTGTCTATTGTGCCAGTATATTTCAAATTATTTCGGAGACCAGCACTCTTCACTAGCTCTGCTCCACAGCAACAGCTGTTCAAGAAATACAGCAGTTCACTGTCTGGGGTGAAGCTGGCAGCAACTGGGGACAACGCTGCTGTCAGAGTTCAGCTCCCAGTTCTGAAATGCCATTCTACTGGAAATACCAAAGAGCCTAAATCCGGATACATGTACCGCGGGATGCAAAATATCTCTAGCTCAGCTTTCAGCAGAAAGCTCCCGAGCTTATGACATTTACTCCTTTGGCCCTTGTCAGTCTTCCTGCAGACCCCACAGAGGATTGGAGCTAGCTGCCATAAATGGCTGGAAAGCAACATGTTCTCCAAGCCCTTGAAACTGAGGAGTGCTGTTTAACTCAGGGAAACAGTGGCGAGGAGCCACGGTGACAGGTGCCCCAGAAATGGAGATGATGATCAAACCATTGCCAACATTAGCCACTGCTGTCCTGCTGACCTGTAAGAAAGGGCAGCCTGTGCTCTCCAGGTGTATCAGGGGAATGATGGACCAGAAAATGATAGTATACATGCTTGCTGGCAGTAACTCAGGTTTCTCCTCGTTAAAATCCAACTGTGAAAGAATATAATGGGTCTCATCAGAAACAATCCTTCCAGGAAACCACTGTGGCAAGCGTGGCTCAGTGCTGCTGCGCCACTGCAGAGCTGCTCACTGCGATCTGCCGGCACCGGAAGAGTTAAAAACACAGATTCCTGCTAAAACTGCCAAGAGCTACAAACCTTCTCCTGTGTGGGCGGCAGCAGCAACTAAATCCACTCCCCAGCAATTTGCTGGCCTGCAGAAAGAGAGGCGGGGAACAGACAGGTCAGGGGGGAGCCCCCCACCCCCAAGTAAATAGCAGCGCATCATATGCTCATGTTTTCGGCTAAAATTTGTCATATAGGTCCCTTCATTTTACCAACAGCCTCTGGAGACAGCAGCCTCTGACCTTTATAGCAGGAAGAGCACCTTCGTCCTCGAATCACAGACTTCCTGGAAAATGCAACTAAGCTAGCAATCAATACAAAATTATTTATAAAAAAAAAAAGGCTTCATGACATCAAATTAGCACCACAAGATTTTTAAATACATCTCCCACCAAAATGGCAGAAGAATTCAAGCGTGTTCTCACAAGCCGTCTCACTCCCACTAGCATTGCCTAACAGTACTCATCATAAACATTTTCTCTCACCTTTCCCCCCACCAAAAAGCCTGCCCTCCCCACAAGGCCCTGCTGTGCACACGCTGCTGGCAGCAGCACAGCCTCTTGCTGCGCAAGCTTCTACACAGGTGTGCAGAGCGTGACCTGGGCAGAATTACATGTGCCATTTCCACTGGGAAATCTAAGAGACTTATTAAGCCAGGACAGTGCCGATTAATCTACTAATGGAATGAATCAGAAGTGTGTTCCTGGCCCTTTCCCTTTCACATCCCAAAGCCTCGGGGGAGCCGAAACCATCTGGCAAATGCCTGCTCCAAGTAACGTTATGCTACCGCTGGAAACACCTCTCCCTCAATATTGAGAAGAATGAAACCATCTTCTCTCCATCAGCTATTCTGGGGAGCATCTGCTTAGCTCGCTGAGGGAGCCTGCCTGCACGCAGCATCCTTTAGCAGCAAGTGCAGAGCTGCTCACTCACCGTGCCGAAGAAGTCAGCAGAAGAGCAAGCGATCCCATTCATTGGCTCGGGGTCCTGCTGAAGCGGCTGGCACGAGCCGGGCAGCGAAGCAGTTAACACACGGCTGCCCTCCTACAGCACGTCCTGACAGCACGAAGGCTCCTGCACTGTTGCCTCTGTCCCTTTTTGGTGCAGCGGGAGTCACAGGTAGGGTAGCAAGATGGTGTTTATGTAAAAAAACAGGAAATCTCTAAGCACTGAAGAAGGAGATCTGGCCAGAGAGCTTAAAGGGAAATGAAGACAGCAAGCAGCCCCAAGGTTCATACATGATACGTGGTATTACTGTGAGGCGGAGGGAAGGACTGACTCAGAGATGCTGAACATCCCGCACTCTTTTTGAGTAATAAGCAAGCTGAGGAAGAAGCAGAGCTATGAGGCAGCTGTCACAAAGGAAAGACTTGCCACTTCTAACATCATACAGTAGCAAAGAAGCCTCTTTATCTTAAAATTTAGACGCCCCCAAAATGAGGAGAGGTCCAAAACAACCGCAGTCGTATGGCTGCAGAATTATGCATCTGGTAACAACTGCTTTTTGACTGTCACAGAATAATGCTAACACTGGGCAGGGGAGACGAGAGGTCCTCCACGCTCAGAGGCAGCTCAGAGCATGTTTAGACAAGCATCCATCAGAAACTGCCTAACTTGTTATTACAGACTCCAAGAAACAGGAACTCTGGTCCCCTAAAATTACCCTGCTTCAGTGCTTCACTGCGTGGAAACAGAAAATGTTTCACCCTGTAATACTCAATTTAGACCTTGGTGCAAATTAAGCTGCCTTCAGTAGGCACAGTAAATAATCAAACCCCATCTTCACTGTGTTCTTTCTTCTTTCTTTTTTTTTTTTTTTTTTCTGCTTTTAAAGAAGGAACAACCTCAATATTTTCCTCATATATCAGGCTATCTAAGCCTCCTTTCCTTGATCTTCCCTGGATGTTTTCCAAATTCTGTCTGCATCTTTCCTAAAACTAGGGCTCAACTCACTGTGCTGAGCTCTGAAGAATAATTACCTTCTGTAGTTACTTGACATAGCTGAAAAGAAGTTCCAGGTTCTTAAAAACACAAAAAACCAGCACCACGTATTCAGTTTGTTATCTTCTGTTACCCGAGATGTTTCCTTCGATATTACTGCTTAGCCAGCTACTCTCCATTTTACACTGTGTATTCAGTTCCCTTTGTTAATACAGCTTGGTTTTATTGAATTTCACACTGTTGGATTTCAGTCCATTCCTTCAATTTATCACAATCATTTTGACACCTATTCCTGCCTTCTGAAGGCTGCCAGAACTCCACGTACACACACATATATATATATTCTGCCACTGATGGCTGATGAAAAGCACAGAAGAGCGTGGCAGCCAGGACAGACCACGCTGAGACTCCAGATAACACACACACACACACACACAGAGAAAACCATGACATAATTACTCCAGACGTGGCTTTCCGAGGAGGTGCTCGGCCACTTCTTAATTCCACCTTCCATTTGCCCAGCGTACATAAAGGTCAGCCCAGACTCGATCCAAAGCCAGTGGCTTTCTCCATCTGCCAGGGCTGCTGCCACGCCAAAGGGGGAAATTAAATCGATGTGACATGATCGGTCCTTAAAAATTACCAACGTATGTCTGCTGTTGCCTTAATTTCCTTTAGTAAAGCATCAGATCTCTGTCAGCATCTGGGAAACTACACCGAGTGGCCGCATTCCTCGGGGTCTCTACCCTCCCTTTAAAAACAAATCAATACAAAGGATGGAGGTGTGTTTTTTACTCACACGCAACGAAACCCTGCTCACGAGGCACGGAGGAGGAGAGCCCTCCCGCAGAAGCGCTGGGGCAGCCTCACGGCCCATCCCTCCTGCCCGCGCTCCGCGCACAGAGCGGCGCGGGGCGCCCCCTTCTGGCAGCGCTCAGCCCCGGCCCGCAGCACGCAGAGCTCCCCTGGACGGGAGCTGAGGGGAGCGCTCATGGCGGCTGCAGCTCGCACAGGGAGCGGAGGGCAGCGCTGAGCTCTGCTCTGTGTGACAGCGACAGGGCCCGAGGGAACGGCATGGAGCTGTGTCAGGGGAGGGGCGGCTGGGGGGGATCTGCACCAGAGGGCTGTGGGCACAGTCCTGAGCGCTGGAGTACAAGGAGCGCTGGAGACCACGCTTGAATTGCAGGTGGTGCTGAGCACAGCCAGGAGTTTGACTCTACAATCCCTGTGGTCTCTTCAAGCTCAGGATATTCTACAGCTCTACATGCAATGGTGCAGCTGTGGATACAACGAGAAACTGAGGACCCTAAACCACCACCCCCACTCCCCTTCAGGTTGTTCCATTCCCTCACCCAACAGCTTCCAAAACAGTTCAGTTATAAACGAGCTGTGCGCAGGACATATTCCCCCTCCTCATAAAACACACCTGAAGTGCAGGGCTCGCCGCTGCAGGATGTTATAGATGCCAAAGACTTAGGCAGCCTCAGAAACCATTTAGATTGTGCTTCATTCAATCTATCGTAGGTGACCTCAGGAAAAATCTATGGCCAGGAAATCCCAAAGCCAACGGACAGCTTAAAGAGGATAGAGGAGGGGAAGTATTGCCGGATCTTGGCACTGCTCCCTACGCTTTAAGTACTTGCCATCAGATACTGTCAAAGACAGAACGCAGGAATGCAGAAACCTTCTGTCCAACCCAGAACAGCCATGTTTATGTTCTTCAGTATGATGTAATATCCATCAAGAAGCTGTTTTCTCTCCACCGTTTGGTCTTACCAAGCAGGATCATTTTACAGACACACATGACTGTAACTGTTCAGAGGGAAGAAATCTAAACAAAATGTGTCCCCCTCACCAAACTAACTGTTGGGCTGGGAGGCTCCAAGACTCCTGCAGGCATTGGGTAACACCCTAACGGTCAAAAAGTTCATCACGGAACAAAAAAAGTGGTCTCCTGGTCCTCTCCCAAGAACGATGACTCACATCTCCTCTCTTTGACCCCAAGCAGAGATGAGAAATTGCTTGAATCAGAGAACTCAAACATGAAAGGAATTTACATTACATCATCCAGTCTATTTCCTGCCAACGCCTTGCAGCTCCAGAGCTTTGGACGGACTATTCATCAGCAAGGTAATGATTACTTCCCTTGAGAAACTGTTTACAGGACTAAAGGATCTTACTGTCAGGAAGTCATTCCATGTATTTGAATTACATGCATTTCTTGTTTTCTCCCTCTCATCCAACTTTTGTTCATAATTTGCTTGCTGTTGCTGTTAAGTAGCAATGAGGCACACTGACACAGAGCTTGCTGAAGGTATCTGTGAAAGGTACTTAAGTTTTGCAAGGAAAGGAATCCCTACTTTGCATTTAGAAAAAGTTAAGAAGGCAGCAGACATCATAGAAAAGAGAAATGAATGTATAGTCAGAGTGATCGGTTTGCAGGACTTGTGTCAGCTACAAAACAACACGCTTGCCCACATACTACTTCAACCTTTGGATGAGTCTTTATAACAGGAGATAAGTTAAAAAGAAAGGAAAGGAGAGGCTTAGGGGCAAATAGTAACAATGATGCAGGTTAGAGCATAATCTCAGACAGCAGGTTTATAACAAGCTCAGTATTTAGCAGTGTACATGCTAAAACTTCTAGTAATCTCCACTGCTGTATCTTTCCTGCAGCTTCTCAGGTATATAGCTGGGGCTTGAGAGGAAAAAAACAGACAAAACGGAGAAAAAAGAAACTAAAAAACCAGGAACCACTTCTTATTACTTCAAGTGATTGACCAAACTTCTTCCCAAGACAGCTCTGAATCTGAGGGGAAAGATCCAAGAGGTCTTGGTGGAGCTTACCTTTCCTCTTCCAACTCATCCACAATTGCATTTGCCTGAACGTCAGTCCCTAACCAACTCCTCCTTCAACTTTAACTGCTCTTTTCTCTTCTTTCCTTCCCAGATTTCACTAATTACACTTAACTCTTTCCTCTGTCAGCAATGCTTTTCCTTTTAAATGACGAGAGATCCAGTGCTGGAGGCACTTCCATCAAGGATATCTCAGGAAGTCCTTCCCTTTTTGCAGTGGTAACTACCTTTCCATAACACTTTAAAACTACCCCCACAACATTTACTGCTAAGGTGCTAAACATGTTCCCCAGCAGTTAACCCACTACACAGCACTGGACACCCTGTGCATGCAACTGCTTCACAGATACTTCCCATATCTTGAATATGTTAGATGTTGTTGCCTAGCCTGCATTCTCTAAAATGAAGCTCTTTATTTTCCATGGGACACTGCAGTTAGGTGAATAATCCCACCAGTCCTGCCCTAGTACAGAACAGAAATATTTCACAACTTGCCTGAAGAGAATCTGCGGAAGCCAGGAAGCAGAAGATCTGGCAGTCATAGCCCTAACTCATCCAGGCTTAGATAAGGAAAATGTTTAGAACAGCTTTCCCTCGTTAAATTGGTTCTATCCCAAGCTTTGGGTTGTTTGCTTTCAAGCAAAGAAGTACTCCCCCAGTAGCACCAGGATCACTAATGCAGGCCTTCTCCATGTTATACAGAGGATTTCCTGATCTTTGTCCTGACTCTTCACTCAAAAGGTTTTTAAATTTTATTTAAGGCTTTTATCCCTCCCCTCCGTCCCTCAGTTTAAGGACTTGCGTTAAATATACTTAACTCAAACCTTAAGTGTAAAGTTAAGTGGCAAACAAACCTAAAACCCACAAACACCAACCCTCCCTTTCAGCTCCTTAATAACGTAACACTTCTGCTGCAATCCTACTGCTTGCATAGTAAGTTAGTATACTCACTAGAGGGTGTATTTCCATATCAGATACAAATAGGAAAACAAATTGAAAACCAAACTGGTTTTCAGGAACACTGCTTAAAGATTTAAGCTCTACAGAAAGACTGTGGTTGGTGCTACCACTGAACAAATAACAACAACAAGTGGCAAGCCATTTTCCCACAGACATAGCATTTAAAAATAAATAAATACAAAGGATGGAGGAGCCCTCTGATCATCTTTGTGGCCCTCCTCTGGTCCTGCTCCAACAGTTCCATGTCCTTCTTACATTGAGGGCCCCAGAAATGGATGCAGTAGTCCAGATGGAGTCTCACAAGAGCAGAGTAGAGGGGCAGAATCACTTCTCTCGACCTGCTGCTCACACTTCTCTTGGTGCAATCAACAATAGGGTTGGCCTTCCAGGCTGCAAGCACATATTGCTGGCTCACATTGAGTCTTTCATCAGCCAGCACCCCCAAATCCTTCCCCCTCACGCTGCTCTCAAGCCATCTTCGCCTATCCTGTATTTGTGTTTAGGACTGCCCTGACCCAAGTGCAGGAGGTCCATACTGAACCACCAAGCTGCTGAGCAAGTTGTGATATCCCCAGATTCACACCTCATCCACATGACAGAGAGAGGAGGAAGATGGATAAAGGAAGCCTGGAGCACTGAGACAAGAAGCCAGAGGATTCCCCTTGAGCTCTCTGCCAAGACCCCTGCTGCTTGGGGCAGAGGGCACCGAGGGAGGGGAGCAGCAGTGCCTCCAGAGAAAGGCCCCACCCCACTGCCACACACCGCTGTGGGAGCTCATACCTCCCTCACATCTCAGGATGAAGGGCTTCCTTGCTGAGCTCCTCACACTAAGAGGGGGCCACACAATGAAAATAAACAGAAGGAAGGCAAGAGGGAAGGCTTCCTGTTCTCACAGACTGCTATGCTGTTCTCCCAGGCCTGCTCTCAGCCACAGAGAGGGAGCACAGGCAGCCTGCTGGTGCCTGTGACGCTCCAACTCACTGCAGCAACGCGGCGAGCAAGCAGCAACCCAGGGGAACAGGCTGACAATTGGAGAGGATTTAACAGCATTTCACCTTAAGCTTGAACTCCAGTGGAATGGATGGTGATAAAGCTGTTCCTAGTAGTTGCCATGGGCACGCAGGCTACTCTAGGCTACAGGCTCATCTACATACACGAGGCGAGCACTCAGATGGTGGATCAGCCTCTGAAATTATGCTGCTGAAGGAAGTGTCACTTGTGACAGGTAACGACGTTTCCACCACATTAGTACCAAGCCAATGGCCCAGTTTAATTTCAGAATGGCACTCACGGAAGTACAAGCTTTTAAAAAGAGGCTTCAAATTAACATCCTAACCTGCTGTGGTGGCTGAGGATCACTTCCCGTAACAGAAAAGGTGTAACAGCTCTAGCATCCTGACCCAGCTGTGGGTGTGTGCAATTACCTCCTGCTTGCATAAACTCTCTCCCCTCCTCTCTTCCCTTCAATGGGAGCTGAACAAGGTGTTCTTGCTCATTTTGCTTCCTACTAGAGTACATACTTACACTGTGCAGCTGCCAAATGCTGCCACAGAAGTGCCAGTATTCAGCAGTAACTCACACAGATTTTAGATGCAGTGTCTAATACACATGAAAAGCACTAAAGCAATAAGGCGTAGGCCTTGGTTATATATAAAACAAACTGGCATACTTAGCATGGAACAGCTTTCCAGAGGCAGAGAGCTCCGATGAGTTTGTCTGTACGTAAAAGTTATATCAGTATAGCTGCACTGGTCATTTTACATGTTGAGACAAACTCATAGTATCTCAGAGCAGTTTGTCACAGCTTGGGAAATGAAGCAAAGAAGTCTTGCTTCACTGCATTTCAGGCAGGCACTCATGTTACAAAAAAAGAAACACCATTTGCTGGCAGGCCCAACAGAGGGATACAGAACTGAACAGTCCCCGGAGAATAAGCTCTCTTCACCAAAAGACTTGGTTTTCATCTCTGTTAACAGCATTATGCTAATGCTTCCCATATTCTCCCTTTACAGAACGCTTCGTTCTTGCCATCAGTCTAGCACTGGGAAAAGCAGGGGCATCCTGCCACGCCTGTGCATGCATTAGACATCCACAGAACAAACCCTGAATTCTGGAGGACAGTCCCAGAGTGCTTTTCAGCTCCTTATACAGCTTTAACAGCCCCAGCAGTGCAACATTAACAGCAACAGAAAGCATTCTCATTTTATGAAAAGTTTTATCACGCAGATTTAACACTCATGAACCTCAAGCCCTGTTACCACACGAAGGTATTCTGGCAGGACGGGCAAGGAACAGAGGGGCTGTGCTACGGGCTGTCTTAAAGCAATCATGCAACACCTCAATTAAGAGAAATCCAGCCTCAGCATGAACCCGTCTGCTTTGTCTCAGTGCTGCTTGCCCATGCGTGACGATGACAGAACGCTTAAATATTTGGGAAAGGATACAAGATAAACTTTGTACTGTAGACCTAAGCATTCCCAAATGGCCAAAGCAAGGACTCAAACCAATCACCGATTTCCAGTGGTCGGATGAAAAACTGTAATAATCTGGAACATCTGGGTACGGTTTAACCACTAGAGGGTGTAAAAACAGCATCGTGAAAGGTTTGCAGCCAGCAATTAGTGGAACAGAGAGCTGAAAGGAAGGAAAAGGACATACAAATGAAGTGAAGGAAGAGGACGCTATGCGAGGTGAAAGAAAGGGTAAGTTATATCCAGAGAATTTTGGGCAGGATTACTGTGGTCACACAGCAAAGTGCCCTGAAAATAAACCTCAGCTCTGCTACTTCTGCTAAGGAAAACATTGTGGTAAAAAGCACAGTCCAGTATTTATAACAAAGAAGTGCAATAGGAAAATACAGTACCTGTATTTACAAATAAGTGTAACGGCAAAGAGCAAGTCGCACAGACTTACACTTTCCAGCTCACATCCAGTTCCTAAGCTGGTGACAGGGAGAAATGCGACACAATTGTTCCTACATCTCATAATTACTTTGTTACAGGGTCAGGATGCACACAATCTCACACCACTTCCTTCCTCCCTCCTGAGTGCAGAAAAGCAAGCAGTGCATCAGGCAGCGCTGCCTCTCCCGCACCAGCCCCAGCCTGTGGCAAGAGAGGCCTTCCTTCTGCTGCTATCATCTTAGAGGCTCCCAATCAGATTAGCTAAAAGCCTTGGAACCTCATTAGCGAAAACCAGACCTGAATTTAATCTGCTTCAGGGCCATGAAGGAAGGAAAAACTTTTACCACAGATCAAGATATTACATAGAAGAGATAAACATAAATATATATGTTTTAACTATGAAAACACTCAAGTGAAACCGAAGCTGTTTGTCCACTGTGAATCTTCCCTGAAGGTATGTGCCATCTGAAGGATGCACGCACGCTGGCTAATGTACATCCCTCCCTGTGCTCACAGTGCCCTGTGGGGCTGCACAGTCCAAGCCCTCACTTCACCCCTGGTTGCTGTAAGGCTTCCCATGCCCATCGGCTCTGCTCCTGTGAGCGCTCAGCAACAGCAGCTTCAGACTCTCAAATCAGAGGAGTTATTAAGGGACGAGAAAGCAGGATGCCAAAATGAAACTCCACGGTGACTCCCAAACCGCTCCTACGTGGGTACAGTGAAACACAAAATACAGTGCAGATGCTGCTACCAGAATGGAAAAACTGAAAGCAGATGGGAACTGCTTTAAGGAGCCGGGACCGGCTCTGACTCTCAACGCCGGCATTCCTTACTTAGCCTGGATAAGTAGGAACACAACTCCCAGAGCATCCCAGCACATATTATCTATTTGTGGTGGTTAACAGTTTAGTAGATCCCAATAGGCATTCTGAGTAACTCCCTCCTACACTGAAATTCATACACACATTACAAGCACCAAAGGCTTGAGCTCTTCAATTGCTGATGCTGCACTATGCTGCAGTGCCTTTACAAAAATATCTCCCTCTAAGCTGCTGCTACATACACCCAGGCCTCATCAAGACACGATGAAAATCACTTTCTTTATATAGGAGTACCTGAGAGTATTACAGAACTTGATTTTAGGTTGTTTTTTTTATTATTATTATTTGTTCATTACTGAAATGCGCTGCATTATTGATTTTCTGTGCATATTAATTTCCTGTTACACTGGTTCGTGCTCTGCTTTGCAGCACAGAAAACTGAATAGGAAAAAAAGAAAAAGCAGCTCCATTCCAAGAAGGGAGATTTAACGCGTGACAGTTGTATCTTATAATCCATTAAATTTCATTTGTTCCAAAGCATCTCCTCCTTCCCTTGCACAAATTCATCAACTGGGATTTCTCCGTCTTCTGCTAGGACGTGAGAGAATGCTTACAGATGCAATGCACCGAACAGAATTATTTTTTGCTGCTGCAGAATGTGAATATCCTGAATGAGAGCAAGGGGCAGGAGCCCTGCAGGCCATGAAAGGAAGGTGAGAGAAGTTCACAGGAACTAGACCAACCCAGTGGGGCATGGCATTCCCCACTCCAACAAAAAAAGCTAGCACAGGAGGCTCTCAAATCCCCTGTTGCCTTGCTCCCCCTGATGCTGGAATTCCCACAGTGAAACAGGGGAACACTAAACATCTACATTCGTTAACTCTGAGGAGATACAGTGGGAGCTTAGGATGGGGATTTTAAGCCACAAAATATTTAAGAATAAAGAATTTCCTGAGCCACTCGTAGTGCGGATCGTTTTTAACTCCTCACCAGGCACGTTGCCACATACTGCTGGAGGCCACATTCAGTTCACCATCTCTATCTCCACAAGCACCGCACAACAGAACAAAATAATTTCCACTCCTTAACAAGATGGTCAGGAAGCTGTCAGACAAAACATCCACAAGTGTACAGAAACGCACGCACACGTTTGCTGCAATCAGACTCTTACTTGATTGTCTCTTGCTGGGTATCCATGATAACCTGGAGTCAGAGGCTCGCTCTGCAAGACAAGAAAACAAAGAGTGAATGTGGTGGTTACGAGGAATGGAAACCAAGTAATTACAGGTCTGTCTTAACTCAGCCAAAAACAAGAACGTGCATGAAACAGGGGAAGAAAGAGCGAAGATTAAAGCCTTCTGCTAACTTCCTATTACCCGTGTAAGCCAAAAAAGCTAAGATTCATTTTCACCTACATATTGCCGATATATATATAATATATATATAATAAAATAAATAAATAAAAATAAATAAAAAAAGAAATCAAAACCATAAAAATAAGCGTGAACTAGATCTACCTTACCCCCTGCAATTTCAAGTGTGTATCATTTTTTATTTTTTTCCAAATAATTCTTATATGCAAACAGCATTCACCATCAGGAAAACCAAACAAAACAGAACAAGAAATGATAGAAGCTGCTGCCCATGTCACCCGGTCTCAAAGAAATGCTTCCCTAAACATTAGTCATAAAAGAAATGCCAATTTTCTCCTTTTCAAAAGCTATACTAATAGCTTAACACGAGCTCAAAAAGCAGTTGCTACAACTTCCATCACCCTTCCAAGCTCAAGCAATGCCTCACACGACAGGAAATCAATCTTCTAGATTTTCTTCCTTCACCCCAAAGGGACCCTAAGCCCACGTTCCTCATATTAGTGTCCCCTTGCTCTTCGGGAACATGTGAACCAGTGATCGTGTATCTCAGCTCCCTTCAGACCTTCCAAAGTTTTTGTAGAGATCCTTCAGGTTTTGCTTTCCTGCCACTGGGATATTCAGCTCCCACCTGCCAGCTCCTACCCCATGCAAGGCACGCGACCACGGGCATAATTTCACAGTTTACACACAAATGCTTTAACACAACATCTGCTAAAGAGCAAGACGCTAATAATTCAATACAGGGCCTAGCAATGCTATTTTGAGTTTGCATCCGTCCTCCCTCTCTTCCTTTTCACTTCAAATCTGCCCAGGGGATTGTCTGCAGAAACTTGCCAGGAAACATCTAACTTCATCTTCAGGCTCTCACACTACAGCTGGGGCAACACACAGGATATATGAGCTTCAAGGACAGCACAATTTCTGGCAGCCAGTTTGGGGGATTCACAGTCATTAATTACATGGACCACCCTGTGAGTACATTCTTCTCAAACACTGACAGTCAGCAAGCAGGTAAAGTACAAAACTCCACAAATACAGACCAGAAGAAGCAAGCACACAGAGACCTGAAGAAACAAGAGGAGACAGACAGCTCTGGTACTATGTGGTAACCTAGCTTTTGGGTTTTATCTGTGAAGCCAATTAAAAACCAAGCAACATCAACAGGCTGCTCAGGGAGGGTGGTAGAGGTGTTCCAGAACCATGTGGATGTGGCACTAAGGACACGGTCAGTGGGAATGGTGGGGATGAGCTGATGGTTGGACCAGGTATCTCAGAGCTCTTTTCCAACCAAAACGTTTCTGTGATTCTATGAAATGCACAGCTACTACTTCCTCCATTCCCTCTGTGTAAGTGCACACTGCAAGAAAACACTTTGATTGATGCTTCTCCCACACAGTCTACCAACCTAGGATGAGTGCAATAAACATCCACCTCCTGTTTCTCCTCTCCTGTGAGACTGTTCCAGGACCAGTCTGAATAGCACTTTGAACACACACGTGGAAGGTCAGTGCTTTCAACACGCATGTGTGCCAACAACTCCTTGAATACACAGTGAGTAAGGAATAAATGGAGAAGACACCTCAACAGCTGCTGAAGATATTGACAGTGAACACAAACAGAACATAACAATAAGGGAAAACAGGAATCAGCTTTTTTAGGATGATGTTATTTATCACATCGGGGACTAAGGAAATGAACTGTCCCCACAAAGCAGTGACAGAAAAAAGACAAGCCCGAAAACTCTGTGAGATTCCTGAAAACAAAGGACCTGAATGAGGAGAAATTACTTTCAGAAAGGGAATATTTTTATGAGTAGAAGCACATCACAGGAGTGTGAAAAGGTAACAAGATGCGCTCACGGAGATCTAATGATCATCCACGGCACATAAGACATCTAAAAGAAAGAAGAAAAAATCCAGTGGAAGAAAACAGAGCCATCGAGTTCCACTTTGTTTTCCAGAACAAAATCCACAAATGGCAGAGTAAAAATATTTGAGGGATACCGTTACAACAAGAGGTAAAGGAAGAGGTGAAAGACGGTTACTCTGGGAAGCAAGAGCTTGGAAAAAGCAGAGGTTAGAAAGAGGGTAGTAGCTGGAACATTAGGTTTGGCCCTCTAGACCTTATCTGTGCCTTTCATACAGCAAGACTGCCACAAAGTACTGAACTATTTGCAAAATCCCTGCTGTGCATATCATTGCTCTAATTGAACCTCGCTCTCCAAGAGCAGGCAGGAAGCGCCTAGGGAAACTGTCTCCCGCCAATAATCTCCAGCGCTGCCAATTTTACAGGTCACTAATAGTGAATCCAGGGCCTGCTGCATGATTATTCCATACGGAGCTGGCTTTTGTTGTAAACTGAACAGAGCAGAAAGCAAAGGAGTTAAACTCCTGTGCCTGGGATGGGACAGTGCAGAGCATCCAGAGAGAGCCCTGTTAGGGAGCAAGGGGATTGCAGGCAGCAGAGTGGGGATACGGCCACATCACCTCAGCTTGCTGACACACCAAGCTCGTCTCACAAAACACAGGTGAAAAAACAGGGAGAGAACATTTATCACATGCATATACCCTCCCCTCAAGCATGCAGGGTTCCTCGCTCCCTCAGCAGCCTGGTGGGAGATGGAAGCCCCAGCTAACTCGCTTTCTCCCAGCAATTACCTATTTCTTTCCCTACCACCATGCAACCAGACATTCACAGAGAAATCGAGTTAGGCAGTGCTAGCCTGCCAAATCAGATCAAACTGCCACTGGGATGTTTCATTACTTTGTTTACCACTGAAAGACATTTCTCAGGTACTTGCAATTTGCTTTAAAGCAGAGAGAGAAAAATAGACAATAATACAGTACATCAGATTTCTGCAGCAGACATCGTGATTTCACTCGAACTGTATTGACAGTCTCACACGTGGGGTTCCACACTAACATTCTGTACTCTGAGAACAGTCCAGTTGGGCTGGCCAACGGGACTGAACAAAAATGATAACCACGATTCAGTCGAGCCCACTAAGATTTAAACCTGCCTTACTTCATGTTTCCCCCAATCCTTAATATTCCAGCCTTGCTAACGCAAGCACAATTACCTCTTTTCTTTTTGACAGAATTTTTGAGGGTGTTTTCCTCAATCTGAGAAATTTTTTCAAGATTTGTTGAATTTGACAACACAAGGAGTTGACCATAAACCAAGACATCAGTAAAGAACGATCAGCTCTGCATGTGCTGCTTGCTTAAGAAAGGCCAGAGGACTGGAGCAGTTGGTCATCTAGAAGATATGTCACAGCTGTAATGGATCATGGAAGGCCTGAGAGTCTCCTCTCTCGTTCCTTTAAAATAAAGCTCAATTTTCACTTAAAGAGGAAGTAATTCTCTTTGACCTAACTTGACCCCAGAACAAATTAATTTTACATCCCAGACTCATTTTGCCAGACTCAACAATCCGAGAAGCCCGATAAGGAATTTTCTTGACTGCCAAACTAAGCCTAAAGCCTGCAAGGTTAAAGCTGCACTACCAGGCACTATTAGCTCAGTAAGTTAATCCATATTTCCCAAGCCAGAGAATTGATTTCCCATTGAATTCAGACTTCATCTTGAAACAGCAAGCCCCTTCAATTGTAAAGAGAACCTCAGAAATAAGACCAAGCCATCACTCTGCTGGGTTTGCAGGATGCCTGCTTTCTCAACAGTGCTGGGAAAAGCAGAGTGAAGTTAACGCAAATTCACAACCACCTCTTGGGCTCTGGGCAGCAACAGCATACCTGAGACAAAACAGCTCATTTCCCTCTGCTCCAGCTGCCTCAGGAGCTCCCACCAGCACAGCAGCCATGAGGCTGGGACAGACATGCGGAGGGCGAGCCCCAGGAAGCTGGGAATCCCAGGACTACCCAGAGCAAGGACATAAAGGCGATAGAAAGTTACTTCTTTCATCTGAGAGCAAAATGGGATTTTGAAGTGCAAAAGATAGCAAAAGCTACCCATTTATCAGAGTCTAGAGCTAGACAAACAGAAGCCACTTTTCCAGAACACAAAGAATAAGATGCGCACAAAAAGAGGCTGAAGAAAGCACTGGCAACTAAGCTATTAATCTGAAAGTGGCAGCTGTGAAAAAGTAATGCTTGTGAGCCAGAACAGAAATCCCAGCACCGTTCTCTGCAGCTCAGTGGTTTCACTGTCCTCTGTGCTTTATGTCTTACACAGCAGGAGGGTCAGAAACCCCAAGCTTTGAGGGGTGTGGGCTCTAAATGGACATTTCAGTGCATCAGCTGTGGTGAGGCAGTAGTAAAATGGCAAATTCTTTGTCCTTATTATCAGCTCCCAGGAAAACAGGTATGCTTTCATGAGACACTCCCTCATACAAATCGCTGCATGCAAGCAAACAGGAAAATAGCTGCTTCTTTTCTCAAGTGCATCCGATGCATTTAGTTTGCCCTCTTGATTGTTTGTGCCATTTCCCTACCTCAAATTATCTGTGGATAAAATTAATGGGAAAAGCAGCATCCACAGTTGAACTACTGATTATTAATGAAAAAACTGAACTAAAGTAGTTTTTAAATGGATCTTAATGTCACCCTTCTCCCTTGATGCTTACCCTAATTTGATATATAGCTCTCGCTAATCACTCCAATAACTGCATCTATAGTGTGGGACACTTCCCTTCAACTGTCTTCACTTTCAATTAAATTTGGATCTCGGCTTTGGCCAGATTCCAACCACACAGACATCATCCAGCAGAGAACCTCCATTTATCCACTTCCTAGTTAGCATCCTGACATCAACAGCCCATGCTTACAGGGATGCGAGCAGCGGGACTTAAGTCTTTACTCTTTACTCATCCTCCTTTATTCTAGATTGTGTTTGGGGACTGAAAGCAAGATATTTTGATAAAAGGCGCCGCAACAAGCACGCTGCACACCGCTGTCCTTGATCACTTGGAGGACGAGCACAGGCTCACATGGCTCTGGCTTTCTGTATCTGAATTACCCAGGCTGTGCTTTGAGGGAAGGAACACCAGAGGCACCGCTGCCATGGGCTCCATTGGGGCCTGGAGGCCGGAGGCCCATCCGGGCCCTCTTCCTTCCTGGAATTCTGGCCTGTTGCCACAGCAACAGCAGCCTCCAGCTGGGCCCGCCCCCTGCAAGTTTTCCCCTTATCCTAAAAATACAGTCTTTTCAGGAGTAGTCAGAGCGAGTGGGCTGGGAGAGCAGGCAGCGAGGCCATCCCTTGTGGCTGTGGGCTGTGGAGGGCCTCCCACCTCCTCACAGTGCCACGGAGCCCTTGTGGAGCAGCCACCCAGGACAGATGTCTTTCAGCATTCCCAAAACGCCCAGGAAGGGCGTTGGGCCTTCCCTTCCACGGCTCAGGAAGCAGTGCTGCACAGGGCAGCTGCAGGCCAGTCCCCATACACCAGCGAGGCCGCACGGTTTCCCTGCGTGGCTGCCACCTTGCCACATGTGTCCCACCAGCCGTACTGAAGGTGGTAGGCTGAGACGCTGCCAGGAAAAACAGAAAATTAAATAAAAAGAGACAGCCCCCGGCCTCCTGCCTCCCTTCCCCTGCTCCTTCGTGCCGGTACAAGCAGCCCTCCTTTTTCCCCAGCAACCACCAGAGCACACAGCCTGTAGTTTGCAGGCTCCCTTCCGGCCGCCATGGGCAGGAGGATGTCAGCAAGGCTGGCAGGAGGGAGCACCCGGACCCGAGCGGGAAGCAGGCTGCAGAGCAGAGCGGCACGCCAAGAGACAAGCGCTGTGGAGGGCAGAGACCCAGCCCGAGGTTGTTTTGCTACCCTGTGACATAGCAGAGACGAGAAAGGAAGGTGATGTCAGATTAATAAAAATAGCCTTCTGCCCTGACCAGGATTTGAATGGTTTGGAGCAATTAGCCAGGAGAGCCTCTGATGTAGACAGTAAGACAAAACAGGGTGACTTTCGGGAAAGGCCGTGTCCCTGTCGAACAAAGCAGTGCTGAAGTTGCCCAAACTTATCGGTGTGATTGTGTGGCAGGAAGGAGGCATTGCCACATCTTCACCATTCCCTGCTTCAGTGAGGTATTTCCTCCTCTCATCCCACATTCCTTTATGAACTCCGACGGCTATAAATGGATCCCAAATAAAAGTAAAAGCTTAACTTCCAAATACAACACACACATAGCCTTACGATTTCTGCTTCTTACAATCATGCCTTTATTCGCATGCATTCAAAATACGTATATCTTAATTCCAAGCTCAGGGTGCTTCTGACTAGGGAAATCCTATGTATATAATATACACGCACACACACTACAGGAACAGTAATTAGTGTGTAATAACAGACGCTGCACAACTGAAGGCACACAAATACGCATTTGACCAAACCGCACATGAAGACAGCATTTAAACTTTCAGGTCTTAAAAAAGCAGTATGCAAGAAGTATACAAATACACACCCATGGACGCTGTCATCTTAAAACCCATGACATTACAATACCGACATCTGTAACTATAGAGAGGAGGGGTATTTTCATGCACAGAATGCGCTTCCACAGCTAAAATGGAAGAGCTGAAATGGAAGTATTTCACTGAGGCCCTCTGTAACAATGCAGACTCTCCTCAGATGTGATCCCCCTCCCCTTTTATTTTTTTATTTTTAATAATGGAAGCAGCTTACTAGAGGTCAGAAGCAGCTTTCCACCAACTGGGTTTTTCATTTTCCAGATCAGCCAAGGGGTGTCTTCAGCTTCTCAAAGAGATGAGATTTCATTAATTGAAAGTAATTTAAATGTGCAAAGTGTATTTTTTTTTTTGTTGGACTACATAAGGCAGCATCTTCACCCTGCTCGAGGCACTGAGGAAATATAGCCTGTCTCTGCTGCTCCATGACCTATGCTGGCAACAATAGATCCAGCACAAGTTAAAGCCCCTGGGAATACTGTGCACAGTGTGACGTCTATGATCCGGCAAACACAAGGACAATCTGCATGCACAGAAGTCAATAGCACAGAATATTGATTTCCCTCCTCTTTTTAGTAGGCAGAAGCATTTTAAAATGGCAGCTCATCTTCCCTTCCACTCCTACTCAACAGGAACAGAACAGGGCTCCTAGCAAGGCTTTAAAAATCCAGCACTGGGGGGCACCTTCGGATGCCATAATTACCACATGCAGCTGGGGAAGCATTTCACACCCTCTAAGCCACTCATTACAGGACAACATGCTCACGGCATAAGAATCTAGCTTGCTCAAACACAGCACCCACAAGCTTTCACAAGGTGAGGAGGACGGCAGCGTTCTGTCTTCACAGGCAGCTTCTCTGCTTATGCTTTTCCAGGAACACGGGACGGGAAATATGGGAAGGAACAGGACATGGGAAAAGACACATCTCAGACAAGGAAAGTCAGTGGATCCCAAACTCCTCGGCTGATCTTGCAGATATTCAGAGATTGTTGCTCAGAGGCTAAAAGGAAAGAAAAGCACTCCCTACTTTGCAGTAAGAAATTATAGTTGTTACATTACTTGCAGAAGGGAAGGCTGAAACTAATTTGTGGGTTGGCTGTGAAGAGGCTGCAATATAAAATTAAATCTGCCTTACTTTTAGGGAAATTGGCACAAAAAAGACAGAGTGGCACAACAACACAATTCACCAAAATCATGCTGTATACCAGCTTCTGCAGGCAAATAGGCACAAGAGAAAATTTCTGTGCCCTGGCCTGATTGCATAAACTGCCCTAGATAGTTACAGAGATGATTTTCCAAGGTTCACCTTACAATCTGCTTCCTCTCCCTGGAGACATCATCTCTTGGGGTCACTTGGGCAACGGCAGCTCCAACTCCTGGGTACCAGCACCCACAACCACCAACCAAGCCAGGAAATGAGTAGAAGCCATAGGGGTCAGAGATGGAGAAGTGAGGGGTTAAAAAAGCCTGGGGGAGGGAGGTGGCAGGGCTGGGGGTGAAGAAAAGGCAGGCTTCATCTGAGCCCCACGGCCACGGCTGGTTCTGATTAAAAGCCTGCACGATTGTGGAACTGCACAGGAAGCGCTGGGGGTGGGGGGGGTCTCAGTCCTTGCCATCCCAAACACACTGGTAATCTTTGTGTTCCAGCAGCACCATCTGGAAACAGTTAGGGAGAAAAACTCTCAGGCCTTCCCTCACAGAAAATAGGAAAAAAAAAAAAAAAAAAGAAGAAGAAGAAAAAATATTTTAAAAGTCACTCTTAAGACCATTAAGCCTGGCCCCTTCATCCCCCTCCTGGAAAGCTCCTCTTCCTGCAACAGTGGCAAACAAAAGAGCATCTATGGCCGAGAAGAAACCCCCCCTGCATGGCTCAGTGGCCATTTCTGTTCATGAGAGTCATCCCAGGATGGCCCAGCAGGGGGGAATGGAAGGATCAGACCCCTCCTCATGTCTGCACAACACTGTGAAAGGGTACAGAGGGCACTAATCATACCTACAAGGGCCAGCTTGGACACCATCCATCAGCAGCCAGAATATCCCCAAATGGGAGCTGCCCGCTCCCTGACAGCTGGCCCTGGGAGCTCTCCTTTCTGGGCCAAATCAGCACATGGATGATGGCAAATGTTCTAGACGCATGCAAGAGCTTTTAGTTTCATCTGAAGAGGAAAGGCCCCAAAGCAGACAGAGCACACCACAGCGGCAATGCCTCCATGCTATTGCAAAGGTGCCAGGAATCAAAAAGGGCCACAGCCTGGAGGAGCCATCTCCATCCCAAAGGGCTCAGCCTTTACCCCACCACACGCTCAGGAGGCGTCTCGTCGCCTGCAGGCTGCTTGCTGGTATTTTAAAAGGGAAAAGGAGACGTGGCGACTGTTGAATTTCACCAGAGTAAATCACCTCGGAGCAGTTTGTTTATTCCAGAGGTACTCCCCTGCACACAGCGTGCCACGGCTGCCACCTCCGCAACAAAGTGCAGCCCTCAGGGTTCCTTCCCTCCCTCCTTGCCGTTACCTTTATTCGCTTCTCTCCCACACATCGGTATTTTTCAGGGTTTTTTCTTCTAATTAGACACCCGAGTGCTACACATTTGCCTACGAAAATGTAGAAACCTATCAAAACAAAATCAAAGTTAACCTTTCAACATCCCAATTAAGCAATTACAAATGAAGAGTTACACGACTGATTGCCACTACAACACAATGCCATTCCACCACAGAAAACACATCTTTGCTTTCCTCTTACACCCACCCTATAACCAAGCACCGTCTCTTTACAGGCCACAGGCAGTCTGGATGAGATGCTGCCACATGCCGAGGCCCTCTATAATCAGAGAACAGTTCATAAAAATAAAGCCTTAAAATCATAGCTTGTCTCAACCATTAAGCAAGGACTCAGTGGAATCCACTTTTGCCATGCAAACCTCCTCGTTACTCCTGCAAAGCCAACTACTGTTGAAGAGAGCTGCCTTGGGGATGCCAGAGTGGTGGGTGTGGGCGTGCCCCTCTGCCAAGCATACAACGAGGAGAAATCCTGCCTAAGCTACCAGAAATACCTAACCATACCCATATGCAATGGCTGTTGCCATTTCACCGCAGCCTGAGCGAGGCAAGCCACACTGAAAGCATTCCAAAGAAAGAGCGTGTCACTGTGCAGAGCAAAATGATCCAGTGAGATGTCTTTAAGTGCTCTGAATTCTCACGTTTGGCCCAGATCAGAGGACTAGTCCTGCTTATAAGGGAAAAGCAGCTTGTATTCCACCCAGAAAGGCCAAGAACTTTATGCATTAGTGGAAAAACAGAGTGAGAGACTGCCAGCAGTCTTGTGCACTGGATATTCTTATACTGTCATACGTTTGAAGTTTAAATACAGCTATCAGCCACAAAAATAAGACTGAAATTAAACAAGAGGTGCCAGGAACAAAGCAGGCCTGGGGAAGATCAGGACGGGTGTCAGAGACCTTTGTGGTCACACAGCGTCGAACCACCAAGGCTGCTGCACCCCATGAGACCGAGCTCTGCTGATCAGACAGAAGGACAAAGCTCTTCCTTGCAGCACCTCACAACCCTGCGATGCATTTTTCCCTCATTTTACCAGCTTGAAGTTCAGTTAGTGCCTGGAAAGGCTGCAGAAATAGCCAGCAGCCTTTTTGCAGAGCCTCAGCTCCACCCTGTTGCTTCTACAGATCATCTAAAGCCCCTGGAAGAAGTCAACCAACCCCCAGAGGTCTCAAACTCCCAGACAGAACATTCCTGCAGCGCCACACAAAAGCATCAAAGCCCATCTACTCCCTGCCTTCCAGGCAATGCAATAAACAAGCTCCTTGTCCAGCGGAGGGCTAACCCAAACTGGTTCTTACAGATTTGTGGGGATCAGCTCAGCCTCCTGCAGCAGCCCCAGCCCCACGTGCAAGCCTCACAAGGGAGTCCCACCAGGAAAGCAGCCCACGTCACAGGCCCCAGAGCTCCACACATACAGAACAACCAGCAGCAACTGCTCCACATATGCAGTCCACTATCCTGACTGCCTTTTCCCCCAGCACGGCCCTCATCCAGACCTCCCCAAGCCCATCTCTGTTTTTCACAGTGCTTTTAGGAGCACAGCAGCATTGCAATCCTACCAGCTTGTAAATGCAATGGAAATTACCGCTTGGTTCGTAAGCGTGCGTGCGTGGGAAGGGATTGTCATAGCACATTCACATAAATCTTGTTTCCTTCACAATTTAGTCTAAAAACCTCTTCCGTGTGCAGCCCCAGGAGATTTATTTGCATTAAGAAGTTCCATTTCCCTCCCCAGGCCTGGAGATGAAATGCAGAACAGCAGAGATCTGAAAGCACTCGGCTCCTGAAATTACAGCATCGTGTTTCTTCCTATGTGGCACATCCATCTGAAGGAAACAAAAAGGGAGTGACCTTCCCACCACAGGCACACAGACATTTTAAATTAGGCACAGTGATGCTGCTGGTGGCGTAGCGAGCTCCTATACTAGGGCAGACCAAAGGCACCAGGGCAAACAGCGGCCAAAGCACCACTGCCTTTCTTTGGTTTTGTTTGTCAAGGTTTCTTAGTAAATACAGCCAACATTTTACTTCAGAGCTCCGGTTGAAGCTCTACAGATTCAGCTCTTGATGCTCCTTCCCTCTGCACACTTGGTAAAAGAGATGAAATCTCAACCCCCTTGAGCTACATGCTGATACAAAATGCCTTCATTTAAGAGCATGGCTTTTACAATCAGATTGAGCCAACCTCCAAATCACAGTAGCACGGAAGGGCATTGCCTTGTTTCTCCTCCTTCTGCTCCCAAGCGCGCAGCCCTACTTCATGTCTTGCACGCACTATACAGACACATGGATGCCAAGGATTTGACAAGACCAACTGCTGAAGCATTGACTGATGCTGGGGAGGGTGTTGGTGGTAGGATGAGGCGTGTTGAAGACTTCACTATTAAGCAGCCTAGAAGAGCACCTTCTCAAGAGATGGTTGTTATTTTAGAAATATTCCTGCATCTCTTCCTGCTGCTACAACTTCCACTAACGTGGTCTGCACAGTCCAAGAGCTGAGAGAGTCTGGCTCAACACGGAAAATGACCTGGCTTCAATTATTAATGCTTTCATTACCTCCCAGCTGGACTTCAGTGTGGTGACAGTGACAGCACAAAGCTTCAGGCTTTTAGGAAGCTCCAGATCACATAGAACCTGGAGCTGACAATTTCATCCCCTGACACGCTACGGCTCTCCATGCAAGTGGCTGAGCAGATCTCCGTGGGAGCTTTCACACAGGTCACAGTGCCAAACAGGCTACTTCTGAAGCCCAGGAGCATCACAGCTTCCATCACTCCCCAGGAGCAGCAGGCAGACAGGTACTTCACATGCTCTAACAGAAACATGTATCAAAATCTATGGTTTACCTTTAAAAAGTTGAACAGAAACTCCCAAAAGCAAATTTTGAAGGAGCATGTACTCCTTTTCCTAGAGAGGGAAACGGAACAAGAAAGCACAAACATTACTTAACTTGCTACAAGAAAATATCCAAATTATGTCTGCAGAGGACAACGTGTACATGTGTTCATAAAATACGCACACGTATTGCACAAATCTTCAAATGAACTGGGAAAAAAACAAAACATGGCAGACCCCTAAACCTTTCAGCCGACAGCAGTGAGCATCTGCAGCACGAAAGCTGTCGCAGAAGAGAAGAAAGGCCCACAAAAGGTGCCTGACTTACAGAGCAGCTTCTCAGTGCCAAAAATCGAGCGTTGATGCACCAACACTACCACTCGCAGCGTAGCTGTGTTTGCGTCAAAACGAAGCCTGTAATCCTCCCGGGTGAAACACCAAACCTCCCAAATCCCAACCAACATGAAGACAGCATTGCATCAGTCAGAGTCTAGCAAAAAGACAGCACCAGTGCCTGGAGGATTACGTGCAGCTTTAAAGCAGCAGCAGCAGCAAAAAATATAAGAAGATGCTGGACTTTCACAGAGATGCTGCTGCTGCTGCATGCAAAAGCTGTTTTTTCCAGCTGCAGAGAAAGGCACTGTACATAATTGGGCAGAAGGTCTCAGCATGAGCAAATCACAGGTTGACTGAGATTGCTTCTTACTCCTGTTGCTCTTCAGTCAGAACAGAAGCACAGGGGAAGGAGCTGGAAATCTGCTGCTTTCTGGAAGGAGTTAAAAATCTCCTGGGGGAGGGGAGGGGGCTGGAGGTAGAAGGAAAGTTCCTTCTTCCATTGTTGTTACACAAGTAGAAAATAGGTAGCATGCTGCATCTCTCTGCTGCAGCCTGAGAGACAAGAGCTAAAACACAGCCCACCTTCTCAACCTGTGGCTTCTACGCCTCATCACCCAGAGCCCCAAGCCAACCTGCCTCTGAGTGGACTGAGTGCTTCAGTCCTCAACAAAACCACACTTGAACATCCTGCACAGACCCCATCACCTTCTCTCAGCTGCAGGCCTCACAGAGAGACATCTGTGCTACTCGGTTCTTCCTTCTTCTCACCCAGCTTTAAAGGCAGAGGCAGCTCAATTCAGACATTTCCCACTTCTTTGCTGCAGGGAACACACCATCTCTCTCCCATCCCCAGCTGCACAAAGGACATAAAGGGCATCAGCACCCCCTGCTCCCTTGCTCGCAGCCTTTTAATTCAATCACCGGTCAATGTTCACTGACACAAGTGACAATTCAGGCTTTCCTGGGGTTTATGTTCTGCTTCTCACTGCACAGAATCACATTGGGTTCCCTCTACCACTCACTGCAGAACTGTCACAGCAAGTGATCATAGATAGACAGAATCACTAAGATTGGGAAAGATCACTAAAATCATACAGTCCAATTATAAACCCACCCTCACTGTGCCCTGACCGTGTCCTCAGTGCCACATCCTCACAGTTCTGGAGCACCTCCAGGGACGGTGATCCCACCACCTCCCTGTGCAGCCTGTGCCACAGCAGCACCGCTCTGAGAATAAGTTTTTCCTAACATCCATCCTGAATCTCCACTGGAGCAACTCGAGGCCATTCCTTCTCATCTGATTGCTGTTACCTGGGAAGAAAATGCCAACCCTCACCTCACCACAACCTCCTTTCAGGTTGTTGTAGAGAGCAATAAGGCCTCCCCTGAGCCTGTTCATCTCCAGACTGAACAACTCCAGATCTCTCAGCCACTCTCCATAAGACCTGTTCTCTGGACCCCTCACAGCTCTGCTGCCCTTCTCTGCACATGCTTCAGGACCAATTCTGAAGGAGCAGCACACCCTGCAGCTCAGAGGGGCATAAGGGACAGAACATCCACCCCCAGCTTCCCAAGCTGAGGCCATGAAGATCTCAAGTTTGCAGCGGGACCATGCTGAGCAGGAAAGAAATCCCCCAGTCCACTCCCTGGGAGGGAGCTCTGTTTTCCCCAACATCTGTCAGACCCAAGGGACCCCAGAGCACTTTACAATACACAGCAATCCCAGTGGGCTGTATCAGAAAGAATGAAATAAATTCTGTCACTTTGTACTGAATTGTTTGCTTCCGATTTCTACTACAGAAGTCAGTTTTTGATGGAAATTATTGGTCACAGCTCAGTTACCACTATTTTGCTCTAGTTTTTAAATATCAACAGGAAAGAAAAAATTCAATCCAACGGCAAAAGGCTGATTTATTTTACAACATCAGGAGAAGGAGATTCTAGACAAAGAGGGTGAGATAAAGAGCTGATTTACATGATCCAATTAGAGGTGAAAAAATAGCCAGGAGGAGGACCTGAAACCCCATCCCAGCACCATCAGCCGGGACCAAAGAGAGCTGTGGTCACAGGCAGCTTCCCCAGGGACCAGCCACCTGCTGTCACCAATTTTAAAAGGAAAGATGGGAACAAAGAGAGGCTGGGAGCAGCACAAACACCCACAAGTTCTCAAAGAAGCGCGAAACGCTTCTCCAAAAGTTGAAAGTGTACCTTAGGAGCTCTTACGAGTTGTGATAACGTGGACATTAGAGATCTTGTAAGCACTGAACAATAAACTTATTCAGATTAATAAGACCGGTGGAGTACAAAGGTGGATGGAAACCAATGCAGGCCTGCAGACAGCTGACTGAACAGCAAAAAGGCCACAGATGGAGAGGCTGCAGGGCAGCACGATGTCACCAACCTGCAGGTACACGGCCCATGGGCATGCCTGATGCTCTGAGCAACCCACTGCCCAGACAGCACGGAGCACCAGGGCACACACACAGCCCAAGGGAACTCAATACCCACGGCCTGCCAGGCAGTGAATTATTCAGGCCCCCGATCACTTACATCGTGCTAAGGAAAGGCAAAGCCATGCTGCGGGTGCCTGCCGGCCGAGCCACACAGGGCTGCTTGTCCCCAAGCACACTGCTCCCTGTGTGCTGCTGGGAGGGGAATGCTGCTGGGACCGTCATGTGCTTGCCAGCAGCCCGGCCCTGGGAGGAAGGCTGGGGAGGAGACGGGCAGATCTCATCTTCCATAGGAACGGGCAGCCTTCTGTTATTAGAAAGGTGGGGAGAAGGGAAAGGAATGAGAAAAGGCAATTTTAAGGAAGTGTTTGGAGACGCAAAAAACATCAGCTTTGAAAGTGAGGCAGTTGTTATCACCGTATCACACACAGAAGGAAAGAGCTTTTGGGAGAATATCCTCTGTGCTGGTCAGCAGTGCCTACAGCTGAGTGGAGGGATGCACCACAGGGCCCGCTCTCCTCCTCCACCAGGCTGAGAACAGCCCAGCTCCAGAGGCAGAAGTACTCCTATGACTAAGGCATGCCTGGCACCAGGCTGCTCCCTGCTCAGACCAGTGTGTGAGTAGATCGATCCGGATTGGGTCCACTGGGCCCCATAGGATCCCTGGGGCTGGGAAAAAAACTCCTGTTTGTCACCACTCTTCCTGCTGTGAGGGCAGACATACAGGGCAAGGCATCTTACACACAGATGTCCGTCCCATTACACATCTCCCTGGAGCCTGTGAGGGCTCAGGCTGCAGCTCAGCAGACAAAGAATCCCTAACCCAATGCGAAGCCACAAGTAAATCCCCACAAGCCCAGGCTTTGGCGGCAGCTTCATTGTCTTCACTGTGGTTTTTCCATGTTGCACTCTGGTGACTGTCACAGATGTAATGTTTGACATGTACGCATCCATAGCAAAAAGCACGCAGAGAGAAAACGTTAACTATATTTTAGGCCTATACAAACTTAGCACAGGGCACTTTCAGATCAAGACACATAGGTCCATGCTGTACTCTCAGCCTCAACTTCACGTTCTCTTTAACAAACAAGAATTACTGCATCATTAGATTTAGCGGCAGCACTTAAAAACAAATCAGATTTGGTGAGAGGAAAATAAAGCTATCGACACTTGACATTTGCAACTTGGAGTATATTAGACCCGCTCTTCCATTTATATTTGGTACACCGGTAAAGAAAGCAGCAGTCCCTAATTACACAGAGGCAGAATCATCCTTACCGAGGGATCAAACACACAGGAAGCATTCCTCATCCTGCTGCTGCCGCTCCCCAGGAAGCCATCCCCACCGAGTGAGTCACCACAGCCACATCAGTGAGGCAGGGTCCTGGGGCAGCTGCAAACAGCTGCTGGGACCAACCCCCAGGGTCAGAGGCTTTTCAGACCACATCAGCCACCCCAGGGCTGTTTGACCCTGCTGGCTTTTGCAGGACCTCGTGCCTCCCTGCATCCCCTAGCGCTGCTTTCTCATCAAAGGGAACCAAACGCGCATCTCAGCCTGGCTGAACCACAATAGACTCCAGAACACACGAGAGACTGAAGCAATGAGCTCCCCTGCGGTCAGGTCTCAGGGCACATCCTGGAAAGACAAGGAAAGTCGCACGAATTGGAAGGGACTATCAAACAACACAGGCTTTGGTGTCCCCGAGTCTTACATAAGCAGCGAGCTAATGGTTCCCAAATGCCCCAACTCGAACCTTTTAAAGAACTTACTGATTTCCTACAAGCTCTTTCCTATATAATTTTCCCTGTGCTTGCATTGTGTTTGCATGGTGCTGTTTGCACTGGTACTTCTTTAGCACACCCTGTCCGATTTATTGAAAAAAGATAAAAGGATGCAATTTTCCTTTAGCTTAAAATTCCCAATGAAAAGCACAGAAGCCACCAGCATCTGCTGCCTTTATTACCCCCTGACACCTGCAGATACACAGAGGTCTGTACACAAGCCAACAATCAGAACGTTGCGGCCTTCTGCTAGTGCAGCAGCACAAAAGAATTCACCGGGCGCCCTGGTGCCTTCATTTTTGTAGCCAACCCACTTCGCTCCAAGGAAATAGGAGCTGTTTTACATCATGACCTTCAACCTACAGGAAACTGCAAAGTACGAGACGAGAAGGAATATTTACAGAGAGGAAACGGCTGGAAAGGGGCCAGATGTGTTTCTTCAGCTTGTAGGGACAGCCTCTAGCTCCCAGTCTGTGTCTGGGACAGCTCACGGCCACCGCGCAGATAGGTGCGGCGTTCAACTGCAAACACCCATCTACAAACCAGACACTCCTGGACAATAAAAGGAAGGGTGTGAATCCCTACACAGGAGGTGGAAACACGGCGCGATCAGCCAAACCTCATTACAAGGCATCCCTGGCCTTTCTCTTCCCTGACTGCTCACAGTGACGGCCAACCCATCCAACCCAACCACAGGGCCACGGCACAGAGCAGCCTCTGCCCAGGCCCCACACACTCCTCTATGTACAGGAATTGCCCTTCTATCAGCACACAGTGACAAGGGCTGCTGCGGCAACTCACTCGCTTCTCATGAGTCCTTGCTGTGGATGTCTGACTCCACACTGAGCCGATTTGGAGAACCAAACCCAGTCCTACAGAAAAGAAAACAAAATGCACTGAATTTTCACTGAATCGCAGAACAACCTGAATAGGAAGGAAACTACAAGGACCACCCAAAATTCAAATTCTGCATCTGAGAGCATTGTCCAAGCGCTCTGAATCACAGAATCGCTGAGGTTGGAAAAGACCTCTAAGATCACCTGGCCCAACCACCGTGCCCACTGACTGTGTCCTCAGTGCCACATCCACACGGTTCTGGAACACCTCCAGGGATGGTGACCCTACCACCTCCCTGGGCAGCCTGTGCCACTGCAGCACTGCACATATCCAACCTGAACACAGCCACCCCCCACGCCGGCACAACTTAAGGCCACCCTCTCTCATCCTATTACTGTTACCTGGGGAAAGAGGCCAACCTACACCTCACCACAGCCTCTTTTAGGGTCTTTGTAGAATGCAGTTAGTTCTCCCCTGGGTCACCTCTTCTCCAGACTGAACAGCCCCAGTCCCCTCAGCCAATCCTCTTACAACTTGTGCTCCAGACCTGCTCCCTGTGACATCAGCCCAAATGTACTATGGAGGAAACAGCACTGCTCAGCTGGCAGGTATTATGGCACCTTCATTGGGGATTTGTTGAAGCTCCTGAGGAAGACACAGATGCTGTGCACTGAGGATCACATGTTAGATAAACTAGCCCAACATCTATCAGGACCCAGAAGGCACAGTTCAATGTCCTTCCCCAAACAAACAGCAGGTTTGAGAACCTTGTCCTCTTTTTAAAGATTATCTTGCAAGCCACAAGATCCACCACAGCTGAGTCAGCTTGCTTCAGCAACAAATTTCTCTTTGGCATAATTCATTTTCTGTGAGATCACAACACAGGGAAAAATCAAAGCTGAAGAGACAGCAGAGATAGAGGACTGCTCCTTTCAGTCAGACCGGCTTTGCCCTAAGGTGAGGTTTCACACCTCATACGCCAAGATGTGGCAGCATGCCGCTTCTGGCACCCCCAAAGCACTCTCCAAGGGCCGTCCTCTTTGATGACCAAACAAACCCAGTGCTCAGAGATCTCCTTCTCCACAAACAGCCTGGCGCAGTCCATTCATTCCTCTGGGTACATCCTCACACCACAACCTTTTTTTCCCTAGCATCAGTGTTATGCCATTACATGCATAAGGACTTAAGAAGGGCTCAGTTTTATGATAACGGAGGCTAGGCCAAAGAATACAGGGATATTTAACTGCTGAAAACAAAGGATTACATCTATGAACAGGAACCAAGAGATCTGCTTTGATTCCTGTAAAGCTATCTGCCTTGTATAAACTCTGCGGATACATTAGTCTCTGTCTAGCCAATACAAGACAAAAACAACTTGGCCCACCTAGTGACTGACCACCCTGCAAGTGGCAGAGGAAAACGAGTTGCTGGAAGCCTTTTCTATCCCCTCTCCCTGACATCCTCCTTGTTACTGTGAACCTCTCCCTCAAGCAGTAACACTGTTTCGTTTTTTTTGCTGTACATCCTCCCTTTCCAGCACGTGAAAACAACGCCGTGTCCTTGCCAGATTCATTGCTGCCGAGGGCGTTAAATACAGCAACAATGAATTGACCAGTCTCGTTAATTTAATTCAGCTACATGGGAAATCTGTAAACAGAAGCAGAAGTCATGACAATACTATCAGAGGGCTCTGTACACAGTTATAATTTGCTTTTGGTTCTCACTGACAACAGCACAAGGAAGAGGAAATCTTTCCACCGGATGCTTTACATTTTTACTGTTAAAGCTCATCCAGGTAGTGGGAAAGCATCCCACAGGCACGCCGGTTTTCCCACCTTGCTAATTAATAATCGTCACATATAACATGTCAAATTAGCATTCAACAAGACAACTTCCAGCAAGTCCTGACCCAGGAATAATTCAACAGTGGCCGGAGGTGAAAGTCTCTGTTGAGTCACCCAGGGAAGCAGCAGCAGCCTCCAGGAGACAAGACACGCCACATCCCATCCGTGTTTCCCAGCACAGCCTTATTTCCATCAATCAGCTTTTAGAATGCAGCCCGTATAAAATTCACTGCATTTTCAGGTTGTAACTTCATGCAGATAGTTACCTCTGTGATAAGCACAACGCAGTAATGATTTACAAAGAAACACGTCTTCCCAAGAGCAAAGCTGATCACCCAACAGCCTCCGCACCCCAGGAGCATCCATACAGGACAGAACAATACTTACCTAGGAATTAAAATTGAATAGAGTACTATTAAGAAGTTCTCCACTATTAAGTGTGACCGTATTCATCATCAAAATCCTGCTCAGGAAGTCACAGCCAGAGAGAGTCTTACAATGGTAGGAATTCACCCATAGCAGGGAACAATGCCACATGTTTACTTCTGCTTAAAGGACCCAGAGATTTAGGGATGGTCTTAAAAATCCTATTCTGGAAGCCAAAGTAAAGTCTGCTAATCCCAGAAAGAACTGGGTAGGTAGACAAACCTCTGCATCTTCATTGTAAAATCCAAGAGCTCAGGAATCAAACTGGTAACCTGGAGTAAGGAACTGCTCAGTAGAACGGCCATAATAATTGTATTTCCACAGACTAACTATTTCGACCAACTCTGATGACCGAGCAAGGCGCACAACACAAACAAAATACTCGATACCACCATGCCATCAAGACTGGTCCATCTGCCCACTCTTGAGTGCACCATCTCCTTATCAAGAATCAAACCCAAGAGAGTCAACTCCACATAATATCTTACAATAAGAGCCAAAGCATATAGATTTTCTGCTTATTTGAAGAGAAGCAGAGTTCACAGAAGAGCTCGCTGAGACCTTGTCAGCAGCAGTGATGGAAAGGCAGAGATCTGTCATCTTGGAAAAAGTGAGTGCCTGCAGGAGCTGGAAACACACGCTTCTGTGCAGTGCCTGCTTTGGGCAGCACACTGTCACCACGTCCACTTGGCAGCCAGGGGCTCGTGGCTCTGAGGGGAAAGGACCACTGCCCACAGCTTGGCTGCAAAACCCACACCAACAAACACCAAAAGCCTACAGAAATTGAGCTTCTCATCACACGACAAAGCAGAACACATTCCCTGCCCTTATGTTGAAATGTAGGCTGGCCGGCCTTTTCCTCATACATAGATTTTTGAGATGCTAGCGTGAAAAGAAAAAACAGATCACCAAAGATTAAAAAGAAAATAGCAGCTGGTACAGAAAGAATGCTATACTGAAAGCTGCATTACAAAGCAAGCCAAGCTCTCGATCAAACTCTAAGAAAGCTGACAAACCCTGCCCCACGAAGCTACCAAGACTGGAATCTGCTTCTTCCATGGCAAGCGCCTGCAGTAATCAGGAGTTCCAAAAACGAAACAAACGCCAAGCTGAAAAGAAAGAAAAAAAAAAAAAAAAGGCAAAAATTATCTTCCTGTTTTCATTGGAAAGGTCATGCCTATTTAAGGAAACCTTTCCAAGCATCATGGACATGCTCCATCGACATCCATCAACTAACAGCCCAGAGTTAACCCTACTCACACATCGAAAAATTCCTTGTCCTAAAAGGAGTCACGATCCCAGCTCCTCCTGGCAGGCAGTCACGAGTAACTGAAATCACTTACGATCAAAACATCAATGTATTGACCAGTGGGCACTGAGCATGTGACGCTGCTGTTGTACTTGAAAGAAGAGACCAGGCAAGATGGTGAAAGGCAGTAAGTCCCTTCTGGAAGGACTCGATCAGCAGATAGTGACACACAAAGAACAGACCTAATTACACACATCATTTCAATTTCTTGGCATATTCCATACACACGCATAGACACATATGTCTACACGTCTGATAAATGGGTAATTGGATCAGACACTCAAATGCCAGTCTCATTCACAACACCCAAGTCCACCACAGCAGTCCAGTTCTCAGAGAATAACTTCTCAGAGAAGTGGGCCTTGGAAGCGTGGATGGATAGATGGAAATGCTACAAGTCATAGAACAGCTTGGGTTGGAAGGGAGACCCCAAGGATCATCAGGTTCCAGCCCCCCTGTCATAGGCAGGGCTGCCAACTGCTAGATCAAGTACTAGACCAGTTTGCCCAGGGCCCCATCCAACCTGGCCTTAAGCACCTCAAGGAACAGGGCATCCACAACCTCTGGGCAATCCATTCCAGCACCTCACCACTCTCTCAGTAAAAAAACTTCCCCCTGACATCTCATCTAAGTCTCTCCTCCTTCAGCTTAAAACCATCCCCTTGTCCGATAACTCCTTCACTGAAAGATATCAAAATCCACAGCAGAAGTTTTCTTCCTTCCCCTCTCCTTTGAAGCTCACTCCTACCTATGGTTGATGGACAACCACATGGATATCACTACTCACAAACACTGCTGTCCCCTCCTGCTAAATCCATGCACCCTGGCAAATAATGACACTGCTTCTGCAATGGGTGCTCTGCCCTGCTCTCACAAGTACTTGGTGTGAAGACCACTGCTCTTAGGGAACTCCAACTAGCCCAGGAAGTCAGAAGTTAAACACTACATACAGCTGACAGAGAGAAAAAAGTCCTTAGATCCGCCTGGTAGCATCAAAATGTGCCAGGTCTGCACTGGTTACACACGAGCACTCATTGTCTCCTCTCACTTCAAAGCAACAGGAGCTCTTGAAGCACATGCTGATGCACACAGGCACTGCCAGGTTGGTCTTAACCTCCTCTTAGGAAAAGGCAGTGGAGGATAGGGTGCTTTTTTCTCCTCCACTACAGCTTTATACTACTTTCTGTGCTGTAGTCTGACAATCCTGGCAACAGGATCAGACACCCAGTCCAAAAATCCTCATCCTATTCTTCAGGGCTGTGTGCAGATGGCAGAGCCCCAGCCACACAGCACATTTTTATACTCAGTTTTCTCCCACGTCAAACCTTGGGTCCCTGCAAATGAGGCGCCCTGCTGGCAGCCGTCACATCAGCTGAAATAGTTTGCAAAGCAGAGGTGCTGGTCCCCGTTCTTCTTTGTGTGAAGAGCAGCCTGCTCCTTGTTAAGAGACCTTGTTAAAAGTATTCTTATTTTTTTTTTTAATTGGAAGGTAAGGTAGCTACGTTCGCTGTTGGAACATTTCATTTGCAAAAGAGCTCCATGTTAAAAGACACCAGCTACAGATAGCCATGCAACACCATTGGGTCTCATACAGATATACTGGCTTCCATGCAACTTTCTCCTGACTGATATTTCATTTATGCTCAGGAAGGACTGTATTCAGAGAAGAAAAATGGCCGTGCAATGCACTTGTCCATCACTGCAGAGACTGAGAGATGTACAGGCTTCGAGTTAACAGCGGCCCTCCTGCTTAGAAAGTTATGATTCAAACCTCACTTACCTTACAAGCAAAGTCCCTTTACAACGATGACTAGATGTTACTTAGTTTAAGCTTTTCCACTTTTTTATTCCCCTCCCCCCCAAAATGAAAACCACATCACTTTGTATTTGCCTAACATGGCACACTTTGAGATCAGCCTATGGCAGCAGTGGAAGCTGCAGAGAGCTGCAGATCAAGTGTCTAAACATTACCACAGACCCACCAGCTACAGTAAAAGCAAATACAAGTAAGAATGAAAAAGAGTCAGGCTGCAGTTGTTAATGAGATTTTTGCAAAACTGGCCATATTATCAGTACCTCGATTCCTCATTTCCTACAATGAAAGATAATATATCTCTTCTACCTCTCAGGAAAACAGCAAAAATAAGATCATTAGTAGCTATGAAGCACCCACACTACAGAGATGAGTACCATAGAAAAGACCATTAAAAATTAATAGTTTTGTATTCAGTGCAGGGTTTGGATTATCTGTGGTAAATACGATTTGGGGTCAGACATTAGATGAAAGCAAGAAATGAAATACTGAACAGCTCTCAATCTGAACTTGCACCCATTTTATCTGATAACAAAACTCCCTCTAGATTTAACAGCACCTCGGTGAGTGTTATCCATTTGATGCCCTCAGAGATGAGGTCACCTATGAAAGCACAGCACACAACTGCTCAGCTAGGACTCCACAAGGAGCAAACTCGCCCAGATGCCATCAGCAGCAGCTCAGGTTCTCCTCCCAGTGCCCCACTCTGTCACAGGACCACATAAAACATCACTTTAACGCTGCCTTGAAACTCAGAAGCCACCACAAGTTAAAAACCCGAGCTTTCAGAAGCACCCAGAGCCCAACACCTACACGTATATTCCATCCCCATCCAGCTACACTTCAAGGCTTTTCTGACTGGCAGCGAACACAGGACAGCAGCCTCTTTCTTTCTGGAACAGGAGAAAGGCAATGGAGATGCTCTTCATTTCTTCTTCCCATGAAGAGGATGCAAAGAGATGAAACAGAACACAAGTCAAGGCAGGGTGGGAACGGCTCTGAAGCACCACCTCCCATATGCTGCCATCCGAGAGCATCCCCTCAGCTGCTTTGCCTGCAAGACTCAGACCCAAGGGAGAAGATTAAGCGAACCCTGTGGAAGCCAGCTCTCTGGACTCAGAAAAGCAGCATTCCCACCCCACTGCCAGCACAGAAATGGCAACCACCAGCAGCAAATTACAGGCTCGGGATCACAGCTCCAGCCTATTCTCAGCCCACGCAGTGCTAAATCAAGCCTTGTAAAGCCGTGGTGGGGTTTTATTCCTGGGTATCGCCCCCAGATCGACATCCACCCCAAGCACCTGCGAGGATCTCCTACAGGAGAAGAGCTCTGTGGAAAGCCTGTACAAGGAGAAGGCACGGCCCTGCAAGAAACCTGAGCTGGATCCAGATCCCAAGGCCTCGGAGCCTCTAGGGAGAATGTTTTGATATTTGCAACAGACAGAAACACCACATAAGGTTGCTTCTTTAGCCTCTCTATTAAAGGAAATTTAGCTACATATAGCCACAGGGTAAGAAGTGCTGCTGCTTTTTTTTTCCTCCCCCTAAATGGTGCACGTTGTTCCCCATTTCTATGCTAAGTAATACTTGCATTATTGCCGAGGCAATTACAAGCAGATAAAACCCAAGAAAGTCATAAAGAAAAGGCAACAATTGCTTCTAGCCCACACTCTTTGAAGAAAGCATCCAATTTTCCTGCACAGCGAACTCTCCTAGACAAAGGCAGAAACAAGCAGCGGCAACGGGAAGGCGCAGCCACTGTAACAACATCCCACTGTCCTGCACCAGAGATGCGAGTAAAAGATCTCATGCCCTGCTTTCTAATTGGAACGAATCACAAACACGCTCTGCCTACGCTCCAAAGGTTAGTAGGTGGCAATGGCATAGACGGCTGAACATCAATGTCTCACCAAGTGAGCTAGTGTAAATTGCACTGCTGTACCCAAAGAGACTCTGGATCAAGCTCAAATTCAGCTGCTGTCCCTTATTAAACAACAGGAGTTTTGTACGACAAGCTTTCTTACTTGACAGCTACGCAAATACATCACATCATCACTGAGGAGTTAGAGCCCCATTTCACTCTGTCTACCTGTTGCTGCTACAGGTGGTTTCAACAGATGCCATATGTACACACAACAAGCCATGATGGGAAAGGGACAGGAACCTTTCACAAGCACCTTCCTAAACTCCCTGGACACTATCCAGAAATGAGAAGTCACAAGGAATGCTGCAGGTCAGGGTAAGTGACACAACCCACATCCAGCAAGGAAGGTGCACAGAGCCCCTGCCAGTGCTGGGCCCAGATCTTTGTGATGTTTCCAAGTCAGACTGGAGAAACTTTAGGCTGAATATTACTAAAAGTTTCTCTCCTCAGGAAGAGTGGTGATGCATTGGAACTGCTCAGAGTGGTGGTACAGTCACCGTCCCTAGAGGTGTTCAAGAACTTTACAGATGTGGCACTGAGGACGCGGTTAGTGGCTACGGTGGACATGGGCTGGCAGTTGGACTAGGTGATCTTAGTGGTCTTATCTAATCGAAATGATTGTGTGGTTCTGTGAAATGGAGGTGTGCTCGTAAAAGAGAAATAGAGTGAAAGGGAGCACCCTTGGGGAAATATACCCACATCTTGCAAACCAGCACTTTCCTGAGTTTAAAAGAGATTGCAGGCAAAATTAAATCTGCTGAAGAGCAAAGGCAGCTAAGGCCCAAAATGCAGCCAAGCAACTAATCCCTAAACATTGGGATTATCTCATGACAGCTACACTCCAGCCTCCATTCAGTACCACTGTAAAATGTAGATCAACAGGATGCTTCAATGAACTGGAACTCGTTACCTCTAATTGCTTCTCTCACTTCACTTCTGGATGTTCCTCTGATCCCTTAGTCGCGGCATTTCAAAAGCACACACACAGAGAAGGTCAAGTAATATCCAAGACTGGCAAATTAAACAACAAGTTTCCAGGCAGTCAAAACACCGACTTCTCTTTCTCTTGACTGAAAACTGGAGTCTGCCCCACATCACAAGACAAGCCAGAAGCGCAGACTAATAGGTTTTGCAACTATTTCTACCAAAACCGCCCTGAGGGCCAGAGGTTCCCGCACAGCAGCCCAAAGGCCACCAGTGATAGGCTTATTTTCACAAGCTACCAGCAAGCGGCCCTTTAGCAGGTCTCCAGGGAGCCCTAGGCCACACACACAGCCCCGCTCAGGTCCATCGCTTCTACACACGTCGCTCGTCACTGGTCTACCTTTGGTTCTGTTTTCTGGTGGGTGCATTTTTCTTGAAAGCGGAGGAGAGCGTGAGTGAGAGCCCTGTTGGTTGGCTCCCTGGGAGGAAAAGCCAGTCGAGACTGAGACGTGCCACCCTGCGCTCAGCTCATCCTGCAGCATGCCAGCACGCTTGTGTGTCTAAACGGGAGATCTGAAAAGGAAAAATTAGCAAGCGTACGTGTACAGCTGGTACACACATGCAGAAGGAAACCGTCTCCAGCAGAGCCAGACCTCTGCTCGGCTTCCAGCCTCTCAACTCCAGCCATCACTTCTGAAACACAAACCTCTGAAATCCAAAGAGAAACACCGGCAGTGCCTGCAGGGGTACTAAAGTATCCAGAACACTTTACTGGGGCTTTCCATTTTCCTGAACGTGGCAGGAAAGGAGCCAACTTTAAAGTGCTCTCAGCACCTCCATAATCCCAACTTTCAGCCTGCGCGCCAACAGCTTGCTTTGAACTGGAGATTTTCTAAGTCTTCCCAGACAGTGTCAGGTAACTCCTAACACTGAAATATTTAAAACAAAAACAAAAAACCCATAGGTCAAAAGCAAACAGAGAAGTAACAACAAAGGAAAAGGTGATTCACCGTGCCTCAGCACCTCCACAATAGTCAGTCCAAACAGCATCCCAGGAACCTGGACTCGAGGCAGGGGTCAGCTTTTTAAAACTGCAGCTTCATTTCTCTTCTGGGATACCTCGGACCCCTCGCATTGTTGCTTCTTCACAAAGACAGCCACACCATGAATAATAAGAGGGAGGAAAAGCTAACCTGATTACACAGCTTTTCCATGATTTACTGGAACTACATGTTCTCCTCCGTAAGATTTAAATATACAGATTTCTGCAGGGTCACGCGTGGTTCAGAAGCTGTTCCTCACAGGCCCCTTCTCCTTCACGGCCCCAGTCAGCCCTTCTGCTTATAAAGCTCAAACCCATCTTTGGAAATTATTAGCAGATCCATCTCTCATCCTCTTCTGAAGTGCCACTGAAGGTGTGGCTCTTCAGAATGGCGACACAAAGTTACCTCTGGCTGCCGTGACCAGTTCACATGGACTAAATAAGGCGCAGCCCAGAAGCTGTGTTAACCACCTTCCCCCATCAGCCACATCCCAGGGACTTGGGGACATTGAACAGATAAGTCGTTCTTGAACAAGAATCGATTCTACACACACTGTGCATCTAACTCCTACCACGTTACTCTCAGACGCACTTTTAATTCACTAACCAGAGCAGACCTCAGAAAAATTAAATCAAAATTCACCCTGGGGACCAAATCAACTCATTCAACCCCATGCAAAGCTACAAGGTAGTTTAATAACAACTTCCCTCAGCACCTTAAGCCAGCTGGAACACCTCTAGCATAATGCTGGGGAAGGAACACAGCATCTTGTCACGACATCCTCATCTACAGCCCCAAAGAGGTGGAAGGGGCTCTTCCCAGCTGCCCACTATTCCGTGTCCCTTGCACGATGAAAGCTGAGATTACTGCAGGGGTACTTTGCCTTCCATCAGTGGTGTAGTCAACCCTGTCTGAAAAGCACCAAATATCTCTGTTAGGGACTGCTTCTACCCAGATTAGCAGGCTGATCCAAACGATTCAGCTCACCCAAGCCTGCGAGCGGTGAGCGATCCCATTCCTAGCTAGTATCTAAACAGTTAAAAAGCAGCAGTACCTCTGGGGCCCTTCTTTTCCAAAGCTTACAAACACACCCAAATACTTTCAGGAGACATTCCTGGCCAGCGGTTTTTGCTACTCACAAACTAAAGGGAGCTAGAAAGCAGCAGGTTGTGCACGACCATTCCTCCCATGCCACGATTAACTGCAATCTGTCCCAGGAGCAGATAGTAGCCATGATCCGATTTGTCCCAATCCCAACTCAAGCAGCTTTGCACCACCCTCCTAACGAGATCAGCGCTGGCCAAACACTGTTTATCCACCCTGATCAGAGATGGATTAGATAATGAAACCCTAATGGCATAAGCCGTCTGAGCACGCAGCAGAAAGCAAGAAGCTCCATAAACATAGGGATACTAGCAGCTCTCGGCCCCGCTTTGCCTCAAGTCTTCAGCACACAGACAGTATCCTATCTTCCCATTGACCAGGCTTGATATTTTCATGTTACCACGCACAACAACAACAACAAAAAGATAATAAAATAATAAAAAAAAAGCCACTATTAGCTTTACAGTCGCGTTACTAATCGCTACAGCTAAATGATTTCTCCCAGCACCAGAAGCCGTGCTCACATCCTGCGCCATCAGCTGTGCACGGAAGGAACCGTGGCAATCCCAGCACCCCGGGATCCTTCCCAATCAGCCTCGAAACACGAGGTCACGGAGTTTACGCAGCAGCAGCCTGTGGCTCGGGAGCAGGAAGTAGAAAATTGACAGGATCTGCAGGAAAAACAAGGTACAACAGTCGCTGGTGTTATTTCCAGCCTACAGAAAGCCTCCAGTACATACGAAAAAAAGATAGGAAAAAAAAGAAAGAAATCAAAGAATAGGCTCTTTATTCCTCTCGTAAGCGTTACATACAGTTAAATGTAGAGAACTTGCTAAAAAGAGCCCGTTATGTTGAAGCGAAGTACTTGAAAAGGCCGCACTATCTGAGCGGAAACACTGATGAAAGCCACCTTAATGTTACGTTTTAACTTTTCAGGACAAAGATACAGGATTTCAAAACATGAAAGAACACATCCTCCTAGTGCACAAAGTATCTGTAAGGCTGTGCTCAGCTTTGATACTCTGTGCCTCCAACCGCAGCACCACCGTTCTCCAAACAGATAAACCACTCTGTCTTTTAATTTCTCAGATGTTTGGCAGTGTTGGATGCTGACACCCAGCCCCATTCATCCCCGCTGCTGCTGCTAACACGGCTGTGTGTGCCCACTGCAGGAATCCCACCACTGCGATCTCACTGCCTCGAAGTAGTCAATGAGCAGATAGCAAAATGCTTTCCATCATCTGAATGTGGAGCACAGCTTTAACGGATACAGACATCATCGAGGTAAAAAACTGAATTGTAGGGCTGTTAAACCAGTTCAAGTCCCCTGGTGGGGAACTGTCAGTAGGCTGACTGGTTTGCATGGATACCACCCGGCCTGGCATCAGCTGTAGCACAACTGGCGCATCTCCCACAGCACACAGGACCCATTGGTACTCAGCACCCTCACGCCATGCCTGAGCCCCATGTACTAGCAAAGCTGCAGTTTCACAGAACCACTAAGGTTGGAAAAGACCTCTGAGACCACCTGGTCCAACCGCCAGCCCATCCCCACTGCTCCCACTGACCGCGTCCTCAGTGCCACATCCACACGGTTCTGGAGCACACCTCCAGGGATGGCGAATCCCCCAGCTCCCTGGGCAGCCTGTGCCGCTCTCTTTCAGAGAAGCAACGTTTCTTAATATCCAAACTGAACCTCTCCTGGTGCAATTTCAGACCATCACCTCACACCCTATTGCTGTTTCATGGGAGCAGAGGCAGACCCCACGTCACCACAACCTCCTTTCAGGTCACTGCAGAGAGGGATGAGGTCTCCCCCGTGCTCCTCATCCTGCGCAGCCCCAGCCGGCCCGGAGCTGACTGTTTTCCCTTGGAGGCTGCGGCCGTGCCGCCCAGCAGGCAGCAGAGGCCTCCAGGGAGGGCCCACGAGGAGCAGAGGTAGCCAGGCTACGGGAAGGGAAAAATCACGGGACAACGTTTAGAGCGAGGAGCCGACGATGCGCAGCGGCGGGCCGAAACTCTCGTTAGCACGGGAGAGCGAGCCACGAGAAGTTGGGACAAATACAGCGCGCGGCTCCCAGAGGGCTCCCACCGCACGTTCGCTACGAGGAACGAAAAGGGGGCTAAATAAATAAATAATAAAAGAAGCGCGGCCCGATTGCCACAATAAAGCGATCCAGGCGCGGGCAGACAAAGGGAAGCAGCCTCGCCCGGCCCCGCGGAGGGGCACAGCCCGCACCTGGGCACGGCGCTCCAGCCCCGCCCCGCGCCCTCCGCCCTCCGCCCGCCGCGCGGCCCCGGGGCGGCCCCGGGAGGCGCCGCGCGTGTGCGGGCCGGGCCCCGCGGCCTCGCTACCTGCATGCCGCCGCCCTCCGCCTCCGCCTCCGTCCGCAGCCGCTTGCTGTGGCCGCCCTCGGCGCCGTCCCCGCCGGGCATGGGCTGCTCCGGCTCCGGCTCCCGCTTCACGCCGCGGGCGGCCCCGCCGCCTCCGCCGCCGCCGCCGGTCAGGAGCTGCGGCTGCGGTGGTTGCTGCTGCTGCTGCTGCTGCTGCTGCTGCGGGGGCTGGCCGCCCTCCGCCATCCGCGCCGCCGGAGCCCCGGCCGCCCCCCGCCGCGGTCGCCCCGCTCTGTCACCGCGCCGGCCCCGCCGGAGGAGGAGGAGAAGGAGCGGGCGGAGGAGCTGCGTGCGGGCGCAGCGGGCTCCGAGCCACCGGAGCGCCTCGGTCACGGGCTCGGCGGCGGCCGGGGAGGGGCCGAAGCCCCTCGGCAATCTCCGGAGGTGCCGAAGCCGCGCGACCCCCGCTCGGCAACCTTCGGCGACGGAGGCGGGCGGGGCGAGGGGGGGAGGAGGGGCCGGGGGCGGGGCGCGGGACGCGGGGCGGAAAATGGCCGCCTGGCCGCGGCCTCGGGGTGCCACGCGCCGCCTTCCCCCGCTGCGGGACGGGCGGGGGTCCGAGGCTGCTCCCACGGGGCTGCCCCGCGGGGTGAGCTTGGCGGCTTCGCGTCACAAGGCCGCGCTGAGGGGAGCCCTGGTGGGATGCGCCGGCTGGGAATGCCGTGCTCTGCTGCCCGAACCTCGCAGCGCGCTTCTGCTGTGTAACTGGTCATAACAAAGGCACGAGGCCTGCACGTCAGCCCTCTCTGTAACCTCTGCGTCCGAGGAAAACAACCGTAGAACCGTTAAGGGTGGAGAAGACCTCTGAGATCACCTGGCCCAACCTCCAGCCCATCCCCACCGTGCCCGCTGTCCACATCCTCAGTGCCACATCCACACGGCTCTGGAGCACCTCCAGGAATGTGACCCCACCGCCTCCCTGTGCAGCCTGTGTACTGCAGCACCGCTCTGTCAGAGAATAAATCTCTTATGTCCAACCTCAACCTCCCCTGGTGCGACTTGAGGCCGATCCCTCTCATCAAAAGGAGTCAGCCAGAAATGGCGGTGGTCACAATGTGCCAGCACACACACATGCTCTACTTCTCCTGGGTGTTCTGGGGCCTGGGAACCCACTAGGTAGTCTTGGTGTGTCCCTACGGGTTTGCTGACATTCAGAAAACCATACGGCTTTTGGCAGCAAGTAGCAGTTACAATGCATGGCTCCACTCTTCCCATACACCACATTTTTCTTCATCCAAAAATAGCATTTAAGGCCATGTTAAAAGCTATTTTAAGTGGTATGTTTTTGCTATGAGGTGCCAGTTTGTCTCCTCCAGTGACAGGGAAATCTCTCTCTATTTTTTTTTTTTTTCAGAATGATTACAAATCCCCACGGAGTGGCAGGCACCCAGAGGACAATTACACGCAGCTTCAGTCTGCTCGCCCACCAAGGGTAAACACATGTCTCATTCATCTCGACTGGATTTGATAAACTGAGCCAGGCTGTCAAACAACACTGAAGGCGCGTGTTTGGTCTGCCCTTAGCTTGAAAAGATGTGGAGAGCCTCATGGCTGGGATGCTGCTCCTTCAGAGAAAGGCATCTCCGTCCTTATCTTCATCCTAATTTTAGTGGGGCAGCTGTGAATGGAGATCGCAGGTGAAGATATTGCCTGTGAGACGCTGCAGGATGCTTCAAGTACTTTCTTACAGGATCCAACCTGGATTCAAGTTAGGAGCCAACAGTTTGGAGACCAATCTATGTGTGCACTTGGTAACCCTCCTCTCTGATAGTCACACATCTGTGAAATGCCTGATGTTTTCCCTGAGAAATACTGCGTGAAGGAATTGCTCTGGGGTACCCTGCCCCACTTCTCCCTATCTTCCCCTACTCCCATCCCTACCAGCTCTGCCCCTTAGGTGATGCTGAGGGCAGGCCCCTTGGCAAGGCATTTTTGGCAGGGCAGCAGCAGACCCTGGAAGGCTGGCAGTGATATTGTGTGTGGAACAGTCAACAAGAGTTCCTGTGCCACCAAACCAACCCTCAGTTTCCACTGGTGTGTTGTGTACTAGCACTTGCTTTCTGTCATTGCTGCCATGATGCTTTGTCTTACTATTTCTCAGGGGCTATGCATTTCCACTTAAGAAAAGATTGATGAATTAATCTTCACAGTATGCTTGTGGGATGGGTAGGATCTCTGTTTAACAGAGGAGACGGGAGGCATTCCTGAAGTCACAAAAAAGCATTGGAGCTGGGACTGCAGTCCTAATCTGTTGATTTCCTTTCACACAACCCAGCCGCCTGTTAGGTATGTGTATGTGCCATCTGAGACTGCTAACCAGACAGCTGCCTTTGCTGTTAACCCTTTCTCTATGCAGCACAGCTCCTGCCTCGGACTATGCACAAGTTTGCATTGGCCATGCCTTGCCTTTGACAGCCCAAAAGGCAGCTATAAGAAATGTTGTCCTTCCAGAGAACTCTCAGAAGCTGATCCATAGAATCACAGAGTCATAGATTCATGAAGGCTGGAAAAGACCTCTGAGATCACCTGGTCCAACCTCCAGCCCATCCCCACCGTGCCCACTGACCGTGTCCCTCTCATCCTATTACTGTTCCCTGGAAGAAAGGACCGATCCCCACCTCACCACAACCTCCTTTCAGGTTTCAATAATGTCTCCCCCGAGTTTCCTTTTCTCCAGTTTATACCATTTTACATTAAACTTGATATATTTTTGTTCTGTTTTCCCAGAAAAACATCCCACGAAGGGGTTCCTTGAAGGATATGTGCTGGGGCTCCCACTGGGCTGGAATCGATGCCACCAGGGTGCCCGAGAGGTCCCTGCAGCACACATACACAGTGTGGCACGGAGATGGTGACTCACACAAGCTCTAAGGCACAGGCGTGAAATGAAGCACAAACGCAGCTATTAGTCTTTGACCCAAAGGCACAGAAATCATTAGGAGGCTGTTAAAGCCAACCTCTCCTCCCCACCGCCACAACTGAGGAAAGTTTCTTGCTGCTGCCATCATCTGCTCCTCGCAGCTCATCCCGCATGGCTCTCTCTCACCCTCACAACCTCCTGCAGCTGTGCCCCTCTCCTTTCTGCTGGAATCTGCCTCACTGCTCAGAGGGTTAGGGACGTTTAACGGCTCACCCAACCCTCCTCATTTCTTCTGTTTCCCTCCTGCCGGCTGAGCTCCCGGTGCCAGGCACTTTTCCTCCCAAGAGCTGCAGGTAACAACGACGAAGTGCCGCCAAGGTGGAGCTCCAGCCTGCACTTTGCTCTTGGTCGTGCAGGAAGCGGCAGTAGAGCTTTCACCTATCAACAGGCATGAGTAAATATTGCTCCTTGCTTATCTCCGGGCGGGCTCTTGGGTCGAAAATTTTATTAGCACAAGTTGCCTTTTCCTGTCACTGATCCGTGTGTGACAAAAGCCAACGGGATGCAAAGATTTTGTCACCTGACCTAATCCATCTGCCCGGAGGAGGCCAGTCCTTGCTCTGATGCAGCGGCACCCACTGGTTGCCTGGAATTTCGTGGGTGCCACCGCCTGCAGTGAGGACACTCAGCTTCAGCAAACACTGCCCTGCCTCACCACGCTTCATCTGCTGCTGGCACAGCTGTCCAGAGCAGCTGTGGGTGCCCCATCCCTGGAGGCACTCAAGGCTGGGTTGCACGGGGCCCTGGGCGGCCTGAGCTGCTGCTGGCAGCCCTGCACACAGCACGGGGTTGGAAAGCAGCGATCTTTAAGGTCCCTTCCAACCCAAGCCATTCTGTCATCCTTTGATTTTCCTGCCTGCTTCAGACCTCGCTGCAGTGCCTTAATTGCTGCTAATTGCCAGCCAGTCCGTGCTTCTGTGGGCCAGCATCGTGTACTGAAGTTGCATCGTTTGGAGAACACTGATGCTGCAAAGGCAGTACAACACCTGCAGTGCAGATGCAGTTATCTGCATCTATGCAGTTAGCATAAAAATGCCTTCTGCCTGCCCTGCTTATGCCTATAAGGATGGAACAAAGCAGAGGCGCTTCAGCACCTTCATACCTTGCGGTAGGGAAGGGGATACGGTTTCAAACCAAAAGAGGGGAGATTTAGACTGGCAATAAGGAGAAAGTTTCTTCCAGTGAGGGTGGTAAAGCTCTGGAACAAGTTATCCAGAGAGGCGGTGGATGTCCCATCCCTGGAGATGGTCAGGCTGGAGGGGCTCTGGGCAATGCAATCTAACCCCTGGGGGCTGCACCTCATGCCCTCTCCCAGCCGCAGTGTCGAGCAGCCCCTGCACAGTGAGCCGGGAGCATGGGCAGTCAGCACTAATCACTGCTTGCAGCTGCTTGTTTCCAAATATGCTGCTGAAGGAGTGCAAATGCTCAGCCGGAGACAGCGCTCTGTCTGCAGCAGAGCTGGCAGACAAAGCAAAGGGCAAAGCAAAACACCCATCACGAGAGCAGAATGGTTTTTATCCTGTCGCTCTCGTTTGTTTCCAGCGGAGCATCCTGGCTCACCAGGCCCTGAGCTACAACTCAATTTACTACATGGCTGATCTCTGGAGTCGAGGCTGATTCTCCCCTCACTAATTGGTTTGCTAAGAAGCACCTCGATGTGCGTCCAGGATGGGCTGTAATAAGGCCGAGCAGGGGCCCGCACAGCTCATGGGTGTTCCCCCAGCAGCCCCTGCAGCACCTCTCGCTCCATGGCTGATGGGATGAGGGCATGCTGAGTGCTGCACCCTGATGCTTCCCAGCTGTCGGAGCCGTCCCCGCGCCCGCAGCCAAATTGCAACAGCACAAACTGTGCCTCAGGAACCGTGCCACAGCGTGCTGCCAGGATTGCTCCAGCTTTTCGCTATTCCAAACATTCTGCAGGCCCCTCCTCTTCTGCTGCTCAAGTTTTAGCCCTTTGTGTACTTCGTGCTCGCGGACTTTTCCAGTTCCATTCCTCAGATTTTCCTTGGTCTCAGCTTTCAGCCCAAATTTCCACGTGTCTGGGCAGGCGCTCCCGCTGTGCCTTACGAGTGCCTCCACCTGCCGGCTGCTCAGCCCCAGCCTTCCTACTGCGGGGACCACGGGGTGGGCTGCTCACAGGACCCCACAAGTACCCCAAGCTGGGTGGACCCATAGGGATCAGCGAGTCCAACTGATGGCTCCACATAGGACCACCCAAAATTCAAACCTTACGTCTGAGAGCATCGTCCAAACGCTTGGGGCTGTGAGTTCTGCCCTGGGGAGCCCGTTCTGTGCCCTCCACCTGCAGGGAAATCCCCTAAACACGCCACAGCTGCACGGATCCTAAAAGTTTGCCTAATGACCTGAATGTGTGGGTGAGCACAGGCCCAGCTGGGCCGAGAGGACCCACAGCCACGAGTGCAGCGCATCGGCCCACCCCGGCTCTCCTTCGCCTCCAGCACAATGCAATTATTCCAAATGCAATTTGGAGCCCCTGCTGAAAAAGGAGTCAAGCGCTCTCTGCCTGAATTACAGAAAACCCAGACAACCCATAATCCACTACAGGAAACACGAACGCCTAATGCAATTTTCTGGGCGGCCAAAGGGTGCCAAAGATGCTGGCCCAGGCAATAGATTGGAAAACAGCAAAAAAAAAAAAAGAAATCCAAAACAAAACACCAAATGCGTTGGGCGGGGGCCGGGCCTGCAGCTCCTCCTGCTGCTGCACAGACCTTGGGAACCTCGGCAGTGTGGCTGGGGCCCCGCTCCCGCAGCCCATAGGAACGTGGCCATATTTAGGCATGTTCTCCAGCCCCTTCTCCCTTCCCTGCCTGCCTTGCAGCTGCTGCGGAGGGGAGCGGGGCTGCAGGCTGAAGCCACAGTAAAGCCTTATTGCCCTGGGTGCAGTGCAGAGGGGGACACGCTGGTGACAAACTGCAGTGGAACCCCTGACTATGTGAGGAGAAAGCTGGACAACACACGCATCCTTCGGCAGGTTAAGGCCTCTAAATGAATGTGGCTACAGCACCCAGTGATACCCACATCTCTGCACAGCACCAGTGCCACCGTAGGGCTGTCACCCAGACTCTCTAGCACTGATTTTTAAAGGCATAGGGTGCCCCCTCTCCCTGGTTCCCCTTCTCCAGGCAGCAGCTCGTTGGGTGTCCCAGCTGCGCGCCTTTGCATCTGACCGCAGCGCTTGGCTTGCGGTGTTTGCTCAGTTAGTCACAATACCTGAATGATGGACTTTACCCTGGACAGTACCCATGCAGCGCCAGCCTACATCCACACAGCTGTACGCTGTGCATGTGTGGGGCCACCCAGCTGCTGAAGCAGCTTGTGCTGAGTGGACACCGTGCTGAACACGAGCCAGCAGTGTGCAGGAACACAGGCCCAGATGGGTGAGCGCTTCGGGAAGCTTCTCAGCCTGCCACGCGGGATGGAACAACCTTCTGCAGGGCTCTCCTCAACGAGGGTATGAGGCCCACTGCCAAAACGTGCGACTGCTCCACCTCTCCCTTACAAATGCTCAGATTTAGGATTGTAGAATGTCTTAGCTTGGAAGAGACCTCAAAGATCATCCGGTTCTAACCTGTGCCGTGGGTAGGCTGGGTCTGGTCTGGCACCAGGAATGCGGCCCCGTGCCCCTCTCAGCTCCCTTTGCTGCATGGGGAAGTGCAGAGGAGGAACTGAAAGCAGCTTCTGACACGCGCCCGTCAGCTGGCCCCAGGAGGCTGCAGCATCTCACAGGGCCCAGTGGCTTGGCCAGGGCTCTGTCCTGCTCCTTGGGCAGGGATGGGAAAACAGCCCCTGGAGGGAGGAGGTCATCCCGGTGCCCTGGAGCATGCTGCAGGAAGGATGCCTCCTCTGCTGCAGCACCAGGAGCACTCAGTGCCAGGAACCATGGGGGAAAAAGTGGAAGGTGGGCTCTGCACCGTGTGATGCTGCTTTGAAAGGCAGAACACAGGATGTCTCCCTGGATACAGCAGGAACAAAGAGCAGGGGGAGCATGTTTCTTCAATCCAAGCCATCACTTCACCCAGAAGTGAATTCAGGGGAAGTTCAGGTTGGATTTCAGGAAACTTTTCTCCTCAGGAGTGGTGCTGCAGTGGCACAGGCTGCACAGGGAGGTGGTGGGGTCACCGTTCCTGGAGGTGCTCCAGAACCGTGTGGATGTGACACTGAGGACACGGTCAGTGGGCACGGTGGGGATGGGCTGGAGGTTGGACCAGGTGATCTTAGAGGTCTGTTCCAACCTCACTGATTTTATGAGGAGCAGGGGTCAGCCTGCTTCAGGCCCAGCTGCTCAGCATGTCCTCTGGCTGTGCTGTTTGGCACTGTGCTGCTTCCAGGCACAGCTCTTTGCTGAGCACTACCCCCCAGCAACACGTTTCATCCCTCCAGGGCCTTACAGTCAGGGCTGGGAGTGGTGGCTCCCTCCCTCAGAGCAGGGTTTAGGAGAGCGATCCACTTACGGTGAGTGATGCACCCTGTCAGAACACCCTCTTCCGTGAGGTTTCCATCAAAAGTCAATTAAGGCCGTGCTGGATGAAGCCCCCTGCAGTATAATTCCAGATTAATTAACAGCACAGAACTAAATGATGAGTAAAACAGAAGCGTGAAGCCAGCTGCTCCATCATCATCGCTTCTCCATTTTCCCTCTCTCGTTCTTCCCTGGGGCCGAGAGATAGCGATAGCTGCTGGGCCAGAGCCCGCTGTGGGCAGGTGTGGGTGGCAGCAACCCCGGCTGTGAGCAGAGCAGGCGGCAGCCTCGAGCAGAACAGCAATCCAGGCACGGGCATCCCTGCCTTCACCTCCCTGCTCTTTACCCGGCCTTCTCTGCGCATTTGGATTTGTAGACAGAAGTGCCCCGCGCCAGCAGGGGAGAACAGATGCCAGCATCTCCTTTCCGATGCGTCAGGACCTCGTTGCTTGAGCCGCTATCACAGGATCGTGGAATCCCAGGACAGCCTGGGCCAGAAGGGACCTCGAAGCCCACGCAGCCCCAACCCCGTGCCGTGGGCAGGGCTGCCACCCAGCAGCTCAGGCTGCCCAGGGCCCCATCCATCCAGGCCTTGAACCTCCAGGGATGGGGCACCGCAGCTGCTCTGGGACAGAAAGAATCTTCTTCGCAGTTCTCTTTTCCCCTTTGCAGCTCAGCTGTTTGCTTTGCCCAGCCACGCCAGCTCGGAACGGCAGCAAGGTCTGGAGAGTCACAAGTTCAGGACTGGAGGCTTTTTTTTTCTCCTTTTCCTTCTGCTTTTGTGCCCACTGTTGGCATCAGGGGTGCAGGCGGACAGCAAGCAGCCATCTATCAGGAGCAACTCCGTTCTGCAGCTGGGAATGCTGCTATAAGGTCCGACTGCAAGGAGGCACACGGCTGGGGTCTCAAGTGGCAACACAGGGAATGGCAACACAGGCACACAGACTGCAGCACATGGATAATCTTTATTGGTAACATCAGTGGAGCACCAGTAATCCATTACTGACTGTAGTGGTGACACACAGCTGAGGCACATGCTAAGGCACTTTTATTATATATATATATAAAAAAAAAAATTAAAACTTTCTTGTGACAGCAATTGGGACACGAGGCTCCTGCGTTCAGAGCGCTTCAGGCATACAGTATGGCGCTTCAGATTTCATTGTTTTTACTTTGCTCATAAGTAGGGTCTAAATGCAGCATATACAATATGGTTAAGAATACAGGTAAATCCAGCAACCAGTGTACGGTGTAGAAAAGTAAAGACTATCTCTATATAACCATGGTCCCAATAGGAAGGCAGTGATAAAGACCTTTTTTTTTTATATCTTAATTACTTATTACGAGAGATACAAAGGCCTTACATATATCTGTGCAGATTAAAGGGTTTTTAATATACTCTTAGTCAACGGTGCACAATAACTAATCCCGACCCCTGGTTATAGAGCAGGTGCAAGAGGCTTGGACATGTCAATAAAAGAGGGATTTCCCTCCCCTCATCCCCACCCTCTGCCCACTACCCTATTAAATTCCCCTAGACTCTATTACCATTAAATATATTTGGTCCCCTAGAGATTCTCAGACAAGCACAAGGACGCTGTTCTGCTTCCCCAGCCTGCCGTTAACTACTGGTCCACACTACCTTAGATGAAACCGCTCAGAGGCAGAGACACTCACAGGACATCATTGCACTTCAGAGATCTGTCCAGACAGTAAAAATGAGGAGAAAGGGGGGAGGGTGGGAGGGGAGGGAAAGGAAAAAAAAGAAACAACAACAAAAACAACAAAAAGACAACTTTGGCAAGTCCTCCAGGTAGCCCCAGGAGGAGCACACCCCTCCCTGGAATCACGTGGAAGAAGAAAGGGTGAGTTGCCATGGCCTTAAGCACACCGTTTTTCCTGAAACTGCTCCCAGACCGTGTGGGTGGGCAGATTGAAAGAGGCAGAAGTCTGAGGTCACTGAACATGATTGCCGAAAGCAAACAAAGAGAGGGGGGGAAAGAATACAGGAAGGAGCTTCCCTGCAGCTAGCATCTGAAGACAAAAAGGAGATTTACAGCAAAAATAATCTTTCCCGAACCCCCACTCCCTCCAAATTGTGTAAGGATTCATCAGCAGACGTGGCACAGACAGTTCTACACGACTTTGTAGACGCCAAACTGCTGTTCAGATTTTAGAGCCCCAACTCTTTGGCATTAAATACAAAGAGAATTAGGAAACTAGAAAGAGGAGGAAACGAGGAACACAGATGCCCAATGGCTCCAGATACACAGAGCTGGACTTGCTCTGCAGATCCCCAGCCAACCTGAGGCTTTGCAGAAAATCCAGTGGAAAAGGGGAGGGTGGGTGGGTGGGTCACTCCATCACGTGTAACCTGGGCAAAACGAGGGGACTTATTCAGTAGCTTTGGCGTCACCAGCTTCTGCCTTGCCGTCCACTTCCTCGTCGGAGCACTCCCCTGTACCCTTCCTGACAATTCGACGTGTGACGACGAAGGGCAGGTCCCCACGCCTAGGGAAGGACGGACAGTAAGCCAACATCCACTGCGCCCACCAGACGTGGACGGCTTTGGGAAAGGGAAACAGACCGCTGTGCCTTACCTGAGCTTGCTCTTGAGGGAGCTGACCTCTCTGTTCATTGCATCAGCTGTTTCAGTGGCATCGTCCAGTTCGCGCTGCAGCTTCCTGCGGGACGCGTTGGCTCTCTGCGCCTCCTCTTCTGCCTCCTCAAGCTGCCGCTTCAGCTGCTTCAAGCGCATGTTCGCTTTGTCCGCCTGAGCACGGGCAGGAAAAGAGGTCAGCATTCCCTCAGTTACAGCACAGAGGCTACAACAGTGGCAAAAAGGACAGTTTCCCAAGTCCCCTCTTCCTTTCCTAAAAGCAGCTGCCTAGGACTTGACAGCCGCAGGCTTTTCTGAAAGGCATCGTAGATTCACCCACAGCATCTTGAAATCAGTACGGTGAGGGAGAAAGGAGAGAAAGCCGTAAGAAGATTAACACTAGAACGTGCAGAGGACGGCTCGATGACAGAAGGGAAAGCCTCCCGCCAGCAGCCTCCACGATGCTGGGGGAACCAAACACACCTGATCTTTGAATTGCTCGGCATTCCGCCTCTCGTCATCCACCTGCAGCAATATATCTTTCAGCTTCTTCTCGGCACGGCGCACTTGCTTGCTGGCAGCCTGGCGCTCCCTGCACAGAAATACAGCGGCAGCTCAGACACGAATGCATCCCCTGCTGTCCCCAGCCACAAGACCTGACACGGGTAAGCCAAATCAAGTGAAAAAAAGGATGGGAAGCGGTGTTTCCTAGAGATGATGAAAAGGTGCTAAAATGTAATGGTGTCACATTATCTGAAGCTACAGAGGAATGGCGGCAGTGCATCACAGCTGCAGCTTTAGGACTGCTTAAGTTTGGCTGAAGCTAAAAGCCTCTACAACGGCAGCAAGGAAGGCTTGTCAAGATCCTACTTCTACCTGGTACCCCTGTGATGAGGCCCTCACACAGACAAGTTAGAATTCACTCAGAAGGGCTTAACAATTCCTGAGAGGAATTGTTAAATTCCTGTAAAACAACGAGAGCTCCTGCTATGACGTACTTTGTCTCCATGTCCAGCTGCTCTTCCAGCTGCACTATCTTTGCTTCCAAGGCTGTGATGGTAGCCTTGTACTTGGACTTCACTGCACTCTCCATCTCCTGCAGTTTAAGTTTAAGCTCCTTGTTCTGGCGCTCCATCTGCTGGCGAGCATTCTCATTCTTCTGCGCGTTGCTGCGCTCAGCATTCAGGTCGGCGTTCATCTGATCGATCTGTGGAGAGAGGCAGCACTTAGCACATCCAGTGTCCCAGCCTGAGAGGGTGATTTGTTTCTCAGACATATGCTGACATGCAAAGAAAAAAAGACCCCCAGGGTGAGCTGAACACCTGGAATTACTCTGCTACACGAGGAGCTGTCTGCAGACAGAGATACAGACTACTTCCGAACATTCCTTAAGTTTATTCCAGCTTATAAGGTAATTAGTTGAGGATCACAATTATTAACCTCCTCTTAGGACTACATTTGCCAATCATGTGCCTCTCTTGAGTAAAGGCAACAGTCTGGCAGTTAACGGACCTGGATCTGTCCTGCTTTGAAAGAAGAGGACTCAGAGGGGATCTGATCCACATTGATAAATATCTAAGGAGCGGGAGGCAAAGGGACGAGGCTGGACTCTTCTCAGCAGGGTGTGGCAATAGGACGAGGGGTAACGGCCACAAACTGAAGCACAGGAAGTTCCACACAAATGTGCATGGGAACTTCTTCACAGTGCAGTGACGGAGCACTGGCACAGGCTGCACACAGAGGTGGTGGAGTCTCCTTCTCTGGAGACGTTCAAGACCCACCTGGATGCCTACCTGTGCAACCTGGGCTAGGGAGCTGCTTTGGCAGGGGGGTGCACTAGATGATCTCTTAGAGGTCCCTTCCAACCCCTACAGTTCTGTGACTGTGATTCTGTGACTCCCAGTCCTAGAGAACTGCATCAAATTTAAGGCAAGTGGATTCAATACACGTGCTTTACTGATCTATCACTTACTTGCTGTCTGCCTGCTTCAGCTACAAAGAAGCAGCCTGAAACTACTGACTTTCAAAGACGAAAGGGCAAGAACTCAATCTACTTCCAATCCAGGGCTCTGGCTGATAGTCAAGGAGAAAGCTATGTTCTTTGGAGCAAAGCCACCGCTTGGAAAACCATCAGCCTAGGTTCTTGGCTTTAGAGAGCTAACAGAACAGCATGCCTGACTCTTAAAGCTGGAAAGATAAAGTACAGCAGAGAACAGACAGATTAGGATCGCTGTTTCTATAGCAGCCTAACAAATTCCATATGGATAGCCCATTTGAAGAAGCATAAAACTGATGGAAAAGTAACTTTCCAAACACACTGTGGCACTGTTCAGCACGCCAAGGCAGAAAAGCAGACTACAGATCACATTCCTCACAGATCCTCAATTTAAAAAAAAAAACAAAAAACAAGGAAAAAGGGCTGGAAATTCCTGATAAACTTTGAAGATGGTTCCAGCTACCAAAATCATTTAATGTTCCAGGATCAAAACCAGTGAGTTAACACTGCCCGACGCATTTTCTCTGTTGTGGCATTCAACTGTTCCACCTTGCTCATGTCTACAGACTTTCCATGGCCTGTAACATCCACAAAGCAGCAGCTGGTGTTTTTCAGAGCACAGCGTGGCAGTTTGCACGGCTTAGAGAGCCTCTGCTCACACATCCAGCCTGCACAGGTACCTGAAGATTGGCCTTCTTGAGCCGGTCATTGATTATCTCAGTGTTGCCCTGCTCCTCCTCCAGCTCCTCCTCCAGCTGCGCTATCCGTGCCTCCAGGCGCCTCTTCTCCTCCATGGCCAGAGCTCTGTAGGACACACACGCCATGTTGGCAGCATTAATGCCTCGAGGGAAAACCTGCCACTTTTTGTTTCATAAAATAAGCTCCGTCCTCCAAAAGCGCAGACGTACCGCAGTCTACACAAAAATAACAGCCTGAAAGTATTTTCTCCAAGCAGCTCCTCCACCCTTGAGCAGGGAACGTTACTCACCCTTTACCACTGCTGTTGGCGATCTCATCAGCCAGCTCATCCCTTTCTTGCTGGGCCTGGCGCTTGGCACGCTCAGCAGCTGCAAGTTCCTGGAATGAAAACGAGACGGTCACTGATGCAATGGGAAGCGACCAACTAATGCAGCACAGGAAAAAGAAGTTACTGGTAATGGGTGGTACAGCCTCCAGCTAGATCCAGACTGAATTATAAGACAGTTTATTTCCCTCCCACTTCACAGCTTCCTTTGTTTTGCATCACTCCCATTGCAGCTGTCAAGAAAGGACCAAATTCTGCGACGAGAAAGAGACCTTGTATTTGAGCAGAGCGGAAAAAGAAAAACAAAAGAAAGGAAAAGAATCCACGCTTGCTTCTCTGTCAAGAAAACAAACACTTGACTTGCATGCATATGCCATTACCTCCTGCAACTGGATCATCTCTGCCTCCATGCTCTTCAGCTTCTTCTCATTCTCTTTGGCCTGAGCCAAAATCTCTTCTCTGGAGGTGCGCGTGTCCTCCAGTTCCCGCATGTAATCCTTCATTTGTGCCTGGAAAAGGAGAACAAAAATGGATGGATTTCAGAGCATCTGCAGCAGGAGTGGAAGCAAACAGAGCTGCTTAAATTGCAGGGGAAAAAAACCATCTCAGACATGGGGAAGGAGGAGTACAGGAAGCTTTCTCGTGAAGCAGAAGAATGGATGGCCTAAGGGAGGACTTGGCGTTTTTCCTAAGAACAGATCAGACACATGCCTGTAGGAATTAGAACGGTATGACAGAACTGTTTTGGGCAGGAGAAGGCCTACATCGTATTTTAAGTCTCTCTAGCTCTGCAACTCCATAATCCTGTACAGAAACACTGATACGAGGCTAGCTCTCAGGCAGACTTTCCCTGCAGCTTGTCGCTCAGGGAATTAAACAGGTGGGAGGGGGTTAGAAGGATATTTGAAATGCCAATAAATCTTTCCTGGTACATTGCTACGAAGTTGCTGTTCTTGTGACACTGATGCATGGTTCTCACCAGGTGAAATCTTGTATCTCATTTCCCTGGGTAAATATGCTTTACACTGACAAGTAAAACAATTGCGGTTCCTCACCTGCAGCTTGCGGAGCTGCTTGATGGCTTCATCACGATTCTTGTTAGCAGTGTCTATATGACTTTCCAGATCCTTCAGGTCCAGCTCCAGTTTCTTCCTGGCAGCCACAGCAATGGAGCGCTGCTTTCGTTCGTCTTCCAATTCCGCCTCCATCTCCCGCACCTGCACAGAGAAATTCAGGCAGCAGTGTTGATCAGCTCCTTGACTTCCACACAGCTGCTTTTCACATCCACCTTATAAAGTGCAAGCATGTGACTTCCTCTAATCCCTCCTGGTAGAGGGATGAGGGCTAACATTCCTCACTAATAAAGCAACACGGGATCTTCAGATTGGCAAAGGCTGTTTGAAAAACCATGCACACGAGGGAAAGCATCTGCAGCTCTGACTGGAGAGTTATCATTAACAGTGATGCGTGGATTGGCGCTGTCTTAGCCCTCCTTGGGCACCAGTGCCTTTGCAGAACACATTCAGGGTTTACAAAGCAGTTCTTACTTGTCTAATCAGCTGTTTCCTCTTCTCCTCATTCTGTTCATCACGTCCCAGGAGGTCCCGGTCAAACTGTGCCTTCATGGCCTGCTGGTTCACCTCTAGCCTCAGTTTGGCATCCTCTGTGGCCTGCAGTTCATCCTCCAGCTCTTCCAGCTGCGTCTTCATCTCCTCCACCTGCTGCTCCAGGGCTCGCTTAGCCTTCTCCAGCTCATGGACCTACAGCACAGTACCACATACAGGGTTTCCTCAAAGAGGATAACTTCACCTATCCTAAGAACAAAAAAGCCTGAGAGCAGCAACTCAAGACAAGATACAAGGACACTGTATCTGTTCCTTACAGTAACGCGGGGATACCCCTCAGGTCCAGCTGCTCACACAGCTGCAAGCTGCCAACATGAATCTTGATTACCTACTAGCTCTGGCCATCTATGTGCCATTGTGGGGAGAGGGAGAAAAGTACTTGTAAGTGTAATCCTGACTGACTTACCAGAGGTGGACACACACCCCTGGTTCTGATAGAATTCAAGAAAGTAATCTTTAGCTTCTCATTTTCTTACTTTTTTTAGTCTCTTCCTTTCTGCTTTCACAACCTTTTCCTCATTATGAAATTCGTGGGTCACCACGTCCCATTATCTCACTACTCCCTGCATTTTCCACACAGAATCATAGAATCACTAAGGTTGGAAAAGACTTCCAAGGTACAACCATCCACCTACCACCTCACTACATCTATGTCCCTTAGTACCACACCTAAATGGTGCTGGAACACCTCCAGGGACAGTGGCCCCACCACCTCCCTGGGCAGCCTATTCCATTCCCATCACTCTAAGAATAAATGTTTCCTGATATCCAACCTGAACCTCCCCTGGAGCAACTTGAGACCACTCTGCCTAGTGCTGCCACTAGCTGTGTGGGAGAAGAGGCCGACCTCCACTTCTCCACAACCTCTAATTAATCTCACATCACACCTTCTCCATCAAAACAGTACTAAGCAAGTCTCTGTTTACCACTCTCCCATCTGGGTCATTTCCAGGCTCTTCCTATTCGACTTTCCTGCTCACTAACGTAATACAAATGCAACATTCACAAATCCCCAAGGCGTCCAGTTTTCTCTACTGCAATTCTCCGTGTTCACATTAGCATACACGCTCTCCAGTGTTAAACTAACAGTGCTATCCCGTGCTCCATACTTACGCTTTTCCCAACATCATCCTTTGAGCTCATCAGGTCTTCCATCTCTGTGCGGAACTGCTTATTGACTCTTTCCAGCTCAGCTTTCTGTTCTATGGCTTCCTCAAGGGCTCTGGCCAGGGAGAGGGCCTTCGTCTCCTTCTCACGGGCTTCAGCTTCAGCACGGTCCCTTTCTTCCGCGTATTTGGCAGAGATGTTCTTCTCCTCTGCCAACAGCTACAGGAGCACAGCATTAGCATTTTGAGAAATTAACAAGGTAAACATGCACCTTTTCTGTTACTGTCTTCTAAGCGCATCCTGCCCTGGACAGAAGGGATTAAGTAAACCTATCTGCAGAAAATGCATACCATCCCATCTTCAACAACGTGCTGAGCCCACGTGAACAAACCTCTGATATCCTAGGCATCCAATGTATCAGTTCCATCAGTCCCACAAAAACTGCAGCCAGCACTTGCAACTTGATATGATTGTCAATGTAAACGTTTGGGAAAAGGCACACCACTGAACTTCTTGTGTATGACACAAAACAAGTTTCCCTCTATGACAGCTTCTCTCTCCACTTTATATGCTTTACTTCAGATCACAATTAAACATGCATTCTCCAAACAGCACTGCTTGGAGGCAAATCTGACAAGTCAGATGTACCCACACTGAGCGGATTGAGCCTGAGGTCATACCTGATCAAACTTCTTCTGCTTCTTCTCTAGGTTGGAAACTGTCTGACGCTGATGATCCAGGTCCACAGCGATGTCATCCAGCTCTTGCTGCAGGCGAGTCTTTGTTTTTTCCAGCTTGTCATATGCAGCTATCTTTTCCTCATAACGCTGGGTTAAGCTCTCCAAGTCCTTTTGCAGCTTCTTCTTGGCTTCTTCTGCTGTCTCGAGGCAGCCCAGACCATCATCCATCTTCTTTCTGGCCTCTATTGCCTGAAGGACAGAAAAGACTGCATGTGAACCTCACCACACTTAACTACACTGTATGGGGTTTACTGGCACCAGATGAGCTGAGGAAATAAGTCTGCTGAGTTCTGAAGGAATCATCTACAACCAGTAACACTGTAACAATGAATTCCAAAGGAACACCTGAGTGGAAATCTAGTTTGAATGACCATTATCTGAAACTCACTTAAGTGAGCAGCATCATCCTTGTCCATTAAAAATTCTCTTTCTGGATGCCAATTCTGCATTCACATTTTACTTCCTTCAAGTCAGACTTGCACTTGGACTTCCTCCCAAGTGTTTGGTTTACGGAAGGTAGACTGTACCTGTTGCTGAAGAACAGAGATCTGTTTCTGTAAGTCTCTCTTTGCCTCCTCCTCTTCTTCCAGTTGCTCTTTCAAAGCGTTCTTTTCATCCTCTGTCTGCTTCAGTTTAGTGCTGAAACTCAGCTTTAGGCGAGTCTCCTCCTGCAGCAGCTCCTACAACACAAGCACCCCAGAGGAACTCAGCACATCTCCTTGGATTTGAAGGCTCACCACCCTCACTCATTCTCTCAAGCGGGAGTATTTTTGAAATTTAGTTTAATTAAGCTAGTTAATTCACAGATCAAACAATTGAACAAAACAATCAAACCCAAGAAACTAGCACTGCAGTTCAGTACTGGCAACAAAAAACTCCCAAGCAGAAAGGTGATAGAGGAAGACTTCTAATTCTAAGACATGGAAAGTTATGTATGTTCCACATACTGAAAAAGCAGAAGGAAGGGAAAGAGCTTGTTCCTGTAGAAATGCTCTCAGTACCAAGCAACACGGCCCCTTAGCAAAACAACCAGATTCAATCCTTTGTACTGTTGTACAGTCAGTATTTAACAGCATCAAGATTGCCTTCTCACTTTATTTGAGATCATTTGCAACAGACAGAGGATGTAAGATATACAGATGGCACAGATGCCTTGGCTTCCAAAGCTCTCACCTGAGTATCCTGAAGCTGTGATTCCAGAGCAGAGAAGTCCTTTGCTAATTTGATTGATTTGCTGTCAGACTGGTTCAAAAGGCCTGTGACATTGTCCAGCTCAACCTGAAGGAGAAATGAGAGTATCACTTACTAGAACAAAGCCAGGAACGGCTACAAGACCTGAAAGTGAAAAATAAGGCACTTCCCAACAGTAAGACATCTGTAACATCTCCTGGGAGAAGAAATGCATCATTTCTAGAGACACAGGGACAAAATGAGAACAATCCAATAGAGACTCTATTTCAACACCCTTCTGTCTTTAAATCTCTTTATCTTACATGATTTGCTTCAGGGCTGCATACAGATACTCCAAATTACATTTTCAGACTCCAGAAGAGTATGCATACAGCAGCAATGCTAAATGCCTAATGACAACCTACCAGAAGAGGAGAAGGCAGAAGACAATGCTTGGTGTGAACCAAAGCTATTTATTTTTTCTCTTAAAAGAGAGTTGGAGAAAACCCTGAATTTCAGCATCACCCTTTAGCCACTCCTCTTCACCATCAACCACATTACAAACTGCCAAATCACCAGGCTGTGCCCCTCTAGGTTGACAAGTAGCTGAAAGGTTACAGTACAAACTGCAGGTGCAGGACAAACCACTGCACACTGAGGGGGAGCACCTCTGTGGGGCAGCTCATTAGCAACATCAGTCCCAATGGCCTGAACAGATAACGAGTTACGGAGCCTGCTGAGTCCTTGGAAAGCAAACTACGTCTGTGCTTTTTGTAGGAACTTTATCCCCCCAGAGGAACAAGCATATTTTCTAATTAACCATATGGAGGTACCACCCTACAATCTTCTTTTCTCTCTACTCCCGGGCTACAACAGACACTAAAGAAAACCCATGCCACTCACCTGCAACTTGTTAACCCTCTCAGCCAATTCTGTCTTCACTCTTTCTCCTTCTGTAAATTTCACCTGCAGTTCTTGGAGCTGAGCATCCACTTTTTTCCGCTTGTGCTCTGCATCCCCTTTGCCTTGCAGAAGTACCTTTACTTCATTGGACAATTCAGCCCTTTCACTTTCCAGGGCCTGTTTTGCTTTTTCAAGATTTGCTTTCACCTGGAGGGGAGGAAAAAAATAGCAAAATAGCTCAGGCTGAAGATACAGCAGAATACTTCCAGTGAGTGATTACTCTTTATTTCCTCCAAGTTATTTCACCAACTAATGTCACACGTTTAACAGCTAAGTCTTAGACTGCTTACTCAGAAAAAGCAATGTGAACACCTGCTAAGCAGGAGCAAACAATCAGAGCAGGCAACAACGAAGGAGATAGTCTTGCACCATCAGATTTCCAAACTAAAGGTTGTACAGCTCAACAAATGCTAGCAGTGAAAAGAACTAGATGATATATTAGCTATTCAGTATGAGATGCCTGATGGGGAAAAAAAAAAAAAGAACACATGCAACTATTTAAAACAACTGTAATATGCTTCATAGTGCAAAATGATCTCTTCTGAAAGAAGAGTATGTGCATCTGAAACCTAGCATCATGAATGCAGTATTAAGACATTGCCATAGAGCAGCTATCACTCCAATCACTTCAGAAAGGCTGACTGCTTTGGTCTTGCGTTTCCTGTTCCACATACCCGTTTGGTTTGTTCTAACTGCTCTGCCAGTTCTTCAATGGCTTGTGAATGTTTCTGCCTCATCTCTTGGATTTGAGCCTCATGTGTCTTTGCCTCATCCTCGAGGGTCTTCTTCAGAACCGTTACTTCCTGTTCTCTCTTTGACCTGCAAAATTCACAGCTTTTATTTAGATGCCAAAGAGATAATCAAACAGATGTGCATACCCACAAACAGCATCTCTAATGCAGAAGAACACCAAGGTTTGGTTAGCCCTACATGCTACAAATACACTTTTCAAAGTGAAAACTTACCTTTGTACCCTTTTTAAGTACAAGCTCACAACATCATTTTCAGCTAAGAAGCAAGTCTCAAGGCATGAATGTTTTGGGTTTCACCACCACTAGGGCTACAGAACAAACTTGCTTTCTTACATCAGTTAAGGGAGTGCAATCTTGACTACAGCTTGCGCTCTGCCTCCTTCTGTAGCCACTGAGCACTGCTAACCAGCACGCTCTGATAAAGATTTGCATTAATTTTAACTAAAAAGTCAAAATCAAAACCAGACTATACAACACAGCTACACGCTGGAGTTACCTGAGCTCCTGCTGAGCAGCTGTGGAATCTAAAGTGTCTTCTAGCTCTGTTTTCAATGCTTCCAGCTCTTCACCCAGGTCTCGCTTCTGTTTTTCTGCTTTGTTCCTGGAAGCTCTCTCTGACTCCAGGTCTTCCTGCAGCTCAGTGATCTGGGACTCGAGTTCCCTGATCTTTTTCAGGGCCATGTTCTTCTGAGCTGCCTCTTCTTCCACCCTGTGTTTAACATAGGGTTCTGGTCAAAGCCAAATTTAAAGCATACATAAACGAAAACCACCTGTCCTACCAAGAATCATCCAGAAAAAAAAAAAAAATAAGCTGGTATAGACGAGCTCTACACGATTACTTTCAACTCTGATCCATGGATCACCTACAAAATTCTAAGTTCTAACTCTCAATACTTGAGAGCGCACAATTACTTACCTTAAAGAAGGGGACAGAGAGAGACTGACAACAGAAGAAAGCAGAAGAAAAAGCACCATTTTACAATGGAAGTTGGACACTTCACTGAATAGACAAATATAGCAACTACCACAGAGAGTCAGTGCCTTGCCACTATTTTTTAACCCCATCTGAAACCTACAGCAAAACTTGTGTAATGAAGTGACACAAGACCAGAAGAAAAACTTCCTAACGTAGCAGTACCATAGGTCAGGTTCTCACCTAGCTAAGGCTGCCTGCAGCTCCTCTTCCTTCTTGGACAGCTGTATTTTGAGTTCTGCAATCTGAGCCTGCAGCTCAGCAATCTGGTCGTGCAGATCGCTGGAGTCTCCTTCAAGCTTTCGACGAGTCTTTTCCAACTCTTGCCTCTGCTTTTCCTCACGTCGAAGACGTTCTAAAGGAGATGAGAGCAATGTAAGTTGCACAATGACACACAGTCATTCAAAGAACATTGTACGAGGCAGAGAAAATAAGGCTGTTCAGGCAGTAATACCTTTCCTGGTAATACAACTGTGAAAACTAGCTGGAGTGCATTATTCTGTCAGGATAATGCAGATGGCTCATGTATTTTGCACTTAAAAGATACATGTGCAATTTTCCTCTCCCTCATTCTACATTCAAACCTCCTTCCCCACTTCATTGTAAAAAAAACAATAAACAACGAGCACAATGCTAGTCTCTCCCAACACCCAAACCACACGGCACTCATTAAGTGATGCTGAGCACAAGCTCTGCTCTCCCTTCACTGCAATTAAATAGGCTGTCTCCTGCTGCGTTGACCCGGCCAGCCCCACCATAAAGTGCATCTAGCTTGAGCTCTGAAGCACTTGCACAAACAGAGCATCAGAACCCACACTAACCCTGACAAACTGATGCTGCTGGAAGTAGAAAGGTGGAGACCCTTCCACAGTAGGAGAAGAAAGAGAACCAGCTTCTCTTCTCCATTGGCCTGCTGCTTTGGAGAGAATTTTTATTTAGCTCACAGGCTCAGCTGACAAGGCACATAACCTTCACCCAGCCACCGAACAGCTCTGTCAAACTGATCAATAGCATACACACTATAGACTAGTCTTTAACCCCTCAGAAACTGAATTGAGACTCACACTTTAGAAATGAAACTGAAATTCCACAGCTTTAAAAAAGAAACCATGCAAAACTGAACAAACAATTCCTCTGCAGGATCTGCCTTTTAAAATAGATTTAGCAAATGTCACCTTCCAGGTCTGTGATCATGGCCTCATGCTTGTTCTTGAGTTTGGCTAAACTCTTTGATTTCTCCTCCTCCTCTGTTAGATTTGTCGTAAATTCAGACATTCTGTCTTCCAACAGTTTCTTTTCCTGCAGAGTTGAGAAGTTAGTGTCAAGGCAGTTGCTAGAATTACAGGAGACTTTTCAGAGTTGACTGTGCCTAAAGATGTCCAAGTCATTAGTGCCTACTACTGCTGCAAGGAAACGTGGAAGGAAATAAACCCTTTCAGGATTACACACAGTACTCCAATAAACAGTGGCTTACAGATTTGTATTTTTGACTGCCCTTTCAAAGCCAGAAGGGATGCCAGTTTGTGAAATAACTTGATACTGTTTGGCGTAACAGTGTACCAGAAAAAGATCTGCTTACCTATTGTTAGCTAGTCAAGGCTAACTTGACTAACTGTATTTAAACATGCAACACTGATCTACAAATAATACAGACAGGCATCTAATTTCGTAAATAAATTTAGGTTGGAGCTGCTTATCACCAGATTGAATTAATTCATGTTTCCCATAAAAAGGAAAAGGTCAGCCTTTGACCAGTAGCTCCAGGAGAGTCACTGGAACATCTGTAGATAGATGCACAGAAACTGCAGGACTCTTACCTTGGCCAATTTGAGATTCTGATCTTCCAGAACTATCACATCTTCTTCTAGCTTCTTCAGTTTGGCCTCTGTGGTCACTTTTTCCAGCTGCAACTTCTGCCTTGCGCTTTCCTCTTCTTCAAGCTGCTCCTCTAGTTCCTTCACAACACAAACACAGAAGCAAGGAATTAGTCAGTGCTGCTTACTGGCCAGTATGACCAGTACAATAGCCAAGTTCTATCCTACAGTGTTTATTTACCCTTTCTACCAGGTAATGCTAGCACTTCCCAGAACTGACTTCTCTGTCTTGATTTGATGCAACATACTGCACTCTAGTAAATAAAATCTACAGCAGAATTAATGCTATTTTGCAAAGAATACTACTGTTCTCAGAACACTTGGTTCAACCAAAACTTGTCCAGTTATTTGACAAGCAGCCATAACTTTCACTTTTGAGAGTGGAACAGCATACTCCAGATGACTGAATGCCTGAGGCATCAGAACTGTTCTGCCTTGTAATTTCCATGGATAGATTTTTCTAATGTATTTCTTTTTTTATTATTCTCTCTCTTCTGATTCCCTCCAAAATAGGACAAAAAGAACCAGTCTGACTCATATTATCCTGTTCACTGATATCAGAGATGACATTCCATACCTGAATGTTCTGCTGCATTTTCTTCTTTTCAGCCTGCAGATGTTGACACCGTTCCTCCTCTTCCTCCACCCTTGCTTCCAAGTCATGACATATTTCCTCTAGTTCTTGTTTCTTGGCTGTCAGGCGGGCTCTTATCTCCTCAGCTTCAGCACAGAGTTCAGTTTCTGCCTGCAACTGTTCTTGCAGCTGCATCTTCTCTGCCATTAGCTGCATTGTACACGAACCAAAAACAACAGTAAGACAACTGCAGTGTACCAATGCACTAAGCAATTTAGATTAACTGAAGGTATATGCTCCTGTGTTCTGCAGTTATATCCTAACAACTTCAGCTGTCTCCCGCTATTAGTTAAAGACAAAATGTCAAAATGCAGTTTTTAAAGTGTTTGATCCCCTTCACAAACCGTTCACACTACCCTGACAAATTTCTAGAGACCGTGACCATTTGAAATAAGGAGATTTCCCCTGCAAAAGTAATGTAAGTATTGTTCGTGCAGAAAAACAAGCCTGCTGCCACCTTCTGTTTCCCAAACAAAAAGAATTCAATTTATGATGAGGCTGAATTCAACCAGCTTGCTATAATACTCAGCCAAAAGAGACTTTACACGTAATGGCTGTAACAAGGCAATAGTTATTCACTGTACAAAATGACCTGGTGAAGGAACTGAGCTGGGGAGAAGGGCAAGCAAAACTGAACAAGAAGGAGCTAAGCTGCATATTTCAGAAAGCATCAATCCTGAGGCTTGTGCCTCAGGCCACTAAAGCAAAGAAGCAGCTCTTAGAGCGGCGAACAGATTTGTTTTACACACAACTCACCTGGGCCTGGAACGTCTCCATCTCACTCAGTCTATTTTCTGCAGCTAGCTGCTTCTCCTTAACCTTTATTAGTTCTTCTTCCTTGGCCATCATCTCTTCTTCCTGTCTGCTCACTTGCAATAGTGGCTTCACCTGAAAAGGAAACCAAAGGAATGGGATGTATTTAACGAACTGTGAAAATACGACAACATGCTCTTGTACACGATGAGCATCCCATGGAACAACGGTTTTTCTAAGTATATCTGAAGAACTGATCAATGATTTTATGGTTATGAACCACTGGAGAATCACAGAGGACTAGATACCATCTATTTTGCCACTAACACTCTGCCTGCCTGACTGCCCAAAGCTTCCTCCAGGATGGGATGCATCAGGAAAGCGTTGGGTAGATCTCAGGACTCCCAAGGGCTAAGCAGGAATAGCAGAATAATAGATGTGCCATGCAGTGATGCAATTCACAGTTCACGGGCATTCAAAATGCAAACACCTCTGCACTTCCCCATCAAAAACTCATAGAAGTCTTCATAAGAAGAAGAAAACTACTTTCAGCTGTGACTCAGCTGCAAAGTCTCCATAGTTTAAGAGTAAAAATTTAATGAGTTCAGGAAAAAGACCATTTCTTCATGTACTCACTGTCTTTATCAAGATAATACATGTGCAAGTCAACAGAAGAATCAGACTCCAGTGTTTTCATTTTGCTTTCACAATTATGGAGAAAGGTGACAAACTTCTCTCCATGTTACCAATTCTTGTCTAGCCAAATTGACTAGCCATGTACTAAGCAAGTCTTTGATGTGATATACCACTAAAGCAAGCATTTTTCTTCTATGTACAAAACATTAAATGATGACTTCTGTTCTTCCACAGCATTACTTGCACATACCCCTGCACTTTTTTTATGCAGGCATACTGCATAGATACAAAATATATCACAATATTCTCTATCAAAATTAATCAAGGTGCAGTAACTTGTAAGCTTCACTGAAAAGGAAGAGGGTTCTTTTGTTGTTTTATGTTTTGGGTTTTTTTTTTTTGGTGTGGTTTAACCTGAGAAGCTTCAATCACAACTACAAACTCTGGCCCAAAATCTTATAAATGGAAAAAATATTACCTTGGTGAACAGCCTCCACCACTGCCAGTTCCGCAGTTTCAAGTAGGCAGCACAGTTCCTCTGGAGCACTTTCATGGCCGTCAGCTGCTGCTGGCGCTTGGCAAAAGCTCTACAAAGTAAATGGAGATCAGATAACAAAGGGACCTACAGTGGGACACTAATCTCTCAACCAAGACCACTCTTGGATGACTTTAGATTATATTTTCAGAAGGTTCCCTGAGGAACACACAGTGCAGTACAGTACAGTGCTAAGACCTTTGAAATATCACGTTTATACCTTGCAGCTCTTTCTCAAAAACAAAAACAAAACAAAAACAAAACAGAACAAAAAAAACCTCTAAAATTTTGCCTGCTGTATTACTGTATAGTGTTCCTGTGGAGGGAAATAGACTTTAAAGCTCTAGCAGAACGTAGGACAGCAGCTTATATATTTTCTTGCACATGCTAGAACTCAAGTATTACAGAGACTGGACAACTCTAAAACAACTATCAGCTGTTATAAACTGTCTTTCAACAGTTATATACAATGGCCTTTCTGACATTTCTAAGTGAGGTGAAACTTGCACCTGAAGAGAAGAAATACATATTTATAATGCACTTTATAAAAAACAGCCCTTACTTTCTGGCCAGATAGCCTCTGCAGCATGCTTGGAAGCCAATAATGACATCTGTGATTTTCAGATCTCTCTCTTCTTCAAGATGAGCAAGGACTCCAGCTCTGAAAAACACTTTACTCTGTCCAATTCGGTAAAGGTTAGAATCCAGCTCCAATGCTTTGATCTAAAATGAGAGAAAGAGAAAAATACATTAATTGCTTCATGTCACATCGCAGAATATATATCTCTCACAGATATAAGATAGCTCTTTTCTCCCACAATAACCCACTCAGGTCAACCAATGCTGGTAACTCCTGCAAAAGTCCAGTCTCAATTAGAAGAATTGGAGCTCAGCCAAGCACAGTGTGAAACACAGGCAATAAAAGACAGAAAACACGTTAGAAGGCAATTATTTAATATAACACCATGTCTAATACCTAGAGCTACAAGGATGCTGCAAGAAATATATATATGTTTTTCAAAAGTCCTCTTCCTTTCCTAAGAGAAATACATCTATTGATCCTTCATATTTAATTTTCCCCATTTCCAATCTGAAAGGCACCCCAACCAACTTTACCTTCCCTTAAAGGATTTGTTGTCAATACTTACACCAGTTCAGAGGAAAAAACTATATTCCTCTGAGACAGAACAGACAGGAATCCCTTAAACTCAATTTCAGTGTCTCTTAGTTGTCAAGCTACAAAGCCAAAACTTTCCCTTTGAGGCAGGCAGTTCTGCAGAAATTAGAGCTGCCATTGAAAGCATCTGCCATACGCAGGCCTTTACAAAAACTTTGTTGAAGCTTGCACTTCAAGTACATAACTGAAGATAACAATGCTTCTTAACATTTTGTTTCAGTGAATACTGTTGGCATCTAGAAGTGTACATCCACATCTGTGGAAACAGAAGGATCCTCTTTGCCCAAGGTTATTGAACCTCACATGTTAGCCAAGAGCCTCCATCGGTGAAGGCAAGACAGTTTTCAGAGTCTCATCTTCTTGGAAAAACATTTGTCTTTTGAATTTCAATCTGTGTGTAGAAGATACATCTAATATGCTTACAGAATGCACAACCACAGCTTCCTTGCCACATCCATAATGTTTATTCTATTCAAACAGTACTTATGGAATGTCTTACCATCAGCACACAGGCTTGTTTTCCATCCATGAATCCTTTGGGAATTGCATTTGGAGTTAAGATTTCATATCTGAGGAGCAGAAATTATTGGATTAATTACATGGGTATATATGAAAACAAAAAACGCTAGTTCCTATCACATTTTGTGTTTAACAGCTCACTGTTTTGTTAGAAGAAAAAAATGCATCTCTAGACAAAAGAACATGAAGCAGTAGTCCTGCATGGGGTCCTCTACTCCTCACCATAACTCCATGCTTAGTAGAGAAAAAGACAAAAGATACTTCTGGGAAGCTCTGTGCAGGGGAATAGCAAGGCACAGATGTTCTGGTGCTGCTGCCTTTCAAAACAGCACTGATCTAGTTGTAACAAAATGCTTCCATTTTCACACGCATGCCTTTGCTAGAGACTAATTCAGATTATTTCCCAGTCTTTACCTTTGTCTGAATTCCTGGAATACAACTCTGTTGGGGAAGCCCTGGCGACAAATACGGATTCCCTCCAGTACTCCATTGCAGCGAAGTTGATCAAGGACCAAGTGAGGGTCGAGCTTTCCAGCCTGGTAAGGAAAAACAGTGTTTTCTTAATATCATTAAGCTTTTACAAACAGGGCTTAACACCTTGCCTTCTCCCCTTTTTCGTAAGGCATCGGTTCTCTTTTTTTTTTTCTGGTTATGAGAAATTGAAAGCTTTTATGCCACCTTAGAAATAACTGCAAAGATCACTCTCCCAAATTCTGGAAAGTGTGCCATTATTTGAGATAACTGTAAAGAGAGATCCTGAATAAACAGGACCACTGCAAGAACTCTTTGAAAAACTGAGAAGAAAAAACAACCCAGTCACACCTTGCCAAGGAAGTCCATCTGTGACTGCATGGTTATAACTTCCCTTACCTTTTTCTCATGGTTGGGGATAATGCAACGGACGAAGTTGGGGTTGGTGTTTCTCAGGGTGGCCATCAGTTTGGCCAGTTGTTCTTTGTAAAGTTGCCCCACTGTTCGGAACATACCCTTCCTGGTTTTAAAGGCTCCTGGCAATGCTGTTTCTGACATGCCAGCTACCTGATCCAGGCCAACAATACGATCAACTAGAGAGAGCACAAGAAAGGGCATTAAAATTCAGCCACAACTAAAGGAAACGTTGGTATGTACAAAGAACATCTGGGTAGAACAGGATAAATGAGAGGAGCTGCAGGATCCTTTTTGCTTCATCTCTACACAGATGTTGACTCCTGTACAGAATTTGTGCAGGGATAGGAGCAGGAAGGAAAAATAGCAGCAGCTCACTACAGGAAGTTTGAGCGATGGAATCAAACTTACTCCCAAACATAGTCTACTGATGCTCTGAAGGGCAGATCTGGAAAAGCAATCTAGAAATGTATTTCAGATGCTTCCACTTGCTTAGGTTACAATGAAAAACAACAAACCAAGAGTTCTAGCTGCTAGCCCATCAGAGTCAACTCTTAGTTAACTCTGATACTGGAGGGGTCACAGTTAGAGAAAAAGCCCAGCTTGACTCCTTAGTCACAAGCAGAACTGCCATGGTTGGTGATCAGAAAAGCCATATCTACTTGTTAGTTGAACAGACATGGTAAAAGGCATGATAGACACCAAGTCCCAGGATGCCGCTGTTTGAGTTATTTTGGAGTACAAGTATTCTATGACTTACAGACATGAACAATATCATTAGGAGAAAGTCAGAACTCCTGCCCCAACAGCTCCACTATGCCACAATGACATCCAACAACTAATGAAGCTATCATCTTGATGGGTGAACTCCAAGACTGTTTTTTCCCACAGAAGCTGGTTAGATCTGGGAGTAGCATCAGTCAGAAGAAACTAAAGCATTCCTTTTTCCCACTGTTCTATCATGCAGAGATAAATATGCACACTCACAACCGCTATAAATCCCCACACCATAAGGTACATTTTCTCAAGGGCTTCAATTTACAATCTCACTAGTGATGCCTACACTCAGGCTCCCTGTCTTGACTTCTGAAAATATATAACTCGTGCTCAACTGGCTTGATTAAAAAAACCTGTCAAGAGAAATCCCCACAAATGAAGAAACAAGAAAGGATAGACACTTTGTTTACAGTTAATGTTAGTTTACAACTGCTCTCTTCTAGAGCAGCCATTAGAATAGGGTTAAAGCTGTCTTATCAGAAAGAAAAGAAGTTTATGTTACTAGATGACATCACAGGGAAATCCACAAAGAGTGTCCCAGATTCTGTCCGGAACAATCCTCTTAAAAACTTGAGCCCTGCAATCTACATCAAGATGGCAAAAAGGATAGTCACTTGCAACAGAAGATCCAGCTAAGAACAATAGATGAGATCTGATCAGCTGTGGTTTAGCTGACATTTTAACTCCAAAAGGCTTTGGAGTGTCAGCCTCACACAACAGAGACCTGACGAGGTACTAGTTGCTGATGGATATTTTTCGTGTAGTACAAATTCCTTTTCCAAACCAACTTTCCTTTTTGTTATGTGCAGCTGAAGTCGAATCCCAACTGCAGAATAAGCATTAAACTGAATTTCAGTTTCAACATAGTCTTGGAAATCCTTCTTCCAATAAGGAAATACAGCCTTACTAGTTCTATGTTCAAACATTTGTCAGGGATTTGCTTTTAGCTGTTCCTATGGAAGTCTTGTAAGAGCACCTTTAGCACCTGAATGTCTCCATATTTGTCTTGTATCCACTTGCAAGGATTTTTATTTTATTTTTAAGTCCACAAGGAGCTACTAGCACAAAGCAAAGGAAATGAACAAGAAAGACAAGCAGGTATGACAAAGGGACAAAGAGAAGTTAATGGAAGCATTTCTTGCATGGCTCTAGGATGCATTACACACATGACACAACAGCTGGATTACTCAGTCACCTGGTTCTAGATGAAGAATAGGAAAGTGTTGATAGAAATAGGCTCTCTGAACGTTCTGCATCTCTGCAACAGACAGAGACGTCAAAGAAAACCCATGACAGAAAGTGACAGCAACAGTAAGACTCAAAAGCAGATAAAGTCAGAGAAGATAGAGTAAAATACTGAACAACACTGCAGGAAAAACACGTTAGTTGCAGGACGGAAAACCTAGATTCAACCTCAGATCTTGCATTTGAGCATTGCAGCTAAGCAAACTGCTAGGATGCATTGATGTGTTCATAGTTTAATCTGGCATTCATAATTTGGAAAGATACTTGCAGTATATGCAGCAAGCTTAATGTAAGCAGTTGCACATGAGCCTTTTTTTGTGTGTGTGTGTGTTACAGTGAATTTTTAATGCAATACCAGGGTCTAAGCAAAGCATCTACTGTATAATATTCATCTGGGTGGTTTAGTCTCTAGGGAAAAAAAAAGTAACATAAATCATAACAGATTTTTGATGAACCACGTAAAACAGCAAGAGAAAATATAAAAGACTAAATGTAATTACATACCATCTTTCCACAACTCAGACACAAACTTATCCGACGACTGATGGAGAAGAGTAGCGATGTTATCATTCAGTGGATCCATGTTCTTCATCAGCCACTCATCTGCTTTATAATCCACCTGGGGAAGAAAAACACATCAAGAAACCTCAGAGCATTTTCTGCAGGACAAGATCCAGCAAGATTCTGCAGAGCCTAGAAAAGCAGCACCAAAGTTTGCATAATCAAAAACAGACAACCTAATTACTCTAGAATGTGTCATCTAAGCAAGCTACAAACACCAAACCCTAAAAAAACCACTGAATGTTCTGTTCTATCAGTAAAAGGGAATGGATTTGCAACACTAGTATGCATCACTCTGGGTGTGAAGCAAAAAACTGCTGCACCACCACTACTGGTGATGAAATCTTGATGCAAGGTTTCTGAAAAGCATCTCCAATCCCATCGAGTCACAGAGAACAAATTTAAATCAGTGTCAATTTGACATGTTCTCAACTATACAGAGTTAATTTGCAGGTAAATCTTCTTAGGGCCCATAAGGTCTACAGTAGCTTCATGAAGTCTCCCACTAGTTTCTCATGTCTTCCCATACACAGTCACTTTGGAAGTAGCTACTCCTAAAAAAACAGTAGTTACACAGTGGAAAATAAGTCAGAAATTCTTCTCGTGCACAGTTGAGCTATTAATTCTTTACCTTGCCAGCATAATGTATGATACAGAAGTCAGCTTTGTCTTTCAGCTGTTTTGGCTTCTGAAATTTGGGGTGGGTGCCTTGTTCTTGTACAACTTTTTCCACAAAGCTTTTGTCTGTTGCTTTCGGGAACCAGCACTCTTCATCCAGCAGGGCCAGTATACCAGGGGGGCCAGCCTTAAAGGAGGGAAACATCCAAACATCGTTAAGTACACGACTACATCAGTAATTAAAACCTAAATGGTTAGGATAAAAAGGACTCCTAACCACAACCCCCATCACATTCATCTGTTCTGTGCTATCAGTCCAACTGCTGCCATAGTAATAGAAATTAATAACAATCTCTCAAGATCCTCTTCTGAAATCTGAACATTTTTATAGAAGGTCTCTTTCATGACACTGGTACAGGGTGCTTTAAGTGAAAAAACATATATTTTTAATAAGTGTAACACTACAGAACACCACAGCAGAAAAATTCAGAAACTAATTCTTACGACTGGAACATCTACTGCAAATTCTGTGAATTTCCAAGCTTTGCCAGTGCAGTTAAAGCAGTAGAGGTACGCAGCCTCTCTTCACACTTGTAGGCAACAAAGGAAGTTCACACTACTTATCCTAAATTGCACTTATGCACCTAGTACCATGCAGTTCTACACAAAAGTAATTTTCTGAGAAGAAAAAATGGCTGCCAAGGTGATCTGTTTTCATGCAATACTCCCTACACAACTGATCCTAACAGTTCTATTGATAGCATATACTTCCATGCCAAGAGAAAACTGATCATATCTGCTTCTTATCAAACCACAGTGCCAGCAGAGGATTGCAAAAGCTAGCTGTATACATAGACTAGTTTTTCTATGACACAATTAGTTCAGCCATTTCTTGATCAAGGCCAGGAGAACAAGCTTCTTACCGGCTTCTCAATGAGGTCAATGCAGGGCTGCAGATCCAGGCCAAAGTCAATGAAATTCCACTCTATGCCCTCCCTCTGGTACTCCTCTTGCTCCAGAATGAACATGGTGTGGTTAAAGAGCTGCTGCAACTTTTCATTTGTGTAATTAATACACAATTGCTCAAAGGAGTTCAGCTGATGAAGAAAAGAATAGAAAGATATTTGAACAGCTGGCTTTTGAAGACACATCTCCTATTCTCCAAGCACTAATGATCACATTCATAGTTATAGTCCAGCAACTGTAAGCTAGTTTTCTTGCATAACTTCTAACCCTCTTGCTTACGAACTGCATTTCCTGTCACATGCTACTGAAACACTGCATCAGTCCCAAGGGAAATTCACTTAGTGCTCCTCAGAATTTGCAGAAGAATGTTTTGTCATAATCAGCAGAAGAATTACTGTAGCCACTTAACCTGGGAACAGAAAAGCCTCCAGTTTTCTCACAAACTCAGAAATGGCAAGTCCTCTTCATAGGAAGGGGAAGCAATGGAGATTCACAGGCAGACTCCTGAAAACACGTGTACTGGGCAGTCCTTTTTTAATCCTCATATATAAAGTCAGAACAAGAAAACTGAGGGAAATTTCTTCACTGTGTCCTAATTTCTTCAAACTGTATGGATAAGGATAAAAACCAAGGATGTATTTTCATGTTAGACCATACTTAATTTAATGCAGCTGCTGGACAGAGTGGTTCTGTTCTGCTTCCTCCCTGTTCCAGTAATTCCTAACCATGCATTTCCACTCCCCTCACATTTTTATGAGATGTAGCAACCATTAAACCAAAAGTACAGTTAGATCAACAGCATAATCAGAGAGAAACAAAGCAATCTTCCTGTGGCTTAGTTTTCCATTTCATCAATAAATGGTCCAATTAACTTTGCAGCTGCACAGAAGCTAGATTCAGAAAAACACAAGTTTATAGGAGTTGCCTGTCTTGTTACCTGGCAGGATAGCACTTTCCTGGTGTCAGCCCGTGATTATAAAACATTCAGCACAAAGCAAAGCCACTTTCTGGAACTGTAGTTTCATGGACATTATGATTTGGCCTAATTGATCACTGCTACCTATAGAGGGAGCTCCCACTTTCCATTTTCCATCTCTCCTTCAACTTTCCTTCAGCTGTTACTTTCCTACACTTATCTTGCATCAGTTTTTGAGCTTAGATTCCCCTTAACAGACTGACTCAATTAGAATCCACCCCAGCAAAAACAGTATCAGCAGTGCTAGAAATGTGAACAGTAGGAGAATGTGCAGATAGGAACAGCAGAAGGGGAAAGGTGAAAGTTTATCCCTTTTCTGTATCAAGGAAATGTTACATCAGCTTAGACAGAAGTGCAACAAGACTGAACCCTGATTTTCACACTTCTCACAGAACACAGAATATGTCAGAATATGTTGAACCCGATTTGTTCTGTCTCCCCCTTTCTCAGTCTTTCCAAAAGTCTTTGTCAAAACTAAGTGGCAGAGAGACTTTGTAACAATTCTTAACGATGCAAATAGGTTTCAGTGGATCATATTTTTAACTCTTTGGGATAAACTAACGGGACAAAATTTTAACTCCACTTGACATTTTTAAAGACTTTTTTTTGTAGGCCAAAAAACTCTAACATGCTAAATTATAGAGAATCACAAGCATTCGGAACTATGAAATAAAAATAATTGTGATGCAAATGACAGAAAGGATGTAAGCACCAGAACATGAGATAACAGTATTTGCGGAATAAACAAACTGAGAGCAAATGAACTACTTGGACACGTTATTAAATAACCTGATGGTTCAAATCGGTAGGGATCTCAAATAAAAGCAGGATGCACACAATTTCTAAAGCTATTCTATTTTGCTCCAGCTTTAAAACTATTTCCTTCAACTATTTCCTTCCTTGCTCCGTGGTAAACTGTGCTGAGTGCAGGAACCTGACATCTCCTTACCTCAAAGATCTCAAAACCAGCAATGTCAAGGATTCCAATGAAGGATGCACCCTGTCTCTTGGTCTTATCCAATGCCTTGTTGATGCGCATAACCAGCCACCGGAACATCCGTTCATAAGTGGCTTTAGCCAGAGCCTCTATGGCAAAGTCAGCCTACACAGAAACACAAATATCAGAGTTGCATTATAACAGCGATACTGCGGGAGCAAGGAATATCTTAATAAATCAGCATGTCAAAGCCAACTCTCAGAGTCCTGCCTACCTGAGAAACCATAGCCTAATATTCAAGAAAAAAAATAAGGAAAATCAAGTCCCTCCCGGAGTAGCATAGTACATTCACATATATCCACAGAAAAGCATTACAATTACCTTGTAATTCAGAATTTTTGAAAGTCAATTCTTCCCCTCAATGCCATTCCCCTACCCACAATTAACACAAAAATAAAACATATAGAATAAGAAATTAAATATCAAAATGGAAAGACAGGCTATGAATATTTCTAGATTTCACTTTGTCTCCCCAAATCCATTTCATGCTATGGGGCATGTATATATAACAATGTGTTTATGGAAGAGCCATGCAGAGAGAAAGCACAGGGGCTTTACTGTATTTAGGAAGCTGCTAGCTTCTAGTTCAGCTTTCATTTAAGAACACATTCAGCACAGCCTGATTCAAGACTGTTAAACATACAAGCAGTTTCAAAAGTGAGATACAAATTCTTCCACTCAAGCAGCCGACCAATTCAGAAATGCTGTTTTCTATGTTATAGCAACTTGAAAATGTCATCCTTGCATAGAACACTGAAGAAACTTACTCCCCTGGGACAGCCAGCCACTAAAATTAGGAGAGTTATGCTCTCATTTTTTCCTCATATGAGAAAAAAGTGCTACAGGGGCAGGGGTCATTTCTATTTTTATACAGATCAAGAAAGCTAATACTAGAAGGAACACAGATGCTGTATTATCCAAGTGTAGTTGCCAACACTGCAGCCATGAAGATGGCTATTAAATGCTGAAGAAAATTTTAATAGATTTGTTAGCTTTGTGACAGCAAAATTAAAGACTGAAGTACTCATTCACTTGTACAGAATGCCTACCTGTTCTTTGGTCTGAGCTTTCTGGACATAATCTCGTCCAACTTTGATGCGAGGAGTCAGAATACCTCTGGTGAAATCTGTCACATTGATACCCAGAAGATGAGACACTTTCTGAGCAGCTAAAGGAGGAAAAGGAAACAACAAAGGTATTAATATCTTTGGCGTTTTTTTTCCTGTTTTTCTTACAGAAAACAAGAGAAAGAAAACATTTCTGCAACTGCATTCCCAGGACAGCAATGAACGCCCTCATAAAACCATAAACTGAGGAGCAGGTTAATGAAACAAAGAAACCTCCCAAAAAACTCTATCAACCCATAATAGAAGTTACAGTTTCTTTAAAAGCCCCAGGAGTCCATCTGACACAATCTCTCCCCTACCACTAAGAGGTAACGTGGAATCTTCAGATCGTACACATTTACAAACAAATTAAAGGTATCACGAGTGACTGACTTCTATATCAAACTAATAGTATTGTCTTCATCTACTGATTAGCTTTTGGGGCAACTCTTTTTATTTCAGAGTAAAGAGACAAAAAAATTAAATGAATTACTCTCCTCCCCAACATGCCATTTAAGCATTTTCTACCACAAGAGCCAAAAATACAATCACTTAAAGAGCAATTATCCACCTCTTACATTTCTGCAGTAATTCTACAATGGAACTTGAAGTTGTCTTCCAATATATAGACTTCTCTTGTGTGAAATATGATGCTACTTAAACATGCAATAGCGGCCAATGAAATTAAAAGATGTCTAAATATGAAGTTAGTAAATATTCCTTAATCGGGTGTGTAGGAACTAATCACTCTTAGCCTGGTTAAACCAGACACACACTACACGTTCCAGTAGAGTAAGCCTTTTCATCTGGTCATTGTTATGTGTATTTCGCCTAGTTTTTTTTAACAAGAGCAGTGCCACATTCCTGCCAATGAGTGGCTGCAAATCCACGTTTGTCAAGACAAAGCATTTCTTTTTATATTCATATGAAGGAGCCTGTCATCTCCTTTGACAATAAGTCACTCATAGAAAAACACGACGGCAGCATTCCCTATATATTGTAATTTATTTTTCTACTTCCAAGAACTTCCTGGAAGCTTTTTTCTGCAATTTTCTTTGGAGTATTTTTTTTTAGGGCTGGGGAAAGGACATTGGTTACCTGTATTGTCTGGCATAGAGGCTTGGTCTGTGTTGCGCTCCTTCTTGAAGACTATGTTGCCAAGCTGAAGAACACCTGAGATAACCTTCAGAAGACCTTTTGAAACAATAACAGCTCAGTGTCAGAGGCAAAAGGCCTGATGTGACCCAGTTAACTATATCATGAAAAGTAAGAAGCTCTTCCCAACAAAGAACTTTCTGGAATTTGGGAAAAAAAACCATCATAGATAAATAATTCCTCTGGGACTATGGGACTTTTCCTGCTTCTCCAGTGCAAGGCTATGCAGTCTGGGAGTATGCCCAACCTCAACATCACTACAGTATAGCTGGAGACAAGATCCAGAGCCATGCCCCGTCCTATAGCATCCACATTTTTTGATGTTTGTTCCCGATAACCAAAATCCACTATTTTCTCAACGATTACTGTTAAACAAATGAAAAATACAGTCATTAAGAGTATTAATTAAGAGAAGGAAGATTCTGTTCCTTTAGCTTCATGTTACTTTCAGCTCTGTGACCAAGATCTGTAGCCCATACAGACAAACAACAAAATAGGGAATGCAGCAGGATGTGGGCAAAAGGGCCTGTGTCATAACTAATCACATGCTGAATCATTTCAACCATTATTAAATGATACATCTGTACTTCTCAACAGCACACATCACAAATGCAGCATTAGACTTGAGGACTGGGATGAAGAAGTTCGGTGTCACAGCATTAAGCCAATTTTTACCATGTACCTATCAAAGCTCATTGCTTAACAGCTTCTCGTTGCCTTGAGAAAACTTCCAGTCACTTGTAAAAATGGTCTGATGCCAAAGATGATCTTCATCTCCTATTTTTTTACCTACTACAGAAACAGCTGCTTTAAAAGAATATCTTTCTGATAGCAGAACAAAGGTTCCACAGATTCTCCATTAGGACTAAGAGAAGAGAATCACATATGCTCCTAGTGGCACGTTTTGAAATCCAGGGTTTGGCAGCTGAATCTGGAGTCCTGGCACTTGGACATACAGCTTGTTTTGATGCTGTCTCATACACAGAGAAAGTTAGTGTTTAGATTATACATCAAAACCAAGTAATCTTACTGCTCAGACACCTACTCTATGTATTCCTACTCTAAGCCTAAAGGAGCTTCATACCTTGAATGGCAAATACAAAGCACTACAGTTTTCTTTGCTGTAGTGGTTGGAACTAGTAGCTCATCTATGTGACAGCAAAGACATGCCCTAGAGCATACATTAAAAACAAAACAAACAAACAAAAACCAAATCAAACACGAACAGCAAACAGAATATAGTAGGACATCTCAGCAATAAATTAGGCTGCCAATTATTTAATTCCGTTTAGGCAAACATGTCTTCACCTCCATATAGCAGTTTCAGTCTCAGATGATTTAGGATACAGTATTAAATTGTGGATAACAAAAGAATGGGTTTATAGCTGGCTGCACTGTGAAGAGCAACTGCTACAGCACAAGCACATATTCCAGCCACGAGAGCTACAGCCTCCAGCAGAGGAAGCAGTGACCTCAATAAAAACACAGATGCTTGCTTCAATGTAGGGAAAAAAAAAAGTTCTAGTTTTATAAGTCCTTATACATCTACAAACTGAAATTTGGCAGAACTATGTTTCCCAACCAGTAATGCAGATTATAAATGAGAGCACAGAAGAAGTGAGTAAGTATCGCTGCACTATGTGCTGGCTTCATAAAATTCTAGAGAACTGTGCTCCCAGAATCAGACAACATCAATTTCTGATCAGCGGTTCAGTGTTAAGCTGGTAAGAAAGAAACTACGAGCAGGCCATTTTCAAAGTACTAATCCAGCCAATACTAGATTAGATACTTAAAAGCCATTGCTTAGGGGGCGGGGCAGCACACAAGCCTTGCATTACACAAGAGAATGAGGGAAATCTTGTATCTTGGATGTGTTACACTCATAAACCAGATATACAGCCCTCAGTCTGGGATCAAAACCAGCACACGGATGAATGCTTTCATTGGCAGTTTGACTTCTAAGACTGAATGAACTGAAACTATGCTGGTATATCCTGGGGTACTTACTGCAAAGCTACTAAGCTCACCACCTGCAGCTTGCTCACTTCAGGTTTGGTGTGGAGGCAGGAGAAGCAAAGTAACAACAAAAAAATACCAAAAAATGAAAACAAACCAATAATTTCTCAAATTTCAAGCTCTCCAGAGGACTCATACCTATTTGTTCTTCATCTGGGATGCCCATGATCCTCATTGCTTCCATGGTCTCTTGAAACATATCTTTGTCTTGCTGACCGGGGATCGTAACGTGCCCATTGGAAAGGAAGCGGTATTTGTTGTAAGGCTCCAGAAGCAGATCAGCTTAGGAAAAATGAAAAAGAAATTACTGCGGTGTTATTTTGTTATTTTGGTTTTTATTTAATAGACAAGCTACCACTGAGAGCAATTTTCTCACCTGCATATGCTAGGAGGTGCTGGATGAATCTGAGATTAAGATCTGTTTTACTAACAGATGAAAATCTAATATACTTCAGGGAAAAAAATACAGTTTTTCTGCCTTATTTCTTTCTATTCCTTCCACTGGAACACCCCACTAAAGGAGTGCCAATCATCATTATGCTCTACGTCTATAAAAAGCAGGGATTAACTTTGGAGTAAATTTGCCTTCAACTTCAGATACCTTGTTTCTTTCAAGTCACATGAAGGTTAATATATAGTTCTTGAAATAGTAGCACCTATGAGATAGTCCTCTCTTTCTGTTATTCCTCCAGATCTATTTGCAGCTCTCATACAACATGCAGTCCAATATTAGGCTGAGGCTTTAAAGGTAGGTGTGCTAGCATGCTAGAGTTGCACAGGCCGGATGCCTTGCTCCATTCAGTTAAATGCTGAGCACATCACAGTAGGATCATTCCTGCACAAGACGGGCTTACATCATACAAGACTAGACTAAACACAGGACAGTGACTTAGATAAGGAAGGGCGTAGAGTCATTTCTGGCAAGGAGACAAGTGCAGGAAGGAACCAGAGAAGCAAGTTTTCAGGAACTGAAAAGTGAAGAGGGAGGGCAGAGGGTTGTATGCATGTGCAGAAGTGGAGAAGGGGTGGCCATACCTAAGAGTCAGAGACAAGAAACTATGAAAGAACAGGTGTAAGTGAATAGGTGTTTGAATCCTCTGCTGCAGTGACAAGAGAACTCCATAACTACAACAAAAATCAAACTCACTCTTCAAATGTTCTCCTGCTCCAGAGAGTAGGTAGTAGAAGATGTGAAAGGTTCTCTCCTCTTTGGCTTGACGAATTGCACGTGACTTCTCCAGTAGATCTTCTGAGAGTTAAGGCATATGACAGAACATGCAAATAATTTCCTCTTTTATCACAGGAGAAAACCTGGCAGCACTTTATGTTCTCCTTGTGCCAATTAACAGAGGTATTGATTTAGGAATTGTTATCAGCCAACAAGCCACTGAGTTCTGGTCTCAGTTCTGTCAGCCTCTGAATGACGGCTATGATAAAAGAATTTTAACTGATAAACAGAGAAACAGCAGCCATTCATTCACTTTCACCTCGCACAGAATTAAAAATGACTCCTGAAATTCCAAAGCTATTTATCTTGTAGCAATTTATGTTGCCATCTCAACTTCCTATGATTAGAATTCATTAACTCAGAAGAGATATCCACTGCAGCCACAAAGATAACAAAATGCAACACAACTACAACAGTAATCTTGCCAGCAAAAACTTAAGTGCCTCCTGACACGAACAAAAGTAAGGTGTGATGAGCTTGCTAAGCATTATTACTGCCACTCTCAATACCCTCTTATTTTTTAAGTGGCTACTAAAAGGATACAGGTCTCGATATTGGCACCAACAATGTAACCGTTGACATCGAAGTTGATTCTGATGAACTTGCCCTGAGAGGAAGGTATTGGCAAAAAGGTTAGTGTTCATACACCCAGTAATGGCAATAAGTAGGAAAGGCTAACCTTGTCTTTGGAATACAGGAAAGGAAATTCAGAACAGGTCTGGCAAGTTTTACACAAAACATTAGCCCAGCCAATAGGCAATGTCTGCTGATCACAACAGCAATTTAATGCCTCAGACACTTACCCATCTCTCCAGAGCAAACAAAATAAGGATTGCTATTCGCTCTCCAGGATAAAACTGACTGTAATGAACTCTGAATAAAAATTGGTGCAAATAGTCCTGCCACAGGATCAGGTTCCTTCATACTAGAGACCCACCAGCAGCATTTTCTGGATAATTCACTGAATGAAATTCTCTTCCCAGATTAACTTTGAAGAAGTCACACAGCTAGTTGTCCTATCCCAAGATAGCACTGCACTCAAAACCAGAAAAAGTCCTCCCTCTGAAAAGTTTAGGATACTGGGAATCATGCTGGATAGCAATACTCACAAATCTTGAGGAGTTGTCATTCTTTACGGTCTTGGCATTTCCAAAGGCCTCCAGGATGGGATTAGCCTGGAGTAACTGTCTCTCTAGCTCACCCTAGAGAGAAATGAGAAATGATTAAAGCAGGTAGCAGTCTGATGCATCAAGCTTGGGTCAAACCAGCGCTGAGGTTTCAGTTCACACTAGCTTGGTATCTGTAGTAGAGAAGCCACATTAAACCTTAGAAGATGATCCCTTAAACCTTCAAAAGGAGACTCATTAGTTATCCAGGTAAAACAGAAGCTTCTACAAAGATGCTTTATTTCTTTAACCAAGATAAGGGTGCCTCAGTGCTGTCTTTTTGTTAACAAGCAGCTCTTTAAAGTCACTTGGCCACAACACTCTACAGATTTCCCAGTGTCAAAACAAAACAAAACAAATTCAATCCAAGATCAGGCCCCTCATCCCAGAAATGTCTTGTCATCTAGGTAGGAGGAGCGAGAAAAAATCCTTTCTTGCTACTGAGACAGCTCTGAACTCTGCTAGCAGTAGATTAAGAAGTTAGCCTGAAAAGTTGTAATGTTTTTGAAATAAACAAAGAAAGAAAACAACAATACCAAATTGCACTAAGAGTCTATGTTTTCCACAATACAAACAAGCAGAAAACTCTTCTGCAAGGAGGCGCACAGAAAAAAAGAGAATTAGTGGTATCCCACAAAGTGCAGGATCACTCGCATTCTACTGCCATATTCGCACACTCCTCCTCCCCTCAGGGAACACAAAATGCTGGAGCTGCAGAGAAAAAAAAAATAAAATCAGAGCCTTTTTCCCTGCCAAGATCATTGGAGCATGTACACCTTTCCTTTCTGGCTCTAGATACATCTCCGACTGTTTTCAAAAACATTCGTCCTTTGTGCTAAGAATGTGGAGTTCTGCACATTTCAGGATTACTTGGAAAATTCGTGGAGACAGAAAATGACAGTTTCGATTAATATTTGTCTTTTTAGCACTTATCAGTGCTAATATACTCAAGACTTCCTGTGCATACAGATGGAAATTGAGTTTGATGTGTGAAAAATGGAATGCATGGGCAAAATATTTAATGGTATTTATAAAGGAAAATTGTTGCCATTCCTGTTTAAAGTGCATTATAGAACAGGTCACTGTCTCTCTTAAAAAGCATTAGGGTTGTGTTGTGTAGTTGTTGTTTTGTTTTTTTTACAGAGGTGGTGCATCAGAAACCAAACAAAGAACTACAAGTGCCTCTTTTCTTGATTCCACAATCATCTCACTTCATGCTCGCAAACTGCACCACCAAACAAAATGCCAAACGTGACCTCCAGTCCCTGCAGAGCTGCACATACAGGGAAGGGGCAGCTGCTGCAAACACTTCCACTCACTGTAAAGTGTACACAACAAGGAGGTTGGTTAACCATGGAAAGGGAAAGCCAGGATACCTGCTCTCTCACAACAGAGCCAATGTGTAGCTCTATAAGGAGAAAATCTTGAAACTAGGGTTCAGACCTTGAAACTGTGTAGCAGTCACATTTCCCTCTCCTATTCTGGCACATGCACTGATACTGGAACGCTCTTCCCTCACCACCCTGCAGTGAAGTCCCAGAACTCTGTTTGTGGCTACAATCTGTTGCTATGCAGGCAGAGGTCAACATTTCAACTCAACTAAGGCACAAGAAGGACAGAGATCAAAAGAGTGGCTTTTTCTCTAAAAAGAAGCCAGGATGAATCTGTTTTAATTATTTGGTTTAAAAAAAAAAAAAAAAAACAACAACAAAAAAACCTAAGACTATGCTTTGCTACACAAATACCAAAAGTTTGCAGAAAGTTTTGTTACCAAATCTCCTCCTAATTCCTCAGTAAGACAGTGCCCTTTGTGTCACATAGATGTTGGTAAACCATAGTTTAAATGTGACTTGGTCTCTTGAACAACCGAGGTAGAAACAGGTGTAAGAGAACTGACACCAGCTCAGGGCTTAAGCAATGTAGTACTGTGAGGAAAGGAGAAAGCTGGAGTTGGTCGCACGCCTCAGTTCTCATGACTTGTCTGTATGGAGATAGACATCCAGAAATCACAGCTAGCTTTCACCTCTTTTTTAAAAGGTAAAAGATGCTGTTTCCCCTATGGTTTTTGCTGGTTTTGTATATTTGCTTTCAAACTTGATTTTACATTCTTTTCCACATGTGGGTGAAAGACTCTCAGATAACTGGATCCCAGCAACACTGAGTTGGACAGGGAAAGAGGAAAGAGATCATCAATAACATAACCTTCATTACAGAGATTTAAGTATTAGGAACCATTATCCGTGAACTTCTGATTAGCTGTGAATGTTCTCATCTTCGTGATTCAACAAGTCAGTAAAGAAGCAGAGACTAAAACTGGGAAAACATCAGTCCTGACTTCCACAAATGAAGTTTGAGTAAGTGAAAAAGTGTATATAATTAGATTCAGTAGGCCCCAAAAGCAGCTTTAATGCACTTAATACTCACACCATGCAGCTAGAAACTATTTAGCTGAACATACTAATGCGTTGGACTTGGTGGAAGCAGCCACAACCTCCAAAGCAAGAGAGCTGACGAATATGCTTCGTAAATCAGATTTTGCAGAGACACTTGAATAAATCTGTCAAGATCTCAGATGTTTAAAAACAAATAACGTATAACCCCTCATAATCTGGCTCCAAGTTTGAGGTTTGTAAAGGATTGTTGCCCAGAACGCTCCTTACCAACTAACATTTAAGGATCCACAGGTTACACAGTGGAAGAATACTTAGCTTAAGTCCACGATTCTGTTTTCCACATTTAAAAAAAAGAAAAAAAGAGAATGTTTCTAAATACAGCTACTGACAGACCATGGAAAAAGCCTTCATATGTCTGAAAGCTTGGCATGTAGAAAGTTTTTTTTTGGTTGTATTCCAAAGGTTACTTATTAGAATGTGTGCGCACAAGCACAGCATGCCTGTGTGCAGGGATGCCCTCTTATTCATACACTCTACTCACATAAGGCATGCCCACACATTAAGCTACTAGGAAAAAAACCTTTACTGAGAGATAACACAGGATGCACTTGGCATCTGGATTTCATTACACGGCTCACCAGTGAACATTTCCAAAGTGTTCAGCTCTGACTAACAAGCTCACAGTCCTGGAACACCCCGTCTGCAGGGCAGCCTTCCTCATCGATCTTTCTCTGCAACTTGCAGTCACATCTCACTGCTGGGAGGAGAGAGCTAAACACATGCCTACATTTAGCTTGCTAGGAGCACCACACATACTAGATATTCAGTTCTACAAAAGTCTGGTCCAGTTCTATTGACCCAGAGGAATATTTTTCCAAATAAACTGTTCATGAACTCCTGCAAGAAAAGTCTTAAAATGTGAACTAGTTTTTAGCACAGAACACAAGTACTCTTTCTCTATATTACTTTAGTCCCCAACCGAATATCCTAATAAAAAGATTATTGTGCACCACACACACACACGGAAAAAAAAAAAAAAATTGTGAACTGTCTATGGGTTTGGTTTAGCTGCAGAAAGTGATATTGGTGTGGAGTGAAAAGCTGCTCAAAAAAAAAAAATCACACAATGGGACAGAAAACGCATTCCTGGTGCAGAACGTGCAGTAAACGTGCAGCTCACCTACGAGGATACAACTGATGAATTCGGCAATAGTCCACCGGGGGAGAGGGAGGGGAAAAAAATATAAGTGAGACATTTTCAAAGTCCTCCCACCATCACCACCACCCTCCTTTCATGTGCTGCTCCTTGGCTCTTTTCCACCCTTTTAATGTTCTCCTACAATTTCAAAGTTTTCAGCTGAGGTTCACTAGACTAGCACTGTATTCTCCAGTTTTGAGACAGTGTATGCAATAACCAAGCCTAACATACAAAGATACTGAAGACTGGAGACAACTCCTCCACAGAAGGATCAGTTTGAAACTTCCTGAACTGGCTATGAGCCTTATGTCTGTGTGAAAAGATCAGGTTGGGTGATGTTTCATTTACAGTGCTTCTAGCCCGTGAATCCAAGAGGTTGTGGATGAGTTTATTCCTGCCGTAGCTCCACTGAATTCAAAGGAGGTTTGACTTAGAACAGTGTTCCCTGGCTCATAGTTTTCAGTAAACTTTTAATGATTTCATAGTTCACTCTCCTCCTTAGTTCCCTGATAGATGTTATCTTCTAAGCTCTTTTGAGAAACATGACTTTTACCAATGATAGTCAATGCACACCTATTGTCCAAAGCCAGCACAGCAATAAAGCACCATTAAATTAAACCTAGGTCTTACCTGGTCTTTTTTAGACTTGTGTGAGGAAGCAACATGGGCCAGATACTGAATCACCTTCTTGGTGTTCTCCGTCTTACCAGCTCCTGATTCACCTCTGTAAAGAAAGTCTGCAATTCATTCACACACACACACAAAAAGACATAGGGGGACATATTTCTAACTCCAAATGGCTTCAGAGCTCCATAAATCCACTCTATCACAACATCTCTCTCAAAGCCAACAAAAACTGAATCATACTAGAAAGTGGTATGAGTGTAGCTGGATGGAAGGTTATAGCCCTCAACTAGTTTGCCACTGGACAAGGATTCTGTACGCTGGCACTACAGAGGCAATACAAAGAAGCATGACACTTTTTAGTCACTTAGATATGAAAACTGCTAAGTGGCTGAGGAAGAATGCAGAGGTAGCTATAGAGCTAGTGGTGAAAGGTAATGAAATGAATCTTTCAGAATGAATGTTTCTGACCAGTGGCCAACCAATTTTGCTGTGTCGAGAAAAGAAATTGCTGTAACAAATAAGACTATTTGCTACTACATCAGGCTCATCAGCACCAGCATTGTTAACCACAGCAGCTCCATCAAATCTGAAGGAGTTCTCCAAGACTTTTCCATTAACAAAGTCTCATTTCTTCAGGAGTTCGGGCTGTCTGAAAACCTCCTTTCTTCTACAGCTCCCATGAAATTTATTTCACAGAAAGGACTAAATCTTGGTGGAATTGAAGTAGGACCCTCTTTAACTCTCTGATAGTACTCAGTTTACTTGAGCCCACTCCCAAGTGCTTACTATTAAGAGTCCTCCAACCAAGATTTTTAACACAGACACCCAGACAATCTTGCAAATGTATATACTCACGTGCAAAGGATGGACTGATCTTCTCGATCTAGAATAAAATTTAAAATGGCTGTCAGATTTAGACTTGAAAATTAAATTAATGTGACAGAAACAAATCAACACTAAATACAAAAACAGTGAACTCTGACAAGCATCATCAGAAATATGGACCCCTTTTCTGGCAGCAGAAGTCAACTTCCCACCACCTGCCAAAGTTAAATTTCATTGGTGCCATTATGTTTTCTTCATCCAGAGAATATCATTTGCATCACAGCAGAAATCTTTTCTTTTTCATGCTGACAAGTTGCAAAAATCAAGAATAGGAATACTGTATTGAATGCTAAACAGTAGACATGCTAATTCCTGTGCTCATTTCCCAGCTATGGATGATGAAATCTTTCCAGTTACAGAACTTACTTCACCCAGCCTATCTACCACTATCTTCTCCAACATCTTTAACCTCCTTTCAGCTTCCACCTAAGATTCCACTTCCTCATAGGCAATCCCTGTCTAGTCTTCATCCCACTCCTCCCCAAGCACTTCCATGCGAACATAGTTCTACTTTAATTTCACTTTCCACTCATCCCTCCACTCCAAGTCCCACTTTAGCCCCCCAGTTCTGCAACACATTCTCCTCACGCTTGGAAACACTGGGCAGACTGGAGAGTGCCTGTGCCTACTACAGCTTCACTAGTTTGTAGGAATCATGGGGGAAGTGAGACCTGTTCAGACACAGAACAGACTCAGGAAGTGCAAGTCATGCACAGAAAGTCCTGGATCACACAAGAGCCACTAAGACACGCATAGGTCAGACTGTGCCAACAAAATGCATTTATTTATTTATTTCAGTTAACATCCAACCTGAGAACCTGCATATCACAGCAGTTAGATTTCATCTAGTTGCTGTACTTTTTCCACATGGTACTCCAATTTTGTGCCAGATTCAAATCTGATCTCTAAACAGACTGCAAGCCCCAAGCATCTATAACTAGAAAATCCACTGAATTCCTTTAATAAATTATTTCAGCAATTGGTACCTTTCATCAGTAGGTTTACAACCATGACTGTCTCCACATTCTAGCTACTTCTTTTCCTTTGTCCATTCTCTTAGAAAACTTCAATGGACTTAGCATTCTCCCCACCAGAGAACTGTTTAGATGATACAACTGAGTCACCATTCAAGTTTCTTTGTGTGAGATACAGAGATTGTACTCTAATTAGGGAAGGCATTATAGTCAGGTAGACTTTTCACGGAACAGGAAAAGCAGGTGAACCTACCAAATTTGAGATTCTGTCTTTTCTTAAATTATTCTGAAAATAATAATGGAAAAATTAAGTTCACACACTACAGAGAGGTAGCCTGATCTGAACTTGCTTTGCTGGAAACAGACTGCGTGCAGGTGAGCATAAAAGTTTAAAGGAAAATAATCTGCTTTATCCCTGTTAATACCATTATCAGAAGGAGCTGATCAGCCTAGGACTGGAAGAAAGCAAGCAAAATAAAACTGTCACTCGTACAGTTTTGAATCAGAAAAAACTACACACCCAAAACAAGACACTACAAGTTCATTAGCATCACATTTCCTTTTTTTTTTTTTAAGTGTTGAATTTTATTTTTTTGCTTTTAAGATATGTACCCATTTTGCTGATGGAAAGGTGAAGGGTGGATGTGAGTCAGCCTCAAAGGCCTCAACTATTCCAAGTTCCCAGTGGGTCAATGGCTCAGCAGGCACATCTGTGTGACTGGGCACTGGGAAGGTGACTCATCCATGGATCGCCTAAGGAGATGTATTCTGCAGTAGTGCAACACTTGGGTGCAACGCTCTATCTATGTGAAAGGATGAGATTGTGTCTCTGAGTAACATCTGCCTTTTGAAAGCTTGACCAGCCCCCCTGTTCTAGAAAAGTTTCTATTTGCATTCAGGTATCACAGTAACTCACCTAAGAAGCCTATCTGAGAAAAAAAGATGTCCCTGATGACACTCCTCACTTGTGGCAGTCAACTCAGGTGGTGGAATGATGTGCTGGGGCTCCTCATTCAGGCAGTGGAACCCTAAGTACTACCATGCCACGTGCCATCTCTTCCCTCAGATTTCCTTCAGCACCGAACACTTATGATCACAAGTTTTGTTGACCAGCTGAGATGTGCAGCGTAGCCCACCAGAATCACGGCAAGAAGCCACAAAGAGGAAAGCACAGGATCTCTCCACTCCTTAACACAAGGCGAGGTGCTGTCAAGTGCTCAACAGGAAGAGCCACAGACGGTGTTTAAAAGCCCTCTTGGCACCAGGCTTGCCTCCCCCAGCACACTCGTCTGGTGGCCTGCTGCAGCTGCGTTAGTCACCTCTGCTTTAAGCCAGCAAGAACGTACCTGCGAGTGCAGGCAAGCCACCGGCAGCATGCAGACACTGCCATAAAAGGCAACATTCCTGTTTGCAATCCGGGGGAAATTCTTTCCCAGGCCGACAAAGCGGCAGTCATTGGGATAGCTGGAATTCTTCTAATTGTGTACAGACAGACAACTGAATAATGTGTTGAGCAACAGGAAATTGGAGCCTACCAAAGGGCCAAAGAGCTAGCAAATACAAAAGCATAACTCTTAGACACGCTTCCAATTAAGACTTGTTGTAAATGCCAATATTTATTCTCTATACAATGCTGACTTGTGCCATCATGAATATGAATCCAATTGCCCAGACAACAGGACACCTCCACTCCTCCACTTTTTTTTTTTTTTTAGATGATCATTCAACATGGGCGTACTGCACAACCTCAGTCAGCACTTGCCTTTTCTGCGCTGTCAGTTGTGCAAGCAACCTAGTCAGCAAAAGAAAATGTGCTGGGTACCATCCACTCAGTCGCACATAATAACACAATCAAGAAACATCCGATTAAAAGAAATATGCATCTGCTTTTCAATCCAGAACAGAGTCACTTATTAAAAACAATTCAGAATAACAACTCATTAGTTAATTATAGCAACAGCTCTGCATTTTGGACCAGCTGGCAAAGAAGGCTTTTTATCTAGGCTCCTCTTCAGTTCTCATCACCACAGTATTCAGGAGACCGTAAGAAGCAGCAGACTCAAGCATCCAGAAATGCAGGAAGTAAGACATCCTTCCCATTTAAGCTATGCAGCAGGATGGTATAGTGAGATCACCAGATTAATTTTACTACATTAAAAAGTAAAGCACATCCGACTTCTTTCAGTTTAAAAATAAAAGATCTCATTTTAGATTCAGACTGCTTTCAGGACCTTACAGAACACCTTAAAAATTAAATCAATTAAATTTGTTTTGACGAGACAGAAATCTTGTACATTAATGGTCCTCAGATAAATATTCTACTGCAAAATAACATATCTGGAAGAATTCTGAACTTTTGTGGTGGAATATATTGGCATAACTGATGAATGAACAGAGCCCCAAACTCTTGATTTTTATTTTTATTTTCAATATGTTTGGGGGTGGAAGAAGAAGAGGCTAGAACAGAAGAACAGACTGTGCGATTCAGGCTCCCCATCTCAGATACAGCACATCCTACCAGGCCTTTATCACCCACTTCCTCTGCATGAGTGACTGCAGTTGCAGGCATGTTCATCTCCATAAAAGGAGAAGTGCTATAGCACTCTCACAATGGTGACATCATCCCTCCAGCCAAGAGGAAGTGTAGCTGAAAGGCAAAGGCTTGGCTTGCTATCCGCTGCCTATAGCTGACTCATTAAGGCTACAAGCTTAACCGAAGCGAGATGGTACCACCCACCTCCTAACCACGGAGCGCCTGGCGGGGCGCAGCAGCCCAGCCCTGTAGCTTTCCGTTACTGTAAGGCCGTGCAGGCCCGCAGCCCAACTGGGGGAAACGTCTGCTGGCCAACTTAGGGAGGTGACCTAAAGCAAGAAGTGGGCTGAAATGCACGCTTCAGCCACGCAGCAGCTTCAGTTCCTCATCTCTCCTCAATCTTCTCGTCTGACCTCAACATAATCTCACAATGGACGTCCTTCCCTCAGGGCCCCAACACGTGAGGAGCCCCAGGCACTTGACACGCTGTGCTATTGGAACAACCCTTGCTGGCACAGAATCGCATGAAATGTATTCACAGCGGTGCTTTAACCTACGTGCTGCTTTGAGTAGGATCAAAAACACCCCAGGGAAACACTCAGGCACAGCCTGAGAACTTGCTTTTGTGTTCTCCTTTTGGGAACGTGTTGGAGAGAAGTTTCCAAATGCGAATAAGCTACCGTCATGCACGAGGAAATAGAATACTTAAGACAGCTCTCACAAAACACAACTCCTAGATGTGAAAAAGGAAAAAGTTGCTTGATTTGGCAGGACCGCTACAGTGCCAAGATTCAGCTGTGCAGTACACGAAGTTTGAGGGAAGGCACAAGGAAAAAAGTGTCATTTCTAAACATGAAATACATCCTACTAAATGCAAATATTTATTTCCCTGAGCCATTATTGGACTAAAGCCCATGCCCCTTTCTCTAGCATTTCAGAACGGAATCTGGTGATAGTAAAATGGGAAAATAAGTTAGGCTGTAATTTTAGGCTACACAAATGTTTACCAAGTTCTGACAGGAAAGAAAAACCGGTACACAGCCTGCAAAAGCTCAGGCTGCTCGCAGCACTAGGACAGTGTACAGCGGGGAGACTGACAGAAAGGGCTGAACTGTTATGTAAGAACTGCCAGAATGCTCTTGCTCTGGTTTGTAGGAATGAAGCAAAAAGGGTGTGGTAACTACTGAAAAACAAGTGGGCAATGGTCTCTTTTTAGCTCCTTGTTCTATTGAGAACCACATTTCAAGACGCATTCTCTTTAGAGTTGCATTTAGAAATCTCAAATGATTCAAAACATGTAACGCATCTCTTAAGAAAATCAGGAACTGCGTGCATCTTTCCCTGGGATTTGTATACAGACACCATCAAACAAACATCCTCCATAATTAGCATCCAAATTTAACGCTGCCCTTTGCATCAGAAATTTGGACAAATCTCAGAAATAAACTAGTGAAACCACATGCTATTTTCCTTCGTTTTTAGTGGAAACAGGATTGACTTTTGCATGCAACTTGAAAGAGACATCTGCAACCCTGCATAATCTGAGCAGACTGTCAATCAGCTATTCCTGATTTGGTAAACACACAGAGAATATCTTACAGAAAATTAAGAGGTGTAATCAGAGCAGAGCTATAAAGCGAGCTGCGAAAGCAGTGCTGAGACCCAGGAATTAGAACAGAAGTATTCTACTGGCTTGGAAACTTAAGAAATACGTCAACATCTGAGAATTATGAATAAAATACTTCAAGGTCATGTTCCACAGGAGCAGGCCTAAAGGACTGTTTCTTATGAAGATGACAGCTGGGTCTGAGGTGCATCTAACAACCTGCACAAGCAAGCAATTTGTCTTACAAAAGCTAACCCTTTCATCCCTTAATAAAACAAGGCCAAGAAAATGCAGGAAGGTGCTATGCTTCAGAATGTTTTCTTTTAAACACCAAACCCATAGACTGCTTTAATCCCAAGGTGCTGGCTGCACAGGCTCCTCTGCAGACTAATCCATCAAGGTCAAGGAGGATTTAATAACTGTATAATGTTTTCAGGAGTTTTGTTCAGTGAACCATTAGGAACCCTACACTGACACATGGAGAAACTGAATGAGAAGTGAGATGGAGCATGTTCAGTAGCAACATGCTGCTTATACCCTGGTCCCACCCATCTTTTAGTTGAGCAGGTTGAGTAGAGGCTAATAGACGGGCAGAGTATGCGTACAAGGAAAGAGCTTTGAAGAAAGCATTCCAGAATAACCATACGCATCAAGGCTATTACAAAGAAATTTCAGACACTGACATTTAACAATGGTCATCATGTTCCAGACACCAAGGAAACTCATCACTTGTTGCTAGCTTCAGTATTCAATGCAGAAAATCTCTTCAGTGTGTTCTGAATAGACAAACAGGCGTCGTTTAATAGCTTCAGAAGTTTTTTTTTTCTTAATAGATTCTCTGGAGAACATGAATCGAGGTAGAGGATTCACCCCTTTAACATACATCTGCTATTTTACAATAATGATTTGTCTGCTCAAGACACCGCTCCACTTGTAGGCACTCTGCTTCCATCATCAGTGCCAGAAAAATAATTCTGAAAGCAATCAGACCCAAGGCATACGGCATTCAGGTTACCCAGGGAACAGAAACATTAAGACAAACGGTTGTTTTCTTGAAAAACAAAATTGTTATAATTTTCTCAGAGTTCTGCTCTTGAAACTTAACAAGTATCTCCAAGCACCATGCAACACCAAGCACCATGCAACAAAATTGTGGGTTTATCTCATTTCTGAGTCTTAACGTCCTTGGTTGGAAAAAAGGAGGGAAAAAATAAATACTTAAAACACGTAATCCATTATGTTATTGCTTCAAGGAAATGCTTTTGGTGAAGTTTAACCAAAAAAAAAACCAACAAAAAAACCCACAATTTAACCCCTTGGGATATATGAATGCCACGTGATACTTTTCTAAATGGACTAACCATGGAAGCCACAAAAAGAGGACCAAACCTAGTGCATCTGCATAGATGCCTGAAAAGGGTTAAACAGTTTCTGCGCTAGCAGATGGAATAAAATTCTCATCTTCCTCTCCCTTTCCTAAAGAACCTCCCTTTGAATAGCCTGCTTATTAGAATACCACGAATGGACTTAAAAACAGAAAAAAAAGAAGAAAAAAAAAAACCCAGTCCAAATCAGTTAACATGCAAAAGGCTTTTCCACTCTGTCAACCTAAGAGATAATAATATCCCATGCTGGCATTAGTCTGTCACCAGCTTGCTATCCCTCTTCAGACCACGAAGGAATCCTTGCCTTTGGGGCTCAGAAAGCGTAGTAGGGAAAGCAGCCTAATCCTAAATGCCTCTAGCTCATGTGGAGCACTGTACCCTTTCATCTTCTATTCTCTGAACAGATTCCTGCCATACCACTGGCTACTGCATCAAGCCTCCCCCACTGCTAAGTAGCACTGAGAAAGTGGAATAGGAATGTTGCTTTCCATTGCCCTAGAGGCTAGCCAGGACCAGACATTACAACAGCCTACTCACCTTTGCTCCCAGTAGCATACACTGGAATGCCACTGCTAGCCTTTAAAATAAAGCAGCAAATAACCCTACAACAACCTACGGACAATTTTTGCCAGCAAACACACACACATGATGTGTAGAAAAGAGCTGGGACAAACCTCTAGATCATCAAAATTACTGAGAATATTGTGTAGCCAGAATCGTTCTGCCCATTCTTGGACAAGTCCAGCAGCTGGGTTAGGGTAATCCCAAGCTGAGATACAGGTTGTGCATAGAATAGCTTGAGAGCAGTCCTGAGGAGAAGGATTTGGGGGTGTTGGTTGATGAAAGACTCAACATGAGGAAGCAATGTGTGCCTGCAGCCTGGAAGGACAACCATATCCTCGGTTGCAGAGAGAGAATGGTGACCAGCAGGTCAAGAGAAGGGATTCTGCCCCTCTATTCTGCTCTCGTGAGACCTCCCCTGGAGTACTCCATCTAGTTCTGGGGCCCCAACGCAAGAAGGACATGGAGCTGTTGGAGCAGGTCCAGAGGAGGACCACAAAGATGATCAGAGGGCTGGAGCACCTCCTCTGTGAGGACAGGCTGAGAGACCTGGGGCTCTTCAGCCTGAAGAAGAGAAGGCTCTGGGGGAGAACTTGTAGAGGCCTTCTAGTACCTGAAGAGGGACTACAAGAAAGCTGGAGAGGGACTTTTCGTAAGGTCATGCAGTGAAAGGATGACAGGAAATGTCTTTAAACTGGAAGAGAGTAGATTTAGACTAGATAGATATTAGGAAGAAATTCTTCACTGTGAGGGTGATGAGACACTGGAACAGGTTGCCCAGTGAGGCCGTGAATGCCTCCTCCCTGGAAGCATTCAAGGCCAGGGTGGACGGGGCTTTGAGCAACCTGTTCTAGTGGGAGGTGTCCCTGCCTATAGCAGTGGGGTTGGAATGGATGATCTTAAAGGTCCCTTCCAACCCAAACCATTCTATGATTCTGGAAAACGCAAACACTCCAGAAGAGTTCATAGCAACTTTCTGCTGCTAGGAAAAACAGTGGTAGGGCTGACAGTCTTCAGCTTTGTGCACCAACATGATTCAGAGATTTCTGAGTCTTAGACTTCACTCCAACAGTGAGCCAATGGAAACACTTCTCTTTTGAAAATGAAAGGAAATATCCATGTAGATCAGTTGCTATCTGTGAGCCATTTTCAGACAAGCACTGTTCGTCCATCCCTTTCTGAAGCTGTCTGGACACCCATTACCACATACTGGTGTATTTGGCAGGGAAAAAGAACAAGGTGCATACATGTGCAATTCCACATGGTTTAACTGTTGACAGTGGAAGGATAAAGATATCTGTCCCCTTACAGCAATGCCAAAGAGCCTGTTTCTTATGCTATGTAGAAAAGATTTCTTTTTAGGGAACAGTAACTTTGGTAGGGTTTAGTCAGTAGCTCATTTAAGGAAAACATGCTGGTACTTCAGCTGGCAAGGAGGAGTGAGCAAGAGAAAGAAGGAAGTAATAAAGGAAGTGAAACAGCGACAAGAGCTGATAGACAATCATGCTGCCATATATTGTATAGGGGGTGCATTTATCTTTGTGATTCATGGCAAATGCAGCCTTTGCTCGAAGGAAGTAAGGCCCTATGTAGGCCCAGGGTTTGTTTTCCATTTGCTTACAATACTTCTTTCAGAGTAATGTTCAAGTAGTATAGATGTATTTTCTTCAGTCCTGTCACATCTTCAATAAACTGCCGTCAGTACTCTGCTACCAGTCCACTGCTCTCCCCTTCATTCTCAAGGCTTTTACCAATACAGCTTAATTTATCCACCATGTTAGCTCTCCAGTGTGCTCTGTTCCACATGGCACCATACCTCTGCACACCTTGACATCTTTCACAAGGAAAAATTATTTAAAGTCATTAACTCTGGCAAGAGGAAGACGTTTTTCCTGCTCTCTTTCCACTCTGGGCAACCACACTGTTATATTCATCCCATACTTACAAGTACAAATAACAGTGAGGGCAAGGAAAATGAACAAGCCTTTAAAATTGAGTTTAATTAGAATTTTAAAGGGTGTTTTTATTATAACTGGCATTTGTTCAAAAAGTGAGACTAACGATGAGACTCTGAGAGACCAACACCTTAATTATCATTGCTATCCATCAGAAAATAGTCACATTTATACAAACCAGACAAATCAAACCATCCTTTAAACATACAAAGCATGCCTCTTCGTATAACCTAACTATAAACAGGAAGAAAAGCATAGATGAACACTCCCCAAGCATCCCAAACACAAACACCAACTCCGTGAAAGATCTCCTCAGAGAAGAGACATAAACAGGGCCTTCAGAACTCTATATTTAAATTCTCACGTGACAATCAACAAGGAGATAATGTATACAGTTCCTTCTTCTTCTCATTGGTATACAAAGGGAGGTATTAGGGAAACATGTCAACTTGCTTGCTTGCTTTTATTCATAAAAAGCCAACAAATGTATCTGATATCGTCTGATATACATTCTTAATAGAACAAGAATGTAACAAAACAACTAATCATCAGTAAAACTACCACCGATCACCACACTTCAAAATGCAGGTTATACTAAGCTTGTTTCGTCCAACCAGACTGTATGACTGGATTTTAACAGTTTTGTTAAGTGATTCCACCAGTTTGCCTCTCTGCAGTTATGACTCCATAGAGTCAGGCTAAGAGAGGGAAAATCTACCTATTTCAGTTCTCCTTGCATGCTTCTCTGAACTGCGCTGCACTGAAACTGATCAGTTGTTTACGTGAAGTTTAGCACTTGTCAGACCCTTCTGTAATGTTCTTCAATACAGCAGAGCACAAGATAGCTATTAACCTGAGCACAAGAACCAGTACCAAGCAGGTGCCATGTATCCCTGAGCAAGGGTACAGCAATGCCTTTTGACAGCAGTGAGCTGTTGTTCTCCTACAATGATTTGACTGCAAAATTGATTTGCGATTTCAAGAAATAAATGATTACCTCAGTAAGCACTCACCTTGCATCATACTCCGGTAGGCTGTGTCTGTGATGGCATAGATGTGAGGGGGCATCTCATGCCTCTTTTTGCCTTTGTACATCTCCACTATTTCTTCTGAGTATATGGGCAGGTTCTTGTAAGGATTGATTACCACACAGAACAGGCCTGAGTAAGTCTGGAAAGAAAATACCCCAGCAATAAGGAGTTAAAATGTTGTATACTTGTGCCTTTTAACAGCATTTATTTGAAAACAGATCAATCATTTTCAAGTGCTTCTTCCAATTATACTAAGCAGGATACCTCCCACTAAGCAGTATTAGAATATCAGCAATGCCGAAAGTTACATCAGCTTGGATGGTACTCAACCTTTCAAGTATGCAAACACCATCAACTGACGCATCAGTCGTGTTGATAATCAGAGTGGCCTACTCCCTTGCTAATTAACAGTCTGCGAGGAGTAGCTCTGCTGCCTTTCAAAATCCTGATGTTTTAGTGTCTGTTGCATTATATAAAAAAGGTACTCAGCTTCTAGAAAAAAGATTTTATATTCTACATGCTTGTCTGTCTACTGGACAGGTTTATCCAGTAATCAGTCAACTGCAACATAGTAAAACTTCACAAAAATTCACAAATCATTTTTCTTGTGTCCAGAAATGGTTCAGGTGATGCAGAGAGACAGCGAAATATTACAGCAAACACAACACAATGATATATACCTCCTTTTGCAGATGGCACCCATTAGCACAACACTCAAGAAAATATTCTTGTTCACGTTCAACAGTTTTCATATATAACAATATCTACTAAATAGAGGAAAGGACAGATAACACATTCTTGGACTCTTATTGACAGAAGGATGTTACTTGTGGTATCAAATCACTTTGTAAGGCCTTAATAGATACCTTGGATAGCAGTCATGCTTGTTTATTTTCTATTATCTCCCTGCTCACTTATGTTTAGTGTGCAGAAAATAGGCTGGACACTTCTCTAGGTGGGAAAGACTAGATGAGATTTCTTTCTGTGCAACAGGACTTCATATAGGTTTATTTGATGAGAAGTTGCTCCTCCATCCCACACTTTTAGTTAAAACATGATTCCAATACAGGAATCAAGATTTTTAATTGTTATTAAAATAAAAATAAGACCAGGGCACTCCTTAGAGATTCTCAAGATCACTGAACTAGACTGAATTCAGTGCTGACCCTTCTTAATGGGAAGCTGGACTGCAAGGCCACCTGAAGATCCTGCCAACCCAAAGACTTTTGTGATTTACACGTAAAGATGGAAACTAGAACTAGAATCAGAACTGTACTATCATTAATGTAGTATACTTCCAAACTAGTGAGAATAGAAAACAATTTAACAGTATTCCATGCTTGAAAAGTGAGCAACATTTGCCAAAGTTTACTTCTTATACATTCCATAGCAAAATTTACTGACCTGACAGCACACTTCAATTTCTCAATTGGTTTCCACTGAGTTGAATTCTGCAGTTCTAACACAAGACAACTGTCAAAATACTTCTAATGAAAGTGACAAATTTTTTTCCCCAAAATATCTTCGAAATCTAAATATCTAAAAGCAAATCTAACAAGTGTTTTAATAGCAAAGGTAGTAGGAGAGGACCTTCCATACTTCCTAGATGTTCTACAAATAGCATTCCATGCCTCAGTGCTGGGGTTGAGAGTTCCCTGTCAATGTTAGAGGCAGTTGTTCAAAACATCTGGATACAAGGAGCTCTCTGCATATACTTGCAGTGCTACCAGAAGAGTACATTTGGTACTTGCTATTGCTAATATCTCTTCTATTGTTTTCTCAGCGAAGAGTGCTTCAACACGGTAAAGAGTTCTCTACAGTAAGTGCAGAAAGTACTTAATCAGATTTAGCCTCTTAGCTAGATAAAGTTAAGACTACAGCGATGAGAAGGATGAAAATAGCATCCACTACAGTTTACAGTTTTATATCCAAATTTTCTGTGTGTGCTTGTTTAATTCATAGTTAACCTACTCTTCACACACAGCTGATTCTGAATGAAAAATTCAGATACAGCTTTCATGCTATGTCCCTCAGATAGCATACTATATATAGGCATTGCAGGCTTTTTTTTTTTTTTTAAACTTTGTGTCTATATGTGCACACACATAAATATTTGAGGAATACTTCAACAGCGCACAGAAAAGGTTCTCTCTTTCTAATGCTGGAAATAAAAACCGAATAAAAACCTTTAGCACAGGACTCCAGTTCCAGGAAGATAAATGTCAGTGAGATTCTAGCCAGTTAGCTTTGAGATAGGAACTGTAAGCAAGTTGGAGAAGCTAATTTAGCATTGCTAGTTCCTTTAATCTTAGCTTCAGTTCTCCACCGTGAGAGATAGTGCTTGCATAGTACAAAACATCAGCTGAAAGTCTGGGTCACGCTTTCCTGATCTTTGACTACAGTAGTAGAAGACAGGACAAGAACAAAAGGTAGAGAGCAGTCTACTCCAGAGTACCCCATTCACTGCACACTTCTTCCTCATATTAGCATGGGAATCGCTAGTGCTGATGAAATTACAGCTTCTCTTATAACATTTCATGTCATAGGGGAGTACAAGTGAGAGCAAAGGAAAAGAAGTGGCAATATATGAAAAGGAATTAGTCTGTATTTGAGTGACTTCTTACGGTCATGTTTGTCAATAAAGAAAAACAGTCCCTTTTCAAATAAAAATAGCACAAGGGTCCGAAGCTGGACCGAAGCACTCTGCTGGAGGAGAGCAATAGTTTAAAAGAAGAAAAGCATTAACTTCCTCAGACTGATGAAGCAGGCCTGCACGAATACTCCATTACTTCCTTTCTCTGTTTGGTGACTATGTTGACCAACAGTGCTTTGTAGCTGAGAATTTACTCTATAAAAATATTGCTGTGCTCTCTGTAGCTGCTCTAGTTTCCCTGGAAATAAATAAGAGGCATTACTTTCAGAGTGACCTATGTACACTGCACGTACTCCTCCTTCAAGAGGATTAACGATCAAGCAACAGCCGCCTCAGTGAAAGTATCTTAAGCGTCCACGTTAATCTTCTGACTTGCAGAGAACTGCTGACAGGTAAGATCAGTCCATTTCACAAGTGCACAGAAACACAATTTTGACAAGTCTAAGGTTTTATAAGAGAGCATTACTACTCTAAGTTTACACGTGTAAAGGGTGTGGATTTTGTTTTAATTTAATACTACTTTCTACCTGGCTCAGTTTATTACAGCCACAGATCGTGCCTGAAATTACAGAGGATGTCTTGCAAGATGTACGAAATAGCTCACTGCATAGTGAGCAACAGAATTCACAATGCTGGTGAATTATTTTCAACAACTTATTACATAACCTAGCAATGTATCCTGTTCTAAAAATGTTACACACACCATCTTGCATATCCTATTTCAACACAAGACCAAGATCCTTCCCTCTGATAAGAGGTCTTGACCAACAGTCAGAAGAGCTGTTCAGCTGCATGGAATAACTAACACACACACACACACACACACACACACACACACACACACACACACACACACACAAAAATAGCACCAAAAGCAAGAACAGAAAGGTAGGAGTTAACAGTTTTTATTTATGTTTCCATCTCCAGATGAAGAAGCAGACTGGGGCGGGGGGGGGGGGGGGTTAGAAGCACAAAAGGAAAAAGTACCTACACATATTTTATTACCTACGACTGGCTTAATATACATGTTTACATATCAATTTCATTCTTTAATTCACCTTAGTAGATCTTTCGATCTATGGTGAAAAACAGTTCACAATGTCTTAAAATACTGAACATCCAGTATCCTACATCCATCAGGAATTTTCTTTCTGGTAGATCCATTTTGATTCTGTAAGTAGAGGGCACTTTGAGAACAAGCCAAGATACACTGCTTCGTGTTTTCAGCAGAGCCACTGCATTCAAATTTTACATTACTATTGTGTTTATTCACCCTATGCTGACCAAGTATTAAAGATGTAGAGGCTATCAGGACAGATTTCTGTTGGCTACACATGAGTTAATACAGAAGGGAACTGTAGAAACAGTCAAAGTTCCAAATTCTCCTGACCCGCTTTTCCTTATTTACTACTTTTGGTATGCAGTGAAGCAGTTATTACATGCTTTAAGAGGGCTACGGTCATTGCTCCCATGCATGGTATCTTTGTCTGTTCTATAGTTATAATCCCATTCTGAGATGAGAAGGAATAATTCCCCATCTGTAAACTCACACGTGTACGTGTGCCTTTTCTAATAGCACACTCTGAGATCCAGAATTTTTGTTAAAAAAAACAAAAACAAAACAAAAGCAACAAAAACTTCTTGTTGGCATTGGTACTTTTTCCCCAGTGAAGCTCCAGACATGGGAAAAAGCAACTCAGATGTTAGGTATATTAAGACCGTGTTTTCATTATTTAATTCAGTTCAGATTTCCTGTTTACCACTTCTCAACTGCTCTCACTTCTTGCTAAAGCAAGTTAGATGGCATTCAAAACATTTTACAAATGAAGACATTAAAATGTGAAAGACCGATTTACCACAGCATTCCTTGAAAGCTTCTACATTAACTAGAGATGGACTGGCATAGTTTAGTCAAACAATTCTAAGCAGAAGGAAGAAGCTGAGTCACATGAGAGTTATGTGCATGGGCAATGAAAGGTTAACAGATACCTTTTAAAAGCAAACTGATTACAGTAAGTTCCCACACTATGAAACAGAGAACAATTATCTGAACGGAGAGGATACTTACATAGATCAGTCCAGAGTAGTATCTTTCCTTCAAGTTGTGAAGCACAGAAGCCTCATTCAGGCACGTAAGCTCAGCCATATCTTCCACCTTAGAGAATTTGGGGGGGTTCATCTTCTGGATGTCATCCTTATTTACTTTCACCTTCTTCCCATTCTCTGCCAATTCCACGATGGCCTCATCGCCCACTTCTTCCTTTAGGCTAGCTGCCTCAAATCCATTCTTCTCTGAGGGAACCCATACCAACTTCTTGGCTGCCCAGTCAGCCTGAGTAAGGGGGTTGTTAATGATATTTTTGTCCACGTAAAGGTACTTATCTGCATCTCTTTGTGCCATTGTGGTTTAGATTTGGGGACCTGCCATAGAAGAAAGAAAAAAAAGGATGGTTTTAAAGCTTCAAGTTCCTTGCAAATTCCTCACGGTCAGGCACATAGTAAATACTCCGAGCGCTTTGTTGTCAAAGTATGTCTCCCCCCGCCTTCAGTTTCATGTTAGTAAGCAGTGGTAAGTTGTCAAACTTCCAATAAGGTCAAGGTTTTGACTGCCAAGAGGATGGGAAAAAAAACTAGCAAGCAAAAAAATAACAACAACAAAAAAGAAACAACACAGAACAAAACACTGTCCATTAAGGATTTGGAAGCCATTCTTTGGCAGAAGAGCAAGAGCATGTTAAAGTGGCAAGCACCAAACAAATCAGAAGGTGTGCCAACATTCACAGCATCAGATACGATGTTGGTAATGTTTAGGTAAGATTTGCCTCTTATTGTTCTACTCAATATAAAAAAAACGCCAAAAGAAGTACAATTTTTGATTAAACTTTTATCTCCTTGTCATGATTAGCTATGAACAACAACAACGATCACAGCTTCTTTGAAACACCATATTCCAGTCCAGATAATACAAGCAAAGCAGTCTGCTCTTAAAAGACACCATGAATAATTTGAGGACATCAATTAAAACAGACCCCTCCATCCTTTCCACCACTAGCTTAGTAGTAACAGCACCCAACCCACTGGTTGGTATATCTTTTCGAGTCAATGTTCAGCAGCAAAACAGCTCCAAGTCAGTTAAAAAGAGAACAAAAAATAAATAACCGTGATCTTTACAGTCAAATCTTTACAAGTCTTTACAGTCAAAACGTCTTCCCAAAGATCTGTCTATAAAGTAGTTATAAAGATGTGTTGGGTAGAAGAGAGTGACACCACTATGAGAAGGAAATGTAGGCAGCATGCTAAGAAAACGGCACCATAAATTTAGCATTTCATCAAAACCAGAGCACAACTGCCAGGGATTTTCCAGTTAATAAGGCAACAGTTTTATTGGTGCCATTCAGGAATTCTTTCAATCGCGAGAAAGAACTGCATGCATCAAGGCTCATTAACCACGTAACAGCAGCCTCTTTACAACGTCCCATAAACATTACTTCTTGGATCCTTCCTCACAAAGATATCAGCATCCTTAATATATGCCTTTCATAACTTGCATAGAAACTAGAGCTCTTTACCACCAGAAGGAACAGGAAATTAAAATATCAATATTCATGTCATGGAAGGCTGCAGGGATAACTATTCATGGAGCTACCAGGATAACTGTGTTACAAAACATACGCACATTTACTCGCCATCCTACAGATTAAATAGGTGAAGTCTGATTATAGATAACACCAACAAAAAGGTACTGAGGGAAGGGCTGAGCTTCACCTACTGAAACGTGTGAGAACAACAATCAGCTTTGCATCACAGCAACGAAGCCAGAAAAAACATCCACTACAATGAAGATGGGCACAAATGCCCACACCAGGCATTCGTAAGCGTGAGGGCAAACTCCTTTCAACAAATGTATCAGTGTATTTGGTACATGAGTTTGTGCCAGAAACGGTGATTGTGGTATATTAAGAGTCAAAAATATTTCAGCAAGTAGAAAGAAAATGCCAAAAACAATTCTTCCCTTTAAAGTCTTTGTCTTAAGCCTATAGGAAAGAGCAAACATCCACCCCCCACACTTTCCCTTGTCTTTCCCCTCCCACAGGGACATTGACAGATCCATCTCAATCACCACAATGACAGTTCTCAGAGCCACCTCCTTGGCTTTTTGTATCTTTATTGAAAATCCAGAGCCTGATGGGTACGCAGTGAAAAGATTTGATGGAAACATACAGTGTAGCTATCAAGAGCTCACCACGAGAAAGTCATTTGTCAAGAGGGCTGCAAGCCCAGACAACAGCTTGCTTGACAAAGCAAGCAGGAAATACAGAAGTCTATCAATTCAACAAAAGATGCTGAGAGTCCGTGACAGTGCAGTATCTTTGGCAGGTTGTGGTCAAAGGGTTAAAAGAAGGGAGAGGAGGAAAGGAGGGAAAAAAAAAAAAAGTAGTAAAATAAAGGAAATAAGTATTCAATTGTGTTCAGAGTTGTATCAGGTTTGGCAAGGCAGCAGCTGTGCTCTACCCTCCATTACACAGTTTCCTGTGTTTGCAACTCCCAAAAATCTAACTGGTTGCCTTTTTTGGCTATAATCAGGCAGGACACAGGCAGCATGCTTCAGCTAAATTCGGTTTCATCATTTCCTGAGGAATCCTAAGTAACCAGCCATCTGAAGTGTCCTGCATTACACCGAAACAGTCCTCACCTCCTTACTGTTAAAAGTACACACAGCCAGCACACCTTGGATATTTGTTCTGGGATAACAAATAGTTCTTTTTGTATATAAATATTGATCAGACCACAAGAAACCTTTCAAGAGGTGCCCCCAGCCCCTAGCCAGTTCTAGACCCTAAAAGAAGTACGAAAAGAAAACTGGCGGTTCATCAGTCTCTTCTTACAGAAGTCATGAATTGTTTCAAGAACCGCAAGGGTGCATTCTTCAGCCCCCAAAGAATCAGTGCACAGCACCTATCCTATTTGTACTCCCAAGGTTGAAAACAACAGCTAGCCAACTAAAAAGATAAATGGCCCAACATCGCTGTTCTAAAATCTCACCAAATACTAAGAGTTGAGTTTTTTGGGTGGTGTTTTTCTTTTGGATGTTTGCTTTATGGCAGTACTAACAAATAGTGAGGAGGTTGAAAAACCTTGGACTTTAAGTACACTTGAGAATTGCCCTATTGCATGACAGCAGAAAACAGCGTTACTCTCACTCACCATTTCTAACCCAGAACAGAAGAACCCTCAGGTACCAAAACTAAGATAGCACAAGATCGTGCTGAAATAACATGGTATTAGTGCTCCTCTCATGGCTGACTTCTACCCCACAGGGCCTCTAAACTAGCAATGCCACAAACCAACCATTAAGTTCACCGTGCCCACAAGAACAGTACCAACAGAGAAATGAGATTCAACAAGTTCAGTCTCGTGGTCTCCAAAACTTATCTTCCTAGTTTATCATTCATGGAGCATTTCTAGGAACTCCTTAAGGGACAGAGTCAGCCAGTCAGTCCAACGAACTGCAACTCAACAACAGCCATGCTGAACAAAAGACATTACCATTTTAGGAACAAATTAGGAAGCAATTTGTTTGCCCAGTAGTTTGCATTTGGGGTGTAGATAATTATGTGGGGAAAGGACATTTATCTTCACCTGGCTATTGTGCAACTGCCAAATGAGAACATTGCTAACACTATTGGGTTTGATGCAATACTAGTCTACAGGTAACAGACAAAAAAAAGTACAAAAGGAAGACAGACCATCCTTGTTTTCAGTTTAAATGCCTCTTTCCTAGTATTGTTTCCAAAAACGAAATATCAGTCACTTCCCCATTAACCCAGTGTGCTCTCGCTGCACTTCGCAGCAGTCTGAAGAACGAGCTGCTCAAAGGCAGCTAGTTTTCCCTATCAGGTGACAAAAGAGGTTCTTAGCCAGTTTCACTAGCGACATAGTTTCCAGAAAGAAGCCACAGAGTTACATGTGGAGGAAAAAGTGATCCCTATGGCCCTAAGCAGGAGACCCAGGCATCATCAACATGTAAGCCAATCTTCAAAGAATTATGAGAAACCTTTACTTACGCATTGTCCTGCAGATTCTTCTGAGATGAATACATTAAATGCTGGCTTTGAGTTAAAATGCTGTGCATTCCCTTTGAACTAGGCAGAACTACCCAAAACCCTAATTTGAATCATCATATGGACAGAAGTTTGCCTTGGCCTTTGCTACAATTTCATAGCTGCAAGGCTCCAATTATGAGACACTTCACTCACTCCTCTGCCTACCTAAGGCATCAAGTACTCCACAAAAATCTGGAAATATACCTTAGCCAGCTTGGAAAGGTCTAAAAGCTGTCTCTGCTGAAGGTTTTCTCCTCTGAAGTAGTGTTTTGCAAGTGCTACAAGCACATAACATTATCTGTTTGCAATTCAGTTTTCCAGAACCATTTTTATTATTCCACCCCTACACTTTAAGTCTGTCAGCAGCCACAGAATTGCTGCTTCCAGGACTCAGCCACTCGCTCAGTAAGATGAGCTCGTGTTATGCTAAGCTATGGAAATAAGGGCTGAAGCTGAAAGAGCATAATATGGTCAGAAGAGCATCTGAGTAGGCCATTACTAGAAATGCTCTTCTGCTTCATATCCAACAGTAAGATGCTGTTATAAGAACTTTCTGCAATTTCACACTAATGCTACCCCTCATGAGGGGACACTGAATCAGCTTCAGAGTATCACCTTAAGGTGATGAAAAGAACGAACAACAAATAGCAATGCAAACACATTTAAACAAACAACTCTTTATTTTCTTTTTTAATACAGCTCACATCTTCGAAGCGTTTCAGGAACAAAGTCCCCATGCTCTTTTTCCAAGCTGGCTTACCTTGAGCAGGTTGTGACAGAATAGCCTGCAACACAAGAAGCCCTTTCACAGAGTGCAGAAATGTGCACCTCTTCCACAGGCACACAACTTTTATGGTAGAAAACTACAGCATTCACAGTCACTTATAGCTCTGTTTCAAATATGACTCGGTGGAGGAACTTGATTCTTCATTAATGTACAGCATTTAAAAATAAGCTGGCATTGAGAAGCTGGTGATTCAAACTAAGTTCAATCACTAACATCCTTATGCCAGAAATCCCTGTTAAATGTACAATCTGAACAGCTAATACTTGAATTATTTTTGCAAACTCAACTATTTTACTTTCCCCAGGCAGCTGAACACTGTTCAGCAAATCAACAGAAACAGTTGCAGCAAGTGCAAGTAGAAAGTACAAGTAGGTTGTGTGGGACAGACTCACCCCAAACAGATTAATTATCTCAAATTCACTAAAAAAGTGCTTAGCTCTCATCTGCTTGGGACGTGCCAGACAGACACTTCTCAGCTTCACCTACCAAGATGTCAAAGGGAATGAAAACTGTGAAGTTTGTTATTTACAAGTTGGAGTAGTTTGTGTTAACACCTATATAAGAAAAGAAGTCTGAATTGCTATGGGTGAGAAACGGTTTGCTGGGGGAGGAGAAGAGGAAGGAAAGGAGAGAAGCTGTCATGCAGCTGAGACTGACGGACTGCTTATATCTGCTCATTGCTCAGGCCCGACACAGTGTGACACACCAGTGCCTGGTGCTACAGAAGAAAATGCAGGAATCATAAATTTCAGCTCCTCCATCAGGGAATACATCAGGCACGTATGCAAATTCACAATTAATACTCCCTCAGACAGCCTACTGAGCTGAAGAGGCAGACAGCTACACTTACCCTTGCTGTTCAGCATGCTGTGCTGCCACAGTCTCATTTCTTCTAGTTCAGCTTTACTTGGGACTCATAATGGTTGCTATTAGGCTTACTGTAGTTCACTTCTTTCCTCTCAAGTCACATTCTGACGCACACAATGCATTGTTGAAAGCTTTATTTCACAACTGGAATGCAGATTGCTGGCAATTATTGTTGCACATTCAGTTTGACTGTAGCTCTGCCCAGACTTGCCAGCTACCGTGTTTATTACCATAAGCTGAACACAAGGTAGAGCACTGAAGTACTTTCTCTCTAAGCTCCAGGGGCTCCAAGAATGAAGAAGGAAGGTATCCAAATATCTAATGTAGAAGCGATACCCGTATTACACAGGAGTGACCTACTGACCAGACCACATGCGAGACAGATGAAAGGAACTGAAGGGAATTCCGCATCTTCGAGATGGCCTAAAGGTAGCTGGCAGGCATCATCAGAACAAACACAGAATAAAAGTTTCTCAATTTCTGCGTATCCAGTTCTTTTCATCAGCTGTCAAGCAACACTTTTCTGGTATGCATGAGGCAGCACTTGCACATTCTACTATAACAGCTGACACAGGAGGTTTGCTCTGTGAAGCTGGGACTTTTCACGGCAAATTGCAAACACCACAAAGCCCCACACAAGTAAGACATTGTCCTTACATGCCAGGTTACTAGTCACCTTTTCCACCATTCAAGAAAAGAGCGAGATTAGATTCACGCTGCAGTCAGAGGCTACAAATTAAGCACACGCAGATGTAACATGAATTAACGCAGATCTGAACAAGCGAAGCCTAGGGACCAAGCAGCAAAAAATGGGACAGCACAAGTTTCACCGCAAACTATACAAACACAGAAAAAAAAATCTTGGGCAAATGTGCTGCATGCCCTAAAGAAACTTAATCTGTAGGTTCTGGGCAAATACGTCCACACAGAGCATCCCTGAGTTATGTGCCCTGTATTTTAATTAGTGCATTGAGATACAATGGCACATTACAATGTACGTGGCGCTAATAAAGTGAACCAGTTCTCTGAAGCCTGCGCAGTTGTTTAAACACCCCAAGCACTGGTTTATGGAGGGGGAGGGCAGCCTCCAGTTAATTTCAAGTCCAGTCTTTAGCATGACAAAGCTAGGCTGGCTGCCACCCAACCCTATTCACTTTGAATAAATATTCAAAGTTTACAATCCTGCATAATACACTTTCTGCAACTGTTGTTTCTCATTAGTGCATGTACAGTACATGCCTTCTCGGCAGAGGAGAGAATTCCTCTTCCAGAGACAGTGTGCCCACAAGGAAAACATTCCGGGGGAGAATGCATTCTTCGTGACCACTCAGCAAAGTAATCCCACTTAAGGAGACGGCAGTAGTTCAGCGGACTGCGGCCCATCCCTGCTGTTCAAGCTGTTTTGCTGGAAGACTTGTTTTCAGGAGGCATAATGGCCTGCAAAAGTTCTGATCAGGCACGCAGAATTCCCCAGGGACATAGCATGAGAGAAGGAGCTTGGAAAGTTTCAGCCTGTCCTTGTTATCTCAGGGTCACTTTCCATCACTTCCCTAATATTCTGATTTAAGGCTAAAAAGCTATCTGCCAAGAACTCTCAGGGGCACTGAAGTACAAAGCAGTTCTGCTAATAGACGGCTTTATAACAATTAGCACTCTCTGCCATCTCTGTCAACTCCAGGTTTCATTGCAAGAGGGAACTAGGTATAAATTATATCTCGTTAGAAGTCAGGAACAAAAAAAAATACAAGTCTGGTCCAGTCTTTTAGATACAGATAGTTATCATGTACGCGGCTAAGATCAAGTTATCTCACAGGAACAACTATTCTCAGTTCTGTTCGCAGAGAACTCATTTTGGACTCAACATCGGTAAAAACAATTTTCATCCTGATCTTACCAGAAAGAACCAAGAAATGCTGCAAATACATCTGGCAAGACATTTTTAAAAGGGTTATTTTTACACTGCGGTGAGAACCAAACTTCGCTAGACATTCAAACTCAACCCGCTGTGCAAAACCACGACCATGTCCTAACAGCCTCCTGCTGCTGCATCTCACACTTTCTTTCCTGTTTCAAATAGCCTCCCTCACCATCAGCAGCAGCTTGGTAGGCAAAAAGCCTGGCACGGATAGGCCAACCACCTCTACGTGGCCCAGATTTGACTTTCAACTCATCCAGCTCACAGGGAGCAATTAAGAGGACCCACTCCTGTGTGTGATGACAATCTTTGAGGTGAGAGCAGGAAGACAGAACAGTGACACTTCCTGAACACAAGAACAACAACTCCTCCTACACAGAAAGAGAAGTTACATAGCTTTATGCTTCGGGGCGTCGGAGGAGGTCGGGCTGAAAACAGCTTTCCTGACCTTATGCTTTTTTATCAAGCGGACTGGAAGCTGTGAAACACCGTGAGTGAAGCACTTCCCCACTTCACCCAAGGTCTTCCACAGCTTCACAGCTCCCTACTTAGCCCTCGGTCATAACCACTGTCCTAGAGAATGCTCTCTGATGCAGAGGGCCCATCCTGCACAGCTCGTGCTCATTTTCTGGTTAGTTTGCTCTGTCCTGACCTATGCTTTCTTCCCAAAGCATCAAATACATAAATCTTTAACAAGGACCAGTGCTAGACATCTTATTTTAGAATTCACCCAACTGTGCCCTCCCGGAGCACTAATTTTTGAACGAGAGGATATAAAAGGCCTCTTGACTTTCAGTGTGAAGTTAGAGCGAGAAGGGCACATAAAGCAGGAACCTAATCTGAGCTGTTACAATGACGGCCATAAGGAACGCTTCTTTCTCCCCTCTCATTCCAGCATTAGAGGAAAATAGAATTCTTAGAAAAAATAATTCTCCCATTCTCACCAGAGACTCACATACTTTGACGTTCCACTCTCCCAATAAAAGGAGGCAAGTGTGATCTGGAAGTTTCCAGCAATGTTTTGCTTTCTGTTCTAAGAGGACAAAAACAAGTTCAGGAAATACTGACCACGCAGGAGCAGAACTGTTTCGTGTGTTTCTACCACAATTAGCAGCAGTCTCCACAACCAGACACACTGAAGTGCTGCAGCTGATGTTGGATCAATCAGTGTTCTTCCTCTTACCCACACAAGGAGGAGTGAACCATTACTGGAGGCGATAAAAACACTATCACACAATGTGGTAATATTTATCTGTTACGTTTACACTGAGATTTCAGGAGCGTAACAGAGCTAAAATCTGCCAACATATAGGTTTTTCCTAAAGGGCAGAGCTAACATTTACCACGTAAAAGACTAACCCCCACCACAACGTGGTGGAAGATGATACATAGACTTTGCACACATGGATGCCAGCACTATCTGAACAATATGCAAATACATAATTCTTGTAAGTTACGCCCTTTTGTCTAATAAACTGACACCCCACTTAAAAATTATGACTAATCATCTACCTCATCACATTTGTGCTTTCTCATTTTCCAGTTCCCATCGTGCATTGGGTTAAGCTCAAGTTCATCTAAGCAAAACTTTGGCTTGGGAAGGGCCATTAAAATAACTCAGCACATTTTACTGCATAACAAGAGGTCAAAGACTTCAGTATCTGCCATTAACATTCATGCTGCAGTTAAGTCCAGCAGATGAAAACTACACAAAGGGGTTTAAGTAACAAACTTTAAGTCACAGTTTGAACAGTTTTTGTGCCTTAAAACACACCATTACCTCCACCCTCCCCCCCCAAAAAAAACCTAAGAAATGTATGCAGCCTCCTCTATGTTTTAAACTATGAACAACTAAGCCAAAGCATTCTTCTTCATCTACACAAAAAAAAACAAACAAAAAACTATAAAAGAGTATGAAGTCAATTTAACCCATCAACAAAATGATTCCAAGAGCTTCACTAAGAACTTCCTCATCCAGTTCAATCAGATGACTTCAGATTTAGTACTCATTATCATGTTCTTACCTTTAAGCATAATATATTCCTTTGAATACACTTAAGGTCTAATGGTCTATCAATTATAAAAAAAAATCCACTGTTGATTAGGGTTTGTTTTTTTTTGCAATCAGTTTTCTCAAAATAATCTATTCTATTGATTCTGAGAACATTAAGACTGAAGTCTCTCGCCCTGAATGGCAAGCAGACCTGAAGTATAACAATCCTTGCCTCAGTAAAAAATGCACCTACAGATTAATGAGCAGTTTGCTTTGTCACATTTGGAGGAAAAAAAAAAAAAAAAAGAGAGAAAAAAAGAAGATTGAAACAACTGAAATTGAACTTTTGGTTGAAGTTTTCTCTAAGTTTAATTCAGTGTTTCACTTTTTTTCCCCCCCCCAGTTGACTATTTAGATCAACTCCACGCGTGCCAGTAAGACTAGCTGCATCGAGTACTGGACATACTGCACTTTGGTTGAAGTTAAACCTTCTATACCTCCAAGGCTGATTAGGGGAGCCCACATTCAAGTGAACTGCTCAAGTCCTGACCTTAAAAGAAAAACAGAGACAAATGTAATACTCTGATCACCGCAGACAATTAAACGGGAAGTAAACTATTACAAGAGCATGCTTTAAATCTTATATTTTAAACAGGAAGCAGCCCAGCAGAAAAAAGAGCCTGACCGCATGCAGGATTATCAAAGTTAAGCTGCTGTATTTCTCAGAACCTCTTTTCTTACCAGTCTGAATGTGTACTTCACTTTTGTTTAAATTAGAACTTCAGTTCAGCACTGAGGCATATATCACAATAGCCTTCCTGCTGAGACTCGTTAAAATGGTAGCTCTTGATGAATAGAAGCATTCATCAGTTGCACAGACTTTACGATACAAGTTTCCAAGTTCAGTTTCCCTCAATATATATTGATTATTAGCTTGAGTTTACTGAAATCATTCATCCACGTGGTTTTATTTACTGCTCTCAGAAGAGTTAGTATACACGCATTAAGAGATTTAAACTTGCAGTTATGAAGACAAGCAGAATCCAAACCCTGCGTACAAACCTCTAGAGGTATGCATTTCATAAAGAGGTCACAGAGTCAAACCACAGCATGCAGAATTATATTTTATTACACCTCTCTGCATCCAACAGCAATACATTTGTAATACTTGTTAAGAAGTAACTTGGAGTAGACAAGTACGCTAGATCAATTTTACCATTTCCTCTTTGCTGTGTTTAGAAAGGACGTGACTCCGCAGTGCTTGCCCCCCGTACAATGAATTCAACTGCAGTTCCATCACTGGAAAACTGTAGACACTAGTAGTTCTTCAGACTTTGTAGGATGCTCAGAGAGAAAGCACGTGGTGCCAAACACAAACAAACTGAAAGGCCATTACTGTAGACATAATGCATTAGCCTGAACAGCACTGGGTTGGAGACTGGTGAGATGTTCAAGTGCTACGGTGGCACAGCAAGACCAATCAGCATTCGGATTACCACTTCAGGTGCTCAGAACAAGTTCTCACAGCTGCTTAAAAAAAAGCAAGAGGACTAAGCCATAATTAAGCACTGGCATGAAATTAAGATGAACTTGTAAGCTGATGCATTTCATTTAGCTGGACAACACCCATTGGCATTAGCTTCCAGGGCAGAAGTTGCATGTGTGTTTTTGTCTCATCACACTCTATTTAAATCAGGTTGCTAATTTCCATATCTTTCTACACCAGAAAACTCAATTAGAGCCACTATGTGCTTTAACTGAAAAGAAATGTAAGGTACAAGGTCACCAAGCCACCACTAAGCTAGAGCGAGTGCCAGCAAAAACAATGCTGCTGTAGGCAATCCTATGCTATTATAGTTTTGTTCCAACCCACAAAAGACTTAACGTCAGGCACACAATTTCTCTACTTAACATGCAAACAGCTGTGCCTCAATTACTAGCTAGGAAAACAAAGGCTAAAAAGATATTCATACAAGAAATTAAAAATCAGAATGATGTTAGAGAGCACCAAGTGCATTTTTTGAGTCAAATGTACAAAGCTATATTTAACCCTACACCCTACAGGATTAGAGGTCTGGAAACCTCTTAGCAGATGTGCACTCTGACTCCAAGCCTCCACCATACACTTCAGTCATAGCTGATAGCTTGATAGCTTCAGTATATTACCCAACAACCTGAAGTCACTATGCAAGAAAGCAGATGAGGCACACAGGGTGGGAGATGAAACAACCTTAACACGGACTTCCCTTTTTGGCAGATCTTGCATTAACCACGAGAGTTCCTGTACCTCCAGTGGGTCTGCTCACAAACTCACCCTATTGCAGTCACAGACTACTTGAAGCTCCCAGAACAGAGAGCTAAACTGTGGATTGTAACATACATTTTGTACAGCGCTTTTTTTTTTTTTGCCTGCTAAGATTATAATGGTTCAGGTTTTGAAGGTAACTTGCTGTGCTGTCAGAAGGAATATTTGCAGTGCCATGTACTGCCAAGAAGAATTTAAACACCTGCAGCATCAGACTCCACTACAGAGAGTTTTCAACTTGAGGGCGAGTATTACAGCCACCACCTGTGACATGGCCAGCACACACCTTCACCCTCTGACACCTTGTGTAAAACCCACCAAAATAACGTGCAGGATGACACAGGTCGCCTCAGCCTTCTATGGGAGAAACTCCTCTAATCTCTGCCCTGCACCTCTGCCAGACATTTAATTGTATCTGTTATTGCAGCACTTATTAATGATTCATCGAAATTCAGGTACGGTGCTCTCAACCTAGTGGCCTTAAAGTTCTGTGAAGCGTATCAAAAAGCACCCAAAAGAGAACACAGTGAAAAAAATGAAATCAGATCATTCCTTCTTTTACTTTTAGGATAAAGATACCACCCTGGTATTTTTTTTTTCTTTTTTATGAGAATAACTTGAAAGAGAAAAAAAAAACCCATATGTAACCACAGTAGAACCGTCCTCAACATCTGTGCAAAGCCCAATAAAAGCCCTTAAGTTTCTACACCCATTTGTTTGGCATAGACACCCAGCTATTCTGCCACCCTGTTTACAAAGAAACAGCCACACTTGCTACCTGACAGAGCAAACTTCGAGGTCGATGTCTCAAGACACCAAAGAACTTCCAGATCAAGTCTTAACACCATCGATGAAGCACCCAAGAGATCACTCCACATTACAAGAACCACCACAAGATTCACCAGCTTCTGGTACACGTCCATTTAATCAGCTGTACCTGATGCATGCAGGGAACCGCTGCATGATTTCACCCTGCAGTTATTTTTACAAGCTCAGGTTCGCAGCACAGTCTTGTGCTTATACAGGTGACGGCGGTTGTGATGAACAATTTCAAAACCCTTTTGTGACAAAAGCAGTTTCACCTATCAGTCGCTCCCCTCCCCATTACAATTTTCCAGTTAATAAAAATATTTGCTTATCTCATTCCAGCTTGAGGAAGGAGAGCCACAGTTGCAGACAGTACATCTATGAGTCAATAAATATCTGTGTCGTGGTTGACCATTTTCACTGGAACGCCATGGATAAGTGAACCTAGTCACATCGTCACCTGGTGACTAAGTTCAGAAGCATCTTTACACAAGCAGCAACTGATTAGAGTGCTGCTATTTGGAAGTTAAAACTTCACCACACTGAGGTCTGCAGACAGGAGACGTATATGAGAGCTAAGGACTTGCAATTTAGCCTTGCAAGCCATGGCTGAACAGCCTCCATGCAGTTTAATTTATATTTCTTTATAGTGTAGGGCAGAGGCACTGAAATCAGCACGGAGGCCAAAGTCCACCTACTGCCATACCTCTCCAGGTTTGAAGCACAGCTTTCTTACGCATTACTTGGCACACAGAGCTGCCCAGTTAAGAGAAAAGCCAGCATTCTTAGTATGCTCTTACAGAGCGTGGCTCAGGACACTGAACACAGAATGCAGCCGGAAAACGGACACGGGAGGAAAGCTGAAGAGCGCAGCATTTCTAGGGAAAACAAAGAGCGGAGCTGTAAGGAGGAAAAGAAAAGTGAGTTGAACAGACAGCACACGGAAAGCTTCTCTGCCAGAAGAGGGGTATTTCTTCACAACTCCTTTCACCCCACGTCTAAGGCACTCCGCCCAAGGAGACCCACTCCAGAGGGGGTTGGAGGTCTGGTCCTCCCCACACCTGCTCAGACATCAGCCGAGAGGCGGAGGATCGCTGCTCCGACCCCGTCGGAGGTGATGCCTGAGAGGGCGAGCTATCTGCAAGCCTTCCTGCTGCAAGCTTCATCTTGCCCTGTCACTCCCTCCTCCCTCTGCCTCCTGGCCTCACTCTGCAGCCCCAACCGAACGAGGAAGTGGAGATGTGAGGGCGGAAGCCAAGCCCAGCGCGATGTCTGCGGGAGGACGGGCAGCCCGTGACTCAGGCTGCAGCCCTGACAGCTGCCAAGCGGTCCCCGCTCTCCCCTTCCCGTTACTTCCGAGGGGAGGACGGCGGGGCAGGGAGGGGAGGAGGCGTGAGGGGAACGGAGGGCCGCGGGACGGCGGGGGGCAGCGGGCAGGGCCGGGTCGGAAAGAACGCGGGCGGGCGCGCAGCTCGGAGGGGCAGCGCTCCGCCGGACAAAGAGGCGCGGAGCTCCGCGAAGAAAGAACGGAGAAAGCCCGTCCGGCCAGCCGCCCCTCCGGCGCACCGCAGCAGTTACCTGAGCCAGGCTCCGGCGAGGTGGGGAAGCGCAGCGCTGCGCTCCTGGCGGCGAGAGAGTGGCGTCCGCACGCTGCCGGCTCCTCCCGCAGCCACCGCCGCCACCGCCTCTCTCGTTCACCGGCACTGCCAGGCGCCCGGCCGGGAGCAGGCGCCGCCCCCCAGGCGCCCGCCAGCCAATCGCGAAGCCGAGAGGGGGAGAACTGGCAGCCGTCAGTACCAATAGGAGACGTCGGCGCGGCGAGGGCGAGGAAGCGGGCGGCCGTTGGAGGAAGGAGGCGGCCGTTGAGGGCGGGGCGGGCTCGCGTCGCGCCCTCTGCCGTTAGCAGCGCTCGGGCAGGCGCAAAGGAGCCGCGCCCCGCCCCGGCCCAGCCCTGCGGCCGAGCCCCGCTTTCCCCTCTCCCATCCCCCGCCGCCCCGCTCCGTGCCAAGCCGCTCCCACAAGGCGCCGCGCCGTGCCAGCCCGGCCCCACAATGCCCCGCGGCGGGAACGCTGTGACTGAGGGGTGGTCGGGGCCCAGCTGGGATTTGGTTATGTCCCACGAAGGGCAGGTGCTGAGCGCCCGGTGCTGAGCAGTGAGCGTGAAGCAGGTCGGGGAAGGCGCGCCAAAACGGTAGAGGTGTGAAAAGGGAGAGGTGATGTCATTCTCGCTCTTGGCGGCTGCCTCCAAACACTTGAAACGGAGAACAGGGGAAAGGGAGGAAGCGGGAGCCAGGATGCAAGGCAACGGGCTGCAGTGGATACAGTGTACACGAGCCCAGGCGTCGGATCCAGCTATAAAAATGAGGTGTACTGCGCATTAACACAAGGCTGCTTCGATAAGGAGAGGAGATTTGAAGATGACAGAAAATTTAGGGTGGAGTTTGTCAATGCCAGGGCTCGTTACCAGACCTAGTCTCGTTCAGTATCTTCATCGACCATCTGGATGAAGGGATAGAGTTAACCTCAGTGGTTCTGCTGATGGTACAAAGCTGGGAGCAGTGGCTGACACGCCAGAAGGCTGTGCCGCCATTCAGCGAGACCTGGACTGACGGGAGAGATGGGTGGAAAGGAACCTGATGAGGTTCAACAAGAGCAAGTGAAGAGTGCTACACCTGGGGAAGAATAACTGCATGCACCGGTACAGGTCAAGAGCCGACCTGCTGGAAAGGAGCACTGCAGAGAGGATCTGGGTGGCCTGATGGGCAACAGGTTGGCCATGAGGCAGCAGTGTGCCCCTGTGGCCCAGAAGGCCAGTGACAGCCTGTGCATTAGTGCATTGCAAAGAGCATGGCCTGCAGGTCGAGGGAGGTGGCTGAGACCACATCTGGAGGATCTCAGACTTAGAAATATAGAGAACTTCTAGAGAGCCCAGCGGAGGGCCACTGAGGTGGTGAGGGGCCTGCAGCATCTCCCTCATGAGGAAAGGCTGAGAGCTCTGGGACTGTTCCGCGTGGGGAAGAGAAGGCTGAGAGGGCATCTCATCACTGTTTATAAATATCTGAAGTTCATCAGCCGAGTGGATGGAGCCAGGCTCTTTTCAGTGATATGCAGCAAGAGAACAAAGCATAATGGGAAAAAAAACTGAAACAGAGGAACTTCTGTATATAATCGAGAAAGAACTTTACTGCGTGACAGAACACTGGAGCAGGCTGCTCAGAGAAGTAGCAGAGTCTCCTTCTCTGGGGATATTAAAGGCCTGTCTGAACACTTTGTTATGTAACCCACTGCAGGGAGCCTGCCTTAGCAGGGAGTTGAATTAGGTGATATCCATAGGTCCCTTCCAGCCCCTACAAGTCTGTGATTCCGTAATGTCAGGTAATATCACAGAGGTAAATGAAGTGAAAGAGGCTGGAATCAAGACATGGGCAGAGAAGTGTTTTGAGTAAGCACCTCTTGTCCAAGTGAAACACTTCTGGCTCAGAAAGATTCATCACCACAGGTTTGGAAACAATGCAAGGCGCTGATGTCTGAGACACAAAAGGCAGTAGGAGAAATCCCTGAGAGCTTTGAAAGATTTGTACAGCTGAGTCTCAGAGATACAAAGGTGTCATTGTTAAAGGCAGAGATGAGTGGTATAAATATAGGTACAACACAGAAATAAGTATTTGACAGCAAGAAGAGAACGTAGGTCTTAGCTAGTACATTAAGACAAAGGATGAAAGGGAGCTGGAATGGTGACATGAGGCAACCAGAGATATGTACCTTAAATGGGGGACACGGTCTGCAGTGTCTCATGACTTCACCATGCAAAAGTGACAACCAAATAAAAAGGATATTTAATGGCTGAGGGGCAGGGCTTTCACTTCTCCCATGAAAATGAGACAATGAAAATACTGAAGATTACTATGTATATCAAAAACCTTTTAAGAAAAGGAGAGGCTGTGTCTTCAGCTAAGGAAGGTAAACAAAGGCAAGCGATCGATATCAAGTCTAAGTAAAGATTCTGAAGGATAAAAGCAGGGCAAGGGAACACAAAAAGCAGAAGTGAACTGGCAGCAGAAGTAATGTGAGAAATAAAAGGTAATGATAGCAAGTATGAAATGGAGACATTAAAAGACTGTCAGTCGTTCTGAAGGAGTCCATGATCTGGGAACATTTCAAGTTTTCTTGCTCTTTTCTGGCTCTCATACTTTCATATGTGCTCTGCACTTCCCAAGTCAGAGGTTTCAGTTTAAGACCAGACTGAACTGTCTTCTTCAGATTTAGCTTTTTCTTTTCTTGAATAAAGAAATTGAGAAGTTGGTTCCTTTCCAGTTTAATCAGTGGCAAAACTTTTTCGATGACTTCAACCATCAAAACTGAACCCAAAACAGAGATTGCTGCAGTTTTACACCTCCCTGTTGATGTGAAAAAGTATCCCAGCTCTTCTGAAAACTGCCTATTTCCCTAGGGCTCAGATGCATAGATGTGTGGTAGTTCAAGTCAGATTTGACAAGTCTATTTTCCATAGCATGATGATTTTGAAAGTAAGTGCAGAGGGTTTTAGTGTTGATCTGATGGCAGGAAGTTACCCAGGAAATGAGACACACCTCAGAAAGAAAGAAGTATGAGTAAAAAAGCTAACATATTAATTTTATACTTCCGTTACTGTCTATAAATTCATGGGATGTTTGTTTGGTCCTTTTGATCGATGCCATTCACATCTTCCATCAGTAATTGTAAGCCTGCAGCCTTATAATGGTCATTGAATTCTGAAAACCAGCATCTCAACAGCAGCTAGATTTACAAGTTTGGTGGGACTAAAATAACAGCATTTTAGTATTCCCGGGGGAAAGAAAACCCCTTAGTGCTGAGTATCCAGAAGTTACTCGTCAGTTTGCCAGCCTTCACTACATGCTAAGCAAACACTCAGTTTGGTGAATGACACCAATTTCCCCTACAGTGGCCGAATCCAGGACAGTCGGCTGAAGTCTATTGGCAAGATGCAGTCCCTGGGAGAAGGCTGAATTTCTGTGATGAACACCGACCTTGGCCACATTTGATTGCTGTATCTGACAAAAGCCCAAGTGTCCAAACTCATTTCGACAAATCATTTCCAAGTGCTTTGCAATGCGGAAGAAATCTCTTCCAAAACAAATTTCTTAGAGACTTAAAGAAGGGCGACAGGAGACAAGAGGTGTTTGCTTTATCAGAAAAGTCACATTGCTTAATGCTAACCGTGGTGACTTTACACCCAGAAACCGCACGCGCACAGATCTGGAGAATGTCACAATCTGCTGTGGCTAAGAAGCCTCAAGTCTGCTTTTGCAGATGCATGAAACATCAGTAGTTTCAGGACAGTTTCATAATTAGAATTAATCAAGAAAAAGCAGCTCTGGAGTGACTTAATACAGACACCCATGCACAGCAGCTGCTCTAAGTGCAGATGAGAACTCGAAGGGTTTTTACATACTGTAACAGAAGGAAATGGCTCTTTGGAATTGAGTGTGTAGGAGGAGCAAGCAACGTTACTGTGGACTTCACCATTCACTGCCTGTGTTCTCTGAACAACATGAAATTGGTCTGGAATTTAGGCAGCATCTATTAGCACATAACTTCCTTTTCCCCTTGTGCCAATTCTTTATTGTTCTGCTCCCATAACAAATGCCAAATCCAAACTGTGAAAGCACAGAAGGTGGAAAACCATGAATGTAAGATGTGGAAGGAGTGAAAGCAAGCGATGTGCCCACTGGGGCATCAGAGCTTACACATTTCATTACTGTTTATGCCCAAACTCTAGCTCTGTTCGTCCAACTTCTAACAGGAGCAGCTGATGTAAAAGAGCCACACCGGATCACACTAACACAAATGTGGCCCAGGAAGCTGTCTCAGAAGTTGCCAGAAGCAGACAGTAGGATGAGAATGTATTTACCCATTGCTTTCAGAAAGATGTTACCCTCCACATTCCTGCCCTGCTCTGAAAAAGGTACAGCTCCATTGTCTCATCTTCTTGTGTCAGGGTGCAGTTCTACAATGCTGTCTTAGTCTGCCAAACGTGAGATGTCATCTCTTCTCCCCCCAGCCACTCATTCCTCATACTGTGTCGCAGCTGCCGCTGCCACAGTTGTGCTGATGTAGGTGTTTCACAAACCATATTGTAAACTAGATCTCTGGAGTTTAAAAAGAAGGTTAAGAAAGAAAGATCGGCTCACTGATCTAGTTTATGGGCCCACAGAGAGACAGATGCATCAGCACAACCAGAGGAATTAAACTGTGGGACTGCAGTGAGAACCTTTCAAACTGACTTTGCTGGCGGAGAAAATAGGAGGGAGGTATAACTGAACCCCAAGGTTGGGGAGGAGGGGAAGAGGCTGTGCCTACCATTTTGAACAGTTATTCTCCAACCTTTCACCTCTCCCCAGCCCTCCACCCACGCAGTCTTGTGTGAAAGACCTGCTCAACTCCTGTGCCTTCGTTGTGGTTTTTGTTTCAGATTTAGGGGAAAATAAATGTGTCCTTACTTTCTTAATGTACTACCGACAAGCAGTGCAGCTGGAAGACAGAGCATTTACATACGGCATCTCTGCTCAGCTGAGGTACAGGTCAGAGGCATAAATCTCTATCCATCAGTTAGGTAGCACAGTAAGTAAATTTACTTTGCTCCAGAGACCCTCCTTTCAATACAGCAGAAGTGATGCTATGCTGTAGAATGGATCTAACTGGGAAAGCAGTTTGTCACAGCTGTGCTTAAAGTCTAAGGAAGTGTCCTCTGAAACACACCTAAATGCAAACTTCTGTATTAGGTAGAGAAAAGCTCTCCTTGGAGCTTGTGCGTTCTTCCAAACCCTGAGATGGAATTGCAACTTCATTACACGAGGTTGCAGACACCGCATTCCTGATCTGACATACCGGGAGCCACGGCCCAGAGCTCTTTACCTCCAAGGAATTCAAATATCATTATCACTGCCATGTAAATGCAAGCACTGTGCTAAGCAGCGTACATTTTTTAGTTCAGTTTATCCCCTTCCTAACCTTCTTTCCTCTAGCCCTGTTCTCCTGCTGCTTGCTGTTTTCTATCTGGCTTTGAAAGCCGAGAAAGCAATTAAACAAAAGGAGTTATACACCAGAATTGTACACCATGGCAGCAAAAATATCTCTGACCCCCAACCAACATGTGAGCTCTGACTTGCCTGCCTTGAGCCTAACCCAGCTTGTCCAAAGCGCCAGCAGAACACATCCTGTTACCTTAAATAGACGTGCCATCTCCTTGCCACAGAAAACAAAGATCACTTTCACACAAACTGTTGTGGTTTAGCTCCTTCAGTGGTAACTCGGCTGGTACCAGGCATTGCATTTCGGACTTGCCTGCCCTGGCCTCACAGCTCTGTCTTTCAGCAATTGCTACCGGTCCTTCATTACCATCTCAAATTCCTCCCTGTCCTTCTCCCTTTCTTAGAGGGGGTAAGAAATGCTTCAGATTCCTGAGTTCAGAAGGGCTTGGGGGCATTCTTACTCAGTAGACGATAAGCTGAAAGGGGAATAAACATCCCTGTCGCCTTGCAGCTGTTATGCTTGTGACACACAGGTTGCAAATATACTGGCCAGGCTTGGATCAGAGATTGATAGGGAGAAAATACTTGGAACGGATTGCCAAACCCATCTAAAGACTGCTTTCCTGGTTAGGTAGGGCCATGGAGAGCTATACATTGCCCCTGCCTCTCTTTTCTTTCCTTGGTCTCAGGCTGGGCCAAGTTTTCACAGAATCAAGAACAGAGTAGCAGGAAAACAGGACCAAGTTCAGAGAATCTGCAAAGGTGAATGGTGGTTAGCTACTGCACAATGCTTGCATTGTTTCAACTGCATTTCCGCATCACTCACCTCTAACAGACCTCTACACAAAGGGCATCTAAATGGAGGTTCACTTCCCTTGCCCCCTCCCCGGGCATCTTCTTCCTCCAGAGGGAACCGAATCTCCCTTTTCTCATCCCTGCAGGACATGGGAGCAGCCCCACTTTCAGCCTGCTGCCTTTCCAGAGGTTACAGTGTGTGTGCTAATGGTGCCTTTCAGCTTACCTCATGTTTGCTGTTTGGTTTTGGGTTCAGCCTGCAAGAGTAATCGAGGCCAAATATTTGCTCAAACGAAGTGACTCTGTGGTTCTCATTCCAGTGAGCTGGCTGAGGACAAAGTGAAACTAACTTGAAATATTCAACGATACCCAAGAGATGCTTGGAACAAGGGATTTTTCCAGTGCTGTAGAAAATCATCCAGATGCCCATTGCAGCTTTGCTGTGGGAACTGCAGGGGAACTAACTAGTTTATAGCCTACCACAACTAAAGATACTGCTTTTGTCTGCCAGAAACCAAAGTCGGTCCGGTCAAAGCCAAGCTTTGGGCCCACTCTGTTGGGCTGCAGCTCTGCAGCCAGAAAGAAGACTTGATGTGCAGTCACGCCAGCGTTCACCCCCTTCTGTGAGCCAGGAGCCACATTTTTCTGATAAGAGGAGGCTACATCCTTTGTGAATGCAAGTCAGCAGCAGGTCTTATAAACACACCCACAGATTCTCAGTGCAGCATATTGCAAGCCCTGTGAGGCTGAAGCCAGCGCGTGCTTAGCTCAGCAACCCCCCTTTCCATTCTGCCAAGATTTCCTCCCACATTTGGGACTTTTTTCTTCCCTGCTCCCTTGAGAGCTTCCTCTGTTCTCCCAGATCCTCCGGCCTCCCACTGCCAGCATGCAGTGTTCTGTACAGCTTTGTACAGCCTTTGGGAACATGCGGGGCAGCACAGGAAGCTGGGCACAGAGATATGTGCAGCATCCTTGTTTCAGAACAGAAGACCTGAAGAACTGACAGTACCAGGACAGAAAGCAGAAAACGAGCCTGGGGACTTACTGGGGCATTTGTGGGGTGCGAGAAAATACCAACAGATACGTGAGGTATCAGCACCAAAAGCCCCGCTTGACGCAGCCACCTCTTCTCCCATTTGCGAGAGCATTGCTTCCTGGGATTATTCTGCAACAAAGAAAGCAACTCAAGGGGGACCCTGCATGTTTGTATAATGAATTCCTGTCAAAAATCAATACGTCACTGAGGAGCAGCAGGCTGCTGCACTGCCCAACCTCCGGCTAGCACCCGCCCTGCAATATTTCTCAGCTATCAAGAGGCAGGAAAGCATTAGAAGAGCCAAACCCGCAGAACAGAGATGTTTACAGGGACTCTTTGTGAAATCCCTCTGTGTGAGCAGCTGCTTGCATTGGGGGGGGAGGGAAGTAGTCCTGCATTCCCCGCTGACTTCTGGGCAGAGATAGAGAAGGGAGTTGGTGGGAGAGTACACAGACTTTGAGAAGAGGTCCAAGCATGATACAGATATGTAACCAAGAATGAACATGGAATCTCAGTGATTCTATGGTTCTGTGGTCCGTGCTGCTCTGCCACTGCCCCAACAACAGCTGCACTGTACTTTAAGCACTCACCTGTATACACATCTGTGGCTAATTGTGAGACAGTACGGAGGCCTGCTAATTCTTTGACTCTTTACAGAGGGCCTATTAATTCTTCAGCTCTTTACTCTTTCCATCCTTTAGATGTGGGATAGCAAAACACAAAAAGATGAGAAAGATGCTCATCTGATGATTCAGCTTTCCTGCAAAGCTTCTTCTAACAGCCATCAGAGCCCTGAAAATAATCTCTCTGACCCCTTTTCCATTCCCATTGGTGATGGGAATCAGAATGATAAGGGTTTTGTTCTTGCTTGGAATCCACGAGAAGGAGTACTGCATTACATGGAGAGAAAAATGCACACAGGAAGAGGAGGTATGTGTATTATTTTTTTTTTAACTTAAGGAATGCTAAGTCAGGTTTGGCTTTGCTAGGGGACATACCAGCTGTCTCCCAGCTCTTTTTGTTATGATCTCTCTTGTACTTTAATTGGAAAAGCAGGGTGTGGAGCCTCCAACAAAGGCTCCCCTTTGTGGTGTGTTAATTAGGCACAGGAGTCAACAGAACCCCTCGGTTATAAACAATTACCTTTCCTCGGGCTCACTTTCATTTCCATGCTACTTCGTTTTTACTAATTTTCTCTTCATTCTTCATTATCCAGAGTGGACAAAACTAATTTCTAAAATTAGTCTTCTAATTAAGAAGGAGGAAAAAAAAAATCCCAAGCAGGAAAATATGTAAAGCAGGAGGGGAAAAAATATAATTAGGCACACGTAACAATGCATTATTTGTGCTTCTTAGGATGCAAGAGCCCAAGGTCTCTTCAGATCACCGTAATGTCTTCTTTAAAACTGGAAACCTGGGTCGTGCTCCCCTGGAGGTGACTCTGTGTGGAAATGCCTGAGGCAGGGAAGAACCAGATCTGGACTCCTGTGTCCTGAAGCAGGTGCTACTTCAGCAGTGGTTCCATTTGCAAAGCTGCGTTTGCATAAACCTTGCTTGGCCCTCAGGACACCTCTCTGTGCCCTGCCTGGCTGATCCGGCACACGCAGCAGCTGGGAAGGGAGAGGCCTCTGCCCCTTCACCTGCGAGCCAAGCCTGGCATCACCCTGATAACCGTAACCTCACCTCTTGGCACCGCGCTGTCCCGCAGTCACCGTGGCACCAGCACCCTTCCTCTTCCTCCTGCAAGGCAAAGAGGGAACTGAGGGGCTGGGGTCTTTCTGCCTCAGAGCTGCAAGAGGCAATCCCAGGGATGGGAGACCGGAGCGAGGACAACTGAAGTCTGAACACTGAATGTTTTATGGCTTACAATGGCACAAAACTTCATGCTGCTGCTGTCTGATCTCTGTTTTCTGTTGGGCTCCTGGAGCTAGGTGGAGTGTGGCACTTTACCCCAGCAATGATTCAGTGTCCATGTGAACAGCGTCACGCTTCCTTTGCCACCCATCCTCCAGCCCTGTGCACCCAGATACACTGGCACAGATGAGGTGCTCCAATCATCCTCCCTGGAGGCTCTTTGTGTCCAAGGAGCTGCCTGGAGGGCAGCAGTTAAGTGAGATGGGGAAAGTGTAGCTCAGAGCCATAGAACTGCAGATGCACAGTGGGCAGTGCTGGGAGGACCCTATAGATCTATGTCTCCTTACCCAGACAGGGCTGTCTGCAGAAAACCCATAGTTTTCTGCAGGCAATAGTGCAGACTGCTTCTCAAGCCACGATCAACCCTTGCTCCTTTCCCTGGAGAGCTTTCGTGCCTGAATGAACCACATGAGCTCTGTGAGATGGCAATGAAAAGTGAAGAAAGGCCCCGATGCCCACAGCGTGACCAGGTGGGATGTGGGACAGGATCCTGCTCTGACTGACCGGGCAGGTCAAGGAAGCAAGGAACCCATGGCAGCATGCAGCCACTTCACATGCGATGGAAAATGTTTCAACTGCTGGAGCTGGGGCCCACAGGAAACTTTTGGGAAGTGTGTGCTGGGTCTAAGACAGGAACCAAGAGAGTCAGTGTTTAAAACATTCATCAGCAATGAATTGCTTCATTACTCTGAGAAAAGTTGAGAAGGGGGAAAGGAGTAAAACTCAGCCGCATCAGGAAACAGGCAAGTTATTGTCCCATGGATACACCGGGTTACTAACTGCTGGTGTAGGGCTTCACCGCTGTCTGAGCCCTCTGTGTCCTCCTCATCATGGCGAGCTTCTCCTTCCAGGAGACAGCAGGCTCTCCTCCGCGTTTGGCTATTCCTGCTGGAACGCACTGCATCCCAGAAGGGCGCTTTCTCAGAACGGAGGCTTCGTCAGCACGCTGCTCTCCGCGGTGATGTCCCAGGCTCCTGCAGTGCGGGGCAGGTAACCCTCACACAGCTTTTTATGGCTTTTATTATTTTTTTTAATATCTATTTCCTCGGCAACAAGCACGGCCATATAAGGGCAGGAGCTGAGCGCTGGCGGCTGCGCGGAGGTGGGGCCTCCCGGGGCTGGAGGCCGCCCGGCCCTGACCTCCTTCCTGGGAAAAACCCTGGGAACCCTCCCGCGGCCCAGCTGCTGGAACCACAAAAGCTGCTCTCCCCTCCCTTCTGCCCTGCTCAACTGCGGTGGATCCGCTGCTTTCTGCATTACGGCACGCTGCGGGGACCTGGGAGCGATGGGGCTGCGCAGTCCCCTGCATCCGACGTGGGAAACCTATTCCCATCTGGTTGTGACCACGCTGAGAACGGGAAGAAAAAACAGAAGGGAAAGCTAACAGACTTCCCCCCATTCCCCCAACCCCACACCTGGTGGGGCTCGTCAGGTGCTGGCGAGTGTGTGAAAAGCTGCAGCTGGCAAACACAGTGTGCAAAGGGCTGCCTCCCTGCCAGCTTCGGGAGCCCTCAGCACCGCCGGCCGAGAGCAAGCGTTGGCGTTGGGTTTGTACGGCCCAGCCCGACCCGACCAGCTCTGTACGCTGGTTACGAACAAGACTAAACATAAACACGCTGAGCATGTCACTGTCAAAAGATAAGGTCGCTATTCGCACAGCATTCCTGACACGAGTTCATTAGACCGAGGACACAGAAAGTCGAGGCAGCAGTTCACGTACACAAGGCGGCTGTGCTGGGGCAGGAGCACGGCATGGCTTGCAGCTCTGGCATTGAGCTTGGTGCCAACCTGCAGGACATGGCCTCCATTTCTCTCAGCGGGCGAAGAAAAGAGAGGTGTCGTGGCACCTACCTCCTACAAAACGATGCTGTGTTTTGGAAAGCAGTAGGGGATGAGCCACCTCTCTCCTGAGCGTGCCACCACAGTCACCCTTTGGCTGCATGGGGGCTGCGCCAGGCCCAAGAGAGGCTGAGCGGCCTTTCCTTTGGGATGAGTGACTCGGGTTAGGTCAAGGGAACATCCTGTTCCTTCCCAGCCTCAGAAGGTCAGGGCTGTGGTTTGAAAACTGCGCAAAGCCAGTCCAAGCCTGGGCAGCCCCCAGAGGAAGAAGTCCTCTTCCCTCCTCCTCTCCTCCCTCCTCTGACCTTTGCAATCTCACTGCCAGCCCCGGATCTCACAGCTCCATACAGCTGGAAACTGGCCCGATGAGAGATGAAGAGCTGTGTCTCCAGCTCAACCACTTCCTTGGTCCGGCCAAGTGCCTGAGTGCTAGAGAGGCGCTGGACACGCACGGTCATGGGAAGGACCTTTTGGTGACAAAGCAGACAAGGACTGAGGGATCCACAGACCTGGGAGGCAGGAAATCTCCTTTTCAGTGATACCGTGAATTAATTCAGTCCATTTTAGGACGTGTACCCTCAGACGTCTGGGCACACCATCTTTCTCCTCCAGTGGCTCTGTCTCAGCAGTTGTAGGTCCTCCCCCCATTGTTACAGGAGATGTTTACTGGGTGGATCTGGTCAGGTAGCTTCTCCATTACTCACCTCTCAGCTATTGCTGCGCTCCAGTGGCTCCAGCCGAGGGAGGCAGGGTGTACTGGGCACAACAGAGATCATGTTCTGCCTCGGTGATGCTGCCTGAGGGCAATGCATCACTGCTCCTCTGAGGTTGTATCTGTGAGGCACGGACTTCAGAGCGGAGTGAAAATACCCATAATAACCATCCTCAAAGCTTTTGCCCACTTGCTGGCTTGGGGACAACGGTAGGGAAAACGACACAGAGCTGCAAATCAGCAGCGCCTTCTGTGGTGTCAGGAGCACGCTGTGATGAGCAGTCCCTCAGCAGCCCTCATGAGAGATGGGAAGTAGGACAGGCTGAGAGGAGGCAGGGACAGGGCACCCTGACCACTTCCAGGGGTCCCTGCACCACCCACAGAGAGGGCATTGGGCATCTGGGTGCCAGCCATGCTTTTCTGATGCTGTGTGGTTGGGCAGGGCAGAATTGCAATAAAACAGGTTTTTACTGTAAGCATGGGATGGGAATCACCGACTGTTGGTGTCACCTGGCTTGCTTTAGTCGGAGACAACCTGTGGGTTAGGTGCCATGAGCAAAAGGAGGTTGGCATTAGGATTGAAAAGCAGAGCTCGTTCCAGGAATCAGAACCTCCTCCTGTACCCTTTAGTCAATCCCAAAGCAAAGCGGGGAGATTAAATTTAGGCTCAGCTCAGCCTCCTCCAGCAGTTCCACCTCTGGATCTACAGAGCCCAGCAAGGATGGGATCCCGAGCAACCAGTGCTGCTGGGTATGGGTTGGAAGCACTGAATCATAGAATGGCTTAGGTTGGAAGGGACCTTAAAGATCTCTGAACCTCACCCCTGCCGTGGGCAGGGCTGCCACCCAGCAGCTCAGGCTGCCCAGGGCCGCATCCAACCTGGCCTTGAGTGCCTCCAGGGATGAGGCACCCGCTGCTGCTCCGGGCAGCTGTGCCAGTTTCTCACCGTGAAGACTTCCTTATAGCCATCCTTAACCTACCCACTTTTAGTTTAAAGCCATTACCCTTTGTCCTATCACTACGCTCTACGATACAGAGCTCCTCCCCACCACCCCGGAGGTCCCATTAATTACTGGAAGGCTGCTATAACGTCTTCCCGGAGCGCTCTCTTAGAGGATCCAGCACATATACGTGGTGTCCCTAAGCCGTGGAACTTTGCTCTCTGCCCATCCCTTCCAGCTCTGCCACCTGGCATATCTCGCCAGGCTTATCTGGTTGTGTGCCCTCCTCCCTCCCCAGCGGTACCCCACAGGCCAGCCTTTCCTGCTTCACCCCAAAGGCTTATTTTTGTTATTTTAAAACAAACAGAGTTGCGTCTGTTTTGATTTCCAGCGGGAGGTTAGAGGGAGGTCAGAGCAGACATCTGGTTTGGAGATAACATTCCCATCTAATTAGCAAGCCCTGAATAATGAGGGCCTTCCTGTCTCCCCCCAACCCCCCCAGCCCCAGCCAGGAGAAGGCAATGCAGCAGGGCCAGGGCAGAGCAGGAGCAGCCGGCCAGGAGGAGCAGCCCCCATGGATGATGTCTCATTTCCACAGGCACCCTCCATCTCCACGCAGGCACCAACGGCAGGACCCCGAGCATGCTTCTTCCAAGTGTCACCACAAATCGGGAACAGAACTTGAGCCGCAGACAGGGGAGAGGGGAAGGGGAAGCTCAGACAGGTTTGTGGGGCAGGGGGAAGTCGGGCGTCCTTGCTGGTGAGTGCTGGAGGAGCCCAACCAAGGGCTCAGCCCCTTGAGAATGAGGCCAGTGAGGGAGGAAGAAGAACTTGAAGGTTTTGTCTCGCAGCTTCCTGCCGAAAGCTGGCACGGCCCTGAGATTGCGGCCCCAGAACAATGGGGCCTCCTGTCACAGCAGCTGCTACAGCCATCACCTGGGGAGCTTCCTGCCACGGCCGGGGGCAGGATGAGGGGTAGCTCCCGTACGCTTCCCCGCAGTCTGCTGCAGCCTTATCTACGCTTGGTTCACCCCCACCGCCCCTCTCCAGCACCGGGCAGCCCCGCTCAGAGAAGAGGATGTGGCTGCCGAGGCCTCTCCAGGCAGGAGGCGCTTCCTTCGTGGCTTCTGGGTCACCCTGCAGGCAGCGATTCCGCTGCAGGCACCTCTGGTGCATTCTCTGTACCCATTCCACTCGGGCTTCAGCACCCCAAGTGCTCGGCAGGTGCTCTCCAGCCAACACACGCTGCAGACCAAGGGCTGGCACGGCACTGCCGCCGGCCGCCTTTCAGGCCACCGTGCCTTTCCAAAGCATTCATCCGCCCGCGTGAGGCCGCCTCACGGGTGAGTATTTTTAGAAAGTTGGAGCTAAGACCGTGCAGTCACTCCTGAGCTATGCCAGGATGAAAAGAAAACAACCGCTGCTGCCTGAACAATGCAGGCATGGAACAAAAAAGCCACTGCAAATGGGATTTTTCAGCATCACTCAAAAGTGGCCTAGCTTTGAAAGACGAGACTTGCAGTAAAAAAAAAAATAAAAAATAAAGGCTCCCAGTGAACAGAAAGGGCTCTGACAATTTACTTAAAAAGCCAGATTAAAGCAAAACGGTGTTATATAAATACTGGCAGGCGTGCTGCAGCCTGCGCACAACGCAGCCCTGCGCTTGCCCTGCAGCTGCTGTGCAGGGCTGCAGCATGGCACGGCCCCGTGCTCAGATGCAGCACCTCTGCCCCGAGGCACAGCCTCCTGCCGGGGCAGTGCGGGACTGGTGGAGGTGGACGTGCACCTGGCTGGGCTGCAGTCAGGGTGGGGAGATGGGGCACTGTCCTGGGAGCTTCTGTGGTCTGGAACTTGCATCTTCTGTACCAAACCTTATCTTCTTGCTCAGCACATTGCAGCTGTCCGAGATGCAATTACAGGAAGCCAAAGCCTACAGCAATCCCCCAGCATTTCATAGAACCATACAAGTTGGAAAAGACAGACTCTAAGATCACCTAGCTCAGTTGTCAGCCCACCCCCCACCGTGCCCACTGACCGTATCCTCAGTGCCACATCCACACGGTTCTGGAGCACCTCCAGGGACGGTGACTCCACCACCTCCCTGTGCAGCCTGTGCCACTGCAGCACCGCTCCTTCTGAGAAGAAATCTTTCCTAATATCCAACCTGAACCTCCCCCTGGTACAAGTTGAGACTGTTACCTCTCATTCTATGCACTGGAACAGGCAGTCCCCATGCCCCATCCTTTACCAACACGTCAGGGGATCTCAGCACCACGCAGCTCTCCCTGGTGTGAGAGCTTGACAGCAGACCCAAATGCTTTGGGCAGGGAGCAGCTGCCCTGAGGCTCAACGCAAGCCAGCAGCGAGGAGAGGAAGAGCACCCCTTGCTGCAAACTGGGTATCATTGAGCAGACTGAGGGCAGAAGCACTGCATGTGAACCTGGGGGGGATTTTGGTGCTGGGCTCAGGGAGCGCCCAGGGAGTGGCAGGGCCAGCTCCGCTCCGACAGGCAGCGATGGCTGCACGCTCCTAAAATAGCAGCTGGGAACATGAGAAGCGGAGCGCTGCTGTAATGCTTGGGTGGGAGGGAGTCAATGTTTAACAGATCAGGGGAATTTTGGATGCGTTTAACTCCAAAAGGGAAGGAGGACATCCTTGCCCTTGGCAGCCACGCAGTTTCTGAAGGATTGCTCACAAGGCACTGTGTGGCTCTTGTGTGGCTCTTCAGTATTTATCTCAAAGAAACAGTTGTGGCTTTCACACAACGCACCCTAGGGCATAGCTGAACGGGACACTGGCTCCACTTTTCCTTAGAAGGAAGCGATAAAACAGCCGATTTACACTGTCTCTTAAACACACAATGTAAAGTCACTGTGTTTTTTCCTGTCCTGTGGGATGGCGAAGCACAAAAGTTGGCTATTGTTGGGTACGTGACGCCGTTCCCCTGCTCTTCCTGCACACGCAGGAAAAGCGAGGCCGGTCTTTACCAGAAGCACTCACGGGACAGCAGGAGCCCCGACGCCGAGGTGCACCAAAAAGGCAGCACGCGTTACAACAGCAGCGGGACACGAGCAGCTTCGCTTCTGCGGTCTCCAGCATAAAAGCAAATGCCATTGCCTACTGCTCACGGCGTACCAAATTACAGCCCGCTGACATCAGTGCAGGCAGCGCGCTACGCAGGCAGCGCGCCAGGGCGTGAGCTCAGCCCTGCCGGGAAGGCACCCACCTGCGGGGCCGCGCCGCTCCCGGTGGACGCAGGTGGGAGGCGGCGGAGGGGCACGTAAGGCTCAGATGGCTGCTCCTCCGCTCCTTAAAAGGCCGTAAGGTGCTGAAATAACTCGCCTCCTCGCTTGGAGCAACCTAGGCCAATGGAGCAGAGCCAAGAGTTAGGAGCGATTGAGGGAAATGGGAGTGGGAAGGAAAACAAGTAGGCAGCCCTTACGTGGCTGGTGAGCACATACAGTGTACCCGTGCATCTTAGCTATGCAAACTGATGCGAAGCGTTCCAGTGGGCATCAGCACCAGTCCTGCACTCTGGCAGCGAGAGGGAACCTGGAGCACCTTGAAGCCACCAGGGAGGGAGAGCTGGGAAGGGCTGAAGGCTGCGGCGATACGGGCACACAACTGCCTCCTTCAGTCTAAAGGTCAGGCCAACGGCAGTCAGAAAACCACCTTTGTCAGGGCTCACCCGTGTGAGCAGATTTAATTATCTACACAAGAGAGAGGGCGGCTCTCAGGCAGGAAAGGAGGTGAGGAAAGCATGGGGGGCAGTGAGCAGAGTGGAGATTCCTACGTGCAGAGAGCCACTGCCTCAGCACGAAAGAAGTGTGTTCCTGCAGAGCCCACGGTCCCTCTGCACCCAGCGAGGGACACAGGAGCAGCACCGGGAGCCCTGTGACAGCGACCCACTTGTTTGTTTTTCAGAACATTACCTTTTAGTAGAGATCAAGTCGTAACCTGCACTCTCCCAACCCATCATTAGGAACCAGCCACCGTTCTGCTGATAGTCTCGCTTCTCTGGATAGATAAGGGGTTTCCCTGGGGTTTCAGAGAATCGAGTTCTATTCTCCAGCTACGCAGATGTGATGATAAAGTTCTCTTTATTACAGACCTACAAAAGGAGATCCATAAAATACTTCTATCTTCTCTTATAAAATTACGATGGGAGCCTGTGGGTTTGCGGAGGATTTGTACCTGTCCCAGGGACATGAGAACAGAGGGATCAAGAGCTTCCACAGACACGGCAGAGGCATTCTCAGCTTTAAACAATCCCACCCAGGGCAGATAAGGCTCCACACGTTGCGAGGAGCAGCTGCCCTCTGCACCGGGCTATCAGATACTAGGCAAAAGAAAAATATTCCTCCTCTTAGCTCAGCAGAAGTTCCACACGTCAGCTCTTTGCTGATGAGCAAGGGCTCCTAATCCCAGCTGCATTCCCTGTTTTAAGGATGAGCGGCCCTGCTCCTCAGCACCCTGTACAACTACTGCTGCTCAAGAGAAGGGGGAGAGCTGGAAGGAAGGGTTACAACATCGGCCATCTCCTAAAAGCCCTGAACAGAAGAAAACCCCAGGCTGTACGACACAGCCCGCGTGCTCCTCAGCTCTCCTAGGCAAGGAATGCACAACATGGACACATCCGGAGGCAGAGGTACAGACACTCTTTAACTTCAGGCTCCAATGAGTTTCTTGAGGAATGCTTCCAGCTGATCCTCGTCCTTTATCCCCACAAACTTATCCACAACGTCTCCGTTCTTCATCGCCAGCACTGTTGGCACTGCCGACACCTGGGGGGCAAGAGAGACAGAGACCCACGTGAGCAGAGGCTGCAAGAAGCCCAGCTGCATCCAGCCCCAAACGGAGCCCTACAGCTGTGCCCATCCGGACTCCATTGCCACAGACAGGGAAACAACTGCAGCCAGCAAAGGACTGAAAGCTTTTTTCTTTGCTAAGGCTTTGCTTCTGAATTGCAGGGACTCTGCTTTCTGAAGCTGAGGGCATTTCGTTGTAAGCAGTGATGAGGGCTCTGCCTGCAGGCCAGGGAGCTGATCCCACACTGCTCAAAGCTGACACAACCCCTACAAAATACAACTAGGCTGAGTCCTTTCTCTCTCCATGGCCTATCTCTGCACTGCTTTATACAGCAGTCTACGTTAAATCCAAACAGCTATTCTAGTTTAAATAACACCTACAATTTAAAAGACCACACCTAATATAAAAGCTAAAGGTAAAGCCTTTTCCCTCTCCAGTACAAGTTCTCCTTCCCTTTTATTCTATCATAAACAGACAAACCCAGATTTTTACCAGGCTGCCTCTCTGACATGACGACCTTTAGACATTTTATGGGCAGGGCAGCATCAGATGAGACCTGCCTTCCTCTCCAGATAGCACGGGAGCTGGAGGAGGGCTCCCCAGCAAGCAAGGCAGAAGATTTCTCCTGTCCCATTTTTCTTCTGCCCCTGCTGATGAGATAAGACAGAAATCCCTCCAGCCAGAGCCCAGCAGGCAGCTGCACTGCACCAGGTGCTATTTTTCTTGTCCAGACAAAGTTTGCTGGGAATTATCGACAGGAACAGCAGTGGAAATGATGACACTCCCTGGGGACTTGCTGAGCGCGTGGAGACAGAAGAGACCTCAAGGATGTGATCACGAGGAGCTGCTGGAGCTCAGAGATGTGGTCAGAACGCTGAGCAGCCAGCCCGCTCACCCCCACCCAGCTCCAGCACAAAGCCTCTCTCCCCCAGACCGCCTCCTGTCCTCACCCTGCCCCTCTGCCAGCCTGTAGGGCCTTCTCTTGCGTGCCCCAGCTGTCCCAGCCCTGCTGCCAGCACGGATCCGCCACGCTCACAAATCCTTCCTGCAGGAAACCCTCCAGAGGTCTGGCTTTTCTCCCAGCAGGAGGCTGAGATGAAAGGGACGTTTTGTTCTTCCTTTCCCGCCCGGACCCGCAGTCTGTCCTCTGGGCTTTGCGCAGTTCCATCTGAGTGGATGGGAGCGCTGGGGCTTCTGCCACCCCGCCAGCCCTGCTCTTCAGCTCCTCCTGGTGACGGGCTGGGGCAGGGCCGGGCTGCTCTGCTCTGACGGCAGGCACCCGGGGGATCTCAGGGACGAGAAGGGACACACAAATACTGCAGTTGACCAGTCCCTTCCTCTCTCAGAAGGGCAAAGCTTCACCGAGCCTCCTCTGGGCTGCAAACTGAGTTCGTACCGAACACCCCGAGGTTTCAGGGCAAGGTGTCAGTGAGGTGGCTGAGAGCAGCAACCCTGTGGAACCCCTGCAGCTGCTCTGTGCTCCGACAGCATCCTTCCTGCCACACTTGGTTTTGCTGCAGGGGTCTGTTCTTGTTTTCACTGCTTGGGAAGCAAACAGCCTAAGAATTACTGAAAAGCAAACTAAGTTATTTCGCCCTTCTTTTTTTGGGCCCGGTCTGCACCGAAACTAAATAAACCTTCTTCATCCTTCAAAGCATTTCCGAAGAAAAAGTCAGGCTGCTTTTGATCAGCACTGACCAAACAGATGAATGTAAGCAGACTTGCAGGCTATTTGTGGCAGCACTCACACTGAGGGAATTCTTTCCCATCTGAAATGGAGGACACCAGGAGTCGGGCAGGAGAAGGCCTTCACCCAGCCATAGCAACAAAGCGCAGCAGGGATGCACTCTGCCAGCAACCAATGTCCCCGCGTCTGTCAGTCCTCAGGGCAGCTCACTTGCTTACATGCAGTGGCAGAAGCAAGGGCTGCTCTTTCCCAACAGGCACCAGGCCAAGGCAAAAAAATGAGCGTAAGGAATTTCAAGAGAAAGCTAATTAAACAAAAATACTCCCTTCCTGCTCTCAAGAGGTCAAGAGCACCAGCAGCAAAAGGCCACAGCTGGCAAGGAATGTTGCTAGGCAAAAAGAGGAATCCTCGGAGAAAGAACATATGTGCTGCACTACCTGGATGGAGGAGGGTGCCTGGGGCTTCTCTGGTCCCAGGAAATGTTCCATATTAGATGGGACTGCTGGGAGCTAAGGGCAGTGAGCAGCAGCATGCAGGCATTCCCCAGCTCTTCCTGGGGGCTCTCTGTTCTGCCCCACACCAAGGAAGCCAGTGGAAAGGACACTGTGCAATCAGGCAGCAAGCTGGGATGTGTGTGTGTGGTCAGGGGTGGGATTCAGCTGCATGCAGAACGGGCAGGACCAGATGTATGCATGACTGCAACAGCAGAGGATGCAGAGATAATCCCCAGGTCCTCTTGCAAAACAAAACTTTACTGTGTCTGTGTGTTAGACTCCAAAAAGAAGCCAGCCCTTGCTTGCAACCTGAACCCTGCCTGCACCTACACCATCAGAGTTGAAAGACAGGCAAACCCTGCAAATAAAATAGCTGTATGCCTGCAGCTTCTCACACACATCCGGTAAGCTGTGCGTGCAGCAGGTAATCGTAGTTGTAGAACACAGGAACTTTCAGCCTCTTTTTCCAGACCTTTCTTCCCATATTTGTGCTCTACTTGCCATTTTCCAGTCATCTGAAATTATCCTTGTGTAATGCTAGCTAATTTGACCTACTGGAAGGCTTGGGACAATACCAGAGTTAAGCTAATAATCTCCATTCTCTTCCCTTAGGATTGTTGCTGCAGAATCTCCCCTGCATCTATTGGGATTACCTACTACTGCTGAAACAGCCTCTTCAACTTGTTCTCACCAGCATCCCTGAGCTGCAGAGCCATCAGGCTGCAATACAGTGAGCCAGCACTCATTCTCCTTGGATCCGGTGTAACTGAGAACATGTCACCACCAAAAAGAGCACAGGAGGCTCTCATGTTCAGCCCACGGAAGCTACAAGTGACACTGGTGGGCAGCAGCTGAGAGGACACTACCACAGCACCAGCAGGAAGTTCTCTCTGGGAAGGAGTGGGAGGAAACAAGCTGCTTTGGCTCCCTCCTCCTTCTGGCACGGCAGAATATGGGAACAGGACAGCGCATCCCCTCCACGCTTAAAGTGATGGCTTGCTCAAGAGTTGGTGTGCAGTTTGCTGGGCACCTTGGGAAGCTTCCTGTGTTAGCCTCAGTCCCAGGGGTGGGGATTTGCCTAGGAGAGGGAACAGCTCCATCTACGTGACATGCAAGTGAAAGCGAAGCACTTCCTCACTTTCTTCCCTGTAAAACAGCAGCAGGATGCTCCAACTCAATACACTGAACTGTCGTTTACAAGAAGAAACAATGGTGGCCAGCACAGTCCTCAAAGGAACTTCTGCATTTCTTCAACTGCCTAATCACTGAGAGGGGTGGGGGAATAATTAAAAACCAAACATGCCAAAGCTGTGACCTTCTCCAGTCACTCTGCTTGCTCCTGGGAGCAAAGTAGTGCAGGGATGTGGGGACCAGGCATGTGAAATGCTAACGTAATCACCGAGGCCCATGCTTGTCAAGAACAGAATGCACACTGCTGTGCTCAGGTGTCCTTTGACCTGCATTCCCCATTTGCCCAAACAAAGTCCATGGCATCTCCTTGTGATGTGGCTTAAGGACAAGACTCTGTCACCCAGCAAGAATGAGGAAAGGAAAGGGAGAAACGGCTGCCTGCGTGAAGAATGTTGCCCAAGAGAGCAACAGCCTGGGGCCTGTTACTTCATGTTCCCTCCCCACACAAGAACAACCTGTGCACACAGTAAAATGCTGCACATGCTGCGTTTACATTGACAAACTTCTCTGTGGCTTAGAGGACACACAGATTTCTGTGTTCCTGCAGATTTAGAGGTGGAGATGCCAGATAAGAGCAGCAGAGAATGAAATCCACTCACTGGAGAGTAACCCAGCGGACCGGGAGCCGGCTCTGGGCTTCCCCTCCCCACCCACACTCTGCTGCGCTGACATCCTCTCTGCAGAGGAATCTGCCCTGCACCACCAACAGCAAGCCCATACTTTTCTGGTTCCTACCTCGTACTCAATTGCAAGGTCTGTGTGATCATCAATGTCCACTTTGGCCATCACCACCTTCCCCTCCTGCTTGGCCACCATCTTCTCTAACCGGGGGCCTAGGATCTTGCAGGGACCACACCACCTAAGGAGAAAGAGGAGAGCAGTCGTGAGAAGAGGTAAGTTCAGGCTGGCTGGGACACCAGTATCTTTAACACTGTTTCACCTCTTCTGTTTTCATCCTGACCTCTGTGCCACAAAACAGCGGTGGCACTTCAACACTGAGTGTAAACATTAACCAGCTCCACCAGCCTTCGCTGTCCCCCATATACCTCTCTCCACTTGTCCCTCCTCTCACACACTGAGCTGTTACCCACCTGATCGCATCGCCACCATGGTGCAAGCTTCAGCTTCAGGAGAATCAGCTCATGCTGATTATCAAACCATAGGCTTCACCTCCACGCGGCAACCTGACCTAGAGCCAGTTCTGGAAGTTTGTGGTCCTGCTTGTGGCAAGGGGTCTTGAATTTGATGACCCTTGGGGCCCCTTCAAACCCAAGCCATTCTGTGACATGCACTGCTAATGCTGCAAAAACTACAGAGATGCAGCAGCTGTTAAAAAGAAAGACCATGGCAACTGTGGCAGATTTTGCAAGGCCCTGCACAGGGAAAACACTCACAGCCTCCTCTAGCGGCACTGGTTAGGAAGATGTGAACTTCCTCAATTGAAGGAAAATGTGAACGAAAGCTCCAAGTGCCCTTTCCATCTAAAACTCATGCTGAGTTCACATTTGTTAGCCTCTCTATGTGCCAGGTGTCCGGGCTTTCAATTATTTGTCCTGCTCTCCCTGGATGACCACTGTTAATGTAAATTTTGGTTTGTTCAGAGCAGTCTGATGGATGTTTCTGTTTGACCAGAATCAGCCACAACAGGCTCATGTGACAGCACTACAGGGCTATGGAAATACCTGAATAAACAAATGCAGCAGATAACACCTAGGAATATTCTTACTGGTAAGAGAGTGACAATATTTTGAATCACAAAACGGTAGGGGTTGAAAGGAACCTTTGTCAATTTCCCAATCCAACCCCTTGCCGCAGCAGGTCCCTAGAGTAAGCTACGCAGGAAAGTGTCCAAACAGATGTTTACTATCTCCAGCTCGTGCCTGTTACTCCTTGTTCTGTCTCTGTGCACCACTGGAAAGAGCTTGACTCCATTCACTGACTGCTGCGCTTCAAAAATTTATAAACACTGATGAGATTTCTCCTCAGCTTTCTTTTCTCCATGCTGAACAGTGCCAGGGCTCTCAGCCTTTCCTCATACATGAGATGCTCCAGGCCCCTCACTATCTTCGTGGCCCTCTGCTGGGCTCTCTCTACTCGTTCTCTGTCTTTTTTGAACAGAGGAGCCCAGAACTGGACGCAGTAATCCAGTTGCAGCCCCACCAGGGCAGAGGAGACAGAAGGACAACCTCACTTCAACTACCAGCCGCACTTTCTGCAATGCACCCCAGGATACCATTGGCATTTTTGTGCACCAGGGCACTACGCACATAGAAAAACTGAATGCCACAACGTGACGCTATCACAATGTGCTCCGAGGGACAGCAACATCAGTTAGTGTCTTTAAGAGGGACTGCACCCCAGCAGCTAACAAAAGACGCTATCAGAACCTCCCAAGCCCGGAGGCACCTGTTGCAGGCTGACGCAACACACGGACCGAGCGGCTGTGGCACAGCCACCCTGCCCCGGGGAGCTCCGTTCTCACCGCCTCTGCAAAGCTCCGGCCTCACTGTGCGCGGCACTTACTGCGCGTGGAAGTCCACCACCACGGGCTTGGTGCTGTTCACCACCCGCTCCTGGAAGTCGCCGCCGTCCTGCACGTTGAACGTGCTGCCGCGGATCGCCGAGCCGCCGAACGTCCGGCCGGGCAAACCCTGCGGGGCCGGCGGCCTGCGTCCCAGGGCCAGCAGCCTCCGCACCGCCAGCCTCTGGGCCATCTGCGAAGAGAACGGAGGGGACGTGAGGTTCACCGAGACCCCCCCCAGAACCCCGGGCTCCCCCCGCCGAGCCCCGGCCCCGCAGGGGCCGCACCCCCAACCCGCACCTTCCCGGCCGGAGGTGACCCCTGCCCAACCACGCTTCCGCTCAGCGGTCCCGCCCCCCTGCGCACTGATTGGCCACCCTCGCCAGAGCGGCGGGCTCTTACTGGCCGGCGCGGCTGTCCGCTGAGGGGAGGATGCGGCACAGCGGGGGCGGGCCCTGAGAGACGATTGGCGGAAGATAACGCCAATCAGCGCCCAGGCCCCACCCCCACCGCGGGGCGAATGACGCCGCGCTCCCATGTTAACATTGTGATATTTATATGTCTATACACTTCAACTTCGTAGGAAGAACATACCCATACAACACGCGTTCGTTAGACAAAGCAGCACGGCAAGCGTCTCACTTCTTCTGTTCCCCAGACTCTGCAAAGCAGGGCCGCAGGAGCTGGGCTCACTGAGGCAGCCCTGCCAGGCCCCGCGAAGCGGTATCCTCTCAGACACCACAGGACTGCAGGCAAAAGTCTATTCTCTCTCTCCCGCCTCTACTTCCCAGAGATCACACAGACATCGCAAGGCTGAGCTCAAAACTTCTCCTCCTCTGCGACTGCAAGGCCTTGGAAGGATCCCTCAGGAAGGGGACAAAGAGGGAGCACTGAAGTGCAGACGGCCACGCAGGCGGTGCCTGTGAGACTTCAGGGTGACAGAGGGGGTAAAAAGAGACAGAAGACAACGAGCGTTTCAACAACATCGAAGTCCACCCCAAACTTTGTTGACAGGACATAGTGCAAATAGGAGAAATATTGGTCATGCTTTATAAAACACAGGGGTAACCTCTCCCTTCTTTGACCCCTGGTTTATGACATAAACACAGACACCATTTTCAGGCAACTCTGACAGAACAAAGCAGGGCCCTCAGCATCACTGGGCTTCAGGCTCTGACTTATCCCTCAGAGCACGCTGGTCCCCTTTGTAACAGCAAGATCTGAGCGGGTCTTTGGCAATGTACGACCAGTGGAAGGGGCTGGGATGGAGGAGGCGTGTAGGACAGGGAAGAATCCCGCTGTGGATCTCTGTTACAGTCTGACTGTCACAACAGCACCTGCAGATTTCCACACGGCGTGAGAAATGCTAGAATTCATCCTTGGCATTAACAAGATGATGCAGAGGACGGAGCGGTACCACGTGATCTCTCAGCAGCTGGTCTTGGGACTCTGGGAGGCTGTCAGGGAGTTTGTCACCTGAGAAGTCCGTGGCAGCGTAATCCTCCAGCAGGCCGGCCTGCACCGCGTGACGCCGCAGACTCTCACTCCCAGCAAGCCCTTGCATCCTTGCATACCCCTGCTGACAGAAGGGAGGCAGCTTCTGACGCGTGAGGGCGAAGAGAAAACAGGATTCTGCCAGGGAAAACATCACAGAAGAAAAACCAGACTCACCAGAGAAGCCGTGTAGAGAACAGTTCACACAAGCTCTCAGAGAAGATTAGAGTTTCCCGCCTGGCACTTTGCCCCAGGTGGCAGCAGAGTACCTGACTCACTGCTGCAAGTATCAGGAGATGCAAGCTGGCACCTCCAGTCTACACTGACAGAAAAAAACATTTGAGTTTTCAACCCTCTGTCATCACCTCTGTACCAGAGAGCTGGTTCTCTGTGTGCCGTGTGGCGTTCCCCCATTATGCTGCCAGAAGGGAGGCAGCACAGGTTCTTTAACTCCCACATCCCATTTTCACTCATCTCGCTCACAGAAACAATCCCACCCATGGTCAATGAGAACAGGTCGGGCACCTGATGGCAGAAAGGAACATCTGGATAACAGAAGAGCAAGGCAAACTACAGCCAGAAAGGGGACTGAACCAAATCACATGTATCCATGAATCTGGATGCACCTGGGTCAGTCCGTTCGTGGAGGTGAGCAAAAATAAAGGCTATTTGGGAACGAACACACAGCACCAGCACTTTCTACTGTCTGGGGAGCGCATCAGGAAAGTGTCACTGACTGTGAGTGTCAGTGCATCACAGGAAGATCTCCATTGTTTGCAGAAGAGATCACTCCTGTCACACGTCCCTCACATTCCCCCTCCTCCTCCTGCATCCTTGACCCTGGGCTCAAATTACCTGCAAAGAAATTGCGCAGGTCCGTGCTGAGGCAGTTCTCCAGGAAACGCCTCAGGGGCAGGATGTGAGCATTCGGGGCTGTCCAGTCCGTCAGAAAATCCTCCACGATGTGGTGGATGGCATCTGGGCGGGGGAGAGGCCAATCTGGGGGACGAAGCCTCACCTCACGCTCTGCCAAGAGAACATTAAGGGAATCTCTCAGAATCAAAACTGCGTTAAAAAGGGCTTGGAAAGCAGAAAGCAAACACAACAGCTGTTCAGTTTTTGTTCTGACCTTCTAATCCCTACGTTACTTTCATTTACAATCCCCTCTGTTAGCCCTGTCCTGAAGAGCCCTGCCACTGCAGAGCTGCCCCTTATCCCTGCCCACAGTATTTCCTGCCATTTCACTTCTCACTCCCGTTCCCTCTGGGTAGACACTGCCAGCCAGGCTCAACTGTGTTCAAGCTTTAACGCTGCCACCGATCACACTGCCTTCTGTGCAAGTCAGCCCAGACTCTGACACCAGGCTTCCGGAGATGAAGATTCAGCACACACATTTCCCAAGGAAATGCGTTCTGAGCGTGTTTGCTGGATAAAACATTCATCTTCAGATGTTTGCTTCTGGCTGCCTCAATCACTGCACGACCTCTCGGACCCGATGGGAGCACAGAAAGCAGCTTCCTTCTGGCAGGAACAAAAAACAGCCCAACTTTGACTGCCAGAACTCTGCAGAACGCACGCGCTGCAGGCTGCAAAGGGAGGCAACATTCATCGCTGCCTCGCAACTCTGGAGACAGCAAACCTGTTTGCCCATCTTCTCCAGTGTGGTCTCAAGTACAATCTGCCTCATTCTGGCAGGACTAATGAAAGCTTTTTTCTTTTCAGCTCACACAGCGGCAGCGAGTGTCTCACAAGATGGATGGCAAGGTACAGCACATTCCAGTCTTCCCAATACCCACTCTGGCTCCCAACTATCTTCGTCTCTCTCCATTTTGTTCTTATCAGATAAGTAACAGAGAGGCTAGAAAGCCTACCTGTTGGGAGGCGCCTGTAGTAGTAAATAACGGGGTGCAAAAAGTTGGACTGCCAGGCATGCTGTGCCTCTCCCACAGCTCGGTTGTAGTAGAAGACATCCTTGTCATCTCCCGAGAAATTCCTCCCGTACTCCATGACGACAACAAACAGCCCAGCAGGAGCCTTTCTCCCAGTCTGTGTTTCCAGCTCGGCCAAGATTCCAACTGGGTACTCTTCCAGGTATTCAAATTCTGTGGCGTTCCTACGAATTGCAACCACAACTGTAAAACCTTTCTACCACAGAAAGGCTACCTGAGATCTAAAAGTCCTTCAGCAGATTGAGGTTAAGGCCAACGAATATCATATAGTAATCATTTTTAGTCACTATAGGTCTGGGTTGGGCTTGATGCAGAGCTTACAAAAGCTGCATATACTGTCACAAGACTTCATTCTACTCCCAGACTCTAAAATCCTCTCTCCATTAACACTGCCCAAAGAAAGCCTTTTCTACTAGGGATGGTAAAAGAGAACATAAATCAGGAAGGTCTGCACCTTCTCAGACTTTTAGGAGAAAATAATCTGCAGAACTAAGTAGAGCAGCACCTGCCACGGAAGTGGTACAGGTTTTGAGGTGTCTGCCTGTGTAACACCAACGGCAGCAACGTAACAATTTCTGTCATGGCACCAAGGGCAATGCCAGTGAAGAAAAAGAAATGAAACAGCGGAGTGCAGTGCCGGGAATAATTGCTCACTCACTCACTCTCTCAGCAGTACGATGTCAGCCAGGACACTGAACATCTGGTAGAGGCCTGAGGCCTCGTTCACCCGCTTGATGATGGAGTTGGTCAGCTGTGTAATAGGGTAGACCGTGGATGGCCAGGGGACACCATGGTGACGGTTTTCCAATAGGCGGTGGACTGCACGAGCTAAGACATTGAGAGAAACAAAGAGAGCTTATTTAAAAACCCAGGCTTACACGTTTGAAAAAAATCTGATTGCTCGGCTGCACACAGATCCTGGCAGGACACGATGAAGAAGCTTAACAGCTCATCCCACCCAGATCACTACCAGCTGCAGCGGAGACGCCCTCAGAAAGCTGATGTGATGCTGAGTGGCTGGCGAGGGGGCAACGGGTCCCTGGGGATATTTCATTACTTCTGAGCAGCTCTGTAATGATAAGGGTGGACGCACACACAAACAGAAATTCTCCCTACTGCTGAAAGTTGCTGGGTTTTAGCACTGAAGCACAGACCTCTCACCCACAGCCCGCCACGAGGCAGAGCATCTGCCAAGCAGAAATTTACTGTTACATAAATAAGAGACGGCGGGCAAGAGAGACACAAGACAAAACAAAGACAGACAGCCAAAGACTTCAGATATGACCCCAAGGCACTTCTATGGCCTCTCCTCCCCTTCAGACTATGCAGCTGCAGCTTGGCTATGCTTTGTTATTCTTACTGCCAGCACAAGATGAAGGGTCACCCTTCTCTAGCACTGAGCTATGAATTGCTCCTTGGAAGGCAGTGCTGAACCCCAGCCCGTGCCCTTTCTGTAAGCCCCAGTACTCACTTGTGTACCGAAAGCCATGGATGAAACCCCCAGCAGATTTCCTGAAGTCAATGGAGTGGCTAGCAGTGCCAAGAACAAAGAGCCCCCGAGTGCCTCTGGACTCGTAACTGGGTTTGATCTGAGGATATTTGCTTTTATTCCCTCTTCCTGGCATCATTCTGAGGGATCTGATGTGCGAAACAGAAGAGCAGGCTGTCAGGAAGGGCAGGGGTGGAAAAAGAAAGAGGGTTTCTGATAAGGCATATATTACATGGCAGCCACAGCAAGACACTGCCCCATGCCTCTGCTGCCTGCAGTGGAACTCACTACCTTCCCAAGAGCATAAGCTCAGCAAGGATCTTCCAGAAGACAAGGATGTTCCTCTTGAGCTAGCTGTGGCCACCACCAAATTCCAGCCTGAGCCACAGACAGTGAACTTCAGGTCATAGTAAAGTTAACAGTACCATTTTAAGCTGAAGAATGTATTAGGATATAAACAAAGGTGGAACAAAAACGGCATCCTTTTCCCGCAACATCCAAGTCCCAGCACTGCCACTTGCTCATCCCTACAGTCTGCTGGTCAGAGGGCAGCAGCACACACATTCCTACTGGGACACAATCACAGCTGCAGGGCAAACGCAGGACTGTGAAGCACCAGGTAACCTGGAGCACATGGAGGCCTGGGCAATGCTACCAACAGAAGAGCTGTGATCGCCCTACCCGGCCTTCTCCTCCCCTTTGCCCTGGCCCATCATCCTCTTGCTATAAACATGTTCTTCTCCAGACACTGGTTCTGCCTCACCTGTTGTAGATAGAGAAGTCGAACTTCCAGCCCAGGCAGCGGATGACACGGTCGTAAGGTGCGCGGGTAGCAAAGTTATCCAGTTCATCCTGAGGGAGGGTGACCCCATCGATGCCTGCGCTGGTGTTGCTGTTCTCCAGGTAGAACCGGAGCGTGATGTGCAGCTTCCCTTTTTTGTCCTTGACAATAGCTAGATCTTCCAGGTCACCCTCCAGAAGTCCATCCAGAGATTTCAGCTGGTAGGTATCCAGGAGACCATTGTTAATTGCTCTGCAAAGAAAAAGGAAGGACGAAAGGCTAATGGGCACAGTGGGATCCAGGGTTTGGTCGCAGCTCCTGCAAATGGGACAAGCTTCCCAGGTGTGCCTCAGGGCTTTGGTGACACAACCCAGGCAGTGCCGATCACTGCCATTGCTGTGAGCCATCAGCATGCTCCTCAGTGTGCCTCAAACAAATGAGAGGGGAGCTCTGCCTCCTCTGGCCCTGTTCCCGAGCACTCATTAATGCCTTAAATCTCACTGCATTCCTGCTGTGTACAGCAGCACTATTAGCTCCGCTGAAAGACAGCCAGGCACAGAGGGTGTACACAGCATGCTGACAATCAGCTAGGAAGTCCGCAGCGGAACAATTAACCACATGTGGGTCTCTGACCCCCAGGCTCACTCCAATCAAAGTGCTGCCCTTGCGTGATGCAGTCAACCTCTGAACTCTTTTTCTTGATTGCAAGCGAGGGACTAACTCAGGAGCCAGCACTTTTTAACGACACAAAATCCATAGGAACATCTTCCTGTTTCATACCACTCATCATGCAACCTGGGCTACGATAAACTGAGGAACTAGAAGTAAAAGTACTCATGTTTCCTCCTGCTCCAGTCTGGCTGGTCTCATGAGCAAGCAGCTGCTCTCACTTGCTTTTGCTCCAGCTGCATTAAGAAGAACTGTTTCGTACCTCAGATCCCCGACGTAGTGGGTAGCCCAGGAGAGGCGCACGCGGGACCGGCTCACCATGTGGATGAAATTTGTGACACCCAGAATGTTTTCTGCTGTCTCAAAGGCCGAGTTCCCTCGGCCCAAGATCAGCACGGTTTGGCCGGCAAAATCCTCTGGGTTGGTAGACACCGTCTCATAACCCTCAACGTACTCTGAACCAGGGAAGTTTACCACATTGGGGACCCACGTGCCAGTGGCAACCAACAAACAGCTGCAAAAAGAGGGACAGCATTAGGGAACGTAAGCACTGCAGGAATCAAACTGTCTTTCCATCTCATTGCTCTTAACACAGTGGGAAGTCCACCCCTATAGCCATGACCCATCAGCTGACCAGGCTGACTGGTGCTGCATACATTCCAGTTTCAATAAAAACCTCTCCCTGGCTTCACCTCATGAGCTGCTCCTACCTTCCTGACATTAGGGTGATGAGGAGGGCTCCTAAGGGCGTTAGGTAGCAAAAGTCAGCGTGGATGCAGTACTTACAAGCTCTTATTTCCTAACCTCCTTCAGCTGTTTGTGGATGTGCAGTGTTACAACACATGCTGTATCCTCCAAAGAGCACAGTGGAGGGCCACAAAGATGATAAAGGATGTGGAACTCCTCCCTTATGAGGAAAGGCTGAGAGACCTGGGTCTGTTCAGCCTTGAAAATATAAGACTCAGAGGAGATCTGATCCACATCTATAAATATCTAAGGAGCGGGAGGCAAAGGGACGAGGCTGGACTCTTCTCAGCAGTGTGTGTTGATAGGATGAGGGGTAATGGCCACAAACTGAAGCACAGGAATTTCCACACAAATGTGTGTGGGAACTCCTTCACAGTGCAGTGACGGAGCACTGGCACAGGCTGCACAGAGAGGTGGTGGAGTCTCCTTCTCTGGAGACGTTCCAGACCCGCCTGGATGCCTACCTGTGCAACCTGGGCTAGGGAGCTGCTTTGGCAGGGGGGCTTGGACTGAATGATCTCTAGAGGACCCTTAAAACCCTGTTGTGACCGTATGAATACCAACATGTTTCACAGGTAGATGTCAAGCTGCATAAAAATTATTCTGATTCAAAACATGCGCTGCCTTTTCATGCAACGGAACAAAAGCCATTTTTAAGAGGGATGGAAAATAGTTTTAGTATTTTAAAACAAATATGAGTTGCAACAATGTTAATTGTTAACATAAAATCTAAACACAGCAGTGCTTTCATAGCTCTCTGTATAAGCGCTTGCCCAAATATCATGGTAATTCTTACAGTTCATAAGGAAGAAGCAAGCAGCAGAACCAAGCAGCAGTGTCTGCTCACAGAGTTCCTTAGAGTAACTTGCGGATGGTGTGTGGGTGTGCCATGCTGTTCTGCCCCCTCCCAGCCTGCCAGCCAGCACACCTTCAAGTGACAGTCAGCGTGACCGGCTGTCGTAGATCTGAGGCTCTCAAGAGCTGAGAAATACACTCCATATGTTCTCAAGTAAATTCAAGAGGGCTTTTAAGAACGTGGTTGAGCAGCAGTGTGGGAAGTGTGTGTGAGTGTGACAAGGGCCATTCAGGGGTGTATCCTGCTTGTAGGCTTCACTGAAACGTAACGTCATAGAATCACGAAGGTTGGAAAACACACCTAACATAATCTAGTCCAGCTTTCAACTCATCACCACCATTACCACTTTGGAGAATGCTGAAGACAGAGCTGAATGGTTGAAAGGAACTTCAGAGACCATCTAGTTCAACACAGCCCCCTCAGCCCCACTGCTCCCCAGCTCCCTCTTGCTGCTTCTGAGCGAACCGAGGCTTTCAACGAGTCGGGCCACTCTTTTCAATGCAGCTTTTTCTAAACGTGCGTGGATTAGCTGAGGTGAAAACCATCCACATCAGCTTATGTACCGACCCCGCCAGGTGAGGTATCACTGTGAGAGGCAACATCCTGCCAGCAGCCACTGCTTCTCCCCAGCACCCCACTCACCGCTGCGGTGACCCACCCTGAGCCAGGCTGCAACCTCTCGGCTTCAGCAGGCGCTCAAGCATCCTCTGAGCAACCAGAGGCTGCCGGCCGTGCTTCGAGCAGAGGGCTCGCACCAAACCACCTCAGACTATCCCACGAGCGAAAGGACAGCCACGTGCCCATTACCTGCACTTGTAGCTCCGCCTATTCTGGTCGCTCAGCACGAAGTAGTGGCCGTGCCACGCCCGCGGGTCCTTCTCCAGCGTGACGTGCACAACGGCGGTGTCGTAGCGGACGCGCAGCCCCAGCAAGGCCGCGAAGTCCTCGAGGTAGCGCACCATGGCGTCGGCGTGGGGGAAGAAGTGCCTCGAGTAGCGGCGGAACAGCAGGCGGGGCTCGTGGCTGAGGAGCGAGTTCCAGTCGTGCCGCAGGTTGAACTCGCTGTTGGACTTGCCCGTGTGCCGCTTGTTGATGCTGATCAGCTTGCGGTGCCGGGGGTAGATGGCGAAGAAGCTGCCGGGCGCGTGGCTGCGCTCCAAGACCACGTAGTCGCGGCCGGCCCGCTGCAAGAAGTAGGCGGCCTGCAGGCCGGCGGGGCCGGCCCCCAGCACGCAGTAGTCGTGGTAAAGGAAGGCGGCGGCGCCGGCCGCACACAGGGCGCTGAGGGCGAGGCGCAGGAGGAGGCCGCGGGCCATGGCACGGCGGCGGCTGCCGGGACAGGAGCGGGAGCGTCGCGGCGCGCAGCGCAGCCAACATGGCGGCACCGCCTCCCCTCAGCGCCCGGCGCGCGTTGGCCCCGCCCCCGCCGGGCGCCGGCCAATCGGTACCCGCCGCTCCCCACCCGCCCGCCCCACCCTCACCCAATGGCGCGCGGGGCGTGGCCGCCGCGTCCCGCCCGCAGCCGCACCTGCACCGCGGACCCGGCCCGCGCCGCTCCTCACGCGCCGGCGTGAGCGCACCAGGCCCGCCGCTGCCCCGCGCCGCGTCACGTGACGCCGCCTCCGCGCCGGACCACGTGGCGGAGGGCGGAGCTTAAAGGAGCAGGCGCCCCGCCAGGCGCTCTCATTACTACTCGGGCAGCCCCCCTCCCCCGCTCGCCCTGCCCCACACAGCACACAGCACCGCGCTGCAGAGACAAGCCACTTTATTCCGGCTTCTTCGCCCATTCAGCTATTTTCCAGCGGGGCCTGGTGCAGGGAGGCGGCCAGGCTCGGCGCCCGGCGCTCAGCTCTCTTCTTCTGCAAGAGAAAGCACGGTGGGGCCGATGCGGCAAGAGGAAAAAGCCACACTCACCCCAATTTAATCCGGATCACTGCCCCTCCCCTTGCTATGGGAACGCCCCGCGCAGCAGGAGCGGGCAGTACGGGCTCCACTGCTGCCAGAGTTGTTTTATATCACGTATTAGAGTAGTGGAAAAGAAAAATCCAAATCCCGAACTGAGGGGCTGCAACTGTCTGAAACTGATCAGAGTTCCAGTCCTGGCCAGGCTGAACACAGCTAACTTGGCAAGCTTTGGCTCCTGTGCTCTGAGCCCATGCACCCTCCACACCCCCAGCCCTCCCTCTCTGCCCATGCGTAGGCACAACCCCACTTCTTACAGTTTTTTTCTTCCCATTCAACATTCCAACTCTTCCCAGCACCCTTCTTCCATCACCTCCTGGGGCTGCACCTTCCCCAGCCTCTCATCACTACACCAGTTACCTCTCAGCCTCACCCCACGTTCCCCTTTTCATCCAGATCACTTAAAAGCACAAACCCTTGAGCTTGCTACAAACCTTCCTCTTCCTCCTCCTCCTCTTCATCCTCCTCATCCTCATCAGAGCTGAAGGTGCCATCGGGCAAGCTGTAGATTCGGATCACCTGTTTGTTGGGGTCTTTGAGGATGAGGTACTTCCCCTCATCCAGCTTCATGCAGATGTCAATGACACAGCGCAAGATGCCCCAGGCGTTCTCTATGCTCAGGTTGATCTGGCTGGCAAACTCATTGGGCTTGAACTGCTGAGTGCCCAAGATCACGTGGCGGGCAGAGTCCTTCACATGGTAACGGGACACGTACCTGGTGGGTGAGAAGGAAGAGGAGTAGCAGGGGGTCATTTTAGCCACCGAAGTGACATAAAAAAAAACACCAGCAAGACTGGTTTGCTTTTGTTTTCCAGGCAGGAAGAACCATCCTAACTACCCAACGCTGAAAGCTAAGAGGATTTCCCAGCCACAAGCTGTTGCCATCAGTAGCACAACTGGAATCCTCCCACTAGCCCAAATCTGATGGAGAGGTAAAGAAGTAGTGCCACAGATAAAAACTAAGCAACTGCATGATTACTGGGGAGCCTGGACTTCAAACACATCTCATACCCAAGGACAGAATACAGAACTTCAGAACCACCAGAACTGAGCCCTTTTCATTACCCCCAGCTATTATTTTTGTTCACAGGTAAGATTATGCATGCTCTGTGTTGGTGCTGTGCCAAAAAACCACAGAAAAAAAACAACACTCTGATCTGGTTTTCTGCAAAACTGGATGACTGACAGAAGGCAGCACACACAGCAGCTCATTCAGGCCATCAATAACAAGGGACAGACTCAATCAGTTTTAAACTGACAGTTCCAAATGGGCTGTGGTGATACCTCCTCCTCCACTCAGATTCTCAGTAATGGTGCACTGAGGACCTCAATCAAACTCCTGACAGGTAGCACGGTCACTGCATTTATTTCCCTTGTTGGCAATTTCAGCAAATAGGCTGGGAATGGCAGATGCTGCCTGCTTGTCACACACACGAGGTCTCACAAGGTCAGCCACAACGGAGGGCACATCAATCAGATGCTGAGGGGAAGCAGTTAAAAGCTAAGGCCTGGGTCACAGCTGGCACATTCACTGAAAGCTTTACCCACTGCTGCTCAAACCACGACACAATTTTATGATCATCCAGATTCCATCAGCAGTTCACTATGACACAGAGTGTGTTAAACCACAGAGAATGCACCTGAAAAGTATTTGGTGTGAAAGCCTTGTCTTACCCGAGTTTTAGATATTCTGATCCAGCCAGCAGTGCACAACATGTCCAGCGAGCTAATTTGTAGCTGTTGTTTTTCAGCTCTGTGGCAATCACAGCTCCTCTCTGTGAGTCAAGCTTCTGGCGCCAGTCTACTCCATTGCAATACTAAGAGGAGAATCAAAAGCAGGGTGAACCTAACAAGCCAGCAGCAATTATCTCTTCAGCCATTGCACAGGGAAGCTTCTTCTACCTAAACTATGACACCATAACTAGGGAATGCAAACCTCTACTTGCACAGAGAACCCCTGCACTGGAAAGGGAGAAATGCAGTAGCAATGGCTAGGAAATTAAGACTGTTAGGGACAGTTAATGAGGGCAGCACTGATAAAGATCAGCTACTGCACAGAGCACTTGGGAACAAGAAGAGGGTTCAAATCAACTACCTCACACCTAGGCGAGGCTCAATAGCACTACTAGTCCACCAAAGCTTTGCACCTTTGATGGAAGGTAATAACCCAGGGGACACCACTAGATGTTTGTCTCATCTTGCCTGCTATACCTGGCATGTCAGGCAGCAGTGAAGCAGTTAGAGCTAGGTTTGGGATCTCGTTCTTCCTCACCCTGGAATCCCATTCGTTCAGTGTTTTGATGTTGATGAAGGACACTTCGCCGTTAGCTCCTGTCATCACTCCGTCGTGCTCGCAGCGGACAATGAGATCTATGTCATCTCCCAGCTTCCACCTTCGGTACCTGCAAGCACACAGTCCGGCCGGTCATTTCTGATGCCGGTTCTTTTCCAATCTTTCCAAACACTCAGCAAAATCCTTTCATCTGTACACCGGTTTTGACTGTTTTTCCCCCACAAACCACAATGACACCCTAACCCGTGCCGAAGCTGGGAATAAGAGGGAGATCAACACACCTGTAGGCAACAGAAGCTACTTCGTTCTTATCCATGTCATCCTCCACAAAGGGGTTTGGGTTGGGAAACTTGTATTTCTCCTTTCCCTGCGTAAGAAAAGCTTATTAGTAAACAAACAAGCAAAATAAAACAAAACACAAAACTTTTGAGCTCTCCTCTTGGACGAATACTCTTATAGTGACAACAGCTGACTTCCCTTGCAAAGAAAGAACACTAAAAAAAAAAATAATTAAGAAAACTGATGAGAATCCTCATCTCTGTGGAAGTTATTTCCTTGTAAGTGTTACTGCTCTTAGTACTTCAGCTTTAACAAACGCATTCAGAAGCCTGTCTGCTCGCTCACCGTAAGGAATCCCACCTGTTTCAAAACTGAGGTAACAGTGCAAAGTATCTTTACCAACTTAAACGCTTCTGTGCTGAGCAGCTGCATTAAACAAGTCTGAATAAAGTCTTATCTCCAGACCCTCCAAAACTCAGACCCTACTGCCCAGGCCTACTCAACCTTACCATCCTCAGACACTGCTGGGAGAAGTTATGGTTGATGTATGTTGCTTCCATAGCAAGGTTGCGTGGAGAATTAAAGGAGTTGCCCTCCTCCTGCGGTGGTTCATTAGCTGTTTCACTCACTGTCAGTAGGTCTGAGGAGAAAACCAGTCACAAGCTGTTATAACTGGGGAGAACCTACATTGGCTTCAGTGAATCACTACAGCCCATGCTGAAATAAATCAGTGCTGGAAGTACTCTCGCTGTTAGCAACATATTGCAGCAATCAGTTTGTTCCAGGTGCCTCAGTCTCCACACTGAGACACAGAATAAATAAAAAAAAAAAAACCAAACACAAAAGCATAAAGAAGACTAACAATGATAACAGATTTCTTTCAAGATTTTTCCTCACCAAAATCTGAATTGTCCCTCTTGTCAAAGAAAAGCTTGGATCCAACTCTCTGGACAATGATGTCCCAGGAATACACAGAGCGAGTGCAACTCATCAGTGTGGCCAGGATGGCATCTGTGGCAAACACATTCCCTTGAGTCTTGGCCAGCTATGGATACAGAAAACATTATGTTTCAGCAGCACATACTGACATACCTTTCCTTTCCCAGCCAAGATCAGAATTGTTAGGAAACCAGATTGTGAATTTCCTCTTACATACTGAGAAAGATAGACTGCTGGATACGCTGCTGACAGCTTTGCTAAGTGTGGAGTACTACCTTGCAATCCAGGCTCATCCCTGCTCAGGCAAGGAAAAGGAAACCTACTACAGAACGTTAATCTGTTCAGAGAGGATGTGGTTCCTTACTGCTGGCAGAATCACAAAGAGCAGTCCCTGAGCATTCCTCATCTCCAAAAAGCTGAAAACTCTAGAAGCAGGTTTCCAGCACTGAAGTTCCTTTTCCAGCACTGCCCAAGTACTGGTTTGTTTGTCTTTCCAGAACTACAGGTTTTCCTTAGCCAGTATTTCCAGCATTGCCTCAAGTGTAAGGAAAATAGAAGAGAGCGCTTTGTTTCCCCTTTGTAAGCTGAGAGATGCGGATTTTTTCCTCTTTATCTTTGGTCTGACTGTGACAGGTCCTAAAGCACAGCACACAATGAAAAGCACACTCCAGGATTTGACAAACCAGTGAAAATACCTTTCGGATAACGGGGTCATCAGTAGTAGTGACCGTATGGAAGATGCGCTTAATGCTCCGCAGCAGCTTCTCATTCCTCGTTGTGATGCGGTCAAAGGCTTTGTCATAGTATTCTAGGGCTCCACAGCACTCTCTATGTGAAAGAAAGGGTCATTCTGATCACACAAATACCTCCACTGATAAACCACAAAGGACTGACGGAATGGTTGGGTGTTCTACTACACACTCTGGGCACTGGATACCTCAGATAGGAACACTGCGACTGAGCCAAGAGAGCCCTTGGATTTTGAGCAGCAAGAGAACCAGTCTGTTTTAGGAACTCACATGTCCTGTGGCTCTGACACCTCCAGGTAGCGCATCTTCATCAGCCGTGGGAAATCCATTTCTTCTTTCACCTCCCAGTCACTGCGAACTTCCACAGAGGAGTCACGAGGCTTCTGCTGCGCAGCCAGAGGTGAAACAGGTCAAGAGAGAGAAACACACACAGCACATCAGGATTTGTGCAAGACAAGCTGCCTCATGAGCACAGCCAGAAAAAGACTAAGCCATCACTGGGGTCAGGAAGTTGGCTAGTTTACCTGTGACTTCTGATCCCATTTCTGCCTCACTCCAAACTGCTTCTGAAACTTCTTCTGGAGACGCAAACGGTCCCTAAAATGACAGATACGTGAAAAGCCATTACAGGAAGCTCCTGGTACAATAAGTTTCCTGCCACGACGACTCCTACACCTCCAAACCATCACCAGTGGAACAACACTTTTAGGCACCAAGCCACTGAAATATTTACTGAGAATTCTGTTATCAAAATGCCTGAAGCATTAAGAGCTTTGTTCTTTATCAGAACACCCTTTACACGTGACTTAATAACTACAACACAGTTTTCAGGAAGAGTACACCCTTCTTTAAACTCTCACACGCTTATGTCCTAAACTTGCTTCAAGATTTCTCCTAAATTTTTAAACAGCTGCTTGAAATCCGTGCTTGTAACTACCAGTCACATCAGCGAAATTTAAAATATCCTGAAATTCTTCACTAGGAGCTTCAGTGGATCCTGCTACAGTAACTTAAATTATTGATCAACACCGTGTTCACACACTCCAGAAACAAGTGCAGAACGCCTCTATATGAAACCCGCACCTCTCTTTCTGCTTGGCACTCTTTGGCAGTGTCTGCATGCTGAACTGCAGCATGTTCCGACGGTCCTTGTCTCTCCGAAGGTTTCTCTGCAGAAATGCAGCGAAGAAAAAAAGACATTTTAGCGGCAAGGTAATTCATTCTGTACTGCTCAATCTCTCTCTTGAGCCTGTTTCTGAAAGCCACAGTCACCTGTGCAAATCGCATGCGATTCCTCTGGTATGCTGTTTTCTGTGTCCGTGCTGTATCCACCAATTGGAAGCTAGTCTCATCCTCCTCATGGAAATAGGCATACTGACTTCCACCACCAAACTGCGATGAGTACTTGTCTGGAAATAAAATAAATCATCTTGCTATGAGCTTAGTTAAAAAAACTATGTCACTCCATCCCCTTGAATTCTCCCTAGTAGCCTTTACTCAAGTCTAATGCACCAACTGGGACTCCTGCATTAGGATACCACACATTTCCTCCCTGTTCTGGGCCTCCCAGAGAAGCACCAGTCAGCACACAGTACAAACCCACAAGGAAACCCCTAAGGACAGGGAGAGCCCCGCAGAGCTCTCCCAGTGGTGAGACACACATCTGAAATTAAGAAGCCTCCCCTGCTGAGGTGTGCAGGCAGCCGGTAGAACCAGTGTGAAGCATGAAAGCAGGTATGACACCTGAAGAAGACTGTGCACAAAATAAATGTCAGGAACAGCCAGCAGACAGCACGTACTTGTGTATCTTTTATCCTGATATGTGGCTCCCGTCCAATCTGCCACCTAAGGACAAGCATAAACAGTCAAAGTTAAGTGAGCGTTAACATGGTCTCTGATTTTATACATGCAGGACCTCAAGGAGCAAAAGGAGGTATTGCTGTATACTCAACTCCCACCTGTTTGTGAGCTCTGCAAAACCCTCACAACTGACAAAGTGCGTGAAAATCATATAACGCCATATCTCAGAATGGACTGGGTTGGAAGGAGCCTTAAATTATCTAAGCTCTACCATGGGCAGGGCTGCCCCCTACCAGGCCTGGCTGCCCAGGGCCCCATCCAAAGTGGCCTTTAAAGCCTCCTAGAATGAGACACCCAGAGCTTCTCTGGGCAGCCTGTGTCAATGCCTCACCGCCCTCTGAATGAAGAGCTGCCTCTTAACATCCAATCCAGCTCTCCATGCTCATAGCTCAGTGGAGAGGCACAGGAGTTCGCTCAGCAGCAGCACACGGCAGTACCTTGCCCAGGCGGTCCCCTTTGCTGAAGGGCTGGTAGGGCATATCCTTGAACTGCTCGGGGACGGCGCACGGGCCCCAGCCCGAGGGGTTGTCCTGGATCACGGGGGTCACGAACTTCGCCATGGCTTCACACCTCTGCGGGGAGCAAGCAGAACGTTCCCTCAGCGCCCGCCCGCTCGGTGCCACCGCGAGGGGAAGAAAGGGGGCACGGAGGAGGGCGGGGGCCCCGGCCCAACCCCACCGGAACCGGCGGTGATGCCGGGGCGGGGCCGACGGGTCGCGCTGCCCGCAGGCCGGTCCCGGTAGGGCGGCGGAGCGGGACGGGGCGGCCGCGGCACCCCCTCACCTGCGCGGCCACGTTACGGCCCCGATGACGGCGGATACGGCAGCGACGGCGGCGGCGGCCGGCGAGGAAAGGCCGCGCGCAGCCCCGTCCCGCCCTTACCGCGTCAACACCGCGCGACGGCTGTGCCGCCGAGCGCCACTGTCGTAAAAGAGAAAACGCGGGGAGCGGAGCGCGACTGCCGTAAAGTGCGCAGTGCGCCCCGCTGACGTCACGGCCGCCATGGAGCTGCAGGGGCGTGGCTGGCGGCGGGGCTGGTTCTGGGTGACCGTGCGTCACAGAGGGTCGTTACATTTGGAAAAGACCTGTGAGATCATCTGGTCCAACCTCCAGGCCACGCCCACCGTGCCCACTGAGCGTGTCCTCAGTGCCGCATCCACGCGGTTCTGGAGCAGCTCCGGTGGCAGTGACGGCAGCAGCTCCCTGTGCGGCAGCTCCCTGTGCAGCCTGTGCCGCTGCAGCACCGCTCTTCTGGGAAATAAGTTTTTCTTAATATCCAACCTGAACCTCCCCTGGTGCACCTAGAGTCCATTCCCTCTCGTCATATCGCTGTTACCTGTGGGCAGAGGCTGACCCCGCCTCACCGCACCCGCCTTTTCAGGTCCTTTCCAGATCAGTGAGGTCTCCCCTGTGCACCTCAGTCCGAACAACCCCACCTCCGTGGGAGAGTGCTTCTTCCCATTGCATGGGAGCGAAAGCAAAATCCCAGCAGCAAATCTTAGATGTCCACATCCAAGTCCGGAACTGTCCCTTCCCCTCAAAAGAGCAGGATCCAGTTTAGAGATGTCTGCAGCTCACAGGCTGAAGCCCAACTGCAGAATTTTCCTTGTCATCTTGCGCCTTAGAGTCTACATTAATATTTTTTAGGCAGAGCACCAGGCATTTCTTCCTTTATTTACCGCGTTTAAATCCTCCTCGAGAAATAACCCAAGCAGTCTCTGCTTTGCCAGGAGGCCGTGCCATTAATCAGAAGTCAGATTATTAAAGCAGTTTTGCCCGCTAGCGAAAAGAAAAATCCATTTACAGAAACACGCTTTATAAAATACCATTTGTAACTCTCTCAGGTAAACAGCCTTCGTGGAGACAAACATCAGTGCTGGAACAGCTCTGGATACAATAAACTCAACCTGAGCTTAGCTACGTTCAAGTCCTGCTTAGGAAACATAAAAGGAGCAGGAAGTCTCAGAGAGGAAACGGGACTAGAGAGTGAATGGATGAAGAGAAAACAACTAGACTCATAAACCTAAACCTTGCATTTCCCTCGCTCACTTGTTCCCTTACAATCCTGTGTGAGGTGCTGAAAGGCAAGTGAAACACTTCTGCTGCCTGACGAAGATTGCTTGCACTTCAGGCCCAACCCCTCAGGCTGCTGCGTCTGGGAATGGAGCAGGGTATAAGCGTTCTTCAGAAGGGAAGACAAGCACAGGGAATGGCCAGCACAGAACAAATACTCCTCTGGGCACAGCATAACCTACCAGTTTCTTATCAGGAAGAAAAGCTTCAGTTGTAAGAAAAATCCAGCCTTGAGGAAGGTGAGGTTTGTTCCTCCGTTTAAGTAGGACTTACTGGAAGAGGGGACAGGGTGGCTTTGACTCGCTCTTATTTAGCACAAGACCCTCTCATCTCCTGTCCTGGGCTGGAGTCAGAGCTGTGCTGGTGTCAGCTCCAGCGCCGTTTCTGCAGAATGATTTGCCATCCGGCCGTTGGCTGTCATTAACAGCACGTGAGACACACAGAGTCCCAGAAAAGTGCTGACTTTGCTCAAAATACACTCGCTCGCAATCACTTGATCTGTGATCCATAATTTCAGTTAATCAGTTAATTAATCAGTTAATAAGGCTAATCACTTTTCCCTGGAAGATGCTTATGAAACAGCCAGGATAAATTGCTTCCATCTGGTTCTGCATTCTTGTCTTTTGCTTCTCCATTTCTGGGATATACAGTGGTGTTTTCAGACCCATAAAAGAGAGGTTTTGTTCCAGCGCTGTGGCTGCTCCAGTCCAAAGCCTTTGCAGCCATCCCATGGCACCATCCCTCTGAGGCATCCACCTCCCACAGCAGCTCAGGACTTCTCCGAGAGCTCTGTGTAGCATGCCAGGCTTGTCCTGCTGAGCAAGTGCAGTATGCAGCTCAGGCAGTTTGCTTTCCTTCTTGCATGACCACCTTTTTACTGCAAGAGGCAGCCTAGCACTGGAAGACTAATGTTCACATTAAACCAGTAGTTCCTTACTTGATTCTTACAACAAACATGTCAAAATAGCCAGTTTTTTTTTTTCTTTTTTTCTTGTTTCTAACTAAGCAACAAACACACTGCATGCCTGTACCATGTATTTAGTTCCCACTGTCCTGAGTTCCTTGGCAATCCCAAAGAAAAGAGTCATCAGCCCTGACACCTTCCTCAAACTCAGAAGTCCAACATTTCCAAACCTCTCAGCTCAGACTCTTTTTCTGAAGTCTTTGTATTTGAAGTGGCAGAGCTCACTGCTGGCTGCTGACTTCTCATTGCAGCCCACCATTGGTGTGCGCAGCAGCTTCCTACTTGCTCAGCATCACTGGAGGCTCATGGTTTCCATCGCTCTCTCTGTGTCCACAGATTGGGAAGCCGTCCTTGCTCTTCACATCCCATCATTCCCATTGTGCTTTTATCTGCCTCCTCGATCTGCTACTTTTTCAAGCCAGGTGCTTCGCTGCTACATTTTTTTTCCAGAGTGAAACAGCCATGGAGCAACTCCCCATGCTGTGAATCTGGTTTGCAGTTTGCTGCCTGTGCAGCCTGGTGGGGCTGGGAGCAGGTGACACCTGGAAGATTTGCTGTGTGTGCTGGGAAGGTCTGAGCAGGGAATGTGCTGAGTTCATTCCTGGTTGGGGATCTTGCTTTCAGTGCGAAGCTTCCTCTGTCTACTTGCTCCAGCTATGCCAAGTGCTTCCCACATCTGTTGGGTCAAACTGTTAATTACCTGTGAAGGTGGACAGAAGCCTGACAAGAGCAGGCTTCCCTGCCTTTAGAAACTGTATTGCTTTTGCTCTGGGCTCAGAGCCTTGCCCTGCATCACTCGCTTCTTTCATGCTGCTATGAAAAGGCTTGAGCAGAGCTTCCTGGAATTTAGGATGCACCCCAAAATTATCTATTCTAGTGCTGCTTCTTGCCTGGCTTTGGCCATTTCTGTCACTAGTGTTGGATCTGTCCCACAGCACCCCTAGCTCTGAGCATCAGGGCTTGGAGCACATGCACCATCAAAGACGCAACGTGCAGCACGCTCCATCCTCAGCTGCTGAACGCTGCCCTTTCCAAAGCAAAGCTGTTGGGAAGATTGTCTCCTTTGATCTGCATTCAGCGCTGGATTTTATCCCGGCAGCCAACAGGCTAATTCCACGAGTTTATTCTGCAAAGCTCAATGAGAGCAGCTGGTGCCGGCAGCATCCCTGCTGGCTCGGTGCCTGCTGGAGGCACGGAGGGCTGGTGCAGGGGCTGGGGTAGGAGCCTGGCACTGCACAGAGCGAGCTGCAAGTCAGTGCTGCACTCTGATCCAGCTTGTGACCCTGGGAGATTTTTCTCTGGGAGCTGGGTGCTCAAGTGCTATGCAGAACTGAGGTTGGGGAGCAGACTGCAGCACTGCTGGGTTTCTTTACAAGGGCCCTGCAAGTGCCCACAGCTGCTTCCTTCAGCATCGGCAACATTGCAGTAACCTCTGTGCAAAAAAAAATCAGCATCTTCTGGGACTAAATGTGCTCTGCAAATGCCCCTGCCCTGCTGATCCCTCCTCTCAAAGCATGCTTCTTATGACAGTCAGGCAGAGAGGTCTAAGCAGGATATTACTGGGAGCTGAGGCAGATTTGGGTCCGCCTTAGCCCTTTTCTCCTTACCTCCCTAAAGCAGCGTTGCTGAATGACCATGAAGCTACAGCACAGGGGCCACCTCTATCCCCTCTGCCCCATGGCTTCACCCTCTGGGTGGAAAAGTCCCCATGAAAGCAAGCAGGGGCAGGGATTCAGAGCAGCCCTGTATTGCCATTCCCCACCATCTCTTGGTCAGTTGGAGATGCTCAGATGGGGACAAATGTCCGTCTGGAGGTACACGGGGAGCTGAGCCCTGGGGCTGTTCTTTTCTCTCCTCTTGAGCAGATTTCGGTGCCATCTGCTCTCTGCTGGCTTTGGAGGAGTCAGCCTCGTGCTTTTGTTTCCTCGGGCAAAACCGTGCCGCATACATCCCTCACCGGGCTGCGGGTGCTGCGGGGCACCCGGTAGGGATGTGCATCCCTCACCCTGCTCTGGAGGGCTCTCGCTGCAGCAGCCTGACGTGTTATTTTCCCTCCTCTTCCCTGCCTGTCCCTCTGGAGCTGGCACCTCCCAAGGTCACTGCTGACACCCAAGGCTGGACCCTTGAACTGAAGCAGCTTCGAGCACTGCAGATGGGGATGAGAAGGGAGTGGGAAGGAACTGAGCTGGCACCTCTAGGTCCCCAGATGGGCTAGCAAGTGATGCTGAGGGGCTCAGAGCCCTGTGTTTGCTCTGACCTCATAACACTGCACCTCCCCACCGGCTGGCTGGAGCCTGTCCCATTGGAGCAAGTCAGATTCTCACATCGAAGTGGGTCATGTCCTTGGGTCTACTCCCAGATTTCCTGCAGGAAGGAGAGCAAACAGGAGTGGAGAGCCCTGAAAAAAATGAAAAAATGCTCCCAGTGCCCCGCATGCAGCAGCAGGATGCCGGTCCGGGTCCTGCCACCCAGGGCTGGACAAACCTGCAGGTCCTCCGGCCCTGCTCAGCTCTGTTTTGGGGCCGGGCTGTTGTGCTGGGCTCGTCCCACGGGATGGCAGTGCCTGCTCAGCCATGGGCTCAGCCCCGCTGTTAGCAGCAGAGCTTTCCACAAATTGCACGGCGGTGGCTGCTTCTGATTGACGGGTCCCCAGAGAGCAAAGTCCCTCGTTTCCTCCAGCCCGGAGGGGATCGGGAGCAGCAGGAGGAGCAGCAGCAGTGCAAACCTGTTCTCTATAACCCAGTGCTTTGCCCTTGCAGATCTGTTTCTGGGTCTCAGCCCACGACTGTACATCTTGACCCCTTTGCTGCCAGCTTCCTCATCACTGACTTAGCGCAATGTCAAGAGCGGATGGTTGCAGAGGGCACCAAGACCTCCTTGTCTTCATGCCCAACCCTACACCCCCATCTCCTGCATCTGTGTCAACCTGGAGGTTTCAACAAAGGGAAAGTGAAAGGAGGACAGCAGGCATCATTCACACATTGTTCCTCTTGGTGGAAAACCAGCTCAAGTGACATTGTGCTGCCAGAAGGGTTCACGTCTGCACCAGGCTGGGATTTTCAGCCCAGGATGCTGCCTCATTGCTGTACCCATGGGATGCAGCATGTCCCTTGCTGTTCTCAGAAATATTAGTGAGGTATTGAATCAGGCTGCCCAGGAAGGTGGTGAAGTCACCATCCCTGGAGGTGTTCCAGTATCATGTGGATGTGGCACTGAGGACATGGTCAGTGGGCATGATGGGGATGTGCTGGAGATTGGTGATTTTTAGAGGTCTTTACCAGTCTTAATGATTCTGTGATTCCTCCAGCATTCCTCTGCCGCAGGAAGCTTGAGCTGTGCAGGACAGCAGGGCCTTCAAGTGAAGTTCTTTGTGTGGGGGCCTCCTGGAAGGAGCTGGAGGTCTTCTGGCCATGCTTAGAAGTTATCCTCCCTTTGCCATCCCAACCTGTGGCCTCCTCCTCCTGCTGCCTCTGCCTTAGGAGCCTCCCTACAGCAAGAAGACCCTGTGGGATGCCTGCTCCTCTGGGGCAAGCCTCGTGCTCAGACAATACCCGGGTCTCCCAAGCAAGCCCTGTCCTCAGCCAGACTCTCTCAGCCACTCTATAAAATCACAGAATCATTAAGGTTGGAAAAGACCTCTAAGATCAGCTGGTCCAATCATCAGCCTATCCCAGCCATGCCCACTGACCATGTCCTCAGTGCCACATCCACACGATTCTGGAACACCTCCACTACCTCCCTGGGCATCCTGTGCCACCACAGCACCACTCTTTCAGAGAAGAAATTTTCCCACATATCCAACCTGAACCCCTCCGGTGCAACTTGAGGCCATTTCATCTCCCCCTGACACTGTTATCTGGGAGGAGAGGCTGACCCCCACCCCACCACAACCTCCTTTCAGGTCATTATGGAGAGTGATGAAGTCTCCCCTGGGGTCTCCTCCTCTCCAGCCTGAACAACTCCAGTTCCCTCAGCCATTCCCTGTCAGACTTGTGCTGCAGACCCTTCTCCACCTTTGTTGCCCTTCTCTGGACATGCTCCAGGGCTTCAATGTCTTTCTGATAGTGAGGGGCCCAGAACTGAGCACGGGACTTGAGGGGCAGCCTCACCTTCCCTACTCCTTCCTTTGCATGGCCTCCTAGCTTTGGGAAGGTCCTGCCATGGCAGTAAGGCAAGCAGCCTGTGTGCCTGGCACTCGGCCTCTCCCTACAGTCGTTTGGCACTGAAAATTATCTGCAGACAAAAGCACCGTACCTGGGTCTTAATTTCCTCCCTCGCCAAACCATTACTACTAATTACAGCTCCTAGGTGTTGAAACCGTTTAAGCAACACTGCTAAATGCCCTGTGCTAATTTAATTGCCACGGAGCTGGGTTTCCCCGCACGCAGAGCACTCACAGGGTCTCAGCAGAAGCAAGCCTGAGTCTCTCTTACATGCTTCGGCCCTGTCTCTGGGGGACCAGACTCAGTCACAGGGCAGGAGGTCTGTGGCATGCCCCGACCCTCTCCTGGCACGGTGGTGTGGAGGAGAAGGCGGTGGTGTCTTCTTCGTGGCTGGGGGCCAATGGAGCCAGTGCTGGGAGAGGTGAATGGGGACAGGAGTAGTGCCGTGACCCTGGGTGAGGACAGGGCTGGCACCCACTCAAAATGCCTGCATAGCCCAGGGGATGGGGCAGAGCAGGGCTGCTGTCCATGCGCAAGCCCTTTGCGTTGCTCAATGCGACAGATTCATTAGGGAATGTTAGTGCGGTGCTTTGAACATGAGAAGTGCTGAGTGCTGCTGTTCCTTATTACTGCATGGAGGCCGGCCCTGTCTGGGGCACCGAGCAGAATTCGGCACGCCCGATTCCCAGACATTGCCTTCCCCCTCCTGCCCTGACTCACGAAAGCGAGGAGGAAGAGAGGCAAAGTGGAGAGGAAGAAAGGTGCACATCTTTAGTCCTGGTGGGGAAGGAGTACCTCTGAGAGGCGGGGGCTGAGCTGTGCCCCCCATCACGGCTGGGCACCATGCAGTACGTGGGGCTGGAGCCACTCCTGGAAGCGTCCCACTTGCAGGGTTGGCCGCATCCTGTCCCGCTTTGCTGCCTCCCCCCTCCCTGCCCGTGCCCTGGTTTTGTGAGGGAGGGGTCCCTGGGGAGGAGCTGAAATGGGGCACCACGTGGTGGGGGGAGCATGGAGAGCCATGGCTCCACGATCCCATCCTGCTCTGGGGGGCACAGCCAGGAATTTGGGGAGCAGGCAAGCAAAAGCACCCATCCTCGTGGCCACTTCTCAGGGCTGGAGGATGGCGTGGCTTGAGTGTACCTGTGCTCACTATAAAGCAAAGCCTTGTCATGCTCTTCATCCTCTGCCGGTGCAGGATGTGGGGCTCACTGCCACCCCCTGGGCAAAGGCATCCGCAGGGCTTGACCTCGTTGCCAGTTTTCCCGGTACTCCTCCTGCCCATCAGGGTGTTTTCTTCTTTAATTCCCCCTCCCACCCACCCCACTTCCCTCCCCCCAAGAAATCCACTTGAACGAGAACCAACTTATAAAAAAAAAAATCTTTATTTCATGTACCAGGATTTTTTTTTTTTCTCATTTTCTCTTTTTAAAATTTTTTTTTCTTTTTAACAGTCTGAAAAAAACCCACGAAAGAAAGTAAATGGAGGTCGATTTCCTTGTACTGCTTTGAGCTGGACGTGTGCAATACCCTCGGAAGAACACGTCCCCACCAGCCCTCGTCCCTCCCCATCCCTCACGGAGGAGGGGGGTCTGGCACTCGCCCCCCCACCTCGCCCTGTGAATGCTCCCCAGCTCCACGGAGCTTTTGGGTTTAACCCCAAACACCACTCTCCCTTATGCCACAGTCCGGAGCACCGAGCATCGCTTGTCCCTAAGGGCCGTTGGGGGGTTCGTTTTGAAATTTTGTCCCCTTTTTTTTTCTTTTTAATATTTTTTTAAGAGTTTTGGATGGGGGAGGATGTGAGCATCCTGGATATCCAGCCTGCTCCCCTCGCCCTGCCCCGGGGGCTGAGATATTTGGGGGCAATGGGGTGGAGGCGTTGGGATGCTGTTAAGCAGAAACCCCACTGGGAGCCGAAGCGGTAGCCCGGCAGGCTCCTGAAACTGGAGCAGCAGGGATGGGAAAAAAAAAAAAAAAAAAAAAAATTGGAAAAAAATAGGTCTGAGCTGCCCCAGGGCTCGGTGCACCCATTCTGCACACCCCACAGCTTTGGGGGCAGCCCCTGCAGGTCCTGTCCCCAGGGACCCTGACCCCCCACCCTCTTCCCATCCCCATCCTCCACTGTGCAGGTGCACCGATTCTGTATGAATTCAGCTGAATCCAGGCAGGACTGGGGTACGGGGGGGGGGGGGGGAATGCTACAAAGGGACCCCCCCCAGAAGGAGAGGTGGGTGCCCTGGGTGGAGGGAATAGGGGCTTATCGGGGAAGGGGGGGGTGACCAGGTGCGTTTGGGGCCCGGGGAGCCTGTGAGCATTCACAGGGCAGTGAGTGCATGCCCCCTGCCCCGCAGCAGCCCCCCCGCAGCGGCACGCTGAGCAATGGGAGCCCCTCTCCCCTCTGCTCCCCCCTCCTTCCCCCCCCCCCCCCCCCCGCTTCCCGCCTTGATTTTTTCACAGTTTAAAGCTGGAGAAAATAAAAACAAAAAGAAAACAAAAATAATACTATCTGTTTCTCTTGCAAGTAAATCCACTTATTATATTTACATTTATTTATAGTCGCTGTTTTATTAAAAAAATTGCCACTTTTTTTTTTTTTTTAAGAAACCTTTTTTCGACCTTTTTTTTTTCCTTTTTTTTTTTTTTTTCTTTTTCCTTTTTTTTTCTTTTTCTTTTTTGACGTCGTGTGTCTCTGCTATATCCCGCTGTCACTGCTGACCCCGGGAGGGGGGGGGGAGGGGGGGGGGAGGGGCGGGGTCCCCCAGAGCCGTGGTACTCCACTCCCAGGGACACTGCGGGCAGCTCCTGTGCTCCCAGGGTACAGCGGCCATCCTCGGTCATAAGGACCCTCAGGGGACAAGCGGCTCCTGGCTCCCAGGGGGGCTGAGCGCGTCCTGGGGGGGCTGAGTGCCCCCTTGCACCCTGAGAGCCCCCACAGCCCTCGGGTGGCCCTGGGGACATGGGGGGGGTTGCTGCCAGTCCGAGCCCCCCATGACCCTGCGCTGAGTTGAAGGAAGTGGGAAACGAACCAGAAAATTAAAGAGCATCCCCCCCCCCCAAACCCAAAGAGCTGCCACCTCCTCCGCCTCCTCCTCCTGCTTGGTTTATTGTCATTATTTCTTGGTTCCCTTTTATAGTTTTTTTTTTTTTTAAATCTCTTTTTATTAAATGTTAAAATAATGGTACATGGGAAATCATGCATTTTCTTTTAAATTTATTTCTATTTTTTTTTTTAAATCTCTCTCGGTTTTAAAGTTTTTCTTTTTTTTCTTTTTTCTTTTTCTTTTTTTTTAAGTTTTTTTTTTTTAATTATTTTTCCCTCTGTTGTTTCTTTCCTCGCGTTTCTTTCTTTCTTTCTTTCTTTTTGTTTTTTGTTTGCTCGCTTGTGTGTTTGCTTTTTGTTCACGTGCTTGTTTGTCTGCTTATCTGTTTGCTCGCCGGTCGCTCCGTATTTTTTATTTCCTATTTTCTCGCGTGTATTTTTTTAACACTTTTTTTTTTTTTCTTTTTACACTTTTCTCTCTATGTTTTTTTTTGTTTGTTTGTTTGTTTGTTCGTTTGTTTTTTGCGATTGCGAGGGCCCCACTCCGGGGGCACTCACACCTCCTCCCACCCCACCACCCACTTGCCCTTGCCCCCCTCCCCACCCCCCCTTCCCATCCCCCACCCCATCCTCCTGCCTCCTCCTTCCCCACTCGCAGCTCCTGGCGGTGCTTTCATACCGGGGTGGTCCGGCGGTTGGCTGTGTTGGTGTGGATCGAGTCCTTGTTCTCCTTCTGGATACAGTTGTGAACCTGGAGGAAGCTGTTATCCCTGTCGGAGTTGTAGGTAGCGGTAGGGGTGGTGGTGGCCTTCAGTGGGTCCCTGCTCAGGGTGTACATCGAGATCTCTGTTGATGGAAGGGTGTTGAACCCTTTGATCCCGACGGGAGAGGCATCCCTGGAGTGTGAAGGCTCGGTGGAGCGGGAGCTGGAGCGGCTGCGTCTCTGGTAGCGGTACCGGTAGCTGGGGATGCGGGTGATGGCGGAGGACTGGAGGTAGTCCGTGGCGCGAGCGTTGGCGCGCAGCTGTTTGTGCCGGTCAATGAACATGTGGACGGCCAGCACTCCCACCATCTCGGCTATAATGAAGGACAGGGCCCCAAAGTAGAAGGACCAGCCGTAGGAGTAGCTGTTCTTCTTGGAGTCGCTCTTCGAGGGGTCTCCAGCGTTGGCTGATATGTATACGATGATGCCAATTATATTACTCAGACCTGGGGGAGAGGCAGCCGTCAGGAGGGCAACGCGTGGCGGTGGCCGTGGGATGAGACTCCTGCCCTCCTGCTGCCAGGAGGGGTAATGGGGTCCCAAACCTACCTGCTCATCTCCATTGCAGCTTTTCCCAGGCAAGCCCTTGCTCCTGCGTCCCCACACCCTGATGGCCCCCCAAAGCCACCAGCCATGAGGATCCTCCCTCCCTATGTGGCAGATGGAGAGGCTTCCTCAGGGTGTTGCCTTCACCCCGGGTTGGAAATGCAGCCCTCCCGTGCCCCTGAGCCCGCCCCACGCATATCCCATTACCTGCGGACACGAAGAAGATGCCGGCACTAAGGATGATGTTGTGTCGAGTTTTGTAGAACTCGCTGGCTGCAATGCAGAGTCCACCCATGAAAAGCAGAATCACACTCAGGATCGGAAAAATACTAGAGGCTCTAACAGCCCCTGTGGAGGAGAGAGGGAGAGGGGCAGAGACAACAATACACGTGTCAGAGAGAAGAATCAGGGCTATGGCAGCAGCATGGGGTGAGGGGACCAGAGGGTGCGACCTGGGGGAGTCAGAGTAATTCATGGAGCAATAAAAACGGGGTGATAGGAGGGAGACAGTGTGTCAGAAGATGCTGGTGATGAAAGAGCTGGTCTCCTTCCAGAGGACAGGGGTGGGTGTGTGTGTGCCAGCTCCATACGCACGCCATTGGTCAATAGTGGTTAGATCGGCTGGCAGAGGGCAGTGACACCAGTGCACGCAGATGCACAACGAACCCCAGAACTCTGGGGGGAAAACTCGCATGTGTTTGGGCAGTCTGCACTGGTTTGTGTTGGCACAGTTCCTGTTCTTTTCACTAGGTAGGGCTTCCCTCCTTTCTTCCCAAGAGAAAGTAAGCTGTAAAGCATGAAATGAAGCCTTGCTTGTTAAAGAAAGATATCAGACAGGCTGGTGCAATTCTGCTTGTGGAGCAAAGATTGGGAAGAGGAATTAAAACAAAAACCTCCTTGGCTCTAACAGCCCCTGTGGAGGAGACAGGGAGAGGGGCAGAGACAACAATGCGTGTGTCAGAGAGAAGCCAAACCTACAGGAATGGACCCTACTGAAGCAAATCATGGAATCCTAGAATATCCCAAGTTGAAAGGGACCCATAAAGATCATCAAGTCCAGCCCCTAACTCCCAAAGGTGGGACTTCTTCTGATGCAAGAAGAGACTTCTTTTCAAAGCCCCTAATGATGTTGGACTCCTACTAGGCAGAATCAGTGGGCAATTTGGATGGGGGGCCAAGCCCCCTGCCTGTGTGTTGAGAATGCAAAAAGCAGGGACAAACCTCTTGCTTGCTTTCCAGCTCTGCTTGGCTGTGTTTCAGGGAACAGGAGAGTGATAATAACCATCTTAATAGCTTCTGGAAGGCAAGGCGGAATTTGACAAGGTGAAGCTAGATGGAGGTGAGCAAATATCAAGCAGGCATCTTCTGTTTGGAAGGTTCCTAGAGGGACGCTCACAACCCTGCTCTGACCTTATCAGTTTTAACTGGGTCTTATTTCAGGAATTCCCACCTGCCAGGAGAATCAGAATGTGCTGGCTGATGTGGGGAGTTGCAGGTAGCATAAGAAGCATGAGGGTAGCCCCTGATTCCTGGACCAAGGAAGCAAGAGAGTGTCAGGGTTTCATTTGGTTTTCTGGATCCTTGGGGCTAAAGATAAAATAATTTGTGATGGTATTGGGATGCTTGTAGCATCTGCTTATTTTCCAACTACATTTTAGCAAGTGAACATAAGGATGCTGCTGCTTCCTCTCTAATTAATGGGTGTTTTAATTCCCAAGAAGGCTTGGGAAGAGGCTGCTTGGTGGGGTCCTTATGCAGTCAGGCAGCAAAAGCCCAACTTACTCAGGAGAGACCCCAGGACTCCTTAACTGAGTCGTCAAATTCCACTTTTAACCTAATTCTTCAAAAGTGTTGTGTCTTAGGACACTCTCAGGTCCTGGTGTTGGCCAGATTTTGCATGTGGGTCTTGTTCCCTCTGAGGGAAAATCCACAGCAAGGGATGTTCACTTCCTTCCCCCAGCTCTCTTTCCTGAAGCAGAGGATGCTTGCAGCTTCCTCGCTCCCAAAAAACCGTGCAAGCAATAAGAGCCGTTTCTTTTCACATACAAATTAGCCTTTCAGAGCCTAATTTCTCTCTCTCATCTCTGCTGCAGGGCTGGGTCTCCACAGCTGGCTTCCAGCACAGCTGGCTGACAAGGAACAGCTCTGAGAGGCTGCTGGTCTTTGGACACCTCTGGTGCTTCACCTTGGGAGGTCAAAATCTCTTGTCTCGTATTCCTGAATGGAGATCTCTTCTCATAGAGTGAAAAGATGTGCGTGCACAGATGGTGGAAAGGATGACAAGGTGGGGACATGGGAGGGGGAGTGACTCCTGTTCAGCTGTGCTCTCGGGGTAGGAGAAAGCAGTGGCTCATTGCCAGCTGGGGCGGCATGTGCTGTGGGTCTGCTCTGTAGAAAGACAGTGTTTGGAGAGAGGGGGCACAAGAGAGAAATGGCTGTTTCCATTCACTGCAGTCCAGCAAATTTCTTAAATCTGATGCAACTGGCGTATGAGGTGAGGAAGCACAATCTTGTTCTATGTGAGGTGGATATGTTTGGGCAGAAAGAATGGTTGAGTTTAATCAGGGATGTGGAGAGGACCTCTGGTGTTCCCATGCCCAGGATCTGGCTGCAGAACTAGCTGCAGAACCAGCTGCAACTATGAAGGATGGCCCATGCAGCCCTCCTCTGTCCCCATGCATCTTGACCACTGGAAAGGGGCTCAGAAACTGCTATTGTCGTGTGTCAAGATCTGATTCATTTGGGTTAGAAGACTCTGGGTTTATATCACAATGAATTGCTGTTAAGAAGATTGGTCGTCATGACACTTGACCTGTCCCAATGGCAGGTCCCAGGGAGGTGAAACTGAAGCCAGATGCAGAGACTCAGTAGGTCTGGGGAGCCCCTTCCCACCTCTTTCAGCTGTACCTCCCTCTGCTCCCTGAGCTCAACAAGACCCAGGGTCTGCCCTGCACTGTCTTCAAAGAGCAAAAGACACCTGATACCAGCACCTATGAGCAGTTGCAAGAAAAGGGCCTGTGGACTTACGGAGGAAATATTCTGCTGTATCGGCTTCATAATCTGCATCCTCAGGGAAGTGATCGATTTGCTTACACAGACCTTTAAAATTCCCTAGGGGAACAAGAGAAGAAAAAGAATAAATGAGAACACCAGCAACCTCCTTGAAGGAACAACTGCCCTCTGTGTCGCTCCTTACTCCCTCCCTTCCTTTCTCCCAGGCAGCACACGCATTCACATGAGGACCATTAGGTACTCTCCTCACATGTTCACACACCCATCTCCCTCTTGTTTGCTCAGGGACATGGGCCAGACACAGACTGATGTCCACTTGGCCCATCATCCCTTAGTCTGGGATTTGGCAGCACTGGAGGATTTGGCAATGCATGTACGAGGGGTCCGTCCCACCTCTGTGGAAGGTGGAACGGGAGTCACAGATTGAGACAGGTGACATAACTCATGGCTTAGCATCCTTTCTGCTGGCATTGACTGGAGCAACTTCTGGTGTTTGCACAGTTATAGAGAGGCCAATTCTCCACTTGAATTTCACCTGGCATTGCCTCGGTGAATTCCAGTGGTGTTGCGTATAGAGAGCTGATTGTATTTGTGCAGAGAAGTGTTTGTTTTCCTCTGCTGTGAATTTGCTATACCTATTCATTTCACTGTCGGGATATGTTCCATTGTTCCGCTGTTGTACGAGAAGAACAAAAGCTCCTAATCTACTTGCTCCGTATGACTGCTTGCTTTGTGTACCTTTAGCAGGCCTCCTCTTGTGTCCGCTCACAGATTAAGCCTGCAAGAAGCTTGGCATGAGTGTTGGGGCGCAGCTCTGCAGCCAAGGACCCCATGTGCTGGAGAAACCAAATCTTTTGGGTCACACACAGGTTCACCAGGTTGGTGAAAATCCCCCATAGAGGTGCTTCTACCATCCTCTCTGCTTTAGCCATGGGGCACCCTCTTTATAATACACTCCATGACCAGCAGAGGCATCTCACCAGGAGGCCAGAGAGATCTTCCCAGTCCATCATCATCTGAGATTTCTACCAGTCTCTTCTTTTCAACATTCATGTGAGTCTCCAGCAATACCACTGCAGAGTGGTAATCTTTGAGCACAGTCATCATCATGGCCATTGGCTGACTGGACACTTTGTTGATTAGTATCTTGAGGTTCATGCTGGTACAAGTATGGTCCTTTGGGAAGGAGGAACACAGTACCCAAGTGTGGTGCATGACTAAGCATGGCAATCTCACGGGCCACCTAGCTGAACATCAGCCACCAGTGTTTCAGACTGACTGAGCCCTCAGCAAGGGACTTTGCAGACTGAATACTGAGAGTGACAAGTGTTGTAGCAACCTGAGAAACCTGCCTGCCATCCTTGTCCAGCCATGTGCAAGGCAGGGGATTTTGAACCCACCACAACTGTAGATGTTGCCTACAGGAAGGGTTGTTTATGAGGAACCTATTGCTCTTCCAATCAAACCCTTTCCAGACTGAGACTTCAGGCATCATACCAGGTTCCTGAGTCATGTCTTGGGAGATTTGTTCCAGATGATTTCCAATGATCTCAGGTATTTGGGGGATATGTGGAAACATAGATGATACTCCCTGGGTTTTTCTCCAGGCAGCCTTACTAGAACAAGGTTTCACAGAGTCACAGAATTGTAGAGGTTGGAAGGGACCTCTAGAGATCATTGAGTCCAATCCCCCTGCCATAGCAGCTCCCTAGCCCAGGTTGCACAGGTAAGTGTTCAGGTGGGTCTTGAATGTCTCCAGAGAAGAAGACTCTACCACCTCTCTGTGCAGCCTGTGCCAGTGCTCCATCAGTGTGAAGAATTTCTTAAGCACATTTGTGCAGAACTTCCTATGCTTCATTTTGTGGCTATTACCCCTCATCCTATCACCACACACCGCTGAGAAGAGTCCGGCCTCACCCCTTTGCCTCCCACTCCTTAGATATTTATAGACGTGGATCAGATCCCCTCTGAGTCTTCTATTTTCAAGGCTGAACAGACCCAGGTCTCTCAGCCTTTCCTCGTAAGGGAGGTGTTCCACACCCATCATCATCTTTGTGGCCCTCTGCTGGGCTCTTTCCAGGAGATCTCTGTCTTTTTTGTATCAGTGAGTCCAGAACTGGACACAGTGCTCCAGGTGAGGCCTCACCAGGACAGATTAGAGGGGGAGGATCACCTCCCTGAACCTGCTGGATACACTCTTATTAATGCACTCCAGGATGCCACTGGCCTCCTTGGCCACCACAACACACTGCTGGCTCATAACCAACTTGTCATCCACCAGGACACACCAGCTCCTCAGAGCACCTCTCCAGCAGGTCATCCCCCAACCTGTATCAGTGCATGCGGTTATCCTCCCTAGGAGCAAGACTCTACACTTGCTCTTGTTAAACCTCATCTGGTTTCTTCCTGCCCAACTCTCCAGCCTGTCCAAGTCTCCCTGAATGGCAGCACAGCCTTCTGGCATGTCAGCCATTCCTCCCAGCTTTGTATCATCAGCAAAATTGCTGAGGGTGGACTCTATCCCCTCACCAAGGTCATTGATGAAGATGTTGAACAGGATCGTACCCAGCACTGACCCCTGAGGAGCACCGCTAAGTACAGGCCTCCAACTGGACTCTGTGCTACTGATCACAACCCTCTGAGCTCTACCAGTCATCCAGTTCTCAACCCACCTCACTGTCCACTCATCTATTTCACATTTCCTCAGCTTTGTTCTAAGGATGCTGTGGGAGACTGTCAAAAACCTTGCTGAAATCAAGGCAAACTACATCCACTGTTTGAGAGACTGCAGAGAGCAGATGGCTGAAGTTCCCCTGGGTCAACCCCTATGCTTGGCTCTTCTGCATCCTGTTGGTTTTTGCCTGGTACTTCTGAGATACCTATCACCCTTCACTACTGGTTCAAGGAGATTCCAGGAAGAGGCTAGTCACAGCAGAGAGGAGCGTGTAAGAGATAAGCACTAGGAGGAGAATAGGAAAAAAGCCTTTCCATGTATCTCCAAAGTGTTATTCCCGCATTTAACCCATGGGTGACTAAAGGAGATTATTAATCACCCTTCCACGGTGCAGTTACCTCAAGTGTCTGCTTCTCAGCCATGGCTGTTCTGGAAGGAAAGATCCACAACCAAGCAAATTTTCCCACCACACTCTCACCTGCTACTTGCCCATGCAACACAAGGCAAGCGGACAGGCAGGCTCTTTGAATACCTGCTCCCAGTGCTGGATGTCCAAAGTGTGCTGCTGATGATGCTCAGTAAGGTGCTTGGTCATTGAGCTGTCCGACCCTGCTTGCTTAAAATGCTGTGGTTCTGAGGAGCTGGACATCTCTGGACTGATATGCTCCTCTGTTCTGGTCCTGGTTCAGACCCAGTGGTGTTTGTGAGGACAGAGTGGGCAGCAGTGATCCCATTGAGCTGCTGCTGTCTGTGATACCAGCATGGAACCATGGCTCCGGAAGACAGATGTTTGCCTGTGCTGCCATAGCTTCTCCAATGCCTCCTATCTCATCTGGGCAATGGATGGAGAAAGGATGCAGAATTTAGCTCATTAATTTGGTGACTGGGAATAGGAGAGAACAAGATTCAGTTTCTGTTCTGCCACAGGCATGCTGCTGAAACCATTTCTTCTCTCTGCTTTGTAGACCCACCTCATGAGATGGGGGGACAGCCCTGTTCTGCCTTGCACTCCCCCAGAGGGCACAGGGTGGCTTCACGGCTGTCAGAGGCTGTGTGTGTGCTCAGGGCAGATGCGACGGCTCAGAAATCAGCACAGTGTGGAGAAGTTGCCTCTCATGCCAAGGCGGCTTGGCAATCCTCTCGTGGACATCTGTGACCTGCTGGGATGGTGGGACAGCCTCCATGGCTCCTGTGCCAGTGGAAGCCCCTCAACCACTCATGGGGAAGGTTTAGAGAAACTCAGTGTTTCAGATGTCTGACACAAGGCCCTTCTCCCATTCTGCACATACTGTTTACAAAGGCAGGGAGGGAAGAACCATGCTTTATACTACAGCTAGTACCTCTACGAGCACATCTCTATTTTGGAGGATGTGTAGGATTCTGGGACCCCTTTAAGAAGAGAGGAGTGATCTATCCTCATACATACTCATGTCCTTTTGCCCTTCCCATTCTTCCTGATGAACTACTTCACGCTGTGAACCCCAGGCAGGCATTGTGCACCGTGACTTCTGCAAGCCTAGGAGAAACTCAAGCTATGCATTTTCACCCTCTCACTGCTTCTCTCCCAGCTTTCAGCTGTCCTCTCATCTTCTAGATCCTCCTTCCATTTCTCAGTCTCATTCTCTATAGCCACCTCCCTCGACCCAGTATGTTGCTGTGGGGCTCCTGGGGCTGCCTGATTTTGGATGTGCAGAGCAGTTGGGGAAGAGCTCTGACTTGTCTTAGGGCCAAAAGGTGGGGATGCCCAGGTCCATGGGAAACACCTCTAATCCTGGCCCTCAGCCTTCTGACACCACAGAAATAACCCAGAGCATCCCCCAAAATATTACTGGGAGTCCTTCAAGCAGATCCCCAGCATTTACCTGCCCAAGCTTTGGAAAGCTTAGGAGCAGAGGCAGTGCTTTGAGCTGCGACCTGCCATAGTGCCAAGAGGGACTCAATGTCTAAGATGCATAGACATCAGCACTGACTGAGTGTTTGGTCTCAGAGAAGCCTCCTGCAAGGCGGCCAACCATCGTTTGGGTACACGCTGTCTATGCAAGGCAGCTGGCAGCTGCCGGCTCCGCTGCAGCGCGAGCCGGACCAAGTTACCCCTGATGGGAACCTGGCTCAGTGCTGTTGATGGCATGGTTTATTTTTGTGCCACTTTGCGCAGCCCTGGCTTTTTCAGAAGTCTTGCCTGCCTGCAGAGTGCAATCCATCGGCAAATAGTAAGTTCCGAAGAATACAAAGCTATTCCCTTCCCACAGGGCAAGGAGTGCTTTTAGATGGTCAGGGCTGTACATCTGAAAACTGGGAGCCAGAGGGAGAGGGAGAGACATCCAAAAGGAGAGAGGCAGACAAAGAGGGACGAGAACAGAAAGACCTGTTTTTCCCAGAATGATTTGTGGTATTTCCATTTACGGAAAAAAGCAATCCACTGAAAGCTTTCCTCTAGCCTCCCTCTCTAATTTAGCAGAGGTTTTGGCATGGTGGCTTCTGGAGACATAAATAAAGGTGGCTGGATATAGCTGTTGTCTCTAAAAGCTCAGAATGATGGCTCGGTGTTAGCCAAGGATTCAGCACCTCCACACATTTCCTGTATCATTTTAGCAAGTCACTTAACCCCCCTCTTCTGTCACAGACAGAGAGAATAACGGTATTTCCCTGCCTTGGGGAAATAGCCTGAGGATATTTGTATTAAAAACATGAAGGAGATCAGACACTGGAGTTGTTTGGGCCACATATTTCTCCACACTTTCCAGTTCAAACATAACAAGATCCTCCTTGATGTGACCTTCTCCCAGATGAACGCAAAGGCTGTGCCCATGTGAAAGAACTCCCAAATCCACACTTGTGATTCCTGCCTTAGAAGTAATCACCATTGCAGATTAAATTGATATTTACTATTGGCCCATGAGAGAAATGAGGAAAATGGCACGTGAAGGACAGGAGGGAAGACACAGAACTCAAACATTTCTTTCTGCTTCAAGATCCTGTTTCTGAGATTATTCCCTCTGGGAGCAGGTAGCAAAGCTCAGAACCTGGAGGACAAATTCCAGAGCTACATGGCAAACTGCTGGTATGTGAGCTTTACAAGTACTGCCAAAGGATTTGCAAGCCAGGAGAGAAAGTTCACCATCACCATCCCAAAATGGAGCTGGGAATACCAGAGGGGTGGGAAAGATAAAGATGAGACTTCTGATGGGTCCGCAGGGCTTAGCCTGGGGCAATAGCAGAGATCCTACGGGAAGTAAGGGCCATTAGAAGTCTCGTCACCTTCTCATGTAAATGCAGCATGCCTGCTTTGATGTGGCCTTCCCCAACATAAATGTGCAGCACTGCATATGTTAAACAAAAAAACAACAAAACCCTAGCAACATAACCAGTATGCTGCATACATAATTCTCTCCCTGGGGAGAGGATAAAAGAACAAACCACATGTGACTGATATCAAGCCCCATCACTTAATGTGCCACTGGAAATCATTCAGATATTGTGGCAAAGAAGACTGTGAAAGGACTGATGCAAAATAGAAATTGATCTTACAGTTATTAAAGAATATCCCCCCTGCCTACAAGGGAGAACCATTATACCAGCTCTCCTCACCTTATCATTAATAATCGTGTTTATTACATCTGCTGCTAAGGATCAGATAATAAAGAGGTTTTTGTGCAGTAAAATGGTACAAACACAGCCTTACAGTGCCTTGATGAGCCTGAAGGAAGGGCTATATCGCACTGCATTAGCCATGACCAACACTACAGCAGTAAGCAGCCTGACAGGAGCAATTCTGGGGGGATGACTCGGGTTGGGAGGCGGTTAATAGATGGAAATAGAAGCGCTGACATAGGTGGGCAGTGGAGGAAAAAGTGAGACACCAGCACCAGGGAGGAGAGGGTGAGCAGAGCCAGGTTCCCATCGTGGCCCCATGGTGCTGGGCCTCCTCCTGGGCACCAGGCATCAGTGCCTCCTTGTCCCACTCCATGGCCTCTGTGGAGGGAGTTGCAACAGAAGCAAAACCTATGCTTAAGATTATCCAAAGATTTCCATTTATAAGCACCCTCTTGTTAAAGGCTTGTAATTTTCAAGAACGTCCATGCCATTGCTTGGAATTTCCCGTGCTTTGTCATAGGCAGAGAGGGGGATTGGCTGAGGAATTGGGCAAAGGCTCTGGAAGGTATTTTGGTGCAGAGACAAATCCAGCACGTTTGAGCTTTTTAAGCTAAAGCATTGCGGGTGGCTGGATTTCAGGCACTGCTAGACATCTGTCCAAGTCACAAATTAAAAAACCCAATACAGCAATAATAGAAATCATTCAAAAAATCTTTTCTTTTTCTTTTTCTTTTTTTTTTTTTTTTTTTGCATATGTTCAGTACAAACATTTCCCCTGGTAATCAATTGCCTCTATTTTCTAGACGTTGCCAGAATCAAACCTAAGCTGAATTTCTTCTGAAAACAGTAATAAGCAGAAAAATGTTGTAGGCTTAGCTAAAGCTATGGGTAAGTTCACTCCTCCTAATGTTGTATTTCTTGCATTTCCCAGCTGGAATTGAAAACAGTTTTACATCTACATATACAGCAAATGCATGTTGTGGTTTCATGTAGACACATCAATGAAGGCATTTGTGTTTTTCTTGCTGTTGTTTTCCTTTGTGGTTTGATGGATGTGACAGTGTCTGAGATTCCTCCACAGAGAGTTTAGGAAATATTTCTGCAGAGATTAGTGCACAAAAACTTGTGAACTTCCATGTGTACAAGCCCTTTCACAGGGTTTTCAAGGTATGTCAACTGAGCTGGTAAAAGTTACAGCCTTTTCCATTTAAGAAGAAGGAAAACAGGTCTGCAAATGAGCTGAGAACCAGAAAAGGGTTTTTAAGTAGTTGAGCTCATATGTTGCAGCTTGATGTTGGGGTTTAACCTCCCAGAGCACAACTGGAGCACCAGAGCTGCCAGGTGAAAGGTGAAGGAATGAAAGCAGAAGATGGTCAGGGCATGGAGAGAAGTCCTGACAAAACAGAAAGGGCAAGTGAAAGAAATTGAGATATTCCGGAAGGAAAAAAAAAAAAAAAGAAACACAGCTTAACCCAAACTGGTAATTTGTAGCAAGAACATTTGTGTGTGTGTGGAAAATGAGTCAAATGTGACACTACAACTGTGAGTCGAGTGACAGGAAGGGTGATGCAATTATCTGCAGTGAGAGAGAAATGATGTGCATAAGGTGTGGGAGGAGAGGAGCTGCTCCACCGCTACCACAGGCAATCCCAAGCTGCGGCGGCACATCCAGATGTCAGGGGAAGGGAGATACTAATGGAAGCCTGGCGGGAAAGGGGTGGATGGGATGAAGGGAGTATTTAAGAGCTATTGCTTGTTTTTACTTTTTTTTTTTTTTTTCTCCTGTCGCGGCAGCAATATTGTAACTAGGACAGTTTTTACATACAGGGATACAACATTATACTCTGAGAAAGCAGAATATGTAAACACCATCGCAGCTGACGGGGACGTAGGGACTGAACAGCCTCCAACCTGAACTCAAAACCCACAGCTCAGCTGAGCCAGGTCCTCCCCAGAAGCACACGGAGGAAATCCTTGTGGCAGAAGATTTATGGTTCAGCTCATCTGCTGGGGTTGCATTTTCTCTCCAGACAAAGCTACGGTGCTGATCTGTGTGTATACATTGCAGGACAGGGCCAGATTTGCCCTGGAAGGTCATGTTTTGGGTGGGTGGTGAGATCATAACTGTAGGGGTGATTGGAAGTCATGGCACACAGATACCAACACTCACAATTGCAGTGCCATGGTCAGAAGGCTTTGTGACCACCGTTTCATCAGTCATTTTAAAATTATGAAGGAGGAGAAAAAGCAACTCAAATTTTTCACCTCCAACCCTGCGCTGCATTTATCTCTGACATATCCTGCTGGATCTATAGGGACAGGCTGTCCTCGGCTGAACTGGTGCAAACCCAGTGTGACCCTGAGCTGCTCCTTCAGCAGATATGGTCACAACCGAGTGAGGAATTAGGCTCAGCTGGCAATTAGCTTATGAAGTATGTGGTGCGCTTTAGGGTACTTCAGGATGCAAAGTGCTAGATAAAAATTAGTTATTAATAATAAAAACATCTGAGTACCCCAGGGAAATAATCCAGAGAGTAGAGAAAGCCAAGGACAACAGCAGCTTTTTGCTCCAGTCTCCATATCCTCTGCCCTTTCAGTGCTGCTGCCCCTCTGTAAGCCTCTCCAGGGCTTGGTAAGACCCCATCCCATGTGTTAAGCAATTGATATCTGTAACGAGAACTAAGGGATCGGCTACAGTTGAAAGACTTGGGGTGATTGGCTTTGCTGGGCATGCAAACCCTCTTTTGGCTAGAAGACAAGTATGGAGATGGTTTTAGGCAAGGAAGCAGAGCAAAGGCAGAGCTGGCTTTCCTCCAGCATGTCTGATACTGGGGGAACCCAGAGCCCTTCATGCAAGGCTGAGGAAGGTCCCCCAGCACGGGGCTGTCACACATGAGTGCAGCTGCCATTATGTGCTTACTGAGCTTGCCCAGGCTTTGCCCAGCCAGGGAGCATCTCTCATCCCTTTAAGATAAAGTGTCCTGGGGATTTTGCTGTCCCTTCAGGCAGCAAATGCCCCCAAAGCAATAAAAAACAACAGAGGGAGGATGGGGCGGATATGATGCACAGCAAGCCCATTCTTGCCAGCATCTTAGGACAAAGCCATTGTTGTCTCCGATGGTTGGAGGGGGAACCTCCTGCCCCGGCCATGTCCCACTGCTGGGAATAGCCCCCATTGCAGCCCTTTCCCCATCAAAAACTTGCTGGCAAACATAGCTTACAGTATATTGAGCAAAATGGGTTATTCCACCAAAGTACAGCATCCAGCTGTGCCACAGCTCCCAACATCACCAGGTGAGCAAGTGCCTCTCTGACTAGGTGCTCCTAATCCACATCAAACACCAGGTGTTGGAGGAGGTATGACACAGATTTAATTTCAGGTCCCTTCCTTACACAGCCAGCAAAAACAAATGCCAACCCTCACAAGCAGCATTAGCTTTCAGAGGCTGCTATTAGAACGTTAATAATTTTATTATTGTTATTCCTCCTGAGTTGCGGGTACCCCGGTGCTTTACAAGGAGACAAAGCGCCTTGGCCCTCTCCTGAAGTGCTTGTAACAAAAGTTAGACTTAAGCACAGCACTGGGGTTATTTAACAAGCAAACAGTGCCAGCAGGGTGTTTGGAAGAGGGAGGTTTATAGCAGCACATGATTGTGAGACATTTATGGCTGTGCATGCGCCTGTATCCTGTTGTGTTTATGCTTGCTTTTAAAATGAATTCTGCGGAGGGCAGAAGTGTACCAGATTTAGGGATGATGCCTGCAAGAAAGGTGAGTGGACGCCAGCGAGGGGAGGTTGATTTGGAAAGGAGTGAGCAGATGGGAGGCTGTGAAGGATGAGCGTTAAAGCCCCAGTGGCATGACTGGAGCAGGTAGGGCTGCTCAGCCACCAGAACCCCTTTGAAGCTTAACTGCAAGCTGTGCTGCTGCACCAATATTTTTTCATTCATTGAACACACTAATTCATTACGAAAGAGTCTGCATCTACGTGCTAGGGCTATTCTCTGAAGCGTTTTCAGCTTCGCTACACGTAACATTGCTCTTGCATCCTGGGGAGGAGGCTATTCATAACAGGATAAAATTGACTCTCAGTACCAGACTGGGGAATATCATTTCTAACGTGACCTGGTCCTGTTACACTCAGTTAGAAACCTGAAGGGCCGTTTCAGGGTTTTGAATCATGTCTGAGCCACCTCATGTGGTTGGGATCAGATTCTCTGCAGACATACCCATGACATACTTCTTGCCCCAAACCGCACCTCTCTGTTTGCCCCATATGTTGGGTAAGGTGGGTCTCAGATCTGAAGCTTGCTCTGAAACCTGTAAAACAAGAGTGTGTCTCCTGAAGGCTGCCAAAACCTCCTTCTGAGCTTGCCTATTTTTCCTTAAAAAAATTCTCAGTTCTCACTGGAAACACTTAGCTGAAATTCCAGCCCCTTCCCCACTTTCTAATTGACTGCTGCACTGATGGCAGCCTGCAAAGCAACAGAGCCTTAAAATGCTGTGCTGCACCTTAGATCTTACCCTCGTGATCTTATCTTTGTGCTGGAGCTGCCTGTCAGGATGTGTGCCAAGATCAAAGAACTGCAGCGTTTCAGCCTCACTTTTGTGTTTGCCTTTCCATGAGTAAACCCTTTTTTATTTTTTTTCCCCTGCTACAGCTGCTGCAGAAAGCCTTTCTCTCTAGCAGGTGGTCAGGGTTTTTCAGAGGAAATTTCTTTGAGGGTTACAGAGACTTTGACTGGATCAGCTGAATCCCAGATGAATAAGGTGAATGCCTGAACTGTCAGCTTATTGACATTTTCAGTACATCAGACTCATGGTTTTGGTCTAGAAAAATCTCGTTGTTTTTTTTTTTTTTTTTTTTTTTTTTTGTCCCACCCAGTCTGCCTCTTTCCTCTATGCACCATTCTCTGGCCCAAACTATCTTTCCTGGAGCCACTTTTAGTGAACATCAGAATGAGATTTGGCCAAGCTAACCGTGCAAATGCTTCTCCATGGCTATCCTCCACCCCTATGAACGGCTCCTCTCCTGCTGCAGAGTGCTTGGTGATGTGCAGCAAAGCAGAGGGGGTTAATACATCACAGCAAGGATGCTTGGCTTTGCCCAGCCACTGGGATCCTGTAACAACCCTGATACTTGGAGATTCCCCGGCAGGAGGGGGAGAAGATAGAGCATTTCTTGACTAGCTGGAAGCCCTGTGTACAGAATACCTGTGGAGACTGGCAGAGCAGTGAGCAAGCTGGGACTGGATGCCTTCCAAGCATCAGAGCAAAGCTGAGTCTCTCGGTGAAGGATGCTAAATTTTGACAACGGGAAAGGAGCAGATAGACAAAGGGTGAGTGGGAGGGGAAAGTCTTTCCCTGCTAATGCTGTCTACTCGTACCGTGAAACGTTATGTATTTCCACACGCCTTCATGTGTACATGGTACTTTACTGGCAGCTACAAAGGTGGAGTCTTGCTCTAGAGTTTCATTATAAAAAGACCCCAACCTTTGAGGCACCAGCACAACTCTTCCAAAAGGGGCTCCTTTGGGTTGCATCCATGAGGCCTGGATCCTGCTTCCTGTAAGGTCAACGGGAAATCACTGGGAACATGGTTAGGTCTGAGATGTGCAGGCTGGAATGAGGAAGCATCTGAGAAAGGTCACAAGATAAGCCATTGCATGTTCATGTCTTGTTTGCTCCTGGGTTTAGCTGGGTATCTCTGAATCATTCCTCATTCTGAAGAAGCAGTGTGGTAAACAAAGTTAATAGTCAGAAGAGAAAATGCTTGCCAAGGACACAGGAGAAGTGGAAGTCATTAGCACAGGAAGACCAGCTGCACTGAATGAGCCCTGAGGGTGGGTGGCAGGGAGATGGCCAAGGCTGGGCTTGAGTCAGGGGGAGAGGATCACAGCCATGGCTTTAGGGACATGGAGGGGCTGAGGAGAGGGAGGTGTGCTGGAGCAGCACAGGGTAGGGTAGGAGGCAAAGGGAACTGAGCCCCAGCAGATCTGACATGAGGCCCTGAAAATGAAGTGAGGAGCTGAACTTTGATGTCGAAGGAGGCTGGGAGTCAACACAGGGATTTGAACAGAGAGAGTGACACAAGTGGAACAGCAGGTAAGGAAAAGATAATGCTGCTGTGCAGTAGACTTTCAGTGTGAGTATTAAGCCTACCCTACGGTCCTGCTGGGCCTCTCCATCTCTGAGAATTGAGTGGGTTTGTGTTTTCGTGATCTAGTCTGAATAACTGCAGCACTGCCTCTGGGTTGCTCCTGCCTAATCAATCACCCACACGTCGGGAGCGATAATTCCCAGGAGGAGGCAGTCACAGGGAAAGCACTGTCTGCACGCAGGGGGATGGGGCTGCGGGTGCACTGTGAGGCTGAGAATCTCCTATCCTGGTCCACAGGTGTTGGGAAGAACAGAGAGGAAGGCAGTGGGGTCGCCTTTATTCTCAAAAGTTCTCAGTTTCCACACTGCAGAGTCCTGGGGAGATCAGTGCTTCTCTCTCTGCTGTTTATTGCAGTTTCTCTGGATCATGTCCAACCAAGGATGCTCCCTACAGGGCAGAATTGCCAGCATAAGCAAGAAACCTCCCCATCCTTGCGGATCCCCCGCAGGAGAATCTCCATCTCCCACCTTCTGTTCAAGGTAACATCTGGGAGAGAAGGAGCAGAAATCACACAGAAATCCCTGAACAACAGCCTCTTTACCCGAGATACATGGAAAACAAGAGCTAAAGGAAAAGCACCGTGGAAGGTGGAAGGAGGACAGAATTCACCTTTGCATGGCAGCCAGGGACAGGATGTGCCAGACCTGGGTACCAGGTTTCAGGTTTAAGCTCAGTTAGATCATTGTGAGAGCAAGGACAGCATCCGGACCACTAGGCTGTGAAATGAGATGGATTCAGTTTCTGAAACTCTGAGTGGATCCTCTATTTACTTTTCTTTACACATCTCAGCTCCTGAGACAGCTTTGTGCATGTGAATTTCTTCTTCTTTCTTACCTTCTACAATGCTTCAGATTTCTTACAGTCTTTGTTTTATTATTCTATGGTACCTCTTACCTTACACTGCCCCTTCTATTTCCTTCTCCTTCCTTCCCAAATATTGCCATGCAGTTTCTCTCCTTCACCTTTCTGACCTCTGAGACACTGGCTAATGAACCCAACTTTTCCACCCCTTCTCACTGCTACCTTCCTGGGTTTGCACCTCTTCTCTGTTGTCTCTTCATCTCAGGATCATACTGAACTTTTGATCACCTTCAAACATTCTCCCTGCTTTCCTGCTAGTGCTCCTCTGCTGTGTAACTGGCTCCCTCCTTTCCTCTCAGTCCATTATGGCAATACCTGCAGAGACACATAATCTCCATTTCTGTCCAAAACTGGCTGCATTAAAGAGCAGAAAAAAACAGTCATAACTTCAAGATCTTCTTCAGAATATTTTGTCCAGACTCTTGATTTTCCATCATTCACCTTATACCTTAGAAAATGACAGTATGAACCCTTTCTCCATGTCCAGCAGTAGACTTAGGGCAGTTCATTATGGGTAGAACAGCACCTATTCCTCCTTCGTTTCTCTATCTGCCATTAACTCTTTCTCCCCATTTCTCAGACTCTGCAGTTCTTCCCAGAACACCCATGCTGTTCTCAACTAGACTTTTTCCAGACATGTACAATATACTTTTTTTTTGTCTTTTAGTCACAGATTGCCCTGATTTATCTCACCTAGACTTAACATCTCTCTTTCCTGAACCTTTTCTCGTGGTTCTCCTCCTACTCTCTTTGTGGCCTTGGAAGCACCTGACATAATTCATTCACTCAAGAAAACAACCACTTCTCTTGACCCTGATACCTCTCATCATTTAAGCCTATCTCCTTACTCCGTCTTTTTACTTTACTCCTGTATCTAGTAATTCCTTAGCTTCTGGTGCACTGCTCAAGTCTTTGAAAACAAGCCATTATCTGCTGTGCTCCCAGGCTCCTGCATCGACATTGGCTTTCCATTTAACAAGCACCCAGAGCCTCCTTATTCTTCATAGAGTGCTTAAGAGAGTCACTCCCTCTTATCTTTCCTGCATGACTGTCCTCAGCCATTTTCACTGTAGGTTCATGCAGACCGTAGCGGAGAAATCTAATGATCTCCTTGCTGGTAATGATGCCTGGTCCCATCTCATTTTCACCTTGTGGCAGTTTTGTGAAATGGTTGCCCACTCTGTCCCACTCAGGGTACTCTGGTTTCTTATCAGCTGCTCAACTTTCAGGCACTTCTACAGACAGGGATGCCTCTTCTGTGCTGGGATCCCTTCTCCAGGAATAAATGATCTTTTACGTGTTTTTCTATTAAAGATTATAATCGTACTTAACATCCACTCTGGTTTACATCTGTAGAGCTCAGAAGTATTTGGAAAAATCAGTAGGCATCATTTTATCCATTGTAGAGATGGAAAAGCTGAGTCACAGAGATATTAGGGCCAATATTTTCATGTGTTCATTCATTTTATGCATCTCGATTTCTGGGAATCCTGTCTGAAATAACTTAACCTAATTGCTTTGCTGTAGGACTTGAAAGGGAGCAGTAGGTCTTCAGCACCTTTGAACAATACCAAATAGAGCAGAAAGTGCAAAATATCTGAGATGAACACTCAGAAATGAGCAGCTATGAAAATGCAGTTGTATACTACCTGAGCACAGCCACACAGAACTCGGTCACTTCTGGCATCAGAGCCAGAGACTCCATTCAGGAAGATACTGATGCTTCATGGACTTCTTTCTGTCTTATGTGGTGGAGAGACAGAGATGCTGCAAAGCATCCAGGTATTCTAGAAGTTTCAAAATAAATCTGCAGTTTGTACTGTGGCACACTCAGACCTCCTCAGCTGTTTTTGTGTGTGCTCCGAGGAAGGGAGAAAACCCTGCCCTAGAAGATGTAGCAGTGTAGCAGCTGGGCTTGCTGTCAGAATTATGGCAACATTGGTTCAGAATTCTTCTCACACAGCAAAATCTTCACCCTGGTTTTTCTCTATTTTAGGTGAGTGAACTAATTATTTGTCTCTTTTGATTGCCTCTTTCCTTTCTCTCCTGACTAGTGATCCCATCTTAGATCTAAGCAACCTTTTCCACTGAGACTAGAAAGTATGTTCCAACAGAAAGCCAGCTTCAAGAAACTGACTTCACAGATGAAAAATGTGTTTCAGAAGGAAATTCCTGTGAGCTCTACCAGTCACTTTTATGTCAATAATGCTCAAATACATACATCTTTTACATTTGCACTGTCTCTTTCCTGCTTACTTGCAGTATCTCTTGTCTAAGGAAGCGTTTGGATGTGTACCAGCTTTTCTCAGTTAACTCCGTCACAGCTAGAATAGGTCCTCTTAATCTAAAATGCCTCAGATAATCCATCTTTCTTTTATGTCCCTCTCTGAGATCTGACCTGTGTATGCTGGGCATAGCCTGGGCCTTGTTTTTGCCCAGAGAAGCTGTGGATGCCCCATCCCTGGAGGCACTCAAGGCCAAGCTGAATGGATCCTTGGGCAGCCTGAGCTGGTGAGACTGAGGTCCCTTTCAGAGCAAGCCATTCTATGATTCTACAATTATTCTGAATTTTTAATTCATTTTCTCTACCTACATATGTCCCAACCACAGATCTACCAGTCCCCACGTCTACAGCATAGTCTGACCTTCGCAGCTTTCTTGCTCCATACTGCTCCAAATTTGTATGCGCAAGAAGACACAACAGTATTGCATCTTAGCCTGCTTGTCTCAGACTCCTTGTTTCCCATGCATTTTGAGTCAGATTTTCTAATTCCTCTCCTTTGTTTCCAAAAGTGATTTTCTCCCGTCTGTGCCATTACTCACATTTCTCTGCCAGTGCCAGTTTCCTCAGGGTCCCACACAGCTTCAGCTGTTGACCTATCTTTTTCAATTCTGCTTCTTTGGCCTGGGCTCTCTCTCTTCTCTCTCGGCCTTGATTTCAATTGATCTCAGATTTGCTTTCAATTGTTTTTTAAAACTTCATTCTTGTATTTTTCCACTGTGAAACAGGACAACCTACATTCTTCCAGCGCACGGTACAAATGTTACAAAAGATGGAATTTAAAAGCAACGTGAAAGTACAATTCTGTGCCTGATCAGTAGAAAACCTTTCTCTTTTTTGAAGAGCCTGGGAAATGCTCACCCACAAAACAATTAATCCTTACTCCCATCTGTTTTTAAATCTTTCTTGGAGGAAAGTCATAATTTTCCCCTAATTTGTTTGTTGATTGACATTTTTTTTGACAACACAAGGTCAATTCAACCTCTGATTTGTTTGCTAAACTGTTTCTGCCAGCATTGCTTTAAGTATCTAAGGTATGAAATATAGTTGTTACTTTTTTTTCTGACTAGGCACACATTCTGAATGACTTTTAATCCACGAGATCAACTGGAAATGGAAAATGTTTTACTTTCCATTGCTCCTTCCCCAGAAAAAGAAATTGCCCCCCAAAACAGCTATTTGGCAGCACTTGTCATTGTGTATAAATTTTCAGTTTCCAACCAATAAACATTTCCAGTAACAATTCGGTAGTGGCTTTAACTCGTTAATAGCAAATACTGCTTCACTGTAGTTTCAACATCTGCTTTTTACAAATGTGGTTCACTTAAATGTTGCTGTTTGGGTGAAAATCCATGCCAGTAAATATGTTGCTGGAGCACTCACAGAAGGCAGATACAAATGGAGTGGGAACACAATCGAAGCAAATTTGTTTAACGTAAATTGAACGATCACACACAAATGTTTAGTGTGCTATTTACCAAAATCCATCTCCTCACATGTCCGATGGCCACCACATAATTTTTGCAAAGTAAGACACCAGGTCCTGACAATCCCATCTGATGGTGGGAGTTCACCAACGGCGGGAGATGCAGCACACCAAGATTTCATTAGGAGAATAGCCTGAGAAGCTACTCCAAAATTCAGGTCACATACACTGTGCAGTCCAAATGTATGCATGCGCTCAGTCCCACTTTGACTGCAGCTGCAGAATCCCTCCTTGATGAAATAAGCCATTTAACAAAGAAAATGTGACTGGGGAATCAATACTTAAGGATAATGATAGGTAGAGGGTATGAATTGCTACCTTCTCCTGGCGGAAATATATCGGCTTTCTCAATTACTGGTCTACCCAGCTACGTTTCTTTCCTTGGCTGCTCTAGGAATGCTTCTGCTGTGGCTCACGGCAGCCTTGCAGATGCAATTATGAGCACCACACCACTATCTGGCTTATTGAGTGGCAAGGGACAGACGTGGGGGAGTCTGGCATCGGTTGAGATAGCTGAAGTTGTGTGAGTTATGTGCCGGCAGGATGGAGAAAATGACATATTACAGCGGCTCACACTGCCTCCAATTCACTTAGCTCAAGCTGTGAATGCAGCCAAACATACACGATTTGCCGGAATTTTTATTACTTATAAACTTCCATCCTCTCCATCCCAGCCAGCCAAACTGCTCTCGTGGCTCATTGGACAAAAGGCTCCTGAGTGGGGAAGTCCTGGAGCTCATTCCCAGATGTTGCATGCAGCGAAATGGCTGCAGTGAAGTCATGGCTGCGGGTGAATCAAGGTGGTAGAGGAGCTGGCATTGCAAACATCTGATGAACCATTTAAAAGAGAGCTGACAGAGCCAACAGTGCTACCACATCCAGCTCTGGATCAATCGTGCTCCTGCACACCATTACATGCTTAACGTATAGATTATAAGCTAGCTATAAAACCGATAAACAGCCCTTGAAAACACTTGCATTTCAGACCCAACAAAACACCAATTGCTCATCTACCATATGCAGTGCTGTGACGCTGTGCCACAGGGTGTACTAGTGAAAATAAGCACTCAAATTTGGGGCCGTTTGCAAAGTCATTTGACTTGGCTCCTCTGGCTGCACAAATCTGATCAGGGAGTGGAGAAGCTGCCTCCAACACAGCCTCAGCTCCCAGCTGGATACTGGGCTGTGGGACTAATAGAATCATGGAATCATAGAATGGCTTCAGTTGGAAGGGAAGGGATCTTAAAGATCACTGAAACCCAACAACTTGCCATGGGCAGGGCTGCCACCCACTAGCTCAGACTGCCAAGGGCCCCATTCAACCTTCTGTTGAGTTCCTCCAAGGATGGGGCAGCATAGGTTCTCTGCGCAACCTATACCAGCACCTCACTGCCCTCTTAAGTAAAAGAATCTAATGAAAAATTGGGAAGGTTCCTCTGGCTGTGGGTTTGCTTTGACAGAACTCAACCCAGCAGGCCAGATGAAAGCCTTTTCCTGTGTTTATCTAACACATGTCACAGCAGGAGATACTGCTTTATGAAATACATACTGTTTCTAATTACAACCCAGGGTTTTCCAGATCTGTGGCATTGGCTGACAGACTGTCACGTGGTCTCAGATTGCTTTTTACTGTGTTTTTGTCCTCTCATTTGTCCATTGGGCCATTGAACTATTGAGCAGCCCTGGCTGACACAGTTTTCAGCCCTGGGACTTACAGCAGCAGATCCTCAGTGCATCAGAACTATGAACCCTTAGCGCATTTAGGGAAAAAAAAAATCAACACAGAGGTGCTACATTAATTGGTATTGCTATTAAACCTTTCCTGTCCAGTTTGTACCGCATTATGAAACTAGTAAACTCACTGTGCTGGTAGTCAATTTCCTGCATAAAGTCCCAAACAAATGTGATTTCACAAGGATATTTTTCTTCTTGTCCCTTCTGCCATTGGCAGCTCACTGCATTCTGGTGCAGGAATCCTAATGCAGCAGCATCCAAGCTAAGCAAAATGAGCTGCACTGGGCTCAGACACCTGCCCCTGCTCCCAGGGCTCTGGATGACCCTGATGGTTGGAAATGTCTCCAGCTTCACCCTGAAAGACATAAATTGCTGTAACATACACAACGGAGAGGTAACTCACAAAGAAGAGTCTGCTCACAGCCAGAGGAGAGGAGAGTCTCACATGCATCTGACTGCAAGGGATTAGAAATGAAGTGTGTGAGATTTCACCTTCTGGTCCAGAGATGCACAAGAGATGTTTCCATGCACTCACAACCTCTGGTGTCCACCCACTGAACTCTCAAGGACCTTGGTAATGAGGATCACATTTTTCTGTATTTCTTAGTCTCCAGCCTCTCTCTACCTTTTTTGGAACGCTTCCTTGATCTTCCACCTGAAACCTCAGGAGTTCAGTTCTGTACCATCAGATATGACAAGACCCTGTCTTGATGTGTGCCTCTTTCTCTCTACTTGTGTGCACCACTCAGGAGAAATCATACAATATGCCTTCTTCAGCTTTCTTACAAGAATCAAACCCAGCAAGGCTTTGAGCTTCTATTGGTTTGAGATCTAAGATGGGCTGTTTTCAGTCCAGTACTTAAGGAAGGCTGCTAGAGCAAGGAGCAGGAGTAATTTTCGAAGATGTGATGCACAAACCAATGAAATCAAAGTATAAATTTTTAATAAGCCATATGCCTCTGGAAGTTTGAGGATCACTGTTCTTTAGTGATACACAACATTTGTTTGAAGTTCTGCTGGGATATGATATCAGACCTGACTCTGGCTATATAAAGTCCAAAGCAAGCTGGCCTGGCCTTGTAAATGACCCTGACTTTGTGAGGTCCCTTCCCACCGAAAGGCTTCAACTATCCTATAACTCAAACTTGACTAGAATGGCTGTCTGACTGCCTTTTCCTTCTCAGCACCAAGTTCCCTGTGATTAGAAGGTGTCTATAAGCAAGCACAACCAGAGGTGAAAGTCAGTGTTATGTCATCGCAAAGCCTGGAAACCCAGTACTAAAATACATACACAGCATGATAATGGACGGACTATAAATACCTACAGAGCAACTGTAAAATTTCATCCTGTCACGGGATCCAGCTGCTGAACTTGAGCTATAACTAGAACTTGCAAGGAGAAAAGGAATGAGATTGAAAACCTTGTGTAGGGAAAGACAGACTTTCCCAGACTAGCTGCATATTGACAGGCATCATATATTAAAGAAAAAGGAGCATGCTTTTCAGTCTAAACAGAGGGAAGGGATGAGTGCACCAGCAGATCCATTCCATCGGTTGGTCATGATGATAAGGCTTACCATAACTGATCATTTGAGATAGAAATCCAGATTTAAGATTTATAATGCATTATTTCCAACTTATCAGTGAAATCAAATGAGAGAAAATGACTGAAACTGAACTCCAACTCAGGCCACAGGTGACTTTCTTGACTTGGGATAAACACGTGAGACCACCACATGTGAGATTTTCTATCCTCAAGGCAGGAAAAAGGGATTCCTGAAATCACAGAATCGTAGTATCGCAGTATGGCTTGGGTTGGAAGGGATTTTAAAGACCCAGCCCCCTGCAATAGGCAGGGCTGCCACCCACCAGTTCAGCTGCCCAGGGCCCCATCCAGCCTGGCCTTGAGGGCCTCCAGGGATGGGGCATCCACAAATCCTGATGAAGCGGCCAAAATGCAATGCATTTCAGTGGAAAACAAAAACTCACCTTGTAGTTCACAAGAAATTGCAGCAAATACCTAAACCCCGTGGACTCTTAAAACCATCAGTAAAAGCCCTAGCTTCTTTCCTTCTCAGCCATGGGCATGGGGTTTCCTCAGAGACTTGCCAGGTCACTTCCGGACATGCACTTGCTGTGCAAGAAAGAATGGGGGTTATTATCCTTGTCCCCTCTCCAGTGGGGTTTCTACAAATTCATTCAATTACTGCAGTGATGAGACTGGTATGGGCAATGGGGTCATGACTGCAGTTACCTTGGACCTTCGAGGGTCTCTGGGGAATTGTAGCCCTCTTCTCTAGGAATGCAGCTGCACACTTTCAACCTTCATTTATCTGACAAAGCAGCGCGTCTGGAATCGAAGTTCTGCACAACAGGATTCTTCATAATGGACTTGACAAATCTGGGGCAGTACAGAGAAAATCTCCTTGCAAGGGAACAGGTTCAGGTGCACTGACACGGATTTTCACTCTTCAGCAGATGGAGGGCTATTTGGAGGAGGAACACTGGAGATGGTGTTATTGCCAAGACCTGTGCCCTGGGGTTGAGGGGAAGGGAACAGTTCAACGGTAAAATTATGCTCTTAAGAAACTCTCGGATAACCCCAAACCCATTCCTCCACTCCAGCAGAAGGAATCAATGACCTTGAGTAGATATTTCTATTATGGGGTTGGAGAACTTAAATTAAAAAAAATTGTTGCCCTTGAGAAATGAGTGCAAGAAAAGTTATGAGAGATATCTGAAGTAAGAATCTAAGATGAAGCAAGAAGTGTACAGCCATCCAAGCAGATGGAAAGTGATAGTGCTGACTGGCCCAACATTCATTTGTATGTGGATGCTGTAGCCTGGGGATGAGCTGCCAGGGATGACTGAGCACGTTCTGTCCCTGAGGATTTCTGTATGGGATCCTTAGTCTGGGAGCTCCCTGTGAGCTCAGTGAACTGTACACCAGCTCCAGACTGTATTGCCATGCTCCATAACCTGTGGGAGATGAGCAGTGTAAGAACAGTCTCACAACCTTCATTCCTCTGAACTGAAGGAAATGTCCCAGGGAGGAACGAAGTTCTGCAGTAGTCACAAAGGAAAAAGCTAAGATGGGAACACTTCAGCTTCTGATGAATGGCAAAAAGAGAAGGATAAACAGGTTTTCCCTCAATCCTGCTAGCAGGCTTTGGTCTGTAAGACTGCTGAAGTACTGCTAACTCATTGTGGTAGCCCACTTGCTAATTCAACGTGGATATAAGGAAGGAGCGAGGGCTCATTTGGGAGAAGGCAAAAAGAGAGGGAGTATGGAGAAGATCTTGGACAGCAACCCAATGGCAATCAGACGTAGTCATGATTCTTTGACTGAGATATATATTGAATAATACTTCTTAGTTGCCCATAAAGTAAGTACCTGGCAGAGGATAGCTCTGGATGCTAGCTCAGCATTTGTGTGCTATGGTGAGAATACCATGGGGACTCAGTCCATTTTCCTCATTGAAATGATCAACTCAAATAAAGTGAATTAACTTGATTTCCACCTCACCCTGTCTAAATCACCCTCCTTTGAAGTTCTCCTTCCTCATTCATGCTATGTCTGTGCCCTATATATAAATCCATTGTGTCTCAAGGGCAGCTGGAGTAGAAACCACAGAGGGTACACTGAGGCCTTTTATCCTAAACAGACTTACACAGAAAATTAATCCCGTTTTGGGACACAGTAACAGCTCTCAGATTAGAGAGTCAGAAGAAGGTAGCATGTCTGGACTGCTGACTGTACCTCTGCTTGCTGCCCTTGAAAGGGTCTGATTCAGGGAACTTTGTTCACCCACAATAAAATGCTCAGTGAGTGAAAGGAAGGTGCAAAACCTCGTTCTGATGCTACATAAGCACATCATGTAACATAAACTGGGGGATCAGATCAACTCTGTAACTGTGAGAAGGCATAACTGTAGTGGAGTAAAATCGCTCTAAGGAGTGAGGAGGGGTTTAGGGACTGACTTTTCTGTCATCTCTCTCAGGGAGAAAATCTCAACAAAAGCCACAGTATTAATGAAAGCCAATTGGAACTTGATAGGAATTATTTTGCTATTTTGTCAGCGTTGGTTGGAACACAGGGATTTAGGAAGATTTCCTTTGTAGAAGTGCATGTAGGAACACAGTGCTCTCTCCTCTGGGCTGTGAGATGCACAAACCTTTGGGAATTTGTATTTCTCTCAGGATCTGGTTTGTGTTCAGCTTTTCAGTCTTCTATGGGAGACCAGGAAACCCACTTCACTGGTACTCAATAACTGAATGAGAGGGCAAGAGCACAAACACAAGTCCTACCTGCATACTCTGAGGGACCCGAAGGAATGGAAGGGAAATTTGGGTTGCCAGCTCTAAACACTGCACTTCTAAAAATCATCCCCATGAGCTAGAAGAGGAGAACAAGGAGGGATAAACACGTGACTGGGTTAAGCTGCCAGATCCCGAAGGACAGACTTCAAGAAAGTCCTTCTCAAATGATTAAATAGGCCACATCAAAGGAACGGGAAACAAGGTGGGCTATGTTGCCCACCATTTGCTTCTGTTGTGCTGAGGCATCAGATTTGCATGTCACAAGCAGCTCTCCATTTTCACAGGTCTGCCAGGCCTAGGAGGGGTCTCTATGGAGCAGTAATTCAGTGGTGTGTCATGATGGTGTGAGGGTCCAGGGACTGGAGCGAGCAGGGGACATGGTATGCAGGGACCAGCTCAGCAAGTAGGATTGAAGTTTCCTAATTGTATCTGCTGGTATTACACTTGGCTCTGACCAGAGCTGTTTGCTGCTCCTTGGTAGCACACAAATGCTTCCTCCCATGTAAAAGGAAGAAGGAAGAGCTCAGCTGCAGGGGAAAACAGAAATCACAGAGCAAGGGAGGGAGCAGTGGAGGAAGGAGCAGGTGTAGCTTACGTCCTACAAGGTCCATCTGTTCCTCATTAACCAGATGTCCCCCACCCACCTCCTGAAGTGCCATTGACTGTACATTGTCAGGACAAGAAGGGGATAACAATGCCACCATGGCGCAGACATTCATACACCAACAGGAGTCCTGCCATGCAGCCATCCTTCCCTCTACTGCCCTTCCAGATTGGATGCCAAGTCCCTCTTTTCCTAATCAGCTTTTAAACAGTTACATCCTCACAACGCTTCTTGCATTATAATTGCCATGTGTTTCATTCTGCTCTGAAAATGGCAAGTTATTTCAGCCCTGCTTATTGGAATCTTATCTTACTTCCTGTAAGTGTGTCACCACTTCCTGAAGTATTTAAGCGAAGGGAGAGTGAATCCTTGATCTAAAAAGTGATTTCTGCTTGCCAAACTTCATCACTTTAAGAGTCAGAGAGTCCTTGGATTCACACCTGTATCCAAAGAACAGCAAATAGATTTATGGACAATTCAACCTACTAAAGATTATTCAGAAATGCAGGAAGAGCCATAAATTACTTTGTCTATGTTGTTAGCCAAGGATCATTTATAATAAGAGCCCATCGAACCATCTTTAGTCCAAGGGTGATCTGTGCATTGGTCTGTGTGTGGGCATGTCATCGTAGGAAGATTTTGTCTCACCCTAAGCTTTATTCACAGCCTGCTTATGGGAATTCTTCCCTCACCTCCACGTTCCTGATGAAACTAAAGCTCTCTGTCCTCTAAATCATGCCCCATCACGGCTCATAAATTGCACTGTGCAATTGGAGCATCTGCTGAGCTGCAGCTGCAGATAATGTAATGCTTCCAACTATTTTACTTCCACCTACAAAAACATGCAGGTTTTGCTGCACCCTGGGTCCCTGACATCAGGAAGACAAGCTGTGTCCTGATCTTGATTTGTTGCTCTGAGCTCCTGCTCAAGAAACTTGAATGGGTTGAGGAGATCCAGGTGAGCAGGCATCCTCCAGAACTAGCAGCTCAAGTCTCTCGCTTAGGCAAATGTCTCTACCTCATTCAAAGTCACTGCACCCACTGAGCTTTCAGTGCTACTGTAGTCGCACTAGGTTTTCCCTGGGTGTCAGTTTGGAATGTCAGCTCAAGTTGTTGTGGGACCTCTGTATGAGTTGAGTGTCTCCTTGATGTTATGGCATTGTTTCATAGCTGTTGCTGACGAAACTGTTTCAGTGTCAATGAGTGCTCACTGTTAGACAGAGGAGATTGTGAAGATCTTCACTCATCACCGATGGTAGCTGGTCCTTGAATCCTTGTGGGTCATGACTGAGATCCAACAGAAAGATGTCAGGATTGCTGAGGCCTCTGCACATTATGAAAAGCTGAACAAAGCCGCGTAGGGATGGAAAGGATTAAAGAAAGACTTGGATGAGGAACAAAAGAGCAAACTTCATCAAGAGGCAGGAGAGAGTAGATGGTAGAGAGGGGAGTGAATGTTCTCTGAAAGAAAAAGCTAAATTTAGTGGAGGGAATAACCATGTTCAGAAAAGACAAATTATGAGCTGGCAACCTGAAGGCAGGAGATCTCCCACAGAGTCAAAGAGAGAGGGAGCTGTGCATAGGGCATTGTGTTTGTTGTTTTCTCATGATCTGTATTTTCCAAGCAGTGCTGGGTTCAGACATTATGTGCAAAGTTCATCTGCATTGTACATTTTTTACATCAAGCAGTGCCTGATAAAATAAAGTGTAAGCCAGGAGGCTCGTGCCTCATGACAGCCTTCTGTGCAAGGCTGCATTTAAGCTACCTGGGGAAGTTGTATGAGCCTGTAGGGAGAGGCAACTGCAGCAGGAGGTCAAGCTCCTGGGAGGGGACAGTCAAGCAAGCTTCTGTGCCCCTCAAACATCCCTGGAGACACCCAGTCAGGTGTAGTGCTCATTTCTCTTTATGCTCCACAGGTTCAAAGCACACTGGAAAATCAGCAGCTGGATTCTGGGGTAGCAATCTGAAGAGCGTCCAACGAGGGCTCCCGGCCAGATTTGTGACAACCTGATCCATCAAATTCAGAAAACCCCTTTTTAGTTTCACAGCTGACATTGGAAAAGATCTGGGAACATGTCTGGGAACTAAAGAGCTGAAGGCACCTGCTAAACTTGAATGAGAAGAAACAAAATATGCAGGTGGAAAAAAGAAACAAATGATAGTGAGATGGTTCCTTGTGCTGTTGCATGGTAGAAAACAAGCAATAGGAAATGTCAAAACTGTCTCTGCCTGCATCATGTAGCACAGGTGAGTTTGTACTGCTGTGGCAAGTTCATGTGGACAGCCATGTGCACAGCCATGGCTTATTTGTGTGGTAGAAGAACACATCTGGAAAGTTCTCCAGGTGACTTCTGACCCAAATGGACAGCCTCAGGAGAAAGTGTTATCCAGCATGATGTGGAAAGGCATACCTACAATGACCGCTGTTGCTATTAAAAACCATCTATTAAAACCTGTGCAGATGTACACAGGAACTTAGTATTGGATCCTGCTTACATTACAAAGGTTAAATGAGATAATATGCTGCTTAGCCTCACATGCATCACTGCTGAACAGAAGAATCAGTGGTTTATGCTCACTTGTACCAGCTATGGATTTGACCCAGTATGCCAACAGGGGCCTCACTTCCCTGACAGTCTCACTGCTTGAGACTTTGACAGGATGGATTTTTTTTCTCTTTTCTTCCTTTGCTTTATTTTATTTATTTCTTCTTTTTCTGAGTTGGAGCACTGTAGAGTTGGTTTGTTTTTTAACAAAACCTTTCCTAGGTACTGCAACTGCAGTAAGAACAATACCCTGGTGTTCTCCCTTCCCATTTCGTTCTAAGAAATCTCTGAGTATCAAAGGGACTTTGCACCGGAGAGAAAGAAAAGATAATAGTGAATGACTTAAAATAGCTCTGCTGAGGAAAATATGAGTTTGATTTCAATTGCTGAGGGAATAAGATTTTTCCTGGCTCGCTCTCTGACTCCAGTCGAAGACCAGCTAGATCTGATGCAGTTCCTGCAGAGACCTCCCATGTGCAAAGAATCCAGGAGCTGGCAAGAAGTACTGTAGAGCTTGAATTGGTTCTAATACATTACTGATTGCAATCCATGACATTTCCATGGTTCTTTAGAGATCACTGATGTCCTTCATACTTGGAAAACAGGCCATGTGGGACCAAGTAAACAGAGCTCTGGAAAGGTGATGGAGGAGTAATCTGGATATGGACCTAAGCGTCAGTAAAAAAGTAAGTCCAGCTCCGTCACAGTCTTTGTAAATTTGACAAACCATTTAACCTTCTTTGTTCCCAAATTTTCCAGGTCTATCATGGGCATGGGAGCATTTCCTTGTGCTCCAGGGACACTGGGTGCTGGGAAACATCAAAAAATGAGAAATAATGCACTAGCAGAATGATTTCTGTTGCCCTGAGCAGAGAACAGCAATGCTAGGCAGAGAAAGTACAAACTGAAACCTGACCAGCAGCATTGTTTTTGCTGATGGAAAATGGGACATTTCCTGCAGTCAATCATCTGCTAGTCTTTGTTTTTCTGACCAGTGATGGCACCAGTGGGCTGGGCATGTCATCCTGATTGGTACCAGTAAAAATTTCATGCCATAATCTGCCACTGTCTGTTCTGGAGATGCTGTGTGTCATGGAAAGTAGATTTCTTTGAGAGGCTTAAAAATGTCATTGAAACTATTGTTGTGTTCCTCTTCTGTGAAAGCAATCAGTAATTTCTACTAAACTAACCATATAGACCATGGGATACCATAATATTCTTAAAAAAACACACAACACCCTACCCTCAAATAGTCTTTCCATGGAGTTCTTAGACTCCTGTCACCTGAAGTGAGTTCTTCTTTAGAGAAGCTGAGAATTTCCAGCTTCCTCAGTGGTATCTGAAATGGTATAGACAGTGTGGTAGCTAAAGGTGGCTTTGTGCTGCCTTTGTATTTTTCTGACCATTAGACCAGAAAAGATTGGCTTAGTCTCTGATGCAAGTTAGAGTCACCCCAAGGCTGTTCTAATGTATATCTGACCAAATCATAACTCAAAACAAGGTATCACTGAAGAGGGAGACTCCTGGAAGAGATGCATTGTTGTCAGTAATCTTTTTCTCTTGATCCCATCCCCTAATTGAAGGGACATTTATGCATTTGTTGGCTATGTGGAGATTTCTCTGTAACAGGGTGATCCCCAAGCAGCTGCTTAAACCAGCAGTGTGAAGTCATGTTAGTAGAGGGCAGGATCCCTTTCTGACTCTACGGAGTAGGACAGCAATATAATCAACTGGAATAGCGTGATGTTTTCTGCCCCAAAAAAGAGGTCACTGGCTCAAGACTAGACCTTGCCTTTTTTGGGCCTTGGGCAGATGGTGTTTTGGAGGGGACAAATCACAGAAATCAAAGTGGCTGTTTAAACTAAGAAATGAAACAAATGCACGTTTTCCAGGGAAGAGGTACTTCATCCATGAGAAGAAGCAATAACCAGGTGCACCAAAGGCTATGCAGCACACTGTTCTCATCATTCCTTTGATGTATTCCAGGAGGGCTCCTGGCAAGTTCAGGAGATGGTATCTAAGGGATCCTGCATGACCCCATGACCCCAATGACCCAGCAAAAACCTGTTTGACACAGCAGTACCTGATATAACCAGGCAAAATCACCATGATAACCTAGCGTGACCCACTGGATTGACCCTGTGACAAGATTTGATTTATTACAAATGACATGGATTTAATCACTCACCAGAGAATGCCGAATGACGCAGCACAGCAATGCTCACTGTGGCCCTACTGAACTGGCATGCTCTGATTGGCTTAAGGAGCACACCCATTGGGTGATTCATCCAATTAACGAGCGGCCAATCCTCTCAAAGCTAATGAAATACAGCTCTATTTTACATGGAGCACTTTCTAGCAACCCATTTAGGCTTTTCTGCTGTTCTCATCACCCTGAGCACATTGTAATTGATGGACAGTTTGTTTGTGGTAGATGATAAAAGAAAACCTGGTTCCTAATAGGATACAGTTGAATAATTTGTGAAATTAAAATCGAAACTTAAATGTTCAGTCAGCTAATTAATTACTGTATAGGCTTAGTATACATTGAATGTGTCTTTCATCTCAAAACATTGAGTTAGAACTTCTAAGGACTGTGTATACCGAGGCAATCAGTATTAAAACATTGCTGCAATGTGCATAAACTGTATCTCAAATATAGTTTGAAATTTCCTGCAGACTATGAGGAAGACGTGGTACTTCAGTATTGGAAAGGAAAGTATAGTTTCAAGGTGCACAGCAAGCTGTGACTAAAACCAACATGGCATTAGCATTTGTCGCCCAGAGTGCAGGTGTGGGGCTTGGCCCTTAAATTACTTCCACAATCACGCTACTTGATAACACAAACCAGCAAACACATTTGCTTAAATTCCCTTTGAAGACCTTTCTGACTATATGATGTAAGTTTAGAGACATGAGAATATGAAAGTACCGGTAGACTCTTATTTTCCTCTGTCATTCTGGAATAAGTTTAATATACACAGGCCAGAAGACCAAGTCCAACTGTGAAGAATAACCAATAGGGCCCATTGTGAACTGGTTTTGTTCAATAATATTGTCTCATCCCCCATAATAAAACTCTTTTCCTGTCAGAGACTCAGTTTCCCTTACTAATTTTGCTTAGCCTTTTGTCTAATTTACATGAGGTCCCAGCTTATTTCCTTCCCCACAATAAGAGGAAATCTGCCCTCAGTGGTACACTCTACTGTAAGGCCCCACAGGTTCTGCTGCTGTACAATCTAAAACCAGATTCTCTCTTACCTGCTCTCACTTTCCTAATCTGATGCCCTCCTGCTTTTCTAACAGCACATAGAGACATGAACTGATCTGACTCCCATCCTACCATCTTCTGACCCAGTTCCCAGTGCCTGATTTTGTAGAATTGTGGGCATTTATTCTTGAAAATTGATTATTAGCCGAGAGGCTAAGTATTTGTTATCTGGAAAAGAAAGATGACATAACTATTTTTCTTGAATTAGGTCCTGAAAAGGGCAGGAAGTCCTACTGCATTAGCAATGAAAGGAACAAGAGTGGCTCTAGAGTCTTGGCAGGTTCAGAAGTCACAGCATTTGAAAGCAGAGTCCACAGTTGATCACCTATCAACAATTTATCAATAGCTCAGTGATTAAAAACAAAGCTCTTTCACTTCATTAAACACATTCAGTGCCATTTGCTCTACATTCCAAATGGCTGAACTGATGTTCCAATGCAGCCTATTTTTAGTATTTCTGATTAGTTCATTATTTGGGGAAAGCTGCCGATGGTATATCAGTTGCAGAGATCTAATTCTTGACCTGGATCCCAAAGAAGACTGAGGTTCTATGTGGGTCTTAAAAATTTGTTTGGATGAGAGTTCAATATCCAGTCCTGCTGTGGTGCAGCTCGGTGATGAGCTGGTCATGGAGCTTTCCACTCTTTGAAACCTTTCTTTTGTGTTTATTATAGGGAAGAAGCCATGTTACGTATCATATACATATATATATATATTTGATTTTCAAAGAAACTAAGATCAGGAATGACAGAAAATGAGCAGTCTCAGTGAGAATTAAACAAGATACTCAAAATAAGTGATCTCTTGGGTGTCTGAGTAAATTACCACCCCAGATCAGATTTTTATTTATTTTCAGAGCAAACTATTTCTTTGCCGGTAATTCCTGCAGTTTTGTCATGAATCCAATGAATTTTCACTGGTAAGTGACAACCCTGCAGACAGAAGTGGCCATGTATCCCCAGGGCAATTACCACATGGGTGAAAGCATTCCAGCATTGCCTTTTCAGCAAGCCTCAGCCCTCATGTGAAAGGACAGAATCTGCAGGTCACATGGAGATTAGTCTCTGTGTCCTTCAGCCATGCCTGCCTGCTAAAAACCACAAAGGAGAAATCCAGCTGTGACAGCGTCTTCTGGCTCCAGATCTCCCATGCACTCAAGAGACACATCTGGGAATGAGCTCTCTTTCCAAATCCCAGATAACATGGTACCTTTTCTAGAGGAACTGAAACAAGACATGAACTGTTCATTTCTTTCATGCTACCTAATAATGTGGTTACCAAATAAGGGAAAAAAAATGTCCAAGTACATAGACATGCCTGTTTGGGAATATGGGAATTAGATTTAGATTGAGAGTTAAGTATAAGTCTCTCGTTACAAGTCTCCATGGCACAACATACTGTGAACTCACATGGGTCTCAGAAGCAGCACACGCGAGTAAGTGTTGCATCCTGACAGCTCTCAGACACACTGCTAATTTGTCTGTGCAGAGCACTATGCTTGAGTAGCCATTAGAGATGGAAATACCTAAGCTAGCTTGCTTCGAGTTATTCAGGTATATCTTTCTGGTACTGCCTGGTGCTGGGCAGATGTGTTTTGTTCTGCATTCTGCTCTCCCTAATCTGGAGAAAGTGATGCAATACTCTCTCACTGGTATCAAAAACAATGATCCAGAAACAAGTTTTACACGTTTGCTGTATTCTGCTTTGCTGCCTTTCATATGTCATTTCTCATCTTAGATTACCACTTCTTTGACGTCTGAATGAGAACTTTTGTGTATGCACAGTGTCTAGAATAAGGTGTTTCCACCATACATGAAGTATTTTGGTGCAGTTGCAATGGCAAAACAACAACAAAAGCAAGTAAAATGCTCAGAAACACTGTTGAAGATCAGCAGCCATGAAGGAGCAATACAGTTTTGTACTCCTGTTTTACTGAAGATAACCTGTCCATGCCATATATTCTCTGCCACAAAAACTGTACCCCAGGCCTCCAGAAGAGCAAATCTATTTGCTTATAGCTGAGAGGTCAGAGGGGAGACTCACCATAGGAGGTGGCCATGTCTGTTTTAAGTTGCTTACATAAATAAATTTCTTAGCTTCACCAAGAAAAGGTTGAGACAAAAAATGTACACTACAGCTTCTTTGATTCTTCTTCTCATCAGCCCTCCTTTATCAATCAATTGTTGCCTAGAGCCGTGATCACCGATTGCACTTCCCACATTGATGCAGGTCCATGTGTTGTTGGTGTGATCAATCCTTCCCTATCTATGTGTACTTAAGTCCTTCACTATGCCATGGAACTGAGCAGGGAAGAGAGGGAGAAAAGGCCTCTAGGGGTGGCAGATGCTGGTGTTAGGAGGAAATCAGTGCCATTCCACAAGGCAGAGAAGATGGATGAGGAGGCTAGCTCTCCATCCATCAGCTCTGGCTGATATTCCTGCTTCACTCAGACCAGAGCAATTCAGGTCTGTCCTACATATAGCTCCCACAATTTCTCCCAACTCACAAAACAAAACAAACATGCCCTTGGTTTCTGAAGAAGAGTGTGAATCCTTCTTGGTGCTGGTGCCTCCACATCCTCACAGTGTTCTTTCTTGAAGTCTTGCCTTGCTCTAAATGCTTTCCCCCTCACTGTTCCCGCAAATGTGGGCCAAGCTGTAATGATGCAGCACACAGAAAAACACCTTTCTCCTGTGATCTTAGACAGCCCCTGGAATTAATTCCTGGAAAGCTGCTCTTGGCCTTACTGAGTTATTCTTTCCTGCATACAAAGGGACAAAGCGATGACTGAAATGGGGGGAGAGTGGTGCAAAGACTGGGGAAGAGTGCTGCAATGAATAGGCTGTCACCTGAAATTTAGGAAAACTGTCAATCTTTGATTTTTTTCCTGTGTGCTGTGCTGCTCTTTGCATTACACTTCACTCTGCAGGGCTAGCATATTAGTTTTTCTATTTTTCCTCCTCCCAATAGTGAAATCGCTGCACCACTCTGCTCTCAGCAGTTTTCTTCTTCAAGACTATGAGGTGCTTGAGTACAGCTGCAATAGATGTGTCTTAGCTAGAGGACACTGAAACCTTCAGCTGCATTAATCCCCAGCTGTCCACAGCTGCTATATGTTAACCCAAACCCTTGCACTTCGAGACAGACCCTGCAATCCTCTCTGGTTTTCTCCCAAGCTTCCTATTGACCTTCTCTATGAATTTTCTTCTTCTGGAAAGGAATATGTGGATCCTGCTCTTGGGGACACAAAGGCACCAGAAGAAATGTAGACATCTCCATGACTAGAAGACTTCGGAGTCTAGCCCAAAGCAAAATCCCTCCCATCTTGAAAGTTATAAAGAATCTTTGTTCTGGTTATTTCTTGAGGGAGCTGCTACATGCCTCCAGTTCTGTTGTTTTACAGGTCATCTTACAATTTCACTTTGTGCTGGGTTCTGACAGGCTCTGGGCTCCAGGCAGGAAAATCACCTGGGGAGTTTCTAGGACAAAGCCTTCTACACAGAACTGTAGCACCCCTCATCTCAAAAGCACAATGCAGGTTGCTGTGAAGGAAGCTGGAGGAGGTAGGAGCCTGGAAATGGCTACTCCTGGACCTTTCCTCTCCCGTGGGCTGCGTTTCCATAGCACATTGAAAATCTGTGTCTCTCACTCAGCTGTTTCTTTTGCACACCTCCTCCTCTTTCTGTCCCCAAAATACCCAAAACCACCTTCTTCACCCTGCCTACGATGTTCCCGCTGTCTGTGGCCAAGTGTGAACTCCCAAGTGCAGGAAAACCATCCTCCAATCATGTCATTTAACAAAGGTTCATCCTTGCTTCAAACTACTTCCTGTACTTTATTTCACCCCTCAGGTGCCATTCCTTAGTCTCTGAATATGTGATTTCTGCCTCCCCCCCTTCACACAGGATGACATTCTTTTCTGCTAGAGTCCTCTCAGGCACTGCTGATCTTGAAGCTGCCCAATTACAACCACTTTTCTTGTGCTGGTGACACCTTAAGAGACAACAGCAGCTGCCTATAAAGGGCCTCTGCCATCTGTTTCCTCTGCCACTTCTCTAAGACAGCTCTAGCTATATACAGGAAAATATTTATCACAGTTCATTCACTCCCTCAGTCAAAAATGAATAAGAGAAAAATGTCTTCTTTCATGGTTCTGCCACTGCCCTTCAAAAAAAAAAAAACCCATGACCCTCAGCCTAAGGAAAAGGGCAATGCTTGAATCCAAAAGAAGGCAGCAGAAATTCTTGATGATTGATTCCTTGGGACCTTGTACTCTAAAGGAAAATCTAAGGACCATCTGCATTCAGATATGACTCCTCATGGCTCCCTGAAAGGCAGAAGTCAGAGCTAGGACACTTCATCTCAACTCCCAAGCTTTCTAAATGACTATATTTGAAAGGAGATATACACACGTGCACATGCATATATATGTTTAACTCTCAAACCATTTTCACCGCTTCTCTGTGGAGGATGAGATGGTTGGGATTGGGGGTGGCTCCTACCCTGGAGAACTGAGGAATATAAATATAAAGGGAAAAAAGGGAAGAGAGGAGAAGAGAAGAGAAGAGAAGAGAAGAGAAGAGAAGAGAAGAGAAGAGAAGAGAAGAGAAGAGAAGAGAAGAGAAGAGAAGAGAAGAGAAGAGAAGACGGAAGATCTGAAAGAGTAAGTGGAGAAAAAGGGAAGAAGAAGCAATGAATTCTAAACGGAATGAGCAGAGGACAAAATGAAACCAAGAAAGGAAAGCTCTAAGCAGCATTTTCAGGTGGGAATGAAGCTCCAGAAACAGATTCTCAGAAATGTGCTATTTGCTATGGACAGGTTGCGGGAGTCAGCAAGTAGGGTTGGATGAAAAGCTGTGTGATTGACAGTGCATGGTCTATGACACTGAATGAACATGACCATAAGCCTGGGAAACATTCAGTATTCAGGTGAGATCCGTCACACTGCAGCTACACTGGTGGTATAAACAGGACCTGAAGAAGAAGGAAGTTCCCTGAGTGATGGCAAATTTAAGAATGAAATGCAGTTATGAAGCAGTGGGAGGAGAAAAATAAAACACGCTAAAAAAATCATGTTCATGGAGGGAATGAAAACTGAGAAATAGGAAGAAATCCAGGGGATGGAGGTGGATAGTGTTATTCTTTATTTGACAGAATGTGTACTTTATACAACAAGCTAAATCAGAAATTTATAGTTGTTCTGCTTCTAGCAAAAACACACATCAGAGGAATTCCTACCCATGGATAGCATGGCACTGCAGTCTCAAGTTTTTGTATACCATCCTCATTTTCTGTTTTTCAAGGCTAACAGGTAGAAGTATATGCTCTGGGGGAATGGGAGGTGCAGGATAAAGTCCATACACTTCCCTGGGGAGTTATAGGTTTGATAGGAAGCTGGTATAAAAACTCCAGCAGCCTGTGCCGCAGAAACAGAAGTGGATTTCACCTATTCTGCAGGGTTTGTCATGAAAACTCTGACTGCATAGTTGGGAACTTTATTTGGGGAGTTTTCTGTAGCGCAAAGGGGATAAATGGGTCTGAGAGGCAGAAAGGTGTCAGCAAGTGACAGAGATTTCATGAAAGACAGAAATGTTGAAGGAAGAGAACCAGGAAGCTGAACGCTGGGGGATGCATGGTCTCCTCTACTTTTTCACACTTCCACCAACCCCAGGTGGGGAGCCCATAAGAGAACTTCTGTCCCACAGTGAGGGATGCCAACGTGGACTTTTCTATAGAGGGGGAAAGATGATGAAAATTGAAGTAGTTTTAAGAAAGGTACTGCTGGGCTGGAGGTACTGCTGGCTTAAATAGGTGCCCCACACACTGAAGGCAAATTGAGCCCCTGGTTTGAGGGGTATGGCATTAGCAAAGCAGGGCACACGGTGACCTCGAGGGACGCAGCTGTTTAAAGCAGGCACAGCCCTTCCTCAGCCTGATTTCCCTCATGCCTTCATGGACCGTGAAGGCAGCACAGCTCCTTCCAAGTCACTGAGGTTGCAAAGGAGGGGAGAATCAGGCCTTCATCCCTTGTGCATAGGAACACTACAGTGTTGTACGTCATCAGATGCCAGTTCAGTAATCGTTGCCACAGATGCAAGAGAAAAGAGACAACCTTGTTTCTAATTTAGTCATGATAGCATCAAAGAGACCCAAAGCCTATTGCTTTCTGGGAAGCAGGGATATCAACAATAATAATTCTTTGCACTTATATAGTACCTTCACTGCTAACTACTTACTTTATACCCTGGGGTGTGAAGAAAAAGGACTCCACTTAATTCTGTATGCTCTTAATTGCTCTATATCCCAGATCCTTTCTAACAGAATATGATAGAAATACTTAAACTCACAGTTAATTTGTCAAATTAGGGCAGTCACTGACACTGGCAGAAATGCAGGCCTAGTTTGCATCTTATGTTGCAACTGCATAGCAGAGCATCTAGAAACAAAAGAAATGCCAGACTAAGTAAATCTGAGCTCCGTTTAATCCCTGACAAATGTTTCAGGGAAGAGGCAAGAAGCACATGGCAGTCAGATAGGGGATAGACTGCCCTTGTGAAATGTTATCTTGGTTTTTATGGAGCCTAGCTTAATTGCTGAATTACGAAACACCCAAAACGCTGTTCATATCCATTATGAGGACGCTTAATTTTCGTGAACTCTGTTGTAAATGCCCACTTGCTTGCTAAATGTTGTTAAAATCTTGGCCACGGGAGCTCCGGTGGCAATAAACTCCGCAGCCCTGATACGCATCAAATGAGAAAGCTTTAACTGGGTCTCCGGTGACTCACGTCAGGTCCTCTTGTCTGTGTGTTACAAAATGGGGAAATCGAGAGCTACTGATCCATCTTCTCTAGCCCATTCATTATTCAACACAATCCAATTGCTTTCCCGCTCATTCACCTCCTTTTCCAGGCAAACATATCTAGTCTTTCAGGCTGTCCTCATGCACACCGTCTTCCTTACTCCTCCTTATCCCTGTCCACCTTTTATGAACCCTCCTATGGATTTACCTTCTCCCCCAGATGACTCCTTGAGCTCTGTTATCCTCCCTGCTCTACTTCCAGTGCTAGGGGACTTGCTGCTGGTGGGTTTTCTGTCTACAGACACGCACTGCCCTGAGCCACGGTTATCAGTATTTCTGTTTCAGGGAAATGAGGAGCTGCTGTGTTTCATTTAGAGCCCTGCAAGCCCTACAGCCCTCCTTTTCCCACCAGCCAACAGTACTCTCTGATCTAACAACTGAAACCCACTGAAGACCCTAGTCCCATTCTCCTCACTCCTCTGGGGTGATCCTGAGGATCTCTGAGAGAATTCTCTCCCTGTAAGCAGCTTGAAAAGGACGGCTGTTTGCTGAGACGTTTCCTGTAGTGCACAGCAACGGCCCCAGGGTGATGGCTGCAGAGACCCCGATTTTCCCGTTGGAGCCTGGCCTGATTCATGTCTGTGGGCTGCCAGGGAGGGTATTTAGGGCTGCCGGGAGCTCCTTCCAGCCCAGTTGCTGGCTGCATGCAGATGAGCCAGCTCATCAGCTGTGCTGCCAGTGAGCCCTCCGGCCACGGAGGTTGGAGGCTGCAAAGTGAAGGGATGTCGGCTTGACCACGGGCAATGAGCAATGAGGGGAGCAAAAGAGGGGGGCTCAGAGGGAGCCGTAGTGCCCTGCGGGTGAGAGAAGGCAGCAACAGCAACCGGTGTCATAGGATGCTTGGAGTGGGGGGAGGTTAGCCAGAGAAAGAGGAGGGGGACATCCACCCCGAGGGGCTGCCTTGGAGTGGGGCACTGAATGGGTGGGGTCTCTGGGCCGAGAGAATGTGAGACAGGGGCAGCCAGGGTGAGGTGACGGCAGAGAGAAAAGGAAAGAGGACAGACAGATGAGATGGCAGGAGCAAAGGGGACAGAGGAAAGCAAGGGCAAGCTAATGTAGCAGAGGAAAGAGCAAAGGGGGATGGGCCTCGGAGAACTTGGAGAGAATCAGGGAGGAATAATGAAGGGGAAGCTGCTTCTGAGAGAGCGCAGAAGAGACATGAAGATGAAAGAGAAAAATAAAGAGGAAAAACAGGGAAGGGAAACGAGAACAAATTAAAATGGAGATGGATAGAATGAGTCAAAGATGGAGGGCAAGGAGCGAGCTGGGGTCATGCAGGCAAGAAAAAAATAACTTTGGGGTGCACTGCATTTGCAGTCTGCTCCCCAACCCCCCGACCCATCCTGCGCTCTGCATATCCCTGGCGGGCTGCAGCAGCCCTGGGGCTATGTTCCCTGCTGGGGATCCCTCCTCAGGCAGGAGACCCCGACGCTCTCCAAAAGCCCCTCGCAAGGGGGAGGCTGTGGTGGTGCCCAGGAAGGCGGCAGCGCGTCCCCAGCGATGGGGCGATGTGAACGGGGAGCCAGAGCAGAACGCAGTGGCAAGGGCTCCCCCTGGGATAAAGAGGGTATGCTTGGTTGGGAATCCTGCTCTTAAAATAGGGGCAGGGGGCAGAGCCAGCTGAGAGTCTGAAATGTTCCCCCACTCCCCTCGGCAACCTCCTCGCTGCTGCTTTTAAAGGAAATAAATATGGAGATGCTGCTGGCGAGCCCCGGCGGCCCTCCTCCCATGAATTCCCGATGAGGCTGCACAGAACCGCAGCCGAGCAAGACGGAGTGGAGGGGCTTGGGTGGGAAAAGGATGGGTTAACATGGAATCGCGGGATAGGAATAGCTCCTGGTCTCCCTGGCAAAGAGACATTTGTTCTGTCTCTGTGTAATTTCTTTATACATTACTGCTGCCACACTGCATCTCCATGTCCCTCCCACTGCATTTCGCTCTCACTCTCTTCAGCAAGGCAATTTCTGGTGCATTTCAGGACAATATTAACCCATTCCTCTTTTTCTGTCAGTAGGGAGATTTGGAATTTAAAAGCAATTTAGAAGTCAGTTCTAGCAGCTGCTTGGCAAGAAACAGCATTTCCTTGTCAAATCTGAAATGAAGTGAGCTTGCAGGTCTCAGCCCATTGAGTCCCCAGCTCCTGGTGATGTGTGAATTTAAGCAATGTGAGAACTAAACCCACCCATGCCTGGGATCCCGTGTGCCTCCCCCTCACCACCTGCACCCCACTTCTGGAAATCCTTTGCCTCTCTCTTCACACCAGGCCCGTGCAGCTCTGCATCCTCCCTCTGCCTGGCAGAGGCAATGCCGGCAGCAGGCAGTGCGGCACCAAGCCTCTGCCTCCTGCATCTCTGGGCTGTGCTCTGGGGTGCTCCTGAAACGCCGAGCATGGGGACCCTCATTCATTCTACTGCTATCTGCACTGCTCCCCCGGAAATCTCCCAGTGTAGGACAGCACAAGGCAGGGGAAAGAACCCCATCAGCTTTGTGGATCTGTAGAAATAGGACAACGGGCAGCTCTGCAGGGTGGAACTGGGGATGAAGAAAATGAAGGGTGAAAGATAGATAGGAGGAAAGACAAGGGAGAAATGCTCATAAGATCATGCGAAGGGAAAGAAGTGGCCCAGTAGCAGAGAGCGGTGAAAGAAACAGTGTGGGGAAGAGACGCAGCACCAGGATTGTGTCCAGAGCCTGTGTCCTGCCTTGCCTTGTCGTCAGCTTTTCATTTCTGCAAACACCAAAATTGCACTTAACTCTCATGCACTGCTCAGATATAACAAACTGGAAAGGGAACAGATCAGCTCATTAATTTTCCTTGGGAAGGGTCTCTAGGCAGGAATTATTTTCTGCACCAACATCCATTCAATTACTTGCCTTCACACCAGTAAGATCTACGGGGATGTCTAACCCCATGCGCATCACTCATGCCTGCCTGCCCTGGACTCCTCTCTTTCCCTTCTCAGTATAAAAGCCTCCCAGACTTATCCCTTTCCTAATAATAATGACAACATGACAAAACCAATAACCTACAGATATAAAATACATTTCATTTACTTGCTTCATAAGGCCCTGATAAAGCTTCGTCATTCACTTTTTGAGATCCTGTAGGAGATCCATGGGAGCTAATGAAAGAATTAGACAAGGCATCACTCATAATAAAAAGTGTTTTAAAAGCATTCGGTGCCAAGGAGGAATTAGGCTGGAAGCTCTGCAGCCATTTCAAAGTTGTAAGAGGTGCAGCACCTATGTGTGCTACAAGCTCATGGGTTTCAGCTGCTAAACATACACGCACACTCTATGTATATGTGGCCAGGGGGCTGAGGTCGATTCTGCCATTTTTCTTGAAGAGCAAACATTTTGAGGTACACATTTAAGCCCTCCCAGAGCCTTAGAGACAATTATCTGGGAACCACCATCACCTTCCTGCTCCAGCCCCGCTGTTGAACAGGGTGGAGGAGAGGGATCCCAACAGAGGCCAAACACCCAAAGTGACGGTGATCTTTGGAGCAACGCAAAGCTCTGAAGATACTGACTGAGAATGTTGAATGCCTGGACAGAAGGGAACCCTACTAAGAGCACAGGAACCAAATTGTTCAAGGGGAACTCGCTTTCTGATTGCAGCATATCTGTGTGCACAGGCTGAGCTTCCACATTTCTTTTCACTATTGGATATTTTGGCCAAGAAAAAGGAATACAATTTACCACAGTGTTGGAATACAAAGAGTTCACCATTTCTGACAGCCTACAGTGCTGGCTAATGCTAGCATTCCCTTATGTCCCCCAAAATGAAGGCAACCTCATCAGAGCCTTCCTATTGTTAGAAGAAGATAGTTTTGTCTCCTTCTTGGATTATTTTCTCATTAAAATTCCTCTGCCCTCCTCTTCACTGCCTCTCCAAACCCTATGGGCCGGCACGATTTCTGTCCCAAACTCTTCTCCAGGTATTTTTGCCACACTGTGAGCAGGGCGTGAGCAGAATCCAAGGGTTTGGCCATTTCCACAGCCTCCTGGGAGCAACCCCTTCCCTTCCCAAACCTGTCCAACCCCTGCACCACAGGGGCAAGGAGCCTCTGCTGCACACTTCTCCACCCAGTTTGCAGCTCCCACCTGGGAGATCAAGTGAGTCAGGGACACCTTTCTGATTCCTTATGCTGAGAAGAAAGACAACCTTCTGGCTTATCAGATATGACATCTGAGGGCTGCCCAATGCTCTCTCATGTCTGTCTATTGGGGATATTTGGCTGTGCCATCCTGGAATTAAAGACTGACAGCCACCAGCCCATGCAGACTTGGGATGAGGGGAGCCAGCCAGAGGCATCCCCAGCCATGAGGCACAGCCATGCCCATGTCCTGCTCGGTGTATGGCCATAGAACTTCCGTTACCTAGCTCACCCCAAAGTTTTGGGACAACCTGCGTCCTCAGGCTGGTGATGCTCAGAGCAGATGCTTGCTCCCAGGCAGTTCCTATCAACTTCCAGCCCCACTTACCACTTCTGCCCCACATCCAGCTGCTCTGGGGAGCCAACCAGTTCCCTCCTTTGTGTGGTGGGGACAAAAGAGAATCCTACCATCTCTTATGCTGCCTTTCCCAGCTCTTGTGTAGGGTTGCAGTCTCATTTTGCTTGAGAGCATGGGCAGAGGACCAAGATGGCACTGGGAGGGGCCGGGAGCACTTTGGAACCTTTAATAGGGATCATCCTGGCATTTTCTCTTATCATGCAACTACTTCTCCACAGTCCCTGAGGGGTCCTGTCAGACACAAAAAAAGAAGATGCCTTGAGCTCCTCCAATCTGACAAACCTCACCCGCCCCTTCCTCCTCCTCCTCTGACTGCATCCCTCTGGACCAGGCTCTGTGGGCACATGGACATGATCTGAATTCACTGCCACTCCCGGCCAGGGTCCTCACACCTCTTGTCTCCTCCCAAGCTTCCCTCCACCCTCCAGCATGGGGACACAGCTCAGGAGGGGAGCTCTCCCCGCAGCCTCCCTCCCTCCCCACATGGCTTCTCTTATTTATTTATTTATTTATTTAGCCTCCTTTCTCATTAATTTTTAATTAAGGAGATGTCTCTCTCCCCTGTTGTAATAAATAGCTATGTGAAAGGCTTTTCATTCTTTATTAATATATATCTCCACATATTTATCCATTTGGAGGATATGCGTGCATGTGCGCGAACGACTGTGTTTAAAACATCCCCCATTAATTTACTGCTATTGATTTTCTGGCGTGGAGACAGCATATAGTATTCAGCATAGAGCTCCTCTGCAGGATATGTTAAAAGGCAGCAGTTTGGGTTGACAAAGGGCACTAAATGCAGTATGCGTCAAATAGACCATCGCTCAATGAAGTCACTTAGCTATTCAAAACATGTCCAGCCATCACTCAACCGTTTGCACCAAGAATGGGGGGGAAATTCGTGCTTCTTCCCGGACAGAACCATTTCTAAACAGCAGCTTTAGCGTGCTTTGGTGGGAGACATTAGGACATACACAGTTTATTCCCCCTCCCCCTGCCTTGCATCTCCCAGTGCACTCTCAGAAAATTGCTCCTGCGGTACCCGCTTCCCCTCTCCCCCATCAGGGAGCTCCAGGCACACCCAGCTCTGGGGGGCACTAGCAGACCCTGGCGTTATCTGCAGGCACCCACCAGCCCCTGTAGCCCGCTCTCTGGATGGGGGCTGATTCGCAAGCAGCATTTTGATACCGGGCTGCAATGTGCACTGCCTGCCTTGCTCTCGCTCCCTCCTTCTCGCTACGTGTGTAACATAAAACCACGCATTTACATCGGTAGCCCCTATCCCTCCACCACTGGCTGCAGACCACCTCCCCAGCCCACACGTATGCCAATAGCAGGACTGAGCAATACATATTTAAAAGTGAACTGCTGGCCCCCTCGCTTATCTCCCCCTCCCTTAGGAACGTCTGATTCCAGAAGTTGGCTGCGGCAGTGGCTCTTCTGCCATCAGACATGTCACTGAGTTGCTGTGCAGTTTCACCACATAAGACTTAGGCTGATTTCTCTATTCAGACACTTGTTTATTTTTAGCCTTTACCATAAACCTTGAATTAAAGCCCCCAAACAAAAATCTACCCCCAACAACAAACAAGTGGGGGAAAGATCCCAGCCCCCAAACAAACCAATCAGCTGCCAAATAGATCCCTCTGCACCCAGCCCAGCAAGATGTGGTTGCTCACAGATATTATGAAATGCTCTGAACTCTGCTCGAGAGGACTGGAATCACCAGGTTTACCGTATGAGGCATTTTGGACATAGCCGGGTTATTTCCCTTTCTCTCTTTTCTTTCCCTTCTAACGTGAACCAATAATTGCATCTGAATTGCCTTGCAGTCATCCCCTCCCCACATTGCTCCTCACTCCCAGGCTAGTCTTTGCAAATAAGCCGTTTGCAAAGAGACAAATTATTTCACTCTGCTTGCAGACGGAGCACAGCAATAACACAGCATTTTGGCATTTCTTTCCCAGCAATACAAACAATCCGAAGACAGGTAGACGACACAGTTGCTTTTTGAAAGGGTCTCTCGGTGTTTTTGTGAGACACATATTATTCCCGTCAGAAGGGGGAAGCGAAATTCTGGGAAGAGTTTAGGGCAGAGGCTGAGGAAGGGAAGAAGGGAATGGAGCAAAGAATAATTTGCTTGTCTTCTTGCCTCCGTGCCCCATGTAACTATGCCCACCACTCTCAATTGTGGCGGAAGGAATGAAGTTAGAAAATGGTGGAATGTGAAGGGATTTATTGGGAGTGTGTGGGGGGATATGGGATAAGGGGAGAGGAAAGTGTGTGGGGGGGGGGGGGGGTGAGGGGGGGTGGAGTGGGGGGGGGAGGGTGGAGATCCAGAATCAAATACCTTCCAGGCAGCAGGTTCTCCATAATCCAGAATGGGTCATGACTTCCTCGTTCTTTTTGCTGGTTTCGTTCTCACTGACAGTTTTAGTCTTGCAAACCCCTCTGGAGTAAAGCCAGTAGTCGGTCCCCACAGCTATGGTCATCAGGCTGAAGGCAGCGAAAGCACCAACGGTGGTTAAAAGCATCTGAACACCTCTGTCAAAGAGCCCCATAATTCTTCATTATACAAATACCCAACCGCCTTCTGATTCTTGGGGTGTGTGTGTTTAATAAAATAAAAGAATAATAATTCCGACTAATAATATAATGGGTATATAGAGAGAGATAGATATCAAAAAAGAGAGGTAAGAAAGCCCACGGAAAAGAGTGTAAATTAGAAAGACCACACGGGAACAGGCTTGCCTTTTAAATCGGAAACGTTCTGGTTGAAATATATTAAAAAAAAAAAAAAAAAAAGGAAAAAGGAAAAAGAAAAAAAAAGAGACAAAAAACCAAGAAGAAAAAAAAAATAAAAAAAACAACAAACAAATAAAGAGAGAACCCCCCCCAAAACGAGACGCCTTAATCCCTTTTTCTAAAATTCTGGTCTCCAGTTTCCATATGTAATGGCTAATTTGGAGATGGCTTCCACAGTGAACAGGGGAGCAGCAGCAGCATCCTCAACACAATCTCTCATTATCTGGACCTAGACAGTTAGAGACTGTAAGAGCAGAGATGCAACCTTCAGTCTTCTTGCTTAGCTCTGCAGCCTGCGCCATGAAAATCCTTTTCCTTCCCAGTTATCTTCCTTGGGTTTTTTATTTTTTTTTTTTCCCCCGGCAGCGGCAGTCGCTCCAATCCTCTCTCACTTTTTCTTGCTCGCTTCTCCTTCCTTTCGTTCGCTCCTACCACCAAGCCAGACTGCCCAGTATACTGTAAGCCCTTGATTTCAGCTGAACAGGTGCCGAGGTCTTGCCTCCCATGGCTTTTCCGCACAGCCGCGGCGCTCGCTCCCGGCGGAGGTGGGCGAGGAGAGAGGGGGGCTCCTGGGGGAGGAGGGGGACAGGCGCGGCGCCCTCCTGGGCGGGGGGCGCGGAGCGGCGCCCGGCTGCGGCACCCCCTGCCCCGCGGCGGCCCCCGGCGACTCCCGGGCCCCGCTACTGCATCAAGGCGGCGGCGCGGCGCTGGACGGCTCCCCCGCGGCGGCGGCGGCGGCGGCGGCCCGCGGTGCTGAAGGACAGCTCCCCGGTCCGCGACGCGGGAGGAGCGCTCCCGGCCCCCCGGTGCTGAAGGACAGCTCCCCGGGCGGCAGTGCCGGAGCGGCGCTCCGCGGCCCGCGGTGCTGAAGGACAGCTCCCCTGCCCGCGCCGCCCGCGCCGCCCGCCCTGCCCGCGCCCCAGCATCCGCGGGCGGCAGCCGCCCTCCTTCGCTCTGCGCGGGCAGGCAGGCGGGCAGGCAGGGAGGGGCGGAGGGGGGGGGGGGGGGGGGGGGGCAGCCTCCCCCCTCCCTGTGCCTACCCCGCCGCTGCCAGCCCCGGGCTGGGTTGCTTCCCCCCGGCTGCCGGAACCCGGGGAAAGGCGTAGCTGGGGCTCTCCCTCTTTCTGCCTTTCTGCCTTTCTCCCCCCACCCGCACCCCCCCCCCCCCCCCCCCCCTCCGCCCCCCGGCTCAGCTGCCTTCGCATCCCCGCCATGCGTGCCCAGAGCGGCGAGCACAACCCGCACACGCCACAGCTAGACCCGTACAAAACTTCAGTCAGCCGTTTCTCTCCCCAGGAGACGGGTGAAATGTAACGTGGAAGGGTAATTTAAAAATAGGCGTTTATTCATCTCATTTTTGTGGTCGTTATTATTTTTAAGTGCTCGCTTCTCACTCTTCTCGGCTTTGCTGCAAGTTGCATCTGTTTTGGTGTTGCTCTTTTTCCGTCCCTCTGTCTCCCCCTGACCACTGTTTTGTGAATCCCTGCGTTTTGACTTTCTCTTCATAGCTTTCTGTGAAATCCCATCGCTTGCTTCAAGAAGCAGACATTTTGGGAAGATTCTGCACGAGAAAGGTCGATTTCTTGCTATTACTGTGATTTTGCTAAGGAAAGGGACCGCCAAACTGAATTCCTCTCCCTCAACCCTGGAAGGTATCCCACCTTTCGATCCTCATTTTCCACTGAAAGATGCATGAAGTGAATGGATGCAGACTGAAATCTATCACTGCTTAAGTTTCTGTGTCAGACACAACCTGATAGTACCGAGAACGTATATAAAATTGTGCAACGCTAACATCTTAGCATGTCATAACTGTCTCTCCCTTCCTCGGCAGTGTCATTACATCAGGTTAATTACATTAGTCACCTCCTCGTTCTATACATGTAGCTGCTCATTATTGCAGCAATCATAAAGAAAAGAAGTCATCTAATTCGTGATGCTTCCGATTTTGTTTCTCTCTGATCAGATTCATTGTTCGGTGAATGAGAGACCAGAAGGGCTGCATTAGGTTCACTGCTCTTCTAGAGGAATTAAGGGGGTGAGGGGAGGGGGTGTCGGGTAGTTGAACCAGTTGGAGGGCTTCAGACACACTGTAATTTTGTAACTCTATTTCTCTCCTCCATTGTCCTTTTCCGGGTGCAGCCTGGGACTGCCATTTCAGGACGATCTCCCCCAGGACTGTTGGACATGAAAGGCTCTATGGCAAGTGGCAGGTGAGGAGGGGGCAGGAAAGGCAGCTGAGCAATTCTTCCATTCGGCAGGGAGCTGAGAACATGATGGGGTGTTTACCAGCAAGCACGGATGGTGTGCGGCATCAACCGTATGCAGATTGCTACCAGCAGGTCCTGGGGAGGCAGAAGGGATGGGGGATGAGGCAGGTGACAGTGCAGACATTGCAGGCTGAGCCCACTAGTACATTGCTGGGGGACAACCACAGTTCCTAGCCTCATCTGGGGGAGTCCTGGCCTTCTTTTCTCTTGGAAAAGCTGTTTGGTTTTTTTTCTTTTTTCTTTTTTTTTTTTCTCCCTCTCTCTCTCTCTCTCTTTTTTTTTTTTTTTTTTTTTTTTTTTTCTTTTCTGCACTTATGGAGTTGTCAAACAGCTGAGCATGGGCAAGGAAGGAGGTGGCCTTTGTGCGCTGTGTAGTTGCGCCTGGTGGAATAGTGGCGAGCGAGGTAGCTTTCGGGCAGACTGAACTGTTGGTCTTAGATCAAATGAAAGGTGGAGAGATACAGAGAATACCCCCAAGATGGAGGGAGATTATGGCTCTACAGATGTGGCTTGTGATGAGGAGGAGGTTCTCTGAGGTTTTTAGCCAAGGAAGCTAAAAAAGATCACCCTAGGGCTTCACCTCTGCTCCTGAGTGCTTTCTGCTGAAAGAAGGAAGCATAAGGGATGAATGTGTTATTCTGGCAGTTCTGAGCCATTTCTTCTTGCGTTGGTGGTCATTACTCTCTAAGTCCATCTCACCATTGAGGTCCTATTATTCAAAGGAAGGCAGAAAATCTGAGCCAGGAGCCTGGAAGACTCTGAAGAGGAAAAATTTCGGCAGACTATGTTGGCATTAAAATCCATCAGGCATCAACACGGAGTACATGGAAGGGAAAGACACGCTGGAAATCTGTCCAAGCAAAGTGGGCTCCTCAGTTACTTTGTGCTCTCAAAATAGTGTAATACAGCTCTCCCAGTAATGTCACAAAGCAAACAGGCTGGAGTGATTGGAAGTGGAAAGGACTTAGGCCTTATTGAACCTCACACATGCTCAAACAGCAGGGTCATTCAAAGAGGATAGGGAGAGAAGGTATATTTTCACTGAGAGTTCCCCTGTGCAGTCCATGTGGTTAAGTGTTTATTTTACTTTGATAAATTGGAACACCCCTTCAGATGAGGGGATGTGGGGCTGCACAAATGGGAGATGTCTTTTGGTAGCTTCTGTTGGTATCTGAGTAGAGCGAGACAAGCAGAGTGAGCAAACAGTCACTGCAGAAATTGTAGACTGGGACTTGCAAGGCATCCCAACACAGAGAGAAATCACAGACTTCATCTATAACTAGAAAAATACTGCTGGAACTGATGCATTATCTTTATATTTAACTAATTCAGACAATTTCAGAGGACAGAGCAGAAACTGGGCCAAAACAGAGGCCTTCAAACTAATCTGTAACTGTTGCCTTTATTATGTATTTCTACAGATTTTACAAGTCTGATTTCAAGTGATTCCATCAACAGGATAGGGACACATTCTCCCCAAAGAAACTGTCAGTATAAGAAGGTCAGGTCTGCAGGACAATGAGTTCTTTAATCTCTGGCCAAGAGCAGTGGGTCCTCTGATGGTTTGTTATGTCTCAAGATCAGTACTAAAGGTGACTTCCTGCCTCACACTTCCTAATTTTCAGAAATAAATTCTCTTCCTGCTACCCTACTTATATCCTCTTAAACCATTCACAATAATCCCTCTACAGTTGTTCTAAATGCCACTGGAGAAGAATGGAACAAAAGCAATGCAAATGACAGAATGTCCTGTGTGACTGCTTGTGCTGTGTCTAGATGATGCGCTGAGATTTCGTCTTGCCTACAAAGAATCATTAAAAATGATAATACAAAACAAGAATACAGATTAAAAACACTGTGGCAGAATTTTGCAACAGTCGCATCCTACTGAATAGCGCAACGCAGAATGACATCTATAGAAGAGTAAGGAGAGAGAAATTAATAGTCTGGAGGAAATAGAGAGATTTTAAATTACATTTTAAATTACTTGAAATGAGAAGCTGATGAGACAGGGAGCCGCAGGAAGTCTGCTTCCAATGGCAAACCAAGAGTGCTGCTATTTGTGGAGAGAAGGGGCAGTGCTGTAGGAAAGAAAGGGGCACGAGAAAGATACAGGAAGGAAGATGAAGGGCATGAAGTCGGAAGCAACTCCATGGCATGGTAATGGAGCTGAATAGAGTGTCTGTGGGTCAAGTGCTGCAGCGGAGATTTTTGGCTCAGGATAAAATCAGACAGCGATTTGGTACCTAGGAATCTTCATACTGGGCAGGCCATCTCAGAAGGAGCTGCTGTGATGAGATGTAAAAGAGATGGAGTTGATGCAGCTGTATCTGCAGGCAGAGCAGAGGTGTTAATAGACAGACGCACCAGCAGAGGGGATGTTAGGAAAAATAAATTGGGGTTAGAGTGATGATTATAGAACTGAAAACCAATGGGGCAGAAAGATAGAAGTGAGATATGATCCAGAGAAGGAATTAAAATTTAAGAAGTTTCATTGGAGAGGGTTGGAAAAAAACCATATCTGTGTGTTTAGACAAGCAGAGAGGGTGATCAGAATAGTCATCACCAGCATCCAAAGCTGAGGGACCCAAAATACGTAGGAAACATTATTTACATCATATCTGCATGTTAGTGATTTTCTTAGACCGATTTTACAAACAAGCAAACCGAAGAAAGAAGAAAATTTGTGTTTTGTCAGAGAATCACACGTGGAGATGATAGAGATAAATACAGATGTACAAATCCTCAGTAGTCCTCTCTCCTTAACTTCAGGTCTTTTAATATGATGATCAGCATAAAAGACAGTGTTAACATATTTGTATCCTATATGGAATTAATCTTTAGCATAAAACTATGATCACAAGAGGAAAAAAAAAAAAAAAAAAAAAGAAGAAGGGAGACATGGTACAGAGGTCTCACAAATAAATGGAGAGGGTCTCAGAGCAAAAGTGATGCTGGGGCTATCCCAAGAATGCATAAAAAAAACTATATTTGATACAAGTTGACCGAGTGTGAGAGCATAAGTATGTAACTCCCTCCATTTCTGCCATATATCCTACATCTAAGACAAATACTGAAAAAAATATAAAAATACCCATATGATTTATAAAGTAACACTTGAATTACTTTGTGGAGGTTCTGAGCCACTGAAATCACAAACCCCACCAAAGCCAGAATCTATGCACTGATGTTAGTGAGATCTGAGTACTGTCATAAGTGAACTGAGAACCAATGGTTGTCCAAGAAATCTGCTGCACGTTGAGTATTGAAGCTAAAGCATCTGTGCTTCCACTGCAAGACTCCTTTGTCTCACACAACCTTTTTTTCCACTGAAGGGTAACCTTTGAAATGTTTGCTACCTCAAATGGCAGGATAAAAAGAAATCATCTCGTGTGCCTTGTGGCTTGAATTCTTCAAGAAGGGAAAGGTTTCCTTCTCTACTTGAAAGAGATAGTGAGAGAAGATCGGGACTCCCAGCATGAATTTTCCGCCATGATGAATTGCTGGGATGAGAACTGTTTTGCCTCTCTTCCCCTTTCCATGCTGTGCTGAGGTTTGTGTGGACAGCAGCCTCCTAATCAATAGGAATAGAAAAAAAAAAAAAAAAAAAAAATCGATGCCTGCAACCCATTAACTGTAACAGAGGGCAGGCTGCTAACCAATCACTCTAGTTGGAATTACAGTATTTGGTAAAATATCCTCAATGAGAATAGATACGCAAACACATGCAAACTTACTGAATAAGACTAAAACAGAAAATCAGTTGCAGGAAAATTCCCCACCTCATCAGAAGTCTATTCCATGCATTTGCCTGTGTTAAACTAAAGACACTACCCTCCTCTGTCAGATGTTGCCCCTCATAATTTTCCACTACAGGGTGCATGTTCCTCTACACTTGATCTATACTGCAAGGGTACCTTCACGCTGGTCCATCCTTGTGTGTAAATAAATGCATTCCTCTACACACCCTTACTCCTTGATAAACTTTGTCCCATAGAAATCCAGCCTAAGACCTGCTTATTCATATGGCATTCCTACTCCGTTGCTGTATCCTCAGATTCTTCATCTAAACCTTTTTTAGTTTTTCTATCCATATGCAAAATCAGGCATACATAGTTCTCACAGACATCCATTTACTTTCAGACCTGGAAGCATATTCCAGGAAACGGGGCAAAGAGGTACAGAGCCTTGATACCAGAATAATCAAATGCCTGAAAAGCAGAGCTAAAGAACATAAACAAGAGTAGAAAAAACCCAAGCTGAGTCACACATTCCTCACAAAAAAGTTAGTAAAAAGAATACAGCATAGGCTTTGTGATCAGAATCTGCTTAAAGTCAAGACACTAGGGAAAGGTCTACAGAATAGATCATGGAGCAATGCATCTCACTGGAACTACATGAAATATGGGCACAAATAACTTGGTCTTGTTCATAGTAAATCCGTTGCCCGTCCATCAATTAACTATAACTAGAACTCACACCAGATCCACCTCTCATGGTCAGGGATGGTCTCTATTGCTCAGAATCCATGGGTTAAAAAAGCCATGATTTCTTGACAAATAGGTATATAAAATTCCAGAGAGGAAGTATGTAGCAGCTGCGATTTGGCTCTTAAAGAAGAAAAACGACTGTTTTCATGTAAACATAGCAGTAATCAGAGAACTGTAAAGAATAAGATGAGAAAGAGAAGTTGTTGGGTTTCTTTTTTCCTGAATTGAAGGTTTTTGGAAGCTTCCTGGAAATATCAGCACAGCGATAAACGCTGGAGGAAAGGTGAGGCCTACAGTGAGGATGCTTCATGTTGACCTTGATCTATGTTCTCTGATATCAGACTTTCTTCCAGTGTAAAGGGCACAGATGAGGACAAAGAGGATCCTATGCAGCCTCATCTATTCAGTAGTATCATTTAAAGCCACAGTCCAGCCTGAACAGCAGTTTTTGCCTCTGGCCCTCAACAGCCACAGAGGCACTGCTGTGCCTTTCTATACGTGACAAACCTGTCTTCTAGGTCTGGAGGTAACAACACAGGTAATCCTTCTACAAAGGAGCTATAAAACCAATTGTCTTCTTTAGGGCATCCTTAGTTCTTCATCTGTCACATAGCTTAGGGTATCAGGGAAGGAATATTGAGCTTCTAATTTCTCTGATGCTCAGTAAAAAAAAAAAAAACAAAACAAAACCAGAATTAAAAAAGAACTCTTGAAAGAACATACTAAGCAAATTAAGAAAAATGGTTGGCCTCTGGGATAGATTATATCGTCCCTCTGACTTTTCAGAGGGACAAATCAAGAGAAACATGTATCCCAGCTAATTGAGAGCTCAGTGAGTGGGGAATCTTAGAAAATTCATAATCATTGGGTTCCACTGACATTAATGATAACAGACTCATTTTAAAACAAGGAGGATTTCTTGTTGTAGCATCTTATCGTCGGGGAGGCATCTCATGAAATGTACACGTACTTCAGACACTGTTTCAATGAAAGCCAGCTGGTGTATTGTGGCCACAGAGCCATCATATGAATTCCTAGGATTTGGCTTTGTATTACCTTCGTAATTGTTTAAGATCCAGAGAGTGAGCTCCTATAGAGGAATTAGGTTAAACACATTGAGTTAAGACAGTCAGATGCTAGACCAGAGCATTATGGCATGCACAGATAAGTGTACATGAACAGAAGCTGTAGAGAGGTGACATTCCCTTTCTTGGGAACAGGGCCTATTTTAAAAAGAAAGCAAAACACATGTGTATTTAGGCTTCTAACTCCATGTTTAGACATTGACGAACTGTCCTGATTTCAGTTATGCTGAGCAGTCAGCTTCTCACATAGATTTTTACAGAGATGAAGAGGCTCCAAATGACTCTGAAAATCTGGATGTCTGTTCTGATATCTAAATGTCATCTAAACAGATGACTCTTATATCAACAAAAATTTTTTAATAGAAATGAATTCAGAAGTTACTCATCAGGATTTGCCACTTCCAATCTTTCACTGCAGCTAGTAGCCACTTGTGAAATTTTCTGGGAAAGGTCTGAGATCAGAGTTTACAGTCTGTGGAAAATCACGGCAAGTGAGGACCCTTATGCAAAGCAAATAACTCCCAGCAGTGCCAGGGAGAGCATTTGGTGCTTCCAGCTTGACCAGGCCAAGGTCAGAGCCTGGGTGATGTCCCTCCACTGGCACAGTGAGGTTCCTTTGTGGCACCATCCTCAGCAGAGGTTAGGCAAACATCTCCAAAAGCTCGGGGGTACAGTCCTCCTTGGCGCTCCACTGATCTCTTTGCTCCATTGTTGCCAGCTCTGACCTGGTGGGCAGGTCTGGCAGGGGGCACAGTGAGGCATATCTTAACCATGTTCCCCATTCCACGTAGGGGTCAGAGGGATGCACATAGAAGACAGCTCATGGAATTTCAGGCTGGTTATTCCCTGTGTTAAGGAGTTGGCTGGAGAGTCTGTGCAGGGCTTGGCTCTCCTCCCATGCTCACCACTCCTGCACTCTTTCACAGGACACTTTTTCAGGTTGCTTGCGTCATTCAGATAAAACTGTTCAGTTGCCATCTTTCCAGTAGCCAGTCTGAAGTGTCAAACCACTTCTCTGTTTCACAGACCACTGGGACTTTCTCTGCAAACTGACCTATATTAGCTTCAAGCTTCATTCGTTCTGGCCCGCACTCCCCTCTATTCTCCCACATGGAGCACATGCACTGCTCCTCCCCCTCAAACAAACACCTTTATACATCCAAGGACATTGTAAAAATAAAATGATCACAACCTGGCCCTCCGGGAACCTTGGTTTTACAGTCTGTCCCACTCTGATGCCGACAGAATTCACAACCCAGTTCAAAAGAGACAGACAGTGAGTGAGAGAAAGCAGGCAGACAGGCACGGGCAAGGAGGAGATGGAGGAATCAGGGAGAGATTAAAAGGAGCAAAAGAAAAGAAACAGGGCAAGTAGAAGAAGCTGAAACAAGGGGAGGCACATAACCTAGAAGCCTAGAACATAACAGAGAAAGGGGGGTGAAGTTAGAGGGAAGAGTATAAAACTGAAACTGCAGGATGTTGAAGGAAGACACAGAGAAGGAGATGAAAAAAAACACAGCAAAGGCCAGAAGAAAAAAGAAATGGTCAAAGAGAGGGGTGGTGGCAGAGTCAGGCAGCAAAGCAAAGTGGCATCTATAACATGAGGCAGAAGAATTAAGAAGGTGCCCATGAATTTGCACACTGTTTTTTGTTTTTTTTTTTCTCTTTTTTCACATCTCTTTTTCCATTGGGAGTACGCTGTGAGGAAAAAGGGCAAGAGGAAGGAGAATAAAATGATAAATAAATGTCTGACCTGCCATCATAAACAGCTCCTAGCAGTCAAGCAGGTACACTGGAAATAGGCAGTCCACAGGTTGAAGATGCTCAGGTACATTGCAGTTCAGCAAGCAGGAAACACCCTGCACTAGAACAGTGGCATTTACATTCCCAGGTCCACTGGGTCTCTGTGCACTGGCAGTGAGCCCTGTGTACAAGAAAATGCTTCTTTTTATTCCTACGGAGTCATGCTCGTATTTCTGCCCTCTATCCTCTCTCAGGTCCAAGTAAGAGAACCTCAGTCCCAAACACAAATACTAGCACTGTTAGCCTCCCTTCTTCTCATAAGAGCTTCCTTCCTCTCTCCCTACCAAATCTCCATTCTTGTTTGCACTCCGAGGGCTTCCCACATCTTTTTCCCACATTTTATCTCTAGCTTTGTTCTTTTGCTCTTTCTTATAGCTCTGCTTTATCTCTTTTCTCTCTCCTTACGGCTGTTCTCCCTCCCTGTCATTCACTCTGCCCCCCCCTACACAGTCATACACAAACACACAGACACACACACAAGCAATCGCTTCATCTCCGACTCCGTAGTTATCCAGCTACCTATTACCAGAGTATCTAGCTGACACACGTCTCTCTTCTCACTGTATATCAGCCAACTCTCTCTGCCTGCCCTTTCTTCGCAGCCTTGCTCTCACCGTACCTCAGCCAGTCCATTTCTTTGTCTCCCCTTACCCCAGTTCTGTCCTTCCCTCCTGACAATCCATTCCTCTTGCCTTCTCTCCTACTCTGCCCATCTGTCTGTCTGTCCCTCTTTCCCACAGTTCTCCCTAGCAGACACATATGTACCCCAGTCCATCTCCCTCCCGTGCCTCCCCCTGCTCCTTCACGTATTTTATCTCTTTGTGTCTCCTGCACACCCAGGCCCACGCTTGCTCTCTCCCATACTGAGAGGAGGCGGCGGCAAAGAATTTGCTGCTGACCGCTGCATTGCTAGGAGGCAAACACATGGCCGGCCTTGTGCAGGCCAGTTTCTGCCTGAGTGCCCCAAGTCACATATCCCCAGCATCATCTCTGGCACTGGGAAAACAGATGGTGTAATAAATGAGAGCAGCCTGATAAAAGGAGGAAAGGGTGCCTGCTTCGGATGCCCCTTACCAGCAAAGAAACACACATCCAACACAGGCACGGCCCTCTCGCTCCCATACCAGCATGGTTTTGTGCCAGAACTAGCTGGATGAGCAAGGCACAAGCTCTACCCTAGCACCAGATGGAGAAGAGAGGGGTAAAAGGAGGCAGGAGTGGATAGGAAGACCAGTGCTTTTTGCTGGCATCAGCATATAACCTCACAAGGGTGAGTGTATGTGAGGATTTAAGGAGTCTGAAGGTAATGGGGGGAGAAGGGGAAGTAGCATGGGAAGCATATCAGAGCCGTGGGGATGTATGGTTACAAGCAGCAACTGGACCTCCATGGGCAGGGACTGTTCAGAGGCCATAGGCACAGACACTATAGAGGAATCAGATAACAAAATGATTGCGAACCAAGTGTTATCCAGTGATCACTTCTGTCACGGTGAAGAGAGATGCCACCCTACCGGCAGCCTTAGCTGGAAGGGCCATCAATGAGTCAGATCACTTAAAGGAAATATCCGCAGGCCCGAGTGGACGCAGAAACTAGAGAGGGCAGAAAAATCTGCATATTACTCTGTTTGTGCCCATACCAGATATGTCCTCCTGCCCTCTCCCTGTTTCACAACACTGTCCAAGAAAGTCCCTTACCTTTTCTGCTACCTCCCCTGACATTTGCATCTAGAGACTTGCAGCATTATATTTAACTCAGCTCCAATAAATGACAGTTGTTTCTTGTTTATAACCTACCAGCATTCCTAAGCCATCTAACATCTTCCAATCCTTGCAGCCTGATACCTCTCTGCTGACAACAGCACTGAAAAGCATTATCTTAACCTTGTAAGTGGTCTTTCCTAGACACACTGTTCTGCATTTTACTCCTGATGCTTCAAATGCAACATGAACTCCAACATTTCCAGTTTCAGCCCCCACACTGAAGCCATTCAGCACCACATCAGACCTAGAAATAGCACACACAATGGTCACGCACAACTGTTATACTAAGAGTTAGTGATGCTTCACAATCAAAATTGATTAGCAAAAGTGAAGGGAAACCAAGAGAGAAAAGAAATCCCACTCATCCACAGCTAAAGGCATTTTTATTATAGTTAGCAGCAAATTCACAACCAGGGCAGTGTCTGTCTGCTTTATACCAACCACATACACGATGCATTTTTGCACTTTTTGAGGTTAATATTGGTACTTTCGGGAGGTCTTCTGCTGTATTAACTGCTCGTGAACAGTTTTTGTTGTGAAATGTCAATCCTAAAGTTGTAGTGGTCACTTTTGCTTAGTCAAATGAGATGAAGGTTCTCTTTCCATTCCATGGATGGATGGATATTACGTATGGTGCAGCACAATTTTCTGTTAGTGTGTGTGTTAGTCTCTCCATCCTCTCCCCCCTGGTACAAAAGTTTAAGCAAGTGTATCACCCTAGCTTCTGGTAAAAAAACCTAACAAATTTTTTTTCCCCAGCATCAACTCTGTCACACAGATTTAATTCAGCCTGCCTTTGTCTATCACGAACCCCTTATCTTCGACCTAAACTTATGGTTTCCACTGACCTTACTACTCATTGTGGCTCAGAATTCTCCAGACTAAATGTGGCCCAGAGATCACAGCCCTGCAAATTTATAGCAGATATTTATTCCTACCACCTGTTCTCCAACCTGCAGTGTCACGCAGCACTATCTTGCATCCTCATTTTCCCTCAATGGCTCAAGCATAAATCATGGTTCCTTTCACTAACTTTCCATACATAATTCTACAAGCCAGGTAAAGCCTTAGCTCTTCCCATCCACATTTCTCACTCTCCCTCTGCAAATCCCTTGGGCTCTTCATGAAGGAAAACAGAACCCACTCATTCCTGCACATTCCTATTCCCCTACTGCTCCTGCATTTCCACTGTTTGAGACACAGCAGCTCACCAGCTCTGCCTATATACCTACTCCGCTCACACTCCCTAACTAGAAGTCTTCACATGGTCTATTTTTCCAGTACTTGTACAGAAATAACAGGCTCCACATTTCTCCAACTGATGTATATCTGGCTGGAGGGAAACTCATCAAACTGACCCCATCCCTGACCCCATCTTGACATGTAGGGTCTGTCACATTTCCCTTTTAAACATTGCCAAATTTGGATTTGATCTCAGAGACCAGGAAAGAGAGCAATTCTAGACTTTTCTTGACAAACAGCTCTAGGGGAGGAAATATGTGAAGCTGCAACAGAAGAATGCGAGAAAGACCCCCCTAGGAGTAAAAACAAAACAAAACAATAAGAAAACAAACAACCACAACTCCAAATCAGAATGAGAACAGCCAGTTACACTGCAGCAAGCTCTGAAGAGTCAAGATGAGGGTGCTGGGACTCAGCTGGAGGTCTTCTGCCAGAAAATTACACTCTAGACTGAGCACCATTCCCATCTCTCAGGTGATGTCGACAAGGAGATGTGGCACCTAAGAGTTCACAACACCTGAAAGGACTCAAGACTGAGATGCTCTCTTCTTTCTCCCTCCCCCAAGCCTTGTTGTTCCGGGTCAAAAGAGCCAAGGGCAACTGGCACAGAAGACATTGTTCTCAAGGCAAGATGACAGCAGGAGGAGAAAATAGGATGCAAGAAGCAGAGAGATGATGTGCCCTCAGGCTAAAAGAAATGCTGAGGGGGCCAACATGGCCCTTGAATATTCCCTGCTCGCAATCCACCTCTGATGAAGAAGGTCCTAGAAACCTCTCAGCCACAGGAACACAGAGTATCATCTAGAAGATGGAAAAATTACTTGCTAGAAACAAGCAGTGGTGGCTACTCTCTATGAAGAAGCGGAGATGAAATGGCAAAAGAAAGACTGAACACAGAGAGAGTGAAGGGTCCCATAACAGATAGCGTCAAGAACAGACATATCTTTCTTCTACTAATAGAGATCTGCCACCACACCTCTGGCTTTATACAGGCAGATGAGAAAACAACTGCAAGCAGTTGTCAGCTGAGTATCATAGATACAGTAATTATTAAAAGCAGAGCACAGTCCTGAGCAGGGTACGGACCCCCACGGATCTGTGTAAGCACCAGCAGAAAGCATTTGCTGCCTACGGAATAGAAATGCAGTGTTTTCCCTTCTGTCAGCACCTGCGTCAGGCTCCTGGTTTCTCTTGAGATACAGCTCTTAATTGGGATAGATTGTACGTTTTCTGCTGCAGCCCGGCCCAGCTCCCACTTTAATTGCTAGTTTATGACTTAGCCTGTTTTATGCTTTCTACACTACTTCTTTCCTCACTTAATCTAATAGAATTATAGAAAGTATTGCTGGGAAGACCTCAGGAGGCCACAGTTTATCCTTCTGCCCCAAGGCAGTATTTCATTTTCAACATCATGTGTCTTTTGCTATCAGGTCAGATCGGACCAAGATGCATAGAAGGTAAAGAAATGAAGCTTACCCAAGGGAATCAATTGGCATAAGAGACTAAATCCAGCCCTTTAAGTCACTGAAGTTATATCAGAAATAACACTGGACCAAATAGTGTCCTTTATCAGATCAGTTTTCTAAAAGATGTCCTTTCTTAAGTTTTAAGTCTGTAAAATGAACAGATCTCGAGAAGAAATTGTTCTGACAGACCCATTTCAGTATATGTGTTGCTTTATTATGAACAGCAGTGACCACTCCATTGTTAAGATTGAACAGATCTTATCACAATATGATCAACTTGGAAATTCTTATTAGATCCCACAGTAAAGATTAATCTTTCTGGAATTCTGCATATTGCACTTCACCCCATGGTAGAACACGTCTGGCAAGACAAAACAAAACTAGGAAAGCATCCTAAATTAGACAACTTCACAAAAATGAACTTCCAGTAAAATTTCAGAATGGCAGTGCAGACGAGGTTCATTTTTCTGAGACAACTTGACTAAAATTCTACTTCTGCTCATCTATTAAATTCTCCAAGACAAAATGTCTTATAGTCTTGGGAATAGTCAATGAAGAAATTATAAAACATTAAAAAAATCAGCTGGTGATGTGTCATACCATGTAGGGCAGGGCATGGGTGTAACAAGGTTTCTGTGGAGCAGAAACATGAGAGATGAAGACCAAAGGAAAGGTAAGAAGGAACTCTGAGGAGTTAAGACATTTTTTTCCCCCTAATCAAAATACAAACAAACAAAACAAAACCAAGAAGGAAAGAGGATTATATACTTCTTAACGATGGTTAAAGGCCTGCTTCTTTCCCTTCTTTTGAAATTTCAGTTCTGGTTGAATTAGGGCTCTTCTGGGTTGTAAACATGCATGCTGAACACCTGCAGCAACGCAAAGCAGAGGAGCTGTAAGAAGACAACAACGGTCAGCAGACATGCTTCCTGCCTTTCCCACAGTGTCCTCCACAGCACTTGTAATTCAGGGAGATGCAAAAGCTATAAGCAGCAAACAAACACCCTCACTTTATAGACAAAACTTTTGTATCTGATTCCCATGGTCTCCACTCACCCTTCACTACTAGTTTCTGTAACCAAGGTCACAAATAAACTAGGAAAATAGCAGCACCTACATCGTGCTGCTATGACATAGCCTAATAGCTAAAAAGGTCAATATATTAGCCTTTTAAAATGCATTCAGAATGATGGAGATGGTTATGGCCAAACATACTATTTTGAAGGACATTAAATTATGTTACTTTAGTGCTCAAAATAGTGCTGTAAAGAGCAAGGTAGGCTACATGCTTTAGACACAACCTCTTTTATAATTCTAGTCTTGACCTGCAGAAAGAAGGAAAGGGGCAGTGGGTGAATCCCTACTGCTAGCTAATTAGATTATACATTTCCTATCTCAGGCAATGTATCTTTCTCTGCATGGGATACATTTTTCTTCACTAACCTATCAAAAGGAGCTTCCCAATAAATCACAAATCACCACCAACACTCCCTTAATGAGATCTTCCAGCTTTTCTGTTCGTTTCATAAAACAATGTTCACCAATCTTCACCTTACTGGTGCATTTAGACTGTTTATCTGAAGTTATGGGAGGTCTTTCCAGTGAAGAGAGATTGAACTCACAGGTTAAAGATCATGCAGGATTAATTTCATCAGCCATTCCCAAAGCATTCACTTCCCCCACCCCCAAGTACCACATCACAGGTGGCAGACACACCTGGCGTGCTACTTTCAATATGAAAAAAAAATATCTGTCTTGTGTTGCAATCACATCATCAATAAAAGTAGGAGGAAATGAACTACCTTCTCTAGATTAGCTCAACATCCAAAATAACTTTTATTCCTAATAGCTAGAGGTACTGGCACCGGCAGGCAAACTTTTATTCAGCCTGTGTAAATCAACAGACACCCCCAGGATTAACAAGGCTACCCATGTAAGAGAAAGTCAATCCAAGCAAAAAAAGGTGAGCCGTGTCTAGTGACCCTAAGCACACAGAGGAATCCTCCTCTTCTTGGAATAAGAGCTTTCCCAGCTAGTTGTCATTTTTTTCCAACTGGATTTGTGAAAAACAAAACAACAGTAAACCTATTTATTTTCTTTTTCCAGCAGGTTCAGTGCCTGCTTAACCTCTTCAGCTTGTATTCTTGCTCCCTAGCTAATTCTCAGCATCAACATACTGTTGCCAATGAAATGAGCCCAGCTGCTATTCCAGATTCTTGAAGTGCTTCATAAACTGCTACAACATCTGCAGTCATATTCCTAGCACTGGGCATAAAAGTGGTTATAAAATATTCGTATAAAAGTATTGAAACACAGATTCCTGAAAAGCTTGCCTGAAAAATTCTTTGGTGTTTATTCTCCTCAGAAATTAGCCTTTCTTACCCAAGGGAGGCTACAACAGCTCTGGAAGAGGAGTGATGTTACAGTTTTGAATTCTCCAGTATTAGGTCCAGCTGCAAGGCAGTACCAGGCCAAGGATGTTTTCACACACTGCATTAGCAAATATTAGCAGTTCTTACACATGCAGTGTCAACGACTCACACAGAGTGTTCTGTCCAGGCTTCTGTCCTTTCTGATATAAAACTTCCAGCTACACACGGCTGAATCAAAGTAACTTAGCCAGTTTGTCTTTCATTTCCTAAGCCCTGTTTCCACTACTGAAATGGGAATTGTGGCCTGTAATTTGAAATTCAAGGATAAGCAGGGAAAGTTTAACAACAAAGGAGACTGATTCTAGTTAGGGATTGAGAATTAAACTTATGAGAACATGATGTTGCTAAATTCAGCTGACAAGATACAAAATGACACGAAAACAAATAAAATAACAAATGCATGAAGAGGGAAAGATGACTTCAGTTTTAAACTTGCCCTTGGAATAAAAGAGGTATTCTCACCATGTGACCCCATTTTACAGATAAACCAATTTAGTTACAACTGTATAAAGTCTTGCTTGCTTCAACAGAGGTAGCTTCTTCAAAAATTTTGTGACCTGGGTCCAGCAGAGGGCACTACATTACCAAGTGACAGTGGCACAGATGCAAGACAGACCCGCAGTGGAAGAGCCTTGCTGAAGAAAACCATATTCCAGGCATTACAAAGAGGTGTTATTCATCGCTATATCAATCCTAGAACTGACATGAATAACACTGTTGAAACAGGCGTCAATCTCTGGGCACTCCCAGAATCACTCCTAAATCCAATTCAATCCTCACGCACCTGAGATGCTACATGTCCATTTTAGGCCACAGACTTTCTACCGAAAGTACTCTGCAAGTGGTAGGGCTGAATCAGTCCTGCCCTGCAACGTATGTACCATTGCTGGGTTGCTTAAGCTGAAAAATATTCTGTCAGCTTCCTCTCTCCTCCTCCAAACCTCTACATCCTCGTCTGTAGCAGCAGCAAGTTTGTTCAGTCATGAGACAAGGCACTATTCAAGGCAAAAAGTTGGTAATTTCCATTCTGCCCTCCCCCTTTTACTCCCTGCCTCCTTCAGACTTTCAGTGAGCAGAGAACCAAGGCAGAGGGACATGAAGGAGATGTTAAGCTAGCAATTCCAAAAGAAAGTCTTTCCACTCGCTTATTTCTAGTTTATTTTGAATTACCAGAAGATGACTGTGAAGAAGCAAAAAGCTCATCTTTTCTCCTGTCTCTGTATTCCAATCCATACGATTCTCGGCACTAGACGAGGCTCAGAAGTTTAGTCATCCCAGTCATGACCCTCAAGCTAGTGAGTGAAAGATTTCCACTTTTTCTTTGTACAGTTGGTAGAATGACTTTGCCAGGATGTTGAAAGGGGCCTCAAAATTTTTCATCTCCTTCTGTAAAAAGAAAATTGTGAATGACAGATGAAATAAGCATTTTACTATTTCTGCTCAAACAGCTTCACAAAAAGACAGACTAAAACTGAGGGTAAGTTAGAGGGCAAGTAAGGGGAATTGAGCCCCCAGTTATTTATCCTCAGCTGAAAGAGAAGATAACTTTACAAATACCCACTTCTATAGACGGTGAGAAGAGCAGATACTCACAACTGACATCTCACAGTATTCCAGGCCATGTTTGTCAGCCCATTCCTGTGCTTGTTTCTGTTCCACAACTCGACGACCAACTAGATCTGTTTTATTCCCCACTAAGACACCTGCAGAAAAGAAACAAAGGAGAAACAACTCAGAAATGACGACTGGCTGGCAGTAAATGTTGAGACATTGCAGAAGTATCTGAAAAAGTTGAGGGGAGGCATAACAGTATGTGACTATGTAGAAAAGGTTCTACTGAGGAATAATCTGAAATGTATTTATGTCTCTATCTGCACTGCGAGTTGGAGGAAGCCATGCCTGCACCTACCTTAAAATGAACGCTCTATGCCACATCTCAACAAAAGCAACTGCTGCCATACAAGAGGGGAGCAGACAGCAAGAATATCACCCATTTCTTACCTGGGATGTGCATTCCAGCTGCTTGTGCCCTCAGTTTTTCCAGCCACTTGGCACAGTTGTTGAAAGATTGCTCATTAGTGACATCATACACGAGGCACAGGACATTTGGTTGCTCCCACTGCACAGCAAGAAAGGAACATTGTCAGCTCTATTGAAACCGATGTGGTCAACAGCCAGTCCGCATCTGCATGGCAAACACAGATGCTAAGATAAAAATAAAAAGCCTAATACACAGGAAACCTGTGCCTGGGTTGAGGTTTCACATCTCTGTGAGTTGATTAAATGGATAGCTGGCAATGAGTGATATAGTCTTGCTTTCTTTCCTCATTTCTGTCTTTATGGTCCTGTTCCTTTACTTGTACCAGCTCTGGCACTCATCTTATCCCCAGGGAAGCTGATTCTTCATGCTCAATCAGCACAAAATTAATCCTAGAGAAAAAAAGTAGAAAGGTTTTCTGCCAGTTTGAGAAGCTGAGTCAGCTTCCAAAGGGGTCCCTTGCAAATCAGACCTGGCGCAAGGGCAACAGTACAACTGCCTCTTGTAGAGCAGTGAACCATTAGGTTTGACTTAGCTGTCTTGGGAAACTTCATATCAATTAACTGATTCTATCTTTCAAGTGACATATACAATGGAGAACCGTACCAGTAAAGACAGGAATGATTGAAGGGAAAAAAAAACAAACACACACACGCACAGAACAACCAAGGGCAGTTTTATGCTCAAGGACAAAAACGTGTCCTTTTGTATCAAGATATCATTACAACACAGAAAAACACCATTGCTGAAGTAGCAGCAAAATAGATGCATTTCTGAGAGATAGAAATAACTTTAACTGACACCACACAGTTATTTTCAGTTAAAAACCCCTACTTCTTTTGTAAGAAAACTGAAGGATTATCTGCCATCCTTCTTCTTATAAGTATTTATTCTAACACTTTTACAAGTTTCAGAGCGGTAGAACAGGAAGCATTGGCAACTGAGGTAAATGCTCCCATTTACACTAAAGACAAAGTTTGCTATATCTGTCAGACTGAGGAGTTCAGATCTTCAAAGCAAAAGCGCTCCTTTGGAAGAAGAGGACTGTTACATAACACTTACCAGTTTCTCAAGCATCTCAGAAAATAGATCTTTTCCTGCAGAGTCAAAAATGAAGAATTCCTGAAAGCAGAAGCAGAAAGAAGGCTCTTGCCAGGAATACTGCAGTGTAGAGAAAGGTTCTGAAAGTAAATACTGGAACTTGTCAGCCCTGCATTTTGTTCAGTACAGCAGTCTTATGTCCCTATGAGACATGCTCCTGGCACTGTGCATATCCCAACTTCAGACAGTATGATAAAAGAAGTGGCTACTTTTTCATGTATAAATGATAAAAGGATTACCTCCAAGGCCCTGGGCCTTGTTTCTACCTCTACTGGAAACAGAACGTTGGGAAGAGTGGGACAGTAAAAAGCTAATTTTTGATATCTGTATAAAATGACACACATGTCCACATTGCAGTAAAAAAAGACAGAACAGAAAGCAAAAAGTGCTTGCAACAGCTTTGATTTAAGATGCCTTTTTGGACATAACTGTGTAAAACATATTTTAAGACTAAGCTAACCCTGGAGCGTAAGAAATTGCACATGACCAGTCTCATTTCCTTACTGCAACTTAATGGTCTTACAAATATACAGCGCAATCTTCTAACGGAATGAGATGGAAAGGGAGGCTTGAGCTCCAGATGTCTCTTTCTGACCCAATTTATGTCACAGAAAAACTCACCACACTATCACTTGTCTCTGGAACTGATATAGCCTTCACCAACAGTTCAATGCCCGTTGTCTGTCAAGAAGGATCAGGAAAACAGGGATCAGAAGAGTTTTTAAGAGCCTGCCCAACTGCATACCAACTCTGCATCAGATTGAGGCAATTTCTGCAAATCACTATGATCCCATCAAACAGACTGCTGGCATCTCAGCAACACTCCTCATAGCTCTGCTAACACAGTCCTCCTTACGCGTCACAGGTGTGTAGATCTGCTCAAATGGGAAAAAGACCGAGTAGCAGTGCTCAGAGCTTTGTTTGTATACTAGCGTATTAGCTGAAATCCGTGGGGCTACATTCACTGCCACGCTGCTGCTCTAAAGCAGCCTCGGAACATTCTGCACCAGCCATGTGATCAGCTAACATATGGGACTGAGGTTATTTGTGCCTCTTCCACCTTTTATCTCATTCTGCTTTGTAGCTTGTTTGTTTGTTCTATTTCTATCCTTAACTTCTGGTTTCCATCTTTATTTCAATGAATAAACATAATATGGGGTTGTTTTTTTTTCTCCCCCTGCACTCATATTTTCCTTTTTTTACTTTACTTATATTTACTTTTATTTTTATCCTGCTTCTGATTAGTCATCACCATTGATTATCTCACTGAAAGACTGCAAACTGTATCCTCTTCATCTGGGAACAGTTTCTGCAGATTATAATTATCTTGGGGCTATGCAGAACATCTTCATGTTTGCATAGTGATAAGCACAATGTCCACATGCACACTGAATAGTTGGAATTAAGAGCTTTCTCCTTCAGATATGCTTTTTCATGGAATATTTCCTTAAAGGGGGGAACTCTCTCACACCACAAAAGCTCAGGAAAATATTCAGAAAGAATATTTTCCAACTAATTTACTCTCCTTTGTTTCAAAGCCAGCACCCACACAGTGTAAAAACTTAACAGAATGTGAAATCGTTTATCTTCAGACTCTAAGGTGCAAGATAAAGAAAACCATATAAGACCCACCCTGAATGCCTCAACAAATCACACTAGTTATTTTGTTCTAGGGCTTCACATTTCTCTCATGTAACTTAAAAAAGCTGCTGGATAGCAGCTTGAGCTTGTCATGTAACTTATGCTTACCAGTGTATAATTCTTCTGAAAATGAGCCCCATCATTACGGAACATCTGGGCTAAAGCACTCTTCCCCACAGCTGGATCACCTGCAAAACCAAAGATAAAAAAAATAAAAATAGAATTATTTCATCTTAGAGAATCTTATTTTCCCTCAGTTCTGTTCCTATTTTATGCCACAGCACATTGAATACTACAACTCTGAATGCAGGCAAGGTAACCGTCTCAAAATAATCTGAAATGTACTACCTATGTGATGAAATAAATATTGCCATCATGCATACTGATGCTGAAATCAGGTTTTTGCTTAGTAAAGAGTCCCCATATGGGGCTGAATTGCTGTTTGTTTTAGAATTTGTGTTAAGGAATCTACCTTATTGCCTTTACCTAGGAACTCAGATTTTCCAGGTATGGCATCACAAAGAAAATTATGACACAATGAGGGAGACAGGACTGCTGTTTCCTCCTTAAAATACACATTTCTGCAAACTCAAACCCTTGTTCGTGTTACACTGAGTTTAGCGGAGCGATAGGTCTTCCACATACTACAAAGCGGCTTAATCTGGTAACATTCCTCGATGAACTCTTCTTGCTGACCCTGCTAAGTGAGCAGCTCTTGCTGACTCAACGCTGCTGGTGGCTCATTAGTTACATCCTGGGCATAACAGAAGCAAATGTCACTTGGCTGGAAAGGAAGCCTGCTGATTCATCCCTGTATAGAAGGCAAACGAAAGGGCTTTCGTTTTTGCTCCTCTAGAATAAAGATTTACTGGCGTCGCTTGCATAACAATTCGGGCAAATTTCCGCCCTTCTTTGGCCCAGTGTTACAATGTTCCACAAGACCTTAAGTGACAGCAGAGAACTTCAGAATTCAAGTAAGCCCAAACCATTCCACGAAACAGATCACAGCCCTTGAAGAACGAGAGTTAACTTAATGTTCCCAGAGAGCTTATCTTCACATATCCTTTCAGCAGCCTGGATAGTTCAAAGGGACCAAAACCAGGAATTAACTCCCTCAGCGTTCTATCTTTACCCTGAAAGGAACATTCATGACAGTCAAGCTTGGAACACAAATCTTCTGTGTCACGTTGGTAATAAACAAACTCAGAAAAGGGGTACATTTTCACCCTATTAAAACTTCATAGACGGTGTTCTGAAGGAGACTGGGAAAGTTATCTTCTCACACGATATTTCAAAGAAGAGTATTTTTGATACTAACAATTGCTCCTACACGTGTTAGCCAAACGCAGTTCTTGTTTAAACGTTTTTAGTGTGCTTGCTTACTTTGAGCTGAGTTGGGTTCATAATATTTAGACAGGAAAATCTGGTAAATCAGCTTGTTTGTTCCCTGATCAGCTCAAGCTTGTGCTGAAGACAACACTCTATTCTGAGTGGAAGCTATTCTGTATTTCAATAGATAATTATATCCGTCTTCGTAAAACGAGCTAGAGGAGCAGACACTGCTGTGAACTGTGCAAGCTTCTTTTATTCTTAACATCCAGTGTAAATTCTTACCTAATGTGTTTCTTTTCTTTTATTTGACAACCTCAGCTTTTTTTCCTTCCTTTTCTTCACCACTCTCTTAGCCCACTACACTTCTTTCTCAAAATAAGTTTCCTTGCACTTCCCATTTAGTTTGGTCTCATCTGCAAATACTGAATCCCACAGAACTTACTCCATCCATATTTGTTATTCTGCCAAAAACGGTTGCATGTCTCTAAAATGCCTACTACCGATGAGTGCCTTTTTTACAAAGAAAATCCTTTCATGTGTGTCTCTAAAGTAAGCTCAAACAATACGTTCGTCTGTGTCTGTAAATTACCTTTGAGATAACACTGGAATCACTTTCTATTGTCAAGTTAATAGCCTCTCTTCCGCTAACAAAAGTCCCTTCCCCTCTGTTGTTCTCCCTGATCTCGACGCAGCTCCCAATACTGTCAGCCATTCTATTCTTCACAACCATTTCTTTAGGTACACAAGAGTTTCTTGATCTACTTCAGATGTTTTTGCTTCTACCAATGTAATTCCATTCTCTTGTTCTCTCTAGGTTGTTTTGGCTTCTCGTCTCTTACACCTATTTCATTATAGTCATCTCTCCTGAAAGAAAGAACTTATTTTGCCTAGTCTGCTGCATTAATTCATTATGTTCAACAAGATACAGATACTGTCCTAGTATTTAGGAGCATTACAAACGAATCTGATTCTACGATATGGAACAGAGCCTTTGTTTTCATTGTGCATAGAACTGAAAGGGCAGCTTCAAACCCAGTTGGGATTAAGAACATAACTGAGTCATACAAAGAAAACCCACGTGAGTTCAGGAGTGTCATGGAATCTGCCTTTGGTAACATTAAAGAAAACCAATACTTGGACCTGGAAACTTCCAAACAGGAAGCGATGTGCAAATGTCAAATCTTGAAGACAGTGTAAGGCACTCATGCTGTCCATGGTAACAATCAGCAGGGGCAGTAGGGAGAATCACTATTTTGCATTTGTCAAAGCTTGCACTTAGCTGTGCAAGATGACGGTTACTTGCTTCTGAGGAAAAAGCAAGAACAAGAGAAAAAAAAAATCCACAAGGGTTTGATTCTGGATGAAGGGAGACAAATTCGGAGCAAAGAGTTAACCTGAGAGTACAGCAAGGTTTTCTGGTTCTGTGCTCCTGGCTGATACCATGCACTCAGTGAACAGCCTTTCCTTCCTGCAGCATCGACAGTCGCTTCTCAGCACCTCCATAATCCGAATGAAGCGGTGCCTTCACCTCACTTTTCTCCCAGCTTAACCTCCAGTTCACTTGGGGGAAAAAAGAAGCCCCCGTGAAGCAGTCACGCTTTGTCCTCATCCTCTTCGCCGGAGCTCCGCGTGCATCACTCTCTCACAATCCCCTCTATCTGAGCTGAGTCCCCCCTTCCCCATTTTCCTCTCCCTTCAGCCTCCCTCGCCCGTTTGGTTCAGCCCTTCCTCAGCCGATCGCACCGCACTTCACGCCCTCCCACGCGCACGGAGGAAGGCGGTATCTACCGGCCCACCCCCCTGGGCGCTGCCCACCCCTCTCCCGTCACCTCTGCCCATCTGCGAGGCCGCAGGCCCCGCCACCACCGCCCTCCCGCAGCTCCCGCCTCGCTGAGGGGGCCCGGCCGTCCCCGCGAGGCGGAGGAGGCCGGACTCACCTGCCAGCAGGCACTTGGCGGAGAGCTTCACCATCGCCCCGTCCCGCGGAAAAGGGGGAGGCGGCGGCGGCGGCCCGGGAAGGCAGCGGCAGCCGCCACGGCGCACCGCCGCGGCCCTAGCAACAGCGCGGCCCTAGCAACGGGGCGCCCCGCCTTCCTCCAGGACGCTCAATCTGGTTGGCTGTGAGATCTGCTCGTCAAGGCTAGCCGGAGTTACTATTGGCTGTCGTGTCTTTGCCCGCCCTCCGAGCGTCCTGTCACTCAAATCTTGGTCCCGCCCATATTCCCGTAGCTAAGGCGCGGCAGAGAGCTCAGGGGGCGGTGCTGCTGTGGTACGGGGGCTGTCCACGCAGCAACTACCCACGGCCGCGGGGCTGAGCTGTTATGGGGTGGAGCTCGGGGGTCAGTACCACGTGGCCAAAATGAACGCACTTAGAAAAGGGCCGAAAATAATAAAGCTGTGGGCAAAAAGCTACCGAATAGGAGTCTAGAAGTACTAAGGTGCAGAGAAGCCTCCATTTCCTACCTACCCCTTCTTCCAAGCAATGGGAACTTCCGAGCAGGAAGGCCCCCACTCGCGTGCGTGGCGCGATCCTTTCCTGCGCATGCGCCTGACTGGCTGCGGAGGGCGCGGGATGCTCTGCGCATGCGCATAGAGGTCTGCTACTTTGGCGTGGGGGCTGGAATCTCGTCAGGTTCCCCAACCTCCTTTCCCCAGCGATCTCCCCAGGGAAGCAGTGTACGTAAAGTAAAGCACGGCCTCCTTTTATATCTCAAAAATGGACATACGCTATTCTTTAGCCATAGACAAAAGCTTGTCTTGTGGCGCAAGTTCTGAGGTACATCCCTTCGGTACAACATTCTGCTATTGAAGTGAAAACATCTTATTCTACTGATTATGCAAAAATGATATTTCGTCTCCCACGAAGGCTGCAGCTTGCTGTGGCAAGTTGCAGGCTCCTCAGTTCAGGAAAGACAGGGAACTACTGGAGAGAGCCCAGCAGAGGGCCACCAAGATAATGAGGGGCCTGGAGCATCTCCTGTATGAGGAATGGCTGAGAGCCCTGGGACTGTTCAGCATGGGGAACAGAAGGCTGCAGGGAGATCTTATCAGTGCTCATAAATATCTCCTGGGTGGGCATCAAGTGGATGGGACCAGGCTGTTTCTGGTGATGCCACAGCAGGACAAGGGGCAGTGTGCACAAGCTGGAGCATAAGAGGTTCTGTATGAATCACAGAATCGCAGAATCACAGGGGTTGGAAGGGACCTCTAGAGATCATCAAGTCCAACCCTCCTGCCAAAGCAGGCTCCCTACACCAGGTGGCAATCTCCCTACACCAGGTGAACATGGCAATTTTTTTTTATTTTTCTTTTTTTACTTTCTGGGTGACAGAGCACTGGTAAAGGCTGTTCAGAGAGGTTGTAGAGTCTCCTTCTCTGGAGATATCCCCAACTTGCCCAGGCACTTCCTTCTGCAATCTGCTTTGTGGAACCTGCTTTAGCCAGAGCACTGAACTAGATGATTTCCAGACGTCCCCTCCAACTCGTACAGATCTGTGATTCTGTTCTGTTTTTCAATCTTTGCATTATTTTCAGCAAAACCTGGGCAGGCTGGAGAGCTGGGCAGAGGGGAACCAGATCAGGTTTAACAAGAGCAAGTGTAGAGTCTTGCAGCTAGGGAGGAGTAACTGCATGCACCGGTACAGGTTGGGGGATGACCTGCTGGAGAGGAGCTCTAAGGAGAGGGAGCTGGGTGTCCTGGTGGATGACAGGTTGGCTATGAGCCAGCAGTGTGCCCTGGTGGCCAAGAAGGCCAATGGTATCCTGGGGTGCATTAAAAACAGAGTGGCCAGCAGGTCAAGAGATGTGAGCCTCCCCCTCTACTCTGCCCTGGTGAGGCCTCACCTGGAGCATTGTGTCCAGATCTGGGCTCTCCTGCACAAAAATGAAAGGGATCTCCTGGAAAGAGTCCAGCAGAGAGCTACAAGGTGATAAAGGGTGTGAAACACCTCTCTTAATGAGTAAAGGCTGAGAGATCTGGGTCTTTTCAGCCTTGAAAAAAGAAGACTTGGAAGGGATCTGATCCACATCTATAAATATCCAAGGAGCGGGAGGCAAAGGGTCAAGGCCGGATTCTTCTCAGCAGGGCGTGGTGATAGGATGAGGGGAAATGGCCACAAACTGAGGTGTAGGAGGTTCTGCACAGATATGAATGGGAACTTCTTCATAGTGAGGGTGACTGAACACTGGCACAGGCTGCCCAGAGAGGTGGTGGAGTCTCCTTCTCTGGAGACATTCAAGAACCACCTGGATGCATACCTGTGCAACCTGGGCTAGGGAGCTGCTTTGGCAGCGGGGTTAGATTCGATGATCTCTAGAGGTCCCTTCCAATTCCTACAATTCTGTGATTCTGTGATTCGTGCCTATTTGTAATATTGTCCAGTTTACTGACAGGTTTGTATGTGAAGGCTTTAAGGTTTCATCATGATGTACTTGAGATGGATTGATCATGTCTGTAATGCAAATGTAAAGTAGTATCCATCAGCATTTACCAAGGTCTCAAATATCACTACCATTTCACACTGGGGATGGTGTAAAAGATGGCATAGATTATGCTGGAAGTGGAGTTCTCATTTCTGTTGAGAAATTCTGCTTTGAACCTGGCTATATCCTTTATCATGTTCTTTACTTTTCTGCTAGCACTCTGATCCTTTGTCTCATTCCCTCTTTTCCTGCTTACCTCTGTGTGCACATAGCATGCAGCAAGGACTTGTATCTTTGCTCTATTTCAGCTGTCCTTTTGCCCCACACATTTTATTTTTTTCCTCTGCCTGATTTCTGCTAGGTAAAAGTCCTTCCCTTGTCTGCACTGACAGTGATAGATTAAGGATGGAATTACTTATCTACACCTTATAATCCAAGCAGAATTGCATTCTGCTGTTAGCAGTCCACAGGGGTTGCTGCTGAATAAATTGGAGTACTGGTAGCTGTGCTCACTGAAGCTTCTCTCATCTTGAATACATGAAGAGGGAAAGGAAAAAAAAAAACCCGCAGGCTTGAAAAAAACCCAAACCAAACATAACACAAAGCAAAACACCAAAAACCACAGCACAGGATGAGGTTCTTATCTCAGAGAAGTGTTGATTAGGTTAAATCCTGTACTTAGCAGCTAAAGAGAAATGGAACACTCCTTTACTCGCACATTTCATTTCTTTATCAAATATAGCAAGATTGCTTAAGTGTGGGAAGTACCCCATGTCTAATGTGAGCAGGATACGTTGCCCTGGCAGCTGCAGGACCATGAAATTTGAAGTCACTTTCCTTTAGGCAGTGGTCACAAACCAGAAAATAAACAGCATGTGGGGCTCACAGTTCATCAGGCTCCAGAAGCACTGTGGTTGCAGCAAGTGGCAAAGAATGGCAACAGCAAGGTAAAGTAAATAGGGATTAAACAAAGGTAATGTGGTCTTTCAGACTGATAAATGGTTTGTGTATCTGTAGGATGGTTAACTATTCCCTTTGTTATGTCCTTCACAACATGTAGCTGTTAAAAAGTGATTCTGATGAGGCAGAACTCGCTAATATTCCTAGAACTTGGTTTTGAATTTCAAAGTCTAAGATTTGGGGTATGTTCTGGGTTCAGCAAGTTACAACATGTGTCTTGAATCGGCTGAGGTTTCTGAGGTACTAATGTGACTGTTCTTGAGGTCAGCAATACTTCTCAGGAGGACATTAATGCCGAAGAAAGGAATTAGCAGATTTTTAGGTAAGAACTTGCGTAAATACAAACCATATCATCAGTTCCTTTTTAAATCTTATGTTACAAAAAACAAACAATATGACAAAACAGCATAAGAAATACCTTGAAAGTTGATGAATGCTCAGAGTTCGTGTGGCTCTTAATCTGTATCCATTCTTACAACATTAACTGTGAGTATTGAGTGATTTGTCTGGAGAGCTTTGAAAACTGCAAGAAGTGAGGGGGTCTGTCAAAATTGCCTTTTGTTTCTTTTCTTCAAAGTGAGACTGTTAGCACTGAAGTTTGGATATGGATTCTTTCTACGTTGCTATTGATAACAGGTCTTCTGATTTTGCTCTTTTGTGGTATGGACCAAGACATGGATATGAAGGCTTTTTGGATGAGACTCTGCACTGAAATTTAAGGTGATTATGAAATGGTGGAGTCAGCCAAAGGATTTTTTGGCAGCTACAGCAGCACTTCTGACTAATCTGGCATATCTGCCATTTGTTTCTGATGTACTACGTTGGGAAAGTGGAAGTCAGAAATGAATGGTGGTTGTAGCATCAATATAAAGTGGTAAATTGTTATATATACGGTAGGTATCTCTGCAAGGTTATAGAGTTAGTTTGAGGATGCTAATTTTAACTGTTTTGTCCTCTACTCTGATGAATATGGAATCAGGGACAGATTTCTCAAGGATGTGTTCAAATCCACAAGGATAAAGATAAGGAGACTTATTTGGAATAATTATTCTGAATATGCCTGGAAAAATTCCAGCTTGAATCTTATTTATTTGTTTGCTCTTGCATATCGTAAATAGGAAAATCAGAGTCACGGTTCAGTGTCAGATTGCACTGAAAAATGGTAAGGCTAGGAAAAATACTGTGAAGAGAACCCAAATCTTTATGCAGTTTTTTTAGCAGTATATCTCAAAGCATTAGTTGATTTGGAATCTGAAATCTCATGCAGAAATCTCCATGTAATATAGATTTCTTAGTGGTGGTTTATGTGTTGGGACTAAGGGACTTAGTGTGACCTTGTATGCGGCTAATACCTTTCTCTGCCATCGTGACTTCTAGAATTTTTTTGGCCTTTCCTGAGAACTAAGAGTCAGCTGTGTGACCACAGCTTTCATAGGAGATGGAGAAATACATGGGACTGATGAAAAAAAAAATCAGGAGTCTGCAACCCTCTGTTTTCTACCATCTTCTCTTGTTTAAAAAGTTAGTATTTAGGCACAAACTTTTCCATGCTATGCATGCCCTTTCATTTCAAGGTCAATTTATGATAATGTGTTTATGTTATAATAAAACCTTTGATTCCCCAAGCTACTGAAATCCTCACTCTAATCATCCGCTCTGGATTTTTATCTCCCCAAGTCCCATACCCCTAATTTCTGTGTTGTTCACCCTGTGGCCTTTATGTTATAGCTTTCTTGCTCCATAAATTTCTAGCTATCTAATACTAAAAGCGAAGTTTTCCCTCCTGAATTCCCAGTACTGTTCACACCAACTACTACCTTCTCATTTGCTGTTGAGCCTTGCTAGATAACTCTTCATCCCTTTTTTTTTCTTTTTTTTTTTTTTTTTTCTACAGATGTGGAGCTTTGGTTCCTGCTTCTGATGAAGTCTTAAACACCTGGGCTACAGACTGAACTAATAAAAATTCTGAATGAGTAGGATCCCGAGCTTGTAAAAATAGCATACGTTCTGGGGAAAAAAATCACATGGGGAGCCCTTCATTGTTAAACTGCTCTGTGGTTTGTATTCAGTAGACTAGGTGGAATTTTAGGCTAATTTTGACCTGTTAGGTCTTCGGTGAGAAATAAGTTACATTATACCAGTTATCTTCATTTGGAGCGTTCAAAATGAAGATACACTTGAATGCTAGGATCCTCGGCAGGCAAAGAAAATGATGTAGGCTCGTTAAATTTATGGGCAAATGTCTCTTAAGATCCCTCTGCTTTGCTAAGAAGGCTATCACGTGTGAACAAGAGAGTTAATGCATGCAGGCAGGAACAGAAAAACACTGGCTCTAGTAATGGAGATTGTTACAGAGCATAATTGAACACTGACTGCAGCAAAGCTGAAAGGAGACTTGCATTACAATTACATAAAATCTTTATTTTTTCCCCTGACCTCTGATTTGAGCTGTCTGACTAAGAGCAGGTGCTGGGCAATAGCTCAATTTCAACAACCCATTGCAGCTGAAAGAGTGGATGCAGTTGTGCTGTATCCAGCAAAATTGAAAATTACTTTAAGAAGGAGGATGGAATGCAAATGTTGTAAGACAGAAAATCTTCATTCATTTTCAGAAGGATGCCTAAAATTAGCAAAGCCACATAATTCTAATTTGTCTCTATATTAGAGCAGTAATAAGCACTTGATCATTTGCTCTTACCTATATGTTTTCATATGTGGTGATACATATTGAAGCTGCATTGCATTACGGAGCTACTGGAAGTGAAATTTGTTAACCATTAAAATTAAGAAGTACCCTTTCAGACAACATTTCCAAAGCATAAAAATGGCTCTAAACCATTTGGCTATTTAGCAACACGTGGCCTGTCACTTCAGTTATGCCCATTAGACATTCGACCTCACTTTCTCCATCTCTTTTAACCTGTCTGAAAGCTCTAGAGCAGCAAAGTTGGAATTAGCAGATAGTTACTGTATTCTTACCACCTGACAGCTTGAGTATCTGTTTGTTGATGGTACACCTGTAACACCAGGGAAACCGTCTGTATTTTTGTACTTGAGCTGTTAATGGCTTGAGATGAGTATCACCTAGAATTAAAACCTGTAGTATAATGAGTTGGCCATTTTCATTCAGGCACTGACAAGATTGTTTCACTTAGATTTTCCTAGGATGGAAGACTAAATAAGTTTATGAAAAAAATCTTTTCTAGCTTCATGATACATTGCCTAATTAAGTACCTTCCAGTGTTTTTATTTAGATCCTTTTATGTTTGTATTGTTATATTATTGCAGCTACTGCAGTTCCTTCTATTTATTTGGCCGCTGGAGAAGTGACTCTAATATTTGCATTTATATTAATTTCTGTGTTTAAAAGTATACCAAGCTTTGTTAAGCTTTGTCACTTATATTAACTAGGAGAGCGCTAACCAGAAATGTACCTCCTCCCATGTGAAGTAATTGTCCCACAGTAGGAGATCCTACAACGTGGGAAGGTTTTGACAACTAATCACTCATTATCACAGCTAACCTCCTTCAGAAACATTTTGCTTGTCTCTCACTTATTTAACTGAAATGCTGTTTTAGGTGTGGAATTTCTAAAGTGTATTTCTCTTTGGAAAAGAGTATCTGCCAAAATACTCTTTCAGAATCAGCAATGGGAGAGACCAGGACCTGGAGGAGGTGTTCCAATGACTCACATGTAGTGAAGTCTGTGCTCTTGCAACCTTGACATTCTTATAAAAATGTCACCAAAACTTTAATCACTTGATTTTCATGGGTTGATGTATGCTCTGAAATGTCTCTTTCAGCTGCAATTAATTAAGAAATAAAATAATTTTCTTTATCTGCTCACAACATGAATCTCCACCTGGGATTTTGGAGTCAAATGGACTTCTTTTGTGCTTTATGGTCATTAACATAAATACTGTGGGCTAATTTGTGTCTTCAGTAAAAGTCGTGTAAATTCTCACTCTCCAGTGTTGAGTTGTTTGGTTGGGGCAGAACTTACTTAAAATATTGTGAAATTATGGAATTTTTAATTACAGAGCAAGAATAGTACTAACTGTTTCAGGTGGAATATTGCCAATGTTTAGAGGCTTTGTTAAAGTGTCTGTTGCTGGAGAGCGTGAACTGCATTTCCAGTCTTCAAAACTATTTAGAAACTGGAGGAAAGTGTCCTAATTTTTCCCTCAAAATGTGAAGTCAGAGAAGGCAAAAGGAGCAAATGAGAAACCTTTTATTTGATGAAGTTGAGTGGAAGCATTCATAGGACATTTGGCAGTGATATGCTTGTGGCAAGTAGATAGACTGTAAATATAAATTCTACCTCAGTTTTTGCAAAATGAACAGGTGTTATGGCCTCCAGTCCATTGATTCCAAAAATAAGGCATGTGGAAAATTGCTGATCCATGAATCTCCATTAAAAGCTTGGCAGGACCTTGTATGTGTTTGTTGGTTAAAGATTTGGTACTGGTAAACAGTGATCTTAGAAATGTTATGAGTTGATTATGAGCTGTTGGCGTAAATCTTTGTTAAATATTTTGTCGTTTGTCAGGATATCTATGACACGAAGATCTGTTTTTTCATTCTGAGCTGCATCTGAGAGAGATATCTATTTTCTAGCAATATGTGATATCAATATGAACAAGTAGTATCTTTTTTTCATAGGGGTAAACATAATTTACTTGACTTTAATCTTCCAGTTGAGTCTTGTTACAAGCCACTGGCATGTAACCTTATGAGGAATGTGTATTGGTTGTTTAAGATTTTGTCTTCTATGTGATGACTGGAGTTGTTCCTTCGCTTGTTCATTTGTTTAATAACTTCTGCTATATTACAACCGGGGAGTAAACTACAGAGGATTTATTGTTCATGACAAAGATGATAATGCCAATAAGGAAAATTAAGGCAAATGTTTCTCAGATAAGCTTAATTTCTGTGCAAATTAACACATCTTTCTTTATGAAATTGTACATCACAGGTTTTGTCAGATATACTGTAAACCACACTGCTGGAAAGCCTGATTTAATTTTGAAGCAAATTCTGCTTCCTTCAGTCTTCACAGTAGACAGTCTTTGACAGTCTTAATTATATTAAAATGAATCATTTAATACATCATATATATTCTATTTTCTATTTCATTGTAAAATTATGCATTTAAGTTTGCTGCATTTTGAGTCGCAACTGGGGAAATTCTACCTAACATAAGGGGTCACGGAAGTTCTGAGAATTTTTCTTAAATGAAAATGGAACAAATCAAGATTTGAGAGTGGCCTGGAAGCAATTTGGGAGGGAGAAATAAGAACTGGAGGCAAATACTGAGAAATCAGTAGTGAAGGAAGGGGTAGTTTGATAAAATAGTCCTTTTAGGTTTGGGCAGGTATGCATTTTCATTAGACACCTGTTTTTTTTTTTTTTTTTTTTTTTTTCTCTACTGCTAAGGAGATGAAAAATACTGAAATTTAAAATTTGAATGTAAAATCCAGTTAAGAATAATGGTTTAAAGCAGAGTTTGAGAGCTCTGATGGTGTGGGTAGATGACCCAAGTGTGCTGGATATTTGCACAAACTAACCAAAGGTGTAGACAGTGAGGTGTCTATTCTTGTTTAGAGTATCAAGTACTGTCTACCATGAAAACTGAATGAGCTATGTTGGAGGTCTCTGAACCTATTGTAAGTGGTATCCTTGTTGTAACTTCTTCTGTTTGAAAGTACAAGTGTATTTCTTTTAATTTTATCCGGTGGAAAAATATAGGCCAATTAGACCCTAAGTGTTATTTGTTCAGGAGTGACTGATGGACTACTGTGAAAAAAGACTGATGCAGGAATCACTAGGGTCTTCAGACTTTTATACCAGTAAAATGTCTCAATGAATGTTACTTTAACTTACTTTATTTCCAGTAGTGTACTATTATAATTTTGTAGACTAACTATTTGCTCTTCATTCTATTGTGCTATGTTTTCTTTTTGTTTGTTTGTTTGTTTGTTTTTTGCAAAGCCCTGGATAGAATGACGTTTTTTTATGACACACAAAGATGTATTAAAATGTAAAACAGACAAAGAATTTAAAAGCCTTTGGCTATATAACGATTTTTATGGTGATTCTTTGATTAAATGGATCTTTATTCGTGATGCTTCTGTGTCTGGGGGGACTAATATTTTTTTCTGTGGCCTCCTGTACTCATGTAATTACCCCTTATTACCACTTGAGGTCAGCAGCTGCCGAGAAAAAAATAAATAAACCATTTCGCTTCGTTGCAGTACATTTTCATTTGCTTTATTTGGATACTTAAAAATCAATACTTTTTTTTTTTTTTCAGATCCATATATACATTGTGCAAAACTAGAGGATTTCTTTTGGATGAACAGCAGCTTCAGCAAAAAGTCTTACTTGTAAGTGACTGTAGAGGGAAAACCTAGAATGGCTTTAGGGAGTGTTTATTGGCTTTGCAAGTAGCATCAGCAATCACTGTGGCAGAGAATGGAGCTCTGTACAATGTGATGGTGGCAGAGTTTCTGTCTTTTTTTTTTTTTTTTTCTTGTAATATGAGATTAATGATAATCAGAAGGATTAAAGTATTACTGCTGCAGGGAATCAGGGAATATTTTGGAATCATAAAATGGCAAACACCTTTCCTCTTAATTGAAGCATTAATCAATGTTCTGTCAAAATGTGGGGGAAATGTTATGTAAAAGTGATTTATTTCTACTCTAATCTTTGATTTAAAAGAAAAAAAAAAAAAAAGAGGAAAAAAAGCAGTAGGTTGGTTTCAAAGTTACCAACAAAGATTTGGGAAACAAGTGTTTGGTTCTTTGCTCTATCATAGTCTTACTGTTGGCTACTTGTTTCTTTAGCTTGAGTCTCAGTTTCCAGTATGTAACACAAAGAAAGACGTTCACTGTTTTTGATAGGTTTAGAAGATATGGGGATTTTTTATATATATATATATACTCTATTTTAACAGTGGGAATATCAATAATAGCATCACAGCCAAATCTTGATGCTCCTTTCCTCACATTCATATTGTTGACTCTTTTGAGTAATGCATTCTTTCTGTCCTAGATACTTTTGTAACACTGCTAATAAATATATCTTACGTCTCAAAAGTGAACACATTTTACTACTTTACAAAGCTATCCCTGTGCATGATGAGCAACAACTGACATTCTTGTCGACCTTTTTATCTTAAAATCCCCCTGCAGGAGGCAGATTTAGCAAATTGTACAAATAATTTACCAATCACCAAAATGTGTTGGAGAAGATGTAGGTTAACATATAGGAAATTCATTTTAGCTATAACAACTGATTAAGTCACAAGAACAAACTGCCAAATGAAGTTGGGTGATTGCCATTACTAGTGATTTTCCAGGCTGCGAGTATGCATCCATCTATGGCTTAAAAATAATGCAGTCAGTTCTGACACAATTCAGAGCTTGGATTGGATGACTCATTTTATGCAAGTTTTATCCCAAATAATTATTTTAAGTTCTTCCCACTTTACCCTAACTAGGGATAAAGCAGTAGTGCTGTCAGCAATAAATAAATAAAATTCTCACTCAACGTGTTTCAAGACTACGTGAAATAAGAAACAAGTGATAGTGAGAGTGAAGCCCAGATTGATGTGACCTTTATTATTTTAACAGTGTCTTTCAGCACAGTTACAGAGTCGCGGGATTGCAGAGAACAGAGCTGGAGTATAAAATAACATAAATAAATAGAACAGGAGCCAAAGCAGTCAGCAGGAGGTGGTTGGAATTGGGCAGTGAAGGATGGGTGAAGGGTTTGCATTGTTTAAAGCCTTTATGATTCAGCCACCATAGTTGCAAATTCTGGAGAAGGGAAAAAACAAGGAGTCAAATGTTAAAAAAAGGAAGATATAAAGAAGAATCATATTACAATGATTACAGATTCACTGATGTAGGAGAAACATCACAATAATAGAAGAACAAAAGAAATCCAAGTTAATTCCCAAGTCGATATTAACTTAGGAAATCTCATAGTGAAGTGAAATAATTTTTTGAGGGCAAGGGAGAGAGATGCTACACGTGCCAGACTGTCAGAACTGTCCGCTGCTGTTCATGTGAAGAACTTGATTAGCGTCTTGTTTTTCTTTTGTAAACCTCAATGGGATGAATGTGAGGACTAGGAATTTAATTCTACAGTCAGATAAATTTTCTGTATATCAGATTATGGCAGAGAGACTCATGAATGAGTCTTTCAGAGTATTTGTGTTCTGATGTTATAAATACATTATATGCAAAGTCAATTTTGGACTGGCAAATTGACTGAAAATGATAGATTACAAAAACAGAAGGCTGACTCCGCTGTAAAAACCTGTGTAGTAATCTTTGACCACATTGATGCTGCTGAGAAAAATTCCGGTGATTTCAAAGCGCTGGGATTTTGCTCTGTGGCTTTTATCAGTGTCATACCCATAACATTTACGTAAAGATATCTATCTGCAGTTTGAGATAATTGTATGTTGTAATATACATAATGCCTTTCAGCATTGTGTTTCTTATGGAGGTTAAAGTTCCTAACTCCACAGTTGTATGTACCCAAAAGTGTTAAAAACGACAGATTGGAGGGAATCCCAGGAAGGGAAACAACGATGATGGAAAGATTAGAGGGTCTACAGAAAGAGTGGTTTACGGGTTTAACATAATCAGCTGAGATAAAGGTGACAAATGGGAGGGAGACATCTGCAAAAGCTCAGAAAGAAAATTATTGAAGTTTGACACAAGAAAGAGCAGTGTCTTTCAACTAAAAAAAGCAGGTGAAAATTAGGCATTGTACAGAACATTCTAACATTCAGCTGAAAAATGCTAATGTCTAATTCAGTGATATCATTCTGATTGGAATGTACAAACAGATAATGCTTTTGATGACATGTCCAAATATGTTTTGTCAAGCACTCGCACTCCAGACTGAGAAATAAGTATCAGAGGGCTTAAATTAAATCCACAATTGTCCATCATTTTGAAAGAAGTAAATCCAAATTAGGATTAGTTATGCGGATTACTTAACATGAAACGTGTATAAATCCTGGACATGGTGGGACTACTTAGATCAGAAGTGGTGCAAACTGAATTTAAGAGATAACATAAACCACTTGTGATAGAAACCCAGACTATTCTGACAGGAAGGGAAAGAGGTTATTAAATCAGTGTGTGAATAGACCCTGTAGAGAGAAACATGAACTCCCATGGATGAAACCTTTCTAAAAGGGAAAACTAACAATGCATATTCTATTAGAACAAGTTGTCATACTTGCTACTGCTAAATTAATTCATTTTTAAAACAAGTTGTATCTACAGAATGTATTTGGAAAAGGTTATTCAACTTGAAGCAAGAAAATTTCTATACTACATTGTGATAGTGATTTTATCACTTGATGGCAGTATATTTCAAGGGTACTTTCTGAAAGCCACCAAACCATAAAACCATAAAATGTTCCTTCATGAATAATTGCTGAACGCCTTATACTTTTTTTCCAGTATTTGCAGTATAATTTATAGATATTTCAGAGATGCTCCAGTTGAATAATTTTGAAAACTAGTTTGCCAGTTATTTACATATGAAGGGTAGCTCAACTTTGGACAGCTTGTGGATGCATTGCCTCAAAGCATATTCATATCTGCAAAACTTCTGAGATAAGTTACTATTTACTGGACCCTGTATGTTGGTCATTTTGGTAGCTGTTTATTGCTGTTGAATGGCCTGTTGGTGAGATAACCCTTCTGATGAACTTCGTCCTCTTCTACAGCTGCAGTTTGCCTTCCTATCAAAAATAAAAATGCACAAGTGATAGTTTTCCATTACAAGGATTTAGTCTATTTTACTTGGTGCCCTGCATCAAAGCTCTGACTTAAAAGGAAAGGGTTGTCCTACTGTGTTTAGAACAGTTTAGTGGTATATACTGTCCTAATGCATATCTAGTAGTACTTTACCAAAATGATATTTAATTACAGAGAACAAGATGTAGAATAATAATTTCTCTAATTGGATTCTTTTTTTACATTAGCAGATCTGTTTATAATGGCTTACACTTTAATTTATTAAAAACAAAGAAACAAATGAACAGAAAGGGAGATAACAAAAGGACTTCCAAAAGATTCTTCTCTGTTGTAAATGACTTTTAGTTGTGGCAAGGTCACGGCGTATCAGCTGTAATTTTAAATGCACGATGCCTTGTTTTTACAACTTTTAAAGAAAGTAATGAGAATATTTGTAAAAGTTCTAGAAGTTGACTTGTACTGAGTAAAAGACTTTGACTTAGGATAATTGTTTTTTTCATTTTGTTCCATTTACAGCACGTTATCTTTGAAAATTCTCTACATATACTTTCTCAAGTCTGATAGTTATAAGAAACTGAAAAGCATGTGTCTGTTCACTGCTAAAAAAATGATAAAATTTCAATAAAAACATTGTGAGCAAACGTCTTCCTTTCTTCCTGCCTCTTCCTTACAAGCATTCTCCTGAAGCTGACAGTACTACTTCAGCATCTCTTCACAGTCAAATCTGAAAGCCAGTGTTTGTAGTTTTATTAGGTAACCAACTTGACTTTGGCCTAGATTTTTTTCAAATTCATCATTTTCTTTTTGTATCAATGGAACATACTGGGGCTTGGCATCTCAGAGAAGAGAATTGTGTCTTGCATGAATGTGCTGCAAGTTTTCAGCTAGTTGAAACGAGCTGAGCAACCTCAAATTACCAATCTCGATTCAATAATTTGATACAATAATTTCTGAGCTGGACAGTCTTGCAGAAATGAAAGCAGGCTTTAAATGAGAGACCTAGGAGAAGAATGTGTAATGTGAGACCTCTTACAGTAAGAAGGCTGATTAAGAGGATGAGATTAATGTTTGTGGTGAAACAGCTGGGAGAAACATCTCTGTGGTGGTAAAAGACAATCCATTAAGCCCAATTGCTATGTGATGTGATATACATTTATGACTGTGTTTAATTCAGGTAATTCTGAGCACTTATAATCTGGAATTGGATTTATGAACCAAAGGAAAATGTGTTAAGTATCAGTCATCCTCGCCCTTTGGTCACAGTCCCAACTATTACCTTTGCCTGTTCTTCCAGCTTTCATGGTGTAACTGTCAGAGTTAAATTTAAGAAAGGGAAAATGAACAGATTTTATGTATTAGTGATGTGGCAGGGGAGGGGAGGGGAGGGGAGGGGAGGGGAGGGGAGGGGAGGGGAGGGAAGGGAAGGGAAGGGAAGGGAAGGGAAGGGAAGGGAAGGGAAGGGAAGGGAAGGGAAGGGAAGGGAAGGGAAGGGAAGGGAAGGGAAGGGAAGGGAAGGGAAGGGAAGGGAAGGGAAGGGAAGGGAAGGGAAGGGAAGGGAAGGGAAGGGAAGGGAAGGGAAGGGAAGGGAAGGGAAGGGAAGGGAAGGGAAGGGAAGGGAAGGGAAGGGAAGGGAAGGGAAGGGAAGGGGAACTCTTCATTTTCATTATCTGGTGTAAATTCAGAGTAATTCTATTTCAGAGTTAAGGAAGACTGATAATTGCAGAAGGAGAAAAAAAAAGTGTTTTGTATTGTTCTGTTAAAGTATTCTAACTTTCAAGCATTGTATCAACTTTAAAAAAGTGTTATGGTCAATCTTGCATGAAAATGTTCATGTTATTCTTTCATATTAGCTAAAACAGCTCTGTGATACACGTATTTTATTTCAGTTTAGTTAGTTTTTGTTTTGCAGCCTTCTGCATAATTGGGATTGTTTTTGACATGAGGTTGGCCAATCAGCTGCAAGCTTACTTACCTGAGTCAAGTTTTCTTCTGAAAATTGTGCCCACTGACTTAACTGTCAGAGCCACTCATTTTAAGGGAGATAAGAAGGACCCATATAATCAAGCATATTGAATGTTAAATAATGGTATACTCCTTGGCTTCAATAACACTGCTAAAGTTTAGCAAGAACTTCCCCCGAGTAGTTCACAATTGGAACTTCCCCTGAGTACTTCACAATTGCTCCTCTGAAACCGTAATATAATCACCATCTGATAAATTAAGAACTTTTAGATTAGAAATGAGATGAAAGTCACTGATATACCATTGTGCTGCAAGCAGATGCGTTAGCTAATATACCACCTGACTGTCCATGGATGACTCTGTATGTCATTGCTTCAGCTTCTAAACTAGGAAGCTGTTAGATAACCTTATTTTGCCTTTTGTTCCTTTTTTTTTTTAATTGCTTTTTATTTGGAGTCAACATTTTTTATTGATCTCAAGAGTTCAGATAACGGAGATGCGAGGTCATTCTTTTATTATTTTTTTAAAGATATGTTTACACTTCAACCTATCGTGCAGCTTATCAGCATGGTGAAAACTTAGCAATTGCTTGCTGTCTGGGTGATTTAGTGCTCTGGCCACAGTCCTCTGCTATCATCTCCTGCAGTGAGGAAGGATGTAATTCAGAACTGCCTCTTCCAGTTTGGCTCAGGGATACAGAAGAAAAAGAGGGAAAAAGGAGAATGTTTTCTTGTGGGCTAATTTGATTCATCCCAAAGGGATATTGCAAACAGAAGTAATTTTTTACGGCAATATTGTGAGCGGGAATTTTTCACCCTTTATAGTTGTCATATTTAGAAAAAGAGAGTCATGAGGTCTTTAGGTGTGAAGGCGTACACAGACACTAGCAAAGTGGATAGACTGTTATTGGATGACAGTGGTGGCAGACTGACTGTACTTTGAATTTTAAGGACATTGCAAGACTTTGAGTAATTTCAGAAAGCATTACTTTCTTCTTTACATCAAGGCAAAATGTTGGTACTCAGCAGTTGGTACTCTAAATTTTCTATTCACAGCCCTCTGTGAAGTCTCAGTGTCCTGACCCTCACTTCACTGAAATCTACAGAAAGAAAAAAATGATTTTGAAAAGAAGTTGCGTTGGTATTTATTCCTACGTCCCTTAATTACTAACTAAACACTAAACTCTTGCCCCCTCTAGTGTCAGAATTCGGCTGAAGCCTGCAAGTAAGGCGCGGGCAATGTAGCAAGTCTTGAAATTTCAGTAAACCCACGTTATGCCCTTCAGAAGGTCACAGCCCGCGGTGATTCCTAGATTTACACAGTTCTTATATGTAAGTGTAATATCCGATTTTTCTTGTCAGCTTATTCCTCTGATTACATACCATCGGCGCCAATTTTACCATCACCATCCTTGTCTCCAGCAGCCAGAAGAGCCTTTGTTTCTTTGTCTGATAGGTCTCTGCCATCTGGGGTAAAGCCCTTCAGTACAAACCTATAGAGGAGGAATGGAAAAAAGGAAAATGTTGTTGTTTGTTTGTTTCAGAACAGTTTCACTTAGTATTTATTTGCATTGCTGTTTTGATATATGAGGTAGAATCCATGGTTGTGTCTTCAGTAGAGGTCATAGAATCGCAGAATCGTGAAGGTTGGAAAGATCACTAAGATCACCTGATCCAACCCCAGCCCATCCCCACCATGACCACTGATCATGTCCTCAGTGCCACATCCACACAGCTCTTGAACACCTCCAGGAATGGTGATTCCACCACCTCCCTTTATCATTCAGAAGGAGCACTGTACTCTGATTCTAAGTGCAATACCATCTGTGAGGTATTGATCACTCAAGAGTTTGAGGGATCCCACAACTAGCTACCTCCACGACACTATAGTTCTTACAACCAGCTGGTTATTGCACACAAATACTAGTTGGGAGATTGAGCTGTAAGCTATTACCTAGAATCTTGTGAAAAGGAAATCAGACACTTAAGGTGAGGCTATTTAAGAAACACCGTATCTTTACTTACTTTAACTCTTCCTCTTCAATGAAGCCACTCCGATCTTTATCAAGGATATGGAAAACCTTCTTCACATCTTCTGGGCTCTTCTTTTTCAATCCTACCATCTCGAAAAACTTCTTGTAGTTAAAAGATTCAGCTGCTACAATGGGGTGAAAAGCCATATAATGGTTTAGAAAAGTCTTTAAAACATATATACACACACAACCATGTGATTTCCTTCCTAATTGCTGCAAGTCCTACCATGGGAGGTAAAAGTATGTTCTAGCCTGGCTGTGGCAGGAGCTAGATACCTGCACTGCAATAGTCATGCTTCGCAAACACTCGTTTAAATAAACAAATCGTGAGAAGGGCAGTATTTCCGTTTTGCAGATGAAGAACTGAGCTACAGAGGGATGGAGACCTGCCCAAGGTCACACAGGAACTCTGTGCAGAGTTGGAGGTGGAAGGCTAACCTGCTTACTCTCACTTCAGTGCCTTAAAATATGTGTTACCAAGTTTTACACTAAAAAAACAACCCAGCACAACAACAGCAGAAGTGTTCTGAAAGCAAACTGACTATTAGACCACTGTCACTTGGTATTTCCATGCCCGTGGACAAGATCTATTTTAGAGCACATGGCTCGAACGGTTCTGGTCCGTTTTTCTTGAAGGCTCACTTGAAATCGGAATAGAGCATTCCTACTGCTAAAGGCATGTGCAGTCACGGGTTGCAAGCTCAGACACTGCAAGGCAGTGCTGTGCTGTGACTGCAGGACCTTCTGAGGCACAGTCACTGGGGAAAAAGCAGAGCTCTGGAGATCAGAGATAATAAATGGGGTTTACCTGCTGCACCTCCCCATCCTTTAACCAAACCGCTTTTGTCCCACCCGTGCAGCCCCCTGCTAACTACTATGGTGCAGTTTAGAAAGGTGCTACTGAAATCCAATCTCGTGACCTCCACAACGTGCTTGATTTTTTTTGTCATCATTATATCATTATATTATTTTATATATAATGTATCCTTGTTCCCACCGCAGTTTTTCCTATTACATAAAGCAAAGGCAGCTCAGTCGCTCGGGATCTGCTTGGCTGAGACCCGTCATTAGTTGCTCTTAATTGCTTCTGCTCCGGGACTTGGAAACGGCCCTGAAACAATGGGAGCTAATGAGGAAAACAGCTGCCGGATCGAGCAGAGCAGTTCGTTGGTCCCTACGACTTTGTGGCTGCTGAGTTTATTGGGGCTCAGCGGGTTTTGCACTCTCTCTGCTCGGGAAGGTCATCGCAGAGAGCAGCAGAGAAAGGCACTTCGGGACAGGGGGGCACAACGCTGCCGTTTCCTTGAGAGCAACCCTTAACAGTCGGAGCACGGAGCACGAAAAGGGTTTGCCGTCAGTTTTTAGAAGAAATGAGGAATATCTGAACACCGGAGGAGCCCGAGACATACGGGACATAGGGACCGCTGCAGCCATTCGCCCTGCAGAAAGCTCCTGCAGTCGAGCAGCGCACCCGCTTGCTCTGCTGCTGCTGTGCCTTCTGCTCCATCCCGAAAAGCAAAGCCCGCTCAGGGATTCCGCATAGGGAGTAATGAAAGAGCGCTTTTTCTCCCCTTGAAATGCAAAAGAGCAATTCTGCAGTACTCGAAACCGAATGTTGGATGGCTTTAAAGCTGCCGCCTTCCGCAGCCGGATCCCCTATCCTGCATCAGGACATAATCCTCTTCAGTTCCCTTAGAAGTCTCCTCTCAAGAGCAAAGCACAGCCTGCAGCTGCTGCTTAGCTTCCTTTCAAAATGAACGAGCATTTCACCTCCTTCACGTGCAGAGCAACTTTGCTGAGGATGCAAAGCCCTGCACCTGATAAACCCGTCACGCCTTCGCCGCACTTCTCAAAACGCATCCTCTTTGCTATTTTATCTAAGCTGTAATCTTCCCCGAGCTTAAACAAATGCACTACCATCCTGGGCTGGAGAGACGAAAGGGAGGGAAAATAGAGGGAAAAAAAAAAAAAAAAGAAAAAAGAAAAGAAAAGAAAATGAAGCGCTCACCTGAAAAGGCTCCCACAGCCTTCTTGATATCCTCAGCGCTGAGCACGTCAGTCATCGCCATCCTGCAACTGTTTGAACAGGGAAGCAAGTGCGAAAAGATTAAAAAAGTGCTTTTCTCATCATTTCTGCTCATATGACCAAAGCTGCAGTGCCGTGTGGGGATGATGGCACGTCGGGAGCGGCTGGCCCCGAGCCAGCCACGGATAGAGCTGCGTGTGGCGGAGTGCCACGGGCTGCCGCTCCCCGGGGCGTGCGGAGCGGTCCCCCGAAGGGACGGGGTACGGGGATGCCTTGGTGGGGACCCGGCCGGGGCGCTCCCTCTGCGGGGCGGTTCCTTACGGGAGAGCTGCGGGGCTGCGTCGGAGCGGCCGTGCCAAGGTCAAGTCCTCGGGTGCGGTGGAACTGCAGAGCGGATCCCTTCCGTTGGGGAAGTCGGGATGGGCTTTGCCAGTTGTAGTCGGAACTGCAGCATATGCCAAGCTTCAAGCAGCTCTTGGGGTCGGGAGGCAAATGGAACGGAGCTCGTGAACATTTGCCTTCTCGTTCAAAACACTCGAAACGTCCCCCTCCCATCCCGCCTCCCCCCTCCCCTTAGACCTCGTTTCTTTCGGGCCACTCCATATTAAGCATCATCCGCGCTGAATTCATTATCACATCCCCGCGAATCCCACGGCTGCCGCTCGCACTGCGCTGCAGAGCCCTCCGCGATGGGATCTGACGAAAGGGGAAACGGGAGGTGACCCCGAGCTCCTGCAGGACGCCAGGGTCCTCAGACGGGACCCCACAGCCTCAAAAGAAGCAGCTGAAAGGACTGAGGAATTTCGTGTTTTCTAGGTTTGTTTGCTCCAAGAAACAGTGCTCGTTTCTCACCTCGGGTCCAACCCGCTCTCAGGGGTTTGGGCAGGAGCCACTGGGTTGAGGTAGCCAAGGTTAGGGCCCAGGAGTAGGGCAGATCTCGGCAGGAACACTGGCATCTCTGCCTGAGGACAGGCGGGGAGGGAGGCGGTGTGACAGCAGCATCCCCACCCGCTGTCAGCAGCTCCTGCCCGACCCCGCTGACGCAATGGCACCCATGGCCCGAACGCCAGAGCGGCCTCAAAAAGGAGGGGGCTGTTTGCAGAAGCGTCTGGCTGTCGGTAATCCCCCCGTAAAAGCACGAGCCCCCACCCTCTCCTCGGCGGCCCGAGCTCAGCTCCAGCGGGTGAGTCATTAGCGTGTCACCGAGCGCAGAAGGACGGAGGAGGAGGTGACGTTGGGGTCCCTTCTTTTTTTCTTTTCTTTTTTAAACAGCAAAGTCTTCCCCGTGGGAGGGACTGTCGTTTGGAACCTTTTTTTTTTTTTTTTTTCCCCCTCCCAATTTCTGTGTATTTCCTAGGATACAAGAGAGGCTTTGTTGCCTTCAAGGACAAACACTGGTGACGGATGGGGGAGCCGCATCCATCTCCTTTACCCACAGGACGGGATGCACACTCAACCCTGAGGGCTCCGCTCTCCTCAGCTGCCCCCATATTTCCTGCAGTGGTTTCGGGGCCGGGAGGTGGAAGGGAGCGACGCAGAAGTGGTGGAGTTGATCTCGGAGGATGGAGCTGAATAAGCTCTGAGTAGCGCAGCCAGTCGTCACCCTGTTTTACCCGTAGATTAAACGCAGTCCTGCCAATTAATAGTTATTTACAAGAGAAACCACCTTGCTGGTTGCACGATTAGCGTCTCTTTTCTTATTGATGGAAGAGAAAAAATCCTTTTTTTTTTTTTTCCCAATGGAGATGCCTTAAACCTGCTAGGATATCCTCGCCCCCTCCCCTCTGCCAAGTTCAGCATCGGTGCCATCCGGTCACGAGCTGGGCTTCACCTTCCATCACTTTTTCACTTTCTTTTGTGACCCCGTCGCCGAGGTTCCCTCTCCCTTGGAGCCCCCGAGCCTCCCTTCAGGTCCCCACGAGCTGCCGCCCATCGGCCTCCGAAGATGCTCTCGTTGCGGGTGAATCGGGTTTCGGTGTCGGCCCCGCTCTGCTGACACGGCAGCGCGGTTGGAGGGCTGCCCTCCCCAGCACGTAACCCAAGCCGGGGGCTGGCAGAGGGCTGCAGTGCCCGGAGCCTCGCCCCGCTCCCCGGAGCTGGGACCCCGCATCCTTAACGATGTGCCGGGAAAAGGGCTGCCAAAGCATCAGCTGAAGCCCTTTGTGTGGCACGGAGCGCTCTGCCCTTGACTCCCCATAGAAAGTCAAAACAGACACATCTGGGTTTCCAAAGCGGCCCAAAGGGGATCAAAAATGCAGCAGTGGCCGAGGCCCGTCTCTAATCTAGGCACAACATCCGCCAGCAAACTTCTAGAACCTTTCAGCCATCCAGCTTTAGTCACAACTATGATGCTATCCTAAAATATGCTATCCTAATATATGCTGTCCTAATATATAAAAGGCGTTTCACGAATTGGCAGTTTCACACTCGACCCCTCACCTTTTCCGCATCATCCCTCCTGGATGAATGACGCGTTTTGCTTTATTGCTGAATTTTTGCCAATATTTTTTTTCTTTTCTCTTTTTCTCCCGCAAAATCTACGCCGTGCATTTCCAAGCTGTTTGCACGGCTTTCGTAGAGATAACTCCCCTTTCCTCTAGCACCAACACGGTGATATCCTCACCAACATCGAGCAAATCAAGTCGAAATCGAGCCGCCCTTGCCAAAGCAAGCGAGTCGGGAGGACGGGATGAGCAGCTCGAGCTGCAGGCAAGCGAAAAGGGTGACACATCCATCTTCCTAATGACCACATCAACGAGTGCGCTTTCATCCCATCGCCTGTGCCTAAAGAGCGATTTCCTTTCTGCCACGTGTTTTGGAATTTCTTCTCTTTTTCTTTCTTTTCTTTCTTTTAACCTTTCGTGTGTGTCCGAGCGCTTCAGTAAATTCTGCTCCAGGAATCCTCGCGTTCTCCTTCACTTTCTCCTCTCTCTCCTCTTTTGTTGTTTCAATTTTCTCACTTTCTCCCCGCTTTTTCCCCCTCATAGTGTTCCATTTCCTCTTCCTAATGGCCCGGAATCTTCTCTGCGGGAATCCACTCCTCTGTATGGGGTGAGATTTGCACCTCTTTGTCCTTCGGTTTTTTGTTTGTGGGAAGGGCCATGGGGTCGGAGTGATGGAGGGATTTCCCCATTTACAGTTCGTCGGGCGGAGGTCCGGGTAATCCACGTTCTCTGTGGAAGTTTCAACATTTTCTCGCTACTTACCTTTTGGATCCCTCTTAAGAGTTCTTGAAAAGGTTCTTAGATACGGAGGTGGTCAAAAAGAAGTGGAACGCGGGGTAGGGACCCCACTTATATAATCTCTCCTGCTCTTTCTATTTTTAGCAAGTGATACCCACTCCTCACTGGTATCTGATATTCGGGGATTTTGGTGACGGTGTCACATTTATCTTTTCCTTAACTAAGGAACACTATTAATAATACTTGGCACTCACCTTCCCCTGGCTGTGAAAACCTGTTACCTCGGCAAGCTGACGGTCTACTTGAGACTTTATTGTTAAGGGGAGAGGCAGACGGCAGGGATCAGCTATCCGAAGCAAATGGGCCTTCAGATTCCATCATATGGAGGCAGCTCACAGAGCTCCATCAGGGAGTCCAACCTGGGAGCTGGAGCCCTGCTCAGAAGGAAGATCTGAGGTGGGGGTCAGCGTCTTCTACCTGCTGACTATGATAGGACAAGAGGTGGTGGCCTCAAGCTGCAGTAGGGGAGAATCAGGCTGGATATGAGGAAAAATTTCTTCACCAAAAGAGTGGTGCTGCAGTGGCACAGGCTGCCCAGGGAGGTGTTGGAGTCACCATCCCTGGAGGTGCTCCAGAACCGTGTGGATGTGGCACTGAGAGACGTAGTCAGTGGATATGGTGGGGGTGGGCTGGCGGTTGGACCAGGTGACCCCAGTGGTTTTTCCACCCTTCATGATTCTGTAATTCTATGATTCTATGTAGATACAACCACTTCATGCATCAATATGGGAAACTTCTCCTCTCCTTAGCCTTAGCACACACCACTTGAAACCAGCCCTAAACTGCATACCTCACATAAAGCTTCACCACTGAGCTTTAGAATCAGAGAATCGAGACTGTCGGAAATGACCTCTAAGATCATTTAGTCCTGACCTTGACAAATGGCAGAAACAATTTTTTTTTCAGTGCAGGCCATGGTCAAAATCACACAGAATCACAGAATTGTGGGGGCTGGAAGGGACCTCTAGAGATCATCGAGTCCAACCCCCCTGCCAAAGCAGGCTTCCCAGACTAGGTTGAACAGGTAGGCGTCCAGGCGGGTCTTGAACGTCTCCAGAGAAGGGGACTCAATGCAGGTGTTTCTAACATAGGTGTTCAGAAAGTGTTTCATGAAGGCAACAGCAAGCTCGGTTTGTGCAATGGTGGTTGTTCCTTCAAAATCTCCAGTCTGGACAGCATTGGGCAAGGTGCTGTGGAAGCCTGAACAATTTACAACCTGAGCTCATTTAGGAGAAGTGGGGGACTATAAGTGAAGAGACACAATATATATGGGCATAACAAATGGACTCTAACCTTTTCAAGGTATGAATTCTCTTTATATGGAGTTCCTTATTCAGGGGAAATGTACCTTTGAAGATGCCTCTATTTTTTTACTCTATCAAGCAATAATAACAACCATAAAAGCACAAGTGAGAACTATTTGCTGCTTTGTAATCCACCTGGGGACACTTTTCTTGATTTTTAATGTTTTCCTGGCAAGGGGAAACATTTTATACAGGTCTGTGAATCACATTTATCTGCAGTATATTCTAAAGTAACAACATATATTTTCAGTTTCAGGATGCAAACCCAACAGTTCTTAGGCTGCTGTGATACAATGAAAACTATCTTTCAGGAAAGGCAGGTGCTGCAAAAGTGAAATTTGATTTTTCTAGCTTGATTAATTGATCCTAGAAAGGAAACAGAATTGCAGCGTGTGTGGGATAAGAATATTTAAAAATATTTTGCTAATGCCAGCATCATTATGATGCCAAGTTCTGCAATAAGTTGGAAATTCTCCAGGAGCTCAAGATAATTTCAGAAGAGGAAGCTTTATTGAATCAAGGATGATGAGTGTTAATTCAATCAATTTAAATTTCTCTCTCTTATTTAATTGTACTACATTTTCTTTATTGGTCTTTGAATTTTGCATATACTACAGTAGTGTGGAAAGGAGTATTGCATTTCAGGTGGGCTCCTTTATTCCTTGTGTTGACAGACCTTCCTCTGTGCCCTCGCTCAGAGCAGGTGAGGCCTAGTACTCAATTACATCATGAAGCAGCTGACTCTTGAGGATCCAAATGTTTCAGCCAAATGATATGTTGCCTATGGAGCAGTACGATTCAGCAGTACTCTGTTTGCTGTGTTCAGTGATATAGAGTTTGAATTACTCTTTCATATATTATATATCTTTGATGCGTACCACAATCACGTTCTGATTTAGAGACAACAGCATCTTGTGGTTACCGGCTGGATGTTGTATTTCCATTGGTAGCCAGCAGAACAACTTTTCCCTTTTCCCTACTTTTGTCAGCTTAGAGTAGAGAAGGACAGTAGGATGGTCTTTTTGACTATGGAGTATGACTTCCATTTCTGTCTGATTTGTTGGAGTGAGAGCAAGGCTGGCCATTATGATTCCTCTGAGTAATTCAACCATAAGAAATCTATCCTGATTAGCGGAAATCCTTTCTTCAATCCTTTCTTATCCATTTATTTAGTTTCTGCTAATGCTTATTTACAAAGAGAGAAGCAGACTTATGACCTTGTTGGACAGATGTTTGTTACATGTAAAGTATTTCATTAATTAAAACTCTTTCTACTTCCTATGGATAGGAAGAATACAACCATCACCTGATCTTTCTAGGTTATTAGTGAAAATTTGCTTGAAACTGAAAGATGTGAAGCACTGTGGCTAGAGGACGCTTGACAACTGAGAGTTCACCTATGTGAAATGACTGAATTTAGGGAGAATGTTTGTTTGACAGTAATTGTCATCTCAGTCAGGCTTGTTCAGGAGAAAAACAGGACTGGACTTCCCCTTTGATATACATATACACTGCACTGTTAATTGAGATCCCATCCATTTTCGCCACTTCTTCTCAGTCCATACATAAACAAGTGTGATCTGAATAATAAGGTGCCCCAAGTCCATACTTGCCAATGTACCTGAAATTTTCAATGTGAGCATCGTAATGCATTACTAGTGCTTTAAAAAGTAAGCTTGTCCTGCTGCTGTCTGCTATCTAGTGTGTGTAAGCCGTATGACATCCTTTATTGGAGAGCATATTCTAAAATTCAGAGTTTTCATTGATAAAAAATGTGTCTTGTTTGCCAGTTAACATTTCTCATACATTTTTAGATTATCAGTCTCTTATATAACTCTCTGGATTAATCTATTTTTTCACTGCTTTATTGGTGTTCATGCCTTCTATTTCATTTTACAGTCCTTGCATTAGTCAGGCTGTAGCCTGCGTACAGAATTATTCTATTTTACGTCTTTTCTCACAGATTAGTCACTCTATGTCTGTAAGATTTTTTTTCTTGCTTGTTTTGGTGTTCTCCCAGTTTTGTTGACATTTTTGTGATGGGTATCTATTATAGTTTCTAAACTCTTCCTGAGATATAAGCCAGGAATGATAAATCTGCTTGAGTTTGCTGAAGTCCAAGACAGGTGTGTATCTATCCACACTGCATTTAGGTTTGGAAACAACGATTCGTCTTAAACCAACATATATATATATGTATATATATATATATACAGAATGTCTGCAGCATATTTCACTTATAAACATCTTGAAGCATGTTATAGCCATTACTCACATCCCTTCCAGTTTCCTCTACTGCAAAGCTCAATGCTGACCTCAGCTATGTGTCCACCTAGAGGCAGGATAGGAACAATGGCATTATTTTGGTGCTGGTGAGAGTATGTTTTTTTCCTCCTTGATCATTCCTACAATATGCTAGGTATACGGTCCTTTTCCATACTAACTTTAATTAAAGGAAGGGAGAAATGTTGCATTGCTATTTTCTTAACTGAAATGAGATACTTTGACTGCACCATATAACCATAAACCATACAATACTGGGATTTGAAAGCATAAAAATGCTGTACTAAAAATCTTTTGTAAACATAGGAGTGAATATGAATTTAAATTACTATAATGCATTTGGTAATTATTATGAAGATGAAATATCAGAAACTACATTAGAAGTTTTCCAGAATGTTATGGTAAAACTGGAAAAAAACTCACCACATTGGTGAATACAACTTTCAGATTTTTCAAAGGATAACAGTAAAAAAAAGATATATTTAGTCTGCCAAACAGTTTCCCGTGAATGTAGTGATACTGAGGACTTCAATGTGTGGGTGAGGGGAATAGGCAGATTCATGGAAGAGAGCTCCATTGAATGTTTACAAACTTATATAGGCTACATCCATCATGGGAAGTTCCTGAGCTAAAGTGGCTGGGGTTTGCTAAAAGTGTCACAATGTGTTTCTCTTGTGCTTACCTGCCTCCAAAGGCTTTTGAATGTGTCCACTGCTGGGGACAGGATTCTAGGCTGGAGGGATCTTATTTTTAACGATCCAGTGTGGTGGCTCTTATTTTCCTTGGTGTAGTTTATAATAACCTCATGTGTGAAAAGTGGAAGAGTCTAGTGGAGAGAATAAATGTGACAAATAAAAGACTGAATGACTATGCACAGGAAAAAAAATCTTTTTCCTCGCTAATATAAACCAGGAAACTTATTTACTGTGACTTCTTGCTTATGTGTCGCTCTTGACTTCATATATAGGTTCTTTAGGTTGTACATGGACATGCTTGTTCAGTTATACAGTTTTACACTACTACTCAGTGATTGAGAATATTAGTTGTTTTGTATGTACTAATTCTTGTTTTATTCTGACACATGGATTATATCAGATTGATGAGATGCTCCATCCATGGAAGCATTCAAGGCCAGGTTGGTTGTGGTCCTGGGCAGCCTGAGCTGGTGGGTGGCAGCCCTGCCCACAACAGGAGGTTGGAACTAGATGATCCTTGATGTTTCTTTCAACCTAAGCCATTCTGTGTTTCTATGATTCTGGCTTTTAGGTTCCATTACTTCTTAATAATCCATGCAATTGACTATTTTTGGTTTTCCTGATAGAAGGTCATATTCCTAGGATCAAGATTTAGTAGTTCTGTTTTTATGTGTGACTCCTCTGATAATTGGCTCAAAAGCTGAAAATAGCAAATAGCTACAAGAGATACCCCAGAGGCCAGAAGCAGGTCACTAATAGTCCATGCCACCAGTGAGTTTTGTGAAATCTGCAGCTTGTATCGCAAATAATGTGGAAAAGAATGTGAAATGTCATGAGCAGTATGATCCAAAGGAGATAATCCAAATGGAAATCAGCAATAGGTGTTTTTGTGTAAACCCCTGCTGAGAGTTAGGCTCGGATTACCAAACACGAAAAAGCTGGAGCTGAAAGGGGGAGGTCTACGTATCATAGCACCTTCTAGCAGCTCTCAAATGGATACTTATAGCAGGAAAAAAAGGCTGTTAGACCCAGTGGGAAACCTTGACCCTGGGTTAAGGGAATGGAAACAGCTGGTTTTCTTTACAAGACACTCGTGGGTATCAGACATTTGTCATAATTGACACTCTGGTGGTGATCACGCTGAGATGGATAAGCCCAGGTAATTATTACCACAGGGGTTACATTCTAGGAAAACAGGCACAGCAGAAAGATGGCTTCATTACTTATTCCCATTTGTATCAGGCTGCTGGAAGGGAAGCAGTCAAAGCATTTAGATCAGGGTAGGTAGCTTTTGGGGAAATCAGACGTCTGTTTTAGCAGCTGGAATCCTGTGGTAAGCCAAATTCTGTTAGTTATTCTCTAATCTTCTGTGTTGTTTTTTTCCTTTTATGCTTTTATAATTTGTTTCAGCGCTGTTAGCACACAGCCCAGTGGATTTAAAAGTCAGAAGTTTGTAAAAGACTCGTGTTCCTGGGTAAATAGTGAGTGGGAAGAATTACATATCAGTGATGCTTGCATGACAAGCTGGGTCTTTCCCTGTCAACATCCAGCTAGAAAGTTCCCAGTAAGAAAGTCTATAACTAGCACCAGAAATTAGCAAGGTTATGTCAGCTCTTTGTTCATTGTCAATATTTCATTAGAAAACAATTATTCCGTTTACAGGATTGGTAAATCTTCTCAGGCTCAGGTAACAATTTCAACCCATCCAAGGAAAATATCATCAAACAAAAGTAATTATTCTGTAATATGGTTTAGTCATTCTAATGAAATGAGTCCAACAGCCCAAGTTTGCATGTTAATAGATACACACAAAATAAACATGCTGTCACTGAAAGAATATCTCTATGCAGTTTCCAGTCTGAATCAGACCCAATCACCCAATTCTGTACTTTCTCTCCTTAGTCAGTTTGAGTTGCTGTTCTCTTCTGCTGAATCTGGGATTCCCGCAGGTAAATGTCAAATTCAGAATTTGAATTTGTCTTTTGTGAGATATTTATCTCTTCTGGGAAGAATGTTTATCGTGGGCTCTCTAGCATCTTAAGGGTAATGGTGTCTTCCCCGCCATTACGGGTGGACCACAGTTTCTTACAATTCCCTTTTAAACATTCATTTTTATAATGAGCTCATCATCTTGTTGATATTTCTCACCGCACTTTTCAAAACATTGTGAATATTCCTTGCCTAGGTAAAAGAAATTTTGTAATCTAGAAATGGACCATCAAATGTAACATGTAGTACAGATCTGAATGATATGCAATGGACTTTTAAGCTTATGCTGGTGTGTTATCACAGTCACTTATAAGAAGCAGTAGCTCACAGAACCTTTGGGTTTCGATCTCAGCAGGACACGAAAGCTGCTGTCTTGAAGAAGAGTGAGATAATTTGAGCAAGGTGTTCATTAATACCTTGCTTTTGGACAAATCAGAGAATTGCAAGAGAGAAGAGGTGTGTTATTTTTCAGTCTATTACCTCTTTGATAGGTATAATCTTGGTTATTTTCCTGCACTTCTGTTGACATTTCTACCCTCTACTTTTTGAAAAAGAATAGTAGCAGAGCATACTAAAAACTTTGCTGATCTCTGAGCTAGTGCACCTCATGGACATTTGTGCATTTCTTTTTACCGTTGTCTGACTGCCTTGGAATTTATTTTTCCAACAGCGCTTCCACCTATTTAAAATGTCAGAAAACTGAAACTTCAACAAGTGACTGCTTGAGACCACACATTATAGTGGCATGAGGAATTGTGTGCTGCATTTGTGCTTGAGATAGCATTTTCAGCAACTAAGTATTCTTTTCTTTTTTGTTGGTCTGGATCTCAATTTTGAGAAGTATGGCCCATGGTAGTTTCACTTGGGTGGAGCACAGGGGTCTTCCCTTTCCCAGAGGAGATCTGCCGTTTGTTACTTGACCATTTGTGTGCTACCAAGTTCACACTGTGTACTGCACAGAACATAGAATCACAGAGTCATTAAGGCTGAAAAAGATCTCTAAGATCACCTGGTCCAACCACCAGCCCACCCCCACCATGCCCACTGACCATGTCCTCAGTGCCACATCCATGCAGTTCTGGAACACCTCCAGGGATGGTGGCTCCACCACCTCCCTGGGCAGAGAGGTCTCCTTTCAACCTTGCCTTTTCTTAATAGAGCTGGATTTTTTCCTCGTTATTAATATTATTCATAAGCACATATTTTATAATAGCGCTTAAAGCAGTAATCTCAAGAGGGAGGGGAAGGAAAGTGGCTCTTCTCTCAGGAGAGAGAAAGTTTGCTAATGCCCTGTGAGGGAATGACAGATGATTTCTCTCTCAGGTTACACACGCTCTAAATCCTCTTCACCATTTCTCTCCAGCAATGGGGAGACCAGATGCTACTGTAACAGCACAGAGCTTGTGCGAATCCCTTACAAGGACCTTTTATTACTGCGATGAATAAAAACAAGTGGCTTACATGGCCGTTCCCTATTTTTAGAGAGGTTTACGTTTCTGAAGGGTGCATTTGATCCCCTTACACGGCTTTGGCTAGTTTTCTGTTGTTGTCTTTAGTTTGATTTTTTTTTCTTTTCTTTTAGTGTGACATGGGAGGATGAAGGTGGGAGAAAGCTAACGTCTGTTTCTGAGAGCTGTTGTGTTGGAATTTGTTAACCTGACATTTTGTATGCTGTGATGTGCCCAATTCTCTTCCTAGCTGTTCCTAGTAGCCATGGGGATACAGACAGCAGAAATCACACCTTCGCACACACATTCTCTACTGAAAAGAAAAACTGGTGAAAATGATAGACAAATGATTATGGAAACAAATCTTTCATGTGACCTCAGATAAAAATGCTATGAAATTTCTGAAGATGAAGTTTGTCTTCATTTCACCACTATACTGTGACCCAGTGTGCAATAACTGCTTTTACACCTAGAGAGCAGAAGCCTTAACTCAGTTGCCTTTTTAGGACCTGAGCCATCTTCCACAGTTGTCACTGGAACTCATTCTGGTGCTTTTGTTGGAGATTTGACCAGACCTCTTTTCTAGAGATTTTTATAGAAATTTCAGTGAGATAGGGATCAATTAGTCTCTATGAATAATTACTTCTTTGAGAGAAGGCTGATCTGCTATGAACTTGATTGAGACTGTTGGTCAGTGTTGATACTGATCTCTCATTAGATATTGGTGGCTTCTGAGGATTTCTGATAGTTATGCCACAATTACTGTTCTACAGGTGAAAAGTTGCTATCTTACACCATTTCCTGTTAAACATTATTTATGTCCTTTTATATTTTATTAAAAAGATTAAGATCTTTTGTCCCTTTCTATATCTCATTGGCTTTTTTTTTTTTAATTATTGTAAGGGTATGTAATAGTCTGTCTTCCAATAGGGAAATGCATGGTTCTGGAATAATAGGGGAATATGATATAGCGTCATCAAAACTAACCAGTTCTTGACGTTGACATGCAAATTATTTGAGACTGAGTATTTTACTACTCATCTTAAAGAGCAGGATAGAGAGCCGGGGGGTATCTGTTCTGATAAATGCTTGGCGTGTGAGAGCAGCAAGCAAGAGAATGATTGATTGGGTGAGGACAAGGTCTGGGGAACAGATACACACACACACACAGATAAATACTGGTTCACCATGAATGTGGGCTGGAACAGACATCTCAAGTGTGCCTTAAACTAAGTGTGTCTACACATGCCTTCTCCAGACATGAGGTACAGATTTGCAGAGGAAAATGTGTACCTGTACATGTTTAGGTGCTTGTGAATATGCACATAACTGATACAAATGACGAACTGTTTCAGTAGTTCATTTCTTGCCTTTATAAAATCAGGGAAATGGTGGTAATCTCGGAAAGTTTGAGGAAGCTTTGAGAAACCTTTGGAGAAAAGCATGATTCTTCCAACTCTTGTTAGGTAGAACATTTGGAGCTGTCTGCTTCACCTCCCTTACCAGAAGTGCATCTGATACACTGTACAGAGGTTTCAAAGTTTAATTTAGCTTAACTCTTGGCTGCAATCAACTGCTGATAAATTTAGTTGGGGGATTAGGGAACCTAAAAGGCTAATAGCTCCTTAAAAGGAGCTTGGAAAATGAGAGAGCAAAACAAAGACATCTGCTAAAAATCTCCCTTGAACAGTGGCACACCATGCACTGCTTACAGAAAGTCATTGTTTTACAGAAGTAAATGGGAGGTTTTCAAGGGAGAAGGGGTTTTTGTAGTACAGACGCTTGACAGAAGAAATCCAAAGGTGCAAGTATTTAAGAGTGTTGTTACTTATGCAAAGCCAGGGAGGTGATATCCTGATTGGAATCAATAGCATGTAGCAAATACCCTTCTGTAGCTCAAGATACTTTGCTATCCCAGAAAAAAAAAAAAAAAAAGTTGTTGGTAACTTGTTTTGCCTACTATATCTTACATGTAGACTATCATGTTTAGATAAGGTCTTTGCACTTCTGTGGCAGTATTAATTCAGATGAGAATTCATAAGCAAGTCTTCTTAACATTTTCAGTGGGTAGTAAAGTAGATGCACTGACCAATGTATTCACTGTGTAGTCTTAAACAAAATAAATCCAAGAAAACTTGGTGAGTTATTTACTTGGAGAATAGCCTTATCAGAAAAGATTAGAAGTTTATTTTCTGAGATGCTCCTTCCTCATTTGTTTTTACATTTCATCATTTTTTTTTGTAGATTCATCTGTGACCAGGGCCTTTTTTAAGTATTGCACTTAAATGTCTCACAGAAAGAAATAACTTTTGTGCCAAAGACACTGTGATTGTGCACAACCCTACGCATATGCTTTACTTTTTAACTAAGATAGTATCTCTGAAACCTGATTTAGGATTTAAATGGGAATGGTCAGTAACTATTTCTTGCTTCTTCCCTCCTTCTTTCCCTATCTCAGCTACGTTTTCTTTTTTTTTATTGTTCAATGGCCCAGGAAAGAACTTATGTGAGAAAAGGTCAGAAAAAAAAAGTATCTGAATAATTATTATTCAAATTAAGATGGAGTAATCATTCGATAAAAATTAAATCTGCTTAAAAAGAAATGTTTCTTCACACAGAGCTTAATTATCTTGTGGGTTTAGCAGCTGGATGGCTATTATTCCAACAAAGGGTTCATTGAGATTTGAAAAAGGATTATATGAAAAAGTAGCGTATCTGCTGTTAGCCTATCTAAGTCTCATAGGCTTTGAATGCATCAGTCAATCATCAGTAGGAGTAAGTATGGGAACTATGCTGCTGAAGCAGCCAAATGTGTTTTGTGCTTTTTTATTTTTCCTGCATCATATGGATTAAGGCACTATTGGAAAGAAGGGATTCAGAGTAGGATTACAGGTGTAGTCTTAGGAATCAAAAGATAGATTCAGAAGTGAGAGATACTAAACATTTTGTTAGAACAAAGTTTTCTGATGCTTATAAACTCTTTGCAGAATTATGCCGTGACACTGGCAGACTGGTAAAGCACTACTTCTGGCATCCAAACATATGTGGACAGTGCCATTTCTGATTGGTCCATGGACATAAGAATCCAGTTCCAAGGTGCATAACTTCTTCTTCATCCTTCTTTTCAGCATGTTAGACGTGCAGCCAGGAGAGCTAGATTTATTTATATGATTTTATTTCTTACAGTAAGTATCTCGAGGTCTAAAGGCCATAGCACTGACAAGAATGAAAAGACTTACTAGTAGGAGCTGAACTACTATGACAAAAGATTATCTGGAGAACTACATTTATTACTGATATAATTAGTGCAGGTCTAGTGCTTGTGCAGTGCATATGTTTGGCCTCTATGCATTTCCACGATGGTTGTCTTCCACTCCTCCCCCAGCTGCAAGCAGGCTTCTATCCAGATTGTCAATATTTCTGTTTTTAGGATCACAGAATGGTCTGATTTGGAAGGGATCTATAAGATCATTCACTTTCAAACCCCTGCTGTAGGCAGAGACATCTCCCACGAGGTTGTTTAAAGCTGGGGTGCCAAAATAGGCAATAGTATTCCATATAAAGCCTTGTAAGTGTTTAATAGTTAAGAAAAATGATTTATCATGACCTACTGGCCATTGTCTTCATAATTAATGAAGCTAGTCTTGTTGGATATTGTTAGTCTTCATCACCACAAAGGTGCATTTCTGACTCATGTTCAATTCACGCTCTCCATCAGGACTTCTCAGGTCCCATTTGGCAGGACTGCTACATGGCCAGCCACTCTCAATGCTCTTTCTAACCTGGGTTCAGGACTTTACCTTTGCCGAATTTCATTATTTTGCTGTTGACCTATTGCTCCAGCTTGCCTAGGTCCCTTTAAAAGGTGGCTGTGGTCTCCCATAGGCCAACAGGCAAAAAAAGTGCTTCCAACCAATCAGGGAGAAAATAAAATATAGATCCGAATAACTTGAGGAAATGCTAAGCCAAGCAAACACAAGTGCATGCATTTCCTACAGGTACAGTCTGTGCATCCATCTTTGATATAGCCCTGTCCTGGATTTGCACCTTTTTTTATAAGCTGGAAAAATGACATCTTAATGATTCTCTTTTCCTAAAAGTGCTCCTCTTAAAATAGCCCTTCTCCAGTGTGGAATACAAAGAAAAATGCAGGAAATCAAAATAGAGAACCGTAAGAATAATGGCAACAAACAGAAAACAAGAGAATGAGAAATTAATTCATTACTGGTTTTAGACTCTTTCCTCTTCAGGGCAGGGATGGTCTCGCACCATGTTTGCAGATTGAAGTTCTGATGCCTGCTATAACCCTTGATACAGTTTCTACATAGAGGAAGAAAAAGGCAACTAACCAATAACTAAAATACAAGAAGAGGAATGATGAAGGTATATGAAAGAAGAAGAAAATGAAAGGATTTGAGCAAAGCTGGTCAGCATAATTGCTAGTATCATAGAGCTGACAGAGTAGGTATGCTAGGCAGCCATGCTGGCAGGCAGTGGAAAAGGGCTCTAATCTGTTGGCTTTTATAACAGGAAGGTCTTGGCAAAGAGCATTGTCACCTCAGGGTACCTGAGGCAGATTTTTAGGTGCCAACAGCATATCTCAGGCAGTAACCATTCAAGGAAGGAAAGGGAATGGTTCCTATTCCTCAGTTTTCTCTTCCTTTCTTCTAATATAAATCATCCTGGCTTATCTAAGAGAAATAATTTATTATCAGCCTGCTGTCCAGTCAGTTTTAGGTCTCCCATAAATTAGATAGTCAGACACATGTGGGTCAAGTGTAGAAATGCAAAGCTTATCTTCAGAGGAGGGATGGATTCTTTTCAATCCTTCTTTACCTTTGAGTGTTCTTTCACATCTCTATTTACTGCCTTTAAAAATTTATGTTCCTTTTCATGCTCACTGCCCTTACTTTTCCTCTTTTTATTCAGCAAACGTGTTGACAGTTGTATCAGAGCAGTATATCAAATTAGCTGACTTCTATGCCTAATATTTTGTTTACTCCACACTCTACATATGGAATAAAGTACTATGTTCCTCTTCCTGGTCTTTCCTTCTTTGTTCTCTCTGTGTAGGCAGATATTTCACATATTTCATGCTGAGAGGAGCTGCAAATGAAGTTGTCTGGACATCAAAGCTCACTATTCTCTATTGCAGCTGGACACCATAATTATTTCACCTCTTTTAAAATTCTCAAGAAATATTGTCTTTAGTCTCAGCTAGATCTCCAGACTATGATAGCACTTGCTGCACAGTGAGGTCTGCCTTTTTTTTCCCTTGAGACCAGGTCTGCAGTTAATACTGCGGGTCATTATAATCATACCAGAAGAAGCATTTAGTGAGGAGGATATTGTACCATCCAAACAAGTCTACAGGCAATACAGTTTATTTTGTTCTAAAGGAAAGTGTTTGCAGTAGAAGTGATAATAACTCTTTTTTTCTTTTTTTTTTTTTTTCTATTTAACCTGTAGTTCCTTTACCTGCCTACTGGTTGATACAGTCAAGACAATATAAAAGTGGAGGTGGGAGAAGAGAGTGGTGTAAGTTCACCTTCTGCTATTATCAGCACCAGAGTAGAAATAACCAGTAGTGAAAATGAGTCTAATTCAATACTTTCTGTACTGTGGAACAGGATGACTCCACTAAAAAGCTTCAGCAAAAGTTGGTCCAGTTGGCTGGAAGCACAAAAGGGTGTCTGGCACAAATGGTTTTCTACTCAGTTAATGGAAACATATCTAGTCCAATCCCCTTTTGAGCATGATCAGACTAGGTTTTGAAGGCTACTTGATCACTTTGATTTTGATAGAAGCTTGTATCTTGGACTCTTGTCTTTGAGATGCAGAGATGCCAGCTAAGGTGGGAAAAAAGAAACACAAGTTTTTCTTTTAACCTTTGATTGTAATCTTGCAGAAATGGCTTCTTATTCTGTCTCACTGTAGTATTAAAAATGCCTCACAGCCAACAGCCTGATTGAGTATAACAGCAGCTTCATAGGATCTAGCATAGGGAAAAAAGGGGAGAAGAGAGAGCCATGAGTCAACTTGCTGTAATTGCTGGCAGACCCACTGATCAAGCTGTTGACAAACAGCACAGGGAGAGATGGTGAAAGATCCCTGGTAGATCTGAGAGCCAAAAATTAGCCAAACACCTCTGAGGAGCTTGTTGCTTGTCTGGCTCATTTCCACCTCCCTTCCCCCATTTCTCTGCAGCAGAAGCAGTGTTGGAAGGTGTGTACTCTGGTTGGCAGGCTGTCGGAGGAGACTGGCCTCAAATTACACAGCATGAGAACTCTGTGCATAAAATTAGCAGCAGAGTTCTGTGTATTAGGCGCCAGGGAAAAATGTCACATTCAGCAGAACTCAGAGGCGAGAGGTGGAACAGAAAGAACTGGAACGGGACATCAATCCCCCGCCACTTTTGAGTGTTTCACAGCAGACTGAACTGAGAGCGTCCTAACCAGACAGATTGAAACAGAATTGTTCAGATTGCAAAGAAATTTTATTATATTTCTTAGTAACAAGACTGATTTTTCCTTTTTTCTCCTTCACTCACTCTTTTTCCTTATATCTGCAATGCCTAAATTAGTGTCTTTTCATAAGGAGATCCCTCTTCACTCATAAAGAAGAGCTATTGACATTTGTTTTTCTGCTCTCCTTTCCACCTTCCTGTGATCTGATTCCTAGTGAGAAACCCACTGTGGTGGCATTAAATTCCAATTCTATGTCAGATTCTACAAGCTGTTCATAGTCGAATCTGGCAAACTAAGTGAAGGGCTGGCAAACAGGGCAAAGGCATTAAAGCAGTGAGACACAGCTCTTCAAGGACTGGATTCTTCAGATGCTATCTCAGTAGCAGGTATGTCATTCAGAAAAATCATTGCAGGGAAGGTCACGGTTGAGGTTGTGTTTTGGCTCCTTCCTTACATCATAAAAACAGGAAATTGTTTTCTGTGCTTGTCTTAGATTGCCCTGAATCATGTGCGGTGGAGGCTGCATTTCCATCTGCATGTAGAAATGAATTGCTAAGAGATGTGAGGTGTAGGTGTATACCTGTCTGATTGACTGGGGTTGTATGTAGGTTGCTCCAAAAGTAATGCCTTCCATTTATTTTCATGGAAATGAAAAGCACAATAACACTATTTGTTAATGCAAATTCTCAGTTACAAAAAGCTATTTTTCAGCGTAGTTATCACCATATATTCATTTTCACCAGCAATGAACAAGAGAAATAAATAAGGATAATGAATCACAGAATCTCAGAATCACAGAATCATAGGGGTTGGAAGGGACCTCTAGAGATCATTGAGTCCAACACCCCTACCAAAGCCTTCACAAAAAATTGCACTAGTGGAGTTGAGCCACTATCACTGTCACTGTGGCTGAAACACACTACCCACTGCCTCACTGTGATCACATCCACTGTTTGATCTCCACAAATGTTCAGCAAGAATTGATGAATGTTAGTAGGTGCTATTTTTTCCACGTGGAGGAATTCATTGACATACTCTTGCTTCACATACACTTCCATGGCAGACACTGTTTTGTCAGACTGCTGCTCTGCTGTCAGCTATCACATGGAAACAAAATATAATGAAATGTTGGTGGGAAGGTTCAGCCTCTACTGCTGATGTTGTGGGAAAACATCATAAAATAGGAGGCATTACTTTGAGAAGCAGCCCTTGTACATGTACACACATACATTCACTCTGCAGTCAGAGCATGTTTTTACGAGATGAAGTTAGTTGGCAGCAATTGATACATTCCTCCCCATTTTTTCTCCATATGTTTGTCTATATAGTGAGTCGATCTGGGAAGCTGGTCTGTGTTTTAAAAAGAGTTTTTACATCTGGATCCATTGGAGTTGTACAGCACAGCCTCACATGTGCCTTCCTGCGGGGAAGGAAAGAGCATGACTATATGAGGACAGGGTATTTCCTAAAATACATCACCATCTTCTCATTTCATGAAACCACATCAGCCAACAGCCATTACTTTTATTAGGCTCAGATTACCAAAGCAGGCTGATGCCACTCTTGGGCAGAAAGCTATTCCTCATTTCCTCTTCTTGTTCTCCTTTTCTGTGGTAGAGCAGGCGCAGTGCCTACTGCTGTTTAACAGATGTGATACTTTGGCAAATGTATGCTTTTGTAATGGATCAGGAACCAGTTCTAAGGCCTGGCACCTTTTTAAAGAACAGCGTTTTTATATTTTTAATTTCCATTTGATTTTGAGAGCAGGTGGGTTGCTAAGGATGATGGTTGTAGTTTATCACTTTTCATCTAACTTTGCCAGAAAATTATCACTCTATTGATTATTAAATTTTTCCCCACCTCACTATCTTCTCATGAAAAAAATAATTACTGTCAACATTATTTGAGGGATAAGGAGTAACAGAGTAAGCCAGAGGCTGAACACAATACAGTTAATTAAGAGATCTCTCATTTAGACCCAGCTTTACGTAACAAGGCAGTGTTCTGCCTGTTAAGATATGGGAGACAAAATCTCCAGCCTTTCACACCTGAAGTGGACATACTGGCAACTGGCTTAGGATCAGATTTGTACATCATTATTATTATTTGTACAGCTACTGGTGGGCTTGTTCCACAAGCTCAAGGCATAAGGGCTGAATTAATGTCCATTGTCTGAGGCAAGGTCTAGGTGTACGCTATGAGGAATACTGGCAAGCAGAACTTTGAAATTTACAGCATCTTGAGGCTTATATCTTCTGCATTTACCACTTGCTTTCCTATCCTAATCCCTAATCCCTTTGCCCACCAGTTTTATTCGGGAATATTGTCCCAATTTATGAGCCATTATCTCTCTATAATAAGACTCGATATGCCTGCATCAGAAAATTGTGCTTCTTTGACTATATCAGTATAGCTTAAGTAGTACAACTCCCCTAGGGTAACGACAATTATACCAGTGTAAAAGTGCATCTCCAAATATAGCTGAGTCCCACATGGGAAGTTAACTTTATACCAGTAATAACTAGGTCCACAGTGAGGCACAGATTTATATCCCCAACCTTAGGAACCCGAGGTGATCAAATCGGGAATATAGCTACTTTATAATTCACATATATGCCAAGGAGCTATATAAAACCTTTAGAGGCAGAGTTGCCCCACTTGAGGTCTGATTTATTGATCAAAGGTGCTTGTCTCTCTCCAGTGTTTATTCAGAAAACATCCACTTAACTAAAAAAAACCATTCATCTGAAGTTTCTAAACTAAGTTAAAGGAATTTGATCACAGGATTTCATCAAATGTATGGGGAAATTTAACTAGTATGTATGGGGAAATTTAGGATAGTGTAGGATGGTTTGAATGCAGCACTACAAATCCTAGCCCTAGTTCTGAGATTTGGGAAAGTGCAGTGAAAAAAAAATTGAGTAGAGCTTTTGAACTTACAAAACAGATGAAGCAGGATTTTCTTTGCCTTGAATAATAATAACTATGACTGACAGGTTTCTGACTCTTTAAGGATGTTTAGGAATCTAAAACATGGAGAATCTCCTGCCATGGAGGGCTACTGCTGCTGTGCACTTGGAGCTATTAAGTTTCTAGAGGAATGGTTGTAGGCACAGTTATCTCATGGAGACATTCAACTTCTGCACCCATGAAGGCCGTTTACCAGACTTTGATGCTGGTAGGTAACTAGGCTATCAGTCCACCTCCAGCTCACATCTGTCATACGCAGTAGCATTGACAAAGTATGACCTATTTCTTCTCCCTTTCTTCCACTTTTGCCTCTTTTATCCTGGAAGTGGCATGCTACTTGGTTAAATAATGCTCTATTCCTGTTTCCAAGCTTCCATTTTTCTTACTTAGCCTAATCTTGGGTATGAGTATCTGCCTGAGCTCTGCAAGAAGAAAAAAAAAACATTGCTCATCAAGAAATTACTACTTTTATGGCAAGACTTCTGTGAATTCTTGCTTTCTCAAGCAATCATGTTATGTCTGAGAGAAATCTTACCTCTATTTTAAGATCTATTGTAAAGACTGAATTGTTTTCCATAGAGAAATGGCTATAGTACCACGAACTAACAGAATCCAGAATGGTCCTCTTGAGTGCATATTTACAAAATAGCTGACAGAGACTAAAGAAAACCCACACATCTTGGGGGTACTTTTTATCCTTCAATTGTCATTCCTTCCTGAGTTGCTTTATTCAAGCAGTTGAGGTTCAAAAGGCAAGATTTGATTTGATATTCCAAGAACAATTCCATTTTAGAGAAGGGTGCTGTTTCTTTAGTATTTGACTCTGTAATACATATTTGTGTTGAGTAGTAGTAATTTGTACTATAAGTGGCATGATCAAAATCACTGTCAGGGAATAATGATAAATGGTGACCTTTATATTTCCTTGCTTTGAGACGAATTGTTTAGTTTTGTCATGCCAACAGGGGGTATGTCTGTTTTTACACAAATTCCTACTTTTCACCCTAAAAAGGCAGTCATGCAACCTGTAACCAGCTTTAAACCAAAACAAATTTAATAACCTCCACATATCTGTTTTCCTGTGCTTTCTTCCTCCCAATTCAAAGTGCACTCGCCGATATGGATCAAGCCATTACCTGATGAAGAATATAAAAACAATCCAATCTGTTTCTTTTCAAGAAGCTCAGAATGAAAGGTAGGATAACATCAACTTTTTTATTATTATTATTTTTAAATCTTTTTTTTTCAGCTGACTTCAAAGCATATATCTTAGAAAAAGAACATTGTTACTGACCACTACAGCAGCTGCCTCCTAGGGATTTAGTATCATTACCTACAAAAGAGCTCTGACAGTCACAAGGCGGACATAAGAAGCTTATTTTATGTAACTTTTATAAAAATACTTTGCAGAGCCGTAATTCAGTTATTGGAACTGGCTGCCCGAGGAGGTGGTGGAGTCACCTTCCCTGGAGGTGTTCCAGAACAGTGTGGATGTGGCACTGAGGTCAGTGGGCATGGTGGGGATGGGCTGACAGTTGGACTGGGAGATCTTTGAGGTCTTTTCCAATGATTTTAGAGGTCTTTCACTGATTCTCTGATTTGATAATTAGCATGCTTTATAATAATGATAAGTACTATGAATATAACTGTATTTGAAAATATTGTAAATGTGCATCAAAGCCTTCTGTAAAGCAGATGGTAACTGTAAAAGCAAGATCTGTACAACTATGTAATACGAATATAGCCCCAGATCACTTTTTCCCAAATCAGTTTGTCAGTTGCATCTCAGCCTCAAGCAACCACTCAGCTACTAAAGCTGTTGTGTTACAGTAGACAAATATTCCATATATCCTTTGAAAACAATAGGTTGAATGAAAATGTTGTGCAAGACAACTATTCTGTTCATGTTTCTTTACGCTGTTCAGCCTCCTTGCAGCGGTTGTTGCAATATTATTTCCTTTATAGATCAACACATGATGGGACCAGGCATCTTTTAGTAGTGTTATTCTTGTTCACTTTATTCTGCCACTTAATAAATTCTTTCAATGGATGGTGAATGAATATAATTATGTAGTACTTTTCAAGGAAAGGGTGCATCAGATGGAAGTTATTTTTGTAGAGCTTCCTGATCTTATATTTCCAGAATCAGAAACTTTGATAGCAGGTTTAGCATTATACTGTCGGATTAGTATTACTACTGCCTGTAATCTCTAGTAGACCAAAATGGGATTCGAAGAGCCGCTATCAAGTTGTTTCTTTTACTCAGCCTACAGCAAAGCAGTTGCACAGACAGTTTATCTGTGAGGCTGTTTGTCAACCTATTCTCAGAAAGCCTCATCTTGTAAAGCCGGGTCAACAACGAACTAGCACGTTTATGTCATATCCTCTGTCTCTTAAAAGATGTATCTACACCATACCTAGGTTATCTCCCAAGAGGTCTGAAAAGATTAGGGTGTCCTTTTTATGATTTTCATATCAAAACTTTGCTATGCATCAAATATTAGCATCCCTCCAGCCTTTCTCTTCTGTTAAAGTTTGCCCTGTTCTTGTGCCTTCTGCAATCTTTTTGCACATTAGGAGAGCCCCTCTGAATTTTCATGAGTTTATACATAATGATCTTGTAATGAAAAGTTCTGGTCAAGGTGATCTTTTTCTATTTCTCTCTGAAGGTCAGGAGAAGGCAAGAAGATTGCAGTTAGAAAACTTCATTATGGTCATTTTCATTCAGGGCAAAGGAAAGAGAATGATTAGTCTGCCCTCAGGTTACATGAGAACTGCACATTTAGCAGGCCTAATCAAGAAAATGAAATACACAATAGAGTGTGGACATCTGGGGATATACTTATATCCAGCATCAACATGTTATAATGACTCTTCTATTCTGTTTGGGTGATGCAGAGTTGCAAAATTTTGTGACTTCTGGTCCTGTCTTCTCTCACATTCTATAATGATGACTTCAGTTATCCACAGGGAAAAGATGGGTGAAGAATTTATTTAATTAAAATGCCGTAAAATGGATTTTACTCCTAAGTCTGATGATTACTGCTGTCAGTAGATTTTCACTGTGAGGGATGCTAGTTGAGTTTTGCTTCGTTGAGATAAGAATTTTTTTTATGCCTGAGCAGAAGGATGAGAAGAAACAAGGAATGCACTAAACATGAACATGGAAGAGTTACAGGCTGAAGTGTGGAGGCAAAGGTACTGCATACAATAACTTCTTGGCTAGGGTGGATGAGATACACTGCAGCTTATCCATCACATTAGGAAATAATGATTTCTCTGTCACTTCATTCCTTTTATTTTCTTACTGAAAGATTTTAAACTCATGTTACACAAATACTATATCACTACCTCTGCATATGAGGCAGAACAGTTAGGATTCTCCTTGGGTGAGCTGTTACCTTGTCTTTGTAGATGGCAAATGTGGATTGTTTGGAACATATGAAGATGAAAAATCTTTGCTCTTTGGAGAGCCCATATCTTACTTGTGTTGATCATTCCTTCAGAGCTCACTTTCTGACCTCCTGCGCCTGATTTCCTGGCACCTGTGTCTTTGACAAAGTTGAATTTCCAGACCATCCTTTCTGTTCCCCCTTTAAATTTTATTCTTTAGCTCCACCTCCTGGCTCTTGGTCCAAGGAAAAGAGGATCCTTGGGAATCACAGGGGCTCAAGAAGGGATCAGAGGTATTAATCCTAGGTTACAAGCCTTGTAAGTGCAGAGGTGTATTTGGGGTCACTATAGCTTGGGCAAAGCAACATTTGTTGAGTCCAACCATACTGGCTTCCAGAGACAGGTGTTTCTCTGAAGGAGTGAACAATGGCTGACAGTTTTTGCATTTTGTTGGACTTTTGGTTTCTCAACAGTGGCAGTTTCAATACGTAACAGAACTCACAAAACAGTCTTTCTTTATGACTGGTTTTACTTTGGTACTTCCTCAATTCTGTGACAGTGCAGAAGTACAGAAGAAACTGACGCTGAAATATTAGAAAAAAAACAGTCTCTGAGGCCTTGAAAAGGAGTCGTGATTCACACAGGGACAAACGCTGTGACTAGTCTCCTCCTGTTCATTCAAGATCTACCTGAGAAGCAGAGGAACAGAGCTTAGCCATTTGGATTTAGGAAGCTGAGAAGCATGTCTCTTCCCCGGCAGCTGCGAGAAAAGAGGTAATATGTCTGTTCTTCCTTCCTACAAGCCTCCATGTAACCACTATGATCTACATGTTTAATTTGGATGCAAGCTTCTCTGACGAGTCCAACAGGATTCTTGTTACCATAGTTGCCTGCCTATTTGGTTTCTTAGGTGGAGCAGGGTATTTATTAAGTTGGAGTGGACTTTCTTCTTCCTTTCCTAGGAAATGTTCACGGCCTGGGACAACAGTGAGTCACTGTCCTCATTATAGCCACAAACAGTTTTGCTTTCGCTGGGATTTGTGACATGAGTGTTTGTAATATGACTAGTTCTATCTCTTGATCTCCATAACCACATCCCTCTTCATGGTACGTGGTGGTATTTACGGTATTGTGGGTGGTGTTGATTCATGCTGTTCTCCTCGTACAGCAAGATATTGCGAGACTTTGCATCATTACTTCAGCCCTCCAGAAGAGCTGTGCATTGCGGAAACCCCAGCTTGAAATGTCTCATAGAAGAATAAAACAAGTGTTTTTTCTGTAGGACCAGAAAATGTAACATTACTTCAGTCTGGCATTCCTTAGCAGATCCTTTTTACAGTTTTTCTTTCCATCTTGCTCTTGATGCTTTTTATTTAAGTGTTACTATAAATACCACTCTATCAGGTGGTACAAGATGGAAGCAAAGGCAAATGTCCTCTGTTCATCAGAGATTCTGTGCCAATGACAAGGTCCCATAGGAAAAAGCACCTGACAATCCATTCTGTTATCTTGTGTGGACAGCAAAGACAAGAAACACAGGAGCCTGGTCACATAGCTGCTCTTCAGGTGTTCCTTCAGGAATCCTCCCTTCTCTTACTCCCTCCTGAGTAACTAAAATCTTTTCTTCTCACTTCACAGTGATTTTGACCAGCTTCCAGATGATGTACCTGTTTCAGCTAACATTGCAGATATTGAAGAGAAGAAAGGCTTTACTAATTATTATGTAAGAAATGAGATTTATCTCTATATGCTCTCACCTCTGACTGGTTTTGTGAACCTGGTGTAGCTGCTTTTTGGCATGAAAACACTGAAAACGGCTCAGTGCTTGTGTTTTCTGAAGGGGAGGTTAGACTATCGCACATTTAGTCTGATTTTTTTTTTTGCTGGGTGAAACTTGACAAAGGTGTCCTCTAATACTTTTTAGTTTCTAAATTCTTACCTAACTTCTGCTTTGTTTCCTGTAAGATTGTTGTAACCTTGGTGAATATAGTGGGGAAAAGAACTCAGAGAGGGTAGAAGGGGAGGGTCTTAGTTCCATTTCTCCACAGTACTGGCAAGTTAGGAGTCTGCCATCTACATAATAGATAGTGTGCCTTCTATATCATATTTAGATCTGACAATGAGTCATGAACGTGTGCACAGGAAGGGAATAGTAGGAAAAGGACTGGGATTTTCTGAAGAGGGGTTTTGAATAAGACCAGCTTTCTTTCCTGGAGACATTGCTCATAAAATCTTCCCACAGAAGTATGCAGCTTTAACTTTGGAAGGTTATGATATTTTGCTGCTCAATCTTAATGTTTCCTGAAGGATCCAACTGCAATGTGACTTAGAGGTCAGTGCATGGAAATCAGGGACTCTTTCACAGCGAAGCATGTTTGGCAATAGATAACACCATAGGAGTTTGAGGGAAGACATTAAAAGTGAAAAGACTAAGTTTTTTTTTTTTTTTTTTTCATTCTGTCCTTATTTTTGGTCAGATAATATTGACCATAACTTCTGAAAATATGTACTTCAAAGTCAAAGAGAAGTAAGAATGTCTTCTGCTCTGAAAACCTATTCATTTACATTCCTGTCTACAGATTCAGATGCACATCCTACCATCAAAAATATTGGCTTTGATTCCTTGGTGTCTTCATTCTATTTCAAATGACAGTATTAATATTTACCTCCTTAATATACTTTGCTCCTCTTTGCGGGAAGGTATGTAAGCACAAAACACAGTCTAGTAGTTTCTGGTTTTCATGTGATAGAAAGCAGCCACAGAAACATGGTGTATGGGAAGCGGGATAAATACATATGCCACACTATATAGTATTAAGCTATTAGTTTCTAGTACTTGAGTGTGCAGTACTTAACTGGAGCCTTGCTTTCCACTCTGCCTCTAAGACAATATTCCCACCACCGTATCACTGCCTACTGTATGCCTCTCTTTAATTTTTAAAGTATTTTTAAGCCTGAACATCAACCTTAGTCCCCTTTCTCTGTTTCAGATGTTTGTCATTGAAGTAAAGATTAAAAGTGGTGGCAGATACCTGATTTTCCGACGCTATCGTGAGTTCTATGCCTTACACACCAAACTAGAGGAGAGATATGGGGGGGAGAGCAAAAATAGCCCTTTTACCTGCGTGCTCCCTGTATTGCCAGGTAAGCTGTGAGTACCAAATCTGCACGATTAGTAGCTTTGTCCTTTCTTAGTCTGTCCTTGTGAGGGGAAAGCGTTGTATGGAAGTACACAGGATAGCTATCTGGGACAAGGAATTAGTAGTTCCCAGCTGTGGAGATTGGAGAAGTCACGGTCCATTGATAGTCCCTCCACATGTGGTAAAATTAATTTAGGAACCTAAAATCCTTTAGAAAATATGTATTTTCTTGGAGTTCCTACTTTCTCTTGATTGCATTATTTCTCTGACAGCCTCTTTTTTTTCTTTTTCTTTTTTTTTTTTACTTCAATGACTGGCACTGGTTTTATGTTTCCTAGGGAAAGTTTATGTTGGGGCCAAAAGGGAAATTGCTGAGAACAGGATTCCTTTCCTAAATATCTACATGAAGGTAAAACTTTGTTATAGATAGAGATTGCACTAAGCACAGCAGATACTTTAGCCCTTGAAATTAACAGAGAGAGACGTTGCTGTTATAGTCCTAGGTATCTGCTTCTCTCTGCACATTTTTTTTCAGAAGACACAGTGTCCACACCGTCGGACAATCTGCGATCCTTGTTGCCAGATTGTTCAGACTGTAGGGATCCACTGGAATACACACTTCACAAAGGAAGTGAAAACCTGCCTTCATATCTAGATAGATATATTTACTAAACAAACAAACAACAGGGAGTATGAGGAAATGGTGAATCTTAGGATGTTCCATGAATATGGGGTTAAATGAATAAGAGACTAGTAAAGTGGGCTTCAGAATATACCTGCTCCATTGTGAGGATACAGCCAGCAACATCAAGGTGAGAAATTATTGACTGCAGGTTACAAGAACCCTGTCTTTAAATCAGTAATGGTCTGAAGCACAGGTCAAGTCTCCCAGTGCTTAAGATTGCCCTCTTTCTACAGTCACTGATGTTCTGAAAGGAAGCACGAGGAAACAATTTACTCCTGCAGTAAATCAGGCACACAAAGAGTGAAGCAGTATGTTGGCCAACTCCAAGAGTAAACAGGAGAAACTGTCAGCTGTTCAGCCTAGTCCTGCTGAGGGAAAAGGGAGAGCAGGGAGATTTTTCTGGCAGCAGTAAATATCTTTCATGATCTTGTAGATCAGAGAAGCATTTCTGGTACATGTAAATAAACAGAGAACTGATCTTTCCCACTGTTATTACTCTACTTCCTACTTGCTCTTGGCACAGAACCTGCTCTGCCTCCCTGTTTGGGTGTTGATGGACGAAGAGGTGCGTCTGTTCTTCTACCACTCAAATTTTGATAGTGAACAGGTGCCCAGAAGGCTGAGACGGCTTCGCCCACGGACACGCCGAGTGTAAGCGATTGACATGTTTTTTCAGTTTGACGTAGGAGATGCTGTCCAGTTTTGTGTGGAAAGAGAGCCGATGATCACCACTAGGGCAATCCATCAAGTCCTAACATGAGGATTTTTTGTGGGAGAGGGAAAGCATGACATTTCTTGCTTTCAGTAATCTAAAGGTTTTAAAGTACAGGTGGTATTTCATTAAAAGAGAAATAAAAAATCGATGTTTGTTTACTTTCTCAAACAAACAAACAAACAAACAAATGCTCCCTAACTCTATGGGTTGATAATTATTTAGTGGTAATACCTATTGTAATGTTCAGGTCAAGCATAAGGATGCAGGCTTGCACCACTAAAGTCACTGTGAGTTTTGACACCAAATCAAATGAGATCTGGTTCAGACAACAAATGAAACTGAATTTTCAGTCAGTTTATATTCTTTGTCTGAATACAGACCTGGCTTACCAGCACCCTTTGCTAAATAGAAGTTGTACCTCATTACTCTCCACAGAAATTAGTTCTCTTTTCAACACGGCAAAGATAGACTCAATTCCTTTTCACTTACCTCAAAAGGTGCAAAACCTGTGACTGTGTATGCATTCCTGGGTGCATGTATGACAGCAGTACGAACTGAGTGCCATAAATGTTAGAAACATAAATGCCCAGAAGGTAGAGTAGAGGGGCTGAGCGATGCTGTAAAAGACAGGTCCAGCATACTGACTGTATTGAAAATTCCATCTGTTCTCAGCAGCAGACATCATCAGATTGCTGCTGCTCTGCACTGAAACTGAGAGAACTAGGGCAATGTTGTTGCATCCATATTTATTTACTTCAGTGCTGCACACATAGTCATGCACTTTCTCCAGTGATCTGTGGCTGGTCTGCATTGTAAATAATGAAAATGTGGACACTGTATTGATCATGTAGTGTTTCTGATGACTGAAAAGACAAATTTATCTTTCTGTTCTCTCTTTCCAGTAAAAGCATTTCATCCCAACTGCCTGTTTTGGACCGTGTAGCAACTCCTCGGGCTGAGGTGAGTAATCTGCACAATCTGTCATTGAGGACAGAGATTAACTCTGTTTTGCTCTGGGATCTCTTTGATCAAGATGCCTCTTCCAATTAGAGCTTGGGGAAGGAAGGGAAAGTGAAATTGACAGAGGAAAGCAATTGCTTTTAACAATAAGTAATGAAATACAGAATGGAAAAAAGTGCTCTGTTTCTCTTTACATAATAATGAGGAGGTTTGTTGTGAAGTCAGAGTAACCGGAGATTCAAAACGGAGAGACATGTACTGCCAAATGGTCCACATTTACATAGTTACACCCATAAATTACATTTAAAGCAAACTGAAGCTTTGGTCTCATCGAATTCAGCATATGTTTGAAAGCTTTGCTAGTGAGGCATCCTGGTAATTTATGTAACATTAGAGTTCTACTGAAAGTGCCCATACTCTTCTCTTCTGCTGTAAATTGTCTTGGTATCAGATACATCGAACTGCCTTGTAAGTGGTACTTGTGGACTTGCTTTCTGGAACACGTGACTTTTTCACATAATGTTAATAAAAAAACATGCAATCGCTTTGAGGTTGTTTTGTTTTTACGCTGATGATAACAGCTCTCAGATCTGCCATATCTCTTGGGTTTTATGTATTCTTTTATTAATATTTAATCTACCTACCAAGATTTTTCAATAGATCAAAGAAAGGCTTTTGAAAGGGCTATTAAATAGACATACGAACTGCTAGCATGATAGTTATTGTCTCTTTTTATTAGGGGAACCATAAAGACAGCCTTATAGAGGCCCTGAAATTTGGCATTAACAAGACCAAAAGAATCATCGCAACACTGAATAAAAAGGAGCATCTTTTCATTTTTGCTCTTCTAGGAACATTTAAATGACTGCTATGTTCTCAAAGGGCAATGGGTAGATGTGTGTTTTTGGTAACTCAGTGCTTTTAATTATTCAAGAGCAGCTTGTTAAGATGGTGGCATACGCTTGCCTCTGTTTTTTTATTTTTCCTGAAGGGGGCATCTAAGTTCCACTTTAACTACACATTAGTTTCTTGGACTTTCCCAAATCTCTCAGTACAGCAGACCTGAAAGCTAGATGAAAAGAACAGTTAGTTACCCTTAAATTAGGACACAACAATTCCACAACTTCCTAAGGCTCTTTGCAATATTTTTCAGCAAATCAGAAAGCTGTAAAACTACAGAAATGATACATTTTTTTGGTTTGATTCTCAGGATTTCAAGTTGTCAAGATTTCAAGCTGTCAATTGCTTTCAACTCTGCTGACTTGCTTTTATGTGTTTTCAGTGTCTTCATTTCTCTGGTGCTCCATGTCCTGACACTTAAAAAATCCAAGCATATAGCCCTTTCAGAACCACACTTACCCTGATGTCCTCACTACTCCCACAAAGCATTTTGGTGCGTGCAGAGCAGGAGAAAGAACTGTGAGAACTGCAGACTGCAGTCATTCATATGACCTTACTTCTGAAATAGATCTGCAGTGACAAAGTGCATACTATTCTGCTGCTTACCCTCTGCCTGTGCACTTCAGGAACAGATAAAAAAAATCAGATGTATAACTCTGTGAATTAATAATTTCAATGTTATTTCTCTCCGTAGGCTCTATTTGATTTTTCTGGAACCAGTAAACTGGAACTCACTTTCAAGAAAGGAGACTTGATCTACCTACTCAGCAGAGTAAACAAAGACTGGGTGGAGGTAAGGCTATGACAGTGGTACTGAATTATTGGCATACCTCGACATGAGTAGAAAGGGGCTTTCCTAGTCCTTGGGATCTTTCCCCTTCTTTCAAGGGGAAACTGTTTCATAATTGTGTGTCACAGCCAGTGCGAAATCCTTGACTCCAAATTTGAAATTGTTTTCTCCCATAATGGTTTTTAGCTTACAAATTTCCTGCCCTCTAAACTTCAGTTTTCATTTGCATTTTCTTCTGCTGGAATGTCCTTTAATTCTTTGGAAGTGATTAGAACACAAAAAGGCCACAGAAAGGAGATGGAAACTCCATTTCAGCGATTAATTGGTTTCTTGCCTTGGGGTGAGTTGCTGTATACTTCATGCTTCATACCACAACACACGTCAGCTTAATTACAGAGAACTTGGGCAATGCAGCAGTGTTCTGAAAAAAGGATGATGAGAACATACTGTGTGTTTGTTGATATGGTATCTCTGCTTGCTCGTACACCACAGCATTCCTTAGCAACCATCTGATGTTCATTTTTTTTGCACTCGGTTTCACTTGTTTGCCTTGTATTTGACTATGCAACTGTATAAACCTTATGTAGAGATAGCATCAGGTCACTCCCATAACCTGTCTTTTCTTGCTTATAGAAGAACAATCCTTACTGCTGTTTCCATGGAAATTAATTAAATTCAGAACTCATCACGTGTAGCCAGAACTGCACGTTTTTCTTCATACTAACCATTCCTGTAATTCCAGGGAACAGTTAATGATGCCACTGGGATTTTCCCATCTGCTTTTGTGAAGATCATAAAAGATTTACCGCAACAGGAAGACACAGTTAATAAAATACGCTGTTATTACTATGATGAGACAGTAAGCACTATCAGGTAATAATAAAACAGTCTTCCCAGTTTCTGCTGAAGAGATGTCAATATTCTCTTTCATGATATACAATTACTAGATTTGTTCTTGTTACAGGGATATACCAGTGGAAGAGGATCTGAGCAGCATTCCATTATTCAAAGACCTCATGGAACTGATAAAGTAAGTGGAAGCAACCAGATGCCTATTTAATATCCTTTACACATTTGTCAAGTTCCTTCCAGTCCTAAATTTTCTACATCTTACTTGACCATCACCATGCTTTGAATGTGAAGCTCTTTTCAAGTGTCCTCAGGAGTGTGTAACATGATTTGGCTGAAACCCATCTGTGCAGACAGCAATTTGCTTTGGGATTGTCAGCAAACATTGCATACCACACACACGTGCCACACATATTCTGGGTAGTATGTTTTTGTTTCTTATTGTAAGATCAGAACCATGCTTCCAACCAAGGATCTGTTGTCTAATATACTTCTTCAGGAGCCTTATAATCTGTAAAACTAGTGTTGAACTAGATTGAAGTAGCACTGAACATCAAAACGTTAGAATACTGAACATCAGTAAAAGCATACCTTGAGTAAATATTCTTCCATTCCTTAACCTGCCCTTCTCTCAAAAAAAGGGAACCGTAAGTAGACAAAAGTGGTGAGTAGCCACAGTCAACTTGTATGTATTTTTTCAACTCACAGAGTAATCGTGCTAAGCACATGGACTTACTGGAGATGGTTCTGTCAGGCTCCTTAGCTTAAATACAACCCAGCATGAATACGTCTATAGGATTTTTAGTACTAGCTGTATCAAGAATGCCAAAACACCCAAGGCTTATTGTGACTTTTAGAAAAATTAATTAGACTGCCTGTATATTGTTCATCATGCATCACCTCCCAGGCATTCCTTAATTTATGGCAATCAATTCATTTCTTTTCTACCAGGCAGGAGTTTGACCAACATGACATTGCTTTGAATTACCGAGACCTCGATGGTGATCTGATCCGACTGCTCTCTGATCAGGATGTTGAACTCATGGTGTCTCAGAGCAGGAAGAAGTCCACTGAGAAGCATTTCTTCCCTTGGAAGTTGCACATCACTCACAAGGACGATTTCAGTGTCTACAGCACTAGTCCAGGAATAGGCAATACAGAAACAGTCAGGGCAACATGAGTGCTGTAGGGTATCAGTTCCCGTAGGTAGATCCAACATCCTTCAGGAATTCTTCTCTGCAGACAGCTTCTTTTAGCAAGGCTTTGAAGAGAGCTTGAAAAGAGTAACACTTAGTAATATATTACCTTTGAATGTAAAATCTGTACTTAGCTTTTTGAGCAGTTTAGCACTCCTCTGTAACAGAGGCATGTTTATAAAGACCGGAGAAAATGGGGAACTGAGAACACTGGATTTGTTCACAAAAAAAGTTAGTGTTTCATTGCAATGAAGAAACTACTGCCTGCTTTTGCTTTCTTCTTTCCCCTGGCTCATATTTTGAATTCTGTAAATCAAATCTAGTATACTTGCGATGTTACATATAGACTTCGCACAACTGTACAGTCCATTTGCTTCCACATTCTGGGATAAGTGGAGTGATGCCTATCCAAGTAGTAATCTCCTCATGGTCTCTCCTTCTTGCTAACCCTTCATTGCAAAACAGAACTAACAATAAATTACTGTATCAGACTTTTCAATAAATGAACTTATTTGTGTGTTTATTTTCTCTGTTTATATTAAATTTTTTAATTTTTATTCTTAGGGGGGATGAAATAATTAAAGCTCTTTTAATTAATTAATTAATTTTAAGGGGGAGAATTTGGAGAAAGAGTTCACGTTACCTATTTAGCTTTTATTAACCAGGAGTTTGTTATTTTAATGAGCCCCAAAACTTCTGATCTTTTATTTAATAGTCATGCAATTAAAATGTTCTCCTTGAACAAATTTACTGCTACTTGTTAGAATTACAAATTAAGTATGTTTTGCGTAAATCATATGATAACTAAAATACTGTATTTTCAAAATACCATGCAGTCGTAGTGTTAAAAGAATACCATCATGCACAAATACAACCAGGAAAAAATAAGAAGTTAAAATAATTTTCAAATATTGTGCTTCAGATTCATCTCTTAGTTTCTGTGGCATTAAATTATACTTCCACATTTAACCTTCCCAATTTATCTGTAGCTCTATATTCATGCATATTTGTGTTGTAAATAGTTGAAATGATTTACACTGAAATATAAGCATTTAGTTTCCTTAATTGAGATCAATAAATAATTTCTTACTTAAATCTTTATTAAGCATATAGATCTAGCAATAGTCTGATTGTGTACAGATTTGTAAATAAGAAAATACTCCTTCTACAAATAACTGTTACATGTTGCAGGACACATCTTTCCAAGTTGGAAAGTATCCTCTCATAGTAAATTTCAGTGGTAGATTACATATCACAGAATTGTAGGGATTGGAAGGGACCTCTGGGTATTGTTTAATCCAACCCTCTGCTAAAGAACCTCCCGTACAGTAGGTTGCATAGAGAAGTGTCTAGGCAAATTCTGAATATCTCCAGAGAAGGAGACTCCACAACCTCTCTGTGAAGCTTGTTCGTGTGCTCTGTCACTCTGACAGTAGTTTTTCCTTGTGTTTGCATGGAACATTCTGTGTTCCACTTTATGCCTGTTACCCTCTGTTCTGTCACTGAAAAGAGCCTGGCCCCATCCATTTTACTTCCACCCTTTAGATACATATAAACAGTGATGAGTTCACCTCTCAAACTTCTCTTCCTGATGCTGAATGGTCCAAGGCTCTCAGCCTTTCCTCAAAAGGATGATGCTCAAGGTCCCCATCATCTTGGTGGCCCTCCATTGGTCTCTGCCTAGAAGTTCCCTGTTTTTCTTGATCTGGAGAGCCCAGAACTGGGCACATTAATCCAGATGTGGTCTCAGCAGGACAGAGGAGAGGGGGACAAGCACTTCCCTTGACCTGATGGCCACACTCTGTGTAATGCACCCCAGGATGCCATTGGCCTTCTGGGCCACAAGGGCACTCTGCTGGCTCACAGCCAACACGTTGCTCATCAGGATACTCAGGTCCTCTCCACAGAGCTCCTCTCCAGCAGGTCAGCCCCTGATCCGTATTGATACATGTGGCTGTTCCACCCGAGGTGTAGGACTCCGCACTTGCTCTTGTTCAACCTCATCAGGCTCCTCTTCTCCCAGATCTTCAGCCTGTCCAGGTCTTGCTGAATGGCAGCACAGCCTTTGGTGTGTCAGTCACTCCTTCCACATTTTTATCATCAGCAAACTTGCTTAGGGTGGACTATATCCCCTCACCCAGGTTATTGACAAAAATGTTGAACTACTGTGGGCTCAGTAGTAACCTGTGGGAAGCATCTCTAGCTGCAGTCCTCCCAACTAGGCTCTGTGTTGTTGATCAAGATCCTTATAGACATTCATGAGACTCAGATTTTCTTCCTTTTCCCAATGATGGAAGATTTAGATGGACGTTATTTTATTAATATATTCTGAACAGTAAGTTCCTACTTGAAAGGAATTGTAGCAGTAGGGTTTAGGATGAAGATAATGTATAATCATATACAGTGATAATGTTAGTAATCTTGCATCATGTGATATTCAAGAGAATACATTGTAAGTTTGAAAACTAATTGGTGTGCATGCACGCAAAGGTTCTGGCATATAGGAAGACAAATAATTTGTGTCTGGAGCTCAACAGGGTGAATAATATCTGAAGATTTTCATAGACAGCTAGCTGCTAGTGTAACCAGCAGCTTATCAAGTCTGTTTGAAGATGGAGGAGCTGTGGAAGAAAAGAAAGGGATAATGTCTTCTGGGAAATAAGAAATCAAGTGGCAGTGCAGAACAAACTTAAGAGTTCTATTCTGTATCTGGGGACTCATCTCAGCCCCCTGAATTTTACCCACAGTAAATGGGTAAAGTAATTTTACCTGAGTGTGTCATTCAAAGAACCGCAAAACGGTTAAAGTAACTTCTGGAGGTTATCTGGTTCAATCCCCTGCTGAAGCAGGGACACCTAGTCCATGTTATCACGATATATGACATAGTACCACAGGCATAGTCCAGTACAATGCCCTGGTAGATTTTTAAGATCTCTAAGGAGGAAACTCCACAGCCACTCTGGGCAACCTTTGCTAGTGCTCCATCATCTGCACAGTACAGAAATGCCTTCTGAAGTTCTGACAGAATTTCTTGTGTTCCAGTTTGTGCCTGGTCCTGCAAATCACTGAGAAGAGCCTGGCTCCATCCCCTTTGCATTTTGCCTGTGGTTATTATAGACATAGACGAGGTCCACCCTGAGCCTCCTCTTCTGCAGGCTGAACAGTCCCAGTCCTCTCAGCTGCTTCTCACAGGAGAGATGCTCCAGTTCCTTCATCATTTTGTTGACCCTTAGTTGGGACTGTTTCATGTTCCTGTCCCTCTTCTATCAGGAGTGTAATCTCTAACATGCAGATTAGTAACGACATATTTCCTTCCTATTTTAACAGTTCCATCTGGGTAAGAAGTTTGGGGCTTAAAATAGGAAGTACAGAATGCAGTTACAGGCAGCTGCTTTCCTTGAAAGGGTGTGGTCTGCTTCTTCAAAACTGAAATTTGAATGCATGGAAGGTACATAAATGGTATAGTACTCATAGTAAAATAAAGACTTTATTACCAGGAAAATGTTATAGTCATTTATAGATACCTTCGGAGGGAAGTGTCTGGTTCCTGCATCAGAAGATTCTCATACTGCCGGGGAAGCTAAACAGCGATGGTCACCCATCGAGCCTTATCATCTGCCTCACAGACAGCTCTGGACGCAGGTAAGGGAACTGCTTCTTTCCGGGGAAAGCAAAACAGAAGAGTCTTCTCTCAGGGAATGTCTTGAGAGCCCATAAGGGGACTCTTTGCAATGATGATGTAAGGGTTCACACAGCTGTTTCTGGTGTTCAGAAGCTGCATTCAAGAATCTGAAAGTCAAAAGGAATTTAAAAGGAGCCTTTAAAAAGTAAAGTAGAAAAGAGATGGAGTCCGTATGTTCCCTGAGTACAAGGGTCTCAGCTCTGTAAGTTTGCTATACTTTTGAGAGAGCAATAAGAGATGGCCAAAAGTGCCAGTATTCCAGTACCGAAGAACATGGTCCTTGGTCTTTGAACTACTCAATGTTCCCTAGATCTTGACAATCCCCGAAAGAAGAGAAATAATTTATTTGGAATTGTTGATAAAATTTGCAACTTATATGGGGAGCAGCTGGAGCAGTTGCATGTTGAAGAGAAAGCTGAAAGTAAATGGGTACAGAAATTCAATCACATATTCCAGAGGTATGAGGTGGGAAGTAACTCTGGAAAGTAAGAAAAGGGATTAATGTGGGGGTTTGGTAAAAAGAATGTAAACATAAAGAACTTAAGGATGAAAGAATTTGCAGGTTGAGTCTTTACACATAATAGGCATTTTTATTATCACAGAATTGTAAGAGTTGGAAGGGATCACTAGAGATCGTTTAGTCCAACCCCCAGTTGTAGCTGAAAGAATTTCTGTGCCTCCTTAAATATACACAGTCTTTGCTCATGTTGCAAGTTCCCACAGTAAGAAGACTGGGTATTTTGTCCATCAGTAAAGGCTTTGTAGACATTCTGTCTGAATTTTGTTGAAAAAAATAAGTGGAAGGAGTTCTTTCTGAATGTCACTTCAACAAAGCACAATGATGAAAGTTCCCTAAATCAGTTTTACTTCTCTTTACAAGAAATGAGAACAAGAAGCTCAACAATAAGACAAAAAGAAGCGTGAACAATGAAAACATTTACTTTTTATAAGAACATACGTTCAAAGAACAGTATGAAGATGAAAGGGTTTTTCATCTTTTTGCTCAATCTGTCATTGGCCTTCAGTGACCAAGGTGAGTTCCAAATCTATTATTTATTTTACTTGATTATTGCCTACTTTTTTTTCTGTATTTTTTGTACCTGCATCCTTTCATCAGTTACTCTTCCTCATTTCTTTCACTCCCATCTTGTCTGCTGTAGAAGAACAAGCATTTCTGATGAAAAGCAGACAGTCTGTGGCAGGTGTGGGTGCAGAAAGATAGGTGACATGGTGAAGGTTGGTTGCAAAGAAGTCTCATAAAGCAACACACAAGGACAAAATCACCACCACATCCCTGCTGACTGTGGTATCCTCTATGCCCAGGCAGCAATTTCTGCTTGGAAGTGATACGTTGGCCAGAAACATGTCTTGCAGGCACAGTGGTCTCCACTGTATTTACTCATATCACGGCTTGACACTTTTGCACTGTGGAGATGTGCAGAATGACCACAACTTCATACATACAAGAGTCATTTCCTGGTGCCCTTGGAAGAGTTGCCATCTGTGCCATCCTCATTCTGATGGCAGAATCATTGTAATTCCTGTTCTCTCTCACTATTTCCTTTTCCAAGCATGGCATCTTTCTTTCTTTTTCTTTTTTTTTTTTTCTTTCTTTTTTTTTTTTTTTGGCTGGTTTCCCTTTTCAGAAAGTGTTCCAATGAAGAGCTTGAGATGCCACAATGACTACAACTCACTCGTGACGTGCACATGGAAGGAACATTCAGAGGCTCATGCCCTCCTTGGTTTGACTCTTTACCAAAGGGACGATATTAAAAAGTAAGTACCTGAAATAGACCATGCTGGAAAAAAGTCCACAGAGTACTTGTCCACAACTTGGAATCCCAGTCAGGTTCTCAGATAGTAAAAGCTGTTATTGGGTTACAGTGCTTGCTTCTGATGCCTCTTCTAAAAAGGGGAGAAGTCCTTATCATGTGCCAGTGGAGTCAATTTTATCACATTTTCCATCATTTTCCTGTGATTTTGTTGTGGAATTGTGGATAGGAAATATGAAGAGGCATGCAGAAGGCAATTCACGGGGCAGTGAAGATAGACTGAGAGGAAGAGTGGGCTTGAGCCTTATTCATAAACCTATCAGGGAGAGATGTTATTTTGCCTGGCTATGCTTGTGAAAGAGTGAATACAGGTAAGTTCATCTGTGCTATCAATCTTCCTCCCAGAGATACCGGTCTGTTTATGAGAGGATCTCTGTGCTGTATCTGTTTCCTTTGGAGAAGGGAACAGAATCACCAGACTCTGTCAGCTGTGAGGATAAGAGAGGACAAAGAGGGAGGAATAGTGAAGGAAGAGAGGAAGTCAAGGATGGAAAGCTGAGAGGAAAATGTATTAGCATCTTGGGATAAAGAAAGGAAAGGGAGAAGAGGAAACACTTGATTTTGTGGTAGGTAAGAGAGAATTGATGCACCTAGAAACAGCTCAAATGAGCTGAAAGTCTTTGGAGAAGAACCTTGAAGCCAATTATTCTGGAAAAAAAAAAAAAAAGAAAAAAGGGAAAGAAGAAATAAAATTACTTTGATGTTTGGAGTCTGGTCTGGAACACTGTTTTTTGATGGAGTGTTTTAAGTGGCTGATACAGGAATCATGACCGGTCAGTCCCATCCTTACTTCAGAAATATCCCTGGTTTTCTTGCTAGTACCCAAACATTGCAGTTATCTGTACTCCTAAATGATGCCTGCTGACATATGGTTGGCTTAGAGACCTCATCCTGTCCTGGAAGACTGCAGTTCAGCTCGGATATGCGCAGCTTTATTTGAACGGGAACAACGGGATGAAGTCATAGGCTCAAGCAGAATCCCAGAGGGTACAGAAAGAAGTATTGCATCTCTTCAGCAGCTCAGGCTGCTCAGGCACACAAAGCTCATCCTCTTCTGACCACCATAAAATATTGTTTTTAATCTTGATGATGCTTTTTGGCCTGGAGAAAGGCCATCAAAAATGATGCCTAACATTCTGGATGAAGTTAATGAGTACGTAAGGTCTCTTGACAGAACAGAACTGCTAAGGATATAGAAATACATTTTGTCTGAATTGAAAAATATGCTCAAGTGTATTTCTGGGACTACCAAAGGAATTCCTTCAAGAAACTAAGGAGTGTCAGAAACCATCTTGCTTTTCACTCTTAGTAGCAGATGCATTTCCCTGATATTATTTTTCATCAAACTATTTCTCATGTAAGAAATGAAAGAAATGTGAGATTAGCAATGGAGAGACTGAAAACTAACTGTATACTTATATGAAAACAGAATAGTCTGTTGCATACTTTGAAATGGGAATGGATTTGAGAAAAAAAAGGTGATAGAAATGTTAGTCATAGGAATTGGTACAATATCCAAGAAAATTACATAAAAAGTGTGGCATGGAATCATTTTCAATTATCTATCTTGCATGAACTGTATAGCTCCAGATCAGATCTTTATAGATTATTTTGGATATACACAGTGTCAGTGAAAAGGTGGATTGCAAGAAGAGGCTGGAAGAAGACTTTCACGACGCTTCAGATCCCTATAGCCACTGGATTTGTTGGAAAACAGTCAACTATTTTGGAATTGGGGTATATGACTATTACAGCTTCAAACCCAAGCAGATTATTGAAGCACAACTAAAAGTACATCTTTTCCAAAATGGTAAGAACTAAATTGCAAGGAAATTTTAAAATGTTTTTTGGAGATATTTGAGAACTTATTTGATGTTCTATTAGGATATGATTTGCAGTGCTACTGTGAAAACTGACAACCAGCCATACAATGAGAGTAAAAGGGCCAGAGGCTGGGAACAGGTGGACATTAGAGGAGCACACATCAAGCAGCTTATTACTGTAGCACTGCTAAGATATTGTGGAAATGAGAAAGCTTAACTAGGTGTCTTATTCCCCCCTTCCTGTCCCTGTCTTCAGTATTGCTTCTCATGTGTTGTACCTTCACCTTCCAGTTCAGCTCCTTCCACCTCAAAACCTCTCAGTCAGAGAAAGTTCAGCAGACTTCTTGCTGACCTGGACAGCACCTGATGGAAGCCAAGGGCTGAGCAATGCACTGGAGTATGAAGTCACTTACAAACGGGACTGGGAGTCGTGGGAGGTAAGAGCAGGAGGAGCTGGTTGAGGACTTATGGTAAATGCCATGCAAATGGGAGGCATTTCCATTCTCAGACACTATGAAGAGCTGCAAAAAATGCTGATTTAGGGCAGGAGGAAGAGGTTCTGTTTCTGCCCACAAGTGAATTTCCTGGTGAAACACCACTTGTCCTGACTTGAATGCAAAAATCAATTCTTCACTGAAAAAAAAGCACTGTACTTGGGTTTTGAATTGGAATTTATTTAACCCGGTATCCTTCCCAAATGAATTTAAAGCATGTTTGAAGAGGAGCCTGTGGGCTCTCACGGGAGAAAGGCAAAACACCTTTGAAAATGTTTCATGTGCATGGGACATTTTTGAGACCTTCTTCTCTGCCTTCCCTCCTGGCCTCACCACTGATTTGTGTCCTCTCTCCTTTCCTCTGCTGACAGAAGGCTGCTTCACGCCTGCTCTCCAACACCACTCATTGCCATCTCAGCCACCTCATCCCAGGAAGCAGATACATTGCCCGTGTGCGAGCCAGACCAGAGCAGGGCAGAGGCTTCTCTGGGCAATACAGCGAGTGGAGCACAGACGTGTCCTGGGAGACCTCCGAAGGTAGAGGCGGATGGAGCAGGGCTGTACAGGGCTGGCTGAGAAGCCAGGGCTGTACAGGGCTATCCTTATGGATCCCTTCCAAACCCAGAAGTTGCAGGGGAAGCCCTTTCCAGTCATTGCTTTCACTCAGGGAAAGTGTCCATCTTGCCTCTTCCAGCGTACTTTGCCTTCCCATCCCATTGGCAGGGTCCTCGTTCGTGCAAGTCAAAGGCTTTCACTGGGCTTTTCCTGCCTCTTAGCATGCTCTGATCTTCCCTGTAGGTGGCATTCAGCCCAGGAACCTTCACTGCCTCTTCAATGGTGCAAATCTTTTGATGTGTAGCTGGGAAGTGAAGAAAGTGATTGCCACCTCTGTCATCTTTGGCTTGTTCTTCAGGGCCACTCCAGCATCAGTGTACGTGATCTGCCGACGGAAGCACTCCTATCTCTGTCTGTCCTGCTGGGCTTCTGCTCTGTGTCATTCCTGCTGATCTCAGCACCACCTCCTTTTCTCCGCTCAGGGAAGAAGAGTGCTCTCCTGTGTCTGAGAAGGCTTTGTCCCATGTCCCATATGTGGTGCAAAGCTGTGGGATTCCCGTTAGCAATGTCAGCAGTCAAAGCCAGTACCAAGTGTCTGTGCGGATCAAGACAGAGGAAAAGCTGATTGAAGGCAGCAAGAACAGTGAGTTGCTCTTTGGCATCTTGCCTCTCCTGGGAGTTTTTTGGAGGGGTATGTGTGTGTGAAAGATGAGATGAGATGAGATGAAGACGAGATCCGACCTGGTAAGGGAAGCATCTGGTTTAAGTGTTGGGACTGACCCATGGGAGCTCCTGGGGGTTTGTGCAGTTGTCCCTGGAGCACTGGAAGAGTGAGGTGAGCCAGGTGAGTTGTCCCTGCCTGTGTGCGTCTGGAGGTACCTGTGACGTTCTTCACAGACAGCAGGCAGGGTAGTTCCTGCACAGGTACAAGACATCACTTTGTAACTGAAAACCTTTGGAAATGTGGTGGATGATTATGGAAGGTGGCGAATGGGTGTGCTGGGTCTGTGTGCTGTTATGGACTCTGAGATACTCTCTGCGTTCCAGTTAAGGTGCAGCCACCTGCCAATGTGTCAGTGGAACTGATAGAAAACCAAGAGTATGAACTGAGGTGGAAAAAACACAGTTTACAGTATGGTTTCATAAAACAGCAATACCAAGTTCAGTTCTGGAAGCACAACCAATATGAAAAGGTGAATGATGGGTCCTGGGTTTCTCCTTGCCTTGTGAGTGGCAATGAGAGTTCCTCTCACTTCTGTCATTTGTGCTTCTTTCCTCTCCACAGACTGTGCAGACAATAAATATAACCAATGATGAACCTCCCTTCATCTTCACCGATCAGATGTTGTCACCATCTACAAAATACAGGGGAAAAATGCGTGCAATGGTGAACAATCAGGATTATCAGGGATACTGGAGCGAATGGAGTGAGGAGTTCACCTGGGAAACTGAGAACGGTACTTTTAACGGATGCTGGTTTTGTCAGGGTTTGTGTTAAGTTACTGGATAAAATGCATGTAAAGAAATAGTCATACATTCTCTTGGCAGAAGTTGCAGGTATATCCAGCCATGTGATAGATGGGGCTGCTGAGTATGTTAACTGTTCTGTGTACATCCTTGCAGTGAAGCAGCAATGGAACAAAAGGAGTGAGCAGGATGGAGTTTGTAATCACCTTCCCTGCTTTCCTTCACCATTCTCATACAACTAGCTGCAAAGGTTACTATGTGGATTATCAAGACATGATCCTAGTCAAAGATCACTGCTGTTTCCTGGTCTGAATAATGCATTCTGCTTTAAGGGACTGAAGAGCCTGCAAATGCAGAAACACAGAATAAAAATCAGCCATTTCGTTTTACAGAGTGCTGTGGCATTGTGTAAAAGACACACTGCCGTGTACTGGAGATACAGATTTTACCGTGTTTATGCAGTTTTTGTAGTTAGAAGCAGACTGCCTGTGATTACTGCAGTCATGTGCCCAGTATTATGTGACAGTAGAGGATTTGTCCCTAGGAAGCTTAAAGTAGCAAGATATTCATCTTGAAGTTCACCTATATCCATTAACAGAGACAGTTTAGGAGAATCTCTGAGATTCGCATCTCTCCAGCACTGTACAAAGTCAGGCAACCTAAGACCTCTAGAGCACACCTCTTGTGGTCCTGGTGAAATCAGTTATGTAACCAGGCTTTCATTAGGCTAAATTGTTTTCGCCAATGCCAGTAAAAAAAGGAATCAGTGAGGGAATAGATGCCTTCCTTTGGTCATCAGTACGGTATTCAGGACACATTTGGTCTTTTCCACTTCCCAGATATGTTTGCAGGAAGAATGATCAGAACGCAAAACCTGTTAGGGGAAGTGAGGCCTCAGGTGATGACTCCCAATGTCTTTTTTCTCTCTTTCAGCTCTTTCACCACTGGTTCTTCCATTGATACTCCCAGCTCTCATCATCACTTTGCTCGTAGTTGCTTATTGCAGCTACAAGTGTTTCCTGAGGTAAGTTGTCCTGTGAGGAGGCAGTTTAGCTGGTTGATGTCCATGGGTGCGGAAGAAAGGGTGAGGCACTACTTGTCCACTAAGAGAGTGGTCTATGAAGAGAGGAGTCCGGGTGTGCAGTGACAGCCTTGTGCATGGCCAAACAGTGGTGAGAGTTGGCTGTTGAGTACCAGGCCCACAGTGGGGCCATGCAGAGCAGCATGGTGCATGAGGCGTAGTCCCTTCTTCTTGCCACACTGAGGCGCAAACCTTGAAAACTCTGTGTTGTTGCAGGCAGAAGAAGCTGTGGGAGGAAAAGATTCCAAACCCCAGTAAGAGTCTGCTGATCCAGAGCTACTTGAAGGTAAGAGGAAACCATATCTTGGAAGCTTCATTACTTCTTTCTTCTGGGTGAACCCCAGTAATCCCAAGAGCTCCTCTTTGTGTCCTAGACTGCAGGGAACAGACACTTCCAATAGCCTATACCTTATTGTTGGAAGTTCAGTCAATTTGAAACAGAACTGTAATTGTACACTTATACCTACAGACTTATTTGTGTTGTGCTTGTCAGCATGAAAGTCATTTAATATCAAGGTGGGAAATTTTCAGTATTTCATCTCCTCTGCCAGAAGATAAAACGTTTCTGTTTCTGCTGTAGTCTTAAGCTAATTTTATTTGCACAATCTTTCAGCAAAATCTTATTTTTATTTCACCTCACACTCAAAGATGCATCTTAGTAGCTTTGTTTTTTATCCGTTATGTGTTTCCCCATTCATAAGAGGTCAGTGACTTAATCTCATGGGTTTGAATTTGCACGAACCAGCAGTTCTGTTTATTGTGGTCAGAACCTGCACAGAACAGTTCCAACCACCCCAGCTGTGTAGTGTTATGAAAGGTCAGTAGCAAGACAATTTGGTTTTGAAGCAAGATTCTTCTGGAGAAGTGAAAGCACCTGGCAGTTGTCACGTTGAAGTTGGATCCAACTTTATTAGAACATACTGCCAGATGCTTTAGCCTCTACTAGTTTTTTTCTTTCTCCATGCTCGAGTTGTTGATCATGATTCTGCCGCTGGTGAAACACTTCTCTTTCCTCATGTCTGCTATTTTTGATTTTTTCCAGAAAGTTCCTCTAGGAAACTGGCACGCAAGCAGCCAGCTGGACTTCAACAAATGCAGCCTTGTAGAGAACATGGATCAGCCTAGCTTTCTTCAAGTTGTGGACAGGTGAATGAAGAGAACACTGTAGTCACACTGTGAATGACATGCTCAGAGAGCGCCCCAGCTCATGGGAAGCCGCAGTCAAATGTTCTGTCTCCAAAAAGCCCATGGTGGTTCCTTTTGAGCTGGGGATAGAAGTCTGTGCTATCTGGTTTAACTTGCTCACCTATGCAGATCATTCTAACCATATGCATAGCTACTTCAGTTTTCTGCTAAGCTTGTGTTTCTGCTTCACGTTTATCACAAATACATATCTCATGAGCAACTTTTAACTGTTCCCCATTCAGGCAGAGGAACGTTTTGTCAGAGTCCCCTGAAGTGCAGACGGAAAAGACAGAGGTTTCTTTGGATGCTTTGGACCTACAGAACCCATACCATGCTTTAAATGTGCCAGAACACACCCCAGTCATCTTCCCAAGTCAGAATCCAGGCCATTCCTTTTCCGTTTCAAGGAGAGGCAGTGCTGATGCAAGTATTACTTCCCAGACAGCAATCACTAGCTTTGCTTTCAATGGCCCTTACTTGTACAGCCCAGCAATGTCCTCTCAGCCCGAGATGCATCAGACCCTGGAAGTGACCTCGAATCCAATGGGAGAACAGGAGAAAGCAGTGTCCCTGCAGTATGTGACCCTTCCAGACAAAGCGAGTCCCCAGGCTGCACAGAGGCAAGAGCAGCCACAAGCAGATCCTCTGCAGCTGCTCCTGCTCCAAGACCAGAAGGAAGTGATGCAGTATCTCAACGATAAGAAGGAAGTTTCACAACTTCCCAGCACCTGTGGGAAGGACACAGATGTGAGAACAAAAGAGCACAATTCTCCAGAGGCTCCTGGCTGTCCCACACTCCTTCAGCAGTGCCCCTTGGAGTACATCACCACAGACAGCCTGTCACTTCCATCAGCCCGTGACACCGCACACCTGCCACTTGTCACTGCTGGGGATAAGCCCTGTGACCCACAGGAGCTCCAGCCCTCCAGCGACTGCTCTTGCCATGAGGTTACTCCTGGGAAATTGGATGTCACGCTCCCACCTTCAGGCCAAGTACCAGCCTCTCCTGAAACGCACGGGGATGCATTTGGAGACTACCTTGATGTCCACTCAGGTCTCCATGGGCCTTCAGAACTCACAAAGACTTCTTTGCCTTTCCAGCTGAAGGGAAGTACTCTCCCCAAAGAGCAGCCATTGTCCGAGGGTAATTTGGTGGTGTTAAATCCTGACAGCACTGAGCCAGTTTTTCTTTGCCAGGTTGGTGACTATTGCTTCCACAGTCTGAAATCCAACGAGAAGTTATGTATGAGTCAGGAATACCCTCAAATAAAGAAACCTTCTGAAGGCAGGACAGCATCTGAAAAACCCATACATGCTAATGAATCCGTCACTGGCAAGGAGGGGGATGTATCAAAAATGCAGGCTATTCAGCTTTTCAAAAGCTTGAAATCAGATGATTACTTTTCCTGGCAGCAATCTTTAAGGATCACAGAAATCTGCTAGAGGAGCAAATGTCAATGAATAGAAAGGCTAAGAGTAGTTGAAAGTGGTGGCAGCTATCTGATAAAAATGAACTCTCCAAGGTAGAAGTAAATACACAGCAAAACACCTATACCAGAAAGTTGTGAAGGGGTAGAAACCTGTGTCTGGTGGAGGTTTTCTGTTTCTTACTGTATGATTTCCCTTTAAGTTCATTGGCTGTTTAAGCATGATATAATTCCTCTTAACCACGTGATGTACTCTTTTTTTCTTTTTTCTTCATAAGCTGTACTGAAAAAGAGGAACCACATTTTTCTGATTCTGCTTCTGTAAATACAGTGTTGCAAGATAGAAGCACAGAACTGCCATTCTGTGATCAGTAGAGGGCTTTTGTTTTTGATTTAGAAGATGGGCTTGCCATTCCAAAAGTTTATACAATTTTAAGTAATAAAATATATTATTTCTTCTTACAGATCTCTTCTTTCACGTGTTAGAAGTGTTATACTTACAATAACATTAATATTAGCTTTTTGAATAGACCTTAAAAGATTCTGTAAGTTCAGAACTGTCACCTGTAAGTTGACCTTGCTATAGTATTTGACAGACCTAATGAGAAGGAGCTCTATGTTTGTGCCTGCTGATTCCTCCTGCTGGTTTAATGGGATAATGCTGATTCAGAAATTACAGAGAAATGCATTCTTTTTTCACAGTTTAATTCCTTACTAATTTAAATCTGAAAGGAGTGCAAATTCAATTTGACATTCTTGATGGGAAAAGGCATACAGTTACAGCCACTAATAGAGCATACTGAGGAATGTCTTTACCTGTTTTCATTCTTTTAAATCTCTTTTTCCTTTTATGAGTCAGAAAGACAATTTCTTCCAGGCTGTATGGTTGTGCTCTATCATGGCTGGTACTAAAAGGAGATGCTCAAATTCATATGCAAATCAGGTATCTAGACTCAGATCTCCGATATGCATCACCTTGGAATCAAAGCTTCCATAATCTTCGTTTTTGTCTTACATTCCTTCCTGATGTAAGCACCTCAATTGTAAGTGTGGATCACCTTTTACAACTCTCTGACTCAAGCTTCAAAGATTTTGCCTGTGTTTTGACAGTAACAATTTTTCTCTTTCTTACTCTCAAGTAAAAAGTTCATTATTGCTTGTAAGAATAACTCTCAACCAGAGATATGTTACCGGAATTTACATGAGATTAAGTTGCTAAGTAAATAGTGACCTCAATAGTTCCAATGACAGTCCATGCAGTTGTTCTGCTTTTGCAAGTCTGCAGTTTATCTCTTACATAAAGAAGGAAAATGAGGGTGAATGGTATAATAGAAAAGGAAACAGGAATGGAAAAAGAAAAGCAGCTGGAGAATTTCTGAGAAAATTGTATCTCTACAGCGTAATGCAAAACAGGACCAACCCGCCCTGTCAATTGATGCAGACTTTCTTGTTCATACACTGTCAAATACATTTTTACTGTCTTATTCCTGTATGTCTCCAATGATTAATCTCTGATCCCTCTCACTCCCTATGTACTCCTTCTGTTCTCATTGCAGAACTGAAATTTCCACGAAAAGAGACTCTCTGAAACAATCAGCTGGGTTTTTCCTATTCCTGTTTCAAAACCTTCTAACTCCTCTCACAATGTGCTTATTTTGAGTGTAGTACTTTTGCATCTGCTGGAGTCATGTAGTACAGTTTTAAAGTTGTCTTTCTTCTGAACTCAGAAGTACATAGGATACTTACGGACATTTTTGAGTTTATTTCATTCATTGGAGACTCATGATGGATTCATGCTGCTGTTTCAGCATCTAGAGATATCGCTTTCTTCCCTTCTACATGGAGCAAATTCTATGATATAGGAATGCAGACAAACACAATGGGCTAACAAGTCATTACATCTTGTCCGATATTCTGTCTCTGCCCATCGCTTACAGTGGATACTTAGAGCAAGAGTGCAGTAGGCACAGAAAAGTACATGGTAAATAAACAAATCTTCCCCTAATATCTTTACCTTGAAACTGGCCCAGAGTCCTTCTGACTGTTTACGTGGGCCGCACTGCTTTCTGCTCATCTGGATACACCAGGTTGAGGCACTGTATTAGAACAAACATGGTGACCATGCTCTGCAACAGCTGGGCTGGGGCAGCAGCGCAGATCCAGGGGTTACAATCTTTTTGGGCCCATGAGTGCACCCAGATGGACCTCCCCAGGACTGACAGAGTTGTCCAGGCCTTCAGCTGTTGGGAATCTGGACATCCTTCACCTGTCACGGGTGCAGGCATCTTCTGCTCAGTGAACATCTTGAGCAGGTGGCCAGGCTGCAGGATGAGATTACTAGGCTGAGAGGCACCTGTGAATCAGGGAGGGGGATGGATCAGGTGCAGTCTAAGCCAACTCATGCTGACTGACAGCCCCGTCTTAAGTTCCTGCAAGGGGAAGAAAGTAAGTCTGTTTCTCACTGGAAAAAGGTCACAGTAACACAGAGTGAAGGGGCATGGACCCTCATTACTGTTAGAAGCAGAAGGAGACGTTTCCTTGTTCCCCCTCAGTGTCCCTGAGCAAGAGGGATGAAGCTCTGGTCTGGAAAAAGAAGAGAGTACGGGTAACAATCAGAACCCAGGAAATAACAAGTGTATTAAGCAGGTCCATTTGAGGAATCACATTAAAACTAGTGCCTCCACTAGAGAACTGACTACAGCAGACATGGAGAAGGCTGAGGAACAAAATAAGTTCTTTGCCTCAGTCTTCACTGGCAGCCAGGATTCTCATGTCTCTCCTGTCTCTAACATTTCTGAACCTCACATCCCTGAACCTCTAGGTAGGAACTGGGGAGAAAAATCCTCCCACTATAAAAGCAGGTCCAATCTAAGACCATTTCACAAGACTGAATATGTATAAATCTATGTGGCTCAATGGTATGTATCCTAGAGTCCAGAGGGAGCTGTCTGGTGGCTGCCAAACCACTCCATCATATCCAAGAAGTCATGCCTGTCAAGTGAAGTCCTCAGTGACTGGAAAAAGGGAAACACCACTCCCATTTATGAAAGAGAGAAAGGAAGACCTGGAGAACTATACACGTTAGGGCACTTGTTAGAGATGAGCAGGTGATCCAAGACAATCAGCATGGCTTCAGGCAGATTGTGTCTGACAACTGATGATGTCTCTATGGACTCCTGCAGGGCCTTTGACATGGTCCCACACCACATCCGTATCACTAAATTGGAGAGATATGGATCTGAAAGGTAAACTCTTCAGTGGATAAGGAATTGGTTGGAAGATTGTAGCCAAAGGGTTGTGGTCAATGACTCTATGATTAGGTGGAGGCTGGTGATGAGTGGTGTCCCACAGGGGGTCTGTCTTAGTATCTTTGCTCTTAAACATCTTTATCAATGACACAGATAGTGGGATTAAGAGAACCCTCAGCAAGTTTGCAGTGAGCAGAGTGATGCAGTTGATATGACAGAAGAAAGGGACACCATCCAAAGGGACTTTGAGAAACAAAAATGATGAGTCCATGTAAACCTGATGAAGTTCAGAAAGGCCAAGCATGAGTTGCCGCAATTGGGTTGGAACAATCCCAGATATGTATACAGATTAGGAGAAGAAATCCTTGAGGGTAGCCCTGCCAAGAGAGGCTTAAGTGTGTTGGTAGATGAAAAGCTTAACATGAGCCAGCAAGTGTGCTTTGGCAGCCTGGAAGGCCAATTGTACTTTGGTCTGCATCAAAAGAAGAGTGGCCAGCAGGGCAAGGGAGGTCATTGTCCCTCTACTTGGCCCTCATGAAGCCTGATCTGCAGTACTGCATCCAGGTGTGGGGCCCCCATCCCAGGAAGGACATGGAGCTGTTGGAGCAGGTCCAGAGGAGAGTCATGAGAATGATCAGAGGGCAGGAGAACCCCTCCTATGAAGACAGGCTGAAGGAGCTGGGCTTGTTGTCTGGAGAAGGATCCAGGGAGACTGCCTTATGGCCTTCCAGTATTTAATGGGAGTTATAAGCAGGAGGGAAAAAACTTTTTTCAAGGATCGACAGTGACAGGACAAGGGCAATGATTTTAAACCAAAGAAGGAGAGATTTAGGTTAGATGTTAGAGGGAAGTTTTTCACTGAGAGGGTGGTGAGGTGCTAGAACAGGTTGCCCAGAGAGGTTTTGGATGGCCCAACCCTGGAGGTGTCTGAGGCCAGGTTGGACGGAGTCTTGGGCAACCTGATCTAGTGCTTGATCTAGTGGTCAGCAACTCTGTCCATTGCAGGGGGGCTGGAACTAGAAAATCTTTGAGTTCCCTTCCAATCCAAGCCATTCTATAATTCCCCAGTTCCCTTATTCACAGAATATACGTATATATATATATATCTTGTATGTTGAAGGAGTTCTTGTGAGTGGCTAAATCTGCTAAGTGTGGTTTTGGTCAGATTTTATAGATCTAGTGGCTGTGAATAACAAACAGACTGAAGAGTTATATTCTGTATCTGGGGACCAACCTCAGCCCCCTGTACTTTACTCCCGAGAACACAAATCTAAATGTCTTTTACAGAACCATAGAATGGCTGAGACTAGAAGGAATAAGCCTCAGTTTTCACCATTTCCTCTGTGTATTATGAAAATAATCATCAATTATTAATTGTTAAAATCAGTAAAACCTAAAAGGTTTTAAAATATTGCTCAAATTAGAGGATTGCAGAGATAAAGGTAGTTTCTCCTCCCTAGTCTCTCTAATTTCAAATTATACATATGCATACAAGCACAAAGTACAGAATGATCCCAGTCATGGAGATTTTTAAGACTTCAATAACACAAGAAACAATACTGGAGTTGAAATAATTCCTTCCTGTACTTTCACACATTTACTGCAGTCAATCTTCCCTTTTTCTGCCCTCTTTTCTTCATAAATACACTAATCCCACAAACTGATAATTCTTCACACAGAGATTAGCAGTGACATACTTCCTTCCCCATATTTCCCACTTAAACTGTCCACACTGAGTAAGTGCTTTGAAGCTTAAAATAGGAGATATGTGACTGCAAATACACAAGCAACTGCTTTTCTTGAAAGGGTGTGGTCTGCTTCTTCAAAACTGAAATTTGAATGTATGGAAGGAATATAAATGTAGTCATATACAGATCCCAGTGTAGGGAAGCGGCTGGTTGCTGCATCAGAAGATTCTCATACTGCCAGGGAGGCTGAACAGTAATAGTCACCCATCAGGTCTTATCATCTGCCTCACAGACAGCTCTGGATGAAGGTAAGGGAACTGCCTCTTTCTTGGGAAAGCAAAACAGAAGAGTCTTCTCTCAGGGAATGTCTTGAGGGCCCATAAGGAGACTCTTTGCAATGATGATGTAAGGGTTCACACAACTGTTTCTGGTGTTCAGAAGCTGCATTCAAGAATCTGAAAGTCAAAAGGAATTTAAAAGGAGCCTTTAAAAAGTAAAGTAGAAAAGAGCTGGAGTCTGTATGTTCCCTGAGTGCAAGGGTCTCAGCTCTGTAAGTTTGCTATACTTTTGAGAGAGCAATAAGAGATGGCCAAAAGTGCCAGTATTCCAGTACCGAAGAACATGGTCCTTGGTCTTTGAACTACTCAATGTTCCCTAGATCTTGACAATCCCCGAAAGAAGAGAAATAATTTATTTGGAATTGTTGCTAAAATTTGTAACTTGTTTGGGGAGCAGCATATTGAAGAGAAACCTGATAACAAATGAATATGGAAATTAAATCACATACTCGGGAGGTATGTGGTTGGGGAACATATTTTTAAGGAAAGTAACAAAACAGAAGGAAGACTATAAGCATAAAGAGCATAAGGACAATGAATTTGCAGGCTGCATATATTCACAGATATGTGTGTTTCTTGTTTAGTGCTGGAATACTTTGTGCATTTCCCTGGATATGCACATTTGCTCTTGATTCTTTGCTCACGTTGCAGGTTCACACAATCAGAAGACTGGGTATTTTGTCCGTCAGTAAAGGCTTTGTAGATTTTCTGTCAGAATTTTGACGCAACAAAATAATGGAGAGATTTCCTTCCAAACACCACTTCAACAAAGCACAATGCCTAAGGTTCCCTAAATCAGTTTTACTTCCCTTTACAAGAAATGAAAACAAGAAGCTCAACAATAAGACAAAAAGAAGCGTGGGCAATGAAAACATTTACTTTTTATAAAGAACATATGTTCAAAGGACAGTATGAAGATGAAAGGGTTTTTCATCTTTTTGTTCAATCTGTCATTGGTCTTCAGTGACCAAGTCATTAAAGGTGAGTTTCAAATTTATGATTTATTTATTTGATTCTTGCTCTTTTTTTTCCTTCTTTTTTTTTTCTTTTCTCTTTTGTGTACCTGTTTCCTTTCATCAGTTACGCTTCCACATTTTCTATTTCCTTTTGCTCCAGTCTCCTCTGATCTAGATCAAGCATTTCTGATGAAAAGCAGACAGTCTGTGGCAGGTGCAGGTGCAGACAGATAGGTGACATGGTGAAGGTTGGTTGGTACCATAGAGCATCACACAAGGACAAAATCATCACCACATCCCTGCTGACTGTGGTATCCTCCATGCCCAGGCAGCAATTTCTGCTTGGAAGTGATATGTTGGCCAGAAACATGTCTTGCAGGCACAGTGGTCTCCACTGTATTTACTCATATCACGGCTTGACACTTTTGCACTGTGGAGATGTGCAGAATGACCACATTTATGACCAACTTCATACATATTTTCACCAAGAATCATTTCCTGGTGCCCTTGGAAATGTTGCCATCTTGCCATCCTCATTCTGATGGCAGAATCATTGTAATTCCTGCTCTCTCTCACTATTTCCTTTTCCAAGCATGGCATCTTTCTTTCTTTTTCTTTTTTTTCTTTTTTTTTTTTTTTTTTTGTCTCGTTTCCCTCTTCAGAAAGTGTTCCAATGAAGAGCTTGAGATGCCACAATGACTACAACTCACTCGTGATGTGCACATGGAAGGAACATTCAGAGGCTCATGCCCTCCTTGATTTGACTCTTTACCAAAGGGACGATATTAAAAAGTAAGTACCTGAAATAGACCATGCTGGAAAAAAGTCCACAGAGTACTTGTCCACAACTTGGAATCCCAGTCAGGTTATTGGGTTACAGTGTTTGCTTCTGATGCCTCTTCTAAAAAGGGGAGAAGTCCTTATCATGTGCCAGTGGAGTAAATTTTATCACATTTTCCATCATTTTCCTGTGATTTTGTTGTGGAATTGTGGATAGGAAATATGAAGAGGCATGCAGAAGGCAATTCACGAGGTAGTGAAGATAGACTGAGAGGAAGAGTGGGCTTGAGCCTTATTCATAAACCTAGCAGGGAGAGATGTTACTTTGCCTGGCAAGGGTCATCACTGAGAGAATGCCTTTGATCGCTTCTGAAGACCTCAAATAGGCTATGCTTGTGAAGGAGTGAATACAGGTAAGTTCATCTGTGCTATCAATCTTCCTCCCAGAGATACCGGTCTGTTTATGAGAGGATCTCTGTGCTGCATCTGTTTCCTTTGGAGAAGGGAACAGAATCACCAGACTCTGTCAGTTGTGAGAATAAGAGAGGACAAAGAGGGAGGAATAGTGAAGGAAGAGAGGAAGTCAAGGATGGAAAGCTGAGAGGAAAATGTATTAGCATCTTGGGATAAAGAAAGGAAAGGGAGAAGAGGAAACACTTGATTTTGTGGTAGGTAAGAGAGAATTGATGCACCTAGAAACAGCTCAAATGAGCTGAAAGTCTTTGGAGAAGAACCTTGAAGCCAATTATTCTGGAAAAAAAAAAAAAAAAGAAAAAAGGGAAAGAAGAAATAAAATTACTTTGATGTTTGGAGTCTGGTCTGGAACACTGTTTTATGATGGAGTGTTTTAAGTGGCTGATACAGGAATCATGACCGGTCAGTCCCATGCTTACTTCAGAAATATCCCTGGTTTTCTTGCTAGTACCCAAACATTGCAGTTATCTGTACTCCTAAATGATGCCTGCTGACATATGGTTGGCTTAGAGACCTCATCCTGTCCTGGAAGACTGCAGTTCAGCTCGGATATGCGCAGCTTTATTTGAACGGGAACAACGGGATGAAGTCATAGGCTCAAGCAGAATCCCAGAGGGTACAGAAAGAAGTATTGCATCTCTTCAGCAGCTCAGGCTGCTCAGGCACACGAAGCTCATCCTCTTCTGACCACCATAAAATATTGTTTTTAATCTTGATGATGCTTTTTGGCCTGGAGAAAGGCTATCAAAAATGATGCCTCACATTCTGGATGAAGTTAATGAGTACGTGAGGTCTCTTGACAGAACAGAACTGCTAAGGATATAGAAATACATTTTGTCTGAATTGAAAAATATGCTCAAGTGTATTTCTGGGACTACCAAAGGAATTCCTTCAAGAAACTAAGGAGTGTCAGAAACCATCTTGCTTTTCACTCTAAGTAGCAGATGCATTTCCCTGATATTATTTTTCATCAAACTATTGCTCACGTAAGAAATGAAAGAAATGTGAGATTAGCAATGGTGAGACTGAAAACTAACTGTATACTTATATGAAAACAGAATAGTCTGTTGCATACTTTGAAATGGGAATGGATTTGAGAAAAAAAAGGTGGTAGAAATGTTAGTCATAGGAATTGGTACAATATCCAAGTAAATTACATAAATAGTGTGGCATGGAATCATTTTCAATTATCTATTTTGCATGAACAGTATAGCTCCAGATCCGATCTTTATAGATTATTTTGGATATACACAGTGTCAGTGAAAAGATGGATTGCAAGAAGAGGCTGGAAGAAGACTTTCACAACGCTTCAGATCCCTATAGCCACTGGATTTGTTGGAAAACAGTCAACTATTTTGGAATTGGGGTATATGACTATTACAGCTTCAAACCCAAGCAGATTATTGAAGCACAACTAAAAGTACATCTTTTCCAAAATGGTAAGAACTAAATTGCAAGGAAATTTTAAAATGTTTTTTGGAGATATTTGAGAACTTACTTGATGTTCTATTAGGATATGATTTGCAGTGCTACTGTGAAAACTGACAACCAGCCATACAATGAGAGTAAAAGGGCCAGAGGCTGGGAACAGGTGGACATTAGAGGAGCACACATCAAGCAGCTTATTACTGTAGCACTGCTAAGATATTGTGGAAATGAGAAAGCTTAACTAGGTGTCCTATTCCCCCCTTCCTGTCCCTGTCCTCAGTATTGCTTCTCATGTGTTGTACCTTCACCTTCCAGTTCAGCTCCTTCCACCTCAAAACCTCTCAGTCAGAGAAAGTTCAGCAGACTTCTTGCTGACCTGGACAGCACCTGATGGAAGCCAAGGGCTGAGCAATGCACTGGAGTATGAAGTCACTTACAAACGGGACTGGGAATCGTGGGAGGTAAGAGCAGGAGGAGCTGGTTGAGGACTTATGGTAAATGTCATACAAATGGGAGGCATTTCCATTCTCAGACACTATGAAGAGCTGCAAAAAATGCTGGTTTAGGGCAGGAGGAAGAGGTTCTGTTTCTGCCCACAAGTGAATTTCCTGGTGAAACACCACTTGTCCTGACTTGAATGCAAAAAACAATTCTTCACTGAAAAAAAAGCACTGTACTTGGGTTTTGAGTTGGAATTTATTTAACCCGGTATCCTTCCCAAATGAATTTAAAGCATGTTTGAAGAGGAGCCTGTGGGCTCTCACGGGAGAAAGGCAAAACACCTTTGAAAATGTTTCATGTGCATGGGACATTTTTGAGACCTTCTTCTCTGCCTTCCCTCCAGGCCTCTCCACTGATTTGTGTTCTCTCTCCTTTCCCCTGCTGACAGAAGGCTGCTTCACGCCTGCTCTCCAACACCACTCGTTGCCATCTCAGCCACCTCATCCCAGGAAGCAGATACATTGCCCGTGTGCGAGCCAGACCAGAGCAGGGCAGAGGCTTCTCTGGGCAATACAGCGAGTGGAGCACAGACGTGTCCTGGGAGACCCCCGAAGGTAGAGGCGGATGGAGCAGGGCAGTACTGGGCTGGCTGAGAAGCCAGGGCTGTACAGGGCTATCCTTATGGGTCCCTTCCAAATCCAGAAGTTGCAGGGGAAGCCCTTTCCAGTCATTGCTTTCACTCAGGGAAAGTGTCCATCTTGCCTCTTCCAGCGTACTTTGCCTTCCCATCCCATTGGCAGGGTCCTCGTTCATGCAAGTCAAAGGCTTTCACTGGGCTTTTCCTGCCTCTTAGCATGCTCTGATCTTCCCTGTAGGTGGCATTCAGCCCAGGAACCTTCACTGCCTCTTCAATGGTGCAAATCTTTTGATGTGTAGCTGGGAAGTGAAGAAAGTGATTGCCACCTCTGTCATCTTTGGCTTGTTCTTCAGGGCCACTCCAGCATCAGTGTACGTGATCTGCCGACGGAAGCACTCCTATCTCTGTCTGTCCTGTTGGGCTTCTGCTCTGTGTCATTCCTGCTGATCTCAGCACCACCTCCTTTTCTCTGCTCAGGGAAGAAGAGTGCTCTCCTGTGTCTGAGAAGGCTTTGTCCCATGTCCCATATGTGGTGCAAAGCTGTGGGATTCCCGTTAGCAATGTCAGCAGTCAAAGCCAGTACCAAGTGTCTGTGCGGATCAAGACAGAGGAAAAGCTGATTGAAGGCAGCAAGAACAGTGAGTTGCTCTTTGGCATCTTGCCTCTCCTGGGAGTTTTTTGGAGGGGTATGTGTGTGTGAAAGATGAGATGAGATGAGATGAAGACGAGATCTGACCTGGTAAGGGAAGCATCTGGTTTAAGTGTTGGGTCTGACCCATGGGAGCTCCTGGGGGTTTGTGCAGTTGTCCCTGGAGCACTGGAAGAGTGAGGTGAGCCAGGTGAGTTGTCCCTGCCTGCGTGCGTCTGGAGGTACCTGTGACGTTCTTCACAGACAGCAGGCAGGGTAATTCCTGCACAGGTACAAGACATCACTTTGTAACTGAAAACCTTTGGAAATGTGGTGGATGATTATGGAAGGTGGTGAATGGGTGTGCTGGGTCTGTGTGCTGTTATGGACTCTGAGATACTCTCTGCGTTCCAGTTAAGGTGCAGCCACCTGCCAATGTGTCAGTGGAACTGATAGAAAACCAAGAGTATGAACTGAGGTGGAAAAAACACAGTTTTTTACCGGATGGTTTAATAAAACAGCAATACCAAGTTCAGTTCTGGAAGCACAACCAATATGAAAAGGTGAATGATGGGTTCTGGGTTTCTCCTTGCCTTGTGAGTGGCAATGAGAGTTCCTCTCACTTCTGTCATTTGTGCTTCTTTCCTCTCCACAGACTGTGCAGACAATAAATATAACCAATGATGAACCTCCCTTCATCTTCACCGATCAGATGTTGTCACCATCTACAAAATACAGGGGAAAAATGCGTGCAATGGTGAACAATCAGGATTATCAGGGATACTGGAGTGAATGGAGTGAGGAGTTCACCTGGGAAACTGAGAATGGTACTTTTCATGAGTGCTGGTTTTGTCAGGGTTTGTGTTAAGTTACTGGATAAAATGCATGTAAAGAAATAGTCATACATTCTCTTGATAGACGTTACAGACAGAAAAAAAGAAAATATGTCCCCCTTTGGTCATCAGTACAGTATTCAGGACACATTTGGTCTTTTCCACTTCCCAGATATGTTTGCAGGAAGAATGATCAGAACGCAAAACCTGTTAGGGGAAGTGAGGCCTCAGGTGATGACTCCCAATGTCTTTTTTCTCTCTTTCAGCTCTTTCACCACTGGTTCTTCCATTGATACTCCCAGCTCTCATCATCACTTTGCTCGTAGTTGCTTATTGCAGCTACAAGTGTTTCCTGAGGTAAGTTGTCCTGTGAGGAGACAGTTTAGCTGGTTGATGTCCATGGGTGTGGAAGAAAGGGTGAGGCACTACTTGTCCACTAAGAGAGTGGTCTATGAAGAGAGGAGTCCGGGTGTGCAGTGACAGCCTTGTGCATGGCCAAACAGTGGTGAGAGTTGGCTGTTGAGTACCAGGCCCACAGTGGGGCCATGCAGAGCAGCATGGTGCATGAGGAGTAGTCTCTTCTTGCCACACTGAGGCGCAAACCTTGAAAACTCTGTGTTGTTGCAGGCAGAAGAAGCTGTGGGAGGAAAAGATTCCAAACCCCAGTAAGAGTCTGCTGATCCAGAGCTACTTGAAGGTAAGAGGAAACCATATCTTGGAAGCTTCATTACTTCTTTCTTCTGGGTGAACCCCAGTAATCCCAAGAGCTCCTCTTTGTGTCCTAGACTGCAGGGAACAGACACTTCCAATAGCCTATACCTTATTGTTGGAAGTTCAGTCAATTTGAAACAGAACTGTAATTGTACACTTATACCTACAGACTTATTTGTGTTGTGCTTGTCAGCATGAAAGTCATTTAATATCAAGGTGGGAAATTTTCAGTATTTCATCTCCTCTGCCAGAAGATAAAACGTTTCTGTTTCTGCTGTAGTCTTAAGCTAATTTTATTTGCTCAATCTTTCAGCAAAATCTTATTTTTATTTCACCTCACACTCAAAGATGCATCTTAGTAGCTTTGTTTTTTATCCGTTATGTGTTTCCCCATTCATAAGAGGTCAGTGACTTAATCTCATGGGTTTGAATTTGCACGAACCAGCAGCTCTGTTTATTGTGGTCAGAACCTGCACAGAACAGTTCCAACCACCCCAGCTGTGTAGTGTCATGAAAGGTCAGTAGCAAGGCAATTTGGTTTTGAAGCAAGATTCTTCTGGAGAAGTGAAAGCACCTGGCAGTCGTCACGTTGAAGTTGGATCCAACTTTACTAGAACATACTGCCAGATGCTTTAGCCTCTACTAGTTTTTTTCTTTCTCCATGGTCGAGTTGTTGATCATGATTCTGCTGCTGGTGAAACACTTCTCTTTCCTCATGTCTGCTATTTTTGATTTTTTCCAGAAAGTTCCTCTAGGAAACTGGCACGCAAGCAGCCAGCTGGACTTCAACAAATGCAGCCTTGTAGAGAACATGGATCAGCCTAGCTTTCTTCAAGTTGTGGACAGGTGAATGAAGAGAACACTGTAGTCACACTGTGAATGACGTGCTCAGAGAGCGCCCCAGCTCATGGGAAGCCGCAGTCAAATGTTCTGTCTCCAAAAAGCCCATGGTGGTTCCTTTTGAGCTGGGGATAGAAGTCTGTGCTATCTGGTTTAACTTGCTCACCTATGCAGATCATTCTAACCATATGCATAGCTACTTCAGTTTTCTGCTAAGCTTGTGTTTCTGCTTCACGTTTATCACAAATACATATCTCATGAGCAACTTTTAACTGTTCCCCATTCAGGCAGAGGAACGTTTTGTCAGAGTCCCCTGAAGTGCAGACGGAAAAGACAGAGGTTTCTTTGGATGCTTTGGACCTACAGAACCCATACCATGCTTTAAATGTGCCAGAACACACCCCAGTCATCTTCCCAAGTCAGAATCCAGGCCATTCCTTTTCCGTTTCAAGGAGAGGCAGTGCTGATGCAAGTATTACTTCCCAGACAGCAATCACTAGCTTTGCTTTCAATGGCCCTTACTTGTACAGCCCAGCAATGTCCTCTCAGCCTGAGATGCATCAGACCCTGGAAGTGACCTCGAATCCAATGGGAGAACAGGAGAAAGCAGTGTCCCTGCAGTATGTGACCCTTCCAGACAAAGCGAGTCCCCAGGCTGCACAGAGGCAAGAGCAGCCACAAGCAGATCCTCTGCAGCTGCTCCTGCTCCCAGAACAGAAGGAAGTGATGCAGTATCTCAACGATAAGAAGGAAGTTTCACAACTTCCCAGCACCTGTGGGAAGGACACAGATGTGAGAACAAAAGAGCACAAGTCTCCAGAGGCTCCTGGCTGTCCCACACTCCTTCAGCAGTGCCCCTTGGAGTACATCACCACAGACAGCCTGTCACTTCCATCAGCCCGTGACACCACACACCTGCCACTTGTCACTGCTGGGGAGCAGCCCTGTGACCCACAGGAGCTCCAGCCCTCCAGCGACTGCTCTTGCCATGAGGTTACTCCTGGGAAATCTGATGTCACGCTCCCACCTTCAGGCCAAGTACCAGCCTCTCCTGAAACGCACGGGGATGCATTTGGAGACTATCTTGATGTCCACTCAGTTCTCCATGGGCCTTCAGAACTCACAAAGACTTCTTTGCCTTTCCAGCTGAAGGGAAGTACTCTTCCCAAAGAGCAGCCATTGTCCGAGGGTAATTTGGTGGTGTTAAATCCTAACAGCACTGAGCAGTTTTCCTGACTTTTAGAGGTAGGACAGCACCTGGAAAACCCATACAAGATGATGAATTCATCACCGGCAAGGAAAGGGATGTATCAAATATGCATTTTATTCAGCTTTTCAAAAGCCTGAAATCAGATGATTACTTCTCCTGGTAGCAATCTTAGAGGATCACAGAAATCTGCTAAAGGAGCAAATATAAATGAATAGCAAGGCTAAGTGTAGCTTAAAGCGATACCAACTATCTGATAAAAATGAACTCTCCAAGCTAGGAGCAAATAAACAGCAATTCCTTTTTCTGTCTTACAGTGTAATATGTTGAAAGCCATGGCTTGATCTCATCCTCCATGACCTTTGCAACTTTGTCATGAAAGACAATCTAAATATTGCCATGTTGAGAGACTTGATGTTTTTGGAACTGTTTTTGGCTTTACATGGAGACATGCCTGAGGTACATATATTACTGGAGAAAATCCCAAAGACCCACTCAGTACACTAAAAGGAATGGAATGGGCCAATAACAGAGTGATGAGAAAAAGGGTGTGAAGGAACAGAAGCCTGTGTCTGGTGGTGTTTTTTTAATTTATGTATGTTAAAATATCAAATTATTTTCTTTTAAGTTCATTGGTTGTTATGCATGCTATAATTCATCTTAACTATGTGACATGTTCATTTTTCTTTTTTTCTTAATAAGTGTTACTGAGAAAAAAGCCCTATATTTATTTTATTTTTTTGGTACTGCTTCAGTAAAAAAATTGTTGCAAGACAGGAGCACAGAACTGCCACTCTGTAATCAATAAATGTATTTGGTTTTAGATCTGAAGATGGGCTTACCATTATAAATAATATGTATGGTTTTCAAATATATAATTCTAACTAATAAAATATATTATTTTTTCTTACAAATTCTTCCTTTCTTATGTTAAGAATGTTGTACTTACAAAAGCATCAGTCATTTGAGCAGGCCTTAGGAGATTCTCTAGGTTCAGGACTGGCACTTATGAAGTAGGACGTTTTCTCCTGAGCTTGCTATATTATTTGACAGACCTATTCAGAAGCGGTTCTGTCTTTGTGCCTGCTGATTCCTCCTGCTGGTTTAATGGGACAGTACTGATTCAGAAATTGCAGAGAAATGCAGTATTTTTTCACAATTTAATTCCTTCCAAATACTATTTTAAATTTGAAAGGAGTGCAAGTTCAGTTTGATATTTCTTAAGGCAAAGGACAGACGGTTGCAGCCACTAATAAAGAATACTGAGGAACACCTTAAATCATCTTCTTTTTTTTTTTTTTAGTTTCTTTACATGAGATTACGTTGCTAAGTAAATTGTGATCTCAATAGTTCCAATGACAATCTATGCAGAACTAGTATATTTGTTTATGCAATATCAAACATGTGTATAGTCCTATTCCTATACATCTCTCATGTTTAATCTCTGATTCCTCTCACTCCCTTTGCACTTCCTTTGTTCTCACTGCAGAGCTAAAATTTCCATGAAGAGAAACGCTCAGAATTATATTCTGCAAAGGAAAAACTAGCACAAGTACTTCGGTGGCCGTTTTGTCCCCTTCTAACTTTTTTCTAGTGGCTCCTGATATTCTCTATGCTCAACCATAACTGTGCATATTACTCTATGGATATTTCACCACACTGTTGAGCAGGTGGGCCCTGTAAACTTGCTCAGTGTAAACCATATTTGGGTCCAAAGCTTTGCAGATTCATTATGTCTTTTTCAGTTTGTTGTTAGTGGAGTGTTGACAGAGAAGTGATAGAGTTTCTCATTGTTGAAGGCTAAAATGTTAGTCTAAAACAGCAGATGTAAAACTATCTGAAACAATTGGTAGGCTTTTTCCTACCTGTAGTGGAAATGCTAAGTCATGGCCTGAAGCAGTGATTGAGCACCTGGTGGGAAGGCAGGCGCAACCCAGGGGAGCTCAGGTACATGCAATGCATCTGAGTGACTGGAAGGTGTGGAGCCAGGATTCACCTCTTCCCAGACTTCATCTATGGGCTGTCAGGCGAGGTGGTGGCGTTTTGTTGGAGAATCTTGTGTACCTGAGTTCCTCCAAAGGTAAACAGCTTATTTCTTTTATTTCTGTGCTTATGGCTGTTGCATTTGAGCAAATTCTCACGTTCTGCAGTCTAGGACCTTGCTGCTCCACTGTCATTTCTATGTTTTCTTTTGTGTTACACTATTCCTGTTTTAAAGCTTTCTAGCATTTTGTTCATAATGTGTATGTTTTGAGTGTAGCACTTTTGCATCTGCTGGAGTCATGTAGTATACTTTTGAACTAGTTGCCTTCTGTGTTTGGAAGTATATAGGTTAGCTATGGAAATTTCTGAGTTTCATCCACTGGAGACTCAATGATAGATTCTTGATCACAGAACAGTAGGAGTTGGAAGGGACCTTGAGATCACTGAGTTCAACCCTCTGCTAAAGCAGGTATCCTGAAGTAGGTTACACAGGTAGGCATCTAGATGGGTCTTGAATATCTCTCTAGAAGGAGACTCTACAACCCTCTGAGCAACTACCTCCAGTGCTCTGTCACCCTTACCATGAAGAACTACTTCTGCATGTTCTTATGGTTTGTATGAAGCTGTTTCAGCATCTGAAGACGTCATTTTCTTCCCATGGAGCAAAGTCTGTGATATAGGAACACAGATGAACACAATAAGACTACCTCTTGTCTGATATTCTGTCTCTGCCCATAGCTTACAGTGAATGATTACTACAAGAGTGTAGTAAACGCGGGAAAGTGAACAGTAAATAATTAAATGCTTACTTGATATCTTTACTGGAATCTCACCTAGAGCCTTCCTGAGAAGACTTTGTTCTTCTTCTGTAAGAATTAAAGTGATTGTTCCTTATTTACTACCTCTCTCCTGTTTGTGCTGCTTTAATCCTTTAATTCTGGTGTAACTGGTATCTCTTCTTATCAGTCCAATATTTCTGAGATCACTGGTTGGGCTTGTGCACCTTTTCTGTTTCTACTGCGTATTCTACAGTATTATTTTAGGCATGAGAGTCCAAGAACTGAATAGAGAATTCAATAAACAAGATACTATCCAGTCAATGATGGTTGGACTCTCCCATTACTGTTATTGTTAGTCTGCTCTCACACCTTCTTTGATCTTGTTCTATAGTTAAAACTATTTCTCTGTAATGTGAATTTCATTGTGCTTATTAACGCTGAATTTAATATCCTTTTTATATCTAGTAATTCAGTGTTTTTTCCATCGTTATTAGATTTGAGTACTCCAGATAAATCTTTGGACCTTTCAGTTACCCTCTTTTCCAGATCATTTATCATTATGCTGAAGAATATAAATTCCTGGGAGAATTCATGTAAAGCTTTTAACAATATGAGGAATAACCAGTCGTTTTATGTTTCTCATTGCTTTTAATCTACATAAGAATATTTATTTTTATTTTTTATTTTTATTTTTATTTTTTTGCAGGAGTTCATGAAGCTTTTGAGAAATCTAAATATAATACAGTAATAGGATGACCCTGTCTCTGTTTGCTCCTGGAGTTCTTTCAAGAGCTCTACCAGTTTTGTGAAGCACTAATACTCTATACAAAAACCCAGATTCTTCCTATCTGCTATTTCTATTTTTCATTATGTTCCATATCAGCTATAAAAAAGCCACTATTTTCCTGGATTCTTCTCTGAGTCCTTCTCAAAAAACCTCATTTGGTATTTCCTTTTCTCTGGTACTGTAACTAACTGAAGCCTTTGATTATTTGCTGTAATTACTTGGTCAGCAATTGCACTTTGAGTTTCTTTATAGATTTTTATTATAAAAAAGCAATTGAGTACAAATATAGGTTTTGCAAGCCATGTAGAGAAGATAATTATATTTTATTAAACCAAAAGATTTAGTTGGAAAAAACCATTAAGTTATCGTTTTTCTTCCCCAGTCTTGCCTCATTTACCTCTTCAGAATATTGAGGTTACAGAAACCCAACCTTTATAGCATGGGTAGATTTGCAAAAAGCTTAAGTTCTCTTCTGAGTTTTAAAATGATTCTTAAAACATCTCCTTTGTTGCTGCAAACATTTAACACTTTAAATAGCTTTTTGGGCTTATTGTTGCCTTTTTTTTGTTATTGTTTTTTTTTGCTGTTGCTGTTTCGACTTGTACTAGGTCTTGCATATTGTTCAGGACTAATTGATAGCTTATTGTTTTTCTTCTATATACTTTCACAAAATAGCTTCAAGAAGCAATTATTTACAGTGACTAATCTGTACCTACATTAATACTGGGAAATGAATGTCATAAGGATAGAAGACATGGGACAATCATAGAACATCTACATACCTGAACTCTTTTCCCCAGTAGTAGGAGGGGGCCTTTTCTGCATGGTGTATTGGAAATTGTCCTTGACCTGCTCATTGAGATGAATAACAGACATATTAAACTGTTTGCTAACAAATAATGAAGCCTGTGATCTCAGTCCAGAGCTCTAGCTTTTGTCTTGTCCTGGTGTAGTCCTCCAGTGCAAAGTTTGTGTCATGGTTCACTATTATATTTACCTTGTCTAGTATGATTGGTCTGTTATATTGTTATTGATTGTCTGCCCTTCAAGCCCTCTGATTCTCTATAGCACTTCACTCAATTTGGTCAGATGATTGATAGCGCAGCATCAACAACATACTACTCTTCTTATCATGGAATGAAATCCCACAGCCATTGGAATTCTGTATTACAACACATTCTCTGTCACTGTATGTTCCTAAGCACTAATGCGCAAAAAGAAACAACTTGTCTTATACAAAATGTATTTTCTCTTACTAGTGTTCCAGTGAACACTTTCCTATCATTAAACTTCCATAATCAAAGTTTATTTTTAAAACAATGGACATTCCTTGGTGCTTCTGCCATTTAATCTATATTTTAAAATTGAGGTATTTGAATGGAGATATTTGGATATTTGACTTGATCTGGTTGCCTATTTTTATGTGCTATCACTCTGTGGAATATTAGTTGCTTTTGGTTTTGTTTTGCTTGTTTTTCAGCACCTTCTATTTTATTGTTTTTTGTTTGTTTTTTCTAAGTCATAGGTCTTCTCCAATTTCAGACCACGCAGGTATATCAGTCTGAAGAATTTACTTTCCACATTTGGCATGTTTTCCTCAGTTTTCAGTTTAAAATTGTCTCATAGCTTTTTTAATCCTAAATGTCAGCTGCACAGATTCTATTTTGATTAGGTAAAACTCATCTTATATAAACTCAATCTACTTCAAAAATTTACCAGATAGTAGTAAGTATAATCTCCTTCTCTGTACACAGTTTAATCAGTCATACACTCAACCTCTGCTGTCTGATGGTGTATGTGACAAAGACCATTTTGAAAAATGCTCTTATGTAAAACTAAATTTTTAGTCTCTTGGCTTAAGCTTTTTCTTTCAGGAACTCTCTAGTCAATCCTCTGTTATTCTTGTTCATATGGGTAATAACTGTTGGGTGTTTCTCAGCACTGAGTATGAAGATGTCTGAATTCCTCATGATTTGTGCCATGTTTTCAACTGTATGTGCTTTTATAGTAAAATGTTTGTCCATCTACTTTTTGTAGACGTTTTCAATCTACTTTTTCATGGTCCTGCTTGATTTTGTTAGAAATGAAAGAGATCTTCTCCTGAAGGGAGCCTGTCTTGCTTAAGATACTCAGCAACCTCTGAACCACATGATACTTGTTGGGTAAATCACGGTGAGCATTCATAGCTGTTAGGATCCCTTTTTGATGATGATCTTGTCCTTCAGGTGAAGATCTAATCCACCGGTTAAATCCATATTGCCCTCCTGGGGTTATCTAGCTGCTGCCCTGTCTGTGATTTAACATGCCAGACAGAGCTTCTATTGAGTGCGAGGAAGGCTATGAATGACCTACACAGACGTGAGCGGTGCATGAAGGACAGTGCACATATGACCTTTAGTGACTGTGAAGACAAGTCTCCATTCTCAAGCTCGTATGCTTATAATGTGCAGTGTTAATTTTTGCAGAATGTCCTGAAAACTACTGTCAAGCAGACTGTTCTTGCTTCCTTTTGCTTACTTTGATTTTTCTTCCAGTATCTTTTTTTTTTTTTTTAAATATACTTCCAGCTACCACTGACGTTACTGAGGACAACCCCGAATTGCCTGAACTCTTACTTTTAATGGATAAAGGTACAGTCCAGAATTCTCCCTTTCCGGAGACTGAACAGTCTAGGTTAGAGAAAGCAGCAAGAAATGTTACATTCTCCCACTTTACTAGTTGTCACCACCTCCCACTACCATTCTTCCAGAGATTAAAAAGATCTAAATAAACACTACATTATGTTGTCTCCATTTCAGTGCATTTTCTTCACTTCTACTGATGCAGTGTAATATTATCATTTAAATTAAAACATAACTTGAATTCTAATCCCTTAATTGTGTTTTTCATTTTAACAGAATTCACACTTTTGGTGCTACTATTTGTATGGAGACTGCATTTGGGGAGTCAGGCTGCATCACTATGATGACATTCACAACGCAAACTAATGTTTTATTTAATGACTGTTTCACTAAGGTGGCAAAAGAATTTTCCTTGCAGAAAACATTGTATACGAGGAGAATGGTGAGTTAAAGTGGAGATTTTGAGTACAACTCAGCAGAAGAGAGAACAAATCATTAAGTATCTTTTGCTGAAAAATTAGCCTCTTTTCTTGAGAAGTGTTTAAGCAGAATATAACATGGAAAAGTACTTCCTTCCCTCTTCCTCTTAATTGTATGACATCTGATCAGTTGCTTAGCTGTTGAACTTATGCTGTAAGCTGAAAGGTTAGAGATAGTGAGTCACACATCTATCTCTTTGATACTAAAGCCAGTAACTGCATAACCAAAAGGCAAAGAAAGTACAGGCTTATGCAAAGGGGTAAGACTGTGGGTGTCCCAGTGGCAGTTGCATTTGCACCAGCTCCCTGTGAGCAATAAATAGGAAAGTTGCATATCCACTTTCTCTGAAGCACCTGCCTTGAAGATCACTCAGCATTCCTGTAAGGCAAATGGGAGGAAGGAACTGGCAATGAACACTCTCCCTTTTAACAAACAAGGGCTTAAAAGCCCTATGAATCAGGGCTTTTTGTAATGGGAAGAAGTAGGGGGATTATATCTCTCAGCTTGCCAGAACTGTATTATTGTAAGTGGGAGTGGTAAGAAAGATAAGGAAGTGCTTCCTTTTAAACAGGTTCATTATTCAGGGGATCAGAAAGTGTACTTCATGTAGATTGGGAGGATGAATCAGCGTGGATAATTAATTCCTTCTCGTTACATAGGGTTTATTCCTGACTCTCAAGGTGAAAGAAAGTGGTCAGAAACCTTGGCATTAGTTTTAGAAAGCAAAATTTATTGTAGACCTCTGGTGAAGAGGTAGAATTTTTTCTTCTTAACAAGCATCTGCATATCAAAATACTTTGAAAGGTCACTTAAGTGTTGATGAACAGGTAGTCTGGGGCCAAGTGAAGGCTCAAGACTTACTCAGCAGACAACATGAGCTTTGCTTCCAGCTATAGCAGGTGACAAAGGATGTACGGTAGCTGTAAAGCAAAAAGGAAAAACAGCCACTGATGGAGGGATTTGTTGCCTGACAAATCATACTTGTGTGTAAAGATGTGAAGATGACACAGTTCATCATTCTTTTGGCACTATGCGTGATTTAGGGAGATGGAACAACTAAACATGAATTTCAAGCTATTTGTCTTTATTTTTTTCCCTCCTTTCTTTTCTATTTTTGTTCTTTTTCTTTTACCTGGACATTTCTCCATCCTACTTTCATCTTGGTGACAGAAAGAGAAGGAGACATTGAGTGCACATGTACAGTTGCCAGGGCTATATACCAAGTGCTTTAGATGTACATTAATGGCAAGGCTGTGAACGACATTTAGTTAAGACCTCGAACTTCATGGTCCAGACAATGTTTGGTCTGTTAGTATTTTCATTTAAAATGGGTAGTCATAAAATTTCATATCTAGCTTGGTCTCATCATTGCTTGTATGAGCAGAGACTTTGCCTATCCCATTACTGAATATCTTCTTGGCTTATACAAGAAAAATACCTTTCCGGTCTTCCAACTTTCCCCAATAGTAAGCGTCCCTTTGTTACATCCATTGACTTGTCCCATCTTCACATAATATTCTCCTTTTCTTTAGGGCTGGCTGCACCCTAAGAAACAGGGAGCTGAGAACCAATTGGTAGCACAACCGGCAGAGCAGAGGTTACGCCACCTGTATGAAATGAATAAATTACTCATTAATTACTTGAAGTGTTCTAGGTCCCAAGATTGTATTAAACAAAAGGCAATGAAATAATAGGTATGCTGGATGAATTATGCTGTCTTGACTAACGCTTGACTTGCATAACTAAGTAAATACCATGGTTTCTCTGGTCTCTTAAGCACTGTCCCTGTGAAGACTGAAAAACCTTTTTTCCAGCGTGTTCTGTCCATTCTTTGAATGTGAACGTAGCTTGGGTTGGGCACATTCTCTGCGTACATTAGGCAGCCATAGACCTGCTAGAAATGGTAAAATCATTCCTTGCTATCTCTTGCCTGCTGCTCCTGAATAAAGAGCTCTCTACCACACTGACCTTAGCTCAGTAGTTTCCATCACAGCAGGGTCTGCTCCAGCACCTGTTGTTGGATTCTGAAGCATCAGAGACAGGCAATTCCATTTTCCCAGGTTAACAGTGGCTTTTCCTCACCACAGCTCCTTCTTGCGCTGTTTTTTCACATCAACAACATTAAAGAAGTAACTTCTCTGTGAGTCCCTCTACAAGATACGTTCGCTTGCTGATAGAGGGACGCATTTTTCAGCCACTAGAGTTTTGAAATATTTTCCTTACCAGAAAGCTTCCAGCGCTAAAAGTGTTGTTGTGGCTACCTGGAGAGGGGTGTCTCTCACTTTTGCATATGACTTCCTAGAAGCGTAACTCTTGCAAAAGCAAGTGTGTGTCCTAGGTGGGAATGTGAACATATTCACCGCTGTGCCAGTAACCCCCAAAGGAAAACTGAATGTTCTGCTTAAGGAGGCATCTTTTATTTTCTTTAAATATGTTTAATATGTTCACTCACAACTTCCACTTACTGCCTTTGTACCAAGAGCCCTCCTAACTGTTAGAAGAGCAGTGAATTGGTGAGAGCATTGGTTTAGCTTTTAAAACCAAATCTGTGATTAGATTATATGCAGTTGTTTTTCTAAACATCTTCCAGGCTTTTTCTGTCTTTAAGACATACGCTACCTAGATCCTGGGGGCCCTCTCATCCATTTTGCAGTGTCTGGGGGTCTAAAATCATCCCAAGATTTAGCAAGGACTAAGAATTGTGCCGACCTTAGGACAATGATGCTGAAGCATATGCTCAGCTAAATAAATCTCCATTCAGCACTGCCCAGTTGACCTCGGTATTCTCAGTTCCTTCTGCTGGTATTCCTGAAGGATCATTCAGAGGAGAAGATAAGCTTCTTATTGGGGAGAACTGTTCATTAAGTCTTCTGTCTTATACCCGTGCTTGCCTGCCCAGGTTCTCATCTGAGTAGGAGTTCCATGGAATGTTGCTATTTTGCAGTTCAGGAAAAGAAACCGGTACAATCTCAGGGCTTAGATCACCTCACTGTGTCAGAGTGGCTCTGATTCCTCTCTGTCAGATGGGGAATGGAAAAGCGAGGATGTTTTTCACATTTCAGTCAATGTTAGGGTACTCTTTTGCTTCAAAGGCACAAAGATCAATGAGTTTTAAAAACATAAAGCTGAAGACTTCATACTTATCTTTTGAATTAATATGTTTCAATACATTTAGAAAATTAATTTTACTGTAACGAAACAACTCTTGCTTTTCTTCAGAGCTCGTGGATTAGATTCTTATTTTTTCTTTCATAAGCATCTTGATTTGTGGACAACCAACAAAATTTGAGGTTTTCTCATTCTTAAGACTCACAATGACATTCTGATAAATGGCAACAGTGACAGGCCTACTCTAAGAGCTGCAGCTGCTGTTGGAGACTTCTTGCCTCTGGGCTTTTACATGAAGGGCCACATTTTAATTGTGAAATCTCTACTGTATGAGTTGAACTACGTAGAGAGTGTTTCCAGCAGACCCCATAGCCCTGTTCCTCACTTCTCTATCTCTGCTTTCTCTATAACACAGGAGCAGAGTTCATGTTCCTTTTACTGTTTCCTACTAATGCTCTGTGGCCAACTTGTCTTTAATTATTTTCTCCTTGCAGAGAGCATCCCAATGCAGTCTTTATACTACCATGATGATTACAACTGTCTTGCAACATGCAGAGCGTTTAGAGGCACATCTGTTCCTGAATTTGACTGAACTTTAACTGTAGCCACACAAAGTAAATGTCTGGCTGGTGTTTTGTGAAAAGCCTAAAGGGGCTTGCCTGCTGCACCTGGGAGATGGTGATGAGCAATAGGACATTGGCCTGTGCTTCTAGTTAGCATAGAATCCAGCATGCAGGCACAAATGTTATGTTCCAGCTTGGAAGAAAGCTGGATCACTACAGGATAAGGAAAAATAGGATGCACAGCATGATAATCAAGGACACATTAATTACTTTGCTTGAGTGGAGGAAGAATGTGCTACATTAGATACAAGGATGATAACAACTAGTTAGTATGGCATTAAAAGCTTCTTCTCTGTCCTTATATTGGTAGCATAGCTACCTTGAAATAATTTCTTGAAAACAAGCTGTGGGAAAGTCACAAGTTTTACATGTTTGTTTCACCACGTTTCCTCTCAGAGATACTGGGTTGTGTCTGTCACTATCTTTTCACTGCTTCTGCTTCCTTTCAAGAAAACACAGCCTGTGAACTGAAGAGTATGAGGGAGAGGAAGGGACAGAGAAGGAGGAAATGACAGAGGAATGAGAAAAATAGATAGCAGAAGCAAGAGATAGAAAGCTGAACATCAGATAGATTGAAAGGTGTTAAGAAAACATGTGAAATGAGAATGGAAAGAACGTGTCTTGGTTTTATTTTTGAGAAAGAGCTGTACAATTTAGTCACAAATTGACCTGACATCTGATAAAGTCAATGAAAATAGTGTCCCTTACAATAAAGTAAAAACTCCATAGAGTATTCAATCACATTCAGAATTGAGCAATTTTCCATGTTTTAGGAGAGCGAGTCACTGTGCCATCTTGCAAGAAGCTAGTGGAGTTCCTGGGGTTTGTGTAGTGGTCCCTGGAGCACTGGATGAGATAGGGCTGCACTGCTGAGTGAGGTGTGCTGATGGATCATCTCTGCCTGCATGCATCTGGAAGTGTAGGTGAAGTTCTTTGCAGACAGGAGCCAGGGAGAGTCCCTGCACTGGGTGAAAACAGTAGGTCCATGTAAGTGCCCTTGGAGATGAATATGTTGTAGAAAATCTGCCAAGAACTGGTAAAACACCCTGAGCATTAGTGGATTATTATGGGTTTTTATCATGGGTTACACATAAGCTAACACCCATCAGTCTTAGTTCTCATGTGATTTGCTCATACAGTGTAGCCCTTTCAATGTTTTATATGTAAAAAGACACTCTAATTGTTTCCTCATAGCAGCTTTCATCTCCTTGTGAGAATATGCTGTTGTTCAGGCATGTCCAACCTGCAGGCCACATGCAGCCCAGCCCAGCTGGCTCTGGTGCCATCATGGCAGCAGCCTGGCCCTGAATGTGCAACCATCACACAGCACTGATGGAATGTCAATGCAATGTTAATGCTGTCTGGACTGAAACCAGGGCATGGGGAAGGTGCAGTGTAATACTGACTCTAGTTATGGCAAAAAATTGTGTACCACCAACATTCTGTCACATTCTGTTTCCATGTGATAGATGGCAGCAGAAGGATGGTGTGACAAAATGGCATCTGACATGGAAGAGTGTATGAAGCAAAGGTGTGTCACTGAATTCTTCCATGTGAAAAAATGGTACCCACTGACACTCACTGATGCTTGCTGGATGTTTAAGAACAATCAGTGGATGTGAGCACAGTGAGGTGGTGGGTGCTGTGTTTCAGCAGTGGTGGCAGTGACATCGGGTCACCTCTGCTGGTGAAGATAATTACAAGCACAGCATGTAGGCTCTTGTTCACTGATGGTGAAAATGCATAGCTAATGGTGGCAACTGTGTTGCAAAAGTGTTTTGCAGCTGAGAATTTTCTCTATTAGTAGTATTATTGTGCTCTTTGTATCTGCTGTAGTTTCCATGGAAAAGATTAGGAGGCATTACTTTTGGAACTTTGTAGATGTCATGCAAGTTGATTTCACTCAGTGTGGCCCAGGAAAGCCAGAAGGTTGGACACCCATGCTGCTGTTCCTTCCATTGGTGGTCTCAGGCCTATGGTTTCTTTTTGAAAAGATCATGACTGCACAGTATGACCAAGCACATCCCCAGGAATGGAGCCAGCAAGAACATTTTCTTCCATGTAAGAAAGGAGAGAGCAAAAAGTAGTGTGTATTTTGTACAGTCTTATCTTTGGAGGCACTTTAAAAAGTAAATGGCCTTCTATTTTCCATATCTCTCTCTCAGCCATTTCATCTGCAAGGGTCATGCAAATCTCGTGATCCAGATAAATGATATCCCAGTAGGAGGATATCACCAAAACAGGCATGGTGTGATGCATACTTCAAGTTCTGTGAAAATACTGTCTGAGTTCCTTCCTGGAACTGACTCTTGTGTCTGAGTTTCTCACTAGCAGAATCCTGCAGCTTTATCTATCTGCAAGTCTCACCTGAACTGCTGGATTTGTATTTGATCTCACATCTGTAATGTCTCTATCTCCTTAAGGCAATGTTGCTAATCTCTGTTCCACAGACAGAGATCATACTATTTTGCCTCTGTGTATTATCTTCTATTTAAGCGAATTGATTCCCACCTGATCTCTGGCTCCCTGCAGTGTAAGTCAGTGATGTATACACACCTTCAAGGAAGAGGGGTCTTGACAAAGATTAATTTCTCAGTTGCCTCTCCAATCCCAATGTTCTTAGCTTTCCACCCCTATCTCCTCTATCAGCCTCACCCCTTACCTTGATGATTCTTCTGTCCCACTTCATCTCTTCCTCTAAAGAGAGCTTTGCTTCCCATTTCAAGCCCAACTTTCCATCCATAAGTGCTCTCTGTTCTTCACCACATGATTGTGAGAATTTAGATGCAAAATGAAGAAAAAGTCTTCTGGACCAGGACATATTCTGTAGCCACAGAAGTCTGACTGCTTCAATACTGCTATTCTTTGTGAAGATTGAAGACAAACAGATCTCATTTTGTTTTGACTGGAGAATGAAGACTGAAATGTGAAGAGGACCTGCTGTTGGAGCAAGGACAAAGGAGGGAAAAGCTGATAGAAAATGTTAGAACAAATTGAAGGGGTATGAAGGTGCCAGGAATTTATTCAGACTGACAGTTTTTAAGCCTGTGTCAATCTATTAAACATGGCCTGTAGCAATGTTACTGCTGTGTTTAGATAGGGAAGCAGCATGGCCCTTCAAATGAGAATGCCAAGGTTGTTGGGACAGAATATTCTTTGAAAAGACCACTTTCGAAGCACGGGTTGATAAACCATTAAAACTATAAAAGGCACTGACCTGCCAGGATGGAAATCTTGTCTGAATTCCTCCCAGCCCACCTGAGCTTCCCTCTCAGACAAATACACATATTCCTTTATTACTTTCTCCCCCAGAAGTGGCATACTCTCAGCTCATTCAAGACTGACTTTGACAGGGGAGAGTGTACACAGAGCTGCAGAGGCTCCAACCACTGTGACTGATCAAAAATAGTTCCAAATTGTTCAAGTTTGTGCCAGGTCTTCAAAGGTGGAGGTGACCATGGTGCTCTATTAGAGCCTGCAGAGCAGTCAGAGGGAAGATGGCACAAAGAAAATGACTCTTGTGTTTCATGATTATATACTTCTGACGAGAGGGATTGGCCTTTTCAATATAAACTTTTGCAAGTCATGTGAAGGGCAGATGAGTTATGTTAATTATTTCTTTGAAATTTTATTTTGCCTTCTGAGGGCCCTGATCTAGCTGTAGATGCCCTTGTTCAGTGTGGGGGAGTTGGACCATGTTACAAATGCTCAAAGTCAAGAATTTCTGGTCAGGCAAAGATCTTAGTGACAGCAGCAATTTTATTCATTACTGCAGTAATGGGCGCACGCCCCCTATTGACAAGGGAGAGATTGAGCACAAGTTTGTGTAATTTACTCTGTTATATACCCTAAACTTGACATGAGTCATGCTCTCCTGGCTTTTGCTCATTGGTGGAGCAACTCAGGCTCACAATCTTCCCGACACGGTTGCTACGATACATTTCCATATAAGATCCATTTTCAGGTCCGGTACCAACCTGCCTGTTTTTATGGATGATTTATATTTTTATGGACTGCCATTTTTCCAACGAGTGACAGCATGTTCTATCTGTTCTGTCTTAGGCTTCCCTCCCCACCACCTCAATGTTTATCTTATCCGGTGCCTGTCTCAATTTTACTCAAATTCCTAGTATGTTTTCCCTATCTTGTGCCTGGCTCGAGATGATACCCCAACTTAAGTTGTACGAGGTGATTATAAGCTGAGTTAAGGCTCACGCTACATAGAAAAATAAGGCCTACACTACATACAGAAACATGTGAAACTTCCACTGCAAAAACACAATCTACCTCTCACAGACCAGATGACCTTCAAGAGTCCCAATTCAAATGATTCTGTGATTCTCCTTTTACTGAGCTTCACATTCAGTACATGTGAGATTCCTGAGACATGGCCCTTCATTTTGAATGCAACTGCAAAGCTGCAGTTGCAAAGTTCCAGTGCTGCATAAATGCTGATGCTAGCAGTCATATTGCCTGAGTCTATACTGATAAATAAATCAGGGCCAAGATGTAGCATCAAGCATTGCCTTGTAACTTCTTGTACTGCTTTTTGTTTTCAGCACTCTCTCAGCCATGGTTTGGCCTCTGCCAACTAATCCTCTCCAGGGCACCATCCTAGAACAATTTGAGAGACAGCACAGGGCAGTCACTGCTCCAAGTGAGCAACACAGACATCACTGTAGCAGGTTTGGCTTTCTCTAGTGTTCTGCAGCAGAATTCTAGTAATTTTGCGCCTAGGCCATGCAACACACAGCCTCATTCTCATACTATGAGTACAGCTCTAAGACAGGGCTCATGTTATAGTGTATGAATCATGTTGATGAAAGCAAGCACAAAACCTTTGCTTTATAGGACAAGGGAGTTTGATAGGATAAGGAAGAACGGCTTTAAACTAAAAGACGGGAGATTTTAGGTTAGATGTTAGGGAGAAATCCTTTACCCAGAGGGCAGTGAGGCACTGGCACAGGTTGCCCAGAGCAGCTGTGGTGCCCCACCTCAGGAGGTTCAAGACCAGGTTGGATTGGGCCCTGGGCAGCTAAGCTGTTGTGTGGCAGCCCTACCCACAGCATGGGGTGGGACTGGGTGGGCTTTGAGGTCCTCTCCAATAAAGGCCTTTCTATGATTCTATGACTCTGAGCTGTGTTTTAGACTGCAGGGACACCATGGGAGACCTGGCAGGCAAGCAGGGCTGTACATTGTGAATGTGGCCACTTCACATCAGGTCCAAAGAGCAGTCCCTGGCTCTGTTTTGCTTACAATAAAAGCACAACGTTTCTCAAAATCTAATTCGTGCTTGCACGTCTTGGCATAGAGTTGGAATTGGCAGTAGATGCTTGGCACCTTGCTGTTGCATAGAAAAGGCTGAGGCTTGCATCTTCTGAGGAAAATACAAGAGATATGGCCAAAGACTCCTTCTGGCTTCCTGGAAGAGAGTGCAGCCCATTACAGCAGCTCCTGTTTGTATGCAGAGATCACCTTAGAGAGCTGTCAATTAGGCAGCTGTCAATAGCAGCTAAGCCCTTTGCTTTTCACCTAAACAGGATGATTAAGAACAGTTCAGCCGAGTTCCCTGGAGCTAGGGCAGAGATAGTGAATGTTCCCCATTCTACACGGATTCTACAGATTCCTGTCAGATATCAGAAGTGCCACATAAAGACTCACTTTTGCCAGCTGCACTTGACTGCCCATAGAATGAGAGTGCAGAACAGTGCTGCCTATTGGCCAGGGTTCCATGCAAGAGTGCTGCTGATGCAAGTATGGCTTCTCAGACAGCAATCCCTTGCTTGGCTTCCAATGCTCCATACTTGTAGTGACCAGTGATGTCCTAACAGCCCCAGGAGCCTCAGAGCCTGGAAGAAGACCCAGTGGGAAAACAGGAGAAATTAGTGTCCATTTAACCTACCCCTTTCTTCATTATATGTATTTGGTAAAAAGGGGCAGGCCACAACTCTCATATACCTTCATTTATATAAGCTTGCTTCAAGTGCCATGATAGATATGACTGGCAGGGGAAAAAGCCAGATTTAGCTAGGGCTTCTTTCTAAAAATAGGTAATCAATTTCAGCTCAAGCGTCTCAGGTTATAGGAAAAGAAAATGATTTTGCTTGGGCACATAATAAGCTTGGATAATCAGTTTTCCTGCATAAAAGCAACAAATCCAAGTGTTTAAAAGAAAAACAATCTTATTAAAAGGGATAAAATGGAAACTCAAAATGAACAGTGGAAGGTCTGTTTACTGAAGTCACCAACAGAGCCTGAAAGCATCTTGGTAAAGAAACCCACTCTCACATTTTGCCTGGAGTTGAGAGAGTCCCTTGTTCCTCTGTAAGGATATGTCCCTAAACCTCTTTTTGTTGCTCTAAAATGCAGTGATTTCACTTCTGATGCTGGGTTGCTGCTGTAGCAGCTCTAGCCCAAGAAACCTTGGTTTGCTGTCCCTACACTGCCTCCTCAACATTTGACATCCTCAGGGGAAGGAGTTAACGGGAAACAAAATCCCAAGACAACCCTCAGAAAATAAAATTAAAAAAAAAATAATTCTCCTTCACAGGTCCTTTGTTCTGCAAGTACCAACTACACAGGTAATTCCTAATGCTGAAAACATTGTTCTCTACTAGTGACTAATGATGTTTTAAATACCTTCCAGTGTAAGACAGAATTGCATTTCAGTCCCAGTGCCCAAGAATGAAATCCGCTGAAGTCAATTAACTTGCATCCTGTTTTTTGGGATCTCCAGCCACTTTGGGAAGCTCTGGATTTCTCTTTTATCCCATTATAGGCAGGATCAGCAGTAAGTACTCCATTCCTTTAGGAATACTGGGTTTATCTCAGAAGAGATGCAGCTCTGAATTATAGTTTTATTTCAGTGAAAGCTTTACAACATAGTGAATTTATAGTCGGGTGAAGACTTTGATTAGAACCCTCGCACTGACTTCTTACAATTGTTACCATTTCTTTAGTGAGCCATTCTAAATCATTTTCAGTGAAGATATCAAAGATTAGAATCACTCAGCATAGTACAGGATAGGCAGAAGTCAGAGGGGTAAATAAAAATGACTGGCTGGAGAACAGAAAATCTTTCTTAATAGTGATATCCTGCAGAATCACTTGTTTCTCAATTACAGGGATGCATAAACCTAAACTAGGAAATAGTTTACTGCCGGCAAAACTAGAAGGCAGAAGAATCATAGAACTGCATTTGAGTTGGAAGGGACCTTTAAAAGGTCATCTTGTCCAAATCCCGTGGAATGAATAGGGACACCTACAGCTCAATCAGGGTACTCACAGCCCCTCCAGCCTGACTTCGGATATCTCCAGGGTCAGGACATCCACCACCTTTCTGAGCAACCTGTCCCAGTGCCTTACCACCCTTATTGTACAAAATTTTTTTTTCTTATATCCAATCTAAATCTCCTCTCCTTTAGTTTGAAACCATTTCTCTCTGACCTATCAAGAACCTTGGATGTAATTGGTCTCTTCAATTTCAAATTGCTATAGTATGGTTATCTGTATTTCAAGTGCATTAACTGTTTATAGATGACTGAAACAGCACTTAAATAGCTATTTTGGTAAACAGTTTAACTAAGCCAGAGAATAACCTTTTTTTTGCAAGCTCTTTCCTGACAGATAAAACATTGGCTCACAGCTGCCACCCAATGATAAGTCCTGGTAAAATCACTGAACTACATTGCAAAGTGCTTACTGAGGCTGTACAGCAGAGACCTAATTTCTCACTGTATAAAAAAAGGCAATGAAAAGCCATTTCCCCTTCCACTTCTTTCCCACTCCTCTTCCCCAACATCTGCATAGCCCACCATTCACTGCCGTATCTGTAACAAGGTCTTTTCCTTAACTAATTAGATTTGTTAACTTGTTAACTTTGCTTTTCTTTCCTTTCTGTATTGATCTTCTACTGATCATCAAGTTGAACTGGTTCAAAGTGTTGGCAGGTAAGTAAGGAAGAAAGAATAAATAGCTGAGAGATGAATGGGTAGAAGGGAGGCTTTCAGCTGTGGTGAGAGCTTTATTTCTTGCCTACTTTAATCTGATGTGCTATTTGGAGATCCCAAAACTGGCTTTATATATGCATGTTTGGGTACCCAAAGCAATCCAGTCATCACAAAGTGCCACATAGCAGTGTTCTAAGCCAAGATTCTGGCTAAATTATTCTGTTCAGCACTGAGAAACTTCAAGCATTGATTGATTCCAGGAGCTGAGCTGTGTCCTTGAAAGCCATCTCAGTTATCTCAGCTTTCGATGTGTCACCCATCACAAAGTGTTTGCCCCTGTCTGTGCTGTCATTTGGTGAAGCAGAGCAGATGAACGGGGATTGTCATGTGTGTGTTCATGTGGCATTCAACAGCTGCCACCCATTCAAGTCCATTATACATCAACTATTTTGTATCATTTAACTGCTTATAAAGACATTATTTTAAATTATAGGGAGCATGCAAAATGACTTTGCTGCTCTTTGCTGCAGAAGGCAAACAACATAGTTTGTGACAGCGTTTAATGGTAAACCAAGACCTTCCAGTCTGTTTTCCTTCTGAGTCTCTTCATTAGCCTTTCAAGGGTAACAAAGTGCATTTTCTCCAAGCTGTACAGTAATTCTGCAGTCTGTCTGCTCAGCCATTAGGAAGAGAGCTGTAAATCAGTATGCTGATTCAGCCCACGTGTTATGTCTTGTGTATGTATTAGCTAACCATACCCCAAACTGCCTACTTTCAGTATGCCAGACAATATTGGTATATTTCTCTTTCAGTTTACTGGATTAGGACTTGCCCCTGGCACTGTTTCAGAAGATGGTATTTATTATATACCTGTTATCAGTGACAGATGAACCCAGAACAGGGTGTTCCTACAGAGCAGTTCAGCATATGATGCCATGAGGTCTCCCCTCAGCCCCCACTGATCTGAACAAATCAAGGGACCTCAGCTGCCCCTCATGCGTCTTTCCCTCCAGACCCTTCATCAGCTCTGTAGACCTCCTTTGGATGCTCTCTAATAGTTTTATATCCTTCTTATATTGGTGCCAAAAACTGCATGCAGTATTTGAGATAAGGCTGCGCCGGCGCAAAGCAGAGCAGTTCATCCTTCACTGTTTTTACGCAGTCAGCGTATTGTTACTTAATCCCCAACCAATGAAGTGTAGAATAAAAATCCTAATTCTGCCCCCCAAACAGTATGTATAATTTAGTGGAGCAGCAGTCTTTTAAAACAGTGAAAGCTTGGGACCAGAGGGGAAGACTCAGCACATCAATTTTTCCAGACATGAATCACCGCACTGCACTGATACACCTTATGGAGCTGGAAGGACCAGTCCTGCAGCAAGGACCAACAGGAATCTCCAAACATCCTGCACGTCTGGCAGCATTCAAGCCTCTTGGTGATCCTAGGTTATTGTTCAGATACAGTTACTGAACTTCAGATTGTGCAGAGTGTGGTAGATTCATAGTCTGGTGATAATGCTTCTCTGGGAGACTGGGAAAGAGTTTGCAGGCATGAGTACAGTTTATGAGAGCTTCAGTAGGGGTCCATTCACACTGTGGATTCAGGGAGGGTGACATTCAAAAGTCCTGCTTATTTCCACCCATTGTCCTCTCACACCACTCAGTGGGATTCCTGGCCCTGCGTCATTGGTCCTATTCGATCTTATGTATTTATATGGCCTCCTCTCACTACCACATCCTTCTACCCTCAGAAAGGGCATGTACTTCACACCTAAGTCAGGCCCACTTTACCAGTGACCATCAAATATGTATATATATACATCTTTGCATTTGCATTCACATTTATCTTGAGTTTCTCTCTCAAAGACACTAACTGAGAGGGAAGAAGAGCAACAGAAACAAATCTGTAGTTGACAACTACTAAGCAATGGGTTGGTGCTCAACATGGAGTTTTATTATGGTTGAGGAAGATGAATGCAGTTCAGTACTTAACCTTCATCTTCTAGGGCTTGACTTTTTTCTTCCCATATTTCTCCTCCATTGTTTTCTGCAGGTTAAGATTTAGGGCGTTTTTCTGATGCCACTTCCCTGTAAAGCAGAAAATGATTGTTCAGTTGCAACCTCCCTTCTAACGCTGTTATCCCTCAGGGATTTTTCTAGTTGCAGAAATTCTCTCTTGTGAAAATGCTAATTTGTAGTCCCCACTCTTTGCCCAGATTCATCTGTTACCCCTGGCAGAAGCAGCACCCTTCTCAGGAATTCAGCAACATACTTTTCATGGCAGATTACATACCTAACTCATCAGTCCTCCTTCCATGCCAGTTCTTGGGATCCCTGGTTGCCTTCTGAACTACATCAGGGGTGTAGGAATCTTTCATCAAGCTTCTGCTTTCCAGTGGGCCACCTACAAGAAACAGCAAATGAGGAAATGCATGCAGATATCACCCTAATGCAGTCCTGGATTTGAAGCAGAGGAGCAACACTGGCAGTTTCAAGGGCATGGGAAAAGTCATGTATCGACTGCAATACTTTTGATCAGATGTGTGGCTTGGTGCTGAATAATAGTTTCATCATCACCCAGGAGGGAGCTTATGTGTGCCAATGTATCTGTTTTTCATTCTTAAGGATGAGACATGTATAGAGGGTACAGCAAGAGTATAACCTTTATTTGTATCCCGTTGCACTTTCTTTATTCAAGTGCCCACCTGATTCCCCTTGAATTTCCTTGTCCAAGTGAGTAACCTCCTACTCAACATTACAGCTCCACAAAAAGCACCACCTCACCACTCCAGGCCTTCTTGAGCTCCTATTCTGCCATAATACTTCCAATTAGCTCCTAACCGTGACTTCTCTGTTTACTGCCTCTTGACTTCTGGCCACTTGGGGAGCATTATTTTCGTTCTCCCCTCCTAAGTTTCCTTTTAATTGTACCCTCTCCTTGATAATAATAATTTTGAGCTTCCTGGTACAACATGTTCCTCTTTACTATGTGACAAAGCCCAGGACAATGCAACCTTCAATACCTAACAGAGGTTTGAGAGGACATTTCAAAGGCCCATATCTCTACATATCTTGAAGATAAATAATGCTAGTATTGAAAATTGAGGTAATCTGAGACAAGAGATGACAGAGCACACTGAATTCCAAATGGTGTTCATTTAGCTCTGAACAGGGAGAACTGAGATCACGATACAGCTTCACTTTTCATATCTTGGAAATTAAAGGGGAGAGGAGAGGAGAAGAGAGGAGAAAAGTATATAGAAAGAGAGGCTCTAGTTTTCATTTCTTGGGAAAGAAGTGACTGTGGATCAAAGAAGTAAAAGGAAATGTAGGTCACCTGCAGTCAGACCTCTATCCAAACCAGTGAACCTGCTCTGAGCCCAGGCACAATGCAGACAGAACTAGCTTGAAGGTCAGGCATAGTACCAGCATCCCTTACCTTGGAAGATATTTGACCTCAGGTTAAAACCCAGCTCGTTGTAATCAGTAAATGGCTCCAGCTTTTTTTTTAGCATCTCATCGCGGTCGCTGAGTCTTTTCTGTCCTATGACGATTGTTGCCATACACAGAGATCGCCGCTCCTGAAAACACAAACAGCAAGGAACTCTCAACACTCCCTACATGCAGCAGACTCCTGGCGTTTCCATCCCTATATAAGCCTTTGAGCTACAACTAATCCCTGGGACTTGAGTCTGCCCTTGAGTCTCCTTCAGGAGTTTCTGTATGCACTGTAATTGCATGAGACATCTGAGAATGGCAAAATGGGTGCAAATCAGAAAGGGACAAGAGTGCCATCCTGTTCTGCCTTGCTGAGCTACTATTCTGCCTGACTACAGGAACCTTATAAATGAAAGGGTGACAGAACAACAAAATGAAAAACAAAAAAACCAGAGAGGTGAAAGGCTGCTTGTGGAACACGTCACTGTCCCTTACTCTGAAGCCCAAACCATCCCTCTCTCTGTCTTCTAGAAACTGCTAATATCCCACTCTACAGAATAAAACATCCTTCAGTATGCCATAAAGGAGACTTAAAACATCTTTCCTCAGTACCTCTTCATTGCTGGTAAGTTCATCTGCACTGGCAAATTTACTTTTGCTGTTGCTATTGGTCAAACTGTTTTTCTTCTTCAGAAGCACCTTCCCCTCTGCTTTCATATCTGGTGCTAATGACGATAGGGACCCACTGGCACTCCTGCAGGTCTTCTTGGTTTTTTCACAGCTGGTTTTGGTGGTCTTCCACAGAGATCCAGGCATTTTAGAACCTGGGGCTTGCTGCTGGCCGGATACTAGCTCTTCGCCATTTGACATGGATTTGGTGTTCTCTGCCTCTCTCTCCCTGGATGCTGCAGACAGATGGGAAACACTGTTCCCACTTCTTGGCTCAAGTCTTGCCCTTGGGTCTTTGGTGGCAGAAGTATCTCCTCTTTCCTCTTCAAGTCTTCTTGAATGATGATTCTGCATGTAAGGAGTTTTGGCTTGGAGATGCTGTTTACTCTGTCTTTTAGTCTGAATACACTCTACAGAAGGAGATACCTTGGATTTAATAGTGGAGTTCTTTGTCATTCCCTGAGCTGCGTGGTTCTTGGAGATCTTGCAAGAGGCTCTGCTGGAAGTCTTTTGAGATGTTCTCTGCCTGTTATGACCTAAGTCTGCTGAAAGATGCTTCTTTTTCCCTTCTTTAGGTTTCACTTAAAGACAAAAAGCATAGTTCAATGAATTTGATACTGTCTGGATGATAGATAGGGGGTAACTTAAATGGAGCTGGAAAAAAAAACAGGCATGTCACTGTGTTACTGGCAGACAACAAAAGAAAATTTGAACTCTCAAAAAGAGAAAGAAAGCAGAAAAGAATAACAATGGCAGCTTTGTGTCAAATTTCATGCTTAATCAGAAGGTGCCTGCGGAGTCTTAAATGTTTTTGATACGTGAACAGGCACAGAAATATGCAAATAAAAATCCTCAGGTCAGACATGCACACAAAGGTCTGTATTTTCTTGCATGTAGATTTCTCTGACTCATGGTCATCGCCAGACTCATGAAGATGCATTTACAGCCTCTGTCACTCATTTGTATTTGTTGATTAGTTTTACTGAACAGCAGTGCCTTCCTGCACAGGGAGATAAGGAGACAAGTCCAAAAATTGGGGAATACACACCTGGGATTTAAACGCCCCAGCCCCCTCAGGAGGGAGGGAGGGAATGACACACTGCATCACAAGCTGGACTGCAAAGCAAGCTTGGGAGGAGGGACAGCTTCACTGCCATCTTGCTTACCTGATGCATTGCTGGCCAGCACAGAGTCACTTTGAGTCACATCAAGGCTGGGGGATGCTGGGACCTCTATCATTGCCTTACAAAGAGACAAATGCTGTGTCAGACCCAGAGAAGGGAATGAAGGGGATGGTCCTTGCCCACCTAATGATGACTTAGTTTATTCTCAAGCAACGGACAGTAGTCTATTTCTCTCAAGTGAAATCTGTGACAGGTTAGAGCTGAAGCCATGCTCCATGATGGTGAACATGTTGTTTTTGAGTCTGCTGGCACTAGCAGCAATACAAGAGTGACCTGGATCAGGCAGGGATATATGTCTGCATTTTTCAAATGAGCTAGGGTATGTCATATATGGTTAGTTTCTGCTCTTGAGGCTATTTTTTGAAATACAGACACCAGCTGAGGGGGAAGGAAACCCACTGCTTCAAAGTTAGTTCATGGAAACAAACAGGGCTGATCTGAGCCACCAATTTCTTCCACACTACACCAGTAATTTGCAGCAGCGTGTCTGGTACAACACTGGGATCCTGAAACTGAAGCTGCTCTTTAAGTCAGACTCTGTAACTGTAATAAGTGTAAATGCTGCATGCTGTGTAAATGTGATAAGAGAAATAACTTCTTCCACAAATAGAAACAGGCCTTGATATGCAAAGAAGAAGTTAGTCTTGACTCACGTGGCAGCATTTGCTTCTTCTCTGTACAGTTTCTAAAGAAGAGCTAAACATTTAAACATGCGCAGGAATCTGTTTCTAAATAAACTGTTAATTTCCTCCTCCTACTTAAAACAAAATCACATCTGTTATTATTACTGTATTCAGTGGAAAGAAGATTCCAGTTCACTGTTGTAGAAATTCCTCCCCTCCCCATTTCATTGCCCCTCTTTCAATGAAGCAGGACTTCTATACAGAGGAAATGTTCACATTTCTCAAACCCCACTCACTGATAACCTTCCCCAGTTCATGCTGGACAAAATGATGCTGAAGTTCTGCTATTGCCCTTGCTTTCCTTACTTGTAATTGGATTTGATGTTATTGCTACTGTTAATTGTTCATTTTACTTTTGAGCCAGAAAGTCCAAAGTCAAAGTACTGTTCTGAGACTCCTAAATCTTAATGTGAAGAAGGTCCCTCAGATAATTTTGCTATCCTCCTGGATAACAGACACAACTGAACTATGTCTGCTTATTACTTTGCTAAACCAATGATTTGAGGGACAATCTGCATGACATACCAGAAAAAACAATTATTGATCAAACAGCTAAAAATGATTAAACTTGATACTTCTTTCTGAAAAACAAAAGAGGGTTTCTTTGACTTCCTTAACATCTAGACATGGAGGAAATAACAGGCATACAAATCAGCATGCCATTCACACCCGGCCATCAGATGTGATTAAGCATGGTCTCATTTGCCCTCCACATCTGGCTGGGCCTCTAAAATATGAGGATATTTCATTGACTTTCCAGACCTGGGAAGTTCCATAGGTGTTACAATGTAATGGGATCATTTCTCTCCCTTTTTTTTTTTCTTTTTTTTTTTCCCAATATAAAAAAAACCTAAGACTTAACAAGGTCAGAGCCACTTCCACAGCTACCTCTCTTTCCTGGTCCATGGTCCTTGATGTGGTGTCACAGTGATTCTTACAAGCAGACAGGTCCTGCTGATGTCCACTGTATGGAGGTGGGCTGAAGACTGAAAGGCAGGAACAGTTGCTAGGGAACAACCCTCCTTCCATCTATGAGCTGTAGTCACCATGGGAACCAGAAGAAACATTGCAGAGATGAGCAGTGTCCTTGCTGATCAAAAAACAAAACCAAAACCAAGCAAACAAACAAAACAATACAGCATAGGAAAGAGAGTAGAAGACTCATGTCTGCGTCCTTAAGTCTTCATCGCACGTGTAGGATTTCTTGGAGTCTTCCATGAGGCAATCCTGATAATCAACAAGATTTTATTTCAGTAAAACTGGATCTTATACCAGTTCCAGACAGTTTATATGAGCTCAGTGATCCCCTCAGAGAGGCAGGGAAAGGTGCCCACCATTTTCCACACTGGAAAAGGGAGCTGGCTGGCTGGCAAACTGCCTCACATCCACTCAGTAGCAGAACCAAAGCCTGGACCTCCTGTATTCAGCACCCAGAGCTGTAATTTAGTCCAGAGTTTTCATCTGCTCCACTACATCATGGACTTGCATTCTTATAAGGCCACAAGAAATTCTGGAAGCCTCAAGGGAAGAGTGCAACTCTCCCTCATGCTGCAAAGCTGCTTTTCCCACCCAGCACAAAGAAATCAGGGGCAATGAAATTATTAGAGACGTTCATAAGTGCATTGTCTTAGAAGTAGATTTTATTTCATTGTGAGGAACTGTAAGATGTGATAGAAAACCACTGATCATTCTGAGAAAAATTGGCAAAATATAAATCATCATGATTTTTTTTTCCCTTTTTCTACCTTCTCCCTTTTTTGTACCCTGGGCCACAGATGGCTGCTAGATCTCATCACCCAAGGAATAACTCTTCCTCTAGCCCTTGTTGCGCTTCACCTCAGTGACTTTGTACTGAGGTGGGGCACGGTGGAACCATTCGGACCAGGAGCCATCATAAACAGCCACATCAGGTTTGCCACACAGGTAGGCTGCCAAGGCAATGTGACATGCCGTGACACCTTTGCGGCACGTGGCAGTCAGTGGCTTCGAGAGATCCACTTTCTTCTCGCGGAACATCTGCTGAATCTCCTCAATACTCTTCTCATGGCCCGTTTCTGCTAGGAATGTTGAGAAGGGCATGTTCACAGCACCAGGGATATGACCAGATTCCAGTCCTGCAAGGGTGAATGAGAAGAAAAAAATATGAGCAGGGAAACGTTAATGTAGGTGATGAGGGACATCTACAGAAGAGACACTAAAGAGACATCACTGCAGATACTCCCCAAGATGCTCAGATCCTTCACATGATGATGAAGATGCAAAACAGTACAGGGCTAAAAAGAGGACAAACGTTACTTAACTTGGCTAAAGTTACTTAGAAAATTGTTTCCCCCCCCAAAAGCAATAGGAGGTAGGAATATGAAAGCCTTGGCAATCCCAGATAGGACAAGAATCAAAGAGCCACCAGTAAGGGAACTGCTGAGTCACAACCTGAACCACTGACTGAGCAACCTGGAGAAAAGACCTGGTCAGCCCTGGAAGCACAGGTGAAGGCAATTCTCAGACCTCATTTAAGGGCTGACTGACACTGAAAAAGGACCTCTTATTGGAGATCCCTCCTTTCTGGAGTTCTTTCCTGTGAACCTAGATCCTCAGAGATGGGACAGCATTCCTTTTCTTCTTTTTCTAAAACCTCCTCTATTTGTGCTGGTCCATTTGCTATTACCACTGCAGGGAAGTTTCTAGCAAAGGTATTATGTGCACCTGCATAAAGAGAAATAAAGCAGTGTATTTCTGACCTTCCCCAAGTATGCCAGCAGCATGTAGGGACACAGCATTCAGAAGCATGAAGTGTGGCTTGTACATGAAATTTGTGAGTAGTTCTCTGTTTAAAGTTTATTCCTGTGTCGTGTTAAAATCATGCTTCGGAAAAGTAAAGCAATCTTAAAAGTGATACACATTACCAATAGGGCAGATATACCAGGGTAACAGAATCATAGGAGTAAGAATTCAGATTTTTATATCACTTCTTATCCACTTGGTGGATGAAATCAGTGTGAGTTCTGTTTCTCTACTGGTATAGCTAACCAATACAGTTAAGTTGAAACTTACATCTGAAGAACAAGTTCTCTAGAGAAAAGCACGTGTTGAAAATACAACGGATGGGATTTTCATCACATCTTTGAAACTCTCACTATAGGTTTAACTGAAGTCTGTTATATTCAACTCAAGTTTTTCCATCGACTTTGAGAGGCTTTAGATCAAACCTTGTCAAAGCAGGAAACATTAAACATTACCTTGAATGGTTCATTGCTAGGTTTGACTTTATAACAAGATTGCCCTGGGAAAGCTTCAGAAATGGTAGTCTTTCATTTAGAGTATTAGAGCATTAGAGTAGCTGATCTCAGGAGATAGGGACAGACTGGGGAAGGAAATCTTTGTTGTAGCCAAAAGATTGAAGTAATATTTGGCCAGAAACTGGCATTGCCATAATGGTGCTGCAGTTCTGTCGCTCATACAAAATGGTATCATGACATGACAGGACATGCCACAAGGAAACAGGATTATAAGGTTGTGTAAGGGGGGATTTTTGCTCAGTTGGGCCTATATACAAAGTCACTCCTAGACAGCAAAATCTCTCACTGTTCAACATGGACCCTCATTGTCTCCTGCTTCAGAAGAGTCTGTGAACCACACAACTGCAGCCTCATACCATCCTAGGGCACTGGGGAAGTATCCTAAGGTCAAGAAGTCCTGGGAGCTGAACTAGAGCAGCCAGCACTTGCTCAAAGAAACTTGCTGTGTCACTGATTTTGTTCTCAGCTGTTCCAGGTCTAATGTCCACAATACATAAGTTTGCACCCTCTCTCTGGAGTCTGCAGTCTTATATTCAATGCTCTTGAACAAATATTTAGTTAGAGGCAGAGCAGATCTGAAAAGTCTCATTTTAGAGTATTTTGGCTTTCATCTGTAGAGAGATTCACAAGTTTCTCAGGAAGACCAGTGCTTGTGTTCTGCAAGTGGAAGTTGGGAATTCTGTAGAAACAGCATTTACTCCCGCGTGTGGGCGCTCAGCTGACAAACTAGCTGACACTGCACCACTACAGCTCCTTGGACTGCTGAAGAAGTGCTCTTGAGTAGCTGAGGAAGTTTTATCATCTCTCTCTTCTAGCTCCCTCACCTGGGCAACAAACAGTACTTGTGTTACTTGCCCTCTTCTCACACTGAGATAATAACTGTCCCCTTATACGTCCAAGGTCTCAGGGAGGTTCAAATGAATCAAATCTACTTTGAGGCTACCTCCAATAGCTGGAAGAAAGGATCAAACATTACATCCATGCATGAGTGTTTCCTTTTCTCTTACTTTGCAGATCAATTCTGTTATCAAAGAAATTGAGCCCTCAATTGGAATGCAAATTTACCAAAGTGTTTTATTCTGCCTTCACTTCAAATATGTTTTCTTGAAAAGTTTTTTGAAACCATTACAGTCTACTGATGCTATCAGATCAACAGCTGCACAGACTATGCTGTATCTCCTATCCAAGGTAAAATGCAAGCTTTACTAGTGTTTTTCTCCTGTAGAACCATGCTCTGATGTGATCTACTTATTAAACGTCTCATTAAGTTGCAGTGTCACATGACTGATTCTCTACTTCTCTTGGGGAGAGAAATTATCCGCCTCACAGATGTGAGCACATGGACACCTTTTGGTTATATACTCTACTTAAAAATGATTATTTCTGCCTCTTTCCCCTCCCTGTTGCTACCCCTCACACTCATCTATAATAGATGATATCCTCAGAGGTAGGGAAAAAAAACAAACAAACAAACAACAGAAAACACTATATCAGAATACTATGCATGTACAAAAAAAAATTAATAATAATAAAAAGATATCCAGAAAACTGAAAAATCTAGCAGCACAGCCTCAGTACAATTCTGAAGCTGTACACAATCTTTCACCCAGAACCCCTGCTAACTGCATAGCAACCTTATTTACTCTCTCTCTCCTTGTTCTCTTTTTATTCACTTTGCTCCAGCAGTTTTTGTTGTTTTAATTTCCTTTGCCAAGTCTCTCTCACTCAGCTTGGCTTCTGGCAATTCTTCCTCACACTTTGTAACCTGCAATATGTTATCTTCTTCACTGTTTAATCCCTTTTTCCACATCTGTTAGGTTCTTTGCTTAAACCTCTCTTTTTTATTGGCTATTTATCTAGCTAAGAGTACAGTTCCTTCTCTCCAGACTTACCCTTTGCGACAAAACCTCCAAATGGAATTTCTTAAGGGCAAAAAGATAAAAGCTGTGCCTTGTCCATGTTTAACTCCCGGAGTAACAGAGTACAAATAGCTGTTCCCTCCAAAATCCCTCTGTTGCTCCTTTTTTCTTTCTCTTTTATTCAAACCGTATGTTTTCAAATGAACCATTCTGTTCTATATTCTATTAATTACTTCATCTGACCTATCCTGAACTCACTGGAAGGAACACTTTAAGTTCAGACATGGCCTGATACAACACAAACACTGTGCACGTACATGGCCAGCAGAGCTGACTTGAAGAACTGTCACGATGCTCATTGTGGCATCAGATGTTTGTCAATCTGGTCAAAAGATGGACACCTTTGACTGTAAGCTCTTGTGGGATGAAACAGACTTTGAAAGCCTCACTCTTCATGTTGTGCCTCAAGTACTACTTCATGGGCAAAGCACAGTCAGTGTGCTTTACACTACAGACTCCACTTGGAGAAGAGAGGGATCTCATTCTTCCTGCCACTGAACATTCAAGTCAATCAAAAGCTTTGTTTGGGAGATCTGAGAGCTTGGAAAATGAACAGAGCCCAAAGAGTAGTGTATGTGCATGGGAGACAAGAACACAAGTACCTCCAGGAACACAGCACCATGTAGGGACACTTAACCACTCTGATTGGCTGTACATGCACACCATGTACAAACATCAGAATTTCATCTTCATTCCAAGTAGTATTTGTATTTAAGACCTACGAGATCCAGCTTAAAGGCACATCATTTATCCTTCTCCAACCTGGCAACCTGTGAAAACTTCTACCAGCAACTAAAAATGAAGCATGTATTGTGGCTTATTTCAAACATTGGAGACCTAAGAACTAGCAAGGTAACGGTTATATAAAAACAAAATGGGGGCAGATGATTCCTACCACAAGGAGCTGAAAAAATTAAACAGACAAAAGAGTCAGCTGAAATTAGCCTCTTCTGGAGATGGAGTTCATGAAACTGGAGAGATTAATGGACTTAATTAGGAAGTCAAGAGCTGAGGCAATAATTAAACTGAAATCACCTGAGAACACATTAAGTTCCTTAACCTCAAGACCATTCTTCTTTTCTAAATTGCAGGCTACGTTTCTCCTCCCTGATTGAATGACCCCTGTAATTAATCAGCATTGATTTCAAATTACCCTTTTAGGTGTAAGCGCTACCTTTTACCTACCACTGGTTGTAGCACAGCTATTGGCTAGCAGGGCTCAGAAAGCTGTCGAGCTCTTGCAGAACGAGCAGCTGCAGATGGAGTGCTTACCCTGCTGGATCTGCTGTGGGAAGCAGAACTGGACTACCACAAATAAACTGTTTCGTGCTGACTCACTTCAAAGGAAAAATCTGTTTCCAAGATGCTGTCAGAGGCTGCAGTATTTGTCACCCGGTGACAACTACCACTTTGGGAAAGAGAATATGAAATCCATCACCTCCACCAGCAAGGGGTGCTTCATTCATGTTTTGAGGTTACAATTTCACCTTCACTTTGATGGGCTGTAGTAGGCAAGAAAACAGAATGAGCAATAAGCCTAACTGCCCTCTCCCTGCAACAGCCTTCTCTGTCACTCCTGTTATTTCTACCTTTCACAGAGCCTAGCACAGGTCAAGCATGTATGGGGTTCACCACAGACGCTTAGGACCTATAAGAAAGAAGTAGACTCCTTAGCAGGGTCTCTTGCAATATGACAAAGGGAAATGTTTTCAAGCTAAAAGAGGAGATACTTAGACTGGATACAAGGAAGCAAGTTTTCTACAGTTAGGGTAGTAAAACACTGGAACAGGTTTCCAGAGAGGTGGTGGATTCCCTGTCCCCAGATACCCAAAGTCAGGCTGGAGGGGATCTGAGCACCCTGATCGAGGTGTACGTGTCCCTGTTTGTTACAGAGGAGTTGGACTAGATGGCCTTTAAGAGTTCCTTCCAACTTTAATGATTATTATGTGTACACAGCCATTACAGCCAAACAGTTCTGAGGTTTGGTTGTGGGAATTCAATTCAGGATGAGAGCCTCTGAGCTTAGGACACAATGTTCCATTCAATGGCTGCAAAGCAGCACACACAATGAAATTCTGAAAGTCCATGCGCAATGCAGAAGCACAGCACAGCCATCGGACCATGCAAGACTGGTACACATTCTCCCCTTTGGAGCAGACTGTAATTCCAATCAAACCACTGCTGCTGAGTTTTTCCTTTAGATTTTAAAACCCCCACTTTTAAAACCATTTTAGTGATTCTGATTTTAGGGGAAGTTGTTTTGTGGTATACCAAAGCTTAAGTTATGCAGTACAGGCCTCCTTTAGGAACCAACTCGAATTTCATTCCAGGCACACTGCTGCACCAGCTGTCCCCACTGCACAGTATTTCTTCCACCACCTCTGTTGCTTGCATGTCCAGTGATTGAGGTAACAACATCAATTTTAGTTCCTGTTATTTGCACTGAAAAAGAAACAGGATGATAGCTCTAACAGAATACCCTAAGCAGGAAGGGATCTTTAAGGATCATAGAGTCCAACTCTTGCCTGCATGTCTGGGATATGTTAGGGGCTTTCCCTTCTTGCTAGATATATGGCAGAGTGCAGAAGCACAATGATCAGGACCAGAACTTCCATTATTTGTTGGGAATCAGAGCAAAAAGGAAAATGTCTCTTGGGTTACAGCACTGCCTGAAACAACCTGGGCTTTTCATTAATGTGAGAAGTGCCTGGATTAATACTGATAGTTTGTGTGCATCCGTTAGTACTAGATTAAGCCCTACAGAAACCCCTGGAAGCTCTCATCTCCCATTCTGCTTCATCCCGTGTGCATTCTTACTATCTTCTGCAGAGTGTGGGAAGGGGGATTCTGGATCCAGCTAACTGCAGACTTCTGGGTGTTTTCCATTCCCTTTTGTGCTATTTCCTCCTGCAGCTTTACAATGAATTACCAAAAAAAAAAAAAAAAAAGCATCCCATGAGAATGCTGGAATCCAAGTGATCAAATGCACAGCCCTCAAGGTACATCCATGAGTTGGGTTGAGGCACGCCTGCCGGCTGGGGGAAGCTGTTTCACCACCAATGCACATCCTGCTACAAAACAGGAGGCAGTCGCCGTTCCCTCTACTTTACCTTGGTCCAGCTCAGTGCCCTGAAACCGGCCCGCAGGGCGGGAATCCACCACCTGGAACTGCTTCGACCCAATGTTTTCCACCATCTCCTCGAAGGTCTTCAGCAGGCTCTTGTCCAGCTTGGCCTTAAAGACTGCTGGCGTGGGCTGGCTGAGCTCTGCAGTCACGGGGTGGCCCTCCTTCACCCAGTTCTTGAAGCCACCGTTCAGCACGGAGACCTCTCGGTGCCCAAAGGCCCGGAACATCCACCAAGCGCGGGGGGCATAGAAAGTGCCCAAGTTGTCGCCGTCATACACCACTACATGGGTGTCGTTGCCGACCCCCAGGCGCCCCACGTAGTCGGCGAAGTGGGCCTCGCTCGGCAGCATGAAATCATACGGGGAGGCCTTATCCCGGCACTCCTCGATGTCGAAAAAGGACGCGCCGGGGATGTGCCTCTCCTTGAACTCCTGCCGGGCGTTGCGCTCTTGAGGGGGGTACCAGGAGGCATCCAGCACCCGCAGCCTGGCCCCGACCTTGCCGGCCCGCACTGCCTCGGACAACCACTTGGCGCTGACCAACGCCTGCACCGCCATCTCGGAGCACCAAGGCACGCCGAGGCGGCCGCAGTGGGCCGGGCCGCGGGCGGAGCGGGGCGGGGCGGTCCGTCCCCCCGTGGCTGTCCTAGAGCAGCCCCGGGCAGCCTCGCGGTCCATTTGCGTTGAGGGGAGGGGCAGCCGAGCCGGGGCCCACCCCCCCGCTCACACATACACGCACAAGATGGCGGCACGGGGGCGGGCGGTGGGAGGGTGTAGGTTCCCGCCCCTTGAGGCGGTGTAGGCCCCTGCTGTCTGCGAGCTGTTCGGCTGAGGCCCGGCGCGGAGGTACAGGGCCTTGTGACTTCATTTGTGCTCGGGGTGGCGGGTGTCAGGGAGATGGGTGCTGTGGGATGAGCCTCCCTCGTTACGGGGACCCGTCTCCTCAGGGTCCCCGGGCTGCCTTACTCCGTGTGCTGTTCTCAGTGCCGGGTGCTAAGGGCCGTGGGCATAGCTACCCTGCTTGGTGCAAGGCTCAGGTTGAGCTCTGGGTGACTCTTTATTCCGAGGGCTGGAACATTGAGCTAGGAGAGCTTCAGGTTGGATGTTAAGAAAGATTTATGCTTAGAAAGAGCAGTGCTGCAGTGGCTGCCCAGGGAGGCGGTGGAGTCACCGTCCCTGGAGGTGTTCAGGAACTGTGTGCATGTGGCACCAGGGACATGGTCAGTGGGGATGGGCTGGCAGTTGGACTGGCTGATCTTAGAGGTCTTTTTCAACCTCAGTGATTGCAAACTTCTCACTGTAGGCTTAGCTAGTATCTCCGTGCATACACAGGACTTTGATACCTAAACACATCTTTGGCTTGCTTTTTGTGAGGCTGGCCTTTTATTTGCAGCTTTCTTACTTTTGCAGACAGGTGTCTCAGGTAGCCTCAGCCAGGATTTGGAAGCGATGTCGCAACAACTCCTCTACCGTGCTCTGGTCTCTGCCAAGTGGCTTTCAGAAGCCATCAAGTCCAAGCAAACTGGACAGGCCTTGAAGATTGTGGATGCATCCTGGTATTTGCCAAAGATGAAGCGTGACCCGAAGCAGGAATTTGAGGAGCGCCATATCCCTGGTGCAGTTTTCTTTGACATTGACCACTGCAGCGATCGTACTTCACCTTATGATCACATGATGCCTAAGGCCAGTGAATTTGCTGAGTATGTGGGGAAGCTGGGTGTGGGGAATGACTCCCATGTTGTGGTGTACGATGGCAGCGATCAAGGTCTCTTCTCAGCACCGCGGGTGTGGTGGATGTTCCGGGTCTTTGGACATGAGGCAGTTTCTCTTCTAGATGGTGGCCTGAAGAATTGGCTGCGAGAGGGATTTCCACAGAGCTCTGGGAAAACCCAGGTAGCTCCCACTGAGTTCCATGCCACCTTGGACAAGAGCATGGTGAAAACCTACGAAGACATCTTAGATAACTTGGATTCACATCACTTCCAAGTTGTGGATGCACGTGTTGAAGGGCGGTTCCGGGGAATAGAGCCAGAGCCCCGAGATGGTAATGTGCCTGCATAGATAATACAATAGTAAGCCAGGGTAGTAAGGAAACTTATTTAAAGTGTTCTAAGTTTGGCTCTTGTAGAGGTAGGGGTGGGAAATAAGGTTCTTCTTTATGGGATGGAACTTGAAACAATGTATTCACTAGTTCTCTTTGCCCTTGGACTAGCTGCTGGTCTTTGGAAACTCAGGAGTGGGAGAGCTATTTTTTTGTTTTGTTTAGTTTTTGTTTTTCTTGAAGCAGTTCTCATACACCTCAGAGATGTGTATTAATTTCTCCATGTACTGTTGCTCCTATTCCATCAGAAGAGCCTGTGGAAGTGCTTCATTGAGAGACTGTAGTGTGGGTTGCTCTGATGGAGGGAAGATGGGGAGGGAATTGAGAGGTAGAAGAGAACTTTAAACAAAAAGCATAACATCAGTTTTTGTTAAACAAAATACAATAAGCAGTAAATACTTCTTGTGAAATACAGGATGAATTTTGCCATAGAATTCTCTCAAACAGTGGAAGTTAATTTCTTTGTGTATTGCTTTTTTTCAGGAATTGAGCCTGGTCATATCCCTGGCTCCCTGAACATCCCCTTCACCAGTTTTCTCACAGAGTCTGGGTTAGAGAAGACCCCAGAGCAGATCAGAAGCCTGTTCCAAGAGAAGAAAGTGGACCTCTCAAAGCCTGTGGTAGCTACGTGTGGCTCTGGGGTCACTGCCTGCCATGTGGCTCTGGGGGCATACCTCTGTGGCAAACCAGATGTTGCTGTGTACGATGGGGCCTGGGTGGAATGGTACATGAGAGCACAGCCTGAAAATATTATTTCTGAGGGAAAGGGGAAGACTGTGTAGTGAGCTGCTTCATCTCTTAGTCATAATAATCTGCCTTGAAACAGGATTTGGGAAAAGCTGAGCTTGTGTGTTCCTGGTTAAGTGTCATGAGGTGAAGGTGTTGGGGAACATGTATGGACACATGGTGCTTTGGCACTTTCGCCTTCCCCAGTCCTTTAGGAGCATAAAGATAACCTGGGCAGCCTGCTCTAGGTGACCATGCGTGAGCAGGTGGGTTGACCAAGATGATCTCCAGAGCTCTCTTCCAACCTCAGCCATAATGTGATTCTGTGTCCTCGTTACAGTTTCATATGGAAAGGAGAGAGTGCTGGTGGCAGTGTGGGAATGTAACTGAGTCAAGCCAAACTTATGTCTCAAGGCATTCACCATGTTTAGTCACAGGGTGGTCATTTTGTATAACTGTGCCTCATGGTCTTACTCTCTGCCTCTATCCTAGAAGCCAGCCATACATATCAGGGCTGTTTTGGGTGAAAAGTCCAGGAAAAAAACATAAAAGCTTTTAAAGGAGAAAATGTGGCTTCCAAGTTGGCATTCATTGAGGTTAGAGATTTAGTTTACATTTCTTCTTGAATTTGGATTCTTAACTGCAATGTATATGCTTAGCCGATTTTGTACCCCCATGGTTCAAAATCCCTCCTCCCCTCACCCCCCCTCCCAAAAAAAAACAACAAAAACCACAAAACAAAACCTGGAGTTTACAAAAGAACAAATAAACATTTGTTTCAAGGTCTTTCTGCTGAATTGAACTTATCTAAGTGTTGCTTGGCTGAATTCTTTCCATGGAATTGTCTAGGTTATTCGCATGAGATGTTTTCCTCTTCAGTGAGTAGAGAGATACTTCTCTTATTCTCAAGGAACTTTTTGGACCTGGAAAGATAATGGTATGCCTTCTCTCTTGGGTATTTTTGCCATCTTCCTCCTTACAGTGCTTGCTTTTTTGTTTTTAAACTCCATGTTAGTCAGTCTCAGTTCTGTTCCTTAAATACTGAATGTCAGTTCATGTAGTGAAAATTGGACTGTACGGGTGTCATGTCCTGTCAGTGGAACCTTAAGGGGAGGGAAAAGAGTGACCAGATTTACTCTTCTCAATGAGTGTTCCCATTCTTTCCATGAGGTTTACCGTGCAACCTTAAAAACCTTAGTGCAACTCTAACCTAGAGCAGAATAGCTCAAAATGGCAAGATTCTTTTTTAACCCCATAACAATTGCCTTATATTTGAGAGTTGAGATCTCCCTAGGCATCCCTGCCAATGTTCAACAGTTTGCTTTACGTAGGATTTTCTCCCTTTAAAAAAAATAAATAAAATAAAAAGCCTGCACCAATTGTGGCTCACGGGTAACTGAGGTTCTGTTCTTGGGTATGCACCAACATGTGCCTGTTGATATCAGAGATGATGTGGTCATGCTTTCCAGTGAATGCTTATAGTCACAGATTTGCAGGGTCCCTACCAAGGCATTAAATCCAGCAGCTGGGCACAGCTCCATTGGAGAATGGTTATTCTCTGTATCTGCTTTGACTTATGTTCCCTGGCTTACATGGACATGAGCTCCATTTTTGTGGATCTCCTGTGGAGTTTAGAATAATGCTATTCAGATGATTTCTTCCTTTTTCCTGTCCATCCACACACATTCTGACCCTTTTCCACCACGCTGCCCACCCCCCACCCCCTCCCCAACTTTCAGTGGTTGAAAACATTAAATTTCCTTAGTTGCATTTCCTCTAGCTGCTTAGCTCCTTAGGATCTTGGGGCTGACACTACAGCAAGTGTTGAGTATACAGAGTGCACAGAAGTCTGGAATGAGTTACCTTTAAGGAGGCAGAGCAAGACACAGATTTGAATGATCTAATGAAGCTTTATCTTTGCCAGCTTCCATTTAGCTCTTTGGGATTAAACTTCCCCAAAGAGCTTGTTTTTGCAGGTTGCATCTTGAAAATTGTGAAGGCTTACCATTCTGGATCAGCTTCTGATCTGACTGGCTGTTTAATTTCATTCTTCCTGCTGGGGAAAGATTTTATACTCTACCTCTTTATGGATTTCTCCACCCATCTAATTGCCTTGTTTGCAAAGGCTGGTAGCAACACTTTGCTTTAATCCAAGTGGAGTAATTTTCTAGCAACTGTTTCCTGAAGTAGAAAGGGAGGAACTGGTCCACATACCATGTAGGACATCTGATGCTTTTTCCAACTGATGGCACTTGAAAAAGGCTTCTTAAGCTGAAGTGTGGTATTGAGATAAAAATGGAAGGATAAGCACTGGTGTGGATCAGCTGGTAGGTTTTAAACTCTCTGTGGGTGGGCCTCCCAGTATGAGCAACAAGAACCCTGCTTTTTAAGGCACCTTAAATATATACCTTAAATATATTTGTACAGACGGTGTTGTCTAATATGTAATCCTGTAACAGGTCTTGGCCTCTGACATTTCTTCAGGATTTTTAGCTTTTCACTCCACCAGTGTCAACGGTTTGTGGGCTGGTTTGGCCCATAAAAGCATGACAACCAGCCAAGCTTATGTGTGGTAGGTCATGAAGGTTTAACTTTCTGGGTGTGGTGGATTTAGTGTGGCATATTTTGTCAATGTGTACAAACGGGCAAACAGGAGTGCTGTGCCTGCCATGCTTCTCCATGAAAATGTGCTTCTTAGTGAGAATGGATGCATTCTTTCAGCGTTCATCATTCAAAATAGATGCAGGGGGCTAGCTTTGTCTTTTGTCCTTTCCAAGTATCTGGTACACTTCTGTGCTGCCCTTGTTTTTTTTTGGGACAGAGCAGTCCTTGGTGTTAGTGGGAATCTGCTTCCTCTTGATCCTGATTTCTTTCCTCTATCGTGTGTCAGGCAGAGGTTTCTGGTGCAGCCCAGTAAGTCACCCAGAGATGACAAAATGAAAGATTTCCCTCTCCCCATGCTCTGTGTTTCGATTGCGTGACTCTATGGCACCCAGCAGGGTCCTTCCCCTCTCTGGCAAGTGTGCCAAGACTTGCAGAACTCAAGTACTCTTTTCCCTGCTGCCTTTAGAATTACAAAATCTTCTCAGCAGTTTTTCCGCTTCCCAGCTTTCAGCAAATCTTTTACCAAGCACTTAGCTTAGCTTTGATTTCCCCTCTCAGGAGGAACAGAGAACTTCTTCCCCATACCAAGATATTTTGTGTTTGGGGTATATGCCCTGTTACATCACATACCAAAACTCTGTCCCAGACAGTCTTCTGATGTTTTCCCTCCCTTTAGCTGAGATCTGTTCTCACACTGCAAAGAACTAGGAACATTATGGGGACTGAGACAAAGTTTTCAAAGCCTGGAGACTGTAAAAGCCTATTTTGAGCCATAACAGATGCTTCTGGACATATGGAACAGCTGAGGGGACTTGCACCAGGACTAAAAATGTTCTGTGGATCTTTATGTCTCTGACTCAGTGGGTGGGTTTCCTATGGAACTGGAAACAGGGAAGGGGAGAAGTGGAGATGAATGCAAATCATCAATGTTTATAACTCTTCTCTGGAAAATTTACTATTGGGAAAGGGGAATAGCATATCTTGTGTAAGATAGTGTTCCTGGTGGATGAGAAATAGCCTAAAAATCAACCCTGATATGGGAAGAGGGTCATGTTGACCTGTGGCTAACTTCAGACTTGGGCTTTTCCAGCTCTACATAAATTGGAGAATTTGAGGTCAATGTGTAAACTTTTTTATTGGTATTTTTTACTGTCTGTAATGCTTTTACAGACAGAAAAAGCAGCTTTGGACTTATGAACAAACAGTCTGGTCAAGGAAAAACTCTGTGCCTCTTTCAGAGCACAGATCAGCACTGGGAGTTGGAATATCCCCAATCCTGCAGGGATGAGACCATGGTGATTATGGCTTGGATGTGCTCCACACCTGGCAGCGTAGCGGTGTGTGCATTCTGTGGAGCAGTAGTAAAGGAAAGGAAGAGGAAGCACTGCAGCTGCCTGGTAAGTCCACTTGTGGATCTGAATTTAGTGGGAAAGGAAAATCATAGAACCACGGAATCATTAAGTGTGGAAAACACCACTAAGATCACCCAGTCCAACTGTCAGTCCATCCCCACCATGCCCACTGACCTTGTCTTCAGTGCCACATCCACCTGGTTCTGGAACACCTCCAGGGATGGTGACTTCACCTCCCTGGGCAGCCTGTGCCACTGCAGCACCACTCTTTCTAAATTTTTCTTAATATCCAATCTGAACCTCTCCTGTCACAATTCAAGGCCGTTTCTTCTCATCCTATTACTATTATCTTGGAGAAGATGCCAACCTCCACCTTGCTATAACTTTCTTTCAGATCATGAGAGTGATAAGCTGAGTCTTCTCCTGACTGAACAATCCCAGCTTCCCTCAACTTCTCCCCATAAGACTTGTGCCTCAGACCCTACCCAGCTTCATTGCCTTGCTCTGGACACACTCCAGGGCCTCAATGTCTTTATTCTAGTGAGTGGCTAAAAACTGAATGCAGTACTTGAAATGCAGCCTCACCAGTGCCAAATACAGAGGGACAATCACCTCCCTGCTCCTGCTGGCTGTGCTATTTCTGGTACAAGCCATGATGCCATTTGTCTTCTTGGCTACTTGGGCTCATATTCAGATGGCTGTTAACTAGTAACCCCAGCTCCTTTACCTCTGAACAAGCATTCTGTCACATATGGAGGTTCTCCTCACCTTCTAGGAACATTACTGTGTCCCTCACACGCACCTCCTGCTCCATTTCATCACACATTTGCAACACAGCTCCACCTTTAATAGGGATTAAGCATAAACAGTTCTCTAACGGCAATCCTACAGTCTTATGTTCCTCACCTTGTCTTCTTTACCCCTGCCACCTTCTTCCCTGGCTGCTTCTGTTCAATGCTACTGCACTGTTTCACACTTGACTTCCCTGTGGGCCATTTGTTCCCCCACAAACTTTCCCAAATCCCAAAGCAGTGTCACTGTCTCTTCCCACTAATGACCACTGCATGAGCAATGGTAATCACTGTTACCTGCAGAGGTCTGTCTTGGTCCTCCCATCTTTTCTGGTCCTAGCCCACAACTAGGTGTTATTTACACACTATTCTATACACAGGTACATTGCTCAAAAGAACTGGAGAAAGATCAGCTCTCCTGCATGCCATGGGACTTTCCTCTTACTGGTCCAACATGCCTGCCTCAGCTGGCAGTCAAACTGAGCTCTGCTGGTTACAAGTGAACTGTCTTCCTCCCACCACCATGTCCCATGTAGGGGTTTTCCTTTGCCCAGTTTGCTGTGGGTTTAGTGGCAGGCATCAGTGTTACTTGCTCTCCCCCTATGAGAGGAGATGGTTTCTTCTCCAGTGCCTCAAGCCACAGTGTGTTCATTATTAAATGATCACGCGGGCTGAAACCCAGATGTGATTGCAGTCTGCCTGAGTGGTGACACTGCCTATGCTGACATATGGTGATTCTTTTTCCTACTGATGCTCCAAAGCTCAACAGTTCCTAAGAGCAGCTTTGCAGATTCAGTGATGCATCGCATACCATGTACTCAGCTGGACTCTTCAGGCTGTGATGTATGTGCACTGAATGCTGCAGTGTCTGCGGCTTTCTGCAGCTTTTCACAGCAAGCCTGCTGGCTGCTGCTCACCTTACCCCTTCCCATTTTACCTTCGTCCTTGTTCAGGCCCACTACCTATCTACACAGTGGCTGCCCAGCTTTCCCTGCCCCTGTTCTGTCTGTGCAACTGGTCCCTGTTGTGATCAGCTTTGTATTTGCTGGGGCTTTATGACATTGCATAGTGATGTTGCTCTCTATAAGATCCTGATTGCTGTTGTTTCCATCTCTGTGCAAATGCTTTGCATGTAGTTACCATCAAAGCAGGGAGAACAGCCATTTATTATTTTTCTATTTCTTTTCTGTCCCATTGCTTAATTTTAATGGACCTTAATAAGGGCAGCTCAGGATTGTGTCTGGTGATGATGTGCAAATCAGGCTCTTATTTAGCCCACCCCAACTACTCATTATAGCATTTCAATTGGTAACTCACCCTGGACTGTCTTCTTCCTAAAAGAGATTTTCTCTTACTACAGGAAACTCCCTCGCCTGAGGGAGTTCCAGTAAAGCTCATGCTGTATAATACAGAAAACAAGGGATGGGGTTGATGTACCTTGACCTCTATTCGTAGTTACTTGTTACTACTTCAAGTTGAACTACTTGCCTTTCACCCCATTGCCCTGGAATGAGCGAGTGTTGGCTACAGATGAAGGCTAGCACTGATGGAAAAAGGTGTGCTCTGAATACAGACCATCCCTGCCCCATAAGCAACAATGGCATGGGAGAGATTGTAGAAGGAAGGCATCAAAAACAAGGGATTGGACCTAAAATGGAGAAAGAGACTGAGGGGCTGTGAAACAGGCTTGGATGAAAGGGAGGCGAGTTAAACCCTTGATAGAAAAAGGAACAAAACAAAGGCAGGGCAGATTTCTTTGAGGTGAAGATAAGGGGCAGTAGGCTGCCACCTTCAACCGCTGCAGTCATATCAGGGAGCCACAGTCCTCTGTCTCTGCTGCAGCTGTTGCCAGAACTGACAGAATCTCGTGTTCCTAACACACCAGGGTGTAATGCAAAGCTCTCAGATATGCCATGACTCGACTCAGAGCTGGAGGTAGGGAGTTAACAATCTCACAGCCCAGAGCTGTGTTGTACTGTGTGATGCTTCAGCTCAGGTTGGTGATGGTCTGAGCATCCGTGATGTCTGCTGCTGCTCAATGGAGAGTGGCCCAGCGTCTGGGGACTAATTTAATAATGGACCTGCTCCATGCAAATAGGAAAAAAAAAAAAGTTAACTATAGAGCTGGCAAGCTCTTGATATAAATTAAAGGAGATCCAAAGTTATTTGAATTTACACTCTGCGGCAGCTGAATTGTTCATGTGCCTAAATTAGCTATAGGTCAGCAATTTCAAAACCTTTTCCTTGTTACCCTCTCTTCCTCCCAGTCCCCTTTGCATTCCTGCACAGGAGCAAAGTACACAATTATACCATCTTTGTCAAGAGAATTCTGGGTAATTTGGTGGAAGGGTAATGCTACACTCATGTTCTGTGATGCTAAAAGGGAGCAATTTTTCAGCAAAAGAAAAGAGAGAATGAAGAAAAGATAAGAAATGTGAGTAAAACATGATCTTTGTCTTTTTTCTACTCTCTTCCCCCTGGTAACCCCCACCTCAAAAGACCCATGATCTAGGTGAAAGAACAAAGTGTCTGCAGGGCGCAATGGTGTTTCTGCAGTGCTGCATTGCCCTGGCAAGGAGGAGCCACAGTATCGCTTTAGGTGAAGGAAGACTCTGGGCCACATTCAGGTGAAACATCAGCCTTTCCTTTCCATCCCCAGTGTGCTTCAGCTGCTGGCAGGCAGGTTGTGTTTAGGTAGGAGAGGGAAAAGCAGTGCTGCTGGAGAAAGAACTTAATTCAGGTCATGTGTGTGCCAAGGAGTGCATTTGAACAGAGTCCTGTGGGTATGAGCTGCTGAGCTCCATGCTTGACTTGGCAGGAGGAGTGGCAGAGGCAGGGCCGTACTCAGCAAGGATCAATTGGCACATTGGTATCAGCATGTGGTATGCCTGGGGAAGAGGTAAAGATCCATGCAGAGCAGGGTTAAATTCTGAGCTCTCTGCAGCCAAGACAGCATCAGAGCTGGGAAGTAGCCAGTGGTCTCTGTCTGGAATGGTTTGTGGCAGTAGGACCATACCGGGGGGCAGGGGGGAAGGGGAACATTAGCTGAATCAGCGACTCTTCTAAGTCAGAAGAAAAATTATTCCTGCCCCCCTGCCAGCACTTCATGCAGATCCAAGATATTGTTCCCAGAAGAGTCCCTACATATGTTAGCAAGAAGACAACTGTCTGCACATTTTGCAGCAAGAGCAGCGTGGCAACTGACGCAGCACTGTGCTGTGAGCCTGGGGTAATGTATCTCCTGAAGGGAAAGCTGTGGAGTGCAGTGCTGACGGGCTTAATCTGCTGACTGCCAGAGATCAGAGTCCTTCTTTCTGACTCCAGGGAAGCTTGCCTGCAAGATCCACGGCTCAAAGCAAGCAAACGACTAGCTGTAGAGTCAGGGTTATGTATTACAACATCCCCTTTTGCTGGGACAGCAGGCTGGAAAAACTACAGTTCCCAGCACCCCTTTTGTGCGTTTTCCTGCAAACTACAGTTCCCAGAACCTTTTCGTGAGACAGGGAGAGTGTTCATGGAAGTAAATGCTAAGGAATTTTGCATAACACTCCATACTCTCAAAGTGCTGCCCAGCCTTCAGTTAATGTAAACTGAAAGAGAGGAAAAGCCAGGGAGCGTTGAGGCTCTGGTTTTGCCCACCCCTAAATAACTGCAGCACGGAGCATCCTTCTCCCACTGGAGCCTCCCTGGGTAGATGTAGGGAGGATTCTTGCCCCTAAAGAGAACACGGCTGCTGCGGAAGGAGAGCAGACAAACTACAGATCCCAGCATTCCCTAGCAGGCAGCACCTGCGGCAGTCCCTCCATGCCAGGGGGGGTGAGGGTGTGGATGGAGGGCGGGGAAGAGATGAAGGGCGCTGTGGGGCTGCGCTGCGGCTGGGACCCATCCCCCATTGATGCCCAGGCCAAGTGGGTGAGGCTCAATGTGGGGGGCACCGTCTTTCTTACCACCAGGCAGACCCTGTGCCGGGAGCAGAAATCTTTCCTGTGTCGCTTGTGCCAGGGAGAGGAGCTGCAGTTGGACCGGGTAAGGCAGCTGGGTTGCCTCCTGCACCATGCTCCTCTGAGCACGGGGAGGGGTGGAGGGCTGGAGTCAGACCCCAACAGCTGTAGGAGAAACCCAGAGGAAAATACCTTAGCTTTCTCCCCTTCTCCCAGGAAGAATTGTCTCTTGCTGGATCCCACCTGACCGTGTTGTAGCCCAGCACCTAATTTCCCCACCTAGGAAAAACAAGGTCACCTCCCCTCCACCCCTTCTGCTCCATCACCCCAGATGCCCTGGGGGTACCTCTCAGATGTACCTGCCAGACTCAACCTTTTCCCCTATGAGACGTCCCTGTTCCCTCACACCAGGCCTGTATGCATGGTTGCAGAAGGAGCCTGAGGTCAGGCTTTTTGGCTTTCTTAGCTGGTTTGGTCTGTACTGAGATGGGCATTCTCTGCATAATAATGCAGGAGTTAAAATCCAAGTGAAGCTGTCTTGGCTACAGTCTCTCTATAGCGTATCTCAGGAGAGTGAATTGCAGATGGGTGCAGGTCAAGATGCCCCATGTTTTTTCACCTTGTGGTCTACCTCTTGTTGCTAGGATGAGACTGGTGCATACCTAATAGACCGGGACCCTACTTACTTTGGGCCCATCCTGAATTTCCTCCGTCACGGGAAGCTGGTCCTGGATAAAGATATGGCTGAAGAGGGTGAGTCTTGGAGCTCAGAAGCTTTTCACTTATCCACTGCTGAAGCAGCACCATAGGATTTTTAGTTGACCTCCGTGTCTCTCATTATCCTTCTGAAGATTGGTGTGGGAGATTTGAGGCTATCCCTGCAGCTCTTGGAAAACGTGTTCCCTTCACTAAGTGGGAATGCAGCAGGTGAAGAAGACACCCTGCATGTACAGAGGCTTTATGGCTGTTAGTTGAGCAGAGGTGTCACTGAGATGGAAGCAGACTGGATCTCTTATCCTCGATAAGCAGTTTTGTTACCTGTTCCTGGTACACTTTTAACCATGCTTTGTGACTGAGGTTTGTGTTAATGACTGAGTGTTTCTAATTAGGTGTGAAAACCCAGAAGACCAAGTAGACCAACTGACTGTAATAAACCCCATAATTAATCAGTGACATGTAATGTATGCTAATAGTGCTCTGATGGGTTGTGGGCTGTAGCAGTTCCAGTGGAACAAGCCAAACAAACCAATCCCTCATTTGATGTTGACAGGGAGTCCAATAGGATAACTCAATAACATCATCATGGTGTTACGAGCCAGCGATCCCCAATGCCTCATTATTTTTTGGATGTTAGGAACTAACAAGCAGCCAATTTCAAAGACAGGCTGTGTTGTCCAGCCCTTGCCAAGCACAGTTTCTGCAGGTTCATTAGCCTTCTTGCCTCTCTTACTTATTTTTACCAAGAAGTGTTTTATTCAAAATCATTTTATGAGTTATAATGCAAAAATTGTATAAATGTAATAAACAGGATTCAGAGATTTTCCTTACTTGTCACTGATTGTCACCCTTGGGTCAGACAGAGTTCATCCAAGGCTTTTAACACCAGAACTGAAATGTAAACAGGTGTCTTGTTCTGTTCACAGCTTATCTGTTGCCTTTTGCTCCTGCCACAGTCAGACTGGCATGAAACCAACCCGTTAGAGGGTTCATGCCTGAATGAGGGACTCTGAATGGGTCTGAGTGCTCAGGTAGAGAAGGATCAAACCCCCACCAGTTCTGTCTGCATGCTGATTTGAGAATGCTGGTTCCTGGCCTTCTTCCCCTCACTAACCCACTGAGAACCCACCTCCCTTTCCCTGATGGCTTATTAGCAAGCAGGAGTGTGTCAGGAGAGGTGAAAGATGCAGATACCATGCAGAAAAAAATCAAAACAGTTCTGTTTGCCTGTTTAGTGATGAAGCACAGTTGAGAGAACCAAAGACTGAAGTCATACAGGGCTGCAACTCTAACTGGCCCCGGAGGAAAGATTAAATTTTCTGGGGTTTTTTGCTGGAAAAATCAGAAAAAGTTGTAGTTCTCTGCCTTACAAAGAGGACCTGAACAAAGTGTTAACTAGTGGTCACTGAGAGCATGGATCCTACATTTATTCTCCTTGTCCTGTAATCTAAAAGTTGATTTTGGACTCTCAGGGAAATCCTCCTCTTCCTTGGGAATATATTAGCAGACCTTGACACCGACCATCACTGTTTCTGTAGTAGTAGACAGTGTAAAGAAACTGGGGTGAGCAGTAGAACATAACACAAGAGAGCCAGTGCACAGTTCTCTGCAGTAAGGGTTTCAAGCAACAGGAACCTGTTAAAGTTCTGAGCAAGGACTGTGTATTCCATCCAAGGAACATAACCTCGAGAAGTGTACTTAGAGTTGTTTCTTTGGCTTGCAAAACAATTTGTTAACTTTGTGGTTTGTCATTTTTTCTTAGGGATCCTGGAAGAAGCAGAGTTCTATAACATAGGCCCTTTAATCCGGATAATTAAGGATCGACTGGAGGAGAAGGACTACACAGTGACTCAGGTATGGTGGAAAATGGTAAACAAAGATAGTGAAGGAAGGAGGAAATGCTGGAAGAGAGAAGTAAATCTAAAGGGAGAGCAGATGTGGGAGAGGCAGCAAGGAGTGGAAAGAAGCAACTAATTAGAGTTTATATGCTAATCTCTGTTTAGCAAAATCTTGCTTGGGGACAGGCTAACACCAATTTAGTCACTATAAACAAGTTCTACATTTGTTTTGCAGCTCCTGAGGTAGTGTTGGATGTAGCCTCTGTAACAGAATTGGCTTCTGGAAGAAGCCTGCCAGTTGCTGTGGGATATGGGAAGATATTTGTGGTGAGAGAGAACAGTTGTTGAGGGAAGGACTACTCTGGTATGGGGAGTCCTGAGAATGTAATCACAGTGAAGAATATGGGGATACTTGTAGAGAATCCTGAAGGAAACAGGTGAAGAAACGTCTGTAGAAGAGAAGTGCAGTAAATGAAGCACAAGGAATCAATCCTGTGGCTCAGTCACACCTTGTCTTGGCTAATAACCTTTTCAAAACTCCCTTCTGGGAATCTTGACTAGTGTTTCACTTTTCATCATCTGCTTTAGGATGTAAGCCTCCAGCAATGCAGCCACTTTGTGCCTGCAAAACCCCATCAGCATTTGTGGCATTTGTATAAATGACTTTTAATGACAGATGCAAACTCCCAGTTGGAAAGAGCCAGTAACTTCTGAGGACATTGCAAGAAGCTCTCAACTCAGTCCCTTCTCTCCAAAAGTGATAACATTGTTCTTGCTCCCCAAAACAGCACAGTACAAGGCTTTGTTGTGGTTTCCACCCTATCTTTAATCTGGGACATGGTGAAAAGGATAGGTCTGTGAAGAAGGGGTGCTACCTCTTCCTTCTGCATGTGGGCATTTGACCTCTGTCAACACCCTTATCTGCATTTTTTTTTTTCTGTCAGGTGCCTCCTAAACATGTCTATCGTGTGCTACAGTGCCAGGAAGAGGAGCTCACTCAAATGGTTTCCACTATGTCAGATGGATGGCGCTTTGAGCAGGTATGGGGAGGATAGAGGAGGAGGGTGAGGACTTGTCTTTTGGAATTCAGATGGATGGCTGTATGGATACCATACAGACCCCAGTCAAGGCTGAGAATATTGGGTCAGTTGCTGATAATGCTGCCACACCTACTGTCTCCTGCCTCTTCTCTTGAAGCTTAGAGGACATTCCCTGTTCTCTGCACTTACTCAGCCTAGTTATAAGGCCTTTCGACTGGGGTCAGGGACTGGAGTCCTATTGCGTGATGGGCTTTCTCCCTTACTCCCTAGGTGAAGTGGAAGTTTGCAGTAACGTGTTTGTCATCGTTTCTCTTATCCTCTCTAGCTTGTGAACATTGGTTCATGCTATAGCTATGGGAATGAGGATCAGACGGAGTTCCTGTGTGTGGTCTCCAAGGAACTGTACAACTCTCCCAGTGGTGTGAGCTCTGAGCCCAGCCACAAAGCCAAGGTGAGACCAACTTCACTATGTCCTTTCTCCTATTGCCTATGAAACAGTTTGCTCTTGTTCATCCTCTCTTCCTTTCTTTACTGTGATCATGGAGCACCCAGTAGTGAAATAGATGGTGATATACAGGGTCTTTTGGTGTTGTTCAGCACCTTGATGTTATACCCATGGCCCAAAACAAAGAATGTGTGTGTTCCAAGTGGTGGTGCCTAGCTATATGTGGCGGATAGCTTTACCAAGTGACCCTCGCACTCCTCATGCTTCTCTAATATCCCACTCATGCCTCCACATAACCATGCTGTGTGTGTGTCACTCTGCCATTAGGCTGTGAATTCCCCGAAGATTCTGCAGCATTCTCATTCCTTGTTGAGTCCCATCTAAGGGACAGGAGGTCACTTGCTCCCCTTTGGAGGGAAGGACAGGAACATGTGGCATTGCATGACATCCTGTAGACACCTAGATACTAGAAGGAGCACTAGCAACTGATGGAAGCTCTTGAGCAACAGGATCACAACACTTGTCAGGATTGCCCTTAGATGATGCTATAGAAGAAGACAAGTCTCTTTGCCCCCTGACCCAGAGCTGTCTTCTCTGTGAGGAGAGGTCCTTTTCTATTTCAGCATCATGACCATCGCTTTATGCCCTTGTGTGTCAGCAAGAACTGCCATGGCTCATCTTGCAAGTGTTTCCACTCTTTCTTCCCTTTGTCCTGCATGCTGGCCCGCAGAGCACAGAGGATGACGTGGAGGAGGAAGAGCAGGAGATGCAGGAGGAGGCAGAGGCAGAAGCAGAAGAGAAAGGTGCAGCAAATCCTTGAGGAAAAAATAGACTAACCCCCAAGCATAGACCCATCCACCCTCCTGGTGAGAACTCACAGCTAGCAGCAGGGAAGAACTAGGGCACGTGTGGGGTGGAGGGGAAGTCCTCCCTGGGAGCAGGAGTCTCTCTGGAGATAAAGTTCATAGGGATTACTTGTTACCTTGGCTGCTGCTTTGTGTTTTTAACTCGATGGTTTATTTATATTATATTTTTATTTGCAGACTGTCCATGTACCGGACACTCCCTCCTGCTCCCCTCCGTCTCCATCTCTGCACTGTCACCTGCCTGGGACATCCTACCCTATTCCCCATCCTCCAGCATCTTCCCCTCTGCTCTCTTTGCCCCTCACAGTCTCTCCCCAGCAGACCAGGTTCCCATCTCCCCTCCCAAACCCAAGATTCCGTGTGCTCCCTGCTCAGGGCCCCATCTCTCTCTGCTCCTCACTTTTACTCCTCTGCAGGTATGTTACCTATCTGCACTCTCAGATCCTGCCAGTTTGAGCTCTGCATGAGTGACTCACATCCTTCCCTCTTGTGGATAAAGTCCTGGTTTGTAGAGCTTGGGGAGGGGGAAAGCAGGGGGAGGTTGAGTCATTCCTAAGGTGGCTTTTCTGATTCTCATCATACGTGTGCCTTCATTTGCCAAGCAGATCTTACAGCTCTGGACTGGAGGCTCTGGCAGCAACAGGGAAAGTGCAACCGGGAGTAAGGAGGAGGGCTGGGGAAGAATGCAAAGCAGGCAGGGGTGGCACATGGGAACGCCTACCGTGTGGCTGCCTGCCATGCATGCCAGATCACTTCTCTTGATTACCATCCTTAACTGCAACTTCTTTGCACCTCCCTGCTCATGCTTCCCTGGGCTTCCCCCCCCCCCCCCACCTCTGTGACAGTGCAGTGGCGGAGGGTGGTGGAGATGCAGTGGAAGCTATGGGTCCCAGCTCCAGATGTTCCTGCAGCTACGCTTGAAAGGGGCCTTTGCTCTCTGTCCTACTGAGACAGGCTGCCCATCTGCAGCTGAGCAAAGCAAGCTTTCACAGGAGGACCCCTCTCTCTAGCTGGAAAACAGATTTCTTGTTGAACTGGTGGTGCTCAGTGCCACTTTCCAACGTAATGGGGGACACTTGTTAGCTGGATGGCATTTCTCACTTCCTCTGTTCAAGAGCCTCCTTGTTCATGGCCGTGGGACCTGAGTGTGTGTTAAAAAGGCAGTGTGTGTTAATCACAGACTTCTCCCTCTTTTTTCTCTTTCCCCACCAGGCTCAATCCTTTTCCTTCTTCCTTCCCTTTTCCTTTTTCCCTTTTCCTTTCCTTTTTCTTTATATCTTGTTTCTGCTGTCATGTGCTCTTTCCCTTTTCCTGTTTCTTGTCCTCCCCTATATGTTCAATTGATTTTTTTTTTATTTTATTTTATATAATTTCTTTGATTTGGTTTCTCTCTCTCTCTCCTTCTCTAGCTGTTACAACCCAGAGGCCTGAGGATGTGATCCTGACACTACGCTCCAGCCTTTTAATTTCTGCTTGATATCTTTATTTTTGTACGGTAGGATATGACAGCCCCTTGTGCTGCAGTGACACCCGCAGCCCCCTTCACTCTCCACACTCAGCTATTGACTTTTACAAACTCATCTCTTCCCAGAGGGGGGGGGTCAGATGCTCCAAGGAGAGCTGCGGGGGCTGGATCCCCCTCCCATGCCTAGCAGAACGGCTGTCTTTAGTGTCACAGTGGCCCCTGCTGGGGACATCAGTGATCAACCACTGCAGAACTTTGCTCCCTTCCCGAAAACCAACGTGGTGGCATTTGCATTAGGACCACTCCTTACCCTTTCACGGTTGCAGGCAACTAGTCTGGTCTTTTGCCCAGAGGGCAAATGCAGTGCTTCTGCTTTTTTTTTTCTCGGTCACCTGCGCTACTGGTGGAGTGTCCCTGTTCTGGGTGTCACCTTGCTGGTGTCTCACTCCCTGTCCCCCTAAATATTTCTATATTGGATGGGTGAGTGGAGGCAGGTGTGTGCTGCTTGGGTATTTGTTGGGGATGCACTGGCAGCTGACAGAAAACCGGTAGGGCAAGAGCATCCCTGCCTCAGGGAGCCAGGGGTTCGCTTCACTGCTGTGTCTGAAGATGCCAGGTTGTAGCTCCTAAATAAATTTCACATTTTCTTCCTCCTTGCTGCCTCTCATTTTCAGGTGGTAGAAATTTGGTGTTGGGGGGCTGGACAAAAGGATTGATCACCTGGAGTCATCAGAAGTTGAGCCTGCCTTCTGGGCACTGGGGCATCTCCTGCTGCATTTGTGCTTCATCCCCATGCAGGTGGAGCTACAGAGCAGGTTTTGCTAATTGCTGTCTCCACCCCTAAATTACAACAATGAAGACCGTCTATCTAGATGACACGTTGACCCTGCTGGGTCTGGGACATAGCTGGGAGGGAGGGCAGTGTTCTGGGAACTTATGCCAGTTTGCCAGTGCCAGGACTGGAGTTTGGCCAAAAAGATCCAAACCCCAGAAGAATTTATAACAGAATAATTGTAGAATCACTGAAGTTGGAAAAGACCTCTAAGATTATCTAGTCTGCCTGTCAGCCCATCCCCACCATGCCCACTGACCGTGTCCTGAGTGCCACATCCACACGGTTCTTGAGCACCTCCAGGGACAGTGACTGCACCACCTCCTTGTGCAGCCTGTGCCACTGCAGCACTGATCTTTCTGAGAAGAAAATTTTTCCTAATATTAAACCTGGTGCAACTTGAGGCCATCAGCTCTTGTCCTGAATAGTAGACAATTACAAATGAAGTTAGAGCAAAAAAAAAAATCCAAATTATTTTTATTTTTATTTCCAGAGTGGACATATAATATATACACATACCTACCTATGCATATATATATATATGTACACATATCTTTAGTAAAAAACAACCAAACCCATAGCAGCCACTTCTTAAAGCACTGTGCCCCTAAGCCTTCTCCTTCACCTCCTGGATAATCTAAGCCAGGATTCTGAAGCAGCTGAGAATCCTTCATGTTAATGGTGTTCAGAAGGGCTGAAGGGAGAGAATAGAAGGGTGCTTTAATAGTTTTACCACGGGCCTGGGATAGTCTGAGGGGATCCAAGAGCAGCAGCTGGGTGCTGCTCCAGCAGGGAGGCTCTGAATGATGTTGGACTTCATGTACAGGAGTCACTGAGATGTGAAGAGTTGCCTGGTGGAGCTGAACAGCACATGCCAGCTAAGAAAATAAGCAATTAGGGAGATGGAAGAGGAGGAGTGATGGGAGGGAAAGGGGGAAGAAGGACAGGCAGCAGGAAGGAGGAGGGAGGGAGGTTGATTTTACAGTTACTGGAATCTCTAACTACATCAGTCACATTTTTTTTCAGCAGACGTTCCAGCATAAGACTGTGGCTGAATCACATGGTTCATGGAAGGTTCAGCTCTTCTTGTACTTAGACTTGCGGGTATGCCTGCTTTCCACTGCAGTCCCCACTATAAGCTTCTTTTCCCACCCTGCTCAGAAGAGCGCTGTGGGGCTGACAACATCCCATACAGGAACTCTTTCTTTGAGAGGCAAATGATTAAGGTCAGGAATGAGTGCCATTTGTGAGCGTAGATCTAATGTGGAGAAAGAAGAGGTGCACGTTTCTCAGCTCATGGTTTGGTTCATCCAGCCCAGAACTTGAGTGATCCTGGTGTACACTCCATAGTAATTTGGACGCCCACACCCCGTTCCCCAGCTGACCAAACCAGCCAGAAACCACCTGCCACTGGGCTCCTCACAGGCTAGTGGACCTCCAGAATCACCCTAGAGAAAAGGAAAGAAAAATGGTGTGATGGTGACCCACCAGATTGTCCTACTATGTTTTTCATTGGCTTCAGAGTCCCTCTGCATGTATCTCCTCAACTCATGTCTGGGCCATCCACCACACCTCTTATGCCTTAGACAGATGTCAGAACTGTCTCCTGTGCAAACACTTTATGTATTGCTGCATTCTTTCAGCATGCAAATCCCTCCCCCTTAGCCAGCTTCCAGGCAGCTGGCAGATCTATTGTCTCCTTCTGTTCCATGAGGCATTTGCAAATACATGGAGAGCAAGTAAGCTAGTGGAACTTAACAGGATATCCCGAGGGATGGGAAACAGAGGAATTGCTTGAGATAAATTGACTAATGATGAACATGTTGGTTACTGTGTCTGACAGATGCTAATGAAATGAGAGGGGAAGAGACTGATGTAGACACGTGACTTGGAAGCGGGAAGTAAAGAGTGGAAAATGGGCTGTAATGAGAAAGTGAGAAGCTTCAGTATGTTTGGATCCTGTCTAAGGCAAAGATATTGTGAAGATGTTGTCCAGGGAGCTGTTTTAGGCCACTGAGATCAGAAGAATGACTGAGGAGTCAGGTGTTTTATAAACTTCTCACCCTCTTTTCAGGCTATGGAGTACATTTGGAAGTCTGGGACATGGTTCATCTGTGCTACCCACCCTGCTCCCGCAATCCCACTGTCACCTGGCAGGCATCCTTCTTGCCCTTGTTGTATCCAGCACAGAGCATCCTGGGAGAAATCATGTAGTGATAGGCCTCGCTGCAGATGTCCTGCTGGATGATCTGCACATCCACCTTCTGCAGGATATTGCTAATGTGCCCTGGGGGTAGAGCACCAAGAGCAATGCAGGTGAGAAAATGCAGGTGAGAAAATGTGGAGCTTCCCACAGCTGACCATGTTTCCCCAGCCCATCCCCATCTCATTGACTGCTGAAAGCTGCCACCTGAACTTCTTTTCTGCTGTCCATGAGCATCAGAGTTTCTAACTTTCAGCAGAGTGCTCCACCTGCCTGACAGGAGTAGCATGTTTCCCTGCGTATTCCCTGCAGGAATATGTCGTGGGCATTTTAGCTTTTGGGATGAGGAGGATTCTGGTTTAGGTCAACCTCTGGAATGCCAGCATTTGGGTTTGCTTCTCATTGAAATGGATTTTAGGCCATTCTGGCTAAGTAATGTAAACCCATGTGTGTTCAGTTCTGGACAGAATCCTCTGAATATTTCCATTTAGGAAGCAAAAGGAGGAAGTCTGATCACATCTGAAGACACAGAGCTGAGCTGAGTGAGCATATATGTATTTCTGTGCCATGCAATACTAAGCAAACAGTCTGAGCCTGATTGCTGGCCTTGTGGGAAGGGAATGTGGAGAGTTATTCCCATACAGCTAAGCTCACTTTTTCTCACAAAACAGAATGGACTCTGGGAACCATGGGAACAGGTCTTGGACCATGCTGTCTCCCAGTGGTGTATGGGCACTGTGTGTCCAAACTATGCCAATGTGATCCTTGAACATCACTCAGACTCTGCTCTAAATTTACTAGCACAGTAGTTACTTGGAAAAATACAGCTGATAGGATCTTTGATAGGGCATCCCTAGGAGAGACAGTGTTGGTTTGATGAGGAGCAGTCCCTTGCCTCATCTCTCTCCAGTTGAGCACTGTCTCTGGTGGACATGACAAGCCAACCTGCTTGCATAGCATGAGGTTGGGCTTTGGGACTGGGGCTATTCCATGAGCATGGATAGCCCAGTAAATAAGTTCTTCAGGTTTATTCTTGTCTTTGGATGAAGAAACACATGCTGTCGTCATAAATCTTAGTAGACTCTCAAATTTACCTCTTTGAAAGAGGTTTCAAGACATTCAACAGGTAAATTTGGTCAACTTGTGAGCAAAAAGCAAAGAGAATGAAGGATGCATAGTATTTTACAGTGAGCAGAAGCCTGTTCTACCTACCCTACATCTGAACCTATGTTTCCACCTCGATCCTGCTGCTGTTGGCCACCAGCAAAAACACTGCACTTACCACCTTCCTTGAGGGCTCCCCAGCCAGTGATCCAGCAGTGAAGGCCAGGTTCAAAGAGATGAGAAGATGCAGGCAAGCAGATGGGCTGGATGAAGGGTGAGGTGATCACAGGATGGTCCAGCTGGAGTAGGGCCACATCATAATCATGGCTGTCCTCCTCATAGTAAGGGTGAAGGAAGAGGCGGATCACTTTGAAGGACACCTCTGTGTGGCTGCTGATGTTTTGGAAGTATTTGCCCAAGTAAACGGTCCAGACCGAGGGAGAAGCCAGTCTGTATGATGAAGCAAAGAAGAAAACTTGTCACATAAACAGGGAGGGATTGGAAGAGGTATCATCAGGATGATACCTCTAAGAAAATGTCAGCCAAGGGAGATCCTATCTCCAGCAGGAGGGTGAGGTGCACAGGGGAACTTTCCATGGGCCAGAGCAAAAGGAAGCCAGAAAAGTGATTGTGTTAGACTCAAAATCCTGTCTACTTTTTGCCTTACACATTCTATTTTCTCCCACACTACCTCTCTGGGTGCAAAAATCTCCCTGTTTTTGTTTGGCTATCTCTCTGTTCCTCTTTTATCTCCCTCTATTTCTTCTCTCTCACCCCACTTACATTGTCTCCCTGTCAAGCACGTGCACCATCTAACAGGACTGCACTAGCTTTATTCATTCTGCATCAGGACTCTTCAAGATGACCAAACTTCATGCTTCCTCCTGGAAGGACAGGTCCTGGGGATGGGCAGTGTGGGAATCAAACAGCATCTTTAGCAGGTGATGGTATCTCAGTCTCATCCTACCACATGCTGATGTGTCCATTGCAGTAATAGGATGGGGACAGGCCAGAGCCAAAGGAAAGAAAGACCAAAGAAGTGTCTTTCGCTATCACTGTTCACTCAGTGCCATACTGTGGATCTTAACATCCTTCTCTGGTCGATCACCCTACTCTATTTACCTCTCATCCTGGAAGCAGTGTGCAGCTGAGACCACCCAGCGGTCAGCAATGAGTGTTCCCCCACAAATGTGCCGTCCCCGGACTTGCAGGCTGGCTTGCCATGGCCATTCCCCTTCCACAGAGTTAGCACCACCAATGATCCTGCTGAGAGGGGCCTGCAGCCCACAGTCTGTGAAGAAGACATGGTATGTTCTTTAGTGGGTGAAGAAATATGAGATATGCTTGCCCTTACTTCTGTTTTGCTGACTGAAGAATTTGATCATTTGGTTGTAGATTCAAGACCAGTTTGGACAGGACTCTGGGCAGCCTAATCTGGTGGGTTGGAACCTGATGATCTTTGAGGTCTCTTGCAACCCAAGTTATTCTGTGATTCAATTATTCTATGATTCTGCAATTCTATGATTCTACTCCCTTGGGCCCTTGCCCTACCTGACAATATGGAAGCTCCAGAGATACCAAGAAGGGCAAACAGAGCATAAGTTCACTCCCTGCCCAAACTGGGGTTGTGGGGCATCCTGAATCTGCCTAACATGGGGTTGGGCATTTCCTAACCGCAGTGCTTCTCATCAGACATGTCCTTGCAGTCCACGGTTGTGTCACACAGTGGGTTGGGTTTCTTCACACAGGTCCCATCCTCACAACGGTGGGTGAAAGGACCACAGGGGACCCCTGTGAAGATGAAGGGGAGACAGGGCTGAGGAAATGTGAGCTGCACTACCAACAGCCTTGGTTTGAGAGTAAGACACGGCATGTGTCAGCCCCTCCTTGTCCCTTCCCTACCTTCATTGCACTGCTCCTCATCGCTCCCGTTGACACAGTCTCGCTGTTGATTGCAGACCCTGCTGAACTCAATGCAGGTGCTGTCCTCTCTGCACTGGAACTTTGCAGGGCACACTGCACAGGATGGAAGCAACAAGCAATTAAATACACAAGACACAGTGTTAGGTGCAATGTCCCCTGTAGGCTCCAAAACCTCTTTCCCTACCTCCTTGGAAGGGCCTGGTAGCCTGTGAAAAGGTATTTAATTCAGGTCCTTGTTGTTGGTCTTTATCTGAGCTACACTGTAGGTATTTTTGCACCACATCTTATACCTTGCTGATTCTGACCTAGCTTGCCTTGATTTCTTGGCTTCACCTCAGACCTGCCTCAACATTATGAGCTTGTCTCATGGACTCTGGGCTCTGGGTTGACCTTTGGTTACCATCTCCAGCGTTTCTCTGCTTACCTTGCTCAAATTCCTCTGGGGTTACATCCTGTTTGATGAGGTCACTGTTCTGCCTCTTTGCTCTCACCCTCAGCTCATGGATCACATCCCCCTACAGAGCAGCTGCTCCTCTTGCTCTTTGATAGGTGAGTCCTGAACCCTGATGGATTTTCTGATGTCCAAGTCGTCTGGTAGTTGCTCAAAATGGGAACCGGTGCCTACTCATCACGGCTTGACTTCAGCTGTGACTGCAAGAACTATCGTTTGCTCTGTTCTTTTGTGTATTTATGTGCAATGCCAAACATGATGGACCTCTACCTCCTAGGCATTTTCTTACTGCAAAGACTCTAATTTCTTCACTAATTAGTGTGAGACTTCCAGAAGATTAAAGGCACATGAAGGTGTGAGGCAATGTGAAAACTGGTTTTAAAGACATAGAGGAGGTTGAATAATTAGGCATGCGACGATGACAAGAATGTAAGAACGTCTGTCTGCAAGAGGGAAATATACAAGCCCCGATGTCAGAGGCATGGAAAATGGGCAGAGGGCATCCTCAGCAAATCTGCAGAATATACAAAAGGTAATCTTTCCACTCTACTCAGCTCTGGTGAGAAACATCCAGAGTGTTGTGTTCATTTCAGGGCTTGACAGTACTCAGAACCTGACTGCCCAAGACAATGGACAACCTAGATGACCCCTCTTCAGATGCTGAGGCCTGGAGCAGGTCACCCAGAGAGGTTGTGGATCCCCATCCCTGGAGACTTCCAAGGTCAGGCTGGAGGGGCTCTGACCACCCTGACTCAGCTGTGGGTGTCCCTGATAATTGCAGGGGAGCTTCTATAATTCACTGAACCCCTGTAGTTCTCAGTGATCCTGTGAGAACTCTCATGCTTTCAGCAGCAAATGAAAATACCCTTTTGAAAGATTTCTTCTTTTGTATTCTCTTATTTTCTTTTTTATTTTAGACTGAATTTTGAGTCTTTCAGATTTGGCCACAGTCTTCAGTGGTTCAGGGATCTTATTGTCTGTGAAAAAAACAGCCAGAGGGGACAACTCATGAAAAATTAGTTCTGGCAGCAGTGTGATGAACACCCGCTCATATAAGTGTTGGGATATGGTTTGAATTAGGTGTCTTGTCTGAGTCTGGACACCTCTTCCCATGAGAACATGACTTTGCAGGAATCCTGGTGTACTGTGTCTGAGTCAGTACTAACTGGTGTTTGTGCTGAGAACCGATGGTTGGGCAAAGACTTAAGATATTCCCCTACCAAACGATGGCAATACATCGTTTAGAATTTCTAGATTTTATGTGTGACAAATGGCCTGGGGGAAGAGGTGGGAGCAGAGCAGATGGTGGTTTTGAGGAGGCATTGGCAGGGAGGGAGGGCTGGGATGGGAGACACTGAGCGCTAAGACAGTAGAGGGGGCTGTAAGCCAGGGCTGAGGTTGATTGCCAGGACAGGGTGGTGGAAAGCAGGACAAGGTGGTAGGCAGACCAGACAAGGGGATCTGGGATCTTTCATGCTACCTGGAGCTCTTGGTGCATGACATCAGGGTTCTCCAGTCACTATGCACAGGAAATGTAGTGGATGCTCTATCCTTGGAGACATCCAGTGTCAGACTGGAGGGGCTCTGAGCAACCTAATCAAGCTGTAGGTGTCCCTGTTCATCACCGGCAAGTTGGACCAGATGCCCTGTAAAGGTCTCTTCCAACTCAAACCATTCTGATGATTCTATGAATATTTGCTGCTGCTCCTTCCAGAACAGTCTGAAAACACTTGTCAGCAAGATGACACTTTTGTGAATACATAGCTTTTATCTCCTGAAGGGGGGAACACAAGTTGTACCCAGGCCACGTGGATCCTTTCCCATCAATCCCTACCTTTGGAAGAGCAAGGAGCTGTGTCCTGCTGGGATCAAGGACAAGTGGGGAGAAGTCATCACTCACCACAGTTTCTCTCATCCAGTCCATTGGGGCAATCTTTGATTCCGTCACAGGCTGGGACGCACAAGCCGTTCACAGAACACAGGAACTCCCTGGGACAGGCTGTGAAACCACCAGAAAGCAATCAGTCCCCAGTGACTGGAAACCTCTTTGAAGCAGAGCACAGTGACTTAAAAGTGGAGCATGGAACCGCATACCTTCCTGACTGCACACAAGCTGCAACAGCTTGCATGTGGCCTCACTAAAATCCCCCAGTTTTGCCACATCATCCACCTGCCTGGCATGCTCTACCTCTAGTCTTGCACTGTTCCACAACTCCTGAGCACTGCAGCACAAATGAAGTCGTTCCTCTGGGGTCGTGATTAAATCTTGGTCAGGGCCACAAAGGAGCAATTTTTAAACACTTGTTGCTAGGTGCAAATATTCAGTGACATCAACCCTATAGCAGGGAACTGAAAAAACATTGGAAAGGGCTACGGGTGCACGATCGCATATGTATGTGTGCATATCTGTGTGTAGTTTCATTTATCTCTCACTTGCACCAATTCCAAGTTGAGCAGGAAAAAGCTCTCTCTAAGAGCTTTTATGATTGAAACAAACACCACTTCAGAGATGGCCTCCCCTTGAAATCTCAAGGCCAATCTGTGCTGTGGGTGTAAGGGGTGAGCCAGTAGGCAATGTTCTGGAGCTGGGCTTTGGCACCAGGATGCTTTAGGAACATGGGTCAGGGATAAGTGCTGAAGCATCTTTAGATGTAAACACTCTTTTTTGGGAGATCAGCAGTGTGTGCATCACTGTATTCATGAGCATGTTCCTGAAGGGCAGTTGGCACCTAGAGCTCATGGGATATGCCTTGTGTTTCTCCTAACACAACCCAAGCACGCAATGGGCTGCTGGTAGCCATCTGGGAACCCCCCCACCCCTCTAAGGAGCAAAGAGTAGTCCTAAACTTACGATCAGATTGGTTGTACAGGCTGTAAGCTGCCTGCACACCAGGGCCAGTTAAGGAGATCTGCGAGGTGAAGGTGATGGCAATGTCAGCAGAGGATGTGACTGGGATCCTCTCGGCGTAGGCTTGTAGGGTCCGCAGGCCGCACATCCTGAGAAGCAAACACAGATGGGGTGTCCTAGGCGGCAAGGAAGAAGACAGCCAAGTGGGACATGGGGGTTTTCTGGGGCTGAGGGTGTTGGGAAGGCGACTACACAGATGGGGTGCTGGAGATAAAGAAATACTTTAATATGCTATAAGGTTATGAAGGATCAATGGAAAAAGGCTATGATTGACACCCCTGTCCAGACAACATGTAGGAGTGATGACACTGGGTCTTTGCCTGGTTGGATCTTGCTCTGCCTGGCCATAGAACAATGACTGAGCAGGACTAAGAGAGGAAAAAGTAACCCTGTAGAAACTAGAGGCCCTCTCTGTGCATAAGGTAGCATAACTAAGCTAGTGCCTGCCCTAAAATTGCTAAAGAAGGTGGATGATGAAGCCCCAGAGATAAATAGGAATGAAAACAAACAAACACACACACATATGCTGTGGTGGGAACTGATGCGGAAAGTAGGGAAACAAGTGGAAAAGCCATGAAATTCAAAGCTAAATATCTGGGTACGACAGGGTACAGTTAAACGTGATGAGCAAGGAGAGAACAGCCTATACATATTTTCACCCAGTTCTCCCCTCTGGCCATATGTGAGTCCAGAGTGACCCCGCTTTTGGACATTTCCCACTGTGGGCAAGTGTTGAAATCAGGCTACACAAATTAGTTCTGTTCTTAACTGTATCTTCCCTAAGAAAACTGATACAAACAGTAGCTCTGATGGTTTCAGAGAGGAAGGTAAGTAGAGAAAAAGTGAAAATCCTAAGCCAGGGGAATGCAATGTTCAGTAATTTCTGAATCAGATCCTTCAGGGGAAAAGAAGTTACCACTGCTGGAATGGTCGAGAGGAAGTCAATGAGGTGTGCTGGAGGAGATTTTGCAGGGAAGAAGACAATCTTGCAGCAATTCTTAGGAAACAAAGGGTCCATCCAGCTCCGAGCCTGCTGTGAGCTCAGCAGCTGTGTCTCCTTGCACCTAGGTGGTGGTGAGCAGCAGACTATGTATAGAGGAGGCTGATTATGGGAAGTCCCACAGGGGTATGCGGTTCTAATCAAAGCAGGAGGATCTGGAGCTTGGAGGAAGATCTGTACGGAGGTGGATGCAAGGCAACGGCACACACAGATAATATTGCAGAGGTGGTGACAGGCAGATTTGCAAACACAGGAGACGTGGGAGGACACCAAGGTTACACACAGAGGAGAAAACTAGGAAGCATGACGCAAACAGCAAGACAGAGGGGGCAGGCTGGTAGTTTGGAGCAAATCTATAAGAAATGTGTTCACTAGAGAGCCTATGAATGAGAGAGGCTGAAAAAGAAGTAGGCAGGCAAGAAAGAGGCACCATCCCAGATGGTGACCACTGAGCAGGGTGATGGGATCTCCCTCCTTAGGCCTGGTGTCTGAATTGAGCAGGGAAACTGCAGAAGTTTAATCCCAGTTAAGGAGTGGGAAGCAAGAGACAGACACCAGCACAAACCTTCTATTCTGAATTATCCACTGGCCTTGGGTACAGGGCAGGTCCTGCTTCTGTCTGCTGAGTGCATAGGCGTCGAACCATAGAGTGACCCCATAGTCGAGGGATGGGACCTGCAGGGGAGGGGGTCAAGAGCAGTATGGAGATGGCTCCTAAGAGTGCTGCAGCCCACCCCATGCAACAGAAATTAGCAGGGTAAATGAGAAGGGGAGAGCAACCTGTTAACACATTGCAAGCCAGAAGGAAGGACCATCTAAATTAGGGACACATCATAACCGAGGGTGGCTCTGCTGGCAGTCTTACTAAGCATGGTAATTTCTAGTAATCTGGTTCTGCCTTGAACAGCTTTGGAGCCAAGATTCCAAATTCCTGCTCAGCAATGGCATTTCTGCTCTGGCAGGCAATATGAGACTCCCTTGCCTTCAGAAACACACAGAAAGTGAAGGCTAGGCAGGCTGCCATCATCTTCTCATGATTGTCTTACAGGGAGAACTGGCCAAGTGAAGTACACCACTTTAATCGTAGAATTACAGAATCACAGAATCATAGAACTATGGATTTATAGAATCACAGAACTGCAGAATGGTGAAGGATGCCACATGGGTTTCAGGGAGAAGGTGGATGCTCTTGTAAGAACTGGCACTTACCAACATGTGCCATGTGCACTGAGTGTTGGGTGAGTAGTAACTGGGGTAATGTGGGGTGCTGATCTTCCCCTGCAGCTCCAGGCCTTCCTGCAGGGTTATATTCATTTCACAGGCTGTAAATAAAGACATTCAAAACCCTGTTACCTGTCAGCTCAGCCTCAGCCTGGGTATATCATGTACTTAACTCACTGTAGTAGAGAAGAAAAGGGGCTTTAAGGCCTGATGCTAACATTCATTAAGGTTGGAAAAGATGTCTTAGATCATAGAATCCAACTGTCAGTCCATCCCCACCATGCCCACTGACCATGCCCTCAGTGCCACATCCACACGGTTTTGAACACCTCCAGGGGTGGTGACTCCACCACCTCCCTGGGCAGTCTGTGCTGCTGCAGCACTGCTCTTTTGGAGATGTTTTTTCTAATATCCAACCTGAACCTCCCTTGTCTGAACTTGAACCCGTTAGCTCTCATCCTATTGCTGTTACCTGGGAGAAGAGGCCATCCCCCACCTCTCCACAACCTGCTTTCAGGTTGTTGTAGGGAATCCACTGTAGAACCAGTTCATTGAGATGTGACTCCCATTAAGAGGCCATTTCCATCTGGCAAGACTTTTAGCTTTCTCCTCTTGTCCAGGGAGGCACAATAGTAATGCACTTAGTTGCTTTAGTTTCTTATATTGAATTGACATTTATCTGAGTGTAGCTGGGTGTGTTGCCCAGATCACATCTGTTCTGCACATTCACAAGAGCTTGAGCTTGCTTCTGATGTATCATGATCACTCTGGCTCTGCTTGCCAGAGCCTAGGCTGCCTAATCTTGAGCCAGATACTGATATGTGAACCCAGGCCAGTGAGCAAAATTTAACTTGCTTTTTGCTCACTAACTCTACCTTTGCAATCTTGGCCCCTAGTGGGAATGGTGCATTGTGTTGTAGGAGATATCCTTTCTGCGCTTAAGGCCACCTTGCTCCAGCCTTTCTCACCTTTGAGGGGCACCACCTGTGCTGAGAGGATGAAGGGGTCATAGTAGCTGTACAGGGCTTTCTTCCACACAATGGACATGACAGAGCCTGATGAAAGGACCTCCACAACAGGCTCCTGCCGGCTGCAGCCATAGATCCTGAAGGGAGAGAAAGAACAAAGATGTGGGGAGGAAGGATGGGAGTGAAGCAAGCAATAAACAAATGAAAGAGAAGAATGAGACAGAGAGGCAGCAGAGGTCTGTGTTGTCCACGTCCATTTTGAGACACTAACTGAATCGAATACAGGGCCAGCAGTGAGACTTGTGCTGCTGTAATCTGTCAGAATGCAGAGCTGACTGTGTGCTATCCCACATCAGTGACTTCAGCTCATCAGTGCTGGGTTTTGCATCAAAGAGAATTTCCTCTGATGAAGTCTAACACCTTCCCTTGCTGTGGTGTGTTCTGCCATCCTGCCTTGCTTCCCCACCATGCCTGCCCTGCTCAGGAGCTACCTACGAGGTGATGAGGTGTTTCTCCAGGGGACCAGCTGCATCATACATAGCCAGGCGGTCCCTGCAGTCTGGCAGAGTCCACTCCAAGCGTAGCTTGATCATATAGCCCTTGAGGCCATGGAGGTGCCAAAGACAACTGGAAGCCAGGTAGTCAGGGCCCTCCAGTCTTAGGACGTCATCCTCCTGGACGTAGCTGTATCTGTAGCAACCTGAATGCAGAGGAAAGATAGACTGTTTTGAACCTCAGGGTGATGTGACTGGAGGGAAGCGGGGCTTAGGGATGGTTGTAAAGGAACTTAAGTTATGGGATTGTCACTTGGGATATCAGTGTGGGCTCTATTTCAGTGTTAGGCTGAACCGTCCCAGTGATCTCAGTTTACTTTCACACATGTCTCAGTGACACCAGTCCCCTTTTACTGGTGCCCCAATTTCTCTCTGTAAGAACTGTCCCCTCTGCCTTGGTTAAGCCCATACTGTCTCAGGCTTTAAATATCACAACACAGACATCTTCCACTGGCTTTCTTTTCTTTTGCATCTCTTTCTTCTCTCTTCCCCATATTCTTCCCAGTTTTACAACCCCCATGTTTGCTTTTCAGGCTTCAGCTGCCTCCCGAACTGGCATTTTTGAGTAGAAGTCATCTTATAGGTGCATTGCCAATAGTAGAGCGAATGCAAATTGCCAGCCACAACACTTAAAGCACTGCCCATGATTATTGAAAGGACTTTCAAACATCATTAGGAAAATAGAGTGCACCACATCTGAAGATAAGCTATGGAGGAAAACCCCCAGCTTTGTAGAAGAGATTTTCTTCTGCTCCTTTGCTACTGCTCTTATCTCCCCTTCCCAGGTGTTACAGCCTCAGGAAACTAATAGACTTTCTGTTCTTGTAAAAATCCCTCCCACAAGGTAATAAACTCAAAAGAAAAGGAAAAGATAGCCTACCTAAAGTGGATTTCAGCACTACTATGTCTTTCACAGTGGATTCTGTTAGAAAAAAATATATAAAGGAAGATAAACAAAAAGAAAAAAATGGTTGTATTTGCATGCTGGCATGGTAGATGGTGACTCCCTTCCTATGTAGACAACTCCTTAAAATTTTGGCTTGGGACACTCTCCATGTAATTCTTTCTGCTCTCAGAGACCTGTTTCAGTCACGCATTTCCCACCACATTCCACTGGAAAGTCTCTCTGGCCCCTGTCCCAAATCCAACATCCCTAATTCGTTCTTTCCAGCCCACCACAGGCTTCTCTTATTTTTTCTCTTTCCCACTCCCTGGTGCTACTCCAGGGGCTTTTTCCCTTTCTTACCAGGGCTGGACATTGCATTAGGCACTCCCTTCCCTGGCAGCCATACCATGGGTCACAGCCTCCCATTCCAGAGTTTTGTCCTTGCTCTTTGAGTTCAAATAAACCTCACTGAAAAGCGTGGGATTTATTGAAGATGAGGAAGCAGGTCTCTTGGTGCATTTTTGATAGCCCTCAGTGTTCATCTTGGGGGAATCATAGAATCATTAGGATTGGAAAAGACCTTCATGATCATGAAGTCCAACCATCAACTCATCACCACCAAGCCTGGGGAGAGGATAACCCAGGGGTGATGCCTTTGGGCTTTAAGGCATGTTTTAGAGGTGCTGGCATCTGTTATGCCTGAACTGAATGGTCCTGGTATCCTGGTGCTAGACCCCAGACCAGAGAATCATAAAGGTTGGAAAGGACCTCTAAGATCATCTAGTCTAACCATCACCCCATCACCACCATGCCCACTAAACCATACCCCGAAGTGCCACATCTCCACTTTTCTCGAACACCTCCAGGGAACACCTCCACCAAATATCCAGGTCCTAGTTGATACTGAAGTCCAGGTCCTGAAATTTTGCATCTGAAATCATGGGTAAACCTGACCTCCTCCCTCTCACATTGCCAGGAGTTTTGTTTCTTAATTCTATTGCTACGTGTTGACAGCTTCTGCTACATAGCAAAGTCACAGGAAGGCTCTGCTGACCTCTGTGTGAATAACCATGGCTTTTTAGGGTAAAACACAGAAGAATAATTCAGTAATTTAAACAGCGGCTATGGGCCCTCCCTGAGATCACTCTCTGGTGTAGAGAGAGAGATTTCTGGGAATGCGATGCGGAAAAAGGCAACAGCATGGACTATAAATTTACACAGAAAAAAAATACAGGGTAGACAACAATTGTAGGGGCTGGGTCTTGTTTCAGCCTTCCAGCTAGCTGAACAGGGAGCAGCCAGGGATCAGGTGCAACTGCCAGAACAAGAGGTGCCATGAGGTCAACTGGGTGTGAGGACTGCTGCTGGAAGATTATGTAGGCTGGGGCTTTGGTCTTTTTTGGCTTCTAAGCAAAGCTGGCTATTCTGTGGGGAGAGATCTGGTGTTTTGTCATGATACAAACAGATGTTGTGGAAAGGATGATCCTGCAGGCACAAGGAGAGGCACATGTGCTGTGTGAAAGGACATGCTGAGCTGGCGTTACATGCTCTTTCATCTGAAGGTATTAAAACTGAGCTCCTGCCTGGAGAAGGAAGTCCTAATACCCTTTGGGGGTAATGAGGGAGCTGGGGTGAGTGTGGTTGTTAAAAATAAAGCATTGGATGGCTGGAAAATGTTCTGCACTAGTCAGTAGTCAGCAGCTCTGCATGTTGTGGCAGACTGCAGCAAGAATTCATATTTAGAGCTAAGCGGGTCAGCAAGTGAGGCTGTCAAAAAGCACTGAGGTGCTAATGGCTTGCTATTAGCTGGCTATTTTTTCACTTTGTTTTTGAAGAGCAAAAGAAGCCAAAGGTTAAACCACTGGATTGAACTCACTCTGGCCCAGCAGTGTAAAAGGTTGTGGCTTAGCCTGGAATGCAGGAAGGATGAGGGGAAGCAGAAAGAGCCAGAGAAATGATGACTAGTGTATTAACTCCAAAATAGGAAGATGGGCGTTCTGCTCATGCGAATCTACCTAAAATGAAGACAGCAGTAAAACAGGTGCAAAGGGAATAAAAGGGAACTGGGGACAGCTAAAAGAATGGCACCATCTTTTGTATTTTTAAGAATTACATTATGAAGTGGGTAAATAAATAGAAAATGCAAGATGGGCTGACTTTAAAGCAGTTAGCATATTGTCTTATGACATCTCTCTTAAGAAAGTTAATTTAAGTTGGCTGAACATAAGGTCTAGTATCCTGGAAACAAATTATAGGCAGAAACAAATGATAAGCAGAAGTGACTAATTCTAACTGCAGGCAGAGAGGTGTTCATGGGATGCTAATGCAGTTTCAGCACAATATCTTAGCACAAATATATGGATGAGGGAGTGAGATCATTTTAAGAAAATCAGATTTACTTTAGGGACATCAGAAGAATTACAACCAAATCAAAGCAACTGAGATGTGGAGGGAAAAGTTAAAGAAATATGAGTGTGATATATTAACATAAGATTAATCTTTGAAAAAAGCAACATAACATTGTCTGGGGAAAACTTGGAGCTGTAACATTTAATGTGAAGAAGAAACTTGGAAGTGAGATACTGTAGATGAAAGAAGAAACATAATGTATTTTAAAACCTCTGTGGTTTAGAGCTCTGTAGGAGGGTTCAGATCAGGCTGAGAAGCTAAGTTTCATTAAACAGACTAAATACAAATTCCATCAAACTCAGATGCACTGAATGTAGACACAACCTGTAGTCCTTTACCTAACACACATTTAGAGAAGTTCTATAGGGATTTCTTTTGAAACAGGCTGTGATCTTCACTTTGGGCAGGAACTGTAGCTGCTGCGATGCGTTGTCTCAGTGTAAGACTAGTGGTGACTTAAATGTATTGACTCGTTCTCTCAGTCAAGCAAACTAGAATAATCTCCCAGTGGAAGGAAACAACCTATTTGATCAACTCAGCTCAAAATTAGCGAGCAAAGTCATGACCTGAGTAAGATGTTTCTTCATATAAGCCAAGGTTGACTGGAAGAATGTGAAAACAAGATTGTTATCTAACTGGTCATGGTCAGCTGCACCTCCAAGAATGTTTAATCCTTCAAAGGAAGGATGTTCATTGTGAAATTTTGATTCCTCTACGAGGAAAAAAAAACACATATAATTGTCTTGATCCTTATTTCTTTCTTATCCTCTTAGTTTTGTCCTATTCCCTTCAGTAATGACTTCTGCCCACTTCTTATGACCTCCCTTCACAACCTCTGGCCATCTTTGGGCCATTTCTGACTGCTCAGGCCACATAAGAGCCGTTGGTACTTACCCAGCAGAATCAGTGAGTCTGGGTTGACCCTGTACTCTGCCTGGTAGGACAGGCTGCCTGAGTTGTTGAAGCTGGTGGTGAGCTCTTGGTGGAGCATTGCATTTACCCTCTCAGCAGTCATTTCCTTCTGCTGACTCTCAGGAATTTGAAGGGCAAACCAGAAGAAGAAGGTCAGAGCCCCCTCCCTAATGGAGAAACAGCATGTTAAATATCTTCTGGAGTGGCATACTCCAGAGATTAAACCCCCACTGTTTATCCACAAATCCAAGCATGTCTGTGAGGACCCTCAAACTCATTGCTGTGACCCGGAAGAATTATTGTGACTGGTGTAAAAGAGCTACTATGGCCACGGTGATGGTTAAAATTCAGGCCTTTGCAGGACTAATCCATTTTATGCCATCTGCCTTTAATAATTGCCATATGCAGGCAGATTAATGTGTTGATTAACTAAGACTGGTTAAATGAATAGTATCATTTCAGGTAGAAGCGACCTTTGGTTACTGCTGGTCAGGGGCTGAAATGAAACTCTCGAGACTTTACTGCATCACCACTGAGAGGTGACAAGGGGATGATGCATGACTCATTACCTTATCACAGACATGAATGCTGGGCAGGTTCAAGTTGCAGGAGACTGGGACTGGGAAGGTTCTGTCCAACCAGCTGATGGAAAACTGGCTGGTGGATGGGAAACTGCAGGGGAAGGGATGTTGAAGCAAATCTTTGTTCAGAAAAAAGCTAGAGGAAGAATTGCAAGTGAGACTATTCCTTCCCCAATTGAAAATAGAGTTACATCAAAATTGAATGTTTCTTTATCTGAAGGACAGGTTTAAGGGTGTAGTTTTCCATGGGAAAAACAAACAAACAAACAAACAAAAAAACCACAACCCAAAAAACAGTAGAAGCACTTGTATATGTCAGTTTGGAAGTTATTCCTGCTTTCTTGAATTACTCTTATGATCTGTTCCATTCCGCTCTTACCCTACTCTCATGTGGACCATGTGTCTCAGCTGAAACATCTTTTCCATGCATTCTGACCTTTTGGTGCTTAGAATCTGGCCACAAAAAAATGACTTCCTCAAGTTAGAGAAATTAATTTCCAGCTCCTTAGTTTTTATTGAGAATGCCAAGCCCAGATTTTTTTTTTCCCCAGTTGTTTTCAGTCAGTATTTTCCCTCACTTGAACTTTTCTCTCTTTGAGAAAAAAAAAAAAATAATCTCAGTTTTGGCTTTTCATCTTGACCACGTATGAATATGATCATCAAAACATCCACGGTTCTGGCATACTGGAGTCACTGGATATGGATTGCCCAGCCTAGCTTTGTGCACATGGTGGGAAGTGCAGCAGCTTGTCATGGCCAGATTTCAGTGATACCAACATACAAGGGAACTTCTCATACAAACAAGCAAAAATGCTGTGGATGCTACTCACCCAAAGGCATACACTGTGCTTGAGTTGTAATATCGACCCAGCTCTGTGGAATGAATTAGATCCTTCAACTGCAATGAGAGAGTCACTCGATAACAATCACGCAATGATTAAAGTGACTAAGTACATATGTCCAGCCCTAAGTTTCATCCCTCTTGCAGCACAGACCCACCAAGTCTGTCGCTTAGATGAGGCTACCTGACCCCTTCCTCGGTCATGCACAGAACTGCCTCAGGGCCAGCTCTGGTCATAATATTGTTCTCACCATACTCTGGAGTTTAGCTGACTCCAGCCAGAAGGCTCTGGATTCCATCTGCCCAAGCTCTGGGAAATATCGTCGATTGAGGACCTGGAGGCTGCCAGAGTAAAACTGTAGAACGGCTGGTTCCAAGTGCCATGGTCTGTAGTCTGCCAATAGAAGACACTCATAGATTACCTTGCTGATAGAAGGGGAGAGGGATATGCACAGTAATTTACCCAGTTTTCATCTGTAAAGATCACCAAAAGTCCAGGCTCTTTGGCCTGGACATTGCCTTTTTACTATACCCCATCCACCTCCTACACAGGAGTAAATTATGTTGAATTTTTACCTAGGAAGTACCATGTTGCTGCAGCAGCTCCGGCCAGCAAAAGAAAGACTATTCCAAGAAACACATAGCGGAGGCAGACATGTGACTTAGTCTCTGAATCACTCTTTGAGAAGGAGCTGGCATCTTCCTCCTGTTCCTCGGCCTCCATCAGGATTATCTAGTGACAGAGCACACAACAGTCAGGCTGTTTCCAGCAGCCTCTTACATCCATCTTGGGAGGTGCACTGTCAGCTCTGAGATCCTCTCCCCAGATCTATATGCCCAAGACATCTGTGGGCTAACCATCACTGTGTTCAGTGCAAATACAAGCTGAACTTCTATATCAGTAGAAGACAGGCTTCTGGGACATTGTCCTGTCTGTGCTCCCTGGGAGCCCCTCAGGTTTCAGAGAAAATCACAGAATCATAGGATTTAAAGGGACCCTTAAAGGCCATCTAGTCCAACATCCTGCAGTGAACAGGGATACCTACAGCTCGTTCAGGGTGCTCAGAGCCTGGGCCAGCCTGACCTTGGATGTTGCCAAGAATGGAGCATACACCAAAATCCCTGGGTTTCCTCTCCTTCTGCTGAAAACACAAGTGAGTACAGTAATAAAATTCCCCATAGACAAGAATGCTGTGCTCCCAGGCTGGGAACAGTTTTAAAACTGGTATTTTGCTGACCTGGAGATCAACACAAAAGTAAATTGGTGCCTTCAGTTTCATGAAAAGGTCGCACACAGCAGCTCCAGCCTGGGAGCCTGCAGTTGCACTTCGCTCTTGGTCCCCAAAAGCAAACAAACTGTGCCATTCCCACCCAGTCACCAGTCCCAAGGCTATGCCCATGCTGGCCCTGACTCAGGATCTGTGCTAGCACAGGAAGAGCACATAAACACCTTTCATCCTTGGGAGCGTTCACAGGACAAAAACTTCTCAGCTTGCCTCCTCTCCCCACATTACTGAGCCCTAACACTCCAGGCTGGTTTGCAGCAGAGACATGCTCACACAATGTAAACACCAAGCAGCCCACTCTAGAAAATCAAACCTAGCTTGGCGAACATCAACACTGACACACAGCAGCACATTGCTTGCCCTGAGGCGCTCTTCCAGAGGGACATGCAGTACAAACAGCCTAGCAGGACTTCCCTGCAGGATCATCTTTCTGTGGGTTCTCCCCACCAAACACATCGGGCGGTCCAGGAGAGCTACTACCATAGGATCTTTTCAGCAACTGCAGGCATAAGCAAAGAACCACAAACCAAGGGGCAGGGCGAGGGGAGGAGAGCAGGAAACAACAGCAGAAGAACCTCTTTGTTTGAAGGTTTAATTGTAGACACAGGGGTTTCCCCCCAGAGCTGCAGACCTACCTTGGAAACCCGCTGCTGCCTGCGTGGCCGAGCCCACACCCCCCACACAAGGCAGCTCACACACACATGGGAAGGGAGAGGAGAGGACATCTATTTACCTAAGCTCAAGGTCTCCTTAGTGATCAATAATTGGACTCCATGTCCCTTCAGCTCGGCCTTTGTCCTGCACCGTCCTGCTGTGGTGGGTCAGCACACTCTGTGCATTCAGAGATAGGGATTTCAGAGGCTTGCTGAGAGATCTACAGGTTAGGAGCACCTCCAGCTGTGCCGAGAGCAACCCCAGAAGTTGATGCAGGTAGTTAAGCTGTCCTCCTCAGGGGACAGGGAGTTGCTGAGCGACTGTTGTATGTCTCAGACTCCCTCCTTGGTCCCATTGGGTGCAGGCAGGCAGAGCTCCCTGGCTGACAGGCATAGAAGGCTCAAAGGAGGGAAGCAGACTGCGTGCAGAGACGACAGGGGTTGTGCTGATGAAAGCAAAGCATGGCATCCATCAGTCCTGACCTGCTGCACTCCCTCTGGTCTTCCTGGGCTCCTTGCTGCCCATTCTCTTGCAGTGGTCTTCCCCAAACTCAGTTGCACCACTGCTCACTCCTTCCTGCAGCATTTGCTACCATCAGTTCCCAAGTCCTTCTTGCCTGCACTACTTTCTCTCTATGACCCTGCAGCTGTTTGTGCCCCTGATTTTTCACAAAGTAAATAGAGCTATCCTGTCAATAAAGCTGGGAGGAGGACATACAGACTACTCTTGACCCAGGACTGAGTTCCAGCCAATAGGGAACCAACTTGAGGTTGACTGGCATTCTGAATCTGCCTGACTGATGTAGAACTGAGTGCTTCCTCCTTGCAGTCTCAGAGGTGTCACACAGCAAGTTGGGTTTCTTCCTATCATCACTACTGTAGCTGTCTTGTGGTAGGCTTTAGTAGAAAAAATGTTAAGCATGGATGAAATCTGCAGTATTTGACTGGGAATGTGTCAGTGTGTTTATCCTGACTAAGACACATATTGTACATATGGGAAACTGAGGTGTACAATGAAAATAAGAAATGCTTTCAGAACTGCTTAAGAGATTTAAGTGACGAGACTGCATTTTCAGAAATGTCTTTGAGACAGAATTTCCCCAGATAACTGAAGACTAGTTGCATCTCTAAGCGTGCTTTGCTTTCCAAAACTTAACATTATGAGAGCTTGCCACAGTGGGTCAGACCCCAGCTGAGAGTATTTCTCAGTGCCAGAGATCTTACTTTTTTGTATCCATCTTTCCTGAAAAGAAGCGCTTTCCTTCTCTGGTGTTTTCAGCAGAACAAAATGTACAGGATTTCAATCTGATCTATCTAAGCATACCACATCTATCACCGCAGTCTTTTGAATCAACCAAGGACTCAAAACCTTGATCAGATTTGAGTTCAGAGGAATTCCTTTATTGCAAATACTCTCTATTTACTGCTTCCCCACAGCAAAAAAAAAAAAAAAAAAAGCACACAGGAGGAATATGGGATGTGGCTGAGAGTGGTGTTGCAAATAAGGTATTTTGAAAAGAGGAAGATGAGAGATGTGACAGCCTGAATACCTTTGGGCTTAAGAAGATAAAGAGATGTCTGTGACTGTTAGCTGAACTGTTCAGTTTTGGTATGAGTCTGGTACTGATGGACATTGTCTTTGGTCTGACTTGCACTGTGTGTTCACATCAGCTAATGAGGAGAACATCTGCCCCTGTGACATTTCCAGTGAGCTCTTGGGGACCCAGAAGAGAAAGGGCCCCATATCACTGAGTTTTGTGTCACTGGTATTCACAGCCTGGGTTACTCACATATGAGACCACATGACCTCATCTTCCTGGAAGAAAGGTCCAGTTATCGACAGATCTTATGTTGAGTGCTTCCTGCCGCAGAGTGTCACACATTCACACCCAGTGTGGCTGCTAATGCAGTGCTAACAGCTTGCCAGTTCGAAAGCTGTCAGCATTTTCACTTGGGAGAAAAGTACTAAACCAGCAGGATGTTCCTCAGGGGCCTGCAGCAGGATTCACTTACATCTCTGCTCTCTAGGCACATCTCAGTAAAAACTCTCCTTCTTATGGCAGTATCTGAAGAATTTGCCTCATTAAGCCTTCTGTCCCCTGCCCCAAACTTTTTGTGTTTGCTGTAGATAACACGTCTTTCCTTCTTACTTAACATTATCCACCTGTGGAGTGGTGCATGTTCCCCTCAGAACTTTATTCTGACCCTACTCCTCTTTGCCTGAAACTGACTGTTGGAGCTGACTCAGAACCTGCTGAAGTTATTAGGGGAAGTGCCATTCACTATGAAGGAGTTCTGATGGTTTACTCACAGCTGAGTCCTCCAGGCAAGTGTCTTTCCAAGCATCCCCTTTCTTTGCTCTGGCCTCAAAACCCACTTGCCCACATAGCCCAAATGCCCTGTTTTAGGTGGTGGCGTGCCTTGAGAAAGGGAGGAGCAAGAGGGCTAAAGATAATTGGTCCCAACAAAGCTTTACCCTGTCCAGTACTTGGAAAATCTGTTAGTCCTCCCCCCTCTACCCCAAATAAGACACCGTACTTCTTTTATTTACAAAGAGGAAAAACGGGTAGGTTTTTTATACTCATCATAGCAGCAAGAATAATTGAGAAGCTTATGAAGATCTACATAGGGACAGGAAGACCGTCAGTACAACCAGAACATTCCTGGCCTATGTAAGATATTAATTTGCCTTTTGGGGCAAGGGATTCAGTGTCTCCTTTTGAGCTCCATCTGGAAAGAATCTCAAAACAATGCAAACAGCTGGTCAAATCTTGTGCTTGCTCATCTGGGAAGCTGTGGGATTTTCTTCAACTGCTATGTCCAGGAGGCAATGAGTCAGACCACATCTTGAGGCAGATGAAGAAGCTGATGAGCAGAGGATAAGGGTTGCCCCAGTCCTCTCTGTTGTAGGCAGAGTCAAGTACTTTGAGCAGCTCTTTTGAGATGATATCCAAGACAGTATGCAAATAGTTGGGATTCCTAATGACATTCAGGCTGCGTAATGCAAGGTCAGATAGCAGTGTGGGACTGGGACCAAGGAGAAGATCAGAACTTCTACGGACAGAGGTAGGGAAGAGTTAATTCTATGTGATACTCAAAGGGGTGACGAAAGTACCAAGAGGTTTGATATCCTTGAATGTTTTCGATCTTAGAAGAAAGATCTTTAGCACGGGGTTGGTATTTTCCCACTTTTGAGTAGTCCAGAAATATGGCAAGAGAAGAGACAGACAGTACAGATGTTGAATGCAGGAAGGGATGGAAGCAGAACAGCATGTCTTGCTCTGCCTTAATGCTTCTCTTCTGTGTTATTGCTGTGTATCCATCCAGATAAGCAAATGCAAAGAAAAATGTAGTCTTTGCAGTCTTCTTTTTTTTTTTTTTTTTTTTTTTTGAGAGTGAATTGAAGTTTTCTTTTCAATGAAGATGCTGGTTTGTGAGTTTTCTGGGCTCATTTACCGTATCTTTGTCACTAACTAGGCAGTGGTTTCCCTTGAGCAATGGAAGGAATAGGCAGCACCTTTATGACGTTTTCCACTAATACAGGATGTGGAATGAACTACTCTGCAATCAGCTTATCGTAGTCAAATAACGGTATTTTGCCAGAAGGGCAGAGAGACTTTCAATTTCATGAAAAATATTGCAGCAAGAATGGGAAACCGTGTGTGTTCTTTTTACTGCCATCATCAGACTTGGGGGAGAAAGTGGAAGGTGTTGCAAACTAGGTTTGCAGCATTTGCCCAGGTTAACCCAGAGTGACGTGGGGAAGCATACACATACTCAATGTGAGCAAGCTTCGTTTATTGTTGGTTACATATCTCCTTATATAGTCATTCTGTTGCTAAGATTCGGTTTCCAGCACATAATCTTTTAGCTACATGATTGGTTAGAAGAGGCTTACATGAAAGCTATAGTGATTTATGATTACACGGTTTACACACTGTTTAGTAGTATCCATAACATCCAGTTTCTTAGATAAGGTCTCTATAACATTGAATTCCTCAGATAACGTCTAGCTCTACTGAAATCAGATCCAGTCGTCTTGGCTTCAGTTACTAAGTAAGGTTTCCCATAAACTTTGCACGCAACATTGCCCCACATCTTAAGACCAGGTTTCTTACCCAGATTTATTACATTCCTGACATTTCCCCTGTTTTTCTTTTAAAGTTATGTAGTCATGTCCTCCTTGTTCTATCAGCCAATTTTGAAATATATCGGTTGAGGTGGCCAGATTTACTTTAGGTGTAGTAAGCCGCATGGTACAGCCTACTACTAAGCGAGCTATGATTATAGTCAAGATAATAATTAACACCCATTTTATTCCTTCCTTCAACAAATCATAGAGCCAGGATGAAAGGCCTGGAAAAATTGATCGAAACCATTCGTCAATTGGGTTATGATCTTTCGTCACCTGACTTGTGTGGTTAAGCAACCAGTGGATCTGATTTTGAATAGACTGACTATTATCTGACAGGTTAAAACAACACATACCCTCAAAATCTTTACACCCATGCCCCTGTGCTAACAGCAAGAAATCAATGGCAGCGCGATTTTGCAAAACAGCGTGTCTTAAACTATTCATATCTTCTATCATTTCTTCAAGAATCAACGACGTAATATTACTTTGTTTAACAGTCCAACAAGCTAGTCTCTCGATTTGGGTTAATGCTTGGGCTGCCGCTACACCTGGAACCAGGAAAGAAGCGAAGACATTTGCTGTTGTTGTCCATAACTTTATCTCGTCCGAGCATTCAGTTGTCAGTGCTGAGGCGGCTCTCCGATGTCGGCGACTAGTGCTATTGATCAGCAGTCACTTGGTACAATGGGTCATGCATATCCCGAGGAGCACAAGCACTTAATTCACATAAACGACGCCAATGAGATTGCCACATCATTTGTTCTGACGGTTTCATAATCATTCGCATAATAGTCTTTATATCCTCTGGAACAAGTACACTGCTAGACCACAAATAAGTTAATAGCTGGCGAGCAGGTTCACTATGCAACCCATGTTCTGATACTGTAGAACGCAATTGAAATAACATTTTCCAACCAAGTGGAACATGAACCCCCTGAGCTCCACCGTTTGCTGTGGGCTCGAATCAAATGGGAAAAGCCTGGCCAATTATCTCAGCCACATCAGAATGACCCTGCTCCACAGCATGCCAAGCGATTTCTGCCCAACAGGGCCGAGGCAACGTACTCGTAGCAACTTTGCTTCTAACTGCCTCATTGTTAACATTGTCCGGAGAGGATAGCGGGGGCGGAGGCGGTGGCGGTGGGAGATCCCCATTTCCCTCCTCTGGGGGAAAAAGGTCAGGTTCTGTCTCTGGGTCCTCAGGCGCCGGTGCAGTAGGCAGCACCGCTGATACCCGTACAGGGACAGGAATTCCTAGGGACGGCTGAGGGGGATCCTCAATTCGACCAGTTGCAGCAGAAGCCCCGCCTTGCAGCTGAGCAATTGCTTGCCCTGCTACCTCCTGCTCAATCTTATGCCGCTTTATACAATTAATAATTTCCCGCCAGGGCTTCATCAGCTTTTTCGCCTCCTTTCTATCATCAATAACATGATCCCACAGCACGTCACCTAAGGTACGCCACTGATCGATATTGAATAATGTCCCTGCATGCAAGAAAACCCCCACCGTCCGACCATAATCCAAAATATTTGGCACTGCTTTAAGGGTGCCAGCACTAATTCCCCGCTTTTCCAAAAAGCACGCTAAAAGGTTTTGGGCTACCTCTCTCTCCATCCGTTCTGTCCGTCAAGAACAAAGGCACTCTGTGGAGGAGAAATTGCGCTGCAGTCGCTAAGCCCCTGGATCCCGTCCGGTCCCGCTGCGCGATGAACCGAAGCTACGCAGCTTTCCTACGCAGTTTTCCTGCTTTTCAGTTATACCGGTCTCGGTCGACCGAAACTGCGCAGCTTCTCCGCTGCAAAGCAGCAGAGGCTCTAGTCCAAACACCACGTACTTGGGTCCCTGTTCGGGCGCCAGATGTTGCAAACTAGGTTTGCAGCATTTGCCCAGGTTAACCCAGAGTGACGTGGGGAAGCATACCCATACTCAATGTGAGCAAGCTTCGTTTATTGTTGGTTACATATCTCCTTATATAGTCATTCTGTTGCTAAGATTCGGTTTCCAGCACATAATCTTTTAGCTACATGATTGGTTAGAAGAGGCTTACATGAAAGCTATAGTGATTTATGATTACACGGTTTACACACTGTTTAGTAGTATCCATAACATCCAGTTTCTTAGATAAGGTCTCTATAACATTGAATTCCTCAGATAACGTCTAGCTCTACTGAAATCAGATCCAGTCGTCTTGGCTTCAGTTACTAAGTAAGGTTTCCCGTAAACTTTGCACGCAACATTGCCCCACATCTTAAGACCAGGTTTCTTACCCAGATTTATTACATTCCTGACAGGAAGGGGAGGGGATTTCCCCAGTATTTTTAACCCAATAATGGGGATTTCTTTTTACACTACACTGCATAGACAGCTGACACAGCTAAGACTCTGAGCTAATCTTAGAGATCTGAGTCTAAAACTGGACTGAGCAGCTCAGAATGCACTCTGATTAAAACCTGAAACAAGGAACAACATCATAGGAAAAAAAGCAGAAGACACTCTTGGTTAGTCAGGAAGAGGTGTCTTCATGCATTCTGTCATCAGTCCCATCTATCAATTTACTCCTTGTCCATTTTATTCTTTTCCCAAGTTTGCATCCCTCTAGAGTAACTCTGTTCTCCAGCCTCATTAAAGAACAGTTCCACTGGGTTAGTGACTGGAGACTACACTCCTGCTCCATCTAGTCTTCCCTGCATAGAAGCCTTTCCCTCTTGTAGACTTCCCCCCAGGATGATCCTAGACAGAGCAGTGGCTGTATTGGCTTTGGAGGTCCTTCAGAGAAAGGTAGGCGCCAGTGTTTGGCACTTGGCTGGAGAAGGCTGTTCTGCAATGATCCTCATCCTGGCTTTGCCTTAGAGTTGTAGGCTGAGAAAAGGAAGAGGTAGCATGTGCTGCAGGAGTGCTGGGATCAATTGGAGGGCCTGCTTTCCCACTTGATACCTCAGAAGTATTGCTGTCATGCAGGTCTGATGAGACAGGACAGTCTGTGTCCAGCTGGCATGGGGCCTCAGAGGGATGTAAAGCAGCTTTGTCAGTCATCTGCTCATCCTGCCTCAGAACTGGTATTGATGAAGTGCTTGCTCTTGACAGGGAAGCCATGGCCTGCTGGGCTTCACCTTCTGTCTCCGCCACAAAGGAGCTATTTTGGAAGCCCTGAATCCCATTTACACAGTGCAGAAAGTTGTAGGGCAACACTGGCATGTCCTCTGCCAATGTGCAGAGGTCTGGGGAGGGGAGATCATGGTAAGTCTCGCTGTTCTCACTCCCATTGCTCTCCTGAGTGAAAGGCTCATATGTGAAGTAGACCTGGCAGGGCTCAATCTCAAAGGAGTTGGGGAGGTGGAAGAAAAAGTAGCCTTGGTTGGTGAAACAGCTGGACAGAGAGTGCACACTGGTTTCTAAGGGAGGCTCAGGTTCCAGGGTTCCCTTGGAAAGCTGAGATTCCTGATCATTCTTCTGCATCACCTCCAGCATTGAAATTTCTGGGGCTGTGCTGTTCATACACATGGAAGATGTGGAGAATGGGGAGGAGAGCCATTTCTGATGGGAAAGAAACACAGAAGAGAGACTGTTATGCCCAAAATATTACACAGTGAGGAACAAAAGGCCTTTCCTTTTCAGCTATTAAGTGGCCTTTTCCCTGCTCAAGAAATTGGAATTGAGGAGGGGGAATCCATGTCCATGATGCCCCAATTGCAGTGTTTTGGAGGTACAGTATCTTTCTGCCACTATAAAATCAAGGGCAGATCTTGCAAACCTGTTTTGAGATTTCTGTATGTAATTGAGGATGGAGGACAAAAAGGAAAGGAAAGGTGAAGAGAAAGGAAGAGAGACAAGAGAAGAATAGAGGAGAATAGAGAGTAAGAAAGGAGAAGAGAGGAAAGGAGAGGAGGTGAAAGGAAAAAGGTAAAATGACAGGACTGGAAAGAGGTGTGGAGGTGGAAAGACAGAAAGCAGTACTCAGCTGTATATCATGCAATCTATTCCTAGAAGCTGAAATTATTTTTAATACTTCTACATGGTTAAATGCAGCTTTCTTGTCTGAACTGCTCTTCCAATTTGATTGTGACTGGACTGTTACACTCACTGCAAATTACATCCTGGAGTGAGCCATTATCCTTATAAATAATCTGGTTTTGATAATATCCAACTGAATTTAATTTATGGTCAGTAAAGCAAATTCTTCTAGTTTTTTCAACACTGAGAAAGTGACTCTGATGCTCATTGCAACCCCCTCTCTGCACTCTTCCCTTCTATGCTTAGCTTTCAAAGGGTTTTTGCACTTAGGCTTTTCCAAAGCTTTGCTGTCCTATGGATCCTCTGCATTTTGTCTCCATCCTTCGTAAAGTGAGACTGCTCATGGGACCACCTCCCATGTCTTGCATCTGATGCTCCCTTTAATGCTGCACAGAATGGTAATTATCTCCTCGCATCTTCCCATATTCAAGAAGAAACTGGGAAAGGGAGAAAGATGAGAAAGACAGGGTGGGGAAGGAAAAAAGAAAGAAGAATGCAGAAAATGGCTAAATACCATCCAGAATGATATAAGATAGTAAGATAGCAAGAGCAGAGGTGAAGCTCACAGCCAGAAGAAGGGAGAAAAAGAAGAAAATCTGGAAAGAGCTGGGCAGTCTGGGATGCGTAGAGGACAAGAAGCAGGCTGGAAGGGGATCTGAGAGGCCAAGCTCCCTCCCACAAGTTCTTTGTATTTTCTCACGGTGTCCTGTCAGGGGAGCAGTGTGCTGAGGTTTGCGTGGTTTGCTGTTTCTCAGTTCTGAAATCAGAGATGCATCAACTGAGTATCAGGTTTTAGGTCAAAAAATAAAACTCAATCAGATAACCCAGCATCTGGTGCTGTAGGCACATGAGTTGTATGTGCATGTGTAGGTCCAAGCACCTGATATCTGTGCCAGGCACGTGCAACTGAACCATCTCCTCCCTCATTTCTCCCTAAGAACCATCTGGATCCTTCCCATACCTGAATGTCACCTCCATGAACAGAGATGAGTGGGGGAAAGAACTTCTCCGGATCTGGAATGTGAATCTTCAGTATCTTCTTAAACCTTGAGAAGAGAGAAAGAGATTGAGAAACAAAGCAGGGCCTGATCCTAACTTCTCTGGCACTGTGGTGGTAGAGGAGCATGGCATTGCAGCTCATGGGTACTACCTTGGTGTGGGTGAAAGGTAAAGATAAAGAGTGATCCCAAAGGCTCACAACCAATGTTTCACAGCCTTCTCTACCTTGGTCATCAGCTTAGCATTTCCATTGCCCTCTGCTCATTTATAGATCTGAACAGATCTCTTGTTTCCGTGGCCCAGCTACTGTGAGGTATCCCCCTCTTTGTTCACTTCATAGTAACTCAGTGGACCGTGTGGCATGAGCAGGACCGTGCCATGTGACACAGCTGGAACTTACTGGATATGCAAGCCCACGTGAGCATGTCATACAACAGTAGAACAACCTCTGCTTTACTGGAACCAGTGTGTTGTCAATTGAGGCAGCATGAAGTGATCTCATCTGCTCCTTGGTCCCTCTGAGAGGTTGGCTGATCCTGCCAGCATAATGCTGGTGCTTTGCTGCGGAATGCTCAGAGAAGAGACACTTCTGACCTCTGGAGGCAATCAGTACACTCTCTGAAGCATGAGAATTTGCTAGTTTTTGAATATAAACTAGCGTCACTTGAATACAAACTTACATCACTGCAGATGCTATTTTTATTCATGCATGTCTAATCCTTCCTTGCATCTTACCTCGGCATTATCCTTCATCCAATCCCACAAGTTAATTACACTAGGAGATAGGCCTTTTTGTCTGTGTGTGTGCTATATAGCTTGTCCTTCCTCACATTTTTTTGTGATTTGAGGCAGAGCACAGTGAGCAGTGATTTTACTTGTGTCCATCTTATGTTAATATCTTTCTCCTTTCCTTACAAAGAAACCATCCCAACCTCTGCAGGCTTCTTCCCTGAGAACATTTCTGTCCCTGATATCATTTGGTGCTGCAGTGGCATAAGCTGCCCAGGGAGGTGATGTAGCCACTGACCTTGGAGATGTTCCAGAACTGTGTGGATGTGGCACTGAGGACATGGTCAGTGGGCATGGAGGGGATGGGCTGGTGGTTGGACTGGGTGATCTTAGGGGTATTTTCCAACCTTAATGATTCTTTGACTCTAGGGTCAGTGCCTTGTTTCTCTGTTCCTGTCCTGAGAAGAGAAAACCTGAAGCCATTTCTAATCTCACCATGATGACAGTTCGTTCTTTATTATTGCACTGGGTAACCTCGGGAGCCATTTTCAGCCCTAACTTAAAGCAATGTCTGCTGGCAAAAGGAAGTGATCTTTGAAATATCATGTAGATGTTTACCAGCATGTGGTGAGACACATCAGTACTGCATAGACCAGGGAGAAGAACTGTGCTTCTAGAGACCAATTATCAGTCATCCTCGCAGGGATTTTGCTGGAGTATTTAAGTGAGAAGATCAATGCATCTGGCCTTCTTTGACCCATCTGCTGAGGGTGCCCAACTCAGTGACCTGTTATTTTTTTCTGCTGGAAAATATTGCTCTAACTCACGGGCAATAGAAGTGCTGAGGTAGCTGTTTTGAATTCAGACAGGCTGTGACATCAGGTCTCAGCAACATGGCTCAATATGACAGTGTAACACAGCGTCATCTTGAGTGGTGATCTAACCAGACAAATATCAGCCTCAAAATGCTGAGACATGAAGAATATATCTGTATGCTGAGTAATGCTCCTTAAAAAATAAACCAGAATATGAGAAGACACACAATATACAGCAGAGCAACAGATAGGAAAACTGATTCTCATTTACCATCTCGGAGTCCGTAAGTTTATAAGGAAGGCAGACCCAATGATCACAAAGATGCACGTGCTCACTATAATAGCTGGCAGGACTGGACGGGATGTTCCTGCAGGACAGGAGACAAAGACAGAGTTGCAATGAAAATTTAGCCAGCGTTTTGGAGGCTGGAGCTGCAGCAGTTCCATGGCTATTCAGACTGATCAAACCAGGTCTTTCCATGTAATTATTATTTGATGTGTTGGTAATTATAATAATACAGTACAGTACAGTAATTATAGTATAATGCAATGTAATATAATACAATATATTTATAATGAGATGGGACAGGATGGGATGGAATTGAAAAGAACAGAACAGAGTGCATAGGTCAGATAAACAAGTTCTCTGTTGCATAGGATGCTTTTGAGATGAGATGGGTTTCAATGTCTTCTTAGCATGGTTTAATAGAAAATTCTTGCTGAACAGCTGGAACTCCCTCTTCAGAACAGCACCAGAGCTGAGGACTGCCACGGATGACGTGCCACAGTCCACTAGTAGAAGAGCTCAACATCATGCCCAATTCATTGCAAAACAAAGCAGGGAGTCCTAATATCAGTTTAAGAGTGGTTGGGAAATTAAAACAGCATTATGAGTCACTGGGGAAATAGAGTTACGGGGTTCATGGGTCTGGGTTAGAGGGCAGTAGAGCCAAGGATGGACAAGGTTGAGGTCAAAGGCTTAGCCTCTTTCTTTGGATATCTGGAGAAAAGCTTTAAGAAGGCTACAGTTTTCTACCACATGCTAATTTTGATACTTAAATTGTAGGAATAGGACAAAGTGACTGAATTTCTTCATTACTAGCTCTGCCAGCACTCCTCAACCTTTTCTGGCATCATCTCCAAATTTTTTAATCTGCTTCTTTCACACATCTCCCCAAGGCACCTTTGATTGGTCATGTTCTGGTGCCTGGTTCCTCTGCTTGCCACCCCCATCTCTCTCGATCCCTAGGGCCCCTTGCTCTAGGCCTGCAGAGCTCCTTTGGAGCACACGAGAGGAAGCAGAGAGATATGAAAGGAGACAGTTTTAGAAAGCCCTTTCCTTGCCCGTCCTTGAGATGCTACTCAGCTCACTTTGTCTTCTCTGCCTTTGGTACCCTGGTTATCTTTGGGTCTTGGTTGCTATGACAACTGGTTGCGACTGTATCCTGTTCATTGACATCACACACTGTCAAAATTTGATCGCCACAGCAACGCAATGCCCTTTCTAAACATAGCTCCTCTGTTTATATCAGCACCAGGCACAACAGAGAGGGACTGGGCAGGGACAGAGCAGGGTGACGTGAAGAGGAATAACCTCTAGCAGCTTGTTTTCCAGGAAAGATGTGGCAGATACCACAGCCCATGACTCACCAAAGAGGTTTGCTCAGGGCACTATATTTCAAGCCTGTAGGTGTCCACCATGATGTGGTTCATTGTAATGACTGGTGCAACTCTCAGCAGAGCTTTTTGGATGGGACTTTGCCCCCTTTAAGTGCTTAAGGCTTGTTGAGACACCCTGACTGATAGATTAGGAGGAAAAGACAGTTTCTAATCTTCTCATTGTTCTTCAGTTAATGCAGTCCTTCCTTCCCCTCTTCTTCAAGATTTTCAGCTCACTTTGAGCCTCCTGCCTTGGGCCTGCTGTTTTACCTGAGTCCCCTCTTTCCCCTCCACGTCATGCTACCTGACTCTGATCCTTACCTTCAGCATGTGTGCTCCACAGTACTGTCTTGCTCCAGTCACTCCACACACCTCTGTAGGTACTTGAGGCACCTGGCTTTGCACGGACGACTGCCTCATACTTCATGTTGGGGGAGAGTCTTTCAAAAGGTGCCCACATCTGATCCTGCTTAATGATGAAGGTATTGGCCTCCTGAAATAAGGGCAAAATTAGATCATCCCTAGCATCCTGCTGTGGCTTAGCTTCATATACTCATCCTTTCCAAGGGCCTCAGAGAGGACCCATCTCAGATTCCTCCACTTTGCGCACTGCCTGTTTGCACTGGAGAACAAATCTTCACTTTACATTTTTCATCCCAGAGGATACCTGTTTGTTGCTTTGCATTTCTCATCACTTTCAGGTTTGCCCTGGAGCTACCCGGATTTCTTTTGAGACAGCACCAAATAAAATAAGTTTCCCATCTGTTTCCATGTCATTACTGAATGCTGGCAGCAGACGACACACATGATAGGGAGAAGGGAGGCAAACCCCTCTCCACTTCACAGAATCATAGAATCAATTAGGATAGACAAGATAACTAGGATCATCAAATCCAACTACCAGCCCACCCCCACCATGCCCACTAACCACGTTTCTCAGTGCCACATTCACACAATTCTTCAGCACCTCCAGGGATGGTGATCCCACCACCTCTCTGGGCCTGTGCCACTGCAGCATTGCTCTTTCTGAGACAAAGTTTTTTCTAGTATCCAGCTGGAACCTCTCCTCGTGCAACTTGAAGCCGTTCTCTATACTATAACTTGTTTCATCCTGAGAGGAAGATCCTAGATGGTGTAAGGAAGACCAGGTTTTGTATGGTGTCTAGTCCCAGTGCTCTACCCTGTACTCACCTCCCACGACTGACTTGTGGTTCGGTACCGTACTTCGTATTCCCGCTTCCCGTTCAAGTAATGAGAGGAAATATTCAGGCTCCATGTTAAGTTGTAGGTATTTTTAGCTTTGCTAAACAGCTGAAGATTTCCTGGAGGCCACAGTTTTACTGGAAAGACAAAGAGAGTGGGAATGTCACCAGTGAACTGTCTGTCTGTTACTCGGCTCCAATGGCACACACCATGGTAGCTGGGGTGGTGCATAGGCTCACAGAGCCATCCATGACTGAGTAAGATCCTCAGGGAATTTTTTCTCTCTGTTCATCTTTCTTACTCACTGTCACTGGTGACAAAGGGCCCGGGGCTACAGTGAAGGCAGCTCCTCCAGTAGCCTGTGAGAATGGCCACTATATTTACTGCAATCTCATGTGATCGTGCATCCTATCTCATGGGGTAATCCACAAGGCAGCTGTATGGACAGGAAAGGAGCATGGTTGGGGTGACAGCTTCTCCTCAGCTGCTCTTTCAGAGAACTAAAGCCATGGAGACAGGAGTTATACAGGCTGTCTGGGGTGAATCTTCTCAATCCCTGATTCCAGTCATGACTTCTTGTGACCCACATGGCAGTAATTTCACTGGGCCTTTTCTCAAGCCAAACAAACTCACACATCCAGGAAAAAAAAAAAAAAAAAAAAAAAGAACTAAGATGATTTTTTACTGGATTAGTGAGTTGAATCAAGTCAGCAGATTGATTCTTGCCAAAGCTGGCTTAAAAGCAAGTGGAAGTACATGCCTGGTAGGAGGGGAAGAGCAGCAAGACTTTCTCTCCTTCCTGTAGCATGTATTTTTCAGAAAGTCAGCAGAGCAGTCATAGCCTGTTTGAAGTCAGAACTCCTATCCCAGTGCACTATCATTCAGCAGTCCCACATACAGAGGATGGGAAGTGGCTGGCATGACACTGCGTGTTAGATGAGCAGGGGGTGGGAGTCAGTGTACTGCTACAACTTTGCTAGTTGCATCAGGGGATGTTGGAAAGAGAGTAGAGAGGGATGAGAAACTTAGTATCCCATCAAAGGGAAGCCTCAGGGACTGCAAGACGAAGAGCACTCACTATTTTGAAGTGGACTGAAATCTTGCAGTTGAGCAGTTACAGTCCTATTCTCCCCAGTCTGGCAGTGTACGGACATGGTAAGACGATCCGCAGAAGTGAAGCACTGCATCTGCAACAAAAAATTTACCATTAGTGACAATAAAGCTGCATCAATAACCATTGATACTTCCAAGCATTGCCTGCATATAAGAGGATTAAAAATACTTGACAATAAGTATGTGTGACACTTGTTTTGAAAAGCAGAAGCTTCAGTTTTGAGTAGAGGAAACAAAAATCTATACTCATCTTTAGTTTCTCACAGGGCACAAAATATTTTGGTATGGTATTTTGCTAGGAGTGCTGTGTGCGCTGACTAAGCAGGAAAAAGTTACTTTCAGCAAGTGACATTTGTTGAGATAAAATATTTTGACCAAAATACTTCATGTTCATGACTGAGATAGTATTGGTATTCAGTTTTACTCTTGAAATGAGTAGAACTCTTGAACTGATAGAACATATTTCTACAGCGGTACTAAAGGGCTATGTATGTCTCACAGTGTTAAATAAGAAATGGGCCAAACAGCTTGATTAGAAAGAAAATGTATTTGAAAGAATAGTTTATGGGGTTGTTTACTAGTCCTGCAGTTTGTTTTCACATACAATGTGTGAAAGTAAAAAAACTTGGCTTTTGTCAGAACTCGTTGTTACTTAGCCAATAAGGGGAATTAGCTCTTTTATTTTTTCTTTCTGAAAACACAGAAATTACAGTGATTTCTGGATATGACTGAGGGAAGTACCCAATAAGCCTGAAAAAGAGACTGATTTAAATAACGAATGGTAAGTAGAAGAATTGTATCAATAGTGGTTTCATTGATGTATGGCTGTTGCATCTTGCACTGTGCACATTTTACCAGATTCCACAGCAGTTAATAATTTGGAAAATGACACCGAACCCATCAAGGAAGATAAGTTCTAGAGGTGACCTTAGAGCTGGGGAGCCTGGTCATTCTTCATCAGAGGAAGAGATGGGGGTCAAACCTAGATAAATATGACATGGGACTCCGCACACAATCTACTCTGTGCTTCTGCACAAGTCAAGGCATCATGACCCAGCTCACCATGAAGCCGGTACCCACAAAGGGCAACATACAACAAGCCCAAGCCCAAAACTGTTTAGGCTTGGGCTTTGTATAGTGCTCATGAGAGTCACACCCTGTATTCCTCAAATTGACATACCATCCTTATCATTAACCAGGACACCCTAGAGGAATTACTCACATTATAGTCTTTGCTGAAAATCTTGATGCATCTCCTCAGTCCAGTCATGTGTTCTGCCTTGGGTAACTCACAGTGCTCAGATGTTTTATTTGACCTGGGTCTTAAGCAGGAGAATTCCAGTGAGCTGTGGAGTTTGTTTTACAGGCAGTCAGATTATATCTGACAATAAAGGCCTTTTAAAGTATGTTGCATCCTACCATACCGACTGAACAGCTTGCAGTTATGATATACTCCCTCTTTCCTTTCCCATGGCATCGTTCAGACAAGTTTAGTGTGCTGACTCATGGAGAAAGAATGCATCCCAGATACCAAAAACCAAAGATAATAGGAGGCTATTGTCTATATCCTCTGCTACTTATTGATGTGGGAGACAGTTGCCAGTTTCAGCCTCTCTAGGGTTTTACTCATCTCTTTCAAGTCACTGACAACCCTATAGCATCTCAGATACCAGGTGGGAGGTATCTTCTGAACCAGGTCACAGTCCAGCCAGCCAGGAACGTATGCCACAGGGGCCAAGATATTTTTGGTTGTCAAAGTCCATGTACCCAGCCTCAGAATGTGTTTGCCTATCTCACCCCATTGGAGACGTCTCTACTGACAGTCAGGAGCAATCTATCCATGCCAGAACCATGCTGGTGTTTTCCTATGACAGGCACCCAGGGAATTCCTGGGTAGACCAGTAACTCTTTTGATTGAAAATGTCACACTTGGAGACCACAGAGAAACAGCCTGACCCCTGCTGCAGAACTGGCCGCATAACTATACCTCCTCTGGGAGATACTTGGGAGAGGAAAACATCATAGAATCATTAAAGTTGGAAAAAACCTCTAAGATAATCTAGTCTGACCATCAGCCCATCCCCACCATGCCCACTGACCATGTCCCTCAGTGCCACATCCACACTGTTCTTGAGCACCTCCAAAGATGGAGACTCAACCACCTCCCCAGGCAGCCTATGCCACTGCAGCACCACTCCATCTGAGAAGAAAGTTTCCCTAATGTCCAAACTGAACCTAGCACAACTTAAGGTCATTCCCTCTCATCCTATTGCTGTTACTTGGGAGAAGAGGCCAACCCCACCTCACTGCAACCTCCTTACAGGTAATCGTAGAGAGTGATGAGGTCTCCCTGGACCTCCTCTTCTCCAGTCTGAACAACCCCAGTTCCCCCAGCCACTCCCCATCAGCCTTGTGCTGCAGATCCCTCACAGATTTGTTGCCCTTCTCTGGAGTATCATTGACTCAGAGGGGCATAAGGGCCAAGGGAGAAAAAAGGCAGGGGAATGATACATTCTTTCACTCACTGTTACTCAGTATGCAGCTTTCCTGTCATGTCCAGCTCACTCTGGCAATGAGCAGAAGGTCCCTATATAACTTTAATTCCACCTCCCACTCCCTGTCTTTGCACATCCTCCCATTCTGTTGGAAGTGGCCTTCAATACAGAAGGTTGCTATTAGAGAAGGATTTTTTTGAAAATGAAGGACAGAATTACGGAGTTGGGATATAAGCAGTACTAGGCAGTTTGGGACCCTCAGATGACAAACACTGAGCAGTGACCAACATCTCATCTCACGAGGGGTCAGAGACAGACTGATTTCAAAGGCAAACCCTTCAGCTGTGAGACTCTACCACACTGGACTTTGTTAGAGGGAGCCTACATTGATGTACGCTCCAGGAGTCTTTTCATTCAAAGCATTGTCTTCCCTCAGCCTTCCCAGTCACCCACCTGTCACAGAATTCATACTCTGATAAAATTGTCAGATTGCATGGTGCATCAGCAAGGTCCCTGCCTGAGTTCCAGTCACAAAGGAGAGCTGCCCTTGAGTCATACCAACAAGTGAGACTGGAGTTGCCTGTCAGCAAGGAAGAGATGGACAGCATTGCAGTTGAATTAGCAATGATTTTTGGCATTAAGCAGCAACAACTGACCCCAGACAATCCTGCCCCATCCCAAACTACAGACAGACTCCTCAGTCTGATAGATGTCTTCAGGTAAGAAAGGCAGAGCCACTTGCTCCTCTGGCTGCTCTCTGCCGTTGGAGGTTGGAGTACTCCTAAAAGCTCTTTCATTAATGCAGCCTCCTCTGGTTGTATGCTACAATGTGGGCATTACTCAATGACACCAACACAGGATATCATTTCTTACCTTGAGTAGAGTCTGATGCCAATGAGAGAGGAATCAGACTGAGCAGCCAGAGGTGGTACAGAGGCAATGAAGAGGGATTCATCTGTTCTGGGGACACACTGAAAGAGAGAAGACCCCCCCACACACAACCTCATTCAGGAGTGCTAATTAAGAAGTTGTCATCTCACATTGGGTATCCACTCTCCCAGAGCTCAAACCCAGTGTTTGTCTTCCACGCTCAGAAACTCATACCCCTTCCACTCCGGTCTGCTTTTCCTCAGCACCTCATCGTTTTCCTGCCTTGGAGCGCTTTGCTCAGCACTGAAACCATCCACAGAGCAACACAGATGGGCTGTTTGCAGAGTTGATATCTTCTGGAAATGTGTGTGAGTGCACAGCACTCTGCTCACTGTCTCAGGGTGCTGCTGACTCAGGTAGAGAGTGCTGCCGTGGCTGCATGCGGCTTTTTTTGGTAAGCCCTCAGACTGAAATCATTAGGAGTCTGCTGAATGAGAAGGCTGCAACTACCAGAAGTTGGCTTGGGAGAAAGATTTTGAGTGGCTATCTTGGGACAGGGAAAATGATAAAATCAGGGAGGTATACCAAGTTCTGGGAAGGCAAAGATTTACCATACCATAAATTACGACAGTCGCACATAAATTATGCACCATCCTTGCCAATCAGACCCTGCACTACCTTGAAAAGAGGTGTGCTTTCAGGTATAGCAGAAAATTTAGGCTTTGCAATTAGGTAACCTCTTCAAATCCTCTGCAGCCAATCCCAACACATGGGGCTTATGAGCTTCTCAAGTGAGCTTCCCCCTCTCCCCCTTCACCTGCACACCCATACCTCAAGGTCTGTCACTGCCTGCAGGAGAAGGGACCATCCTCACTTGTACACGCAGGCAGGTCTGGGCACAAGGCAGAGCCCTGCTGAACCCTACTGGGCAAGTGGGAGCTGGGGATTTTTCAAAAGGCTGGCATGAGGCATGCTATAGATTCCAGTTGTGATAAAAGATTAGGATCAGAGGAAGAAAAACAGGATGGCAACACAATTACAGACAAATGGGGAGAGAAAGGGAAAGACAGAAACCAGACGATGTCATTTTGAGATGTGGGGTATGATTTGAGAGGATTGTAGAAAGACAGAGATAAATATGCACTCAGCCCTCCCCGACAACAAAAACCAGCTTGTCAGAGTGAAACTCCTTCCAAGACACTTCTCAGATCAGCCACCCCCGTGTGGGACAGAGCTGGCATTGCTTGCATTACCTTCCAGCTCCAGGCACCCGGCGCTCCAGGGATGGGGTCGCGAGGACGGATGAATGCAGATGCTGTTGAGCCAACTGGGAAGGAAGCAGGGAGCAGGGAGAGGGGCTGGGGGGGAGCTCTGCTCAGAGCACATCCACCCACCAGCCAGCGCTGCTGGCATGAGAGGAGAGGGGCAGGTCTGCTGCAGATCTGTTCCTCTCGTGTGTGATCAGTCTTTGTCTGCTCCCTCTCACCTTTGCACAGGAAGCTGCTGCTTGCTTGCCTTGTCAGAATGAGACGAGGCCCCAAAGTATCGAAAAGGCTAGCGAGGCCGAGAATAAAAAGCCCCAAACCACGTCCTACTTCCTGCTGGTAAAGCAATAGGTGCAGAAACAAGGGTGGAGAATCAGGTATTAGCTCGCAATGCTCAGATATACTAGGGCCCAGTTTGTAAGTATTACTGGGAAGTAAAAGAGAGGGAGAAAGACCTGCCCTCTCCAAACACCATCCAGTGACCCATAACTTCCTCTTTCAGATACACAGAGAGGCTCACTTTCAGGGTCCACGTATATGCACAGGTCAATTCAAAACCGAGGAAAGGAGTCACTCTGCTGTAGAAATACAAAATGAACCACTTAGTGAAAAATAGCTCAAGTCATTAACTTAAGCAACAACAGAATGAAACCAGCCTTGCCACCAGTGTCCCAGATCCATCCTGGGTCAGAGCTGGAGTGGAACAAGGGCAGCGCTGTGGCTGAGCAAGCTGACAGCACTACCCTCACACTTCAGATGGCGTGACACCACAGGAACACCTGTCCTACAGTGTTCTTACCCAGCAAAGCACCCCACTCACTCCATAGAAGAAAGAAGCTTTCCCTCTGAGTTGAACCTTTCAGTTAGTTCAGCCAGGCTACACTTCCCCCTGCTGCAGTGCCTGATTCACATGGCTTGTCCAGTCAGCAGGACAAAGGGATGCAAAAAATACATCAATTTTCTTCTAAGGTTAAATGTGCCCCAACAGTTCTCCAGGGAACAGTTAATAATAAAAAAGCCTTTTACCATGGGCAGTATTAAAAAAGCCTTTTACCACAGTGATCTTCCCAACAAAGCTTGCTCTCCCAAGCCAATCCAGATGCATAAACACCAACCCATAGGCCCACTAGTTGCCTGGCTCATAAACAAACTTGCACATGTGTGACCCCACACACCTCTTTTTTCCATACACAAATAGAATTCTCTGAAATATAGCACCTCACATTTCCTGTCTGGTCTGGACAGTACAAAGATGGCCACTGGTGTGTGGTAGGAAGATAAGAATCTTCGTTTATGCACTCAGAGGTCACCATGCTCCCCGCTCCTCACTCTTCTCCCCCAGAGCATCTCAAGACCAAAGCACGTGACTGCCAGCAGGTTTTCCTGACCAAAAGTTACAAATCCCAGGTCCCCAGGCAGCTCCTTTTTGGGGACTAAGTAAACTCAGAGGATGGGGCCTCCTGGAACAACAAAGGGATGTTGGTTTCAGATAGTGGAAAAAGGGTGTGGGAGGAGGATGGGTTTTTAGTCACAGGCAATACAGCCCAGAGAGCGGGTCTAAGAAGATATCAGATCTTAAGAAGAGAGAATGTTGGAGCAAAACAGTGATTTGAAAGCAAAGACAGAGCCATTTTGAAGGAAGTTACAATGACAGATTCTGAAAGCCATTTCTGGCAGAGTAATTCAGTTCAGACTGCAACTCAGCATCAAGCACTCACTTGGAGTGGTCTGAAGCACCACAGCTCTCTCCACACCATGCTTGACATGGTCCAGGTGTCTCAGAGGAGTCATCTGGATGCTCTTGCTGACTACCTGAAGACTGCCAAGATATGGCCACCTTCCAAGAGAAACCGGGGAATCTGAACATTCAGCCCCCACTGAAGAGGAAAATGAATGAGGATGGGCTGTACGCTTGCTTGCCCTTGTTTTTACACACTGTACAAGTTGCACCATGAATGCTCCCACCAGGGTTGAGGAGGGGACGGGGAAAGGGTACCTTGAGACTTTGAGCATCTCTTAGCACTTCTACCAGCACCCGTTCAAATCAGATCCACAATTCCCAAAGAATTGGCTGTGATCTTATGAGTCCCCAGAGTGTAGGGGACAGACACTGGGCCCGATGCATGGCAACTGCTGAGAGCTTCTCCTGAAATAGACTCTTGGCCTTCAGGGCCTTTCTACACCCCATCCAGACAGAAGATTCTCCTGGTATGGATGATCAAGGTGCAGCATTTCCCAGGAACTCTTAGCACGAGTGCAGCTACTCTGGTGTCGAAGTCTTTGGCTGAAGCAATGACGTGCTCTGTGACTAACTTCTTGGTGTCACCAGCTCTGCAGCTGCAATGCAGTATTCATGTTTACCACCATTTTTCTCATTTATCCTTCAGGCAAATGCATCTGCACCTTCCTTCACTTTGGGGAAGAAAGAGCATAAATCACAAGTTGTATTGTGCAGCCAATCAAGCAAAGAAAACCCCACTGATTTCCTTGGTACTTTGTTTTTGTTTTAATGTGTAAGAATCAGAAACTGATTGATTTTTTCCAAAACTGTGGGGGAAGGAAGAATGGTCTGACAGATCATCTAACAGAAAATAACCATCCATGAACGCACAGACTGCCTTAGTACTGTTAATTTCTGCTGGAAACACGTTGAATGTATATAAAAACAACAACTTCATGGAGTAGTAAGAAAGGGGTGTGCTGAGACCTTACATGACACATAGTTTTCAGATTTGATTGCTTACGACATGGCACTATTGAGACTTGGGCCCTTTTTAACTCCTTTACGTTGACAGGAACGGTGCCATTTGCAATTTAAAAAAGCCAAACCACACCATCAGTGCGAAGTGTTCTAGTGATTGCCTTCCTGTCCTTGCAAAGGTGACCGAGGCATGCAAGCTCACCCATGAGCTCAGCTGTGCAGCGTTAAAAGTTTCAGGTAAAAGAGTGCAGTTGGAGGTTTGGTTAAAGGTGTTGTTTGGGCCAGATAAGTGTGTCATAAACAATGTAAGTTTTTTTCCAACCCTCAAGGCTGAAACAGGCTGATCTTTTGCCTCCCTTCTGCTTTCATTACAGAAGAGCGGTGCTGATGAAACTTCTCATTTTCAGTTGCGTGTCCATTGATTGACTCCTCAGGGTGGACAGGGGAATACTTTCACTAAATACAGAGAGGGGGAAGAAGTGTGAAGTGAAGAAGCATGGCACTATTTATTGGCTCACTTGCTGGTTAGGATAGGCATATCACTTCCCTTTGCTAGCTCTCAGCTGGAGCTGAGGTCCCAGGCTCACTGGATGCCTTGCTTGTGGTTTACAAATCATCTGACTCACCAGGGACAAGTTTGGTGGAGAGCTCCGTAGGTCCATCTCAGTGCCCCTTCCCGATGGTCCTCTTAAACTGGGGGGTGGGAAGGGTGAAGACTCAGCAGTAGGTGAGGGGATGGGGACAGAGATGGCTTTGATGACCAACGAAGCTTGCTTTCTGCTAGGATACATTGTGAAGATCTCTAGACTCTCTTAAAGTTATTTCTGGTACTTTCCAAATAATGTTGTCTTAACCTTTACTTTGAATTTCCTGCCCTACACATACAAGCGCTTCTCAAAACTACAACATTGAGCTATATCTGTTGTTATCTTCCCCTTAAATTGTGGTTCTACTCCGAAAAACGTCTGTTAAAATGGCTCTGCGGGGAGCCACTGTTTATTGTATCAGCGATCATTTTATCAAATTTGTTCACACTGCCAGTCTATGAGAGGCTTTGCTTTGTAGCAAAATGGCAACCTTGGCGTGATGTTAAAGCATCAAACTGTTTTTGTTCCCCCTGATCTAATATTCCCAGTGATACTTCTGTTATAGGCTAGATGCTGCCCTCAGGTTAATTGACGTAACTGTGTTTAAGAGGAGAGGCACTTAAATGATGGAATTTAAGTTCTGGGATCATGTACTGCAATGGAATCACCACGCTGGTCAGCAAGTCCAACTTCTGTCCCACAGAGAGTGACCAGATAGATCTTCCTGATAAAAGCAGAAGACATCAGATATACAAAGAAATACACAAAACAATCAAGAAAAGATTTTCTCTAGTCCTGTAGGCTGTGGAAGAACATGGAGAAAAATAGTAGGAAGATGAGTTATTTGCAGATGCTCTCACATGCACCAAGTTTGAGGCTGTAGGTGGGAGGAAGTGTTCACTTTCCCTCTCTGCTGGTGATGGTCACAGGCCCAGAGAAGAGAAACAAGAATGGGGGGGAAGCATGCTATTTTCAAGCAGTTTCACTCTTAGCCTATCTGAACATAAACTCGTGAACATGAACATGGAGCAGTCACGAGATGCTCTCACTCATGGAACCTGGGGACATGGTTTAGTAGTCAATACTGGTGGTAAGTGTATAGTTGGACTAGATGATCTTAGAGGTCCTTTCCAACCTTAATGACTCTGTGATTCTACACCCTTGGGCTCAGTGATCTGAAAGAACGCCAGTTCCTGTGCCTTTCTCTGAGCATATGAACATACTATGGGGAGGAGAGCTGGTGACAAATGGCTGCTGAATTGTGGTATCTGCATCTGTGGATGTTCTTAGCCTGGGACACCTGTGATGGAAAGCTCATCAGTGTGAAGTGAAAGGAAGGTGACGTACTTATGGGACCCCTGACGTATTTATATAGCTCTCACATCCTCTCCCTCAATTTGCTCAGCAGAAAAAGGGGTCTGAAAGGTGTTTCCCAACTTCTTCAAGAACTGAGATTCTCAGGCCAGTGGCTAGATGCTGCGTGACAAACAGGTGTCCTTTGACCAAGTATGAAGGGACATTATTTACTTCTAGTATTAAAATGTGCCTATGCAAGTTCCTGAAAGTTAACCTGGCATTAAAAGCTAAAGATGCAAGGCTGGAGCACCTTGTGAACTTGCATTTATACCTGCACTGAGGGATATCTCAGAACATCTGCAGGATATCTGCTCCAGTTTTATGATCTAAAAATGTGTAGAGTTGAATTCACAGATCAGCATTATGCCAAATCTGTACCCAAGCACAATCAGCAAGTGTTCCACTGGACAGTTTACTATTCAGCACCAGTGACTGCTCTTGGCCTTGGGGTATATTATTACCTTGTTACTTGGACAGTCTTGGAATATAAAGCCCTATTTTGTTTTGTAGCTTGTCAAGGTTTTACATCTCTCTCCATTTAAAGTTAGTAGACTTCGTGTGCAAATGCTTTACAAGCCTAATAGGAAGCAATAATGGCTTCCAGAAATAATAGAGAAGAATTCAGAGATCTATTTTACATTCACAATTGCTTGAGGGCAATATATGATAGTGCCAGGAGATTCTTGGGAATACACCCTCAGGTGCAGGGCTTCCTCTCATTTCCCTTCCTTCTCTAGTGGAAATTTTATTACAACAATCGCCTCCATTCTGCTCAGAGCTCTCCTTGCTCCTTTTCTGTTCTCTTCATCTCTCTGAGCAGTAGTTAGAAAGGGATTTATTACATTGTTGAGTTTATTTTAAAGTAAGTTTGGTGATGTCATACTCATCCACAGGCCAACACCCCCATTCCTCCTTAAGACCTTCTGGGGGTTACTGATTTGCAACAATAGGAATTATTACTTATAATGTCATTAACATGCCTGAATTGAAAAAAGACCTGTTTGGAATCTGCTTCCTGTCTCCTTGTTGATCTGTGCACTGGACTGTGATCCTTTCCCTCCCCTGGGTTTAGGCAGGAGAGACACTTTCCCCCCTGCTCCGTGGCTTCCCTGGTTCAGACCACTTCAACTTCCTTTGCTACTAAATATCCTCATCCTTATTCCTCACCCTGAGAAGTGAAAGATTTGATAAGAGAGGCAATTGCCACAGCCAGTGATCCCATAAGACAGAGTGAAAGGCAAAGGTGAAGTCCAGGTTTGTGACCAAAGACTGGAGGGCACCTCACTCTCCCAATGGACATTCTGCCTTGTGGAACAGGTCAGACTGCAGGGCTCTGGTTCTCTGCAGATTTTTCCTTCCAAAGTGCCTGAAGTAAATTACCTGTAGCAGAGCACCTTTGCTGCTTGAAAAGACCCCAGGTGACACAGAACTGAAGAGTCAATTTTCTAGCTGTGAGAGCTAACATAGAAAGGTCTCCACAGAGTCATATAATGGCTAGGATTGGAAGGGCTCGTGAAGATTTTCCAGTTCCAACTCCTTGCCGTGGGCAGGGCTGCCACCCAGCAGCTCAGGCTGCCCAGGGCCCCATCCAAAATGGCCTTGATCCTCCAGTGATGGGGCACCACAGCTTCTCTGGGCAGCCTGAACCAGTGCCTCATCACTCTCTGAGTTAAGAATATTTTCCTAACACATAACCTAAATGTCCTCTCTTTTAGTTTAAAGCTATTAACCCTTGTTCTACCACTATCACACCATGTAAAAAGTTGGTCCCTTCTTCTTGATACTGAGAAAACTGACCTAATCCTGGTGAACATTTCAGGATCATCACTTAGAGAAAAAAAAGAAGCAGTGTGGAAATGGCTATTTTTCCCACTGTGGCCTCTGAGAAGCCTGAAGGTTTTGCATGTGAGATAGAATCACAAAATCATAGCATCATTAAGGTTGAAAAGACCACAAAGGTCACCTAGTCCAACCATTTGTTACAAAGAGTATTCCACCTGTGAGAATTCAGGTTTGTTGCTACGAATATGAAGACCAAGGCACCTCTCATCATACTAGCCCCATTGATTGTGCCTATATTGTAAATGGGATGTGAAGGCCTCAGGGGAAATGGGACTTGGATCCCTGTGAGGAGGATAAGAGCAGAATGCCACTTTCCTCCTCTTCTGGTTGCTGAGAATGGTTATGCGCGAACACGAGGGAAAGGCTCATTAGAACTTTGTTCCAGTACTTCATGCAAAAGAAGCAGAAAAATGCACGGAGCACTGAAGCGGTTAGTAGTTTCATTCTCCCTCTCTCTTCAGCTCAAAAGAGCAGTGGCAGCTGTAGCAGCCAGCACTGGGCTGGGAAGGCTGCTTTGAGCAGGGTGCTGTGCTGCAGGGCTGTGGAGAAGGCCTGAGCGGGAATGCCTGTTGCCTGCACCTGTGCACACATTCACAACAGCAAATGCATGTATGCAGCTGCAGCCAACAGGGGCACATGAATGGGATCGAGCACTTGGCTCCAGTTGAATGCTTACCCTGGAAACAGCCCAAGGACAGCACGAGGGTAGGCACCAGGGTCCCATCCCTTGGTCACAGCTCTGCAGGTGAGACCTGAAATCTAAGGAAAACATGCACCATTACCTCTATGTTTCAAGGACACGAGCACCAATGCATTTTTCTGACCATCCTTCCTTACAACCATCAGTAAGGATCCCTCCTTTCTTTCTCTGCAAGAAGCAGGTCCCTCCATCAGAGGTTCTCAATGCATGGAAAGAGCTGTGGAGAAGGACTGCTCTGAGGCTTCTATCCCTCTTCCATCTTGGAAACGATGCTGGCAGCCCAGTGCAGCAGATCTTCTCCTTCCCCCTCGCTTGCCTCAGCCCCCAAGGTACGGGGTGAGAGGCGGGGGGAGGAGGGGGGGAAGGGAGGAAGAGCGTGGGCGGTGGAAGGAGTTGTGGTCCCCAGATGTGTGAATTGTTGCCGAGAAGAAATAGCGCACTACGGACAAACGGCAGAGCAGCTCAGCTGAGGGAGAGCCATCGCGCTGGGCTTGCGTCACTGACCTTTTCCTCTCGCCCTTCTCAGACCTCACCTGACCCTCCCACTGCTTCCCCTGCACTTTGTACTCAGCCAGCTCTCCTCGCAGTGCTCCGCAATGGTGACTAGAGCAGGCACGGGAGCTTAGAGAGGGGGAGGGATGCGGGGAAAAAAGAAAAAGAAAAAAAAAAAAAAAAAAAAAAGCCCTAAAGCAAAAAAGAGGGCATTGCAGCGATCATCTCTTCATTTCCCTCGAGTTTACATCGCCCATCCCATCGCTGACCCAGCACACCACAGTCCCTGCCACTGCAGCCATTGCAATGTGAGCACGTAACCTTGAAAATGTGGTGCAATTGCAAAAGCCTGCCTAAGTGTTCTGGAAACTCAAACAATGCCACCAACAGAGTAGATCATAGAATGGCTTGGGTTGGAAGGGACCTCAAAGACCGTCTAGTTCCAAACCCAAATGAAAAGAAGTGGGAGTCAGCATGTGGAGAGGATCTGGGAGGTGTTTTGGACCACGTGTGGAGTGGTGTCTGGGTCCTTGGCTCAAAAGATGTGCTTGTTACTGCCTGTGGCTGCAGGGATAGGGCCAGGCTTCCTAGGAAGTCCTTTCTAGTGATCTCCTCCATTTCAGTGCTTCACAAGAAGAATCAAGGGGACAAGGAAAAAAGCGCGTGTGTGTGTCAAGGTGGGAAGTGAATGGGAGGGTGTCATGAGCCAGTACAAGCATGTGTGAGCCTCAGGCAACTAGCCTCAGGCACCCCATGAAATGTGTACCCACTTTTATAGGTATGCCCAAAGATTCCTTTGCTCCTTCTTTCAAGAAACACGTGGATGTGGAACATGGCTAGTGGGCATGGTGGGGATGGGCTGATAGTTGGACTAGATAATCTTAGTGGTCTTTTCAGCCTTAATGATTTTATGACTCTATGATTCTCTTTGCCCTCTCATCATCACACTGGACTGTGTGTAAAGAAGGCTGGAAAAGGGCAGAAGAGCAGAAAGTTCCCATCCTGTTTCTTCAGAGGTGCTTGGCCCAAGTCTTGCACTATGACACTATTCTGGGAAACACACCTGTGTGTTCAGGGCTTTAGAGCAGGGGACCAGATTAGTGAAAGTTGTGCCTGCAAGATAAGCATCAGTGAGGGAAGAGACCTGCTGTCCTCCTTCTATTTTGATGGTTGTTTCCCTCTCCTGGCTTCTCTGAAGCATTGCAGCTGTCCTCATTGGCAACCAGTGAGGTTTGGACAATTTTCACTCCTCAGAGATAAGCTGCTGTTTATGTTTTCTGGGTTCTATAGTGGTTGAGGCACATTAACAGCTTTGAGGTTGATGCAGACAAGCCTTGATTCTTGTAGGCATGGCTGCAAGTGGGTTAGCATGAATCAAAAGCCAACACAACCCCCACTTCCCTCTCACCCAGGGCTGGGTTTCCAGCCTTGCAGGCAGATGGGCAGCCCACTGACTCTTAAATTTTTCGGTCTATCTGCTCTCTCCTATCTTAGCCACTGCAAAAAACATATGGAAAAGCGTGAGATTCTCAATAATTCCCTGGTCATTTGTGAGTTAAGTGGCATAAACTGAAGAGATTGGACCGGTCTGTGGGTTGAGAAACTGTCAGAAGCTTTTGAGTGGGACCTTCTGCCTGTTCCTCACCATGGTATGTATAACTGTGAGGAGAGAGATTGCAGTCTTGTGGGAGCAGAGGGGACACACATCAACAGGAGCTGTACTTGTGCAGAAGAGCCTGATGCCTCAGCCCCATTCTACCCACCTTCTGATAGCATCTTCAGAGTGAGCTGGGCTTGCAAAGGGCAATGGTTTCCGTTGTCAGGAAGGCAAGAGATGTCCATATGGGGTTGGTATGTGTGTATACATGCGTGGGTGTGACAACAGAGCTCAGCTCCGAACTGGCCTCTGAAGCCTCGCACAGCCCAGAAAAAGCCCGTTTTACCATTGTGCAAAATTTGCCCACAAACCTGAAGTGTGAATGAAGATGATGGTTATCTCGGTGGTCTGGGAGTGAGAGCAGGCTGGAGCTATGTTACAGAGCCTCCAAAGCGGTGCAGAAGTCCTCTATGTGCATCAGACGCTGCACTGTGGCTGGAAGCTAAGCTGAGGCTCAAGGGCTGCCTGAGACCTTCCCCTTGACTGCCCCATGGTGCTTGAGTTGCAAGCATTCACACTTGTGTCCACGTGGGCTCCTGCTGCAGAGCTGATGCTCTCCTTCTGGACCTCCCACCCTAGTACTAACTGTATTCCACCCTTTTGGTCTTTTTTTCCTCTTTTCTTGCCCTGATCCTCTCTTACCCTTTCCACAGCTATCACAGAGCACAGAATGACTGCAGGGCCTCCAGCTTCTCCTGAGCTGGCCCCGACAGGCACTTCCTCTCCCAGAGATAGAACCGTCTCCTACACTTTACCTCCTCTCTCCCCCATCCTCCCCCTTCATACCTTCAAGACCACAAACCCGCAGGAAACCAGTTTAAAGGGCCAACTTCGTGGAAGATACCTTCATAAGATTTTCATGGGCCCACATCTCAAGCTTGATAAACAGAAGAGATTTTTTAATATGAGTGTGGTTAGATACTGAGACAGGTTGCCCGGAGTTGTTGTGAGTGCTCCCTCCCTAGAAGTGTTCGGGGCCAGGTTGGTTGGGAAATTTAGAAACCTGATCAAACCTAATCTGGGAAGATGTCTGTGCCCGTGGCAGGTGAGTTTGAACTACATGATTTTTAAAGGTTCCCTCTAACCTAAGCCATTCTGTGGTTGTATAATTTGATTCTATACCTTGAAGAAACTCGAAGAAGCAAAGCAAAGGAGATCTTTGCAACAGGGCTTGGATCTCTCTCCTTCAGGGGAGAAGAGAGGTTCCCACCCCGTATATATGGTTCCCACCCCATAGCATGCTTCTTCCTTCACCCAAGAGAGAGGTACTGGCCATCCAGGGTCACATATTGCAAAGCAGCCACCTTGCATGGAGAAGTACACAGCATTGGAGTGAATGGGATGACTGGAGGTCTCATGACTTTCAGGCCGTGACTGTATCGACAGATTGGGTAGGAGAGATGTCTCCAACTTCAGGACTGTTCTTTCTGCGGTACTGCAGGGTCCAGACTGCCTGAGCTGGGTCTCACCTATGGCAGCTTCCCAGCCAAACCATGGTGCGATGGGTTGCAGTAGCCTCAGACTCTGCTAGTGATGCATGTATTGTAGCCTTGAAGGAGTAGGCTGTATAGATTGTTCAGACAGCATGCTTCTCTCTAAGTGGATAAGCTGAAGGACTGAAACATAGAAGGCTATTCTAGAAGGTTTGACTACACATTTCCACTCTCCCCTCCTCCCTCGATCCACACAAGTGCGACAGAGGCACCTCCAATCTACCAGCATCTTACCTCAAGGGGCCAGGAACACATACAAGCACAACCCTGGCATTTCCTGAGGACACAGTTCTCAGAAGTAAATTAAAAAACAGAAAACTGGTCTCGGATCTGACAAAGTTTCACATTCACTAGCAAACACACAGTCCAAACTCTAGGCCTGACACAGGACCAAAGAGGCCTGTAAGACATATGGCTATGTTTTTCACTCTTTGCCAAAAGAAGCATCTGCTACATGTCAAACCACAGCAGAAACTATTTGAAGATAAATGAGCCTCAAAACAAGCTCCTATATGGGCATCTGCTCTTGTTTTCTTCTCTGTTTCTCTACCTGACCATGAGTGTTTGTCCCAAACTCCAAAGACTGACTTACCTCTTCTACTTGTACTGAGACCTCCTATAAGAATCATCTCCCTCCCTTTGACTCTATCTATCCTAGATCTTCCATTCAAGACCCCAAGTCTTCCCGTCCAGTAACACTCAATTTCACCATTATCCCTAAGCTTACATGCAATTGTCACTTGTCTTCTTACCTCTGACCTGAAACTCAAGTCTTTACACTCAGGTCTTCCAAAACAGGTGTCCATATTGAATCTGAAACTACCACCTGCCCCATTGTTAAACATACAGATGTCTGGTCAAAAGTTTCATGTCTTCCTTGCCTACACATCCTAGCTTTTACCTCTTTGCAGAGAAAACAGAAATACCACAGGGAAAACACACTCTTATCATGCTGACTAAGTGCTTGATGGAAGGATGTGCCAAAATTGAAACAAGACAAAGAAGCTGATCCCCTTTGGAAAAGTCCAGTCTTGGTCCAGCCTTTCTCAGTAGAATTTGTTGAGTGCTTGAAGACTCTTCCTAATTCTTTTCTAATCCTTTTTGGGTTATTTTCAAAGCATTCTGCCCTGAATTTGCTTAAAGGTTTCCCAGGAGAGAGAAGAGAGCTGTCATAACTGAAAGTGTCTGTGAAGCAATTGTCTTTAAGGAAACAGAAAGGGATTGCCAAGGATTTCCTAAGGAAGTTTCACAACTGAATTAGACTTTGTACCTGTTTCTTTCAGATCGGTATCTTTTTCATTGCACTATTTAGTCATAATCAGAGCTAGAATGAATAGCCTGGGATGAAAAAACAGATCTAAGTGCAAAATAACCAAGGAAAAAGTTTAATATCACTGAAATTATATATATATATATACACACACACAAAAGTTCTTGGAGTTTGTTTCTGTAACATAAAGCACCATTAATTCCACAGTACATTACAACTCAGCCTACTACACCTTCCAGAAAGCACACAAATCTTCTGAAAACTTATTTAGCACCAAGGGATTGCCATCTTGTTTAGCACCAAGAAGCCTGTTAAACATATGCTTTTGTCCCCCTGCCTTCCTCTACCACAGGCATCAAGCACCATTTGGATGCTCATGAGTAACAGGTGAAATCTACCACTGGAATTTGAAAAACAAACAAACAGAAAAGGAGGAAAATAGAAGCTTGTTTCTGGAGATAATCAGTGTTAGTGATGTTTGTTTCTCTTCAGACTGACACGGGGCACTATATACTGTAAATACACAATACCTGCATTTGCAGCCTGTGGCTTAGGAAGACAGAAAGGGATTAAGTCCTGAGCATCACCTACAGCATGCTTCTTCCTCTCTACTGCCTGTAATCCTGTCTCTGAGCAATTTCATACACTTGTCCTGCCAAGGGAGAGGAAGAAACTGTTTCCTTCCGTTCCCATGATCCTGTCATCATGCAGCTCCCTGGGAAAGACCCAGTTTTACCTTGGTGAAACCTTGTTTTTATACACATTGCATCAGTGATGACAGTGAGGAGGATCAGGGGCCAAAAAGTGCCTGCACATTCCAGTCTGCACAGCTTCCTTAGAATAGCAGGGAAGTAAGCAGAGCAAGAGAGAAAATGTCCTGCAATTCTCTCAAGCATTTTCAATAGTTAATCTGTGTTCCTGCACCTTTACCATCCTGGGCTGAGTGTACCTGATTGAGTCCTAATATAATAATTTGATTTGTATCTCCAATGGGAGATCTTTGATAGTCCCAGTACTATAGACAGAGGCCACGGCTAAACATGAGACTGCAGAAGCATAAGACAAAAGACTTCATTATCAATGATGGGCAGCAGAGAAGTACAATTTCTCCTGCTTGTCCTGTCCTGAGGCTCAAAAAAGAGACAACTGTTGGCACTGCTGTTTGTGGCAGCATCACAACACATGGAAGTGATTTTCCCAAAGTGCTGAGTCAGCCTCACATGCCTACAGGGATGTGAGTGAGGGCAGTGTGAGGCCAGTATAAATCATACTAGAATAACCTACCACTGGCATCCTTTCCCACTGCAACATCTCCAACCTGACATGGAGAGCGAGGGATTCTTTTAGCCACATGTTTTTTCTCAGTTGCTCTAATGAGGCTGCCAGAAAAGGGCACAGAACATGTGTCAGGGAAGCTTTTAATATGGATTGAGTTGCTGAAGTCTTGCTTCCTTTCACACTACTGTTTTGCATCTAGTTTTTTCCATCACAGGGGCAAAGAGATGCCAACCCATCCAGGCCTGGAAACTGTGGTTTAACTGCAATTGGCCTTGCAGCCTACAGCTTGTGTCCTGAAACAGCAGTCCCTCAACACCAGTGTGAGAGAACCACCTTCAGGAGGAATGACATAATGGCATGCAGGAGCCAGGGTCATGCCACTGGTACCAACGGGTGCAATTCTGTCACAGAAGTGAGCAGAATCAGGTTCACCAAAATGCACTTGGGAAAGATAAAGCCCCTTCTGGACTGGGCTGGCTTCCCACAGCTGGGGAATTAAGACCAAGTGGCACTCCAGCATGTTTGGGAGGGAGGTTTGTAGGGTTCTCTCTCATTCTGTGCTTAGCTAGAGCTAGAGATGGCTCAGTGGAGGACTATCCCACCACGCCACAATTTTACAGCCAGCCAGGGGAAGGACCACAGGATCCAGGAGTCTGGGCCATAACCTGTGGGCTCTGAGACCTGCAATGGTTCAGAAAGGCCAACAGACCCTTTTTTGGAAAGTCAGTATCATCTCCCACAGCATCTACCTCTTCCTCTGTGCTACTGAAGGCCAGTAGGCCCCAGTCCACTTTCCAGTCTACGGGTGTGAATGTTGGCATTAGGGTCATGCTGCAGGCTGCAAAATTGGCATGTCCAGTCAAGACATAGAGAAGCCAGCATGCAACAAGGACTTTCTAGCCCTTCCAATAGGAGTCCTTTGTGTAGGAAATCACAAGGAAGGACACATCCCCAGGAGCAACATCTTAGTTTTTCTCCCATTTTAAGACCCTAAAAACTATCCACATTTTGCCTGTGGATTTAGAACAAGCCAACTACTTAAGCTGGGTCACAAGATGAGGTGTGAGAGATGATAGTGTCATGCTGTAAATCCACAGCTACAGGCCTGACTGTGAGAGAGCGTGAGGTGGGAGCCAGTGCAGCAATTTCACACTCTATGCCTGAGACTTCACAGGCCCATTTCCAAGAGATTTGCAGTGGTTGCGGGCAATAAAAAGAGAGAGAGAAAGAGAGGAAGAACGCCAGAGAGGCTTTAGAAGGGAGGAGAGGAAATTAGTCAAGGCTTGGCTTGACCAGATACCCACTGAAGGTGATATACACATCAACATCATCGCTGTAAATGGCATTCTCCCGCTCCCGCTTGTAGAGCCTCACCCAGACCTCATCATTTTCCTGAAGATCCAGCATGAGGCTCTGGCTCTGCATGATGCTGCGGTCACTGGGTTGGGCGTACAGGATGACTGTCTCTTCTTCATTGCGCATGATGTGCACATAGGTCTCCTTGAAGTTCCAGGTGTGGACGTTGAGGCTGAAATAGTAAAGGCCAGCCACAGAGCAGTAGAACTTGCCATTGAACATGTCAAAGTGACTGTAGAGGTTGACAAAGACGGTGTCAAAGATCAAGACCTGGAAGCCCTCGCTGCTGTGCAGTGCTTTCTTGCGGCCAACAGAGAATGCAGCATACTGGTGCTTGCAGGGATCTCCTGCTGTGCCCATCTGTCCTTTGCTGCCTTTCTGGCCCTGGGCACCCCTCTCTCCACGTGGTCCTTCTTTGCCCCATTTCCCTGGTATCCCAGGCTCTCCTCGATCTCCTTTCTCTCCTACAAGATGAAGCAGAGAACACAAGCCCTGTGCAATATCAGAGGGAGAGATGCAAGTGGATGTGAGAAAACCCAGTAAGGAGGCAGAGGATTGCTAACAGATTGGGGAATGACAGAAGAAGGAATGCTCTTGATTGTTACAATATTGCGCTTCATGGAAAAGGAGCCAACAGATTTACAAATGACTGGGGTATTTTTAATTTCTAACCTTCTGTTCACTGCCTGATATAGCTCTGCTGGAAGCACCAGGGTTTATTCCTAGGAGTTCCCAGCACAAGATGGAGAACAACAGTGCAAAGTACTGTTCTTGGCCTCTTCTTCATCCTCCACACTCCCTTTCCCCCACCACAGTCTCTGTCCTCCTACAAATCTCTCCCAGGACTCAGTTATCCACATAATGTTCTTGCTTCAGGCTGGAGAAGGTGGAGAATATGACTAGAGAGGACCAAGGAGCAGGGTTGAAGAGAAAACATCCAAACTTAACTGGCCGGTGGTAAAAGATCCAATCTGAACTTTATGAGTGATGCAGTGTAGGCTAGAGGGCTGGTACTTTGATAGTACAAGGATAATTTGGGCATCCTCTGTAATTAATACTGTAGCTCTACCCTGGTGTTGGTGTGTTACTTGTCACAGGCTTGGGGAGACATTAAAACACAGAGAGAAGAGCACCAGAATTTACTTTTTGTTTATAGAGAAGATGGAGGTCAGAGCAGCCTCCAGCAGAATTGCTAGCCTCACAAATTTGTACTTTGTTTCTCTGTGTCCTCTGAGTTAACTGGTCTTGGCACATTGGGGCCAAGATGAGCACTCACCCTTCAGTATGGTGATATTGATATAGGGACGGATCTCCGGCATTGGGTAGGGCAAGTGGTGGTGGCTGGAAGGCAGAGGTGGGTCATCTGCAGAAGAATCTGGTGGGTCACAGCAACGCCTGCAAGCACCAGGAGCAGGTTCTGTGAGGTGGAGTTCATCAGTGGGTGCCCCAAGCACAACAAGAGGGAGAAGAAGGAAGGCCAGGGGTTTGCACAGGTAAATCATGTCCATGGTGACCTGGAAAGATACGAGAAAGTGCCTGAGTGAAGCATATGAAAGTGAGGACATGGGGGATAGAGGACAGATCACTAAGAAACAAGCTATCTTGGTGCTTGAAGTCAGTGGTGGTCAGACAGAATGACATTGTCCTGTGAGGGAATTATGTCCTTGGTGTCCGTGGAGACTCAAGGCTGAAATCTGAGTAGCAAGCACATGGCCCAGGAGGATGCCCCACACCCTTCAACCTAGACCAATGGAGACTGGCTGCTAGCCCTGGTGTAAGGCATGAACCTCAAAGCACCACTTGAGCCACTCAAAGCTGCCAGGCTGCGATAAAGAAAGAAGGCACAGCAAAACCACACAGCTCCTTCAGCAAACGTACACTCTAATAGGATGCTGAATCCATGCAGACAGCTGTGAAAAACTTCTCCAGACCTCCACTCACTAGCTGTCAGCTATTCACAAAGTAAACTCTATATCCCAGCTGGAGTCAGACTCATGTATCCCTGCAGAGAGACTTAACTCCAGCCTCTCCTTTCCCCAACACCAAATCTCATCCCTCAGTGTTCCTTGGCCTCCCACTAATGACAAAATTGTTTGAGTTGGAAGGAATCCACAAAGGTCATCTAGCCCAACTCCCCTGCAATGAACAGGGACACCCACAGGTAGATTAAGTGCTCACAGCCCCTCCAGACTGACCTTGGATGTCTCCAGGGATGGGGCATCCACCACCTCTCTGGGAAGCCTTTTACAGTGCTATTCCAATTCCTGTCCCAGTGCTCAGCAGTGTCTCAGTTCCTTGCTTCTTTTCTGTCACAGGAGGAGAGCCAAACCCCAGTACTTTGGCCAAAGGGGTGACTGATCTTTCAGGGCAGCAGACTCTTGCAAAATGCCTGGTGTGGAGCTGCTGCTTTGGAGAGAGAAAGAAAGCAGAGTGAAGCAGGCAGCCTTCAGAGAAGTATGTATGCAAAAGACACATGCAGGCATGCTCAGACACCCCTCCCTCAGCTGCTGCCCACGCTGCTTCTGCCCACACCCCACTGCAGCTCACCCTGGATGCCAAGAGCTCCCTGATGTGTTCCCCAGTTCCCTCTGCCTGCAGAACCAGCCTTGGGGCCCATGGCTTTAAGATCCTGCGCTTGGCAGAGGCTGCAGAGTGCTGGCAGGGTGCATGGCCTGGGATTGGACCTGCTCCCTCCCCAATCCTCCCCCTCCCTTTCTCTCCCTGGCTTTGGGCACATTGCAGACTGGCTTGGGTTGCAGTGCCTCTTAACTCTTTCCTAGGTGGTTCATTTCCCTTTTTTTCTCTCCTGTCTTTTGTCTTCCAGAATGGATTGCACTCTCTGCTAAGGGTGGGTAAGGCGGAATAGGAGCATCCCACCCCAAGAACCTTGGGGATGCACTGGTGAGGGATTCGTCCCTGTCTGATGATACCCTGTGTTAGCCCTCATCAGTCCATACTCTCTCCCAAAGTTCTTCATCTTTCATTCTCTCCCACATAGTTTCTCTTTGCACATCACTGCAGTTTCTCGTCCCAGTCATGCTATTTCCAGCAGGCTCACTTGCCAACTGGGAGAGACACTGTCTTTTTTTCCTCTCTGGTCATCTTTCCCCCAGGCAGAGCCCCAGGCTGGGCACATGTCACAGCAAGGTCACAACCTGGGCACAGCAGTTTGCATGGGAGGGGTGTGCCAGCCCCAAGCTCTGCCCTGATGTTGCTCCTTGCCCCAGCCCGGCACCAAGTGGTCTCTTTGTGCCCTTTAAGTTAGAGCTATGTGGCTGCACTGGGAATCTGGAGGGAGGAAGGTTTTAGGGTTCCTACGCTGTGGCAAAGCTGGATTTAAGAATTTATACCCTATGGGAGTGCATATATGTGGCAGAAGGGAGGACAGGCAATAATCCTTTCTGCAGAGGCTCGAAGTGCCAAGTCAGCACTGCACAATTGCCAAGGGAATCTGGAGAAGGCTCCCATTTTTCTGAGTGGAAAAGGCTTTTGTGTGTGTCTACGTGTGCTTGGATATTTGTTTTTGGTTTTGTTTTCCTTCTCCCACTTATGCGGTTTGGGAATGGGAGGCCCTCACTTCCCAGAGAGTGGCTGGCGCTTGGCAGGACCCCAGCACCACTGGAGGAGCAAGCGGAAAAGTCTGGGAAAATATGTGCTGTGAACTGGGGGGGGAAGGGAAGGAGGGGGCTGGGAGGGCTGTCTGTCAGCCTGCAACTTCACAAGCACAGAGCAAACAAACGTCCATCCGTGGCCAGAGGAGCCCCACAGAATTTGCTGCCGTGTTCATGAGCTCCCATCACTGAGTCACTCCCCTCTCTCTCAGATTTCCCTGCCTGTCTCATTTCCAAGCATGACACTCCCCCTTTTTGCAGCTCTCTGCCTCACCTCTGCCTTACCTTCACCTTTCCAAGGGAGCAGGCAGCAGGAATGTGTTTGCCTTCATTTCCCCCTTACCTCTCCATCTGCTCAATGGATTTCCTACAACCTAGCAAATGTTCTTCACAGAGAATCACAGAATTATGGAATGGATTGAGTTAGAAAGGACCTCAAAGATCATCTAGTTCCAACCTGAGCACCCCATTGGAACGGCCCCTGTCGTATTCTTGTCTATGAGCAGGGCTTCGTACCTAATGTCTTTCCCAAACTGAACGGAGACATTCAAGGAGCCAACAAACAAAGACAAGGGGAAATTGTTTCAAACTAAAAGATTTAGATTGGGTATAAGGAAGAAGTTGTTTACTATTAGGGTAGTGAAGCACTGGCCTCACTTTAACTTTGTTGCCCAGAGAGGTGGTGGATACCCAGCTCCTGGAGACACCCAAGGTCAGGCTGGAGGGGCTCTGAGCATCTGATCTACCTGTAAGCGTCCCTGTTCACTGCAGGGGAGTTGGACCAGGTGACCTTTAAGGATCCCTCTGAACTCAACCGATCTATGATTCTAAGGCCTGCTCTGGTAGCATCGTCCTGCTGGGCAGCAGTTTATGCCAATAAAGACACCCTTTGTCAGGGTAATATTGTCTTTCTCTCTGGAAACAATGGGCTGCACCAGCAGTGTTTTGCTGGTGCAGACACTTTTCCAAGAGGTTTTGGCTTGTGTGGCTGACTGCTCCAGCGTAAGGGTTTTCAGAGCACTCTCCTTGGTCCATGTGCCAGCCACACTGCTGAGCATAACACAACCTGCAGGCACCCTGAGTGTGTGCTCTGCTGTCCTCCAGCTCACTCCTCACACACTGCCTTGGAGGCAGCCCAGGGAAGCTCTGGCCAGATTGGACAACAACAATCTTTGCTCAAAAGCAGCTGCTTCCTCCTCCAGCATTTCCTCCCTTCTCCTGCAACCCTCTCTACAAAGGACAGATCAGGGGGCAAGCCTGGCTTTCCCTCAGCCACTCCCCACATCCTATTAACCCTATCTACCACAAGCACAGAAGGAAGGAGGTTCCTTGCTGTTTCCTCTCCTTCCCACCCCCTGTGTACAGCTCAGCTCCTCTTGCATATATGGACCCCTGCCCTGCTGCCCGTGCACACATTCACCCACAAACACTGCTGTGCATCTCTTCCATCTGCCAGTCCTCTGGAGCAAAGGCATTGTCAGCACCAAGAGCAGCCCCTTCCATTCTCTGTCCTGGCTGCTTCCCCTGGAGAAGGGCGGTTTTCCCCTTCCCCACCTCTCTTCCCCTACTCTCCCAGAGCAGCACAAGCAGGAAGGGGAAGCAGAAGATCTCTTACCTCCGTACCCCTCCACAGAGGAGTCCCGAGTTGGGTTTGGTGTATCCTCAGCTGCTCCTGGTTAGCAGTGCAGGGAGGAAGGGAGCGAGGGAGGGAAGGATGGAGGGTGGGAGGGAGGGAGGGAGAGAGAGCTGGCGGGGCCCAGCTGACTCCAGCCAGATGCTCGCCAAGTGCTCTTATGTAATTATCGTCCTTTCCATCCTCCCTCAGAGGCCTTGGTGAGTGCCTCCCCCCCCCATACTGCCCCGTGTCAGGCTTGGCTCGCACTCCCTCCGTCCTTCCTTCCACCCGCCTCACGCTTTGCTCAGCTCAACAGCTGATCTCTTCTGGAAGCAAAGTTCCTGCTCCTGGCTACTGCCTCTGCTGCCTTTCAGAAGGGAGAGCACGTGCTCCAAGAGCACGGGACCAGTCAGCAGCATGGCTCTGTGCTCTGCTCCTCTCCATCACTGTCCAGCTCTGGTGGGGGCCCTCGTACTGATCCCAGAAAGAAACACTGCTCTGACTTTCCCCCTATTATCCCTCTTGTTTTCCAAAAGTTGAAAGTGAGGCACAGATTGGTGGGATGTACAGTGCCTGCAGATGGGGAGGAAGAGACTTGGGGTGCTGAAAGGTAACTGTGAGTTTCCATGCTGCAGTGCTTTGGGGTGCTCTCAAGTCACCCCATAACATCAGCAAGCCCTCTGTGTTCTTCATCTTACTGATTGTCTCAAGCCAAGCTGCAGAGTGGGATGGTAAAACAAGCCTTGCCCATCCTGTGGGCTTGTGCATCAGCCAATCCCTGCTCACCCAGAGCACCACCACTTCTTGAAACCCTTTGGCAGGGACAGCTGAGGATGTGCAGGTTTGCTAGAAGCCAACCACGTGGCTGCATCTCACTCATAACTGCTGCTCAAGCAGGGCCTGGCTCAGTGAGCAATGACACGTTCCTTGGCCTTACGCAGGCAGCCGCAGCATGTGAGGGCATTGCTGCCAGCAGCAATTCCTGCTGGGGCTGCTCTGTCAGCGTGGCGGCCTGGGCTTCCTCACACAGACACCAAGTCCTGCCAAAGCTGCTGCAGTTTCTTTTCTTTGCCCCCACATCCACCCCCACCCCCCTTCCGTTTTTTTTTCTTTTTTTTTCTGTGCATTGCTTAAACGCCACGTGGCTGAGGAGAAGCTGGGGGAGCCTTTCACCTGTACTTGCAACTTCTTTTCTTCTGTGACCCTTCTTTAGAAGCCCTCCTGCCTACAATGAGTGTTTCAAGCTGATGGAACAAGCCTGACAGCAGGGGTCTGAGACTAAGTGTTCCCACCATTGCTTGGTAGCCAAGTCTTGAACTGGTCAGCAGAATCCTGCCATGTTCTCTGGGCATCTGGTCCATCAAAAGATCATGAGTCAACAGTGTGCCCTTATGGACAAGGAAGACAATGGTAATTTGGGGTACATTTAAAAAGAGCATTGATGGAGGAGATCTTCTTCTGCTCCTCTTCCCTGCTGTGACCACACTTGGAGTGCCCTGCCCAGATCTGGGCTCTCCAGTTCAAGAAAGACAGGGAACTTCTAGAGACTGTCATGAGGAATGGCTGAGAGCCCTGGGACTGTTCTGACTGGGAAAGAGAAGGCTGGAGGGGGGTCTTATCAATGATTATAAATATCTCACAGTTGGGAGTCAAGTGGATGGGGCCAAGCTCTTTTGAACAGTGCCCAGTGACAGGACAAGGGGCAGTGGGCACAAAGTGGAACACAAGAAGTTACATACAAACATGAGAAGAAGCTTCAAGGGTGACACAGCACTGAAACAATCTGCCCATAGAGTTTGTGGAGTCTCCTCTGAAGGTATTCAAGACTTAGCTGGATGCTCTCCTGTGAAATCTACTGTATGTAAACTGCTTTAGCAGTGGGTTGGACAAGATTATAGAATCACAGGCTGGAAAAGACCTCTAAGATCAACTGGTCCAACCACCAGTCCATCCCCACCATGCCCACTGTGGCCCTCAGTGCCATATCCACACAGTTCTGAACACCTTCAGGGACTGTGACTCCATCACCTTCCTGGGCAGATGATCTCCAGAGGTCCCTTCCAAATCTACCATTCTGTGACTCTATGATTACTCCAGTCTCCATGCAGTGGGCAAGGACACAGGCTTTGTAACAGAGCAGTGCAGCAAAACACCAGGTTTTTACAGTAACAGATTTCTGTGGGGCTCAGCATGGGGCCCGGGTCTGTGTGTTCCCAAAAGGCAGAAAGTGACTGGGGATGACATCCTAGTGAGTGGCAGCAGGGCTGGGTGCTGACATACCCACCCTCTCCTCTGTCAGCTAAAAGAGCAGTGAGAGCAAACAGATGAAACATCCATGTTGTGCACACACAGCACACGAGTCAAGGCATATATACTTCCTCCCAGCATGTCCCCATTTGTCATGTAGAGAGGGACATGCCGCAGCTGGCTGAACTGACATCGCAGTGTGTGTGTTTGTGCGTGACGCACTGAGTGCAAGATCCAAGCGAGCCGGCTGCATGCTGCGTGACGTTTGCATATTTTATGCTTGGGAAGGCAAAGCACACCAAGTTTTCATGAGCAAATATTTGCATATTTTCCACTCGTTCGAGCAGATAAAGCATTTCAGTTCTCTGTTGCATCCTCAGGAGATGCAGAAGCATCTTCTTTTCTGGGGTTTTTATTTTTTTTTTATCTCCCTGGCTCTTCTGTTTCTTCTATAACAACTGATCAACTGCTTCCTGACCCCTCCCCACATTCCGTTGTTCCAGTGTCCCATGTAGCAGCTGAAGCAGAAAGTGGACAGTACTGTGTTTGCCTGAGCTGAGCCACTGCATTACCCTGCTGATTGCAAATACACTGGCTCCCTAACAACAGCTTCCAAGTGTGGGCTGCACTGGTAAGAGCTCCTTGCCTTGCTGCAGGACTTCTTCCCCTTAGCACCATTCCCTGCCCTTCCCATGAATGGGTCCAAGGCTGCCCTGTGCCACAGTTGGGATGGCAATATTATGCTTGGGCACGCACGCATCCACATTTTGTCTCACACACTTGCAGACAACGCTTGGATTAAAGCACCCACAGACGTGAATATACGCGCGCACGCGTTCACACATACCCACAATGTGCAGCCACGTAAATGCTCATTTGCATGCACGCAAACACATCGCATAAATATGCCTTTCGTATCTGCCTTCTGACGTGTGCACATGAGCTCTCGGCAGGGTGGGCTCCCTGCAGCTCTCACACCCCTCTCCGTGATCAAACGTTTGCTGGGAAGAGGCACTGCACAACACTGCGGCCCTTTCTAGTCCTGCAGCTCCGATCTCTACGTGATGAGAATAAAACCCTTTGTGCGGCACAGGGCTTGATGGAGCCCTTATCTCCGTGCCTCTGCACCCAGAATAGAAAAATCCATTTCCACATCTGACTGGAACAAATCCTTCTGAACTCGGCCATCATTTCACTGCGCACAGTCCCTGTGGCCCCTGGGGTGCACAGAAACAACTTCACTGTCGTCAGGAGGAACACAAGGGTATCTGGATTAGTGCTTTTGTCACAGAGAAAGCTGAGATTTCACCAGGAGGGAGAAGGAGCTGAGATGAGAGGCTGGTGGTGGGAGGCAGAGAGCTAACCTTCATCATTCCCAACAGGCTTTAATTGATGAGGATACTTTGCAGAATTTTGTAATGTTTTATTCTTGTGAATTGTAGGCAAAAAATACCTTCATAAATTTTTGTCCCTCCTCCAGTCTTATTCTTGGTTTATCTTGTTATTTTCTCCCTCTACCTGTCATTGAACTATAGGATGTGGCATTGTGGGGAGAAGAAAACAAAAGACAGAAAAATACAACCATAGAATCATAGAACCATTTGAGTTGGAAGGGACCCTTAAAGGCCATTTAGTCCAACTCTCCTACAATGATCAGGGACACCTACAGCTCAAGCAGGGTGCTCAGAGCCCCTCCAGCCTGATCTTGAATGTCTTCACGGACAGGACATCCACCACTTTTCTGGGCAACCTGTTCCAGTGCCTCCCTCCCCTTATACTTGTGACCCTTTTCCTTTAAACTCCTGTTTAAACTAAAGATCCCAATGTTGCTTTCCCCAACTGAATGCCCTGCAGAACTGCCTTCCTAGTGGGCTCACATTCTGTGTACCAAAATGATTTCTCCTTGGCATACCTGCTCAATGCTGGCATTGCAGTGCTTGGGCTCTTCAGGGATGAAGAGCGGTGCTGCAGTGGCACAGGCAGCCCAGGGAGGTGATGGGGTCACTGACCATGGGGGTGTTCCAGAACCGTGTGGATGAGGCACTGAGGACATGGTCAGTGGACATGGTGGAGGTGGGCTGGTAGTTGGACCAGGTGATCTTAGAAGTCTTTTCCAACTTTAACGATTCTAGGATTGCTGCAAGGTCCCCATTCACTGTCCCACACCTTTTTCAGTACCCAACTATCAGCCATACTCCCTAGCTGATATCATTTCTCCTCCATACTACAAGGATTGCTGTGAAGGCAGAGCTCCATATTCACTTTGCTCTACTCACTGCTGCAAGAAGCACACCACAGGGCCCCATTTAAAGTGTTGTGCTGTCCATGTGCCTGGTCACATGGTAGCTATATCTTTTTGCCTTTCTACTATTTCTGACCTAAGGGTTAGAAGAGAGACAAGATCTTCATCAGTTCATCTTCATTCTGCCGCGATTTCTTCACAGAGCTCCATCCATTGGATGCTGTGGGAACTTCCCAAGCAAAAAAAAAATAATAATAATAAAAATAATAATAAAGGAGTCTTTTCAGTGCAACAGATTTTGAATCCCACATCCATGAATATTTTGGCTGCTTTTCTCACTACAGTCTACAGTGTGGGGAGCTGGTGCATGCATAGAAGGAGGGGGAGATGTGAAGAAGTAGCAAAGGATAAAAACTGGCTGCCAAGCACTTTCTTTTCCCCATGAGTTGAGCCTACACTCCTCAGTATATGACTGCTCATGCTCAGGGGACTAAATGTGCTTTGTAAGAGGAGGTAAGCAAAAGGTTGGTGGTATTACTGGGAGTTCAGCATTGGCTCCTGAGGCTGATCCTCCTGTCCCAGCAGATCTGCCCCATGCCATTTCTTCCTACCACGTGTCTTCTTTCAAATGCCCTGTGAGACATCTGTCTATCATTCAGCCAGCTTTTGTCATTGACCCTACCTGGAGTGCATCCTGCAACATCTTCTGTGCTAAGGGAAGTTTATCTCTAAATTTTCTGTGGAGGAAAGCGCCCAGATGCTACCAAAGGCTCTGGTATGAGAATCTTTTTGGTGGCTGTAACTTAGCAACAGCATTCATGAAGAAGTTCAAGGTGTGGGGAGAGACATAGCCTGTAGGAATGAAGCCAAAGTGGTGGGAGTGACCTTCATCCCTCTCACTGTTGTGCACTGATGCTCTTGCACAGGCCCACTTACAGCTTTCTTCAAGCAACTGATGCACACTCATCCAACGCTCACAGCAACACACGCCCTCTCATACTCTGAGACAACTTGTCACGTGCACGTACATTGCTATATATACTTGCATGCCTACACTTAAACATCCCACAGTTGCATAAACATTCTTCCTCACCAGCATTTTTATGCACTTATACACACATAAACCTTAATCTGTACATATCTGCACCCACCCCGCAGTCACACACAGGATAGCATCAGTGCCAAACCCCTGCGCATCCCCCTCCAGCTCTGACTCCTCAATCCCTGACCCTGTTCAGCCATTCTCACACACATACTGTCCATTGATCAAATTTTTACATACGATCACCTTCATACATTTGCAGGCATATCATTTCCACTCCATCAAGAGCCAAATACTCCAGTTTTCCACAAGAACAGTCAGCTGCTAGTATTTCCCAGTCTCTTCCAACACACATTGGAGATCCCTCTGGGCCCCTCTGCTTCCTGCCTCCATTCTCTATGACACATACTTTGATCTCCTGTACCAGCCAAACATTTCTTTATACAGAGATCAGAGAGACTGTATTCTCAGGAGATCCAAATCTATAGCATCTCCCTTCTCCTAAACACACAGAATTGTTGTGCTCAGTTGGCTTTTAAGTCCAAAGGCATTTTGTTTATTTACAGCCAGGCCAAAGGAGAGAAAAAGGGAAAATGCATAAGGAACCCAGCCTGCAACCCATGCTTCACAGACTTCTTTTCTAATCTTGTTACACCTTCCATCAGGGCGCAGTCACCAGGAAAGCTTGAAGTTCAGGAAAGAAATGTCCCATTTGCTCTGCCAGGTAATTCTCATCATCAAGTGGTCTCCAGCCAGGACGAATGAGGAGGTAAGTTGTCCCTAAGACTTTCTGAAGATCTAGAGAAATGTCAGCCATTCGTGCAGCAGGCTGGTGGTGGGCCTTAGCTGCAGAGTTTTGTCCTTCCTGTTCTTCCTTCAGGGTATACTGCTTCTCATGTCCATAAGGAAGATAATCAAGGCACCATGATGCCTGCTCTAGATCTTCAGAGACACACATCATGTATGCTTATTTGAGAACTCCCTTGAAGTGCCAGTCACATGGTAGTTGATGCTCTTCACAGGTGAGTGATCAAAGGTTGGATCATGCAGCATAGGACAGACCTTGCTCACTCCAAACTGACTGTTCCCATCACCTGCTCAGCTCTCCCTAGATCCAGCCCTTCCTTTACTTCTTCGCATGCAAAACTTAGGTGTCCCTTCCAAAGCCAAGATCAGTGCTTTGTTGGTTTTTTTTTTCCACAAGCTCATGGAGCTATCTTCATCTTTAAGCATAATCTTGGCTCAAATATTGCCTTGTATCAACCTCTCCCACTGTCTCTGAGATGGGGTAGCACAGAGGGTGAAAGAGATCCCATGTCCCAGTGTCTCTTTCCCCTGCACCATCCTTTTCATCATAAATAGCTGACATGCAACTTGCTGTTCTTCTCATTGCCTACAGGATCCTCAGGGAGTGGTTTTTGCTCATTGCTTTCTCCTGCCCTGCTGCTTAGAGGGCGTTCCTGTCTGTCATTGCCGTTCTGGGTGATCTTGCTGATCTCCTTTTCTTCCCCCCCATCATCAGACTTCTCTGGGGCACATTCTGGCACTTCCTGGCTCTGGACACGGCGGGATGGCCTGAAGATGGCCCTTCGGAAGCCCTGCTTGAAGCGGTAGGAGAGGAAGCCATAGATGATAGGATTGGCACAGCTATTGGCATATGGCAGCACCACCACAAGGAAATAGACACCGAAGAGGGATGGCTCCTCTGGCAGTGGACAAACAACATTGATTATGTTGAGGACATAGAAGGGGAGCCAGCAGAGAATGAAGACAGCCACAACAACCACCACCATACGAGTCACCCTGCGCTCTGAAAGTTTGTGTTTAGAGGACAGAGCCCTCACCCGCCTGCCAGAGGAACGGACTTTCACAACAATGAGAAGATAGCAGAGACAAATCACTAACAGTGGCCCAAAGAAGCCCAAGGTGGCAGTGTAGATGATGAAGCCAGCTCGCCAAACTGAGGCAGGTTCTGGCCACTGGATGTGGCATGTGCTCATACCTAAGGGGACGTCTGAGAAGACCACCACGGGCAGCACCACTATGGATGACAGCATCCACACAGTGGCGCTCACAGCCTTGGCCACTCGAGCTGTTCGCCATTTGGAGGACTTCCCAGGGTGAACCACAGCCAGGTAGCGGTCAACGCTCATCACCGTCAGGCAGAAGATGCTGGTGAACTGGTTGATGGCATCCACAGCCATCACCAAGCGGCACATGAAGGACCCAAATGGCCAGTAGGACAGGGCATTTTGTGCTGCCAAAAATGGCAGACCCAGCATGAAGAGTTCATCAGCTAGGGCCAGGTTCAAGATGTAGACGTTGGTTACTGATTCACTCACAGAGTGCCGCAAGACCACATAAATGACCAGAGAATTCCCAATTAGCCCCACCACACAGACAATGAGGTAGACCACAGGAATGAGGACACCACTGACAACCACACCAGGGCTGGTGGTGGTGGAGCTGTTGGGGGTGGTGAAGCCTGCCCAGCTACCAGAGGCATTCCCCTCCTCTGACACTGTCGGTGTGGGGAGGCTGAAAGCAGAAGTGTCCATAGCAGAGGCAGTGAAGAGGGTGAGGGCAGTCTCCCTGCAGGATCAGTTAGCAACCTGGAGATGAGAGAAGAAAGGCATTTACACCAGGGACATGACAGCTGAACAAGCCACAGATAGAATCTCCACATTAATGGTCTGCGGGTATGAACAGGTGAGGGAAGTTGAGGTGAGTTAGTGGGTACTGGCAGTCACTGAAATGTGCCAAACCATATTGATCCCATCCAGATCTGGGAGGTGTAGAGGGCACAGAAGGATTATCAGGGACATGACTCAGAGTGGGACCAGTGGATCTTCTCTTCTAGGAAAAGATACTCAGGGAGAAACCACAGAGAAGGTTAGGTACAGGGAAATGTCTTGTTTTCTGCTGATGGCTACAACACTGGGAGAGCAGTTGACACAGACCTGATTCTCATTTACAAGGGGAAGGTGCCTAATGAACAAAAGAGTGAGAGGTATCCAACGACAGAGTGCCTGTGGCATCTTTGGATCCCCCATTCACCAAGTATTTTTCTTGTTCGCTGAAGCTCATTTTGGACTTGTGAAGTCACCATGGGGTTGTTACCCTCATCAGCAGAAATTGAAACATCTCTACTCTTATTTCAAACCCTGAAGCTGAACTCGGCACCTGAGCTGGAGAGATGTCATTTTGTGTTATGCTAGTTTGAAAGTAAAATAAGAGCTACATTACTTTGGATACTTCAGGAGGGATAAGCACAGATCTCTCCTTTGTTTCTTTGGCTTGTTTTCTCTCTCTCCTCTTGTACCCTGAAAAACACTGTTATTTGAAGAGGCTCTGTCTGCCCCAGCTGTTCACAACACCAAAGCAGCGTCCCAGGCTTCCTAATCTGTGTTGCCCAATTGCCCATCACATCAGGGTTTGGCATGGAAACGACACTCTCAGCTCACTCAGAGACAGCCTTGAATAAACAAACTCTTTCCTCTGTCAGCTCTCTGCTGACACTGGCTGTGAAGTTGCAGGGAGGGGAGAGACAGAGAAAGGGAGGGCATGCCTTTTGTCTTTAGTCAGGGCTCTAGAAATATAACAGTGCAAATCAGAGACATCCTAGCATAACTTATGCAGGGCAGATGTGTGATGTTTTCAGGGTCACTCCCGCTCTAGCAAAATTTTCTGTCAGGGTCACTATCCTTACAAATTAGCTCCTTGGAAATTTTGATGGCTTGGTAGAAGAGTACGGGGTCCTGAGGTTCCCCTTTATGGAGATCTCTCATGGTTATGAAGCTCCTTTACTCTTGAAATGAAACTGGAAATATCAAAGGAAAGAACTCCAGTTATTAACTACCTTCAGGAAGACAGAAGCGCTCTGGAAACTTTTCTCCCAGTTGGGTTCTACAGAGGATCCCTATGTTGTTCACATATGTCTTGACAGTACCACTTTTTGTCTTTTTTGTTGATGTAATTCCAGCTTTTGGAAACCTCGGGGCAGACCTGAGTTTTGAATGGATTCCTTGGGTATCAGATAGGCAAAACCCAACAGACTTCACAAGTGTGCCAAATCCTATGTTGAGAGAACCTCAGCTGATCAGCCACAAGAAAAGGCAACTGGGTAACTGTGTGTTAAGCCCAATGCCATTGGTTACTGCATAAATGTTTCCTGTGACACTTGAGTGAGCTTTGAAAGACTGGAATTGTTTGCATTTCTTTATTTGAAGGTGCTCTGGGCTGTCTTGATGGAAGCCCACCTCTTGGGATTCTGCAGTACTGGGCTGTCCCATACATCAGGAGTGGCTGCAATAAAGTAGAAAGACAGACACTCTTGTTTCTAAGCTCTAAAATTTCTCTGAGATTTTTTTTCCCCACTGCTGTTCCAGTGACACATGTGCCCATTAGCCCTTGCTGGAGGAAAGAGAAGGACAGCATATACTCTGGGGCAAAATATCCCTGTGAACACTGGCAGAGAACAGAACAACGGATACATAAAAAGATGATCCTCTAAAATGTGGGAACATTGTTGGAAATCCCTGTGGATGCTCCTTCTGCATGCACAGGAATTTCCAAAAAGGCATTTGGAGATAAAGCCCCACAAATGACAAATACAGATGCAGACACCTGTGGTGGTATGAAAAGCTTATGGGGAAGTGTCTAGGGTCCAGACTTCAAAGCTGGATGTTCAGGTTGTGGTTTGGCAATTCACTGAAGCCAGCTTCAGAGGTTCAAAAACCCTGTAAAAAGGCTAAAGCATGCAACATTCACTATAAGGAACAGAAGATTATTTCTCTTGCTCATACAACAGTGGTGGGCAAACTTTGTTTTTAAGCAGGGGTGGTCAGTCTGTGCTCCCCTAACTTCGTCAGGCACCATCTACCAGCTCAAACTCTGCACTGCGTGGTCTGGCTAGTTCGACGGAACAACCACAGGACATCCATACCTCATTTGGGCTGGATCCACAGTGCTTTGGCAGCACCCACATTGGTAGAAACTTGTGGGGAAAACTGGCCTCAGACTGGAAGTGTGTTGGCATCTGCTTGGGGTCTGTCCCTAGTGATGTGGACAGCAATTGTTGCAGGAGGCTTGGGGTCTCCCAGCAGGTGCTGCCAGAATACATCTGGTCCATACAGCTGGAGAGCAGGTGTGGGCAGACAGGTAGGAGGAGGCTGGGAGTTGATGCAACCAATTTAAAAATATATAGATATCTTTTTTTCTACATTTCTGCATTGACTGAGAGGAGGAGAATGCTAAAGCCTGTCTACAAAGCAGGGCTAAAAGCCAGGAGTGACCACTGAGCCCAGTAACTTGCTACCTTTTTGCCACCCTCCCCACCTGCCCACCTTGTTTCCCATGGTCCTGTTCCAGCTCAGGACGTCCCTTGCCTCACTCCAGGGTGAGCAAGGTGGCATGGAGCTGGTACAGCTGGGGGGTCAGAATGTGGGATGTGGGATGGCAGAGTTAACTTCTGTATGGACTCATGCCCGCGGGAGACAGCTGGGAAGAGCAGACAGAGCTGCCTGGTACTTACGTGTCGTAGGAATGCACATTTTCCTCTGCTTCACCGTGAGAATCCGTGTCATAGTTTTCCCCTTCCCCCTTTTAAAGGAAAGCAGTCCCAGAAGGGAGGGAGTCTAAAATGTCCTATCAGCACAGCCACAAGTCCTTCTTCCTTGGACCTGCCCATCGCTCCATCCCTGACTGCTGCGGGACGTCTCTTCCTCACCCCCAGGGCCCACCAGTGGCCGTGGCCATGCGGGGGTGCCAGGCCCCTCAGCCCCGCGTTGGTGGCTCAGAGGACCCCGACAAGTCCCCTGGTCCACCGTCCATCTGCAGAGATGGGGGCTTGGCGACCGGGGGCGGCAGATGGAGAGGGGTGGCAGCTGGTGGGGGACGGATCCTGACAACCAATGGGCACCCGGCACAGGAGCAGCGGCAGAGAACGAGAATGAGGGGCTGAGCGATGGGAGGAAAGGATGAAAAATAGGGAGAAAGCAGGGGAATGGAGAGAAAAAAGAAAAGGGGAGAGATACAGGAGGGGAGTGAGGAGAGAGGAGGAGACCGTAGGGGAGGGGGGGGGAGACAGCGGGTGCAGTGACGGAGGAGCAGGGTGGAAGGAGGGGGTGGAGGGGAGATGAGAGGGATGCAGAGTGCATCTGTGTGGTGCGAGATGGTGTAGCTGGGGGGTGGCTCGGTTCTGCCAGGTTCTGATCTGCGAGATGGGGGAGGCAGAGCAAAGCGCTCTGAAATTCCAGTCCCCCTCCCCCCTCCCCCTTCAGAGGAGCAACCTGCTGCCAGCGTCTTGCAGGCAGGACCAGTGCTGCTCATTGCTGCAGGGACAGACACAGCAAACCTTTCTGGCTGGTGAGATGCTCGGAAACAGATGTGGTGTTGAGCATGCAAATATTTCTTCTGCTCTACCCCACAAGTGGGAGGTGGATGGGCAAAGTGAGGGATGTTTGTCTCAGCCCTCTCCCTCCCTTGGCTCCTTGCAGAATCCCATGTATTTTACACCTTCAATGGGATTAAAAATAACTTGACAGCCCCAAACACTCCTACTAGTTAGCATCTGTGCTGCAAGGGGCAGTTCCAGGATAAAAGAGGCAGGGTAAAAAATTAAGTTCTTTTGTGACAGCAATTCACCGTTGACAGAAGGAAATTAGGATTTCCCCATCTCGTTCCCTGCTCTGAATACTTCCCCATACTTCTCACCACTTCTCTATGCTGCATCCCACGGCTGTGACTCCTTGTGCTGTGTAGTCATCCAGATCTTGACACAAGTTTTATGAACCATTTGGGCTGGTTCAAGCCTCAACACAAGCAGAGAGCATCTCTGTGAGCAGAACATATCTATGGCCTAAAAACTGGGCTTCTAAAACTGTTTGAACAGTTTTATGTTCAGCCAGCGCTCCTCAAATGTGAACAGGTGAAGGCAAGTTACAAAAGCTGTCAGGATAACTGAAGTCTTGGCAACACTGTTGTCTGGAGACACCCAGGATGTAAGACCTCACCGGGGAAGGAATGGCATGGGCAGCACCCAGTGGCTGTCTTTGTCATGGCAGGGCAGGTGGCTGCAGCACTGCACAGACAGCCCACAAAATCGTGCCTTAGAAGAAAAAAATACATAATGGAAGAGGTCTATCCACTAGAGCTTGTCAGCATGGAATAACAGAATCATTAAGGATGGAAAAGACTTCTACGATCACCTAGTCCAACTGCCAGCCCACCCACATCATGCCCACTGACCATGTCCTCAGTACCACACAGATGCAGTTCTGGAACACCTCCAGGGATGGTGATTCTACCACCTCCCTGTGCAGCCTGTGCCACTGCAACACTGCTCTTTTGCAGAATGTCCTAATATCCAACCTGAACCTCCCCTAACACAACTTGAGGCCACTCTCTCTCCTCCTATCGCAGTTACCTGGGAGAGGAAGCCAATCTCTACCTGATTACAAGCCCGGAGCCAGCTCCAAGTGGGGCTGTGCAAGCTGCCTGGGCTTTGTTAGAAGGAGAGCTCAGCTTGTGGCCCTCCACTGGCAGGCAGATACATCAGGTTTCTTTCCATGCATATAACAAGTCTCTCCTTCTCTCTGCATTGCTGCATGCAATAGGGGACAGAGCATTCAACAAACTATGAAGGTAAAAGCCTGGAAACCAGAGAGAGAGTGGGAATCCAGTGGTCTGAGTAATGTTTACAGTGTTTTAAGGGAGGCTAAGTCCCAATCTTAAAGGCTTTCTGCCCCTTGCCCTCCCACAGGTGCATGCCTGGATCATATCACTGCATCGAGCTGCTGCACCCAGACACAGCTGTGCATTGAACTTGAAGAAATTTCCCTGGCAGCAGGGTACCCTAGGGGCTTTGCCATGGTGCTGCTGACACAACCCACACCATTCACTTGTGCAGGACACAGCCTTTGGAAGTCAGCAGCAGTGCTGCATCCAGGAGAGGCGAGCTGGCTTGATGCCACAGATCCCTGTGCCCTCCCAGGACTGCAGGATTTTTCACTGCCAATCATCTCACTCGGAGCCCTCCTCTCACCCACGAGAGATGGCAGTGGCAGCCACCCCATAGTGCTTCTGCTTCTCAAGTCCCTGCAATGCATCAGCAAGGCAGGTGCTCACAGCTGCCAGATCCATTGTACCGCTGGGACCACTCTCTCCAGCTTAATTTTAGTGACTTGGAGGCGATTTGTCTGGGCTGGTGACTCATTCCTCTGTTGTATTTTTTATCTTTTCTGCCCTCCCTCTTCCTGTTCTCTCACTGCCTGTGCCTGGCAGTGTGACCAAGTGCAGGTACCGATATGACTGCCTATGACACCCGACCAGTAGCTTTCATGCAGATGACTTGTGGTAAAAAGGTGTCCCCAGCACCCTGCAAACTGCGAGCAGTCTGGGGCTGGGTGTCCCCTCCCAAAGTCTGAAGAGGAGGGAAAGCCTTGCTAGGGGAGGAGGACACTTTTTCCTGTAAATATATGGGGAAAAAGGCAAAATGTGACCATGAAGTGTCTTGACTAACACAACATTTGCACCATAGGCATGGGAAAGATATATAAACTGGTCTGTTTATTGGGTCTCACTCACTTGTTATCTGAGGGGTGGTGAGGATGGGGCAGCATGGGGGACTTGTGCAAATGGACAAACCAGTGCCAAAGACCCACAACAGTCTTTCAAGCCAGCAGAAGTAAAAAAACACAGTAACCGCCAGAAGGTACTGAGCTCCGGGATGGTGGAGGCATCACTCTCCTGCACAAGGGGCAGAACCTGACATCAGGATGGGACCAGGACCTGCAGCCAAAACAAAAAGAGGCCTCATTAAACCAGCCCAGTCATACTCCTGCTCTCCCTCCCTTTGCCCTGCTAGTGGGGGAGAAGGAAGGGGCCAGGCCCTGCTTGGAAAGGTCTCACTACTCTCTGTCCTCAGACTCTGACCAGCTTTGCCTTGCGTCCTTGAATTGAAAGGGAAGGGCAAGGAGGGATAACGTAAGGAGTGAAGGTGACCTGGTGGCCCAGCTGCAGTCTGCCAATGCACAGCAGTACAAAACATCCCCTGAGCTGAGCAGGGACTTGCAGAAGGAAGAGCTATTTGGGCAATTTCCCGTAAATAAGGAAGAGCTTTTTTCCCCCTTTTTTCTTTCTACATAAAGGCTGTGGCTTTACATAGGTCACAGCAGGTCATCCTCACGGCAAGATGGATGCTACTCCTATGGCAGAAAGTGACAGTTTCTGTGAGGGCAGATAGAGGAAATCCCGGGCCCCCCTGCACCAGGAGATGGGTGCAAACCTGCACATGGGCAGGCAATGGACAAGGAGCCCACAGTGTCCATCCTACCACATTCTGTCCTGTCTCTAAGCAGGATGGCCCATTCCACAAAATGGAACACGTCCTAACTATCTGGGTTCAGGAGCAGGAATCGTAGAATTGTAGAATGGCTTAGCTTGGAGTGGACCTTAAAGATCATACAGCTCCAACCCACTGCCTTGGGCAGAGCTGCCACCTTCAGGCTGCCCAGGACCCCTCCAACCTGGCCTTGAACCTCCAGGGACACGTCCACTGGTGTCCTTCCCAGGGATCACACTTCCACACTTACTGTCCTAGAGGAGGCTGCATGCTCGTTTCTTTGTTCGAGTGGGCTGTGGGCAGAGGACCGCTCGGATGGCCTCATCAAACACCGTCTTCAGGCCACGCTGCGTCAGCGCCGAACATTCAAGGTATTTCACAGAGTCTGTTGGGAGGAAAAAAGATGCTGTAATGGGGAGGGAGGAAATGGGGGTAGGCAGGTTGGGTATGCAAGAGCTTGCCGTGAATGGTGCTGACTCAGAACCATGCAAGAGGAGGAGGAATACCACACATTGCTGTTAAGCTGAGAAAGATACATGTGTCTGTGTCAGCGGTACAATTCTCGCTCCAATCACTTCATAGTTACAGCACTCTCCTCCCTCAGTGCTTGTTTTGCAGATATGTCCTGATGTATATACCTAAACATCACCCAAATCTCCTCTTGAATGAGGTCTCAAGCTTTCTCGTGCTTCTAGTGTCATTCAGACTGATCACAAGTACCTTTGGTGGCATCTTAAATCATATTAACACCTCACTTTTGGAACTCTGCAGTCCCAATTCTCAGAAATCTTGTGCTGCAGAGCTAGGCACTTGGCTCTCGCGCAAACTGAATAAACACAACTCATGTGACCAAATCCATAAAGCACAGTTAGGGCATACTTTTCTGACTCAGGCAGTCCTGACCTCAGGGCGAAGCTGTTTCAGCTGTACAAGACCAGGATTTGCCTATTCCTCACTCCTATTGTCAGTTCTGAGGCTATGAGACACTGGCTATGCTATCCTGGCTTCCCACACTCTCTTCTGAACAGTTAGTTGAAAACTTGTCCTTCAACTTGTGTTCCTCACCCTCTTTTCTACAGCTGAGTCAAGGAGTTACCTGGCACAAACACTGGTGCAATGACCCAAAATACAGGAGGAGGCTGATTCCCGGAGTGGGGGTGAGACACAGATATCTGAGGAAATTGTTGTTGCATCTCTTCCTGAGAGATGTTAGAAAACTCAGTCTTCTGCCTATTTCCGGAAGGCCTCTGCCCACACAGCAGCTGTGGCTTTCACAGAAAAATATTGGCCCAGATAGAAATAGCAGAGTAAAAGAGGAGCAGACGGTGCAAGCACATATTTATGTGTGTGTTGAGGATGGCACTGAGAGAAAGTGCCATCAGAGGCTTGAGTTGTTTATGTTTCCTCAAGGGGCAGATCTTCTTCCTGAGCCTCCTGAAGTGCGTTTTGTCCCATGACCCTTGATGAATCTCCTTGGTCTTCAGATATATTTCTAAGGAAGCCTCATACAGTTGAGAGGAAGCCCTTATCTTCTGCCTCTCTTTTTTTCAAAGTTGCCTGAAAGTACTTACCAATTTCCTTGGCCAAGGCAAGACCCTGAGGATATGTAATAGGGGAAAGCTTCTTCTCCTTCAGCTTCTCAATGGTGTCTTTGTCATCACGAAGATCCAGCTTTGTGCCCACAAGGATGATGGGAGTGCTGGGGCAATGGTGCCGCACCTCAGGGAACCACTAGTGAGGGAGCAAAATGGCAGAGATGAGAGAGGGCATGCATGAGCAAAATAAAGAGGCACCCTTAAAAAATGTTAACAGGACACCCTGTCCTTCCATGATGCCCTTCCATTCAGTGTTGGGCACTACAGCCTGGCCCAGACCAGCCCCCATTGTTGGGTCTAAAGAAAAATCTTCGACATGGAGCTCAAAGCATGAGTTTAATCCCTCAGAAACTGAAACACCAGTGCAGGGAAATAGTGAGGGGTGAAAGGAGAGGCAGTGCTAAATACAGCACACTAGGGAAAGCATAAGCTGCTGACCATCTTTTACAGCTTTCTGAAACCCAAGGAGGAACTTGGGTTTGTTGGAAGCTGTAGGGAGAAGATACTATGTTTTTCTCCATCTCTTCTTCCTTCACTTCCTGCACAAAGGATGTGGGTACCAGCTTTTTATATCCAATGTACAGTCTTGGATGAAAAGTGCCATCAGTACATAAGCCTGTGGTCTCATACAGAGCAGCCCATCAAGGAGAATAATAACTCTTCAATAGGGTTGGCCACCTTCTTTGAGGTGACTCAGAAAAGAAAGAGAATAGCAGACTGACATTCAAATTCATTCTAACATACGCAGAAAACAATATTACCCCTCTAGCTCAAGACATCCCCTTAGTAGTCTCCATCCACAGTCATTCTCTTTGCAAAACCAGCACCAAACCGACTCTCCACACCCAGTGATGGACCAGGATGCTCTGTCTCACCTTAGCACGGACGTTTTCATAAGATGCCGGGCTGACAAGGGAGAAGCAGATCAAGAAGACATCCTGTAGGCATGCAACCATGGTACAGAGTTAGAATGAGTGTATGGAATTGCAAGGCAGGGAGGGGAGAGCACCAAAATGGGTGCACTGTGTGGGCAGCAAAATAGGCAATGTTGGGGAAAGCTGTCTCTCACCATCTGACACTGTCCAGACTGCTGTTAATTGCATCTAGGGGAGGGAAGAATATTGAATCTCCTGACTCATGGTAACCATAGCCACCACTATCAGTAGAGACAAACGTTTAGCTATGAGGATGGGGTTTCTGTGGTAAGCATATTCATTCTCATGGGAAACATTATGACAGTGTCCAGTTCATCTCCCAGAGAACACCGGACAGCTGTCACTGCCTGCTGTTGAGACAAAATGACATTGAACCCCAAAAGTGGACAGGCAGGAGGCAAGTGAGGCAGAGTATGGAAAAGCACTTCCGGGCATAGCAGAATATAGACTTCAAGCAGTTCTTCAGAGTTCTATTTATTCCACTCAGCTTCAGCTATCTCAATCAAGAGTGTCAGACCCAACCTGCCCACTGCTATATTTCTACAGCCACCAGAGACAAGTGCCTCAGAAAAGTTTTACCCACCTGTGCTTGGCACATATCCTATGGTAGCTACAAGTATGTTCAGAAATAGGCATGCTTGCACTGACTGCAAAAGGAGCCTAGGCAGCCAGTATACATAAAGCATTTAAGTCTCATGTGGCCAGACATAGCTGGAACAAACAGTGCCTCAATTCAAGCCCTTTGGGTTGCAATGGCAACCTTCAAACCAATGCTTGAGGCAGCAGGTTCTTCCTGTGCTTTCCAAGAGACTTCTAGGAAAAATGTCCTCCAGGGAAGGTGAAGAGGATCATCCATTTGTTCTGCTACAACATTGGAGATGGCTGAGGCATCAGCAGATCAAATACATGTTTATAATTCTCAACTCTTTTAAAGGTCAGAAGCCAGAACAGGAGTTCACAGGAATGTGGAAAGCTCCTTCCCCTGCTCCTAAATTCCTTCATCCACTTTAACTTCTTAAGAAGGGCTGTTGTTTCCCAGGGCTGTGTAAAGCATCTATAACACATTAAAACCAGTGTCAGCTGGACTCATAAGTGTCTTTGAGAATCTCAGTTTTCTTGCTAAGTTATCTCAGTAACGAAGATCTGATGTGGGCTCCAAAACACCTTCTGATATCTTTTACCTTTAGGATTTCCAGGTATTGTATATCAACATAGGGATTCTCAGAAGAGAGCAAAGAGAGAAGGGAACAATGCTATCACTGCTGTATGGCAAATGTTGATTTTGCAGCAGGGAAAGAAGATATATCTGAAGGAGAGCCAAGGTAGGAGGAGCATGGAGTGTGACCCACCGTCTGTGGGTAAGAGAGTGGCCGCAGCCTGTCATAATCCTCTTGTCCAGCAGTATCCCATAGCCCCAGATTTACAGGTTTGCTGTCAACCATCACATTGGCAGAATAGTTATCAAACCTGAAATGCAGAGACATACGTTGTGACTGAAAAAGTAGAAGAGGGATGGGGCAAAAAATTTTACTCTGTACATCTTAGGGCAAAGGGTAGATTCTTCTCTGTTGTTTCTGGTATATTTTTTCATGTTTCATAAGGGAAACCAGTGACAGGAAGGAAGCAGTGAGAAGACTTTTTTAACATGCTCATGACACACGCTGCTACTGTGAGATAAGCCTTACTGCAAGGAGCACAAAATGGCTTCCTTTCATCACCTCCAACCACAAGTCTCAGGCATGAGGAGAAATGGTGCGCAGCCCACAAACACATGGCCATTTCACAGCCACTCCCAGGGAGGTATGGTGTATTCACAACAACTGGCTTCCAAAAAGAGATGGGTTTTTGCTGCCACAATCACTACTGCTGCCTCTGTTGCAAATTGGTCCAGAGTAAAAAGTGAGGCCCTCAGGTTTTCTTGTATCTGAGATAACAATCTGACACACCCATTTTCCCATTTTATGGAGCATGTAGTTATATCCCAGTGGTGTTGTATGACGATGCATGGTGTGCATCTCCAAACATACCCCACACAGTGTGGGGAGAAAAATGCATCCAGCGACTCAGACTAAGAATCATAGGATCACTAAGGATGGAAGAGATCATCTAGACGATGGAAGATCATCTAGATGCCAGCCCATCCCCACCGTGCTCACTAACCATGTGCCACAACTACATGGTTCTTGAGCACCTTCAGGGACAGTGACTCCACTATCTCCCTGGGCAGCCTGTGTTACTGCAGCATTGCTCCTCTTGAGAAGAAATTATTCTAATATCCAACCTAAACCTCCCCGTGTGCAGCTTCAGGCTATTACATCTAATCCTATTACTGTTTCCTTGCAGAAGAGGCCAACCTCCATCTCGACACAACCTCCTTTCAGGTTATTACAGACAACAGTGAGATCTCCGCGGAGCTCCTCTTCTCCAGACTGAACAAACCTAGTTCCTTCAGCTGCTCCCCATCAGACTTGTACTGCCAACACTTCACAGTTCTGGTGCCCTTCTCTGGACATGCTCCATGGCCTCTCTGTCCTCTTTGTAGTAAGGCAACCCTAATATTGCTGCTCTTTCCATACATCCCCTGAATTTCATAAAGCTTCTGCTCGGGCATTTAGCTGAATCCTGCACTCTTACCACCAGGGTTATCAGTGCCTGCTTCAGTGACTGCAGGTACCTTGAACAAGGAAGCATGTGTGGGCCCTCATGCAGAAAACCACCTTCTCTGGGGTCTGCTCAATTTTTGGAAGCCTGACAGCAAGACTCCATCTACTACTTGTAAACTTAGCAGCCATGTAGACCCTTGGGTTAGTTTATGTTTTCCAAGTGTTCCATTTATACTTTGGTTTTATAAGGGCACTTCTGCTTCTGGTGAAAGGTGAATGACAACCTGAAGAGATGAGGAACCTGTGTTGGTTTGGCAGCTCTGTGCTCTGCCAGCACAGAGGTCATGACTGGGGCTTTCTGCATCCCTTCATAACCTGCTTTCCCTGCCTCCCACCCACCCCCAGACTGCAGATGTGTCACTCACACAGTGGGGATGTATTCTCCTGGGAAGGCATTGGTGGTGTAGCTGATAAGGAGACAGGTTTTCCCCACAGCTCTGGAAGAGAAAGAAAAAACAAATCTGGGAATCATGGTAGTACAGGCAGTGTTCCAGGGGTAAGATGGTGAAAGTCTCCCATGGCTCAAAGCTACGAGTTGGTTAGGAGAACCCTGGAAGTATAAACACATTCACAGGACTAGATAGCACATAGTTATAGGTTTGATTACAGACGGAGGGAAGACATCATGTCACCCAGAGCAGTTTGTTGCCTGAGCATGAAGGCTTATTTTTATGATCTGGTACAGACATCACTCAGTCACAATGCAACCACTTCAAGGTGGTGGTAAGAGCCCTCTTTCCAGCGCATGCAGAGTGCTGAACACTCACAGCCAGGATATGCACACAGGGACTTGGTGCAGAACTGACAGAACTAAACTTAGCTGCCTGCAGCCTTGAAAATTTGCACCAACTATGAGCCACTGAAAGCTGCAATATCACCCTTATCAAGAGCTGCAAGCCACCAACAAGCATCTCCTTGTGGCTGACTGAAGCTGCTCACACTGTTTCTGCACATATAGCTGGTGCTTCCTCCTTCCTCAGCCTCCCCCACCCACATGCTGCAGCAGGGTGGAGAGAAATAAGCCAGGGTAGCAGCACAAGACAGAATGGGCAAGAGTACTGGTGGAGATGCTCCAGCTGGCCATGAATCAACCTCCAAGCTTTTCATCTGAACCTGCAACATGCTCTTTTGCAAAGCTGTGGCTCTGAGTGTTGGTGTGCCCTTGACATGCACATTTGGCATCTTTGCTCTGGTCGTGAAGCACCTGCCTCAGTCATCACACTGTGGAGCAGCTGAAGAGGAGACAGCTCTTCCCATCTGCCACCCTCCATTCTTATCTCTTCCTCACTGAGACCCCTCTCTTTCCCCAGTTCCCCTCTTAGCTCTTGTTGTAGATGGCCATGGAGGGTCCCTCTATGCAGAACAGCTAGGAAGATCTATGGTGCTGAGAGGATGAGTTAGTCATGGAAGGGAGGGATGGTTCTGAATTAGCGTGGTAGGACTGAAAGGGGCACAAAGAGTCACTGAAGGGGTGAAGGTTATGGCGAAGCAGGTTCCTGTGATTGAATTCAGGCAGGCGATATGTGATGGGGATAGCTATGAGGCCAGAGCAGCTATGGGGGAACACGTCAGGCTTAGTTAAGTGATGGCAGAAGGTCCTGTGGTCAGTATGGTTGAGCTGATGGAGAATGACAGAGCTGGTATGGCTGGGAGGGAGGTGAAGGGAGTGAAATGAAACCGAAGAGTTTTGGGTGGTGACTGGACAACTAGGTGCAGGGTAGGGGGGTGTAGAGGGAAATAAAATAATGGGGCAGACAGCAGATTTACGAGGATTTGATTTCAGAAGGGTGGGGAAGAGGACGTGTAGTGGAGTTAGTGATGCTACAAGGGGAATGCTGCCCTGCGGGGTGGTTACAAGAGCTGGCATAATATGTGAAGGGGAAACTGTGAGTTAACAGGGCAATGTATAAATCCCCAGTGTTGCTGTTCTTTCAGCTCTAGCCTGCATCCTTCAGGGGACTCTTCCAAGATGTAATAATGTTTATGCAGGGCTCTCTCCCTCCGTCTCTTCCTCCCACCCTGTTGTCCCAGCCCCTGAGAATATGTCTAAGATCTATTGTTGTTTTCAGACTTCTTCCTCCCTGGGGTAGATTTGAAGGAGGAAGTGACTGTGGGGAGCAAGGCTGCTGCAAATGTCTCTTCATCTGTTGCCTGATAGCTGCCCCAGATAACATTTTGGCCAGCTCCCAGCTGGGAAATGAATTAACCATCTCCAAGCCAGATGACCTACTCACTGCTGGACTTGGCTCCCTTCATCCACTCACCCCATAGGTCAGTGGACCAGAGACCTGGTCCCCAGGTCCCCAGCAGCACCTCACTTTTTGTCAGCTTAGATTGATCTCCAAAGATCATGGGACATGGACAGTGCATGCCCCCAAGGGGTATACACCTATGCCTATCTCAGAGCAATCCCCACCTCCTGGTGCCCACAGAAACTTGTCCCCGAACACTCTCCCCACACACTGAAGAAGGGATGACACATTGAGAAAGGCTGAACGTGAAGATACTGGAGGACATCTCAGCAGGACCATAGCTCTGTGTCCTCCTCTGGCCAGCCCCAGTGAGCAGAAGGCCTTCAAGGAGCCATTCCCCTGCAGCAGGGCGCTTGCACCTCTCAGGTTTTCCATTTGACTGCTGCCCACGGGTTGAATCTGGCAGTGATGCCACTGCCTCCTGCGTGTGAGCCAGATCTGCCAGGCCGCTGAGTGACAGTTCCACTTTTGCAAATGCCCTTCAAAGCACCCTCTCCTCCCACCCCAGCCTCTTCAGAGCCATGTTCTTTGACACGATGAAGAAAGAGGAGCACAAAATGCAATGCAGAGCTGCACAAGATCGGACATGAAAGTGGAGAAGTCGCAGAAAGCAGTGACCTTCCTCCTCATCCCTCATCACCACCCCTCCCTACCACAGAAAAATAAGGGGATACGTACCCATCTCCCACCACGACACACTTGATGGCTTGCATGTCCTTAGAGCTGTGTTGGAGGACAGTGCCTGGGGTAAAGGAAAGTCAGGTCAAGGCAAACAGCCAGTAGACACAGGCAAATTTGGGTATCAGACCTCGAGCTGAAGAAAGGGGTCAGGTTGCAGGGAGGGAGGAAGTGGAAGAGGGAACTTCACTCAATCAACCTCTGGTCCCTCCTCCCCTCCCACCGCAACTCTGCAGCAAGGCCGTTAGCTGAAGGCGGAGCTTTCATGACTGTGGTTTGGGAGATTATTGCAGTATTTTTTTTTCACCCCACGTGTCTCAACCCACTGCCTTCCTGCCCCATCCAAGAGAACAGCTGGGGGCACCAAACTGCTTTTTCATGAGAGCTGAGGCAATATTAGAGGAGAGCGAGAAACTGGAGGAGTGGGCTTTCCCCTCCTATCTTCAGCATCCAGAGTTTGAAGGAGGTATAAATAGGCACGGAAATTTGCAGGGAGAGTAGTGGAGGACATGAGGCAATGAAGATTTCTTAGGTATTCCCTGTATCAAAAGGACAAGAGGTAATGGCCTCATGTTGTGCTGGAGGAGGTTTAGGTTGGATATTAGGAAAGAGTTCTCAGAAAGAGCAGTGCTACAGTAGCACAGGCTGCCCAAGGAGGTGGTGGAGTCACCGTCCCTGGAGGTGTTCCAGAACTGTGTGGATGTGGCACTGAAGGACATGGCTATAGGGCATGGTGGGGATGGGCTGATGGTTGTACTAGATGATCTTGATCTTTCCAGCTTTAATGATTCTGTGATTCTATGACTCTTTCCCTCAGTGTCAATGGTGAAATAACAAGAGGAATAGTGTTTTCTGCAAAGTCTAAACTAGGAACTTAAGCAGTCTCTTGGAAGCAGCATCTACCCCATGGATGCTTGTTCCACAACTCCTGGGGCAGTAAGGTCCTGTCCCTCCTCCTCATCTGCTCCTGAATTACTAGTACAAAGAAGCATTGGGTGTATCTATGTGTTTGTCACAAAGTGGAGTAAACACATCAGAGGATGTAATGAATTTTCTTTCTCCTGCTGCTACTAGAAGAGATAAGTCTTTTTCAAGAGAGTCCTCACAAACCATTTTCTCCCTGTCCACTCTGTGCTAAAGCAGCCCATGAGAGCTGCTGATACATTTCCTTCATCTTTTCCTCAGAATTTTGAAGAGTTTTAGAGCTAAGCAACAAGGAGAGGGACACAATCACCTTCAGAAATAAGAGATATGGAGCTCTACTCCTTCCTTTCACTCCTCAAAATGAGAGTCTGAAGCTCCTCCTTCCTTTCCCCAGCTTGCAATGCTAAACCTGGAAAAGAGTGCATGTGTTCATGTCTTCAGCCTGAATTGATAGGTAGATAGACAGAGGCACGCTTGAGAGAGAGGAAAGGATGTGGTGACATAGTATTAATTAGAATTTCCAGGTTTGTCAGGAGGCCTGTTAGACTGAGAAACAGTAGGTGTTAAGCCGGCATGTTCTTGAAAGAAGCAATGCCGAGGGAAACTGTTTTTCCAAAGGTTGGTGACCTTTGTGCTGCTGCAGCCACGGGAGGTTTTTGCAGTCGACCCATTCAGGTGTGTAAGCGCTTTCCTATCCGTCACACAGTGCTGGCTGCAACCCAAAAACATTCAACCGTGGAAAGTTTCCAAGCCTTGCGGCTGTGTCAGAAGCACAAAACTACCAGCTGTACTAGGTGTTCCCTCTGTGGGTGGTAGGGAAGGAGGGGGAGGGGAGGGGGGTAGGAAAGCCACTGACTCCTCTGCAAGAGCAGGAATGGGATGTGGACATGCAGGGAATACAGGTCAGAGAAAGACAGAAGGAGAGTCACAAAGGCTGCTATGGGGACAGCTGCAGTAGGAACTGGAAAGCGCAGGCAGCTGCAGAAATATGGTCTAACAGGAGGTAGAGACTCAGTGGGAATAGAAAATGGCTATATGTGGTTCTGGAGACTGATACTGGTGGAAGAAAAATGCCCAACATTTACAGCTTGAATGAGGCCAGCAATACTCAAATGAAGCACTGCTGGTAGAGCTGGTAGTGTGCCAGATCTGAACCTCAAATCCTAGCCTAGTAAGTGTTATGGTATATCTGCAGACCATGGTGGCTGTAGCTACACTTTAAAGCCCCCCATGGGCAGTTTGTTGGCAAAAGGGACACAACAAGCCAGGAGAAATTCTGAGCTTGACATCAGTCCGTTTGTCAAAAAGGTTTGAAAAGCTGTGTCGTATGTGTGCTGGAAAGTTATGGGACATTGGACCATCCAATAATTAAAGGGAGATTATAAACAGAAGGGAAAACTACTTTTTATGTGGATAGATAGTGATAGGAAAAGGGGGAATGGTTTTAAACTAAAGGAGGGGAGATTTAGATGAGATGTCAGAAGGATCAGCCCCCTCACTTAGGGAGCAGTGAGGCACTGGCACTGGCTGCCCAGAGAAGCTGTGGGTGCCCCATCCCTGGAGGCACTCGGGGCCAGGTTGTTTGGGGCCCTGGGCAGTCCTGCCCATGTCACAGTGTTGGAAATGGGTAGGCTTTAGGGTTTCTTCCAGCCCAAGCCATTCTGTGATTCTGAGATTCTATGATCTGGTAAGAATTTACTCCCAAATGGACACAATGGGAGCTCTCTGTGGCAGATTTCTGGGTGACAACTCAGGGTCCCTAAGGATTCAGGGGCAGTCAGCCTGAGACAGGCAGGCAGGAAACGCTTTCCTGGGCATTTTTGAAACTGCATTTGGAATTATCATATCCAGAAGAACATTTCTGTTTCTACTAGAGCTTTTGTCTGAAGTTTTCAAATAGCTCAGGGTACCTGGGGAGATGCAAGGTGGCAAGAATAGAGAGAAGAAGCCTGGGGTGGAAAGGTTGGGGGCTAAAGAGCTGGAGAAGATACTGAGTGTTACCTGGGACAGAGTGATGGTGACATGAAGACACTTGGGATGGGATTCAGGCTAAGGGATACTGGACAGGAAACTGCCCAGTTATAGAGTAGGACCTGCAGACAGAGATGAACAAGGACCACTCACCTACTGGCTAGATAAAAGCCTTTAGGGAGGAGATACTGTTGAGAACCATGACCAGGTAAGCTCCATTTCAACGACACTGCAGTTTTGTATGGCCAAAACTGAGCTGTAGAAGTCCTGGCAAGCTGGAATATCTCCATCCCCCTCTGGGCAAATTGTTTTTGGAAGATCATTGCAGACAATTGCATTGTATGGATAGTCAGTTTTCTTCCAAGTCAGACATCTGTGTTGAGAATTTATTAACATCCTTCCTCTGCCAATCGCTCTGCAGAGTAATGGTAGGGCTCTACATGCAGAATTTTAATGTCTTTTTTTCTATCATATTTAAATTATTAAAAACAGGATATTAAATTCAAATAACACGCATTATAACAGCTCTGAGAACAACCGGTGCCTGCTACATTTAAATATCTCTACTGTGTATGTGTGCATGCTGAAGGAATGGAAGCGAAGAAAACTGCAGGAAATTGCCTCCTAAACCACTAACTGAGCACGTACAGAGCTTTTGCTGCTTTGATGTGCTCTCACACCACCAAGAGGTGCTCTTGACATTCTTTCTTCTTCATGTGCAGCAAGGTCGAGGAAAGGCAGTCATCTGGGTTTTCTTGTTCCCTTTTCTGAGTTTGAGGAAGACACTAATGGGGAAGAATTGCTCAGTGGGACTACTCTGAGCTGAGAGACTTCCAGGGCTCTGCGTTGGGTCACTTCTGAATGATCCATCCACACTGGGTTTGCATAGCACCTATGTGGGACAGTGGGCAAGGGAAGGGATGCATGGCATTACCACATTTTCCTCTAAAAAATGAGTGGGAAATTTCGGTAACTCCATCTCTCCCTCTTTTTCTATGATATTCTTCTGTAGGATAGGATAAGGATAAGGGGGATCTTCCAGAGATGTTCACACCTCACAGCTCTACACACAAGGGCAGAAGCCAAGCAGGAGCCTTGTGCACAAAAGGAGGTGGCAGAGGAACCTAAGCCATTCTATTCCTCTAAGATTAATCCTCTCCTGAGGGGAACATGGGGCTCATTCAGTTGCACACACAGGGCAGGCCTCATCTTGTATTCTTATAACCCTAGGTCCTGATATAATTTATGCTATATGAGCTATTGCTCAAGCAATCCTGTGTGGCCATAAGATGTTTTCTGTGTGTGCTGGGCCTCCACCAGTGAAGACATTTGTTCACTGTAAACTGTCCCAGCAAACTTGATGTATTTCCCTTTTACCTTTTCTCACTTCCCCTTTCACACAGCTTCATAGCATCTGTCTGCTTGCTTTCTTTAGTTCTTTCTTTGCTTCTTGGAAGCAATAAACTTAGAGCTGAGATCATAACTGGAAGGGGTGATCCACCTCAGGCCATAGTACTCTTTCTAATATGGCTATACTGAGGGTTATCTACCCTAAATCTGACCTGTCAAGCAAAAGCTAATTAAAAAAAAAGAAGTTTCCAATCCACTTTCACTGAACAGAAAGTGACCTACGTTTAAAACATAACTCAAAAGTAACTCAAATGCAAAAGCAACTCAAGTTGCAGATGGTGTTCACTAAGTTTTGGACCTCTATTGCTTCTAGACTTCCCTGGGAACTAGTTCTACTTCAGCCATGGGGCAGCTGGTCCATAATACATCATGGAGTCTGGTCTACCTTTCAAATGGGGTTGCTCTCATCTTGGCTGGTTTGGGACCAATAGCTATTTGGGACCAAATAGCTGCTCCACTGTCATCCTTTGTCTGGAGCACCAAGAGGAGTTCACCTCCTTTGTCTCTTCTCCGTGAAATGCCAAGATAAACAGAAGATCATCGTGAAGTCCTCTGAGCTTTGAGGTCCTTGTGAGGGCTGATTTACACCTGTATTTCCCTCACTTGAGAAGTTATTAGTGGATTCCTAAATCATACTGATTTTTATTTACTTATTTATTTATTTATTTAGTGGCTTGCTCCTATCTGCTTCTCTATTTTTGCAAGTCCGTGGTGACTTGGATATCAGTTTCCATTCTTACAGTTATTTTGTTCTCAGCCAGTGACAGCTCCCACTTCACAGATAATACTCTCTTACTTAATGTTGATAAATACAGATCAGTATCTGATCGTGCATCCTTTCTCACTGGGTGCTCAAGTGGTTCAGCAGCATTTTTTCATGTGTCTGCTGTAGTGGAGAGGTAACTGGGACGGTAGATTACATGTGTAAGTTCCAATTTAGTGTAAACTGCTTGACTTGACTACCTTGCATGCTAGCAGTCTTCACACATCAAATGTTAGACAGACTGTGCTTTGTAAAGCCAGATCATGCATGTCTTTGCATGGTAAGCTATAGTATCTTATTGGAAAGCTGAGGGAAATGAAAAGAGCTGTTTAGAGCACTAAGGAGGTCTATAGCTACTCTTTTACAACACTAGTATTTCCTGAAGTATCAAAATAAAATATTTCTTGCCTTTGTGGAAATGTAGATGCCATAAAGCTTTAAGTTTGCCACAGGTCTGAGTCCAACAAAAAATACTTCAAGCTCTTCATTTGAGTTTATCAGAGAATAAGCAATCCTTCTGCAGCCTTTGTAACAGTTTGTAGTTCTTTTCCTCCTGTGGCTTCTTAACAATTACCATATCTCTACCTTTAAAATTAATTCCGGACTGTTGAATTAGTAAAAGCTTTTGAGAACAGGTTTAGTTGGATACTCTGCGCTAGTATCTTTACCTCCTACCTGCACATTCCCATGCTGAGCTATTGCTCTGCCTATCACAGAGTGTATTGCTCCTCTCACTGGACAAGGATTATTTTGTTCCAATTTTTGGATGAAAAATAAAACGTGTTATTGTCTTTGCTAGGTGCTGTTTTGCTGTGCATCAAAATTATGTGCGTGCAGGTCAAAATCCCCACAGTAATAAGTGTTATAAGTGATAACTGTTGTACTCTATCCTGACATGCTGCAATGCCTCAGCTCAAGTGGAATGGCAGCCTAAACCCCCTGAAGGGGCTATTGAAGCTATACAAACCAGTACTTTGTTTCTTTGTGTACTGTGTCTGCAATGCAGTTGACATGGTCAGAACTGAGAAATATTCAGCATTAGCTTTATCACTATTTTTACTGCCTTGAAAGTAATAGAAAATATTTGTGTTTCCTTTCTGATTACAAAATTACTTTAAGTCTATATGACTAGACTGACTAAAGTGCCATGCTTGCTGAGATGAGAACTGTTGGGACAACCTGGATGTTCCCATTACAAACTCTCCCACCTCTTGCCTGCAGAGTCCCAGCTTTATATATTTATGTATAACCACAGCTGGGAAGGATGTGAATTGTCAGTACCAATTACTAAATTACAATCTTAACCTCAGTCCACTATCAAAAGTGCTACTTTCCAGGGATATGTCTCTTCCTCTCCCTGTTCCCAGTGGCTCTGGAGGCACAAGAGAAGAACTGCTTTACATGTGGGCTGATAAGTGTGAAGGTAAATGATAGGAGGTCACAAAAAGGGCCAAATCTGACATCAATCCAACCCAAGACATACCTGGCCTGTCCTAGTCATCTTCAGTTACCTTGATATTGTATAGGCTCCACAACATCCTCATTCCCTTCTAGACTTCACTTATTGACACCACTTCTCTCACAGTTTGAGTGAACTTTGCTTGCAACTCTGTGCCGGGAGTCACCATTCTTTTAATGTATAGACCACAAGTTTCTCCAGAAGGAGAAATATTCCAGAATCAGGGTTCAAAAAGCCCATATCTTGAATGGAGGTATCTTTCAGCATAGGTTGATTTTTGCTGCATGTCTAATTTTCCTTGCTTAGTCTGTGTTTTAACTAGGCTGTATCTATGCTGACCTCGTTGATACCAGTGGGAGAACCCATGTGCTCTGAGCCTCCTGATCTGAGCCAGCTCTCACTACACTGTAAAACTCTCACTCTCACGTTCCCTTGGGTACATATAAAGCTTCTATGGCTTTGAGGTATAACTATTTTTCCTGTTTCTTTCTTTCTTATTCTTTTATCTGCTTCCTTCATTCCTCATCTCTCACACTTTCTGCCTTTGTTGTTGTTGCTGTTGTTGTTGTTTTCTTTGCTTGTCTGTTTTTTACTTTATCTGCTCCCTGGTTTTGTTGTTGTCTTTAAACTTGAAATAAAGACAGAGTTGTGTTGTAGGTCTTTCATGATATTTTGAGGTCATGATCACAAAAGCTGTGTTATGTATATTAAGGGCATTTCAGATTGCTGCCTGGGATAACTTTGCTATCCATCTGACTTCATTATAAATCTGTGTTGTCTGTCTGAGATACTCAAGTTTATTGACCTATCATCTGTGTCTGTTTCCCAAAGAGAGAAGCTGGTTGTGTGGTTTAGGGTAAATCTAGAACCCAAGTGTTTTGTGTAACATTTGAATGAGCAGGATAAAGGTGTGGAGAGGGAGACATAATTACCTGCACTTTGGAAGGAACAGGGGATGCTTTAGGTTTAGTTCAGTAGCACAATGTTGTCTCTCTTCTTGTGCCCCCTTACCAAAAATATCTCTTGTGCATATTTCATTATTACATGGAATCAAGCTACGCAGTTTGCTAATAGTATGTGCCACATTCTGAGGGGAAGGGAAGGGAAGGGAAGGGAAGGGAAGGGAAGGGAAGGGAAGGGAAGGGAAGGGAAGGGAAGGGAAGGGAAGGGAAGGGAAGGGAAGGGAAGGGAAGGGAAGGGAAGGGAAGGGAAGGGAAGGGAAGGGAAGGGAAGGGAAGGGAAGGGAAGGGAAGGGAAGGGAAGGGAAGGGAAGGGAAGGGAAGGGAAGGGAAGGGAAGGGAAGGGAAGGGAAGGGAAGGGAAGGGAAGGGAAGGGAAGGGAAGGGAAGGAAGGGAGAGTACTTTTGGAAGCAATCTTAAAAGATCATGTAGTCCAACTGCTTTGCCTCTTCAGGGCTAATCAAATGTTAAAGTTTATTACTGAGGGCATTATCCGAACACTTCTAGAACATTTGCAGGCATAAGGTATAAAACACCACCCTAGGAGGCCTGTTCCAGTGTTTGCCCACCCTCATGGTACAAAAATATCTCATAACATCCGGTCTGAACCTCTCCTGGTGCAGCTTTATGCCATTGTCTCATTGGTGGCCAGGGAGCAGAGACCAGTACTTCTCTTTCCATTTCAACTCCTCAAGAATCTGTGGAGAGAAATGAGGTTGCATCTTAGCCTCCTTTACTCCAAAACAGAGAACAAAATATTCTCAGCCTCTGCTCACAGGACGTGCCTTTCAACCCTTTAACCAGCTTTGGACCCTTCCAAGTACCTTCACATCCTTTTCATATTGTGTAGCCCAGAGTGAGAAAGTAAGATCCCAAAATAGGGTGGTCAGTGAATTCCAAACAGAGGATAGACAAAGCTGTGGGAAGAACAAAACATCAAGGACTTAAGATGTGAAACATATGTGAATTAGAGACACAGGCACAGGCTTTACATTGGTCTCTGTTGGAGAGGCTTAGAGTGTTTCAGTAGCATATAGAGGCATCCATTTTGGTGTTTGCAAGCTGCTTGTGGTTTCACCTACCACAAACACATGTATATGAACAGTTCTGGCCAAGCTGCCTATATCAGTCACATATGCATGAGGCAGTTGAATTAGCTCCTTCAAGACAGTGTGATAGGTTGGCTTGTCTGACTGAAACACTGTTGAAATATTTTTTTTAATGGAAAAAAAAAGTAATGTCAATACTGGAGGTGAAATGCTGGACCCAAACCCAGTGCAGAAATTAGGACATCAGCTGTGGGGCAGTGAATTCTTTTCTGATGCATCCTGAAATCCCAAGACAGTAAAAACTCTTAAGACTGGGCTCTTGGCAATTTGTGATCCAAATGTGGGCTTCTGATAAACTTTAATAAGCTGTGTATGCTGAAGGTCAAGGCAGACATGGGTATGATAATTCAAAAACAGTTTGCATAATAAGGCTTTCTTTCTTCTCCTGCTTTTTATCTCTTCCAAATAAGCTCCTAGCTTCTCTTCTTAAAATATTGACTCTGACCACAGCAAGTGAATGGTGAATCTTTGTCACCAACTGTTCCTAATGATTAAAGATTGTTTGTGACTTTGTTTACAGCTGCCTATGTGAAGCCACTCTGAATTTATTTTGCTTCTTGACACGATGATTTCTATGTTTAAATATCTCCCACTTGTCATTGAAGACTTGTTAAAACACTTGTCCTCTTCAATAACAGCAGTGAACCTATAGCACAACCATGGATAACAAACAGCAAATACAAAAGACTGAGAGGAAGGGAGGGCAACCTGTGTTTTTTCTCTATGAGGCTCAATGGTCCTAGTGCAACGGACCTCAGCCAGAAAGTTCTGGAAGATCCTATTTTTCACCTCAAGCTTTCTACAGAGCCAGTTATTCTTTACAGTGGATCTCAGACAATAGTGAATGAACAGGAACATGGGAAGGTTGTAGCTCTTCCATTTCTAATGAGTCATAGATTTTTGATCTCACATAAACCCATTCTAAGTGATGGCAAGTGTGCATAGATGTCAGCTCCCAGAGTGTGACACATCTGAAGGTCATCTCTTATTTTTCTACACATAAGAGGCTCTTGAAAACTGTACCCTGTTGTCTCATGGAAAGAGACAAGTCTGGACCATTTCTCTTTACAGCAACGGCTAGGAGTGCTAAAGACATAGAGTGCATGGAAAGGAGGTATCCCTCGATAGCTTCAGTCCCAATACAGGTGAGACACATCGAACCATATCTAGTTTGATTTTTAGCTTGACCTATGTATTCACAAGTTCTTTCCTTTGTGGTGATCTCCTACACTTTTCTACTCTACTCTCTCTTTTTTTTTCCCCACACATTACTTTTGTCAGAAATCTAACACATACAGTAAGAATGTTGGTGTTTGTAGTAACCACATACAACTAATTCAAGAGAAAGTGAGAGGAACATAGTGAGAGGAACGTGTGGGGGAACACAGATCATCTCTTTACCTCAAATGCCAGCTCTTCCAATGGCAGAAGATGGGATTTGATTTAGTAGCTTAGTGGGTAGGGATGGTGGTGGGAGGATGGTTGGACTAGATGATCTTGTAGGTCCTTTCCAATCTAATGAATCTATGAATCTATGAATCTAAGTATTGCTGAGGCTGAGAGGACTTCTTTCCTCCTCAGTTCAAAGCGTGTTGGTACAAAAAAAGCACAAGATTTACAGTGAGTAGTGAGGAAGGGAAAAGGAGAAAAAACGCCCTTCTCCATCAACCACCCTCTAGTTTTGGAGTCTTCATTCATACACACTCCACTACAGAATTAACACAGAAAGAATCTTTTCTTTCAAATAAATCCATTTCCTGAATTGAAAGGGTTTTCTGAATCAGGAACTTCCCTTTTTTCTCCACTCTCATAGAAATACTGCAGACAAAATGCTGCAGTACTGTCTCTGCTAATGTCAGTCCCCCCAGACACAAATATGGGCTCAGACATTCCGTCTAAACCTGCTAGGATGGAAATATATTCATGGATCTGCATGAGTGGCCAAGGATCCTCTGCTAGGCCAGATCAGTTTGCAAGTTGAGTTTCCTTCAGTTATGTGAGCTCATGCAGCGTGGTCGGAGGGATGAGGTGGAGCCACAGGGCAACCCGCCCATCTCATGCTGCTGCGATTTTGGTTGCTAGCTCCAAGTTGTTTCAGTTCTGTGAAGCATCTGATCAAGCTGAAGGCAAAGAGGAACACAGCATTTGTGGAAAAAACATTAGGCCTTTCAGGATGGACTTTTGTCCTGCTGGTAAGACTTCACCATCTTTTGTCTTGTTTTCTGTGGGGGCTGTGCATTCATTTTAATGGGGCAGAGTACACCCTGAAATCCCAGTAGCTGGAGTGGATGCTGCAGCTGGTGTCAGGAGGAAGGAGATGGTGGAAGATCCCTGGTGGTACAGCTAATTGCTTGTGAGCCTTGAGCTGCATATTTTTACTTGCTCTCTGATAAGCCAATTCCATTCACATAGGAGAAGTTCTCCCACTGCAAATGCTCTTTGTGCTGGGAGTATCTATTGCTGTGGTGCCTTGTGCTGGTGATCATGACCTGAGCTACAGAAACAGCACAGGCATATCATGGGTTTTATGTGGCACTTGGATGATCACTGGTAAGGTCTGGCTTCCCTTCATGCAGCTCTGGCACGGCACACAGGTTCCTCAGCCGTGGTTCCCTGTGGCCTGCAGGAGACGGTTTGCAGAACTTCTCATGCAGTTGGGTGCCCCAGTGCAACCAGCTTGCTAGGCTTTTGGTGTTAGTAGCCCCTCTTGCATATGCACTTGTTAAAGGTAAGTAATTATACTAGGGTTCCGCTACCTCCAGGTGGGCCTGCAGGGTCCCAAAATAATCTCAAAGGCAGCTGTGGGTGGGGAAGATAAGCCGCATCTGAAGAACTGAGAGAGAGATCTTGGGTTTTATTTTCCTAGTTTGGCAGATGGTAGATAAAGGGGTTGGTATCCTGCAGAGAAAAGGAGGCTTCCAGACAGAACTTCTTAAGCCTCATGGCTGAGGAAGCTCCATGTGTCTGTATGTCTGAGCAAACGAATTGGACAGAGGGAGAGGTTTGGATATGGGCTCAATAAGCACCAGGAAAAAAAAGGATGACTCTGCTGTGACTCATCCTCTGTCCTGGCCAGCTCTTGTGTACACAGTGTAGAGAAGAGAGAGCTCCTACTTGGATAAACAAGGAAAGGACATGAAAAAACAGCATGCCAGGCTTGCTTGCCAGGGAAACTGATAGGACCAGTGGGTGCAGAGCTTTTACGTGCATCTGGCTTTGCATGTTTGTGGAGGCAGTTCTCTTTAGAGCAGCTGGCCCTCACTACCTGAAAGAAATGGTGGACCAAGTTACTGCAGGACCAAATGGGCAGAAGAAGGTGGAGTACGTCATACAGATGGTCCTTTGCTCAAGTTACGTATTAACAAGCTATTTGTCTTAAAAATTACACACTGTGCTAGTACAATGGGATCCTGCTGAGAGACAATGTGGATTTGCTCAGCTGATGAACAACAGAAACTGCTCTCCACATCTTTCCCTCTGCAGCTGGAATGTGCAAATTCTACCTGTGTGAGGCCCTTCTTGATTTTTTTTCTGGCACAGGCTGGCAGAGAACTGAGGATTGGCTGCAGGAGGGAGACAGGTTGGGGTGGAGGGAACTGGAGAACTTGAGGGCTTTCTGCTACCAGTCTGGCAGTAGGATTGGTGATAGCCTCCAGTGGAGATAACACAAAAGCCATATGAAAAAATAAAGGAATGGAAATTCAGGTGAAATTCCCATACCAGACAGCCTCATTCAGGCAGAAGATGCCCACCAGAATGCTCAGCTTATGTATTGTCTTGGGTGGATGTGCCTAAACCCTTTAGCAACCACATTCAGAGCCCTGCATTGCCTTGCAAATTGGCCTGTGTTGTCATACTCTCTGTGGGTAGCATGTGGATGGTCAGTATCCATTCTACAGACAGAGACATCTGTGATAACCTTCCTCTGCTATTTCTGCAACCTATCCTTCAGCCCTCCTATGTGCTCACGTCCCACTCCAAATGCTAGATGCTCATGCATATATTTTTACCTGAGATTGAGGGTCTCACTTAGAATGTGGGCCACTCTGGACAGCTCATGTCAATGCAAAATGAACTCAGCACCACAGTGTTCTTTGCTGGCCACATGAGCACCAAGACTTCAGGGTAATTCTGTCCTGCCCTCCAGATGGGGAGGCTGAGGGCATTGGTCACCACAACTGGAACTGAAGTCTGTGTTTTGTTTTGAGAGACAGCACTATAAATGCAGGGCTGTGCAATTGAGGAATGGTCAGCTCTTTGTATCTGAGAATGCTCTGAGACTGGAGAAGGAACCTAAAAAGCAGGTGTGAGTCCCACATGTGTTATGCTTGTGTGCTATCCTTTCAACACTGGCTCACTGAAAATAAGTTCCAAGCAGGAATCTCAAGTCCTTTCTCTAGAGGACGCCAGACGGTATTGACACTGTGAGCTGTGTGCATGGGCCAGAAGACTGCAGAGCTGGTTGGGGTGACAGCATACCTCTGAAACCTGTGGGTGTTTTTCTTTGCACCAGTGCATGTTGTTTATCAGCATGAAATTTCCCTTGTGTGCAGAACCCTGAAAAGGGCTATGCTCTTTGTCCTGATCTAGTCCTAGAAAGAAGTGGAACTTGCTGGTACTGAGGTCTTTGATGACTCTGAAGCCATTCCACAGTGTTCTGGTGCAGGGCTGAATTCCCTCTGCATTGCACAGTTTGGGAGTGAGCCTGATTTGCACAGAACTTCCCTCTCCTGCTGGTGTGGTTCATTTCGAAAGTGGAGAAGGAAGGAGAGGCAAAGCAGTCTGCTCCTGTTCTCTGCTTCTTGCCCAGCTGCCCCTGCAGTTTTCTGTGCCTTACTGTGGACAGTTCCCCAAAAGAGCTTTTTGCATTCACTTCCCCTAATTATAGACTCTGATGCTTTCACTAATCTTGACAAAGAGCCTCAAAATAACCTTGAGCAGAGTGTTAGGCCTCCTGTTAGGGAGCAGAGTAGCACACAGGAATGTTTTTCTGAAGAAATCAGAGACTTGATTTAGGAAACTTAGGAAACTTTACAAGGACCTTTTCTACACTTTAGTTTAAATTGCTCTGAAATTTTGCTCCATGTATTATTTTCATTTCTATTTCACCCTATCTTACTTATCTGTCACTTGATTCCCTCCCCTTCTACATGACTTATGTGCACGTTCTCCCCCAACACAGTCTTTCCCATACATTTCTCACACGAACTCACCAAGCAGGTGAATCACTTAGGACATGGGTTTTTCAGGTGTTCAGGAGGAAGGAGGACAAAATTATTTACAGTCTCTGTGGGGGTCGTGTGAGATGGTGCCCTCTGGGACGCTCAGGTCTCTTTAAGATGCGTTAGGGTGCTTCAGTTGACGTGGAACAACTGAAGCAAAGCAGCCAGACACCACAGCCTCTGTGCATGGGGGGGGGAGGAAAGGGAGGTTTCTCAGGTAAGTCCTGCTGCAGTAATACAGCACAAAGGGTCTGAGTGAGAATTTGACAAATAATCACCTCAGTGACTCCGTAATTATCAGTCCCTATAGTGGTGAGGGAGATAAAGCTGGAGTGGCTGAGTCTGGCATCATCTTCTGCAGTCTGAAGAGCCATGGGAGACATAAAATTAGCTGAAAGCCCAAGCTGTGCTCATAGGCAGGGCTGACATTCAAGGGGAAGTCAGCAGCCCGCCTAACAAGCAGCAAAGCCACTGAATGGGGGGTTGTGTATTTTTTTTCCCCTCTCACATTCAAGTTTGACTGTTGTCTGCTGCTGGGTCCCACAGGTTTTCTTTTCCTCTCAACTGGCCGCAGCAGCAGTCAGCTTCTTTCAGCTCCTCATGAGGGCTCTTTGCAGAGCTGGGAGGGGAGATGGGCAGTTCCCATCCCTCTCTTCATAGTGGCTGCTGGCCCAGTGCTTTCCTTTCAGAGTTGCAATGACCTCTCCCTGTGGCTGCAGGAGGGATGGGGCACAGCCTTGTGTGACTTAGCATGTGGAAACCCAACCACACAAAAGGATGGGGAGAAGACCAGGTTTGGGGAATGCAGGTCTATCTGAGCCATTGTGGACATGGCAGAAAAGAACCACATGGACTCAAAGATGACTACCTTTCTCCTCTTTTCCTTTTGTCTGCCTTGTCTCATTCCTTCCCCTTTTTCCCCACTCATATTTATAGCATTTGATTTGCATGTGAGTGCCACACTAAGACAATTTCCAAGACACTTGGTGCCACTTCCCCTTTTCCCAGGAAGATGAGAGGCCCAGGGGATTTTGGTTTATGAAACAGCAGAACAGGATGTCCAATAATGATGTGACTTCCTGGGAAAGCTTTGTCTCTCAGTATTTAGGATCCTGACTGCAAGTTGTGCAGTGAGCTCCCAGCAGCAACATTGCCCTCAGCCTGTGTGTATCCCCTGTATTTTCCTGGGGCTTACCATCTGCTGTGCCTCTCTGTGTCTGCAGCCTCCTCATTCTCCTTGCTGAAGAGGTTGTGCTTCAGCAGGATTATATTTAGCAGCAGTACTGTCACCCCAATTCTTCTAGGCCTTTTATGAATCATGTTGTGGTCTCTTTGACTCTGTTATCTGTTTGACTTCCTGTGCATTACAAGGAAGCCTGTTCACATTTCTATATTGTCTGTAATCCACGGGGGGGGGGGGGGGAGGAGAGCAGAATAACAGCCTCCCACAGATGCTTCTTCTTCAGCAAGGCTTTAATTCCCTAGACCCTGTCCTCCAACTTGAAAGTCCTCAATTCTCTTTCTTGAGCTGTTTCTGACTCTAGCTGTGGTGGATCAATCAATGAAGCTAGTGTTTCTTCATGGGAGGTTTGGATGTAGCTGGACTATTTAGGTCACAGCTTTCTTGTACTAGAGGTCTTGTACACTGAGGTGACAGACAAAAACCACCGAAGAGCATTTGGTAAAGCCTCTCTGTAGCACTTGCAATGAGTAAAATGGTTTGTGTAGGCAGGTGGGTTACTGCAGGGTTAGATCAGAGGGCTACTAGCAGAGCGGTTGGCTATGAGGTGGGGTATATGGGGCTGCTGCTGGCTCTGGACTGCGAATCATTTGCAAAACAAAGCTCAGGTTCAGTGTTCACAGCAGCAGGGAGCATAGATGCTGAAGCACAGATATCAAAACTGCTGAGGCACTGAGAGATTGGGGTGGCTTTTCCTGTGATATGTTGGCACCAACTATTCTCACAGGCATCTGTTTGCCCTTCTAGGCTCATCTGACCTGAGTGAGGCTGAAGAGGCTGAAATTGAGACAATAAGGCAGCACAGAGAGGACCTCTTGGAGGACATTAAGGTAAGGAGCATCCTGTTCTTTCCATCCTGCCTAGCCTTCCTTGTCTTCAACCTCTACGCATAACAGTCTAGGCCATGCAGAAATGCTTCTTCACAGGGGATATTTCCTCTAGCATGATCCAACTTGAATTCTGAGCTTCCAGCTGCCCAGACGTATTTGCCACCAGCACTCATTAAACCTGTACTCTCTGCTACAGGACTCATCAACAACCATAATGGAGTATTTGAGAAGGGGGTGGCAATTCAACAACAAGGGTGAGCTGGGATTGCATATTTGGGATAAAGGAAGTCTAACTTTACTAAATCATACAGGCAGGGATCTGACTTAGCACTTACGACTATTTTAAATTATCAGTTACTTTATAATTACGTATCAGTTCTAGTCATCTGCTGCATCCCTCCATGATTTTTAAATTTTTATTTTGTTTGTGGACCTGGCCAAGTCGCTTTTGAAAGGTGTGATGGAAGCCCCTTCAGTACAAACTTCTGTGGCTGAACTTGCTTTTCTTCTTTTCCTGTAGCAGACTCAAACACTACTTCACTGACTCCTAAAGAGCCTGAAAATGACAAATGGAAAACCATTTAGTAATATCGCATCACATCCACATCATGCATGGTGCTGGACAGCTTTTTCTCTTCTGCTTCCATTACCACAAAATGTGCACTATCATCTTACACTGATTTTTCCACAACCTGAGGAAGTCCAGACACCTGGGGAATGACTGCAGTATCTCTTCACATAAAGAATTAAGCCGAATTATCTGTGACTTCTCACACTTCCAGACTTAGCTTCCCTGCTGCAAAAACAGAAAGGGGATGCATATGCATGTGATTTGCTTGTGCACAGTTTTCATCTTTTCAGTTTTTGGGATGGGAAATGGGCACTGTGGGAGGCAGGATATTTGAACACAAATACAATATTTTTTTAACCTACTCAGCACAAATATATATATATATACTGGACTACACTGACTCTTATTCTAAAACCCAAAGCTGTTAACTAATAGGGCATGCATTGTCTAGTGGAGCAGAGTGAGTATAGGCAAAAATGCACCTAGGACTGGAAATTTTTTACCGGGTGGATTTCTTCGTAAAGTATTTAGTGATACTCTTTTTCAAATAAAGACTTGAGGAGTGGTTCTGTTAAGAGAGAAGGAAAGACGCTGAATCAAATCTTACCTGTTATGGAGAGAAAAAGTGACATTTGTATGACATTTGTGCAACACCTAAAGCTTATTAAGGATCACTTTCAGCTCAGGCAAGCTGATGAAACAAAATGGAATGAAAGTAAGAGCAAAACTTTAAAGTTGTTGGATATTGGAGAACTTCATGGTTTCTCTACCAGGATTCATTCACAGCTGCATCTTTACTCCTAAATGAGACTAGTTTAGTCACATAACCCTTCTTCCCCTTCCTATTCTGGTTTGCTAAAGAAATAATCTGAGAGATTCCTGGAAGAGACATGTGAAGAAGCACTCTGGCTCTGAGGGGAACCCAAACTGCAGAAGGAAAACAAGGAGATGTGCAAATCTTGGTTTCCTTGGTAACACAGAACATCCAGCCAAGAAGGCTACCATCTTTTATGGACCTAAAGGAAATAACTGGCTCTTTAAATTGTTTTTGCCCTCCTCTCTTCTTTCTCCATCGAAAGACAGATCACTGGTATTGAGTGATAGGAGCATTTGAAACTCTTATTTAACAGCTTGTCTACTTCAGATCCACACTGACCTCCCTGGTCCCACTTCCTCTATCCTGGATTTGTAGCCAGGCTGTGTAAAGGAAAATCTAGAAGGAAATATACATGATGGAAGGGGTGTCATATCTGACATTGTTTGAAGAACTGAAGTGATCGTTGGGGTGAATTCTCTAACTCCTCCAGGCTGACTGAGCTTGATTTTCCAGCCCTCAGTGACAGTAGATACAAGAATATCCTCTGCACCTCTGTCCTACTTCTTTCAGCTGGATTCCAGTTTTGATGTGCAAGGTCACATCGAGCAGTGCATATTTCACAGACATCCTTGGCTTGTTCTGGACAGCTGGTCTTTTCCCTATGATGGAGGGATGAAATAAGATAGGCTTTGTACATCTGCTGTTTTACCCTTCACTGCATTCACCCACTTGATATTTCTTTTGCAGAAGCTGAAAGAAGAGATTGCACAAGTGTTTGCAGAGATTGAGAGCTTCCAAAATGCAGAGGAAAGGCAAGAGGCAGACCAGAACCCTGCTGAGAGGACCGGGTAAGTGGGACTAGTAAGTATTCCTTTATTTCCAAAATCTCCATCTTAGTGTTGGGAAAACAGGAGCCCTAATGGAATTCTTATTACAACAAAGGCAGGAAAATGAGGCTAGGAATGCTCTTCTGCTCTCTGAAATTTCTCTTTCTTCCTGAACGTACACCCAACCCCTGATATCTGAGTTGCCATGTGAGTGTTCTAAGTGAAACATGACCCTGTATTCTAAGTTTGGCCTTTCTTCTTTATGTTTGTAGCAAACTATCACAGAGGGATAAACTTCTGTCCATGGGTCGGAAGAAATTCAACATGGATCCTGAAAAGGTAGGATCTTCTCAATCCAAATTTGAGGATACAGCTGTGAAATAGAGTTATTGTTGAGTACTGGTCCCATCCATCCCAAAGGAGCTATTTCCACAGACTGTGAGGCTGGTTTCCTATCTCACTAAGCCTCCAGTCAGTAGACCTTCTTTCCTATTTCTGAATTACATATTCTGATAAGATCAATCTGTGTTGCCTCCCCACATCATGTGCCTGTAGGGGTCTATAGAGAATTTCATCAGATGCAACCCAAAACTAAGAAAAATAAAAGGAGGGTGACTTAACACTGTCAGTGTGTCAAGAGAGCTAAATATTCTTCAGCCCACCGCTTCTTGCCTGTGTGAGGGTAAAAACTTATAGAATCATAGAATCATTAAGGTTGGAAAAGACCTCTAAGATCATCTTTTCCAGCCATCAACCTATCGCCAATATTACCTACTAAACCATATCCCTTAGTACCATATCTACTTTTTCCTTAGACACCTCCAGGGATGGTGATTCCACCAGCTCCCTGGGCAGCCTGTGCCAATGCAGCACCACTCTCTGAGAAAAAATTCTTCTTAACATCCAACCTGAATCTCCCCTGGCACAAATTGAGGCCATTACCTCTTGTCCTACCCTTATTACCAAAAAGAAAGGTGGACCCCTACCTTGCCACAACCTCCTTTCAGGTCATTTTAGAGAGCGATAAGATCTCCTCTGAGCTCCTCTTCTCCAGACTGAACAGCCTCAGCTTGCTCATCTGCTCCCATCAGACTTGTGCTGCAGACCCCTCACAGCTCCACTGCGTTTCACATGCTCCACGGCCTCCATGTCTTTCTGATAGTGAGGGGCCCAGCAGTGTTCAAGGTGAGGCCTCACCAGTGCTGAGCACAGAGGGACAGTCACCTCCCTGTTCCTGCACTATTGCTGATACAAGCCAGCATGCCAAGGCCTTCTTGGCCATTTGAGCAGACTGCTGGCTCATGTTTGATGAGCTGTTGACTAATACCCCCATATCCTTTTCCACCACTTGGCTTTCCACCCAGTCCTGTAATATTGCATGGGGTTGTTGTGACCAAAGTGCAAGACCTGGCACTTGGTCTTGTTGAAGCTCATACAGTTGGTCTCATCTTATCAATCTAGATTATCCAGATCCCTCTGTGGGGACTTCCTACCCCCAGACAGATCAGCACTTCCGCCCAACTCAGTGTCAACTGCAGATTTACTCAGGGTGCCCTCAATCCTCTCATCCAGATCATCAGTAAAGATATTAAATAGGACAGACTCCAGTACTAACCCTGGGGAACACCACTAGTGACAGGTTGCCACCTGGATTTAACTCCATTCACCACCACACTCTGGGCCTATCCATCCATCCAGGTTTTTAACCAGTGAAGAGTACACCTGTACAAACCACAAGCTGCCAGCTTCTCTGGGAGAATACTGTGGGAGGCTGAGTCAAAGACTTCATTAAAGTCTAGGTAGAATACGTCCACAGCCTTTTGTTCATCCTCTAGATGGGTCACCTGGTCATGGAAAAAGTTGAGGACCTGTTTTTCATGAACTCATGTGGCTAGGCCTGATCTTCTGAGTGTCCCACATGTACTGTGTGACTGTGTGCTCAAGCTGATCTGCTTCATGACCTTTCCCAGTACCAAGGTCAGGCTGACAGGCCTGTTGTTCTCTGGATCCTCCTTCCAGCCCTTGTAGATGAGCATCACTTTGGCAAATCTCCAGTTGTCTGGGATCTCCCCAGTTGATGGATCGCTGATAAATGATAGAAACCAGCTTGGAAATCTCCTCCTCCTCCTTCCCCAACACTAAGCTGCCTCTGTTGTTCTGGAAGTAGTTTTGGTTTTATTAGTGCTGGTTAGGGAACGTAGATCTTCCACTTTTCTGAGGCTCTTACCAGTGAGATCTAGACTCTGTAGCCTTCCGCCCTCTGCAGAAACCTCTAAATCAGACTGAGTAGAAAGGACACGAGAAAGACAGTTTCTTCTTCATTCCTACTCACTGGTGGATCATTTTTTGAACTCTGTAAAGAAAAAACACAGTCTGAAGTGAACAATTGCTCATTGTTAGCTAACCACAGCTGTCATTGTGGATGGCTGCTGGTCTGAGTGAGAGCTTTACATGCCTCCCTGCTGAGACCTTCAAGATGCCTTCCGCAGTGCGTACACTGCACCTGGAGTGCATGTTAGCCCCTGGACATCCCTCTGCCAGTGGAAGCTGTCTTTGAGCACTGATAACAGTACATCCAGATCATGTGAGAGAAGATTTCCTTTTTGTCTTTCTGTCTGACCTTGGTTTTGAGGCCCCAGAGGCATCTCTTTCCATGGCACTTTGCCATGCCATGTAGAAATGCCTGAACTAATCCTGACCCCAAACCGTTTTAGCATTATTAGTTCAATGCTGATCAGCCTGGTCAAACTATGTTCCTGTATTGATTTTAGTTTAGAACAGGCACACACAGATCTGTTTATTGTTTCCGTTTTGGTACATAACTAGAGTCTGGTAGGTCTCACAATGAAGGAAACTTTCTTTGTCCCTGTTGAGGGTTATGTTTTATCTAGGCAAGGCTGATGAAATGAGTTCCCATCTCCAAGCGCTCAGGGTAAGTTCCTGAGGCTACAGGAGATAAACACTAGGAATACAGCTGAACAAAATCTTCTGGGAGAAACATTCTAATCTGGAAAATGGAGCTCCACCATCCCTGAAATAATTTGCAAAATTAAACTGATCTAACTGAAAATTCATCTGGGGAAAAGGAAGGAAAATGGTGTGGAGAAATCTCCCAAACATTTCAATTTCTTCTTTTGAAACTGATTTTTCTTTGGGGCATTTTAGAAATAGCTTCTTATATATTACAAGGCAAAGTGAATTGATTCTGCTGAAGTAGAACATTTTTATATATCTAAAACAATATTCATTCCTTTACTGTATTTTGTGAGGAGAATTGCAATGTGGTCTGGAGAATTGCAGTGTTTCTAGATATTGCTCATGCTGAATAATAGCTCAAATTTCTGTGACTTTGAAAATGATGGAATTCTCTCTAAAATAAAATGTTGTCTGTTTGCACAACCTGGTTCAGGCACTCCGTCTTCCTTAAAAAACACATTCTGTCCTTGTTGGCTTGGGAGAGTGGAGTTTACCAGATTGCCGACTTTTCTGTTCTGTGGCCTACAAAAAAAAATTAAAAAAAAAAAAAAAAAAAAAAAAAAGTGGCATTGTCTCAGGCCTACATTTTGTCTGAAAATCTTTTTCGATAACACCTTATTTTCAAACAATTTTTTTTTTCTTTAAGTTTCTATGTTAAAACATGACTTCTAGGAACATTACTCTAAGGTATTTTGACCAAGAATGTTAAAATGAACTCTTGATTTTACTTTAAATCTACCTGTTTTTTTGAACTTTTGACCTACAATGCCCTTTCCTGTTTGCTTGAGTTTCAGTTCAGTGAAACATTTGTCCAACTGAGATGAACTGAGAATGATACTAGCCCACCGCAGTAGATAAAAATGGTGGCAGTAAAGTGGAGAAAATGACTGTAGTCTTCCATGAGGGGGCTGAGGGGTAACAGGAGACAAAATCAACAAAGCTAATGAAGTCTGACATTAGGGTATTAAAGTTCTAATTTCACACCAACACAGAGATCTGTCTTACTTTGCTGTGTTGCTTCTCCTCCCCCAGGGTATACAGTACCTGATTGAGCAGCAGCTGTTGTCCTCAGACCTGCAGGAGATTGCCAAATTCCTCCACAAGGGTGAAGGCTTGAACAAGACAGCCATTGGAGATTACCTGGGTGGGAGGTAAGAAACCTAGCTGAGATAAGGAGGTCCTTTGGATTCCCTGTTCTCCCATGTCCCTCTCAGCCACCATTTTGGATGACCCTTGGCAGATGCTGAGACTGAACATGACCTCACACTACAGTGGGCTGGGTGGGCAGTGTACACAGGGAGATGTCTTTTGGAGTGTGGTGAAGGCTGGCTGCATGGGCTACCTGTCTTTCCATCTATACTGGAGTCAGTCTTCTCAGACAAGAGTCGTACCCATGCGCCTTGATTTCTTGCTGGTTGAGAGGAAAGGGAATCTGGGAGGGAGCAAGATGCATGTGATCCCACCAAGGAGCATCCAAACAGAGCAGGGGCAAAGTTTTCTTCTGACCTTTTCCATCTCTCCTCTCCTAGAGACTCCAAAAACATTCAGATTCTCCAAGCCTTTGTGGCATGTCACCAGTTTGCCAACCTCAACCTGGTGCAAGCACTAAGGTGAGTGTTCAAGAAGTAACAAATGGAGCAGGAGCCCATTCAGCCACTGGGTCTTACCACCCAGGGAGGTCGTGAAAGCACCAAATAAGATGGGATTTGGCTTCCCAAGGCCATCCTGTGTGTGTTAGCTCTAGGCTGTTTGTCTGTGAAGTGTTAACACTACTTTCCTTGGTGGACCTCTTTCATGGTCTGATAAAGGGACTAGCCATGTGCAGAGAAAATGGGGAAAGTGAGGTGGGTCATCCTGATTTCAGTGGATGGTGGGGGCAGGGTAAGTTTTTTTGTTTGTTTTTACTAGGAAATACATTAGCTCACAGTGCCCGTTATGTCTGTGACAAAGTGTCTCCATCTTAGAGCATCCTGTTCTCTTTAGGCCAGCCTTCTGGCAGGGCTTTTTCTCTTGAGGTCCCTGATACTTTGCGGAACACTCACCTCTCTAGGGAAGCAAAGCCGTGATTTACACAGTGCTTAGCTCTGCTGCTTCTTTTTAGAATGTTTGAGGATGAGCTTAGGAAATTTTTTGAGAAAGGAGCAGATATTCTGCTTCATGTGTTGCATTGTTTCCCCTGCTGTGATGAGATAATTTCCTTTATTTCCACGGTGTTTCATGGGCTGAGGGAAAGGTTAAATACTCCTTGTACACAATCTGACTAACTCTCTGGCATGCTGCTCCTGCTAGACAGTTCCTGTGGAGCTTCCGGTTGCCTGGGGAAGCACAGAAAATCGACCGCATGATGGAGGCCTTTGCCAACTGGTACTGCAAGTGTAACCCAGGAGTATTCCAGTCCACAGGTATTTATAGGGAAAAGAAGGCCTATAAAGCAAAGATCCACTCTGTGCTAGAGAGAAGAGCCTTCCTTTCTCAATTGCAATGCATAGAAAGCAACAACTGGAAGTGTGGATTCTGTCATGTTCCCATACCTGAAGTTAAAGGAGGCAGACTAGAATTTTCCAAGAGGCTGAGGGTCTTCTGTCTTCTTTCTCCTACTGTGCTCCAGCCCATCCCAACAGGAAGTAGGCTTGAGAAGTGCTCCCAGCCCCATGTGAAATATATCTCGTTGCAGCAAGGATAGCACTTACAGACACAGGTCTGTAGAAACTTTCCTTGCTAGCAGTGCTGTTACCTGACCAGACCTACCCAAACTGCCTACTATGGAATCACCTCCACCATAGGAGATCAACTCTCCCCAAGCCCTGTCTGTCTCTCTTACACCTGGCAGAGGGGAAATCTCCCTGTTCCTCCTATATCTGAGAGGTTGAAGCTCTTCACCAGTAACTGGAAGCCAAGTCACCTGTTAGCATGTGGATTGATCTGCTCTCTAAGATAAATGCCACCAGTCCTGGTTTTCTTTCTCATTGACAGATACCTGTTATATACTCTCCTTTTCTATTATCATGCTTAACACCAGCCTGCACAACCCTAATGTGAAAGACAAACCTCCCTTTGAAAGGTTTGTGTCCATCAACCGAGGCATCAATGATGGAGCAGACCTGCCAGAAGAGCTCTTAAAGGTAAGAAAGGCTCTGATCTCCCATTTTATCATCAGCCCCTATTTTCTCTCTGGGTCACAGTCCACAGTGAACCTAAGGTCCATTGATCTCAGTGTAATATAGGACTATTGACTTTCTGCCCTATAAAGGGGAGAGCTGCTTGAGGTATAAAAGGTATAAAAAAGAAGCTGGAAAACATGAAAAATGCTTTGGAGAGTGGCTGCAGATATGCTTGTTGGTGAGGACACGTAGCAAGAGACATTCAGGGAAGAGCAGTGAATGGTGGTAGCCCTCTACACAGGGTCAAGTGTAGAATCCTGCACCTAAGGAGGAATAACCACATGCATCAGTACAGGTCAGGGGCAGATCTGATGGAAAGGAGCTCAAGAAGAAGGACCTGGGCATCCAGGTGGACAACAAGTTGGCCATGAGCCAGCAGTGTGCCCTTATGAACCAGAAGGCCAATGGTATATTAAGGTACATTACACAAAAGCATGCCCAGCAGGTAGAGAGAAGTGATCACTTACCTCTCCTCTGCCGTGCTGAGACCACATCTGGATTAATATGTCCAGTTCTGGGCTCCCCTGTTCAAGAAAGATTGGGAACTTCTTGAGAAAGACCAATGGAGAGCCACCAAGATGATAGGGACCTGGAGCATCTCCCCCATGAGGAATGGCTGAAAGCCCTGGGACTGTCCTGTCTGGAGAAGAGAAGGCTGAGGTGGGATCATATCAGTGATTATATATATCTCATGGGTGGGGCCAGGATCTTTCAAACAGTGCCCATTGGCAACACAAGGGACAGTGGGCACAAAGCGAAACACAGGAAGTTCCATACAAACATGAGAAGAAGCTCTGAGCGTGACAACTCACTGAAATGATCTGCTCAGAGAGGTGGTGGAGTCTCCTCTGAAGATATTCAAAACTTGGCTGGACACTTTCCCATGCAACCTACTTTAGGGAACATACTTTAACAGGGACTTGAACTAGGTGATTCGCTGAGGTAGGGCCCTTCCAACATGTACAGTTCTGTGATTCTGTGATTTGAGCAAGTTTGTGTTTTTAAGTGTGCCTGTGTGTGAGAGAAACAGATATTTTGACTTTGTGTGAGAAGACACGTGGAAAGACAGATTCATACAGGACCACAGTGTTTGTGTATGAGATGACACAACCACAACCGCTGCATGTCCCAGCTTACTCTACTGTTCTCATCAGTCAGGGCAACAGAGCCTGACCTCTTTTGCACCACAGTATATCTGTGCAAGTAGCACCACCAAGCCCAGAATGAGTGCCAGAGGCTCTTAGAACACCAGCATCTTTAAAGCTCTCAGCAGTCCATACCATCTCTTAACCCAGAGGATGAAGATGCAGAGGGGGATAGAGGCAGGAGACACTGCCATTATCAAAGCTGGAGCTAACAGCTTCCCAGAGGCTCAGCAGGCACAGGGCCATAGAATCACAGAATCATCTAGTTTGGAAAACACCTTCAAGATCATCAGCTCTAAATGTCTGGGCTGTGTGAAATACATCTTCCTAAGGTCACGCAGATGCATGCATTGGTCCTTGCATAGCAGAATGTTTGGTTTTGGGATGGTGCACCACAAACCCAGGGCCTAAATAGGGCTGCAGTCACTGTCACCCCCCTCCCACCCCTCCAACTTCCTTGTTGCTACCTTGTTATACCAACTTCTGACATCATGTGACATGCTATGGTCACTCACTGCTGCCAGTCCTGATAGAATTACAGAGTTTCCAAAACAGGTTTCCATTATGTTTGACTCAGGCTGCAGAAAAAAAGCTTGCAATCACCCTTGAAACATTCTGGGGTGTACACTGGGGGCTGTTGAGAGCTAGTGCTCACTGCTCCCTCCTCTCCCCATTCACCCACCTGCCTCTGTGTAGAGTAATGAACCAGATGGATCTAAAATGGTTGTGTACAACTTCTGTCAGAAATTTTTCATTCTTTCTTCTTATTTTCTCTTTCTCTTCTTGATCCAATGCTCTGGTGCAGAATCTGTTTGACAGCATAAAGAACGAGCCATTCTCTATACCAGAAGATGATGGGAATGATCTCACACATACTTTCTTCAACCCTAACCGTGAAGGCTGGCTCCTGAAACTAGGTTAGTGGAAGGCTCCCTCTAACTCCTCGGGATTCCTCACCTTCATACCTCCCTCCCATCACAAATTTCCCGCAGACATCCACTCAGGCATCCAAAACCCATCCTGGCACCAGCATCTCCATTGTCCTTCATTGGCTGTGGTGGGCTGAGGCTGACACCTGCTGTTGAAACCAGCTGCCTGCTCTCTCCTCTCAGCCCCGTTCCTACAGAGTCTCTCTGTTAATAAATAAATAAATAAATAAAAAGAAAAAAGGAAGAAGATATCCTTCCCCTCTCCCCATCCCTAGCCTTGTCACAGCAAAATCCCTCAGTGTCCACCATATGGTGGTGAATACCACTGGCACACTGATGGTAGCTACTATGGTTTTCTCCTGAGGAGTGATCCACAGGGACAGCATTCCTGTGTGTGTGTAGAGCAGGGTTGGGGGAAGGACAGCAAAGAGTGGGACTAATGGATTTTGAACCTCACTGCCTTTAGGAGGACGTGTGAAAACCTGGAAACGTCGTTGGTTCATTCTGACCGCTAACTGCCTGTACTACTTTGAATATACCACGGTAAAGACTGAATTCTAGATTGTGAACTTGTCCTGGGTGGTTACAAGCCTCTGAGGGGCCAGGGAGGATAGGGGGTACGTAAGTCTGCCCCATACTGGCAGTCTGAATTCAGGCCTCCTTCCTCTCCTATACCGTTCCCTTGGCTCTGGTCTGGAGAGAGTCTGAGCACTGAAGCTGTTGCTGTGATCTCTTGTTATCTAAGGACCCTATAATGCAAATGCAAGGATCTCCACAGGCCCACACTGCTCTTCTATAAAGGCACACGTGTTGAGGAAATCAGAGGGGCTGTGGCAGAGGTGTATGGACCATGTTTGGTGTTAATTCCTGTTTCTTTGGCTGCAGGACAAAGAGCCTCTGGGCATTATCCCCTTGGAGAACCTATCAGTCCGGAAGGTGGATGACCCCAAAAAGCCAGTAAGCCTCCATTGCTTAGTGTTCTGCCAACAGCTGGTCAGTGGGAAGAGAAGGTGCTCACATACTGGTGAAGGCTGAGGTGGCTCTAGGAAAAGGGAGTAGGCGGGGAGAACTGTTTCCCAAGCCTGTGCTTCTCAAAGCAAAGGTGCCAAACTGTCTTGGAACCCACTCTAAACACAGCTGTATTTCAACAGACAACAACTGGTATGAGAGCCATCCTGTTACTGGCTTAATTGTACATGTGCATGTGTATATTGGAAGAGACAAGTATGCAGAGTTGGCTTCTACATATTTTGCACCAGGTGATGTGGGTTTAGCTCCTCCTCTAGAACTCTCCATACTGAGTTACACAATGTGAATTCCAGGCAGTGCTTTGGGGTTAGGAAATTTTCCAGGAAGTGACACTCTTCCTCCGTGCAGTTTCCATGTAAAGCCACCTTTCTGATGTGACATGAGTTTGGGAGAAGTGCGGTTTGTCTTTGTGGTAGCAGACAGAAGAGAGGATGCTGTGTCTACCCAAAATGGGAAGACATTTTATATGTGGAGCAGAATCTCATAAGGTATAACTATTACTACTCCACCTCTCCGTAAGACCTGTTTTCATGTCCAGCCCTTCACAGGGGGCACGTGCTTACCTAAAAGAGATAGCTTGAAGATCTAACTCATGGGGTGATTCTTGGGGCAGGGAAGATGAGACTCTGTTGCATTTCAAAGACAGAATGCTCTTGTCCCTTTTGAAATCTCTCTGAGCCTTTCATCTATGGCTGAAAGCAACATAGATTCCTTGATCCCTCCTGTCATCTGCTGCAATTCCATTTTGTTCCCTTTCTGACAGAACTGCTTTGAGCTCTTCAATCCCAACTGCAAAGGGCAGAAGATCAAAGCCTGCAAAACAGATGGGGATGGGAAGGTGGTTGAAGGCAAGCACCAGTCCTATAAGATCTCAGCAGCTACACCAGCAGAACGTGATGAGTGGATTGAGGCAATAAGGTGAGGAGACCTAAACTAGAAGCCTGAGCCTGCCAAAATATTCACATGGTTTATCTGGCTGCCAGGGAATGCAGCCTGAAAAGGGGGATGAAACTAAATGTCTGTAACCTAACAACCGTTTGATGCCAAAGAGTTTCAAGGTTCCTTCTGGAGAACCTCTAGCCACAGCTTTGTTCTCTCCTATTTGGAAATCTCCACTCTTACTTTTTGGTGATCTGTTTCTCTGTACAGGTTTAGTAGGTTGTCTGTGTTGTTCTCCAGCATTAAATTCTTGCTCTTCCTCTCATTTCTGCCTATTTCCAGGACTAGCATCACACAGAATCCTTTCTATGATCTCGTCTCTGCCCGAAAGAAAAAGATTGCCAACAAAAACTGAACTCTGGCCTGGTCACTGACAGCAGGAAGGTGCAGTTGTTGGACAGTGTCTCTTGCATGCTGGGCACTTCCAGGGAAGAAATTTGGGAGGATTGGCTCCCTCTGCTTTCCACTTGGCATGAAGAAGACTGACAGGACAACTTACCAGATTTGCTGCTTCTCCTTCCCACCCAAATGCAGAGGAGCTGGGAGCAATCCACTGAGAACTGTCAGAGCTGTGGGCACAGCACTTCCTGTGTCATAGCTCAGAGGCTAATTGGCAACTGGCCTTTGGGATCCTCCATATTGCTCCAGGCATAAAGGACAGAATTTGAGGAGAGACAAGAATGTCTCCCGCACACCTCCAGCCCACAGCCAATCCCTACAGCCGGCAAGTGAGGCCTGGTTATTTTTCCTGTGAGGAAATGTGTGGATGCTCTCAGGATAGCAAAGCATAGTCTGGTCAGTTGTTGAGTAGATCCATTGGTTCCTCTTCCATGAACAGATGTGTTGTGGTTGTGTCAAGGTGCCAGTGATGTTTCAGGACTCCAGGATGAAGTCAGAGCACAGAGGATTATAAGAATCCCTCTGTGCAGATCTTTTCTTTGCCTCTGCCTATATCCATTAGGGCTGTAATTCTGGGAAGTCCCTGCTTGGCAGCTGAGTCACAGGTTTTAGGAAGTAACTGACGTGAGACAGGGAGATAGGGTGTACACTGAGTGTAGAGAGGCTGCTGAGCAAAGGAAGCAGCTCTGGGTCTCTGGTTCTGTTTTGCTACTCTGGGACTGGCTATAGGTCTCCCTAGGGAAGACCCCCAATACTCTCTCTCCTCCTGGCTGATGTTAGCCTTGCAAATATTGCTTCTTTGCACCATCCAAGAGGTCCAGGATGTGTATCTGATAGGTCTGCAGCCAGAAGGCATGAAAAATCAGAAGTGCATTTACATACACACACAGACATAGGCACACAGAGGCATTCCCATCTTCACAGTTCGGTTTCACTTGAAACCTGCTGTTTTTGGCTCTTGTGTGAAGAAATAAAAGTGTCTGAAACAAGCGGAAACCTCAGGGCAACATGATTGTTGTGGTGATAAAAGCAGAGGATGTGAGATAAGAGCACCGTGTTCCTGTGCATAGCAAAGCTGTCTGAGCTCCAGCGCAGCTCTGCAGTGCACCCAGGATGCAGGCTGAGCAGTGGCACCAGCAGTGGAGGAGTAAATGGGACAGGAGAAAAGGAACAGGGAGTGTTAACACTGCCTGCAAGCGGGGAACGGCATGGATATAAACACCAGAGAATTGCTACAGAAAATTACACCTGCAAGATGAAATAACTTGATAAGCCGTTGCTATTTTGTCCGTTATACTTTTCAGAGCATTTCTAGTAAACAATGGTGCACTGAATCTGTCTTTTTGCTTCCTGCAGAGGGCTCTATCCACCAGGAAATCTGCAGCGGGGCCTGCACCACTGATTATTCATTCTGGTTATTTTTGCCCGAGCCACAGGAATGTTGAATTAATTTCAGGAGGCAGGGAGTGTATCTCGGAGTTGAAGCACGCGCACACCCCGGAGAAGGAACGTGAAGGTTTTCTTCTGCTTGCACTTGCAAACGTCTCCTGCATTGAATCTCTCTGTCGATGATGTGATACAGAGTGAGTTTTTTGCCCGTTGCTCTGCAGCACGTGCTTGCACACACATCCACTGTTACTGTGGGTGCAATGCAGGGAGGCAAGATCATGGCCAGATGTGGGAGGAGAAGTCAGAATCTGGTCCCTCATCCCAGAGATATCTCTAGTGTGTATAAGGGAAATACAAATAAGCACTTGGCTGGTAAAAGATGCCCCAGAGCATAGTCTTTGGGTTAGGAATTTCTAATCTAGTACCCCTCAGGCTCTTGCTCTGTGTGCCAAAAGCCATCAAAACATAGCTCTTCTATGCACAGTCTGGTCTTGGGTGACATAATCCAGGCTGAACTTTTCCTGGAGCTTACCTGGATTATTCATTTGACATCAGAGTCTGTCCAAGCTCTTCCTTAGCCCATCGAGGAAGATGTGCACTGGCAGGGGCTGCCCAGAGAAGCTGTGGTGCCCCATCCCTGGAGGTTCAAGGCCAGGTTGAATGGGGGCCCTGGGCAGTCTGAGTGGCAGCCCTACCCACAGCAGGGGGTTGGAACTAGGTATCTTTCAGGTCCCCTCCAACCCAAGCCATTAGATGATTCTTGATCAAACTGACCACAAGACTGAGGTAAAGGTGAACCATATTTCCTCTCCCCTTAGAGGCTAAGGCAGGGAGAAACACGGTAAGTTTCCAGACACAATTAATTCCCAGACCCCTTGTTCAATCTCCTCAGTGCTATGAACACAGTGGTACCCAACATTGCCCACAAGCAATGCAGGAACTCCCCAGGTACTATGACTGCCCTCATGCCTGCTGAATACCAATATGTTTGTACAAGGAGGGGAAAAAAATGATAAAAATTGGCCAGAATGTTCTGGCTTCATCTATAAAACTTGACAGTCCACTTGTATTAAGTGTGCTTTGGCAGCCACGCTTGGAGCTGTCACAAACTTGTGATGGGAACAACTTGTGTAAGAGGAACAGCACCACCAGGCAATGAGTTTCTGGCTACCATCACACAGTCCCTTTTCTGAGGGCGCTGCACAAATGCACACACACACACAGAGCCCTTCAGGTACTAAATCTGACAGACTGCTCTCTGGTAGACGTGTTCCTTTTTCTGCTCGTAGGCAGCGTATGTGGGTCACACAGACACGCATGCAGAAAATTGACACTTACTCCCTGCCAGCCCAAGGATTGCAGTGTACACCCAATAATTCATTTTCATAATAAATGTCTGTTTCCATAGAAGGGCTGGGAGGAGAATATCACCCAAGTGTATGATAGAGCACATCACTGCATCTTGCCTCCTCCCCCTTCTTTCCTTCCTCCTGTCCCTGTTTATCAGCTCCTTTTTGGAAGGCTAATACATTTTAAAAAGCCTTTCTAGAAATTGTTTGCAAGTGACATAGATGGAGAAGCTGTGAGCAGAGCCAGCAGCTTCATTCTGCACTGCTAACGAACCTAGCAAAGAGTAGAGAAAACCTTCGGGATTTGGAGGGGAAGGGCACTGTATGTGGTAAACTGTGCAGAACTCTGGAGTCGTAGCCCATCAAAAGGTAGAACGTGTCTTTTCCCAGGGGGTACTGCCCTTGGTGATGGGAGATCATAAGTAAATGGAGTGCCCATTTGACACTGTCCATTCCTGGTTGGCCTGAAGCTGCTCAGCTCTGTGTCATGCATCCTTCAACACAAAAGGAAATTCAAGCAACCCTTTTTTTTGCCAGCTAAACAGGGGTTTTGGAGCAGGACTGCAGCCTTTCATCTCTCTGTCTCCGTGATATGCCATCCGCAGCAATGCAGAGGTTGCAGCCAAGAGAGGTTGACAGGTTTGCCAGCTCATACCATAAGCCCGGAGGAAGAAAAGGCTCTTTCAAGGCCCTCAGGGGGACAAGAGCCAGACTTCATACCCTCTGGGATTGGTCATTTTAATGGAAAGAAGCACAGCCTTGCCATATCTGAGATGGTTTGAAAGAAGCATTCAGATCTGTGGGGGACCGCAGGAGCTTCCGTCCTGCCTCCCATCCCTTCCTGCCTGAAGGTGGAGGCTGGAGGAAGCCCAGGCAGATCAGGGTCCACACCTGATCAGACTGTCTTGAACTGTCACTGCTGTCACATATGCAGTGGCTCTGCTCTAAAGTGCCTGCGACAGGGGTGTGCATTAGTCTCATCTCATTGTGCCATTTCCAATCCTGCAGCCTCCTTGAGATGAAGATGAATGTGACCTGTCCCAGGTTATCATATTCCCATGTGTAAGCCTGTGTACAGCCATCAGTTTGCGCCTGAAGGTTGATGCTGGTGGGCTAACTGTGTATGGTGAGATGGAGGGGATTACAAGGCACATGGAGGAGACTCACTGATGAACAGTGACAAGAACATGTATTTCATATCATAACACAGAATGCCTTGGGTTGGAAAGGATCTTAAAATCCACCCAGCTCAGGCTGCCCAGAGCCCCATCCAACCTAGTCTTGAGCACCTCTAGGGATGGGGCATCCACAACTTCTCTGCAGAGCCTATGCCAGTGCCACACTGCCCCTGAATAAATAATTTCCTCCTCAAATATAACCTAAATCTCCCCTTGTTTAGTTCAAATCCGTTCCCTCTCATCCTATCATATCAGACCATGTAAAAAGCCAGTCCCCCTCCTGTATATAAGCTCCCTTCAAGTACTGGAAGGCTGAATGAGGTCTCCCCAGACCCTTCTCTTCTCTATGCTGAACAAGTCCAAATTCCTTATCCTTTCCTCACAGGAGAGGTGCTCCAGCCCTCTGCTCCTCTTTGTGACCCTCCTCTGGACCCTCTCCAAGAGCTCCACATTCCCCTCCTGTGTTGCGGGGCCCAGCCCTGGGCACAGTACTCCAGATGAGGGCTCAGAAGGGCACAGCAGAAAAGGACAATCCCCTCCCTCTCCCTGCTGGACTCCTGATGCAGCCCAGGATACAATTGGCATTCTGGACAATCAGTGCACACACCTCTGGAGCAGGGATGACACAAATGTCAATACCAAGTAATGTATCTAATCTGTGCACAATATGTGCAGGGAGAGGAGCATATGCCCTGCTTGCACAGCATGTCTTTGCTCCTTATCTTGCTGGAAAAACTGTGTCCACACACAGGTCCTGTTCTGCATGCTCACAGTCATACATACCCAAGCACATCTGTGCATGAACATGAAACATGGACAGAACCTGGGAAAGGACTCTGGTGTTAAGGGACATTGCAAGGTGAGGTTTTTAACAGTCCCTTTTCCTTCTGAGGTACTAGGCTGACCCTAAGGCACCTATATGGAAGAGATGTTTTCTTGTGCTCCTTTAACCATCGTTAACAAGGATCCTGGGGATGGCTGAAGAGGTGGTGATTTGTGTAATTAATGTCTAATCAGTTCTATGAATATTTATTGCTCATCAGCAAGCTCCTGAATGACAGTGAAGCCCCATCTGACCGGAATCACATTCACAGCTAAACCAGAGACTCCTGTGGGGTTCGCAGATGTGAAAGTGTATAACCATCCCATTGCTCGTGGGAGACATAGAAACCACTAGAAAATTTTACTCCAATCTTTTTTGGAGGAGAAAAAAATTGACTTTTAAAATTCGTCTGGCTGGGGAGAGACGCCTTGAAATACTCTGATATATTAACAAACTTAACTCATGACTGAGTTTGAGCTTGTTCTTTGTGTGTGTGCGTGTGTACTAATTTATTTTCCATTGCAATGTGGGAGAGAAAATAAAAGGGAGAGAAATATCAATTCCTGCACCTGTTTGAAAAGTTACCTAACAGTCAGCAGCTTCTTGGAGCTTGTCATTGATCTTCCCCCAACATGGAATAAAGTCTGCAGAAAGGTACTGTTTTGCTTCAAGAAATACTGCACTTGGGGCTTCCTGTCATCATCAGAATTTTGATGTTCACCTAGGAGTTGAGCTTTATGATCCTTATGAGTCCCTTCCAGCTTAAGTTATTCTGTGATTCCATGATATTTGTGCTCTTTTTCAGAATCTCCTATTCTCTTCCTGCTCTGATCCTTCCACCACACTCCTGTCTCTGGCTTCTCCTTCCTATGGTGTCTCCTTCAGCTTGATCCTCTCCATAAGTGTTCCACTGCCATCCCACCTCCAGCAAATGCCAGGGAGGTGGTGGGGTCAGCATCCCTGGAGGTGCTCCAGAACTGTGTGGACGTGGCACTGAGGACACGGTCAGTGGGCATGGTGGGGATGGGCTGACAGTTGAACCAGGTGATCTTAGAGGTCTTTTCCAACCTTAATGACTGTGTGGTTGATCAATTATAAATCTGCTTTTCCTGACCACCAGTGCTGCTTCTTCTACTCTCCCAGCACCTCAGCCAGGCTCTGCTTTGGGAGCTCCAAGTCTGCCTTGGCAGAGCTCTAGGGAACCCCCTCTATTAACCATTAAAAGGGACTTTCTAAACGTGAGCCAAACTCCTCAACTCACCTGCAGCTTGGGTTTGTGCTGAAGGCTCTGCCAAAAGCCTGTTATTACCTAAATGAAAAAGATACATGGCCCTCCTGGAGAAGGAAGAAACACAGATAACAGTGATTTGTCTGCTGCCTGCTGCCTTATGACTAAAAAAAAAACACCCAAAATTCCAGCAGGGCTTCCAGCACCAGCTCTCAGTGGATGGAGAGGACAGTGAGGGCTGCATTTGCACTTTCTGCATGGATAAGATCCTGTGATTTCAGTGGCGGGGTGGGAGAAGATCCTCCAAATTTGCACCACAGATATCCCTTCCTCTCATGCTTGAGGCTATACAAGACTGGAATATACAAAATGGGAGCTAGTAATGGACTAAGAATAAACATCAAGGTATCAGGGGAGGGCAGAAGAGAGGGCTGGCAAGCCCAAAGCCATTATCATAGTGTGAAAGGGCTCTGTTCTGCAAGTGTCTGGCAATTGTTTTCCTTGCTGCAGCCCTGTGCTGCGGAGCTGTGATTTCAATACCCAGGAGTTAATGTGCTGCTTGGCCTCCTCTCCGCAGGGCATTCAACAGGGAACCGTGCTCTGCACACAGAGAGGAGAGAGGGACCTCAGAGGAGGCAATATGAAGGGATCGGGGTGATGGCTGCTCAGGGCCATGAAGCCTCAGAAATTCCCAGAAATTCCAGCTGATCCTGATCACACACAGAGTCACCTCTCAGTGATGGATGTCCATAGAGTGACATCTTTACCCTGCTGCAGTGAAAACTGATGTTATGGTGGGCAACACAAGTACACACACACACACACACACATACTTTTCCAGTATGGTACCTTCTTATGCCCATTCACCATTTCACCACTTCTCTGAGCCAAACTAGACTTAAATATCCCCAGGTTAGACAAATGTAAAACTGCGTTTAGAAAAAAAACACAGTGCTTTGTTTGAATATCCAGGGGATCTTTGTTTGGTTATATTTTGAGGTTATTTTGTCTCTCTGGAGAAGAGAAAGAACCTCGCTTCCCTCCTTCCTTTTTTGTATTTGACACAAGAATTTAAATTGTCATTTGATTCCCCCAACTCCAGGTGCTGAGGCTTTAAGGAAAATGTTAAATATCATGATGCTTAGGACAAGGCAGTGAGACTTGCATCATTTCCATGCAGTTCTTTTATCAGATAACTCAACTCCTGCTGTAAAGTGTGTTCTTAGACTCCTTTCTTCTCCCAAATGCTTACCCTCCTCTGTTCCCCAGCCCCTGATCAAAACACCTCTGCACCACATGCAGCTCTGCTCAGTCCTTTGTAATCACACACAGAAGAATCCTTTTATTCTTTATTTCTTCTAACTTTTATTTTAGAAAATGCCAATGTTTGACGTATGGCTCCATAGAGCAAGATACAACGTTCCTTCCCAGTTTTGCCACAGACTCCTCCACAATTCTTTGTTGCAGACTCACCTGTAATACCTCCTCATGTCCCCTTCCCAAATTCAGCAATATACCCTTTTTTTCCTTAGGAAAATCAAAAACTTAGAAAGTGTCAGAAAGTGTTCGGGACGCTGCAAGAAGATCCTTAAAATCATCCATTCTTGTGGGGTAACCCTTAGCAAACCCACGGGGCTTTGCAGTGGGAGGGAAAGAAGAGGGAAGCCTCTGTCCCTCAGTCAGGTTTGGAGCTGTTGCATAATTCCTCCCCCCTCTTGAGAGCTGCTTCTGTGAGCTAGGGATTGCTAAGAGATTGAAAACCTGTTGGTGTGAATTTCAGAGATGCCTGGCAGGGGCAGCTGGAGCAATGAAGGGTTCAGTGTATTAAACTTGCTGTAGTAAAGCCATAATAGGATTTTGCATGCTGCTGCGATCAGAATGCTCAAACCAGCTCAGCATCTTGCTTCATCAGACGTGCTTCCAGTATATCCTTCTAGCTCTATCACTCTCTACCTACCTGTAGTGCTTGTCCCAGTCCTAAGGCTTTGAAAGAATGTCTTCTGTACAGCAGGAAGGGGGAGGCCTTTCCTCCTTTTACTCTACTACTTTTAGGAATGTGATGAGCATCATATATAGGTGGAGATATGTCAGTGGTGAATGGGAAAGGGCAGAAGTACTCCCTAGGAAAAAAGGAGCAAGAAAGTGAGTTTCTGAGGAGCTGGATCAGAAGTACGTGGACAAGAAGTCTTGGGAAGAGACAAGTCAAATGACAAGAGGAACATGATGGAAGTTATTGAAGGAAAACTGGGAGGAGGGATGCTCCAGGGAAAGATCTAGGAATGACTTTGTGGAAGGAAACCTTCAGAATAAAGAGAGTGTGGATTATTGGTTCCAACTGTCAGCCCATCCCCACCATGCCCACTAACCATGTCCCTCCATGCCACATCCATACAGTTCTGGAACACCTCTCCAAGGATGGTGAATCCAACACCTCCCTGAGCAGCCTGTGCCAGTCCAGAACACTCCTCCGGAGAATAAATTCTTCCTAATATCAAACTTGAATCTCCCCCGGTGTGAATTTAGGCCATCCTATCACGGTTACCTGGGAGAAGAGGACAACCCCCAACTCATCACAAACTCTTTTCAGGTCGTTTTAGAGAGCGATAAGATCTCCCCTGAGCTCCTCCAGACTGAACAATCTCAGTTCCCTCAGCTGCTCCCCATCAGACTTGTGCTGCAGACCCTCCACAGGTTTATGTTCTTCTCTGGACACACTCCAGGGTCTCCATTACTTTTTTGGAGTGAGGGGTCCAAACTGGAGACAACAGGGCTTGTGAGAAGGCAGGCACTGGGTCAGATCTGGGTTTGCAGTTTGTGGTCAGGATAGTCATGGGACTGCCCATGCACCAGAGAACAGCATGGAATCAGTCTGCCTCTAGGAGGGATGTGAGAAGCAGCCAACCTCTTCTTTTTCTGCTTATGAATGAAGGTGTAAGAGGACCCCCATACCCAAGACATCCCCTGTCCAGCAGCATGTTGAGCAAGAGCTTCCTACAGGTTTTCAGCCACCACTGCCATGTCATCTTGCCCAACCTTCCTTCACTTTCTCATGTCAGTCTGGGCTGCAGTCTCAGAAACCTTCTTAATCATGAGCACAATTTTAATTTGAATCACTGTCTGGAGAACCTGACTCCCATCTATGTGTACTTTCCTTTCTACTTCTTTTCATTTCTACCCTTTCAAGGTTTGGCCACTCCTTACCTCTTTCTCAGGCTCTTCAGTGGGATTTTACCCTTCCAATACTTGATGGGAGTTTATAAGCAGGACAGGGACTAACTTTCTACATGGTCTGATAATGATAGGTCAGGGGGAAATGGCTAAACAAGGGGAGATTTAGATTAGATGTTCAGAGGAAATTCTTTACTCAGAGGGTGACAAGCAGCTGGCACAGGCTGCCCAGAGAAGCTGTGGGTGCCCCATCCCTGGAGGTGTTGCAGGACAGGTAGAATGGGGCCCTGGGCAGCCTGAGCTGGTGGATGGCTGCCCTGCCATCTCTGCCACATGGCAGAGATCGGGGCTGGGTGGGCTTTGAAGTCCATACCAACCCGAGCCATTCTGTGATTCTATGATTGTGGTTGACTGTCCCCCAGCAAACATTGCTTCTCCTCACCACCATAAGGAAGAAGGCAGGAAGAGTAGAGAGGAAAGGGACCATTCAGGTGCCACTGGGGAACCACTCTGCAATACTGGCTTGGGTAATCTGCCATCAAGATGCATGCCTCAGGAGCCCACATTACCTCACCCTAACACAGAGTCAGAGGTAGTCTCCCTAATTCTCCATCACTCTCAACCCAAAATATAAGCCTTAGTGGAAGTGGGAGAGATGTGGGAGTGTTTGTCAGTGTATTAGTAATTTGGAGCTTAATTTACGCTGGTGATTTCTGACACAGTGGGCATTTGCACAAGGAAGATGTGAGGCATTTCTGTGTTTACGTCTCCTTTGCAGCCTAGAGAAAGCCAGAAATATACCTGAAGGTTTGCTCTTCAGCTGTGAGTGAGTTTGCAAGGGAAACCACATTGCTTGGGTCACTGACAACTTGTGTGGCCAGAGCCCCAGGGGCGGTACTCCCTAGCTGGCTGAGTAGCAAGTGCATCCATCTCCAGTGCTGGTAGTGTGGCACTCAGCCACTTGGCAAAAAGATGGATCAAATCATAACACAGCCAAGAAAAGCCTGGGAAGGAGACAGAGTCCAACTCTGTCGGGCCAGGCTGTGGATGCTTAACAGTAGAAGGAAAAAACTTAGCTGGGTTTTGATTTGGAATTCTATAGTGTGAAGCCTGGGTATGGATAGATGGCAGTGGGTTCCCATAGTTACTCTCCTTCATTAACCTTCCATCCTGTCACCCAAACCAGACACCATTGCCGTGCCAAAAATGTCCCCCCACAGGTGTAAGGAAAGGGTAGAGCAGACTGAAGGGCATGGATATAAGTTGTAAAGGGCATGTTGTTCCACCTCTCCCTATAAGCACATTTCTTTCCCATTTTCTTTCTGGTACCTCATGTACTATGGTCTCCCATCTGTCCAGTGAATAGAGGCAGATCTGTCTCTTTTTTCCACCAGCTCTTCACCTGCGTGGCTGAGCAGCAATGTGGTAAGTCAGACCTGACTAAGTACGGCCTTCCACCATCAGGACAAGCTGGAAAGACCCAACCCCCAGTGTTCCAGCCAGCAATCAGACATTTCTGCTACATCTCTATTTCACCCCTTAGGACATGGAGAGGTGGACCCATACTCAAATGTTCCCTTTTTCCCTCTCAAGGTAAAGGCAATGGGAGAGCAGGTTTGTGGGGATGATGGTGAATGTCTTCTCAGCTAGAAACAGGCATGATGTTAGCAAACAGCTCAGCACAGGATTATCATGGTGAGGTGCAGAATCATGGGAATAAACTCCCTGGCAAGAGGGAGGAGCAGCCCTATACTCAGCATGTACAGTCTGCAGACCCTAATTTCTCTTCTGCTCTGGGCTCTTTGCGCCAGGATGAGATGCATCAGGAGAGGTACCATTTTGCTAAATCTTGAAGCTGACACATTTAATAACTGTTAGCATTGCTACCCTGCCAGAGAGCATTAGTTGGACTACTTCCTTCCTGATCCCTAACCTCAGTCCCTACTGTCCCTTCTTGTCTCCCCAGCCCAGCCTGGATCCTGTTACCAGTACCAATATTATCAGTTACCTCAAGTTTTCTTTAACTCACCCTTCAAAAAACCTGTCATTGACATCTTTCACTAGATCCTTCCCAAGGATTTGTCTCCTGAAGAAAGCATTTTTCTACACCAAGCACACAAACCCACATCCAGACGCGTATCTAGCAAAGGACAAATGGGAAGCCTTCCTTTGTTCTGCCTCCAGGAAACATATATGAGGTGGAGATAGCAAAGGATAAAGTTAGAAACACAGACTCTGGTATTCTCTCTTGGTTGCAGGGGTCAGAAGAATCTGCTGCCAAGACCTGATTTTGTGACACAGTGCAAATTTCTTATCAAAGCCATTCCTGCCATCCCTCCACCAGCTTGGGCTACTGAGCAATCAAAAAACAAGATGGTTGCTTCTTCTCTTCAGGGGGTGAACAGAGGTAAGGAGTGCAAGTAGGGTTTGCTCTGGAAGTCTGTGATCACGTCAGAAAATAGAACTGATTCTCTAGATGTTGGTCAAGCTGTCATAGACTCACTGTGCTCGTTACCAGACCCAAGTGGCCTGAAAGAGCTTATGCTCAGATGGTTAAATTCTCCTCCCATCTACTAGAACAGATGGGCCTTATAAATGATCCTTGGCATTCATGCCTCAAACCAGGCATGAACGTCATCCAGAAGACTGTTGATTTGCACAGTTCACAGCCACGAGCGAGACTGGGCTAATAGTTTGTGGTGCAGACAGTCTGAGCTTAGACTGTCCCAGGTATGTTCAGTTACAGATGTACAGCTCTGTCCATGGGCCTTCAGGATCTCCTTGGAATTGCAGAGTTTGGGGGAAAAGGGAAGGGAAGAGAGATTCCCCCCAAAACTCACAAACAAGAAAAGAATGTCACTGGGGAGATGATTTTATGTGATTCAAGGAAGTGATTTGGGGAACAGTGCAGGTTTTGTCTGGGGTGATGATGCCAAATGTCACTGACAGAAGGAAAATTATGTCTGGATTTCGCCTTGGTGGCTATGAGCACCCATGTATATGCATACACAAGAAATTGCGAAGGCTGGGAGTTGAAATGCTGCAGACTGGTGTGCCTTTGCCCACAGCTTTTTTTTTTTTTTTTTTTTAATTTTTATCTGTCTCCTAGTTTTTGTATCAGAATTCATCTTCTTTTCCCCTATCACCTGCAGAGCTTCAGAGAAAAGAAAAATGTTTGGGTACGTAGAAGGAGAGTGTCTGCTCCCTTAATGGTATCTGCTCGAGGATCTTTTCTGAGGCAATAGGGGATAATATAAAAGGGAGGCAGTGATGCAACCCAAGTCTGGTCAGTCACACTAATTGGTGAGGGCATTTGAGAATGAGGGAGTGTTTATTCCCACAGGGTTTGATAACAGAAGGAGGATTTGGTGGGAGTACAATATTGTGTATTTATATATGCCTGTGTTTCTCAAATATAAATACCCACCTGTTTGCAGTAAACCAAGTATAGACACGTTTCTGATCCCCCAGAAATACTGACAGATTTATCTCCTTTTTTACAGTCTCGTTTTCAGGTGATATTATTCTCACTGGACAGGTAAGAGTGGCAAATATATATTTATTGTGGCTGGAAAGAGGTGCATGCTAATTCTCAGGGAGCTTTTTGCTCCACAAAAAAAAAAAAAAAAAAAGAAAAAAAAAGAATGATTCAGGAGCTGAAGATGACTCAAGCATGGGCAGAGCAGCAACCTCACAGACTGAGGTGCAATACTGTATTACACGAGCTGTGCTCATGACAGCAGTAAGACCCGTTAACAATCTCAGTTAAATAAAGGTAACGCATCAGTTCTAAGATACACATGGGTATGCTTGAATGCCCCCTGTCTGAAACATGCTTCGGAGATTGTTCGAGAGTCTGGAGCTATGCTAGAAATTGGGGGAAAAAACTGCCCGGGTTATTTAGAAGGTGGGGAGACACTCCCTGCTGGGTCCAATAGCAATAGGATATAGTAAGGAAAGTGTTACTTGAAGTGGCCTAAAGGGAAAAATAAGATTCCTCCCTGCAAAGTGATATTATCACACTCTCCCTATGCTGAGTAGAGGTAGAAGAAAGAAGCTGAAAGAAAGAAGAGAAATCAACAAGTGTTAATGAAAAAAGTATGCCAAGAGCAGTGAACACAGCACTGCTGCGGAAAAGGGAAAAATTGACTGAAAGCTTGAATTATAAACATCAGGATTCATAATAGTACATAAACAGAAAAAGTCCTTAAAGAAGGTGTTACTGTGTAAGTACATATCCAAAGGAAGTGTCAGAAAAGTCATTATCTCACAAAGACATCCCAATTGCGCGCACACAGCGCTTTGATAGGCCCATTACAAAACCAATTCAATGGCACATCCAGCTTCTCTCCTGCGATCAAAAATAAAGTGACTTTAGAAAATGGGCTGAGAAAAAGAACACCTACTGTGAGCAAGACCACAGAAGTGCTCTTAGCACAGATCTCTTGGCTGCCCTCGCTTCGCTTTGGACACTCAGTGTCAGCCCTGCAACAACACCTCTTGCCTGTGTCTTTTCTGAAACCTTAACTCTATTTCACATTTCTGGTTCAGTTTTGAGATCGAAGTTTTGTCTGTGGGGTGAGAGATGTCTGGTTACAAAAACGTGGCGAGTGTAAGCAGATGACACAAGGATGGAGTAGGCGGGAAGTGCTGTGCTGTCAAATTCCTGCGATTATACTGTATGAGTTTAGGTGGTTCACAATGAAGTCAGGAGAGAATATGCAAGGTGGGAGCTAGGCCTTTATCTGAGAAAAATGTAGAACAGCAATACACACCAGCCTGCAAGACCTTTTTTTTCCCCCCTCACTGTGGTTTATTAACAATGAATGACAAACAATGAATGATTGAATTATTCAGCACCAGTTTAGCAACATATTCCTTTAATCATCAGGGTTAGACACCTAGGTCACCTCCATGCTGACTAGCAAGCTCCAGATACTGCAAGTCTTGGCAACCCATGGTTGATTTGCCTTGGATTTGAAGCAACCGTTGTCGAGAACTTAAACCTCAAGAGGTGAATGGCAGGCCTCCTTACGGTATCTTTTCTTTTTCCAGCCACCCTGTCTCTTCCTGCTTCTTTAAACTCATTGAAGGGATGAATATTATTTTCTAATGACTGAAAGAAGGCAGATAAGAGGCAGGTCTTCAGATTAAGAATCCAAGACTTGATTGCAGTTCTTATCACACTTTTTTCCATTTTTCCCCTCTTCTACCCACCAGAAAATAAATTGCTTCAATAAATTATGTCTTTAATCTGCATAGGGGACCAGCAGCCTGGGCTCTCATTTTAATATGTTCTATATCAAGATAATCAACACTTTCTTTTCACTGTGTGGAGCAAACTAATAGATTTTAAACAGTTCTATTATTTGATGATTTCTCCTGTTATTAATACAAATTGTCTCTACTCGCTTTCAATTAGAGCATTTTTATTTTCTAATAAATCCCTCACAGTTTCTCTCAAACACCTCCTAGACATGGGGAGATTACACACCTTCCATTTAAACCAAGTACATATCACACACACTGCCTTACCTCCCTCTCTTTCACATGACTTTCCTTCTTCTGGATTCTTCCTCTTTTACTTCTCCTTCCTCTCTCTTTCTCAGCAGAACCCACTTATTTTCTTCCCCCACTGCTTTCTCCTATATCTATTTTTATGTGGCTATCTCAGGTGGTGAAGTCAATACGGCTCCCCATTAACAGTATTGATTTGTGCAGACTCCTATTATTCTGCCTACGTTCCCAAGAGTGACACAGCTCACATCTGCTGCAAATGCCCTCTCCAGGGCCTCCTTCTGCCTTTCTGACGCATGGAAAGGAGGTAACTCTGCTAACCTTCTAGTGAGAGTGTCCTATCATGTGCTCTGTTTGCAACACAGGTTGTCCAGGGGAAGGTCTGGTTGGGTATCGAGAAAAGGATCTTCACCAGAGGGTGGTTGGGCATGGAATAGGCTCCCCAAGGCAGTGCTCACAGCATTGGGCCTTCTGGAGTTTAAGGGACATCTAGATAACATTCTCAGACATATGGTCTGATTTTTGGGTCCTCCTTTGTGGAGCCAGGAGCTGATCTCAATGGTCCTTATGGCTCCCTTCCAACTCAGGGTATCCTGTGATTCTGTGTTTGTGATAAAACTGTCCAAAGATATCCCTGCACTGAAAGCAGAACTCACATGGTCATTCTTAGCTATGAGAGTATTTACTTCTAGGACAGCTGTAAAAAGGAGTGGGTAGGACTTCCTGCTGCAGCTGTTCCTGGCTGCTTTTGATGGTGTTCAAGTGCATGTTGTTCTGCATGGCCAACAATTGCATCTTGTCCTCTTGGCCAAACATCTTGGCTTTGAAAGTTTTCGCTCACCTTCTTGGGTCTCTGGTCACCGAGGATCACTGAGACAATGATTGCCCAGACTTGAGTACTGTTATATCACTAGATATTACACATATTTATTTTATTTTTCTCCAGCAGCACTAAGGGAACCCCATTGAAATGAAACAGGAAGAAACTGAGTGTATGTAATCATACTCCATTGATGAGCTTAGGACTCTGAGAGTGGTGGATGGAGAGGCAGCATTGCTGCTTCTATTTTAAAGCTAAAGGAGAGTGGTGCACAAGCAGACCTAAGATCTCCCAAATCCCACAGGGCTATCATGCTAGCTAGGAGTGGTCTAGGGTCCCCTTCCCAAATCTCAGTCTTTCCCATTATTTAATGTTAACATAGTACTGCTCAGCTTTCAAGAGGCACCACTGAATGTGATCCAACAGCTGAGCAGTGCTGGGTGTGGGTAAGGAGCACCATGCATATCCAATACACCAGCAATTCTCCCTCAGTGCAGTACCTCAGTGCTCCAAGCTCTGAGAGGTAGGCCAGGGTAAGCTGACAGCTGCTTTGGCAGTCTGTCTTGCCTCGCAAGGAGCAAGAAAGGATGAAATCAGGACAGGAAAGGTGTGGAAATAGATCACATCCTGGTTTGGGGAAATCATGGAATCACAGAATCATCAAGGCTGGAAAAATCTGCTAAGGTCACCTGATCACCAGCCCACCCCCATGTCCTCAATGCCACATCCACACAGCTCTGGAACACCTCCAAGGATGGTGACTCCACCACCTCCCTGGACAGCCTGTGCCACTGCAGCACTGTGCTTTTAGACAAGATTTTCCTAATATTTCACCTGAAAATAAATATGCAGAGATCATTAACTTTCACCATCCTTCATCATTACAGCACAGTTAAGGCTGTAGAGGCTCCACAACTGAGTGTGGAGAGGAAGAGACTGCTTTGTTCACATCACTCACAGCATGTGCCATGCATCACCCCCTCCCACAAGCCCACAACTCCACCTTGCCCCTCTCAGCCCGGAGGGTGGCATGTGTGTGATATCCACCCACGTACTTTCTCCACCAGTGTTTTAACAGTGCCACTCCTTGACATGAACAAACATCCACCTCTGCCCCCACCTGCAGGCAGCTTTGCAATGCACTGACCAGCCCTGCAGCTGCAGAGACGTGGCCCTTTGTATTTATATAACCTTGTGCCTGCAATCCTAGCTCCCAGGATGCACACACCACCCTCCCTTTCCAGCCACACAGAAAAGCACAGCCCCCCTAAATGCACCCTTCCAGACTTGCCCTCTGGCACTTGTGTTTGCATACACTGCCATAGCCAACTTTCCTCCTCCCCTCCCAAGCAAATTTGCTGAAAACAACTGACTTCCCCAACACATATACATCCTCCCCTCCGCCCCAAGACTCTCTCTTGCCACACCAGCTAGCGCCAGCCACCCACACACAAACACAGGCAGGCAGACACAGAGTGATGGCAGAGCCCTCCGTGAGCTGCTGGAGCAGAACAGATGGCTTAGCAACCAAAAAAACAGTCACTCGCTCCACAAGTTTCCTTCTCGATGTTCTGTTTGTTTTCAGAACACGTTTATTGCCAGAATAAAATCCAGGCAAGGCAAGATGAAATAAACAGCCCAGCCTTGATCCTATGAGGTGTGAAGTCCCACCTGCTTCTTGCACCCTTTTTTTTTTACAAATCCCAAATAATTCTTCATGAGGCATCCCCTTCTGCCCCCATAAATCCCTCTCCTTTGGAGTACAGATTAACTCTATGCTCTCTGGGAGACGATACCCCTCATCTTGTCTCCTCCTTTTCCCCAGAGGGCAAACTCTCTCCACACTTTGCAGTGGTGACTTCAGATCTGCATCTGACCCAGAGGAGCACACTGTCTCCTCTCTGATGTTGTAGATACCTGCCTGGAAAGCATTTGCTAAAGATTTGAGGAGGCTCTGTGGTGCATCTGGCAGCAACTGCCAAAGCTGCAGCCATGGACACAGTACCCATCATGTGTCATGTGCTGTTAAAGGACTGGGGAACTGAGGATAAGTTGCAGCTTTTTATCATGGAATGATAGATTTATCTGAGTTGGAAGGGACCCTTAAAGGCCATCTGGTCCAAATCCCTTGCAATGAACAGGGATGCCTACATCTCAATCAGGTGCTCAGAACCCCTCCAGCCAGACCTTGGGTGTCTCCAGGGGTGGGGCATCCACCACATCTCAGGGCAACCTGTTGCAGTGCCTTACCACCCTTGTTGTAAAAATCTTCTCCCTCATACCTAATCTAGGTCTCCCCTCTTTTATTTTGAAACCATTTCCCCTTGTCCTCTCCCAACAGATCCTGATAAAGAGTCTGTCCCCTTCTTTCTTACAGACCCCCTTTAGACACTGAAATTTAGATACTGCTATTGCATTATCCCATACAATGATCTCCTGATTGGAATTTGGGATAGCAAAGTGGGAGCCATATGAGTTAGGAGTAACTGGCTCTTACAGGCAGAAAGGAAGCTGTCATCATCTTTTGATGCCTTGCCTCACAGCCAGGTGGGAGTTGTATCTGCTCCCCAGCAAATGTGTTAATTATCAAGGCTTCCTTTCTCCAGGACCTATGGCAAGAGAAGGGGAGCTTTAGCATCACAGCTCTCTGCCAGTGCTGAGATAGGGCTTCCGTATGCTTGCCATGCCTGCAATTGAGGGGTCCTGTCCATCACTGCTCATCCTGGCACAGGTTGCCCAGAGAGGTGATGGATGCCCCATCACTGGTGACATCCAAGGTCAGGCTGGAGGGACTCTGAGGACCTGATTTAGCTGTTAAGTGTCCCTGTTCATTGCAGGGGAGCTGGTCTAGAAGGCCCTTAAAGGCCCGATTCAAGTAATACTATGATTCTGTGAAAAAGCGGAGGCTTCTGGGACATGATGAGCTGCTGCAGAAGGCAGGTTTTTGCCTCCCTCTAGTGATGCACCTGGAATAGGGATTCACAGACCCACTGCCTCCCATATCTTCCCCAAAACCGGTGTTAGGTAACTCATGATGCACCACCCAAACTGCCTAGCTAGCTCAAATGGAGCTGTTTATACAAGCAAGCCAATTAACAGCTCTGTCTTCATTCCCACACTGGCATTTAATGATGATGCCTCATGGGAGAACTCACTGAATGCTCAGGGTGGGAGGAGAAAAGCACAAAGAAGGCTAACAGCTGGCTCCTGTGCAGCAGGAGGGGGGAATAGGTTTAGCTGGGGTCACTCCAGGCAAGTTGTCTCCCACCGTGCCTCCTCCCTTCAGCAGGAATCTCTTGTAATATTTTCTGCTGCGATGGAACTGCACATTTCTGTTTCATCAGTAAGGATGGGCTGAAATGCCAGAATGCAGGCAATTAAGAGCTGAGCAGTGCACAGGCTGCCTTTGTCTGCCTATCAGCAGCTGGGGTAGTGCCCTCCCTGTATGCCACCCCTCTGTACTCTCCTCGACGGGAAGTTAAGAAAAAATAAAAAGCCTCTGAGGGATGAAAAAGAATTTCTGAAAAGATGAAGAGGTGATTGATAAACACAGCCAGCATAGGAGAGGAGGGAGAGGGATGGGGTGGATGGGGATGGGTTGTGTCAATATTTCACGAGGAGGGAGCATTCCCATGCTCTAGAGACTTGTATCCTCAGCCAATAATGAATGGATGTCCAGGCCAGGGCAGCAGGGAGGGCAGGGTGCCAGAACACAGCTTGTTCCGTGTCAGAAACCTGGTCTGGGTAGGAAGAGGTGAAAGAGACATGGAGCTGGGCAAGGAAGTGATGGAAAGTTTGAAAAGAGAAACGGTCCCTTCTGGGAAATGAATAGGGGCTAAACAGTGTGAAGGACACAAAGGCAAATCTATTAACTCTAAAGAAAAGTTCTGCTCCCACATAATTTTGCTAGGACATGCCTAGCTCCAAATAAGCCATCTTTGTTGGACTTAAGGAATTCTACTTACAGCCCCATTTGCGCTACATGAAGTCATCTGTGATGTGTCCAACTTACAGGACACAAGATTTTAGTATGAAGGCAGTAAGCGGACCCTTTCTGCCTGCAAACATGCTCTGTGTGCTTGTACATCCCTGTGGGTTTGTGCATCCCTGTCCCGTCACATCAAATGATGTGGTCTCAGCACACGTTGGCTTAGTAGAGGATGAGATTGCATTGCAGAGCAGTGTCCACAGATGAGAAGTGCTCTGGAGTGCTAATGCTCAAATTCAGCCTAGAAGATCTTTTCCTATATCCCCAGGGGCCCTTCCAAGGGAAGAGGACATGAGTGCCAGCCTTGTCACCACCGTGAAATTGTGTGAGCAGTTGTGCTACGCAGAACTGCAACAACTGTGAAATCCCAGAAGGGTCACAGATTCGTTATACTGTAATGTATCTGCGTCGAAACAGGGCAGGCAAAGAGAACTGACAGGAGAAGGAGAGCTGAAAGCTTTCCTTACGGACTGCCTCTTCTGTGAGCAGAGCAAGCAGCCAGCACCCAAACACTGTGATAGATCTGCCTGTATTTAGGTTGCAGCAGCTTTCGGAGGTCTGCAGCTGAAGGCAGGGCAGGGAGGGAGGACTACAGCCCAGGGAGCCCTCCATGAGTCACTTCCAGCTCTGATGGGGGGCTTGAAGGGATTGATGGGCAGGCCTGGGACCACCCAACAGAAAGCCATGTCTACTGCACAGACTCATAAGAGAAGACCCTGTCTGCCCACTCAGCTTCCTCTGCTAAATATATACGAAGCTTGAGGTGTGGACGATGAGGGATCTGAAAAGAAGGAAGAAAAGGCATCACTGCAAGTTCTCCCTACAAAGTTAGGTCAACCAACTCCTTTTAGCAAGTGCAGCGTTCCCTGGAGGAAAAGGATAGATGTAACATCAAGTGACATGGTTTAATGGGCATGGTGGTGATGAGTTAATGGGTGGACTGGATTACCTTATAGGTCTTTTCCAACCTCAATGGTTGTATGATTCTATGATCTAGACTGGCACTATGAAGAAACACGGCTGAGTTGTAGTCATAGGTAACTCCTTCCACAGAGGAACAGAGGCTCCCATCTGCAGACCAGACCTTCTTTACAGAGAAGTTTTCTGCCTCTCCAAGGCTATGATAAGGAACATTGCTAGAAAGCTTTCAAGTTTAGTATGGTCTTCAGGCTATTATCCAATCCCTCTCTTTAATGTGGGTACCAACAATATTATAACAGGGAGCCTGAAGTTTATCAAAAGAGACTTCAGGACCATGGAAAAATGATCAAAGGATTCAGGAACACAAGCAGCATTTTTTTCAGTCTTTCTAGTAAAGGGGAGAGATGAAGTAAGAAACAAGAGAAATCAGCTTATCAGTGGTGATGTTGGTGCCTCTGCAGGAATTTTGGGGTTTATAATCACTGTAGAGTTTGAGATGAGAGATCTGCTGACTTGATGGAGAAATCTTTTTTTTTTTTTTTTTTTGTCTGTAACATGGAAAGATGGATTGGGATCAGTAGGTGCAGGGGATACAATTAGGAATACTGAGGTTATGCTAAGGGATTATACAAAACTGTATAAAGCAGCCCTGGCATCTGTTCTACACTGTGGAGAACTGTGGGCTCAGGAGAAATTCTGAAATGCTTGGAATCCAAGGCACACACTATGAGGGACAAACAGGAAAAACTGGAAACTCTGTTCCTTTCCAAGAACTATGATATAATTGACGTAAGCGATACTTGGTGGAATAAGTCCTGTGAATGGAGTATTGGGACAGAGGGTTATGAGCTGCTCAGGAGGGATAAACAGGACAGTCAAGGTGAAGATGCTGCACTACACTGAAACTAGGGCAGAAAAAGAAAATATACAATCTCTGCAAGCAAGATCTGGCTTCACAGGGAGAGTACAAAGCAGCAGTTCACATCTGCAGGTAGACAACAAGATAAGCAAAAGCCTAACTAGAGATAACAGTGGCCACTGGGGTGTCAGACAACAAAAAAAAGGCTTTTTAACTATGTCAGCACCAGGAGGAGGTTTAAGGAAAACACTGGAATGATATCTGAAGTAGATAGTCACTTAATGAAGGTGAAGAAAAGGTGAAGGCATTTAACACTTTTTTTTTTTTTTTTCTGCATCTAGTACCTGCAGAGAGTTGCAACTAAATGATCTTTGTGGTCCCTTCCAATCCGAGCCATTCTATGATTCTGTGTTTTTATGATGCTATGACTCAGTGATGCTATGATGCTAGCATTTTGGGCTGCCCAGACCTAAAATCTGGAAGACTGTGGCAGAGGATGTGGGATGGTCATGGAGCTGCTGCATGGGAGATTCAAATTAGGCATTAAGAAATTTTTTTTTTTTTACTTTGAGGATGGTTAAACACTGGAGCAGGCTTCCTAGAGAGGTGATTGACTCCCCAGGTCAAGTCAGTGTTCAAGATGCATTTGCTTTAACTTTTGGTTAGCCCTGAAGTGGTCAGACAGTAGGACTTGAAGATCTTTATAGGTCCCTTCCAGCTGAACTATTCTATTCTGTTCAGCTCTGCTCTAATCACTTTTAAGGAAGAGACTGTTTCCTCTTTTTCTCATCTTCTTTCTCTCAGAGTACCAATAATGCTGTTTCTCCACATTGGATAATCCTCTCCCAGTAAATGGTATTGGCCTTGCATGATTTGTATCTGCAGCCCCCAGACACTAACCACAGTGTCAACCTGCTGCTGACTATCTCCACCAGCTGTCAGGCTGAAAGACCAGGGAGGAGTAGAATATCACTCACAAAGTTTGTGGGTGTCTGAGATGCCAGAAAAGGCTCCTGATCCTTTTTTGTCTCATCCAGTATGAAGCCTGCCATATGCGTCTCATCTAGAAACAATGAGAATTTCCTCTGCCTCCTGCTTACACTGGGAGTGCTCTCACCTTTCAGCAGAGCATGGTCACGTCTCTTCTCTGTCACTGCGGAAGATTACAATGGCCTGGAAAAAGAATGCGAGGGAAGAAGGCTGGATTCTTTAGAAAAGGAAGTCAAGAGTTGGCAGGCAGTGCCTTGGCAGGACATCAGCAGAAAGGCAAACAGTCATAGGAGAAGGAGTGGAGAGGAGCACACGGGCTTTTATTTGACACACATCAAACAATCCCACTGCAGGTCTTGGCACCCATGGACTTAACACCTGGCTGCCAACAAGAGGACAGGGGTAGAGGATCACAAAATGCAGATGGAGCCATGTGAGTGGGCATACTCAGCTCATGGGAAGCTTTCATGTCAGAAGACCAAATCAGAACATACAGACTGCACTGTCCACATGTTCAGGCTGCATGCATGTGTGTGTGATTACCCACCCTGTGTACTCAGTTGCTCCATGTAAATCTGTTGAAGTCTAAGTGGCAGTCTGGATTTGTGCCTGCCAGGCTGCCATTGCACACTTGTGCAGCTACGTGTGTGTGTGTGTGTGTGTGTGTGTGTGTGTGCAAATATAATGCTACTTTTCTTCTGTACCAGCTGAGTGCCCATGGAACTGCAGGGCATATGATGTCCGGACAGCAGCTCTGTGCTCATGGATGCTGTGAATGATACAGGCGAGCTGTGGCAGTTCTCAGCAGCTCAGGAGAAGGCTCTTAACTTGCACAGACAGCCGGTGCTGGGGGCAGCTGGCAAGGGGCTGGAAGCCAATGCACTGTGACAGCTGCTCTGCCAGAGGAAGCTCAGGGCTTCTCTCTTCTTATTTTCACCACAAACTGGTTACCTAGCATGAGGCTAAGAGGGACGCTGCTAAATCCAACAGAAGAGGGATCTAAGGGGACAAGCACAGAGTGTGTTAAGCAGAAGAGCATCAGGAAAGCAAAGCACTCGGGAAGTGCACATTTCCTAGTGCATGAGCTACTGACAGACACTGCTTTTCTCTCATGCTTGCTTCTTTTCCCAAGATCCTTTTCCCTTCCATCTTCTACTTTTCTTTTCTTCCTCCCCACCCCCACCACATCCATCTTGCCTTTTTCCACGTACCATGGCTTCACTGAGCGCTCAGCCAGGATACTGTCACAGATAGAGCCTCCAGTGCGGCTCAGACTGGTCCTTTGGCTACCATTTGGCAGGGATGTCTAAGAGAGGACTGCAGTGATTCCCCTGCTGTTGCCTCACTTTGTTCAGCATCCCTGTCCCAGCCTCTCTGGGAGCCCTCGATCTGGGCAGTGCGCCAGCTATCACAAATAGCTGCTTGGTCCCTGCTTCCCACCGGGCTCCTGACAGCACTGATGAGCCTCACGCTATGAATAAGGGAGGAAACAATAACAGCCCTGCGTCTACTTAAGAGATCCAAAGGGGCTGCGTTATCTCAGCATAAAGTCCATCCTTGAGTATAGGTAACAAGGAGGAGGGCTTGAGAGCAAGCATAGAAATTATAACGGCCTGGATTACTCCGGAAAACCATCCTGAGTGTGCTCCAAGATTTTCTACCCCCCCCCTCCCCCCCTTATGCCTCATACTGATCCTTTTTAAACAGTCTCCCTCTTTGCTTCAGTACAGTGCAGGAATTATTGTCTTTTCTCCTGTTTTGGAAACCAGTGTGAAGAGACAGTGAGGCCCAAGCTTTCTAGCTCCACAAAGACTGGGAAAGAAAGAAAGAAAGAAAGGAAAAGAACACAATGAATGACTTGGCAGTGAAAGCAGATTTGTTGCACATCACACTATAAATCTCATGCCTGTCAGAGTTTCTTCTGTAGGAGTCACTTAAAACCGTGGCATATTATTGGGTTATATTGATGAATGGCACAAAAAATGGGGACAGCCTAAAGCACTGACTGGAGACTGCTGATGGCAGGCTCCCTCTCTTGTTCACATTCTGCTCCTCTCCAGTAACGGAGCCTCATCTCTTTAAGCAGAAAGTTACTGTTCTCTGTGCTACTGCCTGGAACATTTAAAGATGCTCTTCAGGGAGACCTAGAAACAGCAGTGTTCAGGCCTTCAAAGGAAGAACAAAAGAAGGGAAAGGACCAGCCACCACTGGATGTCATGTTGCTGGGATCAGGCTAACTCTTTCCCAGAGCCTTTCTTTGACTCCATGGTTTCGGCTCTCCTCAGCCCATTGTGCTGATCTAGGGGAGAAAGGGTTTCTGAAGGTCTGCTTGTCTTGGTGTCATTTCATATCTCAATATGATCTAAGTGTGGAATGATGACTGAGCATGACTCAATCCTCTGTAAATTCATTTTTTACTTTCATTCTGGGATCGTATACTCTGGCATGCAGACTCTATCCTGTTATCTCTGCACAGCACCAAGCAGAAAGCTTCTGAGTTGCCTCAGTCCCTCTTTTATTTTTACCCTTTCTCTTCCACTCCCCCTTGTTTCATTCTCTTCTTCCACTCACAGAACCCCATCCATCTCTGTCACTGTTCCTCGACTGCTGCCTTCCCCCTTCACCTTCATTTTCACCCTTCTTGGATTCCTTTTCTCTATATTTTCCAGTTTGCTCCTGCTGCATTTTTTCCTCTTGATATTCTCAAAGGAAATCTCTTCTGTTGTTTGCATCATTGTTTCTGCAGGTGCAGGATTCATTAAGCACCACCAGCATTAAGTATGCTTCCCTCTCCTTCTCTTCTGTGTCTGTAGTAGTTTGAGATACAAGGTTTTGGGAATACTCAAAAGGTCAGCTTGGTTTCTCTGTCCAGATCTCAGCCCATGCAGGCATTTTTGGCATCTTTGGCATTTTTCAAATACACTCTTTGCTCAATTATTAGGGAGACGGGGCGAGGATACAGGATGACAGATGAACACTATGCCTATAATGGGAGTTACTGCCATGAAAAACCTTTGGAAATGAGGGACCATGGAGTAGTCTGTAAACCAAATCATAGAATCAGTACGGTTGGAAAAAGACCTTTAAGATCACCTGTTCCAACTGTCAGCCCACCCCCACCATGCCCGCTGACCACATCCTCAGTGCCACATCCACATGGTTCTGGAACACCTCCAGGTGACTAAAGCACCTCCCTGGGAAGCCCGTGCCAGTGCAGCACTGCTCTTTCCAAGAAGAAACTTCTGAGTGGCCATTCATCTTCCTTCTTTTGCTCTCTGGGAACAAACTGGAATTAGAGCTCACCATCTTTAAGATAGAGCTCCCAGAACTACTGCCTTGCACAGCTCCTGGGATACAAGCATGAAGGTGTCCTGGAGAGAGAGGGAAGCAACAGAACTAGCAGGCACTGCTTCAAGGGAAGTCTGCTGAAACAACAGCAACAGGGGACACATAAGACTCCTAGAGAATTCCCAGAAGGTAGGCTAAATAGAGCAAGCAGGTGCACTAGAAATGGAGAGAACTGAAGACTGGATAAGCTCAGCTGTGTGTGACCTGCTGTAGGGATCCTGCAAGTAGGAAGTTGGACTTGATGACCTCCAGAGGTTCCTTCCAACTCCTACAGTTCTGTGATTCTATGTGATGCTGTGATGAGGAGGGCTGCTACACTGATCTTGCACACGAGTGGGAGGAAGAGCCATAGTTAGGGACAGAAGGAAGTGAGGGACTTCTAAATGTTGCAACTATCAATCTCCTCTGCTTTGGTGAATACTTTGGAGGATGGGGCAACAGGTAGAGGCAGAACCAGAAAGAGGACACTGAAATGCATGGATGGTCCCTGCAGGATGTGAGGCTCTCCTAAGGTCTTGGACTCTACTATCATCCCTCTTTGCCCTGCTTTCACTGGAGAGTCTCCCCCGTTATACCAAGAGCCTAATTTGTTCTTTAAGTAGCAAGGGACTCCTCCAGCCTCCTGAAACATCGTCTACCTTGACCAAGGGCTCCTCAGATGGTTCCTGAGACCTGAGAGGCAGAGAGGGATGGGAGTGCTTTCTCAGTGTGGGTTAAGGACATGGCAGGAAAACTCTGTGTGTTGTCAAGAGGTATGGGAATGCTACCAGGGACGGCCAGAAGAGATGGCACTCCTCAGAGGTACTTCTGCCTTTGCTCCTCATGTATCACAGCATGAGGGACCTCTTATGTCCTTTCAAATCAGTGCCTCCCCGTCCCCTTTGGTCATGTGTAATCGGCCCCATGCTCAGATGACACAGCTCTATTCACTCCTCTTCATCTTTACAGCTCTGCCTGCTTGCTTCATTCACTGCTCTAATCCTGATGAGGCAGGATGGGGAGATCCCACTCCTTTCCGAAACCAAGATCATTCTCTCTGTCAACATCAAGAACATTTGGCTTCCATCTCCTATCTTTCTCTGCATACTGTATTTCCTTTTTTAATGAGGGCAACACCTGCTTCCCAGCTTCTTTTGAATCCCTGAGGAACCTTCCCCAGCAAGTGCAGTAGGATCTCAGTGAAGGCATAGAAGGATAGGCAGATACCACTGAAGGACAGCTCACCTCTCCAAATGCTGGGTGCAAAAGGGTGCAATAGGATGTTGCATAAACAGCTAATTGTGCAAGAGTCTTGCAAAGTTCAAGCATCCTTCTGGCTGCCAATCTCTGGGTGGTCAGGATGTAATAGGTCCTATTAACCCTTCCCAGCTTATTTCAGAGCTTCTGCTCTAGGAGTAACAGACAGCACTTCATCTTGCAGCTGAGGAGGACAGGTCCTTGGGGAGGAGCTGTGAACAGAGAGATGGGATCACTCTGCCTATTGCCATTTCCTGGACTATAGCTTGTTCACCGAGATAGAGAGGAACAAAGGCTGTGTGTCTGTGAGAGCATTCATAAGTACCAGCGAGCCAGCATGCAGTTCTGCTCTGAAGCAGCAATCCCTACCTATCTTTCCACCGTGCAGACATGGATAAGCCAGCTGCCCAGCCAAACCTGGTGACTGCGCTAATTGGGAGCAGAGGGAGAGAAGCTGAGACACGTCAGGGGAAGATGGAGTGACTGAGTGAGCAGACGGCAGACGGCGGCACGGGGAGACAGTCGGGGGGAGAGGGGAGGATTGTGTGAGCAGGAGGGGCAGAGGAAAAGCAAAGAGGCTGAGGAGGAGGGGCTGTGCAATGCCGAGCATTGGAGAGAGGAGGAAAGCACGCGTCAGAGCTGCAGGCACTCAGGGATGGTGTTGCAGGCAAATCTGAAATATAAATGGAAATTCTCACTGAGCCGGATCAATGCCATACTGGGGGGAGAAAAAGGGGGGCTGGAGGAGTGAAGGAAAACAATATGGGCAGGGCAGCCCTTCTGACATCTTGCCAGGCACCCCCAGGTGGCTATAGTAGAGGCTGTTGCACTGAGGTCTAGGCAGGTAGTAGAGCAGAGGGGACGAAGGGGCACTAAGCCATGAGTTTGTTACTAATACACCAGTAAGGACAAGGAACAAAGACACAGCCATTTTTTTTTTCAGTTTCCTTCTTTTCTTTTACCCCCTCCCTGTCTCTCTTCCTTGTGGCAACCAGATAGCCCTTCTTTGCCCACCACTATCTCCTACACCTTGCCTCTGTCTCCTACTGGATCTGTTTTGTGTATCGTCAATTCTCCCTAGGGCTCCGGGAACCCATCCAATATGGGGCTCTGATAGCCCTAGGTGCTAACACACATAAGTATTCTTTAATAACACAGTTATGTCTTCCACCTGTCTGGTCCAATAGGGGCTGGAGAGGCCTGGTCAAGAAATTATAGCTGGAAAGATTAAGGTGAAAGTAGGGAATCGAAAGGCATAATTTCTTAAGCCAAGGGTGCTGTATTCTCTCTTGCAGGATGGTGAGGTTTCTAACTCCCCTGGCTTTTGCTGTTGAGTCCTACTCACTGTTACTTATCATTTAATAATGTTTTCTGTTTGTCCAAGTACCCTGGCCAGATATAGCTCCACACGTCCACCAAACCAAGCCCCAGAGTAACTTCTAGGCCCTGTCAGGCAAGTCTTCATCTACCTCCCTTAGTCGTACAGTTTTCTCCTTCACAGTTCTTCTTTAACACCTTTCTCCTCCCACCTCTCTAGACGCTGAATTTCATGGGACTGGAGAGAAGACAGAAAAATCAATGTGGAACAGTGCGAATTAGTACTGAAATCTGCCTCTTACCATCTGTCTTTACCCACTGCACATTCCCTTGTGTCACAAGAAGAAAGTTTCCTTCAGAGCACTGGAGAATATATTCTCAGACTGAAATATTGTTAATGAGAGTATAGGTATTGCCATATCATTGGGACCTGCAAGTTGGAGAGTCCAAAGACTGAGCTGTGAGAAACAAAAAGATAGACTGATAAAATAACATCCTCTCTTGGTATGGATATCCCATGGTCCCCTGACCACTCCTGCTCACAAACAAGATGGTGAACTTCTGACTTGGAAAGTCTCCAAGTCTCTACCCTCCAGATATACTGTCAACTTACTGTCTTTCCAGTGAATCTAGATGACCCGCGTGTGTAGGAAAGCACATATTTCCATTTGATCATGCTGAAGCTCACTGTGATATACTACCAAGCCCACATCTCCTATCTGACATTGATACCTAACATTATTTGCCCTAGGAAGCATCAAAGAGCACAGGTGTCATCATCATGACTCTGCCTTTGTGAGCACCACCATGCCAGCAGACATAGAGGTTCTCCCATTTTGTGTGAGTAGGACTGACTCAGCTCCTGCAAGGTGGAAAGAAGGATTGTACTGCTACGTAGAGATGCACTCTGTGGGAGATGAACTTTGCTAAAGCAGCCCCTATGAACACAAACACAAAGGCTCATTTACCACTTGCATCAGAACCACTCACATGAGAGCTGTGAGGTTTCTGGAGCTCTGTGAAAAGGATGACACCTTCATGGTGATACCATAACTGGTTAGTGGTCGCACGGTTTGAATGGAGTGAGACCTGTCCAAATGTTTACTTTGATGTGGTATACCAGCGGCATCTAAAGCAGGGTTCTGCCTAAGCACTTTTTGTGATTATTAAGTCAAGACAGAGCCATCAGTATGGATATGCACCTCACAGTGTGGTCAGACTTGTACATGGCATACATTGTAAGTATGGCATACTTGTCTCCCAGTTTGAAGATAGAAAGAGTTTTCTTGTGGGAAACCAGAGCTCAGGGAACACAAATCCACTCTGCTCACTTAGGTCAGAATTGCCTGAAGAAAATAATTCCAATTTGCCACAGATCTGTTCATCATCCTTGTACCCCACTCCCTACCATTCTGATAACTGAAACAAGAATATCTCCCCAGCCTGCCCAACACCCTCCCAGCCCTTGCCCTGCTGGCTCCACTTCTCATGCATATCACAGCCAGTTTCTGTGCCTTTGGAGATGTTTGTTTCTCTTTTGATTTTTCACAAGTGATTATCGAAGTCAGAATTTGTCACCCACAGAATGAAAGGAAAATGAACCTTCAATCACAGTTGCAGATCTACTTGCTGAGAGAGAGACAAGAGAAGGGAAAAAGCAAAGAGAAGTAGGATATGTGAATCAGAGTGAAGAGATCATGAACAAAGTGAACAAGAGTGAAGACAGGACATGCAGGGAAGAGTCGGCAGTGGGATGAAGCGTCTGAGATGGGGAGACTAAATGAAGCAGAACAACATAAGAGATCACTATATCTGGAGGTAGAATAAATACATTTCCTCATCTCCCTTTCCACTCCATCTCCTGCCTGATCCAAGCCACGCTTATCTATTTTGGCTCCAAGCATTACTGGTCCTTTATTAAAGCTGTGAAGTGATTCTGCCCACCTTGACCTGTGCAGGGGCAAAGTAACTGCTGCAGCCTGGCTCCTCATCAATACCCTGTCCTTGCCTCTGCCCTAAAACATACACTCACACACATACTTGCACATGATTATTCACATCTCTCAGATGGGAAGATGGTTATCATGCATCCTCTTAGTCATCACTTAGCAGAGCTAAACATATTTAGTGTTTAATCTTCCCTCATCAGTCAGGCTTTCCTTTGCCCCTCTATCTGCTGCTCTGTCCTGAATATTCCTTATTTTCTCTTCATCTCAGTTAATAAGCTACCCAGCCAAGCAGAGCCCTGCAGAGAGGGGCAGGAGCTCTCTGCTTTAGGGACAGCCACTTTCCTCTCTCTCCCTTCTCCTGCTCTGCTCCACCTCCTCCAAACAACAGCTATGGATAACGTTTTGTAATCCTCCCCACTTTTCCCTGCTTTACTGCCTTACAGTGTGCTTCCAGGTCTCTCAATGGCTCTTCTTTAAAGAACAAATTATTTGTGTCAGATGAAAAGAGAACTATGTTGAGCTCTTGAGATATATGAATAAAAGTATATGCGCTTCAAAAAATTAAAAGGAAAATCATGGCTGTGAAGAGTTTGATACTAAGAAGCCTGTATATAAACAGAGCTCAAAGACAAACAGCACCAAGTAATCCTATTAGCATTTTAAATTTATTTTGATAAAGTATATCTCAGTTGCACAAACCTGAAGACCTTTCGTTACACCACACAGAGATGCTGGACTTTGCAGCCACAGGGGCATCCTCACTGGGAAGTGAGGGTGGAATTCAGGACAGGGCTGTGTTTGTCCAATGGGGATGAAAAAAGAATGCTGCTGGTTTAATGATCGTTAGGGAGCCTACATTTGCTTATGGTAAAGGATGGAGGACCTGACTGGATTTTAAATAAGTGCTGCTACAAGTTGATCGAATCTCCTATAATTAGATAGATTTAGATGCTGCCATTCTTTCAGATAGCTCCAGGACACTATTAACCTGCTGTATGAAGCAATAGTGGCCATCACCTACGCACAAGCATACATCACTGCCCAAAACAAAGATGTATGTGAGAGAGTATGAGGGAGGATTAAATAAAGCAGTGGAAATGCAGACTTATAAAAGGAAAAGATGAAAGACATGAAGTGAAAAAGCACTGAAGAAAGTCTTTGGGGCATTACTGTGGATAACTACGGCTTGGAACTCTATGTAAAGAAATTGCCACCTGGATTTCGCCTTATCTAAGCAGCTGTTTGTGTTTCCTTTAGAAACAGAGGTTACCCCTAGAGAACTTTCTAGATCCATCATTGATTTGTCTCTTCAATAGACAACAAAAGAAAGGTGATTGAACTTCAGCCAACAACTTACCTGTAAGGTGCAAGATATTCTCTGGGCAGAGAAGGGATCCTGTAATGTACATCTTCCCACCTTACCGCACATCTCCCACCAGTGGGATTCCAGATATATCCAAAAGGTCTGTGCTCAGCAAGGAGCTGCAAACTGGTGGCAACAGTGATGACACCTGCCATCACAAAATCATAGAATCATTAAGGTTGGAAAAGACCGCCAAGGTCATCTAGTTCAACCACCAGCCCATCCCCACTGACCAGTCCTTTGCTAATAACAAAAATTTCATTTGAATCTGGAAAGTCAGTGTTTACCAAATAAAAATATGTGCTGATAGAAGGGTCTGAGAGCAACCAAAGGGCGAGCTCTGCACAAGGGTTTCTAAAAACAGGGACACGACTCCTTCCTGGAGCAAAGTGAGCATCTCTGTACTTTCTTTCCTCCTCTATCTGTCTCAGTTCTCCTTCAGCTCTCCATCCCGTTCTGTTGGTCTGTCCCAGACTTTCACCTCTTTCACCTCTTCCCAGCACTTAGCTAGCCCCAAGTCAGTGGCGTGGGGTTGCCTCTGCTCTTTCTTTCTCCCTCACAGCTATGTGTAAGCACAACAGGTCCACAGGGATCATAGGGTTGCCTATGTACCCATCCCAGTATTCTGGATTAGCAAAGAGAGAAGAAGAGGACTGTTTAGAAAAGATTTAAATGGAATTGGATGGAACTCAGCCAGACCCTTTCCATTTCTCTGTACACAGACTTCTCCATCCACCACCTCCTGCTCCACTGAAGCCAGAGAAATGTTTTCCCTGTTGATTTCAGTGGCAGCGGGAGCCAGCCACTAATTAGAAGCCAGGATGACAAAGCACGGAGCAGCCCAACACCACTAGACCACAGGTGCCTAAAGGCAGAAGAGGCAGCTCCTGTCCAAGGATCAGTTTCATTAAGACAAAGAACATGAAACAGCTCTCCCTGAACTGACATCCGTCTGTCAAAGGAGTCTGCAAAGAAAGGCAGAGCTGACAGAGGCCCCAAGGAGAATCTCATTAGCATGGTTTTAGAGAGGCCTCTTGATGAGAGAGCAGTGGAGACTTTCTCCCTCCCATCAGGGCTGGCTCATGCCTGTCAGTTTGTTGTGTCAGTTCTCAGAAGCTGATGGGGACAGACAGGTAATACTGATGGAGGTCACGGGCATAGGAATGTGACCTAGGAGGAGGCACTGAGCTGGGGGCAAAGCAGTGGAGCAAGGCACCAGAAAGTGAGCACATGGTGGCAGCATGCAGGGCCATGACTCACGTTTTAGCTCCAAGGAGAGGAGCTGCTGTAAAGGGCAGCTACTACAGCAAACACCCCAGGGTGAGTGCTGAGGTTGGAAGGGCAGCACCTCACCCATTTTGTGCACTCATGCATGCTATGTAGGGTTGAATACCGATACATTTCTTTGAGGCACAGCTTTTACTCCAGGGACACAGCTGCATATCCCTAGAAGTTCATCAAAATCTCATCCCAGTTCAGTTAACCCATGGTTCAACCTGACAGATGGGGACACTTCCTCTCTCATGGGAGCAGTGATGAGGAAAGGCTCCTTCACTCTGTGAACAGCAGCAACATGCATGTTTGTATGGGAGAGGTATAACCCAGGACATCTGTCTCTCCTGGTGTGAGGTACAGCTCCATGAATGTAACATAGATTGGTGATTTCTACAAGGCTTAGAGCCAGGCATGTCTCTAACACCATGTCCCTCCTGAGGCACTCCTGCTGGTAACTGCATTCAGACATTTGCCCTGCAGTACAATGAAAAGGCATGAGCTCAAATTCCCCAGCTAGCTCTGATTCAGTAATCATAACAAGTGTTCATTAGTGCCTGCAGGGATATCCTACTTATTCAAAGTGGTCAGCTGGGCATTACAATGTGCTCAAGTGGTTCACCAGTCTTTAGTTTCTGGGTCAGACCTCGCAATTGACTGCTACAGAAGACAGTGACATTATGCAGTGCCTCTGGAGGCTCACGTGGGTGATATCATCACCTTTTAATAAAAGTTGCTTCTTGCCATCTCTTAATACAGATTCAAAGCATTATGTCTTCCTGTTCCTTAGATTGATCATTCTAATAGTCTGTCTTTCAGTCACCCTTAGGGCTGCCCCACATGACCTTGTTTTGATCTTTTCTAAAGCAGTGTTGGGAAACCTAAAACCCATGGGCTGGATGTTACCTACAAGTGCTCATGTGCCTGGGACATACAGTACTCATAATTCCTGCACATGGGCAACACAGGAGATGCCTCTGGCACAGGCAAGGGCCTTCTCATGTGTCATCAAAGACTCAAATCAAAGATAAAGTTCACAAACCATATTTCCTGCCAGTCCCGATAGCCACAACATGTTATCACCTCATGTTACTGCTGTCCAATGATAAGTGTGAATTTAGGACCAGCTAAAAAATCATTGGGAAGACTTACTCTGTCCCCGTGAAAGAACAGGCTTGTCAGCTCTGCACCAGGACTTTGCAGTGATGACATTATCCAAGCTTTAAACAGCTTTTCTGGATGATGTCATGTGATACCTCTGAAAATCTGCAATGCTGATGCTGTCCTGTACCTTGTTTAGAGGGTTCATCTCAATGTTGTTAGTCAAGGAATGAGTCAGAGGCCCAAAAAATGGCATGCAGTGCAAAGTCACCTACCTATCTTCAGGTCCTCCTGATTATCTCCCATAGGTCTTGTATGGCATTTGCCAGATCTGAGCAAATATCTCAGGGTACCAGAAGAGGACCTTGGAACCATAATCTCACTCCTTATATCCCTGACATCTTACTGCAGAGATGCATCCACATAGCTTTGCTGGGGTGTCTTTACTATAGATTTTCCTCTCTTCTGAGGACAGCCATTCAAACATGGAGGGTTGTTCCCACTGCTTGGTTCATGCTGCTGTTCCTCCAGCTGCGAGAGGATTTAAGCTGCGTTTGTCAGTGAGTGAACACTGCAGAAGCCTTTGTTGTGTCACCATGCTTTCCCTTGCCCTTGCAGTGTTTGGAAAAAATCTGTCACTGAGCCCTGACCAAAACGAACAAGTCCCTGAGCACTAAGCTTGAATTCTTAAACCTCCAGGAGCTGTCAGCACTGGCAGAGAAAGAGGAACCAGAGCTGTGCCCTGAGTGTGACCTCTGTCCATCATCATCCCTCTCTCTATTGCCTCTGAGTTCTTGAGAGCTACTGTCTTTACATCACCTAAACCGGGAAAGAACTGGGCTGGGAAGGTGAACACAGCTGCCAGCACACCACTAACACATTCCACAAGCTGCATTAAATGGCTGCCATTCTTCTCTCTCCCCATTGATGAATGGTCCAAGGAAGACAGCTCCACTCAGAGGCTCAAGAGCAAGTGTCCGAATGTAGGAGTGCCTTGGGAGATAGACAGTGTGCTAAATAAATGCCTGATCCTACGCCTTACAGAAACCACAGATCTGTGTTAGATTCTTCCTTTCATCTCCTCTTTCTTCCCTGCTTTCTGCCTGTCCCCAGGAGTCTGAGATGTCTCATGTGACAGAGAACGGAAGGACCTTGTTCCTGCTAGTCACTGTAATAAGTTCAAGTGGCACATATTTCTGGGCTTAGCTTTGAAAGAGTAGCCCTCACCACATGCAGTAACACCCAACTTCATCTTTGTCAGCAGTGCCATTTGGCTTAGTTAGTACTCCCTGTATCCACCTGAAATGTGGTTTCCCACAGCCACTCCTTGCCCCCAGAGAGGCCTTCCAGGCAGAGGCATTCAACAGGCTCCACTTCAACTCACCTCTCTCCTTCTGTCTGCCACTTGCTCTCACTCTCTCATGCTTGCTATCACTGTCTTGGGCTTTCTCACGCAGTCTGTCTCTCACACATCTCTAACACAAACACAAAGGATACAGGATGTATGTCTCTTACACATTGTATAGGATCCTTCTCCCTCACACAGTGTCTCACACAGTGTCTCTATGCCTCACACCCATACTTGCATAAATGTCTTTTCCTACTGCTTCCTTCTCTTTCTGGCATTGGTGGGAGTTTCAGGGAATAAGGCTCTGCCTTATTCTTTCTGTTCGCAGTATCTCACTCCCTGCTAATGTGTACAAAAGCATAGAATCATTAAGATTGGAAAAAATCCACCAAGATGATCCAGTCCAACTGTCAGCCCATCATTTGTTTTGTTTTATTACTAGTAGTATCTTCATTTAGAACTCAGTTCTCTGCCCTCAACGTGCAACACAAACTTCTATAGCATTCTAGTTCCTGGGATCCACCAGATGTGCCTTCACTTGTGCTAGGATTTTGCTTTGCAGCCTAGTCCATTTGGCTGTATTATCTATCAGAAAGTGATGCTCACAGTATAAGGCAGGATCACATGATTCAGCTTGAATACCAGGTGAATCTAATGTGAAAACAAACTGCACATAAGAAAGATCAACTCCGAAAGATTGCTGAACTGCAGCTCAACTGGTAGAAGAGAGAATCCTCTTCCTCATTCTTGGCGAGGATTATAACAGTGTGTACTCATATTCAAAAGGATCATCAACACAATTCCCTAATCTTCTGCTTTCTTCTCCTTCCAGCTCACTAATCAGTGTAGGGTATGTTATTGTTTTTACAGATTGCTCTCTGTGAAAATAAGTATTTACATTTTAACAATAGAGCTGCTCTGAGTGTAATGTCTGAAGACTGTAACGTTGGCAAGGTTTCTAGAGAAGGAATAGCTATGGTATAGCTAGAAAGACATCAACAGTGTGTCATGCACACAGACAGGCTGGGGGAGATAAATGCACCAGGCCAAAGAAGAGCTTGACCATTTTTCCATTTAGTTTGGCTTGTCCAAGAAAAACAAATGTTTATCTCCATCTACAAGCGTTGCACCTCCAACAAATCTTCATTCTAACATGACAGGTATCAGAAATGCATGGATTCTTTAAAGCAGCATCACCCATTTTAAAGGCACACATCTCTAACAAGACAGAGAAATTTCAGTTCAAACTTTCCCAGCTGCCATGAACCTTCTCATGACTTTATGTAGACCTACAATTTCCATAACATCAAAAGTATCATATATATCTCCAGTAGTGAAACTATCATAGCATTGTCTGGGTGATATTTGAGTATATGTTATTCCTTATTTACATAGAAGAGTTGAGGTTGGAAGGGACCTCTGGAGGCCATTGTGTCTGTGCCCACAGCTAAAACAAGGTCACCAAGAGCAGGCTACCTGGTACCACATCCAGATCATTTTGAGCATCTTCAACATCTGAGCAACTGTTCCAGTGCTTAGTCATTCTCACAGTGTTTCCCAGTGTTCAGAGAGAACATCTTGTGTTCCAGTCTGTGCACATTGCATCTTGACCTGTCACTGGGCACCAGTGAAAAGAGCCTGGCTCCATACTCTTAGCACTCTCACATCAGGTATTTGTACACGCAGATGAGAACCTGCTCTCAGTCTCTCTAGACTGAGCAGAGATAGGAGAGGTGCTCCAGTTCCTTAGTAATCTTTATGGCCCTTTTTGACCTTCATGTACCTGGCAATGCTTCCCAGAACTAGCTGCTCCATCATCTTGAGGTGAGGCCTACTGACCTTAGTTCCCTGGGTCCTCCTTCTTGCAGAAAGGAGTAATGTTTGCTTTTCTCTTATCCTCAAGCACTTCTAATCACTGTGACTGTTTAAAGATTATTTAGCACCCCTGGGTGCCTCCTATCAAGACCCATGGACTCATGCATGTTTAGTTTGCTTAAATATCCTCTAACTTGATTCTCCTCCAAAGTTATGTCTTCCTTGCACCATTCCCCCCCCTCCCCGGGCTCTGGGCCTTGGAATTTCTGAAGGCCAGTCTTTCTACTAAAGACTGAGATTGAAAGCCATTAAGTACCTTAGCCTTTTCCATGTCCTCTGTCACCAAGAGGTCTTCCACATTCACCAGTGTGCCCATATTTTACCAAGTCTTCCTTTTGCCTCTTAAATGCTTTTGTACAGTTTTGCTTGTAAGGTTCTGGACAGTAATGGAGAACACACCTGGAGGCTTCCTCAGAGAAATTCAGATCTGTGTCCCATGTGGAAATAATACGGAGCATACTTACCATCTGCTCAAGGGACAGAATGAAGCTGACTGCAAACAAGGTCATCAGCACATTTATTGCAGATCTTCATCACCTAGGATCAATTCCACAGAAACCTTCTTGGCTTAAAACCAAGGCGCTTTAAGTCATGGAGACATATGTTTCAGCATCTTCCTTGTCTATTTCCACCAATGATTTCTTTGTTTTTCACTCCACTCACACACTCCTGTATCTCATTGTCAGCAATCACTGACATCAGCATTCCATGGTGAAAGAAATTTTACTGCTAGAATTCCTTTGCCCCACTGCAATGGTATCCCCTCTCTCACATGCTCTGACATACCTGGTTTTGGTCACAACACCTGGCAGTGAGAGGGGACAGGTAAATGTGAAGACTAGTGCATAAGACAACCAGTTCTCCAGGGCTGTTCTGACTTACTTATCTGTACTTGATGCCCAAGCTACATGCAGTTCTTTCTCCCATTTGTTTGATTGCTGCTGTGTATATTTAAGTTCTCTTTTTACCTGAGCATCCCAATTGCCCTTTCAGTCCATGCCAAATAGTTGCAAACCTTGGTTTTGTTCAGGTACTTGCTACATCCCAGGAGAACCGTCAACAGCAGCTGCAGAAGCCTTGTTCTGAAACCAGAAGTCTCACTGCTGCAATGCTGGGAAGCTTCAGATGCAGCTGTTTTCCCATCAGGGATGTCAGATGATCTTAGCATCAGGCTAAGAGTTATCTGGCAATTCAGACTGCTGCAGCAGCCTCTCTGCGTAGACCCAGGTAGCACAAAGCTGCCCAATGTTGAGTAAGGTATGCAAAGATGTAGAAAAATGTATGTATAGGTTCACCATGAAGGGATGCCTGTCCTAGCGTTCTTGTCTCTGATGATGTCCAGGGCAGACTTGCTAGGCAAGAATAGGGTGTGAGCCTTCTTTGCTTTATTTTCCCCGATTTGGTCTTTCAGTAGTTTAAAGACTCCCTGACATCTCATTAAAACACCAGCTGGACAGATTCACAGAAAGAAAAGGAAAAAAGAAAAGACATTACACATTCAAATATGTGACATCTCTGACTTGAGTATAACTCACTGGACAGCCTATTAAGAAAGTGCAACCACATATTTGCCCTGTTCTCTAATAACCTAAGCCTCAGTTCCTTCCCTCTCCGCAAGAGAAGTTAATGGACTAGTTATACTTTTGTGCTAGCCTAATTCAGCATTTGGAATAGTACATTAGGTTGCATTCACGCCATCCTACTTAGTGGTCACTGCTGGAAACTTGGAGTCTGGCTTCAGGGCTCCTGCAAATGAAGCAAGAAAAAGTCCTGCTTAGCCTATCCACAAACAAGCTGCTAAAAATACTAGAATCACGTGGGATTAAGCCTGTGCTTGCTCTATGCAGAGATACTGTTTGTTTAATAGAGCACTGCTACACAAGAGTCTGAGGAAGACACTGAGATTTTCTTTCTCTGCCCTCTGAAGCTATTCTCTGAGCTGTTATGCGTTGAGTCAGATTTTTCTTTTCCCTTTGCTGTAGTCAATAGGTGCTGAGTCTGACACTTAACTACAAGAATAGCATGTTACTTTCTCTGCTTCAGTCATTTCTGAGGTGATGCTTCTGCCCAAATCTATTGGATTTCTTCCATATTATACTCATTGTAAAGAAATTCCAGCCTGTGAGTGGTGCCCAGACACCACAGTAAGTTACCTTTCAGATCAAAGCATGGATGAAATTGATTATAATTGAAAGCATTCTATGAGGAACCAGGAGAGACCTGGTGGCTGTCTGAAGGGAGAAGTGCCTGATCTAGGCTAACAGGGAAAGAACTCCAAGGAAGGAATCTCCAATAAGAGATCCTTCCTCAGTTGCAGTCAGCCTTTAAATGAGGTCCAAGAATTGCCTTCACCTGTGCTCCCAGGGCTGACTGGGTCTTTTCTTCCAGTGCTCAGTCAGTAGTTCAGTGACTCAGCAGTCCCCTTACAGCCAGTTTCCTGATTCTGATGGTATGGCAGCAGGATAGATGTGGCCCACCCCTGCCTTCCCTACAACCAAGGCCATCACCAGAGGTATCACAGGACGGGTAATTTGAGCAGCAGTGTGGTGATCCTCTGTCTCAGGTAGCCTGGTCTTCTCAGAGGAGCAGGAAGGGCCCATGACCCCTTCTTATAGGAGCAAGACATTCCTGACCATGCAGAATTATCACCTGGCAGTTGTGGGTATCCACATACCATTCAGAGCCTTGTGAAAGTTGACTCAAGCCTCAGTTTCTACAGATGTTGCCCAGTCAATATCTACCTTCCAGCTCAGCTCCCTGCAGCTTTCTCCACTCCGGTACCTCCATTGTCACTAAGAAACAGGACTGCCCTTTTCCTGTCTGCTACCATCAATGCCTCTCTTCTCCCCTCTGCCCCAGTGCCACCATTCACTGCAATGGCCCTGAAAGGAGTGCACCATCCTCATAGAGTATGGTAACATAGTCCTAGAAAACCTTTCATTAACCTTAATTATCTAATCTGCCACTTCATCCCAGCAGCTAAAGCAGCCACAAAGTACTCAACAAACAGTGTCAAAAATATCAATTATCTCCCTGGCTGCCACTTGAGAAGCATAGAGAAGGAGAAACGGGTGTCACAGGCAGGAAGCTTGGTGAATTATGGTGACAAAAGGCAGAGAGATAAAATATACTATAGGGAAATGGGGGCAACAGGGCTTTGCCCACCTTACCTGCTGATGGTAAGCTGGGATCTCATGCATCTTCTGAACCAATATCTAATCTGAGCAGAGTCCTGAATGAAGTCCTTTTTCTTCAGACAGGATATTTTAGAAATAAACATTTCACTTCCACTGAAGGTAATCATATATATCAGGTACAGCCTTTAAAGCTTTAACCTGGTAGGCTTAGCACCTACTTGCCCTGAAGAATTCATCCACCCTATGACGTTGTTTTGTTTAGTTTGCCTGTTTTCATTGGGCAATTTCATCACTGTCCTACAGCTCAAGACTTTGGATGGACAGTGCACAGACCATTCCAAGCTGTTGGGAAGCCCCAGTCACGCCCTTAGAGTCCCCTCTGGATAATCTCCAGACATTCAAGTAGGGAAAGAACACGGTCTAAGGAAATGTCCCAGTTTGTGTGAGCAGGAGACAGCATCATGGGTTGGTCTTCATCTATTTGCTCAGAGGTCTGTGGGCAACTCTGTCTCTTTCTCATGGTCCTTGCATGGCTACAATTCTCCTTCTTTCAGCCACTTCACATCAGAGGTCCTCAGCACCTCCTGCTCTTTCTTCAAGCTCCATCTTGTTATTCAAGTCCTGTTTGTCCCTTGATACTCATGGCAGTGCACTCACCATCTTTGGAGCTGGAGCAAGACAAGCAGGACAAGGCACTAGGCTGGAAAATTGGGTGCAGAAGTTGCAATGAATTCTTAATGATGCCCTTTCTGGTGACATATACAGAGAGATGGAGCTGAACGCTTTCTTTATTTAAGTGTTTCTTATTTAAAAAGTGATGAGGCTTTTGATCCATTTTCCACAGTAGCATTGGCTGGGCCCCTGCTTACTTCTGCCTTGCTTAGCAAGAGTCACCAGTACAGCTCCTTAGACTCACTTTCCATGACATTACTTCTCCCTTCAAAGACTAAATACCAGGCCCCAACTGGCAATTCCATTGCAAGAGGCATCATGTAACCATGATGTGAGAGGCAGTACTAGGGAGCACAGTGAGGGAAGGGAGGACAAAGACTCTTCCTTGATACGTGGAAAGTTAAGGAATGAAGTGTCATCATAAATATGTAATTGAGCTTTGTGTATGCAAGTGCTCCTTCTATCCTTCTTAACCCTTCACTCCTAAATCTTTTGCTCTCAAACTGTTCAGGTTTGTTTTCTTTCTCTTTGTGCTTCCTCCGAGGATGAGAAGGAATTTGTACAGGTTCAGTGATATTCTCCATTCTCCTGCCAAGGGCCAGCATGGCCTGTGCACTTACAAATTCCTCTGGGCTCTGTGCAGATCTCACTCTGTCCTCCAGCTCTACAAACCCACACCTCTGTGTGTTCATTAAAAGCACACCCAAGACCTGGGGAAAAATGTTGACCTGACTGTTCCCTAAATTGCAATGCTCTCCTCCCTCTGATGAGACAGTATATCAGAAGTGGGACCCTGACATCCTCATCTATTTGCTCACCTCTCTGAGCTTCTACTCTAGCAGGGAAATAGAATTCATTTGCCAGGCTGCAGTTCCACCAGAGGTGCTCTTCCACGCCTGACAGTCAGTCCAGGAGAGGGCAATATTGCTCACATGCCTGTACATTTCACAGCACGCATGCACATATATGTGCACACACATATGCAGAGATCTCAGCTGTCCTACATGATTTCCAGCAAAAAACTCTAAGTTAGTCTTTCCTGTGTTACAGACGATGATTTCTTGTGTAAGTGGGAATGAAGAACCAAGACAGCATGGATGAAGCAAAAGACACCAAAACAACATGAACCAAGATCAACAGCTTTGTGCAGTGCAAAGGAATCCCAGAATATGACTGGAAACAGCCAAAGGCTGCTTAAATACCAGAACTGGTTACCTCATTCCTTTTGGCCCAGAGGGATGTGGTTTAGTAGCCATGATAATGATGGGTTGATGGTTGAACTTGATGATCTTAGTGGTCTTTTCTAACTTCAGTGATTCTATGATGCTATGATTCTACAATTCTACTGTCCTTCAATGTGCCCCCAGTCCGATAGTCCCTACCTGGCTTCAGGACATTTGTGACTTCTCCAGACCTGACAGTTTTTCCTTCCCAAAGCTTTCTGTTTCCCCTAGACAGCATCTGCAAATACATCTTGTCCTTTCTCCTCCCTGTGGCAGAGCAACCAGTTGAAATGCAAGGACTGTGGAGACAAAATTGAATTTAGCAACAAAATAAACAGCATGGGGGCACTCTACTGATGAGATTATACCTGTTTAAAATTTCTGCATTAATTCTTCTCAAGGTTTGATATTCTCTGTCTCTGACAGACCATATCCCTGCACTGCAGAGATGCAGATGCCAGCAGTAGCACTTTGACTTGACAGTCCAGTTTTCCACAAAGTACACAGAGCTCTGATAAATCCCATCAGAGCTCCTCTTTGTTATAGACCATTTTTCTTCCCCTAGAGATGCACAGGCCAATGCCATTCCTTCCCACGCTCAGTCATTCTTCCCAGGACCAAGGAAGAACATATCAGACTGTGAAGCATCTGCATGTAGTAGCAACTGCCCTAGGCCTCTCTAAAATCAATTCAAGCATTAATAAGAGTTGCCAGCTACTGTGGCATATATATCCAGGAGCTGAAAGTCACTGCTGCATTCATATTCACCCCCCACCCTCCCCAAGACTGCTTATTCCTGCCACTTTCTGCTCTAGGAAGAAAAGCTGTAACAGCAAGTCCCAGCAGCTGCCTCCAAGAAGGAGCCCCAGAAGCCACAGTTAAGACTTTTGTGATCAAAGCTGGATGTGTAATGGCAAAAGATGATATAACTTCTGAGCCAAGCAGCAATATCATTCTTGGAGAAAAAAAATCAGGAGGCGAAGAAGAGCTAAGATATTTATGAGAATGGCTGTTATGTCACCGTGCACAAATTGGCCTAATTATCTGTATAAATGCACCAATACACACAGATCTGCTGGCTGCATTCTTGCCTTGAAATATTGATGCTTAGGAAGAGCTGAGATCAGTGTACCTGGTGGTAGTCTACAGATTGCCCAGTCACTACCTACAGCCAAAACACCTGGCTTTGGGGGCCTTTCTCCTGACTGCTCTGGGGTCTGGGTGGAGAATTCCTCTTGCCACCAGCCGAGGATCTTTGTCTAGATGATGGGTGAAGAAGCACTGTCCCACATACAGGCAGTGGTTTATGCATGCCTGTGATGGGACATAGCTCCAGGGATACCTGGAGACCTGAGAGCAGCCTTTCATTGCCAAAAGGGGGGTAGTCAGAAAGAAGGGGACAGACTCTTTTAGCAGGGTCTGTTAGGATAGGACAAGTGGAAATGGTCTCAATTAAAAGAAGGGGGATTTAGATTGGATAAAAGGAAGATTTTTTTTTTTTACAGTAAGGGTGGTGAGGCACTGGAACAGGTTGCCCAAATACTCCAACTCTGGAAACACCCAAGTTCAGTCTGGAGGGGCTCTAAGCACCCTGATTTAGCTGTAGGCATCCCTGTTCATTGCAGGGGAATTGGACCAAATGACCTTTAAGGATGTTTTATAACTCAAACGACTCTATAATTCCATGAATAAGGCAATATCCAAAGGGCAGAGAAACAGTGTGTTACTGAAGAGCAGATGGCCACTGAGTGTCTAGGAGAATCCAAAGTCCTTCTCCCACCATCTCACTCAGCTTTTCTGGTATCTCCCCATTCCCTCCCATTCCCTATCACCTCTTCTGCAAAACAAGGCTGAGACAAACAGACTCAGAAGCAGCTTTTCACTTTTTTGTTTGTTATTTTTTTGGGTTTTTTGTTGTTTTTTTCTTTTTTTTTTTTAATAAGAAATTTATTGCAAATATAGAAATTGATTTTCTCCATACAGGAATCTCCGAGTTGAGGAAAAATGATTTCGTGCCATTCATTTTCAAAACAGGAAAATCTAAAAAAAAAAAAAAAAAAAAAAGAGAGAACAAGAAAGAAAGAGAGAAAGAAAAAGAAGAGAAATAGAGAGCAAAGAAAAAGAATAAAGGAAAGAAAGAACAGAAGAAAACAGCGTAACTCCAACTTAAATGTGTCCATACACAACCAGGGGGGTCACAGGGCTGTTATGGAAAGAGGAACACCAAAGAGGACACAAGGAGCCAGTCCCAGCAGCTGCCTCCGAGGCCCTTCTTTACATTCAAGAGGAAACCCCCAGCTCTTTTCCTGGCAGCTGCCCACCCCTTCCCATCCCCTCACCCCAAGTGCTGTGCTTGTGGATGGACCAGTGGTACCAGCCCTGGTGGATGTCTCCTGACCCAGCCAGCCCTTTCTCCCTGAAGACAGGGGACAACGGGCAGTGGGAGTGGGCCACCAAAGAGCAAGGCCTCACAGTGGCGGTGGTGGTAACAGAGAGGCAAAGGCCAAGCCAGACGCATGGGGATGGGGCAGACAGATTGGGATCTGTGAGATGGGGAAAGAGGAGAAAGGTTGAAGAGCGGTGGGTTGAGAGCTGCCTTCATGGGGAGAGGTATAGAGACAGCTCCCTGTGGCTCAAGGAAGGGAAAGAAAGGGGAGGCAGACCAAGAGAGCCCCTTGTAGTACAAGGCCAAAGCGGCTGGAGGGACGGGATGTGTATGTGGGGTGTGGGGGAGACAACAGACACCTCGTCTGTCCCCTGGGGACATCCCAAGACTTCTGCCTTCAGTGGGCAGCTGAAGTGGGGCAGGCTCCTCCAGCCCTATAGGAGAGCCCCGTGGCCCAGTGAAGGGTGGCATTCAGTGTCCTTCCCACTCAAAGCCACCCTGAGGCTGCCCAGGTGATGGGATGTTCAGCAGGCTGGCTCCAGCAAGAAGACGTGGCTCTGTGAAGGTCCTCTTGTGTGCAGCCGAAGGAGGTGGTGACGGTGGAAGAGGACTGTTCTCCACGTTCCCAGAGGCTGTGTGTGCTTCCAGATGCAGCCGAGTTTTCTAGTCAGCAAGAAGCATGGCAAATGTGCTTTCGGCGCCCTGGTTCCTGCCCATGTGACTGCTGCTTGCCTCGTAGTGCTGAGCTCTGCCCTACAGAGATGGGCCACAGCTCATCATGAAGCCTGTCCATCTTTTCTCTTCAGGCACAGCTGCCTGTTCCCCACTTCTTCTCAGAGATCCTCCACGCCTGAACTCAGCCCTTTCACCCATTCCATCGCACTCTTTCCTGTCCAGCCATCTTTTCCCCTTCTTCCAGCATGTCCTTCTTCATCTCCCTCTGTTTCCTCCTCCATCTCCCTCCCATTCCCTCCATCTCTCCAGTATAGACCATCCTCATCCCTTCCCCTCCTTTCCCTTCCTCAGCTCCCTTTCCTGCTTCCCTCCTGCATATCTCCCCCTCCTTCCCCCAAGCCTGCCTGGCAGAACCTCCTCAAGGAAAGCAGGCTGATTAGCATTGCAAACACACAGAGGCCTCCTCAGCCCGACATAAATCTTCATTTGTCAGTCATGAATATTTCACACCTGCCTCAGGAGGGATTTATTCAGCATGGAAGAGTGGGGAGTGGGAATGTGGTACTGGAGCATGAGCTGGGGGCAGCCGTGACCTACAGGTGAGGGGAAGGGCTCTGCCTCACAGGAACACCGACACTACACTTAGGGTCTTGCTTTCACTTCTTCTGGATGCAGGAGTACAGCCCAGCTTCCTCTGAGCCTGTTTGTGGGGAGAGGGCAGATCAGAACCTCCTCTCATTTCTCACTCCCCCACTCTTTCCAGTGAGGTGAACTAAACCCTCATTGTTCCCTGCTAGTAGTCACCAACCCAGAAATATTATGTGAAGGGGTCTAGTCTGTGTTCTGCACCATGGATCTACTTTGCCCTGGGAGAAGGCAAGGATGAGGAGCTCTCACCAAAACAAAGACATAGAGGGCTTAGAAGATATGGGCGTTCTCTTGGGGCCATTTTCCACCATGAAGATCTCACAGGTGTCATCATGCCCTGCCCTCTGCTAGGATCAACCATGGGGAAGGAATGGGATAGACCTAACGCAGAGCCATCTACGATCAATGAGGGGAAGGTGGTGGGAGGTCTTACAGCGACTGCAACCAGCTCCAAATCAAGTTTTTCCTGTATCAGATTTCCCTGCAGATGAGGCGCTCCTGGCTCTCCCAAGAATGGCCTTGCTTGTAGATCTGCAGAAGGTGAAACCAGGGCAAGGGGACAGTAATAACCATTGATCTTCTGAGATCTGTCTTGATGGGCATCTCTCCTATTTCTAAATGATTAGGAGAAATAATGACCACTAGAAAGAGCAGGACTTTGGCATACAACACATTCCCCTTCACACACACAACCCTGAAAAGCATCTAAGAGACCACATTTGGGGCAAGGGGAGTCGACACTGACAAGAGGAGTGGAAGATTTTTGTGAGGTTGATTAGGTTGGGCTCTCTTTGAGGTGCGTTCCCCCTCAGACTTGCAGGAGTCTCTCATAAAATTATATCAGGGATGATGGAAAGGAGCAGGAAAAATGGGGATGAGGATGGGAGAGACTTTGGGGAGGAAGTTAAATTCCAACAAACTGGCACATACACAACAGATGTTTGCTCAGAAAAATACAGTAAAATCATCATGCAAATAGAACATTAAATCTGCCTTCCTCCATAAGGGCTGGCACCACTTTGCGAGCCCTCATCCCTGGGAAGGGAGTGGGACAAGGAAGAAGGAAGGAGGAAGGAAAGGGGGACACTTTGTTCCCCTTCCTTGCCCTCTTCCTCTCACAGAACAGTCCATCTTGTGCAAACTTCACCCACTGGCTTGGAGTGGGGGCTTCAGTGGGGAGAGAAATGGCTTTTCCACCTCTACCCAGCCTTACCCCTACCCCAGGCAAAAGAAGAGCCTGATGACAGTTGTATTCCTGACCTTTTTTTCTACCTTGCTGGGTTGATGTGGGGAGAGAGCAGAAACCATTACAGTTTAAGGCTTCCCCCTAAAACTATAGACTGAGCAGAACTCAGTACAAGACCATACAGCTGAGGAGAAGCACAGGGAAGGAAGAGGTGGAGAGAGGAACAGAACTCCATCCCCCTGTTTCTGTCATCCTCTTTTTCCTGTCCAATTCTGAGCCCCAGTCATTAGCCTTTCCTGCTTGGATCATTGTCATGCTGGAAGACTGCTGGGCCTGCTCTGTGTGATAGCTGGAGATGTCTCTGGTGTGCCTGTGCACCTCTCACAGCATTGACCTGTCTTGGTTTGATGTGTTGTCCCATCATGGAGGAACACTTGGCAGCAGAAATGTATTTCAACATTCTGAACACACACAAACACACATACCCCTTCTGGGTCTCTGTGGCCCTTATAGAGTGAAGTCAACTCCATGAATATTTCTGGACTCAAGGCAAAATGATGCTCTGACGTAGGGAGGTGTGGCTGACAGTGCAGGAGGCTGAGGCAACAGGATCCAGAGCTGTCTTAGGATTTTGCCATCAACATCCCTACAAGGAAGGGATGCCAAGGATTTGCACAGTCTTAGACCTCGAGGATCTCTGATGATTTTTACACACCAGTCTCTGCCTACTGCTGCTCCTGTGTCACTGAGATCCGGTGCCACAGCTGGCAGTGCAACTACCTGACAGATAACGGGCTGGTTGTCTGCGGGTAGCCCATAAATACCTCACAGAGGAGGTCCTAAACCCTTACCCTTCTCCCAGGGCCCCAAACATATTGAGGGTTCTAAAGAGTGCCTCAGAAAGTAAATAGGCACGTGGGAAAGGCTAACACAACACAGGCCCTCACTTTCATCCTGATAGAAGCGAACAGTTGTCAAGAACAGTTGGGATGTGCAGCTCATGGAGGGGAGGCCCAATGTGCTGCATAAAGATGCACTCCGCAGGCAGCTACCCCTGCCTGACAAGGTAAATGTAGGGGATGGAGTGCCAAGATTGTGCTTTGTTGGGCTGTTCATACACAGGATGAAGCAGACAGAGCAACAGGCTCATTGCTAACTCTGTGGCAGATCTTCTATCCAAGGGTCGGAGACTGGGACTTTGTAAAGGAAACTCATTTTTTTCCAGGAAGTTGAACAATTCCTATGAGAAGTCTGTCACAGCTAACTGTGAGGAAGTGGAGGACTCAGGAGGTGATAAGTTCTCGTGAGGGCCTCTAGGTATTCAGAGGATAATTGCTATCCAGAGGCTGGTACCGTCTCTATCCCAGAACACGAGATGCACACACAGAGAGCTTCTCCTGGATCTGTCCTTACTGGACTAGTCCCAGAACTGCATTCACATTTCTCCTGTGCTCCTTCCTCTGTGCTAGGCTGTCTCCTATCCATGCTGAAGTGTCCATGGGCTATTCAAGTGGAAGAAACTTTGTGGCTTTTCTGTCAACTCGGTGAGGGGTAGATTTCTGAACATCAGAAATCTTGTTCTTCACATACACCTACTCTACACCTCCTGGGTTAGGAAAGGAGAATGGCTGATGCCCTTCTGCACCAATCCCAGTATGATGCAAATCACTTGGTAAGAGCTGCAGAAATTGTTCTGCTTAGCTCCTCTCTAGGTCCCTTATTCACAGTAAGAGAGGCAGAGGAGCATACCATGACTGACCAGGTCACGGGAGTAAATGTGTAATGGGCAGGACCTCTAACCTATGACTCTTAAGGAGAAATGAGAACCCTTTACACCTCTGAGAGACTGGGCTTTCTTACCTCCTTGTCCACCATTCCTTGAGGAACTGACTTGATGTGCAGAAGAGCACAGCCGTACTCCCTCAGTGATGGGCATATAACTGGCTCAGAGCAGGTCTGTCACTAGCATGGTGGGAGAAGGGAAGTGGAGAGAGCTGCATGGGCACAGAGCCTTTTGAGTGCCCAGTCTTCCTCCTCCTGACTTTCACACTCTGCTTCTTCCAAGGAGGATGGAAGTTCACGCAGCATTTATTTAAAAAGTTCAGGGGACTTCTAACAGAGATGGATAGGAAAGAGGAAAGGGAGAGAGCTTCTTTCAACAAATTCTACCAGTCTTGCATGGGAGAGGTGAGAGATAAAAGCTTCCACTGCCAAAGGAACTGGGGGAAAACTAGTGTGATGAAAGATTTGGAAAAGTAGATGAGTGGGCAGAGAAGCTTTCTAAACCAAAGTCCTCCCCTCTCACTGAAAAGAAAAATCAGCTTTCAATCGGCAAGAGAAACAGAACGATCAGTAATTCACAGCTGAGTTCCATTCCCAGTGAGTGTCAGTCTCTGCCTGATCCCGGTCACTGCTGCCACCTCCTCCCACGCCAGTCCCACCCTCCCACACTCCTGTGTTGTTACCACAGTGTCAGAGCAGGACTCTCGTCCCAACCATCTGCAGGCAGAACAATGGTCCCCGTAACACAGTAGAGACAATTCGGCTTGTGTGTGTGTGTGTGTGTGTGTGTGTGTGTGTAAGAGAGAGAGTTTTCTGTTGTTGTTGTAAACTTTAAGAAATGATTCTGTCAGTTTTGTATTTGTCGGAGTATTTTGTTGTTGGTTTATTTTTCACAGTCAAGTGGCATTTTTTTTTTTCTGGTTGTTGGGGAAGGGGGTCTTGTTTTGTATTGTTTTCTTGGAAAGAGTAGGGAAGAGTCACAGCTTCTGCTGAGCAGAGACTCCTTTCCAGTAATCCAGGATGTCATGCAGATCCTCGTCCTTGGCAAACTGAACTTTCTTCCGCAGGGCATGTCCAGCCGCCATGTAAACCTCCTCCCTATGGTGCTTCTTGTAAGGCCGGAATCGCTCCCAGATCTTGTGGGTGCTCTCCGATGAGTACTCAGGGCTGGAGGAGTAACCCGAGAAGTAGTGTCTGGGGGAGAGCTGGGAGTATGTGGAGTCTCGCTTGGAGCGGGAGAGTGGCTTGAGGAATGACACCCGCTGGCTCAAGGTGTCTGCACTTTCCTCATAGTACAGGGCCGGGAAGGAGTGCCGGTGCTCACTGCAGTGGTAGGAGGGCTTTACCTCCAAGTGGTGGATGGCGCCCGGGGACACCAAGGGAAGACGATCCAAAGGGCTGTTGAGTGGACTGCCCTTCTCAATGTATTTGGAGTCAGATTTGCTCAGTGGTGGGTGGTCAGGCACATCCAAGCTGAAAACCTTGGCGCTCTTGATGGAGCCACTAGAGGAAACACTGCAGGTCTTTCTGGCCACAGCAGCATCAGCGCTGAGTTGGCGCTGCAAAGGGTGGTGGGAGCTTTCCTTGTAGGGTGGGGAAAGAAAGCTGGGCCGCTCTAGCCCACCCGAGGAACTGGCAGGTATGGACTGGCACTCAAAGGCCATGTCTGAGTCAACGCCAGTCCCACCACCCAGGAAAGAGGCTGTGTCCAGCTTGAGGGCATCGATGCAGTTGTTGATGATCTGGTTGACTTTGTCTACCTCCTTGGCAATAGTAGAGATCTCAGCAGCTGAGCCTTGCCCATTGTCAAGCTCCCTCAGATCCTCATCCCGTGGGGTCCGTTCCAGCCCATCCCCACCACCAGTCCGCACCTCGATGTAATTGCCTTTTGTGGTGACTTTGGGGGTTTCCATCCCAGTCTCCATTGACTTTGGTGGGGGCAACTTCTCCCCAATCATGGAAGGGATGGAGGACATCCGTGAGACAGGGATGACTGGTGGCTCACCCAGTTTCTGTGAAGGATGAACCATGGTACTGGTATCAATATCTGATCCATAACGCATTTCTAGGATTGTCTTTTTCACATTGAGAGACTTCTGTTTCTCCTCCTGCATCCTTCGCTTTCGCAGGCAGTAGTATACCACCCCCAGGACAATGACCATCCCAAAGAGACAACCCAGGGTGGTCATGATGTAGTGCGTGGTGGTGGAAGTACTGGAAATAGGGTCCTCCCTGCCTTTGCTCCTGGTTGCAAAGGTCAAGCAAGTGTGGTTATACCGTCTGTTGTTGCGGATGGAGGCCACACAGAAAGTGTAATCAGTGTGGGCCTTCAATTTGTTGACAGTGACATATTCCTTCTTGCTCTTCAGTGTTGCAATGTCAGAAACATAGCTGTTGTTGTACTGAACCAGCACATACATCTTACTGTAGGGCATGGGGATGGTTACCATCAGGATGGCTGAAGTGATGGTGACGTCATGGAGCTTGATGCTGGGACTGAAGGAGGAGTCAGTGGTGGAGGAAGCTGGAGGCTTGACAGAGAGGAAGTCCCCAGGACTGATGGCTGAGCCCTCATCCAAGTCTCGCTGGGAGTCAGGCGTATAAGGAGTGGGGTTGACCCTGGAGAGAGAGGGGATGGTGCCACCTCTGCACATGGACTGGAAGATGGTGATGGCATTGCGGTTGTGGTGAGGCCGAGGTACCAGGAGCGGGTACCCAGCAAACTCTCGTGGAGTTTCACACTGGAGCCGGTCATAGTTCTTGGTTACGTTGTTGAAGAGCGCCAACCAGTTGAGAAAGCTGTAGAGGCTACAGTCACAGTTGAAGGGGTTGCCTGCCAGCTCACATACCATAAGATTGCTCAAGCTGGTGAAAGTGTTCCCTTCCAGACGGCTGAGGCGGTTTGAGGACAGGTCAATGCTAATCAGGCTGGGACACTCAGAGAAGGCAGTAGGGGTGACCAGCTCAATCAGGTTGTGCTGCACAAATAGAAACTGGAGCCGGGCCATGCCCCTCAACATGCCCTCTGTCAGGTTCGTAAGTTTGTTGTAGCCCAGCTGTAAGACCTGGAGGTTTGTCTGGCCCATGAAAGCCCCATCCTCAATATAAGAGATCTCGTTCTTGGTCAAGTTCAGATCAGTCAAGTTGCCAAAGCGATTGAGGGAGGAGTACAGCACCACTTTGAGCTTATTCTCGTTCAAACGCAAGTCATGCACTGTGCTGTTGATGTGCTGGGGGATGGTTTCATAAGGGGGCTGGTTCTGGCTGCAGATGGCCAGCCACACATAGCCTTTGTCCCCCTCAATCAGCCAGCAGTCACCTCGCACAGTACCAGGGGAAAACAAGCAGAGCAGTGCAGCTGTCCAAAACCCCAGGCACATCATGGTCTTCAGTGGTGCCTTCATCAGACCAAAACAGGTAAAAAAAAAAAAATAGAAAGGAAAAAATTCAAATCCCAGGACCACAGCGAAATGAAAGAAAGGGGCAGAAGAGAGTGAAAAGGGCAATAACTAGGGGCTTAGCAATGGAAGTGCATGAGCACCCCAGTCCTGTTGGGTACCATCATCATTTCTTCTTGCCCTCTGGGTCAAGCCAGGAGCACAGAGCAGGGAGAATGCATGCAATTTGTTTCCAGAACATCCAGCAACTGTGACCAGGGATGCACGGTATTCAAGGGAACTACTTTGTGCTTCTTTTCTAAACAAAAGTTCAGATGGAGGAAAACAAATCTTCGTTGTTCACAAGCAACTTTCTCACCTTTTCCAATGTCTTCCCACCTACCTGCCACCCACACCGTACCCACCCCAAAATAAACCCAAACCCTCCCCCCTCGGGTTTTCCCCCACCCCTCCACGGTGTGATTTTGGAAGAATAAGGCAAGGCTGCCTCCTCTGTCGCTCACGCTCCCTTCAGTTCCTCCTCCTTCTTCTCCTTTTCTCCTGGGTTCCCTCTGAGAAGCTTCAGAGCTTCAGATCAAACATGTTGAAAACAAAAATACAGAGAGGGAAAGAGCAAGTGCACATGAGAGAGATCCATCTGTCACTGGAATCTGGAAAAGAAAGCACACAGGAGACAAGAAGAGGCATCAGTTTGGGGGGGTCCTTTGCAATAAGAACGTAGACAATGAGGCTTTGTGAAAAGAGTGAGATGGGGAAAAGATAAGAATTGTAGGGGGTGCTCACAAGGGAGGAATGGGATCTCCTGCCATGCTGATAAGCCTTTGAGAAGGGAACCCTTGCGACATATAATCTTATATCAGGGGTATGCAGAAGGGTACCCAGGCTCTGTTATGCAATGTAATCACAGCCGGGGATGTGGGGGAAGGTAGCAGAGTGGAGGCAGAAGGGGAAGGGGAGGGAGGCTGGGAAACATACGGCTGCTATTGCGATTGGCTTAGAACTCTTAGTGTAAACAAAGGCAAGCCCCAAGCACAGCCAAAGCCAATGATTTTCAGCTGCCTGGAAATCATGTACACAGAATGCATGAATTAATGAAAATGGATACAAGCCCCACAACAAAATTAAAAAAAAAAAAAAGAAGAAAAAAAAAAAAAACACTTCTTAATTTGTTTCCTCCCTTCCTTACTGCAGGAGGGATAAATAATTCAAGCCACGTGTAACCACTTGTGCTCTAAAAATTTTTCCTGCCTCTTGGTGCAGGGACAAGGCTGTTGAGGTGAGCCAGCCCGGCTGGAGCATGCAGAGGGGTTGGATGTAGGCGGCACGACCAGTCTCCAGTCTCCCACCAACAATACCAGCTGTACTGAGTTAAAGGACATCATTCATCCACCCTATCCACCTAAGAGGAGTATACAGCCTCCACCTTCCTGCTGTGCCCACTCTATCTGGGGGCTATGAATGCTGTTCCTTTGTGGAAACAGACACCTTGCAGGAATCAAGGGCAAAGTGACGTTTGCCCTAACATATCTATGGGATCCGGTCCTGACTTGGAAAGGCAGCCTGGAATCATAGGATTGTTTGAGCTGGAAGGGACTGTTAAAGACACCCTAATCCAATTCCCCTGCAATGAACAGGGACACTTACAGCTTGGTCAGGGTGCTCAAAGCCCCTCCAGGATGACCTTAGATGTCTTCAGGGATGGAGCATCCTCCATGTAAACCTTACCTCCAGACATGGTTTTATCCCTTCTCCCACTGTGCTGAGAAAGGAGCCTGGCAGGAGAGCCCTCAGGCAGTAGTTCAGAGGAAATCGTTTCATACAGCAGAGAAAATGTGGGCACTAGGCTTTATTTTTAACTGGGGGGAGGGCGGGGGGAGACCAGGAACAAAACAATAGGGAAAAGTAAAAAAAAAGGATTATTAATGGAGAATAAAGATTTCCCCTCAACCTTTTTATTTCGGGGGAAGGTTGCTCACTTAAAATACTGATGGTTTTGCCACCAAATCTGAACCAGTTTCTAGCACAGAGCCACAAAGGGCAGAAGTAAAATGAAGGAAGATAAATGGAGGAAGAATGAACCCTTGAGGAACAAGGCTTATGTCTGTGGAGAAATCTGAGCTGATTTGGGTCTGTGGAATTACCAGGCCAGCTGGATTAAGGGATCAGAGATAGTGTCACAGAGAAACACTTATATATTCAATAATCCAAAAAAGAATGCCAAGATGGAGAAGGATGGGGAGGGGGGAGACGGGGGAGAAGAGCTAGACTGAAAGATAAAATCTTTGTTCCCCACAGCTGAGACCACTAAACTTGAGTCATTTTTGGTTGTCATATGATGGCCTCCAGCTGCTGCCTCATGTCCAGCTTTGCATCAGCCAGCACTGATGCAGAAGGCAGGGGTTTTTACAGTCTGTTGCTTTGTTTCTCAGCCTTATAATCCAATGAGAAATAATCCTGATACTGATGCCCCAAATGCATCATAGAGGAGGCACATCTGGTTCTCCGTAGGTTGGTACCCACAAACCTCTGTTATTCCCCATCTCCAGTTCCCTGTCTCATTCCCTCAGCCCCTCTGCTTTGTTCCCTTCTTGTAACACAGGCTGTTCCAAACGCTATGCTGAAGTTGTCATTGCCTGCTGTGCCTTGTCCATGGTGCACAGAGAGCAATGCTGGGATCATGAACACGTTTCCCTGCAGTGGCCCCAGCAATTGCTGAGACCCATCCTTATTCCACTCAGGCAACACAGAGAGGGCTTGGAGGAGATGCTCTAGCAGTCTGGAAAGGAAAGAGGTGACTGGGTTAGAGAGTGGAAGAAAATTGAGATGCTAAGTGTCCTGGTATGTGCCAAAAATGCAGGGGCCATACAGAGAAGACCTACTTCTCATCCACTTCCAACTTCTGCAACCTTGCTTCCACTGCAGGCCAAAGAAAGGCCCAAATCATTCCTTGAGCCAGATTTATCGGTTTCATTGGGTCTCCATAATGGCTGTAATACAAGAAATATGCAAACCTCTTCCATTCTTCCCCCAGCAACTCCTGTATCCCCACTGTCTCACTGATCTCAAAGGCCCCGAGAGCAGCCCAAACTGCAGCCTCACCACCCCTGCTTATAGCTGAGGACCCAATTTCATCTCACACTGTGGCTGTCAGTCCCTGTCCCAGCAAAGCCATGGATGTGCCAGTCTCCAGCTCCACCATAGACCTGCTTTTCCTCTCATTAAGCCTTCAGTGCTCCCTGGCATAGGCAAGGGGCAGACCAGGGATAGAAGATCAGCACCATGTCCTCCCTCAGCTGGTCAGAGACAAATGAACATCAGTCAGACAGCATCAGAGTCCAGCGGAACAAGGAAGCAACACTATGTCCTTACTGCTGGCTTAAGAGGTGCTGACAGCACAGTTGGCTATTCCCCTCCTTTGCTTCTCAGGCAACACAGCAAGATTTCACTGCGATGGAGGGTGGGCAGGGAGAGCAGAAGTAAGCAACTACAGCTGAGATAAAAGTTGAAGAAGGAGGAGATATCAGCTGTGATCTGTTCCAGTGCCTCACCACACTGGCACAGGCTGCCCAGAGCAGCTGTGGTTGCCCCATCCCTGGAAGCACTCAAGTCCAGGTTGGATGGGGCCCTGGGCAGCCTGAGCTGATAGTTGGCAGCCCTGTCCACAGTGGGGGGTTGGGGTTCAGTGATCTTTAACGTCCCCTCCAACCTAAGCCATTCTATGATTATATAATTCTATAGATCTGTGTGGGAAATGGAGGCCGGTTGAGTATTCGAGAGGTAGATGGATGTGGCTGAGGAAGGATACAACGTCTAGGGGGTATGGCATGAAAACACAACCAGAAAGGCCACATACAGCAGCATTTTGGGCCTGCAATCTTGACCTTGTCAGCTTTGTCCTCCTGGGGCCCAGTGCACTGAAAAAGCCAGCACTTAGTTCTACCATTCCTTAAACGGTGCTAAGAGTCTTGCATTAGAAATGCATGCATTAAAAACCCGCCAAACACTTTTGGCTCCTCTGGGGACACCCCGAAACCAGGCCAAGGCTCTTGCTGCTTTCTTCTACTTTGTGCTGAGGCTGGGAATCAGTCCTCCTCCCAGCTCAGCATGCTGCCAGGAGGCCTCAGGGTGCAAATGCCACCTTTAAAATGCTCAGCCATTTTGGCTTCAAAGTCCTTCCAAGATTTCTCTTACAGCTTTCCAGAAAAAGGGAAGCTGACTTTCCCAGTGGGGCATGGTACTGGGAGTTGGTACTATCCATGCCTGATGGATAATTTCTGTGATACACGATGTTCTGTTGGCATCTCTGTGGCTGCTTCAAACGTCTGGGCTTCCCTCTTCCCACCAGGATGGCCAGAGATAGTCCTTGCGTTTGCCCTTGGCTCTAGTGAAAGCACAGTGCCATGGAAGAAGCACACAGTGTGAGTGTGCCACTACCCGACAGCAGCCCCTTCCTTCTCACCCCACTGCCTCCAGGGATGCTCCTATTTGTTGCAGGAGTTAACAACATGTTGCACAGTAAAGAAGCTATGGATGTGCCCAATGGCATCTGAGAAACCCCAAAATGATTGGGACAAAGATAAGTGACAACAAGACACAAGATGGTCTGAGGATTTGTGACACAGAAGCCATTTGTGTAAGAGAGAGTGGGAGAGATAAAATGTCCTCCACTCTAGCTTTTCTGATGTTGACTAAAGGTTGAACTCACACAGAACTCTTTTATTTTTTTTTTAATGGGGCTCTTTGAAGGTTTCTTTATTACTTTATTATATCATAGAATCACAGAACGTATGGGGTGGAGCCCCCATAAAGATCATCCAGTTCCAGACTTCTGCTGTGGGCAGGAGCACCTTCTACTAGGCCGGGTTGCCCAAAGCCCAATATGACATGGCCTGAGAAGAGAAAAGAAGAAAGGCTTTCTCCCTTATCTATTTTATCTCACTGTTTTCACAAAAGAATGAAAAATAAAAATACATAAAAACAAAGAATTCTCAGCATCTCTGAGATCCATCCCGTCATCACATTTGTTTGAAATCTGCCCTTTAGGTCCAAAAAGTCTAGAAAACAGACAAGCTGGCATAGGCAAACGCAGAAGAAGAAAGAAAAAAAAAAAAAAAAACAATCTACCAAACCGCCGTGGAAACTTATATAGTAAAAGCTGTTTTCATGTCACTGAGCAGTCAAAGCCTTCATCCCTTACAGGGTCTGGACTGCTATCAATGGGTCCTGCTGAATGTTGTCTGTTCAGTGCCAGAAGCTCTGTGAGTTTTGGCAGAGCTCTGCTGCAATAGAAATCCTGTGGTTCGACTCTGGGCTGGTTCATTTCACCATACAATCCACATCTCCTGCCGCTTTGAAAGTTGTGTGGGCTCTGCCATGAGCAAAGAGGAAGCTCCCAGGCTCCAGCTGTCCCCATGATGTGAGGAAGCCCAAAGCTCTGGCACACCAGAGGGACACTGCAGTGAGGAAGCCCGCGAAACCAACGCAACATCTCAGCTGCTTCTCACAGGGAAATGCTGCAAAGGATCTCACAGAGCTCAAAATCCAGCTGGGCCAACAGTGCTCTGCACAAGGAATCATAGGATCGTTTGAGTTGGAAGGATCCTTTATTCTTCATCTAGTCCAATGCCCCTACAATGATCAGGGACACATACAACTAGTCCAGGTGCTCAGAGTCCCTCCAGCTTGACCTTGGATGTCTCCAGGGATGGGACATTCACCACCTCTCTGGGCAACCTGAGCCAGTGTCTCACCACCCTTGTAAAAAGCTTTTTTGTTATAGCCAATCTAAATCTCATCTGTTCTAGTTTGAAACCCTTTCCCCTTTTGCTATCACAAAGAATGGGCACAGGACTGCTCAGGCCATGCTGCGCATCCCTGCAGATCCTTGGCCAGTCTGGGGACATGGGAAGAATTCAGGTGACCCAGAGCTACATCCATCCCAGAGCACCCAAGCTCAAGCAACTCTACAGCCACTGAATCCAAATCTTTGCTAGGCTGAACAGCTTAAAGTCTAACCATGAACAAAACAGCACAGTGCTGTAGATAACCTCCCCCCAACCCCCCCCATCCCCCGCCCTCCCATCGTGCCTTCCCAACTGCGATTAGATGCCTAATTTGTTAGGCAGCAAGAAAGAGAGAATGGGAAAGCTCAGGGGAGGAAAATGAAGCAGCTCAGAAGCATGAAAGAAAAGAGAGAGCTTTAGAAGCGTAAATCTTATTTTAAAGCGATAAACACTGGCAGAAAGGTCTTTCATATGCCATTGCTTCCCTGGTAGGCCAGAGAGCCACTTTTGTTTTCCAAAGTGAGATGGTTACCTTTCATATTAATATAATTATTGGAGGTTAAGGGGTACTTGCACCAAGGCTGCACCACCCAGACAGCCAGCAGCAGCAACTCATGGGAGCACATGCAGGGGGTTAGGCTTGCTGAACAGCATTTTCCAAGCAGAAGAGGGTGTCAGGAGATTGCAGGCCCCATAAAAATATTAGCAGTGATAAAGCCGCTTTCATCGCTCTTGCCTCGGGAGAAAGAGGGGCCTGGGAAACATCACTCTCCTTGTTGTCACCCAATGAGCTCAGATGTTGGCAGTGGAAGGCCGTAGGAATAATTCCTTCTGGCTATAGGGAGGGAGCATGGGCTCCATGTGTCTGTCAATGCCCACCATGGGGAGGGCAGTGGCAAGGCGGGCTCTGAGTGCGTGTCTGCATGTGTGTGCATGTGCATCCACGTGTGTGTGCATGAGACGCTGCAAAGAATGGGGTAGCAGTGTTGGCTCTGAGCTGCAAAGCGTGGGCTGGATGTGGAGGAGTTGCTGTAGGTGTTCAGGTCGGTGTGCAAGCCAGGAGGCATGAAGTAGGGGCAATCGTTCTGTGAAGCATAGTGTTGACTCCTGGAGGGAGAAATTGCTGTAGGGAACCAGGAAGAGTACTGCTCAGGAGTTGTGCATGTGCATGTGTTTGCATGAAGAAAAAATGGGGTGGGAGTGCTGGATGTGTGTGAAACGCTGCAGGGACAGGGGTGTGGGATGTCTGTGGGCGTGTGTGGATAACAGGAGATGGCCACAGTTGTGAGAGTATGTGGATGCAAAAGTGCTATAGGAAATGAGGGAAGCACAGATCTTCCATTTGTGTCCTGATGTGAATCCCTACAGGGAGCAGGGTGCTGTGCCTGTGTATATGAGAGGCTGCTTGCTGTAGGGAGCAGGCATGGCTTCAGGGGAAGGCAGCATGTTCTGCATGAGGTCAGGAGAAATTCACAGCTGCAGATCATGTCCTTCTGAAGACCCTACCTTCTCATGGTCACCATGGCTCCTCTGATGTCCTTTGCTGACTTTTCTGCCCTATATCACACATCAGCAGCTCTTGGTTTTCACTGGGCTGGCTGTGAATGGCTGGCCCACAAGTAATTTGAGAGATGCCCTCACTCAAGTCAAACAACCCTCTTTTCTGGATACTAAATATGTCCCCAGCAAATCTGGAAGTTAGGAAGGGACTCAGCCTACAGAATCACATATGTCCTGGGCTGGCTGAGGACTGAAATAACTTCACGTGGTGCAGTAGCACCCAGTCATCCAAGTGGAGAATACCTCCACACCAGCAGATTCTTGCTGGTCATTGGCATTCCAGTATCCTTCAACATGCTTTCAGCATCCAGTCACCCCTCCCCTGAACAGGGATCTGAGAGAGGTTCCTTCACAAGCAGTGACACCTCTCTTCTGACATGAGAGAAAAGCAGAGGAAAGGCATGGGAGAACATGAAGAATCACTTTCTGATACACCAAGAGGCAGCACATGCTAATGGACTCTGCAGGATGTCTGAGCTCTTCCTCTGGTCAGCACATGCCTAGAGCTAGTAGCACCACACTAGGCAGAGATGTTACATTTCCACATGGCCGCTTCTATCTCCCCTCCATCCTCAGTCCGACTGGGAGAGAGAGACCCTCTTCCCAGCCAGCTCACCCACCTGTATTTCAAGCTAACACCTGACATGCATTTTGACACAGCCACGCCTCCCCTCTCTATTCTCCACTACCTCGCCTTGTTTAGAACCGTTTTTTTTTTCTTCCATTGCCAAAACACAATGACTGTTATAATTAACAGATTATCTCAGTGCGACAGCTGCAGTCCTTTGAAAATTAGGTTGAATAACAGGATCCTGCCGTATGGTAATTTCTTTTCATCTCTCAAATATTTTCTTTCTCTCACTTTCATTTCTACCTCATTTCTTTTTCCCTTTCTTTCTTTTTTCTCTCCTTCCTCCCACCTTTTACCAACTTCCTGCCTACACAAATGATTTCTGTGGGGTGAGGGATGCTGAAGGGGTCTCTTTACCTCCATCAACTGTTTTTATTCTTCCCCTCTTACTATCACCCCTTGTGGAGAGGCATCATTGGCACGCAAACACACCAGGAAAAAATGCTGTTTGCTTTGTCCCACCGGAAACCATGGCAAGAGGCACTCTCCAAAGCCCCAGCCAGTGGAATTTCACAGGCAGGGGACAAAAAGATATGTGGGAGCACCTTTCCCATGGGGAGCTGAGCGCAGCAGCATGGCCGAGCGGTGTGTGCCGAGCTGGCCAGGGTGCTCTAGCCACCCACCCAGCCTGCCGCCTTCTTGCTGAGTCAGTATCTGCCCTTGACTCACCACTTGCTCACTGAATGGGAACTGGCAGTACTTACATGGCATCTTTCCCTCTCGCTAAGGCAATAGCTATGCCACTCACCACCCCCTTTCCCCATTATCCACCTACATCCGTCTCCCTACCTACTCCATCAACTCAATCCAGCCATAAAAGCAGCTCACTTCAAATCTGGGGTTTCACAACAATTGGTGCTGTTTCCAGCTGGGCTGAAGCCGATTGAGACCTCCTCCTCCAGGATCACCATCCTCTTTGCCTCTGCTGCAAACCACATAGGTCCATCCAATGAAATGGCTGCACTTCTTGGACTCATCTTGGACATGCTAGCAGGCAGCATTTCAGGCTGCTGGAATGACCAGTTAAACCTATGGGATAGGCCTTTTGGGGTGGTGCCCTTCATTTGGCAGTCTATAGGTTTCAAGTTAGACACGTTCTGGGCTTAAGAAACTTGCAACATTGCCAGTGAAGGTATGAGGGGCATTAGTCAATTATTCTCAGTGCCTGGCTTGAACTCATTCAAAATTCCTTGATCCTGTATTGTTCATTTCAGACATGTTTATGTTATGGTATCTTAAGCTAAATAACACCAGCTGTTATAATTAAACACTCTTGAAAAGGTGTGCTCAGGGGGGTATTCCTCCACATCATTCATCCATCCCTGCTTTCTGACCTCACCCACCTCTGCAGAGGTCAGCTCCAGATGATTCCTGGGGCCTCTTCCTGCCTCCTCAGTGCAGCCACTTCTTCTCCCCTCATCAAGTTCCACCTCATTTATTTTCTTAGTCCCCAACTCAGTAGAACAGAAACATTTTGTCAGTTATTCTGCCGAAAGCCCAGTTGAATCTTTAACAAACACTCATCTGTTCCATTGTACTTCAGCAACCTTCAATAACGCTTTTCCTTGTCTTCCACAATCGCTCTCTTTTCATCTTTCACCACTCTCATCCTCCATTCTCCCTTTGCTTTCACTCTAGGCCCTGTGTTGGCTCCTGGCACATCTCCTCATTCATTCACTGTCACTTATCTAAATGCTACCTATACTTATTAATTCTCCTTTTTTTTTTCTAGTAGCATCCCTCCTCTTACTGCTTTATACAGTCCTACTTACGTATCCAATAATAGTATTTTCCCAATGAGTGAGTCATGTACCCCCTTGCTGACATTTAGAATTCTCCTTGTTCTTTGAAACACGTTTATTCATCCCCCCCTCTCTACAATTATATATGTCGGCTCGTGGTGTTGCATTTCCTACAGCAGCCATGCAAAAAACGGATGATCGATGCAAATAACCCAAAAAAATACCTGTCTCTGCTGGCAACTTGTCATTCTCCATTTTAGTTATGTAGGCCAAAGCTAAAACAAGGTATGAAGCAATCAAAAATAGGGGACTGCTTGATTTTCAAAACACCCCACCTTTCCTTTGTTCTTACTTGGTCCAGATTTCAATCTTTTTTTTTTTCACCTTATTCACTGTTCTGCCTTTTTCACTGCTGTTCAGTAGCAGAGTCTGCAATTGGTACTGGACCTCTAGAGATCACTGGTTTGCTAGGTGCCCTTGATATGCGCAGTGAGAAGCAAACTTTGCTCCAGACTGTTTCCAAGCTGGAAGGATGGAAGAAAAAGCGGGGAAAAAAGCACTATCACTCAGTTACCAGTGGCATGAGAATGTCTTATCCTTTATCCCAGTTAATGCATGCTCCATGACCATGGCAGGAAGCTGTATCCCCCTAAATGCCTCTCGAGGGGCTTCATCAGACTGCCCTAGCAAGCAATTCATCTGGAGCCCCTCCTCACCATACACCATAGCCCTTTTTCCTACCCCTACACTGTTCTTTGCTTATCTTCCAGCCCTTAGTCACCCTTAAGTATGCCATGTTTTATTTATTCCTTACTACTACTCTTAATCTGCATAGGCCAAACGCTAAGATCTGAAGTTACCCTGACTCATTTCCTACCCAGGAAAAGCAGTGATTTCAATCAGTGGGAAAGCCTATGATGTCATTCTGGACAGAAACTGATGCTGCCTGGGGATCCCGCGTGGTTATTTCTCGCTCCCACATCCAGAATTCCATTTAGTAATGTTCTTAAGCATGCCCCCAACGGTGAACCTCTGCAAGTCCCATTCAGTTTCTCAGTCACTTACTCCTGCAACATCTGTGTTGATGATTCCCACATCTTCCAAATGTAACAGATTCTCCTTCTGTTCTTCCTCAATCTTGCCTCTTTGTTTCCTGCCCACCAACATCCTTCCTTTCACTTGGAGAAACTGAGATTTTCCCCTTTTTCTTTTTCCTTTTGCTTGTTTGGATTTTCTTGTTTTCACTGCTGCCCAGGGACTCCAGCTTGTAATTTCACCTCCCTTTTCCCAAAATTGCCCTGCTGAATAAAAGGCTGACTTCCTCATCTGCTCTCCGGTATTCCGAAATGCCGAATGGGCCATTGAGGAGAAAAGCGATTGGCCGGGGCTGCTGTCTGTGGTACTGACACAGAGCCGGCAGCAATCTTCGCAGGCTACTTTGAAAGCTCTAGGGATGGCTTGTGGCCAAAAATGATGATATCCTTTATTGGAGCGTGACACCTCCCCCTCCTTTTTTTTTTTTTTTTTTTTTTAATGATGTCTTCCTATGACTCAGTCTGGACCATAAGTCAAAATGAGATTTTTTTCTTTTTTAACCAGCAAAAAAACCTCCCTTCAAGCAATGAAAACAAGAGCCTAAGAACAGAGTGCTGTAGCATCATAGACAGGACAAGTTACGTCATGGATAATGCATCTTGGGGTGTCCTTGGTGGTTTTAAAAGACGCAGAACAAACAGCACACGTCCTCTTTCCAGAGAAACGAGTTTAGGCAGAGCTAAGCAGCCAGTCACCGGGGTTTCTGAAACTTGGTTTTATCTGTAAGCAAAGCAGCAAGCAGAGACACCGTGACCTCGGGGGCTTGTGACTTCCTGGGCTCAGCAAGAAGCAGCCATGCCCTTTGTTATCCACAAAGGGGATGGTGCAGGGGGAACAGTGACAGCTGTTTCAAAGCGGGACCGCGGCGTTCTGACACAGCCTGCCCACGCACCCTCACCTATGTCGATAGCTCCCTAGCCCGCAGCAGCAAGCAGCCCTTCGGGTGGCTGATAAACGAGCAGTTCAGCCAGAGACCGCTTAATTTGCTCCTTGCCTTCTTTTGTCTGCCAGAGGCAGGGAACAATGCATGTTTGGAAATTGGTGGTGCTGCGTGTAGCATTACCGGGCTGGAGTTATACTGACTGCTACAGAAAGAAAAAAATATATATATAGGAGAAAAGGGGAGAAGGCTGTGAGCAGGGGAGAAGAAGGGGGGTGTGAGAGCTGGGGAAGAAGAAAGGAAGAGAAATGAGAGGGTATTGTGTCCAAGGCTAGATACTGTGATGATGGGGACATTAAGAATATGATAGATAGGCAGGAAAGGAAGGCAAACAGACGGAGGCAGACACTGAGAGAGAGACAGAGATGAAGGAGGGAGGGAGGGAGAAGGAAGAGAGAGAGCCAGAATTAATTTAGGAGGAATATACTGAAAACATAATCTTCTCAACGGGGAAAAAAAAAAAAAAAGGAGAGAATTAAACAAACAGCGACAGGAAACTGGGAAAGAATAACTTTTTTTTTTATGAGCTTGTTAACATTTGTGAAGTTAAGTAACCTTAAATTTATGCCATTAATTTGCATGTATTACATTTTTTTTCTTCGCTGCCAGTTTATAGTCTCTGTGAAACCTTTAAAAAGTGGCTTTTTTCCCTCCTTTTCCCTTTGCTTGTGTTAATTAAAGCTTGTGATATATGTATATTTTTACACTGCTGCTGTGCTCCAGCATTTAATCATCAAATAGCCCTTTTTGCCTATTCCAGGGCCATTCTTCTCCTCCCCTCAGCAGAAAAAGGAGGGGACCTCTGGTTCCATGCATCCACTCAGGGCTGTAAGCCAGGCTGGGCTCCTACCAGTCGCCTTCTTGTGCAAGACAGTGGTTATCACAACAGAGGGAGGTGGGGAGGCCCTTCTGATGCTGAAGAGTTAACAGCTCCAATCCACTTGGGCAATCACATCGCCATGCTGAAGCACACTGTATTTACACATTTGCAATCACTGGGGAGCCTTAAAATCGGATTCTCAGGGGAAATCCAGCCAAAGAACACACTGAGATTCCTAATGAAGCTGCTGGCGGTCAGAGCTGGGGGAGGCAGAAGTGATGGATCCAGCATAATCGCCTGCTGGCAGAAAAGGGGATGCAGGTCATCCTCCAGGGCTGTAATAGCATCTAGAGCTAGGATGTCCATAAGCAATGCTGCTGTAGTAAATGCAAGTCTGGATTCTCCCTGCTTCCAGAGGGCTGCCCCACGCCCATCCCAGGGGCTGAAGACCTTCCTCTCTTCCCAAGGACTCTTCTTTCCAGGCAGACAGATCTCTCTCCTAAGCACATCACCGACTTCAGAAGTGCCCAAGGCCAACACAGAGCATAGCTGGTGGAGCCCTTTTGGCAGTTGTCCCAGTGAGCATATTTCTGAGCTCAGCTGGACAGGAGTCCTGGTCCTAAATGTGCTTTGATTGCTTTGCTCCTCTCTAAAGGATCTGTCTCTCCCAGCTGTAAGCAGAGTTTGCTGAAGCAAGAAGGTTGCTAAGCCCAGTTTGGATGCTGTTCTGTCTCTAGTGGAGCTGAGGGGACTCATCTTGTTAAAAGCCAGCTGAGCTGAGGCCACAAACACTGAACGCTGATCAGACCTAAACACCCCCTGTGAGAGACGCTGCAACCAGAGCAGGGAATAAGGGTGAATACTGGTCACAGCAAAGGTGGTGTTCTCTCACTCCCTATAGAGGAGTCTTATCATCTCCTTGGGGCTCTGCGATGGGTCTCTGGAGAGCTTTGGCTGAAGTGAGGTTGGGGAGAAGAGGCAAGGAAGGCAGAACAAATTTTCCGCACTGTCACTATTATTTTGCCATATGGGGGTGTTGAGCACCAGAGAGGATATTTTGATTTACTCCCTGGCTTACCGTTGCTGTGGCAACGGGAGAAATACAGGCCAAACTAGGCTGCATCTGCAATGTTGTGGTAATAGGGAGTTTGGGTTCCCATGTGTTTATTTGTTTGTTCAGCTGCTTGCAGGAGCCACATGGTAAAAAAGCACCGTCAAGATGGAAAGAGAATGGGGCCTGAATTGTACTCTGATGAAAACACCCTCCCCTTGTGTTACACCAAAACAGTCATGCGTGCACTCATACTTGTGGCACACGGCCCAAGGAATGCAAGCACATATCCATATGCTCTTTCTACCACACATACATGGGGGTCTTCTGACTGCTCTCCCACTGTCCCAAGAAGACAGATTTCCTTTTTTGTAGTTACAGAGCCCCCTGTGTGTCACACACTTTCTAGTAGGGCTCTGAAGCACAACAAAGAGTCTTGGGCCTACCAACTTGTGCCAGTAAGAGGCTTTCCTCTGCCTTTTGATCCACACACCTTAGTTAACTGTGATGCTGAGTGATCACGAGCAGCGTTGGCTGCTGAGCAAGTATTCATCACTGCAAAAACAAACTCAGCCTTGTTTTATCAGTGATGTTCCTAGCTAGGAGAGACAAACTCCAGTTCCAGCGTTGGAGCAAGGCCTTGGGTCACATACGTGGGCTTCCTGCAGACAGCAGCAACCAGCTGTGATGACACTGTCTTGTGGGTCTCACAGCACATTTACCACCCCAGAAAGGAAGCTGTGGAGCAGTGTTAAGTATTGCTTCCTTCCTTCTCATCCCTTCAGCTTGCTGGAACCTAAGTGTTCCTAACCTAAACCCATGGCCTTTGGAGAAAGGCTAAATGTCCAATGCATCCAACACACTGACCCAGATATCTCTTTCTGATCAAGTGGAAGAAGATGATTTATTTTTGCTCTTCACCTCCTCTCAGCTGGTCATTGGACAGCTGGAGGCACAGAGGAGTTTTATAGAAGTGTGAGATCCTCTGAGGTAGAATGCCTCTGTGGGGTCAGTGCATATGGGGTCTGAAACATTGCCAAGACGAAGGGAGACACTGAAAGCATAATGATGCCCACAACGTAGCTACTGCTGCTCAAAAGACATTGAGGTGAAAAACAAAACAAAACAAAAACTGGAGGGAAACAAAGGAGTTAAGACTGATCTTGGAAGGCAAAGAGGATCTCCTGACATGAAATGCTTCCCCACAGTGTTGTGCAGAGTGCTGCTCAGCCCCAGCAAGGATCAGTCAGCCACAGGGCACGTGTGGTGTTGGTATATGTGCTATGGGAGGGCTGTAAGCCCTGTGTGGAGGGGTGAAGTGGGCATCATTCCCCCTCCACTGACTCCTGGCTGCCTTTTCCCCCATCATTCCTGAGGCTCCATCTTGTTCCACTAATTTTTACACACATACACCAAAAAAAAAAAAATGGAGAGAGAGAGAGAGAGAGAGAGAGAAAATAAGCACTTAATTCTAACCTAATCAGCCCTTCTCTCACTAATTAGCACCCTCAGAGCACATCCACAGGCTGTGAGAGATACTCTGGGGCTGATAATGACCCCCAACCTGCAGTCGCATATGCTGGAGGGTCAGGAGAGCCAAAAGCAAGCCAAGAAGAGTCAGGGGAGTGGTGACCTTTTCCATTTGTTTTTCTTCTTTTTCCCCACAAATCCAGGATACTGGAAAGGAAGGGGGTCTCTTTTTGGCATGTTTGGCATGTATATGTGTTGTGTATTTTTTTTTTCTGTGAGAGTGTGTGTGTGTGCATGCGTTCGCGTCGAAGAAGGGGGGAGTTGGAGAGGTTTTGAGGGAGGGGAGTGGAATAAAATACTGGCGCTGAGCCCAAACCTGAAACACATGCCAATTTGTGCCTCGTGCTGGTGGTAATGAAGGGCTCCGTTCAGGACACGCGGGACACTAATTAAGGGGCTTCAAAGGCAGCTTTCTGCAGAGCGCTCTCAGAAGGGGGGCTGGGGGAGGAAGGAACACAAGAGGGGGGTGTTCTCCACTCAATGGAAGGCTTCTAGCTGGGGAAGGCACTTTTCTTTTCTCCCTGTCTCCCATGGCAACTTCTGCCCAGGAGAACCAAGGAGGTGCGAGCATCTGGCACCTCCAGGCCAGCCCTCCACAGCCAGCAAGCAAGGCAGGCCCTGGTGTTGTGTTCCCAGAGGGAATGGGGGACAGCATGCTGAAAAAAAAAATGCAAAGAAAGCCATAAGCAGAACAAGAAAAGGAGAAAAAAGGAGCTGGAAGGGAGTAGAGTTGGTGTCATTGGTTGGCAATGGTAGCATCCATAAGAACAAGAGTTGTCTTTATTCTCCAGGGATGCTCAGGGAATAAAGACCAGGATCACCACAGAACACACCATGGCTGAGTTGTGTCAGCCATATCCCTTGGGGTTATTTCTCATCACAAGCAGGATGGAGCAAAATTTTTAAATAGGACAATGGGAAGGGCAGAAAATGGGCCTTCAGTGTGTCAGTCTGGGCACAAGTATCTGGGCTTAGTTGGGCACCAAAGACAAACCACCATTACGCCCAAAGAACTCTAGCTCACTTTCAGAAGGTTCATAGACCTCTGTCCTACAACCTCGAGGTGCTGTAGACTTCTTTATAGCTGCTATGTTGCTATGATGGAAAGTGGGAGCCAAACCATGGACTGAGTGGTGTGACTCAGGCATGCCCATCACCAAGAAGTCTTGGTGCAGCTCTCCACTCCCTACCTGGAACCTTAACCACAAGCCTGCCCACCCTCCCTCCATGAGAGTAAGCATGAAACAGCAGCTCTGGTGGAAAAGAGGCCTGTGCTAAGATTGATTAAACGGGGACAGAGTGTGGGAGGAAAGAGAAGAATAAATTGGCAGAGAGAGCGACAGAGTGCTGGTGAGAGACGGGAAGAAAGAATGAGTGAGAAAGAGAAAAGAGAATGGAGGGTTATGTATGGATTATATTCGCTGAGCCATGCATCAAGCACAGAATGGAAGGGTAAGAAAAGAGAGGTGATATGAGCACATGAGAAAGAGTAAGAACTGAGAAGAGGCATACAGAGAATGGCAGAAGCACACAGCTTGAGGGAGGAGCAGCATTTCATTGGTCTTGCACAGCACCGTGTTTTGACCATCACTCATTCCCTTAGAGAGCAGCACAAGTACAGCCATGACTCCACTGGGAGCTGCCTCCTCTATGCTGAGTTGTCTCAGCACATAAGGGGCTCACCTAGACACAGCTGTTTGGGACTCAAGACCAGCCTTGCCCCACTGAGTCATGGGTTCATGGTGTTTAGCTGAGATGGAGCAAAAGGCTAATCCTTCAGTGCTCCTCCACAATTGTCCAGAACTGTAGTTTTTCTGACCTTTCTACCTTCCCCTGTTCACTACCCTCCCATATACCAACCAACACTTAAGTGCTTATTCCGAATGACCTGCTCTATGTCTTCAGTGTTCAGTGTCACCCGGCCAAAAGTACAGCTGCCAGCAGCCCAGAGCAGAGAACAGCAGAGCTGTGCCAGTCCCTGGAGACTAGAAGGGAGGAGGCTTTAGAGAAGCACCTGTGTTGTGGCTGGCAGAGATGTGACTCTGGCCTGCAAATGCCCATGGCAAGGACAGCAGTGTGGGATGGTTCCGAATACCAGCTCTTGTGCAGAAGACTTCACATGAATATCCAGCAGTTCCCTCTACTTGCCTAGTGTGGCCCAGCTATGAGTCTTACTGCCCTCCCCAAGAGACTTCTGAGAAGAGATCCTCATATTTCTAAGCATATAAAGTCAAAAGGATTTGGATGCAGAAAAAGATGTGGTGCTTGAATTGGCCCAAGAACAGGTCTTGCAGCTGCCTGGGTTGGAGAATATCCTGGGGTCTGCTAGGATCTGCTAAAGGATCGGCCTTCTGGAGTGCAGACATAGTCTCAGGTGAAATTACCAGATACAGCTTTGGAGGGACTGAACCCCATCGCTGTTTTGTCTCTTGTGGATAGGCCACAAAAGTCCTGGGAATTCACGTGCCTGGCCTCCTTCCATCGCACAGACCACTGAATGCTTCCCATCAGATGCCAATAGCTACCGAACCTTTAGTAAGAAAGCCACAAAAAGTCCAGATCAAATGGGAACAGGGCTGATCACCATCCTCTTTTGAACATGGGTTGAAATAATAGCAAGAATTTTCAGGTTCACAGAAAGATAGCAGCCTTAGTTTCCATGGAGAGAGGAAACAGGGACACCCTCCAAGCTCCCCTTTCCTCTCCCATTTCTTCATTCTCCCCCACCCTTCCTCCCCTGTACAATCCAAATTGGATGCCACACTGAGGAAAGATAAACAGGCAACTAGTGAATCACTCTTATTAAGTTTGAACTGATTATTATATAAAAAAAAATAGAAAGGGAGGGAATGAGAATTAAAGCTGGGATTACAGGCTTAGCAAGCATGAGTGCATATTCAGCCTACACTGTTCTCTTTGTGGCTCTGTCACACCGGTAGACTGCTAAGAAAGTTATACCATTACTAACATGACAGCATTGTCCTACCCAGCCTGGATTAGAAATCCCAGTGGCTGCATGGAGGGGAAAAGTCCCTTGGCAGTGGCAGGCACTTGGCCTCATGATGGTTTCCACTCATAGCACGCTGGCCAGGCAAGAGAGGTATTCAATTATCAGCCATGCTCTGCCTTTTCTTAGGCCAGCTTTCTCCTTTTGTCTGATGGCTTTCTCCCTGGTCAGTGATGCTTGATAAGTCTGTCACGCAAGACGAACTCAAGATGGTCTGGGCAATTCCTGAATCAGGCAGGCTTCTCGCGGCTGCCTCCCTCCTCCTTCTCCTCAGCAGTACACGATCTTCTCCAAGTACCGACAGGATGCTCAGTCAGCAGGTGGTGAATATCTCCTGCATGAACACAGGATCTCTAGCAACTGCCTGAAAAACAGGATATCTTCCTTCCCTGCTGGGCTGGGAGCATTGGCCAGTTGTGATTCTTAAGTGCTTCTCTGGTCTGAAATCACCATCACGTGATCAAGAGTGATTACCTTCACTTCTTAAGCAGGACTTCATCAATGTTTTTAAACACATTAAAGGTGTGTGTTACTCTAATACAGTTCCCAAATATCTCCACTGTTTCTGGTAGCCCCACTATAAGCACCACCCGTACCATCAGGTCACCCAGCCATGCTCTCATCCACTGATCGTACTCCACACGATGTCTCTGTGAACCATCACAGGGACAGTGCCATTATGGTGTGTCTCTGAGCTGGCCCAGTCTGACAACAAAAGGCAAGTCATAGCAATGAAAGATGCAGAAAGAGGAAACGTGACTGGGGAACATGTTCTCTCATTGCCCTGGCAGCATCTCCACTGATGTGGCCTCTGAGCACTTGGGAGACCAGCTTGGTAGCACTGAGAAAAAATGAAATGGATGCTGCGCACGTTGGCTGTGTCAGCCCCTGGATCTCCAGAGGAAGGAGCAGGACTTGGAGTGGGAAAGGCAGTGAGCTGAGAGAACTGGGTATGCAGTGCCTGGAGGGTGAGGGTCAGGACCAAGAGCAGCAGAAGGAGCTGCCTAGGACAGCTGCTCACCCAGATGGTCTCCAGTCTGCAGCCTTCAGATCTTGCCTCAGCTCCAGCCCTGTGGCTGGTGCTCATGGTCTCATCTCCACACAGTCCTGTTCTGAAGCCAGTAAAGGCATTGGTGGGGCTGGCTCTGTACCACTGTGGGAACTGGGGCAGGCACTGTTCCCCCTTCACTGTACCCCTGCGTTACTTCTGCTCCAGTCCAGAGATCCACGGGAGTAAGCGCATTTCTCATTCCCAATGCTGCCCCAGGGCTAGGCTACAACATTTTATGGCCCAATTCTTAGCCTATTTGCATTTTATATTTTTATTTCTACTGCTGTTTGTTTCCAGGCATTTGGGATGCCTAATGATTTTCAAAGCACTGTTTATTTTAATCCCTCTAATTTATTAATACATTGGTTGGCCTCGAAGTGCTTGGGAAAGAAGACTTAGGAAGTTGTACCCAGTGCTTTAAATAAAGCATCGAACTGTCATATGATCACTTCAAAGCAACAACAAGCAGCTCACTTTGTTGGCTACATCATGATACAGCCTCATGGGTCCTCCAGCTCAGTGGCTGTTTTCCTCATGCATGTCACCCTGCAACACAACAAGGCTCACCAACTCCAAGGACAAAGCAAAAATAGTAGTGTTCAAAGGCAACGCCCCATGAAAAATCTGCCCCTCCTCATCCTCTCATGTCCTGTTTGAATATAAAATGCCACCATGGGGCAGGTAATACAAATCATGTTGTTGTCATGGATTTGCAGGCAACGTCATAGTCATAGAATCATATAATTATCTGAGTTGGAAGGAACCCTAAAAGGTCATCTAGCCCAACTCCCCTGCAATGAACAGGGACACCTACAGTTCCATCAGGTGCTCAGAGCCCCTCCAGTCTGACCTTGGATTTCTCCAGTGATGGGGCATTCACCACCTCTCTGGACAGCATGTTTCAGTGCCTCACCTCCCCTACTGTAAAAAATTTCTTCCTTGTAACCAGTTTAAATCTCCTGTCTTTTAATTAAAGGTGCACTTGGCCTCCACTCTCCAGTCAGCTCTCTTCAGCTGAAGATACAGTTCCATGCACAGGACAAACCCTGGAAGAATGGTGACTATGAACACTGCTAATCATGTGAGCAAGAGGACTTAGAATCTCTGCTAGCCAATCTCAGTAGGAAAATGGGAGCCCTAGGTGAGGGCTACTCAATTGAAAGCCCTCAGATAACTTTTCTTATCTCCACAAAAGAGGTGAGTGCACACCACCATGAGCCTGCCCTTGTCTCGGTCAAGATCTGAAGATCTGCAGCTGCCATCTTCATAGTGTTCTTACAGCTGATGAGACCAAGTGTTCCCAATGGTCCCACAGAGGTGAAGAATTCCTTTCTTCTCCTTTCTCACACCTCATAACAAAACTCATCACAGTACAAATTGCTTTACACATCATTATTGCTACAGCTGATAGCTGCTTGTCAGCAATAAGTGTGTTAGCCACAACCAACGTTTGCCAGGGGACACACCACTTGCAGAAAAGTAGAAACCCCTCCGTTCTGTGGTGGCAGGGCATACTGCAATTGTACATCCTGTGCTGAAGGGCTAGGGTGATTCCACAAACAGCTCTGTGAATGCAGCCTGAAGTTGCTGCTGGTTGTCATGATGAGTTAGTTGTGCTAGATGTCCTCCAGAAGCAGTGTTCTGCCTGGGAATATACAGTGCCTGCTGTTTATGGGGCTGGGGGGGAGGGGGGGAGGACACAGCCTGCCTGTCTGTTAAAACAGCCAGCAGTGTAGGCACCTGCACTCACATTCTCCTTGTGCTGGTGGACAGACAGACAGAAAGTGAGGTGCCTCAAGAAGGACAGTGATGGCATGAAAAATCTCTTACCCCAGGTGCAGGAAAGACAAAACGGGTTTTATCGTGCTGTTTGCAGAGCCATTTCTGGAGCAACTCCTTTTTCTGAGACACATAGCTTCTGTCACTGCCAACACATGCTGCAAAGAAGTGTGCCCCAAGCTGGCTGTGTACCCGTCCAAAGGCAGGAGCCTGCATGCCCAGCAGCTCAGAAGCAGTGTGTCTGCAGGACAAATATACCGTTGCAGGTCAGGGTCAGGTACCTTCCTGGGACAACCTTTACTTGCTTCCCCACTACAGAAGAGGCCTGGAACTTCATGGATAGCTCCAGTTCTTTCCCTGACATCACCAGTGACCTCTCACTGCTCTTTGCTATGTCCCCAGTCACTATATTAACATTTTTGCTTCTAAACCATAGAATCATAGAATCATTAAGTTTGGAAAAGGCCTCTAAAGTCATCTAGTCCAACTGTTCACCTGCCACCAATATTGCCCACTAAACCATGTCCCTAAGTACCATATCTACATGTTACTTGGACACAAATTCTGTGCTATATTTCAAAGAACCCTTATTCTTTCCTTGCTTCATCTCCCAGCTGACAAATGGGAGCTCCCGTGCCCAGCAAAAGGGCTGTCTGCCACAGTACCACTCTCTTGCTGCTGCCTCACAGGGTGCCAGCCTGTCAGCAGAGCATCCCCCTCCCTGCCTTCCCTCTCTGACTCTTGTGTTCACACCACAAGCTGCCAGAACAGCAGGGACCCCTGGGGAGGTACCAAGACTGCTCACCCTTCTTCTCCCCCTCCTTCCTTTCTCCTGCCTCCCCCTCTTCTGCTGACTCCCTGAAGACATCTACCCACACACTGGGAGGGACACTAATGACATCCAGCCTGCCCTGTCACTGGCACACAATGCATGGCACCAATGTTTTGAGGGCACTGTCAGCCACTCCAGCAGTCCTTCCTTCCCTCCCCAGAGCCTTGAAGCCATCCAGCAACCGCTCGTGCTGCGTAGGAAGAGGAAAGATGGCATGAACCCCAGCTCTGTGCTGTGTTGTTGTGGACAGTTTGTCATCTTCACCTTGCTAAGCCAGGGTAACTGCCCTCGGCATGCTAGGAGAGGTGGTGCTTGCAAGCACTTAGGTGATGAAGTCCAACAGAGAGAGAGGACATCCTGCTGCCTGTGATGTCAAGAGACATCTCACTGTCAGGCTCATGTCCTTCCTTTCCATCCTTGCCTGTCCCTGCTCAGCTCCCTGCCCTGGTGAGGCACCTGCTCTTTCTTCTGCCCATCTCCAGAGGAACAAAAAGCTCTCTGCTTTAGTAAATCCTCAACTCCCAGCTCTCCTGGGCTTGGATGAGATAAAGAGCCTTGAATCGGGATTTGAACTGACTCCTCAGCTTGAAGATGTCTCACTTAAGGAGAAAGTCAGAGTAAATTAACCCTGATCTCCGCTCTCAACAAAATGCACCAGGTGATGAGGACTTTAGAGAGAAATAACAAAAGGGGCAGCAGACAAATCAGCTCTCCGAGCTGCCCTGAGAAGAGCACAACAAGCTCATGTTCTTAAGGCCAAAACCCTTCTCACTGTCTCTGTTGATCCCTTTGCGTCTTTTCTTCTATTGCCTCTACAGTCCCTCAGCAAAAAGCACAGCCATGGCCAACTAGCCCCAGAAGGAATTCCAAGAAAGGCCAGACCCTTGAGGATCCCACCTTACTTACCTAAGAGCGCAGACAGGAGCCATCTAGCCCCAGGAGTCTCTCTCCACAAGTGACCTACATTGAGGTCTTGGGAAAAAGAGCAGAACCTGAAAAACATATGGTGAAGCCTTCCCATGTTACTCTCCCAGCCTGTGACAAGTTGAAGCCTGAGGATTTCCCGAGCTGGATGCAGTCCCTCTGAATTTACTAAGCCTCCAAAAACATTTTTTTTTTTCTGTATTCCTCCTTAGCTCCTACTCTAACTGCACTGTAGTTGTGTATTACAGCTTCATACTCAGGTGCATTTCCAATGGAAAGAAATAAGGTAGTGAAAGACCCCAGTCCTTCACATGTGGGCTTGTGTATGCAGGGAGGAGGCTGCATGCTCCTCCTCCACACTCCTCTGCACAAATGAAAATGATGGGAAAGGCAGTAGCACTTGAGTTGGACACATGGGTCCAAACTAAATGGGAAGTCCATCTCTGCATTTGTCCACATTCGATGTGTCTGTACAAGACAGCTGGTGCGAACATCCCACTGTGAGAGTTTATGTGAAAAGTGACTCATAGGACACGTCCCAGGCTGTGAGCATGTGACCAGACCCCACAGGTTGCACACCATGTGCTGTGTGATGGCCAGCAGGACTGTCCACTGGGGAAACTTCCATCTGAATCAGCTGACAGCTGCTCTCTTGAGTTTCCTGGACACCAATAATGTTTTCCCTTTTCTAATCTCCCTGATGTAAATCCATTCACAATGAGTGCCTAGAGACTTTTAATTCCATCGGCATTAAACTCACTAAAACCTCTATTACCAAAAGCTTTTAGGATTTTCCTCAGAATCTACAAGTCAGGTTTGTAACATGACAGAACTCCACCTCTCTAGGGCGTCTGAGAAATTAATTTGTTCTTTCTAAATGCCAGGATCGCTGACCAGACATTCAGCGCATTCCCATTCCTGTTGGTAAGCTCCAGTTGCTGATCTGACATGGACATTCCCAGGTGCTCAGCTGTCTTCTGAAACATCAGTTACACTGTGAGATGAGCTCCCGCCTTGTAAGAGTAAAGAGGAGATCATCTGCCATAGCAAAGCAGCGCCAGAGTTTCACTGATGTGAGCACATTAAGAGCGGAGATGTCTCCTGCAGTGGTCCCTCGCTGCACCCACAGAGCAAAAGGACAGCAAATGCGTCACGGCACTGATGTTCACCAGTGCTGTAACAAGTGAGGAGGTAATGGGGTTTCATCTCAGAGCTGCACACAGCTCAGTGCTGTAAAAGCACAAGTACAATCCAGCTACACCTCAGCAGAGAATGTGGCTGGGTGCCAGGATGAGTGGAAGGTGGCGGAGTGGGGCAGACAGCTGTGAGTCAGTGAGTGAGGTTTTGAAGTGCTATAATACTCCAGAGATGGTGAGTTTATCGCTTGGCCCTGGGGGTTCATCGGTTGGAGTAAGGGAGCAGAGAGATGCAATCATCTCCTGATCCCGGAGGTCTTTTTAGGTGCTGTAATAGGGCCATGGTGATCAAGCCGTCTCTCAAGCCTTGGGGTTGCTGGCACGCAGCAGAGGTGACATCAGCGTCTCTCAGCCCCCGCAGCCCTGAGCTCCTGGATTCCAAAAGTGCTGGAGATGTTGCTTCAACCCCAGAGGTTCACAGGGGCTGGGATGATGTCAGCATTTCAATGCTGCCAAAGTTCCCTCTGGCAGTGCAGAAGACTTTATCCCCATGGAAAGGTGTGACAGTGACCCCAGATTTCTCAGTACTGGGACATGTGCCTGGCTGCCCTCACTCTATCCATATCAGCTGCAGTGGGTGTAGCTCTGAGCTATCCACCAAAAAAAAAAAAAAAAATCACAGTTCTAAGAATACAAGAGTGCTCAGGGATCCAGCCAAGAGCGGCACACAAAGATGATCCTCAGTGTTTGTTTTCCTGGCTTTAAAACATTTCCCTGTGCAAGGAGTCACTCCACTAACACCTCGTGGGCTGCCCAGGAAGGAAACATACTAATGAGGAACCTGCTACACATTTACAGCTAGAAATCAAACTCTGTATAGGCTGAAGCCAGCCAGTGAGTGGCTTCAGCATCCTGTATCATGTGTTCATTAAAAAAGTACCTCAAGAAATGAGACCATGCTCCTGGCTAGGGAACAGTGTAGAGCAGGAAAGAGGAAATTACTCAGCTCTTTTCACTGAAGAGTAGAGCAGATAATCAGGTAAGGTTTCAAAGTTTCTATAGACTCGGGGATTTCTCTCCTCCTTCACCCCCTACAGAATCTGGCTGCTGGGCTTCAGCTTGGCCTAGTTCATGGAAAGGCTGCAATACCTGGGTATCCTGGCACTTAGAATCATAGAATCATTAAGGTTGGAAAAAGTCTCTAAGATCTCCTAGACAGCCATCAGCCCACCCCCACCATGCCCATTAACTATGTCCCCAAGTGCCACATCCTTACAGTTCTGGAACACCTCCAGGGACCATGACTCCACCACCTCCCTGGGCAGCTTGTCCTCTTTTGGAGAATAAATTTTCCTTAATATCTAACCTGAACCTCCCCTGGTGCTTGGCTCAGGTGGGATATGAAAGCACAGGCAGTTCCCCAGTAATGTCTGGGAACTTTCCAGCTGAGGTCTATGACCTCAGGCAATTTCAAGGATTGATGCAGTCGCTGAATTTTGTGCGTGCATGTTGTTTGGTTTTCAACCAAGTTTAAGTCCACAGGATGAAAACTCTGCTTTACTATTGACATTGACAGGATTATACCAGTTTAGGTGAGGAGATAATGTGACTCCATTCTTCCCTGGCCTTATGAATGCTCCCAAACACAAGTGACGCTTGGAAGAGTCAGGACATAAGAAGAAGACCCCTGCTCTTGTCCGGCAGATATTATTAAGGTAAAGTGTACACTGGGGAGCAACCATACCAGAACAGAGATATCTATACTGAGTCTCATGGATGTCAGCACTAGTTTTTTTGGTGGAAAAAGTAGAAAAACTCAAAGCAGACAACTGAAAGACAATGTGCTCCTATCATCATTTTCCCATTGGCTTACAAGATAATATAGGCTCTGAGGACTAAACCTGAAGGTTCAGGCTCCAAAATTGGGCTTGTCCTTTACTAAAGCCCATTCGTGTACTTTTGCTCTCTTCAAAAATATACAAAAAAGAACACTATGAACCTTGCTAAATTCCTGTTTCTGACGTTATCTCATGACATAGCATTCCAAAGATGAACCATATGAATCACAAATCCCATGCATTTTGATTTCACTGAGCGTTCCCTCAGTCTTGTGTGATCAGGGTACCCACAAGTCTCAATTTTATTTTGTCCAACAGACACTTCTACTCTGCTGCCTAAATCCTTGCCTTCTCCATCAGATGTATTGAGAGTCTCATAGCTCTTCAAGAGCACTGTCTACCCACCATCTCCATAGCCAAAGGCTACCTTGCCTGTTCAAGAATAAGAGAACACAGAGTAGAGCTCTGCAATGAGCTCCCTGGCATCCTCCCATACTGGTACACTTCATTCAGGACTTTCTAGTTTGTCTCAAGGACTGCAAGACTGCCCTGCAATGCCCATCTCTTTGAATGTGTCAGCACTGTGTTTTGATCACCAGGGAGCAGCTCATTCGGTTTAACAGAGCTCTCTTTCCCCAGTGTTCCCCACAGCTCTTTCTGGCCTCATCTAACTCAATGATTTTGTCTCGTGCAAATTTTTGTACAGCGTATCTCTCCTCCCACCTTTCCACATCATTAAGCAATACATTAAATCACACAGGATTTGGAAGAGAACCTGGAGGCCACATTAACCTCTTGCCGTGGTGAAACTTGTCTGTTTAATCCCCTCATTCTTTCAGTCTCTTACTCACTTTTTTGATCTATGTCAATATTTTGTCTCTCACCGACTACTTAGCATCTTTAGTAGCTCTTGTATAGGATCTTTCAAAAGCCTTTTGGAAGTCTAAATACATTATATCAGTCGGTTCTCCTTTATCCACTGCTTTATTGACACATTCAAAGAGTTGTAGGAGATTAGCAAGATGCAGTTTTCCTCTGCTGAACCCGCGCTGGTTAGGCTCTATCAGACCACAATCTTCCAGATGTCTTCAGTGTTGCTTTTTAATTATAATTCCCACCAGTTTCCCAGATACAGATGCAAAGCTTACTGATCCTTAATTCCCCAGATCATCACTGGAGCCTTTTTTTAAATATAGGTACAACATTTGGTCTTCTGCAATTCCCCGAATCAGTAGCTTTTTTTTTTTCCACAAGAGATTGCATATTTTTGTTAGCAGCTCAATCACTTAAGCTCCTTCCAAACTCTCAGATTTAACCATCTGGACTTGATAACTTATTGTTCGGGGAAGGGGGGGGAGGTTTCGTGGGAGGTTTTTTTGTTGTTATTTTTTCAGGATTGGCTTTGTCCCAGCACCCATTATTCTGCCAGCATAGTTTCCAACAGTTCCTTATCTAAGCAGATACGGAAGGATCTCACAAACACTGTTGGTAGGGACGACCGATATAAGAGAAATGATAAGAGAATTCAGCTCCCCAGCAACATCCTAAAAATGGAGATACTGAGTCACTTTAAACACAGGAGGTGACTGGAACTGATCAGTGTGAGTTTTCTTGGATAACTTCCACCCTGTTCTGACCGACCAGGCCAGTTTTGCTCATTTGTTTGGGTCTCTCACTAAATAGTGATTTCCACCTTGACCCCAGAAGATTCAGGGCAGAAGCAGAGCTAGCTTTATTATGCACAGCCCGTGGTGCAACAAAAAGAAAGCGACCTCAGTGCTGGGGGATGCATGAACCTGGGAGGAGATGAAAACCAGTGAGGATGAAAAGAAGTAAATCAGAAGGTGAGCAGAACAATGCAGGGCTGTTAGCTCCATTGATTGCCTTTCAACTATGATTCAGCCCCAAGACATGAAATGCAACGGGAAATGCTGGGGAACTCAAATAAGTAGCTCCATTATATGTGTGTTTCCCTCTTTGTGCCAGGATGGTTCTCGATAACTATCTCCATGCTAGCTAGCTATAGAATGAGAGAGTTCAGCTCAGGGCACAGCCCGATGGCCCTGATGCACCACTGACTTCAAGCCATGTGACCCATTGGTCCCACAACACACAAATAGGGAGGAAACTAACAATAAGCAAAAAGCAGCTACATGGTTGTGTCCCAGATACATCACAGCGAGCATGTGCCCAGCTGCAGGCACATGTTCACACATTCACCTGCAACACCATCTGTAAACCAACAGCAGCAGTAAAGCTTCTGAAAGCTTTCTGCAGACTGCTCTCAACAGAAATCACTGAGAATAGCAGTAGAAAACCTATCTACACCCTCTGTCAAGCCTGGTATATACCCCAATTAACTGATGGACCCCTAGAATCACAGAATGGATTGAGGTGAGAGGGACCTCAAAGATCATTGAGCCCTGTGATGATCATGGCTGCCACCCATCAGCTGAGGCTGCCTAGGGCCCCATCCAACCTGGCCTTGAATACTTGCAGGAATGGGGCATACTCAGATCTATTTTGCAAAAGAGGAAAAGAAGCTCCTATAAAACCTCTCTCCTTTATTTGCTGCTGTTCAGTTCTCAAGGAAGATATTAATGGGGCAATTGCAGAGCAAACTCAGCCTCGTGCAGCTGGCTGAATTCACTCCTTGCAGCCGCTGCCTATGTGAGGTAATGTGGCCATAAATATTTCTCAGAAGCAGCCCAAAGGCAAATTGCATGCTCACATGTATCCTAGGGAGTCTGTGGACCCCTCTGAAGCTCCACTAACTCCAGCTCAGAGCAGGGGCATTCGCATCCATGCCCTCAGGGACAAGGAAGGGGAAGAAGAGGCCACCTCCCACTACCCCGCACAAGGCCTGTGCCTGCATCCTGCCCCACACATCAAGCCTTCCCACAGCTGGAGGCATGAAGGCAGCATGTATCCCACCAGCTGCTCCACCTCGCAAGGCTGAGCTCCTCTGTCACACGTGTGCACCATGGGGCTGTCCCCATCCACCCAGCCATGTCCGAGCAGTGGGATGATGGAGCCGGGGGTGCCTGGATTGTCCCCCTGCCTGTCATAGCCTGTACCAGGGTTCCCTTGGCTCCTGTGACACCCAAGCCATAGCAGCTCAGGGAGGCCCAGCCAAGAGGCCCACCCTCCGCCGATGAATCCCCACTCTGTTTCCACAGTGACAAGCCACAAGCTCCCTTTCTCCTCCCAAACAAACGGATGCTTGAGTGCATCACCACCTCGGCCCTGGCACACAGCACCCGGTCATTACAGATTCTCCTCCAGCTTCCAGCTCCACACGATGGTCAGCACACAGCCAGACCAGCAAGGAGCCCACAGGCTACATGTCTCTGTCCCCACAGCACCCCTCTCTGCAGCCCTAAAAGCAGCCCACCCCGCTTAATGGTAGAGGAAACCAAGACACAGCACGGTTACCTCAGTTGGCAGCAAGGCACTGCTCAACAGCCCCTCAGGAGAGTCAGGCCACCAGGCAGAGGACATGCTTGTTGCTCTAGGGTCTCCCTGAACGTAGTGTGGGGCTAGGAGAGGTTGACTTAGAGAGCTGGCTGTTAGCCCCACTGCTCGGTTCTCCTTGAGGCACCAAGGAGATGAGAGCTGTTGACACTCCTGAAAGGAGAGGAGAGGTTCCTGGAGTGAGGTGAAGCTTGCTCCCTGTTTAAACTGCAGTTCAACTCCCTTTCATATCAGCTCACTGGACAGGAGGGACTGAACCAGGCCGGCTGCAGCATGTAATTAATTGCATCTGTCAAATTTGTCAGCGCACACATGGTCTAGAACACGTGAAAGATGTGGAAGGACAAACAACTCTGGAGCCAGCACCAAGCTAAAGCGGTGCAGACAGATAACACCCACTGCAACATAAACCTTGCCAGCAGAGAGTTAAGCCAACATTGTTTTCTAAACAAATCTGAACCGGTGGAGTGAGTTCATATTGGATCAGCATTTTCCAACATGTAGCCGCAGCAGTTTTGACCCGACACCAAGCTCCCTAGAGCTGGATTTATTGTCTGTCCACCCTGAGTCCCTGCCAAAGTCATGCCCTGAGAGGGCTGAGGAATTTAACCAATGCCAGAAAGGCTCCATCCAGGAGGAGCTTGCGTTCTGTAAACTCCTCAATAACGACACCAAACATGACGGTGCGGTCACACTCCCTGCCATTCCCCAGCCATGAGAGACACATCAGTAGCACCATGGTCCCTCCATCACCTGCAACACATGGGCACTCATGCACGCTCAGGCTGGCGGGTGTGAATCACGGGGGAAAAGATCACTTGGCGGTGTTGTCAGCTGGCAGCAACATCCAGGAGCATCAGCCCTGCAGAGCTCCTGTATGGTGTGCTCCAAAGGAGGGAAGGATGCTGCTGAGGAAGGGACAGGCAGCACAGAGGTACCCCAAAAGAGGAACAGCCAGAGAGGAGTGGTTGGGGAGGTGATGGGGTGGACAAAAAGGAGGTGCCAGCAATGGGCATGTGTGGGAAACAGTGCAGCCCCAATATCTGACTCAGAAAAAACGAGGAGCATCTGTGCTGAGCCTGAAATCGCAGCCTGCTACATATGAACCCCCAAACCTCCCCTCCCAAAGCTGCTCACAGGGCCTGCCCAGACACAGGGAAAAACAGCTGCTCTTCACTCCATTCCCTTCCTCACGCTACAGCACAAAAATAGAGCATGGAAGTAGCACAGCTGATCGTCCTGTCTTCCCCAGTATGAAAGGGCACTTGAAGGCACTGCAGGCAGTAGGGGCCTGGGCTTTGCACCCCAAATTGGGTCACATTGGGCACAGGGCCCCTCTGTTATATGTGCATGGCAAGTGCCATTCCTGGCTTATGAAACACATGGGCTCCATCAGGAAAACCTCCCTTGCTGCCGGACAGGAGCACCAGGGGTTAGCAGATAAGTAGGGACAAAGAGCATCCAAAAACAGTACCAAGCTGGGCTGGGTACCAAAGGAGGGATCGGGTTGGCAACTGGAGGCCAGCACCCTCCTCAATTAATAGGTTTGCCCAAAATACCAGCAAGCTGAAGCAGGAGGGTTAAACCTTGCCTGCCCCACAGCCAGCGGTGTGATGCCCACTCCTGCTTTGCCGCAGGATGCAGCCCTGAGGGGACCCAGGCTGTGCTAGGTCGGAGCAGCTGCCTCCTCCTCCACCTCTCTGCAGCATCATCCCAGCTGCCCCTTCTCCCCACAAACCAGGAATGGGGAGGAAAAATGCCACAGGGAGGGTAGTGGGCAGGTGTGTGCAAAGGCAGAATGGCAAAAGAGGGGACCGTGCAGAGTGACCCCACTGCATTCCCTCCTATCATGCTGCAAGCCTGCACACCCCATAGAAAGAGGCTGGAGGGGACAAGCCCCAAACTGCTGGGATTTTGGGATGGATGGAGAAGCCCCCACCTCTCCCCTCCCTCGCACCTCTGGGGAAGAAGCAGGAGGGAGATGTGGGCGTCCGTGACAGGGCTCGCTTACCTCGCGGTGCCGGGGAGACACGGTTGCATGGGGGGTAAATCCACAGCTCTGCTCTCCCAGTTTTGGCAAGGGCCTCTTTGCAGTCACATCCAGGAGTGGCCTGTGGGTAGGTGCTCCAGCTCACCGCTCAATCGAAGCTGCCATGGATTCATTGTGAGAGACTTTGCTTTCTGCGAGGAGCGGAGAAAAGGGAGGAAAAAAAAAAAAAAACACCAGCTTAAGACTTGGAGGCTAGATTCACTTCTTTCTTAGGTTTCCAATGGCAACTGAATATACCACAGATGAAGATCCAGTGTGTGTGTGTGTGTGTGTGCGCGCGCGAATGTGCGTGTGTGGGAGGGACGGAGTGATGCACAGCTGCTGAGTCCACAGGCAGCGTGGGGTGCGAGCGAGCCGGGGCGGATCAGCATCGCTGGAACAGGCAGCTGGACACGGGCATCAGAGCAGACAGACAGACAGATGGAAAGGGATTTGAAAGATGGAGAGCGGGCAGCCTGAATCCTCAAGAGCTGAGCTGTCCCACGGGTACAAAACAGAGACAACATCTGGGTGCAGGGCAAAGCACCTGGATGATGATCAGACACACAGCCTCTCGCCCCTGTGTGCCCCCACCACGGTCAGCCTGCTGCACGCACACTTGTATCACACTTCTCACACACTGCCGTGTCACCTTGCACAGACCCCCAACAACTCAGGCCCTTTGGAGGGAGAGGTGCTGGCTTCCCCTCCTGTGTGTCCTGCACTGGGGTTGCACAGCCACATTGCATGCCTATGTGATATTTCAGACAACCACATCAGCTGCACCCAGCCTGTACCGCCGCTCAGGAGCACACAGCAAAGGCGTTTCTGTACGGTCCAGTGAACACTGCCCCTTGCACAAACGCATGCTGAATACCTGCACATATCTACCCTACACAAACACCTGACTGCTTACTCATGATTTTCAGTGCACACGAACACATCATTTGACAGACCCATCTCTTTATCTACCAGCAGAAGCAGCGCCAAATACACACACACACACGTATTTATATCAGTACGAGAAGTACACCAGTATATCACCATGAATACATCAATAAGAAAACAATAGCACATAAAACACCCCAACTCATTTAGGAATATAAGTCAAGCAAGCACCACTGGCTGCACCTCACACACAAATATACTGTGCTTACAAATTGCCTGCAGCGCACAAACCGATAGCATCAGACACTGTTACCTACCTAACTCAGCCCACGCAGTGGCATACCATCCTTCTGGATCCTAACCGCTAGCCCCAGCATCATCAAACACCAGCCATATTCTGTCACATGGAAAGCACAAATACTCGTCAACATCCAGCACAGGCAGGCAAACACAAACTACACATGAAATGCAGACAGCCAGCATTACTCACCTCCCCTCCCAAAAAAAATAAAATAAAATAAATACAACATCCTTGAAAGTTAGGAAGCTAGAAATCACTCTTGAGACCACTTCAGTGTTCTGTGCACCTGCACACATACACACCAATGGCACGTTGACTCTGTCCTTGTCTCCCAGCTCTTCATTATTTGCACTTTCTCCAGTTCTACCAATTCGTTCCATCACCTCTCACCGAAGCCCACATAGCTGTCCACTGACATGGGCTGCAGCTCCTGGGGACAAAGTCACTGGAGCAGAAACTGCAACAGCATCCAAGCCCATCCCTCCTCTCTTCCTCCTTCCTACTGATGTGCATAAAATGCATGCAAAGAAGACTGCAAGATCCCACCAGCCCAGAGTGCTCTGAAATTGGGTGATAGTGCCATTAGGTGACAGAAGTGCAAAACCTCAGCATGGTGAAAGAGCATGTGAACCCCTATGGGATGGAAAGACCTGGCCTGTTCCCTCAGGACCTCCTGCAACCAGGAGCAGGTCATTCCAGGGTGCTACCTACTCACACACATGTTCTCCAGTTTCCACAACCCTTCACAAAGCATCTCCCAGCCTCCTTGCCACCACGTACAAATGCATTTTTCCCCACCATTATTCATTACTCCCCACTGCCCGAATCCACATACTTCACACCTCCCTCCAGAGCCTTCCCTCCTTCCCGTGCACACATGGCACACACCTTCATGCAGCAGCATTTAAAAACAACAGGGAAATCCTTAGCACCACCTTAACCCATCCAACTGCTCCCTCTTGCCCTCTCAGGTTGGTTGTTAGGAGGAAGAATTTCTTCTTTTAAAGAGTAGTGCTGCAGTGGCACAGGCTGCCCCTGGAGGTGGTGGGGTCACCATCCCTGGAGGTGCTCCAGAACCGTGTGGATGTGGCACTGAGTACACAGTCTGTGGGCACAGTGGGGATGGGCTGACTGTTGGATTGGATGATCTTAGAGGTCTTTCCCAACCTTAATGTTTCTGTAATTCCATGATTCTACCACCGCCTCTATTCACTTTTCAAAAGCGCTTGCAAAGGAGCACAGATTTTCTCTCCATCATCTTAACTTGGTCCATGCTCCCGGGCAATTCAGCCTGCCAGCAATGATGTTTCCTCTCCGTTGTGCTCGGCTATACCTGCACGCCTCTGCCCACAAACATCAATTGTGCATTACAGGAAATGAATAATGCAGGCTGAAAGGGGACAAGCGAGAGCTTGTTGGGCCTCAGCAAGGCACATGTACAGAGAGGAGCAGAAAGGAGGTTGCTTCATTTTATCAAAGCTAACAGATGCTGCTGAACCTGGAAAAGCCACAACAGCCTTAAGTGCTACTTGGGTTAAAGCACTGTCATGAGGGCAATTTAAAGAGGGCTCTGGACTCAGGGTTTCTAATACTAGCTGAGAGGTGACACAAAGGCATCATGTGTCGGTAGGCAAGGAGGATCTTCATTGCTAAGATACTTAGCACCGAGCTAAGCAGCCAAAGAGAGCTGTCAGTTGAAAGGGAAACAAGCATCCTAAACTGACCTCCAAACCATCTGCTCCTGTGCTTCGGGGGCATGGAAGAAACATCGCAACTGGCTGAACAAACAGCAGAGAGAGAAAGGCGAACAGGAACGAGAGGTATGTGTATGTGTGTTTGCATATGTATGGTGTTCATCTTGTTCATTTCCAAGGACGTGTTTTGCTACGGTCTGATTTTGGGTGGTTCTGTGTGGAGCCAGGAGTTGGGCTCAGTGATCCTTATGGGTTCCTTCCAACTTGGGAGGTACCATGATTCTGTGATCTGCACATGTGGCAAGCACAAAGCACAGAGACCGGAAAGCTGCAAAAATGTGCATCTGTCAGCATGGCTATGAGTGAGCCTATACACATGGGACAATGTTGATAGAGGACAACAGGTACAACCTGGTGCCATGTGTACACATGGGTATGCAGGATTCATGGGGGACAACATGTACTCTGAGTGTTCGTGCCCATGTGTGTGCGGGACTGTTTCCTATGGGCAGCAGCTATGTGCTCACTGATGTGTTCCTGCACATCCGCAGCCTGAACATCCCTGTGGATGCAATGCTATGAGTACACTCAAAGCTATGCTAAGTGCATGTGCTGCGTTCCCACCAGGTACATTCATGTTCCTGGAGAAGGCATCCCTCTCTGGGTGGAAGAGACCATCTATCTCTTGCACTGACTCTCCTCGGGGCCTCTGCTTCTACTTTCTTGCTTTCCCTCTATTCCCCTTCCTTAGTGGCAGCAGTCTGCCCTGGGAACTGACTCCCTCACAGCATCATGCAGCAAGGGACCCCCTTCCTTGGAGTTCCCTGGTATCTTCCTAGATCAAGTGTCAGAAGAAGGAAACCTTGCTCAGCAATCTGAGCTGAACCTATTCCCTTCAGTGTCCTTGTGACCCCTTGCTAGCCCTCAGGATCTGCATCACAAACCTCCATCCAAACTCTGAACTTCCACCACAAACCAGACCTGAGGTTCACATCCAATCCCTAGACCATGCAGAGCTGATATAGCCCAAGTAGGACAGCTCAAGGTAACAGAGTAAGGAAACAGCAGAACAGTGTCTGAGAATATAAACAGACTCCTGACTGACTTTCAGTTCCCCAGCCAGCATCACCCACAACTGGGTTTGAAGGGTATTGAGCAACCTCCTGGCTGGGATCCAAAGCATGGAAACTGCCCACTGAAGGACCTCCTGGATCACTGGTCCTTTAATAAGAAGCCCCAAAGCCATTTCTTTATTCCCTTAACCAGTTCTTCAGATCACTACCTTCCTCCCAAGTACCCTACCCTGAGCTCTGTATATTTCTCCCAGAGCTGTTCTAAATTACTCCCCAAATTGAACTGCAAGCAGGCAGCCTCCATTTCTGGCTTTGACTTTGCCTTGTGTCCCAGTCTGCTCCTGTTCCCTCTGGAGAAATAAACTATCACACAGGAACCAGATGTGATAAAGCAGCCACCTTCCCCAGAAGCTTCACGGGCCCACAGCAAACTGTGGTTCCATCCAGGCCCAAGATCTCACATTAGTCCTAAAAATGGAATCTAACACTTAATCTCCATCTCTTTTGCCTTCACTAAAATCCACAATCTGTTATAATCCAAACTTTACCCAACCCTATATGCTGAAATCCTCTAAACTCGTTGTCGCCTCCTTTAATTTATTTCAAGGTTTCTCTAAAGAAGGACCCAGCTTTTCACTCTGTTGTTCACCAGCAAGGCAACAAAATTCTCTGTGGCAAACCCTTTCCAGGCCAGGATCTTCTAATTATTTGGGGGTTTGATATTTTTTTCCCCAAGAGAGGATCCCTACGTTCAGCTAAGGCAGTTTGGGTGACCTTTTCACTGCTGGAAGTCACCACTAGGTGAAAAAAAAACGCTTTGCCTTAATATTCAAGTGCCCATCAAAAACAATCCCCACAGCCAGCCAGGGCTCCCCATGTGCAGCAACATCAGCATCTCTGCTCCTGTCTCAGACTGAAGCTCTTCCCTCACCTCAAGCCCTGCCCCTTTCTCTTTCCTCCTCATCTTCTCTCGCTTTCCCCACAAGCAGCTCCTGCCCTGCAGCATCCCCGCCTGAAGGTCCCCGCTGAGCACGCAGAGCAAGCCCCTGATTACCATTCAAGCTGGATACTCATTAGGCAGAAATGCCCCTCCAGGAGATCCATTAACAGTCCGTAAGGTTAACTTAATCCAGCCAGTCTTGTGTGGTCTCTGCCCAAATTCCCAATTGCATTAACAATCCTGAGTCTTAATTAGCATGTGAGGCAGAGGTGGCATTATTAATGGAGATAATACTGAGCGTTAAGAATAAACAGGACAGACTGGCTCGCTCTCCCCCACCATGCATGCAAATCCTCTTCTGTGCAGAAACTGCATGAGTATCCCCCATGGGCAGTACACATGGGCTGGGGTGTTCTCAACCAACAGAGAGCCCAAGGACACGCAGCCAGGATGGCAGAGGACAGCAGAGAGGAAATGGGGTCTTCTTCTCTCCCAGAGGGACCCATCAGCTGCTGGAGAGAATAATGGCAAGGGGAATGCTTGAATCACAATGTTGTGTGTATGCACATAGGATAATGTGAGGGGCATTGCCCTTGAATGGAATGTGCAAGGAGAGCGTCTGCCTAGTAGTGTAGCTACTAGAGTGCAGCTGATGGGGACTGCAGTACCTGGCTGTAAATGGGGAAAGTGTTACTCACAAGACTTCTTTCTGGGCAGCCTGGTACAGGTGGCAAAGTCCATACCCGCTCTCACCCTAGGCAAAGCCATTTGTTTCCTAAAGAGGAGATGCCCCACCTGAGAGGAGAGCATGTCAGTGGCCACAAACATTTTGGGGCTGCATGTTGCAGCGTGGAGCTGTGCAAGGGGAGGTTATGCATAGTGTGTCTGCCCTTCTACAAACGCACCGGCATGACGCTCTCTTCTAGAACTGGCTGCCACGAAAACATAAAACAAGAAGGGGAGAAAAAGCCAAGCAAAAGAAGAACATCCATTTTGACCATAGCTTGCAGAAGTTGAATGCCCACAGGGCAACCATGCATTGAGCATGATGCAGTGCCTGCATGCCGTGACCCTACAGCACCCACCAAGCAGCAAAGAACAGTGCTGCAGTCTCAGGCACGGCATCCATCCAGCTGCCTCCACCCACCCAGAGGCACAGTGGGTGGCAGGCAACAACAGAGGCCCTGAGCAGAGCCCAGCTCTCCCAGTTCCCAGCACATTGAGCTCTGGCTCCCTCAGGCCCACCAGCCAGCCCCTGCCAAATCCATTTGTCCAATCTTGTGCTTTCTACTAATCCTGTTGAGCCATCCTTTAAGTTGCTCTCAGGCAGAGATAAAAAATGCAGTTCATGCCTTAAGATGCTTCCCCCGACCTTGCTCAATTCAAGATAAAGGGCTTTGATTTAAAAAATTACGGTGGGGGTCTGTCATTTATCCATCCCATGGATTAAAGGAAGGCAAACAGAGGCATGAGGTGCAGCTGGTGTTAAGTGAGGAGACACAGAAGGAAAGAAAGTTTACATCAGCATGGAGGAGCAGGCAAAAGAAAGGGAAGGATGGAAAATTAAAAGAGTAGGCAGAAAAATACATTCTCCCTCATCATCTCTACTGTTGATTACTAACATAAGAGCCTTACTTACATACACCTAGTCTGTTGCAACATGTCTCTCCACTTTCTTTCATCTACTCAGAATAGTAGTTTTCTTCTATAGCAGATGTCCAAATGGCTATGGAAATGTACCGTCTTCCTCTGTACCCTGCAAAGTCATTAGGTTATTTCACTCTCTCACAGACTCTATAGGGACCTTTTTTTTCCTATAATGAGCCCATTTCCTCCCTCTGAACTTATTTTGTTTGAAGAATGCTCACAAAATGGCTGGTGTTCCATTTTCATTCATCTTTTCCCCATTAGCTGGCTGAGGGTCTTGTCTAACCAGTAAAACAAGAAAATCTTAATATCAGCAAGGGTTTTGTCACTAAGTTTCTCAGTATGCTTTAGAAAAATCTAGTCCTCATCTGGGAGTTCACCCTTGGGCATCTCTTTCAAATGGTCAAGTTTTTCCTGTGCTGTGCTTGGGTCTAAAATCCTTCTCACACATAGACTGTGCTCTTTTATTCTCCTCCCACTCTGCTCCACTGCTCGTCACACCACTATGTCCAATCTCTATTTTCCCAAGAAACTCCTATCTACAAACTAAGCCACCATAAATCATCCCTTTCCTCTCCGCTGATCGGGACAGAGTCCCAACCAGATCTCCATCACCTCTGGTCTCTCAGTTCCCTCACCTGCTCCACTTTGATTAATCCCAACTCCTGCTTGTACTGAACACTACTGCGTATTCCCAGAGAAGCTATTCCTACATCCCAAGGTCCACTTAAACTTTCCCTTTCCATTTTTTTCTTTTTTGTTTTCAAGTCTCCATAGTGCCCTGCCCTATCTTTTCTTAATGGTCTCAGGCACCTTCAGATGATTCAAATTCCCCTTCCAGCTTCTTCTCCTCTTCTTACACCTCGTCCTTCAGCTGACATAGAAGCTTTCACTTGTGTGGGATCTGGGATGTCTCATCCCTGTGACATCATATCAAAACTCTGCTAGCAATGCCCCATGGCTTTCTGCCACTACAGAGTTGCTCTGCTGTGGCCAAGGGAGAAGCAGAAAGAAGAAAGGAGTACTGGAAAAGAGAATATAGAGATTGCAGTTTGAGAGAAATGTGTAAAACCCACACGGGAAGGGTAAAGGGACAGTCGGATATTTCTTCCCATCTAAGAAACAGGAGTCATGAAATTAAGTCAGAAATTAACAGATTCAGGACAAACAAAAGGAGCTGTTTCATAGCATGCTGCATTTTTTAAACTTCCAAACTTCCTGCTGTAAGTTTTTGTGGATATTAAAACTCAAAAAGTAGTTGAAAAACTCAATAGAGGTATAATATCCATACAGATGTAAGAGGTGTACAGCCTTCTAAGACAAGATACATCAGCCCACATCATTGGGGCCTGAAAGGGAGTTCAGAGAAAGTGTTCCTATGTAGTTGTCCTGTCCTCAGGGTTTTACTTCTGGGAATCCTTTCTTAGCTGGTCCAATATCCCCAACAGAAATATTGGACTGGAAGGATCTCTGGCCTGGCTTAGCAAGGTCCTTCCCATATCTCTGTGGCTTTTGGATGTCTTGAGCAAATAGGAGCTATGAGTATCATTTTGGGACGTTCTTATTGGAAATGGATGCACAAGAGAGCAAAAAACAGACATCATTCCAATAAGAGATTTTTCCCCTTTCCCCTAGAAGCTGGAAGCAGATGTGAAGCCTTAATCTCAACCAGTAGGGATTCTTGCAGGGGTTAACATTTGTTCTTGGGTGCTAGTCCCTTCAGGAAATGTTTCAAACTGTAAGACCAAATTTCCTTTCCCTGTTGATAAACACAGAGTCCTTTCAGCAGACCATCTGTAACAGGGCCAACCACCCCTTGAATTTCCTTCCATTTTCCTGACCTGTCTATCACACAATTCACAGCAGCCTCTCCACACTAATCCTTTTATTATGATCTGACTCAATTTTCCTGGCCTGTGACTGCAATGGGGAAAAAAAAAAAGGAGGGGTGTTAATCCTTCTGACCTTGTTGTCCCAATTTTGGGCCATCTGTGGCTAGGGAGTCAGAAGAGAGAAGAATGATCCTCCCCACCCCACTGTCCCCATGCCAAATCATCTTTGTCCAGAAAGAGGGATCCACTCACTGTGAAAAGTTTAGCTTGTGTTCTCCTAGAAGGCTGTTGTGAAAAAAAAACCCTTTTCACCCCAGACACTTCCTACAGGATTGCTTTCTAGGCAATCTATCCATCCAGAAAGGTTGGGAAGAAGAAACCAATAGTGTTCTCCTCCTCCATCAGATTCTGATCACACACTCCTGTACCACCTCTCTGCTCCCTCAACAGCAGCGTCTGCAGGTTCTCCACAACAGTGAGACAAGGAACCAATAAAAGGCGAATGACAATCAAACCTCTCTCAATTTTTCCTGGCAATCTTACATGTGAAAAAGTGGCCTTGGTCACACCACCTTCATCAGTGGCTCAGCCTGTCTTGCTCCCCTCCATCCCTCTCCACCACCATATAATTCCTTGCTGTAAGCAGTTGCATATCCCTAAACCTGCCAAATTATTTCATAGTTGATTGGAGCACTCACATCAGGAAGCTTGAACATGTCCTCCAGGCATTTGCCCCTTTTCTCAGACTTTACCTCTGCCCATCCTTTGCCACCTCTAATAGTCTTCTCATTTTCTTGATGTTTAGAGTCCTCAAATACTTGTAAACTGATATCATGACATCATTTATCCAAGCTCTAGCTCTAGCTCTACCTATTTAGTTCTTTCAGTATCTCTTTATAAGACCCTCCCACCCTTTTATCGTTTTGTTGCTTTTCACTGAATTCACTCCAACTGATCGCCCTCCTTCATCTACAGTCTGAATGCCAGGTTTTCCAGACTGGTCTGACTAAAGCCTTGGAAATAATATGAATTAGACCTGCCCAGTGCTTTGAAGCTCAATGTTTCTGAATGTACTTGAGTACACAGGTGTCTGTATACACGAGAGGATAGGACTGACAAAGCCTAGCAGAGAAAAATGTTTTTCACCATGTTCACAGACACACATGTTCTTAAGCATACACCAATGCTCCCAGAGGAAAGAGCTCATGGAGTCCTCATAGGAACCTAAAAATACGCAGGGAGCTCTGACCCATCTGATTTACAGACTGAGATCATGAGTCACAGCAAGAGTGAAGACAAGGCAACTGGTAGCCTGTACATCATCCCAGGACACAGTCTGTCATGCCTCCAAAGGTGAATAGCTTGTCACCAACACCACTCAGAACCAATGTGGGTGCTGGGAAACACAGAAGGGAAGGGATTTTCCCACAAGCCTGTTGTAGCAGATCTGCAATGCCATGACCCTCTCCCCACGTCATGCTACAGATTACCCTTCCCCACATAAGTATCAGCTCCATCTCTCTGCTATCAGAATAACTGACACCCACAGGAGTCAAGACCAGCCATAGCTTTGTACAAACAGTTCTTCCCCTACAGCTTACCAAGACCAGATAAGTATTCACTTTGTATGTGGAAGTCTCTGCACAGAGAAAAACCTGGATTCCTGACCACAGACACTTCATCTCACCTCTGAGAACTTCACATGGGACCATCAGCTCCACAAAGCATAGCCTGAGCCTAAACTCTTGGGCAAAATGCTGAAAAACTGGAAATACACTCCTGGGCTGAGGGCAGATGGGAAGGCAAGACCCCAGAACACCCTTGGGTCCATACAGAACCATGGATGATGGGCGTCACCTTCCATGGTAGGTCAGATTCTGCTCCAGGGTTTTGATCCTATGCCTGTCTCTGTGACTTGTGGTGTCATGCTATAAAGCACTATGTTGCCACTGTGTTTACCCAAACCAGGTCTGCCTGGGAACTTCAAAGTCTCCTTGCAATCAGCAACGACTTTCTCACAAATCCTTGGGATCATTCACCTCCACATGGCTCCTAATGACTTGTTTCCAACCCCTTATAATGCCACTGAAAGTGACAACTGCCCTCCCCTCCTTCTGGACCTCAGCTGGTCAGCTGGAACTGGCTTTCCTCTTGGCTTGGAAGTATTGAGTAAATGAGGTCATTTCTCCTCAGCGACACAGAATCATTTGGTCAGTCCTATTCACAAGCAAGCAGTTCCTCTCAGGCAATGGCCAAGTACCTCCATGCTCCCAGGGGACACAAAGTCTCCTGTCATCACTATTCTCTTAAAGAGGAGCTCATGGGACAGCAAAGTGAAGCACAAAGCTGCCCCACTGGATGGAGAGCACAGGAAAGCCAGGACACAGACTCAGCTCCAATAACACAAGGCAGGAATTGCTGCCAGACAATAGAATTATTAGAATCATTAATGTTGGAAAAGACCACTAAGCTCATCCAGTCCAGCTGTCAGCCCATCACCATCTTGTGACTTAAACAACAACAGCAGACCCACAACAGCAGTCCTATGGTACTGTCGCCTCCCAGCAGCCAAGCTGGACAATCCTATGGGCATAACCCATGGTGATATGCAGCTCCTCCCATACCCACACACAGCCCTCACTGCTCGGGACACTACTCCTCTCAGAAGGAAAAAATAGAAGCACCTCTGCTCCCAGACTGAGCTGCTCCTGTTCTGCCCTGGTCCCCAGGTATGACTGGGGGCTGCAGGTTTGCCTGAGGGATGTCACATCCCTTCCCCAGAGCTGAGTACATCTCCTCTGCCTTCATGAGCATGAGGACAGAGATGTTCCCATATCTCCTGTACTAATATAATGAACAGCTTTGTCAGAGCCCACGCTTACTGGGGACAGAAGGAAAAAAAAAAAAAAAAAACAATATTTGGGCTAAGGGAGAGAGCAACCAGGTCTCTCTTTCCCAGCAGTTGTGCTGATATTTTGTGACACGGCTGCTGACAGCATCAGGAGGTTGCAGCGGGCCCTGATGTGACCACAAGCTTTTTTCCCAGGTGGGCAGCACGCTCCGCCACTTGCGAGCAGGGTCAGACGAGGCAGCTGCACCCTGCCTGGAGCCGCATCTGCCTCCTGACACGACCCAGGTAGGAATAACCAGCACATCCACATCGCCCTCCCTCCTCCCTGCCTGCGGTTCTACCTTTCTGATTTTAACTGCAGGCTTCCCCATGGCCCGAAAAGCCCCTCCTAACACCCCTCTGCTGTATGCGCCCTCCCATCCCTCCAAGCAGCTCCCACTGCACGACGTTGCTTTGCACCAGCTCAGACAACACGATCCCAAATGCCCACATCTCCTGGAGCTGGGCAAAGAGAGGGAAAGGCCATGCATCTGCGGCTGCTGTCTTGGTTTTGGGTGGGAAGAGAGAGATGGAGGAATCTCCCTGCGTCCCGCTTTGGGTTTTATGCCCTGAAAGGCAACCCCCATTGCAGGGGGAAATAACAAGACAGGGAGGGTGGTAGGTGGGGAAAGGGCTGGGGAAATCAGTGGGGTCATAGCGGCTGCTTCTCACCCCCGGCACCGCGGCAGAAGCCCTCCAGTCCCTGCAGTTCCCTCACCGCTGCTGGTACAGAGGGGGGAGGTGGGAGGGGGGGGCTGTATTTAAATATATTAATAATGCATGCTCTATGCAAATGATGGTTCCTTGGAATATTATTGCATTAGCAATGGAGCTGGGCTGCATTTCCTCAGACCTAGCAGTGATGGGGTGCATGGAGACGGGGCAGAGGCAGGAGGATGGGGGTCACCCCAATATCCTCACAGTACCTCTTCACTCCCTCCACCCGGCACCCCCACATCACATACTCCCCATGTCCTCCCACCTCCTGATGCATGACAAATACCTTGGCTCACAGCAGGCAATGCAGCCTTCCCTCTCCCCAGTCCCCCTCCAGGGCCACAGACCCCCCATACATACACATTCACCCACCTTCATTACACCCCTCCTCCAATCTCAGCAGCCCAGCTCCCCAGCATCCCTTAGAGCTCCCTACCTCCAGGGTGGGAAGAACAGTTGTGTTTTCTAGCCTTTAGGGTTAAAAGGAGGGTGGGGGGGGGGGCAACCCCTGAGCCTGGCCCGCACACGTGCACCCACTCTGAGTGCACACGCCAGTCCCCAGCAGCAGCAGGAACCTGCATGAGGGTGCAAACAGACAGCAGCTGCAAGATGCATGCACAAGCAGCACACGAGTGATGCTCTTTGGTCCCCACCACCACAGGCACCTCCTTCTTTGGCCACTCACACAGACGTTTGCAAGCACAGTGCTTGTTCACAGCCCGCTCCCCACCACCTCTGACCTCATGCACACATGCATACATGTGTGCTGACATGCATGCACACAGGGCCAGAGGGGAGCCACCCTGGCACACGTACAGGAGGGCATTACGCAGAGCAGCTCCCGAGTACGCTGCCTGCTGCAGCATTAGCAGATTTATGCAGCCTTTCCCCAACCAGATCCAAGCTATGGAATGGGAACAGCGGCAGCTCTGTACTCCTGCCCATCCTGGGATGAGGATAGGATGCGTCTGTTCATCTTTCTCCCCCACTCCCATCCCTCCTCCTTCCCCCTCCTCTTGCTCCCATTCATTCATTCAGCATCTCCTCCCCCCATCCCGTGCCCCAAAGAAGGAGGATCTTGATGCATAAAAATGTAGGCATGCTTTCCCTGCTGGAATAAATGGGCATGCAGGCACCCTACAAGCAATGCCTGTGCACATCCGCATGTATCCTGTTTGCTGTCCTGGGCCCCTATGTAAATAGCCAGATCCTACCACCAGCACACGCACACACACACACACACTCACTCTTGCCAGACACCACGCAATGACTTTCGTGCAGCTAACAGCCTCCCAGCAGAGCAGTGTCAGAGCAGAGCCCAGATTTACTCACTCCCCTGCATTCAGACCAGGCAAACACACACAGACATGGACACAGCCTGGGCTGCAAAGGCTCCCTGGCAAAGTTTGGGATGGGTCTGCTTTCTCCTCACCATAATGTTAGCAGTGTATGTATATGCCTGTGTTTCTACAGCTATATGGATATAAAGGGGGTATACGCATAAAACTATTAGATATATTTGCACGTATGTTCATATGGAGGGGTATATACCTATAGATATGGGGGCATATACCTATAGATATATAGGTATACCTATAGATGCATGTGTATACATCTATTAGATGTATACATTAATACAGAGAGATGAACACACGGACATGGACACACACACACACACAAATACATACAAAATATGCATGGATCCTCTCCTCTTGTGGGTTCTGGACCGAAGCAGAGCATACAACCCAGCTTGCATGCAGAGCCCTGGACCTACTCGGCATCCCGATCTCTGGCACATACACACCCATACACACAGATGGTGATGGGGAGCACCTCTTTCCCTACTGCCACTGATGGGTGATGCTGTGATGGGGAGCTCCTCTCCTCCATCTCCCCATATGGGCATTTTTTTCCCCACTCCCTCCCCATCTCCCTCACACTCACCCCGGCTCAGAGGCACCCACCCGCAGGTGGACAGCGGGAAAAGGGCGATCCCTCCATCCTGCCCCTCTCCTCTCCCTCTCCGAGCTCAGCCGCGTCTCCGAGCGGGCGACACCGAGCCGTACGCACCGAGCGTGTCACACGCACACGCACACACACATACCTGCTCCTGGAGGGCCGATCCCACGCGTGACATGCCCCGTGGAGGCGCGACCCGCAGCCTCTCCGCGTTGTCCCCCGCCCCGTGTCACCCCTCCCGGCTGCTCTGTCCCCTAAGCAGCGCTCCCCGCCGCGCACAGGAGCAGCCCGGGCAGGGAGCGCACAGCCGGGGGGGGGTTTGCTGCCTTCTCCGCATCCGCATCACCGGGGGAAGAAGGCATTTAAACGGCGAGCGATGGCTGCGCCGCTGGCCGGGTTGCTGGGGCTCTGCTCGTGCCGGCTGCCAGCGGCGGAGCTGCCTCTGCCATGGATGGAGCCGGCGCCGAGCTCTGCTGGCCCGGTGCGGGAGGAGCGGGGGGGGGGGGGGGGGGCCGGAGGGATGGGGCAGAACGGCGCCGGCCCACGCGTGACAGCGGCAGAGGCTGGAGGGAACGCACACGAGCGCACACACGAGCAGCAGCACCACAGCTGCTCGGGATCGTGTCACCGACGTGAAAACACAACGGTTTCTAAGAATGACACACACGTTCAGAAGCAACAGCTACACGCAACAGCCCTGCAGATGGATGCATGCTACACGTATGGGTGCCCTGCAGAATTGTGGCACGGGCAGATGGGAAAGCCGTGGGAAACTGCACCTCAGTGCATGCCCCTGCGGTATTTTCTGCATCAGCACATACGGATGCAACAGGAGTTGGGGGAAAGCCCTCACCCCAACACGTACACAAACACAGGGAGACCTCCCAACCTCCCCGCACCTGCCCAGATCAGCATCTCCTTGGACATACCACATACGTGCTCCAGCTTCCTGGAAGACCCGTGTGCACATCTGCCACCATGGATGGAGATCTTGCCTACAGACAGAAAGAAGCACACGTGTGCATCAGGTGCTGGGGAGCTGGCCACAGCTCAGCCCCCAAACACACAGGGTGATACCTGCTTTGAAACCACCGAAGAAATCACCTGTCCCATTCATAGAAAGCATACGTGGACAGCTGGACATCAGATACATAGACCATGCTCCACATCTCATGCTCAGCTGTGGAGGGATTCTCTGTCTTGCCCAGACATGTATAGATAGCCATGTAACAGCTGCAAAGAAACTTAGGAACAAAGGTTGTGGGATGGAAATTGCTTCCCTGGGCTGTGTAATCAAGTCTCCAGATACTCCAGGCAGCCACATATCACAGCCTTGCTGAGAAATGTCTCAAGGTCCATCCTGGTGCTGGGAAGTACTTTGCTCCCTGCTCAGATGCAGCTCTGATATCAGGATCCTGCTCCAACACTTGCGTTTCCCCATGGCCAGCTCACACCCACATGTTCCTATGCCAGCTGAGCATGTCCCTCATGCTGGAGATTGGAACAACAAATGGAAATGCTCTGAAAGCTTCACAAGTGCTGCTGAGCAGACACTGTTTGCACCTCTTCTTCACAACCACACTCACAACAGCTGGGTTAAGACATTCTCCTCAGCACCAAAACAAATGTGCTTGCAACATGTTCCGGGAGAACAGACACCCAATTCTGCATGATTCTTTCACTGCAAGATCTATGTAGAAATTGTTCCATCATGCACACCCCATTGCAAGCTCTACTATTATTAAATATGTGATACTGTGATTTTCAGCTGCATCCAAAGAGTCATAGCTGTGGACCCACTCCTTGTTCTTCAATACCAACGTAGGTATTGAAGAAATACATGAACAATCTATCTCACATCTGTAAACCTTTATGTGGGGTGAGCTCCTCTGACATCCCCATACATTTTTCTCACTGCTGGGAGATAAATAACCTATCACATATTTAATCCCAGCAAGAATGGAACTGTCCCAAATATCCTCAGTGCATTCAGTGCCCTCAGGGACAGGACAACAGACACACAAAATCAGCCCCAGCCTCACACCTAAGATGGCACCAGGAAACACTTCGTTCCATTAGATGCACACATATAAGGGCATCATCCCTGTGGAAAATGATGCTTTTTGCATTCTCTTTTCCCCAAAATCCATAAGCCCAAGCCAGAAAACACGCACACGCTTCTCAGAGAAAGGCAGAGGTTTGGAATTAGATGGTCTTTAAAAGTCCCTTCCAGCCATTTTGGGTTGTCCTATGTGAAGCCAGGAGATGGAGTCTGTGGTCCTTATGGGTCCCTTACAGCATGGGATATTCTATGGTTCTATGAGTCCAAGCAACTCTATGAGACACAGGAGGTGAGCAGCTTTGAGGACACTTCTGGGCACTCCCTGAACCATCAGATGTCTGTTCCCACTGGGTTAAATATTGAAGCTACTCCTTCCACTGGGAATGAGAAAGGCTATAAACTCCAGTTTTTGTCCCTTGGTCATTTTGGGGAGTTATGATTGTAGATTATTTTCCTCCAAGCTCACTTAAAGCTAAAAACTGGAGGAATTAAGTCTTGCTTCCATTATTTTTACCCCCTCTAAGAAACACAGTCTAATCTTGGAGGGCACTGAAGTGGAAGAAATGGTTTCCAACACCAGGTTTTTCTACTGGTGGAATTCCTTCACAACTATCAGGTTGTTTGGGATCTTGTCCCCCCAGGCTTTGCTGCTGGGACAAGATCCTTGTGTTTCTGGGGCCCTAGGGGACGTCAGATTGCCCTACCTTACACTGACACAGACCCAGGAACAGTTCTTCAATCAGACAGACTGAACAGAGCCAAGAGACACATAGAAGTAAGCAGCACATCCTCAGGGATACGCGGCACTTGGGTACTCTGTAAGATGCCAAGACAAGCCCTCAGTGTTCATTTGCCCCATGACAGATGATCAGGTATAGGGTAGAGAAGCTCACCCCCCACATTCATTTTGCAGAGGCTCTGTCCTTGTCGGAAGCCCTGAAAAGACTCTGTTGTTTGTTACTTCACAAGAAATAAAGTAAAAAAAAAGAAAAAAGAAAAAGAACCACACCACGAAAAAAAAAAAAAGAAAAAAAAAAAGAAAAAAACAGAAGTACGTCACAGATACTTTAGTGGAAGTCAGCTGCAGACGTGTTCTGCTCTATGCCCAGCACTACAGAAGAATAATCACCTTCTCATTCTTTTGTGCTGATGTCACTGAGACCACCACCCTCCATCCTCTGTGCCTCCCACACATTGATGGAAACAGTCCTGCAAATTGCCCTGGTTTACACATTTAACTGAAGTTTTAACCTTCTGCTGCAGGCTGGGTTTAGCAGAGCTCTCACTCAGCATCCCCCACCACCGGGTCCTTGAGCCAGGCAGCATGGGTGCGTGCCAAGCACCATCAGTGAAGGATCATGGAGCACATCTCCCTCTTTGCCTCCTCCCCATCCACCCATCTGTGCCCCCTGTGGGGTCCCACCTCTGGGAAAGAGGTCCCCAGGAGGAGGCTGAGCTTAGCCCTCGCTGCAGTCCCAATCTCTGCCCTGATCTATACTGCGGTGAGCAGTGACAGATTGATTTTACAGCTCTGCTTGGAGCCGGCCGCTGGCCCTGGGCTGTGGATGAATCAGCTTTCTCTGGGCCTTGGCTTTTATTTCATTATTTCCCTGCAACTTCCCTCACAGGCAGCAAAAGAGAGAGCAAGAGAGAGAAGCACCGTGTTGGCAGATTTCCTTCCCTGCTCGTGGGACCGCGGGAGCAGGGAGAGAAGGGATTTTTTCCTGGAGACTGACAGCTGTCAGCAGCGAAGACGGAAGGCTCTTTCTGCACGGGTGGCTGCACACAGCATTCGTGGGAGATGGTGAGCACAGAGTGAGCACTGCATCACACAGACAATTCCTGCACTGCTGCGCTGGAGCCTTCTCCTTTGCCATATGGAGCACGGAGCATTTTTCAGCGTGTTTGGAAATAATATCCCATGAGAGCTTTGGGCATTACCATGCTCAGAGAATCCAAGGTGGGAGTGCTGCCAGGTTCTGCCCTAGGCTGCACACCACTGTCTCCATCATGCTGAGAGGTCTCCAAGCGTACCATAGTTAGCAGACTCTGCCAGGATGAGACACAGAATTGGCTGCCTTCTCTGCCCTAGCTGTGGAAGCACCACAATTGCCCAGGTGGAGCCAGGTTCTGTCCCAGCTCCATTGGTTGCTGTGACATTAACATGAAGGGCAACGATGAACTCAATCAAGGTGGGAGCATTGAATCCCTCTATGATATTATTAGAAACATTTCTTCTCAGAAAGAGAAGAAGGCTGCCCAGGGAGGTAGCGGAGTCACCATCCCTGGAGGTGTTCCAGAACCACGTGGATGTGGCACTGAGGGATGTGGTCAGTGGGCATGGTGGTCATGGGCTGGTGGTTGGACCAGATGATCCTAGCGGTCTTTTCCAACCTTTACAATTCTATGATTCTGTGAAATCAAAGGGCAGAAAGGCATTTGGTTTTCCAGCCCTGGTCTGGGACCAAAATGGGGCAGTTTAAAAGCCCCTAAGGGCTCCTTTAGCAGACACCAGTTTGGAGAAACTGGTCTCCACAAGGAAAAGGCAGGACCAACCCAAAGTGCAATGAACGTGTGCAATTTCCCATGCTCCAAGACACTGAGAATGAATGGGAGCAAATCTGTGCTTTATCAGACTTGCTGTTGAAAAATTCCTTTGTCAGAGATGAAGGGGAAGTCTTGTAGTCCTCTGTGTTGACCCCTGCCCTGCAGAAGGTGGAAGAGACAAGGGTTTTGACCATCAGTTTTTTCTGCTCCAGCCTTCTTCCTCACCTCCCAAGAGGGTCTTCACATCACCGTGGGTAGTACATGCATTGCAATGACTCCCAGACTCATTGGAGGGTTTTTTGCTGCCTTATCATAAAGATTTCCTGATGGATGAATGGCCTGCGGAAGGAGGGTGTCTCAAAGGAGGAATGCTAGAGTCATTGCAGATGGACAGCTAAGATGTTATGTCAATGTCTTCTGCAGCCTCAGCTGCATCCTTCCTCTCTCCACTTGACCCTGAATGAGGATAAAAGAGTGGCCTTGTAGATGTCCAGACTGGCTCAAACTGACAGAAGGAAAAGGCCTTTCCATCTCTAAGGATCAAGAGGTGAGAGGGGAAGGGGAGGGGACAGAAGATGGGAAAAGCAAGAGACGGGTTTCCCAGAGGTCTGTCCCAGCAAGAGGGAGGGAGGCAGTAAAGTCTATCTCATCTACTTTCAGTAAGCTTTTAATCTCTTGGGTTTTAATCTCTTATATCAAGAAAGAGGCACAACATTAAGACAAGAAGAAATTGCAATTGGAAGGGAGATGGGGATGGTTAAGGAGACATAAAGGTCTTTTGTTTCTAGGTCTTGTTACTTTCCTCTATGCCTCTCCTCTCCTCTTTTCCTTTTTCCTCTCTGCTTACAGTGATAATATAAATAGTGACCTGACAGACACAGAAACACGCTGGGGGTTCATTAATAAGGGGCAGTTAGTGGTACAGGGGTGACCCATGGCAACTATCTGTGGGGCATAGAGGCACAAAGCCCTGTACCACACATGTGACTCTTTCAGAGTCTAACAGCAAACATTGCCCCTAAAGTCTGTTCTTGTCCCAGCCACATTATCCCAAAGAATCTGTCCCACCCCCCACTGGCAGAGGAGAGATGGATTATAGGAGGACCAGGATGGAATTGGTGGCACCAACTGCCTCATCCTTGTCTCAGCATCCCCATCTGTCCAATCCCATGGATAATAATCCTCACCTCGGAGGGTGATTGTGAGAGGTTAATGAATTAATGTTTGCAAAAGCTTCAGATAAAAGGCTAAGGATTATTACTGTCATTCTGCATGGAAACTGCTCCCAATGAGCATTTCCCACCTCCTCCCCCTGCGAGCCTGGGGGATAGTCTGACACAGATCCAGCCACACAGGAACTCCCCCAGAGATGGGATTACAGGGAAAGCAACAGAGAGGTCTGCAGGAGAGACAGCATTAAGGGAAAGACAAATTGGGGACACTCCATCAGCCAGCAGCCCACACTTGGCTGTGGGGCTGAGAGCCTCTCCACTCACCCTCTAACCATTGGTGACAGATCCATCCCACTCCCACCAAAATTCCCACATCTGACCACCGCAAGCCCCTCCTCCTGCCCTCATAGCTATTGACTGATGTGATTCTATTGCACAAGGTACTTTTGCTTGAAATGAAGCTTAATCCTGAAAAGAAACTTCTGTGCCGCTGAGTTGGAGCAAAAGAAACAAACCCAGACAAACACTACATTCACATGCATAGACAGAGGCTATCTGGGAGCAGATTTCAATGTCTTAAATCTTGTGCACAGTATTTTCCAGGCTGGAGTCAGGAAATAATTCAAAGCTGGAGTCTTAACGTTATTATACATCTCTCGCTCATACACAAGCATAACCTCAAGAGAGAAGAGCCCTCCCTAACTCGCCTACTATAAATACACTGAACCACTTAAAATGGCTACATTAAAAGAGAGCTGGTAATTTGATAGTGGTCTCCATTTAATTAGATTAGGCTCTTATTGAACTCAAGGACTAGAAGCAGCTTTCTTTTTCAGCACTACCCTCTCAGCTTCCACACTGATGTGACCATCAACCCTCTCTCCATGCTTGGTCTTCAAGGGATGCTGAAAGGGGATATCTTGGGGACCAAGAGATGTTGTCAGGCAAAGAATTCAAATTCAGGCCCCTACCCCTGCACTGAGGCATCTGCAAAGCTTTGGAACCTAAGTTGCCATTGGAATTGGGGTTAAGTTGCAGGACAACCCTTCTTCTGAGCCAGCAGCTCCTATTCACATGTCAAGCAATGTTCTTCTTGGTTTTCTTACCCATGGTCCCTTGCAGCTTTCCATAAACAGTGTGTCTATGTCTGGAGAAAATGTGAATGTGAATATAGCAATGACTGTGAAAGTCACAAGGAGAAAGAGTCACCAATTTTTGTCTGAATACCTTTACACAACTGCATGTGGATGTACATTTCATGATGAGGAGGAGGGGATGATTGAGTTAAGGACAAATCGTGCAGTCACTGGCAGCTTGAGGTGAAATCCCATTGCCATCCCATTCCTGGGTGTTCAGATCACCAACCCTAGCATGGTTCATGTCTGTGTCACACAGTGCAGAACTCCAAATTCACAAGTAGAGCGGCTCTATCTGTACAGTGTCCTGCCTGGGTCACAAAGCTGTTCTGTCACAGCAGGGGTAAAATGCAGCCTCCATACCACAATGCGTGGGCACTTGCACTTGCACTTGAGCTAGGCAAACAGCTTACAGCACAGTTAGTCTCCCCTGCACGCAAGAACAAGAGACCAGAGGACAGCACTACCTTGGTATCGTCCTCAGGAGACTAAAGCAGTTAACAAAACACAAACATAGCCGGAAGCTTTCTAAAATTACCTTGTTTTCCCGATTGCTCACTTGGAGAGAAATAAGTGACCTGTCTGTAGGTTACTGGGGCTAGCTGGCAGAGTTTATAGCATTGCTGATAAGAAAACAGAAGGACACCTGGAAGGGAGAGGTGTTCCGGTCCTGGGGCCAGACTTGGAGTGGATGGACTTGAGATGGACAAGGGGCCATGCCATGCCCCCACCCCCAACACACACCCCCGGCAATGCAGTGAGACAGCCAGTGTGTTATGCAGGAGTCCCAGTCTGCTTTCCCTGGGGTCTGATCCAGTTCTCACTCGAATCCAGGCTAATTGTGGCACCACTGTTAAGCTGAAAAGTTAAGCTGACACCTCTCCCACCCAGATCCTTCAATCTCTGCTCGATGACCTTCATTCTGTCCCTATTTCTGCACAAGTTGCCCCCTTCACAAAGCACCGTCCAACCCCCAGACCTTTTCCTCTCCATCAACAATGGAGGAAGTTGGCTTTAATGACAGACAGTTAGCTATTCAATATGTTCTTAATTAATATTAAAATCTATGTCAGGTTGGGGTTTTTGTTGTTGTTGGTTTTTTTAAATCCTCTCACTCTTTGTTATTTATTCGTTTCGATTTTTTATTTTACCTCATTAATGTAGCAGTGATTTAGATGCAGTTTCCTCTCTCTGCTGCACTTAATGAGTCGTCAGCTTTATTCACTCTCACCCGCGTCCTCATGGGAGCACGCTTTGATTTTCTAGTGGGTGCATGAAAACACAGATTAAAGCAATTAGACAGAAATAATCTTAGGGAAAGGGGAGAGAGATCCAGAGCGCCTAATTATACCATTTTAATCAAGACACAATTATGCAGATACTTTTATAGATTATAAATTAACCAAACTCCAAAGGCAGAAAAAATATCATTTTAAATATGGTTCATTATGCTTGTTGTTTCTGCCTTATGATCTCTCCCAAACTGGACTTCAAGTTTCATTTAGAAAAAGTTCTGGACAGGGTTTGGCAGGAACGGAAGAGAGAGAGACTCGGGAGAGCTGGTTCTGTTGGGACCTGGGAATCACAGCTGTATTTCTCACTCATCTCACCGGACTTTGACCACTGAGCCAAAGAGGTGCATCTGCCAGGCGTGACAGAAGACCTCCAGCTGCCTGCATGGTCAGACAAGGAGACTCCATCCAGAGATGCAGGTTTTGTTTGCCCTGACAGGCTACGCCAAGCTGCCAGTGAAGGACTGTGGGTACTGTAGTCTAAGAAGCAATTTTCCAAGCTACAAACATCCCAATTAAAAACACAGTGAGTGGGCAAACAGAAAACATCAGACTGGATGTTTGTTTTTTTTCTTATGAACCCTGGAGGAACTTAAGCCAGCTGCTCCAGATTTATAGCTGCTCCAGATTTATTGCAGCAAAACTGCCAGGCACTCAGGCTCTCCGAGCACGTAGGAAGGTGCTCAGCTCCTGTCACCTCTGCAGGGGAGACAGGAGAGCCCCCAGCCCCAAGATCTCCAGGGAATACTGGTTTCTCATGTAGCTGTCACACTGCTTTATGATGAGGAAAATGTCTAGACCTTGCACGGAAATGAGCAGGACAGTCCCACTGATGGACACCACCAAGATATCTAGGGAAGGGGACAGCACTAGCAGTAGACCTAAGGGAACTGATGGGCACATAACTGTCCAGCTGTTAAGCCTCAGGCTGAGCAGCCCTTTCAAGTAGTGAAAGATGCTGCCTTCCCTCTGCCGCCCTGTACCTGAGTTGCATTGCACCCAAGGTCTCATAGCGAAAAATCCGAGGCTGTACAAACACCACCTGCATCCATGCGGTGGGACTGCAGAGAACCGATGGAACACGTGTGGAAGTTCCTGGGACACCTCCCCTTTGCAGCCTCCTCACCCATTTCCTCCTTCCCCTTCCAGCAGTGAGAACAGCAGGGCTGCAACACACCGCCCCTTCCCCTCTCCCCTCCCCTCCTCCTCTTGATTCCCTTTTCATCCTACACCCAGGGCACAGCCCGACGGGTCTCTGAGGTGATCCCATTCCCGGACCAAGGGCTGGGTCTGGTGGGCGAGCAGCAGTACCGGAGTGCCCTCTGCTGGTCCCATTTCTGGACCGGTTGGACTGTCCAAGCCTTGCACACTCCCAGCCTCTCAAACAGACACCTTTGGGTTTCATCTTGCCCCCACCAAGCCATGTCATGTTGGGCACTGCTCCAGCAGCACTACAAGCTGAGAAATGAGCAGTGTGCCATCCAGTGAGGGGTGCCTGCATGGCCCCAGAGGGGCCAGCGTGGTGAGAAAGGAGGGACAGAAGGATGAGAAACCAGCGCTTGGCTCCGCACATGTGGGTGGGTGGGCGTGAGGTGCATGCGTTGCTCTCATCGAGCGTTGCTGCAGAGATGCGTCAGGGACTCCCAGGGGCTTTCTGGCTGCATTCCCAATTCTGTGGGAGGTAAAGTGCTTTTCTCGCTCCTTTGCTCCCAGAGGCAAGACAGTCAGAGGCGTAGTGTGTGGGGCTCAGGAGGAGCACACTCTCTCCATGGAGGCTTGGTGCCATTTGGATGGCTGAGCCTGTGATGGGAGAGGGGTTTCTGGCCATTTCACGTGAATCCCCACAGGGCTGGGGCAAAGCATCCTGGACGCTGACCTGCTCCATTGTGCATGCCTTCATTCTTTATCCTTAATTTTCTTCCCGAGCTCACAGAGATCTTCCCATGCTTTGACAACCCCGATCTGCCACCACAAAGCCAGTAGGGAAAGCTAGGATACTTTTGCCTGGAGCCAAGACAGTCAAATTCAGACCTGCCAGAAGACTCCCTGGTTCTGCTAAAAACTCTAGAGTGTGCACACAGAGTGGGGGTCAAAGTGCCCCTGGATCTACGCTGATTTATACCAGCTGAAAATCTGGTGCACTATCTCTCAGTTCCAGAGCTACAGAGGTGACCTTCTATTGCTCTCAGTAAAGAAGGAGAGAGATTACAGTCCAAGGAGTTCAGGTCTCTCTGTGCAGCCGGTCACTTTGTACTGTGGTGTTTAAGCCATTCAAGCAGGATAACACTGACCTGACAGAAAAACTGTGAGCTAATTAGCAGTGCTCTCTTCAAATTCCTTCCAAGTTCAAATGCTGCAGAAAAGCTGAATACCAGATCTGGTTACTGATAAATTGTTAGTTGGAAAGGGATAATGGAAACTGGATTATCCAGAGAGCTGACTTGGGTTAGAGACTGAGCTGAGAATCTGAGGGACAAAACAGGGCGAGATGCAGCATAGTGCCAGACATGCAAAAACTTCTGTATGAAACTAACACACAGTGTTGCCACCATTTTCGAGACTGTTTGTGGTCTTGAAATGCCATGCATGGCAGCTGTCTGCTAGGGAAAGAGCTGGGATGTATCATATATAACCAAGCCTTCCTTGGTGTCAGCTAAACTAAAGCAGAAACTAAACTGATGACATCAAAAGTGGAGTAAAAACTGGGCTGTCCTTTCCCTCAGCTTATCACTGAACACTGCTGAGAGCACTATCCTCTAACCCCCTCCCACAGTCATCTAAATGTTGAGCTCCAGACAATGTGGAGCCATCCTCTGCTTCTATTAGCCGAAAGTGATGGAAGAGTCACAGGCCAGAAAAAGCTTTGTCTGGTATAAATGTAAATGTCACTTTACAGAGGATAACTCCAGCCTAACAGAAAATCCATCACCTCTTCCAAACAGTTTGTGAGCTCTCCTGAATGTCATGGTATAGTTTAGAGATCAAGGTGGGACACAACCGCTATTCTTCCAGACATGTCTACTCAGTCCCCAGCTGCTGTGGCCTGCTTAACTGTGGATGGATCTGTCACTGCCACAAGAGCTCCAGTTTTAGAAGGCTACAGAACAAGCGTAAGACAGTCAGTAACTCCTTTTCTCTTCACTACTCAAATCCAGATACCTGAGGTGCTGGCATGGATCCCATCCTCCGTGCTACCCTGGCTAAATCCCAACCACAGTGGTGTCAGGCTGGGAGTTCCCTAAGCTCCTGTAAATTAAAATGGTTTTCTGCAGCTGAAACTGATATCCCACCTTCCCAAACTGGATCACTTCCAAGTAGCGCAGAAGACTTCAGAAGGTTTATTACTCATTTAGGTATGAGATCCTACCAAATAAGCTGATGTACACCACTGGCATCCTGCAGCAGAGCATTGAGGACATGCATCAGGGAGATCTCAGAGAAATGACAGTTTGCAAAGCTTTCAGGTAGAAGCCTCTTTGGACTCTAAGGACAAGAGCAGAGAGATGAAAATCTGCACTGGATTACTGAAACAAGCCCTGACTACAGCTCTCTGCAAGCTTCCTCTTTCCCTCCAGGTCTCTGTGGACGTCTGCCCTGTCTTCATGCTGGTGGGAACAGGCTGTGGTGGAAACAAAACACGAAGTTCTTCTGAGATATGAGAACTAAAAGTTGCCTATACAGAAGAAAAGGGAAGGAAGGGATACAGAGGGAAGGGAAAAGCACAGATGCCAGGAAAGAGAACACAGGGCAGGAAGAGAAGGGGGAAGTCTGAGAGGGAGAAGGGGAGGGATCTGGAGGGATTGCCTGATGTCAAATCTGATAGAAAAGAGGATTTGTCTGCAAAAAATAACCCAGATCTAAGCCACAGTTTCATAGCAGCTGCGTACAGAGCTGTACCATTCTGTATTTGTTCCTAAACAAGAGCAAAAAAAAAGGTTGATGTAAGTTGCAAGGCAAGGCAGGGCTGTGCCACACCAGGAGGCTGCCCATCAGCCTGCACCAAAATGAATAAAAGGCAAAAAAAAAAAAGAGGGAAGGCAAGACAAAACAAGGTAGAGGTAGGCAAGGTGAGGTAGGGGAAGGCAAGAAAATGCAGGGAAAGGCAGTGAAAGGCAAGGCAAGTAGGGGGAGGCAGGGGCATGTCGGACCCGTCCCTCTCCAGGGTGCTGACCGCGGTTTCAGCCTCCCAGCCCCTCTTCTCTTCCTGCTCTCTCTCCCTGCCCAGAAGGCAAGGGCCATTCCAGGGATTTCAAGCAGTTACCAAGGCACCGTGGTCCTAGAGTGAGCAGAACAGAGGAGAAAATAACACACTATCAAAGGGATGCAAGAGATAGTTTTCCTATTCCTTGTTCTGGACAATAATTTCAAGGCAATACTGTCTTAAGGCAAGACTAGTTGACTACTAGTGAAATGCAAAGATCAGCTATTCTATGAGCCTCTATGCAGGATGGACTGCACTCTTCCTCAGGCTAGCAGTTAAGTTCTTAGTACTCCTATCCTGTGTTGCCCTGGATGTCTGAGTGCATGCTGAAACCACTGTTGCTGGGTTTCAGACTCTCCACATCCATACTGGAAGAGCAGAGAATGAAATGGGAGGATGAACTTGGCTGTCCCTCCTGCATGTGACTTATCCAGACTGTATGATCAGGAACTGACTGTCACACAACTGCCTTGTATTAGGCCACAGTTGTCACCAGGGAGCTTGCGGTGAGAAGGCTTCTTTCAATGTCTGTATGGGTTACAAAGATTTTCATCTGAAAAAATGGTCTTAAAACCACAGTCCACCTGCAGGATGGACAGATGTTCTGCATCCACAGTGGATGAAGTTCCTTCTGTGAACCACCAGGTCATTCTGCAAGATGGAAAGCCTAGAAAGGATCTGGTCTTCTCTGCCCTCAATCCTGCACTTATCTCTGCCTCCTTCCAAGCATGACCTGGCCTCAACAGGTTTATTTTGTGCCAGAAAATTGCAAATCAACTGTCCCACAGAGGAGAAAGCAGTGCCCTAAAGCCTGACAGAGTCGCTTCATCTGGAAATCAATATTGGCTCAAAAGAAATGTGTTTTTCTAAGATCAACGTGTTATCTCTGCTTAATTATCAGCAGTTTTCCAATCAGATACGAATAGTCTGTACCAGAAGAGCATGATTTAGTAGTTGGTTGAAAAAAAAAAAAAATTGTCAGAAGGTCGCAAGGTAGCTGGCCCTGCTGCAGGACCAGATAACCTCCTGAGAGCTTGATAACACTACCTCCTTAAACCTCTGAGATTCTAAAATGTGACTAAATCAGAGAGCAAGCCTTCCAGCCACACAGACCATTCTGTTACCAAATTAATAGCTACATAAATACTTCTTTCCAACACTAAATTTCTGGCAAAATGCCTTTCGGGGATGCAGATGCAAGGCATCAGCTGGGCCCAATTTCTCCTGTCCTCAGAGCAGATCAGGGAGCTTCTATCCATCTGGGTCCACATCTCATGGGGATGTGCTACACACCAGTAACCCAGCTCCATTTAGGGAGACAATTAAAACAAGGAAGAGTCAGATGAGAGTAATACTGTCCCAGGTCAGCAAGGGTGAACTAGACTTGTGGCATCTCCCCCAGTTTAGGCCTCATTGGCTGTGCTGTGCCCAACAGCTGGCTGAGTATTCATCTTCCTTTTGTAGACCAGCATCACGTACCTATGCTGGAACATTATTTTCCATTTCTAGGAAATTGGATTATGGGTCAGAGAATACCAACTGTTATTTACCTTTGATTGAAACCACTCCCCCTCCCTCATGAGTTGGAGAGGCTAGTGTTGCTGTTATTTACTCTGCTGCCAAACCTGGAGTTCAATGCCTGCCCTGCAGCACTCAATAAAAGCCAATGCAGCGGGAGAGGGGGTACAGCAAGCAAGTGGTGGGGTTTGTATGGGTGAAAGGGGAGTGATTACCCAAGCCACTAAGTTCAGTTCATTTATTTTGCAGTCAGGTTTTAGCTCAGCACAAACCAGGGCCAGGGGTGCTGCAAGTGCCTACCTTGATGGCTCATGGTGTCAACAGGGATCTAAGCAGGGTGATGGGAAGCAAGCATTGTTGACCCCATGCCTGTCCTCTCCCCTCACCACATCTACTGTCAATCACCTTCCCTTTTGCTTTACCTCCTTCTCTACCTCTCTGTAGCCTTCATCTTCACTCTCCTCTCCCATGAGATCTTCCTCACTTCTCTGCTGCCTTTTCCTCCCCTCCTTCCCACTCTCTCCCGCCATCTCTATTTCTCATTCCCTTCATTCCCCTTCCTTCCCTCTCCCCCCACCCTTCAAACTACTATTCCAGGACAATAGAGCTGTTTGTTCTATGTGCCCCATTGGAAAACCAGCTCAGCTGTTGAATCTGCCACTTTTTCTAAATACAGACACTGTCCAACACTAGCTTGATTCTGGGGAAAAGGAGGAGGTTATGGAGGGGTCTTGTTCCCCTGACCATCTGCAATGAGACCTTGTTGGTCTGTGCCCCATATCAGGACTTCAGGAAACAGGTTTTTTCAAGAGTTCAGAGTGGAGATTTCTGCCCCACACTTGAAGAAATATCATCACAAGCAGAGAGAGCTTGGCCACTCTCTGCAGTCAGCCTCACTCCAGCAAAAGCTGATGGTAATGTGGGAATGGTGGGACAGTGAGGAAGGGCCAGAGTCATTCCAGTGCATCCATCCTGCTCAGTGTGCCATTCTGCTGCTTCTCCGAGTACCCATGAGAGCTGAGTTGCACTGGGATCTCTCCAGGCAGAAGACATGCAGCACAAACTAGATTTTGATTCTCTTTTCCAAGTTCTGCATGTCTTCATATGCCACTGAGAAGCTGTAGATGAACATGTGAACTGGGAGATATGCAGCTCTTGCCTTTTTCTTTCCAGCTTTCCCCTCTTTCTGTTGAATATTTAACCCTCAAAGGATCAGTCCTCAGGCCAGCATTCATCAGCTGCCAACACAGCCATGAAGAGGACGCAGATTTTCTTCTGGTTCTTTCTCTTATCCCCACTACTTTTTTAACCCCTCACCTCTCCATCCCCGTCCCAGCTCCTTCATGGTATTTGTGGGTGGAGAGGTATATTTTTCCCTGATTCCTGCCCAACCCTGCCCCAAACATAATCTTTTTTCCCCTACTGTGGTATGGCAGCACTGTCCCACTGGTTTTGAAAGCCTTCTCCACCATGTCTTTACTTGTAAGGCTTTGGGGGCAGGCACCATTTTTCTCTCAATCCATCTTTGCTTGGCCTTGACTCTTGTCTGGGGCTGTTGGATGTTCTGCCAGTGCAAACACCAGATAATTCATGGCACATCATTCTCCACCTGATGCACTATAGCCAAAGGCACCAGCTACAGTTTCTCTCTTTGTCTCATTTTCTGCCCCATTTATAAGTATGGGAGGGGGAAATCTGAAATTCAGCATAGTAGCACTTCTCCCCATTCAATTGCCCTGTTTAGTTCCACTTCTTTTTATCACGTTGCTAAAATCAGCAGTCTTCTTCTCAAGCAGTGGCTGGAGAGTCGGGGCCATCAAATCCATGCACAAATTGCTCTGTTTAATTTGTTCTTACAGTTCTCTATGAATCAGATGCAGCTACCAGTGAAACCAAAGGAAGTTTAACCAAGGAGCAGCCAGACACAACATCTGAAAAGGCTCCTTAGCCTTGCAAAATCCTGCAAGGCAATTTGAACAAGAGAGATAGGCAAGCAGCCCATTCTAGAGGTCTGTAATTAATCACACACTTTTCAAGCAGGGAGACAGATGAGTTCCCAACCTTCTTGGAGTCCAAGATGGATAAAGCAGGAGTGAGAAAAAAACCCACACTAGCAAGGAATAGCCTGAAAGGGGTAATGCCAGTTGAGTGACAGCAGCTCAGCCCTCCACTCCTTTAACATCCCAGGTAATTGGGTAGAAAATTTATAGGAAAACTCCTGCAGTAGTTGGTGAAAACAGAAGTGGGTATTTATATTTGTCACAGCTCTTGGCCTTGCTTACATCTATGGCAACATTCATATGCTTTTCAGCAAAGCCATAAGCCCAGATTGAGACACTTAGTGTGAGATTCTATCTCTGGCACACACTGAGAGCAGGGGCCAAACCTGTATTCACTGTGTGGTTTGTTGCCTCTAATTTAAAGCTGTGACAGACACATTGTCCTTCAGCTTTGAATTCTATGATTTAATTGCACATGGAGCCCGCTGTTTACCAGGGACAATTAGAAAAAGAATGTGTGGTAGATGACAGACATGAAAGTGTGTCGCTATGGATACAGAAATAGGCGATCAAGCATTTTTTTGGTTTTGTGTGAAAACCTAAACCCAGCTACCTCACCCAAACAAGAGCATAGAGCCTAGGAGTCAAAAAAAAAAAAAAAAAAAAAAGCATGAGGAGCCCTGGTGGCCGGTGGTGCAAAAGGGCAAGCCTGTTGTTTTGTGGCATTATTCAGGGATCAGAGACAAAAGAAAGAAGTGAAAAGTGCCATTGAACCCACTGCTGGCCTGGTTGAAGAGCCTGCATTGCAAGCATGGGCAGACAAGGGCTCAAAAGTAAGAGGATAAATCTTCTGTAAGGAACTTATTGTAAATGGCACAACAACTTCTCATAAGCAAACAGATAAACAAACAAGCTAATAAGAAGAAGAAAATGAAGAGGGTTGGGGCCAGCCGATCTCACCTCTTCCAAGTCCTACTGCTTGATGGTTCTTTTCCTTCCAATCTCTTCTTCCCATTTCTCACCCTCTGGTTTCAGTTTAATACACTGTTAGTCTTTGGAAGGCTGCATCTTTAGCAAGAGGCTTGGGGAAGGAACTGTGGCTGCAGCCTTGGTACGAGCTCAGTAGATCCCACTGGCCCATTGAAACCTGTTTTCCTTCAGCAGCAGAGCTGTTAAGAGGAATTGGCACCAGAAAAGCATTATCTAGCATTACTATTCTTCTCTCTCCCCTTCAAGCCTTCAGCAACAATTGCAGTTTCCCACCTATTTCAACTAACTCCTCTTTTCTCCCTGAAGAAAGGATAGTCATTAGCATTTTTTGCCCTGTCAAATTGGGGTTTTCTTGTAAAAATTCTTTGCAGCTCAGGGAAAAGCATAAAAAAAGTTATTGTTAACATGAAAGCTCCACTTAATACTTTACATTTCAAATACTGTAACTGGCTTTTTCCCCTCCTTCCCCTTTCTCTGAATCTTCAGTACACAGCTTAAACATCATTAATAGTATTCGTTGCTATGGTGTTGGGCAGCTGAGGCCTCTGTACTTGAAATCCAGAGCTACACTTAATGTTGTACAACAGCAGGGTCATGCCAACACCTTTGGCTTTGACCCCATTTTTCCCAGTAAAAGAAAAAGACCATGTCTTCATCCCTTTTAGTTCTTGGCATAGATTTTTTTTCTTTTCTAACTGCAATGAGGAATGGGAACGTGAGAGAGGGAAAAGAAAAGAAAAACACAACATTTTAATAGACCCAGTGGAAGCCTTTAAAAAAACTTTGACTGTTACAATCTGTTACATCAGAGGAGAGAAGGAGAACATAAAAAAAAAATCAGCCCATGAAAAGTTTCAGATGAGATTGTTTCTCATTTTCCCAAGCAGCTAAACATTTTAATAAACTAGGAAAATGAGACTGTAAAACCACAACATCTGACAGCAAGCCCCAGGGGCAGGAACCATTCCTGAAACTAATTTTAACTCAGGTTTTAACACTGATCAGATTTCAAGAGGAGAACGTCCCCTGAAGCTGTTTCTCTGTTCTTGGAGAAGCCCTGGTTTCTTATGTTGACTCTGAAAAGCAATTTTCTTCCCAGTGCATTGCTGTCACAGGCACATCAAGACCTTTCTGTCATACATTTCTCAACAGCCCAAGAGATGCCCTAACCAGATATCTCATTTCTTCTATGTTTCCTTATGTGAGAAGATGTTTTCCACAGAAGTGGCACCGCTCCAGTATCAAAGCCTCATCTTAATTGGTCCCCACTCAGCCACTCAAGGACCCAAACCATTGAACAGCCATACTGAAAGCATTGGGCCAATTCAAACCATCTGAGGCCAGGATTCAACAAGAGCTTCCAGTTTCTTTGGAGGGAAGTGAGTCTGATGTACCAGCCTCATCTTCTCAGGCCCACAAATCACATTGTGCTTCAGCTGACATTGGGATATCTACAGATAGGACTGGCATTTTCACTGCAAGACTCAATTAACAACATAGCTGGAAGGTGAATGAGGATTAAAAAAAATATATCCCACTAGTGCAAATTCATAGAATCACAGAATGGTTGGGTTGGAAGGGACCTCAGATCCCAACCAGTCCCACCCTGTGCTGCGGGCAGGGCTGACACCCAGCAGCTCAGGCTGCCTAGGGCCCCATCCAACCTGGACTTGAACCTTCAGGGATGCAGCACCACAGCTCCCTGGGCTCTCCATGCCAATGCCTTGCTACTCTGAGTAACGAATTTCCACCTAATATCTAACCTAAATCTTCCCTCTTTTAGCTTAAAACCATTCCCCCTTGTCCTATCACTATCAGATCATGAAAAAAGTTGGTCTCTCTCCTATATATCAGCTCCCTTTATTTCTTCTTGTGGAAGCGTTTTTCATCTTCTGGTTAAGTTCAAACAAAGTCACTTGCCCTTTGGGCAGGAGTTTTTTATGCTGCACCAATTGTCTGATACCTGGGTTGTCTCTATTTTGAGCTACACATCTCACATGGCTTCATGAGATGAGTGCTTTACATTTCTCCCGGAATGGTCATCAGCATTACGTAGTTCCTGCCACTGCTCAGCATGAATTTCCAGTTCAAAGATATGTTGTAAGAGAGAAGAAAGCAGGGTTCTTGGCTGCTTCACAAGCTGCCTAAAGCTCACAAGAACGACCAGGCTGGAAAGCAGCTCCACAGGCCCCCTCTTTCTTCTTCATTGGTAATTAAAGTGTTCATTCATTTCTAGATCCCTCTTTGATGAGGTAGAAGGTCTTTCTGATGCATTTTCTTTAAGCCTTGTGTATGCTGTGCGGGAGATGCTAGTTTCTGGGGGTGAGGAGGGATGGAGAAATGGGGTGAACAGTTTCCAGCATGTCAGAGGCATGGCAATAGTCCGCCTTGGCTCTGCCAGCCCACCAGCAGCGGGCTTAGTCAGATCAGCAGCATCAAAGCTAAGCAGCTCTTTGGAGAAAGGGCACGTGTCCTTTCAACCAGAGATCACAGGAATCTCTCTCAGATTCCAGCAGTCTGTTTTGAAACACTCTTTAAAGAGAAATACCTGATTGTGGTGCTGCCTGCCATGTAAAACAGCCCCTCTACCTTCCAGCTTTCCCTGCATCGCTCTCCCCCAGCCATTTATTCATGTGTACAAGGACAAAATGGTGACAAAGTTCATTCCCCATTGAGTGAAACTGCCTAGCTTTCATGGCAAGATCTGCTCTGAGAAAGGGGCTCCGTAAGCATGCCAGAAAGCCTGTAACCTATTTGGGCTGGCTCCTTCTCCCTGTTGTATTTAGCAGGGATAGCGGGAAGGCAGAAAGCTGCTCTTAGCATCTGGAAGAAAGAAATCCAGAGATAGAAAGCTCTTTGCCCTGCTGTTTCCATTCCTTCATGACTTAATTTTTTTGGTCAGGGCACAGAGAAGATTATAAAGCTGTAACCTCTAATCCGCTCCCGAGCGCTCCTTCTCCATCTCTTCCTTTCTCCACTCTTTCAGCCAGTTCTAATCCTTTATGTCTCCTCTCTCACAGGTAGGAGCTGGAGTCTAATCTCAGACGACAGGTTGATAATTAGAGCAAAAGATTATCCTGACCCCATATCGAGAAGGTAAAAAGAGAGGAATAATGCAGGGCCATACAAGATCAAGCCTTCAGTGTTCAGGGCAAGAAACATCCTCATCTCCCTCTCTCCTCCTGTCTTCCCCATTTCATACTCTCTCCATTATCCCAGCCAAGGAGTGATTCTTGATTTCTTACGTTTCCTGTCTACCTCCCCTCTGATGGCCAAGAGCTATGTTTTTTCAGCATTCATTCAGCACAGAAATGATCACATTTTCCATTTCTGAAGGGAGAGTAGAATCAGAATTTAACAAGGCAGAGATTCAGCCAAAGAGCTCCAGCTGGGGACAGTGGGAAATGGGGAAAGCCCAGGCATATACACAGAAAGAAGCCTCAGAGAGGCTGAAGCCAAGGCACACTTCCAGTGATCCTCAGTCTGGCACTGGGTACCCTAATCCAGTGCCCTTCTAATTCAATACAGTGAAACCACAGCAAGGAGCAGTGGGTCCCACCTCCACCCACATGCCCAACAGTCAGCACCCAGTCCTAAATTTGTTCCAGAAAGCATGCTGCTCTCATCTCTTGTAAGCATCCCAGCACAGATGGGAAGCCCATCCATGTGTCCAGTTCATGTTATCCATTTAGGTACAGATCTCTCTTGTCCTGTACCATTGGTTCTCAACAAGGACCAAAAAGCCCCAAGACCACCATAGCTAAGGGGAAGCTGAGAGCACCAAGCTTCTTCAGTGTCCCATGCCATACATGCACAAGGTGAAGCGATGTCACCAGGGCCCACTGTAGCTTGGCCATCACCAGCCAACAGCCTGCAGGCACCAAGGGGTGTCACGATAGAGGAGGCAGTGGAAAGATCGAAACCTGTAGGGGAAAGAGTGAAGAAAGGTCATGTGGAAGTTTTTACTGCAGAACAAAGTGGGGAATGGAAGACTTCTCCCTCACGTCACATCCCACATCACATATTCACCCTGCATGACAGTGATACGGGACTGGCTGCTCATCTTACAAGGTCTTGATTCAGTAAAGCTGAGCAGCCAAGCCTTCCTCCAACGCCTGAATCCTGCTCTGGACCATGGAGCCCAACTCATGGCTCACCCTGATCACATTCAGTGAGATGGGTACTGCATCAGACCCTGCTACTCTGCTCTGTAGATGCCCTTTTAATTGCATGTCTGCTTCCCACTCCTGCTATCTCCAGCCAGAAGCTTCCTACCCATGTTCTGCAAATAACAACTTTAGGTTTGTTCACTCAAAGCAGAGCGAGTAAATCAAAGAGCACTTTTGTTTGCAGTCATCCTGAAGCAAACCTTATTCTTTTCTCCCTTCAATTTTCTCAGCAAAACAAAGAAAGTAAAATAAAGCAGAGTTTCCTCTCCTGAGTTTAGAAGAACATTTCAGCTCCTGTCCCAGAGGTAAAAAGGTTAGCTTGATCCTTTTCAGTGTGAAATGAACAGCAAAACTTTCATCTCAGTAACTGTTCAAATAAAACGTTATAATACTTATTTTCTTTCCTTTCATCCAAAATGATTTGCAAAATGTGTGTTTGCAAACATCCTCATGTTGGTGTGTCCCTCACCCAATAAGCCCTGTGACTGCATGGCTTTTGTCCCTCATTCTAGACCTCCTGCCCCTCATTTGGCTGCCTGCCCCTGCCGCCCCGCTGTCCTACAGCTCAAACCTCAGCAGTGCACTGAGCACTCATGCCCCATACCTTGAGGGATCTTCCTGGGGTGAGAAGGGACCATTGAGTTTGATAATGTTGAGCTTGTTCTCAAAGACACCGTAGCTAAGTGTGACCTGCAAACAGAGGCAGGGAGAAAGGAGCAAGGAGGGTAAGGTGATGTGTTCAGGAACCTTCTCTGAGTGACAAAAGCTCCCATTCTTGCTCCATCTCTGGTGGCTTGGCCTCTGCCTTCTAACTCTCCTCTCCTCCTTCCCATTAGGGAATACTGTAAATGCCCCCTCCCTGGAAGCATCCAAAGCCAGGCCGCATGGGGCTTTAAGCAACCTGATCTATAGGAAAGTGTTGAACTGGATGATCTTAAAGGTCCCTTCCAATCCAGACCATTCTATGATTCTATGGTCTTCCATGTGAGTCACCTACACCACTTGTTATCTCCCCATGCAAAGGAGACATGGAGCAAAACCCTTTCCCAACCAGTCAGCATTTCTCCTCATCCTGATACCATGAACCCCCCAAGGTCTGCCCCCTTCCTCCCTTCACTCCCTATAACATGCTACCCACCATCGATCCACTGCGATTGGCAGCTGTGCTGCAGGCAACATCTGCTCCTTATTGTAAGGAAGCATTTGTCAGCAAAATCTCTTCAAAAGTGCAGAGAACTGTTTAAATTCACATCACTGTCACCAACTGGGCAATGTACCTCCCATTTTCCACCACCCCTTCCTCTGAAACATGTCTCCTTTTCTGTCTCCCCTGCTCACCTGCTGCATCAGATGAGAGGTGGGAATGAGCTGCAGATTCTCCAGGTGGGAGTGGAAGAGCATGTTGGGCAGCAGCTGCACACCAACTTTGCACTCAATTATGTAACCTATGGTGCAGTCATCTGGCAGACGGATGAGCTCTGAGGTGCTCAAGAAGTTCTTGCCACTAGAAGAGAGCAGGGATGTATGGGTTATGTAAAGGGGCAGGGGGAATATAAGAAACCACTTCACATAAAACCAGTTCCACTCTGGAACAAGGCAAGAAATCCCTGAGACCTACTGCAAAGATGTGGGAGTGTGTTTGCTCATCAATCATTTCTAACCACACTGTCCCACCAATTACTCAATGCTATCCCTGATATACAGAATCACAGAATAATTTAATAATTACGGTCTTTTCTACAATGTTGGAAAAAAAAAAAAAAAGGACCATTAAGATCATCCAGACCAACCATCGGCCCATCACCACCATGCCCACTACATCATGTCCCGTGTCATCATCACCACCACAGGCATAGGTTGATGGTTGGACTGGATAATCTTATTGGTCTTTCCTATCTTAACAATTCTATGATTCTGTAATTCTATCTGTGCCACTTGAATTTTACCCTGGGTAACAAATCATTATCCTTTCTGGATCTCACACAGAGAATGTATCAGGGTCTTCATCTAAATCAGTAAAAACATGAGCCACCTGGTGTGGACCAGCTCTGTCTTTCTGGATATAAAAAGATTTGGTTAAGGGTGGCACGGATAGTTCCTGTTGATGTTTGCACATACAAACAAGATAACCTAGGGCATCCTTGGAAAACACCATCTGTAGGCTGGGCCAACACATGTCCCTGGGACCTACTGCTGTTCCCTATGCATCAAGCTGAGGAGATGACCCTGGACACTGTAAGCAGCTGAAGAGAGTTTAAGGTGGGGGAATGGGAAATTAGGTCAGGAGGAAGGCAGAGCAGGTTGGAAAGAGGCAGAGCTCAATCTGAACGCTTACAGAAGAACCAGAAGAAGATGAAAGAAAAGGGAAGGAGAGAGGGGGATAACCAAAAGCTGAAAGGAGTTGGGGAGGAGGAGTATGTCATTGTGTGATAATGTTTGCCGATGTGCCTGCTCCTGTCTCTCTTTAATCAGGTGGGAGATCCACCCACTGCATCCTCCCTCCAGTCCCACATGCTTGCAGAGAACTGAAGTGTGTGGCTCTCTGCACCCTTCTGAACATCCCTGCAAACATCACATACAAAAATCCAGATGTGACACTGGCAGAAGCTTTTGTGTGTCCGTCCCTAATCCCAAAGACTCACATATCCAGTGGCTGCAAAGCTTACCTGGCCCAAGGCATCATCTTCCTTGCCAGACTGCGACTGATGCAGAACCCAGCTCCTCCTGTGGCAAACCAGAAGCGCACAGATTTCTGGAGAGAAACAGCAGAGCAAATCAATGCCAGAGGCTCAGATGACACCATACTCCCTGAGCTGGGAATGCTACAAACACAGCTTTGACAGAGAGATAAACAGTCCTATTGTCATTCCCCAGCTGCTGCCCAAAACAAGCACCTGTTGGCAACACAGTCCCAATTTTGGTCTCCTCATATGGCTGGGAAGTCAGGATGAGCAAAGGCTGCTAACATAGCACTCTCAACCAAAGGGAAAATGAGCCAGAAGGGGTGAGGAAACCACTCGCCAAATCACAGCATGTGTGCTAAGGAAGGGTAACTGGAAACCAAGGCTGAGTTGTGCCAGCTGGCCCATTTGAAACAGCCAAGCTCCTGCAGTGAAAAGCGGGCTGCACAAGGCAGGCTGATCTCCCTGCAGATGGGTACCCAAAGGCACAGCAGAACTGCTGGACATCACCTTCTTTCCTCAAGTGAAATTGGATTGAGTTAACACACACTACCACATTCAGACAAGACCACTAAGTTTTCAGCTGATGTCTCTTGCTCTTGGAACTTTTCTCTCATCAAAGTAGCGCTACGGTCAATGGGTCAGAGCATCAAAACCAATCCCTAGCTGTCCCACCCTGCCATGGGCTGTACCGTCCGGTTGTTAGACAGTGTTTCAGAGGCCCGAATGGGTCGGTTCAGGCTGGGTTTCCCTAGGTAGACATCCTTCATTGCAGAGTAGGAGGACAGGAGCTTCAGGAGGGCCTCAGGGTTCAGATAGTTGTCATCGTCCAAGTGGCAGAACCAGCTGGAGGGAGATGGGAGGAAACATACAAGAGGTTTGCAGTAAGGAGGTGCCAGCAGCTCCGAGAAGAAGTTTGCTTTCACAGCAGCTCCAACTCACCTCTGGCCACTGGCCAGGAACATGTCAAACTCTGCAGCCATCTTGCAGGAGAGGGCTGAGTGGCTGTGCTCAGTAGAGCAGTTGGTGAACACTGCATGGTCACCTGTAGGCAGAGATAAGTCTGTAGCTTAGGGTTGGCCCACATAGACATGGGGAAGACTTCTGGGCAGAAGGGAAGGAGTTTGCTCACAAAGAGCTTCACCATAGTACCCCAATTCAAGCCTGCAGTGATATGGGCTTCATCTCCCACTCACTCAACATTTCCCCTCATCAACCTCAAGACATTCACTCCCCACAGCCCTTCTCAGACAACTGTTCCCTGATTTTATTTTTGCTTCTCTTCTTTGCTGATATAAATAATCTGTTAATATGCATCCTCATATACATGAGCTCATATATGTATCAATATGTGAAGGTGCTTATAAGACAAAGACTTACTAGAGCTTATAATCATAGAATCGTAGAATCATTTGAGTTGGAAGGGGCTTTTGAAGGCCATCTGGTCCAGCTCCTCTGCAATGAACAGAGACACCTACAGCTCAATTAGGTTGCTCAGAGCCCTTCCAGTCTGACCTTGAATGCCTGGAGAGATGGAGCATCCATCACTTCTCTGGGCAACCTGTTCCAGTGCCTTACTGCCCTTATTGTAAAAAACTTCTTTCTTACATCCAATCTGAATATCCTCTCTTATTTTGAAACCATTTCTCTTTGTCCTATCCTAACAGGCCTTGCCAAAGAATGTGTCCCATTCTTTCTTACTGCCCCCCTTTAGACATTGAAAGGCTGCTATCGGGTATCTAAATGAAGAGATGTTTGGTCTCTAAATGATGAGAGGAGAAACAATGGTTTTAAACTTAAAGAGGGCAAATTAAAATGTATATAAGAAACAAATTTTTCACAGTGAAAGTGATGATATGCTGGAACAAGAGGATTTGTGGATATCAGAAGTGCTTAAAGTTGGGTCGGATGGGACTTCTATCTAGTGAAAGATGCCCCTGCCCATGGCAGAGGGATTAGACTAGGTTATCTTAAGGTTCCCTTACAGCCCAAATGATTATATGATTCTTATATCTAGACTTCACCCCATTAGATTCACCCCCATTTGAGCACCCTGATCCATAGATGCCCCTTTTCATTGCAGTGGAGTTGGACTAGATGACCTTTTAGGGTCACTTCCAACTCAAATGATTCTATAATTCTATGATTCTGAGCAAATGGTGAAGTGGGGACAAGAGTTTAATCATCAGCTCAGCACTCTGCTTTCCAAAAATTACCATACTGCACCTTGCAGATACCAGAATTCTTACTACCACATCTCTGCAGCCCCCACTAAGGGACAAAGCCCAGAGAAAACAAAGCATCCTGCCCAAGGTTAGATCCCCCCATCAACTACAACTCTGTCCATGGCCAGAAAAGGTATAGGATACAGGGAAGGGTTTTCTCCCAGGCTGCCTACGCAGCATGGCTACTACCTGGAGCCAATCATCTCGCCTGGCCCCCTCCAAAAACCATGTTAGTTCAGAGTGAAGGCAGAGGTGGTGATATAGGGGAGGTGGTTACCCATTCTCCTCTTCAGGGCATCATCATCTTCATCTGTGAAGACATATGTCTGGGGAGATAAGAAAAGGATGTTACCATCAGGCGTGGAGCTGGTGCTTCTACTGCATTCCAGGCACTAGGCAGCAGAGGGACAGTGGCTACTCCAATCCTCTCCTTTCCCACTAAAGCCTCTCCAAATCCTCACAGGTGGTGCATGCAGACTTCACCACCACCATCGCCCTCCATACCCTCTCACTGCTTCACACTGCTTCCTTCCCATGGCCTGGATAGGCTTGGGGAGCTCACTTGATCTTGGACTGTCTCAAGGGCTGATCACTGAGCCTGGCGCTGCCATGAGCAGGATCAGCTTTCCTTTGTCATCCATCACTCACGGCCAGCACCATCCCTGCTTGCACTGCTGTTTTCTCCTGAAGTTTCGGAAAGAGGAACAAGAGGGCCAGTGAAACTGAGAGAGAGGGTGGAGGAGGTCTGGTTTAGGTGTCAGCTGGAGAAAAATGGAAGCACTGTGGCCAAGCAGTGCTCAGGCTGAAAGGAGAACATCTGTTCATGTGTTAAGTGTGCTCAGCCCCCTGCCACTTCCCTGCCTCCTCCTTCTCTTCCTCCACCCCCAGGCTCTCTAATCCCCCTCTGTGCCATTATGTAGCATGTCTCCCCCTCTTTGGGTCTGGGCAGGGATCACAGCTCAGGGAGAAAAGCTTTCCTCAAGCAGAAAATAAGCTTTCATGAAATCAAAAAGGAGGTGCAAGCCTTAAACAGTCTCTCCACCAGCTGCCTACAGGCTGGTTAAACATTGCACCTGGGCAGGGACAAAAGGGGCAAGGCAGATGGACAGCAGCTCCTATGAGCTGTCACTGCTCTGATGAGATGTCCTTGTTTCTACACCACCCCGCATTCACTGAGTGTTTGGATTGAGGGACGTGCCCTGCATCAGCAATGTGTGGGAAGAGAAATGATCTGAGCACACAAGGGAGGTAGGTGATGAAGGGCCCTTGGAGAACACCCGGTTGAGAAGAGATGGCAAGATGGACAATCTCAAACACGCAAGCTGTGGTGACTCGGCAAATTCCTCTCCTGTTTCACAGCTGGTTGCAAAAACTGACTGTGCATACAGTCCTACCGTGCCCCAGTAAGATAAACCCTCTTATTTTAAACCACTTTCAAGGTGGTCATGGGACTGGAAGCAATTAGCAAAGTCTCAGGTGAAGGAGTCCTGAGTCAGGTGACCGTATCTTAATGTTCAGACACAGCAGGAATTCCCAGACGCATGGGACTTCCCTTGCCAGTGCATTCAAAGGCAGAAATTTCCACTATAACAAACATTTCATCTTAAGAAAACAGTTCTGAAAACACTGAAACTTTCTGTCATGTTCAAAAAAACAGAGATGTTTCTAGAAATGACTTGCTTACAGTGACAAAACCAACCAGAAATCATGTGCCTAATGAACTTCATATCTCATCACCTTAAAATGGAAATCTGTCGTCTTCTTTCTATTCATGGAAATATCCTGAAGCACCCACTTTCCCCTAAATGCAAAGGAAAATGTTTACTTGCAGGCACCTGGCATACTCCTGAAGGAACCCAAGGCTCATGGCCACCTTCTCTGGCTGATGGACTAGTGGGCTCATGGAGCTGCTGTTCCACCACAGCTTCCCATTAGCCTTCTGCACCTAGTCTTCTCCAACAGCATTTCTCTTGCCAGGGGTAGAGGGAAATCACACCAGGAGCAGGCAGGAAGATATCCTTCAGTTCTGGAGCAGAGAAGTGGGAAAAGATGTTTGATGGGAGCCAGCAGTGATAGGGAGCCACTGGTGTCCAATGGGTTGACCTGGCAGCTCTCCATGAACTTAAATGCCCATGTGATGGATTAACATTGTATTTTGTGGCTTCTTTAGCCCAAATTGGGAAAGTAGCCCAAGCAAGAAAAATGAGAAAAAAGGAATAAATATGTGGAACCTGACAGTCCAGGACCACATTAAACTCCCAAGCTCCCAGAGTATTCCTTCCCCAGGAAAAAACAGCCTTCAAAATGCAAACACACCAATAAGGTTCATGATGCAGCTGGGCAGGAAACTGTTCCCCTCCCCAGAAAAGAGATTCAGGGCCTACAGTGTATTCACAACACTGAAAGCATGAAAAACATTTCAGGGTGGGTCATTCCAAGTTTTCCATCAGTTGGAAGTTTGGGTTGCTGAAAGGGGGGAAGGGTGCTGGAATTAGTTTGTATCACTGAACAAAATGCTGTTTCAAACCAGAAAACTACCTCCATCAAAATGTGAAAAGGCCAACAGTGCCAGCAATTTAAGGATGCTGTTCAGTCTAGACAGTCGTCAGAACACTTTTGCTTAGATGAAGGTGTTTGGCTTTTTTTATTCAAACACTTTTCCTTGATACAATCTCCACCTCAGGTTCTAGAGGAAAGATTGCGGTGGGTTAGTTCTTAAGAGAAAGAGCATGTCCAGCTACTAGCAGAGCATCCATCCCATACTTCCCTCTCCCCATCTCCCAACAACTGAACATCTGTTTAGACAGTGCAGTTTCAGGGGAAATCTCTCTCTCCCTCCCTCTCTGTCCCTCAGTAGAATCCAACCAAAGGAACTTATAATTTGGCTCCTGCACAATCTTTCTTAACCATAAAAGATCACAGCTGGCCCTGCCTCCTGTTGAAGTCATCTAAGCCTGGCCTTTGAGGTCCAGGTTACTTCTTCAGGGAGGGCACCATGAAGGGAACAAGCTCTGAAGCCAGACTTGGCATCAGGAGCATGGCCAGCTGACAAAATTTCCACATTGGCTATATTTTTTGGTTAACTTCCATGTATTTCTCTTTGCCTCTTTATCTCTCCCCTGCCCTCAAGGCCATTTAGTATAAAAAGCAGAAGAAAAACATGGAAAATTGAGCAGGGATGGGGGAAAGAAAGTGCTAAGCTTGTAACAAAATTTGATAACAATGAAAAAAACACTTTTAAAATGACTGACCCTCCCATTTGACCCCTTCTTCCTATTCTACAAGTGAAGTTTTCCTATGGGTGGGCAGCAGCGCCTCTACCCATATTGGAACATCACTTGTCTGCCAAAAAGAGATGGTCTGGTGAATGTGGGGAGATGCTGTCTAAATCCTGTTCTAGAATCATTAAGGTTGGAAAAGACCCCTGAAATAACCTAGTCCAGCCATCAGCCCATCCCCACCATGCCCACTGACCCTGTCCTCAGAGCCACATCCACACGGTTCTGGAACACCTCCAGGGACGGTGACCCCACCACCTCCCTGGGCAGCCTGTGCCACTGCAGCACTGCTTTTTGGAGAAATTTTTCCTGATATCCATTCTGAATGCCTCTCCCCCCCCACCACCCATTGTAACATAAGGCTATCACCTCTCATCCTATCATCTGCAGGACAGCCAGACTTCTGTCAATTACACAAGGATGGAAACTTGAACTGCTGTGTGCAAACCCACTCCAAAAACTCAGTTGGAAGTGTTTAATGGGCCCATGGAGCTGTTTGATTTCTCCAAAGATCTGTTGGGCTGAGAGGAGAAGTGCATGTAGAGGAGGAAACAGGGTGTCTAAGATGCTTAGGACAGTCGCACAGAGAGGAGAGGAAGTGTGCCTGAAATAGGACATGATTTCCTGTGACTACCACAGCAGCACCAGAGAGTGGAAAACCACCCTTACTCAGAAAACCCTGCACTGCTTCAAGCGCTTTCGTAACCAAAACCTCCACCCCCGCCTCCCTTCCCCACATAGGCCTGAAGTCATCTTGCTGCATGCAACTCATAGTAGGAGGAGGTAGGAAACCAGCATTTCAGACAGTTTGTGGAAGGTCTGTTCTGTCCATCTGGGGTGTCCAGGGCAGTCTGTGGTATTAGCAGTTAGACATAATAAAAGACAGTTCCCTCCATCTCAAGCCGAAGGTGTTGGTGTTAGGTTAGGCAATGGTGAGGCTTGCAAAGAGCACCTATAAAGTCATAGAATACCTCAAGGTGAAATGGACCCATCAGGATTGAGTCCAACTCCTCATTCCACACAGCACCACCCAAAAATCAGACCCTATGTCCCAGCCTGCATGGGAAGAGCCCACTTCAGCCTCTCTGACCACCATAATTAAGCATCAGTGGAAGCCCTTCAGCCTCTCTGACCACCCTCCCCATGAATCAGCTATCAATGCAACATTTCACAGGGTAGTGTCCACCTTTCACTGTGATCAGAGATGAGAACTAAAGAAAATGAGGCAAAGGGAAGCAACACAGTTCCTTGTGATGGCTTTGTCCTTCTCCACAGACTCCCCTTGCCATGTACACTCCCTGTAACCCAAATCCACATGCTTACCTGTTCTCTTGTCCGGGATATCCATGTGTCCAGGAGCAGCTCCATCCTGCTCTGGTGAAATCTTTTGGTGGTCTTCACAGCAATGAAAACGTCCCCAAGGGTCAGGCTCCCTTCAGTCTTGTATTCATCCAGAGAATGGACTTGCAGGTCCCTCTGTCCAGTGCCACCACTTCCATTGGCATCCTCTGGGCTCTCATGAGTTCGTTGCTCTAGGTTCTCCAGCATCAGCACTCTGAGCCCCACATTCCCTGTGGTTTCCTGAGCCCCACGGTGCCGTACAGAGAGGAGAACCACACCGACCAGGAAGATTGCAGCTCCTGAGAGACCCCGTATGAGCCGACAGCCCATGGCTCCCAGATAGCCCTGGCAAGGACAGCTTCAGCCAGCCCGTATCTCCATGTGAATCTCTCTGCTCCTCTTTAAGCCTTTAGTAGGGTGAGATGAGCTGAGAGCAAGGTATGAGTAGGACGTGGCCAAGGACTTGTATAGATGAAGACTAGCAAGATAAAGCAACAGATGAAGCTACGGGAATTTCCACAGACCAGGGGTGCTGATCATCCAGCAAGATGGGGACAAGTGATGGGAAAATACTCCGAGGTGACTGGTGGGTGGCTGGCACGGGCTGTCAAAGGGACAGCGAGCATTCCTGCTCCTGGTCGTGAGGATGAGAGTCCTGGGATGGAGGCAGAAGGGTCAGGAGAGGAGATGAGAGCCATCGGTGGGGTATCCAGACAAAGACATCAGCTCCGCAGAAGACAGCAGCCAGAGTATTCAAGCCATAGGCTCCGGGGCGGACACATGGGGCTGGAAAAAGCTGTGAGAAGGGTCCCTCTGCCCGTCCACCTGCTCTCTCTGTGTGGCTGGGTCCCTGCCAGCCCCCGGTCCCGCCTCCGGGCATGGGGCGGAGCGTCAGCCCCAGGGGGAGGAAGAGGATGCAGGGGGGAGGATGAGAGGGGGCAGCCCCCAGGCTGAAAGCGGACTGGCTTCATCTGCTGCTCCGCCGGGTCCCCTGGCTGGGAGCACTCCTAGGTGACAAGCAGCTGATGGGGAAGGACGAACCTGTTGCTTGAGTGGTTGTCCCCTTCCCCCGTGAAAGCCCAGCCCCTGCTGTATGGGAGGGCATAAACCCTGTGTAGCATTTCGCCTTTACAAGGGCAGAGGGAATGGATGCCGGTTCAGGTCAACAGGATCTCACTAGTATTTGACCCTCACGTCTGACATCCATCCCCCCCAGATCACAATGCCAGCCTACCCACTCTTGAAAGCCCCTTTCCCACTGCCACCCCAGCGTATTTGGGATCAGCAGCATGGACTGCCCCATACCACTTCTGGGTCAGCTACATGTAGGCCACTCCAGCAAGCACTTGAGAGGTATAAAGAGGTGACCAGCCCAGGATGGGTCTGGAGCCCACCCCCACCCCAGGCTTGGTGGAGGAGCAAGCATGGGGACATCAGGATGACGGTGCTCCACATAAAAATCAGAGCATGTCCCTAGGGAGCTGCAAGCTGTGGGCATCGAGTCTGAACACAGCAACAAAAATTATAATAAAAGGGAGTAAAAGTGGGGAGCAAAAGTGGGGAGCAGGGTGAGGAATGGCACCCAGGATGTGCCATGTGTAAGAGACTCTCTCCCTTGCACATCTGATTCTGGGTGGTTATAATAAAAGGAGGTTAGGACAGGATCAGGGTTCCTCTGTTGCATACTCCAGCATGTTGCTGAGACATGGGGAAGACCTCCATGCAGTACTAAATTCCTTTTTTTTTTAACTCCCTGATTTGAGGTGGGGGGTGAGTTCCCTTTCATGCCTGCAGGGACTTAAAGTTGGCAATACCAATCTACTGCCACCAGACTAATGGGATTGCCCCCATGGCTCATACCTGCTCCTGAACTAGAAATGACCTTCTCTGAGTACTTCAGACACATTTGTAGGCCCAGACAGATGTACAGGGGCTCATGGCACAGGTTCCCCAGAGAAGCTGTGGTGCCCCATCCCTGGAGGCACTCAAGGCCAGGTTGGATGGGGCCCTGGGCAGCTGAGCTGGTGGGTGACAACCCTGGTTGGGGCTGAATGGGCTTTAAGGTCCCTTCCAATTCAAGACATTCTATGATTCTATGATTCCATGGCTTCCAAGCATCCTGCAGCACTTCCCATCCCTAGACCAGGAGGTCTAGGAAAGAAAGGGAGACATAGGTGGAGGCCCCCCAAAAGAGCCCAGTGGGGGCTGCCAGGGTGACCGAAACCCATCTTGTGCAAAGGATGGTGTTGAGAAGCAGAGCAGTTTCTAGCCAACCAAACACAAACCCAAACGTGCCCGAAGCTAGAGGTGACCCCAGGCTGCCTAAGCTCTGCTTGGGACACCATGGGGAAGGGCTAGTGGCCTCCTGCACTTACACACATGCCACTTAGCTCCTGCCCTCCCTGGAGGGAATAAATTTGCTCTCGTTTAACTTTACAAGGGTTTCATGCAAGGCTGGCACAGCTGGTAATTGATGCCCAGGGCTGCTAATTGCATTCTGCCCATTACCTAACCCGTGACTCATTCCTCTGAGCACACAGCTGCACCCCCAGGGACACAAATGAGGTGGGTTAGGGTGTGCAGAGCAGGGGAATATTATGTTTGTCTCAGAGCCCTCTGCCCCTTTTCTCAACCATGTCCAGGACTAGTTCTATCTGGATTCTGAAAGCCTTGGGGGAGACAAGATGGATAAAAGGAGGGTCTGGAGAAGGATGGGAGCAGCAACCTGCTTTCCACACAACTTTGCTTTGCCTCAGTTTTCCTCCCAGTGAAAACATAGATGGCCCAGGGAGGTGTGTGGAGAAATCTGTTTTGTCGGGGGAGTACTAGATCCTCAAAGCTGGGGGTATTGCTCTTAATCACCCCAGTCCTGAGGCTGATGATAGCTCCAATGCCAGAGGGCAGGAGATGTCAAGCTTTGAATCAGTGCCTCACAAGCAGTATTTTCCCTGGGTACTCAACCTTTATTTTTTATCCTTGCAAAGCTGCAGGCTCCAACTTCCTTCCCCTGCAAATTCAGCGTGCTTTGGGACTGTCTTCTCATCTGTTCAACAAGAGCCCCGCTTTGTTCACCTGCAGGGCATCCACCCTCCCAGGGCCAACTGTGCTGGGATGCCTGGGCTGGTCCCCTGGAGGAGACAGCACTGAAGAGCTCTCATCTGGAACCCCATTACACCAATCCCCTCCCTAGCTGCACTGCTCTAGGGCAGATCTGGGACTTTGCTCTACATTTAAGTGACTGCAGGTTAAAGTCTTCTTTTTCTTTCCTCCCCCCCTTCACTCTTGTCCTCATAAAAGACACAGGCAACTGTTTTAGAGCCTGAAATAACACCTCACAGGGGACCCATGAAGATCAGCAAGTTAATCTTTACTTGGAGTTTCAGAAGTGCATAGCAGTATCAGTTCTCTAATCATCGGGGTGAGGAGGACATGGAGATCTAGAATCTCTAGTGCTGGGGGCTCATTGGTTCTCTCACTGACCCCAGCTCAGTGCCCGGTCTTCTGCTCCTTGGAGATTCCCACAGTCACAGTCCCCCATTTTCCTTTCACGTGTCTCAGGAAAGACCATCTATCCATCAAACACCTGTCCTCGTACACCAGGAAGACAAGGTGGTTGGCTTTTCATTTCATGATAACCAGGACATGAAGAAATGTGAAGCTCTAGGAACCTCAGCCAGAAACCAAGTAACCTTCTCAATAAGTAAGTTGGGTATTGGGAAAAATTTCTTCTTAAGAAGTGTTGGGCACTTGATCAGTCTGTACAGGGAAGTGGTGGAATCACCATTTCTGGAGGTGTTCAAGAAACATGTAGTCTTGATACTTAGAGACATGGAGTGGGGAATATTGGTGGTAGGTAGATGGATGGACTAGATGATCTTAGAGATCTTTTCCAACCTTGGTGATTCTAAGATTCTCCTTGGCTGAACTAGAGCACCTTCAGCACTGGGGAGAGGGAAGCAGCTGAAAAACGGGGGACAAGAAGAAACATGAGAAAGCCTGGTCTTTGTCATGTTCAACCTATCCTCTCCCTGTCTGTCCCTCTTGCTATCCTACAACAGCAATGCTTTCTTCTGCCCCTACAGGGCTGGGCAGATGTGTCTCCGGAAAAGAGCACCCCCACACAACACCCAACCCTTCCCATTAACACACAAGTCTGCAGCCAGCCTCCCATTCCCATTATGAATGGTATTTAATTCTCCTTTACACACGGGTTGCCAATAAAAGGGCCAATTAATAATTTACAAGCAATAAAGAGTACAGCTCCCATAAAACGAGGGTTGGTTGCAAACTTAGAGTCAGTCTGGCTGCAGCAGGGTGTTTGCAGACAAACTGTGTTTCCTGCTCCATGGGGCAGGAGCTGAGGTAGAGAAGGGAAAATAGAGGTGATGAGAGAAATGTTTTAATGCACTAAACGCGTGCATGTGTGAGAGATATGCTCCTGCTCAACCTTGTCTCACGTGTTTTCGTTGTGTTCCTGATCTCACCATACACCAAAGCCAAAGGCTCAAGGTGATGGGGAACAGTCCATGAGATGTCCAGAAAGAAGGTGGAAGACTTCTCTCCAATCAAATATGGTACGCTCAGCCTGGTGTGTCAGCATGTGTTACATCCCCAACTCTTCGTGGCCTCAAGTGGACCTTAAACGCTACCTGGTCCCACTGCTGCCAGCATCCGCTTGGAGAGAGAGGACATGCTACCTGAAGGACAGCTCCTGGAGAAGGCTCTGTACCTGCTGGTTCAGTCATCACCATCCTCAACCCACAGTGGGCGGTTTTGCTCCTGGAAGATGCAGCCCCGCACCACCTTGGGCAGTTCTTCTGCGTGGCTCCAAGCATGGGGCTCCACACGGGCCCAAGAGCAGGGCAGGGCATGGAGAGCCCGCTCAGCACCACGGCATGCCTTCAGCACCTCTGCATCCCGCTGGCCTGGCTGCCCCAGCAAGCTCCTGGCAAACACAGGAGCAAGCGTCATCTTCACACAGACAGATGGAGTTGCAAAACACCAACATTGCCCCAAGAAAGAACCTTCTCATGTGCACACAATGATTTTTTTTTGCCCTTCTTTTCCCTCACAACAACCAAAATCAATGTGCATGCATCTATTGCTCCCACCCCTTCTTCTGAACATAGGTAAGAGGGGCTACGAGAAAGAACTGGACAGATTCTTTAGCAAGGTTTGTTGTAATAGGACAAGGAGAAATGGTTTCAAACTAAAAGGGACATTCAGACTGAATGTAAAGTTTTTATGGTAAAGGTAGTGAAGCACTGGAAGAAGCTGCCCAGAGGTGTGGATGCCCCATCCCTGGAGACAGCCAAAGTCAGGCTGGAGGGGCTCTGAGCACGCTGTAGGTGTCCCTGCTCATTGCACAGGAGTTGGATAGAAGATATTTAAGGGTCCCTTCTAATTCAAGCAATGCTATGATTCTATGGTTCCCCACCCTCCTGCAATGCTCTCCATCCATTCCACACGATCTTATCTTACCTGAGTCCCCTGACGTTCTTCTCAGTGACCTCAACGTGGATAACAATGGGGTATATCTCACGTCTAATTAGATCCCTCACACTCTGAACTCCCAGCTCCAGCAGGCAGTGTTTATTCTGGAAGGAAATTGAATAGATTTACTGATTTAAGTGGAGAAGAAATAGCTCCAGCCCCTGACAGATGCATTAAATCAAACCCCATACTGTGAAATATCATTGCTTTTCCAATAGTAATTCCATTAAATGTGGGATTTACAGACAAGGCCAAGATGGAGGAAGAGAATTACAGAGCAGGGTCACCCACTCCATCACAGCCAGCCCAGCCCAAGAATACATCAGATGTCTCACTCAGCCTCAGTCTGCCTTCACATCCCTTTCCTTGTCATTGTCCCCAACAGCCCCACATTTCTCCATTTGCCCTCAACAGAGCTGTTGTTGCTTTCTTTAAAATGAGGAACTTGAAAGCAGGGAGGTTGCTTCTGCAAATGGCATTTCCCACTCTCTTCCCTAACAGTTCCCATTTCTCTCACAAGGGCTTGAAAGAGACTCAAAGGAAAGCCCAAAAAAGCCCACAGTCACTGATTCCCAAACCCACAACACCTCAACCCTCCAAATCACACAGCCCTAAAGTAGACATCTGCCTTCCCTTGTCCCATCCTTTCTACCCACCTCAACAGGACACCCCATCCCAGCCTTCTCTCCCCAAACCACTCGGCACCTTCTCCATTGCCTCCCGGATCATGCAGACTCTACTGTTCTCCCTTTGCTCCTGGGGGGCACTTCTAGACACAGAGGTCTCCTGCATGTGGGTCCCTTCTGTCAACTTCTCTGCAAGGGAAGAGGGAAAGGAAAGATGAAGAGGGAGGCAACATCCCCATCTCCCTCTTATACATTCTACCTCAGATCTTGCATGTTTGCTGTGGTGCTGATGCTCATTGAGCTCAGTGTTTATGGATTCTGGTGAGCAAGTCTAATTACACAGCATTACACATTGGCATGAATCTCCTGCTGCTTTCTGCTTACAGAACAAGCAAGATATCACAGCTGAAGACCTTGCAGGGCAAGAGCAACTCTTGTGTTGTGGTACAGCAGCAACTAAAGCCGTCTCCCACACCCAATCTCCCCTTCCACACTGCTCCAGCCCCCTTCTTGATGAAATGTAGCAGAAAATGAATGATTTTATTTTGCCAGGTAATATTTCTGCAAGGCTGGCAAGCTGCGAGGGCTCACAGGTGTCTGGAGAAGCAGGGAGAGCACACATCTTGCTGCAGGAGATCGAGAGGAAGATGGGAAGCAACCTGAACCTCCTGTTGGTAGCAACTCAAACCTCCTCCCCCTGCTCAAAGGTGAAAAGACAGCACCCCATCCAATGCCATGCGGCAAAGCAGCAGAAAGGTGATGCTGAGACAGAACTGGGGGCAGAGCTGATGGGGCAGCGGGGTCTGACATGGTCACTGCACACCAGATGCCCTCAGTAATTCCGGCAGAATGCAAGACAGCTCACACAGAGATCACAAGTGGGAGTAGGAAGCCCAGAATCCAAGCAAGGCTGAAGCAGGCACCCCAGCCGCAGTAAACAGCTTTAAAGCACGTCCCCATGCAATGTGAGGGGGACCCTGCAGAGGGCTCAGTAGGACAGGATATATGGTCAAGTCATTCGTCTAAGAAGCCCAGTGGCCAAATTTTGCAGAGCTGTCTTTTTCACCACCCCCTAAAAGTATACCAACTCGTTTTTCAGTCCTGCAGCTGGCAAAGCATGAACTCTAAACACGGGAAAGGAGATGGGAAAAGGAGAATGAAGGAGGGAGGAAGAAGGATTTGTCTGCTGTGAAAACACTGTATGAGAGAAAAGCCCTTTCCCTGCAGCCCCTACAGTGATGTGGCAGTCTCAGGTTACTGGTGGAAGAATATCATTCCCAGAGAGGAAGGGAAGGAGTGAAGTCAACCTACAGATCCCATCTCAGGAAAGGGTGTCAGCCCTGGAAAAAGCCACCAGGGCAGCAAGGCAATGCCACCATCACCCACTCAAGGAAACAAGAGGATCTCCATGTCTCAGAAGACCAGAATGGAGGGTTGGCCTCCCTGAAGGTCAAAGGGATAGGATCCAGTTAAGAACAGGAGCGAATGCCTTGCATTCAGCCCAAAAAAATGGGTCAATGTGTATCATCTGAGAAGGCTGCTGAAGAAACACCTCATGTCCTCTCCATGAATCCCATGAGTACACATCTCCTACTTCAGGACTTATTCCTTGAATTGCACTCTCCAAGGTGTCCACAGAAATGACCTCCTTGAGCTAGCATCATGAGGCTTCCTACCTCATGGCTAGAAAGTGACAGGAGGTAAAAAAGTGAAAACAACCCCTTTTACAAGCAAGCGGGCAACTTGCATACCATACATCACTTAGTCATGGGCTCCTAAAACAAATTTTGGATGTGTCTGCCACTCTTTGCTGCCTACCTGCTGGGCACATGTGGAAGTCCAGGCGAGAGGTGGGCAAGTCCAGCAGGTTCCTGATGAGCCGTGGTGCGATACAGCTAGGTGACAGCACCACAGGACGGAGTGTCTTGACCATCACAGGGTGCACCAGGCTGTAAGGCTTCAGGCTCCTGTCTGGGTCGGAAGGACAGGAAGAAAGAAGAGAAAGCCAAAGGTGAAAATATGGAAGAGCAAGCTGCCACCATCCCACAGACCATTCAGTTCTCCCTGCACTATCCTCTTTTCCTCACTGATGGAGGCACCAACCTACATCCCATGAAAGACCCTGCCCTGGATACATCACTGCTTTGGATGTGGCAACCCCCTTTCCACTTCCTGGGCTTCACTGCAATTGCACACCAGTAGTGGCTTAGTGATGATAGCGATCTTGTCTCTCTCCATAAAACCTTAGATGACCCCAAGAACTACAGAAACATTGGAAAGCCCCAGAAAACCTAGGAGCAGGAGTTTTAAAATGGCTTCCCAAGCTCTCATTAGAAGGGCGGTAAGAGGGACCCTGGCCAGGGAGACTGAAGCATCCCATTTGCTGATGTCCTTTCACAGGGGTTGGCTGGATCTCCAGGGGTGATGCTAACACATCACAGCAAATGCACAGCTAACAGCACACCTGAGCAGGGGTCCAGCCACAGCTGCTGACAGGGCTGTTCTGGGCTCTTCTGCTGTTTGGGTTTCACCAGGCGCAGTTGGTCCAAGGCCCGTTTCTTTAGCTGAGGAGAAAGGGAGGGCAATAAGGCTGAGAGCACTGACCATTACAAAAGCATGTTACAAAAGCTCTCCTCACTTGCTTCTCTGGCTTACATTATTTCTGTGTCCTCTCTGCTGCCCAGGTCCGTGGACCTTCTCCTGGATCTTCAAAAGCTGGTGCGCCCTGAAAAGACATTGAACTCAAGCAAGTCTAGAGACCTCAGGGGCCACCGTTGGCTGCTCTTTCCCAAACCCCACAGGCATATCAGCACACTCACTCAACCCCCCTGTCTGTCAAGGGCACCCAAGCACTGGTCCCCAACCCAAGGCTTAAGGCTTAGAAATCCCCTGCTATCAAGAGGCCAGTGCACATGCTTCCGAACTCCTCAAGAATGCTCACCACAAAGAAATGGGGCAAGCACCCCACGTACATCCCTGCTTTCCTCCTTCCTCTGTTACCTGCTGTAGTTGGGCACTGTCCCCTTGTCCAAATCCCGCATAGTCAAGGGATCGACGCGGGAACAGTACCACTCCAGCCGCCCCTTGTACATGGTGTCCGTGACGTGCAGGATCTCCCGACATTTGACACAGAGTGCATAAGGGTCTGATGGCTCCAGGAGGGACAGGTTGGTACGGATGTAGAATGAGTCTCCAGAAAACTTCTTCCCTTCTTCCAGGGCTTCCCGCAGAGGCTGATACCCTGGAGCAAGGGATACAGATCACTACAGGTTGGGACACAGTAGACAACCATCACCAACTAGACAGCCAAGACTCCACAACAGCTCTGATGGGTGGGTATGCAGAGGCAAACAGACAGAAGGTCTGTACCTCCATCCTGTAACTCAGAGGATGCACATGTCACACCAGACAGGCAAGTAACCAGAGCTATGGTCAAACCCCATATCACACCTGGTGGCCTAGGACCAAAGAGGAGAAGGGAGAATAGCTTAGGGTTACCTCTAGGGATGGGTGAAAAGTCTGTGAAGGGAAGCAAAGATCTCAGGTTGGAAGGAAATCTAGCTGACAGGCCCTTACCTTGCAGGTCCATCTGGAAGACAAGGCTGGAGGGCTCATCCCAGTGCAGCAGGCTCAGGTAGGCAACCTCACGTGTGCAGTTCTCCAGGGAAAGCACCTCCTCCTTCAGTGACGGGACCCTCAGCTAGCACAGAACGGATGCTATTAGATCTAAGATCTGGAAGTGCAGGCTCCCTCCCAGCTCCTCACCCATCAGGGTTAACCAAGAGACGGTATAGGGCCAGGGCAAGCTCTGCCTGAGGACAAGCATCCTCATCTGCCTCTGATTCTCTCCTCAGCCTCTGAAATTGCTGCTGTCAGCCACCCCCTGGGTTTGAATACTGGGTTGCTATGAAAGCAAACACATGTGCACAAACACGTGTGGGAGCAGAGGCGGGGAAGCTGGGTTATTTTCAGCTACAGGTGGGATATCAATTCAAGCACCGTGGCTGTATTTAAAGTGGTGTCGCTCTTGCCAAAACAAATGCCCTTCGCTCTTTCCAGGAGCTCTCTTCAGAGCAGTTATTCTCTGAGAGGGTCATGAAAGCCTGCAAAATCTCTCTCCAGAATTGATTGTTTTGCAACAGACATGTGCAGGATGCAAACTGCTCTGCAATACTCCAAGGTGACAGGCAGCTCTAGGGACACACAGCCATATCGCTGCCTTAATCCACGTGGCTCCTTTTTGTTTTTCTCCTCCTGCAGCTGAAGGAAGCTTTTCAGCAAGTCTCAGCCTCATCACATACACTGGTGAGTTTGGGTGCAGGGGCCCCTATGTCTGTTCATGCTGCATAAAGCTCTTAAGCAAAGAGCAGAACTGGGAAACAAGAGAGATGGAGGAGGGCTTCAAGCTAGCCAGAAGCCAGCTCGCACTGGGGCTCACCCCATGCTCCCTTCATTCCAGGCTCTCTGCACATTTCCAGCACAATCCCATTCCCAGACCCACCTCAATGAGCCGGCACCCTTCCCTGAGTCCTGCGCTCTCAACCAGTGAGCCCGGCTTGACCCACTGGACATAAATCCCCGTCCTGTTCCCTCCAAGGATGGAGATATCTGCTCCCAGCCTCTTCTCATGGGGTGACAGGCTGCTGGGGTGACCCATGCTCGTGAGCTGCACCACCAGTGACCTGGCAAGGAGAAACACCAGCAACTGAAGCTTGCTGCCTTTTCTAAGGAATAGATCCCCGTGCCTCATGGTCCATCACCAGGGCAGGTGCAGAAAGTTTGTGAATCCCCACATCCTTCTCTATTGCACCAGACCCAATACATTTCTCTTCTCTCTTGCTATCAGAGAAGGACTTGCAGGACAAACAGCCTCCCAGGCACGATACCTCAGCACCATGATGATACATCCCCCCAAGCAGCAGGTCGTGGTTACCTCCTGGAGATCTCCTGGTGGCTGGTAAGCATGGACAAGCAGGTCTCTGACTTAACCCTGGTGTAGGTGCTGCTGGAAGAGGAGGAGAAAGCCCCAGGTGGGATGCTAACAAAACCGCTGCCTAAGAAGGAGCAAGAGGGAGAGAGGACACATCACCTATTGGAATACTGTTTTGTCCCTAACCCCACCACTTCTCCCTCACTAACCCTTTGGGGAAGGCCCCCACCCTGGTACCTGTTGTATCCTCCATGCTGCTAAAGGAGCCACAGGACAAGCTGTAAAGGAAACACAATGGTGAGATGAGAGGTAGCAGTTATGCCAAAACCTGTTTGCATCCCATTCTCAACCCCATCCCCACAGCTTTCCACCAACACAGAAGTTCTCACCCTCAGCTCCCACTCCAGGTTCCCCATAGCCAACCTGCTCACTTCAGCCCCCACAAACCCCTAGATGAGACCCCAACCCAAGCAGTCACCTTTTGTAGGGCTTGCACCTATCTTCCCGCTGCCGCCGGAGGATGGAGCCAATGCATGGAGGGAAGGGGAAGGTAGAGAGGCGGTTGATGTCCTTCTCACTGTCAGGAGTCCCCTCCTTGGACAGAGTAAGATAGAAATGCCTGCTTACACCAGCACCTCTCCTTCTTTTGGGCTAGGTTGCTCTTGGGATACCTTTCTTCAGAGATCACCCTCCCAACACCCAGGGGCATCCTGCATTCCCAAGGAGACAGCAGAGATGGAGACACGTGGCACTGTGTCCCCATCTTTTTGCAACGTACACTTCCCTGGGTGTGATTACAGAGCTTTCTGAGGAAAATAACAATCCTACGTGGGGATGTTGATTTCTGGGTTGCCAGACATGGCACTGAGGGACGTGGTTAGTGGGCATGGTGATGATGGGTTGATGGTTGGAGGTGCCAGATCCTCGTGGTGCGGTACTTACCATGCTCTGAATGGCAGAGTGCCTTGAGAAGACTATGGCAGAAACATCCAGTGGGTCTGTGAGGCCACTAGAAAGGTCCGAAGGCTTGTCCACGAGGCTCCAAGTGCTGCTGAGGTTTGAGCAGAGGGAGTAGGAAGAGCTGCACATCTGGGAGAGAAGGGACCCGTTGTTCCATTGCATTCCCCTTAAGATTAACCGTGTCCTCAGCTTGCTTTTCTCTCCAGCCCCACTCACCTTGCCCAGGCTGCGGTTTCCCCGGCACCGCTGCAGCTGTGCCTCCAGCGTGCTGTTCAGCCCTTCCACCCTGCTCAGCTTGCTCAGGAGTTCATCTCTCTCCTCCTCCAGGGCCCGCACACGCTTGCGGTACTGATCCTTCTCAATCAGGCTCTGGGAGTATTGCAGCTGCACCCCATCTCGGCTCTGGATAGCCTGCAAGGAGCCAGGCTGAGGGTAAGAAGGACTGAGCTACAAAACCCACTTCCCACTGATAGACTCTCTGGGGAAGGAGAGGCACCCAGAGCAAAGCCAAAAGGCCTGATCCTGCTGGCAGGCAGAGAGTAATTCACCTGGTCCCGCTCCTTCTCAATTTCCTCCAGCTGCAGCAGCACCGTGTTCATGCGGTGCTTGTAGAGATCACAGTCCTTCTGCAGCGTTCGGTATTTCAGCTGCAGGTCTTCCACCTCCCGTAGGTACTGGCAACAGTAAGCAGTGAACATTAGCCACTGTCAGAAGTCACTGCTGTGGCTGCACGCGAGGAAGAGGGTGGTGATGGATGCTTTACCTTATCCCTCAGCTCCTCAGCCCACTGCAGCTCACTCTGCAGGGAGCTGAGTTTCTGGCAGAGGTCCTGCCTGTCATCTTGGGCTTCCTTCCAGTCATGCTCCAGGATGTCCAGCAGGATCTGCTCAGAGCCTGGCACAGGGACATCACCTGGAGTCTAAGTGAGAAGAAAGTGCCTTCACCACACTGCCAGCAACTCCAGACTAGCTCAGCCAAGCAGATGAGCAACAGGCAGACTTGAACAACTGCCATCACCATCACTGGAGCTTGGATACCTTCGAAACCCACCCAGACATGGCCCTGGGCACCCCACTATGGGCGTCCCTGCTTGGACCAGATGGATGCAAAGCCCCCTGCCAACCCAAAACATTCTGTCCCATGGGGTACCTGCAGCATGCCCTGCAACTCCTGCAGCGATGCCGTCAGCCGCTGATTCTCAGCCCACAGTTCAGACACAGCATCAGGATGGCCCCGCTCCTCTGCCTCCCGCTGGGGCACAACAGATGCTTGCTTCTTCAGCAGGCTGCACTCTTCCTCCAGGCTGGTGACTTTGCACTTCAGCTGGTCGACCTGTGAGCCGGAGAGAACAAGTAGTTTGACACACGTGCCTTGGAACTTATGCCACAGTGTGAGAATGGAAGCTGGGCAGAAAAAGGGCCTGGAGGCAAGGAAAGCGAGATGGGCAACCACATGAGGAAGAATTCTTCAGCTAGGGTAAGGTTAGCACATGGTACGCAAAAGCTTTTCCCTGCAGAAGAGGAGAGGAAGGTGCACATGCATCAAATTTTTGCATAAGCACTTTCGATCTCTGGGTCCTGTCTTAGTGCAACAACTTTCGTGCTTCCTTGAGGCATCCACTGTGCAACTGGCCTTGACACTGCATGAACCAGAGCCCTCAGGTGTGCTGCCAGGGCTGTAGCTAGGAGTCTCCTCGAGGGCTTCCCAGCACCTGGAGCAGCTGAGATATGCATTCACTGCAGAGCATCCTAGTTTCCACGGGGTTTCTCCACCCCATCATTAGGATCGTAGAATCATTAAAGCTGGAAAAGACCACTGAGTCCAACCATCACCCCATCTCCACCATGCTCACTTAACCACATCCCTCAGTGCCATATCCACACTGTTCTGAAACACCTCCAGGGATGGTGACTCCATCACCTGCCTGGGCAGCCTGTTCCAATACCTCATCCACAAGCAATTCACTTGTCTGCTCAGAGGAGGCCTGGGAGAACCAGCACAGGCAGGAACAACAGATAAAAGGTAGGTGAGGATTCTGGCAGGAGCAGAATGAGACTGGGAATGAGAACCACAGGGCTGCGCAAGAAGCCCAAAGCAGCAGGGGAATGCCAGAAGGCACCTCCTGGCGCTGGGTTATTAAGAGGTTCCAGATACTTTGGTTCTTGCCCAGACAGGAAACGGGTGCATGTTTGCTGGAGTTGAGAACTTGGCAGCTGGAGTGCAATGTCATGAATTCTTTCAGGTATGCAGCATGAGTCTCCAGAACGTCAGCAGAAGACGAGGAGGCGGTGGGGAGTGCCGGGGAAGGGGATGACTCTTGGCCAAGGTGTTGCTACAGGCAGCAAGTCCAACTCTCCTGCTATGAACAGGGACACCTATAGCGAGATCAGGTTGCCCAGAGTCCCTCCAGCCTCACCATGAATGCCTCCAAAGACATGGGCAAGCTAAACGTCCCCCTGAGCCATACCACCCCACTGCTGTGGGACCCCCCTGCCACACTGACAAGCCATCTCCCAACACCCTACCATCAGCTGCAGGTCACGGCTCCGCAGCACAGCCATGTTCTTTTCCTCGCAAAGCTGTGCATAGCGCATGGCCATCATGTAGTTCTCATCCTTCAGCCTCAGCAGCTCCACACTGTTGGAGTCCCACTCCTCCCGCAGCCGCTGGCAACGCTCCTGTACCTTCAGGAGCTCCTGCAGCCGCTGCTCTAACCGGGCTTGCTCTTGCTCCAGGGTCTGGTTCTTTGCCTGGAGCTGGTGTTCCTTCAGCAGGTGCTCTTTCCGCTGAGACCTCATCTTCTTCACCTCCACCAGCAAGAACTGCATTAGACCCTCAGGGCCTTCTTCATCTAGAGGAGATGAAAAAGAATAAGGTACTGGCTGCTGAAATGGGTAACTCCCAAAAAGCACCCATCACAGGGTGTCACAGCCTCCTGGAGGTGTGCAGCCTGGGTTAGCGGCACCACGGACCATTACACACTCGCATTTGGTCCCCTCGGTCCATTACACGCATGCATTCAGTCCCCACCCTACCAGATCCAGAGCATACAACTGTCAAGGTTCCTTGCACACAGGTAGCGTGAACCATGGATTTATGCATGCATGCACCCATGCACGTATTTCTGGCCCTTCCCATGCAGCAGTTGAAGGGAAGATGAGCACTGCCCCTACCCAAGATCATGGAGCAGCGCTGGGCTGGTTCCCTCCCTGTCAGTCGTGTGTAGTGCTCTGGGTAGTAAAACTCCAAGGACTCCAGGAAGGCTTCGTAGCCTCGCTTCCCGCGGCGCCGAAGGATGTCCATCAGGTAACCTGAAAGAGCAGATAAAGTGTTAGGGTTATACCAAAAAGCACCTCCACCAGTTCTACTTCCCACTGTGAAACAGTTGGGTTGGAGAAGGGAATGGAGTGGGAGCACTGCCTGCAAGTCTGTGCTTTCTCCCACCTGTCTGGTTGCTTTTGCAAGGGAATCGGCATGAATTCAGCACCTCTTCCTCATCCTGCTCATCTATCACACGGCACTGGCGCAGGTATGGGGTGAGTTTTGCAGGGTTCAAGGAACGGGTCAGCTGGTGCCGTGCGCTCTCTATCTTCTCCCAAAGGGCATCTTCTTCCTCTTCCTGCTCCGAGAGGCTGCAGGCTTGGAGAGAGACATTCTCCAGGGCTGGGAGGATAAAAAGAGAAAGTCTGAGGAGAAATGGGTAAGCAGAGAACAAAATACATGGGAAGACAAATCAAGGCGAGATTCTGCAAATGGTTTGATCATTAACCAGGACTCAGATACTTCAGAAATTATTTTACAAACAACTATGTCCAGTGGGATCTTAGCGGGCTCAACTACTGCATGTCTTAGACATGCAGGAGGCAGTGGGACATAACAAATTCAGGAGCATATACTATAAGACTGAGGAAGGCATCATCTTCACCCTACAGTGTTCTTAAATCACACAATCATAAAGGTACAAAAAGACCTCTAAGATCACCATCAGCCCATCCCCACCATGCCCACTAACCATGTCCCTCAGTGCCACACGCTCATGGTTTTTGAGCACCTGCAGGGACAGTGACTCCACCACTTCCCTGGGCAGCCTGTTCCAGTGCATCACACTCTTTCTGAGAATAAATTGTTCCTAATATCCAATCTCAATCCCCCAGATCACCACACATCTTCCCCATTCCCCTATTCCTGAGAACTGGATACTCCAGAGTAAGAGTATTCAAGCTTGCGACATGTTTCTCATACTGGGGTGAGAGGGGTGAGTTTTTTCTGGGGATCCATTTGCCCTGTGCATGCCCTCAAGTGACAGCAACCAAATTGAAGCTCTCAATAACAGCATCCAATGGAGCAGCTTGGCTGCAGGGAGTGAAGCCAAAAGGGAACATCAAAAGCGTATCTTCCACACATCTTCTGCAAATGGGTGTGGAGCATGTAATACATAGCATCAAGACAAACCAACAAGGCAATCATTCAAGTCAACCAAAGCAAGAAAAACCTCCTGAAGTCAATGGGCCAAGGCCTCTTAAAGCAGTGGTGAACACGCTCAAGAGATGGAGCAATGGAGCAGGTATCCATAGGGAGCTCTCTTCTCACTTGGGTATCAACCCCACCAGTGCATCTATTTTCAGCTGAGAAACAAAGCCCACAACACCAGCCAGCACAAATCCTTTTATAGCTGGCAAGGTACAGCCAACTCTTCTCCAGAGAGTGCCATCACCTCCTGCTCTGATGCTGGCACTGAGGGCAGTTTTCCTACCCCAGCCACACCAGCAGTCACAAAATCATAGAATATCCCCAGTGGTAAGGGACTCATAAGTCCAAGATCATCGAGTCCAACTCATGCAGTGCAGAGGTTCATGTTGCATGAAGGCAGAGGTAAGAAAATCTCCCACCCTTTTTTCCTTCTTTTTCCTCTGGTGTTGAGAATGGTACCGTGCTATTTCAGATGGCCAACCAGCACAGCAAGGAGGGCAGCTGAGAGAGGTGTGCTGAAGTTAATCCTCCAAGCATAACTACAGAAGGCTCAGGGTCTGCTGGATGAAGGATAACAGGATGAGGGGACTGTCAAACCCACAAAAGACACTCAAGTGTCTGATTCCCAGCACCAAAAGGCTTAGGAGCATAACCACTGCTACAGATCAGGATCATCCTGCTGACAAGGAGGTTGAACAAAGAAAATAATCTACATTTCTTGCAGGAACAGGCTCTGTTCCACAGGGAGATGAGTATGCGGGAGGATGCAACAGAAGCCGTGCTTGTTCTGAGCCCTGCTCCTCGGGCTCCAAATCAAAGTTTACGTCTTCAAGTCCAAGTTTCACTCCGCTAAACCCAAGGCTGCTGTGCGAGAAGCTTCTCGGCAGGCAGGGCCGGGCGGAGGGCTCCTCCTGGGATCGGGGTGGGGAGCCCAAGGCAGTCGGAAACCCGTAGAGGGGAAGAGGAACAAACCCAGCACCACCGCCGCCCAGGCATAAATCTGTGCTCGGGGCCAAAATCCACTCTCGGAAGCAAAATCCACTCTCAGGGCCAAAATCCACGCTCGGGGTTAAAATCCGCTCTCGGGGACAAAGGCAGTAAGTCGAGGGGACGCACTCCGAGGGCTGCGGGGGGATCACCCTTACCTGCCATCCCGCTCCGATCTCCGCGCCCGGCTCCGCCGCGCCCGCCCCGGCAGGTGTGTCTGCAGTGCTCTCCCCACCCCGCTGCACCTTTCCCCCCTCCCTTCCTCCCTCTTTCCCTTCCTCCCTCCTCCGCACCCCCCGGCAATGCGAAGCCCAGCCCTGTGCCCTCCCCTCGCCAGCACTCACCGGCGGGGCGGGGGCAGCCTCCCCTCGGCCGCTGCTCACCTGGAGGAGCCGGGGAAGGGCTATGCTCTCTGCCTGTGGACCGTCTCTGTCTTCCAGCTGCAGCCCCGGACTTGAGCTGATCTCCGGAAGGATGTGGTTCACCAGCAGCTTCTTCTGAAATACGGCTGCTTTCAGATCCCCGCAGACTGGGGTTGAGTGGGGTACCCCGTGTGGCCTCCCTTGGTATGAAGGGGGCTCTTCTGTTGGAAAGGCTCCAGAAACTGTAGCCTGAGCCGCCCAGATTCTAGATGAAAGGGGGGTTCAAGCAACGTGAAAAAATGGGAGTGGTTGGGAAAAGCCCGATAGAGGTCAAGACTTGGTCCCCAGTCCTACACGATGTGTACAGGTGGAGCTGGATGCAGAGGCACCCCCGGGCAGTATGACTAAGCGCTGACCCACCGCAGAGTTCCTCAGCTGAGAGCTATTCTCCAGTCCAGCCCCAGCAGGCACAGCCACCCCAGAAATGGGGCTGGAGCACCCCAATGGGCACACAGTGGGCAGCTCTCACCACTGCCGTTTGCTTTTGCTCAAACCCGCCCCATGCCACATCCCAGGACAAGGAGGGATATGGGAGAGGTGGAAAGAAATGAAGCCAAAGTGTAGAACAAGCCCTAAGGATGAACCAAGCCTCCTGCTCTAAAGGAGCTGTAGATTTCCCAAAATTATTGTTTGGGTTGGCAGGGACCCTTAAAGGCCATCTGGTCCAACTCTCCCGCAATGAAAAGGAACACTCACAGCTCAATCAGGTGCTCAGAGCCCCTCCAGCCTGACCTTGGATGTCTACAGGGACAGGGCATCAACCACTTGCACGACCCAAACCTCTCTGTTTCTCCTACAGGGGCTGGTGGAGGCGTCTCCACTGGTCCCCACTGTGTTATTTTCAGAGTCGAGCACAACCCCATTTGAGACAAACTTTGAGACTTGCTCCCAACATTTTCCTCTGCACATCACACAGCTTTACCGCCTTCGGTGTTACACACCCATTGTGCAAACACCAGGCACATGCAGGGCTTTTGGCAAACACCGCCTCCTCTTGCATGGCATCCATCCCACCTGCTGACACCCCAGGTGTATGAATTCACTGCTGACTCATCCATTCTCCCTGTGAGGGGTCCCCGTCCCTTGCACTGCCCCCTCCCTATGGATGCGAGACCACCAGCCTTGTCTATAGGCAGGATGTGGCCCCAAATCCAGAATTTACCTCCAGCCAGAGGCGTCCAGTTGCAAATGAGTGATCAAAAACAAGTAGGAGCAAGGCTGCCTGCAGGGAAGGGTTCTGACTCAAGCTCTGTCAATTTGTGCCTGGTAGTTATTCTCTTGCAAACATCCCAGGTCTCTCTCCCTCTCTAGAGAAAAGATTTCCTGAGCAGGATATTATGTGGTGATAGAAGATAAGATCTTCACCATTACAATAAAAGCCCCAAACAGCTTTGGTTTTTCTCATTCACCCAGAGAGAAGCAGACTTAAGGAAGGCTCTCCTCCACCCGCCCTGACCCCATAGGCAATGCTTTGTGACTCAGAGCTCACGGAAATCAGACAGAGCACTTCCCACATCAAGCGTTATCTGTTGAGTCAAGACTCGGAGCTGGGCAGGAACCCCAGAGCCACAGACCACCACAAGCTCCTGAGAAGAAGGAGATGTCCCATCCCATTCTTTGGCCACGGAATGGATTCACAGTGGTGAGGATCTTGCCCTTTGGAGGACAGCTATGCCAGGCAGCCCAGTTTCAATCATGGAATCAGAATATCGCAAACTGGAAGGAACCCATAGGGACCATCAGGTCCAACAGGACAACCCAAAAATCGGACCAGCTTGTCCCAGCGTTGCCACACCGCGCACACTCACAGCCAGGTGTCATGTTTCCATGTTGGCTCTATCAGTAGTGCCAACTTCTGTGCTGATACGGTTGACTTCACGCCAAGAATGCCATTGTGCACTCTGTTGGGTTGGTGGTTTCATGTTTTGTTTTGTTTCAAATCCTGACCAAAATAGTCACACGGTAAGACTTTCCAAACACCGCCGGCTCGCACAGGAAACCTATGACAGGCCAGCAAACGGTGAGCCATGCAGTGTTTCCACCGAGAGAGGAAGGGCTTAGCACACATGGCCCAAAAAAACTGTGGGTCTTCTGTGAGGTCTTGTGGTGCAGATCTGACCACTGGGGCACACTCAGAGGCAAACAACCCAGGCAGTGCATGAACAAACGATGCAGTATTTGCCCCCTCCTGGAAACATCTTTGAAGAAGCCTGAGGTGGGGAAGAAATTAATTTTTCCAACTGCGTGGCTACAATACTGCTAACATAAAGCTCAGCAGACGGTGAGCTTGGATGCTTGGTGAAAGCCTGACTATGTTCAAGAAACCACAGTAATCTACAGACATGCCCTGAAACCTCCTACATAACGTGAGCTAATCACAACTTCTTCAAGAAAATACTTGTTTCCATAAAATCATAGAATGGCTTAGGTTGGGGGGATCCTTAAAGATCGCCCAGTTCCAAACCCCTGCCACGGACAGAGTTTCCAGCCACTAGACCGGGCCCATCAAACCATGTCATTTTTCTTACAGCCCAGTGATTTGTGAAGATTAACACCTTCCAATGAATTTTCAGGAGGGAAGTTTGCTGAGGTTCCAGCTGGTCTCCACGGACAAGTTTGGAGAGCTTGAAACCACCTCCCTGAACCTTCCCTTCCCATACTGGCAGCACATCACCACGCTGTGTCACAAAACCTCTCAACAGTTTTGTTCCTTTGTGGAACAAACGCTCAGAGGATGTTGTGAAACAGAATTCTCAACTCCAGCGTGGTCTGATCACTGTCTCACACCAGGTTAACCAACAGACACAAAAATAAAAAACACTTTTCTTTTTCCTACTATCACTCGTGGAGCTCGGTGCTTATACTAACAGCCTGTGCAAAGGCTCTGACTGCTCATCTCCCCAATGATTCTCAGGGTAACAACAGGACAGCAGTGGTTTCCTCTCTTCGTGGTGGTGCAGATGTTTGCAGAAAAGGGGAACAAGGCCTTCATGGCAGGAAGGAAATGCACACATGTGTGTGGAGATAGGAAAACAACCGAATGTTTCCTTCAGAATTCCTCCCACTCACGCACACACCCATTGCCTGGAGCTAAAAGAGGCAGAAGCATGTGGGAGCTCCTTAGTTAGCTGTTGGCAACACACCTCCATCTTCATCAGGGCATCCAGGTGTGTGGGGTGGCAAGTAAGAGCTGAATTAGAGCAGGCTCATGGCATCCATTCACTTGATGGACTTCCTCACTCCAAAGCTGCCCAGCTGCCCCATGACCAAGGGCCTTCATGCCAGCAGGCTGGGACTGCAAGTCTCCTCACACTCCTCTCCCACCTCAGTCCTACTTCCAGTTGCTTTATTCTGGCTATAAGGGAAAGAACTCCAACCCAGCTGCATTTTAACTGCAGCTCACCAAATCTAGCTGGTTTCCCTCAGTGCTTTCCTTGCACGCTGTTGCTGCAGCCACCAGAGGTCAATGTGACCACATCAACGTCAGCCAGCTGGTGGGTACTGTGTGAAGCCCTTTGAACTCTAGGATACCAAACAGGCATTGTTTTCCACCTGTGGGGAAATAGCTGGGGTAAATTTTTACATTAGCCAACATGCAGAGTCCCAGCACTATCCCGAAAAATGGGGCTAGAGAATGACATCACTCCCAGCTAGCATCCTGAAAACACCACACATCGAGACCCTGACACTTCTCCATGGTCCTCAGAACCCCACAGATGCTTCAGCCACTCCAGGCATATCTCCTACTGCTGGCTTCAGTGACACTCAGGTGATTTAAACCAACCTCAGCCTTGCCCTGTTAGCAGTATATGGAAATGAGCTGTCTGTCCTTCCTGACCCTCACTGCTCCTCCCTGGGGCACAAGGTCTGTCACAGGGAATGAGGTCTGCCACAAATACAGGCTGGCCGAATTAAATGAGTAGCTGATCTGCAGCCAGAGGGCAGATGGGCCAAAAGGGCAGGGTCATCAATCTCTATTAGATGTCAGACAGGGAAGATGGCACTGTGCAGAACAGAAATCAATATGTCTAGATAACTCTGTAGCATTCACCTGCACTCCTCTTCCCTCCACACTACCTATGTCCTCCCCTAGACCTCAATCAGTGCTGAAGAGGCTCTTTCCATCTCTGTCTTTCAACCCATTTCCCAAAAGATGAGCCAGCTGCCCAGACTGACCATACTTCTACCATCTCACATGAGCTCAAGCTTAGGATGGGAATGAAGACAAACCAGAATACAAATCCTGTCTTGTCTTGGCAGGGCAGCTGAAGTCAATGCACCAAGACAGTGAGAATCACAAGCAACAACACAGATGCCATCATACAATCAAACTGGGTGTGAACAGTTTGAATTCAGAAGAATAACATACCTTCAAGAGGTTAGACACTTCTCTGAGACCTCTGCTCTGACCACTTCAAAAATGCCTCTGGTCCCCTGTGCAGCTTGGATGGGAAGGAAAGAATGAGCACTTAGTGCAAATATCGCTTTGATCATCTCCTCCTCCTCCCCAAGATGCTTGAGGTCCCGAGTGGCTCCTCTTTTGGAGAGGCACTGGCACATGTTTCCCAGAGAGGTGGTGGATGCCCCATCCCTGGAGACATCCAAGGTCAGGCTGGAGGGGCTCTGAGCACACCAATCTAGCTTTAGATGTTCCCATTCATTGCAGAGGAGATGGGCTACATGGCCTTTAAGGGCCCTTTCAAACTCAAATGATTCTCTCCTAAGCAGGGACATAAGCATATCCTGGGGTCTCTGGCATCCAGAGTCCCCAAAAGCAGTTGTCAGGCTGAGATTGGCTAGACATTGATGGAGGAGAGGCATGAGGGGTGCTGCCATCCTATAGCTCCCATGGCACTGTGCTATATCAGGGGAAAGGGTTCATGTGTCAGAGAGGGAAGATGCTGCCTGCACAGGCCACCAGTAGATGTGTTCCTCTGGGCAACAACCTTTGCCCAGTGTTGGTGGAGCCCCCAAAAACTCTCTGCTGCTACACTAGCTAGGGCTTTGAATGCATGGGTTGCCAATGTATATGAGAAAGTATGTTTTCTCCCTGCAGACCATTAAAGCTTCAGCAGAAACTGCCAGAGGAGAGATCCCTGATCACCTGTGCATTTGGCCTTGTGGTTCATGGTTTGGGCAAAAAGCCCCCAGAGCAGCCCCAGGAGTACCTGACTGCCCTAGGCAGAACAAAGTGCAAGAGACAGGCATGCAGAGATGTGAGAATTACAGAACCATAGTTTGGAAGGGACCTTAAATTTCATCTAGTTCCAGCCAGACAACCACCTAGTTGCTGGGATTTCTGTATGGCAGGACCAGGACAGAACTTTTCCCTCGTGGTTGAAGGGCAATCCTGTCCAGGATGCAGAGTGAAAAAGAACTGAGCTCCAGCTAAAGTGAGTCAAGTCACCCTAGAGATGGAACAGAGCAGCGGTGCCACCCATACCTGTAACACTGCCGCAGAGCCATAGGGTGGCACCACCCCACCGTCCTAGCCCTGGGAAAGCATGTGGCTGGGGAAGTGCCAGGGACAAGCCCAAAAGCTTTGGGTCAGCATGGCCTCGTTTTGGAGCCCTTACAAAAGCCATGGTGAACTGTGCCCAATTCCTGCCACGCAGATCAGATCTTCTGGGGCTCCTTGTTCCTTTCTGCTGAGGCCCTTCCCAAGTCTCTCCACCCTGGAAATTCTGGACCCACACCAACTCCTGTCCTTTAAAGGTGCCATAACTCCTCTCTGCTCCCATTGGTGTTACCTACTGGGATGTGCTCTGCAGTGGTGGAGAGCTAGAGGTGTGTCTGTACAGCCCACCCCTCAACCCACGTTTGGCACTGCTAATGGCTACTGAGGGGAGCCAAAGCTGACAAAACTGGTGCAGACCTGACCAAAGCCAGAGTGGCTGAGTGCTGGAGGTAGAGGAGCGAGCACACCTGGGACACATACCACTAGGGCCACCACAGACAACCTGCAGGATATGCCCCTAGGTGACATGAGAGGTTCTGCAGCCCTACTGAATGCTGAGTGCTGGAGCCATCCTGGCTAAATGCAGTTAACCCTACACATTCCTCCACGCCTGGCACTCCCAAAGCCAACAGATATACATGGGATGCAGTTAAGAGCCACGCCTCACTTCCTAGGGAGCCAACTCCAGCTTCCCCCCTTGATCCAACCTCAGCAACCCCAGCCTCTGTGGCGCAGGAGCAGATGCCCACACACCCTGGGGTAGGGTTAGGGTTAGCCAAGACTTCCCGCAGGGATGCAATCCCCAGCCCTCGCTGGAGTCTTCCCAAGAGCAAGGCACTTTTCAAGCCCTTTCCCTTTCCTGGGGGTCTGAGAGTCACATAAACAGGAAAAGCCTGGCTCTCCCCCTCCTCCTCTCCAGCATGATGCAAGCCCCCACACTGGGTGGCTGGCCCCCAAGGGAGGAGCTGCCCCCAGCTCCTGACCTCCAGGCTCTGCGTTTCCTGCAGCAGCTAAGAAAGGAGGCAAGGCCCCTTCTTCCAGATGAGGGGGCCACTGCAGGCCAGACTAGGGAAGCAGAGGTCACGGTGGTCCTCCTCCAGCAGCCTGAGGGATGCAGAGATGCCAGATGCCCTAACAGGTCGGAGCATCCCTGAGACCCATCAGAGGAGAACATGGCTGAAATGACAGGGTGAGCACAGCTCTCCAGCCCCAGCCTTGCAAACCCTTCTTTATCTCCTGGCACTTATTTCTGAAAGCTCTGTGGTATTCCCTCCTAAAACCAAAGGCATCCACACCAGGCTGGGAGGGAGTACGCACATGAGTTGAGCACAGCAGAGCCCAGAGCAGTTAACCCTCGGCAGATACAGCTCTCTGGATGGCAGCAATAACCCAGCATTGCTGGACAAGAAGCAGATCCCCTCATCCCCACGCCCCTATCCATGCTCTCCCACCACGCTCCTTGCCAGTCCCTGCAGAGGTGATGTGTGTTGCCCACTCCTTACTGCCTGGACAGGGGCATGGAATGGCATCCCTAGCTCGAGTCTTTGTGCATGCCTCAGAGCTGATTTCCACTCTGTCCTGGAATGCGCCCGGCAGCAGCATGTGGGAAAGTGGAGTCAGCAGAGACCTTGGATGTGTTAGCTCCCATCTGAGTAAACAAGAGGAGCCCTGGCAAGCATTCAGCCCCAAGCATCCGAGACCTTGGGAAGGGGTATGGAGATATGGAGGTGCTTCTTTCTCCTTCTTACTCAACCCCTGTAAACCTCTCCTAACCTCTGCCCCAGCTCAGGTGCTAACCCTGCCTCCTCTTACCCTGCATATAGAAATGTGTTGGCCAAGGAGAGGCAGCTCCAGCACAGGGTGGTCAGGTCAAACACTGACAAGGAGGACAAGGAGGGTCTGGTATGGAAGGGTTGGTTATCCAACCTGCAACACATACTCATCCATGTCCCTCGGCCACCAACACGCTGAGATGCCAAGTTTGTCCTGCACCATCCCCACAGGTTTCAAAAGGCCGAATACAAGAGAAGTGTTGCCCCATTGCCAGCTCCCACCTCTCATTGGGTGGCCACCATCACCTCCAACACCTACTCCATAAGGCGCACCTACAAGAGACCACTCCTGGTATAGGGCATGAGGTGCAGCAGGGCAGATGGACAGGCTGGGGAAGGCAGCCCACATCCAGCCAGCTCTCCTGGCGTTGTCCCCAACCCTCTCCTTGGGGCGGCCGAGGCCGGGCCTCCTCCTGGCCGGGAGCCCACGTCCCCTATCGCTGTTGGCCAGGCGCTGACGCCAAGAGAATGAGCCATTGTTTCCCAGCCCCGCAGCCTCTTCCTGTCCCCATAGGGCCCAGAGACAAACAAAAGCAGAGACAGACTCTTTGGGGAAGAGGCCGGGCCTGTTCCCCTCCTCCAGATCCCGCAGCAGCCCCGCAGGCAGCAGACAGACAGACGGATGCCCGCCTTGGGGGAATGGGCAGGGACACCCCTATTTTTAGCTGCCTCTGCACCCCACCCCCTTCCTTCCATGGCCAAAAATATGCCGGCTGGATGGACAGGCAAAATCATTAGGATTAAAGAGTTGTCCAGGCCCCATTTCCACCCACTCCCCTATCTTCCCCTGGAGCAGGGCAGGTTATTCTTCTATGGTAATCCTCTCAACCCATGGATGACTTCTCTCTCCATCCCCATCCTTCCTTCCCTTCATCCCCACAAAGCTGCCTTCTTTCCATACATCATGCCCTTCCTCATCCGCAGGCCTTGCACCCAATCATCTCCATGGACACACCAACCCTGGGGACCTGTTCCCTTCTCTTGGGACCCCCAGCTCCCCTTCTCCTTCATTCCTTTGAAATCCCACTGATGTGCTCCCCCTCCTCATCCAGCCAGAGGACAAGACAAGGGAAGGGCACGCAGACCCACAGAAGCCCCTCTATGCAGAACGCTGCTTCTTACTGCAGGGAGAAAAGATAATGTCTGAGCCCACCCCCAAGTCCCTCCTACACCTCCATAGGTTTTGTGAAAAGGAACTGGAGAATCAGGTGGTGGGAGATGTAATATCCATATTTATACAGATATTTGCATTGCATTTCCCAGTGCACGGAATCACAGAGGTGTTTCCAGGCTACAGACAGCTGTTCTAGGATTGCTTTTGCTTTATGCAACACCCTCCATCCCTCTTTCTGCCATGTCCCAGAGCACCTCTTCCTCTCCTTCTGTGCCAGAGTTTGTATCTCCATCTTCCACCTGCAACACCCCCACATGTATGAGCATGAGATGAGAAGGCTGTGGGCGAAAGGATGGAGGAGGATGATGTTTGGGATCAGAGGAGATAGGCAGAGGGCAGGGAGGCAGCAAGCCTAACAATTTGTCCCTCCTCCTGGGCTTTGGAAAACCCCAAGGCTTAACATTCCAGGACCAGCTCCCCAGTAAGAACCCTTTGCAAATCCAACAACAGTATGCAGTCAACCCTATTTCATTGGTTTCCCCCTGCACAAATGGATCCTTACAGTGCCCAATCAGCCCTTTTCCTGTCAGCACCATTCTGGTGTCTGCTTTCCATCCGTGATACAGCACAAGGATCCTTCTCCCAAGCACCATCACCAGGTTGAGGGACCACTTTCCCAACGGGGAAACCATGGGGTGATGGCAACATGATGCCCACAGAGCTTGTGTCAGAGCAGGGAGGCAACAGATAGATGCAAATGAGATTAGCATCTAGAATCCACACTGGATTCATCCATCATGCATCTTGGGATGTGCTACCATCCCAGCTTGCCGGGGTGAGGGAACCTGGATCCATAGTGGGATGCACATCCTCCTGGCCTCCCATTGCAGCAGGGGCTGCCAGCAGCACCTCCCAGCCCGTGTGGTATGCACCCTCGTGGTTGCTGTGAGAAGAATGGAAACATCTGGAAGTCGCCCACAAACGAGCAGCACTCCCAGTTAATGAGGAAATATGAGCCGGGGAGCCTGGGCAGCAACAGGATATGGGCTGCTGTGTGTGCAGAGCAGGAGCCCCTTCTCGCCTGCTCTCCCCTCCACAGTCCTGGAGGGATCACAATCCTGGGGCTCAGGATGAAGGAATAGGCAACTAGGGCTCGGTGCCTCATCCCCAAATTGGACTGTTCCTACTACCTTCCCCCAAAGCAAAATGGAAGGAACATCTTCAGGTCCTGAGAAAGGTCCTTCACTCCACCACACCAGGACACCCCATGTCCCCCCATCCCTCACTCCCTCCCTGTCACACCAGCAACACTTCAGCCCTGCAGTGCTCTGCCCCGAGGGAAAAGCACCAGGAGGAGGGGGTCAATTTGCACAGCCTCAACTTTGATGTTGCAGGAATCAAAGCAAACATCACCAGCACACAGGGAAGCTGCAGGGCCACCTGTCTGCTCAATGATAAGCCCGATAGCCGGTCTCTCTCCACCATGGTTAGACTGGTAGCACTGCCTGGGGTGTTGCAGAGGGATGAAAGGCAGAGGTGACTCAGGGTAAATGAGGCAGCTGGGTGTCTGGGGCAATGGGGCTGGGAGGGGTCCAGCCATTAGCTATCACCCAGGGCACCCATGGGTTCTGCAGTGGCTCTGCAAGACCATCCAGACCCACCACATCTCTTGCAGGGATGGTTAGGGGCAGATGTACAGCAGGAGAGGCTGGGAAGCAGGTTTATACAGATTTACTTTACAGGCAGCTCAAAAGGAGATTAGGGAGAAAACATCCCAAGCCAGGGTATAGTGGAGCTATTCACATCACATTGTTCCCAATGGCTGGGATGAGGGCTGAGTCCTGGAGTCAGCACATACCCTACAGGTCTCCAACATACTTCAACTTATCCCCAGAGGGACAGCTGGGCTGGCACAGACACAAAAACACAAGGTTCATGGAGCAGGAGAGTGGATTTCCAGCTGCTTTCATGGAAACAGAGCATGGCCCAGTGCACAGAGATGCTCTGAGCACAGGCAAGTAAGAGAAGGAAGAGGAGGAGGGGGCAACCCACAAAGAGCTGAGCATGGCCCCTGCCCCATCTGGAAGAGATTTGTTCTGCATTCCCCAGTGGAGTCAGCCTCTGCTCCCTGACGCAGCCCCTGCTGCAGGGCACCGGGACAGGGCTGGGGGCAGAGATGCCCCGGGATATTACAGAGGGAGAAGAGCTGAAGAAAGTGCCTTTCCCTGCTTCTCCCACCTTCCTCTGCGTGGGACATTTGGGAAGATGTGACCACTACAGCTCAGGCAAATAGGGAGGAAGTAGGTCATGGGTTCTCCTTTCCCTGCAGCTGGCATAGCTCAGTCCCCATCATACCTGAGCTCCCATCACCCTCTAAGCTGTGGGCCCTCTAGATATACCCCAAAAACTGGAATTTTGGGGGTATGTCAAGCCTTGTACTCATAATAAACATCACATACAACCCTCATAAAAGGCAGAAATTACAACCATTACATTTCAGAGGGGAGAAGCCTGAGGCTGAGAGGCTGATGCTGTGTCAGAACCCTACAGCTGCCTCTAAGCAATGAGCTACTCCGTGTGCAGCCCTTGGGAAGTGGCATGGAGCCTATCTCCAGCAAAGAGCTTCCTCTTATTATCTCAAGCAGCACACACACTGCAGACAAACTTTGGGTTATTCACTGGGAAGGATAATCCTCAAGGAGCAAGAGTGTCAGCAGAGGTCCAAGCCAAAGAAGTCTTTCCACCATTAGTGATGGTCATAAGAGAGAAGCCATGGTCTCCTCCCTCCAGAAGCAGAGCTGGAGCTGAGCTGTATGGCCAAGAGCACAGTGTCCGTCCTTCCCAGGGCCACTTGAGCCAAGCAAGAGGCCAGGCTCTATTTCAACATCTCTGCAGACATTTTGTTGTTCCTTAAGCTTCACCCCAACAAGTTCTATCTTGCCTTTGCCAGCGGAGCCACCTCCCTTCTCCACGGGCTGGGAGAAGTGCTGCTGTCTGGCCACACATCCCATGAGAGCCACTGAGCCTCATCTCTAGGCCATGTGGTCACCAAGGACACGAGCAGCACTGTGTACACCAGCACTGAACCCCTTGATGGCACTGTGGTAGGGTCTTCTGCCCCATGACCATCGTGGGACAAAGCAATGAAGTGTGATGTCAGAGGGATGCAGTGTCTCATAAGTGGGCAGAAACTCATGCCACCTCCTCAAATATACCTAGTGCCACTTCCTCACACGGTGGCACCAACATAACGCTTGTCCTTACCCCATAATACTTGTCCTGACCTCGTAATGCTCGTCCAGAGCCCACGACACCTATCTGACCCCCAGGGTCAGCCTACAGTGAGGCTCTTACCATGCCGGTGCTCACTCCAACACTGGAGGTCCCGGTGTGACTGGATACATGCAGACTTGGGGTCTCTATTCCCGTTCAGCAGCTCTGTATCACGGGCACTGGGGACTTCCCATCCAGCATGGCCTGGAATGACCCCCTGTTATCACAAAAGCTTTCACACACCTCAAGCAAACTCCTTTTCTTTGCCAACCCTCTCCAAGCGTCTTAGCAGAAGCCTGGATTTTCCCCTTCCCCCAGATTCACCAGAGCAAGCAGGAGGCAGCCAATGCAAAAGGAAAGGAAATGGCACTGGGGAAGCAGGGCGGGTGGGGAGGGGGGGGGGGGGGGAGGCAGAGAAGTTCCTGAAGTTTTCTGTCCTGGATAGTTGGAATAAATCTCATTTTCTCCGGTCTCTGTGCCGGGACGAGGATTGGTTCAGTGGTGCCGCAGCCCGCCCCCTCCTTCCAGCGTCCCCTCCCCGCCAGCTTCGCTCCCTCGCTCCCGTGGCACCGGGGCGTCAGGCACCCAAAGAGCAGCCTGGGGAGCCAAGCTTGGGGGGACAGGCGTGGGAAGAGGGGGGCACACCTCCCCTTCTCCTTCCCCACTGGGACGCAGCGCCGGTTGCCCTCACAACCAACTTGGAGGGACTCACGGAGAGCGTCACCCAACTTTTTCGGCCGGAGGACAGAGACAAAAAAAAGAGTGGCCAAAAAAGAAAAGAGGTATTCGTATACTCATTTTGGTATGGATGCGATGAGAGCTGGGGGGTGTTTCAGAGGAGAAGGGAAGGGGGTTGTAAGAGGGGGAGCAGTGGGGGTAGCAAAGCGATGGGGACGGGGAGGATGTGGAAAAAGAAAGGGAGAAGGCAGGAATGCAACGGGAAACGGGGAGGAGAGGAAGGAAGGGAAAGGGGGAGCAAAGAAAGGGGAGAGGGGAAATGAAGGGGACCCAAGGATGGGGGAAAGCAGCAGAGCCCCTCCTGTTGCTACGACTCTCACCCCATAAAGCTTCAATTTGGGAGTTTGAGAGCGTGAGAGGGAGTGGGGAGGGGATGGCTGGAAACGTCCCGGAACGCCAGCTTGAAAAAACACCCTTGTTATAGGCAGAGATATAAATATATACACAGCAGCAGGCAGCGCAGGAGCTGGACTCAAGATCGTTCACCCACTGCCAGGCACTGCTCCAGGACTGTGGGAGAGCCCCAGCCCATTGCCTCCCTGCCTGCATGGATCCCAAAACCCCGTTTCTTCCAGTTTTCCCCGTCCCAGAACAAAGTGAGTGGCTGGCGGAGCCTCTGCCTCTCCTTCTCCTCCTCCTTTGGGGAGAGGGAGTTTTCGGCACTTGGGAAGGCTGGGAAAAGCTTCCTGGCCGCCCACAGCCACTTCTACCCTCATCCCCCTTGTTGAGACCACCCCAAACTTCTCCTCTCTCTCTTTGGAGCTTGTCCCCTTGGGGTGTGTGCAAGGGGAGGAGGAGGGGGGGAGGGGAGAAGAGGGCTGCTTTCAGCAGCTCTAGCCAACGAGACATCTGGATTATTTTCCCCCCCTTGCTGGTTTCCGCTCTTCCCAGCGAGCGGAGCAGCTCTGGCCATTCCTGGCGGGTGGAAAACCAGTGGAAACCAGCCGAGCTCAGAGGGGACACAGGGAGGGAGGAGGAGGAGGAGGCTCCCAGCCATCGAGGAGAGGGGGCTTCCCGCAGCAGGGAGCTGGGGAGAGGGAGGTGGACACACAGACAGTCGGACAGCCAGACAGGGCTCCCACTGCCCAGTGGAGGAAAGGAGAGCACAGGTCAGCCTTTGCCCTGAGAATCATGAGTTCCTGCAATGCTTGGGCAGAGAGAGGGCAGAGACGTAGCAGAGTGCGGAGGGTCTCCACTGGGGGGTCAGCAGACCTGGTAGAGGTGTTCTCCCCCTCCTCTCAGCTCTTGTGCCCTGTGCCAGAGGAACATGTCCCCTCACCATCCTCCCACTCTGAGCTTGCCATGTGTCTCCCATTCTCGAGGCCTCGCACAGCCACAAGAGCCATGGGGCTAAGGGCAGGCAGAAAGCAATGCTGTCTAGTGTCCTCACCGGTGCCACCAACGGAGGCAGCCAATGGTGGCAGCCTCCACGGGGGGAGGTGTGTTTTCTCTTCCCAGGCATTAACCCCTGGCAGATAAGAGGGGCCCTGGGTGAGCAAACAAGGCCAAGGCAAGGCAAAAACACATGTTGTGCCAGGAGAGCAGCCCAGTGCCCAGGGCTCACTGGCACTTGCTCCAAGGTGACTTGGGGACACAGCCCGAAGGCAGAGGGCATTGTAGGGGGAGATTGATGGAAACATGCAACAATGGGGTTTGGGCAAGCGAAGGTGTGTGGGGCTTGTGCATTTCCCCTCAGCAGCCTGACCACCACACACTGCTGAGGCCACGCAGATCCCAACATCCTACTTGATGTCCTGTTCCCCCAGAGGCCACGCAACCCTGCGGTCATTGCCCCAGCACTACAGCTTGCAGCACTGCCTCCCCCCCGTGCTCAGCCGCTCCACTCTGCATTCACGCCCCAGCAAAGCACCTGGGGATCCAGCCAGGGGAGGACAAACAAACCAATACACAAATATTGCATTTTTTCCTCTCCGCTCCTCCTCCTCCCTGAGAACTGTGCCGTACCTCAGGCCTCACCCTCTCCTGAAGGGTTCGTCTGAGTAGCGAGAAGCAGGGAGAGGTTTCTCACCCCATGGGGCAGGGCATGGGGAAGAAATCCTCAGCCAGGATTGCAGCGGGCAGAGGGAAGGGCCACATTCTTGGGGATGCTTCCCCAGGGACATTCTGCCCCACTGCTCCCAGGGGAAAAGCCAGTGAGACCGGGGAAATCCTCTCCAAGAGCTTCACCTTCCCTCTTGTCTTCTTTAGGGAACGAAGACACTCTTCTTGCTGCGCTGCAGCTCCTGGCACCCACCTGTACACCAGCAGAAGACATCAGATCAGCTTCCAGCAGCATCTGGCGTGACCATAGACCCCCCTGGGGACACCAGTGTGCCACCACTGCCATCACCACCGGGCTGAAAAGTTTCTTGAAAGTACTCATCCTGCCAAGGCCATCGACTGCTGAGACATCCCCACGCTAGATGACTCCATGAGCATAACAAAGGGCAGGGACTCGGGCGCAGGCAGCATTGCCACCAGATCAAAGCCAAGGCAAGGAGAGTCGCTCCCCCTGGTGATGGGGATGTGACAGGCCATCCCGGCGCTGGAAACTGGTTTTCGGCCCTTTGAAAGGTGTGGGAACAAGGAGGTGCAACATGAGCCTGGGGAAGCTGCCAGTGCTCAGCTGGGTGTCGGGCTCCCATGGCAAGCGGCGGCTGAAGTCAGAGCTGACGCCGGACATGATCAGCCCACCGCTGGGAGACTTTCGGCACACCATGCACGTGGGGCGCGGCGGGGATGTCTTTGGGGACACTTCTTTCCTCAGCAACCATGGTGGGGCTGAGCCAGCCAAAGCCAACAACTTCTTTGCCCGCACGCTGCGGCACGTCCGACGGACACCGCAGAGGAGACGTGGCAGTGGGAGCCAGGCAGGGGCATCGCCCGAACCTCCGGCCATCTCACCCATCATCAAGAATGCCGTGTCCCTGCCACAGCTCAATGAGGCGGCGTATGACAGCGATGGAGGTTTGACCAGCAAGTACTCCTTCAAGAGTGCTTCAAACAGACTCTCCAAAGCACACCAGACCTATGGTAAGTGCAGCGTGGGGGTGGTGGATAGTGCGCAGACACCCTTATGTCCCAGTGTGGCAATGCCCATGCCACAGTAGGGCCATCTCTACCTCTGGACTGAAGCCCCCAGCAGCTCCTCAGCTGCACCAATCCCTCCATCTCCATGTGTCCCTCAAGGGTCTTCATCCCTCCCTTCCCTGCTGTTCTCTCATCCCATCCTGCTGGCCAGCACTCAGGAAGGCCCCATTTGGATGGGCTGCGGGATGGGTGGATGGGGCATCTGGTGGGCTCTTCTCTGGTCTCACAGCACTGGGCTGTGACTTAGCTTTTCTCCAGGGGCTGAGGCAGAAGGTTTCAGAAGGGTCTGAGGGCCTGCGGCAACCAGGGGACATGGCTGGGCTCAGAGGGAAAGGCAAGCTGAGGCAATGCTGCCATCTCCTGGTCCCACCTGCCCAGCTCCATTCCCACCGGCCTTTTATCATGCCAGGTGCCCACCAGGAGACCGCAGCCCTGGGCTTTGTAGATAGCACCCCTGAGCTACAATAGTGCGATGCTACTGGGCCCAGTAAGGGATGTAACTTGGACTGTCCTTCAGGAGCCAGTGCCACCGAGCTGTGATGGCATCAGCATCCTTTGTCCCATGGCCACGTAGGCTTTGTCCCACTATGGCACCCTGGTTGTGCTCACCAGCCATCACTTCCTCTTTGCAGGGCTGGAATCAGGATTTTGCACCATCCCTCGTGTCCCTCGTTTGGAAAAGGCCCAGGAGAGCACCTGCCCTGGGGAAGATGAGCTGGCACGCTCAGACTCCCTGCTCTCCTTTCGCCTGGACCTGGGGCCCTCCCTCATGAGTGAGCTCCTCCAGGTGATGAGCTTCTCTGAAACCAACGGGAGCAAGGTAGCAGAGGATGGCCAAGACCCACCTGGCAGTTGTGTGCTCCCACACAGTGAGGGGACCAAGGATGGAGTCCCTCCAGGACCAGACACATCCCACGGAGAGCTGAAGGCAAAACCCAGCTTCTGGGACCACTCTGGGCAGTCTGGCTCGCTGCTGGGACTGTCCATCCGTGCCAATGGAGAGGCACATGCCATTGAGCAGCCTAGAGAGAACCCAGCACGGGCCTCAGGGCCGGGGGCACTGACCGGAGGGACCTTATGGCAGGGGCACTGGAACGACTGCTCCATTGAGGCAGGAGAGTTTGAGCGGGCAGCCCAGGTCCTAGCTCGCCACTATGGGGGGACAAGCACCCCACGCAGCTCAGAGAAAGACGAGGGTGCCCGGCAAGGCTGGACACGGGCAGCCTGGGAGAGCCCCAGCAGCAACTCGTGGCGGCCGCAAGTGACAGCAGCCAAAGGGTCCCTGGAGGACACCTGGGACCAAGGAGAGGAGGAGGACGAGGAGGATGAGCTCCCCAGCCTGCAGGAGGGGTATGTTGGAACCCGGGGAGGCCGCAGCAATTCCTTTGAGTATGCCGATGAGGAGGAGGAAGACGATGAAGTCAAGGTGTGAATGGCCATCCCAGCATCATGGCCCCACTTTCAAAGAAATCAGTGCTGCGGTCATCACCCTCCTCATTATCCCCCACCTCTGTTGGCAGACCCAGCAGGCAACTTCCTGGCCTTCACCTTATGGCAGCAGGGTAAAAGGTGGGCAGGAGGGGGCTCCATCTCCTGGCAGGGCCCCCAGGTCTGGCAGGGTGCTGCAGGGATGGGTGAGGGCTGTGCATTGCAGGGTGCCATGCTACAGCCCTTCTCCTTTCCAATTATATGCCAAGCAGACATTCCCATGTGCCAAAGAAACCCTCAAACCCCTTCCCACCCCAACCCACATCCCCCCCACAAGCAAGCAATATGCTCAGGAAAGGAACGGTTGACAGACAGGGATCAAAGAGGGTCCATAGACACTGATCTTGATCCCTAATGCAAAAGTCCACCCTGAAAAGGCAGTGGTAGCCACGGAGGTGGCAGTGCCTGCACCAGGTACCCAGCCAACATTCCTCTTGGAGGACCTGCCCCTTGCCTCCCACTGCTGGACATCACTGAGGAAGTCTCCTTGTAGCAGGGAGGGGAGAAACTTTGTGGTTTTGCTGGAGTTGAGACAGTCTTGGTACCAAATACCACCCTGAAAACTCTTTCCCTTCAACCCACCTCAAAACAAGGAGACTCCCTCTCTGCAGCCTTTATTTCTCACCCTTGTCCCTCTATCCGTCCCCTACACACACGCCCCTCTTTGCAGAGTGCCTTGTCCCAGGGATAGGCATGGAGGATGTTCACTGCCCTTCGCTGAGCATCCCCGGGTGATGCAGCCACTCCGGGACGAACGGCCTCCACACGGCCCAGCACAGAAGCGCCTTTGTGCCGTGGCGTGGAGCCGAGATGTTCGGGGGCTGAGGTCACCAGAGGGACCCTCACAGCACCCTCCTTGTTCTCTGGGACGGACGGGGGTGTGCAGTGGGGGGAGATGCCATTGGGCTGTGCTCCTACGTGGCTCACCCGCCGCCCAGTCCTTCTGCTGAATAAAGAGGCTCCAGCGAGCACGTGCTGTACGTGGGAGCCAGGCAGTCATTGCAGGCAGGTTAAGGGCAGGCCCTCCTCCCTCAGCCCCGCTAAGAAGCACCATCATGCTCACAGCTCCAACCAGCAGCACTTAGCAGAGCCATGCAGGGTCAGCACCCACCCCATGCCAGGGAGACGGCTCTCAGGATGAGATCCCCTTGCTCTCTGCTTTTCGGACTGCGGCACAAGCTCCAGACCAAAGACCCACATCTGTGGAACAGCCTTTCTGCCTCCACTCTGTACCCCATGCACTTATTATTGTCCTTATTAAAGCAGTTTTGATACTAACTTCTCTGGTGCATCCCTCCCTCAGTTGAAGAGACCTTATCATCTACCATCACCACTTTGGTCCCAGCCGCTCTGATCCCTGTGGGATTTCCCAGCACCTCTCCTATGAGCTGGGCTCGTTCAGTCTGGAGAAGAGAAGGCCGCAGGGAAACCTCACTGCAGCCTTCCAGTACTCGAAGGGAGCTTAAAAGCAGGAGGGGGACTGGCTTTGTTCGCAGTATGATAGTGATAGGACAAGGGGGAATGCTTTTAAAGTAAAATAGGGAGGATTTAGATTAGATGTTAGGAGGAAAATTCGTTACTCAGAGGGAGGTGAGGTAGCTGCACAGCTGCCCAGAGAAGCTGTGTATGCCCCATCTCTGGAGGCTCAGGGCCAGGGTGGATGGGACCCTGGGCAGCCTGAGCTGCTGTGTGGCAGCCCTGCCCACGGCTGTGGGGAGGAACTGGATGATCTTTAAGGCCCCTTCCAACTCAAGCCATTCTGTGATTCTATGATTCATCTAGTCTGAATTTTTCTGTTGCACATAAACATCACTTACACGTTGACCAGTGAGGGCATTTCCTTGCATTCAACCTTCCCCTGCCCTTCCTCCCAGCGCTGTTGGAGGCACTGCAATCTCTCTGCTTCCTCATTTTCTGCATATTTCATTCTCCTTCCCCAGGGATTCTGGGAACAGGATTGACCCAGCACACTCCAGGCTCGCCTTCCTGCCTTCCCTCCTTGCAACTGGAGAGATACTTTTTAATTAGATCAGTGGCATCAGATAATCAAGCACTAATAGCCTGCAGTCCCGCATGAGAAACACAGGGTGGGAGCTGCTCTCCCGTGCCTCACTTTCCCTCCAAGCAGGGTCCAGCAATGGCAATATCAGAGTAATGGGTAACCCACCTGGAATGCACCAGCAGATAACTGAGGTGAGGTAACAGGGAAAGCCACAGACAACCCCTTATCACTGCAGGAATGCCAATGTGGTTACACACCTGTGTTCCCATCCCCAATTTGCCTGGCACTATAACAGCAGGAGGACACACAGCTCCTCCTTACACCTACCGGAGCAAGCAGACAAGAGGAAATGGCAAACCTATGTCCTGAGGTTCCCAAACCTGATGTTTAATTATGCACTTCAGTGGCACCAAATGCCACATTTCTGGCGTCACTGCTTTAATTCCCCTCCCTCCCTCCCTCTCTCCCTCCCAAAAATGTGGGTGCAAGAAGAAATGGTGCATTGTGGACAGGCTAAACAAGCATTCCCTGAGCAATCAAATCCTATCTTCCTCTTCCTTCTCCTCCTCATCCCAAATCCCACCTCCAGTATTCTTTGCCCTATACACTATCTGCTCAACCACACATCCTGGTCTGAACCAGAAAAGCACCTGGCCTTATCTAGGAGCTATTTCCTTTCCTGTTAGTGGACAAAGCTCGGTGTCTGCCAGCATCTCACATACAGCCACAGAGCCAGGGACCTCACAGAAGCCAGAGCAGCTGGAGCAAGCAGTCCCAGCTGGGTTTTTATTGAAGCTAGGAAGCGGAACTCATCACTCCACCTTGAAGGAGGTGACCTTGAATCCCCCATGAATGTTCAAGTAGCTGATATTGTCATAGCCATGCCGGTTGGGGAACTCCACTTCATGTCCATCTGGTAGTTTCACCAGGAATTTGTCTCCCAGGAATTCAACAACGAGCTGTGAGAAGAGAGGGGAGGGAGGGCATGAATTGGAGAGAAGAAGGACAGAAGAGCATCCACTCCAAATGCATGATGTGAGAGGCTGTGCTGGGGGAGCTGCAGGAAATGAGCAGTTGTTAGTGAGGGTCTGAGCTGGTGATCAGACTATGACCTGGGGACAGGATCTCTCCCGGGGCCGTTTCAGCTACTCAGGTTGTAAACTTGGAGCAGATAAACCTAAGTGCGGCCTCTGTTGAATATACCATATGGCTTAGAATGAACCTGATGCTTTATTGCCCTCACTGCATCCTGGAAAAAGGAGTGTTAGCCATAAACATGTTCAAACAGACAGACAGGAACTCATCACTGATCATCGCAAATGAAAGGGATTTCTCCCCAAAGCTGTCACCTCCCCACTGCTTCCCCAACATCCAGCCATGACTGAGGAAAGAAGACAGCTCTCCACAGCCATAGGAAGGGGTCTACTCCTAAATACAGCCCTAGTAACATCTTGGGACATTGGACAGTGAGACAGCATCCCCAGCAGGAGGAGAGGAAGGACAATTTGTGGATCCAAAAAGTAGTGAGGACAGAAAAGCATTTTGGGACCAGAGAAGATAGGGCACCGCACTGCTCCCAGTCCAGGTTTGGCTTAAAACCTGTGTTTGCATAGGAGGTGATTAGAAAGAGAAATAAGGTACAGAGCAACAAGATCCTGCTTCCTGGAGACTTCCTTTACTTTCACACACGTCCCTGGGCTGGAAGCAGTTATAAAGCCTGAAACAGGGAAGGCTCACACAAAGTCCTGCTGCTGATTTGAAGGAGTGGAAATAGCAATCAGGACCAAAAAGCCAGAGAATGAGGGAGCAGCAAAGCAAGAGAGAGGCACCGGACAGGCAAGTAGGAGGATGTGAGGTACAGGAACCTCCTAACCATGACTTCTCTCGCCACCCCACAACCCCATGCCAGCACAGAGCCCTCACCTTGACAGTGGAGCCCTTGTGGAAATTGAAATGCTTATCGCGTTGCTCCTGCTGCCAGTTGTCAGAGCACAAGGAGTTGCAGACGATGACGGACTCTTTGAAGCGGGGGTTGAAGTGAAATGCCAGATCCGAGGATTTGCAGCCAAGATTGATGGCAAAGCTGTGGGTGAGCAGGAGGAAGGTCAGCTGCATGAGCCGGACAAGGGTCTTGGAAGAGCTAAGATCCAATGCACGGTCCTGGCCCCAAAGCCTCCATCAGAGGTGAAGATGTTTGACACCTCCTGCACATGAACTCACCTTCAGTCCCGGTGAGTTGAGGTGGTTTCTTTGCACTTACCCTTCAGCGTCCTCAGATATATGGCCTTTGATCTTCATGACACCCCCAGCCTTCAAATCCAGGTTGAACATTTCAAACATTCCCTGAGGTGGAGACAAAAAAAAAGGGTCTGTGGATTTCCATTTGCCATTCTTCCCCTGCCGCCACACTGCTTGGAGAAGGTGTCTCAGCCAGTAGAATATCTAGTGCTCTCAGGAGAGGTTCCTCTCACGGCCTAAATCTACGGGCTTCTCAGTAAGGGGAGGAGTGGGCTAAGTGGAGGCAGCGTGAGACGAAGAGTGAGAATGACAGAAGATGAGAACAAAGGTACGAAGAGGATTCATGCAGAGTAGTCCAACACCTCCCACCCCCAATTTGGTGGACAGCACCACTCACAGCGCAAGAAATGCAAGGAGTGAGAGCAGAGGTGGATGTGCCTTTCCCCACCCCTCATTCAGCCTTGCTGAATGCATGCCAGCATGACCACCCTAGGCAACAGCAGGCAGCAGCAGCAGCCCTTACAGCCATCTTCCTTGGAGGGCAGTCAGCAGGCAGGGAGCCACCAGCAGTTCAGCTCAGAAATGCTTCATATAGATGACTTCATGTCCCTTCACTTCCCTGTGGATTATATATTAACCTATTAAGAAGACTTTGAGTCATGCACATACTTAATCTCCACAGACCAGCCTCCTTGTTGAATTCCCTATGGAGGCACCAGAGCACTTGGCCCTTAGTGGTGCTACTCCAGACACCATGTAGGACAAGCAGCTCCCTAGCTTGTCATGGAGGTGTGACCACTGCACTCATTCCTATTCTTGGTGTAACAGCTCAGCCAAAAAAAAAGGTTTCCCAGCTCCTTCCTTTCTAGCGGCTCTAGATTGAGCTCCAGTTCATGGACTGCACCGGCAATACATGGGAGCTCTCAGCAGTCTCCCATTTGAGTTTCACTGAATCCTAAACCTTTGAGATTCAGGAGCCAAACACGGCAGGTTTGATAGCCCCATGCTCTATAACCCTGAGAAACAGAAATGGGGAGCATCATTCCGCTGGTATCTATGCCAGAGGTTAGCTACAAGTCAGTAGACAGTGCCTCAGATTTGGTAGAAGTAGCTGGTGCTGTATTCCCAGAACCCAGAACTTGGTGGGAAAGCAAGAGGGAAGCTCAGGAAAGCATCAGTCCCTCAATCCCCCTGGAGAGCCCCATCCCTGCAGAGAGCAGCTGGGAGGCAGATCCTGCCCTTCCCCAAAGGCTCCTGACGTGAGAAGAGATAAAGGCTGATAAGCACTCCTTCCCTGGAGGTACTTCCTATTTATCTGTGACCAGTGGGTCATAAAGCCCAGCAGGCTCTGGCTATTTATTCACCGCTGAGGTCGCCGAAGTTGCTGGCGAAACTCCCCAGGGCTGAACTTTGGTCTGGCAGGAGCAGGTGCTGTGGGTGGTTGTGTGCAGACAGTGGTTTCCAGCATTAGGTCTGTTTGCCATCACGCTGCTGTGCTTCCCACATACACACGTGGTTCACATCGCCTTCATTGTGCCCACTGATCCCCCTGGCAGAGGGTGAGGCTGCCCACAGGGGACAGCAGCACGTGTCCCAGGGACGGGGAAAACCACTTGTGCACAGAGCTGTGTGCGGAGCTGCGGATGTGAGAATATATACAGGCAGGAAAGAGGAGAGGGGCTGTGAGATTTCCTCGAGATAACATTAACCCCCCTCCTGCAAGCGCTCGGCAGGGGCGTTCACCCCTTTTCCACTTGCCACTGGGAACAATAGTGGGAAACCAGGCAGCAATTCTGCCAGCGCTGGCGACTTCCTTCATCTGCAAGCTCTGCGTGGTCAGGAGCCAGCTCTCTGCATATGGTCTGGATCATGCAGGGGGGTGTGCTCCCCACATAAGAAGGGTCAGGCACCTACAGAACCCCAGAAAGGCTGAAATCCTCCAGTGTAAACAGGAGGTGGTGACTGGGATGACTGGAGGGAGAAAGAGGCAGGTTGGTTATTTCCTCCAAAGACACCACTGTGCTGAAAGCTGAAAGCCTGGGGGAAATGGGGATGTGATGGGAATGTAAATCCCAGAAAGAGAGGAAATCTGGCTACGGGGCATCTACAAAGGAGGCAGAGGTGCTGTGCAGTGAGGAAAACATGAAGAGTGGGTGTGGAAGCTAGCAGTCACCTGTGCAAGGGACCAAGGAACCCTTCACCTCTAAAGAGATCATCCTACAATAGGGGTACAACCTGGGGGTTGATCCCATGTCTCACCCCGGCGGGAGGGCAGCTGGCAAACACTGGTGTGGGATGGCAATGTAAACACCACTGGAACTGGAGGAGGCCTTGGCATGTTCCTGAAGAGAAACGCGTTCCTAAAAGGTAAGGTTTGGGGTTAACACTCCTTTCTGGCCTTCTTTCTAGTCCTGGGGAGACCTCAGGCCACCAGGATCACCCATGGGCGCTCAAAGCCCTCGAGGTGACCTCTGACACCAACACCTATTGCCACCACCACTACCACACAGCAGCCACACTGTACGCCAGAACCAGCTCTTCCCTCCCCAGTAAGCTGCCAGGATCTGCACCCGAGGCACCAAGGAGTCTGTGCTGCAGACCAGGATCGGCGCCCATTCAAAACAGAGGAGCTGGAGAGAGCACGCATTCCTTCCCGGAGCAGCAGCTGCTCACTCTGCTATTATTTCCTACTGCTTCATATAATTTGTACTCCACAGCAAGCTATTGTCCCTTTCCACTGGCTATTTATTTCCTTGAATAGCCTCTGGGGAAGGATTTCAGGGAGAGAGTAAGGAAAAAAGAAAAAACCTACACAATAAATATCAAGCAGTGACCTGATTTAAACCATGTTCCCCGACCTCATTCGGGCTGCGGGAACATTTCCTCCCTCTAATCCTCACTGAGGCTCATTTTTGCCTCAGTTTCCCCCTTTAATGAAGCCTCCTGCCTTAGAGAGCTGAGGGGTGGATTTCAAGAAGCTAAGCCCTGGATATTTGCCTCTACCTCCCCAAGTCACACACACACAAACAGATAATTTTGAAAGGACTGTCCTATAACACACACACACTCACACACACACACAAACAGATAATTTTGAAAGGACTGTCCTATAACAGAGAGGTTTTGCTTTGCCTCTCATCAGATAATGCCACAACCTTCACCCAACCTATCCCTAAGCTCTGTCAGCCATCCAGGTTCCTAACGGAGGAAGATGGCAAGAACAAAACGTACTTACCTCACCAAGCACTGAGGTAAGCAGAAGACTGGATAAGCAGGTCTGTGGATCTGGAGGGTGTGTACAGGAGATGAAGAAGGCAAGACAATGATGAGCACAAGGAAACTGGTGCCTATGAGCAATAATCGGCTTCCTAACTGGATGTCTTCTACAGAAGGACTCAAATCCTCCACATTTAGATCCACTGAAATAAGATGAAACAGAGGACTGGAAGACAAGGTTTAAAGCCCTGCCACCCTACATACCCCAGCTCCCTGTGTGTGCAACTTCTTGAGCCCCTCTGGGCTGTACAAAAGTAGCATCCACGCTCTGCACCTGGAAATTTGAGATTAGAAAACACCAACATCTGGTAGAAGCTTCACTAGCATCACCTCCCTTCAGCTGTAGGATGCAATTTCTCTTCCTAAGTTTGCGGGAAATGCAGAGTTGGAAGGACATAGCTAGCTGAAGAGCTAAAATTTGGCCAAAAAAAAAAATCACCAAAACACTCAGAGCTAGAGCTATAGAATAACACAATCATAGAATCATTAAGAGTTAAAAAGGCTACTGGGATCATCTAGTCCAACCATCAGCCCATCCCCACTGATATGTCCCTCAGTGCCACACACACAGTGTTCCAGAACATCTCCAGGTGACCCCCACCACCTCGCTGGGCAGCCTGTGCCACTGCAGCTCCACCATGTCTGAGAATAAATCTTTCCTAATATCCAACCTGAACCTCCCCTGGTGCAACCTGAAGCCATCGCCTCTCCTTCTATTACTGTTAAGTGGGAAAAGAGACTGACCTCTCCCTTGCCACAACCTCCTTTCAGGTGGTTGTAGAGAGTGATAAAATCTTCCCTGACCCTCCTCCTCTCCACATTAAACAATTCTAATATAGGAGGGAAAAGGGAAACCAGCACCAAAACAGTGGAGCAGATCAAGAGCAGAAGGAAGGGCTGTAGCTTTAGACTCCATCTCCTTCTCAACCATGTCAGAAAGGTGCCACAGTGACTGACATCTCTCACCTCCATGAGGAGTTCAAATGCTCTCTGATGGATGGTTTCTACCCCCGGGGCCAAGTGACAGCCTTCTGCCTTTCAAGGGGACATCTCCCTTGGGAAGAAATGAAGTCTGAGGCAACATTTTTGTGCAGTATGAATTGTGGAAGGGGAGAGGAGGAAGGAGGTTCATGTGCATGGAAGCCGGCTCGTAACAGCAGACACCAACCCAAGCAATAAGATGAGTCATGTCCTGTGGGTCCTCAGCTTGCCCAAGGGGCAGGAGAGCTGGCAGACTGTAGGGGAAGGAGGTCAGAGGACTGATTACATGCCACCCAGTTCCGTTTCCAGCCTTCATTTCTCTAATTCTTTCCTTCATGGGGCATGTCAGGAATGCTGGTTGTGGGAAAGGCTTTCAAAAACATGCCTGGAGATAAAAATGCATTTATGTAAAAAACTTTCCTCCATAATGGCAAAGGAGATGTATAGAAAGCTCATGGTTTTCTCCCCTCTCACATTTTTTGGGATCTCCCTGCTTTGCTGGGTGAGCTATTAGCTAAACAGGTGAAGTCCCTTCCACAGAGCTCTCTACAGAGAATCAGCTTCATGAGATCTTGTGCTCCATGTGCACCTATTCCAAAAGATTATGATCCCAAAGGGCTTTCATTGAGTAAGGAAGATGGCAGACTCCTCATCTTGCATGTGGGAAAACTGAGGCATGGACATACAAGCTCACACCCTGAAACAGCTCTTCTTGTTTGTTTGGATTCTCACACCCATGAACAGATTTTCTGAAATTACAAATCAGCTTTGCCAACTTGTCCTAGAATTGGTAAGGAAGCCAGGCTCACCTGGTTAACGTAGCTCATACACTGGAGATGCTGATGTCTCATTGCACCATCTACTATCAGTAAAGTTGAGTGCCTCTGACAAAAATTAGCCCTTGGGTGGTTCCAATTAAATCCAAAAACCAGAGGCATTCAAAATGAATGGTCTCCTTCCAACAATGGGAACAAGGGGACTTCCAAGACGCCCCGAGCCCAGCTTCCCTGAATTCAAGGGGATCATTTCCCACAGCAGAGACAGCATGAGGCCAGCTGGCTGGAACCTGAACAAGCAGAAGAGAAAAGCAGAATTGCGCCATACACAAAACGTCCATGGGGACCTCCTTCCATCAAGCTCAGAACCACCGGGATCCAGCCCCACACCACAGCCAGGGCGTGCAGTGGGAGTGCAGGCAGGGCCTCCATGCCCAGTGCCATAAAACAAGGCTGCTGGTGCTGCACAGCTCGCTCCCAACGCCTTTCTCACGGGTTCCAGCACTGCGCCGAGGCGGGTTGGACAACTCTGAGGATTTGCAGGAATCCTTCAGACAAGCAAAATTTGTCTGAGTCACACGCACGGGGAGTGATGCCAAGGGTGGCTCATCCACTGGAAAAAAAAAAAAAAAAAGGGGGAGGGGGGAGGGAGAGAAGAGAGAGAGAAAGAAATGCTAAGGGAGCAATAGCAAGTTATGAAAAGCCACAAGAATTAACAGCTCATGAGCTGGAAAGAAGGAAAGAAAAAAGTCTCTCTCTCATGCTCACATTGCTAAATCCTCACACCTCTGATACGTGCCAGGATGCAGCAAGCCACCTTACCCCGTCAGCTTCGGGAGGGTCTGGAGGGGCTCTGGATCCAAGGCTGTGGCTGAGGTCTGCAGAGGAAGGAGCTGTCAAGTCAAAACTATCTGCTGCCACTGCTCTGAAATTAGCCTGAATGCATTCCCTTTGATGGTTCTGTAAAATGAAACAGTAAAAACCAAACCAGATGGAAATGGAAACGAAAAGCTCTAAAAAAAGGGAAGCAAAATCCCAAAATGAGTGACTCAGTGCAGGAAATGGGCTTCTAAAGAGAGAACTGCAAGCATCTAAAGGAGACCTAAGAAAAACCCAGGCCCACAGAACTGGCGCTCCCCATTCCTGTCCTCCCTGCTACCAGAGCAAAAGGCACCAGAACTGCACAAATAGATGGACCTCCAGGGCTAGCCACAGGGAAAAAAGCTGAGATAGACCTGTAAGCACTGCAGAAACTCCAGGGAACAGTGCAGAGGTTCCACTCACACATGCACAAGTAGAAAAACTACAGCCACAGCCTTGCTTAGAGCTCCCAAAGCTCTCAAAACCAGCAACTGACCTACAGGATCAGACAGTGTTTATGCAGTACCACTGGGAGGGGATCAGCAGCAGATGGGACATCCCATCTCCACTTCCAAGGCTGTACTGGGCACTGAGGGACATGCTGTTCAGCTGATCAGTCCCATACAGGATGCTGTCCCTTCTCTTCATGCTCCCATGAGCCTTTATTCCCACTTCTGACCCTTCTCTTGCAGCTGCCAAGACGGTCAGTAGTTTATAAAAGCCCTCACTTGGCCACAGAGGATGTTTATTTTGCGTTCTCAGTGGTCATGCTGTGCTGTTTGCTCTCTGGCTCCCTTCCCCCCAGCCCGTATCTCCTTCTGCCACTGTTATTTTCCCCATCACTGCCAGCAGAGCCAGGCCAGGCACTGGTTGCATACCTCTGGGATGCTCTGTGCTGCTCCCCTCCACAGACCCCCTGACGAAGCAGACACTGCCCTAATTGCAGACCAATTCCTGGACAGAGGTTGCTTGTTCCCAAGATGGGGGGAGGAGGATCACGAGCAAAACACTTAGGACACGACTCACACCAGACAAACTTTATCATATGGAGAACCAAACACACTGCCACTCAGTGTGCAACAAACACAACAGGCCAGGGAATTTGATCAGAACAATGCAAGGAATGGTGGCTGCAGCTGCCACACAAGCTCCCACCACCACTCAGATAGCTTATCTCTGCTGTCAAGATGGGACATGCATCAGTGTCTGCTGCACAACAGCAGGGAGAAGCTAGTGGAGACCTGCTCTCTGGTCCTGACCATGCATGTAGCACTGCTTACAACACCATCCCTGAGGAGCATCTCTATTACTCACTCCATCTCATTAGGAAAGGGGTGTGAATCTTTCCTCAGTGGCTCTAATGGAAACACAGCTCCCCAAGGAGCCAGCTCAGGGTGAGCTGGAACGAGCCCAGTGCCCACCACAGTGCAAATGGGGATGGGTGAGATCACCAGAGCTAAGAGGTGTCCGAACCCAAAGATGAGTCCAAAGACAAGGGATGGCCCAAATGCAGGCTGCTGTGAACCAGTTACTTACTGGATTCACTCCTGTTTTCCAGGGGTTTCAGGTTGAACAACAGGAAATGGTTCTTCATCATGGGGTTGGAACAAGCTCTGCAGGGCAGTGGTCATGGCCTCAAGCTTTCCAGAGCTAAAGAAGAGCCTGGACAATGCTCTCAAACAGAGAGTCTGATTTTTTAGTGGACCTGTGTGGAGCCAGGAGTTGGACTTGATGATCCTTATGGGTCCCTTCCAACTAAGGGTATTCTATCGTTCTATGGTCTTTGTATCCTCAGCACCACGCTGCCTTCTCACTCCTCCCACCCCACAAGCCAGAAGGTCAAGCATGGCCAGCAGCCCACGGCATGGGATTTGGGACACTGAGTCATGCTGCGCGCTCAGCCCTTCCCAGCAGACAGAACCTTTCCCAGTTTCAGCCTAACACACGCTCACACCCTACTCACTCACCTTCAACCTGTTTTGTGACATTTTCCCTCTTCAGAGAGGAAAAGTGGAAATGGGAGAAGGATTAGCGGGTAAATAAAGGCTCCAGCTGCCTCCAGCAGCTGCTGCAGGGGACTGCACTTCAAAAGTGAGATCCAGGCTTACAGGACTGAGCTGTTTTGCTCCTGGCACCGAGAGTGAGGAGCAGGGCACAGCTCTCAACCACAGAGTTAAACACTCGGTGACACTGTGAGTCTATTGGGAACAGTCCCCAGCCCACACTGTCCCCAAGTTGTGCCTGGGGACAAAATGTGCCACACCGTGCCAGAGCACACAAAAGACCAGGATGACCCTTGAAAAATACACACACAACTCAACACCTCCACCTAGGTTTCAGTTCCCTTTTTATTCCCAGCCCTACACTTGCTGTTCCCTGGCACTGGATCCACAGCAAGCAGGGAAGGATGAGAGGCCAGGCTGGAGGCAAAGCCACTGCTCCTGCCATTTCGCAGTCCAGATTTGAGCCAGCACTAAAGTCTCCTAGGGAACCTGAGGCAGTTGCAGCCAAACCAAGATCGCTGGCAACACGGGATTTCCAATCCCAGGCCAAAAAGTGTCTATTCAGCTCACTCAGTTGCCAAGCACAAGCTGAGAACACGTGCACAAGGCACCAGAGCAACCTGCAGCGGGAATGCCTCCTCCCCATGCTGCGTCGGGAGGAGGGACTGCAGAAGGCTGTATCTCTGAGCTCCCCAGGCTGCTGCAGAACTACATAACCCCAGCAAACACTTTGTTAAGTCACGCACTTCATCATCACCGCAATGCAGGGATGTGTTTGTCAGCTGGGTTCAGGGATTTGCAGCATTTGGGCTCCCCGATCCGCTCCAGGATTCCTCACGTCATGTCACTGGTGTCTGCTAAAACCATGCTTGGCGGCCTGAGAAAAATACCTTAGCAATAGGATTTTTCTTCTTCTCCCTCCTGCTGTTCTTTAAAGTCAAACTGCACCTCTGCAAAATTCAGGCTCTGAAGGCATTTTTTTCCAATACTTGTGTTTTGTAACTACATCTCTTCAATCCACTACAGATAAGACAGCAAGTCGGGGCTGGAGTGAGAGAACAGGTGAATCTGCTCACCTCCTCGAGTGCCTCTCTCAACACCTGAATCCCAAGTGCACTTAACAGCAGAGCATCTTTTCCAGTTAGGAGCTGTTCAGAGAATGACTTCATCAAAGCTCCCCCTGGTGGTCTTTATGCCCTTCCAGGCTCTTCTCGCTCTGTCTTGGCACATCTTCCTCTCCCCGTGTTGGTTTTGGCTCTCCCAGATGCATAATACATCAGCCCCCAGGCCACAGCCAGGATTTGAGCTTCTATCCCTACTCCTAACAACAGCAGGAGTTTACCTACTGCTACCCCATACGCTAACAACAGGGGAATCAGAGGCACTGAATGTGGTTGTGCATTTCCTTGAGTCTGACTCCAAGCAGAGATCTTCCAAGCACGTTTTCTATTTCACTCTCCAGCATTCTATTTCCCCATTCTCCTCCTGCAGTTGTCTTTGATCACCGGAGACAGGCTTTCCTGCAGCAAAAAGGGAAACGCTGAAAGAAATGAAAGGGAATGGTCCTGGTGATGACTGCATACCACATTCCCTTGCATATGCAAGGGAAGAAGAGACTTCCTATTAGATGAAAAGAGCACAAACCTGCTCTCCCTCTGGAGAAGTACGCAACTCTTTACTTGGCTCTCTAATTGCAACACTCCACTGGGAAAGGTGCTTGGAAGTATTGCAAAAGGAAGATGAGCAAAGGTCATGTGTATCAGGGCTGCACATCCAGAAGATTGTGTAAGAGGTGCATGGTTCGAGGCGATGTCAGGAGAGGAGCTGCCAGCCTTGTTTCAAGGGCAAGTAGCCAAAAGCACAGGAACTGCCCACTGCAGTCAGCTGGAGCAGGGAAAACAGAAAAAAAGGAACAAAAGACCACAATATTGTCAGGAAAGTGAAAGGTCTCTGGCAGAAAGCCTTGCCACGGAAAGAGGAATGTGGCAGGGGAAAGGAAACACCGCTGGCCAGAGCCAACAGCAAGCAAACCATACCTCGAACTCCCGTGCACGAGCACATCTGCAAACACTGCACGGTTCACCAAGTTGCATTGGAGAGAAACCAAACAAATACAGGAACAGAGCGAGGGTGACGGAGCGGTACCGTCTGGATGCAGCCAGCCAGCTGGGGAGGCCTACCTGCCTGGGAAAACCCTCGCCCAGCACACCCAGACATTCCTGCAGCCCTCCCCGGCGCTGTTTGCACCATGATTCACCACGAACGCGGCTTCAAGTCGTGGCTGAGCAGCAGCAGAAGCCAATCTCCTGCCTGCTGCTGCCCTCTGTGGGACAGCACAGCTCCCAGCCCAAGCTGCTGTCTCTGGCACGCAAACTACCCGGGCCTCCGGCTTGTGCGTAATCACTTTCCTCTGCAACTGGCTACAAGCTAATTATAGTTCCAGTGTTTTCCTTCTGGATCAGAGTTAATTACAATACGGAGCGTCTCGCTCCATTAGGCTTTAAAACTTGTTTGGGATTCCAGCTGTCAGTAAAAATAAGTTGAGGAAGGTTTTCCTCGGAAGGCATCAAGCTCGCTGATGGGGAATTCTGAAATTCTTTTTCACAGAATGGTTGGGTTGGAAGGGACCTCAATGATCACCCAGTCCCACCCCGTGCTGTGGGCAGGGCTGCCACCCAGCAGCTCAGCTGCCCAGGGCCCCATCCGACCTGGCCTTGAACATCCAGGGATGGGGCAGCACAGCTCTCTGGGCAGCCTGTGCCAGTGCTTCACCACCCTCTCAAGTAAAAAAACATCCCCCTGACATCTCACGTAAGCTGCACAGAAAGCTGATGCAAACCAAAGGGGAAGGAGCCTGACAAGTTTCTAAGAAATAAAAGAAAGGCCTAAAATGCTGCAGCTAACATCAGTGTCACGGATGAGTTCATTTGCCATTGTTTGCAGCCATCCAAAAAGAGGTGCAGCCTGCCATTTGCTTTACGCTCGCTAAAAACTGGGTGACGCCAAAGCGAGGAAAATAAACATTTCAAGACTGAAACTTGAGCAAAAAGACTGAAATGCCAGACTGAAAAAACCACAGCTCCAGTCACTTTCTGGGTCAGGGAGCAGAGACACGCACCTTCGGCACAGATCACACGTGACCAAGAATAGCAGTGCTGCGGTCCCGGGCTCCTGCAAACAACTCCAAGATTCTCAGAAAAACTGAAGAGGCAGCAGTAACAGGCAGGCGTGACTCATAGGACTGAAATAACTCACGTAAAACCGTGCCTGAACACAGCAAAGTATGTGGCAATTCACTATGAAAGGCACCGGAAAATAAATAAATAAATAAACAAAAATAAACGCATTACGTTCAGGCAGCAGGAGGTAGCTCTTAATGGCCAGAAAGTTTCCCCCCCGAACACAATGGCTGCCCAGATGGAAAAGCCATCAGGGTGACAGCGGGCAGCTCCACGTGGGATTTGCTCTGGGAGTGATGCACGGTGCTCCCTCTGAGACCTCACTTCTGAAAGGGCCATCGTTTGTATTAAGAACCACAAAGACAAAGGATGGAGGCGTTACAAAGAGAAAGGACGGAGGCGTTCGCTATTCGTGGGGGCACTAAGCTGACTTCACCCTCCAGCTTCAACCCACCGAGAGGGAACAGGCCAGAAGGTGAACAGCTACTTTAACACGAGTGCACCAAAGACGCAGGAGCAGGCTTGCTATCGTTCCAACGCCGTTCTAACACCAAGCACCGCGCAGCAGCTGCCGCCGCCATTTCAAAGGCCCGAGCGCCGCTCCCGTGGGGGCGGGTGGGCACGCAGCGCGCATGCGCAGTCCGGCTCGTGTCCTTTTAAAGGACACGCCGCTCTCTCTCATGAGGCGGAAGTCGTCTGTGCTTTACCGGAAGCGGCTTCACTTGATAGCAGCAGGGCTACTTCCGGTACGATGGTTGGCTTCCGGCTGTATTCATTCTCCTCTCTATGCCCTCTTCCGGGAGCGGGGTGGCGCTCTGCGCTTCCGACTTCCGGCGCTCTATGGTGCAGCTGGCGGTGCGGCGGCGCTCTAGAGGCTTCTGGGCTCTCTCGATGGGCCGGTGGCGGCCCCGCTGAGGAGCGGCGGGGGCCCCGCTATGGAGGCCGAGACGCTAGAAGCGCGCATCAGTGAGTGCTGGTGGGGCCGGGTGGGGGAGGGCGGGGGTTGGGGAGCCCCGCCTCGCTCATACTGCCCTTCTGCCGCCCGCAGATAAGGCCACCAACCCGCTGAATAAGGAGCTGGACTGGGATGGCATCAACGCGTTCTGCGAGCAGCTCAACAAGGAGCTGGAGGGGTGAGTGGGCCGCAGACCTCGAGGTCTGATGCTTTGTCGGCGTCTTCGGTTTGTGGCGTGCTCTCCTGTGCTGTATAGCAGCGCTGGTGCGGGCCTTTCAGCAATCACCATGCAGCTTTCCTCTATCTCCAGCCCTCCGCTCGCCACAAGGCTCCTCGCCCACAAGATCCAGTCCCCGCAGGAATGGGAGGCCATCCAGGCCCTCACGGTAAGGCAGAACGTGTCGGAGGGCTGTAGGAGTGTCCCACTAAGGGCTCGCGTTGCTCTGGGAGAGCCCTGATGCATGGGGTGGGAGAGGTGGCCGTGGCAGGTGGGGGAGACCTCCTTAGGGAGGAGCATGGGCATCGTTGGGAAGATTTCTGTTCCTCTTATCGTGTTGTGGAACTGTGAACTGTAGGGCTTGTGAGCTCTCTGTCACAGGATGGCCCTACTGCGCTAAGGGTGTCCCCTTCCATGGTGCTCAGAGGGCTGGAGACAGGCTGAGGGAGCTGGGTTTCTTCAGCCTGGAGAAGAGAACATTCCAGGGAGACCTCATTGTGGCCTTCCAGTACTTGGTGGGAGCTCATAAGCAAGAGGGGAACTGACTTTTTTCATGATCAAATCGTGACAGAACAACGATGAATGACTTTTAGCTAAAAAAAAAAAAAAGGGGGGGGGGAAGTTTAGTTTAGTTTAAGTGGAAAATCCACATTTGGAGGGTGGTGAGGCAGTGGGACAGGTTGTCCAAGATACCTGTGGATGTATCATCCCTGGAGGTGCTGTAAGGAGCGCCCGAGGCTCTGTGCCTAGTGAAGGGAAGCCAAATGTTGACCCAGCTCATGAGCTCCATCCTCTCTCAGGTGTTGGAGTCCTGCATGAAGAACTGTGGCAAGCGCTTCCACGATGAGGTGGGCAAGTTCCGTTTCCTCAACGAGCTCATCAAGGTGGTGTCACCAAAGGTGGGTCCCAGGGGATCCTCCTGGAGGTGATGATGGTGGAAGGAAGGCTTTGGGATCAGAGGGGACAGAGATCTTTTGGGTTGTGGAGAAAATGGGACAATGCTGAGAAGAAATTTAATCCATGTTCCTGTTGAGTTTTCTAGTGGGAAGCTTTCACCCACTGCTCCATGCCGATTTTTGTTGCGGGAAGCTGAGAGCCAGCTAGACCTGATGCAACCAGCACTTGTGAGACTTTTGAGCCCATCTGTGTGCCTGGAGTCATCTTCACTGCGTTTCTTCTGGGCCTTTTGGTCAGCTTTGACACTGTGTCTCAGTGTCTCTAGGGTATCTCAGCCTGTTTGAGACACTGAGGGCAAGTCCAGGCCTGGGCAGCACTCTGGCAAGTCCATCTGAAGGACCAGGTCCTTACCTGCTCCTCTGCTGATGCTGCTGTTCCTGCAGCAACACGCATGGGGCACGCTGCTCCATTCAGCCAGGGCCCTCAGCTCACAGTGCCAGCAAGGATGGAGTTAAGGGAACACAGACTAAATATAACTAAGGAGAACCAGAGGCTGTCAGTCACTGCTTGTGATCTGTGCTGATGAATATCTGAATATCCAGGGACTGTAACAGAAATATTCTGCAGTCATCTTGCTGGGGTGATCTGGAAGATGTCATCTGCTTTAAGCCACTGGTGGTGCATTCACTGTTTTTACTTCCAGTGCACAGCAGACCCACGTCATAAGGGTGAAGGGTGCAGTACTGGGAAAGCTGCATCCAGCAGTGAGGTGTTCATGGCTTGCCAGCTTACTATAAAGAGTGTCAGGCACTTTGTGATGCAGAGTGCAGTTGAAGGAGTGCTGTGCCCTGCCCTAGGAACTGTCACCCACAGCCTTTCACTTCCCAGTCCTGCTGTCTGAAGGGCTGCCTTTCCCAGCAGCTTGTGATAGCAGTATGCCTTCCTTCACAAAGTGGTGAAGACCCTTCTGAGCAGTCCCACCAATCCCTGGATGTTGCCAGGGGGCTGCTGGCCCAGCATTTCTCCCACCTCCTGTAGTGGAAACCAAGCACAGGACATGTCGCAAGGGCCTCGTGAGCTTTCCTGCTTGCTTCCTCTTTCCTCCTCCTTGTGCCGTTGGGAACTGTCTCACTTCTGGGGGAGGAGAGGAGGGAAACAGGCCAGGCTTGCAACAGCTCAGGTCAGCTTCAAGTCACTTCTTCTCTCTGTCTGTAGTATCTTGGCAGCCGGACATCAGAAAAAGTGAAGTCAAAGATCCTGGAGCTGATGTACAGCTGGACATTGGGGCTGCCTCACGAGGTGAAGATCTTGGAGGCCTACCAGATGTTGAAGAAACAAGGTGAGAGGCAGCAGTCCAGAAGGAGGAGGTGGATGGAAGGTTTAGTTTTATACTTTACTCATCCAGGCAGAATCTAAAACAGGCTTTGCCGGCCCAGTGCTCAGACCCAGGCATCCATAGGTCTGCCAGGCACCACAGAAAGGGCTGGTGAGGGAATGGGTACCTTGGGGATCCTAGGTGGGCAGAGGGAGTTGCTGGGGGTGTGAAGTGCTTGATGGGTTGGAGAAGAATCCCTGCAGGAGTTGGCACACTGGAATGGGTTGGTTCTGAAGGGATACAAGTGCTTTGGTAGTGCAGACTGCTGGATTTTTCAAGGACATGACAATATTGAAGAGGGCAGTACTTGCATAACAACACAACTTAAGATCAGGGATGGCAGGAGCAGACCCTAATCCCCTCCATCCAGCTGGGCTTAATGAGCTCTTACAGAATTGAGCTAGGTGGTTGAGTCCTCTAGGGTGTGAGACCTTCTGACATCTCTGTTGGTCTCGACTGCAGGTATTGTGAAATGTGACCCAAAGCTGCCTGATGATGCTCCTTTTCCACCACCTCCTCCTCGGCCCAAAAACATCATTTTTGATGATGAAGAGAAATCAAAGGTAAGAGGTCTATGCAGGTAAAGAGCAGAGGGCAGCGTCTTCTCTGCTCTGAGGTCTTTGTACTCCAGAGTTGAAGATTCAGTAGGAATCAAGGCACATGCTCTGCATGCTGCAGGAAATGCATCGAAGGAATGGGCCTACTGCAAAATCATGACATAGGAAACAGCTTTAGGTGGAGCACGTGGGTCTGTTTGACCTTTGGAGCTTTTAACTGAGGGATGGTGCAATGGGTGACGTGCTGACATTAGCCCAGCAGATTCTGAGAGGTTCGCTTTGCTCTCCCGGGGCTCCAGAGTAATCTGGCCATAAGGTTTAAGTAATCCCAGCCCCAGATGCTGTTGTTAACTTTTCCCCACTTGCACCACTGCAGTCTGCTTATTGCCCAGCTACTTGTATCTTCCTGTATTCATCCTATATTGCCTTTCCATCAGTCACAACACCATTCAAACAAACCTCTGACATGTTTAAGCAAGTATTAGGCTTCTCTGGGTCTATTTCATCAGTAGCAACGTGATGTCAGTTTGCTGCAGGGTACGTATTCTGTTTCTGTGGGTCACCGATGGGGAGTTGTAGATATCTTGAAGGATTGTTCACTGCCTATGGAGTGGGAGAGAAAATGGTTGGTCTCCTTTGCCAATTACAGTTGCAAAAGGGGTGTGTGAGGAGATCAGAATAGGAGACCATCACAATCCTGTGGCATGTATCTGTCGCAGTATTCATGTTGCTGTGCTCCAGGGTCTCCATTGTGCATAACAGGCAGTCAGGGTCAGGCTTTGAATGCAGGGGACTTTTGCAGAAGACCTCTCTTACACAACCAGACCCACAATGGGGAAACAAAGACAAGTTTTACTTCTCTCCCTGGTCTCTGATGGGCAGGGCATCTCCACCAGCTCTAGTACTGCAGGAGCAGTGCCAGCTGCCACCCCTCAGCTTGGGCTCAGCTGTTCCTTGTCTCTTGCAGATACTGGCCCGTCTCCTGAAAAGTTCCCATCCTGAGGACCTTCGGGCTGCCAACAAACTCATCAAGGAGATGGTTCAGGAGGTATGCTGAGGATAAAGGGGGCAGGGAGCCGTGGCCTGGGTGGCAGTGCTTGGTACCAAGGGGGCAGTGGGTCAGTTATTCAGCAGCAGCACCAAAGAGTCCTTTGTATGACTTGTGCCATCCTTTGGTTACTTGGAGAAATGACTCTGGGTGGAGCTACTGCAGCACAAGATCTGTGGTGGTTCCGGCCCTGTCTGGCAAGTGCTGGTGCAGAAATAACCTGGGGTTTTCCCACTGGTGTGGAATCTGTTCTCGGGGGCAGAATTGCTGTGACTAAGTGGGGGGGGGGGTTAGTGTGTTGACTGGCCCAGCCTTCCTTCCTCCTGAGGTTGCTGACAAGCAAAGACATCTTTCTCCATGCCTTTCCCCTCCAGGATCAGAAACGCATGGAAAAGATCTCCAAGAGGGTGAATGCCATTGAGGAAGTGAACAACAATGTGAAGCTGCTGACAGAGATGGTGACAAACTACAGCAAGGGGGAGACAACAGAGAGCAATGAGGACCTGATGAAGGTGTGGAGAGGCTATCCCAGTGTCCTCCCTGGGCTTAGCAGAGACAAATGACTGTTTTTTTTTTTGTTGTTTTTTTTTTCTCCTGTGTTCCTGCTGCCTATTTTGTACCTTATCTGAACATCCTGCTGCTCATCTCAGTGCCCCTTCTCTCCCCCAGGAGCTGTATCAGCGCTGTGAGCGCATGAGACCCATGCTTTTCCGGCTCGCCAGTGACACAGAAGACAACGATGAAGCTTTGGGTAAGCAGACCTGGCCTTTCTCATTCTGTCTGTTTCTCACTCCATTGTCTTTTAGGAAGCCCAAGCACTGTCTGTTAGAAGCCTGCCACGCTTGGTAGTGGCTGCTCTCTGTGGGATGGTTATTCTAAAGGTCGGCACTAGATGGGGGCAGACGACTGCAACCAGCAGCTTTCATTCACTTTGTTGTAGAAAGAAATTTTGTGCTTGTCTTATTGGAGCTGTCAGTGTATTTTGATGCAGTTTGCAGCAACAGAGGCAGAAGTGCTGTCTGTAGTGGGCTACCATCAGCTCCTTGGGCCTTGCTTTGAAGGAATAGACTTGAGATGGGTATAAAAGTGACTTTCTTTGTTTCTTTACTATTTTAAATCTTACCGACCTCTTCCATTTCAGCGGAGATCCTGCAAGCCAATGACAACCTGACACAGGTGATCAATCTGTACAAGCAGCTTGTATGGGGAGAAGAGGTCAACGGGGAGATGGTGGCTGGTCCCCTTCGAGGTGAGGAGATTTGGAGAGGTCAAGCACAGAGGCCCTACTGCTGATTTCCTCTGGTGTAAGAGAAGATTGAGACAAGTGGAACCAGGGATACCTGCAGGATGTCAGAGATGGGCTGATGAGATGAGAGAATGGCTTGTGGAAATGTCTGTTGCATGAAAGGAGGGAAGTGGGATAGAGAACAAATGAGGATTTCCTTCTCCCTGGTGTGAGGAAGGATGAGAACTGCATCTCAGCATTCTGAGACAGAAACTGTATCCCAGTCCTTTCTTTGTGTTTACTCTGCAGGCAGCACCTCTGCACTTCTGGATCTGTCAGGACTGGAGCTCCCAGCAGCAGGGCCTTCCTACCCAGCCTTGCCCACCCTTTCAGGTGGCTCAGCAGCCCCTGTGCCTGACCAAGCTGGCTCTGTTTCCTTGCTGGATGATGAACTCATGTCCTTAGGTGAGAAGACCAGAGCAAAAGCTTCCCATTACGTCCTTCACCATGGAGAATCTAAGTGGATGATGGTTCTTGTGGCAGGAGCATGAATGAGGCAGAGCTCTGGGAGAGGTGAATCATGAAAAACCAAGACATCGCCCTCACTTAGAGCAAGGGAAAAGGCAGGAAAAACACTGTCTTGATTCTGAACTTTAATCCAATAGTGTTTTTCTGACAAGCCAGAGAACCGACAGGGGATGTACCTTCTGATTTGCTCTGGGTAAACTGATCTGTCAGGTAAATCAAGACTGACACAATGTCCATCAGCAGGTGGCATCACAAGGGTGGATCACCTCCAGCTCTTCATGTGACATCAACTGCAAAGTGTAAACACATTAACAGTATACACACAGGGACTTCTAGAGCTGTTCAAATGCAAGTTGCAAGTCTTGTGAGGTGCCAGTCCTAGAAAGCTCTAGAGTTCTATTTTTCCCAGCAAAGTGTTCTCTCCTAGGACAGATGCTTTGAGTACAAGTGTGAAGTAGATGAAGCAGGTGAAAGTGAGATCTGTTGCAATGGGAACTAAACTCAGAGTGAGGAACTCTGAGCAGAAAAAAAACACCATCCTCCCTGCTCCTTCCTATGTAAGGATGGAGGCCTGAGATGGGGGACCACATTGGTGACTCTGCCCTCCTGCTTCTGTGTCCTTCCTGACCGGAGGAATCTGTTACACATGCTTCATTCAGGCCCCTTACGGTGTCCTTACCTGCCTGGTGGGTAGGCTTCATTTTTGCTTTTACTCCTGGCAGGCCTGAATGATCCAGCACCGCATCCTGCCCAGGCTAGTGACAGCAGTGGCTGGAACAGCTTCCAGGTAATATGCTGAGAGCCAGAGAAGCTGGTGGGGCGGGTGGTGGAAGGAACAAAAGGAGTAGGTAAGGAAGTGTCTCAGCTCTGATTGTCGGTGTTGATAAGGAACCCTGCTGGGCTGGGGGCTTCTCCTGTGCATTCTTTCTGCAGTCATCAGATAGTAACGAGCTCAACATCACCCCTGTTGTGGCAGCAGCACTAGTCAAAGCAGATGCAGGCACATCCTCCCCCAAACCTACTTTCACAAGTGGCCTGGATGATTTGGACCTCCTGGGCAAGACTCTGCTGCAACAGTCTCTGCCTCCAGAGTCCCAGCAAGTGCGATGGTAAGTAGGATCAGAGCAGTCTTGCATCTCTGCCCATCCTTTCCATTTCTGAAGTGCTGGTCATAGACATTTCAGTGCCCTGTGCCACTCCTTGCTCTCTCTTTCCCTCTCTAAATCTACAGGGAGAAGCAGCAGCCACCTCCCCGGCTGACTCTGAGGGATCTTCAGAACCGGAGCAGCTCTGGCACCACAGCTCAAAACTCCAGTACTCTGCCTGTGCTGCAGAGCGTTTCCCCTAACCCCCCACTGCCCCTGAACTCAGAGCTGCCTGCCCCTGCTACGCTTCCGAAAGTTGCCACCACACCACCAGGAAGCACTTCAGTCCCACCACAGCCTCCTGCCTCCACGCTGCCCCCGGAGATCTCACTGGCCAACATCACTGTGCCTCTGGAGTCAATCAAACCCAGTGAGCTGGGGTGAAAGCCTGGGAAGGGGGGAAATGGGCTGATTGGAATCACCATGCAAACTTTGGGGGGAGACTGAACAGGGTACAAAGAGAGTGAACAAATTGAAGAATGTGAGAAAGCTTCCTGTTGGATTTTGGGGAGGTTGTATCTCTGTTGCCTGTGTGGAACGTGGCTGATAGGAAGGATTGCCAGTTCCTTTCTGGCTGATTGCTGCCTGTCCCTGCCTTTCCCACAGGCAGCATCCTTCCTGTGACAGTGTATGACCAGCATGGCTTTCGCATCCTCTTCCACTTTGCTAAGGATGCCCTTCCCGAGAGGCCCGACGTGCTGGTGGTGGTGATTTCTATGCTTAGCACGGCCCCGCAGCCCATCCGTAACATTGTTTTTCAGTCTGCTGTCCCCAAGGTAAGGCAGCTACCAGGGCTTGGTTCTACAGACAGTTCCCGTGAGATTCTCAGCAGGAGAAGTAGGGTGGGTGGAGGGGAGAGCTTTGTGGGGCAGGACCCAACACAGTATTGCTTTTTGATGGGGAAAGTGGAAACTGCCCATATATCTGACATTGCTTGTAGCTGCAGTGTCCCTCAGCGATGTGGGATGCTCTTCTTTCTCCCTAGGTGATGAAGGTGAAATTACAGCCGCCCTCAGGCACAGAGCTGCCTGCGTTCAACCCCATTGTCCATCCCAGTGCCATCACACAAGTCCTGCTGCTTGCTAATCCACAGAAGGTAACAGCACCGTCCCTCGGTGCCTAAGCGAAGCTCTGCTCCCCTTTGCCTGAAACAGACTGAACTGTCCATATTGCCTGTGCTCTGTGCAGCTTCCTAGAGGCCTGAATGTCTTGTCCTTTGTGTTTTCCTTCCCTCCTGACTGCTTCTCTTTTCTCCCTTACCTCCAGGAAAAAGTGAGGCTACGATACAAGCTGACCTTCACCATGGGAGAGCAAACTTACAATGAAATGGGGGATGTGGACCAGTTTCCCCCACCAGAGTCCTGGGGCAACCTCTAGGACCGCATGTTGTAGGCACTACACTTGGAAGCCAGCCCTGTGGGGCTGGGGCAGCCTGAGGAGATGGGGAGGGCGGGTGGGGGGCTGCTGCTCATGCTCAATTCTCCAATCGGCCGGGCGAGTGCCAGAGGGAGCGTGCCTCCAGGATGAGAGCAGACACCAGGAGATGTTCATCCCACAAGAGTAGGAGTGCAATCAAGCTTCTTGTGGGTGAACAGTTGCCTTCCCTGCTCTTCCAAAGGCACCCCTCCCTCTCTAGTTTGTTCAACATCTCTTCTAACCCTGCTTTCCCCCTCTAGGTGCAGTGGGAAGCAAGGATGGGGAGCTTTTAACAAGCCTCAGCCTGAGGCAAGGCCTAGCAAAGGAAGATCCTTTCCCTTATCTGTCCCCTCTTCCCCAACCCTTTGGCTGCTTCATGCTCTGCATTGTTCTCTCATGTTAGCAAATGCTGAGCTGTGGGGGCATCCTTCCTTGCCCCAATCTTGGAGCTGGACCGTAACGGTTCCCTGTCTGGGATGACCCTAGAACTGAACCAGGACTTAGGTGTCTTCCCAGCACCAGACAGCAGGCGGCAATCCTTGCTTCGGGGAGTCAGGGAGATCTTCCCATACCCCCCTCTTTCCAACTGCGGGCAGAGCTGTTGTTGAGAGGCGGGCACTGGGAAGGACTCGCGCTGTGCTTCCCCATCTGCTTTAGCTCTGGCTCCTCGGCTTCTGAGCACTGAACTCCTACAAGGAGGAAGCGCACATCTTCCCACAACGCTTTATCAGCTGCAGCAAGCATTTGGGACTGAGGCTGGAACATCACCTGTTTGTCCTCGCCCCTCGCAGGGCTGATACACAATTCAAAAAGGGGCCTTCAAGGGGCTGAATCCTTTATCCTTGCAGCTGGGGAGGTGAGAGGCTGGGAGTTGGACCTAGAGCATCGCCAGGGGGCACCACAAAGCTCTGCACTGCGGGGACGGGGGTACAGCCGTGCCTTGCTCCCCTTTGCCCAGAGGGGGCTGGCTCCAGCCCCCTGATCACTGTGACATTAGAGTGAGGATCTGCAGGCATGGAGGAGACCAGGGGGTGGTATGTCTTAGGCAATCTGTGTCCTGATGGGACTTGTGACCATAGGAGCTGCTTCCCGTCGCTAAGCTAGTTTTAGCTGGGTCTTAGGGGCAAACTGAGCTCTGCATTAGCTTGCCAGAAGTAGAAGGTAACCTGCACGTGATGGATGTGAGTGAGGTGCTTTCTGTTCTCTGCTTAGGGGCAGTGAAGGTGGGAACTGTGTGCAGAAGTGTGGCGGAGGAGAGGGGGAAGCAAGGTCTTTATGCTGAGGTTCTGCTGTGTCTTACTTCCCTTTCTGGTCTCTTTTCAGGGTTTTGTATGGGTTGTTGTTTTTTGTTTTTTTCTTTTTCTTTGCAGATCTTGTTTGGTTCTTGAACAGACTTGTATATATTTTCAGTGCAAATTCTGTAAATGAAAGAAAACAAAATTACAAACGCCCGGCGCGACAAATCTGCTGTATTTATGGGAAATAAAGAATTCTTTCCTGATGCTGTGCCTTCTGAGTGCATTTTCCCCTGACTGCACCAAGAAGCTGTTGGCCCTGACTGGGGCAGTTGCCAGTTCCCATCCTGCCCCAGCTCCCCTTGGGCCTCTCTCCTCTGATCACATTGATTCATGAGCACGGGGAGCGAATGGTGGGAGTCCCCCAGCTGCTCTCAATTCCTGTTTGAGAGCAGGCCCCACCAACACTGCGAGCTGTGCTCTGCTTCCTTCTCTCTGGGGCAAGCAGTGGGCAGGGCCCCGTGCCCCCCCCAGCTCATGGGGAGCTGCTCCCAAGCTGCAGGGCTGCTTGCAGGCTGGTGGCTTTGCAGCAATGCTTCCTCCTCCCTGAGGCTGCTGATCGGAAGCAGCTCTATTAGGGCGGTTTTGGTGCAGAGTTGGGGGTTGGTTGCTGGGAGTCAGGCGTGGGTGGCCACTTGGTTGAAGGTTTAGAACAAAATGATGCTCAGGCAACGCTTCCTTGCTCGGTTGTCATCCTCCTCTTAGAATCACAGAATCATTAAAGTTGGAAAAGATCTCTTAGATCATCTAGTCCAACCATCCACCTACCACTACTGCCCACTAATCCAAGTCTCTTGGGAACAGAGGATCCAGCATTGCTTCTCCTGCACCCTCCAGCAAGGAAGATCAGAGCCCAGCAACCCCAGGCTTTGGGGCACAGCTACAGTGACCACTTCCTATCTCTGCTCAGATACCGGTTCCACGTAGCTCAGCTTCTGCTCTCAGTGCCAGAAGAGGAAAGTCCCATCTGCAGGTAGCCAGAGATAAGGCAAGCTCTGCATCATGCAGAGTGGGAGCAAAGTCGGTGGGGGAATACTTTTAGCAAAAAACAGTTGCACTGTTGTGGCTTGAGCTCAGTGCAGCTCTGCAGAGCGAGCGATGCTAAGGATGGAAACGCGAAGCTTGTGGTCACTATGCAACCCTGCAAGGGCAGCAGGGGAAGGGATGACATCTGCAGAGAGGTGCCAAAGAGGTGCTAGGATGACCAGGTACCGTGGGGCATGTATGACCCCAAAGTGCCCCCCCACACACACCACAGCTGGTGGTAAACACAGCAAGGCGGGTGAGAAACAGAACATGGACCTCCCACTCGGGCTCGGCAGCAGCGTGCGCCTGTCCTGCCTTGTTATGTGTTTGCTGCAATAATATTTCCCCTTTAAGGCTGGGCTTAAGTTATTTATACTTCGTGGGGTGGTGACAGGAACACAGAGAAGAGCAGAGCCCTGAACCGCACTTACCTGATCCGCAGCCAGGAAGGAAGCTCAGAAAAAGAGAGGGACCGTGAGAGAGAGCCCAAGGGAAGGGAAGAGAAAGCAGGCAGGGCATCCCCGGGGAGGGACAGGGGAGGGGAAAGACCAGCAAACAGAGAAAGAGGGAACCAGGGAAGAAGGAAGGCGCAAGGAGGGAGAGGTGCTCAGGGAACGGCAGCTCTGCAGAGCAGAAGGGTCGTGGGCGTCCCATGTGAAGAGTCACCGAGGGGTGCTGAGCTTCATCTCTCAAGATGATGAAGAGGCAGTTCAATCGGATGAGGCAGCAATTGTCCCATCCCAACGCCACGAGCCGGTAAGGACTTCCCTACTTCCAGGGTCGGTGAGCTGGGAGGGAGCATGACATGGGGGCCAGGAGTGGGCACCAGGCTGGACTGGACAGCCTGGTGGCCAGGGAAGAGGGAAAATGTGGGATATGGACTTAAAGCAACTTCAGCTTAAGCTGAGAGGCTTGGGGGTACCAGTTCCCCAGTGCTGCAGGGCAGTGGGACAGCACCTTGGTGCTACTCACCAGGGATGTACTCCCCAGCCTGGCTGCCTGTGGAGGCTGGCTTCCCCAGGACACGAGGGCAGTGGGCAGGGTCTCCCCAGCCACACACCCTGGGCTATGCAGTGCCCAAGAGGAGCTGGGACTCGCTCTCTCCATTGAGATGGGTGCCTGGTGGCCAGCAGTGTGGACACCCTCTGGGAGAACCAGTGGAGGCCTTCCAGCTTCAAATGTATTTCTACAGCCTAGTCTCACTTCCACCCAGGTCTGGGCCCTCCCTTCCCAGCCCCCTCACTCTGTTTCCTGCAGCCACCTCTGCACAGAAGCACACAGCCCTGGGAGGCTGATGGAGACCGGGTCCATTAGGGGCCTTCAGCCACCACGGCAGAGCTGCAACCCAGTCACCTGTTGCCCTTCTTGTATTTGCAAATCCAAACCATATCTCCTCTCCCACCTCCCTACCCCAGAGGAGAGCTTTTCCATCTCCGTGCTGAACGTGCCTCCATTTTGCTTGAGGCTGGGTGTGCAGGAGGTCCTAAGCAGCTCGTGCAGCCCCAGAGAGAGCAATTCACACACCGCAGAGCCTCTCCTCCATGGGGCCACGATCTCACGTGACTTTGGCTGCCTTCAAGCCAACCACCCCCGTTTCCTGCAGCTCGTCCCATGTCAGTTCTTGCAGGAGCCGAAAACAGAAACATGAAGTGGCTGGGCAGGGGGATAAAGCAGTGGCAGTGGAGGTTCCAGGGAGTAGCAAATACATGGGTCCACTAAGGAAAGTTTCCTTTCTGGAAGGAGTCATGGAGGTTTGGTGGACCTGGGCACTGGGTGTTTAACTGGGTTTTGTTCAGGATTTGCTGCAAACCAGAAGCTTCCTTTGCAAGATTTGCTCTGACTACTTGCTTGCAAAACTAACCAGATAGCTGCCTTCATTTACACTCTGCGAGGGGCTGGTGTCAGTCCAGATCTCCAGCCTGACCACAAAGCTACCATTGCTCCAGCCCTGGTAGCACCTCAACTTCCAGCAATCTGACCAGCAAATGCAGACGCCCACAGGGCTCCAGCAAGAGCTGCTTTGGACTGACCTTCAGGGAAGAGACAGTCAGGGGGGAAAGCTTTGCCCCCAAACTTCTCACCAGAGCAGTGGCCTTGTCCCATTGGGACACCTGAAACATTCTGAACTGGGTGTTCTGAGCTGGAAGCCGAGTCTGACGAGGGGACACCTGACAGGGAGACACCCTAAACTCAGTCTGCTGGTGTTCTCCTGGGCTTGCTCTACCTGAAGCCTCCGGTAGGATGGTCCGGGCCATAACCAGCATCTCCTACTGGGATCTCAAAGAGAGGAGGGTGAGAAGCAAGAGGAAGACCACCCATTTCTTGTCATGGCTTGTTCTTCTCCCTCCGCAGAGCCCAAGAAGCAACTGAGTTCCTGACAGAAGATTTGCTGCAGGTGAGGCGAGTGCCAGCTTGCACCCGCACAACATGCCCCATCCCTACCTGCAATCCTCCCCGCTGGCACCTCCTCGTCATGGGGCTGGAACACTCCCACCTTCTGGAAGGCAGCTCCAGGGCCAACGCAGCAGCTTCGGCACAGCACTGGCAGATCCTGCACGTCTGTGTCAGCAAGCACTGCTCTGACATGCCCACCCTGCCACAAAGAAGGACTCACCAGTGCCACTTTTCACCCCCAGATCGAGCAGAGGATCGAGCCAGCCAAGCGAGCGGCTCACAGCGTGTCTAAGCGGCTCCAGGCTTGTCTGCAGGGGCACTGTGGCGCTGAAATGGACAAGAGAGTGGTGAGTGTCCCCTGGACACCTTCTCAGCCATCACAAACGCAGGGCCAAAGTGTTTCTTGAGTCCTAGACAGCATCTTTGCAAAGCCCTAAGCCTGTGCCCTTTCCTGAACTCCTGTGGTGAGGAGCAGCACAGTGCAGCTGGGCATGGGTACACCACTGGTTCCTCTTCTTTGGTTTGAACCTGTCACCTCCTTCCCAGGTGGTGCTCACCAGTTCCTGTCTGGAAAGCAAGCCCTGTGCTTTCCCCAGCCCTCCCCATGATATTGTAGACCCTTTCTTCTCCTAGCTTGGCTTAATTATTCTTGAAATTAAATTCCACCACACACGTGAAGCCATGGCAGGGCTGATCTTAGTAGCATCCTCCAACAGTCCCACAGTCCTCCACTGATTTGGAGAAGGCTGGAGAACTTTCAACCAGTTATTTTAGCCAACTGCATCCTGGCTTTGGCCAAAGGGACATCCAGAAGGTTGTTCCTTTGGCCTCAAGGCCAACAGGGAGCTGGACTTGAGGGAGATATGGGGAACCAGTGCAGGTTTAGGAGGCCGGCTGTCCCTTGTCCACGGTGGTATGCCTCAGCGAGGGAGCTGCCACACATCAGCTCATCATCTCTTTTCCCAAACCTATGGCTCTGTGCAGAAGAAGCTACCCTTGATGTCTCTGTCTGCAACAATGGCTGAGAGCTTCAAAGAACTGGACACAGAGTCCAGCCTTGGGTAAGTGCCAGTGGGAGAAAGTCAACAAAAACCTGGGCTCTGGGGCTTCCACTTCAAGCCAAGCTGTCAAACCCTGTCCTGAGAGTGGGGATGAGGGGACAGCCTCCAAGCACAGAAGGGGGACAGGGGCTAGCTCTGGGTCCCCACATGAGTACCAGGTATGATAAGGGATGCTGGGTTGGAGGCTGCTGGTATGGCTCCAGCCTGTGGTTGTTTCACCTCTCTCCCCCTTTCAGGAGAGCCCTGGAGATGGGCTGCTGCATACAGAGTTTGCTGGCCAAGATCCTGGCTGAGTTTGAGATCGCTGTAGAGCGCGACATCCTGCAGCCACTCAACAAGCTCAGCGAGGTAGCCATGGCCAACCCTCGGCTCCAGTTCAATCTCCAAACCTTTGCCACTCACCCTGGCCCCTCTCTTCCAGGAGGAACTTCCCATCATCCTGAAGCGCAAGAAAACCCTCCAGAAGTTGATTTCTGACTGGAATTCTATCAAGAGCCGGTATGGGGCACAGCGCAGCCATGAAAGGCCGAGTGGCTTGGGGAGGAGAGGCAGACAACTGCCCTCTGCCAATATGAGGAGTGAATCTCCTGGAGACAGGAGTGAAGCCAGACAGGCAGTAATTTGTCCCCAACACCATTCTCCACATTCATAGCATCACAGAATCACAGAGCCATTAAGGTTGGAAAAGATCACTAGGATCATCTAGTCCAACCATGAAGCCATCCTCACCGTGCCCACTGATCATGTCCACATCCACAAGGTTCTTGAACACCTCCAGGAAAAGTGATTCCACCACTTCCCTGGGCAGCCTGTGCCACTGCAGCACCACTCTGAGGATATTTTTTTTTCTAATTTCACTGTTTTTTCTTTCTTAATATTCCACCCTGTGTCCCCATTGATGAGGCTGTGGGTATTGTTTCTTCCCTTCCACCTCAAAGGCTGAACCAAGCTGTCAAGAGTTCCAGTAACAGCGCTGGAGCTGGAGCTGGCCCAGGGGCATCTTCTGCTGCCAACAAACTGGAGATCCTGAAGGAAGAGGAGGAGGAGGTGAAGAGGAAGGTGGAGCAGTGCAAGGTGAGAACATCGTTCACTCTCCTACTTGGGGCAGCTCCAGGGCTGGAGACCTGCTCTTTCTCCAGCAGCTCCACCCAGGGTGACACCCACACCAAGAGCAAGCCAGCTAGCACAGCCTACCCTGCACAAGCAAGCAGCTCCCTCGCAGTGAAGAAAAAGAGTAAATGCCCCAAGCCTGGGGAAGAACAATAGTAAAGGATTTGAAGCATAAGCTGTTGCAGAGAGGAGGCTCCAGAGGCTGCAGCGGGGAGATCATGGGGTGGTCCCAAGGCTGAGACCCAGCTGAACTGGGGTCTGCGTTGGCTGACAGGGGACTGACTCCCATCATCTTTCTAGACCTCCATGTTGTTTCTCTGTGGGAGCCCTGTGCCTTGTTTGTCAGAGCCTACCATAGCTGGGAGACCCTCTTCTGAAGTTCTAGGGCCTGGTGGTAGGACACATCACTGCTATGGCCTAAACACAAGAGACAGGGGTGAGGAAGGGTCCCCACTAGGCCCCAGACTGCCCTCCCATCCCCTTCTATGAATAAGGGGCTTCTTGAAGGGATCCACTCTCCCTTGGGTGCCAGAAAGAAAGGAGAAGGATGCTCTTCTTGTTGTCTTCCTTCCCAGGATGAGTACATGGCTGACCTCTACCACTTCTCCACCAAAGAGGACAGCTATGCCAGCTACTTCATCAGAGTAAGTTCTCCTCTTAGCATGTGAACTGTCTCGTAGGGAACGTCCAGCTTTGTCTCCATTTGCAACAAGCCCTCCAGCCAGAGCAGAGAGCCCCGTGCACTAGGAGATGCCTCCAAATAGAGCAGTTGTCCCAGTTCACCCCCTCTCTAATTTGTCTTCCATCTACCACTATAGACACGATCCCACAGATTCAGGGGACTTCCCTTGCAGTTCCTCCTGCAGTATCTTTGCTTTCCTTGGTGCTCTCTTCTTATGAGTGCAGAGTCCTGGGGATGGGTCTCTGGAGAGGACACAGTGCCAAGCTGAGCGCTGGTTGTTTGTCCCCTGTCTGGCAGCTGCTGGAAATCCAAGCCCAATACCACCGGCAGTCCCTGGAATCTCTGGACTCGGCTCTGGCAGAGCTGAAGGAGAGCCACAGCCAGAAAGGTACCCAACCACTTGCAAGACAGCGTAGGGATGGCTGTATGCACAGCCAGCAAGACTTGGAAAGGCAGCTTCTTTTCCCCATACCTGCTGCTGCCTCTCACTGTGGGCTGGTGGGCACTGCCTCCACCAAGCTAACCCCAGCTTTGGAGTGAGATGCCACCACAGTTGAATACCACCGGGACCCCAGTCCCTAAAACCATTTTCCTGTCTCCCCCAGAGCCCTCCTTCACCACAGAAACGCCGGTGCTAGGGTACTACGGCGTGCCCCTACAGACACACCTCAAGAGCTTAGGCCGAGAGATTGCTCTGCCTATCGAGGCCTGTGTCATGATGCTGCTGGCCTCAGGCATGAAGGAGGAGGTAGGCAGCCCTCACCATCCTACACCCCCTACAAACACTCCACAGCACCCTGCATCCCTTCACTCCATCCCCAGGGACTCTTCCGACTGGCAGCAGGAGCCTCGGTGCTGAGGAAGCTGAAGAGCAGCTTGGCCAGCGGCTCTAATGCCCTGGAGGAATTTTACTCAGACCCCCATGCTGTGGCTGGTGGGTGCCACTGATGTGGGGCAGGGATATAGGGGCAGGCGGGCTCTGCTGTCCATCAGCCTCCATAACCTCCCACTCCCAATCCAGGCGCATTGAAATCCTACCTGCGGGAGCTGCCTGAGCCTCTGATGACCTTCAAACTCTACAATGAATGGATCAAAGTGGCCAGGTGGGTCAGGGCTCGCAAGACTAACAGCCCCACAGCTATTCGGCCTCTCGCTTTGGGGATGCAAGAAGTAGTGGAGAAGATCCAGCAGTGGCCACCATGGGCATCATCAGCCCTTCTGCCTCATACGCCAAATCAATCTTTGTACTGCAAAGTGGTCTGAGCTCTCTTTCTTCTCTCTCCTGCAGCTTAAAGGATGCTGATGACCGTGTACAGAGCCTGAGAGACACCTGCAGCTGCCTGCCCCAAGACAGCTACAACAATTTGAGGTGTTTCTGTGGGGTGGGGCTCCTTGGATCACACACATTTACCAGGGGCAGCCATTCCCTTACTGAAGATGCACTCATTGCCTCCTTGTACTCCTTTTACCCTGCAGGTATCTGATCAAGTTTTTAGCCAAGCTGGCAGAGCACCAACACGTGAATAAAATGACACCGAGCAACATTGCTATCGTGCTGGGCCCCAACCTGCTGTGGCCAGAGCAGAGCACAGGGTGAGGTCTGACTGGGTTGCAGGTTTTCTGGAGAGAGACTGAGGTCTCTGGTTGGACAGTCCCTCTTTTTGGGGCTTTAGCCCTCAAGAATTAACATAAAATGAGTTAATTCCCATAAGTCCTTCCCTGATGGCTCCCTCACCTCTGCCTCTCAGAGATCCTGTGCAACTGGACCTGGCCTCAGTCTCCTCTATCCAGGTGGTGGGAGTTGTGGAAGCCCTCATCCAGAACGCAGACATACTCTTCCCTGGAGGTAGGCCTTCGCTCTGTCTTTCCATCTTTGGGGACCATAGCAGAGGGTGAAGGAAACACAGGAAAAGCACCACAAATAGCAGCAGAATGGATGAAGAGAATCCCAGGCTGCCACAGTTCCCTGCTGTGGAGTCTGCTCCTGGGGCACAGGGGATGCTCTTTGTCTAGCACGCATGCAGCAAGCCCTTCTTGGCCTTTCTCCACACACAGAGATAGACTTCAACGTCTCAGGGATGTTCACGCCGCCTGCGGACGTCAGACTCAATGATGCCGCCCCAGTAGATGAGCTGCCCCCCAAATCCCCCCCAGCCTGCTCCCCATCTCCACTGGATGAAGAGGCGTAAGTATGGCAGGAGCAGAGGACTCCTGACCTCCCACCCCACCCCCAGGCTGCAAGGCCAGGATCACTGTGCCCTGTGGTGCTGGCTCTAACCATCATCTGAACAACTCAGCTGTCCCCTTCTCCTCCAGCTCAAATGACTCCGAGGTGAGCCCTCAGCCGCTTACCCCAGTGATGACCAAGCCACCCCCTGAAGCTGCAGCGCTTCCAGCTCTGACACCAGCCAATGACACCGCCCGCAAAGGTTAGGACATGGAGGCACAATGCCAGGGAGATGCCTACAGGGCTCAGACACCTCCACTCTCACTATGTCCCACAAGATGGGGCGGCAAGGGCCACCACATGGGAGAAGAAGGGCGTCCATCTGTCCCCTTGTTTTCCGCTCTCCATCCCCAGCCAAGGGGGGACTCTGGGACGGGTAGCACTCTGTTCAAAGCTCAACTGAAAAGGGTGGGAAAAAAAAGCATGATGCTGTCACACCCACACGGGGTTCCACTGTCAGCCAGGCAAGGTGCGCCTTGTCCCCTGCCTGACACCCACACCGTGACCTCTCTGCTCTCTCTCCAGCCAAGCGCCCGGCTCCGTCCCGACCCACAGGGCCACCACCCGTAGCCCAAACCCGGAGCACGATCCCCGAGCACACGGCCAGCCCCAAGGCCCGGCCACGACGGCTGGGCGCTCCCTCCATCCCTCCACCGCTGCCCCCACAGCCTGCTCCGCGTCACAGCCGGGAATCCCTCACATCCCCAGGGCTGAACACCGCCAACGCTCCGGACTGCGCCGCACACGAGGGGCCGGCGGAGGGACGGACCCCCACGGCCGCATCAACAGCGGTGGAGAACGACTGAGCCAAGCGCGGGGCTGCTGCCCTCAGCTCCCGCTCCTTCTCCATCCGCCGCCATCAGCCTTCCTCCAGGGCCCACGTCCCCGCCGGTCCCCCCTCGCCCCCCCGGGCTTTCATCCTCCGCACGACGCTGCGGTATTTCGGCTGCGGGTGAGAAATGCTTCAGCGGGCGGAGCCGTGTCCTGGCGTGGCACAGCAGGGGAACACGCGCGGCCGGTTCCCTCGGGAAAGGATTTTGTTTTCTAAAATATACGCATGCCCGCGGACGCACGTGGACGCGCCCGTAGCTGTACGTCAAACGATGCCGGCAGCGGGGCCCGAGCAGCCGGGCCGCTGCGGCTGCTCCAGCGCGGCGCCCTTGGCCAATCAGCCAGCGCGCCCGCGCTCGGCCCCGCCTCCTCGCCTCCACTCTGGGCCGCCGATAGGACGGCGTGGCTGTCGCTTCTCCCTCCGCTCCACCGCTCAGGCGGTAGGTCAGCGCCGCCGTCGCTCTTTCCCGTCCCCGCCTCCCATTGGCTGAACCGCGCCGGGGGGCGGCGCCGGCCGGCGGCGGGGTGGGGGCGCGGCGCGGCGGCGGCCGTTGCGGGCGGCATGGCGAGCTGCCGGCGGCTGAGCGGCGCGGCGCTGCGGGAGGTGCTGGGCTCGGCGCAGGGGCTGCTCTTCGACTGCGACGGAGTGCTGTGGGCGGGGGAGTCCGCCGTGCCCGGCGCCCCGGAGCTGCTGGAGCGGCTGCAGCGCAGCGGCAAGGCCGCGCTCTTCGTCAGCAACAACAGCCGGCGCTCGGTGGCCGAGCTGGAGCTGCGCTTCAGCCGCTTGGGCTTCCGCGGCGTCCGCGCCGAGCACGTCTTCAGCTCCGCGCTCTGCTCCGCTCTGTTCCTCCGCCAGCGCCTGCTCGGCGGAGGGGCGGGAGACGGCGGAGGCGCGACGGGCCGCGTCTTCGTGCTGGGCGGAGAGGGGCTGCGGGGCGAGGTGCGCGACGCCGGGCTGCGGCTGGTGGGAGAGGGCGAGCAGGGAGACGTGCAGGTGCACGCCGTGCTGGTGGGCTACGACGACCAGTTCACCTTCGCCAAGCTGGCCCAGGCCTGCGCCTACCTGCGCGACCCACGCTGCTTGCTGGTGGCCACCGACCCCGATCCGTGGCACCCGCTGAGCGACGGGCAGCGCACCCCTGGTGAGCCCCTGCGCCGATCTGCTGTGGCGTGGGGCTTCTGAGGGGCTGGGGTTGCGTCCTCTGCGGGAGAGGAGCTCGGGGTGGACGTCGTACGGCGACCTGAAAGGTGGTTGAGGTGAGGTGAGGTGGGGGGGGGTCGGCTTTCTGTGCCAGGATGAGAGGGAATGGCCTCGAGTGGCACCGAGGGAGGTTGAGGTTGGATACGAGGGGAGATTTATTTGCTGAAAGAGTGATGCTGCAGCGGCACGGGCTGCGCAGGGAGGTGGTGGGGTCACCGTCCCTGGAGGTGCTTCAGAACCGTGTGGATGTGGCACTGAGGGACGTGGTCAGTGGGCATGGGCCAGGTGATCTTAGTGGTTCTTTCCAACCCTAATAATGAGCTTCCCAGCTCATGGCTGTGTCGTGGTGGGATTGGCTGTTGGCTTGGCCATCAGAAAGTTAGACAAGATTCCCTCAGCAGCTGGGCTGATGGAATTGCTGTCATGCTTTTCTGGGCTTAGTTGACAGCTGACTAAATACAAGGCAGCAGCGTGCCCAGGTGGCCAAGAAGACCAATAGCATCCAGATTTGTATCAGTAATAGTGCAGCCAGCAGGAGCAGGGAGGTGACCTCCCTGACTCTGTGCTCATTGCTGGTGCCTCAGAGCTGTGCTCGGTTCTGGGACCCTCACTACAGGAAGGACACTGAGGCCCTGGAGCACATCCAGAAGGGCAGTGGAGTTGTGAGGGGTCTGCAGCACAATTCTGAAGGGGAGCAGCTGAGAGAACTGTGGTTCTTCAGTATGGAAAAGAGGAGGTTCACAAGAGACCTCACAGTTCTCTACAAAGACCAGGAAGGAGGTTGTGGTGAGGTGGGAGTCGGCCTCTTCTCCCTGGTAATAGTGAGGGAATGCCCTCAAGAAGCACCAGGGGAGGTTCGGGTTGGATAAGAGGAAAATTTCTTCTCAGAAAGCCTGTGCCACTGCAGCACTGCTCTGCCCAGGGAGGTGGTGGAGTCACTGCCCTTGGAGGTGCTCAAGAACTATGTGGTTGTCACACTGAGCAGTGTGGTCGTTGAGCATGGAGGGGATGGCCTGGTGGCTGGACTGGTGATCTTAGAGATCTTTTGCAGCCTTAATGATTCTATGACAGAACTCTGACTTGAGCTACCTGCAGCTACATCTTCTTCTTCTCCCCTCACAGGGACTGGCAGTCTCACAGCTGCAGTGGAAACAGCTTCGGGCCGCAAGGCGGTGGTGGTGGGGAAGCCCAACACGTACATGTTTGATTGCATCGTGGAACGTTTCGGCGTCGACCCGTCCCGTACCCTCATGGTGGGTGACCGTCTGGAGACAGATATCCTCTTTGGCAAGAACTGCGGCCTCTCCACCATCCTCACGCTGACGGGTGTGTCCCGCCTGGAAGAGGCACTGGCCTACATGGCCAGTGACAGTGCTGCTGCCAAGGATATGGTGCCCAATTACTACGTGGACAGCATTGCAGACTTGATACCAGGCTTGGATGAGTAGTGGTCTTGACGTGCGAGGGCAGAGGGGTCAGGTTCCTCATCCCAGATCAGTGTCAGTTCCATTTTCTCTCTCACCACCCTTTTCCCTCACTTCCTGGTTTCTTCACATTCCAGTATTCTTCTCTGGGGACAGGAGGAGAGGGGGGCACGGTTCAAGTTGTTTCCTTTCTGCTGAGAGCCACCCATGACAAACGGAGTCCTTTTTTCCCCTCGTGTGCCAGTACCAGCATCTCTGGGAGAGAGCTGGGGGCCTTGAGGTTGACATGGGGTTCTGAGCAGTGTTTCAGTGTGTGGCTTCTCCTGCTGCAGGGGTTAGGGAACAGCTGTCTTATCGGTTTTCTCTTAGATAACCAGTGGCGGCCTTTTACTGCTGTCCCTTTGCTCTGTAACTCTTGACGTTTGAGCTGCGTCCCTGCAGTCCTTATGGTAATCCCTTCCTCACGAGGGGAGTGGCTGGGGTTATCACCCACCCCTTCTCCATCAGTGCCAGGATGTGTGAAAGAAGCATTCCAAAGTGGTGAATGAGAGCATCTCTGCCTCCCACGAGGGAATGAGAGCATCACCTCATCTCTTGTCTTCTCTCTGCTATTCCTTAGAGGTGTTTCCCTATCACCCCCTGCCCTAACTTGCTGAAAAGTTATGCCAGTGTGTGTGTCAGAAAAGACTGCAGAAAGGGAAGAGAGGCTGTCCTTGTCCCTTTTTTTTTGTGCCAAACAACTCAGACAAGCTGTGTCTGCGCACGGTCTGTGGTTGTACCTTGTTTTCAAGTACCTTTTCTGAAAGGGCTTGTGAGTGAGGGCTCCTAGACCACAGAAGCACAGCAGGAGTGAACTTTATGACTCTCCCCTACTTCCCCTCTTCAGTGGATTTTGCCATGGTGTGGTGAGAGAAAAGGGCTGATGGGGGTCCCTGCTCCAGCTGCTGAGGTGTGGGTACAATGTTGCTATCGTTACTGCTGTGAATGTTGCAGCCCTCAAAACCATTCCTTGCTGCTTCGTCTTTCTATGTTTGTTTTATTTTTAATTTATTTATTATACTAACTTATTTCTTGTTAAAATATTGTGTTATTTGTATAAATTATGCTTACTGTTTGCACCGAGGGGACAGGGGACAGTTTCTTTGGGCCTCCCTTACTGTCCGTGTCCTGTATCGATGTTCTTACACTCACCGTGTTTCTGGATATAATAAAGCGTGAGCGTAGGCTGGAAATGGCCTCCTTTCTTCTCCCGCATTCCTACCGAGATGAGAATGGCTTGGCTGTCTCTGAGCCCTTGAAGATCTCATCTGATGAGGACATGGAAGACCTCACTCCTAAGTAAGTTACTGCTCACACAGAAAATTGGATGCAACTTACTAGGATAATTCTTTGTCCTCGGTGTCCTTTTTCCTCCCCCCACAAATCTTAGGGAGCAGCCTTCCAAAAATAAAAGAACATCCAAAGAGTTCTCTGAAGCCTCCCTGTCATCTTAGTTGGACCCCTTTGTATGTGTTTGTCTCTCCCTTTTGTGTCTCCCATTTCCAATTAGGTGACCAGAGGAATGGTACTTAACAAGCTCCTGATCGGTGCATATATCCCCAACCAAAGCAAGACCCCATGTGCTTGCTAGCTCTGCTTGCTTAATTAGAAAGCCACCCAAGACAAGTGCTGCCTTCAGCCACTAGGCTGTTCTTGCCTGAATGGGGCTGAGAGCAGCAACAGACCTGCCAGACTGGTTTTCTTTGGCTTCCTTCTGCTACTATCACTCCTGTCCGTAATGAAAGTGAGCATGAGTAGATCCTATTAGAAAGCAGATGCCCTCCCAGTGTCCCGGAGGGATGGTGAGCTCTCCATCCAAGCCCTTCGTATGTCCATTCACTTTGAGCTAAAACCTCTGGTGCTAAGGGGTCTTCAGGTGTGCTATAGAAACTGATATAAACGATGGCTTTCTGCTTGGGTAGATTTCATTTCTTGGTGTCTAATGAAACTGCACAGTTGCCACAGATGACATGTCTCTGAAGCTGTGGAAACATGTTGGAGGATGGGGTGGATGGAAGCTTGTTTTGGTGTTGTATAGAAAACATTTAATTCCTCACCTTCAGAAAACGACACCATACTTTCCTGCTGTGTAGTGAGGACAAGAGCGTAGTGAGGCACGTGGCAGCTGTTTGTTACCCGTGGAGCCCCCAATTCCTTGTGTAATTGTGGTTACTGTGGCAACTGCTGGCTGGTGATGCTGGCAGCAAGCTGCAGAGCATCGCCTGCTCTAGGTAAGCCCGAAGGAGAGGTCTGTGTCCGTTTGTCTGAGCATAATGATTTGAAGGCAGGCCTCCAAGGAGGAGAATCCACAGCCTCTGGGCAGCGTGTGCTGCTGCTCCACCACCCTCACAGTGAATAATGTTTCCTGATGTTGAGAGGGAACCTTCCGTGTTCCGATTTGTGCCCGTTGCCTCTTGTCCTGACACTGGGCACAACTGAAAAGTTACCCTTTCTTGCTCCAAGGGCACATTGCTGACTCATGTTTAGCTTGGTGTCTGCCAGGACCCTCCGCTCCTTTTCTGCCAAGCTGCTTTCCGTGCTTGCCCATGAGCAGGACTTCTCATTTCCCCTTGTTAATGATGCTTCTGTCATCCCATTTCCCCAGCCTCTGTAGGTCCCTCTGGATGGCAGCACAACCCTCCTCTGCGTGAGCTGCTCCTCCCAGTTCTGTGTCAGCTGCAAATCTGCCAAGCATGTGCTGTGCCCCATCGTCTTGATCATTCATGATGTTATAAACAGGACTGGGCCCAGTACTGATCCCTGGTGTGCATCACAGGTTACTTCTAGTAACTAGTGGACTTCTTGCCACTGATCGCCACTCTCTAGACTCATCCATTCAACTAGTTTTTGACCCACCTCACTGTCTCCTCATCCAACCTTTACTTCAACTCCTCCTCTATGAGAATCTTACAGGAGACAATGTCAAAGGCCATACTGATGTTTAGATAGACAGTATCCATGCTCTCCCACCACTTACCAAGCCAGTTATTTTATCATACAAGTATACCCACAGCAGAAAAACAACAAATCGGTCTAAAGATACTAATCAGTGACAGATGCCTTTAACACGAGGAACTAATAATCACAGGCTGGGATGTTGTTAGTGTTCAGCCACATAAGATGGTAAGAGAAAGGGAAGAATCTGGAAGGTGTTAGGACTGGCAGGATAGGGAAGATTTGTTGCATGGGAAAGTTCCTTTGGAGCCAAGACAGGCTCATAATCCCAGGAGCTCGCTCGATACTTGCCCAACCTGCAGTGAGAGTGCCCCTTTGCCAAGGCAGGCACTTCGGCACCACCCTGTACCACAGCAGCCGTCACGGGGAGGAGGAGGAGGTGGTGGCAAGAGGCAGCAGCCTGTTCCTGCCTGCCCTGGGGAGGCAGCCAGAATCTGCTCTTCCTCCAGTGCTGCGGTGGGGTGCCTCCTCTGCTGTGTGCTTTGCCACTCCTTACACAAGGTGTGGTCCCCTCGTCTCCATCTTTCTCAGGTACCCTGTTACCATCCCCATGTCATCTGTTCCTTCCCGATGGGTTCTGACCCAACCAAGCTTGCCAAGCAGCCCAAGACTTGCGGGGCTGTTGTTAGGCTTTGCCTTGGAATTGTGCACAAATAAATGTGTGCTCATGGTAGACAGGCTATTTTGGTTCTCCAGACAATCCCTGCAAGACGCGGAGCAGCTGAACCAGTTGAGAGCAATTAAAAGCCACTAATAACCCTGCCAGCTCAGAGAGTTCTATCAGGCTTAGTTTCAGCAAGCCACTGCAGCCAAGCACTGGCAGCTCTGTGAGGCTTGAGCATGGAGACAAGGGAGGTGATGCAGAACACAGACCCAGATCACTTGCTGATCCTGCCTCAACATCCTTTGGCCTAATGCATTGAGGCTGCTGATTCAGCTGACTGTGATCAGAGCCCAGGAGTAGTATGAAGCAATGCCAGGCCTTGGTGGTACACTCATACAGCTTCAGAGGTGGATGTATGAGGCACTGTGCTCCCATTTGTAACCAGGGAATGATGTGCCTGCATGGGCTGGGTCACCTGGAGACTGGCACATCTCTTAGGATAAGTGGGCCGTACCCCTCCAGCAGAGAGCTCAGGCTGTGTTTTGGCTCACTGCCTTGTAATCCACCACAGGAAATCTCATGAGCTGCCTTCCCTGAGCAGTTTCAGGGGTGAGAGGCCTTGCATTGTGGAGCAATGCCACACTGTGACTCCCATTTGGCCACAGGTTTGCCCTCAAGCCAGGAGAACTCTCTCCAAAAGTAGTCTTTCTCACCCCCAAAGCCACTTGCTGCTCTCTGGTGTCATAGAATCATAGAATGGCTTAGATTGAAGGGGAACTTAAAGCCCACCCAGTCCCACCTTGTGCCGTGAGCAAGGCTGCCAACCTACCAGCTCAGGCTGCCCAACCTGGCCTTGAACCTCCAGGGATGAGGTACCCACAACTTCTCTGGGCAGCCTGTCCCAGCTCCTCACAGCCCTCTGAGTGAAACATTTCCTCCTAATGCCTAACCTAAATCTCCCCTCTTATAGTTACCTTTCTCCTTTCTACTGCAGCTATTGGCAACTGCTGTCTGTTGGTTCCTTGTACAAATGGGGTCTAATCCATGAACCCCTCACACTATCCACTCCACCGGGTACCAGTTCATATCTTTTAAGATACCCAGAGGCCTCAGTGTTTGGAATGCAATTAGATAGAAAGGAGTTGTGCCCCTTGAAACTGTTTCTCATTGTGCTCTGCTTGCTTCCCCCCCAGCCCCATTCGGCAGCAGCTCACTCACCCACATTTCCAGCTTGGGGCTGCTGGCAGCCAACAAGCACAGGGCTGCATCCCAGGGAGCAAACAGCATGCGATGCAGCTGCCAGCCCTGAGATAGGGTTCCAAGTCACGCTTGTGCTTTGTGTGCACTTAATCAGCTTCATCTGGGCCAGCCTGCAGCAGTTGGCGTCATCTGTCGTGCCTCTCCTCACTCTGTGCAGGACCATGCTGCCCCTCTGTGCAAGCTGAAGTCACCACTCGCCCACCCATCATCCTTTCTTCCAGGTAACATGTGATGAGAGGGAATGGCCTCATGTTGCATCAGGAGGGAAAATTTCTTCTCTGAAAGAGTGGTGCTGTGCTGGCACAGGCTGCCCCGGGAGGTGGGGGAGTCCCTGGAGGTGTTCCAGAACTGTGTGGATGTGGCACTGAGGGACATGGTTTGTGGGCATAGTGAGGGTTGGTTGGTTGTTGGACTAGGTGATTTTAGAGGTCTTTTCCAACTTTCATGATTCTGTGATCTTGATTTCACTGCGAGGGATACTCTCCAGTCCAGGGCTCTTTACATTCTCGCACCGTACTGTATATGTGGCCAGAGCTCTGGTTTCCCAGAGTGGAAATTATGAGGAGCTTGGTGAGGAGCTGATCAACATCCAGGACAAGTCCTCGAGAGCATCCCAGCTGGTAGCCTTGGTTTAAAGAAGGCATTTTTTAGGCTGTCCTGATGCCAGGCATGGCAGCCCTGGGTCTCCCCTTGCTCAGTCTACCAGGGGCTTATTAAGCTGGAGGAAGCCCTAGACCGTGGAACAAGGTTTCAGCACTGATCTCCAGGGGTGAATGACACTGCATTCATCCTTTGTTTCTGTGTCCTGAGGCATGGATCTTGCTGTCTTCTCAGCATTACCCCTCCCTCTTTGGGCAGGTAAAAGCCTTTCTACATTGCTAGCAGCCTTATTAGCAGGGTACCCCACCTTCTGACCTTTATCCCAAATCCCAAGAGAATGAGAAGCATTGCGAGCAGACCACCAGAGGCTGTGGTTCCTCTGGCATCCCACTGCCCCAAGGGTTTGATAGCTCCAAAGCCCCCAACCCAGCCCCACTGCTAGTTGAGTGAACCCACCCCAGTACAGATCTTGACCTTGCTCAGACCACAACACACACAAGGGCCAGGAGGAAGCAACTGGCTCTTCCCAAAAGGCAATGTTGCCCCAGGTGAAGAAAACCCAGTGCCAGGCCCTCTCCTCTTGTCCCCTTGCTCATTTGCTGCTCCCTTCTGTAATCCTGGAGCTGTAGTTAATGTCACAACTTCTTCCATGCCCCCAAGAGAGGGGACTGGGACCCCAAGGGTGACCAAATAAAGCCCTGCATAGGGAGGAGGCCCCTTTCTGCTCTCTACTGGTTTCCCTGCCCTGTACCCCAAAAGAACAGGCAAAGGGAAACAACTGCCTTTGTTTCTGTACTGAGAATGACATTTCTCCCTGCATCTCGTCAGGGGCACGCAAAATCCTCAAGGGCCTTGGGAGTCCTGGCACAAAGCACACATCCATGCTGACACTGCTATTGTTGAGAAGGGTTGTACTGGCAGCACTGGGGCTATTTCTCCCCACATATTTCTCTCCAGGAAAGTTACGGCCAGTGCCGGCTTGCTCACAGACCTCCCTTCCCATAGCTCTTGTTCTGAACACACACCAGCCTGGCTCTTGCCAAGAGGTGTGTTGGGGTTTGGCACTTTCTGGACTACTCCACATGCCTCTAGGAGACAGAGAGCAGCATCCTTCTACCAAAATCAAGCTCAGAAGACATGGCCTTCTCATGGGTCTGGAAGCAGGAGCCCAGTGGAGAGTTAGCACCACTCCAGCTCTACTCTTGCACCAACAATGCTCCTTGCAGGGCAGGAAGAGCATTATAGCACAGCTTAAACCCAGCATGAGCGCTTAAGCCAAGAGAACCTCCCTGCTTTACACAGCTTGGTTTGGTGGGAATGGAAATATCACATCCTGGTCGTCGCCTGTTCTGGAGTAAGTGCCCAAGCCTGGAGGCTGTACCTCTCAGATGTAAGGGTGTTTTGAAGATAATCTACCCTACACAAGAAAATTCCTAGACTGTAGGATTTGAGACTCACATGCACATGCAAATCTTGATGGCCACAGGGAAGTGAGCATGTAGCTCCATATTTCATAAGCACCAAAATGGATTATTACAAGAGGGTGTGGAGTAAGTGTTTGTGTGAAGGTGACCCTTCTCCCACAACTGGCCAAGCTCTCCAACCTGCACTGGCACAGAGAAAAGTGCATGCCCCGTGGCCTGATTGTCTCTGGGCCATATAGGGCTCATCCAAAACCACTGATGTACTCAAAGAATTGTTAGGTTTGAAAAATAGCACTAAGATCACACGGTCCAAGCGTCAGCCTATCCCCACCATGCACACTAACCATGTCCCCCAGTGCCACATCCACACGGTTCTTAAAAGGAGGGAGAAGTCAGCACAGCCCCACCACTGCAGTGCCATGTGTCCCTGGAGAGCACCACCAGCTCCACGGGGAGCCATGGTCCCCTTCTCAGGGGTGGGAGCATCACAAGATGATGCACCCCAGCATTTCCCACTGCCTCCGATCCATGATAGCATCAGGCACAGCACTTTTCCTCCACAAGCAGCACGTCTCTCCTGACTGCCGTGCCTTGGGGAAGGGAGGCTGCCCAGCTCTGTTGAAACATTCTCCCATTTCAGCAGCTCATCCCGATGGAGAACAGGCAGCTTAGGAACAGGAGGGCAATTGTTCCAACCGCCTGTAGGGTAGCAGGCAGCTGCTGCTCAACAGGACTCAGGACAGCCCTACAGAATGGGGCACGAAATGAGGGCTGACAGCTGGGACTTCTGAGGGAATGTCAGTGGTCAAGAAGCATGCCGGCTTCGGTGTGCTTTGGGGCTTCATCATCCCATAGTCAAAGCCAATTCAAGGGAACCCCTTACTTTGGGATCACTGAGTTTCGGTCCCATGGGTGTTGCAGGAGGAATGTGCTTGTATTCCACAAGCACACTGCTCCCCAGACCTGGCTCCTGGAAAAGCTGAAACCAGTGCCTGGGCTGCCTCGACATGTTCCAGCACAGCACCTATTTGCAATCTGCATATTAAACACAGCAAACAAACCTCTGCCCAGCGTGTCTCAAAGTTGCTCCTAACAGACAGCAACACCAGACAGGTAATGTGCCTCAGCAGGTAGTTTAGGTTTGAAATAGAGTCAATAAATAGCAGCTTTCTTAGCTACAGTGAGGATGCTGATGTGGGTATTGCAGCAGTGTTACTGCATCCAGTTGTTAGCCTGCAGCTCTCCTGCACATCTGCACCTGTACACCTGTGCCTCCTGCAGCACCTGTGCAGTTGCATTTTCTTTCTCTTGCACTCCCAGTACTAACGATTAGCCCAGGAATATTCCCCACCTAAAGCACAGGGTCATATTCTCTTTCTCTCCAGCACTGGGCTGATGCTTCAGGCCTCATGGAAATCATGAGCCAAGGTCCAGCCAAGTAGTGGCAATGCTTTCCCTCTCGTCAGCATCTGCTGAACTTGGAGTTCTGCTTTCAAAACATGCCGCTTCTTAAAGGTCAGCATGGAAACCTCTTCTGCAGTGTCTGCACAGCAGAGCAAAGCTGCACCCCAACACTTCTACTTTCTTCTTTCTTTCTGTTTATTCAGAAATATTTATTTAAGGAAAAGTGGAAATTGATCACACCATTCAGAATTTGATTTCTTGGTTTGTTTGTTTTTCCAAAAGAAGAAATACTATCAGCTTCAAACTTCATGTCAGAGTTGGACACCATGAGCTGTGCCACTGTGAGCAACGAAGAATCACAAAATCACAGAATGGTGGGGTTGGAAGGGACCTCAAAGCCCACCCAGTCTCACCCCATGCCATGGGCAGAGCTGCTACCCACCAGCCCAGGCTGCCCAGGGCCTCATCCAACCTGGCCTTGAGCGTCTCCAAGCATAAGGCACCCACAGCTTCTCTGGACTGCCTGTGCCAGTGTATATCTCTGTGTCAAAACTAACAACTTCCCTTTCTAAGGCATCAGGCCTCCATTCCTTGGGTTGATTTGCCTTTGCTTGCTACCCTGTGCCAGGTGCCCCTAAAGCAAAATGCAATGGCCTGATATCTCTCAAATAAGTCATCTGCCACGGTGTGCACGTCTGAGTTAATCAAAGGCTTGCATTTTTATTTATTTATTTATTTTGCTGTACATCAGAATTTCTATAATCATTGGTGGCTTATGTTGTTGTATGCTAGAAGGCACTCAAATGGCATGAGCCAGCCATCTCCATGGACTGGCACAGCTGCTGCCCACACGTGGCCCAGCACCTGACTGGGATGTTGTGCCCATCCTGAAGCCCCACAGATGTCACCAGGAAACCAGGTGCAACAAACAGGCTGTGTCTGGATGGGGTTTATGCCCTGGAGGTGAGATGAAGCTTGATATGAGCAGCCAAAGTGGAGGTGGAGGTGGGGAGCCCCAATCTGGGGAACACCCTGGCAGCACTTTGAGGTGCGTCCAACATATCCCAGTGTCATTAGCATGAGCAGGAGTCATCCACGCTTCCCCAAGCTGTAATTTCAGGCTCTCCCAGATAAGTTACAATGCCTAGGTATTCTTTGATAACATTTGCAGGGTTATCTTCACCACTGGGGAACATATTTCCATACTGAGACCAAGCAGAGATCCTGGAATCAGCAGGAGCAGGAGCCTAAGAAACAGCTCTTAATCCAGGAAATTGGATGTGGTCGGAAACATTCCATCAGGAAAGCTTGGGAGATCCTGCTGTGGCTCATTCCTGATGTGAGGCTCAGAGTCTGCAAGATAATAAATCCAAGTTTAGTGCACCTAATCCTGAATTAAAGAAAAACCACAGCCCACGTAACACAAAGTGGCTAAACAGGTACAGAGATGCTCTCCCAGTTGAATGATGTGGAAATCACAGAGGGAGTAATTGCTGCCTAAACAGACTCTTGCCAGCTGAGGATTGATGTGTACAGGTGGACTTTGCTCACGTAGCACATGGGCTTTTCAGCCAAGCCCTTCTTCAGTCCTCCAAGGTCAAGGCTCAGGATGCCCCCAGACAAGTGCCTGACCAAGACTTTTCTTTGGTAGCTGCTAAAAGACTTTGTTTAAAGCCATCCAATAGCTTTAACAACTTTCTATTTCTTCAAGAAAAGGGTAGATGTTGCACTGAGTGACATAGTCTGCACTGGTCACAGGCATAGGCTGATGGGTTAGACTAGATTATTTTATTGTTTTTTCCAACCATAATGATTCTATGGTTTTATAGTTCAACACAATGCCCAACAGGTCAACCCTTGACTTAGAGCAGCTGGACTCTAGCCCTCAGCACTCAGGATCCATCCAGTTATGCTGATCCATAGCAATGCCTATCAGCAAGACCAGAAGGCAGTACCTAAATTAAAGCTAGTTGCAGTGATGAAATTCACCTTTTGCAATCATGTTTCCATCTTCACCCCAAGCTGAATTGCAGCATCCATGTTGGAAAGGGTGGGGATGTCCATGAGAGGAGCTGGGAGCTCAAGACATGGTATGGACAGATCAGCATGGTGCTTTTGGCAGGAGTGCAGGCTGAAAGCTGAGGCTCTGGAGGGAGAGCTAAAATGAAAACCATGGGCAGACCTAGAAACAGATGGGGGGTCTGATTCCTCCTACAGGAATGATGGGCCACAGCCAGAATCATGGGTTGACCTCAAGCCCCAAAGGCAGCAGCAATTGTTTGAGGATTGTCTGGGATTTCTCACCAAACAAGGACAATTTGCAATTTCCAAAGAGATGGGGACTAGTGAGAGGGCAGTGAGCATTTTCAGGAGCCAAGCTGTCTCTGAATCATGAAATTACAGATGCCTTAGGCCAGGACCTGAGTGGGATGCCTAATCCCTAGCACAGGACATGCTTGACAGGGTCTCTCTTTGTTGTGATTTCTGGCCTCATGCCTGCTTAGGGCACAAGATCGCAGTTTGGAGAAAGCAGGTGCAGTTGTAGATACCACCGACCTCACCCTCATAGCAAAGGCTCAGGTGCTACTGAATTAACATCCCACAGACACTGCATAAAAAAGACCTCTCCTGGCTAGAAGGCTGGAGGAGATTTATCCTATTGATCAGTTCTCACACAGCAGGATGAGCCTGTGACAACAAGATCCACTGTGACTTATTCTTGTCTTCCTCATCTCCATCCTTAGCAGATTGAATGTGCTGATAATCAGCCAGGACATCTCTGTGTTGGCTGACCAGCCAAACACTGATAAGGAACGAAGCTATGGGAGGTGAGGATTATCAAATCTAACTGGCCTGGCTCTGTCCTTCTCAACCCACAGTGGCACTTCCCATGCCAATCCTGTCCTGAAAACAACGGGCCAATACCTCTGCAGTGTGGTGAAGTGGACAAGAGTGCTGCCAGGAATATGTGAGGAGGGATCTTCTTTCCTCGAATTCATCCTTGCCTTATAAGGACACTGATCCTCAACATCTAGGTTTTGGCATCTCTCCATAGTGGCTTCAACCCAGTGTCAGGAAGGGATACACAGCACTGTACCAATGCTGGTAGCTCATGGCTCACAGGTAATGGGACACCTCACTACTTCCTTGCCTCCAAGAGTGGATACCCTCTTGTGCTAATGTGAGGAATTTTTATTCTAGACTCCTGGAGAGCAAGTGGAGAGCCCTGGACTTCCAATAGACAAGCATGAGCCACCCAAGGGAGACTCAGTTCTAAAGGTTGAATGCCCGTCCAACTTCTCCCCTGGGCTCTGGGATGGTGTTCCCTCTCTTGTTGTCAACTGTTTTCCATGAGCTAATCTTCCCAGCAGCTTTTGGAGGAACATCCTTGGGCATGCATGACTCCTAGAGCTAGTGGCTACCAAGGCTGGGTTACAGTGCACAGCTTCCAGAATTACTGCAGGAGACACTAAACCTCCCCTTCACTTTTTAAACATCCTCTCACATGAGCAAATATCTAGAAATTCTCCTTCGTGGTCCATCATTTCATGCAAAGTAAAAATCCCTCCTCTTCCAGCCACTTGTGTCACAGGGTGCTCAGTAACCTGCCCAAAGGCTGGAACAATTCCATGCCCTCCTGAGCTCCAGAAGGTATGGGGCTCTCCCTACTACCTCTGCTGGCATTGATGGGACCAACTAGAAGTGCCCAACAAGTCTCTGGAGTTCTGCATGACTGGGATAAGAGAGGTGGAGTCTGTTACGTTCTCAGCCCCAAAGAGATGGAGAACCAGTGGGCCTCATAGAAAGGGAAGAAGAAAGCATTTCAGTGTGTTTCTGTTTTTGCCTCTGTTTTTTCCTCTTGAGGAAATCAAAGAGCATCTTGTGATTTAGAGACAAATATGCAAGACAAGGAAAGACTGAAGCCACAGGCTTGGCCTGCTGCCTGAATTTTTTCCCTCTTCTTTCAGTATAATTACAGTTGAGCCATGTAGTAATTGGGTAACTTTTTCCAAAGGGATCCTTTCACCCAGAGTGAATCACGCTTGCCACAAAGGGAACACAAAGTGAAGGCAACTTAAAGACCTAGAGATCCCATAGTTTATTATGACACAGCATTTTGCCCCCATCTCCTTATGCCTCAGCCCCTCAGATGTGCCTGGAGTAGGTGCAAGAGCCTGACACTGAGCTTTCTAGGATGGCTCCTCCCCATTTTTTCAAGAGGAATCCTCCAGGCTTGCTGTCCCCCACAGTCAAGAGGAACTGCATGGTTTTGAGTGACTCTAGGGTTCTGCAGAAGAGCAGCTGCTTTCCCTTCTTTTGCTCCTGTACTTACAAGAGCTGGTTTCAAGGTCTGGGTCAGCAGCTGGACAGTTCTAGGAGACCACAAGGCTTGTCTGTATGGCTAAGTCTCCCCCAGATCCAACATTAGTCTTCAACAGCTGGACTACAGAGAGCTCCTCAGGCACTGTATACCTTCATCAATATTCTGGTCCCTAGTTCAGCAGAGCTGAAGAGCCCAGCCCTCAGACACTTTCTGCCAAGCCTTCATCCATCCGACCGTTTTCCATGTGGGATGAACGGTTTGAATAGTAAAATGCTCATTGTGAAACTATTTTCCATTGACTTCATGGCCACACACAGCTGGATCTCCTCCCGGAGTGGCCGGCAGCCTGCTTGGAAGGGCTGGGATCAGCATCCTAGAGAGGGGCCTGGATGAGGGAGGGAGGAGGCACGTCCTCCCTTCCCCCAGACCAGCTCCTCCCACCTTATTCTCGATCTTATTGGTGGCTGGGGCTGGGGAAGGGCTGGCACTACTCAGTTCTCCATCTATTTAAAGGCAAGGGTGGGGTCCTGTAGTTACTTGCCTGGGACTTTTGTACCTTGGAAGAGAGGAGCACCAACCTGCATAGCCAGCACCATGTCTTGTGTAAGTAGAGAGAAGGATGGGGAAGACAGAGCCCAGGAAAAGGGTTATGGGGGAGATGTTGGCTTGACAGTAGGGTGCTTACCCTACCTTCTACCTGCTCATCAGTCCCTGCATTGAAGGCTCTGCTAGAGCTGGGTGTCTGCTGCTGGGGGAGGCAGGATCTCTGCTGCACCTATTACAGAGGGATGGATTCTATTGCTTGTTCTGGCGGAAGGTTTTTTTCCCTGCAGGATTCCCCTGGGGAGATATGTGGGGGGTCCTTGCTGAATTGATTCCTGGGCTGGAGTAACCTGTTCTGCAGAGGTTCTGCTCCAGGGAGGCAGCTGCAGTGGTACTTATTGCTTTCTGAGAGTCTCTTTTTCTGGGCTGCCCTATTGCTTGCTTCCTGGCTGCAGTTTTCATGAGTCACCCAATCGTTATTTCTTGTATGAAAATGCACTCCTCTAAAGTGCCCTTCTGTAAGTACCAAGGACTGTTGGAGGGATGCTTATATCAGGGAAGTGTTTGTTCTTTGATTTCTTGCATTAGTCTGAGAGGGAATAATAAGGGAGTGCCCCAAGTGCAAATGAAACTTAAACAGAAGAAAAAATTCTCAGTGCTCTTGTGGTCTGGCCCCTGGCATGACTGGGAAATGAGAACACATGGATATGAGTAGCAGGATACTATTTTTTCTGTTTAATAAAATGTAGAAAGATGCATGCAAAATTCTCCTGTGTTAAGTCTTCAGAAAACAAGCCCTTGGATGCTAGGGAGAGGAATAGCTGAGCTCCTGGTCCCAAGCAAGGTTTGAGGTCCAAATCCAAGCTGGGAGAACAGAGTGGAGGCTCCATCCCTGCAGTCAGGTTTCCTGGGATGACATGAGACCCATATAGTACATGGGTGTGTTTAGGACAGAATGGGTGTGATGGAAGCCTGCAGGTACTCCCACTGAGCTGCCATGAAATATAGATGTGTTGATGACAGCTGCAAAGAGGAAGGTTGGGAAATCAGGCACGTGGTTGGTCTGACTGGAGTGATTTCTCTGGGGTGTCCCATGTGCCTCACCCTAGGGAAAGGGAGCGTCCCTTTCTCCCCAGTGATCCAAGGCAATGCACTATACTGAGGCAGCAAGGATAACTGCCAAAGCAAGTGAGCCAGCAGGTACTGAGCTAACGTCTCTGCCTTTATGTTCAGCACGGACCAGTGTGCACCAACTTGGGTCTCAAGCCTGGCCAGCGCCTCACTGTCAAGGGGTTGATTGCACCGAATGCCAAGAGGTAAGCTGTGCTGTGCCTCCCAGCTGTGGACAAAGCACCATGCTGGGTTGGCTTCTGCTAATGGGGACAGGAGGAGTCCCCTCCCTTGGGTGGGAGATGAGCAGCTATGGAAAGGGTTAACACCAACAGTATTTCCCCGTGAGTCATTGCCTAATGCGCATTGCAGACATGCTCTACTGCCAAGGGTCTAAGCCAGAGCAGATGTGAAGCTCCAGCTGCACGCACTGGCAGCGACCACATCCTCTCTAGCATAGAGTAAAGGAAATGGAAGCTCAATCTATACTGAGATGTGGCTTGAGATCATCCCAAAAGCCACATCCTTTCCCCTGTAAGAAGGCTGCCCAGGAGCTCCATTTCTGTACCTTGCTGTCTTGGGCAGAAGACTACAGCTCAAATGGCAGAGGACACCTTGGGTGTTCTGGTGTCATGGATGAAGTGAGCCACAGACCCATGATGAAGCCAACTGGAAAAATTGCAGGTCCCACTGGTGGTGATAATGTGGTCTCAGGGTGTTCAGCCAGTAGAGATGCCTCTCATATGCTGGTGGGGAAGGAATGGGGACAAAGTGGTGAGTGGACAGGTGAACCAGAAGTGCTCCTAGCTCTGCAGGGATCAGTGGCTGGGGCCCTCAGGGTAGTCTCTGCAGTAGTACCCAACCCTCTTGCAGCTCTGCTATTGGTAGGACCCCTTGTCAGGTAAGGTGGAGCCTGGAGCTGCTGTACCAGCACTAGCGGTGTTCCAGGAAACATGTCCCAGCTCTTCCCAGTGCCTTTGAAGTTTGATACTGTCGGAATGAAGCCTGCTGGGCTTTCTCTTGCTGAATAATATTTCTCCTCACTTCTCATCTCAGTAAGAGGCCTGGAGGCAAGGTGGACAGTAAGCTGGGAAGTTGTTTCCTCCCACTGCCATTGCAAGATGCTTTGGGATAGCTAATGAGATGGTAATTACTGCAGGCGAACCAGTGGCTGTTAGGCAGGGTGCAGCATCAGCTAACTGTTTAGGGCTGGAAGGAATGCTGTGACAAGCAACTCCTAGGGAGCTCACTTGGGTGCAGAGTAACTCTGTTATGTTCAGGGCTGCACACTGAACCTTGGCACCTTCAGGTGGGCTTGATGGAATAGACCGAGATTCACTGTGCAGCATTCAACACACTGGTTGTCTCCTTTCTTTACAGCTTCGTGATGAATCTGGGCAAGGACTCCACCCACCTGGGTCTTCACTTCAACCCCCGCTTTGATGCTCATGGTGATGTGAACCTCATTGTGTGCAACTCAAAGAAAGCTGAAGAGTGGGGTGCAGAGCAAAGGGAGTCGGTCTTCCCTTTCCAGAAGGGAGCCCCAATAGAGGTAAGGCCTGGATATACTCTCTATGTACTGTACTCTGGGCTGTCTGTACAGGAGGTGTCTGGCCTCTCCTGCTTGGCCAGTGCCACCATCCAGATCTCTGAGCAGTGGTGAAGGGTGGGAATCAAATGTGCAAGCTCTGCCTAGCTCCGAGGGATCTTACAATTGAACTGAGCAAGCAGTAGAGGAGTAGGCATCACTTGGGAGACCAGAAGAACACTCCTGCCTCTGAAGAGCAAGTTATGCTGCTGAGCGTGTTCACCCTGCAGAATGGGGAAGGCTTGAGGGTACGTTGGCAGAAGTTTTTTCTGACTTCTCTATTTGTTTTGCAGATCACTTTCAGCATCAACCCAAGTGATGTGACTGTCCACCTGCCAGGTCACCAGTTCTCATTCCCCAACCGGCTTGGTCTTTCTGTCTTTGACTACTTTGATACACATGGAGACTTCACACTTCGGTCCATCAGCTGGGAGTAACTCCTCACATCTGTTTCAATTAAAAAAATAAAAAATAAATGTGTCTTCGTCTACTTGGTCTCCAGAATTAATCTTTTTTGTGTCTAACCCTGTAGGTTTGTGATAACTGGGGAACTTGGGGCTGTAATAACTTCTGAAGTGTCAGATGTGAGCAAGAGTGACTAAAGACATCATTGGTCCTCAAAGTTGTGCTAGGAAAGGGAGAACCGTGTGGGGGTAAGAGCCTGGAAAGGCAGGAAGTTAAAAAGCCCAGGAGGAGTTGGAACAGGAAACAGTGTTATGGCCAGATACCACTGTAGGGGTGAGAAGTGGAAAGGTACATTTGGCAAAGCCATTGGCTCTTCCAGTCTGGTGTTACCTTAGCAGCCGTGACTAACGCTGCAGGGCAGGTTGTGCCTTGAAAGATGAACATCATCCCTGGGGCCTCGCTTTCATGCTGGACCACAAGCAATATGAAGAATCAACATTTTGATGTCCCACAAGGGCACCCTGCAGGCCTGGTCAGGCTGATTGAGGTTGAGACTCTTTAGCTAGATTTCTTGAATCCTGTTGTTCAAAGCCAGTCTGCTCTGTATGATCACATTGTGCTCTTCAGGGCCACATCTGTAATAGCAAAAGCAGCATCCCTGTGCACAGTCACTGCATGGACACTTTCGCCATGGGGTGATATGCATAAGGCTGCCTTGTCTGGGAATAAGAAAATTTGGCTGTATAGAAGCTGTGCTGGGATAGATGGACTCGAGGCATGACCTGGCTCAGTTCATGTAAGTGACGTTGTCATAACCTGGGGTACATTCAGTAGGATAGAGGACTGGGGATTTCCTTGACCACAGCAGGAACACAGTGCTGCTGATAGGCCCTTTCATGAGCTTATACGAAGGGCAACTTCACACATAACAAAATGCCTTCAAACTGCACTTGGGAGTCATTTTTCAGAAAGATTCTTCAAAAATTTTGGTGAGAGTGAGGGGAGGAAAATTGAATGAAACCTTCACCACAAGCCAGGGGATTAATCTTATTCAGGTCTCCCACTAGCGTGGCTGTTTCTTCGAGTGACTCACTGCTCCCATGATATTTGTGAGTCACTGTTGTCTGGGCTTTGTTACAGCTCTGTCCGTTGCTAGAGAGGAGGTAAGGATGGTTGGGCTCCTTGGAGATATAATTAAGGCATACAGAAGCTGACTGCACCCTTTCACCTACTCTCTGGCCTTGCATAAGGTGAGGGCTGGAGGACTCCTCGCACCTGCCAGAATTGGGATCCCTGGGACAAGCGTCCTTGAGCCATCTCACAAAAGGCAAGGCTGATGACAAGGATGGAACACACTACAAGACAGCACAGAAGACAACACACTTTTATTTTGTGACTCAACCCTCACAAAAGCCTGGGACATATCCCCCACTCGTGACCCAGGACTCTCCTTGTTATTCCCCTTGGGCCCCAACATTTTCCCCCAAAGCCAGGAAGGTGCTATGGCCTCCTGCTGTGTTTGGGATGCCGGCGGTAGCTACTGGCCAACAGGGTGTAGAGGAAGGGGTTGACACAGCTGTTGCCATAGGCCAGGCAAGTGACACCAAAGTTGAGGTAGGCCTGGGCGGTGGGACCCATACCAATACCATCACGCTGGTACAGCCCGGCCAGCTGCCAGCCCCAGAAGGGGAGGAAGCAGGCCCAGTAAGCCACCACAATGGCGGAGATCCTGGAGGACAGACGCTGGGAGGGAGCCCGGCCAGCCACTGGCAGCCCCGGTTGCCAGGTGGAAGAGTGGTACACCCGGGCCAGGAGGGTGTAGACAATGATCAGCACCACGCCAGGCACCAGGATACTGGTGGCAAAGAGCACTGTCAAGTAGAGCCGGAAGGCCGCCGGCGTCCACGTGGGGACGCAGATGCGCTTGTTGGGACCGTCTCCCTCCCGCAGTTGGGTCATTGCCATCATGGGGGCCGTAAGCAGGAAGGCAAGGAGCCAGAGGATGGCACTGGCTGGCTTGCGGTAAGAGCTGCCAGCCTGCCTGGCCCGCAGCGGCCTGGTTACTGCCCAATACCTCTCCAGGCTCATGGCAGTCAGGAGGAAAATGCTGGCATGCATGGTGAGGAGGTCCAAGCTGAACAGAAGCCTGCAGCCCACATCTCCAAAGAACCAGTCATGGGTGAAGTAGGTGCAGACCACGAAGGGGATGGTGGAGAGGTATAGGAGGTCAGCCAGGGCAAGGTTGATCACGTAGACCCCCAAGGAGCCTGCCGAGCGGCCTGCCACCTTGCCAGAGGCCACCACCACCGTGTAGATGTTCCCAGCCATCCCAATGAGACACATGAGCAGCAGCACCGTGCCCAGTGGCCCTGTCACTGGGCTGTCCCCTCCTAGAACACTGCTGATGTCGTCCTCACCGCTGCTTTCCTCTGAAAAGCTACCACCCTCAGGGTCCTCTCCAGGCGTTACACTGATGAGGGAAGAGTTGCAAGGCATCTTTGGGGATGGGGTGGAAGAGAAGCCAGGTCGCTACAGACCCACTCCTTCCTCCTGCCTTCCCTGCTTGCTGCAGGGAACACAGCTAGTCCGAATACAAGAGCAGCCAAGGAAGGGATTAATGGCAAGGACTCAGCAAATGTAAGTCTTAAGAGAAGTCCGTTCCTCACCTCCAGCCATCCAGTCTATTCTGCCGATCTTGATCATCACAAGTGCTTTTCCTCAGGCTGAAAAAGGGACACCTCTTCCCCTTCAAGACTGATAGCTGCAAAGAAACCTCTGCCAGACAAGTGGAAATGGCTGTGCTCTTCACCAGCTCCTCGCTTGCTGCTTCTCCCGTGTTTGCTGGCCAGAAAACCAGCAGACTCTGTGGACAAGTAGATTCCTCCTTCTCCCTAGCTCGCTCCGCTTCGCTGCTAGGTAAGTGTCCCCCCAGCCCACCCTTGGAGAGCTGCCTTGCCCACTGCATAGGAATGCATCTGACTCACAGCTTCACACACAGGTGTGAATGCAGTCCCAATTTGTATTCAGCTCCTCCTGGCTGAGGAGCCAAGGGGGGAGCTCCTACTTAAGAAGATTCGTTCCTCCTTCTCCATTGCCTTCCTCCTCCACTCTCCTCCTTTTTCTTTACTCCCTTTCTTTTCCCCATCCCCCCTTGCTCAGTTTTCTTCCTTTGAGGAAAGATATAATGAAAGATAAGACTCTCTGGTCTGGCAGGAGGGAAAAACAATTGTGGCTTTAGGAGGGAAAATCAAGGGTCAGCCCTAAAAACTGAAAAAAAAACGATGCTGCTTCCTGGCCCTTAGCTAAGCTCAGGCAAGAGGGCCTGCCCCCACACTCATGTCCAAAGACCTCTTGAGGTGCAGTCAATGAGTTTAGTCCCCAGTCTTGCAACCAAAGACCCTCACAGACCACCAAAGTTCTCCCATTCCTATGGCCTGACACTCTCCCACCCTTGTCATTAATCACCATCAAGCTCCTAAAGATCTAGAGGCAACATATTTCAGTTCCACTCCTTCCTTCCTCTCCCCAAAGACCACCCTCCTCCTTCAAGATTTCCTTCGCGGACCTCACAACAGAGCAGGAAGCAGAAGCGTGTTGGGCAGCACTGCCTTCTACTGGAGTATCAGAGTATGACACCTGTACTGCAAAGCCGTGTCGAGCACTACCCAAATCTAAACCTAATTTGTCTCAAAGAGCAGATATAAGATTTCCCTTCTACACTACTGCATAAAAGTATATGCATATTACATATACATATGTAATGTACATGCAAGTGCCAGGACTTTGACATACAGAGAATCGTGGAGTAGGTACTCAGGAACAACCAGAAGATGATCTCCATACAAACAAGGTCTGAAGCTTTCAAGCCCATATACATGGAAAGAAACACATCTGACACATGACTGTTAGATTAGATCTTTTAAGTGACCTTTTTCAACTGTATCTCCAGCTGATCAAATAACCAGATGTTTCAAATCTCTGTCACCAGCAGAGAAGCCACTTCTTGTAATGAAACAGACTGTTCTAGACCAGCAGCCTCTACAGTCGACTGGGCTTTAGCTCCAGCAAGGCAGCTGTTTTCTTGTATAAGGTTAAGCCTTGTGCATTCTTGCATAAGGCTGCCTGCAGTTTCCTGCAGATGTGATGCTAGGTCCCATGTCCATCACAGCAAGTGCTAAGTTTTTGAGGCCCTATCAACAGGCAAGGCCTGCCAACATCCAGTCAGATCACAGCAATTTACCACCGACAGTTTGCACTGAGGATTCAGTCTCACAAAGTCTTGGACTTGAAGCAGCTTAAATGAGCCCCAGAACAAATGAGATTGTCCTTGGAGGGAGGAAAAAAAGTGCTTCCAAGAGTAGGCTGCAAGAGCACTGTGTTTCTCTGACATCAATCTTCTCTCCTCTCCTGACAGCCCATCCAACAGGCAGGTAGAGTGAGTTACAGGAGGTTCCTGCTCAGTTTCCTATGATTTAAACTTGAAGTAGGCTTCAACTGCAGTGAAGAAAAAAGGCACTGCATTAGGGCAATACTCTGCAGCAGAGCTGCAGGAGGGGAAGGAAACATTATCCAGTCACTTACTCGCATATTCCTGTGGTGTCATGGCCTGGTTGATGACACCTGTGAAAGCTGAGATCCAGTCCAGCTGGTCAGCCTCTGTCTCACAGGTGAAGAGGTATTCTCGGTCAGGTGTGACAATGGTGATGCCATAGGGCCAAGAGAAGTTGCCTTGTGTCCCCGAAGGCAATCCTTTGTGGACGCTATAGCCGTTCTCTCTGCTGCCCACAAATACCTCACCCTTAGCAAATGCATCCTGCACATCAGGAGGGAAGGAGTGAGATTAACTGTACCCAGGAAGAAGCAGCTCATAATAGCAGTGCTCCTACTGGCAGCAGGAGAAAGGGTGAGGAGCAGAGATTTAGCAGCAAAAAGACCTGAAGGTGGTCAGAGGATTCAGAACCCAATATGCCCAGTGACTGAAAGGAAGACTTAAGAGTACAGACCTCCAGAGGTCTGAGAGAGGAAAAGCTGCAGCTGCCTCTCCACTGACACCCACCTTCCACAGCATCCCCATTGCCACCACGACCTTTACACCTCAGCCCTCCCTGTTCCCATTGTTTGCAGGCAGGAAGCGAACAAAGAAAGTACAGGATGAACAAAGTGGGATGGAAAGGGGAAGACCCAGAGTCTCCCTTACAAAGGAGCAAAGCAAAGAAGCAAGACTCTGTTTGCACTCTGACCCTGCCCTCAGCACTGCTGCCAACAGCTGCCAGAGGTCAGATCTCCCCCTCACCAAAGGGTCCTTGAAGTACATGAGCCTGCGGTGATCCAGTGTGAACCAACGCTTCTTAAAAGCCTCTCTCTGCTGTGAAAGGAAAAGGCGACATACGTAAGGTGACAGTGCCCTCTGCCGTGAGCAGTGCGAAAGGATGCCCACAATTCACCCAACTGCTTGAATCAAGCCCCTGCCTTAACAGCAGCCTCCTCTTTCCTTCTAAGCTGCAAATGGGGATCAGAAAGCGATTCTTCAAACCAGGTGTAGTGCCAAAAGAATAGGGGGGGGATCGGGAAGCTTGGAGAAAAAAAACAATGGAGTAGGGAAAAATCAATGGCTCTCTGGCAGACCCCTGCTAGGTTTTTCTCACTCACAAGCAGCTCACCTTGGGACCGGTCTTCTCCATGTATCCTTCCTTCAGGAAGTGTCTTGTCAGCCGGCTTTTAATCTGACAAAAAGGTAAGAGTAATATTTACTAAGCAACGTTTCTTTGCTGCTCGCTTTCAAACCAATGACCTTCCTTCTGTTTGCCCAAATTCAGCTCCCTTTTAAATCCACGTTTTAGAACTGCCTTAGCCAGGAGTCACTTTGGTCTCCAGCATGCCCAGAAATAGGAGAGAGAAGCTGTTCTCTGCCATCCTGGGCTCCTGTATGCACACTTTCTCGTTTCTCTATCTAAACACTGCAATTTCCACTTCTGTGCCTGGGGATCTAATAATAACTAATGAGCTTTTATCAGAGTAACTGAGCATCAGCAGGAGACTCAGCACTGCACTCCAGTGCTGCCTTACCTCATTATCGCTGGCTATGGGAAATGCTACCTTCAGATAATGGAACTGCACAGACCGAATGGCGTTGAACCAGTCCACTACCTCCTGAAAATAAAACAGGACAGAAGAAAGCTTAGGGAGAACGACAGCGAGCCACTCAAATTCATCCAGCTGCACTCAAGGCTATGTCAGCTGCAAAAACGGCCAGCTTTCCCTTCTCCAGCCCCTACAGCATCACCCCCCACAATACACACAGTGCAGGCAGTACATCTGCACATCTTCTGCAGGAGCTTTTCCCGCATAAATCATCTCAGCCAGTGCTCCTGTTCTGCTCCCCGCAGCAAAACGCTCTCACAGACACACAGAGAATCAGAATTCTCAACCTGTTTACCTACAGCAGTTCCCACACATGCACACACCATCCAACCCAACCCATTCCTCAGACTTCTCAGTACCAGTAAATTCTCCAACCAGTGCAATCGCTTCGCAGTATGATGCTGAACAAGATACCTTTCCACTTTTATGGTAGACAAATATATTCCGAGTCTTGTTGTCTTTGAGATAGGTGATCTGCAAGCCATTGGGGTTCCCAATCTTCTCTGGCTGGAACGTAGCATTGATTACATCTATTTTGACATTGATTTTGGGTTCTTTGGCCTGAGAACGGAATGGTGTTGGGTCATGCACGAGCAATCCTACTGGGAAAGTGATCTCAGCTACTGACTTAGTAGGATAAAGCAGGGTCAGAAGGCCTTAAAAGGGTATTAATGGCCCCTTCCCATCACAACTACTGTAGTACACACTCCCTTCACTATGTGGCATGCTCATGCCCAAACAATGGCTCAGCCCCTCCAATCTAAATTTGAGCTGTGCCTACGCTGTGACAACCAGTGAGATGCTGAAAGTGCATCTGACTATACAGCTGAACTGGTCTAAATGCTAAGTGACCCCAAAAGAAAAGACTTTACACCTACCCCTCCCTACCCTAAGCCATCCCCTCACTTGTGGCAGTATACTAGCATTTGTCCCATTCATTTCAGGGAAACAAACTAGCAGAAAAGCCCTACGTAAAAGAAAGCAATGGGTTTTTGGGATCTTAGTTCGTAGTAAGGTGAGGTTGATTCCAAGGACAGCACAGGATTGCATAGCCAGCCAAATGGTCTGGGATGAAGTGAAAGAACAACTCTTCAGTCAGCAGTGAGATTGTAGGACTGTATCTCAGTCCTGCGCTCTGAGGTTCATCAGTCAGACAAGAAAGGAGTCTCATGGAAGTGCCATTGCTACCCTGCTGTCAGCAAGGAAACTGTTGGAGAGGGAAGAATGTGAAAAAGAATGAAGAAAAGATGAAGGGAAAATGCCAGTAGTTGGAACTGAACCCCTCTCCTGTGATGAGTTTCTCTGTTACCATCTCTGGCCTGGGTGAGTAAGGAAATCTCACAGAGACAGAGAGTCTCCATGATCCCACAGCCCTGAGCTGACCGCCATACTCACATCCTGCTTGGTGAAATACTTCAGACACCCCTCTCTCTCAGACAACAGGAACTTGCGGGGTTGGAACTGCCCACTGTCTCGACCACGCTTCCAGAGGATGCCTTCCTTCACCCCTAGGAGCAGGAAGGTCAATCTGAAGAACATCCCCCCAGGAGGCATCCACCAGCAACCCACAGCCCAACTACATTTCCCACAGTTTAAACACCTCCAATACCATGCTCTGTTCCTATCAGGCAGCTACTCAGGAGCAGTTGTGGGATTTGCAGCACTGATGAGCTTTCTCCTCACGATGCTTAAAAGCTTCCAGTAAAGGCAACAGGCAGCAATTCTGAAGCTGTGCCCTGCTCTTACCATCTGTATATGGCAGCTGTTTTCCCGGCTCAGTGAACTCTTTCCGTTCATATTTGGCCCGAATCCACTGTTCTCTCAGCACTCTGCAAGGAGAGGTGACAGGTAGCTTAGAAACAAACTACAGCAATCCAGAACTGCCCTCCCCCACTTTTCATTTGTATGCAGCGACTTACTGGCAGTCATTGTAGGTTGGCTGGTAATAGTAAATAGGGATGTGAGCTTCGTACATGGCTTTAGTCACAGCATTCCCGTGCTTGGCCAGAAACTGCAGTTAGAAAGAGAATTAGTGCCATCTCTTTGACATACACTGGATGGAGCTGGCAAGTGAGAAATTAGTTAACCACGAGCAACAAAGACCCTGAACCTTGGCAAGATATGAGGCAAGAGATCTGTGCCAGTCATAAAGTAATAAGACACAAAGAGGCACACAAGGCAGGCACATCCTCCCATTCCCAGCGATTTAAGAGGAACTATCCCCACTTGTGCACACGTAGCAAAGCAACTGCTTAGAGGACATTAAACTCCAACTTCATGAGGCCAAAAGAAGAACTGGTGTACAACCAAGACCCAATCCCCCGACATTCTGGTGGGACAAAGTTCTCACCTGCACCTGAGCATCATCCCAGTGGTCCATTTTCAGGGATTTGACTTTGCTGATGCTAGGGATGTTGCGGTGAATTCCTGAGCAGCTAAGGCATATAAAGACACCCAAGGTAGAGGATGCCCAGTCAGGATCTGAGGGCATAAAAAAGGGGTATGACTAGAAGTGGTAAATTCCTCAGGGAGATATGCCTCAAATGAGAATGCATTACCGAGAAATGAAGATCTTGGTAGCCATGGTTTCACCTGAGCTGACTAATTAACCAAGCGTACAGAAGGCAGTCTGGAAAAGCATAACTAACACTGCCGCATTCCTCCTGCTTCAACTGCTTAATCTGAATCTCTATTAACTTGAGCCTTAGAAAACTCCAAAGTGCTCTGCAAAATCCCTTTGGGTAAAGAATCATCAGAGACTCCAGGAACTGTTACATGCAACACAGAAACCCACAAAGCCTTTTAGCTCAGGAAGTGAAAAGCAACTCTAAAATCAGAATTCTCAGGGGAAATTTTAAGAAGGTAAAGCGCTATTAATTAGACAAATTAATTTGTCTTGGGTGGTACGACCCACGCGTTCCTTTTGGAAGGAATGCAACGGGCATTTTTAGCAGTGCTGGCAGTCCTCAAACTGTTACCCTTTGGAGAGGATAAGCTCTCCGCTATAAGAAACCTCCCAGGTGCCCATGGCAAGCTGACAGTTCAGACCTGAGTCACAGACAAGACAATGCCCTTCTGAATCATGTCTTCTTTCTGGAGCAGTTAGGCTTCCACTGGGAACTTTCCTGTCGGGTCCTGACTGGGCGTGACCTTGATTTGTGTCCGTGAACCAGTGATACTGCAACCCACAGCACTGGAGCTTTGGCGCTGCCATGTCCCTATCCTTCTTTTCACTAAAACTGTGGCAGCATCTCCTTCCTCTTCCTTCACTATCTCAACTCTGGGGGCTATCTTCAGCCTGGACAGATGGAATCAACTAACCCAACAGCTGCTTGTCTTTGCACAGGTTACAACAAACATCCCCCAGCCTCGCTCCTTCCCTTGCTCAGGTGCCTGAAGGCACTAAGCTGGCCACAACGGCTACTAGAGACTAAACCCAGTCCCTTCTTCCGAGCCATCCTCAGAAGATCCAGCCCTCAGGGACTCACCCGGCTTCCCGCAGTCTGCACACACTGAGTTTTCTGCTCTTCTCCATACCTCTCTCAGGGCCTTCACGCTCTTATCACCTCCAGCCATGGTGTCAAATTGCCACCCCTTTGAGCAAGGCAGGTGCCTGCGTCTTCTGCACCTGTGGCGCACCCTAAGGGAGAAGAAGCCACCAGAAGGCCTTGCGGGAACGAGAAGGCAGGAGAAGCCCTGAGATTAAGGGAATGAATATGCAGGCCTAATGGTGCACCTGAACCAGCAGGGAACTGGCTGGGGCAAAGAGGCCGGAGGCCGAAGTGCACCCAGGCTGGGAGAGGAGAGGAGGAGGAGGCAGCCGAACCCATGGGCGTGGAGGGAAGTGCAGCAATTAACCACAGAACTGGTTTTTCCGCATTTCTGCTGGGGAGAGGACTGGCCAGGAAAAGAAAACCAGTAGCCGGAGTGCTGATAAAGGCAAAGTGACCTGGGACGAGGCGGCAGCGCCTGTCACGCTCTGCGGCCTGGCTCTGCAGGCGCTGCCCTTCGCAATACTTGTGGAGCTCCCACTGACGTTAAGCTTGCTGCCACGCAAGCCTTACGCCCGTTAAAGCGAGGACGGCAGGTCAGGAGTTCAAGAGTTCAGCCAAAACCAATCCGCTCAGACTGCAGCGGGATCGCTCCCCACCGCAGCTGCTCCCGCCTCCTGGAGCCAGCCTCAGAGCTGAGATCTCCCCTCACACATACACCCTCCCCAGGATAAGAAGCACAACACCAAACAACGACGCGCTCGCTAGAAATAATGTTTTTAATAGGGACGCGCTGAGGCACAAAATGGCGGCATAAGGACGGCCCTCACAGCGCCACGCACCGCGCGGCGCCGGAAGGGGCGGGGCCTGACCGGAAGTTGGGGGTGGCGGCAGCGTGGTGCAGCCATGGGCCGCAAGAAGAAGAAGGGATCGGCGGGTGCGGCATCGCGGCTCGTGGTGACTTTCGATGAGGAGAAGCGGAGGTGAGGCCGGCGCTAGGGTGGCATAAGCGAACGGGAGGATGGTGTCGCTGAAAGCTGAGGGTTTGCTCTGTTCCCGGGGCGCAGGGAGTACCTGACTGGCTTCCATAAGCGGAAGGTGGAGCGGAGGAAGGTGGCCCTGGAGGAGATCAAGAGGAAGCTGAAGGAGGAGCAGAGGAAGATGAAAGAGGAGGTATAGCTCCTCCTGAGGACGAGAGGCCTCCTTGCCATGTGGAAGCTGTGGGGTAGGCACGTAGCAGCTGCTTGCTTGGGCCCTCACGCTTCCTTTCCTTTGCTTAGGGTTGAAGCGGGCCCTCGTGGGTGGAGGGGTTGGGCTGGGGTAGGCACTTGGAACAGCAGATGTGCAGTAGTGACCTGTTCCTCTTCTCCAGAGGCACAAGGAGTACCTGAAGATGCTGCGTGAGAGGGAAGAAGCTCTTGGTAAGTGCTCCGTGCCCGTAGGACTTGGGCACCCTTGCAGCAGGAAGGTGTCAGAGCAGTTAACTGCCTTTGAGAGGCACCAAGCTGAACAGACCCTGTGACTGGGCAGACATAGCTGTAATAGTGGTCCTTCCCCAAAGGAACGTTTCCTCATTCCTCTTGTGTCCCCCTAAGAAGTTGGGCAACAGCTTGTGTCCCTAGTGGGGAAGCAAACTGGGCAGGTTGGACAGGAGCTAGCATGCAGGAGGGTATCTCCAAGGTATTGACACATTGGCTGGTAGTGGGAGCGTGCCCTTCATGCCTTAACTCTGCATGCAAAGAACATGATGGTGCAGGAAACAGAATCGTTAACGATCTTCCCTTTCCTTATATACATCCAGGGATGGTGAGTCCACCACTTCCCCGGACAGCCTGTTCCAGTGCATCAACACTTTATTGGCAAATAAATTTTCCATAATATCCGACTGGAACTTCCCCTGGTGCAACTTGAGGCCACTGCCTATCATTGCCTGTCACTGTTAACCCGGTGAAGAGGCTGATCCCAGCTTTCCCACAGACTCCTTTCAGGCAGCTGTAGAAAGCAGTATCATAGAATCATAGGCGTTGGAAGGGACTTCACGAGATCATCAAGTCTAACCCCCTTAAGTAAGGTCTCCCCTGAGCCTTCTATTCTCCAGACTGAACAATCCTAGTTCCCTCAGCTGCTCCCTGTAAGACTTGTGCTCCAGACCATTTACAGCTCTGTTCTTTGGGCGTGCTCCTGAGCAGCAGTGTATTTCTAGTAGTGAGGGGCACTGAACTGAACACAGCACTTGAGGTGTGGCCTCACCAGAACTGAATGCAGACAGCGAGTAACCTCCCTGCTCCTGCTGACTGTACTATTTCTGATACAAGCCAAGATGTCGTTGGTCTTGGCAAGCTGAGCACACCACTGTCTCGTGTTGAGCACCACTGCTCGGCATTGAGCAGCCCCTCCAGATCCTTTTCCTCCATGCAGTTTTCCAGCCACTCTGTGGGTACCTAGTGTTGTATGGTGTTGTTGTGAGCCTTCTTTGTTAAAAGCTGGTATTTTTGTCTTTCCAGATGAGTTTGATGAACTGGAACACCTGGTGACATCACAGACAGAGTCAGTGAACATTGACCACCCAAACCATATTGTAACAGTCACAACCATCAGTGACCTGGATCTCTCAGGTGCACGCCAGCTGGGACTGACCACCTCTGAGGTACAGCCTCTTGCAGACTGTCTGATTGCATCAACTTCAAATGTTCTCAGGGTAGTTAGATTGGCACTCACTGAATATGCCAAAAGGTGTGCAGCTGGCTAGCAGCAGGAATGAAAGAGAAGACTCTGAATTTTCACATTTCTCCACAACCTGTGTTGTGCTACTGAAGAGAAAGGAATGTTATCCTTGAACAGATTTCTTCCACACTGCCCTGGAATTGTTTGCTGACTGAACTCGTATTAGTGGAAGGTGCCATGGAGCTGGATATCCATATAACTCAGTATTGTAAAACCTGGTACAACACAAGTGATGAGAGTTTAAGCTTCACTGTGTGGGCAAAGCTTTCACAAATGGGGATGAAACCAAGAAGGTAGCAAAAACACTGGAATCATGAGACTGCTTGTTTTAATGTGTTTATAAAGATGTTTGTTTCTTTTTTTAAGGGAAAAAGTGGTAGTTTAGAAGAAGAGAAGGGGGAAGAGGTCGTGAACAAGCCTGCAAGAACAATGCCCAAGAAGTCCAGAAACCCCTTCCTATCTGAAAAGTATGTATAAATTAATTTAACAGCTTGCTGCTGGGCAGTATGAGCTCATCAGGAGGATCTTTCATTCCCAGAGCAGTAGTGTGACTGCAGGGAAGGGATGCTGTGCTGCTTGAGTGCTAGTGGACAGGAACCAGCAGAGGGCACTGGCAGATTGGAAGCCTCCCTGGTTTAGTCTGTGTCTTTCACAGTGATCTGGTAATGGCAGCATGAGGTGGGTGTGGTGTAGGTCAGGCTTTGCCCTGAACTGTTTGCCTAGTCCTTCTCCTTCTGCCCTGTCAGGATGGTGCCCAGCACAGTGGAGTTCCCCATGAACATGCAGTTACTCTGTCTGTTCCTGTTGGGCTGCACAGGGCTGTCCTGCTGCTTGCGTGGTATCACCTTGCTCCAGTATGCTTTGGTCCGCAAACATTTCTCTCTTCCTCTCCTGCCCAGGATTTCTTCTCTTACTGCTACGCTGCACATGCACAGCCGGAAAAAGAAGAAAGGAAAGCAACCCCAACGTGGGCAAGGTTCGTATAAGAAAATCCAGAAACCCAGCACGAGGCGAACCACTAAGACTCAGCGACGGAGACTGACAGGCAAGATGGGCCGTGACCAAGACTAAAGGAGAGCCTGGTGCTCAGAGCAGCTGCTGCTCTCGCTGACACCTTCACAGTGAGCAAGGACCTTGTTTACTTGGCTCTCTGTGCCCATTTCAGCTTCACTCATCTCCTGTGTGTTGGCCACGAGCACTTGACACTGCATTTTTTTTGCAGTAACCTCCAACTAAGTGCCTGAGTGCTATGAACTCACTAAAAATCTTCTGTTGGAGGTCAGATTATCTGTATGACATAGTCCTTACTTAACTTTATCAAAGGAGGAAATGTAAAGCTGAGTGCAATGGGCACACTGACAGAGTAACTTATGAGACTGGGAAGAGCTTTGCTACCACTTGTGAACCAATGCCTTGCTGTTTCTATTGTGCACTAAATTTTTTATCCAGAAAGATATGATGTCATCTTTGTCCTTTGTTTCTTCTTCAGTGCCACAGCTGAATGCAGAGGATACTTTTATTTTTTTGGTATCCCAGATGAAATCAGTAAGTTTCTTCTGTGGAGTCATTTAGTTAAGAGAAATACATGTGACTTAATTGAAGTATAAAAGCAACTATGTTAATACCAGTACCAGCTGCAAAGAGGCTTAATGATTCCTGTTGCTGAGAAAAAAAATCTTTAAAATCTACTGTTGCTCAGGAAAGGGAATAGCTGGGAGCCATTTTTGTGGTAATGCAGAACCCGCCAGAGCAGGAATGGCTCATTCCATTGTCTGCTGAATGTGCCGATGTTAATTCCGATAGCTCAGAGGAATATGAAATCCCTTAATGCCCTTGCTGCTTGTGTGTGGCCTTCTCTGGGGTGGGAGTGGCAGAGGCTGTGCATTACCTCAGGGTGGCTGCCTTCTGCTTCGAAACCTTAGTATGTGTGTTCTACCATGGATGTCTTCAAGAGAAGGAAAAAAAAAATCACCATGCGTCTGCATGGCTGGGGTTAAAGAGTGCTTCTGGCAAAGCAAAGTGAATCTTTAAATGAGGGGAGAGAGCCTGGGTAGCACACTGACTTCTGTCGTGGAGCATCTGTAGGAGGCAGTGGCCATCCTGCCTCTGCCAGGTTCTCACTGGCACCTGGATGGGGGATCTTCCCTTATGGTGTGTCTGCTGGCAAAGAAATGACAAAGGGGAAAAAGCCTTAGTGGCCAAAACCCACAGTAGAAAATTGGAAATGTGGCAATGGGTGAGTAAGCAAATTGCCTGTGCTAGAAATGGGAGGGGAAAAGAGTAACTACTGTCAGTCTTTGTAGAGGAACATCCCCAATGATAATGGGCAGCAGCTCCCTAGCCTGTTTTCCTGCCTCACCTTGGTGTGTTAGTTGTTTCAGAGATACATAAACACAACTTGTGGGCAAAGCTGGCAGTCTGGTGGCATGCCTGGATCCTAACTGTCAGGGTTGTACAGCAGCTTTTCCCCTTTCCTTGGTGCATGGTGCCTTGCAGGGTGACCAGAGGCAGAATGAGGCTTGCACTTTGCCCCCCAGGAGTTTGCCCTGAAGCTGGAATGGCTGCTGTTAGCAGTCCATGTGTTTGTTGCACTGCAAAACCTGCTGAAACGTGGAGTGTGAACTTTGGGTTGGGTTTGTGGGTAGCCTGGAATGGCAGTGGGACAACGTTGGAATACCTCATTATAATCCTGATGGGATGTTAGGAGCAGCCTCGGCAGCACTGAAGTGTTTGTTATTTTGCTGCCAGGTGATTTAGAAGAATTACTAACCCCTAATAACTTCTGAGCCTTTCTTAAGCTGCAGCTGAAATCTTAAAAAACCTTCCTTTCATGCTCAGGGGATGAAAAAAAAACAAAGTAGAAAAAACAGAACCATTAAATCCTATATGGAGTTAACCACAAGTATTGTTTGCTGTGCTATTGATTTCTCCATCTGATTGATTCAAGCTTGATTTTGTAATGTGAATTAGTGACTGATCCTTTGCCTGCTGCCTTTGTTATGCACAGGGCTGGAACTGGGCTACTCCAGGATATTCTGGGTGAAGGATACCAGCTTGCACACACAAGTTAGGATGTGAAGCAGCTGCCAGACACATCCAACATGTGGTTTAAAGTCTCTCTGCGAGAGTCATTGTGTCATTTGCTGCTTCTCCTTTTCAAGACAGTTTTCAGTGTCATTGCTGCTTTTTTTCCCTCTGGCTGCTCTCAAATGAGATCCAGCTGCTGGTGAGGAAGCTGCTTCTGAATTCGACCTACCTGCAAAAAAGAGAAGTGTGGCTGCTGCACTGAAAAGTGATCACCATGACCACAATGTGTCCCAGGGTCACCAAGCTGTGCCCAGTGCCCCCTCTCAGCTACAGCCTTGTCCCTACGGATTGGTCACCTGAGTGGTGGTGGTGCTTCTGTCCAAGAGCTTACACAGGAAGGATGTGAAGCTCCGATACGATGTGACCGTGCATGATGGTTTTCACTGGCTAGACTGTGATTCTGCACACATGCATGCACAAAAATGCAATTGGGATTATACAGGATCAAAACCAGACAACGAGGTCGGATGGCTAATCGTGGAGAAGCTGGAGCTCAAAAAGATGTAGCTGCAGCGTGTGCGAGGCGTGCTGTGTGTTGCTCCTATGGAGTGCACCAAGCTCAAAGCTGCGTGCAGTGCGGTCTTACTGCTGCTCCAAGAAACGAACCAGGGAGAAACGACGCTGGATGAGGTGCAAGAGGTCCTGAGAACTAAGGGAGCTGACGAGCAGGGAGCCCCAGTGTTTGCAGATCTGTCCTGCCGATGTTAACCAGTCTCTGGGGCAGAAGGCCCCGGCCTGTTCGCTGGCAGGGGATGGAGATGAGGGGGAAAAGCGGCGGCCCCGTACTCCCTCTCCCCGGCCCCGCTCGGGTCGATCGCCCGACCGCTGCCACCGCCACGTGTGTGCCCGCGCACGTGCCCGCGGGCGCGCCGCCAGACAGCCACTCACAGGGCAGTATTCAAATCTATGCCCTGTCGAGGCCAATCAGGGGGCAGTGGGCGGGGCTTCGCTGCCCGCAATTCCCACGGGGAGCTCCATTCAAAGGGGAACTCGGCGGGGAGAGCGGTGCTGGGAGTCGTGGGGAAGTGGAGGTACTGGGGTTACTGGGATGCACTGGGAGCGGGAGCTACGGCTGTGTGTGCCGTGGAGGTTATGGAGAACTTTGCGGGCCTCCGGGACGCGGGGAGAAACAGTTTGCGCATCGGGCAGTGGGATGCTCTGGGTTCTTACCACGTGTGGCAATCAGTGGGCTGGGCAGCGAGGTTGGGTTCTTTCACTCTGCATTGCTTGCAGGTGAGTGCCTGGACTCAGGTCTGGTGTGAGAGTCAAGAAAATGCGTCCTCCCCAGGCTGCCCGCATCAGAAGTTACTGGAGGGTGCAGAGCAGTGCCCCCAATCTAAAAAAAAAAAAAAAAAAAAAAAAAAAAGGGGGGCTCCTGCTGGGACATACCCTTTTATTCTGTGTAATTATGTGAGTCATACTCATGGCCTTGCATCTGGATGCCCTTCGATTCCAGCAAGTTTTAGTCCGAGAGTAACAGTTGTGCTTCCACAGGAGCCTGGGGATGGGGAGCTGAAAGCTCAGCCTTTTGCTGCTGTTCCTTTCTCCTGGCTGCTCCCTGCAGCCCAGCAACCAGAACATCTCCACCCCTATGGAGGATGCCAGGTTCAGTGCCCTGTGCCAACTTTGAAGCCAACATATTTGCCAGCAGCCTGTGCCAACACTGCTTCCGTGCCGCAGGGGTTCACCCGCGTGCTGCCCAGGTGAGCTCCTCCATCCCACCTGCAGGCAATGAGTGCTGCATTAAGGGCTGCTTTGTTCACCCCTGGGACTTTGTAGAGATGGAAATCCCTAGCACAAAGGCTCGGGGGGGTGGGGGTCTGTCATTTAACTGTGCTTGGAGCAGAGATGGAGCCACCTTGTCAGGAAAGGGCTGGACATAGTTAGGAGGGGCTCTGTAGATCCTGGGAGGGGAAGCAGAGATGGAGTAATGCAGATACGTGTAAGTAAATAGCAATACGGGGAGGGAAGGGGGAATTGCAGAGTAGGGACCCACCCTGGATTTCACCTCTGTTTGAGGCCTGTTGGTCCCTTCCAACTCAAACAATTCTACGATTCTTACCTAAAAAGTGGTCCTGGCAGATCTCCCTGGGGCTGCAGTGAACTGTTCAGTGAACTGTTCTTGGAAGGAAAGGTGGAAGGAGGTACACCTCATGCGATGAAGGGCTCAGTCTGACCCCACCCTCCAGCATGAGCCTCTTGGCTGCAGAGCGCTGCATCCCTCCAGGCATCAGCCGGTTTCATGTTCACAGAGGGTTTCGTGTCATTCGCTGTCCTCTTGGAGCTCCAGGCGGGGGATCATGAAATAGTAATGAGCCTCCCGCCCTCCTCCTTGCCCTCTCCCCCTGGTCCCGGGCCCTCTAAGATTACTGCAGCTCTTTGCGATCTGCTCAGAGCTGTCTCTGGGTGGATCTAGCCGTGGGTGAGATGCCAGAGGGAGGGCAGGCAAGCCCCCTACCACTGATCCTAAACCCTGCAGGTAACGGGCCCGGGGGAGATGCTGGAGGGCAGCTGCAAGCAGAGATTCCCCAAGCCCTCATCCTCATGTGCTTTCATATCCGGCATGGCGATGGCATGGCTGCATCCCCCCCTTCCTCGCAGGAGCATGACGCAGAGGTGGCGGGGCACGGCACCAACGCAGACCCAGGTGGGCCCTGGGACGCCGTCCGCATCGTAGCACCGCAGTGCGAGGTGTACATCTCTGTGGGTCGGGCAGACGGTGCAGACTGGTGAGTGGCAGTGACTGATGGAGGGGGAAGGTGGAGAAATCGGGTGCAATATCACCGATGCACTGAGGGACACAGTGGGCACGGTGGTGATGAGTTGACGGTTGGACTGGGTGACCTTAGTGGTCTTTTCCAGACTTGATGATTCTGAACTCTGCCTGGGTTTCTCGTGACTGCTCCCTGTCCTCAGGCTCTGCAGCCATGCTGACCGCTGTCTGTCCTCTCCTTGCTCCACAGCTGGCATCAGAGCAGGTCACAGCCCCCCCTCAGCCCCAGCACTGCGGGCCAGCATGGAGAAACCAGCACCGAGCCCCACAGCCACACTGAAGGCAGGGTGAGATGGGCACTTCTCTTATTTTGGATGGTTTCAGCCCCTTTGCTCCCTCAGAGCCACAGCCCCTTTGCTCCCTCAGAGCCACAGCCCCATTGCAAAGCCCTGCCCTATTTGTCTCTCAGGGCTGGGAGTTGACCAGGCAGTTGGACACCACTTTGGGATCAGACAAGCAGGACACAATGAGCTACAGGGGCCCCAAGAATGATGCACAGCTGCAGGTGGACCGAGCCAGGTGGGGTCAGCCCCTTCCCTCTGGACCCTGGGTGAGGACAGAGGCTCCAAGCTTTAGGAAAGAAGTCTGTGTGCCAAAAGCAGGTACATGTGGTTTGCTCCCACGTGGGATCCTCTTGACGTGCTGACCATAAAACATGGGGCTGCCATCTCCCTGCACGCTTTGCTGTGTTCCCACCCCACCCTGCAGTCCAGATTTTCCCTCTGCCCTCCTGGACTACTTCTAACCCTGAAACCCTGCTTTGCCATGGGCAGAGCAGCATTGCACACCACTTACTTAACAACCTTCTCCCCATTCCAGAGCGTGCTCCTGTCAGCCAGAAGCCCAAGGAAGGCTGGGCAAAGCACCGCATAGAGAGCGGCTATTTCTCCTTGGAACTCCGAAAACCTGATCCTCCCTGGACTCCCTCCACGCCACGTCCTGGCCGCAGCTCCTCTCCAGGTCCAGGCAGCAACAGGCACTTGACATCTTCCTCCCGGGCTGGGGAGCCTCGTGGGCACCCCAGTGGTGGGGGTACAGAGGGGAAGCGTGTGCTGGAGAGGCAGGAGTACACAGTGCTGGCAGATCTGCCCAAACCCAAGCGCCTTGGCCGTGGGGATGCTGCTGACCGCTGCAGTTCCCGCACACTCAGCCCTGGCCGAGTGGAGGTGGAGAGGATATTTGGCTGTGAGCGCAGGTGAGGAGCGAAAGAGCTCTGCAGTGGGGTTGTCCCTGTGAGTCACTTCATGGTTTGGGGAGGGTGGGGCTGGGGGCTGCAGCTCTGTTTTGGAGCTCCCAGCTATGTCCTGGGTGCTGCAGGACACGCTGTAAAGCTGGGAAACAGGGGAAGGAGAGAGAATCCTAGTAGGATTAGGGATGCTAGAAGTCCTCAGTACTAAGCGAGTCTTTGGCTGAAGAAGCACAAGTGACTCCGGTGTTGGCAGCTCAGTGGTGTCACAGGGCAAGTGAAAGTGTATCAGGGATCAGGCAGTGGATGAAACGGGGAGGAGCAAATGGAGAGAACCCAAAGAAATGGTGCAAAGAAGGTGTGGATGAGGAAGTCGCAGCAATGGGGTGAAGGCTTCAACATATGGGGCAGGCAGAGACATAGGGCTGGAGTGGGGCTCAGGCAGCAGCCAGACAGGCTGTGTGTGCCTGCAGGAAATCGGAGACGTTGGAAGCTTTCCAGGCGCTGGAAGAGGGCCGTGTGGAGCGTCTGGATGGCAAGACCCCAGTGCCACCCAGCAAAGGCAGAGTCATTCGGAGGCAGTCCAGTCCCAGCCTGCCCAGGGAGGTGAGTCCTGGTTGCTTCCTCCTGACACATTTTCTCCTATTCCTGGGTCCAAGAGGCTTCTCCTGAGTAGATGCTGGCCCTATGCATAGGGGTGCAGGTTCTGCAACACCTTTTGTAACCCAACCAACCTGTCTCCCAGCTCTCATCCCACCTTACCTCCCTCCTAGCTATCACTTGTGTTCCCCTTTGCTCTCTGCCCTGTGTGTCCCCAGGGCCAGCGGCTTTCCTGGCACCCTGAGCCACGCAGCAGAGACTCAAAAGAGCCCCGGCGCTCCCCTAGCCCAGCTCGGCACCCAGAGAGGACTGCTGTCCCCCTGCGCCCCACGTGCCCTTCTCCACGGGCAGAGAGAGACTGGAGAAAGCCCAGGGAGCCCACAAGCCCCACTCAGAGGCTGGAGAGGGGAGGTAGCAGGCCGCGATCCCCCAGCCCACGCTCTCCCAGCCCTGCTTCCAGGGTAGAATGGAGGGCAGGGGGAGCTCAGAGCCCTCCCCAGCACGCAGGGAAGGACTGGAGGAACAGAGCAGAGAGGAGCCAAGTTGCCTGGCACGCTGCAAACATGGGGAAAGCTGTGGAGAGAAAAAGCTGGGGGAACACCCTGCACCCCCCAAGCCTTGGGAAGAGGTTGGATGGAGGCAAGCTGGGGGAAGCCAGGCCACCACGCTCCATGAGTCCTACAGGACAGAGAGATGGCACATGGAAAAGCCAGAAGGAGACCTCCCAGCCTGGCCTTGCACGGGGCACGGAGAGACAATGGGGGGACCTGTCTGGGAAGCAGCTGGAATGCAGCTGGGGGACTCTCCGGGACAAACTGCAGCCTCCCTGTGCTGGGAAGAGTACAGACAATGAGTGGAAAGGCCGAGGGAAACCCTTGCGTCCCATGAGCCCAACACGGCCACCAGAGCAAGACTGGAAGGGCCGAGGGGGTGCCTGCCAGGCTCATAAGGCAGAAAAGGACTGGAGGGCACAGGATAAGCCACCATGCCGCATGGACTTGATGCAGCAGCTGGAAAGGGATTGCAGGAGCCCCGCTAGGTATGCAGATGCCTGGCCACGGCCAGATGACAGCTGGAGGAGGCCTGAGAGCCCAGCACAGCAGCTGGAGGATGACTGGAAGGGAGCTGCGCACAGCCACGACTCAAACAATCCAGAGAAGCCATTGGAAAGCGACTGGGGAAACAAGAATTTCCTCATTTATCACGTGAGTACAGAATCATAGGGTCATTAAGATTAGAAAAGACCTCTAATATCACCTAGTCCAGCTGTCTCCCTAATATAACTACTGCCCACTAACCGTGTCCTTCAGTGCTACATCCATGTGGTTCTTCAACACCTCCAGGGACAATGACTCCACCACAACCCTGAGCAGCCCGTGCCACTGCAGCACTGCATTTTTGGAGAAGGTGTTTTTCCTCATATCCAAACCGAACCTCCCCTGGCGCAACTTGAGGCCATTCCATCCCATTGCTATTATCTGGGAGAAGGGGCTCTCTCCCGCCTCCCCACAACAGCCTTTCCGTCCTTTGTAAGGAACGATGAGGTCTGTTGTGAGCCTCCTCTTCTCCAGCCTGAACAACCCCATCTGCTCCCCATCAGACTTGTGCTGCAGACCCCTCACGGCTCTGCTGCCCTTCTCTGGACAGCTTGCAGGGCTTCATTGAGGGGAGTAGGTCGGCGGGAGGAGAAAAGTAAACAGGAGTCGGAGATTTGGAGACGCGGGGCTGGGTAGGCGAGGAGAGGGGCTCAGGCCGAGCTCACCCCTTTTCTTCCCACAGTCGCAGCTGGCTGGGAGCTCCAACCCACCGCACAGCTCCTCGGGAAGCCGGTCCCGGCACGGGAGCGGCGGCGACAAACGCACTAAGGTAAGAGCCGCCCCGCCGGCTCCATTGGCTGCGGGAAAAGGGGCGGCCGGGCCGGCGGCCACCCGCTGCCATTGGGCCGGGCCGGGCCCTCCCAGGAAGTTTGGGGTGGGAAGGGGAGGAAAAAAAAAAAAAAAAAAAGTTTGAAGGAAATTAAAAAAAGAAAAAAAAAAAAAAAAAAAAGCTGGGGAAAAAAAGCTCGGGGCGGGCGGCGGAGCGAGCGGGCATGGGCACGGTGGGGCAGCGGGAACCGCCCGGCCGCTGAAGCCGCCCCGCCGCCCTGGCTGCCCGCAGCCGGCCCCGCCGCGCCCCCGCCATGACGGTGAGTGCGGAGCGGGGCCCCGCGGCGCCCCGCTTTCCTCCCCGGGCTGCCCGCCGCTCGTCCCGCCCCGCCTCGGCTCTCCGGGCGCGGGTCTCCCGTTGGGGTGTGGGCGGCACTGGGGTGGTGCGAGGTCGGCGCGGCGCCGCCTGACCTCGTGGGGTGGGGTGGAGGTGGCGGGCTCGCGGCCTTCCCCGTGCAGTGGGGCGCTGGGGGGGGGGGGTGAAGTTGTGCTTTGGCTTTGGGGTGCTTGCCTAGCTAAGCCGGGCCGCTGTGGGGGAAGAAATGGGCTTTTGGGGCGGCCGGGAATCTCTTTGTGGTGGAGGGGAGGCGGCCCTGGGTGAGGTCACCCTGCGGCAGGTGACCTCCAGAGGTCCCTTGTACCACTGCTGTCCTGTTGTGTGAAGCGTTGCTCTGTAGCCTGAGCAGCTCTGCGAACCATAGCTTGGTTCGCATAACCCTGCTGTCCCCTCTGCCTGGAGCTCTTGCTCTGTTGCCTTCTGTCCTCCGTTTCTTCGCCCCACGCTCTCTCTGTACCACCCAGGAGTCATTCTTCCACTCCCACCCCATCCCTTCTCCTTCTTTGGTGTTTACATTCTTTAGATACTTGTAGGCTGTTATCTCAGCCCTTGTATCCCTGTGGCAGCCCAAGCAGGCAAGCCAGCTCCCTACACCAGGCATCCCCCTTGCTCGGTGCTGGACCCCCCCCAGTGCCTCCTGCTGCATCCTCACATCTCCGCTGTTTGGAGCCAGCCCCGGATCTCCGGACTGCTCTGCTTTCCTGCCCGCTTCCTCCTCCTCCTGCCCTGACCTTTTCCTCTGACAGGGGATTCAGCTCAAACCTCGCTCTGTTCTCTGCCCGTATCCCAAGCTCTTCTCTCCAGAGTACAAAGCTGAAATTAGCGGTAGAGAGGGGGAGAAAAAAGTGGCTTTAAGCACTTTGTGTGGCAACTGGTGTCTTGTCCAGCAGAAACACTGCGGTCAGTGGCAGAGCTGCGCCTATGAGGAGGAAGGCAGGGGAAAAAAGGCATTCATGTGGTATTCGTGTGCCTTAGGGGGGCTTTACTAGCTCTGGTGCTGTGCCCATGACTGTAATAGCACAGTGTCCCTGGCCCTCCTGCCCCACACACGTGTACGCTGGGAGAGAAGGTCACGCCAAGTGTTTCACCTCCTTTCCTTCCCTCCTGCCGCTCCCAGCCCGGAGCCAGTGCTGAAGTCACTGGATTGGAAAGGATAACGGCACAAAGGGTGGAGCTGTCGCCACGGGGAAGAAATTAATTTTCAGAGAGCTTTTGCAGGGCGATGGGGGTGTCCAGGTCTGGGGGAGTGGACGAGGGGGTGCACGTGGTCCCCAGCCACTCACCACCTCTGCTCCCAAAGCCGAGTGGTGGGCTGAGTTATTTGCCAGCTCGGGAGGAGCTGGAGCAGCAGAGCTGGGAGGAGGAGCAGCTCCAGCCTGCTTGGCTGAGGGCAAAACTGGGGAGAGCAGTTGCTCTGAGTCAGCTTTTCAGCACAGCACTTCTGGAAGGAGCTGAACTGGTTGGGATGCCGGACAAGTGGCGTGAGGTTAGGAGCAGGCAAAGGGGGAGGGGGCTGGGACTTCTTTTTAGAAGGGTGTGAGCTGGAGGAAGCCCTGCTTGTCCCCTGTAACCATGGCCCAAGGATGGGCTCTAGAAAAGGTGCGAAGCCCCCAGCATTCTGGAGAGGATTTGTTCTCCAGCTCTGGTTGTAATTCCAATTTGATCTCCAGCCTCGGGCAAAGCATTGACATGCTGTGTGTTTTCACAGCTGTTAAATTGCCTCCTGCGCCTTTGCGGTGTAGGGCTGGTTCATTGGGAGCTGCTCGTGGCTTTAATGGGTGAGCGGCAGGGAAGGTGCTGTGGGAGGTACCCCTGGGGCACGGATGCCTGGGTTGGGACAGTGTGTGCCTGGTTCCCTGTGCCCTTCTCCAAAGCATGGTCCGGCTTGTGGCAGGGCTGTGTTCCCTTCCACACAGTCTCCTCGCCCCTATCTCTCTCTCCTATCTCTGAACAAATATCTCCAAGGCACCTTGTAGAAACCTCCCTGCTGCATATTTTCCTTTTTTTTTTTTTTTTCTTTGCTCTTTCCTTATCTCTTGTTTTCTCTTACAGGAATGATTTCTAAATGTGATTCTCCTCCACCACTGAGTCCTAAACTAAACCCCCCCATATTTCCTCAAAGCGATGTGGGGCTGTTCTTGTTTCTTATTCCCCCCATGGGATCTCTGTTTCCACCCCCCTGGCATGCAGAGAGACCTTTTATGGGTACCAGCACACACTAACCCTCTGCTTTGCCCTTTCCTCTCCAGCCAGATCTCCTCAATTTCAAGAAGGGATGGATGTCCATCCTGGACAAGCCAGGAGAGGTAAGCCTTGCCCGGAGCCTACCTCTTGCCCCAGTCCTGTTGGTCGAGTTCCTTGTGTGAGCAGTGATTTTTCCCTTCCCCTCTCATTGTGCTCGCTCGTGCTGCAGGGAACTCGTGCTCGAGGGACCCAGTGTTATAGCGGGTGGGCTCTGAGCTGAGACTTATTACAGGGACTTGGAAGGGACCTGGAAAAGGGGGCAGAGCCTGGAAATCAAGAGGTCACAGGGCAGCACATCCCACCTTGTTCCTGTGCTTCCCTCAGTAACTGTCTATCCATTTCCCTCCTGTCTTTTCCCTCCCTCCCCCTAACCCATCTGCTGGCAGTGGAAGAAACATTGGTTCGTGCTGACCGACTCGAGCCTGAGATATTACCGGGACTCGAACGCTGAGGAGGTAAGTGTGGGCAGCATCTCCTCACCCCTCTGTTCTTTCCTGCCCTTGTCCTCATAGTGACAGGGAAAGGAACATGACCATTGGCACGGGCACCTCATGTGTACATAAGGGAATGTGTCCCATTCTGGTGAAGGTCTAGGGTCTCCTTGAGACCTTGTTCTGACCCGTTGTTCTCTATCTGAAGAGCCTGTGGAGGCTGTCATGGTTTGAAGTGAAGAGAAAGGCTGACGTGGGGGCAGCTGGGCTGCCCTGATGCTCTGCCACTCATCTTCCTCCCGTGCTTTGGTTAGGGTGCAGACAGGTGGCAGGGGCTTTTTATGAGCTGGGTTTTGCTTATACCCTAGAGGGTGGCTGTGCTTTCAGGCTGATGACCTCGATGGTGAAATCGATCTCCGCTCCTGCACAGATGTGACAGAATTTGCAGTGCAGCGCAACTATGGCTTCCAGATACACGTGAGTGCCTGGAGGGCAGTGCTGAGGGATGCTGGGTGGGATGGCTGCTCCCTCCTCACCCACATCCCTGACACAGGATGGCATGGTGGCGTGCCCAGCACCCAAAGAGTCAGAGTGCAGCCGGCTGCACCTCTGCTGAGTGGTAATAGAGCTTGCATCCTGTCTCCGTTGCAGACGAAGGATGCCATCTTCACACTGTCAGCCATGACCTCAGGCATCCGGCGCAACTGGATTGAGGCTTTGAGGAAGAATGTGCGCCCTGTTAGCGCTCCTGATGTCACCAAGTAAGAGCTGCCTGCTGGTGGGTCGCCTTGCTGTCCCCTTCTTTAGGGGGACAGGCTGAGAAGGTCCTGGGAGGGTGGGGAGTGGGGCTGTGATGATGAGAGTGATGGGCATGCAGGAGGTCGTGCTCTCCGGGTGCACAGCATCCTGGCAGGCTCCTGTCTGCCAGCAAGATATTTCGTTGAATAGAATCATAGAACCTGTCAAATTTGGAAAAGGCCACTGAGATCATCTAGTCCAACAACTGACTCATCACCAGCGTGCCCATTAAACAATTTCCCTCAGTGCCACATCTACCATTTTCTAGAAAACCAGTAGTTCCCTGCCTGAAGAAGCCTGCCCTGAAACCCATTTTTCTGGCTTTATTTTGCTGCTGGAGCCTGATGTGGCTGGGACTCAGAGTGAATCCTCCCCACCCCCTGGGGAAAGCCTGTTTACCCATGCACGCAGACAGAGCTGCCAAGCGATGTGATGCAACTGCTCTGCTCTGACACAAGGTTTTTCACAAGGCTGAGTTGAGCAAAAGCTGAGCCGTGCGTTAAACCAGCAGTGCGAGGTTGCTGTTTGTCTGTCCTTTTGCAGTGCCTGTCCTTCACGTGTCATTGCTCTGGTTTCAGGCTGTCTGACTGCAACAAGGAAAACACCATCCGCAACTGCGTCCCACCAAAGAGCTCACTGCGGGTGGACGAGCAGCAGCAGCCAAGTTCTGAGGGAAGCACCAAAGGCAGCACCTGGAAAGCAGATGGGCCACGCCATGCCTTCGACTACGTAGAACTGTCCCCCTTGCAGCAGGATCCCCAAAATCAGGGGTCCCCACCGAGGACGAGAGGGAGCTTGAGGGTGTCAGAGCGAGTGCCCAAGCATGAGGATCTGGAGCGGGATTTGGCAGTGCGTTCAGAGGAGAGGCGCAAGTGGTTCGAGAGCCCCGATGACAGGGTCTCTAACAGTGATGGCCCAGGGGGGAACTTGTCCCGCAAGGTGGGGGAGCCAGACTTGCCCTCTGCCCCGCTTTCGGAGGAGCAGCGGGTTCGGCTGAATGAAGAGATAGAGAAGAAGTGGCTGGAGCTGGAGCGCTTGCCCTTGAAGGACTCGCGGCGAGTGCCCTTGACAACACTGCTGAACCAGGGCAAGGGGAGCCACGGAGATACCAATGAGGCGCTAAAAAAGGAGGTGAGAGCATCTTGGAAAGTGGTTTTCTGGTAGCCCCTTAGCGCGAACCCTGCAGCTTTTGTGCCTTCCTGGTGGTTTGGCAGAAGAGCAAGGCCGCCAGTGTTGGTGGCATCGCTGGCTGCCTCCTGCCTTGAGCTGTTCCCAAGTTAACAAACTCATCACCTCCCAGCCCTGGGAAAGAGGCTGAGCATCTCTCTTCTCTCCCTGGCACAGGTCCAGTCGCTGCGGGCGCAGTTGGAGTCCTGCCGGGCCCGAAACGAGAGCCTTCGGGAAGCTGCCAAGTCCCAGGGAGACAGCCACGTGCCCCGGGGTTACATTTCTCAGGTGAGCAGGATGGGTGAGCCCCAGGCTGGGAAATGCCAGAGCCTGGACTCATTGCCAAGCAAGTATCGCTAATCGTTGGGTTGCCATGGTGGCTTTAAATAGGCTTGGTTGTGATCAATGTTAATTACATAAAGGCTAGTGTGTGTATTAATAAGGCTGGAGTTGGCAGGAGACAGTGGTGCGAGCGTGTTGTCAGGAATTCAGGATCTGTCATAGCTGAGGGAAGGGAATTTGGGTTCCTGGTGAGCTTCTGTTGCAATGGGCTTGCTGCACCCAGCCCTAATACAGAAAACCACAAGTCATGTGGAGCCAGTTCACTGGTACTCTGCAATGTCACTTGGCACTTAGAGCTCACAGGCTTCCGTGTGCTCAAAAGGAAACGAAAAGGAGCAGGGAGAAATGGCATCTTGTCTTCCTGAGGCTGAACTTCACCTTTCCCAAAGGGTCTCATTCTCTCTCAGTTTGCCTTAGTAGCAGGGGAAGGAAATGGAGAAAAAGTTGAGGGGACTCAGTAGCTTCTTAAGAATAATGTTTTGGTGTTATATGATGGCAGGCAAATCTTCCCCAAGCACCTTGGGGCACGGATCCAAGATGGAAATGTCTTGCTTTGCTGTAACACAACTTATCTGCAGCACTGGGCATTGAAAGAGCCAGCCGCCAGGGGGGAAAAAAAAAAAACAAAAAACATGAGCTGTGTGAGAAGATTGCTTGCAGTCAGGCTTTGAGGAGGGAGGTGTCCATAACAGCTCCCAGCCAAGGGGATGGTGTCACTTTTCTGAAGGGGAGGCTTGGTTTCCACCGATTTTGAGGATGCTGCTTGATTTAAAAGGCAAATAGCAGGATGTGGTTCTAGCAGTACAGCCTGGTGGAAGGGTCTGGATCAGCTCCCCTATGGCATCTCTTGATGGCTGAGTTGTAATAGAAGTAAGAGGAGTTTTTTCCTCTCCAAAACACTGAAGGCTCGCAAGATTTGTGAGCCGAACACTTGTGTTTCCTGATTAAAAATTACCAGGAGAAAAAAAACATCACAGGAAGGGATCTCACTTGTCTCCAAATGGCTATGGACTAGCAAGGGGTTTGCAAAGTCAGGCGTCATCCTAACAAGGTGCCTGTTCTGTGACCTCTGCCCTGTCCCAGTGCCCAACCAAATTCATTGAAGAACCTTTTCCTAACCCCAACCTGAATCTTTCCCTACTATCCCACCTGGCTGTCCCCTGACACAGCCGCGTGTTGTAATGCATCTGCCACTTTCACATCCCTCACCCTTCCCTCCTGCTGTCCTTTCCCCGGCACGACAGGAGGCCTGTGAGCGCAGCCTGGCTGAGATGGAGTCATCGCACCAGCAGGTGATGGAGGAGCTGCAGAGACACCACCAGCGGGAGATGGAGCGGCTGCGGCAGGAGAAGGAGCGGCTCCTTGCAGAGGAGGCTGCAGCAACAGCAGCAGGTAGGAGCAGAAGGCAAGACGTGTCTCCGCTCCCTTCCACCTTTCCCAAATGTCTCTGACTTCTGCCAGAAACCTGTCACCTTCCTGTCCCTTGTAACTTGAGTCCCACTGCTGAGCCTGCTGTTTGGTTTTGGAGGAAGCTTGGCTCTCCTCCAGCCTATGCTACAAGGTCTGGTCAGGCTGGGGTGGCATTTATTAATCTCCTTGGCAGCACTCGGTGCTTTGGGGTAATCCTGGAAGGTGGGAGTTGCCCAGAGGGCAAAAGGGAAGGAGGAGGAAGTGCAGAGACGGATCTTTGAGCCTGAGGCACCAAAAGCTCGTTCAGCTGCCTGACTGGGTTTCTCTAGATGTACCCAAGCTGGCACAGCTTGATCCCATGTCTCTTGTTGCATCTCTCTGCAGCCATTGAAGCACTGAAGAAGGCCCACCGGGAGGAGATGAACAAAGAGCTGGGCAGGACACGAAGCTTTCAGCAGTGTGGCTCTGTCTCAGATGCACTCCAGAAGCAGCACCAGTAAGAAGTCTCTCCTGCTTCCCTTGCTCAGTGCTTTGGGCAGAGCCTATCGGTGGCACGGGACAGCGATGGTGGCAGGGCAGCAACAACCTTGTGCCTCTCTGGCAGGTTGGATGTAGACTCGCTGAAGCGGGAGTTGCAGGTGCTGTCAGAGCAGTACTCCCAGAAGTGCCTGGAAATTGGGCAGCTCACAGAGAAGGCAGAGGAGAGAGAACAGACGCTGCAGCGCTGCCAGCAAGAGGGGAAGCAGCTCCTCCGGAAGAACCAGGCAAGAGAGGGGCTTTCCTGCCCATAGGGACCGTGGAGCGTCCTCATTCCACTGTGGCATGGCCCCCAAATAATATGTTACTGGGTCCAGGACAGCAAGAAAGCCTCGTGCCCATGCCATATCTGCCTTTTTGCCTGCAGGAGCTGCAGATCCGCCTGTCGGATGAGATTGGGAAGCTGCGAAACTTCATCACCTCACGGTGCTCTGGGGATCGGTCTCCGCAAAACAATGAGCGCAGCTCCTGCGAGCTGGAGGTACGGGGTGCGTGGGCTGTCCCCAGCAGTTTGGGCTCAGAGTGGAGGGGGCAAGGAGCCACGCAAGGCAGCAGGGCCGTGCAGGAAGGAGGTGCGCAAGTTTCCCCTGCGCGCCTCTCCCGGGGCATCGTGCATCACTTCCTGCTTCCTTCCTCCTCCACCACTGCTCTTGCGCCAGGGAGGGCAGCTGCTGCCCAGGCTGTGGCTCTCTGCTTCCCCCTGCCTTCAGTCACCACCTGCTCTTCTTCCCCGAGCCAGGTGCTGCTGCGTGTGAAGGAGAACGAGCTCCAGTACCTGAAGAAGGAGGTACAGTGCCTCCGGGAGGAGCTGCAGATGATGCAAAAGGTCGGTGCTTTCCTGGGTCTGCGGGCTAGGGCTGGGCACTGAATCTCTCTTGCAGTAGTATAGAGGGCCCTTGTATGCTTCTGTGAAACTGTTGCCCAGTTTGGGCTGAGATTCAGGCTTTAGGCTGTGTCTTCCCTCACCCACAGGCCTTTCTCCTGTAGGCCTCACCGTGGCACCTGAATACCAGTGTGAGGGTGGCTAACTTTTCTCCCTCCCTGGCAGGACAAGAGATTTGCCTCAGGGAAATACCAGGACGTCTATGCAGAGCTGAATCACATTAAGGTGCGCTCAGAGCGAGAGATTGAGCAGCTGAAGGAGCATCTGCGCCTGGCCATGGCAGCCCTGCAGGAGAAGGAATCACTGTGCAACAGCATCAGCAATTAACGGTGAGCGCTGAGGGGCTGTAGTGTGTTCCCTTCAGGCTCGAGTGGCTGAGGTCCACTGACATTTGACAGAGGAATGGAGGCAAGGCAGCTTCCTCCTGATCCATTTGGTGGTCAGTGTGGCTATGGCTATGGTGTCCAGAGCAAGCCTTCTTCTTGCTTGAACACTGTGGCCATCAGGCTTGGGGTCACATTGCTCTGCCAGCACTTGCTGGTGGGCAGTGATCAGTCTCAGGATGCCTGGGATTCAGAGCAGGCATGCCAAGCGTGCCACTGTCTCCTAGAGTGGCAAAGGGACAGTATTTCTGTGCTGGGTGCAATCTTTCCAAACCTGTTGTTTTTTTTTCTCTCTCTTTCTAGGTCTGCTCTTCATTTGTTTATCTGTTCTTGTTTTTTATTTGCTCTGTTCCTCACTTGTGGGGAGGGGGACGTTGGATGCCATCCGTTGTCGCCTTGACGAGACATCTCCCTCCCCAGCCAGCTCCTCACTCCCCTCCCAAAGCTTTTGGTGAAGCCTTTCCAAAACCTTTTTGCCTTCGTATCTGAGCACGTTATTTGGAATGGCTCCTTACATGCACCTTCTTCTGGATTTTATATGTGGAAAATTATATTTTATAGAAGAATTTTGTTTTTTCTTGAGAAGAAGAGGAAAAGGAGGGGGGGAAATCTTCTACGTCACCAGCATTTTCTAACCAGAGAAAGAGAATATACTCCCCACTTCCTCAGCCCCGCCGCTTCCAGCCACGTATCCGCCTTTGACACTCCCATTCCCTCTCTTCCAACTGTCTCTGGGGCCCCATGGGGACATAGAGGGACATGCGATGTCACCACTGCTCCAGGGCCCTGTGGAGGAGACACCCAAGCCATAGGAGGGGGCTGCCTGCTGCAGCTGCACCCGTCTGCAACTTCGAAAGAGGAGACCTTGGCACGAGGCTGCGTGATGGAGCTCTCAGTGACTGTCCTCTGAGTCTGCCTTGGCAGAGCTTCAGTTCCCGGAGCTTCCCTGCCTGCCCTCCCTTGGGCCAGGGAGAGCCCAGCATTTTAGTGGCAGAGGAGCTGCTGCTCTGCCACGCTCTTCAACTCTTAACTTAATAAAATCTTCCCCTTTTGCTGAGAAAAATGTGTTTGCTGAGGGCAACGCTTGCTACAGGGCTGAGAGCAATTTCTGCAGCTTCCTGCCTCGGTTTGGAGCTGCCAGCTCTTTTGTGACCATCAGAAGCAAGGGGGAGGATCAGAGCAATGTCAAATGCTTTTCCCCAGTCCTGTTTTGGGATAGAGAGCTCACTTTGCTCTTTTTGGAGGGTGCTTAAAAGGGGAAATGCTCAGACAAGGCTCCTGGCTGCTTTCCTCGGGCGAAGCCAGTACACAGTCCTGTAAATGCAATTGCAGGCTTGCATCATGCCTGAACTGACACCTTGAAGATGGGATGAGTCTTAGACATTCCCTCAGCCAGAGATGGAATGGCAAAGCTTCCCCCTTCCAGGGGGTGGCAGCCTTGAAGTTGGGGAGTTGTAGGGACTACGTTAGGGAAGAAGTGAGGTTTAGGGCACAGTGTCCCATACATGTTTTTTAAGGGGGAAATAAAACATACTTTTGTGTCAGCAGTGACTTTATTAAGGTTGTGGGGTTGAAACGTCTGGGAGTGGCCAGCCAGCCCCTTCCCCAAGTGCTCTCCTTATTTGTTTGGGTTTGATGCTGGTGGTTTTTTGCTGGCTTTTTTTTTTTTTTTTTTCCTTCCTGACCGGGGGCTGCTGCCCCTCGATAAAGAATTTGTACTGGTGCGTGGCTGCTGTCAATCAGCCCCTTCCCCTGTGCTGCATGCGGCAGGGTGATACCAGCCCCACGGCTGCCCCGTAGCGATATCGCCTGGCCCCAGAGCCACAGGCGGGAGAGTAGGCAGCCAAAATGTCTGCCTATTTTGAGCCCCTTTGGGAAGTAAAAGCGTATTAAGTGAAATTTTGCCACGATGGATTTGCTGGCTTTCTGTGATGGACTGCAGCGCGTCCACGGCGTGTGTGTGTTTTGACCATTTAAGATGAAGTCTTGAGGTGGACGTGCAGGAATCTTGAAGGGTTTTGTGGGATGGTGTGTGGGGAGAGAGGAGGAGGATGAAGTCATTGGGATTAGTGGGAGATTGCTCTGCCAGGCGCCTTCCTCTGAGGCTTGTTGCAGGGAGATGTTTCCCAATCTCCAAAGTCAATTTAATGCCAGAAACATGCAGCGTTGGTGTCTGCAGCGTTTCCATCACACCTCCAGCCCCTGAGCCCCTCTTGCACGTAAGGGACACACTAGTGCAAGTCAACAGGGATGCTCTGTACCACCGAGGATGACACAGGGATGCTGGTGAGGTTTCACCCATGGGAGACCGTATTTTAATTCACTGAAAATTAGACGCCGAGTGTGGATGAAGGTGTCCCCCTTGTACAGGGGATCGGCAGCATCCCGCCAGCTGCAGGAGATGCTCAGGTGATGGGCTCCGATAAGACGCCCAATGTTCAGCTGCCTTTAGCAAGGTGAACCCTGGTCACTGCACTGCCCTGATAAACATTGCCGCTATTTTTTGGAGGCTGCAGTGAGCCAGTGGGGACGGAGTGAGGCTCAGAGATGCTCTTTGTAACCTTCCCCCCCCTCCCCCTTCTGTTTTCCCTCTTTGGCGGTTAAAAGCTTGGACGCAAGTAAAACCAGATGGAATCTTATCTGCCTTTGCCCGGGTGCCTACGTGCTGGCAGCCAGCAACGGCGCTGCAATTCCCGCGCAGCAAATTCAGGATGCTTCACCCGGTCAAAGGTGTCACACAGAGGCCATGGTTCCCTACAGCATCCCCTTCTCCTTTCCCCATGTCCCTGGCTGGCAACACAAAAGCATTCATTGACACCAGTGTTGCAGAAGGGTGCTCAGCATGCATTGGACGTGCTGAGATGTTTGAAGCTGCTGTGTTTTACCCCCTTGCTGCACATCCATGGGAGCACACATGTTTTTTTAAAGACAGAAGGAGCAAAATGTGATGTATATGCTCCAGGAAGACGATGGTCACAGCCATGTTTAATCTCCCAGCAGCAGCTGTGGGTTTACACAGCTGGGAGGCAGTGGCTGGTGAGAGCTTCTGCACGTTCCAAAGCCTTTGGTGGGGAGCAAAGGGGACAGAGTGGGAGTGGGGACAGAGTAATTGGACCATGGGGTACAGCTGCCAAACCTATTCTAGAGCCTTTTTGCAGGAAAAAAGTGCACCATCACCCCCTCATACATCACCACCCTGGTGGCTGGGAGCCACCACAAACCCCAGGCTGATACCATAGTTGCTCAGGGCAGAGGCAAGGGAGAAAGCCCCTGTGTCTCTCCAATGTTCCCACTCCTTACCCCCAGTGTTCCTCCCCGTGTCCCACCTTGTCTCCACCCAGTGTCCTCTAACACCCTTCTGAGAGTCCTTGTCACATCCCCCTGCTACTTCCCTGTCCCTAGCATGGGCTCGTCCTTGCCTTGCACATTACCTCCTTGTCTCCTGATATCCCTTCCAGCACCTATCCTTGACCTATCCAGTGTTAGTCCAAAATACTCCTTCTCATCCCCATCACCTCTCTCTCCTGCTGTCCAACCCAGTGTCCATCCCTGTCCCCACCATGTCCCTCCTTGTCCCCTGCTGTCTAAACCTCAGCGTCCATTGCATTCCCTTGGTGTCTCACCCTATCCCCACCACTCCCCTCCCTGTCCCTTAGTGTCCAACCCGTGTCCACCTATTTCCCTCATCACATTCTTTCTTGTCCCAACCCCGTCTCTCCCCGCCTGCCAGGATCATGTCACCACAGGGCGGGGCGGAGGTGACATGGGGACAGGCAGTCCTCCCCGCGGTCCGTGCCGCACCCTTAAATGTGTGGTGGTGGCACGCGCGGCCGCAGACGCAGCGGCAGTGGCAGCAGGAGCAGCCCCACATCCGTTGTAGCTGGTGGCTCCTTTTTTAGCTCCCTAAGCCCAGTGCCCCACCGCGGGGTGAAGTACTGGCCATGACGGAGAGCCTGGTCCTATCCCCAGCCCCAGCCAAGCCCAAGCGGGCGAAGGCATCGCGGCGTTCGGCATCGCACCCCACCTACTCGGAGATGATCACGGCGGCCATCCGTGCGGAAAAGAGCCGCGGCGGCTCCTCGCGGCAGTCCATCCAGAAGTATGTGAAGAGCCACTACAAGGTGGGCCAGAACGCTGACCTGCAGATCAAGCTCTCCATCCGGCGTCTCCTGGCTGCTGGCATCCTCAAGCAGACCAAAGGGGTTGGGGCATCCGGATCCTTCCGTCTGGCCAAGAGTGACAAGGCCAAGAGGTCCCCCAAGAAGAAGAAGAGGGCTGCCAGGAGGTCCACGTCGCCCAAGAAGGCAGCGAGGACCAGGAAGGCCAGGTCACCATCCAAAAAGCCCAAAGCTGCCACCAAGAAGGCCAGGAAGAAGTCGCGGACCAGCCCCAAGAAGGCCAAGAAGCCAAAGACTTTTAAGACCAAGTCACGGAAGACCACCAAGACCATGAAGGTGAAGCGGGCAAAACCCAGAGCCAAGTCCGGAGCCCGGAAATCGCCCAAGAAGAAGTGAGCAGCCTGGGGGCTTTGCCCAGGCTTTCCCCATTGGTTTCTGTAAATAGCTTTTGCCTTTATTTTTACCTCTGTCTCTTTCAAATTTTATAAGGATCTATTCCTAACAGCTAAAATGAGGCAATGAATGAAAGAAAAAACAGAAAAAAAAAAAAAAATAGGAACTTCTTCCTTACGGAAGTGTTCCCATTTATAAAAGCTACTTCTCTGGGTGTTTATTTCATCTTGCCGCGGGTCTGGAGGGTCTCAGTGGGTGGGTGGAAGACTCTGGGGGGAGGCAGGAGGGCTGTGAGAGCCAGGAGGAGGAGGGAGGACTCCTCCTTGTCCCCGGGACCGAGGCACAGCCCGCCAGCCCAGCGCGTGAGGGCTGGAGATAACAGTGCGGCCGGGCCATTGGGGTGGGGATGAACGCTGATGCCACCAAGAGCTTGGCACAGCTCCAGGGCCCCACGGGCCCCACAGCGTCCCAGCCCACAGGTCTGGCTGTCAGCTTACAGGATGGGATGGCCTTACTGCTCTGTCCTTGTTCATCACCCTTAGGCACGCTGTGCCTAAATTCCCTGGGCCCAGGGTCTTCACCTTCAAGGCTTTTCCTTCCATTCCATTGGTCTGATGATCCTAAATGACTGAAGTAGATGCTGCCTAAACCCCTGAGGCACAGGGAATTCTAGTACAGTACCCTGTATTTCAGGGTACTGAAACCCTTGGCCTCGAGGGATGTAATCCCTTTGGGCTCTTGTTCCCAAGGCCTTTAGACCAGAGGTCCCCAGACTTTGGCTGAAGAGCCCAAGCCCCTCTCAAAAGACAGGTGCTTGGCCTCCTGGACATCAGGGTCCTAAAACATTCTTTCTGTACGGCCTCTAGCCAGATATAGCGGAGGGCAGGGGAGCCCAGTCCAGTTGGGATCCTGATGTCTAAACCCACTGGGTCACAGATCCCTTTGACCAAAAGACAATGGGATTCTTCAAGCTTGGTTACCTCTCAGGCCAAAGGTTTCACAGCCATCTCAGGTTACACACAAAACCCATTGGGCTAAATCCTACTAGCTGTCATTTCATTGACCCTCGTGATGAGCCACTAGGATGCAAGGAGCCATGTCACCTGGGATGAGCGCCCCAATTCCCTTGGTTGGGAACGCTCTTTGTCTTCTTGAGTCTTAGCTCATTATGTCCCTTGGCTCCAAAATCCCTTAGGCTTTGGCACATAACCCCCTGGTATGCTTGTTCCTAAAGCCCTTTGTTTCCTAAAGCATACAGACAGTCTTCAACGGAATTTGGACTTGATGAATCCCAGCTCAACCTTCTTTGGAGCGCTAAAACCCCTTCGGGCAGAGCCTCCCCCCTTTTCAAAGACCTCAACACCTCCCAGAGGAGGTTCCCCTCCCCTTTCAGCCGCAGGCAGCCAAACTTTAGGTCCCAAACCCCAAGGCCTCCCAAGCAGCGCCTCCCAAAGGAGCCAGGCATCCCCCTCAGGCTTCAGCTCAGCGCCGCCTGCTGGGTCCTAGCGCCGCCAGGCCGACTCTTCCCGCAGCACCGCCGGCTCCTAGGGCCCACCGCAGGAGCATTGCCCCTTTAAGGGAGGTGCTGCGCGGGCGGGCGTGGCCGCGGCGCGCCCCCTCATTGGCCGGCGGGGCACCGCCCCCTGGCGCGGCGCGGCGTGGCGGTGCGGCGATGTGGTGCGGGGCGGCGGTGCGCGCGGTGCGCGGTGCCGGGGGGTCCCGCGCCGCGTCGGGGGCGGCGGCAGCGCAGCTCCGGCGGTGGTTGGAGGGAGAGCTAGACGGGATCCGCGGTGCCGGCACCTGGAAGAGCGAGAGGGTCATCGCCTCCCGCCAGGGCCCGCACCTCCGGCTGGCGGGCGGAGGAGCCGGTGAGTGCGGGGCGGCGGGGGGAGGCCCTTGGGGGTACGCCCGGCTTCGACGTTTGTCCGTCGGTGTCTGTGTTTGCCCGCAGGGATCCTCAACTTCTGCGCCAACAACTACCTGGGGCTCTCCAGCCACCCGCAGGTGATCCGCGCCGCCGTGCAGGCCCTGGAGGAGTTCGGTGCTGGGCTTAGCTCTGTTCGTTTCATCTGTGGCACGCAGGTACCGGACACCTCTTGGCTTTAAAGCAGCTTGCCGTGCTTTTACGGACGCGTTTCTGAGCACAATTAGCTTCTCCCACACGCACCTTTCCTGGATAATAGGTGTTTTTTTTCTGCTGTCAGCAGCAGGCAAGCAGAAACTTGCTGAGCCCAAGCAGTGACGCTCGCTTCTGTCCTCTCCTTAGAGCATACACAAGGACCTGGAGGAGAAGATCGCACGCTTCCACCAGCGGGAGGATGCCATTCTCTATGCCAGCTGCTTCGATGCCAACGCTGGCATCTTCGAGGTTTGAAGCGCTTTGGTTATGCTGCACGAGGAGGAGGAATGTTATAGCTGGTGAAACTGCCCTCAGTAAACCACAGGGGGAGATGGGGAGGGAAGTGGAATATTTTGCAGCAGCAGCTGCAGTCAAAGGCAGCTTTGTCCACTGCACCAGCAAAGGCTGTCAGGGTTTGATGAAGGGACACCCTGGAGTTCAGAGAATTACGGAATCATACAGTAGTTGGGTTGGAAGGGTCCTTAATGGCTGTCCAGTTCCAACCCCATGTGGTGTGCAGGGCTGCCACCCACCAGCTCAGGCTGCCCAGGACTCTGTCCAACCTGGCCTTGAATGCCTAATTGGATTGGGCACCCACAGCTTCTCTGGGCAACTATGCCAATGTCTCTTTACCCTCAAAGCTGATCTGATCTGTTTGGCACGGGCAGGCTCTGCTGACCCCAGAGGATGCGGTGCTGTCGGATGAGCTGAACCATGCCTCCATCATTGATGGGATCCGTCTCTGTAAGGCCAACAAGTACCGCTACAAGCATATGGACATGCATGACCTGGAGGCCAAGCTGCAGGATGCACAGGTACCAGCCCTGTGCTCCACCCCATGGTGCAGCTGGGCAGTAACCAGCCCTGACGGATGCCCTCAGCTCTTTCCCATCAGCGAGGTTGGAAAAGACCTCTAAGATCACCCGATCCAACCACCAGCCCATCCCCACCACTGACCGTGTCCTCAGTGTCACATCCACACAGTTCTGGAGCACCTCCAGGGACGGTGACTCCACCACCTCCCTGTGCAGCCTGTGCCACTGCAGCACTGCTCCTTCTGAGAAGAAATTTTTCCTAGTATCCAACCTGAACCTCCTCTGGTGCAACTTGAGGCTGTTATCTCTTGATCTATCACTGTTACGTGGGAGAAGAGGCTGATCCCCACTTCTCTACAACCTCCTTTCAGGTCATTGTAGAGAACAAGAGAGTCACAGAGTTGTGGAGGCATCCTTTTTTTGGTAGTTGGGCAGTGTGGGGAAGCAGCTGGCCTCTACAACTAACATCTTGTTCGCGACTCTGTCTTGGTTCGCTGTACCCATACCATACAGCAGGTGGGGCAAGGGCTGTATCTCAACCACCCGACCCAAGGTGATGTCCTTGTAGCATGTGGTTCTCTCCCACAGAAACACCGCCTACGGTTGGTGGCCACCGATGGCGCCTTCTCCATGGATGGAGACATCGCACCCCTGCGGGAAATCTGCCAGCTGGCCCAGAAGTATGATGCCTTAGTCTTCATCGACGAGTGCCATGCCACAGGCTTCCTCGGTCCCAATGGCCGGTAAGGGGCTGCTTCACCCTTCGCCACTGTTAGAGACTCACCTGGGGCTTTTCTGGTGTCACCTTGCACAGCTGTGAGTGTGTAATATCTAGAGAAATAGAGAAGGGCTACCGAGTGCTTCATGAGTTGTGACCTCATGCCCTTGATGCTCTTGTCAAGAGAGTCAGTAGGGAAACAGAATGCCATACCCTGGTTTTTCTTTTTGGGGTAGAGGACACACAAAGCAGGAGAGCATATTATACAGACCCTGTTGGTTCCACCAGCGTACACCTTGATGTGGGCACTGTGGAGCTGCGTGTGAGTGTAGCACAATGCACTGGCAAGGTGCCCAGCCAACCTCAAAGAATGTTGGCTACACCAACTTTGTAACTGTTTCTCCTGGTATATTCAAGATGTGGCGCATTTGGGGCATGTGCAAGTCCTACATTCAAGAATCATGGTAGAGCTAGTGCTCTATTGAGACTGCTCATAGAATTATTAAGGTTGGAAAAGATCACTAGGATCACCAACCACCAGCCCAACCCCAACCACTGTGCCCGCTATCCCTCAGTGCCGCACGGTTCTGGAACACTTCCAGGGATGGTGACCCCACCACCTCCCTGCTCAGTCTGTGCCACTGCAGCACCACACTTTCAGAGGAGAATTTTTTTCCTAAATTTCAACCTGAACCTCCCCTGGTACAACTTGAGGCCATTACTTCTCGTCCTAAATCATTTGTGCCCTCTTCCATTTGGAAAAGGTGATGAAAAATCCCATCTTAGCCTATCTGCAGGAGAAAGGAAAGGCGACGCTTTGGCTGAAAGAGCGCAGTGAGGTATTTCTCCTTTAGCAGGAGGGGGTATGCCAGATACCTGTCTTCCCTTTGTAGAAGAGAGCAGCATCACAGATGCATGCTGGCATGGCTGATGATGTGACATTCCCTCTTCTGCAGGGGTACTGATGAACTCCTGGGAGTGATGGACAAGGTCACCATCATCAACTCTACCCTAGGAAAAGCTCTTGGAGGAGCTGCAGGTGAGGGCATTTCCTTGTCTGAGGCCTTTCATGCCATAAAAAAACTCCACTGCATCCTCTTCTTTTCCTACTCGTGGCATGAGGCTCAGACTGAGACTCTGCCACAGGGCCAAAAGATGTCCTGCTGAATTCTTGACTTCCTAATGGGGTTGCCCTTGAGGTCAGGGCAGATGCTCTTGGTAGAAGACATCAGTGGTGATTTTTTTTTAGGCCCGATCTGTGATAAAATTTCTTCTGTTGCCCACTCTGACCAAGTCACCTTGGGTGTGCCTTGCTCATTTCCCTTTCCTCCCCCCACAGGCGGGTACACGACGGGCCCCAAGCCCCTCATTGATTTGCTCCGCCAGCGCTCCCGCCCCTACCTCTTCTCCAACAGCCTGCCCCCCGCCGTGGTGGGCTGTGCCTCCAAGGCTCTGGACCTGCTCATGGAGAGCAACGCCATCGCACAATCCATGGCTGCCAAGACCCAACGGTGAGGGGCCCTGCTTCTGCTCACCTCCTCATGTGCCCATGTGCGTGTCAGAGGGGAGATCTAGAATCACACCCAGCCCCTTGTGGCCTGGGTTTTACTGGTCCCCTTGTTCTCCTCACCAGGTTCAGGAGCAAGATGACTGCAGCTGGCTTCACCATCTCGGGGAAGGACCACCCCATCTGCCCCGTCATGCTGGGGGATGCTCGGCTGGCTGCAGTGATGGCTGAGGACATGCTGAGCAGAGGTGGGTGGGGCAGGTGCCCTGCATGGCAATGGAAGCAGGGAGCCAGAAGCCTGTCTGTCACCCCTTATTGCCTCAGCCTTTCCTCCTGGCTAGCTCCAGCTCTCCACACTTTTCCTCTCCAGGCATTTATGTCATTGGCTTCAGCTACCCTGTGGTCCCCAAGGGCAAAGCCCGCATCCGAGTCCAAATCTCAGCCGTACATAGTGACGAGGACATCGACCGCTGTGTGGAAGCCTTCATCGAGGTGGGACGGAAACATGGAGCACTGCCTTGAGGGGCTGCCAGACTCATCCCCTCATGCCCTTCTGCCCACCACCAAGACAAGTGCCTGTGCCTGGGAGCTCAACACAGGACCCTGAGGCATCACAGCCTGTGGGAGGTTCTGACTGTTGCACTGTGCTGGCAGCATCACCTGTAGCATTAAAGATCTTCCTGCAGTGCAGTGGGTAGTTGTATGGCTCTTGCATTCTCATCCACGAGTTGCTGCCACTTCTGGCATTCTTCTGGTGTTAGACGTCTTCTCTGTAGCCTCGGTCAGGGCACTGAAGTGCTCCTCTCCCCTTATGCAGGTGGAAATGTGATGCTGCTGGTCTGTCTGAGGTCATCTGGTTTCTCAGTGCCTGTCCTGCAGATCCCCAGATGTAACTCCATGGTAATTCCCCACCAGGGCAGGTGGATTTCTCAGGTTATGCATCAGCCCGTGGCTACTGATGCTACCAGCAGCCAGCCTGGGAGAGGGCAAAAGCTTTGTTGCTTGGTGCTCGGGGCCAGTCATAATGATCTACCCATTGCCCTCACCATAGAGTCATTTGAATTGGAAGGGATCCTTAAAGGCCATCTGGTTCAACTCCCTTGCAACAAACAGGGACGCCTACAGCTCAATCAGGTGCTCAGAGCTCCTCCAGCCTGACAACAGGGCTCGCACCCTGAGAACTGCCTCTGACCCACGTGGCGCAGCCCAACATCTGGCCATGAGGATTTACATCTGAGGCCAGGAACAGAGCAGGTGCCAGAAACCTGTAATTCCCCTCCATCCTGCACAGTTTTCATGCAGCTGACTGACAGCTCTGGATTTGTTCCTCCGAGCTGTGCTGGAGTGGTGGTGATTTAGCACTCATGCAGGCACACGTGGATCCTGAGTTTTTCAGGATGGTTTTATTTGAATCAAGATGTGTGTCCTTCTGTCCCCATGCTGACCTGAGCATGATGCTGGATGTGACCACGTCTGACCCAAACCAGAGCAACTATTGCATGGCTGAAAGAGGCTGGAATGGAGACCAGGGTCTAGCTGCAGAACAAGCTGCAGTGAGCTAGGCTCTGTGGCCATGCAGAAGTGGGAGATGAGCTCCTGTTTTTAAACGTGACAGCACTGGGAGCTCAAGGGAATGTTTGCCTGGCCTCTCGCTGCCTCAAGGCCAGGCTCTGCGGCAGGCTGTGGGCTGCACAGTGCTGGGAGCCACAGCACAAGGAAGGCACGTGGGTCAGGCTGGAAATGAATAGCACAGCTGCCACCGACCCCAGGGGGTGTGGTAGTGCTTTGTTCACAGGCAAACCCTCCAGCTTGTATTTCTTCAAGACATGGGGCTGGTTTGTGGCTCTTAGACCAGAAAGCGGAGGACTTCTTTTCTCAGTGGGATGCAGAGGCAAGTGCTGCCTTTCCAGGCTATGTTTCCTAGGATGACCCATCCCAGAAAGATCCACCCCTGTCCTGGACTGCCACCCTGTATGCAATCAATACGGGGTAGGTGTGGGTCCCCCATCTCTCCTGTTGTGCATTAAGACACCAGACCAGCCCATCACGTTCTCAGATGCACTTGGGCGCTTCCAGACCAGCTCACCCCTCCACCCACCCGCACTCTGCCACCACAGCCCAGTCCCAAGCCTGCCCCTCTTTCAGCCCACCATGATGGCCACCTTGAGGTTCAACCCACCTCTCTCCACGGCTTTGCTGCACCTCAGCTCTGCTCCCACCACCCTCAGAGCGGTCACAGGCATGGGCCGATGGTTGGACGCGATGATCTTAGTGGTCTTTTCAACCTGAACGATTCTGAGATTCTCAGATCTGCATCACCCCATCTTGGATCAAGCCCAGCTGGGATTCACTTCCCCACAAACACCCATAAGAGACCAGCTTGGCTTCCAGCCCATTTATTTACGACCCCATCAGCGGCAGGAGCACTTGCAGGCCACCACCACGGGGTAGGGGATCTGCCGCCAGGCACAGTGCGGGGAGCCAGGGGTCCGGGCAGCCCAGCAGTGCCAAGCCAGCAGCTTGAGGTGAGTGAGCTGGGCTGGGCGGCAGGCCATTCCAGGGGGCCAAGAGCAGGTGGGATGACCGGTCCCACAGGTGGTATGCCGCACCCAGCGGGGCCAGAAGATGGGCCCAAGGTCCACCCAGGTGGAGGTGAGGCGACACAAAGCCCGCTTTACCAGCCACTGCTGCAGGAGCCGTGCCATGTCGGCGGACAGCTCGGGGGGCATCTCCATCCCCTCCACCTCCTTCCACAGCTTGCGGCGGTACCGCCCGCTGCCCTCTGCCAGCTCCTGGCTCATGCTCTCCAGATCCTCCTTGACGCTGTGGTTGCGGCCTAGCGGCTCCTCGGGTGACATCCAGAAGGGGTCGAAGGCTGGGCCCAGCAACCGGCGCAGCCGGCCGGGCCGCAGGTGGCGGGGTTTGGGAGCATAGCGATAGTCCTCGGGGGAGATCGAGAGGCTGTAGGGCCGCACCGGGGCCGAGGGACGGCTGCGCAGCAAGTGGACGGTAGGATCGGAGGTGCCCGACGGTGGTGGCAGTGGGTCCCGGTGGTCTTCCATTGACGGCGGCAGGCTGGTGGCACACAGCGGCAGCATGCAGAGGAATAGCAGGAGGCGGCAGTGGGGCCCCTGCATGGCGAGCTGTGCTGTGGGATGTGGCAGACAGCCACGTCCCCCGGGTTATCACTGCGTCCCGAGCACGGCCTTCCCCTTTTCCTTGGTTGCCGTCTGCCTGCCCACCCGCCCGCCTACGTGGGGATGCTATAATCCCTGCTGACATCAGGGGGTGGCAGGGCCTCCCACAGGGCCGAGGTGCGAGATGGGGCAGCAGGACCCCACTTCTGCCTCTTTTTTCCCCTCCGCATATCTCCACCTGTGGGAGAACAGCCTGCCATGTAGGGAAAGAATCCAACGCCGCCTCCTCCTCCTCCCCATCCTGCCCCATGGCTGTGCTTGAAGAGGCACTCAGGACCTCCCCAGCGAAGGGAAGCTGGTGGCTTTTGGTCTTGCTGAGAAAGGACCACCAAACCACACTCATTCCAAGCACAGGGACATGTCCCATCCCAGCAGGGTGGCTGGGAAGGGGTGAGAGGGCTGTGTGGGTTGCAGTTGTTTTTTGTGGGCTGTGCGGTTGTTTCTTGTCTCATCAGCCAGAGCACACGCTGTCCCAGGTGGTGATAACAAAGCTGGATGTCTGGAAGTGCCCCCACTGGACAGCCTGTCCTCCCTCTCCAGGGAGGGAAATGCTGGTGAGAGGTCAGACCTATGCTAGACAGAGAGCAAAACCTTCTTCACCCTCCATCCCCAGGGCTGAGATTTGACCTGCTCTGTGCTACCAGCACTTTTTGCCATGCTGCTAGCAATTATTAACAACTAAAAATAGCAACTATTTGCTCATTCTCCACAGGGTTTAGAAACATATCCCAAGGATGAGGGTAGGGGTCTGGCAGGCTGGGACATCCACGTTCCCGGGAAACGTTGGGAAATGCATCCCAGACACGTAGAGGTGGCAGATCTGTGGGATCCTGCCCACTTTCATCCTCCCGTTCTCACTGACCCCTGCTTCGTGGAAACAGCTGAACCCACAGGAAGGCTGGGAAGAGAGGAGTTAACTCCAAACCCAACCTCAGGGAGAGGGGAAAAAAAAATACAGAGAGAGATCAATGGATCAGCAGCTAGAGCAGAGGGAGGGAAAAGGAGCAGAGAGTGAGAGAGAATGTGCGAGGAGCTCCAGAGGGAGACAGCTGAGTGCGGGAGTGAGAAGAGGGAGAAGGGGGACAGGGGATGCAGCATAACGTCAGTCATTGCTGACAGCGCTGCTAGAAGAAACTGTCAGTGTCCCACAGCCTGCTGATGAAGGGCTGCCTCCTCCTCACTGCTGCTGCCCAGGCTTTTCTGGAGGTCTCCCCGGTGCAAGCGGAGAAGCTACAGGCCTTTCCTCGCAAAGGTGAGTGCCAGTTTAACCAATCCTCGAGATGAGCCCAGAGCTGCCCCACAGCCTACGTGCAAGGGGTGTGACCGGAGGGAGACTGCAGTCTTCTGCTTGTGCAAGAAGGTCCCACAGAGCTGGGACAGTGGAGCTGGGTGCTCACCAGTGGGGCAGAGGGGAGGGCAGAGGCAGGGTCGAGCTTTCAGTGCTGTATAGAATGTGCTGGGAAGAAGTGGCGTGAGCAGAGAGATGGGGGAGCGTGGGGTGAATGAGCTTACATGACCTAAAAAGAGTTAATTGCATGTCAACTGTTGCTAGATAACAGTGTCTTTCTGTCTTGACTTCTGCACAGCGAAGGACAATTTGTTCTAATGATAGCACAATAAGGCTAAAACTCGTTAGGAGATAGGGTGTTTGTGCTCCTTGTCTGTGTGTGGTGGTACTCAGTGCTGGAGGAAGTTTGGCAGCAAATCACAGCACCCTGCTCCTTGAGTTTTTGGGATAAATCACTCCTTTGTGCTGACAATCGTGCTGTGTTTTGGGCAGCTCTGAGGTCTGCCCCCCACCCTCTCCCACATCACAGGGAGATATGCAGAGCTGAGGAAAGAGCAGAGATCAATTGGAGAATGTGAATGAGTACTGATAGCAGCCGGGAACAAGATAGGACCCAGCAGCCAAATTCCCCTTGCCTGCACCATCCATAGGGTCAACAAAGCCCCAAATCCACAGACCAAACACATCCCACCTACTTTTCTCAGGGACCCTTTGAACTCTGAATCGAAAACACATTAAATATGATACAGGACATTGCAGATTGTTTTCTACACTGCCCACACAGTCAATTTAGCTACCACCATCCAGCCCATTACCTCCTATCAGCATCAGGATAACTGTCCTTAGTCACAAGTCCTCTGTGTAAAACAGCTGCTGCAAGAGGAACCGGGAGCAGTCACCTGTGGAGTGGAGATGGCATGCTTGTGAACGTGGCATGGTGCTTCTGCTGTAGAGTTCCTGCTGCTGGAGATGTCTCAGCTCCATGTTCAGTGTGTCCACCCCTCTCAAGCCCCCCCTTCCCGGTAATCTTGCAGCCCTGGCTAAGCCCAGCAGAGCATCAGCTGGGATGAAGACTTGAAATCCTGAGGTTTTGCAGCATACTGCATGTAGGAGGAATGTAGGGGAGGCCAAGTGGTGGAACAGGGAGTCTTCCAGTGGGCTGTCAGGTCGGCAGACACTGGTGGGACATGAATCCAGGCTGTCTCTCTCTACATGCAGGGCCCCACTATTGAATGGGGAGAGATGCCAGGGGGCTGGAATGCCTCATCTGACAGCCCGGAGCTGCGAGCTGCAGGGATCGTCGTGCCTGTCATCTTCTCCCTCATCTTTCTTCTGGGCACTGTGGGAAATGGATTGGTGTTGGCTGTGCTGCTGCGGAACGGACAAGTGAAGTACAACACCACCAACCTCTTCATCCTCAACCTGGCCATGGCTGACCTGTGTTTTATCATCTGCTGTGTCCCTTTCCAAGCCACTATTTACACCTTGGATGGATGGCTCTTTGGGGCCTTTGCCTGTAAAGCTGTACATTTTCTGATCTACCTCACCATGTATGCCAGCAGCTTCACCCTGGCTACAGTCTCCATTGACAGGCAAGTGTCCCCTCTATGTTGAGTTCCTCAGCTCAGGGACAACGTGTTTGCCTCTCTTGTGCTTAGAGGAAAGAGAAAGTTGTCTCTACCCTACTGGGTGTCCTGTAAGGAGCAGGTAGTATTACCCCAGTGGCAGGACCAGCAGATCCATCATCCTACTGTTACTCCACACCTCCCATACCTTCTCCCAGCTCCCAGCCAACCTCCTGGCCTAGTTACCCCGTCCTTTTTCTTCCTTGCTTGGGCCTAAGGATTGCAGGCATACATTCAGCCTCGTGTCCAGCCAAGAATGCCAAATCCCTAGGGAGGCAATGCACCAGAGGAGAAACAGGTAGCTCTCTGTGTCCTATTCTGACCCTCTTCCCTGATTAAAGAGGCATGTTGCTTGCCCTTCCCGAGCTAGAACAGCAATGCAGGCAGTAGAGATCCCAGATCCCATGTTGGGGTGACCCCATTCTCACCATAGTCCTCCTTCCCAAGTGGTGAGGAAGGGGAAAGATAGGTGGCTGCTTTGTGGGGCAGGAGGGTAATGAGACATCTCACCCACACTATGTTTGCTCTCCCCTTCCCCACCAGGTACCTGGCCATTCGCTATCCACTGAAATCCCGGGATCTCCGCACTACCCAGAATGCAGGAGCGGCCATCGTAGTGATCTGGTTGCTGTCACTACTCTTTGCAGGACCTTACCTCAGCTACTACCAGATTGTCCATTACCATGGGGTGCCCATCTGTGTCCCCGTCTGGGAGGACCAACGAAGAAAGATTCTGGACATCCTCACGTTTGTAGTTGGATACCTCTTACCCGTGACTGTAGTGAGCCTGGCATACGCCAGGACCATCAAGTTCCTGTGGACCTCTGTAGACCCCATAGAGAGGATCTCAGAGTCCCGGAAAGCCAAGCGTAAGGTCACCAAGATGATTGTGGCTGTGGCCATCCTGTTCTGCCTCTGCTGGCTCCCGCACCATCTAGTTATCCTATGCTTCTGGTTTGGCCACTTCCCCTTCAACCGAGCCACTTACGCCTGCCGCCTGGCATCCCACTGCCTTTCATATGCCAACTCCTGCCTCAACCCTATCGTTTATGCTCTTGTCTCCAAGCATTTCCGAAAGCGTTTCAAGCAGGTCTTCACCTGCCTCTTCTTCCAGAGCAAGAACAGGAAGAGGAGAATCGGAAATAAAGTCCATATGGTCACTGTGGGCAAAGGTTTCACTAACAGCACTGGAGGCTTCTGTGGAGGCAGCACTGAGCTGACTCAGGTCCCAAAGGAGAACACTAGGAAGGGAGACCCTGAAGTTGCCAGCCATGACAGGGCATGGACTCCCCAGCTACAAGAAGTTCAGAAGGAGCTGCTGGAGGAGGAAAGCTTGGTAACAGCTGGCCATCCCCTAGCCAAGACCCCTCCAAGAAGTCCTCGAGAGTGTGTGGCTGTTGATTACAAATGAACAAATGCATACAATCCACCATACTCATACAGAGCAGAGGGATGTGTTAATGTCATGCCAATTTCTCATGGTCTGGGGGCAGTCCAAGTCCACCTCCCCTTCTCGGGCTCCTGCATCCAGATCAGAGAGGGGCATTGCACTTTACCACACTGAACCTGTGCCAGCTGCTTGATTGCACAACCTCTGCAGCACCCACTGGTCATACATCAGTGATACCACCATGCCGCAGCAAGTGAAGAACTGAAGGGCTTGTGTGCTGATGTGTCTGTGTGCCCTCCCTGTGCATCCATGGCTTCTCTGTAGCCCAAGGGGGAAAGGACTGTCAATCCAGTTTCTTCCCTTGGCCCTGCCCTTCCAGAAGTACTCTTCCTAAAGCTCTGCCCCTACTTGGCTTTTGCTCTTGCAAGCAGATCCTGCAAGACACTGTCCACTTCCTCGTGCTCTTTGTAGTTCTGAAATGTTTCCTTGTGGTTATTCTCAGCTCTTCCTAAGCAACTAATCCTTCTCCCACTGCATTGTTCCACCTAATTAATCTCTGCTTAATTTCCATTTGCCTTTTACAAATTCCTGAAGGACTACTGCCTCCTCTTGGTTCTTTGTGCAGAGTTTCACCCCTTTCTTCAGGGGCTGTTGCTCTCTGAGTGGTGATGTAACTCAGCAGTATTAGCCCTGTCTGTGTGTTTTACTGACTTGGCAAGATATTCTTTTCCACAAAATGAAAATCGTAGTTGCACCTGTGTGCACTTGGCTCAGTCTTAGATCTTCAGTGTTCCTCTCTATGTGATGAAGTAATATTCCAGGAGGGTGCAAAGCCACCACCACTCAGCGAGTTGGAACACCTTCCTCTGCATTCAGCACTGCAGAACTGCTGTGGGACTGATGTATGGTATGGCAGCGTGTCTTCCCAGTCCTGACCCTGGGAAGAATGGGAATTGCTTTGGGGACGGGAGGGCAAGAGATCATGTTCACTGGAGAGTACTGGAATTTCTCAATTTCTTGACCTGAATAAATCCCAACAATTTCCTTGCCTGATAAGTTTGATGTGTGCTGAATGCAAACTGCCAGTGCAGCGTGGACTGCTGGAGACTGTATGAACTGCTGGGAGTCCTTCATGGAGACAGAAAGCAGTGGTGAGATGGTAGGGCAGAGGGCAAGGAGCAGAAGGGAGGACTAGCAGGCACACAGCAAGTGTGTGCATGGAGATAGCCCTCCCAGCAAAGCCCTGTGGAAGGAGATGTGAGGACCAAATGCTGTGGCAGACTCTGTAGGCTGTGGGAAGTCTGCAGGGAGCACTCTGCTCACTTCATAGCTAATTCATACAGAGGGAGTAACGCTGGGAGCCCCAGCTGGTAGAGAGGAGCCATTTACTGCCAGCTCCCTGTGCCAAATGCTAGATCACTGGAGGCAGTGCAGTCCAGTCAGCACTGTCCTGAGCTGCAGTCACACTGTCCTTCCTTGCCCTCGTGCACACGGGGTCCTTTGATAAGCAGCTGGAAGCTGCAGTGTTAGGTGAAGAGCTGCAAGTCCCACACTTGTCCTCAGACAGTTGCAGAGGTATGGGTGCAATATGGCAGGGATGGAGGGATGTGCAACAAGGGGAACACAGCTCTGCAGAGCCCTGCTGTGCACAAGTCACGCAGCAGAACTACAGGTCTTCCTTATCCCCCTCCTCTTGCCATCCCCTACTTCTGCTTGCATGAATCTCCCCTTATTGCTTGCCCTGCTCGCTCGTCATATTCCCAGGCGACGTGGCACTTCAGCGTTTGCTGACGTTGTTGTACAGCTCAGCAGCAAGGACGTCCCTCTCCCCATGCTGGAGTCAACTCGATTGCTGCACTAGGGATGGTTTTTCTTTTCATACTCAAGCACTTGATGCTGTTTTCTGCACCTTGAACCTCCCACGCCTCTCATCGTGCTGGAATATCTGCATTGTTTCTAGAACTGTGGCTGCATTACACAGCTCAAAGCACTGGAGAGAGAAGGGAACAGAGTTCGGGAGCACTGATGTGCTGACTTCTGTTCCCTTCTAATTAAGGGTGAAGCCTAAATAACGTGGGATGAAGAGGACAGGGGAAACCTGTGGAGAAGGTGCATTTGGCACAGCAAACCTCTCAAGCCCTAGCTCCCATTCATTTGTACTGTCTGGACCCAAGAGCCTGCGTTTTTGGAGAGCACGTGAGCAGGAGGCCTGATAGCCAAGAGGGAATTCCAGTCTGCCCAGTAACAACACGCAAAGCTCCAACTGGTCCAACAGCTTAAAGGCAGAGGCAAATAAAAGGTGTTATGCCCTTGATATGAAGCTGTCACTAATTAAGGGCAAAGGAGCTCAAATGCTGTTCTCATCACAGCCTCCCCTACAGACTGATTAGCAATCATCACTCTCTGCTCCCAGCTTTTCAACTTAATGATTATTTGCTGTTGCTGAGACTGATGAGCTTGGCTTTAAATTTGCGGGGGCTGCCACACCTGGGATGTGCTGAACATAGGGCAGCAGGGATGGGAGCAGGGAGGGCAGATCCAATGGAAGAAAGGAAAGGATGGTGGAAAAGCCCCTGGGTGAGGTGCTATTTCACACATCTCCTTTATCAGCTTCCTTATCAAAACTGCTGACTCTCCCACCTTGTCATCCAGTGACGCTGAGCTGCCTGGGGCTGCTCTCCCACGCTGCCCTGGTGCAGTGTACAAAGAAGGCATCTTACTGCCAGTACCATTCTGTGATGGAGGAGATGAAATTCGTCTCATTGAATGAGCGGAGGAAGCAGATGAAAGGCTGGAAGGTTTGCAGGGATGCTTCATGGGGCTTCCTTAGCAGCGCAGAGGATAATTACTGTGATGGATTTGGAGTCTGCTAGAAAGGCAAAACTGAAGGAAGTAATGGAGTTCAGATGCTGGCTCGATACCCTGGAGCCTAATTATCTCAACTGCTGAAGACTGAAAGGCAACAGACTCTTGGTGCTTGTGTATGCCGCAGCACACTTTGCATTCACCAACATGGGCAAGCAGCTGCTGCAGAGAAAGGCCTTTTGCTTAACAACATCCATGATGCTTTTACTGGGAGGTTTATACACAGCTATTGCTTCTTTTGTGAGCCCCCATATGCTTGGAAGAGCCAGATCCTCCTCCTGGCTGGTTTTGTCTGCATCTTACAGCACGAGCACTCTGTGCAAGGCTGCAGGGCTGGCGAGGTCACTGCTGGGCTCAGTGGCTGCGGGTTCAGCATGTCACTGCAGAGCTATGCCGTGAATGGAGAGGGAAATGGAACGTATGTGGATGGCTGGCAGTGGAGAGCAAGACCTTGGGTCAAGTCCTGTCTGCCAGAGAATGCTGAAACCGTGGCCCAGAGAGGGACCTAAAACACTGCACTTAGCAAGGGAAAAGGGGAGGCTGGACCAAGTGCAGTGTCAGTGTAAACAGCAGAGGGAAGACAGTGGTGGTGTCTGCATTGTTACTGCAACAGATGCCTCTGGAATAGACTGAAAGCAAGGGGAATACTGCTGCCTGCAGCACCCCCATCTTTCTATTCCAGGCGTGCAGCCAAGAGCAGTCATGAAAAACTCTGGCACCAGGCAAAACAAAGACTCGAAGAGTTGAGGACAACAATGCCCTGAGCACTCAAGCTAAAAGCTTAGCTCTGAATCTCAGCTAAGAGTGTCCCTGGTTGCAAGGAAAGCTTCCAAGCTGCATCTAGTTTGCAGACATCATCAGCAGCCAAGGCAACTGCAACGATAAGAGCACCCCAGCCGCCTGCTCCTTGGCACCTTAATGGTCTCCTCAGCAACAAAGCTGTTGACTGGAATAGCGTTGACTGCCAAGTGTTATGTGGACACCAAGCTGAGGCTGATGCAGTGAATGGCAGAACAGGACAGGTTGGCCAGAGGTCACCTGCTCCTCACCCAGGGGCCGCATTAGCAACCCCCTGCCCAGGTGTTGAGGGGCTGAGGTGCTGGGAAGTAACAGCTCTTCACAGTGCAGCCACTTTTCTGGGCACAGGGCAAGGCATGGGAGCAACCACCTTCTCCCCACCAGCTCCATACATACACAGGAGCACAGACCAGGCAAGGCTGCCTTCCCTCTTTGCAAAACACACCACCTCCCAGCTAGATGCAATCTCCCCTGAGATTCTCTTTCTCTCTGTACAGTATCACAGCAACTAACTAGAATTTAAGTTTGGATTTCCTGACTGTGGGAGCCCAGATCAGAAGGTGAGTCAGCAGCTGTGTACCTTGGTCTGCAAACAGACTAGTGTTTGAATTCAAACAGTTCTGTGTTGTCACTTCCAATTTCAGTACTGCAATGGGGAGTAGCAGCTACTGAACCCGATGCTGTGCCCAGGGCCTGGAACATCACTGGTAAAGAGGAATGAGCTGTTCTGAAAAGACAGCTGGACAGGGAGTTCAAAAAAGGCTGACAGGATTTTATTGAAGTCTGAAATACAAAAAAGGTCAGATTGTCTCCCACCCCCTCACTACCCTTCCCATCCAGCACATCATCACAAAGTACCAGCGTTCACAGTGACAGCCCCAGCAGGCACAGCTTCCAGCCCCCCTAGAACGATGTACATTCTGATATCAGCTTTGAAGAAGGAGGCCCAGTTAGCCTCCTCCTGGGTAAGAGGCCAGATATCAGAGAACACATCTCTGAAGGACGATCCAAGCAGTGGCTGTTAATACATTTAAGCTGAATCCTGAAGAACTGACACTCCAAAGCAGCAATTCCTAAGCTGTGGGGTGAGCATCACTACCAGCACATCGTATCGTTTAGGTGGGAACTGCGGCATGTTTTCTTGTCGCCGTGCTTCAAAACAAAACTGCCACGTCTTTGTTACTAACCACAGCAGGGCAAAGAGAGTAGCAGCAAGGGCAACTCCCGGCATCCCTTCATCGCTGCATCTCTCCGGGCTCCCAGCAGAGGTCGTTACTCACTCCTCAGGCTGAACTTCAGACACTGGAGCAGCGTATCTCCATCAGCAAGAAGCACAGGGTGGGTGGCAGTCAGTTCTGCGTTTGGTGCTGCTAAGGCAGCCACAAATCCACTTCTACCGCAGCCCAGCGATGCATGGGCACCTCCTATTGCTACTGGACCTCTGGCCTGAAGCAGCCAGTGGGAGGAAACAGAAACGTCACTTAGGATGACTTTGGTGGGTTTTGTTTTCCAAATAAAATGTAGATGTGTCCCTAAAACTGCGCTAGGATTAAGTCATTCCCTAATCCTTATCGTTGCACCAGGGTAGCTCTGACCAGATGCCTACCTGGGTCTTCTTCACAAGTGTTTCACTCTGTGATTTAAGCACTGCCTTTCAGCTGTGTTTCAAAAACCAGAGGAACCCGTTAGTCTGATTAAAAACATTGTATCCCATGCCTAACTGGCCAGATACTCCGGGGAAGTTGAGGATTAAGTCTCGGTGCATGCTTCTTAAGGCAGTATGTTTGCTCAGCTGCTACCACACAGAATTAAGTATGTGTTATTCCTATAGCACAAAGCCTTCTGCTGTCCAAGACGCCCACTTCCCACCCTCCCCATGCAGTTTAGTACTGCAGCGGTGGCAAACGATGCACTCCAAGCAGATAGATCTGCAACGCTGGCGATTATCCGTGGCATTAGCCACCACCTACACCAAACTGGAGTACTAAGGAGAAGGCAGAATACCTCTGCTCTTGGAAGAGGTACCCTATTCAGTGCCAGCCTATTTTATGGTTATTTTTTTCCCCAAAAGTCTCAGCTGCAGCACTCTCTTGTCCAAATCCTACCGCCTCCTCGTGGCGGCACCCCTCAGGGCCTGCAATGTTTGTTCAGCGATCCGGGATGTAGGCCTTCTTCTCTAAGGCTTCTCCTTCTGGATCAGAGAGATGACTTGGAAGCCTGTTACCTCTTCTCCATCTGCATCTGCAGGCTGAGCGATGTGAAGCTGGCCAGGAGGTCTGTAACCTCGTCCACCTGTCAGAAGAATGCAGTTGGCCATCAGGCACAGGAATGCAGCTGTCCAGCACCACAGAAGAAACTCCCCATGCAGCAAAGACCGCTCTTCTACCAGGAAGCTGAGTGTTATGCTACAAATCCTCCTGGTTCCACCATCTTGCTCAAAGTTGTTCTAATCTAAGGCAAAAGGAGCTTTTCCCCCTTCCTCAGAGGCTGATGCTGGAACTCTACCTCAGGCAATACAGCCAGCCCTTAACAGAAGTGTGCTGACGCATTACCCAGAACTCAACAATGCCTACTCCTGCTGCCTTCCGACCTTATAATGATTTGTGCCCTCTGTCGATTCAATCTTCAACCTCTCTGCTGAGCTGCTAGGCACAGTAACGCTTTCTGCATTTCTAATCCCAAACAAAGGAGTCATTATCCACCCTGGCTACTTCACCCAGCAACAACACATCCATAAGCACGTCTTCAATGTCACCCTGTTTACGTACCTGAATTCTCCTGAACACAGAAGTCACACCAGAAATAGGTAACTCAGGGTAGCTCAGCACCACCTACCTGCTCCTTTGTGCTGGTCCTCTGTAGTTTAGAGCAGAGGTCATCCAACTGTTCCTTTTGCTCATGCCTTCCCAGACGGTCCAGGTATTCCCGCAACATCTGGATAATCTGAAGCCAACAGCCATAAGAGGAAACATCAGACAGCAGCATCAGGCTGGGATGCTTTTAGGGAGAACAGCTAAACTGCCAAGCACTGCCTTGATGCAAAGGCACGTGGCAGAGTATGTGATCCATAGAAAAGAGCACATGTAAAGCAACTGGAGAGCACTAAAGCATTTATCAGAGGCTAGGGAGTCACCAGAGGTGACATCCATAGGCAGACCAATTAGGATCCCTGTGAATGGATTTAGAACTGGAAAGAGAGACAAGCTCAGCTGAAAAAGTACAAAGTTTAGGCTTGCCAAGAAAGCACCAAGCTTTTCTTCATGGCCAGCTCTCTTCCCTCACTGTGTAAAGCAGGGACTACCCTCTCCTGCAGGATCTGCTTGTGCACAAAGAATGAAAGTCCTTCTGGCTGTTCTACAGCTCCTGAAGCAAAACCCACACCTCACATACATGAGGCAGCACTGTGACTACTTTCCTCTTCCATGCCCCCTTATGGGAACTGTTGAATCACAGCCTGAACCACTGACTGATCACCTGAGGAGCACAGGTGAAGGCAATGCACTGTGTGACTGGAAGGGGTGGAGTCTGGCTCCACCTCTCCCAGACCCCATTTAAGGGCTGACCAGGACTAGGGAAGATCTCTTGTTGGAGATCCCTCCTGTGTGGAGTTCCAGGCAAGCCTCAACCTTCAGTGACAGGTGAGCCCTTCCTAATTTTTCATTATTTTTTTCATTATTTCCTAATTTGTCTTTATGCTATCTGGATAATCCATCCAAAAACAGACAGTCCATCTTTGTTGTATTGTGTAGGTACTATTCATTCAGGGTATTCACCCTACAGCCCCACATATGAGAACAGTGCAGACTGCACTAAGAGTGCCCCACAAAATAGAGCCCCTGCTGAAATGTGCATACTACAGCTACAGCTCCATGCTGTGGCTCCTCTCCTGCCACAAGGCATCTGTCTTACATGGTTGCTGAAGAAAAGAGAGTGCTCCGCACAGACTGAGAAGTAAAACATCAAATGCTTGGCCTACCACAGCCAAGAGAGGACGTACAAAAAATCCAGAGCATAGCTGCAGAAATGAATGTCTCTGAAAACAGAAGGAAAAAGCCAAACTTTCCCTGGATAAGCTAAAAGCCTCAACATGTATTTAAAACAGCTGCTAAATGATCCTTAACTGAATGGGTACAGGAGACTGTCAGCAGCTGTAGAGCCTCACCAGAACATGGGGCTGTTTCTTTTACCTGTTTCACTTCAAGGCGCACGGCCTCCAGGCTGTGGGAGATTCCTTCCTGTAAGATGTTTAACTTTGACTTAGCGAGGTGCAGTGGTGTTCTGCCAGCTCGATCCAGGGCATCGACTCTGGCCCCTGCAAATGCATGGGGAAGGGCAGAAAAGGGAGGTTTGTACTAAAGACTTACGGTCCCCGGGGAAGGGGCAGGAAAGGGACAGGTAGTAATCATTATATGGAAATGTTACCTCCGCGCAGCAGCGTGGTGATGACAGGAACATGGTTCGTGCAGGCAGCTGGGGAGGGAAAACACAGGGCACACAACTCAGAGGTACTAGTGAACAACTAAGGAGCTTCTGCTCAAGTACAGAGCTCATCACCTCCCAAGAGACATTTTTCCCCATAGGAAAGGGGAACAGCCCCACTCTTAAGCATGTATCATGCTCGGGCCTGGGTGCTTTTGCTAGAACACATTTCACACTCCTCAGGGCTGGCAAGGAAATGGATTTTCTCTAACTCTGACCCTTAATTCTTCCTGAGAGACTAAGCGAATAAAATCCTAAGAATCGTAAATCCTAAACTCTGGGGATGCATAGTGTGATGCACAGCGAAAAGGAAGGTGCACAGGAACTACAGAATGCAGTGGTCCTTGTTTCTCTGCGTGCAAAGCTCATCTGACTGACACTTACCCAAGTGTAAGGGAGTGTTTCCCAGCCCATCTCTCTGATTTGGGTCAGCCCCATGATCCAGAAGCAGTTGCACTGGAAGCAATAACACAGAGCCATGTTAACTCCTTCCCTCTGCACCACGGATAGCACCTTACTGGTGTAAGAAGCCTCGTTTGGCAGCACATTTCTGTGCCACAGGTCCATGTGACAGCCAGTTCACACAGTGAGGAAATGAAACAATAAAGAACATCCCCTGAAATATCTGCTGGATGATCAAAGATCCCCTTCCCACTCACCAATGTGATCGTTGCCATTGCAGGAGGCAAAGTGCAGGGCTGTCCGTCCTTTGTCATCCGCAGCACAGGGGTCAGCTCCATCCTCCAGGAGTTGCTGCACTGACAGTGCCAAGGAGGAAAAGGATGTAGGTAAGTTGAAAGGACGCCTGATCAGAAAGGGGTGATGCTACTAGCTCTTCTGCAGGTAAATATGGACAGTACAGAGAAGTAAAGAGAGTCACAGAGAGGCCATGAATCGCTGTGAAAGGCAGAAATGAGGCTGGCCCGGGCTCTTAGCTGTGTCACACCATGTCATTCATCACACAGGGTATGGTTTAGAATCATAGAACTGCAGAATATCTTGAACTGGAAGGGATCCAGAAGGATCATAGAGTTCAACTCCTGGCTCTGCTCAAGACCAACCAGAAATCAGACCAAATGTCTGAAATCAGATAGGCTTGGAGCATCACAACTTTTTCATCTTGCCACAGGACCACTTTCCTGCTGCTGACGAGTGGGGAAAAGTCACATACCAAAAAGCAGGAATGAGAGCAGATGGTTAATTTACCCTGAGGCAGTTGGATGACCAGCACTACGAACTCGCTGCACTGAAAAAAATCAATGTTACAATCAGTCTCACTCTGCTCAGAGAACAGAACAAAAGGCTCGAGAAATTCAACTTGTAGATCTGCAGCACCTAAAGCGCTGTTTCTGCAAACTGCCTGCACCTCCCTCCTCTTTGATCTCTGCAAGAAGTAAAGGGCTTTGACAAAGTGCCCTTCCAGGGAGCGGCCCCGTGTCAGGTTGCCCGAGGTCTCACCTGTGTCCAGGTCATTGCCATTGGCAGCCTCGCGCAGCCTCTTTAGAGCTGTGGAGGAAAGAAAGCCGTTACTGGGAAGCGCGGAGGAGGAAGGGGAGGAAGGGCAGGCCGTTCCCACTCACCGTGGCTCTCCTTGCCCGTAGGCCCCAGGCGGCGGTGGAGGCGGGCAGCCCTGCGCAGGCGGCGGGCCGGGATCTTGCCGGCGGGCTCCTCCCGCTGCCATAGGACGTGCAGGTAGCCGAGGGGCCCTCCCGCCGCCCCTCCCAGCCCCGGCTCCGACTCCGTTCCCGCAGCGGCCTCGGCCGCGGCCCCGCCACCGCCCTCCATTCCCTCACGGGCCGGGCCGGGCCCCGCAGGGTGCGAGGAGAGGGGCGGGAAGGGTCGTCGCTATAGCGACCGTTCGCTCGACCAATCAGAGCCGCCTCAGCTCAGCGGGTGCAACCAATGGGATGGAAAGGAGGCGGAAAAAGAGGCAGCGCCTAAGGATGAGATGACGGGCGGGCAGGCTGTCCAATCAAAGAAAGGAGCCTCCGACGACAGGCAGTTATTTCAACCAATAGAAAGGCAAAACGGCGCTACCACCGCTTGCAGCCTTTTCCGGCAGGCCGCCTGCAGCGTGCTGCTTGGTCCCGCCCTCTCTTCCTGTCTTTGCAGGGGCCGCGGCGCGCCATGGCCTACCCGGGGGAGGACTACGACAACGATGTGCGGGCGGGTGTGGGGGGCTGGGCTGGGCTGGGCTGGCTCTGCGGGTCGCGTTCGGGCTCGTCGCGGTTAACCTCGCCGCCTCGTCTCTCCACAGGCCGCCTACGACCCGTACGCTTACTCCAACGACTATGACATGCACACGGGTGAGTGCACGCCTGGGCCTCCCCGCGGGGCGTGGGGCTGCAGGCCTCGCGCCCGCACTGCGTCTCTCTCTCTTCCCTCAGGAGACCCGAAGCAGGACCTGGCCTACGAGCGGCAGTACGAGCAGCAGACCTACCAGGTGATCCCCGAGGTGATCAAGAACTTCATCCAGTATTTCCACAAGACCGTGTCCGACCTCATCGACCAGAAGGTGTACGAGCTCCAGGCCAGCCGTGTCTCCAGCGATGTCATTGACCAGAAGGTGTATGAGATCCAGGACATCTATGAGAACAGGTGCAGGGCTGCTCTCGCAGGGAGGGGGAGCACTGCTTAGAATCTGATGAAAATACTCCTGGACCATAAAAGGCAACGCTGGCATTCTTGTTCCAAACCTTAAACTTTTTTAAACTAGTCTGAGGCGTCGGTTGATTACTGAAAGAAAGAAAAAAGTTATATTTCTGGGCTACTAGTCTAACATAAATCAGTGTGGATTGTGACCTGCCTGAAAGAAAATACTGGTCTTGTGTGTTGGCAGCAAAAAGTGACCTCCATAGTGGCAGTTAGATATCTTACTTAGATGCTGTAGTGATGGACGTGCTTTAGTGTGAAATATTGGTGATAGATGGACTGTCTGTTGAACTGCATGATCTTAGAGGTCTTTTCCAACATAAGTGATTCTGTGATCTCTGCGGATAGTCCTGCTCTTGTAGCTGTGTTACCTCATCATAAAGAGAATACGAGTGTTAACATGCAACCATTCCATGCTTAAAGGCTACACCCCAGCACGGGAGAAATGTGGAGCTGTTGGAGAGGGTCTAGAGGATAGGCAAAAGGTGCTCAGAGGGCTGAAGCACCTCTCCTCTGAAGAAAGGGTGTGAGAGCTGGGCTTGTTCTGCCCGGAGAAGAGAAGGCTGTGGGGAAACCTCATTACGGCCTTCTAGTACCTGGGGGAAGCTTATAAACAGGAGGAAAATCAACTTTTAACATGGATAGATAGTGGTAGGATGAGGAGGAACAGTTTTAAACCAAAAGTGGGAAAATTTAGATTAGCTGTCAGGAATTATTCACTGAGAGGTGAGTATGGCTCTGAAACAGGCAGCCCAGAGAGGTCCTGGATGCCCAATCCCTACAAATGTTTGAGGCTAGGCTGGATAGGGCCCACTGCAGTTTGGTTTAGTAACTGATTTAGTGTCTGCCAACCCTGCTGCAAACTAGATTTAAGGTTCCTTCCAACCCAAACCATTCTATAATCAATTTTTTAACTCCTTTGTTTGCTTTTCTCATTCTTTGCTTCAACATTGGTGCTAGTAAAGGGAGACAGTGTTGATCTATCAAGACCAGTTCCTCTCTTGATGTCTTAACTCCAGTTCTCTGGTACTGAGAAACATTTTTTCATGCCACACGTCTTTTCTTTCAGCTGGACAAAGCTGACAGAAAGGTTTTTCAAGAACACCCCATGGCCGGAGGCAGAGGCCATTGCCCCCCAGGTTGGAAATGGTAAGCATTTTTTCCACTTTGTTTCCTCATCAGAGAATGAAGGAATGAAATCATGTTTGATAGATTAGTGAGCTGGTGAATGGTTTTTATGATTCATTAGTCACTCATCTTTGTTTATGTGGCAGCTCCTTCTGTAGATGCCTGTCAGAAAGTCATATGAGTGAAGCATCCTCTTGTACTTGTCTGTGTAGCAGTGGTGGTAGGAGCACCACCAGTGCCTCAGAGATCCATTGCCTGAACCTTATGGTTTGCTGATGTCCAGTTCTCTAATCTTTTCCAGATGCAGTTTTCCTCATCCTGTACAAGGAGCTGTATTATAGGCATATCTATGCCAAAGTCAGCGTGAGTATTTGCACTGTTTGTTTTGGTTATGCTTGGCTCCTCTGCCAGGCTGCCACTGCAGCATCAGTGGTTCTCTAAGTTTTGCAAGACAGTACTGAATAGGCATATGAGGTACCAGTCAGGTTACTATTAGGGACGTTTAAAATTCTTGCCTTTTGTCAGCTTAATAAAGATATGCTGATTTCTGAAAAGCAAGACTTGTCAGTCTTCTGTGTTGTCTCCCCAGCCTTGGTTATGGGTGGTGAGTAATTACATTGTGACTGTATACATATGTGTAAAAAATATATAAGTAGAACAGGAAAATGCAACAGAAGCTGTTTTAGTAAATATTATTTTTTCTCAACCCACAAGTTTTGTTTTGTTTCCAGTTCTCTGGTTATTTTTTCCTGGCTCTTTATTTGTTCTTCAGACTAGCAGGTGTGTGAGGGGGGTGCCACAAGAGGAGTCTGCATTGTTTGCAATTGAAAGACCATGAGGGGTCAGAGCCCCTTATGGAGAGGGAAGCACGAGCACCACAAAGGATATAGGAGAAGAAAACAGAAGGAGTAGTGGTCTATAAAACAAACAAACAAAAAAACACCACAGTTCTTTCCCTTAAAAAGGCTTATTTGAAGTCAGTAGGAAAGTCAAAGTAGTTCTTGGCTGTAAAAAAGGACAGGTGTGTGACTTGCAGGGTGAGTGAGTAATAATTGCACTTCTGGCTTGGACCAGAGGGTGGAGAGATGGGTTAATGCAGGAGTCTTTTTGAAGTTCCCAAATCAAAGGCTCACTACAACAGGTGAGACTGGTTGCTTGAATTGTTTTACAGGAGGTTCCCAAGCTGCCTGTGGGGTGTCTACAGTCTAAACAAGCTAATTCTAGGAAGACTGACTCCAAAAGGTCTTCCAACGCGTTTAAAGCTAATTCTTTATGCAGAATGTGATGAAGCACTGGCATAGGCTGCCTACAGAAGCTGTGGTGCCCCATCCTTGGGGGTGCTCAAGGCCAGGTTGGCTGGAGCCCTGGGCAGCCTGGGCTGGTGGCTGGCAGCCCTGCCCACAGCAAGGTTCTTTAAGGCCCAAGCTATTCTGTGATTCTGTGATATTGTCTAGAGGCAGCAGCACTGTCAGGCCTTTCGTGAGGGGAGGAGGACAAGAAGCTGTGGAAGTTAATAGGCAGTTCTTAAGTCTGGCAGCAGAGAGAGTAGGAAAAGAAAACTTAAAGCATTCTATTCACATGAGACTTCATTGCTCAGTGGTACTAGAAGCTGGCTGGACTTGAGAAAGCAGCCTTCTTTTACTGGACAATAGTGAGACAATTTCATGCTTTCTGGGTGGTGTTAGTGGTTAGTGAACGACTGAATATTGGCTCTGATGTCACCTGAACGGACCTATTGCTGTGACTGTTGACTGTCCTTCATATGCTATTGCCTATAAACTTGGTCTTGCTGTGCTTCAGACTAAATGGACTGTACTGTCTTCTCCTTGCAGGGGGGGCCCACTCTGGAGCAGAGATTTGAATCCTACTACAACTACTGCAATCTTTTCAACTACATCCTCAGTGAGTTGCTCCAATTAATTTTCGGTTTGTGAATTTTGGGAAAGAGTGAATGCAGAGGATAAAGACTGAGGAAGGCAGAGAAACTGAAACATTACTTATTTATAGATCACATGCAGATAAGTGGTATTTAAGTTTTCCATATGTTTAAGTTTACAGAATGAAGAGCACTTCACATCCACATGTTTGAAAACCACAAAAAGCTCAAATACTTTACAGTACTTTCTGAAAAGCCCTAAAAAAAATCCTTACCTTTCTGTCTCGCTGAGAATTTTCACTTAGAGCTTCATTTTGCTTTCTGATAGAAGTTAGGTACTTATGATGGTGTTTCACAGCTGCTTTTACTGTTCTGGACTCCACTTGGGGCAAATTAAGGCGCCCTGTCAGTCTTGCAGCGAAAAGAGTGGTTGGAATAGACCCCTGCAATTTTTGTGCAGCTTCCAAGAATCACTGCTGTTGAGTAGTCATGTTTTAGAGATCAACTCAATACACACTCATATTCTTCAAAAATAAAGGCACCTGAGGTAGGTAGAGCTACATATTGACTTCCTGCCGGAAGCTTCATTCATCTGCTGCTGCATTTCCGATTTGCAAAGATTCTGGTTTTCTTGACTTTTTGTTCCTCCAATTCTGCCACTGAAATAATTAAGCCTCTCATCTGTTACTGATGCTCTTCTGTAGATGCTGATGGCCCTGCTCCTTTGGAACTGCCCAACCAGTGGCTCTGGGACATCATCGATGAATTCATATACCAGGTATGTGACTCTAAGACTCAGGTATTTTTGGGTAGCCTTGTGTGCTATTGAATGTTCAGTCTTCTCTGTGAGGCTCGTATTTGCAAATCAAAGAACTTGGGTGAGTGCTGTTATTTGTGGGTCACAAAGTAGTTGTATATGTACAGGTTTTTTAAGTTACTGAGGGCTGTCTGGGGAGTCTTGGACTGATCCTGATACTTCTGTTTCAGTTATTGCTTAGCATTGTTTTGGTTTGGTTTGTTTTTTAAACTCAGCTTCATTTCTGCCTAGTTTGTACAAGGCAGCTGACTGAAACGTGTTATAATTGCAAATACTATATTATACAAGCTTTCTTGTGTTCAGTGGTTTGACTTTAGTTTTGTATTTCTTAGTAATGACTTGGTTGTTCTCCTTGTTACCTCTGTAGACATCAAATGTGTACTTAGTTGCCTGCCCTAATTGGTTCACTTGGTTCTGTTTTCTGGCCTTTTCTCTCAGATTGCCTCTACCCAGTATCAAATATTCTCTAGGTGCTTTAATAGTGGAACAATTTACCATTTTAATTGCCAGGTGATCTCAAATTAACCTCTTTTTCCATGTGACTTGGAGCTTGTTGTGCTGCATTTGTGTGATTGACAAGTCTAGTGCGCTTAGAAGAGCATCTCCAGGCTATCCCCTCACCACCAAATCTGCTCTTTCCCCACAGTTCCAATCTTTCAGCCAGTACCGCTGCAAGACAGCCAAGAAATCTGAAGAAGAAATAGATTTCCTTCGATCCAACCCCAAGATCTGGAATGTGCACAGTGTCCTTAATGTGTTGCATTCTCTGGTGGACAAATCCAACATCAACCGACAGCTAGAGGTCTATACAAGTGGAGGTGAGGTAGCTGGCTGAGGTTGGTTTCTGTGCTGCCTTGCTTTGATTTGACCAAACTCTCGTAGTTTTGTCTGGGAGCTGAATTAAACCCTTAGTGATTGGGTGGGTTAACTGGGAAGAGGTTCTGCAAACCTTATGTGGAAAATGCTGATGATCACGTTGGAGGTCGTGCTCCTTTTGCCTATGAAGAAGGAAGAGCTTGCTGCTTTGGAGGACTGCATCATGGTTTGTTGTTTTTCTCCCTAGGTGATCCTGAAAGTGTGGCTGGTGAGTATGGTCGCCACTCCCTCTACAAGATGCTGGGCTATTTCAGTCTGGTTGGGCTGCTGCGTCTGCACTCTCTGCTGGGGGATTACTACCAAGCTATCAAGGTTCTGGAGAACATTGAGCTCAACAAGAAGGTAATAAGATATATTGTAAACATCCCACTGTCGTTTTCCAAATGCTTTTGTTCAAATAGGCTCCTGAAAGATTGCTTTAATGAATAGTACAGCTGAGGAGCTGTTTGTAGCTGTCGCAGTTGTCAGGATTTTGTTTATAGGATCAGCTGGAAGAAGTGTCTGGTTCCACTGTTGTGTATGCTGAATGCAGCTGGAGCTTTGGCACTGAGTCAAGCCATATGATAATGACTGTTGCTGTTGTAGCACATATGCCCAGTTCTATAGGAGGTTTGTTTGCTGTGTTATGCAAGGCACTGTAATGGGGAGTATTATTTGAACTGTAAATGAAAGCACAGTACTAGCAGGATACATAACTCCCACCTTGTTCTGTGGCTCATTTTGTTATTTTTGACTGTTCTTACTGAACACTCCTACCTTGCATGTGTTTGCCCTAGATATAGGCGTGACTGCAGTGGTTAATAAAAGTCCAGCTGCCCAAGGCTTGGAGTGAAGTGGCAAGAATGGGAATTGAACAAAGCAATGTTATGCACAGTGCAAGAGTCCTCTTGCAGAAGGCTGAAACTGGGAAACGTAGGCAGAATGATCTGCTTATTAAGGCAATGAGGAAACTACTGCAGGGATGAGTGTGAAGGGATGTATCCTGTGATATGTGAGAATGGACTAAAGGCTGAGCTGTCCAGGCCAAAGGTGATTGTCTTCCCTCTAAAACTGTCTGTTGCTTCATCCTTCTCAGAGCATGTACTCTCGGGTGCCGGAGTGCCAAGTGACCACTTACTACTACGTGGGCTTTGCATACCTCATGATGCGGCGTTACCAGGATGCAATCCGTGTCTTTGCCAACATCCTCCTCTACATCCAGAGGACTAAGAGCATGTTTCAGAGGACAACGTACAAGTATGAGATGGTGAGAAACAGAATATGTATAGGCTTCCCAAAAGAAAAGGCTGCTGTCCCCTTTCCTGTCCATTCTCTGTCACCTAATAACCTATGTCTAATAGTCTGACCTTACATTCCTGGGCTTGTGCTAAGTAGGCCTCCTTTAATATTTTCTCTTGGCTGTGTTACTGATTCCTTTAGTTGCTCACCATGCAGTTGCCCCTGCTCCACTTGCATTTTCCCCTTGGGTGTTATTGCTAATGGGTATCAGCTGCTAATGATACTCTTGCCAAAGGTTTGTACATCTCAGTCCCATTCCTATCTCAGTGTACTTCCATTATCAGATACATTTCCATTATCATACAGATGATTTAAAGTCATTATGGGTAAAACAGAGCTGCTGGCTTTCTCCACCTAAGCTGCCTCTGATCCTTGTTTTGTTTTTTATCCCTTGCTGCTACTGTCTCCTCATCAACTTTGTGATTCATTTTGAATTCACTTACATAACCAAATCGTGCAGTTCTTAATTCCATGACATTTGAAAAATTTAGTGTTCCAAGTTTTAGCTATGCAACTGTTTAAGGCCAAACTCATGTGAATCGTCCTTTTCAGTTTTTTCTGCATTGGCCCCCCTGATAAGTCTTTTGCCAGTCTGTGTCTTCCTTCCCTGTGCCCATTCCTCTGTGCTTTTTTGCGCTGAAGCAATCAAACCAATTTCTGGCTATCCAGGTTCTGTACGGCTCTGGATACGTTCACTCCTCTATGCTTCCTTCCTATCATTTCCTCTTTCTTCATTGATGGTAGCCTTGATACAGCATCCATCTGCTTTGCCCAGAAGTGCTGTTTCTTTTCACTGTCCCCCTCGGAGCGTTAGGACCTTCAGTTCTCAGGGTGAAGGGTCCATCTCTGAAAAATGCAGCTCTCAGCTCTCTCCTGCACCGTAAGTCCTGAGCACATGGACAAGCTAACAGGCTCTCCTTTCTGTCCCAGATTAACAAGCAGAACGAGCAGATGCACGCACTCCTTGCCATCGCCCTCACCATGTACCCCATGCGCATTGATGAGAGCATCCACCTGCAGCTGCGAGAGAAATACGGGGATAAGATGCTGCGCATGCAGAAGGGTGACGCTCAGGTCTACGAGGAACTCTTTAGTTATGCTTGCCCCAAGTTCCTCTCCCCTGTAGTGCCCAACTATGATAACGTGCACCCCAACTATCACAAGGAGCCTTTCCTGCAGCAGCTCAAAGTCTTTGCTGATGAGGTTCAGCAGCAGGCTCAGCTCTCCACTATCCGTAGCTTCCTGAAGCTCTATACTACCATGCCTGTGGCCAAGCTTGCTGGCTTCTTGGACCTCACAGAACAGGAGTTTCGCATCCAGCTGCTTGTCTTCAAGCACAAGATGAAGAACCTGGTATGGACCAGTGGCATATCTGCCCTGGATGGGGAGTTCCAGTCTGCCTCTGAAGTCGACTTCTATATTGACAAGGTTGGTATCTGTTCCTTGCTAACTAGGAAATTCCTTCACTGCAGAAATTCTGGAGAGGCAGCACCAGGTTTCACTCCAGTCTGTGGGAAACATTCTTGTGCCATGTGAGGGATTTCTCTGCATAGAGTGAAGCTGTAGCCTTGCTTAATAGAAGTGCCAGTGGATGAACAGTGTGATAGGATGCTGCAGGCAGCTTTGGCAATCATTTCAACCAAGAAAAAAAGTCCCTAAATGTTGTCCCCAGGACAAAGGGTATAGCTGAGTGACACAGTACCGTCAGTGTTAGGTGGGATTGTCAGTTTTGTAGGTATCCCCTACACCTCTCCTTTACTTGGCAGGGGAGGAATCTTGATCTGTCATGTTACAGATGTGTTTTTGACAGAAGCAGTATTTAGCCCTGTCTGCTGTAGATGGTATCTAAATGCAAGGTATGGTCCTGTCACCAACCTGCCTTTGGAGCTCAACACAGTGGGAAGTATGGGAGAATATCTTTTAAGACTTCATTTGTCAAAGAAGACTGCAGTAGCTGTTAAGATTTCTTGCTGCCTGCCAAATAAGGGGAGCAGATTGCCCCTTGCTCTTGCCCTCAGTGCAGAACTGTACCTGCAAGGTCTTATTTGTGCTTCATCTTCCTTGCGAACCTGAACCAAAGTGGCTTGCACTGCAGCCTAGCTCTCCAGGTAGATCGCACCACTCTTAGCTGCTGGAAAAAGGAAGGAGAGCATAAATTAGTGTTGGGACCATCAAACTGCTGCAAAGAGAGCTGAAAATAGTGCAAGAATGTGGGAAATGAATACGGTGTGAGTTTGGGACCTGTCACAGGTAAACAGAGGCAGCCCACAGAAAACTGAGTCCTTGCTGTGGGTCTGGTACAGGTCAGGTATGTGTGCAGTGCTGAACTAAGGCTGGAATGAAGCCTCTTTCATTGCTCCTGCTGTTGGGCAGTGTTTGCTGTCCCCTGGTAGCATAGTCCTTTTCCTGACCTCGTGTTCTTCCTTCCCCAGGACATGATCCACATTGCAGACACAAAGGTTGCTCGACGCTACGGGGACTTCTTTATCCGCCAGATCCACAAGTTTGAAGAGGTGAGGCCTGGGCAGGATGACTGTGTAATTCTGTAGGAAAAGTGGGGAAGACTTTGGGCTGTGTATGGCTGGGAGAAAGCATACCTGTGTGTGACAGCTGTACTGTGCTTTGCTGGGGCAGTCCTCAGCTTTGCATGGCACTTGGCAAGGGTAGGTGGGCTGAGCAGCAGCTGCTCACTTATTAGAACTGGGTTTTTTTTGTGTGTGTCAGAAGTGTTCATCCCGTTGAAACTCTCTGTAGAACAGGAGGAGGGTTTTAATTTCTAAAGTTGCTGACTCCCTTGTCCTTAGATAACTCAGTAATGCAACAAAACCACATCTGTACCCCCATAACCAAGGATCTAGAAAGCAGCCTCAGATTTCTGGAGCACGGATGACTTCAGTATTGTGCTCAGACAGGAGGTGATGTGCTGCCACTGCTCTCCCAGCAGATGCTGCTGTGGGCTGGTAGCTTTGGCAGCAAAGTCCTGAAACAAGGGGATGGCTGAAGGTTTCCCTGTTAGTGTACCATTTTTAGAACTTAGCAACTTCTCCCTAGATCTTCCACTGTCCTTCTGTGGAGGAGGAGGGAGTTTGACCAGTTCTTGTTCTACTTCACACACTGTCTGCCCTTGCAGACAGTGACAGCGTTTTTGTGGGTTGCAGAGAAGGGAGCAGAGATACTGGACTAGGACTGCTGAATGGAACAGAAGTGCATGCCTGTCAGTGTGTTTCCTGACTTTTTTGCTTTCTTCTAATTCCAGCTGAATCGAACCTTGAAGAAGATGGGCCAGAGACCCTAAAAATTCTGTGGTGCAGCAATCAGCCTGAGCACAGGAGTGGGTGGGAGAGATTATTCTCCTTGCTGTGAGGGAGGGAAGCTCGGGGTTCTGGCATTTCTGGAATCTCCTGCAGCTCAAAAGGTTTTTGTACTTTAAATAAGCAGACTCATTTGGCTCAAACCATTCTGTGAAGAACAAGACATCTAATAAAGGAGTGGAATTTTCCTGGTGAGCATTCAGATACTGATACACCTTTTTTTTTTTTTTCTTCTTTGTATAAGAACATAATTGCATCACGAGATAAAGGCAGCTGCTGTTGGCTTGTGCTGTTACTGGCTAATGCTGTTGCAGGTAGCTGGGGAGTAGTCCTACATGCTGTGTAAGGCACTGCATGCAGCGAACAGAGAAGGCTGTGGAAATGGTTAACAGAGAAAATGAGTTGTTCCACAGGATATGGAAAGAGTTGCAAGCTAATATTACTCCTTTCAGCTGTTGCTCCACACTGAGGAAACCCGAGTGGCAGTTGCTTTTCTAGAAGGTTGTGTTTTTGCCTTCTCATCCCTATTTTTACTTTCTTTTTAGCTGTTAATAGAAATGTTCCCAAATGAATCCAGGTGTTTTTAAAGGAAGGGGGAAGTTATTTTTAAGCATTCAGCTAACATTAACTTCTGTCATCTGATAAGATGCCCTTGCTGGTGGCTGCTTTATTTCAGCACAAGTTATGCCCAAGCCCTGGCCCATAATGTGTAATGGAGTTGTTTCTCTGGAAAATCCCTGAGGGGATTTGATTTTTTTTTTTTTAAACCTTTTAAATGCTTTGCACCTCAGCACTAGTTTTTACAGCTCTCCAGCTACCTTGGATTCTTCCAGGCAAAGCTGCAGGGCCTTGGAAGAGAAAGAGCAGTTGAAAACTTGTCTTATAAATGGGAATCAAGGACCTACAAATTTGGGGGAGGAGAAAAGGTTGCTAAGAATGAATTGTATCTCCTCAGCTCTCCACACCCTCTCCCCTCACATTTTGCAGACTGTCTTTAAATAGTTTGGGGTTTGAGTGGAAGCAGCAGGTGCAAGAGAAAAAAACCGGGTGTGTAACAGCAAAGCTACACAATGTGTGCTTCATCTGCTTTTTTTGTACCCCTTCCTTTCATTCATTTCCACTGAGAGAAAGGTCTTGGCAGTCCAGCTTGGTTTCATATGTGATTCTGTTTAGAAAGTCTGGAGTAATTATCCTTTGTTGGATTACATGCTGTGTTTTTGCTGTCCTTTATACTATTGAAAAGTAAGTTGCATTTCTCAATCAAAACGTGATAACTCAAGCAGGCAGGCTACAGGCAACATGGAGTTTAAGTACGTGACTCCAGTTGGTCTCTGTCTGCAGCTGCTAGTATTTGCAGAACCTAAAGCCCACAGTTTGCAAGGCTTTGAGGCAACCAGATCCATAAAGAAATGGAAGAACTGAGATACTGCTGCATTGCAGCAAACCACAGAGCTGAGTGTTATTTAAGAGAATCTGGTCTCTCTTATTTTTAGGGCTGGCACTTCTGTCTGGGTATATTTACCAACAGCAGCACAGTGACTAAAGCTGTCAACGGCAACTCCTCTTTTGCTTTCATATTATCCAAAGCCTCAGTCTTTGTATGTGTGCTAAGACAGATGTGCTGTACAGCAGAGGAACCTCTGACAAGGCAGTATCTCTGTGATCAAAGTCTAGTTTGTAGCACAGCAAGCGAATCCAGTGTGTTCCTGGGATTTAGGCCATTTTTAACCCGTCATTTTTGGATGACAGACATTCACCAACGTATGTCCCAGCTTAAACCTTCCAGTGTTTGCAGGCTGTTTTCAGATACGTGGATATGCTGCTGCGTTTGTGTCTGCCGGAGTGGCTTCCTGAGGATGTGCAGAGACCATCCGCTGCCTGGTGCAGCTGGGCTGAGTGGCTCCACGCCTTGTGAGGGACTGCTGAAACTTAACTGACCGGGACTGGCTCTTGTGGAACGAAGCCAGGAAGAGCTGCAGCTCTCTCACACAGTGGAAAGACGGGCTCAGTGAGATGCGGTGCCTGGCACCACTTGAAACTAGAGGAACGCAGGGCGTTGAGCAGCATCCACACAGCTTTGCTGCTGGAAATGCACTGTGCTCAGTGGGTTTGTGACACCTCAAACCTTGTCTGCTGCAGCGTGGTGCTGATAACAAATGTTGCTCTTGGGGTAGTTTGGGTCAGAATGATTTTAAGAGAGAAACAGAGCACAGAGCTGTCTATCTCAGGGGAGATTCAGGTTGGATATTGGGAAAAACTGAAAGAGTGTGATGTGTTGCAACAGGCTGCCCAGGGAGGTGGTGGAGTCTCCATCCCTGGAGATGTTCAAGAACCATGTTGATAAGGCATTGAAGGACATGGTCGGTGGGCAGTATTGGTTGTAGTTGGATGGTTGGACTAGATGCTATTAGAAGTCCTTTCCAACCTTAATGATTCTATGATTCTGCTTTGTGTCTCTGAACTGCTATTGTGAAGGGAGTGAGTGTGATTCTGTAATTAAGTAAACATCTCTGAGTCCGTGCTCCCTGAGGATACAGCAGGAAGATGCTGTCAAGCAGGGCTGGGGAAGGCTGAGCAGACAGCTCTGTTGTTAAAAAACCATGACAATACTTCCTTTCTTTTTTCTCCACAAGGTATAGTAGTTATTCATTATACAGCTATTCTCGGACACTTAAGCTGTACCCTAGAGAATGTATTTTTTGCCCTTTACGGCTCCAGGGCCATGGGGTGACAGAAAGAAATGGAACAAGGAAGGAAGAGAGTATGGAGGGTGCCAAGCCTGAGAGCTGACACAAGAATGGGATCACAGAATCATAGAATGTCTGGAGCTGGAGAGGACTTAAACTATCATCTAGTTCCCATGCCGTAGGCAGGGCTGCATCCCAGTAGCTCAGGCTGCCTAGGGCCCCACCCAGCCTGGCCTTGAATACCTCCAGGTATGGGGCACCTCAGGTTCTATGGGCAGCTTGTGCCAATGCCTCACTGCCCTGAGTAAAAAAATTCTTCCTAACAACCTTGATCTCCCCTCTTTTAGTTTTAAAGCCATTACCCTTTGTCCTAGTGCTGTCTGACCACATACGAGTAGGAGGGGGACCAACTTTCTAAGCTCCCTTTGAGTACTGGAAGGTGATAATGTGATCTCCCTGCAGCCTTCTCTTCTTCAAGCAGAACAAGGGCAGCTCTCTCAGCCTGCTTGCATAGGAGAGGTGCCCCAGCCCTCTGATCCTCTCCGGAGTTGCTCCACCAGCTCACCGTCCTTCCTGTGCTGGGGTCCCAGGCCTGGATGCAGTACTCCAGTCGGAATATTCTGCCCATTAAAAATGTGTGGAGGAAGGGAATCCTGAGCAATAAGCTCAACGTGTGAGCACATGCGAGATGGATCAAGCTTGCACAGAGGTAGCTAAAGGCTTCCCTGGCCTAAGTGGAAATGAAAAAATCTTTAGCAAAACAAGCATAAAGGGGAAGAAAGCACGCTCTTTGTGAGATCCTCTGACAATCTATCTCCCTGTCAAGGGTTCCTGAGATCATATCGCACTCTTCCTCCCCTCCTTCCAGGGTTTCCGGCGCGGTATCCAAAACCCTGGTCTTCAAAGCCCTCCCCTGGCCCCGTGCCTACCCCTGGGACACCTATGCCCCACGCGTCCTCGGCGGCGAGCCCCGCTCCCTCTCAGGCCCGGCTCCCCCCGCGTGGCAGGCGTGGCCGTGCCGCCTCCCTCCTTCCCTCCCTCCCTCCCTCCGCCGCCGCCCCGCCGTGGGCCCGCAGCGGCAGGGCAGCCGGGCGGCAGGCGGAGCGGCCGCCCCCATGTCGGGCCCGCGGGGCGCCCTGCAAGCCTGGTGCCGGCAGCAGTGCGAGGGCTACCGCGGCGTGGAGATCCGCGACCTCAGCTCCTCCTTCCGCGACGGCCTGGCCTTCTGCGCCATCCTGCACCGGCACCGGCCCGACCTGCTGTGAGTACGGCGCTGGGGCAGGCCGCGAAGCACCGGCCTCGCGTGGGAGCCGGAGCCGGGAGGCGGCGGGGCAGGAGGGCGAGGGGCGGCCGGGCCCTTTGTGGCCCCTTCGATCCGCTCCGAGCTGACCCTGTGAGGGCGGTCCCCGCTCCGTGGGGTTGCTCAGCCGGTGACAGCTGTCGCGGAGGCTTTGCAGCCCGGTGGGCCGGCTGTGTGCTGGGCTGCATCAGCATAGGGGTGGCCAGCGGGGACAGGGTTGTCCGGCTCCGCTCTGCCCCACCTGGAGTGCTGTGCCCAGTCCTGAGCCCTCCGGTGCAGGAAGGATAGGGAGGTGTTGGGGCGGGTCCAGAGGAAGCCGCGAGGATGCTTAGAGGGCTCCTCTCCCGTGAAGGCACGCTGAGGGAGCTGGGCTTGTTCAGCTTGGAGGAGATAAGGCTGAGGGGAGACCTCATTGAGGCCTTCTGATGTTTAAAGGGAGATTGGAAACAGGAGGAAGACCGACCTACACAGGTAGATAGTGACAGGATGAGGAGGAATGGTTTTAAACTACAGGAGAAGAGATTCTAGGTGACGTATCAGAGGGAAGTTTTTCACTGAGAGGATGGTGAGGCACTGGCACAGGCTGACCAGGGAAACTGTGGGTGCCCCATCCCTGGAGGCACTCAGAGCCAGGTTGTGTGTCCTATACAGCCTGTTCTAGTGCTTGATCTGACAGTTGGAAGTCCTGCCTATGGCATGATGTTTGAAGCTAGGTGATCTTTAAGGTCCCTTCCAACCTTAGCTGTTCTATGAGATTGGCTTCCCTATCCAAGTGACCAGCCTGCTTCTCTCTGTGCCAGAGGCAGCTAGCCTGAAACACACTGAGTCCCTGGCCATGCAGTTTCATGAGGTTGCTTCCAGCCTCTTTTCTGTCTGAGCCACAATAAAAGATGGAGGTGTTGAATGCAAGCAGGGTTGTGGAGCCCTGCTGGGCTCTTCCAGCAAACGGCTTGTAGTTTGGTTACTTCTGTCCATTCACCTCCCTTTTTGGAGTGGCTGTGAGAGAAGAGGGAACAGGAATTTAACCAGGCAGTTTGATGGTTGCTCCAGGGCACAGTGTCATGCTGGAGAAATGGCTGAGCTGCTGGAAGGAATCTGCCCTGACCTGCCACACCGTAGCCCTGCATGCCCCAGCACTGCTGGGAATCCACCTCAAATCCTTGGTTACCCTTGCAGCACAGTTTGGCTTCACCCCACCTTTCCATGTCCCTGGCATGCATGTGTGCACGTACACCTCACCTGTCAGCAAAGCTTTCCTGGGTGCTGCATCCCGGGTCACATTCTGCTCCTGGACTGGTTACTTCTTCAGCTGAGGCCGCCCGAATTGGCCAAATCCTCTTTTCTGAGCTGTCCCTGGGGTGGCATTTTTGTCACAACAGCAGCGGCAGTGACAAAGTCAGTCTCTAGCAGGCAGTGATGCCCCTGCAGAGCTGCAGTGCCCATGTTCTTTGAAGCAAAGGCTGCACCAGGTAGGCTAGAAACTAGACTTGCCGTCTGATGTGTTTCAGGTAGCCACCACAAATATTTCAAGAGCCGAGCAGTCCGGTGGTTTTACATCATTCTGGGCGTTTAGGAAGCTGTGTCCCTCTCTAAGTTGGCTGCTATAGAGGAAGAGGCAAACCAAAGGCCGCGATGCCAATGGCTCCTGTGTTTCTGATTATTTTTTAGTGAGTGGCACAGCAGCTAAGAACTGAAAAGCAGAGGCTCAGCAAAAACTTGCAGTGGAGGCCACTAAAACCTGTTTCCTGTTAACCATATTTACCATCCTATTAAGCAGCAGCCGCTGCTCTTGTCAGTGGGCTTAAATTGGCTCCTGGCAGATGTCCTAACTAAATGCTTCACAGTTCTTCTGCACGAGCCGTGTTGTAAAGGCAAAGCCCAGGGCCTTACAAGGGCATGGCATGTTGTGGAAGGATTTTCACGGAGTGGTCAGGGGCGGCATCATTTCGTCCAATTCCAGCTTCTTCAGCCTGCCCTGATTTGGAAGTGGGAGGATGGGATCAGAGGCAGAAAATCTCCTGATGGTGGAGTAGATGTAACAGCCCTCCTTTCCTTCTGAAGTGCTTTCAGACAGCTGGGTGGGACCTGCTAACACGTTTCTGACCTCGCACAATCCTCCTTTGAGAGGGGGCTCTCCTGGCCCTCGTAAGAGCACATTGTTCCCGTGAGCCCAAAGCTAAGGCCTGTCAGCATTCAGCTGCTCCCTCCTTTCCTGATGGCTTCCCACTCAGCCCCAGATCGGAAGCGTGAGCACATCCTCTCCTGTACCTGTGTGATGCTGCTGCTCTGGCAGCAGGTCCCTTAGGGCTTGCTTTTGGTGCCTCTTTGTCTGTCCTGGTTGCCTCCTGATGGCCAGAGGATCTCTGAGCACTGGGAGCGACGCTGTGAGGAAGAGAAAGGAGAGGTCATACAAATGAGTGAAGCTTGATTCTACTTCTTCTCTCTCCCTGTCTGTGAAATGGGAGCAGCAGGGGCATTCCTTTGGCAAACCTGCACCCTCGGACATGACCCAGGAAACCTAGATTCAGTCTGTGCTGACTGTACTCTTGGGGTGAGACACTTAATCTCTTCTTTTCCCTTGTCAGCTAAGCTGGAAGTGTCCGGTCCAACCTGAGAGTGAACTGCAGGGATTAACGAGTTTGTTTACTTAGCACTCCAGAAATCTAAAGCATGAAATTAATCTTTGCAAGGCATTTGCTGCAGCAGAGTGAAGCAAAAAGCATCGTTTAGTGTGAGCTGTGCAGCCTTCCTAGAGCTCAGGAGTGCCAGACGAATGAGAGAGCGTGGCATACAGCTTGTGAGTACTTGAGGGAGAGATGGAGGCTTGGAGGAAATAGGAGAGCCGTGTGCGCCCCAGTGCCTGTGGGTTTGGTTACGGGCAGCATCACAAATCCCATTTGTTCCCTCCCATGTACCTCCTGCCTTTCCCTGACAAGATCCGGAAAGCTGAAGGCCTCGTTATGCGGTGTGGCCATTTGAGAACTTGTGATTTGTTTTTGAGGAATCCAGGAATGAGCTTTGGTTTTAGCAGAGCGGTGCACCCTTCCCCCTTCTGTGGGTCTGCTGTGCTGGCTGGCAGCTGCCCTAAACCCCAGCGTGCTTAATGGCTCTGTGTGTATCTAATTAGGTAAAGGCTTGGGGTGTTATTTGCATGGAAATATTCCTCCAGGAGATGCTGTGACGTTTGCTGACGGTTGTCCAGCTGGGATAGCCAGAGTCCCTCCTGCTCTTCCATCTGGTGCCTCAGACTGGGTTTGGTGGGAGAGGAGCTTGAGCAGGGCTCTGATCAGGGCAAAGAAATGATGTGGGCTGGAAGAGGTGGTGGAGAGGAACTGAGTGAGCTGTGATCCCCAGGACCTCCCACTGGTGGGATTCAGTATCTCCAGTAAAAGCTGAGAGTCTTCACTCCTTTATTAGTGCGAAAAGCGCGTTGTATTCCCTCGCTGCTCAGCCCCTGCCCCGTTGTCTCTGGAGCTTCATGTCCTTTCCATTACCATCCATGTTCCCAGGTGGATTTGGTTTTCTAAAAGGGCTTTGGTTTGCTGGGCTGACAGTGAAGATCAGCATCCCAGCCCAGGCCACCAAGGAGCCTTTGAGCTGCACCACTCCCATATCCTGAAAGCAACAGCATTCGGCACGAGGGTCAGTAATGTTTTGAGGGCCACTGATATATGACTTTGCTATCCTCACTTCTCCTGCATTTCCAAGCTGGTATTTTCTTTTATAAAAAAATAAGAATAAATATAGCAAGATTAAAGGAGTTCTCTAGGCAGAAAAGACTTGGAAAAACCATCTCCCAGTGGAAGCTGGCTATAAATACAAAAAAGGCACCGCTGTTCACATGAGAGTGAGGGCTGCAGCTGAAAGCTTCCCTCACTAGCATGGAGAGAGGGGAAAGCTGTGGTAATTTGAATAGACTGACTATATTTGCATGTGCTTTTGGGAAAGTGCTTTGGTGCTTGACACAGAGCTGGAGGTTCAGCCCATCTCTGCGTTCATATCTCACTCATTCGTGCTGCAGTTTCGTGTATCTCTGAGGAAGTGGCACCAGCAGCCTCTTGCTTTTGAACGGAGGAAGCGTAATTTTATGGTGTTGCAGGCAGCTGGGAAAATCTTTTTGAGCACATCAGACACTTCCTCAGCAGCCCTGGGAATAGCACGGCTCTGGGAAGGGGCTGGCTGCTGCCATGCAGCGACCACGGCTGCAGGGACTGTCATAGTACCTGGGTCGGTTTGATGGGCATCGCAGGAAAAAGCAGTGAAATCCCAGCAGGGATGGAGGCCAGAGCTCTTGAGTGGCTCTCAGCAGTCACACAGCTGAGGATCCACTGTCTCACCCAGTTTCTTTCTGGACAGTGGGATGGGAGCTCTCACCCCTCTGAGCTGAGCTGTACAATCCCTCAAGAAGCACTGTGCCTTCCTGGGTCTATCTCAGGCTTTGGCACCTTTCTTAGGGCCATTAGCTTGGTTTCACATGACCCTGATCCATTCTGGGCCATCTCCTCCCTGTGAATCTCATGCTGCACTGCTGCATAAGGTTTTCTTGCAGCAAAGCTGAGCTCTGTGACAGGAAGGGGCTATATTCAGTGAAGCACGATGCTGTTTTCACGCGATACCCACACAAATGTGCAGAAGGCATAAATAAATCCTTCCTGTATTTCTTCCCCTCTACAGAAAGCCTGCAGACCATTTTATTCACCCCTCCCCTGCTACAGCCTGGCCCTTCTGGCAAGGGCAGCTGCTTTATCCCTGGGGTCAGGCTGATTTGATGTCCAGAATGGGATTCTTGGGGACAGGTGAAATGCTACAATGGGAACTGTTCGGGTTCCCCTCCGTGCCCGGGTATTTCTGCTGCCTGTAACCATTTGGGCAGTACTGAGAGTTGGAACGGAGTTTCAGTTTCCTGGCCACCACCCATTTGGGACTTGCTTTCTTTTTTTAATTGCAATTTCCCTTTGGTTTCTTTTTCCCTCTGAAATCCCAAGTCTTCTTTGCTGAGGTTTTGTTACTCTGGGCTCTTATGTGTTGAGTTGTTGTAATGCCTGAGGAAGGTCTTCTGTCCCAAGAATGTTTCTGCAGTGGTGTTGGGGCACTATTCCTCTGTGTCTCTTGTCGCTCACTTGTGCCTTCTCATTTCAGAGACTTTGATTCTCTCTCCAAGGATAATGTCTACGAAAATAACCGCTTGGTAAGTCCCTGTTACGCCACACACAAAAGGAAGAAGGAACATGAAAATGACCTGATGGAGGTCATGTAGCATGGGAGAACTTAGGGACAGTGGTAAGGGGGTTGAGAAAAATGCATTTGAAAGAAGCATTTGAGCTTCTTTGTACACGTCTGAAACATCAGCTTCTAGGCTGTACAGAAGAGAAAGTGAGACGGTTACCCAGTAGTAACCAAGATGACATAGCAAGGGAAGATTAAAATGATGCAACTCTTTTCTTCCTTTGCTCCTTCCTTTCAAATGATCATGTATGTAACTGCAGAAGTTATGTGCTTCTTGTCACAGGGTCACTGTCCTTGGCCCTTCCCAGTGCTGGCCTACACTCTGCCAGGCTCTTCCTTGAGAGCACTGGTGAAAAAGAACTTCTTTCCAGAGCTTCATGCCCCTCCCTGTCCCAGAGCAGTAGCTGAATGACAGGACCACTCAGGTGGGAGCTGCAGGGGCACAGGCAGCTTAAATGACTTCAAGGAATGGGCAGCTGCAGCAGTTTCTTTGCTTCTTGTGCTTTCTTTCCAGTCAAGCAGCATGCCTGGGGACTTCTGACTGTCTGAGATGCTGTAGGCTTTCTGCTTCATCTTGCCCATGGCCCTCTCAACTTGATTTATAGGTTATTTAGCAGAGAGCATTATTTTTCTTTCCTTAGCACCTCTTTCTCTTGTTCCTGCAGGCCTTTGAATTGGCAGAGCGAGAGCTGGGCATTCCAGCTCTGCTGGATCCCAATGATATGGTCTCCATGAAAGTCCCAGATTGCCTCAGCATCATGACTTACGTGTCTCAGTATTACAACCATTTCAACAACCCCAACCAAGGTGAGCACCTTTTCCTTGTCACCAGCTTCCAATTTGACCCTGCTTGGCTATATAGAGGAAAATAAGAGGCACCGTGTGCTGACAGAAGCCTTATGCAATCCCTCCATTCAGTAAATATGTCAGATCTTCCCGTTCTTATCCCTAAGCTTGCTTTCCTGTTCATGGGGTGCACTGCATCTGTAAATGAGGTTTTATGGGAAGAGAGGCTGACACCTGGGAAGGAATCCTGCATGGCGGTTTTGGAATTCAGCATTTGTGGGATCCTGCAGCCACTTTGAGAGGAGGATGTTTGAAGGCTTGTGGGCGTGGAGGTAGTGAAGTCCCCTTCTTCCTGTGGGAAATAGGAGTCATGTGTGTTGTGTGGGGAAGGGGAGAGGGGCAGATAGTACCTGCCTCTTCTGGATTTTGCTGGTGAGGAGAGCCTGCCACAGGGTGGGGTAGGGCTAAGTTTCACAAGAGGTAGGCAATGATTTAACAGCTCATGCTGCAGGAAAAGGAACGCCCCATTTCTGTTCCCTTCATGCTGCATTCCTGCCACATGGGCTGGATTGTTCCTGGAGGGCATCAGACCCCTTTGTGATCTGCTTTAACTCACTAAAATGGGAGACAAGCAAGCTGCCTACCACAACTGCTTTTAATCGTGTTGGTAAGCTTAAAGGGAGTGAAGTACAGGGGGAGGGGAACCAGGGTGGGGTGTCTTAAATCAGCTCATCTGTCTTTGCAACTGCAATCTCAGCAGTGTGCTGCACTGAGGCAGCTCTTTCAGGGCATCCCTCCAGGGTGCAGACCAGGTCTCTGCTCTCTAGCTACAGCGCCGTCAGTCACAGCATCAGATAGATCTCTTCCACGTGCGTGGATGTGAACGCTTCTCAAGGGATGCTGGCCTCCCAGCCAGGGACTGCCTTTAGGAACTGTTAAAAGTGCCAGTGCTGGCAGGCAAGGGATCTTTCACAGGCCTTGTGGCTGACTCATTGTTAGATTGTGTTTGTCTCTACCCCCTGAAATAGGCACTGAAGTGTCAGAAGTGGCAAGTCCTGTGTCACAAGGCTGATTTTTTTTTTCCCTCCCTTCCCCCACAAGCGTGGCATGAGTCACCACCCTCAGCACTGCCTGATCCTCCTTGCCTTCTGTCCCCAGCCCGAGTCCCTCCGCCTATGAAGCGCCCAGCTGCTGCTGCCTCAACACCTCTGCTGGCCCACAAGAAGCCTGTGGCTACGGTCGAGAGTTCCCCAGCACCACAGGTACCTGATTTCTTGCTTCAAAGTTAGCTGAGGCAGTGGTCCTCCCTGCAGAGTGAGTGGGGAGAAGGGAGAGAGCCTATTACAGTGTGACGGATCTGTGCAGGGATCTAGCTGTGTGTTTTGGGATGTGTGGGGTTTTGGCACCTTTGGGGGCTCTGCTGAGGGAGTGCTTTCTCTCTAGAGAGCTGTGGACTGGAATTTGTCTGTGGCCACAAGAGGTTGGCGGGGAATGAGGACCTGGGTTTGAACACCCAGTGCACAGACACCTTCCTTCCTATGGAAAGATAAAGCTGTAGATGAGGAAGCAGCAAGAATGTGGGTTCAGGTGATCAGAAAATATGTTTTCTGCTTTCTTGGCCCTCTGTTTCATGGTTTGGCAGGTATTTGGAGTGGTGTATTTTTACCAAAGCATGAGGGGATCCTCCTTGCAGCTCTCTGCTGCCTGGGATTTAGATGAGTCCCTTGCACAGCCCTTTAGCTCTTCTCCTAGATAGGGGCAAAGCACATCTTGGAGAGTATTGGGGTGCTTCCTTCTAATCTGGGTAGGGGCAGCCTGCCTGTGCCTGCACTTGTGTTGCGTGTATTGCTGGACGCTGCAATCAGCCCCTGGGCCACACCATGCTCAGCAGTGGGCATTGCAGGGGCAGCAGCTGCTGTGGAGGATTCATGAACTGGGGAGCAGTTCGTGGTCCCCACATTGAGCTCCCTGTGTGTCCCATCTCAGGACGATGCCCCCTTGGAGGCGTCGGAGCCATCTCAGCGCACCACGCTCAGCAGTACCTGTGCAGCCTGCCAGCAGCACGTCCACCTGGTGCAGCGCTACCTGGCCGAGGGCAAGCTCTACCACCGCCAGTGCTTCAGGTACGTAGAGGCCAGTCTTGGTGGGCTGGCTCTCCTTGGCAAGCTGGAGGTCTTTTGCACACTGGACTCCACCTTTGTGCGTCCTTGGGCAGGGCTGTCAGTGATGGTACCCAAAGTAGTGCTAAAGAGGGTGCATTTGCCTGGCAGCCCTCCCAGGTGTCTTGTTTAACCCCTTGTTAACACACCTGTGCTCCCTGCCTCCTTTTCTCCCTGCCTCCCCCACTCTTTCCATCTAGGCTGTTCTGGAATCCCATCCCTTTGTGCTTCTCCCACCCCCACTAAGTCAGGATGTTGCGCCTTTTTACTACTTTCCTACCGAGTAACACCCCCACCATAATGAGGTCCAAGACAGGACATCAGCCCTGCAGATCTCCTCGCTCCTACGCTCCATGGCCTCAACTGGATATACAGGCTCCTCCAGTGCTCAGGGTGGTGCTGAGCTCTCAAGGGAGCATGTGGATAGCTGCAGACTGTTGCCAAATGATGGATCAGACGTCAGCAGCTCTGTGGTTACTCCCTGGGTGCAGGTCCTTACCTGCAGCACCTGTGAAGTCATTTCACTTCGCTTTCCCTGCTCTGATGGTGGAGGGGATGAGCCGTCTCCTGTGGGCCTCAGGACAAGAGCCTGTAAGTGGGCAGCTGGCATCTGAGGACAGAAAAGCTGAGACACTTGAAAGGTGCAGTGTCTGCCTTGGTGCAGCTCGTGGCCCTTCAGTTTGGACAGTGAGGTCCCTGAAATTTTACCCTACGTGCTTTTTCTCCCTGTAATTTCCTTGCCTTTTTTATTTTTCTCAGCTGATTCATGGGCACTGTTTACTCAGGAATGTTCTGTGGCAACACATTCTATGGGTGGACAGAGATAAAACCAAAACAAACCCCTTTCTCCTCTTGTCTGAACTTGTTACCTCTTCACTTCATCATACCCCTTCTCCCTGCTCCCATGTCCTTGCGTTTCTTCAAAGGAAGTAGCATTCAAGTGGTCACCCAGAGCAGAATTCCACAGCCAGCTCTGTGAGTACCTAGTATTCAGACAAGAAGAAATAGGCTTGGTTTTCATGGAAGTGCTTGATCAGCCGCTTGCCTTTGGCTCTTTTTTGTGTATGTGATCCTCCTCCCTTCCCAGGTGGGAAAGAGCTGAGCTGTTTACCAGTGCTGTGTACTACAACTGCACCTGTAGGGCTTCATTAGGGAGGATTCAAAGGCTCAGTGAGGGAAGAGTAGGTGATCCAAGATGTGGCGGGCAGTGAAGGATGGGGAAGCTGTTAGCCCAGTTTCGACAGGCAAGGCAAAGTGATGTAAGAACAGCTGCTCTGCGTCATTCCCTGGTCCTTCAGCCAAATACCTTCACCCTTACAGTGATCAGTACCAGCCAGGGTGAGCATCAGACTGCTTTTGTAATGCTTGTTGCTTTTCCTCACTACTCTTCTAGCCTCCAGCTAAGAGATTTCCTGAGTCAAAACCAATACAATTTTATTTAGTACTCACTTGTTTTCTGATATTGTTTTTCCTCACAGACAGTTGGCAGCTCTCTGAGTTGAAGGAGGAACCACTGTGTGCAGTATTTCAACTGTGAGCTCAGTATGGGTTCATACACTGATGTGATGATTTTTTCTGTTCCTTTCCTTTCCTGCATGGCTTCACCAAGATTGTACAGAGATGGAAACTAACCTCACAGCCCTGCAAGGATCTCTTAAGTGACAGACCAGCCTTTTTTCTCAGCCCTATTTTCTTCCTGGAGGTCAGAATGGTGTCCCTTATCTCACAGGGCTCTTTCTTCTTGTTGGCAGGTGTAAGGAGTGCTCCAGCACCCTGCTCCCAGGTTCGTACAAACCTGGCTCAGAGGCAGGGACTTTTGTCTGCACGCAGCATCGTGGTAAATTGGCCATGAGTGGGAAGATGGACAGGAGGCCCAGCCTGGACCGACAGTCACCAGAGCTAAGAACTGAAGGTGGGGCCAGCAGCGTCAATGAGGACGCACTCCCTGCAGGAGCAGAGGTGGGGAAGGACAACAGCAGTGTTGTGGAGAACGTGGCAGAGGCCCAGATGCCTGCAGAGGTGCCAACCAGCCCAGAGGAGAAGGACAGCACACCAAGTAGGGCAGAGACAGCCATACCCCACGTGGGAAGCGGAGCACCCATCTCCCAAATCCCCCCCAGGCCTCCTCTTCCCAGCAAGCCCTCAATGCCCAGCCAGGACAAAGCCAGCTCACTGGATGGACAGCACAGACACGCTCGGCCCACCCCAGCCCCAAGGAGGTCCACGGATACCCTGTCCCCTCCAGCCTCACACCCCGTGCCCCGACCCAGGTCGACCATCCAGGGCGAGGCCAGCGATGGAGGGCCTGGTATGGTGAACGGTGAGAGAACTCAGTGGTTACTGTCCACGTCCACAGCAGTCAGCAGCAGGTTGGAAGAGTTTCATTCCTTCCCTGCAGCCTGAAGCCCTTCTACTCCAGTTAAATCTTGGGCTCAGACACCAAGCCTTCATCTGCCTCTGTCTCCAATAGCAGAGAGAGCAGCACTAAGATTCATGCCACCCTGCCCCACTGTAGTGCTCTGAAGCTTTCCAGAGGTCATGGTCAGCCTGGAGTGAAGGTGGCAGTGTTGGGGCAGTGTGCAGGATTGGAGACAGAGGGACTCATGAGTTCTCCAGCTGTGGCTCCAGGATGGGGTGGGAATAAAAAGGCAAGGGTGGTAATTGGGAGAGTTTGGTGGCAATAATAAAATGCCAGGGGGTTTTTAGAGAGTGGGAACACACAACCTCCCACAGATAAGAAGTAAGAGGTGATTTGTATTGATTTGACCTCTTTCTGTATGTCCTTTTGGTGTTGTGACTGTCTGACCCTGTGTCTTTCTAGGTAGGGTACCTGAACCAAGTCCCCCTGTCCCAAAACCCCGAGGGAGACCCTGCTCCTCTGATCGGTACGTCCTTCTGTTCACAGATCACCTGGAAACCCCACCATAGCAAGGTGGGGCTGTGGGTGGCGGGGTGGGGGGTGCTCAGCTGTGGTTTCCTCTCCCACTTCCATCACCACCTGCTTGTGGGAGAGTGTACATCATGCTCAGGTCTCCTCCCTGGCTGCTGCCAGCCCAGCTCAGTCAGGCTGACAGCGCTCTTCTCTATTTCCAGAATTTGTAAAGAGCTTGGGGGCTTCAGGAAGGCAGAAGTGTATTTCTGTGGTTCCTTCTGCACTGGGCCTGCTTGTGCATATTGAGAAGGGGACACCTGTCTGCCTCCTGAAGGGTTTGTCCAGGAAAAGATGCAGTGCAAAGACACTGGGGATGCTTAGCTGCCCTTAGCAGCCTTTGCATCTACAGTGCTCTTATCCAGGAGCCTGTAGGTACTGATGTTCATTCATTCATGTCTGCACAACTCTGGACAAAGGTTTCACAAGTGTGCTGCATTCACAGTGACTGAAGAGCAGCTGTGTGTGGCAAATGATCACTTTCCCAGCGAGCAGTGATTTGCTGAGCTGTGGGATGTGGCACCCAAAGGAGCAGCAACGCTTCCAGCTGCAGCAGTTAGCAGAGGGGGGTCTGTCCCTTGGACACATGGCTACAAGGTGACCAGGGGCATTCTGAAGCATGGAAGATTGACCTGCAGAAGGCAGATGACTGATCTTAGCTCCTGCTTCCTCCACAGCACTGAGAGAGGAGTTAGGTGAAGGAACCGCATTGCCTTGCTGCGTAAACTTAGCCTTTATCTTACTGATGCTTAGCAGATGGAGAATGTAATAACTCAGAAACCGAGGTGCTCCACCCTGTGGATGAGTCAAGCAGGCTGTGTCCCTCAGGACCTTACATTTTGCCCTCAGCTCACTGCAGAAAAGAAGCCGCTTTGTGTCTGGGGAAGACCAGAGCTGCTCCAGATGAGAAAGCTGCTTTAGTATGGGGAGACATCCTGCTCCCCCTGTCTGTTCCCCTGTGGCTGTGTCCCTGTGCTGTGCCTCACCCCTCCTGTGTTTCTCCTCTCTGCCATCTCTTGCTATCATTTTATCTGTTCTTCCAGTGCTGGAGCTGCTGCAAGAGCCAAGGACCCACCGTGGATGGCCTTAGTGCAAGCAGAGCCCAAGAAGAAGCCTGCACCTCCTCCCCCAGGGAGTGGCCATGAGACCCCAAACAGGACTTCAGGGGAGGAGGATGGGGAGGAGGTGGGGAAACCCAGGAACGAGGAAAGCAGGTCTGATGCCACAGAGCCCAAATCATACAATCCATTTGAGGAGGAGGAGGATGAGGAAGAGGAGAGCACTGCTGCCCAAAAGAGCACACCTGAGCAGGAGCAGAGTGAGAGTGCTGCCAAGCCTCTGCACCCCTGGTATGGCATCACTCCCACTAGTAGTCCCAAGGTGAAGAAGCGGCCAGCTCCACGAGCCCCCAATGCTTCCCCACTAGGTGAGCTCCCCCCTACCCTTTATTCTTCCTTCTCACTGGTTCCCTTTGCATGCACCCTACTGCTAGTATATGGACCCATTATCTTCTGGTTGTCCCTCTTTCCCTGAGCTCTCCCTTTGCTTTGCAGCCCACCACCCAGTCTCCAGGCTGTCGCACTCCGAGCCATCGTCTTCCACCCCATCTCCAGCTCTCAGCCTTGAGAGCATCAACTCTGAGAGTTCAGCCAAGGTGCTGGGTGACACCGACGAGGCCTCTGTGCCCAAAAGCTCCTCTGAGCCCACTGTCCACACGCCGACAGCCACCAAGACCTCTCACACTGACATTCCGCTCACCAGCGTCTCCTCCAGCGAAAGCCCTGCTGCCCCAGCCAGCCTCTCCACCAACTCCTCCTTCTCCTCCTCCAGCGAATTGGCCAGCTTCAGTGGGGAGGTGCAAAACAGCACCCCGCATGCCAGCAGGAGCATCTCTACTGGAAGCTTAAAGACCAGCCCCAGCCGGCAGCTCCCCAAGCCTCCTGCTGGGGCTAGCCCTACACCCATCCTCTTGGCTTCAGAAGGGGGTAGTGGGAGCCCTAAGCCCTGCTCCTCACCCAAGCCACAGCTGAAGGTGAGTTGATGACCTTCTTCCCATTAAGACTGGGGGGCCTTTTCTTCCCTATCTGTCATTCAGTCAGAATGGGGGTTTAGTCCAGGCTTTCCCCTTAACACAGCTTTGGTATGCAGCTTCCTGAAAGCAAAGCTCGTGCATGTGTTAACAGTTAAGTGGTGGTTGTGCTCATACTCTACCTGCCCTGCCTGCTAGAGAGGAGGCAGGATGTCATGGGAAGGGAATAGTCAAAGAAGATACTTGTCAATATCTTGCTAACTAGCTTTTTAGTGAGTAATGCTTGTTACAGGGAAGCTGGGGACCTGATGTCAAATGTGAGGACAGCCATTTATCAACCCTTGGCTAGACTGCCAGTGGAGATCAGTGCCGTGTTCCTCCTCTGGGAAGGTGTGGTGTAGGACAGACTCTAGGGCTGCCTGTCCTCTCAGTCTCAGCTGTTGGGATCGTTACCCTTTCCTGGCTCCTCACGTGTATCTTGGTTTCTCTTCCTGCTCCAGTCCTCCTGCAAAGAGAACCCCTTCAACAGAAAGCCATCACCTGTTGCCTCTCCCTCTGCAAAGAAACCTCCCAAAGGCTCCAAACCGGTGCGTCCTCCTGCACCAGGTCACGGCTTCCCACTGATCAAGCGCAAGGTAAAAGAGCCCTTGGAAGCAAAGAGGGGCAAAAGCCAGCTCTGTATTATGCCCCCAGGACCATACCTGTGTTTGCTAAGCCCTGGCTTCTCTTCTCAGCATGCAGTCATAACGCTGATCTATGTGTGGCTAGGGAGGATGATGTCTAGGCAGATCCCACTGTTGATAGCACCCCTTTGTTTCCAAGGTGGGGGTGGAGATTTCAGATCCTCTGTTAGGTGGAGCATCCTCTTGTTCCCTCACATCCATTAATGAAGACCAACCTTAGGGTTACCATTGGAAACTGAAGGTAGATGGTAATGGAAGTCTCTGCTGTGTGGATTGGCAGGTGCAGACAGATCAGTACATCCCTGAGGAAGACATCTATGGAGAGATGGATGCCATAGAGCACCAGCTGGACCAGCTAGAGCACCGTGGGGTGATCTTGGAGGAGAAACTTCGCAGCTCTGAGAATGGTGTGTGGGCTGTCCTGTCTGAGTGGGTGTGGGGCAGCATGGACCCTAGGGGGTCCTAGGGGCTCTATGCCCCTGATGATGTTGGAGATGGAAGGGCACGAGGGGCAGGCTGGCTCTGGCTGAGTGGTGACAGCCTTCTGCAGGGCTGGGGACGGCTCTGAATTGTCCTTTTGCTTGGCAGACAGCCCTGAGGACGGCCTGCTGGTGGACTGGTTCAAACTCATCCATGAGAAGCACATGCTGGTGCGCCATGAGTCAGAGCTCATCTACATGTAAGTGTGTGTGTGTGGCAGGGGGCACTGATGCTGCTCTGGGGAGCCTTGTCTCAGTGCTGCTAATACTGTGCTTCCAGTGGAAGGCCTGACGTGGCCTCCTTGCCTGGAGAAGTGAGGGAAAGGGGGTGAGCAGACAAACATGTCCAGATATGTTAGTACTGTCCCACTTCAAGTCAACAGAGCATCTCCTCCAAAAAGTTCTCAAGCAGACAGGATTTGTCCCAGATGGTGGCCCCATGCCCTTTTGGCTCTACAGTGTAAGGCTAGCGTTTTGGCCAGTTCTTTCTCAGGTCGCCCTGTATCTTGGGATGATTTTTGCCTCTCTGGAGCCTTGCCATGGTTCCCAGCAGTGCCTCCTTCCATTGCAGTTTCAAACAGCAGAATCTGGAGCAGCGGCAGTCAGATGTGGAATATGAGTTGCGTTGCCTCCTCAACAAGCCAGGTAAAACATCACTCCAGCTATCGCTGTATATGTTTTTCCCTTGAGCTTCACCTCCCTTCTGTCTCAGTGGGTCTCAGAAGAAGAGAGGCAGATCTTAGGAAATAAGAGCACATTCAGCTCACTCTGAAACTATTGACCTGTTTCATCACTTGCCCTACCTTTCTGCAGATATATTCTCCTCTTATCCCCGTGGAGGAGCCCAAGGTGCCACATACTGGGCTCTTCCTCTACAGCACCACTGCTCCAGCCTGCCCTACAGCAAGCTGGGGTAGAAGGAGGTCGTGGCAGGAGATCTCTACCCCAAGCTCTGAATTTCAGAGCTCCTTCAGCCATTTAATTGCCTGTTCTTTGGGATTTGGTTGAGTAGAGAAGGACTGGACTGAGGAAGACCGAGTGAGAGAGAAGGTGCTGATGCAGGAGCTGGTGACCATCATTGAGCAGAGGAATGCCATCGTGAACTGCCTGGATGAGGACCGGCAGAGGTGAGGAGTGCGGCGTGTGGGGGTGAGGAGTAGGGTCTGCCTGACTCAATGCCACGTGGATGGCTCATGAGAGTGTCCCGAGGTTTCCCTGTTTCTGAAGTCTTTGCCAGGCTTCCTGGTCCTTATCTCCTTGAATGGCGTGTGTGGGAATGACAGGGCAGTAATGCTCCAGAGAGGGATCTGCGCTTTCTTCGCTTGTTTCTCTAGCCTTAAACAATATGGCAGCCCTTTTTCAGGGCTGGATTGTTGACCTGTTTCCTGCTGTTTCTTTTAGGGAAGAGGAGGAGGATAAAATGTTGGAAGCCATGATTAAAAGGAAAGGTAAGGAACAGAATTTTGAAGCTTTGGTTTTGCTGCTGACCTCTGCAAGGGGCAGCATAAGCCATTGTGAAGCTGTGTGCAGAAGGAGAGAGTGATGTTATTCTGTGTATTCTTTGGAGCCTTTGATATAAGAGCATTAAAGTTTGGGGTACAGCTTTGCTGTGTGGCCCCGCTGTCACAGAAGGGTGTATGCAGTGGAGGGCTTTGATACACTGTCATCTGTGTGTGTACAAACCATCAGCATGGTACAGTAACAACCTTCCTTTGCAACTCCAGAATTTCACAAGGAGGCTGAGACTGAAAGCAAGAAGAAAGGCAAATTCAAGCCCATGAAGGTGCTTAAGCTGCTTAAGCATGACTCCAAGAGCAAGTCGCCCAAGGAGAAAAGCTAGAGCAGAATGCCAGCAACGGGAGGGATGTGCTGTCTGACCACCCTGGCCTCCCACAGCCAGCTGCCTGCCAGGAGGGGCCTGCCTCCCTCTGTTCCCTTTGCCTTTCCCCTCCACTCGTGCCAGGCACTAGCATGGCCACCCTGGGAAGACACCGGCCTTCTCTGCCCGCAGTGGCAAGTCTGACCACAGTGCTCCCCTTCCCGAGGCTGCAGAGGAGGCTGAGTTTCCCCTCTAAAGCCTCACTAACGAGGCAGGGAGAAAATGGGTTCGTTTTTCAGAAGCGTTACCCTGTCTTGTGTCCTTGTTACTGACTGAGAAGCAAGCTGAGGAGTTTGGTGTTCGTGGAAATACTTGCACTAACTGTCCCCCTCCCCTACTCTCGCTCTTACTGTGATAGCTCCGTGTGCCTCCAACCTCTTGGGCCCTGCCTGCCCACTCTTGACCCCTTCCTGTCCCATTTTTAACTTCAGGAGAAAAGTCTGGTATTAGAATCAGGATTCTTTAGGTTTAAAAATAAATACAGTCCAGCATCACAAAGCTCTAAAGCCATAGCCAAAACAGTAACTGGTGCCCTATTTTGAGCTGTCCCCTCCCACTTGAAGGCTTTTCCCCTGGAGCATTACAGCTCTGAGAGGACCCAAGGGGGCAATGTACATCTGCTCAGATGTAGCCTGTGTGCCCTACTCAGGATATCTTACCCCCACTGCTGCTAAGCACCGCTGCCTGCTGCCTTCAGGGGGAGGGAGGAGCATTCCTTTTCCAGGCAAGGGCAGAGAAGCACAAGACTGACATAGTGCCGGCAACGGGCAAGCCTGTGCCCCTGCTCACCAGTGCCACCCTTGAGTGGCTGGGGGGAGAGGCATGGTCACAACTGACCTTCCCCCAGCTTTGTCTGTATATACTTTAAAAGTGTGTGAAGAGGGTTTGGCTGGTTATTTTTTACACCTCCTTTCCTACATGAATTCAGACTTGTCCTAAAACTTTTAAAGCCCTTATTTTATTTGTTGTGTGTGTGTTTGTATGTTGGAGGAAGGAATGGGAGGGATGATATTCCTTCAACTTTTCCTTCTTCCTTCCATTTTTGTTTCCTGCCTTCTCCTCCAAGCAGAGGAGCTATTTATTGAGTTGTTTTGTCAGTCTGAATTAGACATTGACTTTCATGGGTGTTTGGTTGGTCAGCTGTTTGTCATGCCTTCCCATTAGCAAATTAGTCATGCCAGCCCCGAACAAACTGCTGCGCTCCCTTCCAAAAATACAGCAGGCTTTAGCTGAAACACTTTTAGAGCAGTGCCTTGCAACATGGCTGGTGTAGCATTCTGGAAAGAGATCTGTTTCCCAAACCCTGAGCCACCATGGGTGGGTGGCAGCACGCCATGCCACTTGCCATAATACCCCAGCAGGCTGATCAGGAGCAGCGGTTGGGGAGGGGAGATCTTAAAGCACAGCTCTTCTCCGAGGAGAAACAAATCTGTTCTAGAGCCTGCTGTCGTGTCACTGTTGCCAAAGGCCATCAGGATTGCAGCGCCCCTTGACCCCATGCCTGGTCAGAACCTTGATTTGGAAATTATGCTGTACTAACTTTATGACTTCCATTCATCTGATCAGAAATAAATACTGGATTTGAAAAACAATCCCAGCTTAGGTTTCTTATTCTTGGGGACAGGACGTGCTGCCTGCTTATGGAGTGCCTGACGAGTATTGCTAAGAAGCAGGTGACGGGATCTTCATTTCTACGTCTCATTTTGCTGGGTTTTATGTGGGAATAGAGGGGCAGTGCTTCAGCCTGGTGAGTCAGCAGCCATTTCCAGACGCTGTGGAAAGCTGATGGCTGCTCAGCATACCATGCTTTCAGGAACCAAAAAACCACAGCAAGGCTGCTGCAAAGATCAGCATGCTCTGGGCTGAGCTCCCCTCTCCCCCCCCCCCCCCCCACACTGCAGCTGTGTTCCTGAGCGCCTGCCCGGTTTAGCTGCTATTGAGAAGAAGTCTGCTGATGCTTGCAGTCACACTGACCTGCAATAATGTTGGAGGCTTGTGTTTGCACAAGGCCAGGCAGCTTCATCCTCATGTGTGCCAACACAGCCATTCCCAGGCCCGTGTAGACTGGAGTGGGTTGTAGATGTGGGTAGTGATGTGTGCTGCCACTGGAAACCTCCTCCTCTAGGTAGATGGAGGAGTAGGAGTGATGTTTTCAGCTGTGCAGGGTGCTATTCTGTGAGGCACTGCCGAGTCAGGGGGCTCTTCTTTGTCATGGTTACATAGCTGCTGCTGTGTTTTCATCTATTTAATGTTGTAGGGTGTGAAGGGATCCAGTGCGTGGGGAGGATTTTACAACAGCTTGCTTCTGTTACCAGCCGTGTACAAACTGTTCCTGCCTTTTGGCTTTAGGCAACAGGTCGTACTGCCCCCTTTCAGGGGACCACTGGGAAATGGGCAAGGCGCAGGCCAGCCCTTGAGACACCAATACCCAGGACCTGGGAGAACCGGTGGGAACAAACTGCACTTGTGTTTTTCCCTTGGCCTAGTCGAGGAGACCACGTTTGTTCCCACTAGGAAAGTCTTTTGTCATGATCTCTTTCACTTCCTCACTTCTCTTCTTGTCGATGATCTCCATCTCCCGCATTTTCTGCGAAGCACAAAGGGGAAGGGCTGAGTGAGGAGAATGCCAGGAAGTTTTTTTTTCCCTCCTTTTTTTCTTCTGTCAACTCCAAGAACAAAGGTTCTCCTTCCCCGATTAAGTTGCATGCAGACGTGAAAAGAAAGGCTGAAAATGACATGATCCAGTTCCTCAAATTCATGCCCATCTTTTGCTGCACAAGCAAACCCTCCCCCCCTCTTCCCTGGTTGGCTGTCAGAGGGAGACTGCTTTAAAGATTCTGACATGGGTGATGCCCTCAAGGCACTGTGTGGTACCAGTGATGCCAAGAATCTTACGTACCTGTGAGATTTCAGAGAATATAATTCTCTGATACTTCTTGCCCTGTCCTAGGGCTTCCATCTCTGCCAGGAACTCCCTCCTCTCCTGAACTTCGTTCAGCACTGACACACAAGAGAAAACACTGTGGAAACAGGATCCAGGCGAGAAAACACATTCCCATCTGGCTGTGAGCCCTCAAGCCCTAGTTCTGCTGCAACAGTGGCTCCACAAGGGAGGAATGGTATTCACTCTAACACCCACACATCTTGCCCAGGCCACCAAAACACTTTGGCAGTCCTAAGGGACACTTAGCGGGAAGTGCCCTGCACAGCTCCTTTCTGCATCCAGCAGGAATGGCAACTTTCTGCTTTTCTTTGTACCAGGCAGCTCTGTCTTTGTACAGGCATTTCTCATTATTTGCCAGCTGTCAGTCTGTGCTGCCCTGGTTAAGAAAGGGCTGGCTGAAGTGCTCACATACACAGAAGATTTAAGTACAGAGAGGTATAGGGCAATGTTGTGCCATCCCAGAAAGCCAAAGTACGCCGCTGCTAAAATTCTGCTTGGAGTCAAAGCGAACACAGGCTAAACCACAGGCAGAGTGGTTACACTGAGTTATGCTGGCTGGAGAAAGGATCCACAGCACGTGGGCTTTCTGCCCAGGCTACCCTTGCAAATCACTAGGTGTTCCTCCGCCAGCAGTTTGTCTTGTGTAGGCAATCTACACAGCTTGTGTCTGACAGCCAACTGCTGCAGTACAACTTCTGCAAGGAAGTGCAGATCACAGCAGCACAGCAAAATGGCCTTCATCCTGGAGCCTGGCATCTGTAGCTTTTTACCAGCGGCTTCAGATCCGTGGCTGCACAGCCTGTCACCCCAGCCCTTGGAGGGAGCAGCTGCCCAGGCCACCCACTGCTCTAGATCACACAAAGACATACGTTCTTCAAAGCGGTCAATCTCGGGCGTCTCCTCTTCCTTTGTCTGAACCAGCATCTGTTTCACTCGGTGCTGCACCACATCTTTCCCAGTTGCTAAGATATTTTGGAGCCTCTCCTTTTCCCTTTCCAAATCTCCTGTGAATGCCATGGATAAAAGTGAATTGTTAGCAGCACGTCTCCTCAGCAAGGAGCTGCCTGCTCTGCTTTGCTGCTAGTGATGGCAGAGGAAGTATGATGTAAGTGATGGCGCATCCCCAGACAGAACTGTGCTACACGTGGTGAAAGGCAAACCAACCTGACCTCAAAGGTTTCACCCGTGTTTACAAGCTAGAAAATTACATAGTGCTCTCTTCCTATGCAGGATTGTGTGAGTTCTTGTCACCTGCTGTCCCCACAGTCAGCGGGAAGAACTGTGAGTGTTTGCAGCAGGCACCCCCTCAGAGATCTCTATTTAAGCATCTTTGAAGACAGAAGGTGTGAAGAAAAGAATAATTAAGAATGCCCCCAAGGGTGCTGAGGAGTTAGACATAAGGGAAAAAGAGGGACCGAGCAGCACAGTTCATTTATCTGTGATGTTTGCTGACTTACGCCTTGCCTGTGGCCTGAATTTCTCTCGGGTGTAGGCATCTCCTGCCCTGCAGACCTCAGCAGGCCGAAGTTGGGGTTTAGCTGACAGCTTGCTTGGCTGACAACATGGAGGGGAGGAAGCAGGCGGCCTGGGCACCAATTCTTGGCTGGAGGTGGGGTGGCACTGGAGGGGCAGAGAATCTCCCCCTGGAGAACAAACCCAACATGCTGATGTCAGACACAGAAGAGTCTGGGCAGGTTGCCCCAGCCTACCACCGGCAGATCATAAAGTCAAAGAATGGCTTAACTTAGAAGGGAACTCAGAGCCCACCCAGTTCCAGCCCCCTGTCATTAGTAGGGCTGCCACCCACCAGCTCAGCTGCCCAGGGCCCCATCCATCCTGGCCTTGAGTGCCTCCAAGGACAGGGCACCTCAGCTTCTCTGGGCAGTCTGTGCCAGTGCTTCACCACCCTCTGAATGAAGAACTCCTTCCCAATACCTAACTTAATTTTCCCCTCTTTTAGTTTAAAGCCACTCCCCTTTGTCCTGTCACCATTTGACAGTGTAAAAAGCCTGTCTCCATCCTGTTAGGAAGTTTCTCTCAAGTACTGGAAGGCCGCAGTGAGGTCTCCCCAGAACCTTCTCTTCTGCATGTTAAACAAGCTCAGTTCCCCAAGCCTGCCTTCACATCAGAGGTGCTCCAGCCCTCTGATCATCGCTGTGGCCCTTCTCTGGACCCATTCCAACTGCTCTGCGTTCTTCTTGTGTCAGGGGCCGGCCCCAGGCCTGGACACAATACTCCAGATGGGGCTTTGTAAGGGTAGAGCAGAAGGTGACAGCCGCCTCCCTTCACCCCGCTGCCAGCTTTCTTTTGATGCAGCCCAGGATGCGGGTGACCTTCCAGGCTGTAGATCCTGGTTCCCCCGAAGCCTCACACCATCTCACCATGTCCCTTGGGCAGATCCTTGGGAACATCTCGGTGAGTACCCACGCAAAACACGGAGGGAACAGGACGCATCCCCCCAGCCAGGCAGGAGGCGAGTGCCATCCCTCAGTGCGAGCAGCAGAAGGGGGAGGAGAGCGAGGTGAGCAGCACTCACCCCTCAAGCAGTCCATCAGGCATCGCCTCTGGAAATTCGTCAGCTTCGACTCCTCCATCAGGGCTGAAAAACAGCAGCTAAGTGTCACCACGCGACGGGGCAAGCTGGGGGGAAATGCAGTCATCCGACAGCGCGGGGCCTTCCCTCTGGCAAAACCCGCTACCTCTCAGCACCTCCCGGGTCTCGGGGCTGTACCGGGCTCTGCCTCTTCCCGCTGGCCTCCTTCCCACGGACGAGGCCATGGCCGTGGAGGAGGAAGGCAGCGGAGGGGGCGGCGGAGCGGCGTCCCGTCTCCGTGGCAACGGCGCCGCCGGATCGCTTCCGGAAAGGTCGCGGCGGGAGACCGGAAGTAGGCCGTACTTCCGCCGGAGAGAAGGGCAGCAAGATGTCGGACAACGAGGACAAGTGAGAGCGGGGCTGGGGGGGATGGGTCGCTTCGGGGCCTGGCTCTGAGCCCGGCTCGGCTCTGAGAGCGGCTCCAGGCCCTGTCCTCCAGCGCGCCGCGCGCTTGCCTCTCTCCCGCAGCTTTGACGGCGATGACTTCGATGATGTGGAGGAGGACGAGGGGCTGGATGACCTGGAGAACGTGGAGGAGGTGCGTGCTCCGCAAGGCGCGGCCGGCTGGCCTGCTGCTGGGATTGGGGGAGAGCTGTAACGGTGCTCTGCTTTTCCCAGGAGGGGCAAGAGAACGTGGAGATCCTCCCCTCCGGAGAGCGTCAGGCAGCGAACCAGAAGCGCATCACCACCCCCTACATGACCAAGTACGAGCGGGCCAGAGTTCTGGGCACGCGTGCGCTCCAAATAGCGTGAGTATCCTTACCTGTATCCCTGCAGCAGGACTGCGTTCTGCTGACATCTAGCCCCGTTAAAGCTGTTTCCTGTCTCCCTGAAACCTCGTGTGATCCTTTGCCTGACAGTTGAGGTTGGGAATCACCATCTCTGCCAACACTGAAAGCCAGTACCGTGAGCCATCAGACACACGTGAATTCTGAATTCCAGCTGACTTCACAGGTTTTGTGTCTAGAAATGAAGATGCTCAGATGCACTAATGAGCCCCCGAGGTCACAGGAAAAAGGAGTGGGGAATGTGGCATTCTGGTTCTGGTTTCTGCTTTTCATAAGGCAGCCAGCTGGGAAGCTCATAACTACTTCTGCAAAGTTACGCTTTGAGGAAAGGGTACTGTTACATCATTAGTTGTTGTTATCACAAGGCTGTAGAAACTCTAGGAATGGCATAGCCATCCCAAAATCCTAAGCACACAGTTATATTGTGGCAAACTGTATGTTGGCTAAGTGTCTGGAATAGTGGAGCATCACTCCCAATAGGTAATAACATTTAAATCCCATTTTAAGTACTGTTGAGGCTAGCTCCCCTCAAATTCTTCCTTTTACCTGTTCAGATATGTTTTAATAATACGTGCAAAAAAAAGTTTTGTGGTTTTCAAAAAATTGCTTCCTGAGTGACGTTTTTAGGCTGTGTTGAAATTGATCTGAAAGGAATTTTTGGAGTTCCATCTTAGCTACGTCCATCTTTAAGGTTATGCTGATCTGATTACCACCTGTGAGCTCCTAAATGATCTTTGCTTAACTTATCGCTTTGCTGAGCTGTTCTTTGCCCACTTATCACTTCAGGAAGGAATTCTGTGCGTGTTCTTTCAATTGGTGGCAGGCCAGAAGAATGGGAGGGATGGGATGGGCCAGTGCCAGGCCTTTAATCCAAAACATTGTGCCTGGTGGTTCTGTTTCATCTCCGTATTCTGCTTTTGGTGCTGACTGTAGGCCAGCAGCAGTCCCCCAGTGGCCTTACCCACGCATAACGTGAACTTCTGTTGTTTCTGCTGCCACCTGAGACAGATGGTTGTCAGCTGTGCCTGCTCTGCTGTTACAGCCCTCACCAGAATACATTTTTTTTCCCCTCTAGAGTACATCATAAATCCAGCCCTTTGTTTTCCTCTGAAGGAAGCCTTGAAGACACAAGCAAGTCAGAACATAAAAGATGCCCATTTTAGTGTTTCAGCTCTTTCTTGTTTTTAATTTTAGATCTATTCTTATTCTTCGTGCTTAAGTACAGCACAGTGAGAGTAGACAGGTGTGGATCTGACCAGCACTCGAGCCCCAGCTGACTAGCAGAGGATGAGGGATGGGTTAAGAACATGCAAGTGAAAGCTCAATCCATAGCTGCTTGGGGAAAACCTTCTTCCCAGAGTGGATGAGAGTGCAGTATGCAGTCATGTGCTTAGCTGTCCCTTCTTTCTGTGCATTTCTCTGCGTTCTCTCAAGTGGCTGTTGATGTTTGTCCCAGGATGTGTGCCCCTGTGATGGTGGAGTTGGAAGGAGAGACAGACCCCTTGCTGATTGCCATGAAAGAACTCAAGTAAGTCCCAACCTTTGGAAGTGTATGTATTGCTTTCCATGAAGCAAGCAATCCTGTGCTTATCTGAGCACTTGGCGACTTATTCCACGCAGTATATTCCAAGACAGCCTTCTTTTTCGTCAACAACAGTGAGTACTGCAGTTTCCTTCCACTTTTCCACCTTGGACCTTTTCCACAGCTGCTCGCTCCCATCCTAGGAGTTCTTGCAAACTATTGATGATGAGCAGTGCTCTGACCTCCTTTATATAGGAGTTATTTCTATGATGAGAACCCAAGATCCCCATGAGGAGTTAGTTTAATTCCCTGAAAAGAATCAGTTTGAAGCAGCCTTCTGAACAGACCTGCGTTCACATGAGTTGCTGGCTTAAAGAAATAAAATTAGGTGCAGGGTGGTGATGTGGAGAATCTGGTAAGAATGTTGTTTCACTGCACCCTTCAGTGCTTGGCTTATGATGCTAGCAGGAGGTACGTTTCAGGCTTACAGAGAGATTCATTTTAATCCTTTGTGGTGGTTTCAGGATCGCTAGTTAGACGCCCACAGCAGAATGCTGTAGTGGCCCACAGTTTGCCAGCATGGTCAGCAGATTACTGTGTCATAGACAGGTATCTTTCAAGCACAGTAACTGGATTCCTTCACTTAAGTCCCTGTTCTTGAATTGGTTTGTCCCTCTGCTCAGTGCATTGCAGTTGCTCTTGCAGGCTTTATATTTATTACAGCTCCCTTTATCATTGCCAAAACCTCCACGGCTGTGCTTCTGTCAGGTCTCCAAATTCAGCCTGACTTTGATTCGGGTCACCATCTGAGCGTGTGCTCTAGAAAGCAGTCAGGGTGAAACACAAACTATAATGGCATCCTTTGCTGTGCCAAAATTAAATTGTAGTTCTTGGCATGAGGAAGTTGCTGCGGAAAAACGGCAGCCCTGGATGTGATTGTTACAGGTGATGTATTACTTTTCATCCCTGATATAGTTGTAAACCCAATGCCTGGGTTAGATTCTGGACCATCTAATTACATTTTGCACTTAAATCTACTTCCATTACATCAAATTTTGTTCAGTGCTTCCTTGCTTTCTGATTGGAGCTGCTGTTAGAAGGCACTGTGTTCCTGTAGGTCTTTGATTGTTTTGAGACTTAGGCTGCTCAGTGCTTTGTGCCTATGACAGAGAATTTTGTTGGGGATTTCCAAATCACCAGTACTGCAGAGTTCTCCCATGAGCTTACTGAAGTCAGCCATGCTATTGCCTGTTTAAATGGCATAGTGAAGGCTCTGGCATTTCTATTCATCTCTCTCTCCTCCCTCCAGAGCACGCAAGATTCCCATTATCATCCGTCGTTACCTGCCTGATGGGAGCTATGAGGACTGGGGTGTGGATGAGCTAATTATCACAGACTGATCAGCCTCCGGCTCTTGCTTTTGACTCTTCTCCAGCAGATGTTTCTATTTTTGTTTATATTTGTATAAATAAATTATAAATTCTTTCTTCCCTATGCTGCCTTGGTTGTTACAGTTTCATTCTGTGTCAGTGTGCACAGGCCCTGTTTATTAATATTAGGGAGTCAAGTGCCGTGCTTGTGTTGCAGCACTTTTTTTCCAGCTGAGAAGTTCCAGTTATGTTTTATCTAGGGTAAAGAGTGCGGTGACTTCCTCCACCACAGCTCCTCCCTGGTTGTAGGACCAACAGCCAATCAGAAGGCTGTTAAACAGAAGTGATCTTGCAGGTACATTGGCTTCAGAAAAACTCCAGCCCTTCTTAAAACAGGAGTGCTGAGACACCTCCATTGCTTCTCCCTAGACAGTTGGGCCTTTGTGCCCACAGCGGGTTGCTGTGGAAACCCCCAATTTCCTCTCTGGCCAGAGCTGACTGTGGGTCTTCTCAGGAGTATCGTAGAGCAGCTCTCATCAAATCACCTATTGTTTCCCTGCTCCTGCTGCTTATCAGCGATGGGGATCCCCTTTCAGTGGCACTGCCCCAGCCGGAAGCACAGTCGCCAGTCACAGTCCCACTAGCTCAGCAGTTGTAGGTTAAATTGCTGCTCTTTTCACTCGCAGTGCTCTTCTCTGATGTGCCGTGGAGCTGAAGGTCCTTGCAGCATGGGTGCTCTCAACTTGCACGAACGCAAGCAGCTCTTACAGTGGCACAGGAACAGTTAAGCTCTGAGACCCTTCTGTAATCTGTAGTGTGATGACAGATGGGTGATTTGTCCCATGAAGGTACCTGCATTCTCGCTTCTGATGTGCAAGGAGAAGAAAAAACAGTCCCTTGCTGAAATCAAAAAGTTAGGTGGCTGCATTAAAATCTGGGAGGGCTTTCAGCCAGATACTGCTTGATTTTCACATCTTAATCATCTCTGCTCCCAGGCTTTCACTCTGAGCTCTGGGGCAGAACATGCTCTCCCCATAGCAGGTGATCTTATTAAAAAGTATACCTGTTGTTTCTGCTTTACGCTGTTTTTATAGAGCTACAGGAAGGATTTTTCCACCTAGTTTGTGCTCGTGTTTGAAGCATACGTTCTTTGTGCTGTAAATGTGGTCAGTGCCTGCAGACAAGCACCAATATCCCAATGGGAGTCTGTATGCACCTGCCTGGGAACTCAGCTCATATAACCAGCTGCATATGTCGTCCTCTTAGTGCTCCCCGTAAGAGCACACCCCCACCCACCCTTCCTTTGATGGTCTGTGCAGGGATGCTGTGTGCACAGGTGGGGGAAGCAAGAATGCAAGAGCTAAATGGGTCCCTGGGCAAAAAGTTGAGAGGGAATATGGAGATGCATGCAGGTGTGGGAAGGGGGTTGACCCCAAGGAACATGAGTGCTTCCTGATCCAGGCCATCCTTACCAAGAAAAGGTTAATTTGCAGCACTGTGGCCTTCAGCCTTCTCCCCCCACCCTCCATGGAATCCTTTAATCACGTTGGTGTGGTGAAATTTCAGCCCTGAAATGGTGCCTTTGTGCAATCGTTCTGGCGTCCGCCATGGAGCGCGGGGGTCGTTTTCTTGTCCTTTTTTTTCTTTTTTTTTTTTTTTTAAATGGCTTCTTTGTTCCCTGCCCGCCTCCCCTCCCCAGCCTTGCATCTGTATCAGATACGATTAAAGGGATAGGGAAGGGTGCTGGGCCAGCTCCTGCTAGGCTGAGGGAGGAGTGGTTAACCCCTCTGTTTCCAGCGGTGCTCTACTTGTGGGGGCACTCTTGGTTGAGAGGAGGTGCCCACTCCCTTTCTTTGTTTGAAGAAGTGGAGAAGGGTACATGTGTATGGTTAAGTGCTTTCTTCTCCCAGTCTTCTATTCACCCACACTGCCCCTTAGGTCTCCACATGAACCTGCTCAGCAGTGCAATAGTCCCCATCCAGACCTTTCCCACAGCCCATAGTGTGGGGTAGAGATTTCCCCTCTCCACTGAGTGGTCAGTCCTATTTTGCACAGAACTGTTTAGATCAGCATCACTGTTTTTAGATGTCATTGAGCCATTGGCCCTGTAAGGACCTCCTGAGTGCTCTGCATTTCCTAGACCTCCAGCATATTCTACCCACCCATTAAGTGTTCAGTGATCACAAACTCATGAAACAGATCATGCTTTTGCTTTGAAGCCTTGGAGCCAATTCTTTATTTGTTCAGTATAATCCTACCTTGTTCCCATTGGCCTCAAGAGATGTTCTGAAGCAGGCCAATACCCACCGCACATTTTCTTTCCATGGCTCTTGAGGTAGTCTCCTAGGATCTGACTGACCAACATGTTTGCTTTCAACAACTGGCTTACATACCTCAGTTCTTGACTACAGTGTGTGTTTGTGGTAAAACAAGAGGAGTTGAGTTTCTACAAAGATGCTAATGGTTGCTTCCAAAAGGAAATGGTTGCTTTCCAAAATACATCATTTTCTAGAGGTGGGGAAGGTATCACAGCTATACTACCTTACAGCAACATAGAGATGAGGAACTGAAAGGAAAAACTCTGCTCTCCTATTCTGTAGATAATTAATAATGAAACTAAGAAATTACTGAGCAAAGCAGTGCTCTTTTTCATGGCATGGGCTTAGTTTTAGCTTAGGAACAGCAACCCATGTAGGAAATGACTGGAGCTGGTTTACAAACAGAAGATGAATTTCATCCCCATGAAGGAGCACAGTAAGCCAGTTGGAGTTGTGGTTGTGTCCTCTCAATGCTGGGCCAAGGAGAGCCATGCATGGATCTGTGTGGTGTTGTGGTGATGCGTGACAGATTGATGGGGAGGAAAAATCAGAAACTTTCAGGAAAGTGGTAAAAAAAATCCAGAGACATGGAAATGAAACTTTTAAGTTTATTATTCCATATGTTTAATGCAGAGTTAATGGTGCTAGGACAGCATAGAGACTGGGGAAAGGGAGCAAGGGGAGGAAGGTGCTACTTGCATAAATAAGAGGACAGGGCTCAAATAGGTTACATGCGTACAGGGAACAAACATTCTACATGATCTCTTCAGACACCATGAGGAGAGGTCATCCATAGCTAAGAGAGGTGGGAAGGGCATCTGACATCATATCAACAGAGGGAAACAGTGGCACGGATCGCAGTCCACGTTTGGTTGAAGTGTTTTATCTTTCTAGACTGAATTACCCGTTAGAAGGTCCCACAATGCATCTCTGCGATCAATTGTCAGGAGTCACTTTTTCCTGCAGCAGCTTCTTTGCCAGTTTTCTCCCTGGCAGGACACACCACCCAGTCCTGGAGGTGACAAAGGAGAATTAAGCAGGCTGTCCTCAGGAGATGGGCTGAACAAAAGGGGTTGATCTGACTGCAAAAGCTGCTTGTTTCCAGCTTGGAACCCAGAGGTGAAGATTAATTCTTCTGCACGTAAGTAGGGTCATTTTCTTTGTAGTCATCCAGTATTGGGTGCATTTCTATCTTGTTTAAATCCACAAGGATATCTTTCCATCCTGAGTGAAAGGAGGAGGGAGGTGCTGACAGACTGTGATAACATGATGAACAAACGAGTAATGATGTACACCCCATCGGCCTGAGTTTGGAGCAGGGTTCAAAGTGAGTACTGGAATATCGGAACCACATTTGGGTGTTGGCAAGTGCATAGTAGCTTTCTTGGTGCCTTCACATTTTCAGCAGATGCAGTCAAATGCTGGAGGAGCAAGGACCTGTTCTGCTGAGAGATTGTTAGGAAACTGAAGAGAATGGGAAGGACTGAGATGCCAGAAATCTGAGACACAAGTGAACGATAGAAATTAAATTGTAAGAAAGGAGTATTCACCCACAGCACCTGAATGATCCACAGATCCTTCCCCACCTCTCCTCAACTCCTTACACAAGCATGCATACACACATACAGGCTATGATATGAGAAAGGCTGAGACTGACAGTGCAGTTCCTGAGTCCTCCACGTTGTCCAGTCAAGCCTTAAAAAATCCACGCAGGAAGGAGTGTGGGATTAAACAGACGGGACAGAGGGAAGAGGCGGGGAGGAAAGCTAGCGTGCAGCTGTGGAAATCAGCAGGGAAGCAAGCATAAGTTGGTCTTCCAGCAGGGATCAAGATTCATGCATGTGTGAATCTTAGGCAGGACTGCTGCACAACACTGATGCAAGGAAGCCGGCCATACCGTCCTCCCAACTCCTCCTCCCATGACATATTCACCAAGGCTGAGCAAGCACCCTTCACCCGCAGCAGCTGACAAAGAGTTGGCCATGGTGGCCTTTTAGAAACACTTGCTGATTCACTGGAGGAGGTTGGGGAAGGGAAGGAAAGGACAGTCTCTCTCCTCTTACAGTCCAGGGTGCGCACAACGTAGCCCACCACGGACCCGTCACTCCATGTCTTGAGTCTTCCTCATCTAGAAGGCCAATAAGGTGTTGCAAGCCAGTTGTGTGGCCTGCGTGAAATCGGTACAGGGCGAAAGGACGAAAAACCTTCCTGTAGGCGGGTGAGCCAGCGATAGCCGGGGTCAAGAAAGGCACTTCCAGATACTCAGTGGGTTCTGGTGGCTGGATGGTGGCACTGAGTGACCTCGGAGTTCGGAGGCTCTTCTGCCTGTGCTGATTCTTCGGAGCCTTTCCGTCGCTGCTTTGGTCACTGTTCCCCATTCCCTATGGTCTGGAGAGAGTCGTATACACAGGCTGTTCCCAATGTGTGGGACTATGGGACTGTGGCACGGAGGGTGCAGGGTCAGAGATGGCGGTGTAAAGAGGACGCTGGGAAGGTCCCATATAGGAGAAAGCAGAGTACAGGCCGGAGGCTTGGCTGGAGTGGCTGTAGTAGGGTCCTGAGGGCTGGTGATCAGGATAGTCAAACTGGGGCCTGGAGATGGAGGGGAAGGCCGAACCATAGTGGGGCAGACTCAGGGATGTGTAAGCTATCTGGGAGGTGGAGGGCTGATCGGTGTAATGGCCTCCAGGGGCAGACCCCTCCGTTTTCACCTGGGCCTTGGAGTCCACCACTGGTGATGTGGTGGCAGACAAGGAGACTCCGTGCTGCTTGGAGATCCAGGCTGAGTGTCCGCTGGCCGCAGCCAGGGCGCTCCCAAGGCCATAGCCAGCAGCCGATGCGTAGCCCCCAACATGGCCAGGGTGGCCGGCGTGTCCGTTGGGTGGCAGGTACTGGTCAAATTCGTTGACGTCAAAGGTCTCCATGTTGGACATCACTTCATGGCTGATCTCCCCGATGTCCACATTGCCAAAGTCAATGTGCGGCTTTCCCCCTTCCCCTAGGGAACGCCCTTCTCGCTTGGAGTCGGCTTTGCCTGCCTGCAGCTCGGTCTTAGGGGTGGTGGGAGGAGTGGGAGGGCCGTGGCTCTGACCTGCAGTGTGAAAAACATTTTGAGGAGGAAAGAGAGACAAGGAGTGAGTTACTGCTTTATACCTGGACAGCAGCACACATCATATCTGCTCCTCCCAGTAAGTCATGAGCAATGTGAGACATATCCCAAAGGCGATTGCTTGTTTCCCTGAGCCTCCCGGCTGTTTGCCACCTACCAGTTGGTTCACGGAGCTGTGGAACTCACCTGAAGAGTGCTCCGGGTGCCCATCTGACATGGGCGACCCTTCCCCAGGATGCCTGTGGTCCAGGTGGGCGTTCTTGTAGTGAGCCTGGATAGCAGCGGCCCCGCCAGCCTCCCCCTCCACCTGGCCCTCGCCCTCTCCCTGCGTGGCCTTGCCATTTTTCCTCCTCCGTGGCTGGTACTTGTAGTCGGGGTGGTCCTTCTTGTGCTGCATCCTCAGTCGCTCTGCCTCTTCGATAAAGGGACGCTTATCGCTTTCATTCAGCAGCCTTCAGGGCCAAGATTGTAAAAAAGAGGGGAAGGAGAGGGGCAGGTACATCAGAAAAAAGAATCCCGATATGCAGCATCATGGGACACAGCATATAAATCCAGGCATCGAGGTGTTGCCTCGTTTTAGGGTATTTCCCAGTACAACAGGGGGAGCATGGAAGTGATTCAGTAGGGATAGCAGTGTTTTCCTCCACACTGTTAAAGGCCAGCATTAAACCTCACCATCATGGTCAGTGCCAGTGCTGGGTCACCCTTCCCCATTATGCTCAACAGCCTCACTTATCTTTTGGTTTCAACCCCAAAGGAAACTTTAAGGCTCTACTGAGCAAAAATGGCAGCGATTGGTGTTGGCAGCCATAGGCTGAAGCACAAATATCTGTCTCTTCTTACTGTAAAAAATCAACTTCTATGTCACTATGCGTTGTAGTAATAAATGAGCCTTGGTCTCTGGATAAAATACATATAAATTTGAGGTCCTTCTCTGTAGTCCTGTCTGATCATGAGCTGCTCTGAATAAGACAGAATCTCCAAAGAAACCATGCAACATGCAGGCATGACGGCTCAAGAGAGCAACTTTATTGCTCAAGGCTCTAACAGATTCCCACTTGGAAAAACTTCAGTATAATTTTACCATTTTCCTCTCAAATATTCTTGTGACTCAAAGTCATCCTGCTTCTGGTCAGAGAATAGTGCTCTCAGAAGGGACCCGTCTCGTCGTGCTACTGCTGGGCTCACAAACAGCAAAATATTTTCCGTTTATGAGCTGCCCGCCTCTTTTTCCTCCCAACAAAAGAAGTGCCTGGGGATGGGGATGAGCCAGCATCATGGTACTGCTGAAGCCTTTAGCTTTAAAAGTAACTTATTCTGCTCAACTGTAAGCACTGTCATAGACAAAAAGGCCTGGACAGACCTGAAAAACTGAAGGTAAGAGAAGAGGAGTATGCAGGTAGAGTTGTAGAGGAGGATCATGGGGTTCATCAAAGACTGATTTTTGAGCACCCTCTGCCCATCAGCCAGAATATGCGTGGCGGTCTGCAGCCCATTATGGTGCTGACCTGGGTTCACTCCAGGCAGCCTGAGAAGGTCACGGCCGCACACTGCATTCCTCCACCGCCTTAATCCTGCAGCTTAAAGCAACTCAGTCACCGTGACTCCAGCACCAGCTTTTCTGTTCCCCTCCCACCACCCTTCACCATGCTCACGGCTCCAGGAGGAGCCCTCTGCCAGTGCTGCTCCACTTGGCTCTTCATGGTGTCTAAAGGACAGCCTGTCCAAGGCATCAAGGACTGGGAGGCAACCACACCTAATTCTTGAGAACAACCCTTCTCCGTGGGAAATGAAGAAGGGACAGTCAGACTGGTATCAGGAATAGGCTGCTCACCAGAAGGTGGTCGGGCCCTGGAACAGGTTCCCCAGGTCAGTGCTCACAGCACCTATCTTACTGGAGTACAAGAAGTGTCTGGACAATGCTCTCAGACATACAGTCTAATTTTTGGGTGGTACTGTGTGGAGCCAGCAATTGGACTCAATGGTCCCTTCCAACTCAAGAGGATTTTATGATTCTATGAAAGGAGAGAATGGGGGCAAACTACATTCTTAGAACACTTCTCTACAAGGCAGCTGGGCTCAAGCTTCTCTACACTCCCAACAGTGGCAAAGCTAACAAGATAGTTGGAAATTGAAGGTCTCATTTTACATAGGTACCCCTTGGAGGAAGAGGCTGAATGTTGGACACAGGAGACAAGCTCAGCCTTCCATATCTGCCTCCTGGAAACAAAGTCACTTGAGTCTGCATTGGAGCCAGCTCCTTGCCCTCTGTTGCTGCCTGGTCCTCTCACCTCCTCTCTCCTGGCCAGCAGCCTGCTGGCAGTGCCACCAGCAGGACAGCTGGAAGTCCACTCCCCGTGCCTTTGTCTTCTGCTTCCCCAGCCTGCCTGCTCCCTCCTCCCTCTCACTGGGATCAGAGCTCAAATCGGCTTTAGCAAAGTGAAACTGGTGCGAGCAGGCAAAGGCCAGGAGATTTGGGGGATTTGGATTTCACTTGCTTCCTGCCCTCCCCCTCTGCCCCCCGCGCTCTCCCATCGATAATGCAAAGGAATCTCGCATGGGCAGAGAACTTATGGATCATGGAGCAAAGCCCTCATGGGGTTTAACGCAGCCATCTCCACCCAGCCTGGGACCAAGAACCCCACTTTGGGAGGAGAAAGAGGAGTCAAAATATTCCCTCCTGCCTTTCTCCTCTTTCTCTTCCACCACCTGGCATTGTGCCGTGCTGCCACGGCCTGATCCCATCCCAAGGCTCAGCTGCCGATGAGTCAGGGCAGTGGGGATGGGATCTCCTGGTGCATGGCCAGGGATGGTTGGTCCTACACGTCCACAGCCCCGGAGCTCATGGGCATGACCCCATCCCTGGCATTCTGCCTTGGTGAGGTGCAGGAAATGAGGGAGCTGCCACTCTCATACAAAGGTCTCTTCATCGACTCTCCATGCCCCTCCCTACAGCCCCACTGTCCCCTTCTTCCCAACTTCTGCCCAGTTTTGGCCCCAGAGTTGCTGCTGGCTGGCGCGTTGGCTTAGAGTCACATCACACCGACATTTTCAGCAGCCAGCCTCCATTTGAGAGCTACTCCCAACCTGCCTCAGGGAAGGAAGGCAGCCAAAGCGAGCTTTCATCAAGAATGGAAACCCTCTCTTCTCCTCCTCCCCGCCTTTCCCTCACCCTCCATTTTAGTACATTCACTTCTTCATCTGTATCTGTTGCATCTCAAGCGGGCAGACTGGGGGAAGTGGATGGGACCATAACCCCAACTCCAGCACTTGAGTACCACAGCCACCGGGACAACCCTTGCAGCCTTTTGGGGCCCACAGAGTGCATGACAGTGGCTTTGAGCTGGAGGAGCCACCAGCTGCCCTCGACATTCCCTCCCCGCCAGCTCCCTTCTCCCAAATCTGCTCTTAAGTCAAGTCAGTGCAGGGGGAAGGCAAGGAGAAAGGGTTGGAGACAATTTCCCTTCTTCCCCTAACTCCTTTCCCTTCAACCTCGCTCGGAGAGGTTTGTCCATGTGGCAGGGAATACTGGACCAGCCTTTAAGAAGATTTTCCAGTCTCTGCCATCCCTACCGATCGCCAATCACTAGGCACTTGGTTTAAAGGTCTGCAGGCGGTCTCTGTGCTCACCAGCTCTCATTCCCTGCACAGCTAATGCAGCCCCTACATGTATAAGCTCACAGCAGTCTTTGTGGAAATAGAATTTGTCACCCACACCGATATATAGACACTATACCTTCAGGGCACAGGAACACAATTGGAGGACAAACCGACTGCACTACAGGCCAGCTCCCTTGGGCTTTGATTGTCTGATTCTTGCCCTCAGCCCCACAGAAGGGCACATACGTGCCATCCTGGCTAGCTCAGATGCCAGCCCTGTGGCTGTAACCCAGGCAGTACAATCCTGAATGGGCTAGCATAGCTTGGAAGAGCTGCATTTGCCTTGGCAGCAAAGATGTGGGAAGGAGTTGTATCCCAGCAAAGAAACAATATCTTGAAATAATGCTTTGGGAGCAAAAAAAAGGGTGGATTTGGACAGCACCAGAAGGTGTCAGGAAGCAGAGATACTGGGGGCCAAGTGTGAAGGAGGTGATAGATTCATAAAGAAATAAATGGAAGAAGACACCAAGGTGTGGCTGGTAGGGAATGGCTGTGTCTGGTGGGGACAACAGATGCTGGGAGGGATAGAGTGAACCAGTGGGCTACCAGGGTGAAGGAGAAAGAGTGGTCCAGGTCTGAGAACTATGGGTCCAAGCCTTGCTTGAGGCCAGAGGCTGGTGGCAGAGCCCAAGGATGGAGCAGTAGATGGGGTAGAGGAAAGGAAAGAAAGCAGGGAACAAAGCAGGATGGAGTGAAAGGGCACTGGAGGAGACATCTGCCTCTGACTACCTAAAGAAATCCCTTTGCTCAGGTTATAGCACACATTGGTGTTGGGTTGAAGCAAACAAGTGAATGCAGCACAGGGAGAAAACAGTGCCTGAGGGCCCAGTTCTTCCTTGTGAACCATGAGGTTTGGAGTCAGGAAGAGACCTGCTGGCCAGGGCATGTTTTGGAAAAAATGTCTTGTGGCCCATCAGAGGCAGAGGGCTTTCTCTCGTACAGTGCCATTAGGGCAGAGGTGGGGGGCTAGCAGCGGGAAGTAAAACAGGGCAGTGGTATTACTGTTGTAGACAACCCCATGAGGACAAAGTGGCTTGGCCAGCATGGCACTCATGAGCCACAATATAGCAGGATCTCTCTTTGTCCATCCCTCCCCACTGATGGCCTCACTGCACCTGCACAGCCTGCCAATAGCAGGACCACTTCGGGAAGGATGGGAGGGGGAATCAGCCCCTAGCTCCCTTTACCAGACCATCCTCCTTGGCACTGCTCAGAAGATAAACCCTGCTGGCTTGGGACCCAAGGTCAAACAGTCCTGGGGCAACCACAGGTGAATTAAAGTTGGTAAGGCTCAGACCAGGTTCTGTCCATACATAACTTTGCCCAGCAAAGAGTGAGCCAAGGAGACAAGATCTCATCAAGTAGGAGAGGATCAGGATAAGTGTCTTTGTTGGGAACAACAGGGAAAATCAGAGGGAAACAGGTGAAAGAGCAGTGTGGGGTGGAGGTGAGTTCTTCTGATGAAGCTCTCATTACATATACAGGGTGTAGAACTCTTCCCCATTCTCCTAGATGCCGCCCGCGCGCAACTCCCAGCAAGGAAGCAGCTGGCATATGAGACACCCCCTCCATCCCACCCCATCTCCATCCTTTCTCCTGACCACGAGAACACCTTCACACACCCACTCTTACCTCCAGAGCTTCCCCAAGGTCTTACTGAGCTCGGCGTTGTGGAGGTGCGGGTACTGGTCAGCCAATTTCCTCCGGGCAGCCTGCGCCCAGACCATGAAGGCATTCATGGGCCTCTTGACGTGGGGTTTGCTCTTGTTACTTCCATTGACCCGAACAGGCATGGGTACCAGGGTCCAGTCATAGCCGCTCAGCACCTGGCTGACCGCTTCACGGATGCAGACAGGGAACTTGTCATCGTCCGCCTCTGAATCTTGCTGCTCCTTCTTGACCTTGCCCATCTCCCCATTCCCAGAGCCGGCGAGGTGCGGAGAGTTGTCTGACGCCATGGATGGTCCCGGTGAGAGGCAGTGGTGGTCTTCAGAACCCACTGGGCTCATCTCTACCTCTGACAGATCTTGGTCATCAGCCATGATCACTTCCTTCTTCTCACTGGGGAGGGAAGGGAGGAAGAGAAAAACAAGGGAAAGAAAGGAGAAAAGAAGAAGGAAAAGAGAGAAAAGCAAAAGCAACCACCAAATCCGACTGGGACTCCACACTCTCCGAAGAGCAGACCACGAGACAGGGGCTGCTTGATAAAAGCGCAAGCAAAGCAATTGCCGTGCACACCGCAAAACCCGTGATCGATGGGGGTGGGGATGGGTCAGGGCCCTGACCCATCGTGAGCTCTTATCTCTCTGCAAATGTCCTGAACTGGCATGTGCAGAGGGGACTGTGGCAGCTGCCCATCTGTGCCAAGGAATCACAGAACCATTCAGGTTGGAGTGACTGCTAACATTATGTAGTCCAACCGTCAACCCATGCCTGCAACCACTCTAGACTATGGCAGGATAAGGGGTTCTGGGAACCCCACAGAAGGGAGCATAGAGTATCGTGTCTGCTTGGGGATAAACCAAAGGGGCAGATCTTCTATCTCCTGGCTACCTCCAGAGCCCTAGGGGCAGTAGGAGAAAGTGCTTCTGTGACACCCCACTGCCTGGCTGCTGCTCCTAGAGCAAAGACCTAAGTTGCATCTGCTTCGCATCCCCAAACTCATTCTTGTATATGTACATATAAATATGCGTATACGTACACATACGCACCTACATACGCAGATGCAAACACACACATCCACTTGGAGAGAAGCCCAGGACCTGAGCTGCCTGCCGTGTGTACCCCTCCTCTCTCACTCTCTGCAGTCACCTCTGTAAGTCCCTGCCGCAGCATCGCTGTCCACTGATTCGAAAAAGAAATGCTCTAAAAATAAAGCCCCCCCTCTTTCCCTAGGCAGAAGTTCAAAGGAGGAAAAAAAGAAAAAATAGGAAGTTACAGAAAAGCATGCCCCTCGTATAGCTGCAAAAGTCAATGCGGAGCAAAGGCTGCTGTTGCTCCGCTTTCAGGGGATGACACGCATCTTTGCTGGGGAAATTGAAAAAGTGGCAGAAAGTAGGAAAAATAAATGTGCGTGCCAGTAAGCTCAGGTAGGAAAACTTACGTTGCTGGTTGGTGCGGGCAGCAAACCCTGTGAAGGCTGAGGCTCCTGTCCCAGTGCCCCCTGTTCTCCCTCCGGCTGCGGGGCGTGCTGCCGGGGAGGTGCTCAGGCAAGTGCCATTCCTGGAGGGAGGCTTGGTTTTTACTAATGCCCCGGCTGGATGCCTCTCGCTGGCTTTGCTGCTTAGCACCGGGGGAGGGAAGGGTGGAAGGTGGAGCCAAGCATTGCTCAGAGCCAGGGCACAGTCAGAACGGGTGGGGAGGGGATGCTGCAGCCCCCCACCCCAACTCGGTGTTCCTCGCTTTTCCCCAGTGGGGTAGTGAGCTCAGCCCCAGGGGTTTGGGGTTGCTGGGCACAGAGAGGGATATGAGGTGGTGCAACCCAGGGCTGAGCTCCCCTTCCTTCCCCCTGCCACCACTGATGCTCTTACTGTCTCCACATCTCCAACACGTCCCTGATCCCCATCATGGAGTCTGGTGGGGACACCAGTGCACTGCAACAAGCTGGCCCAGGATCATGCAAAAAGAGAGCATCCTGAGTGTGGAGAAGGGGATGCAAGAGGTCAGGAGCATCCTGAGGATGGAGGACATTAGGTCCAGAAGAGCAGCACTCTGCAGGGCAGGTCATGCTAGCTTGAACCCACTTAGGACTCTTGCACCCTAAAGGTGGGGTTCTTGCAACATCTCCATCTCTGTGGGTTCTCACCAAGATGATGAGGCTGAACTTCCTTGGATGTGTTGGATTGCTCCTGAAGGCAAATATGAGGTCTTCTGATGAGGACTATCTCATAGTCATTCACTCCTTGCCACTCATACACTGGAGCACATACAGGTTCTAATCACACAGTAGGTTAGAATGTTCCCACCAGTTCTTCCAATTTCTAGCATGCACTTGTTGGCTTCTTCACTTTCCCTTCTCACTGGGGATGAGAAAGTGCAACTCCAATCCTGTAACCATGAGAGGTCACCCATGAAATTCTGACCATCCTGCCAGATTCTCCTGAGCCAACAGGGAGACAGACCTAGCTGCTGCCCCAACCCTTTGCTGAAGAGCCAACCTGAAGGTATGAAGCAAGAAATTGGAAGAAGGTGAATGACAGTAACCCAGGGAACAAAGTTCAAAGGATTTCAAGAACATTTTCAGCTTTTGTAGCAGATCTTCACTCTCCAGAATCTTTATGGTAGAAATAATGGTGCTGGCCAGGGAGGTGCTTGGGTCACTGTCACTGGTGGTGCTCTAGAACCGTGTGGTTGTGGCACTGAGGACACAGTCAATGGGCATGGTGGGGGTGGGCTCACAGATGGACCAGTTGATCTTAGAGGTTTCTATGGTTCTATGATTCTGTGTAATACACCACAACAACCCTGGCTGGCACCACTTGAAACATAAGGGAACCAGTCTCAAGGATGGTGCTGAATATCTGAGCTAACGCACTCAGGGTACAGCATCAGTGCCATGCTTCCTTGACCAAAGCACCAGCTGGTGAGCCTCAATCCTTACAGAATGGGACAGTCCCTCCCACCAAGAGAGATCCCAGCTTCCAAGCCAGATGATGTCCATGGCCCACTGGATGCAGAATCAAGGAAGCCACCGGGCTCATGGCGTCTCTAGGGAGAATGGGCCTGTGCTTAACTCCAGCAAGATAGTGAGTGGTAGAGCTCAGATCCATGTCCCCAGGGTCTAGGTGAGCAGAAGAATGTCTGATCCTCCAACTGGAAAAGGAAAAGAAAGAGAGCTATGAAAACAGAGAGACAGGAGAGCAAGCTGTGGAAAAACATACCTCTATGGCAATGGGGGGAGATGAGATGTTTCTGTTCAGCTGAGGCAAAAATTCACAAAAGAGGGTGGAGGAGAGGAGAGGAGAGGAGAGGAGAGGAGAGGAGAGGAGAGGAGAGGAGAGGAGAGGAGAGGAGAGGAGAGGAGAGGAGAGGAGAGGAGAGGAGAGGAGAGGAGAGGAGAGGAGAGGAGAGGAGAGGAGAGGAGAGGAGAGGAGAGGAGAGGAGAGGAGAGGAGAGGAGAGGAGAGGAGAGGAGAGGAGAGGAGAGGAGAGGAGAGGAGAGGAGAGGAGAGGAGAGGAGAGGAGAGGGAGAATTTTGTTTCAGGGATCACTGGAATTGCATGACTTCATCAGTTCAAGGCTTCCTTATGACTGGATCTGGGAAATTCTCATATAGCAGACTTCACCCCCTTAGTTTATGCTTATATTATTGTGTGGATTACGTGTTCCAAGTATTGGGTAGGCCCATAAAAAAAGAGGTAGGCTTCTGCAGATGAAGCATCATCACAGGAGCAGCACCCAGCTCTGCAGGGTCTCAATGTGAAGACCATGTTGGTGGGACATCGAGGACAGCCTCCACTGAGTTTGCTGGGGAGGGATGTTGCTGGATGATTGCACCTGTGGGAAGGGAGGACTAAGATGTGTGAGTCTGTCTAAAGGAAAGGAATGAGAAGAAACACAGATAATAGCTTGGAGGGAAAAAAAAAAAAGCTAGAGGATGTCCACCGGGAGGTTTTGGTGCCTGTTCTTAGCCACTGGTGGGTGAAGGACCCCAAAAACCTGGCATGGTTGCACCCCAGCAAGCTTCCCATCTGCGAGACAGGGCCAGCTTTTGTCCTGTGCCCAGCCTGGGGGCACAGCACTGGTATTGTCCCAGGACTGCCTGGGAAAATGGGAGGGGTTCCCCATGAAACCTTTCCATAGAGCAAAACAGCGTCAGAGCTGGGAATGGGGGGGTCAGGGCAGACACCAGAAAAAACACACACACAACGGGCAAACAATACCGGCAGTGTGCTGAGGGAAAGGGAGACCCATGAATTGGGAGTTTGATAAGGATTTTCTCCCGCGCTCACCCGCTCTCTCAACAGCCCCTTCAGTTTTCCTGGCACCCCCCTCCTTCCCCTTGCCTGCTTGCTTGTTTGGGCCTCAAACAGTGTGCTGCCTTTGTTCGGGATACAGGTGAACAGCCATCATGTGATTCACGCACACGCGCGCGCACATAAAAAGGTTTTTCAGAGAGCCCAGCTCGCCTCAGACCCGAGGACGGGAGAGGAGACCCAGGCTGGGAGCAGCAGGGAGAGCACCCTGTCCCATGGAGGTGGGCACATGGGGTATGTGGGTCTTGGGATGAGGGTGGGGGTCTGGGTGTCTTGTCCATCCAGCCTTCTGTGGGCAAGGGTTGGCATCTGGTGAGGGGTAGAGACGGGGGTGGTGAAGCTGAGCCCTCATCCCTCCCCTGCTCTTATGTGGGACAAGCATCCTCACTGACATCCTCACTGAGAGTTAAGCTTGCTGGTCCCACTGTGGATGGAGTGGAGAGGCAGGTGGTGAGGAAGAAGAGGGTGGAGGGTAAAGAACAGAGGGTAGAAGACAGAGGATGAAGAGTGGAAGATGGAGGATGGAAGGTGGGTAGAGGGTAGAGGACAGAGAATGGAGGGTAGAGGGTGGAGGGTGGAGAATTGAAGAAGCCCTCCTGTTGGAAATGTGGGTCCTCAGCCTCTCAAAGCAATGCTGTAGGGAGATCTAAATGGATTTACTCTATCCCCTCCCTCAGGAGGGATAAAGAAAGGAGAAGGGCCAGAGAACCCAAAGGTGGGAAGGATGAGGACGTGAGGGATGATTGGCACCTGCTGGAAATACCCCTGCCCCAGAAGATATAATTTGTCCAGACTCCTCAGTGAGCACTGCACACCCCCTTTGATGTGGAAGTATCATGAGGCCCGCTCACACCTCATCACCATGACCATGAAATAGATGGGAAGCCACACGGCTCAGTCCTGCGGCAAAGATGGAGGCTGGGGAGGGCAAGGTTTTGGCAGCATGGGACCATCTGAGCCATCCAGAGAGGAAAGCACGAGGACAGGAAAAAAATGGCAAGGTTTCAACTGGTTACTTTTCTGATTCAAAGGTTGCCTGAGTGTGATGCTCTAAGGAAAAGCAGAGAGGAGCAAAGACAGAGGCCAACATTTCATGATGGTGCTCAGAAAATATATGGGTCTGCGGCTGGCTTCACTCGTGAGACATCATGGGACTTGATTTATGGCAGCCTGGATGAGATCAGGACCTTATGTTTGCTGGGGCTGCCAAGGACAGCCTCATCTCCACCACTTCCTTGTGTCTCACTCTCAAATGCCTCTCTGACCTAAAGTTACCGAGCAATCGGTGTGAAGGTAGATTTGATGTCCTTTCCATAAACAGGAGAAGCAGAGAGACTCCAAATCCCATGCTCTGTGATGCTGCAGCAGCTGTAATTTCCTGTTGAGGGGACAAAGGAGCATGAAAGCCACCCTAAATTTGATCAACATCAGTTCTTCAATTCACTTTGCGCCATAAGCATCCTCACAACAAGGAGTTGCATGTGCAAAACACAGCTGGGCTCTGGTCTTCATCACACCTCATTGGTTTTGGCGGAAGCTCCCAGTACCATTCCTCGACCCTCCCAGCTGACTCTTGGCTCTTGCCATCAGGAGACTCAGTGAGGCAACCTGAAGAGGAAGGAAATTGCATGGGTCATGCAGTAAAATCAGAGAGCTGCCTGCAACCTATTCTGAGGTTGGCAGCACCACACCAGGAGGCACGTCCGTGTGGCTGCAGGACAGTTAGCTGTGTTCCTTGCACAGCTGGGGACCAAAGGAACACAGAGTTGATCATTGCATGGCAAGGTTGTTTTTTTGCTCTCAGTGTTCTGCATGGGGAAGCAGAAGAGACTTCTTCCAAGGTTATTGACAAGGGGTGGGTGATGACAATGGCAAGTGGACCTGAGCTCTCATCATCCCAAGATGAGAGTTCTAGGGAAGCTTTCTCTAAATCTTCCATCTCTTGGAAAGCAGAGAGGACAAGTACCTCAGAACATTGTAAGGATCCCAGGCAGCTCCTGGCCCAACATCTGATCTGATTCTTCATGGGCGTGGGGAGAAGTGGTGATGGTAATGCTATGTGAGTCCTCACCATTGTCCCTGAGACAATTTCCTGCATTACCAGAGCTTGGGAAGATCAAAGAGTAGCAAGGCCTGGCAGGTCTGCCTGCTACCTGCTTTGATGGGCGGCAGGCTGTTAACCCCCTCGTCTCCTAATCAAGAGGCCAGGTGTAATTCCAAAAAGAAAACCCCCAAAAAGCAAGTGCTGAAGGAATGAGGAGATGGGGGATAAAGTTTTATGTTTTCTTAGGTGAAGTCTTCCATGCCCAACATGATACAATGGAGGGAGCTGGGTGCTCTTTGACTGCACGACCAAGGAGGGATGCACGGGGGGTGCGGGGGAGAAGAAACGCACTGAGTACTCCTAAATATGCGTGGGCAGAACAACCAGAAAAGGAAACTCTCTCAAGGGGTCCTTTGGTTGTAACAGTGCTGGGTGACCCTGATGGACTCATTCACTGGAGGCCAAGGTGGCTCTGGGGAGACCTTCAGCTCCAGCAATCCAGTGGCAGCAGGGAAGCTCCTGGGGAACCGGGGGAAGGGTTAAATCAGGAAGGCTTCAGCCCGCTGCCTTGGCCCCTGTAATTCCTCCAGAGAGTAGGACTGGGAGAACAAGGAGCCCATTCTGTTCACAAGAATTAATAGCAAGGAGTCATCTGGGGTGTCATTCAAGCCCTGATCAGCTCCCGGAGGAATGCGAGGGAGAGCGAGGGACGGAGCACGGCCCCAGGCCGAGGCACCAAAGCCAGGGCAGGAGAACTTGGGCTGGTAACCAGAGCTACCAGCCGGCATTTGAGTGGCGGGACCCCAACCTCTACGTCCCCTCTGCCCCGTGAGCCCATACACAATGGGCTCTCACCAGCTCCTAATTTGGGGACTGGTTTCTAGTTCTTTTGTCCCTTGTTCCGCATTCATTTCACGAGGGGGAAGATGTCTCAGCTCATCAGCACCATTTTATCCCCTGCACCAAGCCATGAGGCCATCAGAAGGGATGGGGTTTGTCTTTCCAAGCAAGCTTGTCTAGGGAGAGGTCTCCAAGTTGCCCATAAGTACATCTGGGGATGTGGGTAGCCCAGGGACTTCAGAGCTCAGTGCTCTGCCACCACATTAGTTCTCCCAAAGCAACAGTTCTCACTGCAACAAAAGACCAAGCCAGCAAATTAGCAGATCCAGGTTTCAATGTTTTGCTCTGGAGTCACAAAGAAAGACTTGAAGGCACTGCATGGTGACAACACACCATTGCCTGTAATGGCAACCTGCTTCTGCAAGGCAAGGAGAAATTTTGGCCACCTCTATCCTGACCTGAGAATGGAATCTCAAGGAGGCCAATCTGCCACCTCTCTGCTCGGCTGCACTGCAGTTGGTGGCATAAGGTGTCCCAAAGCTCTGGTGACACACCCGTATGGCTGATGCGGTCTTCAGGGCAATCTCAGGCCAGTCCTAGGTGCATGCATAGCCGCAGGACGAACCATGAGTTCAACTCACAAGCACAGCATTGAGCACAGATTGGGTAGAAGGTAGCCTGTGTGAAATGGGAACGGAGCTGCACTGGAGTGCACAAGGTGCTTTTACTGGCACACAGCTGGTGGACAAAATGCATTCCACTAAAGCTTTCCTTCTTTCCCATGTGCCTCAGGTTGCCGTGAGAGTGGATTTAAGCACTAGCTCAGCATCTCAGCATCCTACAAGAGATGTGTGGTGCCTCCGGGATGGACTTCTCCACCCCTTCTCCATCCCCGTGCCACCACCACCACAATAAGCACCCCTTGTCATAGAGGGGTTAATAAATGATGCTAGAAAGGAGCTCTTTAATGCACAGTGACCTCTGGCCTTTCATAAATCACAGTGTTGGGCTGCGAGTGCGCGAGGGGCACAAGGCAGTGAGGGGAGAGGATGGGAGGGGGTCCATGCAGCTGCGCCACGGAGTTGACATTGTTCCCACCATCACTAAAGTGCAACAAATCCCTCTATTGTGTTCCTGGTTTATCTGGTTCCTCTTGTTTATTAGCAGAGGTTGTTTGGCGCTGGCTCCAGCCCTGGGCGGGTGGAAAGTGTGTTGGCACGCACCAGAGGAGGGGAGGGAGGGAGTGGGGGGGACCAGGACGGGAGGACGAGAGCAACTCATCAATGGCTGTATTGTCCCATCTTTTTTGTTGCTCCTGTAATGATATGTTCGAAAAAAAAAAAAAAAAAAAAAAAAAAGGGATTAAATTAAAAAAAAAAAGAGAGAGAGAGAGAGAGAGAGAGGAGGGGGGAGATAAGAGAGGGTGAAAAAGACAAACTACACAGAAAGATGGGGTAGGAATGGCCAGTCTGGGCTCGCAGCGGATGCTGCTGCAGCTGGGGAGGATGGGTCGGGATGGAGCCGTGACGGGGCCGCTCTGTGCCTTTATGCTGCTTATTCATGTCGGGAGCCATCAGCTCCAGAGGCTGGGGCCATGCCCACCCTTGCCAACTCTATTCATTCGGGTTGTGGGGGCGAGGGAAGCAGGAGGAGGGCTGTTCTCTGCATTCCTCGAGATTGAACCTGCTTTTGTCACCTTGCCTTAACAAGATGACAAAACCACTGCAGCCACCAAGGCTTTGCTCATCTTCACTTTGCTTGATACTACCTGTGGAGATGAGCTGATTGCAAACATTGCTGAGAAGAGCACAGTGAAAACCCCACTGTAAACAGCTGTACTGCAGTGAGTGAAACTTGTTGAGATGAGTGAAATTTTTCTTGGGGTGCTCAAAGATGAGTTTAGTTCACTTCAGGTCACTACCTGGCTGTTTTTTTTCCCAGCCACAGTGACACTGGATGAGTGAGATATCTCAACCACATTTCTGCTCCAATAATTCATGGAATCACAGAATCATTTTAGTTAGAAAAGACCTCTAAGATCATACAGTCCAACGAACAGTTCAAACAACACCCTCACCATGCCCACTGACCACATCCTCAGTGCCACATCCACACAGTTCTGGAACACCTCCAGGGACGGTGACCCCACCACCTCCTCGGGCAGCCTGTGCCACTGCAGCACTGCTCTTTCGGAGAAGAAATTACCCCTTATATCCAGCCTGAACCTCCCCCAGTGCAACATGATGCCACCGCCTCTTACCCTAACACTGTTATCTGGGAGAAGAGGTTACAATCTCCTTTCAGGTCATTGTACAAAGTGATGAGGTCTCCCCTGAGCCTCCTCTTCTCAGACTGAACAACCCCAGTTCCCTCAGCCGATCCCCATCAGACTTGTGCTGCAGGCCCCTCACAGCTCTGTTGCCCTTCTCTGGACATTCTCCCGGGCCTCTGAGTCAGAATTGAACACAGCACTCAAGGTGCGGCTTCACCAGTGCTGAGTACAGAGGGACGGTCCCCTCCCTGCTCCTTCTGGCTGCACTATTGCTGATACAAGCCACATTGCCATTGGCCTTCTTGGCCACCTGGGCACATTGCTGGCTCACATTCAGACAGCTATTGACCAACATCCACTGAGCTTTTTCATCCCCTCTGCTTTCCAGCCAACTCTGCCCCAAGCCTGTATCAAGGCATGGAGTTATTGTGATCATAGTGCAGACCTTGCACTTGGTCTTGTTGAAGCTCACACAACCGGCCTCAGCCCATTAAGGGCTCAGCCTGCCCAAATCCTTCTGAAGTGCCCTTCTACCCTCAGACAGAGGAACACTTCTTTTCAGCATGGCGTTGTCTGCAAAGTTACTGAGGGGGCACTTAATCCCCTCATCCATATAATCAGTGTAGATATTGATGATCCACCATCCCAGAGATGTGACCTATGGGAATGATGATCCAGACACATGCAGGAGCTCTGCTGTGAGGGGCTCTCATCATTTCAGTGAGGTGCAAGGGGATCCAGATCACAATATTGTTCTGCTATGCCCAGGTATGAGCACCAGTCAAGTGTCCTGTGATGATAAAATCCTGACTTCCTCCAACTCTGTCTGTCACAGTGCTATTACCACTAGTGAAGACTTCTACTAGGAAAGCTGGGTGAATACTGGAAGCTCTGGCTCAGAAGCTGAGATGAAAAAAATGCAGATGAAATCACTGTGGTAGAAACAAGAGAGCCAATTAATTAATTAATTAATTATAAGTAGTGTAAGTCAGAGATTGAAACATTCTGCTGAGCTTGAAATATCATGCTTTATTTTGTGGAGATCTTATCACTCTCTATAACAACTGAAAGGTGGCTGTAGTGAGGTGGGGGTCGGCTTCATCTCTCAGGTAACAGTGATAGAATGAGAAGTGATGGACTCAAGTGGCACCAGGAGAGGTTCTTGTTGGATATTAGGAACAAATTCATCTTAAAAAGAGCAGTGTTGCAGTGGCGCAGGCTGCCCAGGGAGGTGGTGGAGTCACCATCCCTGGAGGTGTTCCAGGACTGTGTAGATGTGGCACTGGGGACATGGTCAGTGGGCACAGTGGGGGTGGGCTGTTAGTTGAACTAGGTGATTTTAGAAATCCTTTCCAACCTTGATGATTCTATGATTTTCCCTCCCCTCTCCTCCTATGTATACAGCAAGTGGGAGAGTGAGGCACCCCAACGGACATGCAGAAATGATCCAGACAATGACAACAGGATTGTAGAGTCATCATCAGCTTCTCTAGAACTCATTTCAAGAATGGTCCAGCTCCTCACTTTCTCCTCTGCTCATCACAGTCCTCTGTCCCTACAAGTTCAATCTGTTTCTCCATTACAGGAATCCTCCTCAGTCACAGTGCTGTATTCCCCCTAGCCAAATGCTGAACATATCTATCAGGTACCTCCATGGGTTGGCACACTGTCATTCAAACGACCTTCATCTACCCTCTTTTTTGAACGAGTAATTCCCACCAACAGCTGGTACCATTATATGCTCACATAGAACTTCCAGGCCCACCTGACTCAGCTTTTCTCCACTCCAGTGGGAGAAGACCTATAGGACTTCTGGATTACAGATTTGAAAAGTAGGTCACACCACAGAATCACAGAACTGTAGGGGTTGGAAGGGGCCTCTAGAGATCATCAAGTCCAACCCCCCTGCCAAAGCAGCTTCCTAGCCCAGGTTGCACAGGTGGGCGTCCAGGTAGGTCTTGAACATCTCCAGAGAAGGAGACTCCACCACCTCTCTGGGCAGACTGTGCCAGTGCTCCCAAGAGCATTCAGTGGGTAGCCATGAATAAAAAACAGCATGTGCTTGCAAAGCTCTGTAGTTTGCAACAGGGAGCACCTCTCCTTCCATACACATAACAGAAGAGCAAATAAATCCTCAACACACACATGAAGAGGAAATCTCAGCCCAGAAAGGGTGAGAGACCCTCCATGCACATCTAGATCTCAACTATGCTGGCACTGGGCCTGGCTCTGGCTTCAGCAGCACCCCTTGGGTCAGGGACAGGACTGTCACAGTCTGAGCTCAGTCCAGTTTCTTTGTCTCTGTGGTGCTATTCCCACAGAGCATGCCCCACTTTTTCAAAGATTTGATCCCATTCACAAGTCTTCCATTGCTCTCCAAAGAGAAAACAGACAGCAGGCTCCTTTGAGAGCTCAGAGATTCTCTAGGGAATCTGAGCACCCAAGTGATCATGTCCTAACCTTTAGAAGATGTGGTCGTTGATAGATGCCGCCTGGAGAAATTCAGTGTGCTCTTGATTCTGAGTCCATAGAACTGGCAGGGCTTCTGCAGTTGTTGAGAAAATCACTGGTTAGTTTTGCTCTCCAAACCAAGGGAAGTTCAGGGAATTCACTTGTCCATCAGCAATGGTATGTGAATTTCTAACGGAGTACCTGCACTGGAGTGGAAATTCATACTAAGCCCAGACCAAGTCTGGGTTTATCTGGGACATTTTACAGCCAAATGTCAGCCTAGAAGCACTCCAGAGAGGAATGTGAGCCCCAAACCTCCATGGTGAGTTGCACCCTACATGTTTTTCCCAGAAGAGAAAGAGGATACTCATGCAATTGCCCACAGGACGCACAGCATGGTGACAAGAGGAGCATGATACTGGTACGGAGCACCCCAGCCCAGGGACAGGACACCCCGACACTGCCGGCTGCTGCTGTCTTGTGTCCCCTTTCCTCTCCAGCCCCATGGGGACTCTCCCCTGGCCACCAATGTGGCCCTTCCTTTGGGATGCCCTCACTCGCTTGTGCCTCAATTGAAGCATGAGAATTTCTCCCTTGTTTGCACAATCATCTTGCTTTCCCCCCTCCCCAGCCATCAGAATCCTCCTTCCCTGCCTCCCTCCTCCTCCTCCTTCCCGCCGCCTCCCCCTTCTCTCCCTGGAACTTCCCTGCAGCTGCAGAGCTGGCCAGACAATCGGGTGTTTTAGAGAAATACATTTTTGGGCTAATTTGCCATGCATAAGTGTTTCTCTTACCCTTTAAAGGCAGGGAACAAAGAGCACATTCTCCACAGGCTCTGCCCTGTTGTGAGCAGCCCTGCAGCTGTACAGCGCTGTGCTACCCTCCGCTCTCCTGCTCCACTCTCTGCTCGCTCTGTGTGGGGCTCTGCTTCTCCCCAGGACCACGCTGTGTCCTATCCATTGCTACACATTTCTTCCTGTGTTCTTTTAAAAAGCAGAGCCCGAACAATTGGGGAGGGATGGGATTTAGTAGCACAGTCACTCCACATAGACTGATTTGTCAGAATATCCAGGTACCACACTTTATGCCGAGACGTTTGCTGAGACTATTTGGAAATAGTCTGAATTTTGTTTTATTTGGGGCTCAATTCTATCTTCAAGTTAAATATTTATTTTATCCCTTGATAAAATGCATTGTGGCAGAGCATTGCACGCACCTATGATAGACTATACCGAATTTCACACTTCCGAGGAATATAATAGCCATTAGAAAAGAAGCCACTTGATGGGTTTTCATGTCTTTACTCCAAACACTTGTGGTCATCTCTGGTTAAGTAATTTTCCTTTTTACAGCTAGAATGTTAAATGATGAATGGATTTGGTCTGCTGGACCACCTTGGCAAGGAGATAGAGATGTTCCAGTATGAACTGGTCATGAGCATGCAAGGCTGAGGGAGGAGGAGATGTCCTGGAGCAGCTGGACACAGAGAAACTAAAGGGTTTTGTCAGACTGATTGAGCACTTGTTGAATAATCTTCTTCCTACCCATGAAAGGCTGGTCCTGTAAATGGCTTCCCATTGTGGCAACTCTCCATATTTCATCAGAACTCTACACAGACAAACTCTTCCCATCAGCTCACTCCAATCCATCATAAAAATACGTAATTCAGCCAAAACCAGTCCTATTTTCAGCACCAAATTCAACACTGCCTCCAGCAGCTAACCCAGCCAAGTCTTGCCTACCCACACCATGCCTGTCACAAGATGCCCTCTCAAGCCTACATCTGCCTTGTGCTCAGTCCACGTAAGCATAACTCAACTAGATCAAACCCAGTGTAAATCAGTCCAAGCCAGCCACACGCAGGCCATTATGGCCAAATTCAAGTCACACTCTGTTGAGGGTATAACTTGTCCAATTGCACATAAGGTCTAAACTAATAAGAAGTTGAATCAAAATGTATCTGTTGCAAGAAAACAAAAGATCAGTCCTGAGTCAGTTCAAATGTGTTTTCAGTTGGAAATATCTAGATTTTGTGTGTACAGAGGTCATCGTGGCTTTAAGTGCTCCAGCTTGTGGCACTTCTACTCAGGTTAACAGCACTGGTTTTACTGAAACTTCCTTCACATTACACTCTTACAGACCTACTTATTCTTAACTCCTCTCCCACATACTGGTATTTGTTGTTTTGCCTCCGTCAGATCCTCTTGACTCAAATCTGGATGAGTACACACAAAGATAGGAATTTTGCTCCAAAATTCTCCCATTTATTTTAAGAACAAATGGAAAAAAAGAGAAGAGGGGCGGGGAAGGGGAAGGGGAAGGGGAAAAAGGAAGGTCTGCAGTCAGCAGAATTGCACCTGGGGAAGCATATGAAGCAGGAAAAGGTGAAGGATTTACAGGCTAGAGACCAGGATCCTCAGCTTCTAAGCTAGCACAGGCCTGCTTGGAATAAATGATAGCTGGACTAATATACAGTAGAAGACAGTGTAACTGCCAATACTGCACAGGGACAGCGGAGCAGGTTGAGCCTCATCTAGCATGGTCCACTACATCTTTCATTTCCTTCCTGACTCTTTAAACTCTTTGCACTTAGCAAGATCATTAGACATACTCCATAGGAAATTAGCTATAACAGGAGCTCATTATGGTAGACAAGGCTCAAAGGTATGCACTTAGTGCTAGTGTGGTGGCCCCTGTTCTACACAGATCAAGACCTGCCAGGGTCTTGTGCTGTTACGGTGAATGAGTTGTATGAGGTAGTTGTATGAGTGGAGACTGAACAGATTTGAACTTCAACTTTCTTAGATTTCCACTTGCATTTTAAACCCGGTTTTACAGAATTCACACTTAGATCGTAGAATCATAGAATCATGGAATCATAGAATGGCTTGGGTTGGAAGAGGCCTCAAGGATCATTCAGTTCCAACCCCCTGCCATGGGCAGGATTTCCACCCACTAAATTGAGGGCTATATCAGGTTAACCTTCTGACCTTAGAAGAGACTTCAGTAAGTGCCAGTCAGGTACTGAAATGGCAGTGAGTGCCAAGAGAGTAATTTCCTGCAATAGTGAAAATCCTGTTGAGCAATGGGTTTAATCATATTTAGTATCCCCTCTGGGTAAATTTTCTTCAGTCTATCTTGAGACTGAACTCGAGGATTTCTCTGGTAGGGCTGCAGGGGACATCGCACAGCACAGGTGGCCTGAACAGCACAGGTAGGTTGGATGCCAAGACCAGGTGCCAACCCAAACACCCTAAGGCCCAGGATGAGGTTAGTGGGAGCAAAACTCAACTCCAGTCTTTGTGGTTACCATCTCAGTAAGACAGAGAGAGACACAGAAAGGAGGCAAAAGGGAGGGAGAAGGTCAGGGAGTGGGGGAGTGCTGGGAGACTGCAGAGTCCTGTTGCTGTATGAATTTCCTAGTTGTTTTCAAAGCACTGCTCAAACACAGGCGCACGAGTCCCATGTGATCGGTAATTTACGAAAGCACAGGCGTAATGTTGTGTGCATCTCTCATCCGCTCTGCAGACCACCTGACTGCGGGCTCAGGGGGCATCCACGGCATCTACCCCATCAGTGCCCAGGGGGATGGCTGACCCATGGCTGGACACTGCTCCTGTTCTGTATTCATTTCCAATCTGTCCTCTGCTTCCCTTTGCTTGGCTCTGTGGTATGAGGATCCAGAAGCAGGGTGCTGTTCCTTCTGTATTTTCATTGAGATAAAAAAGCCTTTATTTCTGACCTGGCTGTCTCACTTCTTTTAATTGGCAAAGCACTCGGAGCAAGCTCAGATAGAATACGCTCTCACATATACTGATATCCCATGTTTGATCTCCAAATAGGCTCAGAGTGTTTTTCCATGGCTATCTTTTTTTCTCATAGTATTACTGAAGTCTCATTTCAGCCATAGGTTTCCGCACAGTAAAAGAGGAAGCATTCTTAGAAAGGATGGGAAGGGATTAAGGGAGACTGTCCATGATGAAAAAAGACCTGATTGCTCCTTCAAGGATGGAAGATTTTGTTCACCTTCAAATAATTTGGATAGGGCACATCTAACTCCAGTGAAATTGTTTTGATTATCCACAGGAAGGTCTAAGACATGGACAAGAGATGGACAAGAATGGAATTTTTGAAGGGCAATGACAGGAGATAAATTCACGTAGGTTTCTTGGACAAGATTGTGTTGCAGTAAAATGTGTATTTTGAGGGGCAATGTTTTTCTTTCTCTCTGCACAGTCCTATGTGCCTCCCAGGAAAAAAAAAAAGTCATTTGAAAAGATTTGTTGTCTCATATGCTGCAAAAACCTCTCTAAAGATCTTTGCCAAAACCAAAGCTTTCTGTGAAGAAAGGACATCTGACATTTTAGATCTTTGGTATGGTCAAACCACCTAACGTCATCCCCACCCCCTCTTCCCAGACAACCAATCCTTGATTTAAATTGCTCAAGGGCCAGTGCCACTACCTCACCACACAGATCACGCCCCTCGTGGCCATGCCTCTTTCCTTCATGCTCAGTGAGTTGCCTCTGTGAAGGGTTAATTCAACCAGGGCCTTTTACTCCAACTTGTTTTCCAAGGAGCAGAGAGAATAGGTCTCTTGTTACAAAGATGGCTTCTGGGCATTTGGTGATGCTTTCCCTTTTCTCTGCACCACAAAGAAATCTTTTGTTCTTGTCCTTCTGTCTCATTAACTCACCCCCACCCTGCTCTCGCCTCTTCCCTCCATTGGCTGCCAAGTGACTAAGGAATGGCAAAAAATGACCATAGCGCGGTCATGGCAAATATTTCTTCTGTTATTATCTGATGTAGAGACCATGAGCATCTATGTGAAGGGCCCTCTGCTTTCCTTCAAGCTTCTTCTGGAGATGGGGAAAAATGAGTCAGATACAACCAAGCAGGATATAAGTTGAATCAGCCTAACACGCTAATGGAAATGTCTTACGAATGGAGTCATGGTGCCTGTTTCAGAAAAAGCAAATGATGGGGATTCAGAACTGGCAAGAGTCCAGTGGTGCCTACAGTGGGTCTAGATTTTATAGGTACTATGCATTTAGTTTAAAAAGATAGAAAATGTCACTGTCTTGCCTCCACATCTATTGATTTTGCATCTTGTAAGTTGGATCCAACACTTGTTGGAGAGGTTGCAACATCTGAGCCTTTGCTGTAAATCCTGTCGTGCCTGAGACTGCACTGCATGAAATTTTTTCTCTTCTCACCAGTGTAACCCTTCAGCACTGCCTACTGACACATGACACCTTCCAAGACAAGAATACCTCAGTTTAACATAGCCTTCATTTTCGAAGCAAAACCCCTCCGCTTCCCACAGCAGTAATTCCCAGTACGTGCCCAACAGCACCTTTCTACCCTCTACCACAGTAAAACTCTGGCAAAACCCCATGGACATCATGTCTTCCTACACCCCATTAAATTAGGCCTCAAGTATTCCCACAGACATCCTTCTAGCTATAGCCTCCTCCTTGCACATACTGCTTCACAGAGTAATTTTACATGTGCATATATAGATGTGTAAAAGTTCACGTGATGCTGAAGGCACTGCAACTTCCATAGTTGCCATTCTCTCACAACAGAAACAATTTCCCAGCCAAGCTGCCTGCCTTCGGATTGGGAGCACTTTGGTATATCCTTCACTGACACTGCCTTCTGCAAACAAACAAATAATCAAATTCTTCAGTCTTACCTGGAGCACATCTTTCTCCTCTGCCTTTCATCTTTTCTCCTTCTCTATAGACTGTCTTTGCTCCTCTGTCTGCCCTTTGTCCCAACTCTATCTCAGTCAACGCTGTACTCTAGGTGAACAGGACATACACTCCCTGACTCCATCTGCCATGCTTTCTGCACCATTCTCCCATGCAGATCCTTAATTACTTCAGTAGACCCTTGAAACAATATCTATACGTCAACCTTAGTGACACAGAAAGAGGCTTCCGACTCACATGCATACAATGCTGTCAGTGGATGTAAGACTTTATATGGAAAATTTTTATTCCTGCAGAAAATGAGTACAGACTATACAGATAAAAGAGCTATTATATTGCCACATTAGAAGGACGTCTTGCCTGGAGGATTTTTAAACCAAGCTGATTTAAATATCATGAAAATGGCACACTAACCAAACTCTTGTATTCATATGATTGAGTCCATAATAAAGATTTGCACCAAGTCGAACATATCTGTTTTGAAACTGTGTGCAGAGCAGTGTTCATTGTAAAGCACTGAGCCCAGTGTAACAATTAACAAATGTATAATAATCCTCTTCCTGTCTCTTGGCCTGATAACATCTAAATGAATCCTAATGCAGACACAGATCTTTACTTCAATCGCAGCCATGTCCTACTTCACCCACAGCAGTTTATTGCACGGGGTATTCACAGTGGCTGTTTAGTCATATTCAGCAGAAAATCACTGATGATTCTCATCACAAAGGGCAAACAAAGCATTCTGAGATGGAGAATTTTGCCCTAGTTAATACAGAAGTCCCTAGCTGATCCAGAAACTCAAGAATTCAAATGTTGTACCTAATGCTACAGCCACTGACCTCATTAAGCAATGACCCCAACTGAAGCAAGGCATTTTTATGGGTCCTCTATGATATACCTCACTTAGCAATGGTGAAACAAGGGAAAGGATTTGCTTCTCTCGGATCCACCAGACTGCATCTCACAGTTCTGCAGTCAAGACTGCTGCAGTCAAAGGCATCACACTGCTGACAGCAAGCCCTGCTGGGTTCATCTTTGCACCTTGTGGAGATTAAGAGGTTAGGTGCTGAAACCTCTTTGGAAAAAAAGCAACTTACTGCCACCTCTTTCACAAATTAGAAACCTGAAGATGGATTATGGTTTCTTACTTAGATAATTTTGGATGAATCTAGAAGGGAGAGGCGGGTTAGCTGGATGTCTAAATAAAACCAATGAGATCACATGTTCCGCCTTTTTATCTGCTTTTCTTTTTCTGCTTTGGACAACAAAGCTTTCTTTGATACAGAAGAAGAGGGGGGTAGGAAGAGTGAGGAGAGGGGGTGCCAGCATCACCCCAATGGCCCCCGGTCACTTCTCCATGCTCCTTAATGTGATGTTCCCACTGACAGAGAGACAGAAAAAAAAAAAAACAGTGATCTCATGATTTCAGAGACGATTCATGAAAACAGCCCTGGGAGATGAGGTGTGAAGGGCACAGAAAAAAAAGAGGTAAAAGATGACCGAGGAGAGAAAGGCAAGAAAGGGAGAAGCAGAAAGGGAGAGGGGACATGGAAAGCTGGACCTCAGAGATCAGTTATGGATGCCAGGATATGCAGAAGGTTTGCAGGAAAAAGAGGAAGAAAGAGGAACCTTGAGACAAAGATAATAGGACTGGTGGAAGAAAGTTAGGTGTGATACTGTGTGGTGGGACTGAGGGCAGGATTGGGAATGAACGGATCAAGTTGTTGAGGGCACAGGAGAGGGAAACTAGGCAGTGTGTAGAATAATGGGTTGGGAGCAGAAGGAGTAAGAGTTATAGCAATTTGTTACTTTTGCCACCTTAGATAAAACAGGTCACCAGCTCTGCCAGGAGAATCACCCTGTTCTCTCACCTCCAGAGCCAACAGATGCCAGAACTGCAATGGGGAGAGTGATTTATTACCTGAGACATTCAGCCATGTCCAAGGGAAGTCATGATGAGGCTGTGGGGGTTCAGACAGGATTCCTGGGCAGATCTCTCTGCAGGAGACCTTCACATCTGGACAGAGCAGCCCTGCTTGTACCACACCCCACCAACCAGCAGCCACATCCTTCAGCCTTCTTCGTTACCTTCCTTCCTGCCTCCCCTTATTTCTTGCCTCCACTCCGCCAGGACTTGAGAGCTCAGTGCAGTTGGTGGCAATGACTCACCACATTCTACATCTCCCCAGAGGACCTGCCACACAAGCAGCTCTCTCACCCTGGCCAGTAAAGCACCCAGTGACCAGCAGAGTTTGAAGCCCATGGGGATCGTTACGGAGGCAGGAACAAAGCAGAAGGATTGGGGGGTAGCAACTCAATGGAAAAGGGTCTCCCTTTTTGAGCTGCCATCTCCATGTCTCACTATCACTTGGCTGTTCCAAACACTGCACTGTCCCAGGGGCTCATCACAATTTCCCCCTCTTCTGTCTGTTCCATGGCAGCAAATGGATGACCCACTGACAGTCTCTGTCCATCACTCATCTCTGCACACAATGGGGTAATTAAACCCTGACCCTCCAATCCTTTCATCCATTTCCTTTGCGCAGTCACTCATCGAAACGGCAGAGGGGAGGGCCTGCTATGCAGTATTCTGCCCCAGCCTCCAGCTGCAATGAAGATGTGGGGCACATGAAGGGCTCACTGCAAAAAAGAAAGATGCAGAGGGAGCATCAAAGAGGTACTGAGTGGTACAGAGCTTCCCACATGCTCATCTACCTCCAAAGGCTGTTTGTCATCCTTCCCCTGCATACCTACAGCAAACCCACTGCATGACACCAGGGCACTGCCAGGTGTGGGTGCTCATCCCGGGCCTAGCAAAGTTTTCCAGGAGCATCAACACCTCACTTTCTCACAGCACCACATTGTCTTGCCAACGTGCCTCAACCCAAGGATTCTGCACTCCCTGTCACAAGCCCATCATCTCCTCTCAGGCTAAGCCCAGCCTTGTTTCCCCCAGGCCTTGGTGTCGGGGTGCATCCATGAAGTATGACAGATGGACCAAGCAACAGGACAAGGGAGGATGCACCCAGTGACAAACAGGATTTGTGAACGATGCCAGGAATTCCTCTTTTTTCTTATTTTTATTTTTGCTTCCTGGCACTCTGGGATTTATGACATGGATTAATAAACAGCCAGAAATGATGCCGAGCAAATCCAGACTGTGCTTCCTCCTCCCTACCCCAAGTGGAGAAGCTGCCTCCCTCCCACGCATGAGCAAGAAGGGCTGGGGCCACCCGGGGAAGGGCATGACGGGTAAAGCAGTGCCCCTGAACAATTAAGCACTGTCCCAGGCACTGCACACCCCTGTCCAGGGAACAAAAGAGTCACACACAAGAGACCTGACTGTGAAGCCTCCATCCGCTTTCATCACTGACCCCCAGGGCAGCCAGGGCACAAGGTCAGCCCACTTAAACTCCAAACTCAGCCAGAAATAGAGCTGGGAAGTGGGCAAGGGTGGCCAAGTGCAGGGGTCCCCAACCATTTGAGGGGTTCTTTGACTGAGCCATTTAATTTCATCAAAGACACACTTTTTTCTGGATGGAAAATGGAGAGCAACGGGTGTGAAGGGAGTAAGGGGGAGGCAGGGTATTCCCCATGAATTATGGCCACTCTCAACAAGAGTCTTTTACATCAAGGAGGTGAGGAGAGGATGGGGTAATTGGGCATGTTAGACCCAGGCATAATGAGGGCAAATCTCTGTCTGTTTCCCACCCTTCACTCAGCCACTGCTCATGAAATGTGGCCCCCCGCATGCCCCATCACTCTTTTGTTGCAGGGCTCCACACCCTAAGGGCTCAACCCAAGCACCTTGCAAGATGGACAGTCCCTCTAGATTGCGCAGTAATGTGTGATTGTGTCCCCAGTGTGCAAAGGCCAAGATCCCACACTTTCCACCTGCAGGGTCTCAGGAACCCTGTTAGGCTTTACATGGGTGTTTTTTCAAGACGCAAATATTGCATTTCCATGTCTAATGCCTTGATCTAACTAAAAGCTGGACCTTCTGGGGGATAAGGATGCCCAGGGAGGCTGTGGAGTCTTCTTCTCTGGAGATATTCAAGACCCACGTGGATGCTTTGTTGTGTAACATACTGTGGGGAACCTGCTTTAGCAAAGGATTGGACTTGATCTCCAGAGGTCACTTTTAACCCCTGTGATTCTGTGATAAAGAACTGAGTAGCATATTTGTGGTGGGTAAGAACAGATGGACCTGAGACTTATATCCTTAAGTAGAAGAAATTTGTGAAGCAATGCCAAGGGGAAATGAGATGCGTTTGGTGCAAGCGAAAGCACACTGTGTCTACCAGGTGGCTTTCATCAGGATGCTTTCTTCTAAATAAGCTTCTGATAACCCTAAATTCAGGAATCTCCAGAACACCCATCACAACAAAATGAGTTCAAAACAAAATAAATTTAATCAAAGCAAATGAATAAATAAATAAATAAATAAAAGGTTTCATCCACAAATTGTGAAATTTCACCACCCAAATTAAAAGCTACACCTCATCCCTGGAGGACATGAGATGTCCAGTGTGGCAGTGATAAGGTTTACAGGTTGGTAAACAAACAGATAGCCATGTTTTCGCCATTTCTCACCCCTTCTTCTCTGAGCTTGTAGCTCCAGGATGCATGTGCTAACAGCAGACACCCTGGCATGTGACAAGTCTGCATATGACTGTCCCTCCATCCCACCTTAGTGGGGCCAACACTGCCTCTCCCTCATACCTGTACCATGTAGAGACATCTGCAGCCAGCAGAAGCAGGGCAAGCTGTGAAGTACCAGGGGTTGGCCTGAGGAGGAGAACATAATCCCCATACTTATCCCCCAGAGCAGAAAACATGCTTGAAAGACAACGACTGGGGAGGATGTTAGCTCAGAGTTAGTCATGTTGACTCTAAGCTGACAACACTAACAGAAAAGCAGCCAGAAACACAAGATTCAGCAGAGACCCAGTGCAGAGAAATACATCTGAGTGCCAAGAAGCCAACTAGTCATGCAGCGTGTGATCTGCTTGCAGACTCCTTATTACACATGATGAAAGACAAGCAGAAGAGGGTTTGACTCTCTGTGCCTGGGCTGACTTGGCTGTATTGCGTATCTAAAGGTGAAAAAAAGGTTTGTATTTGCTGAGCTCTCTCGATCCAAACCATACTAGTAGACAGTAAGCACAATGTTTTTATGAAATTTTATTTTAGATGACCATTTTCATTATTTTTCCCCCTTGGGACGAGGTGATCTGCCAGATTTCTAGTACTGAGACATCACAGCCCTAGGTCACACAAAGATCATTCCCCATCTCATGCAAAGCGCATCCAGTCGACCCCGAACACGTTGGACTGACTGCACACAAAAGGCAGGGTCACCCAGAACGCGTGTACAAAGACTTCAAGGATGCTTCAGGGACAGAATGAGGGTCATATACAATATACACACACCAGTGGAGAAGCACAAAAGGAGCCCGTCAGACACGCTCCCTTCCCGCAGCCATTCTTAGTAGCGCCCACACGGAGGAGCTCCTGCCCTAGGAATGAATCCCAGCTGGGCGGCTGATAGGGCTGCCAAGCCCCTCTTGATGGACCTGGAGCCAGAAAGGGGAAGCGATAGGATTTCTGCACCTGAGAAGGGGTAACCCTAGCTGTACACACAGAGACTGGGGAGAGCAGCCTTGCTGAAAGGAATGTGGGGATTCTGGTCGAGGGCAACCTGTATCCTGGGGTTCAACGAGCACAGCACTGCTGCCTGGTAGAGGGAAGGGATTGTCCCACTCTAAACCACACTGGTAAGGTCTCACCTCAACCATCAAGTGCAGTCTGGGGCATCACAAGATTAGAAGTGCTCACGGCCCCACAATTCAAGGAGCATCCGGTCAGTGCTCTCAGATGAGGGATCTGATTTTTGGCTGCTCCCTGTGTGGAGCCAGAAGTTGGACCCAATGGTTCTTATGGGTCCCTTGCAACTCAGGATATTCAATGATTCTATGAGTCTATAATCTCTTAGACTCAGGACTTCAAACTGATGAATAAAACCTATTCTTGCTCTTGTACTCCAACACTGCGGTGCTTTGGTGCCTAACTCTATGGGTGCAAACACTACCCACCCTCTCAGACAGCAAGAGGTCATCATCATTATTCCCAGTCGCTATGAAAATCCACCCAAACACCCGACTGCTGCTCCCACAGATGGGACCGAGGAGAAAAACACTGGCTGTGCCTGCAGCTGTGCTGCCTGCCTTTCAGAGCACTGCTCCCACGGCTCCCGCTGGCCTGTCAGCATCGGCAGCGATCGTGCCAACCCATCTCAAAGCCCTTTGTGTCCCTTGCTTTCATCGCCAGCGTGCGTGCCCCTTCACAACCGCCTTTCTGCCTCCCATGGCAGGTCAGTGCTGTGTGCGTTGCTATGGGGAACATCGCATTTAATAGATACGTGTCTGGTTGGGTTGTTGTTGCTTTTGTTTGTTTGTTTGTTTGTGTTTTCAAGTGGAAAGTGCGAGAAATATTATCTGTATTTATTATCCGTGTGGGTGCTGCTGACCAAACAGCTGAGGTATCTCGCCACGATAATTAACACAGGCGGCGGGACAGGTCACGGTGTTGTGATGGCCGAAGGGGACGTGAAGTCGCTTGCCGGGACGGCTCAGAGCTCCGAGCAGCCGAGAGAAGGGAGCTGCCATCACCACGCCACTCTCAAAATGGCGACGGAGCCACTCTCAAGATGGCGGCGGGACAGTCCCCATGGCAACGCGGCGGGATCGTCGCCATGGCAACGCGGCGCGAGTGAAGGGGGCGGGGCTTGGCTGGGCACTTCCGGCCGGCTCCGGCGCTGACGCGTCCGCGGGCTGACAGCGGTAGAGCGGCGCGCCGGACGGTCACTTCCGGTGAGCCACGGGACCACCGGGCCGCCCACCCGCGCCGCCGTCGCCCTGGCAACGCCGGCGGGCCCGAGCCCGGCTGAGGCGGCGGGGCCGTACCCGAGGTATGAGGTCATCGACGCAGTGACGAGAGCAGCGGCGCCACGCGTGGGGCGCGGGGGGGCCGACCCGGCCGCCGCTAAAGGTCTCGGCTTTGATGTGGGGCGGATGGCGGCAGCGTGACTGAGCCGCGGGGCAGCGAGCGGGGCCCGGGCTGGGGAGCACGAGAGCGGCGGGCGGGGAGAGAGGGGTCTTCTGCGGGAGGTAGGAACCGGGGGGGGTGGGGGGGCCGTGGGCTGCAGCTGGGGAGCGCTGGAACAGAGCATGCAGGCACCTGGCCCCTCTTCCATCCCCACTGTCAGAACAGGGCACGATTTGTCCTTTCACAAATAGAGGGGGTGGGGGTTGAGGTTGGTGCCCGTGATCACCTGCAGAGACTTACGGGGTTTTGCTCTGTGCTTTCTTCCCAGGGAGTTTGCCAGTGCTTTCAAGAAATCAGGTCCCAGTTATCGAGAACGATGTTTGCCGATTCAGATTATGATATTGAGGAAGATAAGCTGTGAGTATGGCACTGGCATTCATCGTTTCCTGTTTTGTTTTGTTTTGTCCTCACAACCCAAACCAAGTGGCTCCAGATGGATTTCCCTGTTGCTGACAAGGCCAGAGAGACTTGGATGGACTCAGGCAGTGGGCCCACAAAAACCTCATGAGGTTCAGAGAAGCCAAATGCAAGGTCTGGCACCTTGGTTGTGGCAACTTCTGCTACCAGTACAAGCTGGAGGGTGTAAGGATGGAGCACAGCTCTGCTGAATAGAACTTGAGGTACTGGTGGATGGCAGCTGGATGTGAACCAGCAGTGTGCCCTCACAACCCAGAAAGCCAACCTTACCCTGGGCTGCATGCAAAGGAGCGCTGCTAGCAGGGAGCGGGAGGTGATCCTGCCCCTCTGCTCTGGGCTGTGAGACCTCTCCTGGAGTACTGTGTCCAAATGTGGAGCCCTGAGTACACAGAAATGTGAACCAGTTAAAGCACATCCAGAGGAGGGCCACAAAAATGATCCAAGGGATGGAAAAACTTCCCCTTTGAGAGAGGACGTTGAGAGAGCTGGGGCTGTTCGGCCTGGAGAAGAGAATGCTCTGGGGAGACCTTAGAGTGGCCTTCCAGTGCCTAAAAGAGGGACTGTAAGAAAGAAGGGGACAGACTTTTTAGCAGGGTCCCTCGTGAGGGGACAAGTGGAAATGGTTTCAGACTAGAAGAGAGATTTAGACTGTATGTAAAGACTTCTTTTTTTTTCTTTTTTTCTTTTTTTTTTCAGTAAGGATAGTGAAGTTCCAGTAAGGAAAGCTTGCCCAGAGATGTGGATGCCTCATCCCTGGAGGTATTCAAGGTCAGGCTGGAGGGGCTCTGAGCACCCTGAGTGAGCTGTAGGTGTCCCTGTTCATTACAGGGGAGTTTGTCTAGATGGGCTTTAAGATCCCCTTCCAACAAAGGAGTCTGATTCTAAAACATACTAAAGGATCAGGCTCACTGTTCAGTCCTAAGTTCCTGCTGCCTGGGGGAATGGGGATGAGACATTGCTGTGCTTGTGAGCAGATTAGAGTGCTTTCTGTCCCTCTCCAAGGACTGCTCTGAGCTTCTCATTGCAAGGTAGTCCTAGCAGATCCTCAGTGAATTAGTGACCTTACCTGGAGGGGAAAAAAAAAAAAAAAAAGGTTTATAGTGGAAGACAGTAAGAGGCAGCAGTAAGTGGAGAAAACCTCTGGAGCCCATGGCTTTGTAAGGAGAACACTTGAACTTTTTGAAGAAATAAAAAATTTCATGAAATCAGCAGTGACTTTAGCATGGAATCTCATTTGTTTTACACATATTTATCTCTTACTCTTATCACAGAGAGCATTCAAACACTGTCTAAAACAAAACAGCGTTTCCTCCGTGTCTCTCCCATCTTTGCTCCATGCATGCAGTCTCAAAAACAATAGCTCTGAGTGTCTTTCTGTTGTCCGGTGCTGACAGACTCTATAGCAGAGATAACGTGCTTAATTAAAATGTACAGTGTCTATTTTGTGTTCAGTTTTTATTGACGCGGATACCACAGTTGTTTCATTCAGATACGGCTCTGTCTGCCATGTTCAGTTTTCCATTCCCCCCTTTCTCATTCTAGAGGGATCCCCACTGTACCTGGGACAGTGACCCTGAAGAAGGACTCCCAGAACCTGATTGGGATCAGCATTGGGGGAGGAGCACAGTACTGCCCCTGTCTCTATATTGTCCAGGTGGGCACCTGGGGAGGAAGAATAAATGAAAGGGCATTGGGCTGAGAGGTGAAACCATGGAGAACCTTGTGCTGTTTGTTTCTCTCCACGTGTGAGAAATTTCACTTTACAGTATATAAGATTTCCTTACCCTAGCGTCTAGTACGCATGGAAGAATTAAATTAAGATTTCTGGGATTATCCTTCTCCTTGGAGAGTGTGTTAGAATTCAGAGGGGAACAGTGCTGACACTTTTAAGTCCTATGCATGAAGAGGCATGTCTTGAAGACATATTCCTGAGAGAACAAGGTGATCACCCCACCTCAGAGTTAGAAGAGGAGAAAAACTGATGCTTCACCGTGAACTGTACTAAATACAACCAAGCTGAATAGGAGGAATGTAGCTGTCAGGTTTTTGTTCTTCAGTCCTGCACTGTTCTTTTTCATCCTTCTGATTCCAGGCTGCCCGTGCTTTTTCTCCCCTTCTCTAGGTATTTGATAACACTCCAGCAGCCTTAGATGGGACTGTAGCAGCGGGCGATGAAATCACAGGGGTCAATGGAAAGTCTGTCAAAGGGAAGACCAAGGTGGAGGTGGCCAAGATGATACAGATGGTAAAGGTGAGAGGTAGGAGGGGAGCATTGGAGCTTCTGTGTCAGTTTATGTCGTATTGTCCATCACTGAAGGAAAGTTGCTGTTGCTTGGTTCCAGCACAGCAGCTTTGAATTTGCTTTTCTTACAGGGAGAAGTGACAATTCACTACAACAAACTTCAGGCTGACCCAAAGCAGGGCAAGTCTTTGGATATTGGTAAGATGTTGTGGTTTCTGTCTCTCTACATGTTAAAGCGACACGGAGGGGGGGATGGGGGTGAAAGATTGGTCACAGGTGAAACTGAAGTACTGTTCTGTTTCCATTCTTCCTTCTAGCTCAGTCCTTTTCAAATCGAAACTATCGAAGAGAATTAGAGGTTTAAAAAAATCCTTCCTTGCCTTTTTGAAATAGACTTGAAAATTAAATCAAGGCTTGGCTGTTGTTGCAGCATGCTTGTTTTTCTGTGTTACATTAAGCCTGGGTAACAAAACTCAATTAGATAGTCATTTGATCTGTTTATTTTTGATACGATCTATTGAGTTTTCTCAACTGTACACTGAAATGTCTGCTGAAAGACACTGAGTTCTGTCCCTCATCTTTTAGAGCTATGATGAAATACCTATCTGCACTGAGTTTGTGCAGTCATATGTTTTATAGGAGGGAGGGGAAGCTTTATTTCTAGAACAAAGTATCTGTTTTGAACTAAGCCTTTGTAGTTGTCTCTTTGATATGGTCTACGTTTCTCACTTTCCTAAAAGATCTCTGTACTGTTGCTGCTTTCATTTACTTTAATGGTGATTAATTTAACATCCCAATGAAATGATTCTGGGAAATGCTGAGGACTGGCATGGATTTCTGGAGAAACAGAAGTGCAATGAGAATATGGAGTATTTTGCAGAGATGTTGAACACTGTGGCTGCAACTGATGTTCTTAGGAGCTGTGGGTTCTTGACATTCCTGCAAGTTTGCCCCTAAATAAGTGTAGCTGAGTCATCTGGTTCTAAAAAGGGCATAATTTGCGGTGTTTGGCCACGAGAGAGAGAAATGAATCTCATCAACAAGTCACAGAAGGGCTTAAATAAGATGTAAGTAGGCAAAAATAATTCTGAGCATTAAATCCTACTTGCCTTGCTTTCAGCCTCTTATCCTGGATTCAGTTGAAGTAGTACAGCAAATTCAATTACAAATACAATGATAGGTAGCTTATAATGAGGTGATTTATTGGCATAGTCTTCCAAAGGAAGTGCTGGAGCTCTATTGATTCAGATATACAGGATGTGAGACAGAACAGATGGGCAAGATAAATGATGTGCTATGCACAGCAGCTGGACTGAAGTTTCTGTGGCGTTCTGCTGCTCACTATCTCAACAGTGAGTTAGACTGAGGCTAGCCGGTTTATTCGATGTCTGAGAAATGGATGAAGTGTGCCAATATGCTTTTCAATGCCTGTGGAAAATGACCCTAATCCTGGTTTGCCATTTTCTTTTGTCTTTTAGTATTGAAGAAGGTAAAGCATCGACTGGTAGAGAACATGAGCTCAGGGACAGCAGATGCCCTGGGGTTAAGTCGAGCCATACTTTGCAATGGTGAGTATTACCCACCAGGACATTTGCTTAAGGGAACTCCTGCCCTCCTGTGCTTACCAGCTTTTTATAATTACTTATGTGTTCCACATCACTACTTCACAGTTCTTTCCTTCTTCTATACTTCGCTGTTGTGATTACCTCTTCCTGGGTCATGTATATTATATCCTTTGGGTCATTTAAATGATTAACTAAGATCAAATTAGTTTAAAGTGGGAACCCACATAATGAATGCTGATAGACAGTGATGTCATTTTAAACCTTCCCATGGTAGACTAGAGGACAGGTTTTGGATTTGAGGGAAGTTTAAACCAAAGATAGGAAGCTGATGTTTTTCCAGTCAGTCAGGTCTTCAGGTCCTAGATTTGACTTTTGTTTTTCAGTATTCTGATTCTTGCTTACATTTAGATGGATTGGTGAAGAGATTGGAGGAGCTGGAGAGGACTGCAGAACTGTATAAAGGTAAGTTGTGTCTCTCATCAGATACAGTCTGGGGAGAAAAGATGCCTATGTTATGTTTCCGTGAAGTGACTTAAATGTCTTTCTCTCTTTTCCATTACAGGCTTGACAGAGCACACCAAGAGTCTTCTCAGAGCTTTTTTTGAGCTATCCCAGGCGCACAGAGGTAACAAGTGAGCAAAGGGAGCAGAAATCTTTAACTTCCAGTTTCAGGAGTTTTAGCTGATAGTTAAAGGAGCAATTCCTTCACCCAAAGAAAGCAAAGTGTTGCAGAAATGGAGCTGGGAAGGGCTGTCCTCCTGGAATTAGCAGTCATGGTACTAACACAGGTCCAGGAGACACGAGACATTGAAGAAATGCCCTGCCAACCTGTAGTCTGTTACACATAGCATCATTCCCTAGCTGAGTGCAAGGTTTTGGGAAGGAGATGCCACACTGGAAGTATGATTCATCTCCAGGGCCAACCCCTTCTTCCATTTGTTTGCGTTTATTACCCTCATCCAGCATTTGGAGATGTTTTCTCTGTCATTGGTGTACGGGAGCCTCAACCAGCTGCCAGTGAAGCTTTTGTGAAATTTGCTGATGCCCATCGCAACATTGAGAAGTTTGGGATTCACCTTCTGAAAACAATAAAGCCGGTAAAGAATTTAACCATACCAGTAAAGGGTCTGGAGAAGGAGGGTATCTAGAAAGACAGTAGGCTGTATTTGAAGGTATTGAAGATCATTTGCTGTGGGAAGAGCTGTCATTGCTTTCCTTCAGGGAACTCTTCATAAAGAACCTAAAGGTAAAATAGTGAATCTATCAGTCTTGTCCCTTTTACTTCTGCACTTGAATATATGCCTTTCGTTTTCTATTGGGGATGGGAGGATAGTTTAATCTGTGTAGTCCCTAGAGTCCTTTCCCTGATATTGGTGCCCGTAACTAAAAGATGTCACTAAATTTAAGAGAGTTTAGATAAGCTCAGCATGTTTGAGTTCTCCATCAGGAGATCCATTCATTTTGTTTAGCAAACAGGATATTAAATATTGATCTGAGCACTACTTTAAGTGCTGTGTTGCATGGACAATCTTTGTTAGTGTGTCTTTGAATCTGGGAGTGCAATTTCCAGTGCTAATTACAAATGAAACAAGTTAAAAGCAGACAAATGCTGACTGGAGGCGAGGTGTGCATTTCAAGCATTGGTGCCACTTGCTAACGACTGTAATGGATCTTCTAACGATGGCAGTTCTGAATCGAGATCAAACATTCTTTCTCCACTTAGTCTTAGTTCAAAGAAGAGTTAACTCGAGACAGTCTCATGACCTGGGCTCGTTAGAAGGTTGGACTTCATGAATTATAGTCATGCTTTTTGAACTTAGGTTCAGCAACAGGATGTTTCCCTTGCAGATGCTGACTGACTTGAACACGTATCTGAATAAAGCCATTCCTGACACAAGGCTGACTATCAAAAAGTACCTGGATGTCAAGTTTGAATATTTGGTGAGCTGATCTTATTTTTTATCGCTGGTTACGTTTTCTAGAATCATAGCCTGAGAATCACATGCAGTCTGCACCATCACATGTGCATTCTTCCATGGTTAATATGAGAATGCTTTCTTTTGTCTTCCCCCAGTTCTTTGTCTATTGACAGATAACTCTGATTCAAACATCTTTTGATCTCACAGTTCACACCAATAAAATGAGTGTCTCGGAATCCAGATGACTTACTTTCCATCTGACTAAATTAATTTCCATATTTATTTGTAAAGGATTCCAGTTGAACTTGTGCTCCTGAACATCCCTAAATAGCTCTCTAGCCTCAGAGTCCCTATTTCTGAGGCAGTTTGGGGTTGTCTTTTTTTCAGGCAGATTGGACAGCTGTTTGTTTTCATTTAGACCATGCTTTTTTTGTTCCTCTTCCACTCCACTCACACTTTGTTTTCGACACCAAAAAATACAAATAGTGTAGGGTTGCTTAGCGCAGCTTTTCTGTAATTGTCGTGATCTGTTTGCTTCTGTCAGCTGAGGGAAATGTTTGGAACTGCACCCTAAGGCAAGGAAAATGGCAGCTTCTCTTCCCACATCAATCCTTCCCACAGCTCATCGTTTTTTTCTCCTTCTTATTTACACTTTGCACATGGTTTTCTGGCAGTGTGTTTTCCCAAACTGTAGCTGAATGCTGGGCTTTTCTCCTAGGTTATACTTGTATTAGATGAGCAAATATTTTATGTAAATAAGACCCTTCTGCCTCCCCCACCATTTTCTCAAACCTATTGAATCTGCTCTGATCCCACTGTCCCTAGCTGGAGCAATTGAAGGAAGGCTTAAAATAGTACAGCTCTGTAGGGTGAGTGGTGGTCTAAATTGCTTCTAATCTGTAATATTCCCTCTTATTCTGCTTTTTTTTTTTCTTTCTTTTTTTTTTTTTCTTTTTGGTTAAATCCCGTACAGTCTTATTGCCTGAAAGTAAAAGAGATGGATGATGAAGAATACAGCTGCATTGTGAGTATCAGTACTGTGGCATAGCAAACTGCATCCTTTATTACTGTAGTTTCTGTATTTACACTGCCTTGTAATCTGATTTGCACAGGCATGCTAGCAAATACATCCGAAGAGCTGCAAGCATTTGTTCTTATCATATTAGAACCTGGAAATCCTTAAGCACTACCTAGGAAACTGACAGTAGCTCTCATGAATGGTGTGGGATACTTGGGGGAGCAGTCAGCTCATCTGCTGCTTCTGCGTGAGGCAGTTGCCTCTCTCAGTATTGAAGTAATATTAGCTTGTGTAAGGAGGTTTATTGTGTTATCTTCACAGATTCCATTTGTGTCTAGTGCACAGCTTACTGTTAATTCTGGACTTGCTTGTGAGAAATGGAGGTTTAGCTTCTCAGCAACAAAATGCATATGAAAGCTGCATTTATCTTTGAAGAAATGGATTAAAAGATGTCTTTTAAGAATGTTTTTATCCTAAAAATAAGTAAAGTCAGAAGGCTTCCAAAAAAAACCACACATTGACATTGTGCAGTAACAGTTTGCTGCCTGTTCTGGAGTGTCACATCTGTCATCCTTAATGGCTCTGTTTAAGATAGTGCCCCCTACATACTCAGCTTCCCTGTATAAAAGCAAGATCTGTTTTATCCTAGCATTGCTCTCAGAGGAGGGATTTTATTTTAATTTTTTGTTTTCTTTTTTGTAGTTCCTAGATCACCGTGCCAGGAATGAATCAAACATTCCTGATGCAGCTTTTAGTTACATCTTTGGTGCTAACTGGGAAGGGCAGAGTCCCAGTCTTGGCCAGCAGAGTAAATCTCTGGGTTTTAACATATGTGGTGTGCACTGTGAAGCCATAATCAGTAATGTGGATTTTTAGGTTAGATTTGCAGGTGCAAGAGAAGAATGTCGTTTAGCTGACAAACCTAACACCTTTCCCTCTAAACTATTTTGTGGGACAGTTTATGGGCCCATCTGTAACAGATTGAGTGTTGTGATGGGATGGTTGTAGAAAGCACAGAATTCCCTGTATAGGCATACACTGCATTATGCAATCCATACAGAGAAGAACTTGCTCCAGTTTGCTGCTGTGGCCGCGTTCACAATCTTTCATGCTTCGTGACTGCAGGGCTGTAATACCCAAGGTCACTGCGAGTCTGCATCTGTATGCAGATTGTATTCAGGCAGTGCTGTGGGAGACTCTGAAATGGTGCTGTGTTTTGGCAGGCTCTGGGTGAGCCCCTCTACCGAGTCAGCACTGGGAACTACGAGTACCGCCTTATCCTTCGTTGCCGCCAGGAGGCTCGTACACGTTTTGCCAAGATGAGGAAAGACGTGCTAGAGAAAATAGAGCTCCTAGACCAGAAACACGGTGAGTACCACTGCTGTGTCCAGCACCTGGAGGCTCTGATATACACGGGTTTAGGCTTTGTGCTCCTCATTCATCTTTGCAGTCTGTGCTTAGAGGGCTCTTTGTCCTCAAGTTGTGCCAGGGGAAGGAGATTCAGGTTGGACAGTAGGAAAAAATTCTTCTCCAAAGGAGTGTTCAGGTGTGAGAATGGGCTGCTCAGGGAGGTGGTGGAATCACTGTCCCTAAAGGTGTGCAAGAAACGTTTAGGTGTTGTACTGAGGGATGTGGTTTGGCAGGGAAATACCGGTAGTAGGTGGCCTGTTGAACTGGATGATCTTGAAGGTCTTTATGAAGCTTGGTGGTTCTACGATGGACTGTGCCTGAGACATGTGTGCTCATGCACCGTGTAGGACTAATGAGCGGGAGCCTGTAACTCCTGCTGGTGAGGGAGTCTTGATCACAGCCTTCACACTGTTTGGGAAGGGATTTCACCTGATTTGTTCCCCTTGTGTTTCCATTACAGTTCAGAACATCGTGTTCCAGCTGCAGCGTTTCGTCTCCACAATGTCAAAGTACTATGATGACTGCTATGCTGTGCTCCGAGACGCAGATGTCTTTCCCATTGAGGTGGACCTTGCCCGCACTACTCTGAACTATGGGCAGAAGGATATATACACAGACGGAGCAGAAGAAGAAGAAGGAGAAGGAAGTGAAAGAGAGGGTAGTGGGAAGGAGGATGCAAATGGTGAAAAGCTCATTGGTGATGCCTGAATGTGCCAGCATGGCACGGAGCAAATGACATTGCAGACTGCTATAAAAACATATATTTTACATGGCGATTCATCCTTCGTGATTGTCTGTGTTGTCCAGCCTGGGATTCCTACTCTGCTCTGGGTGGCCGTGGATGGTTGGATTGGGGCCAACCTCTGCATTCCTCTTTTCGCTTGCTTGCTTGCCAGGATATTCCTTTTTCCCCTGCTGAGTTCTGTTGCTCAACTGAGTTGCGGGGAGGGGCATCTCCTCCCACATTGCCGTGTGACTCCGTGTGCATCACTGAGCACACAGAATGTACCACTCCCCTCTGGCAAGCAGAAGGGTGCTGAACATCTGGAGATAACTACCGATGGAAGAACAGTCCCCTCCTGTCCTTTCTCATGCTATGGGAAAGCGGTGCACCAATATTGTTTTCTTCACCTCATTGCTCGCTGTCCTCATGCTTCAAGCTTTGCCTTGTTTCATTCTTCCTCTCTTTCTTCCTGGAGTACATCCCATGTTCTCCGGGACATATCCTCTTCATATTCCTTGAGGTCCTGCACAGCTGGCAACATCTGTACACTCCATAGCTACACCCTAGAGCTGGGGTCCTCCACTAAGTAGCTCTGCTACATGTGGAGAAGAGGAACCTAGATCAGGAAGTTCTCCCAGGCAGCAGGGATAACATGTTTGTCTGAGGCAGGTTCCTGAAAGTAAGAGCAAAGCTTCATTTCTGTTCTCTTGTTCTCTTGTACAGCTCTTTGTGATGCATAGATGCCAGATGGGCTTCTTGAGGATGTGCGGTAAATCCTGCAAACTCCTTTCCTTCTGCAGATACCATGAGAAATCACCTTAGGACTGAGAAGGTGATGTTCTAGCCTAGTGAGGAGAGGCAGGAAGCCCTGCAGAGAGGGGAAGATACAGCCTGTGGCAGACACAATGATTCTGAGTGTGAAGTATGAATAGCATACAAAATACTGCTCTCTTCTCTCCACACCCATTCTGTTCTGCCAGAAGCTAATGCCCCATTCCCCAGCAGGAGGGAAGGGGGGAAAGGTAAAGCTTACTTTTCTCCTCCCACCACCCTTGTGAGCAGATTCCAGATCCAGGTGGCTCTTCTTGCTGGCAGTGGTGTGCTGCTCAGAGGCCAGGGCTTTGACTTCTGTGTCATTACTTTCTAATAGTAATGAGAGAAGTTATTTAAAGGCATTATTTAAGATTGAGATGTTTGGTCTGGTCTGTTCTTTCTCTCTTTTTTAAATTTTTTTGTAATTATTTGGAGCCTTGTCATCTCTGTAGGTGCGTGGAAGAAAGTCATCCATGGGCAAGCTGCTCTGGAAGATTTAGATGGACTCTAAATGTACCATTGTCTGTAATAAAGAAAAATGTGACAGTTTTGTTTCCTGGTGTTCCTGGCTTTGCTTTAGCGGTGTGTTTGCTTATGCTGGCCGGTTTTGCCTTGCTCATACTCATGGATGTCCCTATGCCTAGATGCAGTGGTCACTATGGCTCAGGTTTCCCGAAAAAAAAATAACAAAAGCTGTAGCAAGGCCCTTCCTCCACACACTAACAGTTTCTCTGCATCTTAGCTTCCCAGAAAGCACCAGCTGGGTGACCTCCTTATACTGCTCCAGGCCCAGCTTTGCCACGCAGCTCAAGTGTTGCACCACAAGGAAGTTGATGCTCAAAACCCTGACTTCTGACTTGCCAAAATGTGGAGTAATGCAGAGGAACTGAAAAAGCTTCAGCCGAACCTGCCTGAAAGTCAATAGCGCCAAAGTGGAAGGCAACAAAGCCCAGCAACCTTTTTTTTTTTGTAACCTGCTGACAAGCAAGCAGCTTTAGCCTTCCTGGGAGTGGTACCGAAGAAGGATGGCACCCATTCCTGCCTCAGCAGCATACCTTAAACTTACTCTGTCTTCATGTCTTCTTGCCTGAATAAGACCCCCAAACAGAAGCAAGTGCTGCAGAAAAGAATCTTTTGTGTGGCATAGTGGTGACAGCACAAACCAGTGTGCATTGAGCATTGGATGTATTAGTGCCTGAGCCAGAACCAGGGGCTGCAGGATACTGATTCTGGCACGAAACCATCCGCTGAGGAGCTCTGGCAGGCACCCAGCAGTGATGGTTGCCATCACAGAGAAGAGAGTGGGCAGGAAGAGGGCTATTACACAGCGTGGTCTATAGCGAGACCTCATACCCTAAGGGCTGTTATTTGCCTCTGTGAAAAGATTTAAGAGGAGGAGGCTTAGTGGGAAATGTGAAGTGGTAACAGGGAAATAGAAGAGACGTTGTTCCAGGGACCTGGAGCTGACAAGGGTGGTTGTTTTCAGGCCGTGGATCTTGGACCTCTGGGGAGCTGTGGGCTCCTTCTAGGAGGGGACTTTGGTGGGTAAGGAAGACCATGTTCTGGAGGACAGGTTGCTGTCTAGCAACTTGTTTGCGCAGAGCAGAAATAGTGCTCTTACCTTTTGTGGTGCAGAGCAGTGGCTGAATGCCCACAGGCCCCAATCACCCTTGCTGCTGCTACGTGTTCTCCCAGGGCTATGCACGCAGCATTCCCTGTGGTGCTTGGTCTGATTTGTGGAGTTTCTAACTGAGCTTGAGGAAGGGGGGGGAAAAACACCTGGTCATTGATGTGTCCGGCTCACAGAACTAATGAGAGCACTATTAGCCATGGTAGAACCAAGCACAGCCCCCTGAGGGTTTGTGTTTTGCCCTCCGATTTCTGTTGTAACTCTTCTTGTCAGTCATGTTCTTAAACTGGCACTCATCCAGCGACTGTAGTTTGCTCATCATTTATGGTTTCTCCGTGCTAGATACACCCAAGGAACTCTTTCCATTGCGTTCCCGTGCCCCAGCTAGGTTTAAACGGCTCTGTGAGTTCACCCATTGCTCATCAGTGCAGAGTCAGTCCTGCCTGGAACGAGCACCTTGCCTGGTGGTCTCATGGGCTGCTTTTCTTGCAGACCAGTTCTGCTCAGGCCTTGATCCCTCCGTGCAGTAAGAGGTTCTTCCAGGGCTAACCGGAAGAAAGGGCTTTGGCCAGGGGTGTTTATAAAAGATCCGGTCCCAAAGCAGATTAAGAGCGGTTTAAGCATGCCAGGGAAGGTTGTCCTCTCTGAATGCAGAAATCCACCACTGCAGGCAGGGGAAGGGGGTCACGCCTGGCTTGCCACGTGCCCCACCACCCTCATTGTTGGCACCCAGGGGGCTGCAGCCTGTCTTTCTGCCTTACCTTTGATTCTTTTATGTAAGAGGCCTTTCTCTACTTATAAAGAAAACACACACGCATGCACCTTGTGCCATTCCTGCTGAGTGGATAATCGCTTGGGACAGCAATGTTTACCTGCACTGAAAACCCCACCCCCAGCTGCCACTGCTATTCCTGGCAGCAAAGCTCTGTGCTGCAGCCACCCGCTTAGTGGCATTAGCCCTTCTGAGGTGCCTGCCTCTTGCACTTTGGCAGCAGCTTGGAGGAGCCATCATGTACCACTGTCCCAGGCCTACCCCCCCTACTGTCTGTGCTCTGGAAGGAGGTGGTCACAGCCAATGCTCCCACTGGTGCAGCAGTGCCCTGAGGAGCTATTGTGGGAGATGCAGCATTTAGATCCATGCCGGCTGCACCCAGTGATAGCTATGAGCTACAGCACCTCCTAAACCTATTCCCAGCTTCCCTGACCTGCCTGCTCCCATGGTAGAGCCCCTGGTTTGCATGTCCCAGGGGCAAAGCAAGCCCAGACCAGCTATGGCAGCTGCCCTTCGTCCTCCCAAGAACTGTACTATTCAGGGCTATTCCAACCCTAGGAGTGGGGTACAAGAAACGCTGACACCAGATCAGAGCATACCAGAGATGAATTACAAAGAGTCTCTAATTGTGTTTTGTATTGCGACAATGCAGAAGGAAAAGGAGAGTCTTTCTCAGCCTCTTCAAAATACATTTTCCAGGGCTGGTTTGGAGGTAGGGGGAAGCAGATTCTGGTGGCTGGGCTGCACTGAGCCAGCATTGTACCAGCATGGGTACAGGACACGAGTAGACATATCACTGTGTACATATGTGGACATGAGGACCAATGATTCTTAGACTTTCACCCTTTTACCTCTTACACCTGCTTTTGTCTTACTTCTTTCCACCCCACATCCCACCTATGCTCCCACACCAAGTTCCACACAAACCAGGCCACTTACTTACAACCCCATTCCTCTGCCCTGGCTAAAAACTGTCCCTCTCAACTGTCTGGTCAGCATTGCAGCCAGCTCGTGCCAACACCTCCCCATCCCCCTCGGGACACCTGCCTCCCTCCCCACTCTGCTCATCCTCCACGTGGTTGGCCTCCTCGTTGGCTGCCACCATGGCCTTGTCAGGGCCATGGGCTGGCTGGTGGTTATCACTGCTGTGCTCCTCAGCTTCCTGCACGTCAGACTCAGCTTCTTCGGTGTCGCTCCCACCACCCACTGAAGGGTTTTTGTCTGGGGGAGGCGTCTTCTTCCCTCGGTTCAGGCAGCAGTAGGTGGCCATGGCCAGGAAGAGAGCGGAGAGCACCACCTCCGAGCCCGCCAGGTAGAAGATCACCTCGTAGTTCTTGAGAGCGTCAACTAAGCGGCCTGGTGGTTGGAGAAGAAACAAGATGGTTAGCCTCAGTCCTGTATGGACAGACCAGCACAGGTGGGCAGCACCTCTGGAGATCTATTTCCGAAAGGAAGACCAGGAACCCTGGATAACTAAACCCTGTTTGAGAGGATGGGCAACTGAAAGTCATGCTGGGTCACTGCTGTCAGAGCGCAGCTTTTGTGCTTTCCCATGTTCTGGAAAGTCTAAACAATGGTGACACACTAATGTCATGGTGTCGGGCTGTGGTGGGCCATCTTCTTGCCAAGATGAGATCAGCCTCTGAGGACTTGGCTTCTTTGGAGGGCCCACACCTGATGATTTCTCTGCCAAAGAGGTATTCTTTCACAGAGAAGGTGTTGAGGCACTGGCACAGCTCTGAGTCCCAGAGAAGCCTCATCCCTGGAGACATTCAAGGCCAGGTTGGATGGGGCCCTGGGCAACTTGATGTAGTGCCTGATCTAGTGCTTGGCAGCCCTGCAAATGGCAGGGAAGCTGGAATTAGGTGATCATTGAGGTCCCTTCCAACCTGAGCCTTTCTATGATTCTATGATTTCCTGAATGTCTGAAGGCTGACAACGGAAAGAGGGATCCCACTGTGACTGAGAAGCTATTTGCCAAGCTGAGAAGGGGCTGTGATGGCCAAAAGTTTCATTCCAGTCCTACATTCTCCTAACTGCAGATGTGACCCCTGGCCCAGGCTGTAATGAAACTGGCCCTGCATTCACAAACAGTGAATTCCTCAGCAGGTGAATGTGCCCTTTTCACCCTGGCTGGACAGCAAGTGAGGATTGCATGTGTGCGTGTGTGTACAGCTTATCCTACAGCGAGCCCCTCAGCCCCACAGAGGGGGAAACAGCTCAGGAGGATTACACCAAACAAAGACACTTTGTTCAGACTCTTTTGTCCAGTCAAGTGGCTGTGCTAAGGCCGAGCTGCGAGGTTTGCAAGCACCCTCAAGCTTCCCATACAAGCAGATCCTGCGGCAGAAAGTCACCCCAAGGTGGGGAAATGGGAGCCCCCTAGTCCGTTCTTCAGTGACCCAGCTCAATCTGTGTCCCAATTTGTACTTACACAGTGCCAAAGCACAGCTGAACTGAGGAGGGAGTCCCCTCTATGATGGCCCACAGTGGCTTGGCCACTGAATTTTTAATGCATGGGGTGTTAGCCTTGAAGATACAGCCTCTACTGTGTGTCCTGGATTTGCTGCCTCAGTGTCTTCAGTCTTTCCTCATCATCTACAGTAGTCTCCTAGACCTTGTCAAAGAAACCATTTGACCTTAAACTGTCAAAAACAACATGTAAGAGGGAAGGCCAGCATGGAAAACTGTATCAGAAAATGCTTGAGCTGGCTCTACACACTGTTCTGACAGCCTTGATTGACATCAACATGCTGGCACCTTGAGTTGGGGCTATCACAAATTGAAATCACCATTCACATCATCCATCAAAATGCCACGGACATCAAGGAGAACTTGAAATATCCTCACCTTGTCCCACCAAAGACTCTCACAGGATTTTTTGCAGCATGTGCCTGACCCTAACCCCAACATGACTAGATGCAGTGTTCACAGTGAAGGCAGAGACATGGATCCCAGCGTGAAAGAGGGAGAAGTGCCACTGATGAGGACTGAAGGACACTGGAAGTCGTGCCATTCTGTACGCCTGCCATTGCTGAGGTCTCTCAGGAAAGCAGAAGGAAATATCACTTAGCATTTTCTGCCCCAGCTCAGCTGTGGTGGGGGAAGGGAGACCAGGAGCTTTCACTTCACAGAGCTTCCAGGAGAACTTTAAAATTGAGAATTTGTTCAAGGATTGTGACCGTGAGCAACACCTGCAATACTGCAGAATGGCAGCAAAACTTATCACCTGCATTTTGCAGCACAAGACCTACCTGCAGAGGGTGGACCAATGAGCACAGCAAAAGCCTCGATGAGCAGGACCAGCCCGATGGCACTGGAGAACTTCTGGGAGCCAACGATGGCCATCAGCACCTCAAACTGCAGAGCTCCCACCATGCCGTAAGAAATGCCAAAAAAGACACAGAAGATGACCAGCCCCGTGTAGTTGCTAGCCCTGGCACTACAGATGTCTGTCAAGCCGTTGAAGAGCATAGCAAAGCTGAATAGGTATGCCACATGAGGGCGGACCCACTTCAAGCCTGCCACCATGCCACATGCTGGCCGGGCAAAGATGTCTATGAAACCAATGATGGAGAGCAAGAATGCAGCCTCTGTGTCTGGTACTCCTGTGTCCTTGGCGTAGTTGACCAGCAAGATGGGGGGTACGAAGAGACCCAAGACCAGGATGAACTTTGAGATAGTGTATATGATGAAGCCTCGGTTGGAAAATATACTAAAATCCAACAGCTTCTTTCCTTTCTTCAGTTTCTTTTTGGCTTTCTTGGCTTTCTTGCTTCCATCGGTGGTGCTGATCCCCTCCTCTGACTTGCCTCCTATGGGCAGCATCTCCTTGGCTTCATATTTATCCTGAGCCTTCTCCGTTTTCCGCTTCATGCCCATATCCAGGGGCCTCATGACCGCCCCACAAGTGCAGCAGTTGAGCAGAAGGCCCCCCATAATGAGGAACCCTCCTCGCCAACCAAACTTCTCCAGCAGCACTTGCCCCAGTGGAGAGAGGGAGGAAAGGAAGACAGGGCTCCCAGCAGCAGCCAGTCCATTGGCAAGAGGCCGACGTTTGTCAAAGTAGGTGCCCAACATGATCAGTGAGGGCTGGAAGTTCAACGCCATACCCAGACCTACACAAGGGTGAGAGCCAGGAGGGAGAGAGGGAGTGCGAGAATGTGAGACGTGTTCAGCAACAAGCTGAAACCTACCCCAAACTGCCCTAATCCTGAAGCCCTTCATGTGTTCCATACAAGCCCTTTCTCCACTGTCTTGTCCCTGGACAAGGTGGGCTAACAGCCTGTCTGTCGGAACTGTATTTGAGTCTGATAACTGTGGCCACATTTAGACAGGATCTCTGCCTTAAACAGGAACTTTGCTGCCAGTCCAGTTGCCATTGGTCGCTGGGCATTGCCTTTCTTTTGTCCCTCTCTCCTGACTGTTTACATTCAGCATATACACCTCCCACAGTGCAACATTCAAGACTAAATGCCTCCTGTGAGAAGGAGTGAATGGGTTGAGGAATGACCTGATGCCAGATATGGCAATGCTAGGGGGGATACAACACAGGGATACAACACACTCTTAGCTCTTCAATCAGTATGCTACCCCTACTCCTGGGGTTCTCACCTGTCAGCACGCCAGCTGTCAGATAAAGCTCAATGATGTTGGTAGTAAAAGATGCCAGAATCATCCCAGAAGAAGCCAGCAGCCCACCAATGAGCATCACAGGCCGGCAGCCAAACTGGTTCACCATGATGCTGCATACTGGTCCTGGGAAGAAGCAGAGAAGACAGAGTAGGATTCCAGGAGATAGATAGGATGTGTGGGAAGGGGCAGCGTGCCCAAACAGGGCACATGGGGAAGATGAAACACTAATGGCAGAGATCATTGCTTGGCTATTTAGCTACACAGCCCTTGGCCCTGGCCCAAGGACAGAAGCCCTGGTGTGGAGACCTTTGCCCTGCCCTGCCTTCCACCCCTGTTCTTCGGGAACAATAAAGGAGTTGGTGCTTCAGCAAACATCATGGCCAGTGGGGTGACCCCCAGATCTCCTGGGGCAGAGGTGACAGAGACATTAAAAGTACCACACATCTAGAAGAGTGTAGTGGGAGAACTGTCTTTAGCACATTGGTTCATGATTGAATGTGCCCATGGGGACATGGTTTGGAACTCTAGCAGGGCAGGGGGAGGCACAGGTTGGGAAGGGGGAAGTATATCTAAGCATCACCTGTTCCGTAGAGCATGGCCAGCATGATTGAGGAGATCCAGGCCGTGTCACTGTAGCCCACATGGAAATCTTTCATGAGCTCCTTGAAGTAGACACTGACAGCTTTTGGGAAGGCATAGGAGAAGCCAGTGATCACAAAGCAGCCAAAGAGCACGATCCAGCCCCAGCCACCATCAGGGGGCTTCACAGGTGCTGGGAGCTGCCCTTCCTCTGGGTCAGCTCTCCCCATTGTCTAGCCTGGGTGGGGAAAGTCAGGCCGGGAGGAGGTAGGGTGACACAGAGAGACAGCAAGAGATCTGCAGGTTCTGCAAGAGAAGAGCACAGCAAGCAAACATTTACTGCAAGGTTTCCCTTCATGTCCCATATATATAGCCCTCACTCTCTTCCCTGCAACAAGGGACCAGACTTGGGAAACGGGTGAAGGTTGAGAGCACAGCAAACCTGTGGCAGTGGTTATTTGCATGCCAGAGAGATTAGGGCTCCATACCTATCCAGAGGGGCCGCAACAAAGCCAAAGTCAGAGAAGGAGGGAATTAGAGGATATGTCTTGTGAGTTACTCTCAGGACTCCTAAGCTGCACAAGAATTTTGCTCCAGTTGGCTGCTGTGAGAATGTATTTCTCATTTCTCCCCTAGGTACCAGGTTTCTGCCATACCCCTTCCAGCATCAAGCACTACTTCAGTTTCTTCCATGCTGAGGCTTATTTTCACACCTGTATGCAAAGTTATTGCTGACCTTTGATCTGCTGGCATCAGACAGGTGTTAGAAAGCACACAAAATGGTTTCAATCAGGCATCAGACCAAGGCTGACCTGCGGAGGTTATGGTGGGTTGAGAGTCACCAGCCACCCCAGGCCTCCTTCCTCCTCACTCCTGAAGGTGCCGGAGGGTTTATTTATGGCAGCACCCAGGGGTCTGCCACAGCCACAGTGCCCTGCAGTAGAGCTTCCCAAACTTCAGGACCCCATCAGCCATGAAAAAGGGGAGCAGTGAGGATTGAGGCAACTTTTTTGGGTGGCAGTGCCCTAACAGCCCTCAGGGACTATGGCAAGGGGCAAAGGCATGAATTGAGACCAGGCTGCTAGAAAAATAAAAGAATCATTGCTAGAAAGAAAAGGTTAATTATACACTCTTCAGAAACACATACCTTCCACTCACCCCTTTCTGGACGTGTTCTGACAACTGGCATCTGCACTATCAGATAGAGCACAGTCCCATAGAATCATTCCAATAAGGTTGGAAAAGACCTCCAAAATCGCCAAGTCCAACCATCCACCCACTAACAATATTGCCCACTAAACTCAGCTTCAGCCCCTACCTGCCTTTGCTCCTCTCCCAGCCCCACCTGGTTACAGCCAAGCAAAAGTTGACCCGTAGCAAAAGTATGCTGATGGCTCAGTCAGCACTGTCCTCAACCACCACTCCATCCACTGCACCTCAAATAAGAGCAGAGGTCACCAAGCACACCCCAACCATTTTTTCCTGAGCCCCTCTTCCATCCTTGCTCTTCTTGTTCCTGATCTCTGCCACAAATCAAATCAATCGATTAGACCCTTAGCATTTCACTTCCTAGCAAGAAAACATTGGTCCAACTGTGGGATCACTTCAGAGATTTCCACAGCGTCACCTGTTAGTGATGAATCAACAGCATCTGAACACATTAAACAAGTATCCATAGGTAGTACTTGAGTCTAGGGCTAGATGGGTACCTGCAGGAGCCCCTTCCATGGCACAACACACCTATACAGCAAGGTATGAAAGAGCATTTACCTGGCTGCAGCTTGATGCTGGCTGACAAAGACGAGGTACAGCTGAGCAGCTCACACGTGGAGCTCCCTCCAAGCCAACGTGCTGCAGCACAGCTCTGCTGGAGCTTTATCCCAGCTCTGAGCAGGCGGTTCAGAGCCGCCTCAATCATAACGCCCTGGTGCGCACGCGGGCTCCTCTGCTCACCGCTGCACACAGTGGTCACACCATGTACCCTGTACCTGCCTCTGCATATGCTACAGCTTGCTATTATTTTCTCCACAGTTAAGGAGCTTTATTCATGGGTAAAAATACCCCACATTAAAGCTCATCAGCATAGGCAGCAGCATTTGCCTTGGGCACCACATGTAGGTGGGTCCATAGTGAGTGCTGCCACAGGTCTAGCTGCAGCTGGATGGTCTAGCTCCTGGCCAGGAGTCTAACACCAGCACCAGAAGTCACCAACCCTGGTCAGGTGAAGACCACTGCAGAAAAACCCCACTGTGCCAGGCAAGCTGCACCACTACCTGCATCCAGGAGTGTCCACACAAATACGAGGATCTTTCTCGGTGCCTCAATTGAGCATGAATAGGTTGGGAAGGATTTAGTAAATTCAAAGGCCACAATTTGCGCCTCTAGCCTACAAAAACCACCCTGGGAAAGCTTTCACTAAAGAATGAAATGAGTACAGGCCTGCAGAAGCTGTCACGTTGGCTCAGATGCAAGCACCCTTCTGTACCACTGACCTGTGCAATGAAGCGACGAGCACCAAGGACCCTAAAGACCAAGTGGGTCGGTCCAGCTGGTATTCCCCGGCTCTGGATGACTGTGCCCAGTCAGATGGCCCCGCAGGTTCTTTGCTCCATGGTGGGCATGCTCTCAGCAGGGCAGAGGGTGACAGCTGCAAAAACCCAGTCCCCTTTGAGCAGTCTCTTGTGCCCCACTGCTTCCTTCAGGGCAGCCACGTCCTCACTGCAGAGCTAATCCCCCCTCTCAGCTTGCTTTCCTCCAGCTCCAATGCCACCCTCTGCAAAACCACCGGCAGAGGGGATGCCCCACGCAGGGGACCCCCTTGACTCCTCTGGGTGGATGCAGGTGGCGTGGATGCGGGTCAGTAGCTGATTATGGCTTCAGGTTGATGAAGACCAGTAGGTGCTGAGCGCGCAGAACGTACTTCTCCACTTTTAAGAGGCTTTTCCAGCCAATAGGGAGGAGGAGGCTGCCTGCGGCAGCCTGAATCCCCCAGTAATCCTTGGCCTGCCATGGGGCTCCTCATCACTCTCCCAGCAGAGCTGGGCAGGTTAGGAGCAGGCAAAGGAGAAAGAAGAAGAGTGCTGTGATGGGCTGAGCAGGAGACTGGGTGCAGGGGGAGAACACAGCAGAAATCCATGTTTCAGTGAGGAGCAGAACAGGGGATGGGGCAGCTTTGCACAGTGCCCACTGCCTCCCCCATGTTCTTGGGATGGGGCAAAGCCAAGGGGCAAGTGCCCTCACAGAGTGAAGACAGTGGAGCAGCCAAGGGACTGCCAACCTCCATGGCTGGAATAGCTGCTGGGACCAGACCTATCTCACCCCCAGCAGCCAAACAAAAACAAAACCCCTGCGTGGCTCCCATTCCATTGCCACCATGGTTCCCAGCCACACATGGGGAAGCCCATTCCCCTGCAGGCTCTGGGGCCAGGGTTTTGGGGCCCACACGTTAATCCTCCCAAGCTTCTTAGTCTCTGTGCCCCATCAGTGGGGAAGGAGGCACACGCTGGGCCCACAGGTCTTGGCAGCGCTCACAGCCAGGGTTTAATTTCTATTAATAAGGCTAATCGGCTCAGGCCGGAGCTGCTGCTTGCGCTCCCTCCCAGGAGGGAGGACAGCCTGGTGGCAGGGCCGGGATAGCGGGGCCTGGCGGTGGGTGAGAAGATGGCTGCCAGGCCTTGTCCTCCTGCCTGAGGCCTACCCACGCATGGCAACCCGATGGGGGCCGGGAAGCAAGGAAGTGCTGCCCTCCAGTGACAGCAGAGCTGGAGTCAAGCAGCCCCCCACGCCCTGGCTGTTAGGGGACCCATGTCCTCCTCTCCATGCCCTGTGACCACAGAGAAGGCCTGGCTGTTGGAACAGCTACGGAAGCAGCATCCTCTGTTTTATTTCAAAATGCTTTTTCCACAGGATGTTTGGTGGAAGGGCAGGACAGCGACATTGGGCCCCATTGCCTCTTTCACTCTGCCCAGGAGCCCATTGGCCAAGGAGGGTGTCAGCCAGCGGTGAGGAGGGGTTGAAAAAATGGCTGCCAATGGGGCCAAAAGCCCTTCAGCCAAGCCACAGCAGTGGAAGCTTTCTGGCAGACACCTCCCTCTGGGATTCATTTTTCCAGGAGCGAAGTCTGGTGAGCATCCTTCTCCCAGACCATTGGCATTCACTCCCCACCCCAGGCCACCATCAGCAGGCTTCTCCCAGACAAGCACAATAACATCACACGGGCGGAGGGCAATCCAAAGAGAGCAGCTGGGGCCCGCTGCTGGCTACAGCATGCCAGACAGCCATGAGACAGAGCCCCATGTCCCAGAGGGAAGGGAGGGACAGAGAGGTCACTCTGTGAGTGGTAGCATGGAGTCGCTGCCCGATAGGGTTTGCAGCCCGTCACTGCTATGCCTTCCTCTTCCCTGCAGTGTACCACTTCATCGGATAATAGGTGCAGAGCGATCATTGGTGACTGTGGGACGCAGCTTGACTGTGGCAAAGGGGTTGGTACCTCTGAAAAGGAAAAGGAGAGAGACCACATCAAGAAATTTGGAAAGACCATGCAGGGGAGCTGATGACCAAGCAAGGGCTGTTAAGTCTCCTACAAATAGTATTGTAATAATGCCACTCTCTCTGGTGACTCCAGAGTGCAACCCCATGTCTCCCTCTTACCTTGGGAAGAGTTCAGGTGGCTGGTCAAATACACCTGGTTTCTGCAGTAAAAAGAAAGGCAATTGTGAGTAATCTGGAGTGGGGAAGGGAACGGTGAGATGAAAGTGGAGCAGGGGACACTGCACACTTGAAGATTCTGAAAAATGCTTGAGTGAGTTAGGAGCCCAAGTCCTATTAACAGGACTCTGACTCCTTATTCATTCAAACTTTGCATATTACCTGTGGTGGGTGGTTGTCCCTACACCACAGGTTCCTTGTTTCCCTAGGACACCTCCCTTTGTTTTGGAGAAAAGGGCGGATGCCTCAGATCCCCTAAGTGTCACATCTGAAGAACACAGCAAACAGGGCTAGTCTGGTCTACGTTCCACCCAGCCAGCACAGCCAGAGATGCCCCCTCATGTTGTCCACCTATTCTAGCAAAGAGTTCATTGTCAGTGCCCTCAAATGCCCCCTGCACCTGCAGGGAACTCAAAGAGAGCTGGTACCCTGCCCTACGCTACGTACTGCTCAAACATGAACCAAACTGATGGAGAGAGATAACTAGGTCCTGTGGCCCCTATCCTTGGCCAGCAGATGATGAAGGATCAGTGACAATTGTGATGTCCTGCTAATGCACACCAGTTTATGTAACTGGCAGCAGACAAGAAAGCTCTTCCCAACTGGGAAGTCAAACAAGCATTTATTTGCTGCTGGCTCAACTGGAGGATATTTTGGGCAGAAGTTTAGAGCAAAGCTGAGTCTTTCCAAACATCTAATGAGGTTCAATTACTTTGCCACCAAAATTTAAATGCTCCACACACATCATTGTTCAATCCCAGGTCTATCCTTATATTCCAGCCTTGGAGGCAGATGGAAAACAGTAACCCAGAGGTCATAGACTTAAGAGCCCATTCCTCTCCATGCTTGTGCAGCCTGAGGCTTTTTGAAACCATGGAACAGGTTATGACAGCAGTTTCCTACAACTTCACACTGGCCTAGAACCAGTGACTAGAAATGAGGTTTCCCAGCCTTGTGCAACTGAGCAAGAAGCACTTTCTAGGCAGCACCATTCTTCCCTCTCCTACCAGAGGTCCTCATTTACAACTGTCCTCTCCTTTGACTGTTCTCACCAGTCAATTCCTCACAACTGGAAGCAATGTTACATGGAGGGTTTAATTCCCAGTGTGCCATCTGCGAGCTGTGGGTTGGAGACTCCTTGCTCTAAGACTCTCCAAAATGGCTGTGCTTTCAGCTTTCACCCTTAATGCTCTGCCTATTCCAGCTATGACTTTAATCCAAGCCTTGCTCAAATTTGGAAGAGGACCAATGAAGCTGTTCTGCATCCACAGAAGGGAGAAGAAGGATGGCATCTCTGTCAGCTGGTCAGTCACCCCCAGCCCAGCCTGATCACTCCATGGTCCTACTATTAGCAGAAAGAGGTGCTGCCCCGGAGCCACCAGAAATCAGGCTGGGAAGTCATGGAGAAAAGGACTGAACTGAAGGGACCCTGGTGAGCAAAAAGAGAGAAAAATGAGAAGGGCAGGGGCACAAAGACAGTCTCTGGAAGAGGAAATCCAGGTACTGAGGATCTGCACAGACAAAACTGACTGTAGAGACACCAGGACATGGTTGCACAGGAACAGACTGGTAGAGAAAGGCCAGTGCTAATAAGACACCTAATCTTTGTAAGGGATGAGGGCGCACATCAACATCTCATAAGAGTTTTTCTTGCTCACTGCAGAAAAGGATGGAAGCCAGCATCGTTGGAAGGATGTGTCCCCCTCCAAACATACCAGTCAGCCCTCCTGCACTCACCTTGGAACCAGTTGAGGTCACCGACCCACTCTGGTTACTGCTGGCACCCACCGGTGGGGGAGGTGGGTTTGGCACAGCAGCTTGGGCAGCAGCAGCAGACCAGCTAGAGGAAGAAACGCTGGGGTGGTCCAGGATGTCATCCATACTGTGACTGCTCCGGAGTGGGAAAGACCTGAGCGAGAAGACAGTGAGAGGAGAGACAAAGAGCAAGGAAAGGGGAGCAGAACAGGTGCTAGCCACAGGGACATCTTTGAAGGAAATATGCAGCCTGCACCTGAAACAGGCACCCCACTAGTGTGAAAGAAACTATGAGGTGGCAGGCACTTCATTTTCTGCCTGGCCAATTGCTCTCCTCTTACCTGACAGGTGGCTCCTCCAAGTCCCTTGCATCCTCCAGAGGCTTGACATAAGCTTCGGGGAACCAGCCACATCTAAGTCACAGGAAGAGAGAGGAATGAGCTCCAGGCAAAGCAGTTTGTGGTTCTTCACATCCAGCTGCCCAGCACGCCTATCTACACTCATTCCACACAACAGCTGAGCCTCTGCTGCAGCAGCTATCGTGTGTAATAGTGTTCAGCACATCTTTCACCCCTAGGTGGGGCAAGACAGCCCTTGGGAAGCCACGGAGCAACGGTATTTCCACCTTCTGTTTGGTTCAGGACTCATCTCAGAAGCTAAGCTCTTCTCCCAAGGGCAAAGCAGCTGCACCCCAGAACTCAAAAGAAAGGCACCGCTCTTGCTCATTTTGCATCTGAGTGACCCAGAGCAAGGGACACAGACCCCATGTGCTTGGGGGCAGGCTTCACCAACAGGTGTCGGCTGGTAATGCCGCGGGGAGTAATTCAGTAAGCGCTGGGTGCAGCAGTTTCCATGCCCTGTCTGTGCTGGAGCTGAGAAATGCCAGGCTTCTCAGGTAACTCCAGCAGCCCACAACTGGCTCCCCTGGCAGGAGCCACTCAGCCATGCGAGTCGGGAGGTGTCACCAGGGCCCTGGCTTTCGTCACCCACCCTCGCCCTGCCTCATTGCTTCTCCTGCTCAAGCAGGCTGGCGACATGGCACAGGAGAGATGGCAAGCTCGACACGAAGCCAGTTTACTGCACCAAGGTCTCACGTACGCAGACGAGCCCTCCAGCTTGCCATACAGCCAGCCATTCTGTGCCTCCGGCATCAGCACCGTGATGACATCCCCAGGATCGAAGCGCAGCAGGGTCCGGTTGGCCCCCGTGGTGTGCAGTGCGATAGCCTGCACTCTCACCATGCCGCTCCTCCGCCTGCCTTCACTGCTGCTGCTGGCCTCGCCAAAGGAACCAGAGCGGGAGACACGGCCTGAAGGGAGCAAACCTGCAGAGAGGCATCAGAGGGTCTGGGTAGAACTCAGCATCCTCCTGCACGACCCACACTGCCTCAATGGGCTGCTGACCCTCTTCCTCACCCTGCTGTAGAACATGGGTCATTTTTGTTTCTCCACTCCATTTTTTTTAAATTATTACTTATAAAGACTTTAAGCTGAGATCTGAGATGAATGAGAAGCAGTTGAGTCCTGGATGGACTCCACTCTGAAGGTTGAGCTCATCCCCATTTCATTCAGCACTATCCTCCCCAGCAACCCATTCACTGACCACTCACTATGCCCAGCAACATAGCTGAGGAACCACTGTCCAACAGTCACGGTCCCTCCCTGAACCCAACCCCGTTCTCAGAGAAACCCAAGCACTGTTTTCCAGCTCCCGGCCACGAGTCATACTGGCTGATGGTGTCCTCTGCAGCGGCCGCCTGGGGACTTCTGGTTGAGGAGACAGTCTCATTTCTGGTGGCTCCTGAGAGAAGACACTGGACCTACTCCCAGCCATGGAAGAAGCAAAGTCCCCAAGGGGTCTCTGTTGGAAGGAAAAGAGTCTGAGCACATGACCACTGAGGCTGTGTCAAACAAGAGAGGTCCCATCCCTCTCAGAAAGCAAAAATCAACATATTCCTCCATCACAGCTCATACACATGCTCCCCTTCATCTTGGCCAGAGAACGGAGAGATGGGGGGCCGCCAAGGCCTGGCCTTGCTCTGCAGCTCAGAAGGGCAGAGCAGCCTTGCCACCACCACAGTGAAGCTATCCATGTGCTCCTCACCGTCTCCAGGTGGGTAGGCGTGATCCGGCCTGATGGATAGCCCTGGCCATGGGAGGTGGTGAGCAGGCCCTGTGCATGGCTGTTGGAGGGGTTGCGGCTGGCCTCCAGCTCCTCCTTCCACTGTGGTGCCTTGGTCTGGATCATGCCCCGGGCCTGGGAAAATAGAAAATAGACAGTGATGGACATGGCACTCACACTATCAACTCCTTGCCAGCCATACTCCTCCAGCCAAGGGGAGTCAGCCTGGACCCCAGCTCCCGGCCCGATCCATGCACAAAACACTGCCTTCACCCAAGGGGTCACCGAGCCCCAGGTCTCTCCTGCCTGCATGTTCCCCTGTAGTCACTCAACTCTGCCCCCCAGGGCCGTACCCTGCTGTAGAACTGGAGGAGAGTGTTGTAGAGCATCTGGTGCTTTTCAGCCAGGAAGCGATAGCGGCGTTTCTCCTCCAGCTCAGCCTCCCGCTGGCTGTTGGAGAGGAACGCCTGCATCTCTGAGCGCAGCCGCATCACGTTCTCCTGGGTCAACGGGGAAAGGAGGAAGAGGTCAGTGGAAATACAGCATTCAGAAGAAACACTGAAATGGGTGGTTATGGCTACCAGCTTCCCACCAAAGAGGAGCAAGACCCCGGGGACCAGGTCCTTGCACACTGGGGCTTGCCAAATGAGGCAAAAGCTTGGCAGGTTCTGCAGGATTGAGCTCCGCAGGTCAGCAGCACCCTGTAGAAGAGGAGTTTCCTCTTTTCCAGATAAGCCTGCTGCCTTTTAACCCTCAGAGACAATCCTTTGGTTTTTCAGGAAGGGCAGAGCTGTTCAGACATCAGCCGTGATTTCAGAGAAACCAAGTTCTTCCCCTGCTCACCTTCATCTCCCGGACATTTTTATCACGGGCCCTCTCCATCCTCCAGAGCTCTGCCATGCACTTCTCCAGGTTGTTGGCTCTGCGCCGGTACTCCATTTCATACTGCTTCTGGCTCTCCTGTCAGGTAGAAAGCAGGTTCAGTGAGGAACCAGGGACACCACAGTCCGTCAGGGAAGGTAAGCCTTCCCCACATCTTGCATGGTGTCTTAGGTGGCAGGGAAACCAAGCAGAGCCAAGGAGCAGAAGGGAACTCAGCACTCACACTGATGAATTGCACATCCATTTTGGAGTTCTTCTCCATGTGCTGCAGTAGGTCCACGTGGAAGGTCTGAGCCTAGAAGAGGGAAAGGTTGTATACTGGGAAAATTTCATCTCCGAAAGAGCAGTGCTGCAGTGGCACAGGCTGCCCAGGGAGATGGTGCAGTCACTGTGCTTGGAGGTGTTCCAGAACCGTGCAGATGTGGCACTGAGAACATGGTCAGTGGTGGGGATGGGCTGATGGTTGGACTAGGTGATCTTAGAAGTCTTTTCCAACCTTAATGATTCTATGATTCTGTGAAGGAGCCACAATCCCCAAACTCATCACGATGCTGTGTGAACCGTGGGAAGCTTGGCTTGCACAACCCACAGAACCAGTGGCTCCTTGTCAGCTGGCTCCCAAAGGAAAGCCAAAAATGGGCACACTGGGGCTGCTGTGGAGCAGCCCTGCAGCCTGGGTGTGCACTCGCCTGCAGCACGAAGCTGGGAAGGTTGGTATCCCCTGAGGGTGGTGACAGTCCACAGACAGCACAAAAAAAATGGAACAGAGAAGGCTTTGGTGATGGCAGCTCTGCAACACACCTCTGTCACATGCAGCAGGGATGGCAGAGAGGCAGCACCTGCCTACAGGCACTGAGAGGGAGGGGAATGGGGTGAACTGGGCAAATGCCAGCAAACTGCAGCATGGTAAGTCCCTGTTAGTCCCCACTTGCACCAGCCCTGAGGAAAACCACTCACCACAACCTCTAAATCGGAGCTCAGAAGCTTCTGTGTGTCAGACATCTGCATCAGGATTTCACCTGAAGAGAAAAGAGAAGGGGGAGGGTGGAAAAACACCATGGCCATTTCCTGGTGCGACCAGGGAGGCTGAGCAGCAGTGTGCCACCGCAGCTGATATGCGGGTGTGAAAGTCCAACAGCATTCAGCTCTCTGCATCTCCAGAGGCTGGGAGCCTTCATTTAGAGGATCTGTCTTCCCCCAGTAGCTGGAAAGGGACCAGCTAATGGGGAAAGCTCATCCCAGGACAGGAGTGGTGTACGGGAGAGCCTTACCCAGCACATGTGAAGTGGAGCTCTGCAGCGCTCGCTCCCCGATCTTTTCAATTGCCTTAAAGTAGACTTCAGCTGCTTTGGATAATGCTGTGTGGAGAGGAGAGGAGAAGTAAGGATGTGACCTGACTTCCCACCAGCCCCAGCAAGCAGCGTGCAGGAGATTCACCCTATACCCCCTTTATAGGTCTCTCCCCATCTGTACCTACTAACAGCAGTAGGTCACAGAGCAGGAGGAAAGCTCAGGATGTGCCACGAGGTGAGACTCAGCAGCCCCCCAGCACTCAGCAGAGAACCCACTCACCATGGAAGGCACGCAAGTAGTTGTTCCCCAGGTACACCAGGTTCTCCAGTGCAGGGTTAAACTGCTCCAGGATGCTCTGTGGACAGGCAGAAGCATGTTAATGCTGCTCTTCTCCGTGTACCAGGTCAATGCCAGTGGCAAGGCGGCTGCTGGAGAGCCACACTGTCACCTAAAGATGGCTTTCTCCCTGGGAACAGTGCTCCTTAGCTGCTGCAGACAGGGCAGTAACTACAAGGGGATCTCCCTGAGCCTGCACAGGTGAAGGCCACCATTTACCACCCAGGCACAAACATTATTTTTCCTGTCAAAGATCTGATGCTCCGTCAACCTCAGCAGCTTGATAAGAGAAGGGATGGACTGCTTCAAATCAACCCATTCATTTTTATTTGCTGATAAGCCTATTTATCAACGAGTTTTATTGCTTACAGCGCAGCAGCAGAGCACAGGCTGGAATAAGGAATTCCTCTTCTCCCAGCCTTCACTACCTTCCTGCAGCACCGATGCTCACAGGGAAGCGTTAGTGAGATCAGTCTGCTTACCCCAGCAAGGCAAAAACAGCCGACTGAACTTCTGCTTACTACCGGCAAGGCATGTGGCCCTTCCAGTTTCTTCCTGGGTCTGCCCTAGGACCCATGCTATGCTCCCCTCCTGCCAGACACTGCTCCCAAACTCAGCACAGAGCCCAGAGCAGCTGCTGCAGCTCAGCCTGGGGACAGATCCAGCCCTCTTAGCTGTCCATCCAAGGGAGCCTCCTGCAGAAAACGCCTCATTTCTTCCCAGCTCTACCTCTCCCCCAGGCAGGCAGGAGCACTCCCTTCAGTGCAGGCACTCACCTTATAGATGGAAATGGTGGATCTGTAGGACAGGTCCATCTCCCCAGGCTTATCCCTCTCTTGCAGAGGAGCAAGGGGGGAAGGAGAGTGCGAGGTGCTGTGCTGGTGCGGAGGAGCCCTTCTGCAGAGCTGGCTGGCTGGAGAGCCTGTCGCTGGCAAGGAATGACAGCAGGAAGACACAGCCGTGGTACAAAGGGAACAGAGCGCTGCTGGAGTTTAATAATTCACCAGCCAAGAGGTTGGAACTTGATCCCTGGATGTAACCAGACTCTGGGGAGAGAGGAATCCTGCAACAGCCAGCAAGGGCATGTGACCGCCTCCTTGAATTATTGATTGCCAGCTCGGTGCCCAGCTTCCCCTGCCCCAGCACCTGCAGAGCCAGCCACCTGCCAGTCACGCCTTGCTTGCTGCCTCCATCCCTCCCACAGCCCACAGGTGCCTCACTCAGCCCTCCCATGCTGCTGGACCACATTCTCAGGTCCCACCCCAGTTCAGGAGATCCCTATAGGCTCGTGATCGCAGGCAGCAAATTGCAGGGAGAAGTAAAAAAAGAAAGAACTCCAAAAGGGTTTTCACCTCTCCCCTATCCTCTATTCCCTGAGCCTTCCTCCCACTCCCGGTCTCACTGAGGCACCCCAGTGCCAGCAGGAGCTTGTGCCCAACCCTCCTGTTCTCCCTGCCCACATGGACACCAAGCACAGCATCTCCCTGGGGAGCCCTTGCAGGTGGAACTGGCTTATAGAAAGGGGAAGAGAGCTCATGTTCTCTCCATCCTAAGATGTGGGAGCTGGTCCAAAGCCTCTGCACTGGTTGGAACTGATAAGCCCAATGAGTAATGCTGTTCTGTAGGACAGCCAGCACACTCACACCACACACGTGCTCCCAGGGCTGGCTTTGGACACACATCATTCACTTCCCCAGCCCATCCAAAGGGTGTCTCAAGGAGCTGAGCATGTGATTTTCTACCCGAAAGAGACTACAAGATCAGAATACATCTGGGGTTCTGCAGGATACAAACAAGACAAAAAACAGACTGCGTTACAATGGAACCAAACTCAAGGCTCTCTTTATTTCAAGTCAAGTTAGGTTTTGTTCACAGTAGTAGTCCATTCACTCAAAAACAAATGATTTAAGTTTTCAGGTTACTCCACAAAATTCCTCCCAGTGGATACACATCATTTATAAATATGCAAAATCTGCTGCTGAAACATTTAGTGTAGAAGTCATAATGGGATTTCCAGAGGTAAAAAAGGTAAAAGAAATCCTATTTGTCAGCATCTTTGGTGCAACCCGATGGCAGGTTCAATTGCACACTAACAAAGAGAATCAATCTCTCTACCAAACTGAGGTCATTATCTCTCATCTTGAGCTTGCCACGGACCAGACACAAGGCTCTCACATCTCAGCCCTTGAGCAGAGAAACCCAGCAGGACAGGGGGCATAAAACAGTTCCAGGTGGGCTGCTCCCACCCAAGGTGCAGTCAGAACCTGAGCTGCCAGACATCTCTGCAGGCAAAAGGGAAGGGCATTACAGAAGCCAGCTGGCTCATCCAATGACTGTCATATTTTGCTTCAATCTACTGCAGAAGGCTGCAGAATTCCTGCTCCCCCCCCCCCCCCTCCCCAACTCAAGTGCATTGATCAAAGACAAATCCCTTTCACCATCCTACATGCTTTGAACCACACTGTCCCCCAAGCAGGGAAAAAGAATCCTTGAAACTTTGTCCAATATTAGGCTGCAGTGTGAGGTGGGAAGGTGCAAGGTGCTTTGTCAGTACTGCACAGGCTGCAGCTTGCTCAAAGATAGGTGAGAATCTGGCTTCTGGGAAGGACTGTATGGTCAGATAGCTGGGCAGCAAAACAAAACACAGTAGAGGGAGATTAGCCTATAGTGAGACAGTAACTGTCAGTTTTTCATAGCTGTCCTGGAATACACATGTACGTGCGCTGTTGTCTATTGTCACTAATTTCTAATTATTAGTAGCAGTCCCTTCCCCCATTTCAGCATCTTGGTTCAGGGCAAATCCAAGCTGCTTCAGCATCTGCTGCCCCTTGCCTCTGAGATGCAGAAGGGATGCTTCCAGGTCAGTCATCGGCACAGATACTGCACCAGCCGCTGCAGCTGCTCCCGCTGCTGGTAGATGTACAGCTGGGTGTCCCAGAGGGCGTTCACCAGCACGCTGTCATTCACCTCGTCCAGCATCACATCTGTGTGCAGCTGAGGGCTGAGCCTGCACACACCAAGACAATATCATCCTGAGTGGGGCAGGGCAGGATGCACACCCATAAAGGATCATGTTAGCATCCTCCAAACCCCAGTAATGGACCCCAGACAGAGCAAGCCCAGTGTATCGGTTCACACTCTGTGCTATGGCATCCCTCACTGTATCACAGAAGCAGAAGGACTGGGGGCAGGAGTCCAGGTCTAGGCTGGCACACTCTTGGAGGGGACGTGATTTGGGATGACACATGCCACAGCCAGGTCCTGGAAGCTAAAAATAGGTTTGTGCAGAGAGTGGTAAAGGAAGCTCTTACCGGAAATATGGGATGTTCGTCATCTCACACCAGGCCCTGGCACGATCCACAGCTGGGCCATCTGCGTCAGTGCACTGCAGGAGAAACAGGCCCACAGTCAGAGCCTGATGGCAGTGCTGCCCTGGCACCAGGCTGAACTGCACAAGCCACACAGGGAAAGGGAAAACCAGGAGCGAGTGCATCCTGAGTGGTGAAGTTTAGTAAAGGGTGAAGTGGCTTTCTCTTCAGGATCAGCATTCCCGATCCTTACAACACAATTTTACCCTGCAGATCCTCCTTCCATTACAGCACAGAGTAAATTCCCAAAAGAAGTCCCCAGGATGCACCTCCCTGGGACTTCAGCATTATCCATTTATTTTCTACAACCCAGTACCAGCCTGGGACCACTGCAGGCCCTCAATGCCATCGTGGGACAAAGAAAGAAAAGACTCGGGGAGACACAGGGTATTTTCAGACTTTAGAAAGCTAAAAAGAGATGAAGCAACAGAGTTAAGATCACAGTCAGAACCTCAATTCTGCCCCTTCTGACTCTCATTCATTTGGAGTGCATTCACGCACAACACCTGATGAGCTTCTTTCTGAAGTATGCAGAGTGATATGCCTATTACACACTCCTAACCACAGCTATGAACTGCTACTTCTTATTAGTAACACTCCCACTTCTCTAGAACTTACTAATTGTCCCAGTGGGAATCACAAAGCTGTTCTTAAAAAACAAAACAAAACAAAAAAAAACTCGCTGCCATGCTGAAGCATGACATTTATTCACTTTTTTTTTTTTTTTTTCAGACCACATTGCTCAGATGATAATTTACGTTCCCCGGTTTCACAAACTCACACCTGCAAACGTTCCTACGGGTCACTGACCACCATCCTGCTATTACCTGCCCAAACAGGCAGAGAGGGATTCAGACCTGCTGTGCTCCCACAGTTTTTAAGCAACTCTCCAATTCTGGAGCTATTCCAAGGAAACTCAGTTTTCTTTCAGAAGGAAAAAGTTGAAGACTGGAAACCTTTGCTCCCACACTGAGAGTAACCCAAGGGCCCTCCCTCCCTATTTCCCTTCTCCCAGTACTCACACAGTCCACCACCATCTTGCCAAGCTCCCTAGCCCCAAAGACCGTCTTTGCCAGTTCCCAGGGATTGGTGGGGCGGAAGACATCCACAGAAGAAACCGGGACCTGTGGAGGCTTCCCTGTCCCCAGGGAGACCACCAACCCCAATTTTCTTACTTTCTGCCTCTGACCCTGTGGATAAAAAAAAGAAACAAAAACACATATTTACTCACAAGAACTGACAATTACAGCAGAACATACATTCCACAGAAGTCTAGTTGGATGATCTGAAAATCAAGGCTCTTCTTGCCTCTCCCTTGTTATTACTGGCTGGTTAGATAGCTTTAATCTACACACCTTCAAAGGCAACAGTTACGTCTTTCTGTGCCTTACAGCCCATGGGATCCCCACAGAGATGACCAGATGGCCGTGAAACACTCCAACACATTCATTTTGGGAACAATCCTATCCTCTCTGCTACAGAGTGGTAGCTGCCAGTAGTTACTCATCTTTCTGAGCAACTGGGCACCCCACAGAAAGCATTTACTTGCCAGCTTAGCAGAGTGCCCTACCATTGTCATGTCCATTTGGGGAGGGAAGGAAAAGGCCCTGCAGAGCTGCATCACAGGCCATACTACTATCGCCTGAAGTATTTATGCTAAAAGCAGAAAGTATACGCAAAGCTTGCCCCTATGATTCCTGCCTCCCCACCTCAAACCTTTGTCAGAAAAGGCATTTCACCTATCAGCCAGCATTCTCTACACACATCCCCCACCATACACTATTTTCCATGGTGCTAACTTATTTTTCCACTGGAGAGGCGTTCATTCCCAGTCTCTCCTCCCCTTCTGAGGGAGGCTCAGTGTACTCAGAAGCCCCAGTTACCCGTTGGGGCCAGGATTCCCCTCACCTTGTTGATCAGAGTCTTGTTGTACTCATGAATCTCCGCCATGGCATCAAGGGTCGGGTTGTTTGCTAGCAGCCCGCCATCCAAAAAGCGCCCTATGGGCCGGAAATAAGTGGGAGCAGCACCGCTGCAACGAGCAGCACGCCACACTAATTGGTCTGCAAGGAGAAAAAGGAGCATACAGGCCTCTTTCAGCAGCTTCTCTGCACGAAACGAGCATCCCCCTTTCACCAGCACAAGGCAAATCAGGAAGGCCTGTAGGCCCAGGATACCGAGATAGCTGGAGTGGGTTACAAGGCTTCTCCATGTCACTCTGTTGCTGAGAGCCCAAGGGAAGGTGCACTGACTGCACACAGGGGTCCTCTAACAGACCCCTTCTGCAAAAACCTCACTGGTCAGTCCGTGTTCACAGTACAAGAGAAGCCAATGGAAGAGGGGTGAGGAGAAAAGGGCACTATCACCAGGAGCAAACCACTAAGTCAAGATCAGGGATGAGCCACTGCTGAGACACCTCTCAGAGACAACTTTCAGAGCAAGAGGAATTATAGAACGGGGTAGGCTGGAAGAGACTTCAAAGACCACCTAGTTCCAATCCCACTGCTATGGGTAGGGCTGCCAACCACTAAAATACTCTCCTGTGTCTGAAGGATTCCCCTTCAACTACCACCCACCTCAACTGCTGCATGCCAGGATTTACCTTCGGGCTGAGTGAGCGGCTTGAAAGTTGCAGTTTTCTTGTATTCAGTGGAGATTTTTGTCTCAGGTACGGGGTAATTCCGGAAGAGGTGGAGCTCAGCTGGCTGTCGGTCACACAGTGTCCCTGTCACAATAACTCTGGGGGAGAGGAAACAACACACCAAAGATAAAATGGATAAAAACCCATGCTCCTGGCTTCAACAGCCTGCACATCACAAGCCCTCCAGATCTGCTCAGTGGAGATGCTGAGACATCATCTCTGCTGAGACAGTCTCCCAGAAGAGCAACCAGCACAGCCTCAAGCAGGACTTACTTGGGTTTTTGGACATCTGTCATTTTGGTGTTTTCCCCAAATTCCTTCTTCAAGAACTCATCCAGGGGCTCTGACTCGTAGGGCCGAGAGCCCCGGAACACCATGTCCTTCATGCGGAAGTACAGGCAGCGCATGTAGTCCATGGACTTCCCTGAGGCAGGCAACAGCATCAGCAGGAGTATGGGGAGGGAGGAAGGGCAAGCAAACAAACAGCACATCAGAGCTCGGACTTCCCAGGACCAGAGGGTGAAGGGAAGCATCACTCCCAACCCCATCCCTCTCCCAGGCTTCCTGCCACGTGCTTGGCCATCAGCAGCATGACTGAAAAGGGTTAAAGAGGAAAGGTAAAGATGGAGCTTAGTTTCCTAGCGGTAAGCACCAATCACCTTGCCATAAAACCAGGTTAGAGAGAGTAGGAAGAAGAGAACACTGTATTCCATCACCTCCCCCAACTCCAAATAGCTGCTCAGTACCAACTGACATGAGAAGCAACAGCAAAACCAGGTCTAGATTTTCTTTCACTGATGAACATCCCACATTAGGTAGGGATAATGAATCTTTGTTAGGATTCCTAGAGAGGCACTTCCCACCTCACACCCCCAATCCCTCCGAGAAGAGGGTCACAGGAGTGAGAAAGGGCCCGTGTTACTTGCACTGTCCTCACCATGTACGATAGCCAGTGCCAAGATGCCCCCAGTGCTGGTCCCCGCGATCCAGTCAAAAATGTCACGGATGGGACGGCCCGCAGCTTTTTCGATGGCCAGCAGAAGCTGGATGAGCACCAGGCCGCGGATGCCCCCTCCATCCAGGCACAGGAGGCGGTCACAGCTGGAGAGACAGACACGGCTGACGGGTGGCTCACATATCAGCACAGGGCCTGGGCACTGCAAACCAGGCCAGTAAACAAGAACACTGCTCTGGACAGTCATAGAAAGGCTTGAGTATTAGTATGCAGTAATGGATATTGCCTCAAACAAAATGAGGACAGTCCTAAGTCCCTGCAAGCAGCACCTCAGTGCCAACCCTCCCTCTGCTGTGCACATGGTGAGGCACAGACAGACAACAACTGGACAGTGCACAAGTCAGCAAAGGAATTAGGTGAGCATCAGAGAGATGGGGATACCACTAAGCCAGAACAGCATTTGATGCCCAGCAGCAGAAGGAAGAGACAGTGCAGGGGCTTCACCTGCTGAGTTCAGGCTCTGCTGCAGCTCCAAGGCTGCAGGAAGAAGCAGGAGAAAATCCTTTACGGGAACGGAGATTTAAGGCAGTGGGGTGGAGGGTGGGGAGTTCTGTCGTGAACTGCAACAAAGGACACTAAACAACATCAGTTGGGGATGCCACGCGAGTGTGGGTGGGAAGGAATTCATGTACACAGCATTAACTTTCAATTGCACAGGAGCTGGAAAAGAAACTTTCTCACTTACTTTCTCTCACCCTCTCTGGGTGAGTCCACGACATCTGGTGCCTTCAAGAACTGTCCAAGTGTCGCAGAAACATACAGAAGGTCCTTGTACCCTAGACAACCATGAACGTTCAAAGGCAAAAAAACATTAGAAACCACTTTGCTACCCAAACACTCTGATGAGTGCCTCAGAGGTATCAGTCAATCAAATCATCCTTAATAAATTAGAAAGCTTTTGATTATTTTTCCCCACTTTCTCCCTGTACCCATAAAGCTGATCATGGTACATAAAATCTCCCACCCCGCAAGTAGATCGTTTCCAGAGAGAACACCCAACACCTTTCCCAGTTGAATAAAGCTTATTGCAGGAAATATAAGCCATCTTACCCATAACCAGAAGGTAGCCCCTAAAATAAACTCCACACCAAAGAGGAGAAACCCCACACTTCAGAGCAGGCAGCTGGAGGAGTGCTGGCAGTGATAAAGGATTTGTAGAAGCAGATGAGCAGAACAGGTGAGAGAGAAGGTAAAGCCTAGCAGCTTGCCCACTATGCCACTTACTGCAAGCCATGAGATCAAACCTAAATCTATTTCTGTGAGGTAACCTAAGCAGGAAGGCTCTGGGGACAGGGTGGCTTGTCATTACCCCTCAATTGATGTAAACCCAGGTCACCCTGGGTGCAGGGCACCAATCCAGCCTAGGTGAGAAGGCAGCCTGTGAAATCAAGAGAAGAAAGAACATGGGGAAGAGAGGTTAAATGCTGCTGCCAGTGCCCAACTTAGGAGGTAGCTGGGTAACTTAGAACATGGTGAGGAGCTTCTTTGAAGGCTGACAGAAAAAAAACCTTTTCCTCTGGCCTATGAGAGCTGAAACTCTGTGATCACCTTCACAAAGCCATGGTGAGACGAAAGTCCTTGTGCCACCAGCCAGTGGTGACATGCTCCACTGACCCCTCACCCCACTAGAAGGTCTCTGCAGTGGAAACCACCAAGTTGAGAGGGAAAGCAGACCATAAGCAGCTGTTACCTCCTTGAAAGCCCCTGCCATGTTGTCAGAGCCTCCCTCCAAGCCAAGCCAACTCACCGCACCCACTGCCTACTCCTGTTGCTTCTGCCCAAGTTCTCTAGCTCCCTGGAGGAGGAAAGTTTGATCCACAGGCTCATCCACACAGCCTGGGTAATAGAGTACAGGCTATGACACAAACACATACCACATGTTTGGCTCTTTGTATGGATGATATAAACCCTGTGCCGAGGGTCACTTATCCTTAGACTTCATCCCTTCTCTTTCCTAACAACTAGCCCCCAGCAACATTTTGATATCCTGATGCACAACATGACACTGGGATGTTCTCAAGGCAAACTAGCAAGTGCCTCCACTTCTGACATGACCCAGGGGATAAAATGCATGCAAGCAAACAAGTCCTACGCCTCTTCCAGGGTGTGGGAGTGAGGAAAACAGCCTTCCCTTTCCTCTATACAGTGTTGCCTTGTTTCAGGTCTATAAAACAGCAGACTTTAGAGTACACAGACAGGAAAAGCAGAGAAAAGAAACTGGATCCTGCAACAGCTGAATGAGGATAGACATCTGAAAGTGAGAGTGAGGAGACAGTCCCCGGAAGAAAGGCTGTCCAAAGAACCAGATCTGAGAGTGCTGTGGAAGCTAGAAAAAAGGAGAGTGAGGAAGGGTCAGGGAAGGCTTTACCTAAGCTGTTGAAGCTGCTCCGCGGGGAAGGTTGGCCTTCCAGGAGGGAGGCGGCAGATGGTGCCAGACTTGGGGAGTCAGGAATGGTTGGGAGGCAGCGTTCGGTCCCTACAGTTTGCAGCAGGTCTAAGAGCACTTTCCGGTTCGCACCTTAGGTGATGGTGGGGGAGTCACAGATCAGAAAGAGAATCAGTGCACGCACACACCGGGGGCTCTGCCAAATCCACAGCAGCCCTGACCCTCACAAAACCTCTGGGATGACCCAGGGAAAACATGTCCTGGATCCCTCTGCCTTATCACCAGGCAGCAGGGTTTGTGGACAGAAGGTGTGCCCAGTGCTGTGCAGCTCCAAGGGAATGCCATACACTTCTTGCTGTGGAAGAACAGCACGTGTTTGCTTATGCCCAGGCTGTTCAGTCATGCTGTCATCCCATTGTGAGCCTGCAGTGCCCGACACCACAGCTTGAAGAAAGGGTGTGTGTGCCAGCTTTTTCTCTTGCTTTTCTGTCTCAGAGGAGAAATTCATCATGGACTACTAATACAAAGTCTATGCCACTAGCTTAGCAAGCGCTAGCAACTAGAAGCTGGGAGAGCATCTTGGAGAAACATTGCCTATGCTTGGTCTGTTTTCACCTCTCCAAGATACTGTTTTAGCCAAGAAGGGGAGCCAGAATGCTGGGTTCATTCTGCCAGGCTCACCTTTGCTGTTCCTGGCTGCCAGCAGCCCTGGTGTCTCCCCAAAATCATTAGGGACCTCAACATCTCCGCCAAACACAACAATGGCTTTGATCATATCCAGGTGGTCATGCTAGGAGACAAGGGAAACCTCAGTCAAAAGCTTTCCCTCAGCTACATCCCTCATTCCACCCCTCCACTTTTCATTAGCCAAAGCACACACAAGGAAATTGCCCCACGAAGCACAACATGCCAGCATTTCAAAGGGGCCTGCCTTTGCCTCAGCCCTTCAAGAAAACACCTTCCTCCCCCTAGCAGCCTCTGCAGAAGTCTCACCTTCATGGCTAGATGCAGCGGTGTGTTGCCATCCTGGCCCTTGGCATTGGTGCTGGCCCCGTGTGTCAGCAGTACCATGGCACAATCAAACCGACGCCTCTTGACTGCAATGTGCAGGGCCGTGTCAGCTGTCCGGCTGGTCAGGTTCACCTCCGAGCCATACTGCAGCAGCAGCTGTGTCATCTGTGCCCAAGCACGCACATGCCAAGTGAAGATAAAGAGAAAGCGATCACGGAGACAACTCACACAAGCCGAATCTCATGGACAAGCAGAGCAGGTGAACAGCAGCAAGCCTGCGCGTGGACTTGGAACCATCAGCTAGTTCCACCATCTGCTACAGCTTCTGGATGCTTTGAGTCTTATTTGTAAGCATAACAACTGGCTGAGATCAATGGACAAAAACAACTTTTACTCAAGCCAGAATCTTAGCAGGCTGGAGAGAAGTTTGCCTTTTGATCTGCTCTTTGTAAGACAAACGTACTCATCCTGCTGAAAACCTCCACAGGGCACTTCTGAGAGGGATGTGTTCTTCCACTAGAACACTCTCTGCTTGAAACAAGCTCTTAGAGGTGTGTCAGCACAGCACATCGCATCACTGATCTGGTTATCTCTGGCAGAAGATGACCGCAACCTGCATGCCACCACCTGGCGCCCACCTCACACACCCCTCCCAGTTTTTAAAGCACTGTTTTATTTCCTTACTTGATTTTGGCACGTAATGAGATGAGAGCTCCCCCCAGGGGTAACCGTGCTTCAGTGACAGCGGCGTGATTTCTCCCCAGTCAAAAGGGAGAAGGGACAAGCTGGCATTTTCACAGCCAGGGATGAATTATTAGAACAAGCACACCGGACTTTTTTTCTTTTTGCGAGGCTTCACTGCTCCCTGCAGCAAACAGCACTGACCAGCAGAGGGCAAAGAGAATCAAACCACTTCGACCGCCTCAGCAGCAGGGCTGTGCTGTGTGCAGCTTGCTGGCTCCAACACAAGTACTCTGTGAAGGGCTGGGTCAGCAGCAAGAGGAATGAACCAGGCGCTGGGTGGCAGCACAGGCTCTCACCAGGGCCTGCCTATTTACCTCTGCCTTCTTCGCCCAGTGCAGTGGGACGGCTTCATGGAGCGGGTCCCTGGAGTGGACCTGGCTGGCATCCACCTCGAGGATGGCCTGGGCACACCTAGAAAGGACAAGATGAAGGGATAGGTGACTGCTGTCTTAGTTTAAGACCTTGTCGTTCATGTCAGCACTTGCCTCCAGCACAGAGCCCTTCTGGAAGCCCTTCAGCAGCAGCTGGTGGTCTGCAGCACCTGCAAGATCCCCAGCAGCAAAGCAGTTTTATTTCTGCTGTCTTCAGAAAGGAAGGGAGAAGAAACAGGAGGCGTACAAGCAGCACAGTGCTCAGAGACTGCATTACCACTTCCCAATTCTAAGTTGGAAGCAACACCTGGGTGCTTCCCCGCTGCAGGAATATGCTGTTTCTGGAAAATCTGAAGACCTGAAGGGAAATTCTTGCCCTCTCTCATCCCTCTCTCCACGGAAATTTGGGGATAAAACTGAAATAGTTTTGCTGAAATTACAGATATGTCTACTTGCCTAGGAGAGAAAAAAAAAAAATCACATCTATTGTGACCACACTAGCTTTCAGTGCCTGAAAACGTCCACTCTGAAACAATGCCAAGGAAGTTGTAAAAGACATGAAGCCCCACTGCAAACTAAGGGACCCAAGCGTGCTTTTGGCTTGTCTCTCTAGCATGGGAAAGCAGTTTTGAACATGCAGAAAAATCAGCTGACAGCAGTTATTATGAAGAGTCCTACTTGTAGGACTGGGACACCATGAAAATAAGCATTACAAAGCACATACAAAGAGAATTAAATTTGTCCATGAAAAAGAGAACAGGAGGCAAGTATCATGTCTTCTGATTCAGTTTCAAAGTGTATTAATTAATGGCCAAGAGTACCCTTGGCCCAAAGGAGACAAGAAGAACTGGGCTTTGGAATGGAAGCTTATTAGGATCAAAGCACTTAAAGACAGAGGTACAGCAAATTAATCAGTTTTTAAGCATTGGTAAGTCACCTTCTCACAGCTTTCTCTGAGAAAAAGTAGTTCACAAACTCTTTTCGTGTGTGTGTGTGTGTGTGTGTGTGTGTGTGTGGCTATTACTCCATCTCTGCTGTATCAGATGGTGCAGGCAGCAGATTTAACAGCATTTGCAAATCTTGCCAAATCATTGCCATCCCTCAGAAATTGGTGTATAATAGAAGAAGGCATCAGTCTAGCACAGCAAATGGGGATGGCTCATGCATTAATTACAGGAGCCAATCTGGACAGGGCAGACACAAGTGCTCCTGGTAATATAGGCACCCTACCAATACCTTGAAGGAAGTTGAGGTTGTAATTTCAGGACCATCTTTGTGGGTGGTGAATAAAGGAAAGCCAGCAAAACCAAAATGAGTTTCCTCATGGGTGATGAGAAAACAAACATGAAATGATCTTGTGCAAGCTGGTGTCCCACAAGAAAGAAACAGGATCACAACATCAGAAATGCTTTGCCAATGGCGAGCCAGGACCTACACCAAAAAAAATAAATAATCATCCCCCTCCACCACACCTTCCAGTTCAAGGCAGGTAGCTGAAGCTGCTGTGCTACATAGCAATATTAATGGTAAAGAAGCCAAGAGAAACAGGGAGATATTTCTGAGCTAAGGTGACTTTAACAATAGAAAACACCAACCCATTTGCAACAATGGTGTTAACCACACTAATTAAGGAATGCATTTTGCATATTGATGTGATGGCAGCACGGACAGCTGAAACACTGAAAGGTCACTTCTGCTTTGGGACCTCGCAAGCACGATGTGCTATTTGACCTGGAGCCACTCCACCTGGGTCTCTGAAGTGGCACCACACCGTGCTGACGTGGTGGCTGTAAAACAGAACTGCATCCCAGAGGCACATCAGCAAGAGCTGATGAAAACACCACTGTTGCTTTTATTAATCGTACTTGGCCTGTTTGAAAATTAGAGGGCACCTGGCAAATGACTGTAGCTCAGAGAGAACTGAATAGTCACCCCCCCCCACTTGCAGTTACAGTACTACACATGGTTATACTCATAGAAGAAAAAAACAGCAAGAAATTCACAACTCTGGTATTGACTAGGAAGAAAGCTGTTTGGCAGAGGACCAAGGAGACGTTTCTGATGGCCACAAAAGTGCTCTGATGGAGCATGCACCATTAGACACTGATGAACAAGGATATACATCTGAATTAGAACTACTCTAGATGGTATGGCCTGGTGGCAAACACCTGGGACAAAAAGTCAGAAAGGAGATTCCCTATATCTCACGTGAAGGAAGCTCCCCCTTATGACCAGTTAGTAGAAGAGCATAAAATGATGCCCGGCTTACCGATGGAATAGCAACTGCCTAAAGACAACAGAGAGCAGTTATGTATGCTCAATTCCCAGGAATTCTACTGAGGCAAAGAAGCGTGCAGGCATCTAATGTCATGGGCTGAACTGATGGCAGCACCCCTGGCCATTCTGGGAGGGAAGGCACGATGCTTCTACACTGACAGCTGGGTTGTACACAAAAACATCACAATGTGGTTACTGAGACGTTATGACCTCTTCCAAAGTACACGCTCAGCTACAAACACTGCTTGTGGATGTTGATCAGATCATTTGTGCTTGCACAGGACACTGCTCACAATCAAACCCCTTTACCATTGCACATCTATAAGGTACGCATACGTAATACTATTTGCATGCAGATAAACCTAAGGGCCTTGTACAGCCCCCAAGGAAACATAAAACAGTGTCAGTGGGCTTTGAATACCTGGCAGGTTGATCAAATTGTCTCACTGTCCCTGCTGATAGAGTGCTGGTATATATTCACTGCTGTGGATACAGCATCAGTACAGTTTCTTGTTAAACCCAACAAATTCACCAATCAATGGAGCATTAGAACAACTCAGTCATCAACATGGACCTGCCCACCAAATACAGAGTGACTAAGGAACACACTTCAGTGGACATCATGACCAAGACTGGCCTAAAGGGCTAGGAATACACTATTCCACATGGTCTGTCATCCTCAAGCTGAAGGCTTAAGTGAAAGAATGAATGGGATGTTGAGAGAACAGTTTAAAATGTTAAACAGTACTTAAACTTTACAACATGGAGTTTATACCATACTAAAATCAATCTTTGGTAAAACAACTGAAATATTTATAATCCAACAGCCCACGATTGTACCACAGTACCTCCAATACACAACATGGTAAGATTGAGATCCTTCCAGATGGTTTCTCTCCCAAGCTACCAACCACAGGGGAAATAGGATTGTTTACACTGATGAACTGTGTGGTGAGACTGTAATAGGCCTATTGATCTAGATTGTGACAATTCGTATGCTAACCTGAGAATGCAGTACAGCTCTGTACTCCAGCTTTTCTCCTTACTCTACACCCCCTATTCACATCTGAAGTTTCTGTATCCCAGGTATCTTCAACAAATACTTGTGCCTCACCTAAGGAATAAAGCACTGGAATTATACTATTGGCATCATGAACACTGAACTGAAGCCCAGTTGAAAAAGTGCAAGCTGATGTGAGCAACTGTCCCATGCCTGAGTGATATTAGCTGAAGGAGCTGGAGCAATGGCATATGTATTACTGTAAGGAGATGACACTCTTTATTTTCCTTCCTCACCACAGACTGGCTCATCATGGTTTGGAGTTTTGTTGTAGAAGTGCACACAATTTCTGCAAGATCAATATGTAAATACTTGGGTTTGGCTGACCTTTACCAGAACCAAATCCTCTCTGTTATTCTTTCTCAGTAGCAAACACAGAGCACTTGGCACATGTCCTTGTGCAACCATTACACTGAACATCAAAGGTAATTTGGAAGTAACTGCTGCATGCCAAGGAACCTTACAACACTGACTGGTGATGAACTACCTCCTTCAGCATCAGAAACACTGTTCTGAGTTTGAAAGCACACGCTGTCTCAACACAGACAATGAATTAACTAGCACGAAGCACGTTCAACGTCTTCAGGCCTTAATGCTTCAAATGAAACCATCTACTGGTGGCTAGCTGAGGGCACAGCGAGGATCAAAGCATGGTGGTGAACCCCTGATAAACAAGTCTGTGACCCTCTAGCACTGACCAAGCTCAGCAGCACCTATATCCATGCTTTTGTGCCTCCGCCTGCACGCTGCCTAAAGGTTCCCCCAGTCAGTGAGGTAATGGTGTGTGTGCTGCACGCTCACAGTTACTCACCCCTTCTGGGAGTACTTCAGAGCCGCGTGGATGGGGTAGCCCACCGTACCCATGACATTGCAGCTGGCACGGCACTTCAGCAGAGACCGAACCATCTCCTCTTTGCCCAGCTGACAAGCGAGATACAGAGGGGTCAGCCCCTCGTGGCTCAGGTGGTTCACGCCAACAGTCGGGGTTCTGCTCAGGAGCTGGGAAGAGCAGGAAATAAATAAACAGAAGGCAGACAGACATGGAAGAGCACTGTCTCTCTCCCTGAGCGCCAAGGAGAGGCTCTGTGGCACAGGTGAGCCGTGCTTAGCCCAACTAAATGACAGCACTCGCCAGAACCAGCAGCTTCTTTCCATCAGCTACCACAGCCAGCCAGCAGGCAGGAGCTCATCCTTCCCTGCAGCTCCACCATTGCTTTCAGGTACAATGTGAACAAACGACTGTTCAAAATACACTGAAGGAATCCTACCTATAAACTTCAGTCCTGCTGCATGCTAACTGGTTGCCCTGGTTTTCACAGTTAATTCTTTTTCCACAGCAGCTCACGCAGCGCTGTGTTTCAGATTTGCGATGAGAACAGTGCTGATAAGATAACACACAACACTCTATTACTTGTTGCTAAGCGGCACTCACACAGAATCAGGATTTTTCTTTTCTGTTTCTCAAGCTGCCTGCAAACAAGGCTGGGGTTGCACAAGGCACTGGGAGGGAACACAGCCAGTACAGCTGACCATTCCATACCACATGAAACCATGCCCAGCAAAGAAACTGGGGGGTGGGCTAGGGAAGCTTCTGTTGCTCAGGGAGTGTCTGGCAGGAAGCAATTACATTTTGTATCACTTGTCCCCCCACACTCCCCCATTTTCTTTGCTCTTTCTTATTAAATTGCCTTTTTTCTCAGCCCACAAGTTTTCTAACGTTTGCCCTTCTGATTCTCTCCCCTTCCATCCAGCTGGGGGAGGAGTGGGGAGTGAGTGGCTGTGTGATGCTTTGCTGCTTATACAGGTGAAGCCACCACACACGAAACAATCCCACTGCCATACTGCTGTAACCCTGGAAAGTCCCAGTAAACAGAAGAAAAGCAGGAATTTAGTTTATTTTCCTCAGTTTAGCGAGGAACTGAAAGTAAAACAAGCTCAAGATTGCTCAGAACTGGAAGTATAACAAGCTGAGCTGCCATCATTAGAGACATACGGGAAGAAAACATCATTAATAATGCAAAGGTCCTAACTGTCCTGCTCCACAGTGTGGTAAACCCTGATTGTTCATCCCTCCGCCACCATGCATTAGGAAATCTCTCCATTGTCTGGCAGGCAGCAGCAGAGCTGTCACAAGAGGTATTGGGCAAACACAGCTGGTGCAGCTGCAGGCGAGGGCCTGTCTGGCACCCAGTCTGGAACAGACCTGAGGAGCAAAGCAGAAAGGAACCCGCAGCCTCACAAAGCCAGCCACTCTGCCTCCAGGCACTGATCATGTTGCCAGAACCGCTCAGTTTCAACAGGTTCTGCAGGCTCAGGAAAGCCCAGGGCAGCTCCAAACCAGCCCTCAGTCTGCAGGTGACACACAACCACCCTCCCTCCCCCCCAATAGCCCAAAGGCCCTTTTTGGAGCACTGTACCCAATTCTAAAAGCTCTGTTTGGAGGAAATGCTGAAGAGGCAGCCAAAGGCCTGAGAAACGTTAGGATTAGAGCCTGAAGCAAATGACAAAGGATACTTTCTGAGGAAACTGCAGCTTTACAACTCTGTTCCACTGCAGGGTGGAACTTGGAACCTGCTTACGGGAAACTGCACCTGTAAGCAGGGAGGAAGAAAGGAGCTGAAACCAGGTTCAGGCATTCCTCCCATGATGCTGCAGCAGAGCTAGCTGCCACTCATCTCCCCAGAATGCAGCCCCTAGCTACCACCCTCTCTTCCTCGCACAGCACCGAGAGGAAAAGTTCCAGTCCCCCTTCTCCCAGCTTTGAGACCGCACCCACCTCAATGATATAGGGGTTGCTTCCTCGCACAGCATAGTGGAAAACCGTCTCTCCTCTCCTGTCTGTAATGTCCACTCGTGCGTGGCACTCCAGCAGCTCCTGCAGGCAGGTCATGTCCCCCTTGCGGCATGCCAGGTGCAGCGGGGTGCAGCCATCCTCACTGTCCGTGCTATTCACACAGCTGTAAGAGAAGACACAACGCTATGGCACGGAAAGGCTGCCAAGAGGACACACATCCACCCTGGGAGGTGATCCAAAGGCAGTTTGTATGTCTGGGGTACATCAAAACATTCTGTTCCTGAAAGCCTTGCCTCTAGCCAGGGAAGGAGCGCAGGGAAGTGCCTCCAAACAGTCCAAGCCCTGACACGGGCCCTCATCCTGACACACAGCCCCTTCCTCTGCCCACATCCAAAGGCAGTCAGCAGCCAGGCAGAGATGCTGCGATCAATCTCTTGACGTGCTAGCTCATTCCTCTACCCTATATGAATTCTTCCTGTAGAAACAGAATGAGAGTTTGTGACCAAAACCTATTCCCTCTCTTGCAGTTTACAGTAGCCACAACCCCTCGCTGAAAAACAGGTTCACAAAGGTTGCCAGAGCCTTCAATAGTTCAGTCCTTCTCATGCTTGTTTGTTCTGGAGAATAAAAGGCTCTGGGCAGACCTCACTGCATCCTTCAAGAACTTTCAGGGGGGGACCGACATTTTATGTGGTCTGATAGCAACAGGACGAAGGGGAATGACTTTAAACTAAAAGAGGGGAGATTTAGGTTAGGTGTTGGGAGGAAATCCTTTACTCAGAGCTGTGAGGTGCTGGTACAGCTGCCCAGAGAGCTGTGAGCGTCCCATCTCTGGAGATTCAAAGCTGGGTGGACTGGGCCCTGGGCAGCCTGGTCTAGCAATTGGCAATCCTGCCCAGAGCCAGGGGTTGAAACTAGATGATCTTTAAGGTCCTTTTCAACTCAGGCCACTCTGGGATTCCACGATCACAAGCAGCAGGTTCAAAGACTGCCAATAAGCTTACGCAAAGACCACGTACCAACGTCTGCAAAGCCTGCACTGTTACACTAGGACACCGCAGCACCCACAGGCATGAAGGTCCCCGCAGAAGCAGCCCGCATTGCTTTGGTACAGCGAGGCAGGACACCCCAGCACAGCCCAAACAACACCAGGCCCACAGGAGGCTGCTCTGCACCCTCACCTGAGCACACGGTTGTGCCGGAAGGTCTCGTGCAGGCCGACCTCCACCGCTATGTGTGCGGAGGACCAGCTGGGGTGGTCACGGATGCAGTCGCTGAGCTGCTGCAGGACCTCCAGCGACAGGGGCTGGGCTGAGCTCTCGTAGAAGGGCCGCAGGTGGCCGGCATAGCGCTCAAAGTGCACCAGCGCTTCCGCTTCATCGTCGAGGCGGAAAAGCCTGGAGGAGAGGTAAACATAAAATCGTTAAGACCTCTAAGATCACACCCGCTCCAACCTCCATCCTATCCCACCGCGCCCACCGACCGCGTCCTCAGTGCCACATCCACGCGGTTCTGGAGCACCTCCAGGGACGGTGACCCCACCGCCTCCCTGACGGCTCCCTCAGGCCCCGAGCGGACACCTGAGGCCCCAGCACGTACCGGAACGCCACCGCCGGGCTCTGGGGGTTGCTCAGCACGCCGTCCCAGCAGCGGCCGCTCCCGTACAGCCGCACCCGGCCGTCCTCCCGCAGGCAGCCCCGCCCCGAGTACTCCCCGGCGGGCACCTCCTTGACGCGGTACGGGCTGCTGAACGCCTGGCTCAGGAGCCGCCCCAGGAACTGCATGGCACGCGGCTCCCCGGCTCGGCCTCGGCAGAACGGCGGGCACACGGCCCGCTGCCGGCGCTTTCGGTTCCCGTACCGACTCGCCGCCCCTGAGCCGACCAATCAGCTGAGCCGCTCCCGGGGAGCAACCAATGGGGAGCGGGCAATGCGTCGCCATCCCGAAGAAGGGCGGTGTAGAACTGAAGGGAGGAGCCGCGCGCCTCCATCTTTGAAAAGGGCGGAGGGGGGCGGGGCGAGGGGAGAGTGACGTCACCGCATGACTGTGTTTTTATGAATGAAAGGAATCCGCGGGTGAGTAATCGCGCGGAGCTCGGCACGGAGCGCAGCCCGCCCGCCCCGCCGCACCCCTCCCGCGCCGCTCAGCGACACTGCGCGGCCTCCGGTAAGCGGCCAGCGGGGTCGGGGCGGGAGCGGGGTTGGGGGGGGGGGGTCATGGTTCCGGGCTACGGCGGGCGGTGGGAGCTCGGGGAGCCGCGTCTCACCCCCGGCCCTGATTGCATCAGCTCAGCTCCTCCCGTGCTTCGCCCCCACCGGCACTTCGAGGCTGGGGTGGTCCGGAGTTGGGGCCGCTTCGGCCGCTGGGCCCTCTCTTCCCGTAATGGCGGAGGGGAGAAAATATCACCCCCCCCCCCACCCCCCCCCCCCCACCCCACCTCCTCGGCTCTGCCCTCGGGAATCGAGGGGTACAGAAGGGGTAGGTGGCTCTCCCCCCCCCCCCCCCCCCCCCCCTCTGGCGCTGCTGAATCACGGTGAGACGGCGCCCGCCCGCCCGCCCCCCCAGCGACGTGGCCGCGGCCCCCACCCCCAAACCCCACCGCGGGCCCCGGCCCCGACCCCCCCCACCCAGCGCTGCCCTGCTCCGAGGGGACTGCCGCTGCCCCCATGGCACAGCCCCGGGGAGGGCTGGAGGGGGCGGGAGGGCCCTTCCCCCGTTGTTATGGTTGTGTGTCGTTATTATGGGCTTCGTATATAGGAGCGCGAGGTGGAGCTGGGCGGGGATCGGCATCGCGCTCCGTGCCCCTGCGCTGGCGCTCACCCGCTCTTCTCTTGGGCGTTTTGTAAGGCCGGTACGGGGAGACCATGGCTGCAGATGGGCTGTCCAGCAAGGCGCTGAAGGTGAGCACTGGGGAAAGTGAGGGATGCGAGTGGGGGGAGGCTCAGCGACATCGGGAATTGGCAGTGGGAGAAGTCCAGCATTGGGGAGGTTCAGCACGGGGAGCTGATGCTGGGGACTCCAGGGCAGGGGGACTGGCTTTGAGATCCAGCACGGGGGAATTGTGCTGTGGGGGTCCAGCCTCGGGGAGCTCCAGCATGGGGCAATTGGCCGTGGGGTTCAGCACTGGGGTTGGTGCTGGGGTGGATCGGTCACTGGAGATGGGTGTTCGGAGGTCTGGAGTTAAGGGACTGGCGTTGGGACCTCACCTGCTCCTCCACCCAACAGGTGAAGCGAGAGCTCGGGGAGAACACGCCGCTGCTGTCGGATGAGGAGCTGATGGGGCTGTCGGTGCGGGAGCTCAACCACCACCTGCGGGGCCTCTCCAAGGAGGAGGTGGCGAGGCTGAAGCAGCGGCGACGGACGCTGAAGAACCGGGGCTATGCTGCCAGCTGCCGGGTGAAGCGTGTCTGCCAGAAGGAAGAGCTGCAGAAGCAGAAGATGGAGCTGGAGTGGGAGGTGGACAAGCTGGCCCGGGAGAATGCCGCCATGCGCCTCGAGCTCGACACCCTCCGTGGCAAATACGAGGCCCTGCAGGGCTTCGCCCGCACTGTGGCTGCCCACGGGCCTCCCGCCAAGGTGGCCACCGCCAGCGTCATCACCATCGTCAAGTCCGGTGCCAACCAGGCCGCCTACTCCTAGTGCTGGCCCCGTCCCTCGGCCGGGCACTGTCCCCCCCAGGGCGCCTTCCCCTACGCACCGACTTGAGGCTCTCCTTTGCTGGGAGCTGTGCCCCAAATCCTCCCCTCTGGTCCCCAGACCTCTCGTAGGGAGGGCTGCCACCACGCGTGTGCCGGATGGGACAGCACCCTGCTGGAGATCCCACGGGGGAAACCCAAAGCCCGGCACTGCCCCATGGTCCCATCCCTTGCTGCATCGGTGGGTGAGTGCAGGAGGGGATGAGTCCATGTGAATGGATGGAGGCAGGGAAACATCCCACAGCTCCAAGCTGGCAGGAAAACACCGCGCACCCCACTTTTTGGGAGAGCTGAGCGCAGGGCAGGCGCTCCCAGGAGTATGTGCCAGAGAGGGAAACGGGAAGAGAGTTTTGCAGAAGGATGAAGATGAATGGTGTCGGCATTGGCCCCATGAGAAAGAGTGGAGACGGCAAGAGAAGGTGCAAGTTGGAGGGGACAGAAAGTGGCTGCGGGTTGGGGGTGAGCGGGATGGCACAGCGCTGTGACAGCGATGGAGAGGGACCCTTGGGCAGGGGAGTGCTGGGGGCAAAAATGGGAGACGTGGAGGGGTTGTTTTCTCCCCATCGTGCACATCCTTCACGCCTCTTTGTGACCTGAGTGGGACTGACCGGGTGCCTGGAACACAGAGGCAGCAGCAGGAAGGAAGTGGAGGCAGCTGGAGTGCAGATAACCGCTGTTTTGCTGCACACAGCCCCGCCTGGATGGCCCCGCCAAGCCCCCTGCTCCCCTGCACCCTGCTGGCTCCAGGGCTGAGGCTGCTCAAAGCGAGGAGCCAGAGGGGTGCGGAGCTGCAGGAGGCGTGGAGGGCAGAGCATCCCACTCCTGGGAGCTGCCTGGCGGGCAGCGTGCTTCTCCCTTGGGTTTTCCTCCAGCTTGGAGACCAGCACAGAGGTCTGGGCATCGCCACGCCAGCCGCCCTCGGCTGCAGCCTCCGTCCCAGCCCAGAGAGGTGCCCGCCCAGAGGGCACTGTGTCAGCGTCCCCTTGGTCCCCGCTCCCCCTGGGTTTATTTATTGCACGAACCTAAGTTATTGTCACGTCCTCTTTGCCATTCCGCCTCTCGGCACAGCCAGGATGTTGGTACAGAGCCGTACTTTATATTTTATATATGCAAATCACATTTTATCTTATATAGAGCATTAAAAAAAACAAAAAAACCTATTTATTTTCTGACTTACAATATGTGTCCTACCTGACTCCTCTGTATTTTGTAGACTTTACAAATAAAGCGAGTTCTTTTGGTTGTTGGTTTTTTTTTTTTTCAGTGTGTTTGGTCTTTCTTGGACCTCTGTGTGACCTCCTGAAGGGAGAGGGCAGTGAGGTGGGGTGGGCTCTGCTCCCTGCTAACAGCGAGAGGATGAGAGGTGACGGCCTCAAGTTGTGCCAGGGGAGGTTGGGGTTGGATGCGGGGGGAAATCTCCTCTCTGAAACAGTGGTGCTGCGTTGGAACCAGCAAAAACCCAAACGTGGCTCAGAGAAGTCACACGGAGGCAGCCGGAGTACAATCTATATTATCTCTATATTTTTATTTGTCATCATATTTGCTCATTTCCGCAGAGTAGAACGTCACGAGGACCAAAATAGAGAGAGCGGCTTGTCGCTGTGCTCACATCAGTTAAACACGATAGGTACAAAACTAGGTGGCTCTGTCTTATTTTATCATACTTTTTTTTTTCTTTTTTTTTTTTTTTTGCAGTTGTTTATATACAAAGAACTACTCTCTATGGAAAAATAATAAACAAATCCCACGGGGTATGTTACACGGTCAAACAAAAAGGAAGGGCGAGGAGGGGAAGGGGGTGAGCAGCTCTGAGGACCTAGTCCTGGCCCTGGGCTACCACAAGCAGAACTGCGAGAGCCGCCCTCGAGCTCTGGGTCTTCAAATTAGGGATTTGTTCCTCCTAAAGCAGAGCAGCTTCGGAGCTGCCCCTCGTTCTGGTGCTGGCCTGCTGCAGGGGAGCGCGGGAAGCTCAGAGATGGCTTTGCTTAGTGTTATAAAAAATATATATATAGAAAATGCTAACGCGTGGCAGCTGGCTGTTATCTGGGCACTAGCTCTTTGCCAGGCTTCTCCAAAGGCAGCTAGTGCAACGGGGTTATACTTCAAACCTCTTCGTACAGGAAGCTTGGAGAATATCCGGATCCTATGCACAGCATATAGATGAATAATGATTAGAAAATGCTTCCCCAAGCTTGGAGCATCTTCAAGCTCAACAGGGCGACTTCTGAGATTCCAGATCTCAGCCATCCAATGCAGCAAACATTGCAGACAGCCATTGGTTAAGTGACACTGGGGCACCACTGAGGCCTGCAAATGCAATGGAAGGGGGAAAAGGCTTTGTCTTATACCCTGCATAAAGAGAGGGCAAGCTTAAAATAAACACCCCACATTAAAACCTATTAGTCAAAGCCACAGAAGGTGGAAGGAAAGCTCACTGAAACTTCAGTCTGTTTTCCAGGTGGCATATGGGATGGGGATAAGGAGTTTTATACCAAGGCCACGAAAAGCCTGGTAGGTAGTGTCCTGCATGTGTGTTTAAGCAGTGGTTAAATAGACCACTTTCAAGGTTTAGGAAAAGCAGGAACCAACGGTGTGGCATTGCAGGGTGTGTGCTGCTCCTGACCTTGCAGGGGTGCCGAGGAAACAAGGAGCTCTTTGCTCACCGTCGCTTGTGAGGAAGTGAATGAACAAGCGCAGAGATCAGGATGCAGGAGGAAAGGTGAACTCCAGGCAGTAAATCAGACCCTGCTTTTCCTGGCAGAGCAACGAGGGGCAACCTGGAAAGGTGCATCCCTTCCCAGATACTCCAGTCTAAGGGCAAAACAGGGGAAGCCACCTGCAAGACACCTGGGCAAGGACCTGCTCTGACAGCTGCTGGTGCAATCCACAACTCTGAGAGAGGCAACTCTGTTGGCAGGGGGCAGGGAACAAGAGGAAAGAACATCTTAGTGTTCACAAATATCCCTTTCCCCAAGAGGGATGAAAGGGCCAGAGCTGTACAAACTTCCAGCACCCGTCACGCCCAGCCCTCAACCCTGGTTAGCAGGAGCCAGATGCTCCAGGGAGCATCTTGCCACAGGAACGCAGGGGAGATGGGAAGCTTGGACACCTGGTGATTAGAAAACTCTGCCCTTCTGAGACAGTAATTCCAACCCTGCTGAGTTCCAGCAGGCAGCTTTGATGGGGAGCAGAGAGGGCAGAACAAGCTGACAGTCCTGCCCTCTTCCCCTACGCTCACTCAAGTATAGGCCCGCACAAGCAGCACCTAATTGGGGTGAGAGAAGATGTTTCATACTAAGTATTCACTGCAACGGCTACTGAGGGTCCAATCTCCAGTCTGGCCCCCAGGAATGCTTATCACTGCATCCTAATCCCATTTCCCAAGGATCACAGAGACGTTAGTACCAGGGAGCTGGGGCTGCAAGCTGTGCCTACGTGAATCATTCAGGAAGAGGAATTTAAAGCAGTCAGGTCGTCCAGTTGAAAACAAAACATTTCTGGCCACAAATCCAGGCTCTGGCCAGTCACATCAGGCTGGGCAGGTATGGGGAGCAGAGCCCCAGGCAACGGAGCTTTGCTTCAGTTAATTCCAGTCAGTTGCTGCTGAAAGGAACGGGCCTGAGAAGCAAGTCTTGGCCATTCCCCTAATTCCGCTCCACTCGTTGCGTCCGTACCCACAAAAGCCAATGGGAAATGCCCACTTCTGCAATCTGCACTAAGAGGTGATATGACTTGCATGTTTCTGCTTCAATAAATTAGAAGGAAATAAAAAACAAAGGAGGGAAAAAACGACAGCCTGTGCTGGCAGCTTCCCCTCCTAGAACTCATCGTCGGAGCTCAGCAAGAGGGTCTTCTCGTTGTCACGGGCACCCGAGCAGCTGTGGGAGCGTGAGATGACGTGACTGCCGTTGCGCCAGGGTGGGCCGTGCTCCAGCGTTGACTGCTGGGTGTACTGCTGGTAGGCTGGGGAGAAGTTGTGGATCGCATCTTGGACGATGTCGTGGGGGTTCATGGTCTCCTTGAGGCTGCTGGAGATGCTCTTCATGGGAGCGCAACGACCTGTTGGGGTAAGGCGGGGAGGAACAGGTGAAGAGTCCCACTGCTTCCCCCCACACGCTTCAACACGGAGGGAAGGAGAACAGGGAACATGCACTCCTAGGTCCTGCAGAAGGTCCTTTACAGAATCCCTTAAGCAACGGCTGAAGAAATGCCACGTGAATAAGTGGTGTCGAGTTTTACTGTGAGAACGGGATGCACAGCAACAACCTCCCCGTGCATGACCCGGGCTGGCTCGAGGGTGCAACGAAGGCAGCCAGGTAAGGAGGTGCTTTTGGAAGGAAAAAAATATCTAAGAGACTTCTAAAAATATCAAAGAAATATCTGCAATTCCCACTCAGTGGAAATTACACTGATAGGTGGTATAAAAGCACCTGCGGGAAAGAAATCATAAAAGGGGAGAGGGGAACACAGGAGACAAAGGGAGGGAACGGGCAGTAATAAGGCAGAACCACGGCTGGGTGTCACAGCACAGGATGCAGCAGTTGGTGCCAGTCCCACAAAAGGGCTAGCCATCTTTCTAGGAGCTGCCGTTTCTCCCAGCTTCTAAGTTCCACTGCCAGCATGAGCCCCTGGCTCTGCTCAGCTCTGAGGGTGAGAAGGGGGAAGGGAGGTCGGGCTGAGAGGGAGCAAACCAGCTCCTCTGGGAGCCTGCTCAGTTCTTTAGGGAGAAATGTTTCACACAGTCCCAACGTGAATGTTCTAAAGATGGGTTATGCCACTGTCAAGGGCTCTTTCACAGTTTTATCCAGACAACCCTAAAGCAGCTGTGTGAGGCAGTCAGGTTACAGACCTACAGGAAGGGGAACAAGGGACAGAGCAGGTAGTAGGCAGGTTGGGAACCAGGACAGAAAGGCATATCCCAGTTAAAACCAACTGAGACAAACACACAGAGCATGCTGCACGTACCGTATGGCCCATATGATGGAACGGCTGCATCAGGGACCAGTGGCCAAAGCAAGGGAGAGAAAAAAGGGGGAGGGGAGAGATGGAGAGACAGAGAGAAAGAGAGAGAGGAAATAACAAGAACTCAACAAGACCCACCACCGAACCACCCCCAGTGTACTGGACAGCAATTTACCACTTCATCACACACAGACCTCACCTCCCCTACCTGTAGCCACTGCCCTTCCTAAACCTCTGGGGCTAGCTGGGATGGAGGGATTATCTACATAAACACTGCCCAAGTGCTGCAGTCTTCCTGCAGCTCAGCACAGACTCCCATCCACCCACTAACAGGAAGGGATTCCTTTATTTGGGGAACCAAAAGCCCAATTTCCCTGAAAACTTCCACCTCTGTCTTCCCCAGAATAAGACGTCTAGCAGCTCCACCTTCAAAATCATTACAGGAAGATCCTCTTCCTCCAGGCAAAACATATTGCTAAAGCACGGCCCCATCCTCCTGCACTGGAGTCAAAACAGAGCCTGTTTCAGGCCTTCTCCCTCCTGCCTCCAGACTGTTGCACAATCTGGAGCAATGGAGTTCCCCTTTGGGGAGACAGGAAGAAGGACAAACCCACTCTATGGAAAGGATGCAACTTCATGCCACCCTGAGGTCTGCAACAAGCTATCGTGGGTGGCATAACTAGGGAACTGAAAAGGGAACAATGCAATTCAGGAAAGGTTTCTGGCCTGCAGAACTGTTGCACAATGCATCGGCTCAGACACCACGGAGGAGGGGATGTGATGTTTTTCAGGCATGCAGGTTGAGAGTCACATCAATGTGCGGGCTCCCAGGGGGACCAATCTCCACCCAGCCTTGCTACCAAGCAGACAGGCCATGTGCACTGGCATATTTCTTACCTTGTGCATCAAGTCTCTTGTCCGCATACACCTTGTATGTGAAGGCATGGCGCAAGGCAACGGCTGCGAAGAACATCTCCACACAAATGATGAAGTCCTGATATCCAGCAGCTACCGTGCCTTCACCCACAGACACGTTGGCAGAGTGGATTTTGGGGATGGCGCCGCATTTTTCCAAGATGGCCAGGAGCATCCCTGAACAAAGGAACAACCTCACGTGAACGTGCAAAAAGCATGACTGCATACCAGCCGTGAGGAACCGAACCTGCTGCCCGTGCTCTGTGCAAGCACTACGTGCAAACTCACTTAACACAGGAACCACAAACTGAGTGACACGGATCACTCGCCCGTACAGCAGAAAAAAGAAGGATGAATGAATTGTTTAAGCAAAGAATGCTCAACCACTGACCCTCTTCTGGTTCAAGTGACAGGTGATGCTGGGATCTAGCTGCTGCAGAAATTAAGTCCAAAAGGTTAAAAAAATAGTCTGATTTGTGTGGGAGGTCTCAGCACCTCGCTAACTAAAGTAAAAGTTGAGGTAACAGAGCTTTTCACTTTAAGCATCAAATGTTTACGGCACACAGTTGTAAGAAAGACATTTTCCCCTGTCCATACACCAGGTGGTTGATAAATTCCAGAGAAGACAGAAAGCTTGTGACCAGATGGCTCAAGATGATAAAACTAGACAGCTTATTAGTGTGTCTGTACACGGGGAGGATGGGCCATACTCCAACAGCCTAAATTCCATCCAAGTTCACACTCAATTAGTCTTTGAAGTGTAACTCGGTAAACCTAAGTAGGGCACTGAATAGGGAAATGCTTACAGCCAATTAGTAAGAAGCATTAAGCTGAGGTGGAATTCAGGCTCTGTGATGTGGCATCTGCATCACCACGTGTACATGCTCTCAACGTCCTTCACAAACACCAGTACATAGTGGTGTTTCTGCAGCAGCACACGTTGCATTCAGCTTCACAGCAATCACAGATAAGCCACTACAGTTTTGTTTACAGAGCACTGAAAAGATTTTCAGATGTGCCACTTTCATCAGTAAAATGGCAGCATGCAGATAAGACCACAGCACTTTGTGCTTTATGACCGTTTCAGAAATGCACATCAGCTCTCCCTAAGAAAAGCAACAAAAGATTACAAAACAAACACAATGATAAAGAAACCAGAAAGACTATTAATCAACTGCTCTATCAATTCTGGCATCTCAGTCCCTGCACGGTGGCGATAAAGCGAAGGGAAGAGCAGCTCACCTTGCCAGAAGGAGAGGAAGATGACAGACTTCACCATGAAGAACTTGAGGACTGGGCTGTAGGGACTGAGCAGCTCACGTGTGGCAAAGTAGAAAAGGAAGAGGGCGTACAATGCCAGGCTGACAGAGATGTTGTAGATGATCGTCACGTAGAGGTAGCCACTGGTTACACTGAAGAAAACAAATACACAAACACTCAGTATGATCCTTTCCCCTTGCCACCATCATTGGGGAGTAACAGGACTCTTGTTTCCTTCCTGCCTCCCTGTCCCATTCTCTCCCCCAAACCAGAGCAGAAAAAAAACTGAAACCAGCAGGCTTGTCTGTGCCCTCTCTTCTCATGTACATGTTCAGCTTATGTGCATTCCCACCTTTTCCCGAGGCCCAGCAGGTCAAGGGAAACTGAAACCTCCACTCTAGCCAAATATACTTACTCAAAGTCACCATCCTGGTATTTGTCAAAGGCCTGCAGGATGACTGTGCTGATCGCCATGAGGGGCTTCACCACACAGAACTGCAGGGTAGCCTAGAGGAATAAGAAAAGGGGAATGAGAAGGCAGGGGGTGCACGAAGCCATGCCCCCAAACAAACATCCAGCAGACACGCCAGCGACCTGCCATGCAGGGCAATGTAATCCAGCCCCAACGAGGAGTCCGGCACTTGCTAATCAATTGTGCTTGAGGACTGAAGCACCCAAGAGGAGACAGAGCGGACAAAGAGGAAGCACGTGTGCTATTTGCTTGTACGGGAAGAAGACTCTAGGCATTTGGATCTGTTCTATCCATTCTGGCCGTAGGCACTACAGGTATAAAGTGTGGCTTCTATGAGGAACTCTCTCTCAAAACCACCACATCCTCCACCCTTCTGGAAAGACGGAAGTTGAACACTGAGGTTTGAAAAGAGCACGAGGTTGGGAACCTAAAACATCACCCTTATCTCCCCAAAGAAGGCTGGAACAGGTGCTGACCTGCACGCATGCAGGAAAGAGGGCAAAACCAAAGAGGAATGACTGCTTTGGATTCAGTGCAATTTGTTAGTGGTCATAAGACTTCAAGGAGATTAAAAACCCCAGCACATGCGAGTTAGTGAGTCACTGTAAAGATGTGTACTGGAAAAGGTCAGGCTAATTGGTAAACAGCACTGCCCTCTGAGCTTCCCCTCCTTCCAATCTGCCGATGGCTTAACCATTTCTCTGCAACCCAAACCACCGTGTTTTATTTTTAGATGCTTCCCCAGAAGATGCTGTGGCATACGGGAAGCACGTGGATTGTGTGTGACCCATCCGTGAGGGTCACCAGATGCAGATCCAGCCAACTGCCTCGGTGGGGACGATTTTAAGGAAATGATCTGCCCAGATTTTACATCACAGCCACCAACACACCAGCCGAGCGCTGGAGGATCTCAGGCAATGTGTGCAGAATGACCGAGCTCCAGCAGGCACCTGTCTGAGAACAGCATGGAATAGAAAGAGGGGATGGAGAGGAGTGGTTGTAATAACATAGATACCCTCAGGATTAAAGGGACTGGGAAAAGCAGAAAACATAGGCAGTGGTGGTGGGAGGCAGCAGGAACACTAGAGGTGCTGAGGGCTGGGGTAAGTGGGCAAAGTGCTTCTTGCAGCACGTTCCTTCTCCTGATCATCACACTGGTGGGATAATGCATAGATCAGCATTGAGATCTGCTCTGCGGCCCTCTCCTCTCCAGGAATTTGCCTTGGAAGGTCTCAGCCACCAATTCTGGAAGGCTAGAAGTACCAGAAAGTGAGTCTTGGTGTCAAAGACCTCTCACCAAGGCAACATGTAAGCCAGAGCCAAGAAGGACGGAAGTACTTAGCACATCCTTTGCAAGACACCTCCCTCACAGCCTCCACAGCAGATCTGGCTGTATGCAAAGGGCTGGCCTGACTAGAAGAACTGCTGCCAGTTAACAGCAAAGCAAAATGTCCACCTAAGCCAGTTACCAAATGAGCTGAAGATTTGCAGAAGCCAGCAAAATGCCTAAGAAAAAGTGCTTCTGATCTTCATTGTAGTGGGAAAAAAACAACAACAAAGCTTTCCAAACACACTCATGTGCAACCCACGCAGGTACTGCCAGAGGCTGCAGGACATGAGAAACAAGAAGTCTAAGGGAAATTCTCACTCCAGCACTCCTTCATCTTGATGGGTGTAATGCCTTCTTATGACATGTTTAAAAGGTAAGCATTAACATTAGAAGCAAAAAGATTAGGTACTGCATGAGATTGAATATGGGGTGTATAAAATGAAGTCCAAGAGCAACAAGAGAAGCAGCATACAGGGAACAGTTTAGGGATGGAAACAAGAAAGGTATGAGAGCAGAATACAAAACAGACAAATGGAACAGAGAAAAGAAAGATGCGTTCCTTTCAAAAAGGCCAATCCAGATATTACTGTGAGTCTGCATTGCACCTGTGGTGTTTCAGCACACTGCCAAGGCACGGAAGATGGGGGCACAATGTGGAGAAGGAAGGGCAGAGATCTAGCCCCAGAGACTGAAATGACAGTGAACTGAGCCCTTTCAAAGCATCAGATGTGCTTCATGTTGCCTCCAGAGAAAACTCATGTGATCATTTCAGTTTGTGAGCAAGGCCTTGAAACTCACCTGCTCTTTCATGGCAGCCAGAGGTGACCGACCTGATGAGCAGACAAGGGCCGAATCGTGGTTTAGATCTCTCTTGTTCCCTCCCCCTCAACATACTCAATTCAGCACAGACAGACATGGTGAGCAATACCTGGTTCCTCCTAAAAATCATTGAGTTTAACCTCCACCCCCTCCTCTACTCCTAGCCATGACAGCAGCACTGGGAATTTGGGAGGCTGTTACACAATTGTTGGGTGTCTGCAACACAACACAGTCATCAATTTCTTAAAATTGGGACCTCTGCAATCCCAAAAGGGAAGAGGAAATCCCAGGGCTAACATCAGATCCAGGAGATAAACCCTATCTTTTGCTAGGCCTTTCTGATTTGGGGTTAAGTAGAAAATGTTAACCTATCTCCAAAACAACATTCTCTCAGCAGCTTGCAGGCCTGTCTCAAAATCATGTTACAAACCCACTAACAGGAACACACACCTCAAAGTTGAGCAGCAAAAAGGCAACAGTGCCACCCTGCCACACACTTCATTCAATTCTGAAGAATGGCACAGCTCCTTGAGCCCATACCTGTTTGCAGAACCTCAGGAATCCAATTGAATAGGTCTTTCCCCACAGGCAGCAAGTCCCATATACACAGCTGGACCTGAAAGAATCGGCAGAAGATTACAAGGATCAGAAGCAAGATTTGGGCCAGAGCACAAGATTTCTACCCTCTTTGCCTGCCTCCTCTGTAGCAGTCACAGGACTAGCGCTTCCTCCAGTGATGACTGCAGTCACAGTCATAGCCTCTTCCAGAGACATATTTAGAACAACGTTCTGATGCCATACTCCAAACTTTTTTCAGATTTATTTTAAGCTGAGTAGCACGGGGAGAAAAACAGACCCGGGAGGAAGTGCACACAACTAACGGAAGATAGGAAAGATTCAGAGGAGGAGAAAGGAAGAAAAGGAACAAAGGAGCAGGCAGGTGTTCAGAAAAGCTGTGAATCAATCCAGCTTGCTTAAGGGGACATGATCAGCCCGATCTGTCTTGGAGCAAGATACTGGTAAATCGTTGCCAGCCATCTTGCTCAGTCCCAGCAAGCGTTTGCCACCTGAAGCAGTTTTTAGGGACAGGGATAGATAGATACATGGTGGAATGGCACAGAAGGATGAGCACATTGTGCTGTAAGCAGAACAAATACTCACTCAATTGGTTTCCCTCTGATCTCAGACATGATGGAGCTCTCCCCTCCCAAGTACTCGTAGCAGAGGCTGAGGAAGTTGTATATTACAAAGGCTGCAAAAGACACCAATCAGAGTAAAATGACAACCAGCATCAAAACAGGTGCAAGGACCAAGAGTGCAGGCAACACACAAACCATCAGCAGGGACTGCTTATGCAGCACCTTTCCTTTTAAAGCACTCCAGTTTGTTTTCACTGTATTTAACTCCCTACCTCAGCATTTACAAGACTATCTGAACTGGAGTTTGGCCAAGGTCCCAGGCCAGTTCTATTCTTCGTGCCAAAAGGGTCACAGGACCGTTTAAAACCATGGTCAGCCTGTTTTACTTGGCAGCTGTAAGATGTCACTTTTCAGAGTTCCCGTGCACTATTCCAGGACATTACACCAGGACTAAATCACACGGAAAAATTATTTCTCATCCATCGACTGTATCTCCTGCTTTTACTCTTTGAAGTCACGAGCACTATCTCTGAGGTGACGGAACTGCAGACATAAGAGCTGGAGGAAGCGTTTTCACCAACAAGAGAAACTTTGTTTTCAGGTCTGGTGGGTATTTTTCCAGCAGGCTCTGTGCTTCATATCCTTGGAGAGCTGAAATTCCTTGTGTACTGAAAGGCTCTTTTCTTGGGTTACTTCTGCTTTGCCTTCCTCAGCAACTTGGTACAGATGAGGAAGAGCCTTCTCAGACTACTCTGCTTCACTTCAACTCTTTTCAAGGCTCAGCTGGACTGATACAAATAAAATGAAGCAAAGACACAAGTGGGGAGGACTCTTATCATAACTACTGACATGCTTCCTTTTCAAGGGATTCAAAACCACTTAACTGTGCATGGATATGCCTCTGCAAGTGTTGTCTGCCACCCTGTTGACTTCTTGTAATCATGGCTGGATCAGACAACCCTTCTCTCAACTTTATTTTCTATGATACTCCATTCCAAGACATTTCCTGGAATGCCACTACTCAAATCCTGGTTTTGGCCTCTGGCAATGACATAAAACAAAACCAAAATAATTTGTGATGGAAACAGAAGTCTCACAGAACTTTGGAATAAGAACAAAAGCCTAATGTACTGTGCTGAGAACCTGACCTCACCAAGGAGCCAGTTATTAGACCTCAGGTCTATTTTAGCACCTGGAAGAACCTCCACAGTTCATTGCCAGCACGGGCTCTAATTTGTTCTACAAGCATCCAAGCTATGCCCTAGAAAAGAGGTACTCAACGCTGCCCGAAATGCTCAGCCTCAAAACATTATATTAATGGCTTCTAGATGTGCCTAGCTGGCGAGAATGCTACAGCACATAAAAGCCTGTGGTATACCTGCTAATACTTATGTAACAGGGAAATTGCTATTCCATCTGTAATCTTTGTTACTGACCTGAGTTAGGTATAGTCATGACTGCAATGACGTTGTAAAAGCCATAATTAGGAAAGAAAACACCAAACATGGAAAAGTTATTTAAATAGCTGTGGTAAACTCTTATGCCTGCAATTTTCCTGCAACTTGGGTGACATCCACTCAGAGGAAGAAAAGCAGAGCTTTTCCTATTACCCTCCAGTGACCCCTGCCCTCTGATGTGGTCATTACAATACCAGCTGCCCATTACACAGAAGAGGAAGTAAACAAAAAACTGAGGTGGGGGATGTATCTGTCCTTCCACCCCCTGAAGGAACAAGTGGTAATTATCAAAGCTAACTGCATCAGCAAAACAACTGTTTTACCATCCTTGATCCGCATTCACTAGATGTATTTGTGACATCAGTGCAACAAAAAAAATCTACTTGTGTCAGTGTCACTGCTTTCTGTACAAACCTGGCTGCCACAGCCACGTGGAATACCACCACCAAACCATGCTCCTAACACATGCTATGAAATGCAGCCCATAAATGGCTCATGACAGATTTCTGAATGTATCAGCAGGGTCTTCTACCGCATTTCTCTAACAGAATTTTTGAACCCAACAGTTCCCAACGTAAGAGTTTTCCTAAAAAAAAAAAAAAAGAGTGAGAAGGAGAACGGTAAAGGAGGGAATGAGAAGAAAGAGGCGGTTTTGAGGCAGTCCCCACAAAAAGCAATGGAGAATTTGCTGGTCGAACGTGCTTTCACCTCCACCTGCAGCCCCTTTGCACAGCACAACGTGCCAAGGAAGCTGGTGAGCTCTGGAGCATGGGCTGCCTCCTGAGCAGAGGCTCTGATGTTTGCAAACTCCCTGCACGAGGCAGAGGGAGAATGGGCATTGCTAGGAGAGGAGTTTTGCAGTGCAGCAGGCTTCCTGCTAGACCTACACAGGGCAGGGAAGCAGGGGAAAAAAGACAACAAAAACTAGGCCCAAACAAAGGTGCCTTCTGAATCGTGTGCACGTTTACCATCTGCTGCTGCGTCTCAGGACGTGAAGGAGGGCCGCTGGTCCTTTGAGCTGATTAACTTGTTGGCACAGTCAGAAGCACCTCTCTGCAATGCAGAACTCAAAAACTAAACACTATAAGAATTTAATTCAGGTATGGTAACAAACTGTCCTCAAAAGCACACTGGCAGAATGCATCTTCTCCTGTGGGTGGGCAGAAGTCGTTTTAGGATGAGACAGAAGGGATGTTTAGATAGTGTTTATTGCAGAGTAACTGTTTCTCTCACATAAAATGTTAGCACCACCATCTGCAGCAGGTGACCAAAAATTAAAGCATCAGTAACCCATCCTCTCCTGAAGGATTCTGAAGCACTTCATCCCTCAGCACTAGCATATGGTGGCTGTGCTACACTGTGCCATCGCACAAGAGGCCACAGTGTGAGAGGACAGGAATACTTGACTAGCCAACAGTCCAAAGGAAACTTCTGATTACTAAGGGCTGTTCTAAGAGCCAGGAACTAATCAATCCCTTCCTTTAAACACCGATGTTTTTTTTGCTTTATACCTTCCTGAAGCAAAGAACCAGAAAAATCATAAACTTTCTCTCTGCAGAACACAGAAGGGAAAGCTCAGTGTACCCTGTCATGCTCAGAGCCCGGGAATGGATGAGGTGTCATTTTTCAATCACTGAGCAAGCTGTGGTCAACCAGTCAGACACCCATAAAACTGCATTTCAACAGACAACAGAGATGCTTCCCCTTGCTCCCAACCAGGAGCAACAGTCCTCTCATGGCAGAGATTTCCCACCTCCACCGCTGTCTAAGCCCTCCTTACCTTCGTAGCAGTCCCGCACTGTGCCGAAGTAAACATAGTACTGGTCATTGGTGAAGAACAGCAGACTGAGCCATGAGTCAAAAGCATAAATGGGCACAATGAAGAGGATTCGAACGATGTAGCGCTGTTCATTTGGGCAGCTATAGCAGCGAAGGTGCATGTAAATCTGGGAGGACAGAGAGGGAAACCGGGGTCAGCAGCATGTGGAGTACTGAGGAGGAAGTGGAACTGGAGAGCCAAGGAGGCCAGAGAAAACTAATACAGTAAAACAACTCTTGGCTGTCTCCAGCAACCTCAAGGTGAGAAGCATCAAAAAAAAAAAATCACTGTTATCTTACAGCATCCATTAGTTTGCAGAGAGAGGAGAGGAGAGAAGGAAAAGGAAATGGAAGCACTTCTAATTTAGCTTCTCATCAGGCACGATAATGCTGTTATTATCGTCACCTTTCCCTTCTTCTTTTGTTCATCTTTTTTTTTCCTATTACCAATCCCATGTTCCTATTATCCTATTTTAAGTACCTAAGACTGAAAACACTGCAGGTTCCTTTTCTCTCAACGGAGAAATGCACACTCACTGTGAACATGCTCACTCTCCAGGCAGTTTTGGATGTTTTCAAGACTTTCACCTGAAACAACCTGAGAGTGACCTTCAAATCAGTGCGGAGGCAGCGTGCCACAGCCCATCTGCTCAAAAACTGCCACACAGCACATCTGTGACAGCATGGCCACGAAACCTCAGCCATCAAGGGAGCATCGTGCCCAGGCACTGGGCTGTGCTCCAAGGAAGCACACAGCCACACTGCTCACTTTTTCTGGCTGTCCACACACGCGCCAGTCCCCCGAAGTCATAGGCTGAGGGGAGTTCAATGTCCTTACCCTCCCCATTCCCACTGCCCGTAGTTTGTTGGCCATCACTAAACCCCACACTGAAGCTGCTATTTTTCACAGAACACCCACCTGGCGGAAAAGTTACTTAGAATCACAGAATCATTAAGGTTGGAATAGACCACTGAGATCCAAGCATCATGTCACTGGGGGACGGTGACTCCACCACAGGCATACTCTGAAGATGAGCACCACTTCTCTAATGGCCTAATAGCACAGCAGGAGCTTCAGCTAGTGTGACAGGTGCACTCTACAGGCCACAGAGGCAGCAGAGGACACGTCCTCCACAGGCCAAGCCTTTGTACAGCAACCCTAATCAAGCTGCTGGAATGAATAGCACCTTGTTAGTTACGTATGTGCCTCATGACTGGCTGATCTGGCTGCCTGGAGTGGCATGAGCATTTGTTTGCAGCTTCACCCTCTGTATGGGTGTGCATTTGATATGGGTGTGCTGTGCAGGTTCTATAGGGTCTAATAACGCACACGTTGATGACCTCATCTTCACCTTGTGAGGGAGAGGAAGTTAACTCCTCTTTGTATCTCTCTGCCACTTGGCCAGGTTCAGTCAAAGTTTACTGAAGGGCTCAAAATATACTTCTTTTCTCTCCTCAGCCCGCAAGGATCCCCCAAAAGCCTTGCTTCCTGTCAAGAACAGGTTGAAAATAATCTTACACTAACTTAGTGATATTTTTTTTCCTTGTGACAATCCCAGTGACACACCTCACCCAGCACAAGGACAGCTGACACCCGGGTTCAGATGACTCCAAGCTTTGCCCTTGGGATGTCACAAGAGCCCTGCAATCCACGCGCCTACGAGAGCACTTTAGGCAGGAACTGTCCTGTCCTGTAACAGGACAACAGCGTGCTTCAATCAACAGTATCTCTCCAGCCCTGACCTCCATCATTTTTCCTTCACAGAAGGGCCTTAATGCCTAACCACACAATGCTATACTGCACAGAAAATATTTTTTTCCTCCCCTTGGTAGGTGATCGATTTGTGCTCCTGAAACAGGAGGATCCATGGCACTTGTAATTGTCACCCAAGCTGGTGAAACTGCAGGTGTTACTCTTTCTTATTCATCGGTGACTAATCCACTTTTGAGCTTCACTATCCCCTCTATGCCATCAACAGGCTGTAGTTTTCTAGGCCCCAGTCATCACTCTGGAATCTATTGACCAACAGGTACAAAGCACAGGTTGATAAATAACAGGGCTTGTGTTTCCCCACTGTTTTTCAGTTCACATGACAACCGCGTGAGAGAGAGGTACAGAACAGGATGAAGCATTCAAGTTGTTCTGGCTTCCAGGGCACCTACCCCAAAATGTGGGGAGGGGAGATAAATTAAAACAAAATGTTTCCGGCTACTCCTTTCCGCAGCAGAGTTCAGTCTGGGGAATCTACTGGCACAGTAGATCAAAGCAGCTATGTCAAACAACAGATGACCAGGATCATTTAGCTAACAGCTGACACAATAACAAAAAGGTTAGCTACAGCTACAGGACCTGGGAATGGATGGCTTGAGAGAACACACCTTTCTGCAGACACTCAAGAGAGGGCTAAATGTTCTGCACCTGCTGACTGCAAAGACTTTGCTTCCTCTCCAGTCAGACTATAGAACCTGGGCAGAAAAAGATGCTCACACAAAAGCTGCCACCTTGACCTGCACAGATAATACATTAGCATTCCAAAGAAGAGGTCCTCATACCACCCCAGGGTCCACAGTCCCCCACCACACAGCTGTATCTGGCAGAGATTTGCAAAGGTATCATTTATTCCTCCACGTGGGGAAAGGGAGAGAGTGAGAAACAGCAGTGAAAGGGTTTTACCTGATGGCAGGTGATGAGCAAAGCTGTCCATACAAAGAAACCTGAGATGGCCTGAGCAGCGGTGGTCATGAGGAATATTGGCTGCTCCACAGCTGTGGGGCTGCCATCCTCTGGCATCCGGGAGAAGTTGGGAGCCACAGCTGGTGTGGTGGCAGCTGTCCCCAGCCTGGGGGCTGCGGTGACATCAGTCATCACCATCATGGAGCTTTTCGGTTCGAGGTTCCACCTGGGAGTGCTGAAGAACTGCCCAAGGGACAGGACCTGCCAAGGAAGAGAATCAAAAGCAACTGAGCTCAGCTGGAAGGACTCAGGAGCACAAGAGTAACAGCGCTTTGCCCGCTCATGCTTTATGAGCAGGACCTGCTAAGTCTGTCACTGCCAGCCCTTATACAACACAACAGATCACAAGGTACTCAGGAATCTCTTTCCCACTCATAACACAGCTGATATCCCCCACCTGCAACAAATATATGGAAGAACAAGATGAACACCACATCCACCTACTGTACAGCAAGGGGGGGGGCAGAAAAGCATCCCCATCCCTTCCACAACAATTCCTACCTCACCTAATGTCATTCTGAAAGCAACATGCAGCCCAAAGTGCTTGCATTGGAAGGATACATGCTGAAAGCTCTCCCAGCTAGAAAGAAGAGCACGAAAGCAACGCTTTTATCAAACACCATATGGCATGGTATACTTATTCAGCCTATCACTAACTCTGCTAACTTAGCATCATTTTCTCCATGATGTGAATTTTGCCTGATTGGTGTTTAAAAGCCAGCTGACCCATGAAAACACACCCAGAACACACATACATGCAAGATTACAAAGCAGCATTACCCATGGATGAAAAGCTGCTCTCATTCAGTGGAACAAATTCTGAAAGGACCAAGTTCTAAAGCAGCTATTATTTTCAACTTGGTCATAAGGAGGCTCTAATTTGACCTCTGGGTTGGAGGAAGATAATCCACTTAAACCAAGATCACAAGCAGACTGCCACTGGCTCTCTGAACTGTAAGAGATGCTTTTGCTGTCGTTGGAACAAAGACGCTATTACCAAGGGAAACAGCAACATACTGCCTCCTGACAACCTCCTAATAATTTTGGAAGTACCCTTTTCAGTAAAGAGTGCACAACTGCTATGGTTTAATTCATAAGATGATTGTCAAACTAGGTTTTTCTTAGCTCTTTCCAGCCACTCTTTTTTCCCAAATACTCCTGTTCTAAGTCACAGCTTTCCATAGCTGCACACACAGCTGCAAGAAGGGCAGGACACGGAGCTCCACTCTTATTCAAAGCAGACCAACAACAGCTCAGCCCCAAATACAACACTGTGCACATCACCAGAACTGAGGAACTGAAAGGGAACTGCTCTGCTTCTCTGCACTTCCCTCTTTTATAAGAAGCTGAAACAGCAAAAAGGGTTAAGCATTCAGAAGCAAGGACATTTGCAAGTTCAAGTTGTATACGTAACCTTAATACTGCCCTCTTGTGATTGTACACCAACTGTCTTTAATTGAATTATTATGCACTGTTCCTTGCTTAATCCCCTTTAATTCACACAGTCATTGCAACCAGTTAACTCTTTCCAGCACTGTGTCTGAAAGAAAACATGCACGCTTTCTTCAGTGGGACTCCTGTTCCCTTGCCCCAAGCCCCAGCCCACTGATCCACGAGAACCCCTTGTTTACATGGGTCCATACTTCTTGGTTATAACCCTCAGTTCATTCTCCTTCCCAATGAAACAAGAAGGAATGTGGCATTCCTGAACATTCACAATTAACACACATGTCCAAATTATCCCTTCTTATCAAGATGGTGAGGCACAGGAACAGGCTGCCCAAAGAGGTGGTGGATCCCTATCCCTGGAGTCGTCCAAAGTCAGGCTGGAGGAGCTCTGAGCACCTGATCCACCTGTGGGTGTCCCTGTTCATTGCAGGAAAGCTGGACCAGATGACTGTAAAGGTCTCTTTCAACTCAAATGATCCTATGATTCTTTAAGTAGACACCCACCTCCATTGCAGCATCACCCCTACCACACCACCTGCTTTCTCTAGTGCCTGGGGAAAAGGTCCAACCTCTACAAAGCTATCTTCAGTTCTGGATTTTCTCCTTTCTTCCAATTTGCCACTACAGCTATGCAGCAGTCCAGCTCTGGTCAGGCTACTGGATGCTGCCTCTTTCTGTGCACTCCTCCCAGCTGGCTGCATCTTAGCTGTTGTTTCTCATGCATTTTAAGCTACGTGGGACAACCGTCTTTTTGTTCTCTGCCTGCACAGCTCCCAGTACTGTGAGGTACCAATCCACCAACATTACCATATGGTAAGTTAGGGGCATTTAGAAACCTACATTAGTTTGTTTTGTATTGCACTGGGAATCCGATGCATTATAAATGTCACAGAATAGATTCACAAAGGTTGGAAGAGACCTCCAGAACCATCCAGCCCAGCTGTCAGCCCATCACCACCATGCCCGCATACCATGTCCCTCCGTGCCACATAATCTTCACGTAGCTCAGGAGGGTTTTTGACCATACCCAGAAAGTCTGTCTGGGCAGAATCATAAGGGTTAGAAAATACCACTAAGATCACTTCATTTGCCAGCCCATCCCCACCGTGCCCACTAACCACGTCCCTCAGTGCCACATCCACACGGCTCTGGAACACCTCCAGTAAGCACAGAGGGCTCCGCTTTAGGAGTCCCAGGCTCTGCTCTCAGTGCGAGGAGAAGGAACAAAAAAAGAAAACCATGGGCTATTTATACCAAGATAGCTATCCTGAGATGCCAAACAGCATTACTGAGATCCGAACAAGAAGGGGCTCCATCCTGCACAAGAGCAGTTCTGCCGCTCGCCGGCTGCGCCCATACGGCCCATGGCCACGGGAGAACAGCAGCGCAGTCGTTCTCCATCAGAAACAGATTGCCATCCCCGTGTCTTTTGGAAACAGAGGCCTTCTGTCCCTAACACTAACACGGCAGCTTCTTCCACTGAAAATAAACTCGGAACAGTAAACAGAAGGGATCTGGCGCGAGTGGAAACAAAAAACTTCATTTTTTTTGGCTTGCATCAACGCATGGAAAATGTTACCAGTGAGGAGGAGCTATTTCTACACCAAGATAAACAACCATAAATACACCAAGCCCACTTCTGACACTGTGTGAGAGGAGGGAAGCGGTGCTTGCACCGCATCCCCAAATTCCTGCAGGTCCTGAAGTGCGGGTACCGCCGACAGCGGGACACCAGGAGCCAACGGCAGCGCTCTGAAGCCGCTCTCTGCCATCTGCAAACACAATCTGCGCTTTTAAAATAGATCATCTCCTCTGAGGCTGAAAGTATTTCATTTCTAAACTGCTGAGAGAGCAAAGAACGATATACAAAGCTATCCTGGGAAAGAGCCTTAGCAGCTCAGCCTCCGTCTGGTTACACGGTGCGAGCTAGGAAACAAACCTGACCCGGCTGTGAGCTCCTCCTGGATGGCTGCGACGTGAGGAGCTGCTCCTCCCCACTCCTGACTCCACACTCACCATCACACGGGTGATTTAAAGTCAGAACTTTCAGCTTTTATTAGGACACAGGGAAAAGCTCGACGGTAGTGAAGCAGCAGCTCTGCGGCTTTCAGAACGTCCCCTCCACTTGGAAGGAGTACAAGAACGCACGACAAAATGGTTCAAGGTTTATTTTAGACTATTTTAATTATAACAATGCCCAGAATTGCCAACTGGGATCAGCTCCTTCCATTGCGCCAGGTATATACTGCAAATTGGTAATTGATTTAACTTCTTTTCAAGCCCCAAAGGGGCAGCACAGCCAGCTGATCTAGCAAAGGGTAGGAAAAGCAAGAGGGGAGGCAGGACTAAATAGTGCCACGGAGCCGCTGGCGCAGATCAAACCACTGATAGCAATAAAAGAAAATCAAATGCTTTTAAATTTATTACATCTTAAATTGCTTTTGCTCTCTGGGGTGGCATCTACTTTAGTTAGCTACAAGATCTGAAAAGGCCTCAATGGTGTGTTTTTAAAGCTCTCCCATCACACTCCTGAAACAATCTGTGAGCTAAGTACGCGACCTGCCATGCAATTTTGGCTAGTGTGACTTATTTACATGTTACTACCTGTGCTGGACAAAGCCTTCTTAAGTTCAAGCCTCTGAAAGCTGCTCTGCATCACATACCTCATACCCACGCATGTAACTCCATCCAGACTGAGCTGTGCTGTGCTCAGCTAGCAGAGGGGTGTGCAACATACAATGCACAGCACCATACAGCAACTGCACGCAGCAGCCATCTACAGTTACTGCACTTCATATCAAGAGCAGAGCACCACTGAGGCCAAAACAGTGAGTCCAGCATGAGAGGAGCAGCAGAAGGCAGGTGCTGGAGCTGGGCATCCAGGAGGGCTCTGAGTATCCAGGTAAAGGTGCACCTACCCTACACCATATCTAAGAGATAATCCCAACACCTGCATATAAGTAGGAGCACACAACACATGCACACAGCCTTTCAGCAAGCCCATGTTGGAAGGGACCCATAAGGATCACTGAGTGTAGCTCTCAGGAGTACCACAGGAATCCTGGCTGCTCCCAGCTCCCACCGTCCCTCCATTTTGCTAATCCACCCTAACACAGAGCTGCTTCCCCTCCACGGCACCCATTTAAAACTCCAAATCAACAACAAAACCCTTTTACCCTGAGCCGTGCACTCTTCTTTCCAGAGTTTTTTTCTGCTCTATTAATTTCTGTTGTCTCTCTGTACTCACACAGCCCTCCCCTCCTCCACCCTCCTCCTCTTTTTTTCTTTTTTAGCTGACTGACCCACATTGTAATAGGTCAGCATCCAACATCCAGTCCCTTTTTTTGGGAGGAGATAGGAAAAAGAGAGAAAAGAGGATGGAGAGAAGGAGAAGGGATGCTCTCATCTTTCTGAGTTCTCCTTCAGGACTTGGGCCATGTCTTGTGTCCCTTTCCCATGCTCCTCACAACTCTGCTCCACACAGTCCAGCCTTCTGCTCCTGGGTGAGAAACATAGGGAGACTACAGATAGGTTCTGCCACTGGCAAAGGGGAAAGAGGCAGCGAGAGAAAGGATGTGTTGTAAACACTTGTGTCCGGTGCCGCAGAGGAAGTTGGCCTTTCATCTCCCACAGTCTCAAGAACAACGTCAAATCAGAACCTGTGCCACCGCTGCTTGAATTCACTCTTCCCTATTTCAAAGTGCTGAGGCACAGAAGACAAATCTCAACGTTGCCACAGGGTATACAGTCACCCTGTGAAGCATCACTACTCCTGTTTTGTCCCACACATACTTTTCTCGTCCCATCACTCCACCAAGAAAAATCAAGATTCAACAGATAAGACTTCTAAAAAGGGAAATAGGAGCTTTGTATTCCTGGACTCCTGGGTGAGGAGAGCTCCCTCCCAAAAAGAGACAAAGTCCTGTATAAGGAATGAACCCAGACACAACACTTCCTTTACACGGAAGTTACCTCAGGAAGCTCGAGAGGCAGAAAGTGATCTCTAGGAAAGGAAACCAACTTCAGCCTGATGCTGAAAGAACAGTGAGCAGAGACAGGAGCAGCAGGAAAACCCTTGCTTGGCCTCTTCTGCAAAACAGTATTTTGACCAAGATCCTGAATGATGCATTCATAAAAACCTGCACCAACTGAGGTGACCCACTGTTTCACAGCTGCTATGATGGCAATGCTGCAGTGGTTGAGACACTTAATTTCATGATGTGACAGCTGTGCATGGCCATCACCGCTGCTGAAACATACCACTTACCACCACGCTGTGCACACATCCACTGCTGGGTCTCCATCAATGTTCAGAAAGCATCAACGAATGTCAAAATATGCTATTTCTTCCACGTGGAGGAAGAAAATGACACACCTTTGCTTCATCCATACTTCCACGTCAGACACTGTTTGGTCAGATTGCCCCTCTGCTGCCCTCTGTCACATGGCAATAAAACGTAACGGAATATTGATGGGAAGGTTCAAACTCTACATCCACCTCTGATGTCATGGGCCAACACCATAAAATAGGAGGCATTACTTCCAGAGCAGCTCTTGTATATGAATAACTTCTGGATTAACGCTCTGCCATAAAATCAGTGCCATCACAAAGTGACTGGAACAGGGGAAAGTCTGAAAGTCAGCTTGGAGAGAGGTCGCTCCCAGCTGCCTTAGGGCAATTAGCTGCCAACGGTTTCACCCAACTCTAACCACTCTTCCCTACCAAAACCAGTCACGAAGAGATGAGATACGGTGAGCCACTAAGACAATTCCCTCTCCTCCATCTCGCCAGCTGCCTGGTTTCTCCAAGTTCATTTTAAGTGACCTGGAGAGAGAAAGAGGTACTTCCATCTCTGCTGCTTAGGCTGTATTTGTGCTAGAGATGAGCAGACAACCGCAGGCCCCCACGCTATCAGCTTTGCAGCCTCTGATATCATCACGGCATGTTTTACAGCCTTGGGAAGGAACAGTGGCATGGCAAGGTCAACTTTTAAGGCATTACTTCATTCAATCTCCTTCTCAAAGCTTCGCTGACACACTAGGTAATGTGTGGCAGTCATTTTCTTTGCTGAACCGTAGAGATTTTTTTTTTTTCTGCCACAGACTGTATCAGGTGGCAGATGCACAACACGGCCAAACAGCGAAGAACGCTTTCAGCTTAGAAAGTGCAAGCTGAGACTGCGATGCCATCCCTCTCTGCTCCTGGTCACTCACCATTATCCAGTGCCTCCAAACAGCTGATCCTTTCAGTATGAGCAGAATCGCACGCACTGTGACTGTAAGATGATAACAGCAGCATCTCCACCCTTTCGATCCAGAGACAGACTCGAGGGTGGGGAGACAAATACACACTTACTCAATGGTTAATGTGACATTCGGTGCTGCAGGTAGAACATGTAAGGTATTTCCTTCTAGAATTTCCTGTAAATTATGTCCCTCAGGGGCTCTAAGGATCTGGTGACACCCAGGAGCAGCAGGGCTCCTGGGCAGCTTGCCCACACAATGCATTTTCTCTGGACGTGGTTTATTCTGTTGCCTCTCCAGATATTTCACTTACGCCACCACAAACAAAAGCAAAAACCCCTTAGAGGCTGAGCTGATTGTTGAAGACCAGAGACAACCTTGCTGCGAGCAAGTACTTATCCTCAGGAGGAGGATGGCTATCAATTGAGGCTCCTGGGTGGTGGCTGAAGCTCACAGCCTTCACTGGCAGTATTTCACCTCCAAAACCATTCTGAGAGGGCTGCTGGGCTGCAAACACAAACGGTTGCTCCCTCCTAAATTAGTTCATATGGAAACAGAAAGAAAAAAAAACGTTTCCAAACGGTGCTTCCAGCCTAAGCAGTATCATATTTTATAGTTACTTCAACTGTTTTAATCCTCCTTATCACTTCCAAACAGCCTTCAGAGCCCTGTGTGTTCTGGGAGGGTGTAATGTCTTGGCAGGAAACTGCCATAAGAAAGCAAACCCTTGGGAAGAAGCAAGAACAGCACATACACCACTTCAAAACAGCACACAAAAGCCAGACATGATGTTCTTCCCTCTGATACCTCCATTTTCCAGGGGCTCAGCAACTGTAATTCAACAGCCAAACTGGACAGAGAAAGGAACCGACACTTGGAGAGGGAAAAAATAAAAGGGGGAGGGATGGATAAAAGTTATTTCATGGATTATAAATGAATGAACAAACAAAAAAAAACACACCTTCTTTTATTCCACTAGAAGAAATGGTAATCCCTCAATGGCAAATTCCAAAAGCTTATCTCCCAGCCTGCTAACAGGCAAGCAAGATGACAAGGAACAAAGCAATTTCTGTCTGGATTCTGTCAGTTCTTTAGGAACGAGCCAGCTCAGAATGCTGCCATTACACTAAACCACCTCAAATTCAGTAGCAGTGCATTCCCCATCCTGTCACAGCAACACCAAGCCACCTCTGCTCCAGATGTGCAAACATACTGCATACATGCTATTCAAGCTTTGCAGCACAATGGTAACAATGGTGTTAAGTATTTAATAGCTCCTCCACTAGGCCAGAGTGGACGCACATCCAACCCATTTTTCTGAGGCCTCCTGAAGTAGACCGCTGTGGGATATCTTCATCATTATCATCATCATCACACCACTCTTTTAAGTCCTAGTGTTTAGTGTCAGTAGCATTCTGAAAGTGTGAATTTTCCCAAACCACTGGACAAATGCAAACCTTCAGTGTAATAAATATGAACAACGAGAACATTTCTAAAGAGACTTCTGGTCCATTTTGGGAAGAATGCTATGCTCCTGGACTCCAGGAGAATTTCCAGCAAGAAAGTTCAGCAGAATAGTTAACTTTTGTGCCAAACAAAAGTCAAGTCTTCATTAGCAAGATGTATGCTTCGTTAAAATTTCAATGAATATCACCTACTTAGTACAGAATAAGAAACAGGCATTTCACAGAATCATAAAAGGGCTTGGGTTGGAAGGGAGCTCAAAGCCCACCCAGTTCCACCCCATGCCACGGGCAGGGCTGCCATCCAAGAGCTGAGGCTGACCAGGGCCCTGTTCAACCTGGCCTGGAACCTTCAGGGATGGGACACCAACACCACCTCTGAACAAGCACCCTGCAGAGGCTGTTCTGTCACTGACCATGCCTTATCTTTTCCTCTTCTCCCTAGGGAGAAGCCTGTCTTTTTCAGTGATTATTTCTGGTTGAGCTCCATACGCGGCGAGAACGTTTCCAAACTTCCTTCAAGATGCTCCCACCTTTTCTGTCTCCTCTCTATCTCCCGCTTCTCCTCCTCCCCCTCTGTCAGCTTCTCCACCTTCCAAGGAGCTTTCACAAAGCCGTCTGAAACCCACTCCATCCCTTTTCCCGGATTACGACTCACCAGAACCAAGCAACGCTTACATTCGTCCCCATTCCTTCTTCATTCCTCCAGCTTGCCAAGCCTGAATCACCCCTCACAGCGCGGCCAGTACTTCCAGCAGGCTCCCAACCCACACGCGGTCCAAAAACATTCTGACAGCCCCTCGGGACACCCACCCAAGGGCCGGCCCACGCCCGGCACCAAGCACCCCGCACAGCCCCGCAGGAGGCGGCAGCCCGCAGCAGCGCCGCCCTGAGGGGAGCGAACCGCGCGGGACGCGCAGGCCCCGCCAGGCCCAGAAAGTGGCGGCGGCCGCCTCAGCGATGCGGCTGCGGAGTCCCTCACCCTCAGGCAACCCCGCGGCAGTACCACCGCCCTCCACCCCCGGCCCGGCTTACCTGCGGGCGGGGCCGGGCCGGCGCTGGGCTCGGGCCCTGCCCCGCTGCCCCGCGGGCGGGCGCCGGCAGCGGCGCTGGGGCGGGCGGGCGCGCGCAGCCCTCACCAGCCCATGGCGACGCCGGGCCCTCCCCGCCCGCGCATGCGCGCCCCACACGAAGAGTAGGCGGGGCGCGGGAAGATGGCGTCACCGCCTCGCTCTTAAAGAGGCAGCGGCGCATAACAGAGAACGCGGCCCAACGATTTACTTTTCTTTCCATTTTTTCCAGTAATTCTACTCATACGCCTTCCTGGAAGTCAGGAATGGGGGTGGGGGGGCCGCAGGACAGCGCTCCCCTCTGGCCCGGCCCTGATAAGAGAAGAAGGAGGGACAGATGCTGGCGTCACTTTATCATTTTCTACTTTATTACTTCAAATTAACAACCACGATAAAGCTCAAAAAAGTCCAATATTTACACAGGAAAAAAGTACAAAATCCCCCCCAAAGTTCTTCAGGTTTTTTTTTTGTTTGTTTGTTTTTTTAAATTACAAAGTAATAAAAAGTTTCGCTCTTTAATTAAAAAAAAAAAAAAAAGAGAGACAATAAAAGGGGTAAATAAATTAGGAAAAAAAAAAAAAAAACCAGGGAGGAAAAACGAAGTGTTAAATAGAAAGGATAAAAACGAACGAACAGAAAGACTACCCCACCCCCCCCCCGCCCTGCCCACAACCCACGGGCCCCACACTCCAGTGACAGTGTGTCTGCTACAGGCCACAGGTCGCAGTGGTCAGCGCTGTGTTTCAGAGCCCCAAGCACCATGGGGCAGCTCGAGTATTCCTAAATCATAGTTAAAAACAACTAAAATGGGGGGGGGGGGGGGGAGGGGAAGGGAAGGGGGTTGTGCATGGAGGGTGGATCTCACTGGGGCCACAGGAGGGAAGGAGAGAGCAAGAGCCACTGCTCCCGTGAGTTTCTGCGTAGCCCTCTCTCCTCCTCACGCTCTCTCCAAGAAATTAAAACAATTCCAAATTAAAAAATAATAATAGAAAAAACACGCACAGCCAGACAAAAAGAGACCCCGCTGCAGGGATGGGGAGTGGGTTCTCATCTCCCTGTACTTCAGCTCTGGATGTCTTGGCATGGAGAGCCACTTGGAACCAAGACGCAGAGAAGCCACCAAGGAAAGGAAGCCCGAGTCAGCGATGAGGCCGTTGCCACCATTCCCCTCACAGCTTAGAATTTGTTTAATGCTTGAGAAAATAAAATCTGTTATTACAATAAAAATCAGACTTCTGTTATCGAGCGTGGCTGGAATCTGATTCCCTCCCGGCCCACAAGTCTCCTGAAAAGGACAGAACAGAAAAGTAAAGCCCTCCCCCCCCACGATCCCCTGCCCTCAGAGAAAAAGGAGAGCAAAGTCAGAATGTATATGGCCAGAAACCATATGATTTGAAAACAATAAAAAAATAACACAGCAGAAGATACCCAAAGGGGAGGGGAGAAAGAAAGTAATCAAAACCAGGAGAGGGTACGGGCAGGCAGCAGAGGGCCCGGGTGGGCTGGGGGGTAGCTGCACAGAGGTGTTTCTGCACAGCTCCTGCGTCGTCAGCTCCTTGGAGGTGCTCACACTGGGGGACGCAGGCGGCCCTCTCGGAAATGGCTCGTACCAGCACGGGGCACAGCTCGACTCCTCGTTGGCAAAAACAAAATTGGTTGTCGTTGGTTGGGTTGGTTTTTTTTTTTTTGTGTGTGTGTGTGTATGTGTGTGATTTTTGTCGTTTTTTAGGTTTTTGTTTTGTTTTTTTTGGGGTTTTTTGTTTTTTAAAAGAAAAATACAGTGAAGACACTAGAAATCGAGAAAATTGAAACAAAAATAAAAAAAGAGAGAGAAAAGAGGAAGTTAGGCAAAAAGGCTCTCCCCAGTAAATACAATACCAACTGGAGCAGAACTAACCAAATCACTTTTTCTCCTGTGCTCCTGCCACCCCTCAGTTACCTTGTCCACTTAGATAACATACTCTTTAGCTGTGCAAAGTTTCACACTTTGATACTGCCTCAGCACGCTCCTCCCCACCATCACACTGCCAGAAGAGCATTCATCAGGAACTAACAAAATGGCTCCCCAGCCCAGCACCTTCTCTACCCTCCCTACCCTCCAGGAAAAACAAAAGCTACTTTTACACCCATGGTAATTCATCCCCAAGGCTTTGGCAGCAAACTTTGCTCTTCCTCCCAAAGCCAAAAAGCACCTCGAAGTAAGGCAAAGGGGAAAGGAAATGCCACCATCCCCCACAGTTACATCAAGGCTTTAACCTAACCCCAGTGCAGTCCCCTCCTTGCAGGATCCCACGCGCAAGGGACTCACTCACCTAAGCAAACACTGGTCCAGTGGCAATTGCTCCTCACTTCCCAAGGTGATCAAATGGCACACTTGTCTACAAAAGAGAAACAATACGCAAGAGATGAAGAAAGAAAAAGGCACAGACACCAAAACAGATTAGGCAAAACCTGCTGCAGGGCCCTTAGTCTCTGTGGAACACCCAGGCTGAGACCGCACGCATCGCAGCAGGGGCTCACCTGTGATGCTGAAATCCGTGACACTTCTTGCCGCCCTGTGAGGTCAGATGAGGAGACGTTGGCAGGAGCTCCTCGGTGTAACCTCATGCTGACCTTCCGCTCCCTGTCCACTCTCGAGATCGCTCTGGGGGACGTGTTTCCTGTTGGGGCATAGAAGTGTGAGACAATACCAGTCAGCAGATATAGCATCCAGCTGATGAACGGGGTCTGCATGCTCCACCAGCCCTGCTCATCCTGCTCACCGGACTGTTGGATTCGGGAGGTGGGGGTGGAGGCCATGGGCTCAGTGACATTGCGAAGACGGTTGGCAGTGGCTCCAGCAGGTGGGCCAGGGGGCAGTGCTCGCGTGGCTGACCCCCGGAGCTGTCCCATCCTTTCTTCTCGCTCATGTTCTCGCCGTTCCCGATCCATATCCTCAGGGTTTCGGGCTGCTCCCTGGGAGAGAGAAAAATCCCACATAGTGACCAGCTAAGAGAGACAGCAGCAGAAGACAGAAAATCCAGGGTGTTCGATCACAACAAGAAAGCTCCATTGCAAAAACAAGTTCCTCCCACCATCTCCCACTCTATTCACAGGAACTTCATTCTCTTCCGTGGAAAAGCAGGGAAGAAAGCACACGGTTCTACAGATGTCACTGCAATCTACTGCTAGATCCTATCGTCCTATCTCCCAGTATACCTCACTCCTGATGGTGCTGGAATGAGTTCTAAAGGGGTAAAGGGCAGCACTGAAATAGTTTGAAGTCTGTCCAGTTAAGGAGCATGGAAGAAAAAAGTCTTGCTTATAAGAAAGTATGCTCTCCTTAAGGACAGTCCGTGTCACGCATGTGTCACGCTGCCCAGGGGGGTTGTGGAGTCTCCTTCTCTGGAGATGTTCAAGACCCACCTGGACACCTACCTGTGTGACCTGGTGTAGGGAACCTGCTTTGGCAGGGGAGTTGGAATTGATGATCTCTAGGGGTCCCTTCCAACCCCTACAATTCTGTGATTCTGTGAAAGGAGATCTCAACATACAGCACGAGATCTATGTACTGACCCACACATTGCTAGAACTGCAGCTGCATCCCCCAGTTAACACCACAGAACAACTCTGCCTCTACCTGGTTCCCTTTCCCAAGGAGATCACTGTCACTAAGTACAAATGACAGATAGCTTCTGACTTTCCCCTTGCATCTCCATGCCATAAAACCCATCCACACCCCACCCAGCCGTTTCCCCACAAGCCAGACTCACAAATTTAAGCATGTTCCAGTCAAAGACATAGTCGTAGGAGAAGCCCTGGCGGTGGAAGAGGTTGCGGAAGAGCTGTCGCAGATATGAGTAGTCAGGTTTGTCATCAAACCTCAGTGAGCGGCAGAAGTTGAGGTATGTCGAGAACTCAGCTGGAGAGAGCAGAGAACAGCCATTTGTTAGACACTGTTTGTCCCCCAGCCCCACTGGGGATCTACCACAGCCTTTCAGCAGCAGGGCCCTGCATCAGGACAGCAGAAACACAGAGCTGGGTAAGGAGGAAAGATTCTATCTGTATTTTTAGAAGAGGTAATGCTCACAAATCCCTCTTCTGTCTGCTTCTTCAAGCAAGAGGCAGCAAGTCACAGCGTCTGCTGAAGGAGAGGAGCGTAGGCCTACGTGCTATGAAGATGACAAAAAGACAGGAAGGGGTAGAATTGTGTAACTCAGCTCAGACCAGAGGTCCTCAAGTCCAGTAGCTTGTAGTCAGAAGTAGACTGCTACTGAAAAGGAACACCAGGGCAAGCATGTCTGATGCTTCCATTATAGAATACTAGCCCAGCTTCAACCTGCTTTCAGCTAAGAGACCTCCTGATTTAGGTACTGTTTCTAATTATATAATAACCCTCAGTGGATCTCTCTTCCACACTGATGTCCAACCTCTCCTTTAAGAATCCACAACATCTTCTGGGAAGGACTTCTATGAGTGCCCTACTGTCGGCATGAAGAAGTGCATAACTTTCTTTTGAAGCTGGCAGGAGCCAGCTTCATTTGGGTGCTCCAGCTCTTGAACTGGAAAAGAAATCTGCTCTCATAAAAAAATCTGGAGGCACAGTGAGAATATAGACTTTGATCATCTCCTCTCTAACCATCTCCTTTTCAGATTCCAGTTTCCTAGTTAGCTGCTTGAGTAGAAGTCACCTTACTGCTTATCATCCTTCTGGCTCTTTCCTGGACCTTTTTCCAGACCTACAGCATTCGTTCTGAAATAGAGGGAAGGACCAGAGCTACGCAGTGCAAGTAGAGTGTAAGATGGCCATGGGTTTATGCATACTCTTTATGCTTTTTCTCTTTCTAGTAATCCCTAATGCCTGATCCGCTTTCCTCAGAAGCCATTAAGTGCAAATCTGCTGCTTTCACAGAACCCCCTATTGTAACTGGAACAGCTCTCTGCTGAGTGACACCTGTCAGATCAGAGCCTGCTAGTTTCTATGTGACACGAGGTTTGAGTCTTCTACTCTCCCCTCACATACACTACTCTACATTTGTCTACAAAGAACTGCACTCCCTACTCCACTGCCTGGTTATTTCTGGATCTCATCTTGGTTTACCCTAATTCCTATTATCCAGAATAACTCAGGATCATCTGCACATCTCACCTCACTGCCTACCCTCCTTCTAGAACGTTTCTGAGAATCTGAAAGATCCTTCTCAGCACCCTCACGCCCTTACTAACAAAAGGCTCAGCACTACACTAAAACATCTGTTTCCCACTTCTGAACCAGAATTTTATCATCAAAGGTCTCTTTCACTTTTCTTCACTAGTGTCAACAACACATCCAGGTCAGGGCCCACTGGGCCACGCCCTTCAAGACTCCACAAAGTTTCAACAGGAGGGCAAGCCATGCGTCAGACAACACAGCCATTAAAATCAGAGCACTTACAAGGGTACCCTTTGCAGAGCACCTCAATGGGTGTTGACATCTTTTTCTCGCTGATCCTCTCGTACTTTTGGCGCTTGGTGGCAGCCTTGAGGCCCTGCCAGGGCAGCGAGCCCAGGTTGAAATACATGAGCACGTAGCCCAGGCTCTCCAGGTCATCACGACGGCTCTGTTCTGTGGGGAAAAAGTTATATGGGGCAAGGAGTGAGTGGCAACAAGAACTGCTTTGGCAATTTCAAGCTTTGGAGGCGAACACAGAACCAAAGAAACAATCCCTCTCTCTTCTTTGGTGGTTCCAAAAGGACAGAAAAACCCTAGTTTTGAGGATAGAAGAAACTCCAGTATGAATCCCTGTTGATATAGAAGAGTTAAAGTACTCCTCTCCTCACAAGAGAGTAGTTATCTATTTACAAGGTGGACCAGCCCATATCCTCACTTGGAGGAGCCTTAATTCACACATCAGCAGCACTGCAGGCTTGCTCTTCCCTGTCACAGAGGAAAGGCAACTGCACCTCTCCACCCAGGACGGTACTCAGCCCAGGGATTAGTCACGGCAAAGATAGTCATAGAAAGGCAAAGCTCACAGAAACAAGCCCAGCACTACCCTGTCAAATATATACTCCACTTAACCTGCTGATATTCTTTACACAGGGCAGAAACAAGGAACTGGTGACCCCTTCTTAAGATAAACAGCTGTGCTGACAGTTAAGAGAAGATTAACAGGTAATATTGTTAGGTAACACTGCACAAGGAAGTTTCTGGATCAGTAGTTTTTCACTATGTGGAAAAAAAAAAAGCATACTTAGACAAAAAAGGCTCCCCTCCAAATGGCAGTGACTGCAAAACTGACACCTCTACCAGCTCTACTCAGGGCATGGATTGCCCTTAATATGCCATTACAAGGACCCACTTTCAGGTGTGGTTTTATAAAACACCAAGTTTTGCTTCCCAAACAAAAATATTCCACTCTGACCTTGTTCTCTGGCAGGACCAAGCCATTTTAAACCAAAAGTTTGCTCAAGATGGTTTTGACACAGAAGCTCAGCAACTCACTGTGGACCTTCCTTCCTCCTGCATCCCTCTCAGTCTTCCAGTGCTTTTGTGGATTAGAGGGCTTGGAAAATTAGAAATACTAGTGGAAGGAAGGCAGTAGAAGATTAAAAAAAAAAAAAAAAAAAAAAAAAAAAAAGTGACCTTGGTTGCAAAAGAAAAGGAGGCTCTCATCACTTCAGATTCAAGAGGAAAGCGCCTTGAGTTCAAAACACATGAAATAGTATAAAAATGCCATGGTCCAGGACAGGAGCACAGAAGAAAGAAGCCTTGCCAATCCCCAAACAGTCATACTTTGAACATGTTGAAATAACATCTTTTTTTGACCTCACTAACTCACTGCCTCAAGTTGCCCACTTTAGAGGGGCTAATGCTTCTTAATCTCATCAGGCTGCTGCCAAAGATAACTACAGGACTGCCTGGGAGACACTTAGATACTACGGAGGAAGCAGGGAAAGAAAGCCACCGTACTGCACTTGGCTGAAGGCTGGCACGCATAATGCCCCCAGACCACATCTAATAAATAAAGCTAAACCATATTTGATTATAACCTACACAGAATGCACACCCAGGGCCTGAAAACACAGGTGTGAAGGGTGACACGGATCCTCTTATTTGCCAGCCCTCAACTTACCCAAACAGTAGCTTTAACAGTCCAGAATTGTGGATTTCCTGTCTGGAGTAGGAACCTCAATCTACTGGAAAGAAGGCTAAGATGACTGCAGTCAGTGGGGGATGCTACAAGTCCTTACTGGATGCAAGGAGATGGGCTACTGAACTAAACTGGGCAGCACAACGCATGCTCCAGCACAGCAGCATGACAGAGGAAAATAATTGTAAGCAGAATAGCTAATTATTAAAAGGCAGTGTGATACGTGCCTTACTGTGTGGTATCCCTGAAGTCAGTTTTCTCAGAAACGTCTTGTCACTGCAATCCACTTAAACAACTTCAGTGGGATTCAAAGCTGTGAGGAGCCTGAAGCACCAACACGATGGGTTACAGCTGCCACGCTGCATGAATGCCTACTTATGGAGACCTCAGAATACCATATATTTCTGTCACCTGTAGGCACAACTGCAAGACCCTAGATTAAACCTTGGGTGACAGAGAAGTTCATACATCCCATTCCTTTGTTTCGTTTTCAGAACCACATATCTCGAAACTTTTTTGGGGTGGTTTCTGGCCTGACCTTATCCACCAATAGCCACAGAATACTGATTAATGGAAAACAGCAAAAGAAGGCAATCAGAGTTGGAAAAAAACATCACCTCTACACTCTATGGACATTTTATTTATCATCATTAATTTCCACTTTTAGAAGTCTGGTAATCGTTGACAAATCACATAGCATCCCTAAGCAGAAGGCAAAAATCCCACCCTATAGATTAAGAAGAGAACAGTGATGTGAATGGGTGCACAAAGCAAGCTCAGAAGGAGAACTACAGTCACGACCTGCACTTAACCTGAGGCACCACAACACACTTCCTCTCTCCATTTTAGCTCAGCTTCTCAGCTCTCCTACAACAGACAGGGGGACTGCTACTGCTACTTTACAGATAATCACTCAAAAATACTTTCAAGACAAAATACGAGGTCACCTTCCCACACAACATAGAGCAGCCTCTCGAATCCAGCTCACTCTGCAAGCAATCTCCCCCTGCTTAGGAGTGGCACAAGGATATGGTGCCAGATTCCTCCCACTCTTGGGGAGACTCCCAGCCCACTTCCCAGCTCCCTTCCCAAGCAGGTTCCTTAGAAGGAGCCGAGTCAGAGGTGAGCAGCAGGAAGGCAAGTTGCCTGATGAAGACAAGCTTGGGCAAAAGCAGAACTAGGACTGCTTGCCTAGGATGCAAGGTTCATGACCAAACTAGTTCCCTGCAACGCTAAGCACCTCCCAGTCCCCCAGGACAGTGCTTTCCTTTCACCTCAAACTTATCCCAAGCAATGCTGTCCCCTTGCAGGCCTCCCTTAAAAAAAAATAAAAATAAAAAAAATAGCTCTTCACTGGGGCTACATGCAGCCTTAACCAAGTAATCCTTTCCTGATTACACACTCAGATCTGACACTGCACATTCTCGGACTACACTTCCCCTTTCACTCCCCACTACATGACAGCAGCACACAGAAGTCTGAAATGGATGGCAGCCAGCAGGGTCAGCAAAAGAACTTGAAAACAGGCACAGCCCACGCTGCTGATGCCTATGAGATGGGTTTGGGGAAGAACTGGCCCCCAGTCTCAGCCTGCTGTCATGCAGATAGAGCCCAACAAGACTGCCTCCTGGGCACCCCTGGGCATTTATTTCAGACTTCTTGAGTTCCAGAGGGTGCAGGGGACTCTCATCCCTGGAGCATGTGAAAATTGACTGGAATGCGTGAACCAAAGCCTGCACAGTCCACTGACTCCTCGAACAGCAAGTCTCCCACTATGGAAACCCTCTCCAATCTCGCCTCCTACTTTTTCCTTGGTCACTGGTAAAAGAATGTTTCCTCCAGACATCGGAATGCCCAATCCTTAGCTTGCACATTCAAATAAAGGCATTTATTCATTTGCTATTCCCGTCGCATGAATACCCCAGCACCTGGTTCCTTCCCTCTCCCAAAACTGCATTAATGGAACATTATGACAGAGAATTTAGTATCTGACAAGTAACAAATAAATAAATCAGTGACGGTTCCCATGGCAATGCTGCTAACTCACAAACATGTCTGCCATTTATCCTGTGGCAAGGTCTTGAGAAACAGGAAATTCAGCTGCAACTATGACACTCCATCCCCTTTGCTCCAGGCAAGCCATGTAGCCTTTATACAATTCAGGGCAACTATCTGCAGCGTGGAGATAACGTAGCTGAGACCTGTTGCACTGAGCAACTCACACCCAGCATTTCAGAAGCAAAGGGCATGAAGAGAGCAAGCGACTGCTGCACTCAGATTGATAGCCTATGCAGTTTGCCCTTGGATTAGCACTCAGACACTGTTTGTTCATCCTGATACACAAGCCAACCACCAGTAGCGAAGGGCTAAGTTAGGGGTCGGATGAGTAACAAATTCCTTAAACAAAAGAAAAAAAACAACCCACAACCAGACATTTAGCATCTCGTGCTCAGTTCAGACAGGGAAGGCACACACAAACACACACACAAAAAAAAAATTGACAGACATAGCAGTAAGAATTATTTTGTGCATGTCTCCTTGTGGCAGTTACCATGGCTGTGGAAATCCTGACCGAGAATTCAATGGAGAGTCAGTTATATATAAGAAGGTCAAGCCAAAATACAAGACCAACTTGGAGAGCGCTGCACAAACTATTTTTGCTATGTGAAAGAGGTCAGGAGATCACAGTGCACTCTCAACACACAACACGCCTCATTTTTAAATAAATAAAGCATTTTCAGTATACAGCTACACAGTAGTAAGGAAGGAAGACAGTGGGAAATTGCTCCGCTTTCTGCAGGTGAAATCTTGTAGATGTTTTCTCAAGAATATCTAGAGTCCAGAGGGGAGAATTGAAAGCTTTCCCTAGGAATATTAAGATAGGAAATCTTGCAGAGACTGTTAGTTTAAGATGTTTGACTTCTCTGCTGTGATTTTCAAATTCCCAGCTTACACATTTCAGAAGGTCTCCCAAAAGCAAACCGAGCTCAGAGCCGGCTATGCTCCTGAACTGACAGGGAAGGTGGTTTCAATGTTTCTGCTGATCAGGTTTGTCAACCAGTAGGAGAACAAAGTCAGCCTGTTTAGAAGGAACCCCATGGTAACTATGAAACTCTCACAGTGGGGACAAAGAAGTCACACAGAGAAGTAGGAATGCAGTCAGGGAATGGAAAACTGCAGGAGGATTTCAGCTCTGCTCCCCACATCCACCACGCGTTGTGCACTGGGGGTCAACTCTCAGGACAAGTTTGGGTGACTTCAGAAGGTTAAAGAGCCCTGGCTGTTAATCTGCATGGGGTATCTGCAAAGCCTGTAACAATGCCCATCAGCAGCACAAGACCTGGCTGAACTCTCAGCACTACACTAGCCTTAGGCATCGAGCATAGAGCCCTGCCTCCCTACAGCTGCCTCACATTTACTTTCAAAGGTGAATGGGACAGTGTGGTTCAGAAATCCACAGACTTTTAAGCCAGTCCTCATCATTACAAAACCTAGATGCCTGTGCAGTAGGAAGCCTCCCCTTATGTAAGCTTCTTGGGCATTTCCAGAACATTGCTGTCCCCCATCCCCAGTGGTGGCCTGTTACACCAGCTCTGACAGCCACAAAATCAGTACTGATACAGACAATAGCCAGCAAGAGGTTTCAGCTGCATAAATTCCTACAGACTTAGGACCTGTGAATGCCCCTTTTACATAACTCCAAACCTGCAAAAATTGTACAAGGCAGAGCTAGTGGCCGTGAAGTCGAGGAAGTCATAGACTCACTGCTCAAGCAGGGTGGTGCTGCACTAAGCAGTGCACGAACACAGTCCAGTAGCCAATTTCTGCTTTTAGGAGCTCAGAGGGCCACAGAAGGCAAGAGAGTCAACAAAGACATGACAATTCAGTTATTTGCCTATTACTTCCATACATGACAGCAGAAGAGCCAGGACCCAGTACCCAACTAGCACCTACTTAATGAGGCATGCTGGCTTCCGTGGCAACTCAAACCGTACATATAGCATTGCAGTCTTCAGGAGAACACATGCCACCCCCCTGCCAGGTAAGTGCTACATCCCATGGAAAGCCCCAGCAAGGGGCAACAGCAGGCTCACCTATTCCCAGGTGGGTGTTGATAGAAGCGTAACGAGCTGTGCCAGTGAGATTCTTGTTTTCCCGGTAAGGTATGTGCTGGTGGGTCCGGGCATCTCGGTACTTCTTGGCCAAACCAAAATCGATGATGTATACTAGGTTGCCTTTTTTACCAAGCCCCATGAGGAAGTTGTCTGGCTTGACATCCCGGTGGATGAAGTTCTTGGAATGAATGTACTCAATACGGCTAATCTGAAGGGGGACAGCAAAAGAAATAAAATCCAAATTAAACTAATAGAAAAGAAAGATCATTGCAGCTGCATGTATTAAAGATACCCTACCCCATCAAAAAAGGAAAAGGTACCCCTTGCAGAGAACACCAGACGTGGCAGACAAAGAAAAATGATGACCTCCCCACTGTCTGGAGGCAGCAGTATCTGGAGATGGATTTAAACCCTACACACCAGCAGTCCTCAGCCTGGAAAGGTCACGATTAGCACCACAGGGATGTATGGAATTGACTTTCTACATATTAAAACTTTGAGCTTCAGGACTGACGCCAGTCAGCTTTCAAATCTAGCCAGGATGGGAAAGAAGAGGGTCCAGAAGGGTCCGAGGTCTAGGGCACATGCTGTTTACTCAAGATGGGTAGCAATGTCAGTCACTTACCATGCAGGTCAAAGTATCTGTGAATGTAACACATGCACAGATGTGAGGGTGAGCAAAAGAGGAAGGAAGAAGGGACAGAGATCAGAAACACCCAGCAGTGCCTAGGATCCGAGCCTCCAGCTTCATCAAGAAAGAAAAACCTGGCAGCCACTTGCTGCTAAATGAAAAAGCCTGGGATGTAGCATTTCTCGAGCAGAGGGGAAGGGGGGGAGGTATGGAAAAGGAGAGTAGGCACAAATGCTTCAGAGGAAACTCACCATCTGGTCTGCCAGGAGCAGAACTGTCTTGAGACTAAATTTGCGGGAACAGAAGTTGAAGAGATCTTCCAGGCTCGGCCCCAAGAGCTCCATCACCATCACATTATAGTCCCCCTCTGCTCCACACCATTTAATGGAGGGGATACCCACTGGGGAAAAAGAAAGAATAAATAAGCCACAGAACAGAGGAAAACTGCTGCATCCCCTGCTGAGAAGGTTCTACATAATACCAAATCATTTTCTTTCTAAGGCCCTACAGAATAATTTCATTTCAACCACTCCCCCGGCCCCATCTTTTCCCTCCCTATCTCACCTCCTCCTTGCATCATCTTATAGAACTTGCTTTCAATGTGGAGCTGGGGATGCTTGGTTTTGACACATTCCAGTTTGATAGCCACCTCTTCACCAGTTGCAATGTTGGCTCCTGCACAGAGATGAGAGGTAAAATGAAGACTGCACAGACTCCCACTGAAGCTAAACACTTCTAACAAGGCCCATGCAGATGCCAAAACTTCAGGGTAAACCTGAAGGTTTATTCTCTGCAGAAGAAATAAGATTCAGCTTCTTCATACCAAGTTTCCAGTACTGCCATTTGCAGAGACAGGCCCAGAGGAAGGCACGTGACCAGTAAGCCAGCTCTGATCCTTCAGACAGGCTAGGACAACAAGTGCCAGACTTTGTGAGGACAAACTGTATCAGCAGTAACTATCCTGAGTAGAAATTTTAGCTGACCATACTCTTAGCCTCCTGAACACAAGTCAGCCATCCAGGCAGTGATATTGAGTACATATTCCCTAGTAAAAATTACTGGTTTCTTCATGTTCCAGAAGCCACGCATTTCAACAGAGCCAATTAGTTCAGGAGGAGACACTGCTGACATTCCCAGCTACCTCTGGACTCAATACAGACAGTTCACGAATCTCCAGCTTCTCTCTCTCCTGAGGATTTTAATAATGTATTTATCTTTTGCCAATGCAGAAACATTTACTACATCCAAAATTAGAAGAGTGAAAGAAGTAAACTTAATCCAGTAGTGAATTAAGCTACTCAGACGCCTTTTGTTGAAGGTACTGCTAGCAAGTTTGCAATGACACAAAAGCACCTCCCCACACACTTGCCCTCAAAGAGAAATAAGCTTCCAGCCATGAAAGCCAGCACTCTGGTCCTAAAGGGCACTGCCAAAGGAGGAACAGGCTGATCCTTCTCTACTATTAGCAGAAAGGATTCCAGATGTTTCACATCATCCTCAAATGGAAAGAACAAAGATCTGTACACAGGTCACGGGAATGACACTTAAAACTTGCTTCTCTCTCTCCCCACTTCCCATGCACGCCTGGAATACAGAAAAGCTCTCCTGTGTATCAGGAACTGCTAGAAGTTGTACTCAAACGCAAATCAGCAGCTCTAATTCAGAGCAGCTTCTGAGCACTGCTCCAGAACACCCAAGAGGAACACAAGCTGAAGTTGAAGGTGATGTTTTGCAGAAAACCTACGGCATGTTTTGGTAGGCCTGGTGAATTCATGCTTCCTGATTCCTAAGACACTCAAGGTCTTAACAAAACCTCCACAAAGGCAGCTGCTCTATCAAAAAAGGGAAAGTTCATGCATCTAGATTCCTTCTCCCACTGGATACTAAGGTGATCCACCTCCTCCTGAAGGGTTCAGGCACTGCTTGTACACAGAGTTAGCCAAGAGCTCCCTGCTAGCAACAAGACATCATCTAGATATTGCAGCATCAGGTTGAGATAGGCAAGCTGCAAGGAATTAGAGAGGAACAAAAACCATCAGGGCCTGGAGGGACTGATTTACTAAGAAAGATTAAAAGAGCTAAATATGTAATGTAGACAAGAGATACAACTAAGAAGGGTGGGGAGGAAGAATGGGACATGACAACAGTCTGCAAATATTTGAAGGCTGTAAACACTAAGGAGGGTGAGGAATTATTTAGGGTGTTTTGAGAGAGGGGAAGGAGGAGGAGCAATGGGATGAATTTAATAAGGGCTTTTATTCCAGAGCGAGGGGAGAAGAAGGGGAAAAATGGCATCCCAAGTGCTGGAGCTATGTGTCTAAGTGTGATTTTTGGAAAAAGGCTGATATTTTCCACTTAAAAACCTGCTGGCCTACACAACAGGCCTGTGCATTCTCTTCACGCCATGCAGAACCCTTCTTACAAAGATGAAGAGTGGAAGGGGTTAAAAAAAAAAAAAAGAAAAGAAAAGAACAGCAGAAGGTACTGAGACCACAGTACTAACATGGCCATGATTATCTAGCTTTAAATTCGTGTTCAATCACGAGACCTCATTCAGCATGGAAACACCCAGGATACCCAGACAGACAAGAGCATTTCCTTCCTTTCTCTTTCCCTTGCCTTTGTCAAGATTTTCCTCCAAATCCTCAGCAGCAGCTCCCTCATCCCTCCCCTGGGGGATTTTTCCTTCTCCTAGTCCATCTGCTGACACACAAGCAACAATGACTCTTGTTGACTTCTGGCTGCATTAGCATTTTCACTGAATTTACCCCCCAAAGCTGAACAGTGGCAAGATGAATGTGTTCTCATCTCCCCACTGCCCTCCGTATTTAGGAAGATGACAATGCATCCATTTACAAGACTGCTTGCAGGTGGGGGGGGGGGGGAGGGGGGGGGGGGAAGGAGGATGGGGGTGTTATCTGCAAGCATGTAAAGCAGGGAAATGAAAGGGGGTGCAGGTGGGTACGTGGGGAGGGGGTGTTAGATATCATGAAAGCTTAATTCTGCAGAATGCAAGCATGCCACTCAGTGTGGCCTCCAGACCCACAGACTCCATAGCCCAAACGCTTGTGTCAGCCTCTTAGAGGAAGCAGAAATGGTGGCCTAGGATAGCCAAACAAGGATGAATCAGACCTAAAACAGGGTGGTTCTTCACTGAGGGCGCATGCACCTCATACTTGCAGATCAGTCCCCTCCCCACCCCACCCCAACCCTTTAGACTGTTACCTTGGCCATTTTTTGTTCAGAGAACTAGCAAAACATCAAGAATCCAAAGCCAGGGGTCTCTCTGAAGCTTTGTTCAATGCTTTAAATCCCCATACAAATACAAAAGCAACAGTTCCCTGCTCCTTCTCCAGACTGAAGAACCCCAGACAAATACAGCAGAGCCTGCCTAGCTTCAACCAGTCGAGAGACGCATGTAGGATCAGGGATAATTCCTAACATCCACCCCCAGTCTCGCTCCGCTGTGGGGGATGCACAAACACTACTCATTCATCACGAGCTGCTTGAAATGAGGCCCTGGGGACAGAGGATGTCACCTGATAAACAGGATTTTAAGAGCAGAAGCCTCACTGCACGTCTGATACAGCAAACCTTCCGCACTGAGGAGGACAACAGGCTCTCCCTACCACCAGCTTAGCGAGGGAAGAAAGGAGGGCTGAGAGCAGATGGGGGAAGTCAGAGGGCGAGAGAGAGTTAACAGTCCAGGAAACAAAGGAAACTGCTCCCCTCCCATTGAGGAGGAGCCTGCAACCAGGAACTGTCCAAAGCCCTGTCCCAGCATGCTTTGTCTGCGACACAGGCCCACCCCCCCCTTCCTCACCCTCCACCCCAAGGGCTCCTCTGGTGCACCCCAGCCATCTGCATCACAGGCAGCACCGTGGCCAGGCCCCTTCATCAACACCCTGACAAAGTAGCTGCCTCCCAAAAACCCCAAGTCCCTGTGGCTCCTCTAGGTTTTGTTCTCCCAGGGTTTCACTCTCCTTTTCAGAGGTGAGCAGGCTGAGGCCTGCTGCCATCTCGATCCCAATGCCCACCCACCAGATGCAGGGGAACTCCACTCAGCACATATACCCTCAAGGTAGAGCACAAAAGCAAGAAATTGTCATTATCTGAGTATCTGAGCCCCTGATTACGATTAACAAGAGCCCGCCCTTTGTGTGTGTGACCGTGTGGGAATTCTCATTTCTTTCTGCTAAGAAACTCAAAAATGAATCCCAAGGAGCAGAGCACACAGTACCCACAGAAAACAGAAGCACCAATATCCTGAAAAAGAAAAGCTGGGAATAAAGCAGAACACCCAAAATGGCCTTCAGATACAGACAAAACTCATCTGTCTCGGTTCCATCTCCACACTACCATGAAGGGAACCTAGAGGTGGATCTGGTGCAGAAGAGAAATCCTAGTGAATAAGGCTTTGTCTGCAACCAGGCTGTGAGAGGACAGCACGAGCCCAGGCGTCCTCCCAGACACAGCAGCACAGACTGCGAGCCTGATTCCTCCAGGCTGGGGTGTCACCCTGGCTCCAACAAGTCTCACTATCACTGCTTCAAAACAGGCTGGCCTGCACCTCAGCGCACATCACAAGGGCTTTGATACTGCTTTCCAATGAACCCAGACACTCGATGCTCCCCACACTGGGCACTGGAGCTTCCCTTGCTACTTGTGTGGCTTAGCTATGGGCAAGGAGGGGACAACCTCTTCGCATGAGCCACTGCTTTCCCATGTCCCGTTTGTACAGGTGTGCAACCTGCTACATGATGCAGAAATGCAGAATCAGGCCTTCCCACTCAGTGCCTCCCTCCTTTCTCCACGTGTATCCCAAACATTCTGCAAGATCACTGCACTTTTCAGTGCTTTGGAAGGAATCTGGAAGGCTTTGAGCCCAAGCGTAGGCAAAAATGTTGCATCCAGGCTAACAAATCATCACCTTTTGATCCCTAGCACCTGGGCATTGCACATACTGTCATCTGAGACACTAATGGGCCACAGAGGAGTGACAAGCAGGAAGGGCTGCAGTGATTGCATCACAGAGTGGAATTGGGATCCCCGATCCATTATTTATCACCTTTGTTCGTGCTCTGGATAAAGGTGGCAACAAAGCCTGGTACCAGTGATTCCCACAGGGTACTTAATCAAGGGGAGCTGCCAACACCAATCAAGGGAGAATAATAAAGCAAGAGAGAACTGGAGATAAAAAGCCAGAGGTAGAAAACAGGCGATTTACAAAATGAGGCAAAGTGATCTAACTAGAGGCATTCAACGAAAGCAGCTGGGGGAGGGGCAAAGAGATGTTGCAGAACCTGGGAAGAGACCTTGCACAATACAGCTGACAGCACACTAAGGCCAATTCTGCAACGTGATACAATGTTGGTGATGGGGGAAGCCAAGGAGACCCAAAGCTGCCTATGCAGAGGCATCGTGTTACAGACCACTCAAGGGTAGCCCTTCTCTGCCCAGCGCTGGAAATGCTGCACCTAAAACGCTGTGTGGGCTCCAAGCTGCTCAGCAGATGGACAAACTGGGAAAAATTGGAAGAACGGCAACAGTGAAGAGCAGTGGATGTAGTGGAAAGCAAAATACGACTCAACTGAGCAAACAAACAGTCAAGGAGCAGATGATAACCATCTGTAAGTACCGAAAGGGTGCAAAACAAGAAGGGAAAGGGTCTGCAAGCCCACTCTGCCAGCCCAGAGAACTACAGCTTCAAAGGCAATGGTGCAAAGCACGCAAGAGGTGAAGCCGCTTCAAGGCTGGTTTCTCAGGCTGCTGAATAGTCTCACCACTCCAGCGATAATAGAAAACTCAAGAGTTTCACAGGCTTTGTCCATTGACCTCAGGCAGCTCCCAGCTGAGGCTACCCTAGATGATAATTCTAAACCCTACTCCACCCATAATCTACTAGATCTGGGCCCCAGAACTTTAGCCAGGCCAGCCTCCTCCCCAACCTGTTTTATACCTCTCTGTGTTGGGCCTCTCTCCTCCGGGTGCTGGACCATCTCTCCCACTATCAGCCTTCCATCGCTCCATTCCTTTTGCCCCAGAGGAAAGTCCATCTCCTCCCTTTCCACCACCCACTCTGACAGGGTTTATACCCACACACACCCAAGCTGAGAAAAAGTCAACAAGAGAGCTGGAGCAGAGCATGTGACAAATACACTCTCAACTGTACAGAACTAGGCCAGCTTGACCAAACATCACTGTGTCTCCCAACATCTGGGAGGAAAAGCAGAGCTCATCCCACCCACTGTGCCATCAGAGATGGGAAACAACTGCCAGTATTTCACAAAGCTTTCCCCCCCCCCCACCTCCACCATCTCCAATCTTACATGGTGCTAAAAATATCAACGGGCAAATATATATTTCTTTAATGAAACCAAAAATAACGACGCGACTGAGAAAAACAATGGTGCAAGTGGAAGGACACAGACTGACACTCACCTAGGTAAATGTCTCCAAATGAACCACTGCCAATCTTTCTGCCCAGCCGGTATTTGTTCCCCACTCGAAGCTCCATGGTTTAGCTGTGCTGAGAAAAGAAGCACAAGAAAAACACAGGGTCAGAGAAGAAGCAGGAAACGAATCCATGCCCCACGAAAGACTGCAAAATGAACTCATCAACCATACCTAGCACTCAATCCAAAGGCTGCATACAGCTTCTAAATCTCAAAATATTTTGCTTTCTATGCAGCTGCTGTGGAGAAATTCAGGTGCCCATGAACAGAGTGAGCTAGAAACACTGCATAAACATGACCCTTTCAAGAACATCTTCTTTGTTGCCATCACAGAAAAGCAGACTGAACCTCTCTCCCACCACCTTCTTCACAGAGCCGGGGAAGGAAATCTCTAACAATGTGCTTCACACTATAAGGAGTACCTCCCTTCTCGGTAACTTAAAATAAGCAACACCAAAGCACTCCTAAACCCATGGGACACCAGGAGGGACAGGCACACGGCTTTTAAGAAAGAACTCCCACTAGCCTAGCACTACACCAGCACCACAGCTGCGACAACACACAGGAACCAAGGACTGTGAGACAGACTTACAGACCGCCAGGAGCAAGCGACTCCATCACCCCTAGGCAGAGGCTGGGGCAGCAGGAGACACCACACAAGAGTGAGCTCCACGAGAGGCAGGCTGGGAGGAGGATGGCTATTTGCTTATCTCCACGCACCTCTGCTGATGCGATCACAGCCTCCACGCCTATGCTACCCACCCAGGTGTGCTGGCTGCTTGTTTGCAGCCTTCCCTCGGCCTTTTGCCCCAGGTGATCAGCTCACCCTTTGACCTGCTACACCCGATTAACATAGCCAGCCTCAGCCTACTCACCCCACAGAGAAAACCAAGAAGGCAGGAGGCTCTCAACCACACAGCTTGTTCCCCATCCCACCCCAGCCAATCCTTTGTCAGCAAACAGCCCCATTCTGGTGGGCCTCTTTTCCCTCCTCAATTCCATGACCATCAACTCGTTCTAAGAACTAAGCCAACGAGCACAGCTCCTCTCAGAGGCATTTGCCACACTCTTGATTTATGCAATGCCACAGCATTAGCGTACAGAACGCAGACACAGAGTCTGTTGGGGACAGGAAAGGTGAGGAATGATTCATGTTTTTCACAAGTAGGTGAGAGGAACTTTCCCTTGCTGCAGCTAGATGGGAAGGAGGCATCACCGAAGAAAAAGAGAAAGGTGGGAAGAAGAAATGGCTCTGAGAAGCACATACAAAATAATCCTAGCTACAGGATTCTGGGCATATCATAAACCCCAAGCTGCCCCAGGAGGTGGGATTACAGGAAAAGGAAGGGACAAGCTACAGGGATGTCCTGGAAAACAATCCTAATCAAGGCATTCAGGGGACACTGAAAACCCTGAAACCAGGCACAAAGCACTCCAAGGTAAAGTCTCCTCGCCTTTAAGGAGCACAAAACCCCATGGTTATTTCTGACTTTCTTACTAGGAGGAATGCAGACAGTGCCTTGGGAGCCATGCTGGGAGGCAGGAGGGCCTGGGTGAGGGCACAGCGAGCAGACATGGTTTCCAACTGCTGCCTGCTGTTCCACATCACCACGTTAACATACATCCAACTTGCTTGCCTTCCTACACCAGCTAAGGATCAAAGGTCCAGGTTCCCAGGAACCCAAACATCACGACAGCTCCCCGATCTAGCCACAGATCCCAGCAGGGTCCCGCTATACCATAGTCCAACCCTTCTGGGACACTCAGGAGCCAGGTTGAAGAGGGCTCTCCACACGGCCAGGCTGCAGGCCTTCTGCCTGATTGAGCAACAGGCTCCAAAGGGGAATCTAAAAAATGCTTCAGGGTGAGGGGGTGGGAGCAGGGAGTGGGATAATAGAGTGAAAAATCACGGCCGCACAGCTGTCACTCCGCCTTATCTCCCCCCCAGCCCTACACAAGTGTGCTTAGGGAACACAGGGCAGGAGGATGATGGCTAGAGTGTGGCCACGGGGATTTATGGTATGGGGGCACAACACCCCCAGCAGCAACTGCTCCAGGAGTCCCAACATCCACCACGTTTGCTGGCCGCCTCCCTCTCCACACTCATACCCCCATCCACGGTTCCTGCCCTTATCTTGTCTTCCAGTCTACTATTAGAGAATGAAGATCCCGCATATACGATTATGTGATATTTAAAAAATTACATCACTCGATGTATTATTTATAGACGCGTACAACTAGAAGTCCCCATCCCCCCGTCCTCCCACCCCAGCAGACCTGACCCCTCCGGCCAAAGCAGTGCTCTCAGGGCTGAGGGTTCCTTAACCCATTGCATTTTCCACGCGGGATTAACACCACATAACCTCAAAGCAAAGCGTGTGCTCACGTTAATATCCACCTCACACCTACAGCATACTACAAATACTACACGTCGCTCCCCACACACACAAGACACACACACACACCATTTTGCACCGGGGCCCTTTTATATAAGATAAAATACCCACGTACATCATACACAAAGGCCATTATATAAAGGCAGGATAGAGCCGGTCTTGGGGCCGTGTGTCCGACGCCAGCCATTTCACAGGGCACAGCGTCACCTCGGCCCCACACCTGGGCAGTGGGGACAGTGGGGGACACGAAGGCCACACAGCACGGAGTTTGGCAGCCACGTAATGGAGGCTGCGAGGGGAAGTGGGAGAGCGGGAGGGTGCTGTGCCCGTAAGGGCTGTGCAGGGCTTTTATTTCCTTGCGTGTGTGTGTGTGTGTGTGTGTGTGTGTGTAGGGGATAAAGGAAGGGGTTGGCAAAACAGTCGTCTGAAACGGGTTTTTAATAAGCGTAATTAAAAAAAAGGAAAAAAAAAAACCGGTAAAAAGAGAAAAATACGGCATTCTGATGGAAACGGGAGACGGCGAGCAGCCCCCTCCCCTCCCTAAGCCCCTTCACACACTTACAAAGAGAGGGTCTGGCAGATGGAAGGGAAATAATAATAACAATAATAATAATAAGACGCGAAGCGCTGAAGACCACCTTTTCGTTAGAAATAGCCACAAACAGGAAAAACAAGGGGGGGGGGGGGGTAAAGGAATAAAATAAATAAATCTCTCCTGATACCCCCACCCCCTACAGGCACAACACGGCCCTACCCGGGCTGTATTTTCCGGGTAGATCACACAAAGCGACCACCACCAAAACGGCGGCCAACTTCCCGGCCCCCCCCGACCCCCACCCCGAGCCCACCGCGGTCACCCCGACAGCCCGAGCCTTCCCCCCCACCCGTCCCTACGACGGCCGGGCCCCGGGAGCGGGCAGCCCCGAGGGAGAGCAGGAGAAAGGGGAAAAGGTGGGAGAAGGGGGGAAGGCAGCCCCCTCCCCGCGCCCCACAAAGGGCCTTTTGTCCCCGCTGCCCCCCAGCCCGGCGCATCGCGCCCTGCCCTCCCCTCCCCCGCCCCTCCTTCCTTCCTTCCTTCCCTCCCTCCCTCTCTCCCTCCCTCCCTCCGCGCACACAAAGAGCCGGAGGGGCCGCCTTTCCCCCGGGGTTTGTGCCCCAAGATGGAGGCCGGCTCCCCCCATACCCACCCTGGAGGGAAGGGGGCCGTGTGGGGCTGCTGCTCCGCCGGCTGTCAGGGGGCCAGGCGGCCGCGGCGGGGAGGATGACGGAGGATTGGGGAGGGCTGGCGGCGGCCGTGCCCGGCGCGTCCCTCCTTCGCTCGGCTCAGCGCGGCGCGGCGCTGCCTGCCGCCTCCCGCCCGCTCGCCGTCCCCTCCAGCCGGCGTGTGCTCGGCACAGCCCGGCGCTCACCCAGTTTCCATTGAGCCCGGAGCCAAACCCACTGATGTCACCCAGCGCAGCCCCGGCCCTCCTCCTCCTCCTCCTCCTCCCTCCCGCCGTTAAAGGCGCAACCGCTCCTCCATCCGCCGTTCCCTCAACCCGGGCTTCAGGCGGCCGCGCTCTCGCCTATCGGTGCTCGGCTGTGGGGAGCCCCACGGCCTCCCCGTTTCCTCGCGCAGCTGTGGTGCTGGAAATTAAAATATAATCGAGCTCTGCGTGTGCAGCCCCACACTTGGCAACCTCTGTGCCACCAAGCGTGGCGGGCCCTGTGAGGACGCGGGGTAGTGGTGTCACGTCCTGGGGTGTGAGGGCAGCAGGCAACCACGACCACGGGCAGTGTGGCCCACACCGAGCCCCACACACGATGGCTCTTTGCACAGGAGGTGCCATCAGGATAACCCAGAATACAATCGTCCGTTCCTCTTCTCGCTGTCCCCCCAGGGAGACGCAGCCCTCGGGGGTGAAATCGTGAAGCTTGAGCACGGACACTTCAGCCGCCTTTATTTTAATCATTTAGGGCTTAAAATAATAAGTCCTTAATTAGAAACGTTGCCTTAATTGAATTGTAATCAAGTTTTTAGTGCTGTCAGCCCAGCTAAGCATGTGATCTGATAACACCCACCTCCTCTCCAAGCATTGCCTGGTTACACCTCTTCTTCTGGACAGATGCATACTGGGGAGCCTGGGCCAGGGGCTGGGGGGTACTGGTGGATGGCAGCTGGGCATGAGCCAGCAGCATGCCCTCTCATCCCAGAAAGCCAACCATACCCTGGGCTGCATCCAAAGTAGCATGGCCAGCAGGGAAAGGGAGGTGATCCTGTCCCTGGAGGCATCCAAGGTCAGGCTGAAAGGGGCTGTGAGCACCATGATCGAGCTGTAGGTGCTCCTGTTCATTGCAGAGGAGCCGGACCTGATGGCCTTTAAGGGTCCTTTCCAACTCAAATGATTCTATGGAGACAGCACTGCTGCTGGTCTGGGTGTGCAGAGGACGGGCTGCACAGGGTGGTTATGTTCGCAGGCCCTTTGGGGTCTGTTATCACAGGAATATCCTTGGGAAGCCCCTGGTACTCACACTGTAGCCACGGGCCATGGGCTGAGTCTCATAGAAGCCCTGCCCTGCTCTGCTGGGTGCCTGGAGTGGTTGGAAAGGTGTATGATTTTCCATGAGCAGGGAGCTGGAGCACTTAGCGAAACGCATGGGTAAACTGAAGCCTTCCCCAGGGAAAACTGAGCCCCAGTGACCTGGCAGACCTCAGTGTGCTGCCAGACCACATTTGGCAGCTCTGGCTGGCCCGCAGAGAGCAGATTCCTGTTTCATCTGCTACCCAGGGAAGGACGTGCTGCTTCAAAGACCACAGCCATGTCTTCACTGAGACGTACCCACCCTAGGAACCCACAGCTTGATGCATCCAGCAGAGCAGACCTCCAGCAGCCCCAGGGTCCCTGTGGTTATTTCCAAACCAGGCCAAGGCCACCTCTGCCCATCTCACCCAAGTTACCCTGGGCTGCACCTCGACTGCCCTCCTCCTGTACCTGGTGTAACGTAGGCACGGGGTCAGCGGTGTGTCGTGAGAACCACAAGATTTACTTTATTATGCTCAAAATGCTATGCAAGGGCAGCACTAACACTGCAAAATCCTCAGACCCAAAATGTGCTAAAAGAGGAAGGATATGGATTATGGTGCAGACTGTATAAGACCACATGCATTTCTTGTTCCGGGATTCCTGCCCAGTTTGGCTGGTGATCATTTAAGGGTCAGCTGTCTGGTATTCTGTTCTCTCCTTGTCACTCATAGCATTAACACACAGTTTAATAACTTCAGAATATTCACCCCTTACTCTAAAAGCAATGCTTAATGTTCACGAGGTCTCTTCACAGGGCACACACTTTGATTTCTCATGGATTTACCTTCTTGGAACACGCATAGAAAGCATGCAGCATTTTAGGGAGGACCCAGCATCCTGGAGGTAAGGTCAGAAGCAGCCTGCCATGTGAGGATACTGATCTGAGTGGTGAGCTTTGCCAGAGCGCTCTGCTTTTTGAAGCCTTTCGTACAGTCAAGTGTCAGTCCCCATTCACATGCAGCAGGGAGCAATAAATACTGCTGCAAATGAGACATCAGGATCCCAGGATAGTGTGAGGCTAAAAACAAAGTGAAATGCCAAAATAAATAAAACATAGCTAATAGCTACCTCTGGAAAGGTTGCTGTGGGTGACTCTCTCAGCATCAGGTAGGAAATCCGCGGCAGGGGCAGCGATCCAGGCCAGCGCACAACTGTCTCAGCAATGAGTCACTCCTTTTCCTTCACACTTTTGCAAAAAATAAAAAATAAATGGTGCTGAGGCCCTGGCAAGGAGACTCCTGGATGACACAGCCCGGACTCACCCAGAGCACCGTCTAACCTGCGTGCTGCAGGTGTCCCATGGAAAATAAATCTGTGGCCATGTAATTAAAGGCTTTGTCGTAACTCATATGCATGAGGACGTTGAAGGGCAGCTGTGCAGACGACCTTGGTGCTGCCGTTCCTCAGTGATGGGAGAACTATATTTTGATATAACAGGGAAAACAGTGGCCTGCCGACCCCAGCAAGGGCTGGTGGGAGGTGAGACACAATGCTGGCTGCCGTTTGGGCCCACGTAGCAGGATCAGCTCTTGCTCGAGTGCTGCAGAAACCTGGTCCCAGCTAAACATGTTGACACCTCTGTCCTCTTTACTCCTGGTGAACTCTCAGAGCTTTCCCCATTTTGGCCTCTTCTCTTTCCATTACCCCTATCTGTCACTGCAACACCCACAAACAGTCTGGTTCCTGTCATTCTGCTCAGCTGATCCAAGTCACCTCACAGCTCCCAGGTGATCCCCCCTTGCCCAACCAGTCCCATCCTCTCCAACTCCCTGCCTCATTTGCTTTTCCCCAGATTTTCCATCCCTTCCCTGTTCCTTTCCCTTTGGGTTTTGTCCCCTCCCTATTCAAATCAAGCCTTTTTTCCTACGGACTTCCCAGCAGCTAAAAGAGGGGCAATGAGGAGCGCAGGGCCAAAGGAGATAATCATAGAATGGCTTGGGTTGGAAGGGACCTCAAAGATCAACCTGGCCTTGCACACCTCAAGGGATGGGGCATCCAGAACTTCTCTGGGCCCATCCAGAGAAGACCAGGAGACTCCAGCGTGGTGCTGACACAGAGCAGCAGTTAACACTTCAGAAAGCCCCACTGGGGAAGCCCTGATCCTCCAGGATAAGGCCTGCAGCTGTCATGCCACCTTGGAAGCCACTGAGGGCTGAGAAGGTCCACAGAGGTTGGGAAGCTGTGACAAACCCTCCTCCACCTCTTAACCTGTAACAAAGCCATATAATTTGTCCAAACCAGTGGGGGAGAGAAGCAGTGTCTCACAGGACTGGCAAAACAAAGCCTCCGTGACACAAAGATTATCCTCCTGCCCAAGGCCAAGCCCTTGCTTGAAGCCCAGAAGACCTAGTGCTTTCATGCCCTGGGCCAGATCATGTGCGCATCCTCTAGCCCGGCAGACATTGGGGTGGGCCAGTATTTCCAGAACAAACTAAATAAACATGCCTGATTCAAGCGGAGGCAATCACTCACTACCAAAAGTTTCTGTTCTGTTGGTGAAACTTTGACAAAGTTACAAGCTAGTGAAAACAGGGTCTTAAAAGGGGAAGTGTCGGCAACCTTAATAATAGGAGCAGCTCCTGGCCACACCTATAATTAAGGGCCTTTATTGTTTTTTTCCATACAGCTCTCCTTTTTTTATCCTTGTGGCATTCCCACTTCTGTCAGCCACCCACACAGGCCTGCTTTGTTTAAAAAATAAAAAATAAAAGCCACAATCAAGTGGGAAAAACAAACAAACGAGCATTCGGGTGCACCCTTGGGGCTGTATGAGGGCACAGGGGTACAGTACAGGGACAGGGCTCAGTCTGCAGCATCTTGTTTGAAGATGTGTAGCCTCATCCTCCAACCCTCATGTTTTTTGGAGAAAAGGAGCTGAATGGATCTTTATCTCTGGGTTCCGATCCCATGGCAGAGCCGTCCGCTGGGGCAGCCCTATCCTGTTGTCCCAGAGGCAGGCTGCTGCCCCCTTTTCCACACAATACTGGGGTAGCTTTGCGCACAGCCTCTGGTGGGAAGATGTGCAGCTCATGGAGAAGGGATTTAGCCCTGATCCTGGGGCTCTGAGGTGCAGCCCTCTCTCTATCTCTCTTAGGAATGAGGGGACAAAAGTCCTGAGGAGCCGTGTTCACCCCTGTAGGATGATTTTCAGGTCAGACCAAGTGCAGATGGACAGGAGGTAGTCGGGCTGTGAAATGATTTGTGTTTGGGAAGCTGGTTGGAGGAGAGGCTGAGTGCAGCAATGAAGGGCAGAGGAGGTCCCTGGTGACAGGAGAAAAGCAGATAGTGCATTCTTCAAAAAAAAAAAAAAAAAATACCAAGAAGTTGATCCTGGGAACTGCAGGTTGATCACACTCATTCGGTCCCCAAACCACGTGCTCTTGGAATGCATCTCCAGGCACACAAAGAAGAGGGTGACAGTTGTCAGTGTGGCTTTACCAAAGGTGAATCACATCTGGCCAACATGATCTTCTGTGATAAAACAACCGTCTCTGTGAGTGAGAGGAGAGCAGTGGAAGTCATATACCTTGGACCCAGCCTGGCTTTCAGTGCCATCTTCCATCATGTTCCTTTGTCCAAAGAAGGCTGTTGTGGTCTTTTGGTTGGACAAAAAGCTGGGTGAAAACTGGCTGGCTGTCAGGAGTCAGTGGTTAAGAAGTATCTAGAGGACCTAATGTTTCACTTGGGTGTCAGTGACCTGGAGGAGGTGATAGAGTGCTCTCCCACCAAGCTGGCAGGTGTCATAGGAGCCTCATGGCAACATGCTGGCAGCTGGAGACATTTGTTTCCTTTGGTGTACAGGGAGGTGGTAGGTCCTGGTCCAGCTGCTCCTCCTCAGACAGGGTGTCGGACATCTCCAGGTCTTTGTAAAATGGTTCCTAAGCATTGTCTTTGAGCTCCAACGCATGCCTGGCCAACCTCTTGGCGTATATTCTGCTTTTGTCATCTTTCACTGCGCAGTGGTTGCGGGGATTGAATGAGAATGGGATGGGCCCATCTGAGTCCCCCAGCTGAGTGTCACCCAAACTCATGCACAGGGTTGGAGGATGTGCCAAGGGACAGGTGCACCTGAGCTCATCATTGTCACTGTCATCATCATCCTCTTCCTCTTTCAGGCTCTGGCACCCAGTGCAGGCTGATGTGCGGAATCAAACTCTTTGACCCACGTAGAGTTATAAAGCAGGTATGTTTCATGTGGTGCTGGGTGCGAGGGGGATGTCTCCTGCCTATCTTACACACAGAGAAAAGCAGTGACTACAAATTTATAGCCTTAGCATATACATATTTATCACTTTTCCAGTAGATTGGTGACATATACACTGGGTGTACCCCCTTCTGCTTTGAATGTGGGAGGGTCTCTGGTCCCATTTGGTGGTCCCTGGATGAACGCTTATTGCAAAACCTTTAGGGTGTTGCATTGTGTTGCAACAGCAACTCTGCCTCCCTGTCTTCACGGGCCTCCCCCACATTGAGTTGCAGACAGCAGCTCTACTTATCCTCACTAGTCCTCAAGGACCTCACTTTCCTATGGTTTCTGTGTAACTTCCTAAAGTTTGTGCAAACTAGAAAGGCCTAGTTCAACAGATCTACAGTTTCCTTGATTCAAGGCCCTGTCCGTGCTCTCAGAGATGCTGAGTGGCCATAGCATGATTTCAGGATGGAAAACAGGAGGATGCAGCCTGACCTCAGCCGGGGTCAGGTGAGACAATGACAAAGCCTTCTGCAGCCTCAGTGACACAGTGCAGGGAGCAGCATGTCGTGAAGGGCCCCCTTTGCTCCATGACATCGCCATGCTGCCTCTGAGGTCGTGACCAGGGAGCAAGGAACCGGTTGGACTAGGTGACCTTAGAGGTCTTTTCTAACTTTAACAACTCTGTGATTCTGTAAGGTGAAAGATGACACATCCAGTATGGATATTAAGAAAATATTTCTGTTCCTGTGGAATCCAACATGGGAAAAATTTGCCCAGAGTGGCTGTGCTGCCTACATGTCTCTATTCTCGGAGGACTGCAAGAACAGATAAAACCCTGAGCAATCTCCCCTGACCTCCATGCTGACCCTGCTTGGAGCAGGATGCAGGACACGCACTGTCCTCAGGTTTCTTTCCACCTGAATTATCCCTCAGCCCTACAATGCTCAGCGCCCATCTTCCCAGGGCACGTTCAGCATGGGCGAGGAGGTGCATGCGTGTGTGTCTGGTTTGAGCAGCAAGCGTGCAGGGCAGCATCCCAGTGACCCCATCCCAGTGACCCCACGGAGCGCGTTGGCGATGTAAGCCTGCTGCACACGGTGAAGATCCCCCCTGTGCTGGGGGGAGCGCAGCGCTGACGCCAGCCCGTGATTCACAGCAGCGCAAAGTGGTGGCGAGTGAGGAGCTGACAGTGTGTGAGTGAGTCCCATGCGTCTGGGGGGGCGGTGCGGGCGGTTATGAAACCAGCTTGCCCAGTCACAGTAATTCATGCACTGCTGTGGGAGGGATGGGAGAGATAAACAACGCGCCGGGAGATGGGAGGGCAGGGAGGATGGCTTAAAATGCAGCTTCCCGGCATGCCCTGCTGGATTAGTTCAGCATCTCAGCCCAGCTCCTCTGTGATTCTTATGCAAGGGGTTTCTCTGGAAGGGACAGCCTGTCCTTGCTAGCCGAGCACCAGGCACGGGGCACTGACTAACAAAAGGCCATCTCACCACATGTCCCATGCAGCAGCTGGGCTGGGGATAGACGTTTTATTGCTTGCTTTCTGCGCAGTGTGATTCAACCAGGAGAAGCACCCCAAACACCGACAGCTCCAGCACAGGGTTCACCTTGCACTGTGCCATTGCTCTTGGGTGGCTGATGCACCAGTGTGTGCTCTGAACATGCTGGTTTCTGTCTGTGAAGCTCCAGGTGGGGTATTTTGGTGGAGATCTGGAGACTGAGTTGTCTGCTGGGATCAGGCACTGTGCTTGATCCTCCAGAGCTGCTGCAGGCAGCAGTACGAATGAGATGGGAGCTATATACACGCCCAGGGAGGTACAACATCCTAACCAGGTCTTCACTGCAGGATGGACTCTTCTAGGAACTGTTTCTGATTTATGGCTCCCAACCTTCCCAGCTACACAGAGGTGACAAGTTAAACCCACAGAGACACAGAGAGCCCACTGCTGGGTGAGCAGCTGGTCACCTGCCAGTAGCAATTTCAAGCTCCTTGCCTTCTCAGTTGCAATTGCTTTGGTGACGGCACCGTATCCTCCTGCAGCTGACGACTTCGGTGACTGCAGCGCTGGGACATCCAAACAACTCTATCCATGTGCTGCCACTGGGATTCCCAAATATTACCAGGTCCCAGGTCTCAAGACACGCTATTTCAAATCAGGGGCCGCACCAAAATAATCCAGCTAATTTCAGAGGCCAAAAAAACTTTGAAAGCTCACATATCCAATGTCTCACAGACTATTTCGGGATGGTGTTTGTGTTCATCCCGCATTTCTTTGAAGGCACCAGGGCAATGAAATCACATCACTTCACTCAGCAACGCGCATTTCCTTTTCCCACGCTGCTTGCTTTTGGGCAGCTGCAGGTCTGTGTGCCTGGAGCCACAGCTGCCTGGAGAGCAGAGGGATTGCCCCCACTGGATGCTTCCTCCTGGAGGAGACGTGTTCAAAGGTAAGGAAAGGGTGAGTGGCCCATTGACTGCTCTGCTCTCATTGCTTTTTCCCAAGAAATGAGATAAATACAGGAGGAAAGACTCCATGGGTTTTGCAAGCCAGGCTATCATTACCTTGTGTCCCAAGGCGATACGGAAAGGTCGGGTGCCAGAATATCTCCCAGGGCACTGCAAACCCTCTGCCTGCAAGCTGTGCTTCATACTGGCCAGGACATGTCCCAGTGGGGCATTTCTCCACTTCCACACCATTTTAATGCCTGCCTGGGGCAGGGAAAAGACAGCTGCTGTAGCAGCACAACCCTACTACAGCATAGGTTGTATGTGCCGCACTAAGGGGCTATAATAGTGAAAAAGTGGAGAGGAATCCTATATGTTAAACATCTGCACCAGCCAGGTTGCAGAGGTGACAACTGAAGGGACAGGCAGGCAGCAGGACAGTAACCAAATGACCTGTCTCTGAACTCAGATATTCCCTGTGCAACTTCCCGGATTGGCGTAGATTTGTGCAGAGAAGAAATCGAAGTGTCAGTACATATCTGAACTGCTTTCAAAGCCAGTAGCTGCTTCCTGAAAGCTGCTGAGGTTTTGCAGAGCTGATAGTTGATAGCATGGCATGAAAAGCCCTGACCCCTCCGTCATTCACCCTGAACTTTACCGTGGGCTGAAGGTCCAGGTTGGGAAAACATGGGCAGACCGGTGCCTGTCCCTCCAGAGCTATCACTGTCTGCGGAACAGGAAGGGAAATATTTCCATCCTTGACCTCCAGCTTGCAGTCGTCCCCGCACCCCATTTCTGCACCGTATCCCCAGCCCTGCTGAGCCTGCAGCTGCTCGGGGAGCTCGGAGGCAGCGCTGCGAGGCTCGCTGCCATCCCTAGGTGGTGCTCTGAGGACAGGCAAGGACCGGGCTCCTCGGGATGTGTGTGCCACGGCACTCCGGAGCTGAGTCCCGCAGCTCACCGAGGGGCCGGGGGTGCAGCAGCCCCCAGCCGGGTCCCCAGGGCTGGGCACAGCTCCTCCAGCAGCTCGTTCCCACCTCAGCCCCTCTGGTTTTTAGCCCCCATTCCAGGCAGCCTCACACTGAGAGACACCCACAGGTCTCCTGCCCACGCTCTGCCATCCCCCAGCCTGCTTAGTGCTCCCCAAGCAATGTGCTCAGCTCCCCCCAGCCCCACACGCTGTCTTTTTCCACCTCTCCCCCTCCTGCACAGCCCACATCGTCTGTCCCAGCTACAGCACAGTTCTGGGGCTGCAGGGCTTTTCCAATAGCAGCGCTTCCATTAGGGCCCAGCTCTGCAATTCACCCCAGGCAATGGCAAAATTCCCATTGACTTAGCAGGGGCAGGAGCAAGCCCTTAATGGCCTGGGAAGAAGCAGAAGAGGCATTTTGCTGAGCAGAGGTCATGAGCCTGCATGCAGCCGGCTGCTCATCATTCTGGGGCAACAGCAAAGCCAAGCTGATTGCAAAAAAAAGCCCCACTTTTGTTTGGAAGCACAAATGTTATCAACATGATTTCCTGATCACAGAAATTCAAACCCATTTTCTCCCTTATTATCGTGTTCCTTGGACATATTTTTAGCCGCTGCGTGTATCAAAATGTTTTGCTGAGCAAATTTTGGGTGAGTTGAAAGGTGCCAATGATGGTCTCTTTTCAAAAGGGCTGGCTGAAAGTGTCACCAAAAATAAAACATGAAACAAGTCTCTCAAGTGTCATCAAAAACAACGACTGTTCAGTTGGAAGCTGGCAGGAGTGAAAGCGGTATAGTTAGCTGTCATGGGGTGCCGGATCTGAGCCAGTGCCTGGATCCTATTCATAGGGCAAAAAGTCCTTTTTCTTTCTGATATTGGAATAGTTTTCAACAGAAGTCAGATCTCAACAAGTGCTGGAGATACACTCCCTCCATCAGGTCCTGCAGGAGGGAGGGAACACGTGGAGGTGTCTTCTATGGACCAGAAGTGTCATCTCCCTGGAAGGAGGTGCTCCACATATCATACACAGCTGCACTCTGGCCAAAATCCCAGCTGGATTTCAGGCTAGCGGAGCTGATTTGCAGATCCACACAGCAGTGTCCAGTCTTCTTTATGATAGCTTTCCATGGTGGATTCATAGAATCATTAGGGATGTAAGATACCTGGTCCAACCATCAGCCTGTCCCCACCGTGCCCACTGTCCATGTCCTCAGTGCCACATCCACACGGTTCTGGAGCACCTCCAGGGACAGTGACCCCACCACCTCCCTGTGCAGCCTGTGCCACTGCAGCACTGCTCCTTCTGAGAAGAAATTCTCCCTTATACCCAGCCTTCTCTCTCGGTGATTTTTCATGGGCCGCACAAAGAAGTCCCCAGCATCCAAGTGTATACAGGCACTTGTTGAGATGTATGCTGCTGTTGCACATGGTTTGTGTGCACATTACTGAGTGTTTAGGGCTTATTGAGTGGCATAGGATGGTTTATGCCTGCACGTGTGACATATGTGTGTAGGTACATTCAGGGGATATTCAGGCATGAGCAATTTGCGATTGGAGCGTGGAGGTGTAGAAGCACAGGTACTGAAGGATGTACATACCTCTAAGCATTGGCAAAGTGGGAGAAATCTCCCCTAGATGTCCTCATGGAGTACATCTCCTCACAGAACAGACTCACAGCAAGTAGTAAGCCGTGGGATGTCACCCTCACACACCTCCAAAGGATGCTGCACTTCTGTGAGGTGTGCCCAGCCATGCTCCCTTCTTTGGGGCCACTACCTCTCAGTCTGTGTCCTGCGTGTCTGTGTCCTCACATGCAGAGTCCTTCCCTCTCGGTCCATTAGTTTGTTTCCACTGCCATGGCCAGCGACAGACACCCAGCTCTGACAGCTATATTGAAAGCCAGGTCAATACTGGCCTCTGTTTATTCCCTCTGGGGGAAAATAAATAAGTAATAGCAGGAGGAAGGAGGGAGGGACATTTTTAATCAGCAGTGGGGAGAGGAGGTGGGACACGAATGAATGTAGAAAAACAAGGCTGCACGTCAAGTCATAGGTAGGAAAAGCCAAGAGGTGGCCAGGAGGTGATTCTCTTGAGGTGGCCATGTCTGTATCCATATCTATCTTGTCGCACTGTCCCTATTCCCTCCTAAATACTCTCCCACATCATCACATTTTTCATTGTTCTTCCCTTCCCTTCCCTTTTTCCCTGCCTGTGGTTCCCACTCCTCCCTCACTTCTTCTGTCTCCTTCCCTCCCCTTTTGTTTCTTCCCCTCTTCCTATTGCTCCTTTTGCTAAACCCAAACTGTTGTCAAGACATTGTTTTTCTTCTCTGTAGATCAGGGATTAGACGGAACATCACTTATTCAACCATTCCCCCAACACCACATCTGCCAGGTGTGCAGAGCAACCTTTTGAGCTACCCAATTATTTTCCCATCTTCACGTCATTTAGTTTGAGTGAGTGACTCTGATGCTCCTATAGAGAAAGACTCACTTAGTTTTGGTGTCTTCTGTGAAACAACAGAGACGTGGTGTTAGGTGTAGCTCTGGCTCTGAGGTACCAAAGGTGAAGCCTCCAGGCATCAAACCCATACAAACACCATCAAACACCAGCACTAATAACACTCATCAGTCTCTGCACCAGGCTGCAGCCTTCGGTTCTCCTTTGTTTCCAAACCTCCCCCTGGGATATTAGACTTTATTAAAAATAAATAGTTACAAATTCCGTTTTACAGCTGATGGCAGCAGGGAGAAGACTGGAAGAGGTGGAAGGAGCAAGTGGGGGGCCTGCTGTCCCATCAGGTCACTGCCAGCCCTGGCACAGTGGCCAGGTGTGTGAGCACAGGGCCCTGCCCCGCTGCCAGGCCTTCCAGGAAAGAAGCAGAACTTGGTCTGGGGAGGAGTGGTAGAACCCAGGCTGAGTCTGTGGGGCCGAGCTGCTGCTGGAGGTGACGGGTGCCACAAGGAGAGTGCAGAGCGGGCTACGTGCAGTGTCCTTCTCTCCCAGCTTGGCATTTACGGTGGAAGAATATGGATTTCAGTTCTCGATCTGTTTTATATACAAAGAAAGTCAAGTGCAACAAGCAATAAACATGCAAGCAAACCCCTATCTCCAGAGAATCCCGCACTCCCTCTAGGAGTCCTAAAATCCCCTGTCCCTTCTCACTGGGTCAGGACTTATGTATCACTCCTCTCCTTCTGAGAGCCGTGGCTATTGACAGCCGTGGGCCTGCAAATATTGAAAGAGGCAGAAAGTGCCGTTGTCTCAGCTGCAGAGACAATTGAGCGGGTACAGTCTCTCCGTTGAGGGCACAGGCTCCTGTCACCTACCCAGAGATGGGAATCCAACCATGCTGCTCTCCTGTCCCTGGACAGGTCCTCACGCAAGCTGCACTGTCTGGAAGAATGGTGTATTCTCACTCCTCATCCAGGGGGTATAACTTCATGGGAAAGAGAATATATCGGAGTATCTCCAGGCCTCGGTGTACTCAGGTGCTGACAGGCGGTCACAGGAGGCGTTTTTTGGTGGGCAAGGGTCTTATCCAGCTACGTATGGGTGCAGAACGGAGGAGGAGGAGGAGGTGGATAATGGGTGTATAACAGGGAGGCTGAAGGGATTAGATGGCTGACTCCCTGCGGTATGAGATGGTATCCAAGGGCAAAGTGGCCTGGAGCCGCTCCAGGTCCAGGTGGCTTCCAAAATCCATCATCTGAATGACGCCTCCTTCTTCCTTGGTGCTGCCACCTAATGCTACACCCACTTCATCATCATCTTCATCTTCATCTTGACTGACTAGAGCGAGCTCATTCTCATAGCAGAAGGCACTGGGAGGTGGGGGAGAAGGTAGGATAGTCATCTTGCTTTCTTGCAGCTCCCGAGCTGAGCAGCAGGGTGTGCCAGCTACCTCGTAGGTCTTGTGAAAGCGCGAATAATCCACTTTGTAGTGATTCTTCTCCTCAAACACAACTGGTTCAAAGCGGTGACCCCAAAGGATTTCGCTGGCGAGGTAAGAGCTCCGTGCCTGTGTGGTCATGGCTGTGGCTTCCACCATCCCTTCCAGGATAACAACAATCTCAAAGTTCTCTGTCTCCAGCTCCTCCTTCCCAATCCCATAGAGTGGGCTCTCCTCATCAATCTCATGAACAATAATAATGGGTGAAACCAAAAATATACGATCGAGGCCCACATCATAGCCCACATTGAGGTCCCGCTGGTCCAGGGGGAGGTACTCCCCTTCCTCTGTCATGTAGGGTTTGATGAGCTGGGCGCGAACGTGGGCCTCCACGATGTGGCTCCTCCTCAGGTTGCCCACTCTCCACATGAGGCACAGTTTGCCATCCCGCACGGAGATGACCGCATGGTGACTGAAGAGGAGGGTCTGGGCCCGCTTCTTGGGCCTCGCCATCTTGGCCATGATGGTGCCGATCATGAAGGAGTCTATAACACAGCCCACAATGGACTGGACCACGACAGCCATGATGGCCAGTGGACACTCCTCAGTCACGCAGCGAAAGCCGTACCCAATGGTTGTCTGTGTCTCCACTGAGAAGAGGAAAGCCCCTAGGAAGCTGTTCACGTGCATGATGCAGGGCTTGAGGAGGGAGGGACTGCCCCCCACCACAGGTGCGTTGAGGTCACCATGGAAGAAAGCAATGCACCAGAAGAGGAAACCAAAGAAGAGCCAGGAGACCAGGAAGGCGGCAGAAAAAATCATAAGCATATACCGCCAGCGCGTGTCCACACAGGTGGTGAAGATGTCAGCCATGTAGCGCTGAGATTTGTTGCTCAGGTTGGCAAAGTAGACATTGCATTGGCCATTCTTCTTCACAAAGCGGTTGCGGTGCTTCCGCCGCGGTGTGTGGCCCTTCCCGTTCCGGCTGTGCCCGTTCATGCTGCCCAGCGCAGAGACCTTGTGTCCATCCTCCTCGGTCGAGACGATGCTGTACCTGGAAGAGGAGGAACAGGCAGAAATATGTGAAGAGCAACATTCTGGCCCTGGCATTGTGTAAGGCTGGGAGTTTCTATTTTCTCCTCTGCTCTCTTCCCCGATGCCATTGTATGTTGGTGACAATGTTTATATACTTCCTGTGCTCAGGACAATTCTGTTGCTACAGCAACAAGCATGGCTCCCAGCATCCTGCATCCAAAGCCAAAGGTGTAATTTGGAGATCAACAGCCAAGTCACTGGCAGTTTTTCTGGGAGGAACTCCCCTCTCTGGGGAGCTGTTGGCCTCCTGATCCTCTCCATATAGATGCCACTATTGTCCCTCTCTCCATTTCCAGGAGAAGACAGAATCCAAGTGCACATACACTACTGGGTCTGAAATCACAGATTCTCATCAAAGAGGTTATGGCTCTGACCACTGAGGACATCCAGGAGCCTCCCCCTGAGTGCAAAGACCCACTAAAGCATCACCACTAAGCCACTAATGACTGCTGAGGCTGGCAGTGCCTCCCTTCCACCTCAACACACTGACATGGCTGCTGGAGTCCTCAAACATGGGCTCCTTCACCCTGGTGCTGGCTGCTGCTTGCTTAACTAGGGTGGTTTCTTCAGGGCAGCCATACAGCTCCAAACCCATCTGCTGCCCTCATCTCATTGGAAAGAGGACACAGGGCTTCTGCAGTCCTGCTGAAATCAGCAATTCCTGGGCCAGGGCAGTTGTCCAGCACTGCATTGGTACTTCGATTCTCCTCTGCACCAGCCAACCCTGCTGAGAGCCAAGATCTCCCCCTGCATACAGCTCATTTCAGACTTGGAGATGGAGGAGCCATAACTTAGAGTGGAAAAGCCCCAGGAAGGTATTTTGAGAAGAATGTACTGAGGGTTGGGCGAAGAGACCAGAAGAAGATGCCCAGACCACATAGAGCAGCACATGGAACACATCCAGACAAAGGCAACAGATCTGAGAGGAGTCTGGAGCACAAGTCTTACAGGGAGCAGATGGAGGAACTGGGGACGTTTAGCCTCAAGAAGAGGAGGCTCAAGGGAGATTGTACTGCTCTCTACAGTGACCTGAAAGGAAATGGTGGTGAGGTGGGGATTGGCCTCTGTTCCCAGGTAACAATAATGGGACAAGAGGGAATGGGCTCAAGTTGCAGCAGGGAAGGATCAGGTTGGATGCAAGGGAAAATCTCTTCTCAGGAAGAGTGGTGCTGCAGTGGCACAGACTGCCCAGGGAGGTGGTGGAGTCACTGTCCCTGGAGGTATTCCCAAACCGTGTGGATGTGGCACTGAGGGACATGGTTAGGGAGCATGGTGGGGATGACTGATGGTTGGACTAGATGATCTTAGAGGTCTTTTCCAGCCCTAATGACTCTATGGACAGTCCTTGGGAAGAGGGATACTCACCGGTTGACGCGGACGCTGCCCATGGCTTGCTGTATCATCAGGGCCTGGAGGCCACAGGAGCTGGGCGAGCGTGGGATTTCATGCAGCAGTGCTCATGTGGGACCTGGCAGCTCTAGCTTTCACCTCTGACCAGCTGAGGCCCATGCCATCATCACCATTGCTCCTGGGCATGTGCCTTATAAGGAAGGACAGAGCAAAACCCCATCAAAGCCCCTCCTGAAAACACCCACCCTGCATGCACGTCTCCCAGCCTTCTGCTGGACGCCCAGAGACATCAGGTGATGAGGGTAGGCGCCACATCACAGCCCCGTTCTGGAGGTGAAGAGCTGATGAACACACGCTTGGCACACACAGCAGCCCACACACCTCACCCACGCAGAGGTACCGGCAGGCAGTCACTGCTCTCTGGACCAAGGACACTGGAGCTGAGCAGCTTGAAGGGTCCCCTCCCTGAGCCAATATTATTAATATCGTAGCTTACAGGAGGACAAGAGCTCAGCCAGTCTAAATACCCCACACACAAGGACTAACAAAGCACGAGCACACGCGGCAGCCCTAGAGATCCCTGTCAGCCCAACCTTCATGGCCAAGAAGAGCAGAATATCCCCACTATTTCAAAGATGGGAAGAGAAGCAAGTGATAAAGCCAAAGCAGAAAACCAGTGCAAAGGAGGAACTTAGGGGCAGACAAGGAGGAGCTGGCTAGAGCAGACAGACCTTGCGATGTGCCATGCATAGCATCCGAGGAGCAGTTCTGTGGTATGGCCCTGGGGAGGATGTCTGGCAGGTGTTGCGTCCCAACTCCCTGAGCTGAAGAACTGGGAGATCGAAGACTCAACGGCTGACCTATCCCACCTGCCCAGGGCTTCTGGGAAGGGAAATGCGGTGAGGGGTAATGACTCATAGATTAGGAAGGGCTTTGTACACCCGTGCTAATCCTGCACTGTAACCTTTGGATTACAGCAGTCAGCGCAGAGCACGCAGCACAGACACGGCTAGTTCAATACCTCCCAGCCTCGCCAATGAGCGGTTGCCATACCCAAGGATTTCAATGTCAAACACAGTGTTTAGAACAAGTGGTCATGCAAAGATGAGACACAGGAACAATAGGTGTTACTGTCAAGGGTGGGAAAACAGGTGCGAGCCCCTCCCGTCTCATCACTGGAGTTGTAGAGCAGGGCTTCAAGTGGCTAAGGGTAACTACCACCCTTTCCAACCTAGTAGCCCAGGTTGGAGGGCAGTAAATATGGAGCTCCAGACGTCACCTCTGATGGTCAAGGCATTGTCATGTCTGCAGTGGGGATTAACCAGCTGTCCCTCCTCCAGACACCAAGGTTACTGAGGCAGCTGAAGTCCCAGCCACGGCTGTTAGGACACGAGAGGATCATGGACTAAATTGGTACTGGGGAGGCTCAGGTTCAGGTTGACTATAAGGAAATAGCTCTTCTCAGAAGGAGCAGTGCTGCAGTGGCACAGGCTGCACAGGGAGGTGATGGGGTCACCGTTCCTGGAGGTGCTCCAGAACCGTGTGGATGTGGCACTGAGGACACGGTCAGTGGGCACGGTGGGGGCGGGCTGGAGGTTGGACCAGGTGATCTTAGAGGACTTTTCCAACCTTAATAATTCCATGGTTCTATAAGCTCATTCTTAGCACTGATACTGGCACCAGAGGAATGGCACTGCCATAGCTCATGTATAAACATTTCCTAAAGGCTTTGAGCAAACCTCCCTTTTCCCAGCCATGGGACGAGCCACAAGGAAAGCATCTGTGAGGAATAAAGGCTAGCAAGCTGAACACACACAGTCTAACACAGGAGAGCAAAGGGTTTTATATAGGCTACAGCTGTGCACATCATTGGTCTTCAGCATCAGAAATTTTGCCTGTGGATTTAAGGACCTCGGAGACAAAATTCAGCAACTCCGTCCCAGCAACCAGCTGCTTGATGGACCAGTTTGCACCCACTACTATCTTCTGGAGGTTCTCCAAAGCAAAATCTACATTATGCTTCACCACCTCCAGGTCTGTGCTCTGCCCCACTCTAAGGCTTTCGTTCTCCACCTTGAAGGTCTCCAGCTCTCCTCGGAGAAGCACCATCTCCTGCTTCAGCTTCTCCACGTGATTTTCTGCCTCCAGAGCTCTCTGGGTCATGAGCTGGAGGCTGTGATCCATCTGCTGGTTGAGGGCCTGCAGCCTCTGGGCCCTCCTCTTCTCCGTGTCCAGACTGGCCTTCATCCGGCTCTCCAGGCTGCACATGCTGTGTGCCTGGCTCTCCAGACAGCCCTGCATGCTCTGCACCATCCTGCGCAGCTTGTTGTTCTCCTCCCATAGCACTCTGTTGGGCACCTGCAGCGAGGGAATCTCCCTGTCCCCAATGGACTCCTCGTGCTGACTGTGGGTCTCTGCTCCCTTGATGTTCTCCAGGCTGGAGAGGAGTGGGTCAAAGGGGTGGGCACATGGGGAAAGCGGGTCGGACCCCGTGTGTTTGCCTGTGCCATACTGGTTGGAGTTGTAAGAGTCACATAGCAACGCGCTGCCAGCTGGGGACGTTTGTTTCCTTTGGTGTACAGGGAGGTGGTAGGTCCTGGTCCAACTGCTGTCCTCCTCCTCAGACAGGGTGTCGGACTTCTCCAGGTCTTTGTAAAATGGTTTCTGAGCATCATCTTTGAGCTCCAACGCGTGCCTGGCCAACCTCTTGGCATATATTCTGTTTTTCTCTCTGTCATCTTTCACCGTGCAGTGGTTACTGGGATTGAATGAGGGCAGGACGGGCCCATCTGGCTCTCCCAGCTGAGTGTCACCCAAACGCATGCACAGGGTTGGAGGATGTGCCAAGGGAAAGGTGCACCTGAACTCACTGTTGTCACTGTCATCATCATCCTCTTCCTCTTCCAGGCTCTGGCACCCAGTGCAGGCCCTGTCCATGCTCTCAGAGGTGCTGGGCGGCCACGGCATGGTTTCAGGATGGCAAACAGGAGGAGGCAGCCTGACCTCAGCCTGGGTTGGGTGACAATGACGGAGCCTTCTGCAGCCTCAGTGACACATGCATGGAGTAGAATGTCACAAAGGGCCCCCTATTTAGATCAGTGGGGTGTTGTATGGGACGGAGCAGAGGTGGTAGCGAAAGGAGAGCCTGGCATCTCCGTGTCCTTGCTCCATGACATCACCACACTGGTTGTGAGATTATGAGCAGGAGCAAGGAACCCTGCAAGCACACGAGCTCTGGAGCCCACCCTGGGGATGATCCCAGTGGGATGAATGGAGCGCACAAAGCAAACAGAGACCTCTCACCTTGCGCAGGAACCATCAGCTCTGGGCAGCATCGCAGGGATAAGCGGGGATGAAGACATCCCTGGCAGCGAGACCAAGCTGCCGGCGTTCCTGCCAACACTGGCAGAAGGAGGGAGAAGGGGACAGGGCTGGCGGAGCAGGGACGCGCTGAGAAATGCCGCAATCAGGGGGGGGACAGAGGCTGATGCGGGGAAAGGGCCGAGGGCAGGGGAACGCCACGAATGGGGCATTCAGAAAGACAGATACCTGCCCAATTCAGTCTGGCACCTAGCAATAGCCACGCCTCGCAAGGTCCACCCTGGCGACGGTGTCAACAAGGGGGACACCGCAGCTGTCCCCTGCAGACGGCCCTCGGAGCATCCGCGAGGCACCTACCTGGGTGACGGGCCGGTGGCCGGCTGGCGGGGACATGTAGGCTCCGCTCGCTGCCTCCTCTCCTCCGGCAGCACCGCGGCAGCACTCTGGGCAGGGCATCGGCCCGGGCAGGTTGGCCGCAGACGGGGCCGCGCTGCGCTGCTGCCGCCCGCTCCATCCCCTGCTGCCAGCTGGCAGAGCTCAGCGCTCGTCATGCCGCCGGCCACGGCCTCGGAGGGAGCGGCACCAGCAGGGAGGTGGATGGAAATAAACCCACCTGCTGCTTCCCGGCACGGCCCTGCCTGCGCTATGGGACTTTCTGTGTCTGAACGGGGGCGAGAAGAAAGAGGAGGACGGACTCTTTAGCAGGGTCTGTTGGGATAGGGCAAGGGGAAACGGTTTCACGTTGAAAGGGGAGAGATTTAGGCTGCATGTAAGAATCTGCTTCAAATCCGCAGCGGAGCGGCCTTGTGAAGTAGAACAGACAACTCCATGCCGAAGCACTCCCCCACTTCTCTTTTTATAACAACCGTATCTGGCGCTCCGGGGATGTACACCGCAAACAACAGCGACGGCGATGGAAAAATCCCGTGGTATTTTTACACTTGGCTTTATCCAGAGCTGTCTGGCGAATGCTTCCCTCCTGTCTGTGGTCACTGCGGCTCCGAGGGGCCTTCATTCCCTCATCATGGGCACAGGGACCCCTTGGGATGGAGATTGGATCTCTTGGGTCCATGGACCTCTTGGTACAGGGACCCCGTGAGCACAAGACCCCTCAGGCATGGGGACCACTTGGGTACGGGGACTTTTTAGGAATGTGGATGCTTTGGGTACGGGGTCCCTTGGGGTACGGCGGCCCCTTGGGATGAGAATCCCTTGGGACGGGAACCCCTTGGGTGTGGGGACCCTTTGGTATGGGGATGCCTTGGGTATGGGGACTCCCAGGCTCAGGCAGAGCTGCACACCTGCAACATTCCCCCATCCTTCCCTGAGCTCCTGCGTGTGGGCCAACATGTGGGCTCAGTGCCTCTCATTAGCCCCAGATCTCATTAGCGAGGGCGTTGGTGCCACGCAGGAGAGCGAAAGGCACATGGCATGGGGCAGGTGAGGGGAGGGAGAGCTGTGCCATTTATATAGACGCGCTGCTGCCTTTTCCCTCAGTAATTATAAATAGATCGGGTGGGTGCCAGCAGTCCCCGTGTGCCTGCAGTCACAGTCAACTGACCCCTGCTCCCCCATTGGGTGACATGGATGTCCCTCTGCCCTGTTTTCATCTCGGGGCGTAGCCAGAGAGGGGATATTTCCCCCCTCGCGAAGCCCCGGGCACGGGTAATATGAAAACAAAACAAAATGATCTGAAGTTGAAGCCTCTCAGTGTGTGACTCAGAGCTATTCATAGCTCCCCGAAGCCAGCTGCAGCAACAGAGCCAGAAGGATTCTGCCCGTATTATTATTCCAATTACCATCTGAATTAAAAGTTTGAGCAGTGATCAGCCCACATACCGACGGAGGGGGGGGCAGAGGAGAGAGAGAAAGGCAGAAAACAGATGAAAACGGGCTATGCACGACGGTCCCCACTATGACACAGCTGGCTCAGGGGGTGAGCCCCCCCTCCCCAGCCCTCACTGCCCCCACACCTCCCAGTGCCGGCCCCTGTGCCCCGGAGCCCTCAGTGCTCCATGAGAACCATATCCATACGTTGGTCCTGTCTCCAACACAGTCGCCTGCAGGAGAGCTGCATCCAACCCGCACCATTCAGACAGGCTGTTGTGTTTGTGAGCAGGGATTGACCGCGAAGACATGCACGTCCATCTATCGATCCCCGGTCGCCGTCGGGTTGAACGGACCCAATGCCATAACACAACGACCCAGGAAAGTGGGAATTTGCTGAAGGCGGATTGCAGTTAAGTGCCCCGCTTCGCATCGGCGCTGATGGAAGCACCGGTGGCCGTCATTGCATTCCCCCATCCCGCTGCCCCGTGGTGGTGCCACACTGGGGATGTGGGCTAGGGCAGCAAGTTGGACAGGGGACACCTCCAGGCAATGTGCCCCAGGAGGAGGAATGGTGGAAGGAGAGGAAGGCTGCAGCACGAGAAGATCTACATTCTCCCATCCATCCCTTCCATTTCCATCCCTCCTCCTCCTCACCACCAGTTTTCCCTCTAAAAGCCCGCATTCCTATCACAGAATATCCTAAGTCGGAAGGGATCTGGAGGGATCGTTGAGTCCATTCCTGCTATCCTTCACATCATTATCATTGTCAGCAGCCCCAGACTGAGGTGACCACGTGCTGGGGTGCTCAGACATCGCTTCCAATGGCAAATGGATAGGGGCATGTCCCCACGCTCCTTGCATACCTCCCCATCCCCCCTTGGACTCCAGGTGACCATAAGCTGATGGTGGTGACGCCCATCACCTCCACCATGCATCCAACACCACGGGGTAACCCCTTCCACCAGTGCCCATTGGAGACGTTGGACCACCCGAAGCAAGAGCTGAGCTGGGACCATAAGAGCAGGAAGGGTCAGGTGCGGACCCCCAAAATCTCCAAGCTTAGAAGGGGACACTTCAACCCAGGATGCACCCTGTGCTTGGAGAACACCTTCCCAGTGCTGAGAGACCCATCCCAGAGCAGCGCACACAGATGGGTGCCACGGTGCAGGGCTGCTCCTTGGGGATGGGGAGGGAAAAGGCAAACAAGACATGGGGTGAGGGGGAGCAAAGCAAAGACAGGAGCTGAAAAGCCACCCAAGTTACCTGCAGGGTGAGGGAGGAAAGTTGGGGAGGCTGACGAGGAGGTGCCCTCCACACCGTCACGCTCCGTTAGCGGTATTTACATCTGCCGTGCACACAGCAACTTTGCTATTCACAGACACACTCACATGAAGCCACTCACATCTCACTAAGTTATATTTATAGCCATTCCTCAGCGCTAGCACTAGCAAGGCAGCAATTTTTTTGCAGGCAAAACCTCCCGTTGCTGCACCGGGAGCTGCCCGGCATCTCTTACCGCATCGCGCCGGGGCTGCCTGGGAGCCAGCGTCAGAGGATGGGGTCAGTGGTCGGTGTCTCCATCGTGCCCCAGTGCTCCTGGGCTCACCCACTGGGTTCTCTGCAGCTCCGGGCTGTTGGATTCCTGAGGAGCCCCAGCTCGCCGTGCCCAGCTCTTCTACTCCTCCTCCTCTTCTCAGCGCGCTTCGCTCCCGTCCATCCCACGAGCTCTCAGTGATGGTTCTGCTCTCCCCCTCCTGCCTCGTCCCCCCTGCCCTTCCTTCCTCTCTCCGCACCTCCCTGCTCTCACCCCAAAATCTCTGCGCCGCCTCTCCCTGCTCCCGTTCCCTGGCTCCCTCTCCCCCTCTCTGATTGCTATGCAGTCTGTAGCTAAGAAGTCAGTAACTCCGTGGTAGGATCCAACAGCTTTCTGCTACTTTAGCCCATCCTCGCGTGTGATCTCAGAGCCATGGATACGCACTGCCAAGCTGCCATGAGGGAGACGGGAGCACATCCATCGGCAGTGGGAAGGGGACAACAGGGCGGACATGTGCCCCGGCTGCGGGCTGTAGGATTTTCCCACCTGGACCCCAAATTACCGGCTGAGAGCTGTCCCCAGGCAGGGACCCGGCTCCCCTCAGGGTGTCTCTGCTGGGAGCTCCCCGGTGGCATCTCAGGGGCTTCCAGGTCACCTCCTGGAGAGCTCTCACCGTGAGGAGCAGAGAGTATTTTTAGTACCTCTCAGCGTCCGTCCGCAGCTGCAAGCAGGGAGTGCAGCCAAAATCCTGCAAACAGCTCCGCTCTGCTGCTCCCCGCAGCTGGATGGGGCTGTCCGACCCCTCCATTCCCTACTATCCCTGTCCCCGGGCTGGGGGTCATTGCCCATCTCAGAGGGAGCCCCTGTGCCCATGGGGACCAGCCTGGAGGTCACCATCTATCCCGGAGGGATCCCCAGTTCTACCCAAGGCTGATGGGACTCATCCCAGTGTGGCCACGGTGGTTGCACCCCGAGGGGTGAAGCCATCCTGCAGCACCTCAACTCACCCCAGAAACCCCACCACGGAGCTGAGGATGGGGAGGAACGCATGACCACGGTGGCGGTTCCCTTCACATGCACCCTGCGCGCAGTGCACCCAGCATGGTTGGGCCATTGGGATGAGCACTGGGATGTCACAGCAAAGATGTCACCAACTCTTTGCCATCTTCGTGCCATGCCCTGGCCATCCCTGGCTCGATGGCCCCAGCAGTGGGGTGGCTCACACTCGCCACCCCCGCCCGTCTCCACCGGCACCGTCTTTAATAAGAAGCGTGGAATATTTTAGCACCTATGGAAAAGCCACCACAGACGGTGGTGGCAGCCGTTGCCAGGGAGACGGTCCCAAAAATAGCCCCACTCCGCCAACCTTTCCCAGTGCTGCTGTGGGGATGGGGGAGACAGAGGGATGGAGGGATGGGAGGGTGGGGAGAAGGGATGGAGGGAGGGAAGGATGGAGAGAGAGTTCAATGGATGGATGGAGGGGTGAGAGGTGGAGAGATGGATGGAGGAATGAAAGATAGAAAAAAGGAAGGAAAGAGGGAAGAAAGAATGGAAAGATGGATGGAGATGTAGAGGGGTGGATGGAGAAGTGGAGAGATGGATCAAAGGAAGAATGGAAGAATGGGTGAAAGGAGAGGTGGATGGAGAGATGGAGAAGTGGATAGACGGTTGGAAGGATGGATGGATGGATGGATGGATGGATGGATGGATGGATGGATGGATGGATGGATGGAGAGGTGGATGAAAAAATGAAATAAAGGATAGATGGAAGAAAGGAAGAAGAATGGATAGAGTGATGGAAAGATAAATGGAGGGATGTATGGAAGGAAGGAGAAATGGAAAGATGGATGGAGGGATGGAGCAATGGATGGAGAAGTAGAAGAGTGGAGGGATGGATGAAGAGGGAGCAGAAGCTTCTGGGAAGGTGAACAGGTACTACCTGACCCTTCTCCTGTCTGGGGATGAAGACTAGAGCCACTGCCATGCCAACAGCCCCTGGTTGGGCAATCATGGTCCTGCTTTCTCACCATGCTGACTGAAGCCAGCTCAAGTCCTTGAGCCTCTCCATGCTTACTGCCACGAGCCCTGGCACAGCTGGAGATGGCCAATGGGTCTTGTTCTCCACCATGAGGGCCTGGATGTGGCCCAAAGCAGAAGCTGAGAGGGGATGCCTAGGGCAAGTCACGGAAGTCCAGTGACAGGAAACAAATGCTTTAGCAAGAAGTGTGAACCTCATGTCCCTAAATTGTTGTGTCCTCAATGGAGCCTGGACTTGCAGGAGAGCGAGCATCTCAAACCAGCACAGGCAGAGAGAGGAACCCAGAAATAGAAGTGAAGGGGGGAAAAAAAAAGAAACCCAACAACCCCAAATTCCCGTTCTTAATGCCAAATCCCAGCTTGTTCTCCTCCCTGTCACCCTGGCGACATTCCTTATGGTCGCCATGGAAACAGGAGGCATGGAGAGAGCATCATGGTGCGGGGCGGTGGCAGCGCCCAGCATTATTTCGGGAGGCAGGGAGACACTCGGGGCAAGGCACGGGGAAGGAGGAGGGAAGGTCTATTTTTGCTCACTCCCACTTGGTGCGCCAGATTTTCCTCCTCTAAGCATCTGCATGCCCTTCACCAACCTGGTGGCCTTCCCATGAAGTCCCACTGTGAGTCCGGTGTTTCCCAGTAGCACCACTGGAGATGAGGTCTTGGGAAGGCATGAGAGGAAGAGGATGAAGCACCTGCCACCTGCAGTAGTCTTACTGGTGCCCCTCCAGTAGTGGCGATTGTGTTCACCACATTTATGACTAGAAGCAAAGAGGACCAGGAATGGCTGGACGGGGCTGTGAGCACCTGATCGTGCTGTGGGTGTGCCTGTTCATTGCAGGGGAGTTGGACCTGATGGCTTCTAAGGGTCCCTTCCAACTCAAATGACTCTGTGATTCTATGGTGAGGGCTGTCCCCACCCCAGCCTCAGCGTGCCCATGGGTAGCGGATGGCAGTCCCCATTCCATGTGGATCCACGGGTGTTTTCCAGCCCAACCTGCAACTGTGGCTGGAAAAGCCCAGCATGGCAGGTGCTACAGTGGCAGAGAAGGAAAACACACAGCCAGCACGATGGGCTGGGAGGAAATGCATGCAAATGCATTCCAGAAGGGATCTGGCAATGCTAATAGACTTGTTAGTAAGCACTGGGAATAATATTTTTACATTGTAATCATTAGGGATGATACTCTAGGCGAGCCCGTAAGAATGAGCCAAGGGAGGGAGGCATGAGGGAACCAGCCAGGGGTGAATGGGGGGGACGTGGAGCATCCCCGTCCCAGCTCAACGTGCTGACTGGAGGAGGAGGAGGCTTGTCCCAAGGTTGGCAATATGGCAAAACTGTAGCAATTCCTCCTCAGATCCCTTCTCCTGATACTATAGGGTTTAGCACTTAAGGTCCTTGAGCACAGCCCTGTACTTAGTGCACTGTCCCAGTGGGATGGGACGCGAGGTGACGATGGCCCGGTGTGTCACATCCCTGCTTGCCGGGGCTGCCAACACAGCACAGGACGCTGCAGCAGCATCCCATCCCGCAGGACGGATGACCCTTTCCCTCCGCCTTTTCTCCTTTAAGGACTCTTCCGCGTGTAACTTGAGACAAGTGAGGGAAAAGAGAGGAAGGGGTAAAAAAAAAAAGAAAGGGGAAAGGGAAAAATAGTGCAGTTATTCCCGCCTCCGCCTCCTCCTTTCTCTCCTCCCCGGCCAGCCTGGAGCCACGTCACCCAGCGCTGCTCTGGGGCTGCTGAAAGGACAAAACCCAACTTTGCTCAGGCCCTGCACGGAAGGGAAAGGCAGCGACGCGGACGCAGCTGTGGAAGGGAGAAAATCCAGGGACATCGGGGCCGGGGACGTGGAGCTTCGGGAAGGTACAGAGAGGAGAGCTCCGGAGTCCAGGAGAAGGGAAAAGTTCGGCCGGAGGAGAGCATACGCTCGGCTGAGCTGAGGACGGAGCTCCCCGTGGGGTTTTACAGCCGCCCTCGCCCACCGCAGCCATGAACATCTTCCGCATCCTGGGGGACGTGTCCCACTTGCTGGCCATCATCATCCTGCTGGTGAAGATCCACAGGTCCAAGTCCTGCGCTGGTGAGTGCCCTCTGGGCAAGGAGGGGACGCTGCTTCTGGGCTCTTCAGGGGAATCAGGCTCCTCTTTCTTCCTCCTGTGTGCTGCCTCCTGGTTTCTTCTCCACCTTTTCTCCCATCTCTTTCTGGTACGCCTTGGTGTTGTTTTTTTTTTGCCCAGCCCAGCAGCAGCTTTGCTGTGGTTTACGGAAGACTCCACAGCCTGGTGGATGGTTTCCTCGCCAGGAGGGAGGATGTGCTGGAAGGATGTGATGTGGCACAGCACACAGCTACAGGGAAGGTGGCCCTGGGTGACAGTGAAGCAGAGGGGAGGAGGGTGATAAGGTGGAAGGAGAGCACAAGAAGGCTTGGTGGCACCAAAAGTGATTTTCTCTGGTGAAAAGATGCAGAGAGAGTGCTGCTTCAGGCTAGAGGGCCTGCTTGGGCAAATAATGTAGAGCAGTCACTTCCCATGGAGCTGGGGGCTTGCAGGTACATGAGCGGATGGGTTTGCCTGCATTCGTCCATGTTTGCCATCCCACCAGTGGTGACAGCGGTACCAGCATCCGTGGGCTGGTCCCCAGTCCCACAGCAGTTGACCTCAGTGAGGTGGGCAGGGATGATTGGAAGGGAAAAGCCCTTGTGATGGTGAGATCCTGGCTTGTGGAGTAACACACGTACACAAGTGCTCTCAAAGAGCAAAACGTGTGTCTGGTGGGTTTTTCCTATCACCTGTCTTGCCTTTCTGTCTTCTCGCTGCCACGCAGGTATCTCAGGGAAAAGCCAGATTCTTTTTGCCCTTGTCTTCACTACCCGCTACCTGGACCTGTTCACAGTCTTCATCTCCCTCTACAACACCGTGATGAAGGTAAGGAGGGCAGCAGGGAAGCAGACGTTCCCGTTGGCTGGCCATGGTTTCACCACATTAGTTTTTCAGCCAGAGGGAGATAGGAGCAACTCCATCTTTGCCTGCCACCAAAGCTAGTGGGTTACACTCAGAAGGAGCAGCTGAAGGTGCTCCCTTTGGTGTCACCAGCCCTCCACTGACCGCAGAACATAAACAAGTGGGCTGAGCCCACCACATTTAGCACCACCAAGACCAGCTTGAGATGCTGTGAACCAGGGCTGGGTACGCTTGGTACCAAGTCAGCCTCTTAACAGAGAGCCTTAAAGATCTTAAACAAGAGTTATCCACGTGGTGGGGCTGAGCGGCAGTCTCCAGTTGACCGCTGGAGCATCTCTAGCACCAGCCAAAAGCCACAGGCCTGGCAAAGCTGACTGAAGCCAGGCCACTCTTGGAGCACAGGCCATGCGATCGCAGGTCAGATCTTGCTGTTCTACTTCCCTCCCCCAGGTCGTTTTCTTGATATGTGCCTACGTCACCGTGTACATGATCTATGTGAAATTCCGGAAAACATTTGACAGCGAGAATGACTCCTTTCGCCTGGAGTTCCTCCTGGTCCCCGTCACGGGCCTGTCCTTCCTGGAGAACCACAGCTTCACCGCCCTGGAGGTAAGGAGAGCATGAGGCAGGAGAGGGGGAAGGGAAGCCTGGCACCACCCAGATTTCAGGATGATGAAGAGCTGAGGGTTTTTAATGCCCATGCAGGAGAGGCAAGCTTGGCAGGCCAGGAAGAGCACACCATCTGTAGAACAGCTCAGCACCATCTTTTCTCATTCCCCACTCTGTCAAGAGGAAAGCTTTGGGTCTTTCCACATCTGAGCCAACATCATTGGAGTCAGACTGGATGACCCTTCAGGGTCCCTTCCAACTCACACGATTCTACAATGATTCTGTGATCACCACCACCTTCATTTGTACCTTACAGATACTCTGGACCTTCTCCATCTACCTGGAGTCCGTAGCTATCCTGCCTCAGCTCTTCATGATCAGCAAGACGGGGGAAGCGGAGACCATCACGACGCACTACCTTTTCTTCCTGGGCCTCTATCGTGCCCTCTATATCGCCAACTGGGTCTGGCGCTACCACACCGAGAAGTTCTACGACCAGATCGCTGTGGTGTCTGGGGTGGTACAAACCATCTTCTACTGCGACTTCTTCTATCTCTACGTTACCAAAGGTAGGTGAAAGGGTTGGTATGTATACCAGATATGGTCATTTGGCCTTCCTGCAGCTTGCCAGGTGTTAATCCTTGAGTTTATTTGCGTAGAAGTGAAAACCAGAGCTCAGCCTCCCCAAGAAGTTAGTGTTTTTTGGTATATTCATTTCCACGTGCTTTTTGACCGATTAGGAATCGCAAAAAAAACCTCAAGGGAGGGGGAGAGGGGAGGAAAAAAAAGCCACAAGGCAGGCAACACACCTGCAGACATGGAGACGTTATTAAGCCTACTTTTTCTTTCAGAGTAAGAGACGTAGCATTCCCAAGGGCTGATTCTGTAGGAAGAAAGGCATCTTCCCCAAACCAGATGCCAGTGATGGCTGCATACCAGTGCTAGCGGGCATAAAATCGGGTAGAACGCGCTTCGGTTTGCTGAGACTCAAGTAGGCTTTGAGCTGCTCATCTGTTGAGCAGTGAAACTGGATGAAACATAGCTCTGTGGACATTTTCTTCTTTCCCGTTGCCCAACTGGTCCCCAAGGTCCTGTGCTGAAGGCTCTGATGGGTGGCTCTCAGCAGCTCCATGCGCTGCTCCTGCTGGTGGAGAGGTGACAAAACCACCATCAAGGTGCCCTACGTCAAGTCCTCTTCTTTTTTCCTCCTCCTAATGCCCATTTTAGCTTCATTCAATTCATGCATCCTTACGTTCTTTCAGAAATCCATACCCTTTGCAGTTGTGGAAGGCGGAACAAAAGGGGAACGGGGAAAAAAAAAACCAAACCCACAACTGCTGGCTTTTGGTCTCACATGGCTAGGTATAACGCCACAAACCTTAGATGGCACAGAAGGGGGAAATAAAAACCATTTGTCCCTGGGACATCACAGCAGGAAAAGAATCACCATCGCCCCCTTCTACCTTTTTTCTTTTTTTTTCCCCTCACAAACGTTCTGGATCAAGGGAAAGAAAAGGTGTCAGGAGAGATGCAAATGCTTTGCAGTCATTTATGGAAACCAGAAATGTTATAGCAGGTTGCATCCCTCTTGCAAAAGGGAAAAAGCATCGTTTTAAAACATTTCTATCACAGAAGAGCGCAGACAAAAGGGCAGCGATTCTGCTAAGAAAAGCAAAGATGCTTTATATAATGAAACCTATTTCATAAGGCCGCCGAGCCTAGAACAAAGCACTGCAAAGGGATTTCTATATAATGCCAGTTCTCTTTTATCTTGTTTTTAAAACTAGATGAGCTGCTTTCTGTTTTAACACAGGGACCTTAAAGTCTTTTCAAGGAAGCCTTCAGCTCCCCAGAACTTGTGTTTCACAGAACAGCTGAGGTTGGGATCACCAACCCAGTTGAAATGGTTTAATGAAAACAGACCAGGGATAGAACAGACAACTCTATTACATCAAGTGGGAAAAAAAAAAAACAAAACACCAAAACTTTTGGTTTGACAACCTGGCAGCCTGCTACCTAGCGCTTCAAATGAGCAGATTTACAAAAATACTTGTAGAAATAACCAGTTTACATTCCCAGTGTGCCTTCATGGCCTTCTCTTTCCACAGTCCTAAAAGGAAAGAAGCTCAGTCTTCCAATGCCTGTTTGAAGTCGTTTGCAGACAACACCGAAATTCCAAAGATGAAACTCTTTTGACCGCAGCTTTCCTTTCCTGGCCCTTGCTGACTGAAGAATGGCTCGGCTGAGCTTCAATCCAGGGCCAGGAAGACAGCGAGGCCTGGACAGCTGGTATGCTTGTCACCTGGATGAGACTGTCCCTCCATTTTGTCGTGCTTCTTCTTACTTGAATTTGGTGCTAATTAGTGGTGCTGGCCAATGCTAAGAAGCGCAGATCATTCTCTCCCTGTTCTTCCTAACACCCACATCCACAACACGCCTCTACCATACCCTGAAGCACCACAAGGCGTGAAGGGGAAATTGTCACTGTCCTTCAGTCCCCCACAAATGCTACAGTGGTCATCAGCCCATATGTGCAACCGCAGAACAGCCCAAGTCGGACATCCACAAGGACATGGCTCCACTGAGGGTTCCTCACGCTCTACAGATGGGGGACATTTCAGTTACAATTCAGGGGGTCGCCAACAGATGTTCCCAACCCCCTGGATCTGAACTGGGAAGAATGGGGGCAGATGTTGTTTTACACTCCAAAAATAAAGACAAAGTTCACAACTTATTGACAACAGTGTTTTTATTTATACCTACAAAAGAAAACAAGATGGTATCAAAAGGACAATTTACAAACTAAGAATAGTAACATAGCTCTTAGTATCCCATGTCTGAACACCACAGATCTATGAATCCCTCAATTCAAGTCTTCATTAATACAACAGGAATGTGTTCAGAAACCAGCAAACGTGTGAAACGAGATGCTGATCCCACACAAAGCCACTAACCCTTCCATTGTTCAGAGAAGTCCAAACAGTAAATTGCTTCAGGAAGTGGGAGGGGAGGAGACACCCAAGTCGTACGACACTCCCACAGAACTTTTTGTTACAGATTGAAAACAATGCAAACGATATTAGAGGCAAATGCTTATCAACGAGGGCTCTCCAGCTGGTATATGGAACAGAGCAGCGAGCACCAGGTGGGACAGGGGCAGCACATGCCACGGTGCTTTGAAGTGTTCAACAATCTGGTTAACACTCTGAACTGAACCCAGACCCCGGGCTTCAGCTGACCTCAGTGACAATAAAGCACTGCAAGACTTGGCATATACGTTTACACATGCTCAAGTCCCCCCCAAAAGATGTAAAAGCGACAGCAAACTGTAAAGGCAGCTTTGGTGGCCCAGAGACCCTTTCTAAAGCCAGTCAGCAAGACATCCTACTCCTACACCCCTCAAACACATTTCTGCGTCGAAGTCACAAATTAAAAAAAAAAAAAAAAGTTAATAATAATAATAAAAAAAGCTCTACGCTTGCTTGTGAGGGAGGCCAAAGGCAGATCAGCCTGTGCCTAGATAAATGAAATGTTTCTGGCTTTCATGTAACACAAGCAAAGAAATTTCTTGCCTAAGCAACAAGATGGGATGAGAGAAGCAAGGTTCCGGAAAAAATCTCTCCCCTGTCCCTCTGTGTCAGCAACCTACCTGTGTACTGCACAAAGACATGCGCATTTATCCCACAACATTAATACTCTGGGAATACAGCAAAAAAATAAAAATTAAAAACAAAACTGTATAAGCAAGCTTTTTGCCTGGACTGTAAGAAGATCCACAGTGCTACAGAAGGGGTGGGCTGCCTTGCTCATCCGTATGCAAGAATGCCAACAGGGAGACAAAAAATAAAACAAAACTAAACAAGAACAGCAAAAAAATCTAACCAAAAAACAACAAACCAACAATCTGCATTTTCTTAATGCAAAGTTCATGCCTCACAAAGCAAGAGATGTACCCATTCTTCTGTCACGTTATCAGACACAGAGCGGCTAACTTCTCTTATCATCTACTGCCTCTGAACCGTCTCGTGTTAGAAATAACAACTCGACAACATGCTTTACTAAAGGGAACCCCATCACACACCCACCTTAGCCTGTAAAATAAACATTTTTTTTTTTAATTTATTTACGTATTTACTAAAATTTCACTCTTCTCTAACATTCTCTAAAATGCTACCTACCTGCAAGAGCTGAGCTCAAAGGGACCAATGGAACGGGGAAATGCACTCAAAAGCCAGGGAAAGCAACAGTCAGAGCAGGGTACAAAAGAAAGAAAGCTTCAGAATTAAGATGTACTAACCAGCTCACTCCTTACCTCGTGAAAAGGAGATTCCAGGCAATCTCCTCCTCCGCCCTTCCTCCCCTCGCCCTTCCCCCCCCAACCCACCCTATCCAAACCTTGTATAGTTGGAAAACTCCATCCCATTTTGCTCAGCGTAGCAGCATTCAGAGCGTTTCCTGTGGCAAAAAGCGAGTTTGTTCACCGAGGAATGACAAATGAGATACACTGTTCATGGTCTTCATTCTTTTCAGTTTCTGAGCTCTCAAATAAGACTTATCTCAATAACCCAACAATAGGAACTTGAGAGCAGAAACTAGTTTAAGGGTAACCACATTTCAGTTTGTGACACTGTAATTTAACAACCATAAAAGAAATAACTTATCTGGCTAAACGCTATAGCAGCAGTACCCACCGTGACTACCTAGTTTTCAGGTACTGAATCCAAGACACGTTTGGTCTCCAACGCTGGGGTTTCAATCCCAACTCCCTACTGCAGGTACCTGCTATGGGTACCACCAGAAGGTGGGCTGCTGCTACCAGAGCTGCACAGAACGCCAACGATATATGGAGGGCATTACTCAGAGCACCACTGCGCTGAGATAAATGAGCAGAGTTTTCCTACAAAGCTACCTATGATAGATTGCAAGCAACAGCAGTGAGCTACTTAAAAAAAATAATAATAATATTAAGATTAGGAAAAGTGAGCATTGCTCCCTTGCACTTATCATGTTAAATGAACTGCTTTTTGGCTCCCCAAAGTTTCCCACCTCTCTGGATACTTCCTGAAATTAAGTTAATGTATTACAGAATAGAAACTTCCATCCCTCAAAGCAAGTTTTTGCACAAACCTTAGACACCAAGATGATCGAGCTGGGACCTATCTGCCTTATACTCATTTATTTTAGAGAAAATAAAATTTCCAATTTCCTCAACATGCAAGACAAAAAATAATAAATTTTCCAGTCAACTATATATAATCTCTTTAAAAAAAAAAAAAAAAGAAAGGGAAAAAAAAAGGATAGGGTCAGTAATGTGGACTGGGGGCCATTTCTGATGGGCTCAAGGGATTTGAATGGTGAATTCTAAGCCTAGCCTGCATGAGAGAGACATCACAATGGGAAAGAAGAAAAGATTCCTTTAAATGCAAGAGGTCTAACACTGGTCACCAGCAGGCGAGTGGTCTCATTTGCGTGAGGGTGGAGGGGGCGGGGGTGGGGGTGGGTACTGGTAGGTGGCAGTCTGTCCCATATAGCCCATCACATTAGTGGCAGGGGGCTGAGGAAACTGTTGTGACATGAGCGGCTGTGGCTGCTGGCCTGAGCGCCCCACCATCCCTGCATACTGCTGTTGGGTAGTGCTCTGTGAGGTTCTCCCAGCGGTGGCAGCTGTGGTGCTGGCACCATAGCCACTAGCACTGTACTCTGCAGTGCCATAGCCACTCGTGCCATAGGCAGCTGCTCCATAGCTCCCTTGAGTGTAACCATACTGGCTCTGTGCTGCCCCAAAAGCAGAATTTGGGCTCCCGTAGGCACTGCCATAGGTCTTGTTGGCTCCGTTGGCATAACTGTCACCACGCTCACGGTCTCTGAAGCCACCTGAGTCTCTCCGGCCCTCTTTCACTCCCCGGAGCCTCCTGTCACACTCTTCCTGGTACATCAGGTTAGGGTTGTTTACTGAACTGCTCGTTCGGTAACGAGAACGACCTCCTGGCGATGGATACATTAAGATTTAGTACCGTGAACAAGTTTTAAACAACCAACTGTGGTAATTATTGCTACCCTTTCTCCCCCTTATACAGGCAGGGCATTGCCCACAAGGAGCAAGGCCTTCTGCCCGACTTGCACAGCCGTGTGCATACATCCCTGAGTTCTGTTCAACGTGTAGATACGAAACTCAGGAAGTGTTAATGAGTGCGCTCGGAGACAAAGGAAACAGAAGTAGTACAGGATTGGCTTATTATTCCTTCAGGGAGAAGAGGAAAAAAAAAAATAATCTCAGCCCCTAAAGGTAAAATCAGAATACTAATTCCCTGATTTTAATTGCATTTGTGCGTGCACACACATCCTACACCTGTGTTTAAGTAGGAGCTACAAGCAATTAATTACTTCATGTAGAATTAGCTTTGTTAGGACCTTACTGGGAGAAAAAAAAAAAAAACTAAGTTATAATAGCAGACAACTAGTTTGTCAAACAGAAATCTAACGTTTATAAAACACGTGGAAATCTCAGGTACAACACAAACATCGCTGGTGCTTTATCTGAGACTTTTGCTTACTACTCCCTTATCCTCTTTCCATCTTCCCTCCCTCAAAATGGGAACCTGCTCCCTATGTAGCCCCTTCCCCACATGCTTTTACCTCCACCACCACCTCCTCCTCCTCTGTGGTCCACAAGCTGCATCAGCTTTGGATTGATGGCTTGATTGGCTTCTTCCAACACTTTGATAAGCTCCCTGGCTTGTTTCAGGTTTCCTGGTGTGAAGAACGTGTACGCGGTACCTTTGTTGGTACTACGCGCGGTACGGCCAATGCGGTGCACGTAATCTTCAGAGCTGTTCGGATAGTCGTAGTTTATCACAAATTTAACGTCTTCCACATCTTGAGAAGTGCCCAGGTGCGAAGCACAGTGAAAGGGTGGGGTTGAGGAAAGGGGAGAAGAAGAGAGGACGTGCCAACGAAAGGTGGGGAGCACGAATGCAGGTGACAGTAATAAGAAAAAAAAAAAAACAACACAAAGTTAGCAAATGTATGGAATAGATACAAGACAGACTCATCCCAAAAGAGTAGAAGACTAATTTAAGATCATCAGGAACAAAGACCAGGGTCCTGAAAAACAGCAGGAGATTTCAAGCAGCTTTTCCCTGCACTCAAAGTCATCCTCCCCAGAATGCATCTCTCTGTATTCCTGCATTGAATTCATCAGTGTTGGTGAATAAGCTAACTGAATTCTGTACTTCTTTTTTTTTTTCCCCCAAAGCACAATCCCGATGGTGAAAACCACACCATCTGACACAGCAAACTGGGGTGGAGGAAGGGAAGGACTGCCACTGTGAAGCTTTTACTCTGTTGGGAGAAGTCTAACAAATAATAACAGTAATGAGATCACTTACCTTCCATTTGGTAACATGAAATAAAATGCAAGCCTTACAAATGTTTACCCTTACAATCCTATCGAAAACACAGTGAGCTACTTCCCCTAGCCTCAAGTTTTAAGACACTCCAATCACACTACTACTCAGCCAACTCATTAAAACCTGTACAGATCGTACCTACGGTATCTTAACTTAACTGCAGAGTTATCACCAGAAGGAATTGCACTAACATTTCACTGCGCTGCTCTGTCCACTTCTGGCAAGCTTTGGTAATTTGGGCAATCCCACATTCTGTTTACAATTCCCAACTTCTAACATCAGATGGAAGGGGGAAACAAAGCAATCAAAATTGTTAGGTAAAGAACGCTAGCAGAGATTGGAGCTGCACACCTTTAGGTGAGTACTTCAGAAGCTCAAGGGACAGAAACGAAGTAAATGTTAGTGTAACACTTCAGTGAAAGCACTTAAAATACCAAAAGCGTCTATTTGCTACAGTACAGAACATTAAAAAAAAAAAAAAGTTATGGTTTTACAGTAAGTGTCCTAACAGCTCATGAAAAAAAAATCTGCATTTTAAGACGAATATTCTGAAAATATCCAAAATAAAACACAGATTTTTGTGATTCCCTTTTTTTTTTTTTTTTTTTTTTTGTTTTAAAGAGAGAAACATTCTCTGTTTGTTACCAGACCGATGCACACTCCCTCCTCCTGTGGGAAACCGCTGCAGCCGATCCCGTCTCTTTGCCTTTTATTTTTGGCGGCCTCCTTTCGAAAACTCCGCCCTCTGACACGGGACCACTGGAGCGCGGGGAGCATGCATCAAGGGTCCATGGCAGCGAGAAGTCCCCACACACGCTCGCTCTGTGAACTGGCTTAGATGCTTCTCTGTAGCCCCATTTGGTTGGGAAGCGCCGGAGAACCTGGCCTCAGGTAAAAGTTTCAGGTCCTCCAACGCTTTCTGGCCCCGATTTGGGGCTCTTAGGGGCATTTGTCAAAAAACAAAAAAAAAATGAAGATGCGAAAAATAACATCCAAAGGGTCTGACTGCATCTATTGCCCAGACTGCGTCAATTTCAAAGGGGTCGTAGGAAAAATAAAAATGAGGGGGGTGTAGTGGCAGGAGGGGGACTTTATGTCTGTTTCTTATTACGGCAAAGGGGGGGGCTCCTCAGTCTTTGCTGGCTCCAAAGTCCTGAATCACACCAAAAAAAGGGAGTGAGAAGGCAGGTTTCACAGGGGGCTGCGCGAGTCTCCAGCTAGGGTCCTTGATGCAACAGGCTTTTTAATAAAGGGAAAGTGAAACAGAGAGGAGTTCCCATGACAGACTGCATCTTCACAGCCAGGGTACAACTAGTTTGACAAGGTGCAGGCTACATGATCCTCAGTCAGCACCATCCTGCACATCCATCAGTAGCAAAGAACCGTGAATTACCACAGAGGATGAAGGATGCACTTTCCCGGCAGAAAGCACAGGGAAGCGGAGCTACCGATGTAGACAGCACTGACTTGACTGGGGATTGGGAAGAATGGGAAGGCAGGAAGAGGAAAACGTAAGGCTGTTGTCCAGACTACAAAGTGAACCTGGCAGAGCACGCAGCCGGCTGAAGAAATACCCGAGCAAGTACGAGACTCGGCTTCTCCAGTCTAGCATGCTCCCAAGTGTGCACACTCACAATCTTCCTGTACTTTCAGAAGATCGTGTGGCAGGAACTAAAATTGAAACCATTTTTGACAGCTACTTGGGAAACATTCCCTTTGTCAGGCCATCAGAGTACCCTACGGCCCAGATGGTCTCCGATTATTTATTAATCAGAAGGGACAAACTAGCAAACATGCTAGTCTAGAGAGCTGGTTTGAACATCAATGTAGATGTGCCCCCGCCCCTGCACTGAGAATGATCTGTAGCTGATATCAAAGTTTCTGTTAAAGAAAACAAAACAAAACAAATTCAATGTTTTTAGTTTAATAGACTGAACCAAAAAGAAAAAACTAAAAATGATCAGTGCAGAGAGAGGACCTCACTCCAGGGAGTTATCACAAAGAAGTCATTACGGGACTCGGAACTTACCTGGCAGAAGCTTTTTTGAAACCAATGTTCCATTAAGAAGAGGGAAAGCCCTGGTGACTCAGCCAAAAGGCGCGCGCCCCTGTTTTATGTTATTTAGGTAGAAGCCTTCACTTTCCAGGATCTTGGAGGAAGTCGTCCAGAAGTTTGCCAGTTAAGTGACTTATTTTAAGAAGCAGCAAACTCAGGGCCCCAAAACAAGCAGAGATGTTGTTCAGTAACAAGAAACAGACTCTGGTACCTTTCCCCCACAGCTCGGGTGAAGTGGAGGATGGGAAGTGGGGAGACTGTTTTCTGAAGTGTTATCCAATTGAGTAGTTTCGGTGAGTGTTTTTGAGGGGGGTGAAGCTGTTTTAAATGTCTAGGCAAGATGCACAAAGAAGCTACCAGCACATAGCAAGCCTGTTTAAAAAATGCTGCTAGAGAAAGCAGCTCTCTTTCATACAAACTAGTTTCAGGCCTCTGTCCCTTCTCCCAACAGGCCCAAGTTCTAACTGCACAGGTCCAGACATGACCCTAGAGGGCAGAGACTGAAGTCCATATAATCACCTCTCTGAGGAAGTGTTGGACGTTTTTTGAGCGGGGAGGGGAAGGAGGGGTGCAGGTTGTGTGAACAAAGGCTACCACATCTGTAACGGTCTGCCTGCGTTAAAGTGACCGTAAGATGCACAGCACAGCCACCCTTTCAGCACATAAAAAGGAAGAGTTCAGGTAATGGTGACTTCTAATAAACCTGAGAATTTTCTGATGTTATCTGCAATGATCAGAAATAATTTTGTCTAAAATTCACCACTACAAGACACTGATCCGCAAGTGGTTTATCTTCTGCCACTCAGGGAGGTTGGAATATTCAGTGCACGTTATTAAACTCAGCACTTCAGAAGTCATCCTCCTCTTCTAGAGCAGGCAGTTGCATAAGGGCTGTGCCTAGCACAGTGTTTCACAGTATAGGTATGCTCATTTAAGAAGGGGGTGCAACTGATGCACCCAGTCATATCATTTTCATACTACCAGAAGAGAGTGGTGCAATTTTGATTCAATTACAAGATTGGGCAACACTGTTAATGGCCATATGTAGGCTCAGTGATCCTGCCTAGAAGGAACACAGAGGGAAATCACACGTCAAAACCAAAAATCTAGAGCAGTGCTTTCTCAGATGCAAACACATCTGCAGGGTAAAGATGTGTATATGTCGGGGTTTATATGTTTGAATCTGTGGTGTGCTATGCAGGGAGAATTTTAGCTATTTGCTGTTGAAATGCTCTCCCACAGCTTCCTACTTGGGCTTTTATCTGGCACGCTCTGAACAGAGCAATCCATCCCTATAATCCAGCAACAAAAGCTGGATTTGGGGAAGAAGTGAGTGTGGTGGAAGGGTTGGGTTGCATAATTGGACGTCTCTTCTCCCTCTTGGCGATCGATTAGTCATGCCTAGGCCTTGCTGCAGACCAAAGCCTGTTCATTAGGAGCAGGAAGAGACTTTGAATATGAAAGAAAAAAAAAAGATTAATGTTAAAAAACGTATTTCACATGTGGGGGAAAATCACGCTTTGATTTTTTTTTTTTTTTAAAGAAAACATATTTCAGTCCATAGAAGAAAAATATGCAGAAGTAGGCAAGAGTGGTCTATGTGTACAAACCTAGCCCACGAGATGCAACGTCGGTAGCAATGAGGATAGGAGCCTTTCCAGAGCGAAACTCTGTAAAACAAAGCATGCTATGAAGTAAGACTTCTCAAAAAAAAAAAAAAAAAAAAAAAAAAAAAAAAAAAAAAAAAGGTTATCTGAACTTCATTTACATTAAATGCTCACTTTCTAGAACCTAGGTAAGATGTATGTAAATTTCAGAAAACCCATAACAACACATCAACTACTTCTCCAAAATCTAGCATTCCAGGTTAAGCTAATATTCATTTTTGTCAAAGTCAAATACAACCACTGAAATTAGCAGTAGAGACAAAAGAAAATCCTCTGAAATGTAACTACCAGGCACAGAAACAAAAGAAAGCCTAAGAACAGAGTGTCTCAGTAAGTTACATACAGCAGCCTGTTATCCCCCCCCCCCCAGTGATGGACTCACCATTAAGCACCCAATCTCTTTCTGGCTGACTCTTGTCTCCATGGATACACATAGCTGGCCAACTGCCAAACAGAGATGTACATTAGTACAGACAGAAAGTACATATATTAAAGGCAACAGGAAGCTTTATTGGCATTTCAGAAAGAAGGCAGAAAATAAAACATTTGAGAAATGTTTTTATTCCCTTTCTCCTTCCTCTGGCCTTTATCTACCCAAAATGTGTATTTGCACATTAAAACGCACCTTGAATGCTTCAAGCACATTAAATCCTCTAACTATACAGCAGCCACCCAAGCCAAATCACATTTGCTAAATTGATGCTGCTCCTGCCAGTTCATTACATCAGTATTCTGATATATTGAAAGCTGCACTGTTGACAAATATTCTCTCATGCATTAATGATTTAATGGACTGGAATCTTCCAGGAAATCAAGACTGAATTCAGCCGAGATCCAAACAGACAGGTTGTTCCCAACAACAGCATCACGGATATTTAAACCCTGCTGCTTTTTATCATGGTTTCTGTTTCTCACTAGAAGCAAAGGGTGGGGGAAGTTAATCACCCATCTCTGCGCATCCTTCGAGTGAGATCATCACATCGCCTCTTTGTCTCCACAAAGATGATGGTCTTATTTTCCTTCTCCGCCATGATTTCTTCCATCAGCTGTATCAGTCTAAAACAGACACGAGAGCACTGATCACATATACGCATAAATAAAGTCAGTACCACTTACACAAAATTCAGTTTTTTCTCACAGTACTATGGTTAAAACATCTGTAATTACCCAATCTATCGCATGACCGACTTCCTTGGTAACATTCAAAGGTTAAGTAATAATGCAAAGTGAATTCATTATTCAGAATTCATATTTGGCTTACAAAGCAATGTCGATTTTAAAACATAGCCAAAGAAACCCGATAAACTAGGGAAAAGAAATAAAATCAACATACTTATGGTCTTTCTCGCTCTCCATGCACACATCCACTATCTGCAGAATGTTGTGGTTGGCGCTCAGCTCCAAGTTCCCCACGTTGATCTGAACATAGTCCTGCAGGAAGTCCTCAGCAAGCTGGCGCACTTCTTTTGGCCAGGTGGCACTCCACATCAGAGTCTGTCTGTCAGGCTAAGAGAAAGGGGAAAAGGTATAAGGTTGCAGACTCTGGATGGGAAACTGAAGGAGGCTGTTCTTTTACAAGGTTCACACACCCTTATCTGGTCAACAATTTTGCGTATCTGGGGTTCGAAGCCCATGTCTAACATCCTATCTGCTTCGTCCAGCACAAGGTATGTACACCGACGAAGGTTGGTCTTTCCTGCCTCGAGGAAGTCAATCAAGCGACCCGGTGTAGCAATGCAGATCTCCACACCTTCAAAACAGAAGGAGGAAAAAAGAGTAAGGCTCTTCATTTGAATGTCAATTGGTATTTTTAGTCAGAATGAATCACCTTCCAGAGCAGAACCGTTGAAATAAAATGAAAAAGCACCGCCCTCATCCATATCCAAGATTGAGTCATTTCAGTAGAAGCCCCAGTTTCTTTTAATAATTCTTTTTTTTTTCCATTCTGAAGTTACTGCTGCAGTGTCATTAGAACAATACATGCAGCACAGAAGCTAAAAGCTTACCATCAGAAAACACCAGCTAAGAGCACACAACATCAGCTTCCCAAAAATCAGAGCTAAAGTAAGCTTCTACTCAACCATGACCCCCTCCATCCACGGTTATACAATCTGGAGAGCTCTCTAGGAAAAATAACAGTGAGCTACAGCTAAATTCAGCCAGATAAACAAGCATCAAGCATCTCCCTTGATGTACAGGTCAAATCAGTTTCACTTCCAACTTTTCTTTTTGATTTTAAAACACATAAAGCCAAAACAATACTGAATGATTACACTATAATTGTGACAGTCACCAAACCCATAACCACCAGCATAAACCAGAATATTCACAAAGAAGCATCAAGTAATGTAATTTACACATTCCTTAAAATGGCCCCTTTCCACCACTGAGTTGAAAGTGTGTTCTGTGAACTCTATTCAACAATCTCTGCTGCAGCAAATACTAAGCAATGCCCTAAAGGCACTAACTCCTACCTGCCCACGTTCTCTAAGCAAAAGGTTTTCTTCATAACCAGGAGAACATCCACTGCACAGCACTCCAGAAAAGCATGCAGAATGTCACCAAGCTGACCCTTTCATTGTCTCTCCTTATAATACTGTCTGTCCCACTGCTGCTTTTGAACAAGAGTACCTACCACATATTGAACAGAACTACCTCACAGCCTTCTACCAGCATTTTTATCCTGACAATGCAGCATTCAATAATAACTCATCAGACCACAGGGTAAGTTAAACGTTTTGATTTCTTGAGCAGATCTGCATGTGTAAGAGCTTTATCTTACATCTCTTCATACAATTACATCTTTTATTTATTTTTTTTAGCCCAGAAAAGATTAAACCCTCAGAACATTCCTGCCTTTGAAATTACATGCAACTAGCTGCTGATATAAGGTAGGGTCACTAGAGCATTACTGCTGTCATACTGGTTGCTCTAGAAACATGGCTCTTTGTTAACTCCTCATCTGCTATGTTAGGAAAGGTGACAGCAGAATTTTATGGAGGTACCGTGAGCAGAAAAAGAGCTTACCCCTTAAGAACCAGTTCTGATGACCTTCACAAGTGGAAAGTTCAAAGATAAAACAAAAAGGAAGTCTAAAATCCAAATAAGCCATTGTACAACAGAGAATTACCACATGCGCTATCATTCCAAGGGGAAAAAGTGACAGCTACTCACCCACAAACACCTCTTCAAACAGCATTTAAAATCACTTTCAAATTTACGGATTATTTTTTTAAGCAACACAACTCCAGAAATTTGCAAACACACATTTTAAAAATCTGAATTAAATCACCTCTTTCTAGATCTCTGATCTGGGGACCTTTGGGTGCTCCTCCATAAATGCAGGTACTCTTCAGCCTTGAGCATTTGCCATAATCATCAGCCACCTGCTGCACTTGCTGGGCCAACTCCCTGGTAGGTGCTAGAACCAGGCACTGCAGAAGGAATCAATTCAGGTTAGCCAAGCTGTAGACACAGCCCTGATTTAAGGGCTCTGCTCAAACAGCACAAGCAAAACTGGACCATCTGCTATTCTTATTAGCTAAAACACAGAAATATCTTTGGATTATGTCACCAACGGCACAGAGTTTCATCTAATGAGTGGGATGTTCACATTGTGATTGTAAATGTTCTCTACTTCCTATTCTGATATATCAATTAAATAAAGCACACATCTCACTAACGCTGCCAGGCCATACAAATAAAAGAAGAGATTTGACAAGCACTTACAATTGGGCCATCCCCTCTCTCCAAATATGGCTGGTGGTTGATGTGAACAATTGCAGGCAACAGATACTGAAACAAAAAAACTTTGTGTCAAGACACAGGACTTCAACATTCAATGCTAATGATCACTTGCCACGGTAACTGAACCATGAGAAGAACTCACCTAGCCTAACAACCCTCCAAAAGCCACTATGTAACATTTCAGATAGGAAAAAACCTCATCCGCATTAACATCTACAAAATCATACTCGTATTTATCCAAAAGACGAGATTCCCAGAGCTGCTTCTTTCGGCATGGTTGGAAAACATGGCTGCTTAGAACCTTTGAAAAAAGGCATGTTCAAATCTGGAGCCTAAATGAGTAGAACTTATTCATCCTGGCTCTGAAGAATGCAAATACACATTTTAGGAAATGTCACACAAAAAGAACATTTCTTCTTGATCACTGCAGATAAAATTAATACATTAACGAAGACTCAACCATCACTTCTTTTGCTCTTCTCATAGATGGAAGACAAAGCACATACTATTCCTTAAACCACAAGGTAAGCACGGACAAAAGAGAAGTGTTCCAACACCAACAAAGAACCTTGCAAAAAAACCACATCTGTGAATGAGACAGGCTAGACAAACTGAAGCTTAAGCCTTACCCACGACTTAAAAACATGCAATTGTCTCACTTTATGCTTGCAATACTAAGACCAAACACCAGCAACAAGCAGCCAAGGGCGATTTCCACAAAGCAACAGTGGAAATAAGTATGGAGATGAAAGGGAAGAATACGTACTGCAAGTGTCTTCCCAGAGCCAGTCTGCGCAATGCCCACCATATCCCGACCACTGAGAGCAAGTGGAAAGCCTTGGCACTGAATTGGAGTGGGTTCTGTGAAATTCTGGTCCATCAGGGCATCCATGACGTACTCTAAACATTTTTAAAAGGAAAAAAATTCTTTAAGGATAACTGAGGTTAAATGCATTTTCAGAAAACCTTCTAGAAAATGAACTTAATGTTTTTGAGTAATCCTTGTTTGCTTAAAGAATGGCAAAATACTCACGTGGAAAGCTACACTGGTGGAAGGCAAACACAGGCTTGGGGCAGCCCTCCATTCCTCGGATTGTTATCTCTTTCTTCCTTCTCAGTTCTTCAACTTCATACTATTTACATGGAGGGGAAAAAAAAGCAGAAAAATGCCCAATTTCAGCAGGATCCTCAGGCACATACTTCCAACTATTAAGTTACTTTACACCTCTACCCAACAGCCTAGTTGACAAGACCTCAAGATGACTGCTTCCCTTAGATCAAGCTGTGGCACAGGTTCTCCTCCAATCAGAAGTAAGACCTCTCTGCAGAGCCAAGAAGAGCGAGCATGTTTTCTTCCAACCAGACTCTCTACAACTGTATCAACACAATGTTTTAAAGGCTTTTTTCCTTCTTCAAGAGGACAGATTTTATCAACTGCTTCAAAAGCAAACAGAAGCAGAGGAAAAGAAAAAGCGTGTTTTATGTGACTGTACTGAGAACCCAGTAAATTAAGCAGGCCCTGCCACACTACGAACAATGTGCAGGCAGAGCAGTTGTCCCTCTCTTTCCATTAACGCATACCAAAGCATTTCTTTTCTGCTGCTAAGAAGCCCAGGCAACATCATAATGACACACTAGGGCCATAATACTTTAAAGTAATATTTCTGCGATGGGTATTCACAGAAGAACAATTTTAGGATTAGCAAAAATGTGTTTTTTCACCTTTATTTTTTAATTTTTTTCCTATTATGTATTTCAGAAGTCCAGCACCGCTCTGTATCATGCACCCACAATTTATTATGTTACTCTAATGCTCTTTAGAGAAAAAATGATAGGAAAAAAAAAAAACATTAATATCAAAAACACATTTTATCAAAAGCAGTAAATTTACTATCTGTAAAAAGCTCTTGGTTTAGAACAAAAAAAAAAAAGTCTAAAATTTAAATATTTATATAAATAAGCAAAAGCAATAGCTGAGAAAAATCTGGAAATGCTTTTAGTCAGCTAAGGCCCAGGCAGCCACTTGTGGTTCAACAGCTGCAAGTTACTGCATCTGAAAACCCACCGCCTCCTTCATATCCTCTATGCCACATTATTACTTTGGGGCTGACTGACATTAAGGTGTACACAGCTGGATGAGGACATGCCTTGTTTTTTCCATGTTTCCTTGTGTTATGAATGAAACCTCTTCATTTCTAAATACAGAAAGATACTGAAGAGGAAGAAAGACTCGAGACTAATTGGATGGGAAGATCAATACATATTTACAGAGCAGACAGAGTACAGTGTCCAGGTTTGAACCCAAAGTGCAGCAAAGACACTGGTTAGCAAGGCACATTCACTGTGGCAGGGGAAGCCAGAAGCTAAGCACAAGCCATATAAATACAAACTGGGAGCACTGGATTTGTTCAGCTTGGGAAAGAGGACTAAAAAGGGAATTGAACTGCTACTTTCAGCTCCTTGATGTGAACTACCTGACGGGTGCTTTTAGAGAAGATGGAACCAGACTTTAGAAATTCCAATTAGTTACTGGGGAAAATACACCACGTGAAACATTCAGACCTGGGACACCACACAGATGGATTACAGACTCTGATCACCTCTGGGGACATTTGAACTCAGAAGGACAAGGCACTAGCAACCTGCCTGAGCTCTGAGCAGAGCATTAGATGAGATCCCCCAAGGTTCTTCCAGCTTGAATTGCTGCTTCAAAACTATATTCCTTCCAAATCTTTCTCAAGTATTTGTACCACTCTTACTTCACTTTTTTTTTTGTGTGTGTTGTTCTTTCAGGGCCTCTCTGGTAGAGCAATTTTAAAGCCTTCTAATTTGCATCTATGCTGATGGAGGACATTTTCATTTGATAACCTCGTGTAAGCTGACCACAGCATCGTTCTGATGGTGAGTTGTAAGTGACCAAACGTAAAACACCTTGTAGAAAAATGGCTGAAAACAGGAGCATCACCTTTGCTGATGTTACAGTGACAGAACCTACAAGTGTAAGGCAGAAGACACACATGCCAACCAAGATAAGGAAGAAATAGTTTTATTACACAGAGTTCCAGAGGCCCTAGGACAAAGTTTTCCACTTGTGACACTTTATGTAGAAAGACAGCTTTTGAAAACTTACTGGAGTAAGCCTGGCCACTTCTGGATGTTCCACATAAAAATTCTTCTCAAACTTGGGCAGTTCATTCAAATCCCATTTTTTCTTCCGTAAGCGCTCTCCTGGATTACCAAATTTCTTTGGAGGAAGAGGACCTCCACGGCTTGCTCCAAACCTGGAAACCACAACGAAAATCACAAACGGAAGAATGTGGTTAGTTGGGAATTTGCAGGTTGCTTCAGCATTTCCACTCCTTTTCTTCCCCTCGACGTGAACACAGTATTCTCACAGTCCACCTTCTCTCTCCCCCAGACAGACAATGCTATGATAGCAATATAAACACATGCTGTGCCCATTCTAACCCAAGGCCACACCCGAGGTTCCTTTCAGTGCAGCAATTTTTAGGTCACTGCCTTAAAGGTCCCACCAGCAGATTTCTGTCTCTAGGATCCCACTCCTGGGACAGAGCTGCTGGTACAGCCGTGGCACTTAACTTTCACTGAAGCTGTGAGCACACTAAAACATGGATAGATGAAAGGCACGGGAAAACATTTCTCATCACAGGTTCTGCCATCTCAAGGTTAGTTTTTATTAAGATAATCTCTATTTTGCTTTCTCATCTTCTACACCTTCCCTCCTTTCTTACATGCCATACTCCTCAAATACAAAGCAACAAAGAATTAAACAAGGCCAGCAAAGCCTGGAAGTCTGTGTATAATGCTAGAACCACAGCAATAAATAACACACTTCTTTTCATCAAACCACTCTCAGCAGAGCAAAACAAATCCACCTGGGAAAAAAAATGGATCTTCTTTCAAATGTTTCTGATGAGGATTCAAGAGAGTACAAAACCAGTGATTACTCTGCTGAAAAATGTCCCGAACATCAAGCACTGCCAAGTTACTGTTCTATCACAGAAGCTTTATTTACTCAGTTAATTTCATACACTTAAGAAGGTTAAGAACTCTCATGTGACTCAGGGATGCAGTAAACAAAACACGAACTTCTGGCAAAAATCTGTAATAACTGAAAATCGAGTGCTATGAAGTATTTAATTACTGGATTACAAACAGCAGATAATACTATTCCAAAACCTATCACAGCAAGTTTTGTCCTAATTCAAGTTCTGGTTAACGAAGCTACAGCTTTCTGCAGAATGTGAATTCCTGGGAAGCTCCTCTTTAAAACAATACATCCATTCAGATCATTTGGATAAGGTACAGATGCTGCAAATTTGCAGACTGATAATAACCAAAGCAGTCAACAAACAAACTAAAAGCAACAAAACCCAAAGCAGTTTTCAATTGGTAACTACAAGAGAGGACAAACGTGGTAAAAACTAAAGCAGACTCGAAACACTTCCTGCATCATCTTCATTACAGGACTATTTGTTCAGAAAGTAGCTACATTTGCTCTTTAAACTGCTTACCAAAGGAAATTCCAAAACAAAGGCTAAGAGACCAAAAAAAGCAGAACTTGAACTATTAACAGGAAGGGGTTGCACTGTAGGAAAAAGCGTGGTGGACATAATTTATTAACTCAGAGCCAGAAATGTAAATCCTAATGTAATGAAACAGTTGCAGCAAAACAAACATCTCCTCCCCGTTGCATAAATCCCCCGTGTTTTCTCCTCCAACATTCACCAGGCCCCGTACCAGTGCCCTGTGTCATCAGCCATTTCTGTCATAGGCAAAGCTCATAAAACACAATTTCAAAAACGACTTTTAAGCATTATATTTACTTCTGGAAAACAGCAATAATACAGCTCATGGCTTCCAGAAACCTTCAGGAGAACAGAACGTATCTGCTGCTGACCACGCTACCGATGCAATCAACCAGCTCTAACAAAAGGCACAGACACCCTCACTCGAGGACGAGAGGAAAAGCTGACTGCAAGAGCGGACCCTGAGACAGCTGAGCACTGTGTGCTCCACAGCTGTCCAGAGGAAAGAATCCATGTGCTCTGACACAAGTGCAGCAGGCCCAGTTCTCCGATCCCATAGGCAATATGGCTGCACACTGACCTGAGGGAAGGGAACCCTGCTGTGCCCCTGCAACACTGCCCCCGCTAACGGGGCGGTGATTTAACTGCAGGATTATTTCACCAATTTCACCTTTCAGCTAAGGAGAAATCCAGCCTGACCCAGAACATTCCTCTGTAATACTAGCGTGCCGCAGATTCTGGGACAGAACTGGGAGTATTTATTACATTCCAGAGCAGAACAGTGCAGCTGCCTACCCTAAGCAGTCACCTACACCTCATTCCCGACAGGAAGAAAACTGGAAGCCTGTCTTTGGAAGAGTCAGCACTGGGAAGGCAGAGAACTTCTGAACACAGCATCCTGGGTGGCCCCGTGCCACATGATAAAGTAGCATACAGGCACTCCACCTTACTACTTACACCAAATCCCTGATCCAAAACAGAAGAATCCATATCCAAAGCCCTTCTGCAGAGTATGAGGACACAAATTTCATGCGTGCTAAGCATTGTAACAACACTCTGGTCAGTGTTACTTTAGGGAACTGTATATAATTCTGCATACTCAAACTCGCTCTCTGAACTCCGAAAGCAGCTGGGCCTGAGCTATCTCAGATTGCCAAAGCATTTACACTGATGTCCCTGTTTTGTGCTCAGCTGGAAAGCTCATGGTGGAAAAACACAACCCTCCTCCCTGAGAAAAAATGTGAAAGGATCCTTTAAGTTCAGAGTGCGAAATGTGGGCACAAAGATAAAGCCTAAACATGATTATCTCCCTCCACAGACGAAGAAACCTAAATGTTAAAACGGATTTTGACACGTAAACAAAATTTTCCTTGATCTGCCAGAGAGAGAGGGGAAAATAAAAATTAAAAAGTGAAAATCAGTCTTAATGTGGCAGACTAGATCTAATGTGCAACAAAATCCATGCTGGATGTTTACTGTTAATCGCTGAGAATGGAGGCCTAACTGCTTGTTATTAAAAGGACAGGAAACACCACTCTCCTGAAATGGTTTTCACTTTCTGTAGGATGAGTTGAATTGCTTTTAACCCTCAGAAAGACAACCAAGTCACCAACCATTTACGCACTGTAATGAATCCATCGCTACCACGCTTAGAAGAAGTCGAACCTGCAAAACCCTTTTGTAATCCTTTACACAGCAACACTAGGAGCACCGAGCGCCAGGCCTTAAGCACAGCATCCAGACAGCTCCCACTCGACTGCTCCTTCAGCTTGGTCACGCTAAGGCAGGTCACGCTCAGCTCGGTCATGCTCGCTAAGCGCGGCCCAGGCCATGTTTACAGCCATCAGCCTCCTGAGAACGCAGCTTTCACTCCCATTTCCTCTCATGGGAAGAGCCCTTCACCAACTGCCATCTTCAGAGGGAGCCCCCATGGAGCAATGACAGCACCAAGGGCAGCGCCAGGGCCACGGAGACCCCTCGTCCGCGGGGGGGGGGGGGGGGGGGGGGGGTTGAGTAAAGGGGACAATCAATTAAGCACAGCAGGAGAGAAGGAAGAGGCAGGCCTTAGCATTGCAAACTAGGTGCGTTAATAACAATAAACGAATAAATAAAAACAAAGCCAGCTCTTTTACTACCAAAGCTGCGACAATAGCCCCCCCCGGATCCCCTCAACGTGAAAACCGGATGAAAAATCCGTCGTCCTCCTCCCCGACACACACACACACACCCCACCACTAAAATAGGAGGGGAAATCCTCCCCCCAACGCCCACCCCCACTCCTCAAAACGATAATATGAGACCCCCCCCCTCTCACACCACCCCCCCTCCTCCCAAATTGAGGAGAGCGCTCCTCAACCCCCCCATACCTTTCCCCCCCCCCCCCATCCCCCATCCGCCCCTTACCCGCCGCGGGTCGCGGTCGCGCCCCCGGTCCCCGAAGCCCCTCATCGCCCCCGGGGGGGGTGGGCGAGAGGCAGCGGAAGGCCGGCCGTGGTGACGGCGAGGGGCTGGGGGTGCGGGGCGACGGCCCGGCCAGCGCCGGCTGGGTCTCGGAGGACTCGCTTTGCGCCACCTCGGCTCTCGGGAGGGACACAAACGAAGAAGAATTGGTCAGTGGGTCAGAGACCCGCTGAGCGTCGGCGGAGGGAACGGCGGGGTTCTCGGTCGGCTCCAGGGCCCGTCAAGTGTGGAGACGCTCGCGTCTTCTTCCTCCGGGCTCCCGGCACAAAATGGCCGCCGCCGCCCCAACCCGCTTCACTTACGTTACGGGCGCCCCGGCGCTGCGCAAACTGCGGCCCTCGAAACAGCCTGCGCTTATTCCCGGAAGCCAACTACGCCCTACGCTCGCTCGGCGAAACGCTGCTCCGAACGGAGAACGACATACGGAAGTTGCGTAGCGTTCTGTACTTTAGATGCCCCGGCGCGAGGCGAGACGGAAGGTGAGTAACCTTCTCCTTATTCCTCAAAGTCTGCTACGCAAAGAGCCCGTGGCGTAACCCCTTCTAGAGGGTAGGGAAAAGCTAGGCCGAGGCGTACGTTACGTAAGCGCACGGCGTACGCATCTTGCGTAACTCAGGCTGACGTAGAGCAGGAAGAGCCCGGCCGTTTTGCGTAAAATTCTTCCGCGGGCCGCGCGGGGAGGGCTGGCGGAGGGTCGGCGGATTGCGCTGATCGTTGAGCGTAGCGGCTCTTAGAGAATACAGCCGTTCGGGCTGGCGCCGTGGAGGAGACAATAACGGCGGCGGTCGGCGGGGCCGGGTGGGCTCGGCCTTCCCTCACGGGTTGCCAGGGGGCTGTGGGCTCGGCGCCCGGGCAGCAGCGGGAGGGACAGCAGCCATGATGTCTGCTTTCCCCTGCCTGGGAGAAGATGGCTTAACGTACCTCAAACGGGTTTCAGAAGGTTGGGTTGTGTCTGCTTTGTTTCTCGTGGGAGGTGACCGAGAGCGGGGCCAGATGCAAAGCACCCAAAACACATGCCTGTTCCGATTTTTGTACCTTTATTTTGAGCTGTAGTAATAAAAACAACTTGAGGTCGTCCTCTCTGAAAAGCGCGGACGTAAATAATCTGGTCAACGGGAAAGTATTTCAGGTAACAACGTTCCTGGGCTCTTGCTCGTGCCGTTGCTGCTTCTGTCTAGTTATCGGCCAGTTGAAAAGAGAAGACTCCAAATGAATGAAGGCGAACAATACTGAACCACACGGTTCATCCAAAAACCTCTCCAAGAAGATAAAAACGCAGGCAGGGAGACAGCGACCATGCACAGATCTTTGTCCCATCTAACTGCCTCGGTGGTTATCCGCTGTACGGTTGTGTGCATTTTCTGCCTATTCTTTGGCGTCTCCAATCCCTCCAGGAGTTATCGCAAACGTGGCTTCGTTTTCAGGCATCTCAGGACTGAGGGGAAAAGAAAAGCACCAAACCCAAAGGTTTTAAGTAAAAGCGAAGCGGAATAGCTCAGCATTTTAATGCGATCACTGTTATCGATACGGGATGATGTGAACCTTGCCTCAAACAAGAAACACAAGCGAGAGGAGAGGAGGCAGTGTGGGAGGAGAGAGGATTCTGTCAATGCAGACTTGCTCTTCCACGTTTTAGCCCGTGACAGCGCTGCTGACACGTTCCTTAATGATTGGCATCTGCCCCGGCTCAGCGTGCAAACTGATCCCAACTGAGCTCAGCAAAACAGAGTAATCAAACGGCTCTGGAATGTTCCTGCCGAGGGACATCCAGGCTCACCAAACTACTCGATAGCCTTCTTGAAGGGGCGGACCTCTGGGAGGATTTATGAGGTGAGGTTACACAATGCCATACATGTGACATGCAAGATTCAGATCTACTCATCGCTCCGTCCTTTCAGTTCTGCTCTCCACGTGCCATCCGGATCCATGGTTAATTTGAAACCACGAGCTCTTAAGTTTCAGTGCAGTGAACTTTGTCACCCTGCTGTGTTTGTAACGCGGCTTCTTTCCCGCCAAGGGGCAGGGATTTACCTGTCGTATATCTTTGCAATACGCAGCTCCCCTCTCCCTTTCCTCAGACTAATTCGGGTGGTTGAAGCGTGAGCGAGGATGTGGCCCCCAACGGGCTTCTTTGGGTCTGCCTGAAAGCTAAATTAGCAATTAATTAGTGATTAACCATCAGGAAAGGCACATTGAACTTGGTCGTGAATAATAAATAAGCAAAAAAATAATAATGAACAAATCAAAAGATGATCTAAACACAACTACTTCAAGATAGGATGCTCAAACGCTCAGTGCTCAGCCTCCCCTCATCAAGTTCAAGAGGCTCAAGAACATAAGCTGCACACAACTGCTTCAAAAGACAATTGGGTTTGTGTGTTTTCTCTTTTTTTTTCAATAGTTATGTTTTGTTCCGTTCGTTCGAGGCATAACGAAAGATATCACCGTGCCAGGCAGAAAAAATAAAATAATAATTAAACGATAGATATATATATATATCAAAATTGAGGGAAGCCTATAGGTGTCACCCATGGATGACTCACGATGCCTGCAGGACCAAAGAACGGCCTGAAGTAGTTGAAACACGAGTAAATAACAATAGTTAAAACATGAGGAGCATGCCTTCATGCCAGTGCCTCTTGCACCTCGCAGTCTCAGTTCTCATCTCTGTTAAAAACGTAAGCAAAAGGGAAGAAATGTAAAAGAGTGTCGTACGTCATGGTTGCTCCTGGGTCAGCGGTCATCTGATTGGTCACAAACACAGCCACGTTATATTCTGCAAGAGGAAACAGCAAAAAGATGAACTAGATCAGATTCAATGTCAAAAATAGCCTCGTCTTGCTGGTGGGATCAAGGCTGCTGCTGAGGCACTTCACATTTCAAAGGAAAGAGAAGCGAATGTGCCTTATGTCTGCTGGCTGGGGTTCACAGGAAGACAGCCTCACTTTGCTCTTGTGTCAGCTGTAATATTTACGCCAAAAATGAGCACTTTTTAGAGCTCCACCGAGCTAGTCTTTCTCAAATCCCATTTCTCCATTGGCTCCGTGCCCTAGGCCTCTCCTCCCTCCCTCCAATTGTCCCCCTTTTTTTGGTGTTTACTCCATAAATACATTTCCTCATTCCTCATCAACGTTTCTGAGCCATTCCAAATAAGGCAGAATGCTGTTCATTCCAACATCATCCCTCAGAGCACTGAGCAGTCATTAGAATGAGGCGATGGACACTGCCTTCTCCTCTCTCTGTGCCTTCACCATTTTTTTTCCTGTTCTCCATGTTCGTTGTGTATTTGGGCTGTAAAGCTGGGGAAAGGCTGGGTATTTGTGCAGTTTCAAGACCCATCCTCGCATTTAGGACTTCCCTTAACACTATTTCTGGGAGAATGATAGATGTAAAATAATTCTAAAGACACCTTTATCTCTCAGCTTGAAATAACATATTTCTGTTCCTTTTTGGCAACTGGCAGTCACATAAAGTGAGGAAAGATCCCTGGGCCAGTGCCTGATTTGATCATACACTTGGTGGTCATGTAACCAACAATCACTGTTTCAGTAACTCCAATCTACATTGTCCACGTGTTGCAATATCTCCTTTACCTTCTGATATTTTTTGGAGCCTCGACAGCATCTGAGCGAGTTTCTGTTGCCGTTCAGCCAGCTCTCCACGCCCACTGAAATCCACACGGAAGAGTGCCATGATGGAGTCAATGATCTAGATTGTAATAGCGCCAGCTTAAGTCGATACAGCAAAAAACAACAACAAAACCTATTCTGAGAGCAGCAAGCATGTGAAAAATAAACGTCTTGTACCAACAGCTTGAAGATACCAGCTTCCTCGTGGAACTTGGCCGCGACGTAATCAAGCAATTCCATCTGATGTTCACCTGATGGGGAGTACATTGGCAAACAGAATTAGGATCAGAAAGAACTCTGAAGCAAGCAAAGCCTGAATTGTGAAATTCCTCTTTAAATTTCTACCCTTTTTGTATTTTCACCAGCAGCAGTTTTAATTCCATTGTCCATTAACAAGCTACCCCTCCAATAGCCAATGGTGCTTATGCTTCTGCAGGCTCTGGTTTCCACTTGCAAACCCAACAACACTTCTTTGTGAAGAGCTCCACAAAAAAAGTCTTGTGTGGAGAACTGAAAACCAATAGAATTGTTTGAAACTAATGTTGAATTGAATGACACAAAGAAATTGTATTACCGTATTATTCATGCTCATTTTAAAATAAGTCCCATTTACTTGAAGTTTTAATGTCTTCCGACAGAGCGCGTGGAACTGTTTCTATAAAGGTCCATTCACAAAAATTATAGAGAATTATCGACAGCATTTATACAGTTAGCTTATATTCATTGTTACATTAATTGTTGCTTCTGTTATTAAGGTGGTACACTGACAACTATAATACACATGGTGGAACTGTTGCAGCAAACTGCAGAACCTTATGCAGTACAGCTGAGCTGCAGTACTTACCCTGAGCTACTAGAGTACACCACCAGGAAAAGAAAATAGAAGCTACCTTGAAACTTCTTTTGCTCGCAGTAAAATGCAGTTAACCATCCTTAAGTGGGCAATCTCACTTGAGAAACTGAAATCTATTTAAATACAAGCCTTAGAGAAAATCACAGCTATCATGCCAGTTGCCTACGATGGCCTTACTAGTATAGGCACGTGCATACAGCACGTTGTCAAGGACGGCGTCGTGGTCAACGTTGAAGCGATCAGCAATGTCTCGAAGACGATCTGGTCGGCTGACGTCAGACAAAGTCAAGGATTTCTCTTATTGATTCATAGATTCATAAGGTTGGAAAGGACCTACAGGATCATCTAGTCCAACCATCCTCCCACCACCATCCCTACCCACCAAGCTACTCAATCAAATCCCTTAGCACCTCATCTAAACGCTTCTTGAACAGCGCTAGGGATGGAGCCTCAACCACCTCCCTAGGCAGGCCATTCCAGTGCCTGACCACTCTTCCAGAGAAAAAAATTGTGCAAACCACGCTCTGAAAACTCTGAAATTCCATCCCAAAATAAATATATGGGAAAAAAATATCCTAATCCTGAGGAAGACTGAGTTTTCACACTGTCTTACATACTCTGAGGAAAGTTTTGGGCGCTTGATGATTTTGTGTTTAGGGTTGGACATATGGATACGCATGCTCTGGGAATTTAGCAGCAAGCAAAACCAGTTTATGCAGAATATATTGCAGACATTAAGTTAGTTCTTAGATAAATTTATTTTGAGACAAATAAAAATACTTACATCACCTATCATCTCTCAGTACATCTATTGTCTATCTATCTACTCATTGCCTTCTATAATCTGTCACCACTAAGAAAGCATGCTAAATCTCAAAGAAGTAGTTAAAAGAAAATCTGTGTTCTGACTAACTTTTCCAGCTTGGATTAGATCAAATGACAGAGGAAAAGCCACTGTCCTGTGGGCCACTACACTCTGTGCTCTCGTGGCTTTTGTGTCCATCACACTGTTCCCCACCTGTGAAGCCATCTGGAGCCTTCTACTTGCTTTAAATGTTAACAAAATGAACCGCCTTTCCAATTCAAAGTACCTGCAGCATTCAACAGCCCAAAAGATACAAAGTGTTTTCTGTGTCAATGAAGATAATCTTTCCACCAGCGTAGCCCTTGGGCCCCGGCAGCTGAGCCGTCACTGGAATGAATCAGAATAAAATGAATAGCTGGGAAAAATATTTTCTCACACTATTATTTTTAATAAAATATGATGACTATTTACCCATATCACAGAGACCCACTGCTTTTAATCAATGTGGAAATCACTAGTTTAGGCTCTTTTTAAGTGAATAAGCTAAAATAGTCAGTCCATTCAGTTGTGATCATTCAGGCAAAAGAATGTAACTGTGCTGACTAACTTGGGTATTAAACTGTACTGAATGAACAGTCTTCATTTTTCCAGAAGGCGACACAATTCCCTTTATGCCATAGTGTCCATTTAAGTGAATGTTTGTCTATCCAGTATCCTGTAACTACATTCCAGCAGTGTAATAGTTACAGTAGTTATTATTGACTACTGTCTACACATTGTGAGATAGAGCCCTGCTATGTCTGGCACTGCCAAAGTCTTTGTTTAACCACTTCGTGGTAGCCAGTAGTATTCTTTCAGGGCCCTTTCAGAATGTCACTGTCAGCAAAACTTCTTGAAAGTGGCAAATTAAAAGCATTGCTGGCAAAGAATCTTGCCTTTGTCCTTTACTGAGCAATGCTCCTGTCCCCCTACGATTCCTGTTTATGCTCAGCTTTTCCAGGTAGTGTGTTTTGCTCCCTAAGATGGCTTATGGTCTTCTCCTGGAGAAATGTAGATCGATGTGAGCAGTATTAATAAGTAGTTATCTATATGAGTTCTGTATTCAAACACAATTAATAGAGGTAAGAGCCACTGAGTTTTTTTTTCCCTGTATTTCTAGAGATGGAATATTCTGACTTGATTCTGTGTTGAATTTTGATATTGTTGTAATGAAAAAAAACATGCTCTCTGTTTTAAGGCAGCACACTTACCACAAAGGGTATGAGACAGCTGTGTTTTGCCTGTCCGGAACTCTATTAAATAAATAAAAGAAAAAGTCACTTTTTTCTTTTTTTTTTTTTTCTTTTCTTCCAAGTTTGCCAAATTCAGGTATTTACAGAGTCACAGAATTGTAGGGGTTGGAAGGGACCTCTAGAGATCATCTGGCACAACCCCCTTCCAGTGCTACTGCAATTGGAAACACTCAATAAATTCACCTCTATTTCTGTATTTGTACATTTGTACATTTCAATCCTGATGTAAATCACATTATGCACAGTAGAAATGTCCTCCACAAAAAGCAGTATCTGAAATGCTTTGATTTGATCTTGCTTGATTGCTCTGTTTATTTCTACCTTCCTACAGAAGTTAAGTGCCACAAAGCATATATGGAAATTTGTTAACTGAGGGAGAAAATGAAGGAGGGAAAACGAGTGGTTGGGTCCACTTTGAACCCAACAAAAAGGTTCAGGCCACCTTTTATTTTCAGGAAAATGATCAAGAAGGTTAGGAGTTTTTAATCTCACAATGTCAAATCATACAGGTCTCCAGTTTATATTCTCTAAAGAGAAGATTATTGTGTTTTCCAAACTTTTTGTTTTTGAGGTGCTAACCGCTTACTGATGGAATTTACTCTAACAATAGCTGAACTGTGATTGCAAAATCTTTTATGAAATCCACTGTACATAAATATAATATCTTTTGTGTCATTGTGGAAGAGGAACATCGGGGAAATCTTTTCTATAATAGGAAATAGTTAATGGTAGTATTAATAATGGTACATCATTCTGAATTGGCATGCCCCCCAAGTCAAGTGATTACTCAGCTCAAACTTAGTCTGCAAGCAATTCAACATGAAAAAAAGGGGAAAAAATGGATTATTTCTTCTTCCACTCATGCAAGCACTCATCCTTATGACTGCAATGTAATGTTTTGTAGAAGTGGTCCAGCTTGCTTTAAAAAATAAACTATTATTTCTCTGTCAGATAATACTCATTTAATGTAGTTATCTCACCTCCAAAGGCCTCAGTGATTGCCATGCTTTCAATCCCACCACCCAGAAGTTTGCTGCAGAAAGGAAGACAATTACGATATAGTTAAACCCACAAAATCACAAGAGGAAAGTAAAAAAAAAGAGCCACTTTTACTGCTTAAGAAGAGTTATATCCACCCTAAAGCAGGGCACTAAATGGACACTGAGTGATAAAAAAAAAAATTAACCCAATCTTCCTTACTGCATGCAGAAGAAATAAAGTTCTATAGAAGTATTTCAAGGGAAGTCTTGTAGACTTAAAGATTTTGATCATAGGCCTTCAAGTTGTTTTAATTAGGTGAAAAATGATGATGAGTCAGTATTTTTGATGCAAACTGCCTGGTTTCCCACAGAAAAGGAGTTGGTTTTGTTGCTTACCGATTCTGGCACCTTTGAACCAGAACTAGCTCAGAATGCAAAAGAACCTACGTGTCCTAACTGAATATTTGTTCTCATGTGTTTTTGTTTCTCACTGGAAATAATAGATACAATAATTGGAACAGTTTGTATGAAGGCAGGATGAAAGTAGAAGTAAGCCTACTCAAATTCCTGGCTGCCAGTAGTAATATGAAATACCATCTTCCGTTTTTCACTGTACTCAAATGCAGTTAGGAAACCTGGCTCCTAAGGAAGACCAAAGAGAACGTTAGAGGTTTACTTTGTTGAGCTTTAACCTGAAGACAGAACACGATATCCCACCCAGATAACTTCTGTCTACGTTTATATCGTTTACACACATTGGGTATGAAAAGCACCACGACATTTGTCTAGTTCTGTAAAATATGAAGAATATAAAGAACACTGAACTGGGTTATTTTCAAAATTATCTTGATGATGTGGCGAAAAATTCTACAAAGAGAAATGTTGCACAGCATTTTGGAGAGGCCAGCATATTTTAAATTATCAAGAAAGCGATAGGCTTACAATAAGCTTATTTGCAGCTTCTTTAATCTTGTCCACTTTGGCCTCTGAAAGCCCTTTCACGTTGCACAGTGCTCGCCTTGTTGTCATCTGGATTCCTTTGATAGTGCAGATACCAACTGCCTTCAGTTTTTTAATGTCTGCCACATTCTGTGAAGAAAGTTCCTTTCTTTGAGTACTTGTGACAGATAACTAGTTGGCAAAGCAAACCTTTGAATCACTTTGTTATACACTCGTATACACATATCACAAAGAAATGTATTTACAAAGTAAACTCTTCCTTACGTAGTTTGTGACACCCAAATATCGAGTCACATCAGTGTGAGGGGTGCAGATATACTGGTGATTCTGCTGTCCTTGTTCCCTTTGCACTGATAATCCATAAACCAGGTAATCTGATCACAGCTGGGAGCTGACTTGCATAGGTGGTAGGATGCTGACTCTAACTGCACACTGACAGAAAGTCACATGCAAAACACACCTAACCTGCCAGATCCAACAGACACTTGCATGTAGAATGGGCATACTAGAGTTTTTAATTCATTGGATACAGCAGGACTTCATTCAGCACCCTGCAGGTATATTTTGCCCCCTCCCACCCCACTTTACAAATCTGACATCACTGGAAATTTAAAGGCAAGGAACAAATTTCTCACAAGAAATATCCCACAGGAAAGGTTGGGGATAATACTTCAATTTACCATCTCTAGACAAGTTCTTCATTTAAAAGAACAAATCAACCAACCAACCACGCTATGAGCTGGATGTATTTATTTATTTGTTTGTTTACCAGCCAAAGTGCTGGAATTTTCTTCTCCTTCTAGCTGATACCATCAAGCATTCAGCCGTTGTCCTGACTTAACACACTGACACACGTGTCCCCTTAACACCAGCTGCTCATCCTGATCCTCCCAACATTTTTACGTAGCACTTCTGCCCTAGTTGTGTGCCTCTGAGATGGAAACAGGAACACATCCAGAATTTAAACAAACAACATAGATCACATTTTTTTTGTCCTCAGACATTTTGCATGAATTGATTTACAAATCTAATTCACAGCATGGCTACAACAGATGTGCCAAAAGAAGCAATAGCATGCCTGTGGGTAGGAGTGCTCAGCAGTGGCACTGGGATCACAGCAATTTAATTCCTACCAAACATTTCTGAACGTCAAACCCCAGCCTGGGTTCTGCACATCTGACTATTCGTGACCATGCTGACAGATGGGACTAAATACTTCCAGCTCTACTCATTCTCAGTTCATACTTGAAGAAGAGAACTATCTACTTAACTCCCCAGCTATTAACCGTCTGTTCACTCCCACTCTGCTCCCTTAAACGGCATTCCAAAAATAATTTAGCAACAGTTGCCACTGTGTCAGTTCACCAGAACCAAAAACGCAGGTGTAATTACAAAGACTGGCAGGAACAGGAAGTGATCTACTACACAGCTTCCAGATAAATTAGCGTCTAGTTGGCTTTTCATGAAGTACTGGCTGCTAAATATTTTGAATATCTTGACACTTTATTTAGGAATCTAGTAAGGATGAGATATTCTGAAAACCTGCCTTACCACCAAAGGCAAAATTTATCTTCACATGACTGATTTAGAATTTACTGCGAGGAGAAATGTACATGGACAATTCTGTGCCAAAAAGTCGTTTCCTAATACTTACAATTCCATGCTTTTGTAGCAGGTCTATGTCCTGAAAAAAGGATTCCTGGGGGGGGAAAAAAAAGATTTTTATTTTTCCTAAAATTACATCTATCTCACTACGTGTTTCAAATTTGTAAGCCTTGAAATGTTTTTTCCTAATAATACATGTCTTGTTGAACTACCAAAATAAGAAAAGCCACAGTAAGCCAAGAAGGCCTACACATTTCCTATCACTTCATTAAATGTATCTTCACAGGCAAGTAATCCTCTGCTGTGTTAATAAACTTGTGTTAGGATCACCATCTTGACTCTTTCATTCACTGTTCTTCAGCCTTTTCTGGCTGATGACCATTCCTCGGAAGCTTAAAATGAACTGATAATCCTCTGGTACTTAATGTTGAAGTACAAGATATAAAGCAGTAATGATAATTCCATTAAAAAGTGTGCATAGCTTTGGAAAGGTTAATGAAGAGCACCGCTGTACAGGGACTCTGACAACCAGATTTTCTTGGTATTAGAATGGAACAAAACTTTAAATGAATTGAACTCCCTGGTGGTATTTGGAGACCTTCTATCTCTCTATGGACTTCATTACAGTGTAACAACACCTTCAGACATTTGCTGCACCTGTTTTTCAAAGAACCATTAATTTACCTCATCATCCTGGTAACCAGATTCTTCTTGGACTACTTGATCCTCCATAGCCTTCATTGTGAAAGAGCAGGCAACGAAGTATCAATCAGTACTGAGAAACACAAACAAAGACAGCATTGGGACCGTAATCAATGCGCAAGTAACTGTAAAAGGACTTTTAAAGTGTCTTCAAACTTTAAGTATGTCACTTGGATTTAAATTCGGATTCTGTATCCCTCTCTTTCTCCAAAAGGAGAAAATTCTACTCTTCAGTGAACTAATTTGTCTAGGAAAGGCTTAAGTGGTGTTAAGAGTACTCATTCCCTTGTAAGAATCTTTGGTCTGAGTGTGGGTTTAGAGCTGGGAACATTTAAAATGATTTATCATTAGTACAGATTATTTCAGTAAGAAAATTAAAGACTCTGTGCTTTTATAACAAAAGTCAGCAGAGCTGCAGATAGAATGGGTAATGTAAAGGACCGTGCAACAGTGGCTCAGCTTCCCTGTCCTTGTGTGACACAAAGCTTACAAAAAGGTGCCGTTGAGAAGACTACAATTCTTCAGTCACATAACTTGAGAGCAGACTGTAAAGCTGCATTTGTTTCCAAGTCCTTTGCTGGAGTTCAGAATGCCTAGTAAAAGCTGAAGACATGCAAGTAATGCCTGTAAGGAGGCATGCATGAAGAGAATAAAAGGATAGAAAAAATCTGAGTCTTTCATTATGCAGAAAGATACACAGAGCATATTTCATGGTTTCTCAAGGTTAACTCGCCTTGTACTTGTACTCTGCTACAGCTTCACTGCCCTTTTTGGCTTCCCATAAGCAAAGCCTAAAACTAGAACAGGCACTCAGCAGTAGCATGGTAAAATAAAAAGGACAGTATTGCCTCTTTAAGTTACACAAAAACAGGAAAAAATAAATAGCTCCTTACAGATGTGATATTATAACCTGCTGTATCAGTTTTATGGTTTTGTAAATTGTTAGGTTCCTTCTGTCAGCCTGCCTTCATTGCTCTAGTTTTATGAAGTGCCTCATCCAGAAGATTGGATATATTTGCTTACTCATCCTCCTTTAATAAAGTCCATGAAAAGAATATGATGTTTACTGTGAACCTGCAAGATGGGCTAGATTTAACAGAGGATGAGATAATTTAGAATAAATGGCTGAAAATAGCTTTTTTTTTTTTTTCCCCTCAGCTTTCAAATGGATACATAAAAGTCTGCCTGATTTGTTGACAAAAAAATCACAGAATCATTTCAGTTGGAGGACACCCTTAAAGGCCATCTAAACCAACTGCCCTGCAATGAACGGGGACACCTACAGCTCAGTCAGGTGCTCAGAGCCCAACCAGCCTGACCTCGGGTACCTCCTAGGAGGGTACATCCACCACCTCTCTGGGCAACCTGTTCCAGTGCCTCACCACCCTTGTTGTAAAACACTGTTTCCTTATATCCAGTCAGAATCTTTTTGTTTGAAACCACTTCTCCTCACCCTGTCCCAGCAGACCCTGCTGAGAAGTCTGTCCCCTTTTTTCTTACCCCTTCCTTACAGCCCTTTAGATACTGGAAGGCCTCTCTTAGGTCTCCTCAGCACCTTCTCTTCTCTGGGCTGAACAGACCCAGCTCTCTCAGCCTGTCAGTCTTTTATACGCAGAAGATGGGAAAAGTGAGGAAAAAAATGCAACAACTTTGTCTTTTGAAGTGAGTATACAACACAATCACTTCTATTAAGTGGAAACATTCCTATAAAATTAGCTGTTTCTGGTAGCATCAGGATACGTTTTACTTTTGTTTCAGAACTCTGACAATTACGGAATGAGAAACCATGCCTTCACTTCGTGCTTTATGTCAACAGGAAGAATAATTTCAGAAAATAATTAAAATTAAATATATATATATATATACTTGAAGAGACTGTAGACCCTCTAAGCTCCACATACTGAAGGAAGAAAAACAAGTAAACGCAAAAGGTATTACAACCACATCTCAACCCCTCTTCTCTGCTTGAAATACCCTCCTGAATCGCACATGACGCTGCTCCAAGCCCTAGTTTCTCTCTGCTATTCCTCACCCTCAGGCAGCTGGCGGCACACAGCAGGAAAACCACGCAGCCGCACGCAGGGAAAAACTCGGGAGAAAGTCAGTGATTCACCATCTCCCAACACACGCGTTTGTTCGGCTTTCCCTCGCCCAGCTGCCTTTTCCAGCTCCCACAAGGCTGAGGCGCCCCGAGCGCTTCCCCCTGAGGCAGCACCCCGCGCTTCCCGCGCAGAGTCGCAGGAACGGCGCTACCCCCTTCCCTACCAACCCCCGCTCCGCTGTGCGCATGCGCAGCCGGCGCCTGTAAGCATTGACTGGTTTATATCCGTGCCTACAGATGCTGAGTGCCCGGGGCTCCGTCTGCAGGGAGGAACTGGCTGATGCAGCTTTTGAAAACGGCACAAGAGCTGTTCCAGAAGAGCACTTAGGCAGGCAGTCCTTTAGCCTAAAGACGGATCCCTTCACAAAGCGTGCTTTTGCTCCAGGATGGAGTGCGTGTGTAGGGAGTAATCTTTTTGGTGCTGCTAAACTGCTCCACAGCAGCTAATGCATGTGTAAACAGCCTTCTGAGCAGGTTCCCCATCCCTGGAGGCTGGAGGAGCTGTGAGCACCCTGGCCGAGCTGTGGCTGTCCCTGTTCACTGCAGAGAATTGGACCTGATGGCCTTTAAGGGTCCCTTCCAACTCAAGCGATTCCACGATTCTCTCACAATTTCTCTTCTTTGAGGAGGCAATGGAAGCACAGAACGTGAAAACTATCTTCTACTTCAACGTGCAACTTTGGATAACAAATTATACCTGACACAGAATCACAGAATTATTTCAGCTGGGAGAGACCTCTTAAGATCACCTGGTCCAACCTCCATCCCATCCCCACCATGCCCACTGACCGTGTCCTCAGTGCCACATCCACACAGTTCTGAACACCTCCAGGGACAGTGACCCCACCACCTCCCTGTGCAGCCTGTGCCACTGCAGCACCGCTACTTCTGAGAAGAAATTATTCCTCATACCCAACCCAAACCTCCCCTGATGCAACTTGAGGCCATTCCCTCTCGTCCTGTTGCTGTTACCTAAGAGAAAAGGCCAACCCCCCATCTCACCATAGCTTCCTTTCAGGTTGTTGAAGAGAGCACTGAGGTCTCCCCTTAAATCCTCCAGACTGAACAACCCCAGCTGCTCCCCATCAGACTTGGCTCCAGTGCCTCCATGTCTTTCATGTAGCAAGGGACTGAGAACTGAGCACATCGCTGGAGGTGCAGCCTTGCCAGTGCTGGGTACAGAGGGACAATCAGCTCCCTGCTCCTTCTGGATGCACTATTTCTGATACAAGCCACAATGCCATTGCCCTTCTTGGCCACCTGGGCACACTCATGTTCAGCTGTCTGTTGAATAACATCCCCAGATTCTTTTCCTCCATACCCACTTTCCAGCCACTCTAGCTCAAGCCTGTAGCAATGCATGGAGTTGTTGTGACTCAAGTGCAAGACTCAGCACTTCATCTTGTTCAAGCTTATACAATTGGCCTTAGCCCATTCACTCAGCCTGTCCAGATCCCTGTGTAGAGCCTTCCTACTCTCAGGCCGATTGACACTTCCTCCCTACTTGGTGTTATCTGGAAACTTACTGAGGGGGCACTCAATCCAATCCAATGACTCCACACACTCCATCACCTCATATGGCATGCTTGCTTGCCAAACAAGTCAAGACATTCTCATTGCATTCTATTACCACCATCCTCACTGTTAGCTTGCAACTGGGTGTTGGTGAGGTGTCATCTGCATTTCTTTTCATTTTAGATTGCCCCAGCTCCAACAAGGCAAAATTCAAGTTAAACCACTGCCACAAAATATACAAAAAGGTATTCAGCTGATTTTGTCATTTACACAAACCATTTTAATCCATGGTTGCATGAAGGAAATAATGTGTTTTTTATATTGCTTGCTTCTCTGTTTTATTCAGGTCTACATAGACCAAATGCATGGAATCAAATATATAAACAAACGCCTTTTCTGAACTTTCAGGCTTGCAGTATGCCTGTACCTACACAGGACAGAATAATCTGATATATGGCCTTGTAGAATATAACCCATCAGGATTCAGCCTCCTGAGGAAATGATGGATTACATGTCTGTGTTGTTAATATTAAAGAGATGACAGATGAATTCAGAATCATATCAGGATGGATGTAATGGGAGAAGAAAAGAGGCCAGAGACAGTTTATTCATTAAAGCATACAAACAAACACAGAAGAGTGAACGCATGCAGTTACTTTTCTGAGTCAAAAAGAAATAATATTTAAGTATGTAAACTATACAAAGATAATATATTAAGTGATAACAGTCTAAGCACTACGAGCTTCCTTTTCTTTGTAATGATTTAAAAATACTACTGTAAAATAGATAATTCTTAATATATGATGAAGGATGTCACAAAAAAATGTATAAAAGGAAGACTGGGATAAAGAAGGCCACTTTTAAGTTTTGCAAAACCTAGATCCTGTTAACAGCCTTTCTGGAGATGTGCACCAATTTCACATATGCAGAGTCCATCAAAAAGAGAGAAGAGGCTAGAAAAGCTTTCCCACTTGAGAATGCGTATTTTTAAGATAAGAAAAGCAAACCAGTAATAGGCAACAATAGGCCGGAAAGGGGCAACAAGAGATTATCTAGTTCAAAGCTGAATCAAATGAACATGGAAGATGTTTGCTTGCCTGGGGAGACTGGATTTTCTTTTACTAGACGGTTGTAGGTTTTGTGTTTTTTTTTCTTTTGAGAAAGACGAGATAATTTCTTTTCTTGACTATCCTTGCCATTACCCTTGAACTCCATCTTTCAATTGGTAACACAATTTTGTTCATCAAAAGTGTGCAATATACTTTAAACTAACTTCTAGTTTTAAAAGGTCAGATAACCATGACTAATTCTTGCATTCTTGTGTCTTCTATCACAAAAGAGAAAAAATGCCAGCACAGCCAGCTCTAAAATAATAGCCCCAAACGGATGCATTAGTGCACACAGCTTGCTATTACCTGCTCACCCCTTTTGGGGCTACAACATTGTAACCATGTAATTCTCTAACACAGTATTGCCATTCCCAGTACAGTGAATTTGCAAGGCCTCAGGGCTGAGGCTTGTCAGGCTTGTTTTCTCTGAGCTTCTCTTGACCCTTCTGTAACCTTTTTTTACTTGGTTAGCTGGGATAGCAGCTTCTACAAATGACCAGGTGTCTCTGGCTAATTTGTTTTATTTCTGTTTATCTGTGTTGTACAGACATCCTTTTATTAAAAAAAAAAAAAAAGAGTAACAAATGGTTATCATGTAGAGTGAGAGATTTACAGCTAGCACAGTGATGTAGTGTAGAGAAATACTGGTGAGATAGCAGAGACCTTGAGAACCGCCGACACAAGATGTGGTGTAGAGGAGTACAGACAAGTGATGATAACAAGCAGGGCATGGGCCTGGAAAAAGAGACCTGATGGTGGCTATAAAGAGCCCACCAGAGATCAAAGAAATGCAGATCTGGAGCTGGACAAAGAAATAATATCTAGGGATAACAAAGAAATAGTAACTAATACACATCATGTGCACCATGCATAGCAAAATTAGATGTAACATGGAGATGCAGACCAGCAAGTAAGGATATAAATGCATGCTAGCAAACACAAAAATGACACCAGGTGAATCCTTGAGTGAGGAAGAAGAAACCACCAACGTGAACATCATATTCCTCCCAGTGAAGGACTCCAGCTACTGACAGCTCTTTAGCAGTCCTCCCACACACACCAGAATGAAACCACCAACCTTACAACCCACAGAAATAGTGGAAGGGAGAGTGAAATGCAGGGAAAAGGAGCAGAAACCAAGAAGTGTGTGCATGCTGCAGTTTTATGAAGTATTCTCACTGCATCATTATTCTTTCCCTTTTCGTAAGTTATGTCTGGATCAATAAACATTAGACCCTTCAGACTTCTATTACACTAACAATAAACTCTTGGCTTCACATATGCACGATGTTGTCTGTGAAGTGGATTCATTACTTGTTGTGCCAATTCCCACACACTCAGGAGAGATATTGCTTTTTATTCAGACCTGGCTCCTCCATGGAAGTTTCCACCAATCAAGCACAACAGTGCAATATTCTTCACCGTATTCATACATTAAATTGGCACGCACTCTGCTTATGTAATACAGAACACCTACTACCTATATATTCATAAGGTTAGGCAAGCACGACACTCAACAAACAGAAGACTCTTCAGATTTCTACTATAGTAACAATACATTATCAGCTTTACATGTGTACAATTCCGCACATACGCAATTGTTATAACAAAATGCAGGAGGAAATATACTACTCTGAATCAAGAAATAACTAATTTGTGAGATCCAGGCTTTTTTAACACTAGGAAAACTCTCTAAACATCTTTTGCAAATTCCAAAATAACTGTTCTTAACTCCACACACAGAGGTTTTTGTTCTGGAGAAAGAGCTTGCTGTTCTACTTCAGTTTAATCAACTTTATAAAGCTTATGAAAAAGATAATCAGGGAAAACAGGCTAATTATGGAACAAGTCTGCCAACATATGTAGCTAGGTGGGAAGTGTAGTTGCACTTGCAGACATCTTCGGTCATTTGAATTCACTTCCAAGGTCAGAAAAATTTTACTGCTGCTTTCTTCATCCTAATTTATTTACCACAAAACTATTACCAGCCTTCATAGTCAGTGACAGTGCCGCTGACAAGCCTGCATTTAAATTAAAGGTCAAGTCTATAGGTGAATTATCTTCATTTCACTCAAGTAAAAAGGCAGAATTGCCTAGATATTCTTCTGCTCGTGGATGAAATGGGAAACCATTATCTAGGCTCTGGGCCTGAGTGGTACAGAGCATGGCCAGGCTGACATGCCCTCCCCAGCACAGCCCTCAGACACAGCTTTGCTCTGAGCCAGCTGGGCATTTGTTACACTCTCCCTTACTTAAATAGCTTTGCATTTCTACCTACTTGTATTCACTTTGGTGCTCATCTGAACAGTAAAAAACGTCGAGATGGGACCAGGCAGCGAGTGGGCTGGGGAACAGAGTCAGGAGAAACTCCCTCAGTGCGATCATTTGGTGGACACCCATTGTTCCTATAAAAAGAGGGAATGCTCTGGAACCGAATGCAAACAAAGGAGGGAGAGTCTTCCTGGAGAAATTACAGAATGAGTTCCTTAGAAAAAGAAAAATAGACAGAAAACATGATTAAACCAGACTAGTCCCCAGAAAGAGTTAAAACCAGAAAAACGGCTCACGGATGAAACTGCCATGCTTCAGAACACAGGTCTGTGTGTGTATTCTTTACAGCAAAGACTTCTAATGCAAACAAGCTGGGAGTACTGCAAATATTGTCTTAACTGCTATTGCCAAAAAAGTCAATGCTTCTCTAATTTATTCACACATCAGCACTGAAAATTAATCTAAATTAGACACAAAGCAGAGCAGTTTTATCCACAGAACACAGAAGAGCGGACTTCTCAGTCTTACAGCTAAAAAAAGTATAATTAATTGAATGTTTTCTTTTTTTCCTCTAATATATTACAGCTCACAGAAGCAGAGTGCTTCTGTTGTCAAGTAGGTTGAATAATGCCTTTGAGTACACTGCTCTGTTTTGTACTGAGGGCAGCATTTTCATTGGCATGCTTCAGAAACAAGAATGTATTTAATGTGCAGCTAATAGAAAAAGGATGATTTCCAAGTTACTGGAGACTTCACTGGTCACATCAATAAATGGCATTTTACAAGAAGAACCTTCTGAATTCGTACGTGGAGGACATTCAGCACTGGCATTAGAGACATCTCTTCTTAAAAAAAAAGAAAGAAAGAAAGAAATCCAGACTGAACACCATCAGCTCGACCAACTAATGACTTTCACAGTACTCCCATGTACTTATCAAGTTTGGAAAAGTTACTGTTTTCTAGCTCAGCTTCTCAGCTTGTGGCAGCTCTTCTTTTAAAGCAGCAACGCTGCAGAACTGGACGTACTCTTCTTTTGGCCAGTTTCCTACTCTTGGCTTTGCTGCTGCTTCTGCAAGTGAGTTTGTATGTAAACCACAGAAACAAATCTATCTTGCTCCATTTGTATTCCACATGTTTGCCAGGCTAGTGGCCGGATCATGATCAGTTTCTTTTCAGATTTTAAAGCTTGGATAGACATCAGCTGCCTCATTACAGTTATTTTTAGTTTAGGATAACACTGTAGTTAGCTTCAAAATATGGTGTTTCCTTGATTTTGCACCGCATAAAGCCTTAAATTGCAAATGGTTCAGGTAACAATTTGCTTCAGTCTTACAATTTGAGCTTCAGTGAATGATTAACGTGATGACTCTTAACCTCTTGCTCCTCCTTCCTTGGATTATCACAGTTTCTTTGCCTGCCTCACTGGAAGTGTCTGCTCCTTAAACATTTCCTCGGTCTGTATCACACAGTAAGCTTTGTGGGTTTTTTTGCTGAATTAGTGATTAGAAATGACAACCAATCTTTTTTTTCCTGAAATTCAGCACAAGTGCACAATCCCCACTGAGTTCAATATATCCCAGCACTTCCCTCTGCAGTCTTTCCTTCTGTTTTGTCTGTCTCTCTTGTTGTTTTCCTACTGGATCATTAAGGCAATGCTTTCTGCTCTAATGGCCAGGAAGTCCAACATGGAGGAACAGGTCAAAGCTTCTGAGAACAAATTTCACACGACTTCTGCTCTTAGGGCAAGATGACAGGTAGCAAACCACATGGCGATTCTCAAAAGTTCAAGTGGAAAAACAGCATTTGGTATTTCAACTGCAGACATTGGGTGTTTTTAAGTGAACAGCCCCTGATCACACTGCCACCAGCACAGAGCCAATGCAGCAAAAGCAAACTGGAGATAAGAAGCTGATGAGAATAACAACAATCTTTCATCCCAGGCATTTGTGAGGAATGTCTGAGGGGCCCTGAAGGAACTCTTATCTAAACAAAAAGCATCTGCAAATCGCTTCATGAGACTGAACTACCCGGGCAGAGGATTTTCCTGTTTGTTGCTTCAGAAGGAAATTATGTATATTTGATATATCCCTGTAGGTGAGCAAATGTCCTTAGGAATCGTGTATTGCAAAGTAGATTTGGATGCCAACAAGATCAGCTATGAAAAATTCACTATTCTCCATCTAGCACAGGACTGTGAATCCAGTACCTAAGGAAGTATTTGCACTAGTTTCACACACACCAATGTCTACAGATACAAGCACCAGGACCAACAAACATATCCATACACATATGCACACACATCCTCGTGATTATGAGGAGGACAGGAAATAGCAAAGCAAAGGTGTTCAGAGCAACAGGCCTGCAAAGCCTTAGTGAAACAAATAATATTCTTCCTTTTCTTCATTCCATAACGGGAAGATTCACTGTTTTAAATTTCGCTTGTTGGACTTGCAAGACTTGGACTTGGACTTGCTTGCTTGAAGCTGCTAATTGCTGGAAGTTTGTCCATGTTGTAGTTCTTTCAAGAGAAAAAGGAAGGCAGAAAGAAGGTTTGAGTCATTTACCACGGTGGTAAGATAAATGCCTTAATTTTCATGCACTCCCTTTAAAGAGGAAGACATAACTGCTTCCAGGGCAAAATACAGCACCCAGCAGTGCTGACAGCACCACACTACAGTCATGTGAAAAGAATAAAAGCATCCCCTCCTGCTGAAATTGCTAGAGAAATTGCAGGGTGGTAGAAAGCAATTACAGGCTTAGAAAATAGCTATGATACCAGGGTAGTATCCTTATCTACTAAAAAAAATAAATCAATAACTGATTGAATTATTTCATAAAATTCCCAACCATTGCTGAATTCAGCTGTCTCTAACACAAGCAAGTTTGGAGATAGCTTCCCTCAAAATTTATTGGCTCCATAAATTACCTTAACAAAACTGATATCACGTAACACATTCGTATTCCCAGTTTCAACATGCAGGTCTGGGAAGAAAAGTGGCACTAGCAATCAGGCCTTCCCAAATATCCATTTCCTGCATAGTCAGTCAGTAAAGCATATTTCCCCCCGTCACCCCACAGTGATGACAAAGCAGTACCTGTAAGGGGTCTTCTAACACTCTGTAGTGGCAAGACGCTGGCTGTGGTGAGACAAACTGACGTGCTGGCAGCACGGAGTTCTCTTGGATGATATTTAAAGATACACAAAGGCATTCCGAAGGATAAAAGGAATCTAGAGCCTGCCAGAATTGCTGTGACAGTGCACGTTACATAGAAGCAAAGAACGCACTGAAGTATGTAGTTTGGTCAAAAGAAACACAAGTTGTTGCTTCCACTTGTTGGCAGTCATGGCAGCAAAAGCCTTCATTACAGAAATGTTCAGAAACGAGCAAGATGCAAGCTGAGCCAATTCCTTCGTTGCACTGAAAGTAAGAATCCTCTGTGATAAGACTGAATGTGAAAGAAAAGGCTTGACATACTTGATTTCAGATTTAAAGAGAACAACTTGAGAGCTTTCTTTCTCAGAGGTTGGATTTCAACACAGTGGGCAGCCTTTAAGGCTCACCACCCATTTTTTTTCCCGCTTCTTCAATGTACTTTGTAAGTAAATATCCTGAAATTCAGCTTAAGAATGATCAAGTTCAACTCACGTTCAAAGCATTTATAGGGAAATAAATGGCTATCATTACCAACTTTGAATGTTCTCAGTGGCTTCTGCACCAGGTTCAGCATTCCCAGCTCTCTACTCAATGCAGCCACTGCCTACATCTACCACTACCATCCCTCCCACCATCTGTTTCCATGCTGCTTTGACCAAATAGCCACCTCTTAAGTTCTCCTGCTGCCTTACTTTGCTGCCTATGCTTAGAACTCTCCCCTTTGTGTGACAAATAGCCATTTCTTTCTTTCTTTCTCTCTTCTAGAGTGTTAACAAAAACACGTCTGATGAAAACTACGTATTCCTATTAGGCATTTTAAAGAGGTTTGCTGGTCACAGAAGGAATGCTCTTGTGTTTGTCCATCATACATGTCACTCAGGTCCCAAGATTTCAGAACAAGAATTAAATCAGAGGCTTGTAATTAAACAGTCAAGCCTGACGTGGCAAGCACTCAGGCTGGCAGCAAGATAAATGCTTCTTATAGAGCATTTTTGAAAATGTAGCTACCGGTCTAGGGGACTAAACAGCAAATTAGGAAAGTTGTTTTGGAAACTGCTATTTATTTACTTCTTATTGTCTTGACCATTGTTATTAGCAAGCTGTTGAGCACTGGCTCACCTATCTCAACTCAGATTACAAGCTTTGCTGTGTCCTGCACAAGGCTTGGCACGATTCCTGACAAGTTATCGCCGCCGGTTGTTTGACTTTGGAACTGAAGTAAAACAATACTTCAGCAGATAATGAATGAATGAATGGTGACAGCAGCCTGCCTGCTTGACCTATGGCAACAGTTTAGCTTTCTCTCAGACTGACAAGATTTAAACTTTCAGAGACTGAGTTTCACCTGCTTTTATGCCCAAAATGAATCGAATTACCTAGATGTGTGAGCTGGGAACCAGCTTCTGAATACAACACCCTTCCCTCCCCAGTAATGTTAAACATGAGATTCTTCAAATTATTCAGGCACTTGGTGCATAAGTCAAATTCAAGTACTGCTTTGCCCATGTCATATTGGCGAGCATTCCTTTACATTACATTCTTGCAGGCAGTGCTTATTATTCTTCTCCCAACAACTCGTCATCTTGAAGGAATGCGGGGATGGGAGAGGAGGATGCATAACAGTTCATCAGTTTTAAATCCAAGAACCCTCTTAGAGCAGAGGTTATGTGTTTTACATGTTAGCATATATAAGAATCTATATTTATATATAAGAAAAGCTCACAAATAAATGTGTTTAGCTGAGAATTGAGGGAAGGAGGGAAGAGATGGAGACTGAAGGGCAATGGACTCAATTTCCAGCTCACAGCTTGCTTAAGGTGCAATTCCTGACAGAAGTAAAGCCGCTCTCACCCATCATCCCTTCTGAAATGGCACTGTGAAGCTGTGTCTTGAACTCATCAGTACTGAAACAGTAACAGCAGAGGCTCAGCTCATCAGTAAAAGGAAATCCTAGGGTTTAAGGAAAGAAAAATGACAAATCCGTGTTGTTTTTATTGTTACCAATAACAGAATTCACTGGTTTGGAGAAAACTTTGATTGTATTCTCTACATGACCGGAAAGCATACACACTTTATTCGGGGTTAAGGAGCAACTGAAGTTTCAATTGATGCAGAGCCTGTAATTAAGGAGAAGCGCAGTATTTGGCACAGAAAGAAGTAAAACATTTCTTTCTCCCTTACTTTTTAAGAAGGTCATATTAGCAGAAGAGAACAACCAGATAGTTTGCTAGTGTAGATGTTCAGAGCTTCTAGCAGTCAGTAAGAAGCCACTGTGACAGGTGGAAGAAAGTGAAGAATGAGTCTGAAAGAGAAGGCAGGTGTGAATTAGGGGAAGGCATATTCCTTGGGTGTGACATGGAGGGCAGAAATGAGTGACCAGAAATCGAAACAGCACTATACTCCCAGCTGATTGCTTTACCTTCTGAAAGCTCTACTGTCCAGAAGACAAAGGCACACACTTTCCTGATTATCGCTTGGTGAGTCAATGCAAGGATAACATCCATTACACCCACATATCCTCAAAAGTCACAGCACAACTGATGATTGGATATTAGGTTTCCTACAAACATCAATTAACAGATGCCTGCACAGCACTGTGAACTCTATTCATAGAGTAAGTACTGTTTTCCGACTGCTCCGGCGATGATGGAGTTCTGCATCTCATTTCCCTTTCTGTTTCCTCTGCCTAGCTCTACACGCTGCCGAGAGAGCCTCCTGGTGGTGCAACATGCGAGAGCCAAGCAGGAGGAAAGCATTTGCAATGCAACGAGGCAGCTGTCCTCCCATGTCTCTAGCTGACCAGAGAACTGCCTTACCGCTGAATAAATTACTTGGGAATGAAATTAATTCCAATATGACAAATAAAGGAATTCAAGCTTTAAACTCAGTCTCCTTTAGCCCACCGGTGAATGCAGCAAGTTTTAAGTAGCAGAAATGAAAACGAATGTTCTCTTTGAAATCACAATGAGCCTTGAGTGTCTACTGACTTCACGTGTCAGTGGAGTTTCTCTATAATTACTGCTATAACAGAAAACAATCCTGCAGTGCATATGAAAAAAAAAAAGCAAGAGAAATGCAATGGAGCTCTGAGACCATCCAAGTCACAGATCCTGCATTGCTTGCAAACTGAAGATGCTCCAAAAGAGGCCACCAAGAAGAGCTTGGATCCATTCCAAAATCCCCACGTTGCCATGTGCCCCATCTTTCATCCCATCACATTCTTAGCTTCCACCAGATTTCCCAAAGATATCTTCAGATGAGGACACACCGTTTCCTTAGGCCCTTCAGCGGGATCTGGATAGGCTGGACAGCTGGGCTGAGGTCAATGGGATGAGGTTCAATAAGGCCAAGTGCCGGGTCCTGCACTTTGGCCACAATAACCCCATGCAATGCTATAGGCCTGGGGCAGAATGGCTTGAGGAGTGTATAGAGGAAAAGGACCTGGGGGTGCTGGTTGATGCTCGGCTCAACACGAGCCGGCAGTGTGCCCAGGTGGCCAAGAAGGCCAATGGCATCCTGGCCTCTATTAGGAATAGTGTGGCCAGCAGGAGCAGGGAGGTGATCGTCCCCCTGTACTCAGCTCTGGTGCGGCTGCACCTCGAGTACTGTGTTCAGTTTTGGGCCCCTCACTACAAGAGAGACATCGAGGCCCTGGAGCATGTTCAGAGAAGGGCAACCAAACTGGTGAGGGGTCTGGAGCACAAGTCTTATGAGGAGCAGCTAAGGAAGCTGGGATTGTTTAGTCTGGAGAAAAGGAGGCTCAGAGGAGACCTCATTGCACTCCACCACTTCCTGAAGGGAGGCTGTGGTGAGGAGGGGGTCGGCCTCTTCTCCCAGGTAACTAATGACAGGACGAGACGGAATGGCCACAAGTTGCGCCGGGGAAGATTTAGATTAGATTTGAGGAAAATTTTTTTCTCTGAGAGAGTGGTGAGGCACTGGAATGGCCTGCCTAGGGAGGTGGTTGAGGCACCGTCCCTAGCGCTGTTCAAGAAGCGTTTAGATGAGGTGCTAAGGGATTTGATTTAGTAGCTTGGTGGGTAGGGATGGTGGTGGGAGGATGGTTGGACTAGGTGATCTTGTAGGTCCTTTCCAACCTAATGAATCTATGAATCTTACATGATGATCAGCGATAGGACAAGAGTGAATGTTTCTAAACTAAAGGAGGGGAGATTTGTTTGAGGTGTTAGGGGGAAGTCTATCACTGAGAGGAAGCTGTGGGTGTGCCATCCCTGGAGGTTCAAGGCCAGATTGGATGGGGTCCCGGGCAGCCTGAGATGGTGACAGGCAGCCCTGCCCACGGCATGGGGTGGGACTGGGTGGGCTTTGAGGCCCTGTAAGACATTCTGTGATTCTATAAGTACAACGTGCAGGTTCTTCGCTGTCCGATAAATGAGTTTTAGGAGATCTTAAGTGGCATCCTTAGTTACTGTAGTGGGAAATAGACTGCACTGCGTGTCCACTTTCCCACAAAGTGACAGGCACAGGAGGATACACTACAATGCTTTGACCAACCCTGGAGTCAGCCATCAGCCTAGGTTCAGGTTGGATGTAATGAAACATTTCTTCCCAGAAGGGGTGGTGCAGCAGTGGCACAGACCGCACAGGGAGGTGGTGGAGTCACCATCCACCTGGCGTAGATGTGGCACTGAGGGACACGGTCAGTGGGCATGGTGGGAATGGGCTGCTGGGTGGACCAGTGATCTAAGAGGCCTTTTCCAGTCCTCATGGCTTAGTGATTCCATGATCTCCATCTTGGATGAGCACAAAGGCTGTGAGCTCTGCCCTATCTCCCGTGCTCTGTGCTCAAAGCAGCAGCCTCTCACGCTAAGAATGCAAGAGCAAACTTGGCCTCTCCCCCTCCCCACCTCTTTTCTCCGTCTTTCCATGTGAATTGCTTCTCAACACTTCCTGCCGAACATGGTGAGCTCTGACAGAATCCCCACAAGGCCCTGGATGAGACAGTTCGGTTTTATGACATTAACGCTGTATTCGTACAGCACCCATCTTGCTCAGCGCACTGTGAGGAGGCGGGGGCCGCTATGTCGCCATGGCGACGCACCGGCCGCAAACCGGCGCCGGGCCACGCGGCGGACACGCAGCGGCGGGGGCCGCCGGGGCGCAGGCGCTGCTCGGCGGAGCGGTGCTGCCCCCCCGGAACGGAGGCGGGTCCCGGTGGAGCGCGCTGCCGCCGCCGCCCCCGCCCGGCGGGGCTGAGCCCGGCGCTGCCGCGGTGTGGGGAAGCGGGCAGCTCCGCATCTGCTCTTCCCTCGCAAACGGGCCGGCTGCGTGCCCGCTGCTTGCCCCCGGCGCGGGCCTTTTGGGTGCTACTCGTTGCGTTCTTGCTGCAGGGCGCAGCCAGCACCTCTGATCTTGGGACGCAGCCCGGCGCTGGGAGCGTGGTTCTAGGGAGCCATGCCTCTCTTCGGGAGCACCTTCAGCCCTAAGAAGACCCCGCCGCGGAAGGCCGCCTCGCTGTCCAACCTGCACTTGGTGAGTGTTGGGGCTGCGGCTCCTTGCAGGACTTGGGTGGCATCTCCAGTGTGTTTGCTCCCTGCTTGGGTGGGAGAAAGTGCAGATGCGATGATGAGTAACTAGGGAACGAGTGATAAGAGGAGAGGTGATGGCTTCAAGTTTGCCAGGGGAGGTTCAAGCTGGGTGTTAGAAACATTCCTTCTCCAAAAAGAGCAGTGCTGCAGTGGCACAGACCGCCCAGGGAGGTGGGGCAGTCACTGTACCTGGAGGTGTTCAAGAGCCGTGTGGATGTGGCACTGAGGGACATGGACTAATGGTGATGGTTGATGGCTGACTAGATGATCTGAGAGGACTTTTCCAACCTCCACAACTTCTTCTCTCTGCAGCTGGACAGATCCACCCGCGAGGTCGAGCTGGGCCTGGAGTATGGCACCCCCAGCATGAATCTCACTGGGCAGAGCCTCAAGTTTGAGAACGGCCAGTGGGTGGCAGGTAGTGCCGGGCTGCGCAGAGGGCCTGCAGTGCTCACGGTTGGCTGACGGCCCTCTGTGTGGTCTTTTTATTTCCTTCAGAATTAGGAAGCTTCACGGGAGACCGCAGGGAAATGCAGCGCTTGCGCAAACGCAACCAGCAACTGGAGGAGGAAAACAACCTCCTTCGTCTGAAGGTGGATATTCTGCTGGACATGGTGAGTTCTGAACTTCTGCCTGCTCCGTGTGGTGGAAATGCTGATGTGATGGGTGCTGGGAGCACCAAAAGAAGCAGTTCTTACAGCAGAGAGCGCACTCCCCTCCTGATTTACCCCACTATGCAAGAAAAGTTTGGTGCCAAAGAGAACATGGGAGAACAGTCTGGCTTCATCTGCTCCCCATGCAAGATGAGGAGCAGGGCTTGGCTTTAGCAAGTGCTGAGTTGGACAGGAGCCCCTGTAAGTGCTGTGTCAGGTCACAGAGAATTTAAGCTCTAGGATCTTCCTTGTGGCCTGATAAGTGCTCTTAGATCTGTTTTGTATGTAAGCCTATGGGTGACAGAATTCCCCAGCACTAAACTAACTAAAATTCAGCCTTACACAATGATCTTAGCTTTCACGTTTAAAATCTGGAGAGTTTCTTTGCTGAAATAGAAGATGTGTATACTCTTGGCGTATTAAATGATTCGGCTTTTATGTCTGTCTGAAGAAATAGGTGTTACTTCAGCATTTTCCTTCTTTACGTTCTTTGTTTTAAATCTGGGAAGTCGCTTTTGTGACTGTGGCACTGTACTTAGCAGAATGTGTAGCCGCCCTCCAAGTTCTCTGGGCTGTCTTGGTGAAGTGTGAAGCCTCAGCTTCTGTGTCGCCAAAACACAGATGCTCTCACAGAATCACAGAATTGTAGGGGTTGGAAGGGATCATCGAATCTAACCCTGCTGCCAAAGCAGCTCCCTAGCCCAGGTTGCACAGGTAGGTGTCCAGGCGGGTCTTGAACATCTCCAGAGGAGACTCTAGCATCTCTCTGTGCAGCCTGTGCCAGTGCTCCGTCACTGCACTGTGAAGAAGTTCCCACACACATTGGTGCGCAACTTCCTTTGCTTCAGTTTGCGGCCATTTCCCCTCGTCCTGTCACCACGCACTGCTGAGAAGAGTCCCTTTGCCTCCCACACCTGACACCTCTGGAAAGATTGTGCCGCAAAACACAGAGTGTAATTGGAACAGCTTCTGGTAGGGCAGTGCTTGAAGGAGCGCTCACTGTTGCTCACTGTGTCTTGCAGCTCTCTGAGACCACCGCTGAGTCCCACCTGATGGAGAAGGAGCTGGAGGAGCTGAAGAGTCACATCCGGAGGAGGAAGTGAACGGGGCGGTGGCTGGGGAGGAGGGAGCAGGAGGTCTTGGGAGACCTTCCCTGTTCCTGCAGGCAGGGACTGGCTTGGGTGTCCAGGCTGCATTGGTACCACATGTAGATTGCTTCACGGGACGAGATGCTTGCGGTATTGCATCAGTACGGTGTAAGGGTGCCTCCGCATCCCGGTACGTCGCATCGTGCACTGTTAAACGACACTCACGTTTGTTGTCGGAGCACTTTTCAGCACTCACGGCTCTCAGCCACAGGTACACATGCTCCCCTGTGAGCAGGGATCTGTGCCATGGCAGATGCCTGGATGCACAGCCCGGCTTTGTGCAAGGCGGGGCGCTGGCCTCGAGCGTTCGGCATCGTTTACGTGAAAACTGACATTAAAACGTTCGTTGGAACCCCAATCCACGGGCGTCTGTCTTCATTTGGGGAGTGGCACCTCCGGGCCGCCGGGGGGCGCTGCGCTCCCCGCCTTTCTTCCGGCGCCGCTCCGTCCGCGGTTCCGCTTCCGGCGGCTCGCTGACCGCTCCGTCCCCGGTGGTGCTGGTGATGGCTGCCCCCGCGTCCCTGTCCCCGGAGGAGCTGCTGCCCAAGGGCGGCGCGGGCAAGGCCGAGGAGCTGGAGGACGAGCTGGAGGACGACGACGACGACGACGAGGTAGCGCGGCGGCGGGCAGGGCCGGGTGGGCGGCGGGAGCGGGGTGACCCCGTCGGGCGCGGCAGGCCTGACGGCGCGCTGTCGCCCGCAGCTGGACGAGACTCTGGCGGAGCGGCTGTGGGGGCTGACCGAGATGTTCCCCGAGAGCGTGCGCTCGGCGGCCGGGGCCACCTTCGACCTGTCGCTGGCGATAGCGCAGAAGATGTACAGGTGAGGGGCGGGGGGACCCGCGGGCCGCAGGGGGCGGGTGGTTCCGGCAGGGAGAGGGGGAGCGAAGGAGGGGTCCGAGTGCTGGCCCGGCTTGCCGCTCAGATTCGTCTTCATAACGCGTTTTCGCCCGCACAGATTCTCTAGGGCTGCTCTGTGGATTGGGACCACCTCCTTCATGATTTTAGTTCTTCCCGTCGTTTTTGAAACCGAAAAGCTGCAGATGGAGCAACAGCAGCAGCTGCAGCAGCGACAGGTGAGGCCGGAGCTCCGCCGCCCGCTCTCACCGCTGTTGGGGTGCGGCCCCGCAGCCGTCAGTTGGTGCCGCAGCTCTGGAAGCAAAAAGCAAAAGCCATGCGGTTGATGGTGCGGGCTCATGCTCCGATTGCATCCTGCAGTGGGAGTGGTACGAGGCAGCTCCCTCTTGGCGTGTGCAGCTGCATCCAGACCCGCAGGCGTGGGTTTGGCAAGGTCAAGCCCTGAACCTGGCGGTGGTTGCAGAAAGGGCCACACGTCTGACCCCAGGGGTGGACGCTGCCTCGCTGCGCTCTCCCAGTCCCGTGGTGGGGGGGTGGAATTATGTTTGTCCTCCTCACAGCTTCTAACAGACGCTCTCTCTTACAGATTCTCTTAGGACCCAACACGGGGCTGTCTGGGGGCATGCCGGGGGCCCTGCCGCCGCTTTCCGGAAAGATCTAATTTGCTGAAGCCACGTTGGATTTGTATCATGTGGAAAGACCTTGAGATTGTGATATACTGAACTGTTGATTTGTTGGGTCAGGGCATTTTCGTTTTGTTTTATCTTTGGTTATATTTTGGGACATTGACCTGTTCATACTGTGGGGGAGGGGGGAGAGCCCCCTGTCCGGACCTGATGGTGGCTCCTGTCTGCATTCTTCCCCTGTAGAAGTCACGAGTCTTTTCTTTTGTTCAATCAGTACACCATAATCAGTTACAGAGACTTGAAACCACGGAGTTCCTGTTCCGGACTCCTTACCTCCCAGAAGAACCACCTTGTGGCACAAGTCAGGCTTCAGATGGCAACGGTCAAACAAAAATCCTTTCCTGGGTAACTCAAAGCCCGAGGGCATCGGTGACAGAACAAGAAGCAACTCTCCCAGCAGGTGAAGCAAAGGAAGGAGGAGGGTTGAGGGTATCTGTACCCTGTGGAAAAAAATTCTCTGGGAAAGATGTGTGTGCAAATAGTTTCACTGCAGCATTGTGTGCGTGTGTGTGTGAGTACCAAGGGAGCGACAGAGGGGGTTAACGAGAATCACATCAGTGCTGATCCTCTGCGTCATAAAGTACAACTTCAGGAATTGGCTAGCATATTTTTTTGTATTGAATATTAAATAAATCCAACCTGAGCAGTGTGGTTTTAATAGATGTTCCTTGAAGAGGTTTGCTTCTTTCCCGGAGCGCTGGTGCCATACGAGTAGAAGTGGTGCTGCCCTTGCAGCTCACGTGCAGCATCTTCGCTGGGGAAGGGGCTCAAAAAACATGGGTTAATTTAAAGGAGTTCTCAAAGAGGTGCTTGAATTTCTGTCCTCCACTCTAAGGCTCTTAATTCAACGGTATTCAGTTTTATAACCAAAGAAAAAAAAGTTTATTTTTCCTTTACATACTTCGTTACAGAACAACTCAGTTGAACATACAGAAGTGATAAGACATTTATATGGAAATGTGGGTTTTTTTCCTTTTTTTTTTTTTCTCCTCCATATTTGGTTAAACAAAATACATCTCTGTAAACAAACCCAAGACAAGGCTCTAACAAAACCAAACAAGCAAGAAAACAAACTTGGGCTTTCCCCACTCCCAGGCAGCGGGACTGGAGCTGGTCTGCCCACCCTCCGTCCAGCAGCCTTGCTTGCCCCAGGGGTGTGATCATTCAGTTTCCCTTTACCTGAGCAGCTGGATCACACTATTTTCCCCCCACAGGAGAGGTACTGACATACAAGGAGAGGAAAGTAGCCCCGAAATATTTTAAAACATCTTTGCATATTGTGCACTGCTCCATCGGCTCGCAGTTTCCATGCAAACGGTTTCTCCAAAGTGCGGTTTTAAGCAGCACAGAAAACGTTGCTGCTGAGATTGATTTTTTCTCCCCCTTCCTCTCTTGAAATGGCTTCAAGTCATGAGCAGAACGCCTGCAGGCTGTGCGTTCTGCTTGTAAAGTGTTTAAAAACTCTGCCAGCTGGTATTGGACATTGGAATGTGTTATGAAACAGGACTTGTTCTAGAAACGCTGGGTATTTAGAACATGAGAGCCACTTGCCCTTGACTTCTGGAGGCTGTGCTCAGGAGGCTGCATGTGGTGCTTGTGGGATGTCCGAGGCTCAGTGAACGCCACACTCGTCCCGTTGTCACACTGCCTCTGGTCTTGGTAACACGGTGCCAGTTAGCTTCTCGCTCGGCTTCAAACACCTGCTCATGCTTTGCTGAGCTCTCAAGAGACAAGCAACTGAGAAAAGGTAGTTACAGCCCACAGCCCTCCTTCTGAAAGCCCCAACACCACCAGAACGAGACTTCCCTACCTGGCAGAGCAGAATCATTCGAGCTCCATCCCTTTCCAGCTCTTACGCGCATAAAGAGAGAAGCACACCACAGTTCAGCCAAGAAGAGCTAAATGCAAGGAGCCCTGTTCTCAATTCAGTGCTTCCTCCTGCTTGGAAGCAGCAGCTGAGCCACAGCTTGCCCAGGTGACAGAGAAGCAACAGACCAAAGATCCCTCTTAAAGGCTCCACGTCTCATCACTTCTTTTCCCCCACGGGAAGGAGGGGAGGAAAAAGCATTTCACTCAGGAATGGAATGTTCCTCAGCCAACACTAAAAGAGAAGTTGGTCCAACCACCAGGCCCCCCTCCTCTCTAACGCCTGATGATTCTGGTGGACCCTCTGCATCTCCCACATTGGCTGCTAATGACTATAAGGAGGCAAAAGTTGGCTATTGTGAGACTTCCCTCCTCAAACAACATTTTGTTTTTCCTCTTGTGACCAGCTCACATGTAGGAAAGCTCCTTCTGGGACATCCTGTGTGGCATTTGTGACTGTGGGCTAGACTTCTGGAAAGAGGAAAATAAGGGAATTAATTCCTCTTAAAACCCCTTCAGATTTTATTCTTCTTTCCAAGCAGCCCCTAAACTACTGGGTGCTCATGCAGAAAACCAAAACAGCTTCAGATGTTACAAAAATGAAAATTAAAACCCAACGTAGCACAAAACCCAGGCAGACTTCAGCCTCTATTTCAGAAAGCTGATACTCCCTCATTATCCCGTGTGTGCTGTTTTCTCACTGCCTTAGCTAGCCACACACTGCCAAACAACCACTTGGCCACATCTGTAAGTCTTTGGAGATACTGGGGAAGAATCCTCTTAGCTACCCAAAGAATTTCCTGAAAGGTTACTTTTTTTCTGTTCCCTCCCCCCTCCCCCCCCATTTTTGGGGCAAACCATCCCTACAAAGCAGAGGGTCGTGCTGAACACCATATCATTCCTAGTGTTTTGAGAGCGTCTGAGAGACCCTTACAAGTCGCAATCGCCTTCACAACAACTTGTTCTGGAGGGAGAGGCTTGTGAAGGAGCAACAGCATGCTTGGCCCCTGCTCCTCCCCAGCGAGCTCTAAAGAAACACTGTGTGACCATACGTAGCCTTGGGCAACATAAAGAGAGCTCAAAGGCTTCCAAAAAACCTGGCCCCAAAGCACAGCTTTAGAAAGGGCAACGCCTTCTAGTTGGAAGGGCACGCAGCTCATTCACCTTTGCAATCAGTGACTGGCTTCCAGTTTCCTCCACTCTGCCCTCAGTACTCCCCCCACCCACTACTGCCAGTGTCCTATGGCACCGCCCTATTGCACCAAGGAAGAAAGGAAAGAGCCTAACAAAGGAAGTTCCAGAAGAGAAGAGTTGGGGCACCCATTATCCAGGTTTCAGGACATCACGAGTTCCATGAAAGGGCAGAGCTGTAGTGAGAGGACAGAGTCGGTCCAGGTCACACGTCAGCTCTCCAGCTCTGATGTGCTTCCACCTCCTCTGGCACTACCAGCAGGAGTTCACAGTTCTTTCCTCTTAGCTGGTGTTTCAAAAATTTCCTGCAGTAAGGAGAAACAAAAATAAGCACAACAATGCAGAACCTCGTCATCTAATACAACAAGGAATGGGAGAAATGTCTTCTCACCTTCAGTTATTTTCTAACAGAAAACTGAACACAAGCACTGCATTTAACACTCCTCTACCCAGCAAACTATTGCAGAATCAGACAGACACGATCACTTGAGCTGAGAAATCTGCATAGATGTCACTGCCTAATTTTCCAAGATAGCAAAAATACAGTTAAAAACAAACAGTTTCTACAGGTCTCCAAGACCAAGAATCAAACTGTATGTACTTTGAAGTTACTTCAAATCTGGCACGTTCATAGAGAAAGCGAGCAGAAAAACAAAAGCAAAACACTGTAATTGGGATGTCATCACGTCACAGCAGCAGAGTACCATTCAGTCATCCAACACAGCTCTGCAGCCCCTTCTTGTCCATAAGCTTCTTCTCATAGCAAACTTGGATTCAATTAAATAACTAATTAAGTCAAAACAATGGTTTCTCCAGTATCTTTCAGCCCAGCTTCTAAAATTCACCACATAGGAAGCCCTTACTTACTGCTGAACAGCACACTCTAGACTTGAACAAAAAAACAACCCTCTAATTAGTTCTGCACAATAGACCCACTACTGTGTTGTTCTACCCTGGAAGCTCACAAATGGCTTACACTGGATTTGTAAAGACTGGAATGGTATGACAGGTGCTGGAAATACTGCTATATGCAATCCTTAAGTTAGAACAAGTCTAGTTGAGACAGCAATGCCACTTGTACTCTCTGAAACAGGACAGAACGGCAGCAGAATGGCAACTAAGGGCAGGTTAGGTTTTACAGTCAAAGCAAATCACACCATCTGGTGTCAAGACCAAAGAGAGGAGGGGAGTCAGACCAGGTGTGCAATGTATCCTGAAATAGGCAAGCAGTCAAGAATAGGGCTGCACCCATAATCTGAAGAGATTTTGCTGGGAGTACAGTACTCAAGAGTGAAAGGGAGGCTCATGGTCTGACATTCAAGGAGACAGCAAGGCACAGCACATCTAGTTGCAGGCAACGCTCACTAGTGTCAGACTTGGCCTCTACATTCATTGCTAGTGACAGAGCCAGCCCTTTAAGAGATGAAATTAGGCACTCCAGAGCTCTCAGAAACCTCTGCTGGCTGAAGCGTTTTCCTTAGCCTCACACAAATTAGATATACTTTATATTGGGCTTATGCAGAGAAGCTTTTACAGCAGGATGGACCGCCCAGCAGCAGTCAGAAGGACCCACTGCTGACCAGAGCTGAGCCATAAGCAACGCTGGCTGTGCTCTGGGAGAACAGATTTAAGAAAGGAAAAAAAAAAAAAAACACTGTACAACAGCAGCCGGGAGACAGTAGTAAGAATGGAGAGAGAAGACAGCCCTGCAGGCAAATCAAAGGAGCAGATCACACGCAAAGCCTGATCTTCCCACAGCCCAGGAGAGGCTTATGGAAGAGCAGGCTGTCCCTCTGTCCCTCCACTGTCCCCACAGTGCAGAGCAGTGTAGCCACAGAGAAGCCCACAGTGCAGCAGTGGATGCAACCTGAAGGAGGCACAGCTCATGGACAGCCCCTGCACTACACCTGCAGCCTGTGGGGCGAGAGAGTTGGTGGAGCTGAACTTCCCATCAGTACAAAACCACCACACAAATGTAAGTGAATCTTATTACCATCAAATATTCGGTACTGCAATTCAGCCATAAGTGTTCAAGAACAAAATTCACCCCTTCCAGCAGGGAAGGCCTGGATACAAACCCACAAACACGTAACAATGGGGTGGGGAAGATTTACCTGAGCTCACTTTCACCTCCAATCCACTCGGGCATCTTGAGTTTGGAGTCGAGGTTATAGTAAGTGCCTCCCACCTCCCGGACGCAGATCCAGTGCTGCCGCTTGAGGGGGAGCTTCAAGGGACCCCAGCAAAGGCTGGAGGGCAGGTTCATGATGAAGCCCATCACGTTAGACAGGGCAATGACATTAACATCCCTAAAAGGGTACAGAAAATGAACAGCGAGAAGATTACGTTCTGGTACTTGGATGACATCTGGTTCTTGTTTTTTCTTCTTTTTAGTTCCACAGTTAGCAGCCATCTCTGGAATTACATGATTTCTCAATACCTGCGCTTGTCCCACCAAACTGCCTCATATCCTTTGGTTTGAAGCGCTGCCATGATCACGTTCACATCATAGTTCCCATTCCCCAGCATGCTCTTCTTGTGTGGCGTTACCATGGTGTTGGGAGACAGCCTGCAAACAGAACAAGAGCCTCTCTAGCAGGTGCTTGGCAAACCCATATTCCAAAATTGCTGTATAACTTGAAGCCTGTTTTCAGGGGATTTGCTTGCTTAAAAGTGAATTAATTCATCTGCCCTTTCTCCCTTAAAACCAAGAGGCTGAGAGGGCTAAATAATGCATTACTTTGATGAGGAAAACCTCCAAGGCTCTGACGCAAAAGATAGCAAAACATTCCACCTGCACTGAACTGGTATTTCAGAATGCCATGTTAATTATTCTCCCCTAGTCCAGGGTTGGAGTAAATGCCAGTTTGCCATCTAGAACAACAACAATCACAACTTCAAGTTTGAAAAGACAACATCAGTCTTTTAGAGCAGATGAGATCACCAGGCCCAGGGAGGGTTGCCTGCTCTCCCCCAGTCCCCACTGATAAATGAAAAGAATGTGGGCTTGAAGGTTTCTAAAGCACTGTCATCATCCAAAAGAGGCAAGACAGCCTTTGGTGTCTACAAATACAGAAAATGGATGCAAGTGGATGCAAGGCATAAGAGACAGAGACAGGAAAAAACAAACAAACAAAAAAAACAGCCTGACACTTTCACTGTTCTGTTCCCCCCAGGATAAGCACTGTATGAAGAGGAAATCACAAGGCAGTGAGTTAATGTGAGGAGGACAAATTGGCTTCGGCAGCCAGGAGGATGAGCACAGAGGGAAACCAGGAACCCAGAACAGCAAGGTCATGCAATGCCAAACTGGAGAAAGCCAAGCCTGAGCTCTTTTGATTGGTAAAGACTCCACTAGCTCTGCTGGCACAAGGTTCAGATGTTTTGTGGCACAAGACATCCATGTTTTCTCTGCCTTTCCTTCACGATCGCTCTGACCCCCAATACCCCCCTGAGCTGCTGAGCATTACATTTCAGACCAAGCAAGGCAAGATAAAGTACAGACAGGTAACCTTCTGCAACAGTTCTGTTCCCTTGCAGGGCAGCAAACTGCAGCAGAACAGCCTCAAACAACATGGTAACATGGAAATCTATTAATACCTGCCACTGAGCAGCTCTGAGCAAGGCAGTGACATTTTCAGAAAACCACAGATCCCAGTCTCCAGATCTCTGCTGCATCTTACAAACCACAGAGGTGCTACTGTAGCTCGTCACAGCCCTTCCAGCACTGCCATAAAGCAAGATTCACTGGGCTACAACTAATTCCTCAAGAACATTGCTTCAACCTATTAACTCTCATGAGTGCTGGCAAGCTAGGAAATCCTTCCAATTAAGAGCCCTTTGGTTTGCACAAGCACCCTCTTGTGGCTCAGTTTTCCAAAGCCTAGCTTATTCGCAGGCTGAAAGAATGCACTTTTCTTTGCTGTCTCCTGTAACTTATAGAGGCCTAGAAATGAGATAAAAAACAGAGGTAACAGAATTGCTACCCACAAGAAAGCCTTCATCAAAAGCCACCTCGATACACTTCTGCTCATATTCACTTCCGTAGGGTACACAACCATCAGCTGAAGGATTCTGACTAAACAAGGAACAGTAAAATTATTTACTCAGAGACTAATCTGGGCAAGACTAACAAAGCTGAGCAGAGCTACTGGCAGTAATCCTTCTGAGTTTCCCAAAGCTCAAACCTTCATCAACTCCAACACAAAGCTGTCTTTTCTAACCAAATCTCAATAAACAGACTCAAGTGAAGTGACTTTGTTGGCATTTCCACGCAGCGACCGGAACCAGCAGCCTTACCTCCTGAAACAAAAGCCAGAGAAACATAAAAACGATTCTCATATTAGAGGAAAGAAGAGAGGGAGGGCTACAGCATCAGAGGGGAGCTTGGGACATGCTTCAGCATACACTCGAGATGATGATAATAATTACACTACACTGGCCTGGAGCAATGGGCTGCAGCACAAGGGAAATGAATGATTAAGCAATGCACTTCAATTATTTTTCAGGGGATGTGGTCAGAGCTAGGGAAAGCTTAAGCTTATTTGGGATTTCATTACCATGTCAACACAAAGCTTAAAAAAAATAATAATAACGATGCCTAGCGACGTATTTGTAGCTTATTAAAATACTCATCAGTCTTCTGTCACGTTCAGTTAAACACAGCTTATGTCTAGACATAGGAAAGACACGTGGAAAAATGGCGTACAAAATGCATCTAAGACCACACTACTTAAAGTCAAGCCAAAGAGACAGAAACAAGCAGTAACTCCACAGAAAGGCAAAGGAGGCAGCAATTGTTATGCATTCCTCATTGCTCATCCATTTGGACTATTCTGAGTTGGAAGGAACCCACAAGGAACACAGAGTCCAGCTCCTGGCTCCACAGGACCACCTAAAATTCAAACCATATTTTTGAGAGTGCCGTCCAAACGCCGCCTGAAATACCGCTGTGGGGTTGAATCACTCTGCCTATCACGATCTGAATATTAAAATGAGACAACATCAGTTTGGAATTTAAGAAATTCTCCCTTTTGGGAGAAGAGGTCTCACCAGATGAGCAGCTCAATGCTTCCTGAGAAGCTCCATGCTGCACACTAACTCTTTCTCACCAAGCCCAGTGAAAACCAACTAATTAGATCATCGTACCACTTCTACCACAGGAACTGCCTCTGTTTACTTCAGGCCAGTAGAAATCCATCTGTGATTACAGCTCTGACAATTGCTGCTCTGGAACGAAACCACAGAGCCTTTCTGCTGGACAAAGAGTGCCTTTAAAACGCTGTCGATCAGCTCCTCTTCATGAATAGGAATTTTACTTACGGTGCTACTGTAAACAGCACTTCCATCTGATATTTGCAGCTGTCCGTTACCACTTTCTGTTCACTAAAGAAAGGAAGGCACTTTCACGATAAGACAAACCCCAGTTGAACACATTTTACCATTTTAAGGGTGATAACAACAGGGCAGGGAACTCTGACCAGCAGCACCCACAGCCCAACTGCTGCCATGGAGCACCGTTCCCTGTGCCTCACTAACACAACCTGCTGCCAGCTACTGGTAACCATGAAGATTAGATACAGAGACAGAATACTGCGAGGAGACTCCATTTACTACCCCGTTCCTTAGCTTCATCCATTAAAGTCATCAGAATTTTCAAAGGCACCCTCAGGACAACTTCCACAAAGCATTACATGACATAAAATAAACACCCAGCTAAATGAGTTACTTTGCAGGGCACGTTCACCATCTACAACACCCCGTGTGAGACTCAAGAGTGCCTTTTTTAATTATGTGAAGCTGCCAGGAAGCGTTCAGCAACACTGCAGAAAATATGGATCTAGCTACAGAAATTAAATCACCTTTGGTAAGCAGGATCTCACTGCCAGGAGGAAAAAAAAAAAAAAAAAAGGTGTAATATTTGAAGAGCTTCATTTAACTGCTTGAATAAGCTGAGGAAGTTTTAATGACCAACATCTTCAAAGTTTTACGGTACTAAACTGAGAAGTTTTTATGATGATCCCTTTGTCACCCTGGCCACCCTCACTTCCCAAATTTGCTACTACACGAACACACGGACAGGAAGCAGGGGCAAAAACCAGAGGATGTGTTAAGGTGGATGCAGTGCAACCACACGGCAGCATCTGCAATAAAGCTCTTGGACCCAGACACGGCAAGCTGAATAGCCTGAGAAAGAAGAAGAGGATTTTCATGCAAGAAAGGGAAAAACAAAAGAGGAAAGGAATGGGTTAAAACAAGCTACACTCAACATGAAGCAGCAGTATATTCCAAACGCATCTATTTATCCCCAAAAATAGGACCTGCAAAGCTAAGCACCAAAGGAAGCAAAGGCTTCTGCCAGTGCAGAATGCTGTACCTCTGAAAAATCTCCTGCAGGGCTTCCCTAGTGAAGGCGTTGCTGTCCTGGAAGACATTGTTGAGGGCATGGAGGGCACACAGCTCCCTGCGCTGCTTCTCATGGTAAATATGTAGCGGCGGCAGCTGGGGCGGCTCTGGGGACTCCGATTTGGCCTTGTCACCTTTCCATGGCACGCAACTCATCTTCTCGCAGGGTGGATGGCGAGCAGGTGGCAAGAAACACAGGAGGCCGAGCTCTCTTCCTCAGTGTCACAGCAGCAGCGCTCAGACCCTTTATTTTACAGGCAGGGGCTACTTCCAGCTCGCCAACACCCCTCTGGTGCTTCAGTTTATTCAGCAACCGCCTCTGACGGCTGGCTCGAAAAAACACCTCCTTCCTCCCATACCCCATACAACGCCCCACACCCCCAACCCCAAAACCAAACCAACACCGCCAAGAGAGACAACCAAAAGATACGGATCCCGTCAGCCTCAAGACGCCATCTGGATGCCTCCACACCGCTCCTTTTCTTCCATGTCCGGTACCCAGCGCAGGCCGCACGGAGGGGGCACCCGCAGGGCCGAGCTCACGGCGCGGGCCCGCCCCGGGGGCACGGACGAGGCCGGGGTCCCTCAGCTGCCCTCCTCCATCGCCGCGGGCAGGGCCGGCTCCGAGATGCCAAAGAAGCCGCCTTCTCCTAGGCCATACGGCAGTGCCCCGGGCTCCGCAGCGCCCAGCCGGCCGTCCCGCGCCTCCGCCCGAGGGAAACCTCCGTTAGGGGCGGGCAGGGCCCGCACGGAGCCCCGAGGAACCGCCGCTCCCGGGCACGGCCTCCTCACACCAACGACGACGGCGCATGCGCCCCCCACCTTCCTCCTGGACTGCGCTGAGGGGTTTTCTGTCAGGAGCCCCACAGGCACTCGGCGCGCTCCATTGGTCGACGCAGCTGTCCGTGAAAGTTTCCCTCTTTTTCATTGGCCGTCCCGAGGGAGCGCCCACCCACGTGCCTAACCGCCGCCGTGGTTCAGTCCCGCCTCGTCGCTCAAGCCTTCCCGTTCCATTGGACAGTAGGGCTGCTTGTCAAGAGGAGCGGCTCTCCCATTGGACGAAAAGTACTCGACACGTCGAGCGGACTCTGTTGTGTGTGTATATATAGAAAACAAGCCGAGCTGGCAGCGCTTCTCCCATTGGCTTCGCGCGCTCCGCGGGGGCGTGGCCCTCCGTCGCGACCCCGCCCTCCCATTGGCTGTCGCTCCCTCGCACCGCCTTGGCGGGCGGTGGGCGTGGCCTCCGCGCCTCCCGGGGCGGAGGGGCGGGGGCGGAGGGCCGGGGCAGGGAAGATGGCGGCGGCGGAGCGGAGCCGCTCCCCTGTGGGGGGGTCCCCGGTGCCGGCCTGCATGTTCGCCCCGGAGCCCGGCTCTCCGGGCGGGAGGCCTCGCTTGGCGGCGGCCGCCCGCTCCCTGCGTTCTTCTTTCGAAGCGGAGGACGGCGAGGCGCTGAACGGAGAGCCCGAGATCGACCTCACCAGCAAGGTAGGCCCGGAGGCGGGCAGGGGCCGGGCCTTCTGTCAGAGGGTCCCGTCTGGAGGGACGGGGGTGGTAGAGATGCCGGGTACCGTGTGAGGGCTCCTCCAGCTCTGTCCCGTTCGGCCCCTCGCTGTAACCCTCTGCTCCGAGGGCCCGGCCCCTCCGTGCGGGATCGAAGGGGGGGAGAGCTGTGATGTGCGGGTGCGGGATCCTTTGGCTGTGAGGGAGCGATGGAGCGCTGGGTGACAGGGGCTGTGCTGAGCGCTACGAAGATCAAGGAAGCGGAGGATGAGAATCAAAACTTCAGCGTCTGTTGGGCCACCTGTTTGTGTCTGAACGAGCTGGATACGGAATGCCGACCTGTGTGTGCTTTGTCTTGGATGCGGCCGGCGTGGAGGAGGTCTCCGAGGACTGTCACCGACTCCTGACAGCTGGGAACCGCCCAGTGCTCCGACCGAGAGGGAGGAAAGCTCTCCTCCTGCTGCTTCCATTGGTGTCATCAGGCAGCTGTCCACCCCCAGACACCTGCAGGCAAAGTAGAAGTGACGGGTGAGCATTATTTTGACCTTTATTACAACTGACTTTTCTGCACGGCAGCGTACACCTGCTGCCCTCTCTTCTCGGGAGGAGTGGTGCTGCGCTGGCACAGGCTGCCCGGGGAAATGGGGCAGTCACTGTCCCTGGAGGTGTTCAAGAACCACAGGGATGTGGCACTGAGGATCGTGGTCGGTGGGCTAACAGTTGGACCAGGTGATCTTAGAGGTGTTTCCCAAACAAAATGATTCCACGATCTCTGTCTTGGATGAGCGCTAGTGCTGTGAGCTCTGCCTGTCTCCCGTGCTCTGTTCTCAAAACAGCAGACCCATATGGTGAGAACACAAGAGCTAACTTGGCCTCTTCCCCCTCCCAGCCCCCCCCCCCCCTCCAAGTTTCTCCATCTTTCCAGCTGAATTACTTCTCACCACTTCCTGCTTAAAACAGTGATTCCCACTGCAGTTTGTTTGTTTGCTGGCTTTCCGTCCTGACCTGACCCAGCTGCTCACTGTGTGACACACGTCTCTGCCATTCCCCTCCCATCACGTTCGCTGTGATTTCTGCTCTTCTTAGAGAACAGTGCTGGCGATTCTCTTATCAAGCACATATACTGTATGATTTGATCAAGCAAACAGTTCCATTCATCAGCACAAATCCATTATTGCATTAATCTGAATAGATTAATGTGCTTGTTTTCCCTTCAAGACTAGTACACCTCAGTAGTAGTTATCTTTCAGGTCAAAACCGTATCTCACAAAGCTATTAGAGAAGCTGAACATTTTAATGTTTATACATTAGTTCTACGCTGACAGCAGAAAATTAGTAGCACTCAAAGTATGCATGCGTACAGGAAATAGGAAGCACAATATGATATTACAGAAGGTGTTGGTATGAGATTGAAATGTTACGGGGCTGGGTTATCTTTCCCCCGACTTCCCAGTGGTTTGTGGTGGCCTCCCAGCCAAACGTCAGACTGTGTCATACCAGTAGAGCAACGCTTTGTGCTGCTTAGTATTTGTTTTGCCTTTAACCTTTATAGTTTTCTCACCTTGTGGGTAGGGGATGTATCTTTCATTAGGACTGCCTGCAGAAGTATTCACACTATAACTGTGGCTTGATCTCAGTAGTAGCCTTAAATTGCTGTTTGTTAGTTATTTCCTCTTTCTTGCTGATGGGCAACACAGGGTGCACAGTCTGCTTGCCCCCTGGAATCAGCTCATACAGCTGGTAGCTGCTGCCCATCTCCAGTGTGTGTTAATTCCAGAGCTGATCAGAGGAAAGGTGGGAGATGTGACCCCTCCCCAGACGCTGGGGTGGCACTTTAGAGGTGGCATCTCAAATTTGTGAGAAATGTTTTTTTCTGCTGTTCTGAGAGTAGAACAATAATTGGTTTTTGCTTTTTTGCCCTGTAGGAATTCTGAGATTGCTAGACCTGCACGACTTCTGCTGTTAACTGCTCAATGTCTGGCAATGTTGAAAGAACAAAAGTGAAAATGTTTGACTTGATGAAACCTGAAAAACGAGAGAGTATATACTACAAACATGGATGGGATTTCTCAAAGGTGGGAAAAGAAAACAAACGAACATAGAGGGCCACTCACCAACCAAAAAGGGATCTTCAAAGCACCAAGTAAAGTGTTGCGGTGAGCTAGGACAGTGTAGAACTGGCTGGGGACCGCAGGCAACAGAAGCAGCCATGAGGAACAACGCTGAAAGGTCTGATCCGTGAAAGCTACCACTTGTTCTATACTTCCTTTTCTTGACATCCCACTAAATCATGTCAGCTGCAAGTTTCATTGCCCTGAGGGAGGCTTTGGAGGACTCCTGCTGTTTGGAGCAGTGGTGTGGACCTGGAACATCTTTCAACAGCACCATTGCTGACAGGGAACAGTGTTCTGGACTGTGCAACCTGAACGTGCACAGGTACTGTGATCTGTGAGCCCACAGCCCTCCTGCCCAGCACCATGAAGAAGGGCTGCAGTGAGCTGCTCAGCTGAAATTCTCCTGGTACTTCAGTCAACACGCTGCTGAAGCATCTGGACTTGTAGAAGAATGAGGCTCGTGCTGAGACTTGAAGAAGTGGAAGTTAGCGTGCCTTTACACTGATGGCCCCTCTGTTTTATTTTATTGATCTTAAGGGATATAACAGCCTGTTTAATAGATCTTCCTGTGTCCCTGACCCGTGCTGGTTCACTAGCCTAAGCGGTGAGATAGTTTGCCAGGAGTTCCTGAAAGTGCTTGCTGTACAAAACAAGCCCTACATGTCAACACTTAGCCCTTCAGTTCTTGTCCCGATCAAACCTGTGAGCAGATTCCAATTTTCCTCTTAATACTTCCAGTGATCTCCTCTAAAAAGCAAAACAAAACCCAACCAAACCAGAACAAACCACTGGTAAAGGCAGAACTCGATGCTTTGTAGTACAAAAGAGAAAAACCATGCCCTTGCAGATCAGAGCACTTAGCTATCTGTGCTGCTTTGCAGACCATGCCAGATAGTTCAAAGCCTTGGGTAGGGCACACATCTAGAACAAGTACATGATGGTGGTTGTCTCTCAACTCTCTGCCCCTTACAGATGTACTGTGTTCTGTGTGACCGTTAACATCTGAGGAAAGCATTTCTTTGACTGCCTTAAGCCCTCTCGTTAGCACTAGCTGTTCATGCTCTGTTTTCCAGATGTGTTCATTGCTGTAGCTTTGAAAGCTGCATAAATGTTGGCTACGATCCATTGCGCTCCAGATTTCTGCAAAAGGTCTTTATCACCTATACAGCAGCAGGTGGCAAAAGCTGAATGCACATTTTGTTTGCTGTGCCAGCAAGTCAGGCTGTTTGAGGTCAGGCCTGCACATGTAACTATTGTGAACTGCTGTAAGCCATACGCTTTAGACAAATCTAGCACCAATTTCACACTGGTCTGGGTGCACAGTGGAGGGAAATACATCTTTCTGGCTGTGTATGTAAGAGCAGCTGTGGAAGTATGGATTTCATCAAGTGCTGTAGGGTGGCATAGCAGCGCGTGCCCACGGAGCTCTACGTTTTGCTGCCTACGTGTGCCCTGCCGTGGGTCTGCAGAGCTTCCTGTTGTGGAGGAGCAGTGGAAGTACCCACCTATGGTATTTGTTAGCAGGAGATCCGTCATCCCCTTTCTGCTTGTCTTGCATGGAAGCAGGTATTACACAGAAGTCCAAGCAGGATGTTCACTTGCATGTGGCTTTTAAACATTGGTTGCTTCAAAATGAGATGCTTGGTGTTCTTACTTGCTTTGAAGTGCAACCTTCTAATGTAAATGAGCTCTGAGCTCAGACATATCATCTCATGCAGTGTCACAGGGAAATAGTTGTCAGTGAAGCTGTCCTAAAAAAAAAAAAAGCCAGAAACACACAAAGCCAGAAAGCGGTCCTTGAAGAAGAGCCTTCCTCTTTCAGTATGGCACGCTGTTTGATTGTCCTCATAACAGAAATAAGTTTTGAATTTTTTCCCTTGACGTCTGCATATTGGGTATTTAATCTGTTTTGCAGCTGGTGATGGTGAGTCCAACCTCAGAGCAGTACGACAGTTTACTGCAGCAGATGTCGGAGAGGATCGATGAAGGATGCGGGGAGACCATTTATGTCATCGGGCAGGGATCAGGTCAGTGCTGCTTCCTCTGGATAACGAGAGAAAACATGAAAATGATATCCTCTATGACTGCTGTTGAAGATGACACTTCACCAGAATAACATGGAAACCTTCCTAAAGAATAACAGTGCCATCTGATGTAGTACTGGTTAAAATCACACGGGTTCTTTTTGGAATCAGAGTCTCTGTTTTCTGAGCAAAAGATCGTGGATGTGACACTGTAAAACCAATTTGAGTGCAGACTTCTGTGGTGCCTGATGAAGGCCGTGTTGTGTCTTGTTCACTTCTCCTTTGTAAATGATATTTTCACCCCACAGGTGTGTATGTTTAAGATACTTCAGATGACCAAAATATATCTGCCGCTAACTTTTCTTTGTTAGTGAATGCCTCTGCTGCAGAGGAAGAGGTTTGTCTTTTCTGAACATAAAGTCTTGACTGCACGCATTTACCTTTGCAGCTGTTAAGAGTTTAGGATGGGCTCCCTTTTTGTTTTTTGTTTATTTTTCATGACTGGAACATTTGCATCTGATGCTGATAAAATAGTACTGGGCCTGATCGTGTTTTGGAATGCAAATTTCTTTATGTAAAATGAGTTGTCTGTGGCTAAAGGCTAAAGACGTACTAAAAGTATGTTAAATATCTATTGAATATCAAGTTGTAAGTAAATGTTCTGCTGGTTACTACGCCTGAGGAAGAATATAAAACTGTGGTCATCGGTGTTAGGGTTGGCTGCAGTAATGGAGGGAATCGTGCTACCTCAGCACTGAGAGCTTTTCAGGTTTTCTTGGTGTCTTGCAAAGCAGCCAACATAGAAGAGAAGCCAGGATTAGTTGGGCAGTGGCCATGCAGCCAACTTCAAGGGAATGCTTTTATGCCCAGACAAGCTTCCCACACATATTCTGAGCCCATGGTCTTCCTGATAACCACATCTGCAGGGAGATCTGGCTAGTCAGGCTAGTAAATGCTTTCTCTTCTAGAGCAACTTATGGGTGTGTTAACAGGTTGTTGTTGCAATGATGTACTTAAAATAGGCATTTGTTTCTCAGAACAGGAGATAAAACTTCCGACTTTATTTCAGACTGAGGAAGGTGGGGTTCTTTTCTGTAGATTGGGGCTATTGGAAACTGCATCAAATAGAAGACCAAAAAACAAATACCCCTCCACTTTCTCGTTCCCTTTGAGTGTCTGTGATTTTGATCATCATGGCTGAGATGCCTGAGAGGCCAGGAAAGGCTGCTGGGGCTCGCTGCTTCATCAGCATTGGCAAATACCTGTTCTCCCTTTGCTGTAACTCCCATCCTCTACTTTTCGTTCCTTTCTGTGACCCAGAACCCCAGCCATGATGCTTGTTTTCTCCACCATCTCCACCACTTCTTCATTTGCTTATGAAAAACTGCCCAGCAGCCCTACGTGTTGTAGAGCTGTGTGGTGGCTGTAATGCTGATCAGTCCATACAAAGTGCAGTTATTGCTTACCAGCAGATGAGTCAGCCATGCATATAAATGACTGCACAGCAGTAGTCTTGGTCATCCAGGTGCTATGTGTCACTCCACCTTTCTTTGTGTGTGTGTTCTTGTTTGGTTGGTTTTTTACCCTGCAGAGGAGATTCTGGCCTGAGATCTGTGCAGCTTCTGAGTACCTAGGGTAGGAGAATAGCTGAGAGCTCTGGTGGCCTTTCAGGTGGCTGGGTGATTTGCTGGGGTAAGCTGTGCAGAGAGAAACGAGAGTGCCTCCTCCTTTTTTTTTTCCCCTGCCTCATGTACTTGTCAACATTTCTTCCAAGTGCAAGGGTGAAGGCAGTGAGACAGGCCAAAAACTTTGTTTTCACTGGAGCACGAGGAGGCTAAAGGAATTGCTGTGCAGGCCAGATTTGCTGAAAAGTGGAGCTGGTATGTGTAAGCTGATAGTTTAAATTGCTTCCACGTTCACTGGTTAACCATGATGGTATTCTAGTCAGAGCAAAAGATGTCTGCTTCATTTACACAGTTGATGTCTCTGGCTCACACGTGAGTCCTGATCAGTGTGAAAGTGCCACGCAGGACGAAATTGCTGCTGGCTGTTGCACAGTGATGCTCACGGGCTGTCCTTTGTCTCCTCAACCCCACACCAGATGGGACCGAGTATGGTCTGAGCGAAGCAGACATGGAAGCCTCCTATGCCACATTGAAAAGCATGGCCGAGCAGATCGAGGCCGACGTGATCCTCCTGCGGGAGCACCAAGAGGCAGGGGGCAAGGTGCGGGACTACCTGGTTCGGAAACGTGTGGGTGACAACGACTTCCTGGAGGTCAGGTGAGGAGCCGGGTGGAGACAGGGTTAGTCAGCAGCCCTGCTGCATTCTTACCCTGTGAGCACTCTGTGATGCTGAGCCAGCTACGCTGATTGGAGTCTAGGTGTTGTAGTTGCTCAGCAAAGGGAATTCAGCTCGGGAAGGTTTGCCTCTGTATGGCTGGGAGCTGTTTGGGTGATAGCATGGGGATATTTGTGCTAGAATTCCATCAGGATTTTGTGTGTCGGAATTCCAGCAGGGAGTCAGATATTTGTTGTGCATGTGCATATATGCACGCTGCAAGAGTACAATCCTTTTGACTTATGTTTCATTTCTACTCCAGTACTGTGATGACTCTAATCGCCTTTTAATGGATATCTAATAATTTGTGTCTGCCCAGCCTTGGATGGAATAGGTTTCCACCGTTTGCCAGCAGCCACAATTACCACCTTTACCAGAAACAGGAAGGGGATTGCTGTAGGAAAGGCTCTTCTCCTCTTCTTCACTGTTGCTTAGGCTTTACCTTTTCCAGAAACAGCAACTTAAATTTCTATGCTTTCCCTAGCATATGGGACATGAAGAACACAAAAATGGTAGAGGGACTGTAGCCCAAGCTGAGATTTAGACTTCTGAACTGCCACGGCACCTGTGTTTTTCCGCAGAGACTAGGAGGTAGGAGAAGGGTGATTCTTTATAAGCACCAAACAGTTCTGGATTCAACACTCTAAATTCTGAGCGTCAGTGACATATTCCAGCCATCTTGTACTCCTCGGTCCCCAGGGCTTGTAATTGTCCTTGTTAACTGGGAACTATGGAAGAATCTCTGCTCTGCTTGTAGTGGTCCAACATTTTTAAATTTCTCTTTGCAGGTTAGAGAGAAGAAACTATTTATTTGCAGGAGCAGTGGTGTTTGGAGTTTGTTGCTTCAGGTATCAGATTTTAACAGGCTCCTTTTTCCTTTCCCCTTCAGGGTAGCAGTGGTTGGCAATGTGGATGCAGGAAAGAGCACCTTGCTGGGTGTCCTGACCCATGGTGAACTAGACAACGGCCGAGGCTTTGCTCGGCAGAAGCTCTTCCGCCATAAGCATGAGATTGAGTCAGGCCGCACCAGCAGCGTGGGCAATGACATCCTGGGCTTCGACAGCGAGGGCAACGTGGTGAACAAACCTGACAGCCACGGTGGCAGCTTGGAATGGACAAAGATCTGCGAGAAATCCACCAAGGTCATTACTTTCATTGACCTGGCTGGTCATGAAAAATACCTGAAAACCACCGTCTTTGGCATGACGGGCCACTTACCTGACTTCTGCATGCTTATGGTATGTAGCAAGAAAGAGATACGGTACCTGCAGAAGGAGTGTTGTTCACAGCTTTACACCTTCAACTTCTTTCCTGTTGCAAGGTCCCCATGGGTTGTGGAGGGAGGCAGCATCTCCCACGGGTGGAGAGGAGCTGCTGCTGGCGGTGTCTAGCCGGGACTGTCAGCCACAGAGAGGTCCACAAAGATGTCTGATTCTTGGCAGGTGAAAGCTTTCTAGACTCCAGACTCTAATCTCCACCTGGTTAGAGCTGTGGAGAAACGATTCCTTATCCAGTAGCTGTGAGCATTTGAAGTGAGCAGGGTCTCCTGCATTAGGTCCCGCTGCCACATCTACAGCCTGATCACAGCCTGCTGCACGTCTGATGCAAGACATCCTCTGTAACTCAGCTTACTGAAGGAGGAACACTGACATCTGTGTATCTTGTGTCTGCTGCAGGTTGGCAGTAATGCTGGGATTGTGGGAATGACCAAGGAGCACTTGGGCCTGGCACTTGCACTCAACGTTCCTGTCTTTGTTGTGGTGACCAAGATCGACATGTGCCCAGCCAACATCCTACAAGGTAAGTCCTACACGCTCTCTCCAGTCATGTTCCTTACCTGTGAATGTGCCACTGCCCTCCATTTGGGTTGAGGAATCATTGCTGAAGGAAATCTGCTTTGTCTGGTTTAGACTGCATCGTTTAAACACCTTCCAGAAACCTAAACTTTTTATTTCCCTTACCCATTGGCAAGGCAGTTTGCTTGTAGTCACCATTTCAGAATTACTCTGATTGGAGGTGCTCGGCTGGGCAACAAAAAAGTCTGCTGTAGGATTTTGTTTTACTGAGTTCTGAGGGGAAAAGTGTACAGGTCGGGTTGTGAGTTTTGTTTTCTCTGTGGGTGTTCAAACCTGAAGAGAAAGTCTGGAAGTTCTCATGAAATTTGCTTCTTCTTACCCACAGTCTGATGTGACAAGCTGTGGTCAGTCTTGTTCTCTGACTGCTGCTAGGCAAAGAGGCAGCTGCTCATTGCATCCTGCTTACCTGGGCACTTCTCTGATATGCTGGCATCACTTCAGCAGCTCCTTCCTTGGTCTGACCAACCAACCAGCACGCAGTAAATCACAGTCCAGGGCAGCCACGTATGTGAACTATGGTAGTAGGACTGGAAAAGGCACAAGCGAGGGATGGCAATGAGCAGCAGGGGCTAGCAACTTCCTTGGGATCGCAGCAGTGGCCCTTTAAACCGTTTGACGTTTTTTTGAGGGTGTGACCAGCTTTCACCTTAAAAATTCCCCTGACGTGTTCTCACACCTTCATGAATGTGCTGTGGTTAATTGGAGTGATGTTTGTTTTTTTTCATGAGCAATCCTTTGGATCAGGAAAGCGTGTGTTCCCAGTACTGTCTGTAGTCAGCTCATTTTTTTTGCAGAGATCCAGGGTATGTTTCAGGGAAACGCAAGAATGTGATCAAAAGGTAATTTGAATATTCCTATAACAAGTTCGTGAAATAAATGCAAGGCCTGACTAATAGCATAATGACTGGGAAGGAAGGAGAATGTTTGGCTCAGGGAGGAGAGAAGAGCTGCTCTTGGGGGAAGCCTCTCCTGTGTCATGTTCTGTTTAAATGAAACAGACACAAGGTTTGGCTCAAATGTATCTGTAAAGAGCAGATGGCATGATTAGATGTTTGCACTTGTATCCAAAACATCTCTCTCCCATAGGCAATCATTTGTTCACAAAAACCATTTAATTGGATGACAATTGAATGATTTGCTCTTTTACACCCATATCAGCCTTTCGTTGTTTTTTTTTCCCTCATGTTGTGAGGCATTTTGCAGGAGACTGATGTTAGTACATCGGGTATTGCCCCTGCTGATAGGAGGCTTAGAATATAAACTAAAAAGGGAAGGATTCACAGCTGGGAGATTTGTCCCAAAACAGTTACTTCTGAATCTGGATCTACACTGTAATGATGATCTTTAACCTTTTCATGATCTTCTGTGGTAGGTTGGTTGCCAGCCAAAGTCTTTTGAGGTTTGTTTGGTCAAAATTGATTTCTAATTCACATATTCTCCGGTATGAGAAAGCCTTTCTAGGAAGAGGAAGTATTTTATAACTACTTAAAGCTCCTTACTAGACAGCTATAAAACTTCACCGCATTGCATTTGTAGCTGCAAATATCTGTGTCTGTCGCTTGGCAGCAGGCATGAAATAGAAGATGGAATGGCTCCTAAATCCCACCTTGGCTGTAGCAAACTCACAGTAGCACTCGCACACTTTTGGCCATCTTCTCCTGTCTATTTGTGGCACGAGTGCCAGCCTCCCTTCGGGAAAGCCAGCAAAAGTGATCCGTAAAGGCGGGAGATGCTGCCCTAACAATATTCATTTCACCCTTTAAGAAACCCTGAAGCTGTTACAGCGACTGCTGAAGTCCCCAGGGTGCAGGAAGATTCCCGTGCTGGTTCAGAGCAAGGATGATGTCATTGTAACAGCCTCCAACTTCAGCTCAGAGAGGTAATGGGAGTAGAAGAGAGTTGTTTCTCTTTCAATCCTATCTGGAGACTGGGTGAGAAGGCTCAGAGAGAGTCCCACTGTCCAGATGTGTTCAGGTTGTGTTTGCCATGTGGTGTGTTGATTCCCCAAGAATGTGTTCTGAGATTGACCTGCTTGTGCTCCCCTCTGAGGCAGAAACGAGAGGCTGCTCCTGAGCAGTCTGCAGGGTATTCGACTTCCTTCGGTCCTGGAACCTTACACCTTTTCCTGAATGTCATTAGAAGGCAGAAGCAGTGTCGTAGGGTTTCAAAGATGGGGTGTTGTACATCTGACTGGTTGCCAGGCTCTCCCTTCCTAGCGCTGTGTGTTGAATACAGTCCAAGATTTTGGATGTCTCCCTCCGTGTGGAATCCCAGGCAGGGAGGCGAACTAACTCGGTTTTCATCAATTTCACTTTACAGGATGTGTCCAATTTTCCAGATTTCAAATGTCACCGGGGAGAACCTAGATTTGCTGAAGATGTTTCTTAACCTCTTGTCTCCACGGACCAGTTACAGGGAAGAAGAGCCAGCAGAATTCCAGATAGATGATACGTACTCTGTCCCGGTAAGGGACTCTGGCATTTGGAGGAGTTTTCCGCTGTGTGTTTTAGGTTGAAGCGGGTATCAAACCTGGGGAGGGATGTCCTAGAGCTCGTCTGTGAGTGTGGTTGAGTAACCCTCATTGCTGGTGTTTGTTTTCTGGCATAGGGTGTAGGAACGGTTGTGTCTGGGACGACACTGAGAGGCCTAATCAAGCTGAATGACACTTTGCTGCTGGGGCCAGATCCGCTTGGCAACTTCCTGCCCATAGCTGTCAAATCCATCCACCGCAAGAGAATGCCTGTCAAAGAAGTGCGGGGAGGCCAGACTGCCTCCTTTGCTTTGAAAAAGGTGAGATGATCTGCTCAAGACCACCGGAATAGGAGCTACCCCTGTTACTTCAGAGCGCCCTTGAAGATCAGCTGCAAACCTCAGCCACCTCATTTTGCAGCACAGTAAAATCCCACAGAAATCCTGTAGGTCCCATCTTCCTCCTGGCAGGTGCCAGGTTGGAGCAGTGGGACTCAAGGCAACGAGGAATACTGTTCGAGATGTGTAACAAAGCAAGAAAAGTCTCAGTGCTGCAACTGCATAAATGTTTCTGAGGAAGATGTCCTCAGAAATTTCAGCTGAACTTGACTTTTGCAACCTTTGCAAAACGTTGTTGCCTACTGCTGAATTGCACTTTGCCTTTTTGTGTGCATGAGTTAATATCTGTAAAGTCCCCCAGGATCCTTCTGGATGCAGTCATCCAGATAAGCAGATTTCTTCTCCAAAGAATCATGCTGAAGTTTTTTTTTTGTGTCTCTGCTTTTCAGATCAAGCGTTCTTCCATCCGGAAAGGCATGGTAATGGTGTCACCCCGCCTGAATCCACAAGCATCATGGGAGTTTGAAGCAGAGATTCTGGTGCTCCATCACCCCACCACCATCAGCCCACGGTATCAGGCCATGGGTACGTGTCAGAGTGCAGTCTCAGCTGTGTTTCCCAGTCGTAGTAGTTTACATCAGCTTTAGCCTTTTCAGTCCTGATGGCTCTTGTCAGCCTGAATAGAAACCTGAGTTTTTGCTTTAACTGTCTCAGCAATCCATTAGAGAGACAGGAGGGAATGAACAGAGATGAGTAGTGGGGAGAAATACGTAAAAAAAGATCTGCGACTCCAAGTGTTTTTGTAGCCTGCCTGAGCTGTATCTCCATGGTGCAGAGGTGCACTGTTAGTTGTAAAGTAGCAAGAGCTGCCTTAGGTGTCTTTCTGAAGCTTACTCCATTACTGGTGGCATTTGTTGAAAGCTTTTGTGCGTCACATTCGCAGTGCACTGTGGCAGCATCCGTCAGACAGCCACAATTCTCAGCATGGACAAGGACTGCCTGCGGACAGGGGACAAAGCCACCGTGCACTTCCGCTTCATCAAAACCCCGGAGTATTTGCATATAGACCAGCGCCTGGTCTTCCGTGAAGGCCGCACCAAAGCTGTGGGTACCATCACTAAGGTAAAGGCCAAAGAGTCGGGACTTTTTTTTGCCCGTTAGCTGTTTTTGTTGCCGAGAAGCCAGCAGGAGAACCCCGATAGCTGTGGAGAATGGAGGGAAGAGGCCTCGATCACAGATGTCAGTCCTGCATGTGGGTTGAAGATGACAACTTTGCTTTGCTGTGTGGTGGGTCTTGGCTGGTACGAATGAGAGCATGAGAAGGAAGGGGGTGGTGGCTCATGTGCCTCTGGTTCTTAAGGTGTTTGGTCTCTTTCTGAGAGCTTCCAGCTGGTCCCTTTGATTCACATGGTAGAGGTTTGAATGGCACCTTATCTGTGTGGCACTTTCAGCCCCACAGTGATTCTGAAGGACAGATGAGGATTTCTTTGATCAGCTGCTGATTGCATTCTTCTCCCAGTGTATGTTGGTATTAATTCTCCCAAGGATTTTTGTTTAAAAAAGAAAATGACGCTGAACGTTAACAGATTGGCCTAGCAGGTTTAATGTTCCTTGTGTCCTCTCCCTTTGCGGTATGCAGTTACTCCAGACCACCAATAACTCCCCAATGAACTCCAAGCCACAGCAGATCAAGATGCAGTCAACAAAGAAGGGAGCTCTTACAAAACGAGAGGACGGTGTTCCTCCAGTTGGGATGGCAACTGGGGGCCCACTGCTGGGGGATGAGGCTCCCTCAGCAGCCACAGCACCACCAACACCTACTGCCCTGCAGCCATCGGTAAGTGAGGGAAGCACCTTTTCCAGCTCTTTGTGTCCTGTTTTCCAGCTGTTGAAGGAAAGATGCTCTAGAGCACAACTGTTATTCTCTCATTGCGCTCGTCTTGAGACTCAATGTGTGGCAGAAGCAAATGGAAATATAAATAGTCCCACAGCAGAAAGCAGAATGATCTGATGACTCCTTGGGGCTGGCCTTTCAGCAGCAAGCAGTGTAGGAACCTGGGAATATTAAAATTGGTCCTCAGGAGTAAGGCTGTGCAACCCTGCTTTGCAACGTCCCACTACTTGCCTGTGCCCAGTAACTGAAGTAGCAGAGCATCTTAAAAACACTCAGAGAGTGGGTCTCTGCTGTCTGAATGAGAGCATCCCCACACTAGAGAAAATACACCACTAGTGGTATCAGGCACAGCTCACGGAAAGATGATGGAGATATCCAAGGAGAAAGATACAGTCTGGGTTTTTTTTTTGTGCTCCTTTCTGGAGCCTGGAGTTGGACTCAGTGATCCTTATGGATCCCTTCCAGCTTGGTGTATATTATGACTCTAAGGAAAGGCCTTTCATTTTCTAGACAGATCTGTCCAAGTTGTCTGGTTGGTTATGACTTCTCAGCTTGTTTGTTTTTCCCAAGAAGGATACCTAGCTGTGAAAAGAACTGAAATTCCATTGTAACTCTGAGCTTTAGATGTTATTTACCAGTTTTATTACATAGATCTTCTCCTTTCACTGTACTTATGTGGTAAGCAGTGGAAGGTTCAGAAACTTACTCTCAAGAGTCTTGGTCAGTGTTCTCCCTTTTAATTTTAACTGTAGTAGTTGCCACTGGTCACGTGTCAGCCTTCAGAGCCAGGCTGGCTTCTGAAAGAGAGCCGTCTGGCAGAGACTCTTTCCTGTGTATATGTATGTCTTCTTATTGATTGCTTGTTACCTTGTGGAATCACTGCGGTTATAGGGAAAGCTCCTCGTTCGTTTTGTCCCTCCCCCTAAGAGTCTGTGTTGCTTTTGCTCTTGCTGATTTCTGTCTCTCTCTCCTTGATGCTTCCCATCAGCCTGCACTGGATGAAGAGCCCCACATCCGTGAGGGCAACAAGGTATTTGGCTACTTTGATTGAGAATGGTGGGTTTGCTGGCTGGAGTCCGGGGACAGAGTTACGTTAGCAGGAGTGCTGGGAGGGGGGCTCTCCTTCCATTCCCCACAAAGCCAAGGGAATCTGAAGTCTCAGTTGCCCAAATGCTGAGCTCTCTGGCTCCTGCTGACTCCTAGAGGAGTTAAGCATCCAGAATATTAGAAAATCAGGTCCTCCCCAGCTTGAAAGCCCGTGCTTCATAATGTGTTTGTCAGTCTCTTCCCTCCTTCCATCACGGTGCGTCTGCCTTTTTTCCTTCCTGCAGTGGCAAGCAGCTGATCGGTCACAACCACCATCCCGGTGTTTGGATCTGTGTGTTGGGCTCCTGCTGTGTTGATGATCTGATTTAGAGGTCACTGCACACTGAGATGACTCTTTATTTTTCAGTCGAAAGCTGGAGGAGGAGGCCGGCGACGAGGAGGTCAGCGCCATAAAGTGAAGTCCCAAGGAGCCTGTGTGACTCCTGCCAGTGGCTGCTAGACTTCTTACTCCTCCTCCTCCTGAGGAATTCCTCCCCTTCCCTTCATTTCTTATCCAAAAGATCCAGAGCAGCTCAAACCAAAACCCATCCCAGCTGACTGGCTGCAGAAGAACCTTCCTTCCTCCTCAAAGGAGAAGATGGAGAGGAACATTAACTTATAAGCTAATGAAGGTGATAAGACACAGAACTGAGTAACTGACACCTTCCTTCTTCCCCTGTCGACACATTTTTGTACATCATGGGCTTAGTTTTTATTCTTATTAGTTTTTATTATATTTTGTGTGCATGAAGATGAGAGAAGAGACTGGATAGAGCCAAGAAGAGCCAGTTAGCTGCCTCCCTCCTCCCTCACCCCATTCTGTCTGCAGGACTTGCTGCTCTCTCCCACATGTCATCTCAGATCCTGGGGCTGTCCAACACCTGACAGTCAAACACCTGAAATTTCAGTCTTGGGAGTGGTTAAAACTCATTGTTTAGGGTAACTCTATGGCACTGTTTCCTCACTGTTGTGGCAGTGTGCCAGATACGTTTTGAGTTCTCCCCCCTTTTAACCGATTTATAAGTGGCTTTAATTTCAGGTTGTAGTGACAGGGATTTGAAGGAGATAATGGTAAGGAGAAAAATCACTAGTTGAAGGTCTAAGAAGGAAGGAAACTGAAAAGCAGTTATTGATCTTAAGTTGAGGAATCCCATACTAAATATGCTTTTCAAATGCATTAGTAGCAGTTAAAGTTTTTTTTAAGAGACAGAGTTAAGTGGGCAGTAGTTTGCCCACGCTGTTCCCTTTCCCTTCCTGCTCTTCCTATTTGTTTGGTGCATTTTGGAGCAAGTCCTACCTGCCTCTCTTGGCTGTGGCAGCTCAACAAACAGTATTAACAATATTGTGCAGGAGCACTCAGTCCGTCCCCTGAGCCAGAGAAAGAGCCTTCCCACCTCCACAGACAGAGACCCCACACGGTGGGAATACACGTTTAGGACAGACACCGGGTAAAGACGACCTCCCCTTGGTTTGGTTTGCTCTAGAAGTCACTGGCTCAACTTTGCTGTGGTTGAAATGATATGATTTGTCTTCTTCCCTCTTGGCCCAAGAGGCCACCAAACTTAGAGAAGTGCTTTCAGGTTTGGAAGTACGTGGTAATTTTTCTGTCATGGATTAATTCAACCATAAATGCTAAATTCTCTTCAGGAAGGCCTCGCAAGCATGCCCCATGAGTTACCAGTATCATGTCTGCTAACCCCAGGCTGCCTGAGCAGTCAGTTCCCTGTCTACTCTCGTCTCTCTTCTGGCTCAGCCTCCTGGTGGCTGCCTGCAGGAGTTATCCCTTGCAGGTGGGAGGACATGGATACCAGCAGATCGCTTCTCTCCCTGGCAGGTGTGGTCACCTTTGGTTTCTTTGAGGGCCTTCTTCCCCAGTGGAAGACTTGTCACAGAGGGAGACTTAAAAGTTGTAGTCCCCCTCCTGAGGGCTGTTTCTTGCTAGAGGCGTAGAGCTCGTTCCATTCGCCGTGTGGTTTCAGGTGGGCTGGAAAGCCAAGGTTGGAGGTAGGCTCAAGTGCAGGTAGTAGGACTTGAGAGGGAAGGGCTCATCTCCTGATGCAGATGGCAGCGCTCTGAAAGCACAAAGCAGTGTGGTGAGGAACACCACGGAGAGGAGGTACTTTGCCTTAGAGACTGTAGCGGCCTGAGCACGGGTGGCAGCGGGGAGGTCGGCCGGTCCTTTCCCAGCTGTGTGCCTAAACACCAGCGCTCTCCTGGAGAGGGGGGAACCACGGGGACCTGCCGTGTTCATCCTGGCCCTGGAGCAGCAGCACCTCCCTCTGCTTCTGAGGGGCGTCGAGGGCCCCGGCAGTTTTCTCTTTCTCCATTCCTTGTGCTCCAAATGAAGGAGACTGCCGAGACTGGAAGAAGGTTTACTTCGGTTCGGGTGAAGGAGGTGGTGCGATCTCTTTTGTGACCAGCATTCAAAGATCACTCGGGCTGGCGTGATCTATAAAATAAATTTTAAAGAAGTTTGTTCCGAGATCAAGGCTGGCTTGTGGCTTTTTGTCCTTCTGTACATGCAGCGTTTGCAACCACAAGTACATTCACCTGGCACTGCTCTCCTTTGCTGGCTGCAGGAGGAGGCCGTGCTTGCAGCAGGGAGCAAAGTCCAGAGGACTGCTGTAGCTGAGCCCCTACGGCATTTGCTTTGCATAAGAGTTGGTGCTTCTCAGTGGTGGTGGTGAAATGCCAAGCTTCACAGTTCTGCTGTACTCGGTGAGCAGAGGCTCCTTTCTGTGGAACGGGGACGTCATCCTTGTGCCAGAGCCTTCCCCCAGACACAAAGCAGCCTCATAGGGAACTGTGCGACGGAGAGCCAAGGCCGGGGCAGCCCAGGGTCACGGGCACACCACAGAGCTGTGCCACTGCTTGAAGGCAGCAAGCAAAGCTGCTGGCTTAAGTGGGCCAAGGAATTCAGGCCTCTAAGAGAGGGTGTTGGGCAAACCTGCATTCCTGTACACAGCACAGCAGCTGGGAAAGGCCTGGCTATGAGAATACACAAAGAATAGCTACGGCAGTGATGCTCCCACCTGCAGACGCAGCAACCAGCCACCCACCTCGCAGCGGTTTTGATATAATTTATTTGTCTTGGTCTTCTTTCTTTGCATAGGCATAAATTACAATCTGTTGATTTTAAAAAAATACAATGAACGAAAACAGTGCAGCATTTGCAACAGGCTACGGCATTAAGTACATCTCCTGCCTGTAACAGTCCATTGGCGCAGGGTGGGTCTGTAACACTGCAGTGGGGCAAGCTGAGAGCAAGGGGGGGTGGAAGAGCAGAGGAGAATGGAGGAAAGAGCAGAGCCCCAGGCCTTGGTTATGGCATTTCCTCCAGCAGAGGACAGCCCTAATACAGAGGAGAGCTGCGTCTCCCTGCTCTTGTTTCTCATTCAGATAAACACAGGACAGGTCTGGGTGCTCACCAGCGTCACTGCTTGCAGGCAGCTGCAGCCAAGCTTAAAATAACTCAGGCCGCAGATGCCAAAAGTTGAAGCTCTGTGCTCAATATAGGAGCAAATCTATTTATCTCCCCTGTGCCCTGGCTGCGGGGCTGCCCTCCCCCAAGAGCAGTGCCATTTTAACCAACTGGAGATGGGGACAGCATCGCCCTGCTCCCCTGGGACCAACAGCCCCATGTTCTCCTCTCTGCCCCTCGCCTCTCCCAGAGCAGGGATCAGTGCTCAGCACCTAGGAGCATGATGCCAGCATCTCACAGGGCTCTAACACCCCACGCAGGCCCTGCAGCTTATATTATTTGCCAACTAAATGCAAGAGAAATGCAGCGGTTAGAAACACTATCCCAGAGCATGAGCTGAGCTGTAAACTGAGGCTGTGGGGGTTCCGTGGGGCTCAGGGAGCCTCCTCCACCCCATGGCCCACCCCACAAACCAGACAGGAGAAATGGTACCCGGGACAACAGCTCCCAGCAGCAGCTGCCTCTATACACATGTGCCAATACAGAGCTCGGAGGATGTCCTGCTAGCACCCGGTGCGGGGCCCTGCCCCCAGCTCAACTGTGCTCCTCTTATTGCAGCTTATCCTACAGTGTAGGATACAAGCTCTGGCCCCACTGTGAGGCAAAGCCACTCACCCCAAGTGCTATCAATCACATCACAGCCCGTCCTCAGCGTAAGTAGAAAATGCGTGGAAAAAGCTGTTTTTTCCCCATTGTTAATATAAAAAAGAAAAAAAAAAATCATAAATCCCCTACAGCCCAACTGGAAAACAGTCCCAACCCTTAAAAAAAAATAATAACAACAATACAACAGAGCAAACCCAAAAGGGGAAGCAGGCAAGGCTTGCATGTAGCATCCTCAAGCTTAGCGAGCAGGACAGGCAGCCCCAGGCATGGGGAACCCAAGCATCACACTGGGACCCAACACAGCTCCTGGGCCGAGTGCATGGACCCCAGCCCAGGACCAGCTTTATGGCCCACACCTGCCCCATTTCTCCCCTCCTGCTGCCCCCAAACCTTTCCTTTTACAGTGCTCAATTAATACTGTCTTAGGTCCCCTCTGCCTGCCCAGCATCAAAGGGTTTGAGGTCCTTAAGATCTTGAGAAACACGGAGGGGAGCACCATGCTGCACGGTGCCCCAAGCGCATCACAGAGTTCCCCCCCCCCCATCCCAGCTGTGGGAAGGTTATATGTGCCACCAGAAAAAAGGGGACGGCGCAGCCCCAATAGAAAAATGAGCTTCAGAAGTCAAAAAAGTGTCCGAAACGCACCGAGAGCCATCCGCACGGGATGGCCTCGCCTCACCCCCCTGCAGGCAAAAAGTCCTCTCCTCCGCAAGCAGCAGCGCAGGCGAAGGGCAGTGCAGCCTCCCACGTCCCAGGACGGCCCCGTCCCCATCCCAGCCCTGTCGGCAGCAGGAGGGTCAGAGCACCAGCTCCCCGTGCACGCGGAAGCGGTAGATGCAGGTGTACTCGGGATGGCCCCAATTGCTCAGCACGCGCAGCTCCACCAGCTGGAAGGCGCCCACGTCGTCACCCTTGGGGGACAGGAGAGACATGTCACAGGACGGTTGGGTTGGAAGGGTGCCTGGGGTCATGCCCAGGTGTTGGAGAACTCCAAGGAAAAAAGAAGTGGGAATGGGCAGGCAAGACGGCCTCCCGACGAAAGGCCCAAGGTGGACATCAGCCCCTGCCCCACTTCACAGGCTGAAGGCTTTGAGGACAGAGGGACCCCATGACGTCCCCACACCCAACACAGTCACCCAACTTCCTTTCCGTGGCCAAAACTCCCACAACACTGCCATGCCTCACCTTGAAGTAGAATGTTTGGATGGGGTCACCATCCTGGTTGTAGGTGAAGCGGCCCAGGAGAAGGCCCTCCTCCTCTCGCTCCTCTTTCAGGCCCTACAGGGAGCACAAAAAAAGAAAGAGGGGAAAAATAGGTTGGAGAATGGGAGCCACGAAGGTGCTCCCCACCTCCCAGCCTCCCACTACAGCCCTACTCACATAGACGGTGAAGTCCTTGGGGGCACTGGGGATAGTCCCCTGGGGAGACAGTGCTTTGGGGACATGCTCCAGTGTCACAGCTGTGGGGCGGATGAGGCTGGAGAGGCGGACAACAGCAAAGCCCTGGGAGCCACGGAAGGCCCAGCAGTTCCCGGGGTTGACGTCTGGCTACGCGTGCAGGAAAGAAACACCAGCTCTTAGGTATCAGCAGCAACACAGTCACCATCAGCACCATTATTCCTCCCATTAATGCCAGCCCTGGGCTCTCAACCTGCCCTCAGCACCCACCTGCAGGATGACACGTGGGGACTGCGAGTGGTACCACAGAGGGATGCCAAACAGGCTCAGCAGAGCTGTCTTTGTCTCATAGGTTTCGGAGCAGCGGGTGTTGATGACGCTGGCCCCTGGCACAGAGAGAGGAGCACAGGTGTAAAGCAGAGAGCCAGCCCTCCTTGGCCTACCCCCAGCTCACCCCCTGCCCCTACCTGCTGACTCCAGGGCGTAGTCAACCATCCCCACACGGTCCTCACTGTAGCGCTTCAGTGCTTGGTCCACAATGAGGTGCACTTGCTATTGGGATAAAGTAGGGCCCGGTCACAGCTTATAGGGCCCTGTCCTCATCCCCAGCCCATGAGGTCAGGGCCCTTCTCACGGGACAGGCAGTGATGAATCACTGCAGCAAAAAGGAGCAGGCGTGCACTCGGCTGCAAAGCCTCATTAGAGGCTGCTAAAAATACCCGGGGACGAGAAGTGCTGTGCAAGGAAGGGGCAGAGCCTGGGCTGGCTGGGCTCACCCTTCCCAGTGCTGATGGATGAGGAGAGGGGCACAGACCAGGCCCAGGGCCACATGGTGCCCCCAGAGCTGACCCCAAAGCTCTGTGTCCCAAAGTCACCATGTGCACAGAGCCTGCACAGGGTGTAGGGACTGCCAGTCCTGCACAGTCCCTCCCTCCCTCTGCAGGAAGCTGCCAACGAATTTTTCCAAAGCAAACAGGCTCATTTTTTCCTTTGCTGTCATCCTGCTGCAACATTTTGCCCCAAATGACTCAGCAGCACTGCAAAGGACTGGGCAAGCAAGGTGGCCTTGGCTGTTTGCAAATCCCCACCCACGTCCCCAGGGCTCAGCCACTACTCACCTCTTCTGTCACCCCCCCGGCTCCCCCCTGCCGTAGGGCCACACCAATGCTGTCCCGTGCTGCCAGCCCGCGCTCCTCCCGCATTTGGGTGAGGATCCGGAGCTCCAGGGCACGCAGCTCTGCTTGCAAGTCCTCCCGCTGGAGCAGCAGTCCGGCCGTGCCGTCGTCCCGCCGGGGCTGTGCCAGGAAGCGGCTGATCCACGCTGGCATCTGTGCTTCCACCTGGAAGCGTGGCACACGGCTCAGCTGTGGGGCAGGGACCCTCACCTCTGCCTCAAAGGAGAATCCCAGGTGGGGGTGAGGGTCCCTAAAAGCGAATGGTCCCAAACTTACATCAGCCCGTGTTGCCTTGATCTGCTCCAGCACGGCCTCCAGGTGCTTGCCCATGGTCTCCTGGTCGGAGCGCAGCCCCGCCAGCTCCTTCCTCAGCGCCGACACCTCTTGCTGCAGCTCGCCTGTTGCCCGCTGCCAGCGGCCCTGCAGGTCCTCCTGCACCGACCTGTGCCACCACCACAACGAGAGAAATGCCACTGAGCGCCACCAAACAGCCCAAGACCCCACCCTAAGCTCCAGCCCCACAGTGGGGTTTCCTCCCACACTCAGCACTGTTACCTCTGCCACTCCTCGCTCAGCTTCTGCAACCGGGCCTCCATCTCCTGCTGGCACAAAGGCACAAGAATCCACATGAGAGCTGCCCCCTCCCAGCCCTGAGGACCCCCGTGGGGTGCACATCCCTCACCTGCGAGGCCTGCGCCATCTTCCCCAGGCGTTTGTCCACACTGGCCTGCAGCTGAGCCCGCAGAGCATCCAGCTCACCCTGCAAGGATGAGGATGAGACAGCGACATTAGAACCCATCCCACCATGTCCCTGTGCCCGCTCCACATCGCTCCCCTCACCTGGAGGTGCCCGGTCATGTCGCTGCGCAGCCGCTCCTCCATGCTGGCCTGGCGGCGGCCTAGCAACCCCTCCAGCAGGCCCAACATGTCTCCAGTTGGTGGGGGCTCACCCGTGGCCACCCCCAGCTCCCAGCGTGACACTGCAGCCTCCAGCACCTCGAAACGCTTCTCCAGGGCCTGGAAGCGGGCCAGGAGCTGCTGCTCCCCCCGCAACCCCTGCGATGGGAAGGAGGATGCCATGCAGCCTTGCGGACCTACGGGGCTGGCTGTGCGCCATTACTACTTCCCCTCCCTCTCTCTCTTTTGGATGTACCAAATTTTAGGGGCTGCACTGCTCCCTCGGGTGTCTGGCCCCAGCCATCCCACCCCAACGGCACGGGTTTTTACCTGGTCCAGCGCAGTCATGTCCTGTACCCCAGGCACGTCAGAGGAGGAGAGGCGTCCCACTCCCCACCATGAGAAGATGGGAAGGCTGTGTGCTGACAGACCATACGGGTACAGGTACCACGCTCCTGGACACACAGAGGACGAGATGGTTCAACAGAGGGATGGTGACAGGGGGCAGGAGCTACGAGCGCTGAGCTCACTGCCATCCCATCCTGAGTACAGCAGGGGGATGATGGCTCTCCAGCCCTGTATCGCATCAGGGATGAGGGGGTAGGAAGTGGGCTCACCATAGGTGACTGCAGCAAGGAGCAGGAGGAGCAGCAGCAACCACAGGGACTTCTTCAGCCGTGGGTAACGCCTGCAGAGTGGGGAAGAAGGAGGGCTATGGGCTGCATCCCACAGTGGCAGGATGCTTATGGGGCTGGGGTCCCACTCACCTGGACAAAGGGACACGCTGTAGCTGGGGAGCCCCTCCAGTAACACGGTGCCAGGCACTGATCACAGAGGTCAGGAGCCATCCCATGAACCGGGCTGGGGGAGGACAAGGAGACTCAGAGTGACCCCAGGACACTCTCTCTGCCTCCATGGCTGCTCTCTGGAGGAAGACAACCCGCATACACAGCATCCCCGTCCCTCCCTGACTAAGATTTGCAAAATCAACTGCTACATAGTCAACAGCAAACTGACACATGAACAAAGCAGCCCCATGGGGATGCCAAACCTCCAACAGGCACAGGAGAAGTGTTCAGAGAAGCCCCGTCCCCCTCAGGCCTTCACCCACCTGGTGCAGTGAACACCTGCCAGAGGAAGGAGCCAACCCTGGAGGCAGCAGTCCTCAGCCCAGATCCTGAGCTGCTGTGGCTAGAGTAGAGCTGACCTGGAAGGAGATAAGGACAAGAGGTAACAGCTTTAAGCTGCACAACGTGGGGTTCAAGTTGGATATTAAGAAACATTTCTTCTCCAAAAGAGCAGTGCTGCAGTGGCACAGGCTGCACAGGGAGGTGGTGGGGTCACCGTCCCTGGAGGTGCTCCAGAGCCGTGTGGATGTGGCACTGAGGACACGGTCAGTGGGCACGGTGGGGTTGGGCTGGAGGTTGACTAAGTGGTCTTAGAGGTATTTTCCAATCTTAATGGTTCTGGGATTCCCCGTGAGGAGAGGTGACAATACATGGAATGGAGCCCAGATCCCTGCGCTTGGCACAGGGTCCCACAGAGGTGTCCCCAGCATCCCACCACCACCACATTCCTACCTGCATAGTCATCTTCCGAGGAGTACCCGGAGGAGGAGGTGTAGGTGTCATACGTTCGGCTCTCCAGCAGCCCGTTGACCTTGCTGGACTCTGTGTCCCCCGTATCCCTTCTCCTCCTGGTGGAGAGCTCCCTTCCTGCTTACCCACCCCCGAAAAACCCCACAGAAACAACTCAGCAAACAACTGCAGTGCCCAGAGTGGTTGGAGTGACGGATGCCACGAGAGAACAGGCTCACCCCAATAAGTGCTGCCATCCAGGGCATCGTCCAGCGCGGCCAGCCCCCTGCCGCCCCCCAGGTAGGACTCGCTCACCAGGGACTCGCTGTAGTAGGAGGTCTGCGTGCTGGGGCCGGGTGACAGCCGCTTCGTGCCGCTCGATTTCCTTCTCGCAGCCGTCCTGCCGTGAAGGTGGGAGGGGTGATGGGGGGGGGGGGGGAGAACCAGCCGCTCGGCGTCACTTAGCGGCGTCACGGCTCTGGTGCCGGGTTCGGGAGCGCTGCGGGGCTGGGAGGATGCTCGGCACGGCGCAACCGCTGCTTTGCGAAACCCCAAAAGGTGGGGAGCCCCCGGCCCCGCTTCCGCCTGCACCGCTGCGGTTTTCCGGCACGGCGCTCGCACTGCTCCCCTCCCTCCCTCCCTCCCTCCCTCCCTCCCTCCCTCCCTCCCGCCATTGGGCCCAACGCTGCTGGCTGCCAAAAGCCTCACCCCCCCCCCCCCCCCCCCCGTCCCTACGGTGCACCCGAACCTGGCGGTGCTCTCCTTGAAGGGCAGCTGCGGGCCGCCCAGCGCGGAGCTGGAGCTGTCCTCGTCGTCTGCATAGAGGCGCGAGGTGACGAGGCGCTGGCTGCGGCGCGACATGGCGGGGGGACGGCGGCTCACCTGGGGCACAAGGGGGGCACAGGGTCACGGGGGGGCAGCCACGCTCGGGGACACCCCTAAGCAGCGCCGTGCTGGGGACGCCTAAGGCCAACCCGAGCGCGCCCCGGGGCACCTGCTCATGGGGCAGTGACAGCTGCGCCGTCCCCTTATCCCACCCCTCCCTCCCCCACGCGGGCCCATCCTACGCAGCCCCACGACTGAGACACGAGCGGCATTCCTCCCACCCCACCCAGGACCCCCCGCGTCCCAAGACCTCTTCGCTCCCAGACCACCCCCACCCCAACACCCCCCCCCCCCCCCCCCACAATCCCCACTCCCACGCACCCAGGACCCCTCCGAAGATTTCCCCCCCCCCCTTTCCGCCCCCAGTACCCACCGCAGAGCCGAAGACAGCCGCGTACCAGCAACAGCAGCGCACCCTCCTCTCCCTTTTGTTTTGCAAGACACGGCCCCCCCCCCTCAACCCCGCTCCTCCTCCTCCTCCTCCTCCTCCTCTTCTCCCCCCCCCCCCGGCTCCCGCCCCGCCCCAATGCTCCGCCCCAAAGCCCCGTGGGGGGGGTGTGGGTGCCCCGCGAGGCGGTGCTCCCGGCGCGGTGCAGCGCGCACAGTGCGCCTTTGTCTGCTCTTCTTTTCTTTTTTTTTAAGTTCTCGGGTTTTTTGTTCTTTGTTTCTTTGCGGTTTTGTTCCCCCCCCCCCCCCCCTTCTCCTTCCAGCCCATTAATTCTAGCCTCAATCTCCGCGTGCCGTTCCCAGGCCCCATTGCCCGCTGCTCCCCCCCCCCCATTCCCCGTTCCCGTATCTCATTAGCGACCCATTCGCCCAATTTGCTGCTTCCCGCACGGTGTCCTGGGGTGCCCCGTCACCACTCCGGGGACCCATCCCCACCCCCCATTCCCACCGTGGGGCACGAAACCCACAGCACCTGTCCCGGCTGACGCAAACCCACCGCGGATTAACCCCGGCCGGGATTAGGGGATAAACCGGGTGCTATATATATTGCCGGGCCCGCTGTGGATCCTACAGCCACCTATGCGGGCGGGACGCGGTGCCCGCAGGGATCTTTGAGTGGGTGTGGGAAGAGCGTGGGCAGGGATGAGCGCAGTGGGTTGGGTGAACCGCGAGGAGACGCACAAACGGCCCCATTAACAGCAGGCTGCGGGATGGGGAAAGGCTGCACGGGGACCGACTCCGCAGGAAAGGGGACCGAGTTTTTACATAGGGCAATACGTTACTCAGAGGGCGGTGTGATGTGCTGGCACAGCTGCACGGAGAGCTGTGCTGCCCCATCCCTGGAGGTCCAAGGCCAGGTTGGATGTGGCCCTGGGCAGCTGAGCTGCTGGGTGGCAGCCCTGCCCACAGCATGGCGTGGGACCGGGTGGGCTTTGAGCTCCGTTCCATAAGCAACCATTCTGTGATTCTATGAACATTCCTCCTTTCATTCTAAAAGGATTTGGAGGGACGGCCGTGCCAGCATACCACGTGAATCGGGGACTGGAAAAACAGCCCCGCTGGCCACGATCCCAAATCGTGTTTTCTCCGTGAGGCCGACCTATTTATTTAAATAACGTGCCCGCCCGCCCCGTCTCTCCTTGCATCACCCAATGCAACACCACATCTCCGTCCCTGTGTCACAGCCACGGCCCCGTGTCATCCACCAGCACGTGGTGTGACCGTGCCGCCGTGGCCAAGCAGCGTCCCACGGCCGCCAGCACCTTGCCCAGGCGCCGGTCCAGGGCCCGCAGGTGGGGCTCGGCCAGGACGGGTGCCAGGGGGTCGGCAGCCAGCGCTTCCCGCAGCAGCTCGCTCAGGCGGTAGGGCTCGGTGGCCAGCAGCCGCAGCCGCAGGTAGGTGGACTTCTTGATGCTGCCAAAGCAGAGAGAGCTCGGCGTCAGGGTGGGTTTTTCCCAGTGGGAACGCAGGTGGTGGGAACCACTTACCTGCAGCACTGCTGGAGCGGGGCCAGGATGGACATCTCGTCACGAGAGTGTGTGCCGAAGCTGCGGGAGAAACCCAAGGGTTGGCATCGGGGTGCTTGTAGCATCACCCTGCGGTGGCTCTCATTTTGAGTCCTGGCATCCCTCAGCCCCAGCTCTGACCGTTTAGGGCGGCTGGGTGCTCCCCTCTGTCCTACCCGCGGCCATTGTCCAGGTGAAGCAGGAAGGTGTCGTTCCCAAATTTCTCAAAGGTCTCATAGTGGTGCCGGTCCATGTTGCCTGAAAGGGTGAGGAGAGGGTGGCAGCAGGGATGCCAAGTCCTGTTCAGTATCATCTCGTGCTGAGTTTTAGCAAGAGACAAACTCCCCAGCTTTGTCACAGCACAGAGCAGAGCAGCCTCACCCTTGCCTCTATTCATTGCAGGAGAGTTGGACTAGATGGCCTTTAAGGGTCCCTTCCAACTCAGTGCTGTGACTCAGTGTACACAACAGGCCTCCAGCCCAAAACGTGTAATCAGGTGGAGACATGGCCATGGGGACAAGCAGTCAGAGTGCCTTCACGGTGCGAAGCCTGGCCATTGCCTTTCCCATCAGCAATCACTGGAAAGTGAGGAGAAACTGGAGGGACGCACTCACCCATGAGGAAATCGAGCACTGCCATGTCGATGAGGTCAAGGAGGCGATGACCGCTGTCGTAGGGTGGTGTCCGGCGCACCTGGACACAGTAGTTGGGGTCCAGTTCCCACCTGCAGGCAAAAGATGGACAATGGGTCCATGAGAGAGACCACGGGGCCACCTGGGCAGCCCTCCCCTGCACCTCGCATCCCCTCGTGTCCCCCCATGTCCCAGCTCACTCAGCCTTCTTGCTCTTGTGGTAGGAGCGGCGCCAGGGGCTGCGCCAGGAGCGGCGTTTGGCCAGGGCTTTGTCGGGCAGCAGCGTGGCCATGGAGCCCTCCAGCTGGTCCGGCTTGCCGCACAGAGCGTGCTCAGTGGAGCAGTAGTAGGAGCACTCCCCGTAGAAGCAGACGTTGCCCGCTGGCATGGGGGACAAAGCACAGGTTGATGACTGAACCAGATGAAGATGCTCACCATGGCACACACATAAAGCAATAGCATGGTGACCTTTCTCCTCCAGAGCCACCCCCGTGGATGGGGACACGGTGGCAGTTGGAGTCATCCCCAGATGGGTGCCTGCCCTGGTGTGAGAGCCAAAGGTTGGCCAGAGCTCACCTGGGGAGATGAAGAAAGTCTTGGCCAGTTTCTTGTCAGTCGTGATGTCCCGGATCTCCTTTGTTATATTCACCAAGCGGCCAGAAACTGGTGGGATCCGTCGGAAATCCAGGATCCTAAAACACAGAACTCCGCACAATTTCTTGCTAAAAGGAGCCTCTTTTTTACACCCAGACACTGCAAGTGCCACGAGATGCAGGTGTCCCTGCAACAGAGGGGGAAGAAGTGGCTCAAGGAGCCATTTCTTGGCCAGGGTTGGATGTGGGGTTTGCTGGGAGGCTGCAGGCCCCAGAGGGGAGATTTTTGTCTGCGTTTCCCACCAAACACAGGGCAGCCCCTCAGGGCTGAGGGCCCGTTTTGGGTGCAGGCCACACGAGAACCCACCTGTCCAGGTGAAAGGCTGCAATCTCCGCATTGTGCCGCTCAAAGTCTGAGAAGTAGAAGAAGTCGGCAGGGGTCTCTTGGTCCCTGCTCTGCCTGGGAAGATTCAATGAGGGCAGGGATGGTGGCCGAGGAACGGATCGCCTCCCGCTCGGCCCCAAACCACCCCCTGTGCCGTGTCCCTGGTGCCACTCGAGACACAGCCAGGCACAGGTGTATCCCTCTGCACTGTGCGGCCCCAAATCCCACCGGGACAAAGGCTGGGAAGTGGTCCTCATGGCTCATCTTCTCCTTCCCACCACTGGAGGTCACTACCCCATCACGAGCCGCGCTTAGCCGGCTGCCAGCTGCAGGGGAAGGGGCCTCCAGCGCTGGGGCTGAAGTCATGCTCTACTCACTTCATGGGCTTGAAGAGGGCCTGCCCATAGTTCGGGAACGTCATGATGAGCTTCAGCTGGGTACCGCCGGACTTCTGCACTGGAAGGGGGCACACGAGGGTGACTGGGGCTGGTGGGCAGGCCAACGGGACAGGGGCATGGACAGGGGTGCGTACCCGAGCCGACGATCTTCATGGTGGCCAGGTCCTGCAGGAGGGTGGGCATCACGGGGTCCCTGCGTGGGTACAGCTCGTAGCGGTTGATGCCAACGTGAAACTTGAGCCAGGCGGGGTAGGTGTCGTAGGCTGTCTTCCCTGTCGGGAGGACCGTCTCGGCTTTACTGCTGCTGACCCTGCAGCCCGACAGCCACCACCACCCCAACAACAACAACATTTAGTTGGGATGGGATCTTGTTCCCAGGCCCTTACTGGGAAGAGCCAGTACAAGGCCTGAGTGGTGGTGGAAGCCCTTGGGGCAGCTGATGGCCACCCTCGTGTCCCCAGCAGAAAGTCCCCATGGTCTCCCAGCTGGGCCTTAATTTCCAGCTGATCTCACCCCAGGGGATCAGCTCCCAGGTGTGCGATCAGCTATGCACAGCTGAAGGGGGACACAACACACCCGTAATAGAATGCTTCGCAGCCCTATCCCACCTGCAACTGGCTCCCTCCTAGGTCAACCTATGGCACTCCCTGGTCTCCCCGTGTGATGAATTTGGGTTATCTAGTCCCCTCATCTCAGTATTTTCACCTCCGGAAGGTGTGCTTTCCATAAGCAATCTGTTGTATATTACCCATGGTAACTCCATTAATATCTTTCCTCCTAATTTGAGGTTAGTAGTGCAGGGACAAAAATAGGCACCCAGCAGTGGTGAGCTCACCTCCCAGCAGAGCCTAAAGAGGTCAGAAAGTGCCCTGAGAAACAGGGGATTGCCGTGGTCTCATGTCGAGAGCCATCTGACATTTGGGGTTTTGCATTTCCAACATGAGGTGGGGGAAGAGAGGGGGATCAAACTGATCAGAAGTCTGGACAAGGGAGTTCCCAGAAATCTACAGGGAGAGACCAGTGCTGGGGGAGGAGGAGATGACCTAGAAGATATCATACATAACAGCGTGAATAATTCAGGCCTCTCCTTGGACTTCACCATGTGCCACATGAGCAGGAGGCTCCCTGCAGCTCCCCAGGGCAGCAGCCTGGAAATGGGGCTGAGATAAGATCTGAGGCACTGGGGCCATCCAGGTGGGATGCTGAGCCAAACAAGGAAACGATTGGTTTGCTCCCTGCCCTTTGTCCCCTCAAGCACCTCCATGCATCTCCCCAGACCGGCCCACTCCTCACCATTCATCGCTCCCACTGCTCTGCAGGCTGAACTTCTCCATGGGGTTGACGACAAACAGCTTGTCTTCGTCCTTCACCTCCGGCAACGGGATATTGTAGAGGGGATGCTCAAAGAGAGCAGCCAGCTTGGATCCCTTGACCCATGCTGGACTGATATCTCCATGCCGGTCCTGGATCTCCACATCCCCATTCTTTTTCCATGGCCCCGCTCCCTGCAGCTGGGAGCTTTTCTCCAAGGAACCGTTGCTGCCACTGAAGTCCTGGAGGATGCGCAGGCTCAGCTTTTCGGGGCTGGGCAGCAAAGGGCTGCCTGAGGGGGTACCCAAGGCTTCTGGTGCTTTTGCATCGCAGCCGTAGAGCCTGCGAGTCACAGGGAAAGCAAAGTCCATTGTCACGTGCAGCAGGAGGGCCAGGAGCAGCAGCAGGAGGAGGAGGACTTTAAACTTCCTTTGGACAAGTGTCTGCAGCTGGCGCCGCATCCTTCCTCGCCTAGGGGCAGGCACCCACACAGGGCTAAGGGAGTCAGCGCATCCACTGCCCTGAATCTCCTCTGTGCAGAAACTGTCCTGGATCTAGAACATCGCAGCAAAAAGCAGAGCTGTGGGAAGGCCCTGGTGGGGTGTCAGAGCTGGGTGAGCGACAGGACAGAGAGAGGGGTAGGAGCTGCAGCAGGATTTATAAGGGACGAACTAGTGGTGCCAAGGTTAGCACAATGGGGCAAGTTCCAAAATCAATAGCTGCAGGTGGGGACAAAGATGGTCACAGATAACCCACGCAGTGGAAATCAAGCAGGTGCCCTGAGCTGGCCCATCTCTTTGGGCTTCTCCCTGCCCAGCTCACATTGCTTTCACTCCTTGTTTGCACACCTCTGCCCCACTCCCCAGCTCCATCCTATCTGCTGGGGAACATCCACGCACTCGTCATCCAGTTTTGTTCCTTCTGCTCAGCCAGAGCAGCGTTACCACCTCTCCATCTATTCCAGGATGTTTGTGTGCAACTGCCTGTCAGTGGGTAAAATAAATAGGATAAATAGAAGCTGGAGAAGCGTTTCACCCTTTTTAATCTCCCAAAGGATGCAGAGGACACGTGAAGTCACATCCATCACGTGGTCCCCTCGCTGCAGGCAGGCAGGCGAGGAGCAGGGCTGGAGACCTCCTCTCGTGCCACAGCACTCTTGCTGCTCCCTGCCCCGGCCCCGTGCTGGCTCTGTCCAGCCCACACGGGCAGCAGGAATATGGTGTTCCTGGCTCTCCACGTCCCGCAGCGCGACAGTTGCTTGGAAACCGCCTCCGGCTGACATCGCCAGCCGCCCCAGATCCAGCCAGCACCACGTTTCCTTCCCCTTGCCACGCACAAACAGTATGGCCGACAGGAGCAAGAGCTTCCCGCAGGGCTGGCGAGCTGCAAGCCATGCAGAAGGAGCTGGGTGGAGGGGAGCAGATGGCTCCCTCGGGGAAGGGAACACGGCGTCTTGCACCGGGAGGTTTGCTGGATCCGGTCTGGATGCACGTTTTGGAAAGAAGGCGCCTAGGAGGGGCTGTGGCTGGAACACAGGATCGTTAGGTCATTGCTTAGTGAGAAAAAAAAAGCCAACAAAAACATGTGCTAACTACTTGCATCAGAGGAGCAGGGTTCAGCTCTGGGAGAGGGGCCATGGATTCCTTTATTCCAAAGCCAGCTCTGGCAGAGCAAAGGGAGAGGGAGACCCCCTGCTCCTTCCAGTGGCCCAGCATCAGCTCCAAACTAGGCTTGCAGGGAGGTAGGGTGACAAAGGTATCCTTCCTGCATCCTAAAGCAGGACTGTGACAGGTCTGGGATGTAGGTAAGCTCCCTCCTTCCGAGCTCTGAGGGCTGCTGCAGGCATGGGGACAGCAGCACAGAGCCTGCAGCCTTCTCTGCCCACTATGGGCTGAAGCCATACTTCTGACCAGGAGACCTGCCCCCATGTTATAGCAAGTCATAATTCCCCCTGCTCCCCAGCCCTAATTTAGCATCAAATTGGAAAGCAGAAGAAGGGGGAATAGGTGGGGCACTCACCACCCTTAGCACTTCAATGCTGGCATTAAATATTAACCAAAAGATTTTTCACCAAGCCAGATGCGAGCCTGCAGCAACAGGGTAGAGCTGGGGAGCTTCAAAGCCTGCCCTGATTGCCTGACAGCACATCACTGCACCTCGTTGCCATGACATCATCACAGAGAAGCGATTGAATTTGCACCTCTTTCCTCCATTTTCCCAGCTTCTTCGCCCCTTCGCAGCAGGTTCCAGTCACCTTTGGGATGGAGGAGGAGCCCTAACACCCAAGGACACTTCCATTGCTGGCACAGAGCACAGCCTCCCCACCACGCAGGCTGACAAAGACGTTCCCCATCTCCCCTCAGCAGGGAGGGATGAAGTCATGAGCGCAGCCCCCTGAGCTGGTACCGCCGCACACTGGCTTGCTGGGATGGATGGATGGATAAAAAGGGTCATTCTGACTGGCACCGATGTATCACCCTGAGCTTTTCATCTCCTTTTCCACATCTGACTCACTTCGATGCTTTGATGGCAATAGCGGCGACACGCAGGTGGCAAGACGCAATAGGGAGAGGAGGAAACAATAGCTAGACATCCAGTGCCAACCTCCCCAGATTCCTGCTGAAAAATTCTTAAGGTAAAAATCTCCAGCAAGAGATGGCAGCTTTAGAGTCACAAACAGTTTTAGCCTCCAAAGCATCAGTGGCAGAGTGGTTACTTGCAGGAAAGCATGCAACAACAAGGGACCATCTCCAACCCCTGAATCTTACCACCCTGTGAATTACAGGTGTGCCCCAAACTGCTCTAGTTCCATAGCAAAAGCCCCAAACTGTGCTCTAGTTCCACAGCAAAAGGAGGGTGGGAGTTTCTTGTGCACAGGAGCCAGTGCAGCGTGACTCAACTTGCAACAGACAGGAAAACTGATCCCACCAAATACTTGCTCGGGGGCCTTGACGCACACAGCTGAATTTTGGAAAGTTGAGGTTTATGCCTTCACATATAACAGGCATTCAAAAATGGGGTGGCTTTTTGTGGTAAGTTCTTGTGGGAGAGCTGTTATCCTCGGAAACAAAAATAGCACGCCGCTCTCCTGTGAGCCACCTTGCACTTGCTTACCTTGGGGGAGTTGCAGTGTAGGAACTGACTTGCTGCAAATTCACACCTAGCTCACCTTGATTTGTTTGTGTGCTCGTGCTCTGAGGATGCTGGGGATGGTCAGCATTTGCCTGGTGCAGATGCAGGTCATGGAGACATTAGCTTTGGTCAGCTGATGGCCAAACTGATAACAGGGCGGTCAGAAGGCCAAGAGATTGCATGCTGAGGTAAACAGCTCCCTGCCATCATCTGCAGGTCAGCATGACCCCACAGAGATGCCCATGACCAGCCTGTCTGCAGACGTGCACACAGCAGTTAATTATTCATTAGTGTGAAAGAAGGACCATTAAGGAGACCAGGGTATGGCTGAAGGTGTCACTACGCTCCAGCGAGCACAGGGCATTCCAAAGACAGCGGCTTTATCTTTTCTTCTGGCTGCACAGACATAAAACATAAAGGAGGTGGAAAGTTTTGGAACAGAAAACCAGCTTTTCCACCTGCCAGCTGCAGCAAGTGCCAGTCAAAAGTGCTGTTTTCATTTCGAGTCAGCCAGTTGGAATGAGACAGTAATCACACCAACAGGAAGCTCAATGGATTTGGAGTTTTCCAGACCACACAACGATCCTGGCACCTGGCAGGTAAGGTAGCAGCTATGCACCCTCCCCACTACCTTACAAGTCCCTTCCACTTGATCAGTAAAGAATTACACGACAGGATGTGGGGCCCAGCCAGCACAGATGGTGCAAAATTAAAATAATTTCTTGTGGTCTTATCCTACCCCAATTCCTGCCTCGCAGAAGAGTTCCTGGCATGCTGAAGTGGCACAAAGACATCTCTATTGTCACACTGAGATCCAGAGAAGGAACTAAGGGAAACGGAAAACCCTCCATGTTTGATCTGCTGCAGGCCCAAATGCAGAAAAGTCCTTTGGAATTGAACTATGGACCCGAGAACGGCCTCTCATAAAACATCAGCTGCCAGCAGCACTGCTGGTGGCCTTCTCAGAGGGAAGCCTGAAAAATCATAGAAACCACAAACACCAGATCCCAAAGGTCAGAGCAGATGCGCCCTGGCCGGGCAGAGGACAGACATGCACTCCCTTGGTGCTACTCAGAGGACGTGGGTCAGCAGCACCGTGGACCTGGTAACCTTCCTCAACAAAAGGAAACAAATGGGAAGGAAGAGAGTGCTTCTCTGCTCCCTCGGAGTCACCCAGCAAGCAAGCAGGGTGGAGAGCCGCCATTAGCTTTTGTCTGAGCTACATCATTTCTTGCTTACTCCCTACTTTCCTGAACTACTTTTCTTTTTTCATCCTCCGCGTTGGGTTTTCACTTTAGAACGAAGACAGAGAAGGACAATTTACTGGTTTTTTTTTTTTTAATTGTAAAAAAACACAGTTCCCCAGATTTATGTAAATAAGCCATATACGTAACATAAAATTACGTTCATTCCATCCTCCAACACTGACAGCTTTAAAAGAAGAAACAGGCTAAAAAAGCGAGTCCAAAAGGACGTTAGGTTTCTGATGACCGAGTGCTATCTCACATGGCACTCCCTTCCCCTGCCAGCCTCCAAACAAGATGCTGAAAGTACACAGCACTTGCAACACCCCCAGGAACTGACAGGGAGGCATTCAAGCTGTACGAAGAGTTCTCACCCACTCCACAGGCATCGACAGCCGCCTGTGTTTCAGTGCCACCTCAGCGTGCAGTGGGTGAGAAAGGAGGGGGTAGCTTGCATAGCAGCCTCCTACGTCCAGGCAGCTCAGCTGTCCTCCCAAATCAAGCAGAAAAGGGTAAACCGAGCCCAATTCCCCACAGCTAACACCTCCACGGACAACCCAAAGGGACACTCTTGACACAGCCAGTTCTGTGCGGTCCTTTAGTACAGAGGAAGGTGGTGCTGTTAACACCAGTGTTCAGAGAGAGGAAAGAGGCCCCGGTCAGAACCACACCGCACACAGCCAGGAAGGCAGAGGAGAGAGGACACGATGGGAAACAAGTGGGAGGAGAAAACATAGGACTAGATAGCACCTTTTCTCTTCCTCTTTCCCCTCATAATGCTGCTGCACGCTGTGTCATGAGATTGCTTATTCAACCGCCTCCTTCTTATTTAGGCTCAGACACCAAAGAAAGAGCCACAGACAGATCAGAAATCCCACGAGCGAGGACAGGCTTAGCAAGTTATACACACACATCCCAAATATACGCGTCCCGTGGAACCGTTACATCAGTATGGAAAGAAATCTCCATGTTTTAACTATTAAAAATAAAGCCCCACCTCCAGAGTGTACAAAATCTGTGAAGGAAGAAATCTCCCGTAAGCAGTGAGTCTGGGACCTGGCCAGATGTCAGGAGCACTTCCAGACACACACAGCCAGGCTGCCACCAAAGAACATGTACAGCAGATTCTTCACCTCATGAGTGATCTCAAAGCCAAACCCTTCCCCAATCACCACGTGCCAGGAGGACCCAAATTTCTTGTCCATCATCTCCTTGATCATCTTGGCAGCGCTCTGGAGGACGAAGGAGAGTACAGAGTGAGACACAGCAAGCAGTGAGTTTCTGTACAAACAGCTCCCTGCTCTTCTTCTCCCTTTAAAAAAGGTACTCAAACAGGCAACAGGCAGCTGCACTGAGCAAAGTGGAAGCTCCTCAGAGCCATGCCGAGGGGTAAAGCAGCTTACTGTTTGCAGCAGCCTCCAACACAGCAGCTAGGAGAAATTAAACAACTACATCTAGCAAGCATTTCTCTTAGACTGCGTGAATAAGAGAAGACAGAGCTCTGTTTTTGCTGGTGGTGGAGTTACACTGGGCACACTGAGCATGGAAAGAGATTCAGGTCACTAAGCTGCAGCTATTTTTACACTAGTCCATTTATATATATATTTTTTTCAGCTAATTACCAAAACATTAAAATTAGGCTGACTTTTAGAAGGCTTGCTTCTCTAAAAATCACACCCTGTTTGATCCAGAAAAGGAGAAAGGAAGATTTTTGCAGTGACTCTTGGTGTCTCAGGCACGAGGGGACAGAAGGAATCTCCTGCTCTGTGGCTTTGCCTCGCTCCAGCACAGTGCTCCTCTGGCAGGAGCAATCTGTGCCCTGCCCATTGAGCAAGCGTGTTCTCATTCATCTTTAAAGCTCAAAGATGAGGGCAATTTTTCAAAAGGCTGTATCTCCTCCATCACCACATCTACGTGTTCTCAGTAATTTCATTCAAGAGGCTGTAAGCTGACAGGAAAGACTGAACAGCCTGTACTTAAAAGGCCTGAAAAGCTTCATTTGCTCGTTCCCAAAATAAGTCTCCTCCCTGCACTGGTGGGGGTGATCTTGGTCAACACTGACAAATGGACCCACATTATGGGACAGGATCCTCTCCACACAGTCCTGAAACAAGCTCACAGGACAGAGAGAGGACATTTTATGAACAGAGAGGAAGCTCACAGGGAAGGAAGGAGATAAGGTTCGCGAGGCAGCATCACTCTGTGACTCATCCTCGCTTCCTGCATGAAAGCAAACAGCTAGTACAGATCTCACTCACAAAAGCAGCTAAATCTGAGATCTAGCCAAACTGTCTCTTTCTGCCTTTGCTCAGCATAGAAACTGAGTAACCCGTCAGTATGTGATTCTACTGTGCCCTACAGCTTCAGCCCTGCTCCTGCAGATTCCTTGAGCTGCAGCAACTGAAGGTTGGCCTGATGGGTTCAGCTCGTACCTCATTGTTCGTGGCATACTTCTCACACGCCGTGACGCACAGCTCCATGGCCTCTACTCGCATCTCCTCCGGCATGTCTGTGTGCTGCAAAGAGCAAACAAGAGGAACTGAGCAGAAGAATACAGGCTAGACAGAAGACAACAGAAAACAGCCCTTATGTTGCCCACGCTGTCACGGAGCCCAGGCTGCTGGCATGGACACAAGACAGCTACTCCACGTGACGTTCAGTGTCAGCTTAATGCAGAACATCACCAGCCACGCAGGCTTGTCAGAACACCAAGCATTAGAATGATTAATGTGAAAATGGCTTATTTACAGTTTGCCCATTCTTTCCTTCGCCCCAATCCATACAGAATTGCTCTCTTCCAAACTTTAAGACTGATTAAGTGAGCATGCCTTAAAGGAAGAGATAAACACCGTTGCTATGCTAAGATGAAGAGACAGACAGCACTGCTTCAGCCATCCTTAATTATGCTATAAGCAGTACAGAAGTGTAAATTACACAGTCTTTTCTGCTACCTGGCTGGCTGAGATCATTTATGCACACTCCTCTAAACAAAATAAAAACAAATCATATCCAGCAGCCTGAGCATAGGGCTCCAAAGGCAGCAGGTTCAGAACATTGGATGGACTGCCTTGGGCCACACTTCCCCTGGCTGACCAGTGCCCTTGACTGTGGTCACAGACAGGCAGGAGGAATGGTGAGACTGAAATCCCTATAGGGAACGGGGAACTTTTAGGGTACACATTCCCACAGCAGCTGGCAGTGGGAGAAATCCTGTTTGGGAAGGTGGGGCAGAACAAAGGTAGCATTTCACATCGGTAACACTGGTAAACATGTAACCCATTCTCCTTCTTACCCTAATCAGTGGGAAGCTGTGCAGTCGTTTATAATCAGCTTCCTCCTTCTTCCCCTCCCCAGTGTCAGCCATGGTCTTCTCCCAGTGACCCCAGGAAGGGGCAGGGGGCCGGGACGGAGCTCAGCAAGGCACTGAAGTGCAGATGGCTCAGGGACTGTGGCTCTGAGGACCAGCACAAGGGGAAGCTTCTTGGCCTTGAGGACACTGCTTAACAGAAACAAAGAACACATAGGAGACAGGAAGAAAGCTTTGCATTAAAATGGAAAGCGCAAACTATTACAAGAGTGCTGCCCCTACCTCCACTTACTGTATCGCAGTAGCTTCTTCACGCGTCATGCACTCAGAGCTCTCAATTCATGCAAGCAACTTTTAAAAATGCATCACTTCCCAGAAGCGAGACTTCAGGAGCGCAGCATTTCCCAGAAGCACCAGCCCAGCTAGAGGGACGTGCCAAGTCAGGGCAATGCTTCCAACAAGCGATGAGAGGGCACCAACCACCACACCTTGTGCACCACAAAGCACAAACGGATCTGAGGAACGGGATCAGCACGCACATCCGGGTAGGACGTTCAACAGGGACATCTCAGGCTGCTTTGGGGCACTCGCTACTCTCACCCTCGGGGCACTTGTCAGCTGGGGATTCCCATAACGGGCAACACCAGGCCGCTGCTGCAGGCCAGCAGCCAACCACGACCCGGGCGCAACAGCCCAGCCAACTCCGAGCATCCCGCCGCGGCCTCGCCCTCACCACGAGGTGCCTCCCCTCCCTCTCACACGAAGCGGAGGTGACCCTATTAAAGGGAGCACACGAGTGCCGGCGGGACCACCATCTCCCCAGGACACACAGCCCTCCGCAGCGCGGCGATCCCCCAGCCGAGCCCGGAGGCGGAACGCAGCCTCACCTACCCCGCCGCCGCCGCGGCCCGCACTGGTTGCTAAGGAAGAGCTCCTGCTGTCTTAGCAACCGCCGCCGGAAGCCCCGCCTCCCCGCCTCCCATTGGCTGTTGGCTCGCCGCCCGGCTCACCCTATTGGCGGCGGGGGCTTGGCGCCGCGCGACGGTGGGGTGGCCGTGGTGCGCCTGTGCTGTGCCGCCCCCCGGGGGTTGGGGTCGTCTCGTGGTGCCGCCTTTGGTTTTAAGTAGAATCGCAGAGTCTTGTAGCTCGGAAAAGGGATAAGGCATCCAGCCCGTCCCCACCGTGCCCACTGACCGTGTCCTCAGTGCCACATCCACGCGGTTCTGGAGCACCTCCAGGGACGGTGACCCCACCACCTCCCTGTGCAGCCTGTGCCGCTGCAGCACGGCTCCTTCTGAGAAGTTCTTCCTAATATCCAACCCGAACCTCCCCTGGTGAACTTGAGGCCGTTCCCTCTCATGCTATCGCTGTTACCTGGGAGCAGAGGCTGACCCCCACCTCCCCACAACCTCCTTTCAGGTTGTTGTAGAGAGCAATGAGGTCTCCCCTGAGCTCCTCCACAACGAACAGCCCTAGTTCTCTCCATTGTGCTTCTCTGGAGGGGCCTCCACGTGTCCTTCTTGTAGTGAGGGGCCCAGAACCAAGCACAGCCTGAGTACAGAGGGACAGTCCCCTCCCTGCTCCTGCTGGCTGTACTATTGCTGACACAAGCCACGATGCCGTTGGCCTTTTTGGCCACCTGGGCACACTGGTGGCTCACGTTCAGCTTTTCATCCCCCAGCACCTCCAAGTCATTCTCTGCCAGGCTGCTCTCAACAAGTTATTCTGCCATTCTGCGCTCATATCTGGGGTTGCCCTGACCCAGATGCAACACCTTGCAATTGGCCTTGTAGAACCTCATTCGGTTCTCACGGGCCCAAAATCTCAGTCCAGAATTAATACAGGTGAAGGAAAATCAAGCTCTGGGATCACACTTTCTACTCCCAGGCTACCAAGCGTGGTGCCTGGATCTCCATCAGCATGCATCCTTGTCCCACAGGACAGCTCTGGGGCCAGATTATTTACATGATGTCCTGTTGGTGTGTATGTGAAATGCCCTTCCTGCTGTCTGTCCGCTAGTTTTCCTCTGAGGTGGAAAAAACTGCACAGGAAGAAGCTCTGCTCTCTCCCCTCCCCTCACCAACACCCCCAACTCCCCAGCGGCTGTGGGGTGAAGGCAGCCCTATGCACCCAACACCCATCCATCCGAGCAGAGCCCAGGGCCGCTGTTTCCCTGACAGCACAGTGAGGACAGTGCTGCAGTGATCATTTCTCTTCCCTTTGCCTTCACTGCCGCCGGTGACAGAAACCAAACGCTGCCTCCTGTCCCCTCACCCCATGACAGCTGCAGTCTTTGTGTAGTCAGGGCCGATTTCTTTTCCTTTGCAGGGCTCTCACAACAAGGCACTAAAACCATCGAGAGAAAGATAAAAGCCTGGAGATAATCTTTTTTTTTGTGTGTGTGTGTGTGTGTGTGTGTGTGTGTGCAAAGGAGATAATTAGGAACAGAATCTCTGGGAAGAAGAAGATCTTTCCATCATTACTCTATCTCCAGGCAGCTACTCTAATCTCTCCAGGGATACAGCGCTTTCAAGCACCGTACTCTTTCTGTGTTGTTTTTTTCAGGCTTTAATCCCTGTGTAGTTCACCCACTTTTGCTGGGAAGCAGCGAGTCAGCGCGAGCTCTGTCTGAAGCTGTATGCTCTGTGCAAGCGTGTGCGTGATTTTGCCTGCAATTAATTGTGCTTTGGTTTTGATCAGTGTGGGCCCAGGGGGAGGAGGGGAACGTTCCCCATGGGACATCCTGGCACTGTTCAGCAAAGCCTGAATTCACACCTCTGGGCTGGTAAAACAACGCTGTGCCACTGCAGCACGGCAGCATCAGGTTGCATTGTGGTGCTTGTCGTTAGCTGGGAAACGGGGACACAGCCAGCTACGGTTAGTGTCACCACAGCAGGGCCCTGATGGAGTGTCCAGCTGAGCCTTCCTGCCTGCGAGAGGACATGGAGGCAATTAGAGCAGCACCCTGTCGCTGCAATGGAGCGGGCTCATCGTGGTGGCACCCACTGGGATGCATGCAGCCTGGCTCCAAGCTTGGGAATTATGGCGTTTCCTCCTCAAGCCTCATAATTACTGGTTTCAGACCCTCATAATTAATAGCATCAGCATCCCACGTGTCTTTGTTTAAATCCCTCTTTTAAGAAGAGATGCCGGGCTGCAGCACGCTCTCAGCACAGCTGTTACACCTCTCCTTCATTATCCCTCCTGAGAACCATCTCATTTTCCCTTGTCTCTGTGCACGAAGCATTGTTTTCCAACAAGCTGTCCTCAGAGAGACACAGCGCTTTTCCTCAGTGGCTCTGCTTAATTTAGAAGCCAGCAGCATCTGTAAGCCACTGCAATTATTCTTTTCAAGCCCATCGATTTTTTCACCTCCTGCCATCTCCCTGACCAACCGTCCTCCTAAGCCCTGTGGCAGGTTTTTGCTCCTCATGGGGCTCAGACAACCAAAAGCTGTACCTTGCTTCTCCTCTTCTTCTCCACCCAGACACAGAATATGCAGCCACAGAACATCAGGGCTGAGGCCTCGTTGAGGATGGAAATCAAATATTTATTCCCATTCTTGATTTCCTGCCTCTTAACCAGTTTTTAATCTCTCCATAATGACTTCATTTCCTTAAGAGCCTTATTCGGAGGAGTTTGCCATAAGCCTTTAAAATGCCTGGGTAAATTATAGCCTTCCAATGTCCCCCATGTGGCCCGACTGCCTCCAAGCCTCAGGAGAGAGCCTTAGGTGAGAGCTGCAGCTGTGTCCTAGCATGACATACCCACAGGGTGATTGGGGAACTAACAGGTATGGCTTGGCGTCCTCACAACCCTCCTCAATTGAGGCACCTGGGGAAAGCTGCAGCTCTGTGCCTCAGTTTCCTCAAATATCAATCCTGCCCCTGCTCGGCGAGATGGAAACCACCAAGAGGAGATGAGCATCCTGCAGCCCTGAGCCCCCAGAGCTCTGCTGCCTCCCTTCAGGCATGCAACCAGCACCCATGGGGATTTTTGCCTTCCTTTTCAACCAGGTTTGCAGCCCCATGAGGCTCCGACAGACACACCACGTTTATTGCCCACAGTCAGCGTTACAAAAGAAATGTCCCAACACGACACGGCCACGCGCAAGCGAGCAATTAGAGAGGGGGGTGGCACGAAGATCACAGTGTTTCCCACTCGGTACAGGGGCTGCGCTGTGTCCCCACCACATCCCCCCACCCTGGTGGGTGTTCCCTCTGCCCCCCAGTCCCCAGGCAGCAGGTGCAAAGTGGGACATGGTGGGCTTGGGGGAGTGCTGGAAGCTGGACATCACACTGTGAGACCCCCCCCCCCCCTGAAAAATGCCTGGCATAGACACATTGAGACACCAGCATGGAAACATCACATCCTCAGGCACTCTACAGGGCCACCAGCATCCCCATCCCAGCCATCCCAAAGCAGGGGCCAAGGCACAGGTGAGGCCAGCACCCCTGCAAGCAGCTCAGCCCCAAAAGTCTGGGCGAGGCAATGGGGCACACCACCCCCCGTGCTCCTTTTCCTCACTTTTGCTCCATTTCCTCTACCCTGACCAGGGCTGGGTACATGAGGATGAGTCTCTGCCCCTCTTTCCCTGCCCTCTGCAGCACAGGAAAGGCTTAAAATAAAATAAATATACCCCCCTCCCAGGGCTCTTTTCATCCTATGGGGGGAGGACAGTGCCAGAGAACGGCTGATGGGGAAGAGGGGCTTGGAGGGAGCAGGCTCACAAAACCAGACGTTGGGGAGATGAAGATAAAGAAGTGCAGGGGATGTCCCACTCCCAGCCCCCCCATGCCCCCGGTGCCCAGGCCCAAAACAAAACAGGGCAAGGTGAGGGGCAGAAGGGGCAAGGGGCTGCCGTGGGACCTCCCCTGAAGGCCTCAAACATCGCCCCATCATGGGGTGGTGGTGGTGGTGAGGGGGTCTCGTTGGTCTGGGAGGGTTGGCAGGGCAGCCTGGAGCTGGGAGGGCTGCTCATGCTTTCCTCCCCTCGTCGCAGGCGGTGAAGGCTGCCTTGCTGGCCCCTCCAAAGACCTCGACGGCCTGGTCGTCCCACTGGATGACGTTGCCTTGCAGGTGCGAGGTACAGTTGGCCAAGGCCAAGATCTCTGCTGGAGCCAGCATGTGGTCCCACACGGCAAAGTGGGCCAGCTCTCCCACAAAGGCTTGCGTGGCATCGAAGCGGCCGCCCAGCGTGTCCTGGGGACAGAGAAGGAACAAGGGGATGAGTTGAGGAGAGGGAGGGATTTGTGGGGAGGTGGAAGAGAGGTAGAAAAGACGTTGAGAAGAAGCAGCCCACCCAGGTGTTGGATGAGCAGGCAGAGAGCTGCCACACACAAGCCCCACAGCCCCCACCCGGGCCCCAATCTGGGGCTGCCCCTGCCCATACCCCATTTGGGATTGCCCCCACCCATAGCGATCTGTAGGCTACAGCAGGTACCTGCTCCTGGCCCAGGATGATGACGCCCTGTGGCTTGATGGCATGCCAGGAGGCCAGGTTCTCACCAGCACCCCGCTGCTCGCCGTCCTGGTACGCCGACCACTTGCCATCACGAGTGGTCCATGCCACGCAGACGTGGTGCCAGGCCTTGTCCTTCAGGCTTAGCGGCAGCTGGGCAACCTGTGGGTGGAAAGCAAGAGAACGGCACTCAGTGGGGCTGCCAGTGGGCCCAAGTGTCCCCCACTGAAAGACTCAGAACTGCTGCTTCTCTCCATCAAAACCCAACAGGCAGAGCTGTCCTACCCGTGCCCTTCCTCCCTGTGGTCCCCCATGCCACCTCCCATGGAAGTCACTTAGGATCACAGAATGGCTTTGGGCTGGAATGGCCACTGGAGATCACTTTCAACTCCGTACTACGGGCAGGGCTGCCACCCAGCAGCTCAGGCTGCCCAGGACCCCATCCAACCTGGCCTTGAACCACCAGGGATGGAGAATCAACCTCCAGGGATGGGGGTGGAGGGCATAGGGAAAGGCTGGGCTGACCTTGTCATTGATGAGCAGCTCCAGGGGGTTGGTGCCCCACTCCAGCAGCACAATCTCATTGGATTGGCTGGGGACGGAGTAGGAGAAAGGGGTGCCAAGCCCCGTCAAGGCCTTGGACTTCAGCCACATGCAGATGGTGAAGGCATAGAGCTCCGGCAGGCTCTTCTTCATGCGGGCGTACATGTAGTTGTTCTGCACCGGGATGGTCACCTTGAAGGCATCAGGAGGGCTATAGCCTGGAGCTCCTGCATGCCAAAGATGGGAGGAGAGAAGAGGAGGGTGAGGAGTGAGGGTGCCTACCCCGGGCTCCTCTGGCTTTGCCCTTGGGGTCAGTGTCAGCCCACACCACCCCGGTCCCCCTTGGGCGGCACTCACCGTGCTCCAGCTCCGCCACTCGGCTCTGGAGGGCATTGAGCTCCTTCTCGATGTCGTGCTGCTGCTGGCTGCGGTCGGTGTTGGCGGCATGCCGCTCCTTCTGCAGGGCGAGGATCTTAGCGAGGAGCTGCTCCTCCAGCTGCTCCATCTTGCTGTGCAGAGCATCGCGGGCGAGCGCTGGGGCGGTGGGCACTGACCCATTGGGACGGGACGGCAGCTCCTGCTGCACTCGGCGGGGGGGTGAAATTCAACATCACGTCAGCGTGCAAGATTAAATCATGACACATCAACCCACGACACCATGTGGAACACAGGGATCGTGTCATGACACCACGGGGACCCAAGCTCTTACCCAAGGGCTTTGTCCCATCAGCCTGTGGCACAAAATGACACTGGCCATGTTGGTTGCTCTCGGTGACTTTAGGGAGCTCAGGTCGCCCTGCTGCTCGCTTGCTGTTGTGGCACAGCTGAGCAATCCTCTTAGCCCGGCTCAGCCCACGTGCGTGGGTGCGTGCACACGTGCCAGGTCAGCAGGTAGCTCTCCGTCACTGTAAGCCGGCATCACCCATCTGCTGGCAAAGCCCCAGCTACCAGGATGTGTGCCAAGAGGAACGGGGTCAGCTGTGGCACTCGGGGACACCTCCAGTCCCCAGCGCAGATGGCAGTGACCCCTCTGCCCTGTCCACACCTCCCTGCAGCCGAGCCAGGCTCGGGTGGGCAGGATGTGGCTGCCACGGATGGGAACGGCAGGGGGAAGTAGTAGGGAGAGGAAGCGAGGAGATGGTGTTGGCGTGAGCACAAATGGACCTGGACCAGGCAGGAGCACGCTGAGGCTGGAAATGAGGAGATGCTGCCAAGAGGCAGAGAAGCTCCGGGCTCTGGAAGAGCCTCCAGGAGGGACAGCCAAGGCGAAACCTCAGCGGGCTTTGCAAAGAAAAGCAAAACCAAAGGCGAGGGTGCACCAGCACCCACCTTTCTCCAGGGAAGCTCTTGCACGGAGCAAAGCCTCTCCAGGAGGGGAGAGCACAGGTGGCACTCGCAGCTCCAGTCACCCCATCCCTGAGGCCAACCATCACAGTGGGAAGTGTGGACACGGGGATATCTCAGCCCCCCAGCCCCCAGCCTGAGTTGCATCTCCACACGCATCTCCAAGCACGCTTCTCCCCAATTCTTTGCGAAACGCTTAATTATAGCCGTGCAGCTGTTATTTACCAATGTGGGGAGAGCTCCCATCTGCCGCGGCGGCACGGGCAGCCGGGGAGTGGGCAGTGGGCGCGGGGGAGGCACGCGGCGCTCATTGGCCACCAGAGCCGGCGAAAAGATTGAAGGCTGCCAGGTAGTGCTCAGCGCGTGAAATGTCAGCGGCTGCGGGGGGGCCCAGGCGCCACTCATTGTTGGGCACAACGCACTTTCATTTATGTAAGGGGATCAGAGCCTTCATTTACTAATGCGTTGGCAAATCTGCTCCCCATGGCTTCCACCCCCACCCCCATGCTGGCATTTGCCTAAGCGGGGAGAGCAGGGCTGGGGGTGGACGCCCACTGTGGGGCCCATCCCATGCTGGCGTAGCTCCCCGTGCCCCCACACCGTGCCACAAGGGATGGGGGTTCCCCTTGGAGGAGCCTATGTAGCAGCACATCCCCATCAGCTTTGGGTCTTGCTTGGGGCTGTCAGTGTTTGGGTGCCCATACCCGTGGCTGTGCTGCCATCAGCCAGAGCATCACCCCCAGGCTGACCCCCCCAAGGAGATGCCCTCCTCCACGTCCCATCTTACGATGACATTCTGCTATCCCTTTGTCCGAATGGAGTTCAAGGGGCAGTGGCTCTCAAGGTGCCGACAGGACAGCGATGAGAGCTAGGTGAGACAGTGCTGATGTTGATGTATGCTCCTGGCAAGCGGCTGTGGCCCCATCAGACCTCAGGGTAAACGTACTGTCCCTGGAGCAGCAGCACATCTGGGGGAAATGCCCCGGGAAAAGCTTGCCCACTTCACCCTGCTGCATCCATTCCCCTAACATGGGCGCTTCACCCTGGCGGCCCCTGGTAACCCCTCCAGGGTTCGTGTGGCTGCTGAACCCAACCCAGCCCCAAGGAATGGGCGCTGACCCCAGGCCGGGCTGACCCCACAGCAGAGATGGAGCAGGCGTGGGTTGGGGTCTTTTCCATTTGCCCAATGGAAACGCGCTCACGCTTTCCATCACAAGGAGCCCCTTTATGGCCACGATGGGACTGCGCAGGGGGGCAGCAGCTGGACGCGGTCCACGGTTCTCACACCGGGCAGTGGCTGGTTGGGAAGTGATGCTCGGGGCCACCCGCTACAGGAGGAACAGGTCGAGGGGCAGAGAGCGAGCACTAAGGGACCCCCCCATGCCCTAAGCATTGACACAAAGCGGGGCAACAACGACCTTCCCGAAGCCCCCAGGGGCGGCGGGAACCAAGAGCAGGTTCAGGGAGGGGCGAGCTTGGGGAACCCCGTCCGGCCTCCCCACCTCGATCCGGTCGATGCGCTCCTGCAGGGCGCGGACGGCCTCCTCCAGCTCCCTCACGGCGGGCGGTTCGGCGGGGGGGTGCCCCATGGTGCCGGGCCGCGGGGCGGCGCGGAGCCCGGCAGCGGGGGGAGCGGCGTGGAGGCCGCCCTCGCAGCGGCTCAGCTTGCCCGTCAGCTCTCGGATGGTCTCCTGGTCCATGCGGATGCGCTCCTTCTGCTCCAGCGCCGTGCGGCGCAGCTGTGCCGCGGCGCTGCGCAGAGCCAGCAGCTCCTCGGGGCCGGCGGAGGCGGCGGGGCCGGGGGCGGCCGCGGGGCACTCGGCGCTCAGCGGAGTGCAGACGAAGCGGCTGAACAGCGGGGTCGGGCCCGGGAGGCGAGGCCCGGCGCTGGCCAGAGCCTCGGCGGGGCCGTGCAGAGCTCCCAGCCCTTTGTCGGCGGCGGGGAGCAGCGCGGCGGCGGCCGAGTCATTGTCGGCGGCGGTGGGAGCGGCGGGGGCGGCGGTGCCCGCCGGGTGGACGCTGGCGATGATGCAGATGATGGCCCCGAGGAAAGCCAGCATGCCCGCCGCCAGCAGCACCGCCAGAAACTTCAGGGTGGCAGCGGCGTGGGGGGCCCGAGCCCGCGGACGGCGAGAAAACAAAGCGGGGACGGAGGAAGGGAGAGACGGAGGGATGGATGGGCAGACGGCAGGCGGAGGGACGGCCGCTACCGGCAGCAGCAGCACCGGCGCCGGGCCCCGCCGCGCCGCGCTTATATGAGCCGGAGCCGCACGCACCGCCCCCGCCGCCGCCGGGCCGCCCCCACCGCTCCGACGGGAACGGGAGCGGCAGCGCCCGCACTGCCCGAGGCCCCGAGCGCCCGGGGGATGCCCGGGAGCGGGTGCGTGCGGCCGGCCATGTCCTCCCTCCTCGTCGGATGAATGGGGCAGCTCAGGCACCTGCTCGATCCTTGCTCGGTACGCGCACAGCACGGCGCACCGAGGAGAATCACGGAACCGTAAAGGTTGGAAAAGACCTCTAAGATGACCTGGTCCAACCTCCGGCCCGTCCCCACCGTGCCCACTGACCGCGTCCTCAGTGCCACATCCACGCGGTTCTGGAGCACCTCCAGGAGCGGTGACCCCACCACCTCCCTGTGCAGCCTGTGCCACTGCAGCACCGCTCTTTCAGAGACAAATTTTTCCCTCATGTCCAACCTGAACCTCCCCTGGTGCATCTTGAGGCCATTACTTCTCACTCTAAAAGAGGAGCAGTGAGGAGGAAGCAATCAGATCAACTGCATCACAGCCAGCCCCAAACCCCACACCGCGGTGGGAAGGCTCCTAACCCTAACCCAGCCCATCCCTCCTTGGGGCCACGGCACAGCCCCATGCTGGCAACCTCAGCCCAGAGCGAGCAGTTCAGGTAGATTTACCTTCTGTAATCAGTGCCCAAATGGCATCTCTGGGGGGCAGGCACTGGCTGTCCTAAGGGTGAGATGGGAAAAGGTGCTGGGGCCTCAGTCTGTGTGACCCAACAGTGCTCCCAGCCCAGCCAGGAGCCTGCAGCCCACCCTGCACACAGACCCACAGACCGCACAGTGCCCAATCCCACTACTTCCAGCTCTGGCGTTCCCACCATGGCATCACCTCCCACTGGCACAGAGCTGCTGCGCCTGCGTGCTCAGGAAGAACCTCACTGTGAGGTGTCCCCATGTCCAGCTCCAACGCACGGCTTAAAGAAAGATGGCTCCACTGCCCACCCCACCCTGGCACACGGAGACACATGAACAGCGTGCATTACGTGTACTTTTCACAGTAAGACAACAGCACCTTTTGGAATGTAACAATTTATTGGGGTTATTTATTTATTTTTTTGTCTTTTTTTTTTTGTCTTTTTTTTCCTTTTTTTTTTTTTTTTTTTTTTTTGATTTCTTAACTCCCCATTTCTGGCATCGATACAATATTCAAGAGCAGCAGAAAGAACAAAATGTACAAGAATACAAGAGTCATCAGCACAACCCCCCACCCCAAAACCTGGAGCCAACCGCTTCCGTTGCGGGGGCAGCGGGGAAAGGGGGCGATCCCATCACCCCCCACCGTGCCCCCACCTCCCCTCCCCCACCCCACCCCCCCACTCCGCTCAGAGTTTAGCCAGCTGGGAACTGGATGGAACAGAAAACAACAAAGGCAAATGCTCTATTGAAAATGAAAACAGCAAGACAAAAAAAAAAAAAAATTAAAAACACACCAAAAAAAAAAAAAGATATATAGATATACAATTCATCCGTGCACGATTCTTATATGCTTTTTGTTTTGTTTCGTCTTTTTTTCCTCCGAAATAATAATTAAAAAAAGATACATATTTAGGTTTTAAATTAAAGAAAAATAACAACAACAACAACAACAACAGAAAAAAAAGACCGCCTTTGCTCCTTATGCTGAGTGAGAGGAGATAAGGAGACGGGTGGGCTGCGGCGGAGCCCCCTGCGCTCTGGGAGCAGCTCTGACCTTCTCTATGAGGAGGAGAAGGGCTCCCGTGCTGCCGCAGCTCAGAAACTGTGGGGTTTCAGCCTACGCTTGGCACTGGGGAGGGTGAGAGGGAGAAATGGATGAGGCAGGGCCCTGTCCTTTGTCACCGCCAGGCGACTATCTATCCAGAAAATGAAAGAAAAGCAATCCTGAAATAAGGGGTTCCACTCGAGAGCGTGGCCTGAGCCCACGTGCCCCCTCCGCAGGGCTGTGGGCAGAACCTCTCACTGCTGGGAGGAGAAAGCTGGAGGAGAGAAGAAAGAAGCCCAAGCCCTGCACGTATGGGGACCAAACCTCGAATGGGAAGGAAAGCAGAGGGTGGATGGATGGATGGGTGGATGAGCAAAGGGGGAACAGGCAAGGATGGAGACAATCCATCTCTTCTCATCTGTCTCTCCCAAAAAGAAACCACGTGCTCTGGGGAGGACCTTACAAAAAATTAAAAAAAAAAAAAAAAAAAAAAAAAAATTAAAAAATAAAGCCACTTATTTGCTCAAACCCACAGTGTCGAGATGCTTGCTTGGAGCCACCTGGGGCAGGAAGCACTGAGAAGGGAATTTCCAAAGCCATGCTCAGCCCTTCTGTCACCCAGCAGAGCCCTGCGGCCCCTAATAATCAACCCCAAGCCCAGCCCTCGGCAGCACGGCGCGGAGGAGGGCAGTGGGGAGAAGAGGGAAGGGGGCATTTCTTTTATAGATTTCTATATAAAAAAGTAAATAAGATCCCAGCTCTTGCACGATTATTGGGCTATTGAAAGATGCAGCGAAAAGCAAGCGACATTGGAGTAAAAGGATGCGCCAGGCAAGGAAGGAAAAGTCTCGTCGGAAGGTGGGGAAGGGGAAAATCAGCACGTAGCCAGGCACGCGCGCCAAGTTTGTTACGGCTCCCTGGGGGAAGGATCTGCTCCCACACTGCCCCACGGCAGGCAAGAGTGCGGGGACCTGCGGCAGTGTCCCTCAGCAGGGCAGAGCCCAGGGAAGACATTCCCGTCCCCACCAGGAGGGATCGGGATGCGGCCACCTCCAAGCGCCGGGAGCTGCCAGAGCCCCATCCGTGGAGAGGGGCTGGGAAAGGGAGTGGAATCCCTAGGAAGACTCAGATCGGAGACAGCTCCCACCCGGTGCAGAGCAGGACTGGTGGTGTTTTGTTTTGTCTTTATTGTTTCACATTTCTCCCTGGGAACTTCAGAAAGGGGAGACATGGAAAAATGCTTCCTTTCTCTGCTGAAAACTAAACGCAATAGCAACTCGCCACAGTCTGCTCGTATTCCATCCCGAAAGGAGCTTACATCTCTGTCTGCACACCTCCCTGGTCCCACTCCGCTCAGCGAGAAGAGCACGAGCCAGGAGGCAGTGGGCCCAAGCCGAAGGCTGGGGGAAGCACTGACAGAGCTCAGAGAGAAGAGGAAAATCCCCAGGAGCAGCCCAGGCTGCAGGAGGCAGTGGGATGCCCACTGCCAAGCCAAGAGCACCGAAGAAGTCCAGGTGAAAAAATCCGCCCTAGTGTCCCCCGTCTGGATGCCAAGAGCTGGCGGCTTCCCTCTGCCCACACCGGATGAACTCACAACCATCCCAGATGGGGAAGCCGGTGCACACCTCCTCGCTTTGAAATGACAGGACAACTCCAATGAGCCGGAGTGGAAGAACATGGTCCCGCTCAAGCAAAACCCTTTCGGTGCTCTACTCTCCCCAGAAAGAACCTGGAGAACAGGGTGTGCATCTCAACCTCGGCAAAGCCTGAGCGCACGAGGCAGCTCGTTCACCTGCCCCGAGGACAGGGTGACAGTCAGGGTCCCAGGAGGCGAGCCCACCGCGTTACATCCTGCTCAGATGAGGGGAAGGGAGAAGAGGCGGCCATCTGGCAGGAAAGGTACATGCTGACCCCGAATCTTAGCAGCTTGCTGTGCATGCAAAGAAAGTCGACTGTTTCCACGTGGTGGGCCGGGAGCAGCCGCTGCTGAGGGCTGCTCGGCCGGATAAAAAACCATTTGGAGACTCCACCTTAGCTCACAGGAGAGGAATGGGAGGGAAGGGAACTCCAACACGTGGGAGGCACGGGCAGAGGGGGCTGCAGACGGGGTTCCTCCAACACGCAACTCGCCTTCTCCGCTCGGAGATCGCTGCCAGTCCCAGAATACCTTTCCCTCCGGTTCAAGCAACCAAACACCGTCCCAGACACACATGCTTCGATACTACAAAATACTCTTTTCTCTAAGGACCGCCTAATACCGCTACAGTTTGTGCAATCACCGCATTTATTATTCATTTTTAAACTCTCTCTCGCTCTCTCTCCCTGTAGAAATTTTTTTTTTAAACTTTTCTCTTTTTTTTATGCAAAACTAATCATTTCACTTTTTTCCACTCCATCATAAAATCTCCTCTAAAAACACAACAACAAGAGAACAAACATGGCACAGACACAGAGAATATCTCCCTGGTTTTGTTTTGTTTTTTTCCTAGGGTGTATGGGGAAGGGAAGGGGATACTTTCAAATGAACTCCTCCCCTCAACCTCATGCCCCTTCCAAAGGGCACGGATGGATCTTTCTTCCCATCTCCTTTAAAGAGCAAGGGCAAAAACTGAGGAGGAAGAGCGTAACCCACACGAATAGGAAGGTCGGTTGGTCGGCCCCAAGCGGCGCGTCCACCCGAGGGCACTTGGAGACTTCCAGATAGCAGCCTCTACCTGGAAGCAGCACGGGATCTGTGCTCCAGATCCAGAGGTTCAGGGTTTGATTCCCGCCTGGCGATGCACCCGGGGTGCGACGCATCGCGCAGGCGGTTGAGCTGTGTCTGCACGCTGGATGGCACTCCTTTCCTCCTCCGCAAAGAGGATCTACCGCACGAGTTCCCCCGCCACGACAGCACCCCTACCACGACCCACCGTGTGCTCTTCAGACGGTCCCCTTTGCTTGTCACTCTGGAGAAAGGCAAAACCCCTTCAAACTACACAGTTCCTGCCCCCCGCCCCCAAAGAACACCATATAAGAGACACCGGAGAAAAGAAGTCTGCCAAGCGAACGCACCTTGGCCACAACACATCGAGAGTTTCCTATTAAAGTTCCCTTTTATCTCCCACTTAAAACGCTTCGATTCGTTTCAGAACCTCATTATCACAGAACGAAACACATCACCACATACACACCAAACAGCAACTGAACAACCTAAGGTGACAGGCCGGTTTGCATCCACCCCACAGAGCTCCTCTTATCCTGCAGCCTCCAAACAGTTGTGGTTGCTTAGAAGGGGAAAAAGCATCCCCTTGCTGCTTCCCTAAGAAAGAGCTTTTCTCTAGAACTACAGACTGCCCGTCCTTGAAGCAGTAGATAGGCTATGCTCAAATAAGGGACCCTGGGTGTGCCAGGCACAGGAAAGATGCAAAAGTAAAGACACAAAGAATACAGGCAGGTATTAATACAGACACGCACACGAGTCCAACAAGTTACTAGGAAGCCTTAGCTTGGGTGAATGGATCGGGGAAGTCTCTTTCTCCCTGCCCCTGGCTTCAGCTGTGAATGCAGCTGCGTCCCCAAAGCACCAGCTGAGCTCTTAAAACAAGTGAAGAGAAAGGAAGAGGTGCACCAAGGGTGGAGTTCACAGCACCCAGAGCCCCCTTGAACCCAACACAAACCCCACTCGTGGCGAGGCACGGCCACGGGCAGGCAGCGAGGTTTTCAGTGCACCGGCTGAGGAGCTGCAATTAGAGAGGCACTAATTACAGTCAGCGGTCGGTTGGTCCTTCCACCGCCCCAGCTCTCTCCCACAGACTGCCTCACTGCTGCCCTCAGACCACAAAATGACAGCTCCAGGCAGGAGCACTGCCCGGGGCAGACAGCTGCCAGCACCGTGTCCCTCATGCAGAAGCACCAAAGGGTCGGCTCGGCTTGTGTTCACCCGCTCAGAGAAGGGCTGCAGGCCCAGCGCGGGGAATTCTGTCCACCCTTTCCCACCTCTGCACCATAGATGTGAAAGTACAACCCCTCTGCCCCAGCCCCAGCAGTGGGGACAAGGCCAGGAGGGGAGGCTCTCTCATGGGTTGATCCATCAGTAGCACCTTTTCCTTGTCCCTGCAGCCCGGTCACATGCAAGTAGAGAAGAAGGGAGAGGAAGGAGTGGCATCTCACCATGACGCTTACGGCGGCACAGATAAGCAAGCCAGAAGTGACAGGTAGAGAGCTCGTTTTGGGCACAACATGGGCATCAGGGAAAGAGCTGCGATCCCGCTTGCTCCTACTTGCAAGGGTCGAGGAGAAGGAACGTCTGTATCAACCCAGAGGTGCTCTCAGAGAGAGCCAGCACACGTGCTTATGATGTGAGAGTAATTTCTCGTTAGCACCTTTGGTGGCAGTTGTAAGGGGCCATTTCAGAACCTGGAAAAACAGAGGGCAACACTCCTCCCAGGACATCCTAGACAGAGAGAGGGGAGCAGGAGAGATGACAGGGAACAGGAGGAGCATGCCACCCACCTCGGCACCCACCCTGCCCTCTGAGGAAGCAAAAAGGTTCAGGGGAAGCTTGCAGAGGAGGCAGGAGACCACCACCTCCTCCCAGGCTGAAGGATGGGTGTTCCCACTCCCACCACAGAAGGGCTGGGGGAGGGGTCATTTGATGCCCTCTCCCCCAGCAAGTGCAAGTGATGAATGCCAGGAGGAAGGTTTGGCTGGAGGCAGGCTTCCCTTCTCTCCCCTTCCACCTGCAAAGCTGAGCATGCTGGAAGATGCAGGGGAAGAGGGGACACCAGGCTGCCTGAAAGTGACCATACAACTGCCAAGGTAGCACCGATAGTTGCAGGAACAGAGAAGCCACCATGGGATGTTTGCTGCGTGGGGCTCTCCCAGCCACTCCAGCTTTGTCATGAGCACCTTGCAGCCACGACGCTTCACCTCACATCCCTCTCCTCCTTGTGCCGGGACACCTGGATCTGCTGCTGCAGCACAGAGATGGCAAATCCAGGCCACGGGGCCAAGGAAGGCAAGGACGGAAGGATCCGGGTCACGGCAGGGGAAAAATACAGGAATGGAAGAGACTGCGTGCACCTTGTGGGAGAAGGCTCAGGGGTGTGGGCACCAGCCCTCTTTCCACCCACCTCTCGAGGTTCTGGAGCTCCTCTTCAGTCAAAGATGGAAGGGGAAGGGGTGGAGGAGCGGCCCCTGGCCACCCCGCAGGCACACAGAAACACGCTCACCCCAAAGGCTCTGCCGTCAGTTGGACACCACCACATTCAAGGACAAACAACCACTCCTCGGCCCCACCACGGCCCACCCTGCCTCCTGACTCCCCCCACTGCAACGCTCTGGCCTCTGCACCACAGGGACCTGGCAGGGGGGGGAGGAGGAGGAGGAGGAAGGGTGGCAGTGAGGGCAGAGGGACAGCGCAGGGGAGAAGGAGAGAACCAAGGACAGCCATTCACACCACGACTTCTGACAGGTTGAGCCCCCACACCCCTGGAGCAGGGGGACCTGGCTGGCTCACTTGCTGCCGCCTCCCCCGCCACCCGCTGCCGCCGCCACCTTCTCAAAATCCTCCGCGTTGCAGAACTCCTTGATGGTGACCGTGAGCAGGTTGCTGGTGACATCTGTGACCACCACGTTAGAGCAAGGGGACATCTCGGGACGCCAGTCGCCGGCCTCCAGATCTGGGTCGGAAGAGGAAAGGGACAAGGAAGGCGTCTGCCCCCCACCGCAGCCTCTGGGGGGGGAACGCTTGCTGGTGGCAGCTGACTCGGGTGGGATGGAGAGGTCGAGGACCTCCGACTCGCGCCAGTCGGGGATGGCCGGGCTGAGGGTCTCGGGGAGCAGCTTCGGAGGGGAATCATCCGGGTCGGAGGAGGAGTGGGGTGCGGGCGACGGGCAGCCAGAGGAGCTGGAGCTGGGGGCATCGTACGGGGTGGAGCCCATCATGAGCCCACAGGACGCTGCCTGGGAGCCTTCGGCCTCTCCCTTGCCCTCCAGAGAGGGGGCAGGTGCAGCGGACGGCTTATTGTAAAGCGAGAAGCTGCCGAACTTCATGTGGCGGATCTGAGTGCGGAGGACGCTCTCACTGAACTTTTTGCTCTTACCGATGACACGGTTTCGGGAAGGGATCTTGGGTCGAGCCAGGGCCCCGGCCCCGTTGGCCGGCTTCCCACCTTTGTCAATGACTTTGAGGTTGAGGATGATGCGGCTGCGCTTGGGCTCGCGGGGTTTCACCTTGCGGTTGATGATGCGGACCGTCTCCGAGAAGGGCGACACGGGGGGACGGATGCCGGCCCCGCCACCCACGCTTCCTCCATTTTGGGGGTCGGGACGGGGCAGGGGACGCCGGGACATGCGGTGGCATCGCCGGATGTCTTTCTTGAGCCGGTGCACTGCGGCGCTGGAGTGGAGCTTGGGAGATGAGGTGCTAGAACCAGGCTTGACAGAAAAGTGTACATCCCCAATGTGGAGGGCCTCCGCTTGGGCCCGAGCCTGCGGTGGTGGGGAGAGAGACAAAAACAGGGTCAGAGAGGTAGTTTAGGTGCGGCCAAATCTCAGGTCAGACACGGCTTGCCTCACACTGAAGAGCAATGCCGTATCACGTCTATACTCACATTAATGACAAACGTGAATCCACACCATCCTCCTACTGAATCCGCCGGTGAGTCAGGACAGAAATCTGCCCCTCTGAACCTGCTTCGCAGAAGGGATGAGCCAGCTTATCACTCCCCCTGCAAGCTCCCAGCGTCAGCTCCAACAGTATGAGCTCCCACTTTCAGCACCCAACTCCTCGTTTCATCCCCGGCCTGACGACAGCGGACAGATGCCACCATCACGTGGTGACAAGCAGGCTGAGGACTGCATGGGGAGATGGGGCGGAATGTACGTGCTGCCTGGGACTGTGGATTGTTGGGAGCTGTGGCACAGCCCCTACACAAGCAAAGGAAGGATGGCTAGATCCTTTATGTGCAGCTAATTACTCCCCTGTTGACACACAGTTTGGTCACTGCTAAGTTAGCACGTGAAGCTAAGTACCAGTCTCTAGGGAGGGGGGTTGCCCCACATGCTCTGGGAATAAGCATGAGATGAAGGGGAGGCAAAGAGCACTACATCCCGGCTGCTCCCACAACCAGACTCATCTGCTCCACCAAGCACTTGAGTGGATGTGGGTCTTGAGGAACACAGAGGTGGGTGACAGTGACCTGCTGAAGCTGCCTTAGCTAAGAGCAAGAACTGTGAAGATCTGGAGCTTAGTTTTCAAATAAAGACCGCAACCAAGTTGCTTAACCCTATCCTGCAGGGTGAACAAGGTCGGCACTGCCTCATCCTTTTGAACACTGTACTTCCACCTGCAGCCCACTCCTCACCCCAATAAAACCCCATCCCTATGCCTCTCAGTGGTGCCTGGAAGCAGAAGCAGCCCACACCTGGAGCTGGGATGAGCCCCCTCTCCCACCATTACCCAGCCAGCGAGCAGCTTCCCCCATCTCGTGGGCACAACAAGAACTGCAGTGCTACAGACAGCTGCTTTTCCTCCCCAACTTTTCTCTCCAGTTGCCCCCTCGCACAAGCCAAGATCGGGATGGCCGCCTGCCAGCTGAGAGCTTAAGTACTCCAACACCATCTCCTTTGTCACCCTGCAGGCTGTGCCTCCTACCGAAGGAACGCCTGGGAAAAAAATGTTCTTGTCAAGACAGCGATCTAACAGATCTGAGCGAGGGGCCCAGGCGCAGTTTCCTTTCACACAACGAGCTCAGAGCCCTGTGCCCCTTGACTCCCACCGAGGGCCCAGCAGGAGTCACATAAGACCCTGAACAAGCAGAGAACAGGGATGTGAAGACATTTTGTTCCTCCCTGGCTAATGTCAGGTTGTTCCTTGCAGTACTGTGTACATCCTGGCTTTAAAAGGACTGTAACCAAGAGGCCTCCTTCCCCTGCTCTATGTGAAAACACAGACCAAAGGCGCATCACTCTGTGCCCTGAAAAATACAGAAAACTAATAGTTGGATATGATTCTGCCTTCCCTGTCTCTCCAGTTGAAGGGAAGCAGTTACCAACAGCCACAGTTGATTTCCACACCCTGAATTCCTTGGTGGAGTTTCCCAACAACTGGGGGGGGAAAAGAAAAAAGGTAATGCTGGGACAGTTGCTGCTCAGTCACTTCCAAGGTCCCACTGGCTCCACATTCAGTGCCTGTGCTCATTAATCAGCCCCCGTCTCGCTTTGACTAAGAGACCTGTCTTTGTTTGGTGCTTACGGAGCAGCTAGCACAGACCAACGCACATGGCTGGGACCTTCCCAGCGTGTCAGAACCACCAGGTCTCCTTTGTTTGCTGCATGTCTGTGTTTCCAGTTACTCCCTGCATTTGTTAAGTTCCAGAGTTTGGTACTTCCTGAGCAACACAAACCACGGACTGCTTGGGCCAGGCTGTTAAGCAGCAAGGTGAGCCAGACCCTCCTCATGTGCTGTCCCCAGTGACCAGCTTCAGTCCTGGTTTCAATGACCAATATGCAGATACACAACATACCCTCAGCTTGTTTTTCCAGGTAAGGTTTCAAGAAAAATAGTATCAAGACGCTCTATCTAAGACCAGCCCCCACCGTCCTCTCACTTGCAAAGATCAGTGTTCCTACCACAGGATCAGGTTTATTCAGGCATCAGCTATACAAACTCGAGCCTCTTCCCTGCCGAGGACAGCATGTTTTTGGGGCTCAGTCATTTCCTTCTCTGGCTTCCAACTTCAAGCAACTCGCACCTTTGTGTTGCAAAGGCTCAGCACTGAGGTCGGGAGCTCCCTGCTTCGGACCCATGACGCTAACACACTCAAGAGCTGCACGAGCACCAAGTCTTTAAAACCAAACCTGTTTAATCCTTTCAGCTGTGTCACCGCTGTGTTACTCAGCTGAGAACTCCTCCAAATGGAAGCTACCTCTTGGGGTTTTGCTGTTTTCACCCGCAGGATTTGCTCACCACAGAAGAAGTACTCAGCATGTACATAAGTAATTCGCTGCCTGCTTACATCTCAGCCTACATCAGGAGCGGCTTCTGGAGGCTTGCTGCAGTGCTCTGTCACGGGAGCAAGGCAACTGCATCCCTTCCCCCCACTCCCTTTTTGGGATCTATATCACCTTTATTTAGCTTGTGCAGCTCTTTCCCATTGCCTCTGGGAACGAGTATTATCTCCCTTGTTCCTGACTATTTCTGAATAAATGTCCCTTGAGGCCCAGCACGCATATTTGTTCATTCATTCCCTGAACGCACTGAGGCACACAAGCACATGCACTGACACGTGCTTTGTGAAGGCTTGCTTACCTGATTTGTATCAAAACCTTTGCAATCTGAAAGGGGAAGGGAGGTTAAAAAAAAAAAGACCTAGCAAGGCAGCAGATTTCTAGTTAATTCCTTGAGAATCAAGTGATTTCCAGTAGCACTGCTGCACCATAGTAGCGCTGCTCTCCCATGCATTACTGGTTCTGCTTTGTCTTTTATTCTCCACCTGCATTCCCACAGTCCTTGCTCCAACCAGCTCTTCCTTCCCCCTTTCTGGCTGCCATTCTTCCTTTTTATTGCCCTTTTTCTCCTGCAGCCTTCCAAGTGACAAGGCAATGGTAAGCCAGTTCATAGCACAGCTCTCCCGAGCAACACCGCCATAAACTACGGCCTCCCTACTGGATAGGGGAACAAAATGCCACAAAGGGGAACAGACTGTTTTCAAACCGCCCGGGGATAATTTACGAACAGGGAGGAGATCAAAAGAAACCCAACTCCAGCTTTAGAGTTCAAGGAAGGGCAAAGTGACAGAACAACACGCTGCTCTGCCCCTCCGTCCCCTCTTGCTCTGCTCAGTTACTTATCCCTCCGTTAACCTTCTCCAGCCTTTTCCTTTTCGTTTCATCTGCAGCCATCCCAAGGAGGAGTCTGCGCTAGCTAGCTACCCACTGAGCCCGGAGACTGGGCTCTGTCTCTTAATAGCACTCACTACACTTTATTAGATTAGTGGGTGAGCTTTGCGTTCCTCGCAGCAGAGCGCCGAGGGAAAAGCAAAAACATAAAGAGCAGACCAAGCAGAGGGAGAGAGGAAGATCACTACAGTGTGCATGACAGGTCGATATCTCTTTCTAACCTTGCACAAGCTGTCCTCAAGGAAGCCTTCTGCAGACATCTAAGCATTGCAGCGAGAGCCTCATGTGCAGCGCTGCCTGTTCTGAGCGCGCAGCACAAAGCTTACGGCATACCAGGAGCCTCCCAAGAATGACAACCTCCCGCCAAGCCTGAGCTCAGTCAGCTGTGGGAAAGTTTGCCCCTAGCACGAAGAGGATCAAGTCCCATTTCCTGCCCCCAAACTCTGCAGCGGAGGTTTGAAGGGGTCCCTCGCGATGCCGGCCATCTTGGTAGCGATATCACAAAGCCCGGCCTGTGACTTCCCTCAGCAGCCTGACGGAAAGGGCAAGTGTTAGGCAGCTCTCAGCAGCCTGGCTCACAATGGCAGCAGGTGGCTGAAGATGCAGCTTTTCAAAGCTTTTCCAAAGGCGCGGGTCTCTAACCTGCTGGAATGCGTTAGGCAAATCCCCCCGGGTGCCTATCTGTAGCTTTTGACAGCTAATCCCCGGATAAACCTATCCCCATCTGCAAACTGAAACACCCCGAGGCCAGGGAACAGTGGCACGTGGGAGCACTTATTTCCGTGCCTTACTGGAGACCCAGGAGCACAAATTTAAGCCCTGACACATACAGGAGATCGTAGCAAGCCACTGAGCCGAGGGCAGGCGGGCCACCAAGGCAGCCCTAGGCCAGGCTCCCGCTTCAGCGCCATTTCACCAGGCCTAATCTGTTCAGCTAGCAGATCAAAACGAATATTGTTCCTGCTGCCAACTTCAAAGACTCCCTCTGGGATGCAAGAGTCAAATTTCTTCCCCTGCTTCTGAAATTCTCACTGGAAGCCGAGAACCAAAAATGCTGTCAGCGACACGTGAGGCACAACAGCGCTGCGGGGTTGGCAAAGGCCAACCTTCAGCAGGTCAGAACTGTTGACCAAGATGCATATTGGTCTCTAACCATTCTGGTGGCAGCCTTGCTGCTCGCCGTTTGCCTGAGCAGAGCTCAGAGAAGCTGAGATAGGGCTGGTAGAGATAGAGTTACTCCCCGCTGCCTGGACTGGGGCGTTATTTTTAGGGCAGGTTCTGAAGGAGGAGAAAGCAGCAAGCGTAGCACCAGCAGTCGCACCAGCTCTGTCCCCATGCTGGAAAGGGAGCAGCGAGGCTCTGCCTGATCTAGGCTTCCCACAACCGGGCACCTTCAGGACAGCTCCACCTTCCCCAGAGCACTGCACCAGCTGCACAAACCTACGGGTTTTGGGTAACATTTGAGGAGCTGGCAGAAGGAAGATGTGCCGCAGGAACGTGTCAGGGACGTGATTCAAAGGATGCTGTTGAATAATTCAGGTTCCAAGTTTAGAGGGGTTTAAAGAGCAAGAGGAGAAGAGGAGGAATGAGTGGGTTTTGGTTTTTCTTGCTTTTTGCTTTTTTTTTTAATGGATTCTGTTGTTGTTTGAGTTAAGAGTGAAAAAACTGGCAAGATTTTTCCACACACCACTCAGAATCAAAAGAAGAGAAACTGATTATACACGGTAGTGTCAAAAGCACAGAATAAACAAAGACAACGCTTCCCTACCGCTGAACGATGTCAGGTGTTACAAATCCCAGCGCTTTTTAATTCAAGCAGAGAACTATTTTAAGCCGGTGGTTTCCCTTTCAGCTTTCCTTTGCATTGCTGGAAACCTAAACACCAGGGTTTCACTTAATGCACGACTGCCAGAAAAACCACCTAGCCCACATTCCCGGCGCAAAGATTACGAGGTGGCACCCATCAGTTGTGTCTGTAGCTTTCAGGTTGCAGATGCAGAAAGCTGTCAGCAGAAAAACAGGCGGAGGACAGAGCAGGAGGGACTTTCAGGGGATTACCACGTCCCCTGGGTTTTGCTCAGGGCATCAGCACGCGCCTATTCCTACGTTTCCCCCATGTGTTTCAGGAAGCAAAGCCGACGTTGTAGCCCTCTCACTGCTCGCTGGGCTAACTGGAGTAAAGCTACGGCTGCTGCCAGGCAGAGGGGAGCGTGAACCCATTGGGGAACCAAGCACAAAGGCATGAGGACTTGCTGTGAGGCACCGATGGAGTCGGTGACGGAGACACCTCACTGCACAGCCGTCCCAAGGCTTTGTATGGGGTCAAAACTATGATCTCCCTCACCTGCCTCAGTCACACTGAGCGAGGCACGTTGTCTCAGCCTGTGGAGGGAGAAGGGAGCAAAACAAGGAGTTCTGCTTTCGGGCTAACGAACCCGCAGCACTCTATGGTTTAAATAAAGGGTCAAAGCGAGGGCTGCACCTCGTTGCAAGAGGGCTGGGACGATGGTGAAGGCTCTGCTGGAGCAACCAAGCACCGCTCGCGGATGGGAGCTCCCACAGCGAGCGGGGTGCAGGGAAGGGGCCACGAGGGGAAAGGCCGTGAGCCAAGCAGAGGGCGCAATGAGGGGCTGCGCTAGGCCGGAGGGATGTAAGTAAGAGTTACCTTCAGCAGAAAAGTTTTGGGCTTCGGTCCCCTCTTCTTGGGCCCGTACAGCTCCCGCTCGCGCTCCCTGCGGGGCGGCAAAGCGGGGGTTAGGGCGGTCCGGGGGTGGGGGTGGGGGGGCCCTTCCCGCAGCCCCCCGCACGCCCGCTCACTCACTCACTTCTGCTCGAAGGCGGCGATGAGGCGGGAGTCCAGGATGTTCTCCTCGGGCTCCCAGGTGCTGTACCTGCCGGGCGGCACCACGGAGCGGGTCAGCCCGGGGCTCACCCCCTCGCATCCCCCCCCCCCCCCCTCCTCCTCCCGCCGCCCCGCACTCACTTGATGGCCCAGCCCTTCCATTTCACCAGGTACTCGATGCGGCCCTGTAAAACACACGAGGAGACGCGGGGGTGAGGCCGGAGGCGGGAAGCCCTCCTCCCCCCTCCCGCTCCCTCCCTCCCGCCCCGGGCCGCGCCGGCCGCCCCGCGCACCTTTCGGATGCGCCGTTTGATGATGGACTCGGCGGCGAAGACGCGCTCCCCCACTGCAGACAGCTCCATCTTGTGCGCCTCGGCGGCGGCGCCCGCAGCCCATAATAATCCCGCGCGCCCCGCCCCGCCCCGCCCCCCCGCCGGCTCGCGCGCGCCCGCGCCCGCGCGTGACCCTGTCCCCCCTCCCCTTCCTCAATATGGTGCGGGGATGGGGGAGGCCCTTAAAGGGGCCGCGGCAGAGCGGGAGAGGGGCCCCGCTGGAAAAGCGCGCGCGGTTTTCGGAGCTTCGCTTACTGAGCGCCTCGGCGCCCGCACGCCGCGCCGAGTGCGAGCGTTCCCGAGAAGATGCTGCAGAGGTGTGTCAAAACGTAGCGACACTTCCCGGCTGCAGCCTGCAACGCGCGAGGCTGGCGGGCCTCCTCCCGCACAGCTGGGGCTCAGCTCAGAGCTTGCACTCCCCCTCAGGCCCCCCACCCCTGAGTGGTACCCACGGTATCCCCACAGCTTTCCTATGCGTTCCAGGCTGGGGGCAGCACCCCAGCATCCCTCCTTCCAAAGCCACTTCCTCGAGGGGCGAAGCAGCAGCCAGGTGCCCTGCTCTCTCACGTTACCCTGCGTGGATCTGAGAGGCAGCACAGCAACAGATTATTTAACAACAACAAAGCAACCCATCCAAATTAACCTTTAATCCAGCCTGTGGAAGGACAGGGCGCTGGGCACAGAGCGGCAGCCAGCCGCTGCAGCATTGGCAGGAGGGGTAGGAAGGAAATCTCCGGAGCAGGCTTTCCCGTAATGCTGCACTGCAGCTTCTTACTCCTTCACCTGACTCCCAGGCTGCTGCCAGCAAAACAAGCGGGTGGCTGCAGGCCCGCAGCAGCACTCAAGCCCAGCCCCAGCAGCTCAGAGCAGGCATTCGGTGATGTGGGCAAACCCTCAGCACGGCCTCAGCTGACCGGCTCCGTTCAAGCTACCTGCAATGAATCCAGGGCACAACTTCACCTCTCCAGCTCCCGGGGAGCTCCGTGGATGTCCCACAGGCCAACAAACTCAAGGCCACCCTGCCAGCAACAAGAGGCTGCGCTGTTCCCAGGAGAGCTGAGACACAGGCCGTGGCCACGCTCTCCTCCAGCTGGCACCGGCAGACCTAACGGACCCAGAGCAGCAGCCATCCTGGGGGCAGTGCTCTTCTCTTTCAATTCAAATCCATCCGAGAGCAGCTGTCCCAGGTCACCCCTGCATGGATCTGAACTTACCCAGTGGTTAAAAATTAATAAAAACCTAACCTCCTTGAGTTGAAGCAACGAGTAATGCCAGAAACAGCATTCTGCACGCTCCGTACTTCACAAACCTTTTATTTACTGGCTGTTCTCACGCACGCATGGGCCTTTTTCCATTCTTTTTCCAACCACACTGCGTGTTTACACCGACAGGAGCAACTAAGGGAAAATAATTCAGCCGTTAAATGAAAGGAGAAGGAGGTAAATGACCACACAGACAGACCATTAGGTAAACGTCAGTTCTCATATTTAATATTTTAATAATTTTGTTTGCAACATTTACCACATAAATCATCTAAATAAATAGATGCTGTACAGTCTCTTATCCGTATCAGTACAAAAATAAAACCACACTTTGTGTCAAATTATCCTCGAGCCTGCCCTCCCTTCGCTATCACAACCTCCGCTTACAGCACGCGCTCGCTCAGACAAGGCGTTATACTCCGATTGGTTCACGTGGAATTGGTTTACGGCCTATTCCCACCCCCCCGCCCCCCTCCCAATACATTCAATTAGTCTGTACAAAAGCTAGAAGCTCGTTCTGTGCAAAAGGAAGCTTTCTGTGTGCAAAAGACTCTCATACTCTAGCGTGCTGACAGGAACAACAGCGACAACTGAAGAGACGCGAACAAGAAGCAGGGACCCTCTCTCCCAGTCGACCCCATCTCCTGCCCCAGGAAGGGAAGCAGACCACGTTAGATGAGTCAGTGTGCAAAGAGTCCGAATGGTGTATCTAAGCTGAGGGAGAGGTCAGAACTGAAGACCCCAGGAGAGAACTGAGGTTCCTCTGACTGTAGAGCTTGCTAGGCAAGGAAGAAGAGTCCCTCATCCTATCCTGCTCAAAAGGTTCTTCAGATATGCAGAAGAAAAGCTTCATTTAGGTGATTTTAGTTATTTTGCTGCGGTTGGAGAGGAGGTGAGGAAACAGCCTCCAAAAAAAAATCCAGCATTCGCTGAAGACAGCTTCTGGATCACCCCCCCCTCTTCCTCACCACGCTCCCTGCAAAAGGACAGCTACCTCCCCATTCCTCACCCAGACTCATAAGGTGCAATTCTTCAGGCCGGATACAAAGACATCTCCAGAGCTGGAAGAAGCAGTCACAGTTCCAGACTAGGACCACTGCGACTGAACTTCCTCCTTTTCTCCCTTTCCTCAGATAAAAGAGATGGTGGGGAGGGCACGTTAGGAACCCTGTGAGCCTCCCCTCCTCCCTTGGTTAGCCTCCTCCACTCAGCATGGCCGAGGAAACTCTCCCTTCAGCCATGGGAGGGAAGCAAAGGGCTGGGTGGCAGCTCTGGAAAAATAATAAGGGACAGGTAGCAACCTGAAACAGATACATCTTTTTCAAATGCTTTTCAAATGCCACTTCCAGGCAGACGACAAGGAGTACTTTGCACTCCTAGTGCTTTGCATTTTCAAAGTGCTTCAATACATGCTTCAGACGAAAAGCAAACAGCAAAAAAAAAAAAAAAAAAAAAAGCTGCTTAACGTTTTGACAGACTCGCGAAGAGCTTCTTTGTGCTGACACTACGTTTCCTGGTTAAAAATAAAATCAAACCAAGTCTTTCCACTTCCTCCGAAATCCCCCTCCCAGTCAAAACTGCTATCCCAGTAATAAGATAAGCTGACTGAGGTTCTGAACAGTCTCACGAGCCCTTCCCTTCAACATCAATTGGTGCTCTCAGACATCAGCAGGGCGTGTCTCAGACAAGAACCCCTGGAAGGTTTGCAGGGTGTCCCACGGCAAATGGAAATGATTCCAGCAGCAAAGCTGCTCCCCACACCCTCTCGGTAGGTACCCATCTCGAGCCTAACTGCTGTTCCCAGCTCCCACCGAGCTCCGCTCCTCCGCACACATCCCAGTCAGCTGCGGGTCAGCCCTGGCACACTCCCTGATAAGCCACTGTACCTTAAGAAATTAAGGGTACAAGAGAAGAAAGCTGGAAGTGGAAAGAAAAGGATCGCCACTTCAGGAAGTGCTCGTTGCAGGAAAAAATTTGAGAAGTCTGAGTTCAGGCCTAAGTGATTGCTTCTCAACAGTTTCGTGGGCACTCCCAGCTGCTTGGCAGGAACACGGGTGGTTCAACACCCACAAGGTTCATGCTGTCTCTGCGAAGACAGCTCCAGTACAGTCAGATTCGGTGGGCCCTTCACCATAACCTATTGTCTCAAGATCATGCTCTCAGAGACAACCATTTTGAAAACAGTAAAAGAGACGTGCTCCCTTCACTTGTACGTGAGAATGCTACATACTTCCATGTAGAAATGACCTTACGTAAGCTGGTAACATACGCCTCCCTTGCTTTCTAAATGATAAAAGGGACACATGAAGGCAGCACCTCCTCTCTGCGCAGCCTGCTCAGAGGGCCATCCACCCACCGACTGCTCTGAAGCACTGGCACACCAGAGCTGATGTGAGGGATCACATTTTGGAGCAGAAGGGACTGCATTAGAACAAGTGGCTGAACACAGCCTCGTTTCATCCCCTACTTGTTTCTTCTCCATCCCCATCACAAAATTTCCCCACTCTTCTTGGAGAGTGAGGTAAATCCACAAGCAAATGAGAAGCACGTAGGGCCTGTAAGGAGCAGGCTGCTTTCGTTTAGCTGCTATTAACTGCCAGATGGCAGTTAACACCCACCTCAACAAACAATTACAAAACAAAACAAAAAACAGGTTGATCACGTAAGAATTTCTTTGAAAATCATGATGGTTTTGGCCCTTAAGTTTCATTACAAGCTCTTTGCTTTTACATCACTTCTCCCTCAATTGCTCACCAAAGGTTTGCCCTTCACAACCCAGCAAGAGCAAACCTGAGGCACCTCCTTCCCTCTCCCCCTGCCGCTACTATTTTCTTCCTAGAAGGTCAACAGCCCTCTTCTCAGGCTACAGGCAAGCAAGGGAGGAGCTGAAGAGGAGTAGATGCCATTTAGCGTTAGAAAGAGTTGCTTTCCCCACTTTCCCTACTTCAGAAAACCTGAGAGGAGAGGAAGGGGTGGGGAGGCAATGGTAGATTGAGCTCTGCTCAAATGCATGGATGTGGCTAACAGCTCTCACTGCTGTCTTCCGCACCTTAGCCTCTGTTGTGGCTACCACTGAAGGTCTTGCACGAGCTACCCTGCCTATTTTTTGACCTGTGCGAGGCCTCCCCTCTCTATTCCAGTGAAACCATCAAAAAAAAAAAAACAACACTGCCACAGAGCAGGAAACAGCGCTGGGGCCACCGGCTCCCTGTGAGGCAAACAAACAATTTTATACATTCAGTCACAAAACACCAAGAGAACAATTTTGGATAGTTTCACAACACTAACAACAACAACAAAAAGAGCCATTCCTTTCTCAATAAGCTCCTTGCTGTATGAAGCTCTGACACCAGCAAGGGTCAGATCACCAACAAATTTATGCTTATTTTGGACAACAGAATGGCATCTGGGTGTTCTCATAATAATACCCTGGCTGTGCTTGAAAAAGAAAGAGAAAATAAAATAAATACCTTGGTCTGACTTCACAAGCAAAAGGGCCCCCAAGCAAAGGCAAGACAATAAAGGAGCATGCAGGAGCCACGAGGCTACTTAATGCCACTATTTAAGTGTTAAAACTTGCTGTTCCAAGGCATCACTTACATATCTGAGCAACAACATCTAGTTTGTAACCAGCCAGGAACAGAGGCAGTCCTTTCCAAAAAAATAAAAATAAATTTGTTTTTAAACCAGTGTTAACAATAAAGGTTTTCTGATCTCGTGAAGCCCCTCAGTCCTGTCACATCACAGACAGTGAAGTTACTGTAAGAAAACTATGAAATATAAAACTTCTGTCCCCTAAACACAGCTGGCCATTCTCACATTGGAACAGTTCTGAAAAGCAACTGTGAGAACGGCTCTTCCTTGAGAAGTCTGTTTCTCGTGCACAGCTCACTGAAGTTCTACTGGCTGAAGTTTGTTTTCCTTGTTTACAGCCACGAAGCCAAATGAGGTATGGGAGAGCTAGCCCATTTCTATTCTCAGCTTGTGCTTTGAATAGAGTTATTAAACTTTCCTTCAGCTGGATGCTATTCTGGCTCTCCTAATCAAATGGAATGCGTAACAAAGCTCTGAGCACAGCATCCCGTTTTCATATGTTAGCTCTAGAAGTTCCAGTTCAATATCCAGATTTGGGATTGAAACTGAAGATGGATGGGATCTGGGAGAAAAGTGAGCCCAGAGGAGCCCCTACTGCCATCAGAAGTACAAAGGCTCCATACATCTCTACATCTGCAGAACTGGACTAAAGTTAATTTTAAAGTCCCTGAAGACCAGCTCCACCAAGGAAGTCTACAATGACATGTCAGCAGACACGATGGAAGAGTACTAAAAATTCCCAAAGAAAAATCTTTAATGAATTTTGAACATTGAATTTGTGGATGTAAATATATATATATATATATCAAAAGCAAAAAAAAAAAAAACAAAAACAAAACATCCCCCAGTAATTGCTTAATTCCCTACCACAAACTCCTTCCCACACACGCAAACCAAACCCACGCACATGCAACCTGCTGCACCTTAACCTGGTGGTTAACTCCTAACTGACCTGTACAGAAAGCAGGATGGGAGCCAGGAACTTTGTTCAGCACTCCATGGAGTCAGGTGATTAGTCACCACAAAAAACACAAGCTAGCCTGATCCAAGCATGATTAAGAGATGGAGCTGTGGGTGTATCCTCTTTGAAAGAGCACCACAGGTTTTTTGAAAACTCTACTGCAAGAGAAAGAAAAGATTATTAAAGAGAAATGCCAAAACAAAACACTGAAAAGCCTCAGCTGGTGAGTGGAAGAAAAAGCAGAGGATGGGGAACTGGTTTACTATGACAAGCTCTTTTCTGCCATGGGATTGGTACAGCTTCCCATGTCAGCTGATGACAGGAACCTTCCTAAGTAGGAAGGGTTTTGGTGTACTCGTACCATGAGATGCAGACAGGACAAAGGTGGCAGCAGCTGCATTAAAGAAAACAGATCCCACAAACGCCATGAAGATTCAGCAGGGTGAGCTGGAATTCAAGAATTTTCCCCACACGAGCTAAAATATTGTGCTTCTATAACTGTGCCTACCTGACCTACGGCAACCCTGGTGAGCAGACCCAACCATTCAGAATGCCCACAGGTCACAGTAAGAAGGAAGATGAACGTATTCCGCCTATTTGGTGGACGTCAGGAAGAGGGGTGTGTGTGTAGGGTGTGACAGTGAGTGGCACTGAGCCTCACACACTGCAGAAGACAGCAAATCTATTTACATGATACAGTTCCAAATTTGGAAGCCTCGCTCCAGATATCGACATTCAACACATATCCTGGGCCTATATGCTCACCTCATCAGTCTGCTCCTGCTAGCTGTTCTAAGCTTCTTTCCTGCTCACTCTTCCATCCGCTACATAACTCTCCCCCTTTCACTTCTCACCCCCTCTGATTTCTCCGTAATTAAACTTCTATGTCGCTTATTCGGGAGACAAAAGGTTAGTTCAAAAATTCAGGATCTTCCCTGTGGTCCTGAACCTGCCACGACACCGTGGAAGACTGGCCTAGTTAAACTGCTTTGAGATGGAAGGGGAAATCTTAACTCTGCACTGACCCGTCACGTCCTGTCTGAGGTAAAACCTGCTTTTAATAAAAGCTCCAGGGAGCAGCCCAAGCACTTTGCAAAAAGCAGATGTTTGGATGACCAGAAGTCCCAGAGCTCCCAAACTCTGTAGGCTAGCAAGCAAAGCCCTTCAAAGGAGCTGCTGCACACTGCCCAATTCCACAGGCATCTACAGCTCAGAGCTAAGAAGGCTCACAATTTCATACAGAATAAATATAGCGGGAAAGAAATGCTTCGTGTGGAGTAGGGAGAGCGAACAAAGAAGTTAAAAGGACGGTAATAATGACAGCCAACATTACCCTGCAGCTCTCTCTGGCAGTTCCCACCTCAGACTGTAGCTTACTTTTCTTGCTTTCCATAGGAAAATGTTTGTATTTAAAATTTTAAGTTACTTAAATAAAACTTGATTTCAAGAAAATGGAAGAGAGTATGCATGTGCAGGAGCAGATGCTATGCTAAACTACCAACTCAAAATACAGCATTTCTTCAAATACCTCAAAGCATCACAGGCAGTCCAGCATGAGGCATTTTTAAGTGCAAGATCAGGCAGGGCCTATTGAAATGCAGACCACTTTCCTTGGCAAAGTTTTAAGCCTTCCAAGGGGAAGTTTCCATCAGTAAAGAAGTACAGGATCACAGATACTGTGAGGAGACTGGAGTCGTGGAAGAACATTACTCAGACAGTACAATCCAAGAATTCTCCTTGCTAAGAGTTATGATTTCCCCCACCCCCACCCCACCCCCTTCTACTCTAATGCATGCCTTCTCCGCATGTTGTTTACCTTGGATCTCCCAATAGCATCCAAGAACAGAATTTGCTGCTAATCAAGGTCCATTTCTAGCTCAGTTCTGTCCAATTCCTGTGTCCTGGGCCTGTGCCAGTATCTTGAATATCTTTGCAGTGCCAGGCAATGCTTCAGTTGTCTTATTAGCCCCTCCTTCCAGGGAAGGAGAGTCAGATTTCAACCAACGATCATCACAGATTCAGGGCAGCATTTGTCATTAAGCCAGAATTTGGCAGAGGACAGGAACACCCCACTTTCCATAACACATTTCTCACACAGCACAGATGAGACTGGCAATATTGGTTAGCATAGACAGAGTGGCATGCCTCAACTATGCTTGATTTCTGGGCTTTTAATGAGGGCAAATTGAATTTAGTTGGCCAATTTAGATTTCAGAGATGCGTTTCAGTCTTTCCTATATGACCAACGATCAGAGAAACCTCTGCTGTCTACACGGACCTGCTGTGCTGCACAGCCTTACTTACCACGGACAGGCAAATACGGTTCTGAAGTCCTGACAGCAGGCCCCAGGGATAACAGCACTGGAGAGAGAGTCTTAACAGGCTGGAGTTATCTACACAGGTAGGATCCATCGTCTCTCAATGCTGCATGAAGAGAGGGAGGAGGAAGGTGGGAAGAGCAACGCACAAAGAAGTATCTTTATCCAAGGGATATCAATTGCAGAACAAGGCAGCAGGCTAGAGACCTAGCTTGCTTTCCACCTCCACATGCCCTCTCCCCACAAATGCAGCTGCTGCCACTTAGCAGCATAAAAGCCAAATTGTTCAGCTTGCTGCTCTGACATCTAGGAGGGGAGTCTTTGCCAGGGAAAGGGCTGTCAGTTTTTCAGATGGACAATGCAATGACAAACACACACCCCCTATGCTGCCTTTTTTTTTTTTTTTTTTTTTTTTGCGTATCTGAAAGGGGTAAAAGGAGAAGAAAAAAAGGTCTCTGTAAACATTTTGAGACGTTTTGGATTTTTTTTTTTTTCCTTAAGGGATAAAATAACCCCTCCCTAGCCCCACCCTAAAAGCACTAGATTTGGGGGAGCACTGAAAATGGAGATTCAGAACTGTGCACTCCGGTCTCGGAAGAAGCCCTCAGCCACTTGTGCTTCTCTGAAAGTGACGGTAATGGAGTTTGCCGTGATGTCTGTCACTGTCACTTCGCTGGGGGGCACAGTGGGAATCCAAGGGAGATTGCCATCCACATCTGCTACAAAAGGAGAGGCAGACAGAGCACGTTAGTGAGAGGGAGGGAAGGTGGGAGAGAAAGAGGGGAGAGGAAGAGAGCAAAGGAAAGGATGAAAAGGAGCCCTGTTTCTGACAAATGGTGGATGATATCAGCCTGATTTCTGTCTGCACACACAAGGCAAGGAAGAGCATGGGCAAGCTCTCCCTTGAGGGGCTAAAGAAAAACAGAGGATTGCTCCAGACTACAAAGGGAAAAGCAGGCAGCAGTAAGGGTGTTCAGACACAGCAGCATTGGATCAGCCTACACGGAGGTCAACAGGATGCAGCAACACCACCCAGCACCTCTAGCCACACACAGTTCTCCAGCGCCTCCTACGCCTTCTCAATCTACTCGCCTCTGTACCAGCAAAACACACTCACCCAGGAGCAAGCTGACCTTCTTGCAAATGCCCTGCCCCTGAAAAGTCAAAAATCACAAGCTCTTAGATCCTCTCATGGGAATCAAAGGGATCTGAAGTTGATGATCTTCTTCATATTGCATCTGTAATGCAGCCTCGCTATGAAACGTAAGTAATGCTTCACAAAGAAGCTGCTCTCCAATTCTCATATTCTTCCTTTGCTCCCTGATAGCTCTCTACCATAAACCCAAATATTTCTGCACTTTGACTGGACAGTTAACAGTCCTTCTCCCATCCAAAACCTCATCTCCCCCAGCTCCCAGCGGCAGCTACAAGAATAGGCAGAGAGGAAGTAAAACATACCCTCCTTCTGCCACTGCACCTGCACTATACCTTGTTGTCTCAAGCTGGGCAAAGAATATGGGAAATACACTCTTTAAAGGTTATGTATGAGTCTGTCTCAAATACTTGAGGTGCGTAACAGTAACACTAACTGGAATTCCACACATGCCAAGGGGAAAACAAAAAACAACTTTTGTATCTCTAGTGCCATTCGCCCTTCAGAACCCAAATGCCTTAGAGGCTAACACTTCCAGCTGAGAACAGACCCACACATCTGCCTGCCATCACTACGTGACACTGGGTTCCTCTGTGCTTGCCCCATTGCTTTCTCCTTGGATTTCAGGTACTATTCTAGTCTCTGTCTGAAAGGAGAGGGGATAGTGCTGATTCCCTGGACACAGTGTTCTCCCCAAAATCCTGCCTAATCCAGCCTAGCTAACTACTCCCAGCATGGAGTAACAGGATTCCCTTAACTACTACAAGCAGCACAAGCCCTTATTTTCCACTCCTCAGGAAGGCTTACGCCTTCAGAAGCTCTAATAACGCGAGGATAGAGTTTCCCTGGTAACTCAGAGCAACGTACACATCCCACAGCCCTCCTGCACAAGAGGATGGTATCCCTCCCCAAAATGCCAAACATGCTAGGACATCTCCCGTGCCTACACTCACACTGCCTACTCAACAGGATCAGGCAGGAGTTACCATCCTCACTTACCTCTCTCATTCCCCTCCCCTATAAGCTCTGCAGCAATGGGCTTTAGAGAGGATGTGGGGTGTGGGGAGGAAAGGGAAGGAGGGGGCAGAAGGAATGTACTGTGGGTTTCTAAAGACATTCCTGTTCGCTCTCAGAGCAGCACCAGTAGAGAAGTGCCAATGTCAGAGCTTGCCCAAGACCAGCCAAGCTCCTTTTAGGGGAGCAACAAGCAAAACACATGCAGATGTGTGGACAGAGGCAGAGGTCACTGTCACCTCCACCAGAAGGAAACTACAACACGGCATTAACTTCTTGTAACTTCTGCTCGTTTTCTAACACTGGGAGCAGTGTCACTGATTTAAGACTACAGAAATCTGCAGACATGAACGCTACAACGTGAGCCAGCAAGAGCTGCTCTGAGGACCCGACCTAAGCCACAATCCCAGGATGAGGCAAGTAAGGAGGCAGCACGTAGAGCATCCTTCTCACGCCCCAGAACTTCTCAGTCAAGGGGGGCCTGGCCTTACCTTCTTTGCTGGTGTGCTGCATGGCCTCCCAGTCCTCAGGGCTCTGCCGGGCCTCCAGGTCTACCGCGTCATTCAAGAAGAAGTCATGCCTGCAGTTTCGGTTCTCCAGACTTGCCATGCGGGGGAACTTCTTCCTTGACAGTCGCAAGTACTTCTGGTTTTTGCGTTGCTTCCGGAGAGAGAATGGCAGGACTGTTCCCCCAGTCTTCTCTGAGAACTCTGCCTGCCCTGTCTTGGCCCCTGGCAGGCTACTGTCTCCTCCTCCAAACCTCCGTGCAAGAGAGAAACAGAGCTTTTCCTTTCCCTTGTGGGCACTCCTCAAGTCCATGCCATACAGCCGCTGACAAGAACATCAACACAGCAAGGTTCAGAATGGGAATCTGATGATATAATCATCGGGGCTCTCACCTGGGAGCCAGGAATCTATTCTTACCTGAGCCATCTAGGTGACCTAGGAGTGCTCCTACAACACTGTTTCTCTCATCTCTTCACCTGCAATCTAAGCTCTTCCTTACATACTTGGCCTAGGATTGGTTGCTTTGCAAGACAACCATCAAAGCACGCTGTTAAGTCCACTTCCAGACAGCTACTACCTGTCACATGTTGGGAAGTCCAAGCCCAGTGTGATACGAAAAGACCATGTCAGCCAGAGAACCGTCTGCAACCACTCAAACCCAAAGTTGACAAGATCCTAGTTCAGAAAGCAAGAGCTGGTTTTTGTGCTTGTGTGTTGTTTTTTTTTTTTTGTCATTTTTTTAGCTGCTGTTCAGCTAACAGGTTAAAAGTACCTGCCTACCCACCGAGTTCTTGTATTAGTGTTTTACCTCCAATTTTGTCCATGCAACAGCGAACGGACAGTTTCCAGATTCCTGTGAGCAGAGTAGCAGCACAAAGCTAACTAGCTAGAAATATACAGCAGAAGAGCAAGAAACTACCTGCAGTAGGAGGCGCTTTGGTTTGGGGCCTCTTTTTCTGTACCCTGAAGCACGGTCTCTCTCTTCCCTGTGAAGGAAGAACACAAATCAAACAAAGTAATAAACACCACAGCACAAAGCCTAGCCAGGACTTCCACCTTTTGCAGCAGAGCTCCCTCATTTCCTCTGTTAAAACCCAATTGTGAATAGTGTGGGTTTGGAAAGCATCCCAGAAACTGCTTCTTGCAGGAGTGAAATTATTGCAGTAAAGGAACTTCTCTGATTTAGCTGATCAAGAACAGGTTAAAGAAACTTACCACCTCCCATCACTCCAGTCCAACTCTGGACCCAATTAAAACCTGAGAACAACTGCTCTTTGGCTCAATGCTACTTCTGCTTGGCCTCATTTTGCCTTATCAGCCCCAGTCAAGACCAGGTTACAGAGATGGAGAAGGACTTGCTGCTATGCATCTCATCTTTGATTAAAGTGGGGACACCACAACAGAATAAGGACACTATTTCTTGCGTCCAGTGAAAGAAAAGAACACGCGCACTTACTTTTCTTCGTAAGCCACTACCAGGCGAGGGTCCAAGATATGATCTTCTGGCTCCCACGTGCTGTATCTGAAGAAAAACATAAGGAATATAAAGTAAACAATGCTTTAATGAAACATTCCCTCTGCAGGGCTGTTCCCAGTGTGCTGAGGCCCTGGGTATCATCTTCACAAGGCTCAGTGGGGCCTGCCACAACACTGCTAGAGCTCTGAGGAATCCTAGCCATCCCCCCCAAAACTTGCTGCCAGACATCACCACCCCCTCCCCCAGACAGGCAGAGCCAAGCATCAAGCAGCAATTTGTAGGAGAACAGGGAAGGTTTTCCTTCCCAGGGCTCCATTCATGCTATTTGCAAAGCCTGTGCAGAGTCACAAACTAGTTTTAAGACACTGTATAAACAGGTCACATTTGCAGCACTCCCACAATTCCAGCAAATATATGGGACAATTAAATGAAATCTTGATACAGCATTCTAAAAAATAGGTCTCTCTTAATTTAAAGCGCTTAGAAAGTAAGTATGCTTTCTTCCCTGCATTATTAATTACCTCTAATCACTGGAGCCAAAAGTATTTCCTTAAGAAGAGTTTAATTTTTCCTCCACTGTTGCCATTCAAGCGAACCCGTTTAGATTTGGGCCCTGAGGCAAGTTGATGGCGACGGTCCAACTGCTGCTTCTCTTAACTAGGCTCCCCCTGCAGGTTACTTCTGTCTAGCAGAGGTTGCCTGCATTTCTGTACCGGCAGAGGAGGAACCCACCCGCACCGTGCTGAGGGCTACTGAAACTGCCTAAAATAAGCTTGACGCTTTGAAAGTAACCCATGAACAGCGTCAGTAGCTGCTCCCTCTTCCTCACTGCCAGACAACTACAATAGAGACAGCTGCTCAGGAAAGGGCTGAGACCACACAGCAGGCCACACCAAAACCTGTTCCCAAGGGACACAGCTGCGATCAACACTATGGAGAAGCAGCCAAAGGAGGATGAAAGGGTCACAAGGTGGTCCCTGCAGTGGGTTTATTCTAAGGGGTTATAGCTACCCAGAAAAGATGGGCAGCATGTCTTTACCATGCAAACCCTAAAGCAAGAAGGCAAGTCTGACACCTCAAATGCATCAGAGCATTCGGTTTCCTGGCGTGCAATGTCCAACATCTCAACAAAGAGCTCCTCCAACCCCTGGAGAAGGGGGGCACACAGGAGACACGTGCAAGTGGCAAAGGTGCACTTGCAGTGGTGCCTTTAAACTCGGGGAAAACATTTTAGGGTGCTTACATTTCTGGATGAAGCACAGCCTGCACATGGGAACATGTGGCACACACATATATGTACAGAGAGGAGGTGGTTTGGGAATGCTTTTTCCTTTCATCTGCTCATTAGCTAGAAGAAAGGTACTGAAAGAAAGGACAGATCCTGGAGAACAGTTCTGTAAATGAAGATACAGGTTTGTTTGTTTTTAATAAATAACTGAGAAGCAAAAACGTGGAATTCAGATATCCCCAGGTGCACTGTATATCAGAGGGTTAAGAACAGACATGTCTTCACAACCAATTGATCCCTCCCCCCCTCCTTTGCCCAAGCCTCCTGCAGCAACCTGACTGTGAGCTGTCAAAGCCAAGATGCTGTTTGAACAGAGGAAGGTTTCCTCCCAGCTGCAGGGATTCTGGCACTCATTCTACAAATTTAAGAAAAATAATAACACGGGGAGGGGGGGAAAGACATCGGATTACTTTTCATGGGCAAGAGAAGAAAGAGGATTTGCTTTAAAAAAAAAAAAAAAAAGAAAGAAAAACCCTTGGTGGGTGTTGCCTTTTTCCCTGCAGCTCAATTCCTGGCTTCACTGCAGTGGCAAAACACTGCATATAAAAAAAACATGGTTCAGTTTGCCACACGCACACACACACACACACAGAGCTATATATACTGGCACACACAGCCCAAGCTGCAGCAAAACTGCAGAGAGCAGGCACTCTGGAAAACATAGATCATATGATCCTCCTTCCCCCTCCTTCTACTCCTCCTCTTCTCCCTCCCCTCTTAACTCCAGCACAAGTTGTAAACAAGCTTGTAGCTAGAATCAGGCTGTCACTCCTTCATTCCCTGACTCCAGCAGTACAGTCCAGAAATCAGAGGAGTGGGCCATGAATGCTTTCTTTTTTTGTGTGTGTGTGTTAAAATATCAAATACACGATGATTAAGCAGCAAATAGCCTCGCTCTTTTCCATGAAGCAGCCAATGGGAAACACGAGAGAACTGGTACAGAGATTATAAAAAAAACAATGCGACAAGGCTGCGGAGGGGAACGAAGAGAAATATGACGTGGGCCGAGGAAATGGCAGATGTTGGAAGACAAAGATGCAAACAGCTTGTGGGGTGCTACATGCCATCACAGGCATATTTATGTTTAGAAAGAAGGCACACAGACTGCTAGCAGGATTAAAGCATCTTGCATGCTCAAAGCATCTTGGTTTTAAGCAAATCAAACCACTGTATGAACAGTTCAAGAAACAGTATCGGTGTTCTTTGAACTCGGGAGTGTGCATGAAGAAGGTGCCCACACTTCTCACAACATCAAAATAAGGGAACCTTCATATTCTCTTGCTCTCTGGACATATGCTATGCTTTCAATTCTCCAAACAAGAGTTCCTGGTTCCCCCAGAGTTCCAAGGTACGGGGCAAGAAAAGTCAGCAGCAAGAAAAAGGGCTGCTCTGTCAAAAGAAATGCGATACCAAGTCTCACTCCACCTTCTCTTGCAGTGTCACTTGCCAAAAAACATCTCACTGTGTTTATCCCATTCTCTTTTCCATAAATGTTAGTATTCCAGCCAAACAGGACAGTGCCTCACAGACTACCAATGTTCCCAACCTCTGATAGTGATTAAATTAGGTGTAGCTACTCAGGAGGGGCAAAGTGGTCCAAGAACTGATCCACTTTGCAGCTGGTACTCATTAAGAGGACTAGGTTACACTCCAGCAGCAGGATTTATAGTCAAGAAAACAGTCATCCCAATTTTACTATCACCACCAGAGCAGGGAAGTCACTTACATTCATCTACGCCCTGTAAGCACAAGGATTAGGCAAACAGAAACACATTCCACCTTCTTAAACACGAGGTACAGTCTGTCGGGATCACATCCAAACACCCATCAGGATCACGCCCATCACTTTGCAACTACAAGGACGAGCTAGCAAACATTCCCCCTTGCTCAGCACCATCCAGGGCAACCACACACACACTGTAGTCACACCCGTGTGCACTGGGTACCTACACACGGTTACAAACAGAAAAGCAGACCGCTCTCGCCACGGGTAAGACCACGAGGCTGTTCTACCACACTGCTAGCTGACATAGAAATGTTCTCCAGTTACCTAATCTTTTTAATCTCAAAGCATGTCACAGACTGTTCAGACACAAAGCAATGACTCTCTTTCAGAGGCAGCTGCATTTTAATAAAGAAGCATCTGTAAACAACGCACAGCAATTATGCAAAAATATACATATGTATTTTTTCCTTTTGCAATATGGCAACGAAAGCAAAGTCAGAAAAGGTACTTGGAACAACAGAAGGTTTCGGACAAGGAAATAAAGGCATTGAGGTAGTTTCCAAAGGACAAAGATCACCTCCAGTTGGCTATAATCCATCTGAAATACAGTAGGATAACAAAGACAAGACCACCACCTTGTTTTCTATTTTAAAAGACTGCATATAGCTCTACAAATAAAGTGTGGTCCCCTCGGTGCTGACTCAGAAAAGCGAGCACCATTCCAAGTTCTGAAGAATCAGGATTTCTTGTCACACTCATACCAAACTGTAAAAGCTCTGTAACTAAAAAACATCTCAATGGAATATTTCAGTAGTGGCAAAACCCAGTCAGAAGAGGTTGGCGTACAGTCTGCGTCCTCCAGCTGCCAGTGAGGAAACAATACGGAGTTTTGGTTTGTGGCTCTTTGTTTATAGTTGTCAGAATGAGGCACATGAGGTTACCCGCGAAGAATGAGATGCTCAGTCGCAGAGACACAGTGCAGGCTATTAACAAATAGTTAAGAAAAAGCCAAGAAAAACAAAACTTACTTCGGGGGCCATCCTTTCCACTTCACCAGGTATTCTACTTTACCCTGGAGGGGTAGAAAAAGGAAGAAGAAAACAGGTGAAGTCCGCAAACAAATACGGGCTGTGGTAAGAGAAGCAACCAATCAACAGAACTGAGCAGAGAGCTCGTTTCCCACCACTCGATTTTCAAAACAATGCCACTTCCTCTTTCAGCTTTACTTGCGGTATCTCCTGCTCTGTGGGCACAGAGGGCTGTTTAAAAGGATGCAAACTCCCCCCAGCTTGGGACTGCTGCTCTGCAGAATCACAGAGGCTGGAAGGGACCTCTGGAGATCACTGAGTCTAACCCCCCTCGCTAAAAGCAGGTTCCCTAGAGTAGGTTGAGCGGGAAAGCATCAGGCAGAACCCCAAATACCAGACAGACTGCAGCCATCCCTGCATTTATTTACAGGGAGCCCTATAAGAAGTCACCGTGAATAAAAGCGAGAGGGAGGTGCACACCAGGGCAGGTGTCAGAGGAATCTGTTCAAGCAGAGAAGATACACAAGACTGAGATCCTACGAAGCGTCACTTTGGCTGCTGTGCTGGAGCACGGCTCCATCCATCACAGTCACTCCACCTTTCCACCCAAACAAACATCCCAAGTTCGGTGTTAACCGCTTATTTGTTCGCCCCAAACACAAAAGCAAACAACCAGCGCGCAGCAACTGGAAACCACACGCAGAGGCCCAGAAGGAGGCACACGACCAGTGAAGAAGCCTTTAATATTAGAACCGCAGCACTTTGTTAAACACTTCCCAGAGCACCGCAGGATGGAAGCTCTGTTACTGCTGGCGCAGAAAGTGACAGCACGGAAAGCGCAGCCCAGGAGCCGCCGCTTTCCTACAGAGGGGGGCTCCCCAGCTCCCAGACGCTCGCAGACACCGCCCATGCGAGGCACACCCCAAAGACCACAGGGGCAGCGGGTCAGCCCTCCCCACCCCCTCTCCAGTCAGGCAAACTGAGCGGCCGAGCCCCCCCAGCCACCACAGGGCGGCTCTCAGAGACCCCTCCCGCCCCACCCCCGAGCGGCCGCCGCCGCCGCCACCACGCCCCCCGCTCCCGTGTGAGGTGGGAGGGAGGCGGGCCGGGCCAGGGGGACCCCTCTCGCCCACCACGCTGCCCACCTTCCGCACGCGCTTCTTGCGGATGCTCTCCACCGCGAACACCTGCTCCCCGATAGCAGACAGCTCCATGGCCGGGGTGGACGGCGGGGCCGAGAGCGGCGGTGCCCGTTGGCGGCCGTCGCCCGCCGCTCCCCCCTCCCACGCCCCCTCCCCCCGCCCCGCTTTAGAACCTGCGCAACGTTTTCCTTCGGCGCGCGCGAGGGGGGGCGGGGCCTCGCGCTGGGCGGGAACCGCCGGAGGGGCCGCTCCCGCCTCCCGCCCCGGCCCCCCTCACAGCCGCCCGCTCCCCTCGATCGTTGTCGTGACGGCCCCGAATCTGTGAAGAGCTTCGGGAAAAAAAAAAAAAAAGCAACAAAAAAACCGCAGCCTAGACGTCAGAGTTGCGACTGCTTTTAATCCTTGCGCAAATCATAGCGGAGCTGAAGTGAGGAACGGCAGGCGCTGCGTTCCGCTCGATGGGTCGGACCGGGCGCCCTCAGAGCGCTCTTCCAACCTCAAGATGGTAGAAATCCCACCTTCCCTGCAATAAAGAAAACTCGTGGCTGAACCCTTCGAGAAACCTCACGTGCTAAGGGCGGTGAGGGGTGAGATCTGCGCGTGAGGTGACGTCTGAACACGACAGAGTCCCGGGCAAACTCCGTGGCACGACAGCCGTCCATCGCTGCCTTCCGCGCAGCCTTCCCGCCAGGGGGTTTTGCTCTCAGGTGCACTCACACTGACCCCGGCGAAATGCGTGGCAGTGCTACAGAGGCGATGCTCCCCTGGTTCCTCAAGTGCCCTGAGCACCGCAACTCACTCCCGTGGTTCCTTTCACTTTTCAGAAACTGTTTTATTATTTTCTTATTTTGTAGAGGTCTTCAGACAAAAAAATGCTGCTTGTTAAAGCTGTTAGCCCAGCTGCTTTTCATTCGAATTGGTTTTTCTTCTTGTCGTTCTAGCATGCTGTCCGGTTGAGTCTGACAACGCAGACTGGAATCCTATGGGTGAAAAGCAAGAATCCTCCCACCCTGCCCCGAGTGATGAATTACCGCTAAGGGAATGTTACTCAGACACTCAGAAGGACTAAAAATAACGAAGACGAACAATTTAAGCAACCCAGTCTTTCGGATCTTAACAACCTTTAAAAGCCACTCTGTGATAAAAGACCTTTTTATAGTGTATCAGGAACTAGATTACCAAAACCTTTGCTGTGACTAAGTGTACAGTCACACGAACACACAGAGATGAACTCAGTGCACAGAAAACCAAAGCAAATATTGAACCTTCGTTAGAACAAATCCAGAGAGCCAAATCCAGGAGCCTTTCATCAAAATTCCGATTAACTTCAAAGAGTTTTACTCGAGTAAAAATTGCAAGCAGAATCTAGTGCGGGGGAATTACCATTTTAATCGCTGCTGGTTTGATTAAACGGCTCGGCTTGCAGTAGATTCGGGCACTTACATTAACACTAGAAATTTATTAACAGTCATTTAGATTCTATGAAGCCTAATTCTGCCAAGGGCTTTTCTTTCTTTCTTTCTTTCTTTCTTTCCAGAAGAGCGCGGCAAAGATCAGCGTGGCTTCGAAACAGCCCAGCGCATCCCAGGAAGAAATGCTGCTTGACGGAGCTCCAAGAAGCGACGTTGCATGGGGAGCGGGATTTGGCAGCCTGCGAGCACGCTGCCGTGATTCCCTAACGCCACAGGAGCTGGCAGCCATGGAAGTCGTGCTGCCAATGCCGTTTGCGATGCGTCGCTGGCTCGGCTGGTTAGCCGGCCTATTGCTGCGCTCTGCTGTGCGTTAAATGATCGCTAGGTGGCACTCCTACACGCGCAGGTCTGTTTTGTGCGCAGGTTGCGCTTTTGGTACGCAGCCTCGTAGCGCGTCGCGAAAATAAAGGGCAGCAAAAGGGTGAAGTCAGTGTTGCGGTGGCCTCTGAGTCCAGCCCAGTCAGAGCTGTGCTGGCTCGGCAAGTGCAGGGTGTGCTGAATGTTAGCAGCTATACTCCAGAAAAGCTACCCTGTGGGAATGCCTGTATCGATCAGTGCTTTTCGTGCTATAGGTTTGCTTAAAGCCTGTGGGAAGAATGCAGCTGCCCTCTGCTGCCAACTGGCAGCCCCTTGGTTTACCCAGAGTCTCGCATCAGCTGCCAGCAAATGACGTGTTTAAAGCTTCACTTTTGCTGTGTGTACCTCGCCCGGCTCTGATCCTCTCCCAGCTCAGGGATTTCCCAGAATCAGATGGCCAGCAAGCCAGAGCCCCAGCACAAGGTGCTGTTCTGCCTTAATTCTATGAGCTGTACCTGACGACTTTCTGCTTCAGCCTTTTACCACTAGATCAGAGCACTCAGCATTTCCCTTCCGCTGTGGCCATGCCTTGAGTGCACCTCTGAGGTGCCAGGAGTGACATCTAAATGGAATAGCAAGTACCAAACCCGAGGCTGTGATCCCCTACACATCGCACAGCTGGCATTTGTCCCTTGGTGTTGCCTCACTTTAGTGGGCAGCTCAGCTTTCCAGCACCAGGACTCACACCTGGGTGCAACCGGGAAATATTCTTCCATGTGTCTTCCTGGCCTTTCTCAAAGAGCACAGCTAGTTCCTAGGATAGGGTCAGTGGCAGTAGTAAAAGTTACTATTTGTCTTTGAAGACACCGCTGAAAGAGTATCTGTTGTTTTCTTATCTGTTAAACTGTAGCTCAGCAGTTACAGCGCACACCCAGCAGTGCTAGAGATCAAGGTGCCGTCCCTCTTCTGACTTTGGGACCATGAAAACCCCCGTCCTCAGGGACTTGTTATTGTCTATGTTGAGAGTAAGGAAGCACACAATCACCTGCTGACGTCGTCCTTCTTGGTACAAGCCACATTCAGAGCTCACTCGACCAGGGAACAGGTAGTTGTGTGACACAGCCCAACCTCACAGCTATTTTCCAGGGCAAGAGATCCGTGTCCCGGTCTCAGTCCCAATCCCTGGCTGCATGCACACGTTGTCCAGTGCCTGATTCATGCAAAACACGTGAACGGGTCCTTGTGAAGGTACCTTCCAAGATAAACAGTTTGCTAAAGAATGGCGTTCCTTCTCCCTAGGCTGCTCTGAGCGTTGAACGCTTGTGTCAGAGCAGTACCGAAGTGCGCTGCTTTGGTACACAAAGTACACAGAGCTGATTGTTTCCTTTTCAGGAAGCTCTAGCAGGATTCTCAGTGTCCTGAGCCCTGGGACTCAAGCATGGGTAGGCAAGGGAAAATAAGCGCTTTGTCATTTTCCAGGTTTGCTCCCTTTTATGACTTCAATTGAGTTCTATTGTTTCAATGAATTTGAATTTTGTTGTTTTAAGGAATCGCACGTGAACATATGAGTTCATGTGGCAGCAGCAATCCCTCAATCCACCTGCACAGTAGAGCACCTGGTCCTAAAACCTTATATTTTCAGAGAACATTTTACTTGAAAAGTAGCATGCATTCCCCATTCTTGCACTGGAAGGGGACTAGAGCTGTGATGCTCGCTTTCTACAAGCTCAGGCCCTCATCTGAGGGGTTCAGCCCGTGATGGGATTGGCACTTGTGCTCAGAGCCGATCTGGGACCTGAAGTGGGCGCTGAGCTGCATCTGAGCTGAGCCCCGGGGACACAGGAACTAGGAGGTGTCTTTCATCCACATTTCAGGCAAAACGCCATGCCATGCAACACCACCCAACAGTCCTTCACGCCACCAGGAGTGCAATTAGGGTTTGCTCTTCTGTGTGACATCTCAGGCGAAGCTCCTGCTCCCTGGGCCAGCAACTGTGCTGTCACACACAATAAAAATGAGAACAGCAGGGAGCACAGCAACCAGATCTCCCAACCCCTGCTGAGCATCCAGATCACCCGCCTGAAGCAATTTCTCCTTCCTGGACACTTTTTGGACATAAAATCCATCCTAGGTACCCTGCTTTCCCCAGAGCTGCCAGGGAAGAGCAAAACGGGCTAAAGACTTCCTTAATGGATGGAAACTCTTCAAGAGAGGCGGCTGAGAGGCAGCAGAGCAGCGGGAGCGCCCTGAGGAAGCCCTCGCAGCCAACGCCTGCTTTTCACATCTCAGCATCTGCTCGTTAGGTGGCACTGCAGGCCGGGATTTTGGGCGACCGCAATCTCCCGAGGCTGGGATCGGGGCTGTGCAGGCTCTCCTCGCCTCAGCTGCGAGTTTTATCGCCAAATTGACGGGAAATCTTGAAGCCCGTGGCGGTGTGATGAGCTGGGAACAACCTGAAGACGCTGCCACGTCTGTCTCATGGGGCCAGCGCTTGGCTCCGCTTTCGGCAGGAGACACCCTACATCGTGATGGTGTTCCTTCTCCCCCCAGACACAACAGAGCTGAACTGGGGCAGGGAAAGCGTCTCCATTCTCCTGCAGACCTCAGAGCCACTTTCCTCCTCACCTCGCTTCCCTTGGCATGCCCTCGGGTCAGTGTTTATGCAGGTTTCCAAAGCCACACAGTGCATAGGCAGGATCTCAGAGCGCTTCCTTCATAACATTTGGCAGAAGAGTTTTAAGACTGTCCCCCGGCCACTGCCAGCTAACCCAGGCCTGGTATAAGCACGTGCCCTGGCTCTACTGAGGCAAACACCATGACTGCTCCTGTCCTGGCTGGGGCTGTGCAGCTGGGTCCTACCCCAGCCCAGCACCTGTGCCCCCCCCACCCCGTCTGAAGCCGGGAGATAAATGCCCTTGAAATCTGAAGTAACCATGATAATTTCATTTTGAACAGGAAAATGAGCTGTTTTTTTTTCCCCTTATCTAATTGATTAGGAATGTCAACTATTCCTTTATGCGCACCGTGCGTGCCTCTTATTTATGTAGGAAGCAGCTGGTCTGGTGATTCAGCCAAACAGTTTTTTAACTAAAAAAAAAAAAAATAAAGCTTTCTTTTTGAGGGGGGGGGGGGGGGGGATTATCACTGGATTTCACCACAAGATGAGAGATGATATCCATCTCTCCACTTTTCCCTCTGCATCCTGACACATCTCCACTCCAAAGACAAATGTAGGTGACTGGGGAGCAGGGTGTTAAGATGGGACATGAGCGTCGCGACGGGACACAGGCTCGACAGCAGTGTCTGGTGCCCGGCTGACATCAGAAACCTCCCTGGCTTTTGTCTGGGCAGATTTCTGCCCACAGCTATTTCTGCACACTGCTGAGCAGAACTGGAGGCAAGGGCTGGCCAGGGGTGACGGGAGCTTTGCGGCCGCGTGACTCCGCGACTACTTTCTGTCATGGGCTTAAAATGGAGTGCATGTTCCCATTTTTCTTGGTAGGCAGTTACGTTTCCCATCCGAAATTATACAGACTTCAGATGCATTTGAGAAAGTTTTCTTGGGAAGTGCTTGAAACTGCAACACAGTGAGATTTGTTGCTAAGGAAATCTGGCCATGTGGCATTGCTGATGGCTGCAGTGCTGTCTGCTTGCAGAACCTGGTAGGAAGACAGTTCTTGGCAAGATTTGGTCAAACAAGTAATTAGAAGACCCCAGGAGGTTTCAGATTGTGTGCAGGCACCGGTCATCCCACCTAGGAACTGATGCTAAGTGTCCAACCTACAGAAGTATTCTGTGTGATAAACATGTACATAACTGAAGTGTGAAAGGAGAGAGCTGGAAGATTCCAAGCAGATGGGACAGTGCTTTAACTCCTCTTTCCAAAGAGTTCTCAGGACTTCGCATTGTTTGGCCACTGTTGATATCATCACCACTGCTTCCCACGGTCTGTGACACAGATGAGCTCTACAGGATTTCATCACACCTCGTAGATGTGTGCCTGCCCCATAAGCAAAAGGGATCACCATAGACAATGCAGAGAGCAGTTGGTGATTCCAGCACCTCTCTGGGCAGCCTGTTTCAATGCATCATCACCAGAAGTTTTTCTTAATATCCAACCTGATGGTCACCTGGAAGATAATTCAGTCTGGTGGCTTGGTGTGACGTTGATATGATTTTCAGCACGCAACAACCAAGCCACCGCTTGTCTGCATTGGGTTCCAAGCTGGAGCTGTGAAAACCATTAAGAAGAGTTTGAAGAGCAGTGCTGAGTCAACCTGGACTATCCTAATGTGAACATTCACCTTTCTATACCCTGGCTGTGAGGCCTTTGCTAGGGCCATCTCAGCACTGAACACGTGGCTGCTGTAAAGCAATGACCAGAGCCCCAGGCCTGCACACAGACAAACATCCGAGCTGCTTCTTGCTGCCTGTTGAGCTTGCAGGAGCTGGCAGGAACGCTTCAATTTGTTTAACCAGCTAACCAAACACCCTCCAGCACCTGCTCCCTCCGTAGAGGAGGCCAAACAACAAACACTGGGCTGAATAAACTTTCCACTGTACTCTCGCCATAAGGAGGGTGAGCTGTCAGCAGCACCGCTCAGCCACCGGCAGAACCCAGGGCTTGAAATGGTCAAACAGGCAGCACCAAGCTAGAGGGGCTGCACGTGGTGATTTGGGCTTAGCCTTTGGGTCTGGCTACCACAGATTTTCTCTTGCGTTATCAGAAGAGGGTGAACTGCCAAAAGCTTGGCAGCAGATAGGGACAAGTGCCATGCCAGACCTGGGGAAAACCCCGTGCTCGTAGAAGCAAGCCATTAGCCTCAGCTCCATTCTCTGACGTGCTTCACGGTCCCCACAGATCATTTTCTTTGACAACACTTCTGGAGGACGAGGCTTGCTCTGTAGGTTGAGCAATCCGCGTTTTGCTGAGGCAGTGGTTCTCGTGATCAAATGTGAGCAGTGACTGCAGCTGTTTAATATAAATTCAAGGTGGGAGCTGTGTTCTGGGGCCTGCCGCTGCCTGTCGTACGCTGCCACATTGTTCTCCTGAGGTGGGATTCACTGTGCCTACTGTTTACCAGCTGAAAATTAAGCACCTTCAATTGAGCTGGTTGAAAATTAGGCAGTCAAACACCTGCAGCCATTGTCTACTGCTCCAGACAAAGGGGAGCATTGAGCATTGCCACAACATGATTCATCCCAACCCTCTAGAAATTAAGCTGAGTTACTTCATGGAAGTGCCCATCTCTGTTGACTATGGAGGGAGCTGGGATGGCTGGGGGAGAATTCAGAGCCACTGTTCAGATGTCTGCTGTTGGGTGAACCCCACTGTTGGCTCACTTTTAGTGACCACAGTTAGTGCCAGGTATGGATGAGAAAAGGAATGGGGGAGGGTTAAAAGGATCAAATCCAGCTTTTTTTTTTTTTTCATCTTTTTTTCTTGCACCTGATATTTAATCAAAAATCCTAAGAGTCCTATGGCAACAAGATAGGGATGGAGATAGAGGCAGAGAAAGAGGAGAAATAGAAACAGGGATGGCTGCTGATTGACACTGACAACAAACAAGAGGTGTGGTGCCTCAGATGCTACATTTTTTCAGGAAAGAAGCTAAAATAAACAAAACCAGTTTTCCTTGGATTCCTCTGCAACACAGACATCTAAACGGTGTGGGGGCCAGCAGCACCATCGTTTGGAAGAGAAATCCCTGTGAGAAGTAAAAGCTGAGCCCAAGCCAAGTGGGACCTGAAGGCTGGAAAGCTAAGGAACTGTTTTTCCCCTTATACCCGGCTGGGAGCCTGGCTAGAAATGTCGTGAAACCATTCATCCTACAAGTTATGTATATATGTATATGTATATGTATATGTACACGCATTTTATTTGACCTGGAAGTAAGTCAGTGTGTATTATAGGACTGCCGTGATCAGCTCCTATGGATGGCTCCTAAACTCAGGCACGGCTATACGGGGATAACTTGGGATGGCTGCTTGGCTGACCTTGGGGAGCTACCACCCTGCAAATCATCTCAGCCCCAAACTGCCAATGGGTGGCGGAGGCTGGAAGGGCACCGAGGGCCTCCTCACTCCTCCTCAGCAGCAGTGGGAGCAGGCAGGGACAGTAGGGGCAGAGCAGCTGCCCCAGAGCCATTACACTAAGCTCAGACCCTGAGACAAACAGGGGCGGCCCAAGAGGGCCGTGTAGCGAGAAGGAAGTATTATTTAACGTGCATTGTGTTGGGAAGCGAAAACAAGGATCCTGACGCCCAGCCAAGTCCCTTGGCCTCTAATTTTTTTTCTTGCTTTTTTTTTTTTTTTCTTTTCTTTTCTTCTGGGCAATTGTTCTAGTTAGACCTATTTTTTTTTTTTTTTAATAATAATTATTTTGTTTTGTTTTGTTTGCTTTGGTGTTTCTGGAGCTGACAATGCGCGGGGGTGATTGCTCAGCGCGCTTCCTGTGTTCTGGCATGGGGGCTGCTCGAGTGCTTGGCAGCGCTCCCCACCTGCCACCGTCACCGCCGCTGCCACCGTCACCACCGATGCCGCCGTCACCACCAGTGCACGGGTTACACCAGGGGGACGCGGGGCTTTCTCTTGGCCCAGTGGCACGGGGCAGAGGGGAGCGGCGGGCAGCGGTGTGAGTCAGTGTGGAAAGGCTGCACGCATTTCTGCTGGCTGACTCACCGGCCCTGAGGAAAGAGAAAAAAAAAATAAATTAAAAAAATAAAATAATAAAAGAAAAGAAAATTCCAGCCAGATTCTTTCGGGGAGGTAAACAAGGTCAGGCAGTGCGACCAGATCCTGTTTACCTGTGAAAGGACAGATTTATGGAGCCTGCACTGCAAGCGGGACGTGTCCGTGTGGCTGGGGGCACCCACACAGAAGCTGCCAGTCCGTTTTACTTGAAGTGAGATGACTCCGGCACGGAGTTAAATCCCCACATTTTGGATTCTCCTGTCTGCTGTGATGCCTGACAGCAGCCCCCGTGTGCTGAGGCTCCTGTGCAGCTCCCACTCTTGCTCCTCACACCAAAGCCCCGGCGGCCCATCAGCCCCTCCAGACGCTGACTGAGTGTTTTTTCCTGATAGTGAGCTGTGTGTGAGTGGATGTTGCTTGGATGAATATCCTGTTCTTGTGACAAGGACAGGGACACGAAGGGGGGGGTGAGGGGGGGAGGGGGCATGGGGATGGCGTGCCAGGATTTTGCATTCCTAGCATTCCTGCTTTGGCTGGGAATGGGAACGCTGCAGAACAGCCTGGTGCTGAGGAGCGGGCACCCACCTCCATGTCACAGAATCATTAAGGTTAGAAAGATCACTAAGATCACCTGGTCCAACCTCCAGCCTATCCCCACCATGCCCACTGACTATGTCCTTCAGTGCCACATCCACACGGTTCTGGGACATCTCTGGGGTCGGTGACTCCACCACCTCCCTGGGCAGCCTGTGCCACTGCAGCACCGTTCTTTTGGAGAATTGTAGAGAATTTGTAGAAAGCAATGACGTCTCCCTTGAACTCCTCTTCTCCATACTGAACAGCCCCAGTTCCCTCAGCCACTCTCGGTCAGACTTGTTCTCCAGAACCCTTACAACTCCATTGCTCTTCTCTGGACACACTCTTCTTGCAGTGAGGGGCCAAAACTGAACACAGTCCTCAAAGTGTTGCTTCACCAGTGCTGAGTACGTAGGTGCCCAATGGGACAAGCCTCAAGGTCTTCTCCTTTGCTCTCTGCTTCTCCAGGAGCCCTCAAGTCCACCCAGCATGGCCCCATATGGGAGTGCATAGGGCTGCAGGGGCCCACCAAGTCCCCATGTCCTGCCCTTAGCCAAGTTGTACAGCAGGGGCTTAGTGCATAGACACAACATTCACGGGTTTCACGGGTTGAGAAATCTTCACTCTCCTCACCACTGGGCAGCTCTGCTTGGGGCAATAGGATTAGAACACACCATGTCTGGGAAAGCTCTCTGTTTAATGTGGTATAGTATTTAGCACTCAATAAGCATTTACCTCTTCCCCCCCCCCCCCTTTTTTTTTTTCTTTTTTTTTTCTTTTTTTTCCCCTTTATTCATTGACAGAACAAACCAAACAGGGACAAAGCGGCATTGCAGTGGTCTTCCCTCACAGTCACAGTGAGGTGCTGGGTTCTCCAACACCATGCTGGGGTTTGGTGGCTTTCTCAGTGAAATGCACGCATTGTACCCTGTGTGCTCCAGCCATGCTTTGCACACATGTGCTATTGGAAGGGGAAGGGACAGGCAGGAAAGGAGACGATGCCTCTGGTCACATGCAGAAGCCAGGTTTTGAGGAATTGAAAGAGTGTTATAACTGCAAGATTTCAAAAAATATATACATAATAATATCCGGAAAAGGACACCAAGCATGCTTCTGCCTTTGAGGAAGCAACAGTGTGCCCCAGTTCTAGGAAAGCTCTTGAGGGAGCCCCAGTGATGCTGTCCTTGTGAGACAGGCAAATCCTGAGCTCCCTAGAGCCTTAAGCATGAAGCTCTGGGTGCACAAGGACTCCAGCCTTGCCACAGGCCCTTGGGGTGGGAAAACCCCTCCGAGCACCCACTGTGTCCCTGAGCACTGCAGCGGGGATGACTAAAGCCATTAGGTCACCAACATGAGTTGCTTCCTTTTTTGGTCAAAGTCAAGTGTCAGAATCACAGGTTTCCTCTTTCCTTAGAACTGGGTTTTCTCGATACCACAAATCCTTCTCGCAAGGCTAAAATTAAATGTCTGAAAGCACATGCACAGTGTTGCAATCTCACCGCTCTGCTCGCTGCACTGTGTAATGCATGAGCAGGGGAACAAACAATAGAGGTTGGAAATAGCCAGGATGGAGATTTCCTCTTTCAGATGCAGAATTGTTTCCTCGACTGGTGCGTGCATAATCCAGGTGGCAAAATGCTTGCCTTCACTGGGCTTCCTGGCAAGCAAGGGGGATCTCTGGGCAAAAGGTAGAAATGAGTCGGAGAAGAAGTCCCCCAAAAGCAGCTCCCACCCTACTTGAGGTTCACTGCTCCATTGCAGGCTCACTGTAGCTGTTTCTTGCAACTCCTCCCCAACACTCTGCGTTCATTTTGCAGACCCATGGATGGGTGGGTGCTGTTGCAGCTCTGGTAGTGGACTATAGATGCCCATGACTAGAGCACATCTTCTGGTGGCTCCTTCTTGGCCACAGGCTTTGAAACTTAAGTAAATAAAGGACCGCAGCAATAGGTTGCAGCTCAGCTGGTGGAACTATCCATGGAAAAGGGAAAATGCGTGTCATGGGGGAAAAGTGCAGATCCTGTTCAGCTGCTCCCTTCTGTTTTGTTTAATGCACTTGGAGGTGGCTGTGCTGAGAAAATCCTTTATTTGGTTACAGCGCTGTTCACAGCAGCTAGGGGAGCATCATCCGTGCCAAACCCCAGTGCCAGGACTCAGGTCCAGGTTCAGCCCTGCTGATGAGAGCTGCACCAGGTAGTTGATGAGCCCGTAACAAAGTTGAGGGACATTCTGATGAGACCCATCCCTCCCTTGGGAGAAAGCTTATGGCAGAGGTCTCTGATCCTGACCTTTGTGGACCTCATCTGGGTTTGTGCATCCTTTGGGAGCACAGATTTGGTCTGGCCCAAGCCATGCTGCCATGTCCCCACACAGCCCCAGGGCTGCTGCTCCCGTACTGTGCTTCTTGGCTGCTTCACATTTTCCAGGGCCAGCTGTGCTCCCATCACCATGTGTTGTTCACAGCCCCCAGGTTTATGGGACACCAGGGAGGCCTCCTTTTCCTCCCGGCCCCCCAGCACATGATTTTTGTTTTTCTTCTTGATTAGCGGAAAAAATTCCTAAATCCATTGCAGGGAAGGAAGGTCTTTTCTCTCTTTCTCTCTCTTTGGTCAATCAGACAGATACAAACAGTTTCCATCACGGCCATGAAACACTTTTTCCACCAAAATAACACCTCTGCAGGCTTTAAAGGCACAGGTCCCCCTGCAGGCTCCACCTGGGGGATGCATGCTGCAGTTCATCCATCATCACACTCTGCTCTGACCCCAGGCATAGATGCTCACAGAGTCATAGAATGGCATGGGTTGGAAGGAACCTCAAAGATCATCCATTTCCAGTCTCCTGCTACAAGCAGGGCTGCCAATCACTAAATCAGGCACTGGATCAGGTTGCTCAGGGCCCCATCCAACCTGGCCTTGAACGCCTCTCCTCCTCTTTACTCCTGCAGCAGAACCCTCCAAGCCAGGCTGTTTGGGGCATGGAGCTGCGGTTCAGTGACTGCAGTGGCTGCAGGTCAGCAGATTTGGGAACCTAGGAGTTTCCCAAGCTGCTCGGCATCCCCAGACTGAGCGTGCTGCCTCTTGGCTTTTGCAGTGCGTGCAGAAAAACTCACAGCAAGCATTTCAACATTGACTGTCAAGCCACAAGCCTCCCTCCTCCTTACTTTTGGGTCACTGCTTAATTGTTTGCAAACAGTTTTTTGGCTGAGTCGGTAATTCCAACAGGCTGTGTTTTCCAAGCCTATTCTGCTCCCAAAACCCTGGCATCCCACTTGGATTCTGGGGCCCTGGGCTTCCTCGTTCCGCTAATCCCAAGATGAAAGGTGGAAGCAGCCGAGGCTATTTGGCTCCTTCCCGATGCTTTTTAAGAGGGGAAATTCCCAGGTCTGCAACATTTTTGCTTGGTCACAGCAGATTACAGTTCAGGGGGGATGCAGCTCTGCTTGGTCACAGGCTGTGTGAAGGCGAGCCGTGAACAGCTGCATCACTTTGAGAAGAGCTTTGTGGGCTCTTTTTTCCTAAGCAGATTTTAATTCTTCAAATTTTCCTTTCTCTGTGTGCCCTGCTTGGCACAGCCAGCTCCTCCACCCCCAGGACCCACCAGGTTCTTGTGCATGGACAGCACAATGGGGCCACTATGGGATGCATCTCCTCTCCCCTCCGTGTCCTGCTTTGCCTTGGTGTCCTATGGGTTGTGTCCTATCTCCCTGCCATGTCCTGTCCCACGTGGGTCTGGTGTCACTATGGGAGCTACAAGTGTGGCTTTGAGATTCCACCTGCCTGGAGGGAGGGAATGCATCTCCCAAACCTGAACCTAAAACCTAGACCCAAACTGAAACCCAAACCCAAACTCATACTCAAACACAAACTCAAACCCAGACTCAAACTCAAACCCAGCAGGCGGCCGTGCCAGCCTTGCACCTACTGACTGTGCAACACTCCCTTGCTTGAGGGAACAGGAAAGGCAGCAGCCCTTCTGAAGAAGGGAAGGACTGACGGCGTCTAGACGGTGTGACTAAGGGGGGACCTGGCTGAATGTTTGCACAGCTTTGAAGAGCATAAACACCGTCCCAGCTCCTTCAAAGCAGAGGAATCCGGCGCTGCGATGAAAGCACGCAGGGAAATTCTGGCTGTGCCTCTGAGTGGAGCCGCTAACGAGAAGGGGACCCTCAACAAGAAATCCCCAGGGCCTGACTCATTTTGGAGAAGACCATGAGCTGGTAAAGGTGCTGCGGGCAGGTGCATGCCAAGCTGCCCTTATGGGAGCGAGCAGGACTTTCCCTGCAGCGCTCACTCTGTGCTGCAGCCTGGGTGTAAGTATTCTGAAAATGAAACAGGAGGAGCTGGGAATCCCGCTGTGCCCGACCTTGAGCTGTGTGTACCTCTGCTGAATTTCCTTCAGCTCCCAAGAGAAAGAGAAAATGTTCTTTGAGAGGTTTGGTTGGCTTTCTGTTTTCTTTTTTTTTTTTTTCTTTCTTTCTTTTTCTTACAACTTTAAATACAGTAATGAATATAAATTAATCTTACATTAAAAAAAAAGCAAAAAAAAATTAAAATAAAATAAAGCCTCACCATCTTTACAAACTGAAGGAAACATTTTGGAAGAGGAAAGCGAAGCGCCTTAAGACTTGAGGGCTGGGGGCTGAGCCCATATGCAACCTGAGAAGCCCCACACTGTGGCTTCGCCCCCATCCCCAGCTTCCCTGGGGCTTTGCTAGATGACTCCATGCATGATGCTGCCAGGTTGGAGCAGGAGTGCCCAAGTCCTGCAGTAGGAATTCCCATTTTGGATGGAGGTGATGAAGGGGTGTACAGCTAGCTCCCTGCAGGAGCCTGTAACATCCAACGGGTAAAATCCTGATGGAGTTTAAGAGGGGAAAAAAAAAAAGACAGGAGAGCTGGGGACCAATGAAGGCACAGTGTGCAGGACACCCACGAAGGGGTTAAAGAGCCCAGGGGAATGACATGATTCTGCTTTCGGGACCACAGAGCAGGCGAGGACAGCTTGATGAAATTAAGTCATGCTTCTAAGTTTGGCTGTTGTTCATCGCCTTGCCCTGCCGCTTCGCCTCCTGCGAGAAAGCGGTACTGGGTGTTGGTGGAAAGGGAGAGAAAAGAGCACCCGAGGCGGAGAGCTGTGGGCAGGGATCTGCCTGCCTCGGCTCCAACCTCGCAGGCACCGAGCAGTGCAGTGCCAACCAAAGGATCCGCCAGGGACGTGCACCTCCAAACCGCCTGCCGCCGGGAATGAAATCCATTTAAGAACATATATATATATATTTATATATGTATGTATAAATACGCACGCACACGCACACACACGTATACATATACACACAGAGACACGTGCACACATACAGAGCCAATTTAAAAAATACTCTGAGTCCGAGCCTGGAAAGTTGAGTTCTCCACCAGCATGTGCAAAGACAGCTCCTCGGCAGGGCCAGGGCACAGGGACGGCTCTGCCACCAGCTGCTCCTTCCCCTCGGTCCGAACACCTTCCAGTCAGCACCAGGAGCAGGAGGGAAAAGGGGGGGGAATGGCATTTGGCTTCTTGGTTTTCATTTTGCTTTGTTTTTCTTCTGTTCCCCGAGATGTCGTATATTTCAGTGGTTTTGGTTTTTCTTTTTAAAATAAAATATACACACGCACGTTAAAAATATATCTCTGTCCAGGTAGGGCGGTCAAGGTCCGTATAGTGCATTTTCCATCATGGGATGCCGCCCGCAGTCTGAGATATGCCTGTTTCAAATCGCAGGTCCAGTGCAAGTGCTGATCTCAGCCGGGCCCCGGCCATACAGAAACACATGGGGAAGGAAGAAAATGCCCCTTCCTCCCTCAGTCCATTCATTTTCCTCCTCCCTGCAGTAAGGATTTGGCCCCACTCTCCTTTTCACATTTTCCATCCTGTCCACCTGAGCAGGGAGGGTATTGTCCTGTCCTCGTTGTGTGTTGGGGGGTTCACGGTTTTGTTTCTACTTTGTTCTTTTCTCATAGGTATATATATATATAAGCTGTGTTTGTCTTTTTTGCTTTTATTTTTTTTTTGGTTGGTTTTTTGTTTTTTGTTTTTTTTTTGTAAAACATTAAAATGTTAATAAATGAAAGAAGGGAGAGGCTTCGGTGGGAGAAGGTCCACTGCTGGAAAGGGAAGCACCATTTGCCGCCTGAATCAGTCGTTGAGGCAGACTGGCAAAAAGGAAAAGTTATCACTCCAAGGACCCCATGGGGGCAATACAGCAAATATATTAAATAAACCTGGAAGGCAAACAAAAACAGGCACTGCATTAGGATAAAGAAGCATAGAATCATTAAGGTTGAAAAAGACATCTAAGATCACCTGGGCCAACCACCAGCCCATCCCCACCATGCCCGCTGACCATGTCTCAGTGCCACATCCACGTGGCTCTGGAACACCTCCAGAGACGGTATCTCCCTCACCTCCCTGGGCAGACTATAACCATCTGCTCTCCTCCTCTCCCTTATTCTCCTCCGGAAATGTTCAAGTACCAAACAGAAGAGCTCAGGAAGGCTTTTGACCTGCTCTATATTTCCTCCTAGATAGCTCAAGCCAGAGCTGAGATTTGCATGGGTTTGCATCATTTGGACACTGGGAACCTAGGATAAGCAGAGCCATGGTGGTGCTCAGCATGGGAATGTCAATCCCAGGATGCTGCCTGGCTCCCCTTGTCCCCTAATCCTGCGAGTCATTGTCCCCCTGTCCTGAGGGAGGCATGGCCCAGGCTCCTCCGAGTAGCTGTGGCAGGGCAAAATTCTTCTGATGACGAGGGAATTACTCCTGTTTACACAAGTCAGAGAGAGAAGAATCAGGCCTTGGACTGACAAAGTCCAGATCTATTGCCTGAGATTCCAGCTCTTCTTTCCCTGGTGTGACCTCTCTCATGAACACAGGCTTCCCGCTAGGAGAGGGATGAACCAAGCGTTTTGCTGCTTTGGAGTCTTTCTGCCAACTCAACTAATGAAATGAAAGGAAAAGGGATCCCCAGAGCAACATTAATTCTCTTCTTTCAACAGAGAATCAATAGAGAAAGGAGAACAGGAGCTGTTCCACAGAAGAGATGAATAACACAGATCCCACGGGAATTTAGGTGTGGAGAGAAGTCAGGCTTGCTGTCTGCTTTTAAGGGAGGCAAAGGGGAGGCTGAAGCCCAAGTGCCATAAAGGCATACATGAGACGTGTGCATTGGACTTTTCCCACGCTCGGGTCCTGATGCATCCCCATGCTGAGTTGCTGTTGGTACTGAGAGAATGCTCCAAAGCATCAGGACAGAACCCCAACCCAGGGAAAAGCAACTTGCTGTCACCTGCCTTGTGCTCTCTCTCTCCTGCCAGCACTTCTATGCTATGAGGATTTCTTTCAGCACTTTCTTATCATTGACATGCTTGTATTTCTTGTGTTTTCTCTTCTGTGCTGGCGGCCGGCGTACCCGCTTCCTCTGGGAGACGGCGGCTGTGGTGAACGATGGCAACAAGCCTGCCAAAAGAGAGGGGAGAGCATACAGCAAGGGGAAGCTGGGTCACGCTGGAGTGCCTTTCCCCACACATTGTCCCACCTCCTGCCATGAGCAGGGCTGCCACCCCCCAGCTCACGCTGCCCACAGTCCCATCCAACCTTGAACCTCCAGGGACAGGGCAGCACAGCTTCTCTGGGCAGTTGTGCCACTGTCTCACCACCCAGCAGAGAGCTTGTTTATCTCCCCCCAGCCTCCCCTTGCACTATAAAGGCCAAGATCCTTACGCCTGTGCTCACGGGGTGCTGGCCGGCTGCTCCTGGGGGGTGGCCGGGACACTGCTTCACATCGGCACTGCACATGGTCCTCCAAAGGCACGACAACTTTTTTGAATACTGGCTTCTTCTGGACAAACTCGATCTTGTTCACCTGTTGGAAGACAGATGCGGCCAAAAGATGAACATAGCTGTAGCTCCCACTCTGCAAAAATAATCAGTGTCTGTGCACTTATGCATTGGCTCTCTTCCTGAAGGGTCAGAAGGCAGTGTGGAGTGCACAGTTTCAGGCCAGGGGTAGCGTATACGGAGCTAATTTTGCACACACCAGCAGGGCAGTGCTAAACTTGGATTTGACTGCTTGTTTCCCCCATTCCTAGCTTGTCTCTGCCGCTGGTGAGGAGAAAGATGAGTGGCCGACCATATGCAGAAGCTGTTTGTACAGCCAGGATGATGTGCCCCTGGGGGCAACCAGAATTAATCGCTGTAGGATCCCACAGGAAGGGCAGAAGGAAAACAGCTTGTGCTCGATGTGAGCAGACATGGCCTCACCAGGCCTGTCTGAATCTGTCTGCAGCTCTTTAATAACTCATGGGGCTGAAGCCCTTGCTTTCTGTTGAAGGCGGTGCTCTGGAAATTCCCTCCAACTCTCCACCAGTGCTGACTCAGGGAAGGCTCACACTGCATCCCACCACAGCCTGGGGTCCTCCCACTCTGGGCCTGACCCCATTCAGCTTATCTGACAAGCCCACAGTCCCTAAGTGCTCTGCAGCTATAAATACTCGCTTGTGGGATTGAATTCCTCCAAACCCACTGCCCCCAGCAGCATCCCTGGGGCAGCACCGCAGTGGCCACGCTGTTTATCTTTCCTTGAAAGCCCACTCCGCACTTCAGACCACACGCTGCTCGCTAGACAAACACTTCCAGCCAAACAATAGTGAGACCTCTGTCCTCAAAGAAACCATTTCCAGGTCACTTTTTGTGGCTGGCTTTTGACCTCTCACTTGCTTTTTCCACAAAAACAACTCCTGCACAACCCCCCCCCCCCCCCCCCCCCTCCTTTTCCCTCATTTCAGCCTGGCTTTTCTGAGAAAGGAATTTCCTGATGAACAGAGCTGCCTGAACGCAACCTTTCCCAGTCAACCTCTGCCTGGGGGAGTCTCTCAGGACTCAGGCAGAGGATTAATGCGGGATGAGTATTATTTTTAAAAAAGCAGTCTGGGAGGAAGCTGTGAGAAGATTGCTATTAGCAGAGAGGCGGGCAGAGGGGTGAGCCGTTAGGTGTCTGTTTGCTTCTGGACTGGCTCAGGAGGTAACTGTGGGGCTGGCAAAGAGGAGAAGCTCCTGCAGCACCTGCGGCAGCTGTGGGATGGAACCTTGACACCATCAAGCCTTCCTCTTTCTGCTCTGAAGAGAGTTTCTGCAATGAAAGTTTCCTGGTTTACTTGAATTCATCATTTGAATTGGAAGGAACCCTTAAAGGCCATGTGGTCCAACTCCCCTGCAATGAAGAGGGATGCCCACAGCTAGATCAAGTGCTCAGAGCCCCTCCAGCCTGACCTTGGATGTCTCTAGAGACAGGACATCCACAGCTTCTCTGGGCAACCTGAGTGCCTCACCTCTGCATCATCCTGGTCCTGCTCTAACACAGAAGAGAGGCAACCTCAAGATATAGAAATAGCAAGGGAACACTGCTGCGGTGATAGTTCCCAGCTGCTGGACAGCAAAAGCAAGGCCATCACAGTGCCAGAGCTTGCAGCACTGTGTGCGTCATGCAGGAACACATGACCATAAAGAGAGTGTCAGGGAGCAGGCAGCTATGTGAGACTTGCACGAGGGTTTGGAATTTAGGGGGCCATGTCTGCCTTACCTGGACGTGCCGGACGCGAATCTGCATGGGGCGACACTGCACGTTGCGGTTGTTGCAGCAGCCGGAGCACCGCTGCACCTCCACGCAGGGCGGCCACACCACGAAGTTGGCGTTGGTGCTGTCCACCATGTCGCGGGAGATCTCAAAGACCACCGTCCGTGTCTTGCACTCGGCGAGGACAGCTGGCTCTGCTGCTGCCAGAGCATCTGCAGAGGCCGAGAGGAGGAGGGAGAATGAAACGGGATGCGCAACTGTCACCAACCTACTGCAGACATCGGTGAGGAGAAGAACAGACTCCACGTGGCTTTGCCACATGCACGTGCTCTTCTCCTTTTCTGACCCACCCAACTCCCTGATGGACATGGTTCTTCCATGTGTACTTTAATCTGTACCCCAGCACGCACCCCACACTCACCAAGGCTTCGCCTCTCTCGAGCCAGGGACACATGGTATTGGCTGGGCTGAGTTGAGTTCAGGTCCAGGATGGAGCTGTCCTCCTCTGTAAAGGGAAGGAGAAAGCTAGTAGCAGTGGGTAGGGGCAGGAGAAGAATCATAGAGCCATAGAATCATAGAATCATTAAGGTTGGAAAGATCACTGCTGTCATCTAGTCCAACCATCAGGCACTCGTACTCTGCCCACCCAGCACAGTGGAGAGGTGTGGGATAAGAGATAAGCCAAGGCCCTGGTGTATCATGTGCGTGTAAATCTGCATCAAGGTCACAGCTGTGACCTGGAGCGGGAGAGGAGCAGCCAAGATGTTCAGACTGTCCTTCTGCAACCAGCACGTGGTCAGTAGGTCCACAGCCCAGCTTAAGAGTCTCTAGGCTAGAGTCAGTTTGATAGCAGAACATGAAAGTGAAGCTAAAATGGCTGTTTTTCCCCTCTACTGCTCTACGGTAAACTGCAGGAGCTGGATGGAAGTAGCTCTGTCAGTGACGGGGGAGGAAGGCAGATAGCATTCAGCCTGGCCCTGATCAGGGCTCTCCCACCCCTCCACTTTTTCCCATAGGAAGTGCTGAATAGAGAAATGCCCATAATCCCTACGGAGAACTCCAGCACACAGCCCCTCCTGAGCTGTGGACAATGGCCGTGCTCAGAGATAGCTCCCACCCGGCCATGGCTCTTTCCTTCTCTGGCCTGCTTTAGCAGCTGAAGGAAGCCGAATAGACGTCAGCATCAAGGGAGCAATACAGGGGATCTGGGGCCAGTGGAAGATATCTGTTTATCAGATATGTGCTGGAGCAGACTTCCCATACCCATGACATCCCATCCCTCTTCCTCAATGCTATCTGAGTGCAGCCTTCCCAGTAGGGATGTTGCTCTCTGCTCAGCTCTGAAGCAACTACTGAAGGATTTGGGGAATGTGCACAGAGGCTGTATTCACGAGGAGGAACTGTGTCTGTTTAGCCAACATCTGTACATGAGGCCAACTCCCTTTGGAGCGTCTGGAGAGGTGTGGTCATTTCTGGGACACCATTCATCTCATCTAGAGGCAGACATGCAGAATCTGATGGGTCATGCTCTAGGAGGACCTGCAGCTCTCCAAGTGCCACAGAGGGTGTTTGGGTGACCGGCTTAAGTGGCCACATCTAGCCAGTAGACAGTCATAATTAAGGGAGATGACTCCCACGCAACACACCTCAGTTGCTGGGTCTGTGGGAGTGTTTAAGGTCAGAAGAGCAACATCTCAGTCCACTTGACTCATGATGCTGTCTCTCTGTGTCCCTATCCTCCATGCCAGGGACCTCAAGTGAAACTGATGACTCCAGGCTCTCTAGCCTGCTCTGTACCCTTTTGCCCTCCAAGCCAGCAAGAGACAGCTCACTGTATTTCTCAGCCTTGAAGGCAGCTGGCGGCTGTGATAGAGATGTATCTGTTCCTTGGGCACTGGGAGATGACAGACTGCACGCATCTCCCCACCCCTCCATCCTGCATTTCATCCAGAGAGGGTGGGGGCTGCCTTTTGCGCAAAAGTTAAGCTGATGAGAGGAGAGGGAGGGAGAAAAATAGCAACAACTGTTGACTCGAAACAAATCTCCTATTGAAAAAGCGAGTCCCTCCCTCTTCAGGTTGTCCTTCTACACGCTGGGCCGGCACCGAAGAGGCTCGGGGCGGGAGGGGGGGACCAGCCTGAGACAATCAACTCGGAGGGGCTAATTTTGGAAGTTGCCCCATTGTGCGGCTGGTGGATGAGGAGGAGGGAACGGGCGAGGGCAGGGAGCGGCCGTGGCGGTGGTGGGGAGCCTCGTCGCCTCTTTCTAAGGCAAACAATAGCAGAACGCAGCTGGTGCCCTCCCCCTCGCGTTCCCCCCCCCTGCCCCTCTAGGGCCGTTTTGAAAGGCAGCGGGAATGCTTTTGAGACTGCGCCAGTGGTTGGACTGGCATAGGAAACAAAAGCAGGAAATTCTGTTCCCCCGTAGATAGTGTCTCGGCAAGGATTACAAAGCTGCAAACAGACAAAACACGAGAGAGAAGGCGAGCTGGGGGGGCCGGGGGACGACAGGCAGGAGCAGGGTTAGAATAGAAAGGAATTTGCTCTGAAGAGACCGTTTATAAATAAATTCCTGGGCCAGCCCAGCCGCCGTGGCGCGTGCTCCAATTCCCACACGTGCCGACCCCTGTGCGCTCCACCGCTCTGCGCCAAGTGACCCCACGGCACTGCAGCCCCCGGAGCTCTTATCTGGGGGCAGGAGGTGAGGCAGGGTTACCCCGGCCAACCCGACTTCGTCCCCAGGCACGTGGCTTCTCCCACAAGCTCAAGCAGAGAATCGCTCAGCCCTCTTCTCCTGTCTTTCTCTACCTCCTAACTTGACCCTTGGCCAGCTCGAGCCCTGCTGCCTGTGCACCTTGCAGGGTGAGAAGTGTTGGCTCCTGTTCCAAGTACTCCCCTTGCCCATCTCCTATCATTTTTATAGGCCAGGCTGGTTTGGAGATCCGCAGAGGCATCTACTTGCCTAACTCCCATAGGTCTTGGGGGGACTGGGTGTGTAAATGCCCAGGGATCGGATCCTGAGTGGTTATAAGGAATCATAAAATCATAGAATCTCAGAGTTGTGGAATCACAGAATCGTAGAATAGCTTGGATTGGAAGGGACCTCAGAGATCATCAGCTTCCAATCCCCTGACATGGGCATGCTCCTGGATGCTACGTTGGTAGTGGGGTCTGCTGGGAGTGCATATGGTGGACGGTGGATTGCCCCCTCCCTTCTCCCCAGAGAGCGAAGAAAATAGAGAGGAGTGTTTGGTGAAGAAGAGATTTACCTACGGAGTCTATCCGCAGGGCACGCTGGAGGTCACTGATGGAGCGCACGGAGCTGCCACCTAAAATCTCATAAATATCTTCGGGTATGGGGTCCCCCTGCCACATGACAAGAAAAAAAAAAAAAGAAAAGGAGGAAAATGGGCATTAGAGAGGTGATGTGAGAATGCTGCATCATGGAGCGTGGGGAATTGAAGGAGAGTGGGGGAAGGCAGTCAGTAATGCTTCCTCCTCCGGTACCGTACGACTTCTCCAGGTGGCCCCTCATTCCTGCTGCCTGCAGTACAGGCGTTTTAACAGACTTCCCTTACGCTATCAGATAAAACCTTCCCAATATTTCCCTCTGTTATGAAACTCCCTCGCAGGCTTTGTGAGATTATCGGGTGTATGTGCGTGTGCGCGCGCGTGTTTTCAAACCACAGCGGCCCAATTATATCCACCATTTGCATACTCTTAAAAAACAGAGCTGGGGGGGTTAGGGGGAGAGGCAGATGGACCTTTGCGGCAAACTGCAACTGCAGTTTGGTGGGGTGGGCAGAGGTGCTGATCTGGGACGTCACTGGGTGCCGGTGACAACAACCTGAAGTCACCAGGCCTGTAGGCATTGTATGGTAGACCTTCAGGCAGGTGCAACGCTATCAATCTCTTGGGAACCTTACACAACCTTGAATGGGTCCCGTTGGCAGCACGCAACGCAACAACAAAGGAGTGGTGTGGGAAAGCAAGCACTGATTGAAACCTACTTCCGAAAGAGGAGAAAAAAGAGAGGAGGAAAGTGCTGGCCGGAGTGTTTGCTTAGCTCCTAGCTTTCTCCATTCAGAGCTACTCATGCGGAAAAGCGGCTCTTTCAGCAGGGTGCTGGATGCCGCTGGAGGCACAGCCCGGCCCTGTGCCCTGTAACTGAGAGCAGAGCTTGGCTCGTGCGCCTGCGAAGCATCACGATTTTCATGTGGGCTTTTATGGGCGGTCAGTGGCACGTGTGTGGTCTCTCCTGTGTAGTGCTGCTCCTTGCCTGCACGGGTTCAGGGCAGAACGTTTCCTTTCTGCTTGGGGAAAAGCAGCGGGTGGGTGGCACAGTCCCAAACATGTGGGTCCTTTGGCCACCCACCCACCACTTCTACTGATGGAGGAGTGGGAGTGCTCCCATCCCCCTGAGCGGGTGCTCCATGTGGTGGCTGAATGCTGTGAGACAGAATCCTCCTGGGACAGATGTTAGGTGCACAGCTGGACCTGCTAGTCAGAGCCCCTTGAGCCCTGCACGCATGAGCCCCAACACAAGCAGAAGCAGTGCAGGGTGTCCTCCTCAAGCCTCTGTGCCCCCCTCTGTCCCTGTCACATCTCACAGCAGGTCTGGATGCAGATTCCAGAGCCCCAGGCATCACTTCCTGAGCCTCAGTGATGGATGCACACTGAGAGAGTGACTCACATCATTCAGGGATCACTGAATCGCTGCGCAATGAAGATGCCTTCTGACAACCCCATGGTGTGAGGACCAGCAGCCCAGCAATGAGAGCTCTGGGGCACCTCCCCACCCTGCACCATGCACAGCGCAGAGCGGTCATCTGCAATTCCCAGCACCAGGTGGTGAAATGCTTTTTAGCGCTTGCACCTGTCAGCTGAGAGCATTTGTGCACAAACTCTGCTGTGCACGGATGCCTCTGCTCCTTCCTGATACTTAATACGTGTAGGAAATGGGACTTTTATTTTAGACTCTGCCACCCGCTGGGGGAGAGAGCGTCGGCAGGTGTGACAAGGTTGGGTGTCACCTTGCTGCTGCCTCCTGAGCCCAACCTAGCGCTGCACACCTAGGGGTACCTGGTGGGGAGGTTTTGGGCTCCAGCTCCACCTGATCCCGTGGGGTCGGGAGGTGGGGAGCAGTGCAGGAGGAGGGATCCCCGGCAGCGCAGCTCAAGCAGCTGGTGCTTTTCCTGCTTAGCAGCTCCTCGGAGTTGTTTGTCTAACACAGGTTAACAATCTCCCTTTTTTAACTGCGCGGCAGATCAAAGAAGACTTTTGTCTCAATGGACTCCTGGCTGGCTGTCAAGTGCCCCAAGGCCTGGCCCCATATTCCTGCATGGCCGCTGAATTCCTAGAAGAAAGCAAGTTTGTTTTTCCCTCCCTCTCTCTGCCCCCAGTGCCTGGCTCTCCCCCGAACTACACCTGCAGAGACATCCCCTCCCTTTCTCCCAGTGCCCTGCATGTCCTACAGCACAGCCACGGGCGGGTTGTGGGTGCAAGGACAGGTCCTCCTCCCAGGTCTCAGCAGCTCAAGTTGCTGTGAACCCACATGCACGCAACCACAACCTGGCTATGTCCTATGTCACTGTAAAATTGGCCTTGCCCCCAGCCCCATCACTTCTGGAGATCTCTACCAATGTAGAATTTTGAGCACCGGGGATGCTAAAAGGTCCAGTGTATGGCCAGGAACTGCTGAGTCCTGCCTGGTGGTGCAGCATCTCAGGAGAGGTGGTACGGAGGAGAGGATGAAGATTGTGCAACAGGGAGGGAAGGGAGACTCTCTGAGCCTGGAGAAAGAAGCTGAGGACATGCACAAGCTCTCTTTTTTGGGTGCTGTTTCTATACCCCCATGTGCTGGACTCAGGTAAGGGAACACCCAGCTGTCTTCTCCTCTGCCCAGTGGAGGGAACTTTCTGAGAATCTCCACGCTGACTATGCCAGGGATCATGGCAGCAGGGGACAGCCTTCATTGCAAGAACCACTTCACATGAGATCCTGCGATGGCACAAAGCATGCATACAACTTGCCTCCTGGCTATGAGCACTGGCTCACCCCTGGCATGGCATCCATCCATCCATCCATCCATCTATCCATCGCCATCTGCCTTATCTTTCAGTGTCCTTGTCACTACCTGATGCTTGGGATGAGCCCTGCCACTTTCCAGCAGGAAGAAGCACGGCAGAGCCCGAGCTACCGGTGAATGCTCAGCCGCACCCCATTCCTTGGGAATTCCAGAAAGCCCTGCCAACAGGGCTTCACCCAGGCAAAGCCACGCCTGGCTCAGCCCATCTCCGTAAATGTTGCAAGGCAGCTATTGCAGCCTGCAGGGCAAATGCAAATTGGTTCACATCTTCACTTTCCAACTGGCAAATATTTTCCCGCTGGGGCGCGTGCTCCCTCCCTCCCAAGGGGCTCCAGCTCCTAGTGGGTGTGATGGAAGAGGGAGAGGGGCTGGGGAGATCCCATCTCAATCTCTACTGCGCTGACCCTGGCAGGGCTGAGTGGGGGTGCAAGCCCCCTCTGGAGGGTGCTGACTGTCTGCAGCCTGGTCAGAGTCACACTGTGCTCCTGGTGCAGACAGAGGTGACATGCCACCCTCAAAGCAGATGTTGGACTGATAAGGCTCTGGCACAGGCTGCCCAGGGAGGTGGTGGGGTCACGGTCCCTGAAGGTGTTCCAGGACCATGTGGATGTGGCACTGAGGAGGTGGTCAGTGGGCACAGTGGGGATGGGCTGTTGTTTGGGCCAGGTGATCTCAGAGGTCTTTTCCAACTGTAATAATTCTGTGATTCTGCCTGCTCATGCAGTAGCAGTGTCAGTTCTCCAGTCATAAAATGATGAACATCACTGTTCCTCCTAAGAAACCCAGAACAGAACCAGAATTGCCAAGCCCTAACCCTGCAGAACAGAAGTGCCCTGGGATTGGGCACATCTGCCCTACCCCAGCACCAACCAGAGCTGATGTTTGGTATTGCATAGGAGAGCAAAATCTTAGCCACTCACACAGGAAATGTCATTCTCTGCCAAAAACAAACTTAACCACTGGGCAGCCCGCAGCTCTAGCTGCTTCCCTTTGTGGCTTGGGCAAAATGGGCCTGTGGGGTGGTGATGCCATGATCTGGTCCCTGCCACCCATTAACGGGACTGCCTGAAAATGGAGAAGGAAGAGACAGATACGATGCAGAGGGAGGAAAGTTGGGGTGGAAGATTTCCTCCCACAGCAGCTGAGCTGCTCATTGACACATGGCTTGGTTGTGTAGGGCTGCGGTGGGAACTCAGCACCGCATCTTTTTGATCCCTTCAGTCACAGAATTATTTACACCAGAAAAGACCTGTAATATCACCCAGTCCAGCCGTCAGCCCATCCCCACCGTGCCCACTGACCATATCCTCAGTGCCACATCCACATGGTTCTGAAACACCTCCAGGGACAGTGACTCGACTGCATCCCTGAGCAGCCTGTGCCACTGCAGCACCAAAATCCTACATGAGACTGAAGGACATAGCATGCTTTGGGGTCCCAGGGCTCCAGGTGCCAGGATACCCACAGGGCAGCCCCCTCCCAGCCCCAGCCCTGACCCATATTCCTGAGGAACTGGGGGAAAAAGCTCTGCAGACCTCACAGCCCTCAGGCACAGCCCTCCCCTATCCATGGCAGTATGACCAAGCTCCCCTCCCAGCTTTGCTCCTCCACCCACCCTCCCTACCTCCCCATCTCCCCCTCAGCTCCCCTCTATGGGACTCACCTCCAAACGGGCCAGGGGCAGAGAGAGGATAACGGCGAAGACCACGCCGAAATTCATGCCGGCTTCAGGCCCCGCCGGCTGCGGGCACATGGACGGAGAGTCCCGGGAGGGAAGCACTGGCAGCCAGCCTCAGGCAGCAAGCAGGCTGCCGGTCCCCATCGCCTCAGCACCGGGGGGTGCGGGGAGAAGGGCTGGGGGGCTCTGCTATCTCATAGGGTGGGTGGGGAGAAGCCCCTCTGAGCACCGGGCATCCAGCTATATGTTCCAATAAGTGGATCCTTAGCAGGTGGTCCGCGTGCTATTTTCCCTCACGGTCTTTTTGCTTTCTTAAATGCATATGTATTGAAAAAGAAGAGCTTTTAGGAATGGATAGCAATGTTCTTGGAAAAAAAGAAAAAAAAGCATTAAAATAAAAACAACTTTTCCAAACTTTGGTGTGAAATCCAAAAATAAAGTCTTCCTCAGCGTCTCCTTTTTGTTTTTAAATTCTCTTTTTCTTTCTTCCTGCTCCTTCAGGCGTTCCTGCAGATTGGATCTTCCCCTTTAGGTCAGATCTTCCCCTTTAGGTCAGACCTTCCCATTTAGATCGGATCTTCCCCTTTAGATTGGATCCCCACGCCGGGCGCTGGCTCTGGTGCCGTCCCTTTCACAACGCCGGCAATTGGTTTTGCTTTGGTTTGGAGACAGGTGAGAGCAATCAGAGGGGTTTTATTGCTCCGGATTGCGTGTGTGAGCCTTGATGAGCCTCAGAGCCCGGCCACCTCCTGCACCCTGCTGAGGGAAAAGCAAAAAAGTGAAATGCGATGGGAGCAGAGTGAGCTGGTGAGGCTTTATTGTAGTGGCGAGCTGGGAGAGACTGAACTGGCACTCGGGGCTGCGGCTTTTATAAAGGAGAGATGGGTGGAGCATAACTTGCCATCCTCCTCTTGGCCGGGTATCAAGTGAAAAATCTAGCTGCTGCTCCTGGCTGACAAAATAAAAGTATGCTCATTGGGATGATTAATTAATTTAGAATGATACCCCCTACGAATGGGGTATCATGGCTTGGGGGAGTGGGGACAGCAATTCCTTCCTCCTCAGGCAGAGATAAGCAGAGCGGAGTTCCCGGCACGGGAGTTTATTTTTTCACCCCGGGTTCTCAGGAGCCTGTTTCCCCCTGGCTTCTTCCCTTGCAATGCTTACTGTGAGGAGAGAGCCGGCTTTCATAGCTGCATCTCTTTGTGTGCAGGAAAAAGAAAAGCAAGCAAGCAAGCAAAAAAAAAAAAAAAAAAAAGGCAGAGAAATCGAAACGTTGCTGCAAGGCAATCTGGTGTTGCTCGTGGCACCGGGAGGTGTTTTGCCGCGTGATTATCCCCACAATGTAATAAACATCTGAAGGGAAATTAAGCAAGCGGCAGTGTGCTGGGGGGGAGGGAAGGCTGCAAACAGGTGAGTTCAGGAAAGAGTCACAACCTATTGCAAAAACACACGTACGCACGCCCTCTCATGTGCATGCAGGCAATCTCCTGGTGTGGAGTTGCACACTTGCAAAGCACACGTCTTTGTGCAGCCTGCTCTGCACCGACACATTCCTGCAGTGTCATCCACTGCAGGCACTCAGCAGGCGATCGCTCTGCATCCCAAGCGTCTCCCTCTCCTCCTCTCTGCTACGTCGCATGCTCGGCTACGTGCAGATTTCATCTCATTCACACATCCCTGGGCATCCATGTGTTCTCCTTCACTCTCCCCCTCTCCCTTCCTTTCTCACATGCGCACACCCTCATGGCCTCATCTCGCAGCATCACACACTCTCTCTCAGACTATCTGGGTTTCTCGTGCAGCCAATCCTCTCTGAAACACGCCACCTCACGCCAGCTCTCACATATACACTATGTGAGGTGTCATCAAGCATCCTTGCACAGTAGGCATGACAACGCCTCCAGGTTGGATAGTTATGCCCCCAACCTGACTCTTGTCCCAAGGGTTGGTCTGGAAGGTCATAATGAGGTTGGGGGCCCTCTGTAGCTTTCCCTTTCAGAGACATAGCAGTCAGTTGCAAAATGGAAGGACCTATGGTCGGCAATGTGTCATCGTGCCTTGGGTTGTGACGGATCAAGATGCCTTTGGGTTGCATAGGATCACATTAATTGCCCCTGCCCCAGAATATGAGGGGAGGATTTCCCCACCAATGGGGCATTCAGCAGAGCTGTGCCAGCCCCAGAGCCCAGGAAATCTGCGTGAGTGGGACGTGAGGAGTGCTCTGAGAGCCCCAGCCTGAAGCTCAAGTGGGAGGAAGTGGAAATGTAACACATACCTTTGCTCTTGTGTCCATTGCCGGACACTTTAGCATGGACTTCACCTTAGATGCTCTGGCAGTGCTAGCCCTGTCCCACCTCAGATTCTTCAGGACACTCTTAGAATTCCACTCATTCTCTGTAGCATACCAGCTATTTCTTGACAGCCTCCCCCCCCACCCCCCCCAGTACGGTGGAGCTGCTGCCCTACTGTCTACCTGGGTTGAATCTGTAAAAAACTCCAAAAAGAGGATTTGGAAAGAATCTGGGTCTACCTCACCTCATCATTCCAAGGTGGCACCACTACCATAACCGTAGAGGTCAGTAGGGGAAACACTGATGATGTAGGATGGACAAACCAGCTTCTGGGTGACCTGATAACATGTTTAATGTTCATGATGTGCCCTTCAAAGAACTCTGGAACAACTTGTGTGGCCTCGTCCCAGTTGTGCAAGGCTGCCCCGTGCCATAGTGTTGGCCGCCGTGCCAGGGCAGAACAGCCTGCGCGTGGGAGGGCTGATTAAACTCCTCAGCAGGGAGATCTGTCACCATCAGAGAAGAGAAGGATACAGCTAGCAGGGAGTGCTGCTTATTTTCTTGTTTGGTAGGAGCAAGAGCTGTCGCAGGGCCTGATTTTGGGGGGCTACGTGCTTTTTTTTTTTTTTGTAGTTTTTTATAATATCCGGCTATGTTACATGTGAGCTGGGATAGAAATAGAGTTATTTATTTTCATGTGGATGATGCAGGGCGGTTTTTAGAAGCTCAACATCTGAAACAAAAAGCTAATCCCCGCCGAATCTCCAGACAGCAAGGAAGAGGATGTTTGGAATTTGACTAATCATCTACCTATGACCCTGCCTGGAAATAGAGCAAGACGATATGTGATATGCTCAGGCTTCAGCCGTGTTGCCTTGCTCTTTCTGCTTTTAAGACAGGAACAGATTTTTCTGCAGTGAGGTATTGAGATTCAGACCGTGCCAGTCTCACTCCACCAAGTTCATTGGGGTGGAGATCAACAGGGCCGCACACAATCAACACTGCTGTGTTCTGAAATTAGTATTCCCTTCTTTCTCTTGTTTTTGAGAAATTAGCTGATAATCTACCCAATGAACCCCTAAATTTAACAGGGACCGCTGTCATCCCCTCTCATGGTCTGTTGGGTGGAGGCCTGCAAGTCCGCCAACAGAGGTCTCAGGTTGGATATTAGGAAAACTTTCTTCTCAGAAAGAGCAGTACTGTACTGGCACAGGCTGCCCAGGGAGCCACCGTCCCTGGAGCTGTTCAGAAACCGTGCTGGCATGGTCAGGATGGGCTGGAGTTTGGACCAGATGGCCCTCATGGTCTTTTCCAACCTTAATGATATTGTGATTCTATGATCAGTGCCACAGATGTCACAGGACATGGGCTTGAAGCTCAGCGCGATTGCACTGTAATGGAAGATGTTTCAAGGCTACGTAGAGTAGCCAGATCAAGTCCCATTGGAGCCTGCAACTTGACAAGGTCCTGTTGCAACCGTGGTAGCCAGCAGTGGCCCCTCGGGCAAACTGCAACAAAAACAGGTTTCCTAAGAGCCTGTAGTGGGGTTTCTTATTTGAACACTTTAACCACCACTACAGCTCCCCAGCTGCAAACAGCTGTGCTCATCTCTTCACTTATTTTCTTATCACGAGGGAGGAGGTCAGGACATGCCCTAGGGCAACACATGGCTCCTTGATGTGAGGCCACCATCCCCTCATCTTACATTGCTGGAAAAAATGATCTACTTGCCACCATCCACAGAGGCACTCTGTGAGGGTGATACCTTCTTTATCTTCTCCTCCTCCCCACCCCGCCAACCCCACCTTTTTTCTTTTTTTTTTTTTTTTTTGATTATTGTGAAACAGCAGGAAGCAAAACAGGGCTCACAATGGAAAGCAAGACTCAATCCGAACAGCTGAGGTGTCTCAGCCTCTCGGTGATGATGAATCCTACTTTGCAAAACATCAATGGAAAGAAATTAGGAGGTGTTGACAGCCGGCGTGTAGTCAGCCCGCCCACACGAGGCACCTAGTTTAGGTGTTGCACTGCTCTCAGAGCAGGGTGAACCATCCCCCACCTCCTCCCCGTGGTAGCTGTCAATGGAGGGGAGCAGCTTTGCACCAGGAGGTTCTCGAGGTGCATCAGTTTCACGCCACGGGGTCTTGTTGTGTTTATCCCAAACAGCCATCAGGATGGAGCTGCTGCGGCTTCCTGATGGCTGGGTTTAGTCTATTGAAGGAAGACAGTAGGAAAGGGGAAGAGGAGCGAAGGAAGGAGACAGAGACAGGCAGGCAGCCTGCTGTTTATATCTGGTGCCTGAGAAAGGCAGAGCCTCAGGGCATGCAGGGCTTGCACAATTCACCTCCTTGCCCTTGGCGCTGGCAGGGAAAGTGCTTTCCAAGGATGAGTAAAGCACTTGACCCCAGGGCAAGGAGTTTGATAGGACCTGTCAGGCTTCCTCCTGGAGCTCCAAGGCAGAGGAATTCCTCCTGCCCCTCACCTTGTCTGTCTGCTCACCCTTTCCCAACAGAAACCTGGTAAAGGTGAGCACAACACATCCCTGCAACAGAGCACTGACCCTGATAGCAGGAGATGTGAGCTTGTGCTCATTCTTGGGGTGAAGGAGAAGCAAAGCACCACCATCCACCACCACCAAACATTTGTTGCAGGGAGTGGGACTGGATGACCTATAAGGGTCTCTCCCAACTCCAATGACTCTATGATTCTAGGAGCATGCAGGTCCAGCAGGATTCAGGGATGGCAGGCAAAGCTGGGGACACTGATTTCCCATTGGTTTCCTGCAGGCATACAGCAGGGAGGAGGGAGTGCAGCCTTCTCTGCTCATAGCACCAGATATTTCTCTTCCCCCCTTCCCCCCCCCCCCCCCCCCCCCCCCAAGTTTAGGGTATAAGGGAACGATTTCCTTACTCTGGCAACCATCCATTATGTCTATGGATCTGCTCCCCACCCCATTCCCCCTCTCTTTCCTGTTTTGATGAAAGGAAAAAATGTTCTGCTTTCCTTCTTTATTTTTCCAGACTGGTGAATAGCACTCGAAAGGAATTTCTCTCCCTCCCCCCTTTTCCCTCTCCCGGTATAACAAATATATATACGTGTGTGTGAACGCGCCACGCACTGCGGGTCAGCTGCTGTTTTTGACAAGGCATCAGCTATGTTCGTTCCCAGGGCGAGGGGGTGGGCAGCTTTCCCCCTTTCCCACCCTTGGTCCCATCCCTGCCCGCAGCCCCTCCACTCACCTCATCCCCATCCTTTGCCCCTGGGTGTGCAGCGAGCGGCGGCGGCGGCGGCGAGAAGGAAGCTCACTGAAGCTGGAGTAAAAATAGCCCCAGCAGTTACTCAGCTCAGAACGTAACATGACTCATGATGTGAAATGAAGATATGAGGGTCGAAAACCAAAAGCAAGCAGCTCTGCCTCCCCTTCCACCTGCTTTTGCTGCGTGTGTGCTGAAGCAAGACGTGCTACGAGCACTGCTCATGGGGTCAGGGCAGAGAACGGGCTGAGGAGGGGAAGCCCCACGAGGTCCTCCTGCCCACCCAGTTTGGCTGTGCCCACCCCACTTTGGGTGGCTTTGATGATGCTGCTGCACTCCCGTCAACCTGCCATCAACCACAGGCTCTGCACAGCCATCATCCCAGGCAATGTGCACCCTGCAGCTGCATTACAATAGCACACACGCAGCTGGGCACCCTGGATTGCCCAACAGCGAGTCGGTGGCCCATCACGTGCCTTGTCCCTGTGCTGGCCACACAATAGAGCAGCACCTTGCTATGGGGGTGGGCAGGCCGTGGCTATCTGTTGGCGTGTGTAATAAAGGAGGGAGTTTAAAAATAGACTTTGAGCTGCAGTGCCGGAAAGGCAGCGAGACGTATAGAGCGGGTGTGTATTTACCCTACACGCCCTGCGCCCGCTGCCCCGCTGGCACGGGGACTGCTGGCCATGGGGCCCCGCAGCTGGCACTCCCCAGCATGGATGGGGCACAGGGGGGTACCCTGCGAGTAGTGGGACTGCGCAGGTTCCTGAGCATCACTAGAGCAGTGGGATGCGTGCCCCCATCCGCCCCACTCTGCGGCTCCTCCACCCCCCTGTGCCCAGACAAAGTGGCATCTCTCAGGACAAAGCCTTTCAATAGATCCCCTGCCCTCTGCCCTCTGCCGAACAATGAGAAATCAAGGAATATTGTCCAAGCTGAATAAAAAGATCTAAATTTAGAGTGTCTGATGTGTTCTTGGTTTCCTGCCATGGCTCCCCTCCTCCTTCCCAGCCTCCAGCTCTGCTGCTGCCTGCCCTCAGCACAGAAAGGTTTCTGCTGGGCTGAGATCACCAGCGAGACCCTGTGTCCCCAGCCATGAGACAGAGGGGAATTCCAAGTCCGACTCTATTTCTGCAGTGAGGGAGGGGGAGCAGGGCATTTTTTACCTCACCGGCTTAGATATGCACGAGGAGGAGGGAAACTTATGGTCAGGAGAAAGGGAGCGTTCCCACCTCAGCCTGTGAGAATGTGTCATGGTGTCCCCATGCTCCTTCCCGGTGTCTCCACCTGCTGCCATGCCTGGCCCCGGACTTTCCCCTTGCAGAGAGCTGCTGCAGCACTCATGGCAAAGCTTATAGAATCATAGAGTCACAGAATAATTAAGGCTGGAAAAGGAACACCCAGTCCAACCTCCAGCACATTCCCACCGTGCCCACTGACCATGTCCTCAGTGCCACATCCACACGGTTCTGGAGCACCTCCAGGGACGGTGATTACCCACCTCACTGTGCAGCCCATGCCACTGCAGCACTGCTCTTTCTGAGAACAGAATTCTCTGAATTAGAATTCTTCCTAGTATCCAACCTGAAACTCCCCTGAAGCCATTTCTTCTCATCCTATCGCTGTTATCTGGAACAGAGGCCAACACCACTTCCCCACAACCTCCTTTCAGGTCATTGTAGAGAGCAATGAGGTCTCCCCTGATCTCCTCCTTTCCAGCCTGAACAGCCCCAGTTCCCTCAGCTGGTCGCCATCAGACTTGTGCTCCAGACCCCTCACAGTTCCGTGTTGAAGGGCCCTCACCATCCTCCTGCTCATAAGGGACTCGTAAAGAGCAGATAGAGGCAGGAAAAATAAACCCAACACAACCAAGAGAAAAAAAAAAAAAAAAGTAAAAAAATAAAAGGCCAGGAGGGCAGAGGGGTGTTATCCAGCAGTGTACTCCCAGTGTTTAAACAAGGGACTCCCTTGGGCCCATGCCTGATAAGCTGGGTGTCAGGGCAATCTATTCATCTGTTTTCCTCTTTAAACAAAAAGGCCTTCCCATAAGCGTGGTGAGGAGGGAGCCAACAGCTCTTGATGAACAGCCTTGTCTGAAGTGCCCACGCGGGAAGCCTCCCTGTCCTGCTCCTGGGGAGGAAGAAGACCGGGACAGGAGTGCGGACAACTGCACTGCCAGCAGACGGACAATAGCAGCACAGTGGTGCATGAGTGGGGTGTCCAGAGGTGCAGAGGTCTGTTCCCACAGAGGGACATGGGCAGGTGGGCAGAGGGGTGCCTGGGCAAACCCTCCCAGCTGGGTGCTGGAGCAGTGAGCAGGTGGATGGAGCAGGGCTTTGAAGGCAGCCAGGCTCTCCCACGCTCCGCTCCCTTTCCCCGGCTGCGTAATCTGGCAGGGGGGAGTTACAAGCTTTTTTTTTCTCTTTAATTCTTATTTCTCTTTTGCCAAGAATATAGGGGCAGCTCTTTGAAGTGATGCTCGCTTCTGCCAAGGACAGCAATCCAGGCGTGGGACATGAGGGGAAGGGAGCAGCGCTGGGTGTTCACGAGGATGGAGACAGCCACCGCAGCCCCAGCCAACACCATGTGAGCGGGCAGAGAAACAGAGTGGGGCTGCGCCCGCTGGGGCAGGGGGAATGGAAAAGTTCAGGTCTCCCATCCCACATGCAGCTGGTGCCAGAAAGCACTGGGCTAATGGATGCAGCAGGGCGGGGAGGGAAAAATCAGCATCGAGGCTGCTGGAGATGAGGCCGCCTGCCATGAGCTGGCCTGCAACCAGAAGCAAGAGTGGGGCTGCTGCACATGAGAGGAACAAGCCAGGAGATGGGGGATCCCAACCCAAGAGGTGACTCCAGCCCAGAATGTGACCCTGCTGATTTGGGTGCAGCCCCACAGCATCCTAGCAGTGACAGAGACAGGACCAGAGATGAAGCCCCATCCCTGGAGGCACTGAAGGCCAGGTTGGATGGGGCCCTGGGCAGCCTGAGCTGGTGGGTGGCAGCCCTGCCCACAGCGGGGTATTGGGACTGGGCAGGCTTTGCATTCCCTTCCAAACCAACCATTCTGTGATTCGCTGATGCCACAATACAAAGGGAGGCTAGAGACCATGTGGGAAAACCACAAGGCAGTAAGCCTGAAGAGCAAGAAACAAGACCAGCCATGAGTGCACCTACAGCACAACTTGGGTTAAATGGGGCCATGAGAACTGGTGCAAGCCCCAGGTGGGTCTTGTTGAGGCCCATAGGGCACAGTGGTGCACCCACAGTCCAGATGACTGGCAGTTTGGTTTCTCACACCTTATGGAGACCTGGGATCAGCTGATGGTTGTTGATGGATCAAGCCCAGGCCCAACAGGAGATGCACCATAGGTCCAAGGTGCATCCTGAGGACAAAGCTACCAGCAGCTTAGAGAGTCCATACCAGAGCTTAGAGTCCAAGGCAACCCGTGAGGGGACTGGAACAGCAGTGGACACAGTGACACTTTGGAACAGGCTGCCCAGGAAAGCGGTGGCGTCACTGTCCCTGGAGGTGTTCAAGAACTGTGTGGGTGTGGCACTGAGGGACAAGGTTAGTGGGCATGGTGGTTGGACTAGGTGGTCTTAGTGGTCTTTTCCAACCTTAATGGCCTATGATTCTGTGACTGATTCTAAGATCAGGCAGAGATTCACCCAAAACATGGACCAGGCCAGCAGCAGCACCTGAGCTCACCTGCAGCCCCTGGTCCCTGAGCAGAGTGATGAGGAACAAGGAACCTAGCTGGGGCCATGGAGTCACAGTGCTGCCCTTGGGGTGCCAATAACCATTCACCATTCCCTGGCAGGACATTCCCCGCTCTTCAGGGCGTGGGGCCTGTAAATCTGTCCCTGGTGAGGCACACCATCTGGGCAGGATGTGGATTACCTAAGCCAGCCAGAGGGAAAAGAGGCTTCAGAGCCAAGACACACCTGAGCAACACGTAGCCGGGCTGAGCTATCCTCGCCTGGCCTCGTCCCTCCTTCACTCACTCTCCCTTTCTGGAATGACAGCACAAGACACTGCCTCCATCTCAGCAACCTATGCCAAGAAGCTTTTATTTTTAAATTCACAAACAATGACCTAGCAGCTGCTCCGAGGTTTTTTTGTGTGTGTGTGTTTTTTTTTCTTCTTGGTAGCAGAGTGGAAATTATATATATATTTAATTAGCTCATCGGAGGTAAATTTCCCTTCCCACCATTCTTCCTCAAAGGCAGATGTAAAATGACCCCCGACTCTGAGCTCCATTGAGGGGGTGTGACCCCTCGCCATCAAACAGAAGTTTCCAGAGAGGCAATTTCTCCCATCCTGCCTCTTTGCTTTGTCCGACTGTTGATGGATGGAGCCAAGAATTTAAAATGCCACTTCTGTTGCCTCTCCATTATCTTGGGCAGGGGAAAGACTGAGAATGGAAAAATGGAAGAATCTGGATAAAGGAGAAAAATGTGGCACAGCTATAACCCTCAAGTTGTGCAACCCCTTGGACGCAGGGTCTTTTTTTGCTGGGCTCATGCTCCAAGGTGCAACCACACCTTCTCCTTCCCACTTAAAGTCCCACTCAGCACGTGGGTTTTGGACACAGGCTACTTGGGAGCTTGGAACCATGGGCTGCCCTGCATTGCCCCATCCACATGCTGCGTGTATCCTGAAGTTTGGGAGCCACTCGAGCGCTGTCTGAGCCACAATAGAAGGTCAAGTCAGACGTAAAGTCTGGCAAGTAGGTCAGACTTATCTCAAGAAAACACGACTTCAAAAACAACGCAGCACCCCTAGCCAACCTGCCTCATTCTCCTTTCCCTGCCAGGGGAGCCCTGCAGACACAGGGATTTCGGGAACACTGCTGCCATGAAGTCCCCACAGAGACAGTAGCTTCTTCCTTCCTCCCTCCCCACATCCCTCCTTCCATCCCTTCAGCTCTCGTACACTCTTAGATCCATATCCAAAGTCTTCCAGCAATCCCAGGGCAGAAATCCTCTCCTGTCCTCCAGCCATACAGAGCAGCCAAACGGGGGCTTTTGGGAAGGAGGGCTGCACTGGCGCTGCAGGAACAGACGCATTTACATCTCTGTCTGTGACCGAGGGTGTGGTTTCAGAATTGGCCTGAGCGGCTTGGAAAAAGCTTCTGGAGAAAGCGGCTCTCCTGCCTGCACCCCTCTCCCTCTGGCTAAGCATTCCCTCTGTACATTCTGGGGGTTTACTCTTTTTAATGAGGTCATTTTCAGATGGATCAGGGTCAGCTTGCCACCCTGCTGATGAGGAAGCCGGGCAGCATGGCTGGGATGGAGGCATCAGCCCCACTGCTGGCTGCTGGTGGCAGAATCTGACAGCAGCCCTGAAACCATCTTCACCAAGTCCCCCCCCCTCTCCATGCCAGGCAGCTCTATGGGGTGTGTGCATCTCCAGGTCTTCTGCCTCATCCCCAGCCTGTTCCCTGACACAGTTCCAATCTAGGACAAGTCACGGTTGCAATCAGCTCTCAGGTTAATGAAACTCTGAGCTAGCCCCCCCTTTCCTCCTCCCTCTACAGGGAAACCATCCCAATGGCAAAACAAATACTGGGGATGTGTTATTGGTTCCAAAGGAGGCCCATTCCCAAGGACACCCATGGGAACCCAGTGGAGAGGGCTGGGAGCAGTGGGTGGTTGGCTCAGAGCAGGGACATTGACCCCGTGCAGTGCCCCGGGAGAACACTGGAAGAGATGAGATGGACTAACAGAGCATTTTGTAATGCCTTTGTTTCCAGAGACATCTTTTTTTGCCTTTAACTCTGATGGAAATTACCAATCTAAAGGTTAATGTGTGATTGCTGTGCTGCACTGACAGAGACTGCCCAGGGAGGTGGTGGGGTCACCATCTCTGGAGGTGTTGAAAAACTGTGTGGATGTGGCACTGAGGACATTGTCAGTGGGCATGGTGGGGATGGGCTGGAGGTTGGACAAGGTGATCTTAGAGGCCTTTTCCAACCTTAATGATTCTATGATTCCGTGGCCTCGTTCTGCAGAGGTACTGGCTTTATCAGGAGCTGGTGGCATTGGGGTGTTCCCCTGTCCTCCTCCAGCTCCGGGCAGGGATGCAATGATGGGCTCTGTGATTCTGCCTGGAGATGGTGCTGGGTAGGAATGTCAGACTGGGGCTGGTGTTTCAGCAAAAATGCAGGCAGGAGAGGGAGCGGGGGGAAGGGAGCACAAGTTGCACAGAACAGATCCTTTAGCCCTGTCTGGAACTAGGAAAAATCGCAACAATAGTAATATTCATCATCATCACAGCTCTCAGATATCAATTTCCATCTTGCAGCTTCTGCGTGCGTACTGACTCATTTATTTTCCCGGGTGAGACAGGGAGGAATTGTTAGCCCATGGCAGACGTGGGGAAGCAGATATGCCCTCCAGAGAGGAGTTTGGTCGATAAATCGGTTCCTGCCCTCACGTTTCATGTTCAGAAGGCTCAGTGTGATCAGTGTCTGCTGCAAAATCAACCTTGCCATGGTAAGTTGGTTAAGCCATCCCAGCACAGCCCAACTCAACACATCAAAGTACATCTCTCCGAAACTATTTGAGATGACTTTTTTCCTGCGTGGGCACACGGGAAGGCATTCACCATCACCACGAACTCCCCAGGTCACGTTCTGGGCTCAGTGCTGGACTCTGGCACACTGCAGTGGGACTAACTCGGCTAATCTGCGCGTCTAAATGCCGAGCCATCTGTGTGACGCACAAAGCCACCGTGCATGGGGAGATGCCAGGGCCTGAAGCCCTTTTCCCAGGCCAGCCTCCCCCATGGCCAGCTGTGCCGGGGCCAGGCAGGGCCCTCCCTACAACCAGGGGACCGCTGCTCCGTGTCATCGCCGGCTTCAATAGCATGCATTGTCCTGGAAAGGTCAGCTGAGCAAGCGGCGGAGAGCGTGAGGCTTCTGCTGGAGCAGCTGGGCATGGGGAAGGGATAAGGGCAGGGGGTGGCCATGGGGACAACAGGGGACAGGGGTTGGAGGAGGTCTGGGTGGATCCATGCAGAGTGCGGCTGGTTTCTGCAGAATGGAGCTTTGTGTGGGTGTGGGCAGCACCCAGACACGTGGTGTGCAATCACAGAATCATAGAATAGTTGGGTTGGAAGGGACCTCAAAGCCCACCCAACCCCCACCCCACAGCACGGGCAGGGCTGCCACCCAGCAGCTCAGTTTGCCCAGGGCCCCATCTAACCTGGCCTTGAACCTCCAGGAATGGGGCACCACAGTTTTCTGGGTAAAAGACAAATCCACAGCCTCTCTGGGAATGTCTAATTGGAGGCTCCCTGTGGAGATCTGCTTTTCACATAACTGGCCATGCTCTGTTCCCAAGGTTTTAATGGCTTTAGCACCACTGCTATAGCAGGATCACCTAGACTATCTTTCCTTACACCTCTCAGCCCAGCGAGTCATGTCGTGCTTCTCACTGCAGCACTGGGGCCGTTCTGGCAGTCATCTCCTTTTCCCTCATCCCCTCTCTCTCTGGAAAATTCACTGGAATTTCAGTAACAAATATTCCTCCTGTTTCACCATTGAATGTCTGTAGCGCAGCGCCTACCAGACCAAGGGTGGGTATTCAGCTCCAATGGCTCATGCCTGCCCTATAGCCATGGAACCACTTGCAAAGCAGAGCCATTGCCAGCATTTTTTCCTAATCTATTCATAGTTCTGCAGGGCTTCAATCAATGCTTTGGAAGCGTTGGGTGATCATCTTGCACGTGAACAGCTGCTAGTCTCTGCAAATTTGCATCCACCCAGTTTTACAGCCTCTGTTAATGTTAACGTATTTGGTTTTGGGGTTTCTGTAACAAGTATTCAGTTAATTTTCACAAGCTGTTCTCATTATCGGAGAGATCGCCCTGGGACAATCATTCTCCAGGGAGAACAGAATGGAGATAAATTAGGGATGCATTTAATTGTAATTCAGGTAACATGCCCAGGATGAGCTGCAGGGCAGCTGGGGAGAAAGAAAAGTGAGAGCAGTTTGCCCCCGGGTGCCCACTGAGAGAGCCCAGGCTCATTACTTTATGAGCCATTCTCATTTGGAAAAGATCACAGAGCTGAGTTCTGCCCCAGACCCTGCGGAACCTCACTGTGCCCCAGTCACGCCTGCAGGTCAGCAGGAGGATCCTCTGCTATGGGATCCTTCTTCCCAAAATATTGCATCCCAGCCTTCTCCCGGCCCTTCCTCACTAGCTGAGGAGAAGCTGGAGCTGGTTTCGCTTTTGCTGCTAGCAAAGTGAAGTCCACCATAGCACCAATGGGAGACCCCAGCGAGTAGGCTGGGCTGTGCTGCCTGCACCAAGCTGGCAGAGCCTGCACAGCCCTGCTTCCCTGGCTGGACCTGCTGAAACCTGCCCCTGCTTTCTGCCAGGCTTCTTTATGTTGGCACCAGCTCCTCTTCAACGAAAAATATGGGGACTTTCCCAGACATCTTGCTGTAGTGGTACCAGAATGAGGCAGGTCTGAGAATGAGCTGTTCTGAGCTACACATATCCCTCTGCCTTCTCTGGGCTTAATGCTGCAAGGAGCTCTGCTGCTGTTGGGGCAAAGTTCCTCTATTTGGTTTCTTCTTCAGTCTGCAGTTAATAGTTTCTGTTCAGTTTTGTTTCAAAGCTGAACGTGAGCCAGCAGTGTGCCCAGGTGGCCAAGAAAGCCAATGGCATTATGGCTTGTATCAGCAATAGAGCAGGAGCAGGGAGGTGACCTTCCCTCTGTACTCAGCACTCATGAGGCTGCAGCTTGAGTGCTGTGCTCAGTTCTGGGCCCCTCACGACCAGGAAGACCTCCTTGGAGGCCCTGGAGCATGTCCAGAGAAGGGCAGCGGAGCTGTGAGGGGTCTGCAGCACAAGTCCAGTGGCGACTGGCTGAGGGAGCTGGGGCTGTTCAGTCTGGAGGAGTCTCAGTTTATCACTCTCTACAGCAACCCAAAAGGAAGTTGCAGTGAGGTGGGGGTCAGTCTTTTCTCTCAGGTAATAGCGACAGAGCAAGAGGTGATTGCCTCAAGTTGCACCACGGGAGGTTCAGGTTGGATATGAGGAGAACTGTCTTTTCAGAAACAGCGGTGCTGCAGTGGCACAGACTGCCCAGGGAAGTGGTGGAGTCACCATCCCTGGAGGTGTTCAAGAAACACTTAGATGTTGTACTGAGGGGCATGTTTTACTGGGAAGTGTTAGTGATAGGTAGAGGGTTGGACTGGATGATCTTGGAGGTCTGTTGCAACCTTGGTGATTGTATGATTCTATAGACTTCCGAAGACATTCTTCTGTGGGAGACCTCCGATACCAAGAGGAGCATCTGGCACCCTCAGTCTCCAACATGTGACAAGAGTCTGGAGATATGTGTGCTTCCTGTGCCTTTCACTCTGCAAAAATCTTCTCCCCCACCCTCATGATGAACAAAGTGTTTTCTTTTAGTTGCTTTATGAACATTTCGTCAGGGTGTTGTCATGCCTTTGTGTATGAAGGAGGCTGGTGGACTTCATTGGGCAATATTGGTGGTAGGATTAGGTGATCTTAGAGGTCCTTTCCAAATGTAATAATTCTGTGGTTCTCTGACTTGCCATGGGACTTGCTGGAGACCCACACCCTTCTGGAGCAGCAGCAGGAGGCCAGGCAGGATGCACCACTTCATCCAGAGCCAAACTGGATGCTGGTATTTGGGCAACTACCTCAACCCACTGCTGAGCAAGCTGTGAGTGCATCCCCAACTGAAGTGTATCAACTCCAAGATGAATAAAAATCTGAGCTCTGAGCAAACTGTGGCAGCACTGAGCCTTCCAAGCACTCTGCCTTCTGCCAAACCCAACCCAATTCCTGTGCTAGCACTGAGTGGAGCTGCTTGTCAGTTCTGCGACAAAATAATTTCCTCCCTGCTTGGGTTGGCCATCTGTTCACACAGTTTCACTCTGTAGCTGTGTAACCCGATGATCAATAGCTTCTCCATTCCTGGCAGCTGGCACACCACGTAAAATCGTTCCCAAGTGCTCATCTTACATGAGTGGGATGGAAGGAGCCTTGAAATTTCATGATGGTGTTGACCAGTGGTTTCCTCCTGCTGCCACCAGCATGGAGGATGGGTTTCCACTATCTCTTCCTCTCCCACAAGTGGTCACATGGACTATTTAATTAATTCTCTTTCCCCAGTGCTGGAGGGACATCCGAACACCTCCACAACTTCTCCACCTGCAGCCAGCAGGCTCTGGTGACTTTGGTCACTGCACTGCTAATAACATCCTGAGTTCTGATTTCTTGGCCTCAATTACAGCTGCTACTCAAGATTGTGAAGAGCTCCATCACCATCACATGGTTGGGGACACTGTGCACCACCTGGGGGGGGCTTGAATTGAGACCACAGCACCTCCAAAGACAAGCAGATGGAGGTCCTAGAGGGACCCTCTGAAGGTGAGGAGGGCAGTGGCAGTGGCACTCAGGGAGGACCAACATGTGCACAACACCCATGTGAAGGTGCAATGCGAGATGACGAGAGAGCAGTGGGACCCAACCCCATCGCATCCATGCTGGACTGGGAACAGGGATGGAGAGGCTCCCTGGGGAACAAGGGAGCATTGAGCCCACCGTATCTCTCTGGGGCACGGGAAGCGGAAAGGCGATAAGAGCCCTCTCGAATGAGGAATTCCTTCTCACTTTCCCCTGTTTGCTTTTCATCGGAGATAACATGAGACTCGGGCAGCTTACCTGGAGGCCAGTGCAAGAAGGGGCAGCCCCAGCACCCACACCTTCTGTGTGCTCTGTGAGGGCAGCAGCCCAGCCGTGGCCCCCACTCCTTACCTCCACGGCTGACCCATGTCCTCTTGTCCCTGTGTCCCCCCGGGCTGGTCACAGCCAGGATCTGTAACCCAAGGAGCGGCTCGGAAAAGAGAAATGAGATTATGAACAGTACAGCCAAGACTGATAATGATGGCAGAATGTTTGGGCAGTGTTTCACTATGAGTCTGTCAGAGAGGGAGCTGTCTCTGGCCTGGGCTAGGCATGTGATCAAGAAAGTCAGTCTCTGCTGACCCTCATAATATGTGAGTCCTCAAGCCACACAGCATGATGATGGTCTGTTCATAGACTCGTGGAGTCACAGAATAATTAAGGTTGGAAAAGACCTCTAAAATTGTCTAGTCCAACTGCCAGCCCATCCCCACCATGCCCACTGACCATGTCCTCAGTGCCACATCCACCATCCACACAGTTTTGCAAACACCTCCAGGGATGGTGACCCCACCACCTCCCTGGGCAGCCTGTGCCACTGCAGCTCCACTCCTTCTCGGAATAAATTGTTCCTGATGATCAACCTGAACCTCTTCTGGCACAACTTGAGGCCATTCCACTTCATCCTACTGCTGTTACCTGGAAGAAGAGGCCACCTCCCATCTTTCCCAAAGGAGCAGTTCTTCCAAACTGTAAGTCCCTTCTATAACTACCCAAACCATCTTCAGAAGAGGCAGATCTCCTAAATACAAAGACAACCATTGACCTCTTTGTCCTCTTTCTCCTGCCATGCAGGGCATAGTCTAAATATTCTGGCTTGACAAGCCCTTCCTCAGGCCATATTAGTGTGGTGGTGACAGCTTCAGGTCCAGATCCTAGCAATCAGATGCAGCGAGGTACAAGCACGCTGTGTGCTTAGTGGTCAGCCTGGGTCGCCTCTCTGGAACCTGGGAAGAAGACAGAGAGTCCACGAGTAGCCTGACCCTATCACCAGTTTTCTCAATGCAAACTCAGCCACACAGCACTCGGGAATCCCAGAGCATGACTAGGCTTGCTGGTTGCCTCCTCGGCAGATGTGGCTGACAAACATGGAGTATGAGTTTGTTTGGAGATGGGTTGCGGTGGTGCCCCAGCTCCACACCTTCCCTGCACTGCTTGTGCCCACTTGCTAGCAGATGGCACATTGCCCTGGCAATTTGAGAGGAAGGGTACACGAGTTCTTCAAGGTGGGCACAGACATACAAGCTGGGGTCTGACCATCATTGTTTGGTGTAAAGAAGCAGAGGAGGAAAAAAAAAAAAAAAAAAACAAGGAGAAGAGGCCAGCCAGATTAGATGGGGCTGTAGGCAGTCTGAAATGGTGGGTGTCAGCCATGCCCATGGCATGGGGTGGGACTGGGTGGGCTTTGAGCTCCCTTCCAACGCAACCATTCTGCGATTCTGTGATAAATATGGAGCTGATATTTTTTCCTTGTCTGGAGCCGGGTCTGAACACAAAACCCTGGAGTGGTATTTGGCTCTGGTCCTAAGAATGGCCTTTTTGAGCTGGGAAAGACTGAACTCAGTCAATTTAGGAAGGGACTTGTGATCACGGCTTCCAGTGAGATGACTCAGAGATTTCCTCAACCCTTGGAGTCCCCAGCCCATGTCACTCGGTGATGCATGGTGCCCAGACCATGGTCCTCTGTGGTGCCAGGACTGGCACACCACGAACCAGGGCACCTGGATAGGGCTACCGGTGCCTTAGCCATCTCCCCCTCTGTGTGATTCATTCCTGCTGTTTCTCATCACTTCTTGCCAAAATGAGGGCTGAGGGAAGACGGGATGACTCAGACCTGAAGCCCAGGTGGCCATCCTAGCCCAGGGACACCTGAGGGCTTCCGGCGTGGCAGGAAAAAGCTAGGAAAAGCAAACATTCCCAGAGGAGCCGTGCGGAATAACCACCAAATAACAAGGGTTTCCCTGCTTTATTGTGCCTCTGCATCTGGGAATCTCATCAAGCCCACGCGGCAGGGTGAGCTCATAGCCAGGGTGGGAAGGCAAACCTGCAGTCTTTGTCTACCCCAAAACTGCCTCCAGCCTTCGGCTCCTCGTGCTGCCACTGACATTGGGAGCTGTGCTACTGCCACTGCATCACACCAGTCTGCTTATGGGGGAACAGGGAGCTGGGATGGCCCTCAGCAAGCATGCTTTGTCCACCAAGGACAGTGCAGATGAAAATGGAGGAGGTAGTGCTCTGGATAAGGGAAGCTTGAGAAAGCTGGGGGAAGCTTTTAGGAGGTGTTCAGAGCCGGGTTGGATGGGGCCCTGGACAGCCTGGTCAGGTAAGTTGCATCCCTGCCCACAGCAGGTGTTTGGAGCTGGATGGGCCTTAAAATCCCCTCCAACCTAAGCTTTTCTGTGTTTCTGTGATTCTAAGCTGGGATTTGAAGAAGTCAGTGAGTTGGAGGTGGAACTGCTGTTAATGAATACTGTATGAGACCTAGCTTTGAGATAGATCGTACAGCGAGATTAGAGGTCACGGAAAGTGTATTACGAGCCCTGCATTGCTTTTATTCACTGGAGACTGTTAGAAAAACAAGCAGGAAGGCAGCACAATGGGTCCCTCAGCTACGGACATCTCGGCACACATTGGAAAGACAATGGAGAAAACGATTAACTCCAAGAGTCCTCTATCCTGTCTCCAGTAAGATGCATGCCTTGTTTTGCCTGGCTTGGAACTAGAGATCCAATGGACAATGCCAAATAATAATAAAAAAAGTCTCTTAGAGATTTCTTCAGGGGAAAAAGGGGGTGGGAAGAGGGGAAGGATGACGCAGCTGCCACAGCCTCTGTCAAGCTGGGCCTCCATCAGATCTCAGCCCACAGAGCAAAGCAGGGCTGCACATAGCCTGTCCAATTACTCTGGGAACCCCTTGGCCCTCAACAAGGTGCACTTTGTTTTGGGGACGTGACCTGAACAACATGACCCCCATGGTCCTGCAGGAGGCAGCCCCCCAGGTGCAGAAGCTGTGCATCTCTTCTCTTTGCAGCATTCTCACTCATGACCTCACACACATGCATGCATCCCTTTTGGATAACTGTCAGCAAACAGCCAACAAGACTTTATTGAATATTTAGGAAAGAGTTGGGAGAGGCAAGGGACCCTGGATGGTGACATCTGCATGAGGTGACCTATGTCCTTCAGCTTGGAGCAGTGATTGCAAGTCTGAGGATAAAGATGCCTGAGCAAGGCTGCCCAGGACCTCTGATCTCCACACTGGCAGAGCTTCCCCATGCCACCTTGGGACGGCACCACCGTGGTTCACAATTGTCTTGAATAACGCACTGTTAATGAATAGGCTAGTGCTCTTATGGTCCTTGGTAGACAAGCAAGGGCAATGGTGATACTCAGGCTGGTGTTCTGCTCTTTCAGATCCCCAAATCCATGCTCCCCATGGCCTACACTTGGTCAGCAGTTTCGTGTCTCTGCCATGCTCTTCTTGCAACTGTGTCATGATCCATTAGCATCCTGTTTGTGTGGGTTTGAAAGCTTTCTGTCACTTATTCTCCTTTCAAAATGAAGAGGGTGGGTAGGTGGAAAAACAAGAGTATGGGTGGAGGAAGGCTAGGAGAAATAGATGAGGTGGGAAGAGGCATAGGGCAACCCCTCCAGGGGGCACCTGCTGGAAGCCACCCTCCACCACTGCTCCCAGTGGAGCCCCTGGAATGTGCCGTCACCACTTGGCTCTGGAGGAGAGGGGATATCCTTAACATCACTTCTTAAGGTATTTTGTCCAAGCATCCGGTCCCCTCTTCCTCTCCCTGAGTTCCTGTCCTCTGGAATGAGCAGTGACCTCAGCTCCACACCGGGTTGTTGATTTCAGGGATGTAAGACCTCTCTATGGTCCCCTTTGGGTCAGTGGGCTGCTTGGTTCATTTCCTAACTCTGGAAATAACCTGTTATTTCAGAGGATCATTTCCATTCCTGAAATTAGCCTTGAGGGTGCTGTATTTTGCTTCCTTGACTCATGTACCTCCTTCCTCCTCCTCCTCCAGCCCAAAATTTAAGCAGGTGTTGGTGGGGGTGCTGTGAGGTTGCAACTGTAGCAATCCCTAGTTGAACAGATCATCCATGGTGGAAAACATCCCCATACACAGAGTGGGAGATGCTGACCAATGGGAACATTCCACTTGCAGAGCATTTATCTCATGCTGGGCTTCATCCCCCCGCATCCAATTCACATCCTCAGACCTTTTGTGTTCTGCATAAACATCTTTTCCCAGCTCTTCTGAAGGGCGTCAGAGGAAGCAATAGTCTACAAAGAGCATGAAACCTTTGTGTCATGGTCTTGCCTGTTAGCCCTTTGTGGATGCTGACAAGTTCAGCTGCACGGCACCGTAGGAGGCAGGGAGCAAACTGAGATATAGACTCACGGAGTCATTTGGGTTGAAAAAGACCTCTAAGATTTCCTAGTCCAACCACCAGCCCATCCCAACCATGCCCACTGACCGTGTCCTCAGTGCCACATCCACATGGTTCTGGAGCACCTCTGGGGATGGTGACTCCACCACCTCCCTGTGCAGCCTGTGCCACTGCAGCACCGCTCTATCTGAGAGGAAATCTTTCCTAATATTCAACCTGAACTGAATTTCCTAATATCCATCCTGGCTGAATACACTGCTGAAGCCAACATTTGTTAGTGACAGATGCAGAGCCATGGTTTCGCTCTTCCTGAACCCCCAGTTCCCAAGCTAGGCTGGGTTTGTGTCAAGCACCACAACCACTCCACACATCCTCCCCAGAACTGGAAGCCCACACTGCATGGACCACCAGACACCACAGCTTTGCCCTGAGTCATTAGATGCTCCTACATCCACATGCGAGGACTGAGTGCAGTCCATCCAGGCGGAAGAGCAGGTGCAGATAAATTTGGAGCACAAGGAGCCGGAAGAGGACTCGCAGCCTGGCGGAAAGCAGCTGTGGGTGCTGGGGCAGCCCAGAGGAGTGGCACGGTGCAAGGTGGTGGGAGCTGGGGGAGGCTTCAGCGGGGGGCGGGAGGAGGGTATCCGGAGTTGTAAGTGAGGTCAGGTAATGCCTCATATAGCAGTTCCTGCGGTGCTTTGGGAACAGGCAAACAAGGCCTTCCTTCCTCCCAGCTTCCTCCTCCTCACCAACGCTCCTTTTGAGGAGAGGTTTTCAGCTGGATCACTCCTGCAGCAGTGCCAGCATCCCGTGGTGGGGGACACCTGGCCTAGGCTGCATGGGACCTATGCATGGGACAATTGGTGGTGGTGTCCTGGTGTGTCCCAGAGCTCCAATTGCTGGTTTGGGAAGACGTGTTAGGATGGGAAAGCGCAGGGAAGTTGAGCTGCCAACCCCTTGCAGAACCATAATGGCACTTGGCCAGGTGTAGCCTGGTGCTGGCCAGCCTGAATGGCAGTGCTATTTTGGGGATGTATTTTTTCCCTCTGTTGGGGCTATTTTTGGAGGCTGTGTGGGTACCGAAAGGACCCGGATACGTTGCAGATAACAATGATATTTTGGTGCTCATGCTGCAGCCACAAACACTGTGCACAAAGGCAGAGCCTGGGAATAGCTGTGCTCCCCATGGAAGACCTCCAGCTGCTGGCATTCAGGGTAGTGGTGCTATGAGATTCCCCCAGCAGTGCCGCCTTGTGGGTACCTTCACAGCCCCACGGTGGTTTGTGGTGCTCTCCCAGGGCTGGGACACACAAAGGTGCAGCAGGAATTTCCTGCACTGGAGACCTATGGACAGAAGTCCCATTGGATATTGTGTCAGTGCACGGAACAAGATGTCCTTGTTCTTTGGGATGAGAAGCACCTAAAGGAGAAGACATACGCAAGGGTGCTGGGACATGCTGGAGACAGGTCTGGGACAGCCTATGATGCCACCAGGAAAAGGCTCACATGCTCCCAATGGCCTTTTGGCTCAATGTTTCCTTTTGTGCCTGCAGGACAGAGGGCCTGTTGTGCGCGTGGAGCACTTCAGGGTGGAGGAGCAGAGCTCTGGGACTGCAGTGAGACCCATGCCCACGCTGCCACAGTGCTGCAAGGATTCCATTGCAGAGCTCTGCAGAAATCCCAGTTTGTTTAACCACAGGGTAAGGTCACAACTGCTGTGCCCTCCATGAAGGCGGCACGTCCATGAGCTCATCCCAGGGGAGCGGGGTGGAGGGAAGTCATGGATTGGCAGTGGGGCTGGCAATAGCACAGCCCCTCTGAATCCCTCTCTTTGTTCCCTCTGCGCCTGTGAGGGCTGCTCCTTGCTCTCTCCAGGAGATGATTCTGCTTCCGTTGCGGCCATTTCCTGTGTTTCTCTCTCCTGTAGGGCCAGGCAGCATCAGCACAAAAACAGGATCCGAGCTGCTTGCAAATTGTCCCGATAACAATGAACGAGAAGACAGCACTGGATGAGGTGAATGCCAGCTCCTGGCTCATGGAGAGCCCTAGGGTAGGGATTTAGGGCATGGAATGTGCAACCAGGATGGAGAAAACCAGAGTGACCCCAAAACCTACTGGCAGCTCCATTCGTCCTCACAGTGTCAAAGCAAATGCACCGTCCATCCATGGCTCCCAGCCTGTGCTCTTTCCGACCCAGCTGCATCTCCCAGGGGAAAGCACAGCCAGGACAGATGGCAATCCATGGAATCATAGACTATCTCAAGTTGGAAGGACCCATAAGGGTCATAGAATCACAGAATCATTAAGGTTGGTAAAGATCTTTAAGATCACCTGGTCCAGACATCACCCCATCCCCACCATACCCACTGACCATGTCCTCAGTGACACATCCACATGGTTCTGGAACATTCCATTACCTCCCTGGATGGCCTGTGCCAGTGCATTTCTGCTCTTTCAGTGAAGAAGTTATTCCTAATCTCCAACCTGAACCTCCCCTGGTGCAACATGAAGCCATTCCCTCTCATCCTATTGATGTCATCTGGGAGAAGAGGCCAACTTCTATCTCACCACAACCTTCTAGGTCACTGTAGAGAGTGATGATGTCTGCCCTGAGCCTCCTCTTCTCCAGATTGAACAACTCCAGTTCCCTCAACCACTCTCCGTAAGACTTGTACTCCAGATCCTTCATTGAGTCCATTTCTTGGCTCCACAGAAGCCCACCCAAGAGCCAGATCTACCCATGTACCCATCTCAGTTTGTGATAGAGGGATAAAAATGCCCACAGGTGTTCTGCTGGTCCTGGATCTGCTGCTTTGTCCCTCCATTCTAGGTATTCCCAAAGTAGAGCTGGAATTGCTTAGCATCCCCAAAACATGGAGAATCCTCACCCATGGCCCCAAATCCTCAAGCAGATATAGCTGTGGATCTGGAGCAGCTCCCGTCCATCCCCAGGTGCTCCCCACCACTCCCCAGTGTCCTCCAGCTTCTCTCCATGCAAACCGTCTGGCGTAGATCTGATGCAAGGATAGAAGGGGCCCACACGAGCCCGGCTGCCATTGCCTGCAGCAAGTTGGGAAGCACATGCACGGACTGATCTACTGGCAGCTCTGGAGGCAGTGACAGGTTGTGGAGCTGGAGCACAGCTGGATCCCAGAGAGGACGCGTGCATGGCCTCGCTCCGGCTTGTTGAGCGAGCACTTCCCAGCCCCCTTGCAGGTGTGTGCTCACCCTTAACCGTGTGCTCCCTTTGCCTCCCACAGCAAAGACTTGAAGTTAAAGCCCTCCTGGGTGATGCTCCTCCAGAACTATGGCTTGGAAGGGCACCAGAGAAGTCCTGCTTAGGACCAGGACTAAGTGCTGGCGCGCCCCCTGAGAGCCAGAGCTGTAAGCTAAGGGTTACTGTGACTTCATGGTGAGGGAGGAAAACTTGACTTTTGGCCAACATAGGAGGTCCCTAACCAACAGAGGCAGGAAATAGCAATGGTGAGCTAATAAATAAATGGTACAACGGCGGCTCTGCCTTACATGGTCTTCGTGGGGAGTTTCCTTTGTTTACCAGGTTGGTTATTTATACCTTGAAGCATGAGAATGATGTCAATCAGCCCTGAGGCTTTCAGTGGGGCTGAAATGTCCTTCAGTGTGGGGCTGCCCATGCTTCAGCTCCATCCTGTCCATCTCAGTGGTGTCCCCCCGAAGGGAATTTGGGAATGGGGGTTGCCCACCTGTCCGGGCTTTGCTGCTGCAGGACAAGAGGAGAGAAGGCATTGGGAGTTCAAGGATTGCCGGTGAACTTGAGACAAGCAGAACTCTTGCTGGTGACACATGCATCAGGTGTTCCACGACGATAACAAAACCTGCCTGAAGTCATCCATTTAATTAGTAATGAGTTAGGTTAAACATTACCTGGGAGGAGATTTAACCCTTGGTGGAGACAGGAGGGAGAGAGAAAGCTGCCTGTAAAAAAAAAAAAAAAGGACTATTCATATTTTTGATATTCCCAAAGCTGGTGCAGGGGAAATGTTTTCCTCTCCTAGGCACGCCACCAGCAGATGGGAGTGGGGTTTGGACACAGTGACACCCAGGGACTGCAAAGAGGGCATCCTGAGGAGGAGGAGGTTGAGATGAGATGATGAAGCAGCTGGTTGTGCCATGAGGATGCTCCTGCTCCACTCCAAGAACAGATCTGCAGGGGTCCAACACAGGGCAGGGAAAGTCTGTACCAGGGTCTGCCATCAATAGTGGGGGAGGTGTGAAGATTTCCATTCTCCCAAAAACAAGGGCAGGGCACCACCGGTGGGTGTTTTATCTTCTGCCCTGGGGGCAGGTGGTGACATGATTTCTTCCACATGAGCAACACCACTTCCCCTCGCCCACAGGTTCTGAAAACAGAAACAGGGGTAGGAAATGAGGAAATCCCCCACTTTGGGGCAGAGGTGGTGCCAACAAGAAATCATCCACAGCCCTCTGCAAGCCAGGGCAATGGCAGGGTGCGGGACCCACGAAGAGCAGGAGCCGCAGCAGGGCTGCAGATACGGCAGTTTCATCCACAAGGAGTGAGGAAACGTCCTGGAGTCGTTTGATCCCATTGTGTGTAGGGAAGTGGCAGTGGGCATCCAGGCTCTCTGTAACTAAACAAAGATTATAAACACCTCCTGCCGGCAGCATCTCCCAGGCCCGGTGGCTGGTCCGTTCCCAATGGGACAGATGGGCTTCGGGCTCCATCCAGACCCAGACAATGGTGGCAGATAAGAGCAATGCACATCAGTAGAACTGAGAGGGTTTTCTTGCAGCCAAGGCAGTAGGATGCTCAGTGACCACATCCACAGCCACGCGCAGCTGCTTGAACTCAGTCTCCAAAGCTCTTCAAGGTGGTGGATGGGATCAAGCCCCAGAACAGCAATGAGGAACCCTAGGGTCCACACACCAGCCATCCCAGCCCTGAGCCCATGCTTTATGGAAACGGTGGTGTGGTGAGGGATATATTTAGCCTTCTTTGCTTCATCCCATGGGTGCCACAGCAACACTATGTGGTTCCCCAGCTTGGTGCTGGCTGCCGGGGGCTTCCCAAAAGCCACGTGGTCTCCTGTAAGTCCTATGCCACCCCTGTGAGTAGTACTGTACAGGGGGCTGGAGTCTGAAATCCCCATAGCACCTTGGGGTGTGCAGCCAGGGGCTGGGATCCATTGTATTCAGGGTCTCTACAAAGCAAACAGTGACTTGGAAAAGGCAGTGGGATGGGAAGCAACATCCCTCAACCTCCCCACGCCGACCCACAGACGTGTGCTGTTGGGTTCAGTGTGCACTCTGTGAACCCAGCCCCACCACCCCAGGGCACATTCATGATCTCCTCTTCCACGTCGAGCGCACTTGAAGCTCAGCGCCTGTCACCCGGATCAAAGGCGCGGTGTCAGCTGGGCTGCTCGCGGAGCTAATTGTGAGAGCCAAGACCCCCAACTTGAACCCACTCCGTGGCCCCCGGGCAGCCTCACACACTTCTAACGTCTCCGCCGGAGTGTCACAGCTGCACCTCGTTTCATCTCCAGCGAGGGGAAGGCGCTGGGGAGAGCTCCGACCCAGATGTGCTGCGGGAAGCTGTGAAAGCGGCGCCCCGGTCCCAACCCCTGTGCTGCCGGCAGCTGGGGAGTGCTGGGGCTTGCAGGTGCTGGGGGTGAAAGCCGGTCCCACTTCCCAGCCGTCCAGCTGGGGCTGGGCACGTTCCCACGGTGCTGCTTGCTCCCCACAGCTCAGGGACCAGCAGGTCTGCCCCGAGCATCATCGGGGTGCAGGACACTCCCCACCCCACGGGGTTGGCAGAGATAGGAAAAGCTCAGAGTGAATATAAGTAATTAAAATAATAGTAACACCAATAATAATAACAACAACAACTACCTTGGTTCTAGGGCAGAGAAGCCCATTTTTTGTACCCTGGCTTGGGGAACAATGTTTGACCTGCACTGACTTCTGTATGTTTCTATGGGGACTGTCCCTGTCACCCTGGATGGATGGAGGGAGGGATGGATGGGCGGAGAGGGATGATGGGATGGGTAGATGGAGGAATGGCTGCATGGATGAGGGGAGGGATAGAGAAAGGAAGGGAGGGAGGGGTGGGTGGGTGGGTGGATGGAGGCTTGTCAAAGCAGGAAGGCTCGGGAGATGAGAGTCAGATCCACATAATAGAAGCACAGCTTGGTGGTCCACAGCTTCTCCCGTCTGCGTGGCCCTGCCAGGATCTCAGTGGCTTTGCACCTAAGCGTGGTGTTCAGCACACAGGCAGCCCCTGATCATTTTAAGGAGCCCTAGGTGACCAGTTCTCAATCAAGTGGGGCTTTTTTTTCCCAGACCAGCCCCACTGGATATAGGGACAAGTGTCATGGTCTCCCTCTGCCGCCACCACCATCTGTAGAGAGAGGAGCGCCACCTCCTGACGCTGGATGCCCCCAAGTTTTCAGGAGGAGAAAGGATTAAAAAATACTTTTGCAGTGTTGTTTTCTTACCCATCCACCGTTTTATCAGCAAACAACCACCACTTCGAGCACAAAACAATGAAAGCTTTGGCACCAGGTCCCCACATGAATGAAAGAGCTCCTGCCTTGAGACGGGCACTGACCACCCTTAACACGGATGGTGTTTCTTCAGGATTGCTCCTTTTTAATTAGGTGCTAATATGAATAAAAATTCCCCCCATTGTCATTACTGCTCTGAAATAAAACTCACCAGCTTCTCAGCTGCCTCTGGAGACCCTGCCACGAGGCTCTGCTGGGTAAAGTGAGAAGGTCTCAGAGATTTTGAAAGAGGCAGAATTAGCAGCACATAATTTATCACAGGCTTTCATCCCCAGCACCTCACTGTTGATCCCAGTCCCCCCCGATGTCTCAGACTGGTCTGATTAAGTAGCAGCAGCAGGTACAGCTCACTACGTGCTCTGCGTATGCCCTATAAAATGATCAACTCGCAGCCAACCAAAAAGAGCAAGGCTCTCTAAGGGACAGGGAAACCTCCATCTTCAGAGCTGCTCATAAAGCTATCGCCTCGAGATGGCTGCTGGTTGGAAATCCCACTTTCCTGCACTGGAAGATTACCAATTTAGGACTCTGCTCTACCTGCCTGCCAATTTGAGGGGGACTCGTGAAAGAAATAAAGTTAAAATTGGTGGATGAGACCTCTCTTGTTACATTTGGCTGAAAGCAGCCAACAGGTTCATGTGTTAAGCGAGGCTGACAGGGAGCCAGCCAGATTGTGCAGTCATGGAGTCTGGTTTCTAGGGAAACAAGGTAAATGTTTTTTCTCCTCCGGGCCACCTTTTAACTCTTAGAAGGTTCTTATGCATCACGGTGAGAAGTATTTTCTACGTCTACCTACCCTCTCCCATCGCTATCAAAGCAAACAGCATTGCACTGGATGCATCTCAGAGCAGCTCCACACGCCAGTTCATTTGGTGTGTAAATCTGGAGGGTTATTGCCTTAATCACAGCCTCCTCTCCAATTATGGGCAGCAAAGGCTACACCAGCACAGTTATCTAAATTTACATGAGCCTTCAGTCAGGCTATGGCCCAAAGCAGGAGTGATCTCACTATTGTGGCTGGAGGCACCCAGGCTCTCAGGGCTGCGCTGCCTTTCTTGGTATCAACGCAATGCTTGTCAGGGCTCCTGCTATAGAGCTGAGTGTGTGCACAAGAACTGCATCTCCAGTCCTTCAGCAGGAAACCCAGCCGATAACAGCAGCCAAACTGCACCCCTAAGACCAGAAGAGTATTTTCAGCCTGCCAGTAACGCAACACCAGCAGCAGCACTCCCTCCTCAGCAATAGGCTGAGGGGTCAGGATGAAAATATCACCCTCCCCTCCTCCCAGCCAGGCCCCTCTCCTATCACCAAGCAGTTCATTACACAGGTTACACTCGTCACAAGGAAGCGGAACAGCTCCCAACAGCCAGCATCAGCCACTCACTACAGGCACTTCCACAAAACCCACTGATACACCAACTGCCTAAAGCAGTTTAATTGTTAAGAACAATTCAATGGGAAAGAGCCCCAGTCAGCAGGCAGAGGATTAGCATTTGCAGTCACCAAGGCACTCCACGTTACTTCGCACAACCAATACAGAGCTTTGCTCTGCACAAAAGTCTTCACCGTGTGAGAAGAGCTCTGACACATCACAGGAATCCTGGCACAGTTGGGGTATCCACGAATGTAAGACTTGTTTGGTTGATCCCATACACAGGACCTGCAGCCAGACTGCCTGACTTGACGTGGCTATACATAAACCAAGAAACAGAGTTCAATTCTTTAAAACCTTTATTTTTTTGGTCTGAGGGCACATGGGCCACAGAGCACAAGACAGTTCTACAGGTTAAGCTGCCTCCTCTTTTGCAATACGATCTTTCTTGAGTGGTCCCTAGAGGGGAAAAAAGAAAAAGAAATGGTAAATGTCAACTTCACTGATGACCACATCACATCCCTATCACCTTTCTGCAGTTTTATTGTATTTTTTAAACCCTCCCCCTCTTACTACAAAGTCCTCAATGATGCCACCTGTTGGAAGCCAAAAACTTCAGGGGAAAGCTGAACTTGATGCAGCCACGCTGCATCACATCAAACTTCAAATGTAGTAGGTAAGAAGCGTTGGTGTCACCTAGTGGGGAAGCTCTTGTGCATCCACCAAGCTGCCAACCAGCACACCGCCCTTGTTAAGGTCTGACATTGAAAAGCTACAGGGACCTCAGCTCCACTTCTTCACGTGCCAAATTGAAAACGCCACCCACAGCCTGCTGCAAACACCATCACCAGAAGCCAACTTGTCAGCTTCAGATAGTGCTCTTACCATGAAAGACTTCTTTTCCTCAGCTGTCTGGAAGCGGCCATGACCAAATTTGGAGGTTGTGTCAATGAACTTCAGGTCAATCTTCTCCAGGGCACGACGCTTGGTCTGCACAAGCAGGGACTACAAAGAGAGATGCCAGGTGAGTCCAGCAGCAGCGCCCTTTCAACATGTCAGAACACTGGTGACTTTCTCCTTATCTCCATGATAACACCTCTTTAGTCACTCTGACCTAAGCAATTCAGCTGCTATTACACACAGAGCATTTACTAATAAGCCAACTCACATTTGTAGGTCATACAACAGCACTCAGCCCCCACCAGCAAAAGAAAGAGCAAACAAAGGCGTTCAAACCAGAGGTAATGCACCTAACAGAAGCTGTTTCAACCCATCTGAAGACACCTACTTACCTTGCGCAGGGTAAGGACCCTCTTCTTGGTCCCAACAACACAGCCTTTCAGCATGATGAAATCATTGGTCACCTCACCGTAGTGGACAAAGCCACCCTGGGTAGGGAGAAAAACAATGCACACTGTAAGTTGAGATCAGTGATTACACGTGCCCACAGCCTGAGGCTCCTGCACCAATTCTGGGACTTGGCTGTTCCTACACTCACTGAAACCCCCACTTTTTCTATTGTCTTTCACTGATGAAGTTTCTCACTCGAGCAATTTACTTCCTGCTATGTGAATTCTGTTAAGCAACACTGAGGCTGTCAAAAAATAACTGCTATCACAGCTGAGTTATTCCTTATTTACATGAGCATCATTCCCATCATCCCTTGATACTGCTGCCAAAGACTAAATGCAGTAAGCAGAAGTTACACAAGTCAATATCGAGAGTGACTCAGCAGCACCACCACCCACAGCAGCCAAGTTTTTCCTCAAGTGCTCTTCATTCAATCACTTCGCATCTCATACCACACCCAATTGCCTCAGAAGATGGCAGCTCTTCCCACACAGCTGTTACAACTCACCAGAGGGTTAATGCTCTTGTCAGACAAGTCATAATCAGTCGATGCATTGTTTTTGATCAGCTTTCCATCCTTGATTTGGTAACCCTGGCCAATCTTGTAGATTTTCTTATTGATTTCGGTACGATGGTGATACCCTTTCTGCCCAGCACGGGCCACAGAGAAAGCCACACGAGCAGGATGCCACGCACCAATGCAGGCCACCTTGCGCAGACCCCTGTGAGTCTTGCGGGGCAGCTTCTTGGTGTGCCAACGGCTGGTAACACCTGGAACGAGAAACACAAGCAGTGTTACTACCTCTCGTCAAGCTGTGATGCCTTTAGTTGTTCAGCTAGGCTGCGAGGCCTTTTGAGCCACCGTCCCTGAACAGTAATAGGGAAGCCCAGACAGGCACTCCAGGAATTAATTGCTTTTCTTGAAGCACACCGTCCCTAACACTGCCCACGCTCCCTCCCTGGCTGCCCCTAGAAGTGGTGTTCTCAGAAGGAAGGCAGCATGGAATGACTCCTCACGGATGTCAGGCGCTGTGCCCAGCGCTTATTCCATGGTTTCATCACCGAACAGCAATTCCTCCTCAGCTCCTGGCCCACACAGCTGTGACAACTAAAGGCCAGGATTTTGATAAGATGTGCACCCTGACTGCACAGAACTTGCACGTGTTTACCTTTATACCCCTTGCCCTTGGTGACTCCAATGACATCTATCATCTCATCCTGGCCAAAGACACTTGACACAGGGACCTGCTGTTCCAGCTTCTCCCGGGCCCAATCCACTTTCTCAGCAACAGTGCCACCGTTCACCTGGATCTCCATCAGGTGAGACTTCTTCTGCCTCAGGGGAAGCAGACGCATCTGGAAAACAAAGGATGAAATTTAGCTTCTGTTCTTCCAGAATGACCCTGTATCAACTATTCCAGTATCACTCCAGAACCTGGCCTGGTCTTTTCTGCAACTGAACAGCAGCTACAATTATGGTTCCCATTTAGAAGGGAGGGATTGATGTAAGTAGCTACTGTATACAAGATACAGCAGTTGCAATGCTGTCTTTTGCTGTCTAAAATTGAAAGCTAGTTCGATTAAAGTTGTAATCAGACATCTTACTGTGCTTACAGCCAACTCCTCACGAAAGACTGACGTAACATATGACAGCTAGGCAGACACCACCACCATTCAGAAGTACACCTCCTCTGAGCAGAAGCCACTGAGTGTTTGCAGTATTTAAACTCCACAACCACACAAACACTACAGTTAAATACCTGGTCTGTTTCCATTTGTAGCTGAGCTGAGGGCCTGGCATCAGCACAGGACTGAGTCCAAGGAGTGCCCGTTCCAGTTCAGCCTCTTTTGAGCGCTGCTGTGGTTCCCCCTCAAGGCTACTCATGCACACTGTGAGTGTACACTTCATACAGAATGAAGACTGCTGGTATTTATCATGTGCCTACCAGTTACCACTAGACTGCGGGGCAGGCAGAAACCTCACTACTGAGATGGACCAAGCTTTACGCTTGCAATCTCAGTTGTTTCAACACCATGTACCTGAATCCTGGCAACTTACCTGAGTGTGAGCCATGACTCTAATAACCTGGCAGTATTTCTTCATGCTATTGAAATCTTTCTCCAACTGCTTTTTGCCCTCATCATCTTGCCATTTCTTGCAGTACTTGGTGAAGGCCTTCTTCTTGGACTTGTGCCTTCAGGAGCAGAGCAGAGACAAGGTTTGGCTAAGCCCTTCATCGAACCCCCAGGGAAGGGGGACGAGCGGAAGGAGCCGCCACCTTAGCCAGCTGTGGCTCATTGCCAGCTTCTAAGCAATCTTTTCCACTGGCAAGCGGAGCCTGGAGCTCATCAGACAAAGGCAAGATTGCCAAAGCTGAGCGGAGCTGCCATGAATCCCAAAGCACATTAATATTCACAGTACAGAAGACAAAAAGACTGTAGAGAGATGTCGAACAATAACAGAAAAACAGACCTTTAAAGCAATTGCGTCAGATGACTGCTATCTTCTACAGAACACCCTAATTTCCCCCCGTAAGCCTGAGCTGTGCCTGACAGAAAGGTCATTACTGTAACACCCGTCAGACAATTATTGCACTACTCTGACATTTTCTCTGCCTGCAAAGTTCATAAACAAGCTGTAAGCTCTAGACACACTGGAGCCGTTCTCAGGCAAACGTGCATACTTTGAATCCTAACAACAGTGCCCGGAACAGTAATCAAGAGTAACACTCAACCTCCCCTTTCCTGAGAAAACAGGGCTACAGTCAGGACTCGACACTCAACAACAAGCACCAGAGGCGATTTCCTTCTGTCCGCCCGTCGAAGTATCATCATACGTAGCCTGTTACGGAGAGCTCAGGCCAAAACCACCACTGGCACCCCGTGTCAAGAACAGCACATGCTGTCACCTTCCCTGAAATCCTGCTCTGGCACGCCGTATTATTACACCAGGTCATCAAGGCCCAACTCTTAATTGTGGAAAAGCTGAATGAAGAAGCTACGCTACAATAATTCACAGCCTGGAAAAAAAATTAAGTCAACAAGTGGAAGTCCTGCTCTCTCACCAGTTCTTGTAGAAGCGGCGCTTACACTCATCGCTGATGTGCTCAGCAAAGATGGTCTTGAAGCTGCGGAGACCACGTGGAGTCTGCACGTAGCCCACGATGCCCACAATGACCATGGGAGGAGTCTCTACTATAGTGACTGCCTCAACCACCTCCTTCTTGTTCACCTCTGCAGCAAGACAGAAATACGGGTTAACACCAGCAGCAGCTGTTAAGCACCTTCTTCTGCTCCTCACTCCCCGACTGCAGGTTCAGGTTTAAAAGGCTCAACATTCTTCTCACAAAGGCAAAAATGATGCAGCTGATTTACTTACGCCTGTACATCAGGAAAAACCCTTACATAGCATGTTAGAGAACAGCTAAATCTCAACATTAGGTTCCTGCGCAAGTTGTCACACGTGTCAGAAAGAGAACAATTAATAAGGCAATCACTGCCAGACACGAACCGCTGCTGCCAGAATATCCCACCTGATGAAGTCGGAATGGGATGCTTTATACCTCAACCCACTCAGCAAAACACCCACTGAAGAAGGTGTGAAACTAAAACGAGATTAAAATTCAGAGCTACCTATGAATCAAAGAACTGTAGGGGTTGGAAGGGACCTCTTGAGATCATCTAGTCCAACCCCCCTGCACCAGGCAGGCGTCCAGGTGGGAAGAAGTTATCCTTTTCCATTCATAATGAAAGCCCTCTCTATGAAAGGAATCATTCATACATACTGGATCCAGGTCTGTCAACTTCACGGACAATGTGGGTCATCCCTGCTTTGTACCCCAAGAAAGCAGTGAGGTGGACAGGCTTGCTGGGATCATCTTTAGGAAAGCTCTTCACCTTGCCCCTGTGCCTGCTACTGCGCTTACGGGGCAGGAAGCCCAGAGACCCGTGCCTGGGGGCTGAGAATTTGCGGTGAGACTGAAAAGAGAAAACAAATACCCAATAAACAGATGGTAACAACCAAAAAAAGGCTTCGAAAAAATGCACTACTACAGAGATTGCATTAGGAAGTGCAACAACAGCCTTCAAAAGGGTTTTCTGTTGGGATCGTGAACCTTGTGGCAAGGCCCATAATGGGCCTCTCATACGTATGTAGGACTAAAGGCAGCCAGCGCCATACCACTGCACGGGAGTGACATGCTCCACCACGCAATTCAATGTCACGGCTGCAAGATGCATCGTTAGGCAGTTTTCTGGGCGCTGGGCCCTCCACGGCCGTGCCACTCAAGCGGGAGCAAACTCCCACTTGAACACTGAGACCAGCGCTCCTGACCTTGGAGCACGCCGCAGCCCGGCTAACTCGGCAAGCAGCCCGAACCGCCTGCAGACCCTCACAAGAACACCCACCCCGTTCAGAAAGGGACACGCCAACCTCACCGGCGGCCACGAGCCCGCAGCTGCCCCCCATCCCGCCACAGATCCCACACCCGCGGGCACCGGGCCCGCCCGCGTCCCCACGCTAAGGCCTCGCCCAAAACGAGCTCCGCAGCCCCTCCAGCAGGGGCCGGGGATAGCTGCAGGGAGGCCCGGCAGCCACCGGGGCAGGGATGGCGGCGATACCCGAGGGATGGCAAAGCGAGGCCCGCCCAGCACCGCTACACCGACCCACCATGCTGCGCCCGCGCCGGACCGGAAGGAGCGAGGCGTTCCGCTCACGCTCTATTTATAGTCTCCCCGCCCCCCCCGGTGACGCGCCGCGCTGCGCGGGAGATCTCGCGAGAGCGGGCAGCGCTACGGGAGGGGAGCGGGGTCACAATGGTTGCGAAGGCGCTGCAGGTTCGCGCCGGGATTGCGAGTGCCATCTTGTCCCGGGGAGGGCATTGGCGGCTCGCTTCGTCTCCGCTGCCCCGGCTCTGTGTCACTCTTTCCGCGTTCACCCGCGTTTTCTAGGCGGCAGTAAGGCTTTGTAGGGTGAAGGCAAAACAAGGAGAAGGCGTCCTTGTTAAATAAAATTTGGGAGCTAAGAATTTCAGTCACAAACTTATCTTGCAGGAGATGCTGGCTTTAACATCTGTGTGTAAGTCGTGCATGCTGGACAGCACAAAGAGTGACAGAGTACAGGACACAAAGGCGTTCTAGTTGGGCAAACAACAAACTCTGAACCCAGATTACAAAGTGTACCGCTGTGGACTCACTTTATTTGAATAAAGAGAGCTGAAGACTCTCTTCTTGGGATAAAGATGATTCAGCTACATGATTGGAGCAGGAATTTCCCTAACTGGAGTGTAGCAGCCTCTCACATGCAGATGTGGCCTTAGTGTGCATCCACAGAATCATTAAAGGTTGGAAAAGACCTCTAAGATCGCCGGGTCCAACTGCCAGCCCATCCCCACCGTGACTACTGACTGTGTCCTCAGTGCCACATCCACATAGCTCTGGAGCACCTCCAGGGACAGTAGCTCCACCGTGAATACACAACTCACCTCCACCGTAGCAGTGTCATAGAAGAAGGGTCGCATTGGCATGGCCTTCTGCTCCTCTGCTTGCGCTTTGGGTAGTATCATGAGGAGTGGGAAAAAGCCAGTGTTGGGATGGCTTGTGGGGAGTTAATGGCTGCAAGTTGTACCATGGAGGATTCAGGTTGTATATTAGGGAAAATTTCCTCCCAGAGACAGCGACAGTGGCTGCCCAGGGGGTTTGTGGGGTCAGTTTCCCTGGAGGTGCTTAAGAACTGTGTGGATGTGGCACTGAGGGACACGGTCAGTAGGCATGGTGGGGATAGGCTGCCAGTTGGACTAGGGGATCTTAAAGGTCTTTTCCAACCTCAATGATTTTATGAAACCCAGGAGAACACAAGGTGGGGAGCAGTGGGAGCTCTGCTGGAGTTGCTGGTTTGTAACTTGCCCACCAGCTTCCATGCGAATGGAAAGCCCAAGGCAGAGGCGGGCTGTGCTGCTGGAAGCTTTATGCAAAGCTGCCCACGGTTGTCACAGCATAACAAAGTTTGCTGAGTCAGCTTGGAGATCTGAATTGGCAGAATTTTGTGAATTAGTTTCAGATGTTTTTGGTTTTCTTTCACAGCACTGAATATACAGGGCAGCCAACGCAGAGTGCCTTAGGTAAGAGAAAATGCATTGCACAAAGAAAGTCTTTCCTGGAATGAAGCTTCTGTGACAGAACCATGAAAACAAACAAACAAACAAACAAACAAACAAAACACCTATGAAATAACTTGCTGAGTTTATTGAAAATGTGTGTACACACTTGCAGGTAATAACAGACAATGTTATATTTCTATTAAAACAACAACCAAGAAGGAAAGCATATAGTAAAACACCTGCAACTTCTTAAATAAATCTTCTAATGGCCTGTAACTCAAATGATGCTTGACAAATCTTCATTGCACTTAAAAAAAAAAAGACGTTAGGCAATGTGAAGAAACACAGGAACAGCAAAGAAACGGAAACACAATATTTAAAAATTTATAAGATAAAATAGGTTTTCCTGCTGACATTGGCACCCGTTTTGCTTATTTGCATATCTCAAGACATCAAAGGAGATCAAATAAATTCCTTCTCGCAGGGACATGTTCTCAAGCAGATTGTGTGTTCTTCAGGAGCTGTGTCCCACTGTGTATTTCCATGGCGCTCAGTACAACACAGCTCCAAATTCAATTAGGGCCTCTCTGTGCTACTGCTGAGTTAATAATAAACAATATCAACATTGTAAGTACTAAAGTTATGCCTCAGAAAAGGAAGTAAAAATAAGGCTTATGTGAGCCTTTCTGGAGATCTTATCTCTTGTGCTATTCACACATTATTTCTCTTGCTCCATGTACTGCTGATACTGGCTCTGCTGTTGCACGGAAACATCAGTACAGGGGTGAAGCAGAGATGAAACCTGAACAGGAAGGGATCTGGAGGATGGGAGATAAATTATTCACTGTCCCTCCGTGGGCACCAGGAAATTGGATAGGACCAGACTGTAGAAACTCAGACTTCCCTAGAACTGAAACAGTGTGAGTGTCATTGCAGGATAACTGATTTGACACATGACTCTGTCTGAAACATGCCCTGAAGTGGCTCTGATCCTTGGTATGGGGTTGTAGGGTTTTCTTCTTTAATCCCAAGTGCTACCTGGACAGCAAAAGCACAGTGAACCAGTCACTGCCTGCAGTTACAAAGGTCAGTGTGTAGCTATCATGTTTTTTACATGGTTGAGACACAGGACACCTACCCTATGGATGGAGAGTAAAGGGAGAGGGGAGCTCCAGGGTAGGAGTGAAAACCAGCCTGATAGAAGTCTCAGAGCTTGTCACCCTGGGGCCAGGTGTCTGAGACGTCAGGGGTGTCCTGCAGGGAGATCACTGGGGCAATGTTCCCCAGGCTGGTGACGTCCCCCAGGCCAGACACCTCCTGCCTGCAGCACACTTCGTGCCAAAGCCACCTTAAATTCCCACTGCTGGGATGCTGACGGCAGCAGAAGGGCTGTACATGATGTTATATCAAGTTACTGCAAACATTAATTAAAGAGTTGAAGCAAACACCAACCTATAGAGCCAGACCCTACTCTGAGAGCTGAAGACAAGGAGCAGCTGAGTCACATGGCTGCCTCAAAGGTTCTGCTGAAAACACCAACCACCCATGCTTGGAGCAAGCTAGGTGTGTTCCCCACAGAGCTGGCTGTGCTCAGGCATGACCTGGAGGTGACAGGCCCAGGAGTGGTCTGACCTGTCATGCTGCTTCATCAGCCTTTGAGCTCAGTTTCTCAGAAGAGCTGGAGGTGTGGTTGGCCCAGTGGAGATGTGGTGCGCCGTGTCTTTGCCCACTGAAGGGCCACCCCGTGCCTGCTGCCATTCTGTAGGGGTGCTTCAGTGTCTAAGGGCTGTGAAAAAGAAAGGGACAGACTCTTTAGGGACAGGACAAGGGGGAATGGTTTCAAACTAAAAGAGTGCAGATTTAGATTGGGTAAAAGAAAAAAGAGTTTTATTATGTGGATGGTGAGGCTCTGGCACGGGTTGCCGAGAGGTGGTGGATGCCCTGTCCCTGGAGATACCCAGGGTCAGGCTGGAGGGGCTCTGAGCACCTGGTGTACCCGTGGTGTCCCTGTTTATTGCAGGGGAGTTGGACCGGATGGCCTTTAAGGGTCCCTTCCAACTCAAGCCATCTTATGATGGAGTAGAGAGTATAGGGATCTCAATGACGGCGGTGACATCTCCCAGATACCCCCCAAGAGTAAACTCTTCCCACTCCCCTCAGATGTAGCTGACCATTGGGGACACCCCTGGAAGAGCCCCAGACTCCCGTGCTGACTGGCTAACACCGCCTAACTGCGGGTAGGTAAGCTCTCCGCTCTGAGCGCGGCGGCAAGAGAGGAGAAAGGTGTGTGTGTGTGGGGGGGTGCGCGCACTCGTGCGGCGCTGCCCCGCGGCGGGAGCGCGCGGCTCGCCTCCGCCGCCGCCGTGCTGCCAGGCGCGGCGCTGCCCGGCTCGGCTCGGCTCGGCACGGCACAGCACGGCGCGGCCCCGCCGAGCCCCCCGCGCAGCAGCACACCGCGGGCCCCGCCATGGACGGGGGCGCCTTCGGAGCGGGGAAAGCCGGCGGCGCCTTCGACCCGCAGGCCTTCATCCGGCAGCCGCACACGCTGCTGCGGCTGCTTTCCTGGGTGAGGCCGCGGAGCGGAGCGGGGAGAGTGGGGGATGGGGGGAGCGGGACTTGGGGCGCGGGTGCGGGGAGCGGCGGCGGGGCCCTCGGTTCCCCCCGCACGTGCAGGCACGCGAGTGTTATCTGTCCGCGTGCGGTGTGCCGTTATATAACGCACGTTATCGTGTTGCTCCCAAGTGCATGCGTTGTAGGTGCGCTGTGATATGTATTGCCTGTAATCCGCGCATAGCGCTCCGCGCGTATAGCAGAGGCACGGCCGGGCGCGCGCACACAGCTCCGTGGGGGTCTGTCTGTCCGTCCGTGTATCTGCGTGCCCGCATCTGCCTCCAGATGTGCCGGTCTCCGTACGTGCCTCCGTCCGGATACATACACCCCCATAGACGCGCAGCCGTAGGCACGCAGATGTGCGGGGACATGGGGCCGTGCGGGCTGCGGCCTCGGGGAGGGATGGGGTGAGCCGGAGCGGGCTCTCTCTCCGTCTCCATCCGTCTGGGGGAGGATCCGTGTGTCCTCCCCCCTGGCTGAAGGGGGGGGTGTTATGGGATGCGGGGTACCAGCAGGCCGGGGGTGATGCTTTGGGACACACGGAGTGGCAGAGGTGAGCTGCAGGGTCTGTGCACCCTCCTCTTCCTCTTCCCCCCTCGGTCTGCTGCTCTCCTAACGCGTTCCCCCATCCATCCCATGGCCGCCGGCCCCGCGCGTCTCCGCACGAAGGTCATTGGGATTAAGGCAGCGAGCTGCGGCAGGAGCCGGCGCGGGAGAGATTGAGGTCTGAGCTGGGAGCGGAGGAGGGAGGGCAGGAGGAGGACAGAGGGCACATGCGTGCTGGCAACCGCGGGGCAGAGTAAATAAAATACGTGAAATAAGCATGGAGGGGGAAGGGGGAATTGAAGCTGGATACGGGGGTGCTGTCTGTCCTTCAGGGTGCTGTGATGTGAGGGTGGCTGCAGAGCCCTGGGATGGCTGAGAATGTCATTAATGCAGGTATCTGTCCATCTGTCTGGACTCACTGACACCAGGCTTGGGGCTGTGGTGGGGCACGCAGCTCTGTCCCTGTGCCTGCACGAGGATGATGGACGGAGTGTGACCTACAAAGGCTCTCCCGCTTCTAATCTCTGTGGCAGAATTTCCTCTCTCTCGCTCTCTCTCACCCTTTCTGCCTTTTTTTCTTTTTTTTTTTTTTTTTCTGTCATGACTTCATTCAAGCACTGCGGGGTTCTGGCTTCCCAAAGGTGAGGCAGAGAGAGAGCAGGATTTTTATTAGGCACCTGCTCTGCTCTGGAGGATCTCAGTGCTCCTGGAGCCCACAGCAAGGAGCACATCCTGAGGACCAGCATCTCCCCACTGTGTTCCCCCATGGCTGCTGCTCTGACCTTGGCAGAGGACAGGATGGGGCTCACCAGCCCTGCATGGGGATGAGGAGGTCACATCCCATTGTGGGTCAGCCAGGACCTAGCCAAGCTGTCCTCAGTGGCACATCCCCCTTTTCTCTCCCCAGCCATGGGTTTCTCCTACTGCTTTTCCTGGACAGAGAGCCACAAGCTCCCTCCCATATATTTAGTCCTGAATTTGTCTTCCTGCCTTGAGACCCAGAAGGGTCCTGATAGGTGTTGAAGTCCTGTCTTAGGCTGTGATGAGCACCAGAAACTTTACAGAATCATAGAATCATTAAGGTTAGAAAAGACCTCTTAAGATTATGTAGTCCAACAGTCATCCCATCCCCACAGTGCCCACTAGCCATGTCCCTCAGTGCCACATCCACATGGTTCTTGAACACCTCCAACCCTCATCTGCAAACTGGTGGAGCTTCACTCAAAAAATACAGGTTTGTGGTTGTTTTACCCTTCTCCCTCCCCTGTGAGAGGGAGTTCAAATGCTGGGATGATAGAAGCTGGAGGTTCCTTGTAGCCACTTTCATGTGATGAGCTTTAATGAGGAGCAGACCATCCTGTGCTTGCTTCCCAAGGCAGTGACCTTGTGCCCAGGTCATGCCTTGTTGTAGCAGACTTGGTTATGACATCGAGGTGTGGATGAATGTAGGGTGTTGTACAAATGTGGCCATGCTGGTTTTTGCCAGCAGTGAAGAGCTATGGGATCAGAAGCAGATGGGCTTTGGGCACTGGAAAGGATGGGGTAGATTTGGAAAGGAGGATGCTAAGCTATGGCACAAGGTTAGCAATTCTGGAGAGCCCATCCAACAAGCTCAGGTTACTTGGATGCTTTGGAGGCTTTTTTAAGGCATTGTTCCCCTACTGCCTCTTTGCTTGTGGCTGGCTTTGTCCAGAATAGAACCTGCTAAGCAAAATTTTCCACTTGTGCTTTGCACAGAGCTGGCCAACAGAGCAGCTCTACACCAAGGGAAGGACGCAACTTTCAGGCTTTGAACCTAGCACCAACTCCATAAATAAATAAAGCGTGACCTGAAACGCTGTCCTAGCACTGGGGCAGGTGAGACTGGGGCCAGCTGCAGTCCCCACCTTCTTCCTGCCCTTTCTGCGTGCCCTTAGCATCAGTGGCTTTGGCTGCCATGGTCACTGCGTGCTGGTGGGATGCATGGAGAGAGGAGGACTTTGGGGAGAGGGCACAAGGCTTTGCCAACAGAAGGGTGGTGGATGCAGGCAGCCAATTTGAGGCTGCATATGGCACTTCCAGAGAGGATCTTCGAGCAGGAGCAAATGGCTGTGGTTGCTCTAAAATAAAAGTGAATCCTTCCAGAGGGTTCTGAGGGCCAGACCCTGATGGAGAAAGGTGCGACGTGTGGTCCCAGCATGGCGTAGGGGAGGTGAAGATTTGGCAGCAATAGGGTTAATGGTGAACAAAGCCGCCTGGCAGGGAGGGCCTTGCTCTGATCCAGGGCAGGAATTAGGGATGCAGAGCTGCTCCCCCCAGCATCACCTGCTCCAGCTCAGCTGAGAAGCTGGTGCCACATGACTTTGGGCCAGGGCTGCCTCCGGGAGCTGAGAAGGGCAGGGGGGACTCACAGGAGCGGGCGGTGCTTTGGGATCCAGGGCTCACCAGAACGCTGGGGGTTAAACAGAGGCCTCCTGCTTTCAGGCTGCTGCTCCCACACGCACTCAGAGCCACATGTGTTTTTCTTCAAAATGAGTGAAATGCAAGCAGATTTAACGATGGGGATGATAATAATAATCCATGTCTGAGCAGGGCTCTCTGAAGCTTTCCAGAAGCTGTGTTTGCGGGTGAATGAGTGCAGATGAAAACCCCATCATCTCTGCCGTTTGCGCTCTTCCTTGTCCTCGTGTTTTTAAATAGATTTATTCTTGCTCATTGCCAGATCAGCATGGGAGAGGTCATTGCTTCGTTCTGCCTGAGGTGGATTGGATTTGAAGTCCCACGGGTGATGTTATGTCACCGAACTGTTTCCTCTCCCTAATGGAATAAAGCAGGGGAGGAAGCAGCAGGGCTCATGGCTGGAGGGCACCACATCAACCCAACAGCCTTGTCCCTGCTGGGGGTGTCACAGGGCTTTTGGGGAAGAAACTGTGGCAAATTCCTGGGAGGAGGTGCCGGAAAATCCCAGCGCAGTGCCGGGGCACATCACATGATGCCTGGGGATGGGGATGGGCGCATTGCACAGACCTCACATGATGCTCAGCAGGTTCTGCCTGGCCAGGGTAGATCCGGCAGGATTAAAACAAGGCTTTGTATGGTGGGATGCAGTTCATTTTTTGATTCCTCTGTCTGTGTCAGCTCTACAAGGTGCCCAGCTCTGGGCCTCCCTGCATGCCACCAGGCATCAGTACAAAATGAGGATGCTGCAGTCTGTCACATAATGAGGAATGGCAATGCACAGGGGAAGAGGGTGGCTGGCATTTTTTGTAAGTGATGCAGATGTGCTGATGACAAACATAAATGCTTCATTCTTGCTGGCTTGTGACGCTTTGTTTATAATCCAGGCAGGCATTCACACTGCACCTGCTGCCTGGATTATCTTGGCACACATGGAGCTTGTGCAACCTAGGAAATGTTGAGTATTTAATTGGTCTGAGAGGCCTTGCAAAGGCAGTGAGCTTCCACCTACCTACCTGTGCCAAGATGCAGCTGGGGCTAACTGTGCAGCAGTAAAATCTCTGTGCTCAGCCCCCAGGGGAGTGAGGATGGGATGTGGCATCAGGGTGAGGAGACATCTTGCCATGCTTCTCTTCCTGACCTGTGGATTGGCTTTAAGGTAATGTCTCAAATTGTTCTAGGGGAGGTTCAGGTTGGATGTAAGGAAGAACTTATTCCCAGAAAGAGTAGTGCTGCAGTGGCACAGGCTGCCCAGGGAGGTGGAGAAGTCACCGTCCCTGAAGATGTTCTAGTACCATGTGGATGTGGCACTGGGACATGGCTGGTGGGCATGATGGGGATGGGCTTCTGGTCGCACTAGTTGATCTTAGTGGTCTTTTCCAGCCAGTCCCTTTGGTCTGATGCACTCAACTGATACTTCAGGAAGTACCACATGGATTGCTGACATGGATTGCTGTGAAGGAACAAATACAAAAAAGAATAATACTGCTTCTTTTGCTCAGGGAGAGTCCTTCCAGGTCAGCAGCAAATCCTGCTGAGATGAGAGGTATGTGTCAAGGCAGGAGCAGAGTAAACAGAAGTGTCCCTGGGGAGTAAGAAGTTCACTCAACCCAAAATGAACAAGCAGAGACAAAGTTGCAGCTTGTTGCAAGGGTTGTCCTGACTCAGAGAATTGACATTTTACCATTTTTGAGCCCTAAACCAAAAGTGATCACCAGACTGTTTCTCTTTGGAGGTTGTTCTTGTCTTCCAGAGGGAAGATATGCTTTTTGCCTAGTGCTGCAGAAAACCAGGTGTCCACTTTGTAGCCCCAGTACCAGGAGGCTGATGCCTTAGGTGGTCACAGAATCATAGAATCATTTTGGTTGGAAAAGACCTCTAAGATCACCCAGTCCAACCATCAGCCCATCCCCACCATGCCCACTGTCCATGTCCTCAGTGCCACATCCACACGGTTCTGGAACACCTCCAGGGACAGTGACCCCACCGCCTCCCAGTGCAGCCTGTGCCACTGCAGCACCGCTCTTTTGGAGAAGAAATTGTTCCTTCTCATCCTATCGCTGTTACCTGGGAGCAGAAGCCAGCCCCACCTCACTGCAACCTCCTTTCAGGTCGTTGTAGAGAGTGATACGATCTCCCCTGAACTCCTCCAGACTGAACATCCCCAGTTTCTTCAAGCTGCTCCCCATTAGTCTTGTGCTCCAGATCCCTCACAGCTCCATCTTGGACACACTCCAGGGCATCAGTGTCTTTCTGGTAGTGAGGGGCCCAAAAATTGAACACAGCAGACAAGGTGCGGCCTCACCGCTGCTGAGTACAGAGGTGCCACTGGTAAAGGAGCAGAGATCTGGGCTATAGGACTGGGACATCCACTCCACTAGTGGGAAATCACTGAGCTATAGAATGGTTTGGGTTGGAAGGGACCTTAAAGCCAGTTCCACCCCCTGCCCTGGGCAGGACTGTCATTGACTAGATCTGGCTTTCCAGAGCCCCATCCAACTTGGCCTTGAATGCCTCTAGAAATGGAGTATCCACAGCTTCTCTGGGCAGCCTGAGATGGTCTGTGGGCTTAGTGTTAATCAGCACTTGAACTCACCAAGCAGCTGCTTCTTTGCTTTTTGGGTTGCAAAGGGAGATATGTGCATGCTGCCTTCATCTTTGTCTTCATCATCTCCCTTCCTCCCTCCCTCCCTCCCTTCCTCCCTCCCTTCCTTCCTAACTTCTTCTTCCTGCTGTGTCAGAGGGTTGGCTGAGCAGCAGGAGGTAAAGGCTAATTCGGTGAGCAAAGGTTAAATAGGCAGGTGCAGATTAAGGCATCTGTACCTGGCCTCATCTTTAATTCTGCCTGATTTAACATAATGCACTGCTGCTGTGTCAGTGGCAGGTAGGGAAGACTCATGGTGTTTCTCCTGCAAAATCTGTGGGGAAGGTTAGAGAGTGTCATGGGCTGGGCCGAAGCAGGGCAATGGGGAGAGGGGGCTGGTGTGCAAGAAGATGGGGGGCAGCAGGAGCCTAGTGGGTCAGCAGGAGGGGCTGGGGCTGTGGGAAGGCGAAAAGGGAAAGGAGCACATTAGCCAGATGGATAAAATTAGTGTGTAAATGGGTAGTGAGACAAGGAATTCCTAGAAGGGAAAGGAGTGGGTGGGAAAATAAGTGTAGACTAAGCGGATTTCTGCTGCTGGGAGCCCTTACATGCAGGCACCCACACCAAAGCTGTAGCTGCTTTTACACTCTGCATCGCCTCCCTGTGTGTCTGCTGGAAGCTGCCCTTCCTGCAGTCTGATCGGTTTGGATCAGATGGATGAACAGGCTCCATCTAGATTTGCCCTATTTCAAGCTAATCCTCTGAAATCAAACAAAACCACCCCTGCTAAACTGCCACAGTTGAGGCGAGGCAGTGGGATGGGGGCTTGCCCGTGCTCCGTGGAGCTGGTCCAGAGCAACCTGCTCTGATGTTCCTCTACCTGTCCCCCAGGTGTTCTCCATCGTGGTATTTGGCTCCATTGTCAATGAGGGGTATGTGAACCGCCTGGACGAGTCAGAGGAGCACTGCATTTTCAACCGCAACCGCAACGCCTGCAACTATGGCATTACCGTGGGTGTCCTCGCCTTCCTCAGCTGCCTTCTCTACCTGGCTCTGGATGCCTACTTCCCACAGATCAGCAGCGTCAAGGACCGCAAGAAGGCAGTGCTCTCAGACATCGGCGTCTCAGGTGAGATTCCCAGCCAGCTTTCTCTGCCCTTTCCTCGCTGTCCTGCTGCTGATGGTGGGCTGCTGCCAGATCCCTGGCGTTCCTCATCCTGATAGCTGTGCAGGATCTTCTCCAGCCCGGAGGCTTAGCTCAATTTACCTGTATCCCTCCATCCCCAGTGGTGTGAAGGGACTACAAGTGGAGCAAGATCACAGCATCTGAATTTGTCAAGGATTTCATTCTTCTAAGTTGGTTCGTGTTTAGCCTAGCAGTCCTACACTCAGCCAACAAGGCAGAGAAGGGGTAGGACCCAGCACTGCTTGATACAATACCTACAATACCTCAGTGAACCTGCAAGCTCACTTGGGCTTAGAAAGCCAGCATGACCAGCACATGGCCCAGTTTGCAGCACAAAGATGGGTTGTGTGGGGTTGTAGTTTGCAGACCAATGTGATGCGTTTATGTTGGGCTCACACACATCTTCTTGATCTCTGTCCCCTCCTGGTGGTGGTCCATTGCAGCCTTCTGGGCATTCCTCTGGTTTGTTGGCTTCTGCTTTCTGACTAACCAGTGGCAAGCTTCAAAAGAAGAGGATAACCCAATGAACGAGGGAGGAGATGCAGCCCGAGCAGCCATCACATTCTCATTCTTCTCCATCTTCACCTGGGTGAGTAAAGCAGCCACAATGTCAGATTGAGGGTCCTCTGCAGTTCTCTTGGCTTGTGGGGAGTGGAAGGTGACAAGTTCAGCAATTCTCTCTGGAAATGACATGGCTTTGGGGAAGGAAATGCTGGAGCAGAGGCAGTTAGGACAGAAGCCTGGCGTGGTGATTATGGGCAGTTCAGCTCCACCACGCCACCTTCTCCTCTAAAGAACAGGGGAAGAAAATACATTGAAAAAACTGTTGGGTTGAGGTAAGGACAAGGAGTTCACTCACCAGTTACCATCACAGGCCAAACAGGCTCAGCATATGGAGATTAATAGCATTTATTGTACACTAATAACAGATAATAGCAGTGAGAACTAAAAGTGAACTAGAACTACCTTCCCCCCCCCATCCACCCCACCTACCTCTTGCCCCTCGTGCAGCACAGAGGAGCTGTGATCAGTCTATAGCACTGTCGTCTGACACTCCTCTGTGGTCACTCCCTCGCCCTGTTCCACGTGGGTCCTTCCCATGAGATACCATTCTTCCTGGACTGACCCCACATGGGCTTCCCACAGGCTGCAGCTCTCCAAGCACTGTTCCAACACAGCTCTATACTGTGGGGTCCATCCTTCGGAAGTTGATCCAGCATGGGTCCAGCATGGGCAGCAGTTCCACGGCAGTTTCCTGTCCATGAAAACAGCACTTGTAGCTCACCAATGCTAAGCAGAGAAGGGAGCTGCAGGCTGGGGGCTCACATGAAATGTCCTCAGTGGCCACAAGAGGCTGCAGTTGCATCCCTCCCATCTCTGAGGATGCAGTCTGCACCCGTGACTGCAGTAGTTGAGCGCTGCACCGAGGTGGCAGTGGGGACAAGGGACAGCAGTGTGATCCCCACCTTTAGAGACAAAGACAAGCAGCAGCATCTCTCAAGCTCCAGCAGAAGGCATGATGGGATCCAAGGCCTGTGCAAGGACCCTATTGGAGAGGGGTGTTTCCAGCACTTGCTGGGTCCTCCTGGATGCATGGGCTGTGGGTGGCTGAAAGCAACCTCTTCCCCAGATCTTTGTGTTTATTTTTCAATTTCATTCAACTGCTCTGATCTGATCTTCCTCACTGATCCTCTTCCCCACCCCTCTCTCTCCTCACAGGGCTTCCTCACCTTTCTGGCTTTCCGACGGCTCAGAGACATTACTTTTCAGGAAGAATACAACACACTATTCCCCAACTCCCCATCCTTGCTGCCATAATTCCCCTCACTGGCAAGGAGTCTGGGGATGAGGGGTGCAGACGGAGGAAGCTGTTGAGCACTTGGCTCCATCTGTGTGTTCCTCCTCGGCCCCTTCTCTCCCTCAGCCTAACTAATGCTGCATAACATTTGTGCCTTTCTTTTGATAACAGTTTATGTCTCAGACAGAAGATGCCTTATGCCCCCATCGCTGTGTCTTCTCTATTCCTCCCAGCCCTCATTCTCCAAACCCTGCCCCCAGGGGCAGCTCACAGCCTACCAGACTGCTCACCTCTGCAGGGGATGCTCTGGGAAGACTGCTGGAGTCCACATGCCCACGTGCTCCTGCTAACAGCCCCATCCCATATCACTCCCTGCCATGGGATCGGTGCTTTCTATGGGACTGTCTCCCAGATGAGCTTCACGCACTAACCCGTAACCACGACTAACCTCCCTTTTTGTTTATTTCTCTCTCTCGGCACGTTCCCCTTTCTCTCTTTCCCATCCCCTCTCTGCCTCCCGTCTCTCTCCATCCTCCTGAAGGTGGGCCAGGCGTTCCTGGCGTATCAGCGCTTCCGGCTGGGTGCCGACTCGGCCCTCTTCTCCCAGGACTACATGGACCCCAGCCAGGACTCCGGCATGCCTTACGCTCCCTACACGAACGAAGAGGATGCGACAGACGCAGTGGGGACGTATCAGCAGCCCCCTGCAGCAGATGCTTTTGACACCGAGACACAGGGGTACCAAACGCAGAACTACTGAGCCGCCGATGCCCCTTTCCTGTCCCTTTCCCCTTCTGCCCCCTTTCCCACTGCCGGCAGCGAGCCGAGGCACGAGCCAGACACGTGCATAGTGGCACAGGAGTTGGCTCTCAGCTATGCTCCAGCCTTCTGGGTCATCTGTTTTTATTTATTGTTTTTAACAAAAAGTGCTCCCCATTGCCTTTTTCCTCTCCTCCCCCCAGAAATACCCGGCACCAAATTGTTCCAAAATCTGGCACCGAGGGAGGTCCCCCCGTTCCCCTCTCTCCCTCTTCCTTGGAAGACAGAAGGAGAGAGGGGCTACAGCAGAGGTGGAAGGGAAGAGGTGAGAGGGAGTGGGATATTCATAGGCGAGGTGGTGCTGCTCCATGCTGCAGGAGCATCTGAATTGGCTCAGGGAGGGGAGGGTGGAAGGGGCAAGCTGAGCTGCCATGCAGGCATGTGAGGGTGGAGGGAGGGATGGGGAGAGAGGGTGCTCCTCACTACGAGTCAGGGTGAGACAGAGTGGGATGGGAAGGAGGAATATTTGCAGGTACAATCAAAATTCAGAGCTTTTCACAGGTTTTGTTATAGATGAAAGCAAGAGGCCTTGAGAGAGCAGAGCAGGGAGACGATGCCATGAAGGCCACTCCTTCTCCATGCAAAGGTGTTTTCACTTCTTGGGTACTGCCGCATCCCCCTCCTTTCCTCTGACCAGATGGTGCACATGGGAACAGAGCAGTAACCTCAACAAGAGATGCACCTGTTGTGTCTAGACATCACATCTGCGTGCAGCGGGCAGTAGACAGTCCAAAGGTGGTCTTCACTTCCCACTCAGATGGGAAGGTGAGCAAAGACTCAAAGAATTGCCTCCGTTTCCACCCTCCAATTGTTTGGAGCCACAGTGGGCTCTCTGAACACTGGTCTTGCTGTACTTTTAGTTACCTTTGTGCTCCATCTGCAGCATCAGATGTGTCTTTAAAGCCTCACCTAGGTGGCAGTAGTGAATCTCAGATGGAGCTCGTATTGACATTACTCCACACTTCTAACAATTTTGCTTCAAGACACAGCTCTGGACGTTCAGTATTCATTCCAGGATAGAATTAATATCTGTGCCTACAAGTGAGGAAGTGAGCAGTAGCCAGCTGGACTGCTTCAGCACAGACATCTTTCAGAGCACAAGCAGTGGGGTCTATCTTGAGGAGCTCTGTTCCCTAGGCAGCCACCATGGTCCAATTGGCCCAAGGAGCAGAGACTGGGAACAGATCCAGCATCCACTGGTGCTTCCCCCAGACATTCAGCCCATTTCCTGTAGCATCCTTAGGGGCCAGGGGGACAGGATGCAGGTCTGGACATACAAACACCTCATCTGGAGGACAGAGTCCTCTTTCATTCAGGTCACAGGTCTTCCTCCTCCTGGCACTACGCCTTTCCAAGTGCTCCACATCAGTGGAGAAGGAGTAGATAACAGAGGTGGAGGTCCCAAGGGGGAAGGAGGGACAGCTCTCCATTGTATGCAGGCACAGTTTCTACCTGCTCCACACATCCCTTTCTCTGTGGCTGTGAGCAAAAGCAATACTGTATATAGGAGGTGTATTTTTCAGAGGGAAGCCCCTCAGGCTTTTTTTTTTTTCTCCAATAGGATCAGCCTAATTTTTAGGCTTGGGAGAGGGGGGAGCTCCTTCCAATCCACCTCTCCCACCAGAGGAGAGGAAGGAAAGAATGGTGAGGTGGAGGAGGAGACAAACTAGTTGTACCCACCCAGGGTCATCTGTGTCATCCTTAATGCTTTCATTTTGGATTGGGGGGGCGGGGGGGAGGGGTTACCAAGAGTAGGATGCTATAAATAACCAGCTCTCAGCATGAAGATGTGTTGGTCTGCTGGGAATTGCCCATCACCTGTCCTGTCTGACTGGGGTGAGGGACCAGGCATGTGAGAAGTACAGGCCATGATTGTGGGGGGGGGTCTACATGGATTCTCTTTGATGGTGTAGCATGGGACAATTGTCTGTTCTCCTTCCCCCATCAGAGCTACATTGATGTCTAAACATCATGTGGGCGTGACTCATGAGAAAGCTTTTCTTTATCCTTTTTTTGCTTGCTTCCCTCATGTAACCAGCTGGTGGGCTTCAGTGGCTTTGAGGTGGGACAAGCCTCCGCCTCAGCCTACCTTTCAGTGGGACGTGAGCCAGGTAGCTTCATCCTGAGCTATTGCCCATCTTTGTCTCTTTCTTCCTTGCTTTCCATCATGGCAAAGGCATTGTATATGACAGGGTACACTGTAACAGTAGACACTTGGGCAACTTCTTGCCTTTGCTCATGGGAGGTGTACTCTCCTTGGGTTGGCTTCCTTTGAGACTTTGCAAGGGAGGGATGGTGGTGACAAACCTGAGGGTGGGACTCATCTGGTTAGCACATAGCCCTTGAAAATACAGTTTCAGTGGATATGGCTGGCTTTGAGGAGATGGGTTGCTTATCATATCTTGGGAACTTCTGATAAGGGGCTGCTGATGATCATATGAAGGCCTGGGCACCTGGCTGAAACATGTCCCTTTTAGATCCTAAATGAGTGTGAGATCAATCCCACTCTAGGGATTAGGAGATCAGAGGGAAGGCTGATAAGCAAAACGATAAGAAGGCTTTCTTCCCTGCCTTGCCATTTGTCCGGATTACAGAGGATTACACATCCCTTGTTGGGAGCAATGGCCCCTTGATGTCTTCTTATCTTGCCAAGTCCCCAAGTAAGGTACTGTTAGGATAGCAGAGACTGTGAAGGTCAACCCCGCACCTCTACCTGTGGCTTCAGCCTCCTGATGTGTCCCCCATTCTTGCCTCACCTACATCCCTACCACCCTGTTCATCACCTCATTACACACACCCCTCCACAATAGTCCTGGCAGTCCCCTCAGGGCAGGAGGGCAGCGTGTCTCCACACATTCAGGAGCACTCAGGAGGACCCAGGAAGGCAGTGTAATGGGACAGTTTCCATGGGAGTGTTGGCTCTGGTCTCAAGAGCAGGTAAAAGGCAGGGAGCCCACCAAGGCCACCTCATGCAGCAAGTCCAAACCATCCGTCCAGACACCTCCCTGCTGCCCCTGTGGCATCCGTCACACCATCTGGGCTGCCCTGCCCTTCCCCTGACACATTACTGCCTGTGTATAGTATATATTATATATATATGTATTTTAAAAGATGTATAATATAAAGCTATACATATATACGTATATACGATGACTCATGGATGGCCTGCCGCATACAGGATCCCCTGAGTGGTCTTGTCTAAGCCTGAGTGTACCTTCACCCCTCCTCCCCTCGTCCCCATCTGTCCTCAAATCCAACTACAGCAAACCCCGCCACCTCGGCACATGTGTTTACAATATCCTATATATTTGTGGTTAACAAAGTGAAGGTGGTAACTACTGGTGTCTCAATAAAGTTACAACGTTCAAAATAATGAAACGACATGAAAAATTGGTCTGGATTTTGTTTGCAATTGGATGGCTTTTCTAGCCACAGAGGGTCTCAGGAGGTCTTCCTGCAGCTGGGACATGATCTGGGGCACCTCAAGGAGCAGGACTGCCCATGCCAACGCTTCTCCCATTGGAGCCCAGGATAGCACAGTCCTCCAGGTTTTGTGAAAATAGGCAGTATCGGTGGAGAAAGACCTAAATAGCTGCCCTTACTGAGAAAGACACTTCAGGAGGTGCTGAGAGTGGCTTGTTCTGCTCGGCTTGTTTCAAATCACACCCACCATCAAGTGTCTCTTACCTTATCAGCAGGAAAACACAAGAAGGAGCTTGAAGTACCGTATTAGGAGTTACTGTGAAATAGCTGTAGTTACAGGAGGCGTGGGTGGGGGACATGAAAGAATACGGAATAAACATAACTATTTTCACACCCAGGGAAGATCGGTTTATTACTTTGATGTGTCATCTGTTTATCTGTGCGTGACCATTGCTTGGGTGTCTAGCATAGAACACATTTTCAAAACATAATCACGTACTGGGAAACAAGAGCTCTCAAGACACTTCTTGACTGGGTTTCAGTAATAGATAGCTCAACATTAAAAGGATCTCCTTGCAACTTCCTCCGTGATAAAAATAAAATTCAAAATACTACTTTTTGACAGTGTTTAGACAGAGCTTCCTTTTCATTCTCTTTTAATGCGCCTATCACCTGAGTACCCAGGTATCTAATGTGCCTACCCTTGATGTAGCAAAAACGTCCACATAATCTCAGGACTTCAGGAGATGAGGCTTGGTTTAGCTCATCATGGAAACCACCCCACTTCTCTCCCCAGAACCCAAACTGGCCTAAAACTTTGCACAAAATCTTTTCTGCAGTGATACCTCTCTCAATTTGGGGGGGGGCAGGGGGGAGGCATCTCTAAGTGCCTACAATAGCACTGTGATGGGGCTGCACCGTGCTCCCTGCTCTCCACAGCACATTGTTCAGTAATGTTTGTTCATCTTTTATCCTCTAGCTAAGCAGAGTGACCAGTAGAGTGCTTCTTCCTTTTCTGCAGAGAAAACAATTGTAAAAACAGGAAGGCAGTAGTATGGCTTGGCACTAGAAATACTGTGCCTATGATCCCTGGCACTGGGAACAGAGAAGCACGAGAAACAATAAGTACAAAGAGACAGAGAGAGAGAGGGAGGAATGAGAAATATGGGAGTTTAACAAGGGATAGGGAGTTAGAAATCTGGTACTCATTGAATCATGCAGTTCATTTACTGGTGCATGGATGAGGTTCAGTGACTGATATTCTGTATGCTTGGGAAGATTTTTGCTACATGAAAATACAGCATAGTAATTTCTGAGATGATTTACTGAAGGTAGAAAGCACAAATAAAACAGAAAATAAACAAGCTATCAGTACAGCAGCAGAAACTGTGTTGGTGCAGTATTCCACTTTGTGAGTGGTGCATAAAGGTGTTGATCTCTGCAAGCAGGTATTCATGAAGCAGCACACAAGCTTCTGCAGCACTTTTGTTTGGAAGACTGCAAAAGGTTGGACAGATAAGCATTTAGCATTGCAAGCAGCCTTGTTTGGCAAATCTACTGTTCTCATTTTGCAGACTAAGTAGTTAAGAGCCTTGTTCAAGGTTAGGGTGGAGGCTCAGTGACAGTGCCACAGAAATATCCTGAAGCAGACACAAATATTTCCACCAAGAGAAAATGTTTTGTATCAGCTTTTGTGTTCTAGCCCAAACAGGGAGGAGAAAATAAAACAGGAGGACAGTGGTCAGCAACTGTGAGCTGCAGCCAGACATTTAAATTAGGAACGGGGCACACGTGGAGACTCCACTCCTGTTAGTCTCAGAAGGACTCACTTAACAATATACGATAGACAGCAATGACTCCTAATTCCCTGGTCCTGCAATGTGATACACACTGGTTGTTGCTGAGCACAGCAGAAGCCTTGCTGGTATCATGAGTGCTCTGTGCAAGGACAGGGGCTGCCTGAGCTCACCAAGGTGCATGATTACAACCTCGAATGTCATTAAATAAGCATAAGCTTTTGCTGCAGTGCTGAAAAAGTGACATTGTGTTTTAAAGCAGATGAACTTGCCTGTTGTATTTTAGCAGTGCAGACAATGCTGTTCTACATGGATTTCTGCAGCATCAGGAATTCCTCTTGATACTCTTAAGAAAACAGATCTTTATTAGTACAAAATCCATCATTTCACTTCTAATTTTAATGTAGACTTGAGCCCCGTTCCTGGAATTATTGCTATCAACTCACAGCTTTACCCACAGGAATATTTCAAATGACCTTGGTGAAACCAAGCTTAGACATAAAGGTAGACATGTAGAAACTCCTGTGTGGACTGAGGTGGTAAATCTAGCATTTTCTTCTGTCTTTCACCAGTATAATCCTTAAAAACAAAAAAGCGCCTGCATACCTAAGGCTGCCAGAATGGCTGAATATCTGTCAGTCTTGTGTGAAGGGAAGGATGTGAACTCTCTGTACATTCAGAAGAAAGAGATGTAACAAAACAGTAAACAAAGGATTTAGAGGAAAAGGAGCTGGATTCTTCTGACAGGATCCCCTGCAGCCAAACCCATGATTCCATAGAATGTGATTACTTAACTAGCAATTATTTCTTAAGTACATCTGAATCTAATATATTTGCCACAAATATGCCATTAAAAGAATATCAAGTGACTGCTGGATGTCAAGACTACTCAGTACCCATGCTCTCATCACGTCTGCGTTGCTCCACACAGTTGAAAGTGCACGTCTCTCACGCTGGAGTCCCTTCCTGCAGCCTAGGTTCACAGGGAGTGCTCTTCCCCCCATGCTGCAGTCTGTCTGCCTGTCATCACATGCTGCGAGATACGCCACTCATACACCTGCAGGGTTCTTCTGCTGACTTAACAGTGTAATGCGAATGATTCAGGCTGTCGTGAGAGGTTATGGAGTCTTCTTGGAGATGTTCAAAAGCCACCTGGAGCTGGGCCTGGGCACCCTGCTCTGGATGTCCCTGATGAGCCAGATGGACCCAGAGCTCCCTTCCAACCCAAACCATTCTGTGGTTCTTTGACAAAGTTCAAGTGATCACTGGCTTGAGGACACAGTCACAGCATCCTGGCCCATGCTGTAGCCCACAGGAAGGTTGGAAAAGCCTTGGGAGTACAGGCTGCCCAGGGAGGTGGTGGAGTCACCATCCCCTGGAGGTGTTCCTGGGCCGTGTGCTGTGGCACTGAGGACACGGTCAGTGGGCACGGTGGGGATGGGATGGCAGCTGGACTAGATGACCTTACAGGCCTTTTCCAGCCTTAATGATTCTGTGATTCTATTCTATGATTCTACAGAGTCCATGGCGATACGCACGGAGGAGACTTGTGATGTCCACGCACTGGCAGCACAGCTGAGAGCCACTCGGGCTGAATAATAGAATCGTAACACGAAATCATGGGGCAAAGAACCAATCTCAACTGCCGGCCCAGCTCTCAGGCTTTCACAGGACCCCCCGAGTCTCAGCCCCGCTTCCCCGGCCAAATGACAACAAGGGCACCAGCCACGCCTCACCGAGGACGCGCATGGGCGGGGCCAACACAGCCACCCGTGCGCGCTCCCGCCTCCCCATTGGGCGGAGGGATTGGAGGGGGCGTGGCCAACCCCTCATGTGGGCGTGGCAACGGCCGGAAGCGACCGTTGGCTGTATGCGCTGCTCTCTGGGTGGGGAGGAGGGGCGGGGCTGTGAGGAGCGGCCGCTCTGCCCGGCAGATTTGTCTGCTCTGGAGGGAGAAGGGCGGGCAGGAGGGAGGAGGTGGCTGCTAGTGCAAGATGGCGGCGCAGAGGAGGAGTCTGCTGCAGAGTGTGAGTGCCGCCTTCCCCCCTCTACTCCTCGCTCGCGTACCCCCTTATAGGTGCGTGCGAGGGAGGACCCGCGCCTCCTCCTCGCCCTCCTCCCCCGGGAGGGACCGGCGTGAGGGGAGCTGGGTGTCCCGGGCCCCGGGGTCGGCCCGCAGCCTCGTGTGGGGCTTTGGGGCCCTGCCTGAGGGGTGGGGGTCAGCCGGCGTGGGCAGGCCCGTGTGGGCACGGGGACTCTCTGTGGGCCCCGAGGCCCCGTGTTCTGTCCGCCGAGCTCACCGTCAGTGCTGTGCTCTGAGCTCGGGTGCAAGTCTCAGTTCTGGTTTCTTGTTAGAAAGAGCCGGAGGTGCAGCTCATCTTCAGAGGGGGAAGCCAGGGGTAAGTGATGCAGCTCTGCAGCAGAGAGTGTGAAGTTCTCTGGTCTGTGTGCTGCCCTGCTAGCAGAGAGGGTAGGAATGAGGCTGTAGCTCGTGCTGAAGCAGCGTTCTCACCTCAGGGTTTACGTGGCCTCTTTCTGTCTCCCAGGAACAGCAGCCCAGCTGGACGGATGACCTGCCATCCTGCCATCTCTCTGGGGTGGGCTCAGCTCCAAACCGTTCCTACAGTGCGGATGGCAAGGGTACAGAGGGTCACCCCTTGGAAGATAACTGGTTGAAATTCAGGTAAGTTGTTTGTGCCTGGATCACAGGCTCCTTTACCTGCCTCTGTCTGCAGGTGATGTTTAGCTCTTCACAGAGGACATGAAGCATACAGGATTCTGGAGAAACTCATCTGTGTCTTTGTATCACATACGTCTGTGTCTTCTTTTCTTTTGCCTTCTCTGATAGGAGTGAGAACAACTGCTACCTCTATGGTGTCTTCAATGGCTATGATGGCAACCGAGTCACCAACTTTGTGGGCCAGAGGCTTTCTGCAGAACTGCTGCTGGGCCAGCTGCACGCAGATCACAGCGATGCTGATGTGCGCCGAGTTCTGCTGCAGGTAAAGTAGCTTTGACTGGGAACAGCTCCTACTTCTCACACTACCCACCTCCTCCGTTTGCCACCAGGGGAGCAGCATCTGGTTTCTGAGGGGGCTAAAACATCTGCCAGAGTTGTGATGGCACTAATCCTGAGCAGCTGCAGTGCTCTGTTTCACTCCCACCTCACACCTGTCTGTCCCCTGGCTGTTGACAGCTCTCCAGGATTCTGCAGCCAGCCTTCACTGGACGTGTAGGAGCAAGTCAGCCTGAAAAGGAGATGACAATGAGTGAAAGGGAGAAATTAAGGCGTGGGGAGATGCATGTGCGAGTGTATTCTCTTGAGTGATGGATGAGTATTTTTACAGTCAACGTACAAAATCAGATTTCTGAGATTGTTGTGTTTGTAACTTGTATTTTTTGTCTCCTGTTTTGGGTACTAGCAGATTGCTTTTACCAGCTGTTAACTAGCTGCACTGAAATGATAGCATTTCAATATGGTGCTGTGATCCTTTAATGTCTGTATGAACTGTGATCAACTGCTCTTATGAACTAGTCTTGGGAAATGGGGATGGGTAGCTTCAAAGTTGTCTAGAGCTCAACTCAGTTTCTCTTATGGCCTTCTTTAGGCTTTTGATGTGGTGGAAAGAAGCTTCTTGGAGTCCATTGATGATGCTTTGGCAGAGAAGGCCAGCCTGCAGTCCCAGCTGCCGGAGGTAATGTAGCCTTAAGAACAGAGGTTGCTGGAGGTTCTGCCTTTCAGACTGCTGGTCTGTGTTGTCCAAAAGAGGCTGTGATTGAAATCTGTGTCCCTGTAGCTCTCATATGGGAGCCAGTGTGAAGTGAAGAAAGTGCTGTGGTCTGCTCTGCAGCGTTCCCACTGGTACTACTGAGACTGATTGTTCTTTTTTAGTAAAGAACTGTGGGAAGGTGCTCAGCCCTGTACTCATGGCTCTTCCAGGACAAAGATATGATGTAGATGGTAGTCAAGGCCTCAAATTGGCATGGCAATTGGGCGGGTGTGAATTCTGCTCTTCAGGTGGATTGGAGTGTCATCTCTAGAATCTTATCAGACCTTCGTGGTTTGTTAGGATTGAACAAATAATTGCATGACTTGCACACCTTGGCCTCAAGGCAAGACTGTCAAAATGAGTCCTCTTTCTCTATACAAATTTTGACTCTAGCTGTGGTTTCAGTGTTGTGGACTGTGTGTTTAAGCTTCCTCCATAATCTTGGATTCCAGGGTGTTCCTCACCACCAGCTGCCTCCTCAATACCAGAAGATCGTGGAGAGATTAAAAGTTGTAGAGCAGGAGATCTCTGGAGGAGCCATGGCCATTGTGGCTGTTGTTCTCAACAACAAACTCTATATCGCCAATGTTGGTGAGTTTTTCTTTGTGACATCCCAGCTCAGGTGTTGAAGGGTGGCTGCATTTCTAGAAGGCAGAAGCAATTTGAGTGCTGGGGAGGGACAGTTTCTCTGTTTCAGGAGTGATTTGCTTCTTACTTTTAGGACTGACACTCAGTGTATACTGACTGATACAATATTTATGACCAAAGAGGACGGGAAAATGGGTTGAGAGGTAGTGGAGGTTCACTGGGAAGTGGAGAGTTGTCTTATGAGATACTGGCTCAAGCCTGAGTGCAGAGCTGCCTAACAAGCCTAGTATGCTGAAGCAAGTCTACTTCCAGGAGATTATGAAGAGAGAGTACATGAGCTTTTCTCTTCTTTTCTGTCCTTATTCCCCTCTCCTGTTCCTTTTCCATTTGGATATGTACTTCCCCTTAACAGCAGAGCTATCTGGTGCCTCATCTCGCTACTCCCGCTGCAGGTACCAATCGTGCACTGTTGTGTAAGTCCACAGTGGATGGGCTGCAGGTGACTCAGCTAAACGTGGACCATACAACAGAGAACGAGGATGAACTTTTTCGCTTCTCCCAGCTGGGTGAGTGTTCAGTTTAATGTTCCTACCTGAGAACATCTCATGTTTCAGTTTATCTGGGGCACAAGGGATGACTTAAGCTCCTGAAAACAATAACTGTCCAAAAAGAAGGCTCTCTGTAGGCTGTGGTTTCAAATAACGAGTTCCTTTTCTGCATACCTAGCCACTCTAAAGCTACAGAGTAAGTTCAGTTTGCTGATCCAACAGAAAACAGTCCCTTTCTTCTTCCTTTTTCTCTTGTTTTGAGAGTTAGTTTTGTGTCCCACTGCCAAGCTGTCATTGATTTGCCCTGCAGCTGTGTGATTGCTGGAGTGGATGGGAGGGCAGGAACAGAAGCATGCAGCCAGAGGGCAGAAGCAGGATGGGCAGAGTGTGACTGCCCCTTTGGAGGCAAACCACAGTGTGGGTTAAGTTCTGCGTGATGCCACACCCTGGGGATGGTGGGTTTTGATTTGCCTGTGAACAAGCTGCTGCAAAACAGCAAGTACACTTCAGACAGAGGCAGACCAAACTCTGGCATTTAGTGCTCTTACATCAGTAACTATTGAACTCTGTCTATACTGACATCGTGCTTCAGGCAATTTCCCTTTTCCTTTACAATGTTTGACATGTTTTCTTTCTTTGTCTGGAACTAGGCCAGACCACTTGTGTGGCTCTTAATGCTGAGCTCTTCATACAGAGTCACTTAAATTCTGTGCCTTTGTTCTCTTAGATATGATTTGGCATTCTTCGTTAGGTTCACCTGATCAATGTTCTTATCTGGTGAGGCTGTCAGTGCGATAACTTTTCTGCTGCTAGGTCTTGTTTCATTGCATTTCTCTTCCATTTTTTTGTTTCTTACTCCTGCAGTATAGTGGTGTGTGCTATGAAACAGAACTGACCACAGGAATCCAGGGGAAAAGAGCCTCTGACTGCCTTTCTGCTCTTAAAACACTAGGTACAATTCAGCTGTGGTCCGTAGTGGGGCAGGAATCTGCTAGAGTATGCTGACCTTCATCTGGTGCAGCAGTGGTTCTCCTACTGGGAATCCTAATGGAAGGGAGAACCTGTGAAGCAAACTGATGTGTAAAGGCTGTTCTGGGGACCTGCCCAAAGTTGTCATAGGCTAAAGTTGAATCATAGTGCTAAGAAGTCACAGGGGTGGTGTTTGTCATGATGATATTAGTTTCACCTGTCCCAGGGAAGGGAGGGAGAGGCCTTATACCTACATGGCTCCTCACCTTGCTCATTTCAGCTTGTTCAGTGCTCCTGGGTCGTCACTGTGATCTAGACACAAGCTCTCTGGTGTGCTTGAAGCCTCCTTGTGTTTGTGTTTGTCATTAGCTTGTATCCCCCTGCCAGGAGCTGGCAAATGAGCCAGGCCATGTTGATGAGTCAGCTTTGGTCTGCGGCAGATGGCAGAGTTGTGTCTTACTGCTGGGGTAGGTGTGGAGCCATCTGTGTGGCGAGGCTTGGTTTGACTCAGAGGGAGAGTTTCAGTTGGACCCCTGCCTTCACCTTGTACCGAGGACAGTCATCCCTAGATAAAAATCTCAAAATACCATTTTCTGCCTGTTAGCTCTACGTTTAACCAGGAAGGGGGGGATTGCTAGAACAGACTAGGCAAGTGGCTCATCTGCTATGAGTCCTGCTTCAAATAATAGCTCCTAGTGTGTGGTCCCTGTTAGGACCTTCTTTGGGGTAAGGCTCCTCCCTGGCCCCTGCCAGGTTTGAGTTATCCCCTTAAACTTAGTTAAACTAAATACCTGCTTGCTCACTGTCCTTGTTTTAGGAGTAGCCAGCACCAGTCCGAGCACTTGAATAAATGCAGTACCTCTTGTTGATTTTCTCTCTAAGCATATTAGTGAAATTGTCATGTGGAATTTGGGAATGGATTGATAATTGTTGGAAGAAAAAGCAGAATCCTTCACGTATGTTTTCCCTCTTTGTGCTTTCCTCCTCCCCTCACACGGTCCGGAGCTGACAGGCACAGATGTTCCACTGCCTTTTCAGTGCCTGTGCTCCCAGGCCAGCTGCCACCGGTGGCTTTGGACCAAGACGTGGACTTGTTTCAGGGCCAGCCATTGCGTTCAGAGTGTGAATGTTGGGCTGTGTGCATCTTGCTCCTCTCTCTCCTTCTCTCTCTCTCCCAGATTACAGCTAATGAGAACGTGTCCCTTGGAAACAGAGCAATCTGCTCTTCCTTTCCTTCCTGTGAGGAAGGGTGATTCTTTGGCTTCTTGTTTTGTCATACTGTAACTGTTCTTTTTAGCTGTGGATATCTTATTTCTCTTTCCTGACAGTGTGACTGCAGTATGTCCTTTGAGTTTCCTAAACTCTCTAACTTCTTGTTTTTCAATCTGGCAGGCTTGGATGCAGGGAAAATAAAACAAGTGGGAACTATCCGTGGGCAGGAAAGCACTCGGCGCATTGGAGATTACAAAGTCAAATATGGCTATACTGATATTGAACTGCTCAGGTCAGAAAAGCTCAACTTTGTGGTTTCAGTCTCTTCTCTTCATGACCCTTCCTTCTTGTTCACTATGACACCGTGGGTTATTAAAAACACTGTCTCTTTCCAGTGCTGCTAAATCTAAGCCTATCATAGCAGAGCCTGAGATTCATGGAGGGCACTCACTGGATGGAGTGACTGGCTTCCTGGTGCTTATGTCTGAAGGGCTCTACAAAGCTCTGGAGGCAGCTCATGGGCCCGGGCAGGCCAACCAGGTGAGTGCTTACATGGGAGTTGTTCTCTCGACTACTGACTTATTTCAGGGGTGTTGGCTGCTCTCCTATGGGCCATCCTCCACATCTGTCGTGTGAGTGCTACCTGGACTTGCTGCCCGTGCCACCCCATTCCAGTCAGTAATAACGTGAAAGCTGGTTTGTCGAGCCAGTTCATCCAGGCAGCTTCCCCTCCTTTTAGGAGGAGCCTCTTTAGAGCGTGGGATGATACTAGGTGCAAAGCGCACATCAGCAAGCGAGATTGGCAAGAACTGGAGCTAGATGAATTGCAGTAAAACTGTTAGGTCGCGTGGCTGGAAAAGGTTTCCTCCAGAATCTTTTAAACACTGTTCCATTGAATTTTCTCCTCTGCCTAGGAAATTGCAGCCATGATAGCCACTGAGTTTGCCAAGCAGACGTCGCTGGATGCTGTGGCCCAAGCTGTAGTGGACCGGGTTAAACGGATCCACTGCGACACTTTTGCCAGTGGTGGGGAACGGTCCAAGTTCTGTCCCCGGCATGAAGACATGACCCTGCTCGTGAGGAATTTTGGGTATCCCTTGGGTGAGATGAGTCAGCCCACGCTAACACCAACACAAGGTATGCTGCAGAGAGAAGGAAATGGAATAGAGGGTGGAAGATAAGAGCCCTTGATCTGGCATTAACCTCGTGTTGGGAGAGCAAATACTTCAGTGTAGAGGGAATTTTGCTATTAAAGGGATTGTTGGCTTCTGCGACCTAGAGTCGTTAACAACTTGATGATGCACTACTGCATCTAAGAAAGGAAACTTAATATAAGTTATTTCCTTGGGATCTTTGACTATTCCTTTGAAATTCCTTTGATGCTCTGCACCCCTTGTCCCTCGTGTCTCACCTGCACGTATAATTCTGTTTTCTTCCTTCTCAGGGGGCCGTGTCTACCCAGTCTCTGTGCCATATTCCAGCTCCCAAAGCACGAGTAAAACGAGTGTCACGCTGTCTCTTGTCATGCCTTCCCAAGGCCAGATGGTCAACGGTGCCCACAGCAGCTCGACTCTGGATGAAGCCACCCCTACCCTCACTAAGTAAATATGCTGCTCTCTTGATACCCGCAGTCCCCTGCAGATCACACTGTCTGAAGTGGTTGAAAAGCAGAGGCACACCTGTCACTCATTCCCTTATCTGCAGTGTGGCCCTCCTGACTGCAGTATTGACAGCCAGCCTAAGTTGTTAGCTGGAAAACGATATGTGAGGAGTGGGAATGAGCAAAGCAAGCAGCTCTGAAGCCAGCTCTGGGAACATGCCTTGGGAGAAGCATCTGCTGCTGTCACCCACCGGAGGACACTTTGGCAGCAAGCAGCCCTTTAGTGCTGTGCATGGAGGGAGTGTGGGTGCTCTCTGTTTTAATAACGAACAGAGGCTGCTGAAGAGGTTTGCTGCACAAGTTGACTTGCTCAGAGGTGGAAATTAGGGTAGAAGAAGGGATAAAGGTTAGACCCGGGTCCTTTGTGAATCCGCTTTGTGGATCCTACAAGTTGCTCTGATTTGAGTTCAGCCTTTGGCACAGGGTGGAGTGTGTACATGCTGCAGAGCGAAGAAGCTCTATGCTTATTGTGTTCTGGTAGCTCCAGAAACAATGAGGCTGACAAACCAGAGCTGCTTTGGCTGTAGTGCAGGTCACGCAAGAACAGCTTTGCTGCTGCCAGACTCTTCCTGTAACGCTCATACTGTATGGGTATGAGAAGGCCAGCAGAGTGTGTCCCTCTCTTTTTTTTTTTCTGTTTTTTGCTACCTCTTCTTTGTTTCTCAGATGTCTGGCTGTGCTTACAGCTGTCCAGTTAAAGGTGAGGCAGGTGTCTTTGGCACTCATCAGTACCATCCTGCTCTCAACACATCTAATGCTCCGAGAGAGAGAGGATCTGTAACTTCTGTTACCTGTTTGCTGAGGATAGCTTAATCCTTGAAGAAGCTGGCACTTGTTCTGGTGCCTTGTGCAAGGTTGTGGATGTGGGAAGATAAAGCTGCTTTTGTTCTCTCTTTCTCTCCCCAGCCAAAGCCCCACTGTGACTCTCCAGTCCACTAACACTCACACGCAGAGTAGCAGCTCAAGTTCGGATGGGGGTCTCTTCCGCTCCCGCCCTACCCACTCACTCCAGCCGGATGAAGACGGGCGCGTAGAGCCCTACGTGGACTTTGCAGAGTTCTACCGCCTTTGGAACATGGACCATGGTGAGCAGGGAGCACTGACTGTGTCCTAAAACGTGGAAATGTGCCTCCTCCACCCAGCCGCTGCTCGGCCGCGTGAGCAAAGACTGAGGAGGGAATGAGAGCGCTGCGGCTCAGTTCTGTGTTCTGCCAAGAGTTGACTCCTGTCCAGGATGTGCTGAACATGGGGCTGGGGAGCGTCTGCTGCGCTCTTGACTTACGTGTTGCCTGTGCAATGCACCTAATCCTGACCGACCTCTGTCCCTTGGAAGCCCAGTGAATAAGGGAAGGGGTCTTGAATGCAACCCTCGCTGCAGCTTTTTACGAATGAAGTTGCAGAGAGGGCTCCCTCCTGGATAATGCAAGAGTAGAGGCCTGTACAAAGGCTGTGTGTGCGTGTGTAGGTGTACGTGTGTGCCTGCGTGCGTGTGTGCTGTCAAAATGTTTCCACAATTCATAATGCTGTGATTCCAGTGTTCAACTCCATAGAAGATACCTCTATTTTGCAGAATAAATAACTTATAGCTACACTCATTGGCACCTGTGTGGCTTGCTCTTTTCCATGAATCAAAAGGATGTGGGTGTGACAGCTCTTCCTACTGAAAGCCTTCAGCCCGCTGCACTGCAACTTGCTGCAAGCACGTTTCTCTTGTAGAAGTGTCCTGAGCCCCTGCAGGTGGTTTCAGAGTCTCTGGAGCCTCTGTCCTGTGCTTACTGCTAAAGGGTTGGCACCGGTACTAAAACATAAATCCAGCTTTTGTAGAAGGCGGGATACAATGCATTTTTCTTAAGAGGCTTTTGCTAACGCCCAAGAGGAAAGTAGGTAGTGATGAACTTCAAGCCGTAGCTATGTTGCAGCGCGGCTGTGTTGCAAGTGCTGGGGTTCATCCTCGTGTCAGAGCAGAAGTGGGCAGCGAGGAGAGGAGGTGTGCCGCTCAGCGTCAGCCCGGGGGAGCTGGTGAAGTGCTGGGATCGCGGCAACTTTCTTCTTCAGTTCAGGCTTCTGACAGCAGGCGGCAAGCGTGTCTCTTCCCTGCCTGCCGCGGCCAACCCCCTGCAGCCTGCCTGCCTCGCTGGGGAAAGATGTAGGCAATGCAGCAAGGCCTGAGGGGTGGCTGCAAGGAAAGAAGGGAAGGAGAGGAGCATTGCTGCAGTGGAAGCCCACATCATGCAGCGAGCTCCCAACGTGTGCAGGTTTGAGGCACTTGTGGCGTGCTGCCTTTGGAGACGCAGAGGGGGATTTCTCCCCTCCCATAAATCAAATAGCATGGAGTGCCCCGAGGCAAGATCAGAGTTTACTGAGAAATACGTGGGGAGGATCGAAGTGGTGAGAAGTGCTTGCTTCCTGGGAAGGTGTGGCAGGAATCCCTTGCACCCCCGTGACTGGCTCTCTGCCATTTTCTTCCCGGGCCCTGCCCACACCCTGCGGGCTCTCCTGGGAACTGAGCAGGGCTCCTGGCTGCTGGGCTGCCTGCATGATGCTCTTGTTTCTCTGCCATCTAATCCAGCTGCGTGCCCATCCCTGCCATGCTCACCTATTGCGTCCCTCAGTGCCACATCCGCACAGTTCTGGAGCACCTCCAGGGGCAGTGACTCCCCCAGCTCCCTGGGCAGCCTGTGCCACTGCAGCACCGCTCCTGAGAATCAGGTTTTCCTGTTTTCCAACCTGAAAGGGATGGTGCAATCTTGATACGGACCAAAATGAAGATATTTTATCCTATTTCGTTTTCCCCCAAGCTTGCACAGATTTCAATAGGGGAATAAGCAAAAAAAGGCTTGTTTATACAGCTATCCCATCCATCTATGGTATTTCTAACTTATACTGAGAACGCTTCCAATGGGAAATATTCCAGTATGTGGATGCTCCAGACCAAGTTCAAGAATTGCCAAACGCCCTTACGTAAAGCAGATCACACAAAACAAACTTCTCCTCTGACACGACTCCTGGTTTGCTAAGTACAAAAAGATAAAATGAATAGGAGCGGGTAAGTCAGAGGGAGCTGTATGGCCACTGCAAGAAGAAAATAGGTTTTATGTGCGTGCAGTGCTGTGGCTTAGGAGTCCAGGTCAAAGAAATAGTGTGTATGGGGGAAAGCGGCTTGTAAGCAGATGTCAGGATTTAATGTTGTCCTTAGGGAGCTGTGCAATGACAGTGGAAAAAAACCCTGCTCAAGCCAATGGGGTCTGTTTGTTCCTTCCACAGACGTTCTGAGGAAGGGCGTTAGAGGAACCCAGCACACTTCATTGCTGGAGGAACTCTCTCCAGCGAAGAGCATCTCCGGCATCCTGAAATGTCAGCGCTGCTAATGCGAGTTGTAAATAAACCGCTGGGGACGGGTTAGGTATTTCAAATCCTACAGCTCTCTCTGTAAGCGTAGGAATGCTGTTTGGAGTATTCTGGCTAAAATTCAAGAGAAGTGCTTATATTCTGCCAACTCCAATCCCCTCCCGGAGTTTCAAGTGGATGCGATATTTATCTCCGCTTCCCGTCTTAACCATTGTGTGTTGTTGCTGGAGGTTGCTAAACAACTGCCGCCTCATCGGTGGCTGTATAAAGCCATCCCCACGTGCATCCGAACCGTAAAGCTGTTTGGAGTCCTTGCACGAGAACCCCAAGGTACATGTAAGCTGTTAATATTTATTATGTGGAGCTGCGAATGCGACTGAAGATGGAGGGATTAGAGCAACCGAGTTCAGGCTGCTGAGCTGAATGGAAGAGAAAGCAGATGCCCGGGAGGAATCAGCACGGGAAGCGCGAGGGATCCGGCACGCAGGATTAGCCGCCAGTGGAGCGTGGAAAGCAAAGGGCTGTGCAGCCCTCGGAGAGCAACGGGGCAGGCAGGGCAGGTGCAGCATCTCTGCTCCCTGCTTCCCACACCGGCTGCAGCAGCCCAGGTGAGGACCTGGCTGTGGCAAGAGGCAGCTTGGACATGGCGTTCATAGGGGGGAGAGGAGAGGGCTTGGGCTTCTGGGCCCATCCTCCTCTCCTGTTTTGACTCTCCTAACCTGCTTTCTGCCTTGTCTCCTAAGAACAGCATGACCTAGAAACTCAGCGTTTCTTCAGAGCAAAGAGCTGTTCTGAGCCTTGCAAAAACCGCGTGGTGGTAGGGAGCAGCACCAGCCCCTTTCTGCAGGGCACATCAGCTGCAAAAGCTGGGGTGCTCCAGGTGCACTGCAGGGGGAGGACACCCTGCTGGGTAGGACAGGCTGGAGTCACCAAGAACCTTCAAGCTGCTGAGCAGCAAACAGGCACCAAAACAGGGACAAGAAGCAGCAGCCTCAAGTAGCACCAGGGGAGGTTTATCTTGGATATGAGGGAAAATTCCTCCACTTGAAAGAGCAGTGCTGCAGTGGCACAGGCTGCCCAGAGAGGTGGTGGAGTCACTGCCCCAGGAGGTGTTCCAGAGCCATGTGGATGTGGCACTGAGGGATGTGGTCAGTGGGCGTGGTGTGGATGGGCTGACAACTGGGCTAGGTGATCTTAGAGGTCTTTTCCAACTGTAATGATTCCCTGAAGGCATGTGGAGCGGTCACTGTGGCTGCTTCCCAGCCATCCAATGCCAGGATCCTAGAGGTGGCCAGGCATTTTAGAACACGTAGCATGAAGCCTTAGCAGGAGTTGGTGGCTTTGGCCAGTTCAGGGCTGCTTTCAAAGCAGTGGGATCAAAGCCGAGCTGTTAGTGGTTTTGTGCATCAGCGGCTTGGAAAGTCCCTCAGTCCGGCCAAAAGCAGCCGGCTGCACAAACAAAGCAGGTAATGGTTCTCCATCGTGCTCTTCTCCTATCCTCTTCAATGCCTGCTTCTCCTCTGTGCTCAGAGAAATGGCAGAAAACAGGCAAAACTATCAGTGCTCAGGTGTTGGAACAGGCTGCCCGTGGAAGTGATGGAATCACCGTCCCTGGAGGTGTTCCAGAACCGTGTGGATGTGGCACTGAGGACACGGTCAGTGGGCATGGTGGGGGTGGGCTGTCAGTCGGACTGGGTGATCAACCTTGTCCACAGCAGGGGGTTGGAACTGGATGATCTCTAACGTCCCTTCCAACCTAAGACATTCTAAGATTCAATGATCTAAAGAGGTCTTTTCAGACCATAATCATTTCATGATTCTATGATTCTGTAATCTACTGAGACCCCCTCAATGCCATGAAATTCTGGTGCCTGATCTGCACTCCCTCATGGCTCCTGGTGTTAGCTCTCAGCTGCTGCAGAGTGAGATCTCCAAAATAGCTACAGCAGGGACTGCTTGGAGATCTGAAGCCTTGAAACAACAACAGCACAAAAAGAAAAAGAAAAAAAAAAAAAAGAGAGAGAAAGCTGCATGGGAAATGGAAAAGGTGAGGAGAAAAAAAAACAACAGGCAGTCAATAAAAGCTTTCAGGGAAGAGATAAGAGCAACAAAACAGAGAACGTCTTACTGCTAGCTAAAGGTGTGATGGGAATGAAAAGAGCTTCTGCAAATGTCTGGAGGGGAAAAGAAATTAGAAGAGAAGTATATCCATTAGTAAATGAGTGTGCGAGTGTATTATTCATGGCTGCAAATATCTGAGCTGCAAAAGTGTGACATTTTTATTTCGATCTGCCTTTAGTGGGGAATTTAAGGATTTGGGATAGCGAGGATGTAATTAAGGACTAATAGAGCAGCTCTCGGCTGCACCCGTGCCGCAAACGAGGACGGCAGCAGGCTCCCTGCTGGGACCTGGGTGAGGCTGCTGCCTGCCTGCAGCTCCAGTCAGCAATGAGCAGAGCAAAGCATGATGCAGTATTCAGCGTTTTTGCTCAGATGTTGCCCGCTGGTGCTTTTCACTGAGGGACATCAGTAGGACGGCGGGGTCCTGCAGCCATCTGCACCCAGATACGCTCACTGTCACCCCATGGAGCCCAACCTGCCCTCGGCCCATTGCTGACATCGCCCGCTAATTGCTGTGCCTGGCACCTCCCCTTGGCATCTGGTGGGCAGCCGGCCAAGCGCGCGAGCAAGTGCGCAGTGCTGGGAGATGCGTTGTCGTGCTAATGGCCCTACACCGAGCTGTAAGGAGGCTGGGGACCTACAGCTCTCCAAGCAGGAGGAACGGCGTGCTTTCCTCTAATTGGAGCCACTTCTCTACCTAGGCAGCATGCGGGGCTGCAGTTCTTGCATAAGGAAACATTACCTGGCTCCACATCTGCTGAGGAAGGCAAACGGTGTGGCCCCACGGAGCACGTCAAGGGATGAGAAGAGGATATGCTGTGACAAACTTCATTTTGAGGTGGCTGGTGAATGCATGGCAACTTCGGCGGAGTGTTTCAGCAGAGAGAATAACTATTCCAGCATCTCTGAATAAAAGCTGCTGGAGAACCGATCCGCCATGATAAATGGCTGCTGAGTGCTATTTAGGGCATAGGCTGAAGAAAGTGGCAGGGAATGTAGAATCTAGTCAGGTCTTGACATCCTCACTGAGGAGCTCAGTCTGCTTGGTGTCATCTGCACACTGCTGGCGATGCACTCGATCCCGCTGTCACTGATGAAGATATTAAAGAGTGCCGATCCCAGTACAGACCCCAGAGGGACACCTTCAGTAGATAGCTGGGGACCAGGGAGGAAGGTCTATCTGAGAGGTACGTGGGCGAAGGAAGGAGGCAGCCATAAATCCGCACCACCACCACCTCGGGTCTCGCGGATTCTGCTAAGCCCTGTTACTTACTCACTGATCCGCGAGGCCTTGATTACAGATTGGCTGGGATGACATTTGTTTTAGATTACACCCAGCGAAGATCTCGTGCCTGTGAGCAGGCTGTGCTATGTATCACTCCCAGGTGTTCAAACACCATGAATCAGATCCCTTAATATTCTTGTCTCTGGCTTAAAATAAAGAGAAAACAACGCTGGCTCCTTTCCGTTTGTGTTCCATCCTTTCCATGTGCAGCCCTGGAGGTGCCTCGGGGGCCTCTCCAGGCATTTCCCCGTAGCTCCCCTAGCCTGAAGCGACTCAAAAAGCAGCAGGGGCAGTGCACTGGGGGGCTGCACGTTGCTTCCCCCCTCACAGTGACGTGTGAGGCCGCTCTGTCAGGCCCCGGCTTGTTCTGTCCTTGAGGCATCCGTGGTATTTCAGACCCACGCTCGTCCCCACTGAAGCAGCAGCCACCAAAACCCTTTTCTAACCAGAGCCCCACCGCCTCCCTTCACCCACAAGGATTGCTCGCCGCAGGAAAAACAGGTTTAAATGAGCCCAAAAAGAAAAAAAAAGAAAGGAGAAAAAAAAAAAAAAGGAAAATAAAAGAGCACTCAGAAAGGAAATAGTTCTGCAAATTAAGACCCGAAGAATCCCAGAGGTATTTGATGCTTGAGTGACTGAATGAGATGCCAGGCGAAGCGTTCGCAGCCACTTATTTATTTAAATTGGCGTGGGGACTGTGCTCAAATGTGCTGCTGCAGCTGTGCACCAGACCTCCTAGAGGTCCTATGGTGCTGCTCTGGCATACCCCATCTGAGGTCCCACCAGCCCCTGTCCTGCCCCATTGGACACCACTGCACAAAGCTGTCCAAAGCATGGGGCAGGGAGCAGGAGGAAATGGGGATCAGTTTGGTGGATCCATGTAGGACCTGAGCAGCAGCAAATGGGGATCTACTGAATGAAGTATGGTGGAACCATGGTGGACCAGAGCACCTCATTTTTGGCTGTTGGTTCTGGATGCATGGAACAGCCCATGAGTAATGCAGCCCATTGGGGCTGATCACTGAGTGATAATTTGAAACAGTAATTTTTCCACCCTTCCCCTTGAGCTTGGCTGCCCTTTGTAGCTTTGTAGCTTCAAGGTGGAAGTGAAGGTGAACTAAACCCCAGCCTGGCTTTGTTTAGCCAGTTACACTCCTCTTTCTGCTGCCATTGTACAGTTTTCCAGACCAGCGCCAGGCATTTTGTGTGGACACATTCCCAATGTCCTTTCAGGCAAAGATCTGTGATAAAAACTCAACCTGCCCTCTTGTAGGGCACTTCCTCCCCACCCTGACATGAGCAGAGCATAGCGTTTATTTGGAATATTTACAGCGGCGCCTGTGTTGCACGGCTCACCGAACGAAAAGGAAAACCCCACAATTAAAATGCAGCTAAAGAAAACACGCGAAACCCGAGATGTGGAACAAATCCCAGCTTGAATCATCTGGCTCCAAGACCTGCGTGGAGCCCATTGAGCTCGAGCTAATATCTATTCACAACATGCAAGGAGCAAAGACAAATAAGAATGGCTGAGAGCTAAAGTTCTATCTGGAGACAACACCAGCCTCTCTTCTGCTCCAGCACCCACTGGGACACAGGAGGTTTCATCCCATTTTTGCTGCCTCGCACTCTGGAGCATGCATAACTAGTGAAGCCTCTTCGCAAGGCTCTGCTCCTGTCAGTTCCCTGCCCCAAGCTGCCTGTCCACTACTGTAGAGGATGATTTTGGGGCACTCATTGGTGCCTGCCTTCAGTCAGAGCCGGAGTTGTGAGGCTGTCCGACATCAATACCTCCTCTCTGCAATGTTATCAGGGCCTTATCAACACACGCAGCTGGTGCCGATTACAATGAAATTGGTTTTGAGGCTGTTTTCTTTCCAATTCCCCATCTGGACATGCTGTATCACTCACAGGGGCCGGGGAAATTGATACGACCCTAGTGGATATGTTCGCTCCGGAGTGCTTTAACTCAAAAATCTCCACAGGCCCTCAGGGAAAGGAGCTGCTGTCACCCTGCAGGTGGCACTGGGAGCTCAGACAGGAGGGAATGGATGGGACAAAGTGCAGCAAGAAGATGATGTGGTCGCCAAGCAGTCAGCTCGAGCACACACATGGGTTTTCCCCCTCTGGGGCTGCTTGTCACACTCAGAAAGGGCTATTGGGAATAAAGGCACCCAGTGAGATCAGGACTCACAGTGCTGCTCATGGTGAGCTGATGGTTGAACTGATGGGATGGTGGTTGGGTTAATGGGTTGATGGTGGAACTGTTGCATTGATGGTTGGACTGATGGGGTGATGACAGTTGAACTGATGGGGTGATGGTTGGATTGATGGGCTCCCAGTTGGACTGATGGGGTGATGGATGGATTGATGGGCTCCCAGTTGGACTATATGGTCTTAGTGGTGTTTCCAAATTTAATGATTGTATGATTCTATGAGTCCGCAGTTCTATGGTCTGTGACTGCTCTATGAAACCCCACTGCTGTCTTTAACATCGCCAATAGGAAAAGAATACTAAACCAAGCTAAAACATAACAAAACAAATGCATTTCAGCAAACAGCCCAGGGAGCAGGGCTGCCCTCAGTGAGAGCAAACAATCCTTATCTGGCAGAGTTTTATGTTACTTCACAGCAGAGTTTAACAGCATTTGTTTGTTTCCCCTGCGCATAAGGCATTGTTTCTGGGTGGGTCCTGTTAGCACTGGTCCCTGAGCATTCTATCAGGGGTTTGTTCATCCCATTTTCTTGCTGTACCCTGATTGCTAGCAATGGTGGTTGCCAGTGACCGTTGTTTTTTTAGATCTGAGGCCTTGGAGCACTGGAGGAAGAGATAAATACCCTTGTCCTACCCTACTTTCTTGGTGACCAGCAATAGAAACATCACTTTGTTGTTTTCCTCCCTGCCATCGGCAGTGCGATACGAACAAGGGCATCAGATTTCAGGAGTGCCTTGCTCAAAGGAGCACTTTGTTTGCAGAGCTGGACTGGAAAGGGCGTTATAAGGGCTGGAATCCCAAAGGGTGAAGTGAGGCGACCTCTCTGAGATACTACGCAGTGTGAAATTTGGGTCATTAGTAGGGCTCTGTGGCTCAGTGGGAAGGAGTTAGCCAAATATTAGGCTCCTTGCATGCATGAAGCCCAAGAGCCACACTTATCAGCAATGGCCACATGGTGGAAAATGCTTGTATAACAGTGGCGGGGAGGGAAGTGCTTGTAATTCCTCTTTGCAAGGAGACGGGCACTAGGCGTTGTCGTAAAAGTCCAGCCCTAGAAGTTAAGAAACTGTCCCCTTGCCCAAGGGAAAGAAACCAGGGCCAATTAAACTACAAAACACATGGAGAAGGTTCTGCTTGAAAGTCTTGCACCTGGAGAGGTTGTAGCATGGGGCTGGGAGAGGCAGAAATATTTGTGGGGCTGAATGCACTGCCAATTAGAATGGAGTGCTGTCAGTGTTGGGTAGCCAAGGAGCTGAGCCAGGTTTGGCAGTGCTTCATCTCTCTCATCCCATCAGAATTCATTTACATGCAGAGGTTTGGGTTTTAGACCATTTAAGGTGAACTCATTGCAGTATGGTAATTGCTTTCTTCCCCCAGGGGCAGCTCTTGGGGATCAGGGAAAAGAAGTTGCTTTGTGGGACAAGCATTCCCTGTCCTATTCATGACCGTGCTCGCTGCACCCCAGGATGTCCCAGCTCTCTTCCCTGCCCTGAGCATCGTTTAGAGAGCCCCTCACTCCCCGGTAGAGCATCCCTTCCCTTCCCTTCCCTTCCCTTCCCTTCCCTTCCCTTCCCTTCCCTTCCCTTCCCTTCCCTTCCCTTCCCTTCCCTTCCCTTCCCTTCCCTTCCCTTCCCTTCCCTTCCCTTCCCTTCCCTTCCCTTCCCTTCCCTTCCCTTCCCTTCCCTTCCCTTCCCTTCCCTTCCCTTCCCTTCCCTTCCCTTCCCTTCCCTTCCCTTCCCTTCCCTTCCCTTCCCTTCCCTTCCCTTCCCTTCCCTTCCCTTCCCTTCCCTTCCCTTCCCTTCCCTTCCCTTCCCTCTTGTAGGCGAGCACATCTCAATGGCGGTGTGGGAAGATCTGTGTTTGCTGCAACATGGTTGGAGTTGGCCGGTGGATTCACACCGTGCCGTGGGCGGCTGATAGACAGGCAGATAGACAACGTGATGGTGAGAGCTTCATTTCTGTAAGAAACATGGCTAAAAATGACTCCTCATCCCAAGGCAGCTTGTCCAGCACGTCTCAGACTGAAGTATGCAAAGCAGAGAGAAAACACTACAGAGCAACAACGGTTGGGATGATAATTTGGGAGCCACAGTCAAATTTCACCCGTACCACAAAATCTCTGTTTGGCCTCCAGCAAATCACATCATTTTTCTAATCTTCAGTTGCTTTTATGTAAAATAGAGCTAAAGGTTTGGGGATTTTACCTTTAGGAGAGGGTAAGATGGCTACGTAAATTAGAATCCAGGAGGTGTTTGGATGCTACGTCTGAGCCTCAGTCTGCTGCCATCAAAGCACATGAGACCATGAAAAAATAATAAAGGAAAAAAACAAAGATCTTTCTGCTGTCTGGGTCCACAACCCCAGAGCCACAGGGGTTTGGAAGCAAGGTCCTACTTGGGAGCAGGGTACCAGCACTGTTCTCTTCCCATTGGTGCCAACCTCCCCTTCTGTGAGGGGTGTTCACTGGCTGTAGGAAAGGAATAGGAGATTGCTGCCCATCCCTACTGGGATTTGTACTCCTGGAGCTGAAATCACCCCCACGAGCAAAACTAACACCATCCCTTGCCATCGCTCAAAGCTGACACAGATCTGAGGTAAATTCAGGCAAATTCCTCAGGGATGCAGGTGCTGAGGGCTCCATCCAAGCCCAGCTATTTGTTGGGCTGTCCTGGGGAGCATCCTCCCATGGATGGGAGGCATCGTCCCAGGCCTGGAGATGGAGATGTTGTTATCTCAGAGGTGTGCTCTCACCAATGTGCTGTTCCTCAAGGAATTAGTTGGTTTGGTATTACATTCTACCACAAAATCAGCTCCCTTCTATGGCAAGAACTTCACTTGTATCATTTCCTTCCTCCTCCAGCCTCGTTTCCCCCCCTCAGTACTTCTGCAGAGCTACTGAGGCATACAGAGCCTGGCTCATCTCCAGGTGCTTTCAGTCATCCTTCAGGTGAGTTTGTAGAGGGGAAATTTTTCCTTCACTTGTACTCTTTGCCCCCAGGACCATCTCAACCTTGGCCTTAACACTGGGCCAGCCCTTTGGCAAGGAAGACCTTAGTGCTGGCTGAGCAGTTAGGTGGTGGGGTCACCGTCCCTGGAGGTGCTCCAGAACTGTGTGTATGTGGCACTGAGGACATGGACAGTGGGCATGGTGGGGATGGGCTGGAGGTTGAACCAGATGATCAACCCTGCCCATGACAGAAGTACTGGGACAAGATGATCTTTAAGGACCCTTCCAACATCAGCCATTCTATGATTCCACAATCTTGGAGTGACTCTCTGTCCTCCTGTGGATCCCCATTGGGTCCCCATGGGAATGGCGTGAGGGCTGATTGCGCTGGTGCACGGCACGGCTCACTCATCAGATAACAGTGGGTTGGAGGGGCACTGGCACCAATTCTTTGTTTTGAACACGCTGTTATTCTAAATTCCCAGCAGCTCACAAGGAAGGGTGTTCTCTAGTGCTGTTTCCTTTTGACCTCTGTAGCTCTCGGTTTCAAGGGGTGCGATCCCACGCCCGTGTTTCGCTTTATCTGCGGCCAGGTTTGTTTGGGCTCCGCTTGGCTTTGCTTCACTCTCCCCAAACCGGCCTCGAATGAGGAAGAACGCAGGGAAAAGTTGAACCGAGCAAAGGCAGCTTTTGCGGTCGGGGTGCGGGATGGAGAGTCAGCAGACGCAAAGCTCTATTTCTGGCACCGCAGCCAAACTTCCTGCACGTCGCCGGGCGCATCTCCCCTCCACGGCGGTGCAGGGATGCTACGGGGGGGAGCGGGGACTTCAGCACCGCCCCGCCGCCCTCCCGCACCCCCATCGGCGGAGCTCCGCTTTGTGCGGGAGGCGGGGGGCGGTGGCAGCCCGGGGGGGTGGGGGGGGGGGGGGCGGGCGCGCCGGGGGAGGAGACAGGGAGACAGGCGGGGAGGGCGGCACAAAAGGGGCTGCCGCAGCTCTGCCCGCCGCTGCCGGCGGGGCTCGGCTCCGCATCTCTCTGCCCGCGGCCGTTCCAGCGGGAGGAGAAGGAGGCGGAGGGCTGAAGAAGAAGAGGAGGAGGAGGAGGAAGGCGGCGGGGGGCTGCGGGCTCGCCTCGCCTCGTTCCGGCGCCGAGCCATGCCGGGGGGCGGCGGGCGGGCCGGGGGCGAGCGGCAGCCTCGCCCCGCCGGGGGCCCGGCGGGCACCGCCGCTGCGCCGGGCGGGGGTGAGTGAGCGAGCGCGGGGCGGTGCGGGGAGCGGGGCGCGCAGCTCCCGCTGGAGTTACCCCGGGGCGGTGGGACCTCCCCCTTATTCCCCCCCTCCTTCGGCCACCACCTGCAAGTTCTGCTCGCCCCCCCCCCCCCCCTTATCCCCCCCCCCCCCCCCATCCTTATTTATTTATGAGCGCGATTTTTTTTTTTATTATTATTATTTTATTCTCCCCCTCATCTCCCTCCCAATAATCCCAGCATCCCCTGCTAGGGAGCAGCGGCGTTGGGGAGGAGGGAGGCGATGCGATGCCGCCAGCCCCCTGCCCGCAGCTGCGGGGATGGATGGATAGATGGATGGATGGATGGATGGAGGCAGCCTCCGGCCGGGGCACTGCAGCGGAGGCCCAGCTGCTGCCTGAGAGCAGGGCACGGGCTGGGGATGCGTGCCAAGGCTGCAGCGAGCGAGAAGGAGTAACAGGAGTGCGTGCGTAGGAGGGCAAACACACACACACACACACACACACACACAAATACATGTGTGCCGTCGGCATCAAGCCTCCCCCCTGCTCTGGCTCCGCGTCAGACTGAGCCCCCCCGGCTGAGCGCTGGCTGCGGGGGGATGTGGGCATCCACGTTGTTTGTGAGATGGGAATCACTGTGTGCTCCTGCTGGGGTGGCACGGGCTGGCACAGCCCTGTCCTTGGGAGTTTTGCTCTCTGGGTGAGCGTGACAAGGGTGATGGGGAGTGTGCATCTGCTGCGGCTCTGGGCTTGCTCATGGAAGGAGCGTGGAATGGGAGGGAGAGGCATTCAGTGCCTTGGTCTGTGGTCTGCAGCTGTGGGAGCCCTGCCTGATTCCAGCACTGCAGTTGGGCTCTAGTGTGCTCCTTCCGCAGTAGGGGCTACCCTGTCAAGCACCTCTCCTCCCCGTAACAACCTCCTGTTTACATCTGGATCCCTTCCTTCCAGTGGGAAGATCAAGCCCTTGATGGTACTTGAGTCACCAGGAACCCCCAGTCCTGTGCAAAGTGTGTTCCAGATCCCCACCCACTCCCATCCATCCCTCTTCACCCACCTACTCCTGTCCCTCTTTACCCTACCACAGTAGGACATGAGTCAGTGGGGACTTCTCAGCCTTCTTTGCTAAGGGTGACCCATGGGTCCCTGCCTAGAAGTGGTGTTTGAGTCCAGCTGCAGCCTGTGACTAGTGAGTCACCGGCAGGACCCTGCTGCTGGAGCCAGCTCCTCTGGGAGAGCTGAAATCTTGTAAGATCTGCCATTGCTTGACCCTTAGACAGCAAAGAGCTGCCTCAGAGGGGAGGGAAAACCCACAGGCTTCCCACCTTCCAGCACTCCCCCAATTACAGAGCTCCCTGTGTGCAGCTGTAGCATCTGTGTTTTGCTTTCAGCCCTGTGGTGATACTGGGAATGCACCCTCCAAGCTGAGGAGGGAGAGGAGAGCCCAGTGCATTGCTCCTGGGGAGCCCATAGTGAAATGATACAGACTTTGGACAATGGCCGAGGAGATGGGACCTTAGAAGTCCCCCAAAGGTTTACAGCCCTTCTGTGCCCACGGCTAAGAAATGCACTGCAAGGTACAGCATTCCCTCCACATGGGGGAGGCCAGTACCTGCACAGCTTGTTTATCGATGTCCTGGATATAGCAATTATCTCCTTATGGGAGGGGTTCTGGCAGCTGCAGGTGAGATCTTGCCTGGTTCCCAGTGCTGTGGCCCCACTTCTGCCTCTTCCTTCCACCTATGGTATGAGGCACCGCTGGAGTTAATCTCCATCAGAGGTGCGTGGGACATCAGCATCCCTCCATCCACATATTGGTAAGGTTGGAAGGAGAGGGATCTAGCTGTGTGATACATGGGGATCACTGTGGCAAGGTGGTCAGGAAGAGGAGGTAGAAGCCACTGGGTACATCTGCACTGCAAGAGCTGCCCACAGCTGTAACTGTGGGCCTTGTGCCCCACCAGGGGATGGGGACAGCTGGGCTGTGGGGGCTGCTCAATGTATAGGCTGCAATCACAGCTGCCCTCGATGTCTGTAGGTATGGAGCTGGTGTTTGTGCTGCTCCGTCTTGTTTATCCTCCTCTAACTGTTCCCACGCACACTGGCTGATGCATGGTGTGATTCTGTGGCCTGCTCAGTGTCACATTGCATCGTGTTTCCTTATGTAGTGGCTATCTGAGGCTCACATGGGTGTTCGGGTGCATGCAGTGAGGTCCTGCTGGGTATGTTTACATGAGCGTGGGACCTTCTATAGGGTTTATGGCCACAGTAAGCTTGCTGTATGTACGCAGGCACGAGTACAGGCATCAGGAGCTGCTCGGAACAGTGAGTTGGGGTGCTGTTGTTGTGTGAAGGATGCCTTAGTTCAGATGAGTTTCCTTCTTTGCCCCTCCCTTGCTTGGACCTGTCAGCAGGCAGAGATAAACTCAGTCTCATGGCAAGGCTTATAGCTGAGTTCTTAGTGTGCTGTGCCTGAGCTTCCTCTTGTCCACTGAACAGCATCCTCAAGGTGCACCTGATATCCAAAATTTATTTAACCCCCCTCATGCACTGGATTGTAAAAGTGGAGGAAAGCAGCCAGGAAACGTGATGGATGGATGGGGCTCACTGGCCAGCACTCATTCCTACAGGCTGGCGAGGTTTGAGGTGGGGTTACTGGCTCTAAAATGGGCCCTTTGTACATTGTTAGTGTCTGTGACCCAATCAGTGGGATGTGGCTGGAGGAGGTGGTGCTAATGAAGACTGGCACAGCCGACAGCAGCCTGAAGGGAAGGCAGTGGGGGGGCACCAGCTGGTACAGTGTGAGGTGCCTGGAAGGGCTGCTTCAGGTTATGAGCCCTGCCTGTAGAGGATCGTACCACGATGGAGACTAAAAAGGACCTCTATGATCATCTAGTCCAACCATTGACCCACTGTGACCATGCGCAGTGGGGCTACGGGGTCAGGAAGGGGGTGCTCAGGCAGTCTGGTAAGCATGATGGAATTCCTTTGGGAATGCCCCGTGGCTGAGCTGGGAGTTGCCTGTAACTTCCATGCTGCTTTACTCACCATGGCTATTGTTTCCCCCTCCATCTGCTGCCCCATCCCAGCGGTGCCCTGCCATTGTCCCCTGGTGTGCCAGCTCTTGCAGGTGAGCCGAGGTTGATGAGCAGAGTCACTCTGCCACCCATCCCTTTGGGTCTTTCGGTTAATTTCTGTCCTGGGGTGCTGCTCTGTGTGTGCTTTGCATGATAGCAGCACCGCAGCGAGCGGGCTTGAGGCACACTGAGAGCCCAATGCAAATCAGTGCTGCTGCGGAACGCCTTCAAGCAGCTGCGATCTAACGCAAGGAGCTGCTCCGCTGACTTTATCTGCATTAGGATCCCCTGTTTCATCTCTCAGGTAGTGAAGCCCAGCAGACAGCAACGTGGCACTGAGGGGAGCCCTGCTCCCTGATGCTGAGCCCTTTAAGGAGGAAGAGGAAGGTAAGCTGCAGCCGTGTGATTTTCAATTGAGGCTGAAGTGAGGGTGATGGCAGTGCTTTCAGTTCCTCCTCTGCCAGCGCGGATGCTTCTGGCTGGGCACTGGGGAGGAGGACAGAGCTCCCTGCAGCTGGAGCACATTGGGCACGGCCACAGCTCAGAGCCTGTGGGAGCTGGAAGACGTAGGAGCTGCAGGTGAGCCCTGTGCCCACGGAACTCACAGTGTGGGGCAGGAGAACACGCGTGGGTTGGGTGAGCGGTGCCCTGGGGTGAACACACTCCATTCCTCTACGCCTGCCTCTCAGCCCCTCTCCCTGTGCTGTCTCATACAGCCGGGGAGGACCGTGGGTCCCGCTTCCCTTCTGGGGCTATGTGAGGTCTCTGTAGAAGAGGTGACCTGAAGAAATGGCTGTTTCGCTATTGGGTGTCCCCAAGTACCTCCTGTGGTGCTGCTGTGTGATGCAAGTGGCCACTGTGTTCCTGTATATGCGCCATTGGCACTGAGCCTCTGTGGCCTCAAATTCCCCATCTCGCAGCAACTTTTGGAGCAAGGGTTGACCACACCTGCACCCAGCCTGGCCAGGGGGGGATGATGGGATTGCTTCTGCATAATTTAACAGTCTCTTGAATTATTTATGGTGCCATTGTGCTCTGGAACAGAGTCTTCTTGCTTCCTGTGAGTGCTGGGGGGGAGGGAAGGGTGTTTGTCAGGCATCCAGGTCCTATCACTGAGCAGTGAGGAAGTGCTGTGGGTTTCCTTTCTAGCCCTGTTTGCATGCATGTGCCTTGATGCAGCTGAATTGCTCTTCGGATGCTCTCGTTGAAAAAAATGCAGTTTCACTTTGCATCGTTCAGGTTTGGAGCATCTCTGTGGGGTGGCCTCCCTGAGCCCAGAGCACTGTCCTTGCAGAGAAAAGATGATGTCAGGCTAGAGATGGTAAATCTGATGCTTGGATCTGGTCCATGACTCAATTACAGGGCAGTGCAGTGGAGCTGGTATAGACATCACAGGGTAATACTGGTGGTAGGTGTATGGCTGGACTAGATTATCTTGGAGATCTTTTCCAATTTTAGTGATTCTGTGGTTCTGAAATACTCAGATGTTTGAGACCTTTTGAAAGACCATGCAGTTCTGTCCAAGTGTTTTTTAGCAGTACATCAGGTTCTGCAAGGTATTCAAAATGTGACAGTAGTCCCTTCTGCCCTGTACCTCCTTCCTGTTCCCCATGGAGTTTTGAGACGTGAGATTTTAGTGCCTTCCTCTTCTTTCTTCCTTGCATGGCTGGGCAGGCAGCTAACTTCTCAGAAACAGAAATTCAAGATTAATGTTTATGTCACATGAAAGGGGAAAAGGAACTTGGTCTGTGATCAAGAGGTTGTAGCATTAACTGCTCTGTGCTGTACTGTTGAACCAAAGGGCTCAGCTTCCCTGTTACTATCTGTGTGGTGTCAGTTTGTGGTTTTTACATTGGGGAGGAGCTGGCCAGATAACCACCAGAGATCCCTGCAATGAGCTGTGTGGTTCCACCTGGGTCTCAGCCTGAGATGAACCCTTGCTTTCCTCTTCATCCTTCCCTGAGACATAAGGCAGCCTTGGGGAAGAGTCATAGAATCATTAAGGTTGGAAGAGACATGTAAGATTACCTAGTCCAGCCAGCAGCCCATCCCCACCACTGACCGTGTCCTCAGTGCCACATCCACATGGTTCTGGAACGCCTCCAGGGACGGTGACTCTACCACCTCCCTGGGCAGCCTGTGCCACTGCAGCACTGATCTTTCCAAGAATAAATTTTCCCTCATATCGAACCTGAACCTCCCCTGGTGCAACTTGAGGCCATTCCTTCTCATCTTCTTGCTGTTACCTGGGATAAGAGGCTGACCCTCACCTCACCACAACCTCCTTCCAGATCATTGTAGAGAGCAATGAGGTCTTCCCTGAACTCTTCTCCAGACTGAACAGCCCCAGCTCGCTCAGTTGCTCCCCATCAGACTTGTGCTGCTGACCCCTCACAGCTCCACTGCCCTTCTCTGAACACTCTCCAGGGCCTTCATGTCTTTCTTGTAGTGAGGGGCCCAAAGCTGAACTCAGCACTGGAAGTGCAGCCTTACGGTGCTGAAGAGTGGGAAGAGGGGTGTTACAGCAGCCTACGTAGTGTCCACTATGGTGTTTTGTTTTTGCTGATGACAAGCTCTTTCTCCGTAGACCTGCTCTGTAGTTCTCTCTGCTTGGCTTAATCTGAGGATCAGGACACTGCTTTGCTTTGTGAAAGGGAATGTTTGTACAGAGAAATAAACATATTGTTGAGACCCAGGCCTGCTGCAATGCCTGTAAACAAGATCCAGCACTCTGCGGGAGGCAGAAGAGAGATTTATGTGACCCTGAGCTAAGTGCATTAGGAGGCTTTTGATTTCATTCTGGGAAACTGCCCCTCTTCGTGGTGCCATATGCCTGTTACCGGCACAGAGCTGTTACCGACGATTTGATTTGTGCAGATTTAATCCGAGGGGCTGCCGTGCTGCAACCAGAAGGATTACACGGGCAGGGGGTTGTCTCTGTGTGCTGGAGCCCGAGGTTCTCTGCAGAGCCCTGTGCCCTTTGCCCAGCCCGGAGGTGGGTGTCTGGGCTGATTTGCTCCTGCCTTGGGGCAAGGCATTGAAGAGCTCTCCGCCTATCAGCGCTCTCCTCCTGAAAATAATAACAAAGTGAAGTGGCAGCGGGGGATCCAGGCGGCACTGTGTCGAGGTCTTGCCTAAGTCTTGAAAGAGGAAATGAGGAACAAAGGCAGAAGAGACAAATAAATAAGGGTCTGTTCTTGGTCCAAGGAAAATTCCCATGGGGTCGTGTAACATTCTTGGGAAGATGCAACACTCCCGGGGCTGGAATTGGTTTTTGAGAAGCAGAAGGGGAAAGAAGGGGGAGATGGGGTGTGGGAGGGAATTAGGGGTGGGAAGGAGAGGAGGAGGAGGAGGGGGAGACACCCAGAGAGTGCTCTCAGTGTGGAGTCAGGTTTCTCTGGCTGCTCCTAGTGAAGAGGGGTTAATGCTTTCTGCATGGGGTTGGCTGGTCACCAGACATTCAGAGAAGAGGGGGATCTGGGGGCTGCCAAGTGGGGGACCCCTGTGGCCTGGAGGGAGGGGAAGGAAGGGGCTGGGAATGCTCTTCCAAAGACTAATAGATCAGCTACTGTGGGAAAGTGAGTGCCCTGCCAAACCCCAAGTGGTTGGTGATGGATGGGGGAGGAAGGAAGGCGGGGATGGGGGGCTGGCTCTTCCCTGTAGCTGCTAGGATCTTGCTTCTGCTTTGTGGCCACTCATTATTTATTGTCTTTCTAGGGCTTAATGACTCACCTTCTCCATCTGATTTGGAGAACTTTTATCCTGGGGATACACTAACAACTGCCACCGGCCTCACAAATAACCAAAGGCAGCGTGGCTTATTATTCCTGCCTTTGTGAACCTGTGCACTAAGCCCATTGCCGTGGCATCAGGTGCTTCTTGCTTGCATGATCTGGTGCACGACTGCCATATGCCCTCAGCTCTGATTTCAATCTTGGTTGCTCATTTTGGTGCTATTCTCGGGATTCTTGACTTGCTCAGCATATGTGGACTGCCTGCCAGGGTCTGCTTTGAAAGCACTTCTTCCAGATCTGTCCTTGAGATGTTCTTCTTCCCTGATGCTTCCAGAAAGTGGCTGGCTCAACACAGTTGACTGGGAACCTCACTGGAGGCTTTGTTAGATGAACCCTGCTCAAAAAGTGGCCTGTCCCTTTGAGTGTCTGAGGATGCAGCTACATGATGCATCTAGAGCTTCGGTGAGAAGTGAATAGCTGTCATCCAGGAAGTTTCTGCTGTCAGCCACTTATTCTCATCCTTAGGCACTTCTCTTGAAGTTTATTTTTAACTCAGATTGGCTGCTGATTTGGGTTTCCAATGTGAACTTTCATACTGACAGCTTAGGGGTGGTGAGCCGTGAAGGTGGTGAGTGAGGAGTGGGAACCTATGAAACCACTTCTGTGCTTCTATAATGCACTGCTTGGTCTTTGAAAGTGTAGTTTTTTTATCCTCAAAGTGGCCATGTCCTGTCTCTGTCTGCAATACATCGAGACTAGCTGGAAATTCTCACATACTTCTTTGATTATCCCATGACCTCCCTGAGGACAGAAGTTGCTTTTGTGTAGTCTTGTCCCTGTTTCCTTTTGGATTCGTGACGGAGCATTCTTTCCCTCTAAGTTACCAGTCAAAAGGCAATGGAACTAGCAGACTCCATTTTGTGTTCCCGTAACCCCCTCACACGTGAAGCAGAGAGCAGCAGCTGAGGCACTGCGTTTGGCTGGGAGAAAGGCTTTGCAGCCTCAGGTGTGAGCATGTATGTGAGTATGTATCAAGTGTGTGTATGTGAGTATGTGTCCTGGGACCCGATTTTGGGGCCAAGTGGTGATGCAGCCTCCAGAATCATCACGGCGCTCTTCAGGAATCTAGATGTTTTGAGGAGGCTGAGGAAGAGTCCTTGCAGGATATCAGGTGTAAGTGAAGGAGAGAAGAGGACGAAAGTGCTATTTTCCCTTTAGTGGAAATAATGCTTAGCATAGTGATGCTAAGAAATCAAAATTGTGCTTTCTGAGAGCATCTGAAGGATCAGAGTGTGCTGAGGCATCTCTAGAATCGTGGAAATCCCCATGGTGGGACTGGCTTTGGTTAGAGAGAGAACATTGGTTACAAGGGAGCCTAGTACAACAAGGATACTGAGGAGAATATTTTTTAGATTCCCGTGGAGTTAGAAATCCAGCTTGAAGTTTTCTTTAGCATGCAGTACTATACCCTTGTGATGTCCAAGTAGTTCTTGGATAAAATTAAATTGGTGTCTCATAGGCTGTTATTGGATTTCAGTAGTTTTTTAGTCTTCTTTGAGCTGATCTTCTTCTAAACCGGGGGCTGGAGAATTATATAATTATGCTGCTATTAGTATTATGGTAGTTACAGTAAGAACAATCTGTTCAAGTGAAGGGTTTTATAATGGACTCTGAAGGTGTTTAGATGTTGGTTTATTCTGGCAACTTCTGGAAGATCAGTCTTGAAACAGAATGCTGTCAACAAAGACCACTTTATCTCCAGGTCCCATGTTCTGATTTCTGGAAGTTGAGAGCTGTGTTGTTGCAGAGCATGTAGCTGTCAAGTTGGACTTGATGCTTCTTGTGCATCCATTCCAACTCGAGATATTCTGTGATTCTATCTTGCTGCAGTTGAAAATGTGGCATCTAAATTAGCCAAGGCTTCCCACTGAAGAGCAAGGGCAAGACGTGAAAACAGTCAAAACAGCGAAAGGCCACAGAATGTATGGAGTCCAAAGGTACTTCTCCTCTGAAGGATGAAGAGCTGAGCAGACACAATATGTAAAAAGCTGGGATCTCTACGCTGCGTCCCTCTTAGTTTCTCCATTTTGGTTTCTTTACATACCAGATCATATCTGCTGGGTTGGAGTACTTTGGTCTCTTACAAAAGTGCATAGAGGAGGAGAAACCTTTCTTTTTCACTACTGATGCTACTGATTAGTTGAGGCATTGCGAAGCCTTGTGCACAAACCCAGTGTTTGTGGTTGCCTTGTATAGCATGTGTTTCCCTCCAGTGGGAAGGGGAAGCAGTGCCTTGGTTCCTCATTTGTGTTCTGAACTGCCACACCTTGGCCTTGTATAGATTCACCCTTCAGTTTTCTTTTTATATCCACCTTTTTTCCTGCCTTGGTGACTCCCCTGATGAGCTCTCTGCCTTGGTGAGTGGATGGCATTTCTGGAAGCCAACTACTGTGGTAATACCTGAGTAAGAGCAGACACCTTGTCACAGAATTGTGGAATCCGAGAAAGGCTCAGGTTGGAAGAGACCTTGAGGATCATCCAGTTCCAACCCCCTACAATGGCCAGAGCTACCAACCAGGCGCTAGATCAGTTTGCTCAGGCCCCATCCAGACTAGCCTTGAACTAGCTTGCCCCATTATTGAAAGGGAAAGAAGATAATTAAGACAGAGCCTGGTTCTCCCCTTTGCCTGACCTTACTGGAAGGGTAACTGTGCTGATGGCTCGCTCCAGCTGGCTGTGCTGGCAGTGAGTCAGTGGCACCTTGTGGTCAATTGCCTCAAAGCTGCAAAGGAAATGCATAGCATGAGGTATTGCTGCTTTGTATTAGCGCTGTGGGCAGTAGCTCGTAATGAAGGTGGCAGAAGAATGTTGTATGCCATCCTTGAAATGTGGATGGAAGTCGATATGGGCTTGTTCTGTGTTCAAACCACCTTGTACTGTGACCCTGCCAGAAACTTCCTGCTAACATCATTGTAGCTCGCAGTCCCTGATAACATCACGGCACCCTTCACGTGCGGGATAATGCTGAGCCCTACCTACCTTCTGCTACATTCATGCTTCTCTTCACTTTCGCTGCTGCCCAGCTTTGTAGGATAATCTTCTCTTATCCTTAAGCAAAGCACAGCCTTGCTGTTCTTCAGCTTGTTATGTTTCTATTGCAAATAGTAGTTCTTCCTTCTGTTGCTGTTTGCAGATCAAAAGCAGTTTGAGATTTTAGTGTTTTGAGATCCTGTGACCCTGATGATGTGTGATGCTCTGAGAGTGGGGGAATGAAGGGTGGTCTTAGCACTGAAGAAGTGCTAGTACCCCAGAGGCTGGGTATCGTGCAGCCAGTGCCCTGTTGTATGGCCCCTTGCCAGCGTCGTCCGGAGGAGAACATTAGGACTGGTGAATTGCCAGCTCTTAGCTGTGCATATCTGTCTCTGGCTCCTTGAAATCAGGATATGATTTCAGGATGGTATAAATCAACTGGTCACTTGATATAATGGCAAAGTAAGACTGTAACAGGTGCCTGGGGATAACTCATATGCATACCACTTCTAGCTTTCCTCCTTTGAAAGCTATTCCCTTGCATGGCATAGACGTATCTTCTTCAAGCAAGGAAATACCAAGGCTGTCCCTTTCAAAGAGGCATTTTCACCTCCTCTTGCTGAGACTAAATGCTCCCGAAGCTGTTTATAACTGCATGTTCCCTAACAAGCTTTGTTTAAAAGGAGCTAGCTGTCCATGCCCCTCCTAGATTTTTCTTCTGCTTGTACATTAAAGCTTTTATTTTTCATGCTGTTGTTCTTAACCTGACAGTAATTTGATCTCCCTTCACATTTTTTTTCCTCTCCTCACTCAAAATTGTCATAAGGGAAATCTCTCCTCTTGCTCTTTTCTGTGTTCCCTGTAACTGATGGCTGCTTTGTGCCAGAGCAGCTGGGGTTCCTTATGACAAGCTGAGATGTCTCCCTGCCCGGTACCTCCTTCCTCATTTTAGCTACACATAAATGTTCTGGGTGGGGAAGGTGGGTAATAACGCTTTCCTCCCCTGCTGGCCTTTGTCTCCAATTAGCCACTGCTCAAAGTGCATCTTTTCCTGCAGTGCTGATCAGATGATATAGGAAAAGATACGTGACGGATGGCTGTCGGTGTCTCAGCCCACCCAGGGGTGGATGAGCTCTCCACTCCCTGGCAGAGGAATCCCTGGCATGCGAGAACGGAGGTGGTTCCCAGGGAAGAGGTTTTTGAAGAGGACACGGCTTTATTCTTTGCTTCCCTCCTTTTAAGAAGGAGGAGTGGGTTCATGTTCCCACTCCTTCACAAAGACAACTGAGCAGTGAAACTGCCTCCTGGGAAATGTCGGCAGCAGAACAGCAGAGGGTACTGCAGGGCCAGCTTGCTTTGGCAAAGCTGCAGGGCAGGCTGCGATAACAGGGAGGCAGTGCAGCCATGCAGGGGCTGAGGAGCTGCAGAGCCTTGTGCTGAGCCTGATGGACAGTGATGTATGCAAATGTCAAGTGAGGAAAATAAGCTTTGCTTCCTCAAACTGCGTGTCCTGGTAGGTTGACATGGTGCACCAGAGCCCAGAAAGTGGAGCAGTTTGTTAAATGTCAGGAGCTACAACCTCTGTTAGGGAGTTTCCCGTGGCACGTGGAGCATTGCAGCTATCTGGGAAGAAGATGGAGACCTGCTGGGTGCGACTCCTTCAGCACTTGTCCTCTGTGCTGGATGGCTCTGTGATCCTCTGTGAAGGATGGCTGCTATGCATATCTGTCCTATAGGAACTGGAGCCTTAAAGAGCACGGCTGTCTCATCTCTTCATCTCACCTGAGCCTCAGTGACCCAGTGGACTTTTGGAGAAAGTACAGGACACCCAACTGGAGAGAGCTGCACTGATGTACCAGCAAGGGATGTCTTCTAGCAGCCTCTGCTCACTTCTTTCTGGATTCCTTGTGCTCTTCTCCTCCTCATAGCTCAGGATGGAGCAAAACTGGTGATGTAGAAGGAAGAGGTGCCAGATACGCCTTCTTGATACTGTGAGTGATTCTACTGCTCCTGAAAGACAATAACAAAGACTTTAAGATAAATAAAATACCCTGGGCTTAAAGAGATACCCTTGGGTTTCTGTAGTCTTTTGCTTTACCCCCATGACGAACGCGTGAACAAGAGCAAGGTGGTCCTCTACAGCTTCAGAGAAGGGAGCAGTACCAGGCCCTCCATTGCTGGATCACCACAGAGGTGGCCTCTCATGAGCTAGGCCATGGCTGAGCTGTGGTGTGTCCCTCTACTGTCCTGTGTTGGAATATATCAAGAGAAAATCCTGTAACTTTTCCACTGGCTTCAGGCTTGCACTCTGTTTTTACAGTGGAATAATCCCATCAACGAGGGAGTCCTCATGCCACAGCCAGAATGGAGGAGATGGCATTGGCAAATGTCACTAAAAAGGCACCTAAAAATGTCACTAAAAAGGTACCAGCGAAGTTTCTAGAAATGCTTGCTGCTGAACTGTGAGGTATGAACATGGACAACCCTTCTATCAAAGTCCATGTTGGAGCCCTCGGTAGGCGGCCAGATATGTTTTTCTTTGAGTGGTTGCCATCTGCCGAAATTTATGGCTTTTCCTTTCAGCATTAAGTTCTCCCAAGTTAATCAGTAAACACGCCTGTAGTGTTTCACTCGTTCCCCTTGGGTGGGCTGGGCGCTTCTCCGTTCTGCTCCCATCCAGGATGCACGTGGGCTGTGTGGAGTGCAGGGGTGGGAAAGGGAAGCAGCCTGGCATGGGGCCGAGGGCTTGAGCCGCCTCCCGAGTGCTGCATGGGGTTTGTAAGTGATGGTATGGGAGGTGGTATACCTGTCGAGAAGACCTTTGGCCGAGGGAGGAGACGCTGAGGCAATTGTGCAGGCACCATAGCATGGTGGGGAGCTGCCATTGAGGAGCATACGTGTCAGGAGCAAGCTGGTGGGTTTCCTGGGCATGGAGGGTTTTATGCTTTTTGGGGGGAGAGCCTCCGCCTTGCCGAGGCGGTTTAGGTCACCTTGTTCCCTTGCCTGTTTGCCTCAACTGTCCCTAAGCAGCAGCATGCAGCTGCCTTTTCTTGTTCTCCCTGGTGGAGTGTTGGGTGAGGTTGGGTTTTATCTTCCTTTTTTTGGTGGTTGTGTTGTTGTTGTTTTTCCCCCTTTCTTCCTTTTCCTGGATCGTAGTCTTCAATCACTTTTCTGTCTGACAGCAGCTCTATGCTCCCAGCATGGACTGGCAGAGGGGAGGTGGTACAGGGTGAGGATGAAGGCTGTATTGTTTTTACTGTTCGGACAAAAGGGCTGAGTGTTGATGGCTCCTTGCTGGCTTGACATGGATCCATCATGACAGCACTTCATTGCTAGCCGAGACAGCTAGGTGGTTTTTGTAGCTACCTCGATCCAGATGCAAAGAAACCCTCAGCATCTGGTCCGCAGAAGATGAAAAGCAAAGGGAGGCAGCTGGAAACATAGTGGGCACAGAGGGATGGGAGGAGAATAAAAGTGAAAATCTTAATTCTTTTTCCCTGTTTCCCATATCAAAGTTGGCTAGCATTTCTTAGGAACAAGGGGTTTTTAAGGTGTGTGTTATGAATAAACACTGGAAAGATCTGAGAAGCGTAGGTGTTTTCCTGGTCCTGGCAGCCTGGCTCAGTCCCTTATGACTGCCTTTCTTATGCTGGCTGGGTTTCAGCTGCGTACCCTCTACTCCCTCTCATCCTTTTTGCTCTCCTGCTCTCCATCTTCCTGATTCAAGGCCTGTGTTTATTTGGACCCATCAGCGAGTGGGGACAAATGTGCCAAGTGCAGTGCCTCACTATACAGCGAACTCCTGTTGTGGATTTCTCATCTTTCTACCTCATCATCAGCACCTTTCCTCTCTTTGTGAGGTTGTAAAACTGTAACTGTTCTAGAGGGGGTTCAGCTTGGTGCAACCCATCCAGAGCAACAGGCCCACTAAACATATCAGGGGATGAGGGATTTGGTTTGGGTTCAAGTCTTGACGGATGCATGCTGTGTTTGGAGTTCCTTTCTGGCATCCCCAACCTATTTTCCTACCACTGGTAAGCTTTTTTGCACCCTGGTAATTCCTGAACGTGACTTTCCTTTTCGTGGCTTTTCCACAGGATGAAGATGAGACGCCATAAGCTCTTTCTGACTCTCTGCATGGCTGGTCTCTGCCTCATCTCCTTCTTGCACTTCCTGAAGGCCCTTTCCTATGTCACCTTCCCCCGGGACCTGGCTTCACTTAGTCCCAACCTTGTCTCCAGCTTCTTCTGGAACAATGCCCCCGTCACGCCACAGGTTAGCCCTGAGCCGGGGGGTGCAGAGTTGCTCCGCACACCCCTGTACTCCCACTCTCCCTTGCTCCAGCCCTTGCCACCCAGTAGAGCCAGCGAAGAGCTGCACAAAGTTGAATTTGTGCTGCCGGAAGACACGACGGAATATTTTGTCCGAACCAAAGCCGGTGGTGTCTGCTTTAAACCAGGTACCAAGGTATTGGAGAAGCCAGCAGTGGGAGGGCGGCTGGAGGAGCGTACAGATGGTGCAGCCTCAGGGCGGCCCGCTCGCAAGCCGCTGAGTGCCGGTGGGACCAAGCGACGCAAGTGGGTGGAGTGTGTGTGCTTGCCGGGCTGGCATGGCCCCAGCTGCGGGGTTCCCACCGTGGTCCAGTACTCCAACCTTCCCACCAAGGACCGCCTGGTGCCACGGGAGATCCCCCGGCGGGTCATCAATGCTATCAACATCAACCATGAGTTTGACCTGCTGGACGTCCGCTTCCATGAGCTGGGGGATGTGGTTGATGTCTTTGTGGTGTGCGAGTCGAACTTCACAGCCTACGGAGAGCCACGGCCCCTCAAGTTCCGTGAGATGCTCCTCAACGGCTCCTATGAGTACATCCGCCACAAAGTGCTCTATGTCTTCCTGGACCACTTCCCTGCTGGTGGCCGCCAGGACGGCTGGATCGCTGACGATTACCTGCGCACCTTCCTCACCCGTGACGGTGTCTCTCGCCTCCGCAACCTGCGCCCAGATGACGTCTTCATCATCGATGATGCTGATGAGATCCCGGCCCGTGATGGGGTGCTCTTCCTCAAGCTCTACGATGGCTGGACGGAGCCCTTCGCCTTTCACATGCGCAAGTCTCTCTATGGCTTCTTCTGGAAGCAACCAGGCACCTTGGAGGTGGTCTCAGGCTGCACTATGGGGATGCTTCAGGCTGTCTATGCTACCGATGGGATCCGTCTGCGGCGCCGTGAATACTACACCATGCCTGGCTTCCGGCAGTATGAGAACAGTACAGGACACATCCTGGTGCAGTGGTCGCTGGGCAGCCCCCTCCACTTTGCTGGCTGGCACTGCTCCTGGTGTTTCACCCCAGAGGGGATTTACTTCAAACTGGTGTCAGCCCAGAACGGGGACTTCCCCCGTTGGGGTGACTATGAGGATAAACGAGACCTCAATTATATCCGGGAGCTGATCCGGACTGGTGGCTGGTTCGATGGTACGACGCAGGAATATCCGCCTGCTGACCCTAAGGAGCACATGTATGCTCCCAAGTATCTGCTCAAGAACTACCAGCAGTTCCACTACTTGCTGGAGAACCCGTACCGAAAAGTGGAGGGGGCTGGTTGAGGCCGCTTGTACTCACGTGGGAAATCAGAACTTCAAGACAAAGGGAAAGAGTCGGGTGTTTGTCTGTTCATTCCTTTTTTGTTTTCCTTGATTCCAGGTGGGGTGTGCCATTTCTCCACGGTTTCCGTCCTCTCTCCCTCCTCTTCTTCCCAGGGTGATGCCTGGGGACAAATTCCTCGGCCAACTGAAGGGAGACCTGGGCAGGGGGAGGAGAGAGGTGTGGGACTGTGATGGTAGTGTAAAGACCTCCCTGCTTCTCCTGGACCTTTTTGCTGGCTGGAGAGAATTGCTGCATCCAGCTGGTGGGTTTTCCTCCTGGGGGGGCTGGGACAGTCCCCTGAGGAGAGCGGGCAGCTGTTCCCATCCACCTTCATCTGTCACAGATCGGAGCAAGCACAGATGTGAGCCTGAGCTGTTCAGTGAGCATGTGAGTCAGCAGGCACAAAGTGATGTGAAGGGTCACGTGTGCAAATGTGTGTCACAGGCATTTTTTGGATGAGTGAATGTGCAAAAGCATCTCAGTATGCATTTTTTTATTTTTATTTTTTATACCTCTGTGTTCAAAGTATTTTGGGGAAGGTAAATCCTTTGCTTCCAAGGTATTCTTCCCAACACACTGCCTCCTCCCACAAATTCTGTATACCTGTCCAGGGCTCTCTTGGCCTGATGCTGTACCTGAAGCAGGCAGGTGGGAAGCAGAGAAGAAAGCTGATTATTGTTTTAATTTAATTTTAATTTTTTTTTTCTTTCTGTTTACTCCTTTTTCACCCTGCCCCCACAACACTGCACTGGCTTGCTCCACAGGAGCTGAAGCATTTTCCCTGCAGCATGTGCTTTGTTTGGGTCTGGGATAAGCTGCAGGGGACTAAATCAGATGGTGGGAGTATATGTTTACAAGTGCATGGTTTCCTATGTGCATGAGTGCTAACATGCATGGTTTTGGTGTGCACGTGGGTGTTTGTTACTGGTGTTGGGAGGGGAGGGGTCAAAGTTGGACTTGGGTGGTATGCGTGTTTTCAGGAAATGGTGAGATTCATAAGCTGTGATCTGCCTTGTCATGGATGGCATTTTGGGGAGAGTGTCAGCTCCACACAGCAGAGTGTGCCATGTGGAGCTGCTGTGTGCCTCTCTATCTGCCTTTGCACCCCTGTGGGCCGTGCCTGCTGAAAGGATGCTGTTTACACGTGCTGGCTATTTCTTCTTGCCATGGGGGAAATGAGAGGAGAAGGGCAAAGCTCTGAGTCACTGATGGGTGTTGTGGGGAAACACAAAGCATGTCAAGGCACAGGACCCATTGGGAGCTTGTGGAGAATGGGGTTGTGGGTAGACTCCATCTGGGGCCAGAAGACTTTTTTGGGACAGTCATGCAATCCACAGCCTGGCCTGTGCAGATGAGGCCATGCAGAGTAGAGGAGATATAGGATGACGTTCCTTGCAGCTGGTGGGTCAGTATGCACACAGAGTTGGCCACTGATTAGTAGTCAAGATCTAGCCTGATGCTGTAGTGGATTGGTTCTGCTCATCAAGGAAAAGATTGGCATCTCCACCCTCACCACCCTTCCTTAGCAGATGGCTTGACAGGGTGCCCAGCGCCCTCACTGTGGTGGGAAGAGGAAGAAAAACATGAATGTGCTCTGTTAGTCTTACAGTGGAAATATTGGCTCATCTTCCAAACAAATAAGCGAAGATCATGTGAAGGAGGAGAATGTTGTCATAACGAAGAGTGACCCAGACATCAGGCCAGCTATGCTGGAGCAAGAGGGTTTCCAGTGTCCTCAACTCACTCTGTCAGGGCTTCATATTTCTGTGTCATCCAGCCCATTCTCTCCATTGTGCTCCATTCCTATCTTTATGCCTCCACCTTCCTCTATTCACTTCTCTAGAGAAGTGAAAAACATCAGGAAAGATCATTTGGTTTTCTAAGAAGAATGACATTTGAACAGAAAGATGAATGTTGTTTTTCTGATCAAACTGAGTTGGAGTTCATCTTAGTTCTTTCCCCTTTTCATGTGCTATAATACTGAGAAGAACTGAGGGATCCCCTCTTCTTTTGTTTTTTTTTTTTTTTGTTTGTTTGTTTTTAACTTATATATATGTTGCTGTTTTCCCTTTTGATGTGCCTCTCCCAAGGAGAGGAAAGTCCCTTTGAGATCTGCACAGGTTTGGTGGGTGGAATGCTCTCCCCTAAAAGAGAAGCTGTGGCTCAGCCGAGCAGGAGGAGAGAATCTTGCCACAATCTCTGGGAGGTCTTAGGCAGGGGGAGACTGTAGAGAAATCAGGGCTCAGCTGAGAAAGGAGTCAATTTTAGCAAGATTAGAGTGATAGCACTGAGACTGCTGCATGAGAGCTTTCCCCAGAGATACACTGGACTCTCCTCTGGTTATTAACACAGGCAATTTGGTGGCAGAAACTTGAAAAATAAAAAGGGAAGAAGCTATTCCTCATTTTTAATCTAGGACTTACATTCAGGCATTGTCTTATCTCCGTGACAGCATCACAAGCCTCAGGTCAGGTACCCCTGAAAACAAGAGAGAAGTCGGTCTTTGCATGGATACTTTGGGAGCAGCAGAGCCCCTCGAAGAATGGGCTGAAGCACACCCGTGCTGAGGCTGCACCACCTGATCTGCAGTAGGAGAAGCCTCTCCCTTCCTACCAGCTTTTCCCATACATGGGCTCCTTTGGGGATTTCCAGTGCATTGCAAGTTGTGTTTTCATCACTGGGGTATGGTTTTTGTCTCAAGAGATTCAGATAAGCCATAACTGCAGTTATCGGCATCTCCTATTCCCAAAGTTCAGGCTGTTCCCTTCCCTCCCTTCTCCTCCACTGTTTGCTCCGTAATTCCCCTTCTTTCCCTTCTGAGAAGGTCCCGCTGGAATGGGGTGAGAGCAGCGCTGGGGCTCTTCTGCACAACTCTAGCCCTGTCCACCTCCTGGATGTTTCCATTTCCTGATTCTTAGGAAATCAAATTTAAAACAGGCTTCAGTTGTGGATGGAGGAAGGCACTTCACAGCTGAAATACATTCTTTCTTTTTCTTTCTCAAGAATCATCCAGTGTTTTGATTTAAGGCCAAACCAGTTAATGTTCCTGTTGTTTCTGTAAGCCCTGTGTTTATTATCCTTAGGGAGTTGGAGTGCTTGTCATTAAAAATCTTCCATCACCTCCCTTGAGGGATGGGGACAAGCATGATCACTTTTGCGCAGTGATTTCCCAAGGTGGTGACTTGCCCTCTGTACAACCTCTCTGCACCCAGGATACAGGACAGCCACCCCTGCCTGAGCCAGACAATTAAGTTTGGAAAGGGGAGAACTGAACACCAAATCCCATTCTGCTCCAGGACTGGTTGTTGCAGTGAAGCCATGAGCCCAGTGCCTTTCTGGGGCCAGCGTTGTCCATAGTTCACCAACGTTTCCCTGCAGCTGTGCTTTTTCTTCCCTGGAAACTTTCCACCTTCAGATTAGCTGCTGTCAGGGAAGGCCGGGTAGATGAGGCAGCAGGTGGCATCCCTATACTTTGATTTTATTTCTGCCAACTCTGCTTGACTTCCTTTGTGCCAATGTGTGGCTTTGGGGTGGGGAGCTTCCCTTCCTCCCAGGTGAAGGAGAGGATGTGGACTAATGCCTCTGCCCCTCCAGAGGAGCAAAGGCAATGAGGTAGTGCAGTACCCAGTGAGGGATGGGATGGAGTTGTGCCTGCATGAAGGACAATGCACTCAACAGTCTGCTCTCTCTGTTGCTTTCTCTGATCCCTGTGTCCTGCTGGGGTGTTTGCTGTTGTGCAGCTTGTTCTTTGTGCATCTGTGCTAGATAAAGGAAGGGGGCCTTGTGGCCTCCAGGTAACATACAAGTCAGGGTGGGGCAGTGTCAATGCAGAACAGGTACTCATTCCCGTGGTGCCTCTTGGCGTGTCCCTGTGGGGTGGCAGTATCTCTTCCTGTCCCGCTGCTCCTGCCAGCACTCTGTGGCTGCTACGCCTCTGCACTGTGAAGACATGTCAGGAGTCACTCCTGGTCCTGTTAGTGAACACTGGTGGTGAAGAGGGAAGGGATGGCTCATCCTGGCCTCACTGACCTCAAGCCTTGGTGAGAAGGGAGGGAAGTATGGCAGAATGGATCCCAAATCCCTCTATTGCTGCATTTCCCCTATCCACCAAAAAATATCCTTCTGATTTCTGAGACTTTGGACAAATCTGCTCATATTATTGAAAAAGAGAGGGAGCTGGCGGTGTCAGGAGGAGCTCGAATCCAGCACCAAGGAGAGCTGTTCCTGTTGCAATATACCAAAAGCTGAAGCGTTGGGGACTACAGAGAATGGCTTAAAAAGGGATCTGAAATGCTCTGAAACTAAGAATCAAAGCCACTGTTGTTTGTTTTTTTTTCCTTCCTGTGAGGATGGTGATGCAGAATCGTCCTGGAGGAGGCCCAGAAGCACTGCTGACGCTGGGTTCCACCTGGAGCTGCTGGTGGTGTTGCCACTGGGGTGGCCCCAGGACACTGTATTGGCAAAAGAATGCGTGGACTTGCCAAAAACAATTAAAACAAACAAAAAAAGAGTCTGCAAAGCTCCTTTCCACTCTGTAATTTATAAACAGCAAGTAATAATGAACTTTTTGTAAGGATAAATCAAATGTACATTCTGAAATCATTTTCTCTGTAAATGGTTGGATTTCATTTCACCCTTAAAGGGATGCTTAAAAGGAGGAAATAATAAAAATAATAATAATAAAAAAATAATTATGAAGTCTGAAAGGAAAACAAGGCATGTGTGTGGCAGCTTTTGTTTCTGAGCATGGAAGGTTGCTGCTAACCCCCCCCCCCGCCCCAGTGGGGCTGGGGTTCATAGAAGGGAGGTTGAGGGGCAGCTCCACTGCTTTGAGGAACGACTCCTGATCCTGTGCCCAAATCATCCATATTCTGTATGTCAGGTGAGTACAAGTACATGTGGGGATGTGACTGGGGAGCACAGCATCACCACTTGCAGAATGGTCACACAGTCGCACATCACCATCTCCCATCCCTTCATGTCCTCCCTTTCAAATGAAGCTGTGGAAAACCTGGAGCCCCAGCTGATAGCTTCCCACTACAAAAACGTCTCTCTGGTGGCTGATTTTCTGCGCAGTGCATGAGAGAGCGTGACCTCCTTGGCTTACTTTTAAAGCCATCTGAGGTAATTTTGGCTGTTCCCATTACTCCCTGACAGAGCCTGGTCCTGCCCTGAATCCTCCTGAGCACCTGGTCTCAGCAGTGTCTTTGGCAAGGGACCTTCAGGAGCTCGTGTGCAATCCACAACTATTTAATTTTTTAGTGTTTTTAAGTGCCTTGTGCTTCCAGTTTGTTCCTGGTCTCAATGAGAGATAGCGAAAGTAAACATTATTGGCTAATTTCCTTATGATTTTTAGATCAAATCAGTCAGATCACAGAATCATTAAGGTTGGAAAGGACCTCTAAGATCACCTGGTCCAACCACCAGCCCACCTCCACCATGCCCACTGACCATGTCCTCAGTGCCACATCCACACGGCTCTGGAATACCTCCAGGGACGGTGACCCCACCACCTCCCTGTGCAGCCTGTGCCACTGCAGCACTGCTCTTTCAGAGAATAAACTGTTCCTAATGTTCAGCCTGAACCTCCCCTGTTGCACCTTGAGGCCATTCCCTCTCATCCTATCACTGTTACCAGGGAGAAGAGGCCAACCCCACTACAACTTCCTTTCAGGCTGTTGTAGGGATCAAAATTCATCTCCTTCCTCACTTCTGCATCCCTCTGCTGCTTTTATTTGCCCCCTTGTGAGAGGCTTTCAATCAAACTGGAATTTCGTCATCCATCACCGATGTCTTACCACTGCTGCTGCCCTTCTTTCTGGAGCAGAGAGCCTAGAATGAACACACACTCAAAAAATTAACAGATAACATTTAATATGAAGAATTTTTAGCATTCCTACTGGCTGCTGTATTTTTGCACCCTAACAGGGAGTAATCTAAAAATAGGTGGTCACCAAAAAGTCTGTGAGCTTGCAGATTTTCAAGAGGGGAAGATAAGTCTGAGTGCTTGGGCCCATGGCAACGTAGCAAGACAGTTTAAGAAATAAGAACTGACTTGGTCAAAGGTTCTCACATGAATTCTTCTTGCCTCTAGTATGAAATCTTTTCCTGACATTTATATTAAGAAGCAACATGAATGGTATTTCTTGATGTCTTACAAGGTTTAAAGAAAAGATACTGACAAACGCCAAGACCTTTCTCCTGAGAAAACACCAGTTTTTGCCGCGTGAGCCGGAGGAGGGATTAACTCTTCCATGAACTGGGCCACGGTGGGGATCCTCATTTGCAGAGCTGATGATAGGTTGAGCACAGAGTCACAGGACTGTGCCCTCTTTTAGAGTCAGCCCCTGCATCCCACAAGATGGTCTGGGGTAGACTTTGGTACATGCACCCTTAGATATGGATACACAGCTTTAAACATTGCATTGAACCAGAAACGTGCAGGACATGTGGCACTGAGCAACCCTTGCATGTAACCATAGTCATTCACAGAATCTCTGAATGGCTCAGGCTGGAGGGGACTCTAAAGCCCACTCAGTTTCAATTCCTGCTCTGGGCAGGGCTGCCACCCACCAGGTCAGACTGCCCAGGCTTTGCTGATTCGGGGGATAGACATGCTGCTTCCAAACACCAGAGTGCTTAGAAACAAAATGACTTTAACATAAACTTACAGCATCACTTAAAGAGATGGAAGGGGGATACCAAGAGCCTGGCTTGCTGGCTGTTTGTTTTTGTTGCTCGGATACATTTGTTCCCAGCAGAAGGGCAAAGCTTAATGCGCTGTTTCACATGGACAGTAGATTTTTAATTATTAGCCCGCTTCTTTTTCCTAAGCCTAGCCTCTCAGCTGGGGCTGCAGCTGGGGACAGCCACTCCAGCCCTGGTGAGCAGCTCCATGTTCAACTGCAGGTGCCAGCACCCCGATGGGTAGGATTTTGCCATAGCAATGGCAAAAGGGAGCCATGCCTTGCCCCCAGCGCCGTGTTTCTGTGGCTCACCAGCACAATCATGCCTCTGCTCCAGAAAATCTCACGGGAGCCAGCTTTGCTGCGTCACTGCAAAATGGCATCCAAGGAGCAGAGCAAAACCGTCCCATATGGGGAAAGGGCTCTGGGTCACTGAAGCGAGGCACTGACCCGAGGGATGGCCACAAGCCAGTGCCTTTGTGGCAGGCAGAGGCACATCAGCAAAGGGTAAGGATCAGCCCCTTCCAGTCAGTGCTCAGGCCATTACTGTAAGCATCTCTGAAAACTCCAAACACAGATGCTTTCTTGGAATTAAGAAAATTTGGCAGTCTTGACACTCTGAATATTCCTGGGTGTGCTGTCTTTCTTTCTTTCTTACTTTTTTTTTTTTCTTTCTTGAAAACAAAGAGAGATAATACAGTCCTAATCATTGTTTGAAATACATTATGTCTATGTAAAGCCACAAATCTTTCAAGGCCATCTCTCTCCTCACTCTGCCAAATGAAATAAAAAATATAAAAAAAAAACATTGTTTCACTTCTGCTTATCTTTCCTGTGCCTTACGGCTCAGACCATGACTCCCTTGGCTGAAATCCATCCCAGTAATGATTTAATTTGGGAGCCACACTTCACCTTTCTAAAAATAAGGAAACCGAGAAGAAGAGTGACAAAGCTGTGCTGAATAAAGATATGAAATACTTCTACAGGAGCTCGAATTAAAGAAACTGTGTAGCTCAGAAAACGCATAAAATCAGGCCTTATAAGCCTGCCTCTATACAGCAAGCTCTTTCCTGGCATTTTAGCCCTATGCTACAGTCTGGACCTTTTCCAAAGAGAGAGCAACAAATCATCAGTCATATCTATTTTTTTTTTTCTCCCAGACACTTACTAAGAACCAGGCACACATGCAAAAATAAAGGAATGTCGAAAACATCCACCCACTTCTGTTTGATTGTCGGTGTTTTTAAAGCATTTGGCACATGTTGTTGCCCAGAACTGGACATCAAACTGCTGCAAAACCCAAACTAGACAGATGTCCCTAAATGGGACAGAAATTAATCTAACTGAGGACACGTGATTTAATGGGACAGAATGTGAATCTGGCACAGTGGCAGCTTGGTGCGTGCAGACCCTGGGCTCTAGGGCTTGAGGCTGAAAGCCTTATTTTGGAAGCTGCTGGGCTGTGAGCTCTTCCTATCTTCCCTCTGGCAAAAAGAGACCCCCAGAATTCCTCCCTGAATTCTCTCTGAAGCTGTGACTGAAGTTTGGGTCTGGGCTTTGCGTCAGGAATGCACCTTGAAAGGCAGCAGTCTCTCCTCCCTCAGCACCTGTGTTCCTTCTCAGCTGTGTTTGTTCAGCATCAAAGCTGATGGATTCAATGGAAAGGAGCCATCAGCGCCAGCCTTGGTTATTCTCCACTGCTGGCACATCATAGCTGGAGAACAAGAGCAAGGTATCATTATTTCTGCTGTGATATCAACACCTTCCCAGATTTGTACTTTTTTAAATTTTCCTTCTTTTTTTCCTTCTTTTTTTTTTTTTTCTTCTTTCCCTCCTCCAAATTCCAGACTATCAGATTGTGGAAAGTCATTCAAATGCAGAAGGATGCAAAGCATCCACTTAGGGCACAAATGCCACCATTCTTCACAATTGCTCAAGAAAAGTCACCAACTAGGAGCACAAACGAGAAAGCTGTTGAACTGGTCGAAAGGTCTCTTTATGATAAGATATGATGGATATGATGCCCATGCTTGGATGGTGTTGGCAGGTCACTTCTCATCTTCCCTGCCCCTCAACAGAAGCAACAGAGCTGTGGTTCCAGAGCCTCCCAGGAGAAACAGGAAAGGGGGATATCTGTGCCTTATGCCCAGGTTACAGCATGGGTTACTGTGCCCTGTAACCCATGCTGCCTTTGATATTTCACATGCTCACTTTGTTATTTATGGAAACAAAAGCCATTAGTGTTCTCTGGGCATACAGTGAAGGTGTACTCTCTCCTTTGCCTGCAGTAAAGGGAATAAATCAACTCTATTTCAGGGCTGGAGACATGAGGCTCTCAGCGCACTGTGGGGTACTCCCACATTCCCAGTGGGCCCATGGGAGGGTAGAGGTAGAAAGGGCATCCTGGACAGCCACTGAGCAGCACTGCAGGCAGTGGGACAAGGGGTCAGCATCCTGTCAGAGCAGCACAAGACCATCCTATGCAAGAGCTGCAGGGGTATTGTGTGCTGTGGGGTCAGCAGAGGAGTGGGCTGTGCTGGGAAGTGCTGAGGGAGCTGTTGCTTCACTGTCTGCAGGCAGAATTCAAGTTCACAACCCCGGCATGTTGTCAGCAGTCCAGCAGTGGGAAAGCGGTGGATGCAGGTCACTCTGCCTTTGCACCTGCCCTTCTCTTTGCAAGACCAAAAGGGCACAGTGAATGCGGTGCAGACACAAGAGCACACAGCAGTGAGGTGGCGGCGGGCACAGCGAGCCCTGGGGTGCTGGGGTGGTTTGGGGCAGGCGGAGAAGTGCGGCTGGAGAAGTTCACAACACACGCACGCAGCTGTTGGCGAAGGGCCCAGGAGCTGGCAAGCGGCCCAGGGAGAAAAAAAAAAACAGAACAAAACACTAAAACAGGCACAACCAAAGGGGGCCAGGATGGGGAGGGGGGCCCATGGTCCTTGGCTTCCACAGCAAGATGAGACAGAAAGTCCCTAGAAGTACCTAAAAGCAACCTTGTCCAGGAAGGTTAGCGCATTTGGCACATTCTGAGTAACCCAAAACAAGGAGCTGTACTTCAGAGGAAGGTCGTCTTACCCTCCTGTGCCATGGTTGCACCTTTGCTTTCACACTCAGTCTTCACAGTACTTGCAGGTGGTTCCTGAGAGGAAGCACAGTCTGAAATCTTCTGCCTGGGACCTGGTGGGGTGAAGGAGAGCATGAAGAGCAGAGCTCGGGTCACCCAACACAGTGCTGCTGGTTGAAAGCTCACCCTGCTGCTCACCTTGGAGCAGTGTGATCCCATTTGTACTGCATCAGGGGTTTTCCACATATAGCTGTGAATGTTTTGATCCAGACTTTGGAGTTTCAGAGATTGGACTTATCGGTGCACCTGTTCAGAGTACTGTTACGAGGAGCAAAGTATTTATGTGGCAATCCAAAGAGGAATCTAAGAGGAGAGTTCAAAAATCAGTGTTCATTCTGGCTGAAGGTTAAGGGTAGGGAATATGAAGGCTGCTTCTGATGTCCCATATAGCTCAGTGTCTAAGCAGATGATTTGGGAAAAAAGGATGAGCAATGTACCAAACATTCTTAAAAGATGACTCAAAGCTATAGACTCTTTAGGATATCAGAAAGGACTGTAAGTAAAATGCAAATGTGGCAAAGGGGCAACAATGTGCATTTGCCAAGGTTTAACTAGTCAAATGCCAAGAAAAAAAAATAAATTTCCACACAGATACTATGAAGCTCCAGTAGCAACTTGGGGAAGGGTATGAATATCACACAAATCCTGGCTCTATGAGTGGATGCAGGTTAAAAAAAGAGCACACACAAAACATTAGCATGCAGAAGGAAGAAGAGGAGAATAATATGGAAAATATGATAATGCTATTATGTAAATCAGCAGTGTAGCCTCTCTGGGAATACTGTCTGCAGTTCAAGCAAGCCTTTCTCGGAAAGGGCTGATTAGGGGCATGGCGGAGTCGCTCACAAAGAGAGATCAAAATGATTGGGGGTGTTTATCTCAGAAAGGAAATGAACAAGAGGAGGTTGGCGCAGACCAAGCCGATCCAGAGCTTCTGGTTTTCTTCCTGTTCAGTTCTATCACTATCATATTTGGCGTCGCTAAGGACAGTGTGAAGTGATGTGGCTCTCCTGTCACACACAGCTTGTTCTTTCCCTCGTTCTATCACCCAGGGGAGGCACAACTTATGTTTTATATTTTGGTATGATCTGGGGACAAGATGGCGAAGGAGGATTAATGACTACTCCCTAGAGTAGGTTTATAGTAGAAAAGGCAACGGTGGAAAAGAGACAGAGAGGGGTCTTGGTTCTGGGAGGCTCCTTCCAGACCCTCAGGTAGAGCACAGAGCCTGCCAGCTGCCTTCCAGTGCCCTCAGTGGCCGTAGAAATTTCCAGACACAGACATAAAGACTCAGAATTTGATGAATTATTCTGCAAAAAGCACCAGGGCAGCTGGAGGTATCATCAGAGGAATGGCATTTCCAAAAGCACAAAGTCAGCCCTTCCTCTTGTGTGCACAGGCAGGGCTGACAATTGCAGTGAAACATTCCCCCTATACTTGGCACTGGTGAGATTGTACCTCGAGTACTGTGTTCAATTCTGGGCCCATCACTACCAGAAAGATATGGAGGCCCTGAAGCATGTCCAGAGAAGGGCAACAGAGTTGTGAGGGGTCTGCAGCACAAGTCTGATGGGGAGAGGCTGAGGGAATTGCGGTTGTTCAGTGTGGAGAAAAGGAACTCAGGGGAGACCTCATCGCTCCCTACAATGACCTGAAAGTTGTTGTGGGGAGGTGGGGGTCAGCCTCTTCTCCCATGTAATTGCAATAGGATGAGTGGGGATGGCCTTAAGTTGCATCGGGGGATGTTCAGGTTGGGTACGAGGGAAATTCTATTCTCTGAAAGAGTGCTGATGCACTGGAGCAGGCTGCTCAGGGTGGTGGTGTCCCTGGAGGTGTACAAGAAAACGGTAGATGTGACACCAGGTGACATAGTCTCAGGCGATCAAGGGCGTAGGTTTGTGGTTGGACTCGATGACCTTAGCGGTCTTTTCCACCCTTAACAATTCTATAATCCTGTGATCCTTTTTCCCGCACTTGAGGGCATTCAGGCACATCTGAGCCCACGTGTCTGGGGAACACCCGTGTGTGCTGCAGCCACGCTGGGCTCCTTTGCGACAGGACCCCACGTGAGGACCCAGCACGGCGGTCTGAGGACTTCTTTCCCCATCTCCCCCTCAGCCATTTCCCGCACGCTGGGTTGCTGTACTCCTCCCGACCGGCAGGGGGCGCGCTGTCGGCGCGGCTTGTCCCCTCCCGCTCGCCGTACGGCGGCGCCCCGCCGCCAGGGGGAAGCAGCGCCCCGCTGCCGCCGCCTCCCGCTCCGGCCGGAAGTCCTCCGAGCAGAGAGACCGTTACGGGCCTCGTCCCGCCCGCTCCCGGATTGGCCGGCGCCGGGGTCACGCCCCGGAAGCGGATCGGCCATGTTGCTGGGTGACCCCGAGAGCGGCGTCGGGGGGCTGGGGCTGGGGCTGCCTTGAGGCCCCGGGCTGCCTCTCCCGGCTCTTCCTACTGCGGGCGGGAGGTCGGGCCGGCAGCGGAAGCAGAGAGCGGTACCGGGCCGCCCGGACCAGGCCGCGGGGCTCTGCCGGTTCCCCTTGTAGCCGGGCTCGCGGCCCTCAGCTGACGGCTCCGGCACCTCCGGAGCATCCCTCCGGGAAGGGAGAAGTTGCCCCAGCCCCGCCCCTCCATCCCAGTCCAACGCTCCCCTTAGGTCGGCCGGCCGTTCCCCATGGCAGCGTGGTCACGGCAGGCCGTCCTGACCCTCTACCGGGCTCTGCTGCGCGAGGGCCGCGGGCTGCGCTACACCGACCGGGATTTCTACCTGGCTTCCATCCGCCGTGAGTTTCGCAAGAACCGGGGGCTGCAGCGGCTGGAGGATAAGGAGAAGCAGCTGGAGAAGGGGCAGGCTTTCCTGCAGAGCAAGCTGGGGGGCCTGGTGTAGAGATTCCCTGCAGCCCCGCTTCCCTCTTCATTCTGAAACCCTCTAATTACCGCGGGATGATGACTGCATCCTGCCCGCTGCTACCTTGAAATTGGCCAGAAGGTGCCTCCACAGCCACACCAGGAGGGCTCTCCTGTTCTCTGTACAAATGCTTTAGGTCACAGGTAGGTCCCTTTTGCTGATGTAGCCCTGTTCTTCGTGGTAATATGGCGGTTAGCTTTGTGCAAGCACTTTATTTTTTGCCGTGTGATGAAGAATGTCTAGGCTCCTGGTCAGATGGGGTAGGAACATTCATTTTTAAACTTGGCTTGATTACGAAACACAAGATCAGGTAGGCTCTGACCCTTTGAAGCCATATCTGTGAGCAAAGTTGCAGGCCTTAGATGGAGAATGAAAAAATAAGTTGGTGTAAAATGGCTGTGCTTTGACTGAGAATCACAGAATTGTAGGGATTGGAAGGGGCCTCTAGTGATCATCGAGTCCAACCTCACTGCCAAAGCAGTTCCGTAGACCAGGTTGCACAGGTAGGTGTCCAGGCAGATTTTTAATGTCTCCAGAGAAGGAGCACCAGCTGGAGTTGCCCTGTTGTGACCCATTTGTTTGATGCTCTCTTCCAGGTGAGATGGCGGGCGCTGGGCCGCGCAAAGGCAAAAAAGATGACAATGGCATCGGCACAGCCATTGACTTCGTGCTGTCCAACGCCCGGCTCGTGCTGGGCGTGGGTGGAGCTGCGATGCTGGGCATTGCCACGCTGGCTGTCAAACGGGTGAGCTGGTGGCTGGCATGGGGCAGCACCTAAACAGTGGGGAGGAAAGTGTAAAGACACGGGATGTTGGCAGTAGATGGGGAGAAATGCAAAAACACTGTCCTCTTATCGACTGAAAAGTGTGCCTGGTGATGTTGCCCTAGATGTATGACCGTGCAATCAGCGCTCCCAGCAGCCCCACTCGCTTGAACCAGTCAGGAAAGAGAAGCTGGGAAGAGCCAAACTGGTTGGGATCCTCCTCACGCTTACTGAGCCAGGACATGAAGACTAACCTCAGCCGCTCCCTGCAGACCCTTCCCACTGACACTTCCACCGCAGACACAGGTAAGGAGCGGTGTGGCATTTCCATGCTGCAGAATCATCTTGGCCTATCAACCTGTTAATTGTTTAGAAGAATATGGAAGAAGAGAATGCTCTGTCTCGCCTAGTACTTTGATGCTTTTGTTTTAAGTTGATCTGTTGTTAGTTTCCAGGATTAGAAGTTAGATTGGGAATCAGTAGTAGTCATCTGTATTGGCATTTTTCATTCCTTGTAATTTCACGAACTTGATTTGTATTCTTCCTCAGACTTTTCTGTGAAATTCTTTGTTGCTTTTCTTTGGGCCTTTCCAATTCATTCACCTCTTTCTAAGAGAATACTTTAAGCAGCAAATCGTAGAATCACAGGAGCCTTAAATTTGAAAGGGACCTCTGAAGGCCACCTAGTCCAACTCCTCTGCAATGAACAGAGACAAGACAGCTAGATCAGGGTGCCCAGGTCCTTATCCAGTCTGGCCTTGAAGGTCTCCAGGGGTGGGGCATCAACGAAAGCACTAGGTAACCTGTTCCAGTGCCTCACCACCCTCACTGTAGATTTTTTCCTTATATCTACCCTGAAACTCCCCTCTTTGAGCTTGACCGTATTAGCCATTTACAACATTATTTCCCATGTTGTTTTCTATGATCTTTCTAATAATTTGTGTAACACTTTGGTGTTTTCAGTGCTGCTTATCACAAAGCTAGTCTTCATCTAGCTATAAATAGGCACTTGGCAGTTGTTTTTCCAAGTGCAATGATAAGTAATGTAATCTATCAGTGTTTTTTGTGTGCATTTTTGTGTTAGTTTGTTGTTCTCGCTGGTTTGATTTTAGGAGTTTTACACTTCAATTTAAAAAAAAAAAAAAGGTGTGGACCTTCTTAGACTGACTTTGAAACAGCAAAATCAAGCTTTAACTTCCCAGATATTCCGCAGTATTGGGATGGTGATGGATTTTCTGTTAAGGAAGCACTAAATAACAAGTCAGCTGCATTAAAGGGGACTGGAGACCGTTTGGTTGGACTCACCAAAGCTGAGAATTAGGGCCCAAAACCCTTGATAAGACTGTCTTACATTCTTAGCTTAAAAATAAATTAAAACTTAAGGTGAAAAAATAAATTGTTTCATGAATAGTCAATGTGGTTTTGTGGTCTACTTCCTGGTCTCACGAATCCTGAGATCTGTCCAAAAGACTCCAGTGAGACAAAAGACAGCAGCAGCTGAGGCTGAACAGGCTGGATCTGTGTGCTGTTTGGTTGGCCGTACTGTATGTGTTGTGAAGTAGCCACGTGCCTGTTTCTGAACGAGTGTATGACAGCTGCTTGCCTTAACAGCTCCACTGGTTTGGGAGTTTCTCCTGCACTCTTTAAGTTCCACAGCCCTTCCAAATGCTTAGGATCCCTCAGATCTGTGATTATTCCTTGATTCTTGTTAACAACTTCTGAAAGTCTAGGTCTGTGCTAAGAGAAGTCTGAAAGAGAGAGGGGGATACCCAGCTTATTTTTTTAAGGAAATCAGCCTGAAAAAGAGGGCATTAGAGACACAGTGCAGATTAGACATTGCTTTATAATTTAAGCAGCAATGTGAAGCATTGTGATGGTGTTACACACGTAAGAGCGTGCTCTCAGCTCTTTGTTCAGTTAAAATTTGAGGAGGTTTTCATTATGGTTAGGATTGCCTGAGCTCTGCTGGCTCCAAAATCCATCTCTTTACCATCTGCCTTACCATTCTGATATGTGATGATCAGAGACCTGATGGCTACTTTTTTCAGGATGGAATCTGAGAGATCTCAGACTCTGCTTACAACTGGGTTTTGCTGATGTGTTGTAAAAATCCATTATAATGTTAAAAACTTAATGACATAGTGATGGTTTTTCAGGGGTGTTTTGGTGATCTGTGGTCTGGTGCGATGTTAAAAGCAGCTGAGCTGCCAACGGTGCTGAACTTCTGATGAAACGTAACTGAGAAACTGTCCATGAAGCCGTTAATGTTCTTGAAGGTTCTCAGCGCTCTCCTTTTGACTGATTCCTGTGTAAAGCTTGCAAAATGCCTGCCGTAAGCTTTTTTGGGATCTAGGAGACGTGCTTCTGCAGATCACTTCACAGTGAAACACTACAGACAATCAGCAGTTTTCCTCCTGTCTTGCAGACTTCTTCCGACCCACAAAACCCAAGCCATCTGCCAAGAGGAGTCAAGCGGAGCTGAAAAAATCCCGCCTTCGTCTGTCCCTGCAAGAAAAGCTCTTTGCTTTTTACCGGAGGAAGGTAGCTATCCCCACGGATGAGCAGGCCCTGGCCAAGCAAGCAGCTGTGGACATCTGTGCTGAGCTGCGCAGCTTCCTCCGTGCCAAGCTACCGGACATGCCCCTGCGTGACATGTATCTCAGTGGCAGCCTGTATGACGACCTGCAGGTAATTCCTGGGGCCGCGTGACGGGTCGTTACTCAGCAGGCTGACAAGGCAGGGGCATTTCAGGCGTCCCTCTTGGCAGTGCTGTCTCAGCACGACATTCTTCTCTAATAAGATTCTTGGTGTCACGTTTCCCACCGTGAAGCCAGGCATTGATTACTGCAGTACTGTTTGGACAAGCTTGACCAAGCTGCTCTGGATTTGTGTGCAGAGCATTTGATTCTTGTGTTTTCATTTTTGTTTCTCCAGATTCTCTTGGCTGTTCTTTCCTTCTCCCTTTAGCTGTGTTTTTCTTGTTGATTTTTCAATACAGCACCATTTTCTCGCCTTCCCTTCTATCTTCTTCCAAAGATAGCTCCCTTAGAACTCTTTTGCATTCATGTAGGTCTTCCTTACTCTTTTTTTTTTTTTTCCTTTCTTTGTTTCTTTTTCCTTTTTTAAATACATGACAGACCTTGACTGAACAGCAGCCCCCGCTGCACATCTGCCTGGTGGAAAAATGCCCATGGCTAAAGTGAGTGATTCAGAGACATGCTCTTGGTTTGAGTCAGAGCTCTGGAATGGAGTACTGAGTGTCAAGTGAAACTTAAATCTGGGGTCTTATTCACATTGGCAAAAAGAAATCTTTAGTGAGCTTTTTCTCTGTGTGGCAGACAAGGTGAGGGTGTTACCTAGTTCTAGCGCGGGATAATTAAACATGGCAACTTAAGCTTGTCTAGAAATGCCTCCAGTTTCAAATTATTGTGTAGCATTGCTGTGGTTTGGGCCAGCTGCTTCTCACAACTTAGAATAATAGGAGGTAGAATGGTTCTGCATTGTATAGTCCATGTCAGGTCCTGAAATATTTGAAGTTCTCTAAATAGTGAGTACCGCATAAGCATTATCTTGTGTTGTACCTTGGAGTTACCTACTGATGATGAGAAATAGCCCATCAGAATGTCTTTTGATGACAGGGGGCCCGTCTTGTTTAATATCTTTATTGATGACCTGGATGAGGGGATTGAGTGTACCCTCAGTAAGTTTGCGGATGACACCAAGTTGGGAGGATGTGTTGATCTGCCTGAGGGTAGGGAGGCCCTTCAGCGGGATCTGGATAGGCTGGACAGCTGGGCTGAGGTCAATGGGATGAGGTTCAATAAGGCCAAGTGCCGGGTCCTGCACTTTGGCCACAATAACCCCATGCAATGCTATAGGCCTGGGGCAGAATGGCTTGAGGAGTGTATAGAGGAAAAGGACCTGGGGGTGTTGGTTGATGCTCGGCTCAGTATGAGCCGGCAGTGTGCCCAGGTGGCCAAGAAGGCCAATGGCATCCTGGCCTGTATTAGGAATAGTGTGGCCAGCAGGAGCAGGGAGGTGATCATCCCCCTGTACTCAGCTCTGGTGCGGCCGCACCTCGAGTACTGCATTCAGTTTTGGGCCCCTCACTACAAGAGAGACATCGAGGCCCTGGAGCGTGTTCAGAGAAGGGCAACAAAACTGGTGAGGGGTCTGGAGCACAGGTCTTACGAGGAGCGGCTGAGGGAGCTGGGATTGTTTAGTTTGGGGAAAAGGAGGCTCAGAGGAGACCTCATTGCACTCTACCACTTCCTGAAGGGAGGCTGTGGTAAGGAGGGGGTCGGCCTCTTCTCCCAGGTAACTAATGACAGGACGAGAGGGAATGGCCACAAGTTGTGCCGGGGAAGATTTAGATTAGACTTGAGGAAAAATTTTTTCTCTGAGAGAGTGGTCCGGCACTGGAATAGCCTGCCTAGGGAGGTGGTTGAGGCACCGTCCCTAGCGCTGTTCAAGAAGCGTTTAGATGAGGTGCTGAGGGATTTGATTTAGTAGCTTGGTGGGTAGGGATGGTGGTGTGAGGAAGGTTGGACTAGATGATCTTGTAGGTCCTTTCCAACCTAATGTATCTATGAATCTGTGACAGGAGTGTGTTGGGATTCACAGTGAGAGGAAACTGAGACAGCTGAACCTTTATTCCAAGTTCCTTTGAACAGAGGGCATTCCAAAATGCGGTGAATGAAATGGCGTGGAGAGAGAGCTTGTTTTTACTGACTTTTCTCTCTTACGAAAGGTAGTGACGGCTGACCATATCCAGCTTATTGTGCCTCTGATGCTGGAGCAGAACCTGTGGTCGTGCATCCCCGGAGAGGAAACTATCATGAACATTCCTGGCTTCTACTTGGTGCGTCGGGAAAATCCAGAGTACTTTCCCCGTGGGAGCAGCTACTGGGACCGCTGTGTCGTGGGAGGTTACCTTTCCCCCAGAGCTGTAGCAGAGACCTTTGAGAAGGTTGTAGCTGGATCCATCAACTGGCCAGCAATTGGGTCTCTCTTGGATTACGTGATCCGTCCAGCAGCTCCCCCGGCAGATTTGATGCTGGAAGTCCAATATGATCCAGAACGGCGTCTTTTTATTGACTTCCTACCCTCCCTCACGCTGGGTGACATCGTCCTTGTGGCCAAACCCCATCGACTGGCCAAGAATGACAACCTGTGGCGACTGAGTCTGCGGCCAGCAGAAACGGCTCGCCTCAGGGCCCTGGACCAATGCGATTCCGGCTGCCGTTGCTTGTGCCTGAAGATCTTCAAAGCGGTATGCAAGTTGAACCCAGCCCTGGGTCACCTCACTGCCAGCCAGCTCACCAATGTCATCCTGCACCTGTCCCAAGAGGAGTCCAACTGGTCCCAGGACATGCTGGCTGATCGCTTCTTGCAAGCGCTGAAGGGCTTGATCCGCTACTTGGAGGCAGGCGTCCTCCCTAGTGCTCTGAACCCCAAGGTGAACTTATTTTCAGAGCTCACACCTGAGGAGGTGGATGAATTAGGCTACACTCTCTACAGCTCTCTCTCAGAGCCAGAGGTTTTACTCCAAACGTAATGTGGGGCCTTAACTGGGGGAACATTGAGAGGGTTTAGCCAAGGTGGACTTTGAAATATGTCTCCTTCATCCTCCCCTCCTCACACTATCTATTTTTGGTTCATTTGGTTCACTGTTATTTCCTGCTGTGGAGTTGTTGCTCCTGCTGGATTTCTTGGTGCTACTGGTCCATTTCCACCATCTGTGCCCCAGCAGGTACCCATTGGCTATGAAAAAGAGGATAACTCTGCAGCTGTAAGATCTCTGCATAAATCTTGCTGATGCTTAAGTGTCTACAAAAACAGAGCAACAACAAACCCAACCAGGAACACAACTGTGCACTTCTTTTTCCTGCAGTGAGTCTTTCCTGCTGCAGTGAATCTGTTTTAGTCTGAAGAAGGTGGAAGTGGGCTGGTGAATCCAGTGACAATTTTAGCAGACTTGAACTGAGGTCCTTTCCTTTCCTCTGATCAGATTTTGTCACCGTATTTCTTCTTCTCTTCTGTACCACACAGTCTCACTTTTTCTTTTTTTATCCAAGTCATGCAGAGCAGACTGAATGAGATGTTCTTGGTAGGGCTGTATGTTGTGTGTCTGAGTGCATCACGATTAACAGTATTTAGTGCAGTAGTTGTTGAAAGAGGAGAATGCACGTGGCTCCTGCTCCTACAGAGCCTTCTCATCCTTTGTCATCTGGGTTCAGGGATAAGGCTCATCCAGTGTGCTGTAACAACCTCCAATATAGGCTCTTCTCACGGGTGTTACTGCAGGGAGGAAGAAGCTTTTGTGGTGTCTGTGTGATGAGGCTGAAGGGGAGTAAGGCTTGCTGTTCCGGCCTAGCCAGATCTGCTGCATGTTGCTGCTGGAAATGGCCATGGGAATGGGGAGCTAGGCAGCTCCTCAGACATCTGTCAGGCTTAGAGGAAGAGAGATTATGGAAGAGGGGTGGGAGGTGCACATGGGAACAGAGATTTTTTTTCATCTTTTCTGAGTTTTTGGCTGTTCTGGTTTATAGGAGGTGGAAGCTGGACTTCATGCCTCAAGCGGTTTTGTAATAAGCACATGTGAGCCAGATTCTCACCAGCTGTAAGCTGGTAAGGGTGACAGGGCTAAACTGGTGTCATCAGAGGGGGTCTGTTCCATATGCTGACATTACTGTACGTATGCAGACTTGGCATTTAGAAAGGAGCTGTCATTGCCATCTGCTCTCACTGTGTGCTTTAGTTCTCTCTCCTCACACCTCAGAGGTGAGGCAGTTTCCCCTTCCTCATTCCCATGCGCTGACTTTCCAGTGTTCTCTGTTTACAGTTACCATTAGAAAGCTGGTGAGGGCACACCTTCCCACTCTGTCTGGTTGGACTTATCGATTATGCACTTCTGCCCCTTCCTGTTCACCTCTGCTGTCAGGCTGTCCCTTGGCTGTCCTCTCCTCTGCTGCTGGACTGTGGTGTGGCTTTCAGGGGGAGCAGTTACACTGTGGGTATTTCTTACACTAGCCACATGGACTCTATGCTGCTGTCAGCCTTTTGGCGTCCTGTCTTCAAAGTGTGGAAGTGTGTCCTCCCGAGTCTGGGGCTACATGTGTCAAATGGTAAGCACAGACAGTGTTACAGAAATACACCCCATCTTCAGCACCTTTTCTGCTTTTGCTGTCCAGCCTCCCTAGCTAAGGAGTCATAGTTCAGAGGAAGCGGGTATCCTTCTTTCCTCCCTTCCTCTCAGAACTGCCCTTTGACGGGGGAGTTTCAAGGTGAGTTTCAGGAGTGGAATCATGGAGGAGAGTCTTTGCCCCTTGTTTTCTTTTTAGAGGCAGTGCTGGTGAGATGAGGGTAGGAGCATCTTTCTCGGACAGTCCGTCCATTTTAGACAGTGTGTCAGATAGTATTCTGTATACAGTGATAACACAACGTTGCATTTTAAATTATTTAATCCTTAGGGTACAGGTATTTTGTAGACTGCCAGATGCATACTTCTACAGTGTGGATGTGTATATATAAAGTCTGTAGTCTGTTAAAGGTAAACAGAAATTCTGTTTGTATGATTTTGTGTTCTGTATGTTTTGCAGCGGTCTCTGTTGCTCAAGTGTTGACTGCTTTTCATTCTGGTTCCCAGATTACACCCACTTTTCCCTGCCCTCTGCTGCCTTTCTGTCAGCCTTCCTACCCTAAAAGCAGATGGATAAGACTTGGAGCCACAAGCTATCTGGGGAAATTCCCCATTCTTCTAATTACTTGAAGGTCAACAAAAATATTAACATATTGGGGTTGTCAGGCATTCCCCTTCTGTTCATTTCTTCAGTGTGATCTCACCCTCACTTGATGCTGAATCCAATGCCACGGTCTTCATGCAGAACTGAGCAGCAGCATGGTTTGGAATGGTTGAGACTATCAGTGCAAAGAAGGTGAGACATAAGCAAGAGGAAGCCACTGTGTGAGCTGCTTAAGAACAGTTGTCACATACATATCTGTATACAGAATTTTTCACATGAATGCTTTTAATTCTTCCTGGCAACCTAATGAATTAATATTTTACGGCCATTTCTTGCTGCTATTGAGCTCAATTTGTGTATCAAATGGAGACTGAAGCTGCCTTTTTGCCTTTTCTGTAGGCTTTGCTCCACTTCACTTGAATCATGCCCATCATTCCTTCCCTTCACTATTTCCCTGTTCTGAGCTGGCCACAAGCCTGTTCTTGGGAGGCAGAAGCTCCCCTCCTACAGACAGCCACCACCGTGGGCAGCAGCTGCTCTGGCAGTGGCGGTCTCAGCAAAGGCCAAAGATGTAATGGGTCACAGGGAGAATTGCAATGAGGAGTTTTTCAAGAGCAGGGTCAAGTGCGAGGGGTGATAAAGGCAGGAAAAAAGGAGCAGAGCAACTATGCAGAAGATTTACACTGAAGCTGTAACGAAGCTTGTGGACAGATGGATTGTTGCAGAGTCTTGAATCAGCACCTTTCAGTGTTCAGTGCACATGTCGACGCACAGCCAGGAGGGCTGAATTACAGCTAGGCTCCTTTCTCATCAGAGCTGTAGCACAGAACAGGAGGACTTAAAGACGAAGTCGAATGTGAAAAGGGCAGCTCACAGCCACCTTCCTGGCAGAGCAGCTCAGAGACAGACTGATTGTAAGAGGCCCAGAGCGTGCTTCGCCTGCTTGCTGCCTGGGCTCCAGGAATGTGTTGGTGTGTTCTGCTGTAGCTTAGCTTCCACGAGCTTCTCACGAGATTGTCATCTGGTTCCCTGTAACTGTGGGGCGAGGACCAACTTGCTCAGCGGTGGCTTTTCACTGCTGCTGAGCTTTGCCACTAATCTTTTGGCTCAGATGAATTTCTTTTAAAGCATTCGGAAGCGATTATGGAACCAAGAGGCTGCTTGCTGCCTCTCGACCCACGATCTCAGTGTGTGGGTACTGGCAGTGTGCAGCGAGGGGCTGACACCCCGTTGCTCCTAGGTCTGGAGGCTGTGGATTTGTAAAGGGGAAAGTCTCAAATGCATGGTCTGTGACAGAGTGCGTGAAATTCTGAAATAAAATGACTTTCCACAGTAACCTGTTTGTCTCTGGTGTGTTTATAAACAAAGGAGCGTCTCTGCTTTTGCGCCAGGGAGGGGCGTCACCTTTCTGCTGCTTTGTGCAGCACGCTGTTGTCATGCCCCTTGCTGATTCACTGCTTTCCCTTGGCAGCTCGGGGCGCTCTGCAGCTGCCTTGAGAACAAGTAGGTTGGCGCTGCAGCAAGCTCGCTCCTGTCAGCACTCATCACGAGGTAATGATGGCTCTCTGCCTTTTCTCTTTTCTCTCACAGCTCACACGCCTGGGCAGGCACCCGTGCTTCATGTGGTTCTCCAGACTTCACAGGCTTCTGTGCATCTTTTAATACTGACTTTCCTGCGCAGCCTTTCCCCGCCCTTGGCTCAGTGACACCTTTGTTTCTACATGCCTGAGTGTGCTCCCGTCTTATCCAAGCATCAGCCTTGGGGCGGTGAGGATGCTGCTGTAGCTCCAGCTTGCAGCAAGCCCCAGTTCTATGCGTCTGCTTGGGGAGGTGGGGGAAGTGTTCGACATAAAGAGAAACATGAAGTGATGCCGCTTCTGATGAATTGCTGCTCCTTAATTCTCAAAAGACACAGTAGGGGTAAAGGCACCCTGTGAGAATCGTTTTAATGAGGGCTAGGCAATTACCATTTAACTAGCTTGGAGGATGTGTTGTGTTGGAAAGGGAGTCTCCATCTCTATTCTTCCTCATACCCTTGTCTAGTTGTTTTTTTTTTTTTTCCTTTCATCTGTTTCATGATAGAAACAGATCAGGTGAGATCAAGCATATTTCACATCATGTGGTCTCTTATGGGAACAGCTAATAAAAGCTGCTGTGTGGAAGCTGTGCCAGCTATGACACCCCTCACATTAATGCCCTTGGAAAGCTTGGGGCCTGAAATCCATGTTTAATGTATGTAGCAGTTTGCACTTTTGCCTAAAAGCTGTCCTGGCATGCACAGTGAGATCAAAAGATAGGGTTTGTTTAATGGAGAGAAGAAATAATTAAGTGGAGTCATGGTAATTATTCTGTGTGTGCAAAAGGTTGCTGCAAAGAACAGCACAAATGACTCTGCAATCACTATGGTTCTCTTCTGTTCTTAGCCTAAGGAACAAACAGCTTATGAGAGTGTACCTTGTTAAATAAGGACAGTCCTGGCCTGGAAATGAATTACAGGCTTACATTTAAAAATTCAAAAGATACAAAAGCTTCTTAAAATAGCTGTCATGCAACAAGCATGTCCTCTACACAATCAATGATAGCATGGTATAACAGTTTTATTAGCACACTCTGTGAAGGACAGCATTATTCTCAAGTCACTGAGCCAGAAACGGGGTGGTGAGCAGGCTAATAATATCTTCGTAGTATGTGATCCTGTGCAATAACCTTGCACGTGGTAAGGCTCAAGAGACTGGTCAGACCAAAGGGTAAAGCAGAGATCTTGAAGTCCTTCCATTCACAGAGAGTATTCTTGTCATTTTACAGATAGTGGGAGAGCAGGAGTTTGGCATACGAAACTCCAACTTTTCTCTGTCTTAAACTTTCCAAAGTACTCATGCAGTAGTCAGTTCTGAACACTTGCTTTAAGCACACTACAAGTCAGATGGGTTTATATTTTGCTGGTTCAATTTCCCTGGCTCTAGTAGATAAGTAGCAGTTTGATCTGTCTTTTAACACTCGGTGCTGAGCTTCTCAGAGAAAATACATATGTATATACATACATAAATATATATACATATACATTCTATCCACATTCCTCATGAAATGCTTTCTTCACATAAAGAATGAGCAAAAGTTGCTTTTGTGAGACTTCTGGGTTTTTTTTGGTTTTTTTTTCAGTTTTTAAGATTTTTAAGCCCACCCCTTCCCCTGTCTTTTGTGGTAGAATCACCACCATCCTGCTGAAGCAGAGGCAGCAGTGACACGAGTGCCCTGTTAGACATCTCACTGCAACGATCCCAGTCCTGTAAGGCTTTCTTGTCTCATTCTGCTCAGCACTGCGAAGGGCATGAGCATGATAGGCAACAGACATGAGGGCAAATGATGGAGTGCACTGGCTCTTCACCTGTCCCAAGACAGACATTTTGTCAAAACTCACAGTGTTGCAGGCAGGCTTCACCATCTCTGAAAGGCAAGAAGCAACCATTCCTGGAAGAAGCATAGCAAAGAAGCATTTTTGCCTTCAAACTCTTGAATTTATTTAGCATGGAGGTTAGTTATGGCCTTGGACATAACTACCTTCAGCTACCTAGATAATATCATCTGAATTACGTTCAGGCTCCTGATTGTTTATAGCAGTGGTGACATGCTGTCAGAGGGCCTGAGGTACGCCAAAGCAAAGACAGCAGAAGATGCAGTAATCCCACAGAACTGCGTTCCCGTGTTGCTTGTCAGAGAGTGTTGGCTGGGGTCCCAGCTTCCTGGCATTCAAGTGGAGGTTGGGTTTTGCTGAGGCAAGCGCGTGGCCAAGGCACAAATCTTCCTTTAATTTCCAAATCACCACGAAGAGACAGCAGCAAGCAACTAGGACAGCACCTTTTCTTGAATGACAAACTAGTGATGTGTAACAAGAACCCTCTTTAAGAAAAAAAAAAAAAAAGTAATTGTTTTCTTGCATAAGAAGAGAAAGTCAGATGAGTGATCTATCTTCATCACTGTGTACTGCAAAGGAGGATGTGTGCTGTCATGGGCACTCAGCCCTTTTGTGGTCAGACGGAGCCTGAGCTACCTCAGGGAGACTCACTTTTCTGGTGTGTTCAGCTTGCAAATCAGTGTCATTGAGAATTCCTGACCAACACACTCAGGTGTTACCTTCCTGGACAGTGCTTGCATTGCCTCAGACCCAGAGGAGATACCCCACGTTGTCACAATCCCAGGAAAGCTCTCACCCTCCAAATGCCAAAAGAGCAGGCCAGCAATACCCCCCAGTAGAGGTGGGCTGCTGTGGCTAGTTCCTCAGACAGAACTCACAAAACTCAAGCTCAGAAACGTCTTCCTGCCAACAGCACTGCAAATTTCCCTCACCAAGCAGCACAGTGGCACGAGTAAGAGGGGCAGTAGGCTGAGAAACCATGACACCTGCTCAAGATAATGCTTTGGCCACAAAGTATTTAGGGGGACTATTCTCCTGCTAGTCCGTAGCCAATCCCCCCGTGATGCACCTGAGGAGGCTGTGCCAAGGCTGCCCGTGTCAGCCACCAGCCCAGGCTGAAGTGTAGGGAACAGAGCAGATTTCTGGAGGAATCTTCCTTCCTTTGCGAAATATCCCAGTGCAGTAACCTCAGGAGGAAAAATGAGAATCACTGAGGCAAAGGTTATCAACGTGGCATCCTGAACACATCAACATCCACCAAGAATTTCCCTCTCCTCCCCCATAAACAAACACATAAGCTGCAATGGATTAAAGTCTGCTCGTAAATTCCAGCTGCCGACAGCTTTTGCTTACAGAATGAAGTATTACAAAATAATGGCTGCAGTGTTCCCTGTGGACCGGGGGAGCTACAGCCTCAATTCTGATTTATCCCCAGGTGAGTTGTAGTGCTCCTCCTGAACTACCTGGTTTGCTTATGCTCCTGCTGAATCTGCCTGCCAGCATCAGAAACCAACTGTTCTTAATGCATACAAGATATCCTAGGATCCTGTTTGATTTCATTAACAGAGTTCACCCATTTGCAGTTTCTCCTCCTTGCCTTTCAATACGCTCTGAAGTTTAACATTAAGTCAGAGTTATGGAATCACAGAGTAGCATGAGCTGGCAGAGACTCATAAGAAGAACAGCGGTTTCCAATGAGATGTGGTTCTGATCTTTTATTGCTTGGACAACTGGAAGTCTTTCTTTTGTGTGTTAAACTGCTCCCATATGTGCTAATACACACAAGGGATTGCACTTGACCCTCAAGTCCTTTCATCGTAATAAAATACATCTGGAAGATGAGAAAAACCCCAAATCCCTGGATGCTCTGAATAAGTCGGATCCCTCCCTCTTTACACATATTTTTTGCTAAACATCATTTTCAACCTGTTGTAGCTTTGCTTGGGAAATTCATGCTTGGGCAAGTTACAAGTTAAATCTCACCTCCCTCTTACTGGATTTGCACAGTGTTTTTCCTCATGGCAGCTGGCCACAGCCTGTCCACCTCTGAGTAACTGTGCCTCAGGAGAAATGTATTTTGTGAGCTATCAGCATGTGCTTGGCATGCCTGCTTTTGCTCAGCAAGAAAAATGTAGGTGGACAACCAGGAGTGTTTCCATATCTGTCTGAAATCATTGAACTGGAAGTTGCAAATGTAAATTGCAGATTTAATCCTCTTTTTTTTTTTTTTCTCCTTCAGTCTCATTTCAAATGTCAGTGATATTTACATATCAGGATGGAAACATAAGAAAGTGAGGGGGTGGGTAAGCAATGAATGATTTATTAGAGATTCCATTTGGTGCACCAGTCCAAAACAAATGAGGCACAGCATATGGCTAACTTATTTTTTGTTTGTACATAATAAAAAATGGACACTAATACCCCCCAGCTCGATCTTTAATCATCTCTCTCTCCAGTTTTAAAATGGAAGGTCTACAAAGCAATCCTTAAAGAGCATACAACGAGGATCTGGCAGAATCAATTCTCCAGTTATCCATTTGTGCCACATGAGGGGAGAAGCAACCAAGCAATGAGAATTACCCTAAGCTGCAGAGACCGTAGGTAATTCTTCCTCAAAATTGCTCAGACTTGATAAGCACTTTGCCTCAATCCATCTTTGTGTTTCCCTCAACAGCCTCTGCCGGAATATTTCCTCCTGGTGTCTGGAAATTCCTTGCTCACTGAAGTGCAGAGTAAAGCTGCATGCCTGAGGTTTGCTTCCTGTTGTCCTGCCCATGAATGGAAGCTTCAAAGGACAGAAATTATCACAAGGACACCCCGCTGGGGTGTGAGACCCTGCAGGAGCCCTGAAGCACTCTAACAAAGCCACCATAGGGCATGCAAAACCTCCTGTCTGCCCCGGCATTCCAGGAAGGGGGCCGACATCTCCATCTGCATTGCTGTTGCTCATCATCTTCCTGGCCCTAGTCATGCACATCCCCCACATCCCCCCCTTGCTCCCTGCTATGCCGCACCACAAGTGCCTCCCCCCCATCCCCCTGACAGCCCCCGAGCGTCATACACATAGGCGAGCTAGACTGTGCAAAGAGATGTTACTATGGAAACATTTACGTCTTCCCTTTTGTGTATTTAATAACAGCGTTCAGCATGTTTATCTCCTGTATATTTGCTGATAGAAGAGAAACTTTTCCTTTGCAATGTTAGCTTCTAAAATGAAAGACAGACAGAAAGAAGGACAGATAGACTAACTGAAACAAGGAAAGCTCATATGTTGACCTTCCATCTTAATGAAGAGGAAAGGTGAACGGGGGAGTATCAGTTTACCTCCTGGTGCTTTCTGCAGTGCTGTGTATATCTGAGCGTTTCATCCGTCCCCAGCAAGGTCACTTTGGCCTCTGTCCTGCTGTGAGCTCTGCATGAGCATCTTCTCCTGCCTGCAGCCGGCCTCTTGCTTCTGGATAGGGATGGATCCGACTTATCACAGGAGCTCTCTGCTGAGATACCATGCTTAAGGCAGGAAAATAACATCAGCAGATCTAAAGCTGTTAACATGTCATCAGGAGTTTATTGACTGTGCACACGCATTAATCTTCATTCAGAAGCCATCTTTTTGTGCTGCAAATTCAATTTTCTTCACAGCTATCAGCTTCTCTCACTGCATGCCTGAGCCACAAATATATTCTGCAGTACTGAAAAAGGAACATTTTGGTTAGTGGGTAGCTAGTAGTTCTCTGCTTAGAAAATATTTGCTGTTTTATTTGCACAAAAATTCCTAAGGAATTGTTTCCTAGGCTGGAAGTGTTATCTTCTAGCTCAGTCACAAACCTCAAGCCACAAAGGAGAAACCACTGATGTAATACCTGCAAAAGCAGAGACATGTTTTGTAATGGAATTACAGATGTATCTCATTATGTAACAATGATAATTCTGCAGTCTCCTTCAGGGAGCAGGGAGAAATAACACTGTTACTAAATGGCTGGCTTTTTGTTACTTGATTTCACCTTCTGAATTGAGGATGATGAAAAAAACCCCAACAACTGTCTGGTTCTCAGAACAGACAAATTTCCACATTTGCAAAATAAAAAGGGAAACAGGCAGCTAGGAAACAGGCAGATCTGGGTTAAGTTCCTCATTACATGCATCATTTTTGCTTGCGCGATTCTTGCTCACACATACCCAGAGTCCTTTCTGCAGGAATCTATAATTACCTTTCCAAGGGGAAGGATTGGGTGGGTAGAGCATTTTTGTTTATTTGGCTATAATTACAGTGGTACAATCACCTTTTTCTTCGCACTTGGATGCGGGGGATGTGAGAGCCCTCCCTCAGCCAGCCAAGACACAGATGCTGCCTCTCATCCACCCAAACCAATCACCCATCAGGCTTCTTTGGAAGTTGCTGCTTTCATCCTCTGAATGTTGCTTTGAAGCATCATCTCTCTGCTCATTGGTGCGCGTATCAGAGCAGTCATCTGAGATCACTCAGTTGCTATCGTGTTCTCAGGCATTGGAGGGCAGTTTTCTCTGCTGCCTCTTCCATCTTAGTGAGCCATTTAAAATCTGTGCTTAATTCTAGAAATGCAAAAACAAACAGATAAAAAACTACAGATAGACAAACAAAAACCAATCAACACAGCATAGAGGAAAAGTTGCATTTTTTCTTTCAGCTGCCAGCGTTCAGTTTACAGAGCTGGAGTGACATACCCTGATTTGTAGCAGTGTTGGTGACATCCTGCTGCTAAAAGTAGAAACCTGGCCATGCCTGTCCTCCCTGACCATGCCTGCTCTCCAGAATTATCAGTGGGGCTGTTTAATGAGTTCCAGGCAGCTATACCTGTGCAAACTGAGCCAAGGCCATGGCTGTACACAAATACTACCAAGCCCTAACTGGAAAACAGAGAGGCCTTTTGCACTGGAGCCAAGAGGAGTTTGACCAACAATGTGATGATGTTTTGAGCCAGCAAGGATCCATTGGAGGGGGGCTGGAGCTTGGTGATCTTTAAGGTCCCTTCCAACGTAAGCCATTTTACAATTAACCTTCAGAGTTGTTGGTGTGCTGTGGAGTTGGTAACGTAGGAAAGTAACTAAATGCTGGGGAGTGAGGGAGTACACAGTTAGCAACCTTTCCAGCTCACTCAGAGCTGCATATGTCATCAGGGAATCCTAAGGGGAAAGAAACCAGCAGTTCCCCGTGGGTTTCATACAGGGTTAGCTGAGCCGGCTGAGGGCCAGAGGAGCTGCTAGAAACGTACAGGCTGTGCTAGAGGTGGCGGAGCAGGGCTGCCTTCTCACTGGGCTGATTTAGTTCAGATAAAACACAACGAAAAACTGCTTCAAAAGCTTCCCACGGTGAGGCTGCTTGCTATGTCTGCAAGGCTGTGCAGATGACCCACTAACGCTCTCCTTCACCTCAGTAATGGCTGCCCTTGTGCCTCCTCACGAGCTACTCCAGGGCAATGCTATGTCATAACTAATAAGGCTGGCAGCGTGTCAGGGGCACAGACACACAGCCCATACCCCAAACAGCCCTATCTCCGCGGGGCGGGCTGCGGACAGGGTGGATCCCGCTTATCTGGGGCAGCAGTGACTCTCCTCAGGGGAGCTCTGCCCTCAACTCCATCTGAAGGAGCTGTTGAGAATAAAGAGGGAGCAGAGCTTAAAGAGTGACAGGGCTTCGTGCGGAGGGCGTGAGGAGCTGTCAGGTACTAAGGAAGAGCGGTGCTTGGAGGGGACAGGCCACGGAAGCGTGAGACCACAGACGGAGCGCTTCCCGTCACGCCGCCATTTTATCACTCCTCGCCCTCTGCGCCACTCGCCTTGTCTCACCATCTGGCCTCTTTCGGGTCTCAGCCAATGGCTGCTCAGCGCGCACATGTGTATCACGCCGCCAGCCAATCAGCGCGTCTAGCTCTCCGGCTTTGTTGGCGGGCAGCAGCAACAGACCCCCCCAAACAGCCCGCCGCTCCAGAGAGGGCGGGGGAGGTGTCTTCAGCTGCTTCGTCACGTGACCGCGCTCCTCGGCTGGGAGGTGGCTGCGCGGAGGAACACCATATAGTCCCACCATCGAACGGCCCGCGATGGAGGGGTAGCTATTGCTGACGGCTTTTATGGCTAATCTGCAGCAGGACGGAACGAGAGAAGGCCAAAAAGCGAGGTTACAAACCGGAGGGCGCTGACGAGAAGCGAGTGACGGAAGGGCGGAAGGACACATCAAGCCGGATCTCGTTGTGCTTTGCGCCCTCTCATATAAAAGCGGAGCGCGCGCCGCGCCACCTCATTGTGTGCCCTTGGCTGAGCTGACGAATCGTGGTGTTGGTCGTGCGCAGCACCTTCCCCACGAGGCGCTGACCGGAGCACCACCCCCACGCCCCCCCCCCCCCCCCCAGCCGCCATGGCTCTCTAAGGGCGGCAGGGCCAGCGGCGGCATCGGCCAGTGCAGCGGGCGCAGCAGCAGCGGCGGCGGCCTCGGCACATCCCCGGCATCTGCAACCATGGCGTGAGTAGCGCGTGTGGGGAGCGCGCGCCGCGTCCCCTTTCCTAAAGCGGGATTATGGCGCGTGAAGCGGACCCCCGTAGGAGAAGCTGATGAGGTTTCCCTTAGCGCTACAGCGCTCTTGGCTGGGGGAAACCACCCTGCTAGCAGGGATTGAAGCTCCCGTGGGGTTCCTCACGAGAATCCCCCTCTCCGCGAGCCACCTTAGCGCAGAAATCTGCCCTGCCCTCTTCTCGCTAATTCCCCCTCCCCCCGCGCTTTGATGGCGGACCCGGCGGCACGAGGTGGAAACGTGGCACGGCACAAAATGGCGGCGGGGCCGGGTGGGGTGCGGGAGGCTGCGGATCGCGAAATGGCCGCGGCGGGGCGGGAGTCAGGGCGCGGTGGGCGGGGCTGCGGCAGGGGTGGGGGGGGGGGGGGGGTTCAGCTCCTGCCACGCTGGTGGGGGTGTGAACGGGAGAGCCTTTTATAACCAATCAATAAACACAAGACAGGTGATGCACCATCCTGGAGGTGTTGTAGCCATGTGAGTCGGTGTGCCACCGCGATCCCTGAGGCTGTGCTTTATTCTGAATGCTTTTAGTGGAACAAGTGCTGATGAGCGTGGAAAATGTCTTCCAGGTTTTTCAAGGCACCACACAGCAGCACTGCTGTAGTCGACAAAAAGAGCCTCTCCTCGTCTGCATCCTTCGACGTCAAAGCACTAAAACCTGACCAAGATGAGCCTCTTGAACAACGAGATGCTGTTGGGGGGGTCCTCCCCCTTCAGCCAGCCGTGTTCGGTGGCTGAGGAAAGTCTGGGACTCCTCGATGACTACCTGGAGGTGGCCGAGCACCTCGGTTCGCATGGGTTCTCCAGCGACAAGGCTAAGGCAGTCTCCTCCAATTGGCTCGCTGTGGACAGTTTAGGCAACACCATAGATAGCAGCCAGGGTAAGGCTCTAACTTGTGTGCAGAAAGCATATCAATGGTGATGGCGCATAATAAATATCGTAGCTTTACTGTTCCAAAGTAAACTGCACATCTTTAAACCAAAAGGTAACATCACGTGTGTACTCTGGCCTGAGGAGCAGCCTTACAACACTGGTTACACAATAGCAAATGGCTGGTTACTGGTCTGGCCTGTGGGAAAATGACGCTTGTGTTGCCTTTTTAATAATGTGCCTACTGTTAGAGTAGCCTTCCTTGGAAGAGGTCACAAGAAACAAGTGTGATTATGTATTTCAAATAGCCCTGAATTCTTATGGAGAGTAAGAGGGATGGAATGTCACAATAGCTGACAGCTGCATCATATCATGCACTCTTCCCCAGGTCAGGGTAGGGGGAGGTTCTGCTAGTTGATTTTTCATCCTATTAAAAAGAAGGGGGTGAAGTTATAGCAGTTAATTATTTTTTTTTCCTAGAGTACTTCTAGAAGCTTACTTTGTGTTGGCTTACTGAAAAAAAATATATATTTTTTCCCTTGTTTAGAGGATGCCTTCTCTGGCATGGAGTGGATGGTGGAGAAGATGGATCTGAAGGAATTTGATTTTGATGCCCTGCTAGGTATGGAACATCTGGAAGCCACCGTCTCACCAGACGAGCTGATGGCCACGTTGGAAGACACGTGTGATCTCCTATTTAACCCTACCACCCAGGAATTTCACAACAAAGAACCTCCACTGATACCTGACCTAATTGCCAATCTCCCCGAATCTCCAATTGGACCAGATCCCATGGCCCCATTAACTTCCCTCTGGTCTTTTCCCCTCTCCCCAGGGTCTCTGACTTCTGTTCCAGACCATTCATTTAGTTTAGAACTAGGTAGTGAGGTGGATGTTCTGGAAGGTGAAAGAAAACAGGAGGGCCCCACCTTTCTGGTAGTGATCGCCAAGTCAGAGAAAGAGGAGGAGAACCATTCTGATGATAGTGGAATATGCATGAGCCCAGACTCCTACTTGGGAACACCCCAGCATAGTCCTACCAATTCACTTGGATCCCCCAATGATAACCAGTTCCCTGCAGATGCCGCCTGTGGCTCTGTGCGGTCCAAACCGTATGACCACCCTGCTGACAAGGTAGTGGCAGCGAAGGTGAAAGGGGAGAAGAAAATAGATAAGAAACTGAAAAAGATGGAGCAAAATAAGACAGCTGCCACAAGATACCGGCAAAAGAAGAGGGCAGAACAGGAGGCACTGTCAGGGGAGTGCAGGGATTTGGAGCAGAAGAATCAGGCCCTGAAGGAGAAAGCAGATTCCCTGAGTAAGGAAATCCAGTACTTGAAAGATCTGATTGAAGAGGTACGGAAGGCCAAAGTCAAAAGAGCTAGAGTCCCTGAGTAGGGTAGTCAGTAGTGTTCATGTGCATGTATATATGCTTGCTGCTTACGCTGTGTATGGTGTCTAATAAATTATTTTATAGTAAACTTGCAATTGTGTGTTAATTGGGTATCTGTACAGTAAGCATTGTTTTACACCACATCACTAAGTATTTATCCAGCAGGGGTGTGCTGCTTCATTTGTGGAGTGTGCAAATAGCATTAACTTAATACTGTTTGAGTGATCTAGCATGTTACATTTCACATACAATAGAGCTTATACTTCAAATATCTACTAAGATGAGATCTAATGGAGATACCCCCACGTCTTCAGTAGCAGAGGCTGAAGTGTGATTGAAGATGGTGAGCCTTTAGAGCAGCTAAGTGTGCTGATGCTGAATAAGTCTTGGAAAAGCCATGAGCTCGTGTGTGAATTTCTGGGCTTGTGAGTCGTGGAAGTAGTTTGTGATAAAGGTGAGTGTTAACAGAGTATGAGAGGTATGAAATGAGGTGGTTGTGAAAGTGAGCTGGAAGTAAAAAGCTAAAAGATGCCTCCATCCGTTGTGCAAAGCATCACGTAATGGGAGTATGAGTAGAGGTTGGTAGGTTGCAGCCTGTTCAGGGTGGGGATTCTCAACTGGAGCCTGCAATGCGTGAGATGAGAGAGCGGGGAGGGAAGATGCAACTGGGAACATGTGCTGTGATATTATCTGTTATACAGAAGCATTTGAAGGGCAGGTAGGAGCCTGCATAGCTGTATGGTTTAAGCCTGTAGACATCAGATTTATTAGTGTGCCTTTATTTATGGCAATATTAAGGGGTTTTGTTTCTTTTGTGAGAATCTGAAATTCAGTAAGCTCTGTGCTCAGCACAGCTGTACCCTGCTAATAGCTTCAGGATTTGGGGTGTGCCCTAATCACATGTATGATGATCTTCAGCCTGCTGATACACAGATTTAGCGATTCCATCATGTTCCTTAATCCCTGCTTAGCCTGCCAGGAACAGCTTTTGCATGTGGATGTGTGCATCCTTCCTCAGGGTGTTAATTCCTTCTTGCTTGCACTGACTTGTCCAAGCGCGCTGCCCAGGCACCCACATGGAGCGGGTGTGTTTGTGCTTGCAGCCTTTCAGAGACAGCCAACGTGTCGACCTTATGCGATGCTTCTTGCAGTGATGCTGTTTCCATACTTAAGATTTTGAACTGGCTGGAGATTAGGGCTAGCTCTTCCTCTGTGTGTTCATTTTGCACGGCATTAAGAGGTGGGAGAAAGTGTCTGAGCAGCAGGACAGCCTCCTGCCTGCTCACATTTGCACGCTGCAGAAGCCTCTTCCTTTTCTCACAGTTTCTCAGAACAAATGTGATTCAACTGAGCCTCTGTGGTTTCTGTGCAGAGTGACACCATTCCCAGAAATAGATTTTGGTGCACGAAATAGACGCTTTACTGGCCCCCAGAGGAAGCCGGTTTTCCTGTATATTTGGAAATAGCAGAATATCCCCCATCTGCACCCTATAAAAACTCGGTGTTCGTTGCTACCTTCCTCTTCATCCTGCATTTAGAGAGACCCAGGTGCTCTCACTTCTCTTTACAAATGAGAGGAAACCACTCCTGCTGAGAAATCCACCGCTTACCCCTGTGAAGGACCAAGGGGCAAAAATAATCTCCATCTGCAGCGCTGGAAAATGGAAGCAGAATGATGACAAACCCTTCCAAACGGCCCTGGCAGAAAGCCTAGAATAGCAGCAAGGACAGCGCGTCCTTCAGGAGAGGAGCGCTCCTCAGCACTGTGCTGGTGGCAGGGAAATGTTGGCCATGTGTCACGGTGACAGAACCATCACAGTCACGAGGGATCAGGCCCAGGCTGTGCTGCTTCAGCCACTGAGCTATCCCAGCTTTGCACTACTTTCAGCGCACAGCATCACAAGCCACTAAACGAGGCCGGCCCTACCCACAAGCACCCATGTTTGTATTATACAGGCATGTGTTCTCAAAATAATGGTTGGCCATCTCTCCCTTTGCCTTCAATTGCCCCTTTTCTCTCTTTCATGTGTTCACATCTATAGTGGGAATGCTAAATCGTGGCTTGAAGCAGTGATTGAGCACCTGGTAGGAAGGCAGGGCCAACCAGGGGAGCTCAGGTGCATGCAATGCTCCTGAGTGACCGGAAGGGGTGGAGCCAGGACCCACCCATTTCCAGACCTCATTTGAGTGTTGGCAGTGGAGGTTAGGGTCTCCAGCTGGAGATCCTTCCCTATCTGAAACCTTCCATGGGTAAGCAGATTTTTCCTCCTTTATTTTTGTGTCTGTGGCTGCTGTGTTTCGGCTTATTTTCACTTGCTGTAGCCTAGGACTTTGCTATCATTGCTATGTTTTCAATTGCATTATGGCTTTATAACACCCTTCAGAAAAATGATAGGGAAAGAGATCCAAGTGTAGCAACCGTGTCAACTTTATTTATACAGGGCAGAGGATCTCCAAAGCTGCCTGCTGCCAGCTTGACTGCTCCGCATCAGCTCTGCAGTGTGTGGACAACCAGAGAAGGGCGTCTACTCTTTCCATTAATGACAAGTTACTGGAGGAGATAAATGAGCTTTCTCACATGCAAATGGTGCTGCTCAGCCCAGCTAGCAGCTAATTTGTTCAGGACAAGGTGTATGTAACCCTGCAGGCAGAGCAACCTTCTTGATTTCCATTTCCCCTACCCCCAACAACCACTGGCTGGTGCTGTTAATCCTCTTTAATGTAACTATAGATAGTCATGCAAACCTTTAATCCATCTCAAACCTACTAACCTTTCAGCCTGCTTTGGCTGGGGTTGCAGGTTTCAAGCTGTAAGAAGTGAGCATTAGGCAGTTTGCCTTCTCTTACGTTCTTCATTTGATTGTTCTTCTTGTCTCAAAATGAGTTTCATGTGCTTCAGCCTTAATTTTGCAAGCCATTTGGGGCAGTGCTGCTGTGTGCCCCTTTCTGCAGTGACCAGCTCCCTACCCAAGGTGTTCAGAGCCCATCTGCATTGTAGGTGTGGCTCATCAGCAAGACTGGAAGGGAAGTCAGCCCTGAAAAAACTAGCCAGGGACTGGCATTCCAAAAGGTTTCTAAGACCATGGTTACCCTTCTTCCTGTTATGTTCATTTCAACATTTAAAGTTTTGTTTGCCAAGCTACCCTGGTTCGTTTGCAGCCAGGCTTGTTCTGCTGTGTTATTTCAGAGAGGAAAAAAAAGCTGTTGAGCACACTGGGCAATCATGTTTTATTAGTTTATATTTGCAGCTCTCCTCCCTCCTGATACACCTCTATGCTGATATTGGTCGTTATTGCTTTCCACATTGAGGAAGAACAGATTTGCTGATACAGCAGAAGCTGTAAGCCACGCATACCTGCTCTAACAAGTTTTCCTGTTTGCTTTCCATTCACAGAACAGAGGAAGGCCATTAACTAGCTTTGTGAATCCTTACTCACAGGAAGCCAGCCCGGCACAGAGCATCTGGGAACTATTCTTCCTTCTGTAAACCACTTCCCTGGAGAGGTTTGACCACATTAGTAATGTTCCAGAGCTTATATTTGCATTTATATTAAAGCTGCTTCTTCCCATCTTGATTCCCTGCTGCTTAGGGTGGAGAAGTGCTGGAAGATGGCACTCTTCCTCAGCTCGACCACCTCTATTTTTTTTTTTTTTTTTTGCTGCAGGATGCTTAGCTGGTGTCGCAGAGCTGGGAAGAGAGCCAGCAGCCTGATGAGCTCAGCCTCCCTGGATTGCAGCTGCGCGGGAGAGAAATGCTGTCCAGCAGGTCTGAGGGCTGCGGGATGCAGCATCTTTGCTCCCAGTGTGGGAACTGGCCAGATCGGATGCTCAGTAGGAGAAGAAGCTATGGGAGCTGCACCTCCTTGACCTCTCCTTTTTCTTTCTTGAGGCAGCAAAGCCTGGCTGTGAGCAGCAGAGAAGTGGCACATGAAGCTCAGATAGCCACCATCTGGGATCCCAGCTGGGGTGAGGGGCTGGCATGCTCTAAGCATGACTAGTCATAATATGTAGATGGTTGAGAGTGTCAGAACAGTTTTATTTCACCATCAGGCAATGAAGACATTCCTCTCAAAAGCCAGCTCATGCCCTTACCTATCCAGTGAACCAGTGGCACTGCCATTCTCTCCGGGAGCTCCGGCTCTGTGAGAAAGGTAGGCTAGGACATGCCAGATCTTTGCTGTTTCCAAAGGTGGTCTATCTAGAACCATTCATTCTCTTCTACTTACTTATCTTCTGTCCTGAAAGGTAAAGTTTAATTTAGTTGAGGATACTGTTGGCTGTACAAACAAGTTTGTTTTCTGCTGGCAAAACCCAGTCTGACAGGTGGCTTTACCTTCTCAAGTAAGTACTACACTTCTTGGCTCACAGCCACAATTATGGGGATTACTTGCATCAGCTCTAGTAGTCCTCCCAACCAGTAATTAAAGCTCCCATCCAGCTTCAAAATTCCACATATCTGGGTGTTGCTATCCTTGGGGAAAACTACTTTGGAGCTCACTTTAAAGTTCCTTATTGACTTATTTATGTTTGCAAGCAAACAAGCTGGGTTTTGTGCAAACAGAATGAACCACGCTTCCCTGCTGCTCTCTGCAGCAACAAAGGATGTTTCTGCTTTCCTCAAGGTGCAGCAATTTGGCCCGGCAGCTGAGCCACAGGAACAGGAGTGCATAGGAGGAGCTGGGAGAGGAGGTAAGGGAGCTGAGAAAGACTTTGTTGAAGGTCATAGGAACTGCTGAGTGCTGAAGGCGAAGGTACGACACAAAGTAGCACCCCGAAGATTTGCTCCTTTCAAGTCATACCATGGCGGAACAGACTTTTCCACACTTTTAATGGTCTCTACAACAGCTCCACAGAGAACTACGTGTATTAGAGCAGCTAATGCACACAGCAGCGAGCACAGAGTGCACAGGTTTTATAAAGAAGGACGCTGAGTACACACACTGTGCTCAATTACTTTTTCACACAGTCTTTCTATTCCCCTTCTGTATATCTCTCCATTTTAGGAGCAGGAACAAACTGAAAAAGAGGGAAACTGGTCCTTCAACTGTTTTGTTTACCACTTTTGGCTGTAAACAGTTGAACTGATGTTATTACAAGAAATCCCCTCCCACATGCTGTTAACACAGTTTCCAAAACACTGAAACTTTATGTCCACTATTTCTCCTGTTTGGACACAGTACATCTGGGTGACCTTCCCCTTCCACACAGACACAACGCAGGTGGCATAGGCTTAAGGATGTACCAGGGGATACTAAATTCCTTCCACTGCTAACATCTGAACTAACTCTGGGGTCTAACCAAGAGGTGGTATTAGTATTTCTTACTTTTTTTTTTTCCCTTGTCTATAGGAAGAACACTTTTCTCCTTAAGAAAAGGGTGGAAAAGGGCAGTGATGAGAGGTCCCAAAAAACATATTTACAGTGGTTTAACAAGGAAGACTGTCTGGAACAACACTCCCACCTGCTGGGCCATCTATTTGTTGCAGCAGGGAATTTAGCAGTATGGGGAAAAAGAAGAACATCCCTTCAGTCTAGCATCACAGCCTGACTCAGATGATTTGATCTTCATGCCGAGAGCTAACTTCTGGGTCACAAGCATTCTTGCCTACAGGGGCTGGCAGTATCCAGCAGCAGTGCCCTCCTAGGGTAGCTGTAACCTCAGAAGAAAGGCTTGGGTTGAAGCATGGGAAACAGCTTTCTCCACGGAAGGCCTCTTTCTTGGAGAGGGGTGACTGAGCAAACAGAACAGGAGTCATTTCCGTTCCAACCTGCACTCTGGAAGCCTGAGCATGTAGGAGAGAGGATTAATACGTGTGTCCACAGAAATCAGAGAAGGGACATTCACACAACTTAGTCATTCTACTGACAGGGATGCTTGGATCAGAATGATTATGTGGTTTGTCTTTAATCATAAATACTTGTAACAATTGCTATCACAAAAAAGACAGGGATCTCCTTGAAATTGTGCTGTAGAGAGCCACAAAGATGATAAAGGATATGGAATGCTTCCCTTACAAGGAAATGCTGAGACCTGGGTCTGTTCAGCCTTGAATAAGGAAGACTCAGAGGGGATCTGAACCACATCTGTAAGTATCTAAGGAGTGGGAGGCAAAGGGATGAGGCTGGACTTTTCCCTGTAGTGTGAGTGATAGAACAAGGGGAAACAGTCACAAACTGATGCATAGGAAGTTCTACAAAAATGTCTGTGGGAACTTCTTTACAGTGCAGGTGACAGAGCACTGGCATGGGCTGCCCAGAGAGGTGGTGGAGTCTCCTTCTCTGGAGATGTTCAAGACCCACATGCATGTATACCTCTGACAACAACTGTTTAATCATACAACACATACAAAATTTTTAATTATGAGAAAAACTTGCCAGATGCTGTAATTATAACAGAAACTGCATGGGGAATTGGCTTTCACAGTATTTTGAAGCATTCTTTCCCTTTAACAATTTACTTCTGCTGTCTGCTGAGTTGGAGACAGGCAGCAGAAGCCTTTCTTACTGAAGAGCAAGATTTGTTTTTGGATTAGTCCACCTTTCTACATCAAGAGCACAAGACATGCTGTCTGGAGAGAGGTAATAAGGACAATGAATTGCAAAGACAAAAGAACATCCATGGCTCCAGCAGCAAGTTCTGGACGGGTACAGTTACTCTGAAAGTCTGATGGCAGTCTGTTTGCTGACAAAGAGGTCCTACATCCATTTTTAAACATGCTGAAGATTGGCCAGTCCTGTGTTCTAAGTACTCAGCTGCAGATGGACTGGAGCTGCAAGAGTCCCTTCCATGTTGTTCATGGGATTCCAAAGTATTCTCTCTCAAATTTGCGGAAGTCTTCCTCAGTAAAGACAGTGCCCTCAGGCTTCTTCTTCTCCTTCTTCTCTGGAGGCCGATCTTTTGACTTCCTGCCTCTATTCTGTGTAAGAACCTCCAGGAAAAACAAAGAAAAATTAACATCCACTGTCGTCCAGCCCAAATCATGAAACAGTAGTTTTCAAGCTCACCTGCCACACCCTTATTATTCTGCTAGTATCCTGGAACACCTCCAGAGAAGGCAAACAATTATCTTACCCAAAGCAGCTCACTGGGACAGTAGCAAGCATCCATGTAGTATTCATAACCAAATATAGAAACTACTTTCTGGTAACTCTCATTGAGACTGCAATATTGATTTTATCTCAAATTTTTCTGAAACTGTGGCCTTCTTTTGTCCTATGTCTCCACAAGACAATGAGAAAATGGCCTTAGTTTCTTTAAGTTAAAAGTGTTCTCATAAACACAGCCCAAGAGTCTTGTGGTGTCAGCCACCTTCAAATCCAGACTCAGAACTATTATTTGGGAAAGAACATTGCTTAAATTTTCAGGTTATGAGAAAAATAATTTATGATGCTATGAAATTCCTACCACATGATCCAGTCATGTGTCTGGTTCCTTGCTAAAACATCCCCTAGCTACAGAACAGGACAGTTCAAAGAACAGAAAGGAAATCTGAACCAGTGCTCCTTTGCTGTGAAATACCTTTGGTAACCAAGAGAAGTCAACGGTTACCAGATTTTAACTAGTATCTGAGAACACTGCATGAAACAAGCTATCAATTAAAATTTAAAGCTTAGTAAGGTATTTTGCTTGACCACATAGAAATTCTTCAAGGCCACTACCAGGCAGAAACTTAACTTTTTTGCACAGGGACTAAGCTGGAAGATCTGGAGATACTTCCCATTCATCTATGCTCCTCAGGGGAGCAAAGAAGTGTCATCCTTACTTGTTGGGTGACGGCTTTGTCTGCAACACATCGTCCGCTTGTCATGTACTTCAAATTTGCTTTGAGGTGATTTACAGCCTTCTTCTTGTGATACTCCTCTAGGCCAAAGCACAGTGAGACAAAACACATCAGCTGTTTGCCCAGGCAGCAGCCTAGGGCTGCTACAAGGATCCGGGAGGATGGGGACAGTCACATGTGATTGTGACAGCAGCTGCAGGACACCACGAGCAGCAATAAAGCTGCTCTCCACCGTAGCAAGGCCGAGACTCACCTATCGCCGACTTCACGACTCTGCCTTTGATCGTGGCCTTGTTCTTCCCAGGGCCCTGCATTACTTTCCTCCGCCGCGCAGCACTCGCCGCCCCGGGGCCATCGCGCCTCCGCTGGAGACCCGGTGCGGCCTTCCCTCGGCCTGAAAGATGAGAGGAGGAAGGTTAGCAGAGCCTCACGCCGCGATAATCCCCTCCTCCACCGCCTCAGGCCCCTGGGGCTCACCCGGCGCTTCCAACAGCTCCAATCCCCGCCGCAGCAGCGACGCCGACATGGCCACGGCACCCCGCCTTTCACCCACTTCCGCCTCTCCACCGCACTTCCGCCCTTCCCTGAAGCCACTTCCGCCCGTTGAGCAGCCACATTTCCGTATTCCCCCGGTCTGGGTGCGCATGCGCGAAGAGGATTAGGCCAGGTGTAGGCGCTTCGGGTGTGCCTTGAGCTGGCTTTGCTCGTGGTCCTTCCCTGTGCCCTGCCTGTGTAGCGTGTGGCCCAGCATCTGGCCTGCGGGCCCTCTGGGGTGCACCCTTGTGCAGCTTCAGCTCTTGGAGTGGGCTGCGTAGGGCCATCGGGAAGGTGATGACGAGGGAAGCAATAATTACAGGCTGAGAGGAAAGGGAACTTCGTATCTGCAACCCCCCACAACCCCCCTCTCCCCACACACACAAACTGATTTAACTCTGTGCCTGGCTCTTGAAGCCCGGAGTTCCACTCCTCCGTTAATTGTATGTGTTATTCTGTATTACTTTAGTGTATTTATTAAAAGCTTTCCTCTCCCTTTTTTGCCTCTCCGGAGACTTGCTGCTAAAGTCTGCTAAATTTAGCTATCATCTCAATAAAGCTGATTCAATTACAGCCAACGCCGGCAGTAACAAGCTGGCAGTGGAGGAGAAGGAGAGAGGTTTATTGTGTGTGCTTTGTTTCGCGTGGCAATGATCCCCAGTGGTGGCTGATGGTTCAACAGCGGCTCATGAAGAGGCATCCATTCTCTGCAGGTTATTCTTTAGCCCCTGCAGATGTCACCTCAGCGCCAGTCTTTTCACTGTTCGTTCTCTTTGGAATCTCTCATTGGATGGTTCCTGGCATCCTGTGTCAGTATTTATCATTGTGATCGTGCTAATGCATCTTTCTGGACAAGGCTGACTTGGTGCTCATTCCTGGGAAACATTTGCTGTTTACTTCCTATTCAGAATGCCACTTCTCACTCTTGTTTTTCCTCTTGAAGAAATCCAAACCACCATTAATTTGCGTGGGCCATTGCTGGGTGTGTAGCACAAGATAGTTCTCCGTTTTCTCCTGTTCCACTAAGCTAACAAAGACTGAAGCTGCTCAGCTCCTTGTTCTGTGCTGGATTTGTCCCTGCAGTTGTGCAAGTTAGCAAATTTATGAGAATATTGCAGTTTTGAAAAGCAGAAACTGAACAAGAAATGATTTAATAGCCTATTGCTGAAATAAAAGTGAGCATTCCAGCTTCTGGCACGTTTGTCCTTACTTGTATGTTCAGCATATATTTTGTTCAGATAAAGGATAGCTGCCATTAATATTACTGTGAGGAAAGCAGTTCCAATTATTCTTTATCATCAAACATTCTCTTTTAGCCCCTAAGATAGAGTTACAGGTTCTTTGTAAGCTGTTCATAGCCATACATCACACAGTATAGCTTTTTCTACTAGTTAAACATGGCATTTACATCAATTAACTTTATCAGGCTCACCTGATACATCACCACATGTGTTTACTGTCAAAGCAGTGTAACCTTGTAAATGTCTTATGAGGCTTCCTAATGCAAATACCTAATTACCTACACTGCTAAACATGTTTAGATTTAATGAATCAGTGTGTTACAAGCTGCACTGATTTATTGTCTCATTATTGGAAAATATGTGCCCTTTTCTAGCTCAAAAGTAAGCTACTGCAAATACTACTGTAGTTCTATTTCTGTTGTAGCAATTAATAACGCTGTCAATTAAGTAGGTCTGTGAGAAAATCTGAGTTCCTTCTTATTAAATATCTTCAGTAGCAAGAAACTTCAGTACAGCAACACCTTCTTTGACCAGCAAGGTTGAGTGCAAACCTGCGATGATTTTAGTCTGCAATTACCTGCAGAATGAAATTTAACGAGTGCACGGAGTCATTTTGCTGAAGAGGGAAGTCAAGATATTTTCTTCAAGTGCATTCACAGTCTCCTGCATTGGAGTCTGGTCCGGCTCTTGGAGCTAGTTAGCTCACTAAGAAGTTAAATAGGCACATACTTGTTGGTGAAATGCTTTCCCCAGATTTAGATCTGCTGTTGCCCTAGAACTGCACAAAGATCACCATCGGACACGAGCCCTGGATTTTTTAACGCTTTGTGAAACCACATAGCTATTATTAATACATTATATTTCTTCTGCTTCTTTTAACAGGATCTGGCAGCCTTTCTCAGGGGATGATCATTAGCGTTTCTCCTAACTGCATCCTGGCTTCAGCTATGCTTGGCCTTGGCAGACACGATGATAACAGTGTTTGTCATCTCTCTGGGTGACTTTGGTACAGCTAATACCTGCCATACTCCTGCAGATGTAGATGCATGTTTTCACATGACTCTCTGTAAAGTCAAAGAGTTTTCATGGAGAATTATATTTACACTTTTTTTTTTTTCCTGAAATACTAAACAAGATCAGTTTATTATCTTGTATTAGAAATGTACAATAATTTCTTAATATGAACTGCATTTCACTTAGGTATTGTATGTTCCTTTAAACTGATGTAGACTTTAGGCATCTGGATCACATGATCTCATCTCCCACATGTCATAAACCATGAAGTTTCCTCTGTTCACTTTAGATTAAGTGCACTAACCTGTGTTTGAGAAATCTGCTTTGTGCTGAGCACAGCCTATACTATGCTGTATTTTTCTTTGTAGGAACTTCCATGGGTTTATCACTCTCACAGTGAAGATATGTTCCTTTTTTCATCATGGTGTATACTCTTACTCTCACTTTCTTTTACCTGAATTACTGTTGAGAGCAGATGAGCAGCCCGACTGATGCGTACTTTTTAAAACTTTCATGTCAGGAGACTTTGTGCCTATGTCAGTTAAAAAAAAAAAAGTCAGTATTTTATTGTACTCTTTAAAGGCTCTGCTCAAATTAAAATTTCATCCAAGAAAACTTCATCACTTTGTAATCCCTCAAAAATCAGTGCAGTTAGCTCTTTGGAACACTTTGGGGACAGAATGAATGTCAAATGGTATTCATTTAAATGTATAACATCCAAATAAATTGCTGTCTTAGAGCCTGAATAATCTAACTTGTGATGGCAAAAACCCAGGCGCTGCCTTTCAGATGGAGAATGTCCTTGCTTCTGAGAGTTAAGCTATCTTGGAAAGCTTTCTGCTGCTAATGTTCATATTTTATAGCTTTCTCTAAATTTCATGCCTCAGTGATTACCTGCGAGCTAGCTGGCTTTTCAATTACAAATAACTCAGCATACAGATCAGCCGAAGTTTTAAGTAACTTCCCTATGTGACTATTACCATTTTACTTTCTGCTTTATTTCTTATGACATTGAAAATGGAACCCTTCCCTGTTTGAATACGTCAATAAAGTTTCTAGTTCATCATAGACTGACTGTTCTTTTCCCTGTTATCCTGGGCTTTGGAAGATGTTCGAGATTATCATACATTTGGACTGTGCCACCTTATTATTCTGGTTAATATCATAATATTATGATATCCGTGTCATTATGGCAATTTGGAATAGCAGTTTGCGTGCTCTTTTTAATGTTCTAGCTTCTGGATTTGGGAGGTTACACAGGAGTCCTGGCTTGAAGGAATATGCTGAAGAATGTTAGAAAACAGAAGCTGAGAGCTGCAATTGAAGTAGGATACAACAATCACATGCATTTATTTAGTTTAGGACTGTTTTGAACATTCTTATAATTTTGGGAAATGGGATCTTGATGTTTAAACGCTTGGTATTGTTTGTACTGATACATAGACCTGCATTTTTTTTTCTTTCAATACAAAATAGACTGATTTTCAAGTTGATTTATAACAGGCTATCACCTTTGCACATTCCTTCACATGTGGGTCATGCAGTGTGCTTTGCTTTAGACAGCTGTCCAGCTTTACCACATCCAGTGTTCTGTATTTTCTCTGAACAGCAATCCATGATGATGCCTTAATCAAATTTGCTGTCTTTACTACTTATCTGTGTTTGCTGACCTCAATGGTTTGTGTTGTGGTCATTGTTCCTACAAAGAACCATGGATCACTGCTTGCCCTGTACTTCAAGTACACAGGAACCTTTGTCCTTTAACTGTGTGACATGCCTTTGAAAAGTGATTTGACTTTCTGGCCTGCTGAGTTTGAACAAGTCCTGGACAATGCCTTGATTCATATCCCTGCATGAGTAAGCTTGTAGTTACTGCAGATGGAGATAGAGCCTTTTATTCTGATTTTTTATTATTTTGTTTTAACGCAGTGCACATACACGCCTCTTCAATGCACTTTTCCAGGTCACTGAGAAACCATCTCTGCACTGCACAGCTTCTGCAAATAATATTGGCTCAGGCTGGGACTAAATCAGCTTCCCACCAGACTAGATGCCATAGTAAGAAATGAACTCTGCCTCCAAACAAGGCAGAGTTATTATCCTTCTATATAAATGAGATAAGAAGGAATAAAGATTAAGCGACTCACAAAATATCTGAGGCAGGATGTGTTCAGGCTAGCTCTGAATTACAGTGTGGGACCTTAACCCCAAACATACCCTTTTTCCTCCATGTTCTGCTTTTTGTCTCCAAATGGGAAAACAGTACCTTTGCTGATGAAAAAGCCAACTCTATAGGCAGAAGTAATGTTTCATAAATGTTAAATTTGAAAAAAAAAAACAACAGAAATTCTCAGGGCCTAGGTTACCAGAAGAAAGCATTTTATTAGTGAATCTTGCATGCCAACAAAGAGTTGGTGTCACAAGGTTTTTTTTCCATCAGAAATAATAGGATTTTGCATCCTGAATCACAGAAGTTACCAAACTTCCAGTACTCTCATACTCTGTATCTTCACCAAAAGACAAAGTCCTCTCTGAGTGACATCTGTTGCTGTTGCATTCCTCCTGGAGTGGAGGAGGCAAACAGATCTGCAGCTGGAGGGGAACAATTTCCCCCTCCCCTGCCTGCCACTTATCCTTCAATATCAAGAAAGGGAGGAAGTAGTAAAAGGATCCTGAACTTTTGTGTTACCTTCGGCTTTCAACTCAACTCTTTATTTCTCCCTTATGTTGTTTGATTTTACCTTCCTATCTTTCTCTTGTTTTATTCAGAACCACAGATTTTCTGTGTCAAAATCTGTGAAATTCATCTCCCCAAATACTTCCCTGTGGAGTACAGAGCAAATGGATAGAAACTGAAACAGGGATTTTGAAACAAGATATGGAACGTAGAGCGGATTGTTTAACTAAGAGAGAATTGTAAAAAGTCTGTAGCTCTTAATTTAGTAAATATTGTAACCTTTGGTAACACAAAGTCTAGTTTCTTCTGGGAAGGATGCATTTTATCCACGATTACAATGGAAATAATGATTTCTTACGTTAAGAGCATTCTTAAGCTCCCTCATGCTGTGCAGATACAAAATTGGAGTCTGTCAGTCATTGCTGAATGTGGCAGCTTTCAGAGCACTGACAAAGAGGTGGAAGGCTCTGTTTTGTTCCCAGCCTCTCTGCTCCAGGGCCATAAAATGTTTACAAGCCCCGGAGCTGACTCTGGATGCAGTGAAGTTTAGCTAGTTATGCTTGTCACCTACCATTAAGGGTTTGGAGACAGACAGGAGATGGGCTGGGGCTGTCACAGGGTTTTGCTGCCTTAGGCAGGCCTTGTTAGCTTGATGCTTGATGCAGAACAGGGCTGTTAGAGGATTGCTGGTTGCCGCAGCTCCTGTCTGCTCCATCCTCAGCTGGAACTCATCTGATCTCCCCCTACCGGTCCACTAGTTGAAGGTTCGTTGTGCCCCCTCCTGTTCCCAAGTGCCCCTTCAGGCCTGGGGGGGACTAATTGGGAACAGCAGGAAAAAAAAATAAATAAAAGCTCCCTGGTTGTCACTGATGTGGGGATGGACAGCAAGTCCACATCGTGGATTCAGCTGTAAGCAGCAGGGCAGCTGGCTGCTTGTTGTCACAATGGATACTTCGTGGTTTCTTAGCCTAGGATTTTTGTTTATTTGTTCGTTTGTTTTTTTGCCATCAGAATTGTTCAAAGCCACTCAGAACTGCATGCGACGCTTGTCCAGATCAAGATGCTCTGTCCTGTGGCTGTGTGTCAGACCCGTTTTTCCCTTCACCCTGCTTTTATAATTTTTTCCTCCTCATTTTTTTCTTTCCTTCCTTTGCTCTCTCTCTAATAGCATATTTAGTCCTTCCTTGTGCTTTTTCCTGTCTCTTTGACTTCTCTTTCTCTCTCTCACCCTCCCCAGCCAGGATCAGCAGTTTCTGAAGCCGTGCGAGAGTGACAGTTCAACCTGACCTTTTATCATTTGTTTGTGACTCCCTGCTGTGGAGTCCCTCTAGGTAACCTGCTGGCACTCTCCTCTCTTCCTTTCTCTCATCCCTTTCTTTCCCTCTCCATCCATCTCTCTTCCACTGAGTGTTACTGACCTATGTGGTGGGGAATGGCATTCCCATGGAGCTCCTGGCACTGGAATGATGCTTACTCATTTGGGGTGCAGGGGCATCCCCAGAGGTGCTGGTCTCAAGGCACCCTTCATCTCACCACACTGTATCCTTCGGGTCAGGCCACCTTCTCCTCCAGGGCCACGTCTATTACGCCGTGCCTTATGTTTGGGGGTCGGGGGGGGGGGGCTGGGGAGGGGGGAACAAAGCGGGTGCGGTGGGCAGGCTGGACAGGCTGCCGTTTCCGAGGCTGATCTGTAGTGCCGCGAGGTCTCTCCTCACTAGATGTCACTGTGAGGCTGGGTTTTGCCTGCCTCAGGCGAGACGGGTGCTGAGATGGGTGCTGAGCTCTTGGAAGGCCCTGCCAGGAACATGATGAGGGCACAGAAGAAGTTTCCAGGGCAAACGCTGCGTTGCTGTTGATTTTCCCCAACTTTGGCAAGATGCAAGAGGGCCTTTTGGGGCACAGCTCCATAATACCTCCTTTGAACACCTCAGCCTCTACCTGTGTGTGAATCAGTATGAATTAGCCGCTGTGACTTTTTCATCTCCTGCTGGTCGTGATACAGATTTGGCAGCAAGTCCCTTGCTCACGCTCAGCCCTGGATCACTGTTTACTGTCCCCATCTGCTACCAGCCCTCCCTCTGTGCTTTGTGAGTCCCCCTTCCCTGCCCTGGCAGTGGCATAACTCCCTGCAGCAAATGGCTGTGCCCGGATAGGGCTGCATGGAGAGGATTGCGGCATGTGCTTTTATATCTTCTTTTCTTTTTTCCTCCTTTCACTTTTTTCTTTCTTTCTTTAATTTCTTCACTCTTGTTTGCCTTATGTTGCCTATTTCCTTTTCAACTGCTCTCTCTTTGAGCTCTTGCTTCTCCATCGAGGATCAGTGATTTCTGGTTGGAAGACAGCTCAGCCTGAACTTCTCTCTCTTGTTCTTGACTGCCAGCACTTGAGTTCCTCTACATTATAAGGCCATCTCTTTTTTGTTGTCTTACTCTCTACTTTTCCCTTACTCCTTTCCTTCTCTCTCTGAACTCAGCAAAATGTTAGAGTGGGGAATACCTACCCTGCCCTTTCCTGCCTAGGATGGTTTTAACCTCCCTGTCCCTTTTTCTTCTCTGTTGCTTTCCTTATTCTGAATTTTTTTCTGGAAAATTATGATTTTTTTTTAATTATTTTTTAAGTGAATCATCTAAAAGCCAAGAACAAGGGAATGAGCGTTACATGGAAAACAATCAGTGCGAGCAGAGTGGTTTGGTTTGATCGTGCACAGGAATACAGCATCCTGTAGGTACACCTACATCCTCCTAGAGGCTCTGTGACTTACACAGCTGTAAGAGCAGGTCCCACATATCTATTTGCATGTTCCTATGAATTTCTACCCGTGTGTATACACACACGTGGAAATCATGCTCTGGTATACAGTGCATGAGTTTCTAACCTTACATCTGCACTGATGGTATACAGACTGTTCACTGAAAGAATCTGGTCTCGATGATCCTTGTGAGTCCCTCTCAACTCAGAAAAGGATTCTATGATTCTATGGTTCTATGCATAGGATTTGGGTAGCTATAGACAAATATGTACATTTGTGTGTAACCGTGGTGTATACATTTACACAGACACGTGCATCTGTGCGGTAGAGAATGTGGAAGAGATTGGTTACAAACCATCAGAATATACAGTCTGTTTGGTATGAGCTATGGGGACTTACTTTTAATATCCCAGCACTTCCTGCAGCTCCATGAGTGCCACAAGCTTGTTGGGGCTGTGCTATTAGAATGAATCCAGTTCCCCAGAGTTTACATATCCTAGATCCCTCCCAGGCTCCTTCAATGGTTTTGCACCATACAGGGGCAGTTCAGCTGACACTTGCGCAGTGCTCCAACCAACACTAGTTAGCACTTTCCTGTTGGTGTTTTGGGCTTTGCATCCACATCCCAGGCAAGCAGATGAGGCTAAGAAGGATACATTCCCTTTTCTTCTTGGCAGAGCTGCCTGCTGTCTCTGAGGGCTGCTGCTGCTTTCAGCCCCTGCCAGATGTGACTGCCCCTTCCCAAGCAGACATCATGTCACTTCCCAATTGAAAAGCCAAATGAAATTTCCAGGCTGTTTGCAGTTTTTATGATGCACTTGTTTGCTTTTCTCCCTTTCTCTCAATTTTTTTTTCTTTTTTTTTTTAATTTTTTGTTCTTTCTCTCTTCTGTCTCTAATTTACTCCTGCCAGCTGCCTGCTTTGAATTTAGTTTGTATCAAGGGCAGGAAAAATTCATTTTCTGCTTTCCTGTTTGGTGTAGAATGGATTCTCCTCCCTCCATTCTCCTTCCCTGCCTGTTGCTGGAGTAAAGGGGGATGCTTGGAGAGATTATCTTTTTAAAAAAAATCTCCCTGTGCCCTCTCATAACTCCTTGGCCTCTCTCCTGGGACAGGTGCTAGCACAGTACTCCCTTCCTGATCCAAGAGCTGGAGAGAAAACTCTTGGGCATATTGCAGACAACCAAGTGAGAGCACATTTACACGCACACGCACACGCTCACACAAAAATATATGTATTAGCAGACTCAGAGTGGGATAGGATTTGCATCTGCTCTGGGAAATCATCCCTGCTGCTGGGTACCTGGGAATTGTGACTCAGAGCATTTATGGGTTTGGAGACAGCCTGACCCACTGAGAGCTGCGAAGGAAAGCATGGCATGGCATAACAGAAGCCAGAAGGTCGTGTGGTCCATTTGTGGCGCGCATCTGGAAAACCTGTTGTTTCACTCTGGAATTGTGGCTTTGTGCTGCTGTTAGAAAAGTTCCCAGTTAGGCACAAAGGACCGAAAGCAACTTCCCAGCTCCTACAGTGCAGCAATGTATGGGCCTTACATATGCCTGTGTACCTGTAATACTTTCTGGTATAGTATATTTGTGAGATGTGGTGTTTGTGTTACCTTTTAGCGAGGAAAAATCTTTTATCTCAGCATTCTAATTATGTCCCATTAAAATGCAAATTTGAGTTTATGCATTGAAATTGTCAGTGCCATTGCCATGGCAACGGGAGCTTGAGGGTGGGAATTGGGATAGGTAGGACCATGCATCTCTCTTCAAATCCCTCTCCAGTGCCTACAGGTGATGGAAATCACAGCCCTGTTCCCCAGGAACCATGGCACCTTCCCACTAGTGACTGTGGGGCATCACTGAGGTTTTCCTTTAAGTTGTTAGAATGGGGCAAGCTATTACATGGATAGGCCACTAGCCAGCTCCTAGGGAAGTGGAAGACCTAGTGCACAGGTCTTTTTGAAGGAGGTGAAACTTTTTCCTTTTGCCTGTATCATTCTTCTGAGGTGGCTGGCTGGGAAGGAGGAAGAAGAGGTCCTTAATGACTCCCACACACCTCCCCATGGAAGGTCTTAGATACTCTCCAACTTACAGGAAGATCTAACAACTATCTATACTTTTAGAGCCACCTGACCTCCAGGTAAACGCCTGGTTTAGCTGTCTGTGTCAGTGAAGTCCTGCAGCAGTGAGTTCCCCTGATCAACCATCCTTGGAACAGAGTTAGTAGCCTTCCCTACAACAGGTCCTTGGGGCCTTGCTCCTTCCCCTGCTTGTTTTATGTATTAAGATAATGTGACTTAGTGCCTTCCTCCTTGGTTCCTTCCTTCTCCCTTCACCAGGTTCAGCTGGGACTCCTGGAGCTGATCTCTCTCTTGTTCCAGAGTCAAGGTAAGAGGTTTTAGGATGCTGGGTAGAAGCAGATGCTGAGGGAGATTGGAATATGACTGAGAAAATTTTGTTAGGGAAAAATGTATGTCTATGTTTTGGCTGTTGTCTGAAAATGTAACAGTTTTGATGATACATAGAGCTTGATGAGTTAATTCCCAAACCATGCTGACAGCTGGGCAGGGAAAATGGGACTACAGTCTGTTTTCTGTCTTCTCAGCCCTATTAAGAGGTTCACAAAATCCTTTGAGTCCTCATCCTGCTGTTGCCAGAGGATTGCTAGAGGAGACATCAAGAAGAGCTATGGGTAGTGAAGCACAGGCGTGGATTGCAATGACATGAGTTGAGGTCTGAGCCACTGGTGAAGATTGCTGACATCAGCAAGAGGTGGCTTCTGTCTCATCGATCTGGGGGAGACAGAGAGATTAGTTGACTGAGTGTGGTCCTTCAGCACCATCACATGCTTCTGTGGTGCTGTGTGAGCATCATCAGCCTCACCTGACAGATTGGCATTGTAGCATCTTGTCCTAGAGCTCACCTTGCCCAGGTGAGGTCATCTGGTGGTAACCATGGCAGAGGGCCTGAGCCCTCTAGCAGAGATATCATGGGTTTGTTTCTTTCTATGTTTGTTTGTTTGTTTTAAATTGGCAGTGAAATTTCTTTTGCCATTTTTTATCAGGTCTTAAAAAAAGATACCTTTCACTGAATATTCAACATCTTCCCAGAGCTGGGGCAGTGGTCAGTGGGGGCTGTGGATACCACTTGGAGTGGGTACCTTGGCTTGCTCCCTTATCTGGCTGAGGTCTGGGGGCTTGGGAGCCCCCCACCCAAAACCTCCTTTAGAGATCTCCCTCAGCTCCCCCTAGTCTCCTCACAGTGCTTTTGCTTCAAGCTCTTTCCTGCTGGCACCTGAGCCAAGGCTGGCTCATTTTCACACAGCCTCCCATGGTACTCGGTCACTGAGTAAATTAAATTTCAATTACTTTTTTTTTTTTTTTTAACCAGCAAAAGCAGCGGTGTTCAGCTGGCAGCAATCACTTGTTGCAGTGGGGATGGGAAGGTTTTCAGTCATTGCACACTTTTAGCTTTTTTTCCCCCACTCTGCTCCTCACTGCCCATCCCTGGGAAAGGCCACCTGTGACCTGAGCCTTCACACCTATGTCAGCTGTGCCAGGTGCCAACACCTGGGGCCCCTGTCCTGCCGGTGACATCTTGTGGTGCAGGCTGACAGGTAGTCAGGACTCATTGTCTGTCCAAGAAACTGGGAAAATAATCTTGTGCTTGAATCCCAGGTGCAGAGAGGGCTAGACTGTTACAGTTCTGCCCCACTACTCCCTGTGAGAAGCTGCAGCCACCATCAGGCTGCCTCACAGCCCCTCTGCTCTGTGCTGAGCTAACCTGCTCAGCTTGTGAAAGCCTGAGCAGACTTGAGTTTCATTCAAGCTACCAGAGGAGGGAATTGAGAAGACAGACAAAGGCTATTTGAGAACTGGGCTAAAGTGGATTGTATGAGTTCATTTTGATCAGAAGGGAATTAAATGCCTAACTCAGATAGATGCCCTGGCTATGGCTGTGCCACCAAGGCAGGATGTCTGCTTGCATTCCATCTCTACGTTTATTCCACTTGCAGACCATTTCCCCCTCATCTTGGCTTGTTTATCTTTTGGAGATTTGCCCAGTAGTGGGTTAAGCTTCCTCATTAATAACCAGATGGATAAAGATTGCTGGAAAAGGTAAATGAAATGCTGCTCTGACACATCTGATGCAGTGGGAGAGAAAGATCCTCTGTACTGGAAAGCTGTTCTCTCCCAGGGGTTTTCAGATATCACATCCTCAGTGGAAGCAAAGAGGACATGCCCAGATCCATAATGGTATCTGTCAAGGTGTTGTGGAGGGAAGTATGGGACAGACTGGGGCCAACCCAGCTTTCTTCTTTCTTTTTATGTTTCCCCCACGTCACACTTGTTTAAAGCCTGTGGTCACTGAGGCTATTTTCCCACCAGTGTTAAGGATGGGATGGCACACAGGGCGTAGCTGAGAGTTGAATAACAGAAGGAAAAGAGAATAGGGGAGTATTTTGGATGCCTCTGGCTGTTGTCAAGGAGGCTTTGCAGCAATTGAGGCCAGTAGAAGTTGTCTACGTTGCTCCCAATCAGGACATCCCAGCAGGAGACCATGAAGGGTCTCTGAACAACTGAAGGGACAGGGTTGGAAGCAGTGGCTGCTGCTGTGCACTTCTGAGCCCTCATCCCCATGCTCGTTATGCTGGTGACATGAGGCACTTTGCAGCACATCTCTCCCATTGCTGTGTGCCTCTATTCTAAACCTGTTTTGAATAAAAAAAAAAAAAAGGCGGAGAGAGAAGACGAGAAGGAAAGAAGAGAAGAGGAAAGGAAAGGAGGGAAAAGAGAAAAGAGAAAGAAAAAGGAGAGGGGAGAGGAGAGGAAAGACATGTTGAGGGAGGAGGTGGGAAATCTACCTTGGAAAAATAACTTCACTGAAATAAGGGAAAAAGTCTATCTTATTTTGTTGGAGCAGATGCAGTTTAAAGGAAGGAACATTAAGGAACACTTCGGGGAAATCTTTAATCTGGTAGCAGCATCCAAGAGAAATAGTGTGAGAGAAAAAGACCTGAGGGAGATGAAGGCACGGTGATGCATTAGCAGATAAATAGCTAGCAGTGGACTCTGGGCACTTCCTCATCACTGTGCCCGGCTCAGGCCAGCTGGGTCTTCCTTTCAGCAAACAGGGAGAGAGGGATGTGTGGCTCGTGTTTGTATCCTCAGCTCAACAAAGGCTTTCCACTGACCTGGCTTCTAATTGTGATATCCAGAGCTTGTTCCTTTAAGCATTTATACCTCCAATCAGGCCGCCAGTCCCACTACCATGTGGAGCCATAAACAGGGATAAACAGTAATTAGTATGGTAAATAGCTTGGCCTTGCATTTTCTGGTTACAGTATCATGGTAATTATTTCCGGCTCCCTGCCTGCACGCTCCTGCTGCCTGATTTTGTGCTCCACGCATCCTTGCCAGCCTGATTATCACCGGACACATTACAATCGGCGATGGCTCCCTCCTATCCCCCAGCTGCTTTACAGGGGTACTGACCTGGGCCCATTACACTGAGGTGGCTGGGGATGATTGAGAGACGGTGGGCTGATTTCTCTGGGTTTTGGCCTGGAAAGGACATATGTACTATATATGTGTGCATACGTGTGGTGGCCTGAAGTCCTGCTCAGCACGGAGAGTTGCTTGGTCTCCTGGCCAGCATCCCAAGCTCTGCTGTTCTCAAATACAGCATGGGTACTTTGGCATCCATACGTGCAGGCAATAGGTTAGGGTTCCTGAGACTTTCTTACCAGCTGTGGAACCCACTCTTCACTTTCTGAGCCAGGGTTCTTCCTTCTGCCTAAATCATCCCAAATAAAGGGGTCTGTTTTGCAATGCACTGATTTCCTTTTGCCCCTGCTCTTCCCTGGAGCTCCCGACTCACTTTTTCCTTCTGAACATCCGTCCTCCTGCAGACTACAACAGGTCAGTATCTGTTGCTTTGCTAGCATCCAGCCCTTTCTGATAGGTATGAACACAGGTGGGGGGCACTGGGGGCAGCCAGTGGATCTGGTGCAGTTGCTCATTCATTGCCTTTCTCCTAGTGGTTGGAAAATTAGTGTGAGCAATTTGTCATAAAGCTCTTTCAGGTCCTGTTTTATTCATGTTCTCACATATGAAATGCCACAAAAATGGTTGTTTTTTTCCCCAGTTATATCTGAATGCTGCCTGATAATCTCTGTGTTCATGGTACGCTGGACTTCATAGCACTGTAGGGTCCATCGACAAATACACCGGCTGCTCCCAATGTCTACCAGTATGTGCCTCAGCTGACCCAGTTTTTTGTTTTGCTGAAGATATATGAGTATTATTATTCACAAAGCATTGCAAGCACATGCTGGGCTCCAAGAGACTCTCAAGAAGACAAATGGGCATTGCTGGGGAAGGAGTGGCCAGGGGGTAGGCAGCTGCTGTTTCTCCTCAGAAAGAACCTCAGTAGCAATACTTGGTTGTGGCAGTGGCCACATGCTCTTGGGATTAGAGACCCAGAGAAGACAAGGTCCTCAGGAATTCATGTTCATCCCATGAGGCTCAATGCATGTGTCATTGCCAAGAGGCTTTGGCTGGTCAAGTTTTGAGGGCCTCGAGTGCAGCACTGTAATGCAATGTAAGCCTGTTACTTCCTCCTCTGCCCACTGTGGATGCTGAGATCTGAGGACTCCTATTTTTTTGCAGTGACCTTTTATGTGTCTGAAGAACATTACTGTGTCCCTTCTCAATCTTCTGTAGTCTGTTCAGCTTCATTTTGCTTCATCCTTTCCTGGTAGGTTTTATTTTCTGCATTTCTGATCAAGCTGGCACAATTCTCCTAACTATTTGCAGGAGTGCTTTACTCTCCTCCCCCATCACTCTCAGACTGACAGCAGAAAACCTCTCCCTCGCCCCTCCAACCATAAGCCCTGATGGAGATGCATGTTATCCTTCACTCCTCAAATATAACTTTGACGACATGTCATTTTTGCAGACAACTGAAATCATTCATCAGATTTTCCCCACAAGACTTGGACTGGAGTGCATTGTTGTTCTCTCAGGCAATTAATTCTAGCTGAATCTTGGCTTAGACGTGAGCCAAAAAGGTGTCTGAATGAAAACTGATTGTGTGTGTGTGTGTGTCTCTTTTACAAAGTTGCTGTAGTGTAGCTCTAAGGGGTGGAGAACCTTTCAGTTTGTGCAGTGTGGTACTGGTGCTGCCTGGAAAAATAGCTCTGCAGTGGAAACCAGCTCTTGGAAAGCCAGCTCTGCCATCCCCAGCCTCTCTGGGGAGGTTTGCAGTCAGCAAGCAGATGAGCAGTTCCTGGGAGGCTGTCTTTGAAAGCAGCCTTCAGGTCCCCTCAGCCAACACACCTGAGCATTGTGATTTTGTTTCCTCTATGCCAAGGTACAGAAAAGAGCACGAAAATGTTTTACTAAGATTCTGCCATGCTGCTCCCAGATTATACTTCATGCAGCTATAAGATCAAGAAGCCTGTGTCATTGGGACTGGTGGAAGGTCATTCTCTTCCAACTTCTCACGCATTCCCAGCAAATGAGACTTGAGCAAATGAAGACGTGTGAGCTGGTTTTATCTTTGGATCCTCTTTCTTTTGCAAGAGCTGAGGGTTTGTTTTGGTGTATCCCTTCCTCAGTTGTGTCCAGAGGATGGCTTCTCAGCATTTTGGCCCTTGTAGCTTGCCATTCCCATGCTCTTCAGGCACCTGGGATAGACACAAAGCACAAAATGAATGAGGCCCCTGTACATGTAGCAGTATTGCAGTCTTTTTGTCTGTCCAAGAATGCAGTTGCATCCCTCATCCTACTTCCCATCTGCCTGGCCTGCAGTGCAGGGTCACTCTCAAATCACTCTCTGCACATTAAAAACATTCCCTTCCCTGCTTGATTTGTTCTACTGCTCTACTTGCTTGCCGTATTGCTGCAGCAGCTGGGAGAACATCAGCTTTGCTTTGCTTCGCCTCTCCTCCTCCTGCTGAGCATGGCTAAAATCACACATGTCTTCTCTCCCCTTGCTCCCATGCCCTCCCTCTGCTGCAAGTTCAGCTGGTGGGCAATGAAGCATGCAGAAATACCAAGCATGTGCTTAAGATGTACAACGAGCACTCAGCTCTTACATGCTGCTCTTCAGCCTTGGTCTCTAACGCACTTGAGCAGAAGGATGGAAATATCCTTGCTGTGCGGAGGGACAATGTGACTCACACAGGGCTTCCCAGAGCTGGGAGCAAGATATGGGCAGCCTAAATTTCTACTTGATGCTTCTTGCTTAGTCCTGACTCTGGCTGTGCTGTCCAGCCCACAGCACTCTGCCCACTGATGGGCTGCATCTGTACGTCTCTGTGCAGAGCAGGAGAAGGAGAAGGCAATGTCCCACAAAGGGTGTGGAGCAGGTGCCTTGGGTCAATCTAACAGGCAGAAAATGAGATTGTCCTTCCCAGTGTGAATGCAGCTGTGCAGTGCAAGGTGCATCAGAAATGCCCTTCCCTTGGCAATGTGCTTCTTGCAGCCTGAGATTTGCTCGTTGTTTGCTGAGATGTAGCATCCACCAGGGCACACTGAATTGGTGCTGAGCCAGGGTGATGTTGGATCAATTGCTTCCATTGCTGGGCCACAGGTTCCTCATCTCTGAGAAGAAAGCTAGTTAGATCTGTTCTCTTCATCAAGTGCTTATATAATGCTTCTCCAGCTGAAAACTGCTGGACAAGATGCCTTGTTTTGTATCTCAGCAAGAGGAAAGTACATGAGCTTCCTCTGTACTTAGAAAATTTTTCACTGGATCATCAAGGATCTGTGAGAACATAATCTGGTCAATGAGGGGGAAATCAGTGTGTGCCGTACTTCAGAGCAGAAAAAGAATGATGTTGGAAAAAGGATCACTGCAAGGGAAAAGGACCCTATCAGTTTATGTCCTGGGGATCTGATCCTGTTTCCCGTTGCTCTGGAGCCCAGAACCAGGGTCACTGGGTGTAGTCAGTTTTCACCTTAGAGTCATAGAATAATTAAGGGTGGAAAAAATCACTAAGATCACCTTGTCCAACCATCAGCCCATCCCCACCATGCCCACTGACCATGTCCATCAGTGGAACATCCACACAGTTCTTAAACATCTCCAGGGATGGTGACATGGTGACTCCACCACCTGTCCCTGGGCAGCCTGTGCCAGTGCAGCACCACTTTTTCTGAGAATAATTTTTTCCTAATATCCAATCTGAATTTCAACTGAATCTCAAACCCTTCCTGTTGTCTTGGATTGTGCTTTTAATCAAGGAGAAGGAAACAGCCATCTTCTTCTGCAGAGGAGAGCTCTACAGACAGTACTAAAAAGCACATTCTCTGTTTCTGTATTTTGTGCCTTTACTGCACCATTTTCTCTGTTGTAAGGCATGATATAAAGAGTTGTATCCCTCAGTTTTTTAGATGTCCCAGTGCAAACTCTATTGTTTGTATTTGTTTACCTGCTGCCTGTGTTACAGTCAGCAGCAGCAGTGTCTGAACCAGTCACATCTTTCTGAGTCTAGCAAATGTGATTGAGCCTTGCAGTTTGTAGCTCTTACTGCTCATGGGCTCCCACCTCGGTCCCGCTCCTGCTCTCATGCCTTGGAAGATGACTGTCCTTGGACCCAGGACTACATTGTGCAAACCTATCACGAGGTGGCACCACAAGATTGCCTTTGTTGTTCTTTTTTGTAAATCCACTCTCCATTTTCCATCCTGGCCCCAAGTCATCCTCTCCCTTTTCAGACCACTGCTGCTTTCTGCCACTTGGATAGCTATAGATGCTCATCTGGTTTTCCTCTGGAGCAGTGAGGATGCCTGGGAGTGCATCCCAGCCTGGGGTGCTTTTCAGCTCTAGTTTCATCCTTTGCTCCCTGGAGGAGCTGCTGAAGGGAGGATGCTCTGCTGGGTGAGACAGCCCCTTAGAGGCTGGGATTGACCCTGCAGGATGCCTTGAGGAAGTGCATGTGCCCCAGATGTATCCCACAGACCAACATCTGGAGAAGATTCACCCAGAGCTTTTGAAGGCACTGCTCTCTTCCCAGCAGCTGCTTGGCATATTGCAGTGCTGAGCTTCATTTCCTAGACTGAGCTGTGCTAAATTGAATTCCATCCCTCAGAGACCTCTCCCTCAAACACACACACCCTTCATTATGCTTTTCCTCTCCGCTGCTGTTTTCCATAACACATCACCTTTTCACACATGGTCTTTGTCTCCCATCTGGAAAACCGTCTGACACTGTACCTCTGGCTGCCCTTTGGGGGTCAGAAACTCCTTTTTGCGTGCATTCTCTTCACCTCTCTCCTCTGCTAAAGGGATTGATACTTTTCCTTTGGCCTCTTTCCAAGCTGTTACTATTCCCTTCTCTACTTATCTCACCCATTTGGGGTGAGAAGAGGAGAAATGTGGGGGTACCACAGGGATTTCTTCCCCAGCACATAAGATGCTCGTCCTTTATCATCCGTCCCAGATGGACCACCAGGACCAGGAACGGATGTTGGATCTGGATGCTGGCCCTAGGACCAGGAGCAGATGCTCAAATCCAGATGCTGACCCTATGGATGGCATAGAATCATAGAATCATTTAAGTTGGGAAAGACCACTAAGATGATGTAGTCCAACCATCAACCCATCAAAGAGTGGTGGGGGAGTGCCAGGCCAGCTGGAGAAGGCTCTGGCTGCTCCACGTGAGAAGCTCTGCCTCAGAGCCACAACACTGAATCATTCCCAGAGATCCCCCAGCTGTAGGGAGAGGAGAAGGTGGGGAGACGTGTTGCTTCCATCTCCCACAACAAAGAAAGCATAAGGGGATTAGGAAGGCAATGCTGGGGGAAAAAAAGGGAGAGATTTAGAAGGAAAGGAACATTAAGATCGAAGCTGTTGGGCTAGAACAGAACTTCTCAGTCTATATATTTAGCACAGTGAGGTATATAAACAGAAACCTACAGCCAGCTCAGCCACTTCTCCCCCAGCAGAGTGAGTCATCAGCTCTTGGATCTAAAGTTAGGTTCACGTCAGAGCTTACACTCTCTCTCTCTCCCTCATTTTATTTTTCTCTTTCTATTTTGAAGGCTGTGGGAAAAGCTGAGCACTGTCTCCTGGAAGCAGCAAACACAAATCCATGGTGGCAACAGATGCTGGACCTGGTGCTCCACCTGAGAGTGCCATGGGGGAGTCTTCTGTCTGGCTGGTCACTCCTCTTCCCTCCTGTGGGTCTCGAATGGCACACTCATGGCTGTGGCTGGTTGGTGCCTCTGGGATGTGGCCAGAGGATACCTCCAAGTCCAGTGTTGCAGGCTTAGCTTCCCCTTGGCACACTGCCAGACCTGGGCTTTTCTGTTCTCAAAAATAGCAGAGGAGACAAGGAGGGATCTTTAGAAATGATCTGTGTGCATGTGTCGGACCAGGGTGTGCCATTCTCACTCCTGATGTGTCCCACCCCCAGGTTACTCCCAGAAGACCTCATACCTATTTGCTGTTGGACTTGGTAGTCATTGCAGGACTCTTCTAATTGAGCTGCTATATGGTATATGGTATATTCTATATTCTGTATTCTATATTCTACATTCTCTTCCATTCCATCACTTTCCACCACATTCCATTCAATTTCATCCCATCCCATCCCATCCCATGCCTCAGAGCAGGTGACAAAACTCCTTGAAGGAGCTTTGGTGGTTGAAGATGGAGCCCTGTGTCTTCCTGAGCTGTAAGATGATGAGTGTATCTATAGGACCTTTTCTTGGGTCTAGGGAGAAGAGGGTCTGTTCAGGGAGGGCAGCAGTGTCTTGGCTCCAGGCTTGGTGACAAGAATGGGATTACCACAAGCAAGCCCATGGAAATCCTCCCTGGTAGAAGGATTATGAGGGTGAGGGGGTCTTCTCTGGATTTGCATCTGTGCAGGAGCACAAGCTGGCCGGGGTTTGCTCTTGTCATCACCAAAAATGTGATGGGTTGGACAATATGGCTTTGTTTCTCTTCCTGATCCCTTTCTTCTCCTTCTAATTGTTACATGGTTTTATGGATCTGGAGGGTTCATTTTAACAAGAGTTTGAATGTTGCCTAATCCTCATGGTGTACATATGCTGGAAAACAAATATATGTGGCCCTGGGATGGGGTCATCAGTGATGACCCACGGTTGTGCTGCATGTGCATCTATCTCCCTGTCCCTCTCTGCGTGTTCCCTGCATCTACCTTCATTCAGTTTCTCTTGCCTCTCCTTGCTGCCCTGTTTCTTCCTGTCTCACCCTCTCCCTCTTTCTCCTGCCCTCCTCCTCATTCTCTTTTTCTCATTTGATATTCATGCATGAATAAATTCAATTGCATTTTTTCCCTGTTCCCCCTGAAGGGGCTTGTTGGTGAATTGCAGGCATCTGAAATCATATCATGCTCAGATTCATCATTTCGGGGACAGAATTGAAGCCCTTCTTCCCGGGAAGAAAGAGCAGATGCCTTTTAATGAGACAAAGGAATGGCAAATGTCCTGTGACTGGCAGGGGGGAAGATGGAGAGCCAAGGGTATTAACCTCAACAGCCAGGCTGGGCTTCTTGGCATGAGAGCACTGGGGGTGAACAAGCCCCTCCAGATTATGTAGGAATGGGGAAGGCACACATAGTTGTGTGTATATGGGAATGGGAATAACTCACACCAGTTTTGAGCTCTCTGGCAAGAAAGTCTGCTCTTGCTTCTGCACTAGTTACTACTCTAGAGCTGTTACCCCAGAGCCTGAGGTAAAGGATAAGTCAAGCATTGGAGCAGGCTGCCCAGGGAGGTGATGGAGTCAATATCCCTGGAGGTGTTCCAGAACCATGTGGATGTGGCACTGAGGGACACAGCTAGTGGGCATGGTGGGGATGGGCTGACTGGATGATCTTAGTGGTGTTTTCCAGCCTTAATGATTCTGCGATTCTCTGGCCCTATGGTAAACACAACTGAGTTCTGCTGAAAGCAAGCAGCAACTGCTGCCTCTGCTCCAAAGGTATATAGGAACTTCATGAGAGGCTGTATGTCAGTGCCAGTCAATATGTTGGGGCTCAAAAGGACTTTAACTTGTATGTCCGTGTCTGTCCCGGAGAGAGTTAACATAAGAGGGCCTCTTTCACAGTGAGATGGAAGTGCTTGCTTTCCCGGACATTTTTAGGACTGAAGTGTTAATTACCCTGACCCAGCTATTCTAGCTGTAAACGCAAAGGCTTCGTCATTGTCTTGAAGGTCTGGAGAAGGGTCCATGCAGAACTGAGAGGGAACAGAGGAGCTTCTAGGGTGCAGAATGCCTGTTGTACTGCACCCCAGCAGACAGCTGGGCATCTATTAGCCGCTTATTTACAATATATGCCTGTGGCAGAAGCAAGAACATCTCTTCTAACACCTGGGGTTTTCTTGGTCTGAGTAAGGAGAACCCATCACCAGCTTTGAAGATTGAGATGACTTGACACGAACACCCACATAGGTTGTCTGTGTGCAGCACTTCACCTTGTGTCTCCTTCCCAGGGCCAGCTTGGGGCCACTCAGCACCCAAACAGGTGGCTCCAAGGATGAGGAGACTGTGCTGCTGTGGGACCAGGCTGCTTGGCCATGGGGCTGGTGGGGTTGATGGGACCGCTGCACTCTGTGGTGGCATCCCCATGTTACCCTTCAGTTACCATGCCACAAAACACAGTAGGAAAGTGATTTTCAGTGGGTTGTGATCATCTCTGAGTTCCCGTTGCATTTGTGGGGGTAGGGTGAGGGCTGATTTTGAGGGAGGGGGTTAGGGTTGTTTTGTTAAACATCCCAGAGGGGTGTTTGTGCTCTCTGCTTTTTTTGGGACACTTACTTTCTGGTGCAGGGCAAGGCCACATGACAAAGCTAGTGTCTATCAGGAAGAGGGCTGAGGGCAGGGGGCAAACAGCTGTCCCAAGAACCCTCCACAGCTGCATGCTTGAGGAGCTTTCTCCCTTTCCTCTGAAATCCCTACCTCACACGTCTCTAATTGTAGGTTTCCCCTAAAGACATTTGGTGTCACTGTAAGGACGGTGTTTCTCTCTCCCTCTATGCCTGTACAGTGATTCTCTCCCTCGCTGTGCAGCCGCTCCGTGAGCTGCCGGTGAACGTACCGTAAGACACAGATAGGGAGAGACAGACAGACAGCACAGAGCGGCCCTTCCTCCTCTCCTCCCCACTGCAGAGCCGCCGAACTTGCCCCCACCCGCACCTCCATCGCCTCCCAGCGCCCCACCATCGTGCTGACCCTCCGGGCTTTTTGGAAGGAAGCTTCTGTCACTTCTTAACACCACCCGCCTGGAAAACACACTCACACAGCCACACACAGCCCCCCCGAGCCCTCCCGTGAAGGAAGAGGTCCTATTTGTGGGTTTTTTGGGGTTGTTTTTTTTTTTTTTTTTTTTTTTTTCTTGGACACCAGAGCTTCAGACTCCAGCCTGAGCAGCCACAATTTCTTACCATGTATTCTCCTTTCAAACCATCTCGTTCCTGCACACGCTCAGTCCTCGCAGCCACGGATCTAACACAACTCCCCGGTCCTCGCCTGCAGGTCCTGTGCTCCCCATCACTCAGCTGATCCTCATCTTTGCCTTTTATTTCCCCCCACCCCCCGGGTGCTGAGGTGCGTGTGTGTACCCGTGTGAGTGTGCCTGTGTGCAAGAGGGGGGGGGGGGAATGTGGGGGGTGTCTTTTTAATTTTAATTTATTTTAAATTTTTTCCCGGCGGGGACTTCTTCAAACCGTTTTTGTTAGTAATTTATTTTGCTTCTCTGCCTCGGACACTTCTCCCTTGGAGATTTCTTTTCCATGCAAAGGTAGGTGAGACGCATGCACACCTGGCCAACCCTGTGTCTGTCTCGTTCCGCTTGTCTGTGTTTCCCTTCTCCTGGAAAACTTGCGTCCACCCCTGTACCTGCATCACCCCTCTGCTCTTTTCTACCTGTTTCCTCCCCGGCAGAAGTAAGGTTTGGGGTAGACATGTCTGTCATGTTAACAATCCCAGCTTTCCGGAGGGGGAAAGTTGTATCTCTGTTCATATGTGTGCTGTGCCCATGTATGTGAGGCTGCCTCTGTTTACCCAACGAGTCGCAAGAATGGGTTTGGTGTGTTCTTTGGGCAGGGGGGGGTGGTGGAAGACCGATGAACCCCGGTCCAGCAATCCACATCCACGGGTGATTGCAGGAGGGGATGTGTTCATCACACATGTCTCTTGATACATGGCTATAAAAGGTACACAGAGTGTGAATAATCCCAGGGATTTAGAATTAAGCCGTGGTTAGTTTGTGCTGTTGTGATGGGGAAGGACTGTGGGGAAGGGGAAGGATTACAAAACCTCCTCCCCAGAGAGGTAACTGTCTGAGACTCATATATTTATATATAACTTTTCCTAAAAACATCTCACTGGTGAGGGGCTCCTTGGGTTTGGGATATTTTTTGCTTCTCTGCCAAGTGAGAGTTGGTTCGCGGGTTTGGGTTCCTTAAATTGCCTTTCCCTGTTTTGTCTGTGATTATTATTGCATTTCAATTGCGTGTGCAACATCCAAAGTGTCTGAAAAGGGACAGGGAATAGCATATACTTCAATACAGCAAATGCATCATTTTCTGTACATCACTGTTGGCTGGAGTCGAGATGAGGGGGGGGAGAGGAATGAAGAATTAAAAGGGAAGAGAACCAGAAATAATGTCAGACGTTGGTGACTGGCCATTATCTGACATATTTTCCGCCAATACTGGTGTTTGTCACACTCTTGATGGAGACCTTTTGCTTCTTGGTAACAGCATCTGACTGAAAAGTACCAGAGGCTTTGGAAACAAAAGAAGGAGAAAAAAGAAAAGCAAATGCATCGTTTCCCTCAAAATTGTTACAAAGAAGAATGATAAACCTCCACAAGCAGAACTTGCTCTGCGCTTTCTCCCTGCTAATAGGGAGTGTTTTTCTCACTGATCCAGGGGTTGCTCGTGGTTCTGTGTCTCTGTTGCTCCGCTATGTTAATTGTCAGCTGTTTCTGCATGCTGTGACAGAGCTGTTGGTTAAGGGTTTGTGATCCTGGGAGCGGGAAGGGGTCTGCTGACCCCCACCCCTTTAATGCTTTCCCTCCAGCTTGTGAACTTCTCTACTAGTTGGCGGGGCTGGATCTGGCCCCTAACTGGGCTTCCCTTTGGGGTTGGCAGGGAGAGCACCTCAGTGGGAGGCTGGCAGGAGCAGATTCCTGCGGATCCCAGTGGGAGGTCACCAGGCAGCAGTGGACATGTCTGGAGCAAGGCCAGCGCTGCTGCAGCCATCGAGGAGAAGCATTGCGGGAGGGGGATGCTGATTCACCAGGAGATTGCTGCTTGCGTGCTTGTTTCTGGGTAGGCAGGGTGGCCTCGGCTGTGACATGAGGAGAGCGGCTGGGCTGCCCATGTGCACCACTGATGCTGGGCAAGCTTTTCTCTATCCCCATCCTTGTCCCCTCCTGAGCAGCGCCTTCCCTTCTGATCCAGCTCCAAGCATCCTCCAAGCACTACACCCATGCTGTGGCTGTGGCTATGGCTTCTCCTCTGGTCCCAGGTCCTTCCATTTTTTCACCAACTCCTTTCACACATGACTGCATTCCCACTTTCTGACCCAGGGTTGGAGAACACACATGTCCATGCCCAAAGCAACTCAGCCGTGTCCCACCCAAGGGGACATCCCAAACCAAGGGTGGTTCAGCCTGACACCTTTCATCTGGGTAAAATCTTACAATCCTAGGCTCAGCTGCATAGAACGCTTGTTCAGCCTTTTTTTCTTTCCTCGGGAAAAAAAAGTATTGAAACCGATTTCTATTCATTTTCCTCAGAGAGAATAAGTATCTACAGCTGGAAACTCATGAAACACTTGCAGTATTAGGGTTCTTGCAGAGGGCTGGCTGCTGGTTTAAAGTCAAATTGATCTTTTATGAAATGCAAGCCCTAATCCTGCAAATTCTACTGAGCAGGTGAACGGCTGTGCGTGTACAGAGCCTTGCTGAAGCTACCACATCCACCAATGGGCTCAGAAAACAGGTGATACAGCTGGATGTGACACCAAATATTTCTCTCTCTTAGCTATATAATTTTAATCTGTATTAGAACAACACAGGGGTGATTTTAAGAGCATTTAAGAGCCGCACAACCCCATCATGTTATTGAAAAGCAGAAGTTTCTTCCCAGCCATGCAGAGGTGTGTGGTTGCTTAATAACGACCCGATGAAGTCATCTGATTCGGTTTATTCATCTGTGTCTGAAATGCATAGCTTGAAGCTGTTAGAAATAGTGTGGTGGTTTGAAAAATGTCTTATGCTGATACCGAATTTATTTAAGCCCTCTAATCATAACTCAGGTTCCATAAATCAACCCACTAACTTGGTAATAAACTCCTTGCTTTCCCGTTACTCATCAGCCCACTGCGTTTGAAGCGCTGCGGTGTGCCCTGAAGAGCAATCAGCCCCGTGCATCAGGGACTAATAGTGATGAGGAGAACTCAACAAATGCCTTAGTGCTTCCTGAAGATGAGGAACCCTGCTGTTGGGGCGCACAGTAGGGAGTGGGTTCCTTGGCCAACGGGCTTGGTGGGTCAGAGCCTGCCTGTGGACGAGCAGACATGCTGATGGCAGGAGATGCTGCTCACTGTTTTCCTGCCATAATGGGTACCACAGGATCCTGCCCCACCATTCCCCATTGTGAAGCTTGGTGGGGACAGCTAGTGAGTGACATTCCTATGTGAGACCACTGGAGCTTGGCTGTGGGTTGGGATGGAGAAGAGCTGCTGTGCTGTGCTGTGGGAAGCTGGAGAAGGTGCAAATGCTGGGGATTTTGCAGCTGGGGTGTGGGTGCTGAGAATATTTGCATGGTAAGATCATTAGAAGGGAAAGGAGGTATTTATTTTGTTTCTTTGAAGTGTCAGAGTTTGGCTGTGGTTAAAAAAACAGCGTTGTACAGGGAGCACAGGTGGCCTTAGTGGTGTTAAGCATTTCTCAGGTGTTGGGTAAACACACCTTGCTGACAGGCTTAATTATTCTGCTTGCCAGCATGCAGCTTAGGAGTGGATTTACCTTCAGACCTGACTGGCAGGAATGGATTGGACCTTCTAGAAATTCTGCTGCAATTTGTACTGCCCAGCATCATCTCCAGCTTCATCGTGATTGGACTGGATGATCTTAGTGGCCTTTTCCAACCTTAATGAATCTATGATTCTATGATCTCACCTCTTCACCCAGCGCAGGGACTTGGGACAACAGTGATGCACTGAATTACTCATTTTGCTTGGGCATGTTTATTCTTTTGCTATTTTGCTTCTATGGCTACTCTAAGTTTGCTAGTGAGGTTGAGAGGAGCTGGGGGATGGGGCAATATTTTGTGTTTGTGACCTTTTTTTAGGCCGATTTATCTTGCACCATTGCCCACTGTAGTGAGGGATTGACCTTGGACTTCAGGGATGAGGTATGGCAGTTGCTAGCATTGATGTCTTTGTTGATTTTCAGTGATTTCTATTCAAGCAGCCACCCAAGTTTTTATTTTTGCTGGTGACAGTGGGGAGAGAAGAAGATTTTCTGTCTCATAATAATGAGTGGCAGAGCTGGTACTCAAATAATGTGGGATTCAGGGAGCCATCACGAAGTCCAGATCTACCTACTGACTAGCGACTAGCTCAGAAAGGGTTGATCCAGGAGAGATCTAGCACTGGCTGCCATTTGTGCTTTCGCCAGCTGTGACTCTGTTCCCCTCATGTGAGTTTCTCCTTGGGGCACAACTAGTATATTTGTACGTTTTACCCCTCCTGCAAGCACTTTGTGTTTCATCTCAAAGGCTGATGGTGTGAAGATGTCTCCAAAGCCATCATAGCTGGGAGCACAGGAATGCTTTTTTCCCCTTTTCCAACCTCATCAGACCTGTCTTAGTTGGCATCCTCATTGCTGATGTGGGGAAGAGAGTAAACAATATGCTAATGACTTTTCCAGATGATGATGAAGCAGGTTTGTACCTGCTGGTGAGGACATGGAAAAACAGCAGAAAGAAGTAGTGAGGTCAGAAACACATGCAGAAAATGACACAGCGAGAACTGCCTTGAGAAAAACACAATCAAATGTGTCTGGTGGCAACACAGCTTGAAAGAGGTGGCTTGCAGGGCTGGCAGGGGCAGGGAAGGGATGATGTGTGCAACAAGACCAAGGTGTGACAGTAGATGGCATGTCAGACGTGGGCTTGCAACGTAACTGCAACCTACTGTAGGGAACTTGCTTTAGCAGAGGGGCTGGATTCAATGATCTCCAGAGGTCCCTTGCAACCCCAATACAGTTCTGTGATTCTGTGACTGGGACAGTGATGGAGACGTCAGGTAGCAGCCCGCTTCTGTGGCTGTTGAGGTGCTCACCCTTTGGTGCTTAGCACATCGTTATCAGAAGAGAACATGGATGGTTGAAAGGCAGTTTCCACTGGGGATCTGTACAGAGTGGCTCTAGGGTTTGAGAGATTAATTTATGAGTGAAGATTATGGGCTAAAGGTGTGCAGCTTGACTGAGAGGTGGTTTAAGTGAAAGAACATGATGGAAATCCACTCATCTGGAAAGAGCCAGTATCCCAGGGGAGGCATTGCTGTGAGCAAGTTGGAAGGGGAAGAGCTTCCCTCTTCTTCAAAAGGACATTTTTGGGTGTCTGTTTATTTGGAACTGTGCTAATTCTGTGCCTTGTTTCTCTCCTATTTCACCAGCAACACCTTGAGTGATCTCTGTAGTCTTGACACCTGACAAGCAGTGTCAGCAGATGCTGGCTTTGCCATGCTGTGATGATAAGGGTGGGAGAAGCCATGAGGTCTGGGTTTACTCTTCCTTCAGCCATGGGGTGCTGTTTGCAATAGAGGCTGTAGGAGATACATTTCAGGGAGTGCACCCAGATCTTAGCAGTTTTCTGCTCAGTTCTGCCACATCCCTTTGCATGAGGAGGTGCTGTGAAGATGGTGATGCAGCACCTCTTCTTTCAAATCAATCACAGAGACATCAGAAGGGTATCATTAGCCATACGTGGGCTAATTGCTAATAAGTCACTCAGTTCCTCACTGGCACGCTCACAGGTTTATCTTCACATATGTACAGGCTGTGAACCCTCAAGCAAAGGGCATGTGTGGTGATCAGGGAGTTCCTGGGAATGCCCCACCACTTGGGTTTTCCCTCTGCCTCCTTTGACACAGTGTTAGAATCCTGCTTAATGTAGGAAACACACTGTGATCACAGCCTTGGGGCTGGCAGTCTCAAGAAGGAAAGGGGCAGCTGTCACTTAAAGGCTGCATTTAGCATCAGGACTCCCAGAGGGATTCACCTGGCTCCATATCCATAGGACCTCGAATGAGTCATGCTGAGTAGCATGGATCGGAGTGAATAAACTGCCTGTGATGCAGCCACGACTTGATTTGTGTGTGTGCTTGATCTATGATGGTTTGTCAGCCTGTGCCTTTCCCCACCAGACACCCCCCTTACACATGGATTCAACTGCTAAGTTGCCTTGGTCAGATCGGCATCCAAAATCCCAGCTTCATCTGGCAACTGTGGGATGGAGGAGTGATGTTTGTTAGGAGGCAAAGCGGGGAAGTAATAATGGAGTTGTTTCCTCCATCCCATGTTCAGATGTGTTGTTAATTATGAAGTTTTGTATGTTGCTTTTTTGAATTGTCGTGCTCTTGTCAGCATGGATGCTCTGAGCACTGTGATAAGTCATTCCTCCTGGCTGCCCTCTCTAACCTTTCTCCTCCGTGTAGTGGGAAAAAAGCTGGGCTCAAATGCACTGTGTTAACGATCTGCAAGGTAGACATCTCAGAGCAGGTGATGGGGAGATTATGGGAATAGGGAATGGGAAAAGTGGCACAATGAGTTGCTTGGGTCCATGAAGTTAAAATCCTGGTGAATGTGAAAATAGGAGTGCTGGGTGATGGGAAAGATTTGCTCCTGATTTTGTCACAGGGGGCAAAAAATACAAGCAGTGTCCCAAAGCCAGTTGGAAGACAGGATACATATTTCTTTCCAATAGATGCAGGCCTTTGGGGTAATGAATTCAAAGAATCTCGGTGCTATCCCCTAAGGGACACCATGTCTGCTTGCTAAACCTCTGCACTTGCTACTCTTTGTTCTGACAAATGCTAAGCCTTGAAGAACAAGCAAAGCTTCAGATCAAAGCGCCTGTGGGAAGCCAGGTGCTGAGGGAATAAGGTGGGCATAGCTTTCAGGGTCTTAAGCAAGGATTAATAGGGGAGTGCAGCCCATGGTGGAAAGGTTGGATGGACTCACAGATAGCACAGGCACAAAAGGGAGCTCAGGCCAAAAATTCTGGGATGCAGCACGGCAAGGCAGACCAGCATCAGCAGGGATGTGTGGAGGCTGTGAGGTCCTGACGTGAGAAGGCCTGAGCCAAGTGCCTGGGAGGAAAACCTATGAGGGCAGAAAGTGCTGAGATGGGCTCTGTATTGTGGGTGTTAGTGATGGACACATCCTCTCCTGCTGTAGGTCAGCTCCTTCTGCCATATGATGTCTCTGAGGACTCTTGTGTTTTGTTTAAACCTGTGCTTGTAGCATCGGTGCTCCATAAATGGAACACACTAAGAGAGTAAAAGGTAGAAAGTGCCCATCAGGACACCACTGGGTGGTCTGTGGGCAAGCAGTCCCTGAGAGCACAGGCCTGGTGCTATGCAACACGTGGGTGCGACTGTATGAGACCTGTTGTTTTGCTCTTTCTCTGCCCACCTTCCTAGTTAGTCAAATGACTTTTGCAACCCACCTTCCAATTACTTCCGCTGCTTTAGTATAGGAGAGATCCCCATTCTCCAGTAAAGGGTGTGCTTCATTTGATGCCCTCTTCTAGTTTGCTCTATGTCCGCCTCTCAGAATCATAGAATCATGAGGTTTGGAAAAGACCACTGTGATATTCTAGTCCAGCCATCAATGAGTGCTTTGACTGTATGGTTTTGACATACATTTACCAATCTTGGTCTGAAGAGGACTGTTCAACACAAGCTGTGGTGTGATGTCAGCTCTGTGCCCTCATCTGAGAGGGTCATGTGAAAGGCTGTGAGGGCAGGCTGGCTGTGACATGTCAGTATTGTTCACACCTCTCCAAAGTGAGCAGACATTGTCACCTGAGAAGGTACAGCACCACGCTAGGGTGGCTCAGAAGCTGTGGGATTTAGTTATGGAAAGGCCTAGCCAAAAGGTAGAAAAAAAGCATGGCATGCAGTGCCCTGGCTGTTGGTTTCTCACCTGTGTTTCATTACTCTTTCTCCCTCCTCTTCAGGGGTTCTCACTTGCAGCGGACATGGCAGAGTGCATCTCTCAACCTCCCTCTACCTGGCCCACGGGCCCGCAGCCCCACGACACCTGTGCTGCCTGCCCACTGGAACCTGTGAACCTGGGGGTCTCAGAGCAGCAAATGCCATTGGAGCAGCCCCCATCCTCCCCGGAGCTGGGCGAAGATGAGGAAGTCACCTCCCCACCAGATCCTGACATCCCCTACCCTGATTTGGCTCCGGTTGTCTTCTTTTGCTTGAAGCAGACTACCAGCCCACGGAGCTGGTGCATCAAAATGGTGTGCAACCCATATCCTTTCTGAGCTGCCTCTTCTCCATCCTCACCTCCTGCCCCTTCCTTCCTCTCTCCCTGTCCCCTCAGGGCACCTGCCAGGTAAGCCACAAACTTTTGTACATATTTAACAAACCACTTTGTTCCTCTCTCACTTCTAAATAGAACCTCAGCTGTTGCAATGTATGATCAAAAGAAGCGGTTTATGAAAGAACTTCAGAGAGAGATGCTGACAGCACAGATCATGGTGGAATGTGTAGAAAAGAAAAAAGGATGTTCTTCTTACCCACTCCTTGGGATAGAAATGGGAGCTTCTGGCCCAGGAGCTTGGTCATCATGAGTAGATGAGGTGTCCCCTGCTTCTGAGCATACAGATTTAGTGAGAGCTCATAGGAAACCACCAGTCCTGGGCCTTAGTCACAAAGTACCATGGTGACACATGGTACACACAAACAAACATCACTCATTTTGCCCAGGAAGGTGGTGGAGCCACCATCCCTAGATGTGTTCAAGAAATGTGTGAATATGTCTCTGAGGGACATGGCTTAGTGAGCAGTGTTGGTGGTGGGTGGACAGTTGGACAAGGTGACCTCAGAGGTCTTTTCCAGCCTTAATGATTCTATGATGAGCTCTCCTGGAGACATCTTTCTGTGATTTCTGTCCACGAATAAACTGGAGAATGTATTACAGGTGTGATGGTTAGCCTTGTATGTCCTTTGGGACACAAGAAAATTTTTCCCATGCAAGGGAGGCCACCAGTCATATATGCCCATTCACTCCTAGTGCAAGGAGGACTCAACAATGTAGTCACACAAACAACTACCACCTGCATGGCTAATTAGTATCAAGGTTGCTAATTAGTAATGCCATATAAAGCAGGCAGAGGGCACTTGCTGCTTTTTAGATTGTGAGACCCTTCGAAGTAGGAGAAAGTGGAAAGTATGATGAATCATCAAAGAGGTTGGTTTGAAATTTTATATAGACATCTTTCTGGCCAGAAATCTTATGTGGTAGCGCTCTTTCCCTGGAAATTTCTTAGCTCCTAGTTAGGTAGCTGTTATCTATATGGATGGTTTTTGTGGTTTTGATATGTTTGCTTCTAATTAAATCTCAGTGGCTGTGCAGTAGAGGCTTGGAAAACATCACCAAGAGAATTTTCAGCTTCAGGATTGAAACCCCAAGTGAAGCTTGGAGGTGCTGTTGGCAGTAACAGGTGACCTTAGATGCAGATAAATCTGGAGTTTTGTTTCAATTTTGAATGTAGCGTTTGAGTTTCAGATCTAAGCTCTTAAGGTTCAGAAGCTCTTGGAAAGGTTTTGTATTCTCAAGCATTAGTTATGACATAGAGTTTGTTAGAGATGCAGGGTTTCTGCTTTCCTTTCTACTGGTTGTTCCTTAAAATTTTGGAACTTCGTACTGAATTATGCATTGCTTTTCAATCTCTGCATGGCTGCTCTTGCTATGTGTCCTAGGAGTCTCTTCCCAGCGTGTCGTGGGCTCAGAGCGAAGCATGATAGATTTGTGACTACGAAAAGGCTGCATTTAAAGATGAGAGAAAAGCATTAGGCTATACCTGGGATCAAGATTTACTCCTGAATGGGGGAAGTAAGCTGTAGTACCTGTGCCTCTGGCTTATATCAGTGAAAACAATCCCTGCATAGTACAGAGTTTAAGATACTAGAACTGTGTTGTTTGAGGATTTCGTGCAGTATGCTCACGCTTGTGTTTAAGTGTATGTGCGTGACGTTGACTATAGAGGAGTAGAGGCTACAGGGTGCCTTCCCATCTGGCTACACGTGGCGGATGTGAAAAGCTACGATGGGGCTGCTGGAAGCCTGTTGAAAAGATTGTTCCAGAGCTGTGGTTTTAGCTCAGCTCAGTTAAGTTTGCTTATTTGGAATGCAGAGACTGAGTAGAGAAGATTCTGCTGTTCTATTTTTTTTCCCCTCTTTTAGTCCCTTTTTGGAATGAATCATGCAGCAAGTAGTTGCCTTTTTTATTCTTATTTTTTAAATGAGAGAATGTTGCTACAACCTCAAGGTTGCTTGCAGGTCATTGCATATTCTTGGCATCACATATGTTTCGGACAGCATCATAGAAATCACGTGATTCTATGCCCTGGCTGCAAATTACTCACTGTGGTCTTTTCTCCATGAGGAAATGAGCTCGTTTGTAAGGGGCGTTTCTATGAAAGTCAAGTCATGTTTTCTAAGAATTTCTTTGCTTGCTTGCTTTTCCCATTCTGAAGCATTTTCACCTTTTTATATCGGGCTATCAACTTCCAGGGCTTTTGTGCCAAGACAGGAGAAAGCTGAGTCAACACCACAGGGTAACATCTGGCCTTTCCTGAAGATTCAGCAAAAAAAGGGAGGTATTAATTAAAAGCCTCTTAATCTTGTCATTGACTTTCTACTAGGGCAAGGCTCCGCGATCATTATATTTGGAAGTGCTGTCAATGAGACTTGAAATGGAAGCTCTGATCATTAAGAACTATGTAGTAATTTTTGTAAGCACAAGGTCATTAACCACCAAATTTCCATTTAGGTAATTGCATTCCACCTATTTAAACTCCCCTCCCCTGAAGATTATATTTTCTTCCATGAGCAGTCCTGCAATTTTATGTGCTATTAAACAACTGCCATAGTCCTTTGCTGCAGTGCAGTAAGAGTAGGAAAAAAACCCCAACACTTATGTCTGTGTTCTAAAGTCACTTCTAGATGCTTATCAGTACATAGATATGTAATTCTGCTTTTGCAAAACAAAGCAAATGGATTGTAAATGTCCAACAAGAACTGTGGATGCTAACTCAGTGTTAAGATATAGGCTTTGTACTGTGTAAAATTTGCCATGCTTTTCCCCATATGGAATATTTCCTGGGATAGTTTTAAGTATGGGGTGAATAAGTGTTTGAATTGCTGGACTGGATGCTCTTGGAGGTGTTTTCCAACCGTGGTGATTCTATGAAAGTGGTTTACTTTGGCTAATCTCTGTTTCTGTTTTGATGACCAGACACAAGGCTGGCTGCTCTGAATTGCAGACTGCTACAGCTGAAATGCTAACAGTCAGTATTTGAGATAGGACTATGAGAGACTGTAAGATTTTTTTTCTTATATAAAACCTAAACTCCAAATCAAATAAGATTTCAGGCTGAGCTTGAAGTGGAAATAGGGTGAAGAGTATGAAACGTGTTTCCAAAACAACTGTGTAGTGTTCATCTTATGAATTCATTAAACGTTTGGAACTAAATAAAGGCTGTGCCACATGGTGCCTCGCACAAAGTGCCTGATGCAGACATTCAGGCATCTCTCAATCTTCTCATCATTTGCAGAGTGCATCTCTGCTAGTCTCCTTGGGGTTCCAGGAAGACTGCATGCTTCACTCATCTTAGGGTCAAATGTAATAGATTTGGTTTGTCCTTTGAGACTTTCCTTAAAAAGCACTTCACAGGGGTCTGGACCTCCCTTTGCTGTCCTATCTATAATATTGATGTGACAGCAAGAGTGAGAGTGGAGTCTGCCATTAAAAAAATTGATGAACACAATTTTTAGTACTGGGAGATGTTTTATGGTGCATAAGTCAGGATAGCGTCTCCAAACTGGTAGAAATGCTTATGTGTACTGAGAACAACCCTGTAGCTCATTTAAAAACCCCCAGATAGAGACTTTGCCGTCTTATGTCTCTAAATTTCTTATTACTAAGCTTCAGGCTGCATGAGGAGGTGGTGTAGTCACTGAGGATGGAGGTGTTAACAGAACTGTGTGGATGTGGGACTGAGGACATGGACAGTAGGCAAGGTGGGGAAGGTATAGTAGTTGGACTAGGTGATTAGAGGCCTTTTCCAACCATAATAATCCCATGGTTCTGGAGCTGTCTTTCCTATGAACAGTCAAGGCATTTTTCAGCTTGGGCTACATGTTAAGTGCACAAAGAAACAGGACAAGCTTTGGGCACATTCATGGGAGAGCCAGGGAAGCCCGCAGGTCTGCTCCTCACCTCCTCCCTTCCTGGCACTGCAGGCATCACTTCACACTCTGTTTGCTCATGTTGAAACAGTTGTAGGTTGCAGTAGTGGTCCTTCCTGCAGGCACTGCCCTCTGTGAACAGGGTGGAGAGTCAACTGCTGGAGGAGGAGGGAGAGTGATGTGTGTGGATCAGCAATTGGCACTTTTCTCTATGACATTGACCTGTGGTGGCTAGGGAAACGGTGATGCGTGCAGCTGAGGGGCCAACAAACTTTTGCTTGTTAATAAGCTTTTGGTGTCTGGTTTTGTTATATACTACAGTTCGGGCAATTTGTTTTATGTGAGTGAAATTCCATCTGCAGTTTCTGTAGTGCATTGTACTTGCTTTTGCCTTAAGCAATGGCTTATTTTTGCTTTGTGTGCTGTTAAACCCCTGCCTGCAATCCTTATGACAACTGGATGTAATTAATTAATAAGCAGACAGCTTATTAATTAATAAATTCATTGCAACTTTTTAAATATTTGCTGTCTTACGGCCTGAGCTTCTGGAATTCTCTGATTAGGTTTATGTATCCACTTCTATTATTTATAGATGTATATATTTACATATATATGCACTGAATTATAATTATATAAAATTAAAAATTATACTTTAATTACTTAAATTTTAATGTCTATGCATGCACGAAAGAAAGGTTCCTACCACTTTAGTAAGTAGAGGAAAACATGAAACTGTGACCAGAAGGTATTACAATACATCAAAAACTGAGTGGCTTATGAATTTTAAGCTGTATTCATCATTCTTGAGGATGGAAGGATCGTGGCTTTTCATTCTCAGGGTCAGCAGTGTCAGCATTTCTGTGCATAGCTGGAAGCATTAAAATGTCTATGTTATTCCTGCTTCTCCATTTCAGACAGATCTCTCTTGTTTCTCCTTGCAAATTTATCTCAGCAGGCAGGTGAAGAGTCTGGCACTTATTTGAGGTCTTGAATAGATACATATTTGTTTTAGGTCAACAGGAAGGTGCTGTTCTGCCCTTAGGCATGGATTGATTTCTGTGGGTTACGCTGCTCTGTAGACCTTCCTTCAGCCAACAGACGTATCTGTCTGTATACCTGGGAACCAATAAGTGCAAAATGGTTTTCTGTTTAAGAGGTTGTATAACCTCTCTACACACTGCAGTGTTCTAAACCGATGCTACAGCTGCTCCTGTTGCATGGGGAAGTGAGCTGATCAGAGCTCTGCAGAGGATGCAGTTTAGGTGGCATCTGTGTCAGGCTCATTTCTGGGGACAAATGAAGCTTACTGTTAGTGACTAGGGGTAACTCTGAATAAGCTGGTTGTGCATATATTTCATGAACATCAGAAGGAAATGCACGGACTGGGCCAACACAGCCATATCCCCGAAAACTATTAGGATTGGCCTCTTCTCCCCGGTAACAGCAGTAAGATGAGAGATAGTGGCCTCAGTTGCACCAGGGAAGGACATAAGGAGAGGTTTATTCTCCAGAAGAGTGGTGCTGCAGTGGCACAGGCTGCTCAGGGAGGTGGTGAAGTCATTACCTCAGGAAATGCTGAAGAACTGTGTGGATGTACCACTGAGGGACATGGTCAGTGGGCAAGGTGAACTAGGTGACCTTAAAGGTCTTTTCCAATCTCAGTGATTCTACAATTCTAATCCATCCTCAACCATTCTCTTCCCTTTCTATATTAACGTGCTTTAAAGCAGTCATTTTCTACACTTCTGAACTTACCTTTATCATCTCCATTAATTCTCCTCTTGTGAAGGTGGCTGGGGTTCACCTCATCTAACTCCACCTGTCATAAAGCCTCACATCCAGGCTTTTTCCTTTGTTATTTGATGGACTGCCATCTGTAGCGGAAAATTGTACTAGCTTAACTTTGAGCTTAACTTAACCCCTACCTTCAGAGGGCAAAGTTGCTCTCTGGAGGTACATATCTTTTTCTTTTTACTAGAGAGAGTGTTTCTGGATAGCAGGATGCAGAGTTGGCTGGCTGGCATCCTGGGCTCTCTTTGGGGCTGATGCACAGCTCCTCCTTGATACTATGGAGGCAAGGCAAGGGGGAGTGTGGGCAGCAGGCTTATTTCTGGAAGTAGAGTAGTTTAGTATTTACATAATGAAATATTGGGTGCTCTCCAGACTTTGTAGTGGTGGGGAGATGCATTACCTGCCTGGACTCTGGGTTGAAAAGCAATTCTCTGGTAAATTTCAGATTGTCTTCTGGGACAAACCCTGACACGCAGCTGCAGTTTGTGGGCAAAGGCAAGTGGCAGGGGAAGCGTGATAGTGCTTAGAACCCCCACAAGTAGCTGGAAAGGAAGCTCTTGTAAGGAACCTCTGCAAAGCTAGTGTCAGGGGAGCATCGTTAGTGTGGGTCATTTGATGTGCAAGTTTGCAATGGGAAGTTTAGAGGGATCATTTGCGCAGTCAGACACGGTGTAAATTGAATTTAAACTCCTGCATTGTCATTAGTGGCACACAAGGGATGGATATGTTTGAAGGGGATTTGAATGCTTATGATCTGTGAGAAATTGGCTGGGTTGCACATATGTGAGATGTACACAGTTCCAGGCAAGTGGGCAGATGTAAAGGGATGAGGTCTAAATTTGGCTGGCTTGCAAGTTGGCCCTGTATACCTAAGCAAGAATGCTGAGACAGGATATCTCACTGCCTCCTGCCCCCTTAGCTTATTCCTCAGTGGTTCTTACAATGAGGCATCAAAGACTATGGATTGGAAGTGAAACAGAGCAACAGCACAAACTAAACCAGAATTCTAGCTGAAGCTTTAATGTCCTCGGTAAGGATGGAAAAAGTCTGAATGCATCTCTACTGTCTCGATGCAAATTCCCGTGCCTTTTCCCCTTTACTGGAGGATAGATTCCCAATGCCTGGAGGAAGGGCTGACAGCAGAATATTGAGAGATTGCTCTAGAAGAGGAGTAACTTTTGCTGTGTGTGTATCTTACTTCAGTGTTTCCTCAGTAAGTGCCAAAAGCAATAAAGGATCAACTAATGCTGAATGTCTTGGTGCTTCAGGAAGGTGGTGCCAGGACTTACTGCAGTAGCTTTTAACAAGGTGTGGTTGGTGCCAGCCTGAGAGGGATCACAGTTTACTGGAGGAGATGGATGATGGTCTCTGCTGAGATCTCTGCTCAGGCACTGTAGCAGCACCTGCTGCTGAGGACCTCCCCTTCCCTCTGCAAAGCGTGCTGCTGAAATGGAACATTGAAAACCCTTCTGGAGGATATTGTGTCAATTCACTGCAATATATTCTGCCTTGGAGATGAGAGGCATTGAGAAATGGTCAATTTGCCTTTTTCAGACACTGTGAACACAGGAGCAGGGTGTGTGAGGGAGCTGGATGTGGCTCTCGGAGTAACACAGAGGGCAATAAAAACACTCATTTTGAGTTTAAGACCTATAAAATACTCTGACCAGACGTCTAATTGCATGTTCCACCATAACAATTCGAATTAAATAATGCAATTAACCACTAACAAATTGTCCAGCTGCCAATTTGAAGACTCGATGCTGTTCCCACCCTGGATGATGAGAAAGGGCCTGCAATTAGTTGAATTCGCTGCATATCCGGAATGGAATACTTGGCTGGAATTACTTCAGGTGTGGAATGGTTAAGAGCTGCAGTCCTTCTGCAGCAAATGGCCTGCATCTGCACTCAGGATGGTTAAGAGGGAAGACTGCACGGAATGTATGAGTGCTGGGTGATCCTTATTGACTGCCCTCATGGATGGGTGAGGCTGAGTGTGGAGGTGGTGTAACCCTCCTCCTGGCAGGTCTGTGTGGGCTGGGGGGCTGCAGCATGGGGGTGGGGCTTTGGTGGCTCTCCCCTGCCCAGCCCTATCCCCAGGGGCAGTGAATGGGGATGGAGAGATGCCCACCCCTCCTTCCTTTCCCTCCAGCTCTCTCATCTGTGCTGATCAGGAGTGGGAAGAGGTTCCCTCGGGGTGGGAGATGCGCATAGCTGTAATGTGGGTGACCATCTGTCCCCTGAGACAATGGTGCTGTTTACACTTAAGTACTGTGGCTCATATAAGAAGAAAGAGAAATTTGTCCTTGCTCATGATATAAAGCCACGTTCTTATCCTTTCTTCAGTTTTCTTTCCTCCGTTTTTCTCTTGTAATTGCCTACTGTGCTGGAGTCTATAAAAGCTTGCTGTTCCTGTTGCTCCCACTCCTCAAGTGTGACTTGGAGCTGCTGTGTCCCTGCAACTCCCCTGGCAACCCCTCCTGTCACTCTTTGCCCTGTCTCTCCACTATCCTTGCTCCATCTGTGTCAGTCATTTTTTCCCCTCTCCTTTATTTCCCTTCCCTTGCTGTCATTCTCGGCATTTGTTGTGATCTCCATTGACTGCTGACGTCCTTGAATTGTCTTTTTCCATCCAGCCTGGCTAGGAAGAGTATTCTGCAGAGAGGTGGTAGTCACCAAAGTGGTGGTGGCCCAAGTTTGGTGTATGGTGGTGGAGACTTGGCAGAGTTTGGCTGAGACTTGCTGGAACATCTGTCTGTGGTTCCCAGCTCACTACTGAACCCCACTCCCTGGGACCTAGCTCACATGGGATTATGCAGACAGATGTGAGATCAGCGCACTAGCCATGAGCCATGTGTCTGTGGTGTCCTTGGTTCTCTGTGCTGGCTTGCAAGCTGGGCAAGGTGCTCACGGCTTTGCATGCATAAGTTGAGTCAACCCTGTTGTCTCAGCCTTGCTCCTGAACCCCAAATCACTGTAGGAGCTGTTTCAGCTTAACTTTAATAACTCAGTTTTGTTTATTGCTGCCTCCCCTGAGTAGCATAAATGCTGAAATACCACAAGGGCTTCCAGATTGCTTGTAGTTTGAAGTAACTAGATGTCTTGAGAGGCAGACTGAACCAGATGTACCTCTTGTGGGATTTCAGCTCTTAAAGAGTCACGGATGAAAAGGGCTAACATCAGTACAAATTCATCCAAGAGAAAGCTGCTGAATCCAGTGCTTGTAACGCTAGCTATGAGATTTGCCTCAGCAGACAAGGAGAAGTAAGGAATGGAAAGAAAACATGGTAAAATATTAACCTTATCGTTGTAACAGGCAGCTCATAACAAACAGCAGCTGCTTTGTTTCATGGCATGGAAGAGGCAGGAGTTCAATATTTGACGGTAGAGGTGTATTTTCTTCCATGCAGATGCTGATAGTCTCTGAAGTCAGAGATCTAAAATCTTTGCTTGTCTTCCATGCTCTGTTTAGTGTTTGGGAGCACACTAAAACCCCATGAAAATGTGCTTGGCAAATCTGCATGCCCCATCATTCATACACTCCAAGAAGATGCTCCCTGTGTTTACCCATACCTCATGTCTTGCTTCTCAGACAAAAGCTCAGCATGTAAGTGCAGCAGTAAGTTCCCATAAGAATACATGGTCCTTATTTTCTATAAAATGTTCTATCGGCCTGCTAGTGTGCATTGCTAGCAAGCATTGTTACCAATAATTAAGCTAAACCATGTTCAAACAAAATATATTCTTTGTGACGTATTGCAATCTTTGTTTCTATTCACGCATTTATTGCCTTATGATGTAATTTTTGCTTTGAGTATGTCCCCTCATTTTATGGATGGACCTGGCAGGCTCTACTCTGGGCATGTATAAGAATCAGGCCAAGCCTTTAAAGTATTTGTGTCACAAGTGAATTATATTAAAAAAGACATGCTCAAAGAAGTGCAGCAGTAATAATGCATTGCCTTTGTGGTACCACCTGATGTTCAGTGCTGCTGGCCAGCTCTAATATTTCTTAATGAAAGATGTTATTTTTTCCTCATAGCATTTTTCTTTTTTTGCTCGCTTTTTTCTTTCCCTGCGGCTCCTTTGATTCATCTCGCTGTTGCAAGATCATTCCCTGCTTTGGAATTTGCTCTTTTCCCCATAGTGTAGCCCACTGCTTGGCAACAGCTGTTGTCTTCTTCTCTGGAACCCTCTTCGGATATAAGATCTTAATGGCTGGGGGTGGTCTAGACTGTAGTTCACTCCCTTGCACTGTGAAAGTCTCCAGAGGGAGAAGACTCTTCGCTGTTTCTTTGTAGCACTTTATTCCTCTCATACTATAGGTTGACCCTGCTGTATTCCCTTGCACAGATGACCTCTTGATAAGATAGTTTCATCCTTGCTGGGTGCAAGATTTTATTATTTTTTTTTTAACCTTCTATCCAATAAGATCTCTGAAGTCACATGGTACATGCAAGGGATGTGCACCCCTACCAACTTAACCAAAGACATGGAAGATTCCTGTTTTTTGTTGTGCCACATGAGGTGGCAATGGTTTTCTAAAGCTGCCCAACTTTTCCCTGTTCATCACTTAACGAAATTCTAATTAATTTGAAATTTGGGAGGTGGGGACAAAGAAGTGTACTACAATGGGAGACCAAGAAGCTCTTGGGCAGAATGAGCTCAGAGAATCAGTGAGCCAAGGTAGAGATAGTGTGATATGGGAATTGACAACAGAGGGCAGGGACTGGTGATAAGACTGCACAAGGCTGATAGAGGGGTGAATAACAGGGAAGAGTGTGCATGGGTATGAAGAAACTGGCTGTGAAGATAAAGGCTGGGGCAGTGAGCACAAGTGGAGACAGCCTGAGTCTTGACTGAATGCCATCCCTCCCTGGGGATGTAGGGATCCTGTGGCAAAATCATGTCAACATGCAATGAAAGACTGTGGATTCTAAACAAATGAATAAAATCAATCAATCAAACAAAAAGTAATAAGACACCAAAAAACTGTAGTGAAACAAACCTCAATAGTCCTTCTGTACAGACAAAAATAATGCTATTTAAAAACTACCGAAAGATCTTTCAGCTGAGAAAAAAGAAATCCATACCTGCTATGGAAGCTTTAGCTCAAGCTGTCAGTCAGGTGAAGCTTTAAGTGCCTGGGGGGTTTGGGTTGGATACTGGGAAAGATTTCTTCTCCAAAAGAGTGGTGCTGCAGTGGCACAGGCTGCCTAGGTGCACCATCCACGGAGGTGTTCCAGAACTGTGTGGATGTGGCACTGCGGACGTGGTCAGTGGGCATGGTAGGAGTGGGCTGGTGGTTAGTCTAGATGATCTTAGAGGTCTTTTCCGTCCTTAATGATTCTGTGATTCTGTTTGATGACTGCTTAAAGGTAGGAAGAGCTTAGAGTGGGATTAATTAAAATTAGTGTTATCAGTGTAGCTACATACAACCTTCTGCCATGTAGCGTAGCTCTAACTGAAGCCTTGTCTTTCCCCTACAACACAATAATTAGCTATTAAAGTAGGCACTTAAAAAACAAAGAAAAAAACCCCAAAGCCCAACAACAAAAACCACAACACGAACTCACTCTTTGAGAACAATGTCCCAGGACTTTTTATAAGTGGAATTAACTGCATCACTCCACAGTATGTTTGAGATGCTGTAATTTCTTTAACATGCATTTATAGCATATTGTGATATCTCACACATCCTTTAAATATCCAATAGCTTTTTAACTGAAAAAAAAAAAAATCTATTTAGCACTTAGTGGAATGCCTGTAATGCATTTTTCTGGAATGTGTGGCAGATGTCTGGAGGAACTGTGTTTTCTCCCATATGGGGGTTATTTTACTGAAAAATGAAGTAGGATTGGCACTTCATTTGAAATCCCTGAGCTGTCACACCACGGATTCTCTATCTGGGTGTGAGACGTGAATTGAGATCATAGGTAGACCACAGAAGGCAAAATGTACTCCCTTCCTATGGAGAAACATCGTCATTTTTCTCCAAGCACTGCAAGGGGAACAGAACAAGCTGGGGATATCTACTTGGGGATATCCCACTCCATGAGATTATTCTGCATGATCTAGAGATGCAGAAGTAGCATTAATTGTGCACTGGGACCTTTCTTCAGGAAGAGTAGGAAGGTGGCAGCTTTGAAGTTTCTTAGTCCTTCAGGAGATTCCTTACTTGAGTGATCCAAGCTGCTGAGGTGAGAACTTCTTCACAGTGCAGGTGACAGAGCACTGGACCAGACTGCTTAGAGAGGTGGTGGAGTCTCCTTCTCTGGAGATGTTCAAGACCCACCTGGATGCCTACCTGTGCGACCTGGGCTAGGGAGCTGCTTTGATAGGGGGTTGGACAAGATGATCTCTAGAGGTCCCTTCCAACTCCTACAATTCTGTGATTCTGTGAACAAAGCTAGCACTTTGGGGTTGGGTATTGCTGAGTTTGACTCCTGGATGGAGTCATAAATTGTTGCTGTTGTGGCCATATCAGGGTGCAACTGTATGTAATTGCATATGCCTTAGGGACAGATCCAGATATTGTCATCCACAACCCTTTCTTCATGTAGGTTTGGGGGGTTGTGTTGACACCTCTTTCTCTCTGCCGTGTTTGAATGTGGCTTGCTGTTTCCCTGTCCTTGCACTGTGGTAAATCATGTCCCTGTGTTCCCTTTCTTCTGTTCCCTATGGATGCAGATTGAGCACCACACTTGGGGCAGCCCCTCTGAACCTAGGTCTTATGTCAGCATTTTCCCTTTAAGATAAAATGGAGTGGAGATAAAATACCACGTGTCTCTGGAGGAGGTAAATGTATGTGCTTTCTTATGCTGGGACAGCTGAATTCTTTGTCCTGCCCCTCTCTTTGTGGTCAGCTTGAGCTGAGATTCTGGGCAGTAAAAGTCCCCAAGGCTTATTTTGCTGTTGTAGCAATAAGCATGTGTGTGTGAGATGTTTCTGGACAGCATTTCCAAGGGAAGAAGAGTGTAGCCCCGTGCAATGCTGTCACCAAGGGCTGTGTATCTCTTGAATTAAGGGTGTACACCACAGGGCTGCTACATAAGGGTGAAGAGGTGGGTGGCCAAATGACCTGGGACCTTTCCCATAAGAGGGGGCTGCCTCAGAAGAAGAGGTGCTAAGTTGGGCAGCTCTAGCAGAAGAGCTTTAAGTGATTATCTCCTTTCCAGGCCTCTTGATTTATTTGGGTACTTGAGTGCGATTAGGCAGATTAGTGTCATGCACTTGCGGCTTCGTCTTGTACCTATGGCATTACACGCTCTTGTGTGAGCTTGGAGGATTTCCTTATCCATTGCTGTGACACCTCTCAACTGGACACAGGATTATACCTTTCTGAAGCACTTAGCTACAGGCTTCCATTTGGTACTGTCGCAGAGTCCTTAAATGCACCGTCAGGGACAGTTACATCTCAGTCTTCTTCCCCACCACTCCACATACACACACTGAGATGCAGGCTCGGGTTAGCTAGCAGGTGATGCAGCAGTCAAATGGTCAGTGCCCTGATAATTGGACAGAAAAATGTGTGATATACTACAGAGATGTGTATATATTGCTTGTATGTATTAGCCCTTTGCGTTGGTGATACATTCAGAATAAATGTATTTGAATAATAATGTTAACTGCTACACAATAAATCTGAATGAGCTCTTTATCACTCTTATTTATGGGCATCTATATAAGCTGAAGGAGTACTCACCATTCTCCTCTTGCTGTCCCTGAAAGATACAGGAGGATTAAAAGACATTTGCATTTATGAAGCTTAGGTAAATATTTAATTTACTGGCAAGTTCCTCTCTAATTATCACTAGCAGAGACTCACTGTTTCTTCCCCTGTGTATCTGGCTGGGTGATGTCAGGGGATATAGGGAAAAGAAGGGGGAGGTCTCCACTAGTGCTTGAATTCCTGAGTTATCTTAGTTTTTGCTGAAAGTTGGCAGTTTAAACCTGTTTGAGGTGCAGGGGGGAAAGTGTGGAGTTATGATGCAAATAGGTCATGGTGGAGGACACCCAGGGGAGTGCTGTGTTTTTGGCCACCTGAATGACAGCAATGGGGATGGAAGTGACCAAAATGCAACAGATGGTTAAAACCAGTGGAAGGAGCTGTGTTTTGATGGCTGCAGTGAAGCCCTCCCTCCCAGCCCTTCCTCAGCACCGTGCTGGGGTGTAATGCATTCAGGAAGCCAGTGAGGGATCTGAAATGTGATTTGTTTGAAAACTGAGCTACAAGGATTGGGGTTTATACTCAGGGAGTGTTCTGTTGGCCAGTGGTGAGAAGGCTCTGCTTTGGCAAGGCAAAAGTGGGACTGTTCAAGGTGGGCTGAGCCTCCTTAGGAGGTATGGAACTCAAAGCAGCTGAGTGCTCAGACATGAGCATGGATAATAAATTGACACAGCTCTGCTAACTTCCAGAGAACTCTGCTTATTAACCCCAGTTCAGAGCCTCTGGAGTTTCTCAAACTGGAGTATAAATTTTACAATAAGGAATGAGCGCTTTCTTGCATGACTTCATCCACCTTTCCCATGTTGATCAGGCTGAGTATACCATAAGGGACAGTCTTTGTGCTGTTTTCATGCACCTGTTTGAACCAGGCATTTACTGAAATACAATGAAATCTGAGCTGGAAAGCTGGATTTGAGTTTCAGCTTTTCTTGCTTTGTGCTTTATTCAGATCAATCTCCTTTCCCCAAAACACTCCTATCTCTCACCGTGTACCCCAGCCAGGGAGGCAGCGGTTGAGTTGCCATTTCTCTGCTTTCAGGAGGCCCAGGGGGAGGAGGAGACAAAGCAGAACATCTCTTCCTACTTTCTCCTCTGACTGAGTGGGGTATTTTGCTCCCAGCTGAGCCTGTGCTTTGCTGTCTGACACAGTGAGACATTGCTTTATGGATACTCTGTTGGTGGGATTCCCTGGAGGACAAGGGGAAGGTCCAAGAGAAAAGTTGATAGCTAGCCCAAGAGTTGAGAAGGTTTTACTTCAGGTATTTTGCTGGTCCTCTGTGTATCTGTCTGTCCATGTAGGTGAGGAATTGCTGGGCAGGACCTTGTGGGACAGCCAGAGGAGCTGGAGCATGGAGAAGGCACAAGAGAAGGGACCTGGGGAATAGGACAAGGCAGTGTACTGAGGAGATGTGTGTCTAAACTTGATGTTTTTCCATGAAGTGTAGCTGGCAGTGAAAAATCTCTTGCTGACACTTTAATCCCATTCAGGCAAATAAGAGTTGCAAAGGAATTCAAACTTAAGCAGAATTAAGCAATTCCATTTCCTTCTTTAGCGTATACTTCTTGACCCTTTCACCTTCCCCTAACTGGATGTTTCTATGACTTTTCTGGGTAAAACAGCTTCTTGGGATCTTCCTCTGGCCCTGACTCGGCCCCCCACTGGGGTGAGCCATGCTCTGTCCCATTGCAGAGGGCTGGGGACCAGCCCCTTCAGATCTGACTGGCATCCTCTAGTCCCTCAGCATTTTGCTCACACTGTTGCTCTGACTGGGGCCCAGTGCATGTCTTTTTGTTGTTGTTGTTGTTGTTGCTGCTGCTGATGATGATGGCTGCTGCATGTACAGGAGTCTTTCCACAGCCAAAATGCCCCTTGTTCATCTGTGCCTACAACCATCCCCATTCTCCATTTGAGAAGTTGCTTCCTTTGTTCACTCCCACTCTTTGATGGGGAAACAGTTGAGACTCAGTATTACCTGAGCTTCTAACAGAGGAATAGCCTGTAAGTAAGGACAGAGGGCTGCAATGGAGCCACAGCAAGGAATACTCCCTTTTATTCAGAGGCACTCTGACTGAAAAGAAACCTTTCCATTTTGTGCTTTCAGGGTTCAGTTCAAACATGCTTCACTTGGGAAAACCAGAGCTTGAGTTTGGCTACAGATGACATGGCCCAGTGTAGTCATAGAATCATTAAGGTTAAAAAAGACCTCTAAAATCTCCAAGTCTAACCACCAGCCCATCCCCACCATGCCCACAGCCATGTCCCTCAGTGTTACATCCACATGGTTTTGCAAAACCTCCAGGGACAGTATTTCTACAACTCTTCTGGGCAGCCTGTGCCAGTGCAGCACCACTCTTTCTGAGAACTTTTTCGTCTTTCTTGAGTGCAACTTAAAGATATCACATCATCTTCTGTTGCTGTTACATGGAAGAAGAGGCCAAACCCCATCTCCTTGGAGACCCTGACACCCTCTTTTCTCAGGCTGCCCTCACCTGTCCCCCATATCTGAAGGTTCTCTGTGCAACTTTGCCAATGGGTTTCTCTCTTCTGCACATGACGCTGCTGAGCTTCTCATGCCTGTACTTGATTATTGAGGAATTTAATGGGTGTCTGAAGTGTGGATTATTAATCCTGACCTCAGGCAATGTCTCATTAAGAATGAAAATAAAACAAAATGAATCCAAAAGGAGATGAAGAATCTGAAGTTTAGAAAAGAACCGGGAGGAAGCGTGAAAGCAAGGAAGAAGAAATTGAGTTTGAGAGTTGATTACTCTGGAGGCAGTGCGGAGAAGAAGGGAAAATAGGAGGCTTAATAGGACAGGAGAGGAGAATGAAGGGAAGTGGACTGAGGGAAAGGAGGGCCAAGGGAGCCCTTGCCCAGGCAGGCTTCCAAGGGCCTTGGGCCTGCTGAGATTTTGGCAGGGCTGTACTGAAGCAGATGGGGAGAGAAAAATTGCACGTCTGAAGGCTGCATGAAATATTTAAGATGCTCCATAGAACTAGCTTCTCAGTAGTGGTGAGATGCTGGGCAGGAGGAGGATAAGAAAAGATTTGGCTGATAATGGAAAGACTGAAAAAATTCTGCCAACATTCAGCTTTCCTTTACATCTTTCTTTTTACCTCCTGTTTAATCTTCTGTAGAGGTGACATACTGTTTCCTTCATCAGACGCAAGAAAAATTTTTGGACACTGAAGATTTATTTTGCTTCTCCTTCACTCCTCTCCTTCTTTCCTTTTTTACCACCTCCTAAACTGAATGCATTTCTCAGACCATCAATAATATCATCAGTGTGAGGTCTTGCTCCTTCCTTCCTACTGCTAAAGTAAGGTATATCTCTGTCCCTTTTGGGCAGTAACACCACTTCTCCCTCACTTCCCTGTACTGCAGCAAGGGATACAACACTGGGAGTTACCTCCTCCACCCTTCCCTTCCTCCCATCCGATGCGTCATTCCTTTCACTGTCTGCTCTTGAGGAGTTGGGACACTTGAATAATGCTCAGTGCAATGGAGTCTGGAGCTTATTTGTGGGGATCACAGAACTATAGAGAGGTTTGGGTTGGAAGGAACCTCTGGGTCCATCTGATCCAACCCCTACTTAAGCAGGAACAGATTGCCCAGGAACACATGCAGGTGACTTTTGGAGGCCTTTGAGGAGACTCCACAGCCTCTCTGAGCAATCTTTGCCAGTACTACAGCATCAGCACAGTGAAGATGCAGGAGGAGGACCTGGTTGTGAAAGTATTCACAATGAACTTTTGTTGACTTGGATGGTGGTGGCCAAAGGAATAAGTGGAAGTCACAGAGTCTGGGGGATCCAAGAAATGGCAGAGGCCATTTTCTTCTGCTCGGTCCCACAGGAGGAGGATGAGCGTGCTAGCTACGAGTACCATGCTTGTATGATACCTTTACCCTTTGCTTCTCTTTTCCTTACTGCAAAAAGCAGAGGCATTGGCTTCAGTCTGGATGTGTGCAATCACTGTGACCTAGTTTGAGGACTAAATCCAGCTGGTGGGAAAAATGTGGCCATTAAGTCAATAGATGCAAATGATACTCCCCTAAAAAACCAAGTGCTAAATTCATTTAATAATTTAGATCAGGATTTGTTTAGGTTAAACAGAAACTTGAAATCTTAAGCTGTTGCTGCTTTAAAAGTAGACAGCTATTCAGGTTTAATTCTGAAACTTTTAGCACTAGAGACTTTGTTTAGAGGTGACATACTGCACCGAGCTTTCTGTAATCTTCTTGTGTCTAGTGCATCCTGTCCACTGTTTTGCTGCCTTCTGCCTTCACGTGAACCATACTCGATGTTTTCTAAGAGTGTCAAATTGTTTTTCCTACTGATTCGCCTGAGTTCTGCAGGTATCAGGTCAGCAAGAGCATGTTCACCCTTGTATTGCTTGGCATGGTTCACAAAGCAAATGAGTCTGGATCATCAAGCTCGAGCTTCTTATGATCACTCTGCCTGACATCACAAACATCACAAGACATAGTTGAGTAGACAAATATTACTGAATTAACAGCAAAATGTGCTATATGTCCTTTCAACAGGAGAAGAGTGACACTAGCATGAGTTTAATAAAGGTGAAGGAGTGAGCAAAGAGTAAATGCTACCGTGGATGACAAAATAACAGGCTTTAATAATGAACTCGCTGCCTTCCCAGGGAGTGATGGCTTCCAATAAACTTGAGCTGTTTTTCCACCCTTTGATAATCACAGCCAGAAAACATTCAGAATTTTTTTTCCCCAGGGGATTTTTAGTAACAGGATCTCAGGTACTGAAATATCGGGTTAAGGTGTTTGATAAAACATCCACAGTGCAAGACAACAGCACGTTGTTCAGTTTCTTCTGAAGATGAGGCATGCATCTGCATCTGTAAGAGCAGTATGGCAACTCACATAATTCATATTGGAGTAGGTTACGTATGGAAAGGCTTCATGTTGATGCTGTCTAAACTATACTGTATCAAGATTGATATCAGTATTTCTTTAGCTTCCATCTGTTTTGCGTTCTCTTTGTCTGTTCCCATTTGCCCCTCGTTAGGAGGAACCCAGGAAGGGAGAGGGAATCCACTGAACCTGATTTGGCTGAGGGTGCTGATGAGCTGACAGTGGTTGGTGGCTGGAGGAGTGCCTAAGGGAAGCACTGTGCCTGCTCATCCCATTTGTTCACACTTCCCTGGGCAGCCCTGTTAAAGCTTGGACTGGGCAGCCCTGGTGTCTCATCAGACTGCTCAAGGTGCCCATTTGTTTTGCTTATACTGCTCTGACTGCTCTCTGACTTGTCTAGGTTTTCTGGGAGTGCTCATTTCCTTCAGTAAACATCCTCTGCTTAATTCTTGCCATCGCTTTTCCACTTCTTTACTTTCATGCTGCTTGTACTTCTCAGTGTTCTCAGTAGAGGGGACAGCAGATCTCCACCTCTGGAGAGAGCAGAAGCTGCTCCAGTCTGCTCAGTGCCTCTTGTTGGGAATAATATCTGGGTCCTAGTCAGTTACCTTTACAGAGAGATAAATGCAGGCTATGATTCCCTGCTGCTTTCTAAATAGGTACAGTATATGTAGATGAGCAGCTTGCTTAAGGAGGATGGAACCTCAAATGGGAGGTATCTCTCTTTTAGCTGAGCCTGCTGGCCCTCTCTGGCTCATCTGGGCACACTGCATTCTATGTTAAGGCTTATTTTGGGTTTGTCTTCTGTGCCTCTCCTCAAGTGTTTACACACCTTTGGTCTAAGAATTTAAGAAGTGATCTCACCACAAGAAGGATGCAGAGCTGTCAAAGTGGGTCTGGAGGAGGGCCATGAAGTTGCTCAGAGGGCAGGGCACCTCTCCTGCAAAGCCAGACAGGGGGAGCTGGGCTTTTTCAGCACGTAAAAGAGAAGGCTCCAGGGAGATCTCACTGCAGCATTCCAGTACTCAAAATCAGGAGGGGGACCAACATTTTACATGGTCTGCTAGTGATAGGACAAGGGGGAATGGCTTTAAACTAAAAGAGGGAAGATTTAGGTTAGATGTTAGGGAGGAATTCATTGCTTATTGTGAGGAATTCATTACGCTGGCACAGGATATCGAGAGCAACTGTGGTGCTCCATCCCTGAAGGTTCAAGGCCACGCTGGGCAGCTGAACTGGTAGGGACTGGGTGGGCTTTGAGGTCCCCTCCAACTGAACCCTTTTGTGATTCTATAACCTTTTCTTTTTTGGCTGTGATACAGACTCTGGTCATGAAGTAAGATCTGTACCAATGTACTAACTGGTTGGAGGCTCAGCTGTGTCTTAAAGTTCATTTGAGGACAAACCTGCTGTGCAGAGAACAAGTGCACAGGCAATCCAGCAGCTTGAGGCTGCTTTAGGAACATGTGGCCTGTACTGAAGACTTACTTTCACTGCACAAAGGCACAGACCTGTTGCATTTCTTTTACGTGCCCTGCTTGTGCTTTTGCACCAAACCACAGCGTTTTCTGTGCTTTCACAACAGTTCAAGCTCCTATGGACTGTGAAATTCTCATTACACCTGTAGTTATCAGCAAAAGATGTGTGTGCTTCACAGACAACTTTTTTTTTCCTGCTTTTGCTGAGTATATTTATGAGAAGTGTTTCTTAGTTCTTGTGTCTTTTCTTGTACTCAGAATTAGTTAGGTGTTACTTCCTGCAGACTGCTCTTGCCATCCTTGCAGCCTAAGGCTTCTCTTTTTAATGGGCTTAGCATTTGGCATGGTTCTCATGCCCTCTTCTTCAGACTCAGCACTGTTTGTAGTCTCACTAATCAATTTTCTAGAGCCTTGCTTAATTTCCAGGATTTCCACCTAGACATACTGCAGGGGTCGGAAGCTGAGAGAAGGATGGTGACCTGAAAGGGTAGGGGTGAATAAACACAAGCTTTGATGGGCATCTGGGAACAACCCTGAAAAGGCTGAGATACATTCAGGGGTGGTTATTAAATAACTCAATGAAAGAAATAGGAAAATGCTGCCTCCTGTTTGCCTTTAGGTTGACTGGGTTAAGTCTGCTCTTAACCCATGTGAGCTTATACTTGCTTGCAGGTATTGTAATGACAGTAGCAGAGCCTTATGCTAGTAGTGACAAAGATGAACAAGTATTCAGGGAGGTCATCAGTGGAATTAATCCACCTTCTTTATTGAAATAGCTTATAGAGATAGAGAAGGAAAATTAAAAAAACAAAAAAACAAAACAAAACAAAAAAGGATTAAGCCGGTGTTAATATTCTTCAGAGGGAATTTGAGGAGGATGGGGAGATTTCAGGTGGGGTATTAGGAAGAATTTCTTCTCAGAAGGAGCTGTGCTGCCCAGGGAGGTGGTGGTGTCACTGTCCCTGGAGGTGTTCTAGAACCATGTGGATGTGGCACTGAGGGCATGGTTAGTGGGCACTGTGGGGATGGGCTGATGTTTGGACTAAGTGATCTTAGATGTATTTTTCCAACCTTAATGATACTATGATTCTATATTGATGGGATGAGATACTCAATTTGCAAAAAGGGTCTATTACCTTAAAAAGCTACTTAGAGGAAATACTAAGTTTTGAAAAATACTTTCTAGTACTAAGCTGAATTTTAGAGGATGAAATGAACTCAGAATGCTTAAGGGATGGTTCACTTGCTGGTGGGTTGCACAGCTTGGTGTGCAACGGAGTAGGAAAACAGTTGATTTTTAGCATCTGCATGAGCTTTCCCTGTGTTATTCCCATCTAGGAAGGAGGTAAGATGAGAAGTCCTGATTAGAAAGAAGGAGGGATGAATATCATGTTCCTCAGAGAGGGAGGCTTGTAGGCAGAGTGCTATAGTCTATATGCAACATTGCCTTGAAGCCTCTCTTGTAGTAGAGTATAAACATATTTGTCCTCTCCCAAAATCAATCTCTCCATCTGTTCTATTTTCTAGGACCTTGCTTCTTATCTAGTGTTTTATCACTTTGATAGTTCTTACCTTGTTAAGAATGTCTGTTTTTCTCTCTAATCTCTTCACATTCCCTCCCCTGGGTGTTCTCTCCTTTGTCTCTTACTGTTCTTTGTGACTCCTCCATTTGTTTCCCCCTTCACTGATACCTTTTAGCCTCTGATGGCGTTTCTGCTTTCACTTGGGGAAGTGGTGAGGAGGTGCTGTGCAGTGGATAGGAAGAGGGGATACAGTGTGGTACAGAGCAGTACTCTGGTGATCTGGTGTCTCCTGGGCTGGGAGCTGACCCCTTCAAGCTCCCTTTGTAACCTAGGCCATCTCTGACTTCTGTTGGAATGGACAAACCAGCCTTGATAGCCTCCACTCTACAATCATGTAAGAGGAAGATTAATGGGGAACAGTATCTGTGCCCAGTGTGGCAGGTGATGTTCAAGGGATAGTAGTGATGGTCCTTACTTTTGTCCTGGCCCTGTCCAGATGTTTCCTCTCCTGCAGGTCCTGATGCACAAGGGTAGTTTCAGTGGCAGTGAGGGGACAGATTACAGTGTGTTAAAGGAAGATAGGGGGCTTCACAATCAAAGTTGAGACAGTCTGAAATAACTGTGGGTCAAGGCTGGCCATGACGTGGCAAGAAATTCCTCTCCCCAAGAAGTAACGGGCGATGTTGGTGGTAGGTGGGCAATTGGATTTGATGATCTTAGCAGTCTTCTCCAGCCTTAATGATTCTGTGAAATGATGGGACTGGTTATCTTTGCACCTGCAGTATGTGCAAAGGTCTCTCTTGCATGGGTTCCACCAGCAGTGCTAGCAAGATATAGGTGCATGGAAAAGGTTTGTCATTCAGACGTGGAGGCTTGAGAGCATGGGTATCCTCAGCACCTTGATGCCACTGTGCCTCTCCTGAGCTCAGCTGAGTGTTGTGCTGATGTACACAAGTGGTTTCAGAAAGCCTGCTTCCCTGGGAGCAAGTGGATTTTGGTGAGAATGGATTTCTGAAACTCAGGCAGGCTTTGTCACTGGGGGTGAAATGCTGAGGTAAACTGTCTTTTCTGCTAATGCCCAAAGCATGTAGGCTGGATGGCTCATCAAAGTGCTGGTTTCCCACTGATGATAAGGAAGGGAGCCTGATTTACTAGCTGAACCTGCATTCCTGTCTTCTCTTGGGCTTTCTGCTTTCTGGCTGGAGCAATGTGAGGGGAATCTGAATTGGTGTGTGTGGGAGGTATGTGCCATTATCAGCGCTGAACGTGTATCACTTGGCTATCCTCCTGTTGCACAGCAGGCAGCTCTGCTCTTACTGACTGCTAACAGCAATGCTGCGCCAGTAATGTGTGTGTCAGTGGTGGACACCCTGTCCTCGTATGGTCTCATCAGGGATAAGAGTAGCATTTTGGATGCCAGCAGTTGAGTGCTTTGTTCCCTGGTACTGGTCACAGTAAGCGACAGAGCTGTTGGTGGAGCAGTCTTTGTGTTTGAATGTGTTTGCTCAGGCATAGAGATGCAAGGAACTTTTTCCATCTCTTGAGCTTTTCCTGCTGCTGTCTCTTCTGTCTTCTTTCCCCAGATCCTCTCTGTTATTTTGCCTTGGCAGGAAGAGGTGTTCCAGTGTGCTCAAGGCTTGAAAAAACACAAGCAAAATTGGAAACGTTTCAGCTTTTTATACATGTTTCAATTTTTCCTTGCAGTTTACAGCGCTAGACACACTGGATCTTATTACATAAAGACGTTGTTTCTTGTCATTAATCCAAGGCATGGTGGCTGTTCTTGGCACTTTCCTTCTAATTTGCTGCTCTCCTTGGTGAAGAGCTATCGCATCACACACAGCCGCTCTCCACACTTCCTACTTTATCCCTGTTGATAGCATTATCTCCTTAACCCCGAGGTCATGGAAGCATCTTTTCCTGTCTTGTCCCATTCCTGGTATAAAATAAATCTGCCAGCAGAAGCAATGGCAGCCCACTGAGACCTGGCCTGCTCTTCCTGGGAAGCATGGGTCTGCCTGGGGAGCAAGGCTTTCCGGGCTGGCTCACTTAGCTTGGGCAAGTGTCACAGAGCTCAGTTCTGCATCCACTGGATTCAGGAGTTGGACCTAAGGGCTGAAGGTTGGACTAGATGATCTTGGTGGTCTTTCCAACCTTAATAATTCTATGATTCTATGGATGTGCCACTCAAAAATGCTGTGAGGAGGTCTTTCTCCTGCAACAAAACAATTTTCAGACCTCAGTTCTTCGTTCTTTTATGAATATTATTTGAATATGTCAGGGCTAGTGTTTCAGTATTTTGCTTGCCTAAATCGAGAAGGTGATGAAGGCACTGTCCCTGGAAGTGTTCAAGAAATGTGTAGAAGAGGTACATAGGGATGTAAATTTGTGGGCAATATTGGTGGCAGTTGGATGGTTGGACTAGATGATTGTAGAGGTCTTTTCCAAGCTCAGTGCTTCAGTGTTTAAAGCACAAGGGTGGTCTTTCAGCTGGAAACTGATTGCTGGATGAGTTGTCCTACTGGAAATATTTAGGGCCAGAACTGTCCAAATTCTCCTCTTACACCCCTCTGAGGTAAACCTTAGACATGTCACTGGATTATTCTTTAGACAATCATCTTAAAAAAACAAAAAAAAAACAAGTCATCATGCTCTGCCACCTGTTGCGATGGCTAATTAAGATTCTTCTTAGAATTGAAGAAGCTGGGAAAAAAGGATAGCATGGAAGTACAAGGAACTGTTGCAAAACAAAGTCCTCCAGCATTCAGAAGTGCTGGTGCCTTTCAGTATGTGCTCACAGCCTGTCTGTTTTCCCATCAGTCTCCTGTTCTGTCAGGTGCTGGAATGATGGTGCTCACTTAATAAGCAGACAGATTATACTTTGTTTTTGTGTGTTTGTTCAATGTGTGGCTCTGGGCCTTATTGACAACACACTGTTTAAGTCCTGCGCTGCACTGAAGACAGGATTATTGATTTCCTCATGTGTTTTTTTTTTTTTTTTAATCACAGTAGTATCTGAGTGCTCATCATTATAGAGCCCCAGCGCTTCACAAACATTAATTTATCTTTACAACACCCCTGGGAGGAAAGGGCTGCTCCCAGCTCACTGTTTATACAGAGGGGATGGCAGTGTGCACAGATGGAAATTAAAACCATCCAGTAATTTTGAAATCCTAATTAGAGATACCTGGGTATAGGTTTTCCAGAGGCTTTTATATAGCACATCTTAAGCTCAACATGGGAAGCCTTCAGGTGCAGATGTGAGCTGTCTGTACTCCCTTGAGCTGGAGTTGGGACTTCTGTACAGCATAACGTAAATAACAGAATTGGTGAACACAGGTTGAAGTGACTTATTTTGTGCAGGAAGGCAAAGCCTGAAGATCTGAGCTCTGTACTCACTTTCAGCTGCAAAACACCTACCCTTCCTGCAGTTTAGTGCTTTGCATTTGGTCTCTCCTCAATGCTCTGCAACAGTAGAAGGACACCTGTTTTTAATATCCTTTTTCTGTGTAGTCCCAGATCATTTCTAGCTGCTCCTGTCCATCATGTTGGACAAAGAAAAAAATAGTAAAGGAGCAGAGCTTGACACCACTAGCAATACTGTAAGTACATGGATACACAGACAACTTCTAATTCTAGCATTCCCTTTCATGTGTGTCAGGCATTCAACTCTAATGATACTCTCGGCATTAGAAGGTATGTGACTGTATAACTCTGGAGATTCTCTGTGTTTTCTACACATCTAGTGAAATAAAACACAAGCCAACCCACGGAACCATCTTGGAATGCTAAAACTTGTAGGTGCCCTCAGTAGAATTCAGTCATTTAATAAAAATGTTGAATTTATGTCTTTTACGTGGCTAAGCAGAAAGATGTGCTTGTTGCCTGTTAGGACTTTTTTTGAAGAGTATTGGGAAGGCAGAGAAAGTTATTGCCAGCTGTACCTGGCAGCATGGTGGAGGGAGCACAGGTCTCACAGGCTGATTTCTTCTTCAGTCTGTCCCACTCTGTTCTTCTCTCACTCATTCTCATTCCACTCCTATCTTGCTTGTTCTGTCTGCTCCCTGCAATACCGTTTTTATTCAGATGGAAGAAAGTCTCAGTCTTTTCCTTAGCTCCTGTATGTGTTTCCCTTTCATCTCAGCCTCCTCAGGCTCTCAGGATCATTCTTTCCCCCTCCATTTGCTTAGATGTTGTCTTTGCACTCAGAACAGAAACAGTCCTTCTCTACACTGCTGTCCTGAAGACTGAAGCCTCACAGCAGACATTTTTCCATGCTCAGCACTCTTCTGACCCCATGGTGACATCTGGAAGGAAGTCCCTGTGGGCCACCGAAGCAATGGGTTATGAGATGGTGTACCATGGATTTGAAAGAGAGTAGCATGTTCTTCCTGGCTGACCTGGGTCATGGCACAGAAGAGTGACTGTATGGAAAACTTCTTAATGGTGTTTATTTTACTATCAACGTTTTAGAGTAGAGCAGTGAAATCTGAATACTTTGATTTTAGGCTTCTGGAGCAGACATCCTGCCCTACAATCAAAGTTGGTATTCCCAAGGTGCCCTTCCCATGGCAGTGAGATGTCTTAACTCACCTGGCTGTTGGGATTTGCTGCTTCTGGTTGCCAAAGCACCTGTCCTGCATTGCAGAAGAGCTGTCAACAGGGATCTTAAAGCAGAGAGAAAGTTTGATTGCTGAGTGAGTGTCCAAGAAATCCATGGAGCAGCATTTCAGAATCCAAACAGTTCATCTATTTTGCTCCAACAAATATTTTTATTTCATGCCAGAAACTATGGATTTCTCTCTGGGGAGGTGAAGAAACATTTTCTGACCTGCTGCACTTTGCAGTACATAATTGTATTTCTGTTTCAGGGCTAGCAGCTTTTCTTTTTGACTTCTCACTGTCGCTGTTTGATCTCAGCCATACTGGTTGATTGTCTAAATGATGGCTTTATATGTTATAGTAAAATTTTAGTTTATTTTGCCTCTTTTCCAGCTGTATTGCAACTCTGGTGTTTGCTTGGATTTGGATAACAGGTGTCTTGTGGGGAAAAAGTCCTTGTTTATCTACTTGATGGCATCTGTGATAGAAAAGCTAATTCTTCCATTGGAGTGTTTCTAAGATCTATCAGAGATAGATGTAGCTTTTTATTGTCAATTTTAACTACGTTTTAGGCATACATATTTGCTGTATGATAGGATTTCTGGTTCTCTGTGTGCATCCTGATGAGGAGGTAAAAGGAAAAAATTTGTGCTGAAGAGAAATTCTTAAATTTCCTAGCTGAGAATTGGACTCCTGTGTTTCTATTTGCAGCAAATGACTGAGTCTGACATTGGAGCTTTTCTCCCCATTGCAGAATTGAATCAATTGTTACATGCGTTTTCCAAGTCAAGACTGACTGCTATGCATTTGAGTGACTGCTTTTTTTTTCTAGGTGTTGCTGGAGCAATCTGTCTTGCTCCATTTAGCAGAACATTCCCCTCAGATTTCTTCCCTCAATGGCTGATGCCATCCCCATTTGCTTCTTCTGCAAGCTACCGTTGGGAAACTGCTAATTGCAGCTTATGCAAAGTCAGGCGTGTCTTTGTCATTCAGCTTGAAGTGCTGCACATTTAGTTGTGGGGAGAGACAGCTGCACTATGAGGGCTGTATTTGCACATAGCTGGGAGGTAGGCATAGCTCTGCATGCCTGAACTCTCAACTTGTCCCACTGTGAGCAAAGTCAAAGCCATCCAGATACTCTGGCATGAAATGGAGCATTAAGTCATGCTGAGGGCACAAGGCTGAATGTTGTTCTGGTTGTGATATCATGGCTTCCAGCTAGATCTGAGCACCAGTGCAGTGTGAAGATTGCTTGCCAGATACTGCACAGACATTGCTTTTGTGCAAAACTTCTCAGTGCTGAGCACCAGTGAGGCCATAGTTGGCTTGGTCCTCCCGCAGCAGTGAGAAGATGCCCATGTGCTGCCCACTCCAAAGCAAAGAGAGACATGTAGGCCCTGGAGCTTGCCCAGTGAAGGGCAATGGAGCTGTGAGAGGCCTGGAGCACAAGTCTGATGGAGAGTGGCTGAGGGAACTGGGGCTCTTCAGGCTGGAGAAGAGGAGCTCAGGGGAGACCTCATTGCTATCTACAATGATCTAAAGGAGGTTGCTGGGAGGTGGAGGTCGGCCTCTTCTCCCAGTTTAACAGTGATAGGATAAGAAGTGATGGCCTTATGTTGCACCAGGGGAGATTTAGCTTTGAAATGAGGAAAACTATCTTCTTAGAATGATGATGCACTGCCATAGGCTGCCCAAGGTGGTGGTGGAATCACTGTCTCTGGAGGTGTTCTAGAACTGAGTGGATGTGGCACTGAGAACATTGTCAGTGGGCATGGTGGGGATGGGCTGGTAGTTGGACTAGGTGATCTCAGAGGTCTTTTCCAACCTTGACAATTCTTCGCAATCAGGGTGATGGAGCATTGGACCAGGTTGCCCGGAGAGGCTGTGAAGTCTCCTTCTCTAGAGACATCCAAGACCTGCCTGGACACCTACCTGTGCAACCCGGTCTAGGGAGCTGCTTTGGCAGGGGGGTTGGACTCTGGATGATCTCTAGAGGTCCCTTCCAACTCCTACAATTTTGTGTTTCTATGACCTCTGTGCTGGCCCTCTGCCAGGAGGTCTTAGCTACATGTGACTTACTCAGGAACATTTCTGAAGTGAAGCTGGCATGTCTATGGATGCGCTTAGCTCTTCTTTCAGTTTCTATTCCATCTGGAAATAAGGGGCATTTTTTGCTACCCGCCTTTGCACCACAGCATAGTCATTTTTGGATGTGCAGAGTGGATTTATTGAACTGCAGGTGAAACAAGCTCCATTATCTTTTCAGCTTTGGCATCGTATATTCTGGTCGAGGTGCTGCCCCAAAGCATGCTCTTAAGAGGAGCCTGCAGCAATCTGTTTGATATTTATGAGCTTGTAATTTAATATCAGGGAATTTATTATTCTATATTAAAAGGCAGGCATAAAATAAACCGAGCTAAAGGGCACACAACCTTTCAAAAGGTTTTCAACCACTTAAATCTTTCTCTCTCTCTCCCCTATATAATACTGTGTTTGAAAGCAAGATAACAAACACCTGGACATGATTTCTTTTAGCTCTTTGTGGAGACTGGCTGCTGCTCTTGAGGGAGGTGCAAAACAATTTCAGTACTTTTTAGGGGGAAAACTGTTGGCAGTGAAGCTGACTTAAGACACAGTACTAAGCTGGCAATTGGTCAGTATTGAACTGCCCAGGTACCTTTTGACACCTCTGAAAGCAGTTGCTGGAGGCAAGCCATGTTCCAGCACTTTCCTGAAGTGTTTTTACTGTCTAATGGTAGATTTGTTGTGTTTTCAGTCCACGCTTTATCACACTCACAAATCCTCTTCAATTCACTGTATGTTCTGATGTGGCTATTTCCTCCACGGCTTTTATTCTGCTCTTTTATTTTTCCTCTTAAGCCACCTTCAGTCAGTGCAGGCTGCATCTCAGCAAATTGGTTGACCAGAGCACAGCTGTTGCTTGAGTCCTAGGTGCACATGGGTGGAGGGATCCACCTGAATTTTATTAGGAAGTTCTGTGCACATGAAGTCTTCCTTACTTGGACTCCTGAAATGGAGCTGAGGTATGACTTCTGTCCAGAGACAAGTTTGCTCTGCGAGGAAGAGCAGTAACGAATGTCCACATAGCTTCTTGCACCAAAGTACTGCTGGATCTGGGTGGGTGGTTGGTCTAGATGATTTTAAAGGTTTTTTCCAACATGTATGATTCTACATATGCTGTAAAGCTTTGCATATGCTCATCCACATTGGGTTACTGTAAATATATAACCATGTAATGATTGCCTTCATGTATGCATGAATATGCTGTGCACAAATTTATCATGAGAAAAATGCATTTCTTCACTGTTTTTGCGTACATGAACATATTTATCAGCCCATAGCTTATTAAAGAGTCACAGAATCATGTAATAGTTTGAAATGTAAGGGACCTGTAAGGATAATCGAATCCCTTTCCTGGAACCCTAAATTCCTGGACCAAGCTCAGAGCACCCTGATCTAGCTGTAGGTGTCCCTGCTCATTGTAGGAGAGATGGATGAAGTGGCCTTTTAGAGTGTCTTCCAGTTGTAAAGGTCATCAATTCCAACTGCCCTGCAATGAACAGGGACACCTGTGTCTTAGATCAGAGTGCTCTGAGCCTTTTCTGGGAGTTTAGGATTCCAGGAGCTGGATTCGATGATCCTCATGGGTTCCTTCCAACTTGGGATATTCTTTGATTTTACATAAGAGTTATTTGAGCTGAGCACAGTGCAAGACTTAAATGTCTCAAAGAGTATATAGAGCACACAGCATATGATGGAGTTTGTGTGTGTGAGGAGACATGGGAATGTTGGGCTGGTTTTTCCAAAAAATGAAGCCCTCCCAACCCATTGATGTTTTGACACTTCTTGGCACCAGGAAGTTCTGCCATCATGTAGTCTGAACAGAAATGGATAAGTGAAGTATTATAAGCCAAAGCCAGTTAGATTTCTTACTGTGGCAGAGCACTTTTTAAATTCTGTGACACTTATCTCAAAAAGTAGGTTTAAGAGACCACAGAGATTAGCAGAAAGCTAGTCTTGGGAAACACTGTGATGGCAGTGTATGTTGGCCAGTTCTGGGTTGTGGTGTTATGTGACTTGCCAAAAGCTGCTTCATCCTGAGACTCTTGATAGCAGAGCACGGACACTCTACTATAATTACAATTTTAGTGCATTTACTAGTTAATACATACATATTCTCAGCAGAACATGTCTATAGGGTGCTCTTAACCACCTCTAATGTCACTTTTGCAAGGTTTTGCCATGAATAAAGTGGAATTACACAGGGGAGAATCAGACTCTCTTCTCTAATTGTTCCCTTAATGGCTTAGCCTAATTAAAAAAGTGTTATTAAATAATTAAAATGCACTATTTTGTAATTCTGTTGACAGTCTGAGTAGTTACTCTGCACGACTCAAAGAAAAGATTTAAAACCAGGTTGAGAGCTCTTTGATGACATATGCAGAATGTGCGAATAGTCAATAGTTCAAGCTTATCCCTTTATTTTATTTTTTATTTTTGCCATAATGCTTGAATGCATGTACATATAATCTCATGTCTCTCTTGGGAACCTGAATTTCCTCTTTTGCAGTGGTTTTTTTCCGGGAGTGTTCACACTTGATGGCTTTATATAAATCCCATGAATCACTGGATAGCCATATTTAAAACTGCCTTCAGTAACAATCAGAGGCTCTGACTTAGTAGGAAGCTTAACTTTTTTCAGCTCCTCAGACTTCATATTTTATTTATTTTTGCATGTAAGGAAAAAATGAGTTTTTCTCTGTTTCTCTAAGGGAAGAGTATATGTGTGGACTATCTACCTCTTGAACCCCTTGGTCCTACTTCTGTCCATAATGACAGAGGAGCACTTGCAAGGAGGCCATGTGTCATGGAACAGTTGGGATGGAAGGGACTTCAAAGCCAACCCAGTCACACCCTGTGCTTTGGGTAGGTCTGCCACCCAGGGCTCCATCCAACCTGGCCTTGAGTGCCTCCAGGGATGGGGCACCCACAGCTGCTCTGGGCAGCCTGTTACACAGAGCCTCACCACCCAGTGCAGACTTGAAAGACCACAGAAAGCTGCAGAAATCTGATATCAGGGATACATGTGATTGTTCGACCCTAGGACAAGAGAGACCCTGCTCTCTGCAGGGCTGCTCTCTGTGCTGTCTGTATAGCTCTGCAGATCCATGAGCGTTGTATGCATTAATGTCACGTTCCCCTAACATAAGGGAATCTTCACCATTTGACAGTCCACACAGCATGGAAGATGAGTATTTGGCCCCAGTGGGGATGAAATTCAAATCTGAAGCAATGGCTTCTTCTAAAATTTTATTTCTCCTGGTGCTTTGCTTCTGAAGTCAGCCAATAGCTGACCTCCAGCCTAAAGGCTTCTTCCACTTCCTCTTCCTCGTGCTCGGAGACACTTTCCTATCCCAAGCCAGTGACTCAGCAGTGATTACCTCCATCTTCATGCAGCTCACGAGGGGAGGGCAGGTTGGAGGAGAAACCCTGCACTCCTCCTCAGGGCCTTGGAGACAGCTGATCTCGTGCCTGGCATTGCAGCAAGGGAGGCTTCCCGCTGCCATATGTTAATCACCATTCACTATATGGGGAGATGTCACTAAGTGCTACTGCTTTTTATGTTGTTGTAGTTTTTGAGCAGGGTGGTAAAAGCAATTTGCTCTTGTCCCTCAAGTCCTGGATGAGCAGAGAGCTTTGCATTAGATTTCTGTGCATTTTCCTTATCTGCGCTGTTTATTTTGTAGGATTAATGCTGCCTGGCATAAAAAGATAGAGCTCTGTCTCTATTGTTCAGCTGTAGCTGACAATCTGGAGCAGTTTGTGCTGTGGTCACCACAATTACCAAAATATATGAATCAGTGCCTTGGTGGTGTGTGTGAGGCATTGGCTATAGCAATGAAAAACTTGCAAAATTAAAAAAAAAAAAAAAGGACATTTTTTGCACATAGGTGCTGTTGGCATAGTTGACCAAATGCTGAGTATTCCTGGTTCTGTAAGATTGGGTAGAGCCACACTGAGACACCAGAGGATCTTTGTTGGGTGCTGTGGGCATGGAATCAGCCCTTCATGTTCCTGGCTTAGAGTCCTGATTATTCTGAATGTTGCAGTAGTTTTGTGTTTTCCTTTGTCCCCACTTTTTTTTTAATTAATTAATTAATTAATTAATTTTTAGGGGAAGAGGGGGGGAGAAATGATATCACCTGGAATAGCTGTTTCTGCTGTCTCCTAAATCTACATTTTATAAAGACTTTTTTTAATTTTCTCTTGGTCTAAGGTTAAATCAACTTACCATAAGAGTCTTTGGCTTGCTTGCTCCCTTTGTATTCTATGTATGAGCTCAATCTTTTCATTAATAAACATATTTCTTCATATTGACATATCTGAGCTTTAAGTCTGCCATGCATCACCTGATTCATCTTTGCACTGAACAAGAACAAGGAATGAAAGTCCCTCAGTGATACCTCTTTGCATGGAAGAGGCTTGCTGCCTCTGCATCCATCTGTGCTTTCTCTTGCTTTCTGTCATTCTCTCTTCACATGAAAACTCCACATGCCTGCTCTGCTGGAAGCCCGCTGCAGGAATGAATTATTACATGCCTGTGGGTACTGCAGAGAGAGGAGATCCCTGCACCACCACTTCATGTTGCTGCTTTGAATGCCATTGCAGCTGTGGCCCCTTTGATTCTCTGTGGTGGATGGAAGAAATCATCATGTTGTGTTGTGAGAGACATATGGGTACTGATCAGAGCACACAAAAGCTGGGTAATACAAATGATCAGGACTAATTACATGCTCTCAGGCAGCAGAGGAACACTTCAGTCCAGGCTGACTGGACAGGAAGTCCTGGCTTTTGGAAGAAAGAGCTGTTCTGTTGTATTACTTGAGAATGGGGTGCCAGCAGGAGGGCTGCAGGCAGACTCCTGGTCCTCTACTCCCAGGCTGTTTCCATCCACATCTGTCACCTCTGCTGAGCTTCACTGCTGGTCTGTTGCTGGCTGCAGGTCCTTCCCCACATCACCTTCCACTCTTGGTGGCAAAGGATGGCATCTGGCTTGGCATACTTTGCTGCAGAATCATAGAATCAGTAAGGCTGGAAGACGTTGCTAAGATCATCTAGTCTAACCACTAGCTCATCCCTACCATGCCCATTGACCATGTCCTCAGTGCCACATCCACACATTTCTAGAACACCTCCAGGGACAATCATTCCACCACATCCCTGGGCAGCCTGTGCCACTGTAGCACCTCTCTTCATGAGAAGAAATATTTCCTTATATCCAACCTGAGCCTCCCCTGGTGCACCTTAAGGCCGTTCCCTCTTATCCTATCACTGTTACCTGGGAGAAGAGGTTGACCCCTACCTTGCCACAGCCTCCTTTCTGGTCACTGTAGAGAGTGACGAGGTCCTCCCTGAGCTTTCTGTTCTCAGACTGAACTACCCCAGGTCCCATAACTGCTCCCCATCAGACTTGTGCTGCAGACCCCTCACAGCTCTGCTGCCTTTCTCTGCTCACTCTCCAGGGCCTCCATGTCTTTCTCGCAGTGAGAGGGACAGAACTGTGCACAGTACTCAAGGTGCAGCCTCACAAGTGCGGAGTGCAGAGGGGCAGTCACCTCCCTGCTCCTGCTGGCTGCACTGTTGCTGACATAAGCCATGGTGCTGTTGGCCTTCTTGGCCTCCTGGGCACACTTCTGGCTCACATTCATCCAGCTGTCAAATATTCCCAGATCCTTTTCCTCCCCACCACGTGGGGCTGCCTGGCCCTGCCAGGGCTCAGACAGGGGTGTTTAGGGGATACCCCTACCCTTCAGGACCACAGTGGAGAAATGGTTGTCTGTATCTGGGTGAGGTCATTTGCTTTCTTACATAAATGGTTGGACTGGATGATCTTAGAGATTTTTCCAATCTTAATGATTCAATGATTCTATAAAAAATAGACGTTCTCTCTTCCTTTCTCTCTCTGACCACTTTGTTCTGCTTTCAGCTGTTTGCATTCTTCCCCTTTCTAGCTATCTTCCCTTTTGAAAGAAGAAAAAGTTGCCCCTTAAAACCTTTGCTCATAATTGACGGAGCACTCTTGGCACTAGAGCATAGAGAATGAGTGTGACTGAAGGTGAGAGGAAAACAAATGGTGTTCCTGTTCCTCTGAGAAACAAAAAAAAAAAAATTACTTTTTTTTTTTAAACTTCTTGTTTTAATAAGTTTATGCACAAAATGAAAAGGGGGAAAATAGATTAAAAACAGTAGAGTTTAATTCTGCACCAGGGAAGATCTTGGTGTCTTGCAGTCCCTGTGCATGGCGTATAATTAAACCCAAAATAGAGCAGTGAACTGAGGGAGGGTGCTGGGGTACAGGACAGGCAGGAGGGGGCAGGGTTGCTCGCTTCAGAAGCACTATCCAAAAATAAGTCCCTATTTCTTTCTCCTGCTTAGTTTGACAAATGGCCTTCGTCTCATTTCCATCCAATTTTTTGGTTTTCTCCCTTTTCATCTCCACCTGCCCCCATTCTCTGTGATGTTGCCGTGGCTACTGGATGTATTTTGGGGCATCGTGTCCCCAGCTGAGGCTGGGTCTGTCCCCAGTTGCACTGCAATGAAGGGGCCAGTGGGCTGTGGGAACTTTCTCTATATTCTGTTGTAGCTTTTTCTCTTCAGGGCAGGAGCTTTTTTTCTATTGATCCAAATATATTTTAATGCAACTCATACCTCATCCACTGCTCCCCTCACACCTCCAGCCATATATATACACATCTTCTTTAATTGTCCTGTCTTACTTAGCTTTGATTTCTCTTCTGATTTTTTTTCTTTTCTTTTCTGTTCTTTTCATTTTTCATGTGTTCTCTCTTCCTCTTCCAATTAATATTCTGTTTATTTTACTCCCATCATGTGGGGCTGGAGGGTCTTCCTGGCACGTTGTTGGCCCAAGTGCTGTGCTTCATTAGCAAATTGCAGAGCAGGAGTGGCTTCCTCTTGCATTAGAAGGTAAAGTACTTGTCCCATGGCTGGAATTACAGGCACATAAAGTGGAGAAAAAGCATGAAGCAAATAGTTGTTTTAGCAGTTGCATATAGGGTAAGAAAATTATACCCCTGATAATTTCCTGTTCCCTTGTCTTTTTCCTTTACTGGCATCTAATATTGTTTTTTCTTCCATACTTGTTATTTTATTCTCCCTTCGAGTTTTTTCTAGGGCATCATACTAATAATATAGCCACAAGGTAAAGGCCAATGGGCTTGTGAAGGAAACTGCTTTGCAAGAAAGTGAGAAATTCAGGTTAATTGGATGCAATCAGGTCAAAATTTAGTTAATCTTTGAGTGGGTGGGTGTGTTAGCACCAGGCTGTGTATGCATGCCTGGTCTGGGGGCCGATCCAGGCATATTCATTTCCAACTTTGTGTGAATGTGCACATTCCCTTGGAGACTGAGAATGATGTGCATCTGGGGAAAACAACAGGAATACAGAAGTGTCACTCTTCATGTCATAGAAGAGAAACTTCTTTCCTGCCCGGCAAGCTAACAAGGCTGCAAAATCCTAGGGCAAAGGTTTTGGTGGAGCTGTAATCTCATAAACAAGATTGAAAGAGTGAAATGGAGCATCTATCCTCAGGAAAGGACACTGCAGAGGGCAGAAGAACATTGCCTGCATGAAGGATGAGGGAAAGGAAGTTTCCCACCAATTTCTCTATTGATTCTTGTGCGTTTTGTAATTAAGGAGCAGGTTTAATTTTTCAAAGTCATCTTGTTTTATTTGATTACTGATGCACCCACTGTTGTTGAATGCCTGGATGGGAGTGGAAGATGAAGCGAGTGTTGCAATTCTGGAGGGAAAGAACTGCCAAAGACTGGGAGGGACTTCTAGTTCAACCTCCTGCTCAAAGCCATGTCAGCACTGAACTCAGGCCAGGTTGCTCAGGGCTGGGTTTTGAAAACCTCTAAGGATGAAGACTGCACTACCTCTCTTGGCAACATCTGTCATATCTTAATTATCTTCACAAGGAAAAGGTTTTTCCTCCAGTTTTCTTTAATGATCACGCTCTACTGTCTGCAGCAGTAAGGAGCTGTATTCCATCTTGTATGTACTAGGGGGCTGTATGTACTAGGAATAATGGGATATGCAGCTTCAACAAGGCTAGCTTGACACTTTTAGGGAAAAGGCAACAAAAATAACTTTTCACAATTGTTCAGTTGGAAATAGTGATGTTTTGGCATCTGCTAACTTCGACATGCTGGAAACACAGCACTCTGAGTTTCTGCTCATGGCTGAATGTGTTCTACTAGGCACACTAAAACACTGGTATCTCACTTGGTTCCATGAGGCCACTGTTATGTCTGTCTCTGACATAAGCGATCAGATTAAATGATTGCCATCCTCCAGTGGCCATAGGCCTTTCTAAATGTGGCCAAGAGTAGAAAACATCTCTGCAAAAATGCTTCTGAAACTATTTCTTTATTCAGACTCTAGTGGATTTTAGATTCCAACGTAGCGTGACAGACCTTTGCCATTCACTCTAAGGGCTATTGTAAGCATGTGGCTCTCCTAACCTGTATGGCATGACATGACCGATGAGCTATGGACTTCTGAAAATACAACTTGAAGTAGCTGTTCAAAAGATGTTTTAGTACCAGTGCTGATTTTGTTCATCAATGGAAGTAAAAAATATTATGGGCTAGAATTATTCACTTCTGCATCATTGTGTGTAAGTAGCTAAAGCTTGATATTAATAAATTACAGGGCATTTCCTAATCAGTTTGAGTATTGGAAAATATAGTGGAAACTCGGCAAGAGGAATTACAGACATATTGTAAGGAGAAGCCATTTAGAATTGCAAGCTGAGTACCCTTTCTTCTGAATTCGGTTGTAAATCACTCATGATTAGTGTCTGTGGGAGGATACTAGAAAATGGAGATTAAGAAAATTCCTAGGAAGCTGGAAAAGCACTATCCTGATATGGTCTGAGTAGTGGAAAGGTTAAGTCACAGCTTGAACCAGTGATTGACCACCTGGTGGGAAGGCAGGCCCAACCCAGGGAGCTCAGAGGCAAGCAATGCACCTGAGTAACTGGAAGGAGCAGAGACAGAATTCATCCTTTCCCAGACCTCATTTAAGGGTTGGCAGTAGAGGTAAGGGTATCTTTTTGGAGATCCCTGTGTGCCTGAGTTTTTCTGAGGGTAAGTAGATGCTTTCTTTATTTCTGAACCAATGGCTGTTGCATTTGGCAAATCTTCACTTGATGTGGCCTAGGGCCTTGTTATTCTGCTGTTGTTGCTGTGTTTTCTATTGCGTTACTACCTGTAATGCTTCAAAGCTCAGACGTAGGACTTGCTGAAGCTGCTCATTCTTCATTCATTCCTGGGAGAATCTCTACTGAAGGCAGGGACTGCCTCTACTACTGTATCAAGAGGAATGGCTTCACTGACAAATTAGGTAGAACAACTGGAGACCAATGAACAGTATGAATGTGCTTGTGCTTCTTATTGGAATCTGGAAATTGGAGAGTGGGGATTTGTTGAAGGGAGTTACTGTACGTTGGGCTTCACCTCATGGTAGGAAGTGGTTGGAGATGAACAGTTCATACACTGTCAGCAATGTGAGGTATATGACCTTTCTTGGCTTTGTGACAGCTGTCTGGTGTAGTTAGTTGAGTTAGGAGCTTGGAGTTTGTCCATTGTGTTGTAAAGCAAGCTCCTGTCAGGTACATAAGGGATTGTAATGGGCTTTAAGAGAGGATGTAAACTAAGGTTGGCTAGGAGAGTGGCAGACTCCTGGTATCAGAGCTGCTTTGGTATCACCTTCCAGAGTGGAAAGCACTGGTGTTGAATGCAAGGAGAGGAAGATCTTGGAAGCAGAGCTCTGGATGCAGAGGATAATGAGCTGCAGGAGGTAGGGCCAATAGGTGCCGAGCATGTTCTCTGTCACTGTAGATTTCCTGCTTTCTACCCTTTTGATACACGGTTTGGTGGGTGCTCTTTGAGCCAGGAGTGAGGTGATATCCTAAGGAGGCTGACAAGCGGGCTTACATGATGCTGTATCAGTCTGCATACCTTTTATCCTGCAGCTATGTCAAGGAAGCTCACAGCCCCTGGTAGAGGGACTTTAAAACATCTTTATCTGTGGCTTGCTAAATGCTTGTGATTAGTTTTAATTCCAGCTATTTTCAGTGATTAGAGCACTGCTTTTCCTGCATGGCCTTGTGCTTTTTGATTAGCCAAAGCAAACCCATGTGCTCCAAAATCCCTTCCTTTATCCAAATGGAGGACAGCTTTATCATTTCTGCCACAGCTTCTCTTGGATACACAGAACAGGAGCCAGTAGCTGGCAATGCTGACAGCTGATGGAGCCCGTGCTGCTGCAGGCAGTTTCCAAGGCATGGGAAAGGAGGGCTAGAGACCCTTTTTGCAATATATGTCTCTTTTGCTCATTAGCAAGCATGACTTGGGATGATGGTGACTGAGGACTTGTGATGCACAAATGCTGTCCACTGAGAGAGTCTCTCTGGGTCACTTGTTAAAATGACATACGCAGTGTCACATGGCAGTGCCATGGCAGCCTCCTCCATCAACCTGGTCCTGATGCCTTCAGACCCCCCTCCTTGCTGTCCCTGTAGATGCCTTCTCCACTCTTTTCTCTGTAAGCACTGATTTCCAGATAAGTGGTACAATATCATCGTATTTTGTGCGCTATCTGCTGCTCTAGCCATATTCTCTGAACACAATAGCACAAATTACTTTACATAACAGAAGTAGGGAATTTAATAATAGCAACAGTGGAGGGAAGGGGGAAATCAACCACTGGAAAAACAAGAGATGTTTCCAGCTATGAGGTTTTAATATTCATTTGAGCTAAATTCAATGCAAGATTGATTCCTGCAGGCTGGTACTGAAATACCTTGGCAAGGAGTGGTGTATGGGGAATTGAGATGACTGGTTTTCCTGAAATGCAGTGGAGAAGGTAGGAACGTGGGGTAAGAATATAGGCCAGACTGGTACAGCACCAACAAGAGCTGCTAGTGCATCACCTCCTAAACTGTGTAGTATGATCATGCTCATTGCAGTGTATTGCCCAGCTTCCCCGTGCCTGATCTCTTTCCTTTCGGAAATGATGACCAAATGCTGTATATGATATTCAGGGTGTGATCCCTTCCCTGAATTATAGCGGACTCAGCACTGTCTTTGTGTCACTTTATCCCATTCCTTCTGTGTTCTGACATCGTGGTTGGGTTTTCTGGCACAGCTGCACAGTGAGCTGAGCTCAGCATTCAGCTGTTCCTTTTGCCATTTCAATTCCTTTCTTTGCCTAACACAGTTATTTTGTAAATCTGAAAGATATGTGAATAATGTGCATTTTTCTCCTCTTTAGAGGTATTATTTGCATTTACTCACATTGAATAACTTATTATCACATTGTCTATTTGCTTAAATCTCTCTTAAGTTTCTCCCTTCTTCTGGGTTTGGCTACCTCACAGACAACTTGGAATTGCCTGTGACTTTGCTACTTGCTGATTTCCAAAGAGAGTGTGTTTAAACAATGTGGCAACATAGAGATGAAACTGTATCCATCACAAAAAGAATTTACTACCATAGTAAGGATTTGAAGTCTATGGGGTGTATATATTGATCAGTTTCATTCACCAGCTTGTCATGTTTGAAAATATTCTGTGGGTCTGGTAGGGAATGATTTTCTTCAGTGCTTGCATATATATATATATATATATATTAAAAAAAAAAAAAAAAGCCTAGAATTCTATAGCTTGTTACAGTGTGTTCTTTTGGGTGTCATAGTACTATCCATTTAAAGGTAATTTTATCCCATTTTCTGGGCCTGAATTGAAAACTCTCTTGTCTGTGCTCTCTAGGTTGGAAAGTATCCAGAGAGCCAAATGTGCAGTGTGGCCTTTGCTACACGTTAATTCTCAGTTTGGATGTTATTCAGACTGAATTTGTAAGCAATGGAGTTACCTCATGATGTAAGTTATCTGGAGATCTGTCTATGCAGTATTAGGATTGGAATTAGATAATCGTCAAGACCCCTTCCAACCCAAATGATTCTATGTAGAAGCAGCATCTTAGGGTGTATTTTTTGTTTTTTTATTTTTTGCTTATTTTTAAGCAATATTAGTTTGTTCCTGAGCCTCTTTTCTTGGCTCTTTAATCTTCAACAGTAGTGTATCACTCTGAGTGCTGAAAAGACCGAAAAGAATCTAGGGCCGAAACTGTAATTTGGGGAGATGTTTAACTCCTTTTAAATGAATTGAAGATTTATAGAGCTATTGAAATTCAAGAAACATGATAGTTTTTCCTTGTACAGTGTGAACAGCAGGTGATATTGGGGTCATGCTGAAGTTGAGTGGGACTTGAGGCAAAGTAGGGAAATAGGTCAAGATGAGAGGAAATGAAAGTGTGGATGAAGGTTGTAGTGAAGGGAGACTCAGGGAAACTGTGCCAGTGATTAATAAGGCTCCTCTGCTAAACAGCATTTCCCATCTGTACATCTGAAAGCAGCTCAGATATGCAGCATGTGCTTAGAGAGTCCTACAGGTAATAAAGGGATGTAAGTTAGGCACAAAGTTACAAATGGATGCATCAGGGAAGTTCAGCATGATCTTGGGCTGACTTATTAGCGTTATGCTATTGATATTTTTAGCTATCTTTTCCTAAGGGGAAAAAGTGCAGTGATTGATGCCCTCTGGTAAAACCTGTTGGCCATCTTCATTCTCATAACCTGTGGTAGGTGGAGGAAGAAGGATGGGAAAAATCAGGACCACATCCATTCTTCTTGGTGCAGCACAGGGGCAGAAATGGTGCTTGCAGCTTGCTGGGCTGGTAGGGCATGGCATGATGAGTGAGGCATAACAGAGGGAGTAGGGGATGGATGTAGACTAGAGAGTGGGTAAAGAGTTGAAGAACGTAGGAAGTCAAACATTGTGATGCAACATGGTGTGTGGAGCTTCTTGTCCAAGTGCAGAACAAAACATCACTCTGTAGACCTGAAACAATATGCCATTTTTTTCCTATGGGACTAGAATCTTTACACTGAGTACTACTCTAAGCTCAGGGATGATTCGGGGAAGGGAGAAAGAGTGAAAAAGGGAAAAAATGCTAAAGTGACATGAGAGATTGAGGAATTTTCATCAGGAAAGATTAAAAGTACCAACTGTGAATTGTTTGACTTAGCAACAACTCAGGGGAGAGCCTGGAAGGAATTGCTAAGAACAGGAAGTTTCTGTCCTGGGGAGGGAAAGTATTTAAGACTGTAAGAAATAGTAGAAAGCTGCAGGCTTATGAAGGAGGAAAGGGACAAAATATTTTGAATATTCAAAAGAGCTTTGTGCCTGTGAAGTTGTTAAGCTGATGAATGCCCCATGGCCTGTGACACTTGCAACCTATCTCTAAATGAACCAGGAACAGCGTTGCTAGGATCCTTCTGGTAGGAGCCTAGAAAAACGCCTGACTGCTGAGTATTGCTTCTGTCACTGCTGACTCCTATGTTCCCAGGGAAAAAAGCATCATCTCAAGCACAAAATTAAGAAGGAATATGGCAGTTATCCAACACTCAGGTTGGAAGCCCTGGTGTGAGCTTTGGCTGTAGCCAGGAAATAAATACTTCACCTCATTGCTGCCTTCTAGTACTTGAAGGGAGCTTATAAGTAGAGGGAGGATGGACTTTTTATGTGGTCTGGTAGTGATAGGACAAGGGAGATGGCTTTAAACGAAGAGGGGAGATTTAGATGTTAGGAAGAAGTTTTCTAGACAGAGGGTGGTGAGGCACTGGCACAGGCTGCCTGGAGAAGCTATGGTGCCCCATCCTTGGAGGTTCAAGGCCAGGTTGGGTGGTGCCATGGGCAGCTTGAGCTGCTGGGTGGCAGCCCTGCCCATGGCAAGGAGCTGGGGCTCAGTAACCTTTGAGGTCCCCTCCAACCCAACCATTCTGTGAGTCTGTTAAATGAGTATGCTGGATTTAACTGGGTGCAAATCATCAGGATTGACAAGCTGAAGTACCCCCAGGAGTGATGGCAGCAGTTTCCAGGTGTTGCTGTAATCCAGAAGGGACCACTTATGGTTCCTTTTTAAATAAAGGTGACCAGAAGGCCACAGTAGGCAAGAGCACATTTGAAAATAGTGCTAGAGAAAGGAGCTGCCGTATCACAAACAAGAAGAAACCAGGCAGGAGCAAGAGATGTCAACCTGAATTCCAGGAGGACACAGTAGCTCAATATTTAAGGCTCTGCTAAGGTCAAAGAGAGAGCCAAGAGAAAAGCTCATGGTTTGCAGAAGATGAGATCATTAACTATCCCAAGCAGCTTCAATGCTGTGGCTCTGTAAGAGCCTGATCTAAAAACAGGCCAGGTCTGTGCTGCAGTGCAAGTGGAATTTTTTTCCTTGCTTTTCTGAGAAGAGGGAAGATGGCCAAACGAGAATGTGTCAGGACAAAGGTGGGGATGCGCAGGATTTGTGAGTAGTGGTATCTTCTAGCAAGGTTGTGGGAGAGTGATGGAGAAGAAGAAATTAAGTGTTCTAACTGGGGGGCAGTAGAGCTGGGAGGGGATGGAGGGAGTGGGAAGGAGTGCAAAAGGAACAAGACATGAGGAAGGTCCTCAGGGATGTGAGAAGGAATAAACAATACTCTGGGAGGAGTGAAAGGCAGTGGCAGACAGGGACCAGATTGCTGAGATTTAGGATGATCTCACTTTGAAAGGCAATGACACATGCTGCTCATAATGCATGTGTGGAAGCTGCAATCCTGCATGCACATGCTTTTTCAATGATAAGGAAATGAGTAGCAAATTAATTAGGAATTGGGAGTGTTGTTTAGATTGGCTGGCAATCCATAAAGAGAATATGGTCAAGTGCCATGACTGAAAAGGAGCTTGGAGCTCAGAGAGTGCCTGGGTACTTGGCATGTTGGCAAACTGAGCTGGATAAAACTGCAAAAAAAAATTTGGCTGGCAAAGCAATGTACTTATCCTGAAACTGGCTTGTGTCACTGCAGCTTTCCAGACCTATACAGTCTTGTAGCTGTGTCTTCCCTGGACCCTGAGCAAAGAAAATTCTCCTCTATTTGTCTATATTGAAGGAATGGATGAGAAGAGGATGAGAATATTAAGCATCTCCGGCGAGTCTGAATTGCTGTTCTGACTTTTGACAGTGACTGGTGTGGAAGGTGACAGCTGTCCGAAAGTGTCCCTTCCATTTGGGGTATTAACTAGCATGAATCCAGCTTGGATGAAAGGGGAGTGGCTGGGTTGGGCTTGGTTGATGTTCAGCTGCTGATGGACTGACAGGGAGTACTTCCCAGGAAGGCATCTAGACCTTGCTGCAGGCCATGTGGATTAATCCATGGGACTGTACATTAAAGGTTGGTTACGTGCTGGGGCTTTGAGCCTCTATAGTGATAACTCTGGTTTATGGTTTTACTTTTGTATGAATTTCTTGGTCCCACATTGCCTGTTGTGGGATTCTGGTCCTGTATTGAGAGTGCAGAAGTTCCTGGTAAGCTGTGCTGCTTAATACACTTCTGCCATTGTTCCTGTCCAGAGAAGCTCAGGACTGAAAGGGAGGGATGGCTGGAATTGCCTCAACCAGCACCCTGCAATCATCAGCCGCTATGTTATTAAGTCCAGAATGGGCCACTGGGAATGTACTCTCACATCAGAGGTTGTGAAATATTTCTCTGCTCTATGCAGCAGATGGGGGACCTATATAATGGCAGATCAAAATGATTGGATGATGATACCATGGTGACAGTCCTGGCAGGAATCAAAGGTAATGCTGATGTGATCGGTGCTTGCAGCAAAGAATGCTTCCTTAGTAAAAGGGCCCAGGGAGGTTGCGGAGTCTCCTTATCTGGTGTATTCAAGACCTATCTGGACACTTTCCCATGTGACCTACCGCAGGAAGCTTGCTTTAGCAGGGATTTGGACTAGATGATCCCCAGACGTCCTTTCCAACCCCCTCAATTCTCTGTCTGAGTGAAACAGTACTGAGCTTCCTTCTGTTTTCCTGGAAGAGAGCATTCCTAGGCTAACGATTACTTGTCTCTGAACTCCTTGAGTTCTGCACATTCCATTACAGCCCAAAGTGGCCAGCTCTGCCTGGTAAGTGTAGTCCTGCAGCTTGAGAGACTTACTTTGATGTACTCAGCTGAGAAGTGTGAGCTGGACATGAGAACCCATCTCTCTTGCACGGGTTGTTGCAGCTGGAGATGCTACCAGATCATAGAGGTCTTTTCCAACCTTAATGATTCTAAGATACCTGGTCCAACCATCAGCCCATCCCCACCATGCCCACTGACTGTGTCCTCAGTGCCACATCCACACAGTTCTGGAACATCTCCAGGGACAGTGACTCCACCACCTCCCTGGGCAGCCTGTGCCAATGTATCACCACTCCAGAGAAGAAATTCTTCCTAATATCCAACCTGAACCTCCCCTGGTGTGCCTTGAGGCCATTCCCTCTCATCCTCTTGCTGTTACCTGGAAGAGAAGGCCAACCCCTGACCTTGCCACAACCAGCTGCCCCTTGCGGCTCTGCTGCTGTTTCTCTGGATATGCTCCAGGGTCTCCGTGTCTTTCTTGTAGTGAGGGGCCCAGAACTGAACACTTGAGGGGCAGCCTCGCAGTGCTGAGTACAGAGGGACTGTCACCTCCCTGATCTTGCTGGCTGCACTTTTCTGATATGAGCAAGGATGGCACTGGCCTTCTTGGTCACCTGGGCATACTGAGATGACTTAGAATAGCTTTAGTGTAGGCTTTCCAAGATAATCACTTTGTTTTTATTGACGTGGTGTCACTTATTGATGTGTTTGCCATCTGCCTTTCTTAGTTAAGTCTCACTCTGGTACCCAAGAGCCTTCTCTTGTCTTGAGAGGCTGTTTTGACCTACCTAAAATAACTTGTACCTTCTGCAGATCCTGTGACCCAACCAAGAACTCCCTTCCCACATCACATATATTATTCAAACCATCTGCACAGCACTTGCTTCTTTTGCTCTCAACCAGTGTCCTTCGGAATGAGTCTCTTGTGCTGTAAACACTTTCCTAAAACCCAGTGTCACTCATGTATCTCCTTGCTCAGTGCCTCCCCCTCAGATGCTGCACTTAATTATCTTGTGAACCCTATTACTTTAAGGCTCAGCTATTGTCACTTTGTGAATTAGTTCCTGTGTGCTACTGAAAATGAAGTCAGGAATAGCTGCTTTTTCTTGTGGGTGCTGGAATTAGTTGTTCCAAGAAGCAATTGCTTATAGCACTGAGAAACTGTTGTGTTCCTTACAGGTGGATTTCCCCATTTTCATTTTGTCAGATTTTGCCACTGCTCCTTGCAAAACTGCACACCCAGTTGTCTTTTATCTGCCCTAATGATAACTGTGCAGTGTGGGATTATGGAGATATTACAATTCCTGACGTTGTGAATCTGCACAGAGGAGATGATATTCTCTGCACTTACAATTTTCCCCCATAAGAGTTCTAAGGTTTCTCAGCTAACTCCTCAGAGGTAGTTAAAAGACTTCATTATTCCTCCAACCCTTTGGTTTAATCCCACTTCTCTCTATGACTTACAGCCAGGTATTATAATATCCAATTTGCTTTTTAGCGTTCCACCAAGTTTCTGTCATTCATAGTGTATTAGTCATCATCTATCACCAGGATTTCTAGTTCTCCTTAAAATCAGCCTATTTTGAAATGTTTGAAGCCAGGCTTGGTGAGGGGAGGAAAAGAAAAAGCCAGTAGTAGAAATATTAATGCCTAACCTTCCTCCCTGATTTAAGAGTCTATGTAAGATACAGCTTGATATGTCTCTCCTGCTCCTGTCTCCACTGAGGCTGCGTGAGTTGCTGAGGGAATGTGATTTCTGGGCTTGCATTTGCCTGCTAACAGATTTACATTTTGATGTGCTGTAATGAAAGCAAGTGAACTGGAAGCAGGTGTGTGAGGCAGGATATAAAGCAATTCCCCTTTCTCCTGCTTGAACCTGGTAGGTTAGAGGGGCTGAGAGCTGCAGACTTTGCATCCCTATAAGTGAGAGGTGCTCTGTGTGTGCCATTGCTGTGGCTTCCCACATTTTAGTGTGGCCATAACACAAACTGAGTTACTTGGGCTGTCCTTAGGCTGGGCTTCCCTGCTATTCCAGCTCATGTAGCATGTGGATCCCAAGCATGCATCAGCCCCAGTGCTTATCCATGGGGTGCTGAAAGCAAGCTGTGTTCGTGCAGGGCTGCCATGGGGTGTAGGAAATCAAAGTGCCTTCTCCTGTCCCATCCTATTATGCCCCCTCATACATTTCAGGCTGGTCCTTCCTTGGAGAAGATATGAGATAACTTCCTCTGTTGGAGTCTTGGGGTTGGCCATGGACTATAGGCTGTGGGATTATGCCAGTCCTCTTCCTGTAGGGCTCTGTGGGGAACGGCTGATGGAGTCTCCTGCAGATTAATCTAGTTAAACTGTCCTTCACAGGGCACATAATCTTGTGTCAGCATTCATGGGCTTAGACCTACTGACGAAAGCTCATCTGCAGCCAGCTGTGAGCTGGGTAAATAGGGCACATACTGCTAAATGTAGTGGTTTTCTGCATTCTGAAATACACTGGGAGCCAGAAAGGAGACCAGTGGAGAAAAGGGCCAAACTTGGTTGTGCAAGTCTGTCCATTTATGCATCGGGTGCATGGTGGGGACAGCATGAGTTCCCATTGGTGCTTCTGGAGATGTTTGCCCTGAAAAAGGCTTCAACTAGAAACTGCAGATTTGGTGAAATCAGCACACGTTAATTGTTATCCCCTGGAAATAACATGCTTGTTTTAATCAACTCAGTGTGTTTCCTTTTGTTTTTATATGGTAATAGTCAGTGTGGCATAGGCAATAGTCAAAACCTTTAGGTCAAAACTACGTATTTTGCTTTGACTTGTCTGAATTAAATTTTTGTGTATATCATTTCAGGCCGTTGCAAATTAGGAAGACACAAGCCTATGGCACATGGCACGGCATCTGACTTCTGAGCGCCTATTAGGAGTCCACAGCCTTAATGCAAATGCTCAATACAGTTCAGTTTGTTTCCTTTTTTAATAGAGTTCAGTTCTCATGATGGCTGTGAGGCTGACAGCTCAGAAGAAGGAGCCTTAATGTGTTTGTTCAACTCTCATCCTTAAAGCTTGATATGTCCTGGCAACCCCTCTTCCATTTCTGAAGCTATCTTTTCTGTTATTTCAAGGCTTGTGGAGTTTTCTAGGTGGGCATGAACAGCATCCACCAAAGCATGCACAACCTGAGCTATGAGGTTGGATTGCATTATTGTTATGGGTCCCTTCCAATTCAGGATATTCTATGATTCTCTGAGGTGGCTAGCGGGGTTTGCGATGCAGCCCATGTCTTCTCTCATGTTGCTGGCTCCACATCCAGACCTCACAGAGGCTCAGGCTGCCTGTGACAGCACCTCCAGACTGCATAAATGAGGAGTCAGAGTGTGGCTAGGGGTACAGATCCTGAGAAGACACAGCAGCTTGTTGTGACTGCCAGGGAGGCAGGAAGGGTGATAATCAAACCTCTTCTTCTCAGATGTTTCTTCTGCTCTCAGACTATTTGGTATAGGGGTCTGCCTGTAGGCTCTTGATGTCTTTGCTGTTTCATAGAGAGAACAGGTGAGTTAGTGGGGAACCATGTGAAGGCCATATCTGGGGGCTGGCCTCTTCTCCCAGATAACAGTGATCAGATGAAAGGGAACAGACTCAAGATGCACCAGAGGAGGTTCAGGTTGGATATTAGGAAGAATTCTTTCTCTTAGAAAGAGCGGTGCTGCAGTGGCACAGGCTGCCCAGGGAGGTGGTGGAGTCACCGTCCCTGAAGATGTTCCAGAACTGTGTGGATGTGGCACTGCAGGTGTGGTCAGTGGGCATGGTAGGGATGCGCTAATGGTTGGACCAGGTGATCTTAGAGGTCTTTCCCACTCTTAATGATTCTATGATCCATGAAGGATATTACACTGCTACTTTCCCCCTCCATTAATCTAGCATGATGGAACTAGAGGACCTTAAATGTCCCTTTCAACCCAAACCATTTTGTAAGGAGGTGAGAAACAGGACGAAATATGCCAATGGCACAAGAAAACATGTTGCTGGAGATCTCAGTGGCCAGGGCTTGTTTCCATAGAGCATCACCTATTCCAACCCTGCTCCTTTGAACTTCTTGGTGTTGCAGGGGGTAGCTGGGGTGACGTGAAGAACAAGTTCCCTCCTGGAGCTGGAGCAATGTGGGGAGAGGTACAAGTAATGGAAATTGAAATGCAAATTCTTCTTCTGAGTGCAGAAAAGGCCCCCATAAATCAGGAGTGACAGGAACACAAAGACACCATCAGGATGCATTTGCACAATCAGGAGATGTTTCATATATCAGAGAGAACCAAGGCACAGCCTCCGCTCCTGAAATAAACCAAATCCGTTTTATTTTTTTTCCTCACTGGTGAAGCAGCCCCTGAAGCTCCTTGTTTAAAGAGCAACAGAAAGCAGAAAGGAGATTTGTGTTAAATTTTACTCACAGGCGACATGTTTTCCTAATTCAGACAGGAAAACAGTTGTTTTAAAGGGTCAGCAAAAACCAAACAATTCCTCCCTCTTTACACATTCACCAGTATGATAAGGATCTGCTTTTTTTTTCCTCCTCTTTTTATTAAGATTTGATCATCTGCAAATAAATGGTACCACAGCGAGAGACTTCATAATATAATTATGTAGTCTAGAAACAGCAGCCTCATGGTGAAGACAGCAGAAATGCCTTTTGCAGAGATGCTGCCTGCAGCACAAGGGGACTGGCAGCACAGACACCTTTTCTAACATTGCAACTATATCCACAACCAAACATTTTGCCAGTCTGTGCATAGGGCTGAGCCAGCTGGAGGTGCTGCTGGAAAGCGATTAAGTTTTAATCAGAAATTAGAAGTGGCAGAGCTGAGTGAATGAATTGGGCCTTGTGAACCCTACCTTGGATTTTAGCTTGCTCTCCATCATGTTGTCACAAGCACCAAATTCATTCAGCTTTCAGTTTCTAGCAACAGATCACCCTCCTGTGTCTTGCTGTCTTAGAGTTGGGAAAGGGCTTTCAAGCTTACCAGCTGGCTTCCCTACTACAGAGCACATGCTGGAGGTTTCTCTGTTCCCATTTAAAAATGGGAGCTGCCTTGGGTGTGAGATCATTACTCCATACCTACTTACAGGCAGCTTTTTGTGCAGTCGTCAGTGTGTCATCAGAGCCAGGTTGAGGAACTCCAAAGCTGTTTTTGCATTTCAGAAAATGTGATTCATGTATGTTGTGCAAGTGACCTAGTAGACTGACTAACAAACTGGAGGAGATCTTTTGACTGGAGCTCTGTGGCCTTGCTTGTATGTAGCACTGGTTAAGAGGCTACAATGACAAGAATGTTCTCCACCTTGCCCTGCTCCTGGAGGCTTCTCAACATCAAGAAGGGCTGAGAAGGACAAGTGTCCCTCTGCTACAGCAGTACTCAGACTGCGAATTGAGACACACAAGGTGCTGGAGAGCCCTGTTGACTGATGGATTTACAGGCTAGTGTTATTCAGGTGCAAAGAGATGGCCCTTTTTGGAAAAAGAAAACCCATCGTGATAAGCACTAGAAATGTCTCAGTTGATATTCCGTTAGACTGAGCCACCATCCTCTGCTATTCTGGCTGCAGAAATGGAATTAAGCAGATGAGCTTTATTGACATGATTTGGAATGGATTAAAACTTACAATTGAGTTATACAGGTTCTGTGTTAATAAAAGCCTTCCATCAAGCCACCACGTGCTCCAGTGCACATTAGAAAGCAGCTGCGTGAAGAAGGGTTCGGGGAATTCAGATTTTTCCTGCAGCTGTTTTTTCCATCGCTGCCAGGCAGGGTCAGGTGTGTAATTTGCCATCAGAATCATTTTAATGGGGCTGGAAAGAGCCATCAGCCTTTTAACAACATGATCCATGATGACTTCTACAGTGCTTAACTGCTTTATTATTTCAGTGTTTTGAGCCATTTCGGAACTGTAGAGGAACCAGAAGCACTGCTAAAAAGTGGGAAGCTTAAAAATGGGAAGGTCCTTTCCATGGGAGGCCAATGCTTGCTCCTTGGATAAGATTCCAGACTTGCTGTGTTTCCTAGGGGATGTGTGTGTCTCATGTGTTCTTGCTCCATGTCTCACCAACCTGGTGGTGGGGCCATTTGTAGGATCACTGATGTGAACCAAGAAGTGAAAGCCCAACATATTGCCACAAAGTGGATCTAGAGGTTGGAAGATAGCTCCACTCTTCCCCTTTAAGCATGCAAATAAATGTATATTTCACATCCCTGCTGTTAAACCTCCCGAAAGAGCACATCTATGCTGCTCCCTCTTTACGTATCATGCAACATAGTGTGGGTATCTGAAACTTCCCCCTGACTAATAGAGCCTTTGAAATTAGGGATATGTTGGCCAAGATTTGATGGGACCTAGAAAGCTGAGATGGAAGTGTAGCCCCACATCAAATTGTGAAGGGCTTCCCTGTGCTTGGACACATTCTGTGTCTTGGTATCATGCTCTAAAAGGCAGTTGTTTTGCTCGGGAGCTTGTCTGCAGTGCCTTCAGGGCTTTGTTGACTTCAGTGGGTTTATTTCAGACCTTGATGGTGACAGACATGAGGGAAGATGCTAAAGGATCGCTCACAGCAGTTCTTTCTGCAGGGCATAGGGTTTTGTTGCAAGGAGGGATAGAGAATAATGAGCTCTTTTATTTCCTTGTTTTAAAATTAGGGTTTATCAAAGAAACTATAAGAATTCTCAAGCATGGAGTGAGGAAGACTGTGTCCACTCATATCTGACTAGCTTAAAAATAGAGGACTTTGACCATCTTCAGAAAAAATCCACTGCATCAAATATGTTAACAAAAAGCCTGGATATGCTAGGTGAGGAAATGACACTAGACCAACTATCAAAATGCCTGAGCGTATGCACCTCTCCCATGACAGCCCTGTATCAGTCCCATGCATGTGGCCTATATCATTCTATATGTTATGAACACATAGGCTGCTGCTTGACAGCCTTCCAAAGGGAGCATGCCAATATCGGGGCCAACAAAAGTCTATCATTTATGTTTTTTTTATGCATCCTCAAACCAAACCCTGAAAGGCAGCATCTGGGAAGCTGAAAGGAGGGCTGTGAGATGTCTGACTGCTGATGGGGGAGGAAGGGATCAGGCTTTCAAGATAGGGAAAGCAGAAAGCTTTGTAAATGACAGTGCAGCCCAGGATGGTGATTGTCACTTGGAGATCTGTGGCTCTGTAAGGCTGGGAAGTATGTTTGAAGGGTCACTAGAACTAATTACACTGGAAAAATGAAGCAGAGCTGAGACAAAAAAGGAAATGATAATAAGGGGCACTGTGCAGAAAATATTGGTGAAAGCATGCGGTTCTTCCTCCTTTGTGATTTGTAATGCTTGCCCTGCTGGCAGTCACGGTGGCAGCTGCTGGGAAGAGCACGGGGCAGGGAAGCAGGAAGGGATGCCTTATCAGACTGATGCAGCACACGGGGCTGGTGCGTGTAGCTGCCACCAGTGCTGGCACAACGTGGCTGCCTGCCTGGCCAGGATCCATCTGCCCATGGGGACATGGGACCTTGGCCACCTGGTCCTTGGCTGGCAATTTGTCATCCTTCCCAGTGGTGGAGGGGTGGGAGTGGGTCTGGCAGCAGGGACAGGCTGTTCTTTCTGGGAAAGTGATGGGAGCTCATTTGCGCTCATTTTTCAAGATTTACAGCAGGTTCATGGTGGCTGGCTCTTCCAGGCATGCTTGCTCTGTCTTTAGTATCCTGACCTAATCTCTGTCTTCTCTTTTCCTTCCTCACTGTCTTAAATCACATGAAACCTTTTTAAGTACAGTGAACCCAAGTGGATTCTCAGAATGTGGCCGAGAGGAGCTAGGCTGCATGGATGTGGAGGGAGAAATGCCTATTATCACTTTCCTGCTGTAGGGATGGGCTTGGAAACCTCTTTTCTAAAAAATGGGTGATGCAAAGGTGTTTTCTTCAGAGGAGGTGCTATGGCAGGAGCCTGCCTTCTCTTTCTCCTTAAAAAGCAGTGGCTGCAGCCAGTAGAGGAAAAATATTTTGGTCCTTTACCTGACTCAGGCCAAAATAGACATCCTTTCTGTGCAGCTCAGCATCCCTTAGGACCAGACATGGGAAGCAAAGCCTACCCTCATTGCAAAATGAGTGGATACTGGAGGCTCTGGTCACTGCAATGATGTGACCCTCAAACCTCTTTCTTAGTTGTGGGCTTCCAAGAAAACCAGTATTTTCTGCGTTCTTCTCATGTCCTTGTTCAAATCCTATCATCACTCAGTTGCTACAGGTAAGCTGAAGCATAGCAAGTCAAGGGCTATGGTGTACTACTCTTGGATAAACACATGTGGGTAATTAGCAAAGTATTAGGTGTCCAGCTGGAGGAAGGGACTCTTTCATCTGTCTCCCATACACGATTTTTGATTGGAGATAAGGAAGAAGTTGTTTGGTTTTTTTTGTTTAGTTTTTTTTTAATTTCTTACAGTTAGTGTGGCAAAGCACTGAAGCAGGTTGTTCAGAGCCTGGTCCAGCCTGACCTTGAATGTCTCCAGAGATGGAACATCCACTACCACTCTGGGAACTTCTTCCATGTGTCTGCTTATTGCATGGTTGTTGGACTAGATGACCTTCAAAGGCCTCTTTTTCAACTCAAATGATTCCATTATTTTTTTCCCCCTCTGAAGCACCTCTGTGCATCAGCTTGTTGGTGATGATGGGGATGCATTTTGTATTGCTTTGCATCTGCAGTGATTTCCTAGCCAAGAGACATTCTGGGTTTGAGAAGCATTGGCTTGTGCAGCAGCACAGGCAACTCCTAATTTTGATCTGATACCTGCTATGTTGTTCACATAAGCTGAGTTCACTGTATTGTGTAAAATGGGCTATGGGGAGGGGAGATAATTCTGTTGTCTGCCATGCAGATAGCTGGATGTGTGATGAACACAAGGTCTGTAAGATAATTTGCAAACTAGATACATGGTTGTCAAATCCCATGAGGTACATAAGCACATTAGAATCAGCTGTGGAGGAGCCTATGGTCACGGTGCATTTTGGTATCAGTGATATAAGAATGTGCAGTAACAAACTAGGAGTAGATTACTAGAAAGAAAGTCTAAAGCTAAAATTTCTATGGTCATCTTTTTTAATTCACTGCTGGCTTCATGTTTGATCACATCTGAATAGTTACTCTCTGATGAATGAAAAGATCATGTAGATAAAAACCGAGCTTTGTTAGTCAGTGCTAGAACTTTTTATGAAAGGATGTGCTGCATGTAAGAGGTGGGAGAACAAGTTTGCAGCAGGTGATGAGTCTGCTAACAGCAGGTATCTTGAGTCTGGTAGCTGGTGTGTTATCTCACAGAGCAGCGTATGATGAGCCCTTGGTAGGGATGCAGTGAGCCTAAAGCATCTGTTTAAATGTGTGAAGAATCTATTTATCACAGGTAGCTGGCCACTGGCACCCACTCAACAGTCCTGTCCCTGCTTGCTCACTGGGCTGGGGTATCAGTAACCTGTGGTTTCCTGTAAAAAGTTGAAGCAATACAATTTACAGTGGTAATCTTTTGACCCAGTGGAGTTCATGAAATCACAGACTGCTTGAGTTGGAGGGGGCCTCAAAGGTTACTGAGTCCCAGCCCCCTGCCATGGGCAGGGCTGCCCCCCACTAGCTCAGGCTGCCCGAGACCCCATCCAGTCTAGCCTTCAGTGCCTCCAGGGGTGGGGCACCACAGATTCTCTGGGCATCTTGTGCCAATACCTCACCACCGTCTGAGTAAAGAATTTCTTCCAAACATCTAACCTAAATCTCACCTCTTTTAGTCTGAAGCCATTCCCCCTATCACTATTATCACTGTTTCAGTGGTGAAATGACCACAGCACGTGGCAGACTTGCCTGTGGGCCTTTGCAGGCTGGTCATGACTCACCTCAGCCCCATCCTATGGGACAAGAGGAGATGGATGAGTTTATTGCTCTGATTACTGGCATTTTGTGCCAGCTAAAGAATCTTTTCTTTTTTTTCTTTTTTTTTTCTTTTTTTTTTTTTTTTTTCCCCTCTTCTGTTGTCTTTACAGTAAGATGCTTTATCATTATGGCCAAAAGGGAAATAAGTTGCTGGAAGTGAGGCAGTTAAGTGGGCAGTGTTTAAGCAGTGTATGTACTGTGGGATAGGGAGGAATGTAGCAGTAGCTGATGAGTAGAAGAGATGCTGAAACCTGCATGAGAGAAAGGAACCACAAGTGGTCCTTCGGTTCTAAGTAATTAATGTACCAGAAGATAGATGACTGTGAAACAGTGAAAGGTATTCCAAAATAAAGGAACAGCTCCTGCAGGGTCACATGAGTGGGTATGGTGGTTAAAAATAAAAACTCTACAACAATGGGCTTATGGGAAGGACTCTGAAAAGAGAAAGGGAGTTGCTTGGCATGGCTGGGAAGGATGGAGTAAAGAGCTGAGCTGAAACCAGAAAGTCCAAAATGGAATGAGATTAAAGCATGGCCATAGTTTCTGACAGGAAAAGTAAGCTAGGCTGTAAATAAGAGGAGGAGGCATATATTTCCAGGGGCTGTCAGAAACTTCTGAGTAAATACTGTGAATCTGAATCTATATGAAAGCGAATTTGTCACAGGAATATGCATGCGGCAATAGCAATGTACTACTAGTCCTAAATCTGATGAGAGGTAGTGAATACCACAGGCAGAAAAACATCAGGGAGCTGAAAATACTGTGCTGATGACGGAGTCACCAGCTAGGCAGTCCTATTGGCACTGTACTGCATAGGAGCCACCTTTTTTAGAGCTGTTCATTTTGTGGTCAAATGTGTTGATTATTTGTGCTTACAAAGCACATTTCTAATGCAGGAGTCTGGAGCGTGTTTGGAAGGTAGCAAATGCTTTAGCAGATGGGGAGGGGAGGAAGTGAGATGAATGAGTATTAAGCTGGATTTAGTGCTACGTTATTGTAACTATAGGTTCATTTAATCTTGATCCCAAGGAGTGTATTGGCAGAAGATGAAGGTGGAGAGCACAGGTCTTCTGTCTGCAGACAGTCTGCGTGATATGCACCCAGACAGCAAGAGATCTCTGTGGATGGGCAAAGAAGACCTACATTTACAGTAGCTTAAATGCAAAGCGTTAGTTATCTCAAAGTTCTCCTCTACAGAGATTTTGTTTTTCCTTTTGTTTGCAAGAAAGACTTATGGGAGAACAATTCTCCCTGTGGGTACCACCCTCATCAAATGCAGTTATAGTTGAGATGGAGAATGATCTTAGGTCAGAGACAGTGGAGAACAAATTGGGAGACTCTTGCTCAGTTCCCAGCTGTGCCCCACATCTCCTATGTGCCCTGGGGCAAACTGCTTATTTCTCCGTGCTGTGGCTTCTTGTGCACAAAGCAGAGATTGTAATCATCGCTTGCCTGTCCTGTTTGGTTAGATTAAAAACTCTTTGGAGCAGGCAGCTTGTTTTTCCGCGTGTTTATGTAACATTTTGCATAATTTGTATTTGATCTCAGCTACTGTCATCTAAGACATGTAGAGATACCTCATAAATAATACTAATAATATTTTAATATTGATAATGCTTAGTGCATTCACAGCATTTAACCTCCCCTAAAACAGCATTCAATACTGTCGGCATCGCGGTGATTGAGCATGAGTCATATTGGCTCCTTTCCCTGGCATGGTGCGATCTGTCAGCTGGCTAAAGAGCTGAGACATTCAGTGAATGTGTCCTGGGTATCAGGAACACCTGAATTTTAGTGCAGTCTGGGGCAGTAACTTACTGTGTGATCTTTGGGTATTGTTTTTCAAGTAGGGACTTCAGAGTTTGAAGCAATGTGAGCCTGATGCTCAGAGCACTGGGGGTGTAGTACTTAAAGACATGGTTTAGTGGGCTGTGTTGGTATTATCTAGATGGTTGGACTAGGTCATCTTGGAGGTCTCTTCGAACAACGTTAGTAATTCTATGATTCTTCTTGGCTGAGTTCCTTCTTGCATGAGAAGAAACTTTAATTATCATCATCCCCACCTCACAAATACTTCTGTGATGTGCATACCTGTGAGGTCTTCCCTTTTCTGGAGGTCATCCATAGCCCTTTTTCCTCCTGGAGGAGGTGCCATCAACTGCAGTGAGCCTGTGTGGCTGCAAGCTGGCTAGTACTCCTGGCCTCCAGTTATCTGCTGAGACAGATTGGCTTGGTTGTTTGCAATCAGCCCTTCTTCCAGACACGTGTCCTACAGACTGTTGATGCCAGCTCTCCCTGCATACACTAGGGACCTACTGCAAGGGGTCCTGGGATGGATCCAGATACAAGCCTGCAAGGGAAAAAAAAAAAAAAGGAAAACATGAAGGGGAAAAAAATGAATTCAAAGTGGAGAGGATAACATCCTGAAAATAATGAATTTTATTTAATTATAATCAGTAATGAATGCATTGAAACAAGCAACAGCTCATCCTCAGCTCTTCTTGTTACTGCTCTGCATTTCACTCAGGCTGTATGCAATTTCTTCAGAGTGACCTTACTGAGCGCTCCTTACACTTCTAAATTAATCTTTATTTGCTTTGCTGCAAAGCTTTGTGTCACCACATCACTTTCTTTTCTGTGCTGAAGCACTCCTCAGCAAAGCCTGCTAAGCTAAGCATCAAGCACATGATTGCATGATGCTGTATCCACTGAAAACATTGCCTAGCTGGGAGAGAGGCAAAGAGGCTTTACCCCATTTTACCTCCTCTCTAATTCAGGTATGCTAGCAAAGTCAGGATACCCTCTAGGATCAATTAGCCTTGGAAACTGGCTGGCCAGAGGAGGAAACTGGCTCACTTTTTCATCTTTTAAGTGATGTGCTGGAATACAGTGTACTCACCTGCAGAGACCAGAAGATGTCCTTTAAAGCTGTGAGAAGGACCATAATCCATCCTTTGTGCTTTTACTGTCTTCTCCATGCTCCTGGAAAGTAAGAGGGCCTTTTACCAAAGTGCACTGACCTTTCAGACATGAGTGTCCATTCAGGAGGTTCTCTGAAATATTAACCTTGTGCCTCACAGACCATTCCCTAAGGCTCCCTGAGTCTAACACTCATAACTGGGAGGGAGGACAAACCCCATGCCAGTAATACACTAGAAAGGAAGAAGAGAGGAAATCCCTTTACAGGGAAGGTGAAATTGTGCCGGGAATGGAAGGAGCTGACCTCCCCGCATCCTTTTCCTTAGACTTTACTCTGCACTTTGCAGCTAATTCCTGCTGCTCTTGACATGAATTCTCCTTTCATAGAATCAGAGAATCATTATGGTTGGAAAATACCACAAAGATCATTTAGTCCAGCTGTTTACCTACCACCAATACTGCCTGCCAATATTATCCACTTGCATTCATGAGCCATAAGACCCTCCGGTAGGCTTGGGGGACGTTATATGGTACCACAAAAATCAACAGCAGACAGATGTGTACACTGGAGAAGCCCCGCAAAATATTTTCACGAATCTTTAGGGGCCAGGGTCTTCAGGAACCACAGTGCCAGGTTCTAGAAGAAACAATTATTCCCTCCACTATGCTTTTTCATTCCAGTCTCTGAAGCATTTCAGCATCACTTTCTGTTAGTGCAAGGGTAAGGAGAGCTCTGGAAAGCAAAAGAGAAGACATAGGCAAGGCAGAAGAAAAAGGGAAAAAACAAACAAACAAAAAAAGCACCCTGAAAACATTGGGAGCAGTAGGGAGCACTTTATCTTCTAAGGTGCCTACTTTACCATGGGTGCCAGTAAAGAATCAAATCTACAGAGTGAAATCTCAAGAGTGATGCTGCTTCTTTTTTCCTTTCTTTTCTGTTGTTCTCTCTACCCTTCTAAATCTATCACTGGTTCCTTTCTTCTCCCTTTTTTAATGGTTGGTTGCATAGACACTGCTGTTATCATGCCACATTTATCTGGTGGATATATCCAATGGTCCCATCAAAAGCAAGGACCCTCACATAAACCTAGTACAACCACGGAAGGGATTGCAGTGCTGCCAAACCTATCAGGACTGTGACATCAGTTTGAAAGGTGCTGGAAGAAGGCTTCTGTGACTTGGATGGTGTTTCTGGGAGGTAGGGAGACCAAGTACAGAAGCAAAGAGGGAGGAGCGGAAGAGATTTGGATTTGTTTGTAATGTACTTCATGTTTTTTCACTTTGGAAAGAGCTTTCTGCCAAATAAGCCTGACCACATCCTGATTAAATCAGATAAAATGCCAGCAGAGGAAACCCAACATGGATCTGTCTCTGTTTTGCAAATGGTGACTCCACCAACCTCTCCAAGCCATCTCCTCACTTCCCAGGTTCATGCATGATGGGGGTTCATGTTTCAGAGCATTCTGTGGCTCACTTCAAATTCTGTAACTCTGGAGCACATCATTAACTCAAATCACTCCTGGACTGCAAAAGCCTCCTTGGCTTGGCACACACTGCTCACAAGTTCTCCAGCTGAGTGCAAAAATAAAGACTAACTCTTCTAAGGTGTCTGTTTTACCACTGGTTCCAGTAGAGAACTAACTCTGCAGAGTGAAATCTCAAAAAGCAGTAAGAACTTTAAGGTTTGGATCCCAGCTTGAGTTGAGGGGGCTTTCTCTGGTGGCCTTTCCCTGCCATGTTACCCCTGCAGATCCAGCTGTTGCAGGAAGCAGCTGCTGAGCCTTCTGTTAGGTGCTTTTGGAGCACAGTTCTTTCAAACTGTCTTGTACTATAATTATGTTCCAAGCTGCAGTCATATCACCTCCTGCTGTGACCTTGTTGAAGTTCTGAATGTGAAGCCAGGTCAGGTTTTGGACGGAGATCTCTGAGATGGTGCCTCCCACAGCATTCTGGCTCTATTTGGGGGTCAGCAGGAGATGCAATTCCTCAAGTCAGTCCTGAACCGATCTCACAGCATGGTGGAGTATTGCTTTGCTGGCAAGAAAGACATGCAACGACAGTCCTAACCATCTGAGGATATTAAAAATCTCTTTCTCCAGAAACAGTCATTGCCTCTAATACCCTGCTCAAGTTTAAATTTGGATAATTACTTTCTTCTGACCTAAAAAAAAAGATAATAATCATTGGGTGTTTTTCTTTTTTTTTTTTTCTCCACAGATGCCATATTTTTTTTTCATGCTTTCTATAGTAAAGAGCTTTGTAGGAACATTGTACACTGTTGAACAGATGCTTTGCTGCCCCCTAAGAGCTAAATGCAATTTGGAGGTGGATAATGACTTGTAAGTGGAGAAGCTCTAGGGGTCTAGCAACTACAGGTGGTATGTAACCACTGATAGTAGAGATGTAGCAGCACTGATGAAGATAAATGATATTTGTGAGGTATGTGAATAAGTGTAATAATGAATAATAAATCTCTGTTTCTGTTTTGATGGTTGATCTATATGAGATCTTATCTGCACTCACCTGAAGAAAACAGCAGGTTTTAGGGGACTGAGGTATCTATCCGGTTACTGGGGTCAGCCAGCCAGAACATTTGGTGTAACTTGCTCTGGCTATAGGAACAATGGGCTCTCCTGTGCTTGGTGTGTTGAAGAGTATTGTAAATAAGTCTCCTTATCTCTGCAGTCTTTGATCAGGGGCTCTCAGTGGCCTGTTAGCGGCCCTATGCTAGGTCAGAGCTCTCCCTTTGTCTTGCTGTTACTGAAATATCTGAAGATTTGTCTCATTGTGTTAATACCTCTGCATATTTGCTCTTCAGATTCCTTCTTAGCCTCTTAATCTCAATTGTATGTTTTTCCTGACAGGTTAAATTTCTTTCTATTAGTTTTGGTTTTGCAGGCTGCCAGAGTTTAATGGACATAATTATCAGGTCTAAATTAATCATTATGGAAAGAGTTTTATGAGATGAGAAATTTACAGAAACAAAACAGCAACGGAATAAAAAAAAAAAATCTTTTCCAAAAGCTCTCTTCAGTGCTCACTGCACTTGCAGTGGATATGATATGGTGTATGAGATTCACCTGACTTAGAGACTAAGGAGAACTAAGTCAGCTCTGAATTTGAGCTATGCAGCCAGAATCCCATGTGGCCTGATGTAGGGCCTCCTTTTGAGCAATCCTGGGAAGTTAGATTGATCAGAGATGCTCATCTGTGGTGCTTTCTTTTGTTGTTTTTTATGTAATTTATTCTGGATATGACTTTTTCCTCTTCCAGTAAATCTGGCTTTGGTGGAAATGCCCTTCCAAAGTACAGAAACATGGGTGCATTTCTCAAGCATTTAAAATCTTTTTTCTCCTTCTTCTGTTCTCTGGTGCCCTTTCTCCCAGGATCACTATCATGGGTTGTGTAAGTCTTCTCTAGTGCCTCTCAAATCAGTGTTACAGCCCTGCCTTGCTCGGGCAGTACTGCAGTCCATTCCTTGGCATCGATGATACGAGAAATTTGGAGACTTCAGTATGCCTATGCCAGTTATCTAAAGTTCAGGTGCTTTGCTTTCATGTGAACAGTTTGTATATGACAGTGTGACGAAAACAAACATGTACAAGAGATTACTTGACACAGGAAGACCTAGAGCATTATAACCTTGAGGGCTTGACAAAAAAAAAAAAAAAAAAGCCTCTATAACTTGCCCTCAATGGCTTGGCTGTGAAATTCTAGCACTGCAACATTTAGTGTTGGTATTTAATTTTCAGTTTACTCAGAACTCAAAAAGGGAGAGTTCTAAGTCAGGTCAGAAACCCACAGCCTTTTTTCTCTGATGTTGAAACATCACTCTGCACTAAAAAAAAACTGAAGAAGAGTTGTTTCAGACTTTCCTAAAAAAGGATTTTAAAGCTTTTTGTTCTGAGGAATGTTTTGATTGTTTTGATCTATTTGAACACAATTCCATTTTGAGATGCGTTTTCCTTTGAATGTAACATCTGATGTTCACTCAACTTTTTCTAGTGGGTTAGGTTAGCAGATTGGGGCTGAAGAGAAGGAGCCCTGTTGTTTCTCTTTGCTTGTTTTATAGAAAAAAAAAAAAAAAGACCATGAAATCCTGACTCTTTGAGATGCATTAACATAATAGAAGGGGGAAAAGTTTGAAGTGCTAAGAAAAAAGTGTGAGGGAGTTAAAAATGAGACCCACTTCTGAGGGCTTCTGCAAAAGCCTACAGCATCGAGGAAGAAAAAATGAGAACTTCTTTCTCTGGAGCTACTTGTCTCTCTGACCTTCACAACACAAATCACTCCTTCCATTATAAATGAAATATTAACTGTCGTGCAGCAGTTACAGCATCCTACTGGCTTCTTGTTAGGAGGGTCACAAAGCAGTAAAGTAGGGAAGAAAAGCAGCCCTTACATAGCTTGTTTCAAAAGCAGGGAAAGAAAACACAGTCACCGCATAACAGAATGACAGGGCAGGGCCAACTGCCTGGCGGAAAACATGGTTAGACAGGAAGGAGGTGGAGAGGATCCCAACGGGGAGGCAGAAAAAAGAGGAACAATCATGCGAATGTGATATCTCATCTGTACAGTGACTGCAGGTATGCCCACCATGAGTTAGCTTAGAGTGGGAGGCCCTGAGAAGGTGTGAACATGGGTGGCCACTGTTTGTCTGGGAGGCATCTTGTGTGGCTTCATTGTTCATGGGAGGGACACACCTGCTGCTGTGTCAGCCATTGAGCTTCTTTTCTGCATCAGGCCATGTTCTCTGTTTTGGGGTTGGACCGTGACTGCCTATCCCACAGTGCTGACTTTTCCCTTCTGTTATAAGTTCATTGGTAGCCAGTGCCTTTCTACAGCAGGTTAAATGGGTTCAAGGTATTCAGTACCTGAGTTAGCAAGGCTCTACTCTAGGAGTGCATCAACTTGCATCGTGTGTAGTCATGTTATCAAGCAACTTGACAACATGTCCAGGTCTTGGAGACACCTACGTATCTTAATTGTCCAGTAACTTCTGGCTTCCAGCTTGGAAACTATCTCAGATGGCTTGAGTTGGATGGTAGCTCATCCCATGTGTGTGCTGGTGATGCATTTGAGAAGGGCACCGAGGCTGGAGAAATGTCTGGAGCACAGGTGTTTAAGGGAGTGGGAATTGTTCAGTCTGGAGAAGAGGAGGTTCAGAGGAGACCTCATCACTTTCTACAGTGACCAGAAAGGAGGTTGTGGTGAGGTGGGAGTTGGCCTCTTCTCCCAGATAACAGCAACTGGACAAGAGGGAATGGCCTCAAGTTGCACCAGGGGAAGTTCAGGTTGGATATGAGGAGGAATTTCTTCTCAGAAGGAGTGGTGCTGCAGAGGCACAGGCTGCCCAGGGAGGTGGTGGAGTCACTGTCCCTGGAGGTGCTCCATAATTGTGTGTGTATGTGGTACTGAGGGACAAGTTTAGTGGGCATGGTGATTGAACTGGGTGACCTTAGAGATCTTTTCCAACCTTGATGATTCTGTGCATATTCCCCATGAATATCTACCCATCCCTGCTGGAAAACATGGAGGAAGGTCAGTGGATACACAGCAGCTGCCTCTGGCCAGCAGCTGGATGGGCTCCACTCAAGCTGCATAATTAGATCACTTGAACTTCGAAAGAAGTTAATTAGTAATGAAACTTCTGACTGAATGATGCAGATTGTGAAGACTGGCTTTGTCAGCAGCTGAAATTAATTACAGGCTCAGGCACAGGGAGAAGCAGGGCAGGGGGAAGGATGCAGGGAGGGGGAGGCATCACCAAAAGGATGATGACAAACCTGGCTGCAGGCTGTTGCTGTGGTGATGTGAGGCAGTCATGGTGGTTGACAGCGGTGACAGATCAAAGGCAGCAGGTTCTTCGAATTTACCCCTTCTGCTCAGCCAAGCAGGCAGCCTTCCCTCCTAGCTTGGGGTAGATACTCTTATTTACTCTTCATGCTTTCTTTCTCTCTGTCACAGGTGGGATTTGTCCATTTGGGGGCCCCCACATGCCCTGAAAGAAAGACTATGTGGTGATAGAAGGAAAGCTTTTCCTAACATCACTTTAAACAGTAGTGTCCTCGGGAAGCCTGGACAATGCTGGCAAACCTTCAGAGCTGGTATTTGAAAAACGGGGGAGGAGAAACCATACAGCCAGCCTCAGATTTTTGAGAAAGAAGATTCATGGCTTCGTACCCTGGTTCAAATTGCAAGGTTTTAGTGAGTACTTTGTCTGGCTGGGGGGTTGTGAATCTCAGGATCTCACCAGCTGCCTGCAGATGCTGTGCCAAGGTCTGTGTAGTCCAGGGTGGGCTGCTGCAATGGGAGCATGGGAGCATCCTGACCACACATACACTTCTGCAGCCAAAGTGTATGCACAGAAACATGGATTTGTATAAATATATGGATGACCAGGTTGGCTATTAGGGAAGTTTTCATTCCAGAATGAGCAGTGGTTCACTGGTACAGGCTGCCCTAGGGGTGATGGAGTCACTGTCCCTGGAGGTGTTCAAGAACTGTGTGGATGTGGCACTGAGGACATGATCAATGGGCATGGTGTGAATGGGCTGGCAGTTGGACTAGATGATCTTAGTGATCTTTTCCAACTTTAGAGATTGTATGAGTATAGAGACCTGACTTCAATCCCTTTTTCCTCCCTGGGTCTGGTCATGGTTGGAGAGTACTCCCTGCTGTCAGGTTTCCTGTCTCATGTTTTTTGGCTGTATGCTGAAGAAAATACACCAGATTTTAAAGCAATTTCTGCTTTTTGTTTTATATGCATTTATTTCAGCCAGGGCTGCTCTGAGTGTTGGTGGGGATAATAGATGCTTGAGGGACTACAGATGACAGAGCTGGACTGCAGTCAGTTGTGTCTGGAGACAGGAACGGGCATAGACTGAAACATGGGAAATACCACTTAAATGTATGGAAACAGTGAGTAAGCAGTCAAGCACTGAAGCAGGCTACCCAGAGATGTCCTAGGAGAGATGCATTTCTGGTGGTACTGAAAATCCGACTGGATGTAACCCTGAGCAACCTACTGTAGTTGACCCTATTTTGGTAAGGCGTCCTCATAAAGTCATAGAATCACTAAGGATGGGAAACATGTCCAAGATCCTCCAGTCCAACCATTTACTTATCACCAATATTTCCAACTAAACCATGTCCCTCAGTACAGCATCTAAATGTTTCTTGAGCACCTCTAGCATCAGTTCCATCTCCCTGCGCAACCTGTGCCAGTGCAGCACCACTCCTTTGGAAGAATGTGTTTTTTCTAATGTACAACCCGAATCTTCCCTGGTTTAACTTGAAGTCATTTCCTCTAGTCATATTGCTAGTTACATGGGAGAAGAGGCCAACCCTCACCTTGCCGCAGCCTCCCTTCAGACACTGCCCCATGCAGTGCCTTGCTTGGATGTGTCTGCAGTCTTGGGAGCTTGGCTACCCTACGTTCTTCTTCAAATGGACTGTGAGCTTGTTTGGAGGTTCCACCAGGGGAGTGCAGCTACTGTATGCCCCTGATGGATGAATGCTACATCTCTGTCAGGGAAGGTCGTCCTCTTCAACCAAATGTGCAACTTTGAGAGGGATGCACACGGAGCAGTGAGGGAGGAAGATGACACCTCCCTAGCCACCCAGATCAGGTGAATCACCCCTGGCAATCAGTGAGGTGACAAATATCATAGCCAGATCACCCTCACATCCATTGAAAAGATCCAGCATCAGCCTTTCCGTGGCTCTGTGACAGATTAAAAACAACCAACTAAACAAAAACAAAACAAAACAAAACAAAAAACTCACCACTTTGGAAAGTCCAGAAAAGAATTGTAGTCTTACCTGAAAGTCCTGTGTGAGCTCATGGAAACCTCTTCAAGTGCTTTCTTGGGCTTTGAATTGGTTCACGATAGAAAGATAAAGGAGAGAGAGAAAAGTAGGAAACTGAAGTTGTGCTGTATAGACCTTGGAGGGCTATTTTTTTATTCATGCCTTTTTGGTATATCCTTCTCTGACAAGGCCTCTGTTTTTGCAGCCCACACTGAAGGTGGGCTCTGTGTGCTTACTTTGTACGGTGCTTGGGATTCACTTTGTAAGGGATGGCAATAACACGTTCTTGAAATCACCTTTTAGTATGATTGGCACAGTAGAACTGGTGTCTTGTTCTTGTCTGATTTTGCAACTGAAAGTAGCTCGCTGAAAACCAGGTGGGGGAGAAGAGAAAGAATTAATAATCTTCCAGATCAGATTGTGCAGGGTTAGTCATGAATCACTGTCAGAATGAGCAAGAAAGAACTGCTCAGAACAAACCATGGATTTTGAGTGTCTTTCAAAAGTGACCACCATTTTGGTCTCAATTCTGTGGAGTGAAAAAGCGGTGCACTTAGTGAGTTGTATAGATATTTTCTCAGTTCTCTTAGTGTAAATTAAAAACAAAAACAAAACAAAAAAAAGCTTTGTCTGAAAATGGAAACCAGGCAGGGATGTTTGGGAGGCATGTTAAATTACACGAGTGATGTTTCTGCCAGAGGTTGGAGGTCTGTTCTCATTAGATCTACATCACCACTTTGCAATGCAAATGAGGGAAAGAAGTCACAGAAACATGTGCCCAATTTTAGAGCTAAAACACTTGCTGAATCTTGAGAAAGTGAGAATCAGTCCTAAGCCTCTTTCATTTGAAAGAGTGGGATGGTAAGGAAGAGGTAGATAGAGGTTGCAAAGGGCACAGAGAGGTTCCTCAAATGCACCAATTTACTCTCTTCTGTAACATATAAATGAAGTGGTACTTGATAAAATTAAAAGGCAACAAATTAAAAATAAATAGGAGGAAATACTTCTTAATGTAAAGTATAATTAGCTAATGTAGCTTACGGCTGCCAGCTATTATTGAAGCAGTTATTTTAGAAAGATTCTCAACAAAGGATTCAAATGAATAAGCAAAGCATCTGCAGGGACGCCAGTATAGCTGAGAAAACAATTACAAGGGCTATCAATCCTCATGCTCTAGGGCACAAACAGATCAGCAGCTGGGGTCAGAAACAATTTCCCCCCATGGTTACTGAATTACTTAATTAGGCACATGGTGATGTTCTATCCTGTGAGGGTCACTGCTGGAAGCAGAATAACGGATTGGATGACCATTGGCCTGTTTCAATATGGTATGCCTTTATCTCCAAGCTCTTCTCAGAAGCAAAGGAGGAGACTTCTAGCCTTATGCTCTCCTGCCTTCCCAGAAGGGTCCTAATCACTGGACTCATGCAGTGATCCAGCTGTCAATGTCATCATGTTCAATACAACTTTTCACCAAGTCACAGAGATTTCTGCTGCATGTGAGTTTAGGGCACCATGGAAGGTTGTTTTTTTTTTTTTTTTTTTCCACTGCAGTTGTAAGATTTGTAAATCAACAGGAGAGGAGACTGAATCTCTGTGTGTTTAAATAAGAAAACAATCCGACGTGTAAGTATTAAGACTTTCAGCTACCCGTACTTTCCCATTTACAAAATGCTTTTAGCTTTACTGGAGAGTGAAGAAGACAGGAACTGAAGGAGAAAAACATAACAAATACTTTGTATATTTGTTATATTTTGTTATGACAAATCAGCCTATCAGCAGTTATTTCACTTAATCTTCTTGTTTTGCCATCCCAAATCTCAAGGAAGCTTATCTCAGCCCTGATGCTTTTGCAGCAGTTTTCCTTGACTCTTTTCCACCTGGTTTGAGTGTGTCAGCATGATGGTGATTTTACTAAACTGTGTTACCCTGGGGATGTACCAGCCGTGTGAGGATATGGACTGCCTTTCTGACAGGTGTAAAATCTTACAGGTAAGCAGATTTCCTTCCTGTCATGATGGTGGATTAGTACAAGTCACAGAATTTCATGTGGGCTTTTTTTTTTTTTTTGCTGTTTGTGGTCAATACCTTACCAAAAGGTTGATGAGAACTTCCCTGACGGAAAAGTAGCATCCTATAAAATGGGAAGAAATGCCTTTGAGGAGTTGAATGTGATTAGAGGAAGAGAATAAATGAAGTCTACTTATGAAATGGCAATACAGAATAGTTGCTAATCCTCTTGATCCTGTGGATAAGATGTCTTCCTGACTCAGGAAGGACCTGCTGTTGCTGAGCCAACACCTGCTTTCAGGTCCATGCAAAGAGGCACTGAGTCTACATCAAGTACTTTATGTAGGAGGAATAAATAGAGCCCCTGCTTGCTTGCTTTGACAGCAGGTAGCTATGATGCCAGGCTGCATAGAAGAAACTTGTCCAGCCTTGTCTTTAACTCATTTTCAAAAATGCTGAAATTCATGTTTATTTTACTATCTGCACTGTAAAATCTCAAGCTGGGAATGTGTGTCACGCTTGCTGTTGGCTCTCTGTTTGGCAGGTTTTTGATGATTTCATCTTCATCTTCTTTGCAATGGAAATGGTGTTAAAGATGGTGGCCCTGGGGATCTTTGGCAAGAAGTGTTACCTTGGAGATACATGGAACCGCCTGGATTTTTTTATTGTCATGGCTGGGTAGGTTGATAGTTTGTGGGTTTTTTGTTCTCTTTTTTGAAATGTCCTATGAAACTGAAAAGCACACCCCATCTGAAAGCAAATTAAGGTTATTGGCAACTGCCAATGTTTCTCCCTAAGTGTACCAAGCCTGGTTAAATCCCTCAAATACTGATGGAAAGTAAATCTTTGCAAAGCCAATGAATGCTACTCTTGATTTGTCATGATGCAACTGATATAAAAGTTTCCAATCTGCTCCTTCTATGGTAAATTTGCAAAACTTGAATCAGGCATCCTGGGGAAGAAACAGTACACAAGGTAGGTTAGCTAACGTGCAGCTATCTCACGACTTCAGTACGGAGTGTTAAGTTGTACCAGCTGAAAAGCTAGCCCAGAATTGATTTTGTTAGTGCAGGAGGAACAAGTTTTATCAGAGCTAAGCCAACTTTTCTGTTTCCAACAGCAGTGTTTCAATATAGAATTTTTATTTTTTTTTAAATTCTGGTCCTTTTGTCTTTGTTTTGCATTGGCCTCAACCATGGTACTATTGGGACAAGTTGACATTTGAGTGTTTTTCACAACAAAGTTGCTATGGAGAAGCTCTGATTTCCCCTCTGCATGTGTGAAGTGGAAAACCTACCACGATTTGGCTATTAAATCACAGCTAAGTGTCCCTCTGTGATATCAGTGGGCACGTGTTTTTTAAAATTTGTCCATTTTCAATCAGATTGCCTTGAGGTATAACAAAAGAAAAAAAGTCAGAAAAAATATGTAATATTAATGTTCTTACCAGAAAGGGGTGAAAATCTTTTCAGAGAAACCCCCCCAACTTTCCTCTCCCTAAGGCATTACCAGCATTCGCTGTCACCTGCAAGTGTACTGCTGACGGAGCCAACAGTGAGTTCAAGCTCGCTTTGCAGAGCTTTTCCCTGAGGTGCAGAGCAGCGCTGTCTTTACATTTGCTTCTGACACAGTTGTTCTACAGAAAGATTTGAAAGTTGTTCCCTCTGGAGGGGTGTATAATTGTTTGCTTCTGGGGGGAGCTGAAATTTTCAAACTCAGTTCAGTTGTAAATGTGTGAAGGCTGATCCTCAGCTGACTTGTACATGAAAGGAGGATGGGCAGATGAAAGCTGCAGCTTTTTGTGAAAGTCAGCAACGTGCATGAGATGGGAACCTTTCTTGTGGCTAAGTCTTCTGTTATTAGCATGTGATTTAAAATAGATCTGCACTATGGGAATTGTTTGGAGAGGAGACCTCAGAGCCCATGATGCTCCTCCATTGGGATGTGCTGCATATACGGTGTGGGAGGAAGGCTCTGCTCCAGGTGGGTGCAGGCTAGCCATTGCACTGAAGGTGGAGGGAAAGGCTTGGGAACTGGGGGGTATTGCTCTGCTTTGTGTCCCTGCAAGCATGGTGTGTAAGCAGTGCAGTCTGGAGAGATGAAGAAATCAGTGGGGCAATTCTAAATGAAAACAAGGAGTTGCGCCCACCTCCTTCACTTGTTTCATTATTGGAACAAAGTGCACCATAGAAGGCCCCATCTAAACATCAGACACTTCCTTACTGTGCAAATAACGGAGCACTGCCACAGGTTGCTCAGAGGCTTTGGGGGTTGCTCAGAGGCTTTGGGGTTTCCTCCTTGGAGACCTCCAAAACCCACCTGAAAATGGCCCTAAGCACCCTGCTCTGGGTGTTCCTTCTAGTGCAGAGGCTGGGCCAGGTGGACCCAGAGGTCCTTGTCAACCCAGACCATCCTGTGATTCTGTGAAAGCCTCTCCACCTGGATCAGAAATTTCTATCCTTATACCCATTTTTACCTTTCCCTCTGCTATCATTGCTGGTAGAAAATTGAGAAGAGAGAGAGTCTTTTGCACATCTGATAGCAGTATTAGAAATGAAGCTCATATCTGAACTCCTTTCAGTACCGAGGAGACTTAGAATCAACTCCTTAGGTATAAAATAATCACTGTGGAGGATTTTTTCATTTCAGGTCCAGAACTGAAATAAATTTGTTTCCTGATTTCTATACAATTGTTCTCATGAGGTGTCAGGCTGAAATGATAGTAATCTCATTAGAATATCTGATCTCAAAAGACTTCATCTGCTAAAGAAAGATTTTTCCATTTAGTTATATAGAACTAATGACTATATAATGTATTTTGAGTTATAAAAGCTTGTGGTTATTAATTCATTATTCTTTGAAATTCATTAAAATTGTCTGCACTGCTTAAATCAAATCCAAGCAGAGGCTCAAATTTGCCCTTATGTACAGAACATAGGCTTTTATTTAACCTCAGATTTAAGCCCCAGACTTCATCGTTATTGGTCCCACGCCTGGATCAGCTTGCTCTGGGTCCAAACTATGCGTTAGCCTCGAAAGCTCCGGCATAAGGCCTTGCATATTTTCTCTTTGCCAATGAGGTAGATCCTGAAAACAAGCTCATCAGTATTTTTAAAAAGGCCTTTTCCTATCTGAGGTCCTGGGCTCTCACAGGCTGCAAGAGAGGTCATAAATTTGACCACCTGAAAAACATCCAGATATTGAAAAGTAATGCACTGCCCAGACAACATTTGAGCATCTATCAAATTTGAGAGTAAGGACTGTACTTCCCAACCCCTTCTTCCTTTCTTACTTTCCGGATATATACTCTAGCAGCACCCCAAGCAAGGCATCAGAGGTTGGGAGGATGAACTGTTGCCTGGAAAAGCATAGTGCAGGTGAGGGACATTTCTGTTAGGTGGCCCTGGGTGGCTGAGATACCTCCATCTGGCTATAGTGTAACAGTGTATTTTATCAAAGAGCATAATTATTATTTGCTGCTATTGCCCCCAGACAGTGCTTTGGTTACATAAGCCATGTGTTTTGGCATTCATATGTAGTTTCTCCTTACTTCCTTGGAAAGCCAGAAGCTGTAGTTTTAGTTAGCTGAATTCCCTTGTGTGCCCCTGCCCTGCTTGCCCCTGTTCCCCACGCAACCCAGCAGCTTGAGGAAGACTCAGTTGTCACTAAAAATGCTTTGTTTCCATGGCAATAGCAGCTGACATCACCAGAACTTTCTCCCCTCTCACATACTCGCTCCCCCAACAACTCTCAACATGTTTTATTTCAGAAAAGATTAGGAAAAAAAACCCAACAAAGCACACATGAAAAAAGCCCTAAACAAATAAGTCCTACCTCAGTGTTCTCCACTGTTCCCCCAGGTGCTCCTAAAAAACCAAGAGAGGTAATTTGGGTTGCATGCCCACGTTCCTGTGTGCACAGGAGCTCATGCTTGGCTTGCAGACACTTCAGTTCCCATTGCTCACTGCTGATGGGAGGCTGTAGGTTCCCTGATATTTCATGCAGATGGTGCTTGTCACCAGCTGTCTTGGTGGGAGACCCTCTTCCCCTGCATTTGTGTTTAGGTTTTGTCTGTCATCATTTGTTTCCCACAGTGATGGGAGAGCTCGCTCTGAAGCAGCCTAAAGGGCAGATTCCTAAAGCTGAGAGACTACTATTTTTTTTGAAAGCTGAGATTATCTGGACACTATTGGAAACTCAGACCAGCATCTCTACGTGCATGAATTTAGGAGGTATCAATTATTTCTAGGCTGGTCCTTATCAGCTTTTTGAATCAGGCATTTATCTAGCAACTAATAATGAGTGATTCCTCCTGCCTGCTCTACTCTGTGAATCCCATCCCAAATTTGCTTTTGAGAGGAGTGGCATGACTTCTATATTTTGTAATTTTATGGTAGAGTAGTTTGATAGCATTTAAAAAAAATAAGCCACAGTGAACAGCAGAGTAAAGTACACTACACTGTGTAGTCACTTCAGTGCGTTATACAGCGGTAATCCAGCCTCTCTATTCCAACCTTAAATTTCCCTGTTCCTACAGCCAAGGACTGTAGTAACCCATCTGATCACAGCATCTTCCTTTTAATTCATTCAGCTCTTTTCTTCAGTGTTCCAAGTTGTGTTGATTGTAATTTTTTCTTCTTTCCCCCTCACAGTCTCCTCTTCTGAAGAAAGAAAATCCCTTCCTATTAGTAGGGACAGAAAACTTTGTTCCCAGATGTGTGGTGTTGCATTTGTTCATACTGGAATACATGTGATTTGCATTTCCAAAGCAGCTCACGCTGTTCTGTACTGCTGACTTATCCTCTTCATTTCTTTTCTGTTTTCTCAAAAATATGCTTCAACTGCAATCAACTGCAAAATCCATCAGAAATTTTTTTTTGAAAATTTCTGCCAGGTTGTGATAAATAAGGAACACCGGGGCAAGAATTGTGTATCACAGTACAACTGCTCACGAATAGTTCCCATTTACTGTTGCATGTGAAGCTTGTTACTTAGCCTGTTTCTCTCTAATGTATGTCATGATGATTTCATATCATTCCAGTAGTCATATCAACGTAATTACTTGTGTGAACCAGACTTGTAATCTCATAAGAAATTATAGCTTGTTAGTTTGATGTCTATTTTTCTTTAAACCTGTGTTGATTATGGCTAATTTTATTACTCACTTTTAATTCGTAATCTATCAAAACCACATATTGGTGATTTCATTGCTGTACCGTGATCAGCAAGCAGTCCGGTCAGCCTACTGAGATCACTGTGTTTTTTCAAGTACTGGCACAACATCAGAACTACTCTGGCCCTTGGATCTTCTCCCAGTTTTCTGAGACTAACCGAAAATCAACAGCGCTGGTCCAGGACTTTTCTGGCCATCTCTTTTAAAACTCTAGGATACAAATTGTCCAGGCCTGCTTATCTTAGATGATCCCTTCCTTAATAGATACAGCCTAAAATACTTGATCACAGCTCCAGCTGAAAACAGCTCATTATCAACTTTAGTACAAATATACCATCTGACTTTCCCCATAAAACTTCTTTTTAATTGAGGTTTCTGCCTTTTTAAGCAGTTCATGACAGTTGTTTTCTAGTTTGTTGTACCATTTGGGGTTCATTCTGTTCTCTTACAAATCTTCTACAATTTCATCCCCTAATTTATATTCATTTATTTCAACTTCTCCACACTTGCTTTCACTATATTGCTGCTTTTACTTATTTTGTACTATTTTTTTTTAACTAGTTCAGCTTTCTTGACTGTTTTTTATTAAATAATACTTGATTGTTGGCCAGAGTTCGTGACTACAATTCTTTATCCTGACTTGTTTGGTACATGGCTGTTTCCATGTGTCTTCACCTTCATGCACATGGCCTTTCTAATCCAACAAGTATATCTAATAGTGTTGACAACCTTACTTGGTGTGTACATAAGACATGTAATCATGTAGCCCCAGATTAGTTCACTGATAACAAAATAAACCCAAACCAACCAATCAAACAACCAAACAAAAAAAACCCACTGTGTATCTTTGTTCCTTAAATTCAATTTTTGAGTTATATGGCACATTGCTGTAAATGCTGAGAAACAGTAAGGAGATCTAGGTGTGCTCAGCACATTGACCAAATCTAACTCTAGCAGGATGGATAAGGGGAGGTTTTTTTATGAGTTACTGACTAATACCAGTGGAGCTGTTTTCTAGTGTGATCTGGACATACCTAGTCACATGCATAGGATCAGAGTACAATTCATGTTGGAAAGTACTTTGAGATCTATAGTCCAATCTCTTGCTCAGAGCAGGCTAAACAACAAATTACAGGTTAGGTTGTTCAGAGTTGTCCTCAGGTTTTGAAATCCTTTAGATGGAGAATGAACCAGCACTCTGAGCTTCTGCATTACTTCTTTTTTATCTGTGTATCTAGTCAGCTTCCCTGCTGGATTTTATGCCCATTGTGTCCAGCCCCTGAACATCTTAGTGGCCCTCTGCTGAATTTGATCCCATTTGTCACTTTTATCTGGGAGTCCAAAGTTGAATGTGGTATTCTAGATACAAGTTGTCCAGAGAAGATGCAGATGCCCCATCCTTGAAGGAGTTCAAGGCCAGGTTGGATGGGGCTCTTGGTAACCTGATCTAGTGGTTGGCAACCCTTCCTATGGTAGGGGTTTTGGAATTAGATGGTCTTTAAGGTTCCGTCCAACCCAAGACATTCTATGTGATTAGCCACAAACAGAGCAAAAGGGATAATCCCTTTCCTCATGCACTGGGTACCGTGGGATATGGGTTACCTGCTGTTCCCCAGGTCCTTGCCACTATGCACACTGAGGTAGAGGATGGTTGGACTAGATGATCTTGTAGGTCCTTTCCAACCTAATGTATCTATGAATCTATGAATCTCTAGCCCAGGTACACAACCTTTGTCTTTGGTGAACTCCATGAAGTTTCTGTTAGCCCGTTCCCTCTAGCCAGGTGGAATTATCTTCTTTATATGACAGAAAATTAATCCATAATTCAACTTTTAATTTTAAAATTGTCATTGATTCTGTACTTGAAAATACCTTTTTTGACAAAGAGCACTACTCCCCTTTTCTTTCTGTCATTTTGAGCATTCCTAGCCAGGTAAAAATCATTGACTTTAATATTCCTTTCATGCAGATCTTCCCACCAGCCCTTTCTAATGCCATTTAGTCTGTTTATGCTCATAAAATGAACAATTCCTATTCTCTCTATTACTTGGCCCCTGGCGCTGCTGTACAGATGATACTTTATTTTTTCTTCCCTTCCTCTTTACGTCTTTCAGTGCCTTCATTAGTTTTGTTCTTGAGATGGAGGCCCTGCAAGGATGAAGTTTTTTCCGAATTTCATCACTTTTTCCTGTGGTTTTTCATTTAAAGATCTACTGACTGGTCTCCCTCTCAATTTCCTAAAAATGTATTCATTTCTAATTAAATGCTGGTTAACGTTTTTGCTTCTCCAGGGGTCTCTCAATGCTTTGCAAGTCTCTCATCTTACCTTGCTGACCCATCCAGCAGTTTGTTACCAAATTCATCTGTCTTCTCCTTTCACTTCTACTCAGGATGCTTAAGGACCTCAGCTGCAAGTTTTTCATCCATCCTCTAGAAACTGTCTATAACCTGTGGCATAACACAATAAGACAGTTAATTCCAAAACACATCATGGGTGAAATGTTGCCCTGGAAGTTTCTGAACCTGCCCAAGATTGCTTTTTTCTCACTTCTTTTAGTCACAGTATGGCAGCACAGCTCTCATGATATCTTCGTTTCCTTTCCAAAACATCTATACCATTTTGCATAGGCATAAAGCCATTGGAGGAGGTTTTCTGGCATTTCTGTACATCCGGAGATTCCATCTTAGTCATGCCTGGTAGCCCCATAGATTGAGCAGAACGTTCCTCCTCGCTGGGTTCTTGGCCAGTTGCTTCTTCAGAAATGAGTTATGCAGCATCCCCACTGGGGACCTGAAATGCATTGCTCTGTGTTTAACTGTGATTGTTGTTACTTGGAGTTTGTTTTGCTGGCAGTTATCAACAGTCTTAGATTTCTACATCCTCTAAATCCTCCTTTCAAAGACCTGCAGTGATACTGCTTCCCAAATCCACTCTCCTGAGTAGTTTTCACTCTTCTTGATCACGCTATACATGTGTAGATCTGAGCTGATCTGACTCTTTCCTTACTTCCAAATCCCTGACTTACAATTCTAGGACTCCAAGTTCATCCCACAGGATTTCAGCTCAGGCAAGGGGGGGGCTGAAGGACAAGAGGAATCAGTCCCCTTCTTCAAGTGGCCACCCAGCCCCAGGAAACAAGGTTGTCCAATCCAGGAAGATGTTGCTGTGCCTGAGATGCTGATGGGCCTTAATCTAACATGATGAGGAAGTGCTTTGCCAATCTTGTGTTCCCTCTTTGCTTTTAATTAACAATGGTACTTCAGGGACCTGGCCAGAATTTGCATAGTTATGACTTTAAAATCTCAGGCCATTAAATGCTTATTAGCAGCAGTGTAAACAGAACAAATAGTCAGAAAATCTCAGTTAGCTAATCTCTGCTGCCAAATGGAAGTTTCTATAGAATTATGGCAAGTTAAGAAAAACTGTAATAAATATAGCAATTAGGTGTTTCAGGCAGCGATCAGAGAAAGATGGAAACCAGTGAGCAGCAGGATAAATACCGTCTTAACCAGAGGCAGAAATATCAGAATTGAAGCCCTCCCCCACCAACACACACTCACTTTTTTCCTCCTTAATGATACTAATTATTTCATTTGCTTTCCCCTAGTAAAACTATCCATAGAAATGCAACATATTGAAATGAAAAGAGTCATCAAAATGAAATGAATCACAGCAGAGAAGAATCAAAACAAGGAGGCAACGGTACCCCATGTGCATTATGTACAGCTCTCAGTTATTACCACTAATGCTTCACCTCCCTAAAAACTGATTCCTTGGTTTTACTAATATAAACAAAGTGGGCACAATGAGCAGCTCGTAGGACCAAGCAGGAAACGTTTTTATTTTCCTTCTATTTTATTTTACTTTATTTATTTATTTTGGATAGGCAGTGCAACGGAGATCTAGGAGGCGGTGCTCAGAGTCCTTGTTTTCAGAAGCAAGGCCTCATCACTCGTCTTCAGTCATCTGAGCTCGCTTGGTCCCTCTGGCTTTCTTATCACAGTGTGAAAACCTGCTTATGTCTTTTCATATCATGTCTCTGAAACTGTTAAGAAACTCTGACGTTTTCTGTTAGTGCTCAGTTTGGAGAGAATTCTGAGTGTTCAGGGGTGTGAAATAATCACATCCCAGGCAGCCAGAGAGCAGTCTCACAGGTTCTGCAAGCTTTTTCAGCAGGTTGTTGTTTCTTTTTAAAGACAACTAAGCATTGTAGCTCCGGAGCTGTGTAATTAGTAATTTATTACTCCCTGAAGAAATGTCTTTTTTTGTTATATCTTTTCTTTTTTTCTTTTTTCCTTCCCTCAAAAAAAGTTAATTTTGCAGTCCTCATTTTACTCGCAGGGCATTTTTTTTCCCTTTGCTTCTAACTTCCAGCTTTTGTGTCAGCAGAGTTGTCTTAATGCAGTGTGATAAGCTCTAACTTTAACAGAGATAAGCAGGGCTACTTAGCTGAATGCACTGCGATTTGCAGAGCAATTTAGGGTCCCACTGTGTAATGTCTGGACACATCCCATATGATGTTATCCTGTAATTTCTGCAGTAGATAACGAAAGGGCTTCAACTTAGATATCTAGGGGGGATTTTCAAGCCAAGCCATAGAGGCATCAACTGCGCAAAACCCAACTGGGTGCCTTCCTGCCCTACCTATTGTAGGGAAAATGATTTAGCAGGAGGGTTGGACTTCTGGCAGTGCCTGTGCTTTTTAATTCCCTTCCATCAGAAGGGAACTTTGCTCTACCTTTGTACTGGCTATATAATTGTGGCTGCAGTGTTAGGTACCAGAACAAGCTCTGGAAGGTCTGGGTACCTCTCCAATGGCTATATAACTGTGGCTGCAGTGCAAAGGTACCCAGACCTTCCATAGCTTATTCTGGTGCCTAACAGCAGTGGAAAGGTTTAGGGGTATATCTGTCTCCCATCATCTCCCCACAAACTGTAGTTCTTTTAAAATGTACAGAGGCATCGATTTATGAGATTCCTGAACTCCATAGGCTTGGGCACCTGGGTAAATGCAGCAATGCCACGGTAAATGAAGCAGGTTTTGGTGTCAATGTCTGCAGTAAAAATTCAGGAAAAATGAGCATACATAGCTGAAGGAATTCAGCAAGAAAAAAGCAAGTTATCTTCTGTCTTGGTGACCCCAAGTGCTCACAGATGTGTGGAACAAATGGCTAAAAATCCTCGGGCAGCAAAAGTTTCTCTTTGCACAGAGACTCGCAGTGAGCTGGAGGCTGCAGCTCAGAAGGCACAGCCATGAAGTTTTTGGCTTCACTGCCAAACCCAAAGTTATTTGACAAAGAAAAATGAATTGATTAGACTGCAGTTAATTAGATTTCTATTGAAAACCCCTATCAGAGAAGGGGAATTAGGCAGCTTTTGAATTTAACAAAAACATATTGGCTTTGTGTCATAAGAAAAATACTGCCTCAGTATTTTTCATGAATGTATTCAGAATTAAATTTAAATATTAATTTTTGGGTGCTAATTATCAGCAAATAAAAGTTTAAGAGCAAAGATTAAGAAAGTTAATAAGTACTTAATAAAGGTGTAAGGAGATGTAAATATAAAAAGGTAAATGATAGTGTTTGAACTGTTTTAATCATTAATTTCATTGAAGGTAATTGTGGGGAAGCTGCTAGCAAGGCACTACACGAGTACATTACCTTGGGTTACACGTACAGCAAGATAAAGTCTGAATTTTCTGGAAGTTACATGTGGCTTTCATATTCTTGCTATGTTTGCTTTAAAATACATTTATTGCTTGGTCCTGCTGGTCAGCCTGTTCTTCCAGCCTGGCACAGAGCCATGCTGGCTGAGGAATTCTGCTGCTGTTGAGCAATGAGTATTGCTCTTCTCCTCACTGCTCAAGAAGCAGAGTGCCAAGGCAGACCCAAGCCTGCTTGCAGATGCCAAGCTGTGGCTGATAGAGCTTTTCTGCTGTGGTTGAGGTCTTATGAGCAACGTGGGTGTGTGATGATGTGTTGGGTACATGCCCCCAGCCCCCGTGTGCTTGCTGTCTCCTCTTGTGCTTGGTATGGAATGGAGGGCAGTCGCTTTCTGTATAGGGTCGCTGTGCTAACAAATTGCTTGTTCCCTTGTGTTTCTTTGGTCTCGTCTATGTTAAACTCAAGGTCTCATGAGTGTTCAGCTAAGCAGAGCTGCCTAGGTATAGGTTAATATATATCAGAAAGACAGACACTAAGCAGGAGGAGGACCCATTAAGAACGTCAGTAGGAAGAGGGGCAAAAGGAACAAAGATGGAGACAGGAAAGGAAATAAAAGGTTAGTAACGGAATTGAAGGACATGGAGTAAAGCAGAAAAAAAATGAGGGGAAGTAAAAAAGAGAAACTGGAAGTTAAGGGAAGCTGGAAGGATTCAAAGGAAATGTGGAAATGTTGCAGGCAGGAATGAGCCAGAGAGGGTGGGGTAGAGAGGTTGTGGAGTGCTTTGAGAATGAGGAGAGGTTGAACTCAAATGGAGCGTTGTTCCCCACCAGTATTTTCCTGTTCTGTGGTGTAAATCCTGATGCCTGTGTCCTATTCCACTATGGTAGAATTTCCACCACGCATCAATCTTGAACTGTGCTGTGCAAGGACAGTGAGTGTCTCAATCCGCTTTCCTTCCAGGAGAGTTTCTTACAGAAAGTTTTGAAGAAGCAGATCTCTACTGAGGGAGGAAGAATTACTGTATAAATTCAATTATCTTGACAGCTCACTGCTCAAATTCCATCACACATCAAGAGCCGCTCTCCAATTTAGCATAGTTTCAGCTTCCTAACCTGCCCCTGTGCTTGCCGACCCACGCTAGAGGCCATAAAATACTTTAGTGGTGCTAGAAATGAGCTGCCATTTCCCTTGGGAGAGATGTTTTCCCCTTCTGCCCCATAAGAGAAAAGGACAGCTTGCAACCCACGCAAGGTTTTCTGAATCCAAGACTTTGTCCAGCTACCTCTGAATCATAAAAGAATGAATCTTTTTACAAACAAGGCATACCTAAAGCAGCCAGGGAACAGGGGAAGAGTGATGACTGGCAGTCAGATCATAGGGTCTGCCCTTGCTCACCATGCTGAGAACCCATAGAATTATTAAGGTTGATAAAGAGCTCTAAGATCATCTAGACCAACCATCTACCTACCACCAGTATTACCCACTAACCCACATCACTGCGTACTATATCCACCCTTTCCTTAAAGGGACAGTGACTCCTCTTCCTCCCTTGGCAACTTGTTCCAGTGCATTGACACTCTTTCTGTGAAGAAATTCTTCCTAATATCCAACCTGAATCTCCCCCGGTAAGAGGACAAAGAGGCTGGAAAGCTCCTGTGGTTTAATCAGGGGGCAACTGTTCTGTATGGGCTTAACGCTGCTGTGCTCTTGGTTAATGGACACCCAGTAAATCTGAGGTTCCTGAGTTGCTAGAGCAATAGAGATTGAAGCCCCAAAGTTTGGTGCCTGCCTGAGAATACAGATAAGCACCATGGGCTTGCAAATTAAGACTAGAGAGAATGGCCCCAAGTTGCACTAGAGGAGGTTCAGGCTGGATGCTAGGAAAAATTTCTTAGAAGGAGTGACTAGGCACAGGCTGGTGGAGTCACCATCCCTGGAGGTGTTTTCAGTGTGGATGTGGCACTGAAGACATGGTCAGTGGGCATGGTGTATATGGGCTGATGGTTGGACTAGATGATCTTAGAGGTCTTTTCCAACTTTAATGGTTCTATGATTCTATTATCAGAAGACCTTGAGACACAAACATAAGGAAGTGTGATCCTCCTGCTGTAAGTCTGCTTCTGACTGTTTACTTTTTAGACACCCCTTTTGACTTGCTGTTTATCTATTGCCATCTCCCACATGAGGTATGAGGACATCAGGTACAGCCCAGCCCTAGAGAGGCTGGGTACCTACACAGCAGAGATCTGGCTGGAGAAAGGCAAGAGCAAATACAACTGGGTTAAAAATTCCTGAAATTTTGCAGATACCCAGAGTCAGAGATCTCATTTCAATAGAGGAAGGAAGTAACATCTGGATTCATAGGTTTTGCCTACACAGAGAATTCTTTGTTTGCTTTGCTAGTCACTGGAGTCATCCTAGTTCACTGTTGCACAGGTGTGCTACCCTTGTGCAATGGGAAGTGAAAGTGTAAGCTGACACATAGGTATCACTATGAAAAGGCAAGAATGGCTAATGCTACTGCAATAATTGCACTGGAGTTGAGCTGGAGTTGTTTTGGATGTGATTTACATATCTACAATAGGTGTAACCTATTTGCAGGGATTTAAGCATCTTGGAGATATCTCCATTATTGCAGCTAAGACCAGAGGCCTCCTCAGAAGAACAGTAGGCAGAAAAGGTCTGCTGAACGAGCAGAAGCCCTGGAGCCTGCTAGGGCAGAGCTCATTTTTGTTAGAAGTTGCTCACTGAAAAATTTAAGTATTGACCTTCTCTGACCCATCCTAGGGAACAGCCTGCTGTTTTCATTGGCACAGCGATTGACTATTCCATACTTTTTCTAGCTAAACTAGAACACAATTGCAGCAAATCTGCAGCTGTTAAGGGCTCTGGGAGTTTGGTTCTCTGGTTGTTTGAAGTGAACAGTTGCAGCTAGGGCAGCATTTATCTTGCTTCAAAAGGACCTGCATCTATTACTTTGGTGATTATCACTTCTCCAATAAAACATGAACTGTGTCACATAGCTGGCAAGCTCTATTCATTTGGTAGAGATTGCACATGGTTAAGAGTTCTCCCATAACAATACCAGCAACACAGCTGTAGCCATAAGAGGACAAAAGCCATACAATTTGTAAATGTAGGTTACACCTTTAATTGAACTATGTACTATTGAAAAGAAAAGATACTTCTTCTGTTTACTATTTTTTTTTTCTCAATGTTAGCTTGGTGTTGTTCTCTTGCGCTCCAGTTTTGTATGGGTCATGATGTTCTTCAGGAATTTTAATTTGGTCACTTGCAGTTCAGAGAAGACCAACTCTCAAAATTAGACATGTTTTGAAGTGGTTTGCTAATTTGGCATCTGGCAGAACGTGTTTCAGATTGTTTTGTTCAAAAAAATGTTTTTTATTCCTACTTACTGAGCTCTGACCTCAGACTGGTTCTCTTGGGGACATGGTTTTCTAGGAGATGGAAGAATCTCCTGTGAGACCTCACCAAGCTTGGAGACCTTTATGTTTCTGTGCATGTATCTACCTACTGCAAGAGATCACAGCGTAGACTCCTTCAGCCATAAAGCTGCCTTTATGTGTCAGGTCTCTGTGCTCTGACAAGATGTTAGCCCAAGTCCTGAGAACAAAATAACCACATCCATACACTGCTTTCCTTTAAATGTAGTTCCATCCTTCCAGAAGATATGTCTTTTTCTAGAGCAACATAACGCTGATGAGGCAATCTTGGGTTATGCTTTAGTAGAGAGGCCAATCAGCGTTCACTCAAGGGCCTTTGCGCTGTGCTCATTTGCACCTCATGTCCTCTGTGTGATGCTCTGTAGCTGTGTATGTGTGTATGCATAGCACTGCATAATCTTTTTCCTTTCGTTACCTACTTCTCAATTTCAGCTGATTGTATCCTGAGCCTCCATCTATCGCTAATGGTTTCTATAGGCTACCTATGTATCACTTCTGGGTTTGGTATCTCTTTTGTTGCATCTTGTGTGTGTGAACATTTTGATTACCTACATGGAATCCCTCCTCTCTGCTTCTGCACTCGATATATGTGGAACTGACAGCTCCAGGGAGGTAAATGAATGCCACTGCATTTCAGAGAAAGAATTATTTCATGCAATTACCCTAAAAGTCTATGAGAGAATAGAGTGAAAGGAATGAGAGAGAGAAAGAAAAAGAGCATGAGAGAGAATAATCACAACACTTCGACAGGTTTACCCTATTGTGTTTGAAAATCTATCACTCTGACAAGTCCCTTTTGTGGAAGGTGTAGACAGATAACTCGACACTTGCTCTTCAAGGTCCTTTTGATTCAAGAGGCTGATCAATGGAAGGATCAGTCCGTTGCTGCAGTCTGTAGAAACATAAGGAGTTAGGATGCACAGAAAGACTGGGAGAAAGTCAGTTTGTGATTGAAAGAGGAGAGAAGTCAGTGCTTGTGAGAAAGGAGGGCTGACTGCCCTGGACAGAGGGCTGCATTCACACAATCCAAGTTTCACTCAAGTCCTTTCCCTGATCATTCTTATGTAGTGGCCTTATCCCATTTTGCTTTCAGCACCACTTAAGCCCTCTGATTCACTCTTCATGCAGAATAGCTTGAGATCCTCAGGTGGATTTTGCTGGCCAATGTAAATGGTTATTAGAATCCAGCGTCTCCTAGTGCTTTCCCAGAGATAGACAAGTTACCTGGGCATCTGCCACACTGGACAAGGAGGGGAGCACTGGGTTTAAGGAATGCTGAGCCAGGTCATTTCTGTAACCTGCACCTGCTGCTCATGCAGCAAAGCCAACGCATTAGTCATAGCTATTTGCAATGTGAGGTTATTTAGGGAGCATACTGTTGGGTTAGAAAAGCCGAGGTCTAGCATATGTCCTAAAATTAGGACTTTTCTCTTTTGGTTTCTGTCAAAAAGGAGTGATTCACAGCTATGGGAGAAGCCTTCCCACCTAGCTGAAAATGTTACCTCTCTAAGTAGAGGGTTTGCTTCCCTGTGAGGTAAAACAGATTAATGTGAGCCTCCTCCAGGAACCTCATCCTGCACTGTCAGAACACCTACAGAAGAGCTTTATAGAGCGGCACTGAGATTCAGCACTGCACTTGAGTGTGTGAACAACCCTACCCTGTACTTCAAGCTAAGATTTTGGGTTGTTCTAAACTCTTTCTCTCTTCTTCTGCAGGATGGTGGAGTACTCCCTGGATCTCCAAAATATTAACTTGTCTGCAATCCGTACTGTCCGCGTGCTGAGACCCTTGAAAGCTATCAACCGTGTGCCTAGTAAGTCATGATTGCCTTTATATCTGGCCAGCTTGAATTGTACATGGTGAATACGTGATCAGTTAGGCTCTGTGTGGTGGTGTACTCCAGGCTGGCTTCAGATGCAAAATGAATGGAGGCTGCTGTATGGTGTGTGTTGGCTTTTCCCCATCATGGGTGAACCCTGATTCCTCCTTCCTCTGCCTCTCTCTTTATTCTCAAGTCAGCATTGCTCTTGCTGCAGTCCCAGAGGGAGTAAACAGGCGTTTGCACTGTTATTTGACCATAGGAGGTATTGAAGAAGGCTCTGGTTGTGTCCAAGTGGGTGGAGGGGGACCAGTGGGCAGGTTGCATGGGGACTGTAGGAGCCCTGACCTCAGTCTTCTGTCTCAATCCATGTTTCTGGCTCTTCTCTTTTCAAAGATAGCAGCTGCCATGTACAACCGTGAGACTTTCGACATTTCTTCCATATGTTTTTCTGTCTCACAGAATGACAGGAAGTTTCTTTGCTTTTCCCTATAATCTCCTTAATCAGGCAGTCTGCAATGGCTAAGACCTTGCCAGAGCACTCCTAATCCTTTTCTTGAGCTCAGACTCTCCCTTTCTTTCTGTGATCTGAGGAAATTTGCACTGTTGTCCTCCCAGTCTATATTATACATGTTTTTCTTCGTCCTCCCAGTCTATATTATACATGTTTTTCTTCGTGCCAAAGTCACTTCCACATCTATATGGAGACAGATGTCTCAATGTGTGGCTTCATGCAATGCCTATCTAGAAAGCGGTATTGTCCCTCTTTCTGGGTGTGTCCTGGTAATAGTCAGAGAGAGAGACTGCTACAAGGTGTGACTTAAGAGCTGAGACACAGTCCTGCTTGCCTAATGTAGCAGGAAGGGAAGAGGTAGAAAAACAGCTGTTTGGGCACTAACAACACACTCAGGCATTTTGAATACATCTGTTCTGAGGATGACAACATGAGGGCATTTCCCCTGGAAACTGATGGTGAGATGAGGGGACTGCTGTGGAAGCATAGTTTGCTCATCCCTCTGGGACACCCAGTGGGTTGTGTCAAGGCAGCTCCATCCTCTTATTGTGCAGTTCCCTTTCTTCCCTTTCCTTGCTGCTTCCTAAAGAGCCCTGTGAGTCTATGCTCAGAGACCACTTTAAAGCAGATACCTATTATCAGCTTAGACTTAACCTTTAGGATGAACAGAAACATCTTGAATGATACTCAACTGACTTGTGTAGACATCTGCCAAAGGCATGTCAATTGCTGGGCACCGGTGGTCAGGAGCAAAGCTTGACTGACAAAAATCCAATGGCATGTTTTACTCTTATTCATAGTCTGGAACAGCTGGAGTCAGCCCTCTGTTCACAGACGTTATGCCTGGGAGGAGTGGTGTGGGTGAGACCAGAACTGGCCCACCAGAGACCTGTTCTGTAGATGTGAAGGGCCCGGGGAGGCTTTCAATCATCTTGGCTGACCTCCGCGGAGTGCAAGCCATTGAATTTCCTGAGTGTCCTGACCGTGAAGATGTCTGTCTGCTCCTTTTATCAGTATAAAGCTCTACCTGTATGAAATTGATGCTGTTTTAATTTCCACTCTGTGGTTAAACCTTTATGTATCTTTCTCGCTACATAAATCTGTGGTTATATGGAGAGAAGTTTTCAGAAGAAAGACATCCTGCTATTAATTAAAAAAAAAAAAAAAAAGAGAGAGGGAAAAAAATTTATCAGAGTCCCTGGGAAAGGAAGCATTTACTTGTGGGTTGAAAACTGGTGAAGAGGCTGTAAACAAAACGTTATGATAAATGGGAATGTGCTGCATTGGAAGAAAGTTCCCAGCGGGCTACGGCAAACATAATTAATAGGACCTTTGGCCACAAATCTTTTTTTAATGTCTTTTTAAAGTTCTTCATTACTGATCTGAGGAAAGTGCTAAGTCTATTAGTGAGACGTGCAGATGATACCACACTGGAGGAGTTGCAGGTGTGAACAAACAGAGAGGGAAATAATGCAGCTGGAGGCAGTGTGGGACTGAAGACTTGGCGGAAGCATTGGGTGTATCTAGGGAAGAGCAGGTGATAATCCTGAACACAGATACACAGCCATGTTCATGTGACCATGATGGAACAACATGGCCTAGCAATCCCCAGTGGCTGTCTCAAAGGCTTTCATATAGAAAGCCGGATAGGGACTGATTATTATGGAGTTTAACTATGTGAACTGAATAATTAGCACAGAGGTAATTTAGAATGACTGTAAGGAAGAACTAGATAGGTAATAGAAGAAAAAGTGTCACCTGTTAGATAAATTAGATATACTGATTTTATATTCTTGGCAGGAAGACAAGGCTGAAATTTAAATGCCCAAACTAGATATGTCTGAATTCTGCTTACCAGTGGTTCAATCCTAACTTGCTACTGAAAGCTCTTCTGTACAGTGAGACTTGTGAGGCTCCCACAAGGAGCTGACGAATACATATGCTGTAATCATTATGTACAGGGTAAAGATGCATAGATTCTTCTACTCAAATTATTGCTGAAGAAGAAGATGATATCCAGTGTGTAAACACAATGTGGCAAATATAATGTCCATTATGGTATAGTAATATGACAAATGTCCATTAAGAAAGACATTCTCCACTGAGTTCATAATTAGACTGTGAAACTCACTGTCAGGGAAAATCTTTCCAGTCCCAGATCAAGACTTGTGGGCATGACCAGTTACAGGGGATCACCCAAGGGAGGAGTGCTCACACGGTGACTCTTCTGAATTTCAGACTTCTCTGCTTTAGGGTTAGAGCTGATCCTTAGCTGCCAATTCATCAGCAACTAATTGCATTTCTTGTAATTCTCAGTAGGATGTGCTACTGACCATTTCAGATTTGTGGAAACAGTTTGTGGTTCTAACCTGCCTCATCACTCCTACACTCAAAGTATACTTAAAAAGTACTAGAGAAAACGTGAGTGCCCTATTTTTTGTAATACATATCATACCTTCATTAGCATTCCAGCTTCTCTCTTGCTTTCCTGACTAGAGCCCCAGGAGTGCTGCCTTTAGGGGTTTTGCCTGAAAATGCATGAAACAACAAATTATAGATTGTTTCTGGTCCTGCTGCCTTGTGATTCAATTTTGTCGTGCTTAGCTGATGTGACAAGTCACTAAACAAGTGTAAAGAAACAAAATGCCCTTCAGATCTGTGTCATAGTCTTTTTGCTCTAAGCATGCCAGTGTCCTGGGCTGGGGGTGAAATTCCACTTCCATTTCTTGTTGTAGTCCTTTTACAACAGTGCAGCAGGTTGCTAGGTGAGCTGTTGCCTTTCTGCCGGCGCCAGGTTTGGAAAGAGGCTGCTTTTGTTTTATTTCTGCCCCCTTTAGAGCGGGAAGGCTGTAGTCATTTCTGATCATCTGAATTCCTTTCACTTCTGTTATTACATTTTTTGATGTCGGAGCAGAAAATGTCTCTTTGGCTTGCTCTTTCTTGTCGTGTTGATCTTATGCAAGGAATAGCCTTTGCAGTGTGTTTGATGTCTCCCAGTCCCCACTTACAGTTTAGTAACCGATTCATCATTTGGAAGCAGATTACTTAGCTGAGCACACTGTGCGGAAGTGAAGGAGTCTGTTGCAGAGTGTTGCGTAGCAACTTTATTGAATAGAAAGTGTATACATGTGCTTAATATTTGGTGTGTTAGCACAGTGATGCTTAAGTGGAAGTATAGGCATTAGAAATACAACATTATATTCTTATTTCTAGCTGTGCAGGAAATAGAATTTCAGATTTGTGGCAAGTTCTGCTTTTTATTTTTATTTTTTCTCAGAACAAGAGTAAGTATTTACTGTTCATTTTCATATTGTTTTATTCTTCCTATTTTTAGCTGGCTTGTTTGGATTTTTGATTGCTTCCTATATTTTGTTATGACACAGAAGTTTCAAAATAAACATCAACCATTCCATTCAAGAAGTATTGAAATAGAATTTTTATCAAATATTCTATTTATCAAAACATTTTTCCCTACTACCATCCTCCTTCTCTTTCTGCTAGATGAAGGAACTGTAGCTGTCACAAAGCACAACTCAAAGTGTTTCCATTTAAATGAAGCAGCATTATTTACTGGCAAAATTGCTGTGTAGAAAACTGTTGGCCTAGTCCTATTTTTCTTTATTATTTTATTATTATTATTACAATAGCTCCATGGGTCCAAATGGATGAGATTTCTCTGTTTTTATTTCTGGATCTCAGAAATATAAACCAAGACTTGTTAGTTTAATCTTCTTCATGCTTCAGAGCAGGTGAGTGAGGCTCAGGGAGTGTCACCAGCGATATCAGGAATCCAGCTGATGCCTCCTTAGCCCTGTGCTCATCCCACTAGACCAAAGCTGCAATATAAAAATAGTCTGAAACAGCTGAATTCTGGAGTGGAAAAGGGAGGCATTTTATATTTTATGCTTTAAATCTGTATTCCGCAGTGAGCTACCTGTGTTCAGTGCTGTGACAGTGGTGGAGACGGAGTGACCTGGTTCTGAACCCCACACCTGGCACACAGGAAAAGTGATGACATTTACTTCTCCAAATGTGTTTTTCAAGACTAATTTCGCTGATGAGCATGTGTGAAATTAGCTTCTGACTGAGCTATACCAGCCTGTAAAATAGTCTAATTCACAGCTAGATTAGACAAAAAGGCAAAAGCATTTGATGGACACAGTCCTGCCCTCGAAGTTGGAAATGCAAAGGGATTATAAGAATCCTTTTCTAAGATCCAACCCTACAAAGCCTTTGCTTCAGATGTCTCAGTCTTTCCAAAAGAGGACTGACACTTGTTCTCCTTCAACACTGATTAACCTTTTCAGTATTGTTTCATTTAACCATTTTTGAGTTTTTTTTCCTCTCATGACTTTCTTTGTGAAGCTGTAAATGGGAACTGTATTTCCCAAATATTTAAACCTAGCCTATCCTTAGTTCGTATAGGATATTCAGTTTATATCTGTAATCACATCTCAGCGGTATAGAAACCATAATTACAACAATGTGTAAATCTGCACACAAATTTATCCATACCCAGACACTGTCCTGATTAGGTCAGCCCTGGGACAGGAGTGATGTTGGAGGTGGTGGGGTCACCGTCCCTGGAGGTGTTCCAGAACCGTGTGGATGTGGCACTGAGGATGTGGTCAGTGGGCACAGTGAGGATGGGCTGGCAGTTGGACCAGGTTATCTTTAGCGGTCTTTTCCAACCCAAATTATTCTATGATTCTCTCAGACAATCCCTACACAGAAGTTGAGAGGCCACAAAGCCCTTTTCATGCCCTAGTTGTACGTGTGTGACTTGAATGCATCCACAGATGAAGCTACCATGTTGTGTGGGGTGTGCTGATGGGGTTGAGCTCAGCCTGTCTCCTCCCTTCCCAACCCAATCTCACAGCCAAGTGAAGCAAAACACTGAAAAGCAATGCAATTTATGCCAGGAGCAGGCCACTCAAGGATGTCTTTCCTCAGGAAGGGGACCATGGGAAAGGGGGATTGGTGATGGAAAAGTAACTCAGAACCACACTTCCCCCATGTGCACTGTTCCTTGAGCAGCACAGCTCTTTGTCAAGTCAATCGAGCCTTAAATCAGACAGAAACTTTTAGGATACAGGAGAACGGCATGGGAGGAAGCAGAGCAGAGTGAGGTCAGGAAAGAAGCTGGGGATGTAGAAGAGGTGCACAAGAGGCAAGCAGCAGGGTTTTGAGGGCAGGGCACATGAAGGCTTTCCCACCCTTGCAGCAGTGTGGTGCACCTCTGTGTGTAGGGCAGCATGGAGAGCTTAGGCATGGGGAGAAGACGAGGAATCAAAACCAAAACAAGAGCAAGTACCACTGTGAAATCTGTTGATGAATACACCTGATAAATTGGTGAAGCAGTGCTTGCCCAGGCCTTTCTTAACCAACTGACCAGATTAGTGGCGGTACTGGAGGAAGTCTTCAAACCCTGAAAACAGATTCCAATTTTATCTACCTTTGGTCTGGTCTCAGCATCATTTTTCATGAGTCTTCCACAATGTTCAGCACGTTGCTGTGTGTTTAAATGAGTAATCAAGGTAAATCTGGATAAAAGCAAAAAGAAAATTACACGCCTGTGTTAATGTAGCATCATGGCAAGGACCTGGGGAACACTGAAGTACACAGAACGTACAATTGGTAATGTCTTGTTTTGTGACACACATTGTTCAGTCTCTATAGTTTTTTCTTTTTTGTGGTTGCAGATCATGGGAGAAAATACATTTTCCCTCTCTGAACCAGTCTGCTCAATTTCACTGTTATTATAAACAAGTATTCAAAAGACAGAAATTGTGTCCTCTAAGTAATCATGTGGGTTTAGAATCAAGAGATCTGAATGAAAAGAATAAAAAAAACCCCGCAGATTATTTTTATTTATCCCATGGTTTTTAGACCTTTAGACTCCTGTGACTCAGGTCCTGCATTCCCCTTTCTCCCCATAGAAGTGAGGAATAGAAACCTCTTTTTTAATGTGATCTGAGATTGTCAAGTCATAGCAAGATCTCACGCCTGAAGGTTAATGCCACGCATCTCAATACGCCTGATAAAAATCTCGAGAGTTAGCGACAGCACTTTGGAGTTTACAGAAAGTAAAGCAAGCTTGGAGGAAAAAAACCCAAATGCATATGCTCTAAAACAACAATAACAACAACAACAAAAAAAAAACAGTCATAAAGAGACCTTCGCTGGTTCTCCCTTCTCCTCCAGGGGAACGGCACAGACAACTCGAAAAATGCGCAGCTCCCTTTGTGCCAATTGTGCTGCCTTTGCAAACAAGCTCAGCCTTCAGTAGACACAGTGCTCTCCGAAGCCCAGCCGCGTATTTTGCTGCCTAAATGGGAGCTGAGCTGTTTTGCAAAATCTGTCCCATGGGACCTATCAAGCGATGGATACCATGGAAATGTGAGCAGTAATGACAATGTATTATCAGGTAAAAGATAATGTCGTATGCACTAATGCAGATTGCGCTCTGCGTGTGTGGGCAGGGCAATTTACAACCACAACCCCGAGTTCCTTGATCTTTGTGTACTTAGGGCCCGATTCTCCCCTTCGCACACGTTTCGCCTAATGTCACATCGCTGCCTGCAGTAGAAAGGAACATGATTCATGTTAGTGACAGCAAGAGGAAATTAGTGCCGTTAAATCTTAACCAGGAGTTGCATTACCACTGCTTTACATAATATTTTGCATTATTCTGTCCTACTTATACAATGCTGGATACGTGTAAGAACTTAAGGGTATTTATAGGAATGAGGAAGAGGCTTGCAGCCACAGCACTGAGTTCCTTTTTGTGCCCAGTGTTATGTGACCCCTGCAATCCAGAAATAAAGGTAGAGCTGTACATTTCTAATGGAATTTTTGCTGACAGTGAATGTAGTCATCATTGCAGTGATAACTGCAAAAAAAAAAAAAGAGTTAATCAGTGAATGATCCGCAGTGGCAGGTGGTAGTAGGTGTTGATTATTAGATGTGCAGTGTTAGAAAAAGAAACAGAATGGCAGCAAACCCCCAGAGCCACCTCTCTAAGAAATAATCCCACACCAGGCATCGATCTCCAAGACAAGGAGAACCTTGTACGGATTCATGGGGTGAGAGGCCAAAAGGTGGTCTCTCTTCAAATACTGGATGGTTTCATGTCAGCGTTATGGTGGCACTAACTGCGTGTGAGTATCAGTGGTGGAAGGGATTTATTGTGAGCTCGCTACTACCTGCTAACCTTCACTGGGCTGAAAGCATCCCTCATAGTGTAAAGGTGCAGCCCATTGCAGAACGGAGCTGTCATCTCTTTGGATTCAACAAAGCGTGGATTAGGATTTCTCTTTTTCCACACAGGTCAGCATCTGACTGTCAAGAAAACTGCTGTAGGTCTTGCCCTGGTTCTCCGGGGCATGCTAAACTCTGGGCTGGCTTCTATGAAACCTGGCAGCCCCAGGTAGCACAGCTCTGGTTACTGGACTCTTTGTAGTGCCAGTGGGGCTCCAGCCCAACACTGAGTATTGAGATTCAGCCCTGGCTCTGGCACCTGTGCCCCTTCAGTGATGCGTTAAGCACTGTGGCTAGGCAGCTTCAGTCTCTGTTTTGGCTACTACAGTCTTAAACTGAGGAGTACTTTAAAGGTAAGGAGTGAGGATACCTAGTTCTTGAATTTGATGCAGTATCCTAAGGGGAGACAGGGCTTGATATGCCCATACTACTGAGAAAATGAACAGCAGCTTTTTATATCAGCTGAATCTTTGTAAGTGCTGGAAATGTCATGCTTTGATATTTTTTGTGTCTGCGGTCAAACTGAGGAGGGACAAAGATTTGGATAATTGGAGCTTAGGCCATCAACAGCCTGAAAGGGATGAGGACTGAGCCAGACAGAGGTGCAAGAAAGCTTTAATTGTTGGCAGGGCAGGAATGGGGTGTTAGTGAGGGACCTAGTGCTATTCCTAAACCATGGGTCATGCTGGTAAGTGCCAGGAGAAGTTCAGCTTGGATATTAGAATCAATTTTTTCTCAGAATAGGTGGTGCTGCAGTGGCAGAGGCTACCCAGGGAGTCACCATCCCTGAAGATGTTCAAGAGCCGTGTAGATGTGGCACTGGGGACATGGTCAGTGGGCATGGTGGGGATGGGTTGATGGTTGGACTGGGTGACCTTAGTGATCTTTCCAACCTTAATGATTCTGTGATTTTATGAAAAACCCCAGCACAAATATACACTAAAAACACATCATGAACCTGATGGAGAGGTCAGTGGAAATACTTTGGGCACTTCTAAATGTAGGTAATGCTTCACATTTGTGTCTGGAGCGGCTGTCTTTTCCCAATATACTGTACGTTATCTTGACCTGCTTCTCCATAGGATTCATTTTATCTGAGCCAGAGCAGGTGTCTGGGCATGTGCTCTGCAGCACTGGTGTAAAGCAGAGAGTGATAGTCTGCAGCATTTCTGAGGTTTTTACAGCTTAAGAAGAAAATATCAGGCAGCGCTTGGTTTCTACCTAGGTGATGGAGCACTGGAAGAGGTTCCCCTAGAGGCTGTGAAGTTTCCTCCTTGGAGATCTCCAAAACCCACCTAGACATGGCTCTGGGCACCCTTCTTGTGTCCCTGTTGGAATAGAGGTTGGACCAGCTGGATGCAGGGATATCTACCAACCTCAGACATCCTGTGATTCTATGAGAAAGCTGCCCATTGACCGTTGTGGCTGAGCTCCTCTCAATCACACGTGTTTGCAGAAAAAGCATCACTTAGAAGGAGTGCAGCAATGGGAGCATGTCCTGATTAGCAAGGGAAGCTACAGGTTACGATGATGATTAAATTGGCAGTGCTCATATAGCTGATGAGTTTCTCTTTGCAGTGGTTCAGACCCATGTTTTCACTGTTGTAAATGAAAGCAATGTGTGAAACAGCAGTTGAGCGCAGGATCAGCAAGAGGTTAGTGAGGAGGGCCACAAGCTGTAGCACCAGCTTGCACAGTGTGCACAGAGATTATGCATGAGGAAATCTTGCCAGCTTCATGCTAACTGGGTGAACTGCCATGCATCCTGGGGCAGGGAGGAAGGAAAGGAGGCATGCTTGGGCAAGCTGCCTGGCCGAGGGACAGAGCAATGCCTCAGGCACTCTGCAAAATGTCCTGCCAGTTATGGTCATGAGCAACAATGGGAAAGAAATTTGATTTTTCTCCAGGTAAAATGGCAATAGGTAGCTTGGCCCGTGATGCAAATGGTCATAGAATCACAGAACCATTAAGGTTGTAAAAGACCTCTAAGATGATCTAGTTCAACTGTCAACTCATCCCCACCATGCCCACTGACTGTGTCCTCAGTGCCACATCCACACAGTTCTGGAACACCTCCAGGGATGGTGACTCCACCACCTCTGCAGTGTGTGTCAGTGCAGCATCACTCTTTTGGAGATGAATTTTTTTCCTGATATCCAACCATAACCTCCCCTGGCACAACTTGAGGCCATTCCCTCTTGTCCTATCAAACTGGTATGGGTGCTGGGGATTGTGGTTTTTTTTCAGCTGATTTAATCCAAGGAAGGATTGTGTCACAATGACTAGGGATGGCCGAAAATCCTCAGAGCTGGGTGGGGTAAAAGAATTCAGAAATAGTCCGGTTTCTCACCCTGTCCTGAGCTGGAACCATTCAGAGCACCTGCAGTTAGTGCTATGGAAAACAACAACAACAAACAAAAAACAAAACAACAACAAAAAAAACCCACGGAGGTCCTCAGTTCAGCAAAGAGGCAGGTGGAGAGAAGGCAAAGTACATCAAAGTGGCACAGAAGCAGTGGCAGTGGGCAGCTGGACACATCTGCACGTGCAGGGCTGGTGGCTCTGCCAGAATCTTGCCTCCTCCCCTGCCCTGCCATATGCTGGGTGAATCTGCCTAGGGAAGCTTCAGCAGTGGCAGCGGAGCTAATCAGAGCTGACAGTGAGTGTCTGGAGGGAGCGACAGTTGCTGTAGCATCTGCAGAATTTGGTAGGAAGGGCCTCTGGATGCCAGCAATTCTCTCCCTCCTACCACTTTTCACCCCTGAGACTGATGCCCTCTGCCATGCCAATGCATTCTGTGCTTTGCTCATAGCCTTGCTGCAAAGGGTTGGTCACATTGCACACCTTTCCCTGCCCCTCATACTTGTTTGTGGGCACAGGACACCAGGGATGGGTTTTCTGGAGCCCGTTTATGTACACCTAGCTATAAGGATCCTTCCTCAGATGTCTACAGCTGATGTCATGTTGTTTCCTACTTTCCCCTGGCCTCCTTGTGAGGGTGAGCAGAGAGGAGAAAGGGCCTTTCAGAGCCCACACCTGGCACTCATGAATATTTCATGTTTCTAGCTTTTCCTCCCCATGAAGAGCAAAACCTTTTCATATTTGATGCCCTGGGAACCCTCTTGGTCACAGAATGTTGCTTCGTAAATGCTTTCCCTTCCTCCTTTTCCACTGGACTGCCTGGCCCCTCTTCCTCCCCTCTTCCTTTCTCTTCTCAGGGAACGTTTCCTTTCTTTCTTTCTTTTTATTTTTTGTAAAGGCTGTCTTAGAAAAGGTCATTGTCCTTTTCATATTCCCTCCTTGCTGTGAGCCAGCATGGCTTCTGCTCTGCCAATGGTAAAGGATGTGGGGAAGGGTGGCGGTGGGAGAGGGGGAGGCAGGCGGGCAGAGCTGTGCACAGGTGCTGTGAAGCAGTGGAGAGGCAGAGATTGGATGTAGTCACAGCAAAGGAAGATAAAGGGGAAGAGGCAGCAGCAGGGCTTGGCTGAAAAATTGTGAAGAATTGACTTTCCAGCACCTTCTAGAAGCAGTTGCAGAGGACACACCAGTGTCACCATGGATGGGGGGTATCCAGAACAAGCCCACTGCAGTTTTCCAGGGCAGGATGCTCCCAAATCTGTGCAGACAAACGTGCTGCTGTCCCTGCCTTGCCTTATGTCAATTTCCATGGCTCTGTGGTTGCTTTGGAGACAGTGTCGTCTTAGGCAGGTTCTCCAATAAATCACCACGTTCCATCCTTAGGCTCCTCAGCCTTTGTCCTTCTTTTGCCCCCACCTTCTGAGTGCATGAGGAACCAGGAGCCGTTTGCAGGGACCCCTGGTCAGGCTGTACAGACCCCTCCTGTCTGTGAAAGCACTGAAACACCTGGCAGTAGGCATCCTACTTAGGAGACCCACAGCAGATGGCCCAGCATGGCTGCTGGACCAGTCTACTCCTGCAGGACCAAGGGACTCAAAATGGGCTCACAGGGCAATTGTTTTGCAGTTCAGACCTGGAAATGAAAGAGGTTTTGCCCAAAGTGAAGCAGTGGAAGTAGTCAAGAGGCTGGTGGTCCACAGGAGAGTTACAGTTTCTGCATGGATAGGTGGAGGTTCAGTGTTCTTTCTCCTATCCACAGTCAGCGCCAATGGGCAGGGAAGGATGGGCAAATGAAAATTGGGTTTTGTTTAGATTTAGGAATGGAACCCACTAATGCTAAAATTCTTTGTGGTGTGGAAAAATGCCAAATGCTGGGCTACCTGCCTGATACTTGGACTGTAGACCCAGGAACACAGGGTGCATGATGGCAATGGCTGTAATCCTGGAGCTATGGATAATGCAGTCCTGTATCATCAGTAGCATCTCTGAGAGTCAGGAAGAAGAATATATGGTCTGGCAGAATGCTTTCAAGGAAAAAGCATGCAAGTTTTGCAAGTCATTGACAAACAAAATCAATCTCTGTAAAATCAGCAAATCCTGATACAACTCATGTTTGTCTGTAAGATTCCCCAAGGGATGTCTGCTCTGCATTTCAGCTGAAGGGCAGTTTCATTCCTCCTACTGCCTCTGCTCTGAGATGTGGTGGAGCTAGAATCGGCTGCTCTGAAATACATCACCGTCTCTTGCGGTGTTACTGGCACAGCTTCCTGTGTTACTTGGCTCTCCCTCATGCACTGACCAGGGCAGTTTATGGGAACTGGTGATCTTGTGCTGTGAAGCAGCGTTAATGCTGGTAACACTCTGCACTGCAGTGAGGGTGTGTGGCTGTACTGCTGAAGTGATGCAGAGCGTATTGCTGCATAGCATGGGAGGTCATGAGGACAAACAGCAGAGCACCGTGTCTGTGCTGTTGGGCTTTGTATGGTGACAGATCAGAAAGCCATCAGTGACTCATGACATGTCTGTGATCCCCAGCGAGTGGCTGGAATGTTGATGTTACTGATGTACTGTCTAGAAACTGCCATAGCTGGCGACTGGTGATACAGTTGGGCAGCCAGGCAAACAGGACTTAGCAGCTGCCCCACAGCCTGGCCTTAGTCATCCCCTGGAGGAATTGATACCATCACTTCTTCTTCATAATCCATCATTAAACATTTTCTCCTCCCTACACATCACCTACTTGCAAATATCGCTCCTGCCTATCCCATCCCAAACATTCCTCCTGACCTAAGCCAGGCTAACATTCCTCATCAGGCACTATTCTCTTTCCTCCTACCTTATGCCTGCACATGCCCCACAGACCCCTTCCCTTCCCTTCCCTTCCCTTCCCTTCCCTTCCCTTCCCTTCCCTTCCCTTCCCTTCCCTTCCCTTCCCTTCCCTTCCCTTCCCTTCCCTTCCCTTCCCTTCCCTTCCCTTCCCTTCCCTTCCCTTCCCTTCCCTTCCCTTCCCTTCCCTTCCCTTCCCTTCCCTTCCCTTCCCTTCCCTTCCCTTCCCTTCCCTTCCCTTCCCTTCCCTTCCCTTCCCTTCCCTTCCCTTCCCTTCCCTTCCTCTTTGCAACATGAGCAGCTGGGGAATGGAGACATTGTAATGCACAACATCCTGTGGCTAATTACTTGAAGCTGGGCATACAGAGGGGATTAACTTGTGCCTCAAAGGGCTGTCAGTGAAGCCCAATCTTATCTTCCCCGCCTCTTTCTCCTTCCACTGCCATCTGAAGTAATGAACTAGTTATAAATACCTAATTAGCTAATTATTGTCTGGCCTATGAAACATCTTCAGTGAAGGAACTCCCTGGACAACCCCTCTGTAGTGGAGAGCAGAGAAAACTGCATGGAGTGAAGTGTTGCTCGGAAGGATTTCTAGGCTTTCATCATCCCCGGAGAGCAGAGAAAAAGTCATTAGCACCATGGAGAAACAAGCCTGTCCTCACCCCTACTTCTGGCTGTGTGAGCTGAAGAGCTAGGGAAGAAATAAAACCAGAGAAAGAATTAATTAGTTGATTTAACAAAGGAAAAAATGGGGGGACTTTAAGAAACATTTGCACTGCCCAGAGGTGGTGCATCAACAGATTGTGAGCTGTGCCTACTGCCTGTATGCACCAGCCCTGCTAGGGAAGGATGGTTAGCCAAGAGAAGAGAGGGGTGGTCTCCATGACCACCCCTTAATGAGACTGCCACCAGAAAGACCAATTTATTCCAGTTTGTGTGTGCAGTAGAGGTCTGTCCCACTGGGTAGGCTGGCCTTGGGCCAGCACAGTTCTTGCAGTTTGCACCATACAGTCATCGCACTCTCAGTCCAAGAATGAGGTTGCTGAGCTGCTGTGCACATCTGGGACGGTGTTTTCACTCCATTGCCTTTCTGCAGAGAAAGTAGGTGGAAGTGGGGAATATCAATTATGTGGCTGATGGTGCTGAAAGTCTTATTCCCTCTTCTTCTCAGTGCTGCAAGACGGAGGCCTAGGGTTAAGAGATCACGGCATCTCAGCAGCTCTGCTGACTGCTTGTCAGTGGGGGTTTGGACAAGAAAGGGCAATGATCATAAATCTAGCCCAGCTTGGGCAGTAATTAATTTCCAACACTCTGCTTTAGTCTTTATGTAGCTTTTTTTTTGTCTCCTAAATTTTTCCTTGCTTCCCTACTCTTTCCTTCCTTTTCTCCCTCTCCCTCCATCCTACACTTGCTCCTTCTGATTCTCTTCCACCTGCAGGCATGCGCATCCTTGTGAATTTGCTCCTGGACACCTTGCCCATGCTGGGGAATGTCCTCCTGCTCTGCTTCTTTGTCTTCTTCATCTTCGGCATCATCGGGGTACAGCTGTGGGCTGGGCTGCTCCGCAACCGCTGCTTCATGGAGGAGAACTTCACAATGTGAGTGCCTGAGAGATGATGTCTCTCTGCTTCAAAAGGTGTTTCTCTTTCTTTTTCCCTTCTCTTTTTGCTTCTGCTGCCTGGCTCTCTGCAAACTGCTTACTTCAAACAGAAGGAAGGTGGTATGGTGCAGAACATTGGCCATGTCTTGCAGTATGATCAGAGAGGAAGGGAGGGCATTGGCACCTGGTTTTAGTTCATCTTCACATAGATGTGAATAGTGCATAGCTATAGCAATATCGCATAGATGCTGGGATACACTGGGATTGGGCTAGACACAACAAAATTGCTTCCTCCAGCCATGAAGAGAAATGCTGCTCCTTCTCACACAAAAAGAAGATATTCAGGAACACCAGCCACATTATCTTTCTCTTCTTCAAAGACAAACTGTCTTATAGAAAGCCATACTGCTGTCCAATGCCTCCAGGGACACCTTTGGCACATCCAGGTTGGAGCTGAGGTCACTGTTTGGATGTAGTGGTTTACCTCCAGACGCTCTGGAGGGAGGAGAGGGGGGAAGATTTACAAAAAAAGCAGTAGACTTCCTTTTGGGAACAGCCATTGGAGAGGCTGGAGATCTGTTGGGAGAGGTGTCCCTCAGTAGAGCACAGCTCCTCCAGTTGAATTTTTGTCTTTAATTTATTGCAGCTTTAACTGATCGCTAGCTTTAAAATGTTTTCCTAAAATCATATACTAATTCCAGACACTTGATCATTTTAGATCGCTTTCAAAAAGCTGTAGATCAGTTTAAACCGATTAAACAGTTCTGAAGCTTTAGACCATCTCAGATTGGGGAAAAAAAAAATCTGTGCAAAAACTGATCTGTAGAACAGCAGTGTGGTTGGGGAGTAGGAGCTGCTTAAAACATCCGTTTACAGTGTTTGTATATTCCCTTGGGAGAAAAGGATGTTTAGGATGATTGGCCTTTATGTAAATCAGAGTGGTACCACTTTAATGAGTGTAATTAAATCCAAGCAGAGTCGATATAACTGAGAAGTGGATTGGAGCTACGGGCTGCAAAGTGACAGCTACTGAATAATCTTTGGCTGACCATTACTAGAGAAAGGAAGTCTGCAGGCAGCCAGTTCACACGAGATGTGGATGTGTAATGACAGAAGTTCATGGTTAAGTCCCAGTTAGCTCAGAATGGGAGGCTTTTTCTCTTTTCTTTTTCATCAACACCTGTCCCCTTCCAATGACATATAGTGGAAAAGTCTGCATTCATGCAATGTGAAAGCTGCGTATTGTAGCACTGCAAGGAATGCGAGTGCACCAGATAAAGTTGAATGGAAAATTTTAAATCTCCATCTTTCATATCCTCATCATTATCTTATCTCCAGCTAGGCAAGCATAGATGATTTTAATTATTCATGCATTTGGAAGGTGCCTGCATTATTTTGGAAAAAAGCACATGAACTTGTCGTTGTACTTGTATTGTACCAATAATGCCTACTGTCAAGGAAGAGTCAAAGTTAAGGTTTAGTCAGCTTCAACTCTGCAATGCCTGATCTTAAGACATAGCTGTGCAAGCTTAATTATGCATGAACTGGATTTTTTATTTAATATTGCTGGAAATGCAGAAGGTTCAGAGCCAAATGTTACAAAACATGTCCGTCAGTGGTTACACACATGAGCACATCAGGTTAAAGCCTGATGAACGTCCTTAATATCATTGCAACTGATTTATCTTTGATGCTAATGGAGAGAGTGATCAGAATGCAAATGCCTGAATTTCAGATTCTCTTCATCTCCATGCAAGCAGATTTTGTAATTTGGGGTGGGGTGGTCTGGTGGAGAACAGCTCTGAAAATGGAGGACTCCACTCTGGAAAATCCCTGGTTTCTAGGAGCTCTGTCCTTCTTTTCTCTTGAGGAAATAGACCTGGAAATCCTTTACTCACCACCATCCCTATGTCAGAATGGCAGCCCCCAGCTCCACCAGTATCACTGTCAAGAAAAAATCTGCTACGGGAAGTTTGTGACTTTTTTTTAATCCTTACAGACAAGGCGACATTGTCCTGCCCCCATATTATCAACCTGAGGAAGATGATGAGATGCCATTTATCTGCTCGCTGTCAGGAGACAACGGAATCATGGGCTGTCATGAGATTCCACCCCTGAAGGAACGGGGCCATGAGTGTTGTTTGGACAAGGATGATTATTATTACTACAACTCAGTCCGGCAAGAGTTCAACGTCAGTGGCATGTGTGTCAACTGGAACCAGTACTACAATGTATGCCGTACAGGCAATGCAAATCCTCACAAGGGTGCCATAAACTTTGACAACATTGGGTATGCCTGGATTGTAATATTTCAGGTAAGACCTTCCTAAGAAAGCTCAAGACAGGTAGAGATGTAGAGCTGTTCCAAGCACTGAAATGAGCTATGCCTTTCAGGCTGACTTGTACTTGTTTTCCCTCAATACAGGTCACTATAGCAAAGGAGTAAATTATTATTTTTTTTTTTAATTACCAGCACTCATTGCAGATGGGAGCTAAAATCCTTGCCTTTTTTCTTTTCCACCTGCTGTACACAGTGTCCAGTCCAAGGGGCACAGAAACTTGCTGTGGGTTTTCTCCTGCTGTGATCCAGGGAAATGAACTATTTTAATGAAATATTCCTGCTGTGGACTAGCATGATCTCACAGGCTTTGACAGTATGCCAGTGTCACCAAGCAATACCATGCTGATTTCCTGGAATGGAAATTTGGCCTCCTTGAAAGGACTTTTTGTTTCTCACCTTCCTTGGAATACAACAGCCTTTCCAGTATTTTCCTGTGTGCGCTGAGAAATGAACTCTGGATGCCCACTTCCCTCCTCATTCTCCTTTTGTTTCTTGATTTTTCAGGTGATCACACTGGAAGGGTGGGTGGAGATCATGTACTATGTGATGGATGCCCATTCATTCTACAATTTTATCTACTTTATCTTGCTGATAATTGTAAGTATAAGACTTGACGTGTCTTAGCACTGCAAGCTAAGAGCCTACAAAAGTCAGGTGTTAGGTCAATACATATACTGGCTATCTGGACTTCTTCTTGGAACCTGAGGAATCCAGCTTGAGGTTTTTCACCAAGAGTCTACAGCAGGATCATATACTAGTGTGTCAGGTTCTTCCTTTTCACTCAAAGAAATATGCTCAGATTTGAGAATCAGTATCACTGTAGGATAATGTACTCACCCACACATCTCTTTTCAAAACAGTAGACCCAAAAGTAGAGAAAACCATTTATTCATCTTTACTCCTACTTTGTCTTTTGTGCACTTGAAGCTCTTGAATCATTCCTGTCTTATGGCTCCTGGCAGCACCTGGATTCCTCAGATTCAGGGTCTCAGTTTCAGATTTTGTCAGATTCAGGGTCTGTCATGCTGAATTACTTCCTCGCTATGAACAACTAGGAGCTGCTGCTCCCAGAGTGACATTGGTCCAACGTAAACTGGCAGTGTGAGATCGTTTGTGGCTGGTGGAGATGGAAGGAGTGCAGTATCAGTGATGAGAACTTCATGAGCAATTTGTAAGCCCTATAGATTTATGCAAGTAGAAGTGGTTGTTTTGTTGTAAGGAGACTTGTTGTTTGTTCATGGAAGGAGAACTGACAAATGTGATGCCGTTGCCTTTTCCTTTCCTCAGGCCTCCTCCCATCTTTAATAGATTTCCTTGGAAGGAATGCCATGTTTTTAACAAGGAAGAATTTCCCTTATTTATGAGGACTTGCACTTTCCACTTTCACTTTCCCTAAATAGGGATCAAAGTCAAAAGTAGAAAGGAAATAATAACTTGGGATGTATTTTGGGAAGTTTAAAATCTGTACATGGTAGATACAATTCAGTCCTAGATCACTTCACCAGTAAAGACCTCAATGTATCTCCAAAGCCTATGTGCACTTTGAAGGACTGCTGAATGGACCTGGCTTAGATTCTGCTCTGCACCTACTATTTGTCCTACTTGGTCATGATTTCCTAGAAACAGATCTTTAGAAGCAGCCACTCAATAACATTAGCAGACTTATGTGGGACAGATTCTAGTTTAAATTCAAATTGGCAGACCATTATTTGAGAGCAAACAAACCTTAGTACAGTTTCTGGAAGAAATTCTGTAAAGTGCATATATTGGGAGTGGCACAAAAAGAAATCTGTTGGTCCACTGAGGTTGGAGATGTTATGAAAAAGCTAAATCTTCATGGTATCCCATTTCTTCCTGCCTTCTGGCCTTCTACCATCACAAGGAAAAGACAAGAGAAAAACAGAAAGGGCACCTGTTCCTTTGGGCTGAAGCATGAGCCAGGACAGCACAGGTTAAATGTACCTTGAAGAATGCTGCTCTTATTTTGAGTCTGGAGAGTCCCATTGTGGATAGGCTAAAGGTATGATTGCACGGGATGGGTGGAGAGCTATCCCCAGAGCCAAACCAAACATCCACTGCTTTTTGTGAGTCCAGAAAACAATTATTTCACTTATAGTTTGTTCAGATCTCCCACTATGCAACTAATATTTAGGACTCACTTTTTTTTTTTTTTTTTTTTTTTTTTTTTTTTTTTTTTGCTTTCAGCAGCATGGCCAGGATACCTATATTTCTGTAATACATAGTTCAGTGCACAATTCACTCCCAGCCTCACATGCAGTCTCTCCCAGAGCCAGTGTTTGACCCTTGAGATGGGCATGTCCATCTCCTGCTGGCCAATTACAAAAATTGCCCCCTCTGGCTCCACCTCCAAATTACATAAATTCTGTTGGCATATTTTTTGGATTTGAAACAGGAGCATCCTTTGGTGTTGTCTCACCTCATGTGTTTTTCCCGTGACTCAAACTTTGAATTTTCAGGCAGCTGAAAAGCCTCAATTAAACACTCCACCTGAGATTTTAGTGTGGAGTGTCGTTGACATTTCTAGACACGCCCTCCTCATTTGCAGAAGCCATATAGGTTTATTTCCCTCAAACACAACTTACTCTGGGGACCACTCAGAACATAGGAGCTTTACGCTAGATAGGATATTTCCTTCTTTGGTGGAGTTACGCCAAGAAAGGCTTTAGCATTTCTGTTATTTTCTTTTCACATGTAATGCCATCTTTCCCATGTGCTGTTGCAGCACTTAGCAAAACCACAATGTGAACTTGCTATCCCCTGGTGTCATTTCTCCTCCAAGTCCTGTTACAGCAATGAAATTCCCTCTTCAAGTCTTCTTCACACAGTCCTTGTGGCTTTTATCCTGCTTTCCTTCTCCATGGTTGACAGGCCTTGCTCTCTAAACTGGATTGCTCTGGCAGCCATAATTCAAGCCTTGACTTTTTGCTTTTCCACTTACATCTTAGCCTTGGTTCAAACTCATTCTTCTGGGGCCACATCTCCTCAGCCTCCTCTGCAGAGCTATGCTTTTATCTATGATTTCTGCCTCCCTCACAGGTTCATAACTTCAAACATCTGCACAAGGGCATTGCCTGTTCTGCTCATCAGGCAAAATATGTCCAACACCTGGACATATTTGCATCATTTTTTAGGACTCCTGCATTGATGTAGTCCCTGAAGGGAAGAGCACCAGCTGACTCTGGAATTCAGAAGGGCCTTGCAGAACAATCTGGTAAAAGCATTTGTGTATTTAGGAAATAGCTTCCTGCTCTTGCCAGAGACCAGGGAGGTGAGATCAAGGAAGGCCTGCTTTACCTTCTTGGCTCAGTGATCCATTTCATTCTTCATCCTTGATGACCAGCTTTCTCTGTATCACTGCTCCAGTTACTTGCCTACTAGTGTGGCTTCTGGACTAGAGGCTATGCTTAGGTTTGTATCCACACAGCAATACTCAGGCATCCTTGAAGTGCTTGCATGTGTGTGCTTCAGAAGGCAGCCTGATTATTCAGGAATAAGCAATAAAAGTAACAGACAAGTAAGTTAGCATCTCCAGCACCATCAATTCTTATTAAATACTGCAAAGACAGGGATCAAGCCTTGGGCTGAACAAAGCCAGGATTAGCTCAATCGAAGTATGTCTTGTTGTCAGGGCTGAACCAGATGTCTGTGTGGGGCTTTGAATCAGTGGTCTCCTTCTGGCTTTGTCAGACACTTTGTCTGACTCTATGTCAGACACTAGTGATCTCTTTGCTCAGCTAGCTGAGATGGATCATTCAATTACAAGCCATCTAGGACCTTTCCTGCCCTTCTGCTAGATTGGAGACAGAGTCAAGCTCAGCAGAACTTTAGACTTTGTGGACTTGCTTGTCATCTTAAGGATGAAGCAAGCTCTATTGCTTTGTGTGATGTTTCTTGCTAAGAGGTTCAAGGAATGGGGGCTTGTTGCCATAACCAGTCCTCCCACTCCTCCACTTTCCTGTTATCAGTGGGAGATCACGGTGAACTATTCCCTGTGAGGACAGATCTTGGTGATGTAAACCTGAACTCCCCTCAGAATTCAACCCAAGGCTTACATCTTGGCCCTGCTGAGGTTATCTTGTGGCCCTTGGCTTCTCTGCTTGTCACCTAGAGGGAAGGTGTTGCAAGCTTTAATCAGTTGTTTTTTGTGGAGGTGCTGGAATATGCAAGGCAGATGCAAAACTGTGACCAGGCAGTGTCATGATTTGCATTTCAGAAATGCATAGCGAGCATCCAACTCCCAGATCAGCCCTACGTCACTCAGAGCAAACCCAAGGAGATAACAGAAGAGAGAAACCTGTGTGAGGGTCATGCAGTGCTTAGGGAGAAGAGGGCAGGAGAGCACATTGGAAGAGGATTCACATTCCCAGTTATACCCTCATCAGTGAAAACATGGAAGAGATCATGGACTACAGGAATCCATAGGGGAAAGTGAAGGGATCTGAATAAGGCATTGTTTTCCCTCTCAAGGCCATGTTCTGAAGCTGAAAGGAAAATAAGCTTCATCACTGAGAAGGGCTCAGTGATGAAGGGGAACAGAATTAGAACAGCTTTGAAGGGTGCTGAGAGGAGGAGAAAAAAAAGACCATTATTTTGAAATGGCTTATTGTCCTTATGCTGAATCTGGTTGTAAAGGACTTGATGTTTCAAGGGCTTATTCAGATGCTTGAAGGGATGTCTCCTCTTTGAAATACCAAGAGCCAAAGTATTGAGCTTCTGGCTGGAGCTGCTGGGCACCTTTGTGCAAAAGAAAAAGACATCAAAGGGGACAGGTTTGTGGGTAGAGTGCCAAGGGCTATGCACTGAGGGTAAGGTCTCTTGGGTAGGTGAAATTAACCGGAGTACTTTCTGAAAAAATAAACACCCACACCACTTTTTGCCTGCTTGAGAGTTCCAAGATCATTGTATCACCCAACTTTCTTGTCCACTCCCCTTCACTGAAAAGGTTACATGGAGGAGCACATGTCAAAAGACAGAGGCAGGGCTGGGTCCAGCTCTGAGTCTGAGCTGTCTGCTTGGAAAGGAGAGTCATGGAGATGAAGCTGGGTCCTCAGCAAATCATACAGGAGAAGCACAGTGCAAAGATGTCCGTTATCAGAGACACCCTCTGATCCAGAGAATGCAGAAATTCCAAGGTGGAGCTGTCTCTCCTAGGGGCTGCCCCACAAAGCCCATGTCAGAGCAGCACTGGTATATAATCTTTGTTCAGAGTTCAGACCCTACATTTTTTCAATGCCGTATTGCAGCTTGCAGCTCTGCGGGAAGTGGCCACCAATCTCAACATCATAGCATTTGAGTGTAATGGGAAGATCTATTGGAGATTCGCCTGTAATTTCATAATACATGACAGGGACAGGGAGATATTCACCTCCAGATCTCTCAGCACCAAGTATTGTCTTAGTTTTACTGCTAGGAAAACTGAGGCAAAGAAAGCCAAAGGAGAACTTGCCAGCATATAAGCCTGGTAAACTTTTGGCTTTCAGAGGGAGAACAAGAACTTGGGCTTTTTGTTTAATTTCTGAGAAAATAAACTGGGGGAGAACTGAGAACTGGGTAGAGGGCTGTGCTCGTTTTTCTGCCTTAAATGGAAAACTGATAAAGGCTGGAAGGCAAGTAAAGTAATAGAAAATACATGCCTGGTAACAGAAGAATCGGAAGAAGAGAAATCGAGAAAGGAAGTATTGTTTTGACATATTGTTTGGTGTCCTTCTCAAAGTCATTAGTTTTTGTAAACTTCTCCAGTTTCAAGAGCTCATTGATTTCAGCAAAGTTAATCTCCCAGTATACTGAATTAAGGTGTAAATGATAGAAATAAATAAAATTCCCCAAGAACACTGACATGTGTTCCAACAGCAAAAAGCAATAAATGACAATACCTGATTTTTCCAGTAGTAAAAGAGTAAACAGAGAAGAAAGCAACCAAAACAATCCTCTGTCTCCCACCTTCTTTTTAACACAAAGGAGAGGGAATCTATGAAAGAAAAAGTCCAATTTTCATCATACTCATTGTATGTGAGTTCTAAATGACTTGCTAAAGTTCCTAATGCCACCAAAAGAGCCAAAAATTTGGCTTCTATTTCCTAAATTTTAGTTCAGAGATCTAAATTCTGCATGGAAGTGACACTTAGTGAGTTCTCATGACCAAGCTCAGCTAGTCCTGGCTCCCTCTGAAATCCCATCTCCATGCACAGACTTGTGTTAGCTTTAGTTCCCGTGCCCCTTCCCCTCCTCTCCCTTCTTTCCTCCTCCCAGATGTTCTTCCTCATGCTCATATTACCTGTCCCTCCTTCTCCTTTACTCCTAGGTGGGCTCCTTCTTCATGATCAATCTGTGCCTGGTGGTCATTGCCACACAGTTCTCTGAAACCAAGCAGCGGGAGCACCAGCTGATGCAGGAGCAGCGGGCCCGGTACCTCTCCTCCAGCACTGTTGCCAGCTACATGGAGCCTGGAGACTGCTATGAGGAGATCTTCCAATACATCTGCCACATCATGCGCAAAGCCAAACGCCGCACTCTTGGGCTGTACAACAGCATACAGAGCCGGCGCCAGGGCCACGTGGAGCCGAGTGATGCCAAGCGAGGCAGCAACAGGAAAAAACAGAGGCACTACAGTAAGGATTGCACTGGTAAATCTGGAAATGTGCATAGTGGAAATAGGAACGTAACTGGGAACATCTCTATGTGCTGTATTTCCAAAGGACTTTTGTCTACAAAGCACAAAGTTAGAATTAATATTGATAATTGAACTTGTGGTCATGGGTAGTGCACCAGACCAGTAAGGTTGGGTGACCAGCAAGAGTGGGAATGGAAACAGGGATGATCAATTGGAAACTCTAGAAACCCAGACCTGAAACCATAATGGACAACACTGAAGGCACTGACTGAGGCTTGGAAATGGCTCCCTGTCTGATATGGCAGAGGAAAGATAGCAGCTTAGGAGTGGGATGTATTAGGGGAGTATGAAGGAGTGTGACTAAGGATTGTACTGAGTGACACAGCATGTCTTCCAGGGCTCTCCTCCCAAAGTGAGTTTACGGGAGAGAAGTAAAGGGAGTAGAATTGCAATAGAGTGCCCCCTGAGCCGAGGGAGAAGAGCAATACTGAAGTCAGTTTGATGTGCTAGGGAAGTGGAGACAATTTCTCTTGATGGGAGCACATCCTGTTGTGTAAAATTAGACATGAGATACCTTTTAAATTGGATTCCTGGCCTGAAAAGTGACTGTAAAAATGGTATTATAGAGTTAGTATTAACTGCCTGCTGATACCTTTCGTAAGAAATGATCTCAGTTAACAAGCAAAAAGATGGATTTTCCTTCAACTAGTCTTGCATACTCAGTCTTTCATTTTCTTTACTTGCTAGGAAGAAGGTTTCTGCAGTTAATGAATTAATTGATTAATCTTTCCAGTGTCCGTTTGATCTTCCAGGCACAACTGGAGGTTTGAGGAACTTGGTTTTCTCACTGAAATCAGCAAATTATTCTCATTCAGAGTGCATGGACTATCAGGAGGAGCTGTTCTTGAATTAGCTTCTCTGGCTTCTTGAGATATTTTGCTAATGTAGTGTTCCTAATTTAGAGAGTTTGTGGTCAGCATTTGTATTCTTGGACCCTGCTTGTGTCTGTGTAGGCCAAAAGCAGTTCTCTTAATCATTTTTCCCTCAGTTCTCACTTAATACAAATGTCTGAATCTCAAGCTATGATTCCTGCATCAGATGAAACAGTTCTTCCTCTGATGGACGTGAACCCCCACTGAGCCTAATCACTGGCAGATGAGCAGTACCATGCCTTCTGGTGACACAGCCAGTCAGTGTAAAGCACCCAGCAGCAGTGGCTTTTATTGTTGCCCTTGAGATGATTTGCCAGTGTTTAGTCATCCTTACAGCTAAAAAAGCCCAGTTACACAGTCTAAATACCTAAAAGACAAAAAAGTACCCAGCTTCAATGCTTTTTTTTTTTTTTTCTTTTTGAGGAAACAAAGCTCTCTCCTTTAAGCCTGTCATTTATCTCCCCAGGAATTTGCCAACAGCACAACCCTCTTGACTGCCCTCCACAAGGCTTGGTCCAGCCCATTGCTGTGACAGCAACCTCTGATCTCAGCAACTGCCCCCGATGCCATAGGGGGGAACTTGATGCATCGCGAAGGCTGTCTGTCCTGGACAGTGCTGACTCAGACCAGGAGGATGGAGGAGATAGTGAAGCGGAGGGAGAAGGCTGCAGAGGTGACCAGAGTGCCTCAGCACTGGAGAAAGAGGAAGAAGAGGTGGAGGAAGGTGGGAGGATGAAGCTCTGTAGTGACATGTGGCGGGAAATTAGGTGCAAGCTTCGAGGGATTGTGGACAGCAAGTACTTCAATCGTGGGATCATGATTGCGATCCTTGTGAACACTATCAGCATGGGCATCGAGCACCACGAGCAGGTAGGGTGAGCAGAACAGCCTCTGGGGGACAGAAGGTCGTTCTTGGGGTTAAGGGCTGGCCAAGCAGCAGCAAAATCTGCTAGAGGCAGAGACTGAGTAATTTGTACTCCAGGACATAGCACAACTTTAGAAAGCCACTGGATATTGCAGGATCTTTACCTGCCTATCTCTGCACCTAATCTGTCTCTAAGTATTTTCTTCCCAGTTCCTTTCAATGTATTTTTTTTCCTCTTCTCTTCTCACTTTTATCCCTTTATTTTTCTTTTTCTCCTTGTCTTTTCTCTCCATGTGTTTCTCTCTCCTTCACCCTCTCCTCTTCCATCTTTTTCATCTCTCTCTCTCTCATTTCTCTTTTCATTAGCTTACTGAATCCTTAGTCTATTTGGTTAATTTAATGTGCTCTCTGGGGATGTCACATGCACTTCACCAGCATCTCAATTCATATCCATCAGCTTGCTAGCATTTCCAGCTTAATTAAGGGAAGCCTGAGCACCATCCTTCTGCACAAGAAGGCACCACCTCCCACCTCCAGTCATTCTGGGGCTTGTATGGCTTGAACCTTTCCTTTGCTCTGACAGCAAGAAGTGATAGATAGGTCAAGGCATAGATAGCACGTGTGAGGACAGTTCTGCTTTTCATGCCATTAGTTTGCAGGCATCTCTGAGTCAGCAGTGCACTTTATCCTAATGATAGACTTGTGAGATGGAGAAGGGATTGTGTGCCCTCATTTTATAACTAGGAAACAGAAACTGTGTCTATCCTGTGATGTGCAGAGCAGGCTTGAGAGGGTGTTCAATGCATCCATGACCTTGCATCTTCATTGCTGATTGGCAGTTCTATTGCATGTTGAGTTAAAGGACTCTATGATGTACACTGGTGCCTCATCTGTGCTGCTGGTCTGAATGTGGCCATGATTTACCCCACTTATCTGCCAAGATCACAAGAAATAAGAGATTGGCCCGCAACAAAGATGCTAATTGTATCAGGGAATTTTGCATCCAAGACAAATTTTATCCACAAATACAACCTCAGGTAGTGAAGAAACAGGCAGTGAGAGTGGTTTAAGCAGGCTCCAAGACTTTTCCTGTGCTCTATCAGGGAGGAGATATCACAGAATCATAGAATTATTAAGGTTGAGAAAGACCTCTAAGATCATCTAGTTCAATGTTCTGAGCCCCAGAGTATCAGAATTTCCCTGTTTGAGACAATGCAGTGGCTGAGCCAGCATTTGAAGCCTCAGATGGCTGGATCCCACCCACATAGCAAGCATTAGACCATTTTACAAAGCCCAGCTGATTTCTGATACAAGGATGGGAAACCTTAATTTGATCACAGAATGCAAAACTGCTTGGGATGCTTCAGTACAGAAAAATACCGTTGGGAGCTCAGAGAAGGGGGAATGAAGAAGAGTCTGGAGAGGTTGACTCATGAAAACAGATAAAAAAATGTATTTATCGCATAGCAGAGAGATGACTAAGGGTTGAAGCCCAGGACAACAAGAAAACTGCCCACTGATGTTTTAAAGATGCAAGCACCAAGCAGAGAGAGGCACTGTTCGTTTTGCGTTATTGGAGACAGCATGATTTAGGAGTTCAACAGAGGAATATTTGAACTGGAGGTAGAGAATTCACTCTGAATATTGTGTGTGCAGATTTAAGCCCTTCTGGGCCACCTCTGCAGTGTTTGTACAGCCCTCAGCAGAGCAGGATCTGCCTGCAGCCTCAGGGTTTCTGGTAGCAGGTTATTAATGACACATCCTTAAAGTTATGCTATCACTTTTTATCTATAAGTATCTAGGAAAAGCTCACAGCCCTGTGGGCTGCTTCTAGTGTATATATATATATATATAAAATGTTGACTGTATTGATCGTAACTGAAAAATGTGGTGCAGCTGTTTATTTAAAATGTGCGCGTTGAGTCCTGTTTACCTAGCACAAGATAGAATATTTACTTTCTAACATGAATTCCAGGTCTTTCAGTCAGAAGTTACCTCAAAACCACAGAAGCATATGCACTTCCCTTTGCTCTTTCACGTTTCTCAAGCCCTACTGTTGGGATATCTCAAACTGATGCTTCACTGCCTCCTCTTCTCTCCTTCCATTCTCTTTTTCCTGTTGCTTTCTTTCTAGAATAATAGTTTTTTGCAGAAAAATATTCAACAAAACCCCTCTGCTTGCAGAGGTCTGTGATTTGCAACTTGACACAGTCCTATGACTGACGTGATTTCTGTTGCTGCAGCTACTTCATCATGTGAATCTCTGCCAGCTGAGAACTAATGTAAATAAAGACCCTTTGAGCTTAGATTTTCTGGTGCATGAGCAATCACAATCCCAGAAGCTAGGAACACACCTTTCTGGGAAAGAGGATCTGTGAATGTGTTGCAGGTTTGAGTGGATCTGGTCCATCAGCTTTATGTTGCTCTGGTTGTTCAGACTATACAGATGAGGTGGCCCAGAGATGAAGAACCTCCTTCCAGTTCTTAAAGGGAGCTCATAAGCAAGAGGTGCACTGACTTTTTTGCATGCTCAGATAGTGGTAGGACCAAGGGGGAATGGCTTTAAACTATAAGAGGAGAGATTTAGGTTAGATGTTAGGAAGAAATTCTTTACTCAGAGCGTGGTGAGGTGCTGGCACAGGGTGCCCAGAGAAGCTGTGGTGTCCCATCCCTGGAGTCACTCAAGACCAGAATGGATGGGGCACTGGGCAGCCTGAGCATAGGCTTGGGGCTGGCTGGGCTTTGAGGTCCTTTCTAGCCCAACCATTCTGTGATTCTGTGACTCACAGACAACCAGGTGAATGTGGGAGTGAGACTGCAGGAGCTGGGCAGAAGGCTCAGGCTCAGAAACACGGGTGTCCTGAGGACTGAGCCTATGTGCAAGTCTAACTTTTGATTCCTGAGCCTTAACCAACAGAAAGAAAAATATAAATTGGAATTACATGTTTGTTTTGAGTGAGGGAGGTTTGAACCAGGCAACCTCTAGAGGTGTCTTGCAACCTCCAGAATTCTACAGTTCTGTTACAATTTACTGTTTTGTGGTTTTGTTTTTTTTTTTGTATATTTATAGGGTGCATTTACTGTGTTTTGTTTTGGCTTCGTTTGTTGCTTTTATTATTATTAATATTATTATTACTATTAGTTTGTTTTGTTGTGTGTGTTTATTTTATGCCAGGAGACTTTACCTCAGCATCCCAATCACCTTTAAAATTTGGCTCATCCATCAAGTCCCTTTTGCTATCCTACTTGTGTGGCCAAGGCACCTTTCTATCTCTGTATACATTTCTTGTGAGGGAAATCAATTCATTTTGGGACAAACTGCACTGCTATGACTCATTTTTAATCCTTGAGCTTATCACAAGTTATCACTTGTAAACAGATAAGTTTATACAAATCCATCAATGTGCGTTAGAACCATAAAATACCCTTAGTGTTGGGTCTTGAGAAATTCCTGGGATGTGGCACAAGCCAAAATCCATCATTTCAAGCTTTGTCCTGCTTGAAGTATTTTTTGCAGTTCTTCAAATCTGCTTCTGCTTGGAAGAATTGCTTTTTAAAATCCAGTGTAGAAAATCAAGATGTTAGATGCTTGTGGCTGTCCACAAGGATTCTTTAAACAGGCTTAATTTTTATTGGTATTTGCAGAGGATCTGGTGCTGCTCACTTTTCTCCTTATTCAGCACGAGGATGAAAGGATGTTCCCAGCTGAATGTCCCAGGCTCTTTTCTCATATATTTCTTAGAGCCTGTTGGACTTGCACATATTTGCCATTAGTAGCCACTAGGACAATTACAGAGAAACTTGATTTTCCTCCTGATGTATCTACTTCCAGTATTCCTTTGTGCATCAGGTCAACACTTAATGAGGTGTGGTTCAGGAGACTATCACTTGTTTTCCAGTTAAACCAGCCTCATGTACTGGCACCTTCATATCCTTTAGCCTGCATGATTTCCCTTTATACCAGCATTTATTGGATCCACTAGTTCATATTTTACAGTTATTGCTTCTCTTTTTGCTATTCGCCGCTTGTCAGAAACATTCAGCAAGTGTCCAAGCCAGCTCATCATGCTGACATTTAGTAAATGATGGAACAGTCTCTCCAGGGTGCTGGATGAAGCCATATCACTTCAGTCTTGTAGAACTAGGGAATAACAAAATATTATGAAATCCTGTCTGATTGTGGGGTGGTGACTAGAGAAAGTAAAAGCCAGCCGGTATGATCCATGGCTGATTTCTGTGACTCTTCTGATTGTCAAGTAACTTTGAAATAGCGTATAAAAATGGACAGAATGAGGAGACCAGTGTATGGATTTTTCTCTCTCATGTTCTCTAAGGCATGCAGGTAGAGTTTGGTAGGGCTGGTATACATAAATCATATAAATTACTCTTTTGTTTCTACGACAGTTGCCAATTTATTTCTAGCTAGAATAAACTCTTGCAGGATGGTCTGCATGTTCTCAGCCTTTCCTGTACTGTACACCTTTCTGGCTGCTGTCAGATAATGTGTTAATTATGATTTTGATCTAATTTAAGAATTTCAGTGTTAACTAGTAAGTAACTTAGAAGGGAAAAAGTAAAAAGACTGAACAGATGCCTTCTACTGCCCTAGTTTCTGATCACTAGGCCAGAGCCCTGACGTGGATAACACATTTCAGTCCCTGTATTTGATCCACCCTAACGGGGATGAAGGATTAGGATGAGAAGTAATGGCCTAAAGTTGCACCGGGGGTGTTCGTGTTGAATGTTAGGAAACATTTATTCTCCGAAAGAGTGTTTGTGCAGGCTGCCCAGGGATTTGGTGGGGTTAGCACCTCTGGAGGTGTTCCAGAACCATGTGGATGCAGTACTGAGGGGAATGGTGGTGGGGGGGTTGGACTAGGTGATCTTAGTGGTCTTTTCCAGTTTTCATGATTCTATGATTCTAAAGTTGCAACACCTTGGAGATCTGGATTAGGAAATTCCATGGATTTGGAAAAATACCTGTATTCATAATAGGAGAAAAGCTGTTTTGGTTAAAACACTGTCTCTGGAAATGCTTTGTACCCTGAGGTTTCCCCACTTCAAGCCACCCTCCTCAGTACCCCAGTACTTGCCTTCCACTGTTTTGTTCACGTTTCTCTCCCAGCATGATAGGTAAACCAGTCAATCCTGACTTGGTAATACGAATAGACTTTTCTTGTAGGAAGATTTCCTGTACTTTCTGGACCAAAACAATCTTGAATTAAGGCCTCTTCTTATGGACACTTCAGTTTTATTGATTCTGAATAAACACAGGTGGAGGAAGCTTTGATAATCATTTTGGCAATTAATGCTTGGGTGATGCATGTGGGAGCCTGGGCACTTTACACTGATTTGGAAGGCAATACTCCCATTGCATTTGGAATCCTCTGTGACAGTAGGCAGTAAAGGAGAGAACCACTCTTCCCCCATTTTCCCCTGTTCACCCTCTTCAGCAAGTTCACATTTCTCTGGCCAGAGTCTCCCACTCCAGCAGCATCCACTGTCATTCTTGACCACACTGACCTAGATGTGTAAGCATAACTGCTCAGAACAGAGCCCCTTTTTGCCCCTACCCTGTCAGCAGCAGCCCCAGCTCCAAGCTGATGGCTTTTTCACTCTGCCTATTTATCTGTATCTCTAGGAATGGCTGCAATGCAGGATCTTTCTGTTGCCTGTGTATGTGTTGCCTTGGGCCTCTCCAGCTGTCTCTCCCCTCTTTTTCTCTTCTTTTTCCTGAGTGCATTTATTTTGTGTTGCTCTTCCTTCCCCAGCCAGTATCTCTTTCCTACTCCATTTTTAACAGTGTCTTCTCTACTTCTTTTTGGAGCTCATTATGCTACTTTTTTTTCCTGCTGGTTTTGTAGGTTCTTTTTTCTGTCTCTGCCTCTCTCTCCTTTCTTTCCCTGCCCTGTTCATCCTGCCCCTCTCTCTAGGAAGGATGCTTTGCTGGGTCTGATTGATAGCCCATTAGAAGAAAGATTAACAGGTGGAGGCTTGACTAGAGAAACAGATGTCAGGGAGGGAAAGAGAGACGGGAGAACAGGTGACCTTTTCCGTAAGTGAGATGCAAGCATGGCTTTTCAAACATCAATTGCTCCCTACGACAGCACAGGAGAGAAAGCATGGACAGCCGAGAAGGATAATCCACCATTATAGCCTGTTGCTTTTTCACATTCCTTATTCTCACCGACATAATCAGACTGAAATTGGCATCTCTGTTTAGCATATGGGCCTCATGTTCCCAGCTGGAGTCATTACTGCCTAGCTCTCAGTAAAGTGATCTTCATCTCTCCCTTCCCTTGTGCACTTGTTCATTCTTTCTCTCTCATCACTCTTATCTCCCCTCCTCTCCCCTTCATTTTCATGATGGTTTTGTTATTCAAATGTAATTATGGATATAAATTGAGCTATCTCCCTTTTTTTTTCTGATTTTAAAGGAATTGAATATTTCAATTAAACCTGCACTGAGGAGTACGTGAAATTACCAATGGATGTGGGATAGGCACAACATGACTGTGAGAAGCACTTTCCAATCCATTTATTCATATTGGAGAAGAACAGCCAGATTTAGGGTCTTGGGGTTCCTCCCTGAGCAGCCTCCAGATTTAGGGGGAGGTTTGGACCCAGAACCAGAAGGTGATGATTAAAACAGTGTCCTGATGTCCAGGCGTAGCTCAGACCACTGTGAAGGAGAAAGAGAGTCTCTGGCCACCTTTTTGGCATGAAGAAGGGTAGACATTGCATTGAGTGACATGGTCCAGAGTGGTCTCAGACATGGTCTTATAGTTGGACTAGATGATTTTAGTGGTCTTTTCAAAGTCAATGATTCTGTGATTTTGTGATAACAAAACAGAGTGAGACTTCTGTTTGCTACCACAGGGGCATGGATCTTGGTCTAGGTGGCACAGTAGGTTAACATAAAATATGTAACCTTCTCTGAGGTGTGCAAGACCTGCCCCAAGTTAAATGTGGACAGTTGGATTGGAGGAGCCTTGGAGCTGCCATACCATGTCCCTCTGTTTGGAAAGGTGGCTCACCTTTGTCTAGAAATAGCCAGATGAATTGCCTTAGTGGTTTCATATGGTCTGAAGGCCATAGGCTTTCCAGCCTGATCACCAGATGCAATACTGGAAGGAGATTTTTCTCACACTTGGAGAACATTTGTTACCTGCCCATTGTCATGGGCTATGTGTGTAGTGTCTGTGTAAGATTGGCGTGTTTGTGCAAGTTACCCCTCATGCATCAGTGAAGACCTCAACTCTTGTTGTTTGGCCTGGTGCAGTCACAGTCCCTAGGGTGAGAGGTGCTTTTATCCATCCCAAATTCAGCATGGGATGCCTTCATTTCACACAGCAGGACAGCAAGGACCTGGCATCCCTCACAGGTGATATCAGTGCAGCCTCTGTCTCCTTCTAAAACATTTCACCATTCCTGAGGAAACTGTGTAGACCCTTTGCTAACCTTGTCAGAGAAGTTTCCAAGGCTGCACACAGTGAAGAAAAAGTCATTAATTCAGAAAACAAAAGAAGGAGTAATTTAATTTGCTCAGACTAGTTTCACTGATGGAGTCATTAAAACACTTTCTTCCTTATGCACAAACACATCATTCTCTCCTGAAGGAGACTGTTTCACAAGGACTGAAAGATCAGCGATCCATCAGAAGAAAATGCCTGAGTCAGGGTCAGGTTATGTGTTTCTGTTGTTGTTTTTTTTTTGTTTGTTTGTTTGTTTTCAACACAGTAATTTTGTGTCATCTCTGAAGATTTCCACCTTGTACATCTGTTTATCTCCTCTTACACTCTCTGTTTTTCTCATCCTCTCTTACTATTCCTATCCCTTATGGGTAGGTGTTAGCATTGTTGCCCTTCTTGCTGTTACGTAACACATACAGTTTGATATTCACTTTGGTAATTATTGGAGCAAGACCAGAAAACTAGTGCATATCAAGGATTTAGTGGCAGGGCTAGGGAAGAGAAAATGAGAAAGGAAAAAAAAAAAGTGGAAAAGGGACAGTGAGTTAGAGAGAAGAATGGGAAACTGTGTTTTGACATTCAAATGTTTTCAAAATTAAAAAAAAAACAAAAAACGAAACAAACAAACAAACAAACAAAAACCAGTTGTGCCAGGTTATGTGTAAAGTTTGGATGGAAGAACCTGATCCATGGATCAGCCACTTTTGCCCTGCTTTAAAAATACTAAAGCGCTTTGAACACAGTGAACACACTGGCACAGCCATTAACCAGAGGAGCAATGTTTAGAATAGGATGTGGAAGAAGTTGATTCATGTGAGTAGCTGTGTAGTTCTCTGACTGCTGCAAAAGAGTTTGTAAGGGACATAATCTGTGATGAGGGTAGTAAATGGGGAAAGGATTTGGAGCAGAAAGGCTACCCTACTCAGCCTCACTTCTATATCCCCCATGGTTCTTCACAATTCAGTGCAGAGCCTGTCCCTTGGGAATGGTGACATTTTATTTCCCACAATTTGAAGGCTCTTTCATTTCTGACTCTGAATTTACCTTCTCTCCAGCCAGAGGAACTGACCAACATCTTGGAGATCAGCAATGTTGTCTTTACAAGCATGTTTGCCCTGGAGATGATCCTGAAACTTGCTGCTTTTGGCCTCTTTGATTACCTCCGCAACCCCTACAACATCTTTGACAGTATCATCGTTATCATCAGGTGATAAGGGTCTTGGGTATCAATTGAAATACATATAGTAAAGAGCACCACAAAGCTTGCATGTTTTCATGTGCTTTTTCAAAAAACAAAACAAACAAACAAACAAACCAGATTAAACAGAAAAAAAGGAGGTGAGCTGATACATAAGGCAAAGGATAGAGTCTGAGATTTCTTTTCCCAGTACTTCTGACAATGCTGAGCAAGCCCATAGCACTTCTGTCCCTCACTTTTCTCTTCTGCAGGATGAAAGCCGTCATGATTGTCTTACAGGACTGCAACAAATATCAGATGCAAAATATTTTTCAGAATTTACAAATCAAGGCTACTACAAGGTTTAATGTGCGGTGAAAGAATCTGTCTTGCTGGTTCTTGGTGCTGAAATTCTTCTCTCATTCCTGCAACAACTAGTGCTTCATGAAAATAAAAATGCTGCTTTCTACACATAAGTACAAACCTGTAGTATATATTTCTAATTTTCTCTTGTTCAAACAAATTTTCTCTCTGACCTGTATATACATGCTACCAATGCAGAGCTGATAACTTTGATCAGAATCATTATTCTCTCTCTGCTGTTTGTTCACTTCTTCATTTTGTTCCTCTTGCTATGTGGGCCTCTCTTGGCCATAGCATCTGGGAGATCATCGGTCAGGCGGATGGGGGCCTCTCAGTGCTGAGGACGTTCCGTCTCCTGCGTGTGCTGAAGTTGGTACGTTTCATGCCTGCATTGCGCCGCCAGCTCGTGGTGCTGATGAAGACTATGGACAACGTAGCCACCTTCTGCATGCTTCTCATGCTTTTCATCTTCATTTTCAGGTGAGGATGCAGTGGCCTTGCAGTGTTTTGAGGAGGCACTGCATGGTTCATATTTGCCATGAACATCAGTGTGTGAGCACATGGCTCATCTCTAGACTTGGGCAGCACTGGAAGACATTTGCTCTAAGAGGTTGAGGCTCTTGCTCTCTTAAATTGGCTTCAGTAGCTGAAGATTTGTCCTGGATGGGGTGTAGAAATGCTACCACCAAATGTGTGTTCTGAACATAATGTCCCATTGCAGGACAGGTGATGTCTCTTGACAGTCAGTAATGTCTGCAGGAAGAGCTCAGCCTGGAAGCTGTTTGACAGAAGGGTCAGAAGAAGCACCTAAGAAAATTTGTCAGTGCACTTTGTGGATGCACTGGTAGGGAGATGAAGACAAATGAGAGCAAATGAGAATGATGGAGAAAACAGGTCTGAAGGCGTTGAGTGAGCTATGAGACAGAGCAGATGAGAAGCGAGGTTTTGTGATAATATGTAGGGTTGCAACACAAATTTCTTTCTTTATGGTTAAGTCCCAGCAGTCAGGCTGTGTTGTTCTGGCACCTGTGTGCTACATAAGAAAGAAGAGCCTATAAAAAAGAACGGGATAGACTCTTCAGCAATTTCTGTTGGGATAGGACAAGGGGAATTGCTTTCAAACTAAAAGATGGCAGATTAAGATTGGATATGAGGAAAAAGGTTGTTATAATAAATGTTGGTAAAATGCTGAAACAGGTTGCCAGAGAGTTGGTGGATGTCCCATTCCTGGAGACATCGAAGGCCAGGCTTGAGGGGCTCTAAGCACCCTGATGTAAGTGTAGGTGTCCCTGTTCATTGCAGGGGAGTTGGGCTAGATAACATTTAAGGGTCCCTTCTATCTCAAATGATTCTGTGATGATTAATTGCCATGGAGTGTCACTGACAAGTTTATTGTAATGGCAGAGATATTTAGATTTGGTACCAACTCTTCTTCCTGCCCCGACAGTATCTTGGGAATGCACATCTTTGGTTGCAAGTTCAGCCTGAGGACAGATACAGGAGATACAGTTCCTGATCGGAAAAATTTTGATTCCCTGCTGTGGGCCATTGTCACTGTCTTCCAGGTGAGCCTCCTTTGCTCTTCATAGGAGGAAAAAGCAAAGTGAGAATCATGAAGTTTTTTATTCTCACTGTGGATTGTTCATTAATTTCTGATGACACAGAAGGCTTCAGTATGTGATGTCAAAGGAAGAAGAGCAATTGTATGTCATAGCTTTGTGACTGGTATCTTTCAGACAGAGGGGCTCCTTACTTCCCAATAGAAAGCTTGCAAAGGTCACTTCTGTTGTGACAACACCTGTGTTTAACACTGTCAACCCAGCACATGGCTGCCCTCATATTTGTTCTTGTTTCTTCTTGCTCAGCTATCATTACTGGGGCAGTTCCACTACTGGACAGTAACACTGGACAGTAGGTGTGTGATTATGAGGAGGTTAAGAGACCTAACATGATCTAAAGTATGTGCTTTCAGTGTCCTTTTTGGGAATCCTCTCTGTGTTCTTCCTTCATGTTTACATGGCTTCTGCTCCTGCTTGCAGATTCTAACCCAGGAGGACTGGAATGTTGTACTCTATAACGGCATGGCCTCCACCTCACCATGGGCATCCCTTTACTTTGTGGCTCTTATGACATTTGGCAATTATGTGCTCTTCAATCTGCTGGTGGCCATCCTTGTGGAGGGGTTCCAGGCTGAGGTAAGTCATCAAAAATGCTTCTCCCATGGAGAGGAGGAAGAGAGGTGCTAAAAAGTGATCTTTGAGACACTTGGAAGGTGCTGGAGTGAAAGACTCCCGAAGTATCACACCTTTGCTGCTCTTCTTCTTAAGTTCATGGTGGGCTTCTCTAAAAAAATAGATGACAGTATTAATCCTTGCAATGAAAGAGACAAACCCTTCAGAAGGGAATTTACAATTTCCATCCCAAGCTATACCAGGTAAGATGAGTCTTTTCCATCTTCTAAAGTAAGAACACCGTATCTCAGCCATCACAAGTCACACTGGACTCCCCAGTGGTCATGGCTGACAAGGACGATTATCAGCAATGAAGTACAAGAAAAAGTGGTTTTTTTTTTCTGTTTGTGAGTTCCCACCTTATTTATTTGTGTGTTCCAGGGTGATGCCAACCGATCATACTCAGAGGAAGATCAGAGTTCGTCAAACATGGAGGAGTTAGATCACTTCCAAGAGGTCCAGGAAGGCTCAGGTGTGGTAGCTCAAACTGCCTCATTTGCTCACATCCCATTGCTGCTTAGTGAGAAGTTGGAAAGCAGATTTGACAGAAAATTGGCTCCCCTCTCCAAGGCAGAGTTTACTTTCATTTTTAAGTTAATTTTAGTCTGTGGTGTTACATTTGGAAATTTGGGGCTATATTGGCATCCTGAGAAAAGTGATAGCTAAAGGGAACAGTTTTTGAATGCCTAAAAAACAGTGGAGTGAGAAGATGGCACTCCTGCTCAGCTTTGAGGGCACCATTTCAGAAACACTGTGTCCAGATCTCGAGACCACATTTGGAGAGGGGATACCAGTGCATTAAAAAGGACTCAGGCAAATCTGGAAGCCCTGCCTCATAGCGTGAGGCTAATGAAGCTTAGAGAAACTGGAGAAGTAACTTGATCACACACTCTGTAAATGCCGGCCATAAGGAGAGATTTTTGATGGTAGATAGCTCTTTAATTGAGCAGAAAAAAAGCATAATGAGATTGTAAAGGTTGGAAGCTGAAGCTAGACAAACTCAGACTGCAAAAAAACACATATTTTTAAGGAAGGATAATTAACTGTTGGAACAGTCTGTGTACAAACTGCCAGGTACAGTTTCCACCCCTTAATGTCTGCAAGTCTTTCTGAAAAAGGTATTATACTTCAGACAGGACTTGATGGCAGGGAGCAGCAGGAGTATGAATAGTGAGTTGGGAGCTGGGGGAAGCATCCAAGCAGGCAGGACGAAGACCACACTAACAAAGGCATAGGACTTGCACACATGAGGAGAGCAGGTCTACTGGTGGTAGCCAGTGTCTAACAGTGGATAGAAATCTGCTATGCAAGTCTAAAGGGAGCCAGAAAGCTCAATCAGCAAGACAGGCTCAGGATCCATAAGGCATAAGGACAAACAGAAGCATATTCACAGCATAACCCAGGCAAGGATCATAGGCATGGGTCTGAGCTTAAATGTAACTTCCGTGATGAGGAGCAGAGGCTCCAGGCCTGGCTTGTCACAGTCTATCTCACAACATAGCTTTTTTCATAGCAGTCTGATTTGGGATTGCATAGCTACACTGTGTTAGAACTTATCTTGAGTGTAGGCAGCCAAAACCCTAGGAGGGCAGAAAGAAAGGTTGCAGAGTCTGTTGGTGCATTCGCAGCAGTAACACTGAGTGCAGGCAATGGTATGTGACCTTCATTATGCAACAGGTCAAACAAAAATGATTGCTCAAGCCCCTTCAGGTGTTAAAAGCCAGCATCCCATCCTCTCCATCCATCTTGACAAATGTCAGTGGTTTTTCACAGCAGCTAACACAGCCCTCAGAGGTGCCCCGAATCTTCAAGGTCAATGATCAGTCATTCGAAGAATCCCAGTGTAGGACAGGTTGTTCTGTTCTGTCGGTCTGCCTGACCAGCACTCCGCTCAACCATCTAGCCTCAAGGAGAGCCACTGACAGTTTTGAAGACTGAAGAGAACACTTCAAAATCTTATAGACTGCATTACTTTTACCGTAGCATCCTAAATTGAAAGGAGTCAGTGCTGACTGATGCTAAACAGCTATCGTGCTGTTAGCTGATAACATGCTTAACAGCTTGGCTGTTGAAACAGTAACTGGATGGTGAGGAACCAACCTTCTTTTCTCCATCTTCCCTCTTTTTCCATCTTTCCACAGATCCCAAACTTTGTGCAATTTCTGTGACACCAAATGGCCACTTGGACCCATCCTTGCCCTCTTCTAATGTTCCAGTGGCTGCTGGGGGAGTCTCCAATTCCTCACGCAACTCCCTGCAGCCTGACCAGATCCGTATTGCTGTTGGCTCCCGGAAGAGCAGTGTGATGTCCCTGGGGAGAATGACCTATGACCAGCGATCCTTGGTGAGTCAGTGAGTAGAAACATCTGTCATACCCTTTTTTTGAAGTGCAAGGGCCTTTCTGTCATCTGTTGGTATACTATGGAGAATTGCATTGTTGCTATAGGCTTGTAATACAAGCACATTGCCTGCTCATATGAAGTCAGTTCACATAATTCATCTGTATTTCCAGATTAGATCAATCAGTTAATTAATTAACTGATTAGAACCCCTTCCTTGGGTTGGAAGGGACCTCAAAGATCATCTAGTTCCAATCCCCTTGCAGTGGGCAGGGTTGCCACTAGATAAGATTGCCCAGGAAGCCATCCAACCTGGCCTTGAACACCTCCAGGGATGAGGTATCCACAACTTCTCTGAGCAGCCTGTGCCAGTGCCTCACCACCCTCTAAGTGATCTATCGATGTATCAACCTTATTGACCTATATTTCCAGGTAATTGATCAGTATTCCATTGAGTGTATGTTACATCTGTGTATTCTTCTGGTGAGAGAGGGGGAACACCATGGGGACAGAGCTTTTCTCTTAGTGAGACCAGGCTCTGGGCAACCTGATCTAGCTGTGGATGTGTCTAAAAGAGCTACAGGAATGAAGGGACTCTTTCACAAGTTATATTAAAATAAGAGAAGGTGAAATGGTTTCAAACTGAAAGACAGGAGTTTTAGGTTAGATATAAGAAGTCTTATACAGTGAGGGTGGTTCATCACTGGAACTGGAATGGTTACACAGAGATGTGGTGCATGCCCTGCCCTGGAGATTTTCAAGGCTAGGCTGGACCAGATTCTGTGTAAACTGATCTAGATGTCCCTGTTCATTTCAAGGTAGTTGCTCTAGATGACCTTTTATTGTCCCTTCCAACTCTAAGGATTCCATTATTTTATGATTCTGTGATTCTGTGTTTTGTCCTCTTGCCCAGTTCACAAAGTTTCTGAGAGCATAGAAAGATCTAGGTGCTGCCAGAACTTCAGAGTCTCGAAATAGGTGCATTTTCTGGAAGCTTTTGTTACTATGAGTAGAGAAATCTTGGCTTGGAGCTACTAGTATCAGGTCCTGCTGTCCCCCAGTGCTTCTCCTAACAGTGCTGACTGTCCAGTCAACACATCTAAAACCTGTCCTCCTTATAAGCTTCTGGGACCTCTACACAATGTGACACATGGGTTTTGAAGTGGGTACATTGATACTAGAAGCATTCATGCCCCTGTTATTTCTAAACAAGGAGAGCTGACAGCCATGTACTATGTGATAACTTACTGATGTTGTTGAATTAGACTGTAACCAACAAGCCTGTTTCTCTCATTTCATTTTTTAAGGAAGTCTGTGCTCAAAGGTGTTGTGTCAGATTATCCATCTCCCTGTACCTTGTGTTATTCTTTACCCCAGGGTTGCATAAAATGCTGCCAATCAGATTTTTGAAAATCTTTATTCTTGCTCTGAGCTGATATAAGTAGCAACATCAGGCATCTGTCCTTCGGCTTTATTATTTACCTTCCCTGTAAGTGCCTTGCACACAGATGGTGCTATAAAGCGATCACAGCCAACACCCCTGATAGCTCATTATCAATTTGTTGTTAGATTTATGGCAATTACAGCTACATTCCCACTGTGCATCTTCTTTGAGGGGTAAAAAAAGGGTGCACGTGGCTTAGGACCCCTGCAGGGATATTGAATGTCTGCAACAAGGCAGTGCGTTCCCTTCCCAGTCCTGCGTAACTGAGTCCCATCCCACTCTCTTACAGTCCAGCTCTCGCAGTTCCCACTATGGTGCCTGGGGCCGCAGCGGGGCCTGGGGGAGCCGTCGCTCCAGCTGGAACAGCCTGGCCCGAGGACACAGCCTGAAGCACAAACCTCCCTCTGCTGAGCACGAGTCCCTCCTGTCTGGGGAGAGGCACAGGGCAGGAGACAGGGAGCTGGATGGAGCAGAGAGAGTTTTTCACCACCGCCGGACACTTTCTCTGGACAACAAAGGCTCCTGCGACCTGCTAGAGTTGGCCTCCATCCCATCAGGCCACAGAGGGACCTGTAGGCCAGGGACAATATCAGGGGGCAGTGAGCATCAAGACTGCAATGGTAAAATGCCCAGTATTGCAAAAGAGATCTTCCCAAAGATGAACAACCGCAAGGAACGGGGAGAGGATGATGAAGAGATAGACTACGTGAGTACTTGGTGTGGGGAACCTGGGTTTACAGTGCAGTACTGTGGGAAACCCCAGCTCTGTCCTCAAGTTACCCTGCCATATGGATGGGAGAGCTTGCAGAAGTGCTTTGTGTCCAGTTCTGGGCTCCCCAGTACAAAAAAGACAGGGATCTCCTCAAAAGGGTCCAGCAGAGGGCTACAAAGATGATTAAGGCCATGGAACACCTCTCTTGAGAGGAAAGGCTGAGAGACCTGGGTCTGTTCGACCTTGGAAAAAGAGGGCTCAGGGGATCTGATCCATGCCTATAAATATCTAAGGAGCAGGAGGCAAAGGGAAGAGAGTAGAGGCACATGCATAGGTATTTGAAGACTGTTATTTCAGAGCAGTGCAGCCAGTGATTGTCACAGGTTAGGAAAGGTCAGGCTTTGTGAAAAGAAAGAGCTTTGCTTTGGAAACGGATGCATAAGAGACAAGGCAAGTGTGCTTTTCTGTGTCAGCCTGGGAGGCCACCCAATCTGTGAGCAGATCGAAGTGTGGAAAAAATGGAGGGTAGAATCAATAGAAATTGGAACAGACATACACTGTGTATGAAATTAAATTATCTCTGAGACTAAGTGCCAACAGAAGACCATCCTGTCCCTGCCTGTCATTCAGCTGAGGTAGTGAGGAAACATCATACTCATGTAGTAGAGCTATTGTCTCTATTATGGCCAGCATCCACCTGTAGACAGGAGACCAGCAGTTTTATTTTTAATGATGCAAACAGGAAATCTAAAGGTGAACAGAACCTGGCAAAGAAGTACCTACTTCCTCTTTAGTGGCTTGTTTTTGGGGTCAGTTTCCTCAAACAGGTGCTAAAGAAAAGCAGGTAGTGCATGTGGGGAGGAACACCAGATAGTGGTATTTGGGGATTACATGAGCGAGTGAGAGTGCCTCTGTTAGGCAATGAGAAGTCAGCCAGTGACACTTGCCTCTGCTGCATCCCTTCAGAGCCTGTGTTTTCGCATCCGGAAGATGATGGAAGTCTATAAGCCAGACTGGTGTGAGTTACGGGAAGACTGGTCCATATATCTCTTCTCTCCACAAAACAGGTTTGTGCAGTTTTTTTCCATGAAAGGGTTGAGAAGATGGGACAGATTTTGTTGCTGTGCCATTTGCTTTCCCCTAGCTGGACATTAGATTGTAACTTTAAACTCAGTGTCTGAGGCTGTATTTGTTCTCCCTTGTCTCTACTTCTTCAGCCAAACAACATTTCTCTTCCTTGATTCTGCAGATGAGATGGAGGATGAGAATCCTTACTGCTTATTGTGCTTTTCTTTCCCTTTGGAGTATCCCATTTTTCTTTCGTGTAATCATAAATATTTATAGCAAAGTGAGCCAGGGAGCACTGACATTAACCCAAAAAGGAGAAGGAATGTATTATTAATGACTCCATAACACTGATATTTTCTCCCCTGGTACCAGAACAGCCTCTCCATTCCATTTTCAGTCCCACTACCAACGTACCAACATATCACACACCCTTTAGGGCAATGTTAGAAATCTTCTTGTTGGAAAAGAAAAGAAACAACAGCAACAAGAAACAAACACACATACTAAAAACAAACAAACAAGCAAACAAAAAAACAACACCAGTATTTAGAGATATATTTCTCTTCCCACCAGGAGAAAATGCCTTTACACCCCAGCCAACAGCATTCTCACCAGTGTGCCATCACCTCTTGAGGAGTAAGGAATTTTGTTGCAGCCAATGAAAGAGAGCACTTTGTGTCTCTCCACGTGACACCTGTGCTAATGGGCACTGTGTGTTTCAGAGCAGGCAGAGTTGTGTTCTCCATGACAGCCAAGTTACCTGCCTCTCCTCAGCTTTCAGGATGTGGCCTCATTGTTCTAGTGTGAATCTGGAAGGGTTTGCTACATCAGAATTCATTTTCAAACAGACCACTCAATTTTCTGTGCTCCTAGCTTCTAACCTCCCTCTGCCCAAGGTACAGGTGCCTACTGGAACTCTTTTGCAGGTTTCGTCTCCTCTGCCAAACCATCATTGCTCACAAACTCTTTGACTATGTTGTGTTGGCCTTCATCTTCCTGAACTGCATCACCATTGCACTGGAGCGACCACAGATTGAACACAGAAGCACGGTAAGCACTGTTCCCTCCCATCTACCTTCTTAACACAATGCCTGACAGAGGTGTGTAGGCATTTCTGATACCATAATGTCTTTTGGACAAAACTTAGCATTAAACATAATTCCAATTCGTCTAATCAAATGTCCGTGTACTAGCAATTTACATCATATGTGCTTCCCCTGCATGGTCTTAGAATGTGTCAATCTTTTTTATAGCAGGGTAATCATAGTTTGCTTCCTTTTTTGGGGGTGAGGGAGTCCTCTGGACCCCATGGTTAAGAGATAGTTTGCCATAATGTCAGGGATTGGAAAATGTCACGTGGAGTATGTCATCATGTATGCTGCTTTTGAACTATCTCGGAGATGGCTCAGACTGACATGTCAAAAAGGAGACTAAGCTGACAAGTGACATTTTTTTTGCACCTCTTCCTTAGCTGACCCCTCAACTCTGAGGCAGTTACACACCCTTCAGCAGTCAGTCAGTGCTCAGCAGCCCTTCGGGAAGGAGTCCCAGGGCAGCACAGTAGATCAGGACTGAGCAGCACTAGCAGAGTGACACAGTGAACACCTTGGAACCAGATTTGTAGAATGCATGGTAAATCCCATCTACTGTGCTTCTGAGGAGCTGTATGGGATCCTGTCCCATCTGTGGCATGGGGTAGAGCTGAGGCTTATGAGCCCAAAGCTGTCAGTTCTGATCTTTACCAGGAGCATTTCTATTATTCCTCCAACCTTCAGACCCATCACAGGAAAGAAAAAGATGTCGAGTTCACAACAGGGGCCTCATGGAGTAACAAGAAGTTGAGATACATTTAAGACCATTTTCTCTTTCTCTCCTTTTTTTTTTTTTTTTCTTCTAGGAGAGAATCTTTCTCACTGTGTCCAACTACATTTTCACAGCAATTTTTGTAGCTGAGATGACACTGAAGGTAAGCTAATGGAAATGAATGGCTCAGAGCCTTTCCCCAGTGTCAGGAATACCATGGTTCATTTTTGTTGAGCACCCTTCCAAAATCTCTCCATTTTTCAGCGTCCCAGTCCTTCCCCCTTCCTTGGTAAAGGGTAGTCAGGTCCCCTCTGGTTTTGCATAGAGGGGACACTTATCATGGGTTTTAAAACCAAAGGGATCTGTTCCTGGGAGGAATAGCTAGTCTCCAGGTATGGATTTGTAATAGTGTCTAAAGTTCACTTCCTTCCTCTTAGAGCAAGAGAGGGAGAATTTACAATGATATTAATGAATTGCCAATAGCTGAGATAATTATTCAATAGGTGTTATTGCAGCAATAGAGAAATCTGGTTAATCCTCTTCTGTTGAAGAAAGAGTCTAAATACTGGGGAAAACAAGTCTCAAAACTGTATGCCCCCTAAAATTAATTCCTAAACTACTGCCATGATTTTTAGAATGTTTTAGGAGCCAGAGTATGGGTTTTACTGCCTGGTTCTATCTCTCAAAACAAAACTGATCTCTGAACTGGTAGGTATGTGATATGGAGCATCCCCTATAGTGTTCTATTGCTCATGGATGCAGAGAATAGGTGAGAAGACACCATAGCAATCATAGTGAAATGCTACTCCAGAGCTTGGCCTTAATGTTTCTAGTGTTACATGCCACCATTTTGGACAAAGATGTTTTCCTTCATAACCTTCTATTCAAAAGGAAAAGTTAATGAGACTGATTATGGCATTCAGGATGAGTCCTCGCTGCTCCATTAAGAAGCGTCGCATGGAGATAACCATTCTTCATTCTTCCTCTCTTTGTTGCTGTCCTTTATCAAGCAACATTGAAGATCCATTTATACCCTATCCTCCTCCTTCTCTTGCAGGTAGTCTCCCTAGGCCTGTATTTTGGGGATCAGGCTTATCTCCGCAGCAGCTGGAACGTCCTGGATGGCTTCTTGGTCTTTGTGTCTCTCATCGACATCGTGGTCTCAGTGGCTTCTGCTGGTGGTGCCAAAATCCTAGGGGTGCTGCGGGTCCTCCGGCTGCTGCGCACCTTACGGCCACTCCGGTCAGAGTCCCACTGTGTCCTATTCTGCTTCTTCTTACTGGTACCCCCAGGAAGGGTCCTGGAGTCAGACCCCACTATAATGGTCAAAGGGTGGTCTTTGACAATCCACAAACCAGAGGGAGGTCCCCCTTAGCTGTATGGCTCTGACCATGGATATATGTCATCAGACATCCAGTCCATGGGATAAAAGAGGATCTGGGGCCCTGGTAGGAGTGTTTTCCTATGTCAAGCCACTGCACAGGGTGAGCAGGATCCCTCTGCTGCTGAAAATGCTTACCTGTGGCCAAACACCCCTGCTCTGCCTCTGTCACCCCTCCTTTTCCTACCCTTCCAGAGTCATCAGCCGAGCCCCTGGTCTCAAGCTGGTGGTGGAGACACTCATTTCTTCCCTCAAGCCCATAGGAAACATTGTCCTCATCTGCTGTGCTTTCTTCATCATCTTTGGCATCCTGGGTGTGCAGGTAGAGTTCCTATTGCCCTCAAAAAGCCCTGGCACCCCCACACCTACCATGGGCACCTGTATCCCCAGCTACAACAGGCACAGGGAACTGAGCAAAGTAGGATCAGGAAAGATGGGAAACTTCTGCAGCTGCTCAACTGTATGAGCTCTGTCCCTCTGAAGTGTCCCTATGGCCTTTGGCAAGTGCATCCAGCTCTTCAGTGAGTGCGAACATTGCTGAATGTGCAAGACAGGAGTTAATGCTCATGCATGCATGGCAGGACTGGGTCAGGGTTTGGGTCAGTGTTACAGGGAGAGCCCAGGGCTGGCCTACTGGGCACATCCATGCCACACAACAAGGGCAAGCAGCTCCATTCCTGCTTGCACGAACCCTGCCTCCAGCCAGCTCTATTCCTCCCCCTTGCTATCAACCCTAAGTCCACCCACATCCTCCTTTTAATTTTTTATTTAATTGTCTTTATTTTCTGTGAGAGGAGTGAGGGCGTGGGCGTTACTTCCATCTCAGGGAATGTGCTATACTTAGTCTGCTCTTATACATCTGCACAAATGCACAATACAGTACCTTCCATATGGGGAAGGGAGCCCTGGGCAGAGAGATAGAGCAGTGCAGCTTTGCGGAAAAAAGTAGTATCTGAGACATATTTTCTGGTTCTTTACCCACAGATTATTTTTTCTCTTCCCATCAGCTTTCTTGGTAACTGGGAGGTGTGACTGCTCTTAGTGGCTGAATAGAAGCTTATTGGGCTAATGGCTTTAATTGGGCCCCAAAATACTGTCCTAACAGCTGTCAGATAGTAAGGACTTACATTCACTTCTGGCCTGGAGCAATACAGGAGGATGAAAAGCCAGATGTGAATTTACAGGATTGGCCCTGTCTCCTTACCAATGCATCAACCAGTGTTGATGCACTGGTGTTCCTCCATATCTAACCTGGAGGGAATCCTGCAGCCCACCTACATCCTTGAGAGCTTCTGCACACCCCAGGGAGCAAGGTGGACCCTGGAGGGAAAGGGGCTGATGGAGTTGCTCTCCTTCCACAGCTCTTCAAGGGCAAGTTCTACCACTGCCTAGGGGTTGACATCAGGAACATCACTAACCGGTCTGACTGCGTGGCTGCCAACTACAAGTGGGTGCACCACAAGTACAACTTTGACAACCTGGGGCAGGTGAGTGTGCATTCAGTCCACACCTCTGATGGGGAACTCAGCTCTTCTCCAATACATACTTCTCCCATTGCCTGATCCTAGGGTTAAGAAGAGCAGTTATTTGGTATGTGTATCCATGTAGAAACTGTTGCTAGTGGTTTAGTAACAGGATGACATGTACAGGTAGAGAGGAAAGAAAAAGGTGGCAGTAGAGAGCTTGATTTTCTTTTTTCCTCATGCTGTGAAGCAGATGTTCTTCATGACCTCTCCCCTCTGGTGGATCTGGCTTCCTGTCCCTACTGGCCCCCTCCTCCATGCTGAAAGGAACAAGTTTTGATGTGTGCAGAGACATATAAAGAGTATTTCAACACTGTGTGTGTTAGAGCGTAAAAACCCACTTATTTTTCCCAGTCTACCAGATGCACCTGCTCCACATCTGCTTTGCTTTTTTGTTGCAGGCCTTGATGTCTCTCTTTGTTCTGGCTTCCAAGGATGGCTGGGTCAATATTATGTATAATGGACTAGATGCTGTGGCTGTTGACCAGCAGGTATGAATACATCCTTGCAAAAAGACCTTTTTTTTACTTTCCTGGGGCTGGTAAGGTAGGAGCATACTCTAACATCCTGCTTTGGATGCCTCACTCTAGCCAGATTCCCTTTCCAGTGCCCTTCTCAATCCTTTGCTCATCCCATTGCAAGAGGTCCAGACTGTATTAGGAAAGATTTCCTAGAAAAAGTGGTGCTGCAGTGGCACAGGCTGCCCAGGGAGGTGGTGAGGTCACCATCCCTGGAGGTGTTCAAGAATTATGTGGATATGGCACTGAGTGACATGGGTTAGAGTGGCCATAGGCATGGGCTGATGGTTAGACTAGATGATCTTTCCAGCTTAATGATTATATGACCATGTAGTGAGTGTCTGTAGTAATTCTCACTTTCTAACTAGTCCTGATCACATGGCGGTTCTTCATAACAACAGTGCAACAATATCATATGCATTTCTGGACATGCTGGCTTCCTTCTGGCCCACAAATGGTTGCTTTAATACCCCACAAGAAGAGGCTGTTGGGCTGCTGCCTGTTATAATGCTATTCCTCCATTGCTAAGGCTATGGCCTTGGTATTGCTGGTATAGGCACCTGCCATGAGCTGCACAGCCACAGGCTTGATTGAATTTTCATATTCCCACTCTACCACCTTCAGCAGCCAGTCATCATGGTGGTTCCCATCCCTGTCATTTCCATACCGATACACATCTAATTATAGCCTTTCTGTTCTCCTCCAGCCAGTGACCAACAACAACCCCTGGATGCTCCTCTACTTCATCTCCTTCCTCCTCATAGTCAGCTTCTTCGTGCTCAACATGTTTGTAGGGGTAGTAGTGGAGAACTTCCACAAGTGCCGACAGCATCAGGAGGCTGAGGAGGCCCGCCGGCGAGAAGAGAAGCGCCTGCGGCGCCTGGAGAAGAAGCGAAGGAGTAAGGCACAGCCTAAGTGTTTGGTTGGTTCGTAGGCCAAGGTTTTCTGAGAAAAACCTTTTCCTCTTCTTTTTCTTTCTTGATGGGCCGGTCTCTAAAATGCATTGCTTGTGGCCGCGCTCTGAGCCTTCCTCCCCGCGTCACTGCCGCCCCGCTATGCACCACACCAGTGCTCTGGGGAAGATGGGGTGGCTGATAAAGTCTGTTGGGAAGCTATGGGGCTGGGGAAGCTGCGAGGTTTTAGCATCCAACCCCCGGGGATAAGGTGTACCAGAAATATACCTGTATATATGCTGGTATGCACTGTCAGCACAGGACATACGAAGTTCAGTAGACCTCCTGGGCTTCCTGCAACTTCAGCTGGTGTTAGGGAGAAGACCCAGACAAGCTAGCCTTTGTGTTCAAGAACAGAGAAAAGGAAAAAAAAAAAAAAAGAGGAAGACTCTTGTGTTTTGTTCCTGGCTCTTTCTATTAGTGTTGCAGTGTCTTGGGGTCCCAGGCCCTTTAGGGTGAAGTAAGGCCTCTTCCTGGTGTATCTGTCCTCCTCTGTATTACTTTTAAACAAAAACTGCAAAAGCATACTTGCCCCTAGATATCTTCCCTACTACCCCAGACTGATGGTTTTCTTCCATTCCCTGCCCATGGGCATGCTTTCCCTTCCTCTGCTCCAGTTTTACCTCTCTCTTGTGACACCCTGGGGCCTCTCCTGGAACCATCTGCTCCCTTTTATCATTTATGATCTTAATTTGTTGAGGCATGAAATGCTGATTTAGCACCATTCCCACAAACATAGACTGACAGATTTTAAGCATTCATTTTCTTTTCTTTATTCTATTTATTTTTTCTCCCTACTTCTACTTTCCTCTTTTTTGTGTTTCATTTTTCTCCTGTGCCCTCTATCTTTTACCTATACTTTTCTATCTTTTCTCTCTCCTGTCTTCATTCCCTCGTCTTTAACATTTATCACCACTTTTATGCCTGCTTCCTCCTCAGTGTTTCTTACCCATCTCTCTCTTTCTTCCAATTTCCTCCTAACTCTCCCCATCTCCCTCTTTTCACTGAAGAGGCGCAGCGTTTGCCGTACTATGCCACCTACTGCCCCATACGTCTCCTAATCCATTCGGTCTGCACCAGCCACTACCTGGACATCTTCATCACTTTCATCATCTGCCTCAACGTGGTCACCATGTCCTTGGAGCACTACAACCAACCTGTGGTGAGTGAGACCATGGAGAGTAATTTTGCTCTTTTGCTACAGCTCTCTAATGCTCACTGTCTGTCAGAAAAGGAAGGATTCTTGTGTCTCTAAAAATATTGTTGTGGTGTTGCAAGAGTTAATGTAGTAGGCATAGTTATGTGAGGAGTTTGGTATGTGCTTAGAAAGGCAGCCCCCGCTTAGATATCTGTAATTGCCTGAAATGAAGAGAGATTAGATATGTAAGCAGGAGTAGGGCCCCTAGAAAACTTTGTATAATTAGACCTCTGTGCTTTATATTATTAATGGATAAGTGGGTCACCCAAATTTAGCTGCTTAGTCTACTTGGTATGTTTCCCTGGAAGCCCTAGCAGGAGGTGCGGTGGAAGCAGCAGTGCCCTGGGAGCTTCAGGCTTTGCATCAGATATCATTCCAGTTCTTCTGCTATATGTTCTGAGATGTGAAGACTGGATTGGCTGGTTGTGTGTCACCCAGCCACCTCTTTTCTGTAAGAGGAGCTGAAGGGGTAAAGCACTGAAATCTTCTCTCAGCTGCAGGGGGGGATTCCTAGTAAAAGGCATTGTAAACCGAAGGAGTTTTTTACTTAGGTTGGAGAAGACCAGGTACCACTCAGTGTTGATGGCAAAGCTCTAGATGCTTCTGATTAAAAAAAAAAATTATGCTCCATATTTTAAAGGAATTTTTTTGCCTCTATATGTAGACAAAGCATTCATTATGATATTTGCCCAATGGCATTTTAATTTTCATTTGAGGAGACTCGTAGGTTAGGTGACAACTTCTGGTACCTGAGCAGATGCTGTCTAAGGTAGGTCAGGAACTGAATCTGTCTGTTATCATTCAGATATGCTGCCCAACTCCACTCTTTCATGCCCACCTTTTGTCTTGCCCTGGTGGTGCCCAGTTTTACTCTGCAGGAACTCTCAGCCCTTATCTGTTGTCACCCTTCTGTTGGATCTCTGCTTATGTCAGAACAAGTCACTGCACTTTCTTACTCTCAAGTCCTTCCCCTGTAACACGTTCAGGCTCTGCTAATAAATCCTGCCAAAGTGCTTTGAACCATTCCAGTATGAAGTGCCGTCAGTGCTGCCCATTGGTCCCTGGTGGTGGAGAAGGGGCAGCACAGTGAAGAACCACAAGCCCACAGCTGAGAGATGATGCTTGTCTGTCCCAGACCAAGGCACACAAGAAGTTTTCCCCCTCAGAAGTGGTATTTATCCATAACTGAAACAACAGCCTTCCTGCCTCACTCCTTGTCCATAGATAGTCCAGTGCTATTCACATATTGGAATCCAGATGACATGGGCCATTGGCCAAAGAGGAGGCTGATGGAACTTCGGTGGAATATCCTTGCAGTAGTCTTCTCCTTCCTGTTATGCTGAGAAGTATAGGAGAAAGGAGCAATAACTGATCCCCAGATCAACATGATGTAGGAGGGCCTGCTGATGGTTGCCTTCAGTAGGAGGCCTCCATGTTCAAGTACAGGGGTCATGGGGGATCTTCCCCATCTCATAACAAATTCCTGGCACTCACAGGTTATGAACTTGTTGTTGCTCTTGCCTCAATTCTTCCACCCTTTCTTTCTGCTGGCAGTCTCTGGAGACCGCTCTTAAATACTGTAACTACCTGTTCACCACTGTGTTTGTGTTGGAGGCAGTTCTCAAGCTGGTGGCCTTCGGTCTGCGTCGATTCTTCAAGGACAGGTGAGCAAAAGGTTGTGTAAAAAATGTGTGTGGTACAGCTGGGCACTGGGAGGAGACTTCGAGGATGAATCGCTGTCTGAAATACAGTAGCAGTCCCACCGACCTCCTAGTTCTGCCCAACAGAGCTGCGATGCCTGGGCAATAATAACATTTGTCCAAGAACTGCCTCTTTGTTGGCATCTGCTAGTTAGGCTAGAAAGCAGAGTAGGTGGGCTCAGAAACAGTCAGTTTTTTCCTGCCCTTGAGGCAAACTGGGAACATGCTGAAGCAGAACGTATATAATGAAGCTGATACGAGGTAGTGAGGCCATAAAAAGCAGAGCCCATTAGTCAAAGTATAGCACCATAGTAACACAGCTCCATGCTTTCAGATCAGGCTGGTTTGCCTCTGGCTGCTCAGGCTGTGTGCAAAGCGAATCTCTGTTTGTCTGCAAAAGCCCATACAGGCTGACTCAGAGTGGGGCCTAGGATTTATACGTGAAGAAATGTTTAGGTTAAAGTGAAAACAATTCACTTTATTTGTCAGGGAAGTGGAAAACCTCTGTCTTCCCGTATTTTCTTTGATTTTTCTTCTTAAGGTGGAACCAGCTAGATCTGGCCATTGTGTTACTGTCTGTCATGGGCATAACACTGGAAGAGATTGAAATCAATGCGGCTCTCCCAATTAACCCCACTATCATCAGAATCATGAGAGTACTGCGCATCGCCCGGGGTAAGAGAGGTGTGGGCAGGAGGCTGGGATGGAGGTAGCCATGGGATGGGATCCAGTGCAGTGACTCACTGAGCAGTGGTTGTAGAGGCATACACTTCTGCTGTCTTCAGCCATGGATGGGAGACAGAGAATGCAAAGGAGAAGTTGTGATACACACTGTTTGGAGAAAGAGGAATCTTGGCAAGAATGCATCTGGGTAGTGCAGAAGCCTGATAGGCATGGGTGGCAGAAACAGTGTATTTAGGAAGAAGATAGACTGGAGAAGGAACTGGGGATGTAAAGTGCAAAGAAATGGGAATGTGGGGACAAGAAGTATGTTTCAAGTTTTCAAGGGGAAATGGAATCAAGACTTCTATCTCGTTCTTCTGCCATTAGTAGGGTATGACAAAGGATGAATCTTTTGAGCTGAGTTTGAGTGACACTCCTCTTGTATTTCTTGTGGCAGTCCTGAAGCTGTTGAAGATGGCCACAGGAATGCGAGCACTGCTGGATACAGTCGTTCAAGCCTTACCACAGGTGAAATGCACAAGTGTCCCCTAAAACTCTCTTCCTGCACTTTTTTCCCCCGAAGAATCAATTCTCTTGGTGTCTCAAAGGTGATGTCCTTTAGTGAGCAATACTGGTGGTAAAGGGACAGTTGGACCACATGATCTTAGTGGTCTTTTCCAACCTTGGTGATTCCATGATTCTGAGTTTACTGTGGTGTGCAGGAACCTGCCTGAAAGCGATGCCCAAGTTTTAATGTTAAATCATGGGGTTACAGCTCACCTCGCATCCCCATTCTCCAGTGGGTGAACGAAATACATCTTGATCCTGGGTAAGGGCAGGATTCTTCCCACCATGTCTAGCTATTGTCATCTGTGGCTAGTCCCCAGATCCTCTCTCCCTTCTCTGTAAAAAAGGGAGAGAGGCTGGCAGCCATTTCAGGAGGAAAGCAGGTCTCTGTCCTTCTCTTCCTTCCTTTCATGTTCCCCCTATTCCCTCCTCTCTCTCACATGCGTTCCTGTCACTCCCTTTATTAGCCAGTGCCTCTCCCTTCCTGCTTTCATTTCTCCCTTTCTCCTCCTGGTTTCCTTCACAATTCTGAGCCTCTCATGTATGAGAAGCAGTGACGCGCTCTGTTGTGGCTCACGCAGCCGGCAGTGAAGTGTCTACCACAAGACAGAAGGATTCTATGAGCTGTGAGCGGCAGCTGTTCCCGAATGAGTGCTGACACGGTGCTTTACACAGGCATTGAGCCTAGTGAGAGGATCCTTTGTGATGGAGAAGCAGCCTGAGAGACCGGTCCCCTTCCTTGGGGATCCTCAAGAGAGAATTGTTAAGCAAGGAGTAATGGCACCAAGTTTCCCTACTGATCACACATCAGATATTTCCCTGGCAGGCCCTGAGCAGGCAGCTATCTTGCATGATATCAAAATGTACAGGCATTTGTCAGTTGCTTTATCAGCTAATGTGCCAGTCTTCATGAGTGGCGCAGAGCTGAGGATCAATCTGAAAACAGCATGAGTGGTTACACAAGGAGTTTACTTCTGATGTTAGTGGCAGACAAAGATGTCAGTCTGAATTAGAGGAAACCCATAGCACAAAAGCCAGGGGGAAATTCTGTGATCTTTCCTCTATCTGAGCACTCTCTGATTTCCCAATCCTTTTAACAATAATTTGTATTTTTGTATAATGTTGACGATATAACTCACATATAGGCTATATAACAATATCCTTTGTCATCCAGGGTAGTTTGGGACTGAGATAAAAATAGAAGTGTTCTTGTTAGAGGCAGCTTTGGACCCCTGAAGTTTATTAATTCTGGCTCTGCTGCCCCAGACTGGCTCAGTGCAGCCACTCCACACATTGCTGTTCTCCATTCAAGGAGACACAACTACTGAAATCTGGAAGGGCGCAGGTCTCCAGGTCCAATAAAAAATCATAGAACCATTAAGGCTGCAAAGAATCATAGAACCGCAGAATGGTTTGGGTTGGAAGGCACAACTGAGATAATCTACTCCAAACATAAGCTCATCCCTGTGACCACTCTAGACCATGTCACTCATTAAACATCTTCCCTCTTCTTGAATACTTTCAGGGATCGTGAGTCTACCACCTCCATGGGCAGCCTATGCCAGAGAACCACCACTCTTCCAGGGAAGAAAATTTCTTCCAATATCCAACATCTGCAGCTGTGATTTATTTGCTCTGCAGCCCAGATAAATGCACACAGTATGAGCTGGCTGAAGTGTATTCAGCCCTCAATAAGAGGACTCTGTGGTATATTTGCAGCTAAATGGGGGCACTCAACTTCTTCCCCTAAAATAAGGTGAATAAACAGGACAGGGGGAAATCATAGAATCACTGGAGTTGGAAGGGGCCCTTAGGGGTCATCTAGTCCAACTCCCATAGAGTTTGGAAATGTTCATATCCATGTCATGCAAAGAAGTGGAGTCATCAGACAGTGCAGGATTTTGCTCAGGATGACAAAGAGTGCAACTGGAACCTCAGTTCAAGCTCTGCATTCTGGACCAAGCCACAAACCACAAACATATTCTTCCACAGTTTACAGATTCTTGCCTTTCTTCCTCACAGTCACCTATAGACCCTTTCCTAACCAAGATGATCTGTCTTTTGGAGTTCATTAATATCTCCCTTCACAAGTGTATTTCTGAAGTTCTGACCTCTAGATATTCCCTGGAAGATAATAGCGAATAGTGTTATCCAACATCAAAGCCGATGACCAATCCAGTTCCTATTGACTGTCTTTGCTTCCTTCTATAATGGCTTAGCTAAATAAAGTTACATAACCAATAGATCAAAAATCATCCCGTAGTTAAACCTGTGTCAAAATCTCCACTCAAAGCAGGACTAAAATCCCCCACTTTCACTGTTAAAAATTGCATTTTGTCTCCATATTTTACACATTGAGTCTTCAGGGGACAATTGAATTATCTGTAATATTATTCTGCAAGATTTATTGGCTTTGCCAAGGGAAGCAGTTTAAAATAAGCTGTCCTTTCCCTTGTGCTTTTCCCTCTTCTCAGCCTTTCTCTTTATGTTCCTAAAGCACAGACTCACACTGGGGATTTTGGATTGCTAATGGCATAGAAGACATCTCCAGTAGTCCTGTTCCAATTCTCTTCATTTCTCTGTTATACTGCAGCAATTCTTAATACTGAATAGAGCTTTATTTTTGGAGCCCTTTGGAAGTTTAGTCCTTAGCTAAATTTTATTAGCTTCCTTTCTTTTAATGCCCTATAGACACAGACACAGGGGTGTGTGTTCGGAGCATTTACTATGGTGTCCAATTTAGTCATCAGAAATAATTCCTTCCACTGCATGTGTATGGAGCCAGATTCTGGCAGCCCAGAGGAGTGGGTGTGCTGAATCATTCATTTCTCTCCTGAATTTGGATGTCACAGCAGTTGCAATGACTAAATTAGATTCCTGAAGTAGATGATCCTAATAAAGGCCCAGCGACCACATGCACTCACAGGCATTTGGATCAGATACTACTCAGGTTTTGAAAAACAGTGAATACCAGGTCCTTAATTCCCCACTTCCCTTTGCCGCACCAGTAGTGTGCTGATTGTTACTAGCATTTTTAGCCTGACACTTTTAAAACCTCTTCTGCTCCCCACATATAATCCACATGCCCCACATGCTGGGATGCAGGAGATTCAGAGGCAGAGCAGTGATTTGTGAGAGTGAAGATGTGGGAGCAGTGCACACATTGTTGGTATGAATTTTGTGTGCTATGAGGCAGCAGTTCTCCCATTGTGGAGCTTCTAAAACATCAAATACTGGAAGCGCAGAAATCAAGCTTTGTCTCATTTTCCACTGGATGCAGAAGTTCTGCTTCCTCTCTTCACTCTTTTGTAATCCCTTCTCCTTTTCTCCTCTCCACACAATTTAAAAGAGGCTATTTTCCATCTTTTTTCCCATCTCCCTCCTGAAGCCCTGCTCAACCCTCCACATGTGGAGGGTTGCATCTGTGTCCTCATCTCTCTGGAGTCCTGCTCCAAGCATAACTTCATGGAATTTAGGCAGTATGGTGGGGCATGTAGCATTGCAACACATCTGTGTGCTGTAATCCATAGTTTGGCTTTCAGTCATCCAAAATAGGTTCATTTCTCTACACTCCTGCTCCAATATGCCTGCATTCCCCTGACCTATCCATTGTACGCTTCAGTCAGTACTGGCTAGAAACAGCGTCCTTTGAATCTGCTGATGGTTCTTGTTCTATGGGTGGTGTTGTTGCCGGTGATTTGCCAGGTGCTGAGCAATTGTTTGGTTGCATTTGGATCCTGGGAATTTGTTGCTTTTCTCTTCTGGCCTTGGAAGAAAGAAACTGGTGTGGGTGTGATTCACGCTTGCCTGTTCTGATGAGGTAGGCTTTGGGATAGACTCATTATGCTGTTTGCTTTCAGGTGGGGAACCTTGGACTGCTTTTCATGCTCCTCTTTTTCATCTACGCTGCTCTAGGAGTGGAGCTCTTTGGAAAACTGGGTAAGTCTCAAGCAGCCTTTGCTCTGGTGTGAGGTACAGATCTTCTGGGAATTTTCTCAAGCTCAGTACTCATTCTATAAAGGGACTGAATTATTCATTGTCCTTTATTCTCTTTTTTGTGAGTTTGATATAAGCAGAATTTTTCTCTAAAATTTGATTATTCTAACAGCTTAAAAGAGTAAAAGTAGTTTCTAGTATTTCTTTCATTCCTAAACCTTCAGTTTTTCTTCACTACATTCTTTGGTACTGTTTTAAGGTTACAAAAATAAGTCAAGGAAAGCTTACTCATGTCTCTTGCCATGGAATATTGATCACGGAGAAAGGTAACACAGTGACATTTTGGTAGGGTCACCCAGAGTGACTGAGTTACACCACTATTAGTGATTTTTTGCGTTGCTGGACAGTAGTCAAGTGATGTTGGGCAACAGCCCACTGTTCGGCATGGTGCTGAGGCCACTAACTTAGGCCTCTGGGTTGTGAGGACCCTGAAGTCCCCTTCCCCAGTTCCTGCTGTTGATCTCAGGGCATATGGTGCATTCCCCATTGACAGCTGTGATCCCCACTCTTACAGTGTGCAACGATGAGAACCCCTGTGAGGGCATGAGCCGTCATGCTACCTTTGAAAACTTTGGGATGGCCTTCCTCACACTCTTCCAGGTGTCCACAGGAGACAACTGGAACGGAATCATGAAGGTAACTGGGCCTTAGTGGTGTGTGAGAAATTCTGACCTGTGCTTGGATCAGCAGTGCTTAGGCTGGAAAGGGGAGAAGAGCTCAGGAATCGGGTTGCTAGATCAGGTCCTAGCTTGCTCCCTTCTTGCCATGATAACTCAGACCCTAGGCTCATCTGGTCCTACAGCCATCCATCTCTGAGAAGTTCAGATTGTCCTTGGAAGAAATAAAAAGGTTGTCCTGGCTAAGAGAGTATACCTACTGTTGTAAGGCTGATTATTGAAGTTGGAAGTAATGACTTTGGCATAGACCCTATATACAGAGCTATCAGGGCAATCTAAAATTAATATTTCCTTCCTGGGAAGAAAGGAGAAGGGAAGTTCTTTGCAAACATACAGTACTTTTGAGCCTGACATGAGAAGGCAGAACTGCATGGCATCAGTTCACATGCCTGTGACTACAATGGCAACAAAATGCAATGGTCTGAAGGACTTAATTCTGTAGAGCTTTGGGCATATTTGCTCTGAAGCAGAGAGCACAAATTGTATCATGATCAGATAATTCCCTGATTCTTAGAGGACTTCATGATTCTAGAGGATGTCGAATGATAGAACCATTGCCTTATTCTTTCTGATGGCATTGGTGTTTTTTGACAGAAATATCAGCCAAATTTGCATTCTTACTTTAGTCCTTCCTTCCTTCCATCATTCCCTCTCAAACCCAACTTCCTCTCAAGGATACCTTACGTGACTGCAGCCACGATGACCGGAGCTGCCTCAGCAACCTGCAGTTCATCTCCCCACTGTACTTTGTCAGCTTTGTGCTCACAGCCCAGTTTGTCCTCATCAATGTAGTGGTAGCTGTTCTCATGAAACATCTGGATGACAGCAACAAAGAAGCTCAGGAGGATGCAGAGATGGATGCTGAGATTGAGCTGGAATTTGCACATGGGCTGTGCTCCCGCAAGTCAGGCTCCTCAAAATCAAGGCAGGGAAAAGGAGCAGGAACAGGAGGCGGTGGTGGGAGAACAGAGCCTGAAGGACGTCTGTGCACGAGATGCTACTCTCCAGCACAGGTGGGTACACCTTTGAGCTTATCAACCAGACTGCAGCAAGTGGATGTGGGGAGAAACTGAGGGGCCTAGATGATTGAGGGCTTAGCAGTAGCAGGAAGACTATTCCACTTCAGGGTGAGAGGTTTGCTTTCAGTAGTAGACTTTTGAGTTGGTAGCATTGTGAGGAGGCAGCAGGTTCTGTAGCACTGCCTGGAAGCTCACTGGCATCATAGTGTAGGATCCTGAGGGTCAGCAGAGGAGGGATGGAGCGGATTAGCTAAAGCTGTGTTAAGGAACAAATTTGAGAGGCAAGCTCAGGAGAAGAGAGAAGGGGAAATGGCAGATCAAGTGAAGCACATCAGCAGAGCTGGAAGGGAGGCCTGAGCAGTGCTGGGCTGCACTGACAGTGAGTGAATTACAGTCCATCCTTCTTTTTTGCACTGGATTTTGGCATCTTTACACACCCTAAGGAGCAAATGCTCTTCCTGTGACCCTGTGCAAGTACCTGCAGAACAAGGTACTGCTCCAGATGAGTCAGGGTGGAGAATCCAACCCCAAATTCACAAGGAATTTAGAAGCAAAAGCTCGGCATTCTTAAAATGATTTCTCCCATCCTCCCCCCTTTCTTGTCCCCTAGGAGAACTTATGGCTGGACAGTGTCTCTTTAATTATTAAGGACTCCTTCGACGGGGAGTTAATGATCATCGATAACCTATCGGGCTCCGTCTTCCATCATTACTCCTCGCCGGCCATGTGCGAGAAGTGTAACCATGACAAGCAAGAGGTAACCCGCGTACGAGGATGCGTGAGAGGACTCTTCCCCCAAGACCTGCACATCCACATTCACATGTCCTCAGGACATCCAGTGTGTGCTCCTGGCTGTAGTTTGTGTAGGCAGAGGGCTTGGCCTGTGTTTGTCATCTATCATGTGTTTCTGAGACTGCCTCTGGTATAAGCCTGCCCTCCTTAGCCATGGGGGGATATTTGAGGTGCTGGAAAGTTGAGATGTGCCATGGTGTAGGCCAGCAGGGACTGACTGAGATGTAGATGAAGACAGTATTGTATTCAGTTCTTCAAGAAGTGAAGAGGTTGAAGCTCATGGTGTACAAAGAACTGTAAGGTTCACATCCAAACACTTGGAGACAATTCAGTGGAAGATTTAAGCATGATTTGTCTTCATCTGAAGCATGTTGTTTGCATATTCCCTGTTGAGGAGAGTGAGCAAAACACATGCTTACGTGCTTCATTGAATAGAGTTGGTGTCTCTGAGCCAGGATTGGTGATGAAAACTGGTTAACTAATGTGATACAAAACTAAACAAAAATGGGCCCACAGAGAAGGTTTTAGATCCTCTTTTCTGGTGTAGAATCTGTCAGCTGACAATTGGGTTGCTGCTAAGAGCAGGACCATAAGTACTTTGGAAAGCCACTTCCTAAGCAATTTGTCTTTTCATATTATAAAACTCTGGAGCAAAGTAGTCTGGGAGATGTTAGGTGAGAGGCATAATAATAATTATTTTTTTCTTCTGAAATCAATTTTTTACATTTAAGTACTATGGTCAGGATTAGCCTTGTATCAGTAGCTTTTCTCATCTCTCAGTACATCACTACATCAGTGGCAGTCGACACCATCTCCTCCCCCATAACTAACTTGATATGTTGCTATTTCTTGTAAGGCAACAGGGAAAGTTGAGAAGAGAGCTCTTATTGGTAGATAACCACGTTTGAAGATGACAATATTTCATTTAGCTTTGGACCCCTAGTTCTGAGGCTTTACATTTTTTTCTGCCTTTCAGCTGTCTCCATATCCCTATAGCTTCCATTTGAAAATATTAAAATCAGAAAATTGCCGTAGTTTCTCAGTACTGCGACTCTTCACCCATGGATACCACATTAATACTATCAAATAACTGTTTTCAAGTCATTGTGCTTTCCAGTGCTTTATGTAAGTCCTTATATTCAGCAGTTGATGCTCAGCCTTTTCAGAAAAATCAGATCTTCTAAAGGCATTCCAGAACAATTGCCCTCAAATCAAGTCATTTGCAGCTAGTTTGCTGCATTTGAAAACCTTCCAGATAGTCTTCAGTATCCTGCCTTGGAATTAAGAAAACATCGTTTTTCTTATCATCCCAGCAGGGAAATGATGGCAAAATCTCCGAATGCAACCCACAACAAAGAGTTTGAAAGAATAATCATCACCAAATAATTATTCTTAGGCCTTATTTTCTAATGTCTGTTACAGAGCTATACATTTATTTTCTAAATTGATATTTCAGTATATCTAAAATGTGGAATTGAAAAGAAATTATCTGTATCCATGGGAATAACTTCAGCAGTAAGGTGTAGTTATTTTATTTCTCATTATATGAATCAAAGTTAAAGGTCAGGATTTTAAGTCATGGGTTGATCGTGACCTTCTCTTTGTATTTCATAGTGAGGAAACCAGTGAGAAAATTCCAACAGAAAATCACTGTGCACTGTCTCAGCTAAACTTGAACCCATCACTAACACCAGCCATATATATAGTGATTAATTATCCAGAGGGTACTCAGGTGTATCAACGTAACCGGAGTTGTGCATTAGCACCAGTTGTACACTGCCAGAATATACGCTGTGCACATGGAATTGTATTGTCTCAGAAATAACCAACAGCAGTCTATACAGGCAGAGCAGTTCTTATGTTGTCTTTTTCAGTACATGTGTTTTTTAACAAAACAGGATGTTGGCTGCACACCAAATCACCCTCAACTTCACCCTTGTGAAAGCGATCACATTATCAGGAAAAAAAGGTTTTTTCCCATTTCATTTGTAGTTTAATCTGAGGAAATACTGAGCAGAGTGGATGAATACAGCACTTAAACATATGCTCAAGTTTTTAATATGTGCTAAGCTTTGTATTGTCTGGAGTAGGAGTGCTCAGTTTCTTTCTGAGTTAAACTGCTCTCGTCTTATTTTCAAACCAATTATTTGGACAATTAAGGATTTTCCTAATCATGGCTCTGTTTAAAAGATAGCTTATATCTGCAATTAGTTATTTTTTAAGGGATACATATGGGTGGTTCGGTGCCTGTGCTTGGTGTCCCAGGCAGTTTATGCTTCTACTGAACTTCCCGTTAGCCCTGAACTGCCATTTGTTTCACTTTTCTTTTGACTCATCATCTTCAGTTAGAGTATTTTTCTATATTCTCTGGGAATAGAACAAAACAGAATGTGACTAACCTCTTCACCTGTCATTTCTATCCTTTCACTTTTGGGCTGGTTGACAGTTAGACGTGTGTATTGGTGGCTGATGGTGTATTTAGCCGGTGAGCAGTGGTGAGCAGTGTCCTCACACACAGAGCTATCTAGCTGACTTTGTTGATTGTGCTTTTTATGTAGAACCCAAGCTGGCCATAAATCGTGAGAGGCAGTTCAGTGAAGAACGGCCAAATCTGGCTTTCGTTGAAACCCTTTTTTATGGATGGAGAAGGTAGTCACAGATGCTGTCAAATTTCACACTCTCATTTCCACAAGCACAGCTGTAAGGCTGTTCTGGTGTAACAAGCACTTCTGCAAGAAATGGATGAGTATGCACATTAAATGGGACTGGATTAAGAGGGAGTTTCTACACACAAATAGTTGCTGACTGGTGACTGTGTAGTGTGCTTGGCATAACATCCTTGTGGGTTCTCTGGTGTGTGTATGCACCTCAAGCATCAGTTGGTTACTTCAAGCTCTCTACTTGTTTGAGTGACACCGTGTTCATGAGTCAGAATAATATCCCAAATGTGGATACTGTTTGTGCCCTTTATTTAAATCCAGCTCAGTTTTTCCCTTCAGTTTATTCTATGTGCCTTACCCAAGGATAGAGACTCTTCCAGTCTCTGGCATTGGCACAAACCACTGAACTCCCAACTCAAAGGAGTCATGTCTACAAATATTCCACCTGCTCTCACAGCAAAGAAACTCTACTCAGTTCTTGCAAACAAAAACACAGGAAAGGACAAAATTACTGCCCAGGAAGAGAGCTCTCCTGACTGAGACAACCTAGAATATAGCTGTTGAGTCAGGTGCTGGTGATGGGAGCTGATGGGACTCTAGAGACCAACTACAGAAAGTCAGGGAATTATTGAGGTTGGAAAAGACCACTAAAATAATCTAGACCAATAAGTTGAGCACAGGAAGAATAGAGCAGCTGCTTAGGCTACTAGAAAAAGGGGAATTATGGGACAAGATGAGGTCTGGCAGAGGGGAATTGCAAGCTTGGAGGAAAGATGGGAGAGGGGTGTGTGTGGTATGAGACAGGCCAAATGACAGAGCAAGCTGAGGCACGGGGCTAGTTGTCAGACTTGGTTTCAGAAATTAAGAGAGCAGTAGTACAGGGTGGGCTGGAGGAGTGAGTTTAGGGATGGAGAACAGGAGGGAGGGTGGTGTTTGCTGAAGTGTTGAATAGGTTAGAGATGAAAGAGAAGAGCAGGAGGGAGGTGGGATTTCAGTGATGAAGGTAAGAGAATACAAAAAGCATGATATTGGCATGGACTGCAAGAGGCATGACTATCCGTGGAATGAAAGCATCTTCGCGTTGTAGTAGGGCTGTCTTTGGCACCTTCAGAGGCAAGTCAAATTCCTATATTCCTCAGTAGAGTGGACTGCCTTATCATCAACCTGAGGGAGCCCTGGGACAGATTCGGGACTCCTTTCTACAATACTGGCATTAGGGGAGCATGGACTGGTGATGGGCTGCTTGCAGATTCTGTGTTCAAGCTTCCTTAGAAAGTGGATTCTCCTGTCCAGCCCAGATCTGAGTTAGGCGGTATCTGATGTATCCAAGGAATATAACAAAATTCATCTTGGGCCTACAGGCTTTTATTTATCCTTCACGAACAGTTTGACTGCTTGAAATGTGGGCTCTAGACATCCAATGACAACTCCTTTCCCTTCCTGCAGGTCCAGCTGGCTGAAATGGAAGCATTATCCCTCAATTCAGACAAGTCCTCTTCCATCCTTCTAGGAGATGAATCAGATAATCGCAGCACTTCTCAGCTGAGTCCTAAGGAGACCAAGGTTAGTTTCAGGTGCTCATGGGCATGTTGCCCTGTATTTCTGTCCCTGTTTCTCTGAAGTGCTCTGTTTTTCCATATGTCCCTGCTGAGGAATATAAGTGTTGGTCACTTTTCAAGAGCCTCTCCATAGAAGAGAAAAAAGGGATGTATGTTTTTGAAAGTTCTCTTCATTTCTATTAATAAGGGCCTCTGAATGAGCCTAAATTTAAGGTATTTGAGTGGGAAATATGAGCATGTTTTAGCTAATTCATAGACAACTTCAGAAACATCCCTTTTCTGACAAGTCTGCTCAGTTTGCCATTAAATTTCACCAGCCTTTGTCTTTACTTTTTTTTTTCTTTTTTTTTTTTTCCTCCAGGATGACCAGGACAGTCCTGACTCCACTAAGGCAGGAGATCTGGGGGAATGTTTGCTTCCAATATCCAGCACAGATGGCTCCACAAACCCAGACAGTTACCTGTGTGAAATAGAGAAAACTCCTTTCAACTCAGTCCAGTCTTGGCTAAAGCATGAAGGTACCAAAGGTGAGAACAGCTCTCATCATTTCCCAGGTTTCTGTGGGTTGGTTCAGTTTATCTGCCTTCCTCCTGCCAAGAATGGAGGTAGTATGAGGTGAGGTTACACTAACAAAGTGTGTTTGAACTTTCAGTTCACCAGTTCTCAGTAGCAAAGTGAAGATCATGTCCTTCTTCAATTGCTAAGTCTTATGCTCTCCTTCAGACTTGCTTAGGTGAAGCATCATGAAAGAGCTGTTTCCCATTTGCAGTAGTGGACCAAGCAGAGTGACAAAGAGTTGAAGGGACATAGGCTTCAGTGACATGCTAGCTGGGTAAACTGCGTTCACTCTGCAGGGTAAATTATCGCTATCCCACAAGACCAAGCTCCTTGGATAAAGCCAAAGGGAACATATAAAACATCTGCCCTTTGTGGAAGTCCTGCTGCTCTACTCCTGAGCACAGCTTTCCTAAGCCACCAGCTTACTTATCTCCCGTCATCCCTTGCTTTGCAGGATCTGGGATGAAAGCCCTCTGGCAGTGATACCTGGTTGAATCAAAGCCTTATGGCTCAGCTTTTATCTCCAAGAGCAGCAACAAGAGAGGCAAGCTCGGCTGTTGCTTTAAGGCCCTGAGCTGTGTTAGATCTTCAGGGTCTGATGCAGGTTTTTGCTGTTGAAAAAAAAGAAAGTGGGATTCATTGTGTGAACTCTAGACTGAGGTTTCTTGGCCAGGAGTGTTTGTTATTAGATACCCTCTATCCACTGGACTTGCAGGACCCTTGGTGTAACAAAATCAAATTGGAGTACTCCTGAACTTTATTATTTCTGTTTGTGTTCTCTTCCCCATTTATTTTGGTGTTTTTTCAGCCCCTCCCAGCCCATTTTCTCCAGGTACATCTTGCCCTCTGTTACCTGTACCAGCAGAATTTTTCCACCCAGCCATCTCTGCTACCCAGACAGGGCCTGAGAAGGTCTCATGTGCACATAACCTCCCTAAGATCTCTCTGCAAGGCTCATGGGCTTCACTGAGATCTCCGAGTGTGAACTGTTCACTTCTTCACCAGGTGAGGAACCCTGTTTGCTTCTGCTTAGATTTTTAGGATGTGATTTCTACATCACATCCTAAAAATGAGGCCTGAATAGGGAGGAAGGCAGAGGAAGGAGAGAGGTCAGCTGGGGCCAGGGACTGGGTGACTCTGATATGACTTGGGGAAGCACAGTGTTCAGGAGGGCTGTGGAGGATAGAAGTTCGTACAGCAAAGGATTGTGTATCTCTACCCCCTGAAATTACATACTTTTCTGCTTTGGATCAAAAAGCAGACTGACAGCTGCAGCTAGCCACACATAAATACAGAATCACATCACGTTTTAGCTCGCCCCTGGACCCCATGCACTGAGTGCACTGCAGACACCTGCATGCACAGCTGACACAGTGTGAGCCAGGGAGATGTCAGCCGCACAACCAGCTTGGCTTCTCCTGGTGCCGTGGCTCTGGATCACACACCTGCTTGGCTGCAGGAGCCTCTCCCCACCTTCCTCCTACACAGCCACTTGTGCCACATCCACACTCCATGTCTCTGAGCTCTGTTTTCCCCAGCCCCTTAGATCTAACACCTCAGAAAGACGCTGTCTCTCTGTCTTTTTCACTGAAGAGAAGAATAAAAGCACTGAGGGAAGATCAAATGTCTCTGAATTGCAGAGGAGATAGAGATTGGAGTCCATCAGTAATCCCTCTTATTGTTCTTGGAAGTCACTCCATGAACAATTCCTTTTCCCAGGGACACTATTCCAGACAAACTATAAAATAAAACTGTATGTTATCCAGTTCAATGGGACAGACACTGATGGCACAATACAAATGTGTGTGAATTCACCAGGGATAAATTTAGCCCTGAGCTGAGGGCATTGAGTTTTTGCGGTGTTGAAACTTCTCAAATAAGTTTAGACATGAGAGGAAGAGTTCTGGAGGTTGTGTGACACTGAAGAAAAAGTGCTGAGCTGTTGTAAAGGAGAAATTGGTAAACTTCTCATTACGTGATACAGAATGTATTGAATAGCTATGGTTCAGGAGGTCAGATGACACCGAGCTGAGCAGTGCAGTCAATATGCTGAAGAGAAGGAATGCCATCCAGAGGGATCTGCACAGGCTTGAGAGATGGGCCTTTGCAAACCCGGTGATGCAGACCACCTTCCTAAGACCAAATGAAATGCAGGTTAAGTAACTAAGTGCTGTCACAAGGACATTAAGGTTATTTTCTGTTCCTACTGAAAGGAGATTGGAGTTTTCTCCCCCAAATACAGCCACTGCTGCTTGCACTGGTCAGAAGAATCTCTTTTCTCTCCCAAAATATTGCTGATTTTTTAATGCGAGGAAGCTTCCTGAGATCTCTACAGAAGCCCATCTGCTTTCTGACCAGCTGATGGTTTTGATGTGCCTGCAGCCTGTGTGGCAGGTTCATAAAAACACCAAGAGTGGGGATCTACAGGGGACCTTGGTCCTGCTGCCTCCTGGACTTACAGCAGAGCTCACAGACCCAGCATCCCTTCCCTCTGGTGGAGCATTTCACATGAGAGGAGCAAGTTCATCCTGGAGCAGAATGAGAGTGTGGAGGCCATGGAACATATGGTCATGGCACTGACTTTGCAGGAGTTCAACAGGCATCTGAAAAATGCTTAGCCATAGGGTCTGATTTTTTGGGTGGTCCTCTATGGAGCCAGGATTTGGACTTGGTGATCCTTACGAGTCCTTTCTGACTTGGAATCTTCCATGATTCTGTGATTCGATGAAATCAGAGCTCAAAATGTAGAAACTTCCCTCCCCCAGAATGAAACACCCTTAGCATGCTGCCTTGGAGCAGGTTTCAGGTGCATTACAGTTGTTGTTCCCAACAGGGGAGAGAGGGAGAGGAAGTGGAGTTTGTTTTCATATCCCAAATCATTAAAAACAAAAAAAATTTCTTGTTAATCTTCCTATCTGAGCATGTTGTGCTTTCACCCCCAGGCTCCTGAGAGCGACACGTCACTGGACAGCCGGAGCAGCAGCTCAGTGGGCAGCCTGCAGACCACACTAGAGGACAGCCTCAACCTCAGTGATTCTCCCCAGTGTGCCCTGGACCTCCCGGTGGCCCTGTGCCCCATGCCAGCTGCTGGTGACCAAAGACCCCTGGGGGCCCCCTTGTCCCCCACCTCCCGTCGCCGCAGTCTGCGGGGCCGGGGGCTCTTCACCCTGCGCAGCATCCGTCGGCACCAGCGCAGCCACAGCAGCGGTGGGAGCACCAGCCCCGGTTGCACCCACCATGACTCCATGGACCCTTCGGATGAGGAGGGGGCAGGAAGCAGTCTGCGGGGGGGAGGCAACAACAGTGAGCCCTCGGAGACCCTCAGCAGCCTCTCGCTGACCTCCCTTTTCTCACCCCCACCACCAGGACTGATGCTGGGGAAGAAGTGCAGCAGCACCAGCAGCCTCCACGCCAGCCCTTCGCCCCGCCGCCCTGCTGCCCACCACACAAAACCCTTCTACACCGTTGACCCCAAGGGCTTCCTCTCCATGCCCTCCTGGGTGACGGACTTCTGCAAGGACTCCCCTCCACCTGTGCAAGGAGCAGAGCCTGACGGCCCCAGCAGACTGGGGACAGGGGAATGCGTCTCCCCGCTGCCATCGGAGCTGGAGCTGGGTGATGGGGTCAGCAAGAGGAACAGATGAGGGTCCCTGGGGCATGGGGAGTGCGGAGTGTTTGGCCACTGGCGCGGGGAGCACGTTTTGGCAGCTGCTCCCCAGAAGCGATTCCAAAGGATTTTGGGGAAAAAGAACCAGGCAAACAAAAATTTATAAATATATATATATACAAATATATATATATATATATAGAATAAATACTCTGGTACCGTACCTCAGAGGCGTGGGAGAATGCAAGCAATACGGGAACAGTCCTGCCCTAGGGCAAGACCTGGACCATCACTGCAGAGACTACAGCGAAAAGAAAAGGCCATGGGGCTGGGGGGGACGGGACCCTCCAGCCAGGCAACTGCTGCCTGGCAGCCATTTAGTTATATACATATACATATATAGAAAGAGATCAATTTATTTATTTTTTTTACCGAGAGATTATGAATTTCAGAAAGAGCTAAGGAGAACCAAGTGCAGGGGGGCTGAAGGAGGTGCTATGCAGAATTAAGGAGGGTGGGTGAGCAGGGTGGGATGGAGGGAAGTGGGGTAAGCATAAAGGGAAGAGCACCTGGGGCTTGCCTCATCTGTTTCTAGGAACTTACTTCTTGTTCATGCTTCCATTTAAAACATTAAAAACCGTGGGCCAGGTCTTCAGGTCTAGCGTAAATTGGGCAAATGGTGATTGTGCACTTCTGTCAGTGTAGAGCGGTGGAGCTCTGGCTCGAGGGGGATTCACTGCTGACTTAGAGCTCATGAAAAGCAAACAGCTGCGGAGTACGGGAAACAAACAGAGCCTGGCTTTGAAGGGAGCGCGAGAGCACAGCAGGCATGCTCTTGGGTGGGGGGAATGTGGGCTCCACAGTGTATTTGTGCTGCTGTTTTGTTGGTTTTCTGCTTTTCATTTTGTTCCAAAGGAAAAAAATAATGCAAGGGTTACAGGGAAATCTGGAGCAGGAGAGGGAGGGGGAGGTAAAAAAAAGAGAGGGGAAATTGCACTTTTCCCATTCATCTGCAGTAATTGTGATATTTTCTTTTTGAAGCCCAAAGGTGCAAAAACCATCTCTAGAGAAATCTGTTATTTTTGTATCTATAGCTATATATATATATATATACATATATATATGTGTAAAGAAGACAAACACTAGAATTCTAAAAAGGACCAATAAAAGCAAAGGGGGCCTCAGCATAAATCATAGTAGGCCCTCTGGCTGGATTCCAACCCTGCCCCAAGTCCCAGCAGGAAGACCTTTCGAGAGTATCCTTGGCTCAGTGTTGGCTCTGCTTCTTCTCCAGCATCACCTCCATCCTCTGGCATTTTGCATTAGTGTTGCTGGGACCAAACCCCTCCTCAGCAAACAACTGCAGATGTGAGGAGCAGAGAACACCAGCTCTATGTGTGTGTGTGTGTGTGTGTGTTGTGTGTGACAGATGTGAGGGTCCTCGTGTGTGCTGTGTACTGGCTGGCTCACTGCGTGGTGAGAAGGGGAGAGGAAGAAGGAGGGAGCTGCAACTCTCCTTGCCCTACATCACAGGCATCATCTGTGTGCTGTGGGGTGGCTGTGGAGACAGACTGACTCCTTGAACCAAGCCCTGCTTCAGGACCCAGGATTCTGTCCAGCAGATGTAATTCTCTCCGACATGGCTGCAGAAGGATCTCCAGGGCCACATCTCCTGTTCCCCTTCCAGCAGTGCGACCACACACATCTCCTCCTTTGCTGGGGCCAGCGTGCATCTCCCCTGGTGTTATTCCCTGCCCAGATTTGTGGGCAGGTAGGAGAAAGCTTCAGAAGCCGCCTGGGAGGGGGCATAAAGACTTCCCATCCCCTTTTTTCCACCAGTTAAAGAGGGCTGCTGCCGCAAAGCTCTCCTTGCTGGCATTTGAGGCATTGCAGAGAGTGGGTGGCACACCACAGACTTCCTTGTTTTATCATTACCTGTCTGATTTTTAAGCTGCTGCTGCATCTTACAAACTGGAATCGTAAACAGTAATCACACGGAATGGAACAAACAACGGAAAGGAAAAAAGATAATTGCTACATGGACTTGACTTATTAGCTGGAAGAAGTGTTTGTTGTCTTACAAGTGTGCACACTGACTGCAGGGAGGTCAGACCTGTGGGCAGAGGACAGGAGAGCCCAGGTCCTTCTCCTTGCAGAAAGATTGCTGGTCTAGATTTATTAAAGCAATAATAAGGGTCTTTAAACACCTTTTTCGCGCTCGTCATTCTTTGGGTGAGTTGCCCCTGCCCACTCCCCTACAGGCAGAGAGGAGAAAGGAGGCACGCAGAATCACAGAATAGCTTAGATTGGTTCGGACCTAAATCAACATTGAGCTCCAAGCCCCCATCATTCCCTGTCCTTGGGGAAGGAGGGCAGTCAGGCCCCGAAACAAATGAATGTTAAACTCTGCATGAGATTTCCAAAACAACCAAAAAATAATAAAAAATATCAACCCAAACCCTCCACAGCTCAGTGTGTAGATTGTTTCCTGCAAGGTGGCCATAAGTCTGGATGGACAAGGTGATCACAGCGGTCTCTCCAACCTTAATGATGCTATAATTCCATGGTAAGGGGACTTGGAGGTAGGCCCCCATAGTGCTAGAAGCTACCCTGCTATATTGTCACAATAGGTGTATGGTGGGTGCTTGAGATAGTTGGGAGGGAAGAGGGGTCACACCCCAGGAAGAGGTCACTCCATCAGCACTCTTCTCTCATTAAAGAGAATAAAGCCTCACTGAAGATGCAAGTGATGCTGAGACATATCTCAGCAAGACTCTGCAGGCCTTTGTTCACCTGGTTGCTTTCATTGCCTCAGTGTGAGCAAGCAGCAGGAGGGATGGATGGCCAGGCTGAAGGCCTCAGTTCTTCCTTTGAGGAGCTCAAAACACCTGCTTTCTCTGCAGAACCCCCTCCATTGGTTTTGCAGAGGTTCTTGAGTGTCTGCACCACTATCCCTCACTGACCCTATGGACCCTGTTCCAGGATGACAGCTCCATGCCTCTGTGTCACAGGTGGAGGGATAGTGATGGTGGCCTCATGGGGTGACTTACAACCCTCAGGATGCTATCTCCATTTATTCTCAGTGCCCTCTGGCAGTGACTTGCAAGGGGAAATCTTTGGTTCAGTACGGTTTGGTGATCATGGCAGTCCTTCTGCGCCCTGTGAGGTCTCCCCTTCCCCTTCTGCTGGGGTCATGCCACAGCCTGTGCCTCCCTGCAAGGACTTTCACCCTGAGCTGTATGACTTGAGCAGAAGGCTTCTGGCTTTGGAAGGAGGTTGCCATGGAAACAGAAGACTAGGTTATCTTTAGAAAATATTTTGTCTCTCCCTTTTAATTATTTACCAACTGCTTGAAGAAGAAGGAGGAAACATCCATCCTTCTCAAAGAGGATGCAGGATGCTAACACCCAGCAAGAGTCTCATCTATCTGCTGGGGCTTCCTGTGGTGGGGTTGGGCTGAAGGCTTTCTCTCCTGCATTTCCCGGGTCTGCCCAGCTTTCAGCACCAGCAAAAACCTCCTACCTTTCAGACAACACCTGATGGCAGCCTAGGATGTGCCTAGCCTCCCATACTCCCACTTCCCAGCAGGGACCACTTTGAGGCAGTTTCTGTTTGGATGTTTGGATGCCCCTTTTTGTCCTACTGCCATGCCACCTTCCTACCCTTCCCTCCCCTCCACCTGCCACCAAAAGTACCTCCTCACTCTGATGCTAAGTTCCTCCTTGTGCTCACATACTGCTGCTGTGTCCTTCTTCAGCTCCTGCACTGCCAAGCTGGATGCATTTAACTGTTTTTATCTTACCTTGCCTTCCAGTTTCTCCACCTCCTTTCTTTGTTTTTGCTAAGCCCTCTGTTCATATTTTCCCTTAGAATCATTAAGGCTGTAAAAGACCTCTAAGATAATCTATTCCAACGATCAGCCCATCACCACCATGCCCACTTTTTCACCCCCTGGGAACACTGCTGCCTCATGTTCAGCCAGCTGTCAATTAATGCCTCCAGATCCTCTTCCTCTGCTACAGACCATAGTGCTATATGGAGTTGTTGTGATCAGCAGGCTGGACCTAGCTCTTGGTCTTGTTGATGCTCATATAATGGCATCAGCCCATTGATTCAGCCTGTCTAGGTCCCTCTGTAGGGCCTTCCTACCTTCAGACAGATGAACACTTCCCCCAGCTCAGTGTCATCTGCAAACTTACTGAGGGTGCGCTCAACCCCCTTGTCCAGATCATCAGTAAAGATATTAAAGAGGATGGGCCCCAGTACCTACCCCTGTGGGAACACCACTTGTGACCTTCTTGCCACATCCTTCAGTTCATCCCAAAGTAGATCATTGCAGCTGTAAAGCAGCACCCATCCAGAGTGGTTCCCACCTCTTCTTTGACCCTAGTGCCTCACCTTCTCCAACCTGCCCATGGAAAATACATCAGTATTCAGTACTTTTTCTGAGCCCAGAGACGTTTTCCCAAAACTGCCACATAAACTATGCGTACTGCTGGATTTACTTCTGGCTCTTCCATCTTCATCTGTCTTCCTCACCCCAGTGTAAAAACATGGGAAGCGCTGATCAGTTTGCACAGTTATTTTTCATGGAAAGGTATCAATGCTGTGCATTAGATGAGGTATTGGAACAAGCTGCCCAGGGAGGTGAGGGAGTCACTGTTCCTGGAGGTGTTCAAGAAAAAGGCAGATGTTGCATCAATTGACATGGCTTAGAGTGGTCATGGGGTTGAGTTGATGGTTGAACTAGATGGTCTTAGAGGTCTTTTCCAACCTTAATGATTCCGTGATTCTACGGTTTGGGTCCTGTTCCAGTGAGATGTCTGCGAAACATCATGGGAGATGACCTCCGCACCTAAAAAATGTGTACTTGCAATGGTTTGAAGCAGAAAGTTATTTTGGCCAAGGTGCTTCTAATTGCCAACTGAATACAGAAAAATGTTATTATGGAGATACGGTGGTAAAGCAGATTTACTTTGCTTTTTCTCATTACCAGAACTTCACAGTGAGGAGGAAGATTAAACCCTGCTGATTTTCTGGTAGGCTGCAGTACAAAACATGTAGCACGCCTTGTAGGAGGTGCTTGGTGCTTTGCAAAGGCAGGCCTCTGGATGTATGCCATCCAGCTCAGTTTGTCTGCATGTGATCTAACTTTCCAAATATTCCTTTCTCTGGTCTTCATGAATACTTCATTTTATGAGAAATACCTCACTTCTCAGTTTTTCCATGTTATTTTTATTCCTTGCTAGGCACTGGTTTCCAGTAGGAGCTCAGTATCTCAGTATCTTTAAATTATTATTCATTCTTTCCCTCTCATTTAGATAAATATATTTCATCTCTAGCACTTTTCCCTTCTTCTGCATATTTTCAAGCCCCATGTTTATTTCTACTAGGATCCTGACACACAACTGAACAAGAGCTGGCAATGCAATATTCAATATTTATGCCTCCTGGCCACTTCCAGAGCAGATGTGTTCAGTTTATAGGCAAGGAGTTCTCACTCCCATCAAACGAGCAGCCCAGCCATCACTCTGCAGCATGCCTCTCCTGCTCAAGCATCTGTCTCAGCAATCAGGGTTCTTCCCTTTAGTTCGTGCGGGTGGTGGGATCACACAGATGGCAGGGTACATGCCCCGCGTCAGTGCATTTCCAAGGACATTTTCATAGAATCATAGAATGGATTAGATTGGAGAGGATCTTAAAGCCCACCCATTTCAAGTCCCCTGGTATAGGCAGGGCTGCCACTCACCAGCTCAGGCTGCTCAGGGTCCCATCCAACCTGGCCTGGAGATTCCCCAGGAACGGGCACCCACAGCTTCTCTAGGAAACCTGTTTCCATTTTCCTGGATGCCAGTGTACTTCAGTCCATACACAAGGGGAAGCATTGCACAAGAACCTATGGTACATTATATATGCACAAGCAAGTATCTTTATTACCTGCCAGTCCTCATGATATGCTTTGCCCTTGAACTACCACAGCTTTAGATATGAAACACTAGGTGGGCTTTCCTCTAAAACAGACACAGTCACCTTTAGATACTTCTAATCCTTGCTGGGATGATAGCAATGAAAGCAGATGACCTCATTTCTTCTCTCAATTAGGAAGTCACAGTTAATTTATGCTCCCATTTACAAACATCTCCCACCTCTGAGCCTTGTGAGGGGTTTGTTTCAAGATCCAATCTGCTACACACATGCTGGATGATAATAGGTATTTCTAAGAAAGAGTCAAGAGCAATGTCAAGGGGTGGCCTGGATAAAAGTTCTGCTTCTGTGTGTGTGTTCTCTCTACTTATATATTCCCCACACATGCACACCTAAAAGTACACTTATCTTTCTTGCAGATCTTTAAAAATGACCTCCCATTGAGCACAAAGTTAATAAGATGTGAAAGACTGTTAATCACAGTTGGCCACTGATTAGTTTCTGCTGTTATATTAAGCCCACACATAGGAAATAAATTAGAAAATAAAAATAAAAAAAATAAAAAAGTAACCAACAAGGCTGTATTGCTCGCTGCCTTTTATAGAGCCTTTGCCTCCACCCAGGGCTGGGGTTGCTGGCTTCATCCCATGCTGGCTGGAAAGCAGCCCTCCCTTTCGTACTTGGTTGGACACAGTACCTGTAATGTTTATTTGTGTCCAACCAGGCAAAAATACAGCCTGCGTAACAAAAAGGTGGAAAGACCTGAGGGGAATTTTCACTAACAATGGGGAAGTTGTTAAGGGTCTGGAGAAGGTGAAAATCTGGCTCCTCGCTTGAGACTGGTCTGATTTGCCCCAAGGGACGCCCTGCAGGTATGGTTTTTTTCCCTCTAGCCTCCCGCTGGCTGCTGCTGCATTTTCCTGCTCTGTAAACCCTGCAGGAATCAATGCGGCAGTTAAGGTGGCACTTTTGGCATTTGAGGGATAATTATATCAGAAGTGAGTACATAAATCTGATTCATCACCAGTCCTGATGGCTCCTCAAGTCCCTGGCAGCAGCCCTATGGGTGTAGCACCCATTGGCTCTGAATGTGCAGGTAAGGTGGGAAGGAGGCAGCCTGTCCAGTTGTGTTGTTTGCTTTGCACCAGTGATGATGCAGTGGTATCATTTTCACACTAAATGCTAATTTTCTGCTTTGCTAGCCTCAGAATCACCTCCATCCGTCCCTTTCATTGCAGCAATTAAAAGACCAGGTGCTTGATCCGAGACACTTGCAATGAGTGTGGTTTTAATCAGTGTGTGCAGGAGAGAGATGAATGCATGAGAGAGAGGGGTGGGAGAGACCGCTGCTTCAGCACCAGGCTGAAATGTCCCCTGTTGTGTCTTCTTTCTCCAAGGGAAGGAGGGGCCATGTCACATCAGTCCTTGCTGTTCTGATCTTCTTGGGGCAGTTCGGTACTTATGTCTGAAGGATGAACACCATCCTGCCTGGTCCCCAGCAGAGCTTCCTGCCACTGTCACCCTTCTGTGAGATCAGGCACTGTGGGAGCTGCAGCAAGGAGACAAAACATCCCTGAGATACAGAGACACTATCAAAGGTGTGGGAGGTGGTGTAAGGGAAAGGTGTGACTGCACTGCTGGGACAAGAGGCAAGCTCACTTAGGACATTTCTTCAGTTGCTAGTCCTTCCTACGTGCCACTCTCCTTCTGCCTCTCTCTCCTAATCTCATGAATGTGGCTCCATGGGTGGCACAGGGGCAGGGAGGGAGGTCAGTCACAAGCCCTTTTCTTCTGATGTGGTGTCTTGCAGGTCTCCTTGCACACCATCAGCCATTTGACCATTTTCCTCAGTCCCACCATCCTCTTTCAGCATCATTTCTACTACATCCTCTGCTGGTGGGACTGGTATTTGTTGCTTTGGAGTCTTGAGAAAGAGGACCACGCACCTCCCAACCATGAGTGCTCTGTGCAGGTCACAATTGCTTTGCATACACAGGTCAGGTATAGTAGTTACAGCTGGCTTTGCCCAGTAGGGGCTGCAAGGTACATACACGTGTATTTTTGACACACTTTTGGCACCACAACATAAAAAGACAAAAACTATGCTAGTGTCCAATCAAGGTGCTAGAAAGACGGAGAGGGGCCTGGAGGACAAGGTGTCTTGAAAGCAGCTGATGTCCCTGGTTTGCTCAGCACAGAGCAGAGGAGCTGAGGGGAGGCCTGATGGCGGCTGCAGCTCTCACAGGGAGCGGAGGGGCAGCGCTGAGCTCTGCTCTGTGTGACAGCGACAGGGCCCGAGGGAACGGCATGGAGCTGTGTCAGGGGAGGGGCGGCTGGGGGTTAGGGACAGGATCTGTGCCAGAGGGCTGTAGGCACAGCACTGGGCCTGCTGAAATTCAAGGGGCATTTGGACAGTGCTTTCAGACAGAGAGTTTAGATTTTGGGTGGTCCTGTATGGAGCCTGGGGTGGGACTCAATGATCCTTGTTGGATCCCTTTCAACTCAGGATATTATGTGATTCTAATATCAGGTCTAACACTTACCACATCAGGTCTTTGGGAGCACCTTTAGGGCTGTGCGCATGGTTGAAACATGAGCTCTTGCTGTGAAGCCCAAGTGTCTCTAGATACCCAAGTCCCTATCAATTATGATGGCAACAAGCATGAAGAAAGGTGGGATTTATCCAGAACCAAGGCAGCCCCATCACTCAAGAAAAACCCACCTGAAAACTTGATAATAAAGAGGGGGAACTGGATACCAGGCCAAGGTCATTTGCAATTAGTGAGTATTGAAAGAAGCTGGAGGTAGAAGCAGATTTAAAAAAAAAAAAAAAAAAAAAAAAAAAAAAGGGATAAAAAAGAGAGCTTCTTTGTTCTTCAGGATTTCCTTGACTGGTACCTGCATGTTTCCATCAGAGTAAATAAACAAACCATCTCTTGTAAATGCTGCTGACAGCCAGATCAGTGCTCGGCCGCTTGCAAGGGTGTGTTGCTCCTCTGTGTGATGCTGTGGCACTGCTTTTACTGCTAGCATTGACAGGAGAAGCCATGAAACATCCTCCTTTGGGTCTCAATTCCAGGTATGCTCCAGCATCTAGGCTTCTGTCCTATCCTCTTTCTGCCCTTGTTTTGTGAAAGCAGCAAACTCTTCTGGTGTATTTTATGTGATGTTCCTCACTTGAAAGCTGACTCAATCATTACATTTTGCTCTCTTTGTTAATCTTAGGATTAAGAAGCTGCCATGTGAGAGCGATTTGAGCTTTTTGGAAATGTTTTTTTTCTTTTTTTTTTTAATTAAAAAAATCTGCAGTGAGCAATGCTTTTTATTTAGAACTGAATTCATGAATTTTAACTGAAGATGGGCATGTTGGGCATTAATATATGTATAATTATGCAAAACCACTGTTATGTCTCTAATGGAAATTAGATTCTACCACCAAGGCTGTGTTTGGTGATAGTGTGTATCTTCATTTGTGCTGCATTTTTATTTATTTATTTATTTCCTATCAGTATGACCTAGGATTACAGTTGCTATGGTGATAAGACAGTTAGTGGAAGAAGGAGTGAAAGGTAAATTTGCTCATCTTCCTGTGTAGCCCTCAAGAGGGGTTGGGTGGGAGCTGACAGTCTCATTGCCTAGCGTTGCATCGGAGTTTCTCTGTGCCTTATGTGGATTCAGGGATGGGTATGCCTGAGCTGTAGGCCCAGAGTTAACTCTTGTGATCGTTTTCATGCATTTGATGACCTGCATTTGTTACTTTAGGAGGCTTGGCTCTTGTGCTTGAGGTACTGATCACCAATGGCTCTGTGCCCCTAAGATACGCTGTGAATCCTTCCTGTTTACTGAGGTTTGTGTGGTGGTGCTCCCTGCAAAAAGGAAGGTAGTAGCACTCCCCCAGAACTCCTCTAAGCAGCAGTGCCGTCTCTTGATCTTAGCAGCTGAAGTGCAGGGATTGTTTGATAGTGCAGGAGAACTTGTTCTCAGTACATCTCTATTGGTAAGGAGTGTACATATGGTCCTATTTGAGCAACTGCTCAAGAGTCCTCACATCTTCCTGACTTGTACCCTGCAGCCAAAAGCAGTCTCTTAGCTTGCCCAGCATCACTTTCCTGGCATCCTGACTGCCTCTTGTGTTACTGCTCACACTTGTCAGTGCACTCTTCCATTAAAGCTATCCTTTCAATTTGCTTGGATGTCTTGGTGGAAATGCTTTTTATGGAAACCCAGGCTGATCAGCCTTAATGATTGCAGGACTTTAGGCAGTTCCTTGGAATTGCTCATGTAGAAATAGCTAATCTCTTCCTTTCTCTCTCTCCTTCTGAAGGAAGTATGTGAGTTACCCCCCAACAGTTTCACCTCATCCTCCTAGCAGCAATGCTTTGGCAACTCTGGAGCTTGGGATTACGTTCTTCTGTCAGGAATGTCACAGGCTAACATACTGATGGACAGTGAGTAACTCTCAGGTTTTCACCAATTAGTCCCTGACTAGGTTTCAGAATCTCCTTGGACTTACTGCACTTTTTATTAGGTACAGTTTTTCCACCAGAGATCTTATTACTGTGATTACCAAAAGACAGGCATGTTCTAAAAGGGTCTCAGCTGCCCTGCTGCACTTCATGCTTTTCCCAAAGTGAACTCCTTGCTGGCATGCAGCTTGTCAACAGTGTAACCACTTCAATGCAAGCAGACAGTTTTCTCCCACTCACTTGGACTGAGGTAAGGGAGATGAGCTGACTGATAGGGACAATCCTGTGCTTGTACCACTCTCTTCCCTCAAGGAAGATCCTTTAAGTTGCTGAGCCTCTGAGGAGGGGTCATAATCGTGCTCAGACACCCTCCCACCCCCAGCTATCAGCATCTATCAGTGGCTGCACACAACGCTCACGAGATGACTCAAGAGCTGGAAGAGATGGTGGAAAAAATTGATGTGTGATGTCCAGGGCTGACTAAAGAACAAGAAGATTTGCTTGCTAGCTTTATGGGTGGGAGTTTAAAGCTGTATTCTTTTGAACATGTTAGAGAGTTATTGACACCCTCTGATGGGAGAGAAGATAGCCCTGGGTCTAAGGGTCTTCTAGCCCAGAAGTAGGTGAAGTACTAAAATAGCAGAACAGCTGTTTCACCTGCTCCTCCCAAACCCCAAATATAGACTTGTAGAATGGCTTGGGTTAGAAGGGACATAAACATCATCTAATACCAACCTTCCCCTGAGAATAGAACAAACCTGCAGGTTGCTACAGCCCAGTGAGACTGCTCAACAAAAAGAACTTGCCTGTTTCCTTCAAACCACACTGCCCAACAGCACAGGCTGTTTGACTTTCCCCTTGAGAACTGTTTCAGAGCATTGGCAAACAGAGTGGAGATTGGGGCATGCTTCTGTGTGCACAACCTAAGCAAGCAAGGAAGAATAAAGAGCTGTACAAGGGAAGGAGCACAGTAAAATCTCCTTTTTTTTTTTTTTTTTTTTTTTCCCCTCTCCTTCCCAAGGTGAAGGAAGCAGCAAGGTGGGAAAATAAATGTCTTTCTCCTGGGAATTCCATCTGCCAAGATCTGCTGTGCCACATGTCAGTGTCAATGAGATAAGGCTGGCCAAGCTGTGATCCCTCTCCCAGCCAACACCAGGAGTAAGCACGAAGTCAAAGCAGACATACTGGTCAGACTTTAGGAATTTTGGGTAATGCATTGGTTTGCCTGGTGGTGGTGAAGTGTCAGATAGCAACTGTATACAGGGGGAAGCCTCTTGATCTTAATTATGTTACAGATCAGATCAGCTGCACAGAATCATAAACAGTCTCATAGCCTCTCCAGCCTGACCTTGGATATCTCCAGGAGTGGGGTATGCACCACCTTTCTGGGCAGCTGTTTGCGTGCCTCACCTTTACCAATCTGCTTTCTCAGCCTTCTACATGTCAGTACTGTGATGGAAGAGGTGTGTGTACATACAAACTCAGTGACTCCAGCTGCTGGGTATAGAGAGAGGGCTGGAGGCACCCTGGGTGGCTGTCACTGGCCTTCCCTTTGGAAGAAAGCAAGCTGGAGAAAAAAAAAACAAACAAAAAAAACCATGATTCTCCTTCTGTAAATAGTCATTATAAGCAGTTAAATGGGAGCAGCTGCGGACAATGAATTCTGGCTTGTCATTGTCCTTCACCAGGAGGACAACCCAGTCAGCAGTCAAATATCCTTCCCCTCTCTGCCTCCGTGTGCTGCATCCTCATGCTGCCTGGGCTTTGAAAAGAGCACAGGGAGGCATGGCTGCAGCAAGCATATGCTGTGCCTGTGACTGTAATCTCAAATGAATTAGCCAGGTGCTTAAGGACGGAAGCTATCTCTAGGGGAGAAGTTAGATGCAGGATGGCTGTCACAGGTTTGGTTTCCCTGAGGAAGAGTGGGTGATGGGGTCAGAAGAGGTGGAAGCCTTGCTTACACATCTCCAGATCTTGATGCAGCAATGTGGTTTCATTGACTGACCTCTTGTGACCTCTCCATCAGATACAGATCTGTCATCTCTAAAGCTAACAGGTAGCCAGAAGCCATGTGGACAGAGCAGCAAGATTCCTGTGTGCTTGGCAGGGAAGAGAGAGAGGTGATGAATTCTTCTGGTTATAGGACAGAAGGAAATGGTAGTGTGTGGGAAGGATGCAGGATAGTCCACCTGCTTTGGGATCCTTTATAGGTGCAGGGGTTATATGCTGATTATTGGTCACAGCATAGCAGATAGGCAACAACTTGGGGCAGGGAGCATTCCAACATTTCATTTAGCAAGAGCCACAAGATGTGGTGATGTCCCTTTTTAGCAGGTGTCTGTGCTCCAAGGTTGATTCATATAACTAAGATTCCTTCTGGAGCCAATGCTGGGCCATCAGGGATGTGTCATGACCTTATTCTGCTGGCACATCTGAACCCTCTGATGGGAGGAGGACAGGAGTTGGTTGGGAGCTGTGGTGCTTCCTCAGCAAGGATGGGCAGGCACTACTGTGTCTTTCTCAGCAATTTCCCTCAACATAAGATTTTCTTTTCTTTCAGAGAACAGAATGAAGGTTGTGTGTGTGTGTGTGTGTGTGTGTGTGTGTGTGTGTGTGTGTGTGTGTGTGTGTTTGGTTTGCCCCGTGGGTCAGGAGTAAGGTCTGATGCAGGGAGCTTTGTGTCCAGCAGCTGGGCTCCCTCTGGAACTCAGTGCTTGTGACCACTAATGGGTGGCAATGAAACCTCACTGAGCAAAGGAGGCTTTTAAATGGGGTTTTATTTTTACAGTTTATTTTATACATAGATGTGATATAGCTTTAGAGATTTCAGGTATCTTTGAGGCATGACTTCTGTGCTTTTGCCTTTCTATTTCCTCTTAGAAGGGAAGAAGCAACTGAAACACCCCAACCTGTTGGCCTTCAAAGTACAACCATTTTCCTTGGTATGAAGAGAATAGGGAGGATGAAAGGGAGACAGGAGGGAAGGATTGAAAATGAAGATCATAGTCAGCTCTTTAATTCTCTTTAAATAGTAGTTCTGTGGTTGGGGAGACTATTGCAGCTTCACTGTCTTCCATGAATCTGTATGTGATTTGAAACAGCTCTTTTCAAGTGTTATTTTGTCTTTGAAATTGGAGTAAAGAGAGTAAAGAAGTCCTCTTCCCTTGCTCCATCTTTACCCTTACCTTTCAGTGATGTTTACAGGAAGATCAAGTGAACCTGAGGATCTGATGATCATGGCATAACTTATGTTTTCCCATTCCAAATGAGTGATCTCCTGGCGGAGTAAATGAAGGCTGTAATTAGCCTTCACCAGCTCATTTATCTATATACCCTTCTGTGGTGGGTTTGGGCAGCTGAGGAGGGGGAACCTACTGCTGGGGCACCAGGAGTGGTTTAGAGACAAACTCAACTCCCAACACTAAAATCCAGAGATTCCCTCTGTGCTTAGAGATAGCAACAATTCAGGAGGCAAGGCACAAATAACAATATGCACAGATGAGGATGGTCCTGAAAGTCAGAGTACAATCTTGCACCAGTGAGGAGTGAGTAAGGTGGGGGAGAGAGGAGATTAAGAGTGGTGAGAGCTGATCTGGCCAGGAGCAACGCTGTGGGGCTAAGCGGGGGAAATGGAGCCTGAGGATCAGCTGGGGATTACTGTTTTATTAGCCTCGGGATTAGTGTCTCAGGGCCAGACACTGTAGAATAGACTGTATTGAATTATTTCTTATCAGATGGTGCTGACTGACTGGTGTAAGTCCATCCTAGTAATCTCCCTGGTTTGGGGCAGTATTTCTTGTTCAGGCTGGTGTGTTGCAATAAATAGCTTGGAAGGAGATGGCTTTTAGGAATACAAAAGCCACGTGGAGATGAGAAATTAAGAGGAATAGGAGTTGAAAGAGGCAGTAGTTCCTTAATATTATCTTTTTCTCAAATTGCAAGGGCTCTCATCTGTAGATCAGCTCTCTCAAGACAAAGCTGAGATATCTATTCTTTGATTGCAATAGCTTTGATTCCAAAGCCTTCCCATGTTCCTATTTATTCTTCAAAGGTGAATTCAAACTAGTTAGATCTGCTTTGGCTACAGGTTAAAATGCTATCCCCAGATATTTTAGACCATTGAAAACAGATATGTGTGAATAAGGAAGAAAAGCAGATTGCAGAGATAAGAAGGGAAGTCTGCCTGCAACTTTCTAACTGCTGTGGGCTTGGAGGAGGCAACGGCAGGTGAAAGTGGCAGAAGATGATTTTGCTTCAGAAGGAGGTGCACCTACAGCCAGACTAGCTCTCACCAGCTGTTCCTGTGGTGATCCTGTAGTTGTCTGGTGATTTTGGAGGAAGGGAAGGGGTAAGGAGGTGAAGGGAAAGAATGATGGTACCCCATTTTCTTCACACCATTACAGATTTTTGTGTGGTTTTTCTCTGGGAACAGGACACAAACTGTACTGCTCGACCATTTTCTAGAAGGGGCAAAAAGCATATCGCACTTTGCCGTCCTATGAACCATGCTAAGCCACAAATACCTTCCCTTTGGAGCCTAGGCTGCCTTCTGATACAGAATGCCATATGTTTCATAGCTGGACACATCAGGGAGAGATGAATCCTGTCTGTTACCACACTTTATAGTGATAGTTGGTATGAGACTAACTGAGATCAGTGTTTATCTTGGACTTCTTCCGTATCAGTACTTCTTCCTGAAGAAAGCTGCTGCCAAAAGGAGCAGTGGGTAGTAGCTAGTCAAAGCACCGAAGGATTTGTGGAGGAGCGTATAAACTGGGGACTTTGTTTTCTGGAGGTCTAGATAGGCATGGGACTACCTATGGGAGAAGCTTTCCTTCCAGTTCTGTGAAGGACTACTCATAGAACAATGGAACTATTTGAATTGGAAGGAACCTTCTAAAGACTGTCTAGTGCAACTCCTCTGCAATAAATAGGGGCACTTACAACTAGACTGTGTTGCTCAGGGACCTTCCAGCCTGACCGTGAATGTCTCTGGGGATGGGGCATTCACCACCTGTCTGAGCAAAACATTCCAGTGTTTCACTATCCTTATTGTAAAAAGTAAATAAATTCATCCTTAGATCTAGTCAGTCTCTCCTCTTTTAGTTTGAAACTATTTTCCCATCTCCCTTTGTCCTATCCCAACAGACCCTGATAAAGAGTCTGCCCCTGTCTTTCTTACAGCCCCCCTTTTAAATACTGGAAGGCTGCTGTTAGGTCTCCACAGATCCTTTTCTTCTCCAGGTTTAACAGACCCATCTATCTCAATTTGGAGAGGAGGATGTTGCACAGTATTGTGTCAAAGGTTTTACTGAAGGTCCAGATAAATGACATCAGTGGCTTTTCCCTTATCCACTGATACAATTATGTCATCATAGGAGGCCATTGGGTTGGTTGGCTGGACTGCCCTTGGTGAAGCTTTTGAGCAAAGCTGACTTTACCTTATAATCCATCACCAGAAATTTCTGGTCGTTCAAGGGTATGAAGTTTACTATGATGCAAACAAATGGGAACTAGGCTCTTACAGGCAATGTAGGTTTACTTAGCAGCAAGGGTCCTGCCTCTAACGTGCATTTTGAGTGTAGGATGTGACAGTAGACATCTATACAAATAATTGATAATTAGATCTCAATCCTGAATGCAGACCTGCCAGCTACTTATGCATGCTCCAGCTGATGGGGGAGATAATAGTGTGGTTCATGGACAGAAATGTGGTCTCTCCCTTCTCAGTGCAATCCCACTGGTATACAAGGGACTTAATTTCCATCAGTCCTTAATGTCAGCCTGAGAATATCCTGTGGTCTGACTGACCTACCACAGAAACCGCACTAAGTGCTCCTGGCCAAAGTGTGAGAATGAGGGTAGTGCCTGGTCTATGATTACGGTGCCTCTTGAGAAATAATCAGCTTTACTAGGTGTCACTGACTGATGCTCAACTGGGAGACTTTTGAGGAAGTATAAGCAATTCAAGAATGAATGCTGATGGCTCACTAGGTAACACTTGAGCCCTCTCCTTCTGTGCCAGAGGTATTTTGTTACCAAAGGTACCGGGTTTTCATTTATCCATAAACCCAAGGGCTTAATTATTAACAGTACTGTAATATCTTCCACGTGAGTTTGAATGCAATGCTGAATGTTCCACTAAATCTCACTTACAGAAATTAGTATTTTGCTGACTTAGCACTTGCTCGGTAATTCAACTAAAAGAGTTACATTTTCCTCTCTCTGACTCTGCTGTACTTATGTGCTGTTATATAACTTAGTTCTTATATGAAATCAGCTATAATTCAGGATTGGATGAATTATTCCTATATGATATGCCTATGTCTGAAAAGTACTTTGGATTAAAGATCCTAAAAAATGCAGGTTATTTTACCTTTCCATTGGTCTTGCTTTGTTGCATGCTATTTAGCAACATTAGCTGTTGTTCCATCTCAATGCTTTGTTGAGTGAAGTGCTGCCAACAGTTTGGGGAGTGCTGGAACATATTATTAATTGCCTCTTATTCGTTGCTTTTCTCATATGAAGGTCCACACTTTACACACATAATAATAAAGTGCTGTTTCAACTGAGATTTCTAGCAACCAGGAGTTAGAAAGGAAAAAGTTCAGCAAAGTATTTGTCCTATTCTAAGCCAAGTTTTGTGGCTGGCATAATATCAGATACTTCTCACAGGGTCTTAAGGTATGTAAAGAAAAAAACCAAAAGCAAAAACAAAAATACTAAAAATAATAATTAAAAAAAAAACACAGAAAAAAAAACAAAACAGGAAAGGGGTGAAAGGTGGGTGCACAATGTTCCAGGCAGGATAAAATCAGCAACCCATCTGGGTCTCTGACAACTTCTCAAAGTAGGGCTTTGTACTCTGAGATCTATTCTGACAGCACAGCGTTTTGAAAATGTTTAGGACTCTTGCCATTGTATTTCTTTTAAAGTCTGATTACCTTATGTGACATATCCTCGGCTGTTGTAAATTGATAGTGCTTCATCAACCTCAACAGCATCTTGTCAGTTTGTGTTGGTGGAGGATTAGCCCTCTGCATTCAGACATGTTGCCTTGAGCTTGGCTGGGATTTCATCTGAAATCATTATGAGCCTGATGGGAGAGTGCTGGAGGGAAGACATAGGTTATGGTAGGTCATGGTGAAGACTGACCCCATAAGTGGAACTCATTTATTTTTATTTACTACTAATTCCAGTTCTTTCCAGTTTCTCAGTATGATTTTAGCTCTAGGATGTATCATCTTCTGAGATGTAAAAACCTGTATCTATTGAGCCCTCTGTGCCATCCCTTCTAAGAATAAGGAGGGTGCTGGGTTTTTTGTTACAACAAGAACATTGGTTCTTGGAGAAACCCCACCAGAAGTCCCCTTGCTACTACCTTTGATACTCATCTTTGCTTGTCACAAAGCTACTGTGTGATGCTTCTGTGACGCACTGTTTTATCATAAGCCAGGCATGTGAGTTTTTCTGTGAAGGATATTTTGAGGAGTCCTTTCACATCTGTTAGTCTGAAATGTGCCATGGAAGTGTAAATCATGTCACTGGTCATCAGGAAGCACGTGGCCTTCAGAGAGTGTCCTGCTGCATTACTGAAGGAGGGAGGAGGCCAGCAGGGCAAGGAAAAAGGCTGAATTTTAACATTAATTTTTCATTTTGTTTAGAGTATTGGTATTCAGTTTCACTCCTCATCCTACCCTGGGACTGGAGGTCCTAATGTGAGGATCGCAGTGGACATGAAGGATAACGGCATTGCCCTTACTCCTGACTTACTGCACAGGCAGCTCTGTCATCTGGGGTTCAAATTGTTTTTTCTATGGGCAAACCTTCCCATAATACAAAAATGTTTTACCTTCTAGTCTTAAGCAGGCACTGCCTTTTCCTGTGTCCAGAGATCTCAACAGCAAGGGCTTTTCCAGCCCTGGGAGTGCAGTGCTGGGACTCCTTGTCTGGCTTGGTGTTACTGGGCTCAAATTTGTACACCACCATAATGATGATTTTTTTTATATTTTTTTTCTGCCTTATTCCAGCCCTGAGTGAGTTCAGCTGACTAAATGTGGTAGTATTTGTTTCTTCCAATGTGCTCTTGTGGTTTAGCCCAGCAAGCAGCTCAACAACAAGCAGCCTTTTGCTCACTTCCCTTCCCCCTCCCAGTGGGAGTCCATCCCAGTAAGTTGCCCATTGAGTTATGGACACCATCTTGTTATAACAGTAGTTCAGTGTGAAAGGGGTGATGAATGGTGTTAGGTTACTTCATTCTGAAGTTAATTCTGTCTCCATCAGAACTCATTCTTCTTTAGACTGGATGATTCTTACTGTAAGACTTTCGGTAGGGCATACAACAACCACAGTAAAGATGATGCATATTATTATCTAGCAGTTAACCACATACAATTAAGGTTATTTTTTGCCTGTTCTCACCCAGACATTGTAGCTGGGTGGTTGGACTACAGGATTTTGAAGGTCTTTTTCAACCTTGGTGATTCTAAAAAATGGTTCTGTGATTCTCTGTGGCAGAAGTTTGTACAGAGTTCACCATTGTTAAGTGTCAACTCGCTGGCAATAATGACCTGGAAAGATGAAAAGGTTATAAAAACAGTGCTGTGTTTTGTGTTGCATGCATGTTCTTGCGTGTCATAAAAACAGTATTGTATCATTGCTTGTTGCACACACCATTGCGTATCGTAAAACAGTGTTGTATGTAGCAAGGTGTTGAGTATTGTCATGTGTTTTTGTGTCAGGAAAAACTGTGTCACATGTCATCATATGTTACATGCATGCAGTGGAAAAGTATTAGGATGACATGAGATCCCATTAGCCATATCTGTTTCTTGACAACTGAGGCAGTTCTGGATGGACCACCTGTACCTGTAGCATCCCTACTGTGGAAGATCTGAATCAAAACCATCTGAAGTCCACATAGGCTTCTCTATCTGCCTCCATGAGCTCCCATGCAATGAACAGGGACATCTATGGCTAGATTAAGTTGCTCACAGTCCAGCCTGACCCTGAATGGATTCAAGGACAGGGCATCCATCACATCTCAAGACAACCCATTCCAGTATCTCGCTACCTTTTTCCTTATATTCAGTTTAAATCTCTTCTCTTCTGATTTGAAATCACTTCCTCTTTTCGTACCCCAACGGACACTGCTGAAGAGTCTGTCCCCTTCTTTCTTCTAAACCACCTTTAAATACTGAAAGGCTGCACTCAGGTTTCTCTGGAGCCTTCTCTTGTCCAGGCTGAACATCCCTAGCTCTCCTTGTAGGCAGGTGTTCCATCTCCTCAATCACTTTTGTGGCTCCTACTTGCACTTACCCCTTCAGCTTGAAAGGATCCAAGTGGAATTCATAGAATTTGTGCAGCACAAGAGAGTCCAAGGGAATGCACTTAAATACCTCCATGTCACACTTCTCTCACAGGTCTGAATTGCACTGAGGGGTATTTTGCTGTGGTATGATGGTGTGTTTGCGTGTGTACATATTTATATATTTATCCATGGAGCTAATTAATATGTACATAAATAAAAGCAAATGCTTCAGTTTGGAAAAAGAAAAGAAGTAGCTGGATGCAACTAGTATAGACTTCTGCATCTTTATTAAAGTGAGGATATTTGATTTCTTTTTTTTCCTCAGAATGTAATTAGTAGTAATCTTCCCTTGTCCTATAATCACAAACAAATCTCCTGTTTTGTTTAGTAATTGAAATTGGCATTTTTCAGTCTGCTACTCCAAGGCACTACAGGAATCAATATGATATGTGACAGTATCAATAGATCTGTAAGAAATGACACCTACACTGAGGATTTTGTGCTTTGGGAATCAAATACCTGGAGAGAACAGAAAAATCACATCAAGTTGGAAGACACTGTGAGGGAAGGGAGATACTCCCCCAGACTGGGTCCCAAAGCCTTGTACGATGACCAGAACCTTTCCTTGTTTTATAGGGACTTTGTGTGTGATTATATACAAGCACTGAAAGTTATTGTTTATTATGTATTTGGTCTGTAAATTTTGCGCTGTCCAAAGTGGAATTGTACCAGGTTTTCAGATGCTTTCATCCCTTCCTCTTTTGTCCAGATGGCAATAGCAGGTATGACAAAACATTCCACACACCGCTGTTCCTTGATTTTTGGAATTCTAATCTCAGAGGAAGTAGAGCAAATCATACTGCTTAGTGGTACTTCAGGTTGGATATTAGGAAGAATTTTTCCTTGCAAACGGTGGTGATGCACTGGCACAGACTTCCCAGGGAGGTGGTGGGGTCGCTGTCCCTGGAGGTGTTCAAGAAAGGGCAGACATAGTACTTAAGGGCATGGTTTAGTGGGCAATATTGGTGGTAGTGGATGGTGGGACTAGATGGTCTTAAAGGTCTTATCCAACTTTAATGGTTCTATGATATGCTGGGCTTTTTTAAGAGGAGAGAATAAATGGAAGGTGGAGAGGTTACAGTATGCTGTTGTATGTCTAGATAAATTTCAGGCAATTTTTCTGCTGTTCTCAGCCCTTCCAGCCTGTGGTATTCCTGGCGTGCTGTTTTTTTCACGTTCATTGGTCCTATGAAGCATGGCTTCTTAAAATGAAGAGATAGGGATTAATGAGCCACATGGAAATAATAATTTGTCTGAGTTAGAGGAGATTAGCTTGCCTAGATCATTAGTGTAATTAATCTAGAGGCTAGAAATGCACATTGAGTATTGCAGACTCATTGAGTTTTTGAGAAGTTTGTAGTTCAACTTACTAAAAGAGAACTTCATTAAAAAAAAAAAAAAAAACCCAACCTCATGAAACCATGGAATATCCTGAGTGGGCAGGGACCCACGAGGATCATTGAGTCCAACTCCTGTGTTCTTTTAAGGCATACATAAAGATTTGTCTCACTGCTGCAATAGTTTACCTCTTTCTAGTGACCTGGGGAATCTTCAAGTAGTCAACTCCTCTGGGAGCTTCAGCTCAGAGTTTGTACATGAGTTGTGCTATGCTGAGGAGCAGAGGAGAAGGAAACCTCAAAATGAGTTGCAGAGCCTGGCAAAATAAGCTTTTGCCTGTGCAATTCTGTCCCATCACAATGGAGAAATGTTTGCCTCTTGCTTTTTCTCTTTCCTCTGATGCTGTCCTGTCTTTTCTCATTCCTCACATCAAAAAGGCCATGGGCATCTTTTGCAAGCGTCAGAAAAGAGCTGCTATGGACCCCAGGGCGCGCTCAATAGTGGGAAAACTATGCTGTCTGTGAGGGAATAAACAGTTAATTTTGCTCTTGTCAAACTGCAAAAAGCAATGATTGGCTTGCAGAGGTGGACAAAGATAATTCCTGAAGCTAGGAGAAGAAACTGAAAAATAAAATGGGGTAATGAGAGAGAGTTCAACTCTGCCCTATAAGATTCCTAAGAGTATGTGTGAAGTTGCACTTCCGACCACAAAATTCTTTCCTTTCCCAGTCCTGGGGTTTGGGGTCAATGTGATACAAGTCAGCTTGCCTTTACAAGCTCTTTTTTAAGACTTTTACAGTTACAAACCTATCTGAAAAAGTATAAAGTGTGAAGAGGCTGGTGCTAAAACGAGTGTGCAGGCTGAAGCTGCTATGGGAAAAGCATCTAGGGAAAAAAAAATGACATTGGGATATAGTTTGTGCTATTTTTTGAATTGGTTTGGGGGAATTCAGTAATTCTTCTGAAATATTTGTGGTGTGGAGCTGCTGAGTGAACTTGTTTTACCAGTGTTCCAAAGTGAAATGTTGATCTTTATAACCTTAGACATTGGGTTTAATTTCCAGCTCTTTGAGAGTGATGGGAGGAGCAGCTTTTCTTTCTGACATTTACGTTAATTCATAAAAATTACAGGTATCTGAAAAATACCCTAAATTATGGAGGAAGTGGAAATTGGATCACAGGGAAAGATGAACTCTGATCGAAAATATTTGCCAGCAGTTTAAGATGAGAGTGAAAACTGCGCAGCAGGAGAAAAGGTTGTGCTTCTTGCACAACCACTGCTGGCTCATTACCTTAACTGAGGATGGAGGGCCAGCATTGGGCTACTTTTCTTTGTGCTTGTTTGCTCATTAGCTTTGTTTTATACACTGTCAGCTCTTTTTGTTCTACCCTTTTGATGGGGGGTTACTTGGATTGATTTTGGATACCTTTGTGGTTAGCTAATGCAAAGCCAGATTGTCAGCAGACAAATCTTCCTTGGGACTGTGTCTTGTAGATGAAAAAAGTTGTGACAACTTGTGAGCAGCAGTCACAGCGAAAGCTTTCCATCTGCTCCTCCGGGTGGACAGAGGGAATGTGGCCATGTGCCCACAGTGGGTTGTAATATATTCATCAGTGCCAGACAGATTCTGATTAACAGTAGTTGTCTCTTTCACTGAAACATGATGATCAGGGCCCATCCATCCACTCTTTCTCTGTGTGCTGCCTTCCAAATAACCCTCACTAGTCACTTATTCTCCCATTAGTCCTTTATCAGACAGTGCTTAAACCACCACTTGAAATCAGCTGCGTTGAGTCTATTATTGGCATATCCCCTTCTATTTCCAGTTCTCAGCTTTTCCAGTCAAGCTTCTGTCATCACTGTGCATTCTTCAGTGCCCTTAAACCCAAAAGCCTGTTCTTTTCCACAGTGGCATATAATTCTATTAACCTCTTGTTGTTCTCCTTTCCCTTCTTGGCACATGGAGCATCCTTTATCAAGGAGGGTTGTATATTAAGTATGGAATATTGTATAATAGGCCCAGAGCTTACATAAAATAATGTTATGTGTTGTATAAAGTATGGCTGGAACCTCTTGATATTAAAAATTACCTGAAAAGAGCACTTTGGGATTGAAATTGCTACCAAGTTTTGAGGGGATGGGAGGTTCCATGTTTCTGTATTATTACATACATACACATCTCCAAATAGATCCTAAATTACTTAAACATCTGTACAAATTATATTTGAACCATAGCTGGAACTTTGCTGTTTCCAAGGCTAAATTCATCTAACTCTTGGCAATATTATGTGACAGTTATGACAAGGAATTAAATATACTTTCAGTAGAACTGCAGGGAGGACTTTTATGTCAAGTGAAATATTCTGGAGTTGTGATTAAAGTGCAGGAGGGCTTTTTACTTGTGAAGACTTGCCACAAACAAGTGTACCACAGAAGAACTTGAGATTTCAAAATTTCTCTGGTGCTGTCTCTGCTAGGTGGTGCACACTATCCCTTATTTCCTCTACATCTCGCTGATCAGTTAAGTATTATCTTAAACTGAAAGATGCCGTGTGAACTGCAGCCTCTGTTTTCTTCAGTACTCTAGTATTTTTAGGGATATGAGTCAGCCATTCATCTCAATCCAACCTGTCTGAATCATACTGGTGGCCCTCTTTGCTAGAGGGATCAAATTATTTTCTCTGCTGTTCCCTGCTTGACTCTATTTTTCAAATGCCATGTGCTAAGAAGGAGATGGATTTGGGTGGTCTGGTATGCCATGGTTGCCTTCTGCTTTACTGGAAGCGAGGTTGCTTTTATTTAGTAACCTACCTAAGGAGAAGTCTTAAATTCCAGCTAAGACTCTACACAGACCACATCATAAACATCTGCTCGGAAGATAGTCTAAAAGTGAGAGTATCCTGGGAACTTCAAGGCTGATTTGTTTCTGTAATTCATAGGATTGTTAAACCATAGTAGGAATGTTAAATCATGTATTTTAGTAACTAGTTAGTTCTACTTCCTCATTTCTGTGATAGGGGAGCAAAATAGGGTTGAGTCTCCTGCATTAGGCGCTGGACAGTTCCTAAGAGTGTTTGGAAACCACTTTCTTTACATCTGTGTTTTGCCCTTGCAACAAGATCGCTCTGAGGATAATGGAAGAAATTGTCTATTCTGTATTGGTCTGATAGCCAGGGAAGAAACTGCCAGCTGTTTTATAGAGGTATGCAGAACATATACTGGCAAGCTGCCTAGAGGGAAAATTTCTGATTGCTGTAGAAGGACAGCAGACTGTAGAGGCTGTGGACTGTAAAATAGACTGCTTTGGAATCTGTTTAGTCTGTGATGAGAAGCAAATTATAAAATCATGTTTTAAGAAGTCCATCACTCAGAAAAGTAGGGACTTGTTTAGAATTGTTATAAATCACATTTTGTATTGCATAGAATGCTTCCTAGTATATGGCAATGTTTTGGTTTTTTTTCCCCTCTGCAATATAGTTTGATGTAATAAAAATAATAGATATTTCAATTTATTCTTTTTCAGAACTTGATCATAAATTTTCCACTTCTTGCCCACTATTTCCTATCACTGCTCATGGGCTATCTTCATACCATCCCTTTATGTATTTCCCTATTACTATCCTAATGTTTTCTTGATAAGGCGTATTTTTCAGTTTATAAGCAAATGAGAAGATTGGAACATGCAGGGACAGTCCACGGATGCAAATACAGGTGAAAATGCAGATAACTTAGCAATACTGGCAAGTAGGACAGCATAAGTGCTTTATGTTATGTATGTGATTAGTTCTTCAGGATTTAACTCTTGAACAGTGGGTCATACTAACAGCTTAAGTAGTAAGGAAACATTAAGATTCAGAAAGTGTATTTTGTAGTAAGGTACTGAACACATTGGTGTCAGATTATAATTACATGAACATCATAAATGAAAGCTGATGGCTAAGACATGGATTTAAGGAAGGTTCCATGGTTCCTTGGATATAAGGAAAAAAGTCTTTTACAGTGATGGTGGTAAGACACTGGAACAGGTTGCCGGAGAGGTGGTGAATGCCACATCCCTGGAGACTTTCAAGGCCAGGCTGTACTTCTTTGCACCCTTACCTAGCTATGGATGCCTGTGTTCATTGCAGAGAAGTTAGATTAGATAACCTTGAAAGGTCCCTTCCAACTCTAAGCATTCTTTGGTATAAATTAGGAGAGAATGAAGTTGCAAACAAAGGCTGGTGTAGTCATCCTAAGAACTGCAAGTGACTAGAGGTATGCTTGGATGACGTTACCTGGAATTTGATCAGGTGCTGAATGGCCTTAACTATGATTCGTTCCTTCTCTTGCAGGTCTTTGACCAAACTTTGCCTTGGAACCTCCAAGGCCATGATCTTTTAGTGCAATAGCCATAATATATGGACATTCAGCAGAAGAATTAGTGATTATGACCTTGTCTTTGAGTTCTTTGAATGAAATGGGAGAATCCCTGAGCTGCATGTAAATGTGAAGACCTTGTGGCAGGAGTAAGGGAGGGGGTGATTAGTCTGCTGGAACAACTGAATCAGGAGGGGAGACATGTAAGAAGAAGCTGATGTTATGGAGGTGGTTGAATCTAAAATACATACAAGCAAGATAGAAATCATAATTTTACCAAATCTTCATAAAATGGAAGTTTATGATAAGTCCTTGTTAGCAGAGAGTACAGAGCAATTTAGCCTCATTAAAATAGTTTTTCAAGACACATTGAATGTATCTGTATTTCATAAAAGGACAGGTAGATGGAAAAGTGTGCTGAATCCTTTCAGTGCAGGCTTCATTTAAGGAGTGCCAAAGAGTTTGTGGAAAATAGCACAAGATAATTAAACATCTTTGTCCAAAATCAAATGTCTAAAGCTATGCATGTTTTAAACACTAAACATTCAGTCAGAAATAGTTGCTCTGAAATGAGGGGAAAACTATTTACAGCAGGTATTTGCTAATGGGTTCGCTAACAGGTATCTGATGCAAATTCTTGCTGACCTGATTCCTACCTAAACTGAGCGTATTTTAGAAGTTTGACCAATCTAAATAGGCAATAGTGGGGGTAGGAGATGTGGGAACACAAATAAGGAAATAATGAGTCTGCATGATGCTTTTCTGGGAGGTCTTTGTATGCTCTGGCAAAGGGCACTGTAAAAGCTTAATTTGAAACGAGCAAGGACTCACATCCAACTTTATGCTGCAGTGGGTACCAAACCTCAAGACTCCAGACAGTGCTATTGTATGAAGCTGTCATGCATCCTGGTCTGTATGGGACTGAACATCACTGCTTATTTTAAGCTAAGATATTTTAAAAATGATAAGCTTTCCCTTGCATGTGCCACTCGCTTATCTGTAGTGTCCCACAAGAAGGAACACTTCTTCACAAGAATATTTTAATATAATATTTTAAATCCTCTAATTTTATAAATCTGAAAATATATTAATTCATTTTGTTACTGTTTTTTCCTGTTGTTACTTTAAGTTTTTTGTTTGTTTGTTTGTTGGGTTTTTTTTTGTTTTTTTTTTTAATGTCAGTTTGTAAGCAGTTTCTCCTTCTCCAAGAATAGGTTGAGAGGTAATAGTTTCAAGCTGTGCCAGGGGAGATTCAGGTTGAATTTTAGGAAGAATTTCTTGCCTGAAAGAGTGGTTATATACAGGGACAAACTGCCCAGGGAGGTGGTGGAGTCATCATCCCTGGAAGTGTTCAAGAACTGTGTGGATGTGGCACTGAGAGATGTGGTTAGTAGACAATATTTGTGGTAGGTAGATGCTTGGAATAGATCTTAGAGGTCTTTTCCAACCTTTATGGTTCCATGACTCTAAGGAAAATATGTTCAAACTGTAGACTAGAAGCTTGTCTAAACTAAAGCTGATGTTTTGACATGAAGAAAAATTTAAGGTGTTGGCCTTTTGCTTAAAATCAATCATTCTTTTATTGCAAAAAATGGTAAAAGAGCAGTAACAGCAGTGAAAACAGTGGTGTCGCTCAAGTCAGAGTCCAAGGAGAGGGAAAGGGGGAAAATGTTGGTCTGCAACAAAGAGCAACATTTGGGTACCTCTTCTGGAAAGGAGAAGCCTCACCTGGCTCTGCACTTTTGCAGGTTTCTGCAAAAGTTTTGTGATCCAAACTGATTGTAGCAACCTGACAGGACACATGTAGATTTGGCAGCATATTACTTGAGAGAGGAAGACCTGCTCCTCAAATGGTGACAGCTGTGGGCCTGAGGAGCTGTCACTGTAGAGTGATGCAACATCCAGCCCTAAGGAGGGAAGCCTGGGGGTATCCTAGCAGGAAGGAGAGATGAGAGAGAAAAAAGAGATGCTGTCAGCAGAGCTGCCTACAGCTTTACTGAGAACTTGAGTTCTGTTTCCCAGAACAGCCGCTCACCTGCTGATAAACACATCCTTGGAAAACCAGAAAGTGTGATGTGGCCCTACCTGTCATAGTGCTGTGCTGCTCCTGGCACAGTTCCAGGTGTGATCTGTGTACCAGAAATCACTTACCTAACCACTGTGAGCTAAACAGCAACATATCTAAGCACAGACTCACAGTGGGTGATATTTGTGGTAGTTGAATGATTGAACTTAAATGATCTTGGAGGTCTTTTCTATCCTCAATGATTCCATGATACAGACAGAACAGCTACTAGCTCCAAAATTCACTTGAGCTCTTCACTCCCCCTCCACCTGAGAGTTCCATTGTTGCCACTTCTGTGAGCGCTGCCTCCAACCCAATGATAAGATCACACTGAGGACTAGCTGTGCAAATGGGAATGTCAGCTTCATATTCCTCCTCCCCTTCGTAGGGCTGGGTGGGGATTTCTCAGTCTCTGAGCTCGTTCATTATGCTGGTTTGAAATAACCCTGCAGCCATTTATTATAGTTCAATATATTCCTCCTTTGGAATGCAGGAGTGTTCCTGGAACTGGCATAATTCCCTGTCTGTGGAGGAATGTGCTGGTATCTTCTTTAGAAAAGTTTTATGGCTCCTCTTTGCTAGAAGACAGCCCTTAAGTGCAGCTATCTGCCACTTGTGTGTCACATGGTGATGTGGGATAGCAGTGTATAACAAGCCTAGCTCCAGCTCATACAAGAATGCAGATGAGATGCAGTTACTTCTGTTATATTAAGTGTTTTGAAATTTTAGTGTTCTTACAATGACAACACAATTTTAACTACTTTTGTTTGAGACAGTGTCTTCTCAGGTCTGTACTTCCATGGTAGTGCCTTCTCTTTTATTCTGAAAATGTTTAGTATTTTCTATTTTACTCTCTGTTGGGATGAGGCACATCTTCCAGCAACTTCAGAGTATTCATTCACTCTAGAATGCTCTGAAACTCTTTTCCACACTGTGCAGAACACCTGTGGACAGAATGCGGAACCTTTCTCTGCAGCAACATCTTCCAGCAGAGTGGCTGTTCTGAAAGCCACCTCTGTTTCCTGGTGGAGAACAATGCAATGATGTGACAAAGGTGAGAGTCGCTCATTCTGCTCAGGTAGTGAAACAGTCAGTTTTTGTCTCTGCCTAAGTGCAGCTCTCTGACTGTGGACCTACCTAAAAGAGAAAATCACAAGTGACAGTTTTGTAACCCAGAACTCATTTACTGTCTAGCAATAAGTTTAAGTTTCAATTGAAAGGACTAACAGAGGAGGCTGCATCAAGGAAAATCTTGTCGTGTCGCTGATGAAATTATTCTTGTTTTATGAGTAACTGGAGAGTTTGGGGTTTTATAATCAGTAAGTTAAAGCCTCTGGCCATTTCTGAAACCAGTGTAAGTGGATATGTACAAATGTGTTGTCTGACCTTGAAATGCCCGTTTCAGGATGATGGTTGCTGGTTTTCATTATTAGATTCTTAGCCTTTGTTGTTAAAATGCACTGCTGAATACAGTGACTTAAATTATAACAAACTCTGGAGGATCTGAACTCTGAAGCAGCTGGGCATATTCATATTGCCCTTACCTGGAGTGACAGTAGGAATTGTCAGCAGCACAAAGTTATGCTGATAATACACATCAAAATGAAGGACTGATGTGCCTACCTGAGATATGCAAGACACATTCAGCACGCACTCGTCAGCCCACTGGGAGTAAGGGAAAGAAGAAGTCTGAATACACATAACATGAGGTATGTAAACTTGCTTCTCCTTGGAGAAGGAGAAAGACCTGCTATCAGCTATCACAAGTGGGAAAGGTCAGCTCAAAATTTCATTGCTTAGGGGTTTTCCAAGGTCTGAAAGGCATTGAATGTAGGAACAAGGTAGATGGCCTTCACGTACGCTTCAAACTTTGTAGAAGATCTGACTTTGATGTTTGGAATGCTACTAGTAACTGAGGATCAAGCAAGATGACTTGTGGCTTTGTTGTGCTTACACCTGATGATTTTGTGGAGGGAAGTGTTAGGGTAATGCAGGAAGCAGGGTTGAGGCAGTATTATCTTTTTTCCTGTTTAAGCCCCCAGGTTGTGAAGTAGTTTGGCTCGTCTCTGAAGGGCAGGAAGCAGCACCTGCAAAGCAGCAAACAAACATAATGTCTCAGAAAGGGGATGTATCACAGATGGAAGTGGTGAAGTAAGTTGTAATTATATTGAAAGATATGTCAATTGTTTGGTCAAATGTTTCAGCACACTGTACCAAGTGGGATTGCCACCAGAACATGTGAACTGACAAATCAGCTAGTCTGACCTGCCTGATTCCTGGTCAGGGATTTCATTGGCTAGAATGGTATTCTTATCTATGATGATACTCTATAGGTACTGTGTCATGAATGAGTTCAGTCACTTTTTGCATCTGAGTGAACTTCTGGCCTTTGTAATATCCTCTGGGGCTCCACAGTTCAGTTACACTTTGCTTAACTTTATTTATTTTTATCTACCAGACCACTTGTTTCTTTGCTCTTGTATTCAGGTCATATCCATTCTTATCATTTTATCTGTGATTTTTGAGGCAGTCTGATACTTCTCTCCAACTTCACCAGTTCTGTTATATGGTTCTTGGCAACGGAGTCAGGGAGACATAGACTCACAGAATCATCAAGGTTGGAAAATACCTCTAAGATCACCTGGTCCAACTATCAGCCCATTCCCACCATGCCCACTGACCACGTCCTCAGTGCCACATCCACATGATTCTGGAACACCTCCAGGGACGGTGACTCCACCACCTCCCTGGATAGCCTGAGCCATTCAGCACTGCTCTTAATGAGAATTTGTTTTCCATAACATCCGACCTGAGCCTCCCCTGGTGCAACTTGAGGCCTTGTCGATGTTACCTGGGAGAGGTGGCTTACCCCCACCCTGCCACAACCTCCTTTGAATTGTTGTAGAAAGTGATGAGGTCTCCCCTGAGCTCCTCTTCTACAGAATGAACAACTCCAGCTCCCTCAGATGCCGCCCATAAGACCTTGTGCTTTAGACACTTCACCAGAACATGATTTAGTGCTTGAAATGCACAGCATAGACGTATACAGTTGCGTAATTATCTACATTGGTGTTTGTTTCTTTTCCTAATTGGAATGTCATTCCACATGTTTTTGATCACAGAGCCATTACTTCCACAGATCTGTTACAGTGCCTTATTCCCAAATGTTCATTGCCATCTCAAAACTAATGGCTTGGGGGTAAAGTTGCTGTTATTCCCTATGGGTGTTACTTGACCTACACTGTCTTACAATCATTCTCTTCAGTTTTTCTTTGTCTTATTAATCTGATTCCTTTTGGATCCTTAGCAAAGTTTGTCATCTCATGGCATGTTCTTTTTCTAGAGTATGTTAAGCAGGGCATGTCCCTGAACAGATTTCCTAAGGGATGTTATTAGTGACATCCTATTAAAAACAAAACAAAAAAACAAAACCCACCTTTTATTCTTATTTCTTACCTGCTACACAGTCACTTGAGGACATTTGTCCTGTGGCAGGTTAGTTTCTTGGAGACTCTTAGATAGTGATCTTGTAGAACAGCTTTGTGTTTATAGCACAAGAAGAGTTGAGGTTCCCAGAGTGACTGCTGCAGCTGTGCCATGTCAAAACTGGCGGAAAATTGACTGATATCAAGTAGTTCTTTAGAATAATTTAAGGAAACTGAGATGAATAGCAAATTGCAACCACTAAAGCAAATTGCACATAAGTACAAGTTGCTAAATCTAAATTTCTTTTCTATTAATAGAACATCAACAATCAAAGTTACAATCTTCTTACTCTGGTACTGAATCAGCCATAGAAGATTATTTGGTAACAAAATATATAGGGCAGTCATTCTGATCTGCTTAAATAGAGTGAAGGGGATACTTTCCTGTAAACTTTAACTATTAAGCTACTTTAATCCGCAATGTGATCTTCTCATTTTATGCATTCAGAATAGTCTCTGCAGTCTTAGATCTTAAATATAGAGGAGTGTCATCTCCCCATTTAGTATGACCACTTTGTAATTTAATGCTGTGGTATTATGAATGTGACGATCAGAGCGTGAAGCTTGACCTGCTGATAAACCATATGGTACTATTCTAATGATGTCACTCGCTCCCTGCTATGCACACAGTATCTGTTAAGCACTCGTTTTTTAAAACTAAGTGAATGCAGGTGGCACCGAGTTCTCTGCTGATGCGTGCTCTGATTACTTAGGTGTTTATGTGGTGTGAAATGTGTGACTGGAACAAAGCTGCAAAACAGACTGCCAGCCTGAGACACTGACGCTGTGGGGGAAGAGCCAAATATAATACAGAGATGAAAATGAAAAATATTGCCCTTGTTCCAATGCCAATATCATCAGTAGAATTTTGTGAAAATTTGCAGGTAAATGGGCACAGTACCTATCAGAATAGGATACTGAATGAAATTTTCTCATGCTTAATAATTTAAGACGTTGCATCTTCTGGGATGGGAAGATAGATTATTTGAATACCATCTCCTTGCCTAATAAAATCATATAAATGAAGTCTCATCAGCTACAAAACAGTTTGGGAAAGTTAGAAAGACTCAGAATGGGTTCAGGCTGCTGTATGGGCTGAAGAGGAGCTCTGCTCCCAGAAAGTTACCTACAAGTAGTGATATTGATGAAAGCATAAACTGAAAAATAGGAAATAGCGCAGCAGAGAACACACCACTTTCAAACCTGCCCTTACGAACATGGGAAACATTGTGCTCAGGTAATTGTTACAGTTCTTCAAGATAAATCAATGCGACAAAATTAAGTGCTGGTGACATGAGTGCAATAGGAGCAGTTTATCATGTCAGCACACTCGGTTCAATCTGAAACAAGGTTCTACTGCAAAAAAGAACATTTTCCATGAATTCTGATGGAGTCGAGAATGACTTAGCACTCCCAGAGATTTTCTTTGATTAGTGAATAAAAAAAATACAACAAAACATCTCTATTTAAGATAATGAAATTCTCATTGATTAGAATGTCTTATTCTACTGCTGGATGGACTGTATTTACTGAGAATGGAGACTTCTCTTCTTGTAATTGAGTTACTCTGTTACATCTGAGTCAGGACAGTAGTGTGCAAAGCTCATGTCCATGATGATAATGAGCATCTGTGCCATGACCAAGCTGTAAATACAGCTTAGAAGATGGGGCTGTTAAGGGAATCCTGTCTTAACTCTCAGTAGCTTAGCAAGAACAGCAATAAATCAAACAGCTATGAAATATGAGCAGTGGAACACCTCTGAAAAACAAGTTTTAAAATCTGACTGCTGTTTTTTCGGTGCACTATAAATATTAAAATCAGTCTTTATAATCCAGTATCAGCACTGTAAGTTTAAGTTCAGCCTGTAGAAGTGACAATTAAGTATCCTAGGATAAAAGCCCTGTATGAGTAATGTTGCTTTTTTCAGCCTGGAGAATAGAGGGTTTTGGGGAGATTAGGTTGTAGGCTTCCAGTACTGGAAGGGAACTTGTAAACAGAAGGTAAACCAGCTTTTTACATGGTCTGATAGTGACAGGACAAGGGGGAATTACTTTAAACTAAACAAAAGGAAATTTAGTTTAAATGTTTGGAAATAAATGGTAGGAAGAAGTTCTCTATGCAGAGCATGGTAAGGCACAGGTATTGGGTGCCCAGAGAATCCCTGGAGGCATTCAAGGCCAGGTTGGATGGGGCCCTGGGCAGACTGAGCTGGTGGGTGGCAGCCCTGCCTACAGCATGGCAGCTGGAACTGGATGAGCTTTAGGGTCCCTTCCAATCCAAGCAATTCTATGATTTTTTTATTTATTTACTTAGCTGCTAAACCAGTACTGCCTTTACAGTGTTCTAATATAGTACACAATTTGCCCAAAAAGGATTTTCCCATGTGTGTTCAAAGGAGATCTAATCAACAGAGACTTGAATGATGTTTAGGGTATTTTGATTGATGTCCTCGGATGTGAACTCAAGTGACTGAATTACTGGAAATTAATGTGCGGCTCCTAAACATAGGCCTCATATCTTATTATGATTCATCATCTTGTGATCCTGTGAAACAAACAAGTTAGTCTAGATCAGACAACAAAGATGATAGCCATTTCAATTCTATTTGATATCAGAGAGAAAGATCAATGACCTGCTCAGGAACTTTAAGTAATGTAACTTTCCTATAAACATTACTGGCTCCTATGCTATTTGTTGGTACCTGGCTCAGTGGCAGTAGGTCAACTGAAGAGTGTCCCAGCTGCATTCCAGGAGAAAGTCAAAGTCACTGAGAACTATTTTTTCCTCTGAGCCTTTTCATGTTAAGATTTGTATGAGCCAATGGGATGATAGAATATGCTCTATACTATTTCTGGAAGAGAATATTTTCTGCTGTGAGGAAAATATTTCAGTGAATTACAACACAATAGGAAGATTTCATACCTCTCATGTTTTTGTCCTTTGAGGAGATAATTCCAAGGCTCTTGCTGACGGTATTTGTAAAGTGGCACATTTCTTCTGCTCACAGCTAGCCCTGAGTATTGGCTGTATACGGGGGCTGACAGATGTCTGGAGGCACAACATCCAGGATTAATGCAAAATCTTTCTTACAGACTTCATCATTCCAATATCACTTTAAAAAAAAAAAGAGAGAGGGAGAAAAAAGAGATATGTACCACAATCTTCTTGCTAATTAGTGCACTGTGGAGTAGAATGGAACTTTTTGTTTATCTGGATGCTTTTACCACTGACTATCAAATTAAAATGCTTTAATACATCATAATACAGGTGATTTACAGAAGCATTTGGCATGAAAATAAATGCTCATCTTAGTCTGAAAATAATGAGCTAAGATCAGCCAGTAAAATTGATTTTACATAGTCTCTCGCAAAGAAGTAATTCTGATGATGATATTGTTGTTTTTAATGGAGCAACTCTCTTTAGCACACCAGGTCCCGATTAGAGTGTTGACAATTATGCATTAGCAAAGAGTTAAAATGTCAAGATTCGGGATCCTATTTGTTTATAAACTGAACCACAACCAGCAAAGCTTGAAGTCAAAGACAGTGTGTGTATGTGCATATATATATATCTAATCCTAAACTGTTGACAGTACCACAGATGCGCAGAATGTAGTTGAAGTGTGTATGCTATGAAATCTAATGAGCAGTCTTGCTGTTGCTGATGAAGATCTTGTCAAGACTGAACGTTTATTCTTTATCACTATGGCCATACCCATGACAGCACAACTGTTAATATCACCAGATTAGTTCTATTTTCTCATAAAAAGTAAAACAGTAGAAAACATTCCACCCACTCATCCTGCATCAATGCAGCATGTTCACTGAGCAGCGCTGAAAGTTAGCTGCTGGCACCAAATGGTCTTAAATGTGACTATTTGGAAACTCAGAGACATGGAAAGGTAGAGAGGTTTCCACCATGCGTGGAAAACTCTTAAAGTAAGAGTCTTTGGAAATGGTTTGGATAAGTAGAATAAAGGGTTGTGTGTATCTCCAGAAGGTGCCCCCACAACATCTTGCTGTCTCCCTGTGGTGAGTGTGAAGCAGTATGCAGTAGGTAGCTATACAGAGGAAGTACAGTAAATTGAGAGGAGTACGTGTGTCAGTGTGGATTACAAGGGAAGTGTGCAAATTCTGTAAGACCTGTGTAAGAATTGAGTAAAACCAATTTTTTCCTCAACTGCACAACAGAAGGTAAGTACCATCTGTAGAAATTCACGAACTGTGTAGCATATGGTAATATTTTTCCTTCCTTTCTTTAAGTGATAGTGGAAGTCTGTTAATGCGGTTACTCTCCTTTCCAGTTTTTTTGTCAGTTTTCCATGGCAGGTTTCTAACAAGGCAGCTGCCCCAATACATGCAAGTTTTCCATCATTGCTGACATGTAGAAGATCCCAACACAAGGAGTTTCTTGAATCTTCAGTTGGCAGCTCCACACCTGAGATGTGCCATTTCACTGCATGCACCATTGCAATATCAAATGGCATCTTCTGTTGGAGAATTTGGGTGTGTGAATGGGATTCTACTGAATCACAACATGCAGAACTGCGTGTGACTTATGGCTACATCCAAATTAAGGGCAGTTTAGTCATACAAGAAGAATCTGAATATGGGGATGTAGGCTTATTTGTCATGTGAAAGATTGCTCTGGGTGATCCAGAAGTGCAAATTCTCCCAATAGCCGTAATACAGTTCTGAGCTGCTCAGGTTGATGGCACCTGAGCAACAGTGACTATGGCTTAGACAGATATGTATTACCTTTTTCTTTTTGACTACTGATTTTCTTGAGCTTATTGTAGGCATATACTGCATTGTTTTTTGTGCTCTGTCAACTGGAGCTTTCTTGCAGAAAGCTAAGAATTTTTTTTTTTTTTAAGATTGTCTGTATAAGCAGTTTCTTCTATAGCCTGATATGCCATATCCCATTAAATATTACAAAGCAGAGTCAGCAAGCATGAAAAGGGATTTTAAAAAGTTAAATTTATCTCTTGATTTGAGAAATGTGCAAATAAAAAAAAAAAAAAATTAGCTGTCAGTAATTATGTTGCTCATAGAAATAGAGCTCAGAGATAATAGAAAGTCCAGTGTAGTAATTGCTTGTAGTACTAAACAGTTGGTTCAAATCTCTCCACTGTATCACTTAATGAACTGATGTAAAGGCAGATAGGTTGTATCCTTGGACAATGACTGTATATGTTCTTCCAGATACCCCATTTAAGAGGATTATTTTTATTTCTTCTCTCTTCCTCTTGTCCCACTGCCTATAGAAAGATGAGGCAATAATATACTACAGTAATGGAAAAATGACATGTTTCTGTAGATCTACGGATCTTGAAAAACCTTACATTTGGAGAAGCGTCTTCACTCAGGACCCTCATGTTACAGCTTCAGGAGAAAACACATCAAAAGGTCAGCCAGACAATTAGATAAATGTGTATTCCTTAAGTAGTATCCTCTGGCTTTCTCACGGTGGAACCTTATGTGAAGCTGATGAGTTTAGCTCCTGTAAAGCAGAGCTTTATCAAGAAACGTCATAGGTCCAGATCCCTTTCCTCTCCTGTGTTTTGAATAACTCTCATTCTTCACTGGTCTCCTGTTTCCATGCTAGTGATAAAATACTTATTGTTGTAATGTACTTGCTGGCCAAAACCTCTCCCATGTACAACTTACTGTGGAATATTGCTTCCATCATTCACTTCACTTAACTCATCTCTTTCCTCACTCTTCCACGTTTACCTCCCTCCAAACACTCACTCGCTTTAATACCAGAGAATGCAAGAGAGTTAAGCAGGCAAATATGACAGTGGCCAAACTTCTGTTGCTCCAAGAAGCTCTTCAAATCTCCCGGAATTAGAACAGATTGTGTGTGAGGAGCTGGCTGCAGATGCTGTACAGGACCCTCCTGAACTCTGACACCTAGAAGGATGTGGGCACTGTCAGCGTGCTCTCTCTCCACAGCCCAGCAAGTCTACTGTAAAAATATTAAGAAAATCTCAGGGCATTTAAAGATTAAATACTTTACTCTCAGGGTTCTTGGTCCTCTGAATTTTCAAGAGACTAGGTGGTTTTCATGTGCTTGAATTCAGTATTTATTTATTTATTTATTTATTTGAAGCTGAGGCAGGTGAGCTTCATGTTGTCATTTGTCATCCTGATTCTTCTGTCCCCACCGCTCTGCCTCAGCTGTGTGTCAGGATAAGAACCCATGTCCCTGTACTTTTTGCGCGGTCAGGCTTGAGGAGGGTGGCAGAGTGGCTCCTGATCTTGAAGTTCCAGACTTCACCATCATCAGAGGGATATGGCCTGATTCTGTCCCTGAGACCAGCACTGCGGAGAGTAGTGTGGCATGCAACCTTGTAAGAGTGCATAGCTGCCTTATAAGACTACTCTTATAAATTAACACTTTTTTTTTCCTTTTTTATTATTGTTAAAATTATATATATATACACTTACACAACCATTTTTTAAAATTGTAGATTTGGGGATTGGCAAGGGATGAGTTTACTGCTCATTTTGTCTTGTAAGCCTTTGCTGAAAGAAAAAAGCTGTGTTTCAATGTGTGCATGAAGCTGGAGGTACTGGGGCTCAATGTGACTTGAGTGATTCAAACTTGTGGTGAGAGTTTGAGGATGGGCAAGGGACTCTGTCACTTTTTCTGATGCCTTTTGACCCCAATTTTCTTGCAAGTTAAGAAGCTCTGACCTAACCACCGGAAACAATTAGCTTGCTTTTTTTGTGCAGCAGCTCAGCGTATGCAGCTCTAATCAGAGTCTGAGGACCAGACTCCTGTCAGGCAAGCAGACTCCCAGTGATTACTGAGCAACAATAGTACTAGAGTTCAGAGTTAAATGAAATTTTGAAATAGCCCACATGGGGGAAAAAAAATTGTAGTTAAAAGCCTCTTCAATTATATATTTTTCTTTCTGGAATTAAGGAAGAGAGTTAGAAAAAAATTAAAAAGAAACTTTCTGCTGCAAGGAGTGGATGCCAGAAAACAGAAGGCAATCAGAATAGACCTTTATTTTCAGTTAGTGTCTGGGTATGAAGTACAAGATGTGTTAAATATCTTTTCAGTTAACTCAGTGAAACTCAGTTGTGGAACTATGGAACAGAAACTTGAAAGGTATTATGTTAAATGGCGATGGAACGTCGGAGAGATCTTAGAATAGATTGCAAATAGTTTGATGAAGCAAACTATGTTTTTATTTCATGCTCTCTCCTGATGGCCCTCATGAAAAATAAGGCAGTGACAAAGCTTCACCACAAAAAAAAAAAGATGGCCAAGAGAAACCAAATGGTTAGAAAGAATAATTGGTCAGGCAGATGTTTTGCAGCCCATACAAGAGCTTATGGGTGATATGTTCAAATTGTCATTTTTTTTTTGTGGTTTGAGAGAGAAACCTTGAGTATACATCTATGGAGCACTGGAGCAGTAAATGCTCTGTTACAGTCTTTATATTTGCAATGGGTAGTCACGAAGTTAATGTTTTGTTGCTCAAAAAAGATTGGGTGCTGCTCTTTGAGAAAATTCAGTTCTATGAGAAGATATTAAAAGAATGTAAAAAAACAACAAAAACAATCTGCACCCAAAAAAAGGGCATTTTTACTGTGAAAAACCAAATATACGAAGACATTCCTTTGCACTTGTAAGAATCATGATCGTTCTTCTAAGTTCCATTATTTTGGGGGGAGTTTAATTTCAGTATAAGTATTAAAATGAGAGAACTGTTATCTCTCTGGGACTTGTCGCACAGTGCTGCAACAGATGATTAGTAGATTATCCAGTCAGATTGTATTTGGTTCAGTTAGATGTAGATGCACAGAGCCAGCAACACGGGACGCTTGGAAATGACCAAACAGTAAAATGAAAAAAATAAGTATAGTGGTGAACCTATTCTTTGTAAAAGAATGTGGAGGTGTACAGAATCTGTAAGAAGTGGGTTTTGAAGTTTCAGAAAAAAATTGATCTAATGATGTTTGGGTTCCCCAAGCAATATCCTGTCCTTGGTGCAGGACGTAAGCAAATGAGAGTATGAGTTTGTTTCAAAGGGAAGCAAGAGCTCTTGATAAATTAGAGGAGGGTATCTTCTGTTGTTCCCTTAGGAAAGGCTATCTCTGAAGGCAGAGGCTGAGGAGAATCAGAGCGAACTCACTGCTATGCCACATGCAGTACTCAGAAGTGAGAGCTGTTGTCAGAGTCCTACAAAGTGCTGGCAGCTGTCTGCATGCAGTGCAGACCCTGTTGGCTCCCAGCCATACATGAAACCTCAGATGCTATTTTAAAATGTTCTCACATGTACCTTGCTTGTAAGAAATATAGGTTCATTTGTTTATTGCAAGCTAGGAGTGTGAAAGTGCTCGCAAAAAGTACTCTGCCATATCACGGTGCCCTTGCTTTCCCAGGTGAGGATCTCAGCAACGTTGCCTCCTTCCCTTGAGCTGTTATGTTGCCATCACCTCCTCCTTTAGCATTACTCCTGCTAGCACAACACTCAGCCCTGTATTCACTGCAGAGACCAAGCAAGGCTTCAGCAGAAATTCCTCACAGCTCCTCAGTTGTCCAGAGCTGCCTTCCAGGGCTTCAACAAAAGGCTCCTTGCAATGCTGAAATAAGGAATTTCTGCCCAAAATACATCTCTTCTTCAGCACCCTGACTGTGAAAAGCTGTCTACTAGGCACAGGAATGGGCGCCATCATAAAGAGGCTCTTATTACCATGGTAGCCGAGAACTGGAACAAGTCAGATTGTTCACAACTCTTGAAGCCAATCACAAGTGCAGGCTTTTCAATACTAATCACTAAATCATGCTGATTATGATTCTAAACTGTGATTCTAATGCTTATGGTTCTAAGCTATGGATGCCACCTGAGAGGACCTGAATCTAGCTTTCCTGACTACCTATCTAAGAGGAAACCCTGTGGACAAGGGAGAGGCTTTGTGAGGTTGGCACACCAACTTACTTCCAAAATCCCTGTTGTACATTTTCTGCTTGGCATGGGACTATTAAAATATTCATCAAACCCAAGACAGTGGACTAATTGTTAGGCACTCTTCTGGGAAATTGATTACCTGTATTGCTTTTAGTTGAAAGTGAGAAGTACAAATAGTTACAGTCACATCTCAGTCTCCTCTAAGCATTCCCTTAAGAAGTAGGTGCCTTTACGCAATGGATTTTAAAAACTGCTGCTCCCACATTTTTGGTCATCTGCTGCTTTATTTTGCTTTAGGTCAGGTTTGTAGTCCTATACTTCCCTTCGCTGAGGATGCATGAAACAAGGAAAAAAAAGTATTTTGGGTTGCACAGACTTTCTTAAAATTGAAGAAAAAAATCTTGGTTTGGATCAGACAAAGGGAAGTGCTTTTGTTCTGCTTACTGAAACAGCTTGGAGAAATTGCTCGCACAAACCTAATGCCAGCTCATTTCAGGGGAGATGAGAATGAGATTTAGTCACATTCAATAATTTAAAGCTGCTGTGACTGTAAGATCCTTAGCTAGTGGTGACTTGGCATGTGGTGTCAAATATATTTTAGGAGCTGGTCTGGTCCAGATGACTTGTTTGTGTAGCAAAATTCACTGAGACAGAGATCAGAGGCAAATCTCACTGGTACTTACATTTGGGTTTGTTTGCTGCCCTTGATTGCTTCCTTGTTCAGCTCTGATCCCAAAGAGGTATAGCTATGTGTTGCCAGAAGAGCCAAGTTGTAACCCTGGAGTAGCTTTCTGCTTCTGGATGTGTGGTGCAGCATTACACCCTGTGCACACTCCCAGCATAGTGCCCTGCTGCAGACACCCAACCCTCACAGGAAGTCAGCAGGACAAATGAATGCTTGCTGCAACCCAGATCTGCGTGCTCAACACATCTGCTGAGCCTCTTAACGCTAAGCAAAGGTTTGGCTCAATCTTCAAGCTTCCCCAAGCATTCCCCAGCAGTCAGTTTGTGGCTTTATTTTTTTTTTCTTTTTTCTCTCTCTTAAGACTAACAGGGTTACCAAAAGGGCATCCGAGGAGAGGTTTTGTCAGAGCACCACGGTGCTGCAGATGGAATCTGAAACCCACTTTGGGCCCTGGCTCTGAGGATGGGATGCTTGGCTGTTCAGACATGCCCCTCTCAGTGTTGTCTCCCTAAAGGCACCTGGAAGTTGCTCCAACTGCTTCAGAGTGCAACTTGCAGAGTAGCTCAATACACTTATGTTGTCAGGCGGTTAATGTTTAAAAATCACTTATTTTCTGATTTCATTGCTGCACCTCTAAAGAAATACATTCTGTTTTATCTCAACAGAAATAGATCTGAGTACTTTGCTTGCAAAAACTGCCTGTAATGTAGCTGAAGGGTTTACTTGCCTTTCTTCATTTCCAGAATGAAGTAAAAAAAAATTTAATTGCTCATCTGCTGCTTTGATATCAAGGAAGGCTAACCCATAGAAATCATACTAATATAGCTTAAAAATGAGCTGGATGCCTGTGAGGGAGCACAGAAGGCTAAAAGCAAAATAATCTTGCTTCATGTTATCCTGTTATTGCTGCGTTACTGCAGTACAGTGTGCTAGTTATGTCTTGAGTGTCTGAAACTTGTTTCTTGCCCCCAGAGTGATGAGCAACTTTGGCACGTAATAGTCAAGGAACTTAATACCCACTATCTAAAGAGGCTTCACCAATTTTAATGTCTCCTGAGCTAGAAAAAATGATTTTAAAAATTATAGGGATAGAGGACATACTCAAATGCCACACATGGTCCCAGTAAAGCAAAAGCTTTTAACAAATCCCTGCCAAACTCTTTTAAAAAAACAGAATGCTAGAGCACAGCCAAGTAAAAGAACATCATCAAACAAGTAGGTGCATTTAGATTACTAGATTCTTTGAGCAAATCTATAGAGAGGAAAGTAGCTTGAAGCAGAGAGGTCAGATTGCTCTAGATGCGCATCCCAGAGATGAAAAACATCATGTTGTTCAAAATGTTCAAAATAGTCTTTTGTAGGACTGTAAAAGCTTTTCTTCAGCTTGGTGAACTCCCAGGGGAGCACGTAGCAATCCCAGGAACCTCCAAGCTCTATGCTAAACATGCGCAGCTGCTGACTGTGTTTTTGACTTAAGCACATAGACGTGCAGTCTCTCATGTACATTGCTGCCTATCTTGATTGGGAGAGCACTTAAGCATTGAATTTTCTGCTATTTGGAGAAAGCTTGGAAGACCAGATCAGTGTACTTCCAAAATTCACTCATGCTTGTCTGAGTAGGGATACAAAGATGGAGAAGAGCCTGGAGAGGAAGAGGTATGAGGGGACTTCAGATGCTCCTGGTTCTGCACCAGAGGGTGGAGGGCAGTGGTCACAGCCCTAAGGTGCCAGAATTCAAGGAGCATCTGGATGCTATTCTTAGATATAAGGTCTGATCTTTTGATGGTCCTGTGGAGGGCCAGGAGTTGGACACAATGATCCTTGTGGCTCCCTTCTAACTTGGAATATTCCATGATCACACTGCAGGAAAGGTTGCTGGTCTTACTCTCACCTACAGCGGATAGAAATATTCAGATGCAGAATCACTTCTTTAAATGTACCAGTGTATGAAAAAATCATATTTATGTACGTAGATGAGAGAATGACTTCTCACTGCATCTCCATAGGTCTCTGTTCCATGATCTGTGGTTTATGTCTATTCATTCAGGTGCCTACTGGCAAACTCAGGGCTATTTTGACAGAGCAGTAACTGAAGATGCTGAAAAAAAAATTAGAGGAAGAGAAATCTCCTCTTTAACCACATCCAATGAAAAGATACAATCCCTCCGCTATGCCTGTGGGCTGACGCTGGTGCCTGCAGTCCCTTTTAGTGGCAGGGTAGTTGAAAAGAAGTAACATCCCGGTGCTCTGTTATAGTTGTGTAGGTATTAAGGCAGAGGTACCTGCATATGGGAATGCTTTGGAGTTGTGCCTGCTGCTAGGGAAAGGCCAGGCATAAATTGAGAGCCACAAACGGGATCCAAGGGATGGAACACCTCCCTACAAGGTGGGGAGAGCTGGGGCTGTTCAACCTGGGGAAGGTAGGGCTCTGGGGAAACCTAAGGGTGACCTTTCAGTATCTAAAGGCAAAGGGGACAGTCTCTCTAGCAGAGTATTTTGGGATAGGAGAAGGGGAAATTGCTTCAAACTAAAAGAGGGGAGATTTGTGTTGGATATGAGGAAAAAAATGATTTCAGTAAGAGTAGTGAGGCACTGGAACAGGTTGCCCAGAGAAGGTGGTAGATCCCCATCTCTGATGACATCCAAGGTCAGGCTGGAGGGGCTCTGAGCACCTGACGGAGCTGTGGGTGTTCCTATTCATTGCAGGGGAGTTGGACTAGATGGCTTTTAAGGGTTCCTTCCAACTCAAATGATTCTATGAAGTTTCTAAAGTTACCACATGGAAATATGATGGCTTCAGACAAAAGCCATCTTCAGCTGTCCTCCAGTTTTACTGCAGGCAGCCAAATATCCAGCATGGGGAACTGAACAACAGCATTATCTTTGTTTTCAAAGAAAAAAAAAGAGAGCAAGGAATCGAGATGCACACTTATTTCTTAGGTTGTGTATGACTGTAGTCATAACTTGCTTACAGTATATATCACAGGAGACAATTAAATGCTGCAGGTTTTTGGATGTGCTCTCAACTCTCAGTCATTTTCTCTTCAGGGGTTTAACTGTGGTTTAACTGCTGTTGCTTTATCTAGAGCTAAGCAGCTTGCACCAATTTCAGGTTGCTGCTGCTTATTAAAAATTGAAGTATACCTTTCCTCTGTTGTTAGGGGATATAGGTGAGGTGCTGAGAAGCACTGAAATTGGGTTTGCAAGTAGGAAACACATGATATTCACTAGACTGCACTAATAAAGCTGGGGTTGGGGGTGCTTCTTCTACAAAGCTGAGATGGCTTTAACTGAGAGCACTACTTGGGTTCCACCATTTTGTCAGCAGGAAAATCTGGCTGAAAAAAGTGGTCTTGTTTGTAGTGTTCTTGTTTCTAAAACTGAAGTACTTGCTGCTAAGCTGCAATTCAGGCAAGTGTGGCTGATGCAGCTGCAGGCAATTCTGCTGCTTATTAAGCTAATCAGGGCTACATCACTTGCTCCCTTCCACCACATCTGATTTACCTGTTGTCTTCTCACAAAACAAAATTAAGCTCTTCAAAGGACTCTTTTAAGTCACAGCTCGTAGTAAAATGGAGACCTCATGGGAGTCTCTAAGTGCTACTACAAGTAATTATTTTTTAAAGTGCATTTCCTTGACACTGGTCCTTTTCCTATTGCTCTTTCTCTATTAATGTGATGATAAAAACATGTGTCTTTTTCTATGTTGTCTGTTCTAAAGTTGGGGATATAAAATTATGAGCAATAACCCAGTTTATAACAGCATTTTAAAATGCAAGTTTTTACATTAAGAAATCTCTCTTATGCCAGGAACTCAAAAATAGCACATTACATTCCAAGTATGGACAATTATAACTCAACTAAGTTGCTTCAAAGCACCTTCATAGTGTGCTTAAATGAATAAGCTGGCTTCATGCTGAAGAATGTGAATAGCATTCATATGTTATACCTTACAACGTTCAAATCTACAGGTACTATTCTTCACCTAAAAGGCAATAGCAAGCATTTGAGAGAAGATGATGTCTTAAATGATTCCCATTTATTGCCAAGTGAATGTTACCTAGCAGTTAGATACAGAGTTGTTTTCTCTCTATTACCTAACTAGTAATGTATAATTGATTATATGTTATTCAGATAATACAAAGATATGAGCATGTGGAGGTGTAATTAATGCAGATCCTCCAAAATTGCTTATTAGATATACATATAATGTATGAGTATTTCATAGGTTGTTGCTGTTCAGTTCCTTATTCTGACTAGATTCTATTCTATACTTGTCTGAAGTATTTTGAGAGTAAAAACATGCATGTAATATAGCCAAATTAAGAGTAACTGAGACAGGTAACAATCCAGACAACAAGCAGACAACTTATTACATTAAATTCACTGCATTTTTAGATAGTTATTTGCTAAGGTCACGTTGGGTTTGTGTCTTCACTCCAGGGGTCATGAGATGGACCCTATATTCATAGGTGTGGCTGTCTTAAGCTTTTTTGAGGCTTTTGAAAATGATATTTCTATCATCAGGAAAAATGTAAAGGGACTGCATTCTTATATATATAATTAAGCCTTTCCATTCTTTCAGCTCTTTAACTGACTTTCACTGCAGCACATTCTATGGAGGCCTGTTGCATTAACAGGAGTAAAAATGATCCTTCTCACTGTTGCAGTATTACCACCACACCTTGGGTTTTTTAGGGGCTTTTTGAAAGAAATCTGTGGCCTGTTTTATATGCACGATTAATAGTAACACATTCCCCAATGTTTCTGTAATCAAATGCAAGAAATAAAATTCAACAGGAATATTCTTCTGTATGCGTTTCTTATATGCATACCTAAGTAGAATTTTACAGCCAGACTAAATCTTCAGTTTCATGTCTTCAATTCCGTGTCTTCATTATGAATTTAAAGAGTTGCTGAAATCTCACTGAATACATTTAAAAAAAATCAGAAAACCAATTCACTTTTTAATCACTCAGATTTCCTTCATCTGACTCCTCCTCATTTTTCATCTCTAAGGAGACAAGCATTGGCTTGAAAATAGTCTCCTGGTTTCTTGATAGTTCACTTGTTCCTGTTCTAATTCTGTTACCTCATGCCTTTTATTTACAGCTTTAGCCCTCTGCTAGTGACATCAGAGGTGACGTTAGAGAGGGCTCTCTCTGGAGATGTGGGAGACAAGGCAGCAGGAGGAAGAGGTGGACTGTCCTCAAGGAGCTGATTTTAGTCTCAGTGAGATAGAAGGAAAGAAAGCACAGAACATATTGGGGGGAAGTTGAACTGCTCCTACATAAAAAGATATTTTAAGCTCACGTCAGCTGTTAGGAATCAATATACAGAAAACTCAGTTTCAAGGATTGCCTTCATTATACTAGAATTATGCAAAATGCATCTGAAAAATACTAGCAAAGAGTTTTGTTTTCAGGTTTCCTGGCCTGAATTCCCCTCTCGTGTTGCTTAGATCTGATCCTCATTTCTATTTTTCGACCCTGTATTCCTCTTCCTACTCCCGTCTGCTTCCTAAAATGTTCCCCTGCTACATACCCTTCCCAATCCGCTCTCAGTATCTAATGAAATTGTGTCTCCCCCCTTGTAGTAATGAATGTCTCTAGAGGCTGAATTTGGTAATCTACTGTATTTTCTCTATTTTTGTTAGTAATTAGATGGTAAGATAAAGGATGCGTAAGAACAACCTAAGGGAATAATAATCTGTACACAACAGAACTGCTGTGGGACTTAGACACCATGAGTTAGAAGAAAAAGGGAGTTCAATAAGAAGGATTTAACATCTACAGATGCACAATGTATATGCACTTGTGAATCACTGCCTGAATCAAACCAAACCTCTTCTAGAATCCCTGCTTATGATGTTTCTTACTGGTGGACTGGACTTCACTTTTAAATTGATTACATAATATATGGAGTAGGACCTGTTTTACTTTCAGTATTAGTATTTATTATGTAATAACTTTCAAGTCAGATTTATTTTGATAAACTTCAGGGAGCCAAAGATCCTGTGCTAACTAGCATGTATTCTCTTTCAAGCTGTGTACATTTAAAACACCATACTTCAGCTCCAGACATGGCTCACAGCATTCTTATCCACCAGTGGCCATTCATCTGCAGACCTCCCAGCAAAACAGGACAATGGTGAAGTGGTGATGGAGGGGATCTGCTCATCTTCACTTCCAGTCCTGATGATAAAGAAACATAGAAATGATAAATGGAGGACTGAATATATATTTATTAGCTGCTCTGATCGTTTAGACAATTTTTTTTTCTTTTTTATTTAAGTTGGAGGAAGAAGGGCCAGGTGGTTACAAATCGCAACCTATTTGATTGGTATTGGGCCAACAGATCCATTATGCACCAATCATCAGTGTTTTTCAAAAATCTTAATATTGCAGGGAACTGCATGAGTAACCATGAAAAAACTGAGGTGATAAGAAGCAGATATTTAACAAAAAACACAGACGAATGCTTGTCTCTCTCCTTTGCAACAGGATGTAGGGAGCACTAGAATATTTCCCCCGCTTCAGGCTGTAATATCACTAGGGCTTCTACTGCAACTACTGCAGCTGCTGCTCTGTGCTTTTCCAGCAAGAGTGCAGAACCCTGTAAGGAGCTCTTGCATAATTCTTTGATCATTACTGAAACTACTCAAAGGACCTCTTTAGCGGACCTGGTCTACTAATGGGCAACTGGCACTCTTTGACCAAATTTTGCTTGTAAAGCAAAACAAAACAAAACAAAAAAAATGCTTGCACAGCAAGGATAGCTATTATGGAAAGCATATTTGAAGAAAAGATATCTTTTATCCAGTGATCAATTTTACTTCTCTTGACTGTGCTTCTAACATTTTGTATTTTATCATATATTTTGTGTTAAGGTACTTCAGAACTAAGTCAAATGAGCTACATGACACTATTGTGTAATAGGCCACAAGGGGGTTGGGTGCTTCTTGACCAGAGAGGAAGCAGTATGCAACCACTAACAGAACATCCTAAGGAGAGGAGTAGAAACTCTTGGATACAAACTTTACCAGGAAATTCATAATTCATGTGCCTTTCTAGGTATGGAAACTGTCATAGATCAGTGATACATGCCTGGGGACACATGGAAGAGGTCTTGCATCTCTTGCCTCTGTCCAAATGTAGCTAGTTCTTTGCATGAAATTAGTTGGTATTGCCCCACTGGCATCCATCCCTCTATAATGACTTCTGTAAAGAGAAATTTTAGCCAACTTCCCCTTAAAGTTGATTTGATACTCAGGGGGAACCCAGAAGCTGATAAATGTCTTCTCAGTTTGCATACTGCTGATAGCATGCAAAGCTAGTATCCAAGCGTGTAATATTTGAGATGCTTATCTTCGTTTTGCAGAAAACCTTAAAAATTACAGCAGGATGCTGGTTGTTCAAATAGTTTATGTTTATCAGTGAACAGAGAACTAAGGCTTTTTGCTACACCAGAATAAAAGTAACTTCTTAGAGGAGGATGATAGCAAGAAACACAGTTGAAATACAACACTAAATAACATCCAAGCATGTCAGGACAAGTTTAATTGCATCTACTGCTAACACCTGTTATTAGCAAAGGATATTTCTGTACTGCAGTCATGATGAAAGACATAAATTCTCAGAACCGGTTAAAGGGATTCTGCCCTGATAACAGATTGACAGCCACCCAGGGTAGATAGGGAGGAACTGTGATTGACATATGACTGGTAGCAGTAACTGTGAGTGACATAAATGTGTATGATCTTATAGGATTGCTATGTGGGTGGGTTAACAGAAACAGACATGTAGAAGTTGGAAGCAGCTGCTTGATGAAGCACAGAATGAAAGTTTAAACACAGATCTTCAGGAAATGCCACAAAATACATGCTTCTCTCTCCTTTGTTTATCTTTCTTCAAGATAATTATGACAACAATAAGAAAACTAGACACACAAAGAATAACCTATATCTATGTCTGTTCCTTTTTTCTCCCAACAAAGAGCATATTACAGAATTCTATTTCCTCTTGGGCTGCTCGGAGCTGGCCCAGCTTTAAAGTCTGAATAGTTAAATTCATGTAAGCATCCAAAAGTTTGCTTGAAGTTTGTTTACCCCCTTCCTCTCAGATTTAAAAATTAGGGCACAATTGCTTGGAGAGGAGATCCTGCCAGCATTTCTCTGTTTTGTTTCACGCTGAAAATACAGAACTTTGAAATGAAAAATGACTGGAAAAAAACCTGACAAAATTCTTGCGTTTCTAGAACTATTTGTTTAGGTTCAACTCCAAACTGAGACAATGGCTGGCTTTTTGTTTTGTTTCTAAATGAGAATCAGGATTCAGTCCATACATGTCATTCTAATAGCTGTGGCTGGTGATCATATCAGGATTAGTTGGAAGAAGGAAAGCTGGAGACTGCAGCTTTTATGAAAGCTTAAAGAAGGCAAATTAACAATGTTTGGGTTTGAAACAGCATTGTATTTAAGATCTGCCTTAGGGCAAAGCTTTTGTATGTAACCAATTAAGAGAAATAATGTTGTAACAATATTAACAGTGGAAATTAATGGATGCTTTGCGCAATGTCTATGTTTTTCCTGTACTGCATCTTTGTAGTTGCTAGGTGCTCCAGGTCTTAAGTCCAAAAGTTCTGACTCTTCCTCTTGAAGCGTTGGTTTCTTAGGGCCTGCAAATTGATTCTTGGAGCTTTTTAACGATGCAGAAAATAAAGCTGCAAAGCCAGGTGCGAAAGTAAACAATGAAGATCAATCGCAATGTTATCTCCCTTGTTCAGGGCATCTTGCTGCAATTTCAGTTCTTCTTTCCAAGATCTTGTCAAGAGCTGAAGCTGTTGTCAGGAGATGTGAAGTACACTGCAGTCTATTAAGTAGCATTGCCTTCACTTAGACTGATGCCTTTGGCAGCAGTTGAACCGTTAGAACTTAATGTTGTAGTTTGTTCTGCTTAATCTTTTTATGTGTATACTGAAAGACTCTTTTTAGAACTACCTGGGCAGCGTTTGGATTTCTCTCTTTTTCCAAAAACTTTCCTTGTATTATTTCTGTTCTCCTTCCTATTTGCCCACTAAGGCGGATCTCTATCTTTTTAGGCTTGAGGAAGCACACCAACTCATGTGGCTCATGTGTTTGCACGTAGCTGTATTCCCCCTACTTTTCTTCCTTTCTATGGACGACTGAATTGTAACTGTCATTTTAAATCAAGGCAGCATGAACGTCTGTTCTGAGATGTCCTTAATCACTGAAAAAAAAAAAAAAACCCCCCAAAAAAAAACCCAACCCCAACAACCCTACTATTGCTAAGTAAATTGAAGTATTAATTATAGGGGATATAACTTGTCTTCTGAGACCTGCTCGGTGGAGTGAAATGGGAGATAATATGCTAAATCAATGAGGATCTCCAACGTACTTAAAAATATGTGTTTCATAGCTTGCCATTGGCAGTTTAGGCAGCATTATGATTTTGTTCACTCATCCTCTGCATTGTTTGTACATTACTTTTCCAATAAAATATGCTTCACACTTCTGTTTATGCATTAAGAATCAAGAAACATTTAAATCTTGTTACAGAACAGCTAATAAGGCACCCTACTTGGTGCATATATTTAATATTATAATGTATATATTTAATGTCATATCAACAATTTGTCCAAAAGGTCCTCATCACTGTATCCTGGTGTAACATTCTCTTCTTTTCCTGAAACCTGTTCCACCGTGATTTCTTTTTCTTCTCTTGTCTTCTGCCTCTGCCCTTGTTCATCATTTTCAACCTAGCAATAAAGGAACATCAGTTTCTGATGGACCATATTACAATTCAAAACTCTATGACTACAAGTAAAAAAGAGTTGTTTACATCCAGGTTTGCAAGTCCCTGCCTTTAAAACTGAAGAAGATACTATTTCCATCTCTGTCCTTAGATTCTGAACTCCTAGAAACAGATTCAAAATGACTTAGCTGAATATGTGTGTGTTTGATCCATCTGATTCTGACACAGTGCTCACCTACCCCATTACCACTATATCACAATACAAGAAATTTCATGTAGCAACAAAGGCTATGTAGAAGGATGACTTAAGGAAATCAATTCAGTTTACTGGAAAAGCGATGCATCTCTGTTGCGAATTAACCTGCTAGAATTCTCACATCCCTCCTTCTTTCAGACCTTAAGTAACTTCATCTTTCCTATATTCTCTGGCATTCTGTGATGGATTTTAAGTTAGTCTTATCAGTGTGCATTGCAGAAGACATTATTGTCTCAAAGAAATGAAAATATCAGCTTGTTGTTGCACAGAGGTAAAAAAGGCAAAGGGAATGCTAAGCGTTGCACAAGTCAGAAAACGCTACCATATAAATTCCTGGCGCATTTTCCCCTTGACTATTGCAAAGAGCTATCAAGGTTATGGAAAATGGACAGCAAGTGTGGTTTAAGGTATGGAGTCACTCATACAGGAGGAAGCACAAAATGGTTTCTTTAACTTGGAAAAAAAGCAGGAGCTATTATGCAGATATATAAAAGATGTGTGGCGTAGAGAAAGTGAATAGGAAATGACTACTTGTTATTTCTCACACAGCACAGGAGCTAAAGGGCACCCAGTGAATTTATAAGCTATGATAAATTAGTTTTAATGCAAACTGAAAGCAATGCTTTTCTCCACAACATATAATCATGAAACTTAGTGTCACAGCACTTTGATGAGGCCAAGAACAGAAAGGGATTTGAAAGCAGATGAAGTGTAGCTGCTGAACATGGGCTACATACACCCTTTATGTCAGGGTCTTGAGCACGTTACATGTCATGAATCCAGAAAGCTGTATCAAAAGATCACCCACAACTTTTTTCACTTCTTGTACCCTTTCAAAAAGTGGTATTTCTGTTCTTCTATTACTGAACAGAGGTTTCTGAACTAGTGGAACCTTCTGTCTAATGAATGATTGAATTCTGACAGTAACCTCAGACACCTGTTCCTGTACTGAATTGTACTGAATGATTTATCTCATGTAGACTTGGATTTCATCTCCCTTGACACACCAGAGCAGACACATTGGTCTTAAGCAAGTTAGGAGCATGTTCCCACAGTGACATTATTTGATGTATAAGAGACACATCAGAATGAAAATGTGGAAGATGTTAGAAGATAATATTCAGTTAACCCCATGGTTAGCACCTTGCTTCTTGTATTGTTGATTGCTAAGGGAGCTTACTATCAAAATTTGGATATAAAAATCCTCAGTACTGTAAGAATCATCACGAGCTTCTGGACTTTGTGCAATACATTTTTCCAGTCTTGAGGAGTATTTCAGAATTTATCAAGGTCTGATGTTTGGGGCTTTTTTGCCTCCACAAGAGAGAGGAGAAAGGACTTTGACTCCATACTTGGGAAGACTTCAGGATACTTCTCTGCTGTGATGCAAGTGGTGAGGCAGGTGTGACTGGAGACAAGTTGTGGAGGCCACATGGTAAACCTAATACTATGGAAAACAACTGGGTATTGGCATTGCAATCTGTGCCTCTCCTCGTGATATGTGCGTCCCTTGTGGAAAATGTTGGAGTAGGTATTACAAACAAGCCTGAGGTCCCATTCTAGAAGAGGCTCACATCTGTCTCAAAGCTGAATTGCTCAGCTTTTGCCTCAGTATCTGGAGTTTGCCAAGTATGTGGTAGCAGACAGCGTGTGTTCTCTCTCTGATGACATGAAGGATGGCTGAACATCTTTCTCTTCCTGTAGCACAGTTACACGGTGAGCCTCCCATGGTCCAAACCTCTATAGTCTAGGGAGTTTCAGAATGCGGCCAGGCTATGGCAGAGATATTTCTAGAATAAGGCAACAGGGAAGAAGCATTAGCAAAAGTGTGGTTTGAACAGAACAAGATGCAAAAAATGGGTGAGTAGAGGCATATCAAGACCACTGCTTTATCACAAAATGTTACAGAAGAGCAAACATCTGATGTTGTTTCATGTATAGTTGCTTTTACTAGGAATGCAGCTGGGAATAAGCTTGTTCTCTAAAATGTTTGACACTATTTTAAAGGAAGGTCAGGTAATCTCTTCTGTGATGGAGAAGGAGATGTCTACAAATCATACTGGCATCCCAGTGCCTATCAGATTCAGTTTTGTGAGAAGGTGCTCATATACTGGCATTTGCCTATGAACCAAGCTGCAAAGTGCATGGATATTAAGCAGCATGTAAAAATGTTTAACAAAGCTGGGTGATCATATAACATCAGAACCAATACTCAGTTTGCCAGAATTGTGTTTTTATAGTTCATTGTTGAAAATTCTTCTTATGTACTTTGAGCCATACCAAGAAGGACCATCAGGATTGCCACACCTCTGGAGGTACTTGAGGCCAGGTTGAATAGAGCTCTGGGCAAAATCTAGTGCCTGATTTAGTGTTTGGCAACCCTGCCCATGGCAGGGGATTGGAACTGGATGATCTTTGAGGTCCTTTCCATTCCAAACCATTCTGTGATGATTCTGTGATGTGCTAGAGTGGGCTGCTCTAAACATGGTCCACAACCACATCTGAAGTGTGCTCAGACTTCCTTACAAGGGAAACTTGTGGTTTTGGCTCCAGCCCAGGTTGGACAATTGAGGAACACAAAACAGGAAGCAAAACTGGGAATTAAACAATGCAATGGCGTTCAAACACTTAAAAACCTCCTCATGTTGCCTTAAAGTGATGCTACCATCAATAAGATTCAGGCCCCTAACTTCTGAAAGAGTACAGCCTAATGCTCTTGCAAGTAAGGAGTCAGCTCTTCTCCTGCTGCCATCATAATGTGAGAAAGTACAGCAGTTCCCTATTTTTAGGACAGTGCAAAATATCATAACATTGTGCAGCATTGTGCCTGAGTAACTACTGCAGTTTTAGAGGAGTTAATGTCTTGCAGTGATATTTAATTAGACAGCGAGTTGAAACAGTAGTGCTTTCTAAATGCTATTAGTATTATAAAGCATGAAAAAGTAGGTGAAGGAGAGCACTGCAACGAGCTGGAAAGCTCTGCTTTCCTAAATTCTTGTGGAAATCAGAATGGTCGAAAGCAGGTTTTATCTCAAACCATTTAAAAAAATAAAACGTTCAAGTTTTGCCTATGCTGACTTAGCAACCACAGAGATTAACCTTTTACAAAATCCTCTTTTGTAATCAGATTGGATGTCTTCCTCCAGTGCTATAGATCACGTACAAGCCCTTGCACAGCACGTGTAGGCATCACTAATAAGATTTACTGTTTATCCATGCCAGGTTTTATCAACCACTGAGAACGCAGCTTGCTGAGCAGAGGGAGGAGTTGAGTTGTTGTGGATGCTGCTGATCTTAATTTGGCAAGGAAGTGGTAGAATATTGCCATAATATAAAAATGTTCTTAAAACAATATATATGTGTGTGTAATTTCCAAACTTCTTTGAAAAGCAGGGGCACAATTTGTAGGAGATTATTTGGATTCAAGGAGGCAAACCAGTTACAGCAGGTCTTTGTAGAGCCCGCTGAAATAATCATCACAGGCAGATAGGAATAAGAGATGAGGCTGCACTCCATTTCCCCCCAAGATATCATGAGATATCTGGGAGCATATTGCTCCCCTCATGGGTGCAGAATTAGTTGCCTTGACTGGAAAATTTGTCCTTGGGATCCATAGTGTGAAGTTATAACTGGTTAAAATTTGTTTAAAAAGTGCTCCTCTGAGGACAGATGCAGATTTTCTTCTTTTCCTACTTTTTTTTTTTATTATTATTATTTCTTTCTTCTCCTGCTGCTCTGCAATTCAATTGCTGGAGATCTCATTTACCCAACAGCTGAATGCAGATCCAGCTATGGTCTGTCTTTTCAACTGTAAACTCTAAGGAATGGGTTGTTGCTTGATAATTTCATAGATTATTTTTTTTCTTCCCGGTTTCAGTATATGTCATACCAGTGTCCTTCTCTGTGTCCTAACATTAATGGAAGAGCTGTGGTATAGTCAGCTTACCTTAAAGATTGTTTCTTCCATAATACTCTTTCATCTTTCAGCACATAGTAATTATGAGCATATCCTAAGAAATATGCATGGTATTATATTTATGTATAAATCAGCTTCCAAATTAAACATTTTAACTAGCTAGGTGAAATATTTCATATGCTTGACAGATGTGAAACACTGATGATTCACATACTAATTAACTGGTTCTAAAATAGTCTCTTTTGTGCAGAGCCAGGCATCCAACATAACTTTAAGGTAGTACAGAGTTTTGCACTGGAATAGCCACAGTTTTATAGATATTTTATGTATTTATTCACTGCTGATAAAAGTTATTCTGCAAATGACACAGCATTTTACAAAAGATCTTCCAAAACACTCTTGGGGCTTCATGTCTGCTGAATGGTAGTCGGATGCCAGAACCAATTTAACCAAGTAGCCTAATTCCCTATGTATGTCGTTGAGCCAAATTGAGATATATTTATTCATGTTAGGTAGCACCTGATTGATTTAAACAGGATTACTGATGATGTAATAGTATTAAATGTGAATACACAGTGCAATTCAAAAAGGATGTCTCACTGGGACCTGGGATCAGTACAGTTTTACAATATGAGATAAAATGAGCTCCACCTCAATGCACTAAAATGTCCCAGAGAGAGCTGTCCTGAAGTAGTCTGAGCTGCTCTGACAAGCTTTGCAGATTGTGTGGAGGACCCAGGCAAAATTTTAATGTTCAAGTTACATAGGAAAATTTCCAGGCAGGTTTGCAATATCTCCAAAGAAGGAGACTCCACAACCTCTCTGGGCAGATTGTTCCAGTGCCCTCAAAGTGAAGAAGTTCTTACTCGTGTTCCTATGGCATTGTCTGTGTTCCAGTTTATGCTCTTTGCCTCTTGTTCTGTCACTGCCACTGAAAAAAGCATGTTCTCATCCACCTGACTCCCACTTGTTAGATGTTTATAAGCACTGATAAGATCTCCTCTCAGACTTATCTTCACCAGACAGAACAGTCCCAGGGCTCTCAGCCATTCCTCATAAGAGAGATGCTCCACATCCTTCAACATCTCAGTGGCACTCTGTCTAAATGTTCCCTGTCTTTCTTGAACCAAGGAGCCCTGAACTGAACACAGTACTTCAGATGTGACCTCAGCAGAGCAGAGGAAAGAGGGAGAATCGCTGCCTCACCCTGCTGGCCACACTGTTTTTAACGCACCCCAGGATGCTATTGGCTTTCTGGGCCACGAGGGCACACTGCTGGCTCATGACCAACCTGTTGCCCACCAGGACACCCAGGTTCTTCTCCTCAGAGCTCATCTGCAGCAGGTCAGCTCCTAATCTGTACTGAGCTGTGCCAGTCAGACAATTCTCAACCCACCTCACTGTTTGCTCAACTGTCCTACACCTCCTAGGCTTGCTCAGGATTATGTTATGGGAGATAGTGTCAAAAGCTTTGCTGAAGTCAAGGTACACACAACATCTACTGCTGTCCCCTCATCTAGCCAACCAGTCATGACATAGAAGGCTACCAGATTGGTCAAGCATTGGTGAATCCAAGTTGACTGCTCCTGATAACTTCCATTTTCTTAGAGATGACATCCAGAACAAGCCAACATGGCCCTTTGTATTTAGAAAAATGACAGAAATTTGGCAAGTTATGGTGAAGTCCAAATTCCAGCAGCATTTAAACCAGAAGAATAAGATGACAGACAAAATTGCTATGTTTATTTCAGATATTTGGGCCCAAAAATCTGCTCCTGAGAGCACGTTGTCATTTGGAGTATTTCACTGCTAGCACCAGCTGCTTGCTATTTGTTAGTTACTGTGAAGGTGGGGAAATTGAATGATGGTGAAAATAAATCTGTTAGATATCCATCAACTCTTCCCTTATAAATGCAGCTCTGCTATCCATAAAATTTACCCCTGGTGATTTCAGAGCAGCGCTGTCAAGAACTTGTCTTGAGTCAAGGCTGCTCACCTGGGTGCTGGGAAAAACAAGTTTCGATGCAGCATGGATGCTGCCTTGAAAAAATGTTCTGCCGAGAAATATATTTTTTTAATTATTTGGGGTGGTGTCTTTTCACACAGGTGTTAAATTTCCTGGAGTTAATCGGGTAGAAAATGCCTCTGAGGCGTCATTCAGTCCATTAACTCCAATGCCAACTGCCAATGTCTGGAGTTGAATGCTAACAGATTTTATAACTCTTCACAATAATTGACAAAGCCAGACAGATTCACAGTTCAGCATAGCCCTCCTGTTCTTACCTGCTGCCTTCTGTGTTTATATCCCCAATGCCTGAAACTTGCTTCCTTTTTTAACAGGGGAGACATGAATATAAGAAACTGGGTTGTTTTGCTCATTTATGTGAAATTTATACAGACGAGTGAACACCCAGAAAACCAGGATCAGCATCCCTTCCCCCACATCAGCTTATTACTATAAGGGGAGCAGTACTGCTACATTATGTCTGACACTTGCTCCATAAAACAGGGAGCAAAGCAAGAGAGTAAGGAAGAGCGGAAAAACTAATCACAAATTTTTAAGATTGTGATTTCCTGAGATGAACTTACATTCTTTAGAAAAACATTAAAGAAAAAATGGGAGGAAAATGAAAAGATGTCGCTGTCATTTGGAGTGTACATGGTCTTTTGTTGGCTACTTCACACCATGCTCTTTGAAAACAGTTTTCCATATACACAATCAATGTCCTGAATCACAAGATCTTTCCTGCAGAAGGCAGCAAGCCCTTGTATAATTCCTCGCTGACAAGTCCAGTTCAGCAGAAAAGTGTACAGCAGAGCATTCCCAGAATTACCAGAGGTTATGTGAGCACCCACGTTGGATTCTTGCTTTGCTGGAGCAGGGACTATGACAATTTAGTCTTCAGAACACACCTCTGAATTTCTACTATGCCAACACCCATAAAAGATACTCACTTTGCAGTCAGCTACAGAAGACATGTAAAACCCAAAGTCCTCATTAGTTGGAGTGGTTAATTATCCCAAATACACTTAAAAGATTAGAAAGCTAATTTTAGTGTCCTGATTGTTTTAATTTATATACAATTAAAGCTCCTCTCTGCAGTTTCTATGGAATATATGATATTTCTCCAGTAAGTTCCATTGTGGGTGTTCCAATATGATAATGAAGGGACAATATAGCTAACTGTTTATTAGTCTTTTTATCTATCTGCTATGTGGGATTCCTGCAGCACTCTTATTTCTTTGTTCTTAGAAGTTTTTTTGTATGTGCATTTATAAAGCACTTGAGAACGTGAGGATAAAAAGCAGCAAATAAATATGTTTGGAAAGGATGTGTTGTACTAAATCAGCAAAGGGTGAAGAACTCCAAAAAAGATAAGGGAAGAAAATCTGCTCCACCTTAGAAAATGAATATGAGAGTCACTGAGTAAAAAATGCAGTCATCCAGCTGCAATTTATTAAGTGGAAAGATCAGAAATCAAAGATTGCTGTATGCTTACTGGCTTTTTTGAAGCATCTGTTTTCTAATATCAGAATATCGCATAATGACTAATCAACTGATCTTCAGAATATCCTAGTGAGTTACAGATGCGTTAGCCTCATTTTACCATCAGAGGCATAAAGAGACATTTGTCCAAGACTACACAGGAAATCTGTGACTGAAATAGTAATGTAGGCCTGTATCCAGTGCAATGACTCCACCATGAAACCATCCAACCTTCTGTCAGGGTAAGAAGGCAATAATGTGGGGCTGTTGGTACAATACATAGCCACAGGAGAGATGCTGATGAGAGATCCCCGCAGCATAGAATCATTAAGGTTGGAAAAGACTGCTAAGGTCATCTAGTCCAGCTAGCAGCTGGAGAGTGCTGTATTGTTAAGGTCATGATGTAGAAAGTCTACCTTTTAGTCTTGATGTTTGGTGAAAGGTATATTGAATGATAGAAATGTATTTTCAGATGGGCAGCTTTGAAGGTAGGTCAGTTGAAAAGAGTCAGGCTGCTTTAGTTGTAAGAAAGCATTTCTTAAAAGGCTATTTTTGAACTTTGTCTATATGTAGTCTTCTTATGAAAAGTGAGAATACTTCTACACCAGTGCAGATAGTAACACCTATGTTAGAAGAGGTTGCAGCACGTTAAATGGAAAACAAGGCAGGTATTGCTGAAATACAAAAGAAAAATAAACTCTCATTTATTGCTCCAAGGGTCATTTAAATTGGAATTTCTAACATTTAAAAAGAGCAAACAGCAAAAATTCGTGTTTAAAATTTGTGTCTTCTTTCAGATTATGATCATACAGTTTCTAAGATTGTATAACTAAAATCATTATTTTACAATAAACTTTTACTCATTGGGCTGGCTGGGTGAGCTGACCACTTTTTTCTTCATAGCTCCTAAGGGGACAGGTGTCGCGTGGTATTAGCTAAGCGTATTTCATTATTTATGTTACTCCTAGTGAGTATGTCTTGTTAACCATATTCAATATGGTTAAGCGAGCTTTTTGGTACGTGTTCAGGCTTGCACATCTATATTGTAACTGCTGCAGAACACTGAAAAAAGCTGATGCAATTTTTATTAGCTATATTAACCTATTTGTAATAAAGAGTTCTCAGGCTTTCATCCAAATACTCAAGGTATATTCACCAATTCCATGATGTGCTTTTAAGTTATCTGAGAGCTTGGGAAAAGAAAGACTACCATCATTATGCCTACTTTTTCTGTTCAGTAGTCTGCAACTTAACTGTACAATCTTTAGGGCTCTGCTGATCAAAAAGGTTGAAATCCACTGCCTTCTACAGCTTCTCTGTAAATAGAATGAAATTGCCTTATCCAGTACATTTTCCACAGAGGTAGTTGATCAAAAGGAAGATACTGGTAGCGGAATTCAGCAGTGCATATATTTGATCTACTTTTTATTTGTGCTACAGTTTTTTTACATAATTCTGGTAATGTAAAGTGTTTTTTGAGTGGATGCAAATGCAGCACGATTTGCATGCGCTTTCAAATTTCTCATCGTTGCCAAAGTCATGTAAAAGCGTGTGATTCTGTAATACAGCTAAGTGCATCCAATGGTTGGCAGTAGTTTAAATGGGCAGCCTTCCGCCTTCCCTTCTCCTTGTTTCCTGCCCACATTCCCCCAGAACTTCAACCAGAGATTAAGGGAGCTACACTGACAAAAAATAATTTCTCAAAAAGTATTTAGGCTCTCCAGTAGCATGGGTCAAGTAGAGCCTTCTGCACAAGCACATAGGTGGAGCTAAAACTAAGAGGAAGGAATGGGATGATTTCCTATGGAAATGACTGCTTTGAAATTGAATATTCCTTTGGAAATTTGAATATGATATAGCACATAGTCATAGGAATGATAATGAGAAAAATTAATTCTCTTTGTGTTGCGAAGGTCTTATGTAGATGTGTCTTTCAGCATTGTTATGCTTCAAAAAGGAAAAGTTATGGGTCTGTGAGTGAGTGAGATATATTCTGCAAGGTATTGCAAAGCACACACTGGAGGCACCTTAATTCTTCAGTTTCTTAGCTTTGATGTGATTATTATTTTTCCCTGGTTAACTGTAAACAGAATTTAGTATGGAAAAAATATGATTATTTCATAGACTCCGGTGATTCACATGTAAGCCTGTTTGTAGCTTAGATTGCATTATGGAATTGGGGAACTGCAAGGGGAGAAGCACGTAAGCTGTTAGAAATTTCTTTTATAACAAGAATGATTTAATCACTCTTTTAAAGTGAGCTCTGAAAGAACTCTGAATTTCTTTCTGTTAGGAACTACACAGTGCTCCCAAGATTTGACAAATACATCAGATGAAATTAATTGCCTGAAAAATTGAAACTTTTCTGGAAGATGGAGAAGGTTAAGGCTGCTGTCTGGTGAGAAGGAAAAAGCAAGCTTGAGAGGTAGAAAGAGAAAAAATCTACAGACTAGAGTGTTTTTTCTGTGTAGGTTACATTTTTTTTTTAAAAAAGGTGCCAATGAAAAGATGGCATTCAGCATTCTAGTTTGCTGTCAGCCAGCAAATAGACTGAGCTGAAACTCTGGACTCTAGTCCCATGTTGATCAGACATTACAGTACATATGGTATGGAAACATTAAGGTGTGTTTGACGACCTCACAACACCTAAACACAGCATGCCTGCCGACTGGTGACCATACACTACAGCTGCCATAAACTTGCCTGCTGCTATCCTGCACCTGGATTGCCACATGCATAAATCATGGATACTATAGCAGACGAAGGCCTAGCAAAGGATTTCACATACTACCTCTCCATGGGAGCTGCTGTAAACAGACCACACATGCCAACTGATATAAACAGATGTAATCTTCTGTCGATTTGAAATTACTTTGTCACATCACGCAATGTTTGTTGCCACCCTGTCCAAAAATTGCAGCAGTTCTGTTTTTCTCATGGTGAAACTAGAATAATATGACATCCTTTGAGTTTTACTGGCTGCCTCTAAACTGCAAAAAAAAATATTTAAGAATGATGGGTTGGGGTGAAAGGTGCAGCAATGGACTAAATGCTGTACACAGTGCCTTTGGTTAGTTCGGGCTGTATGTCAACTTCAATAGTCATGTTCTGTAACTTTGCATTCAGTATCTGGCATTTAAGACTTTGAAAAACAAGCGAAAAATTCTGAGTAGATTATTTCTGATATTCAACATTGGCCGCTTTAGTTAAGCTTCCTTGTGCAACTTCAGCTCAAATGTAATTTACATGCATTTTAGAAGATTATCTGAACAAAATTAACTCCTGGCAATATTAATTATTCACAAGTTTCCTCGCCTTTTATTTTATAGTTTAAATGTTATGTAGAATTATTTACTCATGAATAAATAGCCCTGATGTTTTCTAGACCTTCGTGATATCTGGTGTATGTAAAAGCTGTACAAAAATTGCTGAAAATAATGCTACCAGTGGGCAATTTTTCTTTGTTTTGTAGAATAGAGCCATACTGATTTAGTTAACACTAGGGTGCTGTCATCTTATTCCCATGTTATTTCACAGTGAATATCATCTGACAATTTATTCAGAAAGTAGAGATCTGCCTGGAAATTGGAGGACATTTTTGAACACTACATAAAAAGGAATTAATATCCTCTTTTACCTATATAACTTACATGGTATGTATGAATATCCGTGATCTCTAAATTATGCAAGACATCTGTAGCTGAGAAGAAACATAAAGTTACAAAGATCCTATAACCATTCTGTTGATCTCTACCCATCTCTATGAAGCACTTCATCTGCAGCATCACTGTTCTAGTATTGGTCTCTGTACTTTTCATTCTCAGTGCTGTTGCGTAGCTCTATAACAAGAGTCCATTAAGCTGATTACTTGTAACTCTCCTGCTGATGCTTTCCTCCCAGCTCTGCCCAGGCACCTCAGTCTTGACCCAAAGCCATTCATGCATTTCTGGTTATGGCATGCCAGTGTACTTTTCATCAAACTATTTTAAGAATAGCCATCAATACACATTCCTATTCCAGTTTTGAATGAAGTCTTTTGATCCAACCAAGTTGTACCAAACAGTGAACAGACTGAGAGGAATGTCTGCCAGATTTAGACGCCCACAACATGACTCTATTTGTGACTCCACAAGAGAGTACTATAATAGGCCCAGTATTTATTGCTAAATGCTTCCATTTTCCCTTAAAATCATTGAAATACAGATTTTAGCAACACAGTACATTTAAAATTTAATTTTTATTTTTATTGGATATTAAATTTTTTATTCTCCTAGAATTTAGACACACCCATTCTTATAATATAAGCTTGAGATGTTTTGGTTGAAGTTTGTTTGAACAAGAACATTCTGATGGAGTTGAAAGGGATACGATGCTGGTGAACAGCCTTTGATATTAACTATCTTGGGCTCAGTGCAGCATGGGAGGTACGTCTAGCTTTGTTTTAGCTACCTTGCTGCGTGTTTGCTATATAAATTTTGATGCTGTCGGGAGCCATAAGAAAGGGAAAATAAGGCAGATTTTTTTCCTGGGTTGGGCATGCTGAACAGTCTTTAACATATATTATGTCATGCCTCAAGAGACAAGTTGCAGGCAATGAAAAACCTCAGGCTTCCACCCCCTTCAGAATTATAAATCTGAAAATCCAGGTCTGTATAGTACATTACCTTTCCTCTTTCTTCCCTTCTTTCTACTGTCAGCATTTTTTTCAAGCACGGAATGTGATAATGCCTTTAGTCTCCCCGTAGTATCACACTGAAGAATGTTGAACTGGGATGCCCGGTGCAGACTGACCTGATGGACAAATTACTGGCAGCTCACAGTTCAAATCGTTGCTTCTGGTTGTGGGGGAGTACAGGGCTGTCAAACTGCTCTTCTGAGGGCTTTTTAAGTTATGACATTTTACTTCACAAATAGAATGAAGTAAGACTGAGCATAATGTCAGTTTACAAAACTTGGGAGAAAGGCAATAGTTAATTAAGATGGTGACACGCCCCTGAACTGAGTGACCAAATCTTGCTTTTCCTGGCTTGTACTGAACCCAACATTGAACCACATGTTCCTTTGAAAATAAGGAGAGAGATGGTGGAAGCATATGCCATCATTTGCTGAGACAGGAAAAAAGGGGCATTGAAATGCAAATTCTCATGGTACAGTTCCAGTTTTATTTAGTCTAATCTCATAGCCTCCAGATTATTGTACAATCAATAGACAGTCTTGAATTTATCTCATCTACCAATATAAAATCAAGCAAAATCATTATGCACAGCTGTACGATAGCAGTTTCACAATACAATTATTTTGTTGCACAAAACAGATGCATGCTGTTGGCATCTCAGAGCCAGGAGGAGCTGCATGCAGCTTGTATCAGCTGGAATTCACTTTCACATACATCACTTGGGGACATGAATGCACAATGTGACAGGCCCATCACTACCAATAATTCATCTAATTTACTATGGCAAGGTGGATACACGGTTGTGTCTGAAAGCCAACAAGTCAGCAACTTCATCTAACAGCTCATGCTGTTCCCAGCAGTGCTACGATCCTACTAATAATTTAATCTTGTATTTGAAGTTCGGTTCTCAACAGTTTGTCTCCTCTTTCTCATTTTCTTTCACTTCTACTTATAAATATAATGGTCCATTTCAGCAAAATTAACTACAATTTCATGGTTCACTACAGCAGGAGTAAGTTTTATACATAATACTGTAACCCATATATTTGCTCCCTGGAATGCAAATTGAATCAATGAGCAATACTGTGTCCTGTATAAATAACTGAAAAAGGAGGAGAGAAATGAAGATTGTTTCTCTGGCTTTGACTTTCTGATAATTTTTCCAGGATATTTAACTTAAATAGCAGTATATATATTTAAAATTACAGGTAAGAGTTACCTTTATTTCTTTTTGAAGGAAAACTCTGGTGCTCAGCTTATGCTGCATTCTTTCTTTTTCTTAGAAAATGTAGTTGGCAGAATTTGCTTTCTCCCGTAATATGTCAGTTGACAATGCCTCCAATACAGAATTCATTTTTCTAGTAGATGCCAATTATTACAAGGGCAAGGATAGAATGTGGCTCTTGCTCTTTCATAAGCATGTCTACAATGGACAAGAAGAAGTTCATTTTCCACAGCCTTTCTGACATTCAGATTCTCTGTAGGGATTACCAGCAGGTGGAATAATTGATATGAACTGAATAATTGTCTTTGCAGTGTGGATACCTTACTACTGTGAACTGATTGGCATTTCCATTTCTTTTCACTGTAGAGATGTTAGACAGTAATTATTAAGAATTTCTTGCAGGTTAGGAGCTAAAAACAATGTCTGAAGATGATACTGAAAATAAAGATAACAGCTTTCATATGCTGTTACAGGTTTCCTAAATTACCAAGTTTCTTAACTGATCTGATTCATTCTGAAATAGAAAAGGTTACTTACATTTAAGTGGTAAAGATGACTGACTGGTCAATGTTGTGTCTTTCCTTTAAATGTAAACCTCTATGCTACCGTCTATTAACTTAGAACGACTAATCTTCTACCAAAATTACCAAATAGTATGTTTGCAACAAAAAGAAGGAAGCTTTTTTCTGTTCTGCACATTAAGTAAGCTTTTAAATTTATTGTCAAGGAGTGTAATGAAGGGCAGAAACACAAGAAGGTAGATATACAGTGAAAAATGTGACTCTTCAGTATAATCATTTATAAATAATCTCTGGTTCAACAAGTCCTAGGTTGCTGTAGGTAATGACTCCTGGAAGAAATGTCAAGAAAAGGCTCACTATTTCTTTTCTTCCTGACCACTTTTTGTGAACAGACTTTATTGGCACTATTAGCTAGAGGTCATTGGGACAGACGGGCCTTTTGCCTGACCTTGTACACTAATGTAGTTCTCTCACACTTGCAGTGCATTATAGTGCTTTCAGTATGATTTCTTGGCAGAAACACATTTGCTTCAAAACCAAGCTGTTTCAGTCAGTGGCATCTGTCAAAACTGCAGAATGAGCAAACCTACTGACTGAAACTGCTTCAGCACTTGCTTCCTAATTGACATACACCTGAGAAGCTGCTTAGTAACTTGTCTGGACTATCCTAGCACCAAGCAGCCATGTTAATTACCCCATTCTCATATAACAAATTTTTATACACAAATCCTGTCTTACTGTCGTCTCCAGTGCAATTTCCTTCATTAATCTAGGAAAATATGACTATGAAAGCTCAATATAAATCCCAATCTACTTCAATATGTATTTTATAGCCAGGAAATACTAGTTCTTCTTGCTAATATTCAAGCAGTAATTTTGAGACGTGACTAGTGGTTGCTAACTTATTTTCAATTTTCAACATTTCAGCTCATCTATCTTCATACTCAAAAAAATGTCCAGTGATCTGTAAGCCAGAAGTCAGTGATGATGTAATTTTTCCTAAGTTGTTATCTGTACATGCAGTGGTACTTTTATGAGCTTTCTTCTGAAAACATAATGGGAGAGCTGGTTTCCCTTCTCTCTCTTATTTCTTAGTGCAGCTACTATTATTTACTATTTTCTCTTGAGCCATTAGTTTAAGTAATTCTCCCCACCTCCTAATTTTAATTGACAGACCTTCTTAAGTCCTCCTTACCTTGATCCCTCTCAGCATTACCTGTAAAACAAAAATTCTTCTGTGTCTCAATACTGAAGAAACTCTTGATGATGGTGTGTGAGTTTTTCTCATCCACTATTGATAAAAGTACTCAACAGCATGAGGTACTTATACACGTGCCTCCTGTTCTTTCCACAGTCACTCATCCTGTGACTTATCATGTCCATAACCTCAGCAAGAGAAGACACACTACATTAGTTCACTGATCTTTCACATAGGTGAACTTGGAGACCCTTGACAGTTTTTAGAGTTTGCTTACTTGACTATTAAAATTCTACCAAGAACACAGAGAACACCAGCAAGTGAAAGAAGAAATGGATCATAGTGTTTTCCAGTAAGCTTGTTTAGAAGTAGCATAACACCTTCTACTATTAAACCACAGCTTCGGATGATTTTTATGGTGTTGCCATAGTTAGTGTTTTGATCGCACCTATAACAAGATCCAAATGCAAATATCAGATTCAATGAAAGTTACCTTGCACCAAAAGGACAGTATCTGCAACTGGGGAGAAGGGAAGAAAATGCCTCATGTCAATCTGCAGCATCCCTTCTGTCTAAGGAATTGTTGCAAGGCTCTAAACAGGAGCAGAGAGTTGACAATTAAACCAAGAGCTTCCATTTGTCTATGAATTGCTCTGCTAAACTGTAACAACAGTGTTTCTAGACTGATCACTTGGATCTGTCAGATTTCACAGCTGGTATGCTCAATAGGAGGTGCATTTTAGTCAATGCAGTAATAGCATAAAAGGAGAATGCAGCCTCCAAATGATTTAAATGATGCTTGTGAATTGTCATTTCACAGCTTTATGAGATCTTCCTGTTTCCCTCCTTTATTTTTATTAGTTCACATCAGGCTGGGTAGATTTCTGTGCAGTTCCCAGCTGAGTCACCAGACAGGGGCCCACCTTCATCATGGATCAGCTTGATTTCAAGCCCTGACAAACACCCAGCCTCGAGAAGGGAGACAATCTGTAATGTGTTTTATGAGAACACAAGGTAAAAAAAAGTAAATTAAAATTCATAATAAATGTTTGTTTTCTGTCAGAGCCCTCTCCCCCTTGCCCCACTTACCAATGTGCTTCTGCCTGCTAGCTACCACAGTCCAGACTGAGGGATATTACTGATGCAAGGACAGGCATGGATTTCAAGCAAAAGATCAAAATGGTACTTTTTAATGTTTTAAAGAATTGAGCTAATTAACCTTTTTATCAAACTGTGCACATCTTCAAGTGACTTAGATGGGAAATATATTGGTTTAATTAAGATTTCACAGGCAGAGACAGTTGCAAACACTTGGAACTGAGAGAAAGTGGGATCTTTATGAGGAGGGTGCTGTATGTTTTACAACTCCCTGTGTCTCTTTGTTGTTTGCACTTCAAATGGAGTCCATTTTTATCTGCTTCTCCCACTGAGAGAAACTGAATTTGTCGTGTGTTTCAATGAAGCTATTAAAAACTTCAATCGCGAGACTCCTCTTTTGCTTTTGTGTGTTTCTCTCTCTCTTCCTCTGTCAGAGTTGCACTGTGACATTGGTTATATAGCAGCGTACTTTGATGTTGGGTTCTTTTTTTGTTTTTGTGTTTATGAGTTGATTAGATAATCCTGCTGCAATCATAACTTGCTCGGACAGAAAACTTATTACCATGCTCTCCTTATCTGGGTCTCCACTCAGTTTGATTTTTGTACGCATAGGAGTTTGATGTGTTCTCAGCAAACAGGGCATGCCATGCTTCTTTCTGTTTCTTTGTTTTTAGGAAATGGTGAAAAGCTCAAGAGTGACAGCGTGAAGCTCTATATGCATACAAAAGAACAACGTGAATAATGTCAGCACGCACTTCCCCTTCCCTTCAGGAGCAGAGTATTTTCGATGTGTAAAAAGAGTGTACTACTGTGACCTGACATTACAATACAAGTGTTTGAGGGGCAAAACCACAGGGCTTCTATATTGACAGATCATATACTTTTATTGCTCAGATATATTTATCTATCTAGTACTCTGAGACACTAAAGGGGTAGGATGTGCTTGAGATAAAAATATGTCAGTACAGTTGAATCATACCAAAAACAAGTCATTAACTTGAAAGACCTTCCTCTGACAAAAACAACAACAAAACTGAAATATAAAAGATGGTAGATTCTCTTATTTTAATAATACTTGAATTGAGCCATTCTGACTATAAGGTTTGAAGCCTGGATACAGCCATGAACTAATTTCCTGCCTTCTGCTTTTGTTAATGTCATACAGATCATGTCATATAAATGAAGCTGAACACTGTTTAGGTCTTTGTGTTAGCAAACAAGAAATCATGATTTGATTCTTGCATTCTGTGCCTGTCTGTGAGCCAACTCTGTGTGCTTTGTGCTAGTGATACAGTGCTGCGTATATAACTGATTTTTGGTAATGTTGAAAGTGGCATGCATATTGAAATGCTTGCAAGGCTGAAGTTTTTAAGATAAAATAATGAATACTTCATTTTTTGTTCTATTTTGTTTTGTTTTGTTTTGTTTTGTTTTTTTTGTCTGGGTTTTTGTTTTTGTTTTTGATTTGGATGAAGAGTTTAGAGCATTTTATCGTAGGCCAACTGGAAAGTTACATTCCATTTCCTTCTCCCCCCCAAAAATTGTTTGCTTAAAGTGTTATTACATTTTTATTCAAGTCAAATTAGATTTTGAGATAAAGAGCTGTTTTAAACTGAAGATCAGAGTATTTCATATTGTAAGTGCTTAGATCATTAAAAAGAACAAAAGAGAAATCTACTAGAAATTCACAAAACAGCTCAATCCTCTGTAATTTTGGAGGGCAGAAGATAATACTAAGAATACTTTTTTCCAGTATTAGATATTTTTTATCACAGAATCACAGAATGGTTAGAAGGGAACTCAAAGCCCACCCAGTCCCACCCCATGTCATGGGCAGGGCTGCCACCCAGCAGCTCAGGCTGCCCTGGGCCCCCCCACCCAGCCTGGCCTTGAACTTCCAGGGATAGAGCACCCACAGCTTCTGTGGGCAGCTGTGCCACTGCCTCACTGCCCTCTGAGTAAAGAATTTTTCCTAACATCTACCCTAAATTTCCCCTCTTTTAGTTTAAAGCCATTCCTCCTTGTCCTATTGCTAAGACCGCTTACAAAGTTGGTCCTCCTCCTGCACAAGGATATCAATAATACTGTCAGTAACTTTTTATCTATTTCTAGTTGTAACATCTGTTCTACGCTGAGAGACACACATTCAACCTGACCAACCTGGCTGCTTGTTCTTCAAAACCATGCTAACAAGGAGTTAATACATTTTGTACTTCTGCATTTGAGTATGGAGGATGGAAAAGCACAGACATAGTTTGGCCAAGGTCTGAACTACACTCAAAGAAACAGAATCCCATCCAGATCCTCAGTCTAGTACAAAGTCAAGAAAAGTGGCCTCAGGAAACTAGGGACTGTGAATATCACTGACTCGAGAACTTGATAATTTATAAATCTATTTCAGCTCCAGCAAATGGTACTTTCCTTGCTAACAGCTTGCAGATCAGAATTACCTTTTTAGTCTATGATTTCAAGTGGTCTCTGAGCGATGGCTGCAGGGAGGCATTTCTCTTGATGTTGAGTCCTTTCTACTTCCCCATGAAATCCCTGGGGCTGCATGCTGCAGGCACAGCACTTTGAGCCAGGGCTGTGTTTCCTAAGGGAGCTCCTACTCTCCAGTAATGACCATTTTTTTGTTTACCAACTTCTCTTCTTCCACAGGCCTGCTAGTCCCTGGCAGGCCTCAGGCAGGAGTGGGAATGAAAAGGAAAAAATGTTCACTTGAGGAGAAACATTAATTATAACATTTTCCCCTTGCATTTAGGTGGTCCATAACTGCTTTGCCATCTTAAAGAACCACGGCACAGATGGCATCCAGGCAAATCGTCAGTGCTGGATGTAAGATGGTGGTTGCTTTCTCCAGGCCACAATCTTCCCATGGCACAATCCTGTTGGCGTCTGAACTGGTGCAATGACTCAAAAAGCAAAACACCTTTACTGTGTTCTTATGGGAATCAGATTTTCACATCTCTTCTCTCACAGCTCAAAGACAGCCACTCCATTGATATAATCACAGAAGCTGCTGAAACCTTGGATGCTTTCTTAAATTATCTCTTTGATGCCCTGTGTCTGCAGTGCATGAGGTGACCCCTGTGTGTGCTTTTGTTTTCCTACAGAGATGCAACACATCTTCTCACGTCATAGAATCATTTGAGATGGAAGAATCCCTTAAAGACCGTACTCTGCAATGAAGAGAGACACCTACAGCTCAATCAGGGTGCTCAGAGCCCCTCCAGCCTGACCTTGGATATCTTCAGGGACAAGACATCCACCACCTATCTAGGCAGCTCATTCCAGTGCCTCATAACCCTTACTGTAATCTTTTTTTCGTTATATCCAGTCCAAATCTCCCCTCCTTCGGTTTGAAACCATTGTCACTTACCCTATTGCAACAGACCCTGCTAAAGCGTGAGAGCACTGTGTATGTGCAACCATGGACTCCATCACATCAGAGGAGATATACAGCAGGAGCAGTGCCCTGAATCATAGAATCACCAAGGTTGGAAAAGACCTACAGGATCATCCAGTCCAACTGTCGACCTATCACCAATAGTTCTCACTAAACCATGTTCCTCAACACAATGTCTAAATGTTCCTTAAGTACCTCCAGGGTTGGCAACTCCACCACCTCCCTGGACAGCCCATTCCAGTGCCTGACCACTCTTTCGGAGAAGTTCAGACGCAAATGGTGTCCAGCTGACTGGTGGTTACCAGTCACCCTGTGTTAGAAAAGAGGACATTTTTCAGCATGTGCTCGATGGCTTATTTCTGCAGACAACTGCTTGCAGACAACAGAGACTGATGTTTTCCAGACAGATGCATCAAATACTCAAATGTTGAGCAAGTTATGGGGTGCCCCAGTGCTTGAAATGCAGCTGGAGCAGAGAACAGCTGTAGCATTCTGAGAAACTGTTCTCAAGCAGCTGTCACCGTGAGAGTAGAAGAATAAAACCACACAGAACTGAGCCCCACACCCATCTCTGTAAGCAGCCATGCCTGTGAGTTCCTGTGTGGTTTGCGGTTCACATGTGGCTGGCTTGATTGGCTGTGCTTGGCAAGGGAAAGGCAAAGGTGCCATGGTGAAGCCCTGCTGTCCCAAGTAACTCCACAGGCTCCGGCCCATGCTGAGCACTGTTGATGAAGGCAGGAGGCAAGTTGGTTACCACGTAATGAAACTCCCCATTGCTTTATCTCAACACAGATCCTGAAACAGCAGAGTGCAACGACCAGCCTTACAAAGGTACAGATCTACTACGCGTCTTTTGCTGCAAAGTTTTAAGAGTAGTACCGGTTAAGTTAGCATGATATTTTCTGCAGAGTTTAACAAGGAAAGTCTTAGCTGCAAGGCTTGGGATTTAGTAAGCTTTCATTTGTACTGCTTCTGCATCAAGCTATTCTACTCGTCAGTGGGGGATCTGGAATGTGCTCAGAAGTAGGGTAGTTATAGGAAGAAAATAATGGGCACTTCTCTTTTTCTCTCTCTCTTTTTATTTTTATTTTTTCCACCCAGAAGCACAGAATAAAGAGATACCCAGATTTCCCAGAAACATTAAGATTCCCCTGAGACAGATCAGGCTATTGTGTCTTCAGGACACCCCGTGTGATTACACTGACTGGGGCAAGATGCCTAGAAAAAATAATGCTTCTGGCAGCAGTCGATCTGGCATCACTGATCCTTTATTTAGTGACTCCTGGGAAATGTGCTGGGGTCTGCTGGGGCAAGGCCTGAATGTGATTTCTCCTTAATTGCTTTGTAACATTCTTATAAAGCATTTTGGTGCACCGTGAGTGCAATATGCAGCATTGGTATGAGACATTTCTTTAGGATAAAGAACTATGAAGCTCCATGGCAAGGGCTGTGTGTCCTTCATAAATGTTTGTGTTCAAGGAGAAAGCTTATAATACTTGAATTGCATTCCAGTTAACTTAGGATTAAAAGGACATCAGTCTCCAAGACATTATTTAGTGCTGCCTGCTTGTACAAAATTTTCTTAGAAAAGATAATAATCTCTTCATCAGCGGTAGGAAAAGCTGTCACATATTTGTCTGGAGAAGAAATGTTTTGTGTTGATTGAGTTTCTAGTAAATGGGCATGGCAGGAAGAGCTGAGTTTTGGGTTGAGAATCCCTGAGAAGCTGCCCACTTGTTCTGTTTTGGTGTGGAAGAGTCCAGCTGAGATTCAGCCACCAGCAAGGGTCTTCCACTTGGAAGGAGAGAAGGGCCCATGCTTTATTTTCTGCTCCTGGGACTCTGAATATGACATAAACCCATGCTATAGTGAAATGAGGAAAGATGTGGAGAAAACGCATATGGGGAAAGGAATAAAAGCTCTTACTTTCCTATCTAGTGATGTTTACTTCAGTTTTTTTTCCTGCATCCAAGTTCAGCAATCCCACAGATAAGATTTAAATGCAAAAAAGCCCTGTATGCCATTCCCATTTGTGTGTAGGAAGCAGTGTTACCTGGAGATGAGTAGATAGGCAATGTGAAATATACCCACGTAATTTGGTTTAGTTCTGTTGTCTGGATTTTGAAGTTAGCTTCACCTCTACCATTGCTCTCCACACAGATCTACCAAAATTATTAAGAATGTGGTATCTTCCAGAGCCAAACAAAAATTGGCCTTTTCACAAGACAGGAGTTTTTACAACCCCTCGAGAACTCAGCTGCCAGTCCTGATCTCTTATGTGTTTTTACATTAGTTTGCAGAAGGTATAGTGTGTCTGGATGTCTGTCTGGTTTTTGTAAGCTATAGCTATTACTCTAGCAAGAGAGATCATTTCTCTCTCCAAACTTTGTCTTTCTTTATCTAGTCAAACAATTTATTTTTCTTTCCCTACACTTCTTACCTTCCACTCTTGCAACCATATACCAGTGCCCTCCATTTCTGCTGATTCAAGAGCAGCAGCAGTGAGGAGTAATATTCTCTGTACAATGTTACACTTTGCCTTCCCCATCAATTTCCAGCTTGACAGCTGTTCTCTGTGGCCACTAGCAATATCAGAAAGTTTGGCAGGCAAGAGGTTGCTGTTAAGCCACAGGTCTGGAACCACTGCTGTAGGCAGTCTCCTCTGGTTTGTTTTTACTGCCTGACATAATGAAAATGTTCTTCAATCCCTTCGCTATGCTTCTTCCCTTAACAGTAAAATACTTGAAATTCTCCTCTTAGTGGAGCTGTTATACGCCATAAAATACTCTTGCTGCCAAGTTTAGTCTCTCATATAAGTAGTCAGAAGGGCCCAACCACTGTGGCTGAGAAAATGCCATATGTTTCACCATGAAGTACTTCTATCAACACTTGGTACCCCTTCGTGTTTGGGGTTCATTTCAGTTCCTTTAGTTTTTACAGTACAATAAGGCCTTGTCTTCCTCTACCTTTTCCTCTCTCTCCAGAGTCTGGCTTTTGTTTAAGAGGAACATAACCGTACTGTCCTCTTGCAGTTCCTCAAAATGCTGTACTGAGTATGATGGCTGTCACGCACTTGACTTGAGGCTTAGGGCTGGCTGCAAGCCATATTCCCGTCAGCACAGACAGCATCCATAAATTCTATGATATATTTCAAAAATCTTTATTTTACAGCTCCCTCAAGGGAAAATTTCTAATGTTTTCAGCTCAGTTTTCCACCATTCTTCATACTTTGCGGCAGCAGCAAATGAAGTATGTTACCAACAAGGGTTTTATGGCAGTAACTTTGCTTTTCCATGCATAAACTTTTTAATGTCTTCACAAATTTTTGACTGTTGAGGGGAATTTTGCCCATTTGCCCTTAAGATGAGTCAATGTGAGCACTCTCAATTTATAGTTATAATAATATATTTACATATATACACATACGAATGTAGTGTCATTGAGATGACAGAAGCCTTCAAAGCCACGCTGGCTTAATTAATTCGTCAGCATGCAAAAATAAGCAGGTCTTCCCATAATTAAACTTTATGACTTTCATTACTCCAACCCATTTAAATATTTCCATGTACAGCTACCCTGTATTTCATAGGTCTCTCCCATTGTATGGAGAGGTGATGGGACTTGCCTGGAGATGCACACCAAATCTTTAGCTGAGATGGGCTGGGAAACTAAATTCTTGATCTTGTTTCCTACTCTCTAGACAAAGCTGCTTGTTGCTGCAAGTTGTAGCAGTGACTAAATTTTAAATATGTTTTCAAATGAGCACTTTTTAAAAAGAGAGTAGAAAAAGAGAAACTTGTACAAACTTGACTAGATTTGGTAGTGATATTAGCTAGATACTATCATCTTTATGTTTTGAGCTGCAGACCAATTCCTGTGATAGAACCATTCAATGCTTTACTCAAATAATTTTGAAGTCTAGCTACTGTTGTGCTGTGGATATTGATCTTCCCCATCTGGGTCATCTGGGAGAGAAGAAGGGCATCTTTTCTTCTTTTGGCTTTAGCCCAGAACGCTGACTCTAAAGATGAGTTGTTGTAAATACTGTTGCCAGAAGAATTTCAGATAGATGAGAATGAAAAATGTGCTCTTGGTAAGGCCTGAGCTCTTCTTGTAGACTTCCATTTTTTAAATTGCTCTGCTGATTAGAGAACCATACTAAGGTACCATTTAAATAATATCTAAGCAGGGGAGACTAACCTTTGAGGAATGAGCTTGCTAGAAATGGCCACATTATGTTGGCACTGAGTTCACAGGTCAGTACTGCAAAATATTGTGAGATGGAAGAAAACGACTGGAATGCTTAAATGAACAGTATGCACTGATACATGATTAAATCCTTCTTTCCCCTCTTTTGGAGTTCTAAGATCCATCTTTCCTCCCTCTCCCTGAGCCTATAACCTTTTTACATGAAGCTTTATCTTTTCAGAGCAGCGTACGGTTATAATTACATGCCATTCTTTTCCCTGAGGCATTGTATGTCTCGGGTTTTCTAGATTTCTCTTTTTAGTTCCCCAATATTTTTTTTATTGTCTCATCATGACAAATCCACCAGTAACCCTTAGAGTAAAATCTTCAACCCTCAGAGCTCTGACATCCCTTCTTTTATTTTATTTTTAAAAAATCCAGCTATATAAGTAATAACATCATGTTTCCAGGTCACAGCCCTTCCAAGCTCCAACTGAATTCTGGCATGGGAAGCACACTCCTTAACTCTGCCGTCTGAACAGGGATTATCTTAGGATGTAGACAAACTCCTAGAACTGTCTCGGTGCATGAATGTGTCCCAATAATTGCTTTTCATGCACAAGTGTGTAGCATCTAAGTATAAGATACTGGAGACATTCTATTTGACTGTTTGTACATGGGGTTTGCTGCACTGGACCAGACATCTGTGACGTGCCATATGCTGCCCAAACAATGGTCAAAACTTAATAATTCAGAGAAAGGTCACCCAACCCTCTGCCAGACAGGTGTGCAGAGCTCTACACGTGGATGGGACAAATACTTTCTGGCAGGGTTATCAGTTTACAGTTTCAAGTTGTATTTTTGTTATGTAAGCATACAATGACTTTGTGGAAACTGAATGTGTTTGGCTCCTCCTTTTCTAATAATCCCAATGGTGTAGAAAGTCTCTGAAAATAAATCCATCAAACTAAACAAAAATTCTGCTGTTTTTCTCTATTGTGAAGAAGAACTGGATCTAGTCTTAAAGTATTTTCCTGTATTGAACAGAAGGAGAATCTTAATTCATTGAAGTCATTAAATTCTTTGAGATTCTTAGTAGAAAGAGGATGAATAGAATTGCAATATTACATTGCTGAAGATTATTTAGGCACTCTCATATTCATTGCATTACCTTCAGCAGGGGCCGTGTACGGCAGCTGCATCCTTTGCCTACTGATCTGACAAAGCATATATTGCTATCTCCTGTATCCCAAGTAATTACATCTGTACTACATGCCTAAATGGTTTAATGCTGTCTTCTCCTTTTACTGTAATGATCTCATGCAATACTCAGAGCCTCTGAACGTTTGTGATGTCAAGTTAACCTTAAATGATGTTCACAATAATATTTTTTCTTTCTCACAACATCACAACAAGGCAGTTCTCAGTGGGACTGATCTGTCTGTGCACAGTTAGGAGATTCATCACTCAGAGCAGTGGCTGCTTCCCTCTGTTTCCAGAAGAACTGCGCTGAGGTGTCCCTCCTAGTGTGAAGAGAAGGGGCCAGTCTAGCTGTGGGCCTCTCAGATATCTTCAGATGTTCCTCATAGATCCACTGGAGGAAAATATTAAACACTGGTTGCTTTGTTGTTTTTGTTGTTGTTGTTGTTGTTTTAAGAGGGAATTTTTGATAGGAAGTATGATAGGAGTATGAATAAATAAATAAATAAATAAAAGGCTACCAATCTTGGAAAAATCTTCAGATGTTGTCAGTGTAAGATTCTTGTGATCTTTGAGTGTGGTGAAGATCTGCATTACTCTGCTATCAAGACTGCAGAAACAAACTAAAGGTCAAAGCCAAAGCATAAATTTTCTTAATGGATCCATCTTTTACTCCAATTTTACTCTGTAAATTAGCTAATAAATATACTTGTAAATTCTCAGTAATTCATTATGTGCTCTTACAGTGCTATAAGGCTTCATGAAAACCTTGCTTCTTATACATAAAAACAATACCAAATGCCACTGGATGTTATATTAAATGTAAGACTCAGCTCGGCTGTAAGTACACGGACATGACAAGTATCTCCACAGGCTATACTAATTAATTTTGTTTTGGTTTTATTTATATTTTTCAATACCCTTCTGGTTTGCTTCCATTTGCTGCTGAGGTCACTGTGGGAAACAGGGTGGAAGCAACTACAGGATGATGTCTATGAAGATTTACCATTCATTAATAACTGCTGCTCCAGAATGGATTTGGAAATACTTTCTTTAATCTCCTGAGCTCCTGAGGGTCAGCTCCTTAAGCACCCTGAGCTCTGTTATTAATTAGTTCTTTTGCAACAAATTTTTTGCTCATTTTCAGACACTTATGACACCAGATCCTGTGTGCTGACAGAGGTAACATCTCCATTGCAAAAATAGGGAAATTCCTTGCTAATTGAGTGCTTTTCTCCAGATCTGATCTTCAGTATGGAGTTTCAGGGAAGAGAAAGCAAAGGTGATCTTATAGCAGTGTGGTTCGTTCTGGTCAATACAATACACCGGCTGGGAATGAACCTCTAAGAATTTCAACAAGGTAATAATTCCAGTGGGAATTTAAATGCAATAGCTGTCTTCATTAAAAATTAATAAATAGATAAAAATCAGTTCTTTCAATGAAGGTGAAGTCCTAAAAGTCATAGCAGAAGAAAACTCAGGATTCAGCAAGCTATCAGACAAAAGAGGAAGGTAAATGAAGAGTGGGAAGTAGAAAGGAGGAAAGGCAAAGGACTTGTGAGAAAGAAGTATTCCTTTGGTGTCTTACCAGAGTAGTGGTTTGGGTACAGCATTTTGCGTGTCCCCTAGAACTCCAGAATAAGAGAGTTCTACATTTCTGGCTTGATTTCTACCTCTTTGGTATTACTGCAAAGTTCCTCATGCACACTTTTCCCTGTATTATTACTAAACCGTTTTAGTAAATACTCAGGCGATGATTCTGAGAGTAGCATGCCTTCCTTCCGCAAAGCCAGCTGAAAGGTTTTACCATTCTTTGTATGCCATACCTTACAGAGGTGCTGGGAATGCTAGCACACCTGTAACTACTCCTTTGAGTCCTTCAAGCACCTTCTGATTTCATCTGGTAATTAAGGGAGATTTTAAAGGAAACTCACTGCACTTCAGGAGATGGTGTTATTGATTCAGTGGAGCCCTTTTCTCTGAGTCAATACTGAATGATATGCCCTAGTACATTTCTTGCACATGAGACCCCCAAACACAGCTTGATTACTTGTGGTCATCAATTATCCTGCAGTTAATTGCAAAAGCCTGAAGGTGTTTGCTCTGGAAGCTTGGGCAAACTTCAGTTTGCCTTCTGCACATCAGACATCTTGATTTTAATTGGACAGTTGTTGCTCCTGCTCCTAACCTGCTGTGCACTGCTGAAAAGCACTGGAGGATGGATTTCACTGTTAGCTGAGGGAATAGATACAGAGGCAGAGGAAGTGTATGTCAAACTGGAAGTACCCTCCAGGGTAAAGCTGGGGTCAAAGGATGCAGTTGACATGGTTTAATATTCAGGCTTACTAACTCAACTACCCCATTCCAGAAGTGTCCAGAGAAGCGTGATTCTCAATCAGGCTGCAGCAAGAAGAGAGATCATAATAGGGTTGCTTAATTAAGCTGCTGGGTAGTTATAGCAAGAGGAGCAGCTGTAATCCTTTAAAACCTACCGAGGAGAAACTGCAGTAGTGTGTGGCCCCTACACCCTGCCCAGCATCACTGCATCTCTCTCCGTTGGAGACAATCAGGTAACAGAAATACAAAATGAGTTTGAATTTAATTCCTCAGTTGTGAAATGCAGTGGGAAACTCTTGGGGATGAACAGCAGTTATTTTTTTAATTAATTACTACTGTTTGGATCAATTTCTGATCAGCATGGTTGGCTTTACTTTTCTGCAATGTGTTTAGCTTTTGAGAAAGATGTGCTTTTGAGATGTTGTTGTTCTTTTCAGTCTAAACGAGCCTGGCATGGCATTTCCTAAGGGGAAGGGCTGAGCATCTACTTCTTCTTATGACCAGGTTCAGAGATAAGCAAAGTCCAATCAGTTCCAGAACAGAAGGAGACAATATGCCAAAAATTTAGTGACTGCTTTTGGTATATTTGGGGATTCATTTCTGTTTTGAAGATAATTGTTATTTTAATTTCTTTGTCAATCTGCAAGCTACAAAGCAAAGCTTGTTTTCAGGACTAAAGTGACAGCATACTGTAATAAAACATAGCAAGATAGGAAGTAGTAATGAAACTGAGAGTTATAGTTTCTTAAATCTGATGTATCTGTTTCACCTGCTGAGCAGAATAAACTGGTACAGAATGGAAAGTGGAAGTGCAGTGAAGAGAGGGCTTGTCTTTATTCATATGGAAGCAGAAGTACAGTGTTGCAAGTGTTTTCACTGGTATTAATTCAGTTCAGATAAAATTCACCCTGTTCATCAACTAAGTAATCATGCTAATTGCTTTTCTGAGGTGTTAAATCCTCTAGAACTTTATGGGCCATGCTTATGTCTTGTGATGAGTGATTCTTACCATTGGTATTTTCCCAGTGCAGAGTTTTTACTGCATTCATACGGTTCCAACGCTTTATAGCTCTTAAAGCTGAATCCCACAGATCTTCAAAGGTATGGTCAAGAGGAGCACGTTCCTTAAGCTGGAAGGTGCATGACATAGACTCTTTCAGTGTCTTACCTGGCAATTTTAACCATGTTGTTTTCCATTCTAGAATTTCCTCATTTCCTCTGTTATTTATTTATTTTTTTTTTCAGAATTATACCTACACACAGTGACTTTTTTAAATGGTTATGTAATGAGGATGTAAACCATATGAAATTCAGGAAATAACATTTGCAATGCTAGCCTCATTTTAGTGCATTTTAATAGCATGCAACTGTGTAACTGGAGCTCAGCACTGAAATCAGTATCACTGTTATAATTTTTATTTTTTCACAGTCTTTGAAGGTTATGGTGAAAGGAGAATTCAAATCATTTAATGGAGATCTTGTACCTAAATGATTTTCAGTGCACCTTTGGTCAACACAGGTTGCATCATTTATACTATTGCCTGCATAAGACTGGTATTCCTTTAGAGTAGTCACTGTAGAAATGTTGAGTTATATCCTCATCATATTGTAATTCCAAAGATAGTGCCATCATGAACAGGGGCTTGGTGTGGATGATCTCCACAGATCCATTTTAACCTGTTTTATGATTCTAATCCCCTGTTTTTTGTTAACTTGCCCCATATAGAAGAATACCATCTGTGGAAACCCACTGCTCGAGGTAGTTTGCATTATGAACAGGGAAGACAATCTAAAAGGGTGAGGAAAAAGGATGTAACATAGGAACACAAGGTGCAATGCAAAAGACTGGCAATATCATACCAATTTCCTAATTTCTTTTCAACTAGGTAATTCTCATGACAACACTGCCATCAGCACAGTGTATTCAGGAGGATAATTGTAGGAACAACAGTGCATGGTGTTTTATTGTACTGTGGAAGAAATAATACTTTGCCCTTTCCTCATAAACCATAGTGTAATGTTGAACAGCTGACTCCTTAAAATGTGCGCACAGCTATTTCTCAGCTTGAGAGCAAGGATAAGGTGAAACACTTGTGCTCTTTCTTCTAAGTGTGCTGGTGCAACCCGAGTTAGTTCTCAGTGGTGTGAGAACCGGTTTGTAGCTGTTGTGGATCTTGCTGTGCTTCCATCCTTATTATCTGTGAGTTCCTTGGTGTGAAGTGTCTTCAATTCATCGCCACTCCCAATGGCTTTTGAACCTTTATGTACCTCAATAAGTGCTCTTTGGACTGGACTTGCTAATAGAAATTGGATTTCCAGCTCATTCCATTTTCTGTTCTCTACAAAAGCCAACACAAGCATAGCAGATAGACTGGAACTGCAGTAATATGCCTTCAGTTGTCACCCAAAGAAATAGGAAAAAAATTTTTCGTAAACTCTTTGAATCAGAACTGCAGGCACGTCTTTATTTAGTAGGACAGAATCTGCATAGGCTTTGCCCAATGTTTAGGTTTTCAGATAAAGAAATGTGAGACTAAATATGAATACAAATGTCATGTATGTACATTTTCACTTCCATTAAAGCAATTTTACTTAGAGATTTAAGTGCTGCCATTCAGTGGTTTGTATGCAAACTGTGGCTTTGAGCACAAATGACTGAATCTGAGAGGCAACATCCAGCCTACAGTCACTTACCAAGGTTAATTGAGTGCAGTATCAATAACTTACAGACTAGATGTGCAGGGGAGGGGTGGCCTGCAGTGTATTTAGTAGTTATGAAATCTTAATAATTTAAAGGTTAAAAAATTGTGTTCTTATAAAAAGAGAAAATAGTAATGCAGATTTTGGTAGAATGACCTTTACCTAAGTGACGTGCTGTGAGTCTTGCTTTAGATGCAAACACATTGTTAGTGCTGTGCAAAACCAAACCTCACTGTCTTTAGCTGGAGGTAAGAGTGCTCTGCCAGCTCCACCTTCTATCTTCTCCAGCATTAGCTATTGTGTAGGCCTGCTTCTATATCCACAGCCATATTCTCCATCTTCAGTCTCCTTGCCACTTACCCTTGAGTAGCATTGTGAAGTATTTTTTATACTCCATCAACTTCAGAAAATATCTTCTGTGCAGTATTTCCCCAGGATCTTCATCTCCACAATGATTGCTTTTTTCTTCTTATTAAATTAGAGCTAAGAATACCTTTGTCCAGAATTTTGAACCCAAGGGCTTGAACTGAGGTGCCAAAGCCTCACAGGTGAGCATACTTTAAAAAGGGCTTTGCATTTAATGTTGCTAAGCACAGACTCCAGTGGGAGCTGTAAGCAGTCAGATTCTGAGATGTTCTGGTTCTAGCTGGAATTATAACCAGAAGTGAAGAAGCTTCATGTGAGGCCAGATTGCACTTTAAGAGGTTGCCGTGTAGTCTTTCCATGAAAATCTGTAAATGATATGAAGGCTACTGCTAATGTTTGAGAAATGCCAGAAATGCCTGGACTCCAGCTTGAGCTGATACCTGCTCATGGCAGCTCCTTGTCACCAACATGCGCACACAGTATGTGCCTATCCTCCAAGAGCATGCAGGCCAATGCACTCACAGTTGCTTAGACTTGTATTTGCTCAGGAAAACACAACACATGTATCAGCTGAAAAATGCTTGTGGGACCTCTGCTTCTCCATTCAGGCGTACTGCAAATGAACATATTTCATTTATAATCAGATCCCTGGAGATACAAATGCTCAAACATACTTTTGCTTGGATGTGTTCAGGCTTGCATGCAGAGTGCCTGCTTGTGTCCAAGGGTCGGAAAGGCAGCTCACAGCCTGCTGCCTTCACCCCAACATGCCTGTAATCCCTTTTGCTCACACTCATACAATCATCATGGGACCCCTGTCCCATATCTACATGGTTTTTAAGCACCTTCTACCCTTTTCTTGACCACCTTAACACATTCTTGAACACATACAGTCTGCTGTGTGTCGTGGCAAATAATTTTAATCTTTCTTCCCATTCTGCTCGAAATGCAAATGTTGATAGCACATCAAGATTAGAAGTAAATGTAGCAGAATGACTTCAGTCAACCTCAAATGTCGGATGACTCATTCACACCCTTTGCACAGTGTTCCCTGTTCGCCACATGCGATCTACTGAGCAGTCTGGCAGCTGCATGGCTCCCTACCACAGAGCAGCATTGATCGCTTGTTCTCTGGAGGAGTGGGGCTGCAACTACCTCTGCAGAGCGTGCAGAGGTCGTGCAGTGAGTTCCCATCAGGCTCATTGCTGTGAAAGCTCCCAGGCTGTAGGAGTGGGAAACGTAGGATGTCAGCCCTGATCTACCTATAGGAGCACGGTGTTTAATGAAGCCTTGGTCTGTGCATTAGTTCAGGATGAGATATTGCTACATGAGGCTTGGGTATTTTTGCTCCAGATGTTGAGAACCAGTCCCGAATTGATAGAACTTTATATTTATTTATATTATTTATTTATTTTATTTATATTAACAAACAAGTTGCTTCTACTTGAGAGTAAAAGTGTTTAACACATTAAATCATTCAGAAACCACTGCTGCACAAAAAAATGCATAGACAAGCATGAAATATGTTCTGCACTTCCCCTTAAAATTGTATGATTTCTGTTCAGAGACAAACCCCAGGAGTAGTAACAAGCTGGCATTCACATTTACCTTATAATCAGAAGAAAAATTGGACTGACTGTTGGAGTTGCATCTTTAAATGTACAAATTATTGCAATTGATTGCTTTTAAAATCCTTTCGAAAGCATTCCCAAGAGCAGATGCACACGGGCTGACTTTAATTTATAGACAGGCTGTTTTGTAGCACTTAGGCCTTGTAAAAGAACTGCTGTGTTTAAACAGAAGTTGAGCCATGAAGATCCATTAAGCAGAAAAAAAAAAAAAAAAAAAAAAAAAAAAAAAAAAACCAGCTAATGCAGCACTGAGACTCAGCATGTAAATATGCAGTAGTGACATTATGCAATGAGCATACCACGGGAGTATTAATTGTACCACATGGCTGATACCTCTCATAGCATTTTAATTTCTCTGTCCTTGCTTAAACGTGAAACTTTTAATAGAAAGCTTATCAGCTCTTTTTCTCAGAACAAATGTGGCTATGAACTGGAATTATGTGCAACGTGGCCAAGATAAGAGGAACCTAATGATCAGATTTCCAATGTTTGTTTTTAGATTATCATAGATAAATGTATGTTGAAATCAATAGCATGTTCTTTTTTTTTTTTTTTTTTTAAGCACGAGAGAAGAAGAAAAATGTATCTTAAAAAAAAAAAAAACTGAAACAAACTTTGTGTAGGAAACAACTTGCACAGCCACGTTCAATTTTGTACAAAGGTAACTCTATGATGCCACTTCTTCCTACTGATTTAACTTTAGTACTACTTTTGTGCAAAGGTCTATTGGCACACAATGTAATTTTAGTGGTGGTGCTGCAAATTCTGCACAATTGTCCATGCTGCCAGGAGGAATTTACGCGCACACGCGCACACACACACACACACACACACACACACACACACACACACAATGCCTCACTGATCTCACTCTTCTTCCATCCTATTTTACACAAAATTCCATCAGCTGGCACAGGCAGAGGAACATGCATGCTGACTGGAAATGTAATTCTATTTACCAACATTATAGCTCACAGGTTTTCATACTGTTTTGTTCTCATATCCCACTCAAACAGGATATCAAACCCAATGTAAGAGTAAAAACTATTTTTACCAGATTGGACTCTTAACTCAGTGACATCTCTAGACTGCGCTGTGCTCAGAAAGAAAGACCTGATCTCCTTTTGTTGTGTCCTTCATCACTTACACATGCAGAGCGGAGTTTGTTGTTTGTTGTGGAAATGAACCAAAGGCATAGGGTGAATTTACTCCTATCTTGGCATTTACAGACTTTTTTTTTTCCTGCGTTTCCATTTCATGTTGTGAAATGATTGATCCAAAGGGATACACATCAGTGTGTATTCACATGCAAGAATATCAGCAGACGGGCTCTTTGCTGAAGTACGAAAGCTTAGACTTACAGAGCAGTGACTGGATGCTGCCATGCATTTTTGAAATCTTTCTCACTGTCAAAGCTGGAGCTAATTAATCTTAAGTATTCTTCACTCATATTTAGATACCTAAATACAAGGAAAGCACCTCTGAATATCTGAGTTGAACTATAGGTGGTTTTACTGTCTGTGGGGGTTCGTTGGTTTTAATCTACACGCGTAGTGGCAGATTCTTGATTTTGTTCTGACTCCTTTGCTCTGGGAGCATCTTTTGAAATACTGCGCCACTCCTCAACGTGGTCTCTTGTATAATCTAATTGAGAAATCTGATTGTCAGCATGAAGTGCTTTGCAGACCTCTGACACCAGTGGCAGTAGGATAGTGAGAGCTCTGAAAAGAAGCAGTGTGTCACCAACTTGTTGCTGCTCATAGGAGGCTTCCCTGGAGCTGCTCACAGTTGATGTGAGTCAGAGCAGCTTTGACAGTGCTTGTAATTAAGACCAGTTTTCTGATGAGGAGTTCCAGAATTTCACAGAGCCCAAGTATGGTCTGATGCCCTCTCGATCCCTTTCTATTGCATTATTTTAAGAAGAATAGATTTGCATGATAGATAAAGATATAAGTGGGATACACAAAAGAAGATGTCCATACACGTATAAGGACTGTAGAACAAATTCAGAAGTGTGTTTACTTGCACTTGTTGTGATCTATATGCATTCATTCTGAGGGGTGTAGACAGCCAGATAAACGTGAGCCAGCAGTGTGCCCAGGTGGCTGAGAAGGCCAACAGCATCATGGCTTGTATCAGCAACAGTGCAGCCAGCAGGAGCAGGGAGGTGACCGTCCCTCTGTACTCAGTTCTGGTGAGACCACACCTTGAGTGCTGTGCTCAGTTCTGTTCTGGGCTCCTCACAGCAAGAAAGACGTGGAGACCCTGAAAAGTGTCTAGATAAGGGCAGTGGAGCTGTGAGGGGTCTCGAGCACAAGTCTGATGGGGAGCGGCTGAGGGAGCTGGGGCTGCTCAGTCTGGAGAAGAGGAGCTCAGGGGAGATCTTATTGCTCTCTGCAGCAACCAGAAAGGAGGTTGTGGTGAGGTGGGAATCAACCTCTTCTTCCAGGTAACAGCGATAGGATGAGAGGGAATGGCCTCAAATCGCTCCAGAGGAGGTTCAGGTTGGATATGAGGAAAGATTTTAACTCATAAAAAGCGGTTCTGCAGTGGCACAGGCTGCCCAGGGAGGTGGTGGAGTCACTGTTCCTGGGGTATTTCAAAATCATATGGATGTGGTTCTGAGGACATGGTCAGTGGGCATGGTGGGGATGAGCTGGAGGATTGACTTTGTGATCTAAGAGGCCTTTTCCAGCCTTAACATTCTATGTCATCCTGCAGTGTGCCTCCAATAGAAGTGTAAAGTTGGCAAATGCACCACATAAAACTACTGATATATTGATATATGGTTGTCTTAAATTCTGCAAGTCCACAAAGTGCAAGCTCTACCCGTACCAAAAAGCAGATCCCTCACATGCATATGCACGCAGTGAGAGCGTGATTGTTATTCTGATAACCACCTTTTTGCAGTAAAATACGTATCAGCCAGTAACGACACTTACCAAGAAAAGATGAGAGAAATTGAGAGGCAGTTAGCTAGATAAGGTATGAGGGGGGTTTAAAAAATAGCATAGAAGGAAGTGACTACATTTTTCATGCTTCAGGTGTTTGTCTGGAAGGCTTGAGAAGGAGCTGCTCAACAATTGTGCCAAAAGAGACCATTTGAAGCAGCTTCCCATCAGGTGGCATTCCTCAAGTGTCTGCTCTTTAGGAGCAGGCAGGGAGAATTCATTCTGTGGGAAGCAGTTAATGGAGCTGCATTACAGACCCCTTATCACTCTGTCTGATAGAGAGACAGCAGGTTCACTTTGGCAGCTTCAGAGCCCTGATCAGTTCAGATTAAGGGCACATTGTCTGTCTGGCTTAATCAAGCGTGTTTAGGTATATTTATCATGATTAAAGGGTGTAGCACAGGGAGGGGGGAGAAATAAATAGTGAATGTACTGTTCTCTAGCTTCAAATGGAGGCTTGCCAAATCCCACAGAGTCACTAGGTGCTCATCAAAGGGAGAATTTAAATCCTGGGAAGGAATGTTTTGTTGAGCGCTCCAGTGCTGGGTTCAAATCACCAAAGAAAAGGGTTATTTCTTTCTGTCTTTTTTCTCTTCTTTCTTTCTTCCTTTTACTGCTTGCATGCAGCAAAGAAGCAAATCAGCAGCTCATGCGGCTCATGTTGATTTTGCCTGACACACATGCAGCCCCTGCTTAGCTTACCTGTAGCTGGAATTCAAATGTGATAACAAAATCAACTGTCATCATAAAGGCCTTGGTGTCTGGCTCCCCTAGTTTTGTCAGATTTATATTTCATGGAAGCACAGGGAATGGCTGCAACAGCTTTTAGGGCATTGCTAATTGTTACTGTTCAGAAAGCAAGATGATAAGTTGTAGTCTGGGAAGAGGCTCCTTCTATCGGTAGCAGTGTTTCTCTCTGTCTTCATTTGACAGGTTTTGTTTTTTTTATTTGAACACATAGAATTAGTTCTGTGTATTACTAATTTTGACATGATAAATTTGCTGCTGTGATAATGTGGTGTAGTTTGTAGATGATGATGGAAACCAGCTGCTTGACTCAAGGTGAAGCTGAAAGAGGTGGTGTTGGCTCCCAAAAGAGCAGTAAGAAGGAGAAAGCTTTCTTAGACCTCTTGATGCTGAGGATGATCAGAAACAAGTTCTGCCAGGGGAGAGCTTCAGAGCAGAGCTCAGGGTGCAGAGTGTATGGGTTCCAGCCCTCGATCGCTGGCCCTCTATATCTCTTAGCTGAGATCAGTGTAGGCAGGCTTGGGAAACATGCTGTTATGATGAGTGTATTTCTGCACATCTTTTCCTGTGGTCTCCAAACTTCTTTGGGCGTGCATATTCATTCATGTTTTCCAAAGAAGGTGCAAATTGATATGAGGTGAACAGAGGCTTCCTTGGTATCTTCACTAACATGATGTGTAGAAACTTAGTGGGCATGGCAGCCATGAGTTAATGGCTGGTCTAGATGATCTCAGTGGTCTTTTCCAACATTTATGATTGTTATAAGGCTGAAAACCTCTGAGGCAGGAACTACACAGCACAGCAGGCAAGCTGTGTCCTCAAAGCAGATGTAAGCACAGCAGCTGTAAGGCTGTTGCTTCTGTCTCAACCCTTGCACAGCAATGAAGCAGTTAAAAGAAATCCATGGAAATCCAGGAGAATTGTTTGGCAGTAAAGAAAAGAGGTCAGAACTTCCATTTGTCTGTCATAATCTGCTACTTTCTCCTCTGCTAATCCAGTCACTTCTGGGACAGTTCAGTTCTTGAGATATTAATTGCTGTCAAGATGATGATCTGAGATGTCATGAGCATGGTTCAGTATAATCGCTGTACAAATACAGAAGGTGGAGAACCTCTCTGATTCTGTACAAAAAGCTACTAGTGAGACTCAAAGAATTCAGTAATCGGGAGGTATGGGCTGGGGAAAACAGAAGATAAAGTTAGCGCGTTTGGAGGGATTTGAAGAAAATATTTAATCTCATCAAGTTTGACAGTGCTCGTTTAGGACATAAAAGCAAAGGATCATAGCAACATATTCCCAATGAAAAATCTCTCAGAAGTGCAGTGATACTCATCAGCCAGAATGGTAGGAGGTATCTTTGGGGATGAATTAACAGGATGATGGGAAGGCTTGCTTGAATCAACGAGCAAAACAGCACCACTGTTCAGGATGAAAGCCGCATCTCTCTGCAATAAGTGGTGCTATGTTAATGGTACCAGGCAGTTAAGGTTGTACACTCTCCCAGTGCACGTGGAACAGAGGGAGCTGCCTGAAATTCCTGTGATGTGAACAAACAAGGCTGTTGCAGTTTGAGCAACAAGATTTCAAGAAAATCTTTATTAACAGGAGAGAAAGCAAACTGGGACAGAGCACTGCCCAGATCAGTTCGTGGAGCTCTGCAGAAAAGCTTTTATAGCACTGCCACTCCTGTGCACTCAGTCCTGGAAAAAATAACTGCCCGCTAATGACCTGTCACTGTGGACAGCCTGAGCAGCTGTTCGCAGAAAGCAAAGCGGTGAGAGAGGATGGATTGCTGTGTGTGGAGCACATCTGAGTGTGGGACAAGAATAGATGGGAGATGGGGTAAGAACAGACAGCTTCCATTCATAACATTCAGCTTTATGTGGATTTACAGCCCTGATGCTCCTGAATCCACAGATGCTGAGTTATTACTTAGAACAAAATATAGCAATTGAAATTTCCCTTGTTTCCACACTCCAACTTCAGTTTCCCTTGCTGGCAATGATACTTTCTAGAGAAAAAATGAATTAGGAGCATGGACAAGTAGTGTAATTTGAGGACAAACAAAACATAGTCACTTCATCTATCTTGTATTATTAACCTGAACAATTTGGAGTGGGCAAAATGTTTGACTCATACCTTTTTTTTTTTTTTTTTTTTTTTTTTTTTTCTGGCAGCCCCCATGCTTCCCAGATAGAAATTAAAGTGAATAAAAAGCCTTGGAAAAAGTTTTTTCTTGAAATTCCCAGCTCAGAATGAAATGGCAAAAAATTTTGTAAAGAGTTGACACATGGGCAGGTTTCAGGCATGTTTGCAGACACAATTATTTTGAGTCATTTGCTTAAGCATAAAACCAGGTGTGAGTTTATTGGAAACTTTTTAAGTCACAGAACCATTCAAGCTGGAAAAGATGTCTAAGATCACCTGGCTCAACCATCAGCCCATCCCCACTGTGCCCACTGATCATGTCCCTCAGTGCCACATCCACACAGTTCTGGAACACCTCCAGGGAGGGTGACTGCACCACCTCCCTGTGCAGCCTGTGCCACTGCAGCACCACTCCTTCAGAGATAAAATTTTTCCTCATATTCAACCTGAACCTCCTCTGGTACAGTGTGAGGCCATCACCTCTCATTGCTGTTACCTAGGAGAAGATGTTGATCCCTATCTCACTGCATTCTCCTTTCTGGTTGCTGCAGAGAGTGATAAGGTCTCCCCTGAGCTCCTCTTCTCCAGTCTATTGAGGTTTTCCCAAACTGTACCATGGCCATGGTTCAGCTATCCCATCTCTGTGCCGGTAGATGTTCCACCTACTGCAGATTGCTTACATCATCCTCAGGTTGTGGAATAATCTGTGTGCTTGGATTGGGCTTTATTCAGTTGCCTGTGGAAAAGTTAAATCTATAAGCTTTTCCACGACATTTGTTACTGTTATTTGTGTCTGGGGTGCTTCTTTGGCACATCTGTGCTGCATGGTGAAGAGGTTAACGTGCTGCTGTAACAGTGACAGGGGAGGAATGTGTAAAAGTAGAAAAAGTAAGAAAAGAGAGTAATTTCTTACCCTCTCTTATTTCCTATCCTTTCTTCTTGCTAGGGGCCTGCTGCTGTTCAGTAGAGAAAGCCATGTCTGGTAGGGTTTGACATTAAATATGTTCAGTATTTTCATGTAACCATTCTGGACACCTTGCAGGAAGGCAAGCTGTGTGTGATGACAGTGCAAGGCAGCAGGCATGAGTGACAGCTCACAGCAGCTCTCTTCCTGGGGGGCCCATTAGATCACATCATGCTAAAAACAGAGGAAATAGGTTGTTATAATGTGTAATGTAATGAAATCTGTCAGGCCATTCACAGAGCATGAAAATAAATACAGCTTAGATCCAGAAAGACTGTAGGGATTGGCATCCCACCCGATATGTACAGAAGCTTTAATTCCTAATGTGCACAGTGATAGCCATGTGTAAAACTTTTTGGAACATGTTTAGCTGGCTGCTAAACACTTCTTATGGTGCCTTGCTTTCCTCACCTGCGTATTTCTTTCAACAAAATACATTGGGAATTATCCTCTTCAGAGATTATTAACATTCCTTCTACCCCTTACTGGTTTGAGCATGTCATTTACAGCCCACTTTTTTCACTATCAGCTCTTCCAGGAATGTTATTCCTCCCCCAAAGGGCAATGGGACAGCCCCGTCTGCTGCTGGATTGATTGCCTTTGGCTAGCCCAGCGTTGTGATTTCCCTGAAGTGCTAGGGCTTGTATGAAAGGATGGACCCCATTAGGTTACAGTTCCACACAGACACGGTGCTGCACTCAGCAACAGTTTGGGGAAGAAGAACAGGGCAAAATCTCAGCACTCTTGACACTGAGCTCCTCTGAAGAAAAACAAAAGAGGAACATTTTCTCCTTTCCTGTTCAATGATTTTTGTTACTTTCTACAATGCTTTTGCATTTACTCCTCTGTCAACGTTTTTCCTAGGATGAAGGATTCCAATCTGTTTTACGTGGTCCTTTGTTTTTCAGAAGTTACCCATTCCCTTGGTCATCCTTAGTAACTTACTCTATTTTGACATACTACTAACTCTGTTCTTGAGGTGGAGAGCGGAAAACTGCCGAATTTGAGTTGCAAATATTCAAAGAGGTGTCCCGGGGTGCCCTGTGGATTTGGACAGTGACATAATGCTGTTATGTTCTTTGTGGCTTTGCTGATATTTCCAAACCCACCTTTCCGACTTCCACTGAGCTGACGCTTTGATAGAACTGCCAGGAACTCGAATATATCTTTCCTAAGTAGTAGTAGCTAATTTTAAGTTTATCAACGTGCTCATATAGTTAAGGCAGTTTATTCCAATGTCCATTACTTTGCAGTCATGAGTGTTGAGATTTGTCTTCCATTTTACCAGTATTTTGAAACCCATCTGCAAGTCTTCGTGATCAGGTTTAATTTGTATTACCGTGATTTATTTTTTTTTTCTCATCAGTAAGCTTTGTCACTTCATTTTTTCCAGAACATTTATGAATATGTTGAACTGTTAATTCATTCCCTAATTTTTATTCAGTTGTTAATCCTCTGTAGGAACTTTCCTCTTCTTGGAGAGCTTAGGAGGCAGGCTTTTAAAGTCTCTTCAGTAAGAGACTTCATCAAAAAGGGTTTAGAAATGAATGCATGTTACATCAAATGATCACCTGCACCCACGTGGTCATCATCTCCTTCACAGAACTGCATCAGATTTGCACAGTAGCACTTCCTTCTGCAAAAACTACAAGGTGCAATCTCTGTCATTTCTCTCTTCCTGGTAATTTTTTCTTCATTATGGTTTCAGTGTATTAATTTCAAGCACACATGAGATAGACCTCCTGCGCTTTGCACCCTCTCAGATCACTTTTAAAATGGTTGGCATTGTGTTTGCTGCTTTTTGCCCTAATATGGAGGCTGGGTCAAGTCCTACATTGTATGCCACAGCTTAATTGCTCAACCTTTACTATTTCATGCTCAGTTTAATTTTCAGTCAAGATTTCTAAAATATTGAGTCCCTGAATTTCCTCCTGTTCATTTGCTGATTTGTCCTAAAACCACTTCTTCCAATTCTTCAGCCAGAGACGGTTCCCCTAGCTTTTCTCCACAAAGAAATCCCCAATGTGGGAAACAGCTAACATCCCTTTGGAAGATGCACAGATGCCGAGAATTCACTTAGCTTTTATGCCTCATCCTTATCTTCTTTCAGCACTCTTTACATCTCAATCATCCGTCAGTCTTACAGACACTCTGGCAGGCTTCCTGCTCCTGTTGTCTTTGAAAATAATTTTATTACATGTTTTTATGTCTTTAGCTACTTGTTCCTTGAGATATGCTTTTCAGCGGACTTGTTATGGTTTCTCATTTAACTCACCGATCTATGCTCTTTTGTGTTTTCTATGTTTGGGTAGAACTCACGCTTTTTGAGGGACCATACCCTCCATTATTTGGCTGTTAAACAAGGATGGGCTGAGGCAGCGGCAGCAAACTGACAGTGCCACTAAAAGCACGTGTCATAACGTGTATTTCCAACTTTTGGGATTGAAAATGGTCCATGCCCCACTCTGTCCTGTGATGGGCACTGTTTCAGTGCCTCCACCTCTGTCCTCCATGCTGACTCCTGACCATGCTTGTCCGCACACGTGGACCCATTACTGCTGTGGCACTGTCACTGCAGGGAGGAGCCTGTATGGGCTGAGCTCTCCTTCCCTTCCTTTCCTCTAGACAGCAACGCACCTCCTGCTTTCTAGAAAAGTGACAGAGGAGAAGAGAACTGCTTAAAAAGGTATGAGGCAAGCACAGCTCTGAGGCCTAGGAGGTGAAGCTGAGTGGGAAAAGCTCTAGGGAGGGAGGTGGGATCTTAGAGGGAAAAGTAAAGCACTGCAGGGCCGGGGAAGAGCATGGGGACCCTGTGTCATGTTGGGCGGCTTCCATAGCAGAGCAGTGCTTGTGCAGGATAAATCCCTGTACCTATGCCGCATCCAACCAGCTGGGAGCTGCAGGAGGAGGTGGGGCAGACAGGAGCTGCTTTCCCCAGCCCAGGTCCTTGCACAGGCAAAGATTCATGACATTATATACTCACAGCATTGTGCAGCATGGTACTCTCCAGTGCTGCTTGTGCACAGCATCTCATGGTGCTGCCCTGCTCTACTCTGTGTGCTGGGAGCAGTGCAAGAGGCCCAGGTTTTCCCAGGATGACCAAGAGCTGTCCTCACCTGGGGTGGTCCTTACTAACTGCTGATGGTTGTAGAGCCCTAAAAGCGTTTTCTTTCTCTGGATCCCATTCTTAGGAGGTTTATTTTGTCAGAGCATTGTACAAGGGCTCAGCCCAGAGCCCCGTGTTCCTTTGGATGGCAGCACAGCCAAGACTGAAACATACAGCACTGAGTGCTTTAGCAGCCCTTATAAATTTTACCCTCTTATCACTGACAGTCAGCGGAGCCGCGCCGTTAACTCAGTAGCAAGAGGCTTGTGTTTTTGGAACGTAATATTCCCATGCCACTTGTATGTGGCTTAGCTGGTGACAACAAAGCCTTTATCTATCACAGCTCTTCTAGATAACGGGTCCCTTCGCCATTGTTTCTGCTGAAATGTCATCGGGAGTTTCTGTACAGATGTTCAGGGTTGAATTCTGTCCCTGGTTGCTCATCAGTCCGATAGGTTGTTCTTGTGGAGCAGAACAAAGATGCAGCAGCTTGCGCTGTGTCTGTCAGCACGAATCCTTGCTGGATGGAGCTGCCTGCTAGAGGTCTGCGTGCTACAGGCAGGGAAATCAAGATTCTGTTCATATGGCTGCTTAAGCAGCCACTTTGTAGGCCACGATGCTTTCTTCTGTGATGTTAATATGTGAGATTGAGTAGGGGTGAACCTGAGCCATCCCAGGGTGATAAACTTCATAGGAGGTGACCTTCCCTGGCATCATTATTACTGAATTTTCATCCAACTTGGTGTAGGGGAACGATGTTAAACTCTTTGGGATGCTGCTGTTAGATTACACTGCTTGCTGACAAGATTTAGGACTCAGCTCTTTTGATCAACAGAGAAAGGCTGATGTTCTTGCTCAGGGAATGGCATTCTGCCAAACTGAAATGCCTTCCTCATGCTCTCACAGCCGGGCTGCTTTTCTCTTCTCCCTTGATGAACCTTCTGCAGTGTCAGTCCCACAGAACAGCGGTGGCCCTGTGTCCCTTGGATCTGCCTCGTTAGAGTGGGGAACTGCAGAGAAAATTCATCTCCAAGCAGGGAACCGGCACAAAATGGAGGTACCTGTCAACCTATACTCAGAACTGACAAATCCTCCTTTAAACGTCACAGAGGCTTCATGCTAAACCCTGCACAAAGGTGATTTTTTTCCCTCAGAACATTATGCACAGTCTAAAATTGTCCTTGGTTACTTGAAAGCTCAAAGGAGTTGCACCAGGCAGTTAAAAGCAGAATCTGACTGCCTGCAAACTACAGTGCTGTCCTTTGGGATAAAAGGTGCTTGAAAAATCGAAGTTCTGACAATCACCCTCCAAAATCTCATCTCGGTGTGTGTCATGGGGTGGTGCTCAAAGTTGCACACATGAAGAGAGGGTAAGAAAGGGCCCCTGGAGGGGAGTTTTCATGAGGGCTCCGCACTGACCCGCTCATCCTCGAGTTACAGATGGAGGGAGGAATGGGATCAGAAAAACAGAGCTGGTTTGAAGTTCAGGTGATGAAAAGTGGTAGGCTGCCGTTCAAAGGCAGGATTATGGGCTAGTGCTGCTTTAGTAGTTGGTGGGGAAGAGCTTAAGGCCACAGCATTGCTGATTTATCAACACAGCCAACACTGTGCATGGTATTTGAGTCGCTTCTAAATCCAGCCGCTGGCAATGAAAAGCACATTTAATCCATGTGTTAGATTGTTTGAAGAGGTATCTGTCTCCTGGTCTCTCTCCATGGTTGTGATTGCTGAAACTGAAAATGAGGTGAGAGAGGAGATTTTAACCGTTTCACAAAAACTTCTCCTTTTGAGAGGGTCACGTCTCCAGTGGCATCTTTGACACCTGAGAGATTGCAAAATGAAAGGCTCTCCCCCTTCCTGCTCCCTGCGGAGAGAAGCCCTGCTGCCTATCCTGTGACTAAGGAGCAAAAATCAAAGACAGGATTTGTATTTATACAGTTTATTGTTTTGAACTGATTTGGGGTTTGGGTTTTTTTTTTCGTTTGTTCTCTTTGATTTCTTTTTTCATTTGTCTTGCTTTGCTTTGTGTTTTGTTTTGTTGTTCTGGTGGGCTTGTTTGTTTGTTTGTTTGTTTTGTTTGTTTGTTTCTTGAGACGAGATTAATGCTCTACATTAGGAGTTCCAGGATTCATTTGCTCTGTTGGCTCTGATCCCCACCACCATACATAAAATACTGAAATACATCCCTCACTAAAGTAATTTCCTTGGTCTTTTTCTTATGTACTCTGCCATGAAAGGGTATTATTGTTTATCTAGTTGTCCCAATGGTTAATTCCCCTCCTATTTTATACCCTTATGCTCTATCAGCAAGCATGGCCGTGGGAAGTTACAAACTGAAGTGCAAAGAATGTCAACTGTAAGAACGGAGGACAGTCTTCAGATCAGGTCTGAGTTGCACCCACAGAGCTGCACCTGGAATAAGAGAAGGGTAATTAGACAGCAAACTTGAGCTATATTTGCAGCTCTGATACACACACAGCAAATAAGTGAGAATTAAAGAGCATCAGTAAGTGGACGGAGAGAAAGTGGGGTGAAAAGTGGTGGAGGCTGCTCAAAAATGAGAATAAAGTACATTGGTAAAACACAGGATGTTACAGGTCAGTATGGATGTATTGGACAAAACTTCAGGGCTCTGGGTAGGAATAGCAGGCAGGTGTCAGGTCACAACAGCTATGTGTTGTGCTACCCGGGAGCCCCAGCTACGGAACAAGTCACACTGCTATAGCATGAGTTGATGCTCAACAGGCAGAGTTGCCTGTGGACTGCTGATCAATCTGCCCTGGTGCTGCATAGCTCCACTCAGTCATATGAATACCAATTCGCTTACAATGAGCAGCATGGAATGAGAGTATGAACAGAATCCAAGAGAAAGCAAGTGAAGGTCTTTCTTCTAGTTCGAAATGAGACGTAGAAGAGTGTTTTTGCTGGCAAGGCAGGCATCACTCAGGTGAAGAGTTGGTCTCTGTGGTTCCCTGGAACCCAGCCTTGGTGTTGTTCTGTTGATGCCTGCCACCAGCTCAGTCAGCAGTGGTGGTACTGATAATCCAGTGACCCCAAAGGCTTGTGGCTGATTCCCAGCTGGACTGACTATGCTGACCAAATCTGTTATTTTTCCTCTGAAACTGTATGCCTTTCCAGACTGATGTTTTTCCTTTTGAATTCTTGAACTGCTGTTGTTGCCATCTCAATGGCTCTATCTGTAATTTTCACCCTTCCAATCTCTCTATGTATTTTCTCCTAGATCTTATTAAGCAGTTTGATTCAGTTACACAGTAGTGCCTGGATTACTGGTAAACAGGCAGTTAAATCCATGGATTATGTGTCAAAGGGAAGCTTACAGCAGGGGTTAGAGTAGCCCATTAATTTAAAAGTGACAGAATTTTGGAGCTCACTCAGCACATTCTTTGTGAGGGAATCTCATCTCAGTTGTAATAGGGCACTCAAGAAACAGTGCCCTAACTTAAGTTGTTGGTGCTGTTTCTTTTTCGGGCTCTCTGGTTAGGAATATAATGGATCAGGCAAGTTGGCACTTCTCCAGCCTTAAAGTTGGGTGATTTTGTGGGAAGTGAAGCTAGGTGAAGCATTTGGCTTCAGAATCATTGTTTTCAGATGAACCTAGTTCAGTAACTGATGTTACTTCTGTACTGGAGCTGTCTGATGGTCCTCACAAGCTGGGCTGTTAGAACATCTCACAGCAGAGCCTTTGCTTAATGTGGCACTGCCTCACTCTTTGTCTTCTCAGTGGCAGCATCGCTGCTGGGCTGCAGGGAGCACGAGCCAGCCATGGGAAACAAGTAACTCCCTTGATCATAGAAATGGACCTGCTGGGGTACATCTGAGTTGCATGTGCAGGAAGTGGTGAAGAAGCAAAGCTCATGTTGTGACTTCCCGTGCCACATGTGCTCTGCTGATGAAAAGCAGGCTTTGGTTTGCAGGCTATCTGGTACATTTCAGGCTCCTGAGTTATGAACACAGAGGAAGGGTAAGTTCATGCCTTAAATTTGTCAGTGCTACAGTTTCACACTCTGTCAGCTTCAAAACAGGGGCTACAGTCTTTCTGCAAACAGTTTTTCCTAGCTGTTAGTTGTGGTTACCCATGCAAAGCCATCACAGAGAAAAGCCTCTTTCAACCTTCAGAACTGTGGCCCCTGTCCAAGAAAAAAATATACTTATTGCAAGCTCTTCATTTAGTCCACAATTTGCCTCCCTCTTGAGATAAGGAGTAAGCGATTGCAGAGGGGAAATACATTCTTCTATTGCATGACAGAATCATTTGCTTAACTGGGAACTGTGTCAGAGTGGTCCTTAGTCTACACAGAAGAAGGTTTTTTTGCTACCAGGATGGTATTTGGGCGACGTGTGCGGACTTTTCCATGAAATTTCTGCAGAGAAAGAGATCTGTTGGAGTGAGCTGATAAATTGGATTGTTCAAATTTCTTGGGTTATAGCTTCTTGGCCACGTCATCTCTTCTGCCTGCTAATGTCCTTCAGTACCTAGCAACTAACTAATGGAAGGTGCCTGCTCACCTAAGTGAGAATCACAGCACTCCTTACAAGCTTTCTGCAGGCTAGACTCAGCAGTCTCAGCGGCATTATAGATACTGACCTGAATACACTTTTTCAGCTCTGCTGTGCCACCGACACACAGTATGGAAGCCATCGCCAAGTTTGATTTCACAGCTTCTGGAGAGGATGAGCTGAGTTTCCAGGCTGGAGATATCCTGAAGGTAAGTGCGGCTCTAAGAATGACTAAAGGTCAGTGCTGATATTCTGCCAAGGCTTTCTACCTTGACAAATCATATGAATGCTAATGTCTATAAACTAGGATAGAAACATAGGACGCTAGATTCCCACAGGGCTACAGGTCAACCAGAAACTCCCATGTCACTTGAGTCTGGATCCACTCTACTTGACTTCAGGTCTCTAAACTATGCATGTAGTTGCCCTACACTCTTCTAGAAGTCAGTGGGAAAGTGTAATCATCATTGCAGTGGAAGAGATCCAGTTCTTTGGTAGAACAGTTTTTCAAGATCCTGTCTGTTTTCATCAACTCTGTAGGTAGCTTAGAGTGACTGTGTTTAGGATATGTCCAAAGGCAAGCAGTATGAATATGAGCCAGAGAGGTTGCTGTATTCCTCTTTTCCAACTCTTAAACCGTTAAACAGTTAACGTGCACTGTAGAACTTACACCTAACTTTTCACTGTAAGTAATTACTGTTATTTGCCACAGGGGTTTTAGGCAGTTGTAAATGGAAGAGGAAATGTCCACGAAACAGTCTGTTACACACATAATGGAAAAGTTTAAAAGGTCCTCAGCTAGTAATGTTATATCTACTCCTGCAGGAACTGAGCAGTAGAAGAATAGCAAATGAGCAGAAGTTATCATAAGAAATACAGAGCATGTGAGAGTCTCCTGAATGTTGATGTGCATGTTACAGTAGAAGTTTGTTAACCCTACTGAAGTCCCATAGACAAAGCCACACTCTGCTCCACCCTAATTATTTCAACGCACAACCTAGCTGTTCTGCTTCAGTTGAAAACGACTGAGAAAAGCACTTCTCTAAGGCCTTAACTCCTCCACTAGCCAAAGGGATGTTGCAAAACAATGAAATATAAAACCTTGTTCTACCAAAAAGCCTTCAGTACCTCCCCGTATAGTCCCAGCTGTTCCATTTAATGACCAGGTCTCAGCCTTGTCTCTTCCCGCACCACCATTTTTTATCACTCTTTTAATCCTTGAAGTTTAGACAAAGTTGATGGCATAGAGAATTAATTAAGATCACAGATTTATTTTTTTTCCCACAGTTCTATGTGAAGGACTGATGAACGCTCCCATTCCTAATTCTTCCTTAACTCCAAGTAGTTCCTACATCCCTACCATCCCCTGATTGTCACCTGATACTTGCTTCCTCAGGAGACTGTGGTTTCATTAAAGCCCTGGCTGTGGTGATGGTGTTGGCCAGGTCACTTTTCCTTCTGTTACGTAATTTCCCTTCCTGTACAATCATTAGAAACTAGAGCTTCCTTTCAAATTACATCAGAAGCTGCTGATGAAAAGAGTGAAATACATCAGTATTAATATTAGTAGTCACTGAGATTTCACTATCAGAAGTCAGACTGCCTCTTGCTTTGAGGTCCTTGAGGTGTACAAGCTCACGCTGCTCAACACACAGTAGTAGTAAAATAACCTAAACAGAGTCTCTCCATCTGGCAAAGGCACACATATATTCATACCCCATCCCGAGCCCTCTTCTGCTGCCTGCACAACCTGCTGGCTGTCTTCTCTGATTTACGAAGAAGATAAAATGAATAGTATTGATGCAGAGACTAGAAAACAGGAAACACGAGGCCCTCAACCACCAGTGACAGGAGGAAATCCACCCTCTCTCGCTCACACACACATCCCACATCCTTCTCTGAGAGGGTGACACACAGAAACCTGACAGTCATGCACTAAGTACCAGCAGGTATGCCATTCTAGAGATGTTGCTGCCAAGAGGACTTGAGCAGGGCATGGTGTATGGCTGGTATCCCCTTTGGTTGGTCACAGAAGCAAAAAGGAACTTTAGTCCTGCTCCCAGGAGTAGGGGAAGCAACAACTGAACAAGAAGGGATCTCTACAGCTTTCTATTTCCAACCTTTCTTTATCCAAGTGCATAGAAAAAGCCTACGTGGCAGGCAAGGCAATGGAGGATCAGCCCCAGAGACAGTAGCATCCTGTTGCCAGCACCAAGCAGTTAGAGTGTGTGTTAGGCTCCCAGAAACATGGGATTGGTTTATAGAACAAGTACTATTATCGTTAAACAATAGATTTCAAGTGAGGTCTTTTCCATTTGCTTTTTCCTTTTAAAACTGTCAGGACACATCCTCTCAGGCTCCCCTCCAAAACCAGAGTGAGCTGAAACATATTCTACTTTATAAAAGGGATTTATTTCCCATGAACTGGAATGTCAAACAGAACACCAAACACCGCAGCGTTTGCAGGAAAACTATAAACTTGTTGTATCCCTGTCCTCTTTCTGCTAGCTGAGATCTGCGTCAGAGACCACCCGCCAGGGAGCAGTGAATTTGGGCAGTCCGTGGTCAATAGTTCACTCCCTATGGACCTTTTTGATCAGCGTTAATGTGAACACTCTTGAAGCTGCTCTGTGTGTATTGTAGGCTAGCTTCCTGATGCCCTAAATGTTGGAAGTGTAGAAGTTGTTTTACAGTACTTTTTGCCTCCTTTTATCTACCCTGGCAAATCTGGTGGCCTCTGAAAACTTAGCCCACTAAACTGCCCAGAACAGTGGTGGATGTGCCATCCCTGGAGATGCTGAAGCTGTACCAGGTTCTAAACTGATCAGTTGTAGGTGTCCCTGTTCATTGCAGGGGAGTTGGGCCGAATGGTCTTTAAGGGTTTCTTTGAATTCAATCTATTCTATGAAATACTCTCTTTCAAAATGGCGTGTGGAGAGTATAGGATGACTTCTGTGCAGCCACAACACACACACACACATACACGTAGGTATAGCTATATAGCCCTCCATACACATACATGTCAGCACAGTTTTCACAGATTTTTTTTTCCCCTGTGAATCTGAGATGATCCAGTACTATTAAAAGTAGCACAGAGAACTCCTCAAACCCCCATTAAGTCTTTCCAAGCTGATTTCCTTCATCTCACAGAAACCAGAGATATGCAGAATGCATCCCTTGTCACCTGGAGAGGCATTCAGATGAAGGGATAAAATTGACAAGCCATCAGTCTAATTCCATTTGGCCTTCTTCACTGTTTTCTTTGCACTGATGTAGCCATCAGCCACTAATTCTGCTTTGAGGTGGGTAAGAAGAAAAGCACATTCTCTTTCATTTTTACACTAAATTCTGTTTTTCAGTCAGTCTCTTAGGGAGTTCTGCCTTTTTCAGGAGAAATTTCAGTGTCTGTTTTATCTGTCTCTCCATTGCAGGTTTTGAGTTCCCAGGAAGAGTGGTACAAAGCTGAACTTCGAAGCCAAGAGGGATACGTTCCTAAGAACTTCATTGATTTTCACGTTCCCCCGTAAGTGTCACAGAAAAGGCACGCACCAGCACTGCACATTTCCAAAGGATAGTCAAGTACGTGTGTGTGTGAGTGCAGATAGGCAGGCATGACAGAGAAAGCACTGGTTATAAACACACAAGCATGGAATCATTGAGGTTGGAAAAGATCACGAAGATCTCCTCATCCAAGCGTCAGCCCATCACAGTTCGAGGCTGACATGATGCCATGCTCAGTCCTGCCAGTGCACCTTCTTCCTACCCTGAAGCATCCTCTGTTTTTTCAGAACTGAACTGTCCTCTGTATCACTCTCGAGTGACTCGTTTGTTACTGCTGCTGGTAGGGATGTCAATGGGATGTGGCAGGAGCTGTATGGAGCTCTACTTGGACAGAAGGAGAATAGTCACGATGTGAAGTCTTGGCAACAGAGCCAGAGGCTGAGCACAAAAGGAAGAGCAAGAACTCTCTGTAAATGAACTATAAAAGCCTAATTCCCTCCTCCCGGCTCATTTCCCCACCCTGCCATCCGCATTCCCTCCCCCTGCGATGTGTGCGAGCTCCTCTCGGTACACTAGAGGTCAGTGCAACGCCGCACGAACTGCGACAGCTGGTGTTGCTCATGGATTGACAGAGATGATAGACCAGACATGCCACTCGGCTCCCACACACATGCAGACGCAAACACACATCCCTCTCCACGCTCCGTGTCTGCACACCCAAACACAGATCTGTCAGAGGGCAGGCGTACCTCACGTCTCTCTCTCTCCACTGCGAAGATGGCACTTTCAGAAAGGACTGAGAGGTGTTGAAATGCTTGCTAAGCATGCTGTCCGGCCCTCTGCCATGAAAATGACAATAGATGGCAGTTTTATAGACTTTGTTTCCTTTCAATTGGCAGAAATCCTCCCTGAAGCCACTCTTAAGAACCGTGTGGATGTGGCACTGTGGGACATGGTTATGGGCACGCTGGAGGTGGGCTATAGTTAAGCTAGATAATCTTAAAGGTCTTTTCCAGCCTTCATGATTCCAGGATTCTATTCCATGATTCTAATTGTCCTGTTTCGAAAGAGCACTGCAGTGTTTCAGAAGAAATGGGCAGAGCGTGTTCCAAGCCCAGTTCTGCTGGCTCTGACACACTGGTGCCCTGAACAGGAAAACACCATTTTGCTGGATTTTGTGCCCTACACATAAGCACCGCTGTTCTCTTTGGAGCTGGCATTGCTGGCCTGTTTGGACTGGATGTGAGCCCGTCTGCTCAGCTGAGCTGAAGAACTTTGCTCTGCTAAGTTGGGCTCATGCGATGAGGCCTCAAGGGGACAGGATCTCCCAGTGTATCATGCTTGTTCACTCTTTTGCAGGGCTGTGGCATCACACGGGAAAATGAGCAGCTTCTTATTTTCACACACATTTTCTTCATGGTGTTTTCTCAGAGTGAGAAGAGCTGTGAAGAAACATTTCCACTTCGACACTTCCCTTAAAAGCAGCAGACCTGTACTTTGAAGCAGCTCAGGGCAAGCGCTAGAACCAGATGTAGGGAAGAAAGTACTTTCCTCTTTTTGATGGGCCACTTTTTCCATCTATATATTGTCAATAATCATCAGGAGTTCGTATCAGTGCTGATTAAATTCTGATTTCCCACTGACTGTTGATGATACAAAGGTAAACTGTGATGGTGGTAAGAAGAGTAACAAAACTCAAAAGATGAAGTCATAGACCTTACAAAACTATTACTCCTTGAGTTGAATGCAAAACAGATAATGGGATGGCAGATTATATATCTTATTACCTGCAAACACACAGAAGTATACACAATGTTTTTTCTGTCTACTTAAAAATTCCCATTGAGCATTATTTTACTATTTTATGGTGACTTTTCTCATTATTTGTCCAGCACCCTATATTACTGGCTAAATTTACATGAGTGTAGTTATGAATTCTGTGTTTCTGAGATTTTGTGGTGTTATAACTCTTGCAGAAGCCAATTTATTAGCACTGAACCTTTCATGCCTTGCTTCTGTTAAAAATTGATGTTTGTTCCTTGCAATATATCCATTGCAGTCCAGTAATTTTCAATCAGTTTATCCAGAGCAATCTGATGAATGTCCAAGAACTGTGTGTGTGTATATGTATATATACATATACCTTTGTAATTTAAAATTTCTTTGAGTAACACCTTACTGTACTGTGCTTGTAATTAAGCTTTTGGACGAGTGTTGCTTAGCAGGCCGAAGTTTACATTGGCCTCTTTGCATCTAAGTGCTTTTGCTACTCAAAACAAATGGTCCACACCCATCAAGACCCTGTACCTTAGCATGTCTGTGGGATGTGGAATCCTCTGATTCCTTTCTTTTGTCTTCGCACCATCCTATTTATTCATATTCTCCTTACCCTCGACTTTTCTGTTTCTTATTTTCATTCATACCTTTATTCACGTTTCCATGACTTTTCCCACTTGACAGCTGGTTTGATGAGAAGATATCCCGCCATGAAGCTGAGAGCATCCTCATGACCAAAGGAGTTGGTTCTTTCATTGTCCGAGCCAGTCAGAACTCTCACGGTGACTTCTCCATCTCTGTCAGGTATCTGCTTCTCTTTTTCTGTCTTTTTCTGGTTAATGATCTCCCTAACTCCTTTTTGACAGGAATCCTAATGGGACCTTGCCTCTCTAGAAGTCTGCGTCCTGCCAGTCAGGCAGTGCCTCTGTGTCACATGAATGAGAATGAATTAGGCACCCAATTCCCAGATGTTTCAGTCTCCTTTCAAATGACACAGTGAATGTCCCATTCCAAAGCTACATTCCCCGGTGACCTGCTTCTGGGAAAGAGCTGCAGCAAAGCAGAGTGGTACATGGGACACCTTCTACATGTGCCTTCCATTTGTTTTATTTGCCTGACAGCTTCAATTATATATTCAAGAATTTCATACTACCCATTAAGATAAGACTTTTACATTATTAACTTATTTCCCACTGGTCAATTGGATTGGAGTGGCTTTTAGTTGCTAGCTGCCCAACTGCTTTACATCCACTTGTCGTACCTCGGCCCTTCTCACTGCTTCAAAGCAGAGCTGTTAAATGCTGGTCCATTTCCAGATTTTCAGTTAATCAATATTCAGTCAATGATCAGTTATAAACTGAAGTGCTGACTAGCACTGCCTTTTCCAAGCATTGTGAGCTTTCTGATTCTGGCAACAGAATATAAAAAGTATCTGGGAGGAATGCAGGAAAACATGTCACCAGGAACACTCACTCTACTGTGGACCTCTTTTTCTGTCTCCTGGTTCAAGACACTATGGGCAATGACCTGAGTGCAGGCAGGCACTTTCTCTGGCCTGAAGGTCAACCACTTGTGTCAGAGCTCAGACCCATATGGCTAAATACTCTTCACCTCACAGGACAGAACAGTTGTATTCAAGAAGTTCAGCACTATTTGGAAGAGAGCCTTTTAGCTTAGTCCAAAACTATGTAATAACACTACAAGATAGCACCCCATCCCTGTCTGGTCCCTGCCTGGATTATGTGTGTAGATGTAGCCTCTGAGACCAATGCCTTGAGTTCTTGGAGTTGCACAAAGGAAGTACCAAAACCAGATCACCAGAACACATCCGTTGCAAAAAGGAATTGTCCAAATCAGTTAAGAGGTAAAGGAAGGACAGCTGCACGGGGCAGCAGGAGGTAAGATTGTTAATTATGGATTGTAACAGCAACTAATATTTTTTTGTTTTCTTTGTTTATGGTGACCAGTTGTCATGATATTACGTTAGATATTGTGCAATTATAAAATATAGTGAATGACTATGAGACTATGTCTTCATGTAGTGGTGATGCCCATGTTGCAGAAAGATATAATACATCTCATAGTCAGTTCAGACTGTTGTTAACAGGAACCTGAAGATACCATGGGGTATACTTACAACTGCACATCTGAGTCTCATACAAAATACATAGTAGAGAGCTATTGGGTATTCTGGGCCCTGAAAACCTTTCCTTCAGAGGATAGGCTTTTAAGCCCTATGCCATGCTTTGTGACTGAGGAGCCCTTCATCATTCTGTGTTTGCCAGTTGATGTGTCTTTTGAAATACAAAACCATCTCTAGGTCCAATGCACACAAGAGCTGTCATTGCTTTATTTTCCAGAAGTCTCAATTTGGCCAACTGGCAGAAAGAACTGTTCTGATTCTCTTCTTTTTCAAGGAAGATGACAGTGCAGTCCAGCTGATCTCTCACTTTCTAAATTGGATTTAGGCATGAAGATGATGTACAACACTTCAAAGTGATGAGGGATTCAAAGGGAAACTATTACTTGTGGACAGAAAAATTCTACTCACTGAACAAGCTGGTAGACTACTACAAGACAAGTACCATCTCCAAGCAGAAGCAGATCCTCCTGAGAGATGACAGCCGAGAAGAGAAGGTAAACACAAACTACATTCAGGAGTTCCTGAGTAATAAATCCTTCTATTGAAGGAATTCAACCCTTGCTGAAAGGGTGGGGGAGGGTCTATCCTTGGAAACTTGACCACAGAGCTAGATGCTGCAACACGGATTTTCAGTTGAATCAGTAGTGCATGTGGTTATATAATTGAGTGGAATTTTCAGATTTTGCTTCGGATATCAACAGAAAGGGCTGCAAATCTACATAGAGGAGTTCTGCTGAAGTTGTTCTGAGGCTCTGGAGATGAAATTTTGAGACATCTTGCACAACCAAGGGAGGCAGCTACTACCACATGAAATGTCCAGTTTTTTCATAAGGGCTCATACAAAGTTTACTGTTAAGCTGTGTCTGAGAAGAATTTAAATCTGGTGTCCTATTGTCCTCAAATATATTCAGATTGCAGCTGTTATTACAGTGCAAAGTTTGTTCAGAAGAATCATCTATCTTCTGTTACTCAGTGAACACAATAAATAGTATGGAGGAACCCTGAAACAGTGGCTAGGAGGGGCTGAAAAGCACCGCTGAGGAGAGCACAGCAGATGTGGGAACAAGGTATGTACTCAGGGAAGATGGAGATGTTTGAGAAAGCAGGGAAATCCCAGCCCAATGAATGCCTGGTTTTGTTCCAGGAGGACAAGCAAATGCCACAGCAGCCGTTGCTATGCATTGCACACACAATACTGGGAGTGATCATGCCTGGTCACTGCAACAACCAAGATCCAGCCCTCCTGGGAAACGGATTTGGGTGTTAAATTGCTAGGATGTACAGGCAGAGGTGAGCAGGAAGTACAGATTTGCTCACTGCAGCAGTAAAGTTTTATAGGCTGCACACGGGTCATTCTTGCTGGCTGCAAAAAAAAAAGATTTATATTTCAGTCTGAAGAGGGGACTTGTGTTGTTGTCTCCCTCTAGTTCACTTATTCAGCACTTTAAAAATGCATTAGTAGGATATAAAATAGAGGCTCTGGGACCTGTGAGACAGAGATCACAGCAAAGAATAGTCTAAGGAAGGAGAAAAGAAAACTTTATACAAGATTACCAGTAAAACAACCTGTTTGGGCTGACTCTGAGCAGGAAGGGAAAGAGAACAGCATTTGCTCGGAGAAGCAGACAGGCAAATAAAGAACAGGAGTCAAGTTTGCTTTGGCAAACGCTCTGTGCATTTGTTATGGTGATGGGCTCAGCAGGGTATGTTTAGCACTCATCACAGTGGGACTTCATTTCACAGTTAGAATTTCTAGCTGCTACAGCCATATGATAAAATGATAGTAATGTACGGATTTCAGTGCAGAGACAAATGAAGTCTGAGGGCATTATTTATAAAAAGAGTTTGCTTCCTGTGCCAGACCTCATGTCAGTGATCATATTTTTAGCCCAGCATCACCCATTACCACCCACTTTTCAAATGGGGAACTGCTATGAGAAAGATCTATAAAACAGGAGTCTTGATTTCTCCTTCTGTTCAGAGGATCCTATCTTTGGAAGATCCTCCAACATAAAAGGTAGTGATTAATAATCCATAGGTAATGATTGCTAAGCTTCAGTCAGGATTGTGTTGGGAAGCAAAACCTGATCTCCCTTCTGTAATCTTTCTTCCCTCAGGAAAGGCGTGGTGGGAGCCTGGAAAGAATGAGCCGGGATGGACTCCATGTGGGTGGAGCAGCTGGAGAAGCTCATTCTTCTATGTCCAAGAGATATGTGGACCATCCTGTCCCTGTGTTGCACCAGCAACAGGTAAAGTACTCGGACAGCACTCTCAGACATATGGTTTGATTTCTGGGTGGTCCTTTGTGAAGCCAGGAGCTGGGCTCAGTAATCCTTGTGGATCCCTTCCAACTCAGGATATTCAGTGATTCTACCAGGAAAGAGGGCACATGAAGCCTGGCCAGATGAAACACTGGCCTTGATCGCTCGATAGTAAGTGAACAGTTACTTTATTAAAATCTGCCACCCTGAACCTGCTTTAGGAGGGAGAGTCAGTCAGTTGTTCCTATGGGAGTAGCAGCAATGATGGATGGTATCAGCCTGGGGAGCTCTTTTGGACTGAAACAAATATGTCAGCTTTATTTAGTTCTGTGACCCTCAGGACTGACTGACAAACAAACAGAAAGTAGAAAATGGTTCACCACAGCCCTTCCTACTGGGAACCTGGGAGTACTGTCTTCTGTCCCAAAAAATGGAAAGCAACGGGGTAGTACCATGTGAAGGAACAGAAAAACACTTCCCAGTCTTGCATATGGTTTCAGAAACTCCTCTCAAGTCTGAAAGACTAATGAAACCTCACTGCCTGATTCTTTTTTTCTGTGTGATGCTGCTGACAGTGACACAAAGCACGTCAGGAATAAGAAATGATTATGGTAATGCTGGGAGAATTTGGCTTCCTTCAAAACATTCTTCCTCATCTGCTCTCTATTCTGTGCCCTCTCTACTCTCATGCGTAATGTTGCACCCCTGAAGTGTGATGCCTCTTTGCTCCCTTTCTAGAACAGGAATGGAGAGGACAACAGCAGTATCTGGTGTCGTCTTCAAGGCTCTTGATTAGTTTTGGGGGAAACTGTTTTCACAAAAATCCAGTGCTCAACTTAACATGAGCCTCTGTGAAGAAAATTAACCCTGTCCCAGCTAAAACCATAGCACTAGGGTTGGCTTATGTCTCCAGCTAGAGACAACGTAGCATCAGCCAAAGAGAGGACTTGTCCTTATAGAAGAAATCTAAAGCTGTTTTTCCCTTAAGGCATGAGAGCTCCTGTGTAATGTTGCCAGGGACAATCATGAAAGAGCTGTTCTCTCACCTGCCAGAGGACCGCTGATGGAACAATATGGCCACTGATAAAGCAGAGGGCCTGCACTGGTTGGAGCACAGTCCACGTGTGAGTCACATTTGTTACAGAGCAGAAACACTTGGGAGCGAAGCACCCCTGTAGTAAATCTTGCAGCTGCAAAGCCAGATTGAGGTCACTCACCTCCAGGCAAGGACAGCTGAGGTGAAAATTGTGTTCCAGTCTCAGATACATTTTATGCTGATAAAGGTGCTGACAGAGTAGGACTAAAGGAGCATTTAGAAGAGTAAGTCCAATTAAAAAAAAAAAAAAAAAAAAAGCAGGAGCAAGATAGCTGTTTACAGCAAGCACAAGCTGTTGTTCTTCCTCCCCTCTGTTGATGCAGGCAATCAGATCCCGTGACACTGAAGCACTGCTGCAACCTGAACTAACATGATAACAGATTCTGTCACATTGTTATCATAAAAAACCCTCAGTGCACACACAGGCCTGAGGAGATGGAGACACTCAGCGCCTCTTTGTTGTGCAGACAAAAGAGAAATTGCTCCCTAGAAGATCTGCTGATAGGACTTCAGATATGCAGTCATTTGGTATCTTCTCTTTGAATATGATTTTGTTTCTTTCCTCTTTCACTAATTGGGCTACTGGATTCTTAGGCCTATTCCATGTTCTGTACAGCATGGGGTAGCCCAAAGGAAAAGGGAAACAGTGATACTGGGTCATAGTAACTCTGGATAGGCACAAGTCCCCTTGGCATGCTGGCTTCTCATCTGTGACGTAGAACAGAGTTAGCTTTTCTCCAAAACTCCCAGAGTCCAAAAAACACATACAAAACAACAACAAAGAAACAAACAAACAAAAAGCCATTAAAGCATTCTCTCAGCAGATGTGGAACACAGCTGAGGGCAGTCAACTTTCAACTTCTGTCGAGAAAAATCCAAAGTAGAAGAGCCTAAGGTGACCTCTTCCATGACAGAAATTGCTTCCAGGACTGCAGCACAAGGACTGTACTAGACACAGACATCTAAGATAATTTACAAGAGGACTGGACTCTGACTCCTTGACCACCAATGGCTCTTATATCCCCTCATTCATAATCCTCAGTATATTTGTGACATTACTCTTACTGTTTTCCTTCTAGGATAGGTATGGAGGGAGCCTGGACAGGAAAGATGCACTGCATGGACTTAGGTATCATAGCCAAGGAAGTGCAGCAGCTATGCAACGGAGACACACAGACCCACTGCACCAGCAGACACCGGTGGGTAATGTACTTGCAAGGCTGCACCTTCCCAGCTTAACAGGTCCCTTAGTGATGGCCAAGCAGTTTAGGCAATGCCACCTGCACAAAGGTTGCATGAGAAACAGTGTATTGAATGTTTTGGGACATATCTTAGAAGCCATTTCTGAGTCTCAAGGCTCTATTGTAGCCACATTAATCTGATTCTGTTGCATTCTGAAGGTAGGACTAGAGTGTTATGTGAGTATAGTTTTAGGGCTATACTCAAAATCATTCTTAGTTAACATGCAGAATTATTAGAAGAAGGAACGTAGCAAAAACTCAACACAGTAGGGATCTGGGGCATTGTGAGAAGGCCTGAGTTCACTGAAGAGTATGGATCAAGCACGTAATTCATTGTTTCCTGCTCATCTTTGTCTCTTTCCCAGCGAATACTATGGGTCCGTGCCTTGTACGACTTTGATGCTGTGGAGCATGATGAGCTGGGCTTCCGCAGTGGAGACATCGTAGAAGTCCTAGACAGCTCCAACCCATCATGGTGGAAAGGACGTCTGCGTGGGGAACTGGGTCTCTTCCCTGCCAACTATGTCACACCGGTGCTACTGTGAGGCTGCATTTGTGCCCCAGAGGTCCATATCAGAGCTGCTCTTCTGACATGACAGGGACAGAGGAGGAATGCATCTTCCCTTGTCCCCAGGACATTTGGTGGTTTTGGTTTTGTCTTAATTTATTGGCAATTTATCTTCTGAGAAGTTGGTGAGAAAGAACCCTCTGAAGGATTCTTTTTTTTCCCCTCCTCTGTACGTTCATGACTAGGAGGGGAACAAGAATCCTGGACTGTTGATTGAAATCTTGCTGGATCCTCCCTACCCCATCATTTCTTTTGGTTAAATATTGATAACTTCCTGCAGTTAGGTTTGTTCTGTGGAAATGCACCTCAGAGAAGTCAGGCTTCAGTATTTGGGTAGAACTAACCCTTTCTTTTGGATCTGGTTGCATTCACAGTCCCTTCAGGCTGTTTCACTTTTCTTTCAGAGGCAGGACAAGTGCCCAGGTGAATTAAATGATGACTGGTAATCACATTAATCCTTTAGGTGGGGATGAAAAGTCCTTAGGCTGAGGTGCAAGGAAACCATGACTTTTCTAAATAGTTTTCGTCTTGCACCTCTAGTACTTAGTGTGAGCTTAGGTTGCGTGGATACCAGGTGAAGGAACGAAATCCTGTAATTTTTTGTACAAACAACCCAGTGGTGAAGATATGGAAGGGTGAAAACTAATTTCAGTGCTTTTTCAGACAGTCCTGCTCTCCTGCATTTCCATCTTAACCCTACAGCAACAATTTGTCTCATTTTCAAGCTGCTTTCCAAGGTACCTATGCATCCTTGTAGATGTCCTGGTTGGAGCAGATCAAGCCCTTCAGCCAAATGAATATCCTCTGGATTGAATAACAGTGTGCAAGCCTTACTGGTTCCTTTCTAAAACTGAACTGGGGAGGTGCCGGGAAGAAAAGTTTTTTCTGGTTTGCAGCCAGAAGTTCTGTCCCTGAGAAGGTGGGGTGTTCTGGATCACTGAGTACACAGCTCTGACTTGTCAGTGGAATGTCTCATGCAAATCATTGAGCTGTTACTTTACAGTATGCAGAGAATAAAGTTGTGGCCATAGTCTGTTCTCTGTTCCAGTTTCTTATGGATGAAATAAGGTAAATGAATAGGATTTCAAATAATGGCTGAGTGAATGCCAAGATGTGATACAAATATACCGCAAATGAATATTAAAAAATACTGCAAATGAATATTAAAAAATATCCCATCCATGAGAAAGAGACACTGCCACATAACCACTGCTCACACAAGTTTATATTAGACAAGCTGCCTGATTTTTTTCCAACATGTGGGACTGCAGTAGTCAGCAAGGAAGTGGCGATTTATCATTCTTGGGAAAGAAAGAAAAGGCAAGTGAAAAATTCTAAAAACAAATCAGACTCGGCAAGAAAAATGTTCTTATCTTTTGTTAGTCCCAGTGGGAGAAAAAAAATCCAGGAAACAGGTTTCTGGTGTGGCCCAATTCAATGTTGCTGGCCTAAATTAAGCTGCCAGCTATACAGGGTATTAACAGAAAGGACCTATTGTCAAGGGTTTGAGAGAGCTCCACCAAAAGCTGATTATTAATAGCTGAAGTAAAATGAGAATAATTAACATGGCATATAAGCTCTCAATAGAATAGAAATCTTTGAAAGGCACATTAAGAGCTAATCTCCATTGGCTACCAGGGTGGTTCAGGAAACGGAGAGAGAGCACACAATTCCCTGGGCTGGATGTGGCCCTGTTCTGATGCAGAGGCTCTGTTCCAGGCCGTTAGCATCTTGCCTTCAAAATGATATCCTTGTGGCTTGGTTTGGAACAGGCTACCTCATTAAAGGATTGGTATGGGGGTGTAACATCAGTGACTCTAAAGGTCGAAGTGTTTTGTTTTGATTCCCTTTTTTTTTATTTTTTTGAAACTGAACTAATGTCAAATATGGAAGACGGAGGGGTTAATATCTGACGAGAGAGGGTCAAAACTCAAAGCAAAGACGGAACCGAAGAGGTTAAAAAAAAAAAACAACTGTTGAAGCAGAAGAAGGATAAGAATGATTATTCTTTCATATTGAGGTCTGTCTGAAACAGGAAAATTGTATGCTCATCCCTATTCCCACTGCATCAAATCATCTTTCAATGAGTTCTTCTTTTTGACTAGTTACTTTTAAAGTTGGAAGTAGCGCCTCCTTTCCCTTTCCTCCGTACTCTAAAGATCCCCTTGGTAGCGAAGACGTAGCTGCACAAAATTAATTGAAGATAACGCATGTAGCAGTTTGATAGCTCTTTCACACGTTTGAAAGCCCTTAACAGAGATTGACTAATTAAGTATGTCTAAGTAGTATGTTGTAAGTGCCCCCACATTAAGTCATAATACTTTTGAGGAAGAGGTAAATTTCCACGTGATTTTTTAATTGACGTTAAAGGAATTCATACTTCAAGTAACTAGCATTAAAGGACTGTGTGCTAATTATGGACAGCACATCAGCACCACAGTAAAATCATGGTTTCCCATTATGAGCAGCACCTAATGACACCAAAATTACTAGGCAGCAAAGGTTTAATGACATTCATGATAACTAGACTGGTGCCATGTTTTGCACTGCCCTGTGAGCTGGACAAGATTTGGTCTGCAAGACCCAGTGTCAATTTGTTCTGGAGAGCAGAGGCAGTGTTACTTGCAGGTACCTATACCTACCAGCAGCTGGAAGGCACAGGAGTCAGACTGTGTTTTTGTACCCTCCCACAGTGGAATATGTTTTCTTCCCAGTAAAACAGCACAGAGACATCAGCATCATCGTGGCCCATCCCACATCGATGGAACTGTTGGATACAAGGAGAGTAGTTTTGCTAGGGAAGATGTCTCATCCTTGGAGGCCCCCAAGGTCAGGCTGGAAGAGCTCTGAGCACCCTGATTTAGCTGAAAGTGTCCCTGTCCATTGCAGGGGAGGTGGACCACATGGCCTTTAAGGATCCCTTTCCACCTCAAAGGATTCTATGCTGCGCCCACAGTATGGATGAGTTCTCCATACCCTGTCTTCTGCTGTAGCCTACCCATAAAATCCCAAGTTGATTAATGACGAAAATTAGAAAGATATGCAGTCCTCTCCTCCACCCATATATTTCACCAGCCTTCCTGCCTTGTCTTCCCACTTGTTTCAACAGTAACAGAATCCTTATTAATACTGTGGTGCTGTGAAAGCTTCAGATTCTATGCAATGAGCACGTTAGCACCTTAGGACAGGTATATTAAAATGATAGTGTGGCCCACGGAGTTTTCTGAGCGTTTGTCAATGTTTGATAAAGGATTAAACCTCCAGAACACATCCAGAGAGCCAATGTAAAACCAAAAAGGGAAGGAATGAAGAGAAACCCAGGGAAGTGTTTTGTTTGGTATTTCTCTTAGGCGAGAAAGACATTTCATGAGAGAAGAGATTGTAAACAAAGATAAAACTGGGAAAAGTATGTGGGAAGGCAAACATTATTATAATAAATGCAACAGAGGAAACTGGACTGCGCATGGAAAAATAACAGTTTGATGAGCACAGCTGAGCTGTGCTTTCTCCTGTCAGAATGAACTTTTCGCCTACATTCTGCTGCAGATCCATATTTTGTTTATAAATGTCTCTGTGATTAATAAGGCTGAGAGAAAAACAGTAATGGAAATCTCCTTTCATGAGAAAGCTGTCCAGACAGTTTTCTGTGCCACAGAACAGAGATGCCTCTGTTTTGGTCTACAAGCTGATTCTGATGGCTGCACTCAGTGGAGCATGCTGCAGAAATAATGGGAACAGAAGAGCACTGTGGAGATGATCCTCAGTGTTGGCACTAAGGATCCCCTGTACTGTGAATACAAAGGCCCAAGAACAAGTTCCTTGATTGCTGGCTTTGATTGTTTTCTCTTTTTACTGAAAGTAATTCTCAGTTTATCATAGAATTGGAAGGGACCCTTAAAAGCCATCCGGTCCAACACCCTTGCAATGAACAGGGACACCCACAGGAAGATCAGGTACTCAGAGCCCGTCCAGCCTGACCTTGGGTGTCTCCAGGAACAGGGCATCCACCACCTCTCTGGATAACCTGTTCCAGCACCTTATCACACTTGCTGTAAAAGACTTTTTTCCCTATATCCAATCTAATCTCTCTTTCAGTTTGAAAACTTTTCACAGAATCACAGAATACTTTGAGTTGAAAGGGACCTCTGAAGACCATCTAGTCCAACTCTCCTGCAATGAACTGGGACATCCACAGCTAGATCAGGTTGCCCAGGGCTTCATCCAGCCTGGCCTTGGAAGTCTCCAGGTAGGGGGCATCAACCACATCACTGGGCAATGTGTCCCAGTACCTCGCCACCCTCATAGCTAACCTAAATCTACCTTCTTTGAGCTTGAAACCATTTCCCTTGTTCTATCACCACAGACCCTGCTAAAGAATCTCTACCTTTCTTTCCTGTAGCTCACCTTTAGATACCGAAAGGCCATTCTCCGGTCACCTCGGAGCATTCACTTCTCCAGGCTGAAGAGCCCCAGATCTCTCAGCCTGACGTCATAGGAGAGGTGTTCCACTCCATGGATCAATTTTGTGGCCCTTCTCTGGACGTGCTCCAACAGGTCTATGTTTCTCCTGTAGTAAGGACTCTACATCTGGATGCAGTACTCCAGGTGAGGCCTTGCTAGTGCAGAGTAGAGCGGCAGGATCACCTACCTCAACCTGCTGGCCATTATCCTTTTGATGATTTTCACAACAGGCCATGCTAAAGAGTCTTTCCCTTTCTTTCTTAGAGTCCTCTTTTAGATACTGAAATTTCAATGGACTGTGCAGGAAATATGGAGCTTTTCCTAACAGATACCTATAATGCAAAATATCCCATCAGCTATAGTCCAGCAGTGAGGTGAAATGTGCACAGAGTGGGAATTGACCAGTTTTAACTGTATCAACATCACATCTCACGGACAATAAGGATGTCAGGCTAAAAAGAGACACAGCTATCTCGGTTTGGGCTGTGTTCAGTCTTGCTCTGTTGCTCTCTGCCAAGGAGCCTGAGTCGCACCAGACAAGGTGTGAGAAGTTGTTGGCAATGCTGTTTCCTCTGAGGTTTACCAGGGCTGCTGCTTGTCTGTGCCTCACATGGCCAAGAATCACAGAATCATAAAATCAGAGAATCATAGAACACCTGGGTTTGAAGGGACCTCAAAGACCACGCAACCCCCGTGCCACGGGCCATCCTGCCACCCACCAGCTGAGGCTGCCCAGGATTCCACCCAACCTGGTCTTGAACCTCCAGGGACGAAGCACCCACAGTCTCTCTGGGCGGCCTGTGCCACTGCCTCACACTCCTCTCAGTGAAAAGAATCCTGCCTGCACCTCATTGCAGCTGCAGTCCATCACCCTGCTGCCCCATGATACACTCAAAAGCCCATCACCCAGCTTGTGCCTCTGCACTGACATAAGAAAGCCCTTTGTAGACACCCCATTTCAAACACCTGTTCAAAGCAATTGGCTTAGCTGCTTTTAAACACAACCCTATAGAGATCAGTTGAAGCCATTAGCGTTCCCTGGATGATCTGGAGAGTAATGTTCACTCATTCAAGCACACATGTTGACTAAAGAGTTCCTGACACCCAAGCACTTCTCAATGCTGAAAGTTTTGCATTTCAGTGGGGAAGTATGAAGTGAGCATGTGAGACAGCCTTTAGTCGCTTTGAGGGAGAGGGCAGAATATTACCAATTCCTCCAATGCTTAGAGGCAGCTTTTCTGTGACAATTCAGGAGCCTTAATTTGCATAAAACACACAAGTTTCTTATATCAGCAGAACTGTCAATAGAAAACAGCCAAGGGCTTATCTGTGAGGTGCAGGATAGGGGGGAAATGAGTGAGTGAAGAGGGCAAGTTCAGTGACCTCTGTGCAGAAAGAAAATTCATACCACATTATCTGCTGTCATTGTGCAACTGAACGCTGCTTGGCGGATGTTCTGCCTGCTAACTTCAGAATGCAAAGTTTGCCACATGGCAGGCATACACAGAGCCTGGTAGACACGCAGAAGTAAAATTATCTCAGGCAACAAAGGGAGGAAGGAGAAACAAACAAATAAACAGAACTCTAGATGTCTTGCAGCTTTTCCTCGCTAGCCCAATCAGGTTCATTTCCACTGGGATTTATGGAAGATACTGCCACAGCAAGTGTGTTTGTCACAAATAAAAAGGAGAGTTTTCAGTGCAGAAAAAATGCAGTTTAGGACATGAGTCCACTATTGTGCACTTAAAGCTATAAAATGGTGACAGCACCCAGACAGCACAGCTGAAGTTCAATTTCCCACATAAGAGGCTGTTCCAGGAAACCATCCTGTGATATTCAGCCAGAGAAAATACAAGGAGAAAAAGAGGCACCTCCTCTGCTGCTCTAGAGGTCGTTTACAGATCACATCAGATTGCAGGGAACCATCTAGGCTGATCTTCCTTGCTTACAGGTGTGGTATGCCAACAGTTCGGTTGACAGGAGGAGAGGGACTAGCCTCAAGTTGCACCAGAAGGTCAGGTTGGATATGAGGAAAAATGTATTCTCTGGAAGAATAGAGCAGGCTGCCCAGGGAGATGGTGTAGTTACCATCCCTGGAGGTGTTCCAGAACCACGTGGATGTGGCACTGAGGGACACAGTCAGTGGGCATGGTGGGGATGGGCTGACTGTTGGACCAGGTGATCTTAGAGGTCTTTTCCAACCTCGATGATTCTGTGACTCTTAAATGGTAAATTAGAAGAAGAGTGAATTGGTCTCTTCTTTTTGGAGGTCTCTTCAAAGTCTGAGGAAAAAAATAATACCAACTGCAGGTTTGCTACCAGCATCAAGGGCTGGGGGCACTGCCTTATGTTCTGCACATTCATCAGAGTGGAGTGTGTGCATTGCCACAGCTCAGCCTGAATCACAGGGGCTGGAAGGGACCTCTGGGGCTCATAGAGTCCAACCCCTTGCCAAAGCACATTCCACACAGTAGGCTGCACAGGAACTTGAAGCCTTCTCCCATTGCTTAGCAGAGACGTAAATCGAAGACATGTATGGCAGCAGAGTCAGCTATCTGGCATAGCAGAGCTTTACATCTCACCATTGTGATGGCAGCTGTTTGCCTCTTATTGGATGGAGGTGGCCTGCAGAAAAAAAATGGCTGTGATTTCATCAGAGCAGGTGAGTCACTCTATCAGCTCACTGCTGCCCTGCAGTTAGCCGTGCCCTCACTTTCTGCTGGGTGGATGCACTGAGTCAGCGCAGCCTGGGCACCCTGGGGAGGCCCAGAGCCAGTGCAGGGTGAGTGGTGGGAATACACAGCCAGAAGGTGAAAGAGGAAGCCAGGGCCTCCGCTGCTGTCAGACAGTGTGATTAAATCACCTCATCTGAGGCTGCAGGCTCAGCAAAACAACTCACTTGGCTTTGAGATTGGCATAATGCCTTTGCACGAATAGGGAATCCTCCCTTCATAGCTTCTTCAGGAGATATGGTGGGAAGGGAAGTGGGGAAAGACCTCAGATATACAGCAAATGGTGCATCCTACACCTCCTTCATGGAAGCTTCCCTACAATCTTTTCATTAAGGCAGCAAAGCCAGGACAGTTTGCTATTTCTTGGACTGTAAATTCAAGTAGGAAAAAAAAAAATTCTAACATGTTCACACTAGTACAAATCTCAGTCATTCGTGCTATTACCATCGTTAGCTCTGGTGGGGAACAGAATAATAGCAAGAGGCATCTTGTTACAGTGTGAAATAGCTAAATTAGTGTCACTTGTTGCTGATGCTTCTCTCTCCAGGCAGGGTGCAGCTATCAGTCGTGTTTATCAGGTTGGAGAGCAGCACTGCAGTGCTTAGAAGCTTAACTCTCCAGCATCAGCTGACCAAAATGATAGCTGCGTGTTCTCATTTCAGCTGTGTGCGGCTTGGAGAGCACAGGCATTTCACAAGCACTTATGCAGCAGAATATGAGCTGGAGCACCGGTGGTAAACATCCTGAATTTAGGACTCTGAAAAAAAACAGGTAAGGTTTCAAGATGCATACATGGGTGGTTTGCACTGACTCTAGAGAAATTCTGATGAAAGTAAAGCATGTCCATTTAAAATAGAAGACCTACAACCATTTGACCAGTGTAGCAAGCTTGCTGGGGCTCTCTACTACACTGTCTCCAACTCAACCCAACCCAGCTCTTGAAGTGTTTTAAATCGCAGTAAGAGGGCTTGCTGCAAGGTGTGCCAGGTGAAACACACTGGCTTTGGTTATGGAAACCTAGAGAATGTGGTCATAGGTGTCCCTTCAGGTGTCCCCCTCTGAAGCCTTCAGCTCCTTCTGGAGGACTGAAGGCCAGCCACTAGGACAAAAAGTACCATTACTAACAAAAGACTGTGGTTGTTTATGAAGCCTATTTTTCTCAAGTGCTGGCTTCCTCGGGTCTAGGGGAGCCTGTCTCAGAGCACTTGTCTGTTTTTGTGTGAGCGTGGCTGTGGTTCACGCAGCTCTGAGTGTGATGCTGGGAGGAGGAGGAGGAGGACATCAAGGCAGGCAGTGGGACTGAGCTCAGGCTGAGTCAGTCGCTGCTGTGTAAGCCCATGAAGCTGTTCTGATTTTTGCTGGCTGAGGTTCTACCTCATTATTCCAGAAAGAAATCATAATTTAATTTGATAAGATCTTCAGGTAGGGAGGCAAAGGGTGTGGGTAGTGATTTACTCCTCTTTGAAATTATAATTATCATCTTTCATCTATTTAAAGACTCTTTATATTTACCTACGTAAGGCAGTCTAATATGGTCAAAGACTCATGGTTTTCTTTTCTCATGACTCAGACAAAGCTGACCACAGCTCTAAAAGCCTTCTCAACATACTCATCGTAATACATTTTATTGTTCCTGCCTTCCCTATTTTTGCAGCCTCCAGCGTGTTGAAAAATCTGTTGCAATGGTGGCTTCTTTTTCCCCACCTTGTCTGCACAGGGAAAATGCGTCATTTTGGAAAAAAAAAGCCAGCTAACTTAGAGCTAGTTCAGCCAAGCTGGTGACTGTGGCATGAGTGTTTTTCAGTGAGCAGTCAAGCCAAGCGTCCTGCACAGATGCACACAGCCCATGCAGTAGTAACCGAGGACACTAGTTAGAGGTCTTGTGTAGGGTAAGAAACCTCCCAACGGAATCAGTGAAGAACAACTGTGTTGTAAACTCACATAAATGATGATCTCATATAAAGAAGAGCTAACTCATTAAGGAATACTAAGCCCAAGGAGGCTGAAGCCCAGCACATACAAGACACGTGTTCAGAAAGCATTAACCAAGACCGACTAGCTCATTTTTAATGCAACAATCTTTTGTTCATGCAAAATTCAAATTTATGTTGAGCATCGTGTTACTTAGAGCGTGGGTGCAAAACTTTCTAATATGATGTGTGCTGCTAGTGTATACAGAGCTTGGCTGGCTCAGCACTGTAATCACAACAGCTTCCTATTTTCATCCTGCCACCATTTCCCTTTGCACTCCTACATTAGCTGGAAGCTCTTGTCTTCATTGTGGCCGCTTCTAGTTCCTTTGTCCTGCATTCCCACCTCAAGTGCTGCACTATAATCCTTAAATGCGTTCTGTATTTTTCCTAAACTTCCTCACCCCTATCACCTTCTCCCGAATCAGTGGGTACATTTGCTTTCCATGACATGTATTATACTTATTGTGGACATTAGTTTTTTAAGTTTTGCTTGTATTATTTTTAGCTTGTTAGTATTATTACCAAGTTGCCAGAGCTGCTTGGGATGCTAAATCCAGACCAAGATCATGTGAGACTGGACTATGTCCAGGCCCCAGATCTCTTGCAGCTTCCAGCTTGAGATATGAGGTAGATACAGGCAAGTAGACAGGAGTAGCACAAGAAAACAATGAGGTAGGAATAAACAGATGCATAGAATCATTAAGGTTGGAAAAGACCACTAAGATCATCTTGTCCAACCATTATTTTGCCTCACCTTGTCAAGTTATTGTTTGTAAGACACGGCTGGTCTTCCCTCCCTGTTGGCACGGCACATGGATGGTCAGGAACTGGTCCAGAAGTCTGGGTCACTCCTGTGGTACGGAAGAGTGACTGCAATTAATAATGATGGAGCTGAGAGTACCCCTGTAATGAGGCTATGCAGAGTTAATAGGCAGAATGCTGTGAAGTTTCAACCTTGGCACTAGTGTCTGTATCTGAGGAAGCAGCAGCCTGTTCTGGATCAGTGGTAGAGCTCAGGCAGCAATTAGAAATTAAAAAATAAGTAATGTATGCCAGCTAGGGAAAAGAACAACAACACACACAAAAAAAAAAAGGTTGCAACTGTTCTAAAGACAGATTATGAAGTGTAGAAAACTGTCAGGAAAAACTGAATACATCAGGGGCACAAACTTGGAAAAACTAAGAAGAATAAGAGATTTTAAGAAAATGTGGTATCGAAAAAAATGCTTAGTATCTTTACTGATATAAAGAAGACATGGGGCCTTCTGTTAGTTCTCATGGAACAAGTATGTATATTGAACTTGGTGACCCTTATCCTATAGCTTTGTCCCCAATCCACCCCAAAATCAAGGAGTGAAAGGAAGAGGACATTCAAATAATTTACCTGGATGTAGCTGTTCTGAGAGAGGATAAGTTTGGAAAATAAGACAGCTGGAGAGGGAAGAGGATGGTGTTCATTGAATCATGATTCCCAAGTCCATGAGAGCCTGAGTGTCATGCTGAATGGAGGGCAATGAACTAATAGGGAGCCATGGTTACAGTGTTAGTTACAGTAGACCTCCCTTGCATAAGTGAGAACCCAATGTCTAAATATGCTTGAGGATCTGAACCTCTGAAGCAGAGCCCTCTGAGCACAGCAGAGTCATTGGAGACTCTTCTATGTGAGAAGTGCATGGGGAGTACTGTGTGGAGCTGAAGCAGAGCACCCTGTCCCCATGGCAGTCAGGAGCTCATAGAATCGTTAAGACTGGAAAGACCACTGAGATCACTGAGTCCAACCAACAGCCCATGTCTGTGACTGCTCTAGACCATGTCACCTACTGCAGCATCTCTTTTATTGAACACCTCCAGGGATGGTGACTCCAGGTCATGAAGGACACGCTGGCACCAAGTGCTGATGTTTTGGATTAAAGTTAATTGCTCATGTCATAATTTTAGTTCTCTGGCTTTCCCACTAATGTTTCCCCTGTACTCTTTTGGTTTTGTGTGTGCAGCTTCCTCTGGTCTGGAAGGTCTCTTATCTTCACATCATGACGTCTTGATAGGCAGTAGACCAAGTAGGGTTCAGCTCTAAGTAGTTAGCATTCAGATAGGTCAGGAGGAGTTGTGCATGGCTGGATTTTCCCAACTTCTCAGAAACAAGTGTTGAAAGAGTGAGGGCGGTGAAACTGAAAATACAAAATCAAATCACAGTTGCACTTCAGAATTATGTGAGGACAAGGAGGAGTTCACCTTGCACATTTGTTCATCTGCTGGAAAGGGAAGTCATCGAATGCTGCCTAGAAACTACGGAGTGTGCTGCAGAGAGCTCAGTGTTTGTATCCTGCACCTCTCCCCTGCCACACAAGGCCCATCTCGTGGTCTAAAGTTTCCTTCTTGTGGATGCAATGTGTTCAGTGCCTTTCGTCCTTCCTACAGCAAACTTGATGGTTCCTTATTTTCATTGAAGACTAATGTATAGGTAGAGTACTGCATGTGTGTGTGTGTTTGTAGAAGTTGTAGTTAGTACCTGTTTAGATCTGTGGGTAAGCATTCTTAGGAGTTTCATAATTTCTCCTGGAGTTTCCTTATGTGTAAATGGAGATAATGACACGTAATTACCTACCTTGCAGGGCTGTTGTAAGGACAAATTAACCAATGCTTGTGTGGGTGTTTGCAGATGAAAAGCATGATATTACAACTAAATATAATGATTGAATGTTGTAGAAGAGAGCTTGTGTTTGCTATGCTGATTGAATATGAGACGAGAGTACCTTATGTGTGTTTATTTGTAGTGAAGTACCAACTATTTGTGGAAGGTGGGAAAAGGGAAGCTGAGTTGGGGGAAAGTGTCAAAGAGATGGTTAAAGATGGTCTTTATAAGTTACTGACCTCCACTTCACTGAGGCTGATGCTGAACAAGGGAGAATGCAGCAGAAAAAAAAAAAGAAAAAAAAAAAAAACAGGGCTAAGTTATAGAAGGGAATTAAAATATAATACAATTAAAGATCATGATCTCAAAGAACAACAATGCATAAACTGAATAGGAAAATAAAAGCTAGGGTAAATGAGGACAAGGGAGAGAAAAGAAACCTCAGGGATTCATGATGTGGGATTATCTCAGTGCATAAAGTTATGAAAAGTAAACACCAATTTAAGAGACATCACAAACAATTGATGGAAAGCATATGCAGGAAAAGAAAAAAGAGTGGAGTGGAAAGGAGGAAAGGAAGAGATGTGCTTAATTATTTCTTGTTTTCATTTCATTAAATGTAATAGCATCATTCTTCTTATGCTTTGTTGGGAGGTACTTCTTTAGAAACCTTAAAGATGATGTCAAGTATTTCTGGCACTTTTTCCATGTGTTCCAGAAGCAGACTGGTGAGGGTTAAGGTATGGATGCTTTTGTCAGCCTGAGAATGGCCCTGTCTGGTTTCATTTGGCTTCCATGACATCTCTGGAGAATTAATGGAACAAATTCATTTCCATTGACTCCAGTGAAGCTGTACCAGCAATGAATCAGATCCATTCTCCCTGCTAAATTCATTTGTCTCTGAGAAGCTCTGATCCAAAATCTATTTCAGGTTAAACCCAGAAAACTTTGTGATTAAACATAAAGAAATAAAACCAAAGATTGTTACGATCTCTCACTGAGCATGGTATGTGGGTGTGTGAGCTGCCTGGGGGAGAGGTGAGGGCAGGTGGAACATGAGAAGGACAAAGGGACAAAAAAACAAACAAACAACCCAGCATGCTGCAAAGCTCAAGGAGCAGGTTGACATTCATTGCAAACTGAACAGAGTTGGAATGAGAATCACTGGCCAACATTTATGTGGGGTCCTTTGGCCCATTCCCCTTTGCTGCCTCCTTTTCTCTCATCTCTGCTTTCCAAACCCAGGATAACTCCTGCTCTTCACCTGGTCCCTGTTTCACATCTCTTCCTCACACCCCAATACTTATTTTAGTCTGACTCAACCTCACCTCAACGTTCTGACCCAAATTAATCTTTTGTGTATTTCAACTGACTAAAATTGACGTAAATGAAGTTACATCAGAGCTGAAATTAGCCTAGTGTGACTAAAATAGCACCTGCCTTGTCTACTAAACCATTGCTTGTTTATTTTCCACCTCTACCAGCATACCACGGCGTTAGCATTTCTTTCTTTCTCTTCCCTGTTCTCATTTCTCTGCCCAGAACAGGCTGTGCTCATGGTGGTCCTCTTGAACATCTGGTTTTGTTTCACCTCCACCGCAGTGTCAATCTGTGTTAAAAAAGGTTCCTTGCCTGTGTCCAAGTCTTCTTCCAAGACCAACTTCTTTCCATCCTCCAATAGATTTTGCTGTCTTTCCTGTTTCAGATGAGTCTGGTTGTAGTGGGCACCTCACATACCTGTTGTACTGACAATCTTACTCCAAAAAAGTTTCAAGTCACTGAGCTTAGACTTGTAAAGGCAGCATAGGATGATGATGGCAGAGGTATGGATGTTAAACTTCAAGCTTCCCTTCTATGATTACTTTTCTGCCAACACAGCATTTCTTATCTGCTCTTACAGGCCTTATCTTTGGGCCCTTATCCTCATGCATGTTTTAACTTCTCCTTCACTGTCTTTCTCGTACCCTCTGTCTTTCTGATTTCTTTCAGCTTCCCTTTGCAAGGTGAGGCTTTTTCCCCTCCTCTTGCAAAAACCCTGTCTGCTTCCATCCCATTTCTCAGGGGCCAATCCGTGTTTTGTTTGGCAGTGTGCTCCACCATTCCCATCCGGGTATCACTCTGAGGCAAGGATTTATTCCATAATTGCACTAGTTTATTACCGTGACATACACATCTGCAGTTACACAAACTGCAAAGGCACTTTCTAGTTCTAAAGGTCACCATTGGCATACCTTCCCAACGCAGATGAGCTCAGAACAAAAGCAACCAGCAAGCCATTGAGAAGATGAAGGCAGGGAATCATTTTGATCTACTAATTTACTAAGTCAGCATTCACAGAAGTAACTTACCTAGTGCTGCAAACAAACAACTCAATGCAAACTCACCCTGCTCCAGATGACTAAATTAATTCCTCTGTACTGCTGTGGATTCCCATGACACTATATGGCTGCATATATACTGAAGCCTAGAGGGCATTTTTGCGCTGAACACACAGAGCAGGAGCTATTTCCCATTCTCAGTGTCAAGCTGTCCCAGTCTCCCATACTGGTACTTGTATACAGCTCTTCTCATTCCTCTGCAGGTGTCAGAGCTGCCTCTGGTCTGGCATATTGAGTGGCAACTGAAGCTTCCTGGGGGTGACACACAGAGGCTGTGACACTCCTCTGTCATGATAGATATGGCTAAAAACTCCCAAGAGCCTTTCTGTAGTTAATGCTCCTGGATGGAAAGGCCCTGTGCCACCTGGCTACCAAGGCCACCCTTCCATGTGCTCATCCCTCCTATTGCCTGACACAGTGTTATTCCACACACTGACAAGAATGGTACTTGAGCTTTAATTTGCTGTTCACATTGCTCTGCAGTGTTGAAAGAGGATCATAGGGCAATTACCTTACATGAGAGGATGAAATGACTCCAGCACATCTCATATGCAACTTGCAGGAAGAGAATAAATGTTTGTGTAAAATGCAAAATGCTAAGCCATTAGTTGCATCCTTCCCAAGATCATCTGCTGCCTAATTGCATTTCCTGTCTTACTGTGGCTTAGGTCAATTGTAAGCATGGTGGGGGGGAAAAATCCAATCAGTGCTTCCTCTGCTAATTGGCATCCTCAACACAGTGGATGTAGAGCCATGAAGGCTGGGCTCTGTCATCCTGCCTGTCAGAGCAGAAATATTCCAGGAGGGGCTGGGATCTGCCACATGCTGTGCGCTTCCCTAGGGATGCAGCTGCCTCTCCAGCAGAAGGAAATAAAGACAGGAAGGTGGGGAAAGAGAAGGTGTGAGGGTCTGACAAGCAGAAACATCTTACTGAGCCAGACTTGCTGGAAGAGTAGAAGGAAAAATGTCCATAGTGGTTCTTGAGGTAAGAATTTTGAAAGATGCCAGAAAAGGATGATAGGCCAAATACAGAAGAGAAGTTGAGGGAGATAGGTTAAACAAATGAATATAGATCTGTGGATTCTCCATCCTCGGAAGAAAAGTGAGGAGAAACCACCATGGACAAGCTCAGAGCTGTGGTTTATTTCTGCTACAGCTCCTTTTCTACCTCCCTTCCTCCTATGAGTTCCACTTGAGAGCCAACATGGTAACATTCTGCAGCCTCAAAGCAGGCTGTGACTTGGGGCTCTGTCTGAAAACTATCCCTTTGAAGACAGGAATCTTAAATGTGATGACCAAAGTGTTGAGATACAAACAATGAGAACAGTTCAATAATCTGGATTCAATCAGAATCCATTTGATTATTTTTAAATCTCTAAGACTGAAACTAATAAACTTTCCTAAGAAAGATGCCACTTATTTTAAAATGAGCAGTGAAGTTTTGATGAACTGAATTGCAAAGAGGAATGGATCTAAAAGCAGTCACTGGAGGGACATAAGTGAATGATGTGTTTGGGTTTTGCTCTAGGAAGAATTCAAAACCAGATCCTTCTGTCACTGCTGATTTGAAAAAAATGATGTCAGTGTGACTTCACTTGCACTCATCCAAGTCATAGCCTTTCCATGACTTTGCTGGATGGAAACACTGGGGAGCAAACAGGAGAGAAGCATCCTGTGGATCTGATGGTACTTCTGAGTGAGCAGGTAACCTCCTGTACATCTCTTCTCTGGAGATTTGTAAATTAAATAAGCATCAAAGGCCAACATATTCTAGCAAAAAAAGGATATCTTCCAAACCTGATAAGCTCAGTTTTACTACATCTTGATACCTATCTCTTAATGTTCATGAATAACAAATCTATTTGTTCCACCACCAGCTCTGAGCACACACTTCAGCCTTCTGCATCTCTTCTTGGAGTGGACCACTTTTTCTTTCCTATGCTGCGCCCTTCATACAGTTTTGGCTTTACTGTGATGATCAGTTTGCTTTGCTTTTTTCTTTTACTATTGTAGTTCAAGGATCACTTTAATTTAAAAGCATTCTAGTAATGATTAGCAATCTAATAAATCATCTAATTAGTAATCCTCACAGTTTTATTCTTTCCTCCCCTTTCTACAAAACAGGAATGGTTTGGATTGGTTTATCTTGCTCTTTAAGCTTCCAGGATGACTGAAACACTATGGACTACATAGCTTCATCTCAGCTTCCCACTCCTATCCTCCACTGACTGTGCAGGATTTATTGAATTTGTTCATACTTAGACAAATGATTCCTCTCTTGCATTTCCTCTACTGACTCTCTCTTATCCATTACACTGCATCTGAACATCTTTCTATCAGCATGTAACTCCATCTGGCCTGTATCTTCTACCCCATGGAATCACAGTCCACCAAGTCTGATTCTTGGCTCTACACAGGACCACCCCAAATCCAGACAGTACATCTGACGGTATTGTCCAAATACTTTGCAAACTCCAGCAGCTTGGGGCCATGACAACAGCTGTGGGGAGCCTAATCCATGCCTGACTACTCTCTGGCACAGAACCTTTTCTAAACACCCAACCTGGTGCCCCGAACAGCTCTATGCCATTCCCTCGGGTCCTATTACTGGTGTTCCATTGTACACTGTGCTGTGAGAGTTGCATCATTATAGCTGCATTAAGCATCCTGTTCAGACACTAAACCACTTATTCCCCACTATTTTCTTTCCCAAAATTTTCTATTCAGGGCTTAGCTCATTTGTGAAGGGACTTTACAGCTATCTGGCTCCTTCTTCTCTTTGCAGAAGCCAAAGCAAATGTAGGAGATGCTGCTGCTTTTTTGCTGTTTGGTTGCTTGTGTTTGCTTTTTCTGTTTGGTTGGCTGTGGGTTTTTTTAAGCTCTTCCTTGTAGCAGTTCTGTGAAGTACAGCAATATTATCTTCATTTTACAGATAAGGATCTGAAACACAACAGATGACCTGGCCAAGGCCCCTCTGTAGCTCAGCTGTGATCTGAACTGAAACCAGTTGTGAGCTTTTGCCCCTATGGCAGTTGAAAGATGAAGCAAGAGGCCTGGGTCAGCGTGATTTCTTATAGGAAACTGCCTCAAAGTGTTGCCCTGTAAATGGGAGCAGCCAGGGAAAAACAGCTACAGGCCTTTCTGTGTGTGCTCAGTCAGCAAATACCTTGCTGCAAGAAATGAGCCCGCAAATACAGTTGCTCCTTTCTGCTCTCTTCAGAGGACTCTATACCTATTTACTCTCACATGGAAACAACAACTGAAAGACTGAGTGGGAGGCCAGAAGCACTTGACTCAGTTGCAGCAATTCTCCAATTCAGCAGCCAGGTTTTTCTCCCTGAGGCAGTGTAATATGACAGAAAGGAAGCATCTGAAAGCATTTCTTCATCATCTAGGTTGCAGCCCTGTCACCGCTGCAGAGGTGACACACCCACCCTACACTGCCTGCAGCTCTCCACCTCGCTGGAGGGAGAACAGTGAAGGCAAATGCTTTTTCCTCTTCACCCTGAAATCATCTCTTTTCAGAGCTTTAGCTCTGCCAGCCCCAGGATGTGACTAACGCACCCATTCCTGCCCCAGGTTGGCAGCCCTTGCAAATGGAAATTGAGGCCTAGGACAGGCTGTGTGGCCAGCTGTGTGTGTGACTTCTTTGCCACCAACTCTTTCTTTGGTAGCAGCCAGCACAGGGAAGCAGCGGTGTTTTAGCACAACCTATTTACTTACTCTTCCTTTTTGAGATTGCAAAGTTGTGTATTCCCCATCCATTGAGCTAACCTCTTTTCTTTGCAAAACTCATTTTTAACCAGTTGCCACTTTCAATGAAGAAGCTGAAAGGCAGTAAGGTTGACTAGGAAGGTTTTGGTAGATTGTGTTGGTTGGTTTTAGAGGATCCTTGCTAACCTAAGCCATTCTGTGATTCTGTATTCCCCTTCAAAAAAGGCTTTCAACTGTTCTATCATAGAATGATTCTTTTTTAATATTGTCCCATATTTTTGTTCCTATTTTGTACATTGGTGTTGACTGCTCTTGAGAGAAAAAAGAAGTATAGAGGGGGTGAGGAGAAAGGCATCGAGATTTTATTCCCTAAGAACTGAGTACCCAAAGTTGTATAACAAGAGCCTGTAGCAGTTTGTCACAAGCAAAACACTGCTGGGAGGTTTATCGAAGACTATCTCATGAGATGGGCTATTTAAGGACTGAAATTACACAGGAAGGATGGGTAAGAGAGATGTATGGACGAGCACAGTTACAATTAATGCTAAATATAAGGTGTCATATCTTTATCTAAAGCACAACCTGCCCTGCCTTGCAAAGGAAAGTGAAGCAATTAGGCCCGAGTAAGCAGAATATGCGTGGGAGGTGTTTTAAGGCAGTAGATTTAAAGCACTGTAATGGAACTGGGGAGGGTTACAGTGAGAGGTAGTATTTCCTGATAGGTTAGTTTACTTCCTTTGGAAAATGTTTTGGAGCTAGACCAGAAAAGTCAGCCAAACCTTAACCAGGACTTGGCTGGGACAACACCCAGGCAAAGGTCAAATCATCCTGCCCAATCATAGGTAGCCCCTTCAGTTGGTAATCCCCAGGAAAAAAAATAATAATAATAAATCAGAGGTCTAATGTCTATGCAAAGGTCTGCTTGGATTTGCAGCAGCCTCAGCCCAATCCTAAAGCAGGCTTCCCCTTTTTCCTTTCTCTTGAGCAAATGCTAAGGTCAGAGTGGAAAACCTGAGCTGAAACAGTAATGAACTTCATCTAGAGTGGAAACTGGAATTCATTTGTCAGCTAGGTGCAATTCCCCCTCCCTCTTTGCCATGTTTCTTCTCCAGTCCTGAAGGGCTGGGCTGTCTCTGGGACAGAGAGGGCAGTTGGTTTCCACAGCTCCTTTTGCCTGTCTTTTAGGTGAGGCTGTCAGCCAGAGGGCCAGGGTATATCAAAAGAGACTGAATCATCAGATTTTTTTAAAACCTCATATAGAAAATACCCACGTTTGGAATGTTTAGCTGGGAGAGCAGGTGGCGAGGGGGGACAACGACACCATGCGTGCACAGGAAAAGCGTCTCTCTCAGCTTTTGCACAGCTCCATGCCCCTATTTCTCATATCAACATACAGACAACACTTTGTCTCGTAGAGTGAGAGATGGGGGCTAAACATTTCATCACGGCAAGCCGAAAATCTCTGTTGCTTTCACTTGGATGTGGGAAATATTCACTTGCTTTTAAACAGAAAACTAAACATACATTTGTGAACCTACTGTTGCTTTCATGTGGGAGTCTTAGCTGAACAGAAAATCTTACATTGTGAAGCTACAATTGAATAGAGCATCCCAGATTAAAGAGGTTTTACTTAGCTCCACATGAAATAGCAGAGCTGACGGCAGCCTCTGGTACAGAACGAAAAAGTAGTTCAGTGAGCACTGACACTAACAAAGCAGCATCTCCTGTGTATTTGTATATTGTGCTTTACTGACTGGGGTGTCTAACATGGCATAAACTTCATCTGAAGCTTTTCATACAGTTCAAGAACTTATTAGTGTTTCAACTTTTATGGAATCTGTAAAGTCCAATAAGGCATGAACTCTTAACACAATTTTCCCTGACAAGGGATAGTGATAGGGTCTATTTTTGCTATCAGGCTCTTTTATTTTCACAAACTCTGTAGGGGTGTAATTATGACTCTGCCACCTTTATTTGAAATCAGCCAGTGGGTTCAGAAGCTAATAGAGATGGACAGACAAGCAGACAGATGGAGACACCACTGCCACATAAGCCCTGTTTCCGTGATAATCAAGCTAAAGGGGCATATTTTTATTTTATTTATTTATTTAAAGGATTTGAAAGGCAAAGGAGTAGGTTCTGCAAAGTGCAATTTCAAATTTTAAGTGAATTTCATGGCAGGAAAAGCTATTGGTGACAGTCTGGAATGCTAAAACTCCCTCTTCCATTTAAAGAGAGGAAAATCAGGGAAGAGCTACAGTGCTTCACCTCCTCCGCGGATTTTTTTTTTTTTTTGTGTGTATAACGAACTCTGAGCACAGGTTATCGCTTACAGGGAGGAGACAAAAAGCAGCTCCTCCAGCTCTGTTCCTACAGTTCGTGCATTTTGTGTATGTGAGCAATTAGGGCCAATCACATATGAAAAGCCCTGCAAATGCCTCTGAATGTTTGTATATCGCTACTGCCTTGCCTTTATCCCCATTTCCTTGCTCTTCTCAGTCAGCTCTGTCCTTGGGCTACAGTGGAGAAGAAGTGCTTTTTATCCTTTGTGTATGCTCTGCAAACCTCAATGGGGCCTGCATCTTGATTAGGGCCCCTAGCAACTATCGCATACCACGCAAAATTAATCATTTAACATAACAGCCCCCAGCCTCTCAGCTGGGACACGTGTGGGGCTATTTATTCACACTCCCAGCCAGAGTCTTGGAGCAGCACAGTTTTATTCCCAGCTCTGACACCAGCCTGCTGGGCAGCCTTGGGCAAATCACTCTGTCATCCTCCTGCTTGTAAACAGGGCACCCACCTCCTGCTTTTTGGGCTTTCTGGGAGTCACTGAGCTGAGTTTTTAATGGGTTTGGAGGGGGGGGCTAGCAGCTGGCTTGGGCTCAATGGCCACTGTCATGGTCTGCCTGCACTGCCTCATTCCTGATGAATGCAGTCACCTTCCAAAAAAAAAAAAAAAAAAAAAAGGGGAGGGGGAACAAGGAAAAAAAAGAAAAAAAAAGAACCTTTTAAAGAGATTTTTTTGCATTCGTGCACCTCCACGCTATAGGACAAGGGGGAATGGCTTTAAACTAGAAGAGAGGAGATTTAGGTTAGATGTTAGGGGAATATGCTCTACTCAGAGGGCAGTGAGGTGCTGGCACAGCTGCCCAGGGAGCTGTGCTGCCCCATCCCTGGAGGTCCAAGGCCAGGCTGGATGTGGCCCTGGGCAGCCTGAGCTGCTGGGTGGCAGCCCTGCCCACGGCACGGGGTGGGACTGGGTGGGCTTTGAGGACCTCTAAACCTAACCTAGGCTAACAATCAGCTCAGGCCTGGATCTCCACAGGCACATCGGTCAGGGCCAGCCAGCACACCGTGCTGTGGGACCACCACCCCCGTCCCCCAGTGGTCAGAGCCGCAGGCAGGCAAGCCTGGGAGGGGGCCAGGATGAAGGGGACAGCCGTGTCCCCGGTGAACCAGAGGAGTATGTGGGGCCGGCACAGGGCAATGCAGCTGCTCCACCTGTCGGGGCGGGCTCGGGCAGGCCAGGTGAGGCGGTGCCGGCCCTGCCTTTCCGTCCTTCCACAGCCTCCCGGCACTGCGGGTGCCGGCAGCATGGCGGACTCCCAGGTGGTCCTGCTGGATGAGTCGCACGTCAACGAGAAGGTGACAGAGGCTCAGGCCTGCTTTTACTATAGCGAAGAGCAGCGCCGGGCCCTGGAGGCACTGGTGACCCGAGGCGAGGCAGCCCACAAGGAGACCCTGAGGAAGGAGCATCTCCGGGACTTCCTCTCCAGCCAGGAGCTGCAGGCCCTGCGGGGCAGCTGGCGGACCTACGATGATCCCCGGGAGAGCAGCAAGGTGGTGCGGGGCCCCGGCGGCGAGGCCATCTCCTTGGCCTATTGGCCTGAGCGCTCGGACACAGAGGTACCGCCGCTGGACCTGGGCTGGACTGACAAGACCTTCTACCGGGGCATCAGCCGTGTGGCCCTCTTCACGCACCCTCGCAAGGAGGAGAACGCGCCCCATCTGAAAGAAGTGGTGCGGGAGATGATCCAGCAGGCGCAGAAGGTAGGAAGTGGCCTGGGGACACGCAGGGTGGCAGGAGCCCACTACCCCACCAAGCATTCTTCGCTCTCCTGGGGGCCAGCAGGCTGAGTTTTTCACGTGGTTCATCACCCATCGTGCTGCAGTTTGCCAAAGCTGACGTCTGGAAAGGGCTCACCCCCAGCCCTGCATGGTTTGTTTTTTCCTGCCTCATCCCAGTGTACTGTCCAGAGGGCAGGCAGGTAGTGGTGCTGCTCCAGCCAACCCTCCTGTACGTGCAGGTAACCCCAGTTAAACACAGGGCAGCCGGTTTGTTTTGGATTGTTTTCTTTTCTGTGTTCGCAATCCAGTACAGCCCTGACTGCAAGGCAGCCAGAGTCCAGACAATATGTGGCTGTTCCTCTTGTTTATTTTGGACTGGAAAGGACTGTTAGTGGTGACAGTGCACCTCTGGCAAGAAAACAAGCCAGCCATGACGTTCTGAGAGCTTGCATGGAAGAGGTGGGGGACAGTGACAAGGTTTTTCTAGGTCTGGGTGAAATCTCCAGGAAAGACCGTCTGTGAAATTACCCCTTTGATAGCTCATATCTCCCCTCTGGAGAGGGGACAACAGCATAAGCCACCACATTCCTTCTCTTAGTTCTGCTGCTTTCTGTTTTTTCTGCTTTCTGATTCAGCACTCTCCCCCACCACTGCTCTCCAGGCAAACACTCGGCACGTACAGCCTTTGCAGAGGCTTGTTTAAAGCAAATCTGCTGGGAAACACTGAAAATTTTCCAGAGAGACGTTTATCCAAAGGGATTTCTCCACTCCCTGCTTGCAGCACTACGTGCACACCCTGTCATCCTGTTCCACCACCGGTGCAATCAGTCACATAGAAGAACCAGTAGCTGTAAAATGCTTATGCTTTGACTTGCTGATGCTCTTGCTTGCATCCTCTTGCTTGCATCCTCTTGCTTTGCTGCTGCAAATGCCTCTACAAACTGTGTGATAACTGGGAAATTTTGCTCTTTTCAGTACCCATGCCTGGCGCCTACAAGTAGTTCATTTCTTCATAGATATTTTTACGGACTGGATGAACTCTACCCCTCCCAACCCAAAGGTGGTTTGATGTTTAACAGCCATTTTAGTGTTTAATGGTCTTTTTCTAAGATAAGTGCCTATTGTTTTCCATCAAGCTGGTGTTGGAGGATAAAATCTCCAGGTAGGAGCTTTTCATTCAACAGCTTACAGTGGGAGTTTTGTTTGTTTTGGTGTTTTGTTTTGGTTTGTTTTTTTTGGGGGGGAGGGAGTGGCCCTGAAGAGATACTAGTAATATTTGGCACATGTCTGGGGGTGGCTTATCCTTAGTGTTTTACATACATTAATTAAGCTACCTTGCCACAATGATTTTGGCAAGTTAACACTTGTCAACTATAAATATTCATGAAGAGCAAGGCATACCTATAGGTCCTATAGGTAGCTTTATTATCCATAGGACAGGGAGGAGTGGGGAAAAAAAAACAGCTCCTACATGGGGTAGGCGCTCATGTTCTGACTTGCTGTGTTTGAGAACGCTCTGAAGTTATCTTGACAGATCATCTGCAGTGTCAGGGGTTTAGAAAGACTAACGTCAGTAGCATGGTTGCCCCTCACACAGTTTGAGTCTTGAAAGAGCCATCTGCAAGACAGTTCATCTGCTTGTCCTATGGATTTAGTTTCCATATTTGTGGGTTTGGCCCATAATCTTCTGAAGAAGCCTCAACTGATCTAGAGCTGCCAAACCGGCAAGCAACTCTTCCTTCATATTGCAATGCCAGTACTAATAATTAATGGTATGTCCAGGGTGTGCTGCAATTTTTGCTGTCATTGGTCTCCGTGTGGATGGAAGAGATGGAAAGAAAATACATCCCTACTTCTTCCAGCTATTCTTCATCAATTTCCTATGCTAATGTTCTTATTTCAAATGAATTTGTATTTGGCGCTCTTGCTGCTGAGTAACAACATCCAGACCAGAGTGTGTGGAAGGTTAAGAAAGTTAATACCTGAAAACCTAAGTCATAATGTGTCTGCATGTGAAGTTGTTGAGGAGTAAAGTGGCAGAATTTCTATGTATGTTTCAGAGGTAACATTCCTTACCTCTTGCTACATTAGGTAGAAAGTAAGAACCAAGGTGAGAGCTGAAATCCAATTTTTCTATCTAACAGTTGTTGTTGAAGGACTTAAAGTAGCTTATAAAGTACCTCTGCCATAGTTCATCTGTATGTACATGTTAATGATGGACATAAACACAATGTCAGCTCTTTTTCTAATAAAGAACAGCGTGTGTAAGCACTGCTGACAGAAGGAGCTTGACAGAGCAGAGCTGTTGGTTATTGCTGGCCATACAAGCAGAGACTCAACAAAAACAGAAAACATTTACAGTGGTATTAATTTCCCTTATCAATTTTGCTCAAGGACATTTTCAAAGATAAGAAGTGGCTGGTGAGAACTATCCCCCCTTCCACAGGGAGCTACTGCAACTGGTGCTGTACCTTTTCCAAACGTCAGCTGAAGAAAATTCTACTGTTAGGTGCAGTCTTCAGCTCTGTTCACACATTACATGCTATTTCCAGCATAGCTTGGCTTGTCGCTGTGACCCTGGCACCTGGGAAGCTAGAATTTAGGCAGCTCTATTTACAGCCTGCCATCAGCATGAGAGCTCTGACCTGCCAAGCTGATGGTTCCTAGGGATGGGGAGAACAGCAGTTTCCTTCATTCATAGCCTTCAGAATGCTGCAAAGAATAACTCCTTCAGGAAGAAAAGTGAATTGATTCTTCTAATGGCGTAAAAGACACAGAAAGGGAGAGGAAGACAAAACACGTAAGGTCAGCGTAAAAGTTGCCCACAGACATCTTGTTTTTGTTGTTACTCATCCTATGAATGTTCAGGCTTGTCTGTCAACCTTTTGCTTTTTTGTAAGATTGGTGTCTGGAAAGAGGGATTATTTTCATACCAGAGAAAATGTACGTGTGAAGAGAGCGAACGATCATTTTACCTCCAAATCTTGAATGTGCGCTCCAGCCTCTTCCTTACAATTATCAGATGTTTATGTTTGAGCTCCACAAGATGTTCCTCGCTAAGCCAGCCCTGAGAGCACAGTTCTTTTTGTCTGCTTTGTGCACTGTAGCTGGGGAGTCATGCTCTGATTCCTCTGCACATTCATTCTTCCATTACTCATCTCCTGAGAAGTGTTATGGCTGAGTTTGTCGCTTTTCTTGTTCAGACTTAAACAGAGAGAAACACAGATCAAAGTGGATACTGATGGAGGCAAAGACAGTTTCACAATACGGGGTTAAAAACAGGTATTTGGCTTTGGCATTCTTCAGGCTGCTGAAATAGCCACCTTCCCTTAGAAGAAGGAGAACCCTCAAAGACAATTAGATACTACATTCTTTCTAAAATGCAGCAGGAGCCATGCCAGAAAATTACAAGGTTATTGGGCACATATATTCCCTTAACTTTGTCTCAGCTGTCCCCTCTTCTATATTCTGGTGTCAGTGCTCTCCTTTATTTTAAATCATTGAAATGGGCTTTCCTTTCAATTCCTAATATTTTATTTAGTTGCTTGTCTACTGTCCTCTTGTTTCTAGATTATTGCAGTGGTCATGGATGTATTTACAGACCGGGACATCTTCCGAGACATTGTTAATGCAGCATATAAGCGCTGGATCCCTGTCTATATAATCCTAGATGAGGATGGTGTGAAGCTCTTCCTGGAAATGTGCAGAGGCCTTGACCTCAGTGACTTGCAGATTCGGGTAAGATATTCAAGACTGAAACATTATTTTTTGTAGTTAAGCAGCCTTCCTGAGTTGTAATGAACCTTGTAACTCACTTGGAAAGCCAAATGCATCTCTTGCTCCCTGTGTGTCACATCACAGAGCTTAGGCAGGGGGTGGTGAAATATGGAGGGATAAAAGAGTGGCCTGTAGAAACAGAAGGAAAAGGGAAAGATTTGGATTATGTGCCTTTCACCTGAAACAGAGGTCTGTGTAGTTTTTAGGCTCTTGTGACCTATATATTCCTTTTAGGAAGAAATTTGAGGAAATTCCTGTAGGTCTCCTATGCAAGTTCCAGATTTCTGGAGCAGATATTTGATTTACTGGGCTCCAAGCAAATAATAACAGTACACATATAGATACTTTTGTAAAATCAGGACTTATACTATCTGTCAGTGGTGATCTAGGACTGAACAAGATTATTGTACTCCTTTGACTGAGAACATTTGGGACTAGGGAGCGCAGCTGCTCTACAGTTCCTTATTGGAGTATGTTTTCACATAGTACATGCACCACAGCAGAGTAGTCAGCCTAGCTTGGCTGGCAGAAGCAACTTCAGTAGGATCTCTTTCCATCGCATACAAACTGAAATCCTGTGAATAATGTTTATAGCTGCTATTGTGTTGCTGACTGTTTTAGTCACTGTTGCTACTACAAACTTGTTCCAAATACTGGAAAAATCACTAGATTGGAAACAAACTATGGGGCGCAAGACTCACCACTCTTGTGATCCAACTGCTTTGTGGAGCAGTTAAAAAACATTTTTTTTTTTTAAGTCCAGTTTTGCCTGGAGGAAGGGTAGGTCTTCCACAAACACTCAATAGTTAAAAACAAACAAACAAAAAGCTCTGAAGGTTAGAGGCTCATGTTAACCATTCAAGCAGAACCATCTTAAATGTGGGTGAAAATGGATTGCATATTTCTGAACAATGCTCCTATGAACTACCACGCTGCTCTTAGTTTCTGGACTTCATCAGAAAAGACATCCAGCTGAGCAGCTTTCTCATCTTTCTCCAAAACAAAGATGGAAGTTTCTTTCCTCTGGTGTGTTTGAAAGCAAGACACAGACATTGTTATAACAGACCTGTTTCAAGCTTCAGAGGTATTCAGTGGCCTGGGCTCAAGTTGCTTCGGTAGAAAGTAGAGCAGTAGTTCCATTTACTCCGATACCCGTTTTCCTGTACTTTTCTCACTGTGTCATAGATTCATAGATACATTAGGTTGGAAAGGACCTACAGGATCATCTAGTCCAACCATCCTCCTACCACCATCCCTACCCACTAAGCTACTAAATCAAATCCCTTAGCACCTCATCTAAACACTTCTTGAACAGCACTAGGGACGGTGCCTCAACTACCTCCCTAGGCAGGCCATTCCAGTGCCTCACCACTCATCATGTGCAAGAATGATGACTTCAGTACTGCATACATTAAACCCTGGATAGAGTGCCACGGCAATTTAGAAAATCTTGCAGTTCTGCTGGAGAGACACTGCCTTCTCCATCTTTAAAAAAAGTAGGCAGACTCTTCCTGCTTTTCTTCTTACCTCTTTCTCCATAGGTATCGAAACACTTCACACTCCAGAACCAGTTATCACAAAGACATGCTGCAGCACTGACTAGGTCCTGCAGCAGTCTTGTTTCATCACAAATTCACCCCTTCCACTGCGACAGAGTTTGAACTGATGCCATCAAAGGCAGAAGAAAACTCTTAAATTCCTTCTGCGCTTCTCTCCTTTCACAGAGGCACTTGCTGTGTTTTTCTTTTGACTCATGCTGAGCTGAAGGAGTTCCACCGATGAAGAACCTTTTAATGTCCTTCTTTAACCAAATTCTTCACTCTTCTCCAAATTCCTACCCACAGACTGTTGTCCTTTAACTTTTTCCTGTTTTCCCAGCTATGTCATACAGTATCATAACTTCCCCTCTTAGGTATGTTATATTCCTTTTCTAGCACAGCTAAGGAGACTTTAATTAATTTTGTTAAAGTCAGTGCAGCTTATTCCTTTTTGTGGTGCTTTGGAAAGACTGGGAAGAGTCTTCCTGTAAGGAAAAGCAGGTCTCTTGTTTCTCAAGGAAGGTAGCCTCTTATCATCCTGTCCAAGTTCCTGTTTTCAGCATGACTATATATAAGGGTCAAGAAGATGAGGAGCAGTTCATTGGTCATGCTTTCCTGCAAGGCTTTCTTGGATGTATCAGGGCTGCTGTTTGGATTACAATCATCATACAGTTGACACTTGGCTTTGGATAACCAAGGAGTCTCAAACAAAGTGTTGTCTCTCCCTTGGGGACTTACCCCACCTCACTGAGCTAGTGTGTCTGCAGTTGATTTGCATTTTTAGTGCTGGCTTTTCCACAGAAAGTTGCAGTAATGTGGGAGATAACTTTAAGGTTTAGTGTCAACTTCTCATGTGAGAGAAAAAGAGATGACACATTACTATGGCTTGGCATTGCTGCAGCTTCAGGGTGCTTATTCTGTCTTCTGTCATCACCAGATGCTCAGACTGCTGTAATTCTTGTCCTTTTGTTTCCATCGGTCTCTTCATCCAACACAGAGTGAACAGTTTACAGACCCACTACAGAGAGGCTTACTGTTAGCACTGGATTTTGCCCTTTCTCTCCATGTAGTACTGGGCATTTTCACAAAATTCCTGGCTATTTTTTTAAGATGGCAAGGTATCACAGTCCTCCCACAGTCTCACAGCAGGGAAAATGGTGTAGGAAGACTATCTCATTCTACAGAAGACTCTTCACTGACTTCACATTTGAAATGAGAAAATCTTGTATTTTGCATGAAGGCCAGAGGTAGTTAAAAATGCATTTAACTTCAATCATCTGTGCATTCATCCTGAGATGTTAATGTGAGCATATCTTGTCTGTATGAGTCATGTGGCTTCTTGAGCCTGCAGGACGTGGTTTGCTAGACTTTTTGGTATGTTTAACATAAGGGTGTTCTTCTGAGATCAGAATGAGCCCAAGTTCTCATAGATATAAAATTCATAGCCCCACAAAAAGTCCTTTTCCTGTTGACCTGAGGGTGAGGGTTGTCACCAGTTTTTAGAGGTGTTTTCTTTCCCATGCTTCTGCTAATCAAGTCTTCAGTGAGAGACACTTTTGCTTAAAGACAGGGAGTTCACCTAGAGCTCTAAGGAGTGTACAAGGGGAATGTGGTATCTGCAGGAAGTTCACTTTCATATTAATTTTTACATTCATTTCCTTATCATGCAAGGAATTCCTTTCCTCACTCTAGGTAGTCTTAAAAGTTTCTGCCTAAAACATTTTTTTGAATTTTGTTTCAGTTTTTCATGTCTTACCTTCCAGATTTCCTCATCCAATTCTAACTCAGTGGAGACGCTGAATGAGATGGGATGCAGTGCTGTTTTGTTTTAATTATCTGTTAGAAAATTCTACTAGGCTGCTTGTGATCTTTCAAAAACAGTGGTTTACAGGTGTCTCTTTTTGGAAAGACACACACACAAAAAAAACAAACAGTCAATGTAAGACTGTTGAGATATTGTCGTACAACATCTAATGCTATGGTCAGTTGCCTGTCCTTTGTCTGATTTAAATCTTTCATGCCATTCATCCCAATGGAAACAAAGACTTCTGCTTCCTTTGCAACACTAATATCAGTTGTTAGAAGTTCTAAGATCAAAGGGACAAACAGAATTCCCTGGTGAAAAAACTCGGCAACACCCACCTTTAGAGTCCATCTCACGTATCCTGTGTTACTCAACCCCATGCCTGTGGCCACTGCTGCTCGGGTCTGTCAGTGGTCAACTAATTGTCAGTAACAACATACTACTGACTTTCTCAGTTAAGTCTAATTTAACCTGCTGTGGATGCAGCACAGGCTTTAAAAGTGTGTCACAATACAGCAAGAAAGACCAACTCCTTTGCTGTGCGTATTAGGCTGGAGTGTTACCAGTCCACCAGTTTCTGCCAGAGAGCTGTTAGTCACTGCTTGCAATGAGGAGTGGTGTAAGTCTGTGTAAAGGAAATTTGGAAACCTAGCATAGACTGCAGCCTACATGAGGCAGGATATAACGAAACTGAAGCAAGTTGCTGCAAGAATACAGGTTTGGAAAGGTCTCGTCTACCTAGAAACTAACTGGTCCTTTACCCAAAATATTTGTTACTACAATAATATTAATTCACAAAGAAAATGGCTGAAATCTCACCTCATTTAGATTTGTCTTTCCACTTCTGCTGTTGTGTAATTTTCAGGACATGAACCCAAGCTTGTTCCTTCTCTGTACAGCTTGACAGAATAGTCTTCACATGTTCTACGATCCTTCTAAGTAGAAAACATTATACAAATATCCCATTAAGTGACTCAGTGTTTATATGACTTTATGCCTGTTTTCTGCATTTCAGGATGCATGTACACACTCCTGTGCCTACTTTGTTCATGGAGGTTTACATGTTCAGCTGTTTGGTTCTATGCCCTCTGTGCATTTCTCAGTGTTATGCATAGCTCAGTTACTGCAGAAATTCAAATGTGCTTTCTCTCTTCCTAGAGGTGGTGATGTAACATACAAACGCAATAAAATCCACACTTGTTACATGCTAAGAAACACTGTGCTTACACAGGCTGATACTTCATGATTCAGACAGGAATATGACATTTCAGAGCTGTCAGCTGATTTGAAGGACAGACGTCCTTACTGACACCTGCAGTGAAGATTCCATGATTTGGCAAATTCCAGATCCAGCTTTATTCAGCAGGGAAAAAAAGACAATTATTTTAAGCGACCAGCTAGTCATCTACAAATGTTATTCTAAATACTGGAAAGGGCAGCCTTTCTCCTGTGCTCTACCCAACCTGCATTCAGCATCCCACACAAATGACTCACTGCTAGCTAGGCCTTGGGCAAATCACTTCATCTTTTTTGTCTCTCAGGTTCCTCATCTTTAAAACAGGGCGATAATACTGTCATTGGTGTTGGGAGGATTAATTAGCTAATGCCCACACAGGACTGCAGACAGATCAAGCGATAGATGAATGCAAAATAGTAGTATCATCAGTTACTGTTAGTCAGAATTTGTACTGCCACTGCTATATTTTACTGAATAGGAACAGATTCAAAAGGTAAGAGTTATACTCAGAAAACTGTTTTCGGAAAGAAATCCACATTCTTATAATCACTCATTCCTGCATGCTGATTTCTACAGCCTATCAATATTTAAGCTGTCAATTAGGTTCATAATAATAGCACTTAGCTCTTTGTGGGATCTGAGGCTGTGTGCTAGTGTTAGCCAGATCCTCATGATTCTCCTGTTCTCCAGATGGGGGAAGAATGAGGCAAAGGTGAATTGACTTTCACAGAACATAACAGGGCATGCTGCCAGAACTGTGATTACACGTGAGGCGGCCTGACTCCTAACCCTGTATTTATTACTCCAGATCACAATACCTTTTAGCTTTTCATTGTTAAAGAATTCTTAGAGAAACAGATGGTATGAAGAAAACGGTCTAAATTTGTAAGTCAGAGTGACAAGATAATTTGCTCCAAACTTTGCTGGCAGTGAGTGCTTTTAAGTGCTGTTTTGTTTTGTTTTTTAATGCTAGACAGTGTGTACATACAGCTATCTGGCACTTCATCCTCAAGCAGCCAGGACCTATAGAGCTCAGCACTGGTCTGGGCAGAATAACTCACAGTCTAACATGCAAATATGTTTTTATATTATGTGCATGCATAAGTCTGTTGTAGAAAATCAGGTAACCTGAAATCAGGGTGTTTTTTTCTCTGTCTCTAGTACTGCTTTGTGTTATTATCTGTAGGTTTGATGGCTAACGGGGTTTGAGACAGGAGGTTTGAGGAGAAATACCTTCTTCCAACTACTTCAGTACATTTCATAAGTTTTGCCTTCCTTACGTGCAGAAATACTTCTTTGCTGATCTATTTTGGACGTCAGCAGTGACACCCTACACCTTTTGCTCAGAATAAAATTCTGTGGTTTTCACTCTCCATTGAATGGAGATGAATGTAGGTGGACATTGTAACTGTTGGGTGTTCTAATGTCAGGGTTCCTTTGTTGTAACAGGCAGGAAACTTCTGTGTATGTTTTGAATAGTACAACTGTTTCCTCACCCCTTCTGTAATAATTAAATTGCCTAGTTCTATATATCACCCAGTTTTATCAAACTGCATGTTGTTGGGATCAGAACAGAAGCCCAAAGTAACCTAATTTAAGCCTCATACAATACTTTCTGAGTCTTTTGAATTGCACAGGTGTTGCAAAATTCCTTGGTTTTGTGGCTCTGCCAACATTGTCTTGAAAAGAGCTCACTGATGCTGTGGAATAGGGATTGGGATTCAGAGAGTACAGATGTGACTCAGAGCTTCTTTCTCCTGAACTGGGTTGGGCGTTCTGATCTGCAGCACAGGACTAGAGATGGCAGATTATTTGATTTGGAAAGCACTGTCTTGCCAGTGGTCTAAGATGAATAGCTGAAGACAGAAGAGAGGATTACAAAGATGCTGACTTATTGGACAAGGTTATAAACTGATGCATAGGAGTGACTTGTACTAAAAGATAATAACAGAGTTTTCAACACTCTGATTTCCTTTCTGCAGCCCTTCACATTTCTGTTGTCTAATGATGAGATGCAGTCCCAGAAATTCTAAGATAATGTGAGTGACTTGTTAAGACTTGGAGTTTGCAATTATCTAATTTTCTGTTCTATATATTGTGAAATTTTGTTTTTTCACTTCCTGGTTAGAACATCCGCATCCGTTCTGTGACAGGAGTTGGGTTCTACATGCCAGCAGGGAAGATCAGAGGTACATTATCATCCCGATTCCTGATGGTGGATGGGGAAAAGGTGGCCACTGGATCGTACAGGTGAGTTTCTCTTGCTTAAGGCAGACCTACATTCTTCATATGTAAAGTATGGCTTGTGAACTTTGTTCTCATGAGATTCTGTTTCTTATCCTCCTCTCTGTAATCTGTAGAAATTGAAGTGAGATAAGAGACAAAGTAGCATAGAGCACAAGCTGCTCCCAGGGGAACAGAACATGACCCTGCCAGTGGACTGTTTCATTGTGCTAGAGACAATGCCATGCTGCACTGGCCACTGTAGTTGCTTCTTTTCAGTGAGGTTTCCAGTCTGGAGACTCCTCCAGTTGCTTTTTGAAAAGGATATGTTGTTCTTCAGAGTTTTCAGGTATTTTCTTCCAAATCTTGTCTGTGTGCTTAATGAAGAACAATAATACACAACTTCACCTATCTGTCCTGACCCATACTGGCAAATAGCACAATGCTATGTTTCAGATACTCTTGGGTGGGCTGGGTCAAGTATGCACTCAAAATTCTTATGGTTCTGTTTCCTATTCTTAGCTTCACATGGAGTTCATCCCATATTGACAGAAACATTCTACTAGTCTTGACAGGACAGCATGTGGAAATGTTCGATAATGAGTTTCGTGAACTCTACACTATCTCAGAGGAAGTTAATTTGTGCAAGGAATTGGGTATTGCTAATTCAAACCCTCATGGAACTGGGAAGCTGGGCTTTCATTCCTCCACTGTGGCTCGGAAGATCATTAATCCCAAGTATAGCTTAGTGGCAGGGGCAGCTCGTGGTGACATGATGCTGTGGGCTTCACGACACAGGCAGGATGACCAGGGGAATATGGAAAGAGAAGAAACAAGTGAGTCTAAGAGAAGATTAAATCAGTTTCTGAATGACTTAATCACACTGAAGCAAGAACTCCCAGAGATTGAACCACCTCTGGAGAACTTCAACAAGCTGAACCGGAGCCCTCAGAAACTATTCTCCCGATTACACATGGACCTGAAAAATAAATCCAAGTCCAGAGAGTCCATTCGTGATGTGAAGAAAGAAGATGCACAGGCCAACTCAAAGCAAGGAAAGCGGTTTTCCAGTGGGCTTTTTAGTCGCAAGGCCAAACGATCTCCAGGTTCAAGCATTGAAGCAAATTCTTTTGCCAGTGAAGGACATTCAGGGGAAGACCTTGGGAATATGAAACTGGAATATGAGCGGCTCAGCCTTGGCCATGCCAGTGTTCGGAGCGCTGAAGGCATCTCAGGTAAAACCTCTCCTATCAGCACATTCTGCTTCTGTGGTTTTAGGGTGCCTCTGAGTTGGTTGATTGGTGCAGATGTATTCAACATAGGCACCTGAGTAGATCCTGTTATTTCCTTTGTACTAAAATAAACAGGATCAAAGAAGTTGAATCAAACGAAGCATAATTCCAAAAGCAATTTAATTGCATTCTTACTGGTATGATTGCTACTTCTCGTGTATATGTTTTCTGAGAATTCCCACTAAGCAGACAGGGGATAAAGATGAATGTTTGCTTGTGAGAAACAGGTCATGTGTACAGTTCTTTAAGTGCAGTGTCCTGATAAAGCAGCAGCAGTGTGCTTAGTGTTGCAGTGGTTAACAGTGTGCAGATTTCCAGTGTAACCCCTCCTTTCATCATTTGGCTTTTGTCAAGAGAGAGTACTGTACCAGGGTTACTGGTGGAGAAGGAAGAAAACAAGTTTCTGTTGAGGTAAGAGAGCAACAAGTGGAGAAGGTGGAAGTTTTTTAAACTTGCTCCTTTATCTCCCTTTGAAATGGGAAAGAGGGTCATGAAATAGAAGCTGTGGAGAAGCTCTAGATCTGAACCTCACCTTCTTTGCTAAGGAGTTGTTGATATATTCACTGGGCTCTTCTAGGTCTTCATTTGGTTGAAAACACAAATGACAACAATTTCTCCTAATTTATGTGTTCGTTGCTAACATCTCAACATTTCAGATGCCTTGTCAGTTTGAAATAAAACTAAGGACTACTCAGCATGGTTGCCTTTCTCTCCCAGTGAGGCGTGCAGGATGTCAGTACATCTTGCACTAGTGGGAAAATGAACTAGTTCAGGGAGGAAAATTTCTTCCCAACTTGTCTGGCCGTGCTGTGTTCTGATAAATTCAAAATGCGGGAGTAAAAACAAATTCCCTTAGGACCACCATGATGTGACGTGGAAAAATATTCTCTGGAGAGCAAAAAGAAAAGCAAGGTACTAGAAAGGTTCCAGGTTATGATAGATTAAATTCTTAGAAGTATCCTCGCTAAATGAAGGACAGATTCAAAAATGCCAAATGAACACAAGAGAGGAGAACTATACGAAGGCATAAGTGGTTTATTTGGGTCTGTAGTAGACCCATTTTAGGATGTGTTTGGCATAATTTAGGGAGGGAAAAGTAAATCTTGGTCTTTACCCTCTCGTCACATCAGTTAATTTTCTGAGCAGACAGCATGTGCTGCTTGTCCCTATTCCTCAGAGCCAGGAAAAAGAAAATTTGTAGACCTATGGGGAGATGTATGGGCATTTCTTTTCAGAGGATTGGACCTGAGGACTTACACTACCCTCTAGTGACAGAAGTGGAGAATTGTGCAAGCTCTGATTTGTCAGCACTTCATAATATCAGACATTCCTTGAGTTTCCTGTTGTCAACCACTTTAAAGCAGACAGGCCTCCATTACCACAGTATTATGGCAAAATTAGGCCCAGATGAAGTCAAGAAAGAGACTGATCTCTCTAGTTGAACACTGGAGCACTGAGCTCTTCTGAGCATTGCACAGGTCAGGGTGGCAGGGACATCTCTACTCCTTTCAGCACATTGAATCTATGCCAGCTTGGTCTGGAACATTTCCATAAAGACACTATCATGCTATTATTCAGGTTTTATTGTCACTGCTACTTCCTGAGAGCTTGCACCTCTTTCAATAAAGGAGAACACAAAACACTGAACTTGCGAGACCAAGGGTGGTTCCAAGCAAGCCAGTTTGAAGCAGCAGAGGTTCATTTCTTCAACCTTCCTGCTGTGTACTTCCTGACATGTCTTTCCAAGAAGTCAATGCAAATGTTTCCTGCTCTGCTTTATGCTAAATGATATTGCCTGCTCTGGTGACAGTGAGAGACTCCACAGCTTTTGAAGTATGGTGCAAGTAGGCTTAGGTCATCCCATGTGAAAGGCTGAAGGAAGACCACTGTTTGTGTGCTGCATTTGAACTGACTCACTGCTTGTGAAAGAAAGCTTCACTAGCCTAGTGGTTCCAGAGAGCACATTGGTGAGGTGAGACTGATGAGAAAGGAGAAATTGAGTTACCACAGAGGATCCTCCAGTTACTTGATCAGCAGCTCGTGATTCATTAAAATTTAATAAAGGCATCCAGAATGTGGATATGAAAGAGTTCCAGCTGAAAGTTAAAAACAGGAGACCATTTGTTCTGAGGAAACTGTGTGACCTGTAAAGTTTTAAAACGTTAAGTTTTGAGCAGACCTAGTCAAAACTGATGCTGCAATACCCTGAGTGACAGAAGGGGGGCAAGAAGTGGAAATGAAGGAGAAGGTGCTCGATATCAAGTCAGGTTAGGATGCAATTATTCAGAGCTTCACCATCTGAAACAGTTGCCCTTACTTTTTGTAGCAATTAAACAGCACACTTAAGCCCTTTGGGCCTGCCTGTGCACACATCCTCCAAAGTCACTATTAATTCTGTAATTCTGTAGTACCATAGAGGCACATCACACCTTGCAAACGCACAGAAAGACCAGATCTACACCCCAAGTAGCTTGCAGAGCTGAAAGTTGAAAGACATTGTTCAAGCAGGGCAAAGGTCCAGTTCAGTCTTGTAAGAGCAAATGGTGTTGATAAGAATACAAACTGGGATGGAATGAAACTGTATTTTGCAGCAGTCTCTGAAAATCTGACAGTGTATTTATGTGCTAGAAAATGGTAACTACAGGTTAGAATGGGAAGCCTGGAAAATACAAGGGCTGCAGATAGTAATGTCCTGAATTACATGTTCAAATTAACTTCATGGGGCATTGTCCTACTACAGTGCGCGGAGACTGTGTTTTGTCTTACAAGGTTTGCTTAAACCACACCATCAAATCAGCACAGTTCTTGAATTTCACTGTTGCCTGCTTTGGAGCACAACAACAGCAGCTCTGAACCTGACCAGAATGTTGTTAATTTTATGCTGCTGCTGGGCAGGCTGTGATCAGCAAAGACACTGACGTCTGTGTGCAGTTTCTGGGAAATACTGCAAGGGTTTGAAAGCTGCATGCCATTGGAAAGCAGTGGCTTTTTGTTTTGTTTTCTCCTCTGCAAGCAGCAGTCTAGGTGGGCAGAAATAGCTGTTTAGTTACCACCAGTGCTTGTCAGCCCAAGCAGGATCGTAGACTGGTGGTAACTGGACATTTTAGCTCCTGATGTTTGCTCTAACTATAGCAGGATCTGTAGAAAAAGGCCAGAAGACAAGAGCAGGAGGAGTGACAAGAATAAAGGAGGTAGGAGCTGAGACTGAGCTGAGAAGGAGCACTGATGCTTTTGAAGGTAAACATGAAGGTCTTGAACGTGATCCAGATGGGGGAAACAGGGGTGGTGAGGAGATACGGTAAGATGGTAAGATTAGTAGCAACATATAGAATGGGTCTAAGGGGTACAGCAGTTAGAATGAAATGCCATGAGGATTTGTGGGGAGGAGGCTGTAGCATATAGAACAACGACAAAAGGGAGAGTGGGCTGCACTGCAGCCTCACATGTGGATTTGCAGTAATTGCAGTGCAGAAGGGTAGAGGGAGATTTTCTCTACTATCAGCAACAGGTGCAGAAAATGTTGGTCAAATACCCACAAGCAAAAGTGTGACATGGATGGCTGGACAACATGAACTTAGGGATCTGTTCCAACCTTATTGATTTCATGATTCTATGAAAATAATTCACATGAAGCCCAGTTCAAGGGCAGCGCTTGGATTGAATTTTTCCTCATTTCAGCAAGTTTGAGACTTCTCAGTAACATGTCAGGCAGTTTTCCTGATCATTGGCTCCAACTGCATGAGAGGTGTACCTATCCCTTCATTCTGTAGAAACACGTAAGTGGGATCTGCCCTTGTTCAGTGGCTGCAAGCCATGTAGCTGCCCTCCTCAGTACATACAACCTTGAGATATGTGTGATATACATTGTGTAAGCCTAGCTGAGCCCTGAGTACAGCAGAGCTCGCTTACTTGCAAAAGCTTATGCAAACACACTTCAGTACAGTGCTTGAAAAACATTTGCAGGGCCATCCAGTTCAGAATCTGGCTGCAGTAAAGTGCAAGTATTAAAAAAGTACAGATATTTGGGGAAGAAGGAAATCTATACAGCGAGCAATGGAATAAACCCTAAGAAGTATTTGGGCAGCATTATATGCTACTTAACTGAGTTGTCTGGATTTCTCTTGCAAAGGAAATAGTGGAAATACCACCACTTGAGATGTTTAATGTTGAACATGGTAAAAGCTCTACTGAGAATTTGTGTTGGGATCTAATGGATGAGATGACCTGACCTTTCTTTTTTGTTTTCATCCTTTACTGCTTGGAAAACCTTCCACTCAAGTCATGGCCAGACTGCTTTTCAGCACCATCTGGGATCTGAGAATTCCACTGACACTAGGCTGGGTACAGGCCAAAGCCTGGAGGTACTCCTCCAGTGGCTTTCTCCACAGTATACTCTGTATTTGCTGTTATCTTAGCGTCTCTTCATTTCACAGAATGAGGAAATAAAACTCCAAGAGAATGCAGAGCGATGTAGGACTAATATGAGTCTTAAAGTTTAAGTCCAAACTTTATCTGGATCTTACTTACTAAACATTAACATTTTTTTTTTAACTTCTTCTCATTCCAGGGAACCTGGGTCCAAACTCCACTACGAGCGATAAAAGCAAACAATCTGCCTGTGTGTTATCTTGATTGTCTGGGAAACTGAAGACTGAGCAAGCTGGTTTAGTAACATGTTTATTGATTTGCCCTTACCTAGTGGTCAGTCAAGCCACCATGTGGTCCTGGATGCAGCCGGCACCCCCAGTTAAATTGCATTTACTGGGTGAAGCATAGACTTTGGATGGTTGGTCCCCTAAAAGAGGGTTAACAATGAATGTATTAGTCCATATGTGTGTGTGTGCATACAGATTTTATACATAAAAACCACTGTGATGACTGGGTCTCAGAGCTTGCTCTGTGTCCAGATAAATGCAGGAGATTTTCTGACTTACTTGTGCTGCTACTTCAGTCTGTTTAGTTACAGACTCAGAATCACTGTGTTGCATTGTTTACTCTGCTGCATTGCAGAAATGTATTGGTCTGACCGGCTGGAAAGCGAAGTCCAATCAGTGGCAAATTCTGGGTGAAACAGTGATGTTTACAGACAGCATACCAATGCTTTGTCCTCAAGGAGTCTTCCTGTAGATTCCTGTTGTCACTTATCCACACAGAAACTAATGGTCAGGGGAGAAGGGTTTAGCTTGAAGAGGCCAACGGATTAGTATTTTAACTGTTTTTTTTTCACGTTGTAAATACAGTAGTCAAACAAAGCAATTTGGCAATAATCTTTTAAAGAGAAGCACCGGAGTATTCGGGGAGTGTTTAACCTCCAGCTGAGACTGGATCAGAGAAATGCCTTACACGGGAGAGCGGGCAGATCTGGGAGCAGTCACACAGCCTTCGATGGCTGCTATAAAATCCTGTTTGTTGCTAAGTGAGCGGTACTTTACCCTTCATGGAAACTGTATGATTAAGGAGTACATCTCTGAGGCTGAAAAGAAGCAAGGCAGACAGACAAGCTTTTCAAATGCTCTTTTTTTTCTCTTTTTCTTTTTTTTTCTTTTTTTTTCCTCAGGTTAACATTTCCAGGCTCTAAAAAAAAAAAAAAAAAAGCCTAAATCATGGGCTTTGATCCATAAGAGACGCTGCATGCAATCAGACCAAAGGCCATCTAATCTGCTATCCTCTCTCTGAGGGCACCCAGTAGCAGGTGATCACAGAAGCATAAAAAATAAAGCTCAGGTACAAAAGTCTTTCTCTGACACTGTTCCAGCAGCCTATGGACTTTCCGAGCTGGCAGTTCCTTCTGGACCTGACCTTAACGAATGCACTTAGTCTTTTTAAAAAATCCTTTTATACATTTGGCCTCCACAGCATTCTGTGGCAATGGACCCTGAGTTCATTGTGAGGTATTAAAAAGAACAGTCTTCAGAAAGTTTTAATGGTTTACTTGATGATTTCATTGAGTGACACGAATTGTTCCACTGTCAGATGTAGTAATGACCACTCCTATTCCTTGTTTCCTCGACACTTTTTACAGACCGGAATCATACATGTCCTCAGCCATCATGTTTCCAAGCTACAGGTTCATGGTATGTGAAGCTATTCATTATAGGGAACCTGTTGGTCCCTCTAGTTCACTGGCTCTTTTCCAGTTTTTCCACTAACAAAGTGGAGAAGCAGGTCGTTTTTGTTTCCTCAGTATGCAGATTGATGTTTCACTCTGCTTTCTTGCCATCTAAATTATACACTCTGCTGTCATAAATAAGCCCTCTTGTGATATCTAAGAAAAATAAATCCTAATCATAGTAGACACCTGAAAGGTAACATACCTGTTCGCCAGAAAACTATACAGACATCAGAAAACGATAGGTTTAGCTTTCTTTCTTTTCTATGTTGAGACACTGTTGAGTTTATTTCAGTGCACAAGGACAACAAGGACAACTGCTGCACTACCAGCTCAGAACAAACTGCTCCAAAGGCTCTTCCAGGTGCTGAGGTGCACTGTTGGTTGTTACACTAAACCAGCTGCCTGTAATTAGTGATAAAATGTGATTGATGGATTGATTAATTGATTAATTAACTGCCTTTCCTAAAAGTAAATTTAACTTGAATGGCAAGCGGGTTTGTTTTACTCTGATTTTACCCTGTACAATAACTTGAGACCCTAAAATGCCAAAGGTATTATGCTCTCTGTTGAACACACCTTCGCACAGTGGGTTAAATGCTTGTGACTCTACATAGTTATTCTATATAGCCTTCTGGGAACAGGCTGTAGTTTTACTGCAAGGTCTGTCAGCTCCTATTATAAGCAGTGTTTTATAAAATTGTTCCTGGTAATGGAAGAGGTGTTGGAAATTACACCATCACTTGGACACAGAAGTAAGTTAATACATGAGATATCCTGTTGGCTGCGGGTACGCTGTTTATGTGCCAAAAGCTATTCGCTATATATGTGTACAACTGTCTAAAATGGCTCGATTTTGCCATGCTTCCATTATCCTCCAAGTGATTAGGAGATTTTTTTTTTCTCTTCTGGTATTTATTTCACCTTGTTAGCAGAGATTCAAGAGAAATTTATAAGGCCGATGTGGTTTCAGTTTTTCGTTTTGATAGAAATATTGTCTGGTTCTTCCTTGATTTCCGAGAGTTTTAAGATATTTATTATTTTTTTTTAATTGTGCAATGGGTTAATTTACTAATTAGTGCTGTGTTGATGTATCTGGTCAGGTTTTCCAGGAAGTCCTTCATCTCTTCAGTTGTTTTGTCTTTGTTGCTTCATTTAGGGTGGAGTGCCTTAAATCACCTGAGAAGCTGATTTCACTTGCTATTTCTTCTATTCTGTGCTTGCTGATTAACATGCTTTACTTTCTTTTTTCCTATGGCAGACGTGAAAGCACTTTCTTTAGCCTTGTCAACTAACAGGATCTCGTTTCTAGTGAGAATGTCTCATCAATCTGTCTTCTGTTTCGTTGCATCACCAGTTCCTAAAATGCAGGGTTTGTTCATTTGTTTTTAATTCTGTTCCCTATTTTTACTGTTTGAAAGTCATAGAATTCTAATCTCATGCCTTGACTCCATAGTCTAGTAGAATTCCTCAGGCTTATTACACATTGTTAATTAACTGAATTTAAGAGAGCAAACTTGATGTGAATCTGCTTCTTAAGCTCAGCGTGACTCTTAAGGGATGCACGCAACCTTGCTGATTCAGAATGAATGTTTGAGGCTCTGGTGGAACTTGTTCTTTCCTGCAGACAAGATCAGCTGAACTTGGACATTTGGCTGCTTCTATGGCAACAATTCTGAGTCCTGATGAGGTGACTGTGTTTATTTTGCTAACTGTGGTTCCTCATAAGTACTGGGATCCTAAGGCTGTGACCTGTAAAATGAACCTCTGTCACTTTCCAGATAAAATGTTCTTGGTGGTGCTGGGGGCAGAGGGGTGTTAAGCCACGGTCATCAATTCTGTTAGAAGTTTCTTAATGGAAGCTGAAGGTATAGCAGTGCCTATATCAGTCTTCAAATAGGGTGTCATTTTGTCCTAGCTCAAGAAGGGAGCTTGGAAGTAACACAACCAAGTCATTCACTTTCCAAGGCAGAGTGAAAGATGGGAGATGTTTGGTTGTTGCTATTGGAAAGCACAGGGTCAGCTCTCTTTGGAGTCTGTTTCCTGAGCCTGGACAATCCCAAGACGTTGTCAGTTCTCTGGATCTTATTTCACATTTGGTCATATCAGCCCAGGTTTGCTGATCTATGTGGTGTGCTATGGGACCTATACTGGCCAGTCTTAGTTTTGGAAAAAGAGTAATGAAACTGGGGCTTGCAGTTCACTGTTTCTGGTGTGAAATGGGGAGTGGTTCTGAAAGAATGTCTTGGCTGAATGTGTGCCTTCTAAGTTTCCTTTGGGATGCATTTGTATATTTAATGTACACGTGTCCAGTGAATTATCCCAAAGACCTTTTCTAAGTCAAACAAATAAACTCTTCGCTATGTCACGTTCAGGTGATTTGTCCGTTGGTGTTGTTTTTAACTTCTCAACCGCGCTCCCTGGATTGTTGGGATTTTCTTATTTATTTGTGATGAACCTATACTGTCTGGATTAGAGTAGGTTTCTGTGTAGCACATGAACATCTTTGGCCAGTGCTATGTTTGTTAACAGATGTGGGGAATTCAGCTGCCCACACAAGTACAGTGTCCTCTGGTTCTGACTACCTTGAGAGAGCCTCTAAATCATTGGAGCAGGCTGTAGCAGGTGTCCACTTCAGTTTCTCTTTGGTGTTATTCTTCATTACCGCTCTCTTTGCAGCTGAACTATGCCTTGCTGCAGCTATAAATGCATATGACAAAGTGCCACCTCTGCTTCCCTTTCCATCTTTCCTATATAATTTGTACCCATCAGTGATGACATTTCACTTATGAAACAGTTACATTTCTGCTACGTCTCAGGTTTACCTGGTACAGTACAATCCTTGACATTTAAGTAATTCCCTAGCTGGTTTCCCATGCTCCCTTTGTTTGTGTACACAAAAGCCCCTTTTAAAATTCCTGACCATGTTTCAGATTAAATCCAGTCTCTATTTTACTTTTGGGCGTTATGGCACATGAAAATATATTTGCAGTAAACATAATCTTTGTCTTTCTTTCTGTGTTCAAAGTCCACGTAGCAATTGCATCCTTACTGTTTCAGAGGAGTCTATCTAATCCAAGCTCATTTCACAGGGTATGTATGTCAGAGTTCCAGTATTAACAATGCCATCACTTCGTGCCATTTCTTTTCCTGTACTTATTTTAAGGAGGCTCTCCAAGGAAGTAAGATAAATGTACTTTAATATTACTGTTTATTATTTACTTTAATTTTGCACTTTTTTTCTCATCTTTTGACACTTTCATACATGTTCTTTCAATATAAGGGAATCAGCCCAGGAATGAGTGACCACTCTGTGTCACCTGAACTCTGTGTCCCTGTCCTTAGGGGAAATTTGCAAATTTGGGAATCCTCATAAACAAGAAAAGCTTACGAAAAGCACAAACAACTGTAGGAACCCTCTCAGAAGATAAACCTATGGGTATAGGTGCTACTGTGGCAAGTAACAGGGCTGACAGATGTTTATCTGAATCTTGGCACAACACTTATTTCTGATTTCTGCTTCAAGTCTGGACGTGCAAACCTGGGGAGTGAGGATGAAGAAAACCACACCTTTATAGCATTTCAGCTTCTTACGTCTCAGTCATAATGTGGGCAAATTTGCTGTGCTTTCCAACAAGATATAAAAGCAAGGAAGACTAGCTGAAAAGCATCTGCATAGGAACTTAGGGCAGTAGTGCTGTTGTATCCTAAAAGTCACAACGTGATCTGCCAATGTCAGAAGTTTCTGAGATGTTTCTAACACTGTTCTCTCTCCATTATCAGTCTGCCTAGCTGCGACACCAGCTCCTGCCTTCTCATCTGCCTTGTCAGGTTTTGTTTTCTATTTCTAAAATATTAGATATGTCACTTTGCAGGACTGTGTGTGTGAAACAGCCCTTTTCTTGCTTTCTACCTGAGATAGGCCACTTCTAGATGATAGGGTGTGCTAAAAGCCGAGATGTAATGACAGTGGATGTGTGAAATCGTTGCTTGTATCTTCCTGGTTAGGTGTGGAATTTGCGCAGGAAAGCTGATGGAGCATAGAACTGAACCAAAACATTTGAATAAGGTTGAGGACTGTAGTCATTACAGAGGGCCTGAAACACAGAATATAAAAACGAGAGCTGATTTTCATGCAAGTGCCTATGGTACCATAGGCAAGCAACTGGGAGGTCAGGTCAAGGATACTTTCTATTATTCAAGGGTCTTTTGCCTTTTTAATCTATTTAAAGAAAAAAAAAAGCTTCTGCTGAATAGCGAACTTTATTTCAATAGTGCAAGTGAGAAAAGTATGTTGTGCCAGTAGGCTGTGCCCAGATCAACATTTTGCTTGGGCTTAGGGGTGGATTTGGCACATGCCCACTGTGGGCTGAGTGAACACCACGTTTCTTCAGCTTTTCAATTCACCAAACTGGCATGGCTGTTACAGAAAGGATACTGCTTTCTGCCATCTGACCAGTACACAGGATGGAGCACCAATAGCAAGGCTCTCTGTCCTGTGGCAGGCATAGCGCCTTTTCATTGTATCCAAAGCAGAACTCCCAAACCAGGGTCTAAGACATAAATCAAATGCACGTGAGAACATGAGGTGGCAAAGGAATAGGAATGTTTTGGCAAGATGTGCACACATCCCTGTGATATAGCTGGTGGAATACAGCAGTTTGAGCTTCCCTGAATTAACTACACAATAATGTAGGATGGAGTATGGGGGGAAAAACGAACACGTAAAAACACGTTACTTACTCTAGAGCTGGATCCTACACCATGAAAACAAAGGCTACGTGTTGCATGCCAACAGTGTGTGGGATAGGAATGTCAGTTGTCTTCTACTATGTAGAGTGACAGCAGCCCAGGTGTGGCTTTTCTCACAGTTGGGATTGTGAAGAAAATAAATTGTACCCCTGAGTATTTACACGGGCAGATCCTTGTGTCATGGGCAGACCTAACTTTCCCCTGGGATGTAAGGAAGCATATAAGTGGTGCTGCTTGTTTATGAAGGACAGAATCATACTTGTATTATCTTGCATTGTTGGTGACCACAGTGCTTAAGAAATGCAGGAGCTATTTTACTGTCGTGCTCTAGCTTCTCTGAAACATTAGTACTAGAGGAAGTAATAAGGCACTCCAACTTCTCTGAAGGGGACGCTTCCACAAAGAAAAATGATTAAAAGGAAAAGCTATCTCTCTGAGAAATTACAATATATTTGGTGAAACTGAGCAAAATCCCAAGGCGCAGATGCTAGACAACCTTGAGAAAAGGGCATTTACTTCAAGTGTTTGAAAAGAAAAGCTATTTAAACTTTGAAAGAGCTATTGGTTTTATTGTTGCAATATTTATGATCCTCTCTTTATAGGTCATGCAACCATTTCCTTAGTTATCCTTAATCTCCTACCAGAAATTCTTTCCCTTGGCTGGCAGTCCCCTTGAGCGGAGCACTTGCACTACAGAAATGGAAAATAGCAAATATAAACCAAGTGGGATCATTTATAGCTGTCTCGCTAAGTGCGTAACACATCTGCGGAAGGATAAGTTTCTCTGATTTAGCATGGCCATTAAGTGACATTTTGCTGCTTCTGAAAGGAGGAAAATGGCTCTGTTTAGTGTCCTGAGGTGTATCAGTGGTAATCAAGAATGTTAGAAATGGAAAAGGCCACCAGGTCATCTGGGCCATTGCCCTAGCACAATGCAAGACAATTCACCAGTGTATCTTTCTAGGACTTTGTTATTCTACCACTTCTTTTAGATTCTCCCTCACAGCCTAATAAATCTCAAAGGAAGGTAGTTAAAATAACTTCTTGGAGAGGTATGAAAGGTAGAAATCCTTGCAGGCATTGTGCTGAAATAAAGACCTGTCTTCTGGTTTATCCAAGCGTCTGCCATTGCCCTTTCACAGCGGAGACACTGTGATAGATTCACTTCCTTTGTTCTGTATTTATGACTGCAGCATTTCAATAAATCAAAACTTTTCTGGAAGGAAAAGTTAGAGCGGTCTCCACTTGGTTTCTCACCAATATCTAAACCGCTTTTAAACATGTTAATTAATCTACAGAGCCAAAGTTATACTTCTGCAAATCTGGATTAATTTCACTGCACCCACTGGGGTTACGCTGAACGTGTGCTGGAGTTCTTGACAGCACAGTATGACCAACAGCTTCCCTTTTGCATCCAAGGAGACAAACACACAAGAACAAAGACAGAGACAGACAAGCACAGGCGCCAGCCACAGATGCTGTACCCTGCAGCCAAAAGGAGGATGTTTTTTCAGGCAGGCTCCATCTTGTTTCAGAGTCTTCTATGTAAGTAGTTCTTGGTATAAGTAATTGGGAATTCACCCGTGCGCAGCAGTGTTGCTAATGTGAGGAAATCCTTGAAAACGCTGAAGGGTCTTTGTATTGAATACTCCTTCAAAAGGAATTGCTGCAGTAGAAGGATTCGGGAGTTGGACTGTCTTGATAAACACAAACTTCTTGAACACAGACCTGGTCGGGAACGTCTTGCTGAGAGTAGCTTTAATGTGTATTTTCATTGCTCTCTGTGCTCTGGTTAGCCTGTGGAAGCAAGACTGTAAGGTAGAATTGCTGCCAGGGCTGGTTTAAGCTCTGCAAGGTTGTCAGTGACAGGAAGCAAGCCAGCAGCAGCAATCAAGTGCAGTCCAAGCAGCAGAAACAGAGAACTGGGCTGCTCAGGGCTCTTGAGAGGGAACATGCTTTTGTTAGCAAAGTCAATGAATCCAGAACAGCAACCAACGAACATCTTTCAGGGGAAAGAAAGGGAAACCCAACAAACTTGTGACTTTCTTCTAGCTGACTGGGATTAGGTTTAGTGCAGGATTGGAAGGAAACTCCTGGGGTTTTTGCTTGCTTTTTCTCATGTGGGGGAAAGCATGCTGTTTTGTGAATGGTTGTCAGTGCATGATGAAATCCTCTAGAATCCTCCTCATCATTCCTTTGCCCAGTGGGCCAAACGCTTCATTATCCCCTGAGCAATTGAGTCTTCCTCTGTTTCTGCTTGTATGTGATTAATCAGTGGTTCTGAAGAGATCATCTCCTACCAAGAGGTCCTGTAATTGCTCCCAAGAGTCAGTCTGCAGGCTTTGCCCATGCAGCCCCACCCCGAGCTCCAAACAGCAGCTCAGCCACAGGGAAACTGCCGCAGGCTTCCGTCAAGGGGGCGACACAAAGCTGTACTCGTGAACCTGGATTTAACTTTGCTGCCAACCGCTGCAGAAGACGAGCTGGGACAGTGAGTCACAGTGTTCGTAAGCAGTCAGATTTGAGTATTAAAGAAGGAACAGCCTGGCCCACACAGCTTTGCTGTTCTCCATTTCAGAGACTGCTGGAGGCCAAGTCATGGAAACAGCTGCTGCTGGTCCATTTCCCTGTGCAGCTCTTGCTGCTGTCATCATCTCTCTGTTCCCTTTGGGATCCTTGGTAGGGCCTCCCTGCAGCTGATGCAAGGGCAAGGAGAAAGCTATGGTGAGAGCCAGGAAAGGCTGTGTGTGCTCATGTGCCCACATATCTGTGCAGGAGAGATGAAATATTCCTTCTGTCTGAAGGAGGCATGATCTTCCCACAAGCAAAGGAAACAGAAGTTTCCACCCCCAGATTTTCTGCCCTTCAGTTTGCGTTCTCTTGCCCCATTCTCCAGTTACACTTCAGCAGGCCAAATCAGCACAGCTACATCACTTGCAGTTCTGCTTTCAGTCCTCCTGACAGGTGTGGACAGTGGTGCACCTTTTTCACTGACAACAGTCTTGCTTCCATAGTCTAAGGCAAAATAATGGCAGCCATTCTTCTTCCTTTGATCTCGTTAATAATAAAGAACAATGGGAGCCCTTTTGAATATGAGGAGAAATCTTAAAATAAAAAATTAAACAACATACCCAATTAATTAGAATCGCTGTGAAGCCTTGGAAAGCTGCCATCTTAAATTACTATACAGCTACAACTCCTGGCAAAAAAATAGTAATAACTGGAGGGGGAAAAAGATCACATCTACCTGCTATCCTAGTTGGAGTTTGAAATAGACAAGACAGGTGGGAGCTTTTCCAGCAATAGCATTAGTCCTGCATGTGTGGTATTACCAGATATGCATAGCTTCCTTATTCCCTGCCTGCAAAGGCACACACATTCACAGCTCCTTAAGAACAGTGGAGATGGGAGGTTTGTGTCCCAGCCCTCTTTTTTTCTTCTAAGCCTGATTATTCTATTGCAATGGGGCTGGGTGACATTGAAAAGTACACAAATGAGCCCTGTATGTGAAAGCGTGACTGCCCTGGAAGCAATGGAAACTCCAGTGTACACCTAAACCTTGGAAAGTGGAAGGAGAAAGTGCCTTTAGCAGTTACCCAACGTCTCAATGTACATTTCTAACGCTGATGAAGGTGGAGCTGTGACAATAAAATACGGTAATTGCTTTCACGTAACTATACTTTAGTTTTATTTGGGTTCAGCTAAAGATGACTTAAGACTGTTCTGTGCAAGCACCTTCTGCTGTTGAGTATTATATCTCTGACCAAGTTGGTGGAATGAGGAAGGTTAAAAGGTAAATAAAATCTTGCCTGAAGAGCTGCACAACCTCTGGCCTCAGCACGGCTGCCAATAAATCTTATGTGCACACTGGTTCATTTTCAGTACTGGAAGCACAAAGCAGACATCCTCCTCTGCCAGCATAGCAAAAAAAAACCAACACCAAAAACAAAACAAAAAAAAAAAGTGGGTAAAAAAAAGACTTGGTAAAGGAATATGATATTATTCAAAACATTTTCCTAATTGCCTTTTTTTCTTTAAAAAACTCCACATGCTAATATTGTTTTGCTGAAAATTGTGGTATTTAAATAGCTACAAATAATGTTAACGAAGCATTGTTTTAGTTTTGCCTCCAGGAAAAAAAAGACAAAACAAAATACTGTAATAAACTGTTCTCCATTTAAGAACAACTGCCATCATATTGGTAATATTTTCCCTTTAGCTGTAGGCTGACAAACTACTCTTTTTTTCCCCTTTTCCTTTCAACAGAATTATGTGAGCGTGGCAGCACAAGTTGAAAATTCTGCTAAACATTTTGCCTAAGACATACATAAACTGTTCTTGTAACTATTGCAACTGCATGTCTTTCATGGGTACAGCGCATGAAAATAAGTCACGTCAAAATAAGCTTATTGTGTTGAGTACAGTTACAGATGCAGACATGTCTGAGACTTAGAACTCAGACCCTCGAATGCTAGGGGTTTTAAAGATCTTTTTTTGTTGTTTGCTCGTTTGCACTCTTCTGCAAAGCAGGAATGTTAGCATTAATCACTTGGCCAGTGTACAAATTTGAAAATCACGCCATGTCTCGCTGTTTCTCCTGTTTTCAGTTAATGCTAGTATTCGTTACCGCCGTGTTTTCTTTAAGTTGCTCATTTTTGTTTGTTCTCTGCTGTTTCAGAAAACCTGGGAAAGAAAAAAAAAATGAAGTCTGCTCTTCTCCATTTTAAATACAAATCCTATCTCCATTTTTCTAGCTCCCAGGCACCTGAAGTCTTAGTTCTTCTGTCCCTTGCTTTCTCCCTGGAAATCCATGTGAGGGATGCGTAAGAATCGGTTGGGAAATCTTACCAAGCAGCTGAAGGAACAGGAAACACTGAATCCTTAGCAAACGTTTTCTGAAAGTAGCAATCAGGATAAATACTTTTAAAAGAGGATTATTGGTATTTTTGAAAGTATTTTCCAAATATCAACGTTTTATTCCTTTGATACTTTGATGCCATGTGTCTGCTGAATCTTCACTGAAGCCTTCCAGGAAAAGGATAGAAAAAATGCAGCTTCCAATAGAAAGAAATGAGAATAACCAAATCAGCTTGTCTTTGTACGTAACAAAGAACATAAATTCCTGTGTTACTATTTCACCTATCATTGTTTTAACAACAGCCATCCTTTTTTCCAATGCTGGCTGCTGTTCAGTTGTTGATAAAGCGCAGCATTGTATCATCTCTGCAATGCCACATTTCATACCAAAACACCTACAAATAATGCTCAGTAAAGATCATCAACAAATGCTTTGGTGCAGCTTCACAAAAGGTAACCTGTCTACTCGCAGTGCAAGTAACCACGTAGGTACTTCGTGTGCCCACAGAAGACCATAAGCTGTGGCTTATAGGATCTGAAGCAGGAAAAGGACAGGCTTAGCAAGCACTGTTTTTCAATACCAACAGCTTCTGGTGACTGCAATCAGAGTTCATTCTGATGCACTAATTTTAAAAAGCTAGCAAACCTCTAAAAACGAGGTCATGGCACCGATGGAAATAATATAACCGCTGTCAGATCTAAGAAAACCTAACTCTAAATTTCGAGGCTGCCTCTAGTGTTTTACCCACCCCTCCTGCACCGTCAGATGTCCTTGGTATAGTGGGTACATTTGATTTTTAAAGAGATGAGGCCACGTACTTTCACAGCGTAAGGAGGAAAGGTGGAACGGACCTCAACGCTGAAGGATTTTTCTCCCTCGGGGCTGCGCCATTGTGAGGTTTTGTACCTTATGAGCTTTGTAAGCAGGGTCCCTAAGGCAGCAGCGTGTCCACAGGCTCGCAGGCCTGTTTCCCTGCGCTTCCCTAGCACCGATAGCAGCCACAGGGGAAAGCTCTGCCCGCAGCCCTCCCAGCACCTGGCACTGCACCGCAGCCGCAGCGTAACACTGACATCCAGTGGATGAAGAAACGCAGTCTCACCAGCTAACGCAGTCTGGACAGAAGTGCCAACGGGACAGGCGTGAAAAACCAGCGATGGCTGTTTTGTTCGTAGGCATTAGGACTTCTCGTGAGTCAGGAAGCAGCCCAGGAGCTGAGGTTCCCCTGCATCTATAGGTGAAGGTGCGTGGGACCCGCGGACCCACCCGTCCAACACAACGTGCGTGCTCCCTACTGTGTGAAACTGCCGGGGCAATGGCGGCGCGGCTTTCTATGCCACTGACACGACCGTTTGTGCTTTCCTAGGCTCGTACCAAAAGGCCTACGTTGCTTCACTTTGCTTTCCACATCCTGCTGCGCGCACTCTAACGAAAAAAACAACCGCAAGAGAACAGCAATGAGAGGGAATCTGAGCAGTGCCACAGAAGTTCAGCCATGGCCAAGCGCTCTCTATATGCTCCAACCCCCCCCCCCCCACCTCAGCTAGGGACACCACGCCGGCCCCGTCACGTGCGCAACTGCGGGCGCCACGTGACAGCCCCGCAGCCTCACGCGGCTCAACACCGCCCTCCCCCCCAACCGCCGTGGGGACTGACAGCCGTCCCAACCAATCGTAGGGAGGGAAACGCCCCCTCCCGCCCACGCCTGCGCGTCATCTGGTGGGTGACTTCGGGGGCGGCTGCCAGTTGGCTGCGGTGGAGCAGCCCCTCACCAATGGGCTGGCGAGCATTGTGACTGACGTGCTCTCCGACCAATCACTGTGTGGGAAGGGCGGGGCAAGGGGCAAATGTCGTCGCAGGCAGTAGGAGTGTGGCGTTTGTTGCCGCCTGGCATCACGGAGCGGCGGTGGCCGCGGTACTCCTCATTACTGCGTGTGCCCGTCTCCTCCACTGGGCAGAGGAAGGAGGAACGCTAGTGCAGCTTCCCCTCCCACCACGTTTCCAGCGCCGCCTAGAGCTGCGGGCCTCTGCGTGTTACAGTGTGACGAGCACATCCCTTCGCCAATGGTGTGCGAGGGCGCAGCTCACCGGCCAATCCGTAGCGTGGAGGGGCGGGGAAAGTAGGGGCGGGAGTCTCACGCACGGGGCCGACCTCCCAGCCAACGGGCGGAGTGGGAGGAGGGTCAGCAGCTAGCGAGCGAGAGAGGCAACGTCAATACGTGACTGTCAGCCGAGACAGCCAATCAATGAGGGGGTACTGTCGAGACTGTCCAATGAGAGTAGCTGGAAGGCGGGCGTTTCTCTTTGATGGACGTGAGACGCGGCTAATGGGCGGGGAGATCCATGTGACTCTTCCCAATGGACAACATTCAGGGGCGGAGTGGGAGAAGACGGGCAGGCAGAGCAGCCAATCAGCGCGAGGTTCGGCGGGGCGCCGTCCAATGGGCGGCGCGAGGGGCGGTGCGGAGGCGTGTCTCGGTGTGTTTGGGTTCGTGCTCCTCGGGGGAGGGAGACGGCGGCGAGGAAAGTTTTCGTTTTTTTTTTTTCTTTTTTTCTTTTGGTTTGGTTTTTTTTTTTTTTTTAATCTGATTTCTTTTTCTTTTTCTTTTTTTTTTTTCTTTTAATTATTGTTTTTATTTCTATCCGCGGATAAGGAGGCCGCGCTCCGCAGCTTTTTTAGCTCTCGTTGTTCCCCGGGCGGAGCCGCCCCCGGCGCTGAGGAGAACGGGGTTCAGAGCGGCGGCGCCTCAGCGGTAAGTGCCCCCTTCCCCGCCCCCACCTCTCCTCAGGGCCCTTCCCGCCCGCGGGCCGCGCGCGCCGCCTGTGAGGGGACATTGGCGCTAACGGCGCGCGCGCCCCCCCTCCACCCCCACCCCCTCCTCCCCACCCCCACCCCCCGCTCCCGTGAGCCCCGGGCGGGCTGAGGGGGGCTCACCCGGCGCGGCGGCCCGAGGAGCTCCACCTGCCCTTTTCCTTTTTACGCTCCGTAATCGTATTTATCCTCCACTCGACCGATTCCAATGTCCCCCTTTTCGTCTGCGAGTCTTCCTGAGAAGCAGTAGGTAAACGTTTGCACTTGGCGTAGTTCTATGCGAACCTTTAGCTTACTGCTTTCCAGTCGTGTCGCTATTCAGGTGAACTGAACTTTTAGGCTTTTTTGGACGACTCAACTGCTTTGCTTCATATATACGTGCATAAATGGAAGCAGCTTTCTGTTAAGCTCCGGGTACTGAAGTTGCTCGGCCATCCCACGTCTCCCACGGTTGCTGTGAGCAGTGCAGGTGCGGCAGAACACGCGTGCTGCTGAAGAGCTCAGCGAAGGCTCTGATCCGCTGCGGCACCCGAGGTCCTGAACTCAAACATAAGGTCAGGGCTTTTCTGCGTGGTCCACCGACGGTGCCCGTGCTGCCTCGGGAGTGCTTGGTGAAGGTGGCTTCTCACCCATGCGTTGCTAACTCTGCTCACCGGACAGGTAAAGCTTGGCAGTACTGCAGTGAAGATAGAAATGGCCTAGCAGAAAGTTGAGGCGGGGAGGAGAGCAGAACCCTGTGTGACTGCAGGCAGACGTTACCTTCTCTGCTCTGAAGCTGTGGTGGTTACGAGGTGCAGGCAGATATGCTGTAGATCTAGGTGATGTGGTCATGACACCTTTTACTTTCATCTCAGCTAGCTATATTGCACGTAAACATTTTGTGAATATACAATTTCATGTAAAACTATGCACGTATATATACAATTAACTCAGTGCTAATTGGTCAAATCCTAATGTGCATACTTCTCTCATCAACTTAGTCTTCGTTGGTTTCCTTATGACGTTATTGGGCTGCTCAGTAAAGAGAATCTCTTCATTCTGGTACTGTGGAAGTGCTGGGGAAAAACAGTGACCCTGTTATAAAATGGTGTATGAACTGGCATGTCACTGCGGTGTTTGCATAGCTGCACATTCAGCTGGAAATCGGAGCTTTCGTCTTAAAAAATAAGGTTTTGTCCACTCAGATGTTGGGGAGGAAACATCTCGAACTGTGAATCAAAAGGAGTATCACCTACCAGCAGCTGTGTGACTGAATATTCCAATAAAATGCTTGAGTTAGTAAGTGTGTCATAGCTTTGCTCGGTGATGAGCGTTTCATCATTAAAACTTGATGTAGTACAGAGCTTCCCAGTGTTGGAGGATGACTTGAAGAGGAGGGAGCTTCACAGAAAACAAACTTGCGTGGTTCTGAAATAGCAGGTTTGGCCTTAGGTTTGCCTCCAATGACAGGTAGTAGTGAAACAGAAATAAATTGTTTTGCAGCAGTGATGCCTGCCTGTAGAGGTAGCTGCATCTAGAACAGTGGCCTGTGTCATTGCTTCCAGAATGGTGGAATGAGCGAGAGGAGTGCTGTAGAATCCGTCATTTGAAAATAAGTTCACGTGGATTTTGTTCTCTTGCTTTTTAGTGATTCTGTTTTACAGCAAAACGTGTGTGTTTCTGCTTGTGGAAGACTGGGTTTACAATTACTGAGTATTACAAGTGCTGGAGATCATAGAAAAAAAGCATCCCAGGAGCTTAATTATTGATTGGAGAGGGTTTATTAATAGTTCAGTTATTTTATTCTCCATTTTCTGCAGGATCCGTGTATGCAAAATCTCCCGTCCTGGCTGCTTCTTGCGTTATCTTTTGGGGGGTTTTGTTGTTTATTTTTTCCCCTCAGAATGTCTATTTATACATGGGTAGTCCGCCTTGTGCGATAATAATGATCAGCAGTCATTTTGCAGCTTCTTTGCAATGACTTTCCTCAGTAATTGCTCTAATGCTGTTACTACATTCGCTAACTCTGCCCGAACCAACAATTTACCAGTTCTTACGATGTACCTGACATCTCAAAGTCACTAAATCGTTAGTGTGAGGTTTCATTTTTTCACGCAGCCTTTTTCTAAGTTTGATTTCTGGGTCGCTAAGTCTGTCCTTGTGAAGAATTGGTAACTCTTGTTTCACGTGGCAAATAAAAGTGTATTTAGTGCATGGATAAAGGAAGAAGTATCTGAAACTAGTGGGTAGATACCACTGAGTCTTGTTTGCCACCTCAGTCCTTACAGTGCGTGTGCCTGAGCTCTGTGGAAATGCTTTTAATGACCTTTCTGATGTTTTTAAGAAGAAAAAAAAGCCAAAAACTTGTATCTGTTTTGTGCTCTAATAGCAAGGACTCGGTGACAGATAGGCAGTATGAATTGCTCCACATATTTGCAATTGTTGAACCAGATGCGGTATAACAGGACTCCTGGATTCTCGCTAATCACGTTCCATACCTTAATAATTACTTAAGTAGTAATAACGAACGCGCTGCAGTTTGTTGTTCTTTCAACGCGCAGCATGCGGTACAGGCCCCGAAGAATTGCTCTCAGTTTCTTGTTAATCCAAACTAAACTTTCTGCTACCGTCTGCTAATAGAAGCAGGGCCGCGTTTTGGTTCTGGAGCCAGCTGTCACTGTCAGACAAGTTGCTGCCAGTCGGCATTTCTGCCTGTGAGTTGATTAGTGTAAGAGCTGTTAGGGTATTCCTGTTCCTCTTCCCCGCTACTTTCAGCAGGCACTAAAACTCTTATACTTCCTCAGCTTTCTCTGCTTTAATTTTCAGTTTTTCTTTACTGTGTGTAAAAACAATGACAACTTTTTTTTTTTTTTCAGGGAAGTAAGCATGCAGTGCTTCAAAGAATGGATGTTATTTTTTCTTTCTCATATGGCACAGCAGGCAGTGAGTCTGTTGGATAAGTTTCCCCTTCTTATGGTGGCACGAAGGAGAAGGTGTTTTTGCGCTTAAAGAATGCACGTTGTAGGGGAATGTTCTGAGGTTTTTTAAGTCCTCATCAGTGTGAGGTTTGTGGTTGGAGTTTGGAAGTTCTCTGTGTTTACCATGTAGTGAGCTATGGAGATGACCTTTTCCAGTTTCAGCTACTCAGTACGGATTGCATTTCTGGGCCTTGCCAGCTCTAGGAGTTCTGAAATCAGATATCTTGCATGTATTTCCTGATTTCATGTGTGCAGATTGGGAAAAGCACAATGGGCCCTCCGTGCAAAATCTGAAAATAGGAGTTAAGTTGGGGAGAAAAAGAAAAGAATCTATGTAGAAGGGTAAGTAAAAACATGCCTAAGAGTAGCTCTTAGTTGAGCTCTCGGGTTTTTTGAGAAATACGCTGTTAGACAGGAGAAATGGGAGGCACTGTAGGACAGTATTCATGCTGTGTGCTATGGGTGGGCTGCTCAGGGTAAACGTGTAAAGCATAAACTCAGAGGCAGCGTGTTTTGACCCTGTCAGACAGAAGACTGAAGGCTGAAAAGCTAATTAGAGGATGAGAGGATAAGAAGTGGAGTTGCAAAACAAAGGGTTGATAATTTTAAATAGCCTGACGGAGGATTAGGGAAAAGGTGATACAATAATAGGGTGTTGTGTGAGGAAGAGGCCTTTAAACCATCTCAGTGAGTAGTGAAGAAAATAGCTCAGTAATGTTTTTACTTGATTTAATTTCTGCAATTTCATTTTAGCTGTCGAGAGTGCAGTGAAATGCGCTGTAGTGAAAAACAACCTGGCTGAGGTTTTTTCATTAGTGTCCTCAGTTTTTGGCAGCAGAAACTTCTGCCTTAGGAGAAATCTGTTCTTTTGAGCTGTTGGATTCAGTAGTGCTCTATGAAGAACATTAGTTTGTACGTACACTGAGAACTTAGGTCTCTGAATTTGCAGATTTTCAGTTTCTGGCTTCTTTTTTAATAGTTGCAGATGTTTTCTTTTCCTGTTCTTCTGATGACCTTCTATCCTGGAGCAGCATTTTTTCCCATCTTAGTCCTGCTTTTCTTACAGTACTGATTGTGCCTTGCTGTTCTTTACTGTGTTCGTCACGTGGCAAAAGTAGACAAGCTTCACAAACCGAGTGACTTTAAACGAAGACGCTGTGTGTATGCAGAGCCCTAAGCCTGCGTTCTTCTTTTAAGTTTGGTTTACTAGATTGGCGTGTCATCGAAATAGACAAATCCCTGGGCTGCTCGGGGCAGTCCTTGCTGACCTCCAGGGGCTCGTGACCCCTGCGAGAGCCTCGTCGCTGAATCACTCTCATGGTAGGAAATGGGCTCATCTCAAGGGGACAGCAGGAGCCTTCCTGGGGCTGCCGGCCTGCTGTGCCTTAAACATGCTTCGGCCCTGAGGCGATCCCCGTGTTAACAGCAGTCCCTCTTGACTTGTGCTTCTCACAGCCAAGAGATGTAAATTACCCGGCCGCCCTGTGTCAGTGTGGTCTAGCTGCAGATACAGACGTCTCAGTCGCTGTCTGTGGCTGAGGAAACCTGGGTTATCCAGATCCTCACTTGAACACTCGAAAACCTTTTCCTTGGAATGTTTTGTGATTCCTTAGAAATCATCCGATTCCCTTTTCTAGAGACAACTGAAATACCTCGAAGTGTAGTAGAACCTGGTGTTTCACACCGTAATGTTGTAACTTCGTGATTTCTGAGTTTTTCCAGGGGTCAGAGATAAAGTTGCATGTACATATGCTTCCTTTGCTTCTACAGTGATGCTTCAAACAACCCAGGTTTCTGGTTTTCGCACTGACTTCAGGTATTCCGGGTTAAGATGAGTAGGTGGAAAATCTCACCGGGAAGCTGATGTCTTGACTCCGTACTTAGGATAAAGTAGTTGATTGAAATTTTTTCTCTGAGGTAAAGGAATGCAGTGTGTTTGCTCGCCCCATCTTACAGAAAACAATACGTGTTTCGCTGCAGAATGAGTTATGGTCCATCCTTGATCTGCAGCAGCTGGAAATCAGTGTAAGAAAGAAGGCCGTAACATCACATTAAATAGCTGCTTTAGGATATTGTCAGCTACTTTTACTTTATTTTTTTTTCTTCTTTTTTTCAAACCAGAGGAATTTTCTGGATTGAGGTTGACTGGGATACGTTTGTCATGATTATAATAATATTATGTTGCTCTAAATGTGGTAGTTTCGTTGCGATTAGAACATGCACAATCTGAAATTTCTGTTTGAATTTCTTGTTTTTTTTTTTTTTTTTTTTTTAAGTTGAATTTAAACGGCCCTTAAGAAGAAGTTAAATAAAGAGCACTTTGGCACCAGCAGTGGGTCCACAGAGGAAGTTTTATAGCCGTTGTAATTTACATTCATATCCTTCCATGTGTAATTGGGTTCTCAGGGGAACTCTGTTTCCAGACCAGCTTTCTAACTCTTTCTGTTTGTCAAATGATTCTGCCTTATTGGGTTTTAATTGCAGTGTACACTTGCGATTAAAAATGTGACTGGTGTGAGAGGATGAGGAGTACATACAGACTAATGTTATTTTTCAGAGGGGTTTTTTTATTATTATATTTAGTAAATGGTTAGAGGAACGTTATCTGTGTTTCTGATGGCAGTGAATTCGCTGAATGAGACTTGAAAGGGGAAATACATTCTTTACTGCTGAGCTTTTTCACTCACTTTTTAAACGTTTTGTTTCCAGTAAACTAGCTCTAAATTTTTAAAGTATACAGAGAAACAGTTAAAATCGGCCAAGCAGCTTCTCTCTTGGAAAGTGAACTTCTTTATTGAAGAGAATACATTCAAATCAAGAAGTCTTCCTCTGATGGGAAAGGTGAATTAGTGTGCGGAGAAACTTTTCAGACCCAAGATGTAAATCCCATTGTATCAGATACTTCTGACCTTGCCTAATAAGCCGTGGAAAATCCTCCTGACCACATACAGTAGCAGTGGCCTCAGGGCAGGAACACAAAGACATAATCGCTCTGGTTCTCTGCAGTTCTAACCCCGTACTCAGCCAGTGGTGGATAACGTTACTTTGGCCAGTTTGGGTAACTAGATAAACTGGTGGTGTTTTTGTGTGGATACTGTATATCAGCGTAACTTGGCCCTGCCTCAGCTGTGGAAGGGATCTGGCTATGTAAATGTTATCTCCCTTTTACAAAGTTGCAACTCAGAAAGCAAATGAGAATTCATATTAGTTCACTTTCAAGTTTAATAGTGAATGAAAGCCACCATTTAAACGCGGAAAAACGTCCAAACGCGGGAGCAAATGTAAAGAGTTATGTTTTCAGATGCGGTGGGGCTGTGAACATCAGTTATCCTGTGTTGCCTAAAGTAGCCTTGAATACTTCTGACTGCAGCAATAAATGCTGGCTACCTTCCTTTTAAGTACAGTACCACTTCTAGAATATTGAAGAGCTGCTTTGTGCCACCCTCAAATGGCTGAGGATTGAGGGCTCTTGCTTCCGCAGGTCCCAAGCTTCTCTTACAAGTAGTTCCACATTCAGTAGTCCTGACTGTGTTTATCAGAGTTTGCAGTGTTGAAGACTAGAATTGTATCTCTATTAACTTCTTATTCTTTTTAAATTAAAAAAAAAAAAAAAAAGTTTCCATAAAAATGAAATGCATTGCCTCATTTCTTCGAAGAGGGTTGAAATAACGTTGTTAAATATAGAGCAGATTTTTGAAAATTAGCTTCCTGCCCCTTTTTTGGGCGCCTAAATAGACTAGAAGCACAATTCAGACTGATGTCAAGCTATAAATATTGATGAAGCTGAACTTGGCAGCTGGTTACATTGGAAGTTGATGTTTGCTATTGTAGTTCAAAATTATTTGCTTAACAACTTCTGTTTTTTTTCCTTTGACAATAATAGCGTCAAGATCTGGAACTTCTCTGAATGTATAATCAAGTTAGTAGGAAGTCAAATAACATGTTTTAAACCAAGAAGTCAGTTACTAATGACTTAACACATTTAAGTGTGGAGCATTCATCTGGAAAATCTCAGGGTGTAAACTAACAGAGAGAAGCAAATAGAAATGAAAGAGAAAAGCAAATGGTGACTGAATCTTCATTCTCAACAGACCCCCCCCCCCCACACACACGCACATCATCCTCATAGCTCTGTCTCAGCCCAGTCTGACGTGTCTACCCCAAGCTGCATTATAGGCTGTAGTGTAAAGAGCTTCTCTGTGGAACAAAGATTCTTTTTCCCTTGTTTCTATATCATGACTATTGAAGGAGTTAGCAGCAGTATTGATGTGCTTGAGGAGAGAAGACTTCTATATTCTTCTAATTATAAAGAACTGAAGAGTTTGAAAGGGGCATTATCTCCCAGTCCTATGATGTGTTTGAAGGATTCTCATGGTGCTGTCTTTTAAATCATCCCTATAACTGATTAAGTTCCCGTTTCAATGTGCCAATGGATGGATAAACCACCCTTTCCAGGGCATGTGCCTGTTTCCTACTTGATCGGTTTTAGTTTTGTTTCTACTGCTATTTTTGATAAATATAAAATATAAATATATATTTTTGATAAATATGAAATATATATTTATATTTTTGATAAATATAGGTCTTCATAACCCTTATTTCTGTATGAAAAGGAAAGCTTCAGTCCTGAGTTGTCTCCCTTTTCGTGGTGTGAGTAACCCGACGTGGTGTGATTCAGATGGTACTTCTAGCAGTGGAATCATTTGTAGCTTTCAGGTTAAAGTCAAGCTGTTGAGGAGTAGTTTTCTCTCTCGTACTAACGTTTTAAGATAAACAAAAATGAAGTCTGCTATAGTTTAGCAGCCTCCTCGTTGTCCTTCCCACTCTGAAACTCAACTGCCTGTTTTCTGAAGCCTTTTCTCATTTTATAAATATCCTGAAATAACGCCTTGCTATTGTTCTACTTGTTTTGCTTCAGCTGCACTGAAGCTTTGGGAGTGCTGTGTAAATGAATTGCTCGCACTTTGCACGTCTTGACTGCATCCCAGTTTTTTGCCGCCAGAGCACCATTAAATTACGGGATGGTTGTAATGCTCATGGTAATGACTGCTTGTGTGCCATTAAGATTCCGAGCATTGCTGCTATTATCATGAGGAAAGCCGTATTAGCAGTGTGAAATAGCCCTCATTTGTGCCTGGAAAGCATTCCTTTTCAATTCCTAAGTGAGCATAAGATGAACAATTGAAAGAAATGAGGTGGGGTTTTTTTGTTTTTGTTGTTGTTCTTGTTTTGTTTTTAATTGTAATAGTTTGTTTCTGACTTCACTCAGAATTTCCTTTCACGACATTAGCTGAATAGAACCTTGGTATCGAGCTGAAAAAGTAGCCGGTATTCTCAGCTCCTCAGATTTTAGTTCCTGGATGCTTCAGTCATCACCAGAACGTAGTGTGCTGCTGCCTGTCAGGTGCGGGCTGGGGAGGGGAGAGCACAAGGGGACGGTTCTCTGCTCTAGGCAGCCTACAGCAAAGGTGTGATTCAAGAAGATGCGGTTGGTCAGGTAAGATAAAGAGTACTCCCAGACCCCCTCAGTTCTTATAGTTCTCACAAGAGACATTGTGATAAAGTGTTGAAGGGCTTGAGAAAAAGCAGAGACACTTTTGGGGATACGTGCGCATACGTGCACATATAATTTCTTATATATGAAGTATGCATATGCTTCGGCCTCACTGAACGGAGGGGTCAGTGCACCAAGGAGTTTGGCACCAGTGAGCGGCCTTGGGCTGCCTGCAGTTGGGATTTAACCTTGGTTACAACTGAGAAGTGATCTGTGGCGTAGGGTGGGCTGCTGTGGCAAACGAGGCAAAAATATATCTTACGTTCACTGTACCTTTTCGTGGATTCTTTAGCAAACCCGGTACGAACGCGAAGGAAGGGAACTTTTCAGCTTCTTTATGCATTGGGAAGCATCAAAAAGGTGCAAGCAAAGCGTTCTTAAAAAACGCACCTAGCATTTTTATTTTTTTTTCCCTGTAGTGAGATCAGGAGTGCTTGGCACCTCAGATGTTTATGTAGATGTTTTGGAACGCTGGGGAGGTGGCAGTGCAATGTTCTGTCTTCGCTTCGTTTTTCAAGGTTGTCTTCAGGCTCAGGAGCTAGAGGCAGGATTTTACGAGCAGGAAGCCTGACTGCACCATTTTTGTGTAGCAAAAAGCTGCTGTTCTTGAGTGTTTTGCTCGTGACAGGTGTTCCAGTATCCACGTGATCCCAGTTTTTGCTTTAGAAAGATATTATATAGGCACGAGCAAAGAAGTATTACTTGTTGCTCAGAGAAAGTCCTATAGCTGGGATTGTAAAAGCAGAGTTATTTTGTTCTTTTCGCATTTCCTCCTGAACATTGATTCAATGGAGAGTGCATTCTTTATTGGAAGAAGTGGCTTATCTGCGTGGCTCATGTTATGCTGTTGTCCATGTAGCAAATAATAAAACAATTGAAATCTTCATCAATGTTCTACTTTATGAAGTGGTTTTGCTAATTTATACTTGGGCTCTTGAGGTAGAACTCAGGTGCTGTGGTTTGAGGCTTGTGCTTTGCACCTGTAGGTTGTGACATAACTTCTGCATAGTGCTGCTGTTGTTACTGCCCCTTAGAAGAACAGGACTTACAGGGTATCTGTTCTAACTTACAGTTATTTGTATTGTTTTGATACACGTACATCAGATCAACATTAACAGTTGAGCCATTTTTCATCCAAAACAGACAACTTTTGGTGCAAATATGTTAACAAAGTTGTGTAGCCAACACTGAATGAAACATAGTGGATGTGTTGTCTCATGTCAAGCTTTGCTGTAGAACACGGTGGTGATTTTTTTGTACAGTACTCAACTACGATTGCTGAGGGAAAAAAAAAAAAAAAAAAAAGGATTTCTGCCTTTTCAGTTTCTTCCTGGCTGCCGTGTTTAGAATTGTAACTTTGGTTATTTTTTCCTTCAGCTATGTCTTCTGGATTTCCTTCCACCTAATCAGGGGAAATAAGTGGTTCCAAATAATATAGAAGAGTGGTCAGTTCTTTCTCAGACACCACTGGGATCTCTTCCTATGTCATTGTTCCTAACTGATTACAAATTGCATTTCCCTGTTCCGTCTTCATAAGTGAATTGCAGTGAGGAACTGCCATGGTGAAACGTGGATTGTCCTGAACAATTTTTATGGTACATTATGACCTTTGCAGTGAAAGTGTGCTGCAGATGAGGGGGGTAATATATAGAGATATATTTCTGTGCTGTTTTGAAGTTACGAATTGCTCCAGGCCATCTTCTCGATTTCCTAATTGGATATGCCATGTTTTTGTGTAGTTACGTGAGCTGGCTTTTGTGAGGTGATAATTTTAGATAGCTTGAGGCCTTCTGGGCAGAATGCACGTGCATTTTGTTGCTTTGTTGGAAGCGTTGCCGTGTATAAGTTGGAAGTGAGATTAAAATTTACTGCTGTCAAACATATTGGGATACTTAAATGGCAGTGGCAAGACCCCCTGCTTGTCTCCAGATGTACTGATGCTAGTCAGAAGTGGAACGAATTTAGCCAGTTCAGTGATGTTTGTATGCTGTCATTCTTTCAAAATAGGATTACATACCCAACAGTGATTAATGGGATTCGTTTTTATATGTAACTAATACTCCTGAGAGTTCTCAGAATTACGTGATCACTTTCCTTGAGTGCACCTTGTGCATTATCTCAGTTCTTAAACAAGAAACAAGTTTCACTCCATTCTTCCTCTCAGTTGCACATAGATATATTTTTAGAATTTCCTACTGTTGTGTGACATCTCGCAGTCAGTAGGAAATTCTGTCACACGTGGTATTGGTGTTACACGGACATGGATGGGAGATTGCAGGGAGAGTTTGAAGAAAACATTTTATTGATTGTAACCTGTTCCTTTCAGTTCTGTGCGCCTGGAATACTGTGGTGTTCCTATAGAGGCAGCTTAACGTGTTGTGAGCAGAAAGGAGGTACTCACTGTAAGGAATGAACTTGGTGAGCTCCCAGAAAAACACTTGAGCACTTGAGGAAAAAAGCCAGCCTAGGAATCCTGACTCTGTAGAGGGCATTCTGCAGCTTCAGAGTCATCTTACCCCAGCAAAATGAATTGCTGCAGTTGACTGTATTAGCAACAGAACTACATACAGAATATTGTGGAGGCTGCGTCTGTCAGAGGACGACTATTGATGTACTCCTGTAGCTTCTAGATATAATGAATTGTTTCCGTTATTGCCAGTGACACATTGAGGCTGATCCTGCAGTGCACCTGCATGTTAAATCAGTGCGTGTAATTAGCTGGTCAGTACTTTGGACATGTCAAAGTTTTGGGGAAGGGTAAGTTCCTTCCCAGCTTTGTTCTTTCAGAGGTGCCTAAATTGTGGCTGGGGTTTCTTTGCCTTCATTTTTGTTTTCGCTCCCCTCTTGCTCCCCTTGGGCAGTTGTTGGCTACCTATTCAAACTGTCTGTTTTTCTTCATAATTTTTTCCTTCACAGTCCACCGAGGCATGTGGGGACACATCCTGAAGCCTAGCTGTTGACAGAATTAGATAATCTGAGGATCTGAGTTAAGAGATGTATCTGTGATACCTAAATTCTCTTCTGACTGTGGCAAATGCTGGGAATCTCCTTGCTGTACCATCTTTTCAGTCTTACTCGTCTGCATTTCATGTTCCACTTTTAACTCAGTCTGGTTTTGCTGGACTCTAGTTTTTGGAGCCACTTTCATTTTGCTAATTAACATTGTTATAGTTCTAGAAACATAGCTCTATGGTTTTTTTTGATTAATGGTGGGAAAATGATAGGTCTAAAAGTTAAATAGCTGCTCTCTAGAGGTCTTCTTTTGTTAGGGATGATAGGAATCTGTACTCTTTTTCTCGCCACCAAGATTCTGTGTTGAAGTAGGACGTGTTACTGGTGTAATTAGCAGTTCTCTTTTCCTGTGGAGACATTAGTGGTTCAGAGGCATTTGGTGGTTTGGCTGGAATTTTAAATGCTTTTGCTAGATACTAAAGCTGTGGTATTTGAGTGTCCATCCTATCGCAAACTCTTTCTGGTGGGGGGGGAGAACTGTTTTGGTTTGTGGTTTTTGTTTTTTTTTTGCTAGCTTCTCCGATACTTAGCCATTCTATAATTCTACAATATTTAGACTGGAGGGAACTTAAAGCCCACCCAGCTCCACCTTGTGCTGTGGGCAGAGCTGCCACCTGCCAGTTCAGGCTGCCCAAGGACCCATCCAACCTGGTCTTGAGCACCTCCTCAGATGGAGCACCCACAGCTTCTGTGGGCAGCCTTCAACAGCACCTCACCACCCTCTGAGTTTAAAAAATAAATAAATAAATTCTTCCTAACAACTAACTTAAATTTCCCCTCTTTTAGTTTAAAGGCATTCCTCCTTGTCCTATCACTATCAAACCATGTAAAAAATCTTTCCCCTTCTTGCTTGTAATCTCCCTTCACATACTGGAAGGCTGCAATGAGGTCTCCCCAGAGCCTTCTCTTCTCCAAGCTAAACAAGCCCAGCTCCCTCAAACTTCCTTCATAGGAGAGGAGCTCCAGCCCTCTGAGCATCTTCGTGGCCTTCTCTGGACCCACTCCAGCAGCTTCACGTCCTTGTACTGGGAGCCACAGGCCTGCATGCAGGACTCCAGCTGGGGCCTTACAAGGGCAGAGCAGAGGCAGAGTCACCTCCCTCTACGTGCTGCCCCCCCTTTTAATGCAGCCTGTTAAATGTTGGCTTTCTGTGCCATCCTCCACCTTCAGATCTTTTTCTGTCCGAAGTGGCACAGGTGTTAGTCTTATTTTTTGGTTGATATTCTCATTGGATGGAGGTGGATGTCAGATGAGTGTGTAAGTTAACAGCAGTCTTTTACTTCGCCTATAAGGTGTTGTGTACTGGACTGCGTGGATAAATAATACTGTTCTAAATGGCATTGCTGGATATTTTGGAGCAATTTCAGGGTGGTGGATGATAGTAAATAACTGTTTAGTTGAGCAGTTTAGTTTTCACTTCTTTTCCATAGCATTTAGAAATCAGTAGGGGAAGATGAGCATTTACAGACTATAGAGTGGTTATGCACTCGCTTATTGCACAATAAATTGTGAGTTAGAGTTTTATTACGCTTCTGTCTTCAGAACCTTAGTTTGTAGCAACAATTTAAAATGCCTTGCTTGGTTTAAAAAAAAATTAAAAAGAAACCCAAACAACTGAAAACAAAATCATCTTCACTTTAGATGAGGCTGCTGCCTCTGGGACACTGTATCATTAAGGTGGTAGTGCTCACTTGGGAAACTATTGCAAAGTGATTAAAAGGTAGCGTGTTGTGCCTGTGGGGCATTACTACTTTGCGTGCTCGTTTCTGGATGGAAGGCTGACGTCTCAGTCCCGTACCTACAGGCAGGTAATGGTCCAAAATAAGTCAAGCAGATCGAAACTGTTGTGAAAAAGGTAATACGATAATAACGAGAAAGTGATAACGTGTATGTATGTGTATATAGTGTTAACAGTTCACGACTGCATTGGTTGCTGCTGCATGATGGGTGCACACCTGGGGCCTGGCCAGGTGATGGGCAAGGACTGCTGCCTTTATGCTGCGGCAGCAGAGGGCAGGGTGGAGCCAGGACAGCTGGCCTGAGTTATGCAAGGGGTATTCTGTACCTCCTGACACCGTACAGAAGGGAAGGCTGTGAAACTAGAGGGGTTGTCCAGCGGCAACTGGTGCCCTGGGGCTGCTGGTTGTCAGTGGGCAGCAGATAGTGGGCAGTTGTGTTGCTGGCAGGATGGTGGCTGGCAGGCAGCTGTGTTGTTACCTGGGTGTCACTCAGCATGTGGCGAGTTAATTGCATTGTGGCTGTATCTGTGTAGTTACCGTTGCATATTTGTCTCTGTTTTCCTCTTCTGTCTTAGTAAATAGGTTTTATCTCAATCCATGAATTCTATTTTGTTTACAGTTCTCTCCCTCATCCCACTTGTGGTGGGGACTGAATGAATGCCTGTGTGATGTTTAACTGCCTGCTGAGTTAAACCACTAAAAGGTTTTCTTGTTGTTTTTTTTTTCCTTCCCCCCCTAGTGGCTTCAGTGGCAAGGTTTGTACGGACTTTGGTAACAACAGTAAAATCTCAGAAGAGAAATGTCCTGTTTGTTTCAGTTTGATATTTCTATCAGCAATACTATGCAAAATGTATTTTTAGGCAGAATTTAATGTTGAGCTGCAGCATGTAGAATTTATTCTGGTGGCTTGTTAGCCTGCTTTCCATGTTCATTAAATACTCTTGCCTCTTAAATGGCTTGTTGGGTCACAGGATAAGCATCCTTTTTATCTTTTTTTCTCAAAACTCGTTGTTGGCTTAATTGTTTGGAGAAGAATGATTAATAATTATCTTGAATTAATAAATTTTACTGTGGTTTTAGCATTTTCTTGAAGGTAGCTATTTTTAAAACTCATTTCTAGGAGTGGTACAGCTTTATTTTGTAGAAGTCTAAGTTTGCTGAAATTTGACCCTAAGGATCAGAAAATAAATTGTAAATTTAACATGTAAATTTCTTGCCTTCAGATAAGAATTTCCTAGATGAGTGTGGCAGTGGAGGTAGAAGAGTAGTGAAGAGAAAGGTTTGGAGTAACAGTGTGTGCAACCGTAGCTCTTCTTCCTCCACATCACCACAGTGCTGCATGCATTACATTGAGGGAGAGGGAAAGAGCTTTTGTTGCTCTCCTGCAATTACAAGTTTTTATTTACTCCACATAATCTCACAAGATAACTATGGCATTTTCTAAATATTTTGTGAGCAAGTGTTGTTGAGCTTCAGAGGCGACTGTCTTTCATTTCTGTGTGGTTTTTATCTGGTAAAGACTGTGTTGGCTGTCTGATTTATTATTTTTTTAAATATATGTATATTTTTGTCTTCTTCTAGGGTTTTGTTTTTGCACTGAATGTAGCCAGGACGGATCCTTGTGGGCTTTGGCAGCCCTTGGAAACTGTCAAAGGTAAAAATCAACCTAAATTCAATATTGCGTTCTTGTAAGTTGGAGGTGAGATGAACCTTTACCCATACTAGCTTTTAATAATTTGTACAATGCACTGCTAGCATCAGTTGTATTTTCTAGCTTGTTACTTCTGGGGGGTTTGGATATGAAAGATTTTATGTAGCTGCCTGATGGGATTTGTGTATATCAGCTACAGTTGATTTATACGATGGCTTTCTATAAAATCTCATCATAAATTAATTCCTTTTCAAAGTCACTGATATCTGCAAGCTTTTTAGTTCTTATAAGCAATTAACTTTGAGCTTTATTTTTCTTCTGAATGCTCTTGCTTCTATCTCATATCTCTCATAACTCTCACTTAAAATGACAAAAACTTGTTAAAAATTGACAGATTTTTGTCTGCATGCATACATAAAGTCTAGTGTTGCAACAAGCTACTAAACTGTTGTGTTAGTAAAAGAAAGTTTCATTTAAGACATAGTTCTGTACAGTACTACCTTCTGTTTTCTGTACTCCTGTTTTCAAGGATGGCATGTATACAAGTTCACTGTGTTCTGAAGGGCATTTATGTGCTTATTTCACTTTGTGTTCTTGGTGAGCAAAAACTGAAGGTACTCTCTTATCTGTAGTGGTGACAGCCTTGATATCCTTTGAGGGTTTTCCCATGGGCCATTTCTGATTCAGACTTCACAACGCATAGGAACCACAATTGATTTTATATTTAAAAGTGCTTCTTTATATCATATGAAAGACACTATTTTCTTCTTCATTCTGTGATTGCTGCTGGCAATCTGAAGAAATAGTATTGAAGACCCATGTATTAATTAGACAAGGTGCTTAGTTCTGATTAGGACTATTTTACAGCCATCAAAATTGAAAACGTTTGGATTCCAGCTCCCTTGCTGATGAGGGATCTTGTGTTTCTAAATAATAGACCTTTCTATGTGGGGGAAAGTCAGGCTGAGGAAATACCTCGTTCATCAGCATTACTCTTCAGGGATTTGTGAGTATGTGGAAGTTCGGATAGGTTTTACTTGCCAGACTTTTCTAGAATGCAGTAGGGAGGAGATGGCTGCTCTCCACTGTTGTATGTACACTGTATTTATGACTGGTAGCTGTATCCATCATCCTGTTAACACTGAATAAATTCTGCACTTCTTTGCTTCAGAAAGTGATGGGACACAAATAGAATTAAGCATTAAGCTGATTTGGCTCAGAGCCATGTTACTTTATGGTAGGATAATATTATCTTAGGCATTAAGGTTCATAAGAATGATAGCAAGTTCACATTAGTGAGTGTTTCTAGCTTTTCTAATCACTGTATTATATTTTAGAGTTTAAAACTGTTACTAACTTTAGATGTGCATCTGCTACGTGGATGTTGATGTACCTGTACACCATTTGTCAGGCTTTCCCTGGAGTGTTTTTCATTCATGCTGAAGGTTGTAAATATTTCCAGAAGACCTCAGGTGAATAAAAAGGCTGAGGGACTTCAGTCCCATCTGAAGTAGTTTTGGTGTGTATATGCAAGAATGGAAGAAGAGGGATTGTCATGCTTTGACCTTTTCCAAGAGTGGCTTTGTTCATAGGTGTCAGATCTTGAACTCTGAATGGACTGTCTGTGAACTTTATGTAACTTTATCCCCAGGGAGCATGGTGGATCACATTACTGCTCATTTTGTTGGCCTCTTTTTCAATCTTACAAGACCCTAGTACCAACTGCCTCTCTATCCTCTGTGTACGAAATGTGAAAGCTACCCTGAGTGTGATCTTTAGCTTTCTGCTCAGAAACATAAGAGGTTTCATGCTGCCAACAACATGGAATAACTGTGTTGATTTTTCATATGCTGGCAGTAGGCAGTCACTTCCTTGGCTGAGAAGTCGTCCCCAGTTGTAATGATTACTACAAAAGTCTGCCACAGAAATGCTTTCTCAGATTCAGGAATCCCCAGATGTCTGCTTTTTGGCAATAAGTAAGCTTGAAATGCAGCATTTTTATGCTAGTGGCTGTATGAATCCTTCCTTTTGTAGGGAGTCAAGGGAAGGACGTAAAAATGATAGTATTGAATTGGACATGTAGTTTGTTACTCTGTATTTTGGATCCTGAAAAAAGCCAAAAGCCACAGGGATAAGTACAATAAAAGGGCAGTACTCATAGTACTCGGCAGAACTTCCTCCTGCAGTCCTGTGGCTTCAGGTCCTTAAGCTCTTCCTGTACCAGCTGCAAGACTATTATTATTTTTTGTTATTTCCTCCCCCTCCTCCCCCAAATTAGACCCTTTTAACTTCCAGCTTTCCAGCTTCTTTCCATCCCATGTGAATGATTTCATGCTAGCTGAGCATTGTATGTAGTGGTAAAAATTGATAATGCTTTGAACATTAAAGCTGATAAAATGTGAGTTGTAGATGAATTGTGGGGGAAATGAAAAGTTAATCTTTTTTTTCTTCTCCATTGCAGTTGCTTCCACTTCTCACTCCATTCTCTGAGCTATGGATTATTCTAGCGTGTATAGACTTTCCTCTATGAGACAGCTTGCTTACTGTTGTTCTTATAGCCTATTTTTTTTCCTATGTTTTTAATAGTTCTACTTTTTTTGTCCTTTATTTTTAAGATGATTCATCGATTTCTGTTTGTTTTTGTTTTTTAATTTTCCTGGAGCAGTGTATAAAAGCTCATGTCAACTTTTGCCCCTTTCCTTTAGTAGTAGGGGAGATCTCAGAAGATAGACATAGCAGTTCTTTTGAGGTTCATACTTGGGTTCTTCTAGCTCTCTTAATGACAGTGACGCATCCTCACAGTGGTCTTGTTTTGACCTGACTTTCTTCAGTGCTTCTGCAGCCCAAATTCCATCTTTCTTGTAGTTCTGATCTGGAGTCGGTTTGGTGCCACAGCAGTCCTTGTGGCCAAAGCCATTTTGGCTCTTGGGCTGTATGCTGTCTAACAGTCTGTAGAGCTTCCCAATGGTTTGAATATGATCTTGCCAAGTGAGGTTAGGATGTTTGTGCCCCAGCAGCATTGAGGTTGGGCTGGGAAATGAAGTGTGGCCAAGTACCATGGACAGGGCCCATCCCTTGGCTGCTGCAGCCGTTGCTGTGGTCAGGGAGTTAGGCTTGGAGAATGCCTGTATGGGCAGACAATCTTGGACGCATGCATGATATGCATCTAGCATACCGTTCGGTCCTTCAGATTTCTGGTTACTGGCAGAATAACTCTCTATCAGTCTTGCAGTTATAATTTCCCCACGATCTGTCCTTATCGGACTTCATTTGTTAGGAAGGAAGTTATTCCAGCACAGACGTGTGGTGTGTGTAGGGATTTCACTGCTAATAGGCCCTAACTCCAAATTCCTGTAGGAGTGTTTCGTACAGTATTTCACTTGATGTTCCTGCCTTTGTTTACCTAATCTCCTTGTTAAAGTGACAAACTTTAGTCTTGTGTGTCTTAACGCTCCTCAGTGACATGCTGCAGACAGGGCTGAAATGTAGATTAATCTGCTATTAATCCTGTATCGTGCTTCCTTTCTTGTTTTACAGCAGAATTTTGGGAAGGGGGTGAAAGCTGGAGATATTTCCAGAGCACTGATTGGTGTTGGGCTAGAAGGAATTGTTTTGCGCTGTGTTTGTAGTTAACTTGCGTGCAATGAACTGGGGCACCAGACATGTGAAATAATGCATCTCCATATACTGCTGGCTGATATAACTCTTTCAGCATGTGTTGGGTCTCAGTCAGCTTGTTTCATGCATTTCATAAAGTCCCACCTGAACATCTGGAGGTGGTTTTGGACAAACACAACATGTTTGACTTGTTAAGCTAAATCTTCAGGTTTGAGAAGGATCAATATATTTGTGTTTTCTTAATTTGGGAGATTATACCTGTTGTGCCTTGTGCTAGCATGTAAAGATACAGGGTAAGGTGGAGCGCCACATTTGCAGTGACAGTGCTAGTTCAAAGATGAAGCATTCACTGAAAAGAGTAAATAATGTTGTTTGTAACTGAACCTGCTGTAAAAGTGGGGTGGAATTCTTCTGAGGCCCATCACACCCAGGGAAAAGAAGAAGGGAGACAATTTTGGTGAGAGTTCTGCTTATTCTTCATCTTTACCCAGGAAAGCACATTACTATGCTGTGAGTCTGTGAAAAATGCTGCTGCTTTGCCTGGGACTGTGTAATATTAATGAACATAACAGTTCGTTGGTTGCAAGGCTTGATAAGCCGTGTGCAGCATTTTGTAGCTTCAGGCCCTTTCTTTGTACAGCACATTCTTCAATTCTTGCGTCAGCTAAATAGCTATGAAAGATGTTTTCTGCCTGTGCACAAAATACAGAAGACAGTACAGCCTTAGCTTATGAACCAGCCCTAACTTTGACAGGTGTATCTACATGACAGATTTATAAGCTTTCTCTTTTTTTGCCCTCATTATAGCTTGTGCTCTTGAAATTATTTTCAGGCTTGGAATTGCTTCAGTGAAGGTGATACTGAAGTCAGCACCTCTGTAGTTTGAGGAGCAAATATGGCACAGAGAGACTTTAAGGGGCATTTATGTGCTGGTGCAGCTGGGGAGTTAAGCATGTTGAGAGGGACAGTTATTAAAGGCTAGCAACTCTTTGCTTTACAGTTCTGTGCTTGGTGTGAGCCCTTACTTTCAGGGAATACCGTGGATCTGCTGGTAGCAGATATTTTGCCTTTTTGAGTTATCCTGTATTACACCTGAAAGAGTGAAAGATGTTCTGAACTTCTTAATCAAAGTCTTTCGAACTGTACTGCATTTGTCAGTAAGTTAATTTTTTAAGGTAGGAATTTGGGATGTAGAATTCATTCAGTTGGAAATGCACTCACAGTCAGACAAATTTCAGAAGTTACCAAGTACTGCTGAGCACTAAAAATGCTGGAGCTGTTGGCCTTGGTTAGATTAGAAGCAGTGACATAAAGATGACTTCATCTGTTTCCTGAACCGTTTAGAGCTTAGAATATATTTATTTCTAAAATAAGTTAATTCTTATTTCAGGAGATTTTTCTTTCAGAGTTACTTCTAGGATGGCTGGTTGTCGTGACAGTTCTTTAGACAGATAGACTCTACACTGCGAGCTGAATCTGTGAATTTGCACAAAAGCTATTTCCTTGTAAGAAAAATGTGCTCAGCTCTACTCTCTGTGATTATTCCATATTGACTGTAGCTTTAATCAGTGAACACAATGAATGCAAAAATTACTCAACAATGGCATATTTTAACATTAAAAAGACACCAGTTTCCTGCTAGGTGCTTTTTGTTCATTCAGGATAAGACATAATTCTGTGTAATAGCAGATGCTTTACTTGTTTGTTGAAAACATAAATTCAGGGAATACGTGCAGAATGTGAACGCAGAAGGTCAGAACCTGGAGTTACTGTTCATGTGCACTGCAATCTCGCGTAACATTTTTAAAGGCAGCAAAAAATTCTTTTTAAAAATATGTATTTCTTTTTATCTTTTAGGCAGTATTTTGCATTTCTGCAGAGCTTTGCACAGATCCTGTTCCCATGCAAACTGATGAGGGAGAAATACTGGAGGAAGGCAGTCCCAAGGTCAGTGAGGTAAACAACAGAGTATTTTGGAGGATCGAGGGCTTGCTTGGCTGAAATGGGAAATACGTGGAGTGAATGTTGACTACTGTTGATATTTTTAATAAATAACTGCATGCAATAAATAACATTTATGATGCTGGAGGCATTTAAAAATAACATTATTAGAAGCTTTCAGGAACACAGATTTTTTTTTTAGTAGGCTGCTAAGGATTGAAAGTGTCTGCGTTAGGGCACTGCCAGGAAGATAAGAGGAAACTCTTGAAAAGAATTACTAACTTTGGTCGTGTGTGTTTGTTAGAACTGGAGGGGTTTGTCAAGGTTTCTGTCCTACACACCTACCATGTCAACTAACTAACCTGAAGAACTAGGCATCCGAGCGAGCTCTTAGGTGCAGGTATCAGTGTTTATATTACTGACTGCTCGCTCACTTCGTTTCCTTGCACTTGCCAGCACGTGCTTTGTTGTGAGGCTGGAGAGATTGTTACCTATAAAGGTATCTTTGATATCAGACATACACTGTTGAGACAAGGCTGTAAAGTTTGCTGTTGAATATAGTGTTGGTTGTGTCCTGCTTTTTGCTGTTAAGACCAGCTTCCTGAAGATGCTGATGTTGAGTCATGAATCACTTTGGTTTACATAATGTCACAGTGACTGTCATATCTTTAATGAGTTTATTTTACAGTCCTATCTCAATCAATTTGTATTAACTTTGAAATTAACGCATTTTGAAATACAACTTCAGAAGTTGTATGAAAATCCAAATCATTGTTAGCTTGTAGTTTACCTGGAACATGCTTTGATTGCAGCTGAAAAAAGGAATAACTGCAGGACTTAATTTTCATTATCAGGCTGTACCTTGCTGAGGCACGTTCTCATTGTCTTATGCTCTAATAGAACAAAACATTGCTTAAGCTCTAGTCACCATGCTAGAAGGTGACTAATTATTATAGAAATAACTTGATGATTGTCCCATATGTACTTTGGGAACTGTGTTAATTTTAAATGGATTTGAAGGGAGACTCAATAGATTAGGAACTGACAAATGGAAACATATCTGTGGATGCGCCTGCACCCACTCAGGTGGTTGAATGCTTCTCTTAACAAGAATGTGGTTAACAAGTGCCAGCGGAGGATCCTGATGAGAGGAAACATCATGGTATAATTAATTGTTGTGTTCAACAGCATGGTCACCGGTGCTTCATTTTCATTAAACAGAATCTGTGTGTGTATGTGTGCTTGTATATGGATACACACACACAAAGTTCTGTGTATACATATGTGTGTGTGAGTATGTGTATTACAGCTTTGTTTTTATTTCTTTTGTCTGCGTGGCAAGAAGACTAAAGTACTGCTATAGTGAAATCTACTCTTTTCCTGCAGTAAAAAGCATGCTTTGCTTTGATGTGCTTAACTGTAATTGGAATGGCAAAGATTATAATCTTTATCCCACGTTAGGTGTTCCAAAAAAGTACAGAGTTTAAATTCCAAATGAAGTTTTTTAAACTGACTTTAGACACCTAAGTGTGTGTGCTTTTAACACACTTGTCATTTAGAGAAGGTTGGAGGTTTGGACTTAGAGCTCTACAGGGTTGGTATGTGTTAAGTAAAACCTTCTCAGGAGTACATCTAGTCCTTCTCATCCTGTGATGTGCGGGACTTTGCACTGAAGTGCATGCTCCAATGTTTCTTTCATCTGTAAATGATAGCATCAGGAGAGCTTTAAACTGTAACAGTTGAAGGGTTTGTCCTAGAAAAACTTAAGTAATGTATATTTCACTGTGTAGTTTTGTATCATTAAATGATGTACTTCATTTAAAAGCATTTACATGATCTAGTGAGCCGTTTTCATAGAGATTTTTTTTTCCAAGAAACAAGACTTCAGTAATATAGTTTAGTTTCTCTTTTCTTGCATCAAGACTTTTTTTTTCTCTTCTCTGCAAAGTAGATAAGGTGATTTTTTTTTTTTTTTAGAAGGAACTAGTTTTGTTCCTCAAGTACATTAATATAACTACCAATTAATTAATATCTTGTTTCTTTCATTTCTCTGCTTTTATCCATTCAAAAGTATTACACTGTAAATAAAACCCAGATATCTGATCATTGATATGCTTATTGTGGATCTTCTGTGAGGTATTTTTTTTTTCTAGGTGTTTATACCTGCATTCAAATCCTAGTGATCCCTTTGGACTCCTCCCCAGCTTACACTCTGTAATTCCCATAATTTACCTATTCTCTGGCTTTCAATAGAAAATGATTTTTCAGCCTGTAAATGATATCTACGTCTTCTAGCGTTTTATTTCCTGCGTGCATTCAAGATGGACATTTGGTATATTAGCAGCTCTTTTGAAGCTCTTCTCTTAAACATTGCAGAAATTGAGCCTGCAGCTCTTAGGCCTTATTATGAGTTTACTTGGTACTGATTAAGCACATTCAAGCTACTTCAGTGACAGTAAGTTTGATTATATCCTATATGAGGTCAGGTTAAGGCACTGTTCTTAGCCTTTATTCTGGATGATTCATTTCTAGCCAAAAACAGATTTGTGTGAGCGATGCAAAGAAAGAAATTACCATTTGTGTGGTCATTCCTAGCACCTTTTATTGGCTTTGCCAGAATAACTATGAAAGTAATGCATGCAAGGTTTCTTCCTTGAAATTATTTCTTCACTCTGCAGGCCTTCAGTGACAGTACTGAGGCTACTGCTGCGAAAGATGGAGGAAGCAATTGTTGAACTTGGTTTTATATGTTTTTGTTTATATCTTGTTACATAAGGTGATTGTATGTTTTTTACATAAGGTCAGAGTTAAAAGCCACTTTATGTTCAAATGACAAAGGCCCAGTCCTACATGTTGGAATGACTTGGTATCAGCTACGCTTGAAGCGTTTCTGCTGCCTAGTAAATGGCCCTGCTGTGGCTGCGCTCCATGCTTTTTTTTTCTTTTCAAAATGCAAATGCAAAATGCTCAGGGGCCTGGTGGGTATTTCTCCACTGTTAAGAATTTCTCTCCTATTGTAGGTAGAGGTAGGCTGGAATTAAATATTCTGGGATTTCAGAGACAATGCCACAATTATCCTTCACTGAGATACGATGAACATCTGAATGTGGAGATTTGGGTTCTGAGAGAATTAACGTTTTTATGATGCCAGTCTTAAAAAAGCTTTAAACACTGTGTCCACTCAGCGTCATATGGTAGGAGCAGAAAGATAGACCACGCTTTTATTTATTTGTTTGTTTTGGTCATTAATTCTTTCCAGGGTTGCTTTCCAGCAGAGTGAACTTCTCTCTCCATGGACCACTGTAGGCTGGACTTGGTGAACCTTAGTGTCCTGACGGCCTCCTTGCCAGGGCTTTTCATCTGAACTGATTCCATTTAGATAGAGCTCACTTTTTTTCCTTGTTGTTAGGCTGTCAGAAAACACATTTTAGTATAACATCAGCATAATAAAGACTGCAGGCTGCTGTCAGTAGCACACTTCTGATTCCAATAATTAGATGATAGTAACTCCACTTACAGGGAAAAGAACACACACTAAAGTAACCTGTTTCAAATACGCTTGGTTGGTTTTTTTTTTTGTTTTTTTTTAAAGATAGTTATTTTTGACAGATGTGAAAGCTTTATTTGACAGCCAATATTGGATCTATCTTATCTGTGTGATCAACATGGATACCACGCAGCAATGTATCTTTCACTTTATAGGAACAGTTTGGTGGTGGGAAGGTGTCTGGTTTTTGTCTTTTCAACATCTTTTTTTTTTCTTCCTCCCATCATTCTTTGTAAGAAGTTTCTTCTTTGAACCCAATGATCTCTCCTGCTTCTTGGATTATGATTTCTTTTTTCCAATTATGCTTTATGTGAGTTGATTTATGACATATGATTATTGAGCCTTTTCCATTAACAGCCTCGATACTTTGAAAATATCAACAAGCATTGCGCTGCTTTTTTGTGGCTGATTTCTTTTCTGCTGTCTTCATTCATCTCTTAAGGGTTGCTGCCCAGACAACAGTTCTACTTTGTTTCTCAGTTATTCCTTTACTGTAAAATATTGCAACGGGAAGCTAAAAGTTTATGCCTGATTTGGATTTTTTTAAAATTTATTTCAATATTGACAGAAGTTCTGAGCTTAAGTTGCAAACATCTTTCCCCAAAAATGCAATTAAAATGTTCTTATCAAGTGTTGTAATATTTCTCCCTTCCTGCCCTGATAATCTTTCATTGTTCATACCAAAAACCTACAGACTTGCAGAGAAGAGGTACGGTGGCCTGTGGAGTATATAGAAAGGTGTTTATGAATTGTGGTTTTGACTCCATGTAGAAGGAGAGAAAGGAAGAAAACTAGCTAATTCTGCCTGTTTCAAAACCAGCAATGCAAAAATCAAAGCTTTTGCTGTTGTTCGGTCTCACTGTTCAGTGCTGTTCATCAAACTGTCCTGAGAAAACTACCTGTTACTCACTGTTTTATTTTGAGTTGCACACCTGTTCTTATCCGTTAGTGAGAATCTTCTCCTTATGTTGTTGCCTGCCTGTTCTCATTTTTCTTGCCTCTTGGTGTCCAATTGTGAACTAGCGTTTTCCTTCTGTTTAAATCACTTCAGAACTATTGATAATGGCTGTGGTTGTTTTATCTGGAGGCATTCACACTGAGATAATGAAAAGGTTAAAAAGTATGGAACACTTACTCAAAGATTGAAGCTGTTGAAACTAGGGAAACTTAGGCTTGCCAGAGCAGCATTTGTATTTGATTAGATAAATTACATGTTTTGATATTTATAAGCAACAAATTAAAATTCAGAAGCATTGCTCGGAGGGAGTGTTGGCAGCTGGGAGGTACCTATTACCTTAAAATAAGGAGTGTTTCACTCTCTTTATGGGTAAGCTGTGCTCAGTTTTTAGTAGTCAATATTAACTTGATTGAGGCTGTCAAAACTTAGGCTGGTATTGTTGTTTGGGATTCACAGTTAACATAGTAAGAAGCAAATCATATTTCGGTAGCTAAGAGTAAGTCCGAAACCTTGTCACATCTTAGTGATACAGAAATGGGTTTCTATTTAGATGGTGCTAAATAATTTAACACCTTCAGGCTGAAGGGCCTACAGTGATGAACTGAACAAATCACTTTGTCACTGTAGTGGTTGTTCTTGTTGTATTTTTTTTTTTTTTAAGCTGTCTTCCAGTTTAGTACTGGCTTCTGGTTCCTGGTGCTTATGGGCTTGATGGCTTCTCTTGCAGTATTCTCTGCTACATTTGACGATTTTGGCTTATTACAAGGAGCTGAACTTCCAACCTTTGAAAACTCTGACTTGACAGGTATTTACAGGTTTTCAATTTAGGTTGCTGTTGCCTCTCCTTTGGGTCCAGAGGAGTCTTATTTTTTTTTTTGCTTTTTATAACTCGTTCACCATATTTTTGGAACACGTTACTCCATCAATGTTCTAGCTCTGCTGGGAAGTTACTCATAGAGTTTCCAGCATTTGTTCCCTGATATACAGTGTACGTTTCCATCATTTGGAAAGTGAGTTGTAGGAGTCTTTGTATAAAGTACCCTGTAAAGTCTCTTGGAAGCAGAGAGGTTTTCTGCCCAGCAGGCACATACCTTCTGCTTCCCTCAAAACATAAGATTGGGTCTGAGCACACAGAATTTTTGACAAAAATAAAAAGTCTACTCATCTCTCAGTGGAGAATGGACTTGGTTTAAATCTTACGTTAATAAAGTTCTCCTTCCTTTTAATGACATATTCTTAAATCCTGTAAAGATGTTACATCAGGCTTCTCATTTTTAAAGACAGATTATCAGAATCCATTAAGGGAAGCATTTTATTTTCATTTTTTCTCTTTAACGCTATGGCCAACAAACACGACCTAAAAACAAAAGCTCTATGTAGCCAGGCCTTTCGACAGCAGAAGAATGCTGTTTGTCAGTTTATAACTAATTTTCTGCATTTCCAGGTCTTGTAGCAATAAATAAATAAATAAATGACTGTATGTTATCAGGTCCTCTGGCCTTATAAAACAGTGCTTTCAGAGGTGAAGTAATTGAGGAATTTGTGAAAAAGAACATGTAATTAAAGAGAGAGCTGCATGAGCCATTGTTAAGGGATGCCGTTTGTAGCTTAGATTTTTGGATGTTCTCACAGAAATTCATTCAGCATGAGGGACAGGACTTTGCCAGTTTGACTGTACTCTGACACCTCTTTACGCGTAGTGAGAACTAAGGCCTTTAAAATACAGATTACAAAACTGAAAGATGACTTCCCTGTTTTCTGTCCTCTGTAGATTCTGAAGTGCATTTAAGGTACAAAAGAAGAAAGTTAATAAAATCGTGTGTGTTTTTTTTTCCCCTTGGGAAATACCATCATCTGCCAAATTGACTAAGATCTGTAAGGACTGTTGTCAGCCTTCCCTTTGATGCAGCCTTTTCATATATACGGTCTGTGTGGAGGATATACACAATAGCATGGAATCATTCCAGTGAACAGGTGTGCATCTGGTTTCTAGAGGGGAAAAAATATGTCAGTCATAAAATTTAGTTTAAACTGACCTTTTCCTTTCTTTTAAAGGCTGTTTTTCATAAATACGTTCTTCAGTAATGTTTTCCTGGCTAGCAGCATCTCAACTTCAACTAATTTCAGCAAATTATAAGGTGCTGTAAAACAGGAGGAAAGCAACAACAACAAAGAAGCAAATGGTATTTGTTTGAAAAAGAAGTTAAAAAGCTGCTTCTGCATTTGGGAACTAGCATGGTGTAGCCCCTTTATGATTTTTTTGGACAGAGACAGGGCCATTGCTTTCTAGGTTTGCTTAGGAAGAGTCTCTTTTCGAGCAGTACTATTGGTTCATGATTTGAGAAGTTTCCACTGCCTTTTCAGAGTGCTGCTCTTTGATCTCTTTCCATTCAGCACTGGCTTTCCAAAGGCTTTGGCACTGGCTGTAGACCATATCAATGTGATATGTTAGAGCTCTGTATATAATCAGCTACTTAAAATCCTATTGATGGGGAAAGCATTGAAATATTCTTAACCTTGCTTCTCTCCCTTGGTTTGCCTGAAGACAGTATTTGGGGGGGAAACTTGGGCCATGGATGATAAAAGCTTTCTTAGCCTTGCAGTTCATATCATTTGTAGTCTGATCAGTTGGGTTGATTCATTAAAAAATGTAATACTGAGTGATCTCATTGACTGCGTATATTTGCATAATTCTAAAAGGACAGTTGCTTTTTCACTCAGTGATCTAGACGAGTATAACTGTGTTTCGGTTCCTCAAACCTTTCTCTCCCCTCCTCTCGTTCCATGCAGAAGAAATTGAGCTGTGGTTTGTGAAGAAGACCTTTCTTCTTGCCACTAAAAATAGCAGTGATGATCTTCATCATTATGTTAGATCGGAGAGCGTGTGGACAGCTAAGGACAAGTGAACTCTGAAAAAGACATTGTGCAATGTCAGTTTCCCTGAGGGTAAAAGCAACATTAAAAGCACATCAGCATTTCCTGCCACTTGTTTTAAGTCAGTTCACTCAGACATGAGGTTAGTATACGAGAGAGTATATTATGAAGAAAGTACTGTGAAGAAAAAAGAATGCAATAGCTGTTTGCTGAGGCAGTAAGCCTGCGTGGAATGAGATTGCTAAGAAATGCTGTGGAAGTGCTCTGAAATCACAGATACAGAGCTTTCATTTGTGATCACTGGAGAAATAACTTACTGTACTGACGTTTGAGTTTTTTGTTTGAGGACAGGTTTGTGATGTATGAAAAAAAGCTCACATGCCCCCCAGAGATGTGCAGATGCTGCTGTGGCTTTGCAGTCCGTTGGATATCTCAGAGTTTTAATAGCCCTGAGAAATTTGGAAAAAAATTACACAAGCCAGCCATCAGCACTGTCGCTGTCTCTTTTTTGGCTGAAGTGAGCTTGGATTTACATTCTGATAGCTGGAGCTTTTTTGTTTATTCTTGACATTCGTCCAAAGTGGATGCCTAAGTAAGAGGCTAAAAGCAGGGTTAAGTATACTTGCTGAAGGCTCACAGCCTCTGGCTGTTTGTTGCGAGTTGTTTCTGGGCGAGTAGCAGTTCCTGTGTTTACAATCCACACGGTGATTTGTCTCCTGTAAACACAGAAAAGAGAATGAGTTCTGTCCTGTTAGATCAGATCTCTTGGGGACAAATAATTTCAGCACTTCTTTGCCTGGCCTACTTCACTTCAGTCAGTCCTAACAAACAGTATTTATGGCCCAGTGAAGGTGATTTAATGCATGGCGCGGAAGTGTAATTTAGTTTTCAGTAATTCTGATTATCAGCTGCTTTCTCAAGCCATTAAAAATTCTTTGTTGTTTGTGCCAGTTGCCCTTTTGCTTCTTTGCTAGCAAGAACCTAGCTTTCCAGTTCTTCAGAGGAAGGGAGCAGTTGTTTCCTTACTTCTCTGTCAGGGTAACTAACAATGTGTCTGTTAAAACATCAGCCTCTTACAGATGTCAGTTTAAACTGCTGTAACTTGTCCGTTTGTGCCTGTACCATACACTGTTAACTGGATTGGCTAAATAGTCATCGGGCAGCATACAAGTGGCTGCTAGAAGTAGTGGTCAGGAATAAATTGTTCAAGGGCTTTCAAAGTCAGATTTTCCCCTAAATATTTGGGAAATTGAAAAGGTCTTTTCTGTTAGGTTTTTTTTTTTTCTTTTTTTTTTTTTCTTCCCTTTTTTCCAGAGTTGTACCAGGCAGCTAGAATTCACGCTGTGTGAAATGCTGCTGGTACTTATCTGAAGAATAATGCAGAAAATAATTTCAATAAAACATGCTCATTTCTTATTAAATCCAGATTTTACTAAGATCCATTCTGTTTATGTGCAGGATACATTATGGATGGGCTCCATTATCAGCTGTGGCAGGATATGGAGAGCTCTTAGATTCTGAATACTTAATATATTTTGAGCCTGAATTTGCTGAACTACTATTTGAAGCTATCTTAGCTTCAAAGTTGGAGATTTCAAATGGCTTTCTAGATATCCTGCCGTGCTTTAATTTCACTGACTCGAAGAAACCTCTTTGGTGGTTGAAGGTGTTACTAGAAAAACAGTTCTGTGCTGCAAGCAGCTGAGTATCTCAGAGTGCTTCCAGGTCAGGGTCCAGGTGAATTATTATATATGTTGATGAATTGTTTTACTTGAAATACTTTGCAGCTAAGACACGAGTAAAAAAAAAAAATTAAACTTTGCTGTCTATACAGGAGGAAGGAGAAATGTGGCAGGAGTCCAGACCTTTTTAGCATTTTCAGTGTGTGACTCTTGCCATTAATATTCATACTTCTGTTTGTTTTAAGCTTCACAGGGAATTCATGTCAAGCTGCTGTGAATTTCACAGACTGTTTGATAGTACGAGCATCTCAGAAGTTGGCATAGAACATGGGGCGTGGTTTATTTCTGCGAGTGCAGACGATAAGTTTGAGTTGGTGGTAGAAGAAAATTTCTAGAGTTGTTAAGCACCACTGCATGTTGCTTAAGTGAAACACAAATTACATATTCTGAGTCATGTAAACTCTACTCTTAATGTTTAACTGAGCTGTCATTGTAATCTGCCCCCTTGCTCTGTTAGGGTAATGCATGTTTGGTGTACGTTATTATGTTGGCATTTATAGTTAGTGTTGAGTCAGGAATCGGGCTGACTTAGGCTGCATATACCAAATGTGGATATCAGATCAGAGATTTCAGATAGTAATCTGTGACTTCTGAGTGTGTTAGTATTCAGAAGAATAGCTCATGAGTAGCGAGGAGATACTGAATGTGATTGTGATTTGTCAGTAGACTTACATCAGTAAGTTTTCATTTCTCTGTTTACTAACAGGAAAACCAGTTAAGGCTGCGTAACGGTAATGACATTGAAATGCACAATCTAGATGCTTATGTGAAACATAAAGAAAGCAATGAGTAGGCTAGGAGCTGGTTCATATCTTGTGCTGGTGTTCTGTTGTGTGTTGGGGCTGTGCTTTCACAAGGGGGAAAAAAAAATAGTAGAAATAAGTTCAAGTGAAAATTCAGCAACGCTGCAATGCTGTGCAATGCTGCAAAAAGCTGAAAGGGTCCAAAAATTCAGATAACTTCTCTTCATATCTTGTCTCCAGGATTTTTCTGTGCATAGTCCAAGAAAATACCTAACTTCCTTTTTTCTAAAGTGAGAAAGTTAAGAACTGTGGTTTTTTTTCCTTTTAATATTTTCATCTGTGTACTGAAATTAGGGTACAATCTCAAAAGTTTACTCTGGCACTAATTTGTGCTACTCTGTGCACATTTTGAGATGCCAGCTCGCTGAACAGAAACTATTCCTAAGAAAGCCATTAAAATGTTTGCAGCTAAGTTGCCCTGGTTTTATTAAAGAAAGTTAAGTTTAATTTAACAATTTTATCTGTTGCTAGTAAGTAGAATTTACCCTTAGTTCACTTTTTCCAAAATGCTTATATTAAGTCAGGCAGAACGGTGACTCAGCTCTCCTTTCAACTGTGGTAGTGATTACATTTCTGTTAGACCTCAAACTGTCTGATATTTCCGACAGGTCCTTCTAGCAGCTTGGCATTTATAGCTTCCACAACTGCTAACAACAGCGACTAGTGACTAATTGCTTGGATTTTAATGATTAGGTTGTGAAATTCTGCTTAAAGCAAGCATTAGTGAGACAAAAGAAATGCTGATGGCATGCTTACTGTAGCTCTGCTACTGAGGAGTAAGAAGGTGTACTGCTCTTAAAGCAGTAGTTGTGGTGAAACACCACGCGTATCAGTTCTAAGCTGGACGTGCAACAGGCTGTGTTAAATTAAGTTTAAGCATGGGAAGTAAATTGCTGCAATCTGCAGACAGCAGCTTTTTGACCTTGACTGTTCCTCAGTGAAGGAAGTCTAGTGATATGCTAGATAAGGCTTTCAGTTCATGCGTTGGAGATGCTAATAAATGAAAACTGTTTTGAGACTTCATCTCATGTTAACTCTGGTGGCTGGTTTCTGTCCTTTGTGTTATTATTTAAAAGGTAAAATTGGAGAAGAAGGAACTGTTGAATGGGGGAAAAGGTAGTGACGGCTCTCTGGCGAAGCTGCATTAGCGTGTTTCTATGACTGGTGTAGGGGAAAAAAAAGAAAAAATACTGTTTAAAATGAAGTGTAGGATTTCTTACAAGGGCTTGTCTTATGCCTGAGAGAGTATTCGGTTTATCTTATGCTCAGTTCAGTTTCGTAAGGCTAGGATACATAATGAAGATGTTGAATCCTGTTAGGAAAGTGTACTTTCTGACATCGGTGTTCAGGACAGATGAGGGTTTTGCCATGGAAACTTTCTAATCCTTCAAAATATGTCAAACAGGGCTTTATGTAGGAGCTCCAGACTAGGTAACACTTCCTAATCAAATCCATTAGATTTTTGTTGAAAATATTTTTAGAAAGAATAGAATAAAACTGCAGTAACAGCTGTTGGACTTCTGGAGAGGAAGTAGTAGTACTAATCTGTTATGTCTAAGACGCTTTTGGTGTATCTCATTCTTTAGAAACTAAGTATTGAAGTGTCTAATTGTGAGTATCATTGGAAATCCATATAAAACTGTTTTTCTGTATTTAGATCGCTCAACGTATAAGCTTGCTTAAAAATGTCAGTGCTCATGTGCTTGGAAAGAAAGATTAAAATAATAGAATACGGAATTTGACAACTTGCAGTTCCTTTTTTAATAAAAGCAGGTTTTCTATCAACTTCCCTCCTCTGCTGTTTAAGGGTCTATTTCTGGTCCCCGCTTCCAGCTGCCAGAATCTTGAAGCCTTCACCATCTCTTGCCAGGAGAAACAGGTGCGGGGTGCGCTTCCTTTGATTCTCGGAACCCATGGCTCCCCCTGCAGTCCTTTTGAGAAAGTGAAGTGCCTCAGACCTTTGGCCATTCCAGCTTTTCTTCCTTTCTTGGCAGAAAGGCAACCGGTAAAATAGTGTTCTCTTACCTCCACCTTCCAGTCTACTTCTGTGTACTCAGGATAACTGCATTTCCCGTCTGTTTATATTGAGGCTTAAAGCATGCCTTTGCTTGCAGTTAACTGCATTTGTACACTTCATATAGCTGAAACTTAGTAGGGAATCTGGGCTCTTGCTTCCTTGAAAAAGAAAACACAGAAAAGTGCTGGACGCAATACTGTGATGACAGAATGAAGAGAGGCTGAGAGACTACTTGGGGGAAGAAACATCCATACATATTTTGTAGATAACTGTATCTGGAGGAGAAAAAGAATAATTTTTCCAGCTAATTTTGGCTGTTGAGTGCTGTTCCTCTTTTCAGTTCATCCTCGGTAATTTCTTAATCCAGACTGTAAATATTATGTTCTCATCCTTTCTGCATTGTTATTGGGAAAATAAGAGCTAAATATTTTAGTTTATGCACTTCTTTGATTTCAGAAGTAACTCTAGTGAATGAATTAGCAAGGCTATAAGAACTAATTTTAGAAAATATAAATAGCATCTATAGAATTTTCCTTGGGTGGTTTGTTCATTAATTTTGTTTTCAGAAGCATCTCTTTAAGTTAAGATAGACTACCCAGTAAAATACATTTGTCTTTCAAATGTCAAGCAAAGCTGGGTATGCGTTATTTTACTTTATAAGCTTATTCTAGGCTTTTTAGAGCACCAAATCAGCTGTGTAGCTCTTTCTGACAGAAGGCCCAGTGCCCCTCACCTCAGTAATTCCAGTTTGAAAGTAAAAATACAGATCACTGATTGTGAAGTGATATTTACCATATGCAGGCAAACAAGAATCATAGAATGGTTTGAGTTGGAAGGGACCTTTAAGATGATACATTTCCAACCCTCTGCTATAGGCAGGGACACCTCCCATAGAGCAGGTTGCTCAAAGCTGCATCCAGCCTGGCCTTGAGTGCTTCCAGGGAGGAGGCATTCACAACCTCACTGTGCAACCTGTTCCAGTGTCTCACCACCCTCACAGTAAAGAATTTTTTTCTAATATATAGTCTAAATCTGTCCTCTTCCAGTTTAAACGTTTCCCCTCATCCTGTCGCTACCTGTCCTTGTAAAAGTCCATCCCCCAGCTTTCCTGTAGGCCCCCTTCAGGTACTGGAAGGGCACTATGAGATCCCCCCAGAGCCTTCTCCAGGCTAAAGAGCCCCAGGTCTCTCAGCCTGTCCTCACAGAGGAGGTGCTCCAGCCCTCTGATCATCTTTGTGATCCTCCTCTGGACCAGCTTCTACAGCTCCATGTCCTTCTTGAGACCAGAATCTAATGCAAGACAGTGTCACACACTTTACACAAGTCCAGGTAGATGACGTTGTTGTCTTCCTTTATCCACAGATGCTCTAACTCCTTCATAAAAGGCCATCAAGTTTGTCAGGCCTGACTTGCCCTTGGTGAAGCAGGTTCAAGAAACAACCAGGTTTTGCAAAATGAGGCTAAGCGGGATCAGACCTATGGAATAACCTGATGCACAGAATCACAGAATGGTTTTTGTTGAAAGGGACCTTTAGAGATCATCTAGTCCAACAGCTTTGCTGTGGGCAGGGACACTTCACTAGATCACGTTGCTCACAGCCCTGTCCTTTTCACTGTGTAAAGACTGTCTTCTTGTCAGAAACAGAAGAGCTTGTGTTGTTTGTTTTGTCATCCGCTAGTACACAGATAAATCTCCATATTTACATGGATAGGTAAAAACATACAGTCAACAAAGACTTTAAAAAATCAGAGCTGCAGGTTATGTTTGTACAACAACAAATTGCTTCTTAGTATATTTAACAAGTAACTATATCCTTTTGTGTTGCTTCTGCGAGTGTGTTCTGTTTAAATGTTAGTGAAGAAGTGACATTTGTTACAACGCTGTCAAAATGCTTTCTTGTGTTGTGTGCATTGGTCATATGTTGCTTTGTGTTAATGCAGATCTGGGCTTTATTCACATAAAATCTTGGCAGCCCTGCCCCTGGGGATACTGACTGAGCCTGACCACCCCGTAGTACACCATGTTGGCCCTTCAAGTTATCGGTTAAGATGTAAAGATCATTCCTAGGACAAACCTTTGCAGTGTCCCACCTTTCACCAGCCTCCAGATAGCCCACCACTCATAACTATTCTCTGACCACCCAACTGTGTTGTTAACAGCCATCCCATTCTATCGGAGTTTTCTAGTTCCCTGATATTCAATTTCTTAAAGTTCCCATGGCCTCTTCTACTGTCCTGAGGCATTTCATTGTTAGCTTTTTTTGCACAAAAAAAACCTACCAATTAATCTTTATTTCATGTATTCAGCAGTTCCTATGCTCATGACTACTTTCTTGCTCCGTGATTAATTTTCTTGGTGAAGTTCTTGTGAGACTTTGCCATTGCCCTTTTTAAGAAGCCTAGCACTGGCCTTTTTTTTATAATGCAGATTGTAGTCATTTCAGATAATTCTTCCTAGTGTCTGAAGTAAAGCTAACTGATTCATATTCAAAGTAGATTTGGGTTTTTTTTTTAGTTGCTTTAAAACAGATTGGGTCTGGACCTACAAGAATGTTGTCTGTAGCCCAGGCATATTGTAGTTCTTAATTATTTGCCTACTCTTCCCTTTGAAATGGTAATTTTGATTTTGATATGCATGCTAGATAATAATGGTTTTAAACAGCTCTGCTACTAGCATCATATTCTTTACATTCATAGTAAAGCAGCAGTTTTATTGGCAGTACTTTGGCAGTTGCATTGTTTTGGTGGCGATCTAATGCTCCAGTTCTCATTCAGATTTCTTGTTTATGATCGACTAAAATTCCTGTCCATTTCGAAATTTCTGGTTTTAAAATCTTTCTATTTTTATACCTGAATGTTTACAATTTCTTCTTTTCTGTGCGATGTGGGAGCCTTGTCAGTTTAGCACTGTATGTGCTGTGTATCATTCTCCTTTTACTCCCAAACGTTACATTTCACTCTTCTCTCTGGGATTGCCCATAGAGCAATCCCTTGCTTACCATTCATGTGAATTGTACTCCTCTTCTACCAACAAGAGGCATTCCTCAACTCAGCGGAACGTAGAATATACTCAACAGAACAATTTATGCTGGAAAACCTCCTGATTTCGAGTTGTGTAAAAGTAACTTACCAACCACTTTACCCTCACTGTCAGAACCATCCTGGTTCGGTGTGCCACCACAATTCTGTTATCACAGCTATCCTGTTTATTTATTTATTTTTAATTTGCGACAATTCAACTGTTGGAATACCTTTCACTCACAGTTTGAGAGCAGATGTTAGAACTCTTGCAAAGCAAGTGTAGGCTGAGGGACAGGCAGATTTTAATGTGTTAGTTCTGGTGGGGAATACACGCATAAGTTGTCCACAAGATTGTCTGCAAGTTGTCTGCACATTTCTCTTTTTGCTTTCAAACTGTGCTTGAGAACAAAATTACTGTTTTGATTATGGGTTGCATGGGTACATGTTTGCAAATGTGAAATTACCTTATCCTTACTTGTTTGACTGTCTTCTGGATGTTGTTACCAGCATGTAGTTCTCAGTTTACTCAGTGCTGTGTTTGTGCAGGAGAAAAATGTAATTCCCGTTATCCTTGTTAGACAACACCGTGCAGATAGTGGTTTTTTGTCAGTATTTTTTACTTGTCAGTGATCACGACAGAGATGAGCAGAAGTTCTCTCTTCTTAGGGGAGGGACCCTAGGGAAGGGCTAGGGTAGTGGCTGTTGGTTGGTTTGTGGTTTGTTTTGTGTGTGTGTGCGCGTGTGTGTTTGTGTGTTTGTTGATGTTTTCATCCTTAAAGGAGCGACTAGATTATGTTCTCTTTACGGACAGAACAGTGCTGTCCTTTGCTTTCCGTTTGTAGTGTAACGTAGGTTCCTGTGTGATCATGATCTATTTGCTTTATTTCTTGTACAGCTTGTTGAACATTGCATTGTGGCCTGCTTGCTGACTTCAAATAAAGTAGAGCACTGCTAACTATGCCTGGATGTTTCTATAAAGTACTAAGTGCATGTGTCAAATTTCTGTAGAAAGAAGAATATTCTGTTACTTTTGCAAGAGCTTCTGGCTGAACGAAGTAATTAAATGCAGTGTGCATAATTAATGAACAAATTTGATGCAATTCCTCTTTCTCGGTGAAGAAATTACTGAAAATGTAGGCTAAAATTGTATTTAAAAAGCAAACAATTAAACAGAAAACTTCCTTAGTGCCCTTGGAATCTTTTATCATGTGAGCCAAAGGAAATGCCTACCTTATGTTGTCATTGGAACAGCATTTATTTGAGGTTCCCTTAGGCCTCATTTTTATCCTGCTAACTAAACTAGATATGTGCAGTGAAAGTCTTTTTCATATAAAAAAATATAATTTTTTTTACAAGAAATAGTTTGATTTTGCAGCAGTTTCTATCTGTAGTTAATTAGGTTTTTTACAAGAAAAAGAAAACTAGCTTTTTTTTTTTTTTTAAGAGACCGTGTTTTGACAAATGTGGTTTTGTTTGTTTTGCTTTTTTTTTTTTTTTTCTCAATTCTTCACACACAAGGAAGAAGCAATAGAAATCATACTTACTTAAAATAATGAAGGACTTCCATAACAGAGTGAGATTTAGGACACAGGTAAAATGACTGATAAGTCTTCTGCTGTAGCCATTAAATCCTTCTTCGCTTGCAAGATTTTCTGAGAATTGTGCAAGAAAATGATACCATAGCAATGGGGATAGAGATGAACATATGTTGCTAAGAAACTGCATGGTCTCTTCTGGACCAGTCGCTGTAAAGTGGCTGCCTTAAGTTGTCGCATATGGAAAAGAGCCACTTCAGGTGATGTGCTTTTTGCTCCACCAATTTCTGACCTGCAATGCTTGCCTTTGCAGATGGAACATGAGGATTTTGTAATGGAGGGGCATGGCAAGACTCCACCTCCTGGTGAAGAAAACAAACAGTGAGTCACACGTTTATTTGAAAAGGGCCTTACCAACGTAGTAAATGGTGTGAAGCACGCTTGTTTAAATGTGCTGGGAGCATTTGTTGGTTGTTGAGTGCTCACCCCTTTGGTTCTTTAAATACCCGTATTTAATAGTGGATAGTGGCTGAAAAAAAAAATAAATCAGGATGTTGCCTTGCCTTAAACTTAAAAGTACAGAAATATGCTTTGCAATTTCAGAAGGTAAATCAGAATTTGTTGCGAAAGAGAATTGTTCTGGATACTTAGTGTTCAGGTAGTAAATTCCACTTTTTAAAGTGAAAATTTGTACATGAAGCAATTGTATATTTCTCTTAGGGAAGTAATTTGAAATATGCTAGAGCTAGGGCCTTTCTCTTGTGCAAATGGTAGATTGGTTGTCTTTGAAATGCAAGTCTTAACTCACTAAAATGTGGTATATTAAAGGAGATGAAATTGTAAACAAAATGCTTTTTCAAGGATGAACGATTTAAGATCCAGGTACTTCGTGTTTTAAGGAAAAAAGCTTGATGGGAGGAAGAAATGACAGGTTTCTATTAGCAAAATGCATGGAGAAAACGGTGTTTCCAATGACGTGAGACTGAAATCCAGTAGGAAAAGAGCAGAGCTTTGCCCTAAACGTGTATTCCAGTAATGACTGTACTCTATAATTCTTTCCTTCTGCTGATACAATGGTAATTTCATGTTGGTATCACAATTAAATGTTTTCCCTGAGATACCTTTTGAAACAAGCAAAAAGGTTATCTTTAGGAAATCCAGCATAAATCTTTAATCAACACCCCCCCCTCCCCGTGTACCCAGGTGGATGTCACATCATGAACAGGAATTCTTTTGCCTCTTTAGTCAGCTGTATGCTTGTTGCAGAAAGGTTGGGATTTGACTCAAGTTGAAGGTCTTCCTTACCTTTCACATCAGCTATTGACTGTAAGTTAACTACCTCTGCAACAGTGAGAAAATCTTTCTGAGGTAGCCAAGATGAGCTTGGGGAAGTTCTAGTGCTGAGCATGCACATTCTTTCCACCATGGAAGTGAGCCAAACTTCTCAAAGTAATTGCTGCTATTTCTTTCTATTCAGACTGCCCAACTTACTGTGGTACCAAGAGATACAAAGCTTATTGAAGTAGAAAAGTAGAAACTTTCAGAAAGTTCCAGACAGAAATCAGCGCAGGAGTAAAATTTAAAGAGCAGGAGATACATTTCTGCTCTCCTGAATTACTTGTTTACTTATACAATAGTACCTGTTGTTATAGTGAGTATGTAAGAGACGTTGTATTGGATTTATCCTAGCCTTTTATTTGCTGTCTTATTTTAGGTGCAAGTGGAAGCGATGGTTATTTCACAGTTGACCTGATTTCTAGTTAGAGCTTTTCCAAGTGCCTTACAATTGCTCTGTTTTCCAAGCTATAATTATTGGAAAGAGAATGAGATTAGTGACTGGCACAAGTAATTTGTTGGTTTTGCTTTTTTTTCCTTAACTAATACATTTGTATTTTTGTGTATCAAATAGTAATTTGATGGAAGTCTTAGAGTGCAGTTTCAGTAATATTGCTAAGAGATGAAAATAATTTTGTGTAGTTGCAGCATAATGCTAGGATTATTATGTTATGGGTACTGCTTTTGAGTTTAAATTGGTCACTTGAATCTTTTTCTACCAACCGTCTCAAATTTTCATCTACTTGACGAAAATTGCCTGCCAAGATGGAGCTTAACTCTGGGAAGTGATGTTGAAAGTAACTTCCATTAAGTATTAGTTGGGCGTCCTGGAATTGGGTCTATAATGGGCTGCAGAGGGGCGAGAGCATCTGTAAATGAGGAAAAAGCTGAGGTCAGGTACTGTTTCACTTAGAGATTAGAAGGTTTGGAGTCAGGTGAACTAATCCATGTGTATGGATAGATACCTGATGGGATTGCAGACATTTCTCTGTGCTGCCTGGTGAAGCAAGAAGCAGCAAAGACAACTTGAAATACAGAAGATTGCACTCAAGAAAGCAAAAAGAATCCCAAAAACTGTGGGGGTTGTCAAGCAATGGAACAGACTGCCCAGAGAAGCTGTGCTGCAAATACTCAAAACCCAGCTGGATGCAACTGTAAGCAACCTGTTGTAGTTAGCCCGACTTTGAGGAAAGGGTGGGATTCATCATCTCCAGAGATGTTTCTGTAGTTCTCCTTGTGTGTATATTCAGTGGTGTCTTCCTGCTTGGTTTGAATTGAACTCAAAGCTTATTAGTGAGAAGAAATAGATGGTAAGTTTGAATGTGAGTCAGATGTTTGCTACAGTCATACATACGCTAGATACAGACAAGTCTTTCCCTTTCCAGCTGTTCATCAGACTTCATAGTTTACTCCCTCTACAGCTGTGCAGATGGATTTTTTATTTTGTTGTTTTGAGTGCTTCTAATTTCTTTCCTGAAAAGCTGACCGTGTTAATTGAATTGCCTTTCATGTGGGTAACTCTACTGACATTACACTGAGAAGATGCAGTTTCAGCAACAGACCTGTGAGGGAATTAACTTGTATCAAAGTGCTGGAGGAGTCAGCAAGTATTAACCTTGGGCAAACCCAGAAATGTTTTAATATTTAACTGCATTCCAATGGATTCAAATAAGATTTGAATTGGCAGTGAAGAAAACAGAAATAAAAAGGCACTTCTGAGAAATGTTCAGTGCAAGCAATAGTTTTAAACTGGCTGCGGTTTAGTGTGAAATTTCCTTTGCAAAATTACAGCTGTATAGTGGGCTACCAGGAGCTGACATCTATGGGTGAGTTCAAGCACTTTATTTCAGAAATGCAGTAGACTATTTCAGCACAATTTGAGTCGGGGATAAAAACTTGACACTGCAAAAGCCTGCTATCGTTAAAGAAAGTGGTATAATCTCACCATTTGCTGTATTGAAGGTTCTTGTATTTGCTGTGTTAAAGATACAAAGAGCAAAATAACACTATTTCACAGAGCAAATTCTCAGTTACAAAATGCTGTTTTTCAACATAGTCACCACTGTTAGCTGTGCATTTTTGCCAGCAATGAACAAGAGCCTGTATGCTGTGCTTATAAAAATCTGCACTGGCAGGGGTGAGCCACAGTTTCACAGCTGCTGTGACAGCATCACTGCTGTTTCTCATGCAGTCCACTTTACCTCAGCCTGAACAAGTGGCAGTCAGAAGACACCAAATCCAGACTGCTTGGCAGGTACAGTAGGATGGTTCTACCAAGACTGGCAGTGTGTTTCACAGTCTGGTATGGGCTTGGTGTTGTCTTCTTCTCTGGCCGTACTGTGCAAGTTTGTGTCTTCTGCTTTGTTAGTGTTGTGAGGTAGTGGTTGGAGTTTATAGTTTTTACAGGTTCCAGGAAATCCAGAAGGACCACCCCTTTCCTATCTTACAAGAAAGTGCACATCACCTTACCTTCTGAGAACCACATCTTGAGCTTATTCTTCCGTGGGGAGTTTACATGGCCACTACATGGCTTGCTGTTTTGACTCCTGCTCGTAGTGGAGATACCACATCTTGTCACGGGTAATGATGTGCTCTGGAAAGCTGTCATCTTCAGCCTTGTGTTGGTTCAGTAGGTCCAGAGAAACGTGCATACAATGTGGGCCTTTGTGAGATCTATGTGGCTCAAATGTTGCAATATTTGAACATTGCCACCACCGCTCCCAGGGCATTGAAGCCAATATTCAGCTTTGAACACAGTTTTCTGGTAATAATCGGCTGAGCTGTGCCACTGAGCTGATAGAGAGGCTCTTCATTTCATGGGGTAACAGCTGTGCACAGCCATCCAGAACACGGTTTCACATGGCTGTCACCACTGCTGAAATGCATCACCCGCTGTCTTACTGTGCTCAAATCCACTGTTCAGTCTCCATCAACATTCAGCAAGTGTCGGTAAATATCAGTGAGTATGGTTTTTTTTCACCTGGAGGAGTTCAGTGACACACCTTTGCGTTGTCTGCACTTCCATGTCAGATGTTGTTTTGTCAGGCCGCCCCTCTGCTGCCCGCTGTCACAAGGCAGCAAAATGTAATGGAATATTGGTGAGAAGACCACATCACCAACATCTCTGATGTCACAGACCAGTATAATAAATAGGAGGTATTACTTTTGGAGCAGGTTGTGTACAGGGTTTTGGGAATAGTTGTTTCCAATGTGCATATAAGTCATTCAGATTGGAGCCAGCCTGTTATGCACCAGGACACCCAGGTCCCTCTCCTTAGAGCTCTTCTCCAGCACGTCATCCCCCAACCTGTACTGGTGCATGCGGTTATTCCTCCCTAGGTGCAAGACTCTACACTTGCTCTTGTTAAACCTCATCCAGTTTCTTCCTGCCCAACTCTCTGGCCTGTCCAGGTCTCACTGAATGGCAGCATAGCCTTCTGGTGTGTCAGCCATTCCTCCCAGCTTTGTATCATCAGCAAACTTGCTGAGAGTGGACTCTATCCCCTCACCAAGGTCATTGATGAAGATGTTGAACAGGACCGCAGCCAGCACCGACCCCTGAGGAACGGTGCTAAGTACAGGCCTCCAACTGGACTCTGTGCTACTGATCATAACCCTCTGAGCTCTGCTAGTCAGCCAGTTTTCAACCCACCTCACCATTCACTCATCTATTCTATACCTCCTCAACTTTGTTATAAAGATACTGTGGGAGATATTGTCAAATGTGTTGCTGAAATCGAGGTAGACTACATGCACTGCTCTCCCCTCATCCACCCAGCTGGTGATGACATCATAGAAGGCCACCAAGTTGCTCGAGCATGATCTCCCCCTGGTAAACCCATGCTGACTACTCCTGATAACTCTCTTTTCTTCCAACTGCCTGGAGATGGCATCCAGAACAAACTGTTCCGTCACCTTTCCAGGGACGGAGGTGAGGCTGACTGGCCTGTAGTTCCTCAGATCCTGCTTCTTGCCCTTTCTGAAGACCAGAGTAATGTTGGCTATCGTCCAGCCTTCAGGCACCTCTCTCATTCTCCAGGATCTCTCAGAGATGATACATAACGGCTCAGCAATCACTTCTGCCAACTCCCTCAGCATTACTTCATTCAAAATTTAGAAGTATATGGGAGGGCAGGAGACCGTGCAACTAAGGCTCGAGGTGAAAACTGAACAGCCCATCCAACTGAAATTCAGGAATACTTTCATCAACTTCACATTGTAAGAAGTCCATTTTTACTCCCTGCAATGGAGCGGCAGGATCCGCTTGCATCTCTACCTGTGTGTGTGTGTGAGGGGAGAGCCTGAGGCGTGGAAAAATATTGCCCTGTGTTGTGCAATTCAGTGGGCAGCAATGGATGAGACAGCAGTGAGTTCTGGAGCTGTAGAGCAGCTATGTTTTAGCCATAAGACTGCTAAGTTAGTAATGTTGAAAAGGCCGGCTTGGCTTCTCAAGATACATAGTTCTAAACAATGTGACAAGCAAAAACATGCACAATTTATACATTAGACGTTAGTACTTTAAGTGCCAAGGAATTCATCAGTTCTGTCCCGTATTTTATTAGTTAAATGTTCTGGTTATCTTTTTCATCTTTTTGTACCTATAATTAGAGCTCAGATAGGAACTTATCCTCTAGTCTGAATATTCTATGCAAAAATCATTTAAATTAGGTATTCGCTTCTGCAAGCTAGTCTTAAAAATGTTTGAAAATGTTTTCAGTTGTCATTTAATGTTTTTAAGACACCTCGTTTCACCTACTCACTCATTTTTCTGTCAAATCTTATATTAGGAGGTAGCAAAACATTTAGCATAGCATGTCTTATTTTGTCGTGAAGAGATACCAGCTTTCCATGTAACTCATCTATAACCTCCGCCGTTAGCATAGTGTCATTCTGCAAGCATTTTCTAAGTGTGGGGATAATTGAAAACTAGAGGACTGAGGAAAAAGAAACAATTGAGATCACACGCAGACAAATGTTGAATCTGAGGGAAATTCACATGTGTTTATCCTGCACTGCTGCTAATGTTGAGAGAGGAAAAGATTTGTGGACAGTATGCATTCTACATTTGAACAGTATGATGCTTCTTTTCCCTGGGATTTCATAGAGCTTTCTTCCAGATGTCTTCTGGTAAGAGCAGCCTGGTTTGTTGTTTTTTCCAAGGTCTGTATCTGTCCTGCGTAGGAAGTGCACAAAACCTGCTTCTGAACTTGCAGTCGTCTGACCGAGAGACTTTTTTTGTATGTTTAGTCTTTCCAAAACAAGAAAAAAGTGCACTTCTGTTCCAATTTGCTGATTTATAAATGCGGTTTCCCAGAGTCGATACTGCATTGACACCAACGACGCTATCAATTTCTCTAATCATTTAGTTGTAGTTGTAATTTCTAGCAAAAATTCTGATTTACCACCGTCTTCAACAGCTGATTGTACTTCGAAGCCGAGAGCATTTGTATAGTGACCAAACTCCTAAAATCCCAGAGCCTCTTCATTCAAACATCATGTCCACCCCCTGCTCTCCCTACGGGACACCCCAATAACATCACGTTCATTGTTCAAGCTGTCTTTCTGGTTTGGTTGCTGGGTGGCTGTTGCCCCTCCCTCTCCTAAGCAGACACTTCTCAGAAGCTGCCCGAGGTAACTGCCTTCGGATGCATCATTTGTATGGATGGCTGGAAATTGCTCTCTTTTCAGCTGTACTTTGCTCTTAGACAGAAACGATGGGTGACATCTTACAGAGGGTGAGATAAGTTGCTTCCAGGTTGATCTGTGATCCTTCTTTGTTTCTGTCTTTAGCAAAAACATAAATCTCAATAGGTTTGACCCTTTATTTTCTTGTTCTTACACGGCCCTTCTCAAACAACCGCTTCTGATGTACAAACTGAAAATTTGTGGTCTGTATTAAACGTTATATGAAAAGGCATATATCAAGGAATAATTACTAAATACTCCATTTGTGATTTCTCTCCTATCTTTACATGGAAGACCACTTACTATGAAGTGTCTTGCTTGAGATGAGCAGGAAAAATGATCTAAAGAAACTTGAGGACAATTTGATATCTTGCTCATTGTCCCTGCCACTGTTCCTCTTTTTATAACTGTCATAACGAGTAATAAGAATAAAACGCTTAGTAGCATCCTGTTTAGACAAGGAAATTCCTGGAAAGCGTGCTTAGAAGTTCATTAAACAAAGTCAGTTTTTTCCATTAATAAATTGAATGTATTATTTCTGGTTGGTATACATAAATGCATATTTTAACACTTTTTGAAAGAGAAGATACTGTCTTCCAATATGTTTGTAGAATAGAAGGTGGGGGGGAAGGAAGTCTGCTTTTCAGTTCCCAGTTGATGCATTGATTTTTTGAACGGTTTGTTGTTGAACTGCATGAAAGTAAAAAAAGGCAAAAGTATTACTGCATGTGGAGGTATTTTCTGCTGAGGAAAAAGTGGCTTAGTTTGTAAACAAGCTCTGGTTTTAGCTGAAATGTCGGTGATCAGTCAAGTTGCTTGCTTTACCTTTTCAAATCAGTAGTAAAGATGTATTGCATGAATATAACCTCATATGATTGTATTTGAATCAATTAATGATGAAGCTTATTGAAAATGGGCTTGTTTAAAAAAAAAATTATTCTGTACAGTAGGAAAAACGTTAGTAAATTAAAAGTTGGAGTAACTTTGTATTCATTCTTTCAAATTTAGTGTAACCTGCTACAGATGCTGAATACACAGATATTAACAGCAGACTGAAATAGTTTTCCTTGCTGTTCTCTAAGTGTTAAGAATAACTCTGAGCTCCGTCTTTATATTCCCAATATTACTAGCATAATAGCTGTCTATTACTAGCGTAATTGTATAGTTGTGGAAAAAAAAGATGTGGTAGCTGCACCAAGCTGGTGCCACTCAATTTTAGTGAGGATTCACATCCTGGCCTCTCAGAGCAAGCCATTGGCATCATAAATGTTTGTGAATTACAGTCCTGAAAGAATAATGGGTTTTGTATTCTCCTGTTGTCTCCTGTGTTCAGTAAATAGAAACTGTGGTGACTGTCCACCGTGCTGTACAGATGCTATACATGAGAAGTAGGATAAAAAGATGTTAAATAATCTTGACATGAACTTGGCTGCAAGTTGCTGAACCTATCTAAACCCTTTAGGAATTGACCATCCACTACTGTAAAATATTCTCCTCATGGAAGTAAAGTGGACATAGGACTCACTGTCTGACTGAAAGTACTGTTCCCTGAGGTCTAGGTGGTGTGAACTAAAAACTTGTTTACAGAGGTACTTCGGAACTCTTCAGCTGCATCGCCCCTCTGTCATGCTGTGATGTGGTGAGCTGGTAGGATTTCTCTTACTCCTACTTCGATAGCTTTGCTGAATTCTTTGCACTTAGTCATGTTTGGGGCTCGTTCTAGTTTGCGTTAAGTTGTATTCATCTGAGTATTTGACAGCAGCAGAGATTGTAGAATTTTCTTCAGGGGTAGCTAGCTGTTACTTCTGACATTTCAAACCAGAGGGCTGTACATGAAGGCAAATTACTCAGGAAAGATATTCAACTTGCTTGGAAAGATCGGTTTACAGTATTTTACTAAAATAAATAGTTCTTTTCACTAGAAAAATGAGTCATATTGAGGAAATCTTTTCCTACAGTAATCCTCTGAGTATGCGTTCGCTTTGAATTGTTATGAATATTTTGAAAAATATATTCTTTCTTATCGTATTGTGGTTCCTTTAATGCGAACAAAGGAAAATGGGTTGGTGCCAGTTGGAACCAAGATGCCAGAAATTCCTTTGCTCAGAGGTTTCCGGGCCAGTGACTGAACTCCTCACATGAAAACTCAAAACAAGTTAGAACAATTCGTTGAGAAGTACTGATCTGTCTTACCAGAAATAAAAAAGTACCTACAAAAATCAAAGTGCAGCACATCTTCCTTTCGAGTATAGGAAGAAAGAAAGGAGTGGAAGATTTAGAATAAGACCAATGCTTTCATTCCAGAAATCTTTTGTGAGACGTCCATAAATACTTGTGAGAAATCTGCTTTGCGCAGACATTAGCTCAGTCGCTGAAGTAAATAGGATATATTGAATTTCAGCAGAGATATATCTGAAGGATCCATACAAGGAAGATGTCCTGTTGTGGTAAAGTGTTTATAGTTGAGAAAAGTTAGGTTTTTCATTAAATATTTTAACCTTAATGTTTGCTGCTATTCCGTTTAAAGCTTCTGGCCTTAAACAGAGGGGAGGGAAGCATATAACCAGCGAGTTTATTGCTTCTTTTGAGATGCACAGGAACAGCTATTGTTGATGGAAGGTCAGTTGAATCAATCCTCTAACTGGCACGGTAATTCCCATGTTGTAAACAACAATTAGAAAGCAGCAGCTTGCTGTGTATATGGATGGAGTGATAGTCTATATTATTTCCCTGAACATCTGTTCATACTTGGGGAACAAAAAAAAAAAGTATAATCTTTATTACCTTTTCCCTAGCATAGATAGAACTGGATAAAACTGATACACTTTTAATATTTCATAGGTGTCTTCACAGTTCGTAGGATTTCAGAAACGGAGGGTGGAAGCCCATTAGGAGAGAATGACAATCTCCAAAGTCGAGGAGCTGCTGAGATGATAGTGCAGGGGGAGGTTAATGAATTGATAAAGTCTCAGAATACTCATCTGTGCAGGTTTCCTTGCACTTTGTGTTAGTGGAGAGTGCTCTCGTAATTAGCGAGGATATGCATGTAAGTGACTTCTGCAACTTCCAAAAAGAACTCACTTGGCGTTTGTAGACTTGTCTGAAAATTTGACGGGCTTGTTGTTTTGTTTCCTGTCATTAAGTCTCACGTGATTTGCAATTTGCTGTCTGTATGCAGCTCTCCGAGTAAGTTTGGAGTCTCTTGTCTAGTTTGGCTCAAGGGAGCAGGAGGAGTAAGAAATGACAATATATTTACAATTACCAGTATGTTAAATATCAGTGATTGCCTAGGAAAGAGATGGAGGTTAATTTCCTACTAAAAGGAGGGCTTCGGAACAAAGCAAGCAATCATTTTCTGGCTATGTCTGTTGATAGCTTATCATCATCATAATAGGTGCTTCGAGATGAAGTGCAGCAGATGCTATCTTTTGCCTGGGCTTGGGGTGCTGCAGGAGGTGCAAAACGAGTCTGCATGGGATGGGCGTACTGGTGGGACCTTGGCATCAAAGGAGAGCTGGACGTTCAGGAAGCTGGGATTAGCGTGGCAGAGATTCAGCGATGTGTGATAGAGACTGGTAGGAAATGAGTTTTTACTTCCATTGTTCACGGAATGACTTTGTCAAAAGGAAGATAGAAGGCTTTACCCTTCTCCACTTCGGAAAGGGCATTCGAGGAGATCAAACAAGTGGAGGCATAGCTATTCGTAGGCTGAACAGCAAGGGAAAGTATTGTGGCAGGTTAAGGAAAAACTAGGTGGAAATGTGGGTGTTAGCAAAATTTTCTGAATGAAGTTTGTCTTCGAAGTTACCCTTCTGTGAACACTTCATTCATGTATAGGTTCAAAACTTTGTCCTGGCCTTGAAGTAATGAATAGTTTTTAAGCTTAATGTGCTGTGAACTTCTTGTGTCTTTCGCTCTTATTTTGTCCCTGGCAAGAAAAAAGATCTGGTTTTTACTGTGGTTCCAGACCACTGTTGTAATATAAATTCTGCATACTGAAGTTGGATACAGTGTTCCTAAAATGTGTTGATAAGTGCCTGTGTGCATGGCACGCAACAAGCAGCTGTAATCTTTTCACAAACCATGCAGGCTTTTCCGATGTTGATCACTTCCAGTCACAGTATTTTTCTGCATAGAAAGAAGCTGCATTATGCTTTGACTACTGTAGATTAAATAAACAGAAATAAAACACCTGCTGACTCTATTTTCACAATTCTGCAAATATCTCACTGCTCCCTGAAGGTGGGGGAGGAGAAGAATATATAGTTTTCCTTAGGAATGAGTGTTTTGTCCTTGAAGAATGCTCGGACACTTCAAAGTCTGAACTCCTACAGAGGGGAGGCCATCTCTTGAACAATGGCTTGTGCACCGCCGCTTTGAAGACCTGAAAAAGAAGAAAGAAAGTTGATAGTTGATACAGCCAGTTTTAGCCATTGTCTTTCTTTTCATAACTGCTAGGGATTCGGTATCTCTGTTTGTGGAAAATATTGAAATGTGATCTGAATTATTGGATATCCAGGACAGAGCAGCTAGGAACTTGACACAGACATCTACCAAATATAGGAAGCAAGATGCTTTGGAATCCTGATTTTTAACCTGATGTTTTTAGTCGTTTTCTTGAAATAAGTCACGTGGCACGTGTTAGAGCACTCAAGGAATAGTTAAGACCTGTTATTCCGTTCCTTAAATTCAGTGTTTTTCTGCTTGCTTTTTTATTATTAGACACATTGCAGCTATGTGCATGCATATCCCACCCCTCAGAGTTGCATGCTTTTATCTTTTGTCTCGGGAAAGACAAAGCGACCTTTCTAAATCCCGTTCACCTGAGGTGAACAAGCTGTGGTTGCTGCTCACAAGCACAGTACTCCAGGTCAGTTGATCCTGCGGTGACCACTCTTCCTGCCTCTGACGAAACACCCACTTTCTTTGGTTGGTCTGGGGAAATTGAGCTGATGAGCTGCAGTAGGATGGAGGGCCTGTGGGCCTCAGTTCACTTTGGAATTTGCCTCTGATACTCTAGGAAACAAATTTCACTAACAGAAAAGAGGAAAGTTGGTGAGAAGCCATTTGTGCTATGAGAAATTTGTTAATTTTCTCGGCAGAAACCTCAAATATTACGTCCTCAGCTGACTTGACGTTTTCACTTCCATTACATCAGCTATGAAGGACTTAGCAGGGGAGTAAATAAGTATTAAATTTGTCTCCACAAGTAGTATGGGCAGCACAGACGGGAGGGCATAGGATGGTGAGAGTGCAGCCTTCAAAGTAAGGAAGGCCGCATCTAACTGTAAGGCTCTGAGCTAAGACAAAATGGCAGCCGTGCAGACAGGGAGTACGTGTGCAGTGCACGCGTCAGCTCATCGTGGATGCTGTCCTCATAGGAGCACGGTGAAGCTTCATTCAGGTTTTTAAGGTGCTTTATGATCCTCGGATGGAAGGTGCTTAGAAATGAAGTGTTTGCGATCAGGTGACGTAGTATATAACAAGGATATAACTTTTTAACACTAGCTCTTAACAGTGCTGTTGGCATCAGAAAGATTAGTGCTCAGGCTTTTGAGTGCAGCTGCCATCTGAGGAGAGACGTGTGGGTCTTGAACAGCCTTTTTTAAAATCATTTAAAATCATGAAGGCAAACGAGGCAAGGTAAAACAGGCCCGTGGCCCATGCATTTTTTGACAGAACGGTGAATTACTTGGGAAGTTTTATCTGCGCTACAGAATGCTCTCTGAACAGTTTTTGTTTCCTGGTTGTTTGCTTTTTCCCCTCAAAAAGTTTTCCGCTTTTAAAAGCTTTGTCTATTGAACAAGGACATGACACACGTCATAGCAATGAAGTGGAAGGGCTGCTCCAAAAGTAATGCCTCCTATTTTATTACATTGGCCTGTGACAGAGGGGGCAGTCTGATAAGATGGCATCTGGCACGGGAGCACGGGCGAAGCAAAGGCGTGCCATTGCGTTCCACCATGTGGAAAAAACTGCACCCACTGACATTCATCGACACTTGCTGAATGCTGATGGAAACCAAACAGTGGATGCGAGCGTGGTGAGCTTCAGCGGTGCTGACAGCCACGAACAGCGTTGCCCCAAGAAACTAAGAGCCTCTCGATCAGCTCATTGGCGCAGATCAGCGGGTTCTTGTCAGAGAACTGTGCCCAGAGCTCAGTATTGCCTTCAGAGTGTTCAAGGCTTGAACTTGCAGAGTCAGACCAGAGAAAAAGACAACCTTTCTCTGGCATCCTTTCTCCCGCTCTGACCGTGCAGCACGTTGCCAGCCTTGAGTGGACCATCTACCACACCCGCAGTACAGTCCGAATTTGGAGCCTATTGCCTCCATCTCTGGGGCTGAGGAAAGGTTGGGACTGCGTGGGACACATCTGCCTGGGAATGACACTGTCATAGCAGCTGTGAAGCAGAGGGGCACCTCTGCTGGTGCAGATTTACAGAGTGAGGTATGCAGGCTCTTGTTCATTGCTGGTGAAAATGCTTGTCTGATTGGTGGTATGCTGGAAAATAGTGCGTTACAGCTGAGAATTTTCTCTTGTGTAGTAGTGTTGTTGTGCTCTAATTTTGAAGGAAGTAAATAGGAGGCGTTACTTTCAGAGCAACGCCGGGTACCGTGCCCTGCTCCTGGCAACTCAGCTGTTTCAAGACTTCTCCAGCACAGTCAGCTCCTGAAGAAAGAGCTTCCAGGGAGCTGGCAAACCGCGATGAGGCTGAGAGGATTTCTGCGTCCAAGTAGCACAGCTCGGCATTGGGGGGGGGAAGTGAAATTATCTGCAGCTTAGTGCACGCTTCCAGCCGCAGCGCGACCACACGCACACAGCTGCAGCGCTTGACGCAGTTACTCGGAAGGCAGCGGCGTCGGCGCAGCTCCCGAGCCGCCGTGTGCCGGGCGCGTCTGCGGCGCGGAGCCGACTCGGGCACGCGTTACCGCTCGGGCGCGCTCGCTGCGCGGCCCCTTTAAGGTGGCGCGGGTCGGGCCCCGCCGCGTGATTGACGGGCCGGCGGCGTCACGTGACCGGGCTCTATTTGAAGGTCACAAAAAGCTGCTTCCTTTAGAGAGAGGGAGAGCGAGGGAGGGAGCGGGAGAGCGAGCGAGGGAGGGAGCTCACGCCAAAATGGCCGACGGAGTCTCTGCTGGCTTCTGAACGTTTGAAATCGAAAAAAAACAAACGCCGGATCGTTTCGGGATCTTTTTTTTTTTTTTTCATTTCCATTTCTACCTTGTATGCCTCAACTCGCTGGATTTAAGCACTGCTGCACTTTATGAGGTTAGTGGCGCCCTTCGTTATTCCGACGGCTTAATACATTTTTAAAAATGATTTTTTTTTTTTTAATATGGATATTGCCCGTTCGTCGGTTTGAAAGAGCCCGAGCCGCGGGTGTCGGTGCGCGGTGCGCGGCTCCGGCAGCGCCTGCGGAGCGCTTCGGAAAGATGGCTCTGCGCGAGCGCGGCTTCGGGGCCGATTCGTCACGTAAAGCACCTGGGCGGGTGGCTGCGGCTCCTCCGAGCCGCCCGGCTACCGGATCGCGCGGAAAATCTCGTTCTGTTTAAACGGAGGCTCCCGAAACGGCCGTTCCTTCCCCGCAGCACCCCGAAGCTCTTCGAGTCTGCTGCAAAAATTTGCATACGCGGAGCCGGGTTTGCATTCTCCCTGCCGCCGGCTCCGGCGGGGACGGATGGGGGGGAAACGCTCTCCGCACGCCGGCCTTCCTCGGGAGGGGGCACGGGGAGAAAACGCCGCGGCCGCGCGGCGTGCGCTGTGCTGGCGGGGCTCGGCACGGCCCTGCGCTCCCCTCCCCCGCGGCGGGCGAAGCGCGGCGCTGCCCCGGCGGCCCCGCGGCCCTCTCCGCGGGCTCGGAGTGGGGAAGGCGCGCTGGCGGCTGCAGGGCGCTGCTGCTGCCGTCTGGAGCTCTCCGGAGAGTAAGCGTCCCTCGCTGTTGGTAAATACGGGGGAAAAGCTGCGTTTTCTCGCCTTCCCCCCCCCGCCCGCTCTCGTACTAGCAATTTAAAGGCGAGTTATTTTTGCATCTCCCTCCAGAAGCGAGCAGAAAATTAAAGGGAAATAGCTGAAGCTTGCTGAGGGCAGGCACCTCCCCCTGCATTGTAGGAGTGTGATGTAATGCTCCTTCTGCGAGGTTAAATGAAAAAATGTCTCGGTGGCGGTGCACGTTCTTCATCTCCTCCTGGTAGGTCCTCTGATGCTTTTTGTGTCGGATGTTGAAGCGGCAAACGGTGATCAAAATAAAAGTGCGAATCTGCTTTCGCATTTTCTGTGTGCGTTGGTTGAGATCGGCAGGTCAACTTTATGAATCCCCGAGATGGATCTTTAATGTTTCTTTGTGGCCCTTATATCTTCGTGGCTGAATCCAAATGGAGGAAATATAACTGTCGTCTTTGCAGTCTCGTAGTATAGATCAGATTTCCTCCCCCCTTGGACAGAAAATACTTTAGATATTTCTGCAGTATATCGATTTTTCTCTTGGAAATTAAAAGGTGTTTCCTTTTCAATTAAGGTGAGGCTACGAGAAAAAATACTTAAATTTTGGTCTTAAAAAGTTTCAGGGTAATGGGTTGCACAGTTCCCATATAAAATGCTTTTTTCCTGCTTAGGATTAATGAAGTGAATGGAATCTACTCTCACGTTGATAGGGTGTACCTGAGTGGGAGAACGCTGCAGACACTTTGTCTTTGGCCTGATGCAGCCTGGTGGCTGAACCTGCTTTTGTTATTCAGGGCCGCCCAGGGCCTAGTGGAGCCCTCACGTAACCAGACTGTGCTGACTGTACCTGTTGATTGGGAAACTTAAGTTCCCAAACACAGTGTTAAAAGTAGGATTCCCAGATTGGACCAAGCCATCAGTTGCATAGTACCAGTGGTTCTGGGCATAGCGCAGAATGTTTGAACCGTGGGGCAAGTGAGCTTTGCCCTGGACTGTCAGTGCTGCAGGATGCATCCTTCTCAGGATCTGTGCTTGGGGAAAGTCCTCACTTTTTATTTTGCCTTCGTGTATTATTCTCTGTTGTACACTGTCAGACTGTGTAAATGCTAATGTATCTCGATGGTATGGAAATGGGTTATGGGATATTCTCTAATACCTGCAGCTGTTCATAAATATAGAAGCTGTCATGGATGCTTAATGTAATATCGTAATCACTGAAAGCAGTAGATGCAATTCCAGTACGTAGTCTCTGTACTTGTAGTAGTTTTCTGAGATGATCTTTCCTATTCAGAATGTACCAACTAAAACAGTTGGTTGTCTGACTATCTTTGAGTTATGGGAAGTTAGTGTGGGGTGCGTTGAGGACTTTGCAGTCCGTGGAATGGTGGGGTATTAAGAAGTGGCTCTGGACGATCGATCCCCAGTGCGTTGCACTCAGAATGTCCCTGCGGTGTGAAGTGAACAAAACACGGGTTTGGTCCATGTTGAAGGGCCTGACACAAGTCACAGTTCCTAGATCAGAATTTGAGTGTTACAGCAGTGTTGTGTTGGGGAGGGTGAGCCTTTTTGCTTCGTTCAGTTTACAGCAATGGCACTAACTCTGGAAGCTCGTTTTATTCTTTTGTTTGCATTTTTCAGACAATTGTTATTTGATGTCTGCAGGAATCGCTATTTTTTCTAAGGCAGACCGTTTCAGTAGACTAAAAACAGCAAAGTCTGTAGTCAGCAGAGCCCCTGGAGTTTTGTGCTCCACGTTTTGAGAGATAATTGACGAGAAAAACCTTGCTACCATTGAGCTTCGAGTACAGGAGCCTGCAGCTGGAATTGGAAAGAAAAATCAAGAAAAAAACAAGTGTCTGAAAAATGTGTGCTTGCTTTTTTCAGCAGCTTTCTTTCTTACTATTTTTTATCCTTTTTATCTCCCACTGGGAGAGAGGGAAAAGAAAATAAAAGAAAAACTTCAGAAGGTCGTGCAGCTTGTGCTGCTGGTCTCAGCTAAAAACCTTTTGAGACTTTCGTCTTTGATTTATTAATAGATGGCTTTGTAGAGTGGAAAGTATCCACATCTAGGAGTTAAGAAAAATCTGCTGCGTGAGTTCGTGTCCTGTTGGGAGAACATTTGTACCTTTCCCGTTCCCTTAGAAGGTTTTGTTGTGGCTTGCACCTTGAAGCAGAGCTCACTGTAGAGTTACTTTCCTTTTGCTGACCTGGATGGAAGGTGTTGCCTTGGTATTGTCTTTGCAGCTAGCAGTTGTGTTGTGACTGAACATCATGAGTGTCTTTTGTTTTCGTGTGGTGTGTTCGTTTGCTCAAATTGGCTGAGAAGAAACCTGCCTCTTTCTTACGAGATGCTTCAGCAGAAGTCCTGGGTTCCTATTGAAACAGCTCCAAATGTGAGACAGGGGAGTAAGATGTGACGTCCCTTACTTTCATTACTAATACAGCACTGGAGTTTGGTTGATGGAATGTGCCACGTTCAAATCTGTGTTGAACTGTCTAAGGTGAGGTGTCAAGGTAAGGCTTGGCCAGGCCAGCATTAAGGCAAATGTGGATGTATTGTGGAGATGAAAAATGCTCTATCCTGGAAGCATTTCCGTGTTGTGGTGGTGCCGTAAGTGTTTTGAAGGACGCAAGAGAAAAATGGTGCCTTCCTCTGTCTGCCCTGGGCACCAGCTCCAGAGCTGTACATCCAGCACTTCTCACTGCTGAAATCTTTTGCATTTGTGAATCTGTTTCTAAGTCAAGGCAGCAAAATAGTTTCTTTTTTGTAGAGACGAAGCATTATATTTTGGAGCACTGCACATGCAAATTATGTTTGTTTGTTTTCTTATAGATAGTGACGTCCGCACGCTATTGAAGTGAGTTCGTTCCTAAAGCTTTATGGGTATTGTGATTTTAAGGGACATTTTCCTTTCTCTTTGTAGAGTGTGTACTGGGTTATACTTCAGGACTGAAATGCTCCGGTGGTGCTATAGTTATATACCTGTATGACTTCAGAAAAGTCATGGAAGAACCAGTTGATCTAATACTGGGATATTGTACTGTGGGCAAACCTTGATTCTCCCTCAAATTGTTTTCGTTTCAGAAGTGCATTTAATTAGGCTGTTTGGTCATGTGGGAAGACAAAACAAGATAGAAACCTTCGTGTTCTTTCAGGTATGCAAGAGTAGGACAGGTGATATTTACGGGCAGAGCAGTGTGGGGCGTAGCACAGCATGAAGAAGTGTATGCTGGTATACCTGGAGAGAAAATAGGGATGGGAGTCTTGTTAATGACCGACCATAGGTAACAAATAAAATAGCTGTGTACTGTTTCAGTGCTACAGCTTGTCCGAGTTCAATTAAGTGAATGTTTGTTTATGTTAAGGGAAGAAAATGATAGAAAAGTGCTTAGATATCTACAGATGGAAAAATGCCATTAATGTATAAGCACTGTGTTCATTGGAATGTATTTTAAACGGGACTTACATAGTAAAGTCTGGGTTTGGAACTTAACAGCAACAACAAAGCCAAAACAAAACATCAAGATGCGGCTGTATTTTATTTCATGCCAACAGGAGAGTGATTCTCTGTTTAGGGAGGTACCTCTGCAAGGCTTTGCAGCAGTTTGAGCTGGAGATGAGCTCAGTACATTTTGACGTAGTTCAGGTAAGAGCAGCAAGATGTGACAGAAGAGGGTAGTCTAGAGAAAGCAAAAAAAGTTTGAGTACGTTGCGTTATTTTTTTAATTGATGTATATATGTGCTGAGAATGAAACAGTAGAATCTGAAAACCAAGTGGAGATGGAGCAGAAGATTGTCTTTATTTCTGAACCAGAGAAGGGTGGTTGTTGTTTTGTTGGTTTTCTTTTTTTTATCAGAACAATGGAATAACCACTTCTAGCATTCTCACTATTTTATTTTACTTTAAATACAGCATTTATTAGCACAGAATGACCATAAGTTACTGTTCACCTGTGATTTCACAGTGCTGGTTTGCCACAGCCTCTGTATATACAAGTGCATGCATGACCAGCTGAACGAGGCTGCTGGAATGGAGTTGTTAAAGCATATTCACACAGCGGCCTTCATAGATGCTGAGCTTTTTAGGCTGGCTGCCCTATATAAAAGCAGGAAAAGTTAGATATGTATTCTCTTAATGCTGCTCTAACCATTAATTAGAGTTCAGTTCTCTTGTCCCATTTTACGCGTACTCTGTGACAGATACACACAGATGTGTTGTCATAGTTCAGTCTGTATTTGAGAAGTTGATTGTGCCTGAGCCCCATGCAGTTCTCCATGCCGTAGTGTCCTGTGTCACTTAAACCTCCCTTAACATTTCTCTTCTGAGTTTCCTCCCTTTTTTTTTTTCCTGGTTTGAATTTTACTGTTTGTAGTGACAGACAGTGCAGCATTCAGGCATTGCTGTGTTGGTGTTCTTGTTGAAACCTTTTTATAAACGCTTATACAATATACAATTAAAAAAATACACAGTTTCTGTTACATAATCATTATGGATTTGGGACCCAATTTAGAACACATGACATGAATTCTGAATTTATACTCTAGACATGCTTGTCTGCAGAACAGCTTTCTTTGGCAAGAGTAACAACTACTGGTAAGAACTTAATCAAAGAAAGTGAGACTGATGTACTGTGATGTGTCACTTTGCCAGCTAGATAAACAGCGAGGTTATGCTCGGTTTTCTGCTCTGAACGATTCACAGGGATAACAGTTCATCTGATCACAGCACACAGATGAATGTTGGTGTTTTATTGTGTGGAAATTCTGATCTAGTTATTCTTGCTGGATTATTTCCAGGCTTTTCTCCCTCTTGCTGAGGAGAGTTTGAGGCTGGTAAAAGTGACTCTCTGCACACGAGAGGTGGAAAAAAAGGGTGCAGATGGAGTCAGAGTATAACTGACATCCTTTGCTGATGTGTTCATGTATGCTTCAAGGGCTGCTCATCCCGTGAAGCAGAGAGTAGTCGTTAGGTTGTTTGATTCCCCATCTGAATTTTTTAAAACTAATTAATCTATGTTCTGTTGAGACTATAAATAAACCTTTCCTTGCCTTTACTTGGGTACCACGAGTAGCCTGCTGCTTTTTTTCAGAAGAGATTTTCTGGTAAATATTTAAGAAATAAAGCTAGTTAAACAAATACGGTGAAAGGAGATAGAGGATCTTCTATTTAGGTTATATGTATGTCATCATCTGTCTAGTTCTCTTTTTCTTTGTGGGTATGATGACAAGTTGATGAGCATTGGTTGGAATCTAAACGCTGACCAAGTTCAAACCGTTCTTAAGCATAGTCGGTTAACCTGAATTAAAACCCCAGAAGCTTTTTTAAAACTATGCAAGAGTACACCAGCTGGAGCTACAGAAGTCAACTGTAGCCATGCTAATGGTAATTGTGAATTAAATATACCTGTGTTACAAAGTCACATTTTTCATTCTGTGTCATGGTATATCTTAACCACACCAAATAATGCAGAGGGAGAGTGTGGAGGAGGCATTAGGGTTATTTTGGTTTGGTTTGGTTTTTACCTGTGTCTTGTAATCCTATTCAGGGCAGACTTAGATTGCTCTGGTAACAGTGCTTGTTAAGCAGTGTCCAAAGCCTTGCTGTTGTATTCGTGTCTGCTCCATCCACGAGGATGGAAGTGTGATGGAGGAAACAGAAAACAAAATCTCATTTGGGTAAAGATTTGATCTTGCTAATATAATTGTTCATACGTGCTTCTTCAGGATGGTATTTCTCCAACTTTCTGGGCTTTAACTGGCAAATACATTTTGAAAGGCGCTGTGATAGAGCAGTGAAATGTTAGTAAACGACCTGGAACGGTGATGTTTCACAGCTTTGAACCATTTTAAGTCTTCCTTGAACACATGCTATCTGAATTTGCATTTACCCTCCTCCTCTTTGCATGAGAGCCATTCTGGAACAGTTGTTTCTGATGAAGTCTCTGTCTGTTTTTATCTCAAAATACAGCAGTATTCTGAATTCATTTATGCTCCTGTTATGTTATTACTTGGGAGAGAATTTATCTGGGGGAGTGATAAATCTGAGGCTGTGTCCTTGTACAGGAAAAAACTATAGGAGGCGTGTTCTTAATGGATTTTAGGTAAAACAAGATGCAAAAGAAGATAGTAGCCTCCACTTAACGCTGAATCCTAGGATTTAAACTGAAGGCAGAGGCTTGCATTGTTAACTAACATACCATAAAACTGAGCTGCTTTGTTCTCAGTCTAAGCATGCCTGCGTGGTTCAGCTGAGCCGGCCAGCCTTTATAAAGTCAGCCTGCCTCGATAAAGTTCTGAGGTCAAGTCTTCTCCCAGGGTGTGGATTTAAAAGCACTGCAGACTGTTCTAAAGGTGACTGGCTGTGTTTGCATGACTGGTTCCTTGGAGTTCAGGAAAAGCTGAGGCTCGCTACTGTCAATCTCCACAGCATTCTGCTTTCCATCTGATGATGAGAAGTGAAACTTCTACAGCAGACATGTAAGATATTATGAGCTTTCAGTTTATGTAATTCCTCTTGATCTTTTTTTCTTAAGAAAGCTTATATGTGATCGTTTATTTAGTGCTAGGTATTTCAGTTAAATTCCTAGGCCATTTTCTGTTGTTTAAAGTAGGATTGTTAAAATATTAGTTGTTGTAGTTGCTTGAGCTGAAGCATTGCGTGCCGCGTGTATGCTTAATATAAGCTGTTAAAAACAGATTTCATCACTGGCTCAGTAGGTTAATAAAAACAAGCTTGTAGGTTGTTCAGCACTGTAAGTTAAGATTGCTTTTAGGGTAGATTTAATTTCACCTTGTTTTGTGGGCTCTTTTTGTGTTGTTGTTTGTTAGACAAAAATCTAAATGATTACTTGCCAATAATCTGTCTTCCATTTTACTATTTTTTTTTTCTTTAGATATTTGTATGTGTTTATGTAGTGCATGCTAGCAGTTAATGCAGTTAAAAACTACTAAGGATCAGCTGACGCATCGAGACTTCATAGCAGGCCTTACCAATTACAGCCATAGTGGAAAAATTGCTCTCAGTTTGTACTTTGTTTGTGGAAAAGTCTGCAAAAACAGAGCAAACGCCATTCTGTAAGGTAAGCGTATGGATAGAAGAGGAGCAGCAGAGAGATGTGGAGGCTCTCTGAAGGCCACACAGCAAGGCAGTGGCAGAGCCAGACTTGAACTCAGAAGTTCCTGGCTTGTGGCCTGGAGCCCCAGCCAGTTGTGCACAGCTGTATTGAATTGTGAATAGAAAGATGCTTTCTTTTTCCTGATGCTTTATGGGATCACAGCTGATTTAAATAACATTATAATGTGGATTAAAAGGTGGAATTGTGTGTTCCACCTTTCTCAAAGTCTTAGATGCTGAAAGTTGTATGTTTAAGCTTGCGTGTAATGATTGCTGATTTCCACTTCTGCTCAGGAGTATGGTTAACGTAGCTGGGTCGTAAATTGCAATAAATCATAGTACAGGGTCTTGAGGTCAGACTAAGGGCTTGTGCTGCAAGTAGAGGTATTGAGGGCTTAGAAGCTGCTGTGCATACTACCTTAAGAAATCCTAACATTAGAAATATGCATAAATAAATCCCTGAAAAGCAGACAGTTTCCTTTGATGTTTCAAAGTACAAGTTGAAGTCTAGCTCAGACACAATCCTCCTGAAGTATTTATTAAATTCACGTTCTATATTTAACACTCACCAAGTTTTTAATGAGGTTTTGTGTATTGTTATCCTTCAGTGGATTATGAAAGGCTTTCATGGTGTGAAATGTACAGAAAAGAAAAGAAACCTCTGTATGTTTTCTGTAGTTTCACGGACTGATATTTCATTCCTGGAGTAGGAACTTTGACAGCTTTTATTGATTGACAGTTTTGGTTATTTGAGGCCTTTTCTTTAGTTGGAGATGTTGATTTAAAATTTCATTCTGTAGAGTAATTACAAATTGTTTTTCTGTACTGTTTGAAAACTCGAGCGAGGGTGAGTAAATCTGCATCGATGGTGAAAGGGACTTTTCCATGTGAAGTTTTGTTAGTTCCAAGCTGTAATATCAAAAGAGGGCTTGGGTTGTATTTTCTCAGGTGCACTGTTTATGCACTTAGCCATTTCTTACCATCTGTGGCCCTATGCAAATGCACAGTTAGGGTGAATTGTTAGTGTGGCACCTGGTTGAGGAAATGACCAGTGCCAAAGCAAACAGAAAGAACCAAAATCACTTCACCACGTTGCCCTGATGTTGTACCTGTGTGCAAGTTTGCGTTTGTCTATGGAAAATAAGAAAATTCTCAAACAGATCTTAACAACAGCACCAGTGGAAAGAAGCTGAGGTGCTGTAAACTTTCAAGCAGAGTATTTGACGCTCGTGAAGGGTGAAGCATTTGGGGCTTCCTTGTTCAACAGGAGTGTGACTGTCTCTGTTCAGAAAGAACTGTTACTGGATGCTGGTGCACTTTGAGGCTGCGTTTAAAACTTTTCATTGGTAGTGAAAAAAAATTACAGTGAGCAATCAGTATTAGTAATCTTTCTTTTTTGCTTTTTTTCTTTTCCTCCTAACTCGCTGTCCTCTTGCACGCACCCTGCTAACTGAACCAGATAAGAAATGCTCTCTGCAGTAGTTTCCCTTTCAGTTTCAGCTCTTCTGGTGTTTTGCAAGTCCCAGTTCCTTTCGACTGTGGCTTCAGAAGATGTTCAGAGTATGTGGCTGTCAGGTCTGTTGCACAGTCCTGGGCTGCTTTTGGGATGGATGTTGCTGTGACAGTTCTTGCTTTAGTCACCTGTTGCAATTGGTAATATGTCAAACCATACAGTTCTTCCCAAGAGGTCTTCCGGAAGTACTTAACGAGTAACACAGCTCAGCTGCTCATCAGTACTCAGAGTAGAGTGCTATCCCATTACCACTCCAGAACTGTGTTACAGGCTGGGTTCTAGGGGTGATGGTAGAGACCCGACTGACTGAATTTCTTCATTACGAGCTGTGAGGACCCTTGGTTTGGATGGATAGATTAATCAGTAGCAGGTTAAAGTTCTCATTTCTGTTTTTAAAAAAACACGTTACCAAGAGCAAGTTTATCAAAGGCCTTTTTAACTCAGGATGTTGTTTCCATTTTTATTTTTATTAAAGCAGGAGATCTTATCCCCTTGCCTGAAATTCAGGGTTTCAAACACACATGCAAGTGAAATCCTTGCCACTTCTGCTATGCAATCGTGCTAACCTCTTTGTTAAGTAGCAGTCCATTTTCTCAGTGCAGTGGCTTCATGGAGAGTTAGAAGCCTTGTGCTGGCAGTATGCGCAGAAGCATCAATAAGCCAACAAATTAGATTTGAGGTTCTAGTGTTTAAAGGGCTTTTCTTTCAGCAGGAAATAGTCTCCCACACCAGCTTATGCATTTTAACCTTCAACTTTATATAGCAGCAGAGTTGACCTGTCTTTATGCAGAGCCACCTTCCTTAAAGAGGATAGAGAGTTTAACGAAGTGGAAGAGCAGTTTTGTGACTGTCTTAAATTCCTGTTTAGTATCATATAACGTTTTGCCCTAGCGTCTAAATAAAATTGAACCGCTGTGTTCTTCATTTCCACATTTTTAATCAGTGCTGTATAGGAAGGTGTAGTTAAAGGGTGGAGAAGTCTTCAGATTCGCTGTCAGAGATAGGAATCAGTTTGTAGCTGGAAATGTGCAAACTGTTAAATGAGTCTTTACACTGATGCCTTAAATGGTTTTGATCTAGCTGTCTTCTCTGTTAGCAGTGATGTTCAAAGCGAGGGTATGTTTTTAACTGCTCAGAAGTTAAAGAAATAAATAGAAATGTTTATTATTAATTAGAAATAAGATGCCTATCTTAATGCAACGAGATAAAAATTACTTGAGAAGGATTATGTGCTACTCGAGTTGAGAATTTAACAAGGCAAATCAGTTTAAAACTCCAGAAATGTCATAAATGGTAAATATCATTTCACTGTATTTTCCACTTCAGTTTTTCAGTGGTGTCTTTACATATATGTTGTCTGTATACCACAGGCAGTGCTCTTCTGTACTTTCTAACTTCTAGGTGGCAGTTCAGTGGCTCCTTCATTTTATATAATTTTCTGGATTACCTCTTCCTTTGTTATTTTCCTCTCCTTTAGGAAAGAGGAACGATGCATTCCTGGGAGGTGAACCATAGCTATGTTGTATGTATGGTTTGGAAGTTGCTGTCATCCTAGAAATTTTCTGTGCCTGAAGAACTTTCTTATGTGAGTTTCCGTGTTGTGAACAAATGTAAACTCTCCTGGATACCAATAATACTGAGCCAATTTAGTTTACAAGAGAAGATTCTTTTTTTATGGTGATGTATTAGAATTTTGCAATAGGTTTCCCCCTTTTTGAGAGTGAATGTACAATAGATGTCTCAAGTGAGAGGTAGGTCCAACCATCTGATAGGCTTTTTATCTTTCTAAAAGTTTTGAGGTTATTTTAAACGATTGCATTAGAAAACAACAGATTAAGTGGCCTTGAATGTAGTAATGGATCTGGTAATGTGTCTGTGAATGACTTGAGTAGCGCCATTTAAGCTGCAAATGATCATTCCTGGAAAGAGATAAAGAAATGATAATCCTCAGTCGGGGCTTTAGAAATCTCATCTTCCACACTCGGCACCAATGGCTGTAATTCTTAGGTGAGTGACTGCTAAGATTGGGCAGCCAACAGCTTCGCAGGAATAACAGCATAGTTAAAAGAAGTTTTTTTTTCTTGTTTGGAGCCTGTCCATAGTTTAGACAAATGCCTGAGGATACAGTGAACACTTTTCACTTTAACTTTTTACAGTCTTTGCTTAAGAAATAAGGAAATGATTGTTTACTCAGCAATTAGTGAGTTTCGTGTCTAGACTAGGTGGTTTAATCTGTTCTTTATGTCCAGAAGGCATGAAACAAAATTGACTTTTTTTTTAATCTGCAGCTAGGGACTGGTGCATATTATCAAGTCAGTAAAAAGGGATGATCGAGGGCACACCGTCAGAACATGGGAGGTGAAGATGCGAGGTGACGATGCTCTGCCTGCAGATGGATTGTTTTCTGGGGTTTTTGTTTCTATTTTTTAACTGTGGTGGCTAGTTAATTCTAAATAGCTGTGTTAAAGAAGTTTGAGTGTATGGCCTGCTGAATCCTTTTTTTCCCCCACAAGAAGAGACACACCACACTTTTTTTTATAAGGCAGCACTAAATGGGTGTCACTTTTCAGATTATCTGTACAGATCAGTGATAAGATCTGTGCACTGTACCCCTGTGTTAGGACAGCTTTGTATTTTTCCCATTTAAAATGGGCAGATGTGTGATTCAGGCAGGTGTGCGCCTTATTGTGAGGCAGTGGCTGCTATTCCTGATGGTCTTGCTCCATGGATTGCAGTATCTGTTAGGTTTTTTTGCTAAGCAAAAACCATGTCAAGTAGACAGTAGTATTTGAAGAGCCAGCAGCATGGCTAACACTAGAACTTTTCCTCGGAGTAATTTTTTTTTTTAATATATCTATAATAATAAAATGAATTTGAATTGGACAGTTGCAGTTTTCTGTATTACCTCTTGTCCTGGTGCTGTTACGGGTGGCCAGTTGGCTGATGGGCCCAAAGAGTTACAGGCAGTAGGGTTCCATCAGGTTGGCAGCCGGTCACTAGTGGGTTCTCCAGGGCTCTGTTCTGGGGCCAGTTCTCTTAAGGAGTTTGACTCGATGATTCTTGTGGCTCCCTTCCAACTTGGGATGTACTGATTCTGTGAAAGATGATGGCAACTTCTGCTTTCCGTCTCGTGATGCTTACCTGTGTTGCCATGTTTGTAGGCGCTGTGTGCTTTCATGTGGGTAATGGTATTTTTGCTGATCTTAGATGTCATTTTCTTGGAATGCCAGATTAAATGATGACACCTTTCTGATGTCCTCAAAACCCAAGCAGTGATATGAGAAGACAAGTTTAAAGAGGCTTTGAATTTTTTTTGGCTGCTTAAATAACTTCATGAGGAAGGATTATTAGTTTCCTGTTGTTCAAAACAAGTCATATCTTGTACTGTGTTGTTGTGCTTGTGATTTTCTGGTTTCTTAGATCCAGTCTCTTTAAAACTGTCTAGTTTTCATTCTGTGAGCGTGTGAACAATTTCACCTTATGTCTTAATAACTTGTATGAGTCAAGCTGTGAAATAACAGAATCACAGCGTGTGCCTGTGTTGAAAAGGACCTCAGAGATCATCTAGTTCCAACCCTCCTACCATGGGCAGGGTCACCAACCGCCAGACCAGGCTGCCCAGAGCCACAGGCAGCCTGGCTTTGAATACCTCCAGGGATGGGGCATCCAGAATGTCTGTGGGTAACCTGTTCCAGTGTGTCACCACCCTCTGAGTGAAAAACTTCCTCCTAACATCCAACCTAAATCTCCCCTGTCTTATTTTAAAGCTGTTTCCCCTTGTCCCATCAATATCGACCCGTTTTAACAGTATGAGTTAGGGTATTTTGAATAATAATTCATTGGTGTTACTTCTGAATGAAAAGTCACTGATGAAAAGTGTGGCCAGCTGGTTGCAATCAGGAGGCTGAGGAGCACGCATCTTACAAGCAAATGCTTCCATATCAGATTTTGTGTGCTTAACACGTTTCAGGGTTCCTAAAGAGTTCTTTCAGAGCTGAACACAGTTGTTTTTCAGTGCTCCCAAAGTCTTGCTGCTTGAAAAGTAACTATTAAGATGAACGTCCTTCTTTATTAGGAGCAAACTGTACCTAGAGTTAACTTTTCCTTTTTGGTTAAAAACATATACAGTTTAATAGTAAAAAACACGTTTTTATTTTTTGTGATCTTCAGTGTTGTTCTTCAGTTGATGTTGTGTTTTGGACTTAAGAATGTCTGTAGCAGTGCTTCATGGAGAGCACTTAGTGCACTTCTGGTGTACATAGTTCCGTGAGCAGAGTTTGCTGCCTCTTGTCCTCATGGACGCTTTAATGAGGCCTGATCCCTGTGTGCCCTTACCACAGGTGCAAGCTGCAGAACAGGAGGTCATGGCCTGTCAACAAAATTGCTCCCTTCAGTGCTGCCTTAACATCTTGCAAGTTTCACTCCATGGTATGAATGGCTGTACGTGTCTGCCTCTAAAAGCTGTTTGGCTGTTTGAAGGAGGCAGCTGATTAATTTCATTCAATGTGGTGACCTTAGTTGGATCTTAAATCTTCATGTGTACGCAAAAGAAGAAAAGGGAGGAAGTTTGTTAGTTTGTATATTCTAGAGAGTGTATCTTAAAGTGCATACCAAGGTTTTGTCTTAACAAAACAATTTGCTTTAATTATACACTTAAAGAGACAAATAAATGTAAGCTCTTTTCTTGTGAAACACCTGGCTTAAAACGTAGCATGGCTAAAACCTCCACTGGATTTTAGTTTTTCATCATCTATAATTAACCCATAAGCAACAAGTACTAAGTAGCAACTTTGTAAAATAGGTTTTTCAGTGATTCAGTATTTTCTGTACCTGTCGTGCCAGCGTGCCGAGACCTGACTGTGTTGGTACATTCTGAAATGGAATCTGGGTGATAGTACTTGATACCACCATTATTTGGTTCTCATTATTTCATTAGTGTACACATGGGTCTTCCTGACCTATGGAGTGTCTCTTAAATGAATGAGAATACGCTGAAACACAGCTGCACAGTTTGCATTGGATATCCATTATAAATAATTCTAGATAAAAGGTAAGAATCAGCAGCTGTGTGTAACGAAACTCAGCTGAGAAATGGGTTAGCAGTATTGCAAAAAATCAGTTTGTCTGATCATTAGAAGCAAAACTGGAACTTGAAAACACTGGATTGGATTAAAAAGGTCACATATCTCTGCTTTTCCAGGGCTATAGAGTCACTCAGCTGGAGGCTACGTTTGCAGGAGTGTGGAGAGCAGATACTGTCTGCCAGTTTTCACATAAAGCTTCTGTGGCTGTGTGCTGGAAGGTTGGACGTACTTCAGGAGAGTAGGATCTTGAACCTACCAGTGCTTTTTAAGTGGCAGAGAGTTGATCAGGTTCTTCCAGTACATTTCTTTTTGATGAAGATCGGGTGACAGGTGTGACCTGGGAAAGCTCAGCATCTTGTCAGCTGTTTTTGTTTGGTTTTGGGATCTGGTAGCGTGCAGAAATTTTAATTAAAAGATTGTCAGTTTCTTGAAAGACACTAACAAATGATGCACTTTGCAAAATTCCGCCTTTTTTATCTAGATACTGTTTGAATTGCATGTGGAGTATTTACTTTGTCCCTGTTTCTAACGAAGTATTCCTTACCGGCGAGAGCTGTTTATTCTCCATGCTGCTGACTTGTCCTAGGTCTTTGAACGTAGGTTATTTATTCTTTGCTTGGGTTTACTCACGCAGAATTAAGTTTTACATACTTCTCAGTGTTGTTGCAATGCTTAATTAATATTTATAAAGACCTTTGACATCCTGTGATGAAAGGAACTGTGTAAGTGTTCAGTAGTGGTGTTATTTTATTAGTGAAAATACAGGCGGGGTGAGGAGGATACCAGTTTTTAATTCGGAATGAGCAATGGAGTCATGCCGTAACCTTGAGCAGGTCATGCAAACTCTGTTTTGTAACATACCCTGGGAAAGATCTGTGTTGTTGCAGCGTGTGATATTAAATGTCATCCATCCCCCATCTCAACACTGAATTAAAAAATAAAAATACAAACTGGCATAGTTCGCTGAGCTCTAAACACAGTTCGTGTTTTGTGTGGCAGGGGATGAGAAGGTGCTGTGTTTGACAATTGATTTTAGGGTCGGCACAAGGACTGGAGAACGTCGTACCTACGTACAGAGCTGGCTGAATGTTGAGTTCACTTGAACTTGAATGAGAGAGACTGTATGTACTTAACTGTATTTAACTGAAAGTTCACAATGAATGAATGAGTGAATGAAGTGTGTATGATCTTTATTGCATTCGTAGAACTCACTCGCTAATCCATGGTATTGAGCTGGTAAACAGGTTCTTACTGCAGACAGAATGCTGTGTGTGTTTGACTGCGTCTGTATTCGTGATTGCCAAGATTGATAGTCGGCTCTTAGAGCATCTCGTATTAGGCTGTTTCATAATCATAAACATATCAATCTCTTGTGTGGTTTTCTTTCCTCCATCTGACAGAGGAATGTTGTGAGTACAGACTCATTACAACTGTGAGGTACCTCTGAACTTTTTTGGACAGTATACAGCTGTTTAAAATATTGCCAGCTAACAAACTGTCAGATTACGTAAGGCACAATAACGTTTAAGTGAAATTATCTGCCAAGCTTTACGCATGCAAATGCAGGGTTTCAGTTTTTTTTCTCTCGTGCAAGATGATCCATCTGTATTTTACTCATTGAGCAAAACACACGGGGTTTCAGAACTCTTCCTTAGAGTGCCTTCCAAGGAACTAACTAAACGAGTGAAGTGTAAGACATGGTTGAATACAAGTGCTGATTTGTGCATATACATTATGGTGGATTGTGGCTGAGCACACCTGTGTCTTTCCTGCTTCATTGCAGTCTGACTGTTACATCCTGGGGACTCAGGTCTATTAACTAGGGATATGGAGAACTTACTGCACTGAGCAGACACAGATTTGTTTGAAGAAATGGTAATTTGGCAAGATTGAAACAGCATTAAACAGACCTGCAAAATAACGATACTTAATTTCCATTCCATTTCTAATGTAGATTTCCTGGTAGGAATGATACGCAATTTACAAAGTTTCAGGACCATTACATGCAGGAAGAGGTTGAATAAACTTTCTTACCTGTTAAAAATGAAAGTGGCCTCTGGCAATAATTGTAATAGAAAATACAAATTCTGAATGTCTTTGCAAAATAAATAAATAATATTTGAGCAGATTGGTTTGTTTGTTTTTTGTTTGTTTGTTTGTTTTATATCAGAAGTTCAAACAACTTCAGCATCCTGCCTCTTCCAACTTGGCCTGCAGCAGATAGTACCTTTGTGCAAAAAATCTTGTTCTTAATTCCCACCGTTAAAATTAAACGCATTCTTGCTTTAGTATATTGATTTAGTATAATTAAAGTAATGACTTACAGTTTGATAAATGCTATTTTTATTACTGTAGTGCCCTGAAGCACCATATATGCAAAACTGTGCTATGTTTTACAGAACTAAAGATCCTGAATGTGCTTGTGAAGATGTTACATAACAGTGAAAACATTTTCACTAAGTGAATTTGGACCGTTTCTTTGAAAACTAAATAAAAATAATAAGATTCCCTTATCAATTAAACAACAAATTCTGTAATTCTTAAAAATGGGAGCAATGTTTTCCTTTTTCCTGTCACTGGGGCTTTTACCCGACAGCCATGACTTTTCAGGTATTATGGGCTGGCTTGGCAGCTACATGGGTAGTTGTGCACTGGCATAAGCTCAGGCAGCTGTAAGTTCAGCAAGAGGAAGAAGCTAAGCTAGCTTGTAGTGCATGGGAATCAGACTAAGATCACACATAGGGTGAGGAAGACAAAGGTATAGTCTCTTCTCAGAGCAGGAGGAAAAATCTTCCCTTTGTTCCCCAAGTGCTCCAGTGCAGCAGATACAAGGCTCTGAGGCTGGAAGAAGGAGAGGACATGGGTAATGGTCAGGAGCTTGGAAGGGCCAGCCACATAAAGCTGGTCTAACTAATCAGCAGTATTAGAACCAGTGCCAACAAAAAAAACTGTGAAATGTTGGAGTAACTGAGGACTCCTTGATGAGGAGCACTGAAACATCTATTTGCTACCTGGATAATCTCTTTGAAGAGGCTGTCCATTGGGAGCCTGGATTTTCAATATTAGAAAGATACTCTGGTGCCTCAAAGGACTACCGCCCGTTCCTACTCTTTCAAATCGGTTTGCACTAAGCTATGAGGAGACTGAAAGTACATTCAGGAGACATAACATTTTTTTGATATGTTGAAGGGATTGAGAATGCAGGTGGTGTTCTCCTTTATTTTCTTGAGTGAAAAATGGGATGCAGGAAGAAGGAGGAAAACAGATCAGGTGATGGCCTGTATGGATACTGCCACACTCAGGGCCTTCCGTTCTGTAGCTGAAGACACACCTTCGAGAAGCTGAGCATGGTATCAAATGAGATGCAGCTGGTGGAGCAGCAGTGTTCTGGGCAGCAAGCTGGATGGAAGACAACATAGTGAACTTTAAGTAACCCATCAGACTCCTGCAGTGCAGTGAGAATTGCTTCCTGATCCATGTATTGAACTGACCGTTCAGTGGAGAAGCATTACTGGACTTCCTACTCAGCAGTGCAGATGAGCTCATTGAAGACACTGGGTGCAGCCTGGGCTGTAGCTATCATGCCCAGGTTGATTTCATTATCAACAAATACGGGCTTGATGAAGTACAAAGCTAAGGCCTTGAACTTTGAAGAGTGAAATTCCAGCTTCTTAAAGAATTATTGAATGAGATCTCCTGGGAAGCTGTTCTTAGAGATAAAGAAATGGAGCAGAGCAGGCACCTCTTCAAGAACACCTTTCTGAAAGCGCCGGAGTTCGCTGCACCCCACAAAGTCACACCACAAAATGAGGATTGTCAGCTGATGGTGGTAACCGTTGAAAAATTGTGTTATGTATATTTGTTCGATCAACTAGTGTTACTCTGCTCGCTTCCATGGAAATAAATGGGAGGCATTACTCCTGGAGTGATGTATGTAGAAGTCCTGTGTAGGGCCCCGATGGAACTGGATGACCGTAGAATTACAATCCCCTGCCTTGAACAACTCCAGGGATGAGGTAACCACAGTCTCGTTGGGCAACCAGTGTCAGCACCCCATCACCTTCTGAGTAAAGGGTTTCCTCCAAGCATTTACTCTACGTTTCCCCTTCTTTATTTTAAATCCTTTCCACCTTGTCATAACGTTATCAGACTGCATAAAAATTCAGTCACCTTCCTGTCTTTAAGCTCCTCTCAAATAGTAGAAGGCCACATTGAGTTCTCCACAGCCTTCTCTTCTCCAGGCTGAACAAATGCAGTTCCCTCAACCTCTCTACACATTGAGAAGTGCTCAAACCCTCTGGTCATCTTTGTGGCTTCCTCTGGATCTGCTCCAACAGTTTCATGTCATTCTTGTTTTGGGATCCCAGACCTGGATGCAGTACTCCCAAGTGAAGCCTTACAAGAGTGGAGCAGAGGGGTACGTCCCCTCATTCACCTTGCTGGCTGCCCCCTTTTGATGTGGCCCAAGGTACTGTTGGCTTTCTGTGCTGTATGTTATGCTGGCTCATGGTTAAGCTTTTCATCCACCAGAACTTTCAAGTCCTTCTCTGCAAGGAAGGCATAACGAGGTCTCCCTGCAGCAGTCTCCTTTCCAGGCTGAACAAGCCCAGCTCTTTCAGCCCTCTGATAATCTTTGTGGCCCTCCTCTGGATCTACTCCAGCAGCTCCACAACTTTTCTGTGTTGAGTGCCCTGCACATAGAGCTCCAGATTAAGGCAGAGTAGAGAGGGATAATTATCTCCCTTGCTGGCCACCCTTCTTCTGATGCAAATGCTGTGGGCCTTCCAGGCTGCTAGCACACACTACTGGCTCATGTTAAGTTTTTTATCTGCCAGAACTCTTAAGACCTTTTCAGTAGAGCTGTTCTCAAAGAGTTCTCCTCCCAGTCTGTGTAAATAATTTGGGACTAACCCAACCCAACTGCAAAACCTTGCGCTTTGTTGAATGTCATTAGATTCACATTGGGCCCACCTTTTGAGTTTATCAAGGTCTCACTGGGTGATGTCCCTTCCTTCTGCCTTAGCACCTGCACCTCTCAGCTTAATTGTTATCAGCAAACTTGCTGAGGGTGCACTCAGTCCCATCGTTTATGTCATTGATAAGGATGTTGAAAGAGTATTGGTCCCAAGGCAGACCACTGGAGACACTGCTCATCGCCAGCCTCCACCTGGGCATTGAGCCACTGATCACAGCCCTCTGGCTGCAGCCTTTAGGGATCTTCAAAAGTGACCTGGGTATGACCCTGGGCACGCTACTGAGGGTGTCCCTGCTGGTGCACGGGTTGGAGTAGATGAACCCAGCAGTCCCTTGCGATCCAAACCATCATGTGATTCTGTGTAAATGTAGCTACTACTGATAACAGAGATTTTCTGTGATCCAGTTTCTTAGATCTAGGTGACCTGAGTTGGTGCCATAATGAAACTGTAGCAGAAAAAACATAGCTTAATTGAGCTGTTTTACACTTCTTCAGTGTTTGTGTTACAATTGTTACAAGTTCACTGCCATGATTGCCACAGACAACAAGTAGCTTTCTTCCTTGGGATCTGTGTGAGTGTGTGTCTTAAAGAATAATTGTGTTCTTGGCATTTAGTACAGAACTCTATAATCTAAGAAAGTACAGAGCTGCCTTTGTTAGAATTGAGTTACGCCACTGTCAGGGGAGATGACTTTTCCTTTCTAACTTCTGTCAAAAGATTAAGTGTAGCTTCTCAGCCTTACTTGTAAAAATATATTATTAAGATGGCAGTAGTGTTTATCAGCTTCGCTTTCCTCAGTGTTTGTAACAAGTTCAAAGCACCACTGAGGCATTGGTAAAGCTGGCTGCGGAGTTTTGAGCTTGGTTTGCACAGCCTATCTTAGGCTGCAAGGTGCTGTGGTGAACCAGCATAGGCAGACAGCTGATACAGGTGGGTAGTTGGTACAGTTCTCCTGCTGCAGATCTGCAGAAAGCATCTGGAATTAGCATCCAGCTCACTCTGCCATGAAGTATGAAAATACTTTTTTGCAGATGATCCTAAGCTGCGCTGAGTGCTTGACACCTTTAGACTTTAAGATTGCTATTCTGGGGAATAGCAAGAGGGAACAAGCTGGAAGGAAAGGTCTGACAGAAGCCTCTTGAAATTTGGTCTGTGAATGAGAAGTCCTGCACCTTGGGCAAGGCAGTGCTGTGCTACAGCACAGTTAAGGCATCTACCAAGTAGAAAGTAGCTCTGCAGAAAAAACACCTGAAGGTCCTGAAAGAGTAAAACCGGAATGTGAGTCAGGAAGGTGTCCTTGCTGTTAGAAACCAAGCATGTGTTAGGCTGTATTAGCAAGAGTATGTATAGCCAGTGGGTCAACAGAAGTGTTTCTTCTCTATTCACTTTTAATGTGCTGTGACCAGTTTTGGCACCTGTACAGTGGCACACACCAAGATACTTAGCAGACTGGAGCATGTCTTGCACAAGGAGAAGCTGAGAGAACTGGATTTGTTCAGACTTAGGAAGTTAAGGAGGTAATGCTACTGACTGCTGTCGTCAGCCACCTAATGAGCATGTATGGAGAGCCAGGCTATTAGTGGAAATGGTGCACAGTGAGAAGAAAAACAAAGCCAAGAGGTAATGAATAAAAAGTGGAGAAAGGAAGTTTGAATTAGATATTGGGGAAGTGCTGTAAGTAGTCAAAAACTGGAATAGGCTCTTCATAGTGGTGGTAATTCTCTGTCTTTGTAGATGCTTAGAATGTGACCAGGTCTTGACCAGCCTGTGTGATGATGGCCCTGCTGTGAGCACGGGGTTACACCAGGCAACTCCCAGAGGTCCTTTTAATAAGAGTCACTCTGGTGAGTGATGGTAAGACAGGTAAGAGGGCAGCGTACCTCACACAGAAAGTGTCACTGGCTTCTTAAGAGGTGAATTGATTTAGAAATTAGGAATGAAACCTGAAAAGTGCTGTTTAGGGGATAGATTTTTTGCACCTTTCCTTCTTGTCAGCTTTCACACGAGTGCATTTTTTTTTCTCTCAACGTGCAAGCCATTCCAGGTTATCAAACTGGTGGAATTTACAGCTCTTAATCTTTCAGTGCAAACCAACACTGTCCGATACTTGTGTATGCTGCGCTTGCAGCCTAATAAGCAATCCTTGTACTGACATCTGGCACTTCTCCCAGGCAGCCTGCCTTTATTTCAAGCCCCATGTTGTGTGGCAGAGTAGGGCTCTTGAAGTACTTCTGGTAAGCACAGTGGGATAGGTAGAAAGTTCTTTTTAGAAGGGGTAGTGAAAAGAAGTTGCACACATGCAAGGGAAAGTTCAGCTCCTTCTGAGAGCAATCACAAGTTCTTTATTGAGATTTTATTGCGGTAGCTGTTACCCATTAATTGTTCCATATCTGTTGTCATTCATTCATTTCTCAACATATTTTCTGTGGGTTATAGAACCACAAAGACACCTTTCTTGGTAAACAGTTTTAGATAATAGAGCTTTCTATGTATCTTACTTTCTATTTTAAAAATCACATTATTTGATCCTTCAGTGAAACTTTGAAGTCCTGAATAGAGCTGTCTTGCTGAATAAATGTTCTGATATGATAACAAATCATTGAGCTTTTAATGACGGGTTGATTTCTAACTGAATGCTTTGCCATTCTTGAGGTATTTTTCACCACATTTCACAACTCTCTAAACACTTTTATCAGTGGCTTTGATATTTTTGTGTGCACACGTAATGAAATAATAATTACTGATCCATAAAAACTTTGAAGCATTTGAAGGCTGAAGCAGGGGAAGAAGCTGGCTTAGATCTGAAAACATTCCGGAACGTGGACTGCGTCGACGAAGTTAAAACTTATAACTTTGATTTTTATCAACTGAGGCTAACTTTTGGAAACTTCAGAACTTGCCTCTAGGTAGATTTTCCAGTGTACATAATTGACATAAGCAAGAAATGAGGGATATTAAGGAGATTTCACTTCTTATTTTATGCAATCTAAGGTTTTCTTATCAGCAGGAAGCTAGTGAAACTGCAATGGAGCCCCCACAAACCAGTTGCTGAAGTGCTGAGGGCACACCTCTGTGGAAATCACTATGCATATATATTTATGCACGTAATACCCCAGAAATAATTAATCATCCTCTATTAGCGAGTGTAGTAGTGTTCTGCAAGCAGTCTTCCTTTAGCAGAGCGTACTTGTAGTGAAGTCAGTATGCTGATCTTTGTAAGTTTGGTTACTTTCTGCAGCAGCTTCAAATTGCTGATGTTTTGTAGCGATAAGGGCGTATCACTTGTTCCAGATGCTCTGTTTGAAGTAAGCAAACTTCTCGCAGTGACGCGGTTTTGGTCTCCAGCCAAAGGGAAGACAGAAGCAGCTCCGTCCAACTCGTCGGTGGGCAAACAACTCCTGGCTTTTAAAAGTACTTCAGTACAGAGTACTTCAAAGACACTTTTTCCTAAAGCGTTTTCAATTAATGTATAGTGTTTTCAATTAATGTATAGTGAAGTGCATTTTCACTGTGTGTACCAATTCTGCAGCATGCCCTTTTGGGGCGTGGCTTTTGTTATTTATTGTCTTACATGTTACACCGACTGTGTATGTATGTTCAAACACAATGTTCCAGAAAAAATTAGTCTCATATTTTAGGGCTGAGTTCTGTTACTTACATTTCATTTTCATTCAAAAAAGTGTAGAGCAGTGGTCCCTGGCTGTTTTCAGCTGCACAGACAGTCTCTTTTGTTTTGTTGTTGTTCAGTGACAGTATGATCTTCGGTCTCATTTCAGACAAACAATATTTTTTTTTCCTCAATACTTTTATACTCTAGGCTTATTTTTTGTGGTCTGGGAAATATTTATACTCAGAGGTGCTATTCTTAGGGTTTGGTTGGTTGGCTTTTCCCTTCTACATATCACAGTTAATTTGTCCTAAAGTAGTTTCATGTTCCACTTCTGCAGTTCATCCTGAAGGCCGAGTTTCTAAGGGCCTATCCCACGTTCAGCCAACACTTGGTGTGGCTTGGGTCTGCCTGGTTTATGTACATGAGCATTGCTCAAGAAAGAATGTGGCTGCGATGTGCATTTGTGTAATATCTTTTATAAAATGAGTCCAATTTTGAATCTTTGGATCAGTGAGATTGTAACTCTTTAAGTGGCTCGGTCTAGTGGAAGTAATTCTCCCTTCAGGAACTCAGTCAATCAGCCATGGGTTGCAGCCCAGGCTGTGTAGCACCTCGCTTCTGTTTGATGTTCTGTTTGAACACGCCGGAGCACACCTGTGTGTGTTTGAACACGCCACACTCTTCTCACGGTGTTGAAATAATGGACGCTTAGGTTAAAGAGTAACACATCGAATGAAAGGAGAATTAAAGTTGTCAGGTTTTCCATGCTCCATAGGGCAGCAGTTCATTTTGCTTTGGTTTTATCCTCTGAAGTCCCATTGAATTGATTTGATTTCAGAGCTTTCATCCAACTGAAGCAATTGAATGCTGGCGCTCTTAGCTGTGACAGGAAAGGCCTGAGCCTCAGAGTGAGAGCTGAAATCCTGTGTACTCATTTAGGAGTTCGTAGTGTGTTCTCTTCTTCATTGCTCATAGCCCTTGTTACTGTCAGTGTATTCTTTGTAAAGCATGCATATATAAAGCACGATACAGGAACGTACCAGTAAAGCCCCTGTTACAATTAAAACTGCAGAGAGGCAAGCGGCAGCAGTAGGGTTATGTATGCAGACGGTGGAATAAAGGACTAAATACAGCCCAGTTCATGAGGGATGTTGTCTTTACTAGTGCAACTGCAGAGTCAGCTTCAGGAGGGAATGCAGATACTTTTGCAGTCTTTCTAATGATAAAAGTTATGTAGATTTTTAACTGAGTGCTGCGTGAAAAGGCTGCAGTTTCATTTAATGACAGGTGATTTCACATGTTGCTTTGACAAATGGGGAAGATTTCTGCTGCTCGTGTGTGTTGCTCTCTCGTATTTGTTTGATAGCATGTGAAAAAAATTCAGTTTACAAAAATAAAAAAAGGTGGCGTTAAGTGGTCCAAATGAGTTTTTGTGGGTTGAATTTGCTGGGATCACAAGACTGAAATGAGGAAAGGTTGGGGACAGAGCTTGGTAAAGAGGAATAAAGTGGAAGAAAATGACACTTGCTCCTTGTGGAGGCAGCAAGCTGATGGTGGAATAACACTGTGAAGGCAGCTGATCTCTGAGAAGTTGTGCATGTGTAGTTTAAGAGGAGCTTCTGCCTTGGAATAGCACTTGGCCTTGAGCCTGTTCCAAAGGTGTTCTGCAACAGCGTCTGTCAGATTGCTGTATGATGCCTATTTCTGCTAATTTCCAGGCTGTACAGTGTTGATAAATTTTATGATCCTGAGCAAACTTTCAGTAATGCTGAGAAGCCGCATGCAAGTAACCACAGCTCAGTGGAAGTCCTGCCTTCAAATCTCGGCCAGGGTTGGATACCTTACTGCAGACTTAAATACTGGTTTAGTTCCTCAAATTTGGATCTTTGAATCTGTTTCTATTAGCTATTTCTAAACTGATAATTAATTTGCTTCTGGACTGACGTTTTGAATCCCAGGACACCTGAGTTAGTTCAAGTTAACCAATATTGCGTCAAAGTGAGTGGCCCATGCAGTGCATATCATTCTCTCATGTAAACTGAAGGCCTTTAGCTGTGGTTGGTTGTGGCTGAAGTTTTTAGACAAAATTTATCAGTCGTTAATGTGACCTTGTAGCTCTGTAGATAAAAGCTTGTTCTGTTAAAGCACTGTCAATCCTACAAGTGTAGTTTCATAATCTCTTCTGTTCTGGAAGAGGGTAGAAAGGTTGGTTCCCAATTTGGAGGAAGACTTCTAGGATGCACCCCGAGAAGTTTGCTGCCATGTTGTGTTATAGCAAGTACTAGTGAAAGTAAAGAGCAGGGCCAAAAGGAGGAAAGAGAACTCACAGTTCTGCTACCTGGTCTGCATCATTACAGGGATCTGCTGACATTTTTATGCTGCTGCCCTGTAGCCCTTGGAAGGAACTTGGAACTTTTATACTCTGAAGTGTCGCTCCTGAGTTTCCAAGGATTTGGATCTTGCATGTTATTTGCATTTTCGTGCAGTTTTGAGGGTGACTTTATCAGGTTGTGGTTTTTTATGTATAGGCTAAGGTTCTGTGCGGCGTGTTATCTCCACCCATCGAGGCGTGCTGTCAGCAGATAGTGTGCAGTGCACTACGTCGTCTCGTCTCATGTTTTCAGCCGGGTAGCAAGAGCAGTGAAGGACAGTGTTCTTTACCCATGCCTCAAGCCCTCGCACTGCAGGAAAAAGGAGAAATGAATATTAGGATTTTGCAGGAGAATATCATGTCCAAAAGCTTGACAATTGTTGTGTGAAAGGGTATGCTTTTTAAATGCCTCTTTCTTTCTGAAATGGCTCTGGTCTTGTAAAAGCTTGAGTTTTGCAGCTGTTTTCTCTAGTTGAAAAGGCCTCCTTTTTTCCTGAAGTGATTGGTTTTGTCTCAGCCTGAGGAGGTTGTTAGGAGAAGCCGGGTAATGTATTGAATGCACAGTGTCATTGCTACTGTTCTGTGTGCTGGTTTCCAAAACAAAATTTTGGATTAGCACTTAGAGATTCTCTTCATTTGTAAGCTGTTTACATGGTTTTTATTCGTTCAGAAATGAAGTCTGTAATACACTTTTGAAACATTTTTTAACAGTGTTAGTCTTCAGATTTTGCAGGAAATTAGTTAAAGTCCTGTTAGAGAAGGAGAGTAAAAATACAGCTACTATTGCTGTTCATCAGACTTCCTCCTCTGGATTTTGGTGCGTCTGTGGCTAGTAACAAAAAACAGAACCATGGCCCGTTGCATTACTCATTTGGAGTTGTGGATTTTCTCCCGGTGCTGATAGAAGCAGCTGGTTGCTGGATGGAGCCTGGTTTCCCTGGCCAGGCCAGAAAATGATCTTGTAGTTGATGTTTGGTTAATTGGCAGCATCCTCTGAGTAGATCAGTGAGATCCTTGAAAGGTTTTTCGTTGAATTTGTCGAAACTTAACGTTGCAGTGCTTTTTTTCCTCCAGTCAATCTTGTTCTCACAGGTTTGTGTGCAGCATGGTTCTGTTTCTGCAATGATGTACCATTGTAGAAGAGAGGACCACAAAAGTCACAGCTTGCCATATTCATCAACATCTGATTGATAATGTTCCAGAAGATGTTAAAAGTGCACTAAACAAACAAGCAATAAAACTCCACTCCTCAAAATCATCACCTGCTTGCCTTTCTCCTGCGTGCTGCTCTCGGGCTGCTGCCGCTGCACGCTGGCTCACCTGAAAGCCAGCTGACAGCAGTTGCATCAACATTAATTTAGTTGCTGTACTTTTAATGGTAAAGTTACATTTTTTGAAGTAGTTGTACAGCTACAGTCATGACAGTTGCGTGGTGCATTTTTAAATGACTCAAGCAACCTGTGTCAAAATGGAAATATTCATTCTTATTAAGGAGTGTAGCTTGTGTTTTCTTAAAGGGGAGTGGACAAGGATTGTGCATGCAGGTGGAATGGCAGATTTTTGCTATAAAGCTGCTAGTAATATCGAAATGCATAGAAGAACACAAGTGGGAAGATGTCAGGTGTGAGATGCAAAGTGACAATAAGCTGTTTTTCCTCTGGCTTAGTAAATTTCCGGCATAGCGACACATCGTTAACCTGTCTGTATCATCAATCCTTTCTCTGTCCTTCTGAGAGTATAGCATCACAGCTTATACATGTCTGTAAGGTTTATATCAAGAACTTAATGGTTTTGAGCATAAAGTGTATCTCAAGTGCTTGAATTGATCCCTGGCAGCTCAGCAGAACTGAGCTGAGTGCCTGCACAGATTGTTGATTTGAAGCCTGCGTTACTAAATATTGATTATTCCTGCATAGTAGCTGCTGAGGATGTGCCCAGTGGGGTACTGAATATCCACCTCTACTGAAACAGCATGAGGGAAGGTGGGCCTCCAGAGCTAAGCATTTGTCTGCAGCCTTAATACCGCAGATCCTCATTCAGGTATATAGGGAAAGAAGGTGTAGGAAGCAGCAGTTGGCCAGTTTTGAGCTTGTGGTCATAAAGACAGCTGACCATAACCACTTGTTTTCTTCCAGGCTATGGGTTTTCTATCCCCGGTTCTCTTTATTGCTAGCGCTGTGTGTCATTGTAAGCCATAACTTCAGCTTTGATGGTGAATGTTAGCATTTCCTAGTTCTTTTCCATCCCCTGCCCTTCTCACAGAAATAAGTAGGTGCTTTTAAGCAGAAGGTTGTCTGTGTGCCAGGCAGTTACTGGAATTCATTTTTTTATCCTACCCTTTTTCAGCAGCTCCTTTAAGACAGCTCTTTAAGTGTTTGCTTGCTGCATAGAAGTTTTTTTGAGGCACTGAAGTTATAAGTGGCACCACAGCCCAAAGTGTCCAAGCTCTTTGTCACTAACAAAAAGAAAATTTGATGTTACAGTAACTTTGAAAGAGAGTGGTGTCACTGGACAGCTTTTTCCATATTACTTAAAATCTGTGGCTCAAGGAAAATTGGAAAATTCCATCTCAGTGCCATGGTGGTATGAAGTACACCAACCTCCTCAAATGCTTTGCATCGTGTGCATGTTAGTGAAACTGAAAAACCTGCGGGGCTTTTCCTAGGCAGAGTGCAGAGCTGGAAAGTGTGCTTTGACATTTTATAGAGAACAGAAAAGAGCAACAACTGACCTTGCTTCAGCAATACTAGACAGAGTGCATGAAACTCTATTCAGTATGATGGAGAATGCCTGCCTCCAATTTTGTTGAAAGGGGATCAAACTTGCCATTAATGTATAAATGGTACGTGGTAATAGCCTGAGGGTGTTACTGAGCACTCATCCATTCTAGTCTCCATCTACCAAGGAGGAGCGTGAGTTCAGGAAACCAGGACAATTATCTATTTTCTATCTGCAGAAGAGGTACACAGAACCTTTTCTATTTAGAAGAGTCTTGAAGCGGGAAGGTGGTATAGCACATCGTGTTTCAGAATATTTGTTGTCTGAATTGAAGCTGTTAGTTTTGTTTTGTAAATGTTTCTTCACAGTTCTGCTTGGCAGTATCTGGTGTAAACGTGAGCATGAATGTTACCTGAGGTATTGCAGCTCACAGTGCAAGGAAGATTCTGAAAGACATGATAATAAAGCCAGCTCACCCCTAATCTTTTTAAATTGTACTCACAAGGAACTTTGATTTGTGCATCATTTAAATAAATAGCGTAGTACGAGTATGAGCTCCAACTGTTACAGCCGGCAGAGTGAGTTGAAATGTTTTCTTCCTTCCTCCCCTCTCCCCCCCACTCTGAATGTGGCACGGATATTTCTGCGCATTAAAAGTTGATGTTTCATAACTTCCCAAATCCATCGATCGAAATTAAAGTTGTGCTGTAAAAGATCATGGATTGAATGTGTTGGATGTTTCCCATTTCTGAAGTACACATCCCCTTTCTCTGCCCTTTTCCCTCATGACACATCATCTTTTTACATTGTCTTAAAATTTCTGTGATTAAAAAATATTCCAAGTGAGCTGAAAACTTGATCTTAAATTTACTTTTAAGCAGGTGAAGATAATTAGTTAATCAAAATGTGGTTCACCATAGAAACAGATCAGGCAGTAGTATATATGCAGTAAATTAACTATTTAATGGTACTTTCATTTTGATACAGTCCATAGCAACAAGATGAGAGCTTGGCAACAATAGCAGCTGCGCACATTTTTCTTCTTTTATTTTATTTTATTTTCTTTGAAGGAGTGTTCTTCGGTAGAAGATACTTTCCCTGGAAAGTAGTTTATATTAAAGAGTTCATCACAAAAAAAAATATTTGTCTGGGTATAGTAGTCTAGAAATCAAGTTACTAATTTGTCTGATAACTGATGGCTTTGATTTGATATGACACTTCTAGTCTCTAACAAGTGGCATAGCTACAGGCAATAGAGTCATCTCTTCTCTGTATGAAGACAAATGCCATATCAAACCAAACCATCTTATTTAAATTATTACTTCCCTTTTTTACCATATGAAAAGATTCATGAGAGTTCATTAAATAGTAGTACAACCCAATTAAAAGGGTGCTTCGGTCAAAATGTCTTGAAGGAATTTTTTAGTACCAGACATAGTTAATGCACATAGGGTACTGCAAGAAGAAGCCTGATCCAAATAAAGGACTTTATACAGTAGGCTTCACTATTGTGGCCCCACACTGAACTAGAAGGTGCTTTTCTGATCTCAGTTAGACCAAGAGCTTCAGTGCAAAGCAGGTGTGATGATCAGAGGAATCTGATGTCTTGACTTCTTTTCTTGTGGGGAAGAGGTGTATAATACGTGCAGATCCTACAGAACTTGAAAGTGCTCATATTGTTGTTTTTCATGTTTTGACAGAGAGAAGGAGCAAGAAAGGGAAGAACAGTTAATGGAAGACAAGAAAAGGAAGAAAGAGGATAAGAAAAAGAAGGAATCTGCTCAGAAGGTAGGTTTTGATATTTGAATTCTTCTGTCCAAATGGAGCATAGATTGTGTTGGGGCTGGTAAGATACTAGATTGCTTGTGTTTGAGAATAAAAGCTCTTATTGTCTGAGATGTAGTAACGCTTCATTAAAGATTTTCTGCATTATTTCTCTTAAACTTCAGTTTTTAGTAAACTTTGGTATTTCTTCTCTTTAGTTTGTCAGGTGAAGAAAAAGCAGGAAGTTTTGTGATAAAGTGCATTCAGTTAATGTTACTGAGTGTGGGTGCTCAGTGTGTGCATTTCCTGCTGTTTTGAGGTGTTTGGGGATGGGAGCGCTCCAGGTTCTTAAAAAAGGTTATGTGAAATATTTCTGTTGAAGTGGCTTTTATTTTTTGCTACGTACTGGTTAGGTTTCACATTTTCTTTGGCCAGTAACACTTTAGTTGAAGTGGAGATTCATGAAGAATCACTGAAAACTGTTTATGCTCAACAAATGAGTTTGAACACTTGGTTTGTTCAAAAGTGTTCTCCCTTGTTAAAAATGTAGTAGGTCTTTGTAAGGATTAGCTTGAAGTGGGAACTCAGCGTCTTCTGCAACTTTACATGGGCTTTTTACTTAAGTCCTCTCCATCTTATTTTGGACATCCCAGTCCAAGACTGCTGTAAGCATCCTTGAGTGGAATCAGCAAAGGGCCTCAGAGATAATTAAGGCACTGGAGTACCTGACGAATGAAATGGAGGCCGAGTGAGCTGGAACTGCTCAGCCTGGGGAAGAGGAGCTTCAGGGGAACGTGTGTAGATATTTGGTGGGAGAGAATAAAGAAGATACAGCCAGGCTCTTCTCAGTGGTGCACAAGGCAGGACATGAGGCAGGGAGCACAAATTGAAATAAAAGAAATTCTGCTTAATCACAGAAGGATAATTTTGTGAGCTTGTGTGAATAGTCAACCACTAGAACAGGTTTGCTGGAGAGGTTGTGGTTCTGCATCTTTTTTGGAGGTGCTCAGAAACAAGTCGGACGTGGCCCTGAGCAACTTGGTTTTGGTAATTTGCTTTGAGCTGGGAGACCCACAGGTTGAGGGGGAACCGCTACAGGCTGTCCCATCTCCAGAGGCTGTGCTTCCCAACCTCAGCAGTCATGTGAAATTGAAAGCAGAGCGCTTTACTTTCAGTAGTCCTTGTTTTTTGGTTACTTGAGATTCTAGGAAGGTCAGGTGTTAGTCTCTTCCTGTTATATTACGCAGCTTTATGTTCAGAACAGCTGACATTGATTCTGTAGTGCCAGTTAAATTTTAGCTCATTGGGAGACTTTATTTGTGTCTGTTTTTTTTTTTTTTTTTACCAGATTAAGTCTATCATTTTGAAATCAGTGCAGATAAACCTAGTGTATTTGTGTTGTCTTTCTCCCAGTGTCATGATGATGCATCCACAATAATACTGCAGAGGATCGGTAGCTACAGAAAAAGGTTTCTTCAGCATTGTCTTTTCTTCTTCCGTTGCTGCTTTTTCATGTTCAAGGATAAAACAAAAATAGATGGTGTGTTTTCAGCTGCGTAGGAACACGGAGGTGCAGAGGCTTGTGAGCAAAGAGTAGTGATTTGAGGGTTATATGCTAATACTCGACACAACAAAAACTTGGAGAGGTTGTACTGATCGTGTTGATAACAGTGCTGAGAGTGTTTACAGAGGAATCAGTACGTTGAATACAAAGGAGATTTGCCAGCTTTCCTGTGTGGTCCCTCATCTACCAAGTTATTGGCTATGATTGAATGTTAAGATATTTTGCCAAAATCTTGGAAAAGGTAAACATTGAAAATAAGTTAATCTCCTAGACACCAAGTGTAAGAGTAATATTTGAAGACAGCTGGGAATACAGGCAGAACACAGATGTGTGTGTCCGTTCTTAGCGATTTTGGCGGTGGTCACCGAAAAAACAGCAATGATTTGGGGGGCATCTCTTTCAGGCAGAGTTTATATAACATGAAACAGCTGTTTCTGTCTCGATCTTCGGAACTTAAGAGAATAAAAAAATAAAAATCACCAAAGGTTATGCAAACAGATTCATAGACTGAATTCCTGTGGTTTGTGTCCCAGGGGCTGTTTGGTAGTTTGTCAGAAGGCTGAGATGGGCCCTGTCCTGCCAGTGCTCACAGGTTTCCCACTGAGAGATGACGGCTGTAAGTCTGAGACACGCGGTCACTTTCAGCTTCTGTATACCAGATCTGAAAAGTCACAAAACCAGATCGTTTTGACTGGTATGGGTGTAACACAGGCAAAAGTATTTTTTTAATCTAAGACAGCTGTGTTTAGAATTTAGGATTCTGGGGGCATTCGGTGAAGTGGTTCTTCCAAGCAGACAAGTTATTTACAGGCCGTGTTTACTCTTTACCACAGTAGATCTATCAGCATTGCAACACTGGTTTCATGAATCCTTTTATTCCATTTCACCTTCCTTTAGTAATGGAGTATTGCAGTCACTCAGATGCCTAACAGAATTTTAACTGCTTTAGAAGCAGATACAGTTTTGCACCCGTGGGGTGTTTCATAAAAGAAGTGAGTGCTGACATCTGGCATGGTTTTCTACAGGTGCATTGTTGATATCTTGGAAGAGTTGCATAAATCTGAAGTTAGGATGTTTGAATTTGGTTTATATTTAGTGAATATTTACCTTTGCATATCACACTCCTCACCTTTGTGAAGTAAATGATGCCACAGCAATTCAGGACAGTTGGTCTTTTTATTCTTTACCATACAAAAGGGTTCTGGCTTGGTTGGCTAAAACAGTAAACTGCTTTTTACTTGTGCTTTCATTATTCTATACTGTCCCTGTGTGCTTTCCAGAATTATGGACTAGCTCAGCAATTTCTTTTATGCAACAGGTGTCATAGAGCCTGACACATGATGATCTTTAGGGTTTTTCCATTATTGTGTGGTGGAACTCATGATCGACAGAATCAAAACATGCTACAATACACAGGATGGCAGAGAGTATGCCAGTGATATGTTTGTGTCTACTGTAGATTGAAATCTGCTATGCTGTAAGAATGTAGAAGTACAGCAAAAAAAACCCACATTGAGTGCATTGGCCAGTGTGATGGCTCACTTCAGTAATCAACTTCTTGCATTCAGGCGCTGAAGTCTGGTGCCTTACAGGCATTTCTGGTGCGTTTTGTAATTGCAGCAGTGAACCTTTTGTCTCCTTGGGGGTGTCGTTGTGGGAAAAGTGAAATGAAAGGTGGCAGAGGTAGATTGGTACTGTCACATGCAGCAACCCTGTAAGAATTATGTTGCTAGCCACAACAATCTGCTGTGGGTATACTTGCATAGAGGGTAGGTTTTATTACAATTTAATTGCAGTATTTAATACGCACAGTCTGAAGGAACTGTAGCTCAGGTTTATAGCTCAGGTTTATTTGTGTTTCACAAATCAGCGTTTAGCTTATTCATGCTTCACAAGTTAGAGTTTGGTAAGAGGAGGGGAGTGAATACTAGAAGTCAAGAATACAGTAATCACTGTTTTTGCCATTTTGCGTGAGGCAAAGGTATTCCAGAAACAGAAACTGTATTGTTCTTGAATATATAAGACATAAATACTTCTGATGCTTGCAGTTCATCAGCTGATTATTTTCTTTCAGCGTATACCGGTCTTGTGCTTATAAAATCATGATTTAATGCAGGCTGATGATGTTTGTTTTGAGGTTCTTACAACTGTATTTATATTTTTGCTCTTACTTTGCAGGTCACAGATCAAAAAACCAAAGGTAAGTGTCTTCGTTTAATCCTATGGTTATTTTATTGACTTAAGCCCAAACTTGATTTTGACCAAAGCTGTTAGAAAAGGGAGTTAAGGTTTGAGAAGAAGTACTTCACATGAACATTCAGAAGAGAGAAAAACTAAGAGGATTAAAACAGAGAAACTAGAACTAGCCATCTTGTCAGCATCAGAATACTAGAAGTGGAAATGATTGTGGATAAAATAGGTTAGGGGAAATATGTAGCCCAACTTGCAATTTCCCAAAGGTTTTAGAAGAGAAACTGAAAACTGAAACCAGTTATATAAATGAAACGTAAGACAGGGAAAGTACTGCATATGGTGACATACCTAAACAAGTGAAAAAGGCATGTTTCTGGAAACTTGAGATAATGAAGTCCAGGCACCTAAAAGTCAAAAAGATGAGGTGGAACTGAAGAATGAACATCTTGAATGTTTAGCTTATTTAGCTGACCTAAAAATAATTGTAATGTGTATGTCAGGTTTCTAAAAATTGCATGAGGAAATTGCCATTAAAAAAGAAATGGCAGAGAAGAGCTAAGATAGGAACTTTATTTTACAACTGTGACAATACCCTTTCCTATATATATAGGCAATGAAGCCTATATAGTTAAGTCAGAAAACCCTCATCAAAACAATATGTGGGGAATAATGCATTCACAGCTGCCAGAGGGAGACTCCCTGGTTTTGATCTCTCTTTTGTAAGAGCAAAAGTTTTGCTGATAATGTTCACTTTGGTGGGGAGGGATTGCTGGGCATGCTTTTCTCATTTAGTCTGCAGCAGAGGCTAGAGCAGATGTAATAAATTTTCCTTACCTTTGGAATCTGCTTTCTTAGGGAGTTATTACAGGTGTGTGATTATCATAATGCCTGATTTTCTTCTGCAGTATTTCAAAAAATGCACAGGAAGAGTGACAGGAAGGGAACACAGCCCCCCACATTTTGGACAGTGTTAGTTTCCCAAGGATTTCTGTGCATTTTTGCTTTTCTCTAAGGCACAATAGCCTTCAGAATCAGCTTGTCCTTGCTTATAGGGGCACCTGGTGACCAGCTGGTAAACTTTAGGCAAGCCCAATACAAATGCTGTAGGTCAGACTGCATTTTGCATAGGAGTCAAATATGACTGCCTTACTTCAAAGCAGTATAGAGCGTCCAGGCTTGTTAATTCTTAGTTGCAGAGGAGGGTCTTTTGCTCTATGCTCTAGCAATGACCAAAGCAAGTGAAACTTAGAATCTGATTTCAGGTCTCCAGTAAGGGTGATGCATAACAATCCTAAAACCAGTTGAAGATGGGGAAGAGAAGGGGAAAAAAAGGTTATGTATGACTGTTCATCTTTTTAAAACTTCTCTTGACCTAGGATGCTATTGTTTGCAACCATTACTTTTAAAAAATTGAGACTTCGTGAGGCTTGCCAAGGGCAGAGTTCCAATTAAATCCTATTTGTCCGAGGTTGAAGCCGCATGGTATTTCAGAGAAGAATGGTATGGTAAAAGAAAAGAGCTGGCAGTGACTTCTTGTAGCTAACCCAGGTTGAAGTGGAAAAATTATTAACTCTCTTTTATCCTTTTTTTTCAGTGCCCGAAGTGACGAAACCAAGTTTAAGCCAACCAGTGGCTGCCAGCCCAATTGGCAACTCTCCATCGCCACCAGTCAATGGTGGCAACAATGCCAAAAGGGTGGCAGTGCCGAACGGACAACCGCCAAGCGCCGCCCGCTACATGCCTCGGGAGGTGCCGCCGCGATTCCGTTGCCAGCAGGACCACAAAGTGTTACTGAAACGTGGGCAGCCCCCTCCACCATCCTGCATGCTCCTTGGGGGTGGAGCTGGGCCTCCTCCCCCAGCAGCACCAGGAGCAAACCCAAACAACGCACAACCAGTGACAGGAGCACTGCTGCAGAGCGACAGTGGGACTGCAACAGGTGAATAAGAACAGTGACATTATACATAACTTGTATGTGCACACTTGTAAGAAAAGGGAATGCTGAAATGGTGCATAGACACATAGTTTTGGAAAGCAAACTTCTACCGTTCCACTGCGTACATTTTGCTTTTGCTGTTAGCAGCATGGTAGGCAATTTTCACTACTGTCTGGAAGCAGAAAGATATATATATTTTTAAGGATACACATGTTTTAAGCGGTTTGAATTTGGTGCTGTAGTGCTCTGAGGACCACAGCAAGGTAAATACAACATAGGGATAAATAGGTAGCATTTAATAGCTCTCATCGAGCAGTCTTAATATCTCCTAAGGTTTCTTTGATATTCCCTGTGTAATGGTGGGCAGGTTTCAAACTAAGACAGAAGAATCTTAGCTAATTAGTTAAAAAATGAATCAATTAGACTTGGCTGATTTTGATAAAAACATCTGAAAGAGGAATGGGGGGTTGGGAAACCCCCCCCAAAAAACAACACCCCATATTAGGTATAAAATCCTAGCATCATGTCAGCATTAGCATACCTTCACGGTGATAGTCTGACAACACAGATGTTACTGGTAGTGAAACATTCTAAAAATACTCAAGATTTCTTATAAACAGCACTTTTTTTTTTTTATTTTGAATGAAGTGCATTAAGACCAATTCAAAGTATTTTAGATGCCCCTTAAGTTCTATGTAATTATTATGTGTTCAACAGCTATTACTTGGTTTTGAGACTGACCTCAAGTATAATGAATTCTCATGTTTCAGCATTAACTGAATTGCTGAGATTATGTTATATGGTTGTATTTTATTGATTGTGGCAACGTTTATGCCTATGGTTATTTCCTTTAATCTGATGCAAGTCTGGAGCATTGCCAGGAAAGATCTGTGCCCTTCAGACTTGCCTCACCCCATCCAAACACACTTCTGCACCATAACACAGTGTCTGGGCTGGGGAGCTGTCTTGGATTAAAATTAACCCAAGTTGGTGTTTAAAGCTCATTTCAGTCTGGATAATTTCCAGTTCAGCTCACGGGCTGTCAGTAGCAACACGGATGGTAGCACATGGGAGTGGGTGTGGCAGAGGACTGGAAATGAGCAGCCTTTTAAGAGGAAAGTTAGTGCTACACTTAAAATGTTTCAGGAAATTGCTTAAGGAGGTACAGTGTTGCCGTGCTCCTCCTGTCTCTTAAATTCGTTCTGAGATCCTGGCTGTTTACAAATTGGGTGCCAGATTTGGACCTGATTTTGTCAAGCAGCCATGTGCTGTGATGAACTCATCCCCCGCACACATACACAAAAAAAAAAGCACAGGTTGCCAAAGGGGAAAATAACTTAATCCTTCTCATTGTTAAATTCTCCAAGTAGATGTATGTGGTGGTGGTGAAGTCTTCAATTGCCAGTAGCTGATCAGTTTTTTAAAAACTATCGTTTTGCCGCCCTGTAGCAGCACAGCTTCTGTACAAAGCCTGTGAAAAGAAAGGGTGCCAAACAAAACCGAATAACTACACGAAGAGCAGTTATTAATATGAAAGGTCAAGACCTAATTGTTCTTCACATGGGCATTTTCCTACCAGAATTGAAATGCTTCTGTATGATGGCGAAATTCTAATCCCCTGAAAGATGACTGCTGTTTAACAAGTTTACTGCTGTCTAATAGCAGTGCTGTGAGGTAGAGGGTTGTATATCATTTTTCCTGTATGAGTCACATTTAGAATGTGCAAGACATTTTTTGAAAACAAAGCATGAATTCTGTTGGTGAAAATGTTCCAGTCATCATAGTATCCTCCAGGAATCACTGAATGGTCTCTGACAATAAAACTGAATCTTTGTTTCAGGATTCCATTTCAATACTTTCACTTACTTCAGTTCCATATTTTCATCCTTAAAAGTAATTATTAGCCAGTAACTTTATTAGTTGTAGTCACAACAGAAACTCGTTCATCTTCAACACGTTTGTTATTAAGAATGAGTCTGCTTAAGAACCAAGAACCCTTACCAAGTCTTACGAGGACAAAACTGTAGATTGGTAAGACTTTGTTGCCACTGTGCAATTAGCAAGAGGGGGATGTTTTAATAAAATAGTTCATTAAATTGTGTTCAAGTACGCTGTGTTAGGAAACATCCTTATCTTAATGCTATTAGAATTATCTTTGCAGAAATGAAATACGAAATACGTCATTGAAATCACAGAGTCACAGAATTGCAGGGCTTGGAAGGGACCTCTAGAGATGATCGAGTCTAACCCCCATGCCAAAGCAGTTCCCTAGCCCAGGTTGCACAGGTAGGCGTCCAGGTGGGTCTGGAACGTCTTCTTCAGAGAAGGAGATTCCACCACCTCCCTGTGCAGCCTGTGCCAGTGCTCTGTCACTGCACTGTGAAGAAGTTCCCAATCACCTACATAAAGATCTTGCTGTAGGAAGCTTTGCATCTGCAACATTTGTTTGTGAGTGTTTCCTATATTCAAAAAACCCTACAGTTTTTTAATCTTGTCTTTCACTGTCCATCAGTCTAATGAGAAATTTTTTTAATTGAAGAAAGTGAGGAGAGAAAGGTAAGGTTACTTACTGTTCTGAAAGGATAGCTAGATATAAATATCTGTAGAATCACATTGTCTTGCTCTTGTTAAGTTTGCACTTGAAATTAAAATAACAGAATGAGCAGAACGTGCACGGGAACTGCATGATCTTTTGTTCTTGGTGGCCTAGGTGTAATGGATGAAGACAGGCTTCTTCTGTTCATCAGGTTTGAAAGTTTCCATTACCACTAATAGTAATCAGAAATGTTGGTCTTCACTCTTGAATACATAACACGTGTTCAAAATTCAGCCTTTTTAATGTCATTATAACATACTTAGTGTCCAGCATGAGTTTGCAGAAGGGAGAGTTTTCGGTCTTCATTATAGAGAATTTGTGAGCAGTTTTGAGTTCTTTTGTATTAGAAATGCATAGAAAAGTATTCTTTTCAGTGTAGCTTTGGGAAAGAAAACTCTTTGTTTTGTAAGGGTGTAAAGAAACTTCTACTAGCAAAAACAGCTTTAAAAGATATATCTGAAGCTAAAGGATATGCTTCTTCAGCTTTATATTCCTTAGATACTTTTTGTTTTTCATCTTTTACTTTTCCATCTGTCAGAAATATTGATCGCTTTGTTGATTCAGTCATGGAATCGTAGAATATCCTGTAAGTCCAACCCCTGGCTCTACACAGAGTCGCCCAAAAATCAAACCATATGTCTGAAAGTATTGTCCAGACGCTTCTTGAACTCCTTCATGTAGCTGTCAGTCTCCTACTTAACTGTGCAAAATGCATGCATATGAGTGTGCACATATGTATTCTTGTTCTGTATTCAGTACAGTTTTATCTCTGTTTTTGAAAATTATATGACCAGTGCTAGTAGTGACCATACAGGTTCATTATGTGAGTTATAATGATTGTGTTGAACTTGAATCAGCTGGGCTATAAGCATCAGAGAGTGAACAATGAATTCAAATGCCCACAAACTGCTTCTGGGGAATTTCTTGAAATACATTTTTAATCAGTACTTTTGATGGTGTTTCCCAGCCTCGTCTTCTTCCTAAGCAACTTTGTTGCACATGTCTGAGAGAAGGATTGATTTATTAATGGAGTCAATAGTCAGTGGTGTCAGAAATGTGATGTTCAGTGTTTGTAGACAGTATTGAGTATTAATGGCCTTTTGGGTTTTTCTTTATGCCTTTTTTCTTACTAGATTCAACAATTGGAGGTGCTGCTGCTTCAAATTATGCAAATTCCACTTGGGGTCCTGGAGCCTCCTCCAACAGCGGCACCAACGCCAACCCAACTCACATCTGGGACAAGGTGATTGTAGACGGGTCTGACATGGAAGAGTGGCCTTGTATTGCCAGCAAAGATGCTGAGTCTTCTTCCGAAAACACCACCGATAACAACAGTGCCTCGAACCCTGGCTTGGAGAAGAACACTCTGCCAGGAAGCACCACTAATAACAAAGGAAAAGGAAGCCAGTGCCAGTCTGGAAGCGCTGGAAATGAATGTAATCTTGGGGCCTGGAAATCTGATCCCAAGGCTAAATCTGTTCAATCTTCCAACCCTGCTGCCGAGAGTAACAATGGACTAAGTAATTGGAGGAACTTGACTGGACAAGATAGAATTGGTTCTGGTTCTGGCTTCAGCAACTTTAACCCAAATAGCAACCCGTCTGCTTGGCCAGCACTGGTCCAAGAGGGCAATTCTAGGAAAGGGACTTTGGAATCTGATAGTGGTAGCTCCAATGCACAGATTAGCACAGTAGGTCAGACCTCTAGGGAACAGCAGTCAAAGATGGAAAATGCGGGTGTTAACTTTGTCTCTGGCAGAGAACAGGCTCAAATTCATAACACTGATGGACCAAAAAATGGAAACACTAACTCCTTGAACTTAAGTTCACCAAACCCTATGGAGAATAAGGGAATGCCCTTTGAAATGGGCTTGGGGAACCCTTCCAGGAGCACTGACACCCCTTCACAAAGCACTGGAGAAAGAAAGACTGGGAGTGTTGGATCTTGGGGTACAGCTAGGGGGTCTTCTGGAACTGACACAGTCTCTGGACAGAGCAATTCTGGAAACCATGGGAACAATGGAAAGGATAGGGAGGACTCCTGGAAAGGAGCTTCTGTTCAAAAACCTAATGGGTCAAGAAGCGATTCTTGGGATAACAATAACCGGTCTACGGGTGGTGGGTCTTGGAACTTTGGCCCTCAGCATGCAAATGAAAGCAAATGGGGTGAAGGGAACAAATTAACATCTGGGGTCTCTCAGGGAGAATGGAAACAGCTGTCTGGGTCTGATGAACTGAAGATTGGAGAATGGAGTGGTCCAAACCAACCAAATTCTAGCACTGGAGCATGGGACAATCAAAAAGGCCACCCTCTTCCTGAAAACCAAGGCAATTCCCAGGCTCCCTGTTGGGGAAGATCTTCCAGCTCTGCAGGAAGTGAGGTTGGAGGTCAAAGCACTGGAAGCAACCACAAAGCAGGAAGTAGTGACAGTCACAATTCTGGACGCCGATCATATAGGCCAACACATCCTGATTGCCAGGCAGTCTTGCAGACTTTGCTGAGCAGGACTGATTTGGACCCCCGAGTGCTTTCAAACACTGGCTGGGGCCAAACTCAAATTAAGCAAGATACCGTATGGGATATTGAAGAGATGCCACGGCCCGAGGGGAAGTCTGATAAAGGAACTGAGGGGTGGGAGAGCTCTGCCACACAGACAAAGAACTCAGGGGGCTGGGGCGATGTACCCAGCCAAAGCAATCAAATCAAGTCTGGATGGGGTGAGCTCTCAACCCCAACGGAGTGGAAGGACCCCAAAAATACTGGAGGATGGAATGACTATAAGAACCCCAATTCGTCTAATTGGGGAGGGGGAAGACAAGAAGAGAAATCATCATCTTCTTGGAATGACAGCTCTAGTAAGGATCAGGGGTGGGGTGGACGGCAGCCTAATCAAGGATGGTCTTCTGGAAAGAACGGTTGGGGAGAGGAAGTCGACCAAACAAAAAACAGCAACTGGGAAAGTGCGGGAAATAAGCCAGCGTCTGGTTGGGGTGAAGGTGGGCAAAATGAGATTGGAACTTGGGGTAACGGTGCAAATACAGGCTCTGCTTCAAAGGGTGGTTGGGATGATTGTAAAAGAAATTCAACATGGAACGAGACGGGTCGACAGCCCAACTCCTGGAACAAGCAGCAGCAGCAGCAGCAGCAACAGCAGCAGCAGCAGCAGCAGGAGACTTCTGGTTCCTGGGGTCCACCGCCACAAACTCCAAGTAATGGGCGACCTCCAAACCCGAACTGGAACAGCGGACCACAGCCAGCTGCCCCCAAAGACGAGGAGCCTAGTGGCTGGGAAGAACCTTCTCCACAGTCCATCAGTCGGAAAATGGATATCGATGATGGCACTTCAGCGTGGGGAGATCCTAGCAGTTATAACTACAAGAATGTGAACCTGTGGGACAAGAACTCACAAGGAGGACAGGCCCCACGGGAACAGAGCCTGCCTACTCCAATGACAAGCAAATCACAAGCATCAGGTACTCATCTTGTGCTTTCTTCAGCAAATTTCTATTTATGATTGTAACCCTTATGCCTAAGAGATACGCTTGTAGCCTACAACTAATAGCATTATTTCATAATGAAAAAATGTGTCTTGAATGTTTGGTCCTGAATTTAAGTGTCATTAATTTGAATCAAACAGTCCTCTGCTTATTGTGCCTTAGTAACTTCAATCTGAATGCTGGTCAGCTTGCCAGTTAAAAAAAAAAGTGTTAGCTGGCAAGTATTCTAAGGACGGACAAATTCTTACAGAATTTGTATTTAATTACTAGAGAAACAGGGAGAAATTCTGCATTGATTTTGAGTCAAAAACTGTTTGCTTTGAAGCACTGTTAATAGCAGTTGACATTAAGCAAGCACGTGGTTTAGTTTCTTAGCTCAATTTGAGTCTACTGTATAATGACAAATATTTAGCAAAGTATTTTCTTCTTTGAAATAATAATTTAAAAAAATAATCAAGAAAACAACCCTAAGTAGCCTGGAAATGAAGAAGCTGTGTTCTTAGTTATTCTTTGGTACATGAAAACCCTGAATGGTCTGGTGCTTTTAGTTAAAAAATGTTCACCAGATGATAAAATAGCATTAGGTTCATATTTAACCTTATTATTAGTATTATCGTTACGTTCTTTCTTTTCATACCTGAAGGTCAGAGTTCACTGTGAGCAGTTGATGTGAACAGTTTTTAATTCTGTTTCACCCACACTATTGGGACCTCAGGGTCTTCAGCAGACATGATACAATAGATTAATGACATGGTGCTGCACTGCAGTAAATAGTTTGTTGTCTAAATGGTCTGTAATGAAAACTCTTTCTCCTTTGTGCAGTCTGGAGCAAAAGCACTCCACCTGCTCCAGATAATGGTACGTCCGCCTGGGGTGAGCCAAATGAAACCAGTCCCGGGTGGGGTGAAGTAGATGATACAGGAGCATCGACAACAGGCTGGGGGAATGCACCTTCCAACGCCCCGAATGCCATGAAATCTAGTGAGTATAGGACAGAAACTAGTTTATTTGAAGTGGTCCTGGAGACTTCTAGCATTTGGCTTTTTGATATAGGTCACTCGTGAAGGAATTGTGATCTGAGGCCTAGAAGCAATGCTGAATGTGATGTAAGGTTTTGGTGGATGAGTGGTTAAGTGCTTACAAATGTCTGGATGCTTACCTTTAAGGTAATGGAGGTGTTCTTTACCTAAGTGCTTAAAAGGCCAGCTTTGGTTTGTGCCAGTGTTGAGGCACTAGAGCATCTGAGCAAGGAAATACTTTTTTTCTCACATCATCTTTTCTCTGACTGCACACCCATAACTTAAGGTACAAAGTCGTTACTTGGTGAATCACCTTTTCTGATCACATCAAAAGAAAGAATGTGCAGTTTATAGAAACATTTCACAGTAGAGGTGTGTGAAGTGCCTTTGAATGGACTTCTTTGCTGCGTGAGTGTGAAAAACTCATAAACTGACCTTCCCCTTGTGGCCTAACTGAAATGGCTGAACACTTCCTATATATTGCCTGCCTACAGCTGTGCTTCGTCAGGAATGAGATCCTGTTGAACCATTTAAAAAAATATATCACTGAAGTTAGAATCCTACTGTATTGAGTTTGATTTGGGTGGAAGTTATTCCGGATGGAAGCTGTTAGTTGAACTTTTGTTTCACTGTTTTTAAGGAAAATGGAACAAACAGAGCAATTTCCTATTGATACAACATAGCAGCGTTATAGCCAGAGACAGTGACTTTCGGTTGTCAAGTTTCCTTTTGGGAATATCCATAGTACAGGACTGTTTCTCAGCTTCAATGGTTACACTTGGTGGTTATAAGACTTTCCAGTTACAAGTTACTCTTACAGCTTGTAATTGTCTGGGTTGAAATGTTCTGTACGGATTGATTGCTGTTCAGTTATTTTCCTCACACTCAGACAATTAGGCCGTTTATGAAGCAAAACCGGAAAAATCCTTAAAGATTTATTGAAACCTTGATTGGGTGGCTGTAGTACTTCTTGTACCTGTCAGACAAACTTGGCACTTCTCAGGATGCTAGACTTTTTCTAGATGGGTCATCTTCCTTCCTCTGTAAAAAGCCACCTAAGTATGACCAAAACAAGAACCTCTGAGATGCTGATGATCCATTAAAAAAGGTGTGCATTTTTTTTAGTATTTATGGTAGTCTTTGAAGACTACAGGTAGTCACTTGCTTGTCCTAACTAGTCTGCATATGGTGACATAACCAAAGAGCTAAAGTGTAAGTGTTGTGCTTTGTATACAAACTATTTCCAGCTCAGCAAAAGCAAAATACAGGGAGTTTGTATGTGTTAAAGTCACCAGCATTAAGAGCTGGGATCTTCATTCTCCTGTATACTGTGACTGTTCTATCACGTCCTTTCTGATTGGCTCCCAAACAGAACAGAGGAGAAAACTATATTATTCAATGGACTAAGAGAAGATATTTTGTATCCTGGGTAAGCTGGAAGAGGAAATTGGGACAAAAAGCCTGCAAAGGGTGTAATTCATGGTTGAAAGTAAAGAGGAAATAAAGGCTAGCACCAATTGGACAAGAAAATGACAGTTTAGAGCCAAAGAAGGAAGTGGGAGATGAGTCCAAAAAAACAACTAACCAACCCCAAGACAACCAAACAAGCAGAAAAGGTTGTGAAAATAAGTTTCCTGTATGTATTATGAGGAAGAGGTAGGACAGGAGAGAACCATATTAAAAACGTAAAGCTTAGCATAGGAAAGCTGCTTGAAGGAAATAAACGTGAGGCAGAATAAAAGTTACCACTTGGAAGAGTGTTCGGTTTTACTTTTCAGAGAATATTCTGTTCTTAACTTGGGATAGATAAGGTCAGGATAGAACTTGTGCCATTACTGCTAGTGAAAGCTATTGGTGTAATATCGCATTCCTCTGCAATGCTGGCAAATAGCAGTGCTCATTCACAGTACCATCAACTCCAGTGACAGGAGTCTGTGCAGTTGCTGTGAAGGTTTCAGCTTAACTGAAATCGTGTGAGTGTCCATACGATAGTGTCTTACGGAATGTGTTTTTGTTTGGTGTGTTATTTAAATTATAATGGATCTACATAAAAACTAAAAGATGTTGAGAAGTCACTTAGTTTAAAGTCTCTGTTGTGTTGATTTGCTCCGTTATATTATGTATTCTGTGATGGCTTTTGATGGAAAGAAGGGGTTTGAGTAGGACCTCAAATATTCTAAGCACAATATGGGATTGATGATGTTTTTCCCAGTGGCATCGTTATATCCAGTTGTCCAGCAAACAAGTACTGTTGGCTATTTGTGTGAGCGTGATTGATGTGATCCCCATTTTGCATTTGGTGAATGGAGGCACGAAGATTTTGAAAAAACTGACTTTAATTTGGAAATCTTTATCTGGATAACTAAGGATGGGAGGTTTTGTGTTTACCTGGCTTTGTGTAACTCCACATAGCATCTCACTTAGACTGTATTGTGGTATAGCTCCATCGGGCCACAAGTTGCACATCTAGAAACTTAAGCGTAGGTCATTGCCTGTTTGTTAAAAAAAAAAAGTATAGTTTCACCAGCATTGCATAGTTCTCTGACAGGAGTAATTTCTTGTAACGTTTGTAACTTCATAATTTTGTTCCTACCTTGAAAGCTTCCTTTTCTTATTGAAGCCGTTTGTGCCTTCTCACTCAGCATATGAAGAAAATAAAGCAGGAATCCTGCTGACATGTCCTCTTGATAGCACTCTCCATATGCGTGTTCAGGTGTCTCAGACCCCAGAGCTGTCAATGCAGAAAATTCTCTATGGTCATATAGTTAAAACCAGGATCACAGTACTATATTTAAACGCTGTGGCTGGAAATAAGTTAAAGCCTGCAGCCTTTTCTGTGTAAGTAGCATGATTAAAGGATCAAGAGGCAGATTTTTATGTTTGGACAGTATGGCACCTTAGCAGGCCTGAGTTTTGGTGCAAGAGTGTATGTTGAAAGGTTAAGTTTCCTGTTCAGTTGTTATTTATGGTGAAGTTTAGGGTAGCTCTTAAATTGCCATGAAAAGCTGCTGTACTTATCTTCAGTGTGAGGCAGAGTTCCCCTTGATAGATTAATTACATTTCCTGACTGCTATTTATATTGTGATTTCCTGCTACATTCTTATTCCTCATTTTCATTCTCAAACCTCAGACAATATAAGGATTAGTGAAAAGGGGTGGTGGTGGAGTTCCTCTCTAAAGGAGATGAGTGCTCAGGGAACAAATGCACAGAACTAGGAGTTGCAGTAAGAAGGAGAATGGTTGCTCAATGGACAGAATAAAGATTTGGGTTCTTGTTGGCTTGTTAGTAGACTTAAAATTCTAAGTTTCCTGACAGTTGTTACTGTAGGGTAACAACAAAAGAAGAAGGCAACGGGGACAAGAAGCCCTCAGTGTGAGTTAGTGTGGTGGAATGGTTGTAACTTTCTGGTAATTACATTTCTGTTTAAACTGTACTGCTTAATGAGTCTTAAGTGCCACTGTGAAGACTAGAAATCAAAGAGATTTTTTGGAGATTAAACTTGCTTTGGTGTTGCATATATCAGAGCACAATGAGACATCCTTTCCTTCACATTCTGCTTAGTTGTTGCTCTTCTGTTTTCTTCATTTCTGTGTTCTGTGAAAGGGTTCAGTGTGGTGGAAATGTGGTACAGTTTTGAAGGAGGAGGGGGAAATAATTCACAAACCACCTGAGCCAGAATCCTCAGCGTCCTTTGAATTTTTTTCTTTGGTGTCCATGGAGTCTTTCACTTACATGAGAAAGTAGTGGCTTGCTTTATTAAAGCATCCAAATGCTGTAGTTGCAGGAGAGGAGTTTGCAATCATTATTTCTTTTAAAGATTTAATGTCACTTGAAAATTATTGCAAAATATGACATGCTAGCTTACCACCAGATCTCTTGGATTGTGAGGTTCATACACAAGTTATACAGCTGTTGGAGTGAATACACTTTCTGACTTCTTGTGGTTCTGATAACTTCAGCTAATGTTGCAGTATCGTGGCCTTGTTTTTGAGCTTTTCTTTCTTCTTCTCAAGGTTCTAAATCTATGCAAGATGGCTGGGGAGAGAGTGATGGGCCAGTGACAGGCACGCGTCATTCCAGCTGGGAAGAGGAGGAGGAGGGAGGAGTCTGGAACACAGCAGGCTCTCAGGGAAGCAGTTCCTCCCACAACTCAACAAGCTGGGGGCAAGGAGGAAAGAAAACACAAATGAAGGTAAAACACTCAAATGATTCATAACTACTGTGTAGTCTGAAAGCAGAATGACTGATGTGTTAGAGCATTTCTAATAGTTACTCTGCTAAAAGGTGTTAGGAATTCAGCTAGAAAGGTGCCTGGTAGAGCAGCATAAAAAAATGTGAGGTTTTTGGATTTGTTTTAATGTCGTACATCTGATGTGACTAATAGGTCTGCCAAAAAGTGTCATGTTCTCTTGGCATGAAGGCTGCAGAGCCACTGCTAAATGAAACTGAGCAGTAAGTATCTCAGGGCTACTGCTCTTCTGTTGTTGGCACATCTGTTAAACTGCTGCTGTTCTGCTTGCACAGCCTTCTGGAGTTCAGAATCCACAGTCCCTTTGGCACATGCACTCCAGTTTCTATTGACTGTTGGATTTGTGTCTGACTTGTGTTTGTTATTGTTAAATTTCAGCCTTGAGCAGGATCTGGGCTGCAGTCCTAAATGAATTGCTTTCTAAGGCGTGCATACATGTGAAAGTTCTTTATAACAATAACATTTGATACTGTATTAATATCAGAAGGATTGAGCTTTGTCTACGTCTAAGCAGACATTCAGGGTAGATTTAAAAGGTGAGAGCAGAGCAATTTCCAAGGACAGGGAAATACTGTAGTGACATGGTTCGGAGTTTTACAATTTCTATTTGCAATAATTGTTCTCACAATTTTTTTTCTCGCTGAAAGCTCTTAGATGCACCACCAAAGGAGCTGCGTATTTTTGTGGGGGTTTTTTAATCAATGTCATTTCTGTGTTCAGTTTTGACTTTGATTTCCTGCACATTGCTGTAAGGCCAGACTGAGAGCCAGGTCAGCACAGTGCCCATGAAAGAGAACCCATACTGATGGGAGGAAAGCTAAGGAAAGATTTTTGTTTGTCATGGATTAAAAAATATATTAAACTGAGAAAAAAAATTTGCAAAGTTTTCTGGGTACTAAAAAGAAACTGAAGGTGCAGTAATGATTCTACACAGCAAGTATTCACCCACTTCAGTATACACAGAATGTGCAATTCTGTGAAGAAAAGTATTTCATAAACATTTTCAACTGTGCAAAAAAATGTAAACTAGTTTGTTACAGAGATAAATTTCTCAGATATTAGGATTTTCTTTCAACATTTCGTATCGCGGGGATAAAACAGAATTTAAGAAATGGAAAAGATGCTTAAAAATACTTTTTTTTTTTCTTGTTTCTTTTCAGTGCTCATTAAAAGGAGGAAATAGTGATTCGTGGATGAACCCTATATCCAAACAGTTTTCAAATATGGGCTTGCTAGTAAGTGAATTTTTATAAATATAAAATCCAACTCTGTAAAAAAAGACAACTCTGTTTTAAATTATTGAGATAACAGTTCATTTTAAAGTGTGTGACTTCTCATCTGCGTTTATTTTTGTAGGCATGTTGCTCTTAAATCTGTAGTAGCTGGGTATTCAGAACTTCTTTCTACTAAGAATGGTTTCTCAAACAAACAAACAACAAAAAAAAAACAACAAAAAAACATCCACAAACTTCAACTCTTTAAAAGCTACTTTATGATAGCTGTAATTGGCACTCAAGATAGAGGCCTCAGCTTATGGCTATATCATCAGACATCTGTGATTTATCCAGGGCTGAATCTCAGTCAGAGAAGTAGAGTTACAGCTCTGTGTCTTAATTATTTTGACTAAATATTGTGCAGCAGGGTTTCTGACATGGTTCATTTGTCAAATGTATTACATAATACTGCACCAACTGTAATACTGTGATCCAGAAGTAATAATACTTGCTAGTAAAAGATCATGATGTAGAGATTCTGTGAGATGCCAGGGCTGCACAAACTGTCGCTAACAGGACTAGGATTAGTTTGTAAACTTTTGGATTCAAGACTCAATTTGAGTCTGCTAGACTGTAGATGCTTCTGAAAGCTGTGGGAACACACTGTCCCATACTGCCAACTGAAGAGTAACTTGGCAGTGCATTTCAAGACTTGATGACTTGACGGGTCATGAGGATGAGCTATCATTTTGGCCGCTATTTTCAGTGTTTCTTCGCTTGACCACTGGAACATGAGGACAGAGGTTCATTTCACAGAGCAGCTGTCTGTCCATCTTTCTCTGTCTGTTGCATGTGTTGTGTGTCTGGTTTCATTTCTGTAAACTCACCACATATGGAGTTGAGGAGCTGGGGTGAGGTGTGCCCAGACTGAAATCGGGAATTTTTGTGTTAAATTTTAGTTTATAATGAAACTTCAAGTGGTACAAAGATTTCTCAGTGTTTCAAAGAAGTCAGAACTGATTTTTTTTTTCTTCCAGAGTCAAACTGAGGACCTTCCAGGCAATAAGATGGACTTGTCTGTAGGTGCGTATCATTTAATTTAAATGCATTTGAAATATGAGACCATGTGCAGTATTTTCATGTGGATTATATGCTCAGCTTTGGAAAGGTTTGATCCTTACTTTTTAGTGCTCCTCATGAAAGAGGGACACAGTGATAGATGCCATCTGGCATCTTGGCTGTCAGCTTTGAATACTTACACTGGGATGTATACCTGTACAGAACAGAACTGTAACTCTGGGAATGGACATCCTGTAAGACTGTATAGATATATACGGTTCATATTCATTGGTAGTGTCAAGAAGGTCACTCTTGTCAGTAGGACATCCCAATTAGCAAAGCTCCCTGGCGGTGATGCAAGTTAAAAGACCATCTGTTGATGATTTCTTCAGTTGCTTTCCTCAGGTTATCGTGAGTTACTTGGTCAGTAGAACTAGATTTTTCCCTGTAGATAACCTCACCGCAAATCCTGCACAGCTTAAGTGGAGTGGAACGTGGGGAAAACATGAACCTACATGAGAAGTTGAATTAACCGCTTGGATTAACTGTTATTTAATCCTGTTTAATCACCTTGGAATTTGCCATGATTTTTTTCTTTGGCAAACTGTCTGCAGAGTAAACGGTCAGAATTTTTTTGTTCTTGAAATCAGATTTGGTTTTTCCGTTCTGTTTTTCACCAGATTGCTTCTGCATAGTTGCTGACGTTGTACTGCGGTAGAAATACCACATATTTCTAAACTCTTCTGCCATTTGAGCTGATTGTTTTGCTGCAAGATTCTAGAAGTGTATATTAAAAGAGGTGATCCAATTTGAGTGTTTCTTTTTTACTGAGTCTTCTGAAGATTCAGTAAAGATAAAAACATGCACAGCACAGTCTTAGGTACTTAGAAACAGGAAGGAGGTCTCCTTCCTGTGTTTTTGATTGTTCAGAATCTGCGGAAGCAGGAAGGTTGCCTTCTGTCCTTGCTTTACAAAGGCAGGCCTAGTCCATTTAAAGTCAGATGAATGAAGAAGTTCAGTTTTGTGTATGTGGGTAAGTGGCAGTGCAGTGGTAAAACATCTGGTCTGATGCTGACTCTCTTTGCACCAGTGCTGTCATTGGCATCTGCCACAGTTGTAAGCATCACATCTAGTAATGGAGCTGGGATTTTCTCAACTGAAAAGAGTTCATTTCTTGAAGTATGCTGTAATCTTCATTGGTAGTGAATTTGTAGAGTTGCAGTAGTCAAAGCATACAGTTAGTATCAGCTCCAGTTTTAGCATTTTTTAGCTTAAAAAATACTGCATCCTTAAAATTTACATCTTTCTGCTGCATCACTGCATATGGAGGATGACGGGCAGGTTTTTTTCCCACAAATTCTTTCTTCCTGTTAACAGTTAAGGACCCCTTATCTTTCATAGTAATATGTAGTTACGGGGAAAATAACAGAAGTTTTTCTCTCTCTGCTTTGGTCTCTGCATTCAGACTCTGCTTGTGTCACATTTCTCTTAAGTAGCCTGGCTTATGCTGATTATAGTTATTTTAATCTCCAGATTAAGCCTTTGATTCTTTGAAACTTTCTGCTCTCAGAGATCTTAAAGACCATCAAACCTTGTGAGGAAGTGTTAGACACTCAGAATACCCTGTGAAAATACTGCAGAAAGGTTGCATTATCTTGATATGTTGCACTTTTGTTCTTTAACATGCTCATTAATGGGACCTCTTTGATCCTAGAAATACATGTTTATTGTAGTTTGCATTCCATATCAAAGAGTAAGAATGTAACTGAGACCGTCCTGCAGCTTTTATGTTACTTTATTCTCTGCGTAGAAGTTTTGATCTTTTTGCTTATGTCTGTTGCTTGTGAAAAGTGTAAGCTGTTTACTCAGCCTATATGTATGTCTAAACCTCAAAAGTTGGACTTAGTTATCAGTTATCAGGTGATCTTGTTCCTCAACTGGATTTTGGACACATTTGCAACAGGCCAGGCCTTAGAAGCCAGACAGTTACACCTTCCTGTTTTCCAAGTTTGTGGATTGAACTCCATTAAATTTATGCTTGGAGACCACATGTATTAAAGATTAAATAGGCTTTTGTAGGCATCTTTTGTTGGCTCTGATCATCGTGCATCTTAAATTAGGTCCAGTTGTCATAGTAATTGCCATAGTAATTCCCTACTATGAGGTTCTCAGTCTTGCTTGAAAAATATTGTTACTTTGGTTGCAACATTTTGGTGCTGTACTGACCAAGAGAGGAAAGAGATGAGTCAGTAATGCCTGAGGGCAGATTTACTTCTGTATTTGTTTATTATCGGATCTGTTCAGCAGATAGCTTGTTGAACTTTGGAAATAGGAAATAGGATGCAGCTTTTATCTACTGGCGAAAGTCCTGAGATGGTGAGGTTTGATACTACAGTAAGTAGTTGTCAGAGCCACTTAATATTATAGTTTTGTATTCTGTTTGACAGCTGCTTTTTGTCTCTTTCCTTTAATATATTAGCTGCAACTTCTGCAGGTCACAGAATTCTCAAATCATTTGTAAAAAACTGGGAAATGAATTCCATTTCTGTTGATTCAAATGCATTCTATACTGTAGTCTATTGTAAATACAAAACAAAGCTGTAACTAGATATGTTATTGAGTGTAACAAATCAGTATGGTTGCAGATTTGTCTTGGGTGTTCTGACTTAATGGCAAAAGTATAAAACCAGTATCTTTCAAATATTTAGTTTTTGTGGTCAATTGCAAAAAATATTTCAAATGGTTTTTTTGGTTTTTTTTTCAGTATTACTTTTACCACACTGATTATACATTTTTTTTTTACCACACTGATTCTCGTATATGTATTTAGAGGTAATTTCTTTTTTCCTTTAAGCTGTGTGCACATTGGGAATAAGGGAAATACACTTAATAGCTTTTTTCCTCCATCATGAAAGTGGTCTTTCAAGCTCTTGTTTTCACAGTGTCAAATAGAGGTGTTAGTAGTGGGGAGAAAAAATCTGATGAAGAAGTGCCTTCTTTTATGGAGGTGATTGAACTGTTCTGTATGTAGAGGATTTGAGTTTTTGCTCGTGCATAAGTGTTTTTGCTAACTGCAGAGGTGGTAGGTCACTGTCTTTGTGATAAATGATGTTGAAGCCATCTGAGAAGATGAAACTGGATCAGTTCTCAAGGCTGTACCAAAAAGAGAAGCCCATGTAGTTAGTGGTTGATTTCATAGATCCTTGGCAGTAGCAGGCCTATAAACATGAACAGTTTGCAGTAGGACATTAACAGTGGTACTGCCTTTGAAGATCTTTTTTGAGAAGGTAAGGATTTTCAGTCATTAGTTGTCTGCTGTGTATAATAAAGACTTCAGTGTTAGTGATAGGATGGCATATCCATCACCAGCTTCCTTTATTGAAAGTCATAAGTTTTGGTTAAGTACAGTGACAGGCATTTTGAACTATTCTTGTAAAGGCCATCTGTTGTAATAAACACAATTATTTAAAACTGAAAATCCAAATAAAGCTTGGTTCTACCATGTTGTTTATATTTTAAAATTAAGATGTTTTCCATCTACTGCAGCATAACACTGTTCGTCTGATACAAGTGCCAAATATGACAGCAATAATTGTTCTTTGACTGCTGTTGTACGTAAAGCAGACAGCTTCCTTTGGTCAGGACTTGGCTGATGATACGCTTATGAAGAAAGATGTCTTGTCCACTGCATGTAGTAGTGTCCTCATCTGTTATTAAAATCTCTTTCTCATGCTTCACTGGATTACTCAGTAAACAATGTCAGGAGATTTGAAGAGGTTGTTTGAAAAGTGCCTCTTTCCAGCTGTATAGTTGCTACATACAGGCTGAGAGAGTTTGATTCTTTGGTGCAGGACCAGAAGGTGGTTGTTCTAGGGTAAAGTTCACATTGCTGCCGGAGAATTGTGACCAAATTATTCATACCTGTATATAAATCGCAAGAAATGCTTTGAATTAAATGCCCTGAATTCGTTTGTTCAGCCTTAAAAATTAAACTTCCTCTTTTTTGTTGTTGTTGTTTTTGTTTGTTTTTTGTTTTTTCAGCATCCATAATTGTTTGTTATATCGAATTGTAAGATAAATCTTGATTGATACAAGAGGTATACAAGACCACTGTGATCTTAAAGATTTTTTCTTTGGCTTTGAACCTGCTGCCATGAAAGACAGTGGGCATGATTGGCACTAATTTTGCCTTCTTTCCTCTTTTCTACAGGTGGTCTCCCAGATAAGAAGTTCGAGGTAGATAAACGAGCCATGAATCTCGGGGATTTTAATGACATAATGAGAAAGGATCGATCTGGGTTCCGTCCACCTAATTCCAAAGACATGGGAACCACAGATAGTGGGCCTTATTTTGAGAAGGTGAGAGAAATATCTTTAGATAAATTAAAATCAATCTCTGTAATTGAGATAGTAGCTTTATTCCTGCTCCTCTGGAAGTGCTAAAAATCCAATCACCATGGATGAACGCAACAATAAAAGGTGTGAGGGAGTTATGTTTGTAGAATGAATGCGTTTATAAAACAGAGGAGTCAGGTATGTACAGACAAGCTAAATTATCTAGGTAGAAAAATGCTTGTTATTGTAGAACACACTTTTTTTCAAGTGATCAGAAAGGATTTCTTTTGTTTTTCTTGGAAGGGTAAATGGCTGGTAGTAATGAAATTCATTACAGGTTTCATCACAACGATTCTTTTGGTTACACTACCATCATCAGCTGTAAAAAGATTGGTTCTAGATCTAAGTAAACATAAGTAATCACAGTCTTCCAAATTTTTTTCTGCGTTCATGTCTGCGATGTATTGGAAATACCCTTTCTAAACTCTGCAGCCCTTTTTGCTATATGTTCGTGTGCTGTGAGCTTCTGTATGACATCTGTTTCTCTGTGACATCTGTTGTATGTTATGTTAGCATTTCTTTCATATTCTTGCCTATTTTGAGTAGAAGCTTTCACTGTTGTTATCAAATATTAACTGCTGCACATTATGAATTGGAGATTGTACAACAGATTCAGAATGTTCGGTTTTGTTTTTTTTTAATATAATTTATCGTTATGTAAAGTGGGAAAAATTGTTGAAAAATTCTGCAGGTGTATTAATGTCTGAATTTTTTTTATAACTCCTCCATTTTGGTGTAACAGGCCAAAAACAGTTTTGTCAACTCCCTCTGGTGGCCCATTTAATAAATACCACTAGCAGACCTAATGCTTTCCCAACATAAATTATGTTAATAGGTGTGTGCTAATATTAGGAATTAACTGACGATTTTGTTTGTTTCTTTAGTGGTAATAGCCACTGGCAGAAACGAACCTTATTAGTGCAACAGGCTTCTCAAAATGTTTTTGTTAAAAGAAAAGTAGGGATTTATTGACCATCTCCTTGGACCAAAATCATAATTGTTAAGTGATCGTTTTGAGTCGGAACTTTTGTCCGTGTAATTGCTATTACAAATTAACTTTGCTTCTTCCTAGTCACTCACCGTCCCTCTTTTTCTCCTCTTGCATTCTGTTGCTTCACTAACCAACTCCTGCTGTTGGCTTCAGCTGACTTTGCCTTTCTCCAATCAAGATGGGTGCCTTGGGGATGAGGCTCCCTGCTCTCCCTTCTCCCCTTCTCCCAGCTACAAGCTGTCTCCCTCTGGTTCCACACTATCCAACGTCGGCCTTGGAGCAATCGGCTCAGGGCTCAGTCCCCAAAACTACGCTGCTAGACAAGTAAGCAGGCCACCTTATAAGATGCGTTGTTAATATGGCTGCAACCTGGGCTTAATCCTGGTTAGTTGGTTGCTTGCATTTGTTTTCCTATCAAATAAATAAATAATGGAAATTTCAGTTATATCAAACCATCCACTTTGGTTTTTGCTGTCAAAATGTATCCTTTCTGGTTTTACTGGCCTCTTACTGAATCACAGTGACTTTTCAGAAGTCATGAAGTTAGTTAGTGAAGAACTGTACATCGATGTTTTAAAATCAAGTTAGAGGCTGATTATTTGTCCCACCAGCCCCCAACACTGAGTTTTTCCAGACTACCCAATAGCCTCGTGTAAAAATATGCCTTTAAAAATTTTGCAGTCCTTTTGCTTAGTGCCTCTTCCTTCCTGCCTTCCCTACAGACCATGGAAAGGACTGATTTTAGCAGTCTTCAAAAATGGTTGAAGTAACAGTGGTTTTGTTCTGTACATGGAAGAATAGCAGGGAAGAAATTGAGTAGTTGACTGTAGTTGGAATATTTCCTTGCTATTGTGTTTTGCATTCTACAAGCATTGCAGGAATGCTAGGAAAGTAAAGAATAGAACTGAGTATTACAACTGGATTATCTTGTATAGTCATGTGCCCGACATAATGGTGTTCCTGTGTGTTGTCTCTCTGTTTCTATGTGATGCAGTGTTGAACATTAGATTAAATCCAGAATTTGTAGGCATGGTCTCGAATTCAGTGTACAGAACTCCACTGAGCTTTAGAGAAAGCGGAAAGTGTAGCTGCAGCTTCAAGCTTCTCAAAAGTATTAATATGCTGTTGATCCCAGTGAGTTCTTTCCAGAGCAATCTCTTCTGTCTCTTGGGATTTATTTTTTCTATTTTCTGCCTATCCTCCAGCTGCATGCTCAGTATGATGCCCTGAGCTGCTTCTGAAAGAGATGTGTTGAGAAGATGCAGTGTAGGTGAATGAGGCGATCCACAATGCTGCCAGTACTGAAGTAGAATGAGAGACTTGTGCTTTAGCAGAAGGATAATGGAGAAGGGAGGCAAAGTTTATGAAATTCTTGCATATGAGGTTAGGAAGGGTTTTGGAGAAGACCTGCAAGATTATGGATTTAAAGAAAGATGAACTTACGTTGAATAGAGTGATGTTGGTGTGGAGAGGGGGAACAAAATGATGGTTGAGGGATAAAAAAGAAGTGCTGTTTAGAAGCCATAGTATATGACAGAAGCAGGTATGGATCAAGGGATCCTTGCATACAGTGGAAAAGGAGAGTTGCTGAAGGCCTTGGAAAGGAAAGGACAGGATCATGGCATGTAAGGACCTCTTAGAGTATGAGAGAGAAGTGCATTGACTTCAGTTTTTAGAAGCAACAGTGCACAGCTGCACACATCAGAGACTGTAACATCTCCTGCAGCTTTTTGTTGAAAGATGTTAGAAAATGACAGTCTGCTCAGAGTCTGAAATAACAGAACATAATCACAAATTCTCTTTGGACTTTTTTTTGTGCAGTAGGATTTACTACTACAGAAGTTCCTTTAAAAAAAAAAAATAAGGAAACAGTTATTAAAATGTCAAAAGAAACAGCAAGTGTTCTTTTTACTTAAGAAAAACATCATGAGGAGAAAAAATATTTTTTTTCATATTTGAAAGTTTACCTACTCTTTAATTTAATGAGGGGGGAAAAAAAGGAAAAAGAACCTCAATCCAGGATGCTGAATATTTCACATCACAAAGAGATTTTTCATGAAAATTTTGAATTCTAATTTGTTAATGGAAAGTCTGCAGTGAAAGTAACAGATTTCAGTGACAAACCTAGCACAACAAAGTACCTCATTTTCTGAAAACAGTGGCCAAAAATTCTCACTGACAGTCTTGCCATACTTTTAAGCTAGTGGAATGTTTTTTGAGCATGTTGTTTGTATTTGGTTTCTGTTTCCCAACATGTAATATGTAAAATGTAAAACACAGACTTAGTCATGTGCTTTGACATACATGAACATGACTCTTCTATGTACAGGAGAAAGAGCCTGCATCTTGAAAATGTAGTACAGCTGTCTTACTGCAGGTGAAATGTTACTGTTTGAGGGCAAACGTTTCAGTAATTCAAACAATACTCTGTCTGAGTCAGTACTTGCCTCATTATTTATAAATAGCTAGTAGCATAGAAACCCATTATTCTGAAGAATTCTTCTCACTACTGCTTTAATTTTATAGGGTGGCAATCATGGTTTGTTTGGAAACAGCACAGCACAATCGAGGGGCATGCACACACCAGTGCAGCCACTAAATCCTTCCCCCAATATCCGGGCGCAAGTGCCTCCCCAATTTCTTTCTCCCCAGGTAAGGAATTTAAAGTAACTGGTTACTTGTAAAGAAAAAAAAAAAAAAAAGAAAGCAAAGGAGCAAGCTACAGCCTTCAGCACACGTCATTGAGGAGACTGTCATAGTCTTGACTTGATGTTAAGAAATAGAGAACATAGATAAAATTTTAACCACTTTCAACTGTGGATTTTACATTCATTGAGAGATGAAATTCTGCAGAGAAATTACCCTGCTGTCATTCCAAGGCAGTTGTTTGTGAGTGCTCTCTGCCAATATTTTAAAACTTCAGGGTGAGTTCAGAAATCCTGTGTCTTACATAGGGTTTTGCAAAGTATTTAAAAATAAAACTCAAGTGAAAGATGAACATTTTTCTGGTGTGACAAACTGCTGATTTTTTTTCAGTTTTGTCTCAAGTTTTGTGTTTCAGTTACATTGCAGAACTTCTAAGACTTCAGGCCCTCCAGCTGCACAAGTTTACTTTTTCTTTGCACTTCAGGAATACTTTTGGAGATTGAGTACCTGTGTAACTCAAATAATAAGGGAAAAATAGGGGGATTCTTCTCCACCTACTCCTGTCTTTTACTATAGCTCATTCAGCATACACAGAAATTAACTCTTTCTGTGAGGCACTGTTTCTTCGCTACAGTGACTGCCTGAATGCCTTTCTTTTTCCTTGTCAAGCAGTACATTTTTTATGTGATAATACAGTACTGTGATTACTGGTTGGCTGCATATATATCAGGATTTTATTCTAGTGTAGTCTCTAGCAACTAATTGGTCGGGGGAGGAACCTTTGTGCGTGTGTGTGTGTCTGCATCTGCACGTGTAATATTGTATACTGTCGATCAAGTGAGATTCACTCTGCTCGAGCCATAGACTGTGCATGTTTAAATGTGATGTGTTAAGAAATCTGTAATGTCCTTCCTAGAACACCATTTAAGATTGGTGTCCTGTCTATTCCTCTATAGAGATACCTTCATTTCATTATTTTATCTTGTAGTAATGTATTTCTTGAGGATATCTAATTGGTTTTCATGCAGGTTTCAGCCTCCATGCTCAAACAGTTCCCCAACAGTGGCTTGAATCCAGGTCTTTTCAATGTGGGGCCCCAGCTTTCTCCGCAACAGCTTGCCATGCTGAGCCAGCTTCCACAGATTCCCCAGTTTCAATTAGTAAGTAGCTAGTTTCCTGTGGAACAGACTGTTTGCAAATTGTCTACTGTTTTCTTTTTTGTCAGTTCTGATTCTTTTTTGTTCTACTGATCCTGTGTGGTTTTGTTTGTTTGTTTGGGGATTTTTTTTGTCCAAGTATTCCCTGCTTGTTGTACATGAAAATACAGCCCTCTTAGAGGCCAGCAGATATCTAAACACCCTCATGTAGTTCTTTTGTATGCTGTTATGGGTTGGTAATGATTCTTAGCCATGTCCTGGTATATTGAAAGCAGTTGGCTGGTTTTTAATGTAATTTTCTTCAGACTTGTAGTCTCAGTGATGGCAATAAAGCAAGTATTAGTGATGATCTTGCATGATTTAAAGTTCGAAACAATTAAAGGAGGTAGTATTTTTCTAAAGCTTCTGTCGATAGTTTTATTTCATTGTGAGGGATAAGGAATGGTTCACCTCTGCCTAAGTTCTGAGTAAAGCATTGGCTGGTGATCAGCTCCTGGCAGTTAGAATTTCCTTGAAGAACTTGGAATTTTCACCCCTCCCACTTCTCTCGCAGGCATGTCAGCTCCTCCTTCAGCAGCAGCAGCAGCAGCAGCAGCAGCTCTTACAAAGCCAGAGGAAGTTATCTCAAGCTGTGCGACAACAGCAGGAACAACAGGTGGGGCACTGTTCCTGTCAATCACGTGAAAGTATAAAGTGTGCTAACACTGTACTTGTCAGAATATAGGCCTTTGAATCTCATCAGATTGTTTCTTCAGTATCATCCCTATTTATTTGTTTATTGTTTGTAGATTGCTCGTATGGTGAGTGCCCTCCAGCAGCAGCAGCAGAGGCAGCCTGGCATGAAGCATTCACCATCCCACCCTGTTGGGCCTAAGCCGCATATAGACAGCATGGTACCCAATCCTTTGAATGTGGGTCTTTCAGATTTACAGACCAAAGGACAAATACCTGGATACGGTTCAGGTAAGTACTCCCATGAAATGAGCAATCTGTATGTGATCAATAGAGCAAAGGTTACAAGAAATGTGAGCTCTTGATAAAACTGTGCATTTTTTATTATACAAAACCTCATATCACAGTGTACCTTAAGTGGTGTGCCGACTTAACAGGCTTATTGGAATGTTGCTTTTCAATCATTTCATTTGTTAATACTTGAATTTTACCCTATTGAGGTAAGCAGGGCCTCCCTGTTTGAGAATGTTCAAATGAAAAACAGCAAATGATAATGGTCTTTGGTTTTGTTTCACAGGCTTTGGCTCAAGTGGCATGGATTATGGCATGGTGGGAGGGAAAGAAGCTGGAACAGAATCCCGCTTTAAACAGTGGACTATGATGGAAGGGCTGCCCTCTGTGGCTTCACAAGATGCCAATATGCACAAAAATGGTGAGAGGATTGGATGTTTTGGGAGTGCTCTTGCAGTATAATCTCACTAGTGATGAAGTAGCTGAGGTGTAGCTCTTCCAGCTAGTTAACATCTAACCTCATTACTATGCATCTTTGGTTTTAGCATTCCATATTCTCATAAAGACCCCTGCCTTTCCAGAGTGTAAGCATATCTTTTTATCGCTTCAGGTGCAATAGTGCCCCCTGGAAAGGCTCGTGGAGGATCGCCCTACAACCAGTTTGACATAATTCAGGGCGACCCACTAGGTGGCCATGCAGGCCCTGCTGGTGATAGTTGGTTACCTGCCAAATCTCCGCCGACGAACAAGATCGGAAGCAAATCCAGCAACGCCAGCTGGCCTCCAGGTATTACATGAGGGCAGGGATTATGTCCCACCTTTATAATAGCTGTGCCGGGACCTTTCCTCAACAACCACTGCAGGGAAAGTACTTGGTTAGCTAAATATGAGCTAATTGATGAATTGTTTGATTAGTATTTTGTTTTTATTAGTTGAACCCTTGTAGTTCTGTGACTTTACACTTAACGGAAAATTTTATCTGAACATTTGTCCATAAAATACATAATACCGGCTTCCTCCTTTTATATTCATTCCTTACTTGTGTTGTATTAGGCTAACACAGGATTTAAAAATTCTAATGGATCATATGGAATCAGAATGTAGAAGATACAAAAGCTACTTTTCTGTGGTGATGGGAAAAGCTTTTCCCTCTCCTGACCTTTTTTATTTTGACAGTACACAAACTTTTCAGGAATTATTTATAAATATGATCCACAGTGGAGCACAAGGCTTCTTTTGCCAGCAGTATTGGTGTAAAATGCATATACTGTGCTATTTTTTGTGGCTCGTGCTCGTTTGTGTTGTGCAAGGGGTAGAAGAGTGTCAGCATATTCCAGTACTCTTCAGCAGTCTTTTGGATTGAGTGGAAGTTTTCTTTCTGATTTACAGGCACTAGCATATTCTTTAAGTCTTGTAGAGTTTCACTGGCAGAATTTTCTGTCCACCAGAAAAGTCAAGAAAGAAAAGTATGTCTTTGTTTAAACACATAATTATGTATATAGAAGTGTCATTAAACTAGAGTGGTACCCTTGTGGTTATATGAATCAGTCACCAGTACTGTTCAGCAAGTAGCATGATGCGTTGATTTTTCTGTGCCTGGAAGATTCCAAGTAAACATTCCTTGCTGCTAATCCTTTGTTGTGTACCCACTCAAGCACAGAGAAGTAAAGGTACAGGTACATCTCTTGGGTAAACCAGTAGTACAGGCCTTACATTACAAAGCCTGGAAATCTGTGCTACAGATGCAGAACAGCAGGAAGCTTACAAAAAGTAGTTAAAGCTTTTAATATGAGAAACCTTCAGTGTCTAACTCTGGTAAGAAAATGTTTTTTGATGAGGTAACACAGTTAAAGAATTAGCTACCTCAACAATGTCTGCACATTTATGACTTTTCAGACCACTAAGTGCTTTCTGTAAGTGTATTCACGTTACATTGCTGTCAGCTTGGTGGTAATACAGGGTTTCTTGAACTGGAATTAATGTTCATAGTGCTAGAAATCCCCAAGGCTTAATTCTTCACAGGACCAGTCTCATGGGCTCATTGGTTACTTAAAAAAAAAAAAAAAAAAAAAAAAAAAGACAAGTTAATCAGCATTCCCCTGCGTACCACCTGAGAAACACAGTACCGCCTGGGATGTTAGGAGAGGGCTGTGAGTATCAGCTCTGCCATGTTACAGGGTTTTGGAGCAACCATTGGCTCTGACAATTATTGGTACCAGAATTCTATTACAGAAGCAAGACACTGAATATCTGCTCTTTGTCCCAGATTGGTGACTTTGAGCTCCCTTAGTGATGCTTGCAATCCTGCTGTCAGTGATATGTAATTTTTTTGCTGTTATTTACTGTCTCACACTGATAGAGGATAGCTGGAGTTCATGAATCTGAAACATAAACTGTCACTGGGGTCATGAGTACCATCCTTTGTCTTTGGTGTAAATGAATAGCTCTTGACCATGATTGGGAATTATGTAAGTCTGTGGGTTTTGTCATGTGGCTTTTATGTAGTTGCCACTTTACTGTTATCTCTCTCTCATGAGGTCCATGGACTACTGGGACAGATGTGACTGTCCCATAGCTATCATCCATTTAAGCTGTTTCATGGCCCTGTTAGCTTTTTGGCATCCTTAAGAAGGAAAAATGTGCCTATAATCATGATCTACCTTACCAGCAGCCCTGATTAAGGATAAAGATCCAGGATTATTTTAACCCCGTGAGTCCTTTTTCTGTCCAGGCTTGCAGATGACACCCACTGTCAGATAGTGGTGTGGAGACAGAAATTCTCCTCACAGTGTAATTAAGATATTGCCAGTGCAGTATCTTAATGTAATACTGCCCTTGTTACGCCAACTATTTGAACCATTACTATCACATTTTCCTCTGTGTTTGTCTGTCAGAGTTGTAGTCTTGACTATGCTGCGTCATTCTAACAGTAGCTGAAATGAGATTTTGCATGGCAGGTTCCCATTTATATTGTTGCATTTTACCCAGATCATCTGTTATCAGTTATTTCCAAACTTCTGGTTGGGAATGAGGGTATCGTTCCATATTTTGCATTTGTATCTGCAAGTGATAGATCTGTCACCTGGCACTTCCTTCACACATGTCCAAATTGTTACACAGTTCCTGTGAAGCTTCTGTTTCTGTATTTGGTGTTACTCATTTCTTGCCACCGCTTCCAGAATTGCCCACAGAACTTTGAACATCTACTGGAAGGAGAAACCAAGTTACTAATCTTCCTTAATTAATTGAACATCTACTGGAAGGAGAAACCAAGTTACTAATCTTCCTTAATTAATTGAACATCTACTGGAAGGAGAAACCAAGTTACTAATCTTCCTTAAAGATAACAGAATTTTTTTGTTCATACTCTCTATAACTCTGGAAAATATCTTAAAGATCTGACATTCATGGAGCTATAGTTGAGAGATGAAGTACAGTTCTGCCTTCAGTACAACCTGTGAAGAATATCAATGAATGCATGTATGACTTCTAACAAAAGGTATCTCACATTAGCATTACTTAGGTACTGATGGGTAATGCATAAAGTGCCTGTGTACCTACATTGCAAAGCATCCAAGGTTGCATTTACAAGATCTTATTGTAGGCACAGAAAGTATCTTAGGAGATGTATTAAGGAAGGTTAAAACTGTTGAAGCTTCATCTGAATTTAGTTAAACAAAAAGTCAGAGGAGCTCTGTATGCACTTGCAGCGCTTCTGCAATATTGACTTGTATTCACATACTAGAAATAGCTCAGTGGGAGGAAATACAAAGTCAATTTTAACCAAGAGAAATCTTTTTTTTTTTTTTTTTTTAGGAACAATGTTGAAGACAATTATATACCCCCTAAAATACTCTCCACGATCACTTCTAGTAAATGACATTCCATTGTCTGCATCTAACCCCTTCTTTCCTTCTGTCCCCAGAGTTCCAACCAGGAGTGCCATGGAAAGGTATACAGAACATTGACCCTGAATCTGACCCCTACGTGACCCCTGGAAGTGTGCTGGGGGGGACAGCCACATCTCCCATTGTAGATACTGACCACCAACTTCTGCGGGACAACACCACAGGTAAAACTGAGCAACTTGCGTATGAGTATTTATGTCTGATATTTGAGAATATTCTGATATTTCTGTCATAACAGGATGAGCCCATTGAATTTGATTAAGAAGGAAGCCTGTGTGCCTGTGCACCTATCATGTAAAAAAACTGACATTGGTACAGATCATGGCTTTCTTGGGATTTACCAGGATTACTGAAACTCTGGAACTGACCTACTCTTCACTTTCTTTCTCTTTCTACCTTTGATAGGGTCTAATTCTTCCCTCAACACCTCGCTGCCTTCACCTGGTGCCTGGCCCTACAGTGCCTCTGACAATTCCTTCACCAACGTTCATAGCACTTCAGGTATGCGGGCTCCAAAATTTACCTGGGCAGAACATTGTCCGATTATTCACTAATTCCTCCTCCTTATTCCACATTGAAATACCCCTTGCAGTGTTTCCTTATGAAGTTTGGAAATAATTATTTGAGTGTCTGATCAGATCATTTTACTTTTGATAATAAATTATTCTGTTCTGAGTAGACTGAAATGCCTTCACTTACCCTTCTCCCATTAAAAGATTCTTAATCATGGAATTTAAAGTACAGGAGAGCAGTGGGCAGTAGATATCAGAGAAAAAAAGCAATGTAAATATGATCCATTGATATGTAAAGGCTTAGGGTAGCCATTGTAATTTTTAATACTGCTCCTGTATGCATAAGGTAAGGAATATAGTGAATATAAAGCAAGTGAATTTATTCATCTTAAATTTGGATTGGAGTTCTATGAAGGGAACGTTTTTTCCTCACTTTTTATAGCACTACTATGTGTCTGAGACCTAGAGAGAATCTGATTTTTAGTCTAAGGGCTTAGGCTAAGATCTTTCAATGGCTGGCCTGTGGACACTAGTGTCTGCATCAGTAAGTGAAGTCTCCAGAGCTGCCTTGTGTAGAGGGGTCTCTGCACACACATCTGAGTAGCAAGCCAGAAATAGCTGTTTCAGACAAATAATTGGGATTTTAAGCTCCTTATAAATGCTGGAGTTTTCCCTTGAGACGACACTGTCTTTGACAAGTACTTAAAATGGAGGAATTGTGTGTGGTTAGCAGAACTGGTGAACTTTGCTGAGAGCTGCATCTGTCCCACACTGTTTTTTCTGTCTTCTGGGATAAAAGCGGTGCTCATATGATAAACTGCCGTCTTTGCAAAACACATTGAAAATCCTGCTTACCTCTCAAGAAAAATAGTATTCCTGCTGCCAGTTTGTGGCATTGCATTGATTTGAAGCAGTATACATGTATGCAGGATTCCAATTACATAAACAATTCCTCTTTCGTAGCCTGGGTAGAGGAACGACGTGTATCAGCTTTCTCAACTCTTACTTGCTTTTGTCTAGCACAGAAGGAGAAGAGAGGAAGGAAAAAAAATACTCAAGGCATTGCTTAATTGAATAAAGTGCACCCACTGCCTGCCATAAATCCTGTCTTCTCCACGTCTTGTTTAACTACACACCAGTGTTGTACAGCTGGAAAATAGGTCGTCTGAACTGAAGATTTAGAATTCAAATCTACAAAACAAACTTGGTTTAGTGAACAAGGCTTTTAAGCACTTTTATATACTTCTATAGGTTGGTGCTTGAAATCTGAGCACTGTTGACAGTTACTGTCATTGAAATACAGTGATCCAAATGTGAAGCAAAGTGTGCATTTACTTCTTGCCCTAAGTTTTACTGTCCTGAGTCCCGAACGTATTATTTTGTGACATCCTGGCATATTGTAAGCATGGGCTTTCATCTCTTATTTCAAATAAATACTTCACTACCTTTTATTAGTAAATAAAGATTAATACATACATTTGAAAACATACAAATGAATTCTGATTAAGATAATTTATGGCTCAAGTGCCTTTTCCCCTAGGATGTTTTGTCTGTTTGCTGATTCTGATTACAGAGCAGTTTCACCTTAGATGTATTTCTTCTTCCTGAGTAATGAATGTCTCTTGATGTCAAGAGATACAACACACTCTATTAAGGACAGTCAGGTGGGGATGAGCTTGTAAATATCCATAACTTAGTGATGTTTTGGAGAGTGTTTAACTTTTTTTTCTTGGAATGTGTGAGGGATGCCCACTATTATTATTCTCATAACAGGCACTTGGTAATATTTTCTAGTATAAATTCAATGCATGCTGTCAAGATGGTTTTGAAATCCAGTTGTCACATAGCTAAATGTCCTTCATCATGTGTTATCATTGTGCAAACTCTGTAATGACATTTCTGTTGCATGAGAACACATTAATCATATTGAATGACATCTTTAGCGGGTAGTATTAGCTTAGCAGACCAAGAGCAATAAATACTTATTTTGATTCTCTGCAAGTTTGAGGCCTTGAAATAATTCAGTTTTATGTATTAAAGGTCAGTAGCACCCAAATGTGCAGGAAATTCTCAGGTTTCTCAAATGAAATGGAGTCGTGTAATATGGGTATCAATGCTTTTGTTGTTAATACTGTGGTGAATTATATTAACATAGCCATTAATCTTTTTTTATCTTCTTTTTTTTTTTTTTTTTTTTTGGGTGGGGGGTGCGAGGCTCAGTATGTGTAAAGCACACCAAGATTAACTACACGTGTCATAGCTTTTTTGCTATGACAGATTAACTATTTTTTGATTCTGTGCTATGCCTGTGATTGAAATAGCAAAGAGCTTACAATAATGCTATAGTTGAAGGCGAGTTGAAACTTAATAGGTTTCTCTAATACATACCATTTATTCGATCTTCCAGCAAAATTCAGTGATTACAAATCAACATGGTCCCCAGATCCCATAGGACACAATCCCACTCATCTCTCCAACAAGATGTGGAAAAACCATATTTCCTCAAGGAACACTACAGGGCTGCCTCGCCCGCCTCCTGGCCTGACCAACCCCAAACCATCATCTCCATGGAACAGCACAGCACCCCGATCGGTCAGGGGCTGGGGGGCACAGGACTCAAGGCTTGCCTCTGGTGAGAAGAATCATCTGATAACACCACTGATCAGACCTGGGGAGTTTGTGTTTTACAGCACTAATGGTTTGGAGGAAAGAAAGTTGCAGTTGCCTGGTAAAAGGAAAAAAAAATTTCTTAAAGCTCCTGAAATGGAAATTTACTGTCAGTGATTGGGATGGTTGGGGGGAAGAATCCGAGGTTCTGATGTAGAAGATTAGTGGAGAGGGCTAAGAGCTCCAAGAAAGGAATTTCTAGTGCACAGGGCCTTCCAAACAAGACAGTTGATGAGAAACTGATAGAAAATAAACTCTAGTTAAAAAGTGGATCCTGATATGAAATGGGAAGGAAGATGTGCTTTTTCTTGTCAGGAGTAAATATTAGGCTTTCGTATGTTGGCAGGGTTAAAAATGCTGAATTTGTCTGAGACTGAAAGACCTGACTGTAGAGAAAAAGGTTTTTCAAAGGTTTTTCTTGATTCCTCTCTCTCCTGTTTGCAGCATCTACTTGGAGTGATGGTAGCTCAGTTCGTCCTAGTTACTGGCTGGTTCTTCACAATCTCACTCCACAGGTATTTTCGTTTAATGTCTCTGGGAACTTGTTTGCTTTGCTGAGGTACCGATTTGTGGGACCTTCACTTACCTCTTTGTGAATAAAATCTAACAGAATCAAATTTGTGAGCATACACGAGATGTGTTTCTACTAACCTGGACTGTAGACTGAATGGTTTTTCTATAGTAATCATTTCAGTTAACTTCAAGTTGTTCATTGTTTTCTGCGTGACTAACTAAGCCTTTTCTTACCTAGCATTTCAAGAAAATATTGGAACAGAAAGGTTTGTTTTTCTTAGAAGTGAAGAATGACCATAATATGAAATGGTTTGCAGCGCTTAGAGACTGTTTCTTTGGGATATAAGAATGCCAGTACAACTGCTAACTTTCATTTTGGTGTTTCCATTCTGAAACCACACAGTGTTTCCAGCACTCCTGCCAAAAACAGTCTAAATAGGTTTTCCCTGCAAGAGGGCTTTCAGCACTCTTCCTTTCAGAATGAATTCTATGGAGATCAAGGTTTCACCAATCCCATTTAGTCTGTATTGAATGCTTCGGAAAAACCTGTGTGATTATCAGCAGTGCCCTAAGGTCTAGACCTAGAGTTGCCTGTTCAGCAGGGTAATTTACTGTGCTTCTAGTACAGCTTAAGAAGGCATCTGTGTGGAAGGTCTTCTTTGGATCATTCCAAGTGCTGCACTTCTTTCATAGGAAGAGTTGTTTTCTTTAACGTGAAGGAAATTGTAGGAGTGTGACAAAGAGTTACAGTTCTAAGTCCCTGTGCTGTGCAAGTTAGATTAATACTGCTTTAGGAATCATTTAATGGAATAAAAATATATTTTGTAGGTATTCAAATTAATAGAAAAGAAAAGCAGATTACAGTTGTACCTTCTCTAGCAAATCCTCTTTTTATTGTGGATCACATACATTGAAGAGGAAGAAGTAAAAGATAGGCATAATTTCAGAGGCAGAATCTCCAGTTTCTTTTTTTAACTGTGCCCATATTTGTATCCATATAACTTTCTTTTCCCACATTTGAGATTGTATTGTATAATAAGGGAGAAGGAAGAAAGTAACACTTCCTTTAAGTACTTGCACATACCGATCCTATTTGTGTGTGCATATTCTTGTAAGCAAGGAACAGAATCTGTCTGTACAGAGCGTCTTGGAGAACAGCAGTTCCTGGAGGTAAGAAATTGTTATGCTACAAGAAGGAATGTAGGCTGTGAAAACATTAGTTCAGGAGGAATGAACATTGCTGGGTTTGGCAAACACTTTCTGTGACTTAACTGTTTCATAAACCACAAAGCCAAAAAAAAAAACAACCCACCAACAAAACCCAAGAAAATAAAAAGTAAAATGCCCCTTGTTATAGAGGTGAGACTTCCAGTTCTATGAAGAACATTTACCTACTGGTTGATCTAAATTCTGCTGGCATCATAAAGCAGGAAACTAACAAATTCTGACTCTTCTGGCAGAAATCTTAATGGCTGAAGATGCTGAGAAATACAGCCTGTCTACAATTACTGGAAAACCAACCGATGTAAGGATAGTGACAAAAAAGAAAGCGAGGAGGGGAAAGTGAGACATGCTACAAATGAGCTGAAAAGAGAAGTCAGATTGTTGCATAAAGTGTAATCAGTTGTGAGAACTTGAGACATACTAAGATGCTGTTTGGAAATTAAATCCTGTTACCTCTGCTTTCGTTTTATTGCTTCCACCTATTTTCCTCTGTGAGAGCAGATTATTTTTTAATGACTGTGGCTGTTAAAATTGAAGGACACCTAGTGAAGTAGTTCCCAACATCTCTTGTGTTTTGGCTGTTCTTCTACAGATTGATGGGTCAACCTTGAGGACGATCTGCATGCAGCATGGCCCACTGCTGACATTCCATCTGAACCTGACCCAGGGCACCGCTCTCATCCGATACAACACCAAACAGGAGGCGGCCAAGGCCCAGACTGCACTGCACATGTGAGCAAATCCCACTGTCCTTTCTTTGCTGCTCGACTAGTCATGAACTCAAAATGTCTTTCCAGTGCTGTGCTTCGGAAACTCATTTCGGGCATCTTTGAAGGGAATCTTTCATTCATTGGTAGGAGAAGATGAGAAACGAGGGTGCCTTCCATTTATCTTATTTTGAAGTGCTGGCACAAACTGGTAAATGCACAACCAAGAAGGTGCCAATAGCAGGGTGGAATTGTGACCAGTATGCAAATTGCTGTACAGTTTGGGCCATCTTATGAAAGCTCATGAATAAATTTAGATCATTCTTACATGTGTCTCTCAAATGTGCGGGAATGCTCTTATTTTGAGATAGACCTGAAATATCTCCTGTGAAAAGCTACCGTTCTTTACTTTGCTGCTCTTAAGCCTTTTTGAATTCATGGTGGCTCTGGGATGTTCTGAAAATGTGAGAGGTTTTGAGACAAAAGTAACTTCCTGGGCTTTTTAGACTTCTCTTGCTCTGTTCTATTTGAATGGTAGCATACATGCATGTATCGTTTTATCTTCACCATATATGTACTTTTATTGCCCTTGCATTTATGTTCAGGGCTTTCGCTCAAATGTAGAAAGCTTTTGTTGCAGGCATAACAATGGAGTATTTTATTTTTGCCCTTTATAAAATGGAAGTTCCTGTATTTTGAGTCAGTTTCACTGTTGCGAATGGCTGACGTCTTCTGTGCTCATTCCATTCTGGCAAGCTGATTTCTGCTTTGGTTTTGTCACCAAATAGTGCCGTTCCCATGCCTTCTGAATCTTAACTTACTGAATCCAACCCTTAACTTCCAGCTTTGTCTGATTTAATTTTTGTCTTCCTTACGTCTTCCAGGTGTGTGTTGGGAAACACTACCATCCTGGCTGAGTTTGCCACAGATGAAGAGGTTAGTCGCTTTTTGGCACAAGCTCAGCCCCCTACACCTGCAGCAACCCCAAGTGCGCCCACGGCAGGCTGGCAATCCCTGGAGACGGGACAGAACCAGACAGATCCAGTTGGACCTGCTTTGAATCTCTTTGGTGGGTCAACAGGGCTTGGGCAGTGGAGCAGTGGTGGCGGCGGCAGCAGTGGGGGTGATCTCACTGGCGCTTCGTTGTGGGGGCCCCCAAACTATTCTTCAAGCTTGTGGGGGGTCCCAAGCGTAGAGGATCCACACAGAATGGGCAGCCCTGCTCCCTTACTACCTGGAGACCTTCTGGGAGGAGGGTCGGATTCAATCTGAACTTAGAACTTTCAACTCTGACCTCGTGACCTTTTTTGGAACAGCAGCAGCACTAACTTGACCTTTTCGTTTTTTTCAACTTGCAATAAATACATTTATAAAAGGAAAAAAGAAAACGGAGAGAGAAAAAAAGGTGGGTCATTGACAGACTGTCTGAGCACATAGTTGCCTCCCTTATATAACTTCAGTTTTTTCGTTTGGAATATGAATCCAAAAAGAGAACATATCACTCTTGAAATACTTGAATCATGAACGCCAACTTAGAAAGACAATGTGAAGCAAGTACACATACCATTTAAATTTAAACACAAAAAATTAAAAAAATTAGTTTCTAGTTTTTCACTTTTTCATGTTATACGGAAGTTGTTGCTAAGAAACATATATACTGAAAAAATAGCTTTTTAACTTTGTTTGCACTGGGTGTGTTTCCGTCCTTAGGTCTACCATGTTGGGTTGGGGTAGGGGTGGGGTTCAAAAGAAAAAAGGGGTGGGGGGAGGGGGGGGGGAGACTTGACGGAGCCTCACTTTAAAAACAAAAACAAACAAAAAAAATTAAAAAAATTTAAAAAAGAAAAAAACAACAACAACAAAAAAAAAAACCAACACTTTGTGATTGGCTGGTTGATAAGTACCAGTGTGTTCTGGCACATGTAACTGCCCACGTGTGCTTGTTTCTGTGTGAGTGCGTGTGCACATATTCGTGTGTGTGCATTTTTTCTCTCTATATATAATCTTGAAACGCTGCATTGCTGATGGTCTGTGGGCTGGCTGGCCACCTGCGTGTCTTGCTTCTGAAAACAAGACAGGCACGGTGGAGTCCCCGTGGCTGAAGCAGAATCCAGTTGGGCTGGATTAAAATTTGTCAGTGAGTTTTTTTAAATTCATTTTAGCAGGGTGCTATCTCAAGTTCGCAGATCATACTGAATGGGTAGTTGCTTCCTAGCCCTTGTTCTAACCCTGTGGTAGAGCAGAACACTGCCGTATCCAAAGGATTTGGTGAGAGGGGAGCCAATGTTGTCTTTTGAGTAGCAGTGTATTTATTTATTTATGTCTGCATGTGGGGTTTTTGTATGGAGTGAACCCTAGAATGTTTGTTATATAATGCAAGCCTTTTTTTTTTTTTCTTCTGAAGAGAGGAAAAGGGGAGAAAAGAAGACATTGCCATTTTTTGTTTGACAAAGAAGAATGTTCTTACTCTCTTGCAAGCTTCAGAACCTTTAAAAATAACAAAAAGATGTTTCTTTTCTCCCCGAAATGCATAAATAGGCACCCACGTTCGTTCTTGAAGAATCCATCAAAAGCTTGAAAGTCCAGCCCAACCAAATTAGCCTTTCAATTGACTTACTGCTTGTTTTAAAACTGACAAAACTGAAATTGTGTCAGCAAACCTCTGGCCAGCCTGCCTCATCCCCTGAAAGCACATGCAGCTGACTCCCTTCCACGTCCTTCACGGTGAGCGTTACCTGTGCCAGGCCTTGGTGTATTACGACGCCAGACCATCACTGACAGAAACGTTTACTTACGAATGTTCTTAAACCAGTGTGTACTTCAGACGTTTCCTTTTGTTTCTCTGTGTTGTGTTTTTTCCTGTGTACGTGGTTTTGCTTAGGGAGGTATGTAACTAGCAAAGACTTTTTTTTTTTTTTTAAAGTATTGCACCTTTTTGTTTTTTGTTTTTACTTTTTCTGTACTGTTGCTTTTTAATTTCTGTATTTAAGGAAAGGTTTGGGGTTTTTTTTAGCATCAGTGTAAGTAGTACTCTGGGCAGGATAGGGGTGACCTACGTAATCCACAGTGATAGCCAGTGTGTGCGTGCATGTGTGCGCTGGGAACAAAACTTCGGAGACTGCTTGTTGTGAAGAGCCGTAGCAGCCTTGAAGGAGCATCTCTTTACACAAAGCCAGAAGTCGTTCGGAGGAAGGCTGGGAAAAGAGGGAAGAGAGATGCCGGTACTTTTCGTGTAAGTGCCAGTGCCCATATGGCGTTGTCTAGCCAGCGTGCTGTCTTACAAAGTGCCGACGTTCAGTACCAGCAACTACCTGTCCATTCCAACCCTCAGCGGGAGCAGTTCTCGGTTTTTATTACCTGTCGGGGGGAGGATAGGAGAGTCTCCAGCGTTTCATTGAAGGATCCAACAGTGTCTAATACATTTAAGCAGGGCTTAGGTGGGGAGAAGCAGAAGCAGACTCAAGTAGGGTAGGGGTGTGTGTGTGTCTGGGTGTGTGTGCCTGTGGGGTGGTGGGGTGGGGGGAAGGGCTGGGGAGTTTTGTGGCTATTTTCAATTCGCCCTTTCTATGTAAACCCAGTGTCACAAGGATGACTGACTGAGGGAAATGCTGCATTTACACATGCCTGTAGATTTGTACACATAGTGTTGCGTGACAAAAAGTATGAGTAGGTTTGTATTTGCTTGGTAAACTGGAGTGTGCAGCATACTCTGGCTCCATTGGAGTATACTTTTCTATCACATCTCCTTCATCCCGCCATGCACAAAGAATATTTTCTCTTCCAGCTCCTGCTAGCTAGTGCCCCTTGCGTGCACACATCCTTAGAGCTTAGTTTCTGACGGTCTCCTCTCGAAGCCCAGCCACACTCCCACAGGCAGAGCAGGTTCCTAAAAGCCTTGTGCCAGCAGTTCTTCCTAGCGAAGCACCTTTGGCCCGAGCCAGCCAGTGCCCCTTCTCCCCCATAGTTTGCTCTCCACGCTGGTTCATCGCTGTGTGCCACCCTCACTTCTCTCTCCCAGCCTGCCCTAAGGTCCCTTTTCCTGCACTTTGGGTTAGTTGAGTTCATTGCGATACTACGGTGAAAGCTGGGTGCTAGAGCCCCTCTTGTTTACAAGACGTAATGAGGGATTTGAAATATTTAAAAAGAAAAGCTAAATTGTTCTTCCATTGTAAGCTTAAAGGGAAAAAAAAAAAAAAACTAAAACATACAAAAAAAAAAAAAGACCAAAAAGTGCATATATATATTTTAGATGAAGACTAACTCTGGGAGCATTTAACAGTGTTTTTGTTTTAATTTTAACATTTTGTTTTCCTGCTTTAAATTTGCAAGCATTCTCAGGAATTCTAGGGTAGGAAGCCAGTTTTTTGAAGATGGTTTATTTAACCTTATCCTAGATAGATGGCTGTTTCTTGTTGATAAACTTTTACAAGTTCCTGAATCTTCAAAATGTTTGAAAGTTTTTACTTTAAAATAAAAAAGCTAAAAAAACTAATAAAAAGAAAAAGAAAAAAAAAAAGAAAGAAAAAATCTCCAAATGTTACTGTCAGGCGGGGGGAGATGAATCATTTTAAAGACCGTGTAAATTAAAACACATTAAGAGAACTCAATATCAGCAACAGAGATCTGTTGCGATCTTAAGTTGTGGGAGAAGAAGGGTTCTCATTTGTAGTGCTTGGGTACTCGTGCAGACCTGTGCATTTGCATGGAAAAAGGTTTGCGAATGGAAATCTATTACTTTGTTCCTTTTCAATTTGAACCTAAAATATTCTTCAAAGCACCTTTTTAAAAGCAAAGTGAAACTGTAAGCCTAACAAAAATGCAGTATAGTTTTAACTGAAAGAGTCCTCAGTGAGGAGTAGCGGCAGGAAATACACGATGTTGCTTCTTTAAACCACTTCTAAGTAGTGCTAAAAGCCAGTGCTGACAGAACACCTACGAATGAGGTAGTTTTATCCTGCCTTTCTCAGTACAGAAAAAAAAGGAGGCAATATGGAAAAACTGCAGTAAAATGTCCATTAGAAATCAACTTTCCTGTTTTCAGCTATTCCGTCAGTTTTGTCCCCCAGTTGGAGATTTGCTGCTTGCTTTTCTTAACCCCCAGCCCACCCTCAGTCTTTCTGTGTTGTTTCATATGAGGGGAATAGCTGGTAAACTCCTCTGTTCACCCTATTGCTGCTGGCTGTCGGGGTGGACGGTTCTGAGCTTCAGAGCTCGGTGCTGGGGTGCCTGACTTCTGTCCCCCGGCATTAAGGGTCAGGGGCTTGCTCCTCCTGAAATGGCGAGACTCACACCACAGAAACCGCGCTAGTGCCTTTCTATATGCACCCTACAGTAGGGGAAGGGAGGGAAGATGAGGCAGTGTAGTTGTTTAATGGAAATAAACATACCCGGTCTTAGAGTAAAAAAGAGCATGCAGTGAGTCATGCAGTGAGTTACATAGTAGTAGTTGTTAAAATAGCTTTTTACTATTTATAAAAGTCAGATGCCAAATTAATGTCCTTTTCATATCAGTTGCCCGGTGTTTTTTGCGTTGTGCTCTGTGTACATACAAGTATATATGTGTGTGTGTGTGTCAACTCTAATGCATCAACTAATTTGGGAAAAAAATTGTATAATGGGCCAGTAGAGGAACGTTCATTTGGGACGTTGAAGATTTTTTTTTTAATTATTATTATTTTAAGGAGAAAATTCGAGGGTTTTTTGGCCAGAAGCTGTTCGAATCAGCAGTGTCTTAAAAAAGAGGAGATCTTGGGCTTTGTTAAATAGAGCCCAGGAGTGTGGCAATCATTTGGAAGTTGAATTGTGAGTGCTGAAGGGACACAGTCTGGAGCTCCTGCCATCAGCTGAGTCCAAGCCTCCTGCCTTGCAGCAGTCTGCTCCTCCATTCCCTGAAGATACAGGCCTGCAAACCTTTGTGACCATCTTCTCAGCGACAGTTTTCCCAAACTGCTCAAGCAAAGCCACGTTAGTCTTACTGCTTCCCAGCCACAGGTGATAGTTCCATTCCTCTCTGAAGTACGTGTAGATGACCATGATGCTGGCATGGCTCGGTCCTGGCATTCCTAACCCCACTGCAAACTCCTTCTGAGCACTGTGGTAACCACGCTCATCTTCTGAGAAGGACAGTTGCTCAAATGTTGTAAGTAGTTTGCTACCGTTTGAGCTTGTAACAGTAAAAAGACAGCAGGAATAGATGTTACAGTATTTGAGGGCTTTTACAACCATTCCAGGGAAATAAATTGGTGGCAGCATCTTGTTTAAACTATTGACAGAGAGAGTAGAGAAAAGGGGCTGGGGAAAAGGCATCTCACTGCGTACTACACTGAAAAATCAGTTTCACTTTCTCAAGCCACAGAGAACGCTTCATTCCCTTCCTGGTTTTGATTCTTAAGATTATACAGTTAAAATATGTATGTACTTTGCAGGTGGTTTCCTATGTTCTGCTTTTGTGTTTCGAATTCTTCAGTGCTACATTCTAGCAGTCTTCTAAACAAGTACCCATTTGTTAGTTCCACTTGGCTTGCCCTAGCCTGCAGTGTGCATCCAGCTGGGACTTTTTTGATAGGTTTGTTGGTTCTTCCCCAGTTTGAGAATTTTTTTTAGCCATAAGAAAGTCTAGTAAGCAAAAGAAGAAAGAATAAAGAGGAGCAGTCTCAGCTCAGAAATCTGTGTTGAGACCTCCTATGCTTATTTTGGAAAGCAGGCTTAATATGTATGTTGGAAGACTTGCCAGTTTTCCCACTGTTTTTGTACTTCCCTGGACATTTACCGAACATTCTTGAGTGTTTTTGTTGTTCTTTTTTCCCAGTCACAGGCTGTCTTACAGGATTTTTACTTCAGGTTAAGTGGCATGTGTAATGAGCAAGAATATTAAGCCAAGTGTATATTTTTCTTTTGCAGTGTAAACACAGTTTTTCAACAAACTGTGTGGGATAGCAGCGTCGAAGATGAAATAACAATTGAACCTTTATATTATGTTGGCTGCATTTTTTTTTTTCCCAACACGGATTTCTGAACATTTAGTCCTTAGGACTTTTTCCCTAATCATTTTTTTCCTAAAAATGCTGCCACATCTTCCACCGTTTGTGTCTTGACAGTGCATCCAAACAGGACTGTAAACTTTTGGTTCTGCTTTTGCTTCATTCTTTGTTATGTTTACCTTTTAGGCTTCTAAATTTGTTGGTGTGCATGCTTTTCCTGTAGACGTTGAGAGGAGTACTGTGTGTTTCTGAGATACCCACATCTGGCCAAGTCTGATCCGGGAAATCAGAAGTGATCCTCACATAAATTAGTCCCACTGACCTTAAATGAGTGCATACTGCTCAAGTAAGGGCTGTTTGTGTAAGTAAACTTCAGCTGGATCAGGGTCCAGGTAGCAGATGAGGACTTGTTACATTTCCAAAGCAGCCAACAGACCAGTGTTGCATATATCACACTTACTGTAAATCGTGTGACCTTAAAATACAGGTTTCTCAAGTGGATTGAAATGCTCTCTTTGCAGTAGATGGTTAGTGTCTCAGGGTATGAGTCCTGATGGAGTGAATGGTAGTTTATTTCTGTCTCTTAGGAGGAAGGGTTCCCCTACGGCAGGAGCAGCTTTCTTATCTATAAATATGCATGCATGTATTTGTGGGCAGGAAAGTAATAGCAAGAAAATTCAGTTGAAAGGAATTAGAAGAAAAATATGTGCTCTTGAAATGCAACTTTGGTCCTGAATCTGAAACAACATATGCAGAATCTGTTGCTGTGACTAAATAGGTTTTTGCACAAAAATAGCATTTCAGTTTTGTACAGTTTATTTCCTACAATTTTGCAGTGTCAGGAGCATCGCTGCCTGATGCTGTTGGATCATATCAGTCGGTCCTGCTGTGGTCAAAAAGCCCAGATTATCTTCCTTTTCCTTCACCATTTCTGAGCTCTCCCAACATGGAAGAAGGATGTTAGCGGTAACGGGAAAATGTGTAGACCTTCCCTGATGTTGACAAACCCCATTTCCCTGTTGTGCTGAACTCTCATCCAAGCCTAAAATGCAAACCCTGAAGTGTTGCTGGAGCAGAGCTGTTGGTTGGACTAGAGGGCAGGAGTCTTAACTGGAGATTGCTGGTTGTCTTGCTTGTTTGGGTCTCACAATGTTTCCCTTAAGTGTCCTGTCACTGTAAGCACCAGTGTTTGATGAATTTTACCAAAGTTCCCCTGCAGTGGATATTAGAAAAACAGCCAGGTCCATCTTATAGTGGCTTTCTCCAAACAGAGCTTTGTCTGTGGTAGGATTCAAGTGTCTGACTACACTGCTGTTAAATCTGAGTCAGGATCCCGTTAACAATGTAGCTCTATTTCATGATGTATGTGGAACTTTAAAACTTGTGTCATAGTGACTATAGCTTTTAGTCCTTATATTTAAACTGATTAAAGTTTTCATCTGTGATACAAAAAAGCGCCACAGCTCCTGATGGAGCCTGTTTTAACTGTCATCGGGCCAAGATAGATACAGCTTCATCAGTGGCATACAGTAGACACAATCCATTCCCACCTGTGGTTTGTGTGTGTCTTCATTGAGCTATGCAGAAAAGTTTCTCTTCAAAAATCCCCCAGGATCCAGTGCTATATAAACAAGATTCTGGCAAATCAAGTGCCCTCTGCAGAGAGCCATTTTCATTCTGTATGTGTGACAGCTGGGACTGGTGACAGTGCACAGTGTTAGTGCTCCTGTTAACTTTGTTGTGAGGGAGGGAGTTTTTTCACTCTGACAGCCTTTATGTACATGAGTATGGAGCGCTCTGGGTGGGAAACAAACAAACAAACAAAAATAATGCATTGTGCCAGCCAGCATTAAGTATTTGTGCAGCAAACATTGTTGATGATGGTGGACAGAGGGAAAAAGATTGGAGAAGTTAGCATGGATGAGCAATGGAACAGGCAGTGCTTAGCAAGAAAAGTCTCCTTGAGCATTAAATGCCTCCTCTTGGGTGTTAGTGTGCAGAGTTGCATTCACAGAACTCATTTCCCCTTTTCTTTTAAATTACTTGGTTTGTTGGATTTTTTCAGCCGAGGTAAAGTGGAAGCTTTTCCTGTTGCAGACGACACACAACCATAAGTGAACATTTTCTACACCATCTACTGTTGAGCAGTAAGAGCAGGTTGCACAGCTTGCTAGAAAAGTGATTTCTGTGGCATGGTTATGATACTATGTGCTTTCTTTCCCCTCCCTCTCCCTGCCATATATGGCTTACCCTTTCTATTTAAGGCACTGAGTGTGGGTTTTTTGTTTTTTCTTGTTTGGTTGGTTTTTGTTTGTTTGGTTTTGTTTTGTTTTGTTTTGGAGATGTGCGGAGAAGAAGCAAAATGAAGTGAAAATGCAAGCCAAGGTAGAACAGCCTTACTTTAGGGGGTAGCCTTACAACAGAGCTTTATAGTGAGTGTGCTGTATTCCAAAATATGTAAGCCAAAAACAAACACAAAGCATTCATTTATGCAAAAAAAAAAATAATTAAAAAGAAGTGTTGGAAGACTTCTTTAATATGTACCTTCTAAAGGTAGAGTAAGGTCTCACCGAGTGATACGTTATTGTGATACTTCTTGCTGGGTCAGTAGGGATGGGTTGGGGTTATAAGCGCTTAATGTTTTCCTCCTTATATGTTTTTACAAGCAGTAAGATACATGTGGTATTTATGAATGTGCCTTTGTGAGTATAGTGACTGTCTAACTGAGGAGAAGACTGCTTGGGCTGAAGAGGAGACAGTGGTCAGTTTAATCTTTCAAGAGGTCAGGTGTTGAGGTCCCAGCCCACTGGTCCCTTCGGACAAGCAGCATCTTTGGGCTGGTCTCTGCACTGCACATTACGTATTATTATGTGGTAGAGATCGGGGTGGGGGGTGAGAAGGGCCGTCGTGTGATGCACAGAAGCTGTTGGTAGTTTTAGGCTAGTCTGCCGTTGCAGGTTGAGTTTGTACATGTTTTATGTGGCTTCTCTTTATGTTGGTGTGCATGAGTGTGAGTGCGTGTGGCTTTATTTTTTGTAAGCACTGGAGAATTGAAACACAGTGATGTTTGAGACAAATTTATACATGTAGAGAAGTTGATGTTTCGTAGCTTCTGTTAAATAGTGGGTGCAGGCACACTTTTACCCTCTCTGTCCGTGTCCTGATAAGAGAAACAGGAAAATTTATTTTTTTTTTCGACCTGTCAACTTCCAGCACACTTAATGTTGCCATTTAAATGAACAGGGTATTACACAAGAAGAAAAAAGAGTTTTTGAAATGGTGAGGTAGAAGTGTTTAAAAGGAAAAAAAAAAAATTGAAGTAATTTTTTGTTTCTTCGAAGCTGTTTGTAGCTAAACATGGGAATCTGCAGTGTCTCCTTCCATTTGTTTTTTTCTGATGATTCACCTCTTCATCCCACCCAAAATGAGGTGTACAAGATCGAGAGCTGTTGCCGTAGCCCCTCATAATTCCCACCCTGAAAAGAAACTCCAGTGGGATTCCTCAGCTCTATTCAGGAAGACAAAAGAGAGGAGAGACTCTGCAGTTTTCTTTGCTTCGCTCTCATTCCTCTCTAATGGCCTTGAAATGTATTATTATGCAAATGTGAATTTTGATACTGAACTTAAGAAGAGGTTGTTTGTTCTTTTTTCAAAAAAAAAAAAAAAAAAGGTCCCATATGTGGTCAGCATCGCTTCTTTATTTTGTAAGTGAATTGTAAACTATGCATTCTGCAAAGGGGGCGTAGGGGACAGAGATAGCTTTTGCTAAACTGTTGAGGAGTTTCTGTGTCCATGGTATATCCGTTACAGTTTGGGGGTGTGGGGAAGTGATGACTTAGAAATAAGGAATTTGGCAGCTGGACAGAGCTTTGGAAAACCAAGGTAGAATGCAAAAAAAAAATAGTTTCACTCTAAACCTTCTGCAGGATTGTGAATCGTAGCCATGCAGTGTTAACCCAGGGCCAGTAGGGTGAATGGGACACCAGCTCTACCTGGGGAACAATCCACCACCTCCTGCGTTCTGGCCCCGGTCAAGCTCAGGAAACAGTGCCGTAGGCACTGGCTCTTTTGGATTTACTACTTGCTTTCCATTATACAGCAGTCTTGCACTCTCCCAGGAGAATCAGAGCACAGCTGGTCTGTCTGTTTACACCCGCTTTTCCCTAAAATTTTCATCGCTGCTGCTTCTGGCACAGCTGGAATAGCGGCAGCACCGCTACGGACGAGACAGTGGAGGTGGTACTTCTTCCTAGTGCTCATCAAAGCATCTACCAGTGCTTTGTCTTCTGGTGTTACCGTGGGTGATTCAGCATTAACGTCGGCATTAGATGAAGTTTTGGGGAATGTAGGCTGATGTGTAGACTAGGCTCTCCATTTCAAAGATCTCTATTAAGTAGTTGGTATCGTAATGGGCAAATAAGGATTTACTTCCTCGCATCTCCAAAACGCAGCCGTTGTGAATTGCACGTGTTCCATGAAGCTTGCTGAGCTTCTAGGAGCAGTCTTCTCAAAAAAAAAAAAAAAAAAAAAAAGTAGATCTCACTGCCCTCTTCATCATCTTGATAGGGACCCTTCGTTGACTTGATTTTCTCCTTTGTCCATGGTACCGCGGTACCTGCATTATTCTTGGCATTATCTTAGATGTTGTATCATTTACCCAGAGATTATCCTGCCTGTATTCAGTGTTTTCACGCAGCAGTTTTATTTTTGTTGACGTTCACAGTACTGTAATAAGTAATAGACTTGATGATCACTCTCGCATCTGTGCCTGCCTTGCAGATGTGATCTTATCAGGGTTCCACTCTGTCAGATTGCCTTTAAAAACACGTATATGAAAAAAAAAGTGGAAAAAAAATCTGAAGTTTAAACTCACAAAAATACCTCGTGGTACATTTCCCCTTGTCGAGTAACCATTCAAATCTTACCTTTTCTTCTAAGCTCAATGGGATTTTATTTCCATCTGTTATCTCCTTTTTGGAAAAATGTTTGGACTGTTGGTTTTGAGCACAAGACCAGAAGCCTGGAACTCCTGAACTGTAACATCGGCCCTTATTCTTCCCTCTTTGGCCATGGGCGTGTCAGTTAACTTCTTTGCCTTTGTTTTTTCGTTTGTAAAACAGGGGTGATAATAATACCTACCTACCTCACAGGGGCTTTGTGAGGATCAACTAGTACATGTTTGTGATGTGCTTTAAAGATTAAAAGCATGATAGAAGTATTAAGAGTTTTTACAGCAAGATAGTTCATTCTTTTTACTTTTTTGTTGTTGTTGTTGCTTGTGTGGAGGGAGAGAACCTATGACACTGTCTGTGATAAAGCCATTAGACACTCACATCCTCAGTAACAGAAGTCAATGGAGGTTCAGTTACTCGTGCTCGTCCTCTCTTCATGCCAGTTTCCTCCTGCTGCTCTTGTAGGGTTACGCCAGTTATGCTACAGGTCACACGTCTCTAGTTATACTTCTGGATAAACCTTTGAACTTGAAGTACTTGAGCTTGCTGCTTCATTTCACCAGATCTCCAGGTTGGAATCAGTTTGTGTACTTCTCCCTCCTTTTCAATAGAGGTTTTGTTATGTCATCATTCAAGCGGGCACATCTCTTGCTATTGTGAATGGGAGGCCGTGGTCTGCGGTCAGAGAGAGGGGCTGTCACATGGAGAACCATACCACCTTACACTGCTCCATGAACAAAGGGCAGCGTAGTTTCCCGTTCCCTTCCCCAGATTAATGTATCAGTATGTTATCACTGAAACTTCAAGCAGTGTCTCTCTGCCCACAACACCCAGAAGCCATCTGGTGCCAGTAGGACACAGGATGGGAGGGAGCGGCCCTGGCACCACGTGGGCAGTGTGGCTGGGGCCTGCAGTGCTCAGGGAGCCTCGTTGCTCTCTCCCTTCTCCAAGCACGTGGATGTGCAGTCTCTGGGATATGCATTTGGGCCTTTGAGAGTCTGGCCTTTGAAATGCCAGGAGATGGTGTCTGTGAACCCCCCTGTCTGACACTGCCTGGTTCTTTCTGTGCTGCGCTGCACCCCGTGGCCTTTGGGCCGTCTCTCTGCTCTCGCAGTGTGCCATCCTCTCCATCTCTGCCAGTCCTTGAGGCAAAATGCAGTGCTTCTGCTGAGAAAGGAGCTGAAATGATGCGCGTGCACCTGCAGGGTTTCCGTACACGTATCTCGCGTTCCTGTCGGGCGCACACAGAGCATCTGCTACGCAGTGCTGTTCCTTTCTCAGACAAAAACAGAACAAACAGCAGCACCACTGCTGATGGCATCTGCCGTGTTTACTTTGAAACCAAGGTTAGCTGTTTTCCCTGAAGAACCAAAAAAACCCACCCCTTCTAACAAAGTAACCAAATGTAATCTTCCAGAAGGAGGGAGGGAGGAGATGCGGTGGTGGGAGCGCTCTGATCTATCCTCATCTCCGCCGCTCGGCTGGAGGTGCGAAATGCTGCTTTCAGTTCCACAAACATAAGGGATTATGTTTACAAAGGTCAATGCCTTCTACCTGTTCAGGAAACTGGCTGACGGTGGGCATCAGGTGTCTGGCGAGCTTCTCCTCGCTGCGGGCTAGCAGTGAGAGAAGGTGGGGCGAGGAGAGGAGTGGGAAATAGGTTCATTTCATCTGTCTTGTCAGCGAAGCAGTGCCGCCTTCCTCTCTTCAGGAAAAGCCAAAATGAAGGGAGGAGGTTGCAGAGCAGAAATCGGTGATGTCCCAACTGGCTGGATGAGAAAAGGCAGCTTTTCTACTTTGCACATAACTAGGTAACAGGAAGGTACAGCTCAGTCCTCTTGCCTGAAACACTGTCCCCCAGCAGCAGACATCGTAATAATAAAAATAGTGGCTGTGTATATTGATGCTATTTGCAAGTTACCTATAAGTGTTTTTGGTTGTGTTTTGAGGTTGTTTTTTTTTGTTTTGGTTTTTTTTCTTATACTTGAAACAGCTTCCTTTGCTCAGCTCTCACCGTCGCTCTGGTTCTCCCCTCCTTTTCTCCCCCGTGCAGTAATGAGAGCAGAGGCAGGGCAGGGGGACGCGGCGGGGACGGATCGCTCCTCCGCACGCTCCCAGGCACCACACTTGGTTCCGAAGGGTTCTCCATGGACACAGAAACTCAGCACTTTAGCAGGTGCTCTTGTACGGCTGGCTGCCCCCCCCTTCTCCTCCTTTCCTATATTTTTATTTTACTTTTAGTATAGTGGTACTTAAAATCACTGGTTCACTTAAAAAAAAAAAAAAAAAAGGAAAAAAAAAAAGAAAAGAAAAAAAAAAGAAAAAACAACAACAATAAAATGTTTAAACTCTACTAATGTACAAATAAGCTGAAATGTTGCATTTTATGTGTATTTTTGCCATAGCAGGTACTGTATTTCTCATGCTGGATTTAGAAAAAAAAAAAGGAAAAAAAAGGAAAAAAAAAAAGAAAAAGCAAACAAAAAGGGTGATGTTTTATTGGAGTGTGACAAGTTAAGAGTAATAAGGAAATAAGTCGTCGTCATTTCATTGAAACTGAGAGATGGTGTAATACGTATATAAGTTTTCTGAAGGTTTTTTTTTGGGGGGGGGCTTTTAAACAGCTTTTTTCTGTTTCGTTTTTATTTTATTTTGTTCTTTTGTTGGTTTTTTTTTTGTTTTTGTTTTTTGTTTTTTGTTTTTTTTTTTGAAAGATATGATTGTATTATGTGCAACTCAGTTGCTTACATTATAACTACAAAATATTTTTGGGTTCCTGGAAAAAAAAGAAAAAAAAAGAAAGAAAAAAAAAAAGAAAAAAAAAAAAGAGAAAAGACTAATAAATGTGTTTGGCTGCTAAGCATTTCACCTCTGCCTTCCCGCGCGTTTTCTTTGCTCCCCCGCGCCGCGGCCTCCGCCCCGCAGGGGGCGCTGTGCCCCTCCCGCCCGCGCCGCGCTGTGGGCCGGGCGTCGTGGCGAGGCGGGGCTCCCTGCCTTTATCCCCCCCCGCTCCCCTTTCCGCCGCGCCGCCGTCATGGCGACCCCGTGCGCCGAGGAGGACCCGCTGTCCCGCTACCGCTCCCCGCTGGTGTCGCGCTATGCCAGCGCCGAGATGGGCTTCAACTTCAGCGAGAGGAAGAAGTTCGGCACCTGGCGCCGCCTCTGGCTCTACCTCGCCCAGGCCGAGAAGGTAACGGCGCCGACGCGCGGGGCGCGGCCTGAGCGGGAGCGGGAGCGGGAGCGGGAGCGGGAGCCGTCCCCGGGCCGCCCTTGAGGACGGGGCCGCGGCGTGCGGCCTCAGCCCGGCGAGCCGACCTCCGTGAGGCCCCTCGCCCCGTCCGCTCTGAGGCCTTGGCAGCTTTGCCTCCCGCTGCCACCAGAGCTCTGCTGTCAGGAAGCTGAGGCAGATGGTGCCATTTCTTGAGCGCCCGCTTCGTAGCGGGAGGAGGGATGCCGCTATTTTTATCCGTCTCCCCATGCCGGAGGAGTTTGTCTTCTGGAGTCAGTTCTGGCCAGAAGGAGCCAGCTCCTCAGCACCTGTTAGCGCTGTCAGTGTGTGATAGATACGATCAGAAGTGGTTTACCTGAGGTTCGTTATTAAAGACGCATAGTATTTCTTTTTGCATATAGTGAAAATGCTAATAATGCATTGGGCGACATTTCCACCCGTAGTTATCTTCACAGTCTCTCAGGCCATTTGTGCCCTGCCTCTTCACTCACCCCAGCAGCCTACTTGAGGCTAAGAGCTAAAGCACGGGGGTTCGTACCCGTCTCCAAACTTTAACTTTTTTCTGTTGTTTTTAATGTAAATTCATTTGCACTATGATGTTCTCACTAATACTTCATTCTTTTTTGAGCCTTGAGCTCCTTACCCAGCAATAAATTACTTGAAAGACAAGCAGAAAATTCACAGAGCTCTTCTTTCCAGTAGACGTCCTGCAGCTTTGACACAGCTAGTGAAGTGTTCTGCACATGTGGAATCTCAATGTTTTCTCTCATAAGCCCCTTTAGTTCTCAATTCTTTTTTCTTTTTTTCCCCCCAACAATTTACTCCTCGGAGTATTTTACATACTCTTTATCAGATGTGCAGCCTGGTGTTTTCATTCTGTCTGTCAGAGGCGTTCCACGTCACCCGCTTTGCTCTGGCAATAGGGCTGAGTGAATGATCAGAGCTGTTACAGCAACACGTCAGACTTACTTTGGAGAGACCCTGTGATCTCTCTTGGGTACAGGGGGACAGATCTGAAGGACACCTGATTGCTTTCTCCCTGAGGTTCTGTCAATATTGGCGGAAGGTCATAGGGAGGAGGCCTCACGTGATGTTTGTGGCCACGAGAGGTCACTGCATTGGCACGTACCTTGCGTGTATTGATGCTGTGACAGAGATGGAATCCAATTCAGCTTTTCAGAACAGCTCATGGGTGTGTGAACAAGGCAAGAGATTTTGAGGCACAAGACTCTGTTGCCTGATGACTTGTCTATGAGCTTCCACACAGTTGTGATGTGTATCTGAGCACCTCAGAGAGGGCAGCCTGGAGCCAGGTGCTTCTCCTGACTCATCTGGGCATTCGTGGTTGTGTTATTACATGTGCAGCAAGGTTTACTAAGTTGTTTGGGTGCTAATTATCTGATGAGGACCCTGAAGACTTACCTGCTTCCCTTGCTATTTTCTCTAATTCCACACGTGCACGTTTTTAGTGAATTTGACTTAGAAAACAGAACCAGCTTTCAAAATGCTGTGTTATGATTAAAGCTTCCTGGTTGGAGAATTGCAATTGGTGCTGTGCGAAATAGCAGTGTTTTAACATAGAAAAGGCAGCAGTGCTAAGTTCAGTGCGAGACTTCAAAACTCACCATATTAGAAAGAGAGATTTTTCTCATCTTAATTAGCACGTGCAAGACTTTTGTCAGTATTTAGAATATCTTACTGTTTTTAAAACAACTTCCAGGAAAAAGAAGTTTAGCAAATATTTTAAAACATGAGCTAGGAGTGTTTGTCTGCTGCTTCCAGGTCAGGGAATTAGTTTCCCCAGTTTCAGGCTGAGATGAGTTCTGGGGCTTTTGGAAAGGTGCAGACATCCTTTGCTTTCCATACGTTCTAAGCACACCGTGAATGCTTGCAGTTGTTTTGATCCACATTGTGGTCCAGAGTTCTTCCTGACACGGGCTGTCTTGTGTCCTGGTGGCTGAACTGTTCTTTACCCAAATGGGAAATTTCGTTAAAAGGAGTTAAAGAGTGCTATTTTTCTATCTCTTCTCCCTACACGTCTCATTGCTGTAGTTGTCGCAGGGGTGTTCTGAGACGGAGCAGTGTGAAGCCCAAGGAGAACATCTAAGCGTGAACAGTGCCCTGTTGGAAGAGGTTTGAGAGCTCTAGAACAAAGCAGCATTTGCTCTTTGTGCTGTGCCCAATTGCCATGCTTCCACGAGCTGTCACTCGGGAGGAAATTATTTAAGCAGCTTCTGTGTCAAATTTGAGCTGCCTCTTAAAGAAGGTTCTTTCTCCTTGGCAGTCGCTTGGGCTCCCCATCACGGATGAGCAGATAAAGGAGATGGAGGCGAATCTGGACAACATTGACTTCAAGATGGCAGCAGAAGAAGAGAAGAAGCTGCGCCATGATGTGATGGCACACGTTCACACCTTTGCCCAGTGCTGTCCCAAAGCTGCAGCCATCATTCACCTGGGAGCGACTTCCTGTTACGTAGGGGATAATACGGTAATATCGTATTCTCATTTTCCTTTCTGCAGAGCTGGGCAAGGCAAAGACATCATTGCCCACTTAATAGTTCTTTATAAATAGCTCTTCATTGACTCTTAAGCAGAATCATAGGTTTTTTTCACACATTTTTATTAGTCTTCTTGTTGAACCTGATTACCCTTTTTCCTGGGTCCCCTTGGAAGACTAGCTTCTCTCGTGGCTTCTCTCTTTTGACATGAAGCAAGATCTGTCTGCAAATTTACTGTTCCCTGAGCTCTGTTTGCATGTTAAACATTGAAGGAGATAAGGTATTCTCAATCGTAAGAGTGAAAGAGTACGCAGACACCAGTGAACTGTCAGTTGCGCCAGCGGGACAGGAGTTCAGTGGCCTACGAAGTCAGTCAGCTTTTGATGTGCACACCCCTGAGCTTTCAGTTGCTTGGGACGTTTGCATTGATTCAGGGTGGGTAAAGCTTTGCAATAGAGTGGGTAAATGTGCTGAATAAAGAAGAAAGTGCCCCCGTTTTTGTCACAAACAAGTCCCTTGCTGTGTTCAGGCACAGGAGTGAGAGCAGATGCTTTGTTCTAAGAGGAGACTTTCTGAGCAGGCACGTTTTGATCATCTGTTTCCTCACTGAGTGAAGTCGTTATGCCTGCTCCTTCAGACTGAATGGCTGCTTGTCAGGCACGGCCCAAATTTCCTTTCTTTGCTTCTTTCAGGATCTGATTGTTCTCCGTGATGGCTTTAACTTGCTGCTTCCCAAGGTGAGAGGGCGATTGTGGAGCGTCTCAGAAGTGGGCAGCACTGACATTCTGTGGATAGCATGCATTTAGCCTGGGTTTTCTTAGGCCTTGTGGGGAAGCTAGGAGGAGCTGGCTGCTTGGGTTATCCTCAAGCAAGTGAACAGTTGTCTTCCTTTTCTTTCTCAAGTCCTTCTGCAGAGCTTCTTTGCTCATCATGGGAATTGGAAGCACCTGTTGTTAGGTACTAGCACCTGTATTGCTTTCAGCATGATCTTAGGCAGCCTTGTAACTGTGGTACTGGAAGTGCCTCAGCTTTAAGAAGCTGTGTAAAACTGTCTATGTTCAGCGTAGTTAGAGTGTAGCTGGCCTGAATGTCTTGGCACCCAGTTTTCCCTGGACTGTAGATGTGTCAGTTACATGGCAAGCAGCTTTATTTCTGACCAATTCCAAGAGTGAAGAAAATACTCAGGGGTAAACCAGCTGCAGGCTTGGGTTGGGTATGAGGACTGGACTAGCTTCAGCTAACAGCCAGCTGCTTACATCATCCTGTGCTTCAGTTTCTTAGCAAGTAAAAATTCTGTGTGTGCCCTGAAAATAGGAAGCATGCCATCTTCTACAGTTAGACAGAGGTATTTGATGACTGTATGCTTGTTTCCGTCCCCTTTTTCTCACAGTGTTGTGCTTGAGCATGCCAGCTTTTGCTCTTTCCCCCCCCCCCCCCCCCATCCCATCCCTTCCTCATTCCACATCTTTTCCATCCCCCCTGCATCCACCAGCTCGCAAGGGTGATCAGCCGACTGGCCGACTTTGCTGAGACGCACGCTGACCTGCCTACCTTGGGCTTCACTCACTACCAGTAAGTAGCCATCAGCCTTTGCTTTCATTTGTGTGGCTGTGCTCTGGATAGACTCACCTGCTACCACTGCTTCCCCCTTCCTTTTGCCATCTCCTACGTGGCGCAGCTGGCACTGCTGGACATCATTGAGACATTGTTGGTGGTTCAGGAGAGGAATGTGTGCCTATTTCCAGCCTCACCTCAGGAAACTGGACTTTTTCTTTGAATACTGTCAGCAGTTGTTTTAACAGAGCCTCGTAAGGAAGTTGTTGGCACAGGTATATAACTTCGAGTTGTTTCAGACAGTGTGATTTTTGAATTGCATTAAGCCTGTCAGATATTCTTAATGCCTGCTTTCCCATCAGCTGTATTCCTCTGCAGCTTAGAAAGGTTTGTTACTGGCAGGAAACCACAGCTATTCAGTCTGCTAAAGCTTTCTTCTCAAGTGATGGCTGCATGGGCTCTCTTTTCATACATGCATTTGTGGATCCCTGTATGGAAAAAAAAAGAAAAGAACAGGAAGAATTTCCCATTTCAGAAGAAAGTGGCATTTTCTGTCTCTGGAAAATTGCATTTTTTGTTCAGTACTGCTGGAGTTACTGCTTGTAGTCAGAATGCTGCAGGATTCTGACTGGTCTGTAGTTGGGGAAGGTCATTAATCCGCTACTTCATTAAGATTGCTTGCTTTCAGAGGCTGTAAACTGTAAGCTTCAGTTTGTGCCAGGGGAAATTCAGACTGGATGTTAGGAAACACTTCCCCGAAAGAGTGGTCAGGCGCTGGAATGGGCCCAGGGGGGTGGTGGAGTCACCAACCCTGGGGGTGTTTAAAGAACGTTTCGACATTGTGTTGAGGGACGTGGTTTAGAGAGAGCTATTAGTGATAGGTGGGCGGTTGGGATGGATGATCCTGTAGGTCTTTTCCAACCTTGGTGATTCGGTGGTTTCCTATCCTGATGACGTGGATCAGCAGGCCCGTGAAAATTAAGCACGGATCCTGTCAGAATCAATGTCTGTCAGTGTAAAATTGCTACTGAAGGAGAGTGGGAGCATCAGGACAGGTCTCTTAATGAATGATCTTGCTTTATGTGCTGTGTTCAGTCTGCTTCAGTCCTTGGTCCCTCTTTTATCGAAAGCTTTTTAGAGAAGTGCTATCTGGTCTTTGCTTCATTCTGAATTTTAGGAAGAGTGCAAAGGAGTGTTCAAGAAGTAGTATGGAAGGCAAGTCCTACTAGTGAAAACCATGTTGATAGGCAACAAGTACCTAAACTTTTTCAGTCCAGTCAGCAGGGCTCCCTGACCTGTTTTTCCTAGCAATTTTCCCTAGCTTCTCTTGCTGCTTATGTACTTGCAGAGGTCTTGTCACCTTTCATATCCCACAGCAGATTAAATTTCAGATGAGCTTTGCTTTCCTACCACCATCCTTGTTTTCTCTGCATTCAGTTTTTTCTGTATTCCTCCTGGATTGCCCATCCCTGCTTCCACTCCTTTCTGTGCCTGAGATTAATCGGAGCACCTTACTGTCTGTGAAGTCTTTTTAAAACAGTAGAGGTCCTCCGTGTGCTTGACATCAGAGCGACGAGGGTGTGCAGCAGTGCTGCTGCACTCGCTGTGCCTTCCTCCCCTCTCCCTGCTTTCTGCTGCCTGGCCGGGCCCCTAGAGGGTGCTGTCTGCAGGCAGAACCGCTCCCACCGGGCTGGCTGCAGAGTTGAGGCTGAATATAAGCAGAAATAAGGAGCCTGGGAGTGAATCCATCACCTCATATTATTTGTCAGCTGCTGATGCTTTTCCATGTGACAGAGTTCTGGAAAAAAGGCCATCAGTAATTTATTTTTTTCCGGAAAGTACAGTCTTACTGTCTAGTAAAATGTACTAGTGATAGCTACGTGCCAGATCTCTTTAACTGCTGCTCTGATGAATCAGAGAGGATCAGCTAAGGGTGGTCTTTTTGGAGTTGCTGTGCAAATCACCAAGGAGTTGTGTTCTGTTCTCTGTTGTTTTCAGACCTGCACAACTCACCACCGTGGGGAAACGCTGCTGCTTGTGGATCCAGGACCTGTGCATGGACCTGCAGAACCTGGAGCGGGCTCGGGATGACCTACGCTTTCGGGGTGTGAAAGGCACCACCGGCACTCAGGCCAGCTTCCTGCAGCTCTTTGAGGGAGACCATAGCAAAGTAAGTCAGTCAGGCCAGAGAGCAGACTTTCAACCTTGAAATATTCTCCCGCCTGGAATGCTTTTCTCTCTAGGGGTGTGTGGAAATTCTGGCATCAAATACTTCTTGGATCGTTGTACGCTGAGGTTCTTTTTGTTTTGTTTTTGTTTCTTTTTGTCCCTCTGAGGTTGAAGAGCTGGACAGATTAGTGACTGCAAAGGCGGGATTTAAGCGGTATGTAACAAGAATGCTTAGTAACCTAGATTTGATGTTAACAAAGTCTGACTCTTGCTTTCCATGTTGGCTCAGATTCCACCCACTGCCAAACTGACATCTGTGCCGCTGTTGATCTGTACCTTCCTTTGTGGCCTTTCATTCCCACTTGCAGCTCTCTGATGGAGACTCCATCTCCTAACCAGGGCACTTCTTTAAAGCACAGCTGTCCGCATTTCCTCCGCCTCACTCTCTCTCCTTGTGCATGCTGCTCCAAGAGCTGACAGCCTGAATCCAAACTCGTCGTCAGTGCAAAATGATTGTCATCTCCTTAAAGAGCTGCTGTCACACCTTGCTGGCAGTCTTCTCACCCAGTTTAGTGTCTGGAGCATTCAACTTCTGTGCTTGTTTCCAGATCTTACATGGTCACGGGGCAGACCTATAGCCGCAAGGTGGATATTGGAGTCCTCTCCGTACTGGCCAGTCTGGGGGCATCCATTCACAAGGTGAGCACCCTGTGTGTATGCAGCAGGGGGAAGGACAAGAGAAGGTGCTCCTGGTGCTGACTGCTTCCCTCAGGAAATAATAATTGGTGTTTGTGGGTTCAGTTCCTCTTTGAGATCGTGTAAATCACCATTGAGTGCATGCTCAGGCATCACGTATCAAGGATATAAAGACCAGTGGTGGGGAAAAACAAAACAAAAAACACACAAAAATAATTGTAGTGAGAAGATTCTGGGATGTGTGAGTAAGTCCTGCACCAGGTATTAGTTCTAATCTGTGCTAAATTGATCCAAGCAGCGTAAATGTCTTTCCCAGTGCATATGAGGTTTTTAAATTTCTCCATTTCCTCCCCGTCAGTTGCATCTCTGATGACAGTGTTATTCTGGCTGTCCTTGTGGATTTGTTCCATTGATTTATCTCTGTTCCTCGTCCTTTTCTTGGACTGAAGTGATCTGTGGTGTTCTGGTTTAGTTCTACAAGCCGGCTGGCTCACTGAGCACTCGTTATCTGTATTTGCAAACCACTATCTTCTCGATATCCTTACCATTCTGTGCTGACGTTGGCCCTGCTTGGGGTTGTGTTGTATTCTGATTCATAGATTCATTAGGTTGGAAAGGACCTACAGGATCATCTAGTCCAACCATCCTCCCACCACCATCCCTACCCACCAAGCTACTAAATCAAATCCCTTGGATTCCCTGATGGAATGGACAGACTTGTTTGCTGATGCTTTCTTGACTGTTGGGATTTCTAGGTCAGGAAACATGACTGTAGTGGCAGTTTTTCACTGTCTCCCAAATTCTCAGTTCTGCACAAGCACTGACGGGAGATGTGCTGGTTTGGTTCTGTTTGTTAACGTCTTGCACTTTTCCCTAGATTTGTACTGACATTCGTCTCTTGGCCAACCTGAAGGAGATAGAAGAGCCGTTTGAGAAAGACCAGATTGGTAAGGGATGGGTGGCATTTCTTGGGCCAGTGTGTGGACCTTTCCGTTGATGTTGATGCATCCTCTTAGCTAAACTCAGAAATGTCACTGCCAGAAGTTGTTTTAAATTAACTGGGGCGTAAAGTTTTTAGTGCATTGAATTATTTAAAAAAACAAAACAATTTAAAAAAAAATAACAACAACCAAAGGTTTCTGGACATTAAGTAATTAATTCGATTTTAATGTTAGTATTCTTCCCTTCCTGGGTTTTTGGAAGAGAAGAAGCAGTCGTGTGCTCCTTATTGCCCACAGAAGACAACTTGGGTCTGAGGAGAATTCAGTGTTCTCCATTCCTCGTGAAGCTAACCAGAGCTGTAGGTTTTCAGCTTGACTCAGCACATTTTGTTGTCCGTGCACAGACGACTTTGAAACAATAAAACCCTTTCCAGAAAAAATACCAGTGATGTTTGGAGAAAAAAAATAAACAATTTTGTTAGCTCTTGGCTAGGAGAAAGCTCAGGCAACTGGAATGGTTCAGCAGGATTGAGTCAGCAGTTTAAGCCTTAGCTCTCTCTGTTATTTGAACCATTCTACATCTGATACTTGGTTTCCATATTCATTTCACTGGAGCAAAAGGCATCAGTATAACTCTGACTGCAGAGGACAATGCTCTCATGAGCCTAGAGAGATGGTGCTAAGTACTGCTCTAAAAATGAAGCCCATCTGTTCCTTTTATGTGGCAGTGCTTCTGCTGTTTTGTAGAATGGCAACATGTCTTCTTGTTTTTTTTTCCCACATTTAGATGTTTCTAATCTGAAGAAGCGTGCTGCTGTCGCTTTCTTTATTGCATTTTGTCCTCAGAAAACCATCGTGTTTTGAGGCTTTAGCGTGTGAGGAGCCATTTTGTGGCTCTTTTTGGGGGCAGGACCTGCACCTTCCTGAGCGCACTGTCTCTTCTGCCCCGTTGCCGTCACCCTTTCTCCTCTCCCAGGTTCAAGTGCTATGCCTTACAAGAGGAATCCCATGCGCTCAGAGCGGTGCTGCAGCCTGGCTCGACACCTGATGACTCTGGTCCTGGATCCCCTCCAGACCGCTTCTGTGCAGTGGTTTGAGCGAACGCTGGATGACAGTGCTAACAGGTTTGTTTACATCGTGCAGTGCAGCAGCTTCAGAATATCTTGTGCAGGAAGGTGCTTTGGTGTGTTTGGGATGGACTGCTTTCACACTAAAACCACAGGTTGCCACCTTGACAAAAAGCAGACTTGATAAAATCTAGAGACTACAACCCGGTGTTCTCTCGAAGATCGGATGGAAATTGTTAGTTTCCTTTAACAGTCTTTGCAAAGCAGTCCAGCAGAGAGAAGAGGGCTGCAGGAAACGCAGGTGATTAACTGATCTTGTAGTCTTCTGCTTTAAGAACGTACCGTTACCATCTCACATTTAGAAAATCAGCTTTCATTCCTGTTTTGAACACAGCTTTTGACCCTACTCTTTTTCACTCATAAGGTTGAATGATGCAACAGTTAGTCTGTAATCCCTTCACCCTCTAACTAAAGAAACCTATTTTAATCTCTCTGTAAAGCGGTGTTCTTTAAAAGAAGTAATTTAGATTCTAAAGGAAGAGCACAGACCGTTATTAAGCAGTCTTATGAAAACCTGTGCAGATCTTTTAGCAAAGTTTGCTGAGCGATGTTTTTGTATTCTGATCCTTTTTTGAGATGAGCCAAAGTTTTCTTACATGGGTTGATAGTGATAGGTCACGAGGGAATGGTTTTAAACTAAGACAGGGGAGATTGAGGTTAGGTGTTAGAAGGTTTTCACTCAGAGGTTGGTAACACACTGGAACAGGTTGCCCAGAGAGGTTGTGGATGCCCCATGCCTGGAGGCATTCAAGGCCAGGCTGCACAAGGCTCTGGGCAGCCTGCTCTAGGGTTGGTGACCCTGCCGTGGCAGGTGGGCTCCAACTTGATGATAACCCAGGCCGTTCTGTGATTCTGTGATCCATAATTAACAGCAGCAATTGCATTCCATTCATCTGTCTAGCAGTTAGTACTAAATTTGCATAAAGCTCATATTTACCTTTGGTACTTCAAATTCGACTTCTTCATATGAACGTTGTAATTTAAAAGTAGTCTTTCGTTGTAAAATCTGACCTCCCCAATCCCTAAGGTACAGGGTACATTTGGCTAGAAACTGGTATACGCTTTGCTTCTGAGAGTGTTGTTTTAACAAAAAGTCTGCATAAACATTTGTGAAAGAGTAAAATGCATTTTTTCTAAGAGGACTTGACTCCACAGCTGCTAATATTACCTGTCTTGCTAAGGAAAGAGCTGCGCAGACAGCGTAAAATAGAACATTTAAGAAGTTGGATGCTGGTTGATGTGGTGGTTACATTTCCCAGTAGCTGCTGTGAGCAGGCATAATACTGGAACATTCCCCATTTGACTTTCACTGCTTCTGATATAAAGAGCCATTTGTCCATTCCGTACTCCATATGGAAAACTCTGTGCCTTGGACTTTTGTTGTCAGCTCAAGAGCTGAACTTGTGTTTGACTCAAACATGACCTTTATTGCTAACTGTGGCCCTGGGTGCCTGTGTTCCGCAGGCGTGTGTGCCTGGCTGAGGCTTTTCTCACGGCTGATATCATCCTGAGCACGCTGCAGAACATCTCCGAGGGGCTCGTTGTGTATCCAAAGGTAAATCATCAGGTAGCACGTGCAGATCATCCCTGATGATACTGCAGCTATGCCAAAAGGGGTGGGGGAAAGAATAGTGAATGTGCCCAAAGGTTGTATTTCTGTCTTTGTTGGAACAGTTCCTCAGTTTTGCTTTGTGCTCTCTGTACCTGGATTTCCAGAGCTGAATTCAAAAAGAGAAAATCACCTATCCTGGGGATTCAGAGGGAGGGGAAAACCTCGCCAGGAGTCCCAGCTTCCTACAGAATTTCTGTAATGCTGCTCTCTTTGTTTGAAGGTGATTGACAGGAGGATCCGGCAGGAGCTGCCATTCATGGCCACCGAGAACATCATCATGGCGATGGTGAAAGCGGGGGGCAATCGTCAGGTACGAGTGAATTTAGAAACGCCTTTGTTCACTATCCAAGGTCTCACTCTTAAGAAACAAACGGTTCTCTTTCTTTGTTGTCCTGAATACCCCACCTTTCTCCGTTCTCCACTTACTCCCACAGAGTTATCAATTTTACACTTGTGCTGCAAAGCCAGACTGAGCTCTGTGAGGAGCGGGCGGTTGTAGAGGTCCTTGTTTACTGTTAGGAACACTGTGTGTTTGAGCTAATGTGGCTGGCTGTGCTGGAGGGGACAGAGACCTATTTATTTTTATTACATGAGATGCAAGTAGGTGCTTTCCTTCTGTAAACGTTTGAGGGAACTTGGAATGCAGGCCAGGCTCCTTCAAATGGAACATTCTGGCAGTTGGGTGCCTTTATAAATTAAAGGAATGAATCAGTGCTGTTAATGGCAAAGCAAGCAAGACCGAGCCATCCGTTCTTGCGTCACACTTCCTTACATCAGTACAGTGCCTCTTATTGCTTTTATTGTTTATGGTCCTCCGTCCAGTTTTCTGTGTCCAAGCAAATTGAAATCAAATGTTTTTCTTAGCGAATAGGTTCAGACACAGATTACATTTCCTTATCATTTGATTTCAAAGTTCAGTTTAAAAACTAGTAATGAAATTTACATCCTACAGAGGTAACTTGTTGTCTCTCACCTTTAGGCTATAATGTTTCCTTCAATAAATGTTGCCTTAAAAGCTGAAGCGTAACTTGCAATATAGTAACAGCAGAAAGGTTTCCTAGAAGCTTGGAGTTGCATCTGTGGTTCTGGTTTCATAGATTCATAGATACATTAGGTTGGAAAGGACCTACAAGATCATCTAGTCCAACCATCCTCCCACCACCATCCCTACCCACCAAGCTACTAACAAGCTGGTTCTCTGGAATACTTCTGGCAACTCACCCAGTCAGGAAACATCCTATTTTTTTTTTGTCTTTGTGCCTGTGATGTTTGTCCCTGTGTCAGTCAGTAAGCCTCCTAACTAAACATAGTAAGCTTCATATTCTGTGTAAAAGTTTCCTTTTTCAGCTGGTATGTTTCTAAAGTATCCTGGACAGACTGAAAAGCTAATTTCATTTGTGTTTGTTCTTGGCTTACCTTCTTTCTGGTGCTCTTTAATTACAAATTTTTGGAGTTGAGTACACTTATAAAAGCTGATCTTATTCACAGTGTGTTCTGTTTTCATGTGCTGAAAACTCTAACAGATTTTCTGAAGAAAATCTGAGGTTTTCCTACCTCACAACATAAAAACTCACTTACCTTCCTCACCACTGAACAGCTCCCTCCCCCTAAACATCCTAAACAGCTCTGAAGCATGTCAGTGCTGAAGCAGGATGGCCTTTGAATAGAGGAAAAGGAGATCCTTTTCCTTCTGAAGAAAGTTTGCTCAAGGATAATACATTTGAGAAGATTCCTGCTTGGCTATAAGTACAATCACTTAAATATTTTAGCACCGTCGTAGCAGCTTCTCATCTTGTGGGTATGTGGTCCTCAGTCATATTTGGGTTCCCTTGTTTTTACAGATTGATTTCACAGGAAGCCAGAGGTAGAGGAAATCTTTCAGAAAAACTAAATTTTTTATCAGTCTTAGTTCCATATGAGGATTCTCTAGCAAAGAATGTCTTAAGGCCCTCAGATCTGTGTGCTGTTTTCCCTTTAGTCAGTTTGTCCTCCTGTAAGCCGTGGTTTACATAGTTCACCGCTGATTAAGTTGGACAGCTTCTCTTCTTTTTTGCTTTCCAAGTTTGTAGATTGTTACTCTCTCAAGATGTTCCATGCAGGGGACGACTGTTTGTGAATAAGGAATTGCTCTATCATAGTGCATAGAATGTTTTGGTAACGGCTATTGGAGTCTGTCTTTGGAAAAACTGCAGATGGGGAACGGAACAACCAGAAAAAAAAAATCCGTAGTGAATCCTAAGAGTGTTTGGAGAGTTTGAGGAAGCGTGAAGGATTCTGCTGCTGTGAGCCTGTGGTATAATTGAACAGGGAACGTGCATGTCATTCAGACTTCTTTGGGCTCAAAGATGTAGAAGGATCAGGAATACCTTGTTTTCCTACAGTGATGTGAGATGCTACAGTCCAAGCTGTCTTATTCATGTGCTGTCCAGTATGCTTTATTGTTACCCCTCCTGCACAAGTAGGATAGATGTGTGAGTGAGTAACAGCACACTGAATGTTTTCCTTTTCCTTCCTCTTCCCCCTGCAGGATTGCCACGAGAAGATCCGTGTTCTCTCCCAGCAAGCAGCCGCTGTTGTGAAACAGGAGGGGGGTGATAATGACTTCATTGCCCGTGTCCGTGCTGATCCTTACTTCAGCCCCATCCATAATCACCTTGACAGCCTTTTGGATCCTTCCTCCTTCACTGGACGTGCTCCTCAGCAGGTAAGGAGGCTGTGGGGCTTAGGTGCTGATACGCAAATGATTTTTTTTAATCCTGCGTACCAGAGTGGTACTGATATTTCATTCCTCCGTTCCCACTACTGTGGCAGACACAATCTTACTGTTTTGATTTGACTGCCTTGTCTTTCTGCCCTGTGGGCATTTGATCCTGGGTATATCTGGCTGCTCAACACCTCTATGAAACAGACCCCAATGAGGCTAGCAGGTCTGAATAGGGAAAAGAAGGGAACATCTACCTTCTGCTGACTTTATTTTTCCTCTCTTTCTTGAACAGGTGGCAAAGTTCCTGAAGGAGGAGGTTCGACCAGCACTGATTCCATACCAAAGCAAGATGGGGGGGAAAGTGGAGCTGACACTTTAGGCATATTCAGCAGAGGCCCCTGGGTACAGGAAAATAATAAAAGCCTTGTTGAACCAAGTCTGTTTACACTGTCACATTTCGTTGCCTGCAGTATGTTTAACCCTCAGAGCTTACACCACTTCGATTCCAGATGGGCTTTTCAATTCTTTGCCCACTGTTTAATCAAGCCCCCATCTATTGTGTGCAGAGTTACTGAGAAACACTTGATGGTGGCAGGGTGGCTTTATGGCCGTGCCTTTCACTGACCCCTTACAGAGCACTGCCAGCTGTTTAAAGAGCAGTGGCTGGTGCTGCCTGACATTCATGTGTGATTCACTGAAGAGCCATGGGTAAGGGGAGCTGAGCCCATTCCCTTCTTGTTCATCATCTGCTCTCAAGCTTTCTCCACAGGTAGCTCAAATGATTTTAAGAGGCTGTCCTCGCTTTCAGAGCACTGTAATTTGGGAAGCAAATGGGCAAAAAAGATTTGAAAGGCTGTGGAGCTTCTGGACTACATCGAACTGGTGGTCTTTCAGTGCTTTCTAGCTGTTTTAATACTGTACCTTCTGACAAGCTTCTTTACCGGTGATTTACTTTTCCAGGTCCTTGATTTTAGGTGCTTGCTGAACTCCATGCAGACCGTGGCACGTACAAATCATTCTCTACTGCAGTTAAGTTTTGTCTGATAAGAAAACCAATGTAGGAATTCACTGAATGCCAGAGAAATTGAAGAGGTCTTTGGTCTTACTGCTGACCCTCAGTATTCTGCTTATAGCATCTGTGCTTTACTGCGCATTCAGTACTGACCAAGCTTGTCTCCTGACTTTGACTGGAATGAACTCCTTACCTCTTCTTCCCTAAAAGCTCCTTCTTATCTCTGTTATCTTTTGGGATTCTCAGAGATGCTGTGTTAAGTGTTTGTTAAGTTTGAGTCTGCTTGAAATGTGATGGCTGAAGAAAACTGTGGAGAAGAGAATAAACTGAAAGAAGGTATGTGCTCTCCTTGGGGCCATAACCGCTTGAAGAGGACTTCAGGATGCAGTAACATGTTGTAAAGAGACTCGGCTATATAAAGTGGTGAAGTGGGAAGCTGCAGGCTGTGGTTGCCTCTCCACTAAGGCACAAACGCCACTTACGTTTTATGGCGCCTAAAATGTTTTGCCAGTTTGTGCTATTAAAATTTAACCGGCCATCTGGAAAGGGGAACTTCAACTGAACTCCGTATCCAGGCCTGCAGCAAAAGCGGGTGGGAGGGGTGGTCCCTCTGTGCTCTGCCCTCCTGAGGGCCCCAGGTGCAGAGGTGGCCATGACGCTCAGAGCGCTGGAGCGCCTCTGCGGTGAGGTCAGGCTGAGGGGGCCGGCTTCCCGCGCGCTGCCTACAGCTCCCAGCGCGCCCCGCGCCGCCGCACGGATGCCGCGCATGCGCGCAGCGCCGCCCTCCGGAGCGGCGTGTGGGGCTGGCGGCGCGCGGTGCCGCTCCGCCGCGTGAGGGAGAGCGGCGCTGAGGGCGAGAGGGCGCCGGCGGGAGCAGGTGAGCGCCGGGCGGGGCGGGCCGCGGGGCTGCCGGCCGCGCATCGCCCCTCCGGAGCGGCCTCGCTGCCCTCCGCACCTGCCGCTGTGTGGCGGGATGGCGGCCCGGCCGGCTCCTGTCAGGCGCGCGTGGCACGGAGACGGAAACGTGGCGGTGCCCACGGGGGGGAGGGGGCAGGCAGCGCTCCTGCGGGCCCTGCCGGCTTCGGCTGCGTGACGTGACGTGACGTGCTGGGCACAGCCGCGGCGAGAGGGTGAGCAGCGGCGGGAGCACCTGGCCTGAGGGGATGTGTCCCTGCACGTAGCGGGGGGATGGAACTGGGAGATCTTCACGGTCCCTTCCGACCCAAAGCACTCAGTGATTCTGAGCGTCATTGAGGAGCGCAGCACAGCTGCTCAGGGCTCAAACAGCTCCCCAGCTTTGCGCTCTCTGCTCTGTCGTTTTAGGCTTGCCCTCGTTCCGTGCTGCTCACTGGGTGTTTCTGTACCCGCAGCAGCACGCAGACTTGTTTGAACTTCTTGCCTTGCCACCTCTCATCAGACAGCCTCAACCAGAGACACGCAGAGCTGGCGCAGGGTGGGTATTTGGGAGCTGTGCTGCTGCGGGTTGTAAAAAAATCCTTTTGTTTTATGAAATAGGGGACCAGAAAGCTGGCACGCTGTCATTAGTATGATGAGAGCAGTTGTCAGTGCCCGGTCAGTGCTGCGTTTGCTGGCTGGGTAATACCTGATGATTCAGAAATGAGAGAAAATGTCCATAACCCAAACAGCCCTTTGTTCTGGAGAAGAATTCTTCCTGATCCCAAGCCACAGGGAATATGGTGACTTCAGTCTTGCTAATGATCATCATGTCGTTTGCTTTTGTTTTTTTGTCTTTCACTTATCTGCTCAAACGCAGGAGCAAAACCCAGACACGTGTTAGAAGCTTTGTAAACAGTCCTGGGAGGTGCTGTGGGTGTTATTCGGCTGCTTCAGAAAGTTGAGCTGTACGAAGGCAGAGCCCTGGGGAAGATAATCTGTTATGCTGTTGGGGATACTGTCCTTAAAATGGCATTTTGTTGGAGACAGATGAAGCTGCTTAGAGCCCTTCTGGGCGAGACTGAGGTTCTTTTGCTGACATGAGTTGTGCGTGAACAGCAGAGCTGCAGGGAAGTGACCTGAGCTGAGCCTTCCTTGCATCTCACCAAGGGAACGATAACTAAAGCTCTGCAAATCCATCTGTACCACGGAAGAGCCGTTCTTCGGGCTGCTCCTTTGTCACTGGTGGCAGCAGGATGAGAGCAGCTCGAGAATCAGGCTCCTGCGTGGGGTGAGCTCGCAGGGCTGGCTCTGGGTGTGACGGATGGGATAATGCTGCTTGTCACTGCTCAGGGTCAAAGTGTCACATAGAAAATGCAATAGTAACATCTGGAAATAACTGTCAGTAATGTCTTTCAACCTCTAGTTTGTAACAAGGACAGTTTTGCTGTGCACTGAGAGAGGTGAGTGTGGACACTTCGCTGGTTTGTCTCCCGCCCTTTTCTGCCATCCTCATCCAATGCAGATTCAAGAAAGCACGACAAATCTCTCTGCTATTTTTCTCAGTGCTGAGTCTGTCCCTCTCCTGTGAAGTGGGGGCAGCACTCTGTATTCGCATCGCTCGTCCTGTCATCACTTAGGAATTCCAGAAAAGGGAGCTCTCCTCCTCTCACGATCCCAAGGCTGTGGGCAGCCGAGGTTCTCTGCCACTGCTGGTGCTTAGCAGGCACCCAGCTTTTACTGTTTAAGGCCAGGCACCTTCCTCTTTCCAGGATTAAAAGCGTGGCACTTGTGTTAGCAACACAGAATCAGCAGAGCTCTAAATGAGTTCTGTTTTGTTCTCTTTGCTTTTTTTTTTCTCCCTGAGCCACACGAGGGAAGTCTTTGTTGTGTCCAGATTTGAGAAATAAGTGCTGCAGGCAGACCCTAAAGCCTTTTCAAGCTGCACTCTGCGTAAAGGATCTGCTGTCTGCTTCGTAGCCAGATAGCAAAATGAAAAGCAATTCCATTCTGAGAGGAAAGCATACGTCCATAGACAGGAAGTCTGCATTCTGCATAAGTGGGTGTTGTGTGGGAGTTTGTGTAGAGGCAAGCTTGACACGTCAAACAGTGAGCAGGAAGTCAGGCTGGGTTCTGCTTGCCCAGCGCAGACCCAGTGGGAAACAGCATTCTTCTTTTTCACATCCTTATTTCCAAGATGGATATGCGGGTGGAAGTGCTCGGTCCCTCTGTGTCAGCTGCAGGGCTTTGTCCCTCGGGCTCCAGCTGAGCGCTCGCTGTCATTGCAGACTGCTGGGCACCGCTCAGTGCAAGGAGCAAAGCTGAGCTGTGGGAGTACCTCTTACAGCATTTCTCTGCCTTGCTTTTCCAGGCTGGCCAGCAGTCTGCAGGATGCCTTGTGGTAGGAGACATGAGACAGAGTTCCTTCCAGTTCATCTTTTGTTGGTTCTGCGTTGCTGATGCACTGCCATCTCCCAGCTAGGACTGGGGCCACTCTACCCTGAGGTACACTGCTGCAGTCCATGTCAACTGCTAGCTCAAATCACTCCTGGGCTCCGAGATGGTGTCACAGCCCTCGCTTGCCAGGCTCCTACCACCCTTCCTAGGCCTGCCATAGACTGCCATGTCCTCTGATGGAGGATTCCTACAGGGAAGTGGGATGAGGGCAGCTCAGGTCCTGCAGCTTTTCATTCCCAGTCACCAGCTGAGGTTGGAAATGTGCAGGAAAGCCTTCCCTGGCACCTCCCTGCTGCACCCAGAGCAGAGTGAGGCCGATCATTTGTAAACAGCTCAGGTCTACAAACCTATTTCAAGGTATTTCCTGCAGTCACCTACGTTTACTGTTATCGCACTGAATGCTGAAGCAGGAGCCAGTGCAGTGCTGTGTGGGATTCTGTACACTTCCAAAGCTGTGGGTCAGGGTAGCAGGGCCAGAAGTTACTGTGTCTTTTCCCCCTGCTCAGGTGTATGGCTGTGCTGTGCTTGTCTGTGGAGCTGAAGTTTTCTTCTGACTGTATGCACACAGAGCAAATATTGACTCGTGGAACTAATGGCACTTGCAGCTCCAGGACGTGCCTTTACCTGGCTGAAGGGGGAACTGCTGGGGGAAGGGAGGGCAGAGGGGAAGTACTGTGTTCCTGCTGAGGCTCCCCTTGCGCTGTGCCTTGGGTGAGTCAGGCTTTGAGCTCCAAAAACAAAGCTTCCCAAGTGTGAGGGCACAGAAATGAGCTGCCTGTTTCAGTACAAGCTTTTTGTCATCATTTCTAAGAGAGGGACATTCTAGGCGTTTAATCGGTTGCAATCTACTCGTGGTTTTAAAAGCTGAGCTGGAAAGGGCTTCCAGAATTATTACCCTGAAGTGTGTGGCATCCTGGTGAGTACTGTGGCTTTGCAATCACTCTTCTCCTAGAGCTCTTTAAATAGAAGTCCATAGCAGCGAGCAGTGGAAGCCGTGTTCAAATAGAGCATGGTGGTTCAAATCAGCAGGGGAGGAACATGCCTGGGAAAGAGTTTTTGTGCCAAAATAGAGTTCCTACTGAAATTCTCCAGGCAGCATTTCTCTACTAGGAAAAAATTATTCTCAGAAAGAGCAGTGCTGCAGTGGCACAGGCTGCCCAGGGAGGTGGTGGAGTCACTGCTCCCTGGAGGTGTTGGAGTGCTGTGGATGTGGCACATGGCATGGTGGGGATGGGATGGAGGTTGAACTGGGTGATCTTAGAGCTCTTTTCTACCCTTAATGATTCTGTGATTCATGCGTAGCACATCCAGGCACTACCACAACAGGGTTAAGTGGAGATCACAAGGCAAAGGAAGCCAAGCAAGAAAAACATAGGCCGCAGGAGATTGTTATCTGGTGTTTGCAGGAAGGCAGGTATTTGAAATCTTTTGCATTGCAGCTGTGTGGAAGGGCAAGTTTGTCCAGAGGAGGCTTAGTACTGTCAAATGGGTCTCCTTTTCAAACATCCACTTCTAAAGGACACTTGCAGGGAAAAGAAGGTAAACAGGTATCCTTCTGTGCCATGTGTTTGTGACTCTGACAGGGGTGTTGCAGCTGGAGTGCTTCTGCAGCACTTTATCCAGGTGCTCATGCAGGCCCTCATGCTGCCCCCCAGCGAGCTGGGGGCTGTGGTGTGGTTTGTTTTCATGCATGCGCTTCCAATGGATTCATGGGAGTCCCTTTGTTTGCTTGCTGTCTGCCAGCTAGAGGAGCTGAGAGCTGCTGTAGGGTCGTATCTGTCTGTCCTGGCCAGTGATGCCAGCACCAGGTCCCAGCTGGGTGCTTTTGGGAAGGTTTCTGCAGGGACCAGAGGCAGGAAAAGCCTGCTCTCGTATCCGGTGCCGGCAGGAGAGTGATGACATGGGCAGAGGGAGGTGTTCCCCTCTGCTACACCTGTCCTACATCTACACCTGCCCTACATCCTACACCTGGGATGAGGAGGGACCTCAGCACTCCACCCCTGCTTCCTTGGCGCCATGCTTCTTTCGGCGACTCCAAGGTGTTTGTGTCTATGTGCCTAACACCAGCCAGGCTTCTCTGTGACAGGTTGGTTCAGCAGAGACTGTACATGCGTGAAGGTTAACGGTGACCCGGGGGCTTGAGGCACTGAGCATGCCAGAGCTGCAGTGACAGGGCAGTGGGGAGCCTGAAAGAAGGCTCAGAATGCATTGGCAGGAGCACAGCCAGCAGTTAGCGGCTCGCTGCGCGTGCCCTGAGCGCTGCCACGTGAAGTGAGAGTGTGGGCGCTCCTTTCCTATCCTTGGGATGGCTTTACCAACTCAGGGAGAACCCAGAGAGCTGGAGCAATAGGCAGCAATTAGGGGCAGGACAGAATTCACAGGTAAGCAGCTGGCTGTGCGTGGGCATGGCAGCTTCTCAGAAACAAAAGCTGGACTCCTGGTTGTTTTGATTTGTTGGTTTTCTTTGCTTGCTTGCTTCTTTCTTCCTCTGAGAGTTGGTGTTGGAAGATCAGCATCTGTCCAGCCGTACCAGCTTTTCTCATTATTAAATCTAGGGGGAAGAAGCCTTATTTGTGTTCTCAGATGCAGGTGCCTTTATAGCTGCTTGTCTTGGAGCAGCACAGCAAGCCACTTGCAGGCTACGAGTGCTTGCTGGAGATATATACTGAGATATATAACCTTGTACTGCTAAGCACTGTAAACAACTCAGACAAGGCCTGCTGGGTGAACCTCTCACGTTCCTTCTTCCAGTGGTTTGCTGCCAGAAGTGGCTTGTACTGAAAAGCGAAGCTGGAAAATCCTTCCAAAGCATGCGAGCATTAGCTTCTCCCAGGTTCTTTCCCAAGTAAGTGTGCTCCTGTGTTTGGCTTTGATGCTCCTAAAATCTTTTTCAGTCTTTTTGCATCTCAGGCTCTTCACCACTGCAGTCCCTTCACCATGGACAGTAAGTTCAGAGAATGGTGACATGTTGTGTGCTTTTTTAGTGTTAATTAAATACAGGATTCAGAATCTGTGGTGGAAAAGATGATGAAATTTGACTTGATTTTTGGCATTGTTTTAGTCAGCAGTGTTGCTGCGTCACAGAGAATGTGGTAGGTGATGCCATGCTCTTTTTAGCTGATAGGTGTGAAGTCAAGAGGCAGTTTCAGTCTGCAGTTTGCTGTGAGGAGTTTGTGCAGGAGGAGTCTGTGTGTCCTTCACTGTGTTCTCAGATGCCAATTGATAAGATGCTCTCATCATCAGTTCTTCTTTTTCTGTTTGTAACAGGACAGTGACCTCTCAGCCCTGAGAACAGCATTCCTGGACCTGCTGACAGCCTCTGCCACTCAGCCACACCTAGCACCATGTCAGGTGAGCAGGCAGAAATAGACGTGGTGCCTTCTTTATGGCTTTCTCTTTCTTCACCTGCAGCTTGGTAAAAAGAAGTTACTGATTCCAACAGCCATTCTCTATGTTAACATTACTGCTCTGCCCGAAATGGAGGGAGGAAGGGTGCCCTGCTCTTTGTGATCTAGCTCCCTTTTTGCTCAGGGGAGTGCACTCCTTCTACCCTGTGCCTGGTGCCTGCAGAAGCTGCTTCGGCCATTGAAGTACAGAGGAAGGAGGATGAAATGCCTGCCTCCCCATTTCTGATAAGATCTGCTCGGTTCTGTTCTCCCAGAACTTGCCCCAAAGGAAGTGGCATGTTTACAATCAAGAGATTTTTTTATATAAAGTTGTATTTCTAGGGCTGGAGAATTACTATAGTTTGGCTGTGGACTACTGAGTTACAAGCTTGACTAATTACTAGGTCTCTTCCACTGCATCCCTCTTGCAGTGGAACTGTCCCACCCTGTGTCTTTGCGCCTTCCTTCAGGGCAGTCCGAAGTGCTGCTGCTGTCAAGGTCAGTGACTCCATAGGAGGCATTTACTTCTTCAATTTGTTTAATGGTTGCTTGGACTTGGCACAGCTTTTCCAAGAGGAACAATCACATGATGCCATATTTCTGTTCCCCAAAAAAAACGTTAAAACTCACTTTGTCCTTTCTGGCTTCTTTTGCTTGGTAGTAATGGTAGTAAGGGTTCAAACCTTCTAAAATTACTTAGCTTCCACAACACCAAGGAAGTGTCACAACATCTAGATGTCAGTGTCTGGAGTGGAGACTTCTGCACAAATCCTTACCTTTCTGGAGCAGTCTGTGCTGAGTGTCCTGTGTTCTCGCTGCTGAATGTTGCTCTCTTTGTGTTCAGGCCGTCACACTCCCTCTGCTGGGGGTCCCTTCTCAGCACTCACACCCAGCATTTGGCCGCAGGAGATCCTGGCGAAATACACACAGGTACAGTGTTGGGCAGGGAGGGGATGTTCTCTGTCTCTGCACAGAAATAAAGAGACCCTGCTGACTTCAGGTGGTCTCTGAATGCTGTAGGGAAAAGGGGGCTGGGGAGTGCACTCTTCTTCCAGTGGTTCACTTGGGGGCACCTGTTTGCTGTTTAAACTTCATTTGTTTCGTGGCTGCATCCTGGCTCTTGCAAGAGGATCTTGCAGAGCATACAGAAATTTCAGCGAATTATTGCTCTGCTATTTTGTAACTCTTGCTCCCCAGTAAAAATGTTGACACTCTAAGGGCGTCTGTCACCATCGAGCTACCACGGATGCTTGTGCATGGCAGGAAGTGCTAGCCCCGAGGCTTGCCTCCAGGTGGGCAGAGCAAAAGGAAGGAAGCAGATATGGAATTGTGTAACCCATCTGGCAGTGTTTGCTGAAGGCAGCTGAGCCCAGAGAAGGAGGCTGAAGCTAATTTTGGAGCTATGCTAGAAGCATGCTTCTTTGGGGCTGCCTGGGTGCAGTGCTTGCAAGACCCCACAGGAGGGGCAGATGAGCAGAGGAGAACAGAGGTTTTCACTCCTTACAGCCTCGTAATCATAACCACCAGCACTTAACTATGAGCACAGATAGAGGAAGCTGAGGTTTCCTTCTGAACTGGGCTTGCCTCACAGATCCAAATCCCAGTTTTTCATGCTGTCTTTTAGAGTAAACCTGAAAGCAACAGGCAAGAAGCGGGGCACTGCAAGGAACTGATTTGCAGTGTGCACTAGGTTACAGAGGACTACTGTGTCTTAAAGTTGCAGCCAGTAGAGCCCAATGTAGATGATATGTGGATACCTCTGTCCTTGAGGAGCACTGTCTGCTCTTCCACATGGGGAAGTCTTCATTGTGATATAGTGCTGCAACGCAAGGAGTTGTACCTAGAGATGGCTGGGGAAATCTGTGCAGGTGGGAAAGCAGAGCTTCACATCTTCCGTAGAGAAGTCAGAATGGGGGCAGCATGCAGCAGCTCCCCAGCTGGGAATTGTGGAGAAAGGCATCAAAAACCAAAGGGCAAGGAGTGCAGTTGCTCAGAAGGCACATGCAGGCAGCGTAGGATGGGGCAGTATCCACTTCTCTCTGTTCAGTTGCTCAGTGCTGGAGTGGTGAGAATGTCTCTTCTCCTTCCTTATGTCCCCCAGAAAGAAGAATCCATCGAGCAGCCAGAGTTCCGCTATGACGAATTCGGTTTCCGAGTTGATAAAGAAGGTAAAACCAGTCCCACCTCTCTCCCTTTCAGTTTGTGCTGGGTGGAGCCCTGGGCAGAGTGATTTTGCAGCCGTTCTGTGCTAGGTTTCATCTATTCAGACATCAGCTTCTTTTCTTATACTGTCATTGTTACCAAGGGCCGTGCATCAGTTGAGCTGGCCTTGTGGAACACCAAACATGCAGCAGAGTCCTTTCCATCCCATTATTATGTCTGTGGCATAGGTGAGGGAGAGAGAGAAGTGAAGAGGAAGCTGCCATTTCTATCCGTGGTGTGCTGGGGAAGGGCAGCTCTGCTAGCTCACAGTGAGCTCTCTGTTGTGGTCAGGAGCACTGAGCACTGGTGGCAGGCACAGAGACGTGTGCTGCCTGTGGAAAGCTCTCAGGCAAGTGGCAGTAGTACGTGTTCTGCTCACCCCAGCATCTTGGCAAAGCGTAGAGCAATCTGAAGGGACAGAACCCACATCCTAGATTTCCTGCAAGATCCAGAGGCAGGAGGCCAAGCGGAAGGAGGTGAGGAGAGCTGTGGCAGCTGGGCATTGAACTGCACAACTTGCTGCCTTCACAAAGAGAAAGGAATGCTGGGTGGTGGGAATTGCTTTATGTGCTGTGACAGGAGATTTCCAGGTCTCAGGCCACACAATGTGAAGGCAGAACTTTTTTGCCCCTGTGTACCCTAAGGCTCTACAGTCCTAGAGGACTTTCTTGAAGCAGTGACCTGGAGATGAGGACAGGACAGAGAGACCAATTCTGTTCAGCCAAACCATTTGATAGACTTGTGCATTATAAAGCCAGCAGAAAGGTTTGGATTGCATTGTTGGAACCTGCTATGTGGTAAAGGATGGAGTGCCTTTATGTCAAACCTGTATTGTGCTAATGTATCTATTTTAGAAAGCTAGCCTCAGGTTAAGGTGATCTCGCATTGTGAATTTGGCAGTATTCTTATTAAAGATTTCTTTTTGTGAGCAGGTAGCCCCAGAGTTAACATTTTGTGCCTCATTACTTGCATGAACATACAGCTTTCTGCTTGTCACCTCTGAGGCCTGCTATGCTTTTGTCAGCTCGATTTACAGATCCTCACAAAACCCAGCAGGGTAGCTGCTGACAGGGTCTTGTTTAATTCCAGCCACACTCTGCTGTAAATCATGCATAAGCAGAGCCTGGGCCTGCTGACAGCTTCTCAGTTCAGGCTGCAGTGCCTGTTGCTTACAATCACAACACTCGCTGCCTAGAGAAGATGGTTAGAAACCAAGCTTTGCCTTCCCAATGCTCTTGTCTTGTCTGGAAGACCTGAAAATCTTTATGTGCTTTTTTCACATGGCTGTCCTACTCCCCGGCCTATGGTTGTTCCCTCTCTCTCTTGTGTCCATTTCACTCCTTTCCCTTTGCTGAGGCAGATGGTGCTGAGCCAAACTCCAGCAAGCTTCTGGGACTCCCACTGACGGAGGAGCCACAGCAGAGGCTCAAGTGGCAGGCTCATCTGGAATTCACACACAACCATGACGTGGGTGACCTCACCTGGGACAAAATTGAGGTCACCCTCCCACATTCAGACAAACTGCGCTCCCTGGTGCTGGCTGGCATCCCACACAGCATGAGGCCGCAGGTGAGAGCACTGCCTGCTGTGGGCTGACCTTCCTGCCTAGGGGAAGAGACCACCATCTCGTGGCTGAGAGGGCACCAGGCCATGGCTTTCTGGGGCTCACTTAGTGACTCTCATTGCTGTTCACTCTGTCCCCCCAGCTGTGGATGCGGCTGTCGGGGGCCTTGCAGAAGAAGAGAAATTCAGAGATGTCATATCGCGATATCGTGAAAAACAGCTCGAATGATGAAACCATTGCTGCCAAACAGGTGAGAGGTGCTGCCTAGTGCTGACTGGGCATAAGGGAGTGGAGAGAATGGCAAAATTTACTGTGTGAAGAGGAAGGGGTGTCTGCCTGACACCTGCGTGAGGGATAGTTGAGAGAACACGCGACTGAATCCCACTTAAGATTCATCTTATTGGATATTTATCTTATTGTTGAAGTAGAAGCCATGCAAATCCCTTCCTTGCTAGGGAAGAGGTTTAACCTCTGCTACCTGCAGGCTAGAATACCACGCTGCCCTTTCATCTGGGTAAGTTCCTGACACTCAGTGAGGGAGGCAAAGGGTGAAACACTGGCAGATGTTCTTCCACTGAGATAACAATGGAAGAAGGACAACTCTGCCCAGAGGAAGCTGTGGGCTGTTCACCTCCAAGTCCCCCACCACAGGTGTGGCCACATTGTTGGTTTCTCTGGAGTAAGCGTGGTGGGAATCCTTGCTTGAAATCCAAGCAGATGAAATTCCCAGGCAACATGCTTACTGTTATAAGTGGAGAAGCTAGGGGCTGAGTGGAGGCAAGTATTTCTAGCGAGTCACCAAGTTGACATCTGACTGTTTTTTTACATGTTAGTGAAGGTTATTAAACTGGCCCCAGCTACTTGGATAGGGCCATCATCTTTGGTGCCTAAGGACTTGGGTGTAGGGAAGCAGAGTTCACAGACGCAAGGAGCCACAGGTAAGTGCAGAGAGCAGAAGGCAGCTGTTCAGATGCTGCTAGCTGACCCTTTCCTTGCTTATGGCTGTCTGACAGATTGAAAAAGACTTGCTCCGCACGATGCCCAGCAACGCCTGCTTCTCCAACATGAACAGTATCGGGGTGCCACGGCTACGCAGGATACTACGGGGACTTGCCTGGCTCTACCCGGAGATTGGATATTGCCAAGGAACTGGCATGGTAACCTGCTTTAATAGTGGCTTTGTGATAGGGATTGTTCTGCTTTCGGTAGCTACGTTGGGGTAAGTGATTTGAGGCTGTGCTGCCAGACAGTATGACCTCCAGACTCCCTTTCACGTGGAACATAATCTCTTGAGGAGGGTAGAGCAGAGTAGTGCTGCACATTCAGACATGTGGAATAATTTGCTTGGTCTGTCTGTGGGGGAGGAACAGACATTACACTGCACAGAAATCCCTTTTTTGGGAGAGACTGCAGGAGAGCTGCTGCAGAGGAAGGAAGACATTGGTCATGTAGAGCCTGGACCATGTGAGGAGGTGGGGAAGGAGTTATGCTCTTAGGACAGGCTTGTAATCTTCCTTCAAAATCCCAGGTGGCCGCCTCTCTGCTGCTGTTCTTGGAGGAGGAAGATGCCTTCTGGATGATGTGCGCTATCATCGAGGAGCTGGTTCCCGCCTCTTACTTCAGTACCACCCTGATGGGGGTGCAGACAGACCAGCGCGTCCTGCGACAGCTGATTGTACAATACCTACCCCGTCTGGACAAGCTGCTCCAGGAGCACGACATCGGTAAAAGTGTGCCCATCCAGGTGGTGTGCAGGCAGAGATCACTGCCCTTGTTTCACAAAGGGAGAGCAGCAGAGCTAGGAGCAAACCTTCTGGCTCTGGAGGCCAGGGCAGTGCACGGTCATCTGTAAGCCAGGAGGGCAGCACTTAGGAGAGTCTATCTCTGCCGATTAGCTGACATCCTGTCATGATTCCTTTGTATGTCTCTATTCACAGAGCTGTCCCTGATCACCTTGCACTGGTTCCTCACCTCCTTCGCTAGCGTTGTCCACATCAAGCTGCTGCTGCGCATTTGGGACCTCTTCTTCTATGAGGGCTCTCTGGTGCTGTTCCAGCTCACTTTGGGCATGCTCAGTATGAAGGTAGCACTACCACCACTTCCTTCCTTATAGCACTTCAGTATTTCACTGCAGGGTTTATGTGCAAGAAGGTTTCCCATCTGCCTCTTGTGTGTGGCTTGGGAGCGTGCAAGGAAAGATGACTCTCCTTGCTTTCCTCAGAAATCTACATGGAAACTTCCAAGGTTCTTTGCAGATTTAGGGATTGCCATTTCCCTCGCTTATCTCATGTGATCCCTCATAATTGAACCTCATCAGCTGCCCCCTCTATTCACGCTAGATCCCAACCTGAGAATCCACCTTATTTAAACCAAAATAGCTCTTGGTTTTGCCCCCTCTCTGTGACTCAAAAACATGCCATGTGGAGCTTGGGGAGCAGATCTCAGTGCAACAGAGTAGTAAAAAAATTGCTATTGCATCCCCAGAGCTCGCCTGAATTTTTTTCTACCAAAGTTTTTTATGTAATTCCATAGCTGTACCTGCATTGCTTCCGGCCTGGGCTGTGCACTGAGCATCTAGTTGAATCTAGCAACTTCAGGAGCGTTAAGTGTCACGCTCACTGTTCTGTGTGAAAAAAACAACCGCATCTTCGCAGGAGGACGAGCTGATCCAGTCTGAGAACTCTGCCTCCATCTTCAACACGCTCTCAGACATCCCAAGTCAGATTGCAGATGCGGACGTGCTGCTGCGGGAGGCCATGCGCGTGGCCGGCTCGCTGACAGATGTGGCGGTGGAGACCCAGCGTCGCAAGCACTTGGCCTACCTCATTGCTGACCAGGGGCAGCTGCTCAACTCCAGCACCGCTGTCAACAGCTTATCCAAAGTGAGTTGTTATCCTGTGTGAGAGGACGTTGGCCCTGTCACCCAGAAGAGAAAAGGTGTTGGCAAGTGGAGGGAAGGCCTGTACCAATGAAATGCTGCTGATTTCATCCGCTGATGAAAGGAATGTGGATGACGATTGTGATTCTCATTAACGAGAGCTGTGATAGAAAGGGTCACGTTTCATTAATGAGAAATAATAATAATAATAATAAAAAAAGAAAACACATTCACTTTTGGCAGAATTTGCTTGGAACTAACGTAAGCGTACAGCAAGAGTGGGACCTGGGATTAATCTATTAGTAAGAAATTGACATGCTGAAATAATTCCAGCCAGGAGAGTGCAGCAGCCTTTGAGAAGCTGAGTAAGAAATGCATCTGTGTTTAGCCATAGATCACAGTCTGCAGCTGCAGATGTAGTACCTCCTGTTCGTCAAGCCTGTAGACAGATACATTCTTGACGCTCATCTCTGTGCTTATCACCACACACTCCTGCAATCCTAAAATGCGATAAGCAGCCACTTAGAAATTTAAATACAATTATGTGTGGAAGTGCTTCTGGCAACAAGTAAAATTAAAACTAAAATTATTCAGTTGAATCATAGTTGATTATTGAACTTCACGTATGCTTTTGTAATAACAGAGCTATAAATAACCCACTGCTCACGGAGAACAAGCAATAGAGCTGATTCATTGTACTGAAACTAGAACAGCTCCTGTCTAAAACTGCCAAGTCACTTGCCTGCCCCTTGCAGTGTTAACTATCAGAGCCCCTTGTTCAGACCTGACCAGTGTGGAGGATTACTTTATTTTATTTACTAAACTTACTGAAATTGGTGCACTTTGTTCTCTCTTTTCCCTTCTCAGATCGTGCGGCGCAGGACTCAGCGCAGGAAATCTGGCATCACCTCTCTGCTTTTTGGTATGGATGGTTCCGTGCTTTTTAATGTAGTGTTGATGGATCGAGCAGCCTGGGAGGGATGGGAGCAACGCAGGGGAACTCTGGGACAGAGGAAGAGGAGGGAAGGGAGCCACAACTGAAGGATGAGGTGGAAGAAGTGTAGCTTTCTATTTGTTTGCTTCAGCCTGATCTTAGAAAGTGATTTTTGGATCAGTTGGCAGGTCCTTATGTGGTGGCCTCCCACACGTGGGCTACAGCTCCTTGCACTGGACAAACACTTCAATGCATTTTCTAGTAGACAGCATGCAGTCTGTGGGCTGTGTGCTGTGCCCTCCTGACCAGGCAGGATGATCCAGTTTGTAACTCATCAAGATTCATAAACCCAAATTTCTAACTGCAGATAATCACCTACTCAGAGAGGTTAATTTTGCAGATGCTTTTGATTCTTAATTCTCATCGCTTACGAGCTAACCCAGCCTATGTTCAGAAAGCACACAGCCAGCATAGACTTAAAATAACTTAATTCTGTGGCTTCATAATAGCCCTTCCTGTTGTAAATCTCACCACCATCACCTTCCTTGCAACTGGTTAGCTGTCTGATGCTATTCTTAGTAAATGAAGCATTTAAAATAGAAAAGTTTTCAGTCTGCAGCAGGTAACTGAAGTGGAAAACTTCAGACCAGGTGTGAGAAGGGAAGGGTTGGATGTGATAAGTCCATGGTGGCAAATTACGTTAACTGTCTGCTGCCTGTCATAGCTGTTGTGTAGAATTGTAGGTAGTCTTTGTCCAGGTAGGAATAAGAATTTACCCAAACCATCATTCTTCTTTTATTAACGAGGAAGGAGATGCAGAAGTGACTTGGACAGGGTCATAGAATCACTGGAACGCTGCCTGGGAGGGACCTCTGGAAGAGCTTTGTAGTCCAGCCTCTCCTGCTCAGAATCAGATTTGTGCTTATGCAAGTTCAACTGAGCCTGGGCTTTCTGTAGCTGAGAATCTAAAAGTTGCATCAGATTGCTAAAGGAATAGAAAAGAGAACCAATCAAAGTAGGTACCGGGGAGAACATCAATGCCCACGCAATGCCCATCCAAAAGGAAAAGGGCAACAAGGTAATGCATTAGAGCTGGCCCTCCTCTGCACAGCTACCCAACTCATCAGGCTTTGCAGGCTCAAAATAGAGCCTTCTCACATGGGGCTGATTTTGTACTCATTTCCTGCTTTGGAAACATACATGCAGGCTTGTCAGGTGCAGCGAGGCAAATCTGCTGGTAATGCCAGTTGCCTTCTTTTGTATTTCGTGTATTTGAAGCGGGGCAGGGTTATAAAACTTTCTTCCCATCTTTCCTGCTCACATTTGGATGGGATTCATCTGGATGTGGAGGGAGGAGCACAGTATTCTGGCGAGAAGGGACTGATGAAATAGCAATATCTGTAAATGAGGGCAGCCCACTGCTCTCAGCGTGGATGTGGTTGAGCAGTTTCTTCTTTAGTCATATTCTTTTTTAGCAACATGAATCTTCCGCCCTCTGCGTGATCTGTACCCAGTCTATCTCTTTGAATCTGCAGCAAGGCTTCTTACAGCTCTCTGTCCCATTCCTGGGCAGTGACAGGAAGGTTTTGGTTAATTTTCATTGCTTGGACTGGGAGTTAGTGTGTCTTAAGCTATTTCTGGTCTGGAAGCAAAGTTCACTTTTTTCATATGCTGCGTGTCTAAATCTGATTTTCATAATATATACAACCAATAGGAAACGATTATAAAAATCATTTGAAATCTAATCCTGCACTCTCAGTAATGTTCCTAAACTTTCAGTCTTTTTAATTAGTATCACTTGAGATTAAAAGATACAGTTAATCACTTTTCATTAAGCAGGAGCTACTCTTTGTGCATACACAGCTTTATCTCTCAGAGCACATTCTGTTATACTGCTTTCTATAATGCTGTTAGGAGGCAAGCAGTGTACTAGCTTGCTAGCCACTAGTTTACTTGAGATGTGTAAAAATGCCACTTACATAAAAATTGGAGTTAATTGAAGAAAATTAGCATTTAAAACAATGAATTGTTAATCAAGCTACCACTCTTTTGGTATATAATAGAGAGCAAAATTAGATCTGTGAAAATAACACTTTGAATTAAAAATAAAAACTGGATCCCTTTTTTTTTTTTTTTTTAAGGAAAAAAGAGCAAGTGATTCATTATGCCCAAATTTCATGTACCCAGTGTTTAAAGATTTTGGATATGGGAACTGTCTAAAGAATCAATGCCACTAGATATCTTTGTCTCATATAAATAAATAGGTATTAGCTGTCACTACTCCTGTGGGAATCAGTGAAAGCTGGAAGATACTTTTTATTTATCTTGTTCTTATGACTCTTTGTATACACCAAAGCCTTTGAAATTTGTCTGTTAGAGAGACTAAGGTCTCAGGTGGAGGCTTGTCCTTTGTGGCTCTCACTTCTAGACTAACACAGGACAGTGAGCTGTCTCAGTTTTTCACTTCTTTTTCAAGTTTCAGTGAAGAAGGTGCTTACACCCTGCAGGCAAAAATTAGAAGTAGTCGAAAGCTGTTTCAGTTTAAAGAGAATTTCAGTTCATAAAAATGTTTGGAAGTTCTTAGGTTTGAGTGCCACCACTCAGTTGTCTCTATATACTGTGCAGGCACTACTCTAAAACAGTAGAGCAGCACCGTGGTGTGCTGAGCTGCCCAGAAAGATCATCTGAGCTCCTTCAGTTCCGTATGTGCTTGGAAGTAAAAACTTGAAAGAGACTTGTTGATACTCATCCTTGTTTTCCTTTCTGCATCTTCCCTCTGGCTGCGTGGGCTCCACCAGGGGATGATGACTTGGAGGCTCTGAAAGCCAAGAACATCAAGCAGACGGAGCTGGTGGCCGACCTTCGCGAGGCCATTCTGCAGGTGGCACGGCACTTCCAGTGTGTGGATCCCAAGAACTGCAGCATTGTGAGTGGGAGCTGCCGTGTGCTCCTGGAGCGGGTGGGCTCCAGGAAGAATGCATCAGGTGTAACAGATGGAGGGGGAGGGTTGCTCAGCCCTTCTCTAGTGCAGGAAGGCTGTGCTGGGAAGTTGTCTTCCTGCTAGAAGGGTTTGGGAACAAGGGCCAAAGGGCTGGGCACAGATCGGCAGGCTCATTGGAGTTGGAACAGACCTTTAAAGGTCATCTGTTCCAGCTCCCATCGTCTGTTGTTTTTCATTCCTCTGTGCTCTGCATCCATGACAGGATCTGACTCCAGACTACAGCATGGAGAGCCACCAGCGGGATCACGAGAACTACGTGGCCTGCTCCCGCAACCGCCGCCGCCGCGCCAAGGCGCTGCTGGACTTCGAGCGTCACGATGACGACGAGCTGGGCTTCCGCAAGAATGACATCATTACGGTAAGGCAGCCAGCAGGAGGGGCACCAGGGCACGATCCCGCTGCCCTCACTTGATTGGGACTCTACACTGCCTCTTTCTGTGGGGAAGCAAGGGAGGAGATGAGCTCAGAGCCCAGCTAGGAGTCTGAGGGGAAGCAGCTGGTGGTTTTGGGGGCTGTTTGGGAGTGAGGCAGTGTGTTCCTTTGAGTGTTGTCTGAGCGTGACTACAACGTCCTTTTGGTGGCTGCCATACAGCTTGATTTAGTCCAGTCCGTGTTCCAATTCAACACCATGCACCAGGTTGTGGTAAGACTGTAAAAGCATCCATTTTGTCTTTTAGCTGTGGGCATTCCATCTGGAACTTACAAAAGGAGGGATGGAATTGTGTTTCCAGTAGCTTTTTGCTGTTGTAGGCCCTGGACCTTATCAGAAGGGAGCATTGACAAAAGGGCTGAAAACAAAGCAGTCCATCATTGTACACCCATAGTCAGGCACCTGTAGCCCTCCTGGCACTGCACGTGCTCCTGTGGGGAGAGATTTCTGTGTCCCTCCTGTATTCCTCACTGCTCCGAGTCACAGTCACTCTCTCCAACTGTTGCTTTCCACTCTCTGTTTTTTCAGATCATTTCCCAGAAGGATGAGCACTGTTGGGTTGGAGAGCTGAATGGACTGAGAGGTGAGAGAGCAGGGCAGCTTACACTGGGAGGAACAGGGTGGGATGTAAAGCATGCATTCATCCACAGCAACTGCACTGGCATTCTTTTAATAAAAGGTTATGCCAGTCACTCAGAGGGACTTATGCCAGGGACAAGGGCATTCCATACCTTCCAGCAAGGCGTGGGGGTGGTGGTGCTGCTATGATGTTGCTTCTTGCAAACAGCAAAGTTAGGCCTGTGCATCCTGTCACCGTGTAGTTAGGTGCACATCATGTCTGCTGTTTGTGGGCAGTGTCCAGCAATGGGTTTCTTCTTGTAGTTGCCTTAATTCTGGTGATTTTCAGGCTGCTCGCTTCCTTTTTAGGGTTGGGCCCTATGAACTGTGTTTTTATTCTCAGCCTGCACTGGGCTCTCATCTCCCTTACCCAGGGGATTCTCAGTGTCTATGTTAGGCTTATGTCTTTGTCTTCATAGGTTGGTTTCCTGCAAAATTTGTGGAGATCTTGGATGAGAGGAGCAAAGAGGTAATTAAAAAAAAACAAAACAAAAAAAGGTGATGTCATAATTGAAAAGAGCCATGTATTGCCCTCCTTGAGTGTGTTTGCTCTCTCTGGCTACTGAGCAACTTGGTGACGTTACCAGCTTATCTTCCTAAGCCTGTTTGCTCAGTTTCCTGATGCTGGCCCTGCCGACAGCGAAGGCTGAGGGGGCAGTTGAATGCAGTGCCTGGCCTACCAGGATCCCCAGAAAGCAGCTTTGGGAAAGCAGAGAAAGCAGAAGGCGAGCACACAGCAGGATCCTGTGGTCGGTGTTCCTGCCTGCTTCCCACTGCCTGTGCTCTCTTCCACCTTTGAGGCTGTCCCTGTGAGTCCTGCTGGTGCTCTGCGGTCACCACAGGGTACTGCCCGAGTAGCTGTGCCTGAGGGAGCGCTGTCTTGGCTCCTCTTGTGACCAGTGGCACTGAGATGCAAGCTGTTTAGAGCACAGATGCCTCACCGTGGCCCCAAGGCTGCAGTAACTGATAGGAGATAAATATTAGCTGTTGGCCTATGCATTTTTGCCAGAGAAGTGGAGAAAACTGTCCTCCTCCTCTCCATCTGGAGAGTGAGGAATGGCTCACAGGCTGACTTGAGACCCCCAAGTGCAGCCTTTAGTTAGATGTCAGCACTGACATCTCACTTGCTTCCTTCACTCCCCTTCTCTGTGCTGGTTCCAGAAATGCAGATCATGTATCTCTGTGTGTATAAACTGTGCTGCTGAACAGTTCTTCTCCCAGCTGTAGGAATGTGGAGGATCCCATTCATTCTAATGTTACTGGCATGTTACTGCTAGTCTGTTGGGATAGCAGTGTGTCAGTGTGTCCCTTTGAGTGATACACCATCTGACCTGGGAATTCTTACCTACCCCTATTTACCTTGACCTTTAGCAGCTTACAGAGTCCCAGGAACTTTTACTGCTTGTCCCAACCTCACCTTAGCTTGGTCAGCATCACACCAAACTGCAACAGTTCCTCCATGCCAAATGCTGCCAGGATGGTGGTGGTGTCACCATCTGTCATGTCCAACACCTAGGCATGAAGGTGCTGGTGTCCCAGCACATCCTGGGGGACCAGCACTGAACGTGGCACTTCACTCAAGTGCCAGCACAAGTGGCTGAGGAAGTGGTAGGGGTGCAGCTGGGAGTGGAGGAGCACGTGGAGCTATCAGTCTGCTGAGAGCTGGCTCTCTGTGTTCCTCAGTACTCCATTGCTGGAGATGACTCGGTCACAGAAGGGGTGACGGACTTGGTGCGAGGGACGCTTTGTCCTGCTTTGAAGTCCATATTTGAACACGGACTGAAGAAGCCGTCGCTGCTGGGGGGTGCCTGCCATCCTTGGCTGTTCATCGAAGAGGTGAGATGTCTCAGCTGCTTTCGTGGAACAGTGGTGCCAGCGGGATGGGGTGAAGGGGCTGCAGGGCAGCATGTACTGACTGTCCCTACGCCTTCCTAGGCTGCCAGCAGGGAAGTGGAACGGGACTTCAACTCTGTGTATTCTCGCCTCGTGCTCTGCAAGACCTACAGGTAAAGCCACTTCTTTCACAGCAAGCAGCGGTGTCTGCACCCTGCTCCTGTCGGCCTGCCAACTGCTGCTGCTTTCTACCATGGGAAAGGTTGTGGTCTGCCCCAGCTTCCAATGGTGTGGTGTCAGCAGGCTGCCATGCCTTCGCTGACTCGGGGATGGCTTTGCCCCCACTCCTGGGCTCCTGCATTTGTATCTGGGGTCATGTTTTGTACTTTCACAGCTGTGTGATCGCCCATGGGCTCAGCAGCAGCAATGGTGCTGTCACTGCTACTGAGGTGTGGGAGGGGAAAGGCCTATGTGTGCCTAGGCGTGGTTCCTGAGCTTGATAGCTTTGTTCTGTGATCTTTTCAGGCTGGATGAAGATGGCAAAGTCCTCACTCCAGAGGAGCTGCTTTATCGGGTGAGTGCTGCCCCAAGCCAGGCAGAGCCTGGCTGGTAACACAGGGATGTTTACCATGGGAGCTGCTGGAGGTGATGCTCTTCTCCATGCTTGACCTTCCCTGGTGGGGTGAAGACATCAGATGCCTGGGGAAAGGCAGACAACTGTCAGGCAGCCTCAGTCCCTCTAATGCTAGCAGGTGGTGCTGTGTGAAGGTGGGGAGCAATTGGGAGGGCAGGATTTGGCTGTGCTGCTGAAATGGCTGCTCAGCCCAGCTTGAGGTGATGCTGTGAGCAGGCGGTAACCACATCTTCCTGCCCTCCAGGCAGTTCAGGCTGTGAACGTGACGCACGACGCTGCACGTGCACAGATGGATGTGAAACTTCGTTCCCTCATCTGCGTCGGGCTCAAGTGAGTCACCCAGACCTGTCACCTTCATGCTGTGGGTGTTCAGTGCTTGGGAGGGAGGAGATCAGGCCCGTGGGCAGCAGCTGCTTCCATCTACTTTAGGCCATGGGGACAACTTCCCCTCTCGCTGTGGTCACGGAGTGGGACCTGTTCCTTTCCTGCTTGTCATGTTGGCCCACGAAGGTTTACCTGGGGCATCCCCCTCCCACTGTGGCTGAAATTAGGCTGTCCCAATGGAACAAGGCTTCTTTCCCTGGCTTCAGTCCGTTAACAAACCTCTGCCCTATCACTGCAGTGAGCAAGTGCTACATTTGTGGCTGGAGGTGCTGTGTTCAAGCCTGCAGACCGTGGAGAAGTGGTTTCATCCCTGGTCATTCCTGCGCAGCCCCGGATGGGTCCAGATCAAGTGTGAGCTGAGGTATGTCTGTCCCCGTGTGTCTTGGACGGATTTCCTCCTGCCCTGTGGGAGGTGGCCCTCACTGCAGCTGGGTTTGGGCCCTCTCCAGACAGCAGCAGCCTCAGCTGTCCAGATGTCCCCCCTGCAGAGATCTCATTCTGTGTGCTGAGGCAGCAGTGACCGTCTAGACGGTTTAATGGGATGCACAGTGCCTGCTTGATTAAGGGCAGAGCCTTTCCGATGAGCATGTGGCACCTTCCTGCCAGCAACCTCCTCTGGCCCAGCCAAAAGCAGGTCAGCTCTGCAGCTACTCCGATGGAGATACCGCCTTGTCCATCCCTGCCCTCCAGACTCTGCCAGTCACGCTGGTTCCCAGCAGGAGCATCAGTAGTGAGGAGCAGGGCTGTGTGCCCACACCTCAAGCTGCCTTGCCCCTGGTGCTGCTGTGGGTAGGAGTTCCCTCCATCTCTGTACTGCTGTGAGCCTGAGGCTGCTTGCTCACAGCACAGAGCGGTGGGACTGGTTCTTAGCTGGGACTCATTAAAAGCAAGAGCTGAGGTTTGTGCCATTCTCCTTCCTGCCTGCTTCCTCTGGAGGATCATGGCCACTCCACAGCTGTAGGAGCTGAACAATATTCTTGTCAGATATTCTGCCGAGCCTGGAGGACACTGACAAGTTTGGCAGATGAACTCCACACCTCTGTCTTCAGAGGGCCCTTCTGCAGTCCCTGCTTCAGGACACTCCTCTTACTTCGGGGAGAGAGCAGTGGGTGTACAATCTCGGAGGTGCTGCTCGCAGCAGCCAGCTCTCTGGAGAGAAACCCACAATCCCCATTGTCAGCTGCATGCAGTCCTTGGCCACGTGTGCCTGCAGGACAGCAGAGCCTCGGGCTGCCTGCGCTTCCCTGCGTCGTGCTGTCAGGCTCTGTAGGGGTTGCACTTGAGTCACGTTTCTAAGCTTCTGTTCCCAGTCTGGGCCTGGCAAGACGCAAAGCCCGAAGTGCAGGAGGAAACCCGCCACTAGTGGCTGGTGCTGCTATTTCAGTGCCAACAGAAAGCCTCTCCACCCCTGTAAAACCGAGCGATTTTCCAGGGCGAGCTGCGGAGCAATTGTGTGGCTGGGGCAGCAGCTCTGGGTGTGTGCGTTACTACCGCTCTCTTCCATTTCAGAGTGCTCTGCAAATTTGCCTTCAGCCTATCTCAGGACTGGGAGCTGCCAATAAAGAGGGAGGTGAGTAGGCAGCATCGCTCCTGTTCTCAGCTGGGGGCTTTGCTTACTGTCTTTCCTCACTGTCTGGAGCTCCAGCCCGTCTCAGAGCCAGCTGTGGATGGAGCTGCTTTCTTTGGCAGTGCCCAGGAGCAGGTGCTGGGGCACTGCCCACACAGCTGGGGCAGAGGGAAGTGGCAGCCCCTCCCTTCCTCTGTGCTCTCCAAACCGCAGGGCCTCTCCCTGCTTCAGCTCTGGGGGGTGGGAAGTGCAGGCAGCTCTGCTGGGTGCCGGGTGCCTCGACCACCCTGCTTGTCTGGGTGCGGCCTGCTGACCTGGGTCTCTGCCTCCCTGCAGGAGAAGGAGAAGAAGCCGCTGAAGGAAGGGGTGCAGGACATGCTCGTGAAGCACCACCTCTTCAGCTGGGACATAGATGGGTGACCTCCGCTCCACCCTGCCCCGGAAACCTTCTCAGTGGTGTGCACTCCTCTCCCCAACCCCCATCACTCACAGTCCCCTTCCTTCCCTTCCCTCCCCTCCCCACACTTCTGTCTGTGACAAAATCCCCCTCAGGGGGCTGCCAGGCCACACGGGACCCATGGCAGCAGTGCCACGAGGCCACGCTGCACGCCCGAGGGAGGTGATGGTCGAGGCTGATGCTGCTCAGGGGCAGATGTGTCCTGGCTGGAAGATGAGTGCCCCTTCCCAGCCTTCCCCATCTCTTCCACCCCCATTTCCCTGGGGAGAGGGGCTGCAGGTCCAACCACTGTGTGTCAGCGTTTCCAGTGCTGCCGTAGCTGTGGGGCAGAGGCAGTCCTTGTGGGACGGTAAAGGTGGCACTGCAGACGTGGGCAGAATGGAGCCGATGAGGGGACTGACTGCTGTGTGGAGGAGGGATGGCACACGTCCCACCTCGTGCCATCCAAGGGCTCACCTCCCAGGGGAGGGGGAAGGCAGAACCCGAAGCACTTGGATGGGTTCACCTGACCCGGAGCCAGGGCAGAGGAGGGGGAACCGGCATCAGCCTCATCCCCTTTCTCTGGCACTGATGTACGAGGTGAGACAGCAGCGACCTGTAACTGCTCGAACAGCCCTAGGGGAGGGGCTTCGTCTGCTGTGGGAGCAGACAAAAACCAACACTCCCTCCAGGAGAGTGTTTCACGCTGTCATTTTAGTCTCGACGTGATTTTTACTGTTAACCAAAAAGCTGTAAATTAACTCCGGGAAGGCGTGTATATTTTGGCACTGGTAGCTCAGGCTGGGTTCAGGTTGGAGCTGGCTCAGGGAGACCGACTCGCACTCCTCGCCCTGCGGCGGGGACGTGAGTCGGGAGTGGAGAATTGCTGCTTTGTGGTGGTGGCTCTGGATTTATGGAGTCTGTGACTTTCTACTGAAAGCGCTTGTCAGTGAGCACAAACTACTCATGAGATGACACTAGATTCTTACTTTACTTTATTCCGTGGGTTTGTAAATAAACTGCATCTTGGGAGAGAGATGGAGTTTGGCTTTGTTTTTCCACGGGGCCTGGACTGACTAAATTCCTTCTTGAACGGATCGGCACCAGAGCTGTGGGTGCCCCATCCCTCGAGGCTGAAGGGCAGGGTGGGTGGGGAGGAGGCCGTAAGGAGCTAGCTGTGCTCCTCCTGCCCTAAGGCTTTTGGGTTTGGTGGGGTTGTTTGGGTTTTCGCTTAGCTGGAAGAGGCAGCGGGGTCGGGCCCTCCCCCCGGCACCACAGAGAAGCCGCTGAGCACGTGGCCGTTTGGAATTTTTTTAATAAAATGGATTTTTTTTTTCTTTTTTTTTTCTTTTCAAATATCTGTAACTGAAAAAATAATTCAATTTAAAGATCCATTCTCTCCCCCGTTAACTTGTCGCTCTGATCCGTTTCCAGTTGAACGCTCGCTCTGGATCCGACGCCCCGACGCCGTCCGTGTGGGACGGCGCCCATCGCCCGGTGCTGCATAGTGGAAGGGAGAGTGCGTGCTAGTCCAATACACGTTACAAACAAGTAGTGGTTACAGCAGAAAGATTCAGGATTACATTCAAGGTAGAGGCAGAACATCAGACTTCGTTTTTCCCGATGGGTGCAGAAATGTACGTCCAGGGGAATACCTCTTCCAACAAAGAACTATTGAACTATTATTCAAACAAATAATAGTAAGAAAGCAGAGAACTGGGCCGGCCTGCTCCGGGCACACCTTGGGGAAAAGACCTCTATTATTATTTTCTGGGATGAGACACTCCCTCCCCTCCCCAGCCCCTCACCACCAGGCTGTGCGCAGGGCTCTCGCTGCGCTTCTCAGCCAGTTTCAAGTACACTGGGGAAACCTAACATGTTCCAAAGTGGAGGTGGTGGACGGGCAAAGGAACAGCAGCGAGCTGGGGCTGAGCTTTCTGCCACCTGCACAGGGGAAGGGGTGAACCGGCGAGGGACCCCCACCCAGCACAAGGCTCTGCGGCTCAGTCAGGCCTGGGGCGCAGGTGGAGCGCTCCCACCTTCTGGAGGAGCAAATTGCACTTGGATGCTTTCATTCTTTATTTACTGGTTGCCCCTTCGTGATTATTTGTACGAAAGAAATCACACAGGTGTTTCTTTTTCTCTTTTTCTTTCTTTTTTTGCGGGGGGAGGGGGCTGCTGCTCACTCACTGTAGGCTGTTTTCTCCTCCTCAGAGTGTGAAATACTCCCTGGAGGAAAGATCTTCCTGCCCCCCCTCTGCCCACCTCCTGTGCCACATGGTCCCATGCCCTGGGGAGGGGGTAATACTGCTCTCACCCGTCTCTCAAAGCAAGGAGCAGAGGCCTGTGCTGGGAGATCTCTGCTGGGAGCTCTGCAACATGATTTCTGCTGTCTGTGCCAGGTTCTCGCTTCCTGGTACACGCAGCGCACAACCACCGTAATGCTGCGGGGAAATAAGAAGTGAGGAAGGCAGAGAGTGTAGGGAAGGTGGCTTGGGCAGCTGAAGGGGTGGGGCAGAAAGGCAGCTGCCAGCAGGCATCCCCTGCACATGATTAAGGAAGTGGTTCCCCATGTAGCTGACGAGCACGCAGGGCTCGGGAAGGCAAGACTTTCTCCTGGCTGCGCTGCAGATATGAGCCCAACCAGCTGCCAGGTCAGACCCTGACAGCGAGTGCCACGGGGTCTGCCAGTGTACAGGAGTGGAGGTACCAGGCCGCAGCTCAGCACTGTGTTGGCCTCCTACCCCCTGGGCCCAGAGAGGAACACTGAGGTGTGAGCACAGCAGAGCAAGGATCAGCTGCCCATCAGTTCTCCTCAGAAAGCCTCTCCCCCTTCCCCCAGTTGCCCTCCTGAGCTAGCACAAACCCTCTCAGCAGCACTTCTTCCCTTTCCTTGCTGTTGGGGCTGACATCCTTCCCTCCTTGGGGCAGATCTAGAGGTGGGAGGAGCTCTTCTTTACACCTGGGTCACCTGCTGCAGGGAGGCAGCGGCACAGCTGAAGGCAGGAGAGAGATTGCACGTGGCCCTTAATGATATGTTGCTCGATGCCTGCTGTGCCCCTCTGCGCTCCCCAGGACCGTGGGCATACGCCCTGCTCAGCGTGGGGGCAGCAGGTGCCTGCAGGCTGACTCCAGGCACAGCTGGAGGCCTGGGGCAGTGAAGAACAGATCTAACGTGTAAGGACCTGGATTTTAGCACCTGAAAAGTCTGTTTTTGCAGCCCAAAGCACGTGAAGCAAGTGGGCAGCCTTTGCCAAGCTCAGCAGGACTTACTTAAGAAACCAGCTCAGAGTACCAGGTAGGTGGGTTACCCTGGTTTCCTTTGACTACATTTGGAAAAGGTGCCTGTTCTGCCTGTTCCTCACGGCCCTGTGGCAGAGGTGACCCCTGATGGATATCACAGGGATCTCCTGGCAGCTCCCTCCTCTGCGCCCTGCTCCAGAGGTAGAATAATCCCCTTCCGCAACCGTTAATCGGGGCAGCTGGGGCTGTGTCATGCCCCGTGTCTGCCAGCAAGGAGTGGGATGCCGCTTCCAGCAGGACTCGGGGCCGCTCACGCCCTGTCCTGCTGCAAGAAGCATAACCTGCAGCTCTGTGCCCACGTCCTGCAGGAGGGAGCAGGGCTGCAGCTGCTCTCCTGGCCACACTGCAAGCCGTGGGTCTGCCTTTGCAGCCACTGCTGGCTTCAGAGAGGAGGAACACTGTGGGGGAAGGAGCGTGGATAGTAGGAGCTCCTTTTTTTTTTTTTTTTCCTTTCTTTCATTTCTGGGGTTTCTTTTGGTTGACTGGCCTCTTCCCCCTGCATGCCCGTGCCCTCCCACACCCATTCCCTTCAGTCTCTGCTCACAGAGTTACAAGCACGAATCCCAGTGCAGCTGCAGATCATGTCCATCAAGGAAGTCTGTGGAAAAGAGGCTGGGAGCCGTGGTGCTGAGGGGGGCCAGGCTCATGACAGATCCCCCCGGCAGCTCCAGCCAGTCCATGCTGTCCAGGTTAGCCTCAGCCAGATCCAAGGCTATGCCCCCGGCCGGCTCGTGAGCAAAGTGCAATTCCGAGGTGTCCATGGGTGAAGGCGGGTGGTCCAGGATGGCCGAGCTGCTCAGCATCTCACTGTGGAGGTCATCGATCAGGGACAGGGGCTCAGGCCCGTCGTGGCCTGCTGTCAGCAGCGGGAGGCCGGTGCTGCTCTCCAGGAAGTCCTCCAGCCGCCCCACGGGCACCGTCTGCCCCAGCGACACTGGCACCGCCAGCTCCGAGGAATGGTGGCTGCTGGGCGGTGAGGAGCAGGCCGGGGCCGCGGGCGGTTCTTTTCCAGCTGGGGACGACTGATCCTTGAAGTCAGCAGAGATCTCTGCACGGGGAACAGAGGCGGCAGCCGAGTGAGGAGACGCGCGACCAAAGCGATCCCTCCCACCCTGCGTGGCAAATCGTCCCGATTTGCTCCCAGCACCGAGGTGTCGCTGAGCACGGACAGGGATAAGTACTCTGCCCGCGCCTGCACTCTGCTGGAGTTTGTGGTCTGCCCACACTGGCCCAGAGCTGACACAGCACGGCAACCAAGAAGCTTTTCAATCCCATTAATGCCCACTGACATCCACCTTGGTGCGTTAATGACTGCCAGGGACACAGAAGCAAAGTCCTGAGTCGTGACACATGCTCCCTTCAGTGTTCTGTAATCCCCGGGGTCAAACCCACCGGCTGGGAAACACGGGCATGTTCCCTTACCTCCACTTTCTATGAGAATGTCAAACAAGTCATCCATCTGCTGGCTGGAACAGCCGTTCTCCTGGGGAGAGCGAGCACAGGATTAGCTTCCTATTACCGAGGAGCTTCCCTCCAGCCAGACGCTTGGCTGCTGGCTCTCCTCCCTCATCCCAGTGACAGGGCTGTCACGGCAGGGACAGCAAACAGAGGCGTGGCACCGGACTCCTCCGTGACCCCAGGCTGCTACTGGATGCAGAGGTGCAGTCAACAACTGCTCTGTCAACACCCACTGGGCACCAAGCGCTTTGGGATCTTTACCTGAGCATGGGATCTTCCCCAGCCCCTCCAGAAGGAATTTCAAGAAGGAATTCAGATAGGAAGGCTCAGAAGGGGCTGTTTTGTGTCTGTTCTCCTTCAGTGGCAAAGGTCAGGAATGTGAGTGGAATTACAACAGCACCTTTCTGTCTGCTCTCACCTGTGTCTTTGGCTGTTGCTTCATGGCCTCTTCATAGCCCGGTGGCTCTTTCAGTGGGACTGAGGGGACAGGGAGAGGGGGTGGAGGAGGTCCAAAAAGCGATGTATGCTGCTGCTGCTGCTGCTGCTTCTGCTGCTGCTGCTTCTGCTGCTGCTCCAGGTCCATCTGGGAAGGGGAGGGGGCAGCAGGAGAGCCGGGCTTGGGTGAGAGCTGTGCAGAACAAAGGCATAAGGAATGATCAGGGAACAGCTCATGGTTTCTTTGGAGTCTGTCACCTCTTCTCTTGCTTGGGCACTGATTCTGTGCACTCTGTGCACTATGCCCCGGTGACACAGAGGCAGACTTCCCCTCAACTCAGCTGGAAATCTCTCACCGATATTTTTAATGCTAAGGCAGCCACACCACAAACCACCATCAGGCTGCTCCATGATGGGGAAAGCCTCATCTGTCCAAGCGGGGAACTCCTCTAGGACTTTTGAAGAAGGGCACTTCCCTTGCTTTGTTCAGCCTCCAAGCTAGGCCCTCTCCACCTCCAGTGCCTGCTTTGGGGATACAGGCAGGTTTCATTAGCAGCAAATTCCACAGCCTGAGGGTGAGTGAAGAGCGTCAGAGCGCTCAGCAGTACCAGAGGTCTCCAAAGGAAACCCCAAGTGTTGTTGCAGGAAGCGGAGCTGGTGACTCAGCTTCACCAGATGAATCAGCACACTGCTGCCCTAAAGAAACGTTACCATGTGGACTGGGTCTCTGCCTCAGTGGTGGTTATGAGTGAACCACGCTGACGCTTGCCCCACCAGAGCAGTGATCCCCAGGCAGCATGAGCCTTTTACGTGCTGATGCTTTACCTCATCCAGTTTTCCCTGGAAATCTCTGTCTGCTCTGTGGCCTGCGTGTACAGAGGCAGAAAAAACCCTGCTGAACCACGGGCTGGTGTTCTGCCCAGCTGTGGCAGAAGCTGCTGTGAGCCCTTACAGGCTGTGATGATGACTAGGAGTGGGTGAATGTGTGTTCCCTCGCCACCGGTGCTACAAACCCTGTGGCAGGCAAAGGAAAACAAAGGCAAAAAGCAAGCAGGTGGCACACTACCTTTCTGACAGGTTGGTTTAGGCCTCTGGGCTGCTGCTGCTGCTGCTGCTGCTGTGGCGTGGGCTGCTGAGGAGTGCTTGCAGGTGGCTGACACTGTGGTTGGCTGGAAGTTTTAGTGGGCGATGATTGTACTCTCTGGAAAGAAGAAACGAGAAGCTGTTCCCCTGACACACCACGGAGGAAGGCTAGTGATTCTTAAAGGATTTAGGAAGTCTGTTTTTCCTCACTCTTTAATCTTTGTGAAATGCAATCATTACTCTGTTTCACCAAGCAAAGGAATCAAGAGATTCAGTGCCCTCAGTGAGGAAGCAGTGCCAGGTTAAGCCCCTGGTTGCTCAGGCTGGCAGCTCTGCCACAGCACTTGTGCCTTTCCACAGCACCAGCTGGAGCTGCGGCGTGAGGGGTGATGCTGGGCACTGGCATTCAGCTCATTTGTATCTCACAGCAAATGCAGCCTGCTCAGGGCATGTCACGGATGGCAGACACCGCCACTGCTCTGCAAGAAATGTGGCAGCAGAGAATGGAAATTTTCCCTGATTCCGTGGAAGATGCTGGAGTTTGACTCGTGCCATGAAACATATTTATGCCTTCCTGGAAGAAGCTCTCAGAACATTTCTGCTAAGTGCTGGATTCGTGCCAACAGGGGAATAGCTGATGAAAGGCTCTGCCAGCCCTGAAGTATTGACATGCATTAAAACAGAGCAGTCAAGACACAGAAGCCTGCTCTCAGGGTCTGACTTCAGCACTTAGCAGACAAAGTGATGTATCTATCACTCTAAGTACAATCTCTTCAATAAAGAGCAAGGGGTGAAATACACGCTGCTTTTTCTAATGCCACGGGCACGGTTGTTCTTTTGAGAATTAGTAAAACATGCCTCGTCCTCCAAGCCTGAGATCTTGCCTGACAGGAGGCAGAACCACGTGCTTGTGAGAGCACTGGACAGCCTGCAATGCACACAGTCATGCACTGCTGTACACAGCTCAGCGCTGCTGAATTCTAGTCTTTCTGGTGAAGATTTGCTCACACTGCTCTTATTTACAGAGCCATGAACTACTAGCCACCATCACAAGCGAGTCGGGCGTTTACTGAATTGAAATCCTAGTGTAAGAAGTGTTCCTATGGTAACCTGGACCCTGGTGTGAAGAGGAAGAGGAAAATCCAACAGTGGGGATGGGATCTGAGCTTTGCCTACCTGTGAGGTCGGGCAGCTGTTCACTGCCTTCCCCTGGGGTGAGAGGCCCTGCCTCTCGGCGCTCTGCTTGGTCACGGTGAGGACGATGTGGGTCCCTGTGGAGTCGGTGATGAGGGTTGGGGGAGGAGTGCCCTTGATCAGGTCACTCAGGGCGCTCCCCTGCTGGCCAAGGAACAGCCGCGGGCTGTGGGACTGGCACGGCGGCTCTGCTTCTGTGGCTGGCACCTCCTGCTTCACCATCACGGCTTTCTTTGGCACTGGGCTTGGGTTCGAAGTGTCCATTTGGCTAGAGGTTGGTGTGGGGCTGAATTGGTCGGTTTGGCCACTGGATTGATTTGCAGACTGGCAGCTCAGGAAACCATTTTCACTCTTGACCTGGATACCAAACGCTACTGGGTTGGAGGTGAGAGCTGTTCCTTCTCCCACAGCCGCCGGGGCCGGCAGCGACTGCTGAGCGCGTTTCTCCTGCTCCAGCTGTAGTCTGAGCATCTCAACCAACTGCTGCTTCTGCTTCAGCATGCGGGTGAGCTCCTCGATCTGTTTGTCCTTCTCCTGCAGCATCTGGTCTTTGTCCCTCACTTCTGCATCCCTGCTGTTACCAGTGCTGCACCGCTCCGACCTGGGTGCCGCGCTGACGCCGCAGGAGGCAGGCTTGGAGCTTTCTTCCTTCACCAGGAACTGCACTGGAGATGCCTGCAGGGTGAGCTGGGTCAGAGGCGAAGTCACCATCTCTCCGAAGGTGTCTCCAGTGGCCGAATTCTCATCCCCTGTGCTCATCTGTGAGCGTTCCGAAGGAGTGGGAGAAACAGGCGGAGTCGAGCCGGTGCTGCCAAACTTCATCACGCCGCCACCAGTGACTGTGGCCACAACCACTTCTGCTGGTGCAATGCCAGTGGTGACCAGAGCTGGCCCTGTGCTCAGCCTGGCGGCTGGGAAGGCAACCACCACCTCAGCAGCTTTGGAAAGAATGGCTGCTGTGCTGGGCTTGGGAGTGGGGGTCGTTTGGCCGGCTGCGCCGTTCTGCTCCTGGTAAGCTCTGAGCCGCTCGATCAGGTCCGTCTTTGTGCCCGAGACAGGCAAGGCCCTCAGCTTCAGCTCCTGCTTCAGTTCTGCCACCTGATGGGGGAAAGAGGGCAACATTAAGATGGCAGGCACAACAGCCACGCTATAGTACCAGCTGCCAGAGCCCTGAGGCCAAGGACCAAGCCGATCCCCTGCAGGCCAGCAGTCTTGCATCTCAGGTCCAGGCTGCAGGGCAGCACTGCCAGCTATTAGCCTTAGCTCCCATCAGTCCACCTCAGCTCTGCTCCAGGGCAGAAACGTGACTCAGTGCTGACCCTTGTCACTGACAATGGCATAAAAAGGGCTGTACAATTCCACAGGACTGAGAGCAGCCCTGACTTTTACCTTCATCTCATCCAGATTGGCAGGGAGAGGGCCTGGCTTGCCCGCTGCAGCGTTACTGTTCTGTCGCATCAGCCCAGTGGAACCAGAGGATACCGAAGATGTGCTACTGACTGCGGCAGAGAGATTGCGTACGGCTGGGGCACTGGAACCAGACTGCTGCTCTCCTGGAGGCCTACAAGAAAAGAGAAACCATAGCCATCAAAATCAAAGAGGAAAGGCACTGGAGGCTCTCAGTAGTATAGGAGCAGCCTGTCAAGAGTCTCTGTGTACCTATGTAGGCCAACAATCACACAGGTCCAGAAACACCAGCACGGCCGTAGACATTAAAGCACACCAATACCTTTGGCTATATTCACCACTTGGCTATGCCCGTCTCCAACACTGGCCCTTTTTGGGGCCCACAATAACCCGAGAAGACTGAGCACATCACACCTGCTCACCACACCTCACACACACAACACAACCTGTTTGGTAACAGCACTGGGCAAGGCCCATCTGAGAACTACACATAGGACCCATACTTTGGTGGAGCTGGCAGGATGGTCTGATAGTTGTAGTGCTGCTGCTGCTGCTGGTTGAGGATCTGAAGCTGGAGAAAAAGTTGCTGCTGCTGCAATATTTTGGCATAAGATGAATCCATGGGAGGAGCTCCCTTGTCCTGCTTTTGGTCCGGGGGAATATACTGATGATATTTAAGCTTCTTGACTTTCGGCTTCAGCTCCTTGGCTTTCTTACTGCGCTGAGATTTCTCACTAGCAGACTTGGGCTGGCTTTGCTATTCACAAGAAAAGGAGGAAGCAAATAAGAATGGAAATCCTGAAAGAACACAAGCCCCCATGTAAACCAGAAAGCACGCTGGGATTTTTGTTTCAAAATTCTCCACATTTGACCTCAGGGTCTTTCCACGCTTTCCTAACTCAAGCAATACTACAGCCACAGCACCCACAGCAGCACCACTCACAGCAAAGCAGCCATTCGTCTTTCCCAGCACACCAGATCGCTCGTCCATCCAGTGCAGGCTCACTGAATCTACTTATAAATAACACCAATTGTTTCAAAATATTCTGCATTCAGGACCCATTTCACAGAAGTAGAACAGCTCATGGAATAGAACCTATTAAGGTTACTCAAATGGGGTCAGAGGAAGACACTGGTATGTAAGCCTTCTTAGCTTCTGTTAATGCAACATTTTCAATTCCATGTCTTCTTTGGAATAACCATTTAATCTTTTTAATGACTACACCAATGAAGAAACCATCCAGAATACCTTAATAAGCGTTGGTGGGGGCTTGGCAGCAGGAAGAGCCGCTCCATTGGTAAGACTGGGGGGCAGAAGAGGTGGGGGTGGCAGAGGCGGGGGTGGCTGTTCAGGTAGGAAAAGTGTTTCATTGGAGTCTGCACTAATCTGCAATTGGGATGTACCCTGCAGGGACACAGAAAGGCATAATGAGTACACTTACAAGGAGGGAAGCATTTTAACAGAGCGGTGGGAAGCGCCCACTTAAAGGGAAGCAGCACAGTTTTCAAGTCATTAATTAGATTCCTTTAACCCACTTCAGTCATCCCAAAGAAGCAGCACAACTTCCAAGGGCAGAGAAGGAATCAAAATCCTACACCTGTTTCTCTGGCTTTGCTTGCCTGAATCAGTTGCACACCTGCCCAGCCTGCATCACCAGCCAGGACTGTCCCATTCCCCACAGGACACCACTACAGGCACTTATGAATGACCAGAGGACTGCACCGGTGCCACACAGAGCTAAGACCTCTTGTGATATCTCACTGATTATGCTCCACCAGTGACCTTTTTGGAGTCTCTCAGCCTTGCATTTTAAGACCCTCTGCCACAAGTAGCAGTAGCTGTGAAGCTGCTGGGCATGACGTTCTCACCTGAGCTAGTGATGTGCCAGTGGTGCTAGGGAGAGGGTCACAAATCCGTGAGTCCATCGGCGATGGGACAGACCCCTGGGACTCATGGCTGGCTGGCTGTTCTGGGGAGAGGGCATCGCTGCTGTCCTCGTCAAAGGAGGAATTGTCTGCAACCTTTGGGTAGTTCACCTGTCCAACTGAAAATACAAACATTGACTGTGGGTTTCCAAGTGGAGTAAGAAATCGTTTCACTTGCCAGTAAATGTTTCACAAAGAAAAGGAAGGCATGGAGAGCTGTGTCTGAGTGGAAGTATCATACAAAAATGAGAAAATGAAACCCAAAATGGATCCATTTGAAGTGTTTGTATTCATCTCTGCTATCAGCAGAATAGAAGAGTGTAGACTGAGGTGAACCTTGCTTCTCAGCAGGACAAGATCAGGAAGTACAACATGAGCTACTCAACCCAAACCCAGAGCTGTGGCATGGCCTATTTGCTGATCACGTGGCATCAAGAAAAAGAAGGTCAGCCAGTGTAAGGCCGAGACACAGTTTCTCTGGTATTCATCCTGGGTGGTAGAAGATAGAATAACCCTTCAAGATGGAATCCTGAATTGTCCTCTAGTCCTAAGGCAACAGGGTTTGTGGATTTAGTGGTGGCCCTGACTGCTATTAACGCTTCTGTCTGCACATCCCACAAGCAGCAATTTATCTCAAATTAATCCTGGTAAGCAGGAAATACTATCACTTGCATCTAACATAACTGAAATCCACAGAGATGTGTTCTGCCAAGAAGCCACATCTCTAATACTCCAGCCTCACAAGCTCATTCTTTCTCTTCCTCAACCATTTCCAGTTAAGCCAGGTCTCCCCCAGCACTGTCCTTTTCCTTTTTTCATGAGAAGTATGCAGCCTTGCTCACAGCTGTGTCCCATTTGTCTTTAAAATAGCTGTGTGTGTTTGAGGGGACGAGTAACCACAGGCGCACACAGAACGCCCAGTCTGGGGAGATGGGAAAGAGCACTGCTGAGGCAGTGGGAAGGCTATTCCTCAGCATTCCTTACAGCCCTTGGAATGGCACTGGCATGATTTACATCTGTTCTGGTTTATTTTTAAAGGGGTTGGATTCTCTGAAGTTTGTAAGTTCACAGACAGCTTTTGTTTCATCACACCTGTTTGTATTCTGTCTCCTTCCATGATCTGAGTCAGTTAGTGGGCTCTCCCTGACCAAGGCTGCTGATGTGTCATACCAAGGGAAACTTTGAAGGAGAGAATCTAGGGAATGCAATCTACAGCAGTCTTTCAAGTCCTCAGGGCATGCAAACACTCTTGCATTATTCCAGGATGTCTACACTCATAATTTAATGTCCACAACATAATTTAACGTCTCTCTACTACTGTCTGTGCCAGAAGGCATTCTGTTTTACAGAATCCTGGGGGATGAAAGGCTTTGAGAAGGGAAAATAAGACCAGTAATGGGACTGCACTCCCGTAAGCAGGCAGGCAAAACAATAGGAAATCACAGCCCCCTGTGGGCAATGCCCTTCACACAGACCCTCCTCTGGCCTCACCTATAATGGCTTCCTTTAGGCTGGATTCCACTGGCAAGATGTTCTTCTCCACCAGCTCCATGGGACCTGGTCTCTGCGCTATCTTCTCATTGAGGTCATCTGCCAGCCTGGCTCTCTTTAGCTTCAGCTGCTTGGCCTGCAAGGAGGGTTCAGCTGAGGTCTCTGTTCAGGGGAAAGCAAATACAATGGCATCAATCCAACGATGACCAACCTGTGCACTTTAGCAGTATCTGACTTCTATTCACAAAGGTAACTGTAGATAATGGTAGATAACCGTACAGGAAAACAATGGCAGATAACACTAGATAGCTACATAATATAAAGACATTACAGATATAGGTATTATGAAAATTGAAGTTATAAAGATACTATAGTAGCTCCTGTGACTCTAGAAGAGGACAAATGCACTGTTCTCAAACTAATGTCACCTGATTCTCATTCATCTTTTCCCTTTCAGTTGTGTCCAAAGATGTGGTATTCAGCAGCAGGATAGTACTCCCTCTCTGGAACTGAGGTGCACAAAAATTAGATCAAATCTGCCTTCCTCCCAGTTCAGTATTTTACAGTGCCTTCCCCTAGTAGAAGAGCAGTACCCATTCTATTTCATTGTGGCTCAGCTGCACAAAACTGCACAATCTGAGTTTACATAACAGATTCTTTGGAGATTGTTGAATCACTCCCAAGAAATCATGCTACAGGCCTGTAGCACGATCTTCTGCCCACTCCCAACTAAAGGAAGGATTTGAGGTTGGAGGCAAAACAGAAAGCTGTCAAGTAAAGTAGTCGTGACAGAGCTTATGTTGGTGTATTCCTGTTCCACATGTGCAGTACCTTCCAGAATGTGCATCCTAACCAGCTCTGATCTCTCCGGCCGGGAGCGGATTTTCCGTTTCAGATAGTCCTCTGTCTGCAGCAAAAACAGACCAGCAAAACCAATTTCAATTTCAGTTGATCAGATGCGAGAGATAAGATTGTACAGCACAAACAAGAGAAGGAGCCATCTTTAGTTGCTACTGAGATCTCAATAAACACTGAAGAAGGAAGGGATGTATGAGTCCCAAAGCACCACAGAGTGAGTTTATTCTGAAGATGACCTTCTGCTGGACATTCCCTCAGTAAAAGAGTGTACCGCTGCCCCACGGAACTGAAACTGGAAAGGATTTTCTCAAGACCTGAAGCCCTCTTTTTGCCTTTTATGTAACACCACTAGCTTATGCCAGGGTGAAATTCAAGACATTTCCTTTTACATTGCAGCATAAATATATTGTTCCATTGTTCATAGCAAATACGTTCATACACTGTTGGTATTTGGCGTGACTTGCAGTTCGAGCACATTCTTATTTAATGATAAGTTTAAAGACATGCTGTTTGTTAAGCTACAGACCCCACGCATTTCCTTGGCAAGCAAAATCAAAATGCAACAAGACCCATTTCCAGAGCTGCTCTTGGCTGTGTCTTTGAAGAATGCACTACAGAGTGATGTACAGAGATGACCCTGTTACCCTGCACATGTCCCAGGAAGGGAACCTGGGTGCAGTGGACGATGACTGCTAAGTACTGGACATCAGAACAGACCTCGAGAGGAAAACACTGTCAGTCAACAGAGAACTGCACCATACATGCTTAGGTGCCCACACCAAAAAGGTAACTTAGTAAAGAAGGCTTTGTTAAAAAATGGAGGAAGAAGCAAAAGCCTTTAGGACACTGCTCTTAATTTAGAATCCATTGTTCCAATCCTTCCACCGAGCTCAAAGTGCTAACACTGCCCTGTATGTTTTAATCACAGACATTAATTCTTTAGCCTTATCTTGCTTTTAGTTTTAAAACAGAACTTGGCTCACAGTCATAACAGGTTTTATTTCCTTGTAGACTAATCAGAAAAAAAAAGAAAAAATTAAAAAACAAAAAACAAAAACAAACAAACAAAAAAAAACCAACAATAAAACTCTATCCTCAGAGGTCTTCTGAGGAACAGAAATCACCGAGAAACTCCCAGTGAGCAAAGGTGAAGTGCAGATTGTGACGCTCAGCTCAGGCCTGCCTTCCTCTTTCTCCAAAGACAGAAGTCTCTGTGATCTCAGGGCTGGCATCCTCTCTTATTAACTAAGTTTTCTGTTTCTAATGATCAAGAGCAATAAGTGCATGGGTACACAATGAAAACATCACATACTTTCCTTGGAGGTGGAATAAGCTATTTCAATGACATCCACATCATAGGAGCATTTAAGGGCAAAATAGATGCTATAAAAATAATAACACACATTAAATGTATGGTGGGGAAGAAAAGTATTGGTGACCTCCGGGGAAAATCCAGGTACTGTCTTCAATGACTTTTAGGCCAACTATACTGAGGGGTGACCATCACCACAAACAAGAACACCCCATCCAAAACATCCGTGATTGCACATTCAGAATGTGCAGGATTCCCTTCTGCATCACACTAACAGCTGTGAGATGCCCAAAATGCAAGACAGACTACTGCTGACTTCCCTAAAGCCTTAGAGAGTGTATTGCGTCTTACCCTGGCCCGTTCCAAACTCCTTCTTTGTTCGTGAAATGCAGCTGGACTTTTCAGAGCTGTAGAGAAAAAAAAAAAAACAAAACAACAAACACATTTAGAGAACGAGTAATGAAATTTCTCACCACACATCCTTCCAGGTCAAATAAATTAACTACTACCCCACAGCAACTGCCTCCTGCATCTTCCAGCACACGGGACCAGACCCCAGCTGGAATAAAGCTGTGTGAACTGATGTCTTCTGACAGCACAGGAGCTGGCCTGATCCTTTTGTGGGCTACTATAGAGAATAATGTGGGCTACACTCCTAGTGAAGCTAATCACTGCTCACCAACAAATTCCCCCAGCAAACTCCTTCTATGAGCTTCAATACTGCATAAAATATCCAGGACCCTTAGGTAAGTGAATGACACCAAAACAGCAAGGGGATGCATGAGATGGTTGGAAGGATCCTCATGGGGGAGGATCCTAATGAACTGCAAATCCTCTTTACTACCTTTTAATGTCAAAGGAAGCTGCTGGTCTTTCCTTCCTTTGCACCTGTGTGTTGTGTACATGCAAGGGCTGCATACATATTCTGCAGGCCTACAATAGGACATATACATGTAACAGAAACTACTATGACAACAGGAACACTTGGACAGGAAAGTGCATCTGCCTGCTGACAGAACCACAACTTGAGGAATTAACAGTAGCACTCCATTTAGCACACCTCCTCGCACCCCCCAACCAGGATAGTGCAAAAAGCAGAGCCAAAATGGATCAGGTTTTAAGAAACCGATCCTCTGCTGTCCAGGACCATACCAACCCTGGAGGAATCTCTCTCTCTGCCCGTCTCCTACGCAGCACACAGAGCTCACGTCCCATGGGAGAACTGGAGAAAGAGGTGACCTGACTTCTAGCTTCACAGAGTCACTGCTGTCACTCCTCATGGTTTCCTCAAATGGTTTGTTTTCCACAACAACCCCACTGCAGGCTGTGTTCAGAGCTGGTTGAAGGGCACATCACTCATTCCTATTTCTGAACTATTCATATCTGAAACTACCTGATGGAGTTTCTAACCTCCCGTCAAGCTGAGCACCAACGTTCAAAGAGACTTCAGCTTTAAAGACACTCTGCAGTTCTTTTGAAGACAGAAGTATACAAACTGGTGCAGTCAGTAACTCCTAAGTGTTGCAGCTAGGTCCTACGAAGTACAGTCTGCTTGTGCTCTTCTTCACCAAAGATCAACGATCAAAATATTTCTCAAACATAACTTCATAATGAAATATCAGAATGCTGTTCAAAAATGAAAGCTGTGCATAAATGCAACATGAGAAGTACGTCCAACGCACGTGTAGGCTTCAGAACTGTTTCCCACAGGATAAAACGGAGCGCAGAGAAAGGCAAAATGTTAAGGCAGACACAGCACTCGCACAGTCCCTCCACACTTACACCATGGGGGAAAAAGCAGAATGCAGTCAGTCCGTATGTGCCAAATTCCAATCGCACCAGTGCACTGGATAAGGCTCAGACTAGAATGAACCATTTGTAGAATAAATAAGCTTAACTACGTGATAACTAACCATAGTGGGGGAGTACACAAATGATGGGGGGCAAACAGTTCCTGCTGAGGTTAAAGGTAAGTTTCGTATAATCAAGTTCCATACGAACAGGGAGAAATCACCAGGGAAAGTTTTGGCAAACTGCACTTTGGGATAAGCAAAGGCAGAGAGATGATGTGCTTGTGAATATAGGCAGGTGCTTGGGCTTAAACACACGTTCCTTTCATTGTATATGTAATGTAGAAAAGAGAAATACAAGCTTCTTTAAGTTCAGATAGTCCTGGACAATGATACCATGTGGTATATAGATCAGGATAAAAATCTACAATGGATATGTAAGCAGCAAGCTTCTTCTTGGGTTTCCAGAGGCACACTGCCACTAGAACGTGCCAGCATGGCAGTAGTGCTTTGCTGTCCCCTTCCTACCTCTGCCATCAGCATGAGGCAGGACGTGAACTTTAAGTGACATTTCCCTGGCCACAGCTAATGGTCGCAAAAGCCAACTACAGGAGCACAGCCAATGTCACAGGTAGCTCAGGAGAAGCCTTCCACACAGAAGAATAAAGGAAGGAGAAAAGCATCCCTGAGATGAAAACAAAATGAAGACCCCTCTCTCAAATCACGTATTAAGTAAAGAAGTTGAATAGAGAGTAAAGCAAAACTGCTAGGGGAAGAACCATGCACAGAACAATGTCAGTCTCTCCTCTGGAAACAAGCACTGAGCTGCAGCCCTGTGCTGGCAGTATGACACAGGACTTCATAGCTGACCTCTGGAAATGTCAAGAGAGCACAAATCTTTCACTGCTTCCCTCAGCAATCCAGGATGGGGCTAGATGACAGAAGAGGGTGTCTGTTGTAAAATCCCACTCCAACTGAAATTAACTAAGCCTTTTGTATTCTGCTGGGTTTGAAATTACTATGGGGGGAAGAACTGGGCAGCAACTTCTGCTAACTTTATCAGAGCAAGTGGAAAAAAAAAGAAGCAACAAATCCTTGCACAGAATACTGGAGCTGGGAGGCACAGGGCTGGTTGGGGCACAGGGTGATTAGACACATATCTCTTCCAGCTCCCAGCACTGTCCTTCCCAAACACCTGGCACCAATCCCTCAACCCATTCCTGCCCCCATACCCCATTGGCTTGCTCACTTGAGTGCTCCTTTATCTATTTCACCCAAGATTACCCACACTGACAAAGCTGTACTCTTCCTAACAATATCTGGTATTATGGCTCGCTTTGACCATGGTTGCAGATGAGCAGCCAAAAGGGTGGACCAGAAGCAGCACTAACAGCCCTGGCACGATGCACTGAGGTAGGAAGGCACATGGCAGGACTTCTACCACTGATGGAGGGCATGCAAGCACTTGGTATATAATGCAGTAAATGCAACTCCACAAAGTAAGGATGAAGACACTTCAAGCACTTAATCCTTTCTGGCTGCACAGATCCGATGTATACTCAACCATATCTGAATTACACTCAACATACTCAACTACTCCTTACAGTCGATACTGTTCTTGAAGACCACTGATGAAAAAATGCAGTATTACTGCAGAGGAATTATCCCTGGGTTTAGATGTCCACACTAGTTGAAAACCTTCCTGAATGTCTAACCTGTATTTCTCTTCTGACAGTATATCCTCATCTTTCCTTGCCATACGTTCCATGATTACAAAGAATAACTGATTTTCTTCCTCTTTGCATTTATCCCAATATATCTGAAAAGTTTGGTTCTCCTAGAATCTTCTGCTCTATAAAATGAGCAAAGACAGTTATTTCAACCTTCCTTTATAGAGAACATTTTCCAGACCTTTGCTTGTTTAATCTCTTCTGGACTTCTTCCAACAGATCACCACATTTCTTGAAGTACAGTGTCCAAAATTGGGTATATATTCCTGCTAGGCTTTACCAGTTGTTCATACATCTGAATGATTATTAAATATCACTTTTCAGTTGTATGTCTCTGTACAGTTGCCTTGCTCGTGCACATAAAACATGTAACACTGTTCACTTGTGCTTGGTCCACAAACGATGAGAGGTGTCCCATCTTCTTCTGCAGAACTGCTGTCGAGCAGAGATTCTCCATCCTCCATTCAAACCACTGACTCCATGGCAGTGGCAGAACCTCAACTTTTTAATTTGTTTGGGTTTTTTTCCACATCTTATTTCTCAACTTCTCCAGAGTACTGCATGTCCCAGTCCTGTCCTCCTCCTAGCTTTCTCATCTGCAGTCTTAACAAATACACACACTACTCCCTTGTTTAAATTGAGTTACTGAAGCTGGTGAATAGTGTTGGCCATGGATCTTCTTTCTCCCCACCTCACCCAAAAGCCCCTCTGAGCTCACCCTTCCCCATGTGATACCAAGCCTTTACTCCAGTGCTGTGTTCTCACCAACTTTGCACACCACTTGAAATTGTCCCAGCACAAAAACATCAGGTGAACCTGTGCCAAGCACCTTACTAAGCCCAAGAAGTGAAAAAAGGCATTATATGCTGTGAATTCCTGGGAGGAATATTTATTCCAGTGGTGGGTACAGCCTGAGGACTCACACCATGTCCCATTCATTTCTGTCTCTGATGCTCCAGCAGCATCCATACCATGCACCAAGAGCAATACTAGGCAACGGTCACCAAAAATTGGCTGCTTCCTCCCTATGCCATGTGCTTAGCCCCAGACAGGTGCCATTTAGCCTTGATATGGCTGACTGCGTGGCCAACCTTGCTAACTTTGCTATAGCAAAATTGGGGTGAGCTCCTGATGAGAACAGAGTGCTGCCAGAGGCAGAAATCTTGCCAAACTGCAATTGCAGTTATTCGCCCTTGATAGATTTCCACCTCTTTGGTATCTCTCTACTGCTGAGATATTCAAGAATGCTGAACTGTTTTCCCCCATGCACCTTTCTCATTAGATGCCCTTTCCGCCTGCCTTTCTGCTCTTCTTTATACATGATATGTTCATATTTTCATCCTGAGTAAAGTGAGTTTCCATGTTCTGTCCTCATTCATTCCTGCACCTGGATCCAGGACAAAGCACGCCAGCACTCAGTTATGCTGACGGCGCTTTGTGGACTCAGATCACAGTTGTTTTGAAAGAGTTATTTTAACCTGGACTGGTATGCTCACTTACAGCCCAGCTCCGCAAACAATTGTGTCAGCAAAACAGAGCAGAAGCTGCCCAGCCAGCCAAAAAGTCAAAACTGAGAGGCTGGTTTTAAAAACCCCATTCTGCAATGGGGGTTGCTCTGAAAGTAATGCTTCCTACTTATCTTCATGGATAAGAGACCAACAGATTCAATGAGCATAGTAATGCTGCTTGACAGAGCAAATTCTCAGCTACAAAACACTATTTTTCAGCATAGTCACCACCACTAGCTATGCATTTTTACTGATGATGAACAAGAGCCTGTATCCCACACTTGTCTAATCCTGCACCAGGAGAGGAGATCCACTGTTGTCACTGGTGAAATACACCACCCGCTGCCTCACTGTGCTCACTTCCATTGGTTGGTCTTAATAAACGTTCAAGCAAGCATCAACGAATGTCAGTGGGGTAACTTTTTATGCAGTTATTACTTTTGGAGCAGTCCTTGTAAAATATATGATGATAAAGTTAATGTATGTAAGTAATAAATCTTATTTTAACTGTTAATGTTTCATTAAAACTTTACAAAAGAGAGCAATACCATAAAACCAGTAGGATATATGACCTTGTTTTTATGAAACTAATGCCTCAGCCAGGTTCAATGGCAGCAGTTGCAATCCTTAGTGAGATCTCACTGTGTCAAGAGATTCTGAATGAAATGTTACTATTCTTTGCTTCATCCTTCAAAACAGTTGTTCACAAATGTATGTACTGCAAGAAAGCTGACCTGTTGGAGAGCTCTGCAGAGAAGGACCTGGGTGTCCTGGTGTGTCCAGGACAGGTTGGCCATGAGCAGTGAACCCTGGTGGCCAAGAAGGCCAATGGTATCCTGGGATGCATTAACAAGAGCATGGACAGCAGATTGAGGAAGGTGATCCTCCCCCTCTACTCTGCCCTGGTGAGGCCACATTTAGAATACTGTGTCCAGTTTTGGGCTCCTGCATGGGAACTGTTGAATCATGGCCTGAACCACTGATTGATCACCTGAGGCGAGCACTGAGTCTGCTGCAGGAGCACAGGTGAAGGCAATGCACTGTGTGACCGGAAGGGGTGGAGTCTGTCTCCACTTCTCCCAGACCCCATTTAAGGGCTGACCACCACTGAGGAAGGATCCTGTTGGAGATCCCTCCTGTGTGGAGTTCTAGGCAAGCCTTGATCTTCAGTAACAGGTAAGCAATTCCTAATTTATTGTCTTTATACCATCTGGTTAAGCTATACAAAAATACACTGTCCATCTTCATTATATTGTGTGGGTACTACTCTTTTGGGATATTTATCCTACAGCTCCCCAGTTCAAGAAAGACAGGGATCTCCTAGAAGGAATCATCATGAGGAAAGGCTGAGTTACCTGGGTCTGCTCAGCCTGGGGAAAAGAAGACTGAGGGAGGATCTGATAAATGTTTATAAATATCCATAGGGAAGTAGGAGGCAAATGGATGAGGCCAGGCTTTTTTCAGTGGTGTGTGGTGACAGGATAAGGAGCAATGGCCTGAAACTTGAACAGAGGAAGTTCCTTACAAATGTGTGGAAGAATTTCACGGTAAGAGCACTGGAAAAGGCTGCCCAAAACTGCTGTGGAGTCTCCTTCTATGGAGATATTCAATGCCTGTGTGGGTGCCTACCAGTGCAACCTATTGTAGGGTACCTGCTTTAGCAGGGGGTTGAACTTGACCTCTTGAGGTCCGTTCCAATCCCTGCAATGCTATGGTTCTGTGTGAAACCCAACAGTAGGAGACAAGAAGTCAGGTTAAATGGTTCTAATGTTTTCTGTTCAAGGATCACCCAGCAGCGTAAAAAAGCAACCTTAAGCCTGGCAAAGCTTTCCAAGACAGTCATATGGAGATATTTGAGTTCCTGTTACCCAGTGTGAGAAACAAGTGGAATCAGAACCAAAATCTGAACCACTCTAAGAATGAAACATAGCAGAGGAAGGGGTCTGAACCAGCTGCTGAGAAAAAGAGGTCAGAGCGGCTGTGCACTGCATTAGCTTCTGCAGTTGACAAAAGATACCAAGATTTGCAGAAGTCAAGTTAAGATAGAAAGACAAATCTTTCCTAAAGCGTCTAGGGAGGAAGAGAGAATAGAAAAACTTCTGGAATAGGTTAAGATCTCAAAATTGGAATCAATGATCAGACCTGAAAGCTAGTGGGATTTTCTTGGTCTCCATACCTAGTCCTAGCTCTTTGGAGATAGCAAGGCGATACATGAACTACAAACTAGCTGGCCAGACAACATGCCTCATTTGTAGAGGCTACAGGCAAATTTGAAAGACAGAATCAAGACTGGCTCTTAAAGGAAAATCAAACCCTTTCCTTGCTATGATTAGGAGAATCTCTTGTCACATCCAAAACCAACCTCAGACTAATTCATAAAGGCAAGGCCTACTGCTGCAGCTGCTGTTCATCTCTGCTCTGAACCAAACTCTGATTTCTCTCTCTTGTTTACTGTATGCTTTTGTAAAAAGATGAGATAAAGAGCTGCAAATGTGCTCCACAACTTCCTTTGTCGGTTCAGGGTGGGGTTCCCACCCCGTAGCTTCTGGTGTTTTCTATGCCACCAATCTTGAACCATGGATCAAGGCAGTTGGCATTTGCTTCCCATTCATCTTTATCTCACCTCTAAAAAAACATTTCTCAAAGTATGGAAGACAAAAGTATTCAAAAACTGGGTTACATGCACAGAAGGAGCTGTCATCTTGCTGCATGGTGCTATCATGGAGCAGCATGCTGTAAGAATGCAAAAGGGGAGGAGGACTACACAGGTGGTGAAAAGAGCACTCTGTCAGCATGCTTTTGTCTTCATGCAGCTCCCACATATTCCACATATGGGACACAGACCTGATGATAACTCAGAATCCTTGCTGATTTCATAACCCTGGCATGGATAAAAGCCCCTGGATTAAAGGCTAAGAGCTGTGCATCAATGTAAGGTTAATAACACAACTGGTAAAGTGTGATTTTTTTTTTTTTTTTTAACCTCAAAATATCTATTATTAAACTCAGAAAATGCAAAGTTAAGACTGATTAGGAAAAATAAATGTTTCTCACCTTCCTAAAAATATCTCTGACATACACACAAAAGCAGCTTCACCCTTCAATAACAGTGTCACTGTCATTACCAGCTGTGCATGTTCCTAGTCCCAGAGCAAAGAGGGGCTGAAGAAGGGCTCTTTCCCACTTTATTACTGTTGCCAGCACTGCCAAAGCCTGGCATCAAAGTTACAGGGCCACGGCCTTAGGGGGACTTCCCTATCGCTGAGCTACTCCAGTACCTAGGGACATGGCAGGGGGAGAAAGGCCATGTGCTGTGGAAGTAGAGCTGAAGAAGTCCTGCTTTGTTATGTCACCTTGTCTCCTGCACCAACAGTTGTGATGTGCTTGGTTTGTTTGGCCAAGCCTCAGCTCCTTTAAGATACAGCAGAAGCATAAGACATTAGTTGTAACAGTGCAAAGAGCCTGATTGTCAAAGCTGCTATGAAAGAATTCAGAGAAAGCTAGACAAATTGTCAAGGCCCAAATGTGAGTTCATTTAAACTCTTAACAGAGATGCATAATTTCTCAGAGACCTTACCCTCTCTAGGAGCAAAATGGAAATTGTCACCCATGGTAACAGTTATCAGATCTCTGAGTGACTTGCTATGGCTTCATGCCAAAGAACTTGTACAGCAAATGCTGATAATGTACAGATCACCCTGCACATCTGTTAACTCTTTGCATTCAAGAGATATTACTGAAATCCTGGACTGAAAAACAAAAAGAATGGAAAGCTTCAATACAGTTACTATTATTCCACGTCTAACCTGAAGAGTAAAATTGATTCATCTGCTCCTAGACTGGGCTGTAATGCCTACTTCTTGGCTGGGCAACTGTCCCTTTCCAAACTCTTCTGATAGTGTTACAGAGTGCCAAGGCCGATGGAGATGCAGGGCAATGAGAAGAAAAAGGAGAGATCATTCCCAGCTAGCAAGAATGAACTAAGCCAAAAAGGCAGTGGGAAAATGAAGTAGAAAGAACTGCATGACATACAAGGCTTTAACCTCTCTGAATTATTAGGCGTCTTAGCAAACAATCAGTAGAGTTTAATGTTGCAGGGAGCTGAGACAAAATGCAGCCTGTCAAGACCCTCAGCACAGACTTCTCTCTCTGTAGCTTCAGAAAGGTCAGACAATAAGTTTCCATTGCTCCCACAATGAACCTTCCTATTCCAAGTCTTGTAAATCAGATGATACAAACTCAGGGGAAACAAGTGTATGCTGCTATCAAAAAAAAAAAAAACAGAGCAGGTGCAGGTATTAGGCCTATCGCATGGAGGCTCTCAGCTTAACCATACAGGCTCCCTTTTCTTTACAAAGCCTCAAGGCTTTGAAACTGAGCTGCAGGAGATCCAAGTCAGTGAACCAGCAAAGCATTGCTGGGAGACAAGCTGCAGGTTGATGATCAAATGAAAATAAAATGAGTTACAGATTCCTGTGTGATGTGGCACAAACAGAAATCCAGCTGGATGTGTTCTCATGGCGGTTTTTGGTTTATGATATCTTCTTGGTGCTCCAGTCCTTGCTCTCAGAGCACGGACTCTAGCACTGCAAAAGCCTCACTTGAGATTTCATTCTATACATGATGAACCGGGAAATACAAGACTTCAGAGATGAAGAGGAGTGCTTTAAAAAGTTATTATTTTTTATATCTTCAAGGCTTGATGGGTTCAGCATTTTATTAAAAAAGTCTGGGGGTGATGATACAGTCCATATGTTCGCTTTGAACTTCTTATCCTACGTGAAAGTACAACTTCAGCTTGATTTGTGGAAAAAGGCAGGAGACAGAAGCAGCACTGGTAGACAGAACAGCAGATACAGGGTGGTAGGAGAGTACAACTTTGTACTATTACTCTAAACAGGCTTCAAAATAAATGCAAGGAACATCTCTTTTAAGTCATGATGCATAAAATGCAGGAGAATGTCAGAGCTCATACGCAGCACAGAACACAAAGCAGGAAGGGCACATTCAGGGGATTAAAGCAATAGGTTTATCTGCAATTCAAATAGAACACACAATCCTGAAACGGCCACTGCATGGCCACACAGCAACACTTCTGAATCAGTGAAACCCTGCTCAGCTTTTATCACAGCCCTTAAGGAGACGAAATGCTGTGGAGGCATTAAGAATTGCACCTGAAGTTATCAATGTAGCATTTCCTGTTGTGAAAAATAACAGTGCATTTAGATAACTGTGTATGTTCTAACAGCTTGCTACCTTTGCTTTCCTGGACTTACACCAATAGATGCTCCTTTTTAACAAGTAACACTGGTGAAACATTTTACAAGCTGGCAGGGAAAGACTTTTGTTTTGACAACATTCTAGTATGTTCTACTGTAGCTATTGTCTGCAACAGGAATCAGGAATTGACAATATCCACAAAGGATTCATCTCCCTCACCTCCCCTCTGGGGAGACCTCACTGTGGCTTTCCAGTACATGAGGAGATCCTATAAACAGGAGGGGACTGACTTTTTACATAGACTGTAATAGTACAAGAAGGAACAGTTTTAAACTGAAAGAGAGGAGTTTTGGGTTGGATGTTAGGAAGAGAGAAAAACTTCATTCAGAGGGCAGTGAGGCCCAGATTTAAAGCATCTCCTTATCGGGAGAGTCTGAAACTCAGCCACACAAGATGCCAACATCTCATTTACCAACGTACACTCAAGTAACCAATAGTCCAAGTAGAAAACTGCACCCGAGTGTTGCATACCTATAGCACAGAAACACCTTGGGGCTGTGGCCTGGAAAAACAGACAGTTAGCGAGACATCCTTCCTGGATTCTATTCCAACTGCTACCTTCTAACCACACAGCATCAGGGAGGCTCTATTTTCAGTTAAGAAGTGATTTGCACTGAACAGCTGGCACGCAAGAGAAGACAAAACATGACAAACTAGCACTGGACCCAGGCAAAGAAGAAGGTTCATGGGATGAAAACTGCACGTTGCCAGCAGAAATTAGTAAACTGACAAGGACTTGAGCTTAGTACTGTACACTGGAAAGGACAGCACTGTTTTGGTTTTTTTTAACCTGTCTTCTGCATCCATTCACATATGCTGCATACGTGGCATCCCAGGACCCAAACATACTTATTAGAGGAATTGGATGGGGGCACAAAAACTGGTAAGCACCAAGTACACTGAGGAAAAAGGGAAGCTCTTGGAAGTTTTTGACCCGTGCTGCAGGTCATCTCCTCCTAGTTCCCGGTTCACACAATGCTCTTTTCAAGGTGCCTGAGGCACCTTGCAGATAGTCAAAAAGCAGCGTTATAAAGCAGCACACTGCACATTCCCAGAAACTATTTTCTACTTCTGCTTCGTCTATTTAGGTGAATCTAATGGTCACAGCAGCAGCACTGGGGCAGGACTGTACTGAATGATGAATTCCCTGCTTGGCTCTATTTTATGTCTGCAGGCAGAAGCCAAAGATCACAATCCCGATCAATAAAAAAAAGGAGTATGCAAAGCTTTAAAACAGAAAGAGAAAACAAACAGAGAAAGCACAACATGTTTTGCAAAGCAGAGTATTGCTACACTGGCCAAATGCCTTTCCTCTTAATTTTTTTGCTGTTTTAGTTGCAGATACTTCCCACACGTCTTCCTACTCTGATGTACCTAAGGTGCTGTGTTAAACATTCTTTTTGAAAGCAGAAAACTGAAGATTTAATTCTCAGAAAAAATACAACAGCTGTAAACTTTTAAGTTCAACACTGTGAAAATGGCACCTGACTGCTCTGCAGCATAAGAGTGCAGAGCACAGCCAGCAGTTTTTGTTCAGTTTGCATTTTAAGAGAATAAGATGAGAATTTCTGCAGTTAGAAAAAAAAAAAAAAAAAAAAAAAGCAAATAGTGAAAAGAATTTGTCTGTTGTCACTGTTGGAAAATAGGCCAAAACCAGAATATGTGTGAAAACCCTCCTCATTTCAAGGTACAGTCCTAGCTCAGGTCACAGGTATGTCAGATGCAGATGAAGACTTAGTTACCAGTTCTCTCCTCTGGGCGTTATTGAATTATAATCTTCCACTAATGAGTCCTACTACTAGTAAAAGGTTACGTAAAGTGATAACAGAAGAGTAACAGGAATTAATGAAGCATTAAACTCAATTATTTTGAATCCTCTGTCGCTGCTTATAAATGTTTTAGTTCTAACTACATTACACTAATTCTTTAGTGAAGCATAACCCTGCTGTGTGGTTGGTGAGCTGGAAAGGTTACTCAAGTGAGATTAAGTGTACTTGGTAAAAAAATGTTGATACATTTGCCTTTCTACCATATAAACAGAATTCCACATAGGGACAAAATAAGCAACTCCCAGCTTTGTTCTGAACAAACAAAGCAGGAGCGGTGTGACTCTTCCTGGCTCTTTACTGTGAGCATCAACTGCTTCACAAAATGTGTTCCCCAATCAGTGGCCAAGAGTCCTGCATGGAAAGAAGCCTGAAATACAAATTCTTGTTTACAGTTCACAAGCTGAATTCAAACACCACCTATGATTTGTATTAATCGCATTCAGGAGAACCAGAGGTACCAAAGTGAGCTTGCACAATAGATAGCCTGTAATGCGAAAAAAAAGCTTCTACTTCCCCCATATTTGGTTCACAGATTTTTGCAGGTCTGCTTGGAGACAGGATCCAGGAACCAAACTGAATTAAACACTAAAACTTAATGAATACCCGCAAATTCGACAAGAAAAACAGCTGATGTTGAGGAACTGACATCCCTGTCTACATGTGATTGATAGTGAAACAGTAGGTGTTGTGCCAGACGAGCTCTACTCTGGTCCCATGGACTGAATGAGTGCTAGCCACAAGCAGAATATCCTTCAGTTCAGCTTCATCCCAATGTAACACAACTCTCAAACTCTGGGATCCTTCTGTGGTGCAAAGCAAGGTAGAGGAAGCAGAGGCAGGTTCAGTCAGGAGTTTGACTTCAAAAGCCCCTTTCCAATCAAAGCTGTAAGGCTAATGGAGATACAATCACAACTACCACAACTCTTTCAAGAGCGTAAAGGCTCTCCAAATGGAAACAAGAAGCTAGAAGCCAATCAGCATTTTCTGCGGAGGGAGCATGCCAGCTCATTTCATTCAGCACCACACCATCCTCTCGTTTCCTAGTTTTAATTTTTGTTAAACCACGAGAGAGGGTGGAGCAGGGCTGGTTCCCTGAGTAATGAACTCAAGAGAGAGTTGGGGTTCAGTATAGCCATGCTTTGTAGCAGATGATGCTAACACTATTAAGTTCCTAAATGCTTTCACAGACAGGGTGTGTGGGGTAGGGACAGGACAAAACACAGGATGCCTGCACATTGCCAGTGGTAAGTAAAGAGTGTTCTGAACTGCTGAAAGTAGGAGCAAAGCCGTTGTTGAATCTGAGATGCCCTCCGCAGGAACATGGTCCTTAGTAATCTCCTGTACTTCTTAGGTTGAAAACTGGACTTTGCTTTAAGGATCACAATTTATCTCACATCAATCTTCTCATTAAAACTGCCCAGACAAATAATGTTTTAAACATTTCTCTATGTGTGGTTATTTCCAGTTGGCAGGTATGGGTAAATGACACCATGACTTGGAGGGAAATAATTTCAAATCATGTTTAGAACAGATCTGCTATAATGTTTTCTCTTAATTGTGGAAAGAACCTTTTTATGTGGTGCCAATATTTTCACAGTGATACTTCACTGAGCATTCTTCTTTGGTCTGTCATAAAATTCACACACATAAGACATAAATGAAGCAATGAAGGGTACAGGTCTGCAAAGACTTGTTATTTAGGCTGTATTTTAGGCAAATTTAAGACTGACTAATTACTCTGGGTGCCTTACTTGAATTACTTGAAAGAACCTCATTTTCAAAGGGCCTGTAAAACAGACCCCTCTCAGGAATCACAAGTTTGGCCAGCAACACCTTGAGGAAAGCCAGTACTGAACAAAACCTAATAAGTATTTGCATACAATCCACCTAAAGCAGAGGACCACAAAGAAGCAAGAACATTAGGAACATTTTATCCTGGGAAGCATTAACAAAAGCACACAGTCACCAGGACATCAGCCTTTCTTCCAAAATCAAATGCATTTTGTAGAGGAGTGTGTATATGAATTCTCCAGGTAAAAATAAGTAGACAAGCATGATGTACTATATCCAGCCAGAACAATCTTTCCTATTTAATTTGGTAACAGAATTTTAAACAGGGAGCCCAGAAACATCTTGAGCATGTCACTACCTCCCAGTGATTCGCTTCAGCTGGCAGAGCAGTGCTGACAGGTTCTCTTCATTCAGAGAGAGAGCTGACAGCCTAACCTTATGGTTTTACCAAAGTCTAAGTCATGCCGCTGTGTCATATTACAGCATGCTCCCCAGAAATAGAAGGCATGAGAAGTTTTTTACTATATATTCCTTGAGGTGTGTGAAACAGTGATGGGGGTAAGCTTGTGAAAGAAGAACATATTTACCTGAGCCACTGCCTTCTACTAAAGATCTAAGGTGAAACTAAGCAGAACTCTAAACACTCGCTCTTTGGTCTTGCTTCAGGTTGTTAGCTACATATCATTTAGTTCAGAGGTACCTATGCACGTGGAACAGGGCAGGGAGAAAAACAAATATTGTTTCTTTTCTCCAGTGTTAACCTGACAGTGAATTTATTAATGCTTTTCATTTAAGGGACACGTGATGCATTCACCCAGACAAATACACTGAAGTTCTCTGTCGCTGCAGATTTTGCCTTCCCTTGCAGGAAGGGAACTAGTTGATGCCCACAGGTCCCTTGCTGGCTCTGTTTTCTAGCTACAAACAGAAAACAAGGCTCCTCCTGGGTTAACATCTTGTACACACTGCCAGTTTGGACCAAGTTTATGGAATATGAACGTACAAAGCTACAGCTGCCTTGGAGGTCTGAGGAGCTGACAAACAAGAACAGAAACTGCAAAGGCAGGAAGCCTGTTAGAAGAGTGATTACCAGCATGCGTCAACAATATATGACACTTCTAACAGCATGGTCTCCAGGAGACTTGTCTCTGCTACAATCAAACACAAATGTTCTTCTGGGGTATGGTTACACTTGAAGCCATTACTCTGCCCCTTGGTATCAAAGGACACCCCATACCTAGAGTACTAACCAACGACAAAGTTGGGTGGAACTGGGTGGGGCTCTTATATATGATGTTGTTCACCCAGAAACGGACAACTAGATCTTTCAAATCATACGTGAAACCAGACCCAGCTCAAAAACAAGCACAAAAACAAGAGAAAGAGCTGAAATGATACTTACGCGGCATGATCCCTTGGCTCACCAGCTCCTCCCGTGTGCGCCGCTGCTGGAGCTTCAACTGCAGCACTGCACAACAGCAGAGACAGGGGAAAGAAGGAAACCCATCAGTGTGAGAAACAATCGAGGACACATTTTCAAATGCATCTTGTTTTCTTGTTCAGATGCAGAGGCCCCAGCGAGCAGCAGAACAAGCAGACCCCCTCCCACCACACTGCCCTGCACCGCTGCAATTGCAGAAGTGGCTGCAAGCACCGAGGTTTCCGTGTTCTGCTGCGGGTAACGAGGGGAGGAAGTTGCAAAGGGTCTTGGCAGGGTGATAAAAATGTGCACAGCCAGGGCTGTTTCTCAATTCTTCCTAGAGCATCAAGGTCTTTCAAACCATTAATACTAAAAAACAAACAGAAGAACGATGTCTGACAGTACTCCAATAAAAACACAGTGACACTCCAACTGCTAATGACTCCTAAAAACTCAAATTACTTTGTGCAGATTAAATTGATTTGATAAAATTATGGGTCATTAGGTTCTCTAAATTGCAAGACCAATTTCCTTCCTCAACTCAGAAATTCTTTCACCTTCAGAAACATCTCATGAAAATGAAATATCATGGCTATCTCTACAAGTGTCCTTGTCCCACAGCAGAAGGAATCCCTTATCATTAGAACGTCCTCTACTTACTGGAGTGCAATAGAATATATGTATTACCTGTGTACAATGCAATTACCTATTTTTTTTCAAATGCAAATGACTGGTTTACTCATAATTTCAGCAGCTAGATTTTAACAGCAGTTAAAATCTCAGGCTATACAATCAAAGCAAATTTGTAGAAGTTGTCCTCACAAAGACAACTTCCACATGAAAGGGACCTGGTAAAACCAAAGAAACACACATGCACACATGCATCGATTTAGGACAACCTGAGAGAACAGACACTGAATTTCATCTGCAGACAAGCCCAATGTCTAAGCACACTCAAGATAAAATATTATGAATGGCATAGAATCTTCCTTGTTTTAAACTTCAATTTCTCTGTCATGTTCACACTGTATAGTCCACATAAGAGAAGTCCACACAAATGCAGAACCACCAGAGAACAAAACTGCTCTACAATCTTATTACAACCCTTATACTTCCTGTCTCAAGTATTCTTTTTGTCCAATATTTTCATTTCCTACACTACACCCAACTTTATGCTGTACACGCCCTAAAGCAGAGATCAAAAAACTTAAGCAGAAGATGGCACCTCACCTACTTACATATATCAGCCCATTTTACAGGTTTCCTTAAACCTTCCATCTGCTCTTTGCATTAAACTGAACTGAACTACACCTTCCAATACGGCATCTGGCCTTCATGTGAAGTTGATGAAAGATGAAAATCCCATCTCTTCTGCGGTTGCTTGCACAGCAGCTAATCATCCTCACCTCAGCTAGGCCAGACTTGCCTAGCTCCAGCTTTCATTGGCTCTCAATATTTTTTTTTTTTTTTTTTAAGTTTATGACAGTGTGAATGTAATTCCTACATCTGAAGGCACTTGCGCACACAGTGTACAACCAAGCCATCTTTTTCTCTTTCTTAAGCCAAAGGATTTCTCAGGGGGTTCAGGAGCACTCCTGCATAGCTCTGTTTTCACTAGCACTAATACAAAGAGGAGGCGAGACCTCATCCTCTTGCAAGCGGTCTCAGCCCTGCCAGGTAACTCTCACTACGTGGCATTTTTTCTACTCCTGAGCCATCTGGGGGGCTCATTTCTATACCATAAATTAGCACATCTCAACTAAATGTACTCTGACTAGGCACAGACCTACAGCATCCGCCACCCCAGCTTTACATGCAGATACGCTCAGCATTACACATTTCTTCCCATTTACACATCCGGCAGTGTATTTGTCGTCTAGTTTTGACACTTTGCTATTTATTTGCTAGGACCCTCTGCCTTCCTCACCGTCCCAGTTATCTCCACCACTTACCTCCCCAGCTGACCCACCTTTCCCCCCCAGCGCTAGGACATTCAGAGAAGAGCTCTCTCACTCGGATGCAGACGCCATTTTCTGCTCCTTGGTGTGCACACCTGTAGCTATGCACCTTTCATCCAACTGTCTCCATTTGCCTAAATTATCTTTTTTTTTTTTTTAAGCCATCATTAAGATCATTTATGCTTTCACTAATCTCTGTTCCTTCCACACCTTTGGCCACGCCAGGCTGATCCTAACTAGAAACTCTTCTCTACTTCCTTTGATTACAGGCAGCTCTTAAACCACTTAAGCACTACTTCATTACATTCAAAGATACTTCTAGAAACTAAAACATTTTGCTCTACCTTACAGAACTTACATAAGTCTGTTACACCCAGGCAAAACCCCTGGAAACCAAATTTCCAGTATCAAAGCAACAGAATTGAATTTAAGCACACCAGATCTCCTAAAATGGAAAAGCTGCATTATAGGATTATTCTGCTGCTCTTATTTAGATTATCAAATTTTCCATAGCTTTTTTCCCCCTGGAACTGATATTAGATCACCCTCTGGTTGATCAGTCTCACTTTTTCACTAGCAATGCAAGATTTAACTTCTTTTTCACTCCTCTGAAACCTCCCTACTGCTACCAGACTTACTAGAAATCGGTGTCAGGCAGACACAGACTTCACAAACAGCTCAAAAATTCCTTCCTGACTTCAGCTTCCCCTATGAATTTTCCAAATATAACTTACTTCTATATCAGTTACTATCTGCTACCCTTTTTCTCTACGCACTTTATGTACCTATTATTTTTAAACACCACATCCCTCTACAGCAAGAAGTAGCAATTGTCAAGTGGGCCAAACCAAATAATAGGAAAAAAGTCATTTTCTGGATATTTTTAATAGCTATTAAGCAATGCCTGGGATTAGAGAATGTATATGCATACATATTAAGCAGAAGTTATAATTGGCACAGAATGCACTTTTTTTCCCCAATACGATTTATTTTGGGAGAAGGGCAAAAAAAAGGATTAATTCAGTTCACTTCTGAATTCATTTGGGTTAAATAAGTACTCGGAGTTCCAAACACCATTTTGTATATTTAGGAGATCACCTGTTTACGTGTGCAAGTGTGTGAACCCTAAATATAGATTAACAGATGTCCCAAGAACCAATCCAAGGCTGTTCCATGTGGAGCTCAGCCAAGGGTCTAGAATGACCACAGAAATACAAAGTTACTCACAGACAGACCAAGTACAAGTCTTTCGATTACAAACCAACCATCTTCTGCTTCCTTCAAACTTTAAATTAATTTCCAAGTCAGGAATAAATCAGGTCATATAAAGAGTATACACCTGCCGGCTGGAAAATAACTCATCTCTTTCATCAAACTCATGTTTATGTAACATTCTGTAAGCTCTGTATCCTTGTATGTTTTTCCCACCAGAAAATGGGAATAACTGATCTATTTCACAAGTATGACAAGTTCTGAAATATATTTAAATTTGGACAAGGCTTCTAGGTCTCTAATGGACTCTTTTGAGAATTACTAAGACACATCTCTGTTCACTGCAGTGGAGTTGGACAGGAAGACCTTTAAGGGTCCCTTACAACTCAAATGATTCTATGCTTCTATGGTTCCAGAGCATCTGGAAGATGGTACAGTGAGCTGCTGGCAGCCCTTTAGTAGAGGAGTAGAGCAGCACTTCTTTGGGTCCCTAGTAACAGACAATGCTGCAACACTATCTACTGAGTTATGTCGTTCAAGAAATAGAGCAAGCTGTGACCGTTTTTTGTTCATCTTGCCATAGAACTGCAGAACACTGAACTCATGGGCAGTCTGCTGACGGCTGGTGGCAACATATAGAAGCTGCACCCACACTGACACTTTCATGACACAGCTCTAGCCATAGTACCAGGATGCCTCAGCAGCAAGCAGCGGTAAGAAAAATATCTGTGATGAGCAAAGTTGGTTTTTGCAGCTTGCCATCTAAATCTGCAACAGTGTGGCTGTCCTTAGGTGTACCTACCTCGACTTCTAAAGCACACTGCATGTCTAACAGTGTGGACAGGATGGCTGAAACTAGGCTACAGCCTCTGCATCTCAACTCCTTAGGAGGAAAAAAAAACAAAGAGTCTATGGCATGTACCATGACAGATTTACAACAAATTAAAATATATATATATTCTGCATTTCCTGTTGTCTGGAACCCAGCAATTAGAGGCGTGAAGCTCTGAGCCTCTGGTGACGCTCTGAGCACCATGAATTCCAGGAGTCAATATCCCCATTTTCTGCCAGACTTTTTCCCTTAGGAAACACCACAGACCCAGAAGGTCTCCTAAGTGAGGTGAGGGCAGGCAGAATAAGCAGCCCGGTGGAGCAACAGAGTGAGCAGGGTTCACAGAGACCAAAGCCACACGCTGCCTGGTCACCTGGATGCTCATAGAGACCGTTGATTGACTTTCTAAGTCAGTGATAACCACTGATTGACTTTCTAAGTCAGTGACAGCACTCTGACCCATGTAAAAATTCCTCCTTGCAACCCAATCGATGTCATGCAATTGGAACTGGAAAGAGAAAGTAGCAAACAACGTGTGAAATTAGCCCAAACTCATTACCTAAGCTGAGGAAAGTGCAAGTGCAAGCGCAAGCAGTGAAAAGCAAACCAAGCACTTTAAGGCTCATAACAGGTTACAGTGCTTTACGCGTAAGTGCTCAGCACCTCTGCACACCCCATGTGAAAGCCCAAAGCTGCAGCACCCTCCCCACTCCCAGGACAGCAGGAACACAACCCATGTAACATTGTCACATCAAACCAACAGCCGGGATGCAACCAGCTCAACTACGATATACCGCAATACAAGAAGGCCTTGACGGCGTGGGACAGCTAGAGAGGAAAACCATCGCAGCTATTCATGCAGCACTAACTTCAATATGACAGCACATAACTGCAGCTTTGAGAGGCAAAGCCCCTGTCCACACATCCCTCAGCCAGCAGCAGCCATTCTAATTACACTGAGTATTTTTTCCTAGCTTCTGCTGCATTAAATAGTCACATCTGACCAGCAGTTGTGGAATACGCAGCACATCAACCACTGGTTTCAATGGACATTGTATCTTTGGTTTATGGATGAGTTCAATCCCTTGGAGATGCAGGGACAAAACCTTCCCTCAGCACCACAAATGGTCTCAGCGCTTTTTGGTTGTACCTGCTTACAAAACATCAGCCCCTCTGTGCTTCAGCAGGAAGCCAGATTATATCCCAGTTCAGACACCAGCAAGAACAGCATCTGCCCACCCTCAATGGCAAAAGTCTTCTGGACTGAGGCAGCAAAGTGTGCTCTATATTACAGAACCTTCTGTGGTGCCAAAAACAAGTTATAAAAGACAACAGCTCTGAGAGTCTGCGACAAATGAGCAAGTATACAATAGTCAAAATGAATTTTGAAAATAGCTCTCAAATTGCACGGGCTGATAATTTTTTCAGAGTTGCCTTTTGCATGGTTGATGACATGCAGCCCATGACACGGAATTTGCTAGAAAGCTGGGTGCCAACAAAGAAAAGCCAACTTTGAAGCCTGTTTTAAAGGCAATTTTCTGAGGCTAACAGCATTTTAATCCACTAACTGCTGATGGGAAACACACGCTGGCTTTGCATTTAAGCAGACTGTGCAGTTAGCAGGGAAGCGTTTAAGTGAAGCAGACTGTAAATGACGCCCAAACTGCAGAGATTATATGGCAGTTTGCTGTCCAGGCGAAGGGCTGCCAAAAATTCGTGTCCCTCTGTGGGGTGAAGGAGAAGCAGCAGAGTGCACAGCTGATCCTCAGTCTGCAAGCAGCCACTGGTGTTGCGAACAGCATCCATGTGATTAGGTTCATTCGGATGCATTTACAAGAACAGCTTGGAGCGAGCCTGAGCAAAGGGACAGTTAAGCAGAAGTTTATTTCTTTACTATTTGAGATTATCTCACATTTCACTACCTCTTTTCTCTGCTGCAGCAACAACAGCTGCTATTAAAATGCAGGCAGTTTCCTCATCTCTTCCTTAGCAACCATACTATGGCAAAAATGGGGTTCAGGAGTGCAAGAAGGAGAATTTGGTGCAGTCTCTCAAACTGCTACAAGGACTTCCTGCACTAGAGGCATACCTCGCTGACTTCTATCCACTCTGCTCTCCTATTTACACAAGGCAGAACTAAGGTCCATCTCACTGCAGTGAAGGAGAAGGTCTGGGCCACACCTCCTGAACGGGAAACAAAACCAGGATCCGAGTGGTTCTTTGCTATAGGTCATGTGAACAACAAAAGCAGATTTCTTAGCAGCACTGCAGCAATCAGCATGTCCAGCTGCAACATGCTTAGGTGGGCAGGTGTCTCATACAATCTGGGTGTTTATGAACTCTGACAGCCTCCTTACCCAGCTCCGCTCGCTCAAGGACAGATGCACATAGACACAAGGCCAACCAGAAGGCTGAACTTCAACAACACTTCAAGTACAGAGGACCTGAAACCTTTCTCACAACCACCTTTTCTTTCTTACCTTCTTGAGAGCACAACTCATTGTACAGATGGGAACAGGAATACAATTCTCAAAGAACCAAAGCTACAATCTTCAGAATATTTCACAGTAGTTAGGGAGCAGTAATCCAGGGACGTAATGTGGGTCAAGCAACACTAGTTTTTTTTCCATCCAGAACTTCAAAAAGCTTTTTTAGAGCAGCTGAGAAGTATAGAATAGGCACAAGTCTGGGCATCACAACTGGACACTTAAGAACATAAAGTGAGGGAAGGCAGAAAATAAAAGTTTTCACCCTCAGGACAGGAAGAGCTGGTTTCTTGACAAAATCATCCTCTTCAAAGTTTCTATAAGTTTTACAGCTCAAAATGCTCTTGGATTGCATAGGATCACGACCAGGACATGCAGTCCCCAGCGGCCCACTGACAGACAAGATGCTGCCTGCACAGCGGTGGCCCAAAGCCCTGGCTTGGCCTGCTAGAAACAGAATTCAGTGAGAAGGCAATGATTCCTTTGAAAGATGCCACTGGAAGAGAAACATGAAATAGGAATAATCTTTAAAAATATTTTCAAACTATGAGGAAATACTTGCATGTGTTATCTTTTAATGAGTTCGTGTCATGAGGCATTAACTCTTTTAGTGGAATCTCACAGATGTGGATTCTTTGATACCACTAATGTGGCAGAATCAAAGATCCGAACCTACAGAAGAAACTGGTCCCCAAATAATATGGAATGAGAAGCAAATACACAATCACAAGCAGAAGGATCTTCTCCATCCTCACACTACCATACGGTACCTTGTTCACACCATTAAGCACAGAAGAACCACCTCACCAGGTCATTTTTGAGGCTTCAATTATCAAATTTGACACAATGTAGAAAACAAAGTAATTCAAATTTTAAGGTGTATTTAGAAGGCAAAGCCATAATTCAGAGCAATTCTAGTTTTGTGAACTAAGTAACATTACCAAACGGACAAAAGCAGAACCATTGTAGACGTGTAACAACATAACATGATGAAGAAAGGACAGAATAGTATCTGCTATTTGGTGCTTCTCAAAGGCTCCAATCAGCACTGCAGTTGTATCGTTGTGAAATGTGAAGGTATGGAAGGAAGAACCAGTCCATAGACTCAGACGCTTACCATCTCAATCTTCAGTTTTACATATGCCTTTACTATGCACGTACTGCTTACATACATGACACTGAATAGATGCACAACTTTATTATTACTGCAATACAGAAGTTATGCCAAATTTTGCACGTTTCTTTGTACACTGATTTAAAATAAACACAGCAGTTGCTGTGCATTTTACAGCACTTGCCTTTACACTCTTACTTCCTTATTTGTTTAAATTCCTGCAATTCCAAAAGATTTAGAGGGGGCTAATGCAAATCTACTTGTCACTTTCTAACGCAACGCAAGCTTTGTTTTCTTACTAGCATTTTAATCAGATACATATATTACTGTTGGTGCATAAGTCTTTCTACCTAAAGCAGAGAAGTCCACACTAATAGCCCACATCTAAAAGCCCACTTCAGCACTCACTGAAACTGATAAAATAGAACTTTGATAAATGAACCTGTTGTTTTTATGAAATACGCAACATGTAAAAGGGTGCAACAAGCTCATCAACAGGAAAAGTGCGTTTTCTTTCTGTGCAAGGTATCAATTCTTATAAAATCATTCAGTTCCAGAAATACCGGTTAGGTGAAAACCAAGGGTGTGAATAGCTAGGCACGTATCCCTGTCTATGGAATCTGGCTACAATGCATGATCCAACAGGATGACCTATAGCAAAATACCTAGGTGGAAAGATCTATCAAAAATTGATGCACCAGCACCGTGAGACAGTAAGTATGTAACCACCTCCTATTATCTGTGATGAGTGCTTGCCGATGCCATCTATATATCCATTGTTGCTATCTAGAGCTGGAAGGGAAGCCCTGGGGGAAAAATCTGACTTCACAGAGAATTTCCCAACTTGCCATGTTAAGTCACATCACAGTCTATATTGATCTATATGTTTCCATGAAACGACAAACAAGGAGGGACCAATATTGCCTTTAGCCACCTTGCAAAGAAGACCCTAGAAAGAAATTCTCCAAGATAATTCAATATGACATGGCAGATGAGGACAAATGAAGGAAAAAGAAGGAATAGGCAGACATATCCTGACAATCAGATCTACAGCTGTCTCCTAAAGAGATAGAAGAAATGGCAAGCACGTTAGGGAAACACTTATGCACCCATTTTGTTTTTTTCTTGTACAGATAGAGGTATCTCTGCCTATAATAAGAGATCCAACACTCTTATTTTCCTTAAACCTGAGAGAACAGATTCGTTAGTATTTTTTTTTCTAAAAAATGATACAGAAGACAGGTAAAAGAGTGTGCCATGTAGATACATCAGAATATCAGTGATTTCTCAGGTTATTCAAAACCCTTCGTTTAAGGGACGTTTGTGTGTTCCCATTAAACAGAAAATAATTCTTGAGAGAATCCCAAGACATTCATGAAATGCATGATTGATTAGGCGTGTTTATCATATTAGAATTGATGAGGAAAAGCTTTCCAAGCCTCTTTCTGCAACAAGAGACATGATAGAACACTTTTCCTTTACAGCTCAGTTTCCACTGCACGCAGATCTCCGGTGCTCTATCAACCTCACATCAAGATCAAACCTTGCCCAGCCATTTCTGAGGGACTGCATGGGCCTTTCATCCTTCCTTCTAATTCAGGGCACCCTCGACAGACAGAAGTTCTCACCTCTCTTCACAGAAATTACCTCAATGTGAAGACGACACAGAATTTCTGTATGAACAGATGAGATCCTCTGACATATGAACTGCACTACTGTTTTGTTCTTTTTCTTTTTTTCACCAAAATGCGGAATCAATTCTGTATTTCTAAGATGTTCAAATTCTTATCCACCTAAAGAAGTCTGGTTTATAGAAACCAAATGCAAATTAAAGCAAACACGTTTTTTCACAAGTGGTAGAAAAAAGGACTTTGAAATATGCAAATTCAAATACAAAACTAGCATTTCTTTGGAAGAACTAATTAACTGATTAAAAAGGGATCTTGGAAAGCAGGTCTTCATAATTTTAAATTAGCTGGCTTTAGCATCCCTCTCCCAGCTTCACTCTGTTTGACTGTGCTGACAGTCATGTCACAGGACATGAAACAAATTGGGGTTTGCCCAGCTTACATACTGCATGCAAAATACAAGGCTCAAGGCATTCCCCATTCAGCTTGCATTCCCCACCAGCTACTGTCCAAATCACAGCATCCTCTTTAGCAAGAAATTCAGGTGGATGCTACAAGGAACTACTGCACTTCCTTAACTTACAGTATGAAAGAAACATCTTTGCCATTTCCTTAAAGGACATATGCCACAGCCATGACATAGAATCATAGAATAGGTTGGAAGGGTTCTTATAGATCATCTAGTTCCAGCCCTCACATCAGGCTACCCAAAGCCCTATCCAACCTGGCTTTGAGTGCCTCCAGGGATGGGGCACCCACAGCTTCTCTGGGCAGCCTGTGTCAGTACCACCCCACTCTCTGAGTAAAGAATATTTTGCCTGACATCCAACCTAAATTTTCACTCTTTTAGTTTAAAGCCATTTACCCCGGTCCAATTAGTACTAGACCATGTAAAAAGTTTTAAGGTTTCAATAAAGATCCCCATTTTTTTATTGCAACAGCCTGGTGCATTCTTTAGAGTCAGAGACAGAAATTTGACTGTCATTATGTTTGTACTTCTGAAAAAAAGTTACAAGTTTCAGCAATGGCCGTTGTAACCCTCTACATCAGAAATCAGTCCCTTCACAGCAGCACAGTATGGAAGCTGATTCACACAAAAAGCACATCAAAGCCCCTCAAGCTCAACTGTGATCATATACATCTGTCTGCTACTTTTTGCTCTCTCTTTGCATATTCCCTTTCTTGCAAACGTCTAGACTTTAGATCTCCAGAACACTTTGGTTTGGGTGTTGCTTTTGGTTTGTTCGGTCTTTTTTTTGCAGAAGGGAAGTTCTACTACCTTGAACACAGATTTGGCTATGAGGCTTGATGTGCTTAAGTGCCATCATTGCTATAAATAGCTAAATAATATAACTCTGTGCAACAACTCAATCGGCAAACTAAAAAAAAACAACAAACAAAAAAGCAGCAGTCCACAGTGGCTTGTGTGACTTCAGTCTGGTGGACAAATTCTGTAGGTGTTTCAAACGTGCGTGATGGCACAGAGCTCTGCTGAAGGGCACAGAGGAGACTGTCACCACACTGTCAGATCTGCTATCAGAGGTGGGCTTTTGCTAATGTTCAGAACAAAGCAAGTGAAGGGCAGACACGTTTCCTTTATGTTGCTCCCTGCAGTGAAGACACAGCGGAGATAGCTTCGTGGTGACAGCGCTTGCAAACCGCTGTAGTTAGATTCACAGTCACATGTCAGTCCTGAAGACACGATCCTTGTTCTGAACTGCCTACAGTCAATGTGACAACTATTATTAGCAGCTGGGAAAGTCTCTCAGTGAGGCACAAAGGTGCTGCTAGTTTAGCATCTACTTGTAAAATGTCGTCTGCCACTTCTGAATGGCAAAATTTGAGACCTGAGCATGGAAAAGGGAGTAAACTGCAGGCAGGCCTAGGATATCCATCCACAAGCATCATACTTAAAGAAGTGTGGAAGCTTTGGAAAGTGAAAATGAAGAAAAAGAGCACCAAAAAAGCATCACAAAGAGCATTTTGACACTGGCATCAAAATAAGACTGAAAAAGACAAGAACTGAAATAGAGACAGGTTACATGCTGCTTGTAATGATGACCAAATGACATATGAAGGGCATGTATTATGGTCTGGCTTCCAGCACTGCTACACAGTTTGCAGAGGTAAGTAATGAAAGAACATAGCTACTACCCCATGTGATTCCTACCAAAATAACCCACAGGCTGTATTCTACATGCATTTAATACTAGAGAAATAATAAGCAGCATGAAGCAGGGGAAACTCCACATGGAGAAAGCTGAAAGTGGATCTCTTCTCACTGGCAGCCAAAGGGCGTCCATCCTTCAGTTCCGCACAACAGCCCAGCCATGCAAAATGTTTGTGCCCTGCCAACTGTGCCAGTGCAGAAGGTTATCAATCAGATGTTCAATGCGCCAGCTGCAGCAGAGAAGTTGGGCAAAATAAACCCAGGATAGTGCTGGGCCGCCCTCAGATTCTATGAGCTTCAGTTCTGTGAGATGCCCCTGGGGATGGAAGCCTCAGAACAAGGTTTTCATAGGAACAGCTGTAACATAGATACCTGCATCTACCATGGAGGAAACATCATTTTCGACAATTCTGTTAAGACTTTTGCATTGTCACCTTTTTTGCAAAAGATTTTCTTTACAGCTGTTTACTGGGTATATTAAAATGAGATTGTCCAGAATTTACTGAATTTATGTGATTAAAAATGAGATTATCCAGCTGTTTACAGGCTGTATTAAAATGAGATTGCCCAGAAAGCCTGAATGTCACGAATTTTCACCATCAATTTTGGAAGGAATCTATGCCCCACAGCAGAATGTCCCCACCCTATTATTGACTTTCTCACACATTCCTTGTTAACTTCATCAGACTTCAGATGGCAGACTTGAAAGTTCATACCTTGACTTCCTTGGAAGAATACCTGCTACATCATATAAGCCTTCTTAGAGTTCTACTCATCTCGTCGAACACAGAGAAAAATCCTGAAGGCACTGATCAGTAAAAAACATTTTGAGGTTCTGACTCGTAATCACTGTACTGCAATGCACTTCAGCTACCGCAGGTCTGCTCTTAATTCCAGATATTCTATGTTAGCAAATTTTACATATCACGAACACAAAACACTGCATATACCTCCACTAGCCCAAGTTAGCAAAAAAAAAAAAAAAAAAAAAAAGAGCCATGAGTTCTGCTGGAAGTTATGCCTTTGATCAGATTATGCATCCACTGAGAGGCCTCCTGCAAGGAGAAGGAACAAGATTTGCCCATATGGGCTCACTGTATCTCTTTGTTAAATAAACCTAAGCTACGTCAGGGGCCATGTCCTGTTTTCTATCATAGGCTGCAGAGGTTCTTGCCAAGAAATATGCTGCTTTAACATTTTGAATAGAAATTTATTGATGTAGCAGGTGACAAGATCAGTAATTTGATGCTGAGAAAAGACTGGATAGATGGGAGTCAGGGCACTGAAATGAAAGATCGAAGCAGGCACTTATTTTTGGTACAGATATTCTTTAAGTCATTGATCAATGACTTACAGGAGTGAGAGAATGCTGAAAAATGTGAGGTGAGTAGTGACACATCTCAAAGTTGATGAAAGGACCACGATTAGATTTACGCAGGCAGACTGATGTGGATCTCAAAAACATGAGCAACCGTCACTGGCCCTTATCTTCTCTGGGAAGGAGAGCCACAGTGACATCTGTCTGGCAAGAGCTCTAAACAAACTGGATGCAAAATAGGCAATCTGAGCTTAAGCATTACAATTTTGTTTTCAAAAAAAGCATCTACTTTTCAACAGCTGCCAGGAAGTCTAAGCATCAATCATTAACTGCTTAAAAGTACAAATACAGATCTTTTATTTAAAAATACGTAAAAACAAATAATTATCCAAAAAGCAATAATTACAAGGCTGTGTGTTTTTTTTTTCAAGCCTTACAAAAATATTTTCCTGTTGCTAGGAATATCAGTACCACAGCAGTACTGCTGTTGAACATGAAGCTCCCAGCTCAACTGTGAAGAGAATCCAGTTGATAGGGCAGGAAAATACTGCAAATTTTACTTGGTATCATTACCAGTTCAAAGCATTGTCTGCATAAATGCTATTGACAGCTGCACTTCTTGCACCGCACCCACCTTCTATTCTTTTTATTTCTGCAAATGCTGAGTCCTTACATCTCCTTACTCCTGCAGGTCTGAAACTGAAACTCTTTCCTTTTAGTATTACTTTGTGTTGAAGAAAACTATTATAGTAGATCTTTTCTGAAAAAAATGAATTAGATCACAGCATGGTAAACAAGTTAGCCTCTGCCTCTCTCCTCCTCCTCCCCCCATTCCCAGCATGAAAATAGCTAGGGCTAAGGCAACAGCTGGGGATCATTACACTGACAGGAATAGTTCAGTAAACTCTAAGAGGGGAAAACATGTCATATCCAAAAAAACTAAAAACACATTAGGGCAGCAGGACCAAAAAAATATATGTGAATTCAGCTTCAGGGACAGAGCGATGACTCGCTTTCCACTGATAAAGACTGACTTATGAAAACACTGGTTAGTCAATGTTAACCCTTTCCTGAAGCTTCCCATTCTTGATTACTTATGCCATAAAGTTATCAAATAGTCTGAAACTCCTCTAGAGTCACACAAAGCACACTGGGAATTTAGCAGAAACAAATGTAAATTGCCTGCCTTTTGCCAACTTGGAGCTACTTTACCTTAGTACTGCACTAACTTACCTTCACCATGCCATGCATTTGCAAAGAGTGGCTGCAGCACAAGCCTACAGAGTCTAACCATTCACACTGGCAGTGCCTCTGCATTTGCAAAACGGAAAGCCAATGAGTTGACCTCCCATATATTTGGTACATTTTCCATGCTTTTCTATGTCATAGCACTATTTGCCTAAGCCATTCTGAATTTTGGGATGCATGTGGCCTTCGCTTGGAGATGCTTCAGTTACACTCTGTGACTGGTTTCTGATGGTCTTTAGCCACATATTTGCACGAGGTATCACTTTGACATCTCCCCCAGCATCTTCAGGTCCACCCCAAAGGAGGAAAACACTGCTCAACCTTGACAGAAAAAGGCCAGCCCACATTTCTGCAAGATGCCCGGGAAGCACCCTCTTGCTGGGGAAGCCCTCAGAGTCAGATCCTCCCTGTCCATACGGGCAGGTTCTTCTGCCCTCTGCTGGAAGAGGCACAGGCCACCCAGCAGCCTTAATTTCAGGTTATCAGGAAACAGGACAATGAAGCCTAGATCAGTCCTGAAGAAAGCAACATATTAACAAGCACTTGCATGACTCCTGATCTCTTCAAAGTACTGAACAGATATTAATAGGTTTAATCAAAGGCTAAGCTAACTCAAATTACCTCACATTTGCTGCGGACCAAGAATGTGCGCACAGTTACCACAGATCAGATGGCCAGCAGTAACTTGTTCTTGTCTGGGCCCTGAGACACAAATCTTGGAAAAAGACAGCTGAATTTCACTGTTAGGTTCTCAGTCACATTGAACATTTTATGAAGCGAGGACTTCCCAAAATAAAAGTTCAAAAGACTTTGCAAATAGGTGGAAAAATTGAAATTCACTTCTGGAAGCATTCACTTCTACCCTAGAGCCACGAATGCTCATCAGCTTTTGAGAGGCTTTCTGAAATTTTCCAAAAGCTTGTGTTCCTTCCTCCTACCTTTCATCAGGAGATCCCATCCCACTGTGTTAAGAGGCCTAAGAGGTGCAAACTAAGCTCTGGTACTTGAAAACTAAATCACTCCAAGGCATTCTTTGATGAAAAAGATGTTTATGGATTTTTGAATTCTAGGAATTTGACAAATAACTGCTCCAACGTGTACTTTGAAAAATACAAGCATATGTTCTTTGACTTCCCCATGTCAAATGAATTTGCATGTGGAAAGGATCAGAAGTTCCCAGATTTCATTATGTCAAGTTCCACTTCAAAAAGATAAAAAACTAAATCAGATTCTCTATGCCATGTTTTCCAAAGGCATGAAAACAAGACAAAGTCTATTCCAGACAGCCACTTGACATGAGATTCACAAAGCAAATAGAAGTGAACATTGTCAGCACAATGCAGACACCTCTTTTTTTGCTTGGCTTTACTAAGAGGTGAAAGCAGAGTGGCACCCATCCACTTGCACGTAGTAAAATGTGAGAAGTAGGTGAATGCTCTGTCCTTGATGGTAACAAAATTAAGCTGTCCCATTTAAAGCCAAAAATAAAGTACAACAGTCCTTAGAGTTTCATTCAGCTCAGTGGTAATTAGTGACTTCCGTAGCTTCTGCAAGGGCTCACATGAGAGTCTCCGCTTTTGCACTGCCTCTAAGATTTGGCTCTGCAAAATACAGTGAATACTACAGCATAAATACAACAGGCATCCTGAGATCACAGGAGACTTGAACAGAGATGCAGAAAAGCTGAAAGGTTATTTTGTACTCTTCTGACATGAAAGAAGCTGGCAACATCTATTTCTCTTTCCTACCCCTCCTGTTCGGTAGCTGGTAGCAAGAAACTTTATTGCATATTAAAATATCATGAATTTTAGGCATGTTGTTGGGTAGGGCACAGAGGGTTGATTAATATCATTAAACTTTGCAAAGACACAACAACTTCTTCAACTAATTAGAAAAATACAAGAATTCGTGGTCTTAATTTACTTCAACTTCAGACGGCAGCAAGCATTCTTCTATTGATTACAGTACTATAAGATTACACTTTCCTCACCCCACATTTGATCCCACTGTAGAATGCTTGTGATATTTAGTGACTGGATGAAAGATGTATCCTGGCACATCCAAAGGCAGAGTGCTCACCTTCTGTGAAAATCAATGCCTCATAAATACAAGACAGCTGCAAGTTTGGGGGTTTGAGACTGGTTTGTTTTTCCCTCCAAAGACTGATGTACAGCAGGTCTTTGTCTCTAGAGCAGACAGAAGTCATCTGGGAATACCATCTGTACTAATGGATTTATTACTCCAAAATTTCAATTTGGCTTCAGTTTTCTATTTCCACATTTGTTCTACAAAGAGTATTCCAATGAAAACCAGCAACAAAAATAGTAATATCTTAAAAATTAATAAAAAGATGACTCTTGATTTCTCATAGTAGGGCGTGGTATGGGGAATGACAGCAGGGGCTAGAAACTTAACAGTTTTGTTTGGCAGCCTCAGTAGTGTAAGAGCTGCATATGAGAAAAAAAATTCTCTAAATGCAACTGTTAAAACGATGTTCCACACACCAGCTATCTCCCTGTAACAATCATGCCTTTATTCTACCGAATTTTTTGTCCTCAGCTTGGACCACTTTTTGGTCCAAAATGTCACTGCAAGTCATTTTCCTCTCCTCTCAGATCACATTACCCGTTCTTAAAATCACTCGTCACCTTATTTCTCAGGCCACTGTGTTCACGACCTTTGTTCACTCCTTCAAGTCCTTATTAAAATACTACCTGCAGTTCTGTGAATCCACTACTTCTTATAAATATAACTCTTGTTTATTTGTCACTGGCGTGTTGTTACGTTCTGCCATTCTAACATGTAATCTTTTCCCAGTTCCCATTGGTTGCTGTCTGTTATGCTGCACACTATGAATGGACCACTGTCTGGACTCATCTTTTCGATCTTTTCTTCAAATTCACTGATCCAAGCAATCCTTCCAGATCATATTCTCTTCTCATAGATAACACTACTTGAAAATGGGCATATATCTATCTACAGAATCATTCAGAATTGCCAAATCCCTATAAAAATTATGTGTATTTGTAGGAGAATTATATAATACTGAATCTTACTCAGATACACACAAGCCATTCCTTCCACATCTCCAAACAGCAATGTATTGAAACTTAAAACATGATACTATTGAGTGGCTGCTTCAAGATAAGTCTTCATACTTTAATAAAATAGCCTTAAATCACTGCTTACTAGAGCCCTAAAGGCATAAAGAAAGAAACTGAAACTTGGAAATGTAAAGCTCCAAACACAAGTGAAATTGTCCCAAGGTGCAGCACAGCATGTCACTGCACACAGGGCTCTGACCTTGCCTGTGCCATGGCTACAAGCACCCCCAGGAACAACTGGTCACAGAAGTCATCAAGAAACTGCCCAGGTTGGACAGAAAAAGGAAAGCAGATTCTACATGGAAGGAAAAAAACAAAAAACAAAAACAAACAACACAAACCAATTATGCAGTGCCTAAAATGAAGAAAGCAGATACTGCTAACCTTCTCGCAAGCTGTGGTATGAATCCTGATATGTGCTTGAACAGCTCTTCCCTTGCTTTGCCACAGTCTCTGCAAGCGGCACAATCCCGACATAGGTAGGCTGGAGTGTCTTGGCTTTATCCAACATATTAGAGGAAATCCCTGGACCCGAAGGCCGATTCTGCAGCACAGAAGGCGTCCCACCCTAGTGGAAGGGGTGCTTAATCCTCACAAGAGACCCAACCACAAACCCTCTCTACCAGGTTTCTGTCACAGTACCGAGCAGGAGAGTGGGAAAAAAAAATCAGTTTACTGCTGGATTCCAAGGCTGTGCTTGCATAGGAACACAGAGGTACGCGAGGCACAGACAAATCCTGACAGCCAACATCTAAAGATTAAAATCAGAAAGCCTCTTGGCAAAACTCTTCTTCCTACTATCTCAAAGCTCAGGCAGAAACTCCTCTACTTCAGCAAGCGGCTGTAAGCATTCAGGATCCCAGTATGCAGAGCAGTGCTTATCAACAGATGCGTGGACTTCTCCGTGGGGCCACTGGCAGTAACAGCCAACCTCATTCACCCAAAATAGTGAACAGTTGGTTCCTCTACTCACGCCGCAGACACCTGCCAGACAGGCAATGCCATGTGATTCAGCACTGCCCTCTGCACCTCCCAGCTGCAAGCACATGAACCAGGAGCACATCATCACCCTGCCAGCAGCAGCCACACTTCTTTCCTGTTTCAACTATTTTAAACTGAATTTTGGTTGTGGAGAAAGCTCAACTGACTACTGTGGAAAAAACTTTACATGCATTTGCTTTAAGACTAATTGTAGGCAACTGCAGGTTACGTTGCTGCAAGCATGAATGCCTGCCTCTTCCTCCCTTCAATCTTTTCTCTTGATCTAGTAGAAACATCCAGCTGCAGATAACCAGCAGCCCCCAGGCAGTAACACTTTTGAAAGCACCAAAATCTCACAATCCATACTTGTTTGGAGGCAGCTGTCTCACCTGGAGTTTATTTAATCCATATCAAGACTGTATGTCATGCAGTTGGCAGTCTGCGGGTACACACTCTACCCAATAAGGCACAGGACTTGGAAGTGGCTGGGGAAAACCACGCTTCATCCTAACAGCCAGTGGATTTGTTGTTCCTTAATCTCATGTAATGAAGACTGAGCAAATAAAATAAATAAACAAAAAAGATGGTGGTGGGGGGGGAAAGAGAGTTGTCTAATGAATACATAGACTCGAAAAAGGTATTTCAGTAACTTTACAGAAGCAAAGTATGAACAGTAATTAGTGTCAACAAATGAGCCTGAAGCAAGATAGTTTTCATGGCACAGATAAGAAGGTGAATACTCCAAACCCTACTGTAACAGTCTGCATTTTTATTATGGCCCCCATCAAATCAAGACCAACGTTCTTCATCTCCAAATGGTTTGAGTCTGGTTACAGAGTGAGGCTGCAGTAACATGCACGAGGAGAAAACCTCCGTATTAATGAAGCTGAAATCTGCAAAAAAGTGGTGTTCAACCAAACATAAAAACCCCAGTTTTAACTGTGTCATTAGAAGCATGAGAGGAAATCATCCTTTAAGTCACAAACTAGAAACTAAAATACTGAATTTTAAGATTTTCTTAAACTGTGATTTGAGATTGCATCAGTGACACTTCTGAAGTGACACTTCTGAGCTCCTGCAGCAGCCCTCTTCTTCCTTTGGAAATGTTCGACCTTCACTCAAAAGAATCCAAACTCTGAAGTGGGTAAAAAAGTAGGTTTGGTGACAACAAAAAGCTCCCTAATAGCATTATTTCTAAATTACCAATGCAAACCATTTACACAGACTCTCATCTTAAATTTAGGATTTGTAAAAGTCAGGTAAAGGTTCAGTTTCACACTGAACTTTGGCCAGTAAGTTCATATTACTGCATGAATAGATGATCCCTCTCCTGCACAAACATTAGCTGCGGGAGCTGCCGACCCACAGAGCACAGCACCACTAAACCCAGCTCCAAGGAGGGGAGAAACACGCTGGCATCTGGACAGTGGTAATGACAAGATGCAGCTACAGAGATCAAAGATTGCTACTGCTTTGCCAAGAAGAGCGCCTGAACTAGCACCTCACTATGGAGGATAAAGCCTGGCAAACGGGAGCTGCTCCCCTGCCCAGCTGACTCACAGCTCCCCAGGCATTGCTGAAATAGCCCCAAGATGCTGCTTGAGTTCTGATAATGCAAACTTTTAGAACTGAAAGGCTTGCACCAGGTAGCCAATTATATGTGAGATACAACATTTTGCTGGTTTGGGAAATGATAACCAATCCTTTGCTGCTATAACTGACAACTCTATCTTGAAGATTTCATCCGCTCAAGTCTATTTTTCAGAGCTACAAATACATATGCAGATTTACCTTTCTTTCTTTCCATGTAGAAAATTGCTTGGAAAGCAAAGCACCTGACTGGCTGAATAGCAGTCAGACAAATCTTTTCTCCAACGAGCAGTATGTTCTCAAATTTTGTCCTACAGCATCACATTTGTCCTACAGTGTTACTGAGCATTCTGAAAGCAGGAGCAATTAGCTAAACCAGAAAAGGATGAGCCACTCCAAAAAGACTTGGATACGGCCCTACAACCCATAAGAAGACAAAAGTACTGAGGAGTTCAGGTTAGAGGATATCTTCAACTCATGACTTGTGAGACATCTCCCTGCAATAATACAGACTCTGATAGATGAGTAGAGCTGTATGAAACGCTGACATTACTGCCAGATGTCAATGACCACCAAGTTAAATGAGTTTCATTTCTTCTGTTCTACCAACAAGAGTACAGACAATCTGATCAGTGATCACATGAACTGAAATGGCAACGTGCTGTTACTTTGGAAATCAGCAGGGTGGAGGGAAGGTCTGCTTCACGGCAGAGGTAAGGTATTCAACAAATTTCAGTCACTTAGCTGCTCCAGAGAAGTGCCATCAACTCACTTCAAAGCACATCCAACATTCACTGTTATGCACAAGCTTTACAAAAATGGCAACATTGCTCCTGGTAGAAAGATTACCTGCATCAGTGGGACCCAGATATTTGCCACAGGTTTTTGGTTTGGAAAGCATCAAGCCCAATTTTCACAATCAGTCCAAGAGGAATCTATCGAGCCTTGCATCATTTGATTTTCACACGGGAAATGAGATAAAGATTGTGGGAACTTACTCTCTCTCAAGATGTTGCATTACAATTTATGCCTCCACAAGGAAATAAAACGTAACATCAGGTGCACATATGGCTTGCACAGATACTGCTGCAAGTTCTGAGGCCAGGTAAGCACAGCACACAACACCCTTAACCGAAAATCAGTTCTTACTGTTTCAGATACATTCACTAACTTTCTCTTCTGTTGTTTTTCTATCCTCAAAAGCCAAGACAGCAAACAAGCAGCAGCTTTTTCAGATTCCCAAACTATGCTAGCAGAGAAATATGACAGAGAGAACCAACTTGACGTTAACGTTTATTCACACAAAATAATGTATTCTTTAAGTTAAACAAGAAAAAAATTGCTGACAACTCCCTATAACTTCAAATGTTCATTTTTTTCCACCTTTGCCCTCCTTGCTGCCTGCAGCTCTGTGCAGGTCCCTGTGCTCTCCCCCCCAGTAACGCTGTTCTCAGATAACACGATGCCTGCAAGGATCTGCATGCACACAATTCAGTGATGAAATCCAAACAATGTACTGCTAAAAACTGGCAAACAGCTGCAATATACGCTCACTCAGGCAACATGAGAAAGATCCCAGTCAAGGTTTAAGCCAGATGAGCCTCAGAAAAAAATGTCTGAGCCCAATATATTAGAAAATCTGTCTTCTGGTACATCTAGCAAGCAGACAAAAGCCAGAAAAAGTATAGGATGTTGCACCTGCATCACTGTAAAGTTTTGAGGTCTTATGACTCTGCTGATTTTATACTTTGAAATAAATGCAGACTTCACACTGACACTTGTGCTGCTTACTTCTCTGCTGAGGATCACATTTATGTAATGTGAGTTTGCTTTGGATATTCCCAGGATCCTGCCTCCCACCAACAGTGACCTTCAGGAAGAGGTAGAAACGCCAGCCTGGCATCACTGTACATTCCTGCTTCTCCAGTTTGCAGGAAGACCCTGAAGTTTACAAGCCCTGATCTTCTCAACTAGCTGGTGACAGCCAGAGCTGCCAGCCAGTGCTCAGCACGCTCCTAGACATGCCAGGTAGCCAAAGGTAACCACCACACAGATGTATGAAAAAGCAAGAGCAGCAGACATGCCTGGGAACCTGGATGTTTGCCTTCCCGGCTGAGCCACTCTCCAGCCCCTAGCCCACGCTGGGATATACCACCACCCCCGCTTCTGGCAACTTGGCTGTCATTGAGCTCTAAATACTGAGAGCTGAAAGCACAAAAATAGCTGCTGCACAGGCTGGAAAACCTATCAGATGATGTCAACATGCATTTCAAGCCCTCCTCCCCCACCACCACTTCCTTTCCTATGTCACTTTCTCATTACCTCACTGTCTCTAATTCTGAAAGTGCTTCTCTATGCATCTTTCAGCTGCCAAAGTGAACTTTACACAGTGGCCAGAGCCAAATCAACCCCCAGCACATATATAAACTCTGCCACCCACCCCATTCCTTGGGATTCATCCAAGATGTCAGTCTGCCTTTCCCTGAAAACACGCACATGAAATCCACAATCCCTATCTGCAAAACACAGCAGCAAGAAGAATCAGTTCACTCCAAGGAATGCAGTGCTGATCTGCATTTGATTAACTCTGCAGATAAGCAGTTTCCAACCAGCAAGACAAGTCAGTGCGGTGAGTGAGGTGAGGACAGGCAGCAGCAGCAAGGCCCGGCTCCCCCAGCACCGTGCAGGCCTGACGAGGAAGGTGAGGCACAGAGAGAAATGCAAAGTCTGGTTTTTTCCTCCTTGGTCACTGCAGAAGGCTGTACATACACTTGACAGTACTGTGTTGCCAGTGCAGGGATTTCCAGCCAAGAGTAGAAATGCAACCAGTAGGTGAATTCCTCTGGCTCAGTTAGTGGCCAGACTCCATCTGCAACAGCAAACTTCAGAGCAGCGGGAAGGAAGAAAGCGGAGCAGTAAGAGAAAGAAGTCCTACAGTCAGCTTCCAAATAACTGCAATCCACTGTGTATACATGTCCCACAAAGACAAGCAAGTAAATTAAAACCATGCATCCTAACACATTTTATTTGTTATTTTTACCATTTTGGTTGATAAACTCTGGTTAGATGCGTGCACAGTCAGAGATATCGTTAAATAGTTACCAGCCCCTATTCAAGTTACACCACCAGCCCTGCCACTGGGACCCCAGAGCTAGCCGGATGATGCCCTCACTCCACTGCAGTGAAAAGTTAGAATGATTACCTCAAATTACCTCTGCTAAGCCAAAAAACTCCACAGTGAGAGTTCACACATCAAGCACGGCCGTCTCCAGTGTGGAGAGGGCCATTCCAGTGGAGGGGCTTAACTTGGAGCTGCTGCAACTGGCACTTGCACCAGAATGTTCTAAGTACTTCTCTACTTCAGGTATTGCTCATCTTGCTGAAAAACTAGTTTGGACTGAAGGAAAAATAAGTAACGACTCCCTGCTCTTTTATAAGAGCATAGTTTGCCTATAATAAAGGAGTCAGCGGCTTTAAGACAGAGACAGTGAGCCAAGTTTGAACAGAGTTAAATCTGCTCTCATCAGCCTTCCCACCTGCAGCTGGTTCCACTGTGACACCCACACACACTCAGGTAACTTGAGCATCTCCAGCAGCAGGCAGGAACATTCAGAAGTTTCAGGAAGACTGACATGTAAGTATACAGTGTACCTAGTCAAGAACATCGAGCACAAACATTTTTAAAACATTTCCTCTTGAAGAAACTCAGAGGGCTGGAGCACCCCGCTCATGAAAACAGGCTGAGGGAAATGAGCTTGCTCAGGCTGGAGAAGAGATGGCTCTCAGGAGACCTCACTGTGACCTTCCAGGACTTGAGGGGAGCTTTTAAGCAGGAAGGGCAGCGACTTCTTACATGGGCAGGTAGTAACAGGACCAGGGGGAATGGTTTTAAGCTAAAAGAGCACAGATTTAGGTTAGATACTAGGAAGAAATAACTTTCTCCTAATGAGTAAAACCGTGAAGCAGTGGCACAGTTGCCCAGAGAAGCTGTGTGTGCCCCATCCCTAAGTTAAAGGCCAGATTGGATGGGGCCCTGGGCAGCTTGAGCTGCTGGGTGGCAGCCCTGCCCATGGCAGAGGGTTGGAAACAGATGGGCTTTAAGCTCCCTTCCAACCTAAGCCATTTTATGATTCTATATTCCAGAGTTTATTTTAAACCAGTGTGAACAACTGGGGTGGGGGGGGAACTCAAACATTTCATTTTGCTCTTGAGAGCAGAAAAGAAAAATAGTCTGGCTACCAACCAAGAGTGGCAGCAAGCAGAACAGAGAAAAGGGATGAAAGGTCTTTAAATTTGTCTTAAAACAACAATTTCTAGGATAGAAGAACTGGGAAAGGACATGAGAAAGATACCCTTCCTCTCATGTTAAGGCATGTCTAAGAGTTTGAGAAGTTTTGTCACTAATTCCTGATTTGCTGAGCTGAAGATATCCCAGACTTCTCCCTTCCACACCCATTCAGCTTCAGTCTCTACCAAACCCCTCTCCTGCTGCCTGGTTTTTAGCACCCTAAGCAAGAACGATAACAGCCAAGCTGTGCTTGATGTTAACACGCTACTTGTGAAAGGATTAGCAAACCCTTCACTTCCTTCTCAGTTTATACTAGCAGAACAGCTCCTAAGCAAGCTCCTGCTTCAGAACCATGACTTTTGCCCAGAAAGCTACTGTTCCTTCTCCAAGTATAGCAGTTACGCAGGCAGTAACAACACCACTGAGGCTCAGTATGGCAATTGCCTGTGGTTAATCTGACACAGAACTGCAATCCCAGAATCTGCAGTTTCAGTAAAATGCATATTTACTCTCTACCGTTGCAAAAGAATGCTTCTGAACTTGAAACAACCAAGCATTGATGGAGGTACAGTTTTAAAATAGAGTATATACCATCCCATTCATGTAGGATGTTATTAGCCAATGTTAATAATTTCAGATATTCTCCACTCTTTAACTTCTTCCCAAAGAGTGTTTCTGTTGCTTTGTCACAGTGGTAGCGGTGGACACTGGGATGAGGTAAAATAAGAGAAAAGCTGATTACACTGCTAAGCCCATTCAGTAGCTAGCTGCTACTAAAAGCAGCGGTCCTTTTTCCACTGTCACAATGCTCACTCCAGCCCACAGTACAATAGCTCCTGTCTGGGTTATTGGAGACAGAACAACTTCATCCTTGGAATGTAAAGTTCAGTTTTTGCACTGTCAAAAATCTATACATCACCTCCCAGCGTCCAATACACAAACTCTTCCTTACACACTGGAGAGATGCCCATCTCAGGCTTTCACAGTGACTTAACTCAATGTATGTTTCTACTACAAAGGAGCATAGTAGATCCAGGTTTTAAGCTTTGGGCACAACATAAAATAAGTCAGAAGTGTTGTCAAATTGCTCAACTATTTACTCTCATGTAATGGACTGCACTGGCATAGATGGAAAGGGTTCCCAGGATTTAGTATGGACTTATCTCTTCAGCACATATGCAGAGAACTAAAGGCTGAAATCGTAAAACAAGTCAGTGATCTCAAGATGAAGACAGAGTGAGAACAGATTTGGGATAATTTTTACCTGAATCTCAATAAATTATTGAGCTTTTGATAAGTAGGAAAAATACTCTGGTTATGCTATGATGGAAGGAGTCCTTTAATGCCTTCATGGGATTCGTGTTTCTATAACTTTGGGGGTATGCAGTTTTGACAGTACTACCATTCCTTCTCCACAGACTACATTTCTACATAAATTGTATTCAGCTTTAATCAAAGCAAAGTTTTATTTTTCTTGGAGCTGTCCAAGGCTATAACAGAAGACAGAGTCTTGATGTGAAATGTGCAATTTCTTCCAATTCACACCTCATTTGCACCTCTCCCCATTGATTTAAATACAGTACTCACAGCTACTAGACCAAAATACTGTATTTCCCCCAAATAACCTGAATTGATCTAAATTTCTCATGCACTTAATGAGAAATTCCATTTTTCAAGCATTTAAAAAGAAGCATTTTTGGATGGAAAGCCTCAACAAATCAGCCCAGAAAAACAACAACAACAACAACAACAAAAAACCAGCAATTTCACACAGAGGCATAAAGACAAGAGCTCCATTTATTAAAAACATGAGTGGTCTATATTACTTTCATTATTTGGTAACTTAGCAAAGTCCATATGTACAGAGAATTGCCACAAAACACCATGTTGCTTACATCCTAAGCTTACTTTGCACACATCCATGTTCCCTAGCTCTGCCCCTAAAGACCAATGATTTTTGAGCACTGATAATACTAAGATCACTGGCAAGTTTAAGACTGAAAAGTAGTGAAGCAGGAAAGTAAAATACAACAAAATCCAACACACAGTTTCATCAGATGTATGTGGTTACCCAAAAGCAAAGGAGTGTGAGGGGGAAGCAGGGACACAGGCCTCTTTTGCAAGGAGCGTGATTTCTTTTAAATCAAACCTGATCTCAGATCCAGGAAATCTGATAATCCCAACCTTGAAAGGAAAGAGAAAAGACCAGGAAATGGCTGGATGTATCCTATTCTGTTGCCTCAGCAAAAACTGCCAAGTCTTATGAGTTTTAATCCAGAACTGGCTTAAAAACATTCAAAGGGTCATAGCATAAGTGCTTACAACTGGAAAGATAACTGTGCTTGGACATCATGTTCTGATCTGGACCTCTGCTTTCTGTTGTTTTTTTTTTTTTTTCCTAAGCCTCTGAGCTCGCCTGAAATGATACATACAGAAGCCTCTTTCCTCAGCAGTATGTCACCCAGCTAAGAGCTTCTTCTCTCTCCTTGAGTTACCAGAACTCATTGGTTAGGGCCTTGTTTAAGGATTTTAGACAATTCAATTATATTAAAAGACCTTTTGATTTGATAAACCAGGTTAAAACAAACAGATTTACATGTAGCACAAAGTCTGTGTGTCAGAACTTAATTAGCATCCTTCCTTGGCAACCAAATCCATTTTGTGAATGCAGATACAGGACAGGGAGTATTAAACTGGGACTGAATAAAAGCAAGTGGGTTAATGGTATAACTGAACAATCATGCAACTGAAAAGGCTGTGTTTTTTTTATATGTCTGCCAGTTCTTAAAGATGTGGCAGGACTTGGATGCTTGCTCCCAATACATCTAACAGCTCATTTAACAGATGACACAAACTTACTCCTTAGCCCAAAAATCGTGTTAGTAGGATAGACGTTGCCACATGCTTACTTTTGGAAACCACGCCATTGTAAATTCAGAATAAACTCATAACTCTCTCCAATGAGAAAATATTTTTGCCTGAGTAAGACATCTATTGGGCAAAACTATCCTTACTTTGAGCTACAATTTCGAGAGGCAGACGTGGCAGATGAGCTGGGAGCAGTGGATACTGCCCACCCTGTCTCGGTAAGGTTTTCAGCACTCTCTCCCATGAGATCCTCGCAGAAAAGCTGATGGAAACATGGGCTGCAGGGGCAGACAATTAGGTCAGTTTAAAACTAACTGAAGGGCCAGACACAAAGGGTCATGACCAGTGGCATAAAGTCAAACTGGACATCCTAGGAGTTAGTACTGAGTCCTGCCCTGCTTAGTATATCAACTCAGAGAGATGGTAGAGATGGCACCCTTGGAGATCTCCAACAGCCACCTGGACATGGCCCTGGGCACTCTGCTGTGGGTGGCCCAGATGGCCCCAGAAGTCTATACCAATCTCAGCCATCCTATGGTTGACCTGTAACTACCTTTTTTTTCAGCAGCACACTCATCCTAACAACCACAGAGTAAATCCAAAAGAACTCTAACATGACAAACTTAATATTGGGAATATTTTTAATATTCTCCAGTATGATATGTACAGTGGACCATAAAGAATTACCCACTCCTTATGTCATAATTTCTTAATTACTTGTATTTATCACACACTGCATATTCTTCCTTGGTATCTTATCTCTTCTTTGTTCTAGACTTACTGCCCAGATACCACAACCCCTTACTGGTTCCTTGATCAACTTTTCAGCAGTTTTCTTATCTTTCTTATGACTTCATGGCTTGAAACTCATCTTCTTCTATCCTAATTCAGCTTTGCTGTTCAGTACACACAGTTTGTTACACAAGCCAGATGATATAATCTAGCATCTTCCTCCACTTCTCATCATTCCTTCTTTTTGATGGCTATTAGTCTCATGATAAAGTTCACTGAATTAATTCAGCTCACTGGTCCAGCAAAAAACTTTTTTTTTAATGGTTTTGTTTTAAAAAATGAATCCCAAAATCTGCATCCAAGCTGGCTGGAGCTAAACAGCAGGTGCATATCACTGCTAAGAATGAAAAATAAAGGAATAAAAAAAAGTAGAGCCTCTTCCTGTCCATTCCACTGGTCATCACAAATCACTGGGCAGTTCTAACTGCCTCCTGTAATTTCACCCTTGACTCAAGTTTTTTCATTTTAATTCAAATGTCTTCGCTATAAAGAGGTTGCAGCCCTAGAGACATGGCTGCTACATTTCTGTTTGGAATATCCTAAGGACAAACATAGAAGCATGTGCTATGTAGATTGCCAGAGCACGTACAATAAATCCAGCACTCTGGGGACAAGCCAGAATTACTCTTTGTACTACAAGTACATTAAATGTTTCATTTACAAAAGCAAAACTCTTTCAAGATATGCTAGATTTGTTATAAATGCGTTACAGAAACATATGATTTCCGAATTCTTTCTGTCTTCTTGGTTACAGGGGTCCAGGTTCAGCAGGGTGGTCAGACATCTGGAAATTCTGAATCAGCGTTAACAGAACCCTCGTGGTCCAGATGGGAGGAAAAGAGGGGGGGGGGGGAAAACAACACCCAACAACAAAAAAGCAGACAGTCTGGGATAATCAGACATCCAGTAGTCATACTGAAGTACAGGGGGAAGCAGTATCTCTTCTTTGATCAAACCTCTGGAAATATGAACTCCCACCACAGTTCAGGCCTCTAGCTCTCCGCATCTGACTCATCCATTAACATAAAGCCTAAAAAATCCTATTCTACAATTTTCCTGTTTTCCAGGGTGTGCTTCTGCATGAAAGCATCGTATTACACAACTAATATCACACACAGCCAGCTTCCTTACACAAGTTAGAAAAAGTAAAGCATTCATCAGAACAGTGATCTTTGGACAACCTTTCCCTACGGAGTCCTCCCACACTTTCCTCATTTCCCCCAACTCTCCCTTCCTCCTCCCATAAACCAATTGCTCATCATTCTTCATTAAATAACTAATTTCTCCCTCCTGCTCACTCTCCCAAATATTATCTTCTTAAAACAAGCTCTGCAATATTCTGTCCTAATTCAAGCAAAGTGAAGAGTCGTTCTCGTAAATAACATTTTCAAGATCTAGTTCTGGCTTCTAGATTTTTGTCAGCAAAGTTTCCAGTCCTGCTCAGGGCCAGAAGGTTAAACATTTCTCAATGACGCAGGCTCCCTTAGCGAGAGAGTGATGAGGAAGTGGGCCAAAAACCCTCATTCTTCCCAGGCACTAAATCAACAACTCCAGCAACCAGCAAGTGCCTCTCGCTGAGGAAAACTGGGGGGAGTGGAGCAGGCTATTATAAGCAGTCACTGATTCTGCCATCATAATGCACAAGCCCTGAACAAAGAGGGAACGAAAACAAAACAAGGGGAAAAAATAGAAATGAGATTTTGTGAGTGATATATTTAGATTGATATAGAAAACAAAATTTTAAAAACAAACAAACAAAACTTCTGCATTTGCAGAATACTGAATTCCCATATAAAACTGCATTTCTCTGGTCTATGAAGGTTGTTTCTAGCCTAAACTTGAAGATGCTTTGATTTTTGAATGTACTGAAATTTTCATGTGTGACACATCACTGCTCCTGTACTATGCTGCTCCAGACACGTGCACATGGCAGTCTCCGGATTTTCAAGATAAGATTAGCAATAGAAGTTTCTCCATAAGGAGCCTACTAATCTGGATCTGGTTCTTGCTTAGTTTGAGGTAATACAAGGTCAGCAGAGGCGTGCAGTGAAGCGTTTTCTGACTATCTGAACTTCCAGTACAAGAACGTTGAGGGCACTGAGCTTTGGAAGTATTTTGTAATAAGTCACGTTTGAGATACTTTCTGAAGAGGTTAAATAAAAGTTTCAGGAATCCTATTTTCAACTGGGGGTATCTCAACGCCAGATAACCTCAATAAGTTTGGATAAACTACTCATCTTAAAGTTGCAATATCTGAGCTGACATTAGTGAGCACAGACTCCAGATCTCACATGTTGAAAGACAAAGAGAGAAAAACAGCTTCAATCAGAGGAAAAACAGCAGGAAAAAGGAAAAAAATAAAGTAAAATCAAGGCCAGTTATCAATACAGGATGACCAAGTCAAATGGTGATTCACTGGAAGCTGCAGCTTTATTTGGAAAACGTTCATTTCTGAGAATTCAGAATGCTTTCATTTTTAAGAAGGAAAAAAAAAACCAAAAAACAAAACATACAATCAGGGCAGAGAAAAGGAAAGAGACTACAAAGAACCATAAATACATTTCTCAACCTACTTCTCACGCAGGATAATTAAATAGGTTCTTAACCTGTTGGGATTCCCATCTGGTGCATAATGCCCGGGAAGTGTCCTTCTTAATACTGAAGCAACTGATTTAAAATAAGCATTGGGATAGAAAGGTATAAAACAGCATCCAGCAAGCCACAATAACAGACACTATTTTAGCACTTGCCTATTTAAGGATTTTAAGCTTCTTCTAGTAAAAATAGTTAGCCTGCATTAAAGCTTACATCAGGTTACTTACAAATAAAACAAAAACAAAGCTATTTGGACCAAAAGATACTGTTGTATGTGCCCATTTAAGTTTAAAAATTACAACATTTTTGATCAAAGACAGAAATCTAAATCAACTTCTTTACTGTGTATCACTGGCAACAGAGGAGTCCAAAAACCCTTTTAAATGGTGCTTGATATAAGTAGGAAGGCCCTAGCACAAGTTACTAGTAACAGCAAGGAACAGGACTTTGGGACCCTGAAGGTTAATTCCAGTTCTGTTTTTTTGTAATTCCGTACCTTTTTAAAGCCACTGCTAAACTCTGTAACATCTTTAAACACACCAAAGTCAATCACTTTAAAAGGGAGCTGTGCCACCATAATTAATACAGCTTATATTAGCAAAATTCTTTTGACAAGACATTGGGAAGAAATATTTTTTCCATTAAGATGAAGAGTTCAGTTTCACTTCTATAAGGCAGGGCTCATGTTCCACAAATGAAATATTTAGATCATCACAAGACAACCCGTTGAGGTTTCTCCATGAGAAAAGAATTTGAAACAAGTGTTACTCTCCTTGGAAAAGCCCAAAGGTCAGAACAGCAGAGGGTGCTGTAAGTCTGAACTAGGTGCTTCAGCACAGCAAAGGGGCATCCAGATGTGGCATGAAGCACGAAGTTACCCTGGGTTTAATCAGTTTTTGTTCTGCTGTTCCTCCAGGAATTACTTGAGACAGGTAAAAGCAGAGAGCAAACAGTTAAATATTTAAACTTAACTGTGTCAGTTTCCACATGACATCAAACAAAACCAGAGACCTTTTCAAAACCTTAACAGTTACTTATAATCTCTACCACCCATCTATTCAGCTCCATACTGAAGCTTAAAAATAAGACATTTGCATTTTAAAGCCTGTGAGTTAAGTGTAGAGTGGAGATGAATCCCATCATTACAAAAGAAAAATGGTAAATCCTCAGCTAAACCCTAATCTATATTTCTGCTATCACACAGGAATGGAACATTAAGCTTTTTGTCAAACATTAGTCATCTCTTAACCCAGGTAATGGGAAGACAGAACGGATGCGTCTGCACTGTTCCCCTTTAGGCAAAGCATGTATGGTGTAATCACTGTATCACTTTAGTGAGGCACAGCACACGTTCATCTATTAATCTAGAACCTAATCACCAGCAGCCAACAGATAACAGCCTGAGTCTGTTTAAGCAATCAGTATTTTTTTTTTTTAATTTTACAATCACGCCTGAAGACACCGAATAAGAAGTTGATTTAAATAATTTCTTTTACTTAATTTTGCTCACGCCTTTGAAGTGTGTTCCTAGAGAAAAGCTGATTTATATTCATCACGTAAATGAAGCGGTAGCTCATAGAATACAGTGACAGCAATTAAATATGGCCCACTGTACATAAAGCATTAGCTTTTCAGCAAGAAAGACTCTGCTTTGATTAAAGTTACAGTATATAAAACCTGATGGGGAGTTTATATGCATTTGAAACTTTCATTTAGTTTTAAATAGCAATTGCTGAATAGTACAAATAAATTAGTATGATGATATAATCAGTATAAAAACAGAAGAGTGTTGCACGCACACACACACAGACACACACAGACACACACAGACACACACACATCCCTGAGAGCTATTTCTTGTTAGTTAATTTTCAGATAAGCTGGAACAAACAAAAATGTTAGGAATCAAAGCAATCTGAATAATTGTTTTGTGTTTAGCACATCTTTGCTGCTTTAGAACAAACGCAGCCTGTGTGCACGCTTACAAGTTCATCTTGGCTCACAGGACGGATGGTTTTCTTCATCCTCTCTTTGTCTCAACCTGCAAGTGCAACACTCAGTGCATACAGTGGATGAACAGAGCATTTCCAAACCAGATGGAGGAAAAAAAATACTGCTTTTAAAAGGTAACTTAACACTTGGACAAGTACAAGTCCCAGGTGTTAACAGATTTCCAGCAGCTTCTTGTCTAAATGTGAAATTGTCACATTTAGAAATATGCACTGCTCAATTAAGTGATTCTAACGAGTAATCTCTTGTTTAAAATTTTATTAAGAATTAAAAAAAGTGAAGCATCTTTTATGTATTTAGCTACAGTTCAATCCCTTTAACTCTCACTCGACTAACACATCAACAGCAATTTGATTACTCAATAGTTAATCACAGGGATAAGAAGCAGCAAGAGGTTATGCTCAAATCTTTCATGAATGGAATAACTCAGCACCGTTGCAGCTTACAGCTGTGCACTCCTCACTGCCTGTCTTGTAAGAGCCAACTCGGTCCTCTGTGCAGTTAGCAGCTCTGGCATAAAAATTTCCATATTTAAAGCTGACTTCAAGAACATCCCATTTGCTGCTTCGGAAAGAATTCCCATTGCACGGTGACGATGAGGCTCACATAACTCTGTTCAGTCTTTGGATCACATGCAGGACTCTGGTTAAAAGCCAGTGAAGTGTCATTTTATCGCTGCTCAGAATATACACATCTCAGGGAACTTTACCAGCAACAAAACCAGGGAACTCTTTACACTCCCCAGGAACTCGCTACCTAGTTACAAAAGTTACATTTCCAAATGCCATAGATTCCAAATGGAAATCAAAAGTTCTATTTTAAAAGTGGTGATGATGCAAACAATAAAGCCAGGAATGTTCAACCCTCGCCCCCATCTTCCATCCAAAACCAAAATCGTAATTGCTCTGATTCAGGAACTCACTGCAATCTCGCAATTCCAAACTTAGCAGGGATGGGGACCAGGAAAAGAATTTATGGTTTAAGTTCTGCTATTCAAACAAAACAAAAGGCCAAAAACTATAGAGGAAAAAAAGTTACAATTAAAAAAAAAAAAAAACCTTCTTAATGAAAATAGCAGTAAGGAAAAATAATCCTACTAACATACTTTAAAAAGTCAAGATGAAGTTAGAATCCATTTTAGTGCATGAATGAGAGGTCTCCATTCTAAACACCAAAAGCCAGAACTGGATTTAAATTTTACCGGAAAAAGGAGAAACACAGCCACAGAAACTGCAGCACTACATTTGTCACTCCTGAAGAAGCAGATGGAGGACACCTCCCTTCTATGAATTCACAGACAAACTATCTGTCCCTTTTCCACCCATTAAAAGTGGTTTAGCAGCTGACATTCCCAAAGCATTTCAGTGTTAACTACCCTAAAGAGGGAAGAGACAGCAAGCTACCTTTTAAAAGAATTGAATTAGCATCAGTTTGTCTTAAGTTGAATCCACCATATCCCTAACTCGCTAAAGTAGCTCAAAAACGCCACATTTTTGCCTGTAAGTGAGTGAAGTTCCACTTGGTTCAAGATGACCCTAGTTTTCAGTGACAGTTGTGTACAACAGGTTGGCCATGAGCCAGCAGCAAGCCCTGGTGGACAAGAAGGCCAATGGTATCCTGGGATGCATTAACAAGAGCATGGACAGCAGACTGAGGGAGGTGATCCTCCCCCTCTACTCTGGCCTGGTGAGACCACATTTAGAATTCTATGTCCAGTTCTGGGATCACCAGTTCAGAAAAGACGGGGATCTCCTAGAAAGAGTCCAGCAGAGAGCCACAAAGATGACAAAGGCCCTGGGACATCTTCCGTATGACAGAAGGCTGAGTAACCTGTGTCTGTTCAACCTAAGGAAAAGACAGCTGGGGAGATCTGATAATTGTTTATACATATCTAAAGGGAGGTGGGAGGCAAATGGATGAGTCCAGACTCTTCTTCGTGGTGCTTTGCAATAGGACAAAGCTGTAGTGTCCTAAAACTTGAACATATGAAGTTCCTTACAAACATGTGGAAGACCTTTATGGGAAGGGTGATGGAGGACTGGAACAGGCTGCCCAAAAGTATCATGGAGACTCCTTCTACAGAGATACTCGAGACCTGTCTGGATACCTACCTGCACAAACTATTGTCGGGTACCAGCTTCAGCAGGGGGTTGGATTCTATTATCTCCTGAGTTTCCTTCCAGTCCCTGCAATTGTGTGATTCTATGCTTCTTCTAACAGTTTAGAACAACCTGCTTCTGGTTTGCATACCTGACTGACCTTGAATAGATTACATTGTTTTTGGGAAGGTCAACAGAACAACATATTGAAATCCAATTAGGCTATCTAATAAATCACTCTGAGTGGAAGTGATCATTTTTTCATTATACTCACAGAAAGAAATTAAGATCACACACAGTTATTAATGTACAATATATACCAAGACAGTGCAAATCACTGCATAGTGCACAGAAATAAACCAAGAGCAGTAAGTCACAGAATGCCTTTGGTTGGAAGGGAACCTAAAGACTGCCCATTTCCAACCCTGTGCGGAGGGCAGGGCAGCCACCCACCAGCTCAGGCTGTCCAGGGCTCCATCCAACCTGCCCTAGAGCACCTCCAGCTTCTCTAGGCAGCCTGAACAAGCACCTCACTGGCCTCTGAGTAAAGAATTTCCTCCTAGCATCTAATCTAAATCTTCCCTCTTTCAGTTTAAAAACGTTTCTTGTCCTATTTTGTCCTATCACTATCTGACCATGTAAAAAGTTGGTCTCTCTCCTGTTTATCCGCTCCCTTTACCAGAGGGCAAGCATTAGGTCTCCCAAGAGCCTTCTCTTCTCCAGGCTGAACAAGCCCAGCTCCCTCAGCCTGTCTTCATAAAGAAGGACACTCCAGCTCTCTGATAATCTTCATGACATCTTCTGGATATGCTCCAACAGCTCCATGTCTTTTTTGAGCTGGGGACCCAAATCTTGGACGCAGTACTTCAGATGGGGTATCATGAGGACAGAGAAGAGGGGGACAGCACCCTCCCTCACCATGCAGGCCACCCCTCTTTTTGATGAAGCACAGGATCACAGAATGGTTTGGATTGGAAAGGACCTTTGAGATTATCCAGTTCCAACCCCCCAACTATAGACAGGGACATCTCCCTCTAGACTGAGTTGCTCAAATCCCCATCCAGCCTGGCCTTGAATGCTTCCAGGGTGGTGGCATTTTCACCACTCTCACAGGAAATAATTTCTTCCTAATATCTAGTCTAAATCTACCCTCTTCCAGATCAGAGCCATTTTTCCCTCATCCTGTGGCTACATGCCCTTACAAGAAGTTCCTGTAGGCCCCCTTCAGGTCCTGAAATGCCTCTATAAGGCTCCCCCAGATCCTTCTCCAGGTTGAAAAGCCCCAGCTCTCTCAGCTTGTCCTCATGCAGGAGGTGCTACAGACCTCTGATCATTTTCATGGCCCTCCTCTGTACCCGCTCCAACAGCTTGACATCCTCGTGCTGGGGGCCCTAGAACTGGACATAGTACTCCAGGTGGGGTCTCTCAACAAGAAGAGGAGCAGTCACTTCCCTTGACTTGCTGGTCATGTTTCTCTTGATGCAACCCAGGATATGGGTGGCATTCTGGGCTGCAAGCACACACTGCTGGCTCATGTCAAACCTTTCATCAATCAGCACCCCCAAATCCTTCTTCTCAGGTCTGCTCTCAAGCCGTTCTCTAACCCAACCTGTATCTGTGCTTGGGAACGCTCCAATCCGGGTGCAGGACCTTGCACTTGGCCTCATTGAACTAGCACACACTGCTGGCTCACATTGAGCTTTTCATCCACCAGAATCTCAAGTCCTTCTCCACAGGGCTGCTCTCAATAAGTTCCTCTCCTAGTCTGTACTCATGTATGGGATTGCCCAGACTCAGGTGCAGCACCTTACACTTAGGCCTTGTTGAATCTTACTGACATGGGCTCACGTTTCAATGAAGAAAGTTGTATGCACATCAAGATCTAGGGGAAACTGAATTAATTAACAAAGTTAGCTACTGCTAATATCCCGTAATGTAACACAGCGTTAGACTCTTGAGTGATTGTAAGAGGCCATAAATCTCATCCACCCATGCAAAATATCTGCAAAAGTGATCCAAAATTTGGGTTTTATCTATCCATCTGATTACACCTCTACATGTGTAGAGCACACGTATTTCTGCCCAGCTACTTGCTGTAAGTCATAAAAAGGAACACGTGAAGAATAGTAAGTAAGAAAAAAGGAAAGGGAATTATCTTCAGAAGTACACGTTAATCATTTAAGCACAAAATTAGCACATATTAGAAGATTGCTAATTCTGCCAAAAATACTGAACTTCCAAAAATCTGAAGGTACATTTTACTAGCATTAAATGAAAAAAAAAAAAATTCAGCAACAGTAGATGTGGTTTCTCTAACAGCATAATTTCAGTATGAGTACTGACAAAATAAACCATAGCAGTAATTCAGCTGCTGTTTCACTACCATAATCAGCAAGGTCTGAATATGGAAGCTGTTACATGGGCATCAGACTCTACAGAAAGTCAGTCACAGCAGGTAAAACATGTCAACCTGATAGAAATTTTCTCCACAATAAGCTTTCCAGAGAGGCTAAACACATACCCAAGGCTCCTGAGATATCCATAATTTGCACAAGTCCTTTACATGGCTGCTCAAAAACTGTTTTAAGCGGCATCATATTGTAGACTGTTCAAATAAAAAGAAGTGTTCCTACAGGACTCTTCATTAACAAAGTAATAATAATAATATTAGTGATCCAGCCAAACAGTCTGTTACAGAACAAAGCCAGGTCATATCAACACAGCATTCAATCCATATCTTGATCTGAATGGGGACCAACAGCAAAAAAATGTGCAAGATCTCTATATGGGATAATAGGTAGTGACATGAATAAAGCAGAGGTTTTGGGAGACCAACAAAAGCAACAAAAAGAGAGGATGCGTAGGAATATTAGATTGAAGTAGATAATGAGAAGGAAACAGCAAGCTGGAATCAGCAAATAAATACAAAGAAAACAAATGAGTCAGATTCTAGGTCATTAAAGGCAGCAGAAAGAACCAAGTGACTTTTGGACAAAAATGATCAGAGTTCCCACTGCCAAAAGCTTGGTATAGACCTGAATATCAGCTTCATATTCATCAGAATGAAAACATGCACACTGGAACACCAGGGATTCCAAACTCACATTTTTGAACATGAATATACAATTTTATGTTACTTTACATGATTGCTGTGTGTGAATGACTGGCTCAAATCTTCCAATAATTTCAGCAGTCTGAAGAGATTTCACATACAGAAACTCTTAGCTTCACACATTTTCTTGGACTGCTGCCTTTATGAAATGTCTTTTCAGCCTGATCTTCACCTTTGCCTTTTCTTCCCGAGGTACAACATGTACCTCAATAATTAGACTGTTTCTGCTTCACTTATATTTTATTCTGATTAAGTATTCTCTTAGAGAGGCATTACACAGCCTGCACTCTGTAGGCCAAGCATTCTTAAAGCATGCAGGTCATAAGAATGTGCTTACTTAATGCTTGGGTACCCAAGCCTATGAGGATGATTTATTTACCCAGTTTAGGCTGTGATTGTCCTACCTCTCCCAAGGCCATTGAGAACTAGGCTGCATGCCTGATGTGTTGACTGAGACAACTGTTTCAAGTTTCCATCTTTCCAGGAGGACTTCTGAAGATGAACATGGCAAATACAAAACCTTGAGAAGTTAAGTCTAGCTCTTAACAAAAGGAAGATTCAATTTCCATCTCTTAAAAACTCAGATAGCTTGCCCAACACACAAATTATCACAGTAAGCCAAATTACAGTAGCAGCCAATGCAGCAGCTGAAGTCACTAGGGTTTTCTTTAAGCAAAACTGTTGAACAACTTGGTCTTGGCATCTAGTAGCCATTTTTCCTTATCTAGAAGCTGATAGTAGACTTCCACTACTGAAGTGAAGACAGATCTTTAAAACTTACTGTGCACATGGCTCCATCCTGTTGTCATACGTTATTTCCCAACCAATCCTGTGAATCCGTTTATGTAAACATTTCCCTGCTTTCCCTAGCTAACATTCTCCCAGCAGTAGCTGATCAGGAAAAAAGGAGAGCTGCCACTGATGGAAAAGGTGCAAGGAATGTGTATCGCTAATTAGGTAAATTAAACCTGTCAGGAAATAGCCTCAAATTTACAGAACACCACTGCATGATCTAGGATTAGTCGACTTAAAAGCAGAAGATACATCCAAGTATTCTTTTGTGGGAGAAACTCTCACCCTAAGTATTAAATAATTTAGAAGAAAACAAACACAGCTACAACTGACGTTTTGAAAAAAGTAATATTAATATGAAGGCTGTTGCCCTAATTTTGACAAGGTTTATCGTGTTCTTCAAGTTTCCCAGAGTATCATGTACAAATTTAGCTACAATTAAAAAAAAAAAAAAAAAAAAGAAAACAATTAGAAAACCTGTTAGAAACAAGACACTCTGAGGTAAATGCCTTTTTCAGGCCTTTCCATAAAGACTTCCACATGAAGAAAAAATTTCTTTGCAAGACAGGATGATTAGATACTGCTTTGCCATCCTTCTCCATGCCAAACAACTTGCTAATGTTTAATCCTAACTCCAGAACTCAGACCACCAGAGTACCACTTAAAGGAATAACAGTGTGTTGTCTCAAAACACCTTTCTACAACACTCATGAGTTAAGACAAACCATGCACTACACATAAGATGCAGCCCTGATGTAACACCTCTGTTGCCTTTCCAGTCTACAACAGGAGGTGGGAAACATACACTTTGGTACTCTAAACAAGGACTAATACAACTGTATTTCAGAATTAGAAAATAAAGATTATACAGAGTCTTCATTAGCATACAATCTTCAGACATTTTACAAAACATAACAGTAAGTTGGAGAAAACAGCATTGCACATTCAGAAAAAAGCAGCCATTTCTGAAATCAACAAAACACTTACTTAAAATCAGGAAGTTACTGTTTCACTTGTCTCTTTCCAAATCAAGGAAAGAAAAGGCATTTAACTTTTAAAAACAAGTCCATCTTGACAGGGCACTACATATGTTCTACTTTTCTGCCAATGCCCTACAAAAGATTAGAGTACACAAATGCAAACCCAAACTTCCACACTACTGCTAGTGTAATGCTGGTTCTTCCCAAGGTCATGGTCAGTCTCTATTCCCACCCATAAAACAGAGGTCATTCGTATCTATACATATTTGTTTGGTTTCGTGATTACAAGATGTCCTAATGCTGCAAATAAAAATGCCCTACATAAGTACATCATACTGTCATTAACAATTTTAACCCTAGCATGTCTTTCATGTCAGAAAGGCAACTCATGTACATATCTAAGAGCTAAGTGCTACGTCACTTAGCATTTAGGATAAAATCATGTATACACAATGAATACCATATTTTGATTCTGAAACCATAAAACTAACATTGGGAATTTTCAAAGCACGAGAGGTTTTTCCCCTCCGAAAATAAAAAAATTACAATCTCTCCAAAGAACACGTTTCATTGAAAACCAGTAAAACTGCCAAATAAAAGCCAACAACCAATCTGCCAAAAGCTAAACAGAGCAATTTTCTTTAGAATAAGTCATAGATTTGCCAGGGATCTTCTAATCTTTGCAAGACACACTAACTTAACACCAGAGACCAGCAAATGAAGAACAGAAAGATGATTTTATCTCCAGTGAAGCTCTAAAGTGATCAGTATTTAGCATCATCCATGTAGTATCCATTTCCAATCTGCACATGAAATCACAACAGCTCTTTAATTTGTTGTTACTCGAAGTCACGTCCTGTCCTGACACACCCTACATAGCTCAGCATCCATGATTCACCAGCAGCATTTACCCATGGGATATGTTTGGGGTGATACCTGATTGGAGTGCTGTCATCTGCATTTCTGGTTCCAGAAGTGTCATGTTGATCCTCAACTGTTTTCTGAACAGGTACAATCCCTTAGAGACCTCTTTTTATATACAGATAGATAAAGATATATATACAAAAAAAGAAAAAAAAAATCCACTAAGAACCTATCAACTTTAAACTTTTTCCAAACGTGCAAGAAATTCTCATTCTCATATGATGAAAACTGTGTCTACTGAGAAAAGTCAGTCTTTCAACATGTAGTTCTCTGCTTATTCACTACAGGCAAGTTGGAACAGCCCAGGATCAAATTACAGCTAGGAGAAAAATGAATACTCAAAGGGGAACGCAAGATGTGTAGTTTGCAGAAGTAAGGTCCGCCCCTTGGTGTTCTGTAAGTGAAAGAAAGGGGGGAGGAAGGGGTCCAGGATATAAGAACTGGCAGTTTTTTCCCCTTTTAAAAGGGAACGATGACGTCTTGAGTAGACTTTCAATCCCCTAAGGGACTCGATGAGGCAACTTCATTCCAAGGACAAGGAGACCCACTGTTAACATAAACATGCAGAGATCCTCAGCTTAGAAACAGTATGGCCAAAACACACACATCCTGCTGACAGATCAATCACTTTTGGTCAGCCTTCATCTCTCGTTTTTCTCACTAACTGCACTGTTTCCCTGTCCCTATCAAAAGCCACTGCTGCACACTAAACCCGAACTGCTGCAACAAGGGATCGGAACTTCTATCACGTAAATGGTGGTGTCGGTTTCTTAAAAACAAAACAAATAAGCAAAATAGAGAAACAAAAATATCCTTTCTCCCTCATACTTTTCCCATCATTGTGGTTCACAGCTTCTATCCAACCTGCCTACAGGTTAAAAAAATGAAGCCATTTCCCACATTCAGATGATCTGTTTCAAAAGCTTTGGGATAGTGGACAAAACTTTTATAATTAAATATTTCTTGAGACTAAAACCTAAAAATAGAATTAAGTCTTTCCTCACTAGAGAATTCTAGCTTCCAACAGAAAGGAAATTCAATTACAGTCTCTAAAGAGTCTCAAGTAATTTGCCCATAAGATAGTTTCATTATCTCAACAAACTAATTCCAACACTTCTCTCTCCAGAGCAGCTTTTCCTTACTCCCCATCATTCCCAAGGCTCACCATCACTTCTCATCAGGTCATCTGCCCGCAAATAGCTGCATATATTTGCACCAAGCCCAAAATACATTAAGCCCTGTATAAAAGATATAAACCAATTTCGAGATTTAAAATCCTTTTGAGCTAGTAAATTCCCTGCTCTTCCACAACTGCATTCATGAAAGCGAGGAACTGGGTGCACAAAGCTGCTTTCTCACTGCCGACCCCTCCGATCTCAAGCAACCTGAGGGATTCTCTCATACTTGGACGCAAGAACTTCCCCAGCAGCTGCTTGACAGCTGTGAGAAGAGCAGAGCAGGTTTTAGCAACACATCTTCCTTCCCCCACACAAAGACATCTGGGGCTTCAAAGGAGGCTGCAGCAACTCATTTGGTGACTTCAACCGCTACAGGAAAATCCCTTGCAGTGATGATATTGTAGCATTAATCTAATTCCCATGCACCTTACATCAATAGCATGTTGTAAGAGGAAAAAAATCAGCTCATTTGGGCTTGCCATAGTCACAAACACCACATATGCCGGTCTAGATTCACAGTTCTAGATTTTACTATGGAAACATTGCAGACCTAAATGTTACTTATAGCTGTGCAATGCTTATGGAAAGGAGCTGTAGTGCTAAACTGTAACCTGAGAATTTAAAGACCCTCATTGCCAAAATAAGTCACTCAAGCATCATCATACAGAAAGGGACCTATTGAGGAGGGAAGGGACTGTCCCTCTCAATACTGCGTGGCCTCACCTTGAACACTGAGTACAGCTTTAGATACCGCAGTTAAGGACACAAAACTCTTACAGGGAATCCAGAGGAGGGCTACAGAGATAACGACAGACCCGGAGGGCTAGTTGTATGAGGATTGGCTGATGTCCCTTGGTTTGCAAAGCTCAGAGAAGGGGAGGCCTATCTGGTATCAGCAACAGGGCCTGAGGGAACGGCATGGAGCTGTGTCAGGGCAGGGTCAGGCTGAGTGCTAGGAAAAGGTTCTTCGCCACAGGGTGGTTGGGCACTGGAACATCTCCCCCAGGTCAGCAGTCACAGCACTGAACTTGCCAGCATTCAAGGGGCATCATAACAATGCTTTCAGATATACAGTCCAATTTTTGGGTGGTGCTGTGTGGAGCCAGGAGTAGGACTCTGTGATCCTTATGTGCCCCTTCCAACTCAGGATATTCTGCAATTCTATGATGCTCAGCAGAATGCATACTTATTTTTGTGCTGTTGAGTGGACAACAATATGAGCAAAGGGGAACTCTCCTGTAGTATCCAGGATCATCACTCAGCTCCCTGAAGGATGTACACATATACTATCAGTGACTATGGACAGGCAGAACAAATTTATCAACCATCACAAACCAGGATAACATTGGAAGAAGCAGACATACAGAAATGATGCAGAAAGCAGACATTTTAGAAGTCTGAGAAAAAATAACGAGACCAATCTCTACTAAGGAGTAAGCATGTCCTGTCATTTTTGGAGTGCAGCTAACTCACCTCAGATTGCATCATATGCACACCCTATTGAATACTAGGAACCTTCCCAGCCACAGAGCAACCCTGGCTTTGACCTGGAACCTCCAGCTCCATTACTGCAGTACAAAGCACAGCAGCAAAGTTGCACAGGTAATTTCATATTCACAGCATTAGCAGAATGCCAGGTTTTTTAATATTCAACACAGAGGTAATGAGTGCTGCTGTAAGCCCACATGAAAGGGCATTGCTAATTTAACCAGCAGGGAAGATGAAGATTGCACCACCTCATGTTTTCTACCCGAGATTTCATCATTACACTTTGTGGTAGTGCACTGATTGCAGAGGAGAGCTGCAGTGTGCACAAGTGCCTGATAGTAACCTAATAGAAACGAATTACAGAGAACTTGGAGCTTTTCAGAAGGAAAGCCACACGTTACAGAAATAGGCTGTTACCAAAGATGAGATTCAATTAGCCAGGAACCATCAGCGAGCAACTGTTGTGAAAGGACGAGAATCTTTCTTGCATGAAGCAGCCATTCATGCTTTAAGTAGAACGGAGCCCTGCAGAATGGCATTCTCCCTTCTAAAAATCAGATTTCCTTTCCTTAGTACCCTTAAAACAGCAAAAAGAGACCTTACTTACATAAACGAAACAACTGCCCACATCTGGGTCTGACATGTTCAGTGAACAGTTAAATTCATCCAGAATAAGTGTTTTTATTAAACAGCTACCAAATGCTGCATGTACATGATCAGCCAGCATACCCAGTAGCCCTTAACCTTGAAAAATCAAAGACAAACTGGAATAAGAAACTGAAAAGGAGAAACATAGGAGAGAAGGATATTACACACCAGTGACTGGGGGAAAGGCATTACAATCACGTCAACTTAATCAGGAACTAACAAAAACTGTGTTGAGAGCTAACTTGCTTAAAGCCAGCACATTAAAGCTGCCTTTGGCATTACTCCCTCCAGATCAACTATTTCCCCATCGCTATTTAAAAGTTTGTTTGTTTTAAATATTTCCAGAGATTACCACTTCTCAGTTGCTTAGTAGCTCCCACCAGTAACAGGCCAGTCATTTCCATCATGCTCTGACTCTCATAGCTCTATCAGAGATTTTCAGACAGCATACTAAATTTATAGTCTCCTGAGACAAAGTCTCTTAGCGCAAATCCATCCAAGATAGACTGCTTGTTTTTATTCTAACAACCATTCCTCTTACTCACACAAAAGAGAAAACAGCCAGCCTCGCTGGAATGTGTGTGAAGGACAGATCAGAGAGAGCTGCACATTTCCTGCCTCAGTCCCTTTGTTACAGAACAGACTAAAGAATCTTCCCCGTATGTAAATTGATGAGGCAGAAATCATCGCTTGGTAATTAAATGCAACTCCGAGTCACATTATTCCAGAAATCTTCTACACTAAGAAAATGATTTCAGAATGATTCCATCGGTGAAACACTCTTTTCACAGGAACAAAATACAACCCTTGTTGATAAGTGCACGTGCTTACCTTCAAGTCAGAACATGCACTTTTTAAAAGGATCGTTTACGTCATGATTTTAAGATAACATCTTTTTTTTTTTTAAGTTACAGTTGCAAGACAGCAGTTATAACATTTGCACAAACATCCTGAGTAACATCTGAAAATATTTTCTGAATCTGCCTGTGTTCAAAATAATGACAATCCAGGATGGGAAAGGGCAAGAGGATGGAGGCTGGAACATATAAGCTAACAAAAGAATTATAGCAGCAATCACCCACTCAATTCCTTGCAATAAAACCAGGTGTCCGGATAATTCCATATATTAACAGTAAATGGACTAGGCACTAAATCAGCTCCCTAGAACCATTAAAAAAGGTTTCACACTGAAATCTGTAAGTGCATACAATCATCAGCAGCTTCTGTGGCAACAATTAATCTCATGCTTTGCTCAGCACCAGGTCTTCATTGCAAAGAGAGTACCTGATACCTAAAGCACATGCCTGCTATATGACTTCAAGTCATACTGAAATTCCACGCATTCCAGACAGCCTCCTTCCCCCAGCACACATAGTACTGGGGTGAAGGCAACCGTGACAGATCAAGTAAACCCCAAAGAACTGACAGGTCGGTACAAGTTTTGTCCAAACCTGTAATCAAAATGTAGCAGATCATTCAAAAGAATGCTACCTGACCTTAAACAAGCCAACAGTGAGAAGCACCAGGGTAGTGGCGGACAAAGCTTTTCATGAGCTCAGGACAGAGCTAACTCAGAATCCATCGGGGGAAAATGAGGGCCAATAAACTAGGGCAATAAACATAACTTAAAATGAAAGCTCAATAGATGGATGATCTTGACTAGAAATTATCAATCTGCATAAGATTACAATTAAAAAAAAAAAAAAGGAAATAACAGATTTATAAACACATTTATCAGGACCCTTACTCTCAGCCTAGCCCTAAGGGTCTGGAAAAGTCATCTTGGCATCTCTGTACGCAACTGAAAAAAACCATCAAGGTTCTTAACAGCTTCAGATAACTGTAATGACCTTTTTTGGCTTTTGTAAGGAGAATGAGTCAGTCCCTGGTAATCTCTCAGTTTAAGAAAGTAGTGGGATCAAGCCCTGGGCGAGCACGGGTAAAAAAGGAAAAGAGCTCAACATGAATTTCAGGTAAAAAATTCACTGTGAAATAAAAAGACAAATTAAATAACTACACCTTAAATGATTCATTAAGCTTAATGTCTGATTAGAACTTGCAAATGTGCCAAAATATTTTATGAATACCCTACCGCATATGGCTCCCTTCCATTAAAGTGACAAAAAATGTTTTTTATGTATTCATTATGTTCCAGTACTTCACACATACCCATACTAACTCTTGTCTCATTTTAATTTAGTATAATTCAATAACAACTAACCAGCCAAGATTTTTAAAGCTCTTGTAGCCACCCACCCAAGGACCTATAAGGATAAGGCATAGCTGTGGTAAAAGAAGAATATGAAGTGGAGCTTAGGTCTGAAAAACAAACAAAAACAAATAAGAAAACAAAAAGAAACAGTCTGGTGCTGCTCTCCAGCTCTGTTCAAGTAGAAAAAAATGGAATTTGCTGTCCTAGGGCATGCGGCAGCATGTGTATGCAGGACTGTACTTCCATTCTCCCATGGGATATACAATCCATGATGCTTTACATGCCAAAGAATTTTCTATTTTACCTCAGCTAATAGTTTACATTCCAGAATCACTGCCTGAAGTAATAAATTCAGTGCAAATCCACGTATCACTTTTCTACAGGTATCCACAGATAAGAAAAGCCTCCTGTGAGCGGGCTGCCTAAAGGGTTAACCATTAGAGCAGTTCAGCCTAAGTAGTTCCTTCAGCTGTGAGTCAGCAATGCCTGTCTAGAACTGCGACCAGGAGACCCTTTGACACAGATAGGCAGCTTCCAGCAAGTCTAGGGTTTTACCATCTCCTCCCTTCCCACCACCACTCGTCTTTGAATCTTCCTCATACTTGGAATTTGGCAAATTGTCACAGAAGCATTTCACTGCACCAGATAGGCTTCTACGACCATTAAGGATTGCTCAAATGTTTAGGCAGATTGCCATCTCAACTAGTAGATCATCTCTAAAGGTTGCTAGAAGTGTTTGAAGCCAATGGCACAGCAACAAAGATAACTCATTAATATATATCTATATTTTTAAAAGCTCAGTAGCTTTCAACAAGCATGCAACTTTTTCCCCAAGATAACTGAAAAATTCCCATTTAGGAGAACTAGTTTATCGACTCAAAACACATCAGCTGTGTTTCTCAACAACTCACTAAGCCAAGTCTCCTTCTATGCTGTGACGAGTTTGCAGATAACCCCATTTCAACAGCATTTTTCAGTCCCACAGAACTTGAACAAACACACACACAAGCAGCACATAACATATCACAGCCTGGTAGAAAAGCACACTGTATACATCTGAAGATAAGGTCAGGTAGTCTGCAGTGAGGACTTTGGACTCTATGCTTTGTCTGAAAAGCTGCACCTCCGGCTGTATAACTCCTGGTGCTGTGCTGAGCACTGATAGAGAACCAGCTCAGAAGGGACCCACCTCATGAGTCACTTCCGGAATAAACTCATTTTCTTTGGCAAAAGGTATGTAAAGATGTGCTCCATTTTATACATATTTTTTAAACCCAGTTGTGTTTTACCTACTCCAGTCAAGTAGGCTGGCAGCCCACAGTGACGCAGCTTCAAGGTTGAGGCCATAAAAATAACACATTGACAGAGGAAAAGAAAATCATCAATTTCTTTAAAATATTCCCAAGATACCATTGTTGTTGTTTTCTTTCAAACCATCCAAATTACTTAATTGTATACAGACACCATCTTTTCTGTAACAGAATATCCTTTTCTCTAACCAAAACAAATGCTGTTTTGTCCTGGCTTTATCTATTCAAAGCGCTGCTACAAGGTTCCTTTTCCTAACCAGGTACCTCCTATCAGTTCCCAATACTAGCATCCCATTAATTTGTGATATCAATTATAACTGTGTGTTCTCCTTCCTGGATCCTTTATTGTGTCTCCTTCACTATGAAGAATCCTACCTCCAGTAAATTCACACTGTCACATTCAGTTGGATAGCTGGCAGGTTTCAGAAGCAAAGAATCATTTGCTTTTCCCAAGCTGTCTTTAAGCCCTCTACCACTCTCAGAACTACTGTCTTTAAATTTAATTAGAAATATCTCCTTGCCATCATAACTATAAGACACCCAAGCCTATCGGTAGTTGGAATGTGTTGAGATCAGAGTCTACCATGCTGACTAATATTATGTTTTCTTTTATTTTCCACCACCACCCTTTATCCCCATCAGCTGTCTTTTATCTTATAAGCTGAAGTCTGCAAACATTAACAATTATTAGCTTTGTGTTCTGCACTTGCAATTTCTAGCTTCTCCACTTTTAAGGCCTTTGAAAATGACCACAATCACAGAATGATGGCATAATGTATATGAACAAGGAAATTTTTGTCATCCATCTAGAAACAATAGTTAGGGTTGAAATTAATTAATTTTTCCAACCAGCAACATATTAATACAATTTCCAGGGAAATGCATGCTCAATTTCTGAAGCTAACGAACCAAGTGTATCAAGTGTGATCACTCCTCACTCCATCACTTCATCATAAACATTAAGTACCGACTATAAAGCCACTCCAAAACTCCACAGCATTTCCAATACACTGTGACACACAGCTCTGTACATTGCATATAACACGACATATAATGCCTAACACTACAAGGCATCCAGAAGCCTCTAGCATCTTGCATGCAAATTTGACAACAAGCTATTGAAACTACAGGTACATACAAAGCCCTTCATATCGCCAAGAGCCACCAACACATACCCCAGGGGGTGGAGTAAAGGGAGATGATCATGAGGGATTCATAAACAGAAGCCATCCGTTATCAAATGGTTTCACCAGTTTTACCAGGATGTGGCTGAATACACAATAGTTTTATGGCAGCCTGGTAATCCTGAACTTCACATAGTTCATGTCCTGGAAATGGAAACCTTGGTCACCCAGTGACACTATATTTTGTCAACCCACTGTCATTCAGCAAATAGTTAGAGGAATTCATTTGTTTGCTGTCTGTGCTATTCAGCCACCATCTGAGAAACACATTGGTCATTCTCAGTCTTGGACTTAGAGGGCCTACTAGGATATTTCACTGTTAACTCAAGGTCTTGTCCCTCTTTCTAACAAGTCTGACAGAACTTTTCAGACGCTTGCAGTGAGAAAGATCGCTCTCCCTTGGTAATGTACAAACCAAGGTGGCCAAGAAAAATTTACAGATCCTTGATGGCTCTAGTCTGAAGATGAGCTCATACTTCCTTTGATTCTCTCTTGGTCTTCCACAATTTTTAGTACCACAAATCACATTGAAGCTGTTTCTAGTGTATATCTAATACTATCATCTAACTGCATTTATCAGTAGAGCTGTCTGGAACTTCCATAGCCGTTAACATCAATCCCTCCACTTAACAATGGGAATTGTTTCCTCAACACTAGACCACTAGTTCTTCATGAGAATAAAATGCTTTAAGCAGCAGCACTGCCATCCAGACACGGACCAAATCAACACCATGATGCTCCCTGTGAGCTGGTCAATGGAGTTCACCATACCACTTACCATTCTTCCTTTCACTGAGTGGAGGAAGGTTGGGGTTTCGGCCATGATGGAGGCTGAGGGTCAGCTCGGGCTGCAAGGAGAGCTCCTGCAGCTCATTGGCAACAGCTTCGCTCTGGGGGCTGGGGGCCGCCGAAAGGGACACCAGCACCGGCTCGTCGTCATTTTCGCCAGCCCCTCCTCCGTCCAGCCCATTTCCAGCAATGACGGAAGGGGGCAGGCACACCACACCGGAGAAATCCACTTTGGCTTTCGTGATGGCAACCTGCAAGACAAAGCACAAAATAAATCTCACGGCAGAGACCCAACCCATACCTCTGGTCTATTATGGCACCTCCATGCTCTAAAGAAACACGCTCTGCTGAAGAGCGTATGTGTTATATGTGTTATCATTCTCAGTTGAAACACATCCACTAACAGCAATCTGCAAAACATACCAGTTATAAACTTATGCTTCCAACAGGGTGACTGCAGAAACTATGGATGAAAACTACAGGTTATTATCATTACTTGAGGAAACAAATCTTGATTAGAACTGTAAGCAACACAGACTGCGTTGGTTGCCATCCTCCAGCTTCCAGTGAAGATAGCCTATGAAGAATCTTAATGAACTCTCCTTTTATATCAACAATGGTGTATTAACAGGACAACTGTCAACACAAAATCCAGTCAAGCAAAATAATGCTTCAAAACAGACCTGGAAGGACAGCTGAATACAACAAATAAGAATTTCCAAATAATATCATTTGTATTTCAAAAAATAATTCTCTTAACTTGTTCTCGTTTCACTACTAGAATGAATGCAAGAAAAATATTCTACACAAAAGCTTTCCTGGCTAAAAATTCAGCCACAGTAACTGAATTGTGCAATACGTAAGGGGCTTTAAATGATTAAACTAACAAGCAGTTTTGATTTTTATTTTTTTATATTACTGTAATTCTTTAAAGAGGCATTTAAAAGCCACCACTATGTTAAAATTCGTTTATGTTCACTTGTTTAAACAGAAACAAACCAGCTGGAAGTCTCCAATGGAATGGTTACTGTGTTAAAGTCTAAACAGTAACAGAAAGTATAAGTATACAAGGGCAATCATATTTGGATTTGATTAATGAAGGTGAAAGGTTCCTGCTTCTTAGTACACTGCTACTCTGAATCCCAGCACTACCACAGTCATGTATCAAGCAGTTTTTCTAAAGTTAACCTTCAGCTTCAAGACAGAGGCAGAGCTAGCTGAAAAGAATTGAAGTAAAAAACAAACATCTGGACAATCTTCCAGAAACCACTCACAAAGTACAAACTTGGAGCAATATCTTTAACAACACATTTTTTTATAAGAATTCCCCACTCAAGGCTCATGGTTAACCTGAACGTGTGTAACAACATTCAACACATTAATAGCTGATAAAGTACTTCAAAGAGTCATTTCCACTGCTTCTATTTCAGTTTTGTACTTCATTTGTTAGCAATGTTTGCTCTGTAATGCACAGAACAGAGTTTTAAGTGGTAGCACATTTGTCTCAAAAACTTGTTCAGTATACATGGGGTGCAACAGGAAGAATTGCTGGTAATGAATATGTGCTATTTCATTCCTCTTGTCAGACATTCATTCCCAGGACCCGATGTCACAATCTGAAGAGAAGCAGGGAAAAGAAGGGTGGAGGGGAAAAAGAAAACAGCAAAAAACCACCAACTGAAGCTGGTGCTTGTTATAACAAAACAAATGAGAGTGCGCCAAAGCTTACTGCCGTATGAAGTATTCACATTTCTTCAGTTACAGTTTGGCGAGAATGTGCCTGCCTCCCTCTTGATATGTTTCCTGTCCAAAGCAAATAACGCTCACATCCATTTGAGAGCAAATTTTAACGGTAATCTGCAATGAGAAAAAAATGGGCTTGTGCTCCTCTTCTTTTTGCAATGGATACAGAAAGACCAGAAACGCACACCCTTCAGCCACAGACTTGGATTGTTTGGTAAGTTTAAACAATCATCTTAAAGGCTGCAAAGAGTTAAATTGTGACCAACATAATTGGCCCCTCTCCCTGTCATGACAGGAGGCCAAGGAGATAAAAGAAAGAACCTTATGGGGGCTACAGCACAGCCCCCATTTGTTTTCTCAAAGGAGAAACTTTATCTAGTACCTAATGATGGCTAGGTCAGATAATGCAAGAGGACAAGTGCAGTCAGGTCTGAATTCACAGACAGGTGACTGACATCTAACACCCAGCCAGTAAGGATTAAATTGGCAGGAGATTTAATTTCCACCCCAGAAAAGAAGTTCCTTCCTCTTCCCACAAGGGAAAAAAAGAATTTGAAATGGCTCAAATACTTAGGAACTGCTTCAGCTAGGAAGATAGGAAATGTACTTAGGAACTTGTGGCATGCTGGATTTTCTGCTAAATAGGAATTTGAATTAACTAGGAAAATCACATTTCAAACACTATTTTAACAACAGTGCTGTAAAACAATCTATTTTCCTAATCTAGTTATATCTTCTTTATGCAAAGGCATAGTACCAAGCTACAGCGAAAGCAGCCTGGCCTAGTTCAGCTGTAGGGAAGAACAGGGCAGGATATCAGTAGTGGCACATCAGTTTGCTGGGCGACATCATACCCAGTGGATACTGGAATTTAAAGCAGAGTTTCTCTAGCAAATTGTCCTAAAGAGCTCCAGCACAAGGCCTGGATCATTGCAAGATCTGAAAACTTTCAGGTTTCCTAACTCGTGAAGAAGATGACAGAAATGGAAGGCATCTTATTCTTAATCCAGGTTGGAGTGTCATCCGATGTCTGTCTACATTGAAAGTAACACAGCTTAAGAAACTCTTGCTGTCCCTTGCCTGAACATTCATTCTTCCTCCTTCACCAAGTCCTCTGTTGTGCCAGCAAGTAGGGTTGCAGCTCAAAGCTAAACTGAAACAAACCATTAAAGGAATGAAGAAATCCTACATTCTCCACATCCTCTCCCATTTCTGGTCAGCATAAGGATCTACAGTAACACGTGGATCAGGTTTCTCATTGGTTTATCAAGTGTAAAACCCACCCTTTGGATCAGCCCTGATAAATCTGGTCCCTGGTACAGTTTGCCACGCAAAACTGGGGACAGAACCTGCCCACATCATTAGTACTTCTAAACATCTAGCCACTAGCTAAGGGAAAATGGGCTTTTTTCAGACCAATGCCAAAACTTAACAATATGCAACATATCCCCATTTAAAAAAATAATAAATGCATGTGGTCCACCAGACTACAGAAAATGCTGTAATTGGGTGGGTTTGATTTTGGTATTCTCAATTACAAGTCTAATGAGGGCATACAGGGATTTGGAAGATGCTTTGAGGATTTATAGCCATCCACGTCTCATTATTTTGAAGTCACAGATCTCCTGTGAAAGGCATGTAATCCTTCTCTGTAACCAACAGTAAGGCTGTTATTAGACTTCCCAGACAGTCATACCCTTAAAGTGTCACTGTAGAATGATCAATTGGTTACACACTCTAATATTTAGAGCCCAATTAAAATTTTAAGATGTTTTTTGTCTGTCATTTTCGAACAGATTAGAAATTTTCCCATAGAGAAATGTTCCATACCATAAAGATCCTTAAAATGAGTCACGCAGAAGCTGATGGACAGTTGTAAGAGCAAGCATTTTGTCTACTCCACAAGGGCTTCAGGGTGAGCGCTCTCAAGGACTGGGATCTGTTGCTAGCCAGATAAAAGCATTCTTTTGCCTTGAGTCCAGCCGGTTCTAAAACACGAGGCTATGATCCCCCAGATGTAACATCAGTTTAAGCAACACTCATGTCCCCCACTGTCTGATTGCTCCTTTCTGTCCCTATACTACCTCTTTTCCAACTGGGGAATCGATTCAATTTGATAATACGTTTTTCCTGAGTTATTCAGGAGAATCCGTTCCCCGCTGCCAACTACGTACATGGTATGTCACCATAACGCAGGGACAACAGCAAGCCCTCAGGAGCCAGGAGTGCTCAAATCATGCTGCTGTAAAGCACAACACCATTGCCTCAACAGCACAAGAACAGAGCACTAGGAAGACGGAACTACTCTATAATTGAAACATTAGACACTACTTTGAAATACACACATAATTATCATCCCTTTCTGACTTCCAGAGGCATCTAAGAGACTTCAGTTTCAGACAGACAAACACAACAGAGTCATTTGTGAGCAAGGCAGAAGATAAAAACCATAGCCAATATGAATGTTTGGAAAAAGATCTTTTTAAAAATTAAATTGGTCTTTATAGGTGCATCCTCTTGCCAGGCCAACGTCCTTATCACACTAAACACGCAGTAAACCTGATGAGCTTACTCCCTGGTGAAAAAGTGCTCTACTTCGTGTTCACCACATTACAAAATTACTTATGGAAACTTCTTGCAGAGCTGCTCAGGCAGAATCCCTAAAGGATAGCTCAAAGCCAATGAGGTAAAAGGGAAACAACACAGATACATGCAGTACTGAAACCTGTCTGACTTGCAGTGAGCTAGCTCATGGAGCCATGTCAAAAGCCGATGGGAGGGTGGCGGGATGGAGACTCAGGATTAGTTGCCTGCCATTTTTGCTCCATTAATCATCCCACCATAGGGTGATACAAGCACCAACACTGGCACAAGCAAGTAACAAAGGCATGTATCCAAGACCACCCCTTTTGGCAAGACATCACTTACATCAATTGAGTTTTATCATAAGACCACATCCTCTGATTGCACACTGCATTGATATTGCCTACACCAGTCCAGCCCGCTCATTCCTCACCTCCTGCTGGCCAGCACAGGCTGAACCAGATCAAGGAACTGATTCAGGTTAAACCCAATGTGGCTGCACACATGCAAATTGGTACTTGGAATCTGCATCAGTTCCTGATCCGGTTTGCCACGCAGCCACACAGCTGGGATAGAATGAAAGAGAATGAGGTACAAGGAAATGAAAAAGAAATCAGGATGGCTACTTCTGGTAGGAGCATAACCAGAAAGTGTTATGTAGTTCACCTGTCTAACACTCATGATGAACACAGACAAATGCACTAAGTCTTTACACGTCAGGCTTCTTCACTCGACTTCAGCAACACTCACATGCTCATGACATAATTAAGATCTTGACATAAAGTATTTACGTGAACCAAAGAACAGCACCACGTTCCCTAACACGAAACCTCAGTAACTAGAGTAAAACTTCTTGCACACAAGGAATTTAAAAAACAAATAAATAAAAATCAGGAGGGTACAAAACTTAAAAAGAGGAAAATGCACAGCACAAATCCCAAATCAAGCCAGGACATCTTCATAAACAGATCTCTCGTTTGCAATTTGGGGGCTGAGTTGCCAGGGTAATAGCAATTTCCTACCAATTTAAGAATTGCTAAGCAACCTCCAGCAGCTAACAGCAACAGTTTGTGTGTGCAGCTGGGCTATTTTGAGAAAATAGGGTTTTTACTTTAAGTTTAAGAGCACCCTTCTAAATGTTCTTGTCAGCTGAGATCATCTGGTCTGGAAAAGAAAGAAAGAAAGTCAATGATGCGTCATGCCCAAAGACAACTATACCCCCAGGTTATCACAAATAAAAAGAATAACACCTAAAAAGCGTAACTGATGCTTGCAGCAGATGTAAGCCAGAGCACCTGATTAGCTTGAGATGCTGCAAGGATCAGAGTGAAACCAGTCAGGTGATTCAGGTGATTCTCCTTCTCTTCAGATATCAAAGAAAAGTCACAAACAGACCAACTTCCAAGATTATACTGTTAACAGACAAAACTACGGAGTGCTCAAGAGCAATTTTAGATTATGGCATTCTGACACATAAGCAAAGGCAGTTCACATGGAATGAAGTGTGTCAGGCAGCTTCCTTACTTTCACAATAACCAGGGGGAGTAAACTGTCCACTTTAGTGTTATCACAAGCCACTACCCTACAATACCTCTATTAAAAATCCAGACTTTGCAACACATGAACACGTGAGTCAAAGAATACTGAATCTGTACAGTGCCAGTAACCCTACAGTGAGAGAGGCCAACCTTGAATCACCGTGAATCACCACCAGAAGCCTCTACACTACTGCCTCCAGCAAATCTATTACTACAAGAGTCAAAAGACACGTTCAGGCTAGCAGAAAATAGCAAAGAATCTTATCAGACAAAAAGCATGAACATCTGCATAGAGATCTTAAGACTTGAGAGGACAAGGATCCAAAGAACGTGTCTAATGCAAAGCATCCAACAGCATCCTAGCTGCTGCTGTGCTGGTAAGGCCCTGTACACAGCCCCCCACATGATTTTAAAGGCATCTCATCAAGAACCATATTTCCCATGCCATAAATATTTTCTTCGTAAGGTACTAGCTCTCATTCTACTCAGGCCAGCAGTGATAAAAAGTCTTCAAGAGGAAAAATTGTTAACAAACATTCATTTTTTTAAGACCACAAATTACTGGCCAAGAAATGTAGTTTGCATTCCAGATGCTTAAGAAATACTTTTCATGATTCGATACACATTTGGAGGAAGTTGGTGGCTTTCAAGTTCAATGGAACTCTGACTTACTGAAGACTGTATCAAAACTAGTTTTAAGAATCACAGTGGTATTTATAATAAACAATCCTCCCCACCAATTTTTTGAGTTCTTATTCAAGCCCAAAGAATGAATGAGGCAGACAGCCTTCTGCTTTTAGGGGATGCTGAGCCTTAAACCAGTGAAATAGCTCATAGATATGTAACACTAGCATACCTCACAGCGTGCCAAATGAATTGCCTGGTTTGTGAGAGTAAAGATGGTAGCTACTGAAGAAGAAACAATTTTCACTGAAGTTCAAAGAACAGAAGAGAGCAAAAAAAGACATGATGTTCTGATCTCCTGCGTCAGTGGCTATGCTGGTATATTTTAGGTGTTGGTCATGATATAGCTCAACTTAATAGCTAAAAGGAATCCAGCCTTCTCCTTTTGGGCTCTTGGTTCCTGCTGCTTCTTTTCTGCCTGATCATTCTGTACGCCCACAGTGACTCCAGTCAGCGGACGACTAACTGCAAAAAGACAAGAACCCATTTTCTACAGGAATCATTTAGCTATGTGCCCTGTGGCTGTACAAACATCTAACTCTGATGCAGAGGAAGAAGCAGGAGTGCACAGCTGCCTGGAGGTTTGACCAGCCTTTGCAACAGCAGCTTGCTGAAAGATCAACTCAACGGTAATGTCAAAGAGCACTTAAACATCCAGAATCAGTGCCAACTTAAGCAGTCTGCTACACATTCCCACTCTCATACCTTCCTCATTGTGAAACTAGCATAAATCTTATGGAGACAACATGTACTAGATCAGATGAAAAATAAGCTAGCAAAAACCACTTCTTTCCAGGAGGCTGTGTTCCCCAGAGTGGCTCACCATGGCCACAAAATAAGCTATGCCAGCAAAACAGAGGGAGCAGTGAAAGGGAGCAAGCTGTTCAGACTAGCACTGGTGCCTAAGAGATGCACAATGAACTATAGCATGCTTAGAACAGGATTGTTCTGCGCCTGTTTTTCAACACCTTCTGCTGATTTTCTTGCAATTGCCATTGGTGCATGTTTTAAATTTTCCTGCACGCAGGAGGCAAGGCATTCCTCTCGTCCCCCATTAGGGGCAAGCAGACGAAGCTAAGGATTTGATCCAGACAGCAGTTAAAGGCATGTGGCGACAGATGCCAGCAATCAATGGCAGCAAGAAGGCTGCAACAAACTAGAAACAAGAAGGTCTGTGCCACATATGAGCATCAACTCAGGAATTCATGGCAGGAAAACTCAGGGGATGAGGAGGAATGAAGGAGCTCCTGTTAAATGTGCATTTAGGGGGGACTTGAAGAGAAAGTAAATGGACAAGAGGAGCCTGGAAATAAGATTTCCCAAGAAACAATAAGCTTTCAAACAAAAGATTTGAACTTTGGGACAGAAATTCAAGTATCTAGGGTATAACAGATGAGTGACTTGGGTAAGGAGGCTGACATAGCTCAGGGAACTAACCTGGTCTAACCAAAAGGAAAATACATTGTAAAAGAAAAAAAGCCATAAAGGAAAAGTAGTTCAATTTCAATCAGTTCCGTTCCCCAAATGGTCTCATGGTACAGGTATTCTTATTAGCACAAAGGAGCAGACAGAACTGCAGCACTTGAATTATCCTAAGGAACTTACGGTAAGGCTTTTTGGCAAAACACTTGCGTAAGAGAATATTTTAACACTGTACCTACTTCAGTGTGATCTTGCATTACAACCAAGAATATAAGTCCATGAACATATTAAATTTTCCCATTTCATTTTTAAATTCTCACTTGCTACGCTTCAAATCCAGTGACTACAGCCACAGAGCAAAACAGCTCAGTGCACTGGTTCTTGATGGAAAGTTACACCTTGAAAAATGGCTGCCCTCTATCATGATAACTATCAGAAACCTGGAACCACAGGTTCATTAGATAAAATACAAAAATAAAAAATAAAAATAAAACACCAAAACCAGAGGAGCAGGGCCCACTGAAAAGCGGCAGCTTTCAGCCTACGTTTGGCCTACTGTGAAACTGAAGCCTGACACAGACTGCAAGTTTTCTGACCCCAGCTACATTCTTTAGTCATGACAGCATAGGCTGTCTACAAAAATTAAACCGAACAGAAAGGACTCTGCTTCTCCTCCCCATCAATGGAGGCTGGGTGTGGAATACAAATTTCTCAGAATTTTGCAGGCACCTCCTAACGCAGCTACCTCACATGATATTTATTTAAGTGGAAGTCCAGCAACTGCAACTGAGTTATCAGGTCTTTTCATTACCCTTCTTCCCCTGTGAGGGCTGACTTTCCAACCCCAGCTTTCTCCACTACTGAAAAATAGATTTTTCTTCAGTAATTCACATAGAAGCCCACATCAATACTGCTGTCTTGTCTAAGCTAAGTAGTTTATTGAAAAGAAGTCTTAAGTGCTCAAGAGCTGCTTCCTGACGCATAAATTTAATGGATGTGGGTAAATAATAAGTCAGGGTGATGTTAGTGTGGGGCACTGCTACTGCTGCTGTTGTTCTTTGTCAACTCAAAGGATAACAAATTCAACCTCCACTATGGAAAAAAAAAAGACCAACATCTTCTGTCTCTAAAGCAACAATACTAAGAGCCAGCACAGAAAAGACATTTAAAACAAGACTTGTGCTTCAGTGCTAGAATGGATTAAAACATTTTCTGTTCCTAGTGTAAGACAGCATGGGACCACAGATAATGTCTGAATATATCATACTCTCCTTTGGGCACTACTGTATCATGGTAATCTCAGTCACAGCTTGGCAGACACCACAAATTTACAGGATATGTGCAATTGCTTGTCATTACACACCTGAATAATCAGTCTATCTACACAAGAGCCATTATAAAAAGAGACACAGGCAGAAAAGTTTGCAACACAGTACAAACTAACCTGCAACAAATTGGACTAATTGTTAGGAACAATGAAAGGGCCACAGGAGTACATTTATACTCTACACTACAAAGTCTTCATTGGATAGTTGAGGCTGTCCAGTGCTAGCACAAATTCAAGACACTCCACTTTCAGTACACTACTAACCCTCAGAACTGGTGATGAGAAGTGAATTTCAGTTCAGCATATAAGAACAAAAGGTACAGACTGAAGTCAGCAAAAGGAATACACACCTTACTCACAGTTCCCACGAACAAACCCAGCTCACTTCCATGCCAGCAGCTCTCTCCTCAGCCACTGAAACAGAAAACAGGACACATACTTAGGGATCTTCAAGAAACAAGCATACACACACAGCCTATTCTCCCCCTTAAGAGAAAGGAGCAAGTCTGTCATGGTTTTATGATTTTATGATTCTGGGTATCTTTATTTTCCCATTATCTTTAATTTAAGCCCACATATACCAAGAAAGTTGGACTGAAAGTAGAGACTGCCATGCTGAAATACATGTACCCATGCTACTTCCACAGCACAACTTTTACTTCAGTACTATTGGTAAGTCAGTTGTGAAGAATGCATTGTTTGAGATTTACTAAGCCAGAATACTCAACAGATGATACACTCAATCTTCCTATCCTTGTACCGAAATACCTCCTAAGACACTGGATGGTAGAATTTGGAGACTGTTATGACTAGTTTATTACACCATGTAATCCATTCAAATAAAAACAAGGAAAGGTTAAAAAAAAATTGGGAAAATACAGTCTGTAGTTTTGCCAAGACTGCAGTGGGAATCCTGGGTACAGGGGAGAAGAGAATCATTCTATCTCAAAAATTCACTAGTGTACTGAAGTAACACAAGCATTTTATTTTGGCAGTCTTTTTTAAGACATGTTCACAGACACACTTGACTAGAAAATAATTACTTCAGAGGCTCTGGAAAACCTCTTTCAAACCTCTTTCAAACAGCAATACAAAGGGGTCAGAAGTTGATTTGTAATGTACTTTCATTCCTACTTCCTCAGCGACATTTAAGCAAACAAAAACAAATCACAGGAAGGTTTTAATACTGAGTTTCCATTTCATTTTCACCTCTGGGCTTTTCAGACTTCAGGGCTTCCTAGACAACTGCACCACTCACTCTATAGGAACAGAGAAGTGCACCTGGGATGCTATAATATCCTGTCAATAGGAGGAGACACAAGAAACCCAGCAACTTCCCCAAATACAAACTTCAGACCTAATGAATGAATCAATGAAATTTATCTGTATATCAGATCTTTACTCCAGAGCACTTTTTTCATCATCATTTGGTTTTGAGTTTTGGGTTCCAGTGGTGAGAGTTTTTGGTTTGTTTACTTTTTATTCACTTGGGGGACCCAAGTACTCCTGAAAACACTTTTCCCATTCAAAAGCATGGAGAAATGAAGAGGTACGTCTCGTTGTAAGACTTCTGCTGGCCAGTCCCTAACTTTGGTAATCATGGTTCGCAGGATAATCTCTTCCACTTTAAGACTGCAGCAGCACTGATAAAACTGGCCCACAATCACACTCTGCTGCAGCTCGTTTCCAGCACTTTGGATCCATATTCTGAATCTTACATGAGTCAAGACAGCTCTAACACGGAGCCTTGTCCTGATCTGTCTGTCCCACCACCCAGCACAGGCCATCTGACAGTCTTCTGTTACAGTGGGACCCCATGAACAGCCCCAAATGCTCATTTCTCAATAGCTTCAGCATTTTTGGTTTTGTTTTGTCCTGAAAATTTTAGATTGCGGGATATTCCAGGTGTGAAGGACACACGGGGCTTTCCCCAGACAGCCAGATGGGTGAGCCAGGTGAAGAACCCCTCTGTACAGCCCCAGCTCCACATCTCCACATTCTTTCCAAGAACTCCTTACTAGCAACTGGCAGCACAAGGCATCAGGCAGGACAGGCATCCAGCCTGGCAAAGTACAGAGGACCCTGAAGTCACACCTCTTAATGCATGCACGAGAATTAAGGAATATGTACACATACACTCCATGTTTTTTTGGCACTTGGTAAAAAAACTCAGCACCATCCTTAAGAAAAGAACATGTGTGTTCACACACATGCAATCACACACTCCTTGCCGCAGTTTATTTACCTCTCCTGATTTTCCAGCACTTCCAAGGATCTCTGAACACATGAGGAGGCTCATGGGCTCCCTCCTATATGATATGCTCTGGTACAGCCTGTATTCATCTTTTTTTTCTCAGCAAAGAATTAGTTTTACCCCCACACACTCCGGACAATAAAAGGGCAACCTTAAATTTTTCAGTCCTACTTCCCAAGGAAGTTCCTGCTCAATCTTAGCAGATGGTTAAGCCATTGCACACGCATTTACTACTGTCATCTGAACCCCACGCAGGAGATATACTGGCTTGCCAGGGGCACGGACAGTCACCGACCTCCTCTCTTAATGTGTGTGCCATTCAAATAAGAGACGCTGCAGAACGCCTGCTTTATTGTTGGCCCTATTCAGCCACTCCATCCCCTGGAATTTTAATCCAACTTGAAGGTGGAGCAACACAGACACTGTCTACATTCCAATTATCAAGTCAAACTTCACAAAAATTGACCAAAACAGCCCCACAGCTGTAATGAAAATGAGTTCTTCACTGTTCCTTCTACTTTACAACCAGCGAGTAAAGATTAATCTGATAAACAAAATATTTGTTGGCAAAATTCCACAACTACGCTGATTTTGTTGCCCTTTGCTTACAGAACAATCAAAACACTCCTCCAGCCCTCCTTCTTCCTCTGACTGCAAGGTCAAGGCAGGAAAATTCAACTGTCCTAGATTTTCTGAAGAAAAAATAGTGTCATCTCTGAGAAATGCAGAAGTCTCATCTGGCTGATAAACTTCTCCATCCAGTGGAAATGTTTATATGCCAGTGTTTACATGTTCAAGCCAAATGGCTGCTATTGCAGTGATTACAATGGCTTATGGCCTTCACTGGTGTCTTGGGGTTTGAGCAGCACAGAAACTCACTGACATGATTCACAAGCCTGATGTGAACACAGCAGTGCAGAGTTCAGAGCCCATCTTCAGCAGTCATGTTACCCCTCGGACAGAGGCTTTCAAAAGATTCATACTCAAGGTGATCTGTTCCTGTAAAGCACATCTGCCTGGACACGTGGGAGAGAATTTAGAGAGACAGTTATATCGGAGTTAACATTAACTTGGCCCTCTCACCCAGGATTTAAAACATCATAAACTATACCCATTGTACACACCAATGGAAATAAAGCTAGAAGCTACAATCACACACTCCTGGCAAACGTCTTCTATTGTTACAAAATCAAGTGAGGGGGCAAAAAACATCAAAAGAAAGTAAGAAACCATCCAAGTGGAGTCCCTGGATGCTTCTGTAACAGTTTCCTTTCAAAGGAGAGAAAGTTTCCCTGTAATCGACAGAAAGTGAATCCTGTCTGAACTTTGCTCAGACCTGTACCTTCCCACTTATAAACAGTTGCAGAAAGAATGAGTTCATCATAACATGGCTATGGCTGCATGTAAAAGATGATCTCATTTGAGCAAGGCTAAGCAGGGTGTCGGCCATATGGGCACTGGGCAGCGAAGACATCTTCAGTGTTTCTTCTGAGCCCCAGAAAGGGCAGAACTCGAAGAGCTCCAGCATTTACAGCCCCACTCCCCAGCATTCCTACAACTTGCTGGAATTGCCTCACATTAGAGGAAACCAATCTGTGATGCAGACTTCTGTCACAGAACAAAATTAACTGCACAAAACAAGACGCGCTGTTTCAGCCTCCTATTCCCCTAAAACGAAGGGCAACGAAGACAATGTGTAGTCAGCACATTATTTGTCTCACTGGAGAATGGGAAAACAGATATATGCACTTCACTATGCACCCATGGCAAGCAGAGACAGCAGCAGCTCCTGACCACATCCAGGAGAAGGCTTTTCTGTCCATGGTTTAGGAGCTTGCACAGAGGCAGTCCCCTGCAATCAGCTGTTTACAAACAAGCTGTCAGTGCACACAGCAGCAGTGCCACGCTGCTTCTGCTGTGCTCCACAAAAGCCCTGCTTGGCTGGATCAGCAGGGGCAGAAAGAGCTGAGGGAGGGAGCATAGCTTCATTAAGAAGGATAAGTAGATGTAGCTGACACGCTGGTTTGCAGCGGGAGAGCAAAAGCAGATAAATGGCACGAGGTCACGGAGCAAAAAGAAACCCCCAATTAAAAGCTCAGCTTTTAACTTTCAAGATTTACAAAGACTCACGATTGTGTGTTAATTTTTACATTCTTACAGAGCTGTTATTGATACGGTTGTGTGCCTAAATCCAAAGTATTTCTTCACACAAGAATTACAATTCCTGGACGCAGACAGGAAAATGGGAGAGGTAGGGAGAAAGAAGCACTGCCCAAACTTAATTCATTCCTTCCATTTCAGAAATACAAAACAATCTAATCTCAACAACTGCAGTACTTTGCTCATAGACAAACTCGCAGTTTTATCTGCGTGGAAAATAAGCACCTCAGATCAGAAACAGAAATAGATGAAAGGAAAACGATCTGCTGCTCCTGGCACTTTTCCTGATGTCTGCACACACTGCACCGTGTGGATGGTGGGTTGCTGTTAGCTGCACACCTCATTTGCTCTCCACGCAGAGGACCCACATTTAAAAGTCTCAACGCATCGCGTGCCCTCAGTGGCATACCTAAGCCTGGTAATGTAGACCATTCTCACCCCAATGCCATTCACTTCCCTCGGAGACACTCTGCAGCATTGGTACTCCACAAAGCACTCAAAGGAGGGATAGTGAAATGCACGCAGCAGCCACACGCGACCTCCCCAAGCACCACCAGAGCATCTGACAAAGGAAGAGAGGCTGCAAACTGACACCAGCACATCCGTTCCATCCATTCATCACACGTGCATAAAGGAAGGCTCCCAGGGACAGTTGTAGGCCATGGTTTCGATAGCACTCCTTTCAGCCGCAGTACTTTCTCACCACCCCTGCAGCCCCCCCCCACACCCCAGCTCCAGCTCTGCGTCCTCCTCCCTTCCCCCACTGCTGATTTTGGGGGGGCTCGGGAGGAGCAACAGAACCTCCAGAGGTTGAAAATGGGCTCTGTGACACGGCCCAGCAGGCAGCCCCCAGCCACACATCACCGCTGGGGAGACAGCACGCAGTGGAAAAAAAAATAATAATAAAAAAGCAGATGGGAATACGAGCAGCATCAGCCAGCCCCAACACTACAAGACACGTCTGTGTAACCACATCCTCTGTTTTCAGTCTCGGCTCAGCAATGTGTCCAGCAGGAAATAATTAGATCTGCCTTTCCCCAGAGTAGGTGGTTTGACGGTTTCAGGCTGCTAAGCAGTTGCTTTTTCTGCTTCCTCTTCAACAGGAAAAGACACTGACCCTCAGGACACGGTTGATAATTCTTTAAAGGAAGAGTATTGCATAACTACAATGAGATGTACTAATTGTTGCCTCTTTTTACACAGAGGAAATTAGCTGTACTCTTCAAAAGGGATCTTAATCATGCGACTGAGTTACCAGCACTAAACAGACACTGACATAGGCGTGCTGTCACCCAGAATAGAGGAAGGACAGCTGGGCATACGGAGTAAGGAGACAGAACTCTGGGAATTACTACAAATTGTGTTTTCTGGGGAGAAAGTGTATACGGAGACAGCCTGCACATTCCAAATGCGTGTAGCAATTAATCTTGTGATAACGTATGAACACGTGCTAAGAATTTATCTGCTTTTACTCTAACATCCAATCCCTTCTGCCCCAATCCTCCCCTACATCTAGAACAGCCCCCACCAAAAACACACAGTGATGTAATCGTGGCTTAACAGCACAGGGAATCCGGTGGGGCTTTTCCATTATTGTTAAATGAAGGGGTATTTCGATTCCACCTGGAGATTCGAAGGTGAAAGGGTCCGTGACAACGCTGCTGCTTTACTGCATCAGCCTAAATTGGAGGTATAAAACAAGCAAGCACTTCTCCCCAAACCCAGGAGTTTCTCATTATTTCTATCATCAAGGTGAAGAAAATTTAACAGTCTGTGAAAAACTGCTTTTGGATGACTGCCATGTTCTCTTAGCCCCACATAAAAATGTCTCCTGTGCCTAAGGACTTCCGTGGGGCATTTTCCCTACGTGATGTTACGAGGGAGGATGTTTCAGTCTGAGCTGAACAGACGCAGCAGCTCCCTCTGCCACTGCTGGAAACAGGCAACGCAGTACTGCCCACACTTGGTACACAGCAAAGCAATGCCAAGAAGCCACAACTGGCAATATCTCCCTCTTCTCCCGAATTCACATTGGGTATCTCAATGATAAGTGAGGAGGGAATCGGTGAGTTAGCATCTGGTGGTTAAGGGGAAATTCACCCACACATAAAAAGCTTCCAGCGTTCCCTTCCAGCCCTGAACCTTTCTCCTCTGAGCAGAAAGCTTGAAGCTAAAGCACAAAAAAGGAGCTCGCAGTCAGCTTCGGATCATCCACTTATTTTTAAATCTATTATTAGATTCTGTTTAATCACAACTATCAAACCACTCGTTTCATCACTGCAGCACGCAGGAACAAGCAGGTGCTCTATCATTCGCTATTCAGAAATGATCCTACTGTTCTTGGAAATAAAAGGGCTGCTCCAAAAGTAACGCCTCCTGTTTTATGATGTGGGCCCACGGCATCAGAGGCAGACACCTGTGGTATGGCAGCAGAGGTTGAACCTTTGCACCAATACCCCATAATGTTTTGTTGCTGTGTGACAGAGGACAGCAGAGGGACGGTCTGACAAAATGACATCTGATATGAAAGTGTGAATGAAGCGAAGGTGCGTTATGAATTCCCCCATGTGGAAAAAATGGCACACGGACACTCATCAATGCCTGCTGGAATGCTGATGCAGACCAAACAGTGGCTGTGAGCACAGATGCAGGAGGTGGTGTGTTTCAATAGTGGCAACAGCAGGCCACCTCCACTGGTGTGCAGCATGCGGGCTCTTGTTCATCGCTGGCACAAACACATAACTAATGCTGGTAACTATACTGAAAAATACTATTTTGTAGCTGACAATTTGCTCTATCAAACAGTGTTACTGCGCTTCTTAGATCTGTTATGGAGCCATTACTTTCAGAAAAGCCCACATACTCATTAAGACCCAAAGGCATTACACATCTGGCAGTTCTGGGGTATGGACTCTAACAGTGTCTTTAAAACAACTTATGGTTGGCAGCAAGGTAACACTTTGAAGCCAATATCGAAAGTTTTTGAATTTATCATAGAATGGTTTGGGTTGGGAGGGAGCTCAAAGCCCACCCGGTCCCACCCCGTGCCGTGGGCAGGGCTGCCACCCAGCAGCTCAGGCTGCCCAGGGCCACATCCAGCCTGGCCTTGAGCCTCCAGGGAGTGTGAATTCACAACTTGTCTGGGCATAAATAAGCAAAACTAACGTGAGAGTAAAATCAATGCAAAGCTGGAAAAAAACATTAACCCACCTCTGGCACGACTAACTCACAGCACGTGTCAAGTGAACATCTGTGATATACATACAGAACTGCACACTGGATTTTCTCATGGTCCACAGATCTAAAGGGAAGGTCGTGAATGCCCGCACAACCCACCGACTGCTCCACGCGCGGTAAGGCAGCATCGAACCTGGAAATCCTTACCGGGCCCACTCGCAGGGCCACATCAGCACCGCGTCCGCACGACGCAGAATAAAGAAACACAGACGCAGCCCGCGAAGGCCTCACGAGGGTTATTTCCATCGCGGAGCGGATGGAAATCCGTGGATTTCACCCGCGTGCCCGAAGCGACACGGCCCGCCCGCACACGGCTTCACCGCGGGATGGGGATGCCCGCAGCTCAGAGCGCGGCTCCGAGCATCACCGAGAAAAGCGAGGGAGGGGGCGGGACCCACCACAGCGCTGTCACCGCTCCCAACGCTGGAAAATGCGGGAGAAAAAGGGGGCCGAGCCCCTCCGAAGGGGAGCGGGCGGCGCCCGGGCCGAGGGGCGCCCGCGGGACACGTGCCGCGCCCTCCACAGCCGACGGCCGCCCCGGGGTGAGGCCCCTCGGGCCGCCGCCCCGCTCCCTTTCTTTGCTGCCGCCGGCCGAACCGCGGCTCCGTACTCACCCGCTCACGGCTCCATCTCGCCCCGAGCCCGCCCGCCCCTGGCGGAGCCGCCGCCCGCCGACAAGGCGCTTCCCCCACAGCGGGCAGCCCGGCCTCGCCACCGCCGCCCGGCGCCTCGCAACCGCGGAAGCGCCCGCCCCGCGCCTCCCTGCCCCGCCGGCTCGGCCAATGGGAGCGGGGAGGAGCCGGTGAGCGCCACCGCCGGCGGCCAATGAGCCGCGAGCACCTGGGGAAGCTAACGGGCCCGAGGCGGGACGAGGGGGCTAGGCGGGGCTGGCGGCGCCTGCCTGACGGGGCGAGCAGCCAATCGGGAGGCGGGATGATGTCATGGGGGCGGGGCGTGCCCGGGAGGTGGAGGCGACGAGGGGTGGGTGCTCGCCCTTAAAGGGCCAGCGCTGATTTTTCACTCGCGGTGGGAGTGTCTGTTTTTTGGTTGGGTTTTTTTTTTTGTTTGTTTGCTTGCTTGTTTGTTTTCTCATGAAAGCTTTATGAGCTTCCCGAGGATGAGGGTCGGTCAGGTCCCGACGCCCCCATACCGGTGGTGGTGAGGGGACAGGCGTTGTGTGTCCGGCCTGTGACCTCTAGTGGCTGAAAACACTGGGCTCACCTCTGAATTTGTGAAATAATTAATGGTGTCTGAAGGAGGAGGCAGCGGCCTGTCTGTGTCCTGTAGCCAAAGAGCCGGAGGACGTGATACAACCGCAAAGCAATGTGCATGAAGTAGTTAGGAAAAAATGCTCGTGCCACATCGAACATACAAAGCTGACAGCGCAGAGCCCCGTGCCACGGGAGCGCCAGGGGAACCTCTGGCCCTATGGTGCACACATAAATCTCAGCTGTAGCACAGTTCTCCTTCCTGACAGGGTTATCCCTGCTGAGGTGGGTTGGTGAAAGGAGGCACAGCGATAGCGTGACGTGTTCCCGTGGATGATGGCATTTCTGGGAGTTTTGGGTTTAATGACAAGTCAGGAATATTTACCTTCCTTTGCTAAGAATAGCACTTGAGGGATCTGAGAGAAGTGCCCCTAGCAGATGGTTGTGCTGTGAGCCAGCAGCGGCCGTGTGCTCGCTGCTGGGACGAGGGACAGAGCTGGAAGCAAATACAACTGGTGGGTTGGGATAGAAGCTGTTTGCTAAGACAGAAGAGGAGAATGTCAACAAAAAAGCAATAACAACAGTAACTATATATTTATCTATCTGCGGCGCAATTACTTGCCACCCACCGCAGAAACCCAGCAACAACACAACTGCCCACCCACCAATGAGCAGTCACTCAGCAACCATCAGTGTGCCTTCAACACTGGTACAGCAAAGCAGGGCACAGATGAGAACGTGTGGATGTCTTTCTGGGGATGGAAGAGGTTTGCATTGCTGGTTTTACCAACTACAGTGTGCTGCTTGCTCCTGAAGTCATTTCCTTAGGCAACTTGCTAATAGATCTGTTTGCACAGAGAGGAGTGCCTTAGAGCACCCACAGAGCCCGATGGCAGAGCTCATGGCAAGACCAGTATTTCCAATGCACAGCAGGCCACGTCCTCCTTCACATAGAGGAACTTTTAAGAGATGAAGATCTTTGCCTTCATTTCCACGATGAGGCTTCATTGCTTTGCTAACATCTCTACTGATTTATGTTTACAGACCTCAGTAAATATACAGTGGAAAAAATAACCAGAATGAAATGTGCTTGCCCATAAAAGCTTACTGTTTACAGCAGGAATAATCGGAACTGAAGAACACATATTACAGATAAGCTGTATTTCGTTTTAGTTCTAAGGGCCTGATTGCTATTTTCAGTAAATTTCCATTTCCTTAAGACTTACAAAGAATGAACTAAACTCATATATTGTGAACATATGTTTTAGAAAAGCCTGTAGTATTTGTTAGAGAAGCGACTGAAATATGTTAAATCAATCTTCCATTTTATTTATTTCAAGTAAGGGTTTATATTCATCAAATGAAACACAGTGAGGTATAACAGAGCACAGCAGAATTCAATCTAATTATTCCAGGTGCAATTCTGAACTCAATTGCGTAATTACAAAATCAAGTTAGTTTTGGGTGCCTGCATCAAGCAGCTGAGCTTTGGAGCCTTGCATAGAAATGCTTTGATTTTCCAGACCTGATATCTTAATGTAAAAGTTGTCAGTGATAACTCAGTTTTGCATTTGGGTTTCATTTCTCTTTAAAGAAAAGTACAATGAGTAGGGAAAAACTACCAAAAGAGAACAAAGCTAGAAGGTATCCTTAAGAGTGTTTCTAAGGATGAAGTTCTTAAAATGGCTCAACATTAAGCTTAACCTTAACAGCTGAATGGCTTTTAGCCACCTAAAGATGACTGTGCTTAAAACCATAAGCTATTAAAGAAACCCTAATGACCCAGCAACTCAGAACTTGCCTAATAATGTTTGTCTTGCCTTTTGTTGGTGGTCAAATGGAATGAGAAAGAACCTGGTGTACACAGCTGGCTGCTCCAGCTCAATATGTATAAATATATTCATATTTGCAAATGAGTTCTGCTAACTTGATTTCTGACTAGCTATACGCATCTTAGTCTAGCATTTCCCAGGTTTTCCAGTGGTTTGCATGGGGCACAGCAGCAGATGCTCATGTGGGGCGTGCGTAGGGGCTTTCCAGAGCACTGAAGAAACCCCTCCCAAAGGCACTTGGACAAGCAGAAGGATTGCCAGCCCTGGGCTCCAGCAGATCCAACACATGGGCTACAGTGGTCAGGTTCCTGCAGGACAACAATGTGGGCTGTAAGGGAAACCACTTCTGTGGGGTCTCTTCCCCCATCAGCTCCAGTGAGACGTACAGGGAGTTTCTGCTGGATTCTAGAATTATAAAACATTCTGAGTTGGAATCACCAAGTCTGACTTCCAGCTCCATATAGGACCACCCAAAATTAAAACTCTATGTCTGAGAGCATTGTCAAAATGCTTTTTGAACTCCAGTGAGTTTGATGCCCTCACCACTGCCCTAGGGAAATAATGGGTCATAATTGCCTCCGTGAAGGCTGGATGAGCTCTTCTGCCAGGCAGCATACTACAGTCACTAGGCACTGAAACCCAGCAGACCTCTGCATGGCTTCAAACCAAAGCCTGCAGATCCTACATTTCCCTCCCTGGCTGAAGGGGCAGAGGTTGATGAGGAGGGTGCGCCTTAAGGGATGGGCAGGAAGAGCAGGGTGCAGAAAGCAGATATTGAAGTTCAGGTATGTGGATTTGACTGCAGATGAGGAGGAGTGGGCCGTGGAGGCATAAGGTTTGGCTCCTAATGGAGAGCAGTATCCTGCTGTGTTGTTTGCCCTACTGTGTGTTGTAAAACTAGGAGTGGATGGTATGTTCTTAGTCTTGTTTAATCACGCTCTGACAAGCAAGAATAAGAAGCAACTGGAGGAAATGTCTGACACAGTTTCTTACCTTCAGAGAGGCCAGACACTTGCACACTTTTAACAATCATATTCTTTACATGGTTTCGTTCTTATTTCCCATGTCATGTGAATTAATTCCTGATTGCTGTCCAGTAATTCCTGTGGTACAAATGTATCTTGAGAAAGGAGCTGAGAGAAGCCATAAACCTCTTAGAGAAATAGTTCAATGGCCATGTTTAAAGCATTAGAAACAGTATTTTTTTTTTCCTATCTTAGTAAGGATTTTCTGTTTTGAATTGGTCATCTGTTTTTGTTTGGTAAACAACAATGTATTTCTGTTATAGTAAGATTTCCTGGGCAAGGGATCTTCCTTCCTATCTCTACTTTTCAAGAAAAGAGGATTTGGTGTGATCAAATGCTCTGAGAAATAGTAACGTAGAAAATGGAGGGCAAAAGCCCTTGAAATGTTTGAAGAAGGTCTTTTTCCTCTTGGCAATACCAAGCACAGGAATTTCCAATTAAAAATTTGATTGTGAAACTGGTTAATGCATGTGAAAAGTATGTGAACTGGTATCAGAGTTTAGGCGTAATAATTACAGTATCTTCTGTTGACCAATACATAAATTATTAACTTAAGGCTGCGGCTTTCAAGCTGCGCTCCATATGGGTGGAAAATTCTTTACCTTAGTAAACAATACTGTTCATGAACTCATGGTGTCGAAAGCACAGTGGTGAGGATGTGCTGAGGTTCTTGATTAAAAAAATGTTGAAGGTTGGTCGTAATCTTTTGAGCTGAAAGGACTGGGACACCAATTTAAGTTTTGGGGTTGTTGTAGTATTATATTGCTTCCCATAGATGGAGCCAACTCACAATGTCAAGCTGCATATGACTCACTGGCAATGAATGTGGCTTCCCCAAACCACTGATAACTCTAGGAGGAGAGTTTACTAGCCCCATTCCTCCAGACGGACTCCCTAATTCTGTTTCATGGCCTCCAGAGTGTGTTCTCACAGTGCAGTGGCAGTAGGCAATGACTCAAGAAATCACTAATCCAACACTGACCTTCCTATACAACTTGAGGCAAAATATTCTTCAGATGTTATAAATAATACCTTCCTAACCACACATTATATGAAAATCTGAACTGTCGGTCTATTCTGCAGCAAATTGAATAAATAAATCATTAGAAGAGGACTTACAAAACGTTTTTCTCACAGAATCATCTAGGATGGGAAGGACCTTGAAGATCAAGTCTGATCATCAACCTGACCGACCAAGTCCCATTACGAGCCCATCTCGGTGCCATGTCTGCACACCTCTTGAATACCTCTAGGGACTGGGATTCTGTCACTTCCCTGTACAGCCCCTTCCAATGCTTGCATACCCTCTCTTTGAAGAAATTCATACTAATGTTCAATTAGAATGTTCTCTGGCACAAGTTGAGACTGTTTCCCAGCATCCTTATTTTAGAGGCTTCTTCCCTGAACTGCTGTGTTGTAATCTTGGGCAAAGCTTTGGCCTACCAGGTCTGATGAAACTGGCCTTCCACTGTAAAATGTTTGGGATCTGCAGATGCAATGCAATGGCTTGAGGTAGAAAGCAAGGGTTTAGAGGAAGAGAGAGGAGAACATTATAGTCTCTCTCACCTCTGAAATGATAGCTAAATTACAACAAAAAACTCTGTAGGAAGATAGACACATCTATCAGCCAAAGAAGGGTAAGAGCACTACAGGGTAAGGAGGGAACATTTACAGCCTTTGGAAGTAATAAGTCAGAGCTAAACTCCTGGCTGCAAATCAAAGTTCTTTGCTTATTTCAGGAGCCAAAGAGGACATCTCACATCTGTTCCCAGAACAGCACAAAGCAACTCTTGTCCGAGTAATGGGCAAGAGTAAATATTTCCACACTGGTTTTACTCACCTGGCAGAAGGTTTTCTTGTATTGGACTTGAGGCAAAATTATAGATGGAGTGCCCTTTTTCTAGACTTGTAATGGATAAACAAAAGAGATGTTTTCTCAAAGTGCTTTTCTCAAAAGGTCACAAAATTGGAACACTGAGATTATGTGTTGGTATTATCCCAGTGCTTCAGATACATGAATATATGATTGCCTGGAGAAGAGGTCTGTGTCTAGTTTTATATCACTGTGGTTTTATTCCTACAAATGGTCACTGAATGGTCAATGGTCACGAAATAGTTTATGGTCAGTGGTCAGTCCAGTAATTTATCCATTTCTCAGGGGCATGTGAATGCATCAAGAGCTTGTGAAAAGAAGCTGAGGGAGCTGGGGAGGGGGTTCTGGTACTGGAGCGGTCTTCTGGATGGAGCCTTCTCTGAGTAGGCTTTGTTAAGATAATATTCAGCCTCCCAGCCTAAATAACAGGATTTACAGTTTTGATGACATACATTTCAAAATACATATTAAAAGCAGTGGAGGGGAAAGCTCTGAAGGGAAATCAGAATATTCTTATTTATGTCAGGGAAAAAAGAGAAGATCAAGTGCTAACGCTATCTGGAGAAGGCAGCCTCATGTAGGCCTGTTTTTCCTATATGGAAAAACAAAACCAGAGGGAGCATCCAGGAAAAAGTAGAAAATAATAAAGACTATGAAGGCACTGTATCAGCTGCTGCTAACTCCCATCCTGCATGAAGACTCAGCAAACCCGAAAGGTGACAGATTGCAAAATGGGTAACAGGAGATGTATTTATTGCAGAATAATGTTATGTGTGTACAGGAAACGTGTTTATGACAGAGTAATATTACTTGTGAGAGTTTTGCAGATCATCACTGAGAACAAGAGTTAGATTAAACTTAAGTCAGATTAGAGTGAAAAAAAAAAAAGGCTAATTAGAGGCTCTTGCTTTTATTATCTCTTTCATATTTGAGGTATAGAATTCCACTAGCTTCAGGGTGTGCAGCAACCTCAGAAAGCCCTTGGCTGGAAGTAGCTTCTTGTGTGAGAAAATTATCCCATTCTTCTCTTGAACTTTTCTGGGTGTGATCTGCTGCTGCTGCTTTCTGTCATAGATGAGACAGCAGCCTGCAGGGATGTTTATTTCTGTGAGTTTCTGTTTCTGCTGAGGCACCATAGTAAAGGTACAAGCTGGAATTTGAGACTGTGTTCAAGCTACATTGATAGGCAGAAAAACAGTGTGATGAACACAGATAGGGGTATTCTGACCAAGGTGTTTTTTTCCAGCACATTGGCTCCCCAAGCCTTGGAGGTCAGCACTTCCCAGCACCCCAGTTCTCACTTCCATATCCGTAGGCAGATATTATGCCACTCTTCACCAATCTTCTCCTGAAGGTGTGGGAAGTTCTCTCTTGTTGACTTGGTCACCTGCCTCCTGTGGGCATGTCCTCACGTGGCTCCTCTTGAAGAAAGGATTGACCACAGGAGACAAGGAACAAGCCCAAGGTTTGAAGCATTTGCTCTACGGGGAGTACTCTCTATTAAGTACAAGTGCCTTGAGTCCAGAAAGGCTTCAAAATGTATTTAATTTTCACTGTCAAACCCATGCTTTAATACATCTGAGTTGCTCCAGTGTATAATTCGGTCAGATGACAGCCATGGAAAAGAACGTGATGATTATACACGAAACTTTGCATGGTATAAATGTCAGGGAAGGAGGAGTGGTTGTGATGCTGCTAGTGTGATAGCCAGGAGTACTCAAGCAAATCTGAGAAAAGGAAAATTTTGGCTTGATACAAGGAATGGAAATACAAGCTAAATTCGGCAGCCTAAAGTAAGTAACTACATAAAGCCCAAGAAGACAGACAAAACCTTTCCTCCGAGCAGTTATTTTGAAAGAAGAAAAGTACCACCTACTACCAGTTCTCCATGAGCTTCACACTTGTTGAGGTTATTTTTATGTGGGAACCACCCAGAAAATGATGGCGATGGTGGCTGCCTAGGGAGCCACAGGGGGAGGGCCAACAATAGTCACTGCTTGACTGGAATAATCCCCAGAAGGGAGAGGCCGAACACCCTCAAAAGCAATAAATATGAAGCGAACAGAAACCTGGCATGTGCAGTACATGACGCATGTAGCAGCACAGCCTTCTCCTGGGCATTGCGCGTAGAGGGCAGACATCATCGTTTGCTGTTACTAAAATAAAAAGCCTATAAAAAGTACTTCTTCCACTTATGGAGACAAATAAATTTGACAACAGTGATTTGTCTTTTTGTTGCAGAACCGATGTTATTTTTCTCTTGTTCTGTTTCTTGCTTTCCCTGGTGAGCTTTAAGTGCAGAGACAAGTGGTTGTTTGATGCGGGTGAGAGCCTCAGACAAAGGGCCTGAGACTGAGAAAACAGAAAACGTGGAGTGCTCTCCCTTCAGTGGAGCGTTCCTGGAATTTAAAGGATGTGACTGAACATATTCAGTCTGAGTGGAGCAAATGCTAAAGTGTCAGATACTACCTAGAAATAGTCTTTAAAATCTGTGCGCTGTGTTAGAAGATTGGCTGGAGATAGCCAGGGAAAAGTAGCACCAAGAGCAAAACACCCTACCCTACTTGGGAAGAGTGCTCCCAAGAGAGCTGTGCGTAGTCCAGGGGTGCTGCAAGCTTTCGGGACATCACCTCCACATGCCAAGATGAAGGAACCAAGGGCACAATGCCCTGAGCCTTTACTTAGGAGCTTATAACCTACAAAACCCACTTCAGTGTCTTAACATATTGGAGAACCTTAACGAGGAAGGATGTGGTTTCCTTTTTACTCCTGCCTTTCATAATGGGATCCAGCCCTTTTCAACTTGCTGGGTCAGCAAAGTGAGACACTGGAGCCACATGCACCTTTAGAAAGCTGCAATGTACATTTAGCTTTGTGTCAGATGTAGCAGAGCAAAAAGTCAAAGCTAACATAGGCTGTGGTATGCAATCACATTGGGTGCCTTGAGGTGGGAAAAAGAAGCCCTATGTTCTCACTGAGCTCCCACCCCTGCTGTTGCTGCTGGTGATGGCACCCATGCCTAGGTGATTAAAATTCCTGTTACATTTCTCAAATAACATCCCATTAAAAATAAAGGTTTTTTTCCATTCAGACCAACAAACTGACTTAGCAGAAGGGATAGAGCTCTGTAAATGGGTGCTGTCACTAAATGTGAGTTCATCAGGGCTGCCTAGAGATCTGTGCACCTCAGGGAGACCCATGAGCACGTGTCAGAAAGGATCAGCGAAAGATGGAGTTCCCGTGGGTGAGACAAAGAAGAGCAACAGAGGAACATAATTTAACATCCTTACTGGCAGCTCCTGGTGGTGTAAGCCTTCTACCTGCTGGCTGTAACCTCGCTCACAGCCCTGACACAGCTAGGTCTTGCCTTGTTTGACTGGGAGCATCTCCAAGAGGCCATAGCAAAATTCAATCCCCATGGGATTTATGGTTTCTCCAGAGACCATCATGCAAAGCTGAGGATGAATTGGTCCAAGACACTTGTTTGTGGAGGGGAGAGGTTCTCCTTGGGTGTCAGCTCATTCATGGCCAAAGAGCACCCCCCAGGTTCCTACGCTGTGTCCTCTTCACAGTGTTCCTGTCACTTCTCTCCCAGCCAGGCCTTTTGGTGTTTGGAGTTCTACATATTTTGTTACTCCTGTGCTGTTCGGGAAACTGCATTTGATGCATTTCCATTGGCTGGGAAACGTTAGATAGAGGAAAATGAAGTTGTGAAAACTTGACAGTGCTGCTGCTCATCAGACCACACGTGGAAAGTTTAGTTTGTAGATGGAAAATAAACCAGGTGATATCTGGTAAGCAGAATGCCATGAGATGTCTGACCACATGAATTCCTGGGACAGCTCAAAGGGAGCAACGAACTACCAGGGAAAGAGGGATGATGGTGAGATCAGCTCCCCAGGACCCAACAAAGGTGTTCCTGGAGCAGTTTTGGAGATTACTCGTATGCTAAAAGATGAAGTGGAGAGGGAGGAGCTCCAGAGGGCTGCAGTTCTCTTGCCAACACTGTGAAATGTTGCATCACACCACTGCCATTGGAGGTCCCACACAGTCATGATGAGTGTGATGGAGGAAACCTGTTGGCCTAGTCCAGATGAGAAGAGGGCTACAGGATGGTTTCATCCACACAATGACATGGGTGGCTTTGTAGAGCACCATCTGCTGGCATCCCCAGCAGCACCCAGTGATTATAGTCCTGGGACACTACAGCCTCGTGCTGGTTTGCCCACGGAGGACAGGGAGGGATTTCCAGAGAAATCTCTTCACAGTGACCTTCTCCTTTCATGCAACATAAACTCAACATCCAACCACATTGGGGAACAAAAGCAACAAAGGAGCTGGACATAGACGAGCATCATGAAAACCCTGGCTGTACACTTGTACCCAGTAGGACTTTCTCTTCACTTCCACAGATGATGAAAGCCACCACAGAACCTCAGGGGCCCTTAAGCAGGAACTGTCAGAGCCATGGATGGCTGACTGCCCTCGCCCTCAGTAATGCTTCGAGTGGGCATCTGGGCTGTGTGAAAGTCCCTTGCATTGCACAAATGAAGTGGAGGAAAATCCCTGCCTCCACATCCAGACAGGTGTGGGGAAGGACTAACAGCCAGTACTCAGCTGCTGCTCACAGCACAGGTGAGCAGAGTGTTTGGGATGAGGATTAAAGCCACCAATCACCATAGAATCTGTGAATCACAGAGTCACAGAATGGCTTGAGTTGGAACAGACCTTAGAGCCTACCCAGTCCCACCCCGTGCCGTGGGCAGGCTACCACCCACCAGCTCAGCTGCCCAGGGCCCCATCCAACCTGGCCTTGAACACACAGCTTCTCTGGGCAGCTGTGCCAGCACCTCACACCCACTGAATAAAGCCTGTCCAGGTCCTTTTGAATGGCATCCCTTCCTTCTGTCAATGTCCTCCGCTTGTTTCCCTATACTGGGGTACAGCGAGCTCTGGCTCTCTCAGAAAGGGGTCCTTAAAGAGGCAGCTGCTCTGCTCCATTCCTTTGTCCCTCAGGATGGCTTCCCAGGAGATCTCATTCAATAATTCTTTAAACAACTGGAATTTCGCTCTTCAGAGGTTCCCTACTGAACACCAGGAGACAATTTTTCACCTTGTAGGTGATGAACCGCTGCCATAAGTGACCTGAGGCTAAGGGGTATCCTCCTTGGAGATCTTCAAACCCCACCTGTATGTGACCCTGGGCACCCTGCTCTGGGTGCTCAGGGATTGGACAAGATGGACGCAGAGGGCCCTGCCCACTTCAATTCCTTGAGGTTCTGTGATAGTTACGTTTATATTCTGTTTATTGGAACCCTCTCTATCCACTTGAAGGGATAAAAGAACAAAAACAAACAAACAAAACTTCAAAAGAAGGAAACAAATCCCCCAATCATCCAAACAAAATGAGGCACAGTGTAGATAGTTAAGTTTCGCTGCTCTTGATACTCATGTAGTGGGTCTATCTCAATATAACACAACAATTTTATCTACCATTCAAACAAAGGGACCATTATAAAAGCAATTAGTAATTCTTGTGTAGCAGAATTGTTTCTGTGAAAGCAAGATTGGGAGCTTCTCCTCATGTAGCTACTTCAAGGTAATTCTCCTTTGAGAAAGTATTGGGCAACCTCTTAATTAGCTGGAAAGACTGTGTGACCTGTGGCCAGATTTGGATTCTGAATGACTACCTTACACTGGAAAGAGAGAGATGTGACATGACACAGGATTACATGTGTGTGGTGCTGGTGTTTTCAGCCGCTGAGAACATTTGGCACCGCAGGGGCATACCGTGAAAAAGGAGCCTGGAATTGTTTCTGGGAATGGCATAAAGGGAAGAGTCAGGGGTAGAACTGGAGCAGGAACATCGGATATTTACGCAAATTCCACCTGGGTATAAACTCCGTTCTAATGCTTTGTCCTAATCAAAAAATGGCACAGAATTAGCAAGCACCTTAGCACTGCAATTCCAAGCACTCTGGAGATGTGAGCCACGTGGTCAGAAATGAATGGTGGTGAAGTTAACACGGTGCTGCTCTTGAGCAGTTTTCCACACAGAAAAAGACAGCAGAGTTGGTAACTGCAGACACATTGGTGCCCAAAAGAAGCTGCTCACTGGGGAAGGGTGGAAGTGCCAAGTAGCCTTACCCAGCAGATGAGAATCAGGAGATGCTTTCTGGAGCTCCTGCAGAAATAGACTGTGTGTCCCATACAAGGGAGGAGAAGTAGTTCACTGAGGATGCGTTCAGAGCAGGAAGGATAGGGAGCTGAAAGTGAGTCCCAAACATTGGCGCAATCCAAAAATGTGATTCTTTGTGCTAGTGAGATTTGAGGTCTGTGGAAAAAAACATAACTTTCAGCCATGCTGTACTCCAGTATTTGCCTGCAGTCTGTGCTGAGTTGCTTGAAAGGAGCTGTGCACCTGTTCTTGTCACAACTGATTTCCTGAGTGAATCCCTGGATCTCAGAGGTGGGCGAGAGTTTCCAGAACACAAGTTTAGCTTGGCCAGTAACTCTTGGATGGCTTTAAATGTGAGCAGTTGGCAGTTGTATGCATCAGAACCTCTCAGCCTCTTAGCACACTCTTTCCACTAAGCTGGCACCATTTCTCCATACCAACTTGCTTTGTTGTACAGCTCTGATGGCTCTTTGATATCTGGGCATTGTCTTTTAAGATACTGAAGAGAAGTAGCAGGGAGAGATAATCATTTTCTTCAGAGGATTGGCAAATGCCAATTCCAGGGTGTTCTCAATTAGGATGTTAGAGTTGCCAAAGCAAGGATTTTGTTGCCCGTTCGTAGACTTCTTTCAGGGTCACCTGAAAGGGACAGGAACTCCCCATGTGTATGCAGTGACAGTGAGAACCATCTCTTCTTTTTCATGCCATTCTCTCCTGTGGGTTCTCCAGCAGCTTTAGAAGTGACTGCTTCTACTATTCTACAGGATCAGTAGCAGTTGCGACCACGTGGAAAAGTCTGTGGTTAGGGGGAGGTGAGGGTGCTTTTTTTATGTATTTTTGCTAGGTTCTTGTTTTATCTCCAGTGCAGGTGATGGGTAAGTATTTGAGGAGAAGGTAAGGAAATCTGTAGAGCTGGCCTTATTAGTGGCGTAAGCTGTGATCTAATGGCTGCAGGAATCATGGTGACAGCTTGTTGTTTAAATGTCTAGGTAGTCTTCAACATCTGTAATGAGCATCTTTTTGGAATAATATCTGGTACCTACTGAAGAATTCCACTTCAGGTGTTCACTATCTCTCCCCACTGATCTCTTGCTTCTCCTTCTGGTATGCTGGGAGTGCTGGGCACAGTCTGGATACCCTCATGGATGTACTTGTGAGAGTGCTGTGAAGGGAGTAGAGCAACTCTCCTTGGAGGGAGGAGAGTTGCAGAGCCAGGACTGTCTGGGGATGGAGAAGGACAGGGGCAGCACACAAGCAATTGCTGGTTTTTGTGCTGCAGAAACATTTGTAAGAAGGCAAGACCAGGAGCTGGTTTCTTCAAAGTTAGTTGAGAAGTAACTGTGTTGTTCATGACTGATCTGGGAAGAGCTGTGCCAGGTGATTGCAGAAGTAACATTACTTAATCCTCCTTGTTATTGCAGTGTGTGGTTCTAAGGTACCTCATTGCTGCAACCTTATGCAGCTGTGTCTGTTTCTCCACCCCCATACTTACTTCTGATTCTCAGCTTATGGACCTCTACTACCTTCCAAGAATAAATTCACGCAGAGCTGAGCTTTTACACATTCTTCCACTGCAATAGGCTGCAGTCATATTGTTTCATTAACACAGCTGGAGGGTGCAGTTGAGAAATGCAAAAGCTTGTGTGCAGGTAGGAATTGCAAATGTACTCCTGTTGTGGGGAAGTTGCTTGGTTGCACAGTGTATTTACTCTTAGAAATGAGATCACCTCAAGGTTCATTATACTTCTTTTGTTCCAAAGATACTTAGAGAACCAAGAAGCAGGTAATAACACTAAATCGAGGTGCTTTGTGTTCTTCTGTTATTGAACATCTCACTTCTTTGGATGCTTTTGTCACGGATGCAGTAGCCAGAGCAGTTGCCAGCACCCTCACTTTTCCTTCGCAGATGGTACAGTCAATCCTTTGGGCGACAACTCTTTTTGTTTCTGCATAACTGGTCTAGAGAAACCGAGGAGAAATTATTTCCAAGAGAGTCAGATATTTATTTCATATGCAAGGGATGGCTCTGAGGCTTAGGACTGCATGGGCATGTGCACAGGGAAAGATGATGAGAAAAATCCATCAAATTAGTTTTCTCCCATCAGCATTCACAAAAGGCAGCACTCTGTAACAGCTTCACATCAGCAAGTCATCACCACTCCTCAAGGACTCTGGGAAAAGGACAGACTCCCCAAACAAGGGCAGCATAACAGAGGGGCAGCTCCTCACTCTCAAGGTCCCACCACTGAGCAGAGACAAGGGGCCCCACCACATCTGTTATCTTCCCAGACAGGCTGAGATTGCCTATCAGTCCCGCACTAAGATCCGCACGGCCACTCCAAGAATTTTTAAGTGACAACTCTCAGCAAAGAAGCCACAGGGAAGCCTGCCAAAGTGCTCGGCGTTTCTTTAATTCCACATAAACCTTATCAGAAGGAAAACAAACAAACAAAAAAAAAAAAAAAACAACCCACAAAATAAGTGCTCCATGTCTGGATGTAAGGGCACGGAAGAGATTAGCTGCTGCTAAGACTAAAAGCAGCACCCACAGCAGGGCAGCTGGGTAAGGAGCACTGAAACTGCAGCTCTCCTGGCATAAGCGGATCACTAGGGGAGCTCAGACAAATGTGGTTCTCTCCTACAAATTGGGTGCCTTTACGTCACATCAGATTGCCACCTGTGCATCATCACTTCTGGGAGACTTCCTAAAGACCTTAGTGTTGTTTTCGCAGCCAAACCCAAAAGGAAAAGCCTGGATGCACAAATTAATTCCTGCAGCTGCTTGGAAATAATTGAAGCCAAAACGTGACAAGCTGTGCTGCAAACGAAGAGTGCAGAGTAACGTGGCATCCTGCAAGAAAACATCCCTATCCAACCCATTCCAGAAAGATACACATCCTATTTTTCAGTCAGTGATCATAAAAGTGAAGGCTCTCACTGCTGATAGGGCCCCAAATACTGCTCTTCCCTCCTCCTGCAGTACCTGGGTCTATGGTGGGGGGCTGAGCAGCCCAGCACAGGCACTATAGATCCACACAGCCTTGTTTGCTTAGCAATTTGACCTGACACCCTCCACACCATGGAAGCTGGCTTTGATTTGGTCTTTGCAGCCTGCACTGTTGGAGCGTGCCCTAAAGGCAAGAGGCTTCTGCTAGGAGACACAGCAGCTGCAAGAAGCAGGGGGTTTGGTAGGCAAAGGGCTGCCTCCCCAGTGTCTAGCACAGCCTTTGGAGATGCACAATTCAGCCTTTTAGAGGGTTAAATAATTCTAAGAAAATGACTGTTTTAGATGCACTGTCTCCCCCTCTAACTCTGCTTTAAATCATATTGATTTTGAAAAATATCTAAAACATCAAACTTGCCAACACGCAAGCGATGCCCCACCCCCACAGAGAGCTCCACCACTCCCCACAACCCATACTCTCCTGCCACACACTCATCAGGTGGGAAATGCTTTCCACAAGCAATGGGAAAATGATTACGGCTACTATTTATACTGGCAAACAATGAATGTAACAACAAGGCAGGTTCAAAGATGTAAATAGCAAAAAGCACTCCTAATATCAAGGTATGTGAGTAGCTGCTAGCTTAGCAATCTCTAAACTGCCACAGATGGCGTGGGGTGAGGTACAGAAAGGATGGGACAGGGATTCAATTTACATCCCCTACACTGAGCCAAAGAAAGAAACGTTACCCATGAGAGAACTTGGCTCAGATGTTGTTGCCGTCCTTCATAACAATCCTTTCCTTCATAACATTTTTAGAGTCTGGCTTTCATTTTGAGATGAAAACACTTTATGCTCTCTAGAAGTGAAAGGACACAGTTTTTGGCAGGGACATACAGCTAGCTCCTGGGTGCGCAGGAGAAATAGTGCAGCGGCAGCAGCAATCTGAGTCTCCAGGCTTTCAGCTCAAACAGCTGCACTGTAACAGACTGCTGTCACAACGTGTGCTGTCTCCATGCCTATCTCCAGCCCCAAATACCAAAATCCCATCAATCAGGAATCGCTTGTGTCTAAAGAATGCTTGTTCTTTCAGGCTTTCCTACAAAGACAGGAGATCCTGGTCTATCCCACTGAAACCACAGAGGCTGGAAGGCAAACATTTCCCAGCTAGACAGCAAGTCAGCATCTACTTTCAACTTACAAGTAGAGCAACCAGAAAATGCTTTCTGTGCTTGCAGGAATTGCTGCCTCATGGACCAAAAAAGTCTGAGGGACACTGAGTTACCAGCGGACACAGGTTTCAGCTGAAGTGTTATCAGAAACATTTGGCATTCACATAAAGCCAGCAGCCTTCCAGCTCACCTGCAATAATTCCGAGAGCAAGAATGTCACAGACCCTTCCGCACCAAAGTGGTTTACCAAAAGCCACTCTGACAATAGAGAACTTCTTAATGAAAATAGCAAGACACATCAAATTGTCTTCCTGTGTGATCCGTCGTTTCAGTCAACAGAACATTTTGACTGCAATTCTCAGAAGTGTGATTGCTTCTTTACCATCAGCGATGTCTGCATCATCTCAGGAAATGTCCTGTCATTTAGCAAAGTACAATTCCATCTCATTGTGCTTACTCGTTCTATTTAATGTCACATGGAAATGCCATTTGGGCTGAAAAGCACCAAGCAGAGCGCAAAGTGCAGTTTTCTTGTACACTTGTGCTTCCAATCCTTTTTGAAACTAAAGTCCAATTTATTCTTGTGCAAAAGAGGGCGATATTTCTGCAGAAAGACATTCTCATTTCATGCACAGAATTGATTCAAATCCAGGTGGAGATGCCATTTCACAGTTTAACAAGAAGTCTCCTACAGCACTTCTCCCTGACTTTGTTGGTGTTTAACCATTACAGACACTCTCAGTACTTCAACTATAAGACTGTACTTCAGAAGAATCCTGCTGCAGACTTCACGTCAGACAGCAATATTTTTATGCATTTTATGGCCAAGGATGACTAAACAAAACTATGCATTAAGAACATACACGCTTGCATTAGCTGGGACAACAGTTAAGACCCTTTGGCCTTCTGGTGAGGAAAGCATCTGGGAAGGTCTGTGGAAAAACAGAGATGCCATTTCTGCGAAGTCATGCCACTGATAAAGCACAGGCTATTGCTCCACATCTGCATGAGAACATGAATTCATATTCTCCACAAGGACCCTGAAAATACAGAACCGTATCTGTTTCTGTATAGGGAGTCACTTCCATGAGGTGCTCGCCTTTTCTACTCAGTGTCTGCACTGAATATTTGCCTGTGGGTTCAGGAAGGCACTGCCTTCACTGCTGACATTCATGGGAGCTGCTCAGAAACAGCACCAGGTTTGTGGGAGAACACCCAGTCATTCTGTGCTGCAAACAGAAGAAAACTGTGTCAAAATCTTGATCTTTCTGGATTGTTTTAATGATCCACATTATGGAATAACAAATGCAGTGCGAGGAGAATCACACGAAACTGGCTGTTGACAAAAGGTAAAGACAGGGAGAATAGTTGAGGGTAATTCAAAGAAAATCAGAAAGTACAGCACTGTGAGGGAATCATTCTCACTGTGACTGTCTGCCAGTTGACAAAGTAGTTGGAATTGCATTTCAAGTTTTTGAACAAGGTCTCTGCTTTGTTTCTTAACACAGTGAGTCCACAGAAGAGCAGGGAATGGGCTATCCCCAAAGCTGTGGCAACACTTCCTACAGACTGCATTCCAAACTTCTCCAAGGAATGGATATGGCTAAAGAAGAGCAAGTGAGGACCCATTACTACCCAAGTGCAGTCTCAAAAACGGAATACTTTTTTTTCCTAGAGCCCATAACATTTGGCATAGGTTTCTTTCTCAGTGTCTGCGGGAATGCTTTAATCCCATGACTCTGAAGGTTGCTGCAGTCAGTTTCTCATATACTAGAAACATAAGAGCAGCAGTAAGGACTGTCTGCAGGAGCTTTGCTTCAAGGCCTTTGTAGAGTCCCATTAATCCAAAACGCCTAAAAAGAAAGAAAAAAAAACAGAATGATTACAAGTTAATGACAACTGGAAGGATCTTCAGTTCATTCTTGATCTCTCAAATGATGGTTACGATTAAAAGCATTTCACAGAAGAGCCCGTAAGTTAAGCATTCTGGGCAAGAAACTTGCCTCTTTTTAAAGTTACAGGTGAATCAACAGGTTTCCCTTATACCAGCTGCTGCAAAGACTTTAAGGAGAATTCAGTTTTGGACATTTCTATACTATAATATGAAAAAAACCAAAACAAAAATAAGCAGGGAGATTAAAATGTCAGACTGCAGTGGACAGGCAAAAAAGAAACAAGAGTCACATCCAGCAATATTGTCAACATTAGTAATATTCAAGTATTTTATACTGTACTAGAAAAACAAACAGAAGTCTCACCTCACTCTCTCCCGAAGAAGATACAGAACATTTTTAAGACTGCCTAGTGTTCGGTTTTCTGGGTTCAATCTATGACGTCCAAACTGGAAAAGAAAAAGCAGCACCAGCACTTTAGTGCACTAGTTCCCCAAGTTCATCAGCTGAGAATGCAGCACATGGGTAATAAAGCCTGAAGAGTCTATCCTAAAGCTCTTCGTGTAAATGTTCTAGACTTTAATAACATTCAGCAAAGGAGTGAAGCTAAAGCTCGAGTTATTCTGTTGTATCACTGAGCAAGTGAAGTTGAATGTTTTGGTTTTAAGACAGATTCCAAGAAAGCACTACACACTGCCATGCTTGCTGTCTTTCAGTTCCACATGAGAACATTTTTTAGGATCTCAAAAACTGAGCTTATGTAAATCCCACATTTCTCACAGGTCCCTTTGCTATGTGCCTTGAGAACCTGCAGCAACAGAACACAACTGGAAAACTATTTAGGTGAAATGGTTCTCACAAGCAATGACTTAGCAGCAGCAACTGACCCATGTGATCCTGAGAAACCAAGGTTAACCATTATTGTCTCTCTCTATTTCCAAATGCTAACCGGGTTCAAGCTACAGTGCCAGTCAAAGCCCATGTTACTCAGAGGCTTCTGGACACCACCAGGTTTGGGAGTTTCCTTCTCATCTCTTCTCTGCCATCGCACTGCTCTGCTGTACTGCAAAAAGAGCTCCACCAAGCAACAACAAGTTGGAAGATTTCCTGAAGGAAAGAGCCTTCTCTAACTCAGGGAACAAGGCATGAGTTGTAAAGAGAACGTCTGCACCCAGGAATGCTGTGCACACAAACAACACCGCTGTTTCTCGAGTGGGAACTTAATTTATCCACTGTTTACTGACAAAGGCATTGAAGAAACAGCTTCCCTGCATAATGAGTAACAGCAGTGCCATGTATTTTTAATGACTTGAAAGAGAGGTAGACCTACCAACAGGCAAGGCTGGGAGCTGCTCAGCACTATCAATGACACAGCTAACTGCTCATTTCATGGGAACAAGGAAGAGCACTCTGCCAGAAGGAGGAAAGCAAAGGCATAGAGAGCTCATTACAAAGTCCCCAATAAGTGTGAGAGAGTGGTAGGCTTCTAAAAGCTGAAGATTTTTAGAAGAGAAAGCCCCCTAATTCAGGTTTGAGGACAGAGCTTAACTTTCACGTGGAAGTATCCCTTGCCTCACAGGGAAAGGATGGGCTGCCACAAAGAAGCACCTTTTTCTACCACAGGCCCCTGTAACAAGCATGCATCAGCACCAGGACACCAATGGCAAGGCTGTGCTGTACCAGAAAGGTGACTCCTCACTGCTCAGGCAAGCCAGCAAAATAGTGGCTGCCTTAGGCTAGAGTGAGCAGGAGGCAGCAGTTGGTTTGTCAACAAACCATCAGCACAACTTACCAGAACCGCCCTCATTTTAAAGAATGACACTGCCACCAACAGACAGAAGGACTTTGTTCAAGAATCCAGAAGATGAACGAAGCATGGAAGCAAGAGACACAAAGCTGCAGCTACTTCTGCTGTAACCATGGAAAGGAAAGAGGGCAAAGCTGTTCTGTCGACATACACCCAAGAAACTGTAGCACTGTGCAACACCGAAGCTGAAACCCAGCACTCTGACTTTCCTGACAGTTCTCATTCATGTCAGCAGAAAAGGGATGACAAATTAAAAACAGACCATGCTCCAATCAACCCAAATAAAAGTACATTTGCTTAAATATTGCTTTTTTTTTTTTTTAATCTACCATTTCAGTAATACAAGCCTGTATTTTAACCTTAATTCCTGAGATGCGGCCAGCCTCTTAGAACAGGATAAGACACCAATGAATGCAATGGCTCTGCTGACAATCACAAACTGAGAAAGTTTCAGAAGAAATGACTTTTATCAAAACTTAATTATGACATGGATGTAACTGTGTGCACAGGAATGTGTAGGGAAGTGGAATGGAAGAGAAGCTGAGCAGACACAATGTTCACCTAAGATCTTATGAGGGTAGCAATAACCTCACAGTGAAAATGTAAATGTGTAGCAGTTCTTAAATTAAACAAAAACATAAAGGACATTTTAAAGCTCAAGGTCATCTGGAAACAAAGCAGGCTTATAGGATTTTAGTTTGCCACTTAAGACATTTTCTGTTTATAGCCAAAGAAGTAAAGCTGCAATTCTGCAGTGTCTATAAGCTGCAAGGGTACCAGCATGACACCGATGCATTATGTTGCCAATCCTGATAGCTCTTGCAGCAATTTGGAACAGCAACACCACGTTCCATCAGAACCTGTCAGTATGGCTTCAGAGAAAAGACACGCTCTCACAAATGGTCAGTTACCCTGAAACAAAGGAGAGTACTCACCCGCAGAATTGACTGTACCGTCTGCAAAGGGTAAGTGAGGGTGGTGGCAACGGCTTTGGCTACGGCACCCATGACAAAAGCATCCAAAGACGTGAGCTGTTCAATACCAAAAGAACACAAAACACCCCATCAGCCTGTTACCTGCATATCTCTGACAGTTCTGTATTATTATCTGCTTCTTGGTTCTCTGAGTATCTTTGGAATAGAAGAAGTATAATGAACCTTGAGGTTATCTCACTTCTAAGAGTCAAAACACACTCCAACCAAGCATCTTCCCCACAACAGGTGTACATTTGCAATTCCTACCTACTCACAAGCTTTTGTATTTCTCACCTGCTCACTCCAGCTAGGTTGTGGAAAGACCATGAAGATCAAGCCATATAACTGAATCAAACTTGGGAAGTAACATATGGGATAGTAGCATTAAACACGCCCTAAATTCACAACCAGTTCAGGCTTCACAACGTTCAAACTAACACATCCACAAGATGCTCTTGAGGTGAGGTGATGGACTGAATGTCTCTTAGAATACAATTCAATAATCCTGAGAGAACCACAATGTCACCAGGCAGAATTATAGCCCTGACAACAAAGGCTAAACACCATCCCCCCAGTAGTTAAGAACACCTGCTAGAAGTCCATCCTCACCTCCAAAGCCCAACATGTGCCAGATGCACCAGATATCCTGTAATCAGTGTAAGTGATAAAGCACTTCAGTGGAAGAAAGCGTAAAAACTCATACCTGTGAAAATTTATTACTGAAATTTAGTTGAGGGCCATACCAAAAGATGCTCCAAACTGTAACAGTAGGTTGGTTCCAATCAGAAACATAGGCAACCAACATATTTAATTTACTTGAGGAAGGGTTGCAGGGTAAGAATAACTACCTGTTTCTCAAACAGATACATTAGAATTGAAATGCCTAACTTAGATCAAGAGCGGCAAACAAATCTAAACAGATGTGGACACGTGGTGCAGCTTTACTTTACAGAAAGAGGAATTTGTTGTAGTAATAACTTCCTTAGGAAAAGAAAGATTGACAGCCCGTTTGGCATCACAACCACAAGTCTTCATAAAAAACAATTCACTAACTTTAAAATACAACAACAGAAGCAGAAAAAAGAAAAAAGAAGGCAAAAAACTCCACACCTCCAAAACAAAAAGAAACAGAACCAAACCTACATCTCTTCAAAGAACCTGTCTCTTAACAGAGAACATCCATCTCCCAGTCTCAAAATGTTCTTACTTGTGCCTGCTTTTTTAAAAGCTTTCTTTTAAAGCCTTCATAGAACATGAACTGTATGGCAGGATTGAAGACCAGCAGCAAGGAGGGGAAAGTTCCATTCCATAACGCTAAGGCTCCTTCATCTCGTATTATCTGATGGAAGGCATCTAAGAAACAAGGTATAAAAGAGACCATTATGAGTATGAACACAACTTTCTGACAGAAAAAGAAGAGCGAGGTTGTATTTAAAGGCTGAAGCTCTGATTTTGCAGAAGTCCTCAACACTCATCTCTACGTCATTTTTTATCCTCTATTCTAAATGGGAAGTTAATGGAAGAACAGTGACAGAGGAGGCACTTCCTCACACCATTATTACTGTGAGTAAAGCTTGCCAGCCATGCAGGTGCCCTGATCTTTTCAGTTCAAGCTGAGAATTAAAGTTAATTTTCTAAACCCTCTTCAAAATGACCTTCCTCTTTCCTTACAGAGCAAGGCAGCCTGAAGGCAACGGTGGGTTAGAGATTGCAGTGAGTAAAATGTATATTTGCAAGTGGTCTATCCAGAGGTAAACCTCCCAGCTAGCACATGGCTGGGCTCACTGCTCCTCCTGGATTTGAAAGCTGTCATGTGCCTTTGCAAAAAGCCTTGGGGTCACATGCATGCAGACCACAAACTCTCAGTTACCATCAGAGGTGGCACAGTCCAGGTTCCCGTCAAACTGCATGACTGCAGAGTGATAGGGGAGTACAGAGATTCCAGAAGGAAGAGATCTGTTGTATGAATAAGAGTCTTTGATCTTCAGAGTCCTTGCAATGGGATTTCATGGAAGGAGCTCCTCCACGTTTGAGGACAACAAATGCTTACCTATTATGCCTTTATAATTGGTCGGTACAATGTCTTCGTTTCTAAATTTTGCTCCCTGCAGCTTCAGCCGTGTGTTCACAACCCAAAGAGGAGTGGTCAGGAGTACATTCACGACACCTAATGCAAGCAAAACAATGAAATCAGCGAGGATCAGAAGATCCCAAAGGCATCCAACCCTCTTTGCTTACCAGAAAAGAGACCCCACATTGCCAAATGAATGAGAACAAGAAAACCTTACCTTTTAGACAAGTGAAGCACGCTCAAGGTGCAAAATACAGGATTCTTAAGAGCAGCTAGGGATTGCACACAAAACCAAACACAACAGTAAAGCAGAGAAGATGAGAATCAGAAATAAGTATGGGGGGGGTGGAGAAACAGACACAGCTGCATAAGGTTGCAGCAATGAGGTACCTTAGAACCACACACTGCAATAACAAGGAGGATTAAGTAATGTTACTTCTGCAATCACCTGGCACAGCTCTTCCCAGATCAGTCATGAACAACACAGTTACTTCTCAACTAACTTTGAAGAAACCGGCTCCTGGTCTTGCCTTCTTACAAATGTTTCTGCAGCACAAAAACCAGCAATTGCTTGTGTGCTGCCCCTGTCCTTCTCCATCCCCAGACAGTCCTGGCTCTGCAACTCTCCTCCCTCCAAGGAGAGTTGCTCTACTCCCTTCACAGCACTCTCACAAGTACATCCATGAGGGTATCCAGACTGTGCCCAGCACTCCCAGCATACCAGAAGGAGAAGCAAGTGATCAGTGGGGAGAGATGGTGAACACCTGAAGTGGAATTCTTCAGTAGGTACCAGATATTATTCCAAAAAGATGCTCATTACAGATGTTGAAGACTACCTAGACATTTAAACAACAAGCTGTCACCATGATTCCTGCAGCCATTAGATCACAGCTTACCCCACTAATAAGGCCAGCTCTACAGATTTCCTTACCTTCCCCTCAAATACTTACCCATCACCTGCACTGGAGATAAAACAAGAACCTAGCAAAAATACATAAAAAAAGCACCCTCCCCTCCCCCTAACCACAGACTTCTCCATGTGGTCACAACAGCTACTGATCCTGTAGAATAGTAGAAGCAGTCATTTCTACAGCTGCTGGAGAACCCACAGGAGAGGATGGGATGAAAAAGAAGAGATGGTTCTCACTGTCACTGCATACACATGGGGAGTTCCTGTCCCTTTCAAGTGACCCTGAAAGAAGTCTACGAACTGGCAACCAAATCCTTGCTTTGGCAACATCCTAATTGAGAACACCCTAGAACTGGCATTTGCCTTCCTCTGAAGAAAACTATTCTCTCTCCCTGCTACTTCTCTTCAATATCGTAAAAGACAATGACTAGATATCAAATGCACCACACACAAATAGAATACTAGACCACAACAGCACGGTGCTTTCTGCCAGCATTCCCAACATGAGCAAATTACGCATGCTTACAAATGTGGAGAGGAGGGCATGGAAGAGCCACCACAGCCATGCAACAAAGCAAGTTGGTACATAGAGACAGGCACGGAGTGAGACCTCTGGTGGACTTGATAAAGAAAAATGTTAAATAGTTAAAAATCTCAGTTTCATCAGAGATTTATTTTCAGTACATTCCCTTACCTGCAACAACCCCTAGAACCAAGTCCTTGCCAGTGGTTGAATGCTGCCCTTTGACCCAGATAGATTTGAGACTATTAAAGGTATAAAAGTAAACAAAATTGGAGCAGCAAAGGCTGGAGATAACAGGGAACCATCCTCGATATGGTGCCAGCCTAGTGGAAAGAACACAAGTTAAGGTAAGGAAGAAGTCACAGTAAGGACCAGCAAAATATTCATTTGGGCAGGCGGATTTAACACATTGAAGGCCCCAGAGGTACAAGACTGTATTCTACAAACAATACTAACCAGACATATCTTTAGTGTTAATGGCCACAAACCAGTCTGAACTTTCAAGTTCAAGGTAGGAGGAAGTTCTAATAAACTCCTTGCAGTAAAGTTCAGAGCAAATCAGTCAGGTAAAAGTGAGAAAAAAAACATTATCTGCTTAAAATTAGCCATACCAATCACAGATGAAAAGCTGAATCAGTGTTATATTACATCTAGAGGAGAAAAGGATTCTCAAAAAACACACTATGAGACAAGCCAAACAGAAGCTATGGTCAACAAAGTGCCTATGATCTCACATCACTCAGTTAGGTTATACGTCGGTTTAGTTTTAGGCTCTGTGTGATTCCAGACTTCATTAAAACCACTATAGTTCATGCACTCCTCAGCCAGGTCTTCTAAGGACCTCTGCAGGGAACACTGTTCCCCTCATGCGTGAATCACTGATGTCTCCTTCACAGGAAATATAGGATGCCTGTTTTTGCAGTCGCTCCATTTCAGTTAATGATTTGTTGTCGTGTTTAACTGAGGCTGACTTGTCACACTCATCAGAACAATACGGTGTAGAAATGTGAACAAAGGAGCACGCTAACAGACTGAGAGGTTCTGATGCATACAACTGCCAACTGCTCACATTCAAAGCCATCCAAGAGTTACTGGCCAAGCTAAACTTGTCTTCTGGAAACTCTTGCCCACCTTCAAGATCCAGGGACCTGCTCAGGAAATCAGTTGTGACAAGAACAGGCACACAGCTCCTTTCAAGCAACTCAGCACAGACTGCAGGCAAATACTGGAGTACAGCATGGCTGAAAGTTATGTTTTTTTCCACAGACCTCAAATCTCACTAGCACAAAGAATCACTTGTTTCCTTCCACTTCTTATCAGAAGAAACTTCCACCTGGTAAATATGTCTCAATTCTCTTGCTCAAAGTGGCTCAGCTGTCCAAGAGTTTCATCTGTGCTAGGAGAAATGGACACACCCAAGAATTTGGGCAGACAAAGCTGGTTTATCAGGTACGTGCAGGTTTGTGCACAACCATACCTTCATTTCTAAAGGGGCACAGCCACCTCGCTCATGGAAGCACAGTTACATGGCTAAACAGCTCGACTGCATAACGTACTCAAGAAAGTTAATCCAATTAACTGAAGGTGAACGCATGCAGCTTCTGCCACTCATCTCACTGAGACATGGGGACATTTCCTTTCAAAGCAGAAATCCGCGTCCACGGAGATTGGGGATAACTCTTCCACTTGCAAAGCAAACTCAAACCAAGTTTTAGAGCTTGCCTACACGAGGACAAGGGGAAAATTAGAATCTACTCACAGGCCTTCTTCTTTGATGATTTCCAATAAGACTGCTGGTGTTGTCTTAGACTTCCGCTTCTCATCAACTGGGAAACAGAAGAATCACGTTTCTAGATTGCGCCAATGTTTGGGACTCACTTTCAGCTTCCTATCCTTCCTGCTCTGAACACATCCACAGTGAACTACTTCTCCTCCCTTGTATGGGACACACCGTCTATTTCTGCAGGAGCTCCAGAAAGCATCTCCCGATTCTCATCTGCTGGCTAAGGCTACTTGGCACTTCCACCCTTCCCCAGTGAGCAGCTTCTTTTGGGCACCAATGTGTCTGCAGTTACCAACTCCGCTGTCTTTTTCTGTGTGGAAAACTGCTCAAGAGCAGCACCGTGTTAACTTCACCACCGTTCATTTCTGACCACGTGGCTCACATCTCCAGAGTGCTTGGAATTGCAGTGCTAAGGTGCTTGCTAATTCTGTGCCATTTTTTGATTAGGACAGAGCATTAGAACGGAGTTTATACCCAGGTGGAATTTGCGTAAATATCCGACGTTCCTGCTCCAGTTCTCCCCCTGACTCTTCCCTTTATGCCATTCCCAGAAACGATTCCAGGCTCCTTTTTCACAGTATGCCCCTGAGGTGCCAAATGTTCTCAGCGGCTGAAAACACCAGCACCACACACATGTAATCCTGTGTCATGTCACATCTCTTCAGTATAAGATACCCATTTAGAAGCCAAATCTGGCCACAGATCACACAGTCTTTCCATCTAATTAAAAGATTGCCCAATACTTTCTCAAAGGAGAATTACCTTCACCTGGCAACACAGTGTTAGCAATTAAAAGGTATTGCACAAGTGAGATTCTTCTTCATGCAAGACAGGCCCCCCTGCAACAACTCTTACAAAACTGCACGGCAAGAAAACACAAATGCCACTGTACAAAGAAAACTGAGTTTGATACTTACCCTGAAGCCTCAGCCTAGCTGTATCCAAAGGAAAAAATACAGTCATTGCAGTCATACTGCCCTGAAAATAAATAAATGGAAAAATAAATAGGCTACACAGTACATCAACTGCTTGAACAGATACCTGACAAACTCCCTGTTAGCCTTTTCCTTCTCACCCAGAAACTGGCATACTATGTTTGAAGAAAGGATAAATGCCGTATGAAAGAATATTATAGATCAAATGGGTTTTGCTTCCATGCTTAGAAGTGACTTTTTTTTTTCCCCCCACTTACAAATTATTAGATCAAGCTAGAGCTAAAACCATTCAAGGCATTCTGTTCAAAGAGAAAAGTGTCCAAGTCTGCATGCAGAGGAGAAAAATGTACCACTAGCTTTCTCTAACTATTACTAGCCAATGTCTCCTTTTTCTGGCAAAGAATGATGAGCAATTGCTGTTCTAAAGGACCACTATTCTTAACAAAATAAAGAATGTAAAAACATAGAAAAACCTCTTGCTCATTAAAAAAAAAAAAAAAAAATATATATATATATATATATATATATACACACACACACACACACACATATACACACGTGTTCTTTTCAGGACTTCCATCTTGCACTGTACTAAATCCCAGCTTAGGAAATTAAGCCCCACCTACCAAGTACATCTGCGTTAATATAATCACACAGCTTTTGAGAAAGTATCTAACTTAAAAAGAATCTGGCCTGGTGTAAACTTGTATTTAATATTTTCATAGGCTGTTAACATTAGATGGCTGCTAAAGCCACCAGACTTTTATTAGCAGCCACACAGCTACTACTGAGTGGTGGGAAGGTTGCAAGGTTGAGTCCAGCAGCTGCAGGAGCCTTCCCCTGCTCCTGCCTACCCTCATTCCCAGCACCCACCTGCTCAGCATTACCAGTGGGGGCACCTGGTGCACATTCAATTTATCCCACAGCAAGATTTAGCCTGAATCCCACTCTCAGGGCAATCCTTCCCATAGCAATGTTAACATTCACACTCAAGCAAGAAAATAGAAATGGGGAAATAGTTGTGAAAGGTTTGGGTTGAAACTGACAGGACAAATAGGTAGACACAAGGTACAGGTTCCTTTAAACCAGCTTAAATCATACAAGAATCTATGTCTCAAAAGAAAGCCATGAGCTAACTCAGCTGATTAAAAGCTTACAGCCAACAAAAAATAATTTGTACTCTCTCTCCATCCTATAGCTAAACTGATGAGAAGCAGCTAAGAGAAGCAGTGTTACTTTTCTCATGGGCTTGTAAACGGAACAACTCAATGGCACGGTCTGAACAGTGCCAGAAGTACCATGTGGTGGCAACAGGAAAGTAGGCAGAGATGAGCAGAACCAGCCCCTTTCCCAGCAACAAAACTGCTCTCAGGATCAGTCACGACACCAGCAGGAGAAAGAAACTCACTATTGTGTGCAGGTAGGTGCAATGCAGAGTACGACCCCATGCTGCTGGAAGGGGGACATTCCACTGTCAGCTTTTACACCACCTTCCAGTCAGTACTAAAGCTCAGCACTTTGCCAACTCAAGTCAAGCTATCACTGAGCAATCTCTAGAACAGGTACAAACTAGCTTAAGCAATTCCAGCTGGTGGTAAACAGTGCTCCCCTATCACCTCCATTCTGGGGATGTAACTACTTGGGCAGCTACACAGTGATGCAGAAGGCAAGGAAGGTTATCTGACTGAAGCAGAACTTTTCCCACTAGGGAAAAAAGTTTTTCATCAGGATCAGCTCCCTGGTCAGCATCACCACAGTGCTGCCAGCAGCTGGCAGGAACCACGGGGTGTCCATAAGCAGCCTGAAGTGACTCTGCTACCAGAGAGAGGTCTGCATGACCAACACCTACAGCCTGCTGGTTTTCAGATGTAAATAAATAAGTAAATGCTGACAGTCAATATTCAGAGTAGCTTAATTACTGCCATGATACTTCTAATAAAGCTGACATTCCCATTGCTTTTAGAATAAGGTCACCCTACAGCTATATGTAGATTAAAAAAAAAAAAACAACACAAAAACTCCTATAATATAGTCAGCCTTTTTTTTTTTTTTTCTTTTCCCCCACTCACAATACTATTAAATTAATTAGTATCAGACTTGATTTGGTAGTCTAGAGCGTAAGTCATTGAATCGGAAGAAGAAGAGAAGCGATGATGTTGTGATCAGACAAGTTACTCTGATTCATCACTTCAGCACAGTTCACAGGTTGCATTTTTATGGAATCATAAGGTCTTTCAAGTTGGGAGGGACTTCTAAAGGTCATCCAACTTTCCTGCAATGGACAGGGACACCCACAGCTCCATCAGGTGCTCAGAGCCCCTCCAGCCTGACCTTGGGTGCCTCTGGGGATGGGGCATCCACAGCCTCCCTGGGCAACTGAGGTTTTTTCCTTGTAACCAACCTAAAATCTCCCCTCTTTAAGTGTGAAACCATTTCCACTTGTGCTGTCACCACAGACCCTGTTACAAAGTCAGTCCCCTTCTTTTCTGCATCTCCCCTTTAGATACTGAAGGGCTGCTATCAGGTCACCTCAGAGCCTTCTCTCCTCCATGCCTAACAGCCCCATTCCTCATCAGCCTTACAATAATTCTAGCAGATGCTGAGAAAACGCTCCAACTGCGCACCTGCACAAGAGATCCTGACAGAATTCATGTATTTCTGCAGCAAACAAATCTATAACCAGATTAATACATATTTACTGTAACAAAATAAGAAAAAATAAAAGCATGGTGAAGCACGAGAGGGAATTTCCACCAGCAGGGCGCTGAGGTGCCATTCAATCGGGCTTTAAGTTCGTACATGGATTTATGGCTCCGGCTCGCACCAGAAGCCGCGATGAGGGGCACACCCTACTTATCCTGGTCTGCACACACAGGTGTGAGGCGGACAGGGAGAGGCAGGAAGCGCTGCCGCGCTCTGCGGGAGCCGAAGGAAAGCGCGCAGTATTCCAGCAGTGAGCTCACGCGAGGGGGCTCCCGCTCTCACAGCGGGAAACAAAACCCTCTCACGGCCAAACCCAGCACCGCGTCTCGCACATCCCGCCGCGCAGCTCCCCCGCCCCGCCCGCTCACCACGGCGCCGGACACGGCGTGCACGAGGCTCTCGTAGGAGACGACGGAGGACATGGCCGCGGCTCTGGAGGGCTCCGGCTGTGAGGCGGTGGCGGCCCGGAGCTCCAGCTTATCGACCGTCGCCCCCACGCGCGCCATTGCGCCCGCCCTCCCGCGCAGCTCCGCGCCGTCACGTAGCACCGCCCCCCGCCCGGCCCTCATGGGAGCTGCGCGCATGCGCGGGACCGCGCCCAGGCGCAAAGCCCACAAGCGGAGGCAGCGGGAAATGGGGCTGCTCCATCCGGAGCTCAGGAGAGAACTCATCCCTCACTACACAGCGGCCTGAAAGCTCGTAGTGGTGACACCAAGTCTCACCGCTGGTAACACTGCGATATAGGAAGCCGTCACCTGCAGCCTTATATTGGTTCAACAGGTCCTGGCAAACTTGCACACTGTGTTCTTTCTGCCCCGGTTCTGGAACACCCAGCACAAACTTTGCAGCGTTCCAACATTGCCACCACCGTTTCCAACAGGTTGATGCCGATACTCAGCCCCATACACGGTTCCCTGGTTGTAATCTGCTGATTCACACTGCTGAGCAGATCGATAGCTCTTCATTTCTTGTACAGCATCAATGAATGTCGATGGGTGCCATTTTTCCTGCATGGAGGAGTTTAGGGACACACCTTTGCTTCATATGCACTTCCACGTCAGCCGTCGTTTTGCCAGACTTCTCTCCGCTGCCATCTGTCACAAGGCAACAAAACGTAAAGGAATACTGGTGGCGAGGTTCAGCCTCTACTGCCATCCCACCAAAATCCACCTGACATCGTGGGCCGACACAACAAAGTAGGAGGCATTACTTTCAGAGCATCCCCTGCACTCTTGGGAAAGACCCACCAAGGACATAAAGTTACATGACCACTGTTCTTCTGATTCCGCACCTAGCTCCACAGACCTAGCGAAGCTGACCAAGAAAAGGAACTTCAAATAAGAGCACAATCAACACAGGCAAGCTAAACCTTAGTTATTTCTCATTTGCATAATTTCAGTTCTGTACAGAGCCATACAAGAAGTTAAAGGACCTCAAGACAACTAAGTAACATCCACTGACAGAATTTCTCTTGCCTGCTCATATCCCTGTTTCTAATTCACTATGTGGAATGCGGATACTTAATGACTCCACAGCCAAATTTACTGCCTCTGTACTGTCTTAGCAAATAAAGGACACTGAACTCAGACTTATCTCATCCTGCTACACTCCTTGTCCTAATGCTGATTTACAGAAAAGTAAAAATCAAGAGAACTGTTCATCTATTTCCGGCTCCGAAATTCATTTGAGATTGGAAACACGTGAAGAGATTTTATTACTACTTTCAGAAGTATCTTGCAAAACTTAGGACCATACTCTCAGGGCATCATGGATTAAAGCAACTACAGATTAGCAGTTTGAATTCACTGAATAGCAGTGTTCCTTCATACAAATTTGGCAAGTTCAACCTTGAGATCAGCTGGAATACCAGCCTATCCCAGAGGAAAGCACTGCAATCATAAACATATTAAAAGCCTATTTCTTATGTGCATACATACATGCATTTTGCCTGTTAAGCAACCAAACAGATTTTGACTGAGCCTCTGGAATACCATCGAGTTGTCCCTATGCACCTGGTTTAGACCCAGTGACAGCAAAGAAGTTAAAATATTTTTCAGCTTTTATAATGGCAAATGCAAGTAGTCTATCTCCTCTCAACAGCCTCAGTAACTGATCAAGTATTCCTCATCCAGTTTTAGTTTTCCACAGACTAATTAATTGTCAAACACAAGCTTTGTTACCTTGCTGTTTGTTTTCTTTCCCAGGTACTTGTTAATATGTAGCACCTGATCTGATGCACATTTTTGTCATCTTCTGCTTTTGCCCTCCCAAAGAGGCTCAGAATTCATTCCAGTTTGGATTTTCACTTCTTCTAGTTTGAGGCATTTTCAGCCAAGAGACTAAAGGAAAAAAAAAATCATGCATTACAAAATGGCTTTGAAAAATCTATTTTTCCTCAAGCACTTTTCCTTATTTCAGGGTAAAAAATATCATTCATTTTTCCTTGTAAACCATTAGCTTTTCCTTTTCAGATGGGAATTAGTTGTTAGTGGCTGACCTCCAACGCATGCTCTCTAACAAGAGGCAATGCAATCAGAATAGCCAGTTTACTCTCAATGCAATACCTTGATATTTTTGCATCTAATTTTGGTAACTTACTAATAACTTGTTCCTTTATTCTCATTTTAAAAGTTATTAAATGCTACAGTGGTTTTAAGGTGATTGGTCTGATCTTCTGCTATGATACTTTGCTCTGTGACTATAAAATGCAAACTAATTTCTAAAGACTTACCCTCCTAAGAACATTCTGTGTAGGAAACTGAAGGCTTTCATAATGAAATTTCCTTTCCTATTAACAGATTCAGATTTCACTCCTTGTTATTTATTTCACAGCTCATGTACAGTACCTCTTTCTGCATGCTTTTGTTCTGTACAAGCTCTACTTACCATCTCTGCTCCTATCGCTGTCCTTCAGGAAGAAGTTCCACAGCAAGCTGCTACTGCAAGTCCTGCAATCTTTCACATTTATCTACAGCTAGTAGAATCTGACTTCTTGTAGCCACCGAAGTGCTAGTGCATAAAAAAAAAATCCTGTTCATTTTTTTTAATAAGCTAATGTACTGAAGTATGCAATCACATAAGGTGCCAAATTCTGCCACTCACTTAACAAAGAGTCATAATGCATTCTGCAAATACATTTATTTATTGACAAGCAGATCTCAAGCTTGTCTGAGTCCATCCATCTAGAATATACATTTCCAAAGTGTATTTTTACATCAGACAAGTACAGTAATAACACATTTAATTAGCAGAACTGTAAGTTAACATCTTGACTTAGTTAGTTATCAAGACTCAGATTTACAGGACCTCCATCCACCCAGTCAGAAGGGATGAAGGAAGCTTTGTCTCACAAAATTCCTGTTTGTGAGGACCATGCTATGAGAATGCGATTTACCTACGCTCTGATTCACAAGGTGATCAAAGATTTGTAACCCAGAGACACCTGAAAATTTTGGTTGCTTTGTAGCACTAATCAGCAACTCACCACATGATCGGATTTATTTCTTTATCACACTAAAACTGTTCCTGCTTTCCCCGTACTTGCATTTGCTTGTATCACTCTACGGAAACTCTCATGACTTGCCCTGTAATACCAAACACAGCTGTCAGTGGAAGCTTTATTTTTACCCCATCTCTTTGGTAATTCAGAATCATTCATCCAGTACGTATAACCACTGTACAAAGTAACGCTGAGGCTCACATCTGCAAAGTTCTGAAAGAGGTTCGCGAGACACCTTTATCTAAGCATCAGAACAATAGCATCCAGCTACCATATTCCCACCTTATCACTCTCCTGCTCGAGGACATCAGTCCACTCCCGCACTGGTACCAGCCACTTTCAGACTAGGCTGCAGCTGATGAAATAGCTCTCCAGCCTCCTCCACTACTCCGATAAATCCACCTGCTCTACAACCACAATATCACTGCACTCATCCTAGATGCCCTGTGTGATTTCCAGAGGGCTCCAAACACTTCCTGTCAGGGACATGCTACAACCCACAGGAAGGTACACAAAGCTGACCCGGCTCCAGCTCATCCTGGCTAAGGCCCTTACCTCCTGTCCCTTTGGATGAAGGACTCTGTTCAGACAGCAGTTCCTACAAGCTCCCACAGAGACACTGTTTATTTCCACATCCAGTGAGGTAACAAGAAAATCGCAGTAGTGCTTCAAGACAGGTTATCTGGAACTCCAGCTTGTTGCAAATAACAAACCGTGCTGTTTCACCAGATGCTTTTACCTTCACATGGCTTTTTAATACTCAATGAACCATTCAGCCCAGTTTCATCCAGATCCAAGACAGTCTGGCCCCCACACATCTGATTACCGCCTTCCAAATTAAGGAAAACCAAGCTACTTTTTAAGTGCCCTTTATTCACAGTCCAACAGTGAAATGTCTTTCAAAACATTCTGTTCTCAAAGTCAAGCCATCAGCTGATGACTACCCATTGTACTGATAAGCACAATTCCTACTCTGTGCTGCAACGAGCAATTAACCTGAAGGAGCTGCCATTAAGTGCTGAACGGAAGAGTTACTTGCTCATATAGCTACCTGTACCCCAGAACAGAAACTATCCTCATCTTGCTCTTCTCCAGTTACATTTTTACACTTGCACTTCTGTTCAAAGCAGTTTAGCTGCTTAGATGTCAGTGCAGCATCCTGGGGAACTGAGATGAGGTCGAGATCTCTTCAACTATCTTACCAGATAGCACTGAAAAGAAAACAAAGACCACATAAACAAGTCATGGGATGTGCATTCCCAAACAGACACAATAATTCAGCTACACTGCTAAAGCTAAAACCAAAAGAACTGGGAGGACGTTTTGTTAGCATCAGTTAGCTATGAATAAGGGTAACTGACATGTAATCAAGCAGACAGGACACACGAGTGACCATTTCTACTGGTGTAGCTTCCAACTTTTGACTAGCTGTGGGTAGACAGATACAAACAGCCAAGAGGGAGTAAGAGGAAACCATAGGGAATGAATCTGTATTAAAGACTAAGTCACGCAGAGCATATATGCAACAGCATCAATGAAACAGACGTAGAGCTCCAGTCTATGCTGAGGGGTGGCCTACTTCAGGCCTCTCAGAAACAAGAGAACAGAGCATGATCAAAAACTGGGCACAAAGCAACACTCCATCACGGCTTGAATTTGCTTGGTCATGAAAACAAACCATTAAGAACTTAGTTCTAATTTAAATCACAGGTCATATAAATACAGTTGAATTGAAGCATTCCCACATCTGACTTCAACAAAACAGGTTTTATCAGAAAGTTACGCAAATCCGCCAAGTTTTATTTTCCAAAACCATACTTTATTTTGAAAGGCTACTAGAAGTATTCAGAACTGTATTTCTTAGGCAAAAAGATTCACATTTTATTCTGCGGGGTCATTAGTACGAGAAAAAGCATTTGGGGATTTACTTTTGTTGAGTTCCTACACCAATCCAGATTTAGTTAAAAATGGTAACAACAGTTATGGCTTAAGATACAGAACTACAGAAGTATAACAAATGAACGTTGAGACTTGGGTGGTGAACAGCTCATGACGTCTGTTTTTCCACAGAAAGATGTTTCAGCTAAGACAAACAGAGGCAACGCTGTCCCTTACAGTAGACAAACCAACCGAGCATCACTAACAGCACAGAAACAGCTTCAAGAACACACATGCTCAGAACTGATAAGCATTAGAAGAATGTTCCATCTGTCCTAGTTACCTCATCTTTTCCTCTGCATCCCAAGTCTCAAAAACATGGATGTATGAAATCACAAAAATACATTCTCCCTTCTCCCCACCTCTCTCTTTTTCTTAAAAAACAAAAGAAAAACAAAAACAAAAAACGGAAGACTACAATATGCGCTGGAGGAAGAGTCATCTCTACACAGACACAGGACTCTGGCCAATACATTTTATCTGTAAGCACGTAAGAACTCAAACCAATTCAGAACCCCGAGCTGCAACTTTGCTGGGTATTCTCCCTGTCACCAATTTAGAACTCTGTGTTTACATGTTCTCGATGACTTGCACTCAATGAGACAGAGGTAGCAATGGGAACAGATTCCTTCCCTAAAGTTTCCAAATAGATGAAACCTGGCAAACACGCCCCGAGGAAGGGCAAGTGCTACCAGATGAGGACCTGCGAACCGGGCAAGGACAAGAGCACAAGCACAAACAGTAAGCTGCTCTCCCATACCCAGGACTGATTAAAAGAAACAAACAAAAAACCCAACATTACATAGACATGCTAGACAATAATTGAGTAAGTAGCAAAACTTCTGTGGCCTCCGCAATACATACTTCATGCCACACTGTGCAAAGGACAGGACAGAACCTTTGCTGTACAATTGTGGTGATCAAAATAATGGAATATTTGCAGTACTGACAGAAGTTCCAGTGTGTAACTAACTATTCATGGTTATTTTGATCATTTTAATATCTATATAAAGTCAGTCACTCGTTGAAAAAAAAATATATAGACTAGTATTTGCAGGCAATTCCTTTATCCCATTAATTCTTCAGATTTACCCCACCTTTGCTACTTGTGAGTAGGCCCATTTTTCTGTTCTAACTAGATTAAGACAGTATCTAAGTTCCTCTCTTTTTGTTCACTGAGCAAAAATAATTAAAGAAAAAGAAACAATAGAAAACCCCACAAAACAAATTAAAAAAGAAGAGGCTTTTACCTTTTACTCCTGGAATATGAATATTAAACTGTATTTAATACTTGCAATAAAACATTGCAACTCTTGGACAAGGAGGCATGGCTTAAACTAGGTCATCTGAATAAAATTTGAGTGCTGTACACCAATCACTGAATAAAGTCAACATTTGTGGCTAGAGAGCAGTTCTCCTTAGAACACGCAGTTTCTCTTCTTAAGAAGATCAGAGGTACAATGGTTTATTTTATTGCAACACTGGTTAGCCAAATCAATCCTTCCCATTCAAAAATGATTTTTTATGAACCCAGGATTTTATGGTTTACTGCCAAATTTAGCAGACAATTTACTGATGAGACTCATGACCTTGGGATTGTTCTGGTACTTGGACATATTTGCTGGGTTCTGGGCAACGTCTTGGAATGCAGCCATAACTTCTGGATCCTGCAGGACATAAAAAAGAACAAGGGCATTTTAGAAGATGTGTACAGTAGAGATCTGTACACATACCAAACATAGCGGAATAACCCCCTCCATGCAATAGCTGCTATGCATTCCTTTCATCCTTTTTCCTTCTAGAAAGAACTTTAATCTGCTGTCAGCCACTGGCTTTAAAAAATACATCTGATTCTCAGTTATTCCCCATTTCCTCTGCAAGTCACAACTGGAAGAGAATCTTCTCTCATGGCACAGCTACATTACAGTTAATAAATGCATTCACATATATGTTGAAGACACAGGTCAAAAGAATATAGAGCATCTTCCCTACTTAGTAGGCAAAACACTAATTTTCTGTATTGCCAGCATACCTTTGGCCTCCACTGAACTACAACTGCTCCAAAACTAAAGCCTCCTACTTTATTATGTTGGCCCATTACATCAGAGGCTGACACTGGTGATATGACAGTAGAGGCTAAACCTTCCCACTAATATTCCATTAAATTTTGTTGCTGTGTGACAGATGGCAGCAGTCTGACAAAAATGGAAGTGCAAATGAAACAAAGATGAATTCACTGAATTCCTCCATTCAGAAAATAATGACACTCATTGACATTCACTGACACTTGCTGAATGCTTATGGAGATCAAACAGTGGACGTTAAGCACAGCAAGGTGATGGGTGGTGCACTGCAGCAGTGATGGCAGCAGGTCAGCTCCACTGGTGCAGGTTTTTACAAGCACAGAACGCAGTCTCTTGTTCACTGCTGACAAAAATGCATAGCTAATAGTGGTGACTTTGTTAAAAAAAATAGTGCTTTGCAGCTAAGAATTTGCTCTATCACACAGTATCATTGTGAGCTTTGCATCTATTGTAGTTTCCATGGAAATAAAGAGGAGGCATTACTTTTGGAGTGACCCCACATAGAAATGTTTTTACTCATTTCACACAAGCACATTCTGTATGATGTTCTGCACAGGTCAGTTTTACCTCTCAATCTAGAATAATGTTTCCATTATAAGCAATTTCTGCACAGAAGACTCAAGATTTCTTTAATCCAGAAAAAAAAAAAAAAAAAGTACAGGCAGCTTATTATGTCCAGCACAAAGCTGTAATTTCATCTGCTGCTCTTTCTTGTATTTAAGTGGTTTTGACAGGAGATACAATCTTCCCCAGATTTCTATCACTGCTACAGGCTTATTTTCTGGAAACTATCAAAAAACAGCTAGTGCCCTCACAAGATGTATGTGCAACAGTAACACCCACCAGGGACCTATTCTAGCACCAGACACAGACTAAAGCTGTTTAACAAGACTGATTCAAAATTGCATGTGGTGGGTGTGTACTCCAATGAAGTCAACCCACACAGTTAAGCCATAGGTGCTGAGAACCAAAAGAGCCAAGCCTTATCTTTCTCACACAAGAATTACGAGTGCTATCTCCTCCATGAAAGGGAATCTGCCAATTCTCTAAAAACTAATACAGTAAGGTTTAGAAAAAAACACTGGATATATTTCCTCCACTCTACAGGATTCTTACAGAAAGAAGATGACTTGCACAAACTCAAACCTCCTCACTTTCCAATTTCAGAAGAGCATGTAAGACTACGGAGGCCATGCTATATTGTTACATCTGTGTCTTCACATGTATCTATGAACCCTGAGCTTAGTAACTTAGTCACTGTATCTTATTCAAGCACAACTAAATTAGCAATAAGTGTTCAATTTCACACTAGGTGTACTATGATACCATGAATTCACAACAAGTAGATTACACTGCCCATGTGCAACTCACTGAAAGCCTGCAAACATTAGACTACAACACCTTCCAGACAGCCAAAATGGTAAAAGCAAGCAAAACATTCCCCAGATCTCCCACACTAGGTTACCATTTCCAACTAATTCTTCTGGTGACTGTAAAGTTTGGGGCAAGTGAAATGAAAATAACGTACGAGGGCTGCACTGAAAGTAATGCTTCCTATTTTATTCTGTCAGCTTACAATATCAGGAAAATGCCAGTGGTATGGAAGTAGAAGCTGAACCTTCCCACCAATATTCTGTTACATTTTGCTGCCATGTGATGGAGGGCAGCAGAGGGGCAGGCTGACCAAACCGTGCCTGACATGGCAGCATGCACAAAGTAAACACTTATCACTGAATTCCTCCATGTGGAAAAAAAAGGCATACACTGAGATTCATTGATGCTTGCTGAACATTTATGGAGATTAAACAGTGGATGTAAGCAAAGTGAGGTGGTGGGTGGTACATTTCAGCAGCAGCAACAGTGATTCACATGAAAGACCAGCCATGTTCCACACAGCCATGCAGATTTTTACAAGTGTGGCATGCAGGTTCTTGCTCATCACTGAAGAAAATGCACAGTTAATGGCATTGACTATGTTGGGGAAAAAAAAAAAAAAGCATTCTGTAGCAGTCTGCTTTATTAAATAGCATTATTGTGCTCTTTGTATCCATTGTAGTTTCCACGGAAATAAATAGGAGGCATTACTTTCAAAGTGAGCTACATATCAGAACTCATTGCAAAGAAAACACAATTGGCACAGTTAAGAAGCCATGAAAAGTACCACAAGAAATATCTGTTGATGTAATCTCAAGGAGAGCTGTCACAAAGACGGTAACAGTTACTAATGCAGAAGAGATTGGGAAAAAGTTCTTCAACCTCAGAAAACTCGTTTCAGTGCTAACTCTTCACTATGAAAAGACTCCACACATGCTCAGTTAAAATAACACTCGAAGATTAACGACCCGGGAGAGACATGTGTGAATTAGTATCCTCAGTCTCTTTTACAACACCTCATTGTTAGCCTCTGTAACAGCTATCAGCTCCCAATACCATTCAACATACGATGCTCAGTACAGCTATGGAATCAAGTCAAGCAGTAAAACCTACATGAATGCAACTGCAAGTCATGTGGTTTTTACTGCTGCTGTTGTTTGTTTTGGATGGTTTGACGAAAGACGACATTGCTGTCTGTAGCAGCAAAAGTAAAGGTGTGTTTCCATAAACCAGTAATTACTAAAGGAACTCATGAATTTCTGCATGGAAAGCTATGCCTTTTTGTATGATTTCAGGGCATACCAAGTGACAATCCCTTGCGATGCTTTTATTTATTTAGATGCCAATCACAGCTGTTCAGTGACCTAAGCAACTTAGCAACTTAAGCTGCTAGTCAAGTCTACTATAGCGGCAATGCTAAGCACAGCCTGAAACAGTGACTGAGCACCTGGTGGGAAGGCAAGGCCAACCCAAAGCAGCTCAGGTGCAAGTAATGTACCTAGGTGACCAGAAGGGCTACAGCCAGGATCCACCCCCTCCCAAACCTCATTTGAGAGCTGGTAGTGGAGGCAAGGGTATCTCACTGGAGATCCCTCTGCCTACCTGAGGCCTTCCAAGGGTAAGCAGGTATTTTCTTTTGTTTCTGTATCCACCTCTGCTGTACTTGGGCTTATCCTCACTTACTGCAGCCTGGGAATCTGCTACCCTGCTATCATTGCTCTACTTTCCATCATGTTACAGCATTACACCCACCAAGGAAGTATGCTTTCTCAACATTAAATTTAGAAAATACCTGATCTGGAACTATTCTGATACTATTTTGCCTCTTCATTCACTGAAGAGAAAGGCAATTCTCAGCATTATTGCAACATATTATTTTGCAACATTATTAACAATAATTTTTCATTCGTGCATAATTACCCAACCACAGTGTGCGTGCATTCACAAAAAAGGAGAAAATGAATCATACTGTGTAGGAAAAAAAAGCTTACAAACTCTATCCAGTATACAATTCTGTCTATTATATGCAAGTACAGTGCTATGGCAGGAAGAAGGTGAAGGGAAAGGAAAATGAGGGAGTAACATGACACCTTCAATTACGTTCCTGTCAGTTTGAAAAAACAGCTTCCAGACAGTCTGCTATAGCTACACACAAACAAGAAGAAAATTTCACAACAGAAGCAAGCATGCATCCCTCCTGTGATTCAGTGGGTCACTTTTTTTTTTTTTTTTAATTCTCTTTGCTCATTTAATCTGTTCCTTTCTCATTCTGAGCATTTAGCTTTGATTCTAATCAAATACTCACCTGCATGGCTGCAAGGACTTCTGGATCACTGAGAATCTCATTGAGACCTGGCATACCTGCCATTCCTGGCATACCTCCAGGCATAGCCCCAGGAAATCCACCTGCAAACCCCAAGACACAAGAATGTAAGATGAAGAACATTTAATTCATCTGTACAGGAGCTCACTGAGACAGAACAAAGCAAACAAAACATCCTGCCACTGATATGGCTCCAATTTTATGCCTTCCACAAAGCAAAGAGCTGTTCCACTGAATGGAATGCAGGGGTTCTGTGAAAACCTGCAACATGTTTCATCAGTGTTTTTAACCCAATCAAACAGGAGGATCTCATTAGGGTCTAGCTCTTTGTACACAAATACAGTTGGCACGTTCACCATTCAGTAAGAACTTCAGGTTTGGAAAAAAAAAAATCATAACTTGACAAAAAATACCTGAGGCAGAGATGGTCTCTACTTGCTCTCCTTGAGAAACTGATTTATTTGGAGTATGTATTTAACCCACCACAACTACAATTTGATCTTCAAGCACTCTTGTTATTGCTTCTCTTACTTATTGCTACTTAATTACCCACAAATGACACAAAGTCTTCACGGAACTGCTCAAAATTTGCAACACCTCCTTTGAGAAACTGCTCAGTTAAACAATAGGGAAAACTGTAATGTTTGGAAGCTAACGTTCAACTCAATTTTCAGCTTCACAACTACGGTTCTTAAGCAAGATGGATCCAGGCCACTCTAAGTAAATCAGAAAACCTTCTACTCTATGTTTTCAGCACGTATTACTAAGCCAACATTTCATCTTTCCCTTCTCAAGCCTAAATCCTTTCATTCCATGAATTGTTACTGATTAGTCTTCCCTCTTCTTGCTACCCAGAAACAACACAATTCAGAGAAAGAATCATCCCCCACTACTGCTCAATTATTTACAGACAAGTTATAAATTTCATAAAACATTTCTTCCCATCTTCAATAAATACTATCTAAACTGTGGTTATAATGATGTACACGAGGAAAAACAAAAAAAAACAAAAAACAGTCACTTGTACCTCAGGTAACAAGTACTTGTGCTAAAAAATACACACCTGGAAAGCCACCTGGGAATCCACCAAATTGAGCTCCTCCTGCTTGCCGTCTTGCTTCTTCCTCCTGTAGAAGAAAGTGTGTAATTCCAAACAAAGCTAAGAAAGTGCAGCCTGCTTTCTACCACTCAAAGGGTTCTGGGAAGAAAAAAAAAAAGCTGAGACTGTTTAATAGTTGGAGACTATACGAATTATCAAATAAAGCACAATATACAGAATCAGAGAAAGAAGTAGCGATAGCTCCTCTTATTTTCATGTTCTTGCAGATTAGTTATGTGGAGTGTACTTTTACTGAACATGAACTATTTGATCAGTTTTAACCCATTATCTTAATTTTTAGAACCAGTAACTGAGTTCCTGAAATACAGATTCCTAGAGATTTCCAAGCCAGTATTTGTCACGTGCAACAGATACAGCAAAAGGCTCTCTTCTCCAGATTTCATAATTGGTCAAGTAGCCAAAAAAATAAAGTAACTCCTTAAGATTTAAGGTTTAAAGTGAAAACAATTCTCTTGTGCAATTCATTTTAAACACAATAACGATGCCACTCTCCAAACTGTTAAACAATATTAAAGCCTAAGTGCGCTTACCCTTTGTGCTCTCTCATGCTCCTCTCGTGCCTTCTTCACTCTTTCCATTCTCTCCTTGATTTCCTTCTCTTCACGTTTCCGTTCATACTTCCGGCGATGTTCTGCAATTTTCTGAGCCTGTTACAATACAACTAAAAGACTTCAGCTACTTCCTAGCATACTACACAATATATTTCAATATAAAATACATGTAAGCGGTGTAATCATCTATTTTCACCTGTTCTTAAAAATAAAATTTGATTTCAGATTCCAGAAGTGCTACTTCCTCTCTACCAACATCATCTATTTGCACATACTGTGCTCTCATTGGATTCACCAGACCATGCACTCCAGTTGTAAGGGTTGTAAAGGCAAAGAGACCAGTGCTAGTAAGGTGTTACAAAAAGAAATAAAAAAGAATGCTTACCCATCTCTAGGGTAGGTTCCTTCCCATCAGCAGGGAAGGAACTCCGAAAAGGAGAGATCTCCAACAAGAGATCCTTCTTCAGTGGTAGTCAGCCATTAAATGAGGTCTAAGAGGGATGGAGCCTGGCTGCACCCCTTCTGGTCACGCAGGTGAATCACCTTCACCTGTGCTTCCAGGGCTGACCAGATCTTTCCTTCAGGTGTTCACTCAGTGGTTCAGGCTGTGACTCAGCAGTTCCCACACACCAGTCCATTTTTTCCTGTACAGCTCTAGGACTTACACCATAGTTATTACTTTTAATCGTTCTATGTTCCTTCCTGCTTTCACGCTGAAATATTTATTCCTACAGGGCTAACACCAGCAATTGCCCCTGAAAAAAGGAATTTTCACTGGCACAATAACAATAAATGTAACTCCCCCTGCATAGACACACTTTACAGATAGTGCTACTGCTGTTCCAGTTGCCTTGGCAGCATATACAGCCAGACTTAAACAGGCCAAAGATCATCTGAACCAAAGCAAGAGAGGGCAGGTGGGGAGCAAGTTTGCTTCCTGTCTTTTTCTCAAAGACAACAAGAGTACAGCTCCAGCAGGGATTTAATAATTAACTCTCTAAGGCTCCTCTCTCAGGGCTGATCTTAATAATAGAATTCTAACTGCAACATTACTCCTGAAACCAGAATGTATCTTTGTAACACTTCGAAACATACACAATTTGCAGAGCTGGACAATACCATATAGAAGAGAAACTCTGTAATGTTCCAATAAATTAAAAAAATAATAAAATAAAATCAGTAAGTCAAGGTTGAGGAACAGAAGTACCTCTCTTACACAAGGATACTCTCCTATTCTTTCAAAATGTCCTTTAAAAGAACAAACGATTTGTAAGCTGTTAACTTGTGATACAACTTATTTTAACTATTAGATATAGATTTCCTAACCATATCTTTCTCAAAGCACATCTGACAGAGAAAGCACACTGCTTGCAACAGAATTGACTGACACTGAATGCAGTACATGCCATCAGACTCTGATGTTATAACTATGAAATAGCTCCATTAGTTTCATTTGTTTGTTTAATGAAGCAAAAGTTTCTAAAGTGTTAACTTCCAAGGTTTTGAAGTATTTCTCAGGGCAAGTACAGTATTTTTAGAATATTATTCAAATTGGAAGAGCTACTAATTCAAAAGTATTACAAAAGATGGGAGTGAACAAATCAGCAAATAGAATAGAATAGGATCACCATTTTCACTTTATGAAAGATCACACACTCTTCCCCTCAAGCTGCATACACAAATTGGCACACCACTAGCAAGTTCTTCTCAACACATCACAGGCAAACTCTGCTTTTTCTATGCATCTGTAGATCAAAACTGAGAGGAAAAAAAAGTGTTCCCTCTCAGCCAATCATCAAGTATATCTCTTGTTAAAAAAAAGTCAGAAGGTAAGACCTAGAAGATCTGTCTGCTACAAATCAATAGTCTCTGACACAGAAGACTAATTGCTTGTAAGGTAGTTGTAGTTGTTGTTTTGCTGGCAAGAGCTTTGTCTGTAAAGACAAGGCAGGAAGACTGAAAACCTGAGCTGCCTGCTATGGGAATGCTTATGCATTTGTCAGGTTAACCTCGGCTGGCTGCCAGATGCCCATTGAGCCATTCTCTTGTTCCCTCACCTCAACAGGAGAAGAGAAACAACGAAAAATCTCAGGAGTAAAGACAACAGGGAAATGTCTTACCAATTACTGTCACTGGCAAGACAGAATCAACCTGAGAAAGACTAATTTAACTTGCTGCCGATTAGAGTAGAACGATGAGAAATGATGACAAAAGTAAAGACCCCTACCCCCTCTCTTCTTCCCGGTCTTAACTCCAGCCTTTTATTCCCAACAGTTCTACCTCCAAGTGGCACAGCTGGGGCTGAGTAGAGGGCTTGCAGCCTACTTTTAACAGCTCCTTTCTGCTGCTCCCTCCTCCTCGCACATTTCTTCTGTTTCCAAGGTATACATTCCTTCATGAACTGCTTCAACACAGGCTTTCATGGGAGTACATTCCTTCAGGAACAGACCACTCCAGCTTGGGTCTGCCACGGGCTGTATTTCTTGCTAGGAGCCTGCTCCAGCACAGGGTCCTTAAAGTCTGCAGCTTCCCTCACTTCACAGTCACTTCCTGTGACATGGAGATCCCCACGGGCTCCAGGGTGACAGCTTGTTTCACCACAGGCTGCACAGAAATCCCTGCATCAGCACCTGGAGCACCTCCATCTTTCACCGACCTTGGCATCTACAGGGCTGTCTACTTCCTTCACTCCTCCCCCCCTTCTCCCCCCTTCCCACACACACTCCTTTCTGCCTCACAGCTGCTGCACAGCACGTTTTACCCTTTCTGACATATGTCATCAAAGCATTGCAAAGGACATAGCTTTGAGTCTGTTTTTGGAACTGACTCTGCAGACAGCAGGTGTAAACCCCCATCCTCACCCTCCTCCAGACCTTGCAATGTAAACTCAGTACAAGGCAATAATCGCAACCTGTGGTCTACAAACCGCTTCAAACGAACATGTAAAGGAGAAGAGAAAGAAAGCCTACAATCAGTGATCTTACAGATGCTTGTGCACTTTATTAGAACAGTGCTGGGATCAATCACTTGAGAAGAAATGAACATTGGTCTCAAAGGGATTATGCTGCCCTCGTGGGGTAGACAAACAAAAGTACTTCCCACAGCCAGAAACACTTCCTATGTAAAATGTTTAGGATGAGTTTGGAAACATTCTAGGGAAAAATAATCCAGAACAGAAAAAAAAACAAAACAAAAAAACCCAGAGACACCACTGTGGTAACAGTGCCTGTATAATTTCAACTACATCAAACTTCTCTACTAAGGTTTTAAAAAAAAGAACATTTCATTGTTCAGTTATATAGTCAGTCCCAGAGACCAAATTTCCAAACAGTTAATCAAAACAGCAGAGACTGAATTCAGAGAATCATTTATAAGCACTGTTTGAAGTGCCAGATGAACGCTGATGTTGACAAGTGAACATTCCCACAACAAGATGCATATCCCAAGAATCTGAAGACAGCAACGGCACTAGAACAAGAAAGGCCCTCCATTATCACCTTCCCACTTACCCTTGGTTGCACCTCCTTCAGCATGGCACTAGCATCTTCATCATAATCCAGTTTACAGGCTAGTGCAAGATCATGAGCAGCCTCCTCCCAGTGACCCAGAAGTCTGGAATTCAGAAAGTGACATTTAGAAGACTAAAAGCAAACTGAACTCCAGTAGTTGTTCCATGTATTTACAATCACATGGCATTCAGCATCTTTTTCTAAAGCTATGTAGAAGTTTCGAGTTTAACAATCATTGTGTTTTCTGTAGTATGTGCACTATGATGCTATTAGAGCATGCCTGTTTGCTTCATATCTTTACAGTAACTCGTGTGATGTAAAAATCAGGAAGAGAAACTAAATTGGCTCATATTATTCTTTGCTGTGAACAAGAATGGTCTCTCAGGGAGAAGGTACTCCACCTAAACATATAAAGGACACTAATAAACATTCAGCAAAACTGGGCACATGCTCAATGTGAAGCTATACATTCAGCGTTCCATACAAGCCTACACTACTGCTAAATCAAGCATAAGTGCACGTTTACTCAGCATTTAAACATCTAACTGGGCGCACCATGTCTTAACCCAAACAGTTCTAAAAACTACTGTACAGCACTACTTCATTATTTGTTTAGACAAACCTGTGATGATTAAAGAGTTAAGTGAATGCTGGTATTCCTAGGGGGTCACAATACTTCATCTTACAGACAGATATTAATCCAAGCCATGCTCCAGCCTTCTCACGTAGGCTCCACGCCACAAATAAAACCCACACAGCTCATAATCTTTAGCAAATGATTAGAAAACAATCTTCCAAATGACAGGAAGTCATTAGAAGATGGATTATCAAAGGAAAGGAAAAAAAGTAAAAGATGATGCCAGAAGGATTATTCTTAAGCCACCATCAATAAATCACCATCATCCTTCCTTTCTTGAAAGACACACACTTAAGATATTGGATTCTTAGCTTACAACTACTTTCACATACAAAATTGACAGTTCACAGAGAAACAGAAAAAAAAAGCACAGACAAAATTGTTCTTCACCAAGTAAGTAAAGAGAACATAGAGAACAATTGCAGTTCATTACCTATGCGCTTTCCCTCTCCATTTATAAGTCTGTGCTGAGTCAGGGTTAATCTTGATGGCTCTGTCACAATCTCTAATGGCTGCATTTGGCTTCTGTAGTTTCACAAAAACACTGTGGGAACAACAACATTTACTGCATGTATTGAAATACCAAGTTACTAACTTAAGCTGGAAGTAATTCTGGATGACTAACAGGCAGGCTAATGAGATACATTTAAAAAGCAACGTTCAAAAAATTTTGTAGTGCTAACTGCCGTTAATATTTCGTTCCTCCTCCCTCAGTGGTACGTGAATCATCAGCAAAAAGTGCAAGCATTCAATGTTCACAGTTGAGCCTCGCCAACAAGAACAACTTCAATGCGTTGAAAAAGATAAAGAAATGAAAAGGGCAGTTTAATTTCACATTGCTTACCATCTATAGACAACAGCATCTGACACGCAGAACAAAACAAAGCTAGCAGCATTATACACTCCACAGTCTTTAAAAACAAAAAAACAACAACAAAAAACGGGAGATAAAGAGCTAATTATCATACTGATTCTTATTCTAATAATTGATCCATATAAACAACAACACATCAGTTTTAAGTTGCCTATACATAAGAGCAACTGTTGTATCATCTAGCCTGACCAACTACAAAAAGCAGATCTCATGCTGAGCTGCTCCCTGAATTCTTTTGATGGTGTACACAGTGCCTTGGTTCAAACATTTTCATGTCTTCACAAGCCCCCATGAAAGCATTCTTTCAACCAACACAGTACTATATATATATTTCAACTGATCTCATTGACAGTCTCTTAAGCTGCTCAATACAGAGATGTCAGAAAGCATAAAATCAAAGACTGTACTCAAAAAAGTAATCAAAATAACATAATCACATCAATGTCTTAATCAGTGACAGACCTCGACTTGAATACTTTGTGGAATTTTGGTCCAGTTCTTCCATCTCAAAAAGGCTGTAATAGAACTGAAAAAAAGTTCCAAGAAAAGCAGCAGCATCTTAAGAACAGAGCTGCTCCCTCCTGTACAAGGGAAGAGATTAGGCCCTTATAGCCTGGAACAGAAAACATACCTAAAAACAAACAAAAAACCTGCACCACAACTTAAGTCTATAAAAAATCAGAGGTAGGAACCTTTGAAGAGTCCTAGCTCCTTTACACACAAGTAGGAAGCAAATGAAACAGCAAATCTGAGGCAAGAAACAAAGAATCACATAATTAATTTAGTTAAGCTTTCAAGCTTATTGCTTGAAACTTTGTTTTTTTAACGGGAGACTGCCAACATCACAGCAAGACAAGAAAAAGCCATCGAGAGCTATTAAGCACAGTGATATAGCTTCAAACAATTCTACCAGATGAGAAGACCCAAAAGCTGAAAAAACTCCAGGAGTACCACCCCACTTGCCTTATTCAAATTCTATTCTACAGGCACCTGCTGCCTTTGGATTCTGAATTAATTAAATCACTGACTTGCTGTATTTACTACAATACTTTAATCACACAGAGTACACAACGTATTGTTTGTTTCACTAGATCCTACCAAAAAGATGCAAAAAACATACAGAAAGCAAGAACTATCCATTAATCAAACAAAGGCTTGAATTAGGTTTGGGACAGAAACATTAATCACTAGTTTATCATGACTCACCTTGCTCTCTTGGCATACAAGATAGCCAAACAAGGATTCAGCTTGATAGCATCTGTGAACAAATCGACAGCCTTCTGAAGTTCACCTGAAAAAGAGCACCAGTAAAGTTTCCATCGTTATGCAATGACTACACCCAACTTGCCAAACCTGCCTCACACAGTGCTATTCCCCCAGCTGCATCTCAAATGGAACATTATCAAAGGAAAAAATCAATTTTTCATTCTTGCCACATTACCGAAGAACAAACTTCAAAATGAATGCTGGAATCGTGAAGAGAGGGTGTCCTTTCAGAGTTAAATTTGTATGTTTGACTTCATATGCAATCACGTAGGAAGTCACCTCTTTATTATGCAGCTTTTCACTGCATTAAAACAAACCACCAGAGACATCAATAATACATAGGGAACTACTGTAGCAGTTGATGTATAATTAAGATGCTGCAATACTTCCCCCAAATTATAGCCACACGGGGAAGAGTGTACTTAGAAAAGCTTTCATGTTCTAGTTAGTTTTGGATATCTAATAGGAATTAAGCTTTCTCCTTCTTGGAGGCACTCACAAAGGCCAAAGACACTTTATTAAGGTTTGTTTCTTTGTGTTGATTTGTTTTAGAAAGGAGCACCGAACATCATGTCCTTTAATATGTACTAGAAAACAACTGAACAATGTAAGACCTTCACTTAGGGCATTGATAGCTTCCATCTTCTTCTCGTTAGCTTGATCCATCATCTCTTCAGTTACCTAAGCAAATAAGCAAACAAAATGGAACACACAGAAAATCCAAAAGGTATGGAGTCCAGCCTGGCACTATCATGCTGTGACAGCATCAAAGGAAGCTGCAGCTTTCTGACTCCACAACTTTTTGTTTAATTTAGATTTATATCATGGTATAAAAAAAATATTTTTTTTTGCTTCCATCTTGATGATATTAGTCACCATGACTTTAGCTGAAAGATTCTAAGAAGCAGCTGGCTACCTATTAGCACTAACGGGTAGTACTAATTTCCCACCCTTGATTGTTATTCTGGACTAAAAATCTCTCCCCTTCTCACCTCCACATTTTCATCTCCCATTTCTTGAGGGTCATCGTTATCAGGTTCAATCACTCCTTCATTGTCAATTTCTGGGAAAAAGATAAAATAAAACAGAAAGTTTAGACTACATTTACAGAGATTTCCAGAACTGTGTTCTAACTGTGATAGTGTCATCTATCTTCCACACCTAAGTCACTCTCTTCACTTTCTGGCTCAGGAGATTTAACTGGTTCCTCTGGTTGCTCTTCTGCTTTGCCCTGAAAGAGAAATGTATTTGTAAGTGTGTGTTTGTGACTGATATTCCACTCCCACTCTAACAAATAGCAGGGCATCGAACAATCCAGAACGAATCCTCAAAGCATACTACTGCTCTAAGGCTAAACAGTTATTTTCAAGATACAGATCTCCTTTCTTTCCTCCTCTGAGATTAAGTCTGTCATACATGCAAATAACTTAAAGCCTAAATCTTGACTCATGAACTTCTATTATTGGTAAAGCCTATCTTTTAAACTGTGTAATGCAATAGGCAGAACAAAATGATCCAGACAATACCCAATTCAGAATCAGTCTTGCAATGAATACTAACTAGTCCTTACAATCTTCCAGCCCTTCATGACACATCCTCTAGATAAAAATTCTCTCAATCTAATACTTCTAAGCTAAGGTCCTCTACAGGGAACAAGCTAGCACAAATGATCCAAATTTGTGTTCTTATTTATCCAGGTCAGAGATATTTGCTATTTACACACGTTTACATTTTTTTTTTTTCCAAATGTTTTTCTATCAACTTTTAACTACTTGAATGCCTTCCTCTGCATCCCATCACACAGCATGTCCTCCTTTATCACAGACAGAAGCTGTGTGTATACACTCAGTGTCACAGACTATACCCACTGCACATAAACAAACCTCCGAGTTCTAATTAAGCAGCAACTCCAGCACACTGTACCTAAAAAAAAACATTCTGCTTTTACCAAAAATAAATTCAAGCTTGAGAAAGTTCTCCTATAAATATCTAAAAGCCAAATGTATTATCTCCCTTGAAAAAGTGATAATAAAAAAACCCTTCCATGATATTGTCTTAAAAAGTTGACAGTTCAACTCCTTACCACCTACCGTGCTCACCAGTACTTCTTGTCATGCAAAGTTATAATGTGAACCAGTAATGACTACATAAGAGGTTTATAAACCAACAATGACTGCATAAAAAGGAGCAATCAAGACTTTGTGTGCCATTTGCATTGTTGAGAACATCAGGCATTCAGGATTAAGGAAATGGAGCGTGATAACAACTGAAACAAACTAGAAAGCCATTCGTAACAAACTGTTGCCCACAAGACACAGCAGAGCAGGCTTCACTTTTAACTTCCACAATTATTCACCCTACTGTAATTCACCTACACTGTTGAGGTAAAATTTATCAGCAATTTTTCTTTCTTCCTGCCCAATCATTTCTGCAGTGTCCAAACGTTACTGTGTAATTACAAATTCCTTACATCTCACCTTGTTTGTCTCATCTGTGGAAGCACTGGCTGGAGCAGGTGGTATTGTGCCTCCCATGCTTTTCAGCAAATTAGAAAAGAGAAAAAACAATAAGATTATTGAAACAATGGCAAGTGTTTTATTGACTCAAGTCCTGCTGATAATCTCGGCTTTCTGCTGTGACAAAGAATACAACAATTCACTGTAAAAGCAATTAAAAAGTACACATGAGCCATGCTTTCCTAATGCAGTGCACCGTTCTAACAAGGGAAAACTGCCTTTTTGGACAAAACTGATTTATTTTTTTCCTGAAAACGCGTGCTTTCTTTCAATTCACAACCTGGCATTATTATTGTAGTTACTATCAGCACTATAATTATTTCTGAGAGAGAAACCAAAATATTTAACAGAACTAGAAAATAGCTATTACCGTGATGTTTTCTCATCTAAAACGCTTATATAATTTTTAAGAAATGCTGCCAAAAAAACCATTTCATTTATTTTATGCACTGCAATATCCATGACTTTCCTTCGCCACACAATCTGTATGGACAGCATTCCCTCAATACAGAGGGAATTTCTATATGACACCGACTTGGTTTAGCAGCCAGAAATAAGCACAGGTTGAATCTTCCAGCTGTTTCATATAACATCTAATCGTATCTACTGGCAGGCTGTTGCAAAGACTACTTTCCCAGCCATCCTCTGCTGCACGTTCTTATCTTCGAACAGTTCTTGATTGCTTTGACTATGGATACTCCGAAAGGAAAAAAACACAAAACATTTGTGTCCGGCAACTCAACGCGCTCAGCCAACTCCATGAGGAGCAACACAACAAGCAATCAGAGATCGCCTCTCCGTTCGCTAACGCTACCTTTGGCCAAAGGCAGCCCGCGTTCGCTTCTCCCCCGCCCCAAAAGCTCTGCTCACACGTCCACAATTACACAACGGAGGGACGGACGCGGGGCGCCGAGGTCCCGCACGGCGGGGATGGGACTGAGGGCCCACGGAGGTCCGAGCACCCCGCGCCCGCCCTAACTGCGCCTACGCGCTGCGAAACCGAGCGGAGTTAAGTAGGAACATCCCCACCAAGGACACCGGCTGTCGGGCGTACGAGAAAGTTGAAACATCACCGCGTAGAAACCCGGATAAGTAATAAGCTGCGTTTAGCCAACAGACCCTGACCGATCCCGAGCCGCAGGCGCGCAAGGCCCGCTGCCACCCCGCTCCCCGCCGCGGGATTCGAACCCGCGACGACAGGACCGCGCTCCCTCCGCCCCCCTCCTCAGCCACGCGGCGGGGCCGCGCGCCGCCACGTGCCGCCCCCCCCCCACTCCGCTCCCCACGGCCGCTCGTGACCGACCTCTCCACCCACTCGCGCAGGAAGCCCAGCTCCTCGGTGTGCAGCAGGCCCGGGTTCTGCTTGCACAGCCTGACGAAGGCCCGCAGCTCGCTCAGCTTACGCGAGTCCATGCCGGCGGTAGAGGAGCGACGAATGACGGCCCCGAACGCCGAACCGCTTCCCTGCCCAACCGCCGCGCGGCGCCGCGGAAGCTCCCAGCCTCTCGCTGGTCACGCCCACCGCCTCGAGGCCACGCCCACCGCCTCGAAGCCACGCCCCTCCGCGCGCGGCGGCCGGAACCTTCTAGAAGTGGGGGTGGCCGTCAGGCGGGCTGTGAGGGGTCGCGCGCCGCCTCAGCGCGCCTTCCCGCCCTTTTCGCCGCCTCAGCCCCGCAGTGCCCGGGGTGCTCCTCCCGCCCCGCGCAGGCGGTCTCGGTGGGCACCTAAGATGGCGGCGCGGCGCCTATTGATGCGCTCACTGCGCGGCGCCGCTGTGGGGAAGGCCCCCCCGGCCATGTCGCGCGTGCCGGCGGCGGTGAGGGGCTGGCGCGGCCTGCCAGGTCAGAGACGCCTGCTCCGCAGTGGTTGTGCCGCTGGGCCCCGCCTGCCCCGGGGCTGCTGTGCGGGGCCGGGCGCTGCGGTGGTGGGAGGGGTGTGGGCTGTCCGGCGCGGTCGGATTCGAAGGTTCGGTTGTTTGGGAAATAAAAGCAGCGTTGTCCGAACTGGGTTTGGAAATGGGATACGCAGCCGTGCTTCTGAGAAACTGCTTTCAGTGTGGCTGTGTAACAGATTGGAAGGTGAAGGAGGGATGTTTTTGTGATGTGAGGTAAATCCACTAAGAGTGAGGTCACTTGATTATAATTCCAGAGTTTGCTAATTGGAAGGATCTTGCCCTTTGACGTGGTCCATTTCTTTTCCTCTAGTTTGCGAGTCATGTGTTCTCCGGAGATTCTCCACCCGGCCGGCTCAGCAGAAGAAGATTCCAAACCGATACTTGGGCCAGCCCAGCCCCTTCACACACCCACACCTTCTAAAACCAGGTTAGGTTCATGCTCAGCATGATCCAGTGGCTGGTATCCTTTCTTTTCCCTGCTTTTCTGAGATGCTTAGGACAGCATATTGTTCTGTTGCATCGTCCACGTGTCCGTGATTTTATCTGTTTAGTATGTAGGTCGCTCCTAAAGTACTCTGAAACACCTCCTACTTATTTCCATGGAAATTACAACAGATACAGAGCACAGTAACGCTATTTGATAGAGCAGATTCTCAGCTATTAAACACTGTTTCTCAACATAGTCACCACCATTAGTGATGCAATTTCACCAGCGATGAACAAGAGCCTGCTTGCCATGCTTATAAAAATCTGCATGGCCACCCGTAAATGTGGCTTGCCTTTCATGTCATTGTCACCACTGCTGAAATGCAGCACCCACCTCAGCCTCGCTGTGCTCACATCCACTGTTTGGTGTCCATCAGCGTTCAGCAAGCATCAATGAATGTCAGTGCGTGCCATTTTTTCCACATGGAGGGATTCAGTGACACACCTTTGCTTCACATGTGCTCCCATGTCAGATGCCGTTTTGTCAGACTGCCACTGAGGTGCCCTCTGTAAGCACAGCAACAGCATGTAACGGAATATTGGCGAGTAGAGGTTCAACTTCTACTGCCATACCCCTACCAACCACCTCTGGTGTCGTGGGCCAACATAATAAAATAGTAGGCGTTACTTTCATGCAATGACAGAATCGCAGGAGCTGGAAGAGATCTCTGGAGATCATCAAGTCCAACTCCCCTGCTAAAGCAGGTTCCCTAGAATAGGCTGCACAGGAAAGAATACACACAGGTTTTGAATATCTCCGAGGAGACTCCATATTCTCTCTGGGCAGCGTGTTCCAGTGCTGCGTCACCCCCGCAATCATTTCCTCGTGTCTGTATGGACTTTCCTGTGTTGCAGTTTGTGCACACTTGTTCTATTGCTGCATAGCACTAAAAAGAGCCTGGCCCCATCCATTTGACTCCCACCCTTTAGATATCTATAAGCATCAATAAGATCCCCTCTCAGTCTTTTCAAGGCTGGAGTCCCACAGCTCTCAGCCTTTCTGTACAAATAATATAGCATTGCAGTGCTGCAGTTGTTTATTTTAAAAGAAAATGTCTTCAAGGCAAAGAGGACTCCAGGCCTCGCAGTTGGAAAGCAGCTGAGATTCCCATGTCCCACCTTCTCGCAGCTTATAGGAGTCTATGCAGTAGAGTCCTACTATGGTAGGAGTCCTCCGTAGAGTCCTACGCTGGTAGGAACGCAGTGGAACACAGGAGACATGCAGTTTAATATTGCTGAAGAGTGGGATCGGATTGCACTGAAACAGTTTCTGTATTCTGTGTCATTCTACATCTATAAAGAAGATTTCTACACCGAATACCGAGCTGTAAAGGCAAATGCAAGTGAAAAGTGTCGTTTCTTTAAATTCTTTTTCTTGTTAGAGACAAACGTGCTGGGTAGAACCTCCCCCTCTGACCCTCCTCATGCAGGAATCCATTCACAGTAGAAGGCAAATTTTGATTTTTTTTTTTCCTAGAATTGTCAGTACCTTAAAGAGTAAAGAAAGAATATGAAACGAGAATTTAGCAGTGTGAAAATGCAATCTATGTTAAAATAGCCAGAGCACTGATAAGATTCACGTATTAATCTCTAACACAGTTAAGGAATCTCATGTTTTTAAAAATATATACTTAGATGGTTGATGGTGGTTCTCTTGACTTCAGTCTACTTTTGATGAGTCTCTTGACTGCTCCACTTCTTGTCCTCTGTGACAGGTACACTGTAAAGCAGATTTTCATCGAAGAAAACATTGGTTTAGAGTCATTTCAAATAGAATATTTAGCTTCAGAAAAATCCCAATTTTGAATTATTGAGAGCAGCTATATCTTCTTCAGAAAAAAATACTTTTCTTAGTCAGAGAGAGATGCCAGCACGGGTCGTGGTTTCCTTCTGCCTGGAATCCTGTGAGGAGAGCCTCTGTATTTCTGACTCCTCTCCGTGTTTCTAACTCTCAGTCTGCCCCTTAGGGTTCAGGAGTAGTTACTTTATGAGTTGACTTAGTGTGTATTTCAACAGACGTTCTGGCTTTATCTGAGGAAATCAGCACTCAGCATAAGGAGGTAATCGTGGTTCAATGTCCAGATGCTATTAAAAGAATTCATCTGTTTTCAGCAAAGTTCAGTTTGCCTTGCTCCCCTTCTTTTTTCCTTATCTTTCTGAAAGTCACTCCTAACAAACTTTGTTCACTGAATGCTTTGGATGGTTGTCTGGACCTACCAGGTTCTGTGATTTCTGCCTTTGCACAGAAATATATATCACAAAATCTGAGTATTTAAAACAATTTCCTCTGTTTTGCACTATGGAGGAACAGAGTGAGCAAGAGATGTGCTGCAGGGGAGAGAGCTGAGATGTAGGAGAGCAATGTAAAGGCTTGTGGGGGACTGCCACAAAGCCATGCGAATGAAAGGCATCGGGAAGCAAGCAGGAATCAGGCATGTGATTAGTGAAATACCATGAGTGCCCTGAGTTATTTCTTAATCTGATTATTTATTTTTCTTGTTGTTCATAGGGGAGGTAACTCCAGGATTGTCACAGGTGGAATATTCTCTTCGCCGGCACAAACTGATGTCACTGATCCAGAAGGAAGCCCAAGGCTGGGAAGGACTGGACCACACAGTGATTCTGCTATCCAACCCCACGTACTACATGAGCAATGATATCCCCTACGTTTTCCACCAGGACACGAACTTCCTGTACCTCTGTGGGTTCCAGGAGCCCGACAGCATCCTGGTGCTGCAGAGCCTTCCTGGCAAAGCGCTGCCCTCTCACAAGGCCATACTTTTTGTCCCCCGGAGAGATCCGAGCCGAGAGCTGTGGGACGGGCCCAGGTCGGGCACAGATGGGGCCATCGCTCTGACAGGAGTAGATGAAGCTTACACCATTGAGGAGTTCGGGCACTTGGTGGCCAAGCTGAAAGGTAACAAAAGGGAAGGGGGGATGAGATAAGTCATGGGTTGTAGGGTCTGAATGGTACATCTCAGCAGTTCTGGGAAGAAACTTGTACTAAGTAGGTGTAGGCCCCTCCCTTGAATACCTAGTTTGGGAGCCTGTATTGGTGATGGAAGCAAGGAGGATCTCATGTAAGTGCTACAGTATACTCTCATTAGAAGTAACCTATCCTCATTGGATGACTGCAGAAAAGACGCAGGATCTTAATTTAGGCATTTCAAGCTAGCCAATATGAATTCCCACCTTCTGTCCCACATCATCTCAGTAACAATATTTGTAAACTGAGGGGTGGTCTGAGCGAGGAAGAGGCTTGTTCTGCTGCTCCTGCCTATTCTTTATTTGGCCTAGTCACACAAAATTTTAGTTAGGCTGACATCTATGATATACATTATGCATATACATGATATACATTCTGGGCTTGTTCAGCCTGGAGAAAAGAAGGCTGCAGGGTGACCTAATTGCAGCCTTTCAGTACCTGAAGGGGGTCTATAAACAGGAGGAGAGCCGATTCTTTGAAAGGGTAGATAACAGCAGGTCAAGGGGAAATGGTATGAAGTTGAGGGAGGGCAGATTTAGGTTGGATGTCAGTGGGAAGTTCTTTACTATGAGAGTGGTGAGGTGCTGGAACAGGCTGCCCAGAGAGCTTGCGGATGCCCTGTCCTCAGACGTGTTCAAGGCCAGATTGGATGGGGCCAACTTGGTCTAGTATTTAAATGGGGAGGTTGGTGGCCATGCCTGTGGCAGGGGGTTGGAGGTTCATGGGCCTTGAGGTCCCTTCCAGCCCTGTCCGTTCTGTGATTCTGTGATTATGTTTTCTTTGGAAGTCCAGTGAGGTGATGCAGAACTGCTTCTCTCACGGGTTCTGCCTCTCCTATGTGACCTGAGTTTTTTGGGTACCCATGTGAACACTGATGGGCACATCTCTGAAAAGTAAGGAATGGAATAAACAAGAGAGCACGTGTTGCTGTTTTAGGCACATCACATCTTTTTGCTGATAAGGCCAGTACCCCTCGAGGGAATTTATTCATAATAGACTTGAAAAATGATCCATTGAGGGAGTTTGTTTGTTCCCTCACCTTTGTTAGCTAGACGTTGACTTCCTCTTGAAACACAAACATTCCTGTTCATCAGATATTTTCTTCTGCACCACCATGTAGCTTCAGTATTTATAATCCAGAGTGAATTTATACTCGTGATAAAACAAAGCTGAAAGTTTATGACAGTATAAAAAGGGTGAGTGCTTGGAGGATTACACAGATACAGTGAATGCTGGAGTCTTAAGTTTTGTCTCTGATTCTAGTTATTTTGTTTCAAAAAAGGATATACTGAAAATGGGAAAAACAAAGAAAGGGGTATAAGAATGATCAGAAATACAGATTGTGTGTGAGTTTTGTGCTAGACAAACTTATTCTGTTTGAAAAGGAAAACCGTGGGTAAGGTGCAGAGAGGATAAGCAGGAATGATTAGCCACTAGGTTTCATTATCTGCAAACAAAGGGAACACTGAAAAGTGTTCAGGGGGGCAGGCTTTCACACCTTTAAGTTTTAAATTGTAGATCATCCATGGGAGGTTTGAAACACAAAAGTATAAATGGATTCAAAAGGTTTGAATTCCATGGAAAGAATTTAATTGCTGTTATGAAGACGGAGCCTTGAGATGGAGAAATGGGAAGTGAGGAGGATATGCTGGGGGGAATATATTTTTGTGAATGCCCTGTTTCTTTGAGATTTCTTGTAAGCATCTGCTGATGATCACTGTCACCAAAAGAGAGAGCCTAGATGGGCCTTAGCTGTGATTCAGGATGACTTTTCTACTCATTCCCATTAAAAATGTTCTTATGGGGGTGCAGGTGCTAATTTTGATGTTCTAAATACATTTTCATGTAGGTAAATACACTTGTCCTCAGTAATTTCATCTCCTCTAAATGGCCAAAATGAGCAGTTACTCACCAAAGGTGTTCTGAAGCGTGGTTGATAATGACCCTGATTCCATGCAGTGCCTAAATTGCCTTACAAGGGGGCAAACTAAATGAGAGCGTGATTCAAAACATGTACCACTGCAGTGCAGTCGCTTGCCTACAAAACTGCAGCCTTGATAAGCGATCTGCATTTATCTGTGCAAGATCAGTGATGATCACAAAATGCAGTATTTGCATACAGATGGAGATTTGTCAAATCTCCATGTTACGCATTGCTCATTTTCTGGATTGTAAAGGGATCTCTAGCATTGTCTGAAAGTAAATATATGACCCTGTAAATACGGATTCAGAGGAAATTACCAACGCATCAGCAGTTCTGGCTTAGGAGGAGTGACTTTGTACAGTATGAGGAGGGAATTTCTAAATTTATCTTCATCTGCATCGTTTGTTTTGTATTCCAGGTGAGTCAAACAAGGTGTGGTATGATGTGACTAAACCAGTGCATAAAGAACTGCACTCTGACTATATGCAACCCCTGGCTGAGATAAAAGCTCGGAGCAAAAATCACATCCAAGGCGTCCGGCATCTAGTGCAAAACCTTCGGTTGATCAAATCTCCTGCAGAGATTGAAAGGATGAAGATAGCTGGACGAGTGACAGCGGAGGTATGCAGTTGTGTACTCTCAGAAAGAACCAGTGCGTTCCTTTAAACAGGAAAAGGAGAGGGTGTTGATAGCGTGAGTTGGGTTGGAAGGATAAGATGTAACATTAGTTACTGAGTTGCAGTCTCGCAGTTATTGGCTGGGCTCAGCTCTCTGCACATCACATGGAGACACAGGAAGACAGCACGGACCGCTAGCTTCTCTCAGTGTAACTTCAGCCAAGATGAGCCAGCAGGTGTAGACTTTGGTTTAAAGTTGTGTTTATTCAGGAACAGGGGTGCTCCTTATACTGTCTCCTCAACTTCTCTCCTTCCCTGTGCTACTTTCTTCTCCATTTATTCTATTATTTTCAAGAAAACAGATGATTTTAGGCATTCCCAAAAGCCAGCAGGTGACAGCAGGTCCTTTACTAACTGAAAGGCCCTTCTTTTTTTTTATTTGTTTTTTGCAGGCGTTCATAGAGACAATGTTTGCCAGAAAATCTCCAGTGGATGAAGCCTTTCTGTATGCAAAGGTGAGTGTGTCACCTTTGGAGGTGAGATGGAAGGGTTAAACATTTCTTACCCTTCCAGGAAACTAGGAATGGCAGGTCTCCCTATAGTGTGCCTCATGCTGTAGCATATTTCTCTTTCACCCAACTCTAATGGTACCTTGGACAAACCCCAAACTCCCCTCAGCCAAGAACTGTAGCCTTGTTTGGATAACTCCTTTGATTTAAGACAGTGTTGCGGCAGATTGTTACAGAATGTGCTTGGAGATGTCAACAGAATTTGAATTTGGGGCTTACAATAATAAAAATGATCTTCCACCCCTATGGATATATATCTCGTACCTGGTAGCCACACTAGAACTGTTGCTCTGTCTCCAAAGTTCAGTTTCAAAGTTCAGTTTCCATATGCTGAGGATAAAATATTCTTCCTGGAGGTCTTCTGTTCATTGTCTTTATTTCCAAGAATCAGTAAAGATGGAGTCAAGGCTTCAGAAATGGTTGTTGTGAATTTAAAGGCATTAAAAAAGGGCGGGGGGTGGGTAAAGTAAGTGAAAAGTCAGCCCCTTCTCTAGTCCCTTTTCAAAGATGTTGGTCCTTCAGATGGTCCTTCAGAGCACCTCGAGTGTTGTGGCAAGACACAAAATAATCCTGTCAGTGGTGGTGGGAAGATTTGGTTAAAGGAACACATGGTTTGTGTGAGGGAAGCTGCAGTGTGGAAGAAAAAGCAAAGCAAAGCCACTAGAAGGAGGAATGAGGAGGTCTAAAGAAAATAAGAGATAAAGGGGAAGACAAAATATAACAGCTAATTCCAGAAAAGTTGTAAAAGAGATGGAGGTTGGCTACATCTGTGTTTGAGTAAGTGTGTCTCATGGACACACAGAGTTCAAAGCGTGCCTTATCTAAGCGAACTGATAGCTCTGGAGACATGTTAGCCCAATAAATGAAAGATCCTGATTTTGAACATAAGCTTTCAGTAGAGGTATTTTTTTACCAATCCCACTTACCCTAAGTGAGAATTCTGGGACATCTGGATCTTCCTTTTCTTGCTGAATGTGCAGAGAGATTATATCTGTAATAAAGATAATTTACTGTAGATGGTAAATCATGCAACAGATAGGATAACTGAGAAAAGAAGTAGGTTACTTTTATGTTATAGTTATCTGCTTTTTGCTTAATAGAGAGCTGTGAAGTTCAAGAAATTACTTCTTTTAAGGCATGTGATTCTGTTGCCTCTGTAAATCAAATTCAGCCTGTTTTCTACTGCCCATTTTACAAACTACCACCAAGGCAATGAGGGAGGAAAAAAAAAAACAAACCGACACCTGGAGTTGTGTGGAAGAATTGGAAAGACACAAATTTTCATTTATTGAAGGAGCTTTTCCTAGCTGGGTGGTTGTCTTTGGGATACCATGTAAGCGAAGATTCTCACTTCTGTACACTTCTGGATGTCACCTTCCACATTTGGAGTAGGGTACACTTAACTGATATATAACTTGTTGGCAGCTGCAGTGTCTGCTTTTGAGGAACTTTTGCAGCTTTCACAATAGAGTAAGTATGAGGAATTCTGTAGCAGTATTTTCCCTATATTTACTGAAGGAATGTATTGGTTGACTAAATTTATCTGCTGTTGATGTCTTTTTCTACCGTATTTTTCTACAAAACAAAACTGGAGGCACAGTTGTCATCATATTCTATAAAACAATCGTAATGTACAAAATATAAGTACATATAAGACCAATTTGTAAAGGCTGCTTGTCTTGGCTCTGGCCTCTCATTACATCAGCTTACCATAGTTGTCTTGAAGCAGTGCAGATACCTGCCTGCACGTTTGGTAAGGAATTCTGTAAGGAAATGCAGTGAGATGCATGTTTGAGTCTTGAATTATTATTTTTTTTTCAAACATCAAGGTAGTGCATGCTTTGTAACCTTTTTATCGGATACTGCTCCAGACTGAACACCAAAATAACTGCTGTCATATTGGATAATTGGCAAACTTGCACAGCAGCACACAGCGAAACTTCATGTAAGAGCAAATCCTCACCTGGATTTATGGCAATGTAGTGACTTTCTGACACGGTATACTTGCACCAGGGAGAGTTTCCGCGTGTAGGTTTAACATGCTGTCTAGATAAATGGATAGTTCTGTGTTATTTCCTCCAGTGCTCTGAGAAATCTTTTAGTCTGCTTCCATGTGATGAAGTCACTTCACAGCTTCACTTTGTGTTGTACAAATTAAAAAAAGACTTGTAGGACATGAATCGCAATAGCTCCAGGGCAGTTAATCACCAGAATCAGCACTAACAATCTCCTCCTCTTTGAATTGGTGTTCCAGTTTGAATTTGAGTGCCGAGCTCGTGGTGCGGACATCTTGGCCTACCCCCCTGTTGTTGCTGGTGGCAATAGATCAAACACTTTGCACTATGTGAAGAACAATCAGCTCATTAAGGTAAACCATATGCCATCCAGTTACGTGAAATGTGTTTGTGTGACACTGTCCCCATATGCGTCCCCTTGCTGATCTGTTTTGGCTGAACAGATCAAAACACTTCAATGTTTTCAAGTTAGCAGGGGAAGGGAATTCTCTCCTGGTAAGCTTTGCTGTCGATGATAGATTAACTTTGTTCCTTCTGGTCTCTTTCTCTCCTCTTTGCACTTGCTGCTGTATTTTCTCCAAGGTGGACTTGGAAACAAGCTTGTAAATGTTTAATTTAGCAAGGTTGCCTGCTTCTGCACCATGTTTCAGTAGTGCAGTACTGGGTGAATTGCTGCCCTCACAAAGGAGAGAGAGCTGCAGCAGACTGAGTAAAAGCACTCTGGAATCCTTCTGCTGTCACTTGCATTTCTTGGCCTTGCTTTGCAACCGAAGGTGCAGTAATGCATTCCTTCTCTGGCTAAGCTGAAATGCATTTCAGACTCCATGTAGGCCAATAAAGCAGGGAAGGGGAAGAAGGAGGGAAAGGCCTAGCATTAAACATCAAGGGAGACAAATTAGATCGTTGTAGGTAAATTAAAGTATTAATGAATGTATTTTGAATATTCATACTGTTGAATTGAATCCTCTCCAGCTTTCCCAACAAAAAGCCTTTAGGTTCAGGTTAGTATTCTGAGGAGCAGTGTTATCCCACTGCTGTATTCACTATTTTCAGTGGGGCATATTTATGTTCCACGTTAACGCAGGGTGAAACTCCTCTTGCCAGAGCTGTCTTTTTCTTGAAGCTGGCATACAAACAGACCTTGAAATGATCTGTAGGGACACATGTACAAAAGATATGACAGACTGTTTCCAGCAGAAATAAACCTCCTTTGCTGTTCTGTATTCCAAGGTCAGGCATGCACGTGTAACTTCAGTTGCTTCTGTTAATCTGTTAAGCAACTGTCACTTGCTTTTTCCTAAACCAGTAAGTAGGAGGTTAAACTCATAAACTTGACTTTTCCTTTGTGAGCTGCTTCTTGCACATCTTGTTGCCAGTAAGCTGACAAGGTATCTAAGCTGGAAGGTATCTGAAGGCTGCGTAAGGCCAGATGTGGACTTCAGTCCAGCTCTTAGTGGACTCAGCTTTAAAGAAAGAGGACAAGATGCTTGACGTAACAAGGCAAACCAGAGGCTGAATTCCCGTAGCCATTAGAGTGTTACTTAGCCTGTTTAATTGCTTGGAAGAGGACAGGTACTGTAATTTCATATTTTACTTAAATAATTGAACCAGCTGTTTAGAAAAAGTTTTATAGAGGGTTTAAATGGGGATTGGTAGTGAGACCATCCCACTTCTAGTTTATGTACAGTGTGTGTGTGTGGCACATATCTGTTCATGACGGTAGTAGCTAGCAGTGGAAGAAATGCTAGCTTCTTCCTCTTTCTCCATTGATATTCTATAATTATTCCTTGTCATACCACATCAAGGCTGCTGGCACAGACTCTGACCTGTGGAATGAATCTCTAAAAATCTCTATATAAAGTAATCCAAGAAGAAAGGTAAATCCACAGTTAATTAAATCCTAAGTTTTCACAGATCCGATTGCTCTTATTTGTTTCTCATCTACTTAAGGAGGAAAAGCAAGGCAGTGGGGGTTTGTTCTTGGATCTTGGTCTTTTTTGCATTGCTTTCTTGGAAGATGTGCATTCAGCAATTTGATTGACATGGGACAGTTTTGCTGAATTGATTTGGAGATTTGTATCTACAGAAGTCTGTTTCTCATCACCAGATAAATTCAGAAGTGTATCTTAGAGCAGTCAAGAGTGTCCCAAAAGAGAAGAAGAAAGATGGTACAAATCAGCAATCTTATGGCAGTGATACGCTATCGGAGAAGTTAGGTCTTGTGACAAGGCTAATATTTTTACTTGTTAATGATCTTGTGGGTTGCTCAGAAAAATGTTTTGTTTTTTTTTTCCTTGCAAAACCTTTCTGTCTCAGTCACAAGCAGAGAAATACTACTGAAAGGAGTCAGCTGTATAATTTGCTGGATAGGAGTTCCAGTGTCAATGGGGCTGATATCTCAGAGCACAGAATAGTTCAAGGAAAATGTCTTTTTTACTCCAAAGTGTTCGACATCAGTATATTAGAGTATATGAGAGCCTATGGCAGAGAAGCAATCCAACTGCAGTAGCCAATTTGTGAGTAATAGAGCTGGGGTGTTGTTCTGCAAAAGGAGTTCACATCTCTGTATCTGCTTTGCAAAAATAACTGCATCCTCTCCTTTCTTCCTTTCTGAGAAATCAATTTCCTTCATAGCCACTGATCCACATGGCATTTTGTCCTGTTGTTCTCCAGGATGGTGAACTGGTCTTGCTAGATGGGGGATGTGAGTTTTCCTGCTATGTAAGTGACATCACACGAACCTGGCCTGTCAATGGAAGGTATGCTACAACAGGGATGTTTTGAAGGGCTGTGAAAAACTCTTAAATAATGTACAGTTTGAGTGTATGTGTGCAATCTGTGACAGTAGTTCAAATGTGTCCCTTTCTGTAGTTCTTCGGAGCAGTGGAATTCTATAAACAAATTGTTTGGTGTGAGAAGCTGTTATTTCCCACTGCATCATTAATTACTGCTGTTTTCAGGTATTACAGTACATTTAAAGAGAAGAGAGGGCTTTTGTGCATTCAGCTGTTGCTTACTCAGGGTAATGGAACGGGAGTTAAGCTGAGCAGCACACAGCTGGTGCAGTGTCCCTGTCGGTTGTGTGTTTGATTCCTGCATGTTGGGCTCAAGTGTGTTCTTCTTCCAGCAGTAATGTTGCCTTGGTTTGCTTTGGGGTTAGGAAGTCAACTAGAAACCCTGCCCCTACCCAGTGTGTAGAAGGGCGTGTTTCAGGGATACCATGTCTGGCGTTTAAGGAGACAGTTGCTTTTCTTCCTGACTTTCCTTGTCCTAGCGCTGAATGGAATCAGTCTCCAAAACAGCTTCTGCGTAGAGGGCTTAATTTTGAGAAACGTGCTTTGTTCCTTTTCTCAATGATTTGAAGGTTCACCAAACCTCAAGCAGAACTGTACCAGGCTGTCCTGGACATCCAGAAGTCCTGCCTGAGCCTCTGCTCCCCGGGGGTGAGTCTAGAAAACATCTACAGCCTCATGCTGAGCCTCATCGGACAGAAGCTGAAAGACCTGGGGATCCTAAAGAGCAGCATCACTGACAGCCACTTCTTCAAGGTACCTGAAGTGGGTTTTTTTTAACCAGCTTCTCCCCACTATGTTTGACTGTTGCACCTGCAGATTACATTAGTAGCTTTAATTTAGATCAGGAATATGCTTTTGAAGCGAATCTTTTAAGTATCTCTACTTAATCTGCCTTAGTTCATGTTGTGGGCTGATCTCGGTGCTGCACTGGGTTTCTGTCACTGCTGGGGTTCACATAACTATCTGCAGAACAGTGGGGAGCTGGGCTGCCTTAGAAAAGTTGGTCCCACTCACTGCAGATCTGCATGATTGCTGTTGCCAGTACCAGAAGGATGGCATGGACCAGGTGGCAGAACTGTCCCTCTGGCAGCAGCACAAGCTTCTGCCACATTTAGTTGCCCGGCGGTGTCAGTACGGCAACGGCACAAGTTCTCGCCTCCGAATGGAGGCGATCATGCCGATTTCTCTCGGCAGGTGGCAGCACAGCCAGATGAGAGCAGCGTCTGCAGCTCGGTCCCTAGGGAATGTGGGGAGCTGAGGGACAGAGGAGGAATTAGCTCTTTGATTTCTGCTGACTGGAGCTCCTCTCTGGAGGGAGGGGATTAGGATGGTGCCAGGGGAGGCGGTAACGGTGCCCAGTAGAGCTGGGCTAGAATCCTGCTGTAGCTGCTGAATAGAATTGACGCAGCTTCTTTTCTTTAATGCACAGGTAACTGCTTCACCACGTACCCCAGCAGCTGTGCTGGCTGCTGCCACTTGTCAGGCTCTGCTGATAAGAGCAACGCAGGGCTTGGATGTTTAAGGGATGGGAAGGGTTGGGGCAGCAAAGGTTAGTGAGATAAAAACTGAAGTCTTACCTGTCATACTGAGGTGAGGATGTGCTTGAGCCGTTCCGTTCAGGGAGGAAGAAAGGCACTCCGAATAGGCAGCTGGTGCTGTTAGGTTTTGAGGGCCCTCCAGTTCTGGCAAACTGAGAACCCAGAGACAAGCAGATAGTGAAGCACAGCACGTAACTGCTGTCTCTCTTCTCCCCATCTTCTGCATTTGAACAACAGATTGACTGCATTTAATGACCTCCATAACACTTGCTTTGTTTTCTGTCAGGCTGTTCGAAGGTACTGCCCACACCACGTGGGCCACTACTTGGGCATGGATGTTCATGACACCCCGGATATATCCCGCTCTGTCCCGCTCCAGCCAGGCATGGTGATAACCATTGAGCCAGGTAAAAAGATACAGTCAGCGGTGGACAAAATCATGTAACACTGAGGGTAAAATTACTGCTTTGAGTAATCAGTTGTTTCTTCTGACCAATGCATTCAGGTCCTTTCCTGCTGAATTTGAAAATGATTGAAGTGTTAGAAAACTTTATCTTACACCCCTCCCAAAAATATTAGAAATTGTATTTCCACCTCAAATACAGCCAGCGTGTGGGCATGAACTCTCAGAAAGTGCCTGTGCAGCAAGAGACAGAATAGTTTAGAACTTAGCACTGCTAGCAGTTGATCCTCAGCATCACAGGTTGGTTGCAGTGCAGAGAAGCAGGGTGAATTCACTTGTGCTGTGCTCTGTGTAACTGAACAGCTACCACTCACTTGTAGTATAAGTCCCTCCTGAGCCTCGCAGCCTGCAATTACAAGCATTCACAGCTTATCTTTGCAAACTAGGCATTTCACAACGAACCGTTATTTCCTCCTGTCACTTGATTTGGAGCTGTCAGATGAAAACTGCTATTTAATGCTTGGCTCTTTTTCTATTCAGAACACTGTTAAAATCATCGCTGTGAGCACAGTACTGAGAGCAAGAAGTGCCAAAGGACCAGCTGTAATTGTGGAAGTTTTTATTAACATGCTAGTGTCTGTAGGCACCGTCAGATAATTCCCTTTCTTTGTTTACCAGCTTCTGTGATTGAGGGGAAAGAGAACAGTTTTCCTTCTTAAACTTCTTCAGGGTCACATGCTTCTCATATTGCTGAAAATCTAACCACCTGTTCTTATGGTGGTGCAGTGAGGGAAAGGTGTTTCGGAGGGTGTGGCATGCTTTAATTTCCTCCTCTTTTTTCAGGACTTTATATCCCTGAAGACGATGTGAGTGCCCCAGAGAGATTTCGTGGTATTGGTGTGCGCATTGAGGATGATGTTGTGATAGCAGACGATTCACCTCTCATCTTATCTGCTGACTGTCCCAAGGAGATCTACGATATTGAGCAGATCTGTGGCTGCAGCTCATGATGCCCCTCCTCTGCCTCTTGCATCCTCCTCAGGAGATGCATGCCTCCAGCGATGCAGATCCCTGTAACTGCCTGCAGTTGTCAAGCGATGGAGAGTGTGGACAGTTGATAGCTGTTTCCAAAACTGAGGCTGGGAAGTGGAATGCAAAAGACTCTGGCACTGAGTGCTGAAAAGCAAAGCAACCTTGTCTATGTGTATTTTCCTTCTGATTTGACTAATGCTGATGTCGGGCTGTTGCAGACCATGGGGGTGGATTCATCCCTGTGTCGTGTGGGTCCATCTGTTCGGATGCCCTTAGACAGATGCATTTTGTGAGTGCTACCAGCAGGAGAGCTTCTGTGTGGTTCCTCTGCAGATGCACCAGGGTCCCGTTGTTTACCCTTCTGTGGTAGTCTCACAGTATTCAGAACTTAAAAGTGAAATTCTGAAAAGTGCTGCTTTTGGGAAATAAAATTCTTTCAAATGCCTTTGACTTTAGAGCCCTGGGAGGAGAGGTTTTGGTAGTCAGGAAGATGCATTTGGCTGGGAGGTAGCCTGAAGCCTGTGTAGAGTGCTTTTATTATTTTAAGAATAAGGATGTCTTTGGGTTTGGTTCGAGCAGATGCAAAATGAGCCAACAGCAGAAGAAAACATCCCATCTAGTCTTCCAGCTTATTGAGGTGTTTGTCTAGAGAGTCCTAACAGGGCTCTGGAGGTTGTTCCTACTCATTCTTGTCTTCCACACTGCCTCCTTTATATCACAGATCTCCATTCCAGGCTGTGGTTCTGAGCCTGCCGCTGCCCTAGGAAGCCAGTACCGTGTTGGCTGTGCCAGGCTCCGCTGGCAAGATGCTGGCTGTCACCTGGATGTGAGATGTTCAGTTCTGGGGCAGTCACAGCATCTTTCTGGGTTTATGTTGTGTCAGCCACTTCAGCAGCGCATCTTGAAGCAGTGAGCAGAATTGCAGTTTTTATACTACTCCTTCGAAATAATTCACCTCTTCAGAACAGTGAGGGCATGAGCGCTGCTGGGTTTTAGGTTTTCCCAAATGCTGTCAGTAACGAGTGCTTTGTGATAACATTTCTGAGGCAGCTGCAGATGTCATCTGTGGCCAGGATGGATGAGGAGGACTTTCTGTCACAAGAGCGTACCACCCAAGCCACTGCAGTGCCATAGTAAATACAAACCTCACTGAGGCTGACATGGCGTCTGTGTGTTTCCTGAAGATGGTTCGACAAACAACTACTTTACGTGTGAAAAAATGCCTCTAGTGATGTATCTCCTCTTACATACGTTGGCTTTTTCTTCGTATCATTTTTTTTTGCCTTTCTGATTGCAGCTTCAGGTCTTTTTCCTCTCCACGTTGTTTAATTCTGTTCCTCTGTTGTCTTGGTGCACCATAACATCACAGTTTCCTAACGCCTGCTTTTCTTCTTCATCTGTCGCTGCGGTTCTCCCGTTTGCCCCAACTCTCCACAGCAGATGTAGGCAATGGTAGGCAGGGCTCCTGAGTTTGACTTCTGGCTCTGTTGCAGCAGTTTCTTTTTAATCCCCCTTTCTTTTTGTTTCTGTGTTTCATTTGACGTACAGACAGTGTCATTCAACTCCATTGCTTTTAACGGAAGCAGGGTGCGACCACCAAGATGTGGATTTGGCACTTGAAAGGCAGCCAGAGCATGCTGTAATTCTGTTTTTTAAACGTGATCCAAAGTGAATGCTTTCACAAAGTTTGATGTATCGAGTTTCACCTAGAAAAGAAAATCTGCTCATCTCTGATGGAAGTTACTGTTGGATGTGTGTGCATCCCTGTGTGAACGGTTGGAAGGAAGGCTTGTCAAGCATGGACACACGGAACTGATCATTCCTTTTGATGTCCTTCCAATCTGCAACATGTTCATCCTTCCACTTGCACCTCCTGGAGCCACACCAACTGGGAGTATCTTGGGTTTTGGGAGCAGTTGAATGTGTATGCCTGCTGATGACCACATCTGCACGTGTGCTTAGTTGCGGAGTTAACTGTTAGACGTCCTGTAAATAAGCCTTTGGAATACACATTAAAAAGTGATTTTTAAAATAAAACATTTCCTAGGTCATTTATTGGGCCATCAGGCTGCACGGCTATTAAACATATAAACACTTCAGAAAGCATGATTCTTCAGAGGGATTTATAAATGATTTGCAATTTATCTCGTACTTCAAATAACATGGCCAAACGTGGGGACACACTGACTTCTTTCAGGAAAATCCTGCAACTTGCAAACACCAATAGAGCGTAGGAATGTTGCTGAAGAATACAGCCAAATCTGCGAACGTTTTACACATCGCTCATCAGGAAACCAGTACAAAGAATCCCTTCTCTGGCTGCACGTAACAATGACGTACGTCTCTAATCTCCAGCCCTATCCTATTTATTGCCTTGAAGAGATTCCTCGCTCCAACCACTTGGGTGCAGGAGCAGCTCAATGGCAGCACAAGTTGTCATGTTCGTGATGAGAGCGAATCCATTTCCAGACACTGCAGGATCCTCTTATTTCACTGGCTCGTAGCAGCTTGGCTGTGTGTAACCTTAAGGCACGTTCTCTTGGACTTCTTGATTCAGCAAAAAGTCAGGCATAAGGAAGACACGTCGGGGAGAGATTTTATTGGAACTAAGCCACAGGTCTTAAGGGAATCGGAGAATGAGATGAAATTTTCAATTCAGTCAGCCATCCTCACGGAGAAGCTGCTTGGCTTTCAGTGCAAACCTCGGAGACTTTTCTCAGCTTTCCCATTTCATACTCTACCAGAGACCTGCTCTGCTTTACAGAGAACAGGCTGGTAGTAAAGTCCCACTGTTAAAGTACAGCCCGAGCTGAGGCGTTAATTTGTAGATATATTTCTGTCATCAAAATGGAAATAAAATTGGCATTTAGCACAATTTGCTGCTCAATCTCTGTTATCTACGAAAAATACAATATGCCTTCTAAAATTGTATTTGCTGTTTCGCAGAGCAGCCTGAGAGTGTAGAAAGGAGCACATAGAAGAGAATGGAGATGGAGGCTTCTGGAAACGTACAGCGCAAAGCAGAAGATTCAGGAGGAGGGTGTAATTTGGAGCCAGGGATTTGCATGCAGGTGGTTTTAAGAGCAAGGTGAGAACAATCAGGTGTATAATGACTATTCGGTATCATGTCAGAGCAGCGCAGTAGCTATGATGAGTTATGCTAGCCAAGGGACCCTGAGTGATTCCTCTTACTCCAGAGGGGGAGGAGGGGACAAAGCAGTCAGATTGTATTGATGAACCTGGTCTTAACTGTTAGTTTAATTATTTCGACTAAAAATCAATAGAATTATCATATGAGAAAGTTTTCTGCACTTTCACGTTATCGATCATGTGTCATACCTTAAATTATGTGAAGGGGAGAAAGTAGGTTTCGAGGGAAAAATCTTCCCTACGCTGGAGGGAGCGAGGCTGAGGTTATATACTTCTAAGCTTCCAAATTTAGTAATTACTCCAAGGAAAATTACTGTAAAGCAAAAAAGAGTTAAGGTTAAACTCAGAAAAAATCCATATGAGATAAACGACCAAAATGCTTTAATTATGATGAGTACTTCATGTAACTGGATAACAAAACTCTGCATTGAATAATTGACATTTTTTATTTCTTCTGAAGTGATTTGTCTAGAAACCTACATAGGCATTGTTCATTAGAATGCAGAGCTAAACTTCGTTTCAGTTCCTAACGTTTCTCAGATCATCGCAGCATCTCTGCTATGTGGGCTCCCTTCACACATCCTTAGCCTCTGCTTTATTAAAAATCACTGTTTAGACAGGACTGGCTCTGGGATCATGTCTGACTTGTAAAATCAATTGTATTCCAGAGATAAAAACAATAAGTTGCATTTTAAATCAGAATTTATAACAGAAGCGGATAGTGTAGCAGGGTAGGCTCAACAATGCTCTCCCTTCAGCTCCTTTTGCCCTCTCAGTTTGTCTTGTCTGTCTTACCTGGTTGCCCGCTCTAAGCCTTCTCCTCTAGCAGCAAGCTCAGCAAAAAAGCCCCGTCTTCCTGGGACAAGCCGTGCCTCAGCCCACCTGCTTGCTTCTCCAAAACACCACCCATACCTGGCTGACCACAGCCAGGTTCTTCAGAAGATGGGCAGAAAGGAACAAGGAAAAATGACCAGGTCCTCTGTGTGTCACCTTCCCTTGCTGACTCATACCACCTCTTCTTTTTTAACTACCACGATCGAGTTATCCATTAACAATGGCAAAGAAAAATTAATTCCTGCCTGGCTAAGTCTGATGACCAGAGCTTTGAGCAAAGAAGAAGTAAAATAAAAGTTGGTTATAGACAAAGAAGAATGGTTTCTGTAGGATTTAAAATGTTCCATCCCCTGGGTGCCTGGGAACCAAGTAACGCTGTGTGGTTGATATGCAGGCTTGGTTTGGGAGCTTCTTGGGAATGTTGGTCTCCGTTGTGCTGTTATAGGCCAGGACCAACTGTGTTTGAGGCTCTGTGTTGGTTTTCCCCTCTGAAGACCGTGAAGAACCCAAGCCGGTTTTCTTTAAGGAACTTTTTCTTGTCGTGATCCAGGCAGGAATATTGTAGCAGCAGAGAACTGAAATGCTCGGCCTGTAGCTCTTTGATCAGGTACTAGGAGAAGTTGGGAGCACAGCAAATTGGCTAAAATGGGGTTCTTTGCAGGAAAACAGGCTCACTGAAGTTCAGTTGGATTATTTTTGTTTTGGTTTTGTTTTGTTTTTTATCAGTATGTTTGACCAATATGAACAATAATGTGTCCAGGAGAGTGAGGCTTTTTATTCTGAGGCAAAGCAAAACTTCTGAGATGAATACAAGGTGGCATTGGCCACTGATCTGAGTGAAGCAGCCTGACTCTCCTACCAGGAAATACTTAGCATATGTCAGGTAACTTCTTAGCACGTGAATCCTTTACATGATAGAGGTAGTGCTTTTAGTTTGGGGAAAGTATACTTTGTTTTTTTCCAGTCTAATATGCACAAAGAGTGCAAAGTGTAACAAAGGTTTTCCCTATGGGGGCTACAACCAACACCTCTGTAATTAACAGTGTCACCTCTGGGTCGTGGATGTGGAGCAGACAATGCAGTCAGTCAGAGAGAGTCCAGCTGTTACTTAGTAGAGGAGGGGCGGGTTTTTAAGCTTTGCCAGTACAGATTTCATTCCATGACAGAAACTGACGCTGCTTATGAACACCCTTTCTTAGCTCCTCACGACAGCATGACCATTTCTGGACAGCAGCCCAGGAGAGGTTCATCATTCTCCAGCTGCCTCCATCACAGTGGCCTTGCAGAGCTGCTCCTTCTGGTCTCAAAGAGATCCCCACCTGCAGCCAAAGAGTTCTATGTACCCTCCAGCGTGCTCCTCGCACTGCTGTCAGATTCCATAAGGCCTCGCTCAGGTCCCTCTGATGCACTGTTGATACCTGGTACATACATCACTTTCTAACTTATGCTCTTTTTCCAGGAGATGAGCTTTTTAGCAGCTACATGGGTGTTACTGTGGTGACAGTAACCAGGCAAAAACATACTGTTCACACTGAGATGGTTCTACAGTTGTGGACTTGGATATGATTAAGAGATTTCTAAAGGCATGTAGTACATTTCTCTTCTTTCTTTTTCCCCTTTCCTGCAAAACAGAACGAGATTTCTAATGAATTTTCACTTACAAAGTATGAAGTGGAAATGTATGATTCATCTTCAAAAGCATGCGTTCACTAGTTTATATATAAACACACACATATTATGCACACAAATGCTGTGCCTTTTAGCTAGTTAGAGATTGTAGAGAGCTTTTAACCAAGCATAATCGAGATTTTTTTAGATGTTTTGACGTTGCATTTCTTTATGCTTTATTTCGTTTTCTCGTTAAATTTGTTTTTAATGTAGGATGTCCAAGGTTTGTAGTTCCTGGGCTTTGAATAATTACATGATCTCTGAAGTATATTTTACTGTAAATCACTGCCGTGTAGCCTTTACAATCCTTCCATCTTCATTTTTCATCCTGTTGTGCAGTGTCATTTCCCTGCGCTGTGAGGTTTTGGAGGAGACGGCGTTCTGTGATTCTCACCTGGTGAGTGACTCTCCAAAAAAAAAGGTGAGTATGTGCTGTCTGAAAAACGGCATTATTGCTCTCGTAATCCAGAATGGAAATGTATCGTTTTATCCTACATACCTGGAGAAACGAAATAGGATAAGTGTAGCATTTAATGAAAAAGAGGATTGTGGTGCAAACCCAAATTCCTGATATACTGACAATTGCGTGTCAATCTCAGCCATTAGCCACAAGCTGCTATTTTCCTTCAGTGTGCAGCTCTCCCTGAAACTGCAGTGATGTTAGAAATGCTCTACAAAACTGATAATGGTTCTCTAAGCTTAAGACAAAAACATATGATCGCCAAACACTTCATTTCTTAATATGCCAATTTTTATTGACTTACAAGCTAACAGAACTGACATGAACGTCCTCTGAAATGCATCCTGTGTTCAGCCAACAGAGTCACGGAACGAAGGGGTAGGAGGCACCCTTTGATCAGAAAGTTTGAATGCTTTCCTATTAAAATCACTGTGCTTTACCTGCTCTATTTATTGCCGAGCCTGGTAGCTGGTGTGTGACAGCAGAAAGACATCAGGGGAAAGGCAGAAAAATAGCAATAGAGAGATATATATGTTGCACAACTCTCCCCTGGTAGGAAAGATTTTGCACACGTACACACAAAAAAGAAAATCAAGCTTTTCAGTAAGAATGGCAACCTCTTTAATTCTTTTCCTTGGTACTTAACATAATCTTTATGTTTAAAAATTACAGGGAAAGCTGCAGGAAGGACTGCACAGTGGCTCCTTGGGGCCTGAATCCATTCTGCGTTCTGGCCTGCCCCTCTTCTTGCCATCCTTTGTAAAACGAGCAATTGTGTGGGACATGAGCACAGCCTGGACCTCATTCAGGTCTCCATTTGTTCCCTGAATGACCTGGATGTGCAGATCTCACACTGCTCGTGTCAATGCAGAGGGAAGAGTCCCAGTCTCAAAGTGTAAGCACGGGGTGTGGGGGAGGGGGAACTGAGCATTCCTATGCGTCGATGCTGCCACTGCATCATTCTGAGCTCAGGATTTAGTGTCTCCGAAAAGATTTCTCGTCATATTCTGTTGCTTGTGATCACTTTAACTTCCCCAACAGCAAAGGCTCTCTTGGAAATCCTCAATATCCATTTACTGTTCTTGCTTCGCATTTGAAATCAAACAGGCATGAAACAAATTTCACGTAGCTCCAACTTTTTTCCACCCAGCTTGGTAAATTTGTATCGATCCGGCTAATACATCTAACAGGTACCAAATGGGCTGTGCTAGGAGATATTTCCATTCCGTTTTGTGATTTTATTTCAGCCCAATGCATCTGTTTCCCTTGGAAAGCCTGCTCTGGATTGAATAATGGAAGGTATGAATGCCACTCAGTGTAGCAAAAGGAGGGCTGACCTCTTACAGAGTCTGTAACCAGGATTTGCTCTGGAAAAAGTGTGGAGAAAAAAGTTTGGAGGCTTGGAGAAGGCCAACCCAGCAGCCACTCCCAGCACCAAGCACTGACCGAGAGATGCCTCCATGATGCCTAATTCCTCATCTGGAGAAGAAGGGTGAGGACTGTATGACCAGCTCCAGACCGTGAGCTCTTTTGCACTTCCCCCTTCCTGCTCAAATAGGATGACCTACAAACACACCCATCTTCCTTTTTCCAGTAATTAATCTAAGAAAAGTAACCATCAGGAGCAGCAAACTGAGCACACCATGATGGTAAGTCTCTATCTCTTGTTTTGACTTCATTATTCTTTCTGTCTTTTCAAGTCAGTCACATTGTTATTCTGCTGTCAGGGAGCCTTACTCCATTTTGAGTTTTGTTCTGCTCAGGCTTTTCCATTCAGACTGTCATAACCTGCTTGTGCCACAAAGCATTATTTCATTTTATCTGGAGGCAGCTGGACTGACAATATAGTTACGTCATTTCAGAAGTTTTTAGAGATCTGCACTGTCAAGAAAGAACAGTTTGCCTTATCTGCTTTATTATGTCTATTGCTTCCTCAAAATAACATTTAATGGGCAAATGGCAAATAGAAGCATTCTTGAAATTCATACTTGTTGCCGATTTCATATCCTCTTCCTTCAATCATTACTAAAATTAGAAGGTTAAAAACATTTTTGGACGATAAAGACCTGGGGAAGACCGAAGATAATTCCTCCTTCTGTTTTTTTTTCTACAAGGAACATATTTATTAAAGAAAAGAGTCGACTTTTAAGTAGGAAACGAAGTGATTTAGAAGTGTTGTCTATATGAACTGCATTTAATTTTGTAACTGTTTAATATATAAAAAATTTTGCAGTACCTTTTTCAGTGCTCACAAGTGTGTATGCTCCTAAGTAAAGAGATGAGATTGGACTGCTCTTGACGTAAACTGGCATGTTCCAGTCTCTGCCTTGAAGTATGACTCCTGTACGGTGTGCTACTGCATGTCGTGCCCTCAGCTCATATCCATAACAATGCCAAATGAAGGATTGCTGAGCCTATGGAAGTAGGAACAAGAGTTTCCAGCATGATTCCAGCAATATTTTGTCTTTTAGGATAGAGCTTCTGTGTCTGCGAATTGCAGTCTATACGGAAGTGACTGATGTTTTCTGTCATATTCCAACGAGTGCTTAAAATATTAACGATGCATTCAGATTATGGAAAAAAATCCTTCCAACTGATCTGGCCGCTCTTCCACTCAAAGGACCATTCTCCATGTGGTTGCTTCTCTATATTAATTGCATACAGCAAGACCACCAGCTTCATGAGTTTGCATATGGGTCCAAAAAGAAACTTATGTTTGTAGGATGAAAGTAGGATCTGCTACGGAAATATTTATGAATGTGCATCACTTACAGCAGAACCCACAGTTAATTCCCCTTTTAATTAAAATACTCAACAGTGCTTCTATGGCAATGCATGCATTGCTCATGGAGAAACACTCCATCTACTCCTTGCTTTGGGAGTTTGTATCTTAATGGGAAAAAAAAACAAAACAAAAAACAAGACTAGAAAGATGTGACCCCTGACTGCTTTCAACAGCTAAACCAAAACCTGTTGGTTCCTTTTCACATTCTCCCTTGAGCATTCGGAACACAAACTGCCCCTATTCTGGAGTCGAACTCAATGCGCACACCTTGTGCACCTTGTCTTTTCTACGTAACTGGAACGAAGCACGGAATATTAAAATACTATTCTAAGCATTTGTGCAAAAATAACGTAAATACTGTCATTCTTGTCCAGTCCAAAGGAGTTAGGCAAGAGCAAGGAGACTATCACGTGCAGATCACTGCATGGCCGGGGCGTTAGGAGAATGGAAATGCAATTGTACTGTTCATGCTCCGGCTTTGTGGCTTAAGCTAGAAGGCAGTTTGTACCAGGTAGGATGGAGGACCTGACTTTGTCTCAGAGATCCACATCCTCAAACCTGTGTGTGTGTAGTTTGGCTGTGAACCAGGAACAGAGAACTAATTTCAATATATATTTTTTTAATAACTTTTTTTTATTTTTAATATCACTTTGGATTTGTAGGGGAGTGGTTCCTATGAGGTTCCCTGGTATTAGTTACATTAACATTTTATAGTCTGCTCATGTAAATTCTTGAGCTTTCATGGCTCTCAGTATGAACTTTTAAGTTCATATTGATTTTTATTGCTGTTTAAGTTAGGTTGGTTTTTGTTGTTTTTAATGTGGCTTCTCAGCTGTAGGGAATGTGGCCTACACTCATTTGAGACTTCTCCAGGACTTCTCCAGATACAGAAAACCCACGACTGTCATCCTTTTTTTGTGTGTATTTTAACACTCTAAGAGCAAAACTTGCCCATATTTGTCATGCAGATCAATTACTCTATGCAACTGACTCTGTGTAGTCTCTCCTACTTTTGTTCCATACATTGTTTGTACCTCAGATACAGAAATTCATAGCTGAATTGTCTAAATAAATCATTGTTAGCAAATAATGCCTTATTCAAAGAACACATGCAAACAATTCCCAGCCAAATGTTACTTATTGGCTTCTAAGTTTGTGTGCTTTTTGAAGCGATCCCAATATCACTCATCTCTTTCGAGCATCTGAAATTGTTTAAAGCAACATGTGGTTTTTCACCCTTCTATAAGAAAAAGGCCATTTCTAAATAGGGTGAAGAAAAACATTTCAAATAAAAGTGTGTTTTATTTTAAATGGTATATTCGTGTTTTTAACGGTAGCTTTACTCAACAGATAAAGTTTTCTACAGAAAAAGCTCTTTCTTAACAGTTATTTCAGACAAATCACTGTGGACAATTCAGGCAGTTAAATAAAACCTGCACAAACACAGAGAACAGCACAGCTCACATCTTCCTTCACAAGACTTGTGAAGAAAGGATGTGCTTTCTTGTGCACTAACGTATTTCATCGGAATCCCTGGGAAGCCGGCCAGCCATACGTAGTAAATATTTCACATACCAATAAAGTGATTCCTCAGCGATTCAACCTCTCAGCACAAATGAAATTTAATTTATGATGAATATCTGCACCTGTTAAACAGCTTCTGACATAAGTGATACTTTTGTTCTGTAACTTATCTATATTTTAAAGAAGGTCCTCTCTTTCCAGATAGCAGTCTTTTAAAGATCATAATGTCAGAAGCATTCCTACGCTTGAATTTTGAGCTTTCATGCTGAAAAGGGAATGCTTGTGATTTTTGAGCTAATATATACATATACGTGAATCAACACCATTGAGGGAAGTCATAAAATGTGCCTATTATAGAATTAACTATTTGTTCTGTATAGCTAATGATAAAATCAATACATGGGTCCACCAACCTCTGTCTTTCTAGCATTCAATCAAGAGATTGAATTTGCAAGCTTCAAAGGGGAGAGAAGATTTTCCATCTTTTGACAATCCATAGTATATTAATTCAAGCAGCATTTACACAGGGCGGCACCGGTTTACTCAAGTATTGCTTTCAATATCATTTCATTAAATCAATGTAAAAGGTTGTGTTGACCTTTTACATATATATCTAAATCTGATCAGTGGAGCTTAAATTGATTAGGAACTGATTTTAAGCCAACTCTTAAGGCAAATAAGTGTGTCCACACGGGGTTCCTCAGCTGTTCGATGAATTGAAGTGAAATCCAATTTAAATTAAGCTGCTGCAAACAAACCACTGTTGTGTTGTGCGCGAGTCCCAAACGTGCCCTCAAAGTTCTTTGAGAAGTTTCTCTTTCGCTTGAAAGTGTTCCTCAGGGAGATGTGGTTATCTGAGTGAAATCCATACATCCCAGTCAGGAAGGGAGCGGTGGCAGAACACAGCTGTAAAAAGCTTCCAAGCAAACACCCAGTGTTCAGAGAAGAGCTGCACACCATGGAATCACAGAATAATTGCGTTGTAAGGGAGCTCAGAGCCCACCCGGTCCCACCCCGTGCCGTGGGCAGGGCTGCCACCCAGCAGCTCAGGCTGCCCAGGGCCACATCCAGCCTGGCCTTGGACCTCCAGGGATGGGGCAGCACAGCTCTCCGGGCAGCTGTGCCAGCACCTCACTGCCCTCTGAGTAAAGGTTTTCCCTCCAATATCTAACCTTAATCTCTCCTCTTTTTGTCGAATATTATTTCCCCTTGTCCTATCACTATCTGCCCATGTAAAAAGTTGCTCTCTTCCCAATGATAACCTCCCTTTAGGTACAGGAAGGTTTCAGTGAGGCCACATGTCAGTCTTCTCTTCACTGCCATATGACCACCTGCTGCTTTTCTCCCACTTTTTGGCAGCTCTAATGGCAGCGAACAAGACTGGTGGCACCACAGACACCATCACCTACCGGATTCCAGCAGGAGGAGGCTTCCTCTGCATCCCTCAGACTAAAAGGAATTGAAGTGGGTTTAAGAGAAATCCTCTAGCATCACAACAACATCACACCTTCTGGGGACTGGGACACCTGGACATCCAGCCTTTAGCTTGCCTTCACAGCAGCCCTGGCGTTTTCAGAGAGTATGTTACTCCTCTCTCCTAAAACACCACCACAGACCTTTGCAGGACTGCAGAGAAGGCTTTTCACAACCCATAACTCAAGTAGGCAATTTCACACATTTTGGTCTTGTGGGAGATTCAAAATGAATCGCACTCCGTTTGATTCTTAATGCAGACAAGATGGAGTGAAATGCATTTGTAGAAGGGACAGATTGCCTGAGAAGTTCTGTACATCAGTAATCCTGAAACATGGGTTTTGGTTATTAGATTTAAAAATACATTAAAACACAAACATATAATAAGGAGATAGCAAAGGTGAAAGGAGAAAATAGAAGGCAAACTAAGGGAGAAGCAGTTTAGCATAAGTAACTCTCTTAATCAGCTAACATAGGAGTGAGCATTTCATTTGTGAGTTTCTGAGAACTATCAGTTCCTCCGCCTCCCCACTCCACTCTCATTTAGATAAACTGTCATCTGCTCCATTTTCCCCTGTCGTTTTGTTCCCCCGGGAGAAGAAAGAGAAACTGAACAGTCTTCCTTATACTCTCCACACTGTTTCAATTAATGAACAGTTTTGCTGAATGAAAGAAGGGTTAGAGGCAATCTCCCTCAGCTTCAGGCTCCTTTCTAACCAAAGGGTTAGAAAGGAGCTGCTTGATGGGCTTCTGAAGAAGCTGTCTCTGCTAGTCCAACCCCAGCAGGAGAAATGTAAATGCAGGTACTTTGTCCCACTTTGTGTAACCAAAGGAAGGTAAGAGAACGTGGCATTGTCTCTGACTTCAGGAGGGAAAATGGTTTGGTGCCTCTGGCCTCTTTCTTTTCCCACCTTTCCTGATTTCTCACAATTACTTATAATATTCCCATTCAGACTTGTACAACCAGTTATCTTGAATGGCTGCAGATCTGTCTGCAAAAGAGGGTTATGGGATGCGAGTGCATGTGTATATAAGGATCTTCCATGGTAAACTCAAGAGTATTTCTGTGCTATGAGGTAAAGTAGTCAACTTGTTGTAGCAAACTCTTACCCAGTACACAATTTCCTGTGTGCCTTGGTAAAACCTCTCTGAAGCTCTTGCATTCTGTACTGCCCTTATTTTTTAATACTCATACCAAAACAGCAGATGGGTTCAAGAGTATTCCTGAGCCTGAACACGGCTTTTATCCCCTTCCTCTTAGCGCAGATAAGAATTGGTGATTTTGAAGGTGAGAAATACTATTCATGAAAGCGTTAAGCAGAGGGAGAAAGAAGAAAACAAAATAATACCTGGGGGGGAGTGGAAGGAGGGATGTCATCACTTTGCAACAGTGAGTTACCAAGAGCTGTTTCTCTGCTCACTCCTGTTTTTCTGAAGCTGCCAGGACTGGAGAGCTCCTGCCTTCTGCTCAGTGAATCCTCGCTGCCTTATAGAATCACAGAACCATTAAGATAGGAAAAACCTCTACAATCTCCTAGTCAAACCATCAGCCCACCCCCACCATGCCCACTGACCACATCCTCTCTGCCACGTCCACACAGTTTTGGAGCACCTCCAGGGATGTGTCCCCACCACCTCCCTGTGCAGCCTGTGCCACTGCAGCACTGCTCTTTATGAGAAGATATCTTTCCTAATATCCAACCTGAACCTCCCCTAGTGCAACTTGAGGCCACTATCTATTGCTGTTACCTAGGAGAAGAGGCTGACCCCCATGCCACAACAAACCTCCTTTCAACCTTCTTCCCACTGGGATTCCAGAGACCCAATTGAGCTGAGCTTTGAGACAGAAGGACGTTTGATGCAGATGTGTTGAAAGTATAGGAAACCGTTCAGCAAAATAACGTGATATTTTTTTACTGTTAACAACAGAACTGTCAGGCAGAACACCTCTGGAGGTACTCACTGACTAAATACTGTAATGAGTGGAGTCCAAAGTATGGCTAGATTTGGCATATTCACTTTATATCTAGGCAATCATGAGGAAGAGCAAACAGGTGTCAGGAATACTTGACATTCTGCTTTCTGAAAACTATCTGAGCTAGGTACCATAATTTTTTGTTCCTCCTTATGCTGACATAGACACAATGTTTTTACCCACAGCAGAACCTCTCCTGTTGTGACAAAGGATGGTACTGCCTAATGAATTCTGTCACACTGAACAGGGCCTACAGTTAGGAACATGACTCAGTCAGAAGCTTTATAGGAATTTGTGGGTACTCTTTATTTTTCGGGCAGAGGAAGGACAAAGAATTAATGGGAGAAAGCAAAAGCAAAACTGTAACTCAGTGTTTCTCACCTCCTTTCAGAACAGCATCACTCCACCCTGACTCAGCAGAAGTAGCTCCCAGACCTCCCTCGCTGATAATATTTTTTTCTGATTTTAGTACTTGGTCCCTCCTCTGTGGCTGTGCCACATTCAGGACTATCAGGGAGGAGCCGTAGATAACCATATCTGTAAACAGTATTTTAGTGTCTCCCACACACCACCCTGGAACTGCCTCGTGTTACCGAGCATTCGCGGATTTCCCTATTCAGTAGGAGTTCATTGATTCATACGCAGACAAACTTGTGTTACTGCTTCGGTTACTCCCCATGGTTTTACCTGGCTACTGTTAATTAGCCTGCCACATTTGCCATTGTTGTTTGCATGCAGCAGTGGATGTATATAACCACCTGTATTAAGCTACCTAACATTCACTTTTTTTTATTATTTCCTTAAATCCTCTGTAAAAGGATAAAAGGCACTTTGAAAACTCAGCCTAAGCGACAGGGGATGTCCAGACTGTGACTGGTGCTTACATCACAGGATCATTTCAGTGGGAAAAGACCGATGAGATCACCAAGTCCAACCACCTCCTAACACTACCGCGTCCACCGCTAAACCGCGTCCCTAAGCACAACATCCAGACATCTCTTAAATACCTCAGGGGATAAAAACTCCCCGACTTCCCTGGGTAACCAGCACCAATGCGCTATCACTCCTTCCATGAAGAAATTCCTCCCGACATCTAGTCTAAACCTCCACTGATGCAATGTGAGCCCATTTCTCCACATCCTATCTCTTTTTACCTGAGGAAAAGCTGCTGCTGCTGTGCTTGGCGGTGCTGTCATCTGCACTGGGTCTGTCCCATCACCTCTGGTCACCTTGAACACATCTTCTGGCATGCCATGCCATCTGCATTCAGGTTAAAAACAATCACTTCCCCCTCTGAAGGAGTTATCTTCTCCCCAGATTACAAATGCAGCCTGTGCCTCTGCCATCTCTCCAGGCTCTTAGCTCAGGTTAAAGCCCTCAAGCCCTCCCTCTTTCTCATTTCCTTTTAGCATCAAGGTGCTCCCCAGCCCCATTTTTTTTAATCAGCCCAACATCCTCACTGTCACGCACTGGGACTCTTCTGTCTCCACCATATTTCCCTGTAGCAGCTGATGGCTGGATGTGACGTGGGGTCAAGATGCCCACAGCAGAGACGGTTATTTGTTGAGCCCAGAACCACGCTTCCCGCTGCTCTTTTTCACGCATGAGGAAAAGCTGTTTGCAGTAGGCTGGGCACAGTCATTAAGCACCACGGTTTTTGCAAGCACCTGGTAACCTGCAGGTTGGTTCTGAGTCATGACAGTTGGTTGTTATTTTATCTGCAAGTTATCAAGCAGCTTGAGGTGCAATACCATGAGAAACAAAGAGCAGCAATTAGTCACCGTCCCATGAAATGCTGCAACTCGTTCCTCTCTCTGAATCTCATCTGTTCATCTTAACCAGATTATGGGGAGCAGGAGGCTTCATTTCTCTCCTGAGGTTTCAGTCAGAGATTGAAAAAACAATGGTACTACATGGGAGTATAATGCGACTGTCATCTAGAAAAAACACACACAGGCAGAGGGATTAGGTTCATGCAGAAACCACCCATCATCTGGTCCAAAATATCCATGGGATATATTGCTTAATCTACCCCTCTGGCTCTGCTCTTTGAATTCAGGTTTCCTTTGAGCACTCTGGATCAGCTGGGGATGCTACAGGGCCCTGGAGAGAAGGTGTTTGCTTACTCCATGAACTCTGAGAAGCTTTGTGGCAATGTGGAAAGAAGGCAGATTAAGTACCACTTGTGAATGCTGTCTGGACACCCACAACAGCAAAGGCTGATAGAAATCCCAGCTCAATCAAATCAATTACTCTGCAGCACCAACAAGGTGATGTGCAAGAAGTCAGAGGCAAAAGTCATTCCTAGATGTAAAGCTGAGGCTTGCAAGCCCTTAGCTAAGGTCTGTCTCTTTCCCTGTGCTTTGCTCCTGGCAGACATGACCTTGCAGACCAGTCTGCTATCATCACTGTAGAATCGCAGAATCATTAAGGTTGGGAAAGATGTCTCAAATCTCCTAGTGCAACCATCAGCCCATCCCTACTATGCCCACTGACCATGTCCTCAGTGCCACAGCCACATGTTTTTTACAGGACTGTAAAAGAAAAAGACAACGACCAAAACAAAAGACACTGCTTTTGGAAGGTAACTGCATCAGAATCACTAAGTTGTCAGTACATCGTTGCCTTTTTGGAGCAGTTTTTAACAAGGGGGAGAGGGTTTTTTTCTCATTTTAACTGAGTCTGAGCTCACGAACAGCTGTCATGTCACCTGCCCATCGCTCTGCCTTCTCAGCATGGCACCCTCCTTATTTTCCCCTCATATCCATCCTCAGAAGCATCCCTAGTACTGTGGTCTGCATTACTTCTGAGCCCAGAGCTCTCAAGCACAGAAATACACATTCCACCCTCCACAGTTTGTTACCCTAGGCTGTGTTTTCTTGCACAGAACCTCTCAGCAAGGCTTATGGCCTGCACTGCTCTATTCTTTTTGCTGCCAGACCATAAAGAATGGTTTTACACCACATAATAAATCCAGGCAGTGTGATTGCTGCTGCACGGCCTTTTCCCACCCCCCAGCCCACGGTAACATCAGTGAGGGGGGAAGACCGCAGCATCACACTGCAGTAACTTAAAGCGAAGACCGCAGCATCACACTGCAGTAACTTAAAGCGAAATGGACGTCAGCGTTTCTCTAACACTCAAGTGTACACCTTGTTAACGCCCAGAACGATTAATAAGTTTAGGGTAAGGTTAAAATGAATGACTCTACGCAAAAAAAGCTCTCAAATTCTGCTCTAAACAGCTCCGCGGCCACGCCTGCATCTGTACCACTGCACCGACGGCCCCGCGCTGAGGGAGCACCCAGAGGCGGCCCCGCCCTGCGCGGCGCCTTTAAGAGCCCGCGCTCCCGGCCTCCCTCGGGCGCCGTGCCGCCGCCGTCCCCACACCTGCTAGTGACGGATGGGTGGGGGCGGGGCGGGGCCTGGCGGGAGCCCCACCTCCGCTTTCCTCTCCCGACTCCCTGAGCCCCTTTCCCCGCGCATGCGCACAGAGCGGAACGGCCTATTCACGCATCCAAAATGGCGGCCGCGATGGATGTGGACACCCCCAGCGGCACCAACAGCGGCGCCGGCAAGAAACGCTTCGAAGTGAAGAAAGTGAGACCCGACGGCGTGGCGCGCTTTCCCGGCCGGTCCCAGCGGGGGGAGGGAGGTCGGGAGCGGCCTGGTGGCTGCCGGCAGGTCGGGGCCGCGGGCCGCTTCCCGCTCCCCTCATGGAGCCGGGCGCCCGCTTCCGCACCGGCGCTGACGTATAGAGGGCGGGGCTTGCGGAGGCTATTGGCATACGTCCGGGCCAATGGGTGAGGCGGATCTCCGCACTTTGAACGGAGGTTGGCCAATCAGGGGGCGCCGCCGCGCAGGCGGGAGGAGGGTGAGGGGCGGGGTTGGGGCGTGGCTAGTTCTGTCAGGGCCCCGAGCCGAGGGCATCTCAGGCCGAGAGAGCGGGCTGCAGGGCTGCCGCCTTCTTCTCAGTGTTGTTCTCATCTTGTTAGATGAGATCACTGCTCACCCGTTTCCCAGAGCATCTAGTAATAGGGTTGGTACTAATGACAAAAAGCGAGGTGGTACGAGAAAGATAGGGATCTCCTTGAAAGAGTCCAGCAGAGGGCTACAAGGATCGTAAAGGGCATGCAAGGCCTCTCTTATGAGGAAAGGCTGAGAAGCCTGGGTCTGTTCAGCCTTATTTTCAAGTAGGCTCAGAGGGGATCTGATCCACGTCTCCAAATATCTAAGGAGCAGGAGGCATAGGGGTTGGACTCGATGATCTCTTCCAATTGAAGGTCCCTTCCAACCCCTTCAATTCTGTGGTTGTGTACCACTTAGCAACACTTGGGAGTCTGCTTTCATCCTTCAGAATTTGGAGCTCAGAGGAAACAATAAAAACACTGAGATGTAAATGGAATCAAGTAGAGAAGATACACTGTCAATAGAATCCTACTGAAAACGTGGAAAGAATATCCAGACTGTTTTATAAAGTAGAAATGAAGACTGTCCTGGCTACTGATGTGTTGATGAGTTTGCCTTAAATATTCAAAGCAATTATAAGTTTTGTCAATTTACAAAAGACCCAGTTATGATGGGATTATTTGTTTTTCGGGGGGGATGAGGAGGAATAAAAAGGTGCTATGTTTTTCTCTGTAACTTGTGTCAAAGTCACAGAATCGCGGAATTCTAGGAGTTGGAAGGGACCTCTAGAGATCATCTAGTCCAACCCTCCTGCCAAAGCAGGCTCCTAGACCATTCTGAAGTCCTCATTCTGAATTGGTTTTCTAAAGTTGTCATGGAATTTTCTAGCCAACCATTCTACTGAAGTAGCTTGGAACAGATATCCCACTTTTATTCATATTTTAAAGTAAAGTCTGTGGAGGGTTTGTTTGGAAGCACTTTCACGTTGTTTATTTTCTCAATGGAGATGATTCAGGAGTCAGAGGGGGCAAAGTTAGAAGTGATTCTGGTTGTTGGCCCCGGCTATTCTGAGGGATGATTACTGGGAGGACTGCTGCAAACGATGGAAATTCCTCTTAACAAAATGTCATCTGGACTGGCCCTTCTTCAAGGCACTGTCCTTTCATCAGAACTGAGGGTGTGGCATGAGATGCATCCTTGTCACAAGATTATGAATAGAAATGCAGACGTTTGCATTTGTATAACCGAAAAAAAAAAAGAGAGAGAGAGAGACTGGGAGAGCTATCTGTTGTTTCTGAAACTGGAAGGAAGGAGACATCGGGTGTGAGAGGTACATGAGAAAGCTGTAAGATATAAGGTTACTGTGGAGCTGTAAGGTGCATGTTTTTTAATATCCCGACTTTTCCACTTCAGAAAGAAATGGGATCTTGAGGAATAACAAAGATTTCCATGTGTTATAAATTGAATAAAATTTATGTTTTTCTTTCTTCCCCTTCCCTCTCTCTAGTGGAACGCAGTAGCTCTGTGGGCATGGGACATTGTGGTTGATAACTGTGCCATTTGCAGAAACCATATTATGGATCTATGTAAGTACGTGGTGGGGAGAAGTGCTTACAGTTCTGACATGTACATGAGGCACAGTTGAAATTTCCACTATTCAGGGTGCATTTCAGCAAGTTCAGTTTTCAGATCAGAAACAAGTTTTTCAGTACCATTACTAAACTGTGTTTTATATAATGCTGAAGTCCTGTAATCTGTTCTCGTGACCTCTGTAATCATCCTGGTTTTCACTCACCCTTTTCTTGTAAAGAATAGAATCACCTGGTACCACAACTGCAGAAGAGATGATGCTGCTGAGTGCATTTTGAATGCAAAAAAAAAAACAACAGAGGTAACAGAAGTAATAATATAGAGCCTGTAGGAAGTGAAATTACTCAGGGTTGGCAGGTATTATTTACAAAGAGAGGCATTAGATTGTAAGGGTGGGGATGCTGGAGTGGGTATCAGCTTCTTGATGGCGAGCATTAGGATGAAATCTTGCTGTGCCTTCTGTGTCTGACTGACCAGAAAAGGTTCAGACCACTGAATTTTTGACTCTTCATTCTGCAAAAGCCATCTTGCCTAAATTAGGGTTATAGTATGGGGAGTTTTGTGGCTGCCTAGAGAATCAATTGGTTGTTTATGAAGAGAATAATCAAATCCTGAAACCAACACGATGTTTTGCCAGTACTACTTCAGGGTTGGTTTTTTTCTCCTGAAAATTTCAACAGTCCAACGAACAAGTATACTTACTATTTATGAAAGTAAAGCAATAGTAGGATTAAGAGGATTAAGTATAAAACGTTCTGTTGTAAAATAAGTATCCATATAGAATGTCACTGGCTTTAGTCCGATTGAGGATTGGCGATAAACATAACCAATTATTTTTTCTCGAAACTTTGACAGTATATTGTTGGCTGTCCACATTATTTCAGTGGTAAGAGAGAGAACACCTTTTAATACACCTGAGATGGGAATACTAAAACAGGAGGATTGTGGTACCTCAAAAAGCAAGACAAAAAAAGCAAAAGCACACTGTGCCATACAGGGCTGAAACTAGTTTAAGCAAGCTGACTTCTTTACTTTGAATCAGATGTATTTCTATCTCGAGCCAGCCATTGCCTGTTTATCCCTCACTCCCCTCTTGATCATTAGAAAAGGAATGGAAGCAGTAAAGGCAAGCAGGTGAGAGGAGTGGTTTCTATGTGTGCTGAGGACCTTTGACATGATGATTTACAGTTAAGAATCTCAAATCTGTACCATCCCAGAAGCGGGCAGTGACTATAACTTACTCTCTTAGGTTTCTGATTTGTATTTGTATTTTTGTTTTCTTTTATTTGAGATATATAGCTGATGAGTAAATGATTGAGTAGAACATAACTTACACTGATAGAATTTACAAGTGTAATAAACAAATAACATGCAACCCTTCAATTTAAGATAATTAATCGAAACAAGTGGGATGCTGGTGTGTTTCACTCTGTTAATCTACCTCAAAGATGATGCTACCTCTTATGGGAGACAAATAGAGTTCTGTATATTTGTTGGCTTTGATAAATGGCAAATAGAAAATAAGAGGACGAAGGGAAGATTTAGAGGAGCTGGAAGGAGCGTGGACAGATGTTACTTTCCAGTACTGAGTTTCCTTTGTCAGTTCTTTCTAAAATAAAATCAACATAAATAAAGAATCCTGCCAGAATTGGGGTTGGGTGGGATTGAAAGAGTATGGACATGTTAGGAAGAACATCAAAGGAAACGAGCATGGTTAGCTTAGCTTTTGTTTTGTTTTACTTTTTGAGTTGCTCAGGCATAACAACTTATTAGTTAGGGCATAATCAATGTTATCAAAAGCGCAAACTGCAAATGATGGCCCAAAATTGACAGTATACAGAGTAGAAGCAGTATCTAAATTGGTGTTCTGAGTTCCAACGTTGGCTCTGGATTTACTTACTTCCTTGTTACAGATCATTAATGATGTTAAGCAACATCTTAATTAGATTTTCAAACATAAGATGTGAAGTGATGGGAAATTGAGGAAAAATTACTAGCTTGTGCAGGGAAGAACAACACAAGATTCAGTTTGATAAAATGCAGAGTACAAATGTCTCTCTCTCCTAGTGATGAAGAGAAACCTCAAAAAGGCAAACATTAAAACAGTGGTTAGTAACACCAGCCATGCTAATGGAAGATTGTTAACACTATGAAGTCAAGCACCCAAAAGTTAGGATATAACAACATCGAGGTTTCCTGCGGTCCTGCTAATGCACATACATTACAATTCAGTTGCTAATAGTAAGGACAAAGGATTCCCCTGGCCCTCAGTGTGGCTCATGTTCAGTACATAGAAGGGATGAGCAGATTTTCAGTGGGTTTTGATCTCTTCTGAAAGGAACCGAGGAGTGTTTAGATTTTCTTTGTGCAGTGTCCTTGATTTCTTCCAAGGTTTCCTCTATGGTGCAATCACTGCAATGTAGCAAGTTTGGGGAACGTTAAGAAACACTGTGAATAGTATAGTGGGTTATCTTCTCCGTGGAATGTAATACTGTACATACTTTGAACTGTATGAAATGTGCCGTTGAAACAGTGGTCTCTTTCTTTGATAATAGGATGGAAAGAATCAAATGCGATATTCTAGTTTCACAAAGATAGACTAATTGGTTAGAATCCAAAGAAAAGTCTCAGAATGATTTGCAGGTTGGTTTATTTTGGCTTTTTGAGAAGAGCAGAAGAACAGAACGAAGTATATGAGGTTTGCTAAGTCGTGTATATATAGTTTGCTAAGTCATAAGTAGGAGTGGACAGTGATAGCTGTGCACAGATATTTTGAGAGTGTGATACTCAGAGGAAATACTGAGCATCATAGGAAGGGGTTTCAAGTAGATCGAGTCATATGACAACACGATGGGAGGAACCTAGGGTAAATATTCAGATAATTCTTAAACTGAGAAAATGGCAAGGAGAAAGTTCTGAAAACCCTCTGAAGTTTGAAAAACCAAGAGCTCATTCTACATTATGTAGAATGTACTGTAGGTTTCCTAGCATGGCTGTTTGTTTTTTTCTGTCTCTGGTGTAATACAGTGCATTTTGTTAGCCAGGGTATGTACATTTTGTTCTGTTCTTCCCAATAACTCAATATCTTCAGGGCATAACTGCAGAAAGCAGTGTGTAAAGAGAAAGGGGAACCCCTAAATGGTTACCCTTGCTTAAGAAGAAGCCATTTTGAAGAGCTCTGTCATCAAATTCACTGGTGCAGTGGGCCGTGACTTCAGCTTGATCTCCCAGAGTTGAAATGCTTCCATTGCCTTGTTCACATTTATTTACAGGTAGTTTGGGTTTCAGCTGTATCTGTCTGCTCTCACTCCATCAAAAGTGAAGCAGAAGAGTAGTTCAGCATTCCTCCAGGTGCTCTCTGTCTCTTACCACTTCTTTTGGGGCAGCAGCCAGTAAATAGCTCATCTTTCTTCCATAGCCAGAATCATCAGCTTCCATTTTTCTGAGTTTGCTCATTATTGTTGCATAGGTGGCATGTTGCCCCTTTTTGAAATTAGGCTACTGGGAGACCGGAAGGTGTTTCAGCTTTGGGAATGCCTGCTTTTGGCAGCTGAAGATAGTAGTGTGAGCAGTAGCATCTGGCCTGTTTGATGAGGGAGTTAAATCTGGATGTCACGTTGGGAGGGCCTTACATCACTGCAAGAGAACTCCTCCTCAGCTGTTTGTGCAGAAGATCATCTGTTCTTTTAGGCTTTGGGGTCTTTCATCTTTCAAATTATACTCGCTGGTCAGCAAATAATGCTGACCAACGTGGAAAGAGGTGAAGAAACAAAATAAGTATACTGTGTAGTGCATTATTTTCCTGGCTTTCACAGGCATCCTGAGTTAAAGTTTGTGTAACGGTTGGCTTTTCTTGCTCTTTCTCCCACCACTCATCTTCTCACTATTTTCCCGTTGTCATACAGACTTGTGGCAAATCTTTCAAATTATGTGCCCTGGGATACTTTACGATACCACGAGTCTATGCTGTGATACCAGTAAGATTGTTATAGCAATACTGAGCAGCAAATTTGAACAAATGCATGTTTCACCAATATGATTGAAGCTCTTCAAGGTTCTTGATCATCTTCCCTTTTCTTAATCAGATTTAGTTCTATTGCTACATGCATCGAAGGCTTAAGGAATTCAGACATCAGACTTCGGCTGTATTGGATTTTATTCTCTTCTCTGGGCTGGCCAAGGACTGAGCTTTGGACTTCTTGCTTTTGTACATTGTATCTTGTTGTAAAACATAATACAAGTTCATTCAAAAGGTGCAGAACAGTTGTTGCTACTGAGTTTCTTTATACCTCAGCCTTATTTTGAATGATCTCCTGTCACTAAATTCCAAACACTAAACGTTTAGAGGAAGAAGGTCAGTAGGATGAAATATATTTTAATCTGATACTTTTAGAAAAGCAGTACACTTGAAACCAATGTCTCTTGACACTTTCTGATGTAATAAATGCAACAAAACAAAGAGTTTCCCCCACCTCAGCTTGTTGTAATGAAGAAATCTATCAGTTGGTATTGCACGTACATCTTTACTAATGCATATGTATGTTTAATCTTTGTTTCAACAGGCATAGAATGTCAAGCAAACCAAGCATCAGCTACATCTGAAGAGTGCACGGTTGCATGGGGTGTCTGCAATGTAAGGGAAACTCTGATTGCTGAGTATATGTGCAGTGATGTTACCCTCTTTTTCATGACCGGGGACAAAGATTGTTCTATAAAGTATTTCAGATAATCTACTGGGAAGCAAAACAAAACAATTACACTGTTTGAATTACATCTTTTTGGTAGCATGTGTAAAGGAGAGAGAAAAATAACTGAGGAGTGGAAGGTAGAGGGATATATGTGAAAGAGAAGGGAGGAGGATATGCCATTGCCTGTATATTTTGGAAGCACGATAGGTGTTTAATTTTGAGCAGGATTTTCCTGATCAAGATTCTGCCTCGAAGCTATGCTTCTTTTTTATCTGTCCCCAGATAATAGGATTACCTGGATGGCAGCATGTTTGATTTGTCCTTATGCAGGCTGATTCAAGGAGTCCATGTGGAGTAGCTGGGTGGTTTGCTTTCTCTTCTGAAGGAAGATGAAATCAGCTGTGCTGTATAATCTCCATTTGTTGCCATATTCACTCCTTCACGCATGGTTCCTCTGGCATGTGTACTCAAACTTGCATTCATCTGAGCTAGCCTGGACCTGAGCTGGAAGACTTCATTTCCCATAATCGATCAGTAACAACCTGTTCCTTCACCCCATTTTCACTATACTGTGGGATCAGTTTACAGAGGGATAATTCTGGAGTGAGATTGTAAACGTTGCAGTTCTGTCTGTGAAAGAGAAGAGTGTGGGTTTTTTTGTTTGTTTGTTTTGGTTTTTTTTGCCCCATGAGAATATCTTAAGTGTCAAAATGAAGGTTTCTGTGTGCAAGAGATAGCACAAGTGGAATCTTGTTTTTAAGTAGCTGTTCAGAGCATGGAAGAGAGTGCCTGTACTAACCACATAATAGAGATTTCTACTAATTTTGCAAGTCCATTTTTATTCAAGCGTTAGCTAGTCCAAAAGATGGGCAGAGAGCTTCAGCATATATACATGTGTGCAGTCCTTGCTGCTCGCTGTGAAACCTTCTTTGTTATCTTTCTGATTATGCTTCTTATCAGCATCTGCTCTGCCAATTTTAGCAGTTGCTAAACTCTGCATTCTCTCCTTCATCAGAAGTCAGTTGCTTGCCACTGCGTGTACTGTGGAACTGGCACCCTGCTGCCATTTCCCTCACGCTCCGTTCCTCTCTGAAAATGTGGATCAGTTCCTTGGTGTTGGCCAGTGAGCTGCACAATCAGTCCTCCCTGTCTTTGCAAACACTTGCTCTGTTCTTACCGCGATGCTTTGTATGGTCATTTTTACAGTGAGAAATGTTTGTGTGTTCTGAAGTGTGATGTGATTTGGACTTTCTCTTCCAGCACGCTTTCCACTTCCACTGCATCTCTCGCTGGCTCAAAACTCGCCAAGTATGCCCACTGGACAACAGGGAATGGGAGTTCCAAAAGTAGGTATCCTGTACAGATTTCAAGATGAAAAATCCTGCTGTCTTTCTGCTGATAGATAAGGGAACACACTCACATCTGTGGTCTCGCATAGTTGCTGTCAGGGAAAGGGTTTTTTTCCTCCACCTCACTGTTTGATCTCACTTCCCTTAATAACCTGGCGCAGAGTGAGCTCTGAAGGAAGCCTGGGTAGTTGTGGTAGGTGTGGAAGTTGTTAAAAGGTACTGGCTTCTATTGACATTCTCTCTAAAGAATAGCGAGGAGAAAAATGGAATTAACTGAAAGAGGAGCCTTGAGTGAAGTCTATACTGCCCTGCAAGCTGTTTGGGTTTAGAAAATGACCTGAATTACACTTCCTGTGTTCCAAGAGGTGCCAGAAGTCTTACTGGATCCCTCTGTTTTGCAATGATTTGTTTTGTAATTCTGATAGGATGAAAGATGAATACAGCTGATTTCCTAGCATACTGAAAGTAGTTGTCCACATAGCCTTTGTCACTGCCTTGACCCATTTATTCTTTACTTAAACATTATTTTGTTATTGTGCTTCACGTTCTTCAAAGTTCTGTTCTTAGAGTAAGAATGGGAGGTAAAGGGATGTGGTTTTGAGGGGTAATGTAATTGTACACTGACAATAGTTAGGAGCTTTGTTACTTGCTTCATTCTGGGCAGTTTATCCCTTAGTCTTTTCTTAACTGTGAATTCACTCCTTTTATTCTTTCCTCCTTTTTTAAAGCATATTAATTCTAACCAGTGTTTTGATGTTAAGATGTTTTAGTGAACACCTAGTGAAACCTGAGCCCTTGCAGCCTGGTTAGTGACTGATGTTGCATGAGCAGCATTGTGAGAAATGAGAACATGAATGAATATCTTCTGAAGAGCACTCAGTGATACGTTTGGGGATGTCACAGGCTTTGGCCTCATTTGCACTCAGGGCATATGTGAAGTGGGATTCAGGGCAAAAGATGAGGATACCAAGGACCTCTCACTTACAAAATCCTGGGGTCTGCCAGCTAACTAGTATCCAGATGGACTTTCTGGGGAAGTGAAGCTTGGAGGATTTCCTAAGGCTTTAACAGCATAGCATTTCACCTTCATATGCTTTACATGCAGATTGGCTTGTGATAGAATGAGATGAAGTCTGTCCAAGCTGGTGCTAATATTAAACATATTTTTAAGCATTAACGTGTTCTTGTGTTTGCAGGTATGGACACTAGAGAGATGGTCCCCGTACTTCAGATGTTGTCAGCCTCCATTGTTTGTGTCAGTATGGATTTGTCTTAGCATCTTGACAAATCAGGAGTGTATACATTCTGCTTTAATTTTGCCCTCTCGTGTACCATGGAATAAAATCTTGCTGAAGCTCCCCATCTAAGTTTTTGTCTTTCTTTCATGAGTGGTAAGTCGGTAAATGAGAATTATCTGTAGGCTGGAGACTCAAACCAGGCAACTCTTGAGCCGGACAGCTCTTGTCACCGTGCCCAGGCTTTGGCTGCAGGTTTGGCCTGACTCCCACGTGACTGAGAACCACACCTCTGGCTCACTGAGATCATCATTAAGCTCCTTTGTGGAGTGCAATGGACCCAGGGCACGGCCCCAGCTAAGTGCAATTTATGCAGGTAGCATTTCATGTGGACATGCTTTCTTGGAGCTCAGTCGAAATAATGATTTGTACGGTTAGTGGTCAGTGTCATTATTAGAAACTACTCTCTGTCGCTTCTGCTCTTTAGTTTGACTAAACCGGTTCCCCTGCAGAGGAAAATTTCATTACCTGTTCACAGTTCCGTGCATTTAGCTTTGCAGACATTAACTAAATGTTAGATTTTATCAGTGGTCATAAAACACTTCCATGTGTCAGGTGAAAGCACGCTTGGGAAATTCACCTGCAAGATTGACTGCAGAGCTACAGATGAGCAGTGTATGAACAAATTCACCCTGCGCTGGCTTTCTGCTGCTATTATCTCGGTTCAAGCCTACCCGTAGTTCTTCCTGGCCAGATGTTGTTACTCTGAAAACTACACTGCATTTCATTTGGTACCTGCTGTGCTGAATGGTTACCTCGTTGCGTCAAAATCTGGTCCCTATGTTGAGAGCCTCAGCTGATGCCGAGGACCTGAACGAGGTCAGAGCAGTTCTTCCTGCTACTGAAGGCTGTGGTGCTTCATGGCAGCAGTGGTAGATCCAGTAAAATCCTTGCGTTAGTTGTTCATGACATTACCTTTCCATCAGCACATTTTTCCTTGTTGATTCGTGGGGTTTCTCGGGACCTGGAACCCAGATGCTCGCTGATCAGGGAATTTATTTCCTCAAGATCTTTGTTTTGGGTTCAGTTATGTCATCCTGGTTTGTCTGCCTCTAGCACTGCTCTGAGGGTATATTTTTGGCTGGAGAGAGACACCATGAGCGCAGGCATTTCCCTCTGCTTTGTGGCTTTTCAGCTGCTGTCAGTCAAAGCATCTTTGCTGCTGCTTCTCCTACAGCAAAGGCCTGGCTTTGTCTCTGTGGCGACCCAAGGCACAGGACGTGGCTGCACGGTTTTCAGCAGTGGCGTGAAGTGAAGCTAAGAGGGATCTATAATACCTGAATAGAGCAGGAGGCAATTGTGGCAGTTCCACTGCCTCCTGTGGGAGTCGGGCAGGGGTAGGTTTGTGGCCGCTTTGGGTGGCTCACGTGGGAGAGCCTTGAGAGCTGCTCCAGCGGCACTATGATGTGGAACCCCAAGCATGTAAGCAGTAGTACGGCTTGGAGAAGAAACCTCAAATGCATTTTGACACTTTAATGCAATTAACAACAGCCAATTCCAAAAAGGATCTATCCAGACATGGATGCACATCAGCACCTGCTCTCCTGCTGGATTTACCCACTCCCAGACCTGCAGCAGCATGGAGTTTGCCCGTTCACAACTATGAGCGCGTTAGCAGTGCAGGTATCACAACTCAAATGGGACTGCAGTGCTGCATGGCCATGGCCTCTCTGGACTTTCTGCTCATTGGAACGTGTGTTTTCAGTTGATGTGCCATGGGTGGGTGACCAGATCATTTAGCACATTGGTGGTGCCCTTGAGAACACATCCTCTTCTGGCTGCGTGCCTTTCTTGGTTGTTCTTGTCTCTTCTTTGTCTTGCTCTGCTGCGTCTCAAGTGGGTGCTGATGGACATTAAGGGAGGGTTTCTCCAGAGCACAACCTGCTCAATGTCCTTTTCATCCCCTCTTTCTCTTCTATGTCCTGAAAGACATCAGCTACAGCACCAAAGCAAAACAGTCATTCATCTCTGTGTGTTGAGGGAGGTGGCATTACCTTAGAGCGTTCTTTCCATCCCGGTCATATTAGATACATCAGAATGAATCATGTTGACATTTTATACACAAAACATTATGATTTTTCAATACAAAACATGGTGTTATTCTTGATGTTTGGATACCTCCCCTGCCTGAATTCCAGCGTTGCAGCTTTTTTGATGGTGTTTGTTCACCACAACCCAGCTTGCAGGTGCAGCCCTTTCTGCAAAACGTGAGTTCAGTTTTGTGCAGTTCCAGCATGTAAGTCACTGCATTTCTCTCTCTCTCACACACACACAGAAACACCCTTCCCTTGTGTTTGGGTTTAGGGATGAGCCCTGGATCCCCTCTGCTATGCAGCAGGCAAATGGCACCCACCTCCCTGCCAGCCCCCAGCTCAATGCAGAACGAGGAGCAAAGGGAGGGACACTGCACTCTTCTCCAGGCAGTTTGGGAACACAGAGGAGGAGGTTTTTGACAGACTTCATGGTGTTTGTGCACGAGATCTTTGAAAGGGCTGAGGTCAATGTGAATCCCAACCAGGTGGGCCAGGGCCCACCTCTAAAACTTGATAGTGACACCCAGAGGTACTGATGGAAAAGAATCGAGTCCATCCTTATTCTGCTCCCAAACTTAGGAGCATCCCCCTCAAAAATTGCTTTTACCATTTCTGCAACCACAGTGCTCATGCAACATCTCTGCCCTGGGCTGCCACCACCTCCAGCATCTCACCCCACAGCCGGTCCCATTCAGAGCTGGGGGCCTCCAGGGGGGAGGACAAGAGAGGGACGCAGCAAATGTCCAACATCCCACGCAGCAGCAGCAGCAGCATTTGTGCTGGAAACCAACATCTGAGCTGCAACCACTCCTCGTTTTGAAGCTGTTTCCTCAGCCCGATGCTGTAGGTCATGCTGGTGGAGCAGAGCCACGGGTGATGACAGCAGCCTCTTTATATCCAGGGCTGCTGCTGATGATGAACCATCCACTGAAGCATCAAAAGCAGCTCCTGCAAAATCGTGTGGCCTCGTTTTCTTTCTCCTCTCCCACTTGTCTCTCCCAGAGTCAGAACGTAATTTTGCGCTCGCTCCCTAGGGGTGATGTGCAGGATGCAGCCTGTAGGACCCGCAATGCTCCTCCAAATTTGGCATATAGAGCTGATATTCCTGGACAAAGAGAGTGACCTGTGCCCATCTCCTTTCTGCTGCCTAGAAATCACATTAGTGTATATCAAAGCCCCAAGCTGTCAGCGCTACCTAGATGTAAATACTGTAATTATCCTAAGTAAAATTAACAGTTTGTCAGACTTCCTGTGTTGAACCTTTTTATTATGGGGTTTGGTGTGTTTGTTTTTTTTTCTTTTTTCGTCTTTTTTTTTTCCATCACAGATTTGATTTGCCGCAGTCTTTATAGACACTGGGTAATAAATCTTCAAGTTCCAAACACTACCTGACATCATGAGCAGCTCATTGACTGCCTCTCAGAGGTTTGTTTTGCAGAGGAGAAGCCCCACCGGTGCAATCTGCATGGGCATGTTGCCCCAGCTTACAGCTGGCAGGTGAAAAAGAGGGGCTGTGTTCCCCTTATTAGAATCACAGACTGGTTGGGTTGGAAGGGAGCTCAAAGCCCACCCAGTCCCACCCCGTGCCATGGGCAGGGCTGCCACCCAGCAGCTCAGGCTGCCCAGGGCCACATCCAGCCTGGCCTTGGACCTCCAGGGATGGGGCAGCACAGCTTCTTGGGGCTGGATGGGGCCTCAGGAATGAGCCTTTCCCAATGTACACCCCTGTCCTTCTATAGGAAGCAAGCAGTGTTACTGCTATTTTCCCTGCAGGGCCTGGAGCTGCAGGTTGGTCTTGCGTTTTCCCTTCCTTCCCTCTCTGCCTGCTCCATGTATTTCCAGCAGCTCCTCTCCTCCTGAAGGTGATTCAGAAAATGAAACATGACAAAACAAAACCCATCCTAATAGCCTGCCTCGGCTGAGACGAACTAGGGATATAGCTCTGTTATTACCATGAGCTGGAACGCAAAGCTATGTTCTTCGTTAGCAGGAATGAAAACAAAATAACAACCCGTAATGTTGTCAAGGGCAGAGCCAGAACTAAAATACTGCATCCAAAATAGAAGAAGGGCTGGAATAAATTCCTTGACAGAGTCCTAAAATATTTGTTTTCTTGAACAAAACAGTCTCAGAGAGCTGCAACAATTTGTGAGAGGCTCCTTGAGAAGGGCAGCGTTAGGCTGCATCTGACTGCAGAGAGCAGGACTGCTGCCTCCCACATCCCAGGAGATGCCACCAGGCAGAGTCGGGCAGCACTGGACGCTGAGACTTTCCTGATGTGTGAGTGCTTAAAAGCTGGAAGCTGAGCAAGGATGGAGTTGAAACTACCAACTAAGGATGCTTTACACTGTGAGGAGACCACAGATCTGGAACTAGGACTGTTCCTGAGCTTGTATTTTCATTCCTGACCACTGTAAAAGCTGAGCTGAGCTGCTGTGAGTTGAGTAAGGTAAGAGTAGGGCTGATTTCCTTATTGCAAGGCTATTGTAACTGAGTTGGTTTTTGGTTCTGGACAGGCTCTCAGGACAGTTTCTAAAGCCTTTCCACTGTCCCTCTGTACTCAGCTCTGATGAGACCATATCTTGAGTGCTGTATTCAGTTCTGGGCCCCTCTCTACCAGAAAGACATGGAGGCCCTGGAGTGTGTCCAGAGAAGGGCAGCAGAGCTGTGAGGGGTCTGCAGCACAAGTCTGATGGGGAGCTGCTGAGGGAACTGGGGTTGTTCAGTGTGGAGAGAAGAAGCTCAGGGGAGACCTCATCACTCTCTATAATGACCTGAAAGTTATTGTGGTGAGGTGGAGTCATGCTCTTCTCCCAGGTAACAGTGATAGGATGAGAGGGAATGGCCTCAAGTTGCACCAGGGGAGGTTCAGGTTGAATATTAGGAACAATTGCTTCACAGAAAGAGGGGTGCTGCACTGGGACAGGCTGTCCAGGGAGGTGGTGAGGTCACCATGGCTGCAGGTGTTCAAGAGAACAGTAGATGCTGCACTGAGGGATGTTGTCTAGAGTAATCACAGGCATGGGCTAATGGTTGGACTTGATGATCTTAGTGGTCTTTCCAACCTTAATGATTCCATGATTCTACAATAATTCACAACTTCTTTCAAGGAGATGGCATTCCCCAGCTGGATGTGGAGTAGATCCTCCAAGGTGGGTGTGCAGGTGTCACCTTCTCTGTAGAGGAAATTCCACAAGGAAGTCCAAAACATGAGGACAGAAATGAGAAAGATCTGCTGGAAAATCTGTTTATCTCAAAAAGAGGAGCTGAGTATTTATCTGCTCATAACAGCATGATGTCCTTTGATTTTGTTCCAAATTTTCCATCTATCTTGGGCTATCTTTACGTCTTAAGAATAGAAACCTAGAAGACTGGAAAAGTCCACTAAGATCATCTAGACCAACCATCAGCCCACCTAGTACAGCCAACTGTCCCTAAATCCCCCACAAACAGACCAGAAAGCAGCATTTACTGTATCTCCAACAATTAAAACACCTTCTTGTTCTTCCTCAGTCCAGTAGGAGAATCTTTTAGAGCAGCCCTTCACACAGCCACCAACAAGAGAAGCCCCCCATTGCAATGGATTATTTCCATCATTTGTTTCTCTCCACACCTCTGCTTTGGGTCCAGCTGCAGTATGACCCAGGCAGAAGTCACTGCCTGAAGAAGACAAGGTAACGGACACATACCAGAATGGATGTGCCTTATTTAATCCAAAGCACGTCAGCATGTTGAGTGATGATCAAAGGAGCAGCAGGAATGGAAACAGGCAACAACGCCTTGCTCTGCCTTCTTCAAAATACCATGCATGGCAAGGTGAGCTAAAATCTCAGAACACCCATGCTTTCTCGTTCTGACTCTGTAGTCTCTTCTTTCGGTTGGCTTTCCCATGGAAGTGACACAAACAACCCCAGCAGCACAAGCTTAGAGATGGTTACTCAGAGACCACTGTGCTCTGGAGAGGAGAACTGCAGTGCAAGCATTTCTGTCATTTGTGGTGAACACACAATCAGTTGGTGTTCATGTGTGTTTGGGCTGCTTCCTAATGCTGACGATTAAGAGGAAAATCAGTCTTCGGTGACTACATATTAGAAAGAGGGGCAGGCATTATAAGGCAGAGAACTTCCTATGCAGAGTCACAGTGAAACCAAAAGCAATTCATTTGTGACTTCCCATCCAGAGCTGCATCCTAGGCAGCCCCTTCCCTTGACGGCATAACTGTGTTGTGGAATAACTTCAACTTAGAGCAGATCAGAGCCTGGACTTACAAGTTCTTGAGGCCATGTGGGAAGAACTCCAGGGAAAGCCATCATAGTGGCAGGCAATTTTCAGCTCTGAGGAAGGACAAAAAGACAGCAAGCAGTTAGCAAAGTCCAGATTGCTCATTTTGCCATTGTTAAGCATGCCTTCTTGCATAGGAAGGTTTCCCTACTGTCCCTTGGGCATTCACAACTCTGTACCCTGCTGGTATTGAAGCATCTCTGTAATAAAGGAACTCTTTGGATCCTGCTGCTTTAAATTACTCACTTCCTCTTATTATCGTCTTTATTTTTTTTATTCTTCCTTGCGCAAGTGAAAGTACTTCGTCTGCTCTTGCAAGATCAGCTGTGCCTACTCCTTCCTCATGACAGACAGACAGTGTTAGGACCAGGAGGCAAAAAAGGGTTTTACTACCATGCTCTCCACACTGGGTTTAAAATACCCGCATGGTCAAGAACTGGACTGTAGCATCCCTGCTTTGTCCTGATCCCAAAAGTGACACCAGAAAAGGGCACAATGGAGCAAACAATTATCACTGAGGTCTCCCACCAGCAGCCATCTGCAAGCCAGCTTATTTCCCTGCTTCAGAGGTGTGAATGGGAGACCTGCCCTCCTCCTGCACAGCACCCACTGCCTCCCCCCCCCCCCTTCCCGTCTGGATTCATGTCACACCCATGTACCCATGATACCCATATCTACCATGGGGCCAACCCCACCCACAGCTATTGCTGTTCACTCCTGGGAGTCCTGCTAGTTATGCCTTGGTCCAATTACACAGTGTTTTGAACTGGTCCAGCAAATGAGAAGGTAGCAGTTTGAGATGGTTCTGAAACAAAGAAGGGTGAGCAAAAGATAGTTGTTTTTATGGTTGGAAAATGGTTATTTGGAAGATGAAACAAAGAAAAAAGATCAACAATGTGATAATTTATTGTTTTTTCCTGAATTCAACTGCTGTTCTTTCAATTCCTTCACATGAAAATAAAGTGTAAACTGGGATTTTTAAATCGACAGGTTTTATCTGTATTGGAGAACAAGATCACTGGGTGGGGTGGTACTTCCAGTATGAGATCCTGGGCCTGGAAGGAGGCTGTAGCGAGGTGGACACTGGCCTCTTCTCCCAATTAACAGCAATAGGACAAGAAGTGTTGGCTTCAGGTTGTTCCAGAAGGTTCAGGTTATTATTATTATTCTCCAAAAGAGCAGTGCTGCAGTGGCACAGGCTGCACAGGGAGGTGGTGGAGTCACTATTACTGGAGGTGCTCCAGAGCTGTGTGGATGTGGCACTGAGGACACGGTCAGTGGGCATGGTGGGGATGGGCTGCAGGTTGGGCCAGGTGATCTTTGAGGCCTTTTCCATCCTTAATGATTCTGTGACTGTATGATTTCTATGACTTTTGCACTTCTCACATTCACAGCTCTTCAGATGCCACAGACCTCTGAGAACTCATAAAACTCCGCGTACACTCAGAACTTCGTTCCTCACAAAGGCTGTGCTAAAAAGAAGAAAAATGAAAATGGGGCTCTACTGAATGGCTCTCTTTGGGATAAAAATTCATCTAATCCTCCATGAATTTATTTTTTGTGAGCAATGCTGCATTTCAACTTATACTTTTTCCCGAAGAGCCCCACTGTTGGTCCCTTCACAGGCTCCAGCCCCTGGGCAGAGGAGCAGGACGGTGGTGAGCGGAACCCAGTGGCAGAGCAGTGGCCTGGAAGGTTTTATTTTTTTCTCCTGGATGCTGAATGAAGCAGCCCTTTTGCGAACAGCCACTGTTTACATTTTTCCAAACAAAAGTTGGGATTTCCTCTGATGCCAGCAGCCTTGTCACCAATGCGTACAGCCAGCCAGATGCTCGGAAAAGATTTTTAATAGCGTCTGAACCCATGTGAGCATGCGTAGTGCTTGCATGCTCTGTGCTTGCAGCAACAGCCTCCTGAAAGCCAAAGCCACCAGGATGGGAGGAGACTCCTCATTACTGCAGAGTTCTCTTGTGTACAGAAGCCAAGCACACGGCACTGCTCCCTTCAGACCTCGGGCCAGGGGCTGTTTGCACATCTTCAAAGCATCTGCTGACATCTCTAGACTCAGAGAAGCCCTTAGTGTGTGGGGTGAGATCCTTTCCACAGGGATTGAGGACACCAGGTTCCCAACATTTTAATTTTGTCCACAAAATTGAAAGGCTTCCCAAAACCTGCTGCTGAAGTGCCTAGGAAGCCATTTGTCTCTTAAGCAGTTTTAAGAATGTCTTTCCATCCCTGAAGAGCACTGTGTCCTGCTCTGCCATTAAATATATTGTGGGGTCTCCTCTGGAGATATTCAAAACCCACCTGAATGCTTTCCTGTGCAACCTACTGTACGGAACCTGTTTCAGCAGGGGGTTGGAACAGATGATTCCCAGAGGTCCTTTACAGCCCCTACAATTCTGTGCCACAGGCTGTGCAGTGGCGATGCAATTTGGTGCTATCTGCATCCATCCCAAGGGACAAAGTGAAGATTTTTCTCTCTCTTACTCATCTCTGCGCTCTGAGGTACACAGTGACAGTGACACAAACTTGATGCAACATTGACAAATACTCTCCTGGAATATTTAAAAAATAAACGAAATGAAATGAACGTCACCACGGACCACAAAGGTTTCCGAGAGTTTCCCTGTGCAGTGCATTGCTTCCCTCTTGCACCTAAAACCATCCAGTAGCAATTTGACTTAAAATCATTAAAAACATCAAAGCTCATGAATTGTTTCCAATGGAAATAGGTGGACAACAACCTGATGGTAACGCTGCATGCAGTCACCATAGCGACAGGGCTTCTGAAAGGATGCAGAGAGCATCGCCAGCATCCACGGCATGTGGAGGAGCACAAGCAGCCCAAAATGGGGGTTGGGGAAGACAAGGTCTTGATCATTAAGGACTTGGAGCATCTCCCATACAAGGAAAGGCTGAAAGACTTGGGACTGTTCAGTCAGGAGAAGAGAAGGCTGAGCGTGGATCTCATCACTTAAATATCTAAAGCGCAGGAGCCAAGTCAATGGGGCCAGACTCATTTCAGTGGTGTGCAGCATAGGACAAGAAGAGAAACTGCAACACAAGAAGTTCCACTCTAGCACAAGGAAGAACTTCTTCATTGTCAGACTGATGGAGCACTGGAACAGGCTGCCTGGAGAGGTTGTAGAGTCTCCTTCTCTGGAGATATCCGAGACCAGTCTAGGAACCTAGTCTTTGCGGCCTGCTGTAAGTACCTGCTTTAGCAGGGGGTTGGACTCAATGATCTCTAGAGGTCCCTTCCAAACCTGCAATACTGAGATTCTGTGATCTCTTTGTTGCCCTCCCCACCAAAAGATGAACTAGAGAGACCAGGTGACTGCAGGTCCCTATGGGGGACCCTCTAGAGATGCGGCTGCAGCAGAGCTGCAAATCACCCAGGCTGGGGAAGAGACCTCATCACCAAAATGGGTCTTTGCTGACTTGAATTTCTCCTTCAGTGAGCACAGAAGAACTTTAAAAAATATACTTAAATATGAACAGAGGCTGGAATAAACCAGCTTAGCATGGCTGAACACCATGGAGGCATTCAAGGCCAGTTTGGATGGATCTCTGTGCAGCCTGACCTGGTGGGTAGGAGCCTTGCCCACGGCAGGCTTTGAGGTTCCTTCTAACTCAAAGCTTTCTGTGTTTTTATGATTAAAAAACAAAATCGACTTTGGACTCCCCTGTATCCATGATAGGGCACAGAGAGGACTTCATCTCATTCCATGAGAAGTGACCTCAGAGTATTGTTTTGCTACTCAGCAAAGAGCAAATACTATTGATAAATAATGTTGATAAAGTCAGAGTGCTTAATACTTCTTCTATTATTGATCTTCAGTGGAGGTATTGCTGCCAAGAAGGCAGTTAACAAAGAGAATGAGATGGAAGCCCAGAGTAAAGAATTGACTAGAAGGCACCTGGATGAGCAAAAACTTTCTTAGATTCACTGTGCATATGTGGAGTCCTCACTATAGGAAAGACACAGACCTACTGGGGCACATCTAGAAGAGAGCCACAAAAATGATCTCAGGGATGAAAAAAACAGCCTTGAGGACAGACTGAGAGAGCTGGAGCTGTTCAGCCTGGAGAAGAGAAGGCTCTGGGGAGACCTGAGAGCAGCCTTTCAGTGTCTGAAGGGAGAGCTGAAAAAAAAAAAAAGAAAGGGACAGACACTTTAGAAAGGTGAAGGAAAATAGTTTCAAACCAAAGGAAGGGAGATTTAGATATAAGGAAAAAAGTTTTTATGATAAGGATTGTGAGGCACTGGCACAGAGAGGTGGTGTATGCCCCATCCCCGGAGACACTCGAGGTCAGACTGGAAGGGCTCTGAGCACTTGATGGAGCTGTAGGTGTCCCTGCTCACTGAGGGGGAGTTGGACCAGATTATCTGTAAAGGTCCCTTCCAACTCAAGGAATCATAGCATTCTACAATTCTGTGAATTTCATCTAGCAATGATGGATATCATCTCAAGTTATCTTACAGTGGTTAATTCGGGAAATTTGTGGCAGACATGTCAGAGCATCCAAAGATTAAAAATAAAAAAAAGGCAAAGGAATTCCTCTCCGCAGAAAAAGGAAGAGAAGAGGAGCCAAGGGAAGCGCAGGCCAGTCAGCTCAACCTCAACTCTCAGGAAAAAAAAAAGAATTCTGGAACAAATAATCTGCTCATTTGTAAATTTCTAGGAGATAGCAACAAGAGAAGCAGGCAGCTTGGGTTTGTCAACAGTGAGCCCTCCCAACCCAACTGAACTGCCTTCCAAAAGAGAAGAGCAGGCTTCCTGGATGAAAGAGAAGCTTTAGATGTGGCACAGCTCAGCAGTAGTAAAGCTTCCTCTCAGTCTCAAGTGATTCCCCTTGTGTTTGCCTGCCCCTACACCAGGCAGGGAAACTGATTGAACAAAACCAGGGGGCAAAACCCTGCATTATTTCAGTCTGTAGCAGTGGTTCACAATCAGCATGCAAGGTTGAACTGGGTGAGAATCAGTCAGGTCCAGCCCAGGTGCGCGACCATGCACTGTTTTCATATAAATCAGCTGCTTGCTGAAAGAAAGATGATGTTTGTTAAATCTGCAGATGACCCAAAGCTGTGTCAGGCTGCATGTAACACAGATAACTGTCTGGAAAATAATATTAAAGAGATTTTATATAATAAAATAAGACATTCAAATTTCAGGTGTGGTTACTAATAACATCTTATAAAGACTGAATATACATATAGATGAGATCAGTGTAAATCCTTATAACTACATATCACCCTAAATCAGGAAATTGCTTTCTACTAGAGCACTGTGGAGAGCTCACCTTCTGATTTGTGCTGTCTCTGCAGGAGGGGAACTGAGACATCTTTTATTTTACATTTTCATTTTTTATTTTGAAGGACTCCATTTTGCCTCAGGTACACTATAACTCACATTTGTGACAAAGAAACATGAATAAGCCTTCACTGTATTACCCGCAAGCCTGGAGCCTCCATCAGATGGGAATTCAGAGACATTCTGAACTTTGTACTGGCTGTTATGGCAAGAAAACAGGCACAGAGCAAACCAGGGCTGATCCTGAGAAAAGGATACATAGCAAAGGATATATAGAAAAGGATATATAGCTCAAACACAAGTGATCACAAGTAGCCCATTAAACACACAGGCGTACCTTCATAGAAACTGTACCTATTCAGGTGACAGCAACACAGAAGGAACAGCTCTTGGTATGATTTGTTCTCCAAAATAACATCACCAGAACTATGCCTCCGTCTTGCACTGAGTAACCCATGCAGGAAGACAAACTGAACTTGGGAAAAGGTTCTCACTGTGGCACACTAGAGTGCTCAGGGACCATGCCAGATGCCACGATGAGCCCCCAGAAGAAGACGCCAGTGCTGTACTCCACACAACAAAGTTCAAAAACAAGTTTTAGGTATAAGGAAGAAGCATTAAAGGAAAGTTACTGTGAAGATACCTATCACCTTACTTCCCAAAACAGAGCTAACACAAGGTTACTGCAGCTTGGCAAAGAATCCAAGCAGAGTGGAGGCCACATCTCCCAAAGACATTCTTCACTGGTAGAGTCAATGCATCTGCTGGAAAGCTCACTGGAGTTTCGACCTAGAAGGAGTCACTCTTACCCTCAAAGCCTCCCTAGAATACCTTCAGTGGCACCTTCAGAAATCACTTGGTTAGACTGATATGTAATTTGATGACCAGATCATTTGAAACTATAAATTTACCTATTCAATCTCAATCATGATTTTGGTGTGATCACCTCATTGGTCTGCTGTCAATTAGCTTACTAAAACTAATGAATTAGTTTAGCAATACCTTTGCTCAGGTGTGCCCCCATTTGCTGACTTCTATTAATTAAATCTGCAAGGAATACGCAAAGCAGGTTTACCCAGCTGAATAGAGGTCACAAACAAGAGCGTAGCAGTAAATCTGGGTAGGAGCCATGCAGGCAAATCAGCTCTGCATCAACCTGGTCAATAACCAATACACCCTGCAAATGAAGCCATCCCGCAGAAGCGTTGATCATTCAAAGACCACCCATCACATGAATGGTATGAATCACAGAATCATAAAAACATTAAGGTTGGAAAAGACTTTGAAAATCACCTAGTCCAATCACCAACTCATCCCCACTAATCATGTCCCTCAGTGCCACATCCACACGGCTTCTGGAACACCTCCAGGGACAGTGACCGCACCACCTCCCTGAGCAGCCTGTTCCAATGTATCACCACTCTTTCTGAGAAGAAATTTTTCCTAATATCCAACGTGAACCTCCCCTGGTGCAACTTGAGGCCACTATTACCTGTAAGAAGAGGCCAGTCCCCACCTCACCACAACCTCCTTTCAGGTTGTTGTAGAGAGCAATGAGGTTTCCCCTGAGGCTCCTCTTCTTCAGATGGCAACTCCAGTTCCCTCAGCTGCTCCCCATCAGACTTGTGCTGCAGACTCCTCACAGCTCCGCTGCCCTTCTCTGGACACTCTCCAGGGCCTCCATGTCTTTCTGGTAGTGAGGGGCCCAGAACTGAACTCAGCACTCGAGGTGCAACCTCACAAGTGTTGAGTACAGAAGGATGGTCACCCCCCTGCTCCTGCTGGCTGCACTGTTGCTGATACAAGCTGATGCCTCTGGCCTTCTTGTCCACCTGGGCACACTGCTGGCTCATGTTCAAACTGCTGTCAGCTAACACTCCCAGATCCTTTTCCTCTGTGCAGCTTTCCAGACACTCTGCCCCAAGCCTGTTGTGGTGCATGAGGATTTAGTAACAGAAATACAGGATCCAGGTAAGCTGCCCTGTACCCATCCACCTATAGCAGAGGACATCGCACCATGTATGAGTACAAGAATCAGTATTCCCAACCATTCAGTTAGTTAACTGTGTCCATTACAGACACTGATATCTGTTAGCTTTGCGAGGAGGCCAGAACGAATTGCCTAAACTTTGTGCTGGCTTAACAAATTATAAACAAGCCTTTTATTTATTTTTATTTTTACTGGGAAAGCTGTTACAGGCCTGGTTTAAGGCCAATTTCAGTCAATGTCAAGTTTTAACTGGGTTTTGTTTCCAGACTCACAGCAGCCTCTTTTAAAATCAGTCCTCTGCTCGTAAGCAGGACTTGGCCCTGCCAGATTTCAATCACTCCATCCCAGGCCCAGCTCTGGTGCAGGGGATGAAGGATTGCTGTTGGAGCAGGTATGTGAGTAGTGGTCGCCTCACTGTGGGTTGTTTGCACTTTGGAGAGAAGGGAGAAATGCAGCCCTGGGGAGGGGGGATTTGGCAGCTGGGCCAACTGCCAGCCTCCATTTCCAGATCAGGAGGAAGAGCACAAGCCATTTTAGGCGTTTTCTTGGACTTCCTCTCCACCTTTTAATTAAAACATCCAGAAAAGGAATACGCACCCTTCATTCCACGCCTCAGCCCTTGGCTTGGCCCCATGCATGGGGATGGGCCCGGTGTGGGCCGTGTCCTGACAGACCTGGCACCCACCTCAGCTATAGTAATTTATTAAGGTTTCTCTTGCAAGGAGGTAAATGTGCAGTGATGACTCAGGCACAACCCACCAAGCCCCAGTCTCTTTCACGGGGCCCACACCCTTGTCCCAAGTGTTTACTCCTTGTTTCCAGTGAGAGCTGGTGAAAGGCTAACCTGAACTTCCCAGCACTTTGTGATGACTGTGCATCTCACAGTTTGCAGTTTTTCTTCCTTGGAGCTGGTTCTTGAACAGCAACAAATTTGCAGTTGTATAAGTAGTGATAATCAAGTAATAACACCTGGAGATGTTCAAGGCCAGGTTGGATGGGGCCAGGATGGGCAACCTGATATGGCACTTGATCTGCCCATGGCACGAGGTTGGAACTGGATGATCTTTGAGGTCCCTTCCAATCCAAGCCATTCTATGATTCTGTGATTTAATATCAAACTTCAAATCACTTTTCTAATCACCATGGAAAGCCCTCTACATTCCCCCTTATATGTCACCTGTATGTTTCTTCAGCTATAATGAATATCAAAAAAAGCATTCCACATCTGTATGATAAAAACCACGTCAAAAAGTTTGATGAAATTTTGCAGTGGGCTATAACATTAACACCATCAGGGTCTGATCTCCCTGATCTCTTGTGCAAGGCAGTTGGAGGATGCTAACAATTTGGCTTCATGACAGCATAAAGTCCAAGGCCACCCGATGTCGGCATCTCTTGCTAGAAGAGAATGAGAGAACAAAAACCCCATGGATGCTGAAACGTGAGGGTTCATGATGGACCTTCTGGGAAGAGAAGTGATAAAGCCAAATGTATTAGGAAGGTAAGTAAATGATGATTAACCCTATTGTTTTACACCAAGGTGTTGCATTAGTATCACTCAGCTTTTGGTGTTTGTGGTTAATTATTGACTTTATCTATGTGTAGAAGGAAAGCACTCATGAAGGCATTGCCTTTTCAGTCAAGCCAAAAAGCCAAGGACATACAGGATCACTTTAGAGAAAACCATAAAAAGAAATAAAGAAGAAAAAAAAAAAGAACAAAACAGATCTATATTTCCTGATTATTTTTTTTTCCACAGCAATCGTAAACACTGCCCAGATTGCGTTGGTTATCACAGTGTTTATTATCCTGTGAAAAACAGGGTCCCATTAGCACCATACGAAGGCCAATGCCCGCTGTACTGAGCACCCTCTATTCAGTACCTTTCGCTGCTGAAGAGTAAATTCCTTCCTGATCTTACTGCAAAAATCACTTTATATCCTGAAACATGAAAATGAGTCAATCAAAACAATGTTACTTTTTCCTTCTTTAAATTTTGATTGCAAACATCAAATGATACATTGCAGTTCAGTATTTGGGAGAACGCTGCAGTACATAAAAAAAATCTAAGTCGGGAACACAATGCTAAAAAAGGTGTAACAGAAATAATTGTATTTTGCTCTTTATAAGCACATGGGTGAACAGAGGATTTATATCTGTGGGAGAATTCAGAAGCAAATAAAAAAATAAGTTTAGGGTTTAAGCTCATCAGCTTTCAAAACACATTGTTTATACCTTCTGCAGTACAACAAAGCTTATCAAGAACTTTCCCACTGGACACCAGAGTCAAAAGAAGTGAGAGGAATGTGAACAGAGTGCTTCCTCAGGGTCATTCCTATCACTGTAATTCTTTCAGCACAGATTTCCCACATTAGCTTGAGCTCCACTGCAAAAACATTATTTTTAGGAGATCATGGTGAATACAGTGCTGAACTGATCACATTGGTCAGCAATTGCCATCGCTTCACCACCCACAAGCTCAAAGCATGTGGAGAGTTCAAGGGCTCTTAATTGAAAATATGATGTTTTCAGTCTATAACTTCTTGCTTTCATCTCCCTAGTACTCCAGGATAAATCAGCTGCTGATGTAAATGTATTCATTTCAGTGTAATTCCATTTAGAAGACACAAGAGCATTCACACAGAAACTGTGGCACCGATGTTTCTGTCTAACGATCCCAATGTGCTTTATGTAAGAGAGGAAGCATCACCTCCCTGCTGAAGGGAAGAGCTGAGCTTCAGGAGTGAAAGATGGTGATTTGACAACACTGGGACAGCACGTGTGTCTCCTGGTGCTATTCCACATTTGTGCTTTTGACATGGAACAGAATATGAAAACAATGCATAACGATAAATGCATTTCAGAGTGTGAGATCAGCTTTAAATCACCAGATTTCAAGCTGCAGTGTTTCCTACACACTGCCCACCTCTGTCCCTCTGCTAAACCCAGAGGTCAACGCTGCTCTTTTTGCTCTTCCAAAGGGACACTGTATGGCATGTTTGTTAGGACTATAATGCTGCATTTGCTAATGAAATTAAGTGTTTTGGAGAAGTTCTTTTAAGCAAAAACATGTGTTCCGGGTAGGAAACATTCTTCTGGTAAACAGCTGAGCCCTTAACATTTAGCAACATAACTCTGTGTTTGCAGCTATTGAAAGCTGTGTGACGAAGGAAGCCTGCATTTCTGGGGCCGAGGACTGCAAGCATTTTGCTTGTTGTCAGCCAGCCAGACATTTCTTTTATGTATACGCTAGCTGCAAGAACCAGCTATTGACTGGTTGCTTCTTATGGTTTTAATAAAATTTGTCTCGTACCAAAATGCCGCTGGGTTTCAACACTGACACTGCGCTCAGCAATGCTCTCTGCTCAGGCACTGCTGGCTCCTACTTTCCAGAAATATCACTGTGCCCTGGCATTGCTTGCAAAGACTGCAGCCTTAAATCATTTCCTCACCCCTCTTACCCACCCTAAGAAGGACCCTCTGCATACAGATCCTCCTCTTTTACAGGAAGCAAGGATTATTCCTACTTCTCCCAGGAAGGAGAAGCTGAAGCAGCAGGAGGCAGTTGAGGCACAGAGGAGAAATTACCTACTAGCCACAGGCATTGGCCACGGGAAGCTCACAAGAAAGTGAAAACAGCTGGAAACTACACCACAGGACTGGGACTAGAAGATAAGAGCATCCCACACGCCAATAGGAGGTAGAGATGCTTGTGCTGCTGATGCTGGGACACCATATTCCGGGCACTTCATTGACTCCCACAGCACAACAGGATGTTATCTCATTCCCTGAAGCCCTCAGAGCAGCTGGGCATGCTTACAGTTTTCAACAGCTACCAGCTAAGGCCAAACAATATCCCATGATAAAAGTTCAAGGCCTCACATTCCTCTTCTTATTGCTTTCTTGAGCAGGTTCTCATTTTAATCAGACTTATGTACTTTCATCCAGCTATCTCAAAGCACATAACACCCAGAGTAATTACTGGCAATAATGAGCTAATTAATTCTTTCGGGTATTATTTCTCAAGGAATAAGTACTACTATCCTCAGCATGGGGATGTGGAAACTGAGGTAAGGAGAGGTGGTTGTTCTTTGGAAAAATAGCTTTCCTTCCTTTTTACCAGTTGAATCTTCTCTTAATTTTATTTATAGAGGCCTATGTATTTGGTTTTTAGAATACTTTATGTTTAATTATTGTTTCCCAGTGATTTTAAATGTTTTCATTTTGGCAGATAACATTTAACAACAGTTGGTTTTGTGCTTCTGTGCTGAGGTTCATTTAAGAAAACTTCAATGTTTTTAGGAAAATGAACAGATGCTGAAGGCTTTCTCCCTTTTTAAAATTTTTATTTCTATTCTATTTATGTGGGGATTTTTTTTCTTTTTTTTATCTCTTCTCCTTTTCTTGTTTTAGGGAGCTGATTTTTTTTCAGAAAAAAAAAAAAAAAAAGAACATCTCATCCAAAATTTCTTTTTTTAGTTTATTTTTATTTTATTTTTTGTATTATTTTCCATATACTTCAACTTATATTTATTATCCTAATGTGGAAAGCTAACATGTAAAGAACTAATATTCTTCTGTCTGCAAAACTTCTATTGCAAGAGGTACAGTTTTACTAATGTATCAGTTAATACGTTAATGTATAGAATACAGATGCAGGACTGATAGCGTTCACCGAGGACACGTTTCCCAAAATTTGGATAAGACAGGTTCATTTCCCTAAAGTTGTTCTAAGGCTGAACAGAGAGGAGGCTGCAAAAATACTTTGTTTTTGTTAGGGTTTTTTTTTTCTGTCAGCTTTCTCTAGTGCTTAACTAAACCAACTGATGCATTTGCTACTATCTGAAGCAGCAAATAAATACCTGGTTTCTTAACTTTTAGGCTGTGATCCAGTGAGCTCAGTTTTACTATGGCAAGTAGTACAGCAAGATTTCAGCGGAACTATGTGCTGCATGCAACTGTTGGTAGGAGCAAGCCTCTAGATAGGAACTAATGTCACGAAACCCTTATTTGAAACATCTGCTTTCCTCTGATCTTGCTGTTTAGTAAGGGCCAGATTTTTAAAAGCATGTAGGTGTTTATGTGCACCTTGGTATCTTTATAAAGCTGGCCCTAATTTCTTCTTGAAGTATGGATTAAGGGCCTCTGGAGAGTCTGAAAACTGTATATAGACTTATTTCAGTCAGCTTTTAATTCTAAGGGGACTTTAAAAAAGAAAAAGTTAAAATTAGTCTCAGCTGTGGTTAAAAAAAAAATAAGTGCTTCACAAGCAAGGGAAATAGTCAATCTGACAAAATAAACTGAGGTAATACAAGACCTCTGTGACTGGGATATTTCTTGGAATTCAGCAGCAATCAGAGGTAAAAACCAGTGAGAACCATAACGTGGTCTCTGAGGCGATGCTGTTAGGCCACTGTTAACCCCAGCAACTTTTTAGTTCTGGGAGGAATAAGCTTTCTGGTCTCCAGACTATCTCCTGTTGCTTGTTGTTATTATTTTTTTGCCAGATGTCTTCAGCTTCATCTTTGAGCGTATGGATTTGGATGCTGTGGCTCCAGGACTCTTTGGGACAGATAAGACACGTCGAATCTTTAATCGCTTCCAAACTGTTTGAGCAGAGCCCTACTCCCGTTTTCCCTCTGGTGCTGAGGAAAACAACAGCTCTCCTTGAAATAAAGCCCAAATACGGGGAAGCTCAAGGGTGAGAGTCTGTGAGGGAGCCGGAGGATAACAGCGGGAGGGCTGGGAAGCTCTACCGGCCGTTTTTTTTGTCACGTTCCCTGCTTTTTGTGACAGGCTCTCCCCGCACCCCTGCTTCAGTGGTCAGTGCGGGTTCGCAGAGGGCTCGGGGCAGGCGGTGAGGGGAGGTCGCGAGCTGGGGCCTTGAGGGCCTCACAGATCGCGCAGGGTGAAGTGCGAGTAACTAGCCCTCCCCTGCCCGGATCAAGGTAGAAATCCCAACTAAGCGCTTGGGGGCCTTCGGAAGATGAAAGCGTTATTTTTCCGGACTTCTTCCAAACGGGGACACTGCGCGTTGAAAGGAACTGCGTTTTTTTTTTCCACGGAGAGCACACGCAGGCAGCCCTGCGCTTCCTGCCCCCTCTTATCGCTTCACAGAGGAGCGGAGCCGGGGCACTTCCTCGCTAATGACAGCTGACGAGCGTTTAAAGGTTTGAGCAGCCCCTGGCCAGCCGCTAATCCCCGTTAAGCCCTCAAATGGCTCAGGGGCTGCGAGGGGTTACTGGCGGGGTTACCGCTGTGGCGAGCGGCCCGGCGGGACGCGGCTGACAGCGGAGGGCCTGGGCGGGGCTGCAGGCCTGCTCCGAGCCGCCGCCGCCGGCCGCTTGTCGGCCGACAGAAAACTGCGTGAGCAGAGGAGGGGCAGCAGGGAAACGGAGGAGGTTTTTTTCCCTTTTTTTTTTTTAACCACTTCCCCTTTAAGGGGCGGAGCCAACGCAGTTTGCGGAAGAGCCCGGCGAGCGGCGGCCGCTGATTCGTCGGCGCGGTCTCGTGACGCTGGAAGCTCCGCCCCTCCGCTTCGCCGCCGCACGCCGGCCCCCCGCGTTCCATTGTGTGCGCCAGCGCCCCCGGGCCCCGCCCCCAGGAGCGGACCACGCCCCCCCTTTTTTTTCCCCCTCTCTTGGCTCATTTCCGGCCGCTGCCGCCGCCGCTCGCTTCCCTCCGAGGACTCGGCAGAGTGAAGAAACAACAGCCGCCATTTTGTTTGTGTGTGAGCGACGGAGGGAGGGAGAGAGAGAGCCAGAGGCCGAGGCGAGCCAAGGGGAGGGCAGCGCAGAGAGACCCAGGGGCCCGACCAGGGGACGGGGAGAGCAGCCGAGCCGCCCGCCCCCTGCTATCTCCCTTCTCTTTTCCCTCTCTTTCCCCCACCCCTCCCCCCCCCTTTTAATTTTTTTTTATTATTATTTCACCCTATTCGATTTCTCCCCTCGCCTCCTGCTTTCCTCCTCCCGCTTCGCTCGCTGCGCCGCACGCCCCGGGAGCGGCGACCGCCGAGCCGCCAGGCAGGGGCAGTAGGGAGCCTGCGCCCGGCCCCCGCGCCGCCGCGCGTCCCGCCCCCTCCCCCCTCCCCCCCCCCTTTCCTCCCCTCCGCCCATCCGCCCCCCCGCGGGCAGCGCCGGGACCCCCTCCCTCTTTCGGCCATTTAACCCACCCCCGGCGGAATCTTTATTTGATTTTATTACTTTAATTTCAACCCCCCCCCCCCCATCCCAACCTTAATCTAGCTCGAGAGGGGTCGCTGAACCGCACCCCTTTCCCTCCCCCTCCCCGCTACCAACCTCGGCGCTTCCTTTCCCCACCCTCGCGAAGAGGGAGTCCCCGTGGCGGAGCGGAGCCGGGCAGCCCCCTCCCCGCCCGGCCCCGGCAGCCATCCTCGGCCGTCCGGGAGGAGGGGGAAGGTAGGCAGAGAGCGGGGGAGGGGCCGGCTCCTTCCTCCTCCTTCTCCTCCTGCCGCTGCCGTGGGCTCGGCCCCTCTGCCTGCACCCGAGGGGGGGGCAGCGCACTACTGAGAGCGAGAGAAAGAGGAAGGGGAAAAAGAAGAGGAGAAAAGGGCGGAGGAGGGGAAGGAGAAGAAGGGGGAGGCAGAGAGGGTGTCGAAAGCCGGCCCCCCGGCTCCCCATCCCGCGATCGGCGTTGCCTCCATCAGGACAACAACCCCTCCTCCTTCTGCACAACAAGATGTGAAGCGGAGACTCCTGGGACTTATCCTCATCCTCCTTCCAGCTCCCCTTGCTGCAGCCATTAAGCGGAGCGGCCGAGAGGAAGACGCGCGTTGGAGCTGGGGCCGCCCGGCCGCCCGCCTGCCCCCGGCCCGCTCGCTGCCGGTGGGTTCTTTTTCGCTGGGTGGTGTCGGAGGGGGAAGGCGCTGCTGCTGCGGGAGGAGGAGGACGGCGGTCGTTTTTTCTTTTTTCCTCCTCCTTCTTCTCTCCCCTCCTCCTTCGCCCGCCTCCTGGTGGCGATGAGGAGGAGGAGGACGGCGCCGAGGAGGAAGAAGCTGATGGCGGCGGTGAGGAGGCAGCAGCAGGAGGAGGAGAAGATTCCCCGGCGGATGAAGATGATGATGGTGGCGGCGGCGAGGAAGCACCAGCACCGCAACAGCCGGGATTAATCTCACTGGAAGAATAAAAAAAAAACAACACAAAAATCCACCAACAAAAAAAAAAAACCAACAACCAACCAACCAAAAACAACAAAAAGAGATAACCAACCAACCAACACCACCAGCCTCTTCTTCTTTTTATTTTTAAATTTTTTTTTTTAATTTTTATTTTTTTTTGGTAATCATTTTTGGCGGGGGCTCTTGCCATCCCCGCGCCCGCGGGCCGAGGCCTCGCTCAGCCGCTCGGCTCCCACCTCGCCCCGCTCCTCCCGGGGGTGGAAAAAGGGGAACTCGGCCGCTCCTCGCCCCTCCGCATCGCAGCTCCGCAGCCCCCCGAGGACCCGGCCCCAGGAGGTGGGGGCTTGGGGGCTCCCCCCGCCGTCTCTCAGCTCGGAGTGATTGTCTAAAAAAGAATTAAAAATGGCCGAGAATGTGGTGGAGCCGGGCCCGCCTTCAGCCAAGCGGCCTAAACTCTCCTCGCCGGCGCTCTCCGTGTCCGCCAGCGACGGCACAGGTCAGTGTGGGGGGGCCCGGGCCTCGGCCTCCATTCTCTCCCTTTTCTCCCCTCTTTCTCCCCTCTCCTACCTGAATCCCCCCCTTCCTTCCTTCTGCCTCGAGCCTGCCCTCGGCCTTTCCATGCTTTCCTCCCTTCCAACCCCGGACCTATTCGCTTCACGACGCAGGAGGGTGTTTGCATGTTTCTGCCCTGCTGTTTCTTTCGGAAGCGAAGCTGCTCGGTGCATTGTGCTTTCGGGCCGTTGCTGACAAGATTCGGCCCTTTTCTTGTCATTTACACGGTAGCAATCGCTGAGCTCCTGGAGAAGCGCCCTGAATTCCCGTTGCAGGAATACGGAATTGCACAGAAGCATCATCTTTAGCACTCTTTATTGTTGAATTTATGGGTGTGCCTGTCCACATACACAAATGCGTGGCTTATTTCTTCTTTTACGTAGATACACGTGTGTATATATTTTTCTATTACAGCTCCTTTACAAATTAGATTTGTTTCTCTGTTCCTTTGCTTTTTCTCCGTTTCCCATGCAGACTGCTTGATGTACTTTTATTGTTATTATTCTTGCCTTCTTTGCAGAAGAACATCCAAAATCTGCTTTTTCATTTGCTTCGAATAGCTCTTTTGCAAAAGAGAGTGGCCTAAAGCCTGAATCCAGATTGCAAGTTTAGGGCACGATGTTCATCACCACTCTCAGAGAAACAAAATGTTACTTCACCTTATTTGCATCAAGAATCAATATGGAGTGCGCTGCTTCTCGCATCTCTCATTTCTTTGCTGTGAGACCAAAATGTCTGAAATTGCCCTGTAGACGTACAGACTGTAAAGATGGAGGGGCTTCTCTGCAGCCCCTGCACAGGTCCTTGGTCATGGTGTGGAGGTGAGAAACCATGGGTGTCCTGACCCCTCGCAGATAGGATCTGGTTGTGCTGGGAGGGCAGAGGAAGTACTGAAGGGATGTTCAGCTTTTTGATGCCTCTTGAGAAGATGAGCTTTTGGTATCGTTCTGCTGGGAGGGCACTTGGTTACCTGTCCCCTAGAGTTTCATTCCAGGCACTTTAGGTCTTCTGGAGCCTGTGGAGATGTGGACAGCAGTCAGCTTCTGAGAAAAAGGAAGAGTTTTGAAAGAGTAAGATGGCTGATTGGTCACTTGGCAGTGAGCAGAAGGTTACAGGATTCAGTTGGATGGAGCAGTGGCTGTGGTGTTGCTTGGAATCACGTTCAGAGTTGTGATTTTTGCCTTCTCTGTTCTTGGTGAATGACTTACTAGTTCTAAAAAGTTTGCGTGCAACTTTTAGAGTGTGTTAGATCCAGGCAGGATAGTGTGTGACTGGAGGAAAGGACTGTTTCCCCAGTATCAACAGGTCTTCAGTGAGACAGCAGAAGAAAGCTGGAGAATCTTTGGCCAGAGCTCACTGCTGGGCTTCCCATACTGGGCTTGGAAACCAGCACCTAATTCAGCAGTAACCATTTTGACTTTGTCTTGGCAGTGGTGATCTAGTTCTGTTTGTGGACATGAATTAATGTGGTGTGATGATTTTGTGTGTGTGTGTGAGGGAAGTCCCAGCACTAGGAAACACAAACATTTGTAGAGACAAGCGCGCACACCAAATCTGAAGCATTTGTGATCAAATAAAGCTTGGATAACGTGAATCTGTTCAAGCTGAACGGGTGCAGGTGTGCACAGAATATTGAGCTTATTGTTAGCTTATGGAACTGCTTAATAAATGAACTTTTTCTAGTTACAGTGAAACGCTGTGGAGTATTGGGCAGCAACTCAGAGGTGGCAGTACAAAAATGGGATAAAATTTTTGTAGAGTCATCGAGGTGGTCATCATCTGGTGGCTGTGCAGAGGTTTGTAGAGCTGCAGGCACTTCACAGTTGATACATAGGGGGGTTTAACCCTGCTGGTTTCCTCCCTGACCATTTTTAACCTGCATTTGGGACACTTAGACTTTGCTTTTAACTTACTACAGCCTGTTTCTCTGATGAAATAAAATCAAGTGCGCTGAACCAGTAAATATATTCTGAAGGTTATATTTTTCAGTTGCTGATTGAGTGACTTTTTTTTTGGTCTCGCTTTTGCTGTTGTGGGAAGCAGCTTTTAAGTTACCGTTTTTAACCTATCTGCTCTTTAAAGTTTGTTTTGAAATAGTGCGAGGAGCTCTCCCATCGTAAGTTCCACGTAGAGAATCTATTAGATTGTCCCCACCCCTGAGTTCATTACAGAAAATCAGAAACACGGTGCTTATGTGCTTATTCCACCGCTCTTGTTAAACTTAGGGTTTGATTTCCGCATTCAACCTGGAGGGAGAGGGTAAGAAACTTCAGGTATCCCTCGGACTTTCCAGCACATGTGCTCAGTAGGACTGTGAGCAGTTTCCTCTGCTGTTAACTTGTTGCATTGATTTCTTCATGTGAAATACTGTTTCAGCCTGTTAGATACCTCCTAGTGATGGCCGTCTCGAGTTAGCTTACTCCCTGCCAACCTGGTAGGAGTTCAGTGCATTTATGTTGGTGACTGGGCCTCTGATTCACCCACGTTTTCATTTCAGGATGATGCTGATATTCTGGAATTGGAATATGCTGAACTCAAACAATTAGTTGAAAAAAAGAATGGCAATCATATACGTATTATCTTCAGGTCTTAAGACTCAGGGCTTTACTGAGGGCTCACCTTTTGTTGGGGCAGTGTCCTCAGCACAGGGTGTAAATTTGTGGCACTGTGCTGGAAACTTTTCTGTACTGAGTGGTTACATTGAGAAAAGTAATTTGCCAGTGTAGCTTCATTTGCTTACACTTTCTTGCTGCTAGAAACACTGTTTTCATGTCACATTTTGTCTGGGAAGATATTTTTTTTAACACTGTATTAGCAAATTAACTGTATACCCCAGACTTTTTTCCACTGCTGTAACAACGTAATTTCAGTGCATCCTGAAAAATTATCTCCTTGAGTAAATGAGTGGAAATCCCTCATAACAATTCATTTTCAACTGGGTGCTTTACACCAGCAGTTTCGCGTCGTCCTTTTTATCTGCAGTCCCTTCAGTTTTTCCTGCAGCGATAGAGGTGTGCTGAGATTGCCACGTACAAATTTCTATGTGGTGTATTCAGTCAGGATGAGGTTCATCATCTTTTGCAGCACTTGCTGCCCTTAAAAGCAACCTGTATTCTGTGCACTAGGAAAGCTTTTAGGGCTGTGGACTCCAAACTGCTGTCTCCCATCAAGGAGTAAAAATGGAATACACGCAGCGCTGCAGCGTGCCGGTACGGTATCGCTTCTTTGGTTGTTAGATCCGAAAATAGGATTGGAAGTGCTTAGTGTTTCTGACTTGCTGTAAGTCAGTTTTCTGCAATTAATTAGTTGGCACGTGTTCCGTCGGACGTCGCTGCGAATTCGGTGTGTGCCTTAACTCCAGTTTACTGTTTCCAAAAGTTGCATTTTTCTGAGCAGTAACACATCTTCAATCCCTCCAGTTCAGTAGCTGTCTTGCATACAGTTTGTCTGCTTGCTTTGTTGGTTTCTTTTAGGAACTGCTTTTGACCTTTACAGTTTTGCTCTCCCTCACATCGGAGGTTTAAATCTTGCATGGAAACAACCCAAAAAGCAAACCAATGAACAAAACCCAGACTTCTCACCTGGGCTGCTGTAGTTTTGACTGATCCTCATCTTTCATTTGTTCCAAATGTTATCAGACCGTTCCTTTGCTTGACATGAATCTTATTAGTCTTCTCTTACTGCCTTTTCCAGAGGCACTTGTAACGTTTTCAACTCTGTTTTTGCTCTGCTGTTGGCTTTTTTTCCTTAGAGTTCGTATACAGATCTTTTAAATAACTTTTCACAAATCTGTCTTCTGATCAGTGTTGAAGTCATTAGCTGCTTGGAGCCATCAGTTAAATGTTTCTATTTCTTCCTATTGAGCCTCTTTTTCTTTTTTTTTCCCCAGATATCCCTGGTTGTGAGATGAGAAATGTGTTTAAAATAGGGTTTGTTGGATGATGCAGTCTGTAAGTCAGGCATTGCAGTAGATTAGCTTTAAGCCAGGAGCATACACTGCATCTGCCAGTGAGAGTGAAGGGGTATCTTTGCCTTGTGGTTGTCTGGACTGTCAAAGTTACCTGCATTAGGAAAAAGATATTAAAAATGTTTTGCAAACTGATCATTCTGATGATGCTTTCCAAAGAAAATCTTACGGGCTTTGGAAGTTCCTACACTTCCAAATTGCTGTGCCACTGCTTTTGCTACTCTGCTGAGTTAGGATTTAGCCTAGATGGCCCCTAATTCAAATCATTGGTCAGTTCTGTATTAGCAAAAAAAACAAAAAAAAACAAAAAAAAAAACTTTCCAAAGGTTTTATTAGGGGAGGGTGCAGTGAAATCCAAATAGAGCTCTTTTGAGAATGTGTGTTTTACGAGGTACTGGAGATTAACAATGTCTGAGTTACGGAGGTACTGGAAAACAGTTTTTATGGGAAAAGTTCAAAGTGACTTTATTACTAGATTTTAATTTGCTGTGATTTCGTGTGTATTTTCTGCCTGCTTTTCATAGGCAGCTCTAAAGAGGAACAGCATTTCAGTGCATGTTCTGACAACGCAGTGCCATTACTTAAACCTTTCTCATCTCCTTAAGTAGTGCCCCCTTGAAGAGAGTTTGGCCAGAAGTCGCTCACAGTTATCTGACAAATGAAGTAGTTTTGCAGTGTTGTTTTCACCATCACATAAAAACACACACCTGTCTCTAAGGACTTGAGTTTTCTGTCTTTCCTTACGCTGTAGCAGCAGGCTGAGGTAAAATACATCTATCTCTGCATATGGTTGTATGCCATGACGGTGCATCCTGGGTTATGTTGAGTTTGTAGGACTTCAAGTAGAAGTTGATGTAAGGCAATTCACAGAAGCCCTCTCCCTGAGCGGTGAGTGATATATTGGCCAGTGTGATTTTGTTTGCATCCTAAATAGCAACAAGTTTGCTTAAAATGTGTTGGCATATGAACGTGTTTAGAGGTCTGCAGAACTTGTTATTTTCTTTCTCAACCACGCTCTCTTACAGAGCTTTCTGATGAAAGTCAGAAAAAGGAATGTTAAGTTTTCTACTCCATTCATAAGTAACTTACGTTTTAGTTGGCTGTGCTTACAGGAACAGTGTGGATACAGAACTGTGGTCTCAGCTAGGATTTGCACACACACAAAAAAAGTGAAAGTTGACTACAAGATTTTCAGAAACTACGCAGGTCACCTTCTGTTATTGATGACTGTAAAATGGGCTGGAAAAACCTTTATCTCTTTGCTGTTTTTGACAGTGCAAAACTCCTCTATACTGCATCTGTTCTGCATCTCCACAAGAATTAAGTGGAGTTTTGAACTGCTTTGAATTTGCTTGCAGATCCGTGAGGTTCCTGGCTATCAGGAGCTCCAGCTGTATTACTGGTTCAAGTTGAAGTCTGATGTACTGACCTGTGGTTAATATATCTATGAACTTGATGCTACCTTTCTGGTAGTAAAGGAGTAATGTTCAGTGAATTCAGTTCAGTCAGAAAGCTGACTTAACTATTTGCTAATTGTGTATGCAGATTGCATCATTTCAAAGTTGGAGATGACAATAAAGTCAGCTTCGTTCTTTTTTTGAAACTGATTTGTAACCATTTTTGAAGTGAAACTGATGGTGTTTAAACACTCATCACACAGACATAAAGGTGTTCCCTTCTTACCTGCACATAACCATTGTTTTTTGCCCACAAGTATAGCAAACCAGCAATTCCCAGACAGCAGAGACCACCAGCTTTCCAAACTCGTGTGCGTGATGCTCCATCATTCATCAGACTCCTGGCTGCAGTGTCTTTCCTGCTGTCTTACAATACTGCAGACAAGCAGTTCATGGCCTAATGTGGCCCTGTGGGAATTTCAGTGGCATCCAAAAGTGGGATATTGTTGGGAGTAAGAATACTAATTCAGGGATTTTAAAGGTAGCACGGTGGAATTCATGCAGACAGCAACACTTTCCCAAGTAAGTGGTTAACTGTGTGACTTCAGCACCTTGGAATTGAAATGTCAGCACTTTGTCTTATTTGGATCATCGGGGACAGTGAGGCTGGTACCTTTTTGCTGTATTACATGAAAGGATGAATAGGCTGCTACACAAAGAACACTGTTTCTGAACTTCCACCTTGAGTAATGTCTTCCCTCTATGATTATACCATTTCAGTTTCCCTAGAGCAAAATCCATATTTCAGAATCATAAAGGTTTTGCTGTTTTTCAGCAGTGGACTGCTGTTATCTGTACTTCCAAATGCTGCTTTGTGAAGAGCTTTGAATGAAAGTGAAAACACAGTCTTCATCTGGAGTTGCAAAAAGCCTCACATTATCTATAGTGTGCTAGAGCTGGTCTGTGTGTAAGTTGGGGTGGAGTTCAAGTTAAACTCATGGATTAATTTTCAGAGTGGAATTTAGACTTTTCTCTTAAGTACGAGTTGAATGGGGGTGAGAATGGCTTGAAAAATGAAGAGAGAGCGCGGTCCCAAAATAGCTTTCGATAAATATTGAGCAATAACTGGCTACTTCTTTAAAGTGACCATTTTATGCTTGAAAAGTTTTTATCTTCTTGTTAGACCTACTATGAAATCATGTGTATTCTAGATAACAAACTGCACTTTTCAACCAGAAAACTTCTGGCTGTTTTTAAAGACCAATGCATGGAGCTGTGTGCTAGCATGACTTGCTGACATGTTTTGTGCCTTTGCACGTGGTATCTTCTAGGGGTGCTGAGCCCGCTCTTAGAATGAGTAGCACACATCCCTTTCAGATGTATTTTTTGCTTGTGTTGTTTGTGGTTTGTCTTCAAGTTATCAAGTTCCTTGATGTGGTGAGCAAATTTAGGTCTTCACTGGATTAGCAGGAAGGAAGGAGGAGGCAGTGCTTCCCCAGTTTCTCGCAGGGAACAGAATTAAAAATAAAGTCTGTTGCAAAGACTACATTATTGAAATACTGTAATACAGAATAAGAATTCTCAGCCATTTTTGCATCACGCTTCCACTTCGGCTGTGCGTGATGACTACAGCTGCACAGGAGCTGATGCCATAGGATTTTGGAAGCAGTAGTGGTGGCAATGATGAGTCTAACCTTAACTGTGTAGGCTGATGCTGAATAGTTTTTTTTTCCTCTTTTTGTCTTGCATCAAATTAGTAGATTATTTTAAACTCTACAATTTAAGGTAGGAAAAAATTGGCAGAGTTCTTGTTGCCATTGAGTAATTGTGGCTTCACAGACCATCTTATGTGAAAGACTTTCTCTTTCAAGGCTTTTAATCATAAGCGTAAATCTGTTCTCAAAATATAGTAAAACTCTCTCACACCCACTTGGTAGGAATCTTGAGAGTTTTTGCCTCTTTCTTAGCTTGCTTTTCCCCCACTAAAATTGCCTGAACATGTCTGACTTCATTTTCTGCCATTGCAGATGCCGTGGGAATTGATGATTTTCTTTCATTAGCGCTTTGTTACCTATCTGTGCTTTACCTTTGCTTCTGTATTTTCATGGGCCCCTGAGAGTTGCCTTGTGAGAATGCAGTTCAGTGCCCCCTTCTGCCATTTTTACTACTTGTGTTCTGGCCCTTTTATTTACCTATTTACTTAGGCACCTCAGTCAGTGCCTTTTAGGGCCTGTACTAGGGGTGCTTGAGTAGCTGCTTACTCTTGGGTATTGGTTGTGTCCTCTGGGCTTTTGTTCTGTTGGATTCCTGGCTAGCTTTGATGTCACTGTACAGGGAAGATACTGTGCTCAGCACCTTATTGCTGCTATTTGTCTGAAAGCACAGCATAGGTATTGTGTTTTCTGCATAGTCTCTCATCATCTATGGCTCCTGTCAGCCCTGTCACATGCATACTTTGCATTCAGTGTCCTGTAGTTAGCCGTGCTCATGTGATTCGTTGTGAACTGGAGGACTGTGGCATTATTTGATTCACTGATACATTTCTGGAACCCAGAAATGTTTGTGCAAAAGTGGGGACTGCTCAGCAGCTTGATGTCTGTTCAGAAGGTAATATAATCCATGGGATATAAGGGCAAGAACTGGAAGTCTCATTCCCTCTATAAGGTTCAACAGCAAGCTCTGGAGTGAGTTGTCTTATGTGATTGACATGAAGGATTCTTCTGGCATCGCTGTCAGCATGTGATACTGTTTCTTCAGATATACCAACTCCTTCAAGATGGAGTGCTTAAACGTGTTGAGGCTGTGGTACAGTGCATGTGAAAGTAAATCATTCTGGGCTGGTTTGTAGCACATAAGTGAGTTCTCAGGAGATTGACAGGATTATTGTAGCCCTTTTGGTAGTACCAGGTAGTCTCTGTTTGACGGAAATACCTTTTTTATTCTGAAAGGTGACTAGAAATTTACTGTCTTAAGCCAGAAATGAGAAGGTTACTGACTGTAGACTAGGAAGCGTGCAAGAGAAACTAACATGTGCCACTTAAATCCACATGTGAGTTTCTTTGCTGACTAGTTAGTATGAATATGTTGTCCTCCTGCTGTGGGCACTTTTGTCACAAATCTCTACCCTGCCTTGTGTGCTTTGACAACCATTATCACTGGGGCTGCCTGGTGCTATTGCAGTAACGCTTGCTTAAAATACCCGTGCTGGGACGTGGTTGAAAGGGCACTGATTTCTTAATGACTTAGGGGTTTTGATTGCTCACAGTGAATCCATACTGGTTTAAGGTCCTTCTTGGTGTCAGGTGGTTTTCCATCCCAGTCTGGTAGTCTCCTTTGATCATGTGGAGCAGATGGTGTCAAAGGCAAACTTAGCAGAAGTGTTTGTAGGATCCCAGACTGAGGAAATAATGCACCATACACAAGGAAAAGCTAATGTGCTGATTTTTGCATTTGCTCTCAAAGCAGAGGATACAGCTCATATGACTCAATCCAGGTGAGGTGGGCTTCTGCTACAAAAAACAGACCCACTCCATTTGCTGCTTTTCCTCTCCTACTTTCTTGCTACAGATCTAACACAGCCACAGCAATTTGGCCAGTTTCTTGAAGTACACTTAGTACCTTCTTGGATGTTGTGTTTCGGAGGTGCCTTCCATCTTTTGTAATCTTACATGGCAGTAGCAATCTATTTCACCTTCCTTTATTTGTGAGATGCTCTAATAATGCCATAATAGCATAATGTGGAATCGCTCCTTACTGCTATACTGAGATCAAGACTGAGTTCTAACACTTTTTGCTTGGTGATCCTGATGAGCTCTTAGGTCAGTCCATGGCTGTTCTGTTCTGTGCCAGCCCCTCTGTGTCTGTGATTATGCACTGCAGTCTCCAATGGTTTATGAATCAGATAGGCAAACCTTTGCAGGACTGTTCTGCCTCCTTCCCCTTCCTATTACCAGCTTTATTTTCCTAGTAAGAAATCTCTGTGTGTGTCTTCAATGATAAGATTGAAGGGCTAGCAGTGGTGCTGGAAAGCCAGTCAGTTCTCTGGGTTTTTATCACCTCTGTCTTAAGCTATTCTGTTGGCTGTTGTGTGGATGTATTTGCCATGGTTGTCACGTACTCAGAGCTGTCTGCCCTCTCCTTGTCAGCGTTCGGTGTGGTTGTAGGTAGGTCTCTGTAGTGGGCTTTAGGAGGGCAGTACATGTAAAGGAACGGGATGGGTTGAAACGTGTGCTGTGTCCTATTGTTCTGTATGATCCTTTGAGACTGTTTGTTTCAGTCTTGTACCTGAAGTCTTATGCCTCTTGCCAGTTGACTAGAAGTGTGATTCCATAGCTGACCAGAAAACTCAGGGTTTTTCTCTGTGTTCTTTTAATCTGCCTAGAGAAGACTTCGAAGTTCGTGTTTTGGAAAAGAAGGGGGAAGGGGGATAAACTCAGCACCAGAATGGTGCGTCATTGGCATTATGATTCTGACTTGTAGGTGCAGTATTCTTATATCCTAACTCTTCCATTGCATGTTCTCTGTGGTTGCCAGTCTTTGCAGGTTAGTTTCATACAGAAAGAACAGGATGCTTTCTTCTGTAAATTTTTGGGTGTAAAGAAATGGGATAATCTCCCCACCATTTAGTTGTTCTGTTTTGATATGTAATTGTTGGTATATTGTGAGAAGTTAATAAAAAGAGAATTAAGAACACCTCATGTTTTTATGGCCTTCTGCTTCCTGCTTGTGGGTCTGCACCAGATCACCTTGCTGAGGACCTCTGTTAGCCTGCACCAGGATTTTTGGGCTGGATGGAAGCAAGTCAGCTTAGCAACTAGAAATATCCACTTGCTTGATGGGGTGGGATTTTGAAAGAATGAGGTCTTTGGAGAAGCAGGTTAATATTGCCTTGTGCCAAAGGATGAGCAGGTCTTTCTGTCTCTCAAAAAACAAATTATGCTGCCCTTTTGCAGTAATATATCTGAAATCATTTAAAAAGTCTTTCTGAGTAAATATCCAGTGATAGCTTGAAAAACAAGCTGTTCTTCGTATTCAGATGGCTACTGACTGACTTCCAGGTGATGTTGTGAATGCTGAGTATGGAGTGGTCTGATCTCAGGGGACATGAAGTGGGATTTTTGTTATGGGGCTCACTCTGTGCTGAAGGCTGTTGGAGTAGAAGTTCTTGTCCATCTGCAGCCAGGTTTTAAACGCAGAAGAACTTGGACTGAACTATATTTTTTTGCTTCTCTTGTTTTGAAACTTCAAAAAATGTTGGTTGTGTTGAAAAATTTTGCAAGTGTCATCGAAGATAAGTCCTTACAATGTACCAGAAAGCAGAACTTTTAGCAGAACATTTTTCTTATCAAAGAGTGGGCTAGCTGATTTTAGTGGTTTAAGATACAGTACTTCAGTAGAAACTCTCACTCCATCTCTGGTACTTTGTGGTGATGAAGAATGCGTAAATGGAGCTATACAGTCTCCTCTGTTTTGGTATACATGAATACTTGCTAACCTCTTATCGTACTTTTGGAGTTCTAAAAAGTCATGATCTTATCTGTGATGACACTTGAGAGATTGTTTTCAGAAAAGGGGAAAAAAAAAAGCCAACACCAACAAACCCTTTGATTAGTACTGAAGTTTAGCAGTTTGGATTCAGTATTGTATGAAGGATTTAGAACAGGCTCCTAATGCTGGTCAGCTTTTCTGACTAGCGTGCTGTTTAACTGTAGTCCTTTTCCATTAATATTTGGAACAAGTCATCTTTCAGTCTCTGTAAAATTCACTGCAATTGACACTCCCTTCTCAGCAATTGCTGAAATAATTAGTATTTTAGGTCCTTGTCTAGATCTGAAGTTTTTGAAGATGTGGTGGAAGACCTACAGAGCATCCATGAAGTGACCTTTATGGCAGAAGTGATGCTGAATTATTTCCGTAGTTAAGATTAATTTAAAAACCAAAAACCCTTCACTGTGTATTCCCAGATTCTGAATACTAAGCTTTACAGCCTAGTTAGTAGGGATACCTATGTTGTACAATAGCTCTGCTGTTAGCCATAAACTTTCTAGATTGCTTTTGTTTTAGCTGCCATAGATTAAATACATGGATCAAGGTGTATGCTACCTCCACGGATGTAGGAATTTCTTTTCTTGCTGAATTTGATAGATACTGGGTAATATTCCCATATCTGTGCATTGTAAATAGTAATCATTCTCTATTTCGTTACTTGCAGATTTCTTTGCAAGGGTTCTTGTGATATGAATTTTATTTTTTCAGTTATTTTTCTTTTTTTCTTTTCTTTTTTTAATCCTAATGTGTTTTCACAGCTTCATGGCCAGGAGTGTTATTTTGATTGTTTTCTGACTATGCTTGTTGTGGGGAAAATACTGACTATTCCATGAAGCTCAGTTTAATCGTGCAGGTCTGTGCTGGGAAGGACTGGATGTAGGAAATTGAAAGAAACAACCAAACAAGAACAAAACTGTTTTTTTTGTACAGATTTATAAGTGTTTTCTGAAAAGCACGGAACAACATTAGTTGTCTCTCCCTGAAAGTGATACTTCAGCAAAAGCTTAAAAATTAAGGTAGTCCTTTCTCGTCAGTGCTTTAATTCTTGTTAATGACAGTTGCCTAATTCTGTTGGCAGAGTATGGAATGTTAACAGTTTTTCTCTCCTTTCCTTCAAATTTCCTGAGTTGGGAGATCATGTTCTAAGATCCCCAGTGATCTTTCAAATAAGCTGTTGCAGGAAAGTCAAGTAGAATGCTCATCTCCGATTTAGGCTTGGTAAGGTTTAGAAATTACTTTTATGATGACTAATTGGGATAGTTTTCAATAATAATTGATAGAAGAATTCCACTGGAACATAGCAAGTGAATTTTTGATAGTTAAGTGATGAAAAAAAATTGATAGTTTTTATTCAAAAAGAAACCTACCGTTGTTTGCACTGACCTTATAAAACTTCTTGTTTTTCAGATTTTGGATCGTTATTTGATCTGGAACATGACTTGCCAGATGAACTGATCAGCTCCACGGAACTGGGACTCACCAATGGTGGTGACATTAATCAGCTGCAGACCAGCCTTGGCCTGGCACAAGATGCTGCCTCTAAACACAAGCAGCTGTCAGAACTTTTACGGGCTGGTAGCTCCCCAAATCTCAATATGGGGGTTGGTGGCCCTGGCCAGGGCATGGCCGGCCAGACTCCACAAAACAGTCCTGGAATGGGAATGTTGAACAGCATGGTGAAAAGCCCCATGGCACAGGCTGGGTTGACTTCTCCCAGTATGGCGATGGGTACAAGTGGACCAAACCAGGGTCCTTCAGCCCAATCTACGACAGGAATGATGCCAACAGTAAACAGTCCAGTTAACCAGCCTGGCATGGGAATGAACACAGGGATGAATGCTGGCATGAATCCTGGGATGTTGGCAGCAGGCAATGGACAGGGGGTGATGCAGGGGCAAGTCATGAACGGTTCGATTGGAGCAGGCAGAGGGCGACCAAACATGCCATACCCAAACCCGGGAATGGGAACTGCTGGTAATCTGTTGGCTGAGACGCTGCAGCAAGGCTCTCCGCAGATGGGGGGACAGGCTGGACTGAGGGGGCCGCAGCCCGGAGCCATGAACAAGGTATGGCGAGCTAAGCTTGACTTTAGTACCTTCACATCGTTTTATTTTATCTGCAATAGAAATTCTATAGAATAGGATTTTTGTCTTTTAACAGTCATGGATCTCGTGGTAAATAATTCCTATTGCCAAAGTGGTATTTATGACAATTGGGGGATGCAAGAAGATACTCAGCAAGCATGGTTGTTGCTAGATTAAGCAGTGTTTGTTTTGTTTTATTTTTCTTAATTCGATGGCAGTATAGATTATCAATGTTATTGTAAACTTAACTTGGTAGAATTTATTCTGTTTCATGCTTTTGTCCACAGCTGTATTTTACCATCTAGTGCAGCGAGTGTGATGGGAACAAAATGTGATCTTTTTGAAGTTGTGGTGCTTTTCTTGTGATGCCTAATGACAGTATTTGCTGCCTGAGAGCAGATGAGAATTGGTTTGTGCTATAGCAGATGAGAAGAGGCATATACTGCACATCAGCCCATTCCAACTTGTATGTGTTAGGACATACGTTGGCTTTATAGAGAAATAGTACTTCACTTATTGGAGAAAGAATGCTTGTGTGAATGCCTACAAACAGGAGTTGGCTTCCTAAAGGCTGTTCAGTTGCACCTAGCACTAGTTTTCAGTTTGGAAAGGTTTTGTCCACAGGAGAGTAAATTAGAAAGCTGAGGAAAAACCTTTTAAATGGGGGGGGGGGGGGGGGGGGGGAATGGATGTGCTTTTGTAATATAAGAGGTTTAAATGTAGCTGTTGTGGAGTTGCTCTGGAAAAGTGAGAGGAGGCCAAATGATTTAAGTGACAAGTTGTTTAAAATTTGTCTTAACCTTGCACAAATAGCTTCACTAGCAGAGGGAAACAGATGAATATTGCATAAGTTTTTGAGTTTTGATTTTAAAAGCCTAGAAAATAAGTGAGCATTTCATCTGATAGGGTTATTTTGTTTATTAGTTAATGAATTTTTAGAAAGATTGAATTCTGCTGTGTTGATGATTTTGCTATGTTTTAATGTACTAAATAAAAATGTTAAGATCTTATGAGCATTTTTAAGATCTTTTTTGATCTTAGCTGCTTGCTTGAGCTCAGTGTGCTGCTGACTGTGGTTCCAATATGTGTGGGCAGCAACGAGTTAATTTTGTGGTCTGTTCATCTCATGTAGTTTTGCTTGTTAAATGCTTTGTTGCAAAGTCCCGTTGCTACAGTAGAAAAATCAGGATGTATTTCATAGTGGAATGAAATATTTGGGACTGTTTTAATGTTGGAATTGGATGAGTGTTTACTTTGTTATACTTTTGTCTTCAAAAAGCTGTATTCAGAGGTCCAGAATTAACGTATTGAGTTTGAGGGTGAAACGTAACATCTTAATCCTTATTTATCAAAACAAAAGCAGAGCTTTAATCTGTTAAAACAGCAATGAAACACCATGTTCTTTATCTAGGAGAAATCAAGGAAGGCCACAGATTTTTTTGGCTGAGTTAGTTCAAAACGAAGCTGCCTTCATGGCTGCTTACAATCCTGCCTGGTGCTCTACACTTAAAGTAAGCAGCATCTTGTGCTCCGGGGAATCTCTACACCAATGCATAACTTCTGTTTTTTTGCTTATAGTCTCAGGCTGATTAAAAAAGCAAAAAAAAAAGAAAAAGAAAAAAGCTTGGGGTAAAGTTCTTTAATTGTTGAGAAAACAGTTGGAGGCTTGCAGGGTGAGCTCAGTGGGCACAGCCCGCGTAAAGCTGCTCTGACTGCCGGATGAGAAAGCACGGTCTGAAATGGAGGCTGAAATTCCAGAATGTCTTCAATTGGTTTGGCTGCTGGCAGGGAGCCTGTGTTTCACTTCGTGCAGCGGAGTTAGCGCAGTCTGACAACAGGCATGTCGGACCGCTTCATCTCTCCTCCCATCTGCTTTTGTTTTTCCCCCACCTACAAATCTTCAGAAAGTAGATGAAAACATAGGACCCTAAGCAGTTGTTTTCAAAAGCTTTTATTTTTTTTTCAGTTGATAAATTTAGCACGGTGTTGCTGCTAACGTGGGAGTTTGTGGAGTAACTTTCGTGTGTTTCCTTCATCACTGTGAAAATGGGCATTATTTCAGAGCTGTCCTTCAAGTAGGAGGGGAAGAAAGTAGACAAGAAGCTTGGGCTGTGTTCAGCAACATTGTGTTGGCTTTCCAGAGTCAGCCCTTTATGTGGTAGGAGGTTTCTTCTGGTAGTCGTCCTTCAGTAAAACAGAGGTGTGTCGTCCCGCTGTGGCTTTTACAGATGAGTAGCATATGTCTGATGGGATGTTAGCTTACTGGGAGGGAGGAGGTTGTGCTCTTCTGACGGTGAGGATGAGCTCCAAGTGGTCCTGGATTTGAGCAGCAGGGTGATCATGCTTCTGCTTTGTTCTGCTGTCCCATGGAGCTGCTGAACTATTTTCTTCCTCTTCTGAAAGGTGGGCAGCAGTGGGATGCTCGCTGTGCATGGTTGGCATGTTCTTCACTTTCCTAGTTGTGAGTGCTACTTTGGCTGTTGGCTTTTTGTGGGTTTTTGTTGTTTTGGGTTTTTTTTTTTGCACTTGAAATCCCAAATGCCCATAACCAATTGATTTGAGGTCAAGAGATACACACAAACGTGAATTGCCATAGTCAGCCACTTGTGGTGTGGTCCAGTGATGTAGCTTTGTGTATGCTGCGAGCAATCTGAAGTACAAGCAAGCATTCCTGTCTCTGTAGCATAGTTATGCTGAGAAATGAATCCAGGCTTGAAACTCATCTGGTCATTAAAAAAAAAGAAAAAAAAAAGCTGTAATTTGAGTTTCCTGAAGCACCTTAAATGCACCTGATGTTAGGGGAGGGGGTGGACTGACGGAGGGGTACTGTGGTCAGACCCTGCCACAGTACTAGAGTGACTTCAGCCTGAAAGGAATATTTGGGGAGGAATGGAATTGGAACAAGTTTTGCTTTTTTGAATAGCTTTTTGTGTGATGGTTGCTTGATTGTGTGCAGCGGACAGACATTCCTATTACTCTTAATATAGAGTTTTGGAAACTGTAATGCTTTGATTCTTTCACTGTTCAGGGTTTTTTTTTTTTTTTTTTTTTTTTTTTTCCCCATACTTTTTATTTCACTGGCTAGCCTTCCAGTTCTGATTTAAGAGTAAACAGTGAGCTTAGGCTTCATAGTAAGTAAAGAACAAGTTCATCTTTCCTGTTTCGAACCATTCATTTGCAAGTGTATACAGTTAAAACCTTAGTGTGGCTCTTCCTCTGGGCTCCTTCTGCAGTTCCCAGTTGTTGATGAGATCTTACAGTCCAGCCTCTGGTTGGGGAGCCATGCCCTTAACAAAGTGGCAGGTCCATCTGACCTTCAGGCCATTTACATTGGGTCTCCCACTGATCCCTGCAATGCTCTCATCATAAAAGGGATTCCAAGGCAGTCCAGGTGAGCAGGGGAGCTGCTGCCTCTGCTGTTGGGTTGTTTCGCTCATGTGTGAAATTACTTGAAACATTTAGAACTGGTGTTAATTCTTTGTAGTTTGGCTTGTTGTTTGAGTATACACAGAGCTCACTTCTCTTGTGACTGGAGGCACTATTCTGTTTTATCAGTGTTTAGCGCTTTTATTAAGAATCAATTGTCATTTCACAAAGACAATTATTTAGACTTCTTTTCTTTTCAATAAAACAGTAAGAAATGACCTGTTGAAAGTTGCAGAGGTTGAAAATCATGACAACCCCAATAGCAAATTTAGATAAAGAAAATAAAAACCAACTTAATATGTTAATGTTAGCATATTGTGTCATGCTTTGGGCAGCAGAAGGTTACTGTTGTTGGTTGCTTTATTTGGAGCAACCATTTGACTCAATGTGCAAGTGTATGGTAGCATTTAGATTCTGTGCCCTAAGTGTGCCCTGTGGTCAAGTATTAATTCATTGAAAGTGTAGTTGCACTTTGGGGTCCTTTGCTTTTTCTTCTATGATGTAAAAGATAGATAATTGCTCACTTTGTCCAACTGTATGGGGGAGGTGCCTTTGAGGGAGAAAGGGAGCAGGAAGGCTTTGTCTTCAGGGATCTACATTTGAGTGGATAGTGGAGTTTCTCACACAAATGGCAGCAAAATAATGCTTGTGTCTTACAATAGGTACCTTAAAACATAATGAGGTCAGATGCAGAGAATAAACATCATTAACAGTCCTTGGGAAGACTGTAGCAGCTATCTCGCACGATTTTGTTAGACTGTATCTGGGTCCAATAAAGGTTTTTCAGAGTTGAGTGGCATCAGAAAGTGATACACAATAAATGAGTTACAAGATCTCCTCTTTAAAGAGCCAGCTGGAATTTAATAAAAATAACTTCCTGGTTTAGTAAAGTTAATTAATTTCTACTTGCAAATATGGAAAGATTACATCAGTGTGCTCTTAAACTACTGCATGTACTACAGTTACCCCATTAGAGATGCACAGCTGATAGTGCAAATGTTGGGTTATTTCAATCAACATTATCAAAACTTAACTGGAGGCATGAAAATAAAGCACGGTTGTTTTCTGCTGTGCATAGAAGGTGTAAGCATTTGAGATTACCTTTGCCACCTAGCAGCCATGTATTGTCATCTTCTGCTTCACTGCCTTTTATCTCTCCTCTCCTTTATTGTGACGTGCCTCTGCTTTGCTGTCTGAAGGCCTCATGTATGTGATGGAGGGAACCTGAGGCTGTGAGGAGAGAGAGAGATAGATGGCAGGTGGAGTGGATAAAGAAGGACAACGGGACAAGCAGTAGAAGGAGGTAGGCCAGGAGTGCAGAGGTAGCACTCGCTGACTTGGGGCCACAGTGCAGCCACATGTGTTTTTTACATGGCGTTGTGAAGGAAGCCTTGTTCCTGTCTCAAGCAATGCCACCAGCACTGCCTTGCCTTGGCTTGATGGTGTACCTTCCCCTCACCTCCAGTAACTCCCTGACTTAATGGTTAACTGTATGTTGGTCCTTCTGTGTTTACTTTTTTCCAACTGATGAACTCCAAGTCTGCAGGATTGTTTTTTTTTATCTTCCTTCTATGATTAGTTATTAGGTCGCCTGGTTCTTCCTGTTTGATATTCCCCCCCACACATGCACATACAGTTTTCCTTTTATCCACATTTCCCAATGTGCCACATCAAATGACACTAGCATGCTCCTGCTTCCAGTGCTAGGGTCACTGATGAGGCCCTGTGATGCTGCTGTGTGCCCCTTCCCTTGACTCAGCCCGGAGCTGTGTGCACGTTGTCTGTCTCACATCAGTGGGTCAGTGACAGGAGGACTGGGAATGCCACTGTGAAGCTTGGCTGTGGATTTGGCAGCTGTCGGTCTTATCTGGACCTAGGGATGGCTGCTTATTTCCTCTGGGAGACTGAGGCGGTTGGGGCTTTAACACATCGCCTGAGAAGGGCTTGCATGTGGCTTTTGGGGTCACTTTGCAATGCCTGCCCTCCAACCTGGCCAGGCCTTATGTTTCTGCCGTGCAGCCTCCTTGCTGGTGGGGGCTGACGTGATACCCCAAACACTGCCACTGACTTATGCCTGAGAATCTTTGTGCTATGTCAAATATCTACTCCTCCGATAACAGTGGAGAAAGTCCCTCAGTTTTCTTAAGCTGAGCATCTTGCTTTTTCTTGGTGACATCAGCATTTGAAAATGTGCCTTCAGCCTTCAAATCTGAATTGTTGGGTTAGTTTTCTTTAAGGCTGGTTGTAGCATAAGTCATACAAGTTCTGTGGGCAGTGTTAGTAATGGCCAAAATAGTATATGCTATAGCACACAGAATCTGCTCTGGTGACAGCTAATTTCATGTGTTCTCAAGACTCACTGTGGGAATTATTTCCTTATACTGAGCTTTGAATCTGTTGCTCAGTTTTAGGCAACAGTGACAACAGGGAAATGTCCTCAGAGATACCAGAGCACTTTTGACTCCCTGCAGCATTAAGGGCTTGGGTCTCACTTGTGTCATTTTGGGCAGCAGCTGCCTGTCACCACGTGTGTTTTCATCACAGTTGAGACATGGCAGTGGCAGCACTAAGGGAGACAAAGGAAGCAACTGTAGTTTTTCCTCGTTGTTGCAGAAATTATCTGCCACGTGTAGTAGTTATTTTCGTTTCTCTCTAATGAATTACTGCTATGTGATTCTAACTGCTTGGAGTGGGGGGAAGGAATTGTCATCAGGTATCAGACAAGTTAATTTCCTTGAAGTGTCAGGTTTTTTCAGTAAGGTTTGTGACACTTTTCCTGTAGTGCTGCTTTGATTCAGCTTTATTTCACAAATGTGAGTTGAAGGCTGTTGTAATAGAGTAGCAGAAGCTAAAACCTGAAAGAAGAAAACTTTGGGTAATCACAGGTAACAGGTAATCTCTGGGCATGTAGGTTACTTTTCTGTGCAGGCTGCTTCTTGGTGAGGAGCAGGAACAAAGCGCTTCTACTAGGGGAAGAGAGTCTGAGAGCAAGTGCAGGAGTTATCAGAAAGATGCATGCCACAGGAGCTTGCATTTCTTGATTAAGTCTGGGCATTTTCCTGGATCCAAAAAAGCATCAGGCAGCCTGGACACTGAGTCGCACATTAACGTGAGCTGAAATGTCACAGCTCCCTGAAGTACTTCTGTGGCTTTCTTATTGTGAATTAAGTCTGCTCAAGAATCCTATTGGAGTAGTGTTGAGAACTTGGTAGTCTTAATAGAGAACTCCAGTTTTCCTGGTCTTCTTCTATTGCTAGTTGTTTGGTCTGTGAAGGCCAAATTTTCTATGAAAACTAGATGGGAACAGAATGGAAAAAGTCAGGGCGAACTACTTCATGTGCAGGATTGATCCTGTTCCAAGACAACAAACTATATATTCTGTATATTCTGTTAGGCTAAAACTGTTAAGAATGCAAATAGTTGATGCATAGTGCAGGAAGGAACATACAGCATATATCAGTCTGCTTCCACGGTATGGTTTGATACCTTTCTTTTATTTGCAGCATTCCTTCCTACCATCTCAAGTAGTTCTTGCTGCAAGCAAGCTACAGTGCCATTGTGATTGTAGTGTTACCTGTGTCTATGGTGTATTCTTAAATTGAAAGCTGTTGTGTACTGAAAATGCAGATGTGAGTTGTTATAGTCCTCTGGAGCGGAGCTGTGGGAGTGCTGACAGTTGGGTGGAAAGTATTTGGGGTAAACCGTGCTGATGTGAATGGAAGTAGTATTTGTCTCCTTAGAAGGCTACACATTCAGGAAGCAGAAAATTCCTTCTGTATTCCAGTGTACAGATTTGTGACTGAGAAACTGACAGAAGAAATCTGTTGAACTAAATGTTTTCTGAAGAATCAGGCCAGTTCCAGCCAAGCTGACTTCAAGGTTGATAGCTTGGCCTCGCTCTGTTTGTAGGAGCAGTCAGAATGAGAAGTAAATGTTGTGTGATGGGTGTAAATACACGCACATGAGGGAGCAAGGGAAGCACGTGGATAGGGATTGCATTGCAGCTGTTTCGTGGCTTTGATAGCCTTTGCTTCTCTGAAATACTCATTTGCCTTTTGAATTGTGAACTGCATTCTTACTTGAACATCTTGCCATTTTGATTCCTAGATGGGAATGATGAGCAATCCCAGTCCTTATGGTCAGCCATATAGTCAGAATACTGGGCAGCAGATTGGAGCCAGTGGTCTGGGACCTCAGATGCAGAATAAGACTGGACTGCAAAATAGCTTACCACAGTTTCAAATGGACAAGAAGCCAGTTCCTGGGACGGGAATGCCTAACATGGTAAGTAGAGTGAAAGGTATCTCCAGCAAACGCTGTGGCAAACCAAAGCAGAACAATGTGCAGTGCGCAGATGCTGCCATGTTAGAAGTTTTGCAGCTGTAAATGTGTTCTGAATCTGTGCATTGCGTATTTGCTTAAGCTCCTAAAATGGCTGATATGTCGGAGAGAGCTGAGCTGTGCTCTCTCTGTTAAGTTGCACCTCTGCTTTTCAAACCCTTTTAGCAGAGGAAGAAAAAAGGAGCTCCGTATCTGGTTACCTTTTACTACTTGTACGGGCACCTCTGCCCTCCTCTCCCATCTCTCCTCTTGTGGTTGATTCACTGGGTTCCTTCTCGGTGTAGTTTTGTCTTGAGGATTGTTTTCCTGCTTGTACTTGCTGATGCTTTTGGGAGAAGTAGTTCTTCTCAAATGTATTACATGCAATAGTGTCTAGAAGCCCCACTTGGCTGTTCATTCCTGTTGTGCTCTTACATGAGCATGTGCAATGGTCCTGGCATTGCTGCAGTAGCACTGTTGTTTCCTCATTCCCCCCAGCGCTGTAGCTGCAGCAAGGCTTGAAGAAAGGGGAAGTGAGTGGTGGAAAAAGTGGATGGTCTAATGTTATAAGTGACAAACATTAGATTGCCTTAGCTTGAATTTAACAGTGGTGCCAAGTGCTCTAGGAGAGCACGGGCTGAATATTTTTGCCTTGTTATTCTAAGGCCCTAAATTGTTTAGGGGGAAGAGATGCAGTGTGTCCCTGTAGTTGTTGTTTTTTTGTTTTTGTGTACATATATTCTTGTTTGTGAAACAGAACTGTGCTTCTGAATATAGCTTGTGTTTTTCACCACTTCATATGTTAGATTGTTTACCTCCTTGGGAATCAGTCTCTTGACCTAAGTAGTTTGCTGAAAAAATGCTTTCTGGTAAATTTGTATCTGAATTAAAGAGAGGTTGATTCCTTGAATTTTATTTAAGTTGAGCACAAAACATTAGAATCCTAGTGCTGCTAGTTGGATATATGAACCAATAAAGAAACTGCCAAAACTTATGGTCAAGCTTTTGTTCAATTCAAAGCATATAACTCTTTTGGAGTTGAGTTGCTACACAGCTGGACCTAGGAATGAAGAGTTGCTGCTGTCTCTCTTGTCATTTAGAATGACATACTGCACAAAGGCAGCTACAGTTGTAATGGAGCTTAGAAAAGCCCTGAAGGGGCGGAGTAACTGGTAGAGTCTCCGTGTGAAATGAAAGGTTAATATTGCTATGGAAGAACTGGAGTTTAGGAATGCAGGTAGTTACGCTCTAAATAATAATAATAATTAAAAAAAAACACACACAAAAAAAAAACTGGAGGTCTTCACAAATGTTCCTTAAAATGTTCTGGAAGCGAAGAGGCCATTACATTTGAAGGCTTTTGAAGTGAAACAAGTTCCCAAGTCTCTTTTCTTTGCTGTGTACTTATCACACTTCATCTGGAAGAAAGAGGAGGAAGTAGTAGGTGTTGCCTTATTTGACATTAGTTCTGTGACATGCATTATGCTGAAGTTGTGCTTCATCTTTAGCAGTGACTAACAGATGCTTTTTCTGAATGTGTACATACAAGCTTCCTAATGGTAAAAGGTTCCCTTAAGTGTCCCCTTTCATTCTACTTTTCTAGGATTGATCAGTAAAAGCAGGGGGAACAGTTTTCCTTCAAAACAGCGCTTTCCTCTGCTAATGCAAGAATTGTGGATGCAACTTCGTAGCCTCCAAAAGAAGATGTGAGGCCCAGGTGCTCTTAGAACTTCGTAGTTGGGCTAGCAGCAGGCACTAACCTGTGAGCATGTGTGGAGTTCTGCTGGTCTTTGATAAGGCAAGAACTAGTAATAGGGAGGATATGATATGAGGAAGACATTGTAGTTGGCAAGTGAAGTATTGCCAGTGCTGTTTTTTGGGAAGTGTTTGATATGGATCATCCAGAACTACAGGTGGAGAGGTATTCCCTTGATCACACAATGTAGTAGTTCTTCATATATGTATATATATATTTTTCCTTTTTGGTGTTTCCATGCTGAATTGGCGATTAATAAATAGATGTATTTCTGGACATTTCTCCTTCCTCCAGGGTCAGCAGCAGGCTCCCCAAGTTCAGCAAGCTGGGATGGGGCCAGCAGCTTCACAAGGAATGGGGTCTGGAGCACCGACAGCAGATCCAGAAAAACGTAAACTCATTCAGCAACAACTAGTTCTCCTCTTACACGCTCACAAGTGTCAGCGGCGAGAACAGGCCAACGGTGAGGTGCGGCAGTGCAACCTCCCTCACTGCCGAACCATGAAGAATGTCCTCAACCACATGACACATTGTCAGGCTGGCAAATCTTGCCAGGGTAAGTGGAGGAGGAGTGGTTATATAGATGTGGTCAGCCTCTGCGAGACCAGAAGGGCTCATGGTAAAAGATGGAGAAAAGTGGGTGGCTTGGGAAATTGAATTTTTTTTAACCTGTCTGTCCCTGTAGGGATGCAAATTATAACCTCCCCCTCAGTCTTTAAAAGTTTAGTCAAGTTAAGGCAAGATTACACAAAGAAATGAATGAAAATGTCTTGTTTAACGTAGTAACTTACTGCATGAACTTTTGGATGCTGCCTTCTAATAACACCAGGTACAGAGGAGGAATCTGCAAGCAAGACTCTATTTCCCCGAAATGGAAGGAGCAAATCTTAAGCAGTAGCTAGCCAGGAATTAAGCTGGTTCTGTCTCCAGTGGACTCCTGTGCTCTTTTTGGTAGCCTAGGTGCACTTGCATTGTGCCAGTGCTGGCATCTTAATTGATTCCATGTGCCCAATCCCTTATGTATATGGTGTTGTCCTCAGAGCTAGGAAATATGAGATAGAGCTTCCAAGCAAATTTAATTGAGCCATTCTAGCTACAAATCCAGGGCTAGATGATACTGAACCATCTCAATTCATCCTTTACTGAACTGTGATGTAGACATGTGCTCTGAGGGGAGTAGTTACTCCCTACCTAGATAGTATTGGCTGTGTGGAGATGCTGGCATTGGTTTGTAAAGGTTTCTCATTCCTTTCCCTTTCTCAGTGGCACATTGTGCATCTTCTCGACAAATCATCTCGCACTGGAAGAACTGTACAAGACATGACTGTCCTGTGTGTTTGCCTCTCAAAAATGCTGGGGACAAAAGAAACCAACAATGTAAGTCTGCTAGGGATATTTATGTGTTGGATAAACCTTAAAATGCATGTTGGGAGTTGCTTGTACCCTGGTGATGATGCTCTTTGACCTGGGAAGACATACTACAATTGTCATCTAGCTTTGGAGTGGCAGAATATTTTTCTGCTTCTGATAGCTAGTTTTTGTGGAAGCTTTCTAACTTCCGAATCCATTGGATTTTTCTGGCAGGAGTGTGGTATGGGTGAACAAGAACTGTAGGGCTTTCAACCAGTTGATTTGTTTTTCTCTACCACCTGTTGGAGCTGGTGATCTTCTGGAAGCAGAGAGGGTTGTGCCATTTCAGTGTTGAGCTTTGATGTTCTGTCTTCCTCTGTTTACGTTATGTCTATTTCCCTCCTCCCCTTTCTGTCTCCTTGGTCTTCCTGCCAAAATTTGCAAGCTTTCTGTCCTTGAGTTAGCTGTATCCTCATGGTTCTTAATGTTATTTTGGGCTCTTTGCATGACACGAACTGGGATTTTTCTTGTTCTAAGAAAATAGTCATTGTGATGAGTTAATTGTTGTTGAAGAGCTGTACCCTTCTCTCTTTAACCTCTGACATGTGCCTCTGTTCTCAGTTTTGAGGAAACAGTGTCCTAAATATGTAAGGATTTCTTCTCAGCAGCTCAGAAGGAAAACAGTGTTATTGAAATGGACTGCTTGGGTCAAAATTCGTTCTTTTCACGATGGCATTTCCAGACCTGGTGTCTTACTTGCACTGTCATAGGAGACATTTTGGTTCTAAACAGCCAGTAGTCTCTTCGTTCTTTTTGTAGACCTCTTAGACTACCTCCTGCTGTCCATACTAACTTTGGTGCATCTCTTCCAGCGCTACTGGGTGGAGCTGCAGTAGGACTTGCAAATACCGGCTCCGTGGGCGTGGGGCAGCAGACTACTCCCAGCATAAGCACTACCAGTCAGATAGACCCCAGCTCCATCGAGAGAGCTTATGCAGCCCTTGGACTAACCTATCAAGGGAACCAGATGCAGACACAGTCTCAGGCTCAAGTGAAGAATCAGCAACAAGGACAGTCACCCCAGGGTCTGCGCCCAATGAATCCTATGAGTAAGTTAATCTGTCAGTGTTAAAATACAGACTACAGGCAATTTTCCTGTACTGTATCTGATGGAAACTTTCTTACCTACTACATGAATTCAGATTTGTTAACTTGCAAAAGGTATGAATTTGCAGTATTTTAGACATGAAATATCAAGCTGCACAGTGGAACAGGAGACTTTAGAGGGCCCAAATGTCTTCTCTTGGAAAACAAACTTTCTGGGAAAAGGATGTTTTTTGGAAAAAAAAATACTGGGGGGAAGGAACTAATTTTTTCTGAAGTGTGTTACTTAATGTTGTTTTGGTACTATTATTTCAGTGTCAGCAGCTTTTTGAGTTTTTAATTGGAAATGCATGCATTAGAATGACTGTGTTCAGATGTGCTTCCTTGTCACTTGGATGGTAGCGTTTCATAGTTGTTTTTCAGATCTGCAGTGCTAGTTTTAAAAAATGAAAAGCAGTACATTCCTGTCTCTCTGAATTCTGTCATATGGATTCATGTAACTGTAAACTGTGTGGCTTATTGTAAAACCACACAAGACTACATAGGAATTCAAATTTGAAGTGTGCTTAATTGTGCCCTGGCTATCATTGGTGTCAAAGTAGAATCATAGAATCACCAAGACCTACAAGACCATCCAGTCCAATTCTTCACTTATCACCAATAGTTCTCTCTAAACTGTGTTCCTCAACACAGTGTCTGAATGTTCCTTGAACACCTCTGGGGTTGGTGACTACACTGCCTTCCTGGGCAGCCTATTCTGGTGTCTGACCACTCTTTTGGAAAAGTAGTATTTCTTAATGTCCAACCTGAACCTCCCCTGGTGCAATTTGAGGCCATTCATTGTAGTCCTATCACTAGTTACAAGAGTGAAGAGGCTGACCCCCAGCTCACTGCAACCTCTTTTCAGGTAGTTATAGAGGGTGATAAGGAAGGTTGCCCTGAGCCTCCTCTTCTCCATGCTGAACAATCCCAGCTCCCTCAGCCTCTCCCCATCAGACTTGTGCTGCAGACCCCTCACCAGCTCGCCCTTCTCTGAACATGCTCCAGGGCCTTGACGTCTTTATTGTAATGAGTGGCTCAAAACTGAACACGGTACTCGAAGTGTGGCCTCAACGGTGCTAAATGCAGAGGGACAGTGACTTTCCTGCTGGCAGCACCATTTCTGATACAAGCCAGGATGCCGTTGGCCACCTGGGTACACTGCTAGCTCATGTTCAGCTAAGCATCGACCAATACTCCCAGGTCTGTTTCCTCTATGCTGTCTTCCAGTCACTCTGCCTCACGCCTGTAGTATTGCCTGGGGTTGTTGTGGCCAAAGTGCAGGACCTAGCACTTGTTCTTGTTGAACCTTGTCCAGTTGGTTTCAGCCCAGTTATGCTACCTGTCCAGATACCTCTATAGGGTCTTGCTACCCCCAAGCAGATGGATGCTTCCAGCCAACTCGGTGTCACCTGCAAACTCAGTGAGGGTGCACTCAGTGCCCTCACCCAGGTCATCAATAAAGGTATTGAAGAAGACAGGCCCCAGTACTGACCCAGTACTTCAACAGCTTTTCACTCATCCACCAGACAGGTCACTAGATCACAGAAGGGAGATCAGGTTGGTCAAGCAGGATCTGCCCTTCGTGAACCTATGCTGGCTAGGCCTGATCCCCTGGTTCTCCTGCACATGCCCTGTGATCTCTCTCAAGATCATCTGTTCCCTAACCTTCCCTGGCACCGAGGTCAGGCTGACAGGACTGTAGTTCCTCAGATCTTCCTTACAACCCTCCTTGTAGATCGAAGTCAGATTGGCAAGTTTCTGCTCTTCTGGGATGTCTCCAGTTGTCCAGGAACACTTATAGATGATGGAAAGTAGCTTGGCTATCACCTCCACCAGTTCCCTCAGCACTCTTGGGTGAATTTCGTCTGTCCCCGTGGACTTCTGTCAGTCCAGGAGGAATCTGGAGTTACCTTTAACCATCAAATCTAAATTGATAGCTTGAGAAGACATTACAGGAACTTTTCTCACCCTCAGTTCTTAGCTTGAGTTGCTTTGATTGAGAAGTGGACAAGTGGACTGTTAGACATTTATCACGATCTTTTGTAGAGTTATAGTGGTCTGGCCTGTGTGCTTCATGGGAAGCTCATGTACACAGTGAGTGCAAGGTATGCACAGGAGTGCTGGTGGGGGAGAACTGTGAGGCTGCCAAGAAGAGTTAGCATTTGGTTGCAGTTTGTGCTGTCTCTGCACCAAAGGATCTTACTCATGAAGACTGTTGGATGGTGTAGACTTGTTAAATGAGATGATTGATCCTCATGGGTTTCTTGCAGCTTGTATACTGCTAAAACTTTGCCTCCCAGTATGAAAAGCATTTGTTTTAAATTGAGTCCAGAGAGCCTAGTCTTAGAACAACTAGATAAAAATTACGATTTTCAATTCTTCATTAGTATTTTACGAATATATGAATTTCTAGAAGCTCCAGGAAGTTACAGGGAGGGGCTAGGGAAATTGAAAGTAATGTGTAATCCCTTTTTTTTTTTTTTTTCTTTTAATTCCAAGTAGAATGCTTCTGTGTGTGTTTGTTTGTTTTTCCATTTACAGGCATAAATGACTATTCTTTTTTACTGGGCACTCTTTTTAGCACTAAAAAAAAAAAGCCGGAGATGGGTTGGAAAGTTCTTGGAGAGTGAAGAAGTGAAGCTTAATGTAGAAAGGACAAGCATGGAGAGTGTAGACTTTTCACTTGTTTCATTATTAGGAGTGGGAATTAAAACAGCTGAGGTAGGAGTCTTAGAATCATAAAATGGTTTGAGTTGGAAAAGACCTTTAAGATGATCTAGTTCCAACCCCCATGCTATAGGCAGGGGCACCTCTCATTAGACCAGATTGCTCAAAGCCCCATCCAGCCTGGCCTTGAATCTGCATTCAGGGAGGAGGCATCTGCAGGCTCTGTGGGCATCAGCTGTGTGACAGCAGGTCAGAGACCAGGATTTGGTCTGGTGGACTCTTATCTGAAGAGATTCAGACCTAAATAGATCAAACAAATCATTTCTGGAAGTTGAAAGAGGGAGGTAAAGCAAAGGTTTGCAGTTGTTGTCTATACCACCTTGTTCTCAGGTGGCAAAGTGGATCTGGGAAGATTAAAAATAGCGTGGGGGGAGGAACCAGAGGTGCAGTTGTATGGAAAGGCTGTTGAACTGTTGGTTGTGATCTTAAATGTACATGCAAGAAATGCTTTACTTAATTTCAGAGGATTTCTCTTGTAATCTTGTGTTTAATTTCTCCTGAAGTACAGATTCTATAGGATTCAGGTATCCTGAATATGTATAAAGGCTAGAAATGGTTTTCATACTACTCAACTTCACCAAGTGATCTATTCAGAAGTTCTGGGCAGAAATACACTGCATTTCTCTTGAGTCTTAACTGTAGCTTGTAGGCTCTTTTAATGGTGATTCAGAAAATATGTTGCTACATAAATTACTAGTGCCTTTTCCTGTAAAGGATTGTCTGTTTTTTTTTTTTTTCCTTTTTTTTTTTAATACCTATACTGGATTAGCTGTAGGATCCTTAATTATGGAACAGGTGAGAGTGAACCTTGTCAGTTATAGGTTGTAGGTGAATCTTTGGCTTTGAATCCTTTGAGTATATGTCCTCTAAGCCTCTGAATCAGAGAGGAAACTTCTAAGGAAACAAAAAAAATTGTTTGTAATGCAGAGTCTTCTGCAGGAAAATATTCTGGTACATACTATTGGCAGAAAATGGAAATTGCTTGTTTGCAGAGAAGTTCAGGAGGATGAGCAGAAGTATAATATTGCTGATGTTTCACATGGAGGACACCAGTGTTGTTCCTCAGACTCAATTTGGTAAAAGAAGAGGATAAGTGGTAGAGTAATTAAACTCCTTTCACAGAACCCAAGTATATTGAAGTCTAGACCTATGATGTTGCTGAACAATTGCTAATCATGCACATTAGCTAGGCAGTTTATTTTATGCTTCTTATGTTTTCTAGGTGCAAATCCAATGGGGGTGAATGGAGGAGTAGGAGTTCAAACCTCCAGCCTGCTACCTGACTCAATGTTACATTCAACCATGAATTCCCAAAAGTAAGTTTACTAACTCTTTGCAGCCCAGTGATTTTATTCAGCTATGAATGCTGATGATTGCTCATAACAGATGAGATGAAATTGAAAAAGGTGTATGTAAGGATCTTGTGTGCTTATACTGGGGAAGGCAGAGCTGATTGTAGCTGCAAAGAACAGTTGAAAAAGAACCCTTGTAGTTGCTATATCTTTGTTTTTATCCTTTCTAGTGATCTGTGTGTCCGTTTTAACTTTTGCACTCAGTGCTTGCGAGCTGATTTTGTTAGGCCACAGAGGTTACAGATGTTATCTGGATTAGTAACTGGGCACCAGTGCATTTACTGATTGGGATTGCATACCACAAGTCTGCTGTTGGTCTGCAATGGGACTAAGGGGCAAGCTATTCACTGAGGTGTAAAAGTGATCCTTGTGCTTAATAGTCTCATGGCACTTTTTGCATAAACAGTGGGATAAATTCCACTGATTGTTATCTCTCCCTCTGGATTTTGTAGCTTTTGTTCCAGTTTTCAAAATCCTTGGATAGCACAGCATGTACTCTTTTATGGTCCTCTTTAATCCTGGGAGGGATGCGTTGTTTTGGTGCCTGTGCTGGTATTTCTGCACAGTTTGTCCATTGATTAGGGAATGGCTGAACTAGCACTTTGTACTAACATTATTCTGAAAGAGGCTATGACTGTAAGATGATTAAGCTTGGACTGGACTTCCATCCTCAAATTCTTACTCTGTTTTTGAAGCTCCATGATGAGTGAAGGCACCAATGTTGCTAGTCTGGGGGCTATGCCAACAGCTCAGCCATCCAATACAGGAATTCGAAAGCAGTGGCATGAAGATATTACTCAGGATCTCCGAAATCATCTTGTTCATAAATTGTGAGTAGCTAATAACAAAACAAGGGGCTGGGATGCGGAGCTTGTAAGGGTCAGTGAGAAGGAAAGGCAAAAAGCCTGATGAAGGTGTTCTTGCTTTTCCTGCCTTTCATGGAACTGCACGTGCTGCTTTGGGGCTGTTGTCTTGGAAATGTTCCATTCCGTACTCAGCCCATCAACACACCAGTAGTGTCACTTGGGGACAGCAGCGGTGCCTCAGTCCCTCAAAAATTTGCTTACTGCTTTGTGTTCCCATCATTTTGGGGTGGTGCTGAGGTCCAGGTTTGGAGACATCCTAATAGCCTGCATGCTTTTTCTTCAGAGTTCAAGCCATATTTCCTACACCTGACCCTGCAGCATTGAAGGATCGGCGCATGGAGAATCTGGTGGCATATGCTCGAAAAGTGGAAGGCGATATGTATGAATCAGCAAATAGCAGGGTGAGATGCTGTCCTCTGTCATCTGGTTGCGTCTCCCTAATCCCACCTGGTAGTGGTTGGAGAGGAAGAGGAGTGGAAAACAGAGATGAGTGTCCCAGGGCTGCTGGCTTAGGTCTAGGGACCAGCCAGCTGCAGGTGTGCTGTGTGTTGAGGTGGTGCCTGTCTTGCTATGCTGTGCCTGAAATGTGCTGGATGAAAAGAAAAATTCTGTGTGTTGCCCAGGTGGTCATCAGAAATGCCCTGAGCAGTGGCTGCATTTGCCCACCATCCTCCCTGGCAACCCTGCAGAGGGGAAGCTTTCTCCCTCTTAAGCTGGAATGTGCATGTGGAAAGGTTTTCCAAGCTTTGCTGAGTGTGACCTGTTGCCTTATTTTAACGTGTCTCCTTCCTTTTCCTGGCTTGTGTTCCTCTCCCAACAGGCAGAGTATTATCACTTGCTAGCTGAGAAAATCTATAAGATTCAGAAGGAGTTGGAGGAAAAGCGAAGAACCAGGCTGCAGAAGCAAAACATGATTCCAAGTGCTCCGGGCATGCCACAGGCTCCTGTGAATCAAGGGCCCAACATGGGACAGCCTCAGCCAGGGATGTCTACAAGTAAGAACAGTTGGGTTAGTTATTGCTCGGTACAGGTTGAATACATAGTGTTTTTCTGGAGTGCTGGTGAGTGTTTTGCCAGTGTTGTTTCATTAGTACCTGGTTTACCCAGGGTTAATCTGAACTTATTAATCTCCATTTAGGAGTACTTGCAAAATCTTTGCCTTGCTTATTTATTAATTAACGCCCATAGATTATCTAAAATTATTTGGTCTTGTGAGCATATTGAAGTATCCTAACTCTTTATGCTAGGTTAGAGGGAATGGAGGACATTGTAGAACTTCAGTCTCATTAGTCTCACCTCTAGAATTCATTGATTTGTAGAAACTGAAGTTACCTTTAACAAACATCTTCTAGTAATATTTAACTGTCTGGTGTTTAAAATGATTATTGCTGCTAAGCAGCAAGTTTGATAATTGAAGTGTTTCTTCACTGTATATTATTTGTGCCTTTGAAAGTTTAGGTAGTGCTTGCACTATGCCGTGTTGATCTGGTTTGGTGGTTGTTTTTTTTTTGTTTTAGCAAATAGCTTTTATAGTGTGCAGTGACAACCAGATTTCAGTATTTTTCCCCACGAACCTGTCATGTGTTTCACAGTAGTTCTGTTACTTGACACTCCTAAAGCTAAACAGATTATTATTATATTCCCCTTGTAACCAGGCATTTGCATATTAGAGTAAAAATGACTTTGGGAAGGAGCTAATGATCAAAATTGTAATGCTACTGAAGACTGTTATCTGTTCACAGCATTAGGAAGTTATGAGACACGGTAGGCTTTGTCAGGTAACAGGTGAAAACAAGTAACACTAATTCTTGCACTTGATATTTCTCCTTCATTCATTCATTCCTGCATGTTTTTAGATACTTCACAGTCAAGAACTGAGTTCTTAAGATGTCTAATGGGAACAGATGTATAGCTGTCAATGACACTATAATGAATTGTCTTAACAACATGGAGTCAAAATCAGAATTAGTTGGTTGAGGAGGCAAAAATCTTGGGTTATTTTTCTTGTGCTACGTGGTGATCCAGTAGTTGCAGTGTTATGCTACAAGAAGCTTAATCTGAGGGTTTTTTTGTCATTTTTAAATATGAACTTATCTTGATGATTCCAGTCCGTATCTTTCTGTACTTGAACTTAGAACTGAATTTACCAACCTGCATTACCAAAAAGCAGGAAAGGCCTTTAAGATTGATATTATGAATTTATTTGCTATAACTTCCTCTAGATGATAGATGTTCAGGAGCAGATGTGATATTTTGGTTGTTTGTCCCATGTGCTAGTACTGCCAAACTTCAGAGTTCTGATAAAATACTTCAAACTATCCAATTTTTATAGTATTTTCACTCAGGAAGTGCAGTAACAGTGTAGAGTGGTTTGTAGAAGTTCTTGTGGTCTGGAATGTTCATGAGCTGTTGAGTTTGTCGTTGTACCTCAGTAACATATTTCATATTTGTCCATGTTTCTAAAATCTGTCTGCAAGTCAGAATGTTTTTGTCAAGTGTATATGTTCGTATTTCTAGTGTTTCTGGATTTCACTTCATGTTTGAAGGATGTTTAAGTATGTTTAGAATTACTGGACAGTGCCCATACATTTTGGGGTTTTGTTTTTTTTCTTTGTTTTACAAGAAGATTTTAGTTTTCATGAAAATATTGTTGTTTTGTTTTTTGTTTTTTCTAATTATTATTAAAAGCCTGGTTGTTTCTAAATGCCATAATCTTATTCCAATGTCTTTTTTTTTTTTTTTTTTTTTCTTTTACAGATGGTCCTATAACTGACCCAACACTGATACGTGCCAATGTGCCAAACCAGATGATGAACCGCATGCAGGCACAGCCAGGTAAATTTTCTTCTAAAATTTGCTACTGTGACGATGAAATAATCTTGAAATCAGGCAGCTCTTGCTGAAGTGTTGTAGCCTTTGTTTCACTTGCTATTGTCCCATTTGACCTGTGCAGCTTGCTGTAGGGAGCCTGCTTTGCAGCGGGGTTGGACAGGGGGGTTGGACTCAATGATCTCAAGAGGTCCTTTTCAACCTCTGTGATTCTGTGTGACTAAGACAGTAGATCTGTATTTTATATATATATATAAGCAGAGGGAGGATGCTGAGAATCACTTCTCTGGGACAGAACCTTGGTTGCATTTTCAAGAAGTATTGTAGCCAATGTAAAAAGCATTTAAATGAAGATTCAGAGTCAGGAATTCCAAGAAATGAACTTCTAATAATCAGAATAATGCAAGCTATCAAAAACTATGTGGAAGCAAGTCTTTCAGTAGGAAAAAAGCCAGTATGTATTCTGAAGTATAGTAGCTTGAACTCTTGATACTTAAAACTGTTCTGTTAACTGACTGGTATAAGGTATTTTCATTACATGCTTTCCACTGTGTGCTTGAATTTTTTTTTTTCATTTAAAAAAATAAAGAAGAAACTAACAGCATTCTCCAAATGTTAAATGGTGCCCAAAGGAGAATTCAGGCTTCTATTCATAAGTGGTTTTTTTGTTGTTGTTGTTTGCTTGTTTTGTGTGCAAATGCACAGGAATGAATCAGTTTGGCCACATGAACATGCAGCTGTCACCGATGGGACCCCGGCAAACCCCTCCTCTTCAGCACCCTGGACAGCTAAGCCAGGCCGGGGCCATTAACCAGGTCAGTGTGCTTCCCTTCATCCTGGGCATTGAGCTCGGGGTTTGCTGCTGTTGTGCTTTCCTTAAAATAAGTAAACAAAAATAAATAGAATTTAAACATTATTCCTGTGTTCAGTAGGCACTTTGACTCCTTATTTTACAGCGCTGCAGAAGATGTCCAATCTGTGTTCTGCTTTGGTGGTTTAATTAAAAATATATATAATTTTCTTCACTGAAAGCTAAGTTTAAGTGGGATTTTGGACTCTTGATCTCCTGAAACAAGGAACAATTTAAAGTCACAGTCCCAGTCTGAAATCAGTATCCCTTTGCTTGGTTGACAGTTATCATAATTTCTGTTTTTTGAGTGTTATGGTAGACTTTCTATTTTGTATCCCACGTTTAAGTGTTAAGCAACCATTTCAATAGTGAGATCAATGTTTTTGTAGAATATTACAAAAGTGTCTGAAATTAGTTCCTTTATTTTCCAACAGATGGGATTTCCTTCACGTATGCAACAGCCAGGAGTTGGCCAACCTTCTGGTCAAAATCAGTTTCTGCAGCAGAACCCATTCCCTGCTTCTTCCCCAGGAATGAATGCAGCGAGCCTGCCAATGACACAAACTAGCAATCAGACACCAGTTTCTCAAGTAAGTTTCTGATTTCTGGAAGTGGTGCTGGTGGTCTCTGTCCTATACTATTTCCATCGTTCAAGTTCATAATAGTGAAGAATAGTTTGTTTTCTCAATATGTTGTTGGAACTATAATCAGCTGAATTCATTTATTGAGACTGAGCATTTTCCTGGCTATAACACTGGTAGTGGCAAGGGTGAAACGCTGGCTTGTTGGCAGGCTTAATTTTAAGTGATAGAATTATTTAAGTTTGTTTCTGTGAAGGAAAGAATCTGTTGCTCAGCATATAGTGTTTAAGAACAGCAAAGCAGTAAAGCCTGAGAAATTAAAGATGCTGGAAGAATAAGTCATAGAAAGGTATGTCCAAACACAATCATCAAATGTATTTTGCTGCCTTTTGGGGAATAGGAGGGTTGTCACTACTAAAGATTGGAACTTCCAGTCTAGCAGTTTCTTTTCTGTCCTTTCCCTCTCCCTTTTCAGTGAGAACCTTTCAGGCCAGGAAGAAGTAGGGAACGTCAGTTTGCTTCTCGTTGATGCTTCTTCCTAGTTTGCAGGCAAGATTATTGTGAAGTGACAGCTTTTTTTTTTTTTCTTGACCAGTACTTTTTTTTTTTAATCTCATAGTGCAGTTACAGCTATATGTATTTCTGATGATAAATTCAGTTTCTAGTCTTGGGGGTGGGGGTGGGGTGCACTATATTTGATTCTGTTTTTTTCACTGTGATGTATTGCCCCATATTCAGGATGTATATATATCTGCATTTTTAAAAAGAAATGTTTTGCAAACTCCAAGTGTAGGTGTGCTATTCTTTAAACATATCAATGAGTATTATTTATTCTGAAACTTCTGTTTTAGAGCTGAATACACTACAAAACAGCTATATGCTCAAGTGATGCAAAATAAAAAGCCCATTTCTCCTTTTGGAATATATATATGAGTTTGTCACTTTTTGAACAAGTATGCCAGCAACTGTAGGAAAGTAGCCCACTTTAACGGTACTTTCTCCTTTTCTGTTTGAAGTCATTGGAGATATGTATTTGTTTTCCCACAGGCACAAATGAACAGCTCTTCCTGTCCTGTGAATTCTCCTGCCATGGCTCCAGGATCTCAGGGGAGCCATATTCATTGTCCACCTCTCCCACAGCCTCCCATGCACCGAAATTCTCCTTCTCCTGTACCCAGTCGAACCCCAACACCTCACCATACACCCCCAGGCTTGGGATCGCAGCAACAGCAGGCAGCAGCAGCTGCCACCACTGTCCCCACCCCTACTCCTCAGGCAATGCCACCTGGACCGCAGTCACAAACTATGCATCCCCCTCAGAGGCAGACTCCAACACCTCCACAGGCACAGCTGCCTCCACAAGTCCAGCCTCCGGTTCCAGTTACCCCTTCTGCAGAGCAGCAGCAGCAGCAACCCTTGTCACAGCAGAGTACAACAGCATCAGTCCCCACACCAACAGCACCACTGCAGCCTCAGCACCCCACGACACCTGTAAGTAAATATTTTAATTGTACAAATGGGAAAGTGTAATGTTTAGTATGATGCTTCCACAAAGGAAGTAATTTTTTTCATTCATGTTGGGAAATTCACAGTGAAGTGTGTATTAGGCCTGTAGTTATGTCTGCAGATGTATAGTGGTGGTATACAATAGGGAAACAATACAAAATTATATACTAGACCTTTCAGTTCATGTCTGTTGTATTTCTTCTACAACTGGACTTGTGTAGCAGTACGTACTTCCACTTCAGCAAGTGGAAGAACTAAAGTGCATTTGAAGTTGATGGAAATAAGGTTATAGGTAAAAGGTAGATTAGAGATGAGAAAAATAATAGATGAATTAGAAGCCTATTTGTAATTTTTTTGTTTACCCCTTAGCTTTCACAACCAGCTGTAAGTATTGATGGGCAGGTGTCCAACCCACCATCCACCAGCAGCACAGAAGTGAACTCTCAGCAGACGGCAGCAGAGCAGCAGCAGCCACCTTTGCAGGAAGTGAAAATGGAGATAAAAACAGATGAAGGGGAACCAGAACAAACAGAGCTGCAGATGGAGGAAAAATCTGAGGTGAGTTTGTTGGCTTGTTGTTGGGGAGAATATCTACTATTGCTAGGTCTTTGATCTCCATGCAAGCCATTCCCTCTAGCCTTCAGTGAGGGTGTTGAATGCTACCCGCTGCTGTGGTTTTGCTGCCTCTCTTACTTCTTTCTAAACACATGTCTCTGTTTTGTGGTGGAATTATGATAGAAACCAGTGACCACAGGAAGGACTGTTGTAACGTGGTTGGAGCTGTGAAGTTTTTTCGTAAATGCTAATGTAAGAAGGTGCTCAAGACAATCCTTTGAATATTATTGGCACTCTTACTCATTAGAGTAATAGCTGTGTATGTGACAGGTTGTTTTAGTGGGCTGTGACAATTTGTCATGAGGACAGCTAGAAGTTGGCTCCTGGCAGCTACAGTCTGTCAGAACTGCCTGAGCAGCAAGATCCATACCTCTTTGCCTACTTGCAGCTCAGGACTGGTTAGCAGCCCATCACTGCCACTCCTGTGGTGTTAAGGATACATTCTAGCACATCCGATCAAGTTTTAGGCAAGTTACAGTTGCAATATAGACAAGCTTAATCCTAGAAAAGAGCAGTGGGCGAGTGATATGTAGGTTTATAGGACAGAAGCTTGGTTGGGTGGCTCTACAGGCAGCCATGACGGGGTCTAATCTACTTTCCAGGTTAAAGTAGAACCAGTGGTGGAGGAATGTAAGCCAGACCCAATGGAACAAGAAGAGAAGAAAACGGAAGTGAAGACTGAAATGACAGAGGGGGAAGAAAGACCTACAACTCCAGCTACTCAGTCTTCTCCAGCAGCAGGACAGTCTAAGAAAAAAAGTAAGCAGGAACACTGACTGAAATGCGCTAATTTTCCTTAAAGATGTTGAGGGAGAAGAGGGACTTCCTTCATTGTTACTTAGTGGGCTTACATGAACTGTTCTTGTGACTCTCAGGCAACAAATGTTTAATATGTGTAGTTGTCTTTGGTCAAGTTCTTTACTGCTCTAGTACTATACGTTAAGCATTGGAGCAATTATCAGTACCATAGAGACTGGAGTGACTGTGGCAGATTTTTTAGACAAGCTTATTCCTGTGACATCAGAAAGGAATGTAAATTCTTCAAAATTTGATGGTGTCTTTCTATGATTAAACTAAATGCTTTAAGTATTTTTATTATTTCCTCGTGTCCAGGTAATTGTTTTAATATCCTCAGAACACCAGTGTTAAAAGGTTAAACAGCTCCTGCTAAGCATCTTATATTTGTTGCCTGTAGTCTTTTTCCACACCACATCTTTCCAGCAGGTTTCTTCCTCCATACTGCTGTTTCTGTCCATCTAATGTTGGTTGTTTTTCAAAAGTTTTCAAGCCAGAAGAGTTGCGGCAGGCACTTATGCCAACACTGGAGGCACTTTACCGTCAGGACCCCGAGTCTCTTCCGTTTCGACAGCCTGTGGATCCCCAGCTACTCGGAATTCCTGTGAGTGTCTTAACAAGATTACTTTCCTGATTTTAACTCAGAACTGTTCTCAGAACATCTACTTGAGACTAACAGAAGTCTGTCTTCCATTTTTATGTTGATGCATTTGAAGAGGTTTAACTTAGACAATGGAGTGTACCATGTTTGAGAATAAGGTGTTTTTTAAAGGTTTGTTCAATTATGTGTGCCTTCTGAAAAGTAAATAAAGCACACGTACCACTCATTGAGGTGACTGCTAACCGACCCTAGTGTTTTGGGGGCATTTTGTGGGCCTTTGTTCATATTAGGATACTTCTATAGATGAGAAACACCTATGAAATACAACATATGTAAATGTGTAGAAGACTCATTATGTAAAAACTTAAGCAGATTGAGACCACTTCAAAAATAAAAAATAATAGTCACTGATTAAGTTGTGACTAGCAAAGAGGAGGCTTCTCAAAATCTTACTGGTGTTGAATTTTGTGCTTGCTTTAGAGTTGTCTTCAGCAGACATAATTGTCCTGCTAGAGTCTGTGTTTTAAACCTTCTTTATTAACTGCACTGTTTCATTTTTTATAGTCCTATACATGTACATAGTTCTGCTTAAAAGCTTTGGGTGACGTTTTTTGTCCGAAACATTTTCATTCGGTTGGCTTCATTGGTTTTTATTGCTTTTCTTTTTTAAACTGCAAAAATGCTAGGCCTTCTGAATTAGAAGCAGGCACAAATGCTTCTCATGTTCTTAATAAAGCTCTTAACTGGTTGTAGTTGGAGGACTTTCTTAAGAGAGGTGACCCTATAATTGGTGAGGGAGAGGGAGATTGGAAAAAGACTTGTAGATGGAATATATATAGGAGGAAACATGGCATCTTTTGTCATCCAGTACATATATTGGGTTTTGTTAGTTGACTGGTCTACTAAGAGCAGTTCTTCCTACTAATGTTCTTATGTGTCCTTGGATCACAGCAGCTGCAAAAGCACTGCCATTTCCTTCTTTCTGTAGTACTTGTTTTGCAGACTAAAATTAGAATTTTACTTCATTGATAGTAGATGACTGATAGAACCTGAGAAATACGGGAATAAAAAAAAAGGAAACATGGGGGAGTTATACAGAATTGCTCAGAGACTTCAGTGCACGTCACAGGGAGCTTGACAGTCAAGTCAGGGAGGAGCCTGTTTTTCTTGATGTACTGCAGAAGGATGTATGTGCTGAGAATTCATATGCTGTCATTTCACAACGTAGTTCTGTAGCAGTATCTTGATATGCTACTCTTTCAGGATTATTTTGACATAGTGAAGAATCCCATGGACCTTTCTACTATCAAGAGGAAGCTAGATACAGGACAGTATCAAGAACCATGGCAATATGTAGATGACATCTGGCTCATGTTCAATAATGCCTGGCTCTACAACCGCAAAACATCCCGGGTATATAAGTACTGCTCAAAACTGGCCGAGGTCTTTGAGCAAGAAATTGACCCAGTTATGCAGAGCCTTGGTTACTGCTGTGGAAGAAAGGTAGGAAAAATGTTTTCTTTTTTTTCTAGTCTGCTTCTTTGCTCCCTGCTACTGAAGGGAAATACAGCAATTGCAGTCATTAGCAATACATAGTATCAGAAATTCTGAATGCTTACTGGGGTTTAGCAATTTTGAGTAATTATAAGATTTCAGAATTTATGTATCTTCTGTCTGTTGCTTAAGTTATGTATTCATATTTAAGCCCTTGCAGGGGGAGAAATTCAGCATCTGAAGAATTACGATGATGGTCAATGAAAAAGCACTTCTGCAAAAACATCTCCCTGTTTCAGTGTATGCTGAGGCTACATTGTATTTTCTTTGTCTTGATATGCTTTCCATTTTTGGATAAAAGCTAAATTGGGAATAACAACCCACTAAACGCTTCTTTGACTTAAGTACTTCATAACCTTGCTGTACTATGAGATCTGTGCATAGAATCAAGTGGTAATGGTTGTTGTCTAGGTTATGTTTGCTTCCCACAGAGAGCAAGTAGAAACATGTTAGTTCTAAGATGACCCATTCCTCTTTGCAGTTGGAGTTCTCGCCACAGACTTTATGTTGCTATGGCAAACAGCTATGCACAATCCCTCGAGATGCCACTTACTACAGCTACCAGAACAGGTAAGGGAAACTCGCTTGGTGCAGTTTTATGCATGATGCAATCAATCTGTGAAAGGCATGCGTGTATACACATACACACCTCTTCATTTGCATACACCTTTCTGTTATAAGGAAAAAAAAATGCTGAAAGTGCCCTTGAATAGTTTCCCTTGTGTGCTAACAATTTCTTTGCAAGAATTCACTGCAGTCTTCATTCTTCCTCTTTGCTTGCAGAAATGTGTGATGTTTCACTAAATTTTTATCCTGTTGTTACCCAAGACTTCAGTCTTGGTATGAATATCATACACAAGTCTATTGACTTGCTTTCTTTTTGTCCCTAAGTCACCTTAAAGGAAATGTCTTCAGAGGCCTTATTAAAAAATTTAAGTCATCTTTGACTGCTGAGGGCATCTCTTAACTGAATGTAAGAGTGAGGAAGGAAGAAACAGAGAGACGTGTGTTCCCATGCCTATTGCTAGAATGTACCTGTTAGACCTGAGGCCTGATTACCTCAAAGTCATGTCACCTCCATTAGTTTACTTACTGCTATGTTCTTTTACCTTCCAAAACAAGTAAACCAAAAACAACCACAAAGACTTGAAACCCAAGAAGATTTGACACTAACTGTAATTCGTTCAGCATCTGGTGAAGCAAAAACAACCAAAGAGCTACAATAGTTTTATCTTAACCTTCTTAGGCATAATAAAAGTTTGTAGCAGTGAATGGAGCAAGAAAGTAGAAAATAAGTTTGCAGTATCCGTAGTTACAGAATTGCATAGTAATTGTTATTGTAGATTTAAGACACAAAGCACTCTACATTACATGTCAGTGTTTTTTATTTTTTCATAAGCACTTGATGGACCAAAACAGCAGTGTCGCAAAATCTGACATCCTTTAATATTTTTAAACTTCAGAATGGAATATTTGCACTATAAGGCATGTACATGTGATTTTCAGAAAGTTCCAAATGCACCTACATGTACATCCATAGACTCAAGTGCACCACTCCCAAAGTGCTCTTCTATGCATTATCTCAGGTGAAGACTGGGAGAGAAGGTTGAGACCTCTTGTCTTAGCTTGACAGCTGTTATGATGTTGGTTTGTGGCTTTACAATGAACTGTTACAACTTTATTTTCCTTTTATTTTAAGATGCCTTGTGCATTCAGCTAACATACTTCAGTAGTAGAGAGATCACAGTTTCAAAACACGAGGGCTGGGGTAGAATCTTGAATCAGCCAAATTTTTTTGTTTCCAAATGTATCTGTGATGCTTATTGTACACCAGTATCTGGACTATTCTGGGCTGTGGAAGAACTGTATCAGTGTAGAGCACTGTGTATGCATCTAACATTAGGTATTTTATTAACATACAGTTTGACAGTTCAATAATTAGTGTCTAAAAGATGTTGAGGACTGATTTTATTTAGAACTTCTGATATTTAACTTCTTCCCAGTGAGAGAAAATCCTGTAGCCTTTCAGAATTTATGTAAGATGGAAGGCTGCTCTTCTTACATTGATGCCCTGCAGATCTTCCTGCCAGCAGAGCTGCTATGCTGATACACAAATCAGAGCAGCGGTTCTTCCTTCTTTCTGTTCTTTCCACTTTCTCACTTTAATTCTTTGCTGTACGTGGCATGGATTATTAAAATGAAGAGGGTATGGGTATGCTGAAAAAGAAAACCTCATTTAATTTGCTTTAATCATTTGCTGCTTGAGAACCCATTTGAGAGATATAATGCTAATCTATGCTTTGCCTTGGCTTTCTGCTTTGTGTTGTCCCACTTCTGTTTTTGTTTTTGTCCTGCAATTGCATGTTTCTTTGTCTGTTCGTGTGTATATTTTTCTCCTTCGTGGTTGTCATTGTCTGCATTTGGCTTTGACTGCACAAAAAACACACAAACAAAACAAAAACCAACCAAACTTAATGTGGGGCCAATAAATCTTCATCCTTAAATATCCTTGTCGCTGTTGATGACCCGCTCTCTGCTCCTGTCCTTTCCTTGGCCTGCTGTGATTGGTGGCTCCATTGCTTGGCTTGGGCTGTGTTGTGTGGATGGAGCAGTTCACCCAAATATGGCCTTCTTGCTGACAGGTATCACTTCTGTGAGAAGTGCTTCAATGAAATACAAGGGGAAAGCGTTTCTCTGGGAGATGACCCTTCACAACCTCAAACGTGAGTCACCTATGTTTGCCTGGGTTTTGCATTCATAAGCTCTGTCATGGTCTAAAGTGCCTTCTCAAAGAGGAGTTTGGTTTTAAATAACCCCCTCATTCCTTAGGCCAGAGAAGAGAAGACAGGATATTCTTTGGAAAAGCCTGGACTTGTTCTATAAATTTCTTCTTTGATGTTTGGACTGACTGAACTGTAGAAATTTATAGCTATACCACCAGAGAGGGAAGAGTAGAATCACTATTTTTCTGAATAAAATGTGAAAATACTTGATTGGAGAAAAACAGCCACGCCTGCAGGCAGGTAGGTAGGTGACAGGCATAGTCTGAAATAGTTGAGTGTACCATTCTGCTTGTAGGCTGCTTGTGCTATTAAATGCATATTCAGCTGCAGATTCCTTTCATCTAAATTAGAAGCAGAAAATGTATTTTTGCCATTCAAGTATTTCAGTGTTGGAGTGCCATCTGCTTATGAGAAATGCTGTGCAGCTGTTGAGCAGGTAATGGTAAAATACTGTGGATGGATTTACTTGCCTTTTCTATGGTAGCATCAAATTGTTGGGACAGTCTTCCATTCCACTGTACCTTCTTTATGCCTACTCCAGAGATCACGAAACAAGTGTTTGCAAGACTTAGGAAGCCCTTGAGGGAAAGATGGGCTCCAAGCAATTACTCTGAAGGTTTTGAGCTGTACAGTAATGCTCTTTTTTGGGAGGAGGACATTGCAGGAACCATGGTTTTTAAGATAATAAGCTAGAGGAATTCTGCATGTGGCAGTATTCAGAATAAACACTGACATAAAAGGACAGGAAGGTTAATGCAAGTTGCATTGGGTCTCTGTCACTGCTTCCCAGGGAGGAAGGTATTGCAGCACCCTTTCAGAGATCTGAGTGTTCTTATATGATTATTCTGGACTACATCGAAGCAGATTGGTATCAAATGAAACCTGGGACCTCACTGTCAAAAAAAATGGGAGTTTGTAGTCCTGAAAATGATACAGGAAATGTAAAGCTGAGTGGTGGCTAGGCTGGGGCTGCAGCATTTGAAAGCTGGAAATTCTCCTCTGAAATTAATGTATGAGGAAGGGTATAGAAGAGTCTGAAATCAAGGTAACTTATTTCAGTAGTGAAAGATAGTTGTCGTTCTGTCTTCAGAGTATCAGGGGCATATTAAATGTTTTTTTTAACTGTAAAACACTGATAGAACTGGTCCAGAAACAGAATCAGGAAATTACTGTTTACCTTGGGTAAACTGAGCAAGAGGCCAGTGTGGGTCTCCACAAGCTGTAATCTCATAGAGAAGAATTTCTTTATGGACGGAGTCAAGGATGGCATATACTTTGTCCATCATTTTGTTAAATACCCTTTCTTGTAGTGCTAGTGAGTGTTTGTTTATATATATATATATATATATATACATATAAGCTTCTGTCGTGGTGTGTGGTATGACATGAATATGTCTTTTGTTAAAACTGAGTTTTATTGCCTGTTTCTCCATAGCACGATAAACAAAGAACAGTTTTCAAAAAGAAAAAACGATACACTGGATCCTGAACTGTAAGTAATGCTGTTTCATTCTGAATGATCCCGACTTCCTCACAATTGCTTTATAAAAGACATGTTACTCATTTACTTAATATGAGCTTTGTTTTTTCATCATCTTCCAATTTTCTTGTAGCTCAGGTTCTTTAGCTGGTAGGGGCTGCTAACTAAGCAGCATATCTGGCATTCTGTCCTGAGAACCCAAATTGCAACAGATGTCCTTAAGAAAAATGTAAAGCCACATGTATGGCCTGAGATTAGTGTGTTTTGTTGTCTTGTATGTAGATCCAACGAAGGGGCAAATGCTGGTAACTTGCTTTGAAACCCTGTTGCAGCAAGTGCTTAAGTCTCAGAATTGATTTGGGTCATTTGGCAATAGCATTGCTGGGGGCTCTTACCTTTTCTAGCTGTCATTTTACAAGCTGCTGTACTACAAGGAAAAGATCTGTTAAATCTGGTTCTTCTGCACCGCTCTGGAAGCAGAACTGTAGACATTCGATAAAGATGGTGGTGACTCAGCTGCTTTTCTTTCTTTTCCGGATTTTTTTAAAGCCACGTTATGCTCCTTCATTGTTCACCTATGCTGCTATTCTGAAAAATGCTGTATTTGTTCTCAAGTGAAGCAATGGGCAAAAAGGAAGTGTATTCTTCCCACACTATCCTTCTGTGAGGGTGCAAGGGTCAGCCAATTCTTCTATTTTGCAAGGGCTGTGGGAAGAAGAGAATAGTAACTTGATTCGTAACTTGTCTTTCCCTTTGTTGTAGTGGAGATGCAGCCCAACACTAAAATACAAGCCTAAATACTGTGTGCCCTATGTAAAAAACTACTATTCATTCTGACTTACAAATAGATGCTTTCAAGAGGAGTCAGGTGTCCTGATGTGTGAAACAACTCCAGGGATTTAGGAAAACTACATTCACCGACCTCTGTTATAACTTAGCTCAGAGCTGTCCTTGAATCTCCTCTAGAATTATGAAAATATCTTGATGTTGCTACTGTTTTTTCCTCTTTCCTGCTTTTCTGCAGTAGATCTGCAGTGTTCTTCAGGCATAGTGGGTGACTAATAGACAACTATTTCTCCTGGTTCCTCACTTCTGACACCTGTGTATGAATCTTCTTCTTTGTTGTAGCAACAAGCAGTTCACAGGTTTGATCCTTAGAAGAGTTTATTTTTAAAAAATGAGTGAGGTGGATGGGGATAAAGGAAGCAAATGGTAATAATGTATCCCTGCATAGACTGGAGCTGACAGTTTCTTAATTTATTTTGGAGGTTGTTCTCAGCATGGGCATGCTTTCTGATACCTAGTCTCAGGAGCCTGAATGCTAGAACTGTTCTATCAAAACATTGGAAAGTACAAAGGCCATTAATGGTACTACTCACCTTGATTCCTTTCTTTCTACAGCTTTGTTGAATGTATAGAGTGCGGAAGAAAAATGCACCAAATCTGTGTTCTTCATAATGAGATAATCTGGCCTTCTGGGTAAGGAATTTCTCTTCCTCAGTTGTAAGATAGATGTGCTAGAGTTAGCGCATGTTTAAAAGTGTCTGATTAAAACCCTATGCAACCACAAAGTTTGTACACTCACCTGAAAAACTGATAGAATACATAAGATGACATCAGATTCAGAAATTATATTTCACTGTTGTGTATGAAGTTGTTTCTAATGTTTCATGTATAGGGGAGAGTCATTCAGCCTTGTTTATTGTTTAAAGATACTTCTAGTTCCTGCAATAATTTTCTACCAATCTATTTTCTGTACAACTCAGATTGCTTTGTCATTTTCACATTCTGTAAGCACTAAAGAATTTAAAATGAATTCACTTTTTTTTTTGCCTCAGTAATCAGATTACATTTGAAAAAACAATCTAGTCTTCTTTAAATCAGCTTTTTGCTTTACATAATTTGGTATCTCATCTTCATCAGAGACAATAGTTTGAGACTGTTCCAAGAATACTTTAAGTCAGTATTGTCTGATCTGCCAGAGAAGGCCCTGTTTCCTGAGCTGAAGTTTGCAGGTGGTGGTAGGGGTAGCTGACAGGAGCTGCCCCCCCTGGTGTTTAGATACCCTACTGCAGCTATGAAAAAGGCTATTTCTGTTGGCGCTATTGTCTCTGCAGTCTTTTAGCTCAAATGTCAGTTAAGGTATTTTCCAGACATTATCTGGTGAAAGATTTTGCTTCCAGTCATAAGATGTTAAGGGATTTGCAGTCTGATCTGGGGTGTTTTTCACTTTCTCATATTTCTGCTTCAGCTTTGTCTGCGATGGCTGCCTAAAGAAAACAGGACGAACCAGGAAGGAGAACAAATTCTCTGCTAAAAGTAAGTTTCTGACACTTACCCCCCAGATCTTCAACATAAGAATGGGGAAAAGATGCCTTTTGTGCTTGTTTTGTATATATTTCAATCTTCTGAGTTTGGTGGTGTATACCTTTGGTCATCTCTGACCAAGAGTTCTGTGATCAGAGTGTTTGCATTCCCAGGTTCTGCCTTTATACAAAATTTGTGTACTGTTTTGTTTCTAGTAATCTGCATGTGCTGCATGCTTTCAGCATAGTGATGCTTTGCTGGAAGTTGTTAAATTGTAAAACAGAGAAGGGCTGATTAACAGGCATGTAACGCTAACAGAAGTAGTGAACAGCAGTGAGACATGCCCTGTTACAAGCCTTAAACCCCTCCTCAACTTTAGGTTATGTCAGTTACGTCTGTGCTTTTTGTTTTGTCCAAATTTGGTTGAAAAAAAGGAACAAACTACACTATTTCTGAACAAACTACGTTATTTGCGGTCAGTCATGTTCATAGTTATTTATCGAAGATTCTTTTGGTAAGTAGAGGCTAAGTTGGCTAATGTGGCAGAATTTACTTCCGTGTCTGTGCTCAGAGCTACATCTGAGAGCAGTGTTTTGTAATCTAGTTTAATTAAAAGCTTCTCTTCAAGAGGAGCCTTAATTGTGATTGACTTTTAAGATAGATAGGAACTGGTCTGAGGTGCAGATTCTTTCCTTGTTTGAATGATGTCTAAACCACAAGCATGCCTGTAGGTGAAAGGCAGCTCATCTCTGTCTAAAAGTAGTAGAGTTTGAAGGTAATGATTTAATTTATAGTAACGGTGCATATGTTGATTTGCTTTCTATATAACACCTGAGTAGAGAAATCACACAATCACATTTAAACAGTTCCATTTTGTATGTGTTTAGAACTGATTTTATTTTATTTTTTGCAGGGTTACCGGCTACGAGACTTGGTACCTTCTTGGAGAACAGAGTCAATGATTTCCTAAAGCGACAGAATCACCCAGAGGCAGGAGAGGTTACAGTTAGGGTGGTACATGCATCTGACAAAACTGTTGAAGTCAAGCCAGGAATGAAAGCAAGGTATGTTCTGTCCGTTTCCAGTTTTGCTTCCTTTTGAGGAAGAAGTGAGGGAAGGTGGGAAGCTAATTGATGCTGTCATTTAGAAAAGATAGAGACTGTTGAGTTCAAAAACTTACCACTGGCCCCAGTTCTTAACAAACAGGTGTTGCAGGAACTTGCTTTATTTAGCACATCATCTTTTTCATGGCAAAAACTGGATGTATTTCTATTTGAGTAGTCTGTAATCATTTAAGTGTAAGATTACACAGAAATTACACTTGGAGTGACCCTCACTGTTGTGTTTACATACTGATGTATATTCTCTAATACGTGGACATATTTGACGTTCCTTTTTTACTTTCTACTCTGCAGATTTGTAGACAATGGAGAGATGGCTGAGTCCTTCCCCTATCGAACAAAAGCGCTTTTTGCCTTTGAGGAGATTGATGGTGTAGACTTGTGCTTCTTTGGGATGCATGTGCAGGAGTATGGCTCAGACTGTCCCCCACCCAATCAAAGGTGAGGAGCTGTGTGAGAACTGATTTTATTTTGGTAGTGTTTTGGTTATGTGAAACTTGCTCTAAAGGCTTCAATGTTACTGTTGTTTCTGTCAACCTCAAAAAACAAAACAGCTTCTGGAGGGAACGTTGATAGAATGACTTTTTACTGGAGATGCTGACTGGCAGACAGTGCTGACTTCAAGATCACTTGTCAGTATTCTGGGAGGGGGGATTGGGTGATTTTAGACAGAGGAGGCTAGTATATAAACAGCTGGTTTCTAGAGGTACATTTAGGATTAGATGATTTGAACACTATTCTACTAGATCCTTCAAATGTATAAAACATGAAAAAAAAAAAAAGAGAACTAATTTAAAATCTGTTTCTGATTATACCCTCTTTTTTTTTTCCTAGGCGAGTGTATATATCTTACCTTGACAGTGTTCATTTCTTCCGACCTAAATGCTTGAGGACTGCTGTCTATCATGAAATCCTAATCGGATATCTAGAATACGTCAAGAAATTAGGGTAAGTATGTTTTTTTTGTTTGTTTGTTTCCCTCTGGGCAAATTTGTGCTCCATAGCTCTCAGTGCAAGTTACTACAACCTATTATGAAGAACATGGTGCCCAAATATCATAGTGAGTGACAGAGCAAATTGGTAATACCTGTGTACAAGTGAGAAAGAGAAAAGACTAAATAGGCCTTTTGGAAGAGGTTTTAGGTATGTGAAGAGTTTCCGGACTGGTGTTAAACTTCCTTAAATCTAAATAGAAAAATTAGCTTTCCTGTCTGGGTTATAAAATTCTGCTAATTTTGTTGATTGTGTTCAGTACTTGTGAAATGCCACCGCTTCAATCAGGTTATTCCTTTGAGCTGGCAAGTTCTTAGCCATGTTTGTTTGTGAGGAGAGAGGTAAGTTTCTTCTGTTAGCACTGATGAGCTCTTACAGTTATGCAAGGCTGCTAAGAAATCTCTTGCAGAAGGAGTAGATCAAATTGCGAGAAACTGAAAAGTTAGAGGAGGAGGAGGAAATTAGACATGGGACAGCACAAAAGAACAGAAAATACATGAGGCAGCACAAAAGAGAACACAGCAAATGAAATAAGAAACGTGGAAATGAAATGATCATGACTACTCAAGTAGAAAAGGCAGTGAAATAAACATCAATCTATTGTCGAAGGTATCTGGTATCATTTGGCAGAGTTATTCATGAAGAAATTTTGGGGGATGAGTTGCATGAGAAAAATGGGGAGAGTCAGAATGGGAGTGGGTGGTACTGTACTGTTTTCAGTACTGCAGAGAAATGATGATGAATATGTGAACTTTGGAAGCATACTTCAGACTTTTCTTTACTGCTTTTTATTGTATATTTCTGACCTGGGAATCTGTAAAACTGCTGCATGGAGCTCAAGCCTCAGTTTTGTTTACTGCCCTTCTCTGAGGTAATGGGTAACATCAGGTTCTCATTTTAGGAAAACAGTACTGTTCATGAAGTATCATCTCTCCCTTCTCAGGCAGAAGGAATGACAACTAGCTGCAGTTCCTGGGGTTTGGGTAGGGTTCTGTAAAGCTGTTTCTCAACTCACCAAGGATGGATATTTTTCTCTAACTTGAGATCTGATCATTCCTCCTGTGGGAGTTAGTTTTAAAAACGAATGGAGGAGAACTATGAATGAAGAAGTGATCTTCATGGTGTTTTATTTTCTGCAACTGCTACTATCTGGATGTCATTTGTCTTCATAGTAGTTGTGATTGTATATCCAGTAGCTTAGGTTGACAGGGACTATTTTTTTTTTTTTATTCACAGATATATCTGTGAAACCTTTTAAAGCAGGTCTTCAAAGTTAAAAAGGATCTACGACAGAATTGTTCAAGTAAATGCATTTTTAAAATGTTCTTAAGTAACAAATGATTGTGCTGTCTCTATCTTTCTCATTAGTTGGCAGGTGGCACTTGCAGGTCTGCTTTAGGCTTAGATTTTTACCTTGACTAGAAAACGTGATTGTGATTTATTCTGCATATAGTGCTGAATTTCTAAAGGTCAGTGAAAATATGCAAGTGTTATCTATGTGAATTAAGCTGGAATGAACACTAGAATTAAATCTTTGAGAGCTATGATTATCCATCTGGTAACGTCCGCCAACTTTGTGGTGGCTCCATCTTGTGGCAGAGAGGAAAGCTCTATTAATAACTATCAGAGCCAATGTATACTGTTTTTTATCGAATTATGCCAGGTATACTACTGGACATATCTGGGCATGCCCACCCAGTGAAGGAGATGACTACATTTTCCATTGCCATCCTCCTGACCAAAAGATACCCAAACCCAAACGACTGCAAGAGTGGTACAAAAAGATGCTGGACAAATCTGTGTCAGAGCGCATTGTTCACGACTACAAGGTTTGTTGGGTGAACCTCTGTGTTGTGGGCTGGTTTTGATCAGTCTTGTCTTGGTTTCTTCCTTGCCTTACACATTGTCTGATTCTGGGAGTGTGTTGTATTAGTTTAAGGGATTTGGTCACTAAAATCCTGGAGTTAAAAACTGTCATATTCGAAGTGTATCGTGGCTAAAATCAGTGCTAGCAAGAGATTTAAAATGATTAGGTAGAACAAAGTAAATTCTTGAGGAATGCTGTATAAGAGAGCAAATCTCACTTTTGTTAATAGAAACTACTTATGGAATCTCTAGTATTCCTGTGTTAAATATAATTGTGGTATTGGGCTACTGTTGGAAATGGATGAAGTCTTCAGAATTATCAGAGCTTCAGCTACTGGAGACAATATAGGGATTGTATTGTCCCGTGTGGTAAGTGTGCACATTAAAGTCTTATCAGGTGGTTAAGTGAGTGGGATTATTTGAAATGCGTTGGAGGAATTTTCTGTTAAATCTGCACTTAGGCCATTCTCTTACAAATTTAATTCAGATTTGTTGGTGCCTTTTTTAATCATTTATTGAAAAGGTTACCTGTACTCACTTCATCTGTAGTAGTGGTAACCAAGTGTGTCACTTTTTCAGGATATATTTAAGCAGGCAACAGAAGACCGTCTGACGAGTGCAAAAGAGTTACCTTACTTTGAAGGGGACTTCTGGCCAAATGTTCTGGAGGAGAGTATTAAGGAACTGGAGCAAGAGGAGGAAGAACGGAAGAGAGAAGAGAACACTAGTAATGAAAGCACGGATGTAAGAATGCTTCTGCTATTTCATGTACCTAATGTAAAAGCTGTGATTTCCTGTTACTAATTGAAGAAAAGAAAGGGCCCAGGCTCTTTGTTTAGCTGGGTTTTTCGTATTTTGCTCTAATATAAAACTCAGATTTATGTTTTATAAGTTAAAGCTGTTCAAACACCCACTACATTTGTATTAGTGGTAGCGGTTCACACGGCTGTAAACCTGACTAATTACTGAAGATTTTTGTTTTTTTTTTTTTTTAATGAAACAGCTGCTAGTTGAATATTTTGTTGCTGGAATTCTACTGTTGTCAATGGTTGTGCAATGGTTGGCCTGGCTAGGAAGCTTTTTTCCTTAAGCTTTCACTTTTGAACAGGGGCTCTTTTCTTGCTACCTAGATGTTACAATAATGATCTTAGCAGAACACCAGAGACCGACAGCCATGGCTTAGTAATTTTGTATTTCTGTTTTCAGTAGAAAGCTTTCAGGCATTGAAGATCTGAAGCACAAAATAAGACTAGATTGTTGTAAGGATACCCAAACTACAGCAATTTCTTGCCAGTCTCTTGTTTGTGTCTTATTTATTTATTTATGGAGAGCATGCAACAAATGCATTCTCTCATTCCACAGAGAACAAAAAGGATTCATAGTTTCATTAGGTTGGAAAGGACCTACAAGATCATCTAGTCCAACCCTCCTCCCACCACCATCCCTACCCACCAAGCTACTAAATCAAATCCCTTAGCACCTCATCTAAACGCTTCTTGAACAGCACTAGGGACGGTGCCTCAACCACCTCCCTAGGCAGGCCATTCCAGTGCATGACCACTCTTTCAGAGAAAAAAATTTTCTCAAATCTAATCTAAATCTTCACCGGTGCAACTTGTGGCCATTCCCTCTCGTCCTGTCATTAGTTACCTGGGAGAAGAGGCCGACCCCCTCCTCACCACAGCCTCCCTTCAGGAAGTGGTAGGATGCAATGAGGTCTCCTCTGAGCCTCCTTTTCTCCAGGCTAAACAATCCCATTTCCCTCAGCCGCTCCTCGTAAGACTTGTGCTCCAGACCCCTCACCAGTTTGGTTGCCCTTCTCTGAACACGCTCCAGGGCCTCGATGTCTCTCTTGTAGTGAGGGGCCCAAAACTGAACGCAGTACTCGAGGTGCGGCTGCACCAGAGCTGAGTACAGGGGGATGATCACCTCCCTGCTCCTGCTGGCCAAACTATTCCTAATACAGGCCAGGATGTGATTGGTCTTCTTGGCCACCTGGGCACACTGCCGGCTCATGTTGAGCCGAGCATCAACCAGCACCCCCAGGTCCTTTTCCTCTATACACTCCTCAAGCCATTCTGCCCCAGGCCTATAGCATTGCCTGGGGTTATTGTGGCCAAAGTGCAGGACCCGGCACTTGGCCTTATTGAACCTCATCCCATTGACCTCAGCCCAGCTGTCCAGCCTATCCAGATCCCGCTGAAGGGCCTCCCTACCCTCAGGCAGATCGACACATCCTCCCAACTTGGTGTCATCCGCAAGCTTACTGAGGGTACCCTCAATCCCCTCATCCAGGGGAATTATGCCTCTTCACAAACAAATTTGAAAATGAGCAGATGCAAAATTTATGTCTGTGGTCTTCTGTGCTTTTATTATAAGTGGTGAATCTAGGGTGAAGTTAGTAGCCTTTCCTACACAGTAGTACTTGCCAGTTAGCTCTGAACACTGCTGCTTCTTCATTGTATTAGATAGTGGATGACAACTCTAAACTGGTTTGGAGTTGTCATCTAAAAGATTTCTGCATCAAAAAAGCTAATATTACAACTAGAAGTTGCAGATCTCCTTTGCTGTCCTTGCAACATCTCCTGAACAGCTTTTGAATGCTTAAGTTTAAGAGCCATCTGGGAGTTAGGCAACTTGATACCAAATTTGCATTAACTAACATTAACTAAATGCTTAGGAAAACATTGTTTCAAGTTTTTTGTTGTTTTGTTTATCTGCTGCACCTTCCTATCATATCCTTATGCTAGAAATTACATTACTAAAGCTTTTTGGACTGGGAAGAAAAGCTTTATGTTAATACAGTCTATTTTAAAAAACAACTGTTGGACAAAGGGCTGTAACAAACTAGATCTAGGTGGAGTAAGTCTGTCTTAGCTCTGGTTAGTGCAGTATCAGTTGTGCTTTTCAGTTATTTTTAGTTTTGAATTGCATTAAGAGCTATTTGCTGAACACATTCGTAATTATCCAGGAGATTCCTCAGTGTTCAGCTATCACAGGCAAATGGGTTTCAGGAAGTATCATTTAGTGTTCTTTATCCCTTATAATTCCTGAACATTTATGCTTTTAGTGTTCCTGGAACCATTCATTGCTGATCTTGTTATCTTTTGAGTAATTTCAATTGAATTAATTTAATCTTCCAGAGGACCTCATTAAGTGTCTTTGGAGTAAATTCCTGTGAAGTGTTTAGACCTGTCATTAGAGAAGGTGTGAAAGTAATAAAATGCTGATGTGGTGTGATGTAGATACCTGACGTAAAATGCCTTTAAATTCATTAGGTGAGCAAGGGAGACAGCAAGAATGCCAAAAAGAAGAACAATAAGAAGACAAGTAAGAACAAGAGCAGTTTGAGTCGTGGCAATAAGAAGAAGCCTGGCATGCCGAATGTGTCCAATGACCTTTCCCAAAAGCTGTATGCCACTATGGAGAAACACAAAGAGGTGAGAGTTGATAGAATGAGAAATACTGTACTGAAGTAGGCAGGTGTACAAAACCTTAGTCCTCCCAACAGAAGTGTGCCCTGTAAATCATGCAGGTTTGACTGGGGAGTTGGTTGGCATGCTAGACGAAGGTACCAATAAGTGAGGGCATTCTTTGCTATGAAGAAGGCAAACCAACCCGCAGTGCACTCAGAAGTTTGGCGTTTCCCAGACCTTAAAAATACACGGTTGTAGCAGCGCCATCATTCAGGTGTTAGCTGGGCCTGGAATTATGCACTGTAGTTTGAACAAAAAGTCTTGGTAACTGCTGGCATTAATTATTTTTGCTTCGATTCTCAGGTTTTCTTTGTCATCCGTCTCATTGCTGGCCCTGCAGCCAACTCCCTTCCCCCAATTGTTGAGCCTGACCCACTCATTCCATGTGACCTGATGGATGGGCGTGATGCTTTCCTAACCCTTGCTAGAGACAAGCACCTGGAGTTCTCCTCACTACGAAGGGCTCAGTGGTCAACCATGTGCATGCTGGTGGAGCTGCACACGCAGAGCCAAGACCGCTTTGTTTACACCTGCAATGAGTGCAAGCATCATGTGGAGACCAGATGGCACTGCACTGTGTGTGAGGTATGCTTGGTGAAGGTCTCTCTACTTGTATCCCTGTATCTCTGTGCCCAGAGTGATTTAACTAATTTTTCAATGCTAACTTACAAAAAAGATCTCTACAGCTCACCTTCTGGCAGCTGAGAAAAGGAGGATGGTTTTTCTTATCAGACAATACTACTGATACAGTTGGCCCCTCAGTGAAATTTTTGTCTCCTACTTTCAAGCTGTGGAGGATGAAAGTAGCAGAATTGCATTTCCTGTAGCCCACATCAGGTGCTGCTGTTTAAGCAGTTGGAAACTGTTGTGACTGCTTGGACTGCAATTGGTTGATTTTTCTAAAGAGAAACATGTTTGTTCTTCTTCCAAACTCTGGTGCTGCAATGTTTCTGTAAATAAGGCTCTCCATCAGTTTTCTGATATGGAGGGTTTGCTATGCTGTAGAACAGATTCCTGCACCTGAGTGATTGTTCTCTAGTCACCCTGTAGCAGCAAACAGCATGCTTGCTCTCAGAACTGTTGCTGTACCAGTGTTTGAAGACCAAGCCCAGTGGTCTGTTCCCAGAAGCTGGAAGAACCTTGAATCTGGATTGTAACATGATTTTTTATCCTGCTGGAAGTAAATGATTGCCTTGGATTCGTTTCTGAAAAGTTCTGATAAAATTTTTATATTCTCATTTTTGCAGTGTGTATCTAATTCTAGATTTCTTACAGATTAATGAGTCCTGGGGACATGGATCTTCTTAAATAAATTGAGCTCAGATTCTTGCTGTTCCTTTCACAGACTGTAAATGCTATTATGTTCTTCTGTCAGCACGTTTCTGGATTTAGCTCACCTGACAACCCAGCTTTCATTCCTCCTTCTTTGAGAATTGGGTCAGAGTGGCAGGAAGGGTCCCCTTCTTTTGAAGAAGCAGCAGTTGACAGCTGTTTGTTCCTTGCCTCTCTTCTCCTTTTTGAAATCAGGAAAGATAGGGATTTTTTCAGCCTGGCTGAATCACATGTGACTTATTAACTCAGAGCAAAGTTGTTATTCATCATACACGCATTTGTGTAAATTTCAGACACCTTTATACACCCACATGCTTTCCCTGGCTATAGTTTCTATATATTCCTCTCTGCTACCTCAACATAGCCTGAAAGACTGATTTTTATTTTAATTTCCCCCCTCCCCCCCCCCAAGCATCAGTTTGCCTGGAAAAGCCTGGGAGTAATGTGCAGAGGTGGCATGACATCAGTTGCTCATTGCATGGAGTTACAGGAACACTGATAACTTTACCTTTGTTGTCTTTCCAGGATTATGACCTGTGCATCACCTGCTATAACACTAAAAATCATGACCATAAGATGGAGAAATTAGGCCTCGGTCTAGATGATGAGAGCAACAACCAGCAGACTGCAACCACCCAGAGCCCGGGTGACTCCCGCCGCCTGAGTATCCAGCGCTGCATCCAGTCCCTGGTCCACGCCTGCCAGTGCCGTAACGCCAACTGCTCGCTGCCATCCTGCCAGAAGATGAAACGGGTTGTCCAGCACACCAAAGGCTGCAAACGCAAAACCAACGGAGGGTGCCCCATCTGCAAGCAGCTCATTGCTCTTTGCTGCTACCATGCAAAGCACTGCCAGGAGAACAAGTGCCCAGTGCCCTTCTGTCTCAACATCAAACACAAGCTCCGTCAGCAGCAGCTTCAGCACCGTCTGCAACAGGCTCAAATGCTCCGAAGGAGGATGGCGAGTATGCAGCGGACCGGCGTGGTGGGCCAGCAGCAGGGGTTGCCCTCACCGACGCCGGCCACCCCGACAACTCCGACAGGCCAGCAGCCCACGACACCGCAAACTCCCCAGCCCCAGCCTCCACCCCAGCCTGCCTCACAGCCACAGCCCGTGCCTCCCAACAGCATGCCGCCCTACAGCATGCCGAGAACTCAGCCCCCCAGCGCTGTGTCCCAGGGCAAGGCGGGCGGCCAGGTGACTCCTCCGACTCCACCGCAGCCGCCCCAGCCACCGGTTCAGGGTCCTCCTCCAGCAGCGGTGGAGATGGCCATGCAGATCCAGAGGGCAGCGGAGACGCAACGACAGATGGCGCAGGTTCAGATTTTCCAAAGGCCGATTCAGCACCAGATGCCCCAGATGCCGCCCATGGGAATGAATCCTCCGCAGATAGCCAGGGGTCCTGGTGGTCACATGGATCAAGGAATGGGACCGGCGGGCATCCAGCAGCAGCCGCCGTGGGTGCAGGGCGGTCTGCCCCAAACTCAACTGCAGCCGGGGATGCAGAGGCCATCCATGATGTCAGTAGCCCAGCCGGGTCAGCCGATGAATATGGCACCTCAGCCAGGGATGGGCCAGGTACCTGGTGCTGCTCAGCCAAAACAGCCACCCCTGCCCCAGGCGGCCTTACAGAACCTACTGCGGACACTCAGGTCTCCCAGCTCACCCATGCAGCAGCAGCAGGTGCTTAACATCCTTCACTCCAATCCTCAGCTGCTGGCTGCTTTCATCAAGCAGCGGGCCGCCAAGTACGCAGGGTCCCAGAACCCTCAGGGCATGCCTGGTCAGCCTGGCATGCCCCAGGGCCAGCCGGGGCTCCAGCCGCAGCAGGCCATGCAGGGGCAGCAGGGAGGGGTGCACCCCAATGCAGCCATGCAGAACATGAACCCCATGCAGGCGGGGGTGCAGAGGCCCAGCATGCCGCAGCAGCAGCAGCCGCCGCAGCAGCCACAGCAAGCCATGGCTGGGATGAATCCTCAGGCGCAGCAGATGAATATGAATCACTCGGGGATGGCTCCTCAGTTCCGAGACCTCCTGATGCGGCGGCACCAGATAATGGAGCAGCAGCGCCAGCAGCAGCAGCAGCAGCAAGGAGTGGGGCCGGCGCTGGGGCCGGGCATGGCCAACCACAACCAGTTCCAGCAGCCCCAGGGCGTCGGGTATCCCCAGCAGCAGCAGCAGCAGCAGCAGCAGCAACGGATGCAGCATCACATGCAGCAGATGCAGCAAGGAAACATGGGACAGATAAGCCAGCTTCCCCAGGCGATGAGTGCAGAGACAGGAGCCAGTTTGCAGCAGGCTTTCCAGCAGAGGCTGCTCCAGCAGCAGATGGGGTCCCCGGCTCAGCCCAACCCTATGAGCCCCCAGCAGCACATGCTGCCCAACCAGGCCCAGTCCCCACACCTACAGGGCCAGCAGCTCCCTTCATCGCTCACCAATCAAGTGCGTTCTCCGCAGCCTGTACCCTCTCCACGGCCCCAGTCCCAGCCCCCCCATTCCAGCCCATCACCCCGGATGCAGCCTCAGCCTTCTCCACACCACGTCTCCCCGCAGACAAGCTCCCCGCATCCAGGACTGGTAGCTGCCCAGGCTAACCCCATGGATCAAGGGCACTTTGCCAGCCCGGACCAGAGTGCAATGCTTTCCCAGCTTGCTAGCAATCCTGGTATGGCAGGCCTCCATGGTACAAGCGCCACGGAACTGGGGCTCAGCTCTGAGAACTCAGACTTGAATTCAAATCTTTCACAGAGTACACTAGACATACACTAGACATATTGTAGCATTTTGGGAGCAAAAAAAAGAAAAAAAAAAGAAGAAAAAAAGAAAAAAAACTTATTTTCTCAAGACTTTTTGTACTGAAGACGAATTTTTTTGAATCTTTCTTAGCTAAAACAACATTTTTCCCTGGACACATCTGAACTCTGCAGCAGTAGTTTGTGGTTTTCAAAGCAAACCAACAACGAACCTGAGGGACAGTAGAGTACAAAGAATATATTTTTGTTATGGCTGGAATCATAACCAGTCCTTTTTCTTGTTTTTTGGGATTTATTTTTTTTTCCTCGTGTGCGCTGGGGAGGTCGGGAGAAAAGAAGGGTGATCTTCTGGCTGTTGGCTGAAGGACCACCCTACTCATGCCTCCAATAGGTTTTATTTTTTTTTTTAAATTAATGAAAATATGTAATATTGATAGTTATTATTTACTGAGGCAGATGGTAAACATTTTCCCTATTCTGGTTTTTTCTTCATGTCACTGCAAAATGGAGAAAAAAAAAAAAACAACAGCAGCGAAAAAATGACAACAAATAACCACCAGAGGAGAAACTTTTCCTAAAGCCGGAGGACAAAAGGGGTTAATGTTGCTTTAAGAATACATTACATATATAAATATATATATATAAAAGTAAATACCGATCTTTTCCTCTTTGGTTGGAAATATGTCAATTCTTTGAGAGAAAAAAAAAAAATGTAAAAATATTAAATAAGTCAGTCCCCTCCTGAAGTCTACTTTTGTCCTCCAAGAATTTTCTATACAAGAGTCTGAGCTTAAGAAATAAAAGAAAACTTCAAGTATTAAAATTTGTACATGTAGAGAGAAGACGACGTTTTTTGCAAATACACAGGGGGCAGCTGCCAAATGGATGTAGTATATATATTGTGGTTTCTGTTTTCTTGAAAGAATTTTTTTTTTGGTTTTGTTATTTTTACATCTAACAAAGGAAAAAAAAAAAATAAAAGAGGGTAAGAAACAGTTCCGACGGGATGATTTTAACCTGAGAAAAAGTCCCTGGGGTTTCTTCTTGATGCTTGCTTTCTCTCTCCCCCGCCCCTTTCCTGCCCTTTTCCCGCCCTCTTTCTGTAAAACTTGAAAATAGAAAGCAAAAAAAAAAACAAAAAAAAACCAACAAAAAAAAAAACCCAACCCTCAAATGTTGTAAATCATGCAATTAAAGTTGATTACTTATAAATACGAACTTTCGATCACTGTATAGACTGTTAAAAATTGATTTCTTATTACCTATTGTTAAATAAACTGTGTGAGACAGACAGCCTGTTTTTAATGATTCCCTGCGCTCCCACACGTGTTGCTCGTTCAGAAGACGGTGGGGTGGCGGAAGATGTGCTCCTCCCGATGTTCGCCATGTGGAAGTCGGAGAGTTATTTAATGTATATGACTGTTTTAAAATGCAAAGCTATGATAAGGGACGTGGAGTAACGAAGTTAGTCTTATAAATGGACGCTTTTTGGTACAACTCTGCATTCGCGTTTGTTCATGGCATGTATTTTACCAAAGAAACGAGGTCTGACCTCCTCAGTCGTGCCGCTCAGCTGTACCGCACCCTGCTCGGCCAGGCTGGGGGCGGCTGATGCTCAAAAGACCTATTTTGCATTTTGAAATGAGAACTATTGTTTGGATATGTGATATTAAAAGATCCTATTTCACTTGGAATATATTGTACAGCTTTTGGCACCAAAGTGTGAGCCTGAGATAACCTTGCATGGATACTCTGTAGGCGCCGCACTGTGGTAGCTGATGGGTGCCCTGCGAGTGCTGCGTTGTGCTGCTGGGCATAGGGTGCACGTGGCTGCTTGCCGTGGAAAGGCTGAAGTGCTCTTGGTCTCACCTGGCAGCAGTGTATGCAGGCAGCTGCTGCTTATTCAAGCGCCTACCCCTCTTCTGGGGATGTCCTGGACAGAAATGTTCAGCTAGGGAGTGTGTGCTGTTTGTAACCGTGCGCACACGCTGTCAACCCTGTGGCATCAAACCTGGTGTGACGTGCGCTGCCTGAGAGCCATATGTGCAGAGGGGCCAGGGAAGGCTTCCCGAAGAAGAGTCCTACCCTGTGAGTGTGTACGCTGTGCTGGGTGTGTGGGGAGCAATGTGTACCCCTTCAGTGTGCACCTGAAGATCTGGATGTGGCCAGAGCACAGCAGGAGTGTTGGGATCATCCCTGAGTCCACAAAGCTCAGATAACGACGTGAGCAAGCTGCCTTCAGGGATGGCTGGTGGAAGATGATGGAGAGGGGAGTCTGGCTGGAGGGGAATCTCAGTCAAGTGCCAAAAAAGGCTGTGGTCTATTGCTAAATGGACAGACATTCGTGGCTGTTAGGAACTTGGAATAAAATGCTTAATATTCAGATAAAAGCACAAGTAGGATGATCGATCTTATACAGGAACATAAGTTGTGAATAGAAAGGTGTGTTTGATGGCAAGGTGCCTTCAGCACGATGGTGGAAGGTCCCTGGAATACTCATGGAATGCAACCTGCAGTGCTGTAGCCAGCTCTGCCCCAAGCCCATTACCTGCTGCCTCTGCAGCGGGATGGAGGCAAGCAAGAAGTCCCATGGTGAATACCAGGGCAGCAGAGTGGGATGGCTTAGGTTTGTCTTCTCCGTTTCAACCGAGACAAGCTTTCCTCTTTCCTTCCACCCAAACAAAGCCTGGTTTTACTTTCAGCCCTGGGGCTTCCCAGGCTGTAGTACAAATAAAAATCCTTTTGAGCACAGAGGCATTAGTGAAGTATAAAGTGTACCCAGTTTTCTGGCCTGTGTTATGATATTTGTATGTCCCAACTTAAGAGGCTTGAATGAAAGCTGTTTTCTACGTTAGCATAAATTCTAGCTTGAGTTGTCCCAGCCTGGAAGCACTACGTGGCCCTTACCAAAGTGAGGAACTCTCAAAATTTTGCAGACTAATGATGATGTGCAACAAGTACTGGCCCCAGTGCAAGCTCTTGGATGTGTTGCTAGTGACTTGTCTTCACTGGACTTTGTGCCAGTGATGCCAACCCTCCAGTTCACTTTGCTACCCAATTATCTCCCCGATATTTCCTCAGTTTGTGAGAGTGTTGCCAGAGAGTGTTAAAAGCCTCATAAGCTCAAGATTATCAATCTTAATTTCTCTTCTCCCGTTCACCAAGCCAGTCTTGTCATCATGGAAGGCTGTTTAAGCGTGACTACTTGTCATAAGTCCACGCTGACTAGCCCCAACCACTTTGTCCTCAGCATGTCTGGTAATGGTTACCTTCCTAGGGATTGAGGTGAGACTGATCAGTGCGCAGCCTTGGTCAGCTTAGCAAAGATTCTTTTGGTCCTCTTGGTCACGTGGATACCACCTTTTCATTGCAGTCTTTGATCCCTGAAGAGGATCTTATGGTCATAAAAGCTGAATCGCAGTTGCATTGCTGCACCAACAGTTGCTGACCTACTGTCCACATCTGTTCTTCCTCAAGAACTTTCCCCTTGCCAGCAGAAGATCACACAGCTCCTATACTCATGGCTAATGCAACCTGAGCTGTGAAGATGTGCCCCTGGTCTCCCCTGCAGATCTGCAGATGAAGCAGAAGACATCTTCCCAGGGCCCAAAGTGGCAATCTTACAGCCTTCTTTATCATGGGAGTCTCCATTTCCCAAGCTGATGAGCTCTGCCATCAGTAAAGAAAAGTGAATGAGTGATTCAGGCTCTTGAATCACAGAATCACCAAGGTTGGAAAAGACATCCAAGACTATCCAGTCCAACCTTCCAGCTACCACCAATGTTTTCCCACTGAACGATATCCCTTAGTAAAACATCTAAATGTTTCTTGAGCACCTCCAGGGATGGTGACTCAACCACCTCACTGGGCACCCCATTCTATCACCTGACCACTCCTTCAAAGCACAGATTTTTCCTAATATTCAACCTGATTTCTAATGAACAATGGCAGACTGCCCCATGCAGTGCCTCACGTGGATGTGTCTGCAGTTCTCCTACAAATGGACCCTGAGCTTGTTTGGAAGTCCTAGCAAAGAAGAGCAGCTACTATTCATGAATGGTACATCTCTTTCAGGGAAGGTTGTTCTCTTTCACCAAGTGCACAGCTTTGGGACAGACAGACGTGGAGTGGTGAGGGAGGAAGGAGACACCTGCCTAGCCAGCCAGATCATCCTCACATCTGTGAAACTGCAGGGTCCCTGAGAAGATCCTGTCATAGATTCATAGATTCATAGATACGTTAGGTTGGAAAGGACCTACAAGATCAACTAGTCCAACCATCCTCCTAAAACCATCCCTACCCACTAAGCTACTAAATCAAATCCCTTAGCACCTCATCTAAACGCTTCTTGAACGGCGCTAGGGATGGTGCCTCAACCATCATGTACTAGCTTCAGCCAGAGCAAGAAGTTCCAAACACCGTTTACAAATTAATATTCTCACCCAAGAGAGTTTTGTCTGGGTAGAGGCTTGGACATCACAGGGAGAGCTGTTCCAGAGGCTGCTGGAGGCCGTGGCCCATAGCACATCATTGGCAATCACAGGGAGCCTAACTCCATTATGTGCTTCCTGCAAAGCCCTTTGTTCATTAGCCACCCCCTAGGTGCTGCACTTTACTCAGTTAAGCAGGCTTCTCTGTAGCACCTGCTACTTGCGACAAAAAAACAAGCAGCACGTGCTACCCAGTTGTTCAAAAACTAGAATAACGTTCATGGCACTCACATGGATGGGAAATAACTATTACAGCCAAAAGAGCTACAGCTGCAGGTAGGCCAGGCCAAGCCCACACAGAGCCTCCAGGGCCAGGGTTACTCATCTAATGCAGAGCTGGTGACCTCTTAAAAGCAGCGGCTAATGTTTAAAAAACTCTCCTGTGAGGTGGGTTGGTGCCTCTGCGGTCCATGTGGGGGCCAAAACCAGTGGCACAGGTGTTGTTGCCTTCCCGGTCATCCATGGAGCTGTTTTGTCCTCAGAGCCCAAACCCTGTGCTGGTGCTGACCCTGAAGGATAATGCCACGGAACGTCCCCTAAGGAACCTCCCAGCGTGCCCCGCGAGGAGCGCGACGGGAACAAGCTCTTCGCTGATTGGCTCCTTTTCTTCCGGCTGCCGCCAATCAGATGCTCGGCTGAGGGGGGGGCCGTGCTGCACGCGCGTGAGGCGGGCTAGCGTCTGTGGAGCCATGGAGCAGCAGCAGGAGCAGCAGCAGCAGGGCGAGGTGAGTGGCCGCGGGGTCGCGACGGGTCCACGACACACCTGCTGCTCCTCATCCTGCTCTTGCAGCCGCGGGGTGCTGTGCAGAGCCGCACAGCGTTAGGCTGAGGGGCCCGGGCCGCCCTGTGCCCTGCGGGACGCGCTCGGGCTGTGGCGGCCGTTTAACGGCTGCTTGGGGCCGGCCCGCCGCTGTGCTGTTGATACAGCTTCTGAACTGAGCTCGTCTCTGCTTCGTGCGGTTTCCAGAGGGCGTAAAATCAACTCTGCAGAAAGTTTGTCCATCTGACATTTAATCCGTGCTCGTTTTGTGGCCCCAGCGTGTAGCTTGGTGAGCTGTGGAAATCTCGGTGTGGCTTTAACGAGTGTGTCTGCGCTGCTGTGCAGCTGTGTGAAGAGGCTGTGCCTGGAAGGACGCAGGCCCTTTCGCCTTTATCAGCATGCCTGTGGAGTTCCCTGCGTTCGTTCTGTGTTCCTCAGATGTTATGTCACTGCAGCTCTGTGGCTGTGTGTTTTGATCTTTGGAAGCAACGTGCAGCATGTAAAATTCCTCTAAAGGAACTTGTTGCAGGAGGAATGGCTTCCATGCAAGGTCTTCAGACTCCTGAATTTGGGATTGTTACGTGGATGCCTCGCACAGCCCAAGGCTTCTCCCTGGTCCTGAAGGCCTCCCAGCGGTGAAGGCAAGCTTCTGTTGTTTGGCATAAAATGTCTGTTTAAAGCAGAGTGGTTCTTTTGTTAGGTGGTGTCTTCCATTTGCAACAAAACTTCATCTTTGGAGCGGGCAGAGGAGGAAGGTGAGGAAGAAGAGGAGGAGGAGGATGACTTGGACATCTTTGGGGGCTATGACAGCTTCCGGAGCTACAACAGCAGCATGGGCAGCGACAGCAGCTCCTGCCTGGAGGAGTCTAGTGATGATGAGGTGGCAGACCGTGAAGTTGGAGATCTTCCGCTTTTACTCTCCCCTGTGCACCAGCCATCAGTACAGATCACAGAGGACAGTGGCTCTGAGCCAGGTAGTGCCTGTTCTCCTATGTGTGATGGTGGGAATGGGGGCTGGAGGAAGCCAAAGGGTGTGTGATTTCATGCTGAGCATGCTCTGGGAGCAGAACTGGACTGAGACTGTATATTCTGGATTACATGGGGGAGCTGCTGTGCACAGTGGAAGTTACCTGGGCTTAGTTCTCTCATTTGGAAAGCATTGACCCTACTAACTGTTCACATCTCTGTGCTTTTCCCCTCAGCTGTGTGTGAGATGTGCGGGATTGTTGGAACCAGGGAGGCTTTCTTCTCCAAGACTAAACGCTTCTGCAGCGTCTCCTGCTCCAGAAGTTACTCCTCAAACTCCAAGAAGGCCAGCATCCTGGCCAGACTGCAGGTGAGTCAAAACCTGTCCTCCTTTTTGGGGGATGGAGCAGAATGCCCCTGTTTACAAGATGGATTTTTGCTGTCTGGTGAGATCTCAGCTTGCTACTACCAGTGGTTTCTTATTTCTGCTTGAAGCCCTTGGAGAAAGCGTACCAGCTGAGAGGTGGTGTTTCTTAGAAGCTGGGGAAGGGAATAGTTTTTGTTGTTGTTGTTGTATCTTCTAGATCCTGAGAGCACTAATAGTAATCTGAAAATCATTCCTGGAGGAATGTGCGTCTCTTGCTGGCCAGTTGCAAGCTTCTCTCCCCTCCTGTTCAACTAATGTTCCTTCTTTTGTAGGGGAAGCCGCCAACAAAGAAAGCTAAAGTCCTGAACAAGGCAGCCTGGTCTGCCAAGATTGGGGCCTTCCTCCACTCACAGGGCACAGGGCAGCTGGCAGATGGGACGCTGACAGGCCAGGACGGTGAGTGTGGGCAAGTTGTGAGGGCATATATCTTAAGGAGGGGTGACTGTGAGATTAATAGCCCTGTGCTTCACTCTGATTTCTCCAGAGATGCTGGGACCTCAGAGGTGCCCCCCTTCCCCCCATTCTGTTTCTCAAGAGCAAGTGACACGACCTGTGGGATCTAGCTCCCCTTCAGGGAAAGTACACTTGAATACGGAGTTCCTGCTCACTGTGTGCTCTGCCCCTGTGCAACTGCATGTTGTAGTCTGGATGTAACCAAGTACTATGTGCCTTTAGATAAACCTCTTCATCTGACTTTCTTCTCTTGTCTGCTCCTAGCACTTGTCCTGGGCTTTGACTGGGGAAAGTACCTGCAGAAACATGGCTTCAAGGCAGCTCCAGTCAGCTGCTTCAAACATGTGAGTTCTTTGCTGTGCCTTGCCGTGTGTGTGGTACGTGTTGTATGCACTGGGCTCTCCTGTGATGAATGGAGAGGGGCGTGGGGAGAGGGTTCTTAGTACTGCTGCGAGGAAGGAAGCTGGGGTTTCTCACAGCTAAGAATGGGAGTCCTGTGGGAAGACCTTTAATTTCAAGGGCAGGAGCAGAGGCAGACTTGGGAGGAGCACTGCCAGCGGTGGTGGGTCATTAGTGGGGTGGGTTGGATGCTGCTCTTCCAGCAGGTCTTCTTCCTCTGACAGTGACTGGCAAGCCTTGTGGGCCAAGGAGCCAAGGCAGAGAAATGGAAAGATAGCAGCAGCCATATCCTCTCTGTTAAAATCCTTTGTTCTGTTGTTTTTTTCTTTTTTCAATTTTTTGATCTGTGATTACTGTTAATAAAACTGGGGTTTTTTGAGTGTAGATCAGGAAGATAATGGCAGTTTTATTGATGATTAGGGATTTTGATATTATAGAAGAACAGCCAGCAATGAAATACTTAATTTCTACCTCTTGGGATCTCCTGTAAACAGCCCAATGAAATGTTTGTCACAGTTCAGTTGCTGTTGGCAGGTACAAGAGAGATAAGCGTGCAAATCTTCTGTCTAAGGTGAAAGTGCTCGCACTGACAGTGTTCCTTTCCCCTTGTGCCTGCCTCAATTCTTTAGGTGCCGCTCTTTGATCAGTGGGATGACGTGGTGAAAGGCATGAAGGTGGAGGTGCTGAACAGCGATGCTGTGCTCCCCAGCCGAGTGTACTGGATTGCATCCGTCATCCAGACTGCAGGTATGCCTCCAATGCAACTCCCAACAGCCAGGCACAGCTGACTTCTGGGGGAAACTTGAGTGAGTAGAGCGTAGCTGGTCAATTAAAGATCAGCTTTTTGGAGCTCAGCAACTGCTGAGGGATTTTGGAGCAGGAAATACAGTGGTATAGAGTGGAAGGAAAACAGCATCTGATTCCTTTTCTGGCTGCTGGGCTCCTTGCAAGGACTGCCTCCATAGTGGTTGTAGAAGCTCTGATAACCTTTGCTGAACTCTGAATTCCTTGTTGTAGGGAATGAACCTGTAGTACTGAAGAGGGAGGAGAGAAATTCTTGGACTCTAACGCCTTTCTCTGGTTGTCTGCTCTGTCCTGACAGGATACAAGGCCCTTCTGCGGTATGAGGGCTTTGAGGATGATAATGTCCATGACTTCTGGTGTAATTTAGGCACAGTGAATATTCATCCCATCGGCTGGTGTGCCATCAACAGCAAAATCCTGGTGCCACCACAGAGTGAGTGTGGGACAAGAGGCCAGCACGTTGGCTTGGTGAAGCTTTGGTTTATGCATGGTACAGTAGGATGGGCACTCCCACCCACAGCTCCACTTGTGCTCTGCTGTGACAGTTGGAGCTGTTTGCCCTGCATCTCCCTGTGGCTGACCTAGGGGGTGCTGGGTGCAGAGCTGCTCCCTGTGCAGAGTCTAATGAATGAAGCCATTCTTCTGACCTTCACAGAAGCTAGGTTTAGTGTTTGGGGGATTTTTTCAGGCACTATTTCCGAGCTACGCACTGGCTCTGGCTCTTGCTCAACTAGCGGTTAGGAAAAGGGTGCCACTTTAGCAGGATTCCAGGAAATGGATTTGTTTGACATGACTCACATTTCCTATAATACCACTTCCAAATCTGGATGAGTGGAGCTGGATGTCTGCTTGGTGCTGTCCCTCCTGGGATGGTGATCCTTCACAGCCCATAGTGAGAGTGAGCTGCAGGGTGGATTCTGCCTGAGAACGGGGAGATTGTTGGATTATGAAGGCTGCCTAATGTAGATGAACTCTTCTCAGTGAAGAGGAAAGGTGTAATACAGTCCTCTGGTCATAAACATGTGCTTTTTCCCTGCGTGTGTTTAGCTATTCATGCCAAGTACACTGACTGGAGAAGCTATCTCATGAAAAAGTTGGTGGGAGCCCGGACCATCCCAGCGGATTTCCACACCAAGGTGAGACCTTGATGAAATTGGTGTTTCCTTTCTTGCTCCTCAAGAAGCTGAGATGTTTTTTGCCACTTGTTCCTGAGAGCTTACGCCATGGAATGTGCTGGAGGCAGACAGATGTTGTCTGTGTGTTTCTCCTCCCAGCATTCCATTCCTACCTGATGAGCAGAAGTGGGGAGGACAGTGCGTTGTAGTGTGGTTGAGGTGTCAGAGTCTGTTTAGAGGGTTCTTAGTAGTTCTGTAGCGTTCTGGGATCTCCAGTGCCAAAGTGTCAGGTGTTCTAGAAGTGCCTTTGGGCATTTGCAGGTGAGTACAGATAGGTGTTATCAACAAACTGCAGGCCTCCAAGAAGTCAATGGAGAGGCAGCCAGTGACTCATTGGGTCTGTCTGTAGCGTAACTCCAGCGTTGGAGGTGGAGTTGGCAGGTGGTTCATCACGTTGCTCAACCTCTGGTCACAGTAAGGAAGCCAAAACAAGGACCTGACCTCTTTTGAAGTCTACTGAAAATCCTGTTACCCTTTGGGAAGCTACATCTCTCTCTGACATTCCAACCTTGAAACCTTTAGGGCCTCTTTTATGGCTGAAAAAGGCACAGAGCTCCCCATTCAGTTCCTGCTGAATAGAGAAGTGATATTTTTCTCACCTTCCAAAATATTCACAAACGATACTGGCTAAGCATGGCCTCTGGTCTGGGGCACCTGTTGTGAAGCCACAGGACCAAGGGACGTTCAAAGTATATGTGCCCTGGCATGCTGTGGGGCTGGCAGCTCCTTGTGCCTGATGAATTCAGTCCCATGCAACACTTCCCAGAGCTGCCTCTCAGTCAGCTTTGGGCAGTGAGAGAAGCTGACCAGAGTGCGTGGAGGGGAAAGCTGTTTCTGTGAGGTCTTTAGGGATGAAGAACACTGTGATCACATCACCTCTTCTTGTTGCCAGATGGCAGAGAGCATGAAGTACCCGTTCCGGCAGGGCATGCGAGTAGAGGTGGTGGATAAGAACAATGTGTCCCAGACACGCATGGCAGTGGTGGACGCTGTCATTGGGGGTCGACTGAGGCTCCTCTATGAAGATGGTGACAGCGATGATGACTTCTGGTGCCACATGTGGAGCCCCATCATCCATCCTGTGGGCTGGTCACGGAGAGTGGGCCACAGCATGAAGAAGACAGGTAGGCATCAGGCCCCTGCGTGCACCTTCTGGTTTGCTGTGCATTGCCAGCTCTACTGTTAACACCAGTCCCAGCGTGCTGGAAGAGCAGGCATTTGTTTTTGTGTGAGGCCTGTATCACAACCAGTTCCAGGAGGATGTAGAGGAACTGACCTGTTCTTATTCATCTGATCTGGATCTTGTTCAGCTGCTGTTCTCACCAGATACCGATAGCCAGGATGTTTTCTTGCTGCGTTTGCTGCAGGTTTCTCACTTATTTTGTTTTGTTTTCCCATTCCTTGCAGAAGAGAAGCGCAGTGACATGGCAAACCACCCCACCTTCCGGAAGATTTACTGCGATGCTGTCCCCTATCTGTTTAAGAAGGTAGGATGGGTCTCACTTTCTGCTGAGGCCACAGCATGGGAAATAGTGATATCCTTGAGTATATGTTGCTGTGTGGGTGAAGGATGGTTCATCTGTTCCTCTTAAAGCTATAGGACAGTGAAGTATTTGGGGTGTCAAGGTAGGGGAAATTCGGAATAAAAAGACATGAAAACTAAAAGATGGCATCGGGTTGAGGAGCTCAGCTGAATAGTGAGCAAGTGCCTGGAGTTTTGAGTAGGAGTAAGCAGCTAAGTGTACTAGTGGGGCCTGAGATCAGAAGGAGACCTCACTGCAGAGCAGTAGCCAAATGCTTGGTCTGGCCAGAGTCTTGTCAGGAACTTGCTGACACAAGGATAGTACTACACTGCCTCTTTATATTGTGTTTTTCTTTCTTATTTCCCCTCCCTCTTGGTCTGAGCTGAGTAAAGAAGCTGTAATCCAGTTTGCAGTTGGTGTCGAGATGGGGCTGTTCCATGCCCCTGACCGTATATGATATGCCGTGTTCTCCTGTAGGTTCGTGCTGTATATGCTGAAGGTGGATGGTTTGAGGAAGGCATGAAACTAGAGGCCATTGACCCTCTGAACCTGGGCAACATTTGTGTGGCCACTGTCTGCAAGGTAAGTTTTGGGTGGGGAAGAGGTCTTCTGGCTTTCTCTGAGACATCCCAGCCTTTCCTCAGGTCTTTGCAAATAGGTAGGACTGGGTAGGATTTTGCCTGGGAGAGAGGAGAAAGCTGTAAAGTGGAGCTATCAAGAGAAAGGTAGGCAGCTGTATGCAGAGTGTGTGAATTGAGACGTTAGCTCAGAGGTCTGACAGGCCGATGAGATCAGTAGATATCTGTCCACACCTACCTGGACAGCAAGAAGATGAGCACGTGAACTTACTGTCCAGTGTGTGTGTGACTGGCAACAGCCTTCACACTTTGGCATGCAGTGGGGAGGATTCTCTCGCCAGTAAACAGAGCTGTCTGTAGTGCTGCCTTGAGGAAAGAGAACTGATGAAGGGTAGTGCCATATATCTTTTTATGGGCAGCACATATATCTTTTTATGGGCAGTATTCATAGCTTGGGGAAGCTGAGGATAAATACGTTTCTGACCATCTCTTCTGATGAGGGGATACCAGGCTCTCCTCCTATGCTGGTATTGGAAATTAAATTGCTCTGCCAGGTTTCCTCAGGGGGGTGCTCTGTGCTCCTGAAGCATAGGATTTGCTCAGGCTTTCCCTGCTCCCTGATGAAGCTAACTGCTGTCATAGAACTCAAGCAGAAGGCTGTGCTTGACAGGGGGATTCCAATAAAGCTCTTTGTCTGAACAATATTCCCTTTAGCCAGCTCTTAGAAGCCCTGAGAGGCAGGGGGCAGTTGTGCCTACAACATTTGTTCGGCACTAATAAGTAGCAATGGACGTCATGAAACAAATCTCACCGCTGTAGGTAGCATTAGGTCTGGAGTGGGTCACCTTTCCTTCTGCCTGGTAACAAACTTGCAGCGTGTCTGGTGTAGAGGGGGCTCTGGGCTGCCAATAGGATATTGTTTTGGGAGAGAGCAGAGCATCTGACCCTTTATGGATGAGCCCTTTTCATAAAACAGTTCGTGTCAGTTGCAGTCCTGCAGCAGTTGCTGCTCTGAAGATTAGCTTGTGCTGGCTTACATACTGGGAGAGGCTACTGTGAATCCTGGAGCATATAACACAGTGTTTTACTACCTAGTGGCAATGGTGATTCAGCTGTGGGTACTCCTAGATCCTTTGAAAGGAGAGACTTCAGAGCACTTTTGCCTTTCACTCCCATCTTAGGTGCTCCTGGATGGATATCTCATGATCAGCATTGACGGAGCCGCATCTGAAGATGGCTCTGACTGGTTCTGCTATCATGCTTCCTCACATGCCATCTTCCCTGCCAACTTCTGTCAGAAGAACAGTATTGATCTGACCCCTCCAAAAGGTGAGATTTGGACTGTGGCCTGTGGCACAAACCTGCACGCAGAATCTCCTGGACTGAGCTTTTCTGAGAAGCGGCAGATTGAGATGAATCAGAACTTAGGGTTCTGACCTTCCTGTTTTTTGGGGAGATAGAGCTGGTTAGGGGAAAAAGCCAGTGCCTTTTTGCTCTGACTCAGTACTGACTCTTGATACTTCATGAAATGAAGTAACGTCTCCAGAGGGCATTAATGTTAGTTTAGCTCCTGGAGGATCAGGGGGACAGGTGTACAATCCCCCAAGTGAGCAATCGGAGCTGTAAAGGATAACAGCACTGGGAAGGGATAACTAGAGCTATTGCTCTGACTCGAACCACTACAGATGGCAGGAGTCACCTCTTCATGCACAAGTAAGTCACGTCTGATATACAAAGTGGATTTTACTGCCTCGTCTGACCATGCCCAAAAAGGCCTGCTCTGAATTTGCATTGCAGCACTTTGTAGGGTGCTGTTCTGTCTCCCTTTGATTTTGCTCTTGGTGGAATAAAGATTGCTTTTAGTGGTTTGTTTTCATCGTGCAGTCAAACCACTTCTTCGTGATTGTTTCTTCTCACCTATTTCTGTGGTCTGATGTATGACTGATGTGGGTGTTCAGTGTTGCATCTTCTCCCTCTGCCCATTGGAGGAAGATGCTGGACTACCATGGAATCTGTGCTCTAAATGTATGTCCAAAATCAGGCTCTACATGCTTTGGAGGCAGCTTGTCTGTTCGGTGGCTGTGTTGTTCCCTCTGACCTCTTCTTCCTCCTTCAGGGCAAGATGCAAAGACCTTCAACTGGGAAAGTTACCTGGAAATGACAAAATCAAGATCTGTTCCAGCACGGCTCTTCAACACAGTAAGTGCTGCCCAGGAGAAGAGAGATGTGCTCTCTCTTGCTGACCACAAACACAAGTTCTGGCTGTTATAGAGTGGTTGAGGCTGGAACGGACCTCTGCATCCATCTAGTCCAACCTGCTTGAGCAGGGACACCTAGAGCAGGGTGCCTAGGCCCACATCCAGACAGCTTCTGAAGGTCTCCAGGGAGGGAGGGAGGGAGATTCTACAGCCTTTCTCAGCAATTTCTGCCAGTGTTCAGGCTTGAGAGAGAGCTTTTTCTTTCCGCTTGCTGGAAGCAAGCCTGTAGCTGTTGTGGGGAGCTGCTGTTCAGATGTGGCTTTGGACTGGATGCAATTGCCTTGGGTTTTCCTTGATTTTTTCATGCTCTCAGGACTGCCCAAACCACGGCTTCAAGGCAGGCATGAAGGTGGAAGCAGTGGACCTGATGGAGCCCCGACTCATATGTGTGGCCACAGTGAAGCGTGTAGTGCACCGTCTCCTCAGCATCCATTTTGATGGCTGGGACAGCGAGTATGACCAGTGGGTGGACTGTGAGTCTCCAGACATCTATCCTGTGGGGTGGTGCGAGCTGACGGGTTACCAGCTTCAGCCGCCTGTTGCCCCAGGTGAGTGAAGGCTTGACTGTGGTTTGTAATGCTAGAAGCAGAGGTGTCCTCCCTCCTCCTTTGTGAGTGGCTCCTCGTTTTGGGCCTTGTATAGAGGAGGGACTTGACAGCTTTGGCTGTGCTGGATCCCACAAGTCCTTCTCTGCAGCCGCACAGCCTAGCAGCTGGCAGAGGAAGGAGTCTGATGAGGAGAAAACAACCTGAAGTTTGAGGTTGTCTCAGGTTCCCCTCAGCATCCCCACCCGCACACCAACAGAGAGCTGCTCCTCCTGAAGTTGGGTAGAGTTCAGGTAGTCCTGTCCCTGCGCAGCTCCCTCTTACTAAGCACGCTACAGCCTCAGCCAGATAGCAGGGCACCTCAGCCATTGCTCCCTTTTCTCATCAATTCTCTGACTCTGTGAAAGGTAAGAGTATCCCTCTGAAGAGCTTGTTCCTTTCCTTGTCACAGGGAGGCCATTGCCTCACCTCTGCAGATTATTTCCTTCTGCTCCCGAGCTACAGATCGTATTTTCTTTGCCTGTCCCTGCCCAACCTGTACTAGGCCTCTCTCCCCTGTGCTGCTCGAGCCTGCGACCCTGTGCTCTCACAAGAAAGCACAGGACAGCAGGTGTGTTAGGGCCTTGCTTTCCCCTCAGCCGGTTGTCTTGGGAAGAGGGTGCTGACTCGGGGGGATGGGTATATCTCTGTTTCTCGCTTATGTCACTTCATCCCAGTTACCTACTGGTTATGGGACTTGGCTTTCGTTTCCCTCTCATCTCTATGGCAGAGCCCACAACTCCAGTGAAGGCCAAGGAGGTGCCCAAGAAGAGGAAGAAACCCTATGGAAAGAAGAGTGAGTGATGTTTGATTAGTGCCCTCCCGCTCGCTCGCAGGCTGGGCCCAGTTAGAGGAACCCTGTCCATGATCTGTCAGAACAGGAGAGAGAGGCCTTGTCTTGCTGTGTTTGCTCTCAGTCAGCTCTGGGTGTGACAACTCAGCTTCATCCTTCTTACTTGCCCCCATTACCCAAGAGCAGAGCACTGTGTGTGTGGGGGAAGGCTCTGTCTCGCAGTCTTTTCTGTTGGCTGAGGTACAGATGGTGCTTGTTTCCTGGCGTGAGGTGTGCTGCTTTCCCATTGTGTCCCATGGTAAGAGGGAGATTCTTGGCCGCAGCTGGAGGGCAGCCAGAAAGCAGCCCTGGCTGCTTCGTGCTGAAGGAAAGGAGGCCTTAAGATGGCTGAAGAGGCCTGTAGCGGGGCTAGACCGTGTCACTGTTCTATCTTGTCCTTGTGGCTGTCATTGTTGCAGTAGGTGTGGCAGGTCATGCATAGGCAGGCATGGAGTTCCTTCCTGGGGGGGCGGAGAGGAATGGACGTCTAAAGAGTACAAAGACACTGAACCTAAATAAAAACATAAGCTAAAAATAAAAATATAAATGCTACGCTGTCCGTGCCTTGGAGCCATGGTGCCCATTTCCTAGGGCTAGACCAAGACAGGTAAGCAAAGCTTTAATGGACTCCAACAGGACCACCTTAAATTCCTGGGAATTTAAGCACGTGCTGAAGTCCCTTGCCTGTAATGAAGGACAACGTGGAGGAGTGTATTTTGAGATGATGAATATAGAGTTCTTCTTCAGTAGCTCCTTTTCTTTTTCTGAGTAAGCAGTTGGCAGCTAATGACGGCGTAGTTTGCTGGTTGGTTGTGCTGGTCCCTGGCCTGTGGCTTCTCAGTGGAGCTGGGGTGCTGATCTACTGGGGGAAAGAAGTGCACTTTCTTCCTATGCTTTGTTATCTCTTTCTTAAGGAAAAAAGCTACCTGCCAAAACTCGCACCATCAAGCAGACGGTCAAGAAGTCTCCCATCTCACGGATAAAACGAGAATCCAAAGCTTCCAGCAAAGCATTGCCAGAGCTGGCACCTGATGAGAGTAAGGGAATGAGTTACTTTGCCCCGTAGCTGTGTGCAGCTCTCGGGTGCTGGGGAAGGGGGGATTGGAAGAAGTGTTTGGTGTGCATGGGGTGGGGCCTCAGAAGGGTCCCAGTTTGCTCGTAAAGGTTTAACTTCCCCTTTGTGTGGACGTGTACAGGTTGAAGGTGGACCATGCTGGCTTTCCCTTTGCTTATTTCCCCCTCTCTCTTTCTGTCCTTTTCTAGTCATTGCTGTGCAGGTAAAAGAAGAAACCATTGACCCCTCAGAGGCAGAATTTGAAACTACGGAGCTTCCTGTTCCTATCAGCAGCATAAAGCAGGAGGACACGGACTGATCCTGGAGCATCCTGCAGATGCCTCACTTCATTTGTGGCCCTCTGAGGAAGGTCCTGGCGATGGGGAGAAGGAGACTTAAAGGGGCCCTCTCTCTTTGAGGCAGGCCGCACTGCATCATCACATCTCTGCTTTCTTGGTGAGCAAGAAGATTGCCCCTAGGCCTTTCACTTTAAGCCTTAGCAAATAGACTCCAGAAAAGCCCCAGGCTCGCTGAGGAGCATGAATGGGTAGCTGCTGCGGCTGTGTGTTCCCAGCCCCAGAGGCATCTTTCTAAGCAGAAACCCTTGGTGGGGACAAGGGCTGCCAAAGCACGGAAGGGCAGTCTGGGCTCTCAGCTACAGCTGGAAGTGTCGAGTTTATGATGTGAGATGATGCGTGCAGGGAATCAGCTGCTGTGCTGTGCTCCTGCAGCCACCGCCTTTGGGAAGGGCAGGACAGGAGGAGTGTAAGAGGTGAAAAATGGAGAAGGAATGGTGATGCTTCGTGAGGGAGCAGGAGACCTCTGTGTCATTCCTTCTTGCTATGGAACCCGGAACTGCAGAGCGCGTGCTGCACAGTTTGAGATTTTTATTTTTTAGTAGTCCTACTGTAAATTTGATCAACAGTCTGTATCCTAAAGCCCTGTGGATTAAATGAAGGAAGAAGCCAAAGGCTTGTGTAGTGTTTTCCAGAATATCAGGGCTACCCAAAACGGCGAGGAAAAGAACAAATCAGAAAGCTCAGTGGCAGCAGGGATGAAAGCTCACAGGAACAGTTAGAAAGCTTCTTCTAGAGGTGGGAGAGTACCTGCCCTGTCCGTGCTGCAGTGCATCTGCCTTATCAGATGCTGCAGGAGAATGATGGATGTGCAGGACGATGTCTTGCTCACAAAATGGCTGCCCTGGCCCTGCTCCCCTCCCACGTTTCCTGGCAAGAGCTCGCAATGCCAAAATAGTTCATGCTTTCAAAAGTACTTCCCGATAAATAACAATAAAAAACCCCACTACCCAACGCTGGCAGCCGAATTACATAATGAGCAGGAGGGAGAGAGAAACACGGGTGGAAAAAGTGCAGAGGGTCTGTGCCAAAACCAATGGCAGAAGTGGGCATTGCAGAACCCCCCCCTGCAGCTCTGAGGAAACCTCTGGCCCAAGGAGGGCTGTCAGCAAAGTGTTACAGAGCCAGCCTGTGGGGGGGGGGGGGGTAATGGAAGGCAAGGAAGGGGGTGTCCCTGTCTATCCAGCTTGCAGGAGATGCAGGGGGCTCCTGTTCTAGGGTAAAAGCAGAGCATTTCTTCCCTTCCCAGTGGTGCCAACCCATGGACTGTTTTAGGGAATAGGTCAGGTACACTGCTTATGAATGGGATGGGTGAATCGCTGATCAAATTTTGCAAAAAGGAGAAAAAAATCCATCTGTTTATTATGTTTTAATTCTAAGGAGCAGCTGGCAATTCAAGCAGTGCTTTCTCTGTTGACAGTTCTTAACTTTTCTAAGATTTGAGCCATCGCAGGATGTCGTGCTAGAGCTGCTTCCAGTCCTGCTCCACACTGTTTCAGCATTCCTGAACCTTTGAAAGCAGTCCAATAGAAAGAACGCTTGTGAATTCCAGCTTTTCCACGTGGCTCTTGAGGGCTTGTAAAGGTAAAGCAAGCATGAGGCTTTGCTGTTGGAATCACCAGATAAAGCACACTGCAGACACTATGGAAGCTTTCACACGAGTCCTTTACAGGATAACACGTCCCTGTGTTCTGCAGAGACAAACCCTGCATCCACCACCCGTGGCCAGGACAGGTCAGCAATACTGCACTGTAGCTGAGCTCTCTCGTTTGCACCCTGTACAAGATGTGTTGCTGCAGGACAAGCACAGAAACTGCTCTCGCCGTGCTGTAGGTACAGCCCTGTAGCACTCTGCAGGCATTTCCTAAGCTTTGATTTTCCTGAAGCTTCTGGCTGGTGGTTTTCCTGATCTCTTCTTGCTGGGCTGTCTTGCAGCCTTAGCCTTGGCAGCGTTGGCTCCTCTGGCTCTCCAACCGGGGCAGTTTCGAAAAGTGGTGGAAAACTTCACCTTCTGCCCCTTGGCTTCTGCGGGGGATGCACAGGTGGCCCCAGTGCGCAAGTTGAGTTTCTCAGTCCACCTGGAAATGAAGCAGAAGATCAGAAGAGGGGTGAAAGATGAGGCAGAACTGCGTGAGTGTGGGCGTGAATTGCTGCTAAACCTCTTGCTCAGGGCCCCACTTGCGTACGCTTGGAGTATCTGCTCATCCCAGTGCATCAGTGCTCTCCTTTTTTGCACACAGATGTGTCTCAGTGGGACTAGACCTGCATGCTGGACCCATGTCACCAGTTGGACAGCTCCGGTGTCCCCCCTGTGCAGCACTCACTTGTACAAGGGCAACAGCCGGCAGTCGCAGTGGAAAGGCACGTCCCTCAGATTGAGGATTTCCAGCCCTGTGAAGTTGCTCATGGCAGGAAGGTTGCTCATTTTGTTGCTGTCCAGGTGCAGGCTTTTGATCTTGGCTCCGAGGCCAGCAAAGGCTTGGGGGGAAATCTGCAAGGAAACTAAAGTGAGTTGAGTGGAGCAAATTCTGTTTTACTGCCAGTCAGGGCAGCTGAGAGCCTGTCCTGAATTTGGAGCACCTGTGGAAGAGTAGTTCTAGTTAGCAGTGCTCGTGGGTCACATCCTGGAACTTGCCAGACCCTACTCAGTCTTTTGGGGGAAGAAAATGATGTTCATCATAGACCATGCACCTCCTAACAGTGCTCTATACAAGGCTGGTGTTAACACCAAATTCTTCAGGAGCAGAAATTCAGGATAATAGCAGACGAGTCCTACAGGAAGGGTCATCACATGAGGAAAAATAGGGATGGAGAGAAGAATGGGTTGAAGAAGGGCTACGGGAATGATCTGTACCCTGCTGCCATTTGCTGTCTTTAAAGAACAGGGAGAGATGCTGCCCCATATCAACTGGAGATGACAAGCAAGACACTGCTTCATCCCAGCACAAGGAAGTTTCTCCTCCTGGCTGAGCTGTGGAGCACCTCCCAAAGCTCCTGGACCTCAGGGACTCAAGGTGCAGAAGTCCCTACAGAGGCCTGTCCCCCGGTCACCCTCACCTGCTCCAGCCCCATGTTGTCCAGGTAGAGGTGCTGCAGGCTGCCAGCCACTGGCAAGAAGGCACCATCTCTGATGTGCTTGATGGGATTTCGGGACAGCTTCAGCTCGCTCAGGGCAGGCAGGCGCTGCAGGGAGGCTGTGGGCACTTCCTCCAAGGAGTTCCTCTCCAGGTGCAGCTTCTCCAGCATTGTGGTGGCAGCCAGGGCAGCGGGGCCGATGCTCCTGAGGGCGTTCCCAGCCAGGCTGAGCCAGCGCAGCCCCCCCAACCCAGCCAGGTCTCCCTTGGCCAGCTCCCCAATGGCATTGTGCTGAAGGTGGAGGGAGAAGAGGTTGGGCAGGAGCTGGAAGGCGCCCGGAGGCACCTGCGTGAAGGCATTGTGATCCAGGTGCAGGTAAGCGAGCCGTGGGGCCCCCTCAAAGGCAGCCGGCACCAAGGTGCTGAGGCGGTTGTCAGAGAGGTAGAGGTAGACCAAGTTGGGCAGCCCCTGCAGCCCCCCAGGGCGCAGCTCCGTGATGCCACAGCTCTGCAGGTGGAGGGACACCAGTGCCTTCAGGCCCAGGAAGGCACCCGCAGGCACCACCCCCAGGGCATTTTGGCGTAGGTCGAGGAGCTGTGTGTCCGCAGGGAAGCCACGAGGGATCTCCCGCAGGCCTCTGTTCTCACAGTTTGCATGGTGGAATTCAGGGGAGCAGGTGCAGCCCTTGGGGCACGGCCCGCCCGTGGTTCCCCGGGTCTGCATTGAAGGTGTGGGATTGGGGGCGGGCACCTGGAACTGCCCACATTTCATTTCAGGGGGCCGCAGGGAGTCAAGGGACCGGCCCTGGAGGGCCGGGGGTGCCACGCACAGCCCCTCTGCCTGCACTCTCGCCCGCCCCGTCCAGCGGTGGAAGGGGAGCAGGAGGCAGGAGCAGAGCAGGGGGTTTCCCTGCAGGCCGATCCTCACCAGCCGCCCGGCCCCCACCAAGGCGGGCAGCCCCTGCAGCTGGTTGTGGGCTAAATCCAGCGTCCGCAGCAGGGGGCTGCGGGAGAAGGCATCAGGTGCCACGTCCTGCAGGGCAGCGTGCTCCAAGGAGAGGTGCTGGAGGGAGGCCATGGCCACGGCTTCCTCGGCCAGGTAGGTGATGGGGTTGTGGCCCAGCTCCAGCCGCGTGGCCTCGCTCAGCCGTGCCAGAGCCTCACTGGGCAGTGCCTGCAGCTCGTTGTGGTCCAGGCTCAGCCTGCGCAGGGCAGGCAGGGCTGTGAAGGCCTCGCTGCTCAGCACGTGGAGGGCATTGTGGGATAGCCGGAGCCACCTGAGACTCTGCAGGCCCTGAAAGACCATGTCTGGGAGGTAGACCAAGGCATTCTCCCTCAGATCGAGGAGGGTGAGGGACGCCAGGCAGCTGAAAGCGCCCGGCTGCATTTCCTCGAGCTGGTTCTGACGCAGGATGAGCTGCTGGAGGGAGGACAGCCCATCCAAGGCCTCCTGGTAGAGGACAGCGATGCTGTTGGAGGCCAGGTTGAGGTGGAGCAGCCTCCCCAGCCCCCGGAAGGCCCCTTCCTCCACCCTCTCCAGCTGGCAGTCGCGCAGATCCAAGCGCGTGAGGTACGGCGTGCTGAGGAAGGCTCCGGCCGTGACCACCTTGAAGCTGTTGCCCCTCAGGTCCAGCTGCTTAGTGAGCTGCGGGTCACACAGAGTGCTGTGTCACCACATGGCTGCCGCCCTGCCCCACCCATCCCTTCCTCACCCACCTCCGGGATGGTGTCAGGTACGGCTGTCAGGTTTCGGTTGAGGCACAGGACGTGGGCACGGAGGTTGTCACAGATGCAGACTGCAGGGCAGCGGGCTGCAGCCGTCCCTCCTGGTGCCAGAGCCAGCACCACTGCCAGCAGGAGCAGCCCCATGCTGGGGGCACCTGTGGCAAGGGAGAGGCAGCGGCGAGAGATAGCAGCAGTGCTTGTCTCATCCCACGCAGCATCACAAAGCCCCGACTTTGAGCAGCCGTCCCGAGCTGCCACGCTACACCCACAGCTCTGCTCTGCTCTGTTCAGCGGCAGCAGGGAGCGGGTTGGTTTTGGCCAGGCATCAGTGAGCCCCAGTTGGGGGTACCGGAGAGGCACAAGGCCTAGAGGGGGGGGTAGGGGCTCCCACCACCTCTGTGCAATGTGTGCTGACCGGGCTCAAACACCTGGGAGCCGCTGTGCTGTCCATCCTCTCACCCCGGCTCTGCCTGCCTCGCCCTCACCCCTCGCGCTGGGGTCACATCCCTCCGCCGACACAGCAGCCCCAGCAGTGGTGCTGCACACCCGCGACCACCCCCCCCCTCTTTCCCTCACACCTTTTAGGGTTCACGCAGAGGGTTTTCCAGGTCCTCGAGAGACGGCGAGGAAGGAGGGGGAAGCTGCTGCGTCCTGCGGCCTCCCAGCTCCTGCTGACAACCCCTCCCCTCGTGCCTGCGCCGGTATTCGCAGGAGCGAGAGCTGAATGGGACCCGTTGTGTCTCCTTCCCAGCAGCGCTGGCTGGAAGGAGCCGGGAAGGGGGGAGGAGGAAGAGGGCTCAGGCATCACCTTGTCACCTCACAGTGCTGGTGCTCTGGGCAGCCGGAGGCAGCACGGTGGGAAGGCGGCTACTTTTCTCCCTCGGCATCCATTAAGGATGCTTTATATTTCCTTTAAAGCAAAACGTTTTATGTTCCCCTCCTCTCTCTCATTACGGCTGCTGTCACTCACCACTCCCAGACTCCCTCAGGATCGCTGCATGCAGCCAGAGCTTATCTTCCCCTCTGCCACACTCCTGAAGTTTATATCAAATAGAGTGGTGCCTTCAGGCCGAGTTTGAGTAACAGCCTCCATTCTGTTCATTTTACTGACCTGGATGCAGTTTTGGCTTCAGGATGGTTAGGAAATAGCCCTTGCTCTTAGCCTTCAGGTAACCTTTTCCAGAGCTATGGTTACTCTGGAAAACCATCCAGTGTTTTTCAGTGCTGCCTGCCTGAAGGTGCCCCCATTCTCCCAGTTGTGGGCACCACCAACAGGGCCACAGGGTGGAAGAATTCAAGCAGAGAACGCGTGCACATAGAGCTCAAGCATACCACTTTATTTCCTTTCCTGTAAGCACTGCCTGCAAACCCTGCAAGCAAACAGCAGCAGCTCCTGCATTTAGGACAAGCACTGGGGCACATGCTGCCCCTTACAGTTACTTAATCCACACCCATCTCAGTGCCACAGATAAGGGCCAGGAAAGGATGAACAGTTTCCTTCAACTACAAGCAGAGAGGGAAGGACGAGCATCAGGTGAGGGGAATTACTTCTGATTACCCCAAGGAGAGGCGCTGATTCTCAGAAGCCCAAAAGACAAGTGCAGGCAGTTGCCACCAGCACCCAGGCAGGTGAACCATCCTATGTGAAGAGTTAGGGGCAGCTCCTGCTACTCCTTCCATGCAAGAACAAGAGCTGCCCTACCCGAGGAACATCACTGCTGCCCCATTTCTGTGCTCTTACCCGTGCTCAGCTTTCAAATGTGTGCACAGCCCCACTCTTCCAAAGTTAATACAGAAAGGAAAAAGGGAACACACTTCACGTAGACTTCATGGATTGTATTCATTTTCAGACCAAGCCTATTGAGCTAAGAAGAGGAAGGAAAAGGAAGGGAAAAGGGAAACTACGCAAGTGAGAAAAAAAGATGACAATGAAAATACACTTGCTCCCTTAAACAATGGCCACCGGGGTCAGCCACGCGACACAGACACTCCAAGCCACAGTAGCAGGGGAGCAGTATCCTAAAATACACATTGGCCACACAGTGCCTTTGAGAAACAGACTCGAAAGAGGAATCAATGGGGAGCAGACCCTGCCCCTCCGACCCAGCAGCAGCTGGGAGGGGGCACATCAAGCACTCCCCTGGCTTGAGAAGCAGCAGAGCTGCCCTCCTGCACAGTCTAATAAAATAAAACAGACAACAGGGGTTGATCCTGATGAGAGCGCTTCCAAGCTCTGCATTCATCGAGGCACACCTTGCCAGTGCTACCGAAGTGGAGAGGGACCCTTCGATTCATGCTGAGCTCAGGGCGTAGGCAGCGGCCCTGCAGATCAGGGAGCCACTTCATGAAGAGCAGATTAAAAAAAAAAAAAATCAGCAGGATTTGTCCGAGTTTATGGAAACAAAAAGGAAGGACAGACCTCCAACAGGGGAAAAAGCAAACAAAGAAGAGCATGATGTCCGCGTGGGCTCCAGGATCTGCTCCTGTCGTGCAGCTCCGAGTTCTCTGCTGAGGACAGTCCTACAGGGAAGGGAAGGGCACATCTCTGCCTCTCACAGCTGGTGGAGGGTCTGCAAAAGCATGTGGCGGGCAAAGGAACAGGAGTCAAGAGCGCGGTTCGGTCTGCAGAAAGAAGAGAATTATTTACAATAGCGAAGCTTAAAAATGGCATCGTATCGGATTGTAAGTGCCCAAATAAACACGATCTCAAACACACAGGGCCTGCGTGCCCAGCAGCACACACATCTTTTCCCATCAGTTCTCTCCCCGATCTCTGCTTCCCATTCAGAGCATGCTGCAGGCTGCTCTCTCTCCTGTTACGGAGTTTGAGTCGTGGAGACAGCTGCCAAGAATCAGAACATTTATTAGCAGAGGTACAAAGATGGGCAGCAGACCGCTGCTCCCTGCACCTCATTTTTGGGAGCAGGGAATAGGTGTGAAGACAATCCCCCTTTCCTCCCTGCAATGGGATTTTCCGTACAGATTGTGTTTAGGACACCCAAAATGCTTCAGAGAAGCCTGCTTATGCTCACATCTTACCAACTTCAGTCCTCAGGATTTTTAGGTCTACAAAAAGCAGTAGTGTAACCTCTTGCCTCCCTGCCCCTGGAGCCTAAGGGCATCTGCTGGCTTCAGAAATAGCACACAGTGCTGAGGTTCCCATGCACAGGACACACTGCACCTTGTAACTCAACGAGGGAACTGCAGTCTCACCAGGGACAATGAGGATTAAATCACTGCAGCACTTGCCCACATCTCCCAGTGATGCACACCTCTACTTCCACAGCCTAACTGTTCTCTAAGCTTCTAACCGCCTGTATACATCCACTAGGAAAATCTCATCAAAGAATTTTAATCCAATGTCTTCTACTGTGTTGAGAATGGAAATCACTAGTTTTACTCCTCTTGCATGCCAGGACAGCAAAATGACCTTTAATATGTGATAGCGGTGAGGTCTGCTCAAAGTGGGAGAAGGGAGAGCTTCATCTCCAGATTTCCAGTACAATAAGAGCAATAGCTGCAGAGGATCCTTTGGTACAGAGCTTCGTGTGTGCTGTGGTTTAACTGAACCATATCCTGGCGAAGAGTTAACTGCTTTTAGACCCACAAAAGCCATTTAACGTTCCACATATTCAGGAACATTTGCAGTTTATCTTCAGACTGTCTCAGTGAGGTATTCATTGGATCGCAGACTGGTTGGGTTGGAAGGGAGCTCAGAGCCCACCCGGTCCCACCCCGTGCCGTGGGCAGGGCTGCCACCCAGCAGCTCAGGCTGCCCAGGGCCACATCCAGCCTGGCCTTGGACCTCCAGGGATTTCAGTCATCATGTTTGGAAGACCTAACCCTGTTTGTACGGAGCAAGTTGACTGTATGTAGGCAGCACCCCGTTTCTGGGAGCACAGACACTGAGAGCTGCTGCTGATCACAGCCAAACCCACTCATCCTCCACCCCCTCCTCTTACACTGCGGAGCTTCCTCCTTGCCGTGGAATTAAATTGCCTGTTGCTCTGTGGTGGACAGTTGAAGAAGAGCAGCTATGTGATCCAGTCCAACAGCAAAGAGCTGCAAAAATAAAATTAGACTCTCCCTAAAAACCACCACAGCTTCTGGAAAGCCTCAAGAGGACAGGCAGACATCCACGGAAAGGCTCGTGCAGAAGCACGGGTGGATTCACAGCACCCTCTTGTGCCCAGAAAAGAAAATAAGGACAGAGAGGCCTCTGCCTCAAATAAGCAAGTGAGCAAGATATAGAGGGTATTCATCCTTAACTTTAGGATAGCTATTTAGTGAATTCAAACAGAGCAGTTTACATGTAAGCTATTAACTCTCAGTTTCACAGCTCATGGAGAAGATGGCACGATGAGTACCGTACTCACTTTGTGACAAAAGCCGAGAGAACTGGGGCCAGGGATTTAGGGAAATAATCCTGCTGGACCATATGGTTCAAAGTCATAAGAATACCATGGAGGCTCGGGACAGCTTTGATCTTCTCTTCACTCTGAGAAAAGGACGAGATAGAAAATCAAGCATCAGACAGTCTCTATTTAATTCACTGTAGATGACCATGGCAATGAACTCCCTGCAGAACGAAGTACTCTCATACACTGTAGTAAAGAATACTGTTCACTATAAGCATAATGTTCCTCAAGACCAAGGTGGCCAACCCTACAGCCTCCCAGCACCAACACCTGAAATGTCACCACACAGAGTATTTTAGTACGTATCAATTAAATATCAGTCACTGATTGCATCAGCAGAGGGGAAAAGGAAGTAGTGAATGTGCAACAGTCAAATCTCAGAGGCTGTGTCAAAGCATCCTCGTGCAGAATTCTACTTGATTTTCTCAAGAGCCGAGTTGCCTTAATTACATGGATTTTCTCTTGCTTTACTCCGTAGCTCACTCCTATACCGCCTCCAGCCCTCAGTCAAGATGCCTCCAGAACCTGACACAGTATTTCCAGAACTGGTCTCAAATTCATCAAGAAGGTAAAGTTACTGTCATTCCTCTTCCTGCTTATGCAACGCGTTCGTTCTTCTTGCTCCTCCAAGGCGCTGACCTACATGCCCCAACTTCTACATCATTTTCATTTAGTTTTCCACTGCCATCCTACTCATCTTTCCATTCCACAGGCAGGACATAGACCGGCATTTCTGGGTACAACCTCATATTTCACGGTGCTAAGGAAACCTAATTCATCAGCAGCCCTTCACAGGTGGCAACAACTGGTTGGCCGATCCTTGAGGCCGTTATCATCCGTACAACTTTCTGCCATAATTCTTCCGGAGCACAACTCTGTGCTTTGCCTCTGACATCTGTTATTTTCTGTATGGGATAAGAAGTAGGTGGCAGTGCCCAAACAAGCATCCTGCACAGCAGAAAGCCATCCTGGGTTCTGTAAACCCTTGAAGCGGCATACTCAGTTTTGGTCCCATTTTCAATCTACACAGGGACAGGCTAAATGAATTTTTAAGGACATTCAGATGTGAGCAGCATGTTGACAGCCTCCCGTCCCGTGAACTAGATATTAGCAGAAGGAGATTTATATACTTAAGAGCAGGCCACTAGAATATAGACATACTGCAGCGTAGAATCATCTTGGTGCAAGCTTCCATCTTCAGTTTCTAAGTCTTGAGAAAAACTGACCCCTGTAGCCCTAGTAGGCAAAAATGCTTCAGCCTGCAGAGCCTCTCCCTGAGGTATCTCACTGAAGGAACACTACGGGTACCCTGGAGCAGTTTGCAGGCTTCCTACTGATCTCCCAAAGAGAATCCAGGGTGAAGTTAATGCTACTGTTCAAACATGAGAAGTTGGATCTTTGTTTGAGACGTGCTACTAAAAGGTGCCCTAAAGGACCACAGTTAATAATACTACAAATCAGACTCCTGGACATAGGGTTTTTTTGGTTTATTATTATATATATATTTTTAAATGGGCATCTGTAAGGATCTGTAGTCCAGCAGCAGGACCCTCCCTGCCTTTAGGGGATGACTGAGAATGGAGAGCACATTGAATGGGAGAGGTCCAAATTGCTGACACCACCTTCATCCTAACACAGTCCTGCAATTTTTGCCGGTCCTGCGGACTTCTATTGTCCCTGGGCATCAGGCATGCACAGGCACCCAACTGTTTCCATGGCAACATAATTACCCCAAACCCAACCAGACTGGTTTTCAACAGCCTAAGCAGACCATAACTTAACTCTTTCCTGTTTTCTCACCTTAAGTAGCCCCATGTGGATCAAGAGTCTTGTGATGAACGCATCTGAATTAAACGTGGCAGAAGAGAAGGCTTTTTTCATCAAGGCATCTAAAAAAGAAACGCATCACATTAAACAACACAGAAAGGGACCCTGGAAAAGATTGTAAGATTGTGACCGATCATACCAGTCATCTGTTGAAAGAATCTGAGAGGTAATCTGCCTTAAGACCCTGTCTGTCTCCCCAGGAATTAGGCAGAACCTCTAAAACCAAGACGGAGAAGATTCAGTCCTTAAGTATAAGGCCTGAGACCAGGGTTTAACGAGGGACTTCATCATTAACTCATTGGTGCTTTTCTGGAAGAAAAACAATCACTAGATACTATTTTTCCCTAAGAAGCAGGGGTAGCCAGGAAGAGCTATCATGGAAGCATAAGTTCTCCTTTGCTGAGAACAAGGCTTTACTTCCACTCCACACAACAGCTGTGCACCACTTGGTGCTTTGTAATCTGGGGTTTCCTGCTGCCAGAGTCAAACCAAACGAACAGCCCAGCCCACGGGGGCCTTCCTTTGCACTGCACTGCATTATTAAGTGAAGAGAGGTCCAGTCACCTGTTGTTTCATGCACTGCTGTTTTTACTGGGGCTTCATCTTTGAAGACTGAAGATATCCTTAAGAGAGCTGTAACTACCTTCTCTACATCAGAGGTATCTGTCTGAAAAGCAAGGAAAAAAGAATAAGTTAACAGGCAGCCTAATAGAGAAGATGGATCCCTGCAACAGGCAGCAAGATTACAACCTCCAGGTGGCTAAGGTCAGTTTTGCCTTGGCCACACTAGGAGACATAAGCAACACCATGAAATAAAGTTACTCTGTGTAAAACCTAGGGTGCCAATGGAAGTATTAAATGCACCATCTGCTTTCATGAGGTCCCTCAGGACCACTAGAGAGAAGAAGTGGGACTGAGACTGGAGACAAAGTTACCACTTCTGGGGATTAAATGATCCTGTGAGAGTGCCAAGCGCAGCAAATCACAGGCTCACCTACCTGCTGAGCTATCAGCACAGAACACTTCGGCCCGAGCCGCAGCAGCTTCTCTGGGGATGGGAAAGCAAGGAACGTGGCGACATCCACAGGAGGAGATGGCACTGGAGTTGAATCCTGAAACAGGCAGAATCCACCTCAAGTTTACTCTTAAAAGCAAATAAATTGGTACAGCAAAGGCATATCAGGTCAGAATGTGTTCTACGTGAAAACTATTTAAGGCTGGAGTGAGGCTAGAATTGAAACAAACACAGCATGCTACATGACTGCATGGCAGTGCACATGGAAGGTTCTTTCCATACATCTGAAGATGGGGAGACTTTTTCTACCCACATCTGTCACAATGGCTGTTCAGCCTTTAGCATGCACGTGTGTGCACGTGCCCCCTTTAACAAAACAGTCACCCATTTTCTTTATCTCCTGCATGTTATCTCCCTGCCTGTTTCCACAGAGCCAATCCACACAGGAATGTGAACTCCTGCCAGCACTTCAAATTCACTCTAGATCTTGTTTCCTCCTTAGCATTTCTCCAGTAGGGAAACTCATCCTAAAGTAAACTTACCTGTGAACCAATTATCTTCTTAGGAGTCATTGATTCCTTTTCTCCCTGTCCTCTTTCCTTCAGCTGTTGTTGTTCCTCCTCCTCCTCCTCCTCTTCATCCTCCTCCTCTTCCTCTTCTTCCTCTTCCTCTTCCTCCTCCTCCTCCTCTTCTTCATCTTCTTCTTCCCCTTCATCATCACTAATGTTTGAGAGTTCACATATTACTTTAATTACATACTTGCAATTCCTATACACTGGTATTCAATTTTTCTTTTCCAAGAACAAAATAGCAGCCTCTCATTAAGACTCAGTGCAAGAAGTACACCTCCACCTGCAACACATTACGAAACCTGCCTACCTCAATGATCCCAGCACAGCTGCCATACTGAAACCTTCAAGGATCTCCTGTAGTTGCTCACATCCCTCTTCTCCCAGACAGTTACCTAGATTCAGGGGAAAAGCGGGCAGATTTAAAAGATGCACACAAGCTTGTTCTTGGGAATGCTGTTACAGACTCTTAACTATACCTGCTGAAGTTAAAAAAAAAAAAAAGTAATATCAATTACTTCTACATCAAGCCTCCAGACTTCAGTTATCAGAATCAAACAGCTGGTTAATAGATTCCAGAAGCATTACACACCATTTGGAGACAAGACAAAGCCTCAGCTACTCAGAATGGCTTGGAGAAACTTCCTGCGAGTTCTGTAAACAGCTGTTAGTCCTGGCAGTTCTGAAATGCAGGCTCAGGATACAGAGGGCAAAAGTCTACACAGGTCAAAGTCTCCTGCTCTTCTGTAGAGATCTGCACAGAGGATTTTACTCACAGTTTTGAAGTATCTAAGAGCACGCTGAACCATTTTAAAAAGTCTTACTGCAAACAGCTACAGGTATCATTCCAATCTTCCTACCTTATGGGATGGACTGAAACCGCCGAACTAGCAACTGGCTGAGTTCATGGCTTCAGACTGCTTTCAGGATCTAACCACTTCCTGCCCCAGCGTCACTCAAGTTCAGCTACTCCCACATAACCATTTTTTAAATGCTAGAAACTGCAGTACTGCAGTCTCTCTTCCTAGCAGTTTCCAGTTGGGATCAGAATAGATGTGTTTTTACCTAGCAAGTTACTTACCATTGAGATCCAGCTTCTCCAGCTCCCCCTTATCTTCAATAGCTTCAGCTACGGACAGAGCGGCATCTCGTTTGATCTCACAGAAGGACAAATTCAGTTCCTAAGAAGAAAAAAAACACCATTTACCTAATGCCCATAATATCCATCACCCCCATAAGCTTCACATGCCCACAAACTTTCTAGAAAGATTCTCATTTGAAGGGGCTCTTAGCAAAACCAGATTTTTAATTGGAAATAAAGTGACATTACTTCATTTGAAAGAAGCATTTTGAAACATACCATCAATTGAAGGCAACCACTGAAGTGAAAAAACCACAAAGACCACTCTGTTATGGCTGCTCACCTAAAAGGCAGCATCTGTTTCAGCCCTTGGCAATCAGCTGGCTGGAGATCCTCACCTACTCAAGAGGCACCTCTTACAGAACCAACGGGAGGAATTCTGGAACCACTTAGAGGAATAAAGGAGCATTAGCTCCTTAATTTCCTCTCTGCAGCAGAAGATAAGCTGCTCTGGGATTCAGCAGCAGGTCCAGTCTGCTCAGGTAGCAGGGACAGCCCTGTTGTGTTACCTCCTCCTAAAACCTTCAACTTTTGCTTCTAAGCACACTGTACACCAGCAGAGCCCTGCTGACAGGCACGTGACTGGGTCAGAACTCACACACCAAGTCTGACTGAGGAACAGTAGCAGCTAAACTGAATGAACTACATATCTGCGTTTATATTTCAAGTCAAAGCCTTCTGAAGACAAACTACACCATCCCCCCACCGCTCCACATCACGTTCTGTCAATCCTTTCCCAAGATGAGAGTTAATATTAACAGTTAAAGGGAAGTTACTCTTGAGCACAGTGAATCAGCTACTATTGCTTCATACTTCCCCAGCCACTTCTGACCAATCAGACTGCTGGTTCACTTTCACATGGAATATTCTCAGCTGGATGTGGTGATGCCACTAATCTACAACTCATCAGTTTCAGTTGTGGGTACAGAGCTGCACTGAGGTGAAAGCCACCTTGAAGTAATCAGTAGGAGAATGGACGTGAGATCAGGAAACAGAAAATTAATTTTCAAAAGAGACTCAAAAGCTGAACAGCAGAAGGCAATACCTTTAATTTATGAAGTCCTTCTTTCAGAGCATCAGCGATAGCAAGAGCACCCTTGGAACGCACCAGGCAGTCTCCAAAGTTGATCACTTCGATCTGCCGAAGCGCCTTCAGAGTCTGCGGGATAACACAAAGTTGAAAGTTCAGACATACAAGTCAAATGCAATGCCACTTCTGGAAGGCCATCCTTCCCACTTCACTGCGGCTGCACCAACTGTCTCTCTCCAATTAATAGGAGGGTCTTTCACACCAACCCACATGCTGATGCTAGCTACCAACATTTGAAGGGTTTGAAAGGCAGAAGACAAATCAACTGCTTGTGACAGCTCACCTCTGCCATGGCCACAGCTCCTTTCTCTGTGAAGGTGTTGTCATTCAAATTTATAACCTTAAGCAGTGAATTGATAGCAAAGGCTTGGGCCAGCGCTGTGATGCCAGGATGGTTGATTCCATTCTGCGGCATATGGACCTCTTCCAGAGTCCCAATGATCTGTGAAAGATGAAAAAAAGGCTGTTAGAAGACACGCTGCAACTTCAGAATACAGGGCTCCACTCTTTAGGATTTGCTCAAAATTGGTTTCTTGCAACTCAGAAGTCCATTAGCTCTTCTACACAGAATTACTTAGCAGGAATTATATCACAAATCTGAGTGAAATTTAGGGCTTGGGGCAAGCATCCAATTAATACAAAGCCCTGATTCCAAAACTTACGGGTAGCTTCCTGCTAGAATGCCTGTTCTACATACCTTAAAACAAGAGTTCTGTATTTGTGGTTAAACAGCCCTCAAACAAACCAAGAAAAAGAATCACTAGTGATTATATTTTTGTCATTAAGATCTACAAATTCCCTTAAGCAGATGCATAAGACTAGATGATCTCTACAGGCCCCTTCCAACACCTACAATTCTGTGATTCATAAGAAATCAGAATGAACTCCCGTTCCAGTCTAACCCAGCAGGCAGCTCTGCACCACACAGCTGTTTGCTCACCCTCCCTCCTAATGGAATCAGAAAGTACTGAAAACAAAATGGAACTCGTGGGTTGAGATAAAAGCTATTTACTAAGTCAGAAGAGAAGAAAAATGTTAGCTGCAATGCAATCACTCAGTACCACCCACCAGCACCCAGCTAACACCACAACTGCCCCCCCAAAGAGAGCCCACTAACAATGCAAGGTCTCACGTGCGTATCATAAAACACAGTAAGGAATCCCAACTTTCACAGAATCATTGGGCCTCAGTTCCTCTTGAATCACCTTGTTACATGCCTCTCAAGTCTTATTTGGCCAGAATTACCAGTTGATCAAAAATCACATCCAAAAGACCTCTACGAAAAGAGCAACTTAAGCTGCAAAATCATAATTAACACGCTTTACAATATGCATTATAGCTCAGGAGATATTTTTAGCAGCATTTGAAGAACATAAAAAGATGTAGGTGGCACCAAACACAGGGACTTCTCTTCCTCCAACAAAAGTGAAAGCTGATCAGTGACAGCTAGAGAAAGCTGAGCTCTCACAGAATGATGCTGGCAAAAATAGTAGGTTGCTTCTGCCAGCTGACTTAACAACTAGGCAAAGAAATAACTAGTAGCTAATCCCTTGCTCCACCTACCCCCGTACCAGATAACATCAGCACAAAGGGAGGAAAAGGAATAGGACCAACAATTTACTAAAGGAGATACCTATCTCTCCCTCAGGTAACTACCTGAGGCAGCTACTAGATACTTGCTTGGAAACTTAGGTCATAGAAACATTCAGTCATCCATTCTAATCACAACTGTTGAGACTGCTGAAGACTGCAGTCTCTGCAGCAAAGAGTCATTGTGTCAAGTGACTTGACAGCCAGACACTGCCTCCATGTCATGGCAAGCCCCATGTGTTTTATCTCTAACATTAGCACTTAAGTACACCTTGCTCCCACTTGCTGTCGAGATCTGGTTCAATACTTACTCCAAAGGCTTCAGCCAGGGCAGTGGCACCATCATTCTCCAGACGATTTCTTCCAGCCACAAATATTTTCAAAGCAAGAGGCTTGCCCTGGGCACTTGATTTCCTGTGACACTCTTTCAGGGCAGCAGCCAATATCTAGAGGAAGCAGAAGTAGTTTATACTACCTCACCATTTCATTGTGAAAGGACCCAAACGTTTTGGTATACCCAACTCTCAAGCAACAGTACTTCAGACACCGCCAAACACATGAAGGAAGGGATCAACACAGAGACAGACTGGAGAAGTGGGACAGGCAGATTCTCATGGAGATCAAAGGAAAAATACCAAATCCTGCTCCAGGGGAGGAATAGCCCTGTGCAGAAGTAAATGCTGGGTGCCAAATGATGGCAAAACAGCTCGGTGAAGAAAAAAAACAGCAACTGGGAATCCTGATGGCTGGGAAGTGGACCACGAAGCAGCAACAAGCACTCATAGCCAAGAAAGCCTACTGGGTTGCCATGGGAGAAGGTGGCGTAAAGAAGGCAGTGCCAGACAAACACGTATAGACTGATGCAGAGAAAATTACATTTAAAAACACACATACTAAAAAAACAAAACAAAACAAAAACCCAAGCACTTCTTACTGTGAGGGTTGTCAAACACTGGGATGGATTAGACCGTGAAGTCTCCATCCCTTGAGACACTGCAATCCTGACTAGATACAGCCCTGAGCAACCTGGTCTGGTTGCTCCGAGCAGGAAAGCTGGTCTAGATGATCACCAAAGATCCTTTCCAACCCCAACCACTCAGTGATTCCGTGTAGGGAAGTCGGAAACCAAGTCCTGGCTCTGACCTCATTCCCAATGAGGCGACCACCTTTACCTTGCCACCACCAATGCCCATGCCACAGTTATTGAGCTTCAGCTCCTGCAGGGTGTAACACGCAGGGCTCTTCAGCAGTGCCTCAAAGCCACGCACACCGTCTGGACCAAAGGCGTTGTCACTCAGGTCCAGCTCCACCAGCTGGGCTCCAGCAGTGATGAGCGCATCCCCCAAAGAGATCTGCAAGGAAACAGGTGACAGGGGTGAGGGGAAGGAGTGGACTGACTGTTACTGACAGCAGCGCTGCAGTGGTGAGACAGCGATGCTGCAAAAATATTCCATGTTGAAGATGTTCTGCAAAGTTACACGGAGAAATATTAACGTCACAGCTAAAGCCAGAACAGGAGTTATGCAAATTAAGCTAAAGATATCTGCAAGGAAGTTACCAAGAACTACCCCTTTAGGTCAAATGTACATTTTTCAAATTGAGTTCCCTCTCTTCACTGTTCAAAGAAATATTTTGTTCATTCCTTCAAGCATAACGTGTTCTTGCTCACAGAGCTTAAGGCTGTGAGGGAGAGCCCTGTAATGACACTGGGAGACAAAAGCCATATGCTTTTGTTTGGAAAGCTTAGTTCACAGAGAATGTCTGCCCAAGGAACAAACTTCTTCACTAATACAGAACTGCATTTGGCCTCTTATCAGCACTTCTCCAACTCATACAGAAGGAACTAAAAACACATTACTTATTCTGAGACAGTGTTAACAGTGCAGAGAAGAACCTCGCTCTATGCTAACAAAGTCTCAGAAATATACTCCCACAAAAAACATGACAGGTGAGAAAAGTTATATTAGTTGGAAGTCTCAGATCTAGTTTTTACTTACCAAAGCAGGAGGGATCTCAGACCTTAGCCTCCCAGTAAACATGTCACTCCAGTGACACCTCTAAAATAAGAAACGTGCAGACAGGAGCCATGAAAAATATTTAGGACACAGTTTTCAGAAATTTACACACACAAAACGCATTGCATTACTGTGGACAGCTTTATGTTGTCTGCTGCCCCTCAGACTTGCCATCTGACTGTGCTAAGGAACCGTGACAACTAATGCTACAACTGCTTTCATGGAAGGACATGAAGACACTGAAATGCATATTGTAAATAACAGCATACAAGAATTGCTGCTTGCATTCTTTTCTGATGAGAAAGTTACCAAAAGAAAAAATAGTAGGAAACTGAAGGATAGGACAGGAATGTATATTTTACTAAGGTATGGAGCTCAACAATCTGGACTGAGTTGAATAGCCACAAGTGGATGAATCAATGTTTCATAGTCCACTCTCGCAAAGAGCAGTGCCTCCAGCACCACAGCACCCTTCTAACAGGCTAGAAAAGTAGTAAGGAATTTTGGCCTGGACACAGAAAAACCTTCTGCTGCATTTCCTCCATCAACTCCTTCATTATTAGGGTATTGTATGAAAGATCCCTCCCAGAAGATCAAACCATTCTTCAGCTTTGCCATTAGAACCTCAGCTTTGGAACCACAGATCTTTGTCTACAGATGCTGACCCCACAGAAAGGCTCCTTCCTGCACAGCTTCCCAGCTGTAAGATTGGAAGCCTTTTGAACAGGAAGAGCTAGGAATGCAGAACGCGTTCCTCCCACTATCCTGAAGTCTCCAAGCTCTGCTGTCTTTTCATATGGTTGTTCTTAGCTTTGGGGCTAACTTGAGGCAAGCTGCAGCAAGAAGAGTGCAGAAAGGCCTTCAGTATTCCTACAAAACTTTTTCTACCCCCACCATCAACTCAAATGTCTCACCTTGAGCTCTGACTTCTTCTCCAAGGCTTTGGCAATAACCTTTGCTGCCTCCACACCCACTGTGTTGCCTTCCAGACGCAGTGCTTCCAGCCCATCAAACTCCTCAATTTGTTTGATCACTTCTTCAGCTGCAAAAAACATACAGCCTTGTTGGCCTCTTTAACCACCATCTTAGATACCACAACAACAGTAACACACTGAGGCAGAAGTATTCGCTAAACTCCACTTTTAGCAAGAACACCCAATAACACCACCTGAAAGAGTCCTCAAGTAGCAATGAGGAACACACCTACAGTGTCAGGTAAGTTTGACTCCTCTATCGTTCAGCACATAGCTTAGGAACGTGGGCATCAACAAAGACAAAAGGCCTAAAATACGATGGCAACTGGTGCCACATCAACAGGAAGGAGTTCCCACTCACTGGCAAAAGCAGATGCCTGTGCAGCAAACACGGCAGAGCAGAACAATTGTACTCTGGAATACTCCTATGTAGGGCAAAGGTGCAGGCTGCAGGCTCTCTCCTGCCGCTAACACTCCCAAACTCCAAACGCTTTCCTCAGATTTCAGTGGCTTTGCACCATTACGCTGCATACAAAAAGCATCACCACCTGAATCAGTACCAAAGGCACACAGCAAATCAGATGATAGCCCTAAAGAACACGCTCTCTTTTCATGCAGCAGAAACATTGATCTACACGTATACTTTCTCTTACCATCTTCAGCTGTGTTGAGTTTAAGGCTCTGGCCTTTGAAGCTCAACTGTCCGCCACCCACTTTGGTTTTGGCAAGGGACTCTGCAAGCTTGGCAATGTCTTCTGATGCCATTTTTCCTCCTTTCCCGATGTTAAGAGCTGTCAATTAAAAAAAAAAATGTCAACATCAAAAAGAAAAACTATAATATGTAAACTGCATTACTAATTATCCTTATAATCACTGACGCGCAGGTTTTATTTCCTGAGATACCTAATTGAGTTTTCAGTGTCACTACCGTTTTCCCCGCAGCTCACTTACAACTACCAGGCCAGATTAACATTTCAAAGCCAGCCAGACAGTGCTGATTCTTCCACTACAGAAGTGACTTGGGTTTTGATGAAGTTGTTACACTCCCTAAATAACCATTAGCTAAAGCCACCAAAAAAGACCACATTAGGATGCTAGTCCTGGGTGCAACACTTCCACAATTAAGATGCACTCCTCTCCCCCCTAGCTCCAGCCCTCAGTAATACATGCTGCCCTGTTGTTTTTTTTTTTTCCCTGTTCTCCAAACCCAGCCAGAACAAACACAACTGTTTCTCCTTTCAGCAACATCCCCAGTAGTGCCTAAGTCAGCGGAGTTCCAGAACCAGAGCTGCTGAAAAATCATGTGCGTGGTACGTAGCTGCTCTGAAAGCAAGGCCTCCTATTTATTTCCATGGAAGCTACAACAAATACAAATACAATAACACTATCTGACCGAGCGAATTCTCAGCTATAAAACATCATTTTTCAGCATAGGCACCACCATTAGCTGTGCATTTTCACCCGTGATAAGCTGGAGCCTACACGGCACGCTCATAACAATCTGCACCAGTGCAGATGATCCACTGTTTCACAGCCGCTATGACAGCACTGTTGTAACAAAAATGTTTCCCTCAGAGTCAGCCCAAACAGGGAAGTCAGGAGGTGCCAGAAGCGGACTATAAGGGAGGGTGATGTAGAACAGCCCAGCCAAGACAGGAAATGTGCTTGCTTTATGGTCTTCAAAGGGCCTGGCACCATGGCACCACAGGAGAAATGTTGCCTTCTCTGGCTTGACTCTGGAAGTTTAAGCCCGTATCTCAGACAGTGTCACAACGTAACTGTCAGAGAAGACGGTTTGTCTGAGTCCCAAGAAATGCAGGAGGGCCACCGCTACCTGTTTCTTTTCCGTAGGGACTGCCAACTTCCTAAGTGCAGCACACCAACTCCCAGCGCATCGCAGCGTGTCTTACTGCGCGCATCAGCCGCGCCACTTACCTACCCGAGGGCTCTTCCGCTGCCAGATCTCCCACGAGAAAACCTTCGGAAAAAACGTTCAGATTTCAGAGACACTCGTGGCAAAACACGAGCTGGAGACGCGCCTGCTGACAGCCCACGGTTACCCCCCCAGTCTCCCTCCCTTCGTGCTCCCGCCGCTCCCCTCGCGAGCGACGTCCCCACACGCCGGCGGCCCACAACGGTCGCGGGTGGGGACGAGGTCCCCGAGGCCCACGGGCCACGCGCGGAGCCCTCCCCGCGCCCCACGACCCGCCACCCCCACACGGCCCCCTCCCAACGGTCCCCAGCGGTCGCCGCGCCGTCCGACCTCGCCTCAGGGCAGGGGGCGCCGCCGGCACGGGGCCGCCTCACGCCGCTGTCGCCGTCGCGGGTGGGGGAGGGGCGGGCGGAGGCGGAGGATTTGAAAGCCGGCAGTTTTGTTCTCCCCGCTCCCATTGGCTGCGCGGCGCTGCGTCACAAAGGGCCGCCCCGCGCGGGGCACGCTGGGATGGGTAGTCCTGCGGGGCGGGGATCGGAGTTCCCGGCGTGCCCCGCGTGGGGGCAGCCGGGTGGGCCTGCGGTTAGGCCTGCCGCCTCTTGTGGTAGTGCGTTTTGATACTCTCAGCTACTAACGCTGCCTTTCGATACAGTCACCACCGGTGGCTGTTTGTTTTCACCAGCAAGGAACGAGAGCCTGCGTGCTGTGCTCATAACAATCCACACCAGCAGAAGGGAAGCCACTGTGTCGCTCGCCGTTGACATGCAGCACCCACCTCCTCAGACACCATTTTGTCAGCCTGCCCCTCTGCTGCCACCTGCACAGGGCAGCAGCATGTAACGGAATGTTGGGAAACTTCAGCCTCTGCTGCCATACCGCCATCACGCACCTTTGATGTCGTGGGCCAGCAGCATAAAATAAGAGGCATTGCTTTCACGGCTGCCGTCATATGAGCAAGGATGTGGCACTGGTCATCAGCTCATCACAACCTAAAGCAATAAATAGGATCGCATCCAATATATCCAATTCTTTTCTCACAAATATTGGCTCAGCCAAAGGGTCAAGGATAAAGCGTATTGCGTGAATAAAGCGTATTGCGTGAAGATGTGCTGTGCCATTACAGCATAGGTTGATAAATTAATCCTCCCTACGAGAATTGTTTTACAGGTCGAAGTCAGTTTTATGATGCTGTCATATTTTGCAGTAGAGATCTGAAGGATTCTGTCCCTACGAGACCTAAATAATGTTTCCAAATCATGAGAATTTTCATAGAATCACAGAAAATCATAGAAGTGTTTGAGACGGAAGGAACCCTTAACGGCCATCCAGTCCAACCCCCTATAACAAACAGGGCCATCTACAACTCCGTCAGGGTGCTCAGAGCCCCTCCAGCCTGGCCTTGAATGTCTCAAAGGATGGGCATCAACCACCTCTCCAGGCAACCTGTTCCAGTGCTTCACTACTCTTACCATAAGCAGCTTTTTCTCTATACCCAGTCTAAGCCTTCCCTCTTTCAGTCTGAAACCATTTCTCTCTGTCCTATCTCAACAGACCCTGCTAAACAGTCCGTCCACCTCTTATAGTCCCCCTTTAGATACTAAATGGCCACTAATTTTCACATTAACCCTTAGGAAAGGCAGTAATTGATGAGCAGAACAGCATTTGCTGTATTATGATCTTACGGGACAGTCCTCAGTATTACAGACAAAGGTGCTGGGTGAAGTGATGTTCAGTGTGGAAACTTAGTCTTGAAAATGTTGTATAAATGTCTTGCATAAAAATGTAGTGCTCACTCCAGTGTAACTCCTGATTGTGAATAGATTATGGTTTAGTTCCTTTTTCTCCTTGGCTTCTCCTAAGCCCTCTTGTTTCTCTTATCCAGCAGCAGTTTTTATCTTGGCTTTTAGTCAGTGAGCTCTGAGAGCATGGTTGGAAGCATCTTGGGTTCTGTGACTCACTCAGTGCCCCATTCCTGGAGGTGTTTAAGTAAGAGGTAATGAATCTGCTGAACAGGTAGCAAAAATAAATGTTGTCCTACCCCTGAATCAGAGAAGTCTTTGGGTTGTATTGGACAACATAGTGAATATCTAAAATATATATCTATACGTTGTGATTAAATATTGTGAAGACAGTAGGATAATGTCCTCCAACATCACATGGAACATTGTACAATTCACAGTCTATATTTTGTAAATTATTGGTTTACAGGGCTGCCGGCAGCCAGTCCTACTCGGTATCATCAAGGATTTCCTTCTCTGATTAAAATGTTCTGAATACTAAGGAGTTTAAATTCATTTTGGATGATACCTTCTACCCGCACCTGAGTATTACCTGAGATGCTTTGTTACTAATCACTAAGTGACACGGTTTTGGGTCATGCTAAATAGAGGAGTGAGACACTGAGGAGTAAACACATCCCTGATTACGTGTGAAAAAAGGGGATAATTTAAACCAGTGTCAGTCTGGAAATTATGACCTGATGGGAGACAGAAATCTTTGGGGAGTAGAGAACCCACCCTACCAGGGAGGCTAGGTAGGGAGCCAAGCATAATGCTCATTTCAGAGGGCTAGTTAATGGCATTGCAGCTGGGGGAGAGGGATGAAACCTTTATCTGATTTGATCTGTATATCTCCATGTTCACAACCATTTCCCATGACGCTGTAATGTGGAGTGTTGTGACAGTGCAGTTCATTTTCCAGAAATACAAGCCAAGCGTCTAATTCCAGAAAGATACCTAATTTTTTTATGTGTATATAAATTATATATATGTCATTTGTATAATATCTAAGAGTATTTAATGGAATAGTATTCATATTTTATATATACACACAGTATTTTCATTTCCACAGGAAGCTTCATGTTCGTAGATCTCTTTTTCAGGAAAGCCCTCAGCAGTGTGGGATGCAGTAAGTGCATTCTAGACTGAATAAATCATTAACAATGTTGTATTAAAATCAAGAACAGAGCTTCAAATACTTCAGTGCTTTATTATCAGCATTTTAAGCCTAATTCGACTTAAAGAATCTCAAAACCGTCCAAGAGGGAAAGCTGCATGCGTGTAGGCTGTGGGAAGCGGTAGCCTCTAGGGCCCAGAGGATATGCGGGAGGCATTTTCTCTGCTGGTGCGGCTGCGAGCGAGCAGAGCGAGAGACCTGGAAATGAAAGTAAAGAGCTCAGGAGGCACATGGAGGGAGCTGCAGGGGCAGCCGATCCACAAGCAGAATGCTCCCTCCTATAATTAAATAGCACTTACTGTTATTATTACTTATAGTAATAATACGTTAATAATACCTCTAGTAATATAATACCATTTATCGAGGAAAGTTATACGTAGCGTGAGGGGGAGAACCCGAGAAGAGGTGAGTCCTTTATGATTATTTTGTTGTTATTATTAAACCGAATGTCTATGCGTGTGTATTTATGTTATGTAGAAAGGGGTGGACTTGTGAAACAAGAAAGTCTGGACATTGCTTCGTTAAAAAGTAAAGGTTTCTGATGCAGACTGCATAGATGGAACGTTGTGTAATTGCAAAAAAAAAAAAAAAAAATAGTGGGGGAAAATGATACTGGCAACGTTCAGAATCTAACCATCCACTTCTGCCAAAAAATGTGGGGCTTGCAAAAAAATAATTGTCAGAGATCCTAATCCCACCCCCCGGAAAAAATGTGGTGGTAAATGTCCCTGGATTTGTATTAAGAACTTGGGGTTCATTGTGCTCGTGGCTCGTAGCTTTCAGGGCTGTGTTTGGGGCTGCATTGGGGCTGCAACTTCCCCTCCTGTTTGGTATAAGCCCCGCGGAGCAGCGGAGGAGCCCAGCTGGAATAGCTTCCCAAACGCACCTTCCTTAGGGCTTGTAAAGTTTAACAAATGAGAAGATTGTGCTTTTGTATTTGTTTACTATATTTTTTTTAATTTAATTGTTAATGTTTTAAGCAGCTTCCGGATAGCACGGGAGGTTGTCTTTTATTTTTATTTTATTTTATTTTATTTTCGTTTTTCGTAGAGTCGCTCCCCCCCCTTTTTCCCCCCGGACTCCTGGAGATGCGTGGTTTCTATTGAAGCGGAGGGGGGGTGGGGTGGGGAAGGAGTATGTTTGGGTTTCTTTTCCGTTTTCCGGAAAACCTGGCTATCTCTCCCTGGCAGCACCGGGTGTGGTGTGATGTCGGGGTGCGGGTCCTCGGTGCAGCCCCGCGGGGCTCGGAAGGCACCGGCGGCCCCTCGTAGCCGCGGCCGGCTGAGGTGGCGCTTCCGCCCGCGGTGGCCTCCACGCGAGGCCGGGGATCGGCGGCCTAGTTCTATAGGAGGGGGAGGAGAGCGGGAGCCCTGAAATCAACCCCGACGTTTACATTTCAAAATGAGGCAGGGGAGGGCGATTCTGGGCGGGCAGGAAAATCCGAGCAAGTGGACGAGGGGCTGGAAGTGTAACCCCTCTGCCCAAACTGTGCTGCTGGGCCCAGTGGGCTCGGGTAGGAGGAAGGTGGCCTGCAGTAAACAGCAGGTGGGAGGCCAGAGGGAGCCAAAAGGAGGGGGGGGAGGTGGTAACGGGGGCCTGGGGGTTCTCTTGAGGCTTTGCCCTGGGGAGACGTTCGATGGCTTGCTTTCGTTTTCAGCTGGGGCTAGCCTCATGTTCACTGGTGAATGGACATGGTTGTCATACCTGACTAGATGGGGAAAGTTCTATGAGGAGCGGCTGAGGGAACTGTGATTGTTCGGTTTGGAGAAGAGGAGGTTCAAGGGAGACCTTATCGCTCTCTACAACGACCTGAAAGGTTGTAGTGAGGTGAGGTCAGCCTCTTCTCACAGGTACCAGCAATAGGATGAGAGGGAATGGCATCAAGTTGCACCAGGGGAGGTTCAAGTTGGAAGTGTTGCTGCACTGGCACAGGCTTCCCAGGGAGGTGGTAGAGCCACCATTCCTGGAGGTGTTCAAGAAACATATGGATGTGGCATTTAGGGATGCAGTTTAGTGACCAATATTGGTAGGTGAGTGATTGGACTAGATGATCTGAGAGGTCTTTTCCAACCTCCATGATTTTATGATTCTATTCTGAGATTTGTTGGTTGTGAGAGGCGTTCAGACTCAAGGAGCAGCCTCAGGGAACCCCTACTTGTGGTGGGCTGTACGGCTTGACCTGTTTTGCTTCGCCAGTGTCGTGGTCCCATTACAGCCAAAGACTCCACGTTTGCAGGTTAGCAAATCCTGGAGCCACTTGCATGGAGAAGAGCGCACAGCCTGGGGATGAGTTCCTGTTGGAGCTCTGCAACCTGCCACTCGCATCGCAGTGTGCTCGTTTCTGTCTGAAATGTTGCAGTCAAAGCCTAGAAGTCAGTCAAGTATGAACTCATTGCTATCCCGGAAATATATAATGAAAAACTTTGTGCAAATTCAGCTTAGGCAGGGTCCTTGATAAGGTAAATTAAGGTATTTCTGTTCATCTCATATTCTCTCATTGAGTGAATCTACCTGCTTTGTGACTGAGTCACTCTGTTTACTGGGTTGTGCTTCCTTGTGAAAGCAAGAAAACTGTTCTGCAGTATTTTATTTCTGTCTGACAAATAGTTTGTAACTCATTGACAAACCACGAATAAAGTCCTCTCCAGATGCTGGACCAGAGAGGATAAACATCTTGACTGAAATGATAAGAGCTTTTTGGTGGTGATATAAATATCCTGGATACTAATTCTGGTGATGATTGGAGCAGACAAGTCTGGACAGACAGATTTGGGGGGAAAAAAAGATGTTCAGGCACACTGCTTGATGAAATATTTTGCACTGTGTTTCTAAAAATATTTACATGACCGAGAAAACAAAAGCTAAGCAGGCTCTGTGCTTAAAATTAATTATGCATCAACTGTGGTGTGCAGCAGAACTGAAGCATTGCATGTGTTGGGGGCTGACTGTACTCTGGGTATATTACAGGCATGAGTGTGTGGTTTGGTCTAAGGTTAGAATGGGATGTGGTGAAGAGGCTGGAGGGACCAAGAAGAGACTGAATTTGCCAGGGATGCAGTTGTGGGGGCATGAAGGAGCAAGAGGATCTGCTGTGGCTGTGGAGCATGCAGAAGAGGAGAACAGTTGGAGAAATGAGCTGCTGTGGAGTCAGATCAAATGAGAAAGGTGGTTGTTCCTGAGAGATATAAAATAGGTTGTTAGGGCAGCGGCATGTGGTGTGCATTTTGAGGGTGTTGCCATGAGATGAGTCTTACGTGTAAAGTTATGACATAAATGTGAAGGCGTGAAGGAGTGCTAGCAGAGGAAGCTGGTTATCAACTTGTAAGGAAAGAGGAATGTGAGGCAGCACCAGGGTGCAGGTTTGTGTCTAAAGAAGGCAATGAAGAATCTTGTGTTGGGAAGCACTCACTGTGGAAGGCGAGGCTCGGTCAGCAGAGAGGAAACAATGTGCAAGGAACAGAAGTTTTTTATGAGAATTTTGTAGGAAGGATCAAATCCTTAGCCAGGTATTGTGGGATGTAAAGATGGTCAAGCCATCTAAGCGAAGCAAGGTTGGAAATGGGTATGCTGGATGTGGTGGCTGTGGTGAGGAGATAGAAAACAGAAGGGGAACTCCAGGACGCAAGAGGAGCTGGGTAACTGTGGGTAGGAGATGTTTTAGAGCCTTTTCATGTAGGCCTTTGGCTCCACTCCAGCCTTTGGTCAGGAATGTTTGAATGCCACTCTCTGTGGGCAAGAAGCAGTAACCAATTCTGGTTGTAACACGTGCCCGTATCCTGTTGTGGAAGATGTTTAGCATTGGATCGGAACAGGTACTGATCTTTTCTTCCTGACTCCTTGCAGTAGTATTTTGAGAAAAAAGAGCTGAGCTCAGTAGCAGGGTTGAAGCATGCTGTGTGTATCAGAAGCTTTTTAAGGTGATGTATCAGTTGTGTGGATAAACACAATTGTGAAGATGTGCCACAGTGTTTTTGGAGTGCAGCCACTGACTTTGTGATGAACAGCCAGTTTTATAGTGCTCTCCCTGCAGTCACCAATAATTTCACTTTCCATCAGGTCTGTGGGCGACAACTTTCCTTCTGCTCTCTTTATGTTCTCTCCAGTGTGACTTGTGTTGAGGAACAAGAGCAAGGCTTCTCCAAGGAGGGCAAGCCTGTCTTTTGGCTGGCTTGCCCTGGCTTTCACTGCTGTCTGTGTGCGCATGGTTCCTACTTCTCTTCGTCTCCACTGTTCTCTATTACTTCTGTCTTGTCAGAGTTTTGTGTGGGGAGAAATGCTGAAGTGATTGTCTTATTTTTTACCATTCAAACCTGTCTGCTTGTAGCTTCTGTGTTCATATTAACCTCACAGTCTCCTTGTTAAATTTCTTTCTTCCTGATTGCTCATTTCCAGGTTATTTATAAACCATTCTGGGCCTCCTGGTGGTGGTGTGCTGAAGTCTACCAGCTCTTCTCCATTGCTTCTGTTAAAAACCTTTATAGAGACACTGATCATCACTCACCTTGCCTGCTGGCATTCTGGCATTCCCCTGCTTGCTGTGCTGCCCATCCCATTCCACATACAGCTGCTTAAAATCTGCCTGCTATTTGGACCAGATTGATCTCATACTTAATGTCTGATATTTTACAAACAACACAATATTGCTTTCAAGCCCTTGCTTACTTCTGCTACCTTTTCTTCTTGGTTTTAATCTCATCCCTATCTTTTTTTGCCTAACTGTCCTTCCTGGTAAAGGGCAAGTGTCAGCCATTCTGCATTTTGCATTGTGCAGAACATAATCAATAAGGACTTGCTTAACTGCCAGGATTGATTTTCATGTACCTTAAAGGTTCCTTCACGCTGTTCTGGACTGGTTGTGCTGTAGGTACTGTAAGATACATTAGAGTGGTAGAGGTGTCTGTAATATGAAAGGAAGCCAGGTGATAATGCTCTCCAAGCTATTGTAGCATAGAGAAATGACTTCTGTTTGTTGTTGTTTTTTTTCCTAATATTTTCCGAAGCAGTCACAAGCTGTGGATGCATGTTGTCTTCAGTTCCATTTCATCTCAGTGTTTTTGAGCTTGCGGTCTTTAGCCTATGGGAAAATTCACCCTGAGTGTTCCTGAGGCTGCAGTTCAAAACACTGCAGAATGGGGGGGGGGGGGGGGAGGGGGAGTCACCTCTCCCTGGAGTGCCTGTTCCTGCTCCCTAGGAGCATTCCTAAGTTTCTGCTGCACTTCTGAACTGATTTTCAGCACAAAATATTCGTTGCTGAGGTCCCTCACTGTCCTCTTATGTGTACCACAGCAAGGAATTCCTCCTCCTTCCCAGTGCCTCTCTGTAATGTGATTCCAGACACCCCACATAAATTACTTGTTTGATATGCAACAATGTTGTAAAGCAGATTTAAGTCTGGCCCAGTGGTCAGAATTGCTTATCATGGGAGGGTCCATGTACAAATTCCTGAAATCTCTGCCGGTGCGGGGGAAGTGTTTATTTTTCCCCCTTTCCTAGAAGGCGGTCATGATTGCAGTTGGTTCCCATTGCTTTGTTTATTGGAGGTCTAAGCAGCGAGCTCAAATTGAAGCAGTTCCTCTTTGCCTGTGTCTCCTGGCAGTGATATGTGAGAAAAAGCAGATACTGGGCAGTGAGCTGCTTGCTGTCCTTTGTCTGCTGTGTGGATAATTCATGGGCTCCGGCGTTCTGGGTGTTTGGACTGGTACATTTTGTGAGTAGTAAGTTGAAGCATACACAAAATACTGTGCTGCTTAACTGCCAGCAAGACCTGTAATGACTCATTTCTTTTTTCTTTTTTTTTTTTCCTTTTATTCCTCTGCAGCGATTATAATGGAGAGACAGAAGAGAAAACAAGAAATAGAGAAAGGACTTCAATTCATTCAGTAAGTGGAGAGCCTCATTGTTTCCTGTGGGTTGGGGAGGTAGTTACTTTTGTATCAAGGACTTTAAGAATCAAGTTCTTCCTATTCACTCTCCTTGGGAAGATAGTAAGGGTAAATACCAGGTGCCCTGTATGCCGCTCTTACCAGAAAGAGATGACCTGGGCTCTTCTGTAGTTGGCTCCAGTAACACTTGTGCAAACATGTTGTGGCCGCCTAGGGCTTGTGGTGATTTCCTGTGTGGTAGCTACAAGTTCGAGCACTTCCTTATGAAGTGTAGTCATGCTTTTTTGTCCAGTGGCTGAGTTAGCGAAAGGCTCAAGGTCCAAGTTGCATGATGAGTTGGGAAGAAACAAGAATAGAATCAGATTTATTTTGTTACGTTCTCTCAAGGTGTGCTTTGAATCCTGCAGTTACTATGAAATCTTTGCATCCACAGTAGGAAAAAAGGCCAACTCTTCCAAGTTATATACTGACATCCTGTGGCACAGCCATCGTTTTTTTACCCCGGTTTGAAATTATGTGTGGCTGATAACCAATCTCAGACAGACTGGTGTGAGGATCAGTACTGATGAAATTTTTAGAAGATCGTTCTCTGACCATTAAGACCATATACATGGTGCTGTGTTTCAGAGGTGAGGAGGGGCATGAAGGTCGCTAGGGATTTCTTGAAAGCTTTACATTGTCTCCTTCAGGAGAAGGAATACGTGTGGACCAAAAGGTGCTCTGATTTGAAGAACAGAACCTTTTGCCTGTGACTCATTGCTGTTGTTGGGCAGGCCTTGCCCACACAAACACTGCCAGTTCTAGGGCATAGGCTGGCAGTCTTTGCCAAGGCAGCAAGAATTGAATGGCTTCTTGCACCTCTCTTGTTTTCTCCTGACACTGTTTGTGGTGTAGTCCTAAAGGCATGTGGCTGAGGTAACAGAGAGGAAAGTGATTGCATTCATTATTGTCTTTTCTATGATTGCAGAGGACTTGAGAAGGACTTTAACTGACCAGTCTGTTGCCTGTCATCAGGGCTAGGTACATTTATGCTCCCATTTTCCATGACAATCTCTCACACAACACTTTCTCAGAAATATTTTTTATAGGTGGCTGTCTGAAGACACATGACAGAATATCACGTATTTGCAGAAAATAGCTGAGAATAAGATTCCTTGTCTCAAATACCTTTGGGACCTGACCATCTCTTAACATCTCTGTGTCCATCACTGAGCATAATGTTCCCTAAATTGTGTTCTCTTCACCCCATCTGTCTTTTAAGTGAAAAAACAGTCAGTAAATAATCAAAACTGGACCAAAAAGATGGTTTGTTCATCAGACAACAGCGTTTATGTGGATTACTGAATCATGAGCATTTTCTCTTATCTTTTTCAGGTCTACATTACCCCTAAGTCAAGAAGATTACGAGGTAATTACAAGCTTTGTTTTCTGAAGTTGGGAACCCTTAAGTTAACAAGATTTGTTCTGTTGCACAGCCATTAGTTCACAAACAAGAAGTAGAGAGTGAGAGTAGAGAGTAGGGGTCATCTGTCACAGTTTGGCTGAAACTTAAATGTTTAAGAATTCTGACAAGGAAAAATTTCAGAGGAAGGAGAAGACACTTGAGGGATCAAGAAAGGAGATTTGACTGGGTTCTTCTCTTCTACCAAAAGACTCATGCTTTATAGGAGAGTTGGGGTGAGGGAGAATCTTGGTGGGCAGACAAGTTGCTGAAACACAGGAAGGAATGGGAAATTGGGAAACTGTTTCTGTCTCTTTGTATCCATTTCAGTCTGTTTACTCTTTCCCTGCTGTCCAGGCCTTCTTGCAGAAGCTGGTGAGAAACTTGTTTGCAGAAGGAAATGATTTGTTTCGAGAGAAGGATTTCAAGCTTTCACTGGTACAGTATGTGGAAGGGCTGAACGTGGCAGAATACGCAGCCTCTGATGAGGTGACCATCCCAAAGGAACTCCTGTGCAAGCTGCATGTCAACCGAGCTGCCTGTTACTTTGCCATGGTGAGTAACTTCCCAAGGCATCACCAGGAGTCGGGAGGACAGCTGGTTTTCTTTGGGTGCCGTACAGTTGGAAAATGTGTCAGGAGGGGATTCAACCTGCAGCACTGGAGGAGATGGTGACACACAGAGGACTTTTTTACCTCCTCACTGTCACACTGTGTCTTGCAAAGCCAGAGGGATGGTGTAAAGGAATGGGGGCCTGCTTTTGTTTGCTAGGTCGAAGGTAATGAGAAGGCAGTTCAGGTCCATCTTGTTGAGGAGTTAATGCAGTCTGGGAATTCAGATGTAAAGAGCCAATGACTCCCTGTACTGACTCTGAATATTGCTCTCTAAGTTTGCCTACTTTCCCATGTCTTTGAGGCACTGGAAGACAGTGAGAGGGCTTTGGGTCACAGCAGAGCATTCAGTATGCATATGGAAAATTATTCTGAAATACTCAGGCTCTAAAAAGCCGTGATCTTCCATTTTCTTTGGAAATGCAGCATCCTTCCTTTATGGCACAACCCCAGAGCAGGTCCATCTTGTTCACAATGAGGCTGAGTCCTATGAAAAAAGTTAACAGGCAGTCACAAAATTAAAGACTGTCAAATGTAACATGTCCACAGTAGAGAGGGAAGCAGGATAAGGTCGTTCAAGCAGCCTAAATCACGGCTGTTTACTAACTTTAAAGTGCTCTGTGTTTTGCCAGAATTAACAAAATGCAATGAATGCATTTCCAGCTGTCTTTTCCATGCTTTTATATTTCTGCTGAGGGATATAACACTTGGGTTCACACAGATCTGCTGTGCTGACCTTTGGTGGTTTGTTTTTTCACACAGGGGTTGTACGAGAAGGCACTGGAAGACAGTGAAAAGGCATTAGGTCTTGACAAGGAGAACATACGAGCACTATTCCGGAAAGCTCGCTCTTTGAATGAACTTGGAAGACACAAAGAAGCATATGAGTGTAACAGCCGATGTCTGCTGTCCCTCCCCCATGTAAGTTTTTGACATACAGCTTGTCTTGATTGCTGGGGCTCACCACCTTGCTCTTCCATCACTTAATGTTTAGCATGAGGCCTGAGGATAGCAGAAGAGGAAAATTGGCTGTACTTGGTGATATGCTTATGTCCGAGACTTTTCTCTTTCAGCTCAGGGATGAACTTTGAACGCTTGTGTTTTTTCAGTCCAAGTCACCATCTGCAGACAGTACAAGCCAGAGACACTGGCAAGTGGCAGCAGGTTTGCTGAACAAAGAGCAAAAAAAGAAGAGCAGAAGGTTACTCTAACAGAATGTGAACTAAGGCCATGAAGGTGTTTTAATTAGCCCTTTTTATATGTGCTAATGGCTCCTAACTGGAGCCCTGTGAGGAAATATACATGTTTTTCCTGTTTTAGATAAAAATGTCTGTTGTTTTAGTTAATAATTGCTAAGGAAAGCTGATAAAGCGTTTTTGTTTCTAAGGGATATGTGGAGAGGTCCTTGATGATTAGTTATGTTCACAGGTAACGTAAATTTTTTGCCTTCAGAGGGGACTTTCTGCATATGCTAGGCTTTAACTATTTTCCTAACTGCTTTCATTGAGCTTTCTTTTAGGCAAGATATAACGAGTAAGCAGATTGTGATTACATCCCAGTGGGTACTGGTCATCTTGTCAAATTTAGTTCTGATCCATCAAAGTAATGCTGTTAGAAGAAAAAGGCAACTACTTCGATAGAAGTTATTTTTTTCCTATTAGAATTACAGAAGCAATCTTGTAAAGCAAAGCTACGTTAGCAGTTAGTTGCCTCTTTTGTATTCGGTTTCCTTGACTTGGCAGAACAAGGTGACCAAAACACACTGAATGTATGTTAGGGGAGTCCTGAAGAACTATTTCTTAAATCCTTTTATAAACAAAACTGTCTAATACATCTGTTCATGTAAAACTGTATATGGCTGTATCTCACAGTGCAGTTGAGCCACTTTAATATGTGGTTGAAACATTAAAGGTCGTGGTGGTCTACAGACATTTTATCTAACTTTTCTGGGTCAGGATAGCTCAACCTTACAAATTCTTAATCAAGACATCTGCATTCCTGGCTCAGAACAGTTCAGTCCTGTAAAATTAAAGTATGCCATTGCCTTATTGCCTGATTAACAGAAATCATAAGCCTTCTCTGCATCAAAGGCAAATCAGGCTATCCATCGTCTCAGTTCTGTTTCAGTTATATCAGTTGCTGGGCCTATGGAGCCATGAAGTGCTTCCAGCTTGTGTTGCTGTAACAGCTGAGAAGCATATTGTATGTTAAAACTTACAGTGATCAAGGAGTGCCACTCAGTTGACTCATTGTCTAGAAGAGTTAACCAGGTGCAGATATTCAGTGCTGATAGTTTGCAGAGACTCCCAGCATTGTGAGCCTGGTGCTTCTCTGTGGTCTGCTTTTAGGAGGGCACAAATGGGTGGTTTTTGGGATATTGGAAGAGAGCATCTTGTTGAGCATCCCCTTATTTAGGTGGGAGGCAGTAAAGACCTGAGTGTGTTATTTGACTGAGGAAAAGGGAGGCTAAAGAAAAGTATTGAGAATGACAAAGAGTGGGTAAGCTCCCAGTCTCAAACCTCAGGCCTGCTTGTCAAAAATTAACACATGCTGGAGGGAAGTGAAGGCAGCCTAGAGAAAAATACATTTTTGATCTTGTGCGAGCATCAGAGAGGACATCTTAGAGTCATGATGTCATGTGGAATTAGATAGGGTGAGCCTGGTAGGTGTCATTGTGAGATCAGTGAAAAGAAATGGTGCTGGAAGTCTTTCTGGGAGTTTTCCACGGGGAGTGGGAAAATAGCAGGCATGAGAAGACACATTCAAGAGCATTTAGAAAGGCAGAAGAACTGGAGGCAGAGAGTGTTGAAAACACAAATGGGGTAAAATATTAATTAAAGGCAGAGTGATGGTTATGTCAGAAAGATCTGAGAGTAGGAAGGGATGGAGTAAGAACTGATAAAGAAGAACTGATCAAGAAGAGATCTCTGGAGGATATGGGGACAGTTTCAGGATAGGAAGGTACATCCTGAAGAGGTATAAGATGGAGAGAGAAGAAGACATGGGCAAGTCACATTTTTTCTTAACTGACTTAAGACAAAACCAGCATTGAGGATGTGGGGGAAGAAGTTCAGTCAAAAGATGGCATTTCAAAATGAGGGAAAAAGTTACTGACGCAATGGGGTGAAAGACCCAGAGGCTACTGAGGGGCTGAAAGGGAAAAAAATGAACCTGCAGAGAGAAGGAAATGGGAGAGACCAGAGTTACACAGTACGTAGAGAGAAAAGAGAGAGCTTCGGGGTTATAGATGAGGGAGATATTGTAGCATTAAGGAGGGATATTGCAATATATTGGACAGGTATGTTGTCTTTCTTTGATGAAACTGTTAGAGCATGCCAGTATTTCTGCCAACAGGAAAAGAAAGGAAAGCACAGGGAAGGATTTGCTGATCATAAATAAGTGAAGAGGTTTGTGGCAGGTTAGTCCAGGCAGAACTGGAGAGGATGGAGCAACCTCAGTATCTCAGCAGGAATGACAGGAACATTCTGGTCTGCATGGCCTCTGCTAGAGTTGCTCTGCTGCTATCTACAAGTGAGGCTTCTTGGCACAGCCGTGCGGACAGCTGCATTCCTGTTTGTTTTGTCTGCCACAAAGACACAAAGCTGAAAGTGTCCTTGCCATGCTTTTGTCCCCAGGATGAGAGTGTCACGCAGCTGGGACAGGAGCTAGCCCAGAAGCTGGGACTGAGGGTTCGGAAAGCATATAAAAGGCCTCAGGTATGACTTTTTTCTTTTTCTTATCTTTTCCTGGAGACTATCCTTCAGTTCTTTCAGATTTACTTCTGCAAAAGTGCTTTGCAGCTATCAACAAAGGTATACTACCCTGCAGCAGTATGGCCCCCCTCCTTATCCTGACCTTCTGACTCCCCTTTGCCTTGGTTCATTTCTGACCCCACTGCTGCCCTGGATCTTCTCCAGGATGTTCCCCGCGCATCCAGCAAAGTCGGATTGGTGCTGCAGAAGTCTCTGATGTATTAGGAGCCTGTACCTCCAAGAAGAGAGGGACATGTAGCCTGATCCCAAAGGAGGTTTTGCATCGTAGTCCTTTCCCTGTAACAGGAATGTGACAGATGCACATCTGGCCAGATGCTTGGAAAGAAGGCAGGAAAAATTAAGCTGTTGGTCCAGTTAATGGACCCCAGTGGCTGGATCTGTTACCTGGCTTTAAAAGAAAGTGCTGCAGCACAGTGTACTTCGCAGGTATAGAAATATATACCCTGTGATGGAGCTAGAGGGCGTTAGGCCACTGCAGGGCCTCTTGGATAAATCTACTTTGGTCATGGGGAGCGTTTTCAGGAGTAAGCAGCACTGTCTTGTGTTCACTAAATGTTCATGGGATGACTGACAGTGTGCTTCCTTGAGCCAGCTCTGCCCAGCATCCTCAGCCCCCTGCACAGGGGTACATTGGACACTTCCAGGGAACCTTTACAGTATTTGGTGTGATGGTTTCTGGGCATTCAATCTGCAGAGAGCTTCTGGGAAAAGTGTGGCTCTGATGTCATATTGCACTCAATGACAAACCTCTTGTGATTGACCCACCCAAAAGCCCTCGATGGCATAGCAACTCTCAGCACTCTGAATTGATTTTGTCTCAAATAAAAGGAAGTTTTACTTGGAAAATACTTTTTGTAGCTGCTCGTTCTGTTCACTGACCCTGCCACCTTTTTGCTCTCGTCACATTACTGAACAAAAATGCTTTTTATTACTTGGAATGTAGGGATTGGTATTTTGATAACACCTTGCTACTTTTTCTGTTGACTTACAGCTTTCATTCCAGTGCTGTAATGCCTTCCTAAAGCAGTAATGTTTTAATGAAACCTTTTGTTTCTTAGTGACAGTTTTAGCTCCCTGATTGTGCATTGTATGTTGGGTGTTTTGCACTGAGTGCCCATAGTAAATATATGGCCAAGCCAGCATTTTTAAAACTATACTTCTGTGTCAGAGAGTTATGCCTTTGGGGTGGCTTTTATTTCTAGACAGTGCCTGAAAGAATAAGTGTATCATACCCCAGCTTTACCTCTTCTACAAGTGTCTGTGGGCTGTCCCTGTTCTAAGATGTCTCTCTTCCTTGCAGCAGGAATTGGAAACATTCTCTCTACTCAGTAACGGCACGTCCATCGATTTGTCAAATCAGGTACAGTTGACATCCTCTAGTTAATACTGTTGATGGATTGCTACTGGAATGCTTCTGAGCTTTATTTACATTCACCTTGGTAGCTATCTTTTAACATTTAAATGTACTAATTAGCATATTCCCCTTAGTAATTCCCTCACTCCTTCCACCTGTAGGATTGGAGGGAGAACTGGAAAAAGGGTAAAACTCACGGATCGATGTAGGCAATTTAATAGGACATAAAAGGAAGGGAAAATAGTGACAATAATAATGATAAAGGACTACACAAAGCAAGTGATGCATGTTGCAGTTGCTCACCACTGAGTGATGCTCAGCCCATCCTCAAGCAGCTGCAGCCCCTCAAGTCACCTCCTCCCACTTTCACTGGTCAGCATGGTATCACATAGTATGGGATATCCCTTTGGCCATTTGGTGTCCTGTCCTGTTTCTTTCCTGTGCCAGCTTCTTCTTACTGGCAGGGCAGTAGAAGAAGCTGAAAAGTCTTAGATTAGTGCAAGCTCTGTTTGGCAACCAGTGAAGCACTGAAGTATTGTGAGCATTATTCTCATCCTAAATCCAAAACGCGATGCTATAGAAGCTACTAAAGGGAAAATTAACATCGTCACAGCCAAAACCAGGACAACCTTTTAAGGAATATTATTAAGGAAATTTATTTATTTGAAAATATTTCTAGTGAAAGCATTTTTACTGTCAAAAGATCAGTGTGAAGATTATTTTTCTTAGTTATTGTGAATGGTTGTCTTCTTTTCTATTTAAATAAGTTTCAGTTTTCAGGTTTTTACATAGTTAGGACAACACTAAGTGAAAATCAGGAAACGCAGCCGCTGAGGAAAGATACAAGACCAAATCAAGCAGTGTAGATTTGTTGCCCAGAACTGAACAAGGTACATACACAGTTCATATATTCTTTGTGTTGTCCTTTGACTTGGGAGATCCTTGGACAAGATTCAGAACCAAAATATAAGAAATGGCTGAATTCCCTGTTCCACGACTGCCTAAAAAAAAAAAAAAGCCTTCAGGTTTTTACAGGCTGTTTGGTACTTCACACTACTCCTTACAGCAAGCAAACTATAAAACCATAAAAAATGGCAGTTTACCTGCCAATACTCAGAGGCTTGCCTTCGCATCTTTCTAGGAGAGCCAGTCAGTTTTCTTGTATAGCTGTGCCTAGTTTTTCATTTGTAAATTGAAATTGAAATATTGCCAAGACCAGAAGTTGTGTAAAGTGTTGCAATAGATGCTGTATCTAGAAGGCAGTGCTTTACTTGAACCTTTGTACCTTTCAACTGAAAGCATGCATACTCGCATCTTTTTATGTTTCTGTAAAATGTGGGTGTATTTTATTCCTTGCCTGGAGCTCTGTGTCAGCAGTTGTCTTGGTGGAAACCTTTTCCTGTTTTGAGTTTGCTGTAAAAGTTTGTGGTTATTAGATTGCAAAGTATGTGCGCTAAGAAAAGGAACATTGTGTCAGACCAGGCTAATCAGATCTCACTGCACAGGGCTGACTGACTGGTTTGTCCTGGGACTTGGGACACTATATTCTTTCTCACCCACACAGGAAAAAACCCAATTCTATATACAGATTACGTCACGTGGTTAGGCATTATGCAGAGATGGTATTCCTTTGCAGCAGCAAGGCTTGTCTGTTGCTGGAGGAGGAAGTGCATAGGCTCTGGATGAATGGTCTCTTAAAGTTCAGTGGTTTTACTGTTCTAGCACTCAAGGAGGCAATAAAGGAAAAGAAAGGGCCTGATGTGTTTAGGAGTAGTAAAGACTCTCCTCTGTGAAGTAAGAATACCTATTTAAAGATAAATTTCTGGTGATAACTTCTCTGCTCTTTCCTTTGCCCTCTGCAGACCACTTCCAATGGTTTGGGGTCGATTGATGACATCGAAACAGGTAAAGACATTTCTGTTGTCTGATTTTTGTGGTGTCACTATGGTACCTTACCAGGCTAGCCAGCCTGAGAGGTTTGTGGTCTGCATTTGTGTCTTTCTGTGTGCTCCTGACTTTGATACCTAGAGGAGGAAAAGATGATGGGAAGCAAGAGCATACGGGACTGTTAACTTGACTAGTTTCCCCTTGTATTTTCCATATTTGCAGTCAGTTATTGAGGCACTGTCTTGAGGGGAAGAGGCTGAGCAGTTAGTTGCCTATTAGTACCTCCTACGGAGAAGCTTCTTGTCCATACCCAGCGAGGGACATCTTAGAAGGGTACACAGCTTCCTCCAGTTCTGCTTTCTTAACATCGAGCTTGGCACAGCTTCTGAGATTCTGTTACTCCCAGACAAAACAGTCTAGATAAAGTGAAGTTAAAGTTGTAGGCAACTGTCTGTGCTCTGAGTGTGTGTGGTCCTCCAGGATGCTGAGACGGAGGAGTTCAAAATAAGGGGCCTGGGAAGGACACAGGGAGAGCCTTGTGCTGCGTTGGGTGCAGAGGAGGAGCAGAATGAGGGCCATGGGGTCTCTTCTCTCATGCCGGGAATCAAGTGACCTTAACTCTGCCCCTGTAGGAAGGCTGGCTGCGTGCTTTGCCCTTTTGTTGTGTGCTGGAGCATTTTAATCGTGCCTCCGAGCGTGTCAGTCTCTGTTCCTTTGAAAGGTAGCTGCAGCACTAAGTGTGCAGGCTTAGCACTGCAGATAGCTATCACTTTTTGTAGGAAGACTAATTTCATAATCAGGGTGTTCCCGTGTCTATTTTGGAAAACATGTTAGTTCCCTGTTGAATGCTGGTGCAGTAACAGAATGTTGCGTGCAGGCATGAGCCCCAGTTCCACAAAACAAGGAGAGTTTTTCAGTTATTTTCTGTGCTCAGATGAGCTGGGCTCTTACTGCAGAGTGAAGAGCGACTGCATCCGGGAGGCTCTTTGTCTTGTCAGGGCTTGGTGCAGGAGCAGCATGCCAGCTTCACTGCAGCTCAGGCAGAGAGAACATTTTCTGCTAGATCTTTTCAAAACCACTGAAATGATGTGTTCCTCATTGCCCTGAGATTGGCGTGCCATTAGGAAAGCTGTGGGTGCCAGGTGTCTCAAGTGAAACCCACAAGGCTGCTAGGGGTTTTTGTTGATGTTATTTTGGGGTGTTTTTTGTTGTTCCATTTTTTTGTTTTGTTCTGTTTTTTTTTTTTTTTTTGAGATGTGAACTCCTGACAGCACTCCTCCTTGAAGATGATTAAGTCAGCCCTGCCCTGCACATGTCATGGCTCAGACATGGCTCAGTATGGCCTTTGGCCAGCTGATGCATGGCAGGGGCAACTGCTTTGCAGGATGCAGAGTGAGAAATGGGGCTTTTAAAAAATCATTCTATCGCCTCTGTGAGACAGGAAGGTATGGTCAGTGGGGAGTTCCCAAGAGGTATTCCCAAGTGGGGAACATTGTCTGCTGGTTTTGATAGAAGCTCGAGGGAAGGAATGGATATGACCCTCAGTGAACTAGTAATAATACACGCAGCTTAGTGGTATTGGAGCAGTGGCACATGGAGGCAGGAGTGTACTTGTGGTCTGCACACCAAGGAAGGCTTGTGGTTTTTGTTTTTTAAAGATGGAACAAATGTTAAAGTGAGTACAGGAGGTGCGTGAGCTTTTTAGACAGAGCAGGTGTGGGCATGGTGGTTGGTAAGGAAATTCAGTGGGTGGGAGTGTCCCAGGGAAAGGAGAGGTAGGGAAGGAAGATAGGATGGAGTGGAATGGGAGCAGGCAGCTGGAAGGAAGAGAGGGTTGGGGTGGTCAGAGAGAGGGGAGCTGACATTTTTTTTCTACTTGCAGGCAATGGGATCTCTTGGTTCCTTGCTCTTCTTCCCATTAACCTGTACCAAGCTGGGGGGGTATCCCTGGAACTAAAAATATTTTAGCAGCTCAGTAGTTCTGTTCATAGTAGGTCACTGATGAAAGCACACTTAATTTGAACTTTCCAGTCCTGCCAGCTTGCACTGTATTGATACTGGCAAACTGCATGCAGATCTTACGAAGTGCATACATCACCCATTCTGACTGCTGCTGTTTGACTATTTCCTTTCATCCTGACGTCTGCAAGTGAAATTTGGATAAGCAACTGAAAGATGACAGTGAAGGTGAAAACTGTGCAATCTTCCTTGCTCTCTTGTTATTAGGTTTTCATGTTCTAGCACCACAATAACTGCACTTCTGACACACGCGTGACAAGCTGCCCAAGGGGGTTGTGGAGTCTCCTTCTCTGGAGATATTCAAGACCTGCCTGGACATCTACCTGTGTGACCTGGTGGTAGGGAGCCTGCTTTGGCAGGGGGTTTGAACTCGATGATCTCTAGAGGTCCCTTCCAACCCCTACGATTCTGTGATTCTATGATCCCTTATCTTTTCTCTGCCTTTTGATCATACATTCAGTTTTTCAGAGTTTGGGGCCTCTTAGGGCATATGAGGGCACCTCTCTCTGCTTCCCAGTCTGACTGGGAATCAGAGAGCCTCACTCATGCCTTGGAGAAGGTCTAAACTTCTGGATCCCTTGAGGCTTTATCATTGTGAACCCTTTTACTCCCCCGTGCACGTGTCCCTGTCCCCTCTGGCATGTCCTGAACTTCTTGTTGGCCTTCGGAGGGATCTTGACAGTACTCCAGATTAAAACATCTGAAAAAATGGAAAGGGACAAGCCGTCCTTTTGTGCTGAGAGGGAAATCTGGCTGCACTACCAGCAATGAGGCCAGCACCAAAGGGAAGCTGAATGTCTGGCTCCCGAGTGTGGCTGGAGGGTCTGCACCAAAGGGAGTTGAGCTGAGAAAATTCATCGCAAAGGAAGCATGGGGTTGGAGCCAGGCCTGATCTGAAGAACAGCTTTTCCTGTCTAACCAAGAGCATTTACAGCCTTCCTTTGAGCTATACTCCACTGCCTGTGGTAGCTGAGTCCAGCTGCAAGGCTGAAAAAGTGTGTTGGAGCCCATCAAGTACATGAGCTCTCCTTTAATCTCATGAATGAGTTTTGGAGAGGAACAAGTATCTTACTGTTTCCCCCCCTGCCATTCCTTTTGTCATTGCTTGGGCTCCAGTGCTTTGTATAGCAGCCTCTGCTGCTGTCCTCCTGCAGGAGGAAGGGTTTAGGGGCAGTGGTGGCTTGGAGGTAAAGGGGTGCGTGGGATTGTGTCAGCTCTGTTGCAGTGTTGTTCAGGATTTGAGGTTTTACAGGAGTTGCTAGTTTGCTGAGCTTGCTCTAAGGGCATTGACACAGTACTCAGACACTATGCAGTGCAGAGTATGGCATTGTGGCTCACTTGGTCCCTGTTAGAAAGGGGCATTAGCAGTCTTGCAGAGGCTGCCTACACAGAACTTGTGCAGACAAGATGCAGTATCTCTTGCTGGATCAAGATTTGCATCTCAGAAGCTTGTCCAGTTTCTTTCCATTGTTACCAATCCTTCTAAGGAAAGCTGTTGTCACTCCCTCCAAACTTTCCCTCGCTTATAGGTTTAGACCACCACAGGTACAATGCAGCCACTGCTGTATGGATGGAAGTGGCAGCTCCTTTTTCTGATTTCTTTTCTTTTATTCCAGGACATCTGCACAAGGGCAGAATTAAGGTAGTTTGGGTGCTTGGTTTGAGAGCTGCAAATGTAATACTTCATTTCCTGAACTTCTAACATTTGAACTTTATTTTTTTAACCTTTAATTTAATTTTTATTTTTTTTCTGGAGAATAAAATGCTCTTCTGTAAAGAATATGTGCTTGTAACCTTAACTTCACTTAACAGAGATTTATTTTGCATGATGGGAACACCTTTCAGTAGTGTATAGAGCAGTAAGGAAACCTTAGGAAAAATCCCTGCTTCTTTCCTGCCCCAACCCTTATTCACACAAGTTTCTAAGAGGATGTTTGGTACTGAGGTATTTGGGGGAGCGTGGGAGCATCCTCCCACCTGCAGACATCAGGAAGCACACAAAAGCAGGGAATTCTCTTGGGTAAAGACAGTTGAGTGAGTCTAATAGGACTTAAAGGGACACATTTTTAGCACAACCTGGTGTGAGCGTCAGATCCCTGGCTCATCCCAGCAGGACTCTATGGTTTTATTGTTTGCCATTCAGGATGCCCGAGGGTTTAGAGAGTGTGTGGTGAATAAGCAAGCCTTCAGCTGGGATGTCAGAGCTCCAAGGAGCAGAGAAGGCAGTGGTCTCTGCCAAGTGCCTTAGTGAGAACATTAAAGAAAACACCAGGTGGTGGGTTCTATAGAAATTGTGTGCTCGTGTCCCTCTGTCCTGGACACAACAAATTCAGTAGCTGGTCAGCCACTGGCTTTTCGGTGGTCTGGTTACTGCTTGACACATCCTGTCAGTCTGTGCACTGACCTTCAGAGCATACTTCAGCTATCGGTGAGCCATTGGAGAATGAAAGCAAATGTCAAAAAGTAAGAGCAGACCTCTTTGGAAACAGGACGTACTTGGCGTTTGCGATTTGACTTACTGGTTTTGCCTGGCTGTGCTCTGCTTGCACCCTCCTGGGTGACTGACTGTCTCTGTTCCTTCTCCATCGCAGACTGCTCTATGGACCTGCAGTGCCTGCCGGCTCCCGTGGCCGCCTCCATCCCTGTGAACGAGGGGCTGTCCCCTTTGCACTCAGACTCAGATGCAAAGGGCCTGCCTAGTTCGATCCCTGCTGCCAGCCTGCTCCCATCTCCAGAGTGCGTGTCCCTGCCAGTGCCTGACAGTGTGGAGGATTTCACAGATGGGGACATAATTGGGGAAGAACTGGACTCTCTCCTGGACTCCCTTGCTGAGGGGTCACCATACCCTCTAGTAAGAGTGGACACTGCATGATTCCCCTGCTGCTTAATCCAAATGGGTCCTTAGAGTCTACAAATATGTGTATTGCCTCTCCTTCTGTCACTCCTTCCTCCTAGCTCTTCATCTAGCAAAACTCATTCATTCTTTCCTTTTTTTCTGCAACTGGCTTGTAAGTATCTAAAGAGACCACCTCTAAACCTGCTTTGCTGTGTCCAACTTCATTAAGCTGACCCTCAGAGCTAACTGAGATGGCCTTCTCCAGCCATCTTCTCCCTGTCCTCTAGTGTCCATGGATTTGAAGCAGGCCTGAGGGTAGAAATGAGTGAGCTGAATGTATTTTACACAGTGGACAGCTGTAGCCTGTGTTGTGCAGGCTGCGTTCAGCCTGAGCTCTTTGCATAGGTCTACGTGTTGTAGAAACAGTATCTATTGATGCTTGTGTTGTATTTTAGTTGCCTGTAGTGCAGATGTTATGTGAATTGGCTTTAATCTGGAAGCAGTATAACCACATTCAGGCAGGATGGAACTTGAGGCAAAAAGCTCTGCTGGGTGGCACCAAGAGTAGTGGTCATTACCCCAACCTTGGTGCTTTGTGTACTCAGCTGCACTGTGCCTTGACCTGAACTGGTGCAGGTGCCCAGTGCAGGGCTCTGCCTTGCGGGCTGATGAGCTCTGGTGCCCCAGGACCTCCTCAGGGACCTCAGCCCAGACTGTGTGTGGTGCAGACAGGTGGGCAGGTCTGTGGGAGGTCTGCAGGCAGATGGAGCTGCTGGTTGTCCTTCTGCTTCAGATAATGCAGTACATGCTTGAGTGGGAGTCTGTTGGCTCTCTCTCTCTGTTCAGTCACTCCCTTCTCCTTGTTTCTAATATGCTGCTTATCCTCTCCCTTCCCAATCTCCAAAGTCTCTGGTCCAGGGCACCATTCCCACCAACCTGCCAACAGAGATGCCCCAGCTGATCCCCGTGTTTCCAGGGGGAACTCCGCTGCTGCCTCCAGTTGTGACAGCTAGCATCCCTGTCTCCACCCCGCTGCCACCTGCCTCCTTTGGCCTGGTGATGGACCCCACCAAACAGCTCTCCTCCTCCTCTGTCTTGGATGCATTCGAGCCCCCACCAGGGGGAAGTGGTGGTTCCACGTTAGATTCTCTGGATTCCCTGGACCTGCTCCCCTACACAGACTCACGTCTGGATGCCCTGGACTCCTTTGGGACAAGCAGAGGGTCGCTGGATGCCTTGGATTCCTTTGCCATTGGTATGTGTGGGGCTGACAGGGTTTTGTTTCTTTGCCTGTGAAGGCATGCCAAGACTGTGTCCTTCAGAGCTGAGGTCTGTCCTGTAGCTGTCTTTGCCAGTGCTTCAAAACAGGAATACAAATGTTGAAGAGGGCGAGGAATTGTCTGGACAGAGCAACTGGGTATGTCTAGCTCAGGAGTCATTAGGAGGGCTGTAGGTGTGTAGTCCCAGATAACTAGTATGCATGTGCTATGAAATCTTGGAGGAAAAAGGAACATGAGATGTGTAATGAGGTGGAGTGAGGTCTAATTCTGGCTTAGTATCCAGGATGCTTTCCTTGGCATAATTTACTCCACTATAAAGTGTTCCCTTCACCTTCCCTAGTGACTTTTGGTCATTTGGGACCAAATGAGCAAAGTCTTGATGACTGTCATATGAAATAGGGAACTAAATGGTAAAGGCCAAGTGGGTCCTTCCCATCTCTAGCTTCAGGATAACAAGCATCCCAAGGAGCCAAATTGTGGAGGTCAGTGGGCAAAAAGCAATTTTTCACCTGTCCCTTGAGGGGTGGCAGGCTTCTTCTTGGCTAGGTTGTCTGCTGTATTATAGTACATTTCGGTCAGCAAAAACTATTTTCTGAAGAGCAGAGATTGGCCAGTCAGCACTTCAGTGCTCTGATTCACCTAAGGATTGGACTGCCTCAGAGCTGCCACTTAAAGAATGTCAGAGCTCAGAGGTACAGAGTTGAGTTCAGTATGGTTTTGGGAACAAGAAGGCCTTTCCTGGAGTTTTTCCAAGATGTACATGGGGGATTTAGGTAAAAAAAAATACTAAAATGTTATGAAATAAATAAAGCAAAATGATTTTGTCAGCATCAGCTTGTCTTTATCTGATCAGAACTACCTTTGAATATGAAATGTTTTATTTTTTTTTTCATTTTTATGGCCCAGAAGAAACCAGCACTCAGGAACTGCGACACCCACCTGGCAGCCAAAAACCATCCCCCGTGGTGAGTGAGCCGCTCCCCCATGCTGATGTCCCAAGGTGCTCTGGAGCCAAGGTAGTAGTGACTTGGGTGAAGTAGGTAATTTGGGCCCCTCTTCTTAACCTATGCCAGTGAGCGTTTCTTCCCACCTTGTGATAAGGCAGGTAAAGATTTTCCCAGAGTCAGGGGGAAGACATTTGTTCCACCTTTGTTTTTATCCACAGTTCTGCGTATTGACAAAGTAAAGGTGGTGTGACCAAGGTTGTAGGATCAACAGAGAATCAAGGAGGCCAGTGTGCTAATGTATCTGGCAGCCTCTTAACCCTGAACAGTGGATCAGAGTAAACTGTGCTTATCTTAAGACTAGCGAAGTTCTTTACTCCTCTTTCACCCCTGTCAGTCAGCTTTTCCAGGCTGTTTTGTTCCTGTTCCATGTCTTGGGGAAAAAGGATGTCGGTGGTTTGCAAGTTTGAAACACAAATTGTCCTTTTTAGATTCTTGGTTACAGTGATGTAACAGGGATAGCAGGTATAGTAAAATCTTTGCCTCAGGTTAAAGCCCAAAGATTCACTGATAAGTGGTTCCTTTCTTTTCCAGGTAGCGGTGGGGTTGATTTGAGAGTTGGTTGTAATGGGTGGAATGAGTGAGCGGACATTTTGCTCTGTCTCGTGGTAGAAAACTGGTGTCCCTTACCAAGAGAGAGATCTGTCCTTGAGGTGATCGTACCGTACTTTGTTATTTTTGAGAAGGTTGCATGCAGTTTTTCAGGAAATGTCGTTTCAGAATTGAATGTTTTGATGAGGAAGAAGATGAGGAAGTTTTTTTGAGAGACTGGAGTGAGGTGTGAGGCTACAGAGTTTTCTTAGCCGTATGGCTGCAGAGCTTAGAAGAGAAGCGTGTGTGTTTTTGCACAGGTCAGCCTTAGTGGGGTGAGTCACCCAGCTGTGCCCAAAGTCACCGAGCACCTGCTGTCCCAGCCAGAACCAGTAATACCCAACACAGCCTTGCTGGTGAAGAACCCTCTGGCATCCACCCATGTATTCAAACAAGCCTGTCACGTCTGCTACCCTAAAACAGGTGATGCGTTTTGCTCTGCCACCCAGAGCATCGACCACGACAAAGCTTCGCCTTTCTCCTGGCTGTTGGGGAGAGGCTGATGGAGTTCTCTGCTACAGGGCCTAAGGCTGGTGATTACACCTATCGAGAAGGCTTGGAGCACAAATGCAAGCGAGACATTCTGCTGGGCAGGCTGAAGAATTCAGAAGACAAGACTTGGAAGAGGATCCGTCCTCGCCCAACCAAAACCAACTTTGTAGGATCATATTATCTGTGCAAAGGTGATCTGGGGTGGATAGAGATGTTGGTGGCTGGGGAGGGGTTGTAAAGTGTGGGCCAGGGAGTCTGGAAGAAGACTTCCTATTGGTCTTGCGTGCTATTCCTGGAGTCTTTCTGTCCCATCAGTAGCCCATGGACTGTAAGGCTTAGTACGGTCAGAGGAGATGAACTCTCCATGCTGTGGAGAATGGGCAGTGTTAAAAGTGTTGGAGCAGGAAAAGAGTTGCAAAGGCATAGTGTGGTGCTGTGCACAGCCAAAGGCTTGGAGCTGCTCTGTTAATGCAGGCTTTACTGAGAACCTACCTAGCAGCCACATGGCAGGTCAATGGTTTGGCCTTTTAGGGAAAAGATCCTTTGCTCCAACTCACCCCTTGGATCATGTTTAATGTGACTCGACTGCTCCCTAAGGCAGCCTCATTGGAGAGCACCTAATGAGGTGGGGAGAGAGCTCCAAGATAGCGGAACTCCTTAGTGCTGGGCTGCTAGGAGAACTTAACTGGATTGGCTTTAAAAGGAGTTACATTTCAGTCTGTCCTTGACCAAGCAAAGCATTAAAGCAGATCTCCAGTTTCCACAACAGATTGTACGTCTTGAGATTGTCACTACTTAGAAGATTGCATTAACTTTTGTACACCAAGATTGCATCTTGGTGTATGCAAACTTGGAGGGAGATGTCTTTTCTTTTTCTTTAACTCTGTGTTTTCTTGCTTTCAGCTCCTTTTGAGGTGTGGGCAGTGGGAGGAGACAAAAGAGAGCTTAGTTTCTGACTGGGCCGCCCTCCCTGTGTGGTGGTGTGTGCTGTTTGTTGCTTTGTAGATATGCTTAACAAGCAGGACTGTAAGTACGGGGATAACTGCACCTTCGCGTACCACCAGGAAGAGATTGACGTCTGGACGGAGGAGAGGAAGGGGACTCTCAACCGTGACCTCCTCTTTGACCCACTAGGTGGGATCAAGCAGAGCAACCTCACTATTGCCAAGCTCCTGAAGGAACATCAAGGCATCTTTACCTTCCTCTGTGAGGTACAGAGCTGGTGGGGAAGACTGGGCACCTTCAGCATCAACTTGGTGTATATCTGGACTATTGATGTGTCCCAGTCTGTGTTCTGTACCCAGAAGCGCAGTGAGCAATGGATGCATCCATGTAGGAGGAGGGTGAGGTGGTTTTCCTCACCCATCCAGCTGTCTGAGGTGCACACAGCCACACGGGACCATTTTCCTCTTCCACTGTCTTTAGGTGTTGTTTTTAAGTGCAGTATGGCTCCACCTGTTTTAAAAATCAGAGTCCCACAATGCAACAGCTTTCCACTTCATGTCTGTGTTGAGCCACTGCCTTGGTCAGTTAGTGATTAGCCCTTGCCCTTTTGACACACTGCAGCATAGAGTTCCCTGGGTTGGCTGTGTTATATGTGGAGAAACATGTTTTTAGCTTTAACTGTTGTGTTGTTTTTTTTGTTTGGTTTGGTTTGGTTTTTGTTTGTTTTTTTTCCTTTTTCCCTTCTATTTCTCCTCATCGTTTCCTCCTTGTTCCTGCCATGTTGTCCAACTGGAAAAGAATATGTGGCTCTGACCAAAATGTTTCCAACCACAGTGGAAAATACTGTGGAAAATAAGCCAAAAATGTTGTCCTGAAGTGTTTCCAAAAGTTCGCTTACTTTATTCTATTGCCCTACCACGAAGTTTTCACCAGGCTTGTTCTAACTTTGAACATTAGAATAGGCTGGCTGAGGTTCTTCTTCCCCTTCCAAATGAAATGGCCTGGTTTACTTCTCTCTGTAAGTTTTTCTCAGCATGCTAATTCTTCTTTTCTCAGATTTGCTTTGACAGCAAACCCCGGATTATCAGCAAAGGGACCAAGGACACGCCATCTGTCTGCTCCAACCTCTCTGCCAAACACAGTTTCCATGACAACAAGTGAGTGATCGTTGGTTGCACTGATAGGAGCAATCTCACATGTCCAGACAGTTTAACTCCAACCCCCTGGTCTCTTTCTTTCCTTAGTCCTCATGGGTTGCAAATGTAGGCCAGCTCAAAGTATGTTTGGTAGTGCTATATGCTTCTCCCTCCATGCTAAAGATACACCCTGCTGATGCTAAGGGATTTGAGGGATGAGCAAAGCCCTTTCGAAGTCAACCTGAGTTTTCCATTGACTTAATTTGCCTTTGAGTTTGGCCTTTACATAAAGGTCAAGCCAAAGATTCTTTAGCTCGGGATCCTGCCTCTGACTGGCTGATAATGAGTGTTTAGGCAAACAAGTATAAGAAGCATGTCAAGTGCACAGTAATACAACCCCTTCTGTCTCCTGGCAACCTGAGGCTCAGGAACTTTGCTGAGCCAGAGGAGTTTGTGTATTTGCTCCATGTTTTTGAGGTGGATCTGATTTCTGAACTTGAACTCATCACCCATGGGCTGAGGAGGTTGCAAATAGGTACCTTGTGTTGAGACAGTCTGAGAGGGCAGCAACTTGGTTTCCCAGGTGTTTTCCTAGGGTTCGCATCTCCTAGAGTTGATCTGTGTCCTTCGACTGGTCAGCCAAGTATATGAAAACCAGATGTAAGAAGGAGGGGGAGGAGATTGGAGCTTTGATGACTCACATTTCTGTGGCCTGGCTGTAGGTGTCTGGTCCACATCGTGCGTTCCACATCCCTGAAATACTCCAAGATCCGGCAGTTCCAGGAACACTTTCAGTTTGACGTGTGCCGGCATGAGGTGCGCTACGGCTGCCTGCGCGAGGACAGCTGCCACTTTGCTCATAGTTTCATTGAGCTCAAGGTCTGGCTGCTGCAGCAGTATTCAGGTGAGTGTGGCTTGGTGCAGGACTGGCAATGCTTACACCTTGGTTTCTTCTAGAAAGCCAGTTGAGAGGGGAAGGAGCTGATGTGGGAGTGCTGAAAAGTTGCTCACTTTTGCTTACGCTTGATCTCTCTCCTCAAGAGACACAAAATAGTGCTGAGATATTCTGTGACATGATTTGGCCCTCGTCTCTTCACAGGAGTGAGTGTAAACTGCAAACCAGGAGGCTTTTCCTTTGGGACCAGCTGTAAAAGTTGAAATGAAATTAGGTAGAGTTGAATCCTCAAAGGTTTTGATGCGTAAATCCTGCAGAAGGTCTTAAAGAGCATTTGGGACTTGTAATTAACATCTGACACAGCAAGAGTAGTAGTATGCACAGGTGACAAAGCAGTTACAAAAGGCAAACTGTGCATCTCTAGTTTCTCTGAACAAATTCACCAACAGTGTGAAATGACAAGATTCTTGGTGTTTCCCCCCCCAAAACTGATGTTATACCTCTGAAGAGGCTACTACAAGAATTATGTTCAGGTCACTCATACAATTGCACTGCTACATCTGGCATTTTCACTCCTCTCTCTCTCTCTGACAGTGCTGGGGGGTTTTTCTTGTTGCTTTCCTGTTAACTGAGTAGATGTTGGTCTACCCACTAAGTTGCCTGGATGCTTTTTTGCCACAGGGTCTTGTTTAGTGTAGAATCCAGCGTGGTAATGGGAATGCTTTAGAAAGGAAAGATGTTTTGAATTTTCCTTACCATTCTTTGATGCAATTGGAGGCAACTAATTCAGTTTACTGTTCGACTCCCTGTCACTGTTGTTCATGCAGTCCTCAGCCTTTTCTTGGCTCATGAAGGACAGTTGTCAACGGTTTACCGGGCTGGATCGGCCCGGTTCCGTGACGATTGGTGCGGGGGACCCACGGACCCACACCCCAGGAAAGGGGAAGGAAAAAAGGGAAAAGGGAAAAGGGAGATGGGCCTAGAAACAAAACAGCGGCAACGATCTGAGGAGGAAAGCTAATTTACTAAATAAGATATTAGAAAGCAAAATAACACAATATAATACAATGTAATTGGAATTGAGGCTAATGAATCAAATAAAATGAGCAAGAGAGAGTGTCCGATAAACCGAAGGCCTTACGCTAACGCTGAAGGCGATACGGCAGCGAGCACCCACTGCTGAGACGATCCCGAAGGAAAGAGAGTGTCCCGTGACCGCTGAGGGTTTTTATCTGTTCCCTCTGAGCGGAAAACACGTAAAAATACAAAGCATCGCAAAGTCCTCTGGGGAATGTAGTTCTTCTTCTCTTCTGAGGCAGGTATACCTGGAATTATCAATGATCCATGGGGCTGGAGCATCAGCTCCTCAACTCTTAATGCAATACATGATGTTATGATGTGGAATACCAGTACCAAAAATCATAAAACCATGACATTCCACCCCTTATTCCACATCGTTACATCATGCTTGATACATATTGAAAAACAATGATTAACATGCATTAGATATACACACACACAACATATATTCAAGTATATACATGCAATTACTGACTGCACTCCCCCAACATCAAATTCCCTTGTGGTACACACTGAACATCCCCATTCTTCTGCATCACCCACCAAGTGGACCCAGGTCCCTGAGCAAAGACAGTTCCACGGAGAGGTTTGCCCTTTCCAGAAGCTGGAAGTACCCAAACTGCTTTGCCCAACATGTTCTTTACATGTACTACAGGGACCTTATCTCCCTCTACAGTAGGTAGGGAGTTGGATTGGGCAGGACCATCACGATTGATGGATCCTCGAGTGTTGACCAACCAGGTGGCTTCGGCCAAATGCTTCTCCCAGTGCTTAAATGTTCCGCCACCCATTGCTTTCAACATGGTTTTCAGCAACCCATTGTATCTTTCAATCTTACCAGAAGCTGGTGCATGATAGGGGATATGATAAATCCATTCAATGCCATGATCTTTGGCCCAATTACTTATAAGAGAATTTTTGAAATGAGTCCCGTTATCTGACTCAATTCTTTCTGGAGTGCCATGTCGCCATAGGACTTGCTTCTCGAGACCTAGAATGGTGTTTCGGGCGGTAGCATGGGGTACTGCATATGTTTCAAGCCACCCAGTGGTTGCTTCCACCATAGTGAGCACATAACGCTTACCATTGCGAGTTCGTGGCAAGGTGATATAATCTACCTGCCACGCCTCCCCATATTTATACTTTTGCCATCGCCCTTCCCCCCAAAGAGGTTTCATCCTCTTGGCTTGTTTAATTGTGGCGCATGTATCACAGTCATGGATAACCTGTGCAATAGCATCCATAGTTAAGTCCACCCCTCGGTCTCTAGCCCACTTATATGTTGCATCTCTTCCTTGATGGCCCGAGGTCTCATGGGCCCATCGAGCTAAAAATAATTCACTTTTGTGTTGCCAGTCCAAGTCTACTTGAGCCATCTTAACTTTGGCAGCTCTATCGACCTGATGGTTATTCTGTTGTTCTTCAGTTGCTCGGCTTTTAGGAACATGAGCATCTACATGGCGCACCTTTACAACCATATTCTTTACTCGGGCAGCAATATCTTTCCACAGTTCAGCAGCCCAAATAGGTTTACCCCTCCGTTGCCAACCATTTTGTTCCCATTGCTGTAACCACCCCCATAAGGCATTTGCCACCATCCATGAGTCAGTATAAAGATAAAGCACTGGCCACCTTTCACATTCAGCAATATCTAAGGCCAGTTGGACAGCCTTTACCTCTGCAAATTGGCTTGATTCTCCTTTTCCTTCAGTGGCCTCTGCAACTTGTCGTGTGGGGCTCCACACAGCAGATTTCCATCTGCGGTGCTTTCCCACAATACGACATGATCCATCTGTGAACAGGGCATATCTCTTTTCATTGTCTGGTAGTTGATTATATGGTGGGGCCTCTTTAGCACGTGATACCTCCTCTGCGGGTGTTGTTCCAAACTTTTTACCTTCAGGCCAGTCCATGATCACTTCTAGGATTCCTGGATGACTGAGGTTCCCCATCCGAGCTCGCTGTGTAATCAGCGCAATCCACTTACTCCAAGTGGCATCAGTAGCATGATGGGTAGAGGGAACCTTTCCTTTGAACATCCAGTTCAGCACTGGCAGTCGAGGTGCCAGAAGGAGCTGCGCTTCAGTACCGATTACTTCGGAAGCAGCTCGAACCCCCTCGTACGCGGCTAAGATTTCCTTCTCAGTTGGAGTGTAGCGCTCCTCAGACCCCCTGTATGCTCGACTCCAGAAACCAAGGGGTCGGCCTCGGGTCTCTCCAGAAGCTCTTTGCCACAAACTCCAAGTGGGACCTTCCTTTCCAGCAGCAGTGTAGAGGATGTTCTTTACATCCTGTCCCGTCCGCACTGGCCCCAGGGCCACGGCACGGGCTATCTCCTGCTTAATTTGCTCAAAAGCCTGCTGCTGCTCAGGACCCCATACAAAATCATTCTTCTTCCGCGTCACCCGAAAGAGAGGGCTCACAATGAGACTATAGTTTGGAACATGCATTCTCCAAAAGCCCACTACACCCAGAAAAGCTTGGGTCTCTGTCTTACTAGTGGGTGGAGACATAGCAATAATTTTGTCGATCACATCTGTTGGGATGTGACGACGTCCATCTTGCCACTTTATTCCTAGGAACTGAATTTCCTGTGCAGGCCCTTTCACTTTGCTTCGCTTAATAGCGAAGCCAGCTCGCAGGAGGATCTGAATTATTCTCTCTCCTTTCTCGAAAACTTCCCCTGCTGTATTGCCCCACACAATGATGTCATCAATGTATTGTAAGTGCTCAGGAGCACCGCCCTGTTCCAATGCAGTTTGGATCAACCCATGGCAAATGGTTGGGCTGTGCTTCCACCCCTGGGGTAAACGGTTCCAGGTGTACTGAACTCCCCTCCAGGTGAAAGCAAACTGTGGCCTGCATTCTGTGGCCAGAGGAATTGAAAAGAAGGCATTGGCAATGTCAATGGTGGCATACCACTTGGCTGCTTTTGACTCCAGTTCGTACTGGAGTTGAAGCATGTCCGGCACAGCAACACTCAGTGGGGGTGTGACTTCATTCAGGCCACGATAATCTACCGTCAGCCTCCATTCTCCACTGGCTTTACGCACCGGCCATATGGGGCTGTTAAAAGGTGAGTGAGTCATGGTCAACTCTTGTGAACCCCAAGTCACCCCAGAAGTATAGATTAATTCTGTCCCTTGGTGACTGGAGAGCATTAGAGTGCATTGTGCACCAGTGTCCATCAGTGCCTTATAATTTTGTGGTTCTGATGTGCCAGGCCAAAGAAAACCACACAGTCCAATACACTCTATTATCCCTTTCCCCCCCCTGGCTGGGGGGCACGGGCTATTGTAGCTGGTAGGTACCTCGCTCAGTTCTGAAGGAGTACCGTTCAGACAGGATGACATCTTGCTCAGACAGGAGGGTGTCTCTTTCAGGTTGGAGGGCATCTTGCACAAACTGGAGACCATCTTGTTGAGACTGAGAGTTGTTGAGTTCAGACTGGAGGGCATCTCTTTCAGGCTGGAGGGCGTCTTTCTCGAACTGAAAAGCGACTTGCTTGGTCTGGAGGGTGTCCTGATCAGACTGGAGGCTGTCTAAAGTGGTCAGGAGAGTCTGACTGTCAGCTAAAAGACTCTCTTTCTGGATCTGGACACTATCCCTCTCGGCTCGGAGACTCTCTCGCTCTATTTCAGAAACTCTGTGCCTCTCTGGGATAGTATTGAATAAGGTCCGATTGGCATAAGCCAGACCCCAAATAATTTGGGCCTCCTCAGATCTGTCTGAGCCGCAGCATCCCTGTCTCAAATATCTGCTCAAGTTCTCAGGATCTTGCAGGTGCTCAGGGAAAAGGTCCCAGTATGTTTTGAGCATTAAAAGGGAAAAAGCAATGAAATGCAGCCCCTTTAAGAGAAGTTTAAAAAGAGAGAGCATTTTTTTTTCTTTACTATAACAAGTTAGCAACACCCAAAAAAGTTTACAGATATCCCAGAACAACTGGCAGTACGCCCAGACTTCAAGGTCATGTTATGCCGTACAGTACCTGCAGTACAGATAAGCTTGCTAGCAAGAGACAGAGATTCACTCTAAGAGTATGTCTCTGCCCGACTAAGGCAGCTCGTTTGCCCCACGTTGGGCGCCAAAAATGTCAACGGTTTACCGGGCTGGATCGGCCCGGTTCCGTGACGATTGGTGCGGGGGACCCACGGACCCACACCCCAGGAAAGGGGAAGGAAAAAAGGGAAAAGGGAAAAGGGAGATGGGCCTAGAAACAAAACAGCGGCAACGATCTGAGGAGGAAAGCTAATTTACTAAATAAGATATTAGAAAGCAAAATAACACAATATAATACAATGTAATTGGAATTGAGGCTAATGAATCAAATAAAATGAGCAAGAGAGAGTGTCCGATAAACCGAAGGCCTTACGCTAACGCTGAAGGCGATACGGCAGCGAGCACCCACTGCTGAGACGATCCCGAAGGAAAGAGAGTGTCCCGTGACCGCTGAGGGTTTTTATCTGTTCCCTCTGAGCGGAAAACACGTAAAAATACAAAGCATCGCAAAGTCCTCTGGGGAATGTAGTTCTTCTTCTCTTCTGAGGCAGGTATACCTGGAATTATCAATGATCCATGGGGCTGGAGCATCAGCTCCTCAACTCTTAATGCAATACATGATGTTATGATGTGGAATACCAGTACCAAAAATCATAAAACCATGACAACAGTGAAGAACAAGTAGCATACTGTGGCGAATGCCATCTTTATTCTTCCCAGTAGGCTTCACTTCCTTGTGACCACAGGAAATAAAAAAAGTTACAGCACTAAAGTTTCTAAGATGATGTGTTGCTTGTGAACCATATGTAGGATTGCTGCTCATGATACTGCATGTAGTATTTTGAGTGCTCTGGCATTCAAGCACCCCACTCTTTTCATCACCCCATACTTCTTATTTTTATTTTTAGAAGTGTATTTGCTCCCTCTCTCCTTCTTCCTTCCTCTTCTACCTGTAGAAGAAATAGATTGATCTTTGCCTCTTGCCTCCTTTTCTTGAAGGAGTCACTTTCAAAAGAGAAGGTGAGGAGATAAAGCAAGCTATGAGTTTAGCTGCAGCAGTTTCCAATAAGTCTTGTGCTTATTCCTATCTCTTTCAACAACAGCACAGCCATAATCTTTTTTATTTTTCTGTAGAGCAGGGAATATGAGCCTGTTCTCCTTCTGACTTTTCCTTTCTAGTTTGGTAGATTATTACCTCTCTTAAGTACAGTCCTTGTGAAGGCAGCAGGTGAAAGATAGTTGTCACCAGTCTCTGAGAAGGCCTTGGCCTTGGAGCAGAGCTTGATTTAGGCATCAAGTGCTCTGCACAAATAGGAAGAGAGCATCCATCATTCAGAGCAGCTTGCATTTGAAACCAGTGGGCTGTTGCATTTCACAGCCATTTGAGCTTTTACAGAGCATGTGGCTTTGTTCATGGGGATAATGGATTGGACTTGCAGAGTGAAGGTTCCCATGATTTGAAAATGTGGGTAGGACTGGACTGCTTCTTTCTTCAGTGTGGCTATGCATGGATATACCTTGCTGTCTTTTTCTGTCACTGGAAATCAGAGCCTTTGTGGTCACTAGTGGTGCTGCAAAAGATGCTGAAGTGTTAAAAATAATGAGCATATGGGCCTTTTGCTTCCCAGAGTTTCTCTTTGGGATAGTTCACGCTTTGTATTGGAAAACATTGTTTCGTATCTCAGAGTGTTTTATATTTCTAGACCATATTGTTGAGTTGGTTCAGATTTCTGGGAGTGGGAGAAGGCAGTCACTTGGTAAGCACTTCATTTCAAATTCAGTCTCCTGACAGGAGCTGTGTATCTTTTTCCTGCTGTTTCCACATGCCCAGGATCATAATGCAGGAGTGAAAAATAGAATTGATGGAGGCTGCTTTGGCCCCTTCTCTGCCAGATCCAGTGCAATGAATTATCTCTTCGCTGTGGATTTCCCAGCTTTTATCGTTTTTGCCCCCAAAGTATAGATGAGGACTGTGTCCATCCCTGTACTACTTAGATGTGAGGGAGAGGGCTGCAGTTAACTCTGCATAGTGTCTTTTGGGATTAACAGCTAACAAGGAGAAAATCTACAACCAGCACTTATCTGGGGAGTACCAGCTAGGCAGCCACTGCCATTTTGGAGGCCTCAGCAAAACTTCCTGGTGAAAGTCCTTTAATCCTGCCCAAACCCTGTACAAACAGCAGTATTACTGTCTGGCAGGGATTTGAATTGCTGAAATCACAGATGGGGAAACTGAGGTCAGGTGCAATGTGGCTTACCCAGGTTGCACACAACCTAAGCTGAGATGAAAACTTGTGTTTGCTAGCCCTTATGTTCTGGAACATGCTGACTCCAGAATCAGAGATCATGTCCATGTAGCATGCCTGGGGAACACCAGACTTTGGTAATAGAAGCTGTTGGTAAAAGCAGAGCAAGCAATTTTGTAACCCCTCTAGGCTGGGAGTACTGCACCAAGGCCATCCCCAGCATCCCACTTGCTGCTATCAGCTGGCAGCTGTAAGATACTTCTTCTGTTTGTTCTGGCAGGTATCTCAGGTCTTTACAGCAATTAAATAGCACAGCTTATCTCTAATGGAGCCAGTTCTCACATTGAACTTAATAGTTCTTAATTGGAGCCAGTTCCTATTTTTACATAATTTCAATATTTAGTGCTCTGCGAATTGCAGTACCCATCTGATCTGGTTGGTGCTGACACAAGCTGATACTTCACCACTTGAATTGGCCAGGAGCTAATTCCTTAGATAAAGTCTGACCAACCCTTCTTCTTGCTGGCTGATATGTTTCTGATTCCTGAAACCTTGCAGATCTTTTCTTGCTGGTTAGAGAGAAGCAGCTGTTTCTTTGTTGGTTTTGTACTTCTAGTTTTCCCTTTCTACCTTGGATGGACTATTGAAATTCAGCTTTTTTTTTTTTTCACTAATTGATTGATGAACACTCGAAGTGTGTAGCAGGCTAATTAATTCCAGCAGGAATTAGGTGAGAATTCTGGGGGCTTGAATATTCTAGATGTCTCAGACAGTGGGATTTCTGTAATCTTCCAAGCTAATGGCAAAAACTCCAGTATGCAATAGATCAACAGTAACAAAGTGTCATCTTTAGAGTCTTGAGTAGATGTGTTCATTTGGTGTTGGTCAAGGTCTTGATCACCAGTCAAGAGTCAGCATCTTGGAGGCAGTATCCGAGATCTGAATATGCTCAGGAGACCAAACTCTTCTCATTTTGTCTGCTTGGAATGAGAATGCTGGAGAGAGATCCTTCCCTACCTCGTTTTTTGGACAAGTTCTGTGGTGGTGTTGGATCCCCTCACAACCCACCTCCTGGTGATCCTGCTGGGACTGCTGGGAACTGTTAGCCACACAGGGGATTTCTAACCTCCAGTGCTGGAAGCCCTGCCAGCCCTCCCTCCCTCTCTTCTGTTGACCAAATGGAGTAGCTCAGCCCTGTCTCTTCCTTCTTGTTCCCAGGAATGACCCATGAAGATATTGTGCAGGAATCTAAGAAGTACTGGCAACAGATGGAGGCACATGCCAACAAACCAGCCAACAGCATGGTAAGGTGCATCTAAGGCTTGCAGCCTGGTTTTGCTTCTAACTGTTCCAGCACTTTTTTTCTCTCTTCTCCTCCCAGTACTGTGCCTTGTGCCTGACAGGTCCCAGGCAAGCCAGGCTGGCCACTGTGGAGGAGTAGTGCCACGAGCTTTCTGTTTTGCAGTGCTTGCGATGATCTTTGCACCTTGTTTAGCATCATGGAATCTGCTCAGTTCAGTGGTGGGGAGAAGCCTTCAGAGCAGAGAGGGCAACACGCAGAGAATGGTGCTTCTTGCAACATCTTGCTAGTGAAACTGAGAGGCTTTGGGGGCCCTGTGTACCCAGAATGGGGATCAAAGGGTTCCTGCTGCCCTTTAGTGGCTAAGAGATGATACGGCAAGTTGGAAGGACTGTAAGAAATGACTCATGATCCGTGGCACTACTCTTAACACAGGACTATGTGGAACCTGTGGCTCAGGTGCTGCTGGGGCTAGTCAGAGTCCTTGGTGGTACCTTGATGGAAGGACAGCGTGAGCTTTGTCTCTGCTTTGTTCCACCAGTCTCTCAGTATGGGAAAATGTATCTTTGGCTGCACTTGAAGCACGGCTAGGAGATTTATCTGGAGAGGCATTTTACAAGCAAAGGACACCTCTTTGTTTGCTTTATTCCAGCTCACTGGCTATGGGTGATGCCACTTTATCCTCCAAGGAGGTGTTCTGTAGCATAGGAGCTGAGCCCCCAGAGTGAGGTTGATTCGTAGCCCTGAGATTGAACTAAAGCAGTTTTTGTCATTAGAACAGCAATTTTCTGTTCTTTAGTTACTTTCAAAAGATAAATCTGATGAGATGAGAAATGTCATGCCTCCTAGCAAGCTTGTAGGAGTAGGAGAAATCCTCTCCCCTGCAAAATGGTGGTGAAAGCATTGTGAATCTGTTTTATTTCCACCTGATGGCTTTGTTCCCCTCATGGAGGCCTAAACCCACCACTGCTTGGCCTGCACCTTACTGCCAGAGCAGGGATGATTCACCTTTGTTTGGGACCTTCCACCAAGAGCCTCCTTGCAGCACTGAATACAATTTCTGTGCACCCTGGAAGAAGATGTTTTGTAAGACAGGGTCTGACTCATGTGGTATATGGCAACATTTTTGGAAAAGTGTCTGTGATCAGTGTGATTTAGCCCACTAGGAAAGACTCAGGTGACTTGCAGGGGTGTTCTCAGTGTGCTGAATGCCCAGCTATCTACTAGTTATGCTGCATGAGATGGAGTCGTCTGTAGAAATGCTCAGCAACATATGTGCATATTCTGCTGTCATGGTCTGAAATGACCGGGGGAGAGGGTGCTGACTGAGGAATGGGAAGCAGCAGTCAAGAGTAACCAAGGTCACTAGCTCCCAAAGCTGTCTGACTTGCCTAAGTAACTTGTTCTAACCTGTCAGGAAACTGTAGGTTTGGTCCTGAAGGTATGAGATAAGTCTTTACCATCTGTATTGTGTGAGAAGTGAAAAATCTGAATGGTCCCATCAGACAGAGCTGCCTATGCTCTCTTTCTAGTGGCATGCAGACAGAGACAGATACCTGCATCTCCGTGGGGGAGGAAATTAAGTATGAATCTGCAGCAGTTTGTGACGGTAACTGGATTTATCTCAGCAGTCCCTGCCTCATGGAGAATGAAGTCTAGTGACTGGTTCTGTCCTGCCTGCAATAGAGCTGCTAGTGTTTTCCAGAAAGGTCTGTCTTGTCATTCTCTGTATAATGTTGAGTAAAACAATATCGATGGACAGCTGTGTTTTTGAAGCCTTTGTAGCATTAAGTTCACCTTTCACTGGAGGTGCTGCTGTTATAAGCTTTATGCAAGGCATGGTCAGAGCACGTGCACTGAAGCATGTGAGCTTGAGATGCTCAGTATGGGTTTCATTTCTGGCTGCTAGGGCTTACAGGGAGCAGAGGCTGAGGAAGAGAAATGCCAGTGCCTGTTATATCAGCCATGAGGGGATGGGCAGAGATCTATAGTTTCTGGGTCCTGTGGGCACTGTTTCATACTGATGGTTGATACAAAGTCTGATTGCACCCCACACATGCCAGGTGCAGAGCTGGATTTACCCTGAGCCCTTCCAGGACTTCCGTTTGTTCAGAGGTGAAGCAGCAGCCTTGTTGGTACAGCCAGAACATGCTTACTAGTGGTACCGACAGTTATCTGTAGGACTTGGCAGCCTATCACTGGGCAGGGAGGCAGTCAAGTCAGTCAGACACCTCTGTTTGCAGTAGCAGACCATGGCTTGGGCATCAGCATGTATTCGGGCAGAGGGCTTTGCTCTGGGATGAGACACAGGCTTGCTGCTGAAGCCCCTGGCGGCAGCAATAATGTATCTGTTGAGAGATGTTTACTTTTGCCATTATGTTCCCCAGTTCAAGCAGGCTAATGTGACTCAGAGTTTTCTCAGCGTCCTTCCAGCTTTTGAAGTTGGCCTCCTGGCAAAGACAACTTCCCAGGATTGCTGTAAAAACAGACCTCTTCTTCCCATCATCCAGTGTGATCCACGCTTGCCCTGGCACCCTCTGGTCAGCGGAAGCAAAGTCACAGAAGATTTAGCAAGAAATGGAAGATGACAATACTCTTCTTGCTAAACACTTGTCAAGGAACTCATACTTGGTCCCGAATATTTGGTGCCACGTAGGCTGCTGAAGGAATAAGCCATGTGGCTGCTGATGGAAGAGGCAGTCATCAGGAGAGACAGCTGTAGGTAGTTGGGTGTCCTCAACTGCTGGTGCACTCCAGGAACTGAGGGGTTTAAGCCTTCGTTTTTTCTATTTCTTGAGGGCTGTTTTGTTTCACCCTCCTGGCCAGCTGCAGAACTGCCATACAAACTAGTCCCAGAGTTAGCTGCTTCAGCGGGGAGAGGAAAGGATCGTCCCTCCCTGTCATAAGTGACACTTGTACCTAAATACAGCTCACTCAGGTGACTGAGTAACCCAGGCTGTAATGTTGTCCCCCAAGGGCACCCAGATCCTCCAGAGAGCATTTTAGTACAACTGAAAGGACTTCCTGTAGCTGGGAGACAGGAGTGGCAGTGCTGGGGCTTTGCTTTTAGCAAAGCCTCAAGTGGAGAGCTGTCGTGCCAAAGACTTTATTTATTTGGTTGCCATGGTGCACAGCTAACACTATATTGTCTGGCTTTAGAACAAGGGGTGGTGCCACAGCCAGAGGCACTTTTGCCTGGCCTGGTCTGCTACAGCCTCATGTGATACTAATTTCCACACTGCTGGTTATCAGCAGCCTGCCAGGTATGTGTCTTGCCTTTGCAAATACAGTCATGTAGAGGCAACAGCAGCAGCTTTGATTTTTGTTTTGCTCGTAATCCTCTGGGAGCATACATGGGCATTGGATTATTGACCAGCAGTTGGAATGACTCTCATGAAGAAATGCGTAGGGCTTCATTTTGTCAAGAATTTCTGAAAAAGCAGCCTAGGGCACCAGAACTACCTGAGAAACATCTTCTCTCCCTCTTCAATCTGTTGTGACTTCTGGAACCACTCAGTTTTTGCTGGGTCAGCAGATTTGAGCTGAGCTTCCTGGCTGTGCTATGGAATCTGTTGCCTGGCGGATAGTGTTGGGCTGATAAAAGCCAGTATAGCGACTGCTGTCTTGTTATTTACACCAAGTGGAGGTTAAAACTACTGTTGAAATGCCACATTTGAGAGTAAGACACCTTACTGCCTTCTGTGATATTGAAAACTCAACCCTGTTCATCCCACAGCTGGCCACTTTAATGTGTTCTTGGTGGCCACTGGTGAAGGCCAACAGATGAACAAGACACGTGGCAGACACCACCAGAAAGGCCACCTTGAAGGCAAGTAGCCAGAATCAGCACTGCTTTGCAAGAGTGATGGTGGCTCTCCAGAAGCCCTTTTGCAGTGAGGGCCTTTTGTAGTCAGCACAAGCAAAGGTCAGCTCTCTGGGTAGCTTTGCACAGATCCAAATGGCCTCTGTCTGCCTGATCTGCTTCAAAAGACTGGGTCTGGAGGATGCAGAGTGATAATCAGTACTAGTGTTTCCCGGGAGATGCTTTGATTCTCCACCACCCTGCATTTGCTGTTTTCTTTGTGCCAGGCGATGAGTGCGGGATCCACACTACTGCTGTTGCTGGGAAAAGCCAGCTCCTGCGGCACACTGCTTGCCTGTCTGCTCCTTGTGAGATGCTCAGGGCTAGAAGTGAAGGCATGGCAGCTGTGGGAGCTGCTTGCATGGTAGGCAGCTAGTGAGCTGCTTACTGATATGTCACCTTTGTGCTTCACGGTTGGCTCAGTCACTAGGATGTTCTTGTACCCTCACATGTACCCATGCCCAGAGCTGCCAGCTTGCAGTCAGGTTTGCTCTTTGGTTTGGAAATGAACAGGAGACACTAGCATTGTCTGCCAGTGATGGTATAAAATTTAAATGACTTTTCAGAGATTTACTGAGATAATGCAAGGCGGTGGTGATGTGAGACTTGCTCAGGTTGTTGTTTTTTTGTTCCTGCACAATCTGTTGGTCGTAATCCCAAAGCAGCCTCTCAAGATGATGACAGTTTGAAGGCTAATTAAGCTAAGTGGCTGAGAGGATATGAAGTGTGGGTGTTTATGGTTGTACCTCTGTCCAGAGATTGTAATTAACTGCCTGTGAAACCTATAGCAAGGGAACTGTGAGGGATGGAAACCTTCCCAGAAGTGGATTTGAAAAGTATTAACAGGAGGACCCCACTCTGACTTAGGTGTTTCAAATGCTAGGCGTAACACGAGCCTCTTGGTCCAAAAGCAGCTCCTGCCTCGTGTCACAGCCTGGCTTCCTCCCCAGGGGCTCCTCAAGCTGTGCAACAGAGCTCTACATGCATAGCGAGGAGGATTTGGGTTGCCCTCCCTGCAGGGAAGCAGGGATTAAGCACAGGGGCAGGTCCTGCCGAGCTTGTCTGTACATGGAGATACGCTGCAGGGGTTTGGCAGCCAGGCCTGGTCAGTGCTGGAAGTTGCCAGGCTGGCTGTGCTCTTGGCCAGAAGTCAAAACACAGGAAATCGTGCTGAAGCAAGCACTAGTTTCACTCCTGTCTGGTATCTCGATGGGCCACTAGCTAACTGTGGTGGAGGAGACCTCAGCTGTCTCTGCGTTAATCCAGCTAGTTGCTGGTGCACGGGTGCGCCAGGAGCTGACAGTGTGGCATTTTAGGGGGTGTGTTTTGGCTTTGTTTGCCTGAGGTGCTGATTCTCTTCCCCAGGCTTCTCCCCGGGCTCCCACGTCGAGCACCTTTGACCTCCAGATGAAATTTGTGTGTGGCCAGTGCTGGAGGAACGGACAGCTGGTGGAGCCAGATAAAGACCTCAAGTACTGTAGTGCCAAAGCCCGCCACTGGTGAGCAATGCAACCTCCTCTTTCCCCCAGTCCTCCCAGAGGGCAGGAATTTCTCCTCTTACGTTCTCCAGGGTATTGTTGGAAGAGGTTGTAAGGTTTCCTAGCAACCTCTTTGTCCTCAGGATGTTTTATAGTGAGCATTGCAGGTAGCTGTTTTCCAGTTTCCAGCTCTCTTCATTACTGCTTGTACCTGCTGCCAGCACTGTGCATGGTGGTGATGCACCAGGCAGATACTTAATCCTAGTGCTTGCAGTACAGCTTCTGCTATTCCCTTTCATCCAGCTGCTATCATTCCTCCTTAGCAAGGTCGCTTAGATAGTTCTGCTCTGCACTTCTTTATACTGTGCTGTTTGAAGATGTCTGTCGTATCACTATTAGCAATTATTCAAGGCGTTCTGCTTCTTTTAAAATTCATTTCCTTGGTCCTTTTGTTGCTTTTGTTGTTCCTCTCTGACATAAGTCTTGTTTATTTATACCTCCTAGTTACCTGGGGCCCATTAGGTTTGATAGAAAGAGAGTATTGGCTGGGAATGGGCAGTTGGTCCTTGGAAACTGTGGCCCCTCTCACCTAGGGAACTTGGCAGCATAGGATGGAAAGGTTTATAGGATATCAGGTCCCAAAACACAATCCACAAAGGCACGGTTCAGCGTCCTATTGCAAATGAAAGACATTTGATGAAAAAGAAACAGAGGCAGGAGTTGCTGGAGGAAGTGAGAAGGGAGAGGAGATCTCCCTGAAATGGGAAGATAACACCTCTGTGAAGCTCCAAACAGAGCTGGGGCTTTTGCCCAGGCTATCTCCTGGTGATCGTTCGCTAGCGCTGCCTGAGAATTAGTACTTAATGTTTGTAAGACAGTGCTTGTAACGACTTGCATTTCTACTGCACCTTTCAAGCAGAAAATATTCCCAAATGTTTTTCATGGATCTTGTTGCACAAGAATTGGCTGTGTCAAAGGTTGGAATGCAGTTGTTTAGTAATCCATGGTGATGCCACGCAAGACGTGAGGGAAAGTTTTGTGGCTTTATGAGAAGATACATCCCAGAAAACATGTAAGAAGTACAGGGGAAAATCCTCCTAAACACCCTGCTTCTGACTTCTCTGCCAGTGATATGGATATCCATGAGCAGATAGATAGTGGCAGGAACAAGCTGACCTGGAGGGTCTGGTCACCTCTCCATGTTCAAGAGGTCTGTGAGGAAAACAAAGCTTTGTTTTGCTCTTCCTTTTACCTCTGTTATGTATTCTCTCTTTCTCAGTTGGACAAAGGAACGTCGAGTTCTGCTGGTGATGTCCAAAGCGAAGAAGAAGTGGGTGTCTGTCCGACCACTGCCTTCCATCCGCAACTTCCCACAGCAATACGATGTAAGCCCCATCAATGGCTCAGCCGGGTGCCCCTTCCCTCCCAGCGCTGTGCAGTGCTTTGAGCTGTTGTAGAGCTGTCTGGGAAGCAGGCACGTGATGTTGGTTGAGGTATGAGAGCAGGACAAACTGAAGGCAGCGAGATCTCAGATGCATCCAGCAAAATGGTGGAGCAGGAGAAGGAGCAGCACTCTTTTGAAACACCCAGTTACACAAGTATGCAAGTTTCTGTCGCCGTTGTTGATGCAGTCGCCGTCTCTAGAACTGGTTGGCACAGGGTTTGGAGATGAGGTTTAAGTCTTCCCTTACGTTGAGGTTTCTCAATATGGGTAAGAGGTGAGATGGAGTACTCAGGAGAAGCCTGTCCCTGCCTTTGCTGTGTCTGGACTGCTATCTGTTGTAAAACTTGCCCAGATTGTGTTTTGAAAGCAAAACTAAGAGCTCAGCTAAAAGGCCTCATGCTATGAGGAAGACAAAAGATATCCAGCCTCTATCCCCATCTCCAGATGTAGCAAACAGTTATTGTTCTCTCACTCTCTTTTCCTTCCTCCCTAAAAAGGGAAAGCTCCTCTCCCTGCTGCTGTTGTGTCCATGTCCAGGTGTGAGGCCATCTGTGAGGCCTTCAGCACTCTCCAGTTGAAGACCTGTTGCTAGAGGCTGGGAGGGGGCAGCAAGAGTTTATTATGGTTGCTGCAGTAGGAGATGAGGGTCACACATCAATGACAGGTTGCCGTAGGCCTGTCTTTCCCTGCTTGGACATGGCTGAAGAATGTGTCACCTTTGGGGCCAGCGGTGTGACCAGCAGGAGACACTGTTGAGTTAGCCCAAGTCGCTCCCCACTGCCTTCCCCAGGACCGGTTGCGTATGGGAAGGGCACTTAGGGAGAGGCCAAGTGCTGAACTGAGCTGCCTTGTGTTTGTAGGGAAATCTTACCTTTCACGTCAGAGGGAGCTTGAAGAAAAGAGGCGTGAGTTAATGACATGATGTGTCCTGTTCTGTGACCTCTCTTGCGTGCAGCTTAACACCCTTACTGTTTTTTTTGAGCAAGGAATGTTTGTGCAGATGCTAAGTCTTGCCCTCTGTCTTTCAACAGTTGTGTATCCATGCACAAAATGGCAGGAAATGCCAGTATGTGGGCAACTGCTCCTTCGCCCATAGTCCTGAGGAGAGAGACATGTGGACCTTCATGAAGGAAAATAAAAGTGAGTGTGGGAAACATGGGCTGTGGGTGCAGGCTCTGTTCAGACTTACTCCTGACAGGCTCTTGCCCTTGACAGTTCTCCAGAAGAGCTTCAGTGGCACTGACATCAGCTGATCCCCACACAGCTCTGTGCCCATGGGAGCAGCAGTAGGGCTTGTGGAGGGACCATCAGCTCTCTGACAGCCATTGCTTATTCAGGCCAACAGAAGCTGGGGAAAAAGATTCCTCGTGTTGCCCAGTCGTTCAGGTTCTCACCTATCTCTGGTGGGAGCTGCTGGAAAGTTTGAAGGATTTCAGGTTGTTCAGTCTTTGTGCTTGGATGGAGGGTCTTTCTCTGCTGTGCCAAATGCTGTTGTTTGTTGCAGTTCAGGTGCTTTTGTTACTGTGCCTTTTTTAAGCACATCAGACCAGTCTGGGTGTGTTTGCTCAAGCATGAAGGTGAATCTTCAAATGGCAGCATTGTTTCAATTTGGGGGAATTTGCATTAATTATTCCCCATTACCTTGAGTTCTTCAATTACCCATTTAGTGAGTAAATTACTAATGCATTGCACTTAGAGCATCACACTACTGTCTGCAAACTCTTCTTTTTCCATGGTCTCTCCCACAAACTGATCTTGAAAAGGCAGATGCACAGTCAAATCTTGCAGCCAAAATTTCCCAGTAGCATCCCAAATGGGTTTTAAACCAAAGGCACCAAGACACATTGAATGCACTCCCCCGGGCAGCATTTGAAATCTGAGGCAGGCTATCATTAGCACTTCCTCCCCTCCCTAGTGCTTCCTGTGACCAGCTTGCTTATGGGCTCTCCTCCTCCTTGGAGGATGAAGTATAGGCTTAGAGGAAAGGGATGGATCTAAATCCAGCCCCTGCCTTTGCTGGGGCTGCAGTGACATGCCTGCTAGGGTCAAACAGAATCAAGCCTGATGGAGAATCACCTCATGGGGTGATGTCCATGGAGATCTTGGGGCACCTTCTGTCCTTCCTGAATACTTTGTGAACCTGCTGTCATGGGTCCCCTTAATTTGTGGAAGACACCTCCCCACGTCAGGCTGGGGAACTGTGAATTTAGCTCCTCTGCCCACAGCTCTCATGTGGGGAGGTAACACTGGGCCTGCAGAGCACTGGCCTGAGCTCTGATGGCAGGAGCTGCTGCACTGGAGAGGGGAGGGAAGGGCTGCCCCCCCATTCATCCTTTTCTCGTAGTTTGTGCACGGTGCGGGAGGTTGTCTGAGTGACTTCACGGGTCGCCTTTGTGCAGTACTAGATATGCAGCAGACCTATGACATGTGGCTAAAGAAACACAATCCTGGGAAGCCTGGAGAAGGAACGCCACTCACTTCGCGAGAAGGGGAGAAACAGATCCAGATGCCCACTGACTATGCTGACATCATGGTAAACAGCTAATCTCTTGTCTTTTGTCCTTCTCCTTCTGTGCTCTGGTTATAAGCCAGAAGGGGCTGAATTGCTCTTCTGGGAAAGAGTCCATGCTGATGTAGGTTAAATGGACAGCTTGGAGCAGTACAGATGAGGTGGGAGGGGATTTACTGGGGCAACAAGGCTTTGTAACAGCTTTTCTGTTAATCCTCAGGTGAGTAGGCGTCTACCTTGAGCTCCCTTTCACGTGGGCTCAGCCTCTCCCCAGGGTTCCTGCTCCTGGGGAAGCTGGGAAAACCACTGCTGACCTGTGGGAAAAGAAGGGGAAGCTTTGAGATGAGCTGTGTCTAGAGCGCAGACACTTGAGAAAATCAGAGGCAGATGTGTCTCCTTAGCCCAGGAATGGTGGCTGGGGGGAAGAATTTGTGCTCCTGAGGGGTCTTGCATTGCCTCGCAGTCAGCTTGAGCTGTGGGCAGGCTCAGAGTATCTCTTCTGCTTCTCTTCTGCAGCAGCACGATGGCCTGAAAATGATGTGGCAGGGAAGCGTGCAAGGTCTTAGAGTGAGGCGAGCATCCAGGATGCTCTGGAGGCAGATGGGAGAGGTGATGCCAGCATGGGGAAGGCCGGTGGGTGTGAATATCGATGCACTGACTGGCCTCTTGTCCTTCCTGCTCTGGTTAGATGGGCTACCACTGCTGGCTCTGCGGGAAGAACAGCAACAGCAAGAAGCAATGGCAGCAGCACATCCAGTCGGAGAAGCACAAGGAGAAGGTCTTCACCTCAGACAGTGACTCCAGCTGCTGGAGCTACCGCTTCCCCATGGGCGAGTTCCAGCTCTGTGAAAGGTACCACACACATGGCTCTGTTTGATCCCAGAAGTGATGGCTACCCAGTGGTAAAAAAAAAAATACATTTCCAGACACACAACTTCAGAAAAGGGGAGCGAGCTTCAAGTCTGCCCCCTGTAGCCATAATGAGCCCAGCTCTCACTCTGCTGAACTGAGTCTGCTTGGCTCAATTCTTGGGGGAATCCCAGGTGCTTTATTAAATTGTTTGAATGTCTCACACCCTCTGAATCAGTGCCTTGAGGTGCCTTCAGAAGGCTTGTGATGGTTAGAAACGCCATTTTGGTTAGAGAGAAGGCTGCGTCTCCTGTGGCTGCTTTAGAGTTTCCTGACATTTCCTCTCTTGGGTGGTGGCTTCTGGTCCCTGCCAGTGCAGCTCTAGCTCACACCATTTCATTCTTTTGACCGAGGCTCCTCATAGGTGCTGCTGTTTCTGCACAGCTCGCTGTTTGCCTCCCTTTGGCTGTACGCAGGTTGTAGGAGAATCACCTCACCCTTAGCAGGGAGAGTTTGCAGCCAGCTTTGGTGGAGCTTCACAGATGGGGAACTCAAACCCCCTGTCCTGGTGGGGGATCCCTGCTGACGGTGCCGCTTGTGCTGACAGGTTCCAGAAGAGCAAGGCCTGCCCCGAAGGAGAAGAATGTCGCTATGCCCACGGCCAGGATGAGCTGACGGAGTGGCTAGACCGGAGGGAGGTGCTGAAACAGAAATTGGCCAAAGCCCGCAAAGACATGCTGCTCTGCCCCCGGGACGACGACTTTGGGAAATACAACTTCCTATTGCGGGATGATGTATAGTAAGGGCCGGGGGGGAGCCTGGTGGCTGGAGAAATGCAGGACGGGTTTTCCAAGTGAGGCAGAAGCAGGGCGAGCAAGATCCGTGTCTCGCAAAGAGAACTTTTTCTTTTCTTTCGTTTTAAGATTTTGAGACGATGATTTATTAGTGGTGAATGAAAACGTGAATTTGATTCTCCTCGGCCAGCGAACGCCGTGCTCACTGACTTCGTGATCCATCTTCTCTCTGTTTTTTTCCCCTAAATTTTCCTTTCTCTCCATCTTTTTGTTTTTGCTGTCCTTCGTTTAAAGGAATGGATCCAGGCTGTACTGGGATGTGAATCAGAGAACTTCTCTTACCGTTCCCCTGCCCTTCAATTGGGACTGTGGCAGCAGAGGTCAGGAAGACAGAGCTGAGAGGAAGGGCTAGATAGCTGGTGAAAAGGGGACCATGAAGTTCATGTGCTCCTTTTCTCAGTGCTGCAGAGCAAGCCTCGCAACTGGCCTGCTTTCCTGGGAGATCAGTACCAGAAGAACTGGGAACTGAGATGCGAAGAAGAAACATCTGGGTTTAAAGCCCTACTGATTATATTCCCCTGAGGTATCAACTGGATGACTGGAAGTCATCTGGGAGGTGTAGTGGAGACAGTGACATGCCATGTGTCACTATACTCCGCACAGCAGGAAGGGTCAGGATGAAAGTTGTAACCAAAACGAGTCTGTATTTCTCTGTCTGCTTGTTCCCTTCTTGCTCTTTAAGTGGTGTGTGTTAGTGGTTACTTAGTGCTGAGTTTTACACTGCACCATCAGATGATGAGTTGATGGTTGGACTAGATGATTTTAGTGGACTTTTCCCACTTTATTGATTCTGTGAACTGGGTGGGGATTGAATTAGAAGGACACCATCAGGCAGCATGGGTGTAACATGCAGGGCCTGGCACTGGTCATGCTTTGTTGATGGGAATTCAGCTGGAAGCATGTTTACAAGAGCTAGAGGTCCAGTCCAGACTCACTGGATCTCAGCCTACTACTGGTTCCCCATCAGGGCTGAACCCCTGGCCAAGATTTTTGGTTTTCACAGTGGCAGCAGCAAGAGGCCTCACCTCTCTGTGTGCCAGCCTCGTTCCTTCTGGTGTTCCCATCCTGTAAGCAGTAGGTATGTCATCTTGAGCTTCCCTCTCATCTCTCCTGCAGTCCAGCTGCACTCTGCAGTTTTGTTTGCATGGATGGCACCATCCTCTCCAACACAAAAGCGTCTCCTTTCCTGCCTTTGTGATGATGTCTTTTTTTGTATACAGTCCCCAGAGCAGCAAGCTGAGAGCCCTTGGGGCTGGCAGGCAGCACCGTGTCCATGGTAAATACAATTTGGTAGCACTGTACACGGTGCTTTAGCATTGTCGAGTTCCTCTTTACCCTGCCTGCTCCCATTTCCAGCTTTAAGAGAGATGGGACATGGTGATGATATGCAGGAGATGCTGTGGGAACAGCTGGCACCTTTGTAAACCAGCCTCCATGTAGCTGCATCAGCAACACTGAGGTAGTTACGACCCAGGAGTAGAATGTGCTGCATGCTGGTCTTGGGTCTGGGTGGTATGATGTGCCCCAAATAAGCCACATGTGCCTCTAAGCTTGCTTCCTCACCTGTGAAATGCTGAAGGGTCATTGTGTCCTTGGGAGCTTCCCTTCTTGGCTGTCCAGCACCTTGAGATCTGCCCTGAAAGGGGCCTGGGCTGTGACGTCTGATGAAACATGAGTGGCTTATGGTAGATCTGGGAGATGAGGGGAGGGAAGTGGCCATTTCCAGCTCTGCCTTGTGAGAGGTGAAGGATGAGAGCCAGAAGGATCTGTGCAGATGGAGGAGAAAGAATGACCAGTGCAATATCAGACGTGGCATTTTTTGAGAGCTTAGGTACTGTATTTTCTCTGCTCTTGTTGTAGCTGTCTGGATCATATCTTCTGCTGGTGCTCCTTGTGCTGGTCAATTTTATAAACAGAAAAGGAGAGGGGAAGTGATAGACACCAGCTCCCGGGTTATCTTGTCCTGCTGGGCAGAGATGCCAAGGAGCTAATCTGGATTGGGAAACGTTGGAATGTGTTTTTATTTTTAAAACAAATCTGCATCTCTAGTGTGACTCAAGCGTTCGCTGCGCTGTGATTTCTCATACAGTAACTCGTTTTTGGTTCCAGAGTGGGTCGTTGTCCCCTCTCCCTGTCTCTGCACGGGGAGCTGAGCTGCTCAGTGGGGCTGAGATGGGGAGAGGGCAAGCATGTGTGAGGGGAGGGAGGCCCACGGTCACGGGTGTTGCGTTGAGTATCTCTTTTCATTTTCCCTGATATGATAACCTGGTCTGTGGTGTTGCAGTACTTTGTCACCAGACTTGTTTTAGTGTGTATATATGTGACCCCTCCCATGAAGCATATATACACAGGTATTAAATATATCGCTCTATATAATATTATATGTGTGTGGTATCAAAGGAATCTTTTTAATGAGGGTAAAGGAAAAGGACTCGGGCCAGGAAACGCAGCATCTCCATTTAAAATATGAGGACTTTTATTTGGGTTAGGGAAAGGGAAATAACAGATGGGAGGGTTTTATATAGATAGGTATAAATCCTGGGATGGGGCAGGTTTTTCCTGCTCATGCTTTTAAAACCCCCTGGGATGTCCTTCCAGTCCCATCTCAGTGAAAGAGTATTATACTGCTAACTAGTGAGTGAAGTTTCCACAATAAGGCTTTGCTTATATTATCTAAAGGGACATTGTAAAAGGCAGGAAGCTTCACACTTGGCTTCCCAGGCTCACTTTATCAAGTCAAGAGGCTTTTCTTCAGCATGTTGTGTACTTGCAGTAGAAATGCTTGGTGCTCTCAGCTCCACAGCAGTTAAACCACAGGTAAGTTGTAGGGCTGCTTTAGCGGTGCATTCGCAACACCCTCGAGAACTCTCTCTTTTATTCATTCATCTGAGGGAAGAAGGAAGTTTTGCAGTGCAGGTCCAAGTCCGAGGGTTATTAGCAAAAGCGATGCTTTGATTTTTATACCATGAAAAGAAAACCTCATGTCCTGTAAAATAGCCACACATACAGAGTAGAGACTTTGATTTAGATCAGCTTGTTAAATGCTGAAAGACTTGGTGAAAATCTCTTCCCAAATCCTTTGGGAAGGGTTTCAGTGATGCTGGTGTGAACCTGACCTTTACAGGGGGGAGGAGAATCAAACAAAATACCCTACTTTGCTTGTATGAAACTGTATGTCAAAAACAGATGGGTTTTAGCAAGTGAAAGGAAAAGGTAGCAAGGGGATGCTGCAGTTCTGAGCTGGGTAGTAATGATTTCGAGTCCTTTAATATGTCTTTGTATTAATATAATTTAAGAATACCACGCTTTACTATTAAAAAAGAACTTAGTATCTTTCATAAGGTCTAGTATCAGGATAATAATGTAGATGTTTTAACAACATTTTTGTTTTTGTTCTTAAAAAAAACAACAACAACAAACTTGCTTCTTTTAGCCTTTGTAATAGAAAATAAAAGTGTGCACTTTAAACCCTCTTCTGACACAGTGCGTGTTTGCATTTTTCGAATAGCCCACGAAGGTTTCTCATCTAGGTTCCAGCTGTGAGGAGGGAAGCAAAGGGAGTACTTCTGGCACGGCGTCCTTTGTGCTTTCTGTCTTCCTTCTGTATAATCTCTGCTCGTATCTTGCTGAGTGGAAAATTGCATATATGTTTACTAACAGATTCTGCATTTTACCTCAATCTAGAGATTGCTCTACTGTGCAGGCTGCTCTGTTAGCTGGGTCTGCCAGGGAAATGCCCTCGGTCCCACCCCGAGTCACATGCAGCTCGAACCATGAGGAGTGCTGGTGCAGATTCCCTGGGGGGAATACAGGTACCCAGGGAGAACAGCAGCATGGAAACATTCGTTAATAAAACTTTTTTTATTTTGTTAGTCCATCATGGTGCAGATTCAGCACCAGAGCGGAGATGTGGCAAAGACAAAGGAGTCCCGTGGAGATGCTTTGCTACTGCTGTACAAACTGCAGGAGTGACCAGAAGGTCATTCCCAGTGAGACCTAAGCAAGTGTAGACTTGATAGGCATCTGCCCAATGTGCCTACGTACAAATATAACAACTCAAGACCTTCTGGTTAAAGGACAGGCCTGAATACAAGCTTGGAGTGCAGGGAGAATGAAACAGGTCGTTTATAAGGGGCATCAAATGAGTATGTACAGTGTGAGGGACATTAGTTTCAGCCTCCACAGACTGCTGAGACCCGGCTGGCAAGAGTGAGTGCAGCTTTTCCAATACGATGGAGACCAAAACTGTCCAACTGTGAGGCAGGCAAAGCACAGGGAGAAAAACAAAAGTACTAACTGCAGCGTTATCCTGGCAGACCCGTGCCTCAGCTGAACTCCTCACTGATGTTTCTTCACTGAAGAACAGAAACTTACATTTTGAGGAGGCAGGAAAAGGAATGGTGGCTTCCCCCTCCCAGGAATTTCAGCAGACATGAAGGCAAGGGGCAGAGCACAAGGTCAGCCAGGAAGGATTTGGGTCTGATGGCAGAATAAAAGGAGCGAGGGAAGGGACCTTCTCCTGGAGAGGTGAGAGAAGGGCAGCCAACTAAAGGCCTTTAATGCCACGATGCAGCAGTATGGCAGAGGCAGCTTGCCTTCCAGAGTCCCAAAGTTGCAGATGGAATTCCTAAGCGGTTTTTTGACCGAGTCTGTCTTCCCACATGACAGGGAAACATTTCTGGGTGGTGACAGCAGGTGATGTAAACATGGTCATCACTGTTAATTGTTTGTTGCCGCCATCCCAACCAAGAATGGGAGCACGCTGTGTTGCATCATGCCTGTACGAGGAGAGCAGCAGACAGTTCGTGCCCCGTGGGAGCTGTGACTTGTTGAGGTGTGTGGGTCACCGGCAAGGGAGGGGGGCACAGAGTAGGTAATGCTGTAGGGCACGTGGTGAGGAAAAAAGGGGGCAAAAAGCAGTGTGCTGAATAGTAGGGGAGAGAGACAAGGCTGAATGGAAGTGACTGGCGTGAAGGGAAACGGAGGAGGAAAGGCTGCAGGAGTGTAGCCTGGAGCAGGCATTTGGTGAGGGCAGGGGAAGGTGCAGAACAGATGGATAGGCACCTACAGCTGAGTCTGGGCAGAGGTCTTCTCTCCTGGGAAAGCGGTGGGTGCTGCTCAAGGAGCTCTGTCAATGTCTCATCCAGCCTCACCTCTTGCTCCCCAGGATGGGAGGGGAAGGGCCAGAGCCCATCTGTTTCCATTAATCTCCCTCTATCACGCTGACTGGATTCTTGCTTTCCGTTTCTCTGCAGTTCCCCCTCCTGGCAGGAGCAGTAGGTCCCAATGTCCCCAGGGCAGGGGTGTTGTTTCTCAAAAGCAGAGCCAGATGCAGCTGGGATAAGAGCGGGGAACAGACAGGATGACAGCTCTGATTTACTCAGTGCCCTCTGCAACAGCTCCTGTGATTGCCCCTTTCATGAGTGCTCCTCTCTGTGGTTTAGCTTATGGCCAGCAGTTCCCCAGAAAGCTTTTTTTCCTTTTTTTTCCTGAGAGCCTTGGGGGGTACAGACAGCAGAGGTCCAGGAAATAGGGTTATTTGTTATCATCTGGGATAATCCTCTCTAAAATGACATTTACCAAGGATTGAGATGGAAATCTCTTAACCCAGATGCCAGAGTAGATTTGGCTTGCTTGGAACCGGAAAAATACTCAGTGCTGGAGGTGCTTTTCCATGCATTTCTCTGTGGATTCCTTCTCTCTGATTTAGTTGTGGGCCTTCAGTAGTGCTGGGGCCCTCCAGGCAGATGGTCAGGGAGGATGAAAAGCTGCATACTTTCTGTAATTGAATACTAAGGCACACTCCCCTGTTCGTACCCCAGCAAAGCTCAGTAGCAGACACAGAAAGTCCTAGTTCCATGGGAGTGAGATGGCCTCTGTTTTCTTCAGTCGAACGGCTTGAGGATACTTACAACACTGCTTGATGTGGGGATCCAGTACAGAAGTGGTGTTTGAAGAGACTTTCAGCAGTCTAGATTATGTCCTGTAGGAAAACTACACATTCGTATTTTGGCTTTTGGGGATCAACAGTAGCCAAACTGCCCAGGTTTCTTGTGGGATTGGCAGCTTTCTTTCAGCTCATGTTCTTTCCCCAGACTCAGGCTAACTCTTTTACCCATTTAATAGGCTCTGATCTCTTGTGCCACAGCACTGCACAGTCCCTTCTCCTACCGGGGGCCACCTAGTTCCTGGGAGAGGTGAGTGAGTCTGGGATGGGTTGGCCGAGAGGTGGCTGAGATCACTTACAGCCAGCCTCTTTCTTCTGAGAAGTGGCCACAGGAACACACATATTCCTTGCCATCCCACCCAACCATCTTCCATGGACCCTGGCAGAGGCCCAGCAATCGCGTCCTTGGATTTCCCCATCCATCTTTAAACACCTTTGTTTTTTGTTGCTCTTGGCATCTCCTGGGCTCTGCCTCCTGCCAAGGTTCTGATAAACCAAAGGCTTGGAGAGCTCCCAAAGCCAGCTCTGCCCAGGCTCCCTGAGTATTTCTGGAACTGGGAAATGCATAAAAGCAGCTTTAGGCGTCCTTCCTGCCCAGGGCAGCACAACCTTTGGTGACCCTGAGTCTTTCTCACGTTATCTCACTGCCTTACACCAAGTTTTCTGGCAAATGACACCACACAGGGAAGGCCGCAAGCAGAACAACAAAGATGCTGTGAGCCCGGCTGCCACGTGAGCACCCCAAGAGGTGGGCATGTCTTGGCAGCAGGGTGGGAAGGAAAAGCGCATTAGCTTTTGGCACACAATTTGGGAAATTAGTTTTTAGTAATCCTTTATGCCTCAGGCAGGAGATGTAGGCGATTCCTAATGCTCAGCTGTGCTGTTTGCTCAGGGGATCCCAGTGCTGCTGATAGGGCTGCAGGAGGTACCCATCCCACTGCCAGCCCTGGCTTGCCATGAAAGCAACGCCGCTGGCTGCCTCCAGCCAAGGCTGTACCCCTGCAGTAGGTAGGTATGAGTGCTGAAAGCTGTGCCAGGGCCAGGCCAGCACCAAGAGATGCAAATGGAGGAGCTTGCTGCAGCAGTCTGTCCCTTCTCAGGTACACGAAGCACTCACCAGCCTTCCTCCACGTAGGGGTGCAGGTGTTTATACATGTGAATGTATGCAATTACCTGTCTGGGGAAGAACTGGATCGTTAGAAGGTGGGAAGGGGGCTCAGCATAATATCTCATCAGGCTTGCCCATCCACATCCCACATTGTAATCATCAAGAAGGGTTTTATGCATGTATTTCATGCACCTGATGTCTACTGCCACTGGCAGCACCATCTTGATGCTATAGAAGAGACTCCAGGATGTGGGCAGGCGTTCTTTCGGGAAGGTCATGGTAAAATTTATCCTGACGAGGTGAAAAAAAATCACCTACTAAATCCAATGCACTATGCAAATAAATAGTTAAGTGGAGGGTCTCGTTGGAGCACAGCATTTATTTGTCCTAGGAACTAGTACAGGAAGAAAAATATACGGATGTCTGGAAAGAGGCAGTGACTGACCTCTGGCAAAAGGTTTGCTTGGGCAAAAGAAGAAAGAGGAAACTATTTACCAGGCTAGGTCTGATGAAAGAACTGGGGCTGGAGCCTCCACCCAGACCATGGGGAGTAGATTTGATCTGCAAGACCTGCAAGAGGAGACTATGTGAGGTGATATGGAAATTTCCAAATAATGGCTGTGCTGACAAAGTGAACGCTCTCAAGTGACTGAAAAAAGAAAGCTGTTTCAAGAGCAGCAGGTCTTGTAAAGCTTCTAAAGGTTTCTACAGAATTTTATCCTTATTTCCACGTATACCTCAGAGGAGTAGCCAACCTTATCTGTCACCTCAAAGTCCTCCCAGCACTGCTGGCTTCTGCCCATACCTACACTGTTGCCTGCCAGGGGAAACACATGCTTTGGGGTCCCAGTTACCAATACATATGCTCCAAATCAAACAGAACAAAAACCAGCAGGTTTTCTTGCTGAGGAGTCATTAATTTTCTCTCTTCTTCCCAGCTTATCTGTCTAGAAGAAAAATGCATTTAAATGTATTTATCCCTTGGTCAAAGTGGGTAGTGTGTTCTGAGTAAGGGAAGGGTGGAGAGATGGAGGGATGGATAATACTGTTGTGTAAGCTTTGTGTCCTTATAAAATCAGACAGAAATGTTTTTTTATTTTCGAAGAGGAAACATCCCATTGGATTATTGAGCCAAGCTTTCATTTCATCTGAGGAAGCCGAAATGACAATTAGTAATAATAACCGTTAATGCTGCTCTTGGGTCAAATGTCCTTGCTGCTGTTGGGCTCCCCATAAGCTGTGCTCTCAGGTACCCATAACACACAACAAAGCTCGCTTATGAAACTGCCCCCTCACAGTGTGCAGCCAGATGCCAGCACCCAGTACAAGACCCGTAGAGGCAATTTTCAGGAGTTTCTGCCCAAGAAGGCACCCGGGCATGCCACTGTCTCCTGTTTTGGGGCTGAGGGTGGCTGTGAAAGACTGTCAAGGGGGGAGGCAGCAGAAAGGCAGCTCCAGAAGCACTACTGATGTGGCCCTTTGAAGAGACTAAGGGAGCACTCCTGGGGCTGAGGAAAAGTTGGTAACCTTTAGATCTGTACAGGGAGCTCTCTCACCCAGCTCCTTGCAATGAACAGGGCTGTATCAGAGAAGTCTGAGTACCCAAAATAATTCCTTGGGGCCTGAGATGTCAGGAAGGCAGATAACCCCTGCAGGAGGTGCTCTGCAATTCCTGGTGCACTTTGGGCGTGTAGGGTTTTAAAATGAATGTATACCTGGCTTCTGCAATTTAAATAGTTGTTCATGAAATTTGGCTCTCTACGTCATGTTCTTCTCTTTGCTGCTCATTTAGAGCCAGAGCAAGTTGATTGTGGCTGGCCAAGTCTGTGAGAAAATCTTCTGTGAGTGGCTGAATGGGCTTCTGGGTGATGGAGAAGACTGCTGAGACCTCCATTGATCTGGGATTACAATGAAAATAAATAATGAGCTGATCTGATAACAGTGCAGCCAGAACAAATTATGTAATTGTGGCCATGCCCGCAGCTCTCCATGATGACACAGAGCCAACATTTCAACTCCATTCACTAAAGCAGCTCAAGCTCTCACCGTGTCAGGGACATGAGGGCAGGTAGATGTTCTGCACTGCTGTGATTTGAGCCCGCAGCATGATACCTGCTTCTCTGGGGCTGGATGTCAGGGTGGTGTTGACGCATCCTACTAGTGATGCTACCTAAGTTCTTCAAGGAATCATACGATGGTTGGGTTGGAAGAGACCTCAAACCCACCCAGTCCCATGCTGTGCTGTGGGCAGGGCTGCCACCCAGCAGCTCAGGCTGCCCAGGGCCCCATCCAACCTGGCCTTGGACCTCCAGGGATGGGGCACTACAGCTCTCTGGGCAGTTATGCCAGCACCTCACTGCACTCTGAGTGAAGAATTTCCTCTTAATATCAAGTCCAAATCTCCTCTATTTTAGTTTAAAACTTATCACTATCTGCCCATGTAAAACGTTCTGCTGGTTGAGAGCTTGATTTCCAGGGGTTATGAGTCAAGAAGGATACAGTGTTGACAGGAGATTTTGTGGACAAGATGTGTGTTCTCAGCTCTTTACACAGTAACTTGTAAATGTCCACTGAAGTTTACTAATTCAAAATCCAAAGTGACAGTTTTCTCCCAACAAACTAAATTTGCCAAAGCAATAAAAGTCAGCATCAGGACTAGGGGACCTCAAGTTGTGGCAGGGGAGGTTCAGGTTGGATATTAGGAAAAATTTCTTCTCCAGAAGAGTGGTCGGGTGCTGTTATGGGCTACCCAGGGAGGTGGTTGAGTCACCGTGCCTGGAGGTGTTTAAGAAACATTTAGATGTTGTACTAAGGGACATGGTTTAGTGAGGAAATACTGGTGGTAGCAGGATAGTTGGACTAGATGATCTTGGAAGTCTTTTCCAACCTTGGACTCAAACCACTGCAAGGCTGAGCCTTGCAAAACAGACAGGAGCAAGCATGAAGAAAGGCACCTCAGTTCTCATCATCACACTGGACAAGAGAAGACCCTAACACATGTGAACCACTCCTTCCCAAGCCAGATCCCTATAAGAAAGGCTTCTTTTCCTCTTGTCTCCTGTCCATCCCTCTATTCTAAAAAAACTTCAGTAACAGAAGATGTTTGCATGCTGAAGATCTTACCTAACCAGCTTTATCAGAGTACTCTCAGGGTACATGAACTTGCCTTACATCACTGCTTCGAGAGGAGGTTGCTGGATTTCCAATAAAACTCTGTGTCAGTTGAAGAGAAATTCTGCACTTATGCATGATGCAAACTTGATAAGGAAGATACCTTATGCCATTAATCAGGATGGACTTAGCATGGAAATACAGTGTTACATGATAGAAACAGGCGCTATCTGCCTCTCTGAGAGCTGACAAGGTAGCAGGCAGATGCAGGCACGGTGTGTATGTCTCCATGGGGCAGGCTGTGCAGCTCCTAGCCCCACAGATCCATTTGCTGTTGTGTTCACAGCCGTGCGTCCCCCTGGCTGTGCGTGTACTATGGTTTTGTGTTTTTTTTTTTACTTCGCAACGTTTGTATTTATTCTAACACCTTGGGAAAGAAAAGGGTGCTGCCTTTTCAAAGTTAGATAACTGGCCCAGTTCTTCGCAGTCGGATTGGCTGCGAGAGGCCCTGTAAAACCGTGCTGGCCAGCAGCCCGGCCCAGCCCTGCTAGGCTGCGAGCTATTTCCACAATTGGCCACTTCAGAGTGGGAGTGGGGGAGGTGAAGACAGCTGGGCAAACTGCATCTCCACCGGGCTGCTTCCCTTCCTCCTCGGGTTTTCTCAGTCGGAGTTATTGGGCAGAGCCTGCTCCCGGTGCCTCCGAACCCCACTGGTGAGGTCCAGGAGATAAGAGTTTGCGGCACTGGCGGCCAGGCTGCTGGCCTTCCCTTGTCCTCCCCAGAGCAGTCCCCAGTGCAGGACATGTCAGTCTGCAACAGCCCCGGGGGCCCCGCTGCCCTGGACTTTCCTGAAGTTCTGAAGTCCCTGCTGGAGTACTCCTTACCCTGGACCAACAAAATGACAGGTAGGACGGAGGGAATGCCGAGGGGTCTGGGTTTGTTTCTCCTTAAATTGCAACGCGAGAAGAGGGCAGAAGTTTGTTTGCTGCAAGCTTTTCAAGGGTGTGTTTCCTTTGAGAACCCAAGTGAGCTGGGGAGCGCTGGGACTGAGTGTGGCATGCAGCTAGGAAGAAAACAGCAATGATTACAAAATCCATCAGGAGTGCTGATCCTTTTAATCTCCCTGCTCAGCTACTCCTTGGAAGCCCCTATAGCTTTGTGTGCAGAGAAGAACTGGGTACAAACCTCTGTGTTCACGTAGAAGCAACTTCCAGGATTTCTAGCTCTGCTATCTAATGGTTAATGACTGGATGCTACTGCTCCCCAGATGTGCACTACCTGGGGTGGGGTATCCAGCTGGCTGATACTCTGCAAACTGTTCATGATGCTGCAGTTGTTTATTGACGGGAAGCTGGGATACAGAACAAAGCAAAGGTTGTATTTTCTTTGCAAAAGCACTTTGGTACTCCTAGGCTTTCCCGCTCTCCGCACAGGCTCTGAGAAAACAAATGGAAATGATCCAAGAAGTTGTTTAGTCTGTGCTTCTGCTGGGCTGACTGATTCTCTCCTGCTGGGCACGCTCCAAGCGCCCATCACATAACTCACAGACTTGATGGTTTTGGATGGGATGCCACATGCCCCTGGCAAGCTCCTTTTTGGTTGTTGCGTTGTAATGTTTGCTGCCGAGTGCTGGGGAGGTGTGTGGGAACACCTCGGCACCGCACTCTCATGTCCAGGCATGAGCAAGTTGAACTTACAGAGCAGAACACCCGCTGAGTTGGCTGATGGGCAGGGAGCTGCCAGGGGACAAGGCGGACAGCTCGGCAGTCTTGAGGGGGAGCGTGACCCAGGGTGGGAGCAGAAATGCCAGGCCCACAGCACAGAGGGGAGCTTTCCTTTTGCCCTGATTGTCAACAGGAAAGAAGAACGCTGTGGCAGTAAGGCAGCTGCCAGTACTCACTGGAATACAGCAAAATCTGAGGGAAAAGGCAAGGGGAAATGTCCATACCTTCCAGAGGCTTGTTTTATCACATTGCTCTGCTGCTGCCACCTGTGAGCTTGCTTGGCTCACTCCTTTCCTGAGGCTTTGACTGTTACCTGGTGTGCTTATGCACCACACGTGTTGGGAGCAGGTTGTGTTTTCAGGGCTGACTGATGCCCGGGTGGAAAGCAGACCTGGCTGGGAGGAGGAGGTAATGGACAGAGGTGGCTCACATGGCACAGAGCCTCGCCAGGGCTCAGCTGAAGTCTGGCTGGCTCTTTGGGACCTCTGGTCTCCACAGCCAAGTGGATTGTATTAATCCAAGGGAGGAGTGCTGGCAAGATTGGTCTGTCTGGCAAGTAGGAATAGGGGCTGTTGGGGATCAGTGATGTGCAGGGGGAATAATTTTGTTTTAACTGAATGTGGCTTATTTGGCAGCTGAGGTTGCTGTTTTGTGGCAGCTTTCCTCCTCAGTCGTGGGACCACCCTGCCCTCTTAGCATTACCTCGTGTAACCCTCAGACTCGGGATTATTATGCCGCTTTCCTCCTGAGGACAGTGTTCCTATCACAGCTCACTTCCCACAAAGCTCAGCTCTCCCTCCTGAGTCTCCATACCTACACGCCCCTCTTCTGTTTTTGCTGGGTCATGGCCCTCTGTCTGAAATGAGGCTTCAGACCTCCCAGCAGAGCTTGGTGGACGTGTCCCACCCTGTGCCTAGCAGTGAGCTGCTTGCTGCCCTGCTGCATCAAAGTTGGGCTGTTCTGCATCATCTGTCTCTGACAAAACACCCAGCAGCGACAGCCAAGGCCGCTGCATTCCTCTCTTCACATCTCATTGCCCCCCTCTCTTCCTCCTCAGCTGCACAGTAAACTACCATGTGTAAAGATCCAGGCAGATCCCAACTCAACCAGGAAGGTACAGCTGATGGACTGATGTCTGCTGTGTGCTGGCAGCGACTTGAATCCCTGTTCCCCTGAGGCAGTGAGGAAAAGCTCTCAGAGCAACCTCCCTCCTTGCTGGTGGGGCAGAGCCAACGCCTGGGCAGGGTGCTGTGAGAGGGAACCCACAGGAATGCTCCCCAGGACCTCCTGCCCTTGGGCAGAACAGCTAACATTGTGCAGGCCAAACCCTCCCCGAGCAGAGTCACGAGGCAGTGGCAGTGCAGAGTGAACCTTAGCTTCAGCATCCGCTGAGCCGGAGTGGAAACGGGCTGGACAAAAAGCGTGGTGAATCTAAAGGGATAATCCCTGGAGGAAAGGCTGCTGAGTGGATGTAGTGACTTCCATTCGTAAGGACGTCACCCAGCAAAGTAGCTGCCGTTTAGATCTGCAGGGGGGGATGCACACAGAGCACATTCCTTGAAGGAGCTGTGTACTGTACTGAGACATAGCATCATCCCCGGGGGCCTCCGGCCGCAACAACAATGGAACAAAGTAACCCGGAGAGCTGTATCTGAATGGGGAGCCTGCAGCCTGCCCAGCTCTGGCCAAGTCCCCTCACCCTATTCATGAGAAGCTGCTGCCTCCCAGCCTTGCTAGGTTGTGTTCTTGTTACCACCTCCCATGTAGCTGTTCTCTGGCTTTACTGTAAGCCAGTTGCCCCTTGCCAAGCTGCATGTGCTGCCCCTGCCCTGTGTGGTCTGACATCTGCCTTTCATTGTCCCGTGTGAAGTGCCGTCCCTCTTCCACTCATATGATTATTTCTTCTTCTGCCAGCCGAACTTGGCGAGGCAGAAGGAGCCTGCGAAAGGCACGTGGCAGCCCTGGAGCACACCAGGCAATGTAGCATGACCTGTTCCCGATACGTTAACCCACACCGCTCCGGCATCCTACGTTCCCCAGGTGGACGTGCCTCCCTGCCCAGGAGATGCTGCCTCCAGGCTTTGCGAGAGCAGCAGCTGGCATTAAGGGTAGCGTGTGCTCCTGGTCCTTTTGCTTTGGACGGGGTCACCCTGCTGCTCCTCAGTGCAGTGAGATGTCGGCGAGGAGCACCGAGCTCGCTTGCCTTCCCATCCTATTTTTTTCTGGGGCACGTGGGGAGGAATTCAGAACTGATTTTGTATCTCGGTGACCACTGAGGTTTATTAGGGAGGGTCGAGTCAAATGGTGCCTTGAAACTGAAACGTCTTTAGTTATTTCTGAAGCTTTCGCCCTGGAGGTCTGCAGAGGTGCAGCCGGACCAAGCTGAGAGCCTGCCACGAGGAAAAGGGCCCTTATTGAGGCGGGGAACCCCTCTGCCCTTTCAGCCCCGGCACTGGGGCGTGCAGACGGGGCCCTGTGGCTGCCGCGCTCCGCCTGTGCTCTGGGGGATGAACTTGGAAGGAGCCCTAACGCTCGCGTGAGGCGAGGAGGAGAGGGTCGCCTCTCGCTTCTGCGCATGCGCGCCCACTGCTCCTCCGCCGCCCCCGCGCGCTCCGTGCCCCCCTCCCGCCGCCTTCAGGAGCAGCTGGCCGTGACGCAGCGCTCTACGGGAGGGGAGGGGGGCGTGGCCTCGCATGCTAATGAGCCGCCGCAGCCTGCCCCTGCACGTGCCCCGGAGGGCGGGGGACGCGTGCCCGCGTACGCCACGGCGGGGCGGGGAGGGCGGAGCCCTCGAGGGAAGGCCCGCCCCTAGAGCGGCGCGGACCAATCGGCGGCGCGGAGAGGGCGGGTCGAGTGGCCAGGGCTCGGGTGGGCGGCGCCGCGGGGCTCGTGAATATTGAAGCGAGAGGCGGCCGCGCATGCGCCCTGCCGCTCCAGCTGCTCGGTGTCGCTGGGTCCCGGGGTGCCGCCGCAGCAGCGGCCCTTGGCGACCGTTGGCAGCCCGGCAGGCGCCCGCCGGCTCGCGGGGAGTATGCCCGGCCGCGCCGCGCACCAGGAGGCGGCGGCGGCGGGAGGAGCGGCAGCGGAACCCACGGCAGCCGGGGGGAGCGCGGGGGCCGTCGCGGAGCAGCAGGGCCTGGCGGGGGCCTTCCCGCTGGTGCTGAAGAAGCTGATGGAGAACCCTCCGCGGGACGCGCGGCTGGGTGAGCGCGCGGGGCGGCGGGAGCGCGCGGCACTTCAACCCCCCCCCCCCCCCCCTCTTCCCCTTTCCCATTCCCATTCCCCTCCTTCCACCCCACCCCCCCCCCCCCCCGCCTTAGGGGCGGGCCCGGTGCGGTGGGAGGGGGTGGGGATCCGGGGTGCACCCCCTGCGCCCGCTCTCTCCGCCCCGAGCCCCGCAGCGTGGAGGGGGGGGGTGGGCTGCGGGCGCTCCAGGTGCGCTGAGGCGGAAGGAAACGCTTCAGGTGGGAGGGATGGAGGTGCGGGCCGCGCTGCGGGAGGCCGCTGCCGCAAAGTTGGGGCTGGAAGAGCCTTCGGGTGCCTCTCCGCGGTCCCGGCCCGCTGCCGTGGGCAGAGCACCGAGCTTAATCCCGTAGGGTGTGCCCGCTGCCTGCACCGTCCTGCCCGGCCGGGGCTCCTCTGCCCCCGCTCCCGCAGGCAGCGTTGTGCAAACGGCGCCGGGCGCGGGATCCTGCCTAGCGAGCATCCCCGCTGCGGGCACGTTGACGTCTTTGTATCTTTGCGCGGTGTCGTGAGTCTGGCAAATACATCCGTCCTCTTTTCCCCTTAAAAACCTACCGAAAAAGGAAAAAAAAAAAAAAAAAACCCACCTAGAAATATAAAGGTCAGCCTCTGATGGAGGCTCGGCCGTGTTGCTATGGCACAGGATGCTGCAGTGCACCTCGAGACGCCGGCGTTATGGCGGTGCTGAGGTTATGAGCTTCGCCCCGTACCCTTTAGAGGTGGTAGTGCCGTCAGAAACGATTTCAGGTGATGTCTGGGAACTGTCCCGTGGCAAATGAGCAGGATACAGTGGCTTTGGTCTTTACGTCCAGCTTATGGAGCTGGGAAATTTTAAAACAAATAAGAACTTCACGCTTTGCGCTGTTCCAAAATTAGAAGCATTTAATTCTTTTCCCCTTACCAGATGACCCCGTTCCAGCTTGGGAAGGCACACTCCATGACCCTCTAAAGCTTGCTAGTGGGCCCGCTGAATTCTGATTACCCTTCTCCATTCATGCTGGGATGAAGTTCACACTGTTCCCATTCTTACATTTCTCCCTGGGCTTCCTTTAGTTCACCTTGCATGGTTTCATTTCACGCTTCTTGAAACGTGTTGCTTTGTGGATTTTGATCTCTCGATGCTTCAGTTCTTTGCATATTTGCTAGGGAGAAGAAAAAGATGCTTCTATTAGCAGGTAACTATTCTTAATTCTACTAAAGACTTGTCAGTACAATTGCAGCTACTGACTTTGGAGGATCCTTCTTTTATTTTCTGTTCCCTTGCAATGCGTGGACGGAGACCAAGTGTCAAAGGCTTATTAATTTGCTTAATACAGCCAATTAATGTTTTCAGCAGGCTTTCTGAGAAATGCTCCTATGCGTTTTGCCTCTCGACAAAATACAATTGGTTATATTATTTTGAGATAAATGCCATCGACTTGCTGCAGTTGTGTCCATTTATAGTCTGTACAAGCTTCCTATGGGTTTTCCAAGTGCCCTGGGTAATTTGACTACCCAGTAAGCGAGCAGGCTTTCTAATCCTTCTGAGCAGCAGCAGAGGACATCCAGTTCCAACTGAATGCCATCATCTTGAATACTCTGCCATGTACTGAGTGTATGCAACAGCACTTGTTGCGAGTAGTTCTTGAGCAGAGCGTAAGGGTTAAATTAAAAAATAGTAATTTAAAATAATAAAAGTCTGCGGAGTAAGGGAAGAGGATTAATATTTTGGAGCGTGAGTGTAGGTTTTGCCTATTAATAATGAACTGCTGCATGCTCTCCAGTCCAGAGGATGCCTTAATCACCAGTTGCATGCTGCTGTGGCAGGAATGCCTCAACAAACATCACAGTAATGGGCATCAGGAGTATGTGACTGTATAACCTCTCTTGTTGCACTGTCACAATTTGGGCTGAAGATCTGTGGAAGAATTGGCCTTGGACTGTACAGCGTTTCCAGTATAATTTGGCAAAATGTTTTTGATGAAGGGGAGCTTCCTCAAAAGCGTGTGGGTACTAGTGGCGGCCAAAACACGTCTTTTCCTGAGGAAAAACAAGGATGTATAATAAAGCTCTTTCCTGGTGGCTAAAACAACAGTGTTTCCAATTGTTAGTGGTCTGGAGCTCTTGCTTTTCACTGCCAAAATTACTTACCGTAAACTAGTGACCTCTGTTAGCAGCAGCTGTACAGGCTAGTTAATAGGTCATAGTAGCAGAACGAGAGGACTAAATCGGACATGAGCTTTCAGCTGCAGGACTACAGTCCAGATTTACCAGGGTGACCTTGAATCACTGCAAATGGAGCCTCTTAGGATACTGCAGCTCTGCTGCCAGGTAATACCTGTTTACAATATAAATATCTTTGGAGAATTAACGTTTCAGCTCTCTGTGCTGGGGCAGGCGGAAACTTTCACCTCAAGATGCAAGAAGTTAATTAGTGTTTCATTAGATATTGTGTGCCCAGCAGGATGTTGTGCAGCAGGAAATAAAGATTAAAATTAATTGAAAGAAAGCCAGTGGGAAAATGTCAGTGTAAAAACGATCGCACAATGGTTCTGTCTTTTTATGTGTCGTGTTTGAAATACATGGGCACTCGATATGCCTGCTAACGGCTGCTATTTTAATTTTGTTTCAGATATTGCTGCTAGAAGTGAGGGTGGAGAAAGAGGCAGCATAGGCGACACTGGGGACTCAGTGCTTGTCCAGTCTCAACGTGTAGCAAAAGGAGAAAAATCAGGTGGTCCTCTCATGTGAAGAAAGGATCTAATTTGATGTGAGCCAGGGGCAATAGCAAGAGGAAGTTGGAAGGACTGCGGTCTTTTTGGGGTGCTAAAGTGCAGTAGGATGATGGTGCACATCCGAGAGGCTCTGGAAGGTCTTAAAAGGGCCACGCGTGCCTGCAGGATGGCATCTCTCTTCTGGGGTGGTGGTGGGGGGGGGGGGGGACGGCACAACAACTAAGCTTTGTACTTTTGTCTGCTGAGTACCAAAAACTTCTGTGTCTGAGGTGTTGCATTAAGATGTTGCAGCACACAAGCACTACTGACTTGTAACAAGACTTGCATACTTTATAACGGAGTGCTGATGTTTTTAAGATAAGGGGTGACGCTTCTGCTGTTGATTCTTTGATTCCACGTTCACAAGTTGTTTATCATGTTGATAAAAATAAAGTGATTTATAAAGAAGTCTTTATTGTCTCTTGCTTTTGTTTTGGCGGCGTCCTTATTACAATACCATGTGCAAACCCTGGTGCAAATCTGGGTGGTTGTGTTGGGCAGTGTGCAAACCTTATGGAAATGCACTATCCTAGATTGAAAAGCATGATGTAAAATGGCTGTTCTGATTTGGTGGAGTGTGCTTTACTAGTGACGTCATCTTTATATGTGAAACAGAGCAGACACCATTTCTTTACTTGCTTCAAGTAGAAGCTGTTTAGAACGTTCAGTTTTGATCGTGGCTGTTAATCTGAACGTTTGCTTTGCCTGGGAAAAGGTAGGAAAATTAGCAAAGGAGTTTATAGCAGGGATAGGTACTGGGAGGCGGAAGTTTGGAGGCAGTGGTGTGAAGTTGTTAGGGGAGCACCCCATAGCTGCGAGGAGATGATGTTAACAAAGCTCAGATTCTGTGTGCCCTTTAGGTACTTATTGTTAGTCCCAAACCTGTAGCTGCTAAGTCTTTTCTTATATGTTTAGATTAGTAACTGTCTCTTGTATGAAACGTTCAGAGTATGCTAGATGGAAATGATTATTTTGTATGGCAGTGCTGTTCTTTAAGCCATAAAAAGCTCTTTCAGTCTCAGTTCCGTCTCAGCTAAGGCAGCAGTGGAAGGAATGCCAGTTTTATCAAATAGGCTTTATATAAATAGGCTTTTCTGATTTAGAACACAGTTTCAATCACACTCCCACCTCGATGAAGTAGAATACTCCTTCAGTATATTTTAGCCAGTCTGGAATATCCTATTGCCAAGGGCTTGTGCGTTTTGTCAGGCTGATACGTGTGGATGCTGGAGATGCACACTGCTCTTGTGTAGTTCCTGCGGCCCTGGTTCCCTCAGTGCAGGAATTTAACTGTTTCCTTGATAAGATGCAATTCCCAATGGATACGGCTGCACCTGGTGACTGTTCCTTTTGATGGCAGCACTGGCTCAAGTAGTCACTGCCCTAGCACTGCTTCTGCAATGCTTCCTTGCAGCACTGATAGAACTGCATGGCCATGTGGGGAACTGGAGCAGCAGCAGAACTTGGGCTTCTTTTTTTTTTTTTTTTTTTTTTTGCCAATTTATTTTTATCTCCAAAATTATGTAATTATTCCATAAGCTGAGTTTTCTGCTTGGATTCTGTTCCAGGTGATTGTTAAGATTCAGTAGCTATGGGGAATGTAGAAGCAGCCATTTTTCAGTATTACATGCTATGTAGCATAGTAAATTGAGAGCTCATCAGTCTTTTCTGGCTTGGGGGTGGGGATGTGGGAGTATGCCTTATCAGACATCTCCCCAAAGAGTAAAAATTGTGTGTAGGTACACTGAGCTATCTATGGTGAGCAGCATTTGGAGCTATTACTTTGTGTGGACATGCTGAGTCATTTTAGAAAGGAATGCATCTAAAATACTGAACAGTAGTGGTCCAGGTCTCTGATGTGATCTGAAAACCCTTATTTTACTTCTGAATGTCTATCTAAGTTATTCTTCTTTCCCTTGTGCACAGAATAAACTCCTCTGCTTCCTCAAAGTTCTCTGAATGGCTTCCGCTGTAATTCTGTGTCAGGACATTCACTTCCCCATCTTCCAGGACAAGTCAGGAAAAAAACAAACAAACCCACAACAGCGAAGCTGGTCTGATTTTCAGCGACTAGTGAATAATAAGCTCGATGCAGTACTGTATTGCACTTATGTGAGTTACCACAGCAGAGTTACTGATCTTCAGGGCTGCTCAACTGTGGTCCGGCCCTCACAGGAAGGCAAAGCACTCTATGAGCTGCATACGGATGTTGATTTTCAACATCTGCATTTCCAGATCATGTCTTCAGGCAGAAATGAGGATTACTGAATTTCCTTCCATGGGATTTTTGTTTGTTTGTTTAAAAAAAAAAAAAAAAGCTGCAAATTGTGCAGTGACCTACTTGTATCTTTCAGATAAAGAGAAGAAGATAAAGCTTGAGGAAGATGAGGCGGCAGCTGCCAGCACTATGGCAGTCTCAGCTTCCCTCATGCCACCTATCTGGGACAAAACTATTCCTTACGATGGAGAGTCTTTCCACCTGGAGTACATGGATCTGGATGAATTTCTCCTAGAGAATGGAATTCCTTCCAGCCCTACTCACCTGGATTTGAACCAGAATCCACTCATGCCTGTGGCTAAGCTGGAAGAAAAGGAGCCCGCCAGTGCTTCCACTGGTTCTCCTGTGTCTTCATCATCTACTGCTGTCTACCAGCAATCTGAAGCAGCCTCAAGCACAGGTAGATGGAATTCTGTTGATTGATTTGATATCGACAGGTGCCTCTTCAGATCCAAGAGGAGACGTGCTAACCCATTGGTGTTAGCCGTGCCAGGATAAGTAACATAAAACGTGCTCAGTGTAGCCCACGTGTCAGTTCATGAAGATGCTGCCTCTCGCCTCTCTCAGTCTCCTTACTGGTAAAACGAGTCAGTGTTTACAAGTTTGCAGTCTTTCTCCTTTGAAACCATTGGAGCTGGAATGCTAGCATAAAGAATTTGCTCTATTAATGTTGCTTATTTGGTGAGAAGCTGGGCATGTTGCGAATATAGCTGCTCAGATTGTCTTCTGACAGATTTGGTAATTTGTGCCAAGCCACTTGCACTGCCTTGGTAGCTTGGTTTGTTCCTCAGTTAACAACGTTTAATTGGAAAACAAAACAAAAAAAAAGTAACAAAGCAGCCTTTCCATGCTAGCCTGTGAAACTGGAGAGCTGACTTCAGGAAAAGGTCTATTAATGATGCTCTTTGTTACTTTGAAGAGGGAACGAAGGAATAAAGAAACAAAACTATGTACTTGAAAGGGAGAAGTCTCTTAGTACCATTTATTAGTATTATTTGAGATAGATTTGGGGTTTGAACTTCATAGCCACTGAACTTGCACAGTGCTATTTCAGGACAAGAGTTTATAGCAAGCATTTTGCTGAGGACCTCCTCCTGGGAACCTGTGTGAAAAGCAAAACGTGAAATTCTTTATAGAAAGACATAAGGTGTGGTTTGGGTTTTTTTTCTTCCTTTCCAGGTGGTGTATGAAAAGATTTATTCATTGATCTCTGCTTTAAATCGCAGTGACTTCATAAACTTGAATTGCTAAATGATAGATAAATGTGGCAAAGTTCATGTGAACACTGTCAGCCAACTTGTTGGGACACTTCTGTTCCCATGTGGCAAGGAAGTAGCATGTAATTAAATTTGTACCAAATCTACACTTCTTTAGTCTTTGGAAATGCAGTTGTCTTACCTTTGAAGTGCTTAGGATTGCAGTGTTTGGGCAAGCTTTTTTTCTGTGGAGTTTTCAAAGTCAAAAATCTCAGACTGATCCAGGTTCTGTACTTCGAAACACTTGCTGTAGCAGTGCTGAATGTGCTCAAGTGCACAAAGCGCTTTGATGAAGTCTTAGCTTTTGTCCCACACCTGTCTACTCATGTCTGTTAGTCTGGCAGATGTTCCTGGAACTTGTGTTGCAGTGGACATAGAGTACCAAGCACCGCATTGGAGAAATATCAGATAGTACTGTTAAATGCTAGCTGCAACAATAGAGCTGTCCAGCTTGGCTTCTGAGTTAATTCTCTTCATCCTGCTGAATGTGTTGCAACTTCTGTTTTTGCCAGAATCCCCACCGCAAAATGAGAGAAATACACCCAGCCCCATTGATCCTGACTGTGTAGAAGTTGAGGTGAATTTTAACCCTGACCCTGCTGACCTAGTGCTGTCCAGTGTGCCTGGTGGTGAGCTTTTCAATCCTCGCAAGCACAAGTTTACTGAAGAGGACCTGAAACCACAACCAATGATTAAAAAAGCAAAGAAGGTTTTTGTCCCAGATGAGCAAAAGGTAACAGATTTATTACTGCAGACTTCTCTAGGCTGTGGTCAAAATTGTTCACCCTTTGACCAAACGCTCACATATAAAGGTAACATGCTATACATACGTGACTGGGGAAAAGCACTACCAAGAATAGAATTGGCAAGTAAACTGCTGTTCTTGCTGTTTTGCTGGTTTAGTACCATGAGATAATTACCAGGCAGGAGCAACTTAAAATGATATATGCAGAAATTAGAAGAACTATCAAGTCACGTCCTCATCAGCTGCACTTAGAAGGCCAGTGTATGTATTTGTGCAGCATTATGCCTGATCTACCTTTGAGCAGACTAGAAAACAGGCTGCTTTCCCTGGAAGTTCATTTCTGAATCAGAATGAAGTAAAATGTCCATTTTGGTTGGACAGCTTAGCAGCCAAGTCTTTATTCTCCCTTGTTTGAGCAGTGCATCTTGTTTCATGCTAAAACAAGACTTGTGTGATTATGAAATCTTACAGTGCTCTCTTGCCTATATTTTAGTGCCCGAGCCTTACGAGCCAGTGAAGGAAGTTCTCACATATGGCATGCAGTGCGAGTGTCCTTACAGGACAGAGGTGTTTATTTAACACAGAATGTCAGGTTGCTTTTTTTTTCTTCTTTTTTTTTCTTTTTTTTTTAATTCTTTCTGCCACAGGATGAAAAATACTGGACAAGGAGAAAGAAGAATAATGTGGCGGCCAAGCGTTCCCGTGATGCTCGCCGATTAAAGGAGAACCAGATCACGATTCGGGCAGCCTTCCTCGAGAAGGAGAACACGGCCCTGAGGACGGAGGTTGCGGAGTTGCGCAAGGAAGTGGGGCGATGCAAGAACATTGTTTCTAAATACGAGACCAGATACGGACCCTTGTAAGCACACCCCTTTTCCTTGTTAGGGCTCCTTGTTTTAGCCTCTTAGACTTCTCTGCCTTCTGTAGAGACTCTCAGAAATAAAGTTTGTGGAGGCTTTGCCATTTTGCATCTATTAAAAAAAAACAACACAACGAATCTGTTGGCACAACGTTCAGACACTTTTCCTGATTATCGTGTTGCCCAAAACCTTAGTGTCCATATTTACAACTTCAGCACTAATAGAGCACTTTCTCATGTCAGTATGAAAGAACAGATTGTCCTGTCCAAAGGAACGTGTGTGGATTCCTCGTGACTGGACAGAACTTTTGCTTTCTGTTCTAATCTCCTTTTTTTTTTTAAATGGAGACAGAAAAAGAAAAAAGCTAAGACCAGAGTCCCCTAGGCTCCTGCTCTTTTGTACCTGCATGCCACCTCCCTGCCCCAGTCAAATACATGTTTTTAAGATGTTGCTGTGCAGCGTCGTGAAATTTTCCTCTCCCATTTACAGGCACTAGAAAGTACTCTCTTCCTGTTGAAGAGGAACAGGGAATTTTTAGGACAGGGAAAAATATTCAATCTCTTGTGGAAACTGAGATCTCTACCTTAAGCATTAAGAAAACTACAGTCAGTACAGTGTTGATGAAGTACTGCTTAAATATCTCGGTAGGCTGTAGTTCTGGGTAACTTCCTGGAGCCTAGAACAGAGAACAGTAGGGGATCTCTCACTAGTCACTAGATGACTACAGAATAGTTTGATGTGGGTTTTAGGCTGTAATTCTAGCACCCCCCCCCCCCCCCCCCCCTTTTTTGTCCCTCAAGGAGAGACTTCTTTCTTGAATTGCTGATGAAGCAGCATATACATCATAACTGAGTAGTAAGGGCGATAGTGTCACTTAAGTAGACAGACCTCTTTTTTTTTTTTTTTTTTATGCTGAATCTGAGGCCCATCTGTTAAGGAACTGCTTTTAAAATTTTTACAGACAAAAAAAAAATCTTCTTCCAAAGCATGAGAAACAGAGAAACCAGCCACTGTTCCTTTGTTGCACCTTACCTGTTGTACAAAGATTTCGTTTTGGTCCTTTTCCTCCTGAATATGTTGTGGAACAAGCTACCAACAGTACACCTCCATATCTCTTGGGTAGCGCTGTATCTGGGCTCTCTGTGCCCGCTGGTTCTCTAACGTGCTTCTTGAAAGTAATCCATTCTCAGCACCAAGTGCTGCTCTAATGGTATGTGCTGCTAGAAGAGAAATATGTTGCGTGTGATGTTGGGACCTTCTTCATGGCTTCCAACTGCAGGAACCAGAAGCTTTAGGAGAAGTATTTGTCTAGAACTTCCCTTCTAGAGAAGGGAAACTACCTTAATAATAGTGACTATGTCAGAACTTCTAAGCTATGCTTCCTGGCCTAATGCCTCCTTTAGGGAGTAAACAAGAGTTAGAAGATGCTGAGGATAGTTTCCAGTTCCCCTCTTAAAATCTGACAAGAATGTTGAGGGAAATGAAACTGAGGTTCTTTCTCTGTACTGAAGACTTTGTGCCTAGCTTGTCTTTTAAACATAATGGAGAAATTGGTATGAATTTAAAGCAATTGTGCATTGACTTCTTAAGGAAGCAGGTTAATCCAGTACAGTTAATGTATGCTTTGATCTCTCTCCCCCTCTTTTATGTTCTAATTCGACCAGAATGTCTCTTTGTACCGTGTTGGTCTGATTTCTTTCAAACGTATTGAAAATTGTCACCCTTTCGGCAGGGGATTTGCTTTCACAGGGTGGTGTGTGGTGGTGGTGATGGTGGGAAGTATATTATAAATAAATTGTCACACTTAACACTTTGCTTTGTTTAAAGTGACTTATCTGATTCCGAGTGATGCAACTTTAAAGACTTTTAAAAACAAAGCAACTAAAAAGCACACATGAATCGCCAGTCTTCAGAGTGAGCAGTGAAATCTTTGAGGTGTCCCAACACAACTGACGATGACCCTGCCTGCCTGCTTGCCTGCAAGTACCCCATCTGAACTACCCAGGGCTGGGCATGATGAAAAGTGCAAAGTCTCCTTAATTCTGTATATGGCTTTCTTATCTGTCTTTCTCACTGTAACTATGAACTACGATAAGCTTACTTACTGGGGTTTTGTCAAGACGCTCAAAGTTCATGTTTCCAAGTCTGTTGACAGCCTGTGTGAGTAGTGACTGTTTTGGCACTTGAGTGGAAGAAAACAGAGAGATTTACATGGGAGTGTCTGTATATATTAAGAACAGCTACATTTTAAAACTTCTTTCCCCTGCAGTAGAATAAGTTGCACCTAGTGCTGCAGCTCGCTTCTGGTACAGCATAGCATCTTGTGGAGTATTGTGAGTGCAGAATCAAAGACACCAGGAAAACAGCAGTTTGTGACCTGTAAGGCTCCCAGTGCAGAGTAATAATACAGCAGATGTACTGAAACAATCCAGAAAACGCCCCAGAGTGCCACACAAAGACTTGTGATCTATCTCTATCAAATGACCCACATAACAGACACTGCTGTAACCTGCCTTTTCTTTTTTTTTTTTTTTTCGAGGCTCACTTTCTTTAATGGTATCTCACTGAAACAAAGTCTGTTCTGTTACGAGTTAGCAGTCGTGGACAAGGTGCTAGTCTGATCCCCATGTCTTTTGTCAGTTTAAGACTACCAAGTGAGTATTAGCACCAGCAAAACAATGCGTGTGAGCTGCCAGGCTGCAGTTTGCTCTCTCTTGGCTACGTGAGGACTGCAGTGGCGAAAGAGTGCTTCATCTGTTTGACAAATCTGAAACAGCTAATGACTTTGCAGAGATACAGTGGACACCTTCAGTACCGAGACGCTTCCTTGTGCTGGTGTGGGAGAGCAGATGAAAGCTGAGGCAGATTGTGGGGATGTTTATTGCGCGTAGAAGGATGGGGAAAGTAGGTGGAAGTTCCTTTGTAATAGCTTCATCAGCCAGATGAGAATCTACCTTCATGCTTGAGGAAGGTTAAGAGCTCTGTTTGAGTGGGGAGAACAAGTACTCACTTTCTGGGAAAGTAGCACAGAACTGTGCTGAAGCCTGTAAGACAGGAGTGAATGTTTGGTGTGTGTGTGCCTGGAGATGGATGAACAGCATACACCTCAAGAGAAATAATCCGAAAAGCTTTTGGAAGCACAAGTGCCCGAGTTACGGGGCACAACTAAAAGCCTAACACAATATTGAGCAAGTATTCTGAGTTAGTGTTTGTCCAAGAGATATCACTCTTCAGAGCAGAAAGGCAAAGAGAAAAAGATGCAAAGCAGCAGGTCATGTTGTACCTTCACTTAAAAAAAAAAAATAACTAAACTCCAGAATTCATAACTTTTTTTTTTTTTTTTTTTTGAAGGTATAACCTTTGTAAAGGGCAGAAATGCACTTATTGACCTGTTACTTGTAACCGACCACGTTCCGGAGTGGAGGAAATATTATTAGCTTCTGTTGGTTACAAAGCTATGCTGAGTGCACAATCATAATTTGTGATTCTGAGGTGATCTCTGAGTATCCTCAGATGGATGAGTAGCTTAGCTCTGCGTTGCTGAAACATCAGCATATATCACTACCTGCAGCAAATATTGCAGATTTGAATGGATATTCTTGGTGTGGTTTTGTTGGTTTGTTGTTTTTTTTTTCCCTTTATTTTGGTGATACTGACAGCATGTAAATGTAGCAACTCGTTTTCCGTTTAGCATTTCTACATTTTCAGTGGGCTTTGGCTCTTCTTGAAAGTCATGCTTTCTGCTTAAATCAAAGAATATTGTAACTGGGCAAGGAGTTGCTGATCCTTCGTTAGGTCTTGCTGTCTTACTGCTTTAGGAGCATGTTTTAAATGCCTATACGTTGTATACAGGACTTGGTTTTGCAGTATGCCACGCTGTTTTAACAGAAAAATAGTGAGAATAGTATGTGCAATTCTATTTTTTCCTGTCGCATCAAAAGTTTTTACCGTGGAAACTTAACAGTGAATGGTATTATCTTTTTGTCCTTCCAGAGGTGACTGTTAGTAAATTCTTGTGCTTCCCTGTAGAACAGTGCTTATCTGCACGTGTTGTGTTTCACGTATCTACAGGTTGCAAAACTGGAAAATCGCACTTCGGGATGAATGTGACTGATCTTCTTATAGAGATTTTTTTTTCTTGGTTAAGAATCAATATCTTCAAAGGCAGATGAGAAGGTAATAACTACAAAGGGAATGTTTGCATTGCCAGACAGCAAAATGATGTGCAGCGCGGATTTCCTTTCTCAGTTATTGCAGTCTCTGGACCTTGGACTTTCTGCTCTGGAGTGTTCTGCTCCTTTCAGGAAGATTAACTTACAGTCTTGTTTCTTTGACGAGGATGGCTATCCTATTTGTAAGTGATAGCTTGGATACATTTTCCATAGCAATCATAAGACCAATATTCTTATAGCTCAGTCTACATGTTAAAGGATGCTGAATTGACACTGTTAGTGTCTGAAGTTCTCTGACCTTGGAACAAGCTACAGAGAGGCTGAAAGTGTGCCTAATGCTTATATAACCCATTGCATCCATTAAGGGACCATCTCCAAGGGAGGGGGGGAATAAAGGGAGTGCATCTTGGAGCATCGCTGCAGGGACTGATGTTTAAGGGAGCTGTTTTTGACAGCTCTACATTCATTAGGAAATAGATTGAAGTCAAACAGCCATTGCACAGCACTAGCTTTCCAAGTGTGTATATTGTTGATGTTGGCAACTGACTGTTGTCTTCTTCTACAAAAAAAAATTGACAGTGAACAAGTGGTGCATAAAACTTATTGCAGTATTGCTTTCATACATGGTCCTTCGAATGCACACTGTTACATGTAGTAATGCACTTTGGTACTTAAAAATTCCCTAGAACTTTTATTCTTTCACCTGTTGCCAAGATGTGCTCCCAGTGAAGCCACTGACAAAGATCTCGTTAACTTCCATAGGAAGAAGTCTTTGTTCTGATGTGGTGAGCATCAAGCTTTTAAGCAAGCACTGGAGCCGTGGGTGTATTTGCGTTACTCTGGAGTGCTCTGTGCTGGGATCAGGTGGATGTGTCTCTGATTGCAGGTGTCATGTTGATAAACTGATCCTTTCACTGATTTGTTCAGACAGTCTGAAATCCTTTCCCTCCCTCCCCCACCCCTGCCATGGACAGGGTGAAATAGCATACTATACATTTGTGCTGGGAGAAGGAATGGTTTTTGTTGTTGTTGTTGTGTCTTTTTCTTGTTTGGTTGTTTCTTTCCTTAAGAGGAATGTTATGTGGCTTTCTACAGTTCTTCTGGTAACATTTTACGTGATTTCTGACAATTTTCCTTTTCCCTGCTGTGCTTTTTGAAAGCCCAAGGTATTACAGCTGTCAAAATCCCTTTCAGTGTTACCTGCAGGATTGCTGCTGATTTTAACAAAAGCTTTTCAGGCTGAGGGGTGTAGTGGAAGGCCAGCAGTAACAGCTCAATAAAACATTCTCATGTGGGGGATTTCTTGGTTGTTTGTTTTTTTTGCAAAAATAGTGGACTTGCACAGAGGATAATATTGCTGCTTCAGCCTTGTGAGCCTCTTTAGGATAACGTGGCTTTGTTCCTTGTGATTGGATGCCTTCATTTTTAGTGAGAGCGAAGGTGTTTTGCGCCCTTTAAAACCCAGATAGGATTTCATTTGTCCTTACGTTTGTGCTGATAAGCAGAAGATGAGAAATGCAAATTTATTGTCATGCATAAATCTTTTATCTTAGCAATCTACTTCTAAATCCAAAAGCAGCAAAATAAATGTCAGTGCTGTTGTTTTGCTGTTGCAGTACTGCAGGATACTGGCTCGCTTTCTAGATTTTCAGCTAATTAATCTGTATAGATGTCACTGTAACAGGGTGATGATGGATAAATTCACAACAAAAGATTGGGGAGAAGGTAGAAAGAGTGAGCTTAACTCCTGTGGAGATGCAGACGTAGCGCTAATTGAGAAACTACGATGGGTTAATTCTCGATAATGCGGATTCATCATACAGAATGTTAATTTTTAGCTTGGGAGTGTGCTGTCCCCTAGTAAGTACCTTCTGGGATGCAGACTTCCCCAAGCTGAAGCAGCAACAGGGGAAAGGGAATACTATGAGGAAGTTACACATGTAGATGAACATAAAAATACCTGACAAGTAAAGCAGAAAATGAAAGTGGGGAAAACAGGAGTACTGCGAGGTACTGACCCAAATTAGACTGCTGAAACTGAAGCCTCCCTGTTTAAATTCGACAGCAGTTTGGTTCCCCGTCCTACAGAAGATTGTTTAGGTTGTAGGAAATTTGTTTAGGTTTTGGAATCTCGTGTCCGCAGTTCAGAATGAAGTGAAGGGAGAATAGAGATGGGGAGGGAGAGAGTTACTGCAGAAAGGCATGAACAAAATAGCTGTTGCTTGAACTCAGTGTGCTGTCTTGCCAGGACTTGACCTGCCCGTGTGAACTGATAGTGCTGTGTCATGAAGAAATCATTGTAATATTTTGAGACCTCAGTTTTGCATGGGACGAGCCCTGTGTCTCTAGAGAACCGCGTGGACTTCACAGGATCTATTTTTGAACGTGAAGCTCTGCCCAGGCAGTCGGCTGCAGAATCGTGTCCTTCACACCGTCGGCTGTAGTTATAAGGCTGTTCATATTCAGTGTAATTTGGGTGCCTGTTACATAGCCAAAACCCTTGTTACGTCATTTCCCCAACTAAGGCATGAGCAGAAGCCCTTTGCTGTACGACACCTGTAAAAATGTACTTCACACACATCTAGTAAATTAAGGCATGTGATTTTGGTCTGTGGGTCTCAACAAACTTTGCTCGTGTACCTGCCTGAATGTTTCCTTAGATCTGCAGCTGTGTCTCAGTGAGAAGGTTTGCCGGCGTTTTATTCCCCGGGGAGCACAATAGCAGCTCTTGTCTGTCACGCTGCAGGTGACCGCTTGCTGCTGGCCAGGACCGTGGAAGGATGCATCCTCTGCACTTTTATGTGAAGTTGTCTCAAATATGGTGATTAACATGACTATTGAAATACTGTATTTTGTATAACTTAGAACGTGTAAATACACTTTTAAAACTGATCTGTTCTATGAAGTAATAAATAAGTGCTTCCATTGTAATTCCTGAATATTGTTAATGCTTCATGTAGCTTGATTTGGGACTGTTTTGTTTTCTTTTTTTTTTTTTTTTCCTAGAGAACTACAGAAATCAAAACCAAGATTGATGTTGTGGATTTCTAGTCTAGTTGTGATGCTTTCTATCAAGATAAAATGTTTAAAAAAAAAAAAACAACAAAAAATAAGTAAGAGCTACTTAAGCAGAGAAACTGAGAATCTGAGGGAACTGATTCTCTTCCATTAACGGTCGTCACCCATGACACTAGTAACTGTCTTCTTCCAGCCCTGTTAGCTGAGCAACTAATTTCATTGCTTGCGAGTAGTGTTTGGAGAGCGGCAGTGTCAAATGATTCATAACACTTAGTGACAGGGAAATGAAAGGGTTGTTTTTTTTGTTTTGTTTTGTTTTGTTTCTTTTAACTTTTAGTTTTCTTTTGGCTTGAACAGATCTGTCTCCACCCTTCAGCCAGGCTGCAGCAAGTTGCAGTGAAACAGTGACTGTTACTGAAGCTTGTTTGTAACCTAGGTAGCCTACATTTCAATTAGATGCAGTATGTACGTAGATGACACGGGTACCCTGTCTTGGTTTTGGAGAGGGAAAGTAATTCAGTTGAGTTGAGGTGTTGCTGGGTGCTGCACAGCTGGAACTCTCATCAGCTTTCATGACCCATTCTATCTTGTGTTAAAAGAGAAATGGCAGTGGAGAGAGATGGGTTGAGGGTTGGACTAGATGATGTTACGTCTCTCTTCCAACCTTAATGATTCTAATCACAAGCAGTCCATTAGGAAACACCAACACTAGTTTTTTTTTAGGTGTGGGGACCGATCTGTTGGTCTTCAGCTAGGAGATCAGCCAGTGATAACAGCCTCTACAGCCACAACATAACTTGTCTTTGATGCTGTATTGGAACAGCCTTTATCTGGTATCAGCTGTTTCTGTAGTGTTCCGTATACAACAAAGCTACAGCATCTTTTGTAGTGAGCACAGATGATCTCTTCCTCCTCCCCCCCCCATGTCTCTAGGCTATAAAATAGCTAAGCATATGTGCAGGGTGTTCAGACAATCCTGTTCCTGTAAGGCCTTTTCAGAGACATTCAGTTTGAGCTAAATAAGTCAGAGGGAACTCCTATCTACTACGCTGGGCCTGAAATCCAGTTTCCTCTTGGATAACAATATTTTATTTGGCTTCAGACATGGCACTGACCTGTCCCAGCTGTTGAATGGGATGGGTGGTGAATCTGCACAGTCTTTATAGAAGAGACAAACGAACCTTAGTTTTGCTACGTGTTAAGCTGTCTAATCTTTTGGATGCCTACTCCTAGAGGCTGTCAAAATAATTCCTGTAAATGTAGCTGCTTTTCAGAGCAGCCCATGGAGTGCATTTGAGATCATTCTGGCTGAAAAGATTCAATAGAAACCGAAGTAATGATAAAAAATTGTATAGTGGCTGGGTAAAGCTGTATTGCCATAAATGCTTCTAATTTATAGATGGATCTTTTGTCCCAAACTACTCATTTTGTACATAATCCTACACACTCTTGGCAGCTGATAGGAGAAAATAAAGGTGCTTAAACAGCAATCAAATGAAGAAAGGGCATTTCACTGTTGCAGAGTTGGTATTATTTTGTATTTCCATTTATTACACTTTTTAAATTGTATAAACCACAGATTTGAATTCTCAAAGTCTTCAGCTTGGATTCTGTGAGTAGTTTAAATCCTCTCACCTCTCTGCTCATAACTGGTTTTTAAGAGAAATAAAAGCTTTTGTTTAAAATGTACAATTTTGACTGTATTAAATTCTGTTAGTACCTTTCCTTTTTAAGAAATAAAAAGTGTATTCCACTACACGGAGATCCAGTAGTTTTGTTCTCTAGACAGCGACCTGTGTGCTGCGTTCTTCAACCACCAGCACTGCTCCTGCAGTCTGCACTGAGGTTGGTTGATGCTGAAGAGCTGATTGCCTTCTGTGGCCCCATTGCTGTTCCCACGTGTTAACTCTTTGGTGTGCAGGTAAAGCTGTTGCATTCCTTTCTTTGTAACCTAAATTTTGCTTCAAAGCGTCTCATATGAAAAGCGTCTTGAGCTGGGGGGATGGATGGAAAGAAATCATTTTATACAAGAAATGTGGATGGTTGCTGACTGTTCTGGCACTCGGAAGGGAAGAGGTGTACAGTTCTAGGCACTATACAAAGAAGGGAGGGGCCTGACCCGGGCCCTGTGCTGAAGGCCAAGAACACAGCATTGCCAAGGCAAAGCACTGCACCAGAAACTGAGTGGATACAAGGGTGTGTTGGATTCACCCTCTTGCTGTTTCTTGGCCTCAATGGTAGAATCGGTGGGAGATGCTTGGTATCTGTTCCCTGTTGTGAGCACAGCAGGCAGCAGCACGGGTATTGATAATACAGAGAGATGGTACGTCCTCTCGGGTGTGTGGGGGACAAGTTTATAAGCGTGCCAGCCCTGCACATTGTATTGCTGGAAATGCAAGTGCTGCCAAATGGCGGCGGGGCGGTGTCATGGCTGCTGCCAGCCGCCAGGGGGCGCTGCGGCAGCGCGCTGCGCTGCACGGGGCGCTCCCCCGGTCCCCGCCTGCCCGGAGGAACCGCGGTAACCCTCTGCCTGCAGGAGGGAGAGACCGCTCTGAGGTTACAGCGAGAAGATGGGGGGCACGGGGCGAGTCGGGGACACGGGACAGGATGATGTAGGGGTGAGGAGAGGGACAGGTTGAGGGCGGGAGGGCCGGGGGGGTGGGAAGGTGTAGGGCAGGAGGGCAGGGGAGGATGCTTCCCCTGGGTGCCGCCGCCCTGTGCTTGTCCCTCCGTGGCCGTCGCCCAGGGCCACCAGAAGTTGTGCCTGCGCAGCTGAGGCTGCGGGAAGAGCTGGGGAAGGAGCGAGGGGGGATTTAAAAATAGTCCCCTTCGCGTTTCTGCAGCTGTCATTCTCGGCTCCGCGCCCCGGCTCCTATTTGCACAGCCATGTACGTAATGGGAGACACGTGGGCACGGCCGCGGGCTGGGAGCGGGGACGGACGTGACATTTACCCGGCACCGGGAGCGGCCGGGAGCTGCCCAGCCGGCCGTGCTGCTCCTGGGAAGCGGCTGTGAAACGGGTTGGCTGGGGGCTTCGCGTCCCTCCGAGTGCTTGCCGTGCTGGACCTGGGCACTGCCCCATCTCTGCCTCCGGAGCAGCCCAGAGCCGCAGATACTGCTGACTCGCGGCAATTCCTGAGCTAACGTGGCATGTGCGGGCAGTTCGGGAGGACAGAGCCTCCCAGCCTATCTCATTCCCCAAACACGTCCACCCCTCCCACCTCCTGGCCAGGAGCTGAGCCATATGTCTGCTCGCTGTAGGATCCTCTGCTCTTCCAGAGATCGCCGGCTTTCACGCTATGCAAGCCGGCAGCCAGACTGCCCGGGGTGACGCGTGAGTCATTGCGGTGCGGTTATTTAAAGGCTGTGCTCCGAGTGCCAGCCACGTGCCTGCGCTGCTCAGGCTGAGCGGAAAGCGCCGGAGGGGCCCGGGGTCGACGTGAGGATGGATGGCCACAACAACTATGTGCAAACCCACAAGCTCACCGCAGGAGGTGGCCGTGCCGCTGCCCACCGTTGGTCTCCGTGCAGTCCATTGGCCGCTGGCTCTGAGCGGTGCTGTGCTTCTCCCGAAGCTGGAACGGGAGCCAGAACCTCATCCCGAAGCCTCAGGCAGCTGCAGGCTTCCAACAGCAGTTAGGAAATGGATGTTCTCGCTCGTAAATATTTATGGCATATTCTAACTACTCCCTGATGTTTTCCATCAGGACTGACATCCCAGAGTGATGAGTAAGCCCCGTGCAATGCCCTTCCTGGCACAGCATCACTCCGCTGGGCCCGCAGAGGAGCCTGCCTTGGGGATGAGGCTCTCTGCCTGCTCCCTGCTGGCACCTCAGGGTCGTGGGGTTCAGCAAATGCTGGGGTTTGGCTGGGTCTTGCTGCTGTCCTGCCTTGCTGAGAGGTGGTGGGACCTTCAGGCATCTGCTGTAGGACTGCTCATAGTGCCCTGGTACCAATCTGGCCCTGCACCTCCACGGGGACCTTCTCACCCCCTGAGCCCACACAGTGTAGCTTTTCTCATACAGCGTTTCATAGAATCATTAAGGTTGGAAAGACCACTGAGGTCATCCGATCCAACCGTCAGCCCATGCCTGTGACCACTCTAGACCGTGTCCCTCAGTGCCACATGTACCCATCGAAGCAATACAAAGGTATCGCAAAGATATTGGTGCTAATTGCTCATTAAGCATTTCCAGAAAAAGCCAGCCCTCCCACTCCTACGAACCACGTTACAGCCCCAAACACAGCTTCCACCCAAGACCTTGGGCTCCAAGCCCATCTGCAGCTCAAATCTCCCTCCGCTGAGCCCTCCTACGCTGTTCTGCTGCTTGAGACCTCCGCTTCTTGTTGCTACAGCTGTAGAAGCAGGGCCTGACAGCAGGGGAGGGATCAGCGCTGCTCCAAACACATGCTTTGTGCTCCAGCTTAATTTGCTCCAGGCCCTAAGCAGCTGCTGTTTATTGGATCTGCTCTCTGCTGCCAGAAGTCAGTGTGAGCCTCAGGACGTTCACTGCAGTGATGGACGTGCTCAAGGTGGTGCAGAGTCCACGCCGAGCCCGGTCCCAGCAAACAAACACCGAGCTGTTCTCTCATCGCCTTCATTCCACCATCTGGAGAGGGCTCTGGACAGCGAGCAACAGTTGGAGAGCGAATTAGGGCATGAAGAATCTTAGAATCATAGAATGGTTTGGGGCTGGAAGGGACCATGAAGCCTGCCCATTTCCAACCCGTTGCCATCACCCAACGCCCCATCATCGTAGAGTTGTTCAAGGCCAGGTTGGATGGGGCTCTGGGCAGCCTGAAGATAGGGAGTGCTCTGAAGCAAAGCCTGCAGGTGGGCAGTGGGCAGCCTGGTGCTGCACTCAGGTACGGTGACAGCCTGACATCTTGGCAGCGATGGCAGGAGAATTAAGTCCTGTGGTATTTTTGTAATAGCAGAGCTGTGAATCGCAGCTTCCCGGCTAAATTGCACTTGAGTAATGTTCTCATGACTTGACTATCTCCCCAACATTTTAATTAGTCATTTCTGTCTTCCCTCCCGCAACACGGTATAAGTACAAAATTATTGTTATTAGCACAAAATGGCTGCCCTCACACCCACGTCCACACGGCTCTTTTCAAGATGGGACTGTGTTTCAGAGGTAATCTCCAAAGCATTTTTAGAACCACTGGAGGAAAAATCACCCATGCAGTAGAAACAGACCTAGAAGTCATCCCCCTGTATTTGGCTGTGGTGAGGCTGCACCTTGAGTGCTGTGCTGAGTTCTGGACCCGCACTGCAAGAAGGACATGGAGGCCCTGGAGCACGTCCAGTGAAGGGCTGTGAGGGGTGCTGAGGGATCTGGGGTTGTTCAGTCTGTAGGTAAGTTGCTCAGAGGAGACCTCATCACTCTCAACAACAACCTGAAAGGAGGTTGTGGTGAGGTGGGGTCGGCCTCTTCTCCCAGATAACAGTGATAGGACAAGAGGGAATGGCCTCAAGCTGTGCCAGGGGAGGCTCAGGTTGGATGTTAGGAAAGATTTCTTCTCAGAAAGAGTGGTGCTGGTTGGAACAGGCTGCCCAGGGAGGTGGTGGGGTCACCATCCCTGGAGGTGTTTAAGGAAGGGGTGAATGTAGTTGTAGATGTAGTGACATGGTTTAGTGGGCACTATTGGTGGTAGGTGGGCAGTTGAACCAGGTGATCTTAGTGGCCTTTTACAACCTCAGTGATTCTATGAAATAACCCTTTTTTCACAGCTCACTTGGAGGCTGGCACCCCCTGAAGTCAACTGAGTTTGATACTGAGTACAAGAGGGAGACACAGACACTAGAGCAGGACATCTGTGGCAGAGGTACAGGGCAGGAATTTGGCGATGCAAAGGCCTTTTCCACCACTGAGTGCCCTTGGGGCCCCTCTGTCATCATGTTGCATCAGCATCCATGGTGTGTCAATGCCCCATTGCCAATTGGCTTCTGATTAAACCCCTCTGGACTTCAGTAAGATTTCCTCCTTCTCTAAACCAGTGGTCATGGGTATGGTCACTCTGGTAATCCTGGGGTAATTTTGGACATCCTGGGAGGAGTGGCAGAGCTGAATGCAGCACCCTTCAAAGGCAAAAGGGTGTTTTGGAGACTTCCAACAAAGCAAGAATCCACCTTGCAAAACCCATTGTCCCAGGTGGTGAGTGGAGGCTGTTCCAAACAAGCCATCCATCCAGCTTCCTCATCCCCAACAATGCAATCCTCACATCTGCCGCCCGCTCTGTCATTAGCTCCTGGGCCACCGCCAGCGGCTGTGGCAACACCTGAGCTACTAATCGGGCTATTGCAGCAGTACTGACAGCACCAGGGAGATGGTGGCTGTGGCCATCGTCCCAAGTTTCCCTGGTGGGCACGTTCCCATCTGGCAAATGCTGGTACCCCTGGTGGCTTTATGTGTTCTCATAGCCAGAAAGCTGGAAAACCTTGCCACGCTCTGCACGGGCTCTGACAGTAGGTACATGCAATGGCAAACATGGAGATGCACATGCATCCCTTTACTTCCCTCTCTGGCCTTCCTGGTGAGGAGAACCTTCACCAGGAGGTGCTCCAGGCAGGAGCAGAGCAGGCTGTGCCCACGGGCAGGAGGCTCTGGAGAGGCCCTGAAGCCTGCCTTGGCAAGTGAGATCCACCAAGTGACGGTTACTCCTGCAGCAGCAGTTGCCAATTCCCCTGCCAGCATATCCCCCAAAAGCAGGAAGCTTGGCTCTCCAGCTGGCCCAAGCTCCTTGCATCCGGGCCTGGGTACAAGAAGGATGTGGAGCTGTTGGAGCAGGTGCAGAGGAGGCCACAAAGATGCTGAGAGGGCTGGAGCACCTCTCCTGCAAAGACAAGCTGAGGGGGCTGGGCTTGTTCAGCCTGGAGAAGAGAACGTTGCGGGGAGACCTCCAGTACTGAGGGGAGCTTATAAGCAGGAGGGATAGTGACTTTTTACATTGGCAGATAGCAATAGGACAGGAGGGAATGGCTTTAAACTAAAAGAGGGGAGATTTAGGTTAGGTGTTAGGAAGAAATTCTCTACGCAGAATTCAGTGAGGCACTGGCACAGCTGCCCGGAGAGCTGTGGTGCCCCTTCCCTGGAGGTCCAAGGTCAGGTTGGAGGGGGCCCTGGGCAGCCTGAGCTGCTGGGTGGCAGCCCTGCCCACAACACAGGGTGGGACTGTGCGAGCTTTGAGGTCCCTTTCAACTCAACCAGTCTGTGATTCTGAGATTCTATGATTCCTTGTTCTTCAGGAGACGATCAGTGATGTATCTTTATCCACGACAATATCTAGGGGGAGATAAAGACTGCTTTGATCAAGCCAGTGTTCAGGAACTTCTCCATCGAGACCCTTCCTCCTGCTTTTGTGGTTCCACAGTGATGACGGGCAGCTGCCTCCAGCCTTACGTGTGAGGTACTAGCCTGGGGCAGGGCAGTTGTGCAACTTCAGGGGCCACTACCGGTGTTCTAGATGACAGTGTCCGGCCCTGACTGCTTCTTGGCTATGCAGCTGTACTGGACGGGCAAGGGAAGGGTCCGGTCTGTGCTGCCTGAGGAGGCTTTGCAGGTGACTGCTGTGGTCCCTGGGTGACCTGGCATAACGAGTTCCTCCTGCTTTCCAGGAAAGTTGAGTGATGTGCAGCTGCTGGGGACATGTGGCACTTCTACTGTGTCCCCAGGGCAGCCAGCACTTGTCCTCGAGCACCACAGGGTGCCGAACACCCAGGCCAAGGTCAACATGGGGCCACTGGGGTTTTCCCATCTTCTGCCTTTCCAAGGGAGCGGACAGGACAGACTCTATCAATGGGAGGACAATGAGATGTGGGGAGTGGATTTCTCCTGCAGCTAATGCCAGTCTGGTGTAACTGCTTTGGAGCAGTAGTTACGTTAGATGTACTGTGCTCCACTTACTACGAAGCTGCTGAATTCTTCTGTAGTCATCGGCTTTGGGAAGGTTTCCACCTATGGGCAGCACCAGCTGGTCAAAAAATTCATAGCGTGCATGGGGAAAATAATACTTCTCAGAGAGTACTTTGGAGAATGAAAATGATTTGCTCCCAGATTAAAAATTGACCAAATAGCTTTAATGGCCAAGTTTCTAGACTAAAGGAATGTTGCTCCTTGGTGGATGCTAAGTGATGGCATGGCTGGGATGGATTTGCCATCTATCCCCAGTGTGTCTCTATTTATGGTGAGAGATAATGGTCTTAAGTTGTGCTGAGGGAGGTTCAGATGGCTATGTGGAAGAATTTCTTCTCAGAAAGAGCAGTGCTGCAGTGGCACAGGCCGCACAGGGAGGTGGTGGAGTCACCATCCCTGCAGGTGCTCCAGAACCGTGCGGATGTGGCACAGAGGACACAGTCAGTGGGCATGGTGGTGATGGGCTGGAGGTTGGACCAGGTGATCTTAGAGGTCTTTTCCAACTGTAATGACTCCATGACTCCATTCCTCAGCATCCTCTCCTTTCTACTCAGGGGACCATGAGTGGCACATGGGTACCAGAGTGCTCCGTGTGGAGCTGTGTCTTTTCCTTGGACCTGAGTACCTCTGATCCATTGCTGGTGGTGACAGCACTGCAACTTGGTGCTCATATCCAGGTGGGAGCCTCCATGCTGAGAGGGCTGCCAGCAGCACTGTTCATTGTCCCATTACCCACTGCCTTCTGTGGGTGGTGGCTTTTTCTGCTGAGAGCTATGGCTGCACCTTCTGCAAGCACTGGCTGTCTGATTCACTCCAAGGAAAACTTTGCCCTCGGTGGAAACACCCTGTGGAGCGGGAGGGACGTGCTCCTCATGGGGACCTGCACAAACAGCATGATTCCTGTGCCAAGTCAACAAAATCAAGCGTAAAATAAAACCTGACAGGGTCCACGGTGGCTTCTTCAGTGCTGGGTGAGGAAGGTGAAGGTCCCCCAGGCCCTCCTACAGGCAAAATGTGAACGTGAATTATTTTGCAGAGGTCTCATTGCCCTCACTCACTCCATGGCTACGGGAATACCTCACGTGTCCCTCCCAGCACACGCTTGCCAGGATGGAGTCACTCTTGCTGTTGGCTATGGCCAACAGGCATTGGCCGTCACACAAATTGGCTGTCCCCAACTGGTACAGATAGGAAGAAGCATTCATGCTGGCAGGGGCTTTGCAGTGTTTTTCCATGTCCTGATTGTGGCCCAGTGCAAGAGCAAGGGCACAGCAAGGCAACTGCGCAAGGCAGCGTTTGTCCCCAGCCATGCCACAGCCCCAAAGGCTCTGAGGTAGTGGGAGGTGTTCTCCTGCCAGAGCAAGGTTGGGTTGTTCCTGCTGGGCCTGTATCTGAAACACAGGCCACTGCTATCATACAGCTGGCTTTCTGTGCTTGCGTAGCACGGTGGTATCACCCCTCTGTCTCCCGGCAATCACAGGCTGAAAGATTTCACAAGCTGAAAAGCGCATGGGTAAGCACGGTATATTCCCTACCCAAGCTGTCTCCTCCTTGAGTTGCCTGTCCGGTGACTAAAGTAGCAACTTTTCCTCCTTAGCAGTGGGGCTTCCTGCAATGAGCATCTGAATGACACCTCCACAGCCTCGCCTTGCTGAAACCACCCCCTGGCTGCAGCAGCTCAGCCCCACCTCGCTGCAGCGTACTGCACCCCATCTGGGGATTGACCTGCTCAGTGCCCCAGCCAACACTCACACCCTGCAGGGCAGGGGCAAAAGCCAGGAACGAGGCCACGCCAAGCAGTCACCTTCATCCCTCCTGCTCAGCTATCGGCTCTGAATTAACTGCAGGCCCTGCCATGTGCCCATAAAAAGGGCCACGCTCCATCCCCCCCTGCAAGGCAAGGAGCAGGGGGGCACAGCCGCCCTTTTCCATTTCCAGAGACACAGCGAAGGGCGAGAGCCTGTGCACGCTTCAGATAAATGATTACAAGGGGTTTGAGACACAAAGGGGAAAAAATAGCATTGTTGCTTAGCACAGCATGACCGTCACGTGGAGCGCAGCGTGCCTGGCTCCCAGGGCTCACAAACCCAAGGGCGAAGAAGCACCAGCTCTTCCACAAAGAAACTCAGAGCCAAGGGCTGCCCGCTGCCAGGACCTGCTGCAGGAAGCTGGCTACTGGGGCAGCTGGGCTGCCTCAAGGGCCACAGGGGCACTGCAGCTGAGCCCCGCTGGGAGGTGAGCAGCCACTGCTGCTCCCGGGGAGCTGCACAGACCCAGGCAGCACCGGGTGCATGTGGCACAGCAGCACCTCCGCGAGCACACACAGACAGCAACACACAACCAGCAGTTATTATATCATGCTTTTAATACAAACTTAAAAAAATCTGGAACAATAGAAACTGTACAGATTTTGATCAACCTTTTTTTTTTTTTTCCTTTTTTTTTTGTTGCCATTTGTTTTTTTTTTTTTTAACTAAATCTCTAGACACGCCAATGTCCCGTTCCAAAATATTGCACAACATTCTGAATACAAAACTCTTGATTGTATTCCTCCTTCTCTAAAGAAAAAAATAATAGAAAAAAAAAAAAAAGGAAAAAAAAAAAGAAAAAGAAAAAAAGCCATCATCCCCCCTGGCTCCCCCCCTCAGAAGCACCCCCTGTCTGGGAAAGAAACCACCAAAGCACACACAGATCCTCCACCCGGAGCCACGCCAACCTCTTCCATTCATTCATTCACTCATTCCGCACAAGGCAACTTCCCATGAGCTGCTGGGAGCGGGGTGGGAGGGACAGGAGGAGGCTGAGCAGGGGGAGAAAGGAATCTTCACTGCCTTCGTGTGTTTGTTTCTTTTTTAAAGTTTTTTTTTTTCTTTTTTCCTGAAAAAATATTTTTCTCTCTCCTCTTTTTTTTTTTTTTTTAAGAAAAAATCTTGAAAAGAAAAAAATTACAGTTTTTTTTTTTCTTACGTTAGAAATATACATATATTATATATACCTCTTGCATTTTACAAATGTAGCAAATTATTCAATACAAACGGACATCAACGGAAAGAACACAAACCCATAAAAAATAAAAGTTAAAAAAAAAAAAAAAAAGCAAAAACCAAAAAAAAAACAAGTCTCTCTTCTCTCCCTAAGAAACCAGGTAAATTAGTGCAGGTTTTAAAAAATAAAACTGAAGCTCAACACCTACATCCAAGACTAGAAAAGACCTGAAAAGGCCGCTAGCTTCCATCGCCGCCTGATGCCGGGGGAACGCTTCTGAAGCACACGTGTTTGATACAGAGCTTGGTCCCTCCCTCCCCTCACACCACAGTTCCCATCGTGGCTATGGGGGCAAAGCAGCATCGAAGCTTCACACGCACGGGTTCAGGGCTCCCTGGCTCTCCCCGAAGGTCCGCTGTCCCACAGCAGCTACTGGCAGGTGGCACTGCCAGCACTGGGGACAGTCAGGTCCCACAAGTGGGGCCCTGGCAGTCAGTAGTGTGCTCCCAGGGAGAGGGTGGCAGTGGTAACATCCGTAAGTAAGGTTAAAAACCAAACAGAATAGGCAAAGAAAGAAGCAGACAGCTCAGCTGTTCCTGAGCAGCTTGCTCCAGCCTGGAATCCCGCAGGGCTGAGGTGACGGACGCCATTTTGGGAGAAGCCAATCGATCTGGCCCGCCGTGCCGGTCATAGCCTGATGACAGCAAGCAGCCTGCTGGGGGCCTGCCCCCGCCAGGATGGACGTGCTCCTTGAGGTTGTGGCACCCCCCCCCAACACCAGACCCATCCTATTGCCTCTGCAAGGGCTCAACAACAACAACAGGAGGGCTGGCACGCCTTCATCTTGGGACAAGGAGTGGGAAAAGCACATCCTGAACAGGGATATCCCACAGGAGCACACTGGTTTGGCAGCCACGGGAGAAGTAGGTTTCAGAGGGCGCTCCAGAGACAATGTTTCAAGAGAACTAAATCCCGAGCCTGGGAGGCAGCAAAAAGCTCCTTTTTCTTTTAAATATCAAACTTCAAAAACTGGAGTCTCATCACTGTTTCTCTCCTCTCTGCACCCTTCCATGCTTCCACTGCAGCCTCCAAGGAGGCTCCTCCTTCACACCCAGGGGTCCTCCAGCCCCACCAGGGGGCCCAGGCCCTGGCACAGAAGTGACCTGCAGACCACTTACCATCTCTCAAGACAGCAGCTTCAACAACATAGCCTTTTCTCTTCCCCAGAATAGTGCTGCCTCTAACTACAAAAAAAATAAAAAAAATCCCCTGTCCAAGATGAAGATAAATCCACAGCCGGCAACAAGAGCTCAAACCTAGAACCAAAGGATCACGAGTGAATGCTCAGCCCTACAGATACAGCGTCCTCCAGGCGGGGACAGGATCCAACAGCTCAGCACCACCTCCCCACACAGGGACAGGCCCTCAGCCTTCCCACGCAGCAGGGCTGTCAGCACAGAAATGCCCCTTGGCTGGTGCACTACATGGACTGCAAGCAGTGCTGCCCTCCCATAGCTGGAGCTGAGGGGGTGCAGCAGGTGCTTCCCAACACACAGACAGAACTGGATGCTAGCCTGGAGCAACAACAGCACAGCAGTCTGAGGCTCCAGGCACGTGAGATGCTCTCCTACCGAGCACAGAGCAGTAACAGCAAAGCGAGCCCACCTCGTCTTGCCCACCCCTCCTACAGCCAAGTGGGAGGGCAAAGGGAGCACCGTGACCTACATCCGTGCCGATCTGGGGCTGGGGAAGGGGGAACACAACCCAAAAGACCAGAGACTCGTTTGAAGAGTAAAAAAGTGAGTAGGAGAAAAAGCACAGGGACTGAGTTAAAAAAAACAAGTCAGTGCTTCAGGAGCGTTGCCAGCACAGCGCAACAACACTGGGCTCTCTCTTTTTCCAAGAAGCTATATTTATAAGATTTGAATATTTTCTGTATATTTGTTTTCTCTCCCCGTGTTTTGTTGCTGTTGTTGTTCCCCCCCTCCCTCCCCCAACTGCAATACTCTCCTTCCCTGCGTTCAGTTGGCCAGGACGACGGGCTGGAAGGACTGGCTGGGATACTGCATGGCGTTCAGGTTGTAGCTGAGTCCTTCCACAAAGGGAGACTTCTCCAAGAAGAGGCTGTTGGTGCTGCCGCCGAAGACCTGAGCCATGTCGAAGGTGCTGCCCGTGCCAGCACTGAACTGCGACGCCGGAGGGATACTGCTGGCCTGGCTCTCGCTGGCAACACCGTCGAAGAACAGGCTGCTGGCTCCTGGCGAGCCGCCGCTGTAAACGAACTCCTTGGCATTGGGGGAGAGCTGTGACTGCGGGGCTTGGCTCCCAGCGCTCCCGACAAAGTTCAGGGAGTGCATGGACAGGGAGAGGCCCTTGTGCTTCAGCAGGTTGGTGGTGGGCGACCTGACCATCCGCGGCTGCTGCGCAGCCCCTGCACCACCACCTCCTCCGCCGGCCCCTCCTCCTTTCTTCATCTTGGTGGAGCCAAATTTAGTGGCAGCAAACGTGGCGGTGGTGAAGGTGATGGGCTGGGCAGAGCGAGGGATGAAGGTGGGGCTCGGTGACTGGCCGAAAGACGGGGATGGAGAGTTGGACAGCGAGTTGTCCTGGCTGCCGATGGGGACGAATACCTGGGCATCAGGGTTAAAGCTGCTCTTGATTTCTTTGTCCAGCTCAGCGGCGCTGCAGCCCTCGCTGTCATCCAGGTACAGGACCTTAACGGAGCCCTTCTCACCGATCTGGTAAGAGACCTCAAAAGGATCGATCCAGACGCTCAGTTCTTCTGGTACGTTGGCACGCACATCCTCCACGGCCAGCCCGCTCCGCTTGGCCGCCAGCTCCACTACCGGGTCCACCGTCTCCCCAATGTGAACACAGCGGTAGCCTGAACCCTTCAGAGGCTTCTCTGGGTACCAGTGACCCTCATATTTCTTCTTCAGCAGGCGCTCTAGCTCCTCACCGAACAGGTCCGCCCGCCTCCGAGGAAGCTTGTTGTACAGGTATGAGATGATGAAGTTAAGAGCAACTTTAATCTCCAGATGCATACTCCCTTCACAGCAAGCAAGTCAGGGCAGTGTATTAAAAGAGACAAAATGACACACACATAGACAAGATTTGGCTCCAAGCAGACCTAGAAAAAGAGAGAAAAGGATGGATGAAGATGAGAAAACACAGCAATTCTTCATCTACTGAGACAAATAGCAACACAGTTTCATTAACAGAAGCAAAACAAGCAGCGATGCTCACTAGGGGTCACCCCAGATTTCCTGGTGCTGCTGGGGAACAGCCTCTCTGGTCCCGTGCAAAAGAAATAGGAGCATAGCTGCTCCCCACACACAGCTACGTGCCGTGTTCCCATCTCGCTGCCAAAAGCAGGCAGGCCAACCGCCTGCTGTGGCAGAGCTATTTCAGCCAACACGCCTCACTACGCCCTGGCACCCGGATGCATCCAGCACAGCTCCCTGCAGCCGCCTCTCTGAGCACACGAGCACCACCTGGAAGCCTCGTGATTCGCTCGGCAGCTCTGCAAGGACCCGTCTGGAGATGGCTCTCCTTGGGAAGGCAGGAGCACCACGTCCTACCAGCACAAGCAGGAAGATAAGAAACAAGGGAGGGTGCTGAGGCACCAGCTGCCAGGCCATGTTTACTCTCCACTGACTGTCAGGCACGTACATATCTTATTAAGTGTACCCAGTTGAGGCTCAGACTAGCTGCAAGCCTGAAATCCCAGCTTAATTCAGATGGGGGCAGGAAATGCGTGCGGGGTCACAAGACACACAGCATGCCACCACCCACATCCCCTCTCCTGGTGCAGAGAGAGGGTGAGTGCTGCCAGAGCCAGATACTGAATAAAAACTGGAAATGCTCGACAGAGACTGAAGTAATCCTTTCTTTCCTCCAACCCACCAAAGGAAGTCTTCGAAACTGAGAGAACCCACAAAAGCACAGCATGAAGCCACAACGCTCGGCTCCCCCACTGCACGCAGATTTGGGAATAGTGTTTACCTGCGTACAACCCCCCAGGTAGATCTGCACCGTGCGCTGTCACCCACTCAGAGCAAACGCATCCCACAGATATCTAACGAGGAAGCGCACTTCCAGCAGCCTACACGCCTCTCTGCAGGCAAGCAGAATATCCAGTTTTTAATTGGCAGCTTCGTCAGAGGCTGCTCAGCCTTCAGCTACCCTCACCTTGCTCAAGCAGCCGCACCACACTCAGCTCCCTTCCTAACATGCGCTGTGGGGATGCTCTCGTGCACTGCCCAGCGGTGTTTATGACCTGTGCCAATTATCTGGGGGCGGGGATGAGGCACAAAGCTCAGCTGTCAGCATTCCCCTGAAAAAGCAGGAGCCTGGCAGCACAGCCCCGCACCCAGGCTGGGAGGAACTGCCTGGACTTGTTGGCTTGGGCTGGCTGAGTGGACAAGTTGGATTAAATAAGCACATTTGAAGAAAACCCTCAGCTATTTTTAGGCTTTAAAACAAACAGGTAGATTCTACATTTTCCTTCCGCGTGAATCTCGAGTTAAAGGAGCCTCAGTTTAAGGATTACGGGAACCAACAGCAAAACCCACAGCCCGAGCCTGCTGTCGGCCGGAGGAATCCCCTTCGGGTTTAACTCAGCAACATGAGAAACCACAGGAACGAGACCAGGGCCCGACCAAGGACAGCCGAACACCAAAGAAGAACTGAGCAAGCCGAGCTTCCAGCAGGCAGCAAGAAGCCATTTCGAGAAGGCAGAAACTGAGACAGAGCCCCGCGCAGAGAGAGGGGCACCGAGCAGGGCCCTGGAGGAGCACAGTGAGCGACTGAGCCGAGATCACAGGCAGGGAACGGAGGGCCCCCCACCCACAGCACGGGGCCGCAACCACAGCTCCGCACACCGCCCCTCCCCCCCCGCTCCCCCAGGGCCGGCTGCCCCCGCGTTACGGCCGCCATGACCGCCCAGCCCTCGTGCCGCCTCCCGCCGCGCGGCACGCCGGGAGCTGCAGTCCGCCGCCGCCCCCCCGCGCCGCGCAGCTCTCCGTGACCTACTTCCCCTTCGGAACTACGGCTCCCGGTACGCCCCGCGCGCGGCCCCGCCCGCCGCCCTGGAGCCGCCCCGGTGGGGCAGGGAGAAAAATTTTCCACTGCACATGCGCGGTGCGTCGCCGCCCGCCCCGGAGCAACGCCCCGAAGCCGGGGACCGCCGGGCAGCCGCACCCCTCCTTCTCCCTGTCAAGAGAAACGGGGGGGGGGGGGGGGTTCGAGAGAGGGGGGGAGGCGAGGCGGCCCCCCTTCCCCCATCGGGCCGAGGGGCGGCCCCACAAGGACAGAAGCGGGCCTGACCTCCACCCCCGGCAGCGAAGGGCAGCCCCGAGCCACCGACGGAGCCCTCCCGGCCCCCCCCCCACCCCGAGGCAGAGCCGGCGGCGGCTTTGTTGAGCGCGGCCGGGCAGAGCCTCGCGGCCCCGTTACAGACTCACGGAACGCCCCGGGACGCCGCTCGCCGGCCCAACCCGTCAGGCCGAGCCCTCCGCCCCACTCACTGTGTCCTCTGAGGGGGCCGGGGGAGCCCGGGCGCTGCGTGCCGCTCTCCGCCCCGTGCCTCGCTTCTCTCCCTGAGCGCCGAACGCTGCGCTCCCTCCGCGGGGCGGGCCCGGGGGTGGCGTCGCGGCTGTAGGGCCGAAGGTTCCCAGGGACTCCCGGAGCCGTGGGTTCGAATCCCGCCGCCGCCGCCTCGCCAGCCGCCGGCCTGGAGCCGCCCGAGCCCTGGCCCCGAGTGAGCCAACTCACGGCAAACTTTCACCCTTAGCAACCCCGCGCACGGATCCGCGCTCCCGCCCCGCGTGATGCGGCCGCGGAGGGGCGTGCCGGGACTACTTCCCCTCCCATCCCCTCCCCTTCTCTCCTGTGACTTCAGCGCCGCCCGGCGCGCTGAGCCGGCGGGGGGCGGGGGAGGGGAACGGGGGGTGGGGGGAAGGAGTTCATTTCCTTTTTTATTTAGTTATCTATTTATTTATTTAATTTGCTTCTGCTTTATTTATTTATTTATTTATTTTTTCTTTCTATTTTCACCCCGTGCAGGGGGGCAAGGAAGGGGCGCGGGGAGGCGGCTCATCCGACGCTTTCCCCGAGCGGCCATACGAACACCTCCCCCCCTCACTATTCCCCCTCCTCCAGCATCCCTCCTCCCCCTCCTCCCCCCGCGGCCTCACTGAGCGGCACACACGCGGAACTGGCGCTGCCTCCCAGGCACCAGCCGCTGCGAACGAGTCCCGCGGCCTCGAGCCTTCCTCCCCCCGCCCCGCCGCCCGCGGACTATTTGTTCATAGTGCGCCTGTGCGCCTCCGCGCATAGGGCCGGCCCGGCCGCGGCGGAGGGGAGCCGCAAGGTGCGCCGAAGGCGGCGGTGTGCTAAAAATAACCGAGGCGTGTTAGCAACAGCCTCCCCATTGGCCGGCCCGGTCCGGCAGCGCGTTCGGATTGGTGCGCCGCCTCAGCCAATGAGATGAAGGGGGTGTGCGCGCGGGCCGGAGCCGGGCGCGGCGCGGGGTGTGCTGGGGGATGTAGTTCTCAGCACGGCGAGGCTCTCAGCTCCTAGTTGGACAGCAATCCCGAGGCACTCCCATCGCGTAGTGGCATTTCTCTTGTAATAGCACCTTCCCAGTACACAGCCGCATGTGCAAACGTTTCTTTCATTGCTTGCTTTCAGAAGGGTCAGAGACCACCAGAGCTGTGCCCCGTCCCCTGGACAAATAACTTTCCCTTGCAACTGTCCGCCTAACACCAAATACTGAGCTCCTTTCCTGCCCTGCGCCCACAGAGACCCTCAGCATCCTTCCAGACTTTGCTTATCTTGCCTCAATCAGGAAACCCTCGCCTTAGAACAGAAAAAGAAAAGCTGAAAAGGACCTTTCAGATCACTAAGTCCAATGGTCAGCCCATCCCCACCATATCCACTGACCACATCCTCACTGCCACATCTGCTTCAGGAGCACCTCCAGGCCCCACCACCTCCCTGGGCAGCCTGAGCCACTGCAACACCACTCTTTTGGAGGAGAAATTCTTCCTTATATCCAATCTGAACCTCTCCTGAAGTCTCAAGGACCTGCGATCTCCCCTGAAATCTCAGGGACCTGAGGCTGGCTGGAACGGTGCTGCTTTTGGAGCCAGTCAGCATCACAGAGTTAAAGCAGTGCTTTCTGAAAAGAAAAAAAAAAAACCCAACCAACAAAAAGCAAAACAACTTCGGAGTATTTCTCTTATTTAGGGAAAGGGGGAGAAAAAGCAGAGGAAGACTGTGAGGAGCTGTTGTGAGCAGCTTTATTTTCATCACTTGGAGCTTAACAGGAACTCAGCTACAAAAGAACTCCCTAACAATCCCTTGCTTGGCTGGAAACAAAGTCACGCTGTCAGCCAGCGATCAGGAAATTAAAACGATGGCACTATTTTTAGCATCGTTAAGAAAAATGGCAATTACATTTCTAAAATTCTATTGTTGTTTTAATAAGGTGTTACTGAGAGGGTGTTACACGTCAGGACTCCTTAAGATATTTGCAACTTGACCACGCTCCTGTAATTACCCGGCCACGCTGGCCCACGTGCGTGCAGAGGAATCCTGTCCCTGTATCCGCTCCTGCATTCCCAGTCGTGCGGTGTTGTATCAAAGCAGAGCCATCGAGTCACGCACTCAGAGGACAGGAACGGCCCAGCCGCCGGGGCAGGGTAAGTCCTGCTGGGCTCATCAATGCTGAGGAAGGGCAGTCAGGTTGTAATCAGCATAATTAACACTGCCGTACCCTGAATCCTCTTTACATCCAAGTCACACGACAACCTCAAGGAAATGGATTTCTTTTTCCTGCTATTGAAATAGGCAAAACATCTCCAGCTGATCTCCATAATGAGAAAGCAACATCTCCGCAGGTAAGGTTTCTGAAAGCAGGATTTCACCCGTGCACTGGGAAAGCTCAAAGGTAGGCTTGAGGCATCTGCCAGCCCTCAGCATTTTTTAAAGGTCATGTTCCAGGCTCAAGGGCATTGTCAATGCCCTCGATTAGACAATTCAGGGATGGGAGGCACGTTGGAGAACTACTGCTGAGCTCAGAACAGAGCTGTGACACGGTGGCTGGCCTTTGGTCGGAAGGGGCGTGTAGGGAACATCCCTGTTTCACAAGGCAGTGATGCCTTGTTAGTACTGGCAACAGAAGCCAATTACCTAATAGGCCAAGAGTTCCCATGTTTCTCCTCCCCCTCTGTGTAAACATTTAAAATAGAAGGATTTTTTACTTATTACATAACATCCATTTGATTGGGGGGAAAAGAAAAAAAGCACTCTACCTAGAAAAGTAAGAGCAGGAAGACCTTCTGCCCCATGCGCCCAGCACCATGGGGGTTCAGTCTCATAGGAAAGGCAGCATCCCTCCCACTTGCCCTTGCTCTTCTGCCTGCAGCCAGAGAGCCCCTGAACCACCTGCACAGCGAACACCAAGGCCGGTGATGCATCTCCAGAGGCCTGACAGCACACAGCAGAATACTTCTTGTCTTGTTCCCTCTTTCCCCACCCCGTTTGCTCTGGGCTCTGGTACTGACAGGAAGTTTACTGGTCAAGCACAATTTCAATTATTGTTATTCTGTTGATCAAATGCTGCGCTTTCCTGGTGGCCCCGTGCAGGTATAATTCACCGGTGAACAGAAATCACTGCCACGCAAGCAAAGCTGAGTTTTTCTGGTCTACCCAACTGTATCTGTTACCCTTGTCTGAACAAGCAGCTCCAGGGCAATGTCCCATCCGTGCTCTGAAAGTACCAGAAAGGCAGTGGCACTGAACTGAACTGAGCAGCAGCAGCATTTGGCATTCTCCCCAGAGCTGTCTGAGCAAACAAGGCAAAGGGAAAAGCGCCCGTCCCTCCCTCTCTCCACCTGCCCAGTGACTCAGAACAACTAGAAATGGCAGCTTTGCTCTTCCTGCTGCCAAATGCAGACCAATACGCCCAGCAGAGCAAGGGCAGCAGGAGTGCCAAGGAAGTAAGTATGCTCAACCCTTTTTGGGGTGGGGGGGAAGGGATGAGGGCTCTCACATCTCTATAGCAACCCCTAGTTAAATGGTCAGAAACAAGGGCTGCTCCAAAATTAGATCTTCTAGGGTACCCTGCACCAGAGGCAGTAACCATGAGGAAAAAAAAAGAAATCAGAAAAGATAAGTACCAACCTCCTGCATTCCCTATGTGATAACCCAGGCAGCCTAAGTGATAAATTCTGGTTGAAATGATAAAGTTCCAGGTGCAAAAAAAAAAAAATCTTCATGTCATGCACTGGTTTTGAAGAAATACAAAATTGAACGCAGCTGCTAATGGCTTTGACGTGAGCTTCCCAGCCAGAAACAAGAGATGGCCACACACTGAGGAAGAAATACTTAGAGAGTGGGTTTGCTGGAACGAGAAAACTGGTTTGCACTGAGTATATTGGCAAATGGCATCCACATTAGTAAAAAATTACCAGAAGCTGTGTAAGGGAACTACGGTGCAGGGAAGAAGACGTACACACGTTCTCAAGAATGCAAAAAGATTGGAAGAGAAAAACAGACAGAATTAATTGCTGGGGGAGAGAGAAGCAGCTGAGATAGCTGCAGGACCACTCACAGCTAGAGCCAGCTACAGCAGGAAGAAATGACTTTTATGGGAAAGAAGATCACAACTTGCCAGCTTGTTTTTTCTTATCTGAAATACCTAAGTGGCTACAGCAGGCAGAAGAGGCGTTTAAATCAGAGAGGAGCTGGAGGAATCAGTACTAGCTGCAGGGGAATAACTGAAATCCCAGAAGGTGCCTTATATAGACAGTGACTGCCCTAACTGCAGCACACGCTGTGCTCCATGAACACCTTAAGGACACCACGGGGCACGGTACAGCCCTAATTTAACCATGTGGGGCACACATGCAGTTATCTCTCTGCGTAAAGGCACCCGTTTCCAGATCTCTGCTGAGCAAACAGACCGCTTTTAGCCTGCACTGGTATTTGACAAACAAGCAGCCTCTGGTTTTCAGCATGCATGCAGCTAATAGCCTATCACACAATAGTTGGTTTCCAGTTACAGCGGGGAAGGCTTTAACTTATTCACAAGAACAGGATAGCAAGTCAAATAGCTTAGTAGGTTTTAGAAAGGGATTGGATGTTTGCATGGTGAAACAACATCCACAGCCGTTTTAGCTAGGATAAGGGTTACAAGCTCAGCGATCCTCACGCTACGGGACAAAATGATCAGTGGCTGGGATCACACGCACACAAAAGCAATAGCCGTTCCCTGAAGCTCCTTGCAGCAAGGTCACATGGCCATAAGCAGACAGCGTCGGAAACCTGATAACCCATTGTACAGTTCTAGCTGGGCTAATCCTCTGTGTCCCCAGAAAGCTCCAGAGAGGCTAGGCACAGAATGAACCAGAAAGAAATCCTTCTGTTACACACAAAAAAAAAATAAAAAACAAGAGAAGAAGCTTTATTGGTATGCATCCTACAGGAATGGTTACAGAAAGGGCCTTGGATTAATCTGTCAAAGAAAACATGGAACAGCTGCGCTCTCCCTAGGAAAGCACCAGCCGCGAATGGCACTAGCTTTTTTTTTACAAAACAGGGCAGCATGGAAATATACTGGAGGAAGGGACGGGGAGCAGACACACAGGACTGGCTTTCTGTGCTTCAGTACCAATGTATGGGGTGATTTCTAACAGCTGACAGGAGACCTGGTAAGAAGGGAAGCAGAGCATTTCTCCACAATAGCAACGACACTTGGTTTTTACTGAGCCAGTCTCCTCCATATGCAAATGATTGCCCACCAGGATTTTTTTTAGCTAGTTGAGACAACTACTACAGCAAAGCAGCTGAAAAAACAAGAGCCAATCCTCATTTGCTCTTTCTGATAGTCAGTTCCAACCAGGTTTCAGTCCCCCCTCAGCCCCAAGTGTATTACTGAATTTGTACTGCTTTAGAAAACATAACCAGCTGGTTTTCAATAATAGTAAAGTCCAGAGATGTTCCAAGACCCTCTTGCCAACCTGACAGGAGATGCAACTGTGAACAGACAGGATCACCTCTTCTTGAATCCATACTTTTTCCTTTCATAGAAGAGATCTGTCTTGGAACTGCCCAGGTTGACGATCTTAGGGCAACCATCTCTCTGCAAAAAGAAAAGAGAACGTGAGGTGGGAGTTGAGCAAACAGAGCACCATCATCACGTACACAGTTCCAGGAGGCTCGTCCTAGGTCCCTCTCTCTCCACACTGCCTGCAACACACATTTCAAACACCTGCATTGGCAAACTGCTCTCAAACTCTGGTTACTATCAGCAAGAGGAAGAAGGGTGGATGCCTTTTTAACATCACTCTAGGACATTTTCCTTCTCAGGGTGAAGATGGAAAACAGCTCATATAACAGTTCAGTGAAAAGGATGCTTGGTGCCTCAAGACTGGATTCTTTCTAAATTAGGATACAGAGGATTTACAAGGCTCAGAGGAATAACCTTTCCCCTCCTTAGCCACGAAGAATCTTGTTGCTTTAGATGTCACTAAGCCATTCTTGTGTTTAGAGACCCCTCTCAGCTGTGACAGCAAAAGTGAATCTCGGATTTCCTGTAGGCTGGATTGATTACTTCAGAGACCACACGGTCATCTTAGAAAAGGACAGCTATTCAGAGCAGATATACAGATTAAGACCTTGTACCTGAATTGCAGTAGAAGGTGTGTTAAAAACAAAACAAAAGCAAGAAGGGGAGCAGGAGAGCCCCATCTCAGAGGTATAGCTGCAAACACAAATCAGAGACATGCACCTCTCTGCAAACCATGGAACATTTGTCAGCAAACCACCTGAGCTCAGCATCTGTATAACTCTTGAGGGCAAAACGTTGTGGCTGGCAACAGCATCTGAGGGGCCCAACAGGCAGCGGAACACGTGTCCTTGACTGTTGCATAAGGCCGAGTGGATTACATTTAGAAAGCCTCTGGGCAGATGTCAGCCACTGCAGAAACTGCACCCAAGCTGTGCTCCCAATACTGGCTCCCGTGTGGGAGAAGTGACCTGCTAGGGAGGGTCTGCAGTAAAAGTAACGAGAGAGGGGGAAATCACCTGCCACAACCTATTTCCAGCTAGTGTCTTGTTATTCGACTTGGAAGCTCAGCAGCAGGACTCTTCCAAGCTTTGCCTCCCACGAACCAGGGTGCCTGTGACAATCTTGACAGCATTATTGCAGGTCTCTGCTCATTCTTCCACCCCCTCACAAGGAGGTACAATATGAGCATGCTCCTGTCCCCCAAGAAAGGATTATATTTTGCAACTCACATCTGTCCTGGATGAAAAAGCAGATCTTAGTCCTTACCCACAGACAGAACTGAGCTGAAACAATACCTCAATTCATCTCTTCAGGGAGGCACAAACCAAGACTAACCAGACCCTTTGTGTTCTGCCTAATAGCCTCCACCTCCATCATTTTAGGATCTGATTTCTCGCTTCCTGATCCTTCTCAGTCTTTCTCCGGGGATGAAGGAAGATCAAGTGTTGCAACAAACCTTGGGGTGGTAGAGCTTCAGGTGCAGAGCTGCATCTGTCTGCTTTTCCTATTCTGTTCAGGTCAGCACCAGCTACTCTAATTGTGATGGGTACCACCTTTGGTTGTTCTTGCTCTGAGCACTCTAAACCAGCTCTGTTCAATCCCGCAAGTCAGTCTTGCTCTTTCAGATCTGCAAATTCACAAGTGACATCTGCAATAGTTCCTAATATGAGTGTTTGCTGGTGCAGTGGAATGGTCTTCAACTACAGCAGGTTTCATCAAAATACAATTCTGACTTGCTATTCTGCTCCCCCAGCTCTATATTCTCTATAATCGTCCATTCCAGAGCAGCGAGCTGTTTCAGATCTGAACCTACAGGTAAGACTAGATTATGAAAAATACCTGTTAGAAATCAATATGAATTGGTAAGAATAAACCCACATCTATTTTACTGATTAACTGTCAAGCCAAGTGCCATGGTTCTGCAGACGAGTCAATAAAACTACTGCTTCTCACAGCGCTTCTAAATGTAGGAGGCGGCACCACCACACCACCAACAACATTCCTTTCCACATATACTTAGATATTAAGAAAGACTGCGATCCTGTCAGATCTACTGACTGAATTCAGACAGGGGTTTGCCCCGCAAAACCTCTAGAGAAAATAGAGGTGCTGCAGAAAATTAAAGCAGAAACTCAGTCAGCTGAGCACATTCTTCTACATCAAACAGAACTGTTTGTCAGCATGCTCAGCTGACATCGGGGTGTGCTGAGATGGTGTTTGCAAAGGATCCAGCCCAAAAACCACATAACCCTTAGCAGATACTCTCCATCAGGTCCTTATTCTGGCATAATGCAACTGTGAGGATCACGTTCTTGCGTGTCCCTACCGTCTTCCTACTACTTCAGTGGTAGTTCTTCACAACTTGCACTCACTGTGATGGATATTAACAAATATCCAGAGTGTAAACATCTGCCTTGTTGCACAGGCACAGCAGCTATCTTTCAGAAAGAGATTAAACAGCACTGATAACAGAAATCAGATTAGCAGAAAAAGAGGTGTTTACAATATAAGCCATTCCAGACAAGAATTAAAAAAATTCACACCCCAGTGAAATTATACAAGAAATGCTAGGCTTGTAAAAGACAATTAGTGGAGCAAGGACAAAGGGCACTAAGAGCTAACCTTACCTGTAACACAAAGGTAAACATGGGTGGTGATTTTGTAGGCCTTATAGTACCATACACGCCAGTATCATGATCATACCATGTATGGTATGACCACAGACTCAGCGAGGAGCTGATGCTGCCTTTGCAGCATTTGAATATCTCTGCTGCTGATAAAACTTAGGCTGAGAGATCTAGTAAGATAACAGCTAAAAGTGGTAACAAGCAGCGTGTGGAGGAAAGTGAACTGTGAGTATGCATCGTGAAGCAGCCAAGGATCCTTTGGGACGCCGAATCAGGGCACTGTTGGCTATCTCAAAAAGCTCCACAAATACCAGGAACCAACAAGAGAAAAAGAAAAGTGCAAGGTAATGAAAACCAGTACCAGTTCTGGGAGTGGAGGCCAAGCATCCGATGTCCTAACACTAACGTCACTAGCTCTAAGTCCCTTTAAAGATAAGCATAGCTATTAAACAAAGACATAAGCAATTCAACGGGTGACTGGATGACAACGTACATCTTTTTCCTGGATGGTGCACTCCTTGCAGTAGTAGGCATCAGACACCCCTGGGCCCCCACAGATCACGCAGCGCCCTTGGTATGAGCCGTAGTTACATTCATCACATATGCGCACGAGGGTGCAGGGCCGCACGTACGAGTCACAGATCACACATTTGCCATCACCTGCAAATACAGCAGTCTTTGGTTACAGAACGTCCTTTTCTCCACCCCAAATAAAAAGAGGAAAAGCCCTCTGGACAGAGAACTTGCCTGAAAGCTCAAAGTCAATGCAGTTAACACTGCAGAACTTTATCTTACAGGCATGGGGTGCAACTTCATATTTGCACGCACACTTCAGAGGAGCAAGGGCCAACAGCCTGCCGTATCTGAGTTGTTCTGCACACTCAGGGAAGAAAACCATGGGCACGTCTTCTGTGATCAGCTAACACTGCTCATGTCATACCATTATTTTTACTCCACAAACTTCCCTTAATGTTTCATTAGTGGAGAAATCCCAGATGGACAGGACTAGCGTCCCTACCTACACAGCAGCAGTGTAAGCTTCTCCCAGACAGCCACATCAACAAAAGTCTGATATTACTATCCTCAGAGGGATGGGATATGAGATTGTATTTGTGGTCCTTTTAATCCTCCATCTGTGAGAAGGCCAAAGAAATGGCAAACTGGCATAAACAGCCACTTCACAGAGTCGCTCTTGCTTTCTCACAAGGAACTGAGTGAAATTCAAGCACTCTTTTCATACAGGCAAACAGACATCAGATGCCATTGACGGCCTCTGCTGTGCTTGCCCTGATCCAAAACACTGACCTCCAGATGAAAGGCTTCATATCTTATTACCAGTTCCCAAGGCATTTAATCCCAACTCCCGCAAACAGCTCATCTAACCTGCTCTTAAATCTCTGTCCTGACCACCCTCAGCTACTACCACAGGGAATCTGTTTAACTTCTGTGTACTCTCAAAAACAGTTTTGTTCCTTCAGACCGTGTTTCTCCTCACTCTGCTTGTTTTTAACCTTTTCTGGAGCCCAGAAATAGCCGGCTTACTCGTACCGAGCTCCTGCAAGGATCCAATGACTGACTATGCTCTTTCTTTTTTGCTGTAGACGAGCACAAGCACAGAACTGTAGGGGCTGGAAAGGACCTCTGGGGATCATCAAGTCCAACACTCTTGCCAAAGTAGGTTCCCTGCAATGGGTTGCACAGATTCTGCACATTCATCTCCTGTAGCTTCACACGGCACTTTTTTTCCTGCCCGTTTCCCACCTATTAGATGATGAAGAGGACCTTTCTCAAGCTGCAGTCACATTCCAAAAACGTGTTTTTCTTCCCTTTAGAAATCATCAGGCTGATCGCTCTGCATTCCAGACTGAGGGATTCTTTGTAGCCAAGAACTCATGGTAGTTGCAACCACTGAAACTGCAGCAGCATACCCTGCAGAATGGCATGCACTGTGTCTACAGGAGCACGGGCTGCGAGCACTCCCCAGCTCACACCAATACATAGGTGACTCCTCCCATCCCAAAGTGCGGTTATCCATCGTTTGTTTTCTTTGTTCATGCCAACAAGTCAGCAGAAGAGCGAAAAGAGAAACCAAGCCGTAGGCTCTTACCACCGCGCCGGGTTCCCAAACAACTGGGCACAGAAGATATACTTACATTTTTCACAAAGTCTTCCAATTGCTGCGGGAAGAGAAAGAACATACACATATTACTTGAAGCAGAAGTGAGAGAGCGTCAAGAAACAGGGGTTGGAGTATGAAGTATTTCCTTCAGGCAGCGAGTAGGCTTCAGGAAAGAGAACGGGGACACAGAACAGGAACACGAAGCCATGCCTGCCCTCTGGGCACACCCACCCGGACCAAAGCGCGGCGTCCGACCAACGGCACCCACCGGCAGTGAGGAAACCCGCATCCCCGCGCGGCCAAAGCCCCGTCCGCGAGCTGGGGAGCCCCACAAACGCCGAGCTCTGAGGGCCGGGGGAAGAGCGTCCCCTAACGGGCCCGAACGGCCCCCGACCCCGCAGCCGGCGGGCGGAGGAGCAGGGCCGCGCTGGCACTCACCGACGCCCGCCTGCTTGCGGCAGAAGATGAGGTCCGGATGGTGCTTGGCCATGGCGCCGCCGATACCGCTCTACGCGCTGCCGCGCTGCGTCGGTCCTGCCAGGGATGCGGAGAGAGTCTGCAAAAGCGGCGCTTTGAGAAGAAACTCCGCCCCGGGACCGAGCCCTGCGGAGCGCAGAAAACCCAACTCGCCTCGTCGCTCTCATCGACCCGACGGACAGCGATATCCTCACCCGGAGGACACCGCTCTCTCCGCCCGTACCTCCCTGCCAGGACCCGCTCGGCCCCCGCCCCGCGGCGCCCCCCCCCCACGCGCCGGAGGTATCAAAAGGACCGACTGACGCCATCGGGGCGCGACTTCATCTTTGTCAGTGCACAAAATGGCGCCGTACTGCGTCCTGGCGGCTCGGCTGCGGGTGAGCGTCGCGGGCCGGGCGGGGCCGGGCGGGGCCGGGCGGGATGAGGGCAGCAATCCTCCGGGACGGAGAGCTGCGGGACCGCGGGGCCGCGGGGTGAGGCGTGGGGCCGGGGTGCCGCTGTCTCCGCGTGTAGGTCAGCGCGTCCCCGGCGCGCTCCGGCGCCCGTTTCCATGGCGATGGTTGGGCAGCACCGGCGGAGGCGGCGCGGCCGCCTCATGGGCGTCGGTGTCGGCGGGTCCCGCCGCCTCCGGACCCCGCTGGCCCTCAAGGTGAACGCAAGGTGACCGCGCCCGGGCAGGCCGAGAGATCGCGCGTGGGGCCGCGCTTCCTCCTTCCGCGGGCTCCTCCTAATGTGGTGCCGTTAGCGGCGTGTGCCCTTGGGCGGAGCGCTCCGCTCCGCTCCGCTCCTTCTGGCCGCCCCGCGCCCCGATTGCCGCCCTTAGTGCCGACGGGGATCTCTGCCTTAAAGAACTGTGCGAGGCCAGGCAGCTGCGTACGCTTATTTATTTGTTTCTTCTCAACGGCTTTTGTCGCCCTTCATAGCGATCCTCGCAGTCTTCTTCATTGTGACCTCTAAAACGGCCGTTTGTGCCCTCCACAGGCGCCGCCGTGCTAAGGACCCGTTTCATATCTACTCGTTAATAAGCACCTCACTGTCTTTTAAAGCCTGGAAGGCAGATAGGATGCCGTTTTCTCTTGCAGGGCCGCTGTGCTGCCCTCAGTAAGCCACGTGGTGAAACCAGGAGCTCTGACTGCTCTGTGACCTTGGGGACTGTGTTCCCGCTTCCCAGGGAGCTGCAGCAATAACCTTGCCCTACAGCCACCAAATAGCCCGGGTTGGAAGGGACACGTAAGGGATCACTTCGTGAAGAGGGTGGTGGGCATCAAATAGGATGCCCGTGGCAGTGGGCACAGCAGCAAGCTTGCCAGAGTTCAACAAGTGTTAGGGCAACGCTCTCGCACGTGGAGTCTGATTTTTGGGTGATGCTGCATAGAGCCAGGAGTTGGACTTGATGATCCTTATGGATCCCTTCCAACTGAAGACGTTCAGTGATTCTATGGTTCTAACTCACATTTTATATTACTCTGTTGCTGTGAGTGCAGATGTCTTGGGGAAGCATTGCTTCTGTAAGTAAATGGTGTCACTGCACTTAACTTAGCATATTCATAATCAGCCGTTAAATAGTTGCTATTTTGCACTTTGAAACATCTACTGATAAAACGAAAGCGAATGTTTGATTAGAATAATGGGTTGGTTCTCCTTTTATGGTGTGCAGTCACATCAGATTAAGTGGGCTTGTTCTAAAGTAAATATGTGTCTGTGCAGGAGATGCATTGAATTTAGTATTCTGGGAGTATTATATTTTCAGACTCAAAGTAGGCTTTCTTTTCCCATTTAAGGGACTGTTATCGATCACTTTGGCTGTTCACTGTAGGAAGCAAATAATAGTTTTTCTCACGTGTGCAGTCTAGAGATGTAATGATAACGTGGCTCATCTTGCCAGTCGCTGCAGTAGTGCCAGCACTGAGCGTGGCATGTGCTAGTAATGCTGGTTCTGCTCATCTCCCCTCCTAGAACAGGTTTTTGGAGTTGGAACTGGGTAGGAAGCTTATCTGGGAGAGAAATGAATTGGAATTAGCCCAGTTCAGGCTGACAGTACTATTTATAGTATGGTTCTTCTAAAGGCCTCAGAGGACAGAGATCTTTTTCATGCCATTTGGAAAGATGCTTTTGGGAGCCATCCTGTTTCTCAAGCCACGTTGGCTAAGGGTTGACAGAAAGAACAACAGTGTGAAACTGTCTGGAGCATCAGGGGTTTGCTGAAGGTCTTGTAGGTACATATACAAACCCATTGCATTTTGTGAGCTTTGTGTATGTTGGCAAGAAAACTGCGTTGGCTGGAGTTAAACCCATCTTCAGAACACTAATTTTGGTTTCTCCTTGGAAGTGGGTCTGGGAAAACAGCTTGCATTTATATGTTGATTATACCTTATTGCTTTTTTTTTCTTAAGCTGAGTCATGGTCAATGTTGGAAACTTGGATGGTGTTCTTAGATCAGGGAGGAGGAGGAGGAAAAATGGTATTTTGGGTTTCAGTTAGAATTTCTAGGAGTGCTTTCCTGGTATAGGAGAGTGTGTAGCATGTAGTCTTTTGGCTACAGGCTTTATGCTTACTGGATATATCTACGATATCTGATGCCAAAATGTGAATTTCAAGAATTCAGACCTGCACCTGGACCATTTACAACTGTGAGCTAATTACAAGACAGCTGGCTTTTTCAGATGAGCTTTCAAAGTCCACATAGATAAGAGTGGGCTTCCTTAAGGAGGATTCAAAAGTAATGACACATTTAATAAGCTGTCTTTGCCGATTCTGTGGGGGAAACTTTTCACCTACCAAAATACTGATAGACTCAGGAACCCTGCAGTGGTTTCTTTTCGTTTTATTTTTATGTTTTGAGTAAAGGAAACTCAGGTGCAGGGAAAACAAATTCAGTGCCAGATGAGAAGAGCCCACTGGGCAGCTGTTTGGTGGGTGCTCAGCCCAGAACCTAGCGATGCTGACTGCATACTTTCTTTGGCTGTTGCTACTACTTACCAAAAGCAAAAGACACCAAAGATACCCCGCAGAACTCTTCTTGTAGCAGTGAGGAGTGGGAGAAAATGAAACTGGAAGCTGTCAGTCTTGTGACTTAACCTTGTAGTTCTGTGTAGGTTGCTCCAAAAGTAGTGCTTCCTATTTAATTCTGTGGAAACTCTGGCAGTTACAAAGAGCACAGTAATGCTGTCTGAAGGAGCAAATTCTCGGCTACAAAATACTATTTTTTCTGCAGAGTCACCACCGTTAGCGATGTGTTTTCACCAGCGATGAACAAGGGCCTGCAGGCCACACCTGTAAAAGTTTGCATGGCTGATCAGAACGTGGCTTGTCTTTCATGTCACTGTCACCAGTGCTGAAACACACCACCCAGCACTGCCTCACTGTGCTCACATCCACTGTTTGGTGTCCATCAGTGTTCAGCAAGTGTTGACGAATATCAGTGGGTGCCATTTTTTTCACATGGAGGAATTCAGTGACACACACCATTGCTTCATATGCACTTGCACATCAGACACCATTCTGCCAAACTGCACCTCTGCTGCCCTGTGTCACACAACAAGTACAATGGAATATTAATGGGAAGGTTCCACCACTACTACCATATCACCACCGTCTGCCTCTGACATTGCAGGCCAATGTAATAAAATAGGAGGCATTACTTTCAGAGCAGCCCTCATATCACTCAATTTCACAAGATCCAGGTGCAGTCCTTCTTTGGCAGGCTCATTTCAGTCCACTTTCTGGCATCTGGATCTGTGGTGGGGATCAGATAGAAGTCAGTTACTTTGTATTGCTCTTACTGTAATTACCATTGGAATATCTGTATAGTATTCCAATGAATACTACATTTCACTGAGCCATTTCATGAAGTAAAATGGTACTTAGACATGTACACATGAATTAAGAAGATATTATCTGACTTTTATCTGATAGGAAGTCTTTGCACCTCTCTTCAGATCTTTGGAGAGCCCTGCTTCAGATTTTGAAGCAGTGGTGGTTGGTTGGTGGTGTTTGGTTCTCCAGTGGAAGAAGTTTTGCCTCTGATACCTGTGATTTATTCTGTAAGTCATGAGCTCAAAGTGCAACAGGCTGAAATCTGATGACTGCCTTTCATTTGCCCTTCTGGGACAGCAGTGCTCTTCCCTGTACCACCGTGTTTATTTCAGATTTACTTGGACCAAAATGGTGCACAGCTGCTAAAATAATGCAGATGTACACTGCTCCTACAGAGAGATGTGTATCTAACAGCTTAGGATTGTTTGGTAAGAAAGCAAACTGCACCCTTATTGCTAGTGTGCTGGCTGCTATGATCTCTCCTAGATTTCCCGGACTTTTTATTATGGAAAATATTAACAAATGTTATCAAAAAGACAATAAAACAAGAGATTTGGATAAAAATTGGTGACATTGTCTCATTGGTCGTGATAATTTTAAGCAATGTTTTAAATACTGGTATCAAGAAAAACATGGAAAAAATATTTACAGGGGAAAAAGGAAAAATATGTGATCTAAAAGTTTGATTGGCATTTTTGGTAGCACAAAACGAGAGGCTGGTGCTATGATTGTGTTGTGTGTGAAGGACATTTGCTCATTTACAATTGTACATGCAATCATACATACGCAAGGGGCACGTAGTGCAATGCTGGTATATTTACTAACCTATACATACCAAAATATTGTTGATGTAAACTAGAGAATGAATAAAAAAAGCAGGATTCAGATGAAATCGAAATACCAGTGGAGGGAGAAGTCTGCAGTCTTGTCTTGAGTCTAGTTTCAGACCTCCAGCAATGAGGCATTCAAAGGATGTTAAGAAATGCATGTGGCAAACCCTTGGAAGTTTTTTATGGAGGCTGCCCTCTGCATGAGAGCCTTTTAACCCTGGCACTGACCTGACTCTTTGAAGCCAGGTGTGGTATTGGTGCCTTGCCACAGTCTGCCCTTCTGCCATGTTTTGTCTAGGAACCTTGCGCTGACATCTTGCTCTGTGATGGTGAAGCGGAAATGTATCTGCTCAGTCCCATTCAGTCCATCAGTGTAAACTCAATACCAACAAGTGATTCCAAGTGATACCAGTCCTGGGTTCCAGCACTAACTCTCTCCTTTTTCCAGCATGCCTTGAATGGTGGGATACGACGCTACCATGTTGCATCCGTTCTGTGCCAGCGGGCCAAGGTGGCCATGAGCCACTTTGAGCCTAATGAATACATAAACTATGAAAAGTTGGAGAAGAACATCAACATCGTCCGTAAGAGGTAAGAATGGGGGAGTGAAGAGGGAAAGGGTCAGGTCAGTGCATAGAATTTAGCTCTGTCGTGATGGGAAAGGAGGGAAAGAAACATCCCAGGGCTCTGGCAAAGGGAGTGCTGATTAGGTGGAGCAGCTTTGAGCTGTGGCAGTTGCAGATATAGTGAAATATGGGTTGTAGTGTCTCCAAGTGGCAGTGGGGCGCTGAAGGGTTGAAGGGTATGATGAAGCACTGACATGTAGAGAACCAGGTCAGTGTGGAGGAGGTGCTAGAAAGGGCTCTGTCCTCTTTTATTAATGCCTTCCTTCTGGAGTTAGCTGTATTGGCCCTCACACCTTTCTTGGGAAGCAGTGCGTGGGTAGTGGTCATTGTAGATTAATGCTCCTTTGCACTTTGTTTTGACAGTTAATGTTCTCCTGTATTCCACTGTAGGCGTTAGGCAAAAAAAGAAGGGCTAGGAATTTGTAATGTGTGTAAACACGGTGACCTTAATCTGCTGATAGAGGCTTGTGTGCCTGCTAAGTTGTCATTCCTGCTCCACTTACCGTGGCAGTGGTTTGTAAGACATATTGTTTGGTCTTTGCATCCTTTGTTACATGTGGTAACTCTCAAGTCATTGCATGTGCTCAGTTACTTCTCAGGAAATCTCACCACTGGCGTAGTCTCCTCAGCTGAGACAGTCGGTCAGAAACCTACAGCACTAAAGGTCTGTGGTTGTGAAACTCTCCTTACTTGTCCTTGATCTGGTACTTGTGAATTGGGTCTGACCTCTGTCGCACTTCCTCATTTGCTGGCCTGAGGTTTGACCTTGAGAAATGAGCAGAGTCATTGGTTTACTGTATAGAGAGATTATAAGAAAGCAAAAAGTGACATCAGTCTGTATCCTTTTGAACTTTCTGGGCTGAGCATCTGTTTCAGTGAGCTAGCAGCTGATACTTTTCTGTAAGATGGGGATGCAGGTGTCTGTGTTCAAGTCTTGGTAGGCTGAGGGGTAAGGGGGAGCACAGAGCATATTGATTCTGTTACATTCTTAAAAGGGAAAATGTTAAAGCAAGCAGCATGCAGATACAAAGTTCCTTTGTCTCCCCAGGCTTGACCGTCCCCTGACCTTATCTGAGAAGATTGTATATGGACACCTGGATGACCCGGTAAAGCAGGAGATTGAGAGAGGCAAGACCTATTTGCGCCTACGGCCTGACCGTGTGGCCATGCAGGATGCCACTGCTCAGATGGCAATGCTACAGTTCATCAGCAGCGGGCTGCCCAAAGTGGCCGTGCCTTCCACCATCCACTGCGATCACCTCATAGAAGCTCAGTCAGGTGGTGATAAGGATCTTCGAAGAGCCAAGGTGATTAATGCAGAGACTTAAATTCAGACTGTTTGAAAGCCTCTTTCTACCCTGGGGAAGAGATCTTTTTATTTTTTTTCCAGAACAGCCACGAGATCAGACATAGTAACTGATTACCTGAGGTGGTCAGCTCTGTAGGTATGTCAGGTGCAGTGAAGAAACTAAGCAAACAGGATTTTGGGAGTTTTTTCAGCTGAAGTTCTTCCATTAGATTGTTTAAAGAAGCCTGAATATGGGAAGAGTTAGACCTAATCTAACAGTGGAAGACTGAGTCGTGTGTCTTCTGTAGAGTGAAAAGATATTTTGTGTAAAGGAGGAACTAAAATCAATTTCGAAGGTTAGAGGAGGACTGGCCATGCAATGGAGTGTGCTGTTTGTGCCATGGCATGGCAGTGTCACACTGATTTGTACTGTAATGGGGAGCAAATAACTACTTCTGTTTCCCAGACCGCTCGCACATGATAGTTGAAAGCTTACTGAAGCATGTGCAACATTCAGGAGCAGCAAGGACAGGTATAAATGTATATACAGACATGAAGGATATTGTGCTCCTATGCCTTCCCTTCCCTCGGAGTGAATCTGGGGGGTTCTTGCTCCACAGTTTGCCTTAGACTGAAGTTGTGAGGTTAGGAATTTGGGATCTTAGTAAATAAGACAGGAGATGACGCGAAGAAAAGAAACTGCCTTCTTCTCTCCTTTATTCCTGCATTTGCTTTTGTAGTGCTCGAGGTATTCTGCTGCTAAGCTGAGCAGAGTCCCTCCTCTGCCAGCCACTCTGTGCAGACCAAGTGAAGGTCTTGCCTTCTTCTGACTGTGTTCTGCTTCTGGAGCTGCCAGTTGGCACATAATGAATGCTGGCAGACCAGAGAGTGATTTGAATCTCCTCCTGGCTCATCATCATACTTTTCTGGGGGGGGAGGAGACGCACAGAGTAAAGTGACCTGACTCCCTGTGGAAAACAGGGCTTAAAGAACTGCTGCTGCCTCATGGGAAACTTCAGCGAGTGTGTGATGAGACAGTTCTTCCATTATCCCTGTTGTCTCTTTATTCTGAAGCGTAGCTGCCTGAGAACAGTCTCTAAGAAATTCTCTTCTGCTAGCACTTATCTTATCTACTCTGCCACTCTTCTGCCAAGAATTATCAGAACATAAGTACCATCGTACTTCCTTGGCAACCGTGGTTATTCTCACAAGCAATTTTCACGGTGTGACCTCTGCAAGTAATGGTGGTAGTGCAGCAAGAAAGGCAGCATTGTGTGAGTCTTTAGCAGGCGACTCAGCAGAATGGGAAATGACACCCACCAACTCCCCTGGCGCAGAGCAACTTCCAATTCTGTTTCTTCATCCGTAAAAATAAAGCCAGAATGCTAATCTAAGAGATTAGAAATGTCTGCAAAGCATGCGTAAAACAAAAGAGAGAGCTGGCAGTGAAGGAAGGAGGGGTCAGAAGGAATGAAAAATGGGTTGAAGTACCTTGTGAGAATATAAGAAATAACCAGAGTGTTCTCTGGTTGTCAGAGCTTTCCTTTCATTGTGCTATTTCAAATTGAGACTAAAAAAGATGCATTAGTAGAGCTGCGTGTTGGATGAAATTGAGTGAAATTAAGTGACCTGTTATGACTGACTGGCAAACAGCCCTGATCCCTTTTGAGTTTGGGAGTGATATGCACCTCTTAGCTGTTCCAAAACCATGGAGCGATCTGTGGACAGGCTCAAGTAGACAGGAATGTGTTCAAGCTCATGATCTATGGAAGAACATGCGTTACTGTGTGTTTTCCTATGTGACTAGGACATAAACCAGGAGGTGTACAACTTTCTGTCGACGGCTGGTGCCAAGTATGGAGTGGGATTCTGGAAACCTGGATCAGGAATCATTCACCAGGTAATGTATCTATTTGCAGTCTTTGAACACCCAGTGGCCCTTTTACCTCACGGTGAAGGGAGAGCGCAGACCCTTAGAAATTTCACCACTTCAGAGGAACAAGAGCTGTTCCTTGCCTTTGAGGCAAAAGAATTTTCTAGCTTTCTCTCTTCAAGTTATCTTGGTGACAGTGTTTTTACTTAAAGGTTATTTTTGTCAAATTGTAACCTGATGCAAGATTAGTGAGTGCCCACAGCAGGCCACGTGATTCAGAGAACATTTACTGTTTTGGTGCTGACTCATCTTGATGTGGTTGGGATAGTAAAGTGGTGCCATGAAGTAGCTACATAGGGCTAATATGCATTCCTTTTAGTGTTAAGAAAAGAAGCTTTAGGAACACGCTTTTTGGGGGCCTATTTTCTATACATTTTCTTCAATAGAAAGCCGAGAAAGTGTATGAGGACACCAACTAGAGCAGCTGACTTTTAAGCACTCTAAGAACTGTAACACATAACTAATTGCTGTCTGAACTGAATAAAATACAAAACAGTTTTCAGTAGTTTTCAGGACTGAGATGATGAGGTATGTTCAGGTATTAGATGATCTCTAGATGTCCTTCCAACCTCTGCAATTCTGTGAGATCGTCTTGCCATGGCACTTCTACCTCAAAAGAACATGGCCATCCCAAGTCAACTTACCATTTAATGAGGCTTTTTGATTTTTAAAATCAGTTCCTCTAGCTAGTTTTCCCTGACTTAATCTTGGTTGATTCCCTGTGTATGTCTATTAGACATTATACATTGTTCCTGAGCTGCAGGTAGTGCAACACAAAAGGAGTGGATGGGGGTATGGATGACTACTCTCAGCAGGGAGCTCACGACCAGGTGCAGTCAGGAGCTCTCTGCTGTTTTTTTAGCTATGGAATTACTTAGTTTAACTTAGTGTGATGCAGTGGGGGAAGGAAATAGAACAGGTGAACTCAGCAAAAGCTTGTGGGAACACTTCAGGTCACTTCTGCTCATGTTTATCACAAGGCAGCGTAGCTTCCTACTGTTGTTGCCAGCTTTTTCTGATTCACTTTCTCTGGATGGAGAAAACTGGACATGCTTTATAGCTTCAGAATCCAGCTCTGGCAAAGTGAGGCTTTGGGAGGTGACCTTTCTTCTACGTGTATGTAAGTCTAGAATTATTAGAGGTGAGGTTTTAGCTTTCTCAATAAAGGGCTAATGGAGTTGTGCCCAGCGTGTTCTGGGATCAGCAGTGAGGGAAAGGCAGCCTCCTGGTGTGAGTTATTTTTCCATGTGATTAGGCTTTGGCTGGCAGCACGGGTTGGAGGGGCCTGTTGGTGTTCTGCTGCCGTGGGACCATAAGGTCTGCAAAAGATCTCACTAGCACTGATCGGGTGAATTTGCTTTATCAGCAGTTGAGTGAAAGGGTTGGAGGCTGAGGAACAGATCCCTGAGCTCCAGCAAAGGTTACTGGAAAGAAGTCATCTTCCAGTGAGATAAGGAAAATCACAGTTTAAGTATCTGTACAATCTTGGGATGAGCAAGGACCCTTGGGCCAGCACTCAGTACCTTGTTTTGTCATTTGTCTGAAAGGAATTTGAATTACAGCTGAACTTACAATCCAAAGCAAATTAAATTACTTTCTTGCTACTGAAATCTGCAGATAAAAACTAATCTAGATTCTTGTTCTTGTTGTTTTCCCTGGTGTCTCCCCCTGCCTTTCCCAACAAACAAGCAAGCAAACGATCCATTTTTATTTTCAGATCATTCTGGAGAACTACTCCTACCCTGGGGTTATGTTGATTGGCACAGACTCACACACCCCCAACGGAGGTGGCTTGGGGGGAATCTGCATCGGAGTGGGTGGAGCTGATGCTGTAGATGTCATGGCAGGAATCCCGTGGGAGCTCAAATGCCCAAAGGTAGGAGCAAAAGGAATACTAATCCTCAGTGTGGCAGGTGAAGTTTAAGATACATAAGAAACATATGTAAGGCACTATATACAATCAGTGGTTTTATTTGCACTCATGCATTGGTTCAAACAGCCCATTGTGATTCATTGGCAGCTCTGAGTTTCCATTTCCAGCCTTTTTATTCAGAGACTGAGAGAAGTAGTGATCTCCCTTCAGTTGGGCCTGTCGTTGGGTTCAGCCCTCGTGCACGTGCTGTGGGATTTCAGGATTGTTCCCCCTTGTGGTGCTGTGATTACCCACATTCTGAGAAGTACGAGGAATTATTAAGCTTCTAAAGGGAAATGATGACAGTACAATATATGTATTTTTAATGTTACTCAGGTTATTGGTGTAAAACTAACTGGCAAGCTTTCTGGCTGGAGTTCTCCTAAAGATGTGATCCTGAAAGTGGCTGGCATCCTCACTGTTAAAGGTGGAACAGGCGCCATCATTGAATACCATGGGCCTGGTGTGGATTCAATCTCTTGCACTGGTAAGACAGCAAGAATCTCTTATCTGGAGCTGAGTGTTGTTGGAGGTGGGTGTTACTGTCTGCAGAGGTTGGGGAAGAAATTGGACAAAAAGTGTTACATACTCCCCCTTAGCCAGGCTGAGTGATTAGTGAGCTGCAAACTGTCAGTCTGGTTCTCTGCAAGCTGGCAGGGGTGCAGGTGGTGTAATGAAGCTCTCCTCTGAAAAAATGGCCTGTCTTCATTGAGTCTTCTTGTGAAACTCTGAGCAGTTACTTATGAAGAGTCCTGTAAGGTGGTGTTGACAGGATGGAGGTATTCTGCTGCGTGCTTAGGGAATAAAGATGTCATGGCTGGTAAGGATGACATTTTCAGTTCAGCCTAAAATAAGCTGTGGACAGAGAGGGAAGGTTTGTGACATCTGTTAAAGAAAAACTTATCTGAAAGGCAGAGCAGAGGGGAGACCAGAAAGCAGTGGTTTCTCTTGGAGTCTTGTACTAGTTGACTGTGGGTCTTGGGTGCTGAACTGGAACGAGCACATATTACAGTTGTCTGTGATGATACTCCTCAGGACAAAAGTATGGGAAGTGTTGCTTCCTTGGGCTTGAGATGCAGCCTTGAAGCTGGACCTCTCTCTGTTCACATGGCTTGGCTGCAATTTGGATAACTCAGAGCAATTTAGGGTTTTTCGTCTTGAGTCAGAGGGAGCTAAACCGTGGTATCTGCTTCTAGCCCCCTAAATATAAAACAGCGTCTCCTACTGCTTCACCGCTGTGTCCTTGAAAAGCACAGGGTGGTCCCAGTGCCGTGAGTACATGTGTTTTTATTGTACGCAATCACTGGAAGCTTTTACTCAACTCATCAGATTTCTCTTATAGATCGGTGGAAGAGCCAGAATGCATTTAAGATAAATAATATGCTAGGGAGAGGCAGGATGCTCATTGCGGGTAGCAGAGACACTGCTCACTGCTGTAAGCATGTTTGGTGCTCCATGCAGATGGGGAGGAGTCCTATTAGACCATCCAGAATCAAGAATCTCTATGGTTTTCAGCTCCTTCCTTGTGCCAAAGTCTGTTTGCAGACATAGTATTGATCAGAAACATTAGGGACTGAAGCAGCCATTATGGAATCAGTGCATCCTGTCTGCGGTGGAGTTAGGTTTTTAGGCCTAATATACCCAATCTCTCTTGGCTTTGCTGTCTTTTCTGTGGTTTGACCTTTGAAGAATTGGATGGTCTTGGACTCGGATCATTGACCTCACGGTCTCTTCTCCCATTGTTTTTCTAGGAATGGCAACGATCTGTAACATGGGGGCTGAAATTGGAGCTACCACCTCAATCTTCCCTTACAACGCACGGATGAAGAAATACCTGGGCAAGACAGGGCGAGCTGGTAAGAGAGCTTGAGGATTGAAGTGGGTAGAAGCGAGGATTCAAGTGAAGGTGTATCCTGGAAGCAGCATCTTCCTGCAGTCTTGTCTGCTGTTACTTCTGACCTTGCATGTACAGGCATGGGGTCTGTAGATTAAGTGCGTGGGGAGGTATCTTGCAGACCCTGTGTTCAGTTGTTCCAATCTTCTCCTTCGTGTTTGCAGCAGTTTTTCAGATCTCCCTTTTTTCTCATTCCAGACATAGCCGCACTGGCAGATGAGTTCCATCAATACTTGGTGCCAGATGCTGGTTGTCAGTATGACCAGGTGATAGAAATCAACCTCAGTGAGGTAAGACTTTCTTCCTGCCTGCCGTCTTGGATGTTGTGATGTGACTGCTTTGTGTGAATGAGGGCTATACTGGAAGTTGGATGCAGTACCCCTGGCTATCCTAGAACAACGCTTAGGCCTGCTCCACTGACACATTCTGCTCAGGTGTTTGTCTGCGTGAATCCTAGACAGCTTCCATATAGAGCTATGAAAGGAAGTTATTTGCTGTTGCCTGAGGTTTTTTCTTGGCTACTGTAATTTCTGACTTCTTCGCTGTTTCTTAAAGCTGAAGCCACATATCAATGGACCTTTCACACCAGACCTGGCGCACCCTGTGTCAGATGTTGGTGCTGTGGCAGAAAAGGAGGGCTGGCCTGTTGATATCAGAGTTGGTGGGTAGTACTTGTTCTTTTGTTTACACCTTTGTGGCATGAATATTGCTGCTTTGTGATAAGTGGTTGGTCATGTAGCTTGAGATCCAGTTGTTTAATTACTGCTCAGTAATTACTGCTCCTTTGATTTTGGGTTAGTGTCATTTCTTCATAAGTGGATGAACTTTATGGGAAGAGTAGTCTCTTCTCATCTTGCACGTGAGGCCTAGATCTGGGATGGCTGGAGAGCTTTCAGTCTCAAGAAGCAGGAAAGTTTTTCCCCTTGTTGGAACTTGGCTTTATCCAAGGACTACAGAATGTCTATACCAAAACTGAATGGTACCTAGGGGTGTAGCCAAGAGAAATGAGGTGAGTTAGTTGGGCGTGTTAGTTTCTCATCTCAGAAGGAAAAAAAATGCCAGTGGGTTCTTTGGCTAGGAAAAAAGAAATGTTTTCCAGCTGAGAGGGCTGGAAAACTTAAACTTCAATTTGAATAGTGAGGCACTCACCTCTTTTCGTCATTTCTTCAGTTTCTTTTCCTCTTTCTGTCTCTGGATGAATAACTCTCTGTGGTAATTTGCCTAATCAGGGTGCAAGTAGGTGCCACTCTGACCTTATAAACCAATAACTGGACTAGTGGCCAGGTAGTGTGTTCTGACTTAGCAGCTCTGAAGCCTGACAAAGGACTGCTTGTGACCACGGGATCTTGGTTGGAGGTTTGGCAGTGTTAGCAGCTGAAACTATTTCAGACTCCTTGTCGTTGGAATACGTTGTCTTCTGTGTTTTCTGCTGAGTGATGGTCAGGGAGGAACATCCTGGAACCACGGCTGCAGTAACCACCTCCCTGTCTCTCTGTCAAACCCCATAGGCCTGATCGGCAGCTGTACCAACTCCAGCTATGAGGACATGGGACGCTCTGCAGCAGTGGCAAAGCAGGCTCTGGCACATGGGTTGAAGTGCAAATCGAAGTTCACAATCACACCAGGCTCGGAGCAGATCCGTGCCACCATTGAGAGGGACGGCTACGTGAGTATGACCACTCTTCGCACTTCCAAACAGAACATGTTCACCTTTTCCAGGCAATGCTCAGTTCTGGAGTGGCTAATGGAAACCTCTAAAACTTTGTCTTCACCTATCACTTGAGCTGCAATTACTGATCTGTAGCCAGCCTTGTGCTGCTATGCCCCCAGCTCCTGACATTACCTAGATGGTGTTTTGAATGGATATGCTGATCTGTTTTCTCACTTAAGAACAGTTTGGCACGGGGAGAAAAATATAACAATGTGTTAAATGGTTCTAATATTTAGTAAATGTTGGGTGCTGTCACAGCTTGGGGACCAGCTACGTGAGTCCTTACATGGACTTCTTCAAAAGCTGCCTTCATGATTGAATCGTGCTCTGAATGCTCTGAGTAGGCACACGCTTGCCTGCACTTTTACCAAATCAATCCTTACGCTGACAGGAATTGTGCAGAAAATTAACCAGACCAGCTGCTGCTCTCAGTCAGATATCTAAGTAGCTGAATTGTTCCATTTGAATGTATGACTTCTTACTAGTAATGAAATTGTTGTCTGTCCCCAGGCACAAATCCTGCGAGATGTTGGAGGGCTGATTCTTGCCAATGCCTGTGGGCCATGCATTGGCCAGTGGGACAGGTAAAGTGAAAGATGGACCTCTCTCTAGCTTTGTATCTTTTAGCTCTTAAAGTGCTCTGTGAAGCCAAATTTGATTGTAAATTCCACACACTAGGAATTAAACACACCTTAGCGATTGGACACAGCTGCGTGATGTGCACTGGAGGAGGAGAAATGAAAGACTGCAGATTTAAGCTGAGCCTTTACATGAATGAAGCTGCAAAAAGACCACATGTGGCCACATCTGTAGGTTCTTGATAGCAGATAAAAACTGAGAGAGAGATTAGTCATCTTTGAGAAGATGGGCTGGAGTTTGCTTTGTTCTTTTAGAACAGGACAAGCTATCGGTCTGACTTAAATCAAATGAAATTGGGGTGGCAGGGAGGAAAATTCCTGGTAAAAGGGATGAGGGACTCACGCTTTGTCCTTGCTAATGGTGAGATGTCCAAAGGTACATACTCTTCTAGTAGATTATTGTTCAGACAGTTCAACAGTGCATGACATGGTCTATGAAAACTACTCTGGGAATCAGTGTCTTAGTTGGCTTTACAGTGTCCTTGGTTTTGAGTCTGTACTTAAGGGAGGAAAACGTGTCTGGGCACTAATTAATGTTTCTAAAAGTCAGTGATTTGGTACCGAAGGCAAGACTGGAGATTTTAACGGCATGATATCTAGTAGTATTCCCTTTGGATCTGAAGATTGTGTTTCTTTCTTTTACAGGAAGGACATAAAGAAGGGAGAGAAAAACACAATAGTTACGTCTTACAACCGGAATTTCACAGGTCGCAACGATGCCAACCCAGAGACTCACGCGTTTGTGACCTCCCCAGAGGTAAGAGACAACCACAGGGAGCCCGTGGGGATAGTTCAGTGTCTTGGGAGCGAATTCTGCTGCCTTAAGAAGGAGACAGAGTGTAGTTTGGTGTGTAGTTCTGAGAGCCTTCTGACTGCTATCTTTTTTTAGGCATAGGACTTTCAAATGAAGAGATAAGAGAAAGACTAATGCCTTTAAATTGTAATTTTCCTTTCAGATTGTCACAGCCCTGTCCATCGCTGGCACTCTAAAATTTAACCCTGAGACAGATTTCCTGACAGGAGCAGATGGGAAGAAGTTTAAACTAGAGGCACCTGATGCAGATGAGCTGCCCACACTGGTAATTGCTTGGTGTGGGGAGGGAAGGCCTGTCAATGTTCTGTATGTGTAGCAGGGGAACCTTCCAAGCTTCGACCTCTTCCTTAATATTAAGGCTGTAATTGGTGCAGTTGCCGATATCGTCTTGTTCTCTCCAAGTGATGTTACGGATGGCTGAGACTGTTGTATTTTCTTGGTTTTTGGAAGGATTTTGACCCAGGCCAGGACACGTATCAGTACCCTCCCAAGGATGGCAGCGGGCAGCATGTGGACGTGAGCCCCACCAGCCAGCGCCTCCAGCTTCTTGAGCCCTTTGATAAGTGGGATGGCAAGGATCTAGAAGACATGCTGATCCTTATCAAGGTCAGGAGCAAAGAGGGGAACACCAGCTGCGGCAGGGCAGCTGAACAGGGATTTGCACATCAGTTACTAGAAACTTCGGGCGTGCCTTGAGCTGTCTGGGATTCTTCCCCTCCAGCTGCATTGTTATGGGAAGAGTTTCTTCTCTTGTGTTTATGTTTCCTTCCAATACTACATTTATTATAACTAAGAGACTTTTCTGCCTAGGGCTAGTTGTTAGCTAATATCATGAAAAATAAAGTTTGTTACACTGTGGAATGTGATCCCACTCATGCCATGCAGTCTGGAGAATTTTTCCCACTTATAACCATTCATCAGCATCTCTAATTCCTGACAGTTCTAAGAGGTATTTTGTCAGAAATTAGGTTATTAGAATCTTCTCAAGCTGTGCTTGTTTGACACACACAGTTCCTTTGGAAACACTGTGGGACTACCAGTAGGAAACTGTTATCTCTGTTGGGAATTCTGCTCCAACAGGCTGTGGAGGCCTGTATACAGACTGGAAACTCAGAGGGAGCACTTAATGTCTTGCTGAGCTTCTCCAGCAGAGAGACTGAGCTGTAACAGGAAGAACTTGATTGTTTTTGCTACTTGAATGTGCTGCTGGGGGAGGTGAGGACACGGCACAGGATGTCATGGCTAGCCTCATTTTTGTAATACTGCCCTTTGGAACAGACATCTTGTTTCTAATCAAAGCATACAGAATGATAATTGCATTCTGCCTTAATGTGCCTTGATTCTATAAGAGATGCAATTATCTTGGGTTTGTGCTTTTAAAAAGGGGATCTGAGGACTCTTCAGAATAAAAAGCGTGAGGCAGCATCAACTCCTGATCCATCCTAATACATTCATCTCTTCTACTGCCCCTTAGGTAAAAGGGAAATGCACCACCGATCATATTTCTGCTGCTGGACCATGGCTCAAATTCCGTGGCCATTTGGACAATATCTCCAACAACCTGCTCATTGGTGCGATCAACATTGAAAATGGCAAAGCCAACTCTGTGAGGAATGCGTTAACCCAGGAGTTTGGGCCAGTCCCAGACACAGCCCGTTACTATAAGGTGGGACTTCCTCCCGATGCGTCTGTTTTAAGAGGATGTTTACACTCTGTGGTCTCTGCCAAGACCACTGTGCTCAAGTAACAGCAGTTGTGAATTCAGTCAGTGTTCAGGGTTTTTCTTTGGGACCTACTCTGATTGTGGTAGTTCTTGTAGGAAGTTCCCCCCTGCTTTATGTGGGGCAGGAGGAGGATTTGTGACCCAGAGGGGACCAGAAACCCTAGATGAAAGGGGAAGAACACCTCCAGGCACTGCGCAATTTACAGGCTTTTGTGTCCTCAGACTGCATCCAAATCCCACCTTCTTTCATAAGCAGATGGACCTCATTACTATGTGAACCTGTATTTACTCCTGACTAGTCTAACGTTGAAATACATGTCTTGACCCCTCTGTTCTTTAAAACTTGGCTTGGAGAGCTTCAAGAAATGGCCTTTCACTCTCTGAACAGCTTGGCAGTGATTTCAAGTGGGTTCTTCTGGTAGGTCGAAGTTAAAACTGGAAGTATGACTTTCAAGAAGTAGAGCAGGGAATCGCTGCCCCAGCACAGGACCGTGGAAAGAAATGTGGTGACAAGGATTTGCTCTGGATCCCAAAAGCAGTCCTCTTCAGTCCTTGTTAGCCAAACAGCAATGCCTAACTGAAATGAAGCTCTTAATTCCTCTACTTCTGTCCTTCCTTAGAACCAAAGGAAGCCTTCTGGTAGAAATTATTGTGGCACTGAGTGAAACTGGCTGTACTTACTGTAAATCCCTCATTTGAGTGGCTGCAGAATTCTCAATCTTTTTCTTTTATCACAGAAAATGGGCGTCAAATGGGCGGTTATTGGAGATGAAAACTATGGTGAGGGATCAAGCCGAGAGCACGCAGCCTTGGAGCCACGTCACTTAGGGGGCAGGGTCATCATCACCAAGAGCTTTGCCAGGATCCACGGTAAGCTGCACTTCCCCTGTGCTGCTATAAACAGGATGTTTGTTTGGGCAGAGATGTTTACCTTGCCCCAGGGCTTGGTGCCTACAGAAGGGAGCTGTACCTGCTGACAGAATGCATGGTCTGTCACTCCAGGAATGCTGTTATGTATCTAGTTCGATGTGGCACAGTGGATATGCTCGTTTTGCTCCCGGGGTAGTAATTACTGATGAACTCCTACTTGGAGAAGCACTGAGCGGCCATGAATTAGTCCTGACCCCCTGCAGTGAGCTGACTGAGTACTTTTTTCCCTGCAGAAACCAACCTGAAGAAGCAAGGCCTGCTGCCTCTTACTTTTGCGGATCCAGCGGACTACAACAAGATTCATCCTGTGGACAAGCTGAGCATCGTGGGGCTGGCAGACTTTGCTCCTGGAAAGGTACCTGCTTGTCCTGTTGCTACACTTGGGGTCAGGGATGAGGCACTGGCGGGGAACAGCGTGCAGCTGTGTGTGAGGGCCCAAGGCAGCACAGGCAGCGATGGCCCCTCAGCATTGCAGTCAGAGGGGATGCTGCACACCAGCAACGCGGGCTAGAAAGCTAGGGGGAATCAGATCACATTATCCCGACCTGTTCTGAGAAGCCCCTGTAGGATACTTTCAGTTCAGACTTGTTGCCTTAGGCAGGAGTACTCCCTAAAAGGAACACCAACCACACTCCTACATTAAGACCACCCCTGTTTTCAACTCCTTAGAAACATACAGGGATTTTCCTGTGAGAAGCTTGAGCTAACTTGTTGTCTTGAAAAAAGGGGGAAAATAAGAACCGTCTTCTTCCTTTAGCCTCTGAAATGCATCATCAAGCACCCCAACGGGAGCCAAGAAACAATCATGCTGAACCACACCTTCAACGAGTCGCAGATCGAGTGGTTCCAGGCTGGCAGTGCCCTGAACAGAATGAAGGAGCTGCAGCAGAAATGAAGCTGAGTGCGCACAATGCCCCAGTGCACTGGACTCGATTCAGCTCTGGCGTTTTCATGAAAGTGCAATTCCATGCCTACTGTTGGAATAAACGTCTGATCAAATGTAACCATAGCTTCCTTTTTGTTACGGCACTTCCTCTTCATTGACACTGTGAAAAGGGAGTGCAGCTAGGCTTACTTTTGTCTTTTAAATTCCCCAGCTCCCTTTTTCTATTTTGGCTCAATTTCAGTTGTCCCACAGTTATTTATATTTGGAAATAACCAGCTAAAGTGGGTTTGTCTGCTCAGTTGGTTGTTTTTTGCCCATTCACTTTACAGATGGCTAAAGACTTAAAGTGGAAATAAAGACTGTGACCATCTCTTCTGCCTGGTGTTACTGTATTCGTAATGCTGCCCCCCAGCCCCCTTCCCCTCACTGCTTCTGGGAGGGTGGGAAAGCACTTGGAAGCGAGCTACTTGCCTGCTTGGTATTCTTTAAGCAAAGACCATGTTTCGGTTTGGTTTTTACACTGTGGTAAGAACCAAGTCATTCGTGCATTTTACTGCAGTAATTTCCTCACACGCAGCTCACCTCCTCCACAGCAAGGGCGATGTTGAGGACCATTTCATGAGAACGCCCTCTTGAAGCACTGAAGCTGCTCTTTGGTGGGAGCTCTGACTGGTGCAACGCAAGCTAAGCACAGCAGCTGCCTGGGATGCTTTCTTTGGAGTGATCGGTGTGGAAACCTCTTCGGCTGCTGAGGTTCTGACCTGCTTCACCCACATGTTGGCCTCTTAAAAACTGACGGGGATTTTCTGCAGCTCCCCTCGTGCCTAGCAGACTGCACGTCTGAGCACCGGTGCTGCCCAGCCAGCATTCAGTAAGCTGACTGTGTGAGCAGATGGACCTCAGTTACTATGTGAACCTCCACCATTCTAGGCTCCCTTTTAATTAGAGCAATGCACCGGGAATAACAGTTCAGAATTAAGGGGTTATAACCACCCCGCAGGGAGGGTGCTGGTGACTCAGGCTTTGTTTTCACAGTTGGAGGTTAGCAGCTCCGCTATCCCAGGGAATTACAGCCCCTTCCTGCCAAACGTGGCTGGCTTTGTAATTACGTGCAACATCACCCTCTTGGCAGCGGGCCCTGCATAGATTTTACTTGCTGTTTTGTTCCCCATTTTCCTTTCATTGCTGTCAGAGAGGGTGATGGCAATTGTTTGCTATTGGCTGTTAGAGCAGAGCAAAGCATTAGCCTCGATGCTCAACACTGTCTGCCTTGAAATAGAAGCAGCCAGACTGCAGGAGGCAGTTTTTTTTCTTCCTGCAAGGCAGGAAGCTCATCTCTTCTCTGGAAATCGTACAGGAAGGCAGGCTGTGTGGCTTTTACTATTTATTCCAGTTCTAGTATTAACACACTCCCACAGACATAATTGACTCGCTCAAACACAGGTCCAGTTCAGTTCTTAATTATGTATTTTCAGTCAAGCTCCAGCAACCTTTAGCTCGTTCTCAAATACAGGCCACCTAGTGCAGTATTTCTGTTCACCACAGTAAGCAGCCCTTCCTTTTCCACGGCCGTCATCTTCACAGAGGCTGCTACTTGTGAGTAAACAACTTTCGTTCCAGCTCTCTTTGGCTGTTTTCATCCATGCATTAAGTTCCCATTCTCAGCAGAACGTTGCCACTGCTCCCCTCGCCCTCCCAGCAGAAGGATTTTCCAGATCTCAGAGTAGCGCACCTCTCAGCTCCAGATTTTCGCTGTTTCTCCTCCAGTTCCTGTCAGAACGGGAGCTTTCTGCTCCTCTAAGATCAAGCTGTCAGGCCAAGGAAACAATACATCCAGACAGGCATTCTCTCCCACTTGCACTCACTTGAAGTCAACTCCCTTCTTAATTCAGGCGAGTAAAGACCTCCCCAGTTTTCCCTCCAGGGCGGGAGACAAAAGCTCCAGCTGGGTTTGTTGCTGCTGGGCCCAAGGCTTTGTGTCCCTGTAAATTCACTTCTACAGATCAGTGAAGACGTTTCTTGAAAGCAACTGTCTTGATCTGGCAGGTTGGAAGCTGAAGGGGAAACAGAGAATGGCAGGTCTAATTTCTCATTCAGCTTCAAAGGAGCAGTGAGCACCAGCAGGATCCCATAATCCCCCAAACATCCACTGGAAAGACTTTCTGCGGAGCTGGCACTGTTTGCAGCTAGCTGTTGGTCCACCACGACAGCAGTCCCAGGCCTGGTTCACTGATCGATCCCTGCTTACACAGAGAACAGAGCGTGCAATAATAAATAACAAAAATAAAAGCTCTCCCCCACGTGTTACAGATGAGGCATTCCCTCTTTTTCCTACCTGAGCCCGGCCCAGCAAATGCCCAGACTTCTCCAAATCTTGTCAGCACTACACCAAACCCTCAACGCTTGAAAAATCAGCCACCTGCCCACCCATCCCCTGACCGCACCGACTGCCCCAACAGAAAACAGCTCGTATTGGTTTGGATCCATCTTTCGATGGCACTGTACTCAAGGAGGTTTAGACCAAAACATGGCATGGGAAAGCCCATCGTGCTGCTGTGTAAACCTTGCTGCGGTTTTCCCAGCTCAGGATTCCTTGTATGCTCAATTCCTATCTGCAGGTCTCGCATCTACAGCTGTTCTGCTTCAGCCTGCCAGATGGGAACTGCAGCAGCTGCAAAAACACAGTTCTTGTGGTTGCTCTGTGTTTGCTATCTCATTCTTTCCCTTTTCTGCTCTTTTGATTTTGTGACGGTCAGCTCAAAGCAACCAATTCCTTGGGAAAGGGGTGCTATTTTAGGAATAAAATAAAGAAGGCTTTGCAAGACTATACGAATTATGCACTTGGTTACCACAAGAGTGTAGGGTGCTTCTTTCTTCTGGACTTCTTCTGTGGCGCTTGAAGTGGAGGCCTCTGCGGAGCTTGGGCCTGTAGGTGATGTGTCCACAAAGGTTTCGTCCACAACTCGGAAGCGGATCTCCTCCCCGATGTCCATGTAGAGGTCGTGGGCCCCTTCTTCTGTCTCATACTCCCACACCCACACCTGCTCAGCTTCATCGCTGGCCACGCCAAGGGCTAAGGATGGAAACGGCATTCCACCTGGCAGACCACCTTCTTACGGTTCCGACAATCCTCCTGATTCAAAGCCTTCCCACAACCATTTCCCAAACTCCAACACGCCATCCTCCATCACTATCTGCACGTCCCAAGACCGTGGCCTTGTTTCTGATTTTCCCGCTTCCAGGTGTGTGCTGTTACACCACCTCCAAAACAAAGCAAACCCCCAAGCTCTAGCAAGACACACACTGCCCACCACGAGTAAGCACATTAGACACACCGTGTACCTATGCATGTAGCAAAGCCCGCATTCTGTCTCCGGCAGCATCCAAGTCTAGAGGCAGGGATTAACGGTGCGGCCGTTTGAGGGACACTGCTATTCATTTTCATCAGCTGGCACAATGATCCTGCAAAACCTAATAAGCGTGAGGCCTGCCTGGCTGTGATAACAGTCTGTGGGACTCGTCCGACACAACAGCTTAGCTTCTGCCACTGAGCACCTTCATTGTTGCAGCAGTGAATGCCTGCTGGGCCAGCACTGCACAATCTTTTGAAATGAAGTGCTAAAGTTATCAAAGGTGATAAAAGGATACAACTTTGCTGGCTGCTGCAGGGATTCTGGTGGGATGACAATATCGTCAAAGAATCCAATAGAAACTGCGGAGAAAAGAATGTGATTAAGACCGAAACCATTTTTCACAAACGATGTGCCACAGCAATTCCTAAAATGCAATTCCAGACTCCTTCCTCTTTCAGGAATGATGTCTGAGGACACGTGCAGGAGTTATTCTTTGAGTCACAATGCTCTGTTTCAGTTGGCAGCAAAGCAATCACCCAGCTGAAGTACGGGCAGCAACAGAGGGCACACTTGGTGTCCACGGGGAAAGGAAAGGGCTGCCTGGAGCAGGAATGGAAGCATCAGCGTTCCAACAAATGAGTCAGATGCCACAGAGGTCTGTGAAAGGAAAGAGCTTAGAAATCACAGACCTAACTGTACACTGCTCTTTATTTAATGTGTTAGACCAGTCCCCGCCTCCCCCTTTAGATTTCATGATGTGGAGTTTTTTCGGCCTAAATTCAGCAACAAATAGATCCCTGGAATCCCCAGGATCTCATCTGCATGGGTCATAGAATCACCAAGGTTGGAAAAGACCTACAAGATCATCCAGTCCAACCGTCCACCTGTCACCAATGTTTCTCTCTAAGCCACATCCCTCAACACCACATCTAAACGTTCCTTGAACACCTCTGGGGTTGGTGACTCCACCACAGGAATTAATCACAGATATTCAAGAAGCCATAGCAGTAAATCTCAGACCAACGCAGTCTGATAATACCACCTTAAAAAAAATTAAAAACCAAACTGAAAGTTCTGTCAACTGAAGTGAGAAAATAAATTCAGTCTAGCTCCAGATGGGCTTGCTTATTCTTCTTGGGCATGCACATGAGTGCCAGAGGGAAAGGGGAGTGCAGACAAAACCACTGAGCGCAGGAGAAGCTGACAGGCTTAAGCTCCCAAGCAGCCTCGGGCTGGAGCGGGGCTGCAGGCAGTACCAGCCTTCAAGCAGCTCACACACACAGCATGGCAGTGCCTGACACCACGGTATCCCCAAGAGCACTGTAGCTCTTCTGTCCCTAACGTTAGGAGATGCAGTTTACCATGAACGCCATCCTGACTGCAGCTTTTAATCTCTCCAACCAGAATCTCGTCCAGGAAGGGATGGAAGACCACGTAGCGGAAATGCACTTGAAAGAGAGCACATCGTTAACGTTACACCCGTGTGAGAGAGCCATACTCCTTCCACAGGGTGGCAGCCACTAAAACAAAATCCCACATCCTATACGCCCTCTAAAATGCTGCATCCTGCATGCTTCACAGCTTCCTTACAGGTACTGCTTAGTTCAGGAAAACAGCAGTCAGAGTTACATTCACCAATTAGGACAGCAGCTGATCAGCAGCTTCCCATTCTCTGCTCTTCCACCTTGCAACAATTTAAGTTCACAGGATAAAAGCTACAAAGCAAGCAGGGCCTCTGATTCAGTTACAAAGTGAACATTCCTTGAAGACCAAGAACATCAGCTGAAACATTATTTTCCTGCAACACTTCTGCTCCATTTATCTTCGACAGCAACAATGTATTTTCTTCAAATGAAATCTATGGTAAACATTATCAAAGTAAGATTCTCTGACAGAATCTTATTTAACCCGAATGAAAAAAATCTAGCTATGTTGCTAACTAAGCATTTTACATTTATAATCATAAGGAAGCCGTACTAAGAGCATCTCAGCAAAACGATGCTTAGAATGATGTTAAAGATCTTTTAACTGTCCGTACTCACTGCTGCTCTCTAAAACCAGGCACTAGATTGGAGGAGTAATAAATCTTGCTGTCTGGTAGCAAGTGCTATCCCAGCTTCTGAAAACAGGTTTCTCTGCAAACTCAGAGAACACATCCTCTTGTTTCAGCTCAAGGAGGTTCCAAGTTAAAAAAGTGAATGAAGACTAAAGCAAGCAGGAAAGCCTGCCACCCTCCTCAGTACTAGAGAAGCTTTTATTTGTAGGGCATGAGCTCTACTGGCATTAAAAACTATGTTGGGGTGCCACGTGCAGTCTGTCCAGTCCCCTTCTAACAAGGTCACTTCATCTGCTCAACCATTTATGCGTTTACTTACAGTTTTTGTTCAGATTTGCTAAAGCCCAAAAGTAATGAATCATCTTACCCCCTCCCCCCCCCCCAAAAAAAAAATCTAAAATCCTAAAACGTATGCTGAACCAGATCTGTCTAAGTCTCAAAGACAGATGCCGCAAAGCTTCCAGCTAAGAAAACAGCAGCAACTGTTGTGTGAATGTTATAATTAGAAACATGTTTCAACATTCCAGGCAGGCAAAATAAGCTTCGAGAAGAAATACAGAACTTCAACAATGGACAAACAATTCATATAAATTATTTTCTATCTGGAGATCTCTGAGCTTTCTAAGTCTAATTAACCCTTCCTTATCAGAGACCTATGGCTGTCACTGTAGGGCAGAGATGGACTGCAGAAGGAACATGGGACCACCTATTTAAATATGTATTTCTATCCACAGAAGTGCAAAGGAAAGGGACTTCTGCCACATTTCTCTCGCCATGCTAAAAGGAACAGCAAAGGCTGCAAACTTCAGCAAGCCCTTTTAAACTCAATTTACCTAGCAGTGGGACTTGCAGACCACTCACCTTCAGCAACCTCCACAACTCAGAACATACCTTTGGTATGGGACGCACCATCCCCAGGGAATATATACGAATCTTCCAGTTTTGTAATGTCATACAGACAGATGCAGAGGCCAACGTTGTACACAACCTGCTCAAATTAAAAAAGAATTTAAAAAAGGCAGTAAATCAATTTCCAGGTTAACTCCCTTCACGTTTGCACAGCACGCAAAGCTTTTAGAAAGAAGGCACTGAAGGTAGCAAGAGGGGAGAGAGCCTGCTCTTGTGCATTTCTCCAATGGCCCCAGCACTAAGCACACTGCATTTCAGAGGAATCCCTATCTTCCTCAAGTGTTATGAGTCTGTGTTTTTACTGGCACCAGAGAAAGCACTGCTGCGAACACAAATCACTGGGATAACTGTCACTAATGGAAAATCTGACCTGCCACAATAGTGAAGTTGTGAAGGCACAGACATCATTCCGCAGCCCCACAGCTTGTCTCAAGGCCAAGTGCACTTCCTGCCAGCATCCTCAGAAGTTGCTAAGCACGTCTTTGTCTGAAATAATAATCATTCTGGGCAGAGATAAGGAGAACTCCCAGTTTCCCTGCCACCTCAGCCTACCAAATTTGTGGCATCTACTCATCATCAGTGAATAATGTTTTTTTCACTAGCCTGTCTGTATAACCTGCTTTCCTCAGCTCTCAATCACTTTGGGCTGCTCTCCAGAGCCCCCTTCACACCACCAAGCTGCGTTCTCATCTCTGCACCCCCTGAAAGCTGCATCAAAGTCCCCCACCAGCCCCATGGGCTGCACAGAGACTCTGTGACACAACACATCCATATACTCTGCACCAAAGTGGAAGCCTGTGCCATTATACTGTACTCAGCAGCACAAAGCAAGTCAGGTATCACCACCCTTCATTTCTCCTCCAGTGTTTTTGTTATATTTACACTGGCCTGGTTTGCATGTGCCTTTTCAGATGGCATTTTGTGCCGCTGCCCCACACATAAAATGGCAGTGACTCTCACACATCTCCCATGCTCCTCAGCACCTTCCCTACAGCATGAAGAGCAGAACTTGTCCCTGGAATGGCACGCAGCTGCCTCTTTTTTTCTTAACAGAACTAATCCATCCTGATGCACATGTTGTTAGGCATAAATACTGAAACACTCAGCTGTATTGTGATGCTACGACGCTTAAACCACCCTATACATTACCTTATTGGCCAATTTCTTGTTTAGCTCCTCAGCAATGGACTCATTCAGTTTCCTCTCAAACTGCCAGGGGGGAATCCTCACCGTGTCAGTCATCTCCACCAGGACAAACATGGCGGCCTCTGGAGAGACAGGCAGAGAGCACAGCCGTGCTGGGGCCACCTTAGTAACGAGCCTCAACGCAGGCCTTGCCCGAGGCGCGGCGCAGCAGCACTCTGCGTCTCATGAGGGTTGTGAGGGGGAAAGTAAGGGTACGGGCAGGGCTGGAGTCCCGCTGGGGAGCGCTCGGCCTCCCCACGGACCCACAGCCACACCAGAGCAGGCCGCGGAGCGGGCGGGCCCGGGGAAGACACCGGCGGCCCCAGAGAGACAGCGGCGACCCCGCGCCGCCTCAGACCCACCTGACACACACCGAACGCCGCCGCGCTGCCAGATCTCACGGCGACTTCCGGTGTCGGAGCCAATCGCCTTTCGGGGGGAGTGGTGATGGGTTCTGATTGACGTGTGTCCGGACCTACCGCACGGCGTCGTGCTGCGCTGAGGCCCCGCCCCCGGCCCCGGCGCGAGGCCCGCCTCAGGCGGGGCGGCCATTTTGTCCCCCTGTCAGCGTGGATGTTGGTGTTCGTTATCGCTGTTCTCCGCTCCTCGGAGGGTCCGGTTTTGTTAAATAAAACGTGAATCCGTGGAATATTCTCCACAGCTGCCCGCCTCATGAGATGGGTTGTGGAAAACAAGGGGCTGTGCCCGTGCCTGAGACGTGCCCCAAGAGATGGAAGGAGCTGCTTGCGGCGTGCTTAAAAAGAGACTGAGGAAAAGCAACGTGTCTGCGGCTGACAGGCAAAGCTGTGCTGTCAGCACCGCGGCTTTGATGCCAGCACGACGGGTGTCACCCCCCCCACCCTTGGTAGCGTGTAGCAGGCGGTAATGAGTGCTCGGGATAAGAAATCGTTAAATGTTGAGCTGTCTTGGAGCGGGAAGGGGAAAATGAGGCCACAAACACCGCACCTCGGCCTCATTAACAAGAGCCCTGTCGTGGCTAAGGAGTTTCTGATCTGTTTGCAGTGATTCCCTTTCCACCAGAGTGTCTTTTTTGTGTGTGCGTGATTATTAAATGGCCGCTGTGCGTGTGTTTGGTATGTTGGCATTAAGCAGGAGATGGAGGATCCTGTTTTCCTTCCCAGGTCCCTGGGAGGAGTGGTTTTACTCTCAGCAATGAGAACTGCACACGCTGCTGTCGGGTCACCTCACCCCAAATCCACCCCGTCCTACTTCAGGAGCTGTACAAAGGACCGTTTTCCTTCTCCACTGCAGTGGCTGTGCTAATCTGGGTAGAGCACAGTTCTGCTGGCTCGCTCATCCTATCCCTCACTGTTCTGTCTGGGCCCCACGCAGGTTGGATGATGCTGGGGCTGACCTTTAGCTGCAGGTTTTGCAGGTTGCTGTAGCTGCCTTTTTAGAAGGCACAGAAGTTCCTAACCGTGTCCCTCTTCTGACAGCAGGGGAAGAAATAGCGTTGGTGTCATACCAGGAGGCAGAAGTTAGGTCACGTGTTGATACTAGCAAGGTGATCACTCTGGATGCTTTTGTATGCAAGGGCTGTAGTGACAGGGGTTCTAGGCAGCAGCAGGATGAATACACAGGAGACTGAAAGAACAAGTGGATTGGGATGGTCACATCACACTTGCTTTTCTTGCCCACCCTTGAGCTAACGTTTTTCATGCTTCCAACAGCCAAGACCCAATGGGTGCCCAAAACAAAACAAACATGTCTCTTTGAGCCCGTTGCACAGCTGTGAGCCCTAGCTATGTGACTAGGAGGTCTGCGAAGCATCCCCTCCTACTGGTCCATGTCTAATGGACAGCTCCTTGATGTTCAGTGGGGTGCAATGGCACAGTCAGATGAGCTGCGCTGCCTTGGGAAACCAGGCTACCAGCCCCAAGAGCAATTTCTCAGCTTCTACTAGAAACTCCTCAGGGAATGCTTTCCACTCTGCAGATACCCCCTCTAACCCCAGCACGGTGCACACCTGGAGCTTCCGTGATGCCATCACTATTGCACTGTTCCTGGCTGGGTTTTCTGTGTGCAGGAATTCTGGATTTCCAGCAGCACTGGTCATGGTCACTGTCTCTGATGTAAAAATATAAACCAAAACGTTGTCTCAACTCTGCTGTAGACAGCTCTCAGCAGCACACTGTATTACACACAGCAGCTAAAGTATTCTGAGGTTGGAAACAGCCCTGTTTTTCTAAGTGCTTTCTTTTTGTCCCTGTAGTACTGACACGTGAAATAGCCACAGATCCGCAGAGGTTGTGCACATGTTTTTGTCGTGTCTCCAGAGGCTCAGTAGCGCTGAGAGCACTGAGGCTTTGCCAGCATTTGGGGACATGGTTCTCTGCTGCTGTTTTTCTGCTGCTTCCAGGAAACCCTAGGCATGTCTCATCCTCACGACTGCAGAAGAAAACTTGAAAATACAATCTGAAGTTTCACGAAGGCTCAGGAACAGAGGGAATGAAAGAAACCCCCAAATTGTTTTGCTTATGATCTCTGCCTCCACATTCCCATGGCTTTTGGGGAAAACTGGCTCAGGGACGTTGTAGGCGGAGGTGAGCAATGATTTGCATCTAGGTTGCCGAGCCCTGCTTTGATTGACTCCAAAGGATTTACGTATCTTCTCACGTACAAAGTCCTCCACACTCCTGTCTTTGCTTCTGTCTCTGCAGGCATCTCTAGCACCCCCACTCCCGCTCTGATCAAAGCTTCCCCTCTTCTCCTTTTATCATTTCTGCATGCTTTGGACTCCCTGCCTCCTCCACTGCAGCGCATACCCGGAGCTGCCCGCCAGTCTGACGCACCTCAACTTCCCTTCAGAGCCCCCACTGACTACGCAGCGCACTCAGTCTGATGCTCTGTGTTGCTGGGCATGCAGCTGGCCCTGCTGAGGTAGAACAGGGATTGATGATGTTCAGTGTACAACAATTAAACGAATACTTGGGGACGAGGAGAGCGTGCCCACGCTGCACGTTCCCAGCACTCTGTGCCCTCCTGGGCTGCTGGGGGTGAGCTGTCTCCAGGAGAGGACGGGTTGGCTCAAGAGAAACTTGGACCAGGGACTAGAACAGGTGGCTGTATTTCTCCTCCACTTCTTTTGCTGTCTGGGTGGATGAGCCTTGTGGCATGTGTCGGTGGCAAATGGGACTCGTGTTTGCTACAGAAAACTCAAAAAGCCACAACCAGAGGGAGATGGGCACTGACAGAACCTCAGACGTGCCAGTCTGGTCCGCCCCCCTGCTAGAGGATGAAGTCAGTGTTACCCAACTCCCTGGTGGATGCCTGCCCGTGATGTTTTTAAACATCTCTGGTGATGGAGACTCTGGTGCTTCCCCACGCAATCCATTTGGGTAATTAACTATTTGTTCTGTTAGAAAGTGTTTCCTGATGTCTGACATCAATCTTGCTCCTTGCATGCCCCATTGCTCCTCGCCCTACCCCCAGCAGACACAGTGAACAATTGATTCCCATCCTCATTGCAGCGAGCGTTCACATCACGCTGTGCCCCTGGGAGAGAAGCCCCGGGGCTGATTGATTATATTGCCTCTTCCCACAGAGATGACTCAAGCACAGTCCTGTCGGCACAGGGCAGAAGAGAAGGAGAAGATCCTTTGGTACGGGGACCCGCCATATGGCAACTCTGGGACCTTCATCGGGACGGGACGCGGCAGCAGCGCTGTGAGGAGTCATGTTGGGATGGTGTTCACATGTGCGCTGTCCCTCTCGTTGCTGCCCAAGCCTGAGCCCCCTGGCCGGGGGAGCGGCAGAAACACCGGCAGGGCTCGGGGAGATGCGGGGCACACGTGTCCCCCCCCACTTTGTCCCCGCAGCCTGCGAGGCTGCCTCGTGCCGTGTCAGGCCGCGCCACCGACGTGGGCATGCGTCACGGGGCACGAGCAGAACGATGCAGCCCCTCCACACCCCTCCCTACAAACACTCCTTGAAGCCCGGAACGGCGATGACCAGCCTGATCCCTCCCACCTGCCTGCTCCCCCTGGCCTGGCCCTGACGTCAGGGAAGGCGTGCGAGTGCGTGTGTGCAGGCTGCACATCATACACACATCAGGCACCGCAGAGACATCGGCAGGCAGCCGGCAGCGGAAAGCCCCTGGAGCCGGGCTACATGCGAGAGCCCTGCTCCTCGCCGGGCAGCGGAGGAGCGCTCGTCCGTCCCTACCGTGCGCTGATGCTCTGCGAGCCGCTGCTCCAGGGAGCCCCGCACTGCTAAGGAGGTAAGGGCAGGCACGACGGCCGTCGGCTATTGTAGCCGGAGGTCCAGCTTTCTGCACGATGTACGCTTGCACGTCCGCTTTTTATTTCGGGAGGGGTGCGAGGATGAAGCGTGGCATCCCTCCTCTGTTCCGCTTATTGCTGATTCCCCAGCAGCTCCCAGACAATGCCTCCTCCGGGGCAGGCGGTGCTGCGTGGCCACTGTTGCCGCGGGCACACCGTGTGCCACCAAGCTGGGCTCGGCTGGCACCAGCTCTCCATTCACCGACAGTGGGGGGAAGCGGCAGGTGGAAGCCTGTCCTGCTAATGGTGGGGGCTTGAATGGGTGTTTCTTTGGGGCTGGCTGTGCTATTCATTCCTGCAGACCTGAAGTTAGATCCACAAAGGAGGGAGGAAGGATGCGGATGAGGACATTTGTGTGAGGTCTTTGAGCTGACAATACTCCGATTTAAAATAACAACCAACCACAGCAAGTCTTGGTTGTTGAGGAGTGATGCTTTACGCATATATACTCCAAAGGTAAACCAAGCCTCCATGATGGCTTCTCCTCTGGCTTCCCTTGGCTTCTGGCAGCTCTCCCCGTGGCCTCCCTGAGAATCCGGCAGCACCGACGGAGGGAGCTTTTTATAATCGATCCATAAAGGTGACATTCATATTTTAGCGCTAACTAGGCTGCATCGTAGGCGAGACGATCTCAGCAAAGATGCTTGGAGTTGGGAGCGTGATTGGCTTAGATGGGGAGGGGAAGCTTTAAGTGTGCGTTCCCAATGAACGCTGGCTTATCTTTTGTATAGCGATTCATTTCAGCCAAGGGGTTTTTAGCATGCAGGATACGTGAAGGAAATTGTTCCACTCTTCTTTAGCTCTTAATGACATGATCTAGTAACCAAAAAAAAAAAAAAAAAAGAGGGGGAGGGGGCTTAGGGGCTTTCATTAACACTGGACAGAGACGGCATTTAGAAAACCTGTGAGATGCCGGGGCAGCGAGGGCAGAGGATGGCTGGCTGCTTGCTTCCTGGCTGCACCTTCCCGTTACAACAGCCCCTTTCTGGGTCCAAAAGCCAAAACCCATAATTTTGCTCTGAGCTCGTGGGCCGTGCTCCGGTGCCCAAAGGGATGGCACAGGGTTGCAGCCCCCCTGGGGCAGTGGGAGGCCCAGGCCCCCAGGGCTGGCTGAAGGCAAAGGGATCCCAGCGGGGGGAAGGAGCACAAAGAGGAGCTGTGTGGGAGGGCCGGGGGGCTGAGGGCGATGACACCAATTAAATATGGATTGCGGGTGACGCGTGAGAGGTTCGTGTTGCTGCTGCTAATGACCGGGGAGTGACAGCGGCCGGAGCTTCTGGGCCACTGCCTCTCTGTGGGGCTCTGGAGTTAAATGGGGTCATGCCAGCACCCACCCGAGGGTATGTGTTTACGACTTTGTTTGATGAGCTGCATCGTGATGAGCGAGGCCCTTGGATCTGCAGATAAAAGCCGACGTGTCTCCTGCCTGTCTGTCCTAATTGGCTCGGGTTGGTGCGCGCCCACTGGCAGCTCTGCGTGGAGGCCTTCTCTCACAGAAACAAGGAGGCGAAGCCGTGGCCGTGCCAAAGTGCCGAGTTCGCTGGTCCCCAGCCTGCAGCAGCCTCAGCTCAGCTGCCCAGGATTTCATCCCCACAGTGTGGCTGAATGTGGGGTGGGTGCAGGGAGGACATGCTCACAACTCCCCTCTGTGGTTCCCCCCCATCCCTTTGTTTGCTATGGGGACTCAGAAGAGGCAGGAGGCAGTGCCCCAAGGGATGTGGGCCCCATGGGCCCCTGCCCTGATGTCAGTTTTGCCTCTAAGTGCACTCTTGTCTCACTGCTTCTGATCCTGTGTGGGATTGTGGTGTGCCGAGACGGCCATGGGCAGTGGGCAAGGAGAATGGGTGTGCTCCCTCCCCACCATGCTGTCTGCTCCAAAAGCCTTTTCTCACGTCCTTGCTGCTTGCTAATTTCAGAGCAGAGGTGACCCTTTTCTGCATGTTCCCCCGGGGCCCTCACCTCTCAGTGTGAGTCAGAAAGCAAATTAAAGGCTCTGGGTTTCCAGGCATGCAATCCCAAATATGCCACATGGGTCTGGGGGGATGAGGGGCACACTGTGTCGGATGCAGCCACAGAGGGGGAAAGAAATCCACAGGGTGAGGGGTTTCTGGGCAGCTCCAGGTCCAAGAGGCTTAAAAACACATGAAGACCTACAAATGTCACCAATTAGGACAGCCTGCCCATGCCTGTGCCAGCTCCTGCTCTTCGGCGCACGACACCTGGTTCCGTCCTCCTGCCAATCATCCTGCAGCCAAAGTTTGGGGGGTTTCTGCTTTTTTGGGCCAAAACACAGTGTTATGGCACAGACTTTAATTCAGGGCACAAACCTTGCAATGCCAACCAAGAACCAGAGATCGATGGCTACGGCCAACCCATAACCGCTCCCCTCTGGCCCTGCAGCCTGCTGGCAGCGGACCCCTGCCCGCCGCTCCCCACACCCAGCCCCGACACGGAGGACCCCACTGACCCCAACATGTCATCAGAACCCGGTGCCCCGCCGACTGTGCCACCTCTGCACTCGCCCAAGTCCCCGGTCTGGCCCACCTTCCCCTTCCAGCGCGAGGGCAGCCGTGTCTGGGAGCGGGGCAACCTCCTGCTGCGGGACCTGCCCAGCCCGCTGCCCACTAAGAGGACCAGGACCTACTCCGCGTAAGTACCCTGCTCTCCTCAGGGGATGCTGGGAATTCCCCTCCGGCTGCATGTGCAGACCTCTCTACCCCTTGCCTCCCGCAGGACGGCTCGTGCTTCTGCCGGGCCCATCTACAAGGGTGTCTGCAAGCAGTTCTCCCGCTCACAGGGCCATGGGTTCATCACACCGGAGAATGGCACAGAAGACATTTTTGTCCACGTGTCTGAGTAAGTCCGCACAGTGCTGGGTGTGTGGGGGACAGCCAGCGACCCGTGGGCTGGGGTGATGTTGTGTCCATGGATGATGGTCCATCCATAGGTGATGCTCTATATCCATATATGTAAAATCCCACTGCAGGTGGGTGCCCTCCTTGGTGCTGGGGGGCTCCATCTCTTGGCCCCACAGCCCCATCGCCTCCCCTCTCCTCTCCCACAGCATCGAGGGGGAGTACGTCCCAGTAGAGGGGGATGAGGTGACGTACAAGGTCTGCCCCATCCCTCCCAAGAACCAGAAGTTCCAGGCAGTGGAGGTGGTGCTCACCAACCTGGCGCCCCACACGAAGCACGAGACATGGTCTGGACAGATCATCGGCTCCTAGGTGCCTGGGGGGGTCTGATGGCCACTTGCGGGGAGCCTGGGGGAGGCCAGGCTGGCGAAGGGGCTGGGGCCACTCCCCAGCACGCAGGTGTTTGCGTTTGGTGTCTTTTCTAAGGTTACAGTTTCCTTTTTCTGTGTGTGTTTGTACCTGTCTTTTGAGGGGGATGGGGAAGGCAGAGTCCTCCCTGCTGACCCCCTCAGCTCCTGGGGTAGTACTGAGTCCCAAGTCCTTGAGCCCATGGGGAGAAGGAGGACTGATCCCGCCCCCATCCCACTGCAGTCTGGGGCTTGTGAGGAGCTCATCTCAGCCTCCCCAGCCCCACTCTGTCCAGATGGGCAAATCACTGTGCCAGGAAGGGACAGCTCAGCCCCTTCCACCCCCATCACCCCAGCCTCCCTGGGACCCCATCCCGTGTGTGCCTGTGTGTGTGTGCATCCGTAGGTCATCGTGGGGCTGAAGGGTTTGGTGATCTCCCTCTGCTCATGCTCCACGCCGACACCTCCCACCCCCTCGGTGTAGACAGGGTCTCGTATATAAAGCACAAATTTGTTCTCTGTCCTCTCTGCCATATTCTGGCCAGGTGGGCTCCTGCGGCCTTGGGGATGAGGAAGGGGCACGTGGGGGTTGTGAGACATGGATGCAGGGATGGCCCCATACCATGCCCCAGGCAGTCAGCCTGGCCAAGACAAGCTGTTGGATTTTTCTCCTTTTCTTTCTTTCTTTTTCTTTCATTCTTTCTTTCTTTTTTTTTTTTTTTTCGAAAATAAACTAAAATCCTAGAATTGGTGTTTTTACAACTCTGGTGTGGTTCCCGCCTGTCTGACCTCGTGTCAACCTTTGTAACATTGGCAATAAACCATTAAAAGTGACTTTCCCATGTGCCCTGCCCATCCTGCCTTTTTGTGTAAGCGCATCCTGGGGGCCAGGGCTTACCTCACTCATCAACGCTGTGCACTGCACCCCAACTCCAGCAGAACTGTTGGAGTGGGTCCAGAGGAGGTAACGAAGATGCTCAGAGGGCCAGAGCTCCTCTCCTACAGAGACAGGCTGAGGGAGCTGGGCTCATTCAGCCTGGAGAAGAGAAGGCTGTGGGGAGACCTCCAGTACTTGAGGGGAGCTTATAAGCAGGAGGGGTAGTGACTTTTTACATAGGCAGATAGCAATAGGACAGGAGGGAATGGCTTTAAACTAAAAGAGGGGAGATTTAGGTTAGGTGTCAGGGAGAAATTGTTTACTCAGAGGGCGTTGAGGTGCTGGCACAGCTGCCCACAGAGCTGTGCTGTCCCATCCCTGGAGGTCTAAGGCCAGGTTGGATGTGGCCCTGGGCAGCCTGAGTTGCTGGGTGGCAGCCCTGCCCACAGCACGGGGTGGGACCGGGTGGACTTTGAGCTCCCTCCCAACCCAGCCAGTCTGTGATTCTGATTCCCTGGTCCTGCAGTGCCTGTACCCAACACTTGAGGGCAGAGCAGAACCTGCAGACAGCACGCACTCGGGACAACTGCACATCGTTGCTTTAATAGGATTTTTTAAATATATATATATTTATATATTTATTTAAATTTATTTCTAATCTAACAGTTGGTACCAGTCAGACAGGAGCTGCCCATCTCGCACAGATACAGAGCCACATGGTCCCCACTGCAGGGCCCACCACATCCAATCACTCGCATACACATGGGGAGAAACCCCCTGCTATGGGGCAGGCCTCCGAAAAACTCCAGAGAACCCAGCCAGGCTGCAGCCAGAGCTATGGCAGGACAGGCTGCCCTCTCACTCACAGCACGGCCAGCCCTACAGACAGCACACAGGTCACCTCAGCCCCCAGGGCCACCACGGTGCCTTGCACCCTCACCAGAAACTCTGCAGGAATCCTTCTGACTTGGCTCACAGGAAAAATAAACCACGGCCTGATCCTCAGTGAAGGGGGTGGAACCACAAAACGCAAGGCTCCTCCATGAAGGTCGGAGTGGAGGGTGAAAATGGCGGCCTGTGAAGAGGGCACTCTGCATTCAGGCTTCTCCAACACATCCTCCTCTCCCAGAGATATTGTCTGGGTAGAGAGAGGGATTTGTGCATTTGCTGGGAGATTTCTGGATGCCAGACCACTGTGCTCATGCAAGTCAGACACATTACAGACTGATGTGTTTAAGAGGTACCGTCACATGGAGAAGAAAGCACCCACCAGTGCTGGTCACACGCCACTGTAGCGCAAGCAGTGGGACCAAAATCCTCTCAGGGACTGCGAGGAGCTGCCCCAGCCCCAGAAGCACCAGCTTTTGCTTTGGACCCGTGGTTAAGGGGTGGCAGCCATTGGGAAACTTCTCTCTGAGCCCAGCTCCAAGGTGGGGCCACAGGGATGGGCAATGAGGGCACGAGGAAAGCAGGAGGAAGCAGGACAGACTGGGAGAGCCAAGCACCGGGAAGGAAGGGGAATCAGCCTGCTATGAACGCCCTGGGTAAGGCTTTGCAGTGATGCATCTGTGACAACTGCTGCACACATGGATGGGAAGATTGAGCACTGGCAAAGTCTGCCCAGAGAGGCTGTGGGGTCTCCTCAGAGATTTTCAGAAGCTGCCTGAACATGGGCCTGCGCAACCTGCTCCAAGTGCAGGGCTTGGGCCAGATGGACCCAGAGGTGCCTCAGCCATGCTGTGATTGTGTGCGGGCTGCTGGGAAGCCCCTGGCAAAGTGGGAGAGAAACACGAGAGGCAAATTCCCTTGTGCAGAGGTGTTGAAGAGCAACAGAACAAAGAAGAGAAGGGAGCAAGGAAAGGATGGACGGGCACACGGACACAGACAGATGCGGTTAATTCTGGCCCTGGGATTTGGGCCCAGAAAGCAGGAATGTATCTCTGCCCACCAAGGCCCCAGCTGGCAAGAGAGAAGTTCTGCTGGAGGAAGGACTGCCTGGTCCCACAGACCTCAGCCGTAAATGGGGAGTGCCAAAGGGCTGACCAACAACAGCCCCTTTCTGCACACCCCCTGCATTCACACCATAGCTCCTGACCAGCACCGGCAAGTGTTTTTCAGTCTACCCTGAGCAGTTTCCTCAAACGAAGGTGCTTTTCCTCATGGGGGAGAAGGGAGGAGGGCTGCAGGGCCCTCACAGTCAGCACTCATTTGCTCTCTCCGGAAAGAAGATTTCGCGGCATCGCTGGACTGTGTCCTGGGGGGACTGGACACTGTGTCCCACTGTCCGGGGGTCATCGTAGATTTCATAATCGTTCCCTCCCTGCAGGGGAGCAAAGAACAGGGAAAGCATTAACGAAGTCTCCTTGGAGGATCCCCATCCTGCAAGGAGCCTCCATTTGCTGCTGCAAACACTCAGAGAGCATCCCCCCCTTGCACACCACTAGAGGTCCGTGGTGGCCACGAGCACCACTGAGTGAGGAGAAAGCAGCCATGCGAGGGGCGAGCAGAGTGTACTCACAGGGGTTGTCTCATTCCCGAAGAAGTGAATGGTGTCAAACCTCTCATCGTCCAGCACGTTGAGGCAGTAGCGTTTGTCCCAGCCCTCTGGGAAGACATCAAAGCTGATCATGCCACCTGCCAGCACAAGGGAGAGTGTTAGCAGTGTGGCCTTGAGGTGGTGGGATGTCCCCCCCCAGGGCTGGGGGGGGGGGGATCAACCTGGAGCCCTCCCCACAGAACCGTGCCCTGTAGCTCTCCAGCATGCGATATTAGGAGGTGGCAGATGCTGTTTCTATGACAACAGGCCGAGTGACATCAGCAGGGCCGAGTGACATCAGTAGGGCTCCATGCCACACATGCAAGCAAGCAGCAGCGAGCTGCAGGGGGAGCTGGGAGGCACCAGACATCCATGTGCTGGAGAAGATTTGGGGCTACACCTTGCAGATAGCATCGGTGCTGTGTCCTGAAGCAAGACAGCAGGGGACAAAGCACATGTTGTCAGACAGTGGCGCCGAGCGCTATCCCAGCTTCCTGCATGCATATCACACTCTCCTGCTTCAGAAATAACTGAAATAAAGTGCTGCACTACACTGTGTTCTGCCCTTTCACAAAGAGTTGGGCAGCAAGAAGGGCTCCTGGCGCCAGCTGGAAGGGGCAGAGAGCCAGTCGGAGCGGGGAGAAGCGAGGTGCCGAGGACACTAAGCACTGCCCCTTGCCTGGGCACAGCAAGGGGTTGCAGTGACGTCTCTCATCACCTCCTTCCTTTCACAGCCCGGGACAAGGCTCTTGAAGCCAGCTTGTCCCATCAGCCCCATTTCCACGTGTCCCTGTCCCTTTGCCCTTTGCCTCCACCTTCTTATGTTACACAAAGCTCCGCAAAAGGTCTCTTTCTAGCTTCACCCCCATCCCTTAGATAACCTAATTTCTTCACCAACGCTGGCCAGGTTCCCAGGATCGCTGAAGCCCCTCCTTATCTCCCCGTCTTGGCTGTAAAGCACCTTCAACACCAGCAGCAGCCCTACAAAAGCCCATGACACACAGCGCCAGCTCTCCCTCCAAGGAGAAAGATGTTTCCCTAGCAGCCAGCCCTCCAAACAAAACTCTGAGCTGAGAACACGAGGCCCCTTCCTCTCACACCACTGCATTCCTGGAGGAGCCCTGCAGAGGACTGAATGTGCCCAGAGCTCTGCTGGCAGCCGTGCTGATATGCTTGAGCCAGAGCAGAGCTCCTGCGCAGGGGCGGGCTCAGCAGGGCTAACAGGAATAAGGCACTGGTAGCATCACGGGACAGAAAGCAGTCGGCTTGGCTGATGCTCAGAGGAAAAACCTACGGCACAGTTTATTCATGGAATCATAGACTCATTAGGGTTGGAAAAGACCTCTAAGATCATCTCGTCCAACTGTCGAGCTGTCATCACCTTGCCACTGACTTGCCGCAAATGTGAGCGTGATGCCCCTGTGGCAGATCTCCAGGAATAGCAGCGCACTGAGCAGTTCCTGGGGTCTCCCTGGAGAGCACAGCCTTCATCCAGCCAGAACCCCACAGGGGATTGTAAGGGGAATGCAATGAAGAGGCCATGGCAAACCCCCTCTGCTCACCTCGAGAGAAACGCAGCCCTTTGCCAGCAAACTCCCTCTGCAAGGCTGCCACAAACTTCTCCCGGATCCGCTCTTTCTGCAGAGGAGAAGGGAAAGGGGTCTGAGTCAGAGTCATTAGGGTTGGAAAAGTCATCTAAGATCATCAAGTCTAAACATCAACCCATCACCTCCAGGCCAAAACACACAGCTTGGAGCTGGGCTCCTATCTCCTTGGGAAGTGGGGGAAGCGGACAAGACTCAAGACCCGTGACAGTGCAAGACCTGCAAAGGGAGGAGTGAGCCCAAACCCAAGCCGCGCACCTTGTCCAGCTCAGAGAATTCGATCCGCTCCTCCAGCGTGCAGCTCCTCCCGATGGGGGAGATGTTCAGCATCCCATTGCGAAACTCAATGAAAGTTCCCCTGTGTGTGGGCAAGGGGCACAAGGTTACTGGGGCTTTTACAAGAGCAGGGAGAGAAAAACAGCCCTTCCAAGGTCAGCGCAAACACGGCTGATGTTGGGACAGCAGCGCTGGCCAAACTTGCCCCCAGGACCAAGGGTTGGGCCCAGAGCTGTCAGGGCTGTTTGGCTGCCTCACTGCTGAATGATTGCTCAACTCAGTGAGGTTCCAGCTCCTGAGTGCCTCTGTGGTGGATTCAGGCTTGTGGGACTTCTCAAAGCTTCTCTGGGCAGCCTGTGCTGTCACAGAGAGCAGACTCAGCGCTGCCCCCTGCTCCCTGTAAGAGCTGCAGCCGCCATCAGGCCTCCCCTCAGCTCCTCTGCTCTGAGCTGAGACAACCAGGGACCTCAGCCGCTCTCCATACACTTTGCCCTCCAGGCCCTTCTCTATCTCTATAGCTCTCCACTGGACACCTCTAAGAGCGTGATGTTCTTTACCGCTTCTTGGGCAGCTTCAGCAGCGCCATGTAGCTGAGGCAGAAGTTGATGAGGTCCTGCAGCAGCTCCTCTCCCAGGTGGTCCTGAATGGCCTACGGGAGGTGAGGGGTTGAGGAATAAGCAGTGAGGGGGCCATGGAGCAGCAGCCCTCACAGAATAGGTTGGAAGGGACCTCAAAGCCCACCCAGTCCCACCCCGTGCCATGGGCAGGGCTGCCACCCACCGGCTCAGGCTGCCTGGGAACAGCTCCAGGGACGGGGCACGCTGGGGCCACCTACACCCGGTGCTGACCCACCTGCTTGGCCACCAGCCGCCCGTTCTTGTACTGCACGGTGCCATTCTCAGCGAAGACGTAGTCAAACTTATTAACGACTGAAAGAGAGGAGGCGAAAGAGAAACCACACATACCGCTCGGGCCGAGAAAAAGAGGCTCAATGGGGAGACCCGGCGGACCGCACGTCTCCCTCCCCGCGAGCCGCTATCTGCAGCGGGCAGGCGGGCGGCTGACGCAGGCGGGCAGCGACCCGACGGTGTCACGGCCCCGGACAAGATAAGCGCACGGAACCGTCATGCGCTCGGCCACGTGCGCCCATCGCTCCATCCCGGCCACGGGGCTCGGCGGCGCGGCCACGGGTTACCTAACGCAGCCCCCGCGCAAACGCGGCGCCGCTGACTCAGCCGTCAGAGCTAACGAGGCGGGCGGGAGACCTTAGGACTCGCCGTGCACCGATCTCGGGGAGGGAAACGAGGCGCGGGGCTGCGCCCTCCCGGCCCCGCGTCTCCCCGCGACCGCGGCCACGCACCTTCGTCGCCCTCTCCCAGCTGCTCGGCGATCTTGGAGTAGTCGGAGCCCCCCACCACGCCGATCTGCACCCTGCCCCGCAGCTCCTGCAGGAAGCGGTCCACCTCCGGTTCGATTTTCTGCGGGAGCGGGAGGACGGATGTCACGCAGCCCCGAGCCTCTCCTCCTCCCCCCCTCCGCCCGGCCCCGCTACCTGCCGAGCCGGCGTCAGCGTCCCGTCCACGTCGAAGAGGCACAGCACCCGGCCCCGCGCCGCCGCCATCCCGCAGCGTCTGCCGGAGCGCGGGGGCGGCCCCGGGGGCGGGACTGCACCGCGGCGCCATCGTGCGGCCGCCGCGCCGGGAGAGCCCGGCACCCGACGGCGGGCGGGGGGCAGCGAGGCAGCGCCGGGAGCGGCTCCGCCGCCTCGTTGGGCGGGGTGGGGGGCTCCTGTTCGGGAGCAGGCCGCCTAGGGAAGCGGCGGAGTCACCGTCGCTGGAGGTGTTCCGGAGCCGCGTGGATGTGGCACTGAGGGACACGGCCAGTGCGCGCGGGCTGGAGGTTGGCCTCTTCTCCAACAAACCCCCACCGTCTGACCTTCGTTTAGCTCATCCAGGCTGCATCGGCCCTCGGAGGAGAGATCTGAAGGTGTTGGTTGGTGCTCAGCTGACCGTGAGCCAGCACTGTGCCCATGTGGCCTATCAGCAATAGTGCAGCCAGCAGGAGCAGGAAGGTAACCATCCCGCCCAGCTCTGGTGAGGCCGCACCTCGAGTGCTGTGCTCAGTTCTGGGCCCCTCACTACCAGAAAGACACGGAGGCCCTGGAGTGTGTCCAGAGAAGGGACTGGAACACAAGAGTGATGGGGAGCAGCTGAATGAACTGGGGCATTTCAGTCTGGAGGAGGCTTATTGCCCTCCGTAGCAACCTGAAAGGAGGTTGTAGCGAGGTGAAGCTGGCTCCTTCTCCCAGGTAACAGTGATAGGGTGAGAGGCAATGGCCTCAATTTGTGCCAAGGGAGGTGGTGGGGTCACCATGCCTGCAGGTGTTCAAGAGCAGTAGATGTCACACTGAGGGATGTGGTCCAGATTACAGCACTCACAGGCTGACAGTTGGACTCAGTGATCTGGGCGGTCTTTCCAACCTCAATGGTTCTGTGACCCCAGTAAGATACTGCAGCGACTGCAGGAGTTCCCCAAACTTCAGTAAGCACATTGCCCAGCAGCAAAGGCAGTAGTCACTGCTGCCTTCCCAGGCAGAACATGGCAGATTACAGCTGGGAACAGTGTGAAGTAGATTACACAGGTTTACAGGGTAGGTGTGTGGACAGATGCATACAAACAAGACTTCTTTTTTATTTTATTTTTTATTTGTAATAGAAAAAAAAAAATCAAAACATCACTTTCTGTCTAAAGATGTTATTAATTAACATTCTTAAAATGGCATGGGGGAACCCCAGATAGACGCAACAGATCACGATGTGTGAGCAAAACGATTCTGCTCCCATTCAAGAGTGCAGCTGCCCTGCCCCTTTGTCAGTCAGCTGGCTGAGGTCCACCACCCCTTTACACTTACAGACACACCTCATTCTGGTTTGTATTTCTATGAGTACGCAGGGCTGGGAGGAATGGTTTATGCACAGATCTGCAAGTTACTCCTAACCATCTTTGGAGAAAATGAGTTTCCTAAGAGGCCTACAGGATACAAGGCCCGTTACCCAGTAAGATCAAATAAACAAGACCTCCTCCTACAGATCCTTTACACAAAACACAGAGTAGGTCCAGAGACAAGGATGCTGCCTGGGAGCACCAGCGCTGCTGCAAACAGAACACGTTTGAGAACTGTAACCCACCGATAGGCTCTGAAATAGGCAGGCAAGCAGAAAGCAGGCTTAGGACCTCTGGACACACTTACCATGAAACAGTGTGTGCAGAGACCAAGGTGCCTGCACCCCTCCTGCTGTGCGGCTGCACCTGAAGTGACAGACTGCTGCAGCAAACAGCCACAGCTGTGCTGCTGGGGGGTACCAAGGCAGCATACCCTGACGTTGTGCTGCACTGTATCAGCTTCGGTACATCTGACTGACCAGGGAAGGTGTCTAACGTGCTGCTGCATTTTGTGGTGTAGTCATGTCTGTAGGAGGATGAGAAAGCAATTATTCTTCACAAAATAGGCATCAGGAGAGTTCAGAGGCAATATACACAGACAGAGGAAAAACTAAGCAATAGCTTTTATGGCTTAGCAGAAAACAAACCTAACAGTTCTTCCACAGAAGCACCAGAAGGTGCTGTATGGTCAATGATTTACTACAGAATGCTTTCTGCAAACAGTATGTTTTGATGGGGAAAGACTGAAAGCTTTTGCATGGAGCCGTTGCATCTGTACTAACTGCGACAGCTGTTTCCTAGTCCAGTCCAAGTGAAACTCCAGGAGAAGTTGATGGCACGAGCAGAGATTGATGCAAAGAGAAAAAAAAACAAACACAACCACTAACAAAGACCATTCTGTGGTGCAAAAGGCCACCTGCACTGAGAGCAGCTACACATAACTGCAGTAAGGTCAGACAGGGCCCGATTTCCACTTTGTAGTGATTCCACGAGGTGCACAGCAACAGCATATTGGGCAGAGTGACACAACCACACTTTTCCTCCATTCCATCCCCACAAAAACATGAACCACCCTGGTCTGCTCTGACGGACAGCGTGAGAAATTCTGGATTGTATTATTCTGAGAGAAAGAGCTCAGCAGGGGAAGGACATCTCCATCAGGTATGCACTGAGTTTCCATCGCAGGAAGTTGGAGATCCAGCAGATACAGTCACAACAAAGCACTGGACAAAGGACTATACATTTGCATAGAGGCTTTTTTCAGTGGTATCTGAGACATTCTGACGCTGCTGTGTTCCTTCTTAAGTGTAATTGCTAGAGAATTGTTCAGGAAAATAGCATATATGTGTGCACAAGAAGAAATCAGTGGGCCTGTTCTTTCCTTCCTGTGGTCTTTTTCTGCTGTGACTAATTGCAAAGCTGTAAGAGTCTTAAATTGGAAGATGTGGCATTGACACAACTGAATACTGATCTAGGGATAGGGCTGCTTCTCCGTGCATCCCAATCAACGCTATTGTTCCACAGGAAAGCTAAATTTTGCTCTTCCTTGTTTTCTTTAAATTTAGGGAGACCTACCTACTGTTCCTCACGCAGCCCTCTCTGTGATGGATTTGGCTGCTTTAGAAAGAATAGGAATATAAAAAACAGCTGGAACTCCTACTGTGTCTGCAACAAAATCCTGGAGGCAGAACTGGCCTACGTCACGTTACCAACAGACTGCTGTGCTGTAACTCTCACCTAGTGAGAAAAGACAGTTCCTATGCAAAGGCAAACAGTTAACAAGGTTCTATCCATTGCTTCCATCACTCACGCTCACAAGATTTTGCTCTTTCCCACAGCACTTGGATCTCACGACGCTCAAGGTATTTTTCAGTTGCAGCCTCCCTCCTACTCGCAGTTAATCCCATCAAAAGTTTCAGCCTCCAAAGCGACACTGCCTGGTTCAGCTAGGCCACCTTTCCCACTGCCGTGCCATTGCAAATACTCCCATCAAATGAGTTCAGCTTTTCCCCCGAGCACTTAACACAACATTAATGAAATATGCATAACAGAGTACTGGGACACCTTTACTTCCTTGGCTACAAGTACTTCCCTTGCCTTCTCTTGCTGGAGACTTGCAAATACCCCCATAATGTTGACAGGGACAAGAGAAAGATGTGTGACTATGCAGGGGATGGCATGTAAAGGGGATGACCCCCTTTACTTCAAAATGTGTAATGGGCATGAATGCTCATGGAATGAATTCCCACTTCCCAGCAGAGGAATTACTTAGAAAGTATCAGCCTACTTCAGGCAAGACAGCCTTTATAAATTAGTATAATACTATTAGAAATTATGGCAATCTTTTTGGTGGCTTTCTCTTGCATGCACCCCGATAAATCCTCTCCCTAAGAAATTTTACAACCGGTCTTGTAATTTCCATAGAGTTAATTCTGATGGGAAATTATAAAATAGAAATCTGGTAGATTCGTGCTTAAAAAGGAAGAGGCCTGGTGAGGCTGGGCTCAGAAGGTCACTCCTGTTAGCTCTGTCCATTATTCCTGCTAAAGGTATTTCCTCCAGGTGGCTGGATCTGGTTGGTGTCCAGGAAGTGCTGTAAAGCTTGCCCAAAAGGTCTGAAGACAAAGAAATAAATGTTTTAAATAGTTTACTTGAACCATTTCATAACTTTTTAGCCTGTTCATCAACTTTCTTCTACAGTGTTGGTTTGATTCTAGACTATCTTTTCACTACAAGAGAAGTACATTTTCACCATAGACGGAATTTATTATTCCATAACTAAATAAAACCAGATTTAAGATTCTTAAAGGTAGCTCCGAGTCCTAACATGCCCACACTGATAATGTGGTAATAAAGTGTCTGAAACCGGCTTCAGTAACTCACACTACTTAAGCATGTGATTGAAATCCATGTTATGCAACCACTGTTCTCCATTAAGCATCACATCAATATTAAAGACTCTGCTAGAAGAACAGACTCTAGTCCCTTTGTAAGACAGTGGTTCAACACTCAGAATAATTTCTGTTGCAATCTGTAGCAGCTAGTTTGCCTTCAGGTACAACTCACTCTGTTACAGACTATATGACAAATCTTAAGAAATAAGAGCCCAGGGTGGAAGATGTGTCTCCTCAGTGATGTGGTATACCACTTACAAGACCTAAATAATGGGTTCAGATCATCCCACTGGGATCCCTGCTAGCTCAGAGCACAACAAAAATGGTTGAGCTGACCTACCTTTATCTCCACTCTTCCTACTCTTCTTTCTCACTCATTTCTATCTCTAAAACTGCATCATGAACTTTAAAATTATGTGTCAGTTTTGCCTGCAAAGAGGAAATCTCCAATGCAGTTATGGTGCTTAGAGTATTGGAAATGATCTTTGAGATGTTCTGGTTTCCCAAGACAAAGAAGAGGAAAAAAACAACAAGGAAAACCCACCAAGAAACATATTGGCATCACTTTCTGAAAGCTCCTTTTCCCTTCTTGTCACGTTAAATAGTTATTTCTGTGAAGTTCTCTCAAGTTAAAGACAGAATAACAGCTTTTCTTCTTCCTTCTCAGCAACAGCAGTACCAGCTAGTACCTGTTGTATAGCACTGTGTTAAAATAAACAGCATCCTCTCCCTAATCTCACCTGCTTTTCACAGCACAAACTGGTACTGCCGCCTCTGCCAAATATTTAAGCATTAGCATGAAGCAATACACTGCAGAGAGAAGCAGAATGCATACTCACGTGGCAAGAACTTCAGATGGAAGGTCAGTGATGTAGGAAGGGATTTTTCTTCCCGTCAGGAACTGTGCCACTTCGTTAGTGAAGGTGTTGCAGTTATGTTCAAAGAGGTTGTAAGACTCACCTCTGTGCCACAGGAAAGGGATTGAAATGAGACTCAGCAATAAATCTAACAAGCAGTAAAACTTAGATCACTACTGAGGAATATCTCCTTACATTTAACACTTTTCTCCCTCCCCCAGCAAAGATATCAACAGAGATATCAATTCACCTGCTAAGTTAATTGAATCGGGTGGAAAATGACATCTCTCTGCTTCACTGATTCTACACAATGGTTTTCTGAAGGTTAAGTAAGGTCAGGTTTCTTCATGTAAAACCACAGAAGGAATAAAGAGAAATCACAGTAATTACTGACACTGAAATTCATTCAGAATACCAAACGCTACCATTTTGTGTTGTGAGAAGTAGACAAGATGTTTTAGCAGTCAAGACTTTGCTCTTACTCATCTGAAAGTTGGCAGCTTTACTATGCCTCACCTATGTCTCACAGAGCATTATTTTCTGAGATCTTCCACGCAGTGCCTGCATTTTCCCTGGTGACCCCCTCAAAGAGATTTCAGGCATTATTCCATTTTACAAAAAAGTGAGAAAAACTTCCTGGCAGAATGCTTTCCCAGCCTAGCTCACGGCTGGCACGCCACAGAGCTGTCTGCCTGTTTATCAGTTCCAGTCTCAATCTCTGGAGAGCACTAAGTAACACAACAGGCAGACAAAGCTTTGTGAATAGGACTACGTTTGCAATACCTTCCTCATTTCTGCACCCTTCTCCTTAAAAGCCTTTTCTTGGCACTCAGCTCACATAGTAACAGCTGCTGCTTACCGGAACATAGACTCCTCCAAGGAGGAAAGGTATTCCAGAAAGATTTCTTCTGTAACTTCAGTGTTCCCCAAATCAACAATGAAGTCTGGGGGGCCAAGAAGCGTCTCTCCCTGCAGGAATTAACATCCAGAAGACTATTCAAATCATCAGACTGAATCATTTTTGGCTCCACTGAATTGAGCTCTCGCAGGCACAGAATGAGAAACTTCTAGTGTGTTTATCAAGGACAGGGCCCCACTGGTCCTCCCCATTCCCCACTGAGAGACAGAGGGGCAACGTGCTGAAAGCTCTAAGCTCTGACAAAATTTTGCTTTAGAAGAACAACCCATCAGTTTTACCTCTCCAAGATCAGGAAGGATTGTTGAAGCATCATGGATTTTTAAGTTAACCTTGAAAAGGATGCTTTGAGTTGCCAAGCCTTCAAGCCTTCAAAATCAGACAAAGCATCACAGACAAAGCAGCTGCAGAATGAGTCTGTCTATCCAGGACACCATCAGTGGAAGTAACCTTCCAGTCTGTATTTGGCTGAGCTTGAACCCACTGCCCACAGGAAGCAGCCACATCTGGCTGAACTCTGAGTTCTCTTCACTTACTGCTTTTCTAAAGGACACAAACAAATCTGATGATGTAATTCTACCACAAAGTTATCAGAAAAGTATGTTTAACTTACAGGTGCACAGCTGGAGATTCCACTAGCACCATAGTAGAACTCATCCTTATGGACTATTATGGAGGTGTGCCTGCCACAGAGAATAGGAACAACAGGTAAGATAAAGGAGATATTTAACCTAGCACACAAAATCAACAGTAAATTCATGCAGTCAAGGACATCGTGAAGTAAATAACCTAAAAAGTCAATGTGCTTCTGTGACTAGGAACAGCACCTGCTGGGACACGAATTGAAACGAAAGCAATAATTATCAAGCCTACTGTAACACATAGGTGGTTGGGAAAGAACAGGCCTAGCTAGGTGCCCAAGCACAACACAACGACAGGGACTTCCACACCAGCACCAGATCTCCAGCAGCCTTTCTGCTGAAGGGCTGAGGGTGAAACTGCAGTGACAGTAGCTCTGTCTCTCATTTCGATTCTAGAGGTTTAACCAGCACCTGACAGTATGAAAACTTACTTGCAGTCTCTACTCAAGAACAGAAAGTGCACTGGTCCCTCTTCAGCACCAAAGCATTCTTAAGATCCAAAGCATATAAGATCTTGTATTGATAATGATAATGCTTCCTACACCACTCATTACACAGTTCAAATCTAATCACTTACCAGATGCCATCCAGCTGTTTCCCTGCATGCAGAAAAAAAGAAGATAGTTATTAGTAATGTATTTTCCAGCTTTCAGCCCACTTTCTGTCAGTCACAGAGGACCTTTGCCTATTATTCCACCACGACAGCAAGCCCAAACATAAGATTTTCACCCCAGAGCTGCTTCTACAGCAACAGGACGTCTTTCTTTCAAATAAACTCCTTTGTCAACACCAGTGCCTGACTCCTCTCCTCCTGCACAAAGATCTGTCCATGCCATCCTATCCTGCCAATGCTCAGCTTCCTTGGTCTTTTGTCTACAGAGAAAATAAACCTTTTCAGAAGGGTTGAGAGTTCTGTGAAAATAGTCTCTGCAATCACCCATCCCATGGCTTTCCTTACCTCTTAATAAACAAGAGCTAAAGCCTCAGAGAAATGTAGTTTCACAATTTATACAAGTTACAAAATTAAACTGTCTGTTTTGTAGAACACAGCAGCAGTGTTTCAGGCACTGCTAAAATGGTAGCATGATTCTGCCTTAGAGAAAGTCCCTTCTGAAATGTTTTTTTAGTTCCCTGATGCATCTTTTCTAAGTGGGAAATGCAAACCCCTCCTCATTAACGGTAGGATCTCAAGATGAAACCACTCTTCTAAGAATGACCAGCTGCTACTGCTCCAGGCTCGATCATCTCTCAGAACCCAAGAGCTTGGTTCCTGGTACACTATCCCATTGTAAATTTCCATGCAGCAACAGCATGATATGTCATTGTTTCACTTTTAAATGACAGAAGGTGATTTGATCACCTGCTAAAGTCATCTGCAGATGCTTATGTGCACAAGGAACCAAAATATTGCAGGGCTGAGGTCGATGTTGGGAGCATGAGGATACAACAGCCTTTGGAGCAGTAACTATGCCATCTCCTGGCTTTAAGTCAAGATTTGGCTGCATCCCTCACCACACTGTCAACTTAGGTGTCTCTCGGAACTACACCATCACTTATTGTGATTGCATTCCCACAGCTTATGCTGCTGAGAAGTGCATTGTGGCTACAGGAATCAGATGCTTATAATAACAATTAGCTATCCCACTGCCCCTGTTCCTTGCCCTGCAGGAAGCCATTCCTTGTCTGTCCTTACTCATCTCAGTGGCCACAGGAGGCAGAGGCACTCTCCTGCTCCTCTGTCAGGGTTGCTGTGGTCTGCAAATCCCAGCAATGAACACTTCCAACAGCTGCAATTCTCCACAAGTTCTTCCTCTCCGGTAATAAGCAAGAAAAATCTTTATTACCATCAGAACTGGCTGAAACAGAGGGTTATCCTCTAGGAGTTTCAAGAAAGGGATGCTTGTGCATCCATGTAAGACAAAGCCACTGCTATAATCTTCTCACTTATATCTGAAGCAAAACAGGTACAGAAATAGTTACCTGTTTCAGATGAGGGTCACATGCAAGAGGAGGCAGGAAAAAGGCTGCTGTGACAATAGAGACATCAGTCAAAGTGAGCATACCCAGTTCTGAAGTGGGTGGGTTGATCTGTCACTGCCATGGATCACAGCCAGGCAACAAGCAAGTCATCCACCATTAACCTGCTGCAGAAAAACGTGGGTATGGAGCCAGCTGAAGGCCAAAAGACAACAGCAGCAATGAGAGAAATGGTGCAGTGTGTTGCAACATCTCAGAAGGATTTGCTGCTTCTTTAGCATCCCACCTGGCTAAGCTCAATTCTCCAGCTTTTGCCCCACACCATCCCTGTGACTGCTTTCACCTCGTGCTCTGAAGCTGCCAGAAAGCAGCCATACCACCACTGGCTCACATCAACACCACAGCAACATAAGCAGGGCAGGGTACACAGCACGGCTCTGAGCTGAGCAGCTGGCCTAGGTCAGGCCCTACTGTGGCCCTGCCTAGTTTGTGCTCTGTTAATAAGTAATTACATAATTGTTCACAATAAATCACTGTTTTCCACTAAACATCTGATCTTCACCCTCCGGGGCAGAGAAACAAGCTGTTTCAAAGGCAGCACAAACCAGTACTGTATACATGCTTTTGTATGCTAAATGGAGAAAGAATAACTTAATATTTACTTTACGCACACGCTTGCAGCAAACAATAATGGAAGGCTTTCTACAGAGCTGGCAGCTTGCACTGGGCTTCCACGTGCAGGTGAAAGTCCTGGCTGATGCTGTCACTGGTGCTGCCTAGAGCCACCTGACGGGCACAGAGAAAAAGGAGCATTATCCCAGAGACACTCAGAATTCAACTGCATGAGGCCCTGAGAAATCTGTTTTCAATGCATCTACTCTGGACAGGTCCTCTAGAGATCCCTCTCCACCACTGCGCTCCTCTGATCACACAAGGAGAAACAGAGGATTCAGGGAAGGAACTTGGAAGCAGGCTGCACTGCAGCGCTGGAGGCTCCTCTCTGGCTGTTACACACCACTCCGTGGTCAACAATAGGCAGAAACATCAGGACAACAGCAGAACAGCTCTTGGCAGCTCTGCCTGAGGCTGTTCTGTGAGGTCAGCCTGTGCCAAGGACTGCTTTGCTGCTCTGAATGGACCTGCTGTCTTCCTGTTTGTGCGTGGCTGCTGTAGGACACTAATCGGGATGGCAGTGTGGAGAACACGTGCCAGATGTGCAGTGCAGCATCCATGGCAGCTGTGCAGTCCCTTCCTGCCACTAACAGCCTGTGCTTGGCCAGATGCTGACATAGATGCACAGTCCCACACCTACGAAACCTGTTGTTACTAAATATACCTGCATCTCCCAGAGACCAAGAACTGTCAGCATGCTGCTGCAGCTTTCCACGCTGCGCTGCTGACTGTGGTCACCTCAACTCCAAACCAAGAGACAGAGGAATCAAAGGCCATCAGCTGCTGAGGAAATTGAGTAACTCCCTCTTCTTGTCACTCAGCAAGAATCCCAATAACATTAGTGCACTGCATCATGAGAGAGGTTCTGCACAGATCTCCATCAACACCATCACCCTCCTCCTGAAGCTTTGCCTCTGCTTGGTGATCCTGCTGTACACTCTTTTCTCAAACGCGGACCTTGCACAGACCAGGCAACAGCTCACAGTCACTCCTAAGAAATGGAAGCAATCAAGGACAGCCTGTATAATGAGTTATGCCTCACGCACCACCAGACATCGTCCATGATGTAAAAATACATTGCTCACAGTCTCTGGAGGTGCGATACACACCTACTGCCCAGCCAGGTAAAACAAGAGAACTGCAAGCTGCTTAGAGAGTTTCAATATATCAGTGGACCTCTACCTGTTGAGCAGGAAAAGGCGTTGCAAATTTAGATGTAGGCACTTAATCACACAACAATTAGCGCACCTGGTCAAGTTACCAGGTATCGGTTGTCTGGCAGTAGCTGTCTGTGTGTAAGCTCAGCCAGCAGTAAGCGTGAGGAAACTTGGTTTGATTTCATCTGCTGCCATTACAAGCTAATGCAAGTCACATTACTTTGGTCATGGACTAAGTACACAGGTATGAAAATTGCTGTGTTATAGCTGTGTTACAATGAGAGCTCACTGAGCTTCAGAAACCTGATCAATACGTGAACTCAAGCCTTAACCCCCACCCTCCTTCCCCCCCTTGCTCAGGCACTCTTATGGATCTTTTCTGAAGAGATTCAGCAGAACTCAGAAGGAGATGTCAATTATGCAAAGAGCTGCTTGCTTAAGCATCCCAAATCATTTGAATGACACAAGTATAATCTGCTAACTAAACACATTTTTCTGTTGTTTCACCCCCCTCCCAACATTCACAGCTTTCTTACATACTTAAGCACCAGAGAAATAAGATAAAAATGCAACACAAAATGCATTAAGCAATTCCAGGAATTGCTTAGTTACAGGAACAGGGAGAGCGAAGAGGTCGGATTTGTTTCTTGTGCTACTGATTTAGGAGATGACACTTGCGAGGATAAGATAGCATTACGAAAGAATACAAATCTGAACCATTTTAGAATACAATCAAGCCAGATTACGTCCATGCTTGGGATCATCTGGAAGGCCAAGCAAGAAGATTAGTTGCTTGCCAAACTATTTTACTGGCAGAGTTGATTTGTTAACATGACCCATGCGATGCAGCACAGTCCTGTGCATTTTAAGCATCAAGTGAACACAGAGTCTCCATATTAATCCCAATTATTAGACTGAAGGCCAGAAAAGCTGAGACATGAAGGAACTGTATAAAGAGATGGGTTCTTAGGTTATCTAATTTAGAGCTTGTTATCCATACTTCAGTGCAAGAATACTAGCCCCCAAGCTGTGAAAAAATAATATCCTGTAAGTCCAGTATTTATTTTATATATATATATATATTTTAAAATTTCTATGCTCGTAGGCCCCACAAGACAGAAAAATAGTGTTTCCTATCAAAGCATGACTGGTTTTGCATATCGTTGAGACTAGACTGCAGGAAGGAAATGTACCTGATTTTCATGAAACCCCTAGCAAGTGCTCTGGAACAAAGCTGAAACGGAAGTCTAATTACAATCTAGTTGACATTAATTATTATCAGATCATGTAGATGGACAGACAGACACAGTCTGAATGAAGGAGAAGAATACTACTTGTAAAGAAAGCAGAGCAACAGCACACAGAACGTGCCAGATGTGATATCAAAGCCAAGTGAATTCAGTGTTGGGTCATTTATAATTCAAAATAGAAATATTCACCAAAAAGATGGAGGAAATGCACAGAAAAGTAACAGGAACCAAAGGAGCCTAGGTAAAATGAATAAATTTGCCAAGAAAAGTGAAGATGTACCCAAAAGGCACGACCAGGTCACTCAAAGCCCATGATGGGCAACGTCATATAGTTCTATTACTCATGTTCATTCAGCCACAATGTGGAAAACTGATCCTGAAAGAGTCAGGATAACTTTTAACAGAGAGTTGACCCCGGAATGCTGCACTAACAGAACACAGAGTAACAGTGAATCCAATTAGCACAGCTGAAGACTTGGTGTGGTGATGCTCTCACAACAGTCAGCTTCATGAGGAGCGATTCAATCACCCCAGCATGAGTATTTCAATACAGGCAGTGTAACAGAACTAAAAGCAAAAAATAAACTCTTCGAACTTAGCATCCTTGGAAAGAACTCTGCAAGGGAAGATGACAAGTATTTAGCACTAGGTCATCCAATAAACGCTTTTGATTCCCATGTCTTCCCAAGATGAGGTACAGCTTATGAACATCACTGACAGGTGAAGAAAAAAAAAAGAAAGAAAAGGAAAGAAACCACGGACCATCTGAAAGTTAAAGTAGCAGCAGCTTTTGTTATTGCTTAAGCAAAGCAAAAAAAAAATAGTAGTTGGGTGCACAAGACAAACCCATCATTCTCTCTCTGGGAGGTTCCTAAAAATAATCTGGAGGTCTGCCTGTGTGAAAAGGCACAGAAGGGAGGGGAACCAAAAAAAAAAAAAAAGACATACACTATTGTTTGTGTCATAGATAATCCAGTCACCAGATCCACGTAACCCCAAGGGCCATGCACTCTGCCTTGTCACTGTGAGAAGGCAAGCCATGCTGGCCCTGTTCCACCCATAGGCCTCAAGCTCCTGGGCATGACCAGCATGCAACACTTCCCACACTGATGCAGATTTTTAAGCTTTCCTTTTCATGACTTGACTCTGACACTTTTAGCACTGAGCTGTCACAAACTCGAAGTTACAAACGTAAAGCTGTTCGGACAGCATAAAAAACACCAACAAGGAAGTCACGTGCTGTTCGCTTGCGTGTAGAAATCCACAAAGCTGCCAGACCCAGAGACTGGGAGAACTACAAAACCATCACAGTAAAATTTATAGGAAGATTTGAGCAACGACACTGACAAGTGATTTCTGTACAAGTCTATGCTTGGACCAACGCTCTGAAAACAGAGACTGGTTGCTCAAACAACTAAATCAGGAAGATGTACACATATTTAATGCTCTTAGCCCAGGAAAAAGCTAACTAACTGAACATTGCTTCCCTGAAGAAGCGCCTGGGCAGCCATAGGGGCCAATTTCTAGGAGGTGCTGTGTGGAGCCAGGAGCTGGACACGATGATCCTGATGTGTCCCTTCTCCCAGCTTGGGATATCCTAAGACTCTTGGACTTGCGGACCGGGTTTGGTGCTGTCTCCCAGCACCCACACACCGTGCCACACCACCCACCCCTCAGCTCTGCGAGCTGCCACGTGCAAAGCCCCACGCCAAGGGCCGTCACCGTGAGCGGGACAGAAGGCAGCAGACGGATGAGCCGAGTGAACCACGGCCACTGGAGCCGCGCTGGGACTCCTCGCCGCATAACCGCGGCCTGACGGAGGCCGCCACCGACGCGGAGCTGCGACCGCTCCGGCCGCCCTTCCACCCCAGGCTGCCCGGATCCGGGCCTGGTTGGGGAGCGCAGCCCATCCGCCGGCCCCGCCCCGGGCCCCGCTCGGCGCTTACCCAGCATGACGGGGCTGAGGCGGCGGGCCATGCCCTTAGACAGGTCGTACACGTACAGCTTCACGGGGTGCAGCGCCAGCGGCTCCTCCATGGGGACGCGAGGCCGCCCGCCGGAGGCGGAGGGGAAGGAGCAGGGGAAGGAGAGCGGCACCGAGCAGCGATCCGGAGCCGGCGGTACGGGCGGAGGGCGCGACGCCGCCTGTGCGCATGCGCGGCACTCAACCACCGACGGCCGCCCCGCCCCCTCGCCGTGCCGTTACGCGGCGCCGCGGTCTCGGCCGGGGCGGGGAAGGGGGCGGGGAAAGAGGGGAGTGGGCGGGACTTTTAGGAACGTCCCTCCGTCATTGGCTGAGGCTTGGCGCTTCTTCCGGAGTCAGCCGCGGGGAGGGCGGGGAGCTCCCCTCTGTTTTCCTTCCCGCAACCAATCCTCGTCGAGATAGGGCGCGGCTTCCCCTGGGGGGCGGGGAGAGGAGCTCTTCCTGTCTTGTCATTGGCCAAAGTGGCGGAGGGAGGCGGGGTTTAAGGTGAGTGACAGGCCGCGGCTAGAGGCTCGTGGCGACGGAGGTGTTTGAGGGCGCGCTGCACGGCGGCTCCCTCGGTACGGCCATGGCCGACTGGGTGTCCTACTACCGTGGCGACGGGCCGGATGAGGAGGAGGACGGCGAGCGGCAGGAGGAGGAGGGACCGGAGGCTGTCGGTAAGACATCTTCCCCTCGGCCGAGGGCAGCTCGGGGCCGCGGTCCCTTAGCGGCGGCCCGGCCGTTCATGCGGTCGCCTTTCCACCTCTCCGCAGCGGACTACAGGTTCTCGGGGCGGGACAGCTTGATCTTCTTGGTCGATGCCTCCAAGGCCATGTTCGAGCCCTACGAGGATGAGGAGGCGGCCTCTCCCTTTGACATGACCATGCAGGTGAGGAGCACAGGGCGGTTGTGGCCCTCGAAGGCTGCAGTGTCCGCACGCGTGGGCTGCTGATTGCTGAAGGTGGCGTTTTGTACTGTTACTGTGACGCTTTTTCTGCATGTTTTGATCTGTGTGGATTCTTTTCAGTGCATCCGGAATGTATACACCAGCAAAATCATTAGTAGTGACAAGGACCTGTTAAGTGTTGTGTTCTACGGCACGGAGAACAACAAGAACTCTGCAGACTTCAAGCACGTCTATGTTCTTCAGGAGCTGGACAATCCAGGTAGGGGAGTAAAGGGGTATGAAGATTGGTGTGAGGAAATCCATCTGGTGTTGCTAGTAGCTGGCCTTTCTGGAAGCAGCTGCTAAGTAAATGGAAAAGTTCTTGTTTCTGAGATGTGTTCTGGGAGGATGGAAAGCTGCGCTAAGGAAAGGGACCTGGGGATGTTAGCTTACAGCCAGCTGAACGTGAGCCAGCAGTGTGCCCAGGTGGCCAAGAAGGCCAATGGTATCCTGGCTTGTATCAGCAGCAGTGCAGCCAGCAGGATCAGGGAGATGTCTGTCTCTCTGCACTCAATACTGGAGATGCTGCACCTCCAGTGCTGTGTTCAGTTCTGGGCCTCACTGAAGAAAGGCACTGAACACCATTCAGGGTGTTCTTTCTCTTATTTTCATAATAAATTCTTGACATCTGCTCTTTCATTTTGTTAGGATTACACAGCATGCACTTGTTAACAGGAGTGCCAGTTGATAAATTGGAGAAGATACTGGGAGGAGTGCAGTGAAGGCATGCTGGGGGCTACAAATTCTCTGACAGCACAGAGTCTTGCAGGGGAACTCTGTCAACTAGCTTTTAATAGCTGTCTGTATCTCTGGGGAGGTTTCATTTCATTTTCAACTAGAAGTTGCAAGTTAGTATTCTTGCTCCCGTGCTTTAGTAACGCCTGGATTTTTCTGCAAGAACTGTGCTTTGTCCTAGTTTCAGAACTAATTACAAGTGTTACCTGACGAGACCGCCCTAGGTTCTTCTTCCTTCTTTTTTCTTTTTCCCTGGGTTAGAAGTAGTAGCTTTGTCTTGCTGATAAAAGTAGCTAAGGTGAAAAGGTTGATTTTGTGAAAAAGGAAGTATATTTAATGCCACTGAAGAGCTGTGTGCTTTGGAGAAGGGAGACATATAGTTAGTTATTACATAGTTATTATGGAAATTAATGCTATTAATTAAATTAAAGGTGAGCATTAAAATAAAACAGTAGATGGGCAAAAAAGACATTTTCAGGTACACTTTCAAGATCGAATTTGAGCGAAGGATGAAAGAAGAAGCTCTGCAGAATGCTGCAGTTGAAAAAAGAAAGCTTGTCTTTTTTTCTACAGTTGTAGAAGACAGTGTGAATTACTTTTAGGTAGTTGGGAGAGGGAGTCATACTTGGTCTGGAGTAATTACTGGGAGTTTCAAAAGACCATTGGCATCTGCCCTGAATATTGCTGAGGTCCTTGTGGTGATCTATGGTTTGAATCCAACCTCTGGAATGATGCTATCGGGTGCAGAGCAAGGGAGTGGGAGGAATTCTCTACTTTCCCAATGTGCCATGGTGATGCAGATTGTATTTTTGCCTTGTCTCCTTTGCATTCTCTTGGCCCTTGCAGGTGCTTTCAACTGGTAACCAGCTTACAGTGTTGAAAACGTTAGGGTATCTCAAACAGTTTTGTCAGACAGGAGGTGGGAAAGGCACCACTACAGAGCTTCTAAAGGATGTTAGTCAGATATCAGCTGCAGGAAATTCTCTGTTCTTTAGAAGAAAGAGTTTGCAACACTTCTTTCAGAATTTCTGCTGTTTGCAAATGCTGTTGTTTCACATAGGTGCAAAGCGTATTCTAGAGCTCGACCAGTACAGAGGAGATGAAGGACAAGCACTTTTCCGTGAGACCTTTGGCCACAATGCTGACTATTCACTGGGTGAAGCGCTCTGGGCCTGCTCTAATCTCTTCAGTGATGTCCGAGTCCGACTGAGCCACAAAAGGATCATGCTTTTCACCAATGAGGATAACCCTCATGCCAATGATAGTGCTAAAGCCAAGCTGGCCAGGACCAGAGCTGGTGATCTGAGAGACACAGGTGTGTATTCTCCCCTTTAACTTCAGCTTCTAATCTCAGGCAGCATAAAGATGATGTGTCCTTGCAGCAGATATGAAAAGCATTGTGAGATTGTGCTGGAAAAAGAATGTAAAGCCATCAGAACTGGGGAAACTTTCTGATGCTTTCTGTGAGGGCTGACTTAAAAAATAATGCCTCCTATTATGTCGACCCATGTTATCAGGTGGATGTTGATGGTCTTAGAGGCTGAAGCTTCCCACAGATACTCTGTGACGTTTTGTTGCTGTGTGACAGGTGGCAGTGATCATCATAGCAGCTGTGAAACAGTGGATCGTCTGTGCTGGTGCAGTTTTTTACTTGTGTGGCATGCAGGCTTTTGTTGGTCATGGGCAAAAGTGCATAGCTTATGGTGGTGATTGTTGAAAAACAGAGTTTTGTAGCTGAGAATTTACTCATATATATGTGTATATTTATGTATGTGTTTATATATTATACTCCTTGTTGTAGTTTCCATGGAAGTAAATAGGAGGCATTACTTTTGGAGCGACCTATGTACATTTGGAAACCAGTTATCCAACCTGGTATCCACGAACGATCACGTGTTTCCTAGGGCCACTCTATTTTCATACCATGAATCAAAACCAGATAAGCCCATGGAAAATGAACTCTATTTCGTTGTTCTGCCATTTTTTGGGAAGGGAACAATAACAGTAGGAAGGGAAATACAGCACCAAGTCAATCCAAAAGGAAGATCACCTTAATGATTGCATTTTGAATTAGCTGAAGAGCAGCAACCTGAGCTCAGAGACTGGAGAGCAAATGTATTGTTAGTTCAGCCATGCAGCTGAGAGAGCCATTGCTTTTTGAGTTCAGTGTAAAGCTGTGAGGCATCCGTAATTCATTAGGCCTTAAAACTGGGAAAAGGGGGTTGATGAACTCGTTACTTCTCTCTCTGCCTTTCCTCATAAGGGAGGGGTTCCATGCCCTTTATCATCTTTGTAGACCTCTGTTGGACTCTTTTATGTGAAGAGTTGCCCAGATTCTTAATCAGAGAGGGAGCATTTTCCACGCTGTGTTGTTTTGACTGAAGCTGAAGAAAGTTTTATGCCTTTTTCTCTAGAAACATTCCCATCTGGTGCAGATGTGGCAATTTGGAGCTTAGTTTTGATCAGGCAGAGAAATTTGAGGAACGTGCCAATGTAAGAAAAAAGCAGATTGTGATCCTCCTCCTGTCTTTTACTTTGTTTCTAGGTATTATCTTGGACCTGATGCACTTGAAGAAGCTGGGAGGGTTTGATATCTCTTTGTTCTACAGGGACATCATAAACATAGCAGAGGATGAGGACCTTGGGATCCAGCCTGATGAGTCAGGGAAACTGGAGCATCTCATGAAGAAAGTACGAGCAAAGGAGACGAGGAAACGAGCTTTAGTCAGGTTTGTACCTAGTTATTGTAGTGCCATTCAGTGGAGGCAACTGGATGTTAGTTTTAGACTGCATCTCAGCTCCTTCTTCTGGAATAATTGGCATCAGTGCTTGAATTTTTCAGTATTAATTCCTCAGTTCAAGTTGGTGTTTCTACCTTAGCTTCTAAGGATATTTGGCCTCAGTGGGTGACAAGTTGAGGGTGAAGACAGACCTCTTATTTTGCACTGTGCCAGAAATTATTATGAAAAATGACACCATTGCCAAAGTAAAATACCTGTGTAGAAGTCTGCAGTGTACGGTGTAAAATGTTCAGTTTCAAGTACAATCTGATTGACACGAGGCTTTGCTTACTAGTGTTAACTTAGAAAAAGTTGATCTCGGTGTGACTGGAAGATACTGAAGCCTATTTCTTAATAGATACGTGTGGCCAGTATGTCTGTGAGCACTGTATGGATTCACACAGCCTTGATATTTCTGATCTCCTAACTGAAAGATTAGAAGTGCTTACAGAGAGATTAAAGGGATCTTGAAAAAGCGGATAGAAAGTATTTTTGGAACCACCTACTTCGTAACAGTTGTTTTTTTTACCAGTTGAGTTCTTGACAGATTAATGTGGGTGCACAGTAAATGAATAACCTTTGCAGCCTGATGTTTTTTAATATATATCAAAAAAAAAATCCAACTTGAGCTGTTGTCACTGGCATTGTCCTGTTTACGACTTCATTTTCCTCTTCTGAGAATGTTTTCTAATACCCGAGGAGGAAGAATCCTGTACCAGTGATATCTTTGAGATGAGAGCAAATAACACTCACTGTAACTTACTGTCCTGCACTCAGGACTTGAAGACTACCTCCAATTTTAAACTTCTGAGTTTTTCTCAAACTTTGGGTATTTTATCACGCTATTGTTTGTTTTGATGGTATTCTTTTGGGGAATTTTACTGTCTGCTGGGGCAGTTGTGTGAATTCAGAGGTCACGTTGCATTAAGCACAAGTGAGATGCCCAACCATGAACTTGTCCCGTGCTCTGTCTGAGTGTATCTGCCATTCCAAGTGAAAGATGTGGAAGAAATACGTTAAATTAACTGTGCTTAAATATTCTTTATGACCAGAAATGAAGTAATTCCAAGAATGTCTACAGGCAAGTGAAATTACGAAGCAAGTAATGTGTTCCAGTTACACCTGTGAATTTTGGGAGGGGAAGAGAAAGGATGTTGTAGAAAAAAATTATCTGGGAATATGACTTTTTTTTTTTTTTGTTTAATTTGCAGGAGTGATCCTTTGGAGTCTCAAAACTGTATTCTGCTTTTTTACACAGGTTGCATCTGTATTTGAACAAAGATCTGTCTTTCTCTGTTGGTGTTTACAACCTTATTCAAAAAGCTTATAAGCCATATCCAGTGAAACTTTATCGGGAAACTAATGAACCTGTTAAAACAAAAACAAGGGTGTTTAATGGAAAAACAGGCAGCTTGCTTCTGCCGAGTGATACAAAACGGGCCCAGGTATTGTACTGATTGTGCACTTTCTCGCTCTGTGACTTTTGGGGTGGTGGTGGTGGGGAGGTGCTCAGCCTTTGTGCTTTTGTTTGTATTTCACTTTCAAGATGAGACAGGGAAGCGTTTACATCTTGTATGCTCCTGGGTTTAGTGCAGTTACTTTGTAAGCTGTGCCGAGAGAGTGGGTTGTTTCTCTGGCATGATGCTCAAGGAAAAGCGTATCTGCTTGTGGTAGCATGTGCAGGAACACGTGTCATTGCTTTCTGTAAGGCAGAGCTGGGTTCTCAGAGCCATGTATGGCCTTGTACTGCACTCCTGGTACTATCTCTTAAGTCACTGGGAACAAATTTTGACCATTTTATTAAACATGAGAATGTAAATCAGAGGGGGGTTTCTCTTTTTCAAGGGAAAAAAAGCACAGTAGCTTTATCCTTTATATTTTATTCCTTACTTTGTCTTCCTGCTTAATAGCTTGTTGACTTAGATTGAATGTTTTTTCCTCTTTGCTCAGGTGCAGCCTTACTTCAGAACAGAATAGGTAGTTGCTAGGTTTATTGTCACAAGTTCACTTTGTATTTCCTTCCGTGCCAAAGGCTCATGAAGTTGCTCTCTAAGATTGTTATTTTTATTTATACTGAACAGTAACTTTTTGAAATAAAGTGCAGAAGATGAGCAGAGAGCTGAGCAGTAAGACCTAACATATCTATCTAACTTTTGCAGGTTGACTGTAATATGTTTTCATTTTTATGACATGTGAATGATGCTTCAGAAGCGTTGCTTTTTGGTCTGTTTCTGCCAGGAATTAGTAGCTGATGTGCATCTACTAAAGCAAGTTTAGAGCCATGGGTTGGACAGGATCTCTGGAAGTATCTGGTTCAACTCAGTGCAGCGTAAGACTCACAGAACTGCATCAGGTTGTTCAGGGCTCATTTGGACCAGATCTGAGTAACTGCAGGGAAGAGATGTGATAGTCTCTCTGTGCCAGGGCTTAACCACTGGCTTGGGAAATTACCTTTTCTAATGTTCAGCCCTAATTTCCCTTGGGACAGTGGTTACAGACTGTGACCAACAATTTAAGTGTGCCCTGATGGGGAGAATTCTCTGTCTTGTCTGTAATCCTCTTTCCAATAGTGAAAAACAGCAATTGCCTCTTCTTCTTTACCTGTCTTGTTCAGCTTTTCTTCTGCTAGTATCAGTACTATCTGTTCTTCTCTGTCTCCTAATTTAGACATATGGAAACCGCCAGATTGTGATGGAAAAAGAGGAAACTGAAGAAGTAAAACGGTTTGATTCTCCAGGCTTGTTTCTGATTGGCTTCAAACCCCTTTCAGTGCTAAAACAGCATCACCACATCAGGCCCTCCCAGTTCATGTACCCTGAGGAGTCTCTAGTAACTGGTAAGCAGAGGTGGCAAGAGAAGATTCAGACTTTGCATTGGGGTAACCAGCAATTTAGACATATGAAGCTCATACAAGAGGGATGCTTTGGCAATACCTCTTCTCACTTTTCAACCTTACTTCATTTCTCAGGTGTTAGTGATTTCAATTCTTTGCCCAGATCTCACACACTTCTGGTCAGGAGAGATAATGGTATTGTAAAGATCTCCACCTTCCAACAGTTTTTTGTTTGTTTGTTTGTTTGTTTTTTAACCTCTGAAATAGTGCAAGTATTGCAAAGAAGTCACAGTATTGAATCTGTAATGTCTGGGGTTACATTCTGGATAAATCTGTCAGTCTGACCAGTGCAGCCTTTACTTTGCAGGGAGTACAACTCTGTTTAATGCCTTACTGATAAAGTGCTTGGAGAAAGAGGTGATGGCACTGTGCAGATACATCGCCCGCCGGAACACTCCCCCTCGCTTTGTGGCTCTGGTTCCTCAGGAGGAAGAGGTGGATGAACAGAAAGTGCAAATAGCCCCTCCAGGTATGGGAAGAGATGTTGCCTGTTCCTGTTCTGTTGGGTGCAGTCAGCATCACAGCTTCCTGTGCTGTGTTCAGTACTGTCACCTTGCAGGTGCGGGGAGGTATTACTGATTGCAGCTGCATAGAGCAAAACAGCAAGCTGTTCTGGGGAGTCATCAGACCTATCTGACAATCCTGCTTTTTCTCCTAAATTCTGATTTTGAGGCCATGATTCTGCATAACTGTTCTCTTGCTCTCTCTGTCCTGCGTAGGTTTCCACATCATTTTCCTTCCGTATGCAGATGATAAACGGAATGTTGATTTTACAGAAAAGGTACCAGCCAATCGAGAGCAGGTGGACAAAATGAAGGAGATCATTCAAAAACTCCGCTTCAAATACAGGTGTGTGGAGATAAACAGCGCGTGGGGTACACGTGGGGAAGAACACACAACACTGTTGCTTTCTCTACTGCATACGTTTTTCAGCTGTGCTGTTCACAAGATGAGATTTTGATGCCTGTATAGACTAAATAGCTCTAATTGGGATGTTGCTTCATTGCTACTAATGTAATAGGCTGTGGCATTCTTCAGTGGCTCTTCAATAAATGTCCTAGGAAGCCATAGTTACAAATATATTGACTGTAAAACAGTCAGCAGCTTAATGATCCATACCCAGCAACCAAGCTGGGCACCTTGAAGGTTGTGGCTGCAGTAGGTGTAAGACTTTGAACTGGTCTTTAGGTTAGCTCTGGATTTTGTTTCATGATATGGTCAAACATCATTGTGTGAGTGTGGTTGCTCTTTTTAAATATCAGGGATGTGTCAATTATAAACTAAGATAACTTAGCAAGCCTTACTCCTCCATTTCATAATGCAGTGTCTTACATATAGAAACTACACAAGTTTTTACTCAAAGACTCAAAATATGCCTCAGGTGTGGGAAAGCACCTTGCCTCCTAAACAAAAATGTGTCTCTTGCCTCACTGTCATTGCTGTGGACACAGATAAAATGCATTCAGTGAGAAAACTTCCAAAAGACAACTATTTGCATAAGCAAATTGCACAAGGCTAATCTAAAGGGAAGCAAACTTCATTCTCAATCATTCTGAAATGACCATGTGCTTTATGTAGCATGTTCTGGAATTCTAAAAAGTATTGCTTTTTTTCTCTGGCTTGTTGTTAATTTGCTGCAGATATCACTTTTTATCGTGTCAATCTTTTGCAGATCAGGCCTGGATCTTTCAGATGAGAGTGTACCAGAGAGAATAATTTGGCCTTTTTTATCATAGCTAGGATATATTTCAGGAAGGGGACTTTTATGGGATTGAAAATAAATGGGATATAAAAATATGTATATAGAAAGTAGGTGCAGCTGGTATTAGTGCAGAATGCTACTTTCTCTATGTATCCTACACAGCCTTCTAAGTCTCCCACAGTTACTTAAGACATTTGGTACGTGACAGGATGGTGACTCAGCAGGTAAACTGAAAGGAGGTCAAGTGATTCCTCTGGTGAGATGGATTGATTTGTGGGAAAGAGGGAAGTTTGACTTCGAAATAGGCTGGTGACAGATTTCATATCTTAGCTGGCTTACTGGCAGCATGCACTGAAAATCTGGGGGATTCTTGACAGGACTGACAGCTTTGAGAACCCAGTTTTGCAGCAGCACTTCAGGAATCTGGAGGCTTTGGCACTGGATATGCTGGAACCAGAACAAGCTGAGGATCTTACAAGTGAGAATTCCTGGTGGACGTGAGGGGAGGTGGGTTAGAGGGCTCCAGACTTTGTTCAAAGTCAGAGATTTGGTGCTACAAAACCAAATGCCTTTTAAAATAATGTTTTAGTGGTGTCCTGTTCCAAGATGCAGACTTATGGATGTTTCCATTCTGAAATGCAGAAACCTCAGTTTCTTACACAGTGAGCAAAAAGGGAGAAAGGAAAAAAACTCCACTTTACACTCCAAAATTGAAATTATATATATATATATATATATATATATATATATATAATTCAATATATACATATATAATATGTATTTATTTTTTTGTGTGTGTGTGACAAACATTTTGTCTGTAATTTGTCTTCAAGAGTCTGATAGTATTTCAGTCTGATAAAAGAGGCAGAGCTCCTTGCAGAATTATTCTGCCAGGAGGCAGTGTTGCCACCTGGTGGCTGTGACAGTTTCTATCTGAGAACATCTATCAATGGCTGACAACATACTCCTGAAGGAAAGGTTTTAGTTTGTTTTGTTTTAAATTTTGTTGTACTCTAGGAATAGTGCAAGAGAAGCTATTTGTTTAATGTGAAGTGATATCTAACCAATAATCTGGGACCTACTGCTAGTTATCATGCAAATACATGACAGAAAAAAGTTTTCCCTCAAACTGCTTGTAACATGGCTCTTTGCATTTTGCGTGCTTGCAAGATGCTGGCATGCCAGTTCTCACAGAAGAAAATAGTGTCAGACAATTTGCTTGTTTAGACGTTTCTTGGGGGACAAATCTTTCTCTTTCACTAGTGCCAAAGACTGAAGAGATGAGCCGCAGGCTGGGCAACCTGGTGGAGGAGTTCAAGCAGCTGGTTTATCCTCCTGACTACAATCCTGAAGGGAAGGCTGCAAAGCGAAAACAAGGCAAGTAATGGCAGTGCAGACACACAGCGTGGTGTCTGTGTTCTTTTCAGTTGAAGTTTCTGCATTTTTCAGTTTTCAACGATTCATAGAGAGCAGAGGATATTGCGGTATCCAACTGAAGAACTGCTAAAATGAAAAACTGCCTAGTGAAAACCCAGAGTGTTACAGAAAGAATACATGGCTTCAGTCTATATGTTGGGTGAGGAAGCGGACTTCTATATGTAGACAGTTTTGTAAGTCCAAGATGAGTATTTTTGAGAATAAATGTCAAAGTAATGCTCAGGTATAACTGGTTTGGGAACGTGCAAAACTGTGTAAAATGGGTGTCAGCTGAATTCCTTGTGTGAACACAGTTTTGTACTTGAGATCACTGCTATCCATGAAATACTTTATTGTTTATGTACTGAGTGACACCTACTTTAGAAAAAATACAGAGTGAGTGAGTGTAGGTGACCATTAAAATATCATTCTAATGGCTGTTAACTTGATATGTACAAGAAATGCTGATGTCTTTCAATTATGAAACTTTTAAAAATCTTGGTGATGTAAAATTTATCTTTCCAGCTGGTGATGGTCAAGCAGAAAAGAGGCCCAAGACAGAAATCTCAGAAGATTCACTGAGAAGCTATGTGGAGAATGGCACTCTGGGCAAGCTTACTGTCTCTGCTCTGAAGGATACGTGCAGACATTATGGGCTGAAGTGTGGGGGGAAGAAACAGGAGCTCATAGATGTGCTGACTGAATACTTGAGTGGGCACTAAGCAGGAGTGGAAGGCCCTGGTTGACTTCCACCTGCTTAAAGGTGCACTTGTTGTACTTGAATCCTTAGTCTGCTTACTCTTGCTGTGAAAGAGAAGGCCAACTCTTGCTGAATCTAGCACTTGAGAAACATTTTACTTGGATTTTCTAAACATCTCTGCAAGCTCGGTTACTGTTCACAGTAGCCAAAGGCAGAATTAAATGTCCTGCTAACTCAGGTTGCTCACTGAAAATGAACACAGTTGTGCCTTCCTGGTTTCTTAATAAAGTTATTTTGGACTTTGCAACATCAGCTGTACCATCTTTTCATCATAAAGACAGCAAAACTCACTTCAGTGTAAATAGGAAAGCAGAATGATCCGTGTAAGTGGCAGTGCTTGAATTCATGCAGGAGATCAAGTCTGTCTGCCAACAGATGATGTAAACACAGTGGTTTACTTTGGTACTCTCTAAAACTGCTGTAATCAAATTGTGTTCTTTTTCCCCCATCAGTGTTATAAAGATTACTAGCAGATCACAAAGAAGAGAATCATTACTGGTGACCAGGAGCCAGTCTTATTGAAATGGTAAAGAACAGTCACGTTCCATGGAAAACTGCAAGCACTTGGCCAAAGTAAATTACTGAGATGGCATAGTGCTTTTCTGCCTCTGTAGTATGAGTCAGAGTATCGTACGAGCACCTGTGCCAAAACCTGTGCTTCAGAAGTAGCAAGTTGTGGAGATAAACCCTTTTTTGCTACTTGCAGCTTTTCCAGTATGATTAAAAAATAAATAAATACTGTATCTGGGGTTGTGTAAGTTCTGCTTTCTGAAATTTCCACTCCTAGGATGTCCCACCTGCCTTACAGTGCAAGGTGAATTAAAATGCTAGCTTCATGGCTAGTTGTTTAGCTGAACTGTAGCTTAGCACTGAATGCAATCATGGAATACATGAGGTATTCATTTTGGTCTGCATAGTGTTTTCGTTCATCAGATTCTTGTTTGGCACGCTCCATTAGGCAACTCATTGAAGAGTTGTATGTTAGGGTCATGGTTGTGCTGTGAGTGCAGAACATGCAGTGGGAGCTGGCTGAAAGCAGCCTGGGAACCATGACTGCTCTAGCTCTACCACCACGCTGCTCACTTCTAGCTGCACAGTGCCTCAAAAGAGTAGCTATCATACTGAGCTCTGCAGATTGAAACTCATGTCTTACTTTCAATCTGCTTGCATTATAGTGTGTATTAATAAAGCATTTGTGTGAGCAGTAAATTCTTTTTGCCCTTAGGTGGAGAAGTTACTGTAAATGCTTATCTTAGCAGTGCCTAAATTGAGTACGATGTAATAATGTGACTGTAATTTTGTGAATTTTCCTATCCGGGTCCCCTTGTTAACTTCTGTCTTGGCTTGCTAACCCCCAGGCACAGTATGTTCCAGGCTTTAGATAGCACGTTTCTGCTAGGTTATTACATCTTCCTTTCTTGCTAAGGCAGGCTACTGCATTAAGCGTAAGTTTACTGGGGATGGCAATGGAAGGCCTCAAATCAGCAAATTAATTTTATTTGCTTGAGAATCCTTTATTTCTGTTTTGTATGTACTTTGTGTTACATCAGGTGTCTTGGCATGGTACAGATAGGGCATACTGTGGTTTTATACAACTAACTCAGTGATCAGAATTGGTAGATGGAACAGCAGGCTCTCCAAAATTCTTACAAACAACAGGGCTCTGAAATCTTTGTATACACAACAGTCACGTCCTTGCTGAGATGAATTTATCAGCCATTTACAAAAATATACAATTTGCCTTCAGTCTTGCATGAGCTGACATCATCTGCTTGGGATATACTTAACAAAGGTATGCAGTCGGTACCACTGTGAGAATGTTACAGAACTCATTTTCTGCTGTTGTACCTATTGGTCTTTCCACTCTAGTTTTCCTTTCACATGGCCAAGCCAGGCAGCCACACAAGGAGACAAAACCCTGGGGGAATATATAATGTGACATGCATTTAACTACAGCTAGTGCCATACAACCACCACATAACCAGAATAGCTGGGGGTGCGTTCATGTTTCTCAAGATCATAAAATTATGTATCATCATCTTGAGTCACAGGTTGTTTTATCTTAAAAAAGCAGGTCTGCTGTTGTCCTGGCCATGATTTAAAGGGTTGATCTTTTGCCGCACGACTAACTGTAGTGCAGTAGCTTCTCTAAAAGCATGAGATCCTTTTAATAAGTATTGGCCAGATGTAAGGTACTTAACAGAGACAGCGAGCTGTTCTCGATCCAAGAATAAATCTTTGAATGCCTTAGGAAGCCCAAGCTTTGCAGATCATTGTTGCAATCCATACAAACAAAACTGAGGGAGTACCGGCCTACTACACTGTGATAGCCTTTAGGCAATCCCTGAGCAGTTCAACTTCACGAGTAGGAACGCTTCAGTTAGCAAATGCTTTCCCGAGGGAATGACAATTCTGGACATTCCTGTATTTAGATTTGTCAGTAATTTTATTTTCTTTAAAAAATTCAGCATTTAAAAATAAGTGAAATGAGATACTTCCCCTTGTGCACTGCCGTAAGATTTCAGCTCCCCATACCCCTCTTAGAGAAGTCTCTTGCCAGATCTGAAGGGTTGTGCTATGTGTATTGATCCTGGCTCCACCAGCTGCTACACAGTAGCCACAGTCCTATACTTGGTCTGTGCTGCTTCACTTCAAAGCAACAACTCCAGCATCCCAAATACACACATTGTGCTGTGGAACCAACATACCTTATTCCCCCGTAAACTAAACCATATGGAAACAGAGAGATCCACCTGTTAGAGGCTGAAGCATTAGGAAGCTAATGGGAAGGTTACAAAAGCCCTGAGCAGGCAGATGTGGAGACAGGAGGGGATTTTTTTTTTTTCCTTTTAAACATCAAACAGTAAATACAGTTGTACAATCACTTTTCAAAAAGTAATACAAGGAGAATGAGTGTTGGAGTGGTATGACAGAAAAAGGGAGGGGAGAAGAGGCAGTTACACTTAAGAATTAAGCTATTATTAAACAGAAACGTGATGTTTCGAGATGGAACACATATCAAAGCTATAATGTCATCAACTAAAGCTAGACATTAGCTCCCCCTGACTTCATCTTTACCCATTCCACACACGCTCAAACTCATGGGAGCTCAGACCAACAGTCTCTCTATGGCTTGCTGTACAGACTGGATCTGAGGCTTTAGCTGCGATCCCTCCTTGATAGTGATGGAACAGGCGATGACAGGCCGAGAAACCCCACACGCCCGGCCCAGGGCCTGCTTGGAGCGCACGAACACATAAGGAACATTCTTGTCCTCACAGAGAAGAGGGAGGTGCAGGATGATCTCCAAGGGCTCAGCGTCGGCAGCCATCACAATGAACTCTGCTATCCCTCGGTTCAGTGTTTTGGTGGCTGTAAAAAGAAACTGAAAGTAAGTCTAGGTTCTGCGAAGCACATCTCATGAACATTAGGAGATGCTGAAGTTAACATGATCAAGAAGGGGCAGTAAGAAGGGAGGCCAAAGAAAACTGTCAGCTACAGGGCCGCATAATAGCACAGCTTCAAGTCCAGACTGAACAATTTGCAGTCAGCAGCGCACCCGTGAGAGGGACCCTTGGAATGCCAACAGCAGGTCCCAGGGAGGGATTATTCAAAGGGTCACATATAGGGTACTGCACCCAGCTCTGCCTTCACAGATTGACAAAGGAGTGAGGCCAGCACAGGGCTAGCAGCTGGGACACCCCATAGACGAAAGACCGAGAGAGTTGGGTCTGCACAGCCTGGGGAAGAGCCAAACAAGGTGGGATGTGGGTTCTGCCACCATCAGCCACTCCAAGGAGACTGCAGTGAGGACAGAGCCAGGCTATCCCCACGAGTACACACTATAAAGGACAAGCTGCAGATTGTGACTGCTGCCTTGGGGAAATTCTATGGACATGAGGGGAAAAAAAATCTGGCATGAGAGCAGTTTAAGCCATAGGAGGGGGGCCCTGAGAGACTGGAGTTTCCATGCTTTTATTTTTTTCAAATAGGTTTAAACAGGTCTGCAGATCCAGCTGTGAAGGGTGCCATTTTCTGAGTAGGCTGCACTACAGAGCTCCCCTAAAACCCCAATTATCTTAGGATTTTAAGCTGACAAGACACCTGGTCATCCCAGTGCCTCATCACATATGATCACAGTGCATGTGCCAGGAACACACTTTGAGCATCTAGGAGGAGGAAGGAGAGGGTTACTCCCAGCAGCCAGACCTATATAATATTCACAGCCTACAGCTAGAGAAAAAAATACAATCTCCAGCCACAGCTTGTCAGAGAATCCTTGCTAAAAACACAGCATTCCCAGCATGCCTTGCCGGTCCCACCTTCGTTGGCTCCCTTGCGTAGCTGCTTGTAGTTGCAGGACTGCTGCACAAGGTCGAGCAGTGTCTTGGTGAGTTGTGCATCAGCCAGTGGGTAAGCTTTGGGGTTCACTTCTGCCTCACTCTAGAAACAGAAGAAAGAAAAAGATGGAAGGGCGGTACATCAAGAGCAAAGGAGTTTGTTCCCGGGGACATCAGAGAGGCAGCAAGTCCACTGCCTATGTAACGCATCACAGAATTACTAAGGTTGAAAAAGAGCTCCAGGATCACCCAGTCCAACCACCAGCCCATCCCCACCGTGCCCACTGCGCACGTCCTCGGTGCCACATCCACACGGTTCTGGAACACCCTCATGAACGATGGCCCCACCACCTCCCTGGGCAGCCTGTACCACCGCAGCACCGCTCTTTATAAGCAACGCTTCCTCACATCCAACCTGAACCTCCACTGGCGCAACTTGAGGCCATCACCTCCCATCCTATCGCTGCTACCTGGGAGATGAGGCTGCCCCCAGCTCGCCACAACCTCCTTCCAGGTTCCTACGTGTGCGTACATCACATTAATCACATACATCAGCCCACCTCCCGTCCCCGGCTGCCTCTCGGGGCAGCCCCACGCGGCGCGGCCCCCACGTGCTCCCCGCCGCCTCCCCGTGCAGGGACGCGGGCCGCCCCCCGCCGCGCCCCGCGGCCGCCCCGGCCCCGCTCACCATGGCGGCGGCGCACTGCTGCTCTCGGCGCGGCGCGGGGACGCACGGGGCACAACGCTGGCGCGCACAGCGGGCCGCACGCCGCCGGAACTGAGGGCGCGGCGGAGGGAAGAGGCGGGCCGGGCCGGGCCGCGCCGAGAGCCCGGGCCAGCGCGCCCTAGCGGCCGCGGGGCGATGGCGGCGGGATGCGGACGGCTGCGCGAGCGGCACGGTGCGCGCTGGGTCCTGCCGCTCCGCCCGCCGCTGTGCCTCGCCTGCGCCGTGGAGACCTTGGGCGATGTCGGAGCCTCGGTGGGGCTTCCCCTTCCCGCGAGGCCTTGGGGCACGCGGGGTGACGCTTTGAGTCCGCGATGAGCGCTGGGGCGGGCCTGGCTGCTGACGGCTGTCTCCCCCTTGCAGCTGGTGCGGAGGAAGCACGCGCTGTGCCGCCTGCGCGATGCCCTGGCCTGGCAGGCGTTGCCCGTCGTCCAGCTGCTGGCTCCGGACGAGAGGGGCTGCCTGTGTCTGATAGGAACGCTCTTCGGTAAGAGCTCCCGCTCAGCGCCCACCCGGTCCCACCCCGTGCCGTGGGCAGGGCTGCCGCCCAGCAGCTCAGGCTGCCCAGGGCCACATCCAGCCTGGCCTTGGACCGCCAGGGATGGGACAGCACAGCTCCTCTGGGCAGCTGTGCCACTGCCTCACTGCACTCTCTGTAAACTTCACATCTGATCTAAATGTCCCTTCTTTTAGTTTAAAGCCATTCCTTCTTGTCCTTTCACTATCTACCCGTGTAAAAAGTTGGCCCTCCTCCTATGAGTAAGCTCCCTTTGTGGACTGGAAGGCCTTCTCCATGCTGAATGAGCCCAGCTCCCTCAGCCTGTCTTTGTAGGAGAGGAGCTTCAACCTTCTGAGCATCCTCATGGCCTCCACTGGACCACTCCAACACCATGCTTGTGCTGGGCCCCCAGGCCTGAACACGTTATTCCAGATGGGGCCTCACAATGACAGTGCAGTGGGAGAAAATCCCCTCCCTCTCCCTGCTGGCCACCACTATTTTGATGCAGCCACATGTACTGTTGGCCTTCTGGGCTGCGAGCACACACTGCTGGCTCATGTTGAGCTTTTCATCTACCAGAACTCCCTTAAGGCCACAGAGCTACACTAAATGAGGTCATGTCCCAGTCTATACACATATCTGGGATTTCCCTCACCCATTCAACAACCCCCAAAAAAGGGTAAATGACTGCAAAGATGCCCAATTCCATACTTCCAATGTTGTTCTCTGTTACGTGCTGTTATTCCCCTTGGAAAAGGCCTTATCGTTCCAACTAGAATAGGGTAATTAATTTTCCTCTTCCCCAGGGAGCAGAACTGGCATGTTAATAAAGCTCCTGCAGCTTTCCTAAGCAATTTGACAGATCTTTAAAGTCTTTATGGAGAACAGAACACTCTGGCTTATGGCTCCTCCCAGGATGCCCTCCACTCTGGTCTCATGCCTCAGTGCTTTCTTATCTTGTGTCTCTACGTGCAGATCCACATAGAAATATACCCTATGAGGAGAGACTGAAAGAACTGGGGCTGTCTAGTCTGGGGAAAAGGAGGCTGAGGGGAGACCTTACTGCTCTCTTCCAATATCTGAAAGGTGCTTACAGCAAGATCAGGGTTGGCCTCTTCTCACTGATGACAGGATGAAGGGAAATGGCCTTAAGTTACACCAGGGTAAGTTTAGGTTGGATATGAGGAAACACTTCTTTACAGAAAGGGTTGTTAAGCACTGGAATAGGCTTTCCCAGGGAGGTGGTTGAGTCTCCATCCCTGGATGTGTTTAAAAACCATTTGGATGTGGTGCTCGGGGACATGATTTAGCAGAGGGCTGTTAGAGTTAGGGTTGTATGGTTAGATTGTGAGTGGACTCGATGATCTTTGAGGTCTTTTCCAATCTGAGCGATTCTATGATTCTAAATGGAAGTATGAGCTTAACAAGAGCGTTGCAGGATTTACTATCAAATAGTAATTAATACAGTATTCCCCCCCCACTGTTGCATTGTATTTGTTGAAATTCTTTTAACTGTAGGACTACAACACTGGCTTCTTCTTGGTGGGTCAGGCTCCTGCAGAACGCAGCGTGCAGAGATGTCGGAAAGTGCCTATCAAATAGTGGTCCCTCAGATCTCAAACATCTCTCACTGTTTCTGTTTGCATAGCAGTGCTGTGGGCAAGGTCTTTGAAATATCTAAAATCTTGTCAGAGGAGAAATCGTGGTTTAAATGAGGGAACGTCCAGGCAGGAAGGAAAAGGTGGTGGGTATGAATGCAAATGCTTTCAAAGAGCAATTATACTGGATTCCTTGAAGTCCATAGCCTCATTTGCACATCACAGATATGTGTTTTGTGCGAGGTGACTTACAAGCCCCTTCCCCTGCCACAACACTGAATAATTTAAGCCACATTTCCCAGCTGGTTTCCCAGCACAAACTGTGCTTTGTTCGTTGGAAACAGCTTTGTTAGAATGTTGTGCAGGTTTCGTTCTCTTGGTCACTCACATTTTTATTGAGCACTGTCTGCACACAACCCTGTGCAGATGTGCAGGGAGCGGTGCTTATGGCCAGTTCATTCCTACACTGTAGAATCCTAAACCAAATACCACAGAAGACAGAGCTGTGCTTGCATTTCAGTGCTCTGTTTTTACATAATCAGTCTGTGTGCCTCTCTGAAGAGATACACAGATTTTTAGGGGACAGCTTTGTGATTTTGCTGAAATTGATTGGCATTTTCAGTATTTTGGAGGGAGAAGACTTGGTGATGAGTAAGAATAAGGGTAAGATAGGAAGGGCATCTCATAGCTGGGCCCTGAGTCATGTCATTCTGTAATGTAATTCAGATGTATGACGCTGGACCATGCAGTGATGTTCGCAGTTTCATGTTTACCTACATAGGTGGAGCCACTGACTTCAACTACAAAGTACATAAAAAATTCTGAGAGAACAGAACAGCTCACGTCCCTTTTTCGTGGTTATGAGGGCACCTTTTGCAGAATCCACCGTCCTCTGATGAAATCAGATTGGCCTCATGTGAAGCAAGGGGTAACAAATCAGTACTGAAATAATGTGCAGCTATTTTTACAGAAAGGCTTTACAGCACTGATGATCACAGGCAGGAATGAGTTCCACAATTGATTGTGCTTTATCTTTTAGGGATGTGTCATGCTGTGGAAGACAGCGATACCCAGCGCCAGTTTGAAGAAGGTGAGCTGCAGATATTGTGTGCCAGTGAGTGGCAGTTGGGGAGAGGTGTCCATCTTGTCTGATAGCGGTAGCGAGGTGCTCAGCTTCTGCACAACTTGAATTGAGAAGAGCTTCTATTTTCTATCAATTGCAAAAATGATAAGAAGACCATTCCAATATTTGTGTGTGTGTGTGTGTGTGAAGTGCATGTACGTTTAAATCTTAGTGTTTCTCCCTTAGTTTCTGTGTGCCTTCAGATGAGTAGTGCTGGTAAATAAAGCCCCATCTTTGGACCTGACTAAATGGAAATCTTCATGTTGGCTTCACCGAGCTTTGGAATCTACTACTTTCTCTTCAGGACAAACAGTATTTAGGACGTAGCTGTACAGCTTCTAGATTCCTCTTTCTTAACAGTCCTTCATTTGTAATGTGGAGGAAACTCCTGCAGGGCTGAGAAGGGATATCTGCAGTCCCATTAACCTTGGGCATCTCTGCTGAGTCTTGTGATATTCAGAGCAGCAATTTCTTCCTGTCCAGTCATGAGAGATGAAAAGGAGATGCAACGAGCACCTCTCAGAGAGGTATCAGTTTTCAGACACATGCTTGTAATGTGTTGCAAAGGTGAGAGATCTTTCAGTTATGATGCAGTTCTGCTGAGAGATGGATGATTTCAAACAGAGGAATTTTAACTTAATGATGCCTAATTATTGAATGTTCTTAGAAATAGAATGTTCTTAGATATTCTGAGAGTTCCAGGCAAGAAAGGGCCATTAAATCACATATATATCAACTGCCTCAAGATACGCCTCCACTCGGAAGCTTGGCTCTTCAGCTAAAGTAGGTCTCCTAGATAAACTCACAGTATTGCCCTGCATATACCAAGATATACCTAGAAGTCTCTGGTATCTTTTTTTTTTTTAAATGCTTTCTTAGAGTACGAATAAAAAGAATGTGTTAGAGTACAGTGTGCCCTGTTTGAAATGAGTCATGCCATGACAAGAAGATATATCCAAATCAGCTTTATCAAACTGTATGGAGTATTCTGCACTGTGTCTTGGTTGAGAGTCATGAAGATGAGCAGGGCTTCACTTTCTGCAAAGGTGTAGGGGATGCTTGTGTTCATATGTCTGGTAGACTGTAATGTTACCTTCTCTGCAAGGCTGTTTTTAAAGGCAAGTTTTCATGCTGTAGGTGCCTGCTCTATTCAATTATCAGGTTATTTCGTGGTTTCAAACTTGGGCTTTGTTTCCTTCCCTTCCTTATGTTTACTTGATGTCCTGATACACCCTTTGTCATTTCCATGCATGGTTTGTGATGCCGCTAGAACAGGATTGCTGCTGTAATGTTGCTGCAGAGAGCCTCAGCTGGGCTATCAGAAGTAATAGCATTGGGGCTTTGCTGTTACCCTGCTCTCTCAGCACCCCCACGCTCATTTAATGGCTAAGTTGTTTGCTCACTGGCCTGCTAAAGCCCTGTGGAGGATGGATTGTGAGTGCTCTTCAGTGTGAATTACCGATCCCATTTCTTCTGCCTAGTTCTGGTGCAGCTTATCGTGGAGCTGAAGTCAGAGCAGTACTTGCGCTGCATTCTGGATGAAAGCCAAAAAGAGGTCAGTGAAGGTGAATTCCATGCCCTTCCCTTCAGTTCTTCAGAGGTTGAAGAGATGAGAATGAGAGGCCCTGTGAGACTGCAGCTACTGCATTTGGATGCAGCTTCTGCTGTAGTGGGATGTCCTAATGCCAGTTCTCCTGCTGTGATTTTGGCATTGGTGTCTTTGGAGTTTTCCTATTGCTCCCATGGCACGCTATGGCTGTATGGCTTCATAATGCTTTAATGAAGCTGTGTGCCTTCATCATATTCTTCTTTTCTTCCTCTCCTGTGAAATGAGGAACTTTCACACACTGCTGTCCTTAGTCCTCAGTTTCTGGTGGTTCTGTGGGGTAGAAAAAATTGGAAAATAGCAGAAGCTGGGAGAAATTGAGTTGGTTTGTCTGCTCTTAGAGGAGCTGGAGGGGAAAGGGGCTACAAGAAAGAGATTTCTTGGATAAATTAAAGAAACACTGCTGCATTTTGGAGACTTAATAGGTGTGTTCAGAGTTTTCCTCTGATTTACCCTACATGTTGAAAAGGACCTGGTTCAGGTGGAGATCCTGTTTTGGAACATTGTGAATCCCAGAGAGCGTATTGTTTTTTCTATCTATATACTGTGTTCTCAGCCATGAAACATTTCTGTCTTCTGTCTCCTCTACAGCTGTGCAAAGCAACTACCGGGAGAGGCAGCCTGCCCACGTTCACTCTTTTGGGCAAGCTGGCAGATGCCATCCCAGTCTTTTCTGACATACTGGTGGTCGAGCACAGTGAGTAGCCTGTCACACTCCACTGAAAGGCTGTAGTTCCAACCCTAATACACAAAAGCATGCGTGCACTGTCCTTCCCATGCTGTGTGCATTAACAAAGGTCACACAAAAATTCTGTCCTGGAAGATGAAGTGGCATGCAGCCCTCCTGGGTTGCTGGTCAGTACCTCAACAGTAGGCTTGGCATTGTGCTCCTACCCATCCTGACAAAAAACAGCCTCTGAGAATTGTGTCTGTAGGTACACCTTGAGGGCAGTCTATGTTTAGTTTTCATCTTCTTGGTTTAGCCTCTGGGATCTGGTAAGCATACTTAGCACTTTGTGGAGATAGCTGGGGTGGTGGAAATCCATATGATAAAAAGTTTTCTCCTCAGGCCGTTTTTTACTGTACCTCTGCTCAGAGACTCTTGGAAGGATTCCCTATGTCCCTAAATGTTTGACTGGGAGGGAGAGACAGTGTAGCACAACATTGACTGGTATTTGTTAGTCTGTGCAGTGGGCTTGTGGAAGTTGTACTGGTTTTGACTTTGAGAAGGTATAGAGAGTGGCTGTGTGGTGCTTGGCTGCCTACAGGTTTTAAATTGCAGCACAAGTTTTTGAGGGAAATAGGCTGATGCTTTAAAAAAAAGTCGGTTCACTAGCGCGAATCTTGCCATTTCTGTTCCTCACACTAGGTAATTTAGTGGATCATCTGCTGGTGGGCTTGATGTACCCAAATGAAGGTGTAAAGGCTGCTGTCTGCTACTTGTATGGCAAGCTGTACTCCTCTCCTCTTGGCACAGAAAAGCTTGCAGCACACTTTGAGGAAAGGCTGTGTGGCCTCTTCTTGAATACTTTTGGCCATGCACAGACAAAGGAGCTGCAGGTTAATTGCTTGGGTAAGGCACTGCTGAGATAAACTGCAAAGTGCAAGGGAAGGTTTAGAGCAAAGTAGAAATCCTTGGATGGTTTAGATACCCTTTTCGTGGGTTGGGCTCTAGAGGAGCTGTTTTTCTGTTCATTTGAAGCAATCGATCCCTTCTGTTACTATGCAGCAGTGGAATAATCCAGATCTGCTGTTGTGCTCCCTCAGCCTCTGTTGTCCCTAAAGCCCCATGGTTGCCTAGCACTGATTAATCTTCTGAGTTTCCTCAGGGTTTGCACTGTGATTTGACTTGTCTGAATGTGATGTTGCCACACTCACATTGCCTGAATGCAAACACAGTGCACAGACAGGCGGGTTTGTAGAGCTCTGGGACAGAGTAATGCATGGAAGGGTCAGTTTTGTGCTTATATTCTTCATATTGCACTTGCCAGCGGATGGTGGAGAGCACAATTTCAGCCTTCCTGGCACTGCTCATTTGCAAACCATCCAGGGTCCTTTTCCTTGTAGGAGAAAAGGAGGAACTGAATTGCTGCTCAGGTCTACTCAGCTGCTAGAAAAGGATGATGTCTTCTTTGAAAGTTGAGCTCCAGCCTTATCTGTTATGAATTTGTGCTGATGTGTACAGATGATTTGCATCTATACTGGTAGCAGTGATCTGTACTTTAATACTGAAGTTGTTTTTATTTTGTTTTTTATTATGTGTGGATATCCTTTAACAAAGTGCAGCCGTTTCTGTAAGAGCCTGTGAAAGTAAAAAGGGAAGATAAATGCCATGGCTCTAGGAAATATTCCAGGGAAAATATCTAGTTAATTGTTTGGTCCTTGGCTGTAGCATGTAGAAAAATGCAAGACAAGAGCTCCCTAAAGAAACAATTTAAGGGGTGAGTACTGGAACACAGAAGACCATGCAAGTAGAAGGCTTGAGGGGTCATTTACTGCTGCACATACAGATCTCTCAGGAATGGGGAGCAATCAAAGCTGGCAAAAAGAACCAGTAACAAGGGGTTGCAAGATGCATGGCTCATGACACGTTCTGTATATACAAGTCAGAAGAAACTCACTCAACTTGAAGTTAGGGTCTTTGCTCAGAGTGCTGGAAAGAGAAGGAAACTGACAAGTCTTAGGCTGTACGCACTTCTGAACTAATCCCATGTCCATTATGATGCTCAGTTTTGCCCCCCTTTTTTCAGGTTTGCTAAAGGAGCTGCTGAAATCTGACCATTTTGTATCCATTCTTATGAATAACTCAAAACAAGAAGAAGAGTCTGAAAACTCTGATTTCTTAGAAGGGGAAAATCCACTTCCACTCATTCTCAAAAAGGTGATTGGTGAAGCACTCTAACAGCATGCAACCGGAGACTTTTTAACACATTATCCCTTGTTCTGAGAAAAATTTTGGTGGATGTAAGCTTTTGATAGTCTACAGTGAATTTTTATTTGAGGCATTTAGGTTCTGTTGCCAACACTGACGAACAATAGAGGCTGCAGTGGAAAATGTGGACACTATCATAGGTCTCCTTTTTGTTCATTCCTGTGTCCTGGAGTTTTCCTTGTGACCTCAGCTGGTTTTACTCGCTGACACTTGAGTTCTGATACAGCTCTGGACTAAACATAGAGGTGGAGCTATTCCTGCTCACAATCTTAATTACTGTGGTTCTCTCACTGCACTTTTGACTACGTTTGATCCTGTGTTTTATCTATCAAGTTTAACCAATGAAATGCATGTCAAGAGAGAGACCTTCATTTATGTTTACATTTTAAAGTTTAGAGGAAACTGTTACTACTCATACCTGCACAGCTGACTTCCTCACTCCTTTTTGCGTTTGTATCCCAACAGCTTTTGTTGACCAGAGATGAGATGTTACAGGCAGCAAGCTCTCACTGTATGGCTGCAGTGCTGGTTCACTCTCCCAGCAGATATGCTCCTGCCTTTATCCATGCTGATGTCCCAGGTGAAGAAGTGCAGTAACACTGTATTGTCCATTTTCCTTGCTTTTTGTTGTAGGAATCAGTCTGGCTCCACGAAATGCACGGATGACATAATCTATGCAATGACCTTTGAGTATCAGTTGAAATGTCTAATGTGATTTTAGGAACATTAGTCAAGAATGAGTTTTCAATTGAAAGTATAGAAGCAGCTGTCAACAGGCAAAATGGGATTTCCTCAACAAGATTTTAGACAAGTCCTTGAGGTCAAGGAACCCCTTGAAGTGTAGGTGCAAAGGCTGAGCTGGCTGGGGTTCCATCTATCTTAGTAAATATTGTAAATTTTCATAGAATTTGATCGAGTAGATCTGGCTTTGGAATATAGCTTTAGGAGATGGTTCATTGTTCACTCTGCTCGCAGAAGACAGAGGCGCTTTGATTTTGCAAATTCTTTGTGAGATGTGAAAGTTCTTAGGAAAAATAAAAGATCAGTGCATCTTTATTAAAGCTTGCTTTGCGGCTTCATTTATGCCAGAGGCCAGAGCCACAATTCAGCTCCTGCCTGATAAGTTTGTGCTGGAAAGAATCCTGCCTGGGGGACTCTGCTCTCCAGTCACCGTGTTTAGAAGGCTAGCATGTCTCTGAGTATCCACTCCATCCTCTGATCCTTCTATTTCATAACACATCCATTCTCCTGCTGGCTGTCGCTGTGATTCCCGCTTTCTTCCTCCTTCCTCTGCTCTATTCTAGGAGCAGCTGTGCCGTGCTGTGAGCCTCTTACCAGGGTGACCTTATTTGTATGTGTGTTTTCACAGAATTCCTGTTTGAGTGCCTCATGTGCAACAGTGAAATCCTCATCTGGTCAGTGTACTGCTCGCTGCTGCTCCTCACTGAAGAGCGCCTTTTCTTCTCCAAGTGTCACACGGTGTATGGTGAGTCATCAGCCGTTCTGACAGTGACCGCAAGTAATATTGCTGGCATTTGTTGTGCCTCTAGCTGGATTTCAGCGCTTTACACACAATCACAGTTTCGAGTCAGGATGGATAAAAGGCTGAAAATGAGTACCTATCAGATGCATTTGTGATGTCTACCGTGGCCTGAATTTACAGTGTCACTGTCCTAATGAGTTTCTGATGAGCGTGCATCCACTATAATAACCTGTTGTCATGACTGTTACTGTAACCTGACTGCTAGTAATAACCAGTTATTGGGAGTTATTACTAGGTGTTTATGTGAGGATGTCAAAGGTGGATTTAGGAAGAAAGGCCAAATTACTTCCATTCTTCTGGACTTCCCTTCAGCAGTGGAGGCTGATGCCTATTAGCAGGGAGCTGAGCAAATATGATGGCTTGGGCAGTTGTTTCTGCCAGTGGCTCAAAAAAATGACTGTTCAAATCTTCCTTCCTTTCAAATATTTGTTTTTCTCTCATCCTGGAAATGTGTGTGTGTGTTCGGGGGGGGGTGTTAAAATCCTCCTCTGTAACTTCTCTTGAACATTGCAGGCATAGAATCCCTGGTGAGGAGTCTCCAGGGTGTTCTGCAGTTGAACAATGTGGAGTTACACAAGCAAGGGCTCCTGCTCTTCACTGAAATACTGAAACGGTAAGGGGTTGCCCCTGTGTACTCACGCATACAGAGTTTGGCACCCTAAAATGGAAACTGTTGTGCTTTTGAGTTCTTTTTCCAAGGCCAAATATCTACACCTCTTGAGCTTTTGTGTTTGACGTATGTTGTTGGATAAACCCCTTATTACTATGAAAAAGGATCTGATAGCTTTTTCCAAATATTGCAGCTTGTCTTCTTCGTGCATGCTTCCACCAGTGTGTCTGCCTCTCCCTGCTTTCTTGGCAATCTGGGAGTTGAATTCTCCTTTCAGCTGTAGGCATAAAAGGAGGCAAAGGCTAGAAAAGTCCAGGTGTATGTGAGCCAGCTGGCTCCTGCTAAGTGACAAAATAGAGCATGTAAATTCCATGGCTTCTAATCCTCTGTCTTCGTCTGAGCTAAATTCAAACAGCAAAAACAAATTCCAGGCCGAACTATTAATGCGTTCTGTCAGTTTCTCCCCTTGTTTTCTGCTGAGGAATAACGTACTCTGGCTTGTTTTTCTTCTGTGCTTCCTGTTCCTGCCCGTATGATCTTGTTCTTGTCGTGTCGTGCTAGTGACAGAATCTTGTTTTTGCCACTTAGGTCCCCCAAGAGAGCCCTGAAGCTGAATTTTGGAAATGTCAGTCAGTTTTTGTAGCAAGTGGTAGGATAAAAAGGAGAAAGAACAGTGTGATGAGGCCAGTGTGGGATCTGTCAAAAAGAGAAACCAGAATGTGGGAAACACTAATTACAGCATTTACGCTCATAAAACAAAGAGAATGCTCTGTGCAATTACTCCCATTTTCTAGCGCACACATCCTGTTTCTCAGAGGCTTACATTTAAAATGTCATTTTATTTTAAACTATATCACATGGAGAAAATGGTCTCATGCTGGAACATCTCTTTTTGGTTTTCCTTGCAGCTGGGTTCTCTGTAGTTGACCCCATGCTCTGATGTTATCCAGACAAGATCTATTGCCTCTGTTGGCACGGTCAGAAGTGTCAGGAATGGTGGGTAGCTCTCCTTGGAGCACTCCTTTTCTCTCCCAGCGCAATCAGAGTAGCACACAGAGTTTGGGATCCAAGGAGAAGGGGCTGCTTTAAGGTGCAAACATCATAGTGTACCATATTGCAAGTGGGTTTGCACCTCTTGGATGAGTCAGCGGTACTCCTCCATCCCTTCCTCCCTGCATGAATCAGTGAATACTTTTTTTCCTGATGTGTTTTACTCCAGAGGGTCAGTGATTAAAGGGAGGAAATAGAAGGGATTAATGAAATTAGAATAAAAACAACTTGAAGTTCAGCACATCACTTATGGCTTGGGCCAGAGGCTAGTCCTGGTATTGTGTTCCCTGTACTTATTCCTGCCTTGCCCACCTCTCTGCCCTTTCTTGCAGCAGAATGTGAGGTGACTGCCAAACTGGATTTGATCCCACTGAGTGGCTAAAGAGTGGCTCTGCCTCTGTTCACTTTTTGCCCTGCAGCTGAGCTACTAATTTAATTTCTACTGCAGTTGATTCTTCTCTCCCATTTGTGCATGGGAGCACGTGCTCCTGGCTTGCCTTAGTCTGTCATGTCTATGAAAATGGAGTAGCAGGGAATACTCTGGCTTACAAGTCTGGCTGTTGTCACACTGTACTTCTTTTCTTTTGCTTTTGGAGATGCCTTCTGGCAGACCATTAATGCCTCTTTACCACATGCCTGTCTTCTCCTCTCCTTCATGGCTGTACCTGACTTTCCAGGAGTCAGATGAGCACTGTCTTCCATTTGTACATCTTTGCCCAGTAGTGGGATTGTCATCCCTTCATGCTCTCATGCTGAATGCTCAAAGGTATTAGGTCACAAAGTGATCAGATGACCAAAATGATCACTATCAAGAAAAAATATCAAAACAATTGAATTGTGGTTGTTGTTTTTTTTTTTTTTTTCTGTTTACTTTTCAAGTTCTTGAAAACCCCCGCCCTTCTGGCAGCACCTGGCAGTAGAATTACTGCAGAATGGTTAAAGAAGCTATTCTCATGGCACTGTCCTTTTCCTAGGATGGTAGTGTTTGCTTGTTTACTCAGAAATATGAATTGCTAGGTGAACCTACAAATGCCAGAGCTGATGGTCTCAGCATCAAGTCCTACATAGGGACTGTGCTTTGCAAAGCCTCTTTTTTTATGTGTTTTTCAATGGTAGTATTTGTGGGCTTAGTTCACAGTTATCCAGGCTGTGGTTTCTTTTCATCATAGTAGGACTCCAGGCCTGCTGAAGTTCAGTCTTTGTAGCAAGCCCTCTGCCTACTCAAGTTTGAGACTGCATCCCTGTGAGCAGCTGGCTCTGAATACTAACAATCATGGCTGGAACTGCATGGCTCAGCAGTCTGTTTGGTCAGATGAGGAGAGGGCAGCATGTTGCTTAACCTGATAATATTCTCCTTGCTTACTCTGTTTCCTCTTTGCAGGCAACCGGTGGAAATTATATTATTCACGAACCGAGGTGTATGTATAGATGCCATTGATGTTTTGATGAAGACAGTGGACTGCCCAGTGCTGGAGGTGGTAGTAGAGGCTGCGAAAGCTGTGGCAGCTATTCTGAGGTAGGCAGGAAAGTATTTACAGGTTTGTCTTCAGATAGATCTGAAGAAATGTTTGTCTCTGCAGCTCCCCTGTGTCTGTGTGGGTGTGTGCTCTGCCATGGGAATTCTGGCTGAGGTAGGCATGGGTACAGCAGAGCTAGCTTCCCACCCACCTGCCAGGGCTGCCAGGGTAGTGAAGCTGTGGTAGGCAGCAAGCTGCTGCAGCAAGGACCTAGCATCCCCAGCAGGCTTGTTCTGCAGCTGCTGTGACTTCATTATACTGTGGCCCATCCAAACAGATAAGAGCCAGCGTAAGACCATGCACAGTTATATAGCTCTTGATTGTAGTGGGAATGGACACTGAATGCAGTGAGGGTGCGTTTGGGTTCACATCTGGAGAAGGCACTATTCAGACAATCCTGACTTCTGTGTGCTGTGCTGGAGAGCGGTGGCAGTAGCATATTGCTGTCCAAAGTGGAGTTAGTTCTGCTGGTGTTGTTTTCTCATTGTGGAATGTTCCCAGGAGAGAACATGTACATTTTCTTTCTGCTTGTTCAGGAAGGAGCATCTGAGCTCCCCTCCAGTACCATATGAAAAGCTGCAGAAACTGCTGGAGGCGGTGCTGAAGCAGTGTGTTGACCTTTACCCACCACACAGTAGCAACAAACATGCGGTAAGTCAAGAGATATTGTGCTCTTTGGTAGTACCAGGCAGGACAGGGATGATCCTCTTAGCACAGCATGTGGAAGTTGTGTATATTTTCTGTCTCCTTACCTGTGACTGTTGTAGTCTCTGGTGTTTCTGTTGATCCTCATGCCTTGAGATGGTAACAGTCTTTGTCTATGAAGATGGATGCTGGTGAGTGCTTTTTCCAAATCAGTGAAAATGTATGGGAAATCATTTGAGTGTGCTGCTCTCTTTATATGTTCAGTGCTGCAAGGTAATTTGAACCTCCCCTTCTTTAGGCCCCCGCCTTGCAGGCTGTGTTAGTCAGTCTATTTTTTGGCAGTGAACATCTCTTACTGTGCCTTCAGACCAAGACAGTCACGTTGTATGCACAGTGATTCCTCAGCAAGGGAATTGTTAGCTGCTGCTTGAACTGCAAATTCTTTCCTGTTCCTGGAATATGCTGTTAATGTGATGTGCTGCTGGGACCTGTGCACCTGTCAGGAGAGCTCTCATAACTGATGGCCAGTGACAAGACAAGGGCTGAATCTACTTGCTCTGTGCTTAGGGCCATGTAAGTTTAGACTGCATGTCTGGAGTGGCAAGAGCATCTTAAGGGGATATCAGAACTCCAGATGCCTACTGAATTGTCCTTAGGTCCACAGTGTTTCTTATCTAATGCCTATCTTCTCTGCCTGGAGAAAACAGAAGAGCTTTCTGCCCCATAGGTAGATGTTGCTCAGTCTGTTTACACAGAGCTTTGTGTCCCATTCAGAATAAAAGGCTTTACAGAAAGAAAACTAGGCAAAATAGTAAGGACATTCAGTCTGTGTTTAATGAGAATAAAGGGGAAGTGACTGTAGCTGTGATAAGGTGTCACAGTATCAAATGGGGAAATATGAGGAGCTCTGAATGGTCAGGCACCAGTGCATTGTTATGTCCTCCTTTGGAATGCTTTCAGAGAAGACTACCACAGCAGGTTAGGGTTTAATGGCAGATTTTGAGATCCAAGCAGTTTGTTCACAGTTTGGGCAGATGACCAACTCTGACCCCATGGTTGGCTTCTGGCTGAGTTCAGGATGCAGTGTTGGAACAAGGACCAGTACGTGTATAATTTCTTACAAATCTGAGCCTAAATAGTGGTTTCTGAGCAAGGTGAGGAACTGTTCAATGTTGTGTGAAGAGTAAATGGAAGGAACAGAATTGAAAAAAGGAACAGAATTGAAAAAAAACACCGGAGTTTTTCCAGGAGGGTTTGAAGCTGAGCTGTTTAAAACTCAGACCAAACCATGGCAATACAGGCTATACTGCCCAAGGGACAGAACAGTGCAGAACTGGTAGCTTTGTAATTCTGTCTTCCATAGAAAGAGCAGAGTAAATCTTTTAACTCTGCCCTCCCTAGGGAGAGCACAATGGTAAAAAACATCTGTGCAAAGGAAGTGATTGAAATATGTTGTTCCTGCTGACGCTGGTATCAAAAAGGAAAGTGTTTTTTTCTTTTTTGTGACGGTGAATACAACACTTTGAAGATTTATGTCCTTTAGCAGGGTGATCTCCTGTTATCAATGTCCCAGAGTCTTAGTGGAGTTTCTTGGAGACATGGACAGCTATTGCTCAGCTCCCTTGAAAGTTTCAGAAATGCCTGCAGGTGAGGACAAGGAAGGGATATAGATGAGTGTTCTGTGTGTCTGTCCATCTATCCTTGTGACTGAGGTCCTCTATCAAACCCCACCACTGAAATATCACAGACGGGTTCAGTGCATGGCACTTGTCAGTTAAACAGTAGAAGGAGAAATACATAGTGATAGTGAAAATTTTGTCACAGCCATTTGTGTCCCCTAAGAAATGTGATTCAGACCTGTCAGGTTATCTCATGTCTTTGGTCATTAAATAACTCCTTGGAAATAAGCCAAAACAGGCAATGAGGTAAGAACCGTTGGGAAAATATCTTCCTGTGCCCTGGATTATGTGATCTCACTGGTGGAGGAGTTAAGCATTCAATAAATGTATATCTATTCCAGTTGCTAATCTTGTATTCACTCATATCTGTAACCTATTACTACAAGTGAGTTTATAATCAGCAGCTTTTCTTGTTTCGTTGAATGAGGGCTCTCTCTCACCCTTTGCTGCATAGAAGAAGGTTACAGATCAGTTTGTGTATGAAACCAGATCTGTTGTTAGACAAGTCTGGTCACCTCAGCTATTTTGCTGTTCATTGCTTGATGAGATAGTTCAGTCAAAAGAAGCAGATGTCTCTGTATTCGCTGACCATGTGTGGCTTGGGTCTGAAGAAGAAGCTGGGGTTCTGTCATGATTTTTAGATTAACTAAATGCCACTCTGGCCTGGCTGCATACCTGTAATCTTGCCATACTAGGGCCTTCCTCAGCAGATATTTTCTTCAGAGAAGCTATGTCCTCCTTTTCCAGTGTGTAGTGAGCACTGTTGCTGACTTTTAATAACTTCACTCAAGGGGTAGACCTGTGCTATTGCTGGATTCTTTTGTTTCCAACCTATTAGGTATTCTTGGGGCTCTTCGTGGTGAAAGGGTGGTGGTTCTGACTTCCTTTACAGAGTGAGGAGTGTTCCTCTCTACTCTGGTACCTGCTTTGTATTTATAGGTTAGCAGTGGAATTGCAGAGTGACCCCATGGCCCAGGAGAACGCTTTCACTGCTCCCTGCTCAGAAAGCAAGGAGACACTGAACAACTTTTCTGAGTTCCTGTTGAGGATCTGTGACAGTGTCTGCATCCCCATGGTCATGGTAGGATTTCTTTTGGGCTTGGTCTGTTCCTTGGGTACCTGGGAAGGTGCTCTCAACCACGAACAGTAGGTGGCACAAGTATTTTTGTGAAGAGAGCTTGTAGAGTAAAGCTAGAATGGCAGAGGCATTTGCCACCTCTCCAGAGCTAACTTTGGTATTTATTATATAGTTCATGCAAATGGGAGTATATAGTCTCAGAGGGTGGAGAAATTCATAGTGCTGTTTCTTGCTCATTGAATTTGGGTAAAAATTAATGGACTGTGGTAAAATTGCCCAGTGACCTTCAGCAAGGGTGAGCTGAGTTGTTCTGCTCTAAACATTTTAGTGCTGGACGTTAATGCTTGTGTTTGCCACTGCCCAATAAAACTCTGAAGCACAGGTGTTAGGCGCTGCTGCAATTCAGTGTATGTCCTGTGTTGTACACTGTGCTGGAGAGTTAGCCATCGGGCCTGCAAGAGCAGTTATGTCCACCCTTGTAGGGGCAGTAATGTTAGTTGCTGCCAGGCATTCTGGGGGAAGAACTGTTCCTCCATTTGTTTGGACTTAGGAATCTAACTTTCTGGGAGCGCAGGAGGCTAGCTGCTGCTTTCAGTGTGTATTGCATATTGCTCACGTTCCTTTCTTCCTTCCACAGAGCTACCTGGAAAGGGCTGTCAGCTCCTCAGTGATGGAAGTTTTCATCTCAGCACTTAATACCCTCTTTACAGTGGTGCCAAACATGCGAAATAAGTTCTCCAAAAAGCTGGGTATGGGGATGGTGTGGAACCATGCTCTCTGTGCTGTTACCTGATGGAACTTGCTGCAGCTGCATACTGCAGAAGCAATGAACTTAACCAGAGTGTTTGTGGAGAATCATATGATATGTTTGTATGACTAAGAATGGAGCGCACAGCAATGTTCTGTAGGATGAAAGGGCTATTTGGTCCAGCAATAGTGATTGGATAGATTTTATTTTTGATAATTAAATTGTATCAGCTTCATCTTTTCTTCTCGAACATTCAGAACTGATTGTTCCTGTGGATAGAGATTATGCTGGAATTGTTGGTGGGCTGTCATCATGTAGCATTCTTGTTTACTCTGCGTATTCCTGGCTCTTTGTGCATCGGAGAGATGATGAGGAATTCCTCTCTTCTAAACATGTAGATCTTCCTTTCTCTTTCTGAGAAGACAGACAAAGCTCAGTGTCTCCTCCAAACCAAACTTGGGATAGTTCACTGTGGGAGAGGAGGCCTAAAACATATTCTTACTGAGATGGTCTGTCCTGTTCACTAGGTTTGTGTGGAGGTGCGTGGGGATGATTATGGGTCCAGTCTGCTGTTTTCCCTTAGGATGCATATTCTGTGCTCCTTTGACAGTTGTGTCTTGCTTTCTGTCTAGCATCCTCTTGCTTCATCCGACTGACACTGGAGCTGAAGGCCAGATTTTGTTCTGTGCAAAGGTATGTGATATGTGTATTGTGAGCAAATTAAAAAATTCCAGATGGGAAAGCAGATCACGCCTTATTTAATGCACCCAGATTAAACAAGGGAGGCTAAAAGGCTCAAGAGCTGTTCTGTGTCACAGCAAAATGTAAACAGTAACTGTGTATGGAAAAGCTGGATGTGTGAGTAGGGAGAAACAGTCAGGAAGGGTGAGGGCAAATTTTCACAGCTTTGTGTGAATCCTGTGCTCCACTGTGAGCTGTGCAGACAGAGATAAAGCAGCCTGACTTTTAAATAGTGAAATTGGTGGGTGTCTTGTAGTGAAGCAACAGTAGCATCAGTTCCATCTGAACCCTGGCTTTCAAGACACGTTACCACTACTTTTGTTCCCTGTGCTGTCATAATGTGTAAGAAAGGAAAGAGAGAAGGAAAACTTCAGCAGGAGGCATTGCAAAGGGTGTTTTGTAGCAGAGGGTATGATTTCTAGGTTGAGGAGAACTGAGGGAGACTCCCTTTTGTTCTGCAGAGATGTTTTACCTCCTCTTTCCTGTGACTTCATCTAATTAAAAGACGAAACAAAATACACAGCACCCTCATCCACGTTACTGGTTTGGGGATACTTGTGCCTATGAACAGTGTGTGGGGAGTGATCTATGTTTCTAAATACAATACATGGATGCTATGATACATTACAAAGTTGTTTGATTATGTGCTGTTATAATAAACTGACAAAGAGAAATACTTTGGAATAGAGCTGTTATCTACCCTTTAGGTAACGTCTTGGTATTCTACCTTGTTCATCTCTGTAAACACCATTGTGCCAAAACAGTTTGCAGTGGCAAATTCCTCAGCTGGTGTAATCATTTATTGGGAGCCACCCTTGTACAGCCTTCTCTGCACAGTTTAGGGCCCTGCTCTTGCAAGACTTTCTTGTGAATACAGGATTTGACGTTTGTGAGAGTATCCCACTGCATTTGTATCATCCCAGGACATCTGAAATTATTCATTGTTGTCATCACTACTTGCATCTGCCACATCTGGGAGCTGACTGTTCTCTGGGATATTTTGATTTTCCTGGAAGCCCAGGTTGGCTTCTGAAGTCCTGTTGTGACAGGACATGTGCTTGAATATGATCAGTGAGTAAACCAGAGTTCTGGCAGACAGTTTATGACACTGGAGGTGTAAAGAGGATGCTTCTAGCCTTCTTCACTGTATCTTTCTGCTCTTCTTTACAGTAATCCTGCCTTGAATCAGGCCTGCTCCAGCTTCCTCTGCAACTTGTGTCTGAGTCTTTACTCAGCCATAGGGAAGGAGAGAACTTCTTCTCAAGAAGGCAAGTTTGGGGTTTACTTGCCAGCCTCTATTTAAGCAAATTAAAAAAAAAAAAAAAGACAAAAGATGAGAAAAGGAATGGGACATGGGAACATGTATGAATTCTGTTTACAGATTTCCTTCTAGCTTTTTTAAAACTTATCTGTTGAGATAAAAGTCAGAGAATGCCTTTAGCAGAGTTTGACTTACCTGAATGACTGTGTGCCTATGCTTTTGTTTACATGGTGACACATATTAGTACAACTGTGGATGGATTAATGACAGTTATATTAGTTGCCGCAGAGTCACCCTTATCTGGGAATTCATGTCCTTTTTTCCCTCTGGTGTACTCTATTTTTCCTGTCTGTACTGTGGCTTTGCATTGTAGTTAAGTCCCAGATGAGTAAAATGAAAGTTTGCACATCACAGAATCCACTTTTCTGTTGGTTGGTCACTATACTGTCAGCATCAGCAAAGAGCTGGGAATCTCAAACAGAAGTTTCTTTTCATCCTCAAGACTAGCTCTGTTATACCAGATCTTACACCTGTGATTAAGGCCAAATCATGGAGATGTACTTGCTGTTTAATGTACTGTTTGCAAACTGTGAGGTAGTAAGTTGGCTTTGGTATTTCTTATATCAGGAACTTCGCTAATTTAATGTGCTTGAATTATAGGCAGACAGGTGCCTCGGCCACCCCTATTTGTCTCTATTTATGCATAGACGTTCCCCTGTCTGCTCATACTAGTTTTATTTCTAGAACAAGAGATGTCTGAGCTCCTGCAAAAGAGTCTGCCTCGATTAAACTACACAGTTGCTGAAAGCCTTCTCCTCCTGGCTGAAAACCCTGAACCCTTCTCCTTGGATCAGTCTCTTTGCGACCACCAACACTGCTTCATACTCCTCTTATACTTTGCCTATACCCTTGGAGACAGGTGAGCCAAGAGCATACCAGGCAAGTGGTTGTGTGGCCATAACATACACAAATCAGTGGGTAAGGCGTGTCTGATTTAATTGTTTCTGCTCCAATCTCCTTGAATGCAGGTTTGTCCCAGAAGCAGAATTGTTTTTAGCTATAAGAAATTTTCTCCTGCTAGCCCAGGACCACCGAGACTGCCCCCCTCCATACATACTCAGAGCTGTGCTTTACCTACTCGCTGTCTGTCAGGACAAAGGCAAAGCCCTTGACACGGTAAAAGAAGATTTCTTTCTTAACTCTTGAACCCTTTTTGTTAAAGTTTCTCTCTGCTCTCACCAACCCTCTTGCAGAATGTAATTTGATATATGCAGCCAGTGATGAATGAGTGAAGAGTGTGTGAGGCATATACACTCTGGAAAGTTAGCTGTGAAAAGCCACTAGGGGATATAGATTTGATTGAATAAACTTGTGTATGTGTGGGAAGCGTAAATGCGTTGGATAGGCCAAGAATTCACATACAGAATATTATAAATTTCATAGCTTTATTCTCCTGAACACATTCACAGCCTCTGCAGCAGGCTTTCTAGTGTTCCCATATGGCCCTTTGCTGCTGCACAGCTTTGAGCACTGTATAAAGCCTATAAGTTTCTTAGCCTTTGTGATGCAAATGGGCTTCACAAGATGATGTTTAACTGATACATTTGATTGTCGAGTTAAAAGGCAACGTGATTGTTTTTCACAGTAAAATCTCACTACTTTGGCTTTTGGATATTCACTATCTAGTGGTTGTTTTGTTGTCTTCCCACCTCCCCCTTTCCTTCCCACACACTTACCAGAGGTCATTGTGTATCATAAAGAGGATCCTGGATAGTCTGCCAGATCTGAGCTCGGTCTATGTTCATTGTCCTCTGCTGCTGAAATTCTTCCTGCACTACCCTGAACTGATGGGCAGATTTGGACACCAGGTCCTGCAGCTCTGGTTTTCCTGGGAAGACTGCAATCATCTGGAGAATGAAGAAGCTGTTTTTGGCACATCTGATCAGCTGAACAGTTCTAATCCTTTACTTCCCATTCTGAAGAGCAATTCCAGTATTCTACTTATTTTACTGGTATGTGACTCAAAAGGACGCCTTGCTATCCTGGCTGTAACTTAGGGGGACTACTTAGGGCTTTTGGTTATTAAAGCACTTTGTGCTGCCATTCTAAGGCCAAAGATTCTGCTAGAAGGGCCCATGAGCTTATACACAGACTTCCACGCTGCAGCAAGCCTAATACAGAAAATTGGATTGTGAGTATGTGCTACCTCTTTCTCTGTCATCCATTCACTGTGATAGAAAAGGAATTTTGAGAGTTGGATAGAAAAGGATCTGAAGGGTGCTGCTGATGTCCAACCATGCAAAGTAATAGTGGGCTTTTTCCTTTCCCTATCCAGACACACAGCTGGATAGTCTAGATTCTTCTGGGGCAGCCTTTTAAGGAGTTGCTTTGCTAACTTAGAAGCAGTGGTATGCTACTAATAGATGAGAAGATATGAGGAACAAAGAACTTTAAATAGCACTATGTGGAGAGCAGGTCTTGAGGGTGTGGATTTCTGTTTGTTTGGGTTTTTTCTTTTGTTTGTCTTTAACTGGAGAGTCTTGTCAGAGATCTTTGCACTGCTCAGAGTTTTCAGGACTGCAAGTAGCATGTTGCATTGCTCTTAAAAAATAAAGTACAAAGCTCAGAGGTCTTCTCTTGCTTCCACCTCTCCCACCTGCCCTGTCACCCCTCCATCAGTGGCCTCTTGTCCCGTGACTGCCTAGCCAGTTGAATGAGTAAATCCTTGTTGATATTTCCACACAAGAACACGAGATGTACAGTTATACCAAAAAACTAACAGCTGTGATGTTTCTTCTCCAGCCTGTTACAGTCGGAATTTTTTAGATTCTACATATGTTTAATGTATCACTGAGAATAGAAACCAATTTCAGCAAATTCTTGTTTGCTGACAGTCTGTGTTTGAAGCCAGGTTTGATTCTGAATAAGCACCCTTGTGGCATTGCAGGCTGGCACGTGTTTGTTCTGACCTTAGACACTGGAAAGTAAATGTTAATATCACAGATTACGGGGATGACTGACAGAAGAGCTTTTCCATAGGACAGCTCTTTAACAGGGAAATATTACAGAGTAGGTAACGGTATCCATGTATTTTATGCCATTGGCATAGCCATAATAAAAGTGATCAGTGTGTTGACAAATCAGTGCAAATTAAGAAAAAGTGTCCCAAGAGACTTGTCTAACCTATTATCTTTGGCAGTAGTTCTGGAACCCATCACTCCCAAGCTAAAGCAGATGTATATGTCACAAGTCTATCACTACACAAAAGGGAAATAATGGCTCCTTCTCTGAATTGTATAGCATTCCTGCTTTCCCCTTTCCTGTCCTGCCATGTACTTGTGCAGAAATAAATTAATTTAGCTTTGTCCCAGTCTTTAAAGTGAGTTGCAATAAATCACAGGCTTTGACAGTCTACCTGTGAGCTAGGGAAGAGCATAATCAATCTGAATTTAGATAGCCTAATAAAACAGTGCAATGTCCTGAAATAAATATACTGTCAGATATAAACAAAACTTATGAGGTGAATAACCTCAGCTTGAGAATCCACTAGTAAAGTGGAAAGGCCTCTGGATGGTGGGGTGAAACAAAAATGAATGCCCTTCCAAGGGTGATTTGTTTGCTTTTCTGCTTTTAATGAAAGTCTGGATTATATAGAACAGATGGTTGGTGGCTTCGTCTGAGACCTTGAGCTCCTGAGAAGGGAGGAAAATGTTAACACAGTGATGCATTTACCAGCACCAGGAAGGCTGTGGCCCTTGGTTAGCAGTACTTTGTGCTATGTGTGTTCACCTGGGGATGAAGGTGGCAGTGATCACACACTGGCCTACTTGTCATCTCCATGCTCCAGATCTGAGCTGATCTCTCAGAGAGTGATTACAGGATACTGATATTAGATTATATTCTTGAATGTCATATGGAGTAGATATATGTAAGTGGAGCAGATTGTGCAGACAACTCTCAAGCCTTTATTCCTGAATATCTCAGATGTGGGCAGGAGTTAGGCAAGTTAAAGAGTTTTTCTGGCAGAGGCAGCCTGTTCTTACCTTAACTGCTTTTCTTGAGCAGGGGTTCCCAAAGCCCTTTCCTCCCCATCATCCTGATCTGAGTGCATGGCAACTGTGTGACAGGGGAAGGTAGCAGGAAAAAGCTCTGGGCAGGCTCTAGGGTTGGTGACATTGCTCAGACCAGTCTTTGTTCTTGCTTACCTCATTCTGCAGTACCATTTGCAATGCAGTAGCCAGGACTACTGGGAGAAAAGAGGAGTGGTAGTGCTGATGTGATTTATGTTGACTATCTCATTATGTCAGGACTATGGGGCATTTTCTGCCTTGTGTTTATGGAACTGCATCTATACATGCTGTGCAGGTAAATTTAATATTAAACACCTTAGCAACAAACGAATGCCCAAATTTAGGCTACCAGCTGTGGGATTTAGCTCAGAGACTCCAGACAGAGCTCTGTATTCAGGAAGGCTTGTGGGTTGAATGCTGTATACATGACTCTTCCATTTTCAGTGACTGAGTGATTGCTTGTCTGGTTTATGTACATTTCATGCAGTTTAGCTGTTGTGTTGTTGTTGTAGATAGTAAGCTGCCAGCCTGAATTTTCTGAAAGTGACTAATTACGAACTGACTCACAAGCTTGATTTTAGGCAAGCATCTTAATATGCAGCCTGATTTTTCAAAACAACAAGGAAAGCAGAAGTGCCCAGAGGCTCTGTGTTCTTGGAAGCAGTGCCCTAGCTTTGTGAAATAATTTTTCTAAAGCCCTGACCTTAAAAAAATGTTTCCTCTACCCTTTTGTGCTGGATGAAGGGTGCCAAGTGCATTCTTTAAACAGGATATTAGTCAGTGATTCTTATCAGAAGAGAGTCCTCCTATTTTATTCAGTACTCCATTTAATCAGGACATACCTAATCTGAACAGTGCTTTATTAGAATGTTTCCCAAGACACCAGATTAGTCAAATGGTATTAAATAGCAGTGATTTTTTCCTAATCAGAGCAGAAAGGTAATGTGCGAGTTTCTTCCCTCCTAGGACCTGGTCCACTCAAGTTCTGTGGTGGTGGCTCAGAAGGTGTTGATAACTCTAAGGACCTTTCTGGAAAGAAATGAGGATGTATTTGTCTGTGACCTCCTCCGAAATCAGTTCCTACAGATTCTGCAGCAACTACTGGTAGAAAGTAGCTCGGCTTCCTTGCAAGGTGACTCCCCTCTTTGGCTTGGGTCTTGTGTGATCAACTAACCAGGGAGGTGTCTGGAATCATACGGTCTGGAATAAAGTGGTTTTGAGCTGCTGATGTAGCTTTGGTACTTATCTACATGAGGGAGCATACAAACAGAATGGTACTGATTGAATCTTCTTTTCCAGAGATTCTTGTTTTGAAATGAAAGAGCCATTTTCAGATTTAAGATTGTTTTTTTAACGAAGTGGGATTGTTAAACTGAGGCAAGTTTATATTGCCCTAGGTACTCACATGGAGAGCTGTGCTGATGTCTTCCTGAAGGATGTAATTCTTTTCTGCCTCTTCTCTGTGCAAGGCAGCTGGGCGTGCCTCAATTCAGATGGTTTCCAGCGTGCAGAGGCTGGGCACAGACATCACTTGAATCATTCATGATATTGATCCCCAAACAAGATCAGATTTCACAATTCTGTTAATTCCTTCAAACTTTTAGCACAGTTGTGATTGGAGGAAATCTCTGTTTTCCTTGCTAGCCCTGGCAGTGGAGTAGGGACTGTTATCCTGTCACTAAAGGTGCTACGCAAAGCTGCCTGTGAGCCTGAGCTGGAAGAGGGAGCAAAGCTAAGATGTCCTTGGCTCCTCTAGGATAGGAGTCCAGCACAGCTTTTGACTGTCCTTGAGAAGGGCACGAATACTACTAACTGCTCTGGGGGTTTTCATTGCCCAAAGCTGGGATGGAAGCTTGAAAGGAGCAGTTGTTTTGCCTTAGCTTGAGGAAAGTCTGGTAGGCTGGAGAAGTTGGGATGTTAAAAGTAGGAGCATGATAGAGTATAATACTGTGAGATGTACATAAAGAGGGTGGTGCTGGCATCTGCTAGATCTATCTTTTTTCGAATTGTGCACATCTTGAATTAATTAGCAACGTTACTGGCAACCTCATCCAGAAAGGCAAATTCCATCAAGAACATGTTAATGTTTAAGATACCTGTATTCTGTCCTCAAAACTGAAAACACCCGAGCTTTTCTGAAGCTGTTTTCTGGAATTGAAAGTTGCTTGCTGTAGGTATGGCTCAAAATCCTTACCTATTTGCAGTGCCATTAGAGGAGTGAATGTACTAGGGAGGGATGTGACTGCCTTGGGAAGCTGGTGGTCTGAGCAGCCCCATTCTTGCTTACAGACCTGCCATTTGGGCCTCACACCTCTCATGTCTCTCCTCTCATGGGGGACCATGCCCCTTACATGGTATAAATAACACTCTACCCTCTTTCTTTCCACCTATTTCCCAGTTATTCTTAGAGTGATATTGGCAGGATCCAGCATGTAATTCAGACCAACCCACAGTTCTAGAAAAGGAGACTGGTTCAAAGGGACTGTAGAGATGAGAATGAAACTGAGAGGAAATTGATGTGTGTCTGTGTGGAAAGAAGAAATACTTGCTCCCTAATTCACCCTCCTTCCTGAGAAACAAAGTTAACAATTCTTGGCATGCTTAGAGGTAGAATTGTAAAGTTCACTGGCAAGCCAAACTGTCAGTACCCTTCTTAGCTAACAGGAACCTGCCCATTTTGCTGAACCTCCTATTCCTGGTGCAGCTGCGGAGCAAAGGCATGAGGGAGCTGGACAGCACAGACTTCAAGCTGCTTCACCAGGGTGAGTCTGTGTGCATCCATCTTCTCCCAGGGGCTTTGATCTGTTCCAGCAGTTATTACATAAGGTGATTGGGGGCTGGCTTTTCATCTTTTGAGATGCATACCTCGCATTACACTTACTGTTGTTCTAAGGTACTTTCATAACTGAAGTGTTGCAAAGAACCCTTGTTACCAGTTTAGGCAACAAAATGCAGTTTTTCTGCCTCTAGCTTTTGCAGTACATTTGATGTTTGAAAACCTCCTAAGGTGGCTGAAGTATTCTTATGGCTGTGACTTGATTTCAGAGCCTGTGACTGCTGTTGATTTCAGTCTGTGACTGCTGTTGATGTGATGTATGATGTGCTGATGTGCTCTGCATATCATCCTTCCCTATCCGTTCTTGCTGTTGTGGTTTAATCTGGCAGGCATCAAATGACCACACAGCTGTTTGCTCACCTCCCCCTCTCCCCCAGTGGAATGGGGAAGATATTGGAAATAAAATAGAATCCATGGGTTGAGATAAAAACTATTTACTAAGACAGAAGAGGAAAATGGAAACAAATATGCAATGATAACAAAATATATAAACTATAATAAATACCCACGATGCAGTTACTTGCCACCTGCCAGCTGGCACTCAGCTAACAGCACAGCTGCCTCCTGATCAACACCCCACTACCAACACAAAGTCTCACCCACCCACCCACCTGATGCACAACAACCCCTGAGCAGTGGTGGCCCCCAACCAACTCCCCACAGCTTTCCAGCTTTCCACATGATGTTACTTGGAATGGAACAACCCCATACCTAAATCAGGCAAGCTATCTATGCTCTGCTGTTTTGGTTGAAACCAGGACACTTTCTAGTACAGTACTGAGATTCTGCCTCCCTGTGATTCTGTGGACCAGCCAGCAGGGACAGGCAGCCTAATGTACCCAAACTTCCCTTGGGGTGTGAATTCAGATTATGCTGGTCCCAGTCAGGATTTGCCTGCTCCACCACAGAGATGCAGAAGAGAGGAGTGTGTTTGTTTATTCCACATACCATGAACTGCTCTTGTCTGCTGATTGTTAGCAGATGACTTTTCCCCTCCTACCTGGCAGTTGGAGATTAATGAAGGCCATCAATGAAGGATACTGGAAGAGTGTTTAGCTGATCCATCCTCTCACCTCTTTCTGCTCTGACAAGTTGATTTCTACAGAAGACTTTGAACGGCTATCACTTTGAATTAGAAATGTTCCATGTCTCAGGGCTGCCCGTGTTATCCTTGTAAGGAAGCAGTGTTTCTCAGACATTCATTAGTCAAGGGAACTGGGATTGAGAAAGAATCATGTCTTTTTTATACCAGCTCTCCTTAGCCTCTGTAATTTCGGAGCACAACTTAGCTGCTCCCAGAAGTCACATCTTCTTCTGCTTTTGCTTTCTGTTCTGTTTTTTTGTTGGTTTTTTTTTTCAGCGCAACTCTCTCTCTGCCCCATCCACTCCTTCATTTGCTGTTTTACTTCTCAGTCTATGTTCTTGAAGGAAGACTGCTCTTCTCTGATGAGGCCTACACAGAACCAGCCGGTAGGTGGAAGGGATGTAGGGAGACTTGTTGGTGTGTACTTTTTTTTTTTACTTGAGAACTGCTTACTTAGAATTTCAGCTTTCTGAAAGATCTCCTACGATAGTGATGCTAAGCCTTGCAGTCCTGGATTTCCCTCACAAGCTTTTGCTAAACACAATTCCTAAATGTCTGGTGCTTCCAACAAGCACAGTGCATTTATTACTTCTGTGAGCAACCTATGAGGGTGGAGGAGCAGAGCATTTCCTACCATCCTCTGGTCTGGTTACTGGTCACCACATGAAATAGGCATGTCGCTTTTTATGGTCTAACCAGTATTGGGATCAAATTTGTTCTAGGTAGCATCTAATAGTCTGTAGTTCTTGGATTTATTACTGCCCAGTGTGATGTATGTCCTTTAATATTCCCTTCTCTGTTGTTTTTGTTGTTGTTTGTATGTTTGTTTTGTTTTAGTTCCCCCTCCCCACAAACACACCTATTATCATCCTCCAATGCACTGTCTGGTCTAAAGCAGACTCTCAAGGGCCCGTTGCTTTATCTGTACCATGCTCTGTTTAATTTGCTTCAGGTTGTGTTGCTGTTGTCTGAATTCACTCCCCACAGACTGTCTTCTTTCTTGTGCTGAGGTGCTATATTATGTTGGTGTCTGTGTTACACATGTTCCTTTGTTTCCAGTCAGTAACCTCTGTGGGAAATGCAGGCCGAAGGACACAGACCTCCTGCAGCCATCCTTGAATTTTATGTACTGTAGCCTTCATCAGACAACACCTTGTAGTCAACAGAGAGGTGAGGCAAGATTTTATTGATCGGTGAGTTAATCTCTACAAGGTTGTGGCTTGGCCATCAGAGATTGTATTCTAAATGTCTCAGCAGGAAAAATGGATTTTTCCTCTTTCTGATGCAGCATTACAGTTAACAAACAACACTTTGTGTTTGGGATGATTTTTTCTTTTTAGATTGAGGGTTTGGTTTTGATTTTGCTGCCTTCTGATGATTCAGGAGTTGGCTGCTGAGAGGCAGAACCGCTGTGTTTTTTCCTTCATAAAACACAGCAGTGGGGCTTTGGTGCCTTGTTGAATTGTCCTGGTAATTACCACAGTTCAAAAAATTAAACAATACTAGAGGCAGCAATAACCAACCTCCTAGCTCTGTTGGCTGAAGGCTGGTCATTTTATTAGCAGCCTGAGCGGTCACTCGTGCTGTGGGAGATGAATACTGGTGTAGCCGGGCAGCCTTTGCTTGACGAGCTGTGGCAGCTAGGGCTGTCTCACAGCAGCAGGAGTGTGCTCTGCAATTCTCTTCTGCTTGTCAAGCTGATTTAACCTGCAGCATCCCATCAGCCTCTTTGATTCACAGTGCTGCACCCCAGATGAGTTTGCCTCTGTGTTGCCAGTTCCTCTGCTTCCATTGCTGTAACCACTCCCACTGGGTATGTGCCGCCATGCAGGAGTCAGTGCAGAAGTACAGCACTGACCACTTCTCTTGTTCAGCAATATCTTAAGCTGGCTGGATGGCCTTCCCTTCTGCAAATTGTTTCAATTTCCCGTGCAGGAGGGAAGATTTAGATTAGATGTCAGGGGGAAGTTTTTCACTGAGAGAGTGGTGAGTTGCTTGAACAGGTTGCCCAGAGAGGTTGTGGGTGCCCCGTCCCTGGAGGTATCCAAAGCCAGCTTAGATGGGGTCCTTGGCAGCCTGATTTAGTACTTGTTCTAGAGGCTGGCAACTCTGCTTGTGGCAGGGAGGTTGGAACTGAATGATCCTTGAAGTCCCTTAAAACCCAAGCCATTCTATGATTCAATTATTATGATTCTGTTTTTTTCCATACAGCAGTGGCAGTGCTGCTCTCCAATGTGTCGTTGCTCGAGCTCCTCCAGAAGGTTTTGGAGTGCACCTGGATGTGGTCTTTTCCCTCTGAACCTGCTTATCTGTCATCTGAGGATGCCTTGCTAAGCTCAGGATGGCTGTTGGCTGCTTCCCTGTTAATTTATCAGCATCGTTACAACACTGAGGTTAGAGCCATTCTAGTGTTCAGATCAATGGACTTGTGAAAACTTTAAAAAATAATTCTTCCTCAGAAGGGAAAAGCAGGGTTGCTTTGGCTTGGGATCCGCTTGTCCTTGTTGCTTTTTTATTATTGTCTACAAGTTATTCCTTGCTGCACTTCTCCAGCTGGACTGTAAGCTAGCATGTTGCTGAAGGGTGAGATACAAATCATTGCCGAGTTAGAGATGGGAAGAAATGCTGAGTGGGGAAATACACCATACCTAGCTCTCCTGGTCCAAACCACTTTCTTCTTCAGGATAGAGCAAAATACATTTTAAAGCCTTTGTCAATTGAAAACTGGGGGTGGGAGAAACAGCTCCCATGATTTTCTTTTTGGTATTAAAGTGATCAACAGTCACAGTCCAAACATCTGATTGTCAAATAAGTACTTAGTGTTAGCAAGCTCATATGGATTTAGGCAACCGTCATTGTATTTGATGCTTTGCAGTCCCACATGAGAGTTAAGCTGGAGTTGTCAGCTGCTATTGGAACTGCAAGTTAGAGGGTATGGAGAACATTTGAATGCCCACACAAGGCGGTAACACTTGCTTCTGAAGTATCTACCGAGGCCTGTCTTCCTTCTCTTGAGATGGGGTTAAATGGCACATAGTGAGTTTTGAACTCTGCTTCTGCTGTTATACTTAGTGGGGTATATTCTTTGGTGCATCTGCTCATGGATGACACAGTCACATTAAGGGTGCGTGTACATAAGCACAAATAGGCAAAGACTGTTTTTTTAATGTTGAGGGAAGACTTTTGAAAAGACCAAACTAGGCTGAATCTGTACCTGTTACTTGATGGGTGTGCTGCCTCTGGTTAAGTGTCGTATTGCACTTGTAGGGACCATCAGCTGTGTGAATATATGGGAATATCTGCCTCTCTCTGCATTATTAACTGCTGATAACAATTCACCTTCTCAGTTTTCAGGTCAGGGCTGTGTCTGAATGGTCAATGTTGTGCCAGTCCCTAAAGGGACTTTGTTCAGGTGCTAGTGTTGAGTTTCATCTTCTGAGATTGACTCACAGCTCATACTGATTCTTGAAGTGCAATCATTTAGTGGCTTATGAACTTGTTTGATTTCATCAGTACCTTACTGTCTTGATATGTTATGTTCTGCAATCCAGATTCCTCCTTGAACCAGAGACATGCAAAGAAATTACAGATACAGATGGCAAATTGAAGTGATTCAAGGGTGTTCTAAGTGTTTCTGATCTTCAGCACTTCTGAGCTTCAGTGTTTCTAAGCTGCTGAGGGGAAGAAGGGAGGATAGGAGGAGGAATCACTTTGCTGCTTTCTGCTGCACACTGTTGCCAAAGCTGCAGCAGTGCAACTTGGAGGGGCCTCTGTAGAGAGCCCTTGTGATTGTGAATGTGGACTGATGTCAGACTGTATTTCTGAGCCTGCAGTTTGTGACTCCAAAAATGTGAGTTGCCCACATTTCCCTCAGGTGAGTGTTAGTAATGAGGACTTGCCTGGCCATAGCAAGCATGTAGTCTTCAGTCTCCAATCACAGTCTCATCTGTGTTATTGCTAGTGGCTTTAGCAGAAGCCTGTGGGTTAAACATGGGTCACAGGTGGTAGGCTACTAAAGGCTTAGGCTTGCCAGTGCTTGGACAAGTAACAAGAGCCACTCTGCTACACCAGGTGCTCTTAGCTCTGGTAGGGAACATTCCTCTTTCCACAAAGACAGCTGGAAAGAATCAGCTCTGTGGACCTGATGCCCATCTCCTGTGACACCTCACTGCTTGCTGAAGAGGGCAAGTTTGAACCCCTCTGGGGCTCTGTGATCCTTCATGCCATCACTGCTGGATGGCTTCTCTGTGAGGGTAACAGGGTATTGCAGACTCCTCTTTGAAGTCCACCTTTCTTGTTTCCTCTTGTTCCCAAGATCCTAACCTCCTCTGCCTTCTTTATCTCCATCTTCATGTGCTCATCTTTAAGGAGGTTCTCAGCCTTGGGCTCTCTGCAGCTTCCCATGCTGAGCAGGCAGAACCAGAGCCTTGTTATCAGTTCTGGCTTTCGGCTGCCTGGCTTGGTGGCTGAGGTATAGCCAAGTTTGGTGATGGCCGTTGCCATTTTTCTTCATTTCATTCTTTCAGGTTCACCAGACACTCTCTCTAGACCTAAGACAAGTCCTGAACGCAGTCATTTTGAGGAACAAGAAGCCAGTCCTGCTGTTAGGTATTTTGTGTCTGTTATGGGGATTTAACTGGGAGCAGCTGCTCATACAGTGTTACAGGCAAGAAGGGAGATCTGGTGACTGTGGGCTGGGAAGGTGGAGGTGTTGGTAATCTGGAAGCTTTGAGACTAGATAACTGACTGTGAGAAGGGGCAAAGGGGGTCTGTGTGGAATTCTGCTATCTGTTTGGACAACTCCTCCTTGGAGGCTGACAGTGATATCTGGAACTAAGTGTGGAACTGGGACAGTGTCACATGTGGTGGAGGTGAACGAGGGAACTTGTTGCCTTCCTGCCTGCAGTTGTGAGCAGGTGATGGGCAATTAAGTTAAGTACAAATTTTCTCTCCTCACCTCTCCCATGCTATTGCACAGGCACCAACAACACAGGGCAGGGGAAAGAAAAGCACTGATACATTATTGTGGCTCCCTGTCTAGTGAGCATCGTGCAGTTCCTGAGAGCCATCATGCGACAGAACTTCTCCTCCTCGCTGGTAACTGTTGTCCAAAACACAGACCAGGGTGCTATGCAACCACAACCATCATCGCTGGAGGATGCTGCTTTGCATCCCCTCACCGTGCAACAAGTCTTCTCTCTTGTTGTCAGCCTGCAGAACCTTTTGGTGCATCTCTACTTGCAGGTATGCAAAACACCAATTTTGGAAAATCACACATAAACTAACCTGAAGAGAAATCACCCGATTGCAGAATGAAAGGGCTCTGCCTTATCTTTTCATCTGCCTGCATTTTCCACCCCATATAGACATGTGATGAGGAGGAGGGAAAATGCTCTTGCTGCAGTATGCACAGCATGGTGTAGTGTGAAAGAATGTAAATCATGCTATGTAGAACTCCCTGCTGCTGAACCGGAGAGCTTAAATTTTGTGTGCTAATGACAATCTCTGTTACCCATCTCCTGCTCTGCAGGGGCTCCACACCCATCGGGACAGAGGTGAGAAAAATATATCAAATCTCAGTCCCTCTTGTACAGCTCTGCCAAGGTACTTTGGGGGAAAAGTACATCAGCTTACATTTAATCACTCAAGTGATGTTGGGCTCCAGGGGATAGTACATCAGTTTACATTTAACTCTCTTAAGCAATATTGGGCCCCTATCTTTATTCTTTTGGAGACAGTTACTCAATTTTTTCATCTCAGCATAAGTACTTGTGCCTTTGTCTGGCTCCTTGACATGATGGATAATTTGCAGTATGTTGCATCCTGTGAAGGAGGTGAAGGCTGTTATTTTCCTGTGCTGCATGCTCTTCAGAGCCTGCTACTTTATGAATTTTCCTCTTGCAGTAGCTGTTGACTGTTTGTTTTTCCTTCTTTTTTCTCACCTCTTCGGATTCCAGAAAGACTTGCTGCTTTCTCAAGCTGTGGTTGCCTGCCTGGAAACCTTACTAGAATACTTGTTTGTGAAGAACCAGGATGTTGGTAAAGTCTTCCCATTCTTCTGGGTTTCCCTCTTTCAGTGATTTTGGGTTCTTTGATCTCCATCCTGTAATGCCCTGGAGCATATGCCTAATAAGTTTATGCCCAATAAGAAAAATTATTCGTGTAATCAAGTTAATCGTGTGCTTTGTGGGATGAAATCATGGTGCCTGGGTGACCTGTAGGAGTAAGCCCTTACTTGGGCTATGAATACCAAGATGTTTTCCAGAAGAAAATAGTCACTACCACCCCACACCCTAATATGATAAGAATGAAAGATTGGGGAAATTAAGCAATATAGGAATAGTCAGTCTTTCACTTCCAGGACAATTTAGCAAACCTTTAGACCATAAAGATAGAGAAGGGAAGATCTGAATATGATGTATCTTCCACATGGAGATGTTGGCCGCAGTTTGTCCCTAAGAGATATGAAGGGAGAAGAGAGTAGTGAACAGCCTTAGAGAATGGAAGCTGGAAATTCTATATTTCCAGGGGCAAATACAGACCTTGGTTTCAGGAGTCTGTGTCAGACCAAATGTATACCATGTCAGCAGCATAACATATGACAGTGTTGTACAGCTGGGGGAAGAAAAGACCCTTCTGCTCATTGTCAGCCTACTGTCACAAAGTAGAGATGCTGGCTGTGTTCATAAAACAGAAAGTTAGTTCTCTGTGCTCTGATCTGTTCAAATCAGTCATGTAAACACAGAGAGAGAGGGGAATGGAATTATTGAATGCCAGACAAAAAAGACATTGTTGGGAGAGAGAAAACTGTTGAATGAAAATATAATAGTGCAGATGAATGGCAGCCAGTAGCTGAAGGGAGTCTATTAAAAGGCACGGTATGAGGATGTTACACTGATTTGGGATTAAGATAACAAAATGTTTCAGCTGAACCCTTCACTCTGGCTGCCTAAATTCTTACCGTGGTACAGTTCACAACACTGACAACAAGCATCTCCTTATTCCAAGTGGAATGAGGGTCATCAGAGTGCTTGACTAAAAGAAGTGCAGACTGTGGCCTGGACTGTGGCCCGTAGAAATTTCCTCATTTGAGGCTTTCTAAAATTCTTTCTTGGTCCAGAGATGTTTGCAGATGTGCAGAGCAGGCTCAATGCGCAGTGTTGGTGCTTTCACATTTCCAGCAGCTGAAAGAATCCCCTTAACACTTTACTTGATTTTTTTTTTTGTGTTCCTTTACTGTGAACAAGATTATTGTAGTGGGAACAGGAAGGTTATGTAACTACCAGTGGGAAAGGAATCTTTGTGAAGCAAAGGGCTCAAACCCATTGGTGAACTGTCAAAGTATAGCAAGTTGTATCAGCTGATCTGTTGTAATTGTCCATTACGTGCTCTCACTTGGTAATAAGTACAAGGTAATACAGCTTAACATTAGAGTTCAGTGAGAGATTTCATACTGTCACACTGAGTCTAACCTCTGTTTATCATATACACTTCTGATTAGGAACATTTTCTCTACTATCATTTGCATTGCTGCCATCAGCCTGGCTGATCCCTGTAGTATGCTCTCTGGTGCAGAACCAAACAGAATCAGTTTGTGTGGCTTATGTTATAGGTCTTCCTTCATTTCCCAATGAGTATTCTGCAGCTAAATAAAACCCGTGGTCAGGAACCTTGTCCTCATATTGAAACCAGAGAGTATTATTTTTAAAACCTTGGGCTAAAGATATCCCCTTACTATTTTATGACATGAACCTCAGGAGAAGGTTTCTCTTCCTGTACAAGCACAAAGGTGGACAGAATGTATTTTCTGTCTTAAAAAGCTGTTAAACTTTGGTACTCATGACTAAGCTCTTGCCCAAAGAGTGATAGATTTGAAAGCAATTAAGTACCGAGCAAAATACCCCCCTAGTGTTTTACAGCTTGGGGTCTAGAAGTGAAAGAGTTGAAGATTCCTTTTCCAGGTCCAGCCTGTCACTTGTCAGTCTTTAAAGCTGTCTTTCAGTAGCTTCTCCTTCTCTCCCAGCACTACATGTTGCTTCGCAGCCCTGGCACCGATTCCTGCTCTTGACACTGCTCAATGGGAGCCAGAAGTCCATTCTGCAGCCAGAAATTCTCAGGCTCATGACTTTGGTGAGTGAGGGGAGGGTAGGCTCTTCTCTAATTTATTCTGTGTTGGTACAGTGATTTAATTCTCAGTTGGTTACTGGAACTTACTTCCTGCACATACACAATCTTGGTTACTGCTATGTTGTTGTCCGTCACTATCTTTGTGTCCTATAATAATTATACTTTGAAGTGAACTTCCTTTCCACACTGCAGAAACTTACTGCTCATAGTGAGCACATCCTGTTCTTCTGGTGTTTGTAGCATTGATTTGCATCACCTAGGACCCCTGGGGAAGAGAGGGGAAGGCCACAGAGAATGTGCAACTGCTGTTGCCAGCTTGGGAATGTGCTGTGGCTCCTTGGAGAGCAGGGCTCTGCCTCACGTTACAGCTTCTCTCTCCATCTTTGACTTTACAAACCTGACTTTTTAGGTCAGGGAATTACTGCAGTGTATGACCCCAGTGTATCTGGGGCCTATGAGCAGGAGAGGGAGTGTGCTCTTACCCAGCAGAAACGCTCATGATAAAGCCCTTGTGGGAGCAGATGAGAGGAAGGGGTTATTTATGTGAACCTTCTCTCTCCAGATATACGATGTGTCTGTGGATCTTTGTTATTCTTGCTATGTTTTAAAGGGATACTTGGTTCATTTTGATTCTTGCCTGACCTAAACCAAAACAAGTTATAACAAGTTGTATATACACACACACACACACACACACACACAACTTGTTATATACATATATATCTGTTATATGTGTATATATATATTCACCCCACCCCTCCCACATATATATGTATAACAAGTTGTATATAACAAGTTGTATACAGCGTGGATATTTGCACTGGTTCCATGAGAAGTGGTATAAAATCAGGCCTGTGATTAGCGTGCTACAGCGTCCTTTAACGTAGAAGAGGTCTTTTCAGGTGACGTGTCACCATCGGAGTCTGTGGGTCCTTCACTAGTTAATGCCTCTCTTGTTTTCTTTGTTCAAGTTTCTGAAATATCAGAGCAGCAATATCATTTCTCAAAAAGAAATTGGCCAGATTCTTCAGGAAGTGGCAGAAGCCAACTTATCAGAGCTGCCAGAGACCACATCGCGGGCTCTTCACCTCTTCCTCTGTCAGGTAAGAAAGCAGTGACTGCCTCGGAGATTGAGAAGGGAGTTCCCTCAGGGGTTGCTTCAGTTTTGATGGGGAGCCATAAGCTTCCTTTGAGGTTATAGTGAGATGATGAAGAATCCTGCAGCTGCTGGCTTGGCCTACTGCCTTGGAGGATGAGTGGTGAAACGGGAACATGACTGATGCCAGCAGCTGCCTCAACTGTGCTGTCAGTATTGTCATGGGCCCCTTGATCAAAGTTTGGAGATCTCATTTCTCTGGCTGGAGATGCAGGAGTAAAGTATGAAAGAACAACAGTTTGCTGTTCATCTGGAAAACATTCCTTCTCCTGATTGCTCAGATTCAGAGCAGCCATTGTCAGGTGGAGCCAGCGCAGGCACGGACCATTCAGACCTTGCTGGAGCACCTTCCAGGACACACAAGCAGCTGTGCAAAACATCAGGACGTTGTGTATCCTTTTGCTGGACAAATGCCTTTGATAGGAAGAGTGAGAGTGGGAGCTATAACAAAGGTAGAAGGGATCTTTAATCTGCTGTTCCTGACAATTTCCAGCCAAAAGCAGACAGCGCAAAATTTGGCTAACTTTGGGATGAAATACCTCAACATTCTCAAATTTGAGAAGATGTTTGAGAAACGATGAGATATTTGGGATGAAAGATGGCTGTCTGTGCTGGGATTGCATTAATCTGTAAGGCAGAGATGGCGTAATGAAAGGGGGGCAGGCTGGGGCGCCTGCTGACTTCAAAGCAGTAGCGATTCCCATACTGATTTCCCTGGGGGCTGAGCAGCCGCTTAACCTCTGTCTGTGAGCTAACTAGCACCGCTAAGCATGTGAACCCATAGCAACCCAAACGGAACTCCAACACTTTTAAAGTACAGCAAGCATTAAGAAACCGCTGAGTGGAGTTACTGAATTTCTTTTTGCTTCACCTGAGCAGCGGAGTCCCCTGCTGAGAACCAAATCCTCTTCTTCTTCGTGGATGGGAGGGAGGGGCAACTTCCAGATTCCTTTTAGTGAAAGAGGGAACGTGATGCCTGTGCAGAATTCAGAATTTGTTTATTTCTGAAACTGCTTTTGCCTTCCTGTTTTCATCATGCTATGTTGCACCAGATAGGTAGCAGATATGGAACGGGCTCTGGCAATGATTTCCTGTTGGGTGGGGGACTTCCTCCCTTGTGTCTGCGGGGTGATAACTGTCCTCAGCCATAGGCAGGGTCTGTGGCAGGTGAGGTGTGTGTTATCTGTGAGGAGTGGCTTATCTTCATGCCTAGTCCTCGTGTGACACTGCCTCTCTGCAGTGGGAAGCTTGGGGCTGTCCCCGAGTGGAGGTAGTCATGGTCAAGACCGCGTAAGCCCCATCAAGTTCCTCTTTGCCATCTTTGCTGGTGTGGTTACATTGCTAGAGTGCTTTGGATACTTCTGTTTTGTTAAGAGAAAGCTTTCTTCAGGTTTACCCATTGGAAAGATCTCCATGGTTTGGGAGATGATACTCATGGGTCCCCTCCAACTCGGTATATTCTACGATTCTACCTCCTGTCAGCACTGTGCCAAATGTGGGAATTCCAGTGTCGTGCTGCAGTTTCAGCTGTGCCTTCCCTTTGTTTTCCACTCATGCCATCAATGGCAGATGTCTGGGCAGTGTGGCAATATCCCTGTCACACAGCGAAGACTGAAATGAGAAGATGGGGTGCAAGCAACAGAGTGATGGGGAAGGAATGGAACGGGAGACCGCATCCTGCTGTTTATTCCCAGTAAGTTGTAGTGAGAAAGCGGACAAAGGAAGATAAGTTTGTTGTTAAATTTTTGTTGAATGTAATTCATAAAGCACAGTTCCTTAAATCGTTCTTTTTTGTGCTCTGTGTGGGTTGCTGCTTACCTGACACTCTGCAGACAGTAAACTGCAGCACTGATGGATGGCACGTGCGGTGGGCAGTGGGCTCCCCACCTGTCTCGCAGCTGGATGGGGCTGTCCTTGCTCTGCCCTTCCCGTGGACCTTCAAAGGCCATTTGGTCCAACTCCCCTGCAATGAACAGGGACACCTACAGCTCCATCAGGTGCTCACAGCCCCTCCAGCCTGCCCTTGGGTGCCTCCAGGGATGGGGCATCCACCACTGCTCTGTGCAGCCTGTGCCGGTGCCTCATCACCCTGGTTGTAAGCAACTTCTTCCTTATATCCCATCTAAACCTCCCCTCCTTCAGTTTGAAACCATTTCTTATCCCAGCAGACTCTGCTAAAGAGTCTGTCCCCTTCTTAGAGTCCCCCTTTAGCTCCTGAAAGGCCGCTCTCAGATCTCCCCGCAGCCTTCCCTTCTCCGTGCCCAACAGCCCCATCTCTCAGCGTGTCCTCGCAGGGCGGCGTCCCATCCCTCGGCTCATTTCTGCGTCCCACCAGCTCCGTGCCTTCCCGTGCTGAGGACACCCAACCCGCCCGCAGGTTCAGCGATCCGACGTCCGGCGGAGCGGCCGCGGGGTGCCGGGGCGGGGCGGGAGCTCAGGAAGTGACACGGCGGGGCGGGGCGGGAGGCGGTGGCGGCATGGCAGCGCGGCGCCTCTGAGCGCCGCTCCCGGCCCCGCTCCCGGCCCGCAGGTAGGAGCTCGGGGCGGGCGGGTCGCTGCGGGGCGGGCGGCGGCTGCTCCGCCGGGCCGGTGCCGGCTGCCGGCTGGAGCCGCGGGCTGCCGCCGACGGCCGCCCCGCGCGGCCACGCGTTTGGCCGACCGTGGCACCGCGCCGTGTCCTCCGTGCGTGCGAGAGAGGGGCGGCCCGGTGCGCTCAGCCCCCGGCCCCGCGCGGCTGCGTGCCGGCGGTGCTTGGAAGAGGAACTCCCGTTTCTCTGAGCCCGCGGCCGTGCGGAGCCGTCGGGCGCTGCCCGAGCAGTCCGCGGACGGTTCTGTCGGCGGCGGAGATCGCAGAGCTGTGCCGGTGTCCGTCCCCGTAATGCGCGTCTGAGTTCGGCGTGTGAGGGACGCGGAGCCGAGCAGATGTTCCACTCGAGCATCTCTGCTGAGCGTGGCAGGGAGATGCCGCGGGAGCGCTCCGATGCCCCGTGTCACTTCTGAAGCTTTCGGTTCGGCTGTGGCGTGAGATTAAGCCACGTATGCTTGACGGTGCGGGGATGGACTCGCTGTGCTGCAGCGGTCCGTCCTCCCCCGGTGTGTGCTCCTGCACCGAGGAGGGGAAGGGGAGCCGTGCCGTGCCAGGCTCCGTGATGCTCGGATCAGGTGCGGCTCCTTTGGGAGAATCCATAAAGTCACTGAAAACACATTGATAGGAACCGCTGGCTGTGTATAACACAGCGTCTGTCACGTCTTTGGGAAAGCACATCTGCGTTAAGAGAATGGGAGACCGCGAGGCAGACAGGTGGGCTCGGTGCGGCAAGCAGCTGCTCGGGGCTGCTGGGGATCATAGGGGAACTCCTCCCCAGCTGCTGCATAAGCTGGCAGCCCAGTGCTTGCTTTGACAAAGAGGGGCTCAAGGGAGCAGCTCTGCAGCGTCTCTTCACCCTAAGTGAGTGTGAAGGCACGAGGAAGGGCTCTTGGAGAGAGTGGGAGAATATCTGCTAGAGGGTTTTGCATCTCTGTGTTCAGGCTGCCTGGCCTAGAGGGCGGGGGGGTCATCATTTGGTTGGTGACCTCGTGGTAGGGCCACAGCCAGTGTTGAGATTGCTTAAATTCTTCTGTGGTGTAGTCTGGGCTGGAGGCTGCATATGTTGTGTGAGATGGTGGGGCTCTGGTGGTGCAGGAGCACACCGTGGTGCTTTTGGCATAGGAAGAATTGGAGAAGGCTGCTCACTGCTCAGCAGCGGTGGAGCCTCCATCCCTGGGGGCATTCAGGACATGTGTGGATGTGGTTTACTGATAGGACCCAGTAGGTCAGGTGGATGATCCCTCCTGTGGAAAACGTCTCTGCACTTGTCACTGGTTTTGGCTCTTTTGTTCCAGGCTGTGGCCTCCAAGATGGATTTCATCTGGATCTGCCTCATCCTGCTGGCAGTGGTGCTGCCTGAGGGCAGCCTGGCAGACCTGGAGAAGCAGAGGATGGGCTCTGGATTGGAGATCTGTATCCTTCCCCGCAGGGCCATGCCACTGTCATGTTCACACCTAAGGAGGCCACAGAGCACTTGTGTGTGAGGAGATGGCGCAAGGGAGATGGAGGAGAGAGGAGGGAAGAGTCCTAAGGCTATTCTTATTGCTAATGAGATGGGAAAAGCTGAACAAAGTGTCACGTGGCTGCTGGGAATGGCCTTGAGCAACCTGATGTGGCTTTGGTCCTGCTTGGAGCAGGGCTGGCACTGCTCACCTCCCTGTATTGCCACTCGGTAGTTCTTGAGCAGTACGAAGCAGCAGTCCCTGCTCAGGTGTTGCCCCAGAATCAGCCAGCACTGCCGAGCACTTTCCTCAGCACCCTTCTGTAGGAGGGAGTTGCTAATGAGATGCTGGTACTGGTACAGAAGCGAGTTTTTCAGGTGGTGTCTGATGTTCTCCACATGCAGCGCTCTTTCTCTCTGCTCCTGTGTGCTGGGTGTTAGCAAGCACCCTGCTGGGATGTTTGATATCCCACCTCTTGGCCCCAATACCCTACTCCCAGAACTGGGGTAAGTCTTTTTGGGAGTGGGCTGTGAGCATGCCCAGAGCCTTGCAGTGCCCTTGACAGCACTGCAGATAAGAAGCTGTTCGAGGTGAAGCGCAAGGACCAGATGAATGCCCTGAAGAACCTCATCGAGCTCAATGACATCAATCAACAGTATAAAATCATTGACATAATGCTCAAGGGACTCTTCAAAGTGAGTGTGGGGTGGGCTCGGGGTGCCATGGGGCAGAGGATGGGGTTAGGGCACCCACAGTGATGCTGGGGAGGGCAGGCAGGAGAAGATGAGGGGGAAGGGGAAGAGAGGGACACAGTGGGGCACCCCATGAGCTGGGAGCGCAGTGACCAAAGGCTCTTGCAGGTGCTGGAGGACTCCCGGGCTGTACTCATAGCTGCAGACGTATCCCCAGATGGGCCTTTCCCCCAGGATGAGAAGCTGAAGGACGGTGAGTGCTCCATATCACTTAACCCCCCCTTACCCTAGGATCTCACAGCCTGTGCCACCTCTCTCACTCCTGCTCTTGAGGGTTGTCCCATGTCCATCCTTGGCATCCCCTGGCTGGTGATGCCCTGAAGCTGGCACTTTGGGGTGTGCAGGGTGTCCTGCTGAAGGGGCCGGTTCCTCTCATCCTCAGCCTACTCCCATGTGGTGGAGAACACAGCCTTCTTCGGGGATGTCGTGCTGCGCTTCCCCAAGATTGTGCACCACTACTTCGACCGCAACTCCGACTGGAACAACCTCATCCGCTGGGGCATCAGCTTCTGCAACCTGACCGGTGTCTTTGAGCAGGGGCCCCATTCCCAGCTCCTGGGGCTGGTACGGCCCTGAGGTCACTGCTGGGTGTCTGCAATGGGAAGAGAGCAGGCAGAGGAATGGGGGCTGGTGGAGGCTGCTGTCTCTGAGGGATGAGGGGTGGGAGGAGGTGGTGGTTGCGGTGTCCCACAGGGTCTTTGCTTTGCTCCACAGATGGCTCAGGAGCTGGGCATCAGTGAGAAGTCCCCCAATTACCGCAATCCCTTCAGAGCTGACCACTCTGAGGTAGGGCGGCCTATCCACCGTCTCCCTCTTGTGTGACTTTACTGGGTTTTTGTTGAGTTTTTGTTGGGTTCCGGATGGGTTTTTGAAGGATTTTTGTTGGGGTTCGGAGGGTTTTTGAAGGGTTTTTGTTGGGTTCTGGATGGGTTCCCGATGTTTTTTGTTGGGTTTTTTTTTTGTTTGGTTGGGCTTTGGAGGCTTTCTGTTGGGTTTTTGGTGGCTCGTCCCCCACAGGAGATGCCACACTCCCGCTCCGCTCTCCCACAAAACACTGAGTTTGTCATTTCCTTCATCCTTCCGTCTCCTGCCCACCCCAGTTCTTCCCCAGCGCCGACACCTTCCAGAAGGCGCTGCGCGAGGAGGAGAAGCGGCGCCGGAAGGAGGAGAAGCGCAAGGAGATCCGCAAGGGCCCGCGCATCTCTCGCTCGCAGTCTGAGCTGTAGGCCCGGGTGGGCCGGGACCTGCACCGATGCAGCCGCTCCCAGCCGTGGCCGGGCTGGGGGTGCCCTGTCAGCTGCTTCAGCGAGCCTGGGGGTGGATTTTTGTTTGACGAGCTGTCCCGCGACCCCGAAGTGGGTCTGTTCCCGAGCAGCGGGCTCTGGGGCACCACGCGTCAGACGGGTGCGGGGCCGTGCGTGGGGCCGTGCGTTGGTTTTTGTGGAATAAATCGGAACGGTTGTTATTTTTTTTACGACGAGGAGCGTGCTTCTTGCTCGCTGCCATGGAGAGGGAGGTGGGCGGGGCCGTGGGCGCGGCCCGGGGTGAGAGCTTGAGGGATCGGCCACGCCTCCTCATGAATATGCAGCGATGGAGGCGGGGGGCGTGTCCTCGCATGCAAATCGCAGCTGCTGATCGCCGACGCGCCATCACGCCACGCGGCGCCGCGCGCCGCTATTGGCTGCCGCCGACCTGGTCCCAGTGCCTGCGCGCGGAGGGGGCGGGGCCGGGCAGGTGGGGGCGGGGCCGGGGCGGTGCAAGATGGCGCGGGGCCGGCGGCGCCGGGCTGCTTCCTCCGCTTAGAGCGGGCGGGGAACGGAGCGGGGCCGTGCGACATGGAGAGCGGCGAGCTGGGCACCGAGGGCATGGACACCCTGACTGAGCTGGGCGACGAGCTGACGCTGGGCGACATCGACGGTGAGCGCGGGGCTGGGCGGGGGCGCGGGGTCCGGTGCTGCGCCGCGCGTGGGCTTGCTTGGGGCTGAGGGGGAGCCCCCACGGCGCGCGTTGGCGGCTCTGAGTCATACGCGTGACGTCACGGCGAGCAGCGTGACGTCAGAGGGCAGCGGGGGGGCGAAGCGGTAATTAGTGCCGATCTTAACGAGTGGCCCCGGGGAGGGCCCTGTATCCGAGCGTGGAGTGCGTTGGAGCGCGTCCAGCGCGTTATGTCCGTCCTCTACCTGCGTAGGGCGATGCCAGCGAGTGGGAAAGTGCCGTGTCGCGGGTCCTGGGTGCGGCGTGGGGTGGGGTGGGAACAGCCCTGATGCCAGTCCTTCCCCATAATCCCCAACGCTGCTTCCATAGCCGTGTGCTGCCCCTGAGGTATCTATTCCATTCGGGGTCCCGTGGGCTGGGTGTTGGGATGCGGTTAGTAGGGGCAATCAGAGGGAAGCTTTGGCTGTGGGATCTCATTAGACATAGCAATGCATTTCTCAGCTCAAGTTCTGCAAAGCGCTGTTTCCTTGGGTGTTTCCCCTAATTCCCTGTATACCTGAAATTACCCGAAGTCGGGGTGAGTCACCATCCGTGTGTCCCGGTGGGGATCCGTGGGCAGACAGTGGGTGCTATGAGGCTGCCCCAGGTGGGAGGACGGCCCCTGCTGAAGTCATGGGGCCGCTTGTCCTCCTCTTCAGAGTGTGAAGCTGGAATGGGGATTGGACAAATTGCAATGGGCTGAAAATTCTGGATCCCACACTCCAGGAGTGTTTTGACACTGAGTTACTGGCTACCTCTGGGCTACTGTGGTGTTATCTCTGGGGCTTCTGAAGCCGATGCTTCCTCCTGTGCCCGCTGCTTACCTCCGAGTCCTGACCCTATGTCCCATGGAACCAACCAGCCCCAAACGTTCCCTTTCCTCCTTGCAGAGATGCTGCAGTTTGTCAGCAACCAGGCAGGGGACTTCCCGGACCTGTTTTCGGACCCGCTGTGTGGCACCTTCCAGGGCGGCAGTGGTGGCGGTGGTACAAGCGGTGGGGCCCTGGATGCCACACGGCCCTATGGCCAGGCCCCGCAGCCCTTCCCTCCGCCTGCTGCCTCCCCGCAGCTGCAGAACGTCCCTGTGAAGGTGTCCCCAGCCCCGCAGCGCCCGGCCCCGCTGCTCCAGCCCCGACCCCAGCTCCAGCCGCAGCTCCAGCAGCAGACGGTGATGATCACCCCCACCTTCAGCTCTGCGCCTCAGACCAGGATCATCCAGCAGCCCGTCCTGTACCAGAACGCGGCCACGAGCTTCCAAGGTAGTGTCGGGGTGGTTGTATCCACAGCGGAAAGCTTAGAAGGCCTCCGCGTGGTGCCGTCCCTGACTTCTCTCCCTCTTTGCAGTTCTCCAGCCCCAGGTTCAGAGTCTGGTGACGTCCTCCCAGGTGCAGCCGGTCACCATCCAGCAGCAGGTGCAGGCGGTGCCGGCCCCACGCGTGCTGACGCAGGCTGCTGGCGGCACCATCCAGGCACTGGCACCTGCCACAGTCCAGACGGTGGCAGCACCGCAGGTCCAGCAGGTGCCGGTAAGTGGAAGCGAAAGAGCCTGGCCCCAACCACCTGGCTCTCCCCTTTAATAAGTATTGTTAAGTGTTAGGTAAGTGTTTTTCTCTAGGGAACACGCCATATGGAAAAATTGCTCTGGTTCAACTCTATTCAGGCCCTCTGTAGCTTTCTCTGTGTTTGGGAGTCGGTGAGGTCCTTGAAAAAGCAAGAGTGAGTTGTGTCATGGCAAAATAACTGACTGTTTGTTTTGACATCCTCCCAGTTCAGTCAGAGGGAAGAACCGCTGGTGGCACTGGGAGGTGCTGTGGCATAGAATCATTAAGGGCAGAAAAGATCGCTAGGATCCAACCGCCAGCCCACCCCCACCATGCCCACTGACTGTGTCCTCAGTGCCACATCCACACGGCTCTGAAGCACCTCCAGGGACAGTGACCCCACCACCAACCTGTGCAGCCTGTGCCACTGCAGCACTGCTCTTTTGGAGAAGGAATTTTTCCTAATATACAACCTGAACCTCCCCTGGGGCAGATTGAGGCCGTTTCCTCTCATCCTATTGCCTTTATCCCCACCTGCGTGTTGTACACTGAGGGGTTTCTCAGCTAACACAGGGAGCTTGCTACAGGTGAGGGCAGAGGAACACTTCCATCAGCTCCTTGTTATTTTGGGGCACTCCGTTACTTTTGGTCTCTGATGTGAACACCGGTGACCTCGTGGTCTGTTGCTGAGTGTGGATACCAAGATGAACAGAGCAGTGCGTGCCCACTCATCCCCTCACCTCTGACTGCTCCTCACACAGGTTCTGGTCCAGCCTCAGATCATTAAGACAGACTCCCTTGTGCTGACCACGCTGAAGACGGACGGCAATCCTGTTATGGCCGCGGTGCAGAACCCAGCGCTCACCACGCTCACCACTCCTATCCAGACCACAGCTCTGCAGGTACCACTGTTAATACCACTCTTTTTTTCTTCCCCCCAGTGACGTTATTTCCTAGTACAAGAAGGAGGTTTGGTGTTTAGTGTTCTCCAATGGTGCGGATGGGAGGGGCTCCAAATGCTGCTCTGAACATGTCCAATGTGAGTAATGTGCCGCTTCTGCCAAGGCTGAGAGCACAGACTGTGCAGTTTTGGCATCCTCCCATGGCCAGTAAGCACAGAGCAAGGGCACATTCCTGTTTACCTTTTTCTGGCATTACTAGGAGAGGAGTGTGACCTAAGAATTCCATGTGGTTTTTAACCTCTGTGGAAGATGCTTAAAGCCAACAGACTCGAGGTGGCTGCAGATCTTCCTTTCTCCCTCCGTTGCATCCAATGGCAGAATGTTGAATGTAAAAACTAATTAAACTACTTCTCAAAGGTCATTTGCAGTGAGGGATTGGTATCATCATTCAAAATGGCAGCAGTACTTCAGGGCCATGACTTATCAGCTTGAAGATGCTTATGCCCGAAAGAGGCTTTTAACACAGGCTCGTGCTTTCTGAAAAGGTCCCTCTGTTCAAATATTTACTGTTGGAGATAAGCTTGCAAGCCTGGACTTAACTTCTGTCTGCATAGCACAATGGGGTTCCTATGCCCATGGTAGCAGCTGGACCAAAATCTTCAGTTTACTTGCTGCTAGGTTACACTTTGATGTAGAGATGAGGCTCATGTGATTGTGTCTGTCAGATACAAAACCCACAAAGCATTCTGAATGCCTTGGATTGTGCTGGAAGTTAACTGAGGAAAGACAGAAGACTTAAATTCACTTATTTGTCAAGTTCCAGCTTTAAATGAACCTACGCTCTTTTCTATAGTGCCAATTAGAAAACTATTTCAGAATCAAAGTTGATTTTTAGTTTGCTTGGGGCTAATTTATTCTTGCCTGCATCAGTCTGACTTTTAGTGTAAATAACTCTTTCCATAACAACTTCTCTGATTCTGGGTGTGCTTCATTCATACTCTTTCCGATCTTACATTACTGGTTGGAGCAAGTCTAAATTATTTCCTTTGGTCTGACTCCTAGAAGCCCCTCTGTGCCACCATTTTGGTGGGATTCACTGTCTTTTCTCCTGTAGCATGTACTGCTTTGGCTGGGGGGAGATGGTCTGTTTATATCTAAACCGTAGAATCATTAAGGTTGGAAAAGACCTCTAGAATTAGCCAGTCCAACTGCCAGCCCATCCCCACCATGCCCACTGACCATGTCCTCAGTGCCATATCCTTATGGTTCTTGAACACCTCCAGGGACAGTGACTCCAGCACTTCCATTCCCTCCCATCTTATCACTGTCATGGGAGAAGAGACCAACCCCACCTTGCTACGACCTCCTTTCAGGTTATTGTAGAGAGTGATAGAAATCCAAGCATTTTGCATCAGTGTGTATCACTAATTGCTTTAATATCTCATTTGGATGTATTTCATAGCTAAAAGTAGTTAGGGATCTATTTTTTCCCCTGTATAATCTAATTCAAATTAACTTCAAGCTGGAGTTTGTCTTTCCACAATCAGAACCTTTCTAATGTTATGGTAATAATTATATAATGTTTGGAAGTAGCACTGCCTGTTGTTGGTCCAATGACTTTGTGCATTTGGAGATGTGATCTAGAAGGACTCTAGAAGCAGGAAGGAGCTTTGGTCCATGTCTGTGTTTAATTTACGAATGACCAGAGCATGATATTGATGAAAGGGTGTCAGGGTGACGATACTCTTGGAGAAGAGATCCTTTTACTGCAGGAAGCAGTGTGGATGTTTTTTTTTCCTGTGCTGCTGTACCCATGCATATGCCGCCAAGGAACATGGGAAGATGTGACATACCTCTTCCTTTTTGAGCTCGGTGAACTTTTCTTGATTCTGCCTTTATTTACTCTGTTTGCTCTTGGCATCATAATGTTGTCTAATCTGGCTGATTGCTGGTGACCCTTGCTGTGCATGGTCTTTGTAGACCCTCGTTGGGAGCAATGGAACCATTCTGACCACAATGCCAGTGATGATGGGACAAGAAAAGGTGCCTATCAAACAAGTTCCTGGAGGGGCCAAGCAACCAGACCCACCTAAAGAAGGAGAGAGGAGGACAACACACAACATCATTGAAAAGCGTTATCGGTCCTCTATAAATGACAAGATCATTGAGCTGAAGGACCTCATCATGGGGACAGATGCCAAGGTAAAAGATGTGCAAGGGGAGCAAGTTTGGTGTCAGGGATACTTGTGTCCTCAGACGCTTGTTGCTCTATTAAATGGAGCTGTTGTGCACAGACTGCTGTTAGGAGTATGTACGTGCATGTTGCAATGAGATAAAATGTAGAACGCTGTCTTCTCGCACAGAGCTTTCCAATTTGATTCCAGGAGATATTGAGATGTATTGAAGCCGCCTCGCACGATGTTTGACCTATGCTGTTTGCTTTACATCATGCTGGCAGCCTTTGCTGGAAGCATGTGTTTTCGTGGGGATGGATGAGGGACTGAGGAGGGGAGAGAACCGGTGATCTCAATGAAATGGTGAACCCTGGTTATGACAGCTGCTTGCTCCACTGCCCTGGAAAAGAGACATTCACTTCATTTCAAAACTGTGATACTTTTGAAAGACTATTTCTGACTGAAGTCAAGGCATGAACTCTTGTAATTCGGATGTTAATCTGTTTTCATTGTATTGTTTTTATAAAAATGTTGAGAGATCTCAGATACAGGGACTCAAGCCCCATTGTTCAGACCTTATGTGCCTTCCAAAGTGGGATCCCTTGGCCCAGAACATGTCCTGCCATTCATTTCCTTTTGCTGTTGCCAGGCGGCCCTCTACACCCTTCTGTTTGTGTTCCCCTCTACAATACGAAGGAATGTGGTACTCCAATAAGCAAGAGCAACCCTGGAAGCACATAGTATAACTTGCTTTCTGTGTGTCATAATTCCTTGCAGATGCACAAGTCTGGAGTCCTGAGAAAAGCCATTGATTACATCAAATACCTGCAGCAAGCCAACCATAAGCTGAGACAGGAGAACATGGTTCTGAAGCTAGCTAACCAGAAAAACAGTAAGTTGTGGATACTGTGCAGGAAGGAGGTGACCTGCGTGGATGTAGGCTGCCTCTTCCAGTTCCTTATCAGGCAGAGGTAGATAGGTGCATGCTGCATTGGTGGTGGCCTGTGTTCTGAGCAGGACTGGCAGGGTGTAGGATGGAGAGATGTGTACGTGACGTGTTCTGATTCTTGCAGAACTGTTGAAAGGCATTGACCTAAGCAGTCTGGTTGACAATGATGCGGACCTGAAGATAGATGACTTCAACCAGAATGTTCTTCTGATGTCTCCTCCCGCCTCTGATTCGGGATCGCAGGCTGGCTTCTCCCCCTACTCCATTGATTCAGAGCCAGGAAGCCCACTCCTTGATGATGCAAAGGTATTTCTGACTTAATTTGTCTCAGAACATTTCTGAGTTACCTAAGGGCCAGAGCTTATGTTCTCATAATTCTCAAGAGTGGAGCTAGCAAATGACTGGCAAGCAGAGCTGAAGGGATCAGGTATATATTGTAAGGATGAGGAAGGTGCATGGGAGTGCTTTATTTACTTATTTTGAATGATTAAGGCTACTTTGTCAGCTGTATTATTTGAGCCATGCCTTAGCTGCTGAGCCCGTGCTTAGGCTTCAACACCAGTAGATTCTCTATGGACTCATTGTTCAGAGAGGCGGTAGATGCCCCATCCCTGGAGACACCCAAGGTCAGGCTAGAGGGGCTCTGAACATTGAATCGAGCTGTAGGTGTTCCTTTTCATTGCAGGGGAGTTGGGCCAGATGGCCTTTAAGGGTCCCTTCCAACTCAAACGGTTCTGTGATTCTTACAGTGAACGTTCATGACCCAAAGAGCCCACAGCTTTCAAGAGATAGATATGTCCTATGAATAAAGCAGGAGAATGTGGGGAAAGATGATGATCTCAGCTGTGGGTTGCAAGACTATAAGTAACTGTAGTTACACCAATCTGTTAACTGCCTTTAGCTGATGGGTTTGGAAGAAATGAGTCCTCTGGGAGGCCCTCAGAGAAGTTAGTCCTGGCATAAAGCAGGGATCCAGTCAATGGTAACTGACATGCCTGGGAGGAGGAGGAGGGTGAAAGCACTTGAGTACTTCAGCCTGACCTTACTAAGCGAGGGAAAGCTCCGCTAGAGTTCTTACTGACCTTGATCTTAAATTTTAAAACTTGTTCTGTCTCTTTCCTTCTTTCCTTCTGCATAAGCATTTTCTGTTTTACGGAACGTTAAGCAGTCTTTGTATTTTTTTTTTTCTTCTCTCCACTCCAAATCCTTTGAAGGTTAAGGATGAACCTGACTCTTCTCCTGTGGCTCTTGGCATGGTGGACCGCTCTCGAATCCTCCTGTGTGCCTTGACGTTCCTGTGCCTCTCCTTCAACCCTTTGACATCCCTTCTGGATGCCCGAGGGAGCCCGGAGTCTGACAGCCTGGCGCATCATGGCTCTGGCAGGAACGTGCTGACCATTGAGTCAGGTAAAGAGTTGGGGTGCTGTGAGTTGGGATCTCTTTGAGGCGTCATTTCAGGGCAGTGTTCAACTAGATGGCCTTCAGAACTCCCTTCCAGAACTCCCTTCCAACTCAAAGGATTCTACGATCCTCACCTTTAATTTGTTTTAAGGCAGCAAAAATCAGTTAGATTTTTGTAACTTATTAATCTGCAGAAACATAGCTGCTATAGATTTAAACTGTCGTTTAATGTACTTATTCCATACTGTCAGTAGTTAGAGGACAGCTCACCTAAAGATGAGGACAGGAGATTCTGTAGTGTGTTGTCACTTAGCCAGCTGGTCAACATACTTCCTCACTGTTGCTTTGTAAACCTAATTAAGACTGGAAAATGACCCTGAGGTATAGAATACCAATGGGTATATCTGATAGCTTTCGTGGAACATCTTGCATTGAGGTTATTTTAGAACCGCTGACTCAGGTTTTGTAAATCAGCCTTGTAAAAACAACTATTTCAGTTTGGTTGGGAATGTTGTGGCTTGGTGTTGATGAAGAGCTGTTGATGCAAGAGCTGTTTCCCAGTTAAAATGCAGCCTTTGCAAAACTTGATACTACAAGTGGCAAACAGAGCCAATGGCAACAGAGCTGTCTTGACGTTTTCAATGTCAGGATCAACTTCTCCCTTTCCTTGTTTTGCAGACACAGGTGGATGGTTTGGCTGGATGATGCCCACCCTGATCCTGTGGCTCGTGAATGGTGTGATTGTCCTCAGTGTGTTTGTGAAGCTCCTTGTGCATGGAGAGCCAGTGACCCGGCTGCACTCGAGGTCGTCGGTCGCATTCTGGAGACACCGCAAGCAGGCAGACCTGGATCTGGCACGGGTAGGGCTGCCTCCTTGCTTTGCATCGCATGCGTCTTGTAGGAGGAGGTGTAGGAGGAAGTTGCCTAAAGAGATGGTGCCTTGGCAAGGGTGTGGTATTTCTGGATTGTACTGGTCTGATTTGCCGAGAAGTTGGTGGTGCTGGTTTGTCTTGCACAGATTGCTGTTCTCCCTCAGCCTGAATTAGTGAGGCACAGACTCCTAGCTCTGTCCTTGTGCCTCACTGCTGCATCCTGCAGCAATCCTTGGAAACAGGGGCTTGGTTCGTGTCCCAGGCCTGTCCTCTGCTGCTGGCAAGCAGCACTCAAGGGTGTCTTCTTGTAACGTGAGCATGCCCTGATGGTGGCTCAGCGGAAGCTACCAGCTGGTTGCTATTATGGGTTTCACACCAGTCTTCCTGAAGCCTGGCTGGTGGAGTCTTAGAATCACAGAATGGTTGGGTTGGAAGAGACCTCAAAGCCCAGCCAGTCCCACCCAATGCTGTGGGCAGGGCTGCCACTCACCAGCTCAGGCTGCCCAGGGCCCCATCCTCTCTGGCCTTGAACCTCCAGGGATGGGGCACCCACAGCTCTCTGGGCAGCTGTGCCACTGCCTCACCACCCTCTGAGGAAAGAATTTCTCTCTAACATCTAACCTGATTGTTCCCTTTTTTAGTTTAAAGCCATTCCCACCTGTTCTGTCACTCTTAGGCCATGTCACAAGCAGCTCTTCCTCCTGTTTATAATCTCAAGTGCTGTAAGGCTGCAGTGAGGTCTCCCTGGAGCTTTCCCTTCTCCAAGCTAAACAAGTCTAACTGGAATGGGTGTTCACCACTGCATCCCCCTGTCCTCCAGTTCTTCTCCACTGTTGAGGCAACGTTTCAGTTCTGACGTGGGAACCCCAAAGCTTCTGCCTTGTTTGAGAAGGCAGGGAGTTGCTTTCAGCTGGTGCCAGTGTGTCTCCCAGCTGTTGCAGCCATTGCAGGACCAGGCCCCTGTGTCAAATGAGATATGCTGGGCCAAATTCAGTCTGAGTACCCTAAGTTGCTGACTTCTCTCAGCAGAAGCTCTTACCTAAGGTTACACATTGCTTTGTCTTGTTCCCAGCAGTCAGGAGATCCCAAAGTGTCTCTGGTTGTACTTGTTGTGTAACCTTTTGCCGTGATGTTTGCAGGGAGATTTTGCTGCGGCAGCATCAAACCTGCAGACCTGCCTGTCGGTCCTGGGCCGAGCGCTGCCGGCCTCCCGCCTGGACCTGGCCTGCAGCCTCTCCTGGAATGTCATCCGCTACAGCCTGCAGAAGCTGGCACTGGTGCGGTGGCTGCTGAAGAGGACCTCCCACCAGTGGCGGGCCAGGGAGGCCACTGCGGGCTCTGAGGATGAGGCCAAGACCAGTGCTCGGGATGCAGCTCTGGCCTACCACAAGCTCCATCAGCTCCACATCACAGGTAGGGCAGAGGCGGTAGAGCTTGATAAGCGGGACCACCGTATCCTAATGAGGTTCAGCAAGTCCAAGTGCGAGGTGCTGCACTTGGATCGGGGCAGCCTTGGACATGAATACAGACTAGGAGAAGGACTCATTGAGAGCAGCCCTGCTGAGAAGGACTAGGTGGGGTTCTGGTGGATGAAAAGCTCAACATGAGCCAGCAGTGTATGCTTTGAAGCTCAGGTGGCCAACAGTATCCCGGGCTGCATAAGAAGAGGGGTGGCCAGCAGGGAGAGGGAGGGGATTGTCCCCCTCTGCTCTGTCTTTGTGAGGCCCCATCTGGAGTAATGTGTCCAGGCCTGGGGGCTCAGCACAAGAGAGGTGTGGAGCTGTTGGAGCAGGTGTGGAGAAGGGCTACACAAATGCTCAGAGGGATAGAGCTCCTCTCCTACAATGTCCGGTTGACAGAGCTGGTCTTGTTCAGCCTGGAGAAGAAAAGGCTGCGGGAAGATGTCATTGCAGCCTTCCAGTACTTGATAGGAATTTATAAGCAGGAGTCTGACTTCCTACATAGGTTGTAGTAGGACAAGGGGGAATGGCTTTAAACTAAAAGAGGGGAGATTTAGGTTAGGTGTTAGGGAGAAATTCTTTACACAGAGGGCGGTGAGGTGCTGGCACAGCTGCCCACAGGAGCTGTGGGTGCCCCATCCCTGGAGGTTCAAAACCAGGTTGGATGTGGCCCTGGGCAGCCTGAGCTGCTGGGTGGCAGCCCTGCCCATGGCACGGGGTGGGGCTGGGTGGGCTTTGAGGTGCCTTCCAGCCATTCTGTGATTCTTTGATAAGAATGGCTGAAGCAACTGCAGCATCCCCTTACATGTCCATGAGTCTGTGGAGGTGGCTTAGAGCCCTGTCCCAAGCAGCCTTTGTTAGAAACCAGTCATTTTTCACTGCTCTTTCTTGTTTCTTTTCTGCCATTCGGGAATGCAGTGTGAAAGCAGAGGCCAGGGTTAATTGTTGGAGAAAAATCAAATTTCTGAAGCTGTGTGAAGCGCAGATGGCCAGTTGGTGTTGATGTGCTTTGAAATCCTCAGCATGTGCACGTGTACTGAGGAAGTGCTCGAATGTTCCTTGTGAACGGCTGTTTTTGCTGTCTCCTTGGCGAACTAATTTGCAATTTTAATAGGCTACAAGTACATCAGAAATCCAAGCTAAACTTCCTTCTGCCTAATTTTGCTGTGCGAATTGTAGCTACACCATATTAACTGGGATTGTCTGTCTAGGACAGTGCTCCAGCAAGTCATGTTGTTGCAGAGTAGCTGGTGCTGTCTTATCTCAGGTTAACCTTTCTCCTCTCCTGTTGGTGCAGGTAAACTCCCCTCCAGCTCCGCTTACTCTGGTTTGCACATGGCCTTGTGTGCTGTGAATCTGGCCGAGTGTGCCGAAGAAAAGATCCCTCCCAGCACGATGGCTGAAATCCACCTGACGGCCGCGGTTGGCTTGAAGACCCGCTGCGGGGGCAAGCTGGGCTTCCTGGCGGTGAGTCATGGTGTCCTCTGCCACTTCATCTCCATGCAGAGCTCTGGGAAGGGCTGCGAGCTGGCAGTTCTGGGCTCTGTGGTGGTCTGACTTCCCCTGGGTGCCTCTCCATTCTCCAGAGCTACTTCCTAAGCCAGGCACAGAGCCTGTGCAGCTCAGAGCGCAGTGCCATCCCCGACTCTCTGCGTTGGCTGTGCCACCCCCTGGGACAGAAGTTCTTTGTGGAACGAAGCTGGACGGTGAAGTCTGCTGCCAAGGAGAGCCTGTACTGCACCCAGAGGAACCCCGGTGAGAGCTACTTATGCTCTGGGTGTGGGGCTGCCTGCACTTTGCCCTGGGAGCCTTTGCTTCTGTGCTTTCTGGCACCAAAGCTGGCATTTTGAAGCGTGTTCCCCTGTATGTGGTCTCAATAGGTGTTTGGAGGTGCTTCCTAGAGATGTGGTAGCTGGTGTTGCCCTGTATGTGTCATCCATTCCTATGTGGGGTGACCTGGGGTGGAGATGGAGCATAGCCTTCCCCAGAGAAGCATCCTTGCTGTTCTACTGGGTGGCTTAAGTGTCTCAGGGTTGTTTAGCCTTGGGCTGCAGCTGAATATAGCTGAAAATTAGTAAGAACGGTGATTAAAAAGGCCCTGAAAACTCAGTCTTCAGAAGACTTTGCAGTAATTCCCCAGGAGTTTCCCTCTACCTCTCTTCCTCTCACTCCTAAAATTCAGATTTTCTTTCCAGCTGCCCTTGTCTGTATCAGGAGGGTACTATTACTGTAGGTAAAAAAAAAAAAATGTGTTGGATTCGTTCTTTTCCTTTCTCTGTAGCGGATCCCATAGCACAAGTTCATCAGGCATTCTGTGAGAACCTGCTGGAGAGAGCGGTGGATTCCCTTGTGAAGCCTCAGACGAGGAAAGAGGTGGTGGGACAAGAGGAGGAGGAACCCTGGTAAGTTCCAGCTCTGGAGGCAGCTGTAGGTTCTGAAGCAGAGCTGATGGTCACTGAGTGCTCTGAGTGGGTTAGTCTTTAACTGGGAATTGGAACGGCCACGTGATGGTGACCACCACAGCTTGTTGGCAAGATGAGCTTTGCCTCTTCATATAATGACCTCTGAAGTCCCAGGTGCAGTTCTGGCTGTTGCCAGATGTAGTGGGCATTTCTGGTGCCAGTTGGCATGGTACCTATCAATTCCTGAACCGGTTGGCACGTTCTCTGCTGACAATGCAACGTTCAGGAATGCTAAAATTAGCGTGCCCCTATCGCTTCTGTTGAGCAAGGCGTGTGTAGGGTCATAAGGGCTCGGTGTGTTGCAGAGTGACCCAGCTGCCTCCCCATGTTATGCATTCTTGTAACCAAATGAAGCATAGCATATACCAGCAGTGAAAGTCCACATATTGCACCTTGTGTCCCAAAATAACACAGGTAAATGCCTGAGGTGGTAAGGTTCCTTAGTGGTGTCTCCTGGCTGGAAGGACCAGCTGTCCTAATGCAGTGAGCTGTCTTTCTCCCTCTAAGGGTAGGAGCTCAAGATCCTCCTCTGTAGCATGTCCAAAGAAGTTAGATCATTGACACATTGTCACTTGCATTCCTATATATTTGCATATATGCAAATAGTCACTTGCAAAAACATTCTTCAGCCTCTTCTGGAGGCAGTGATTGAAAAGGAGCCTGTAATCAACTTGTAACATATGTCATGTCCGTCAGCAGATTCGAGGAACTGGAGGGGATGCTGGCGGCTTCTGCTCAGTGTCTGTAGGACGTGGGGTGCTGACTAAGTGCTAATGTGGATCATCTTTCACTTGAAATGTGTGTTACACGAGTTAATCTGCTTCATAGTGTATGCAGACTGGTCCCTCCCTGGAGAGTGGTGCCACCTTTTGTGAAGGGCTTGGGCACAGCCTGCTCCCTTGTCCCTTAACTAAGGAGCAAAAACCCGTAACAAAGGCCCACTGTAAGTCCCAGTGTGGTACTCCTCAAACTGGTCCATATACTTCCACTCTCAGGAGGTGTCTTCAGGTCTGAAAGTGTTGTGATACCGGTAGAGCCTGAAGTTTCTGCCTCCACCCGCTGCCTTTATGGTTCAGCCTTGGTTAAAGACGTGTTACGACTGATCAGAAATGCCTGCAGGCCTTGGTGCCTCCTGCTTGATAGCATAATGAAGCTCTGCATTGCTTCTTGTTTCAGTGAGTTCTCCAGCGCGATGGAATACCTGAAATTGCTCAACTCTTTCCTGGACTCGATGGGAAGCGGAGCACCGCCCTTTGCCAGCAGTTCTATGCTCAAGTCAGCCCTGGGTAAGTCTGGCTAAGCTGAAGCTCCGCCGGCTGCAGTAAGTGCTGCTGCCATGCGTCTCCCCAGCTTTCAAGCTCTAGGCCCAGCTAAAATGCAGTCCTTGATGGTGGAGGGAGGTTTGGCTGTGGAGCAGCACTCCCCAGTGCACAATGAGGGGAGGAATGCAGCCTATAAACAAGCAATGGGGTTGCTTGTTCATATAAGCTCGCCTGGTGCTGGGTGTAGGCAGCACCTAGCAGTTCACTGGGATGTTGCTGGACCTTCTCAAAATGCCTAGAGCAAACACAGAGGGGAAACTGAATATCCCTTTTTCTAGGGGATGCTTTTCAATTGGGAGGGAAGGGTTGTATTTGGGTCAGTATTGCCGTGAAACTTAGATAGCTCTGGGCACCAGGTTGTGTATCCTTTGGCCATAAATTGACTTTGGGGGGTACTTGGAGGGAATACTGAATAATGGAGGAGCTGATGCATTGGTGTGCTGAGTGCAGAGCCTTGTCAGGATGGGTGTCACAGTGTTTCTAGACAAGCAGATGGAAGTTCTGGCTGTAGCAAGGTGGAGTTGGCTTCTTCTTCCAGGTAACAGCAATAAGATGATGGGAATGGCCTCCGCTTCTGACAGGGGAGGTTCAGGTGGGGGATTTGGAAAAAATTCTTCTCAGAAAGAGCAGTGCTGCAGTGGCACAGACTGCCCAGGGAGGTGGGGGAGTCACCATCCCTGGAGGTGCTCCAGAACTGTGTGGATGTGGCACTGAGGACGTGGTCAGTGGGTGTGGTGGGGATGGGCTGGAGGTTGGACTGGGTGATCTTAGAGATCTTTTCCAGCCTTTGTGTTTCTGTGATTCTAACCCGTGACTCCGTTCTTGTAGGCCCAGACATGGTGTGCAGGTGGTGGTCGGCAGCAGTTGCTATGGCCATCGGTTGGCTCAGAGGGGATGACACAGCTGTGAGGTCACGTTTCAGCGAAGTGGAGCGCCTGCCAAAGGCCCTGGAGATGTCTGAGTGCGTAGTGCTGCTCCCAAACTCCCCCTCTTTCTTCCCTAGGCTGCAGCCTGCTCTGCGCAGCCATGGGCTCCCTGTGTGCTGAGGGGGAGCTTTAAGAAAGACAGAGGGAGATTTTTTACAAGGACACGTAGTGGTAGAACATGGGGTAATGGCTTCAAACTGAAGGAGGGTAGGTTTAGGTGAGATATAAGAAAGAAATTCTTTATCATGGAAAAAAGCAGGTGACATTACAACATAGTACTTGAAAGCAGGCTCTTTCTCTTCCAGGAACGCCCTGGTGAAAGCCACCTTCCACCTGTGCAAAGCCATGCAGGCCTCGCTGTCGGTGAAGGCGGACGGGCAGCAGAGCTCGCTGGGTCACTGCGAGAGGGCCAGCAGCCACCTGTGGAACAGCCTCAACATGAGCAGTGGTGCCTCCAGCACCTCTCTCAGCAATGTAAGGGCTACACACCACGGGCGGTGTGCGCTCTGTCATGGCCTGGTTGTGTCTGTTTTCTCCATTCGTCCCGAGTCTGATAGGAATATGGGGGATGCTTTCACCCTTTCCTTTTAAACGGCATTGACGTTTTTTTCTGTCCCTGCTGTATGGAGGAGCAGTGCTGCAGGTGCTGTGTCATTTTCCTTCCAGTACCTGCCACCTCTTCTCTGATGCGGTTTGTTTTTTGACTGCTGTGGCCTGCGGAAAACCTCCATCTCTGTCCAGCCAGGGGCAGCTGCTGCCACCGGTGAGAAGGGACCTCATTATGTCAGGGCCACTCCATTTCAGGCAGCGTTGGAACCCTCTCCTACAAAAGTGGGACTGTGCTGTGCTATTCCTGAGCACGCGTGTTGCTTGTTTCTTTTCTCTCCAGGTTCACCTCAAGCTGGAGCTCCCCTGTAAGGCGTATGGGGACAACTCGTGTCCCTGTCACTCCTGGGTGGCAGCTGTAGTGCATTGTAGTTGCATTGCATGTGCTGCCAGTAACTGTGCAATGTTCCTGCAGTGCAGTACAGAGGCGCTTCCTATTCGACAGAACAGGTACTCTCCGAAGGGCAGCTGGAACAGCAAGCATTGCTAGGGGGCAGCAGCAGATGGGGAAAAGGGATTTGGCGAGCTGTGCAGCACCGCTGTGCTCCTCACCTGGTGCTGAGCCGTGTCTGCTCCTTGGCTCCCGCAGGTGATCCAGCTGCTGGCCTGCGACCTGCTGCTGTCCCTCCGCACCAGCCTGTGGCAGAAGCAGGCAAGCAGCAGCCAGGCTCTGGGTGAGACCTACCACGCCTCGGCCCCTGAGCTCACTGGCTTCCAGCGCGACCTTGGCAGCCTGCGCAAGCTGGCCCACAGCTTCAGGCCTGCCTACCGCAAGGTGAGCTTTGGCCCTCGCCACTGGCAGGGGAGTGGGGAAGGGAAGAGTGGAGCGTTACCTGCATCTGCGCTTCTATTTTCTGCCCTCTTTCTGGCAATTCATCCTTCTCCTTTTCCAGGTTGCTCAGTTACATATTGAAAGCAATTTGTGTTGTTTTTGTTTTTTTTTTTTTTTTTTTACCATTTTCTGTCTTTCCTCTCTCTTGCCCTGACCTGCAAACTCTGCAGGCAGGTGGATGTGGGCTCTGCTTGTTGTCAGGGTGTCAGCACTGTGCTGCTGACACAGCTGAGGGCTGCCTCCAGCCCACCACTCACCACCCACCTTGCTGTCCCTCCAGGTCTTCCTTCACGAGGCCACCGTGCGCCTGATGGCAGGGGCCAGCCCTACCCGCACCCACCAGCTGCTGGAGCACAGCCTCAGGCGCCGCACAACCCAGAGCAGCAAGCAAGGTCAGCATGGGGAGCTGCATTTGGCCACGGCTATTGGGTGCTGTGTAGAGATAGCCAGAGTTTGGTACTGGGGGCCTTTCCTGTTCAGTATCTTTTTTGATGATTTGGATGAAGGGATTGAGTGCACCCTCAGTAAGCTTGTAGACAACGCTAATTTGTGAGGAAGTGTTGACCTGCCTGACTGTAGGAAGGCCCTACAGAGGAACCTGGACAGGCTGGATCTCTGGACTGAGCCAATGGGCTGAAGTTCAACAAGACCAAGTTCCAGGTCTTGCACTTTGGTCACAACAACCCCATGCAGTGCTATAGGCTTGGGGCAGGGTGGTTGGAAAGCTACATGGAAGAAAAGGATCTGCAGGTGTTGGTTGATGCTTGACTAAACATGAGCCAGCAGTGTACCCAGGTGTCCAGGAAGGCCAACGGCATCGTGGCTTGTATCAGAAATAGTGCAGCCAGCAGGCGTACTTAGCACTGGTGAGGCCTCATCACAAGAGCTGTGTTCAGTTCTTGGCCCCTCACTACAAGAAAAATTTGGAGGCCATGGAGTGTGTCCAGAGAAGGGCAACAGAGCTGTGAGGGGTCTGGAGCAGCTGGGGGGACTGGTGTTGTTCAGTCTGGAGAAGAGGAGCTCAGGAGATACCTTATCTCTCTCTCTAGAATGACCTGATAGGAGTTAGTGGCAATGTGAGTGTCAGCCTATGCTCCCGGATAACAGTGATAGGACAAGAGGAAATGGCCTTAATTTGTGCCAGAGGAGGTTTGGTTTGAGTATTAGGAACAGAGTTCGGGTTTTTTTTTCTTTTTGAAAGAGCAGTGCTGCAGTGGCACGGGCTGCCCAGGGCAGTGGTGGAGTCACCATCCCTGGAGGTGTTCAAGGAAAGGGTAGATGAGGCAATGAGGACATGGTTTAGTGGTCGATATTGGCAGTAGTTGGATAGTTGGACTCGATGATATTATTAGTCTTTTCCAAGGTTAATGATTCTGTAATCACGCCCATAGCTGAGACTTTGCAAAAGGAGCTCCCTGGGGTGAGCAGCTCCTGTCACTCTCTTCTCTGCTGGTTACAGGGGAGCTAGACACGCTGCCAGGGCAGAGGGAGCGAGCCACCGCCATCCTGCTGGCCTGCCGCCACCTGCCGCTCTCCTTCCTGTCCTCGCCCAGCCAGCGTGCCGTCCTGCTGGCCGAGGCTGCACGCACGCTGGAGAAGGTGGGGGACAAGCGCTCGTGCAACGACTGCCAACAGATGATCGTCAAGCTGAGTGGGGGCACAGCCATCGCCGCCTCCTAACACCTTGCCAGCCCCCAGCTTGGACTTCCTCTGTGTTGAAAAAGGAAGGGGGAAAAAACGTGCAAGGAAAAAGGAGGGGGGGTGGGGGGAAGAGGGGAAAAAAAAAAAAAAAAAGGAAAAAAAAGAAAAAAAAATCAGTGCTGTACGTTAGGGCCATTGGGATCATGCTGGGGGTGGGAGTGGGAGGGTCTTTTTTTATCTTGCCCCAGGTGTGGCTTTATTGCCCCTGCACTTTTTGGGGACACTGTAGTAGGGGCACCTGGTGGCTGTGCTGTGGTTGCCTGTAGGGACCTGGCACTGATGCCCTCTGGCCTAACTCTGCTGGGATCATCACCTGGGGCCAGTGGCAGGTTTCTGTACCGTTTTTATACCGCTGTTTTTTAATAGGAGTGTTTGTGGCTTTACCAAATGTAGGGACCAAAGCAGCAGCCCCCCTCTTCTCCATCTTCCTTCTCATTTCAGCAGGGTGGGATTATGGCCGGTCTCCATGGGTGGTAGGGGCAGAAGCTGCTGGCTGTGGTGCCTTCATGTTGGTGTGGGTGGAGCTGTTAGAAATGGTTTATTTGATTCGGTTCCCAGTCCTAGAAGCAAGCCTGCACCCCAGCTCCTGTGCCCTGGGGGCATGGGAAGCAGTTCACAGCTCTTGTCCTTTTGCATAGGATGTGGCTCTGGAGTCCTAACATGGGAGAGATGCTGTCAGCTCCATAACGCCCCACAGTGCCCTCCCTCCCCCATCACAGGGAGCACCCCCTGTCCCCATGAAGCCCAGCACAGGACTCTTGGCTTATCTGTGCTCTTGCCAGGAGTCACATCCTCCTCCCTTTCCTTTCTGCTTTCTTTACTAAAATACAGCAGCTCTGACCTGTTGCGAACTCTCAATTATTTCCCATTGCCCCAGGGGCCAGTTTTATACTTCAGTAACTGGGGAGGAAGAGCTGGGGGCCTTCAGCCTTCCTCTTGTCCCTTTTATGAGGGGCTGAGGCTGCCTACCTAGTGCTTTTCTTCCTCTGGGGGCTCTTTGCCTCCTTTTTCTACTTTTCCCACCCTCTGTGCCCGTCTATCCCTGCAGTTTTTATATGTGTGTGTATATACTGTAACTTTTTTGTTGGTTTTGGGTGGGAGGGAGCTGTTGTTGGCAGCCTACTTTCCTCACCCAATAAAGGTGGTGTCACCGCCGTGTCTCATGTGCCCTGCTCCTCTTCTCCATCCCCGTAGTGCAGTTACACGAGGCCATATACTTCCATGTGTTTATTAACAAGAGGGAAGCTGGGTGGTGGAGAAGTGGGGACACGAGGTTGTGCAGCCAGCCTGCTGCTTAAGTCCATTGCCCATCCATGGAGTGAGCTGAGAACAGCCACAACACATTGCCTGTCCCAGGATGATGACACCTTGCTGATCCTGGGCGTCAGACGGTCACCTCAGTCTTGCTGTTGGTGGCCAGGTGCCGGTGGGCCTGGCTGTACAGTGGTGCTGTGGGCCCAGGCCGGCGTAGACCCCGGGGGAAACCTCCTTCCCAGCCCCCTGGTGCTTTGGAGAGGCCCTTAGCCTTGGTGACCCCTGACGGGGTGCAGCCCTCAGGCCCCTCAGTGCTTGGGAAGGGCAGAGTGCTGGTGGGGGACACCTCTGGGCCCCCAAAGCGCATGTAGAAGTCATCAGGAGTGCTCTCTGTGGAGACAGAGACACCAGTGTTACCCCATCCCCTGGCAGGGGGAGATGGACCTGGGGGGGGGGGGGGGGGTGTGAGGAGTGGTTGGCTGGAGAATATAGTGCATGCATGGACAGGGATCCTGTGCACTGATCGGCTGGGCATGAGCCCATGGGGGGGATATTGGGCACTGATTGGCTGGCAATGGATCCAGGGGGAGAAAGTGGACACTAATGGACTGGGGGTCCCTGGGAGGATCCTGTGCACTGCTCTCTCCCCACCGTGCTTCCGTGCCCTCCCAGTCCACACTCACCTCCAGCTGTGAGCGCAGTGTAGGCAGTGTAGCTGGGGGCTGGTGGGCTCAGACTGCTGCTCAGTGGCGGGCGCTTGCTGTGGCCATGAGGCCGCCCCAGCGAGGGGATGCTGGTGCTGTCCACCGCGTTGTTCAGAGGCAACTTGTCTGGGGGCGGAGATGAGGGTTCAGGGGAGTGCAGAGCCCTATTACCCACCTCTGCCTTTTTCCCCCATGGGCAGCAGCATGCTCAGCAGTGTGCTGGCATGTCGGAGAGGCTCTGAGGAGGAACTGGGGAGCCTGTGCTTTACCTGTGCTGTTCCTCGGAGGTCCTCGGGGCAGCCCCTCACCCAGCTGAACCTGCATGCTGCCCATCAGACCGTCGATGTGCTCGGAAGGGCCGTGGCCCGGCTGCTTCAGCAGGTCGGTGAGGGTCCTGGGGAGGGGCACAGGAGCACAGGGTCACCATGTGATGCCTACACCCCCCATCCCATCCCATCCCAGTTCAGGTGTCCCCATCACCCCACACCACAAACTCTGGGGAGAGGGGACAGCTCCTTCACTGGAGCCAGTTCGGAGCAGAGAGGGCTCCAAGGGATCGATGAAGGAAGAGAGTCACCCCTCTGTAAGGGGGAGGCTGCACTGATGGCATTGTCATTCACCGCGTCCTCCCAGTAAGGGATAGCATTAAACATTAAACACTGTTATGTAAGACACAGCACCCTGCCATTTGCTATTCACGCCTGGGGATGCTGCAGCACCGCTGTGACACAGTGACCACCCCACAGCAGGGCACGTGCAGCGGTGCGGCCTTCAGCCCTGGTCCTGGGATGGGACACCAGGCTCCTGCCTTCACTGCAGTGAAAGCCAATGGGCTGCATTAGGCTGAGAGATGCCGTCAGGTGGAGGGAGGTGGTCCTTCGGGACTCCTCAGCACTGGTGAAGCTGCACCTGGAGAGCTGTCTCCTGGAGCTCTCCTACAGCCCCCTGGACACACTGCTGGGAGTGTCCCTGGTGAGCGGGGCTTGCAGCAGACAGACCCCCAGCTCCCTGCCCACCTCAGCCTCTACCGCATAACCCATCTCCTCCTAAAGACCCATCAACCTCCTGCAGCCCAGCTCTCTTCCCTTCAGAGCTCCCGGCCCGTGGGGCCGCACCAGCGTGGCCCGGCAGCCTGGAGCTGATGCCAGGCAGCGTGCGGGGCCGGCAGCTCCCGGGGCCGTGGCTGTCACTGCGGGAGCTGCCGCGCTGTCAGCTGCCGCCTCCCCTGCGTGTCCCCAGGGCCCAGCACTCACCCAGGCTCATTTCACCAGGAGGTCCGATGCGATTTGACCTATTTCTTTTTTTTTTTTTTTTTTTTTTTCTTTTTCTTTCTTTCCTCGGGTCTATTTACCAAGCTCTAGCAGTCCTTTAGCTGCGACTTTTCCTCTCCAGATAAATCCATGAGTGCTCTTTTCCACAAACCTGCCCCTGGTCCCATCTGACCGGACAATAACAGTGAGAGCAGCTCCATCCCTATCCACAAGCCCCAAAAACAAGAGGTGGCCCTGGAGGGCTTCGTAGTGTGGTTCTGGGGTGCACTGACTATATTCTGGACATTTGGGGAGGCTCAAGTTGCACTGACTTAGCTCACCCAAATGTCTGAGATGGCCTCAAAGTGCAGATTGAGGGGGGAATGTGGGGCACATCAGCTGATCTTCCTATCTGCAGTAAAGCACTGGTGAACCCAGAGAGGTGTCCATCCACCACTGTGGCCATGGGTCCTGGCCACAGTGCTGGGTGGCCCCTGGAACCCGAATGCAGTGCACAGCCCTACCTGGAAAACCTGGCCAAAGAACACAACCAGCATGCTCCAAACCGGCCTAGCGTGAGTCCCAGGAGTGAGCAGGAAGGAAAGTCCTGGGGCAGGGAGGAAGATGAGAATATGGTGACGTCTCCATCGGCTGAGCTGGAATGCCTCACTTGGTGTCCCTAGGCTACCGGTGCATAAAATAGAGGTGACAGCGTGGGACTTCACCATGGGGACTTGTTTGGGTATCCCTGGAGATGGGGGTTGTGGCCATACCAGGAACATTCAGTGGGGTTGGGACCCCAGAAAGCATCAAGAGACCCAGCTTGTTCCTTGGCTTTTCTGCAGAGCCCCCAGACCCTTTTCCATGGGCCTCCTGTAGGTCTGTATGAGGATGTCCTCATGCGGTAGACACAAGCAGATCCCCCTGCCCTGAAAGGACCCCAATATCGGCAGCCTCAAGAAAAACATGGGCAGGTGTTCCTCACTCACAGAGCCTTGGGCACGCCGAGCAAGCACAGGGACGGTGCCAAGTGTTAGTCGAGTAGGAAGGAGCGATCTTGGCGGAGCTGCTGTACAGACCTGCGGACGCACAGGGACGTGGGGGGATCGCAGTGTTTGGGGTGCCTGAACCTCTCACTGGACCCAGCCGTGAGGGCCTGGTCTCCAGGAGCTGTGTTCAAAGGGGACCACACCGAGTGTGAGTAGCACCAGGAGCGGAAAAACAGTGGCAAAATGGATGGATGGGTGGGTGACTGGAAGGATGGATGGATTGGTGGAAGGGTGGGTGGATGCGAACAGGAACCAGCAAGGCCATGCAACAGGGAGCTGGCCCGAGGCCACGCTGCAGCTCCTGAGGAGCAAATGAGAAGCTGCAACCTGCGGCGTCAGGCGGGACACGAGGTCGCAGTGCCCATGCGCGGGGCGAGGCAGGTATGAGATATTTCACACCGGGACAGAGAGATGGTGGCACCTGGCTGGGTCCTTCAGCCACAGCTGCACAAGACCCCCATGCGTGCCAGGATGGCATCAGGCTCCTGGATTTGTCCCTGAAAGGCACCCAAGGGAAGCTCGCCTCCTCTCTCTCCATATGGCGGTGTCCAAAAAAATCAGTAGCCTCAGGGAAAAATGGATCTGCTGGGCAATGAGCCGCGCGTTCCCCATGCTGGAGCATGCTGGCAGGGACCAGGGCGCATCCCTGGGAGGGGGAGCACAGAACTGGGAGAGACAGCAAATTCCACAGCACCTGGTGGAGCGAGAAGGGATGGGGACGGAGCCAGGGCTAGATGTCCCCAAGCAGGTCTCAGAGGTGGCAGATGCAACCAGAGCATCATCCCAGTGAAATAATTTCCTTGTCTTGCTAAATTCCCAGAATAAACAGCATAAAAGCCCAGGAAGATGTGTTTGTGTGTGTGTGTGTGTGTGCACACACGTGTGCCAGGGGGGGATGAAGAGGGCAGCTCTGAGTCAGAGCCGCAGGGGCAGGGCTGTACCCAGGGGGGCTGTAGCTGCCGTCAGCCACTGAGAAGTGTTAAACTCATTGAATGTGATCATCATCGGGGGAGAAAAGTGAAAGAGAAAAAAAAAAAAAAGAAAGGAAGAAAAAGGAGAAGGAAACATCGACCTCTGTGTGGAGGAACATAATGCAAGGGGCAAGCAAGGGGACTGCAGCCACCAGCCCTCCCTGTCCCTCTCCCTCTCCATGCCCCCATCCCTCCCCAGCAGCTGCCCAAAACCACGATTTGGAGCAGACCCTGGACAAGTAGCATTTGCCTGGAGCGGGAGCTGACATGAGAAGTGAGGGGCTGGCAACAGGGGGAGGCTGCCCCGCATCCCTGTGGTGTCCCCATGGTGTGTAGCTCAGGTCACCTCCCTGGGAGTGACATCCCACCAAGGTACAAGGCACACACGCAGGCAAAAAGCCACCTCCAACTGCTAGTGCTCTGCTCTCATCATCAGCTGTTGGGGACGGAGGCACAGCTCTGAGCCAGAGATGAAGGGGAGAAGGGATGGAGGGGATGAGGAATGAAGGGGAGAAGAACGGAGGGGATGAGGTACAGAGCAGAGGAGAGATGGAGGGGATAAGGAATGGAGGGAACGAGGGATGGAAGGGGCGTGGGATGCAGGGGACAAGGGAGGGAGGGGATGTAGGATAGAGGGAACAAGGGATAGAGGGAATGGGAGACAGAAGGGATGAGAGACAGAGGGGATGAGGGATGGAGGGGGTGAGAGACAGAGGGGACAAGGGAGAGGAGATGAAGGACAGAAGGGATGAGAGACAGAGGAGATGAGGGACAGAAAGGAGGAGAGATGAAGAGGATGAGTAGCAGAGGGAATGAGGGATGGAGAGGACGAGTGTCACATAGCTGCCACTGCCACGAACATGATAGGGTCTGGGGACCTTCTCATCTCCTCGGGGTCGGGGTGACCCTGGGCTCACCCTGTGTATGGGGCTGGGGGAGGTGGGAGGACCGAACGGGACCCCTTTACCTGGAGACGGTCATCTCAGTCTGGGGGCCTTGCGCCTTCTCCAGGCCCAGCTTGGTGAAGATGCCCACCAGCACCATGATGGCCACCACGCCGCAGATGATGTAGACGATCATGTTGGTCTTGTCACGGGTGGGGCCCTCGGGGCTCTCATCTACGCGGGCGGGCGGCTGCCCCGTGTTCACCCAGTTGGGGGTGTCGTAGTTGGAGCAGCCGCTCTGGTCCAGCCGCCTGGCCTTGAACTGGCAGCAGAAGCGGTACCCGCAGGTCCCACAGCAGTATTGGTAGATGCCGGCGTTGCAGTTGAACGGAGGATCCCACTGCCCCATCACGTCGTAATACCCACGGCAACGGTCCCCTCCTGGGGTGGGCTCAGTGGGCGCGGGGGCCGTGTCCTCCACCGCCGGTGCCCGGCTGCTGTTACCGCTGTCCCCAGTGCCGGGCTCGGCGCCCCAGCTCCGTTCCAGCAGCACCAGGCAGCAGATGCCCACCACGTAGCTCCGCTCCATCCGCCCGCAGCTCCGGGGGGCCATGGCTACCCCCAAAGGACCGAATGCTGCTCCTCTGGAGGACCCCCCCCCCGTTCCTCTGTGCCCCCCTAGGGAGGGCTACAGCCGCTCGCCCGCCCAGCGAGGGCCCCCCCAGAGCGGTCCCATCACTGCGGGGGGAGCCCCGAGGAGGGGATGTCAAAAGGGAGGAAAAAAAAGGGAAAAAAATTTAAAAAGTGAGGAAAAAAAGTGTACCTCCGGCTCTGCTCCCCCAAAAGCGACTGATGGGGTCCTGAGCCGCGGGTTCAAGGGTTCGGGGTTGGGGGCTCGGGGCTGGGGCAGAGCCCCCGGCCGGGGCGGGGATGCGGGCAGCGGCCCGGAGCGGCGGGAACCCTCGGTCTTCCCATCCCCGCCGCGCTGCCTGCACAGAGAGAGGGAGGGTAGAAGGGGAGGAGAGAAGAAAAAAATAAGAGCGAAGGAGCGAAAACCCCTCGGCACCGGGAAGGGAGGGAGGGAGGCGGCAAGGCACGGCTCGGCGGGGAAACCGGAGAGGCTCCTGCAGCAGCGCTCTGCCGCCCGCCCGCCCCGCCGGCCGGCACCGAGCCGGCCCGCCCCGTCGGGTGGGGACCGCCCCGCGCCCCTCCCGCGCCGCGCAGCGCCGGAGCCCCTCGGGGGGACGCGGGGAGCGGGACCGCGGGGAGACCCCCACCGCCGGCGGAGGGCAGAGCCGCGGTGCCGGCCCCTGAGAGCATCCCCGTGGGAGCCGCGGCTCCGAATCTCGGTGGCTGGGGCTCCATCGGGGTCCTCATCCGGGGGAGTTCAGGGGTGTCCTCGATGCCACCTCTTGGCCTTGGGCGAACGGTTGGGTTGTCAGTCCCGTTCCCGGCCCCACACACACGGGTGGGTGTTATTCCCCCGCCCGCGCTCGGTGCTGTGGCTGGGAATGGGCTGCGGGAACCGCTCCGCGCAATGCCCTATATATACACTGCGGGAGCATATGTGCGTTTACCATTAAGATGGTAATTGCAAACATTCCGAAGTCGAGATGTGCAAACTCCCCGCTTCCCACTGGTGTCGGGTTCAAACCCAAACAGTTTCCGAAGGGATCGGGAGGGAATTTGTTCAAAGTGAGAGCTTTTTTAAAAAAAGAAAATAAATGCATGCAGCGTGCTCTGCACAGTGAGTCCTCACGTAGGAGTGAGCCAGGCTGTGTTACAGGGGGGAACAGACCCCAAGTGCCCCTCTGGTGTTGTCCCCTCTGATCCCCTGGTGGTCACCTGAGCAGAGATGGTCACCGGAGAGATGTTCTGGCTCTGGGGACGTGTGAGGGCAGCAGAGCGATCCCATCCGCCTGCGCTCGCTGGGCTCTGGTTGCAACCATATGGCCGGGAACAGCATGCGGCCTGCTGGCTCCGTGGCAGACCGGCAGAGCTCCGTGGGCACAGCGGCCGTGCCAGGGCAGTGAGGGGAGCTGCCTGCGTGCAGCCCCGTCTGATCTGATAGGAAGGCCTTACTCAGGCTGTACACTGCAACCTGGATGGGCTGGATCGCTGAGCTGAAGTTGTAGGGAAGAAGTTCATCAAGGACGAGTGCCAGGTCCCGCACTTGGTCACAACAACCCCAGGCAATGCTACAGGCTTGGGACAGAGTGCCTGGAAAGCTACATGGAGGGAAAGAATTGAGGTGCTGTCTGACATTTGGCTAAATGTGAGCCCAGGTGGCCAAAAAGGCCAATGGCATCATGGCTCGTATCAGCAACAGTGCAGCCAGCAGAAGCAGGGAGGGGACTGTCCCTCTGTACTCAACACTTGTGAGGTTGCACCTTGAGTGCTGAGTTGAGTTCTGTGCCCCTCACTATCAGAAAGACATGGAGGCCCTGGAGAGTGTCCAGAGAAGGGCAGCAGAGCTGTGAGGGGTCTGCAGCACAAGTCTTACGAGAAGTGAGGGAACTGGGATTGTTCGGTGTGGATAAGAGCTCAGGAGAGATCTTATTGCTCTCTACAATGACCTGAAAGGAGTTAGTGGCAATGTGAGGGTCAGCCTATGCTCCCAGCTAACAGCAATAGGATGAGAAGGAATGGCCTCAAGTTGCACCAGGGGTGGTTCAGGTTGGATATGAGCAAGCATTTCTCATAAAGAATGGTGCTGCAGTGGCACAGGCTGCCCAAGGAGGCGGTGTCCCTGGAGGTGTTCCAGAACCGTGCGGATGTGGCACTGAGGACACAGTCAGTGGGCATGGTGGGGATGGGCTGGAGGTTGAACCAGCTGATCTTAGAGGTCTTTTCCTACCTTTTCCACCCCTAATCCTTGGCCAGCTGCTTGCTGGCCTTCAGTAACCCCATGCGGACCTGCAAGTCAGTTCTGACCTGCAGCACTGTTTTGCTCCACGAGATCTGGAGAATTAGCAACACCTGAGCAGCCCTTCCACCATCTTTCACATCAGGAGACATTTCCTGCTGCTTCTCCTCAGGGCATGATGCTGCAGCCCTGCTCCCTGCCCGCTTCCTGCCCTCCCAATGGGCTGAGCATCCCTGCCAGGCTGTCATGGTGTCACAGTGTCACCAGCTCACACTGGTATCTTCCCACATCCCTGGAGTTTCACTGCCATTTTGGGGTCACTGATGTCAAACGCTGCTGTGCCATGTTGTGCTCGCACTGGCAACAGATGCAAACCCATGGGCTCTCCCTGCACACTTGGCCCCATCCCACAGTGTCCCTCTGGCCCCAGTGTGGCAGTCCCACTTCCCCTGTCTGCCACCCCTGTCCCACTGCCAGGCTTTAATGAGATGTTAATTGGGGCTGACATTGCCCAAGTGGGGCAGTGCTCTCCTGGCTCTGTGGGGCCATGGGAAGCCAGAGCTGCGGGTGTGTGTGCTCCCAGACAGGCCAGGGCTGCAGCAGCTTTATTCCCTCTTGACCCATTTAAAGCAAGCATCGGTGACTAAGGGAGCTGGCAGTGGGATAAAAATACCTCCCACATGTTCCCTGTGAGGCCAGTGACGGAAATAGGGGTGCCGTCACCTCTCTGGGGACCGGTGGGGGTCACCCACTGTTTCACGATCCCAAAGGACCGATGCTTTATGCACTGCCTCCCACATCGCTCTGGGCTTTCCACAGCACCAAGACAGCAGGCGTGGGGTTTGAACCCCAGTCTTTCAGAGCAAGCACTCAACGCTGCTGTCCCTGCAGGACCCCACGCATCCACCTGCACGGCCCCGCTGCTCGCTGGGTGGAATCCCGCAGCACCAGAGCTATCGGCTGCGCTGCCCAGAGTGGCAGTGCTGTTTCCTACATCTGCGATTCCAGCTCCGGCTGTGTTTTCATCGTTCTAATAATAAGTGTGAATATAGTAGGGATGAATCACGAGCTGCGGGTTTCGCCCCTCCTTCCCCCTAAATCCATCCTGGGGGAGTGGGATGGTGGGGGCAGGGGACACAGCCCCGTGTTTTGCCACCTCCTGGTTGTGACCGTTGCATCCCTCCCTCTCCCCTCCCCTGCACCGCCGTATTGTGCCAAAGCACCATCCAAATCCCAAGGCACTCCCAGAGCAGTGCTGGTGTGCAGCCACCCGTCCCCATTCACACCTCGGGGCTTTTGAACCTCTCCACCCCGAGTGCTCTCAGTCAACAGCACCTGAACACCCGGTCACTGTGGGGTTTGCCTGCTGGGAACCACTCGCTTTGTTGCAAGGACCTTTAACAAATGTTAATGCTTTCCTTTCACTGGAAAGCTCTCTGGATGATCTGCCAGAACAGATTTCACACGCTTCTCCTAAAATTATGCCCTTTGCTTTCCCAGCACTTGAGAAGAAGCACAGCCCGCTGTGCCGGCAGCTTGCAGAGAATGGCTGCATGGGGCCACATGGCAGCAGGGCAAGGGCCGAGCCTCCAGGTGGGCTTCCTGCAGCCCCCTGCCTGCACACGGCCCCTGCATCCCCGTAAATCTCCCTGCATCCTGGCATCCCCAGCATCCCATCATACCCTCTCTATATCCCTTGCATCTCTGCATCCCCTGTATCCTCCCACATCTCACCACATCCCCTGCAGCCTTGCATCCCACTGAGTCCTTACTATATCCTCCTCATTTCTGCACCCCCAGGGTACCACCTCATCTTTACTATAATCCCCCTTTGCATCTCCATATCCCCCTACATCCCCCTGTATCTTTGTATTTTCAGCATTACCTGTATCCCCTCATTCTCTCCTGCATCCCCCATATTCCCTATGTCCCCCTACATCCCCCTGCATCCCTCCACGTCTCCCCATGTCCAGGGTTCCCCCCACCTATGGGAACCCTGTAAGGACCTCCAGTGCACATCCCTCATCCCTGTGGGGAGCCACCCTCCATCAGGGCTGGGGCTGATTTCTGCCCTGACAAATGCTTATTACAATCACCAGCACCAGTCAATGGGCGCACTCAGGGTTTACCCTTCCCCATGTATTCATTCTAGGAGGGATGCAGCCTCAGCCTTGCCCTCCCCACAATCAGCAGCAACTAATGAACACCACCACGGCTGTAGCTGGAGCTGATTATGTACATCTTAAGTGACTCATTGGGGAATTTTTATTTTTTTTATTTTTAATAACTGGCGGTGTCACTACGGGGCATGAAGTTTGCTTGGCTGAGTTTGTTTCAGTGGAGATAAATAATTGAGGAACTGGAGAGCAATCAAGGAACACTCCTGGGAAGATGCTGTGGGGCACACCTCACCCTGCCCACCCCACATGCCACTCCTGCCCCTCTGTGCCCACATTGCCTGCAGCTGGGATATGCCGTTGCTGTGGCCTTCAGCATCACATCTGTTGGCACTTATGGTGGCAGTGGCCACACTGGAACTTTTTGGGGAGCAGAAAGGGACAGGGGAAACTCCTGAAAAAATCCCACAAGCTCATCCCTGACCACAGGTTGCCCCTGCTTGTGAATAGGGCTGAAAACATCAGGCTCAGCCACAGCCCTGGGGTTTTTCCCCGGGGTCCCCCAGCCCTGCTTCCTCCCGCCCAGTGCCGCCGCTGCCATCGATCTGGGCTCAGAATAGCTGCTGCCAGCAGCCGGCCGACGCCGCAGTGCTGCTGGAAGGACACGGCTTGTGCCCCCCTTCTCGTGCCACAGCCCCCTTGGGGATGGAAGAGAAAGGGGAAATAGAATAAAGAGGGTGGGAAAGCAAGGAACAGCCTCAGAACAGGAGGGGATGCATGATGTGCTGCCAGCACTGAGTGCACTGCCTCAGAGCTGGTGCCTTCAGAGGGGGCTGCAGGAACCAGACCCACTTCCACTCTGCACCACTTCCACCCCATTTCCATTTCAACTTCCATTTCCATTCTACTTCCTTTCCATTTTCCTTTTGACTACATTTCCTTTTTCTCTTTGTTTTCACTCAGCTTTCCACTCCTATTTCCTCTCAATTTCCCATTCCCATTTCCTGTCCATTCCCATATCCATCGCCATACTCATTTCTGTTTCCATTTCTGCTTCCATCCCCAACCCATTCCCGTTTCCTTCCCATTTCCCATTCCCGTTTCCACTGCATTCCTATTTCCTCTAAATTGCCATTCCCATACCATTTCCATCACCATCTACTTCCCATTCTCTTTCCTATTTCCTCTCAGTTTACCATCACCATCTCTATCCCCATCCCTATTCTCTATCCCCATCCCAACCCATTCCCATTGCCACCCTGATTTCCTACTTCACACCCACAGACCCATTGGGGCTGCAGCATCCCTTTTCCATTCCTTACTTCCCACCTCCGTGCCAGGAGCACAGACCCCATAGCAGCCCCTCAGTGTGCCCTAAGGAGCCCAGCTCTGCACACACTGCTCTCACCCAACCTGAGGTGGCTTCTCTTGGGGCAGGAGGGGGATTTCCCTCTGGAGATGCTGCTCCAGGTGAGATGCCCACAGCCCACCTGTGTCCCCAGAGGTGTCACTGGGGCAGGTGGCGTCTCAAGGGGAGCCCCCAAAACCAGTGCAGGTACTGCATTCAGCATTTCCCAGCATACCCTTTCAGAAGATGTGTGGGACTAGAATGATCCTGACACTAAGGGGAGGAAATGGAGGCTGATTGGAGTGGAGTGGCTTTTGGTGTGTGTTTTTGTGTTGATATTTTTTTTCAGTATTTCCTTAAGTGTGAACACCATCTGGCTCCCAAACTCCGTCAGCGCTTCCAGTCCTGAGGCAGCTTCGCTCTCCCTAATGACTGTCATTACGCAGTAGTAGTGACTATAGACTACAGATTCTGGTGAGCAGCACTGAAAAGGCCATGTCCCCAGACAGACAGTGCACGGGGCTGGGCAGTGTTCCCTCCTCAGACACTCTGGGGAAGAGCTGAAATCAGACGGGGGCCTTCTCCAGCTCAGTGAGTGGAGGGGGCAATCATTCACCAATAGAGGTGCAGAGCTCTTGGGTTGGGCTGTGTGGTGTCCCACATGGAGCTGTGGGGGGGATACATTGCAGGGTGACAGTGTCCTTTGCTGGGAGACCACCAGAGGTGGCTCCATGTGTCCTCTGGGGACTCTGATCCACAAGAGTGAGGGGAGGGTGGAGGAAAGCGTGGGGAGAGTGGGCCCCAACTGGTGCAAAGGCACCCACAGGTAAACGAGCAGCAGACAAGTCTCTGTCACAACCTGCATGGGGTTTCCCCAATTTTTGCCCCACTAGTGTCCATAGATTCATAGAAACAAGGCTGAAAAGATCTCTAAGGTCATCCAGTCCAATCATCAGCCTATCCCCACCATGCCCACTGACTACATCCTCAGTGCCACATCCACATGGCTCTGGAACACCTCCAGAGATGGTCACCCCACCACCTCCCATGGGCAGCCTGTTTCTGTACCTCACCATGGCATCCTAAAAAGAAAAAACACCTGAAGAAATAAGAGCCAGAGCCCTCACCTGAGCAGAGAGAGGTTTCTTTTTTCAATGAAATGGTTACAGGAGTTTATTTTCTGTTGTGGGGTTGGCACCACACCCACATGTCACAGCCATGGAAATGGAAAGGGAGATGCAGCAGTACTGCTCCCTTCACCTCCCAGCCCCATTGTCCGTGAAGCAGGTTGTCCTGCCTCCCAATGGTCCTTCTATTACAACCAGGGAGGAGGTGGATTTATTGTCCCTAGAGGCGTTCAGAATGTCCCCAATGCTGGGCTTGACCTCAGAGCGCTTCCACCTAACAAGACATGCAGAGACTGCAACCACAGCAATGGGGATGCATTGCATCTTGAGCTGTGTTTGGCACTATCTGGAGCAAGGCTCGTCCCAGGCAGTGGGTTTAGGACTGGATGAGGAGGTGTGGTGAAGAACGTGGGCTCACATGCCCAAGTAGTTCCCCTTTGGGGTGAAGGCAGCAAAGCCAGCTTGGCATTCATGGTGAGGAGAGAGGAGGGAGGCATCACCCTCTAACTTGAGTGCGTGGTCCTGCAGAGGCAGTGCCATCAGATTCAATGTCACTGGTCAGTCCTACAACAATCCATGGACTTCTGTGTTCACTGGATGAGCATGGCAGTGTACATCTTCTCCATCTTCTCTAGGCCATGATAGAGAGGACAGCACTCTAGCTGGGGTGTGGCACTGACATTGGTTGTGGTGACATAGGAAACCAGGATAGGTGGTGAACCAGGAGCAAAGCTGTGATCTCAGGAGGGAGCACATCCTGCACTAATTCCCCAAAGCTTCTTGCACAGGTGAGCCGTTGGCTGGTGTGTGAGCATGGCCATCGAGCTGCCTTGGACTGGCGCTGCTGGTCAATTCTCACGCACAGCAACCCCCTGAAGACACGCACATAAATTAAGTCATCCCTCCCACGCTTGCATCGCTCCCTGCCTAGTTGTGTGCAGCACGGGTACATCCATCACTGTGAGTCCTGTCACCACAAGTGACATGCAGTATTTTTGCAGCCACCGTGAGCTGAAGCGATGGTTGTCTGGGGCCATCATGACAAGCTCCTGCAGCCAGTGCTCCTCCCGACCAGCAGTCTCCATTGCCTGCCTCTGGTCCTCGCTGACTTCAGTTACCATAGCTCAGAGCAAAGACAGATTTCCCTGATTCTTCCCCTTGCTCCCTGCTCAAAAAGGCGAATTGTTTCCCATTCCCTGGGCGTTCAAGATGCAGAGGGGGTTTCCACGACTGCCCAAGGGTGCCTGCCACCAAATGACAATGCCTGGAGGAAGCAGGGACATGGATGTCACAGCATGCAGGGGACAGGAGAAGCAGGACTGTGCATAGAGCAGATGCTGGATGAGCTTTTCTTCATGTGGCCCCAAGCCATGGGTCAGTAGCATTAATTGAGCTAATGTTGATGAAGTTTGCTGGCATGTTCCTAAAGGAACTCCCTGCTTCCCCTCTTGCTGGTCTCCCAGCCCCATGTCCCTAGAAGTGCCCCATTTAGCAGCAGACCCACCAGGACTCCCTAGTTCCACAGCACAGCTATTGGTAATGCAGTGTGAATCCTTGGGCTTCATCCAGCAACTGCAGGCATGGCTGGGACTCCACACAAATGGGGAAATGTAAAATGCAAAACCCAGTTCTGGTGCGGCTCGTGTCCACACAAGGCTTTTCCCCCTGGGGAAGGGCTCTGGTTGTCTGCAGGGAGAGCCCCAGCCCCATTTCCCAGCCATCACAGTCTCTCCTCACCCTCACACCCCTGGGTGGTTTTGGTGGTGACCAAGGCGGTGGCTCCCAGCTCAGTGGCTGGCAGTGGGAAGCCGTGGTTGTGCTCCTTATGGCGGGGCCAGGCGGTGGCCAGCAGCACCATATCACCCTTGACATCACCCTGGCAGCATGGTTGCCGCTTCGCTCCTTCTCTCCTGGGCATCCTCAGACCTCCGTTACGGTGTGGGCAGGGGCCCTGTACTGGGTCAGCATTTCCCTCTGGAGTAGTGATGTCCAAGCAAGCAGAACTAGGCACGGAGCCAGCATTGCCCAGGCTTTCTGAGAGAGGGTGAGAAAAGGGGTTAGGGGCTGTGAAGCAAATCCCAGGACAGGGATCTCCCCACCACACTGCTTTGTAGCACCTTTTTTTCCCCCAAAAGCATAATCGGGGAAGTACAGCCGGGCACTTGTGCCTCGAGCCTCCTGTGAGCCTGTGCTAGCAGCGAGCACCCGGCATGATCGCTTCCCGCTTAAAAATAGACTTGTTTACAAGTAGCGATGGCCACGTGCCTCCCCACACTTGCTGTCGTGGGATTTCTCCCTCTTTTGTTTTCAGTACTGTTCCTGGAGGTCCCCAGCGGGGCATAGTGACTTAAGCTCCTGGAAATTCCCTGTGGAGAGAGGCACAGCTCTATCCCTTGCCCCATCAATGGTATCTTTGGGGATGACCCTGTAAGATTCTCAGTGCTTGGTGTCCTGCTGATAAGAGCTTGCTCTGACACTGACACCTCTTTGCAGAGGCAATGTCACGCAAGTGTCAGAAGGTGCTGGGAACAGACTGTGGTGTGCTCAGTGTGGTACCCCAATTCACATGGCTCCCATGCATATCAAGTCCTACACATGCTGCTCTATGCTTAACAGGGCGATGGATGGTCTCTGGGGTGCCCCAAGGAAGATGCAGGAAATCTGAGCCACTCCAAGGAGTCAACAGAGTGAGCACAAAGTCTCCTACCTTCAACCTCCTGCTCTGTCTTCCTTCTCTTCCTCCTCTGCTTCTCCATCTTGCAGGCCAGGAAGCCCCAGAGGGCAGCCAGGGCCAGGAGAAGCCCCACCAGTGCAGGAACCCCGAAGATCAGGAGGCTGCTGGACAGGTCCATGGAGGGGATGGTGGGCAGTGTGTCTGAGCTGGGCACTGCAGGGGAGGGCTCTGCTGTGGTGCAAAATGCCAGCAGGGTCAGAAGGGGCAAAGTGGCATTATCAAGGTCTCCCAGTACTGGGACTTCAGTGGTGGAGCTCCATCCCATCTCCATTGCCATTACCATTGTATCCTGCAGAAGGTCTCCTCCAAGCCCACCCCACAGCACTCTCCAGCCCCTTTCACCACCCAGCCCTGACTGCACTTACTTGTGTTGTCCCCGAACAGCTCAGAGCACATCACACAGGACCTGGTCAGGGGGTCAAAGCACTGGGAGGAGAGGCAGGAGGCGCCGGCATCTGCTTTTCCTGGGGAGGCCATGGCCGAGCGCTCCTGCATGGCTCGGCACAGAGCGGCTGCCCGAGTGTGAAATCGCAGAGCCCCGGGGCGGGTGGCAGAGGGAGATGCAGTCTGTCGAGCTGCCTCAGCTCCCCTGGGGCTCCGGGTGCTGCGCTTCCCCTGGGGCGGATCTTCACCCAGGAGGAGGAGGCCAACAATGCATAGCACACCCTCTGACAGCCCCTCTGCTGCAAAATGTCATGCTGAAATCTGTCCCGCCCTGGCCCACTGGTGTCACCTCCCCAGATGATGTCACTCCCAGCTCCTGAGTGTCCAAGATCTACCCCAGCCTCCAACATCGTGACACTTGCTGACATCCCCATGGTGGGCCGTGCGTCCACATGGGCTGTGGGACAGAAATCCCAGGGTCAGATGCTCTGCCTTGCTCCAAGACCGACACAAAAGGACTGAACCTGCCCTCTACACCCTTCATATCCTCAGCTTAGGCCGTTGGCAAGGAATGTCAAAGCTCCTTGGTGCCACGTCTCCCATTCTTCAAAGGTTTGGAGCTGGCTATGTTCACAGTAACTAGGTGCTAGTCTGGTCCCAGTACCCTCAGAGAGGAATAAATACGCCATGAAGGGCCACAGGGGCTCATCATGAGGAGGAGATTCCCTGCCATTGACACCCATATGTCAAATCTGAAGTACTTAAAACTTGAAGTATATAAGGGATGGATTTCAGCACTGCAGGCAGCTCTTCTTCATCACAGAGTATTTAAATTTGGAAAGGTCCTCAAAGCCCACCCAGTCCCACCCTGTGCCATGGGCAGGGCAGCCACCCATCAGCTCAGTTGCCCAGAGTCCCATCCAAACTGGCCTTGAATCTCCAGGGATGGGGCACACACAGTTCTCTGCCACCTGCGGGCTCCTCCCCAGCACAGCCTCTTCCTCCTCGGGCACGTCAGCCAGGCGAGTGAAAGTTGTGACCAAAACTGATCGCTGCCCACCAGCTCCACACCCAAGGTGATTTCACTTCCCCTTCCACCTCAGCGCCCAGCAGCAGCTTGCTGCCCATGCCCAGTGCCCGCACGGCTCCATTCCCCCCAGAGCAGTGCAGCCCCGGCCTGGTGACTCAGTTCTTCCACTTCTGCCTGACTCAAACACAAACTCCCCGAGCACACCCTGCACTTCTCTCTCTCTTGCTTCAGGGCCTGGTGGTGAACTCAGTGCCTTCTGCATTGCCTCAGGTAACCACAGGTGCTGCTTCTCCACTGAACCAACAGCTTCGTGCCTGCTGCCAACTGTTCTTCAGATAGAGTCACAGAAATGTTAGAGTTGAAAGGAACCTCTAAAAGCCATCTGGTCCAACTGCCCTGCAATGAACAGAGCCCCTCCAGCATGACCTTGCATGTCTCCAGGGTTAGGGATCCACCACCTCTCTGGACAGCTTGTGCCAGTGCCTCACTCTCCTTATACTGTAAAAAAAGGGTTTTCCCTATACCCCCAATCTAAGTCTCCCTATCCCCCATCTTCTGCCCCTCTCCTGTTACCCACCGCTCATTTCCCTTCCCTTCCTGGCCCGTCTGCTCATGCTCAGGCCAGGAAAATGATGTTTCAACTCGCACATTGCAGAGCTTACTCATGGAGAAAATCACCGCTGACTTCCCCGGCAGCGCTCACGTGTGAGCCCAGGGCTCCAGCCTCGGCCTCTCCAGCCCTCGTGGCAGCTTTGGAGTGGGGAGAGTGAGGGCCTGGTGGCTGCTTAGTGGTGATGGACTGCTCGCATCTAGGGGCGCTTGATAATAGCATAAATGCATAATTAAAGAGCAGAAAAAATGACTCACTGGATAAGGAAATGTGCTTTTCTTATCTTTGCAGAGAAATGAGTGCCCCGGGAGCTGGGAAGCCTAGCTAACGAAGTGGTTTTATTAAACAAATAAACCAGCAAAAATATCAAAAGAGCTATTTAAAAGTTACGGCTCAATCCTGGATCTGGAGAGGACTCAATTTCCGCGCCGCGTGCCGCAGCCCAGGAGCAGGGCCGGCCCTCATCCCCATCCCTGCGTGCGCGGTTCCTGCAGCCCCACGGCGGGTGCAGTGACTCACACACGCTCTTGGGGCTGTCTGTGTCAGAAAATATCCACCAAAAGTACACCTTGTGCTCGCGTGCACCGGAAACCCAACAGTGTGTTGGTTACAGAGGTGTTTATCTGGCAGACCCGCTGACCTCGGGACAAACCTCTAACACGTGCGGCTCATATTCTGTCCCATTGGCCACAGCCACCTGCGTATGGGGTAGGTGAGAGGATGACCTCCCAACCCTTGACAGCGTTCTAATTTTTGGCTCTTGATCACAGCCTGAGCCAGTGCTGTGTTGCGGGTTTGGCTGCAGGGACAGTTGGATGCCAGCCTCAAGCTGGTAGCAGCCTTGCAGCACCAATGCGGGCTGCAGCAAGGAGCAAGCTGCACCTGGCTGGGCATGAGCATAGCCCCAAGCAGGGATGGGGCAGGGGAGCGAGTGGCCACTGAGCCCAAAAGGCCCTACAGCAGTGAGCTCAGCACCACCGTGCAGCCGGCCTCAGGCTCTTCTGGCAGCATTCCCTGCAAGTACCCACAGAACACAGAGGGACTGACCGCCACAGGTTGCAGCACTGAGGAGCTGTGCAGCCACGCAGCATCTCCCATCGCCCCACTGAAAAATGCAGAGGATGAGGGCAGTGGAGTTTTTCAGTCCCTTAACCATCTTGTCTCTGAGCTAGCTAACTAGGACTGCAAATCCCTGGTGATAATCACAGACACCATGCCTGCGAGCTCTCCCCCGGACCATTCATTTTGCTTGATGATGCTTTAAAGAGACATCTAATGAGGATAATCTGATTCAAATCCCCTCTGCTTTTGGGTAGGCAGACCAATTTAGTCCCCCTCACACTCCTTCTTCCCCCATGGCTCTCTTTATTTCCCCTTTTCATATGAATCACTCTGGGGTTTCCTTTGCTCTTTTGCACTGCTATTTTGATTTTTTGATATGACCACCGCAATCAGTATTCACCCCGTTTAGAGCCTCATTAGCATGAAATCAGATTCACTTTTTACTCACATCCTCTTGGTGATACATTGCTGGATGGCACTTCAGCTCTAGCTTCGGGTGCAGGAACATCACAACCTGGTTACAAACTTCCCTCCTTACCTGATTAAATCAGAACTGCTTACAGGAGATCCACACACCCAGTCCATAATCAAGTCGAGCCTTGGGAAAGGAGAAGGTCTCAATCACCATCTCTGCTCTCAATGCAGAGCAGATGGTGAACGTACCGCCTATATAATTTATAGGATGCCATCACTACATATTAGTCCCATGCAGTGGCTGAGCAAAGTCACACCAAAGCTCAGTGTGCTGGCAGCAGCCTAGTGCAGGTGAGAGCCTGCATGCACCATAGGTGTGCGGGCAGGGGAAAGTCTCCCATCTGCTCACTTCCATGGCATGGGGCAGGGGACATAATGCCACAGCTCCTGCCCTGGAGGGGGTTACCAGGATTGGGGCAAATGCTACCGAGCCCACCAACTTGTGTACAAAGTAGGTCAGCATTATGCAACATCTGCACACAAGCAGTTCCTCGGCGTTTCCCCGGGAGCAGCTTGCACGCAGCAGCAGGATGCATGCTGGGGTGCTGTGAGGCCAGGCACCAGGCTTTGCTGTGCTTTGCTCCTTTTAGTGTCTAAAGGGGGGCTATGAGAAAGAAGAGAACAGACTATTTAACAGGGCCTGTCAGGACAGGATGGGGAAATGGTTTCAAGCGAAAAGAGGGGAGATTTAGACTTGATATAAGGAAAAAGGTTTTTATAATCAGGGTGGTGAGACACTGGGGCAGGTTGCCTAGAAAGGTGGTGGATCCCCACCCCTGGAGAAATTCAAGGTCAAGCTAGAGGGGCTCTGAGCACCTGATCGAGCTGTAGGTGTCCCTTGTTCATTGCAGGGGAGTCGGAACGGATGGCCGTTAGAGGTCCCTTCCAACTCAAATGATTCTGTGATTCTAAGATTTTCTGCTTGCACAGCTGTGTGTGCAATTTGCTGGGGGCTTCTGAAGCCTGGGAGGGAAGAAGGACAGGCAGAGCTACAGCAGTTCTGAGTCCGCAGTGCCCAAGACTCCTTCCCCTGCTTTTCAACTCAGCACTGCTCAGGGCTTCCCCATTTCCATCACCTTTGATCTGTGGCTCAACACAGAGCCCCCAAGTCATGGGGGGGATGAGGTTTAATCAAGCAGTGCTGCCCATTGCTGTGCAGAGAGCCACAGGTAGTTACAGACAGCACCCAGCTGAACATGGCTCGCGCTCCGCATCTGTCAGCTCTGCTGAGCTGAAGAGGGAGCAGAGCAGGGGAAAAAAGCCATGTGTGTTCATGCTGGGGCGATGCCAACACTGCTGTCAAACGGAGGCAAGCAGCCAGCATGGAGGCACAGGAGAGCTCTGAGCTGACCATTGCCAATAACAGCATCTCACAGGCCCCTCAGCCTCCATAAGAGCTTGGGGGTCATGCCAGGAGCCCCAGAACATGGAAGCCAACATGACAGAATAAGTCCCTTCAGCATGTTCAGCTATCTAGGCAGTTTCAGTTATTGCTCGTGCTCACTGCAATGTGTCCCTGCCTGGCTCCTGCACACAGAGCACCCGCCCTTGAGAGCGATGCTTCAGCTGCCGGGGGCACAGCTCACCGCAGCACAGGATGCGGGGGACAGAGGACACAGCAGCCCACGCTCAGGGGCCAGCTTTCCCAGGGGGAGGTGGCTTCTCTCTTTGTTTTCATCCTCACCCCACCTCAGCGTTTCTTCCTGTGACGTGTAGAGCCCCCGGGGCTCTCGCACCCAGCCCGCAGCTGCACCTGGCCCAGCGGGGACACATATGTAAAGCACGGGCTCTTTCACACACCGCTGACTTCCTCTTGCCAAGGACACAGCGAGGAGGACGACCATGGCTTCCATGGCCGCCTGCAGAGCCAGACGTGCCATACGGCCCCTCGTGATGCGGTGAGCCTGAGGGGGACCTCAGCACCACAGCACGTGGCAGCCCCTCCCGGAGCCCGTGGGCCAGGAGCTGCTTATCTGAGGGGGCTCTGAGCGAGGCACGTCACCCCCCGAGCCTCCCGCATGCCACCGCTCCTGTGCTCCAGCTTGTCACATCCAAGCCAGCCCGAGGGGATCCATCCTGCCGCGCATCTCCGCGCCGTATTAATATTTAACGGTGAGGGAGGGAGAGCCAGAGACTTTGATTTCTCCCACCAGCCAGCTCAAGGACAACTCTGCAGCACAAGGAATTTCAGTGCTTCAGAAGGTGGGTTCGGCCCAGTTCACAGCAGAACTCAACCATGTCGCAATGCCCCAGAAGGGCAGGAGCCTGGATTTAGTCCCCTCACCACAGAGACGGCCACTGAGCAGCACAGACACACTCCTTTACCTTCCCCCAGAACCATGGCAAACATAAAGCTCTGCTCACTAGGACAGCACTGCCCCAAGGACACCAAATCACAGTGCCAATGTCAACTCACTCCCACCACAGAGGAGGCAGCTCCTGTTTCATGTGCAGTGCCAGCAAGGCGCAGCAAATTTTAACACACGTGCCCAGAGTCATGCAAGAGATCAGCTACTGAGACCAAGCGAGCCCAGCAATTCTGGCTGCAGCTCTGGGCTGTGCCAGCTCTTGTTCTCTCTTGCATATAAATCCTTTTTCCCCACCAGTGAAGGACAGCTGGTCAGCGAGCAGAAAGTGGCAGTTGTTCAACAGCCGGCAGCGACACAGCACACCAGCGCGGGGTGGGAAGCGGAGAAGGCTCGGTGAGCAGGGGGAGCTGCCAGGTGACCTGGGCCAGCCGAAGGAGGCAGAGCAGTCGGGGTCTGGCCTGAACTGAGCCCTACAGAGCTTCTACAGAGTCAAGAAAGGTCAGAAGCCCCACAGAAGGAAACACCTCCCCTGCTTTCATGCTCTTTACAAGGCATGCAGCAGACCACATATCTCTGCCGTGGCTCTGCAACTCAGGGCAGCACAGCAGAGTCCTTCCTTGCCCCCCTATCCCAGCCAAGCCCCTGCCAACTGCAGATCTCATCAAGCAGGGACGTTCAGGTTTAACCAAGGATCCCCAAAGCTAATACTAGAGCCGGCCTTGAATCTAAATCTCTACCATCCATTTCAAGGTTTAGAGGGCAGGCAAATAGCCTGTGCTGGGTCTCTCTCTGATTGCTGTTGCTGGACAGAGATCATTTACTCCAGGCCCCATATCAGCACACAGTTTCCCTGCCCTGGTAGCACAGACTGAGCATGCCATGTGTCTTATTATGCCTAAAAACTGATCTGATTTAACTAATGCTGCTGCAAAGCCAGCAGAAAAAAAGCTTCTCTTGGAAAACCTGGGCCAACAGAGAGCTATAATCCAAGCAGCTAATGCTAACTGTGCCCATTTGTGCTAAAATCTCTTACAGAGCACCTCCATGAGCAGCTCAGCCAGCCGAGTGAGGACACAAAATCTTCCTCCCGTGGGTCACACTGCAGCAGCAGGCAAGTCCTCATTACAGCCTCGCTCAGTGCTGCATGACCAAAGCTTACTTTGGTGCAACTGGTGTAAGCTCTTCTAGATTAATCAAACTGCTTCTACACTAATTTTGCTGGCACACAGCTGACAAAAACACGTCCACATCGTAAAGCAGCCAAAACAGCAAAGCTTACAGGTACTTATGCTAGAGAGAGGGGGAGCTTCTCATTGTAGACCTCCAAAGAAATAGGGAACTGAGGCACAGAAAGATTAAAAATAAATATATATATATGTTAGTTCAAGTTTCAGCTAGCCTGACAAGCACTTTTGTGATGTTTAAAGACAGCAGAACCAGAGTGAATAGCCCTAACTCAACTCCAGGCCATCCAAATCTCTGATCTGAATCCAAGTGCTACTTTTACAAGGCCGTTATCAGACATTAGCACTGGCTACTCTATCCAGATGAAGGGTATCCTCAGCTGCCTCGTCTGCTTGGCGTTGTTATGTCCTGCCTGAACTAATAGCTGACAGTTCCTAGAGGTATTTACACAGTTGTAGCTGTAGCTTTAGATGTGTCCCAACGACTTTCAGTTGTAAAACATGATGGACCTGAGACACAGTGTCATATTCTTAGATACGCTCCACTTCCCCTGCCAGTTCTATTAAAGACTTTTTCCTAAGAGTAAGAAAAATATTTGCCCCTAGGTGAAGTGAGATGTTGCTCTTAAGGAACTAGATTTTATTTTGTACTAGCTAGGACTCAGCCACCTGTGGGCAGCACCAACAGCACCTTGGGAAGTGGCAGAAGGAAATATATACTATATCTGAAATAAAGTGATGAAAACGATCCACTATGTTTTGAAGGTGTTGGACAGCAGCACATGGAGGCTGCTATAAGGGTGAACCAAAGAAATCCCTATTTTTACCAGTCAAAATGTGGATTTTACCCAAGCCCAGGAGCTTTCAGGGGGAACCAGAGAGCATCCAAAGAGATGGAAGACTCCTGACCTTACAGCACTTGTAGAGGACACACAAGAACCATTCTTCTCTCATTTCGTGCCTAGGCGTTCCTCCCCTCCCCTAGACTGCACCTGGAGAGTGAATTGAAACCAGTCTATTCTGAACCACGGTCTCATTTATTTGGAGGAACCCAAAGTCAGAGCGAAGCTCAGCCAACATAACCAACAGAGAAACTGGTGTTTCAGTCTCCTGTGGTGAAGTCCTTGCAGGCACTGGCAGGATCGCAAAGCAAGCTGAAAGTAGGGCAAGCCCATTAAGCTCCCCATCCTTCTTACATGGCCATGAGACTTTGCACATCTTTCTCCTCTGGGTTTTAGCCATAGTCCAACCCTTTTGGACACCATAACACAGCTGAGCGGTTTAGCTCCTTTGTTCCAGCTGACAAACAACCTCTCTCTCCCCTGCCAGCAACAATACAACTGGAGCTGGGATTTGTGTGTCCTCTGAGCAAGGATACAGGCTTTGTGTCTTGCTGAGCTGTCTTTGCAAGGACTGCCAACACTCGCAGTTGATTAAGCCTGCAGTGCTGCTTTCTCCTGCTCACAGACAGATGTCAGAAACAAGCTAAGCAAAACAGCACATGCAGCTACAGCTCTGTGCCTAGGAACATTAAAGTAGACTATCAGGGATTAAGTTAAACTGGAGAGGAGCTTAACAGATTCTGTCAGGGCTTCACTTCTACCTGGCATGGAATTCTGGATAAGAAACAGCCCGGTATCTCAAGAAACACCATTCTGGATGGTGGCTCAATTCAGCTGAGGGAAGGATCATATTTGGAAAGGTTTTGCCACCACCACGTGGCCAAAGCAGTGACTGCAGCCTACTAAGTCACTGAACCCACAGGACATTAGAAATGCCAGCAAGGACCCTTTCACTGTCAGGTCTAATTGGAAAAAAAAGCCTTCATAGGTTTTAGAGCCCATCCCACAGACCTAAACAAAGAAAGAATATAAACATTATATATTTTATTGATTTAAAACTCCAAAGCATACTATTGACTGTCAGTAAGAATAAGGCACAGATTACCGCTGATGGGAAACTATTGGTTAACTAATTGTACATATCATATGCCCAACTTGCAGGAGACACCATGCGTTTTCAGTATGCTGCTACAGTCCAGTTGGCTTTCACCTCTGGTCAGCCCCGGAGTGCAGAGCCTCAGCCCTACAGACGCCGAAGGAATGAGTGTGGTCTCGTAGCTCTCTGAAGCTGAATTGCCCAATTTGCAGAGGCTTGATGAAGGCCAGCAACTTCCCTTATTCTTAGATCTAATCCTTTGGGAGCATGAGAGAAGGGGAAAAAACAACAAACAAAAAAACAGTTCTGTGGCTCTTTTACTTGGGAACAGGGGTTGATTTCCACTAGCAGCTGCATGTTTCTCCTTCTGCGGTCTGCCTGTAAGAGCTGCAACACAAGCACTGCCACACTATTACAGCCCTCCTCATTTCTTAACTCACAGAAAGTTTGACATCTTCAAAAAAATCTCTCCTTGGTTAGCAGGAGCTGACTTGCAACAGCACAGTCTACAGCTCTTCAAATCACATTATCTCGGGCTTAAAAGATAGAGCCTTTTTCTCTAAAGATAAAAAGAAAGCTAAGGTGCTAGATTATCTTCTTCAGTCCTTTCCTCCCTAGTTATGTACCATGTGTGGAAATGCTGAGCCCTTCAGTGGGCAGATGCTCACACAGCTGGATCATTAACTGCCAATTGCAGTACATCTTGAAGCTGCAGGACAGCCCTCCCTCATTACTCTTGGTGGGGAAAAAAAAAAATGCAGCGAGGTTCCAAATTAGTCCAAGGTGTTACATTTCTGTTCAGAGGAAGTAGAAGCCTGCTGCCTACAGAAATTAAGACACTCAACCATCTGGGTTAGTACCCTGTTTTACTGAGAGAATATTAGGAGAACATGTAGCACCCGGACACTATCAAAGTAGCCAAAATCCACCACACAATGGCATTCAAATATAACAACAGATAGGGATCCCCAATTTAAATTATCCTCTCCTCACCTACCCCTCATTAACTCAATAGGAATCAAGATTTTTTGATACACTAGCAACTACAAACAGCTCTGGATGAGTGGTTGTAACAAATGAGGCAAGAAAGCTTCCCAGTGCTATTCCAACTGTAGCAGCTCAAACGCCTGGAAGTAAAGAAAAAATGATGAATCTGGATAAATTCTCACATCAAGAGGCTAATCACCAGCAGAGTTCTTCATCAGCAAGTTGAAGTACAAGGCAGAAACTCCTGGTACACGACCAGCACATATCTGTAACATCCGGAGAAGCCGCTGAGCGGTGGCAACTCGTATCCCTTCCAGCTGGCAACAGAACGGAGAAGTTACTTAATCAATAGGAAAAAAAAAGAAAAGCAGTGATTAACTGTGATAAAAGAAAGAACTGGAACCAGCTCTAAGTATGATTCAGAGCTGCTAGTTACAGAAAACACTCATGAGATTCATTTAGTCCCCAAATGCTATAGGATTGGCAGTTATGCCAGCTGAAAACCCTAAGAAAGTTTTGAGTGCCCAAACTCACTGATTTTGATTTGCTGAGAGAGAGGCAAACAGGATTGCCAAAAGCACAACTATTTTCTGCTGATAAGGAAGCAATCCCTGACAATGGGATGATTATTAAATTGAAAAGTGTGCCACTGCTGCACGCCAACACCTGTCAGCTTTCCAGACCAAGCAGATAACTGGAAAGAATGGCAACTCATATCATAAGACAGCGGGTGAAGCAACAAAGACTGGCTAGCAGGGCAAGAAGGACACACAACAAACAGCTCTGGGGTTCTCAGGAAGACAAAGTGCTTTGAGGAACAAATGTACCAAGGCTTTACATATCAGAGAAGCTTTTCAAACTTAGGCTTGGTTTTCTGTGGCTTTGAAGTAGCACCAGAAGGTCCAGTGAATCTGCAAGACTCTTTTCAAGGACAGTCAGACTCCTGTATCAGTTCTTGCAAAAAGTCTGGTCTCTGACACCACTTACATGTGACAACAGCATATGTACGTTTATTTATTGCTAATGCAATTATGTTACTGAACATCAGAGAACAGTGGAATTCCCAAATCCCTTCAGACTCCAAATAGGGACCTTACCTCCAGCTCACAGAATATCACAGGACTGCAATAGTCTTCTCCTAGTTTCCAGATGGCATTCATCTCTACGCTGCAGTTGTTCACCCTGCCAACTACACAAGTTTTCCGCATTACAAGTCCCATTATCAACATCCAGAGAAGTACCAAGAAATTCTGCATTTGCAAAACGACCCACATCATAGAAGGTGAAGCAATGGTGAGCAGCACAAACAGAACGGTACAAGACACAGAGGAATTAACACAGAAGCCTTTGATAATACTGACAGCAGGAACAGAACTTCCACATTACTGAGGTCTGCAACATTAATATTTGGGATAAGGGATCAGACAGTACTCTATCAGCAGGATAGAATCTTCCACTCGTTAATCAGAAGCCCTGACAGTGTATTCATGTATCCAAGATCCTCACTCCATCAGAACCATAGAGCATTAGTGTAGTCCTGTGCTTTCTCATTCTTAAATTAGGACTTCTGAACCCCAAGTTCCAGGGACACAGCACTTCTTTTACAACACCCAGCAAGATGCACTGGTCCTCTCAGTTCCTCGGAGCTGAAGTAGAGAAGTGATACAGGAAAGTACCTCCCTCACTCAGGAGAGAGACAAAGAATTATACGAGACACAATGGGGACAGATAGTACACAGCAGGGATCACAGTCTTGTACTAAAACTATACTTAATAGTTTAGTGGCTCATCCACTTAGATTCATTTTATTACCACAGTATCATATGCTCCTCACTGCTAATTGAGACTATCATTAAGACTGATCTGCCAGAGCAGATACATTCTGCTCTGCATTCTGGAATGGCACAGAAAAATAATTACAAATTAATAACACAATTCGTATTCAGGAATGACGGAAAGGAGGTATGAATGGAAAAAGCAAAAAGGAAAGGGCAAGTGAGCACGAGAGAAGAGAACCATGTTTTAACCAAGGGAAAAAAAGAAGCAGCCAAGTTCAGATATATTTGAACAAAGCTTTGACAAATCCACTGTCCACTTTTGTTTCAAATTAAGCCACTGCTTTGGTTTAAGGAAAGGAATAGCAAGCTGTTCTACTCAGAGAGGAGGAAGGGGGCAGACACCATACGTACCCCCAGTGACAAGGAAGCACACTTTCCCCAGGAAGAATCTGACATCCACATAAGCTAGTGAAGCTTGAACATTCTTCAAGCTGTCAGAAAAGCACAGACAATCCAGTTGGACAGGGAGGTAAAACCAGCACAACACGAGGACAAAGGGAATAACTTCCAGAAGCACAGTTGGAAAACCCATGATGTTAACATCTGCTGATTTGTGAGCCAGCAGAATTACGCTAAGAGCATGGCATCGGGGACCTCTGGAGTACCCACAGCTGTTTAATAATCCATAAAATATCCTTTCTACTCAAGGCTCAACAGTTAGGCTTAGTTTGAACAGCATCCTAAAAGGTTTGTGAACGCTAAGCGTCTAAACTCATTAACATCCAATGAGATTTCAGCACTCCTTAGGCTCTTTCAGAAAAGCTAACCCACACATTTCTGCAGCACCATCTGTGCTGTAAGCATGCAGCTGGGCCTGTCATTTTGGTAAATGAGAGCCCGGGATCATCAGTCAAAAGTTAAGTCAGTAAAAAGATGCTGACTTTTGTGCTCTAGCGAATCTTTGCTTATGGCCTGGGGACACAAATACAACTTCTACAAAGATGAGACAAAAAACATCAGTCCCTGCAGACCTTTCCTATCTGACTGGAGACTTACACAGAGCTGATGCCCTGTGGCCAGCAGTGCCAGTGAACTGGGAACACAGGCACAGAAGCTGGCTGGCTATTAGGTAGAGACATTCTACCACAGCAAGCTTTGGGTTTAAAATCCAGTGATTCCAACACAATAAAAACATAGATTTAGGCATGAATTCAAGAATATCAGTTTGCTCCCTTGTACTTATGCCCTTCTTTTACCTGTATTTGCTCTTGATGTCAATAACAAATGCAATCAGATCTATCCTGGGCCGAAGGTGATCCCTCTCTGAAGGTAAGGGGAGGGATGATGCAAGGTGGCTGAAAGAAAGTACATTTGCCAGTTTAACAAACCGCTTGGCAAGGCAGCATCCACTTAACCACAACCACTCAGACATTGCAGCTCATCACACAGCACATAACCAGGAAGCCAGCTAACTGTGAAATAATTAGGCACCAAGGAGAAACGAAGATTCTTTTGGATTCTCATCTCTCTCTTAAGCCTATTCTGAGCTGCTGACAGTCACACACTTGCTAATCCTGGATGTTTATAATGGGAGGCTTAACAGAACATAACAAGACTCCTAGAAAAAAAAAATTGTCCTTACAGATGCATACAGTAGTCATAGCATTTAACTCTTAAAAGACCTTCCCAATAAAGTGAGCTCTGATGCTCCATGAGTTTATTTTGTTACACTCACTATCATCTTGGAGTACAAATCAGGCATGTATCACTTGTGTAGCTTAACAGAGGAAGCACAACTCAGGGAGAGCTCAGGGCTCCTGTGATGCTGTTACCGCTCACTGTTTCGGAGGTTATGAGGACAGTTTAGGTGTCCTCTTACAAAGCAGTACCCAGCTGATACAGCTGTGGGAGGAATTACAGGGCTTGTATCTCTTCCAAAGGCAGCTGTAGTGCATAGAGAATCATAAAATGGATTAGATTGGAAGGGATCAGGGAAGAAAATTAACAGCAAAACACTTCTTGGAAGATCATAAAAAAGATAAACTGGAAGAACAATGCTCCCCAAGCTTTCATCTCTCAGTGTATTTCATCTCTAGAAGCCAGTCACTTCTGGTCTCCTTGGGGAATGCCACTCGTAGCAGTTAGTCTCAGAGACTGCACAACGGGTCCCAGTTTTCTTTTACTCGCACTCAGTTTGTAGCTTTGTCTGCCAGTCCCTGAACGAAGGTGTTTTGTTTCCTATACGCAAGGAAGAAAACACTGAACAGAAGCATCTCAAAATAGCGCAAGGCACAAGCAAAGCGTGACTAAAAGGCACGCTGTAATACAAACAAGATTACACACTGACGGTGGCATTCGGGGAAAAAGAAACGCCAGGAGCCCCCAGATACGAGCTGTGAGGCATCAGTGCAGGAGACACAACCCTGCGATGGGAAGTACCGCCCCCTTCCCAAAGGGAACCAAACTTCATTCCCGGAAAGCCGGCCACGCGTTAGCGAGGCAGAATCAGAAGCAGCCAAGCAGAGCAGCACACATCCCTCCCCAACTCACATGTTGATGTCGAAGTCCTTCTTCTCGCGCAGCATGGCCTCGGCGAGCTGCTGCTGCTGCGGGCCTCCCGCGCTGCCCACCAGCTGCGGGGACAGGCGGCGGTCACACCGGGAGGCTCGGGCCGGCAAAGGGCTGGGGACCGAGGCTAGAGGCCCAGGGGCTCCCGGGGCACCGCGGACCTACCAGTATAGTAGCGGCATTGAGCTCCGGCAGCTTATCGAAGGGCCGCAGCATCGCCATCCCGCGCAGCGATTTGAACGCGGCCGCCTCGTGACGTCACGCTGAGGGCGGGGGATGTGGCGCGCGGAAGCCTTGGGGCCGGTTCCCCTGGCCGCCATGCTCCCCGCCCCGTGCCCCGCCTCGGGCCGCGGGGGTGCGTTCTGTCCTCGGCTGAGCGCTGCAGGGGCTGTGATGGAGGCTGACATCACGCCGCCTTTGATCCTGACAAAGGCAGACGGCTCAGCTCGTCGCCAGCGCCATGGCAGGTGAAGCAGAAGTGATGGCAGATATTTCTGGCTGCTGTAGAGGTCGGAGGGGGGAAGGGAGGCTGCAGTCGGGGCAGAGCTCCCCGTTTGTGCTCAGCGGTTATCGCTGCCTGTTTGTTTCCACGTTCCTCGTCTGTGTTAATGAATAGCTTTGATCTCAGCGTGCGAGTTCGATTCTGCTTCCAGTTCTCTCCCTTGTCCGACCATTAACAACATCTGCCTGAGGTTTCCCGACCATTTCCTTTTTCTCCATTCACGGTTTTCTTGCCATGAAGGCCTCACATCAAAGCTCTCCCAGGTAAAGCTGTGGCTGCACAAGCACACAGAGGAAGCTGGGGCTGGGAACAGGCTGCCCAGGGAGGTGGGGGAGTCACCAGCACTGGAACTGCTCGAGAACCGTGTGGATGTGGCACAGAGGGAGGTGGTTGGTGGGCTGACAGTTGGACTGGGTGATCTTAGAGGTCTTTTCCAACCTTAAGGATTCTATAGCCTGAGCAGCTCCCCAGAGTGCACAGTTCTGAGCAGCACAGCAACTTCCGTGCTGCTGGGCTGCTCGAGCAGGCCCGCACACAGGGATTCCTGCCTGGAGCTGCTCTTGTGGGCACGGAGCAGGACAGTCTGTGTGTAGTTATGCCTGGGAGATGCCAAGTGGCATGTAGCAGCTGTACTCCTAGCGGGAGCTGAGATGCAGCTGCAGCGTTTCCATGTGGCTGAGCCGCACGTGGCACGTCAGTGCCTGCTTGCTGAGAAATCACTGATGTGACAGCACCTGAGAAACCATCACGCACAGCGTGCTGCTGCCATGGCACCTGAGGCATGGCCACCACTGGCCGCACAGGGCTGCAGTGGGCAGGAGGGATGAGAAGGAAGCCTTGCACAGCCCAGCCTGAATGAGATAGCAGTGGGGGACAGTGACTGGCAGTGTAACGCCTGTCAATGGCATCAACAGGAATGAGCCACAGGTTTCTTGAGGAGAGGGCTCACCCCTTTGCACGTGAATGGAATCTTCTGCAAACTGTATATGCAGATATGGGTGTGTACAGGCTCCGCTTTGGGGCTTGGATGGTGCTGTGGTGTTTATTAGCCCTGCAAACCCCACTGCAGTGGGCAGCAGGGCTGAGAAAAAAATAATAATAATAATGAGGAGAAAGCGAGCAGCTGGGTCGTTCCCATCTCCAACCAAGTTACTGCCATCTGGGAATGGATTCATGCACACCGAGGACCGCTTCTGCCAGCATCCCGGTACCGGCTGAACTGGGGCTGCTTCCAGCCCGGCGGTGGCAATTGGTTCCTCCTCCGGGGACGGGGGATGGGGGCTCTGGGGGAGCCCCGGGCGCCCCGCGGGAGGAGGCTGCCGCTGTCTCCGCCTCCCGCCGCCGCTCGCTGCCGCCCCGCGCTCCGCTTCGCACCGGCACCGGCAGCGCGGAGAGCGGCCCCGTTCATCCCGGGGAGAGCGGCCCCGTCCCGCCGCCCGCGGCCGAAGGAGGAGGTAAGGGGGCGATGCTTGGGAACGGGGTGCCCTCCTCTGGGCTCGGGGGGGTCGTGCGGTGGCGTGAGCCAACTGCTGCTCATTTATGCCCTCATCGCCTGCGTGCAGGCAGGCACATCGCTTCTGCACGGGCATCGCTTCCGCACCGCTGTGTCCCATCTCTTGCAGACCCCTTTCCCTGCCACCACATCCACCGTTTGCAGCGGGACCCCAGGGCTATGGCAGCTGCGGTACTGTATCTTTGAGAGGCTGCGGGTGCCCCGCAGGAATGCTAAGATGTCCCGGTCCTGCGAGGGTTAATCCACATTTAAAATCTGCAGAGCTGCTCCAGATAGGTGACATCTTCTCAAATGAATGCCCCTCTTTTCAGCACTTGAAAGGAGGAGAGCTTGGAAGGAAATCCGGATAAATGCTTAAGGACTTGGAGATGGCAGCAAAATGGGAGGCAAACCAGAATGCTCTGAATGCAAAGGAGCATGATGACATGAGGAGTCAAAACCTTCTAAGCTCTCCTCTGCCATCGTAGCAGAACAGATACATATCCAGAATCTATGCCAATAGGTGGGAGGGAATCATTTTTTTTTATCCCTCTGATGCTGTCAATTTCTTGCTTATGTTAGCAAGAATTGCAGCTCGTTTCAGATGTAGCCCTGTGCCACAAAGATGTTCATCAGAGGGCAGAAATAGAAGTCACGTTCACACACTGCCCGCTGGGAGCCTGGGAGCAGGGATGGGGACTTGTGCTGCCAGTGCCATTCAGCATATGAATGCTTTTGGGTATGTTTCAATCAATTGATTGCTGAAGTATTTAAAAACATTTAAAAAAGCCCACAAACAGAAGGTCTCAAGGGAGCCAAAGTGGGGCCCAGACACAGGATGGAATCATAGACCCATAGAAAGGTTTGGGTTGGATGGGACCTCAAAGCCCATCCTGTTCCAAGCCCCTTCATTCACAGCTTCTCTGGGCAGTCTGTCCCAGCATCTCATGGAGCATGAAGAGGGATGTAGGAGGTGTGGTTGGACCCATTGCTCGTGGTGGAGCTGCTTTCTGGGTGCTCCACAAACTGTCTCCCCTTTTCTCCAGCAGCCATGCCTCACTTCTTGGACTGGTTTGTGCCTGTGTACCTGATGATCTCCATCCTCATTCTGGTGGGCTTTGGAGCCTGCATTTACTACTTTGAGCCTGGCCTCCAGGAAGCCCACAAGTGGCGAACACAGAGGCCGATCATGGAACGAGACCTTCGGAAGACGCTGATGATTCGAGACAACCTGGCCTTCGGGGTGCCCGAGGTCTGATGCATCCACCGGGTGGACGGAAAGCCAGAGGTGGTGGGATGGCTCTCGTGCTCAGCTGACTTGGGTCTCCTGCTGGCCGCTCACCCTCTGGCCCTATGCTCCTCAGGTTTGTACAGCACGACAGGCTTAGGGCTTTCCATGAGCTTGCAGCCCATCCTCCAACCAAGAGTTTCTGCTCCTCCCCAGGGATGATGTCGCCTCTTGGAGCCATTCACACAAAGGGTCCCATGTTTGTCACCTGAGCTGGAGCTGCCTGGCTTCTTGGCACAACCCCAGGAGGTCTCTGCAGGGGTAACAGACTAAGTGAAGCTCTGCCAAACAAGGGCTTAGTAAGATTCTGAGACCAACCCTACTGAAGGTGCTCTGCTTTTCTGTTGGGGTTTTCGAAATGGAGAACTACAGAGCCTGGTGCTCATAGTCTAATGTTTTCAAGAGCTCTACCTTTGCATTGAACATTGTTACTGAAGAGATCAGTCCAAGCCCTGGGTCATGCAGTGCTGCTCTGCAGCTCTCCAGATCTGTCACATAGTCCTCTCCCACCCTTCTGCTCCCTACCATGGCACGAGACAGGACGCATTTCTGACAGCTGCCTTCTTCAGTGCAAGTAGGCTCCAGCTCTGTGCCGCTGCTCCTTGGCTGTCACTTCAGCACAAGCTGCGAGCCATCGCTCCACCTGCATGTCCCTGTCTTGTTCCTTGAACTAATGCAGGTCCCAGGCAATGAGCTGGTGTGAGTGAGCGGTGTGCCCTTGATCATTTTCTGGGGGGTAAGAGACAATTTTTAGTTCTGAGGGTTCTGAGGGCTCAGGAGGGCATTAACATACAGTTAATATCTGGGGCCTTCCTGGTATATTTCATTCTCCCAGACTGCACTAGTACCACTACTACCTTCCCCACCAACACCGGGCACCCTGGCGGGAGCTGCCTGTCTCTGTTCCAAGCCAGAGAAATTGAAGCCCATCCCATCCAGACTAGCACTGGAGGTCTTGACATGAGCCCCCTGTCTGAGGAGCCTCTCTTAGCAGGGAAACGGAGCCAGCAGGTTTACTCACGTGCCAAAACTTGTGCTCACTTGTGCTGAGCAAAGGCTCAAAACACAGGTGCAGCCTCACACAGGTGCATTCCACATTTGTTGTGCCTTGGTTGCTCGGGGCTGGGAAAAGGACTGTTCTGCGTGGAACCAAGTACTGTCCCCAGCTTTATCGATCACATTCCTGCCCCAGCCCACTGCCCTGCACCGTGCCATGATCTCTCCACGGCTTACTAAGTACTATCATCAGTAGAGTCTACAGCAGAATAAATGCGTGTGCAAACCATGTACCTGTTGTGTTGTTTCCATACTGTTCCCCCCGGGATCTGCCTCTAGACAGGAGCACTCAGTTTGGTTCCTTGAGAGCCCAGCAGCTCTCCATTGGCAGGGTTTCTGCTCTGGGCATACAGGAGGGGTGTCTGGGAACAATTAAGTGAAAGGCAAATGCTGGCTGAAAGCTGAGACTGTCTGTTCAGTGAGAGGTGTGCAGAGAATTTGAGGCAGACGGGAAGTCTCAAATACTGAATTAAGCCACATAAAGTACTGGAGAAGACACTTAGTGCTGGAAAACACCGGGCAGCATCAAGTTGCTCTTCTCACACTTTTCATTCTCATTTTTCTTCACCATGTGTAGGGATCATAGACTCATTAAGGTTGGAAAAGTTTTATAAGATTACTGAGTGCAATTGTCAGCCCATCCCCATCATCAGTGTCCCTCAGTGCCACATCCTCACGGCTCTGGAGCACCTCCAGGGACAGTGACTCCACCACCTCCTTGGGCAGCCTGTGCCACTGCAGCAATGCTCTTTCAGGGAAGTTCTTCCTCATATCCAACCTGAACCTTCCCTGGCACAACTTGAGACCATCACCTCTCATCCTATCACTGTTACCTGGAAGAAGAGGCCAAACCCCACCTCGCCACAACCTCCTTTCAGGTTGTTGTAGGGAGTCTTTCAGGTAGTTGCAGAGAGTGCACTGCCCAAACTCCTTGCCATGTGATGTATGGGGTGATGATGGCATCTCCCAGCCTCAGCCCCAACCCTCAGTTTCTGCTGTGGGGACATCACCAACCCCATTCATGTCCTTGGCCAAGGGAACATGAAGGCAGTGGAGTATCCACACACCACTCGCTTCCTTGCTGGGGCAGACAATGTTAAAAAGGAATTTGCCATTTGAAAATTAAAAGAAGAAAAAAAAGAGAGAGAGAGAGAGATACAAAGGGAAAAGATTTCAAAAATTCAAAATGTTTTGCTATCTTTTGTAAATTGAGCTCTCTGCTTAAGAGCCAGCCTGCCACCAGCAGGCCCACAAGTGCAGATGTGCCGCCAAGGGGGACATGGGGCTGTGTGTGGGGCTGGCCATCAGCACGGCCTGACTGCCACAGCTCTGGGAATGGCGGGGGTGGGAGCAGCCGGACAAGCGAGAGTGGGGGCACATAGGGCAGGCCACAAGCAGCCCATTGTGGTGGCTGGAGGCGGGTGCCCGGGCTGCTCAGGAGGACGGCGGCTGCTCGGTGGAGAGTCCTCAGCAGCCCTCAGCCCTGTGGTGGGTTGGGGCTGGGCCCCCCAGCAGCATCACCCTGCCGGGCCCAGCTGACTCACGCCTTCACGCCTCTGCCTACAGCCCAACATGGAGAAGGACGTCGCCTCGGCCCTCTGCCCTCCCGCCTCACGGCTGGCCGGCCCCAGCCGGATCCCAGGTCCCCTGCCACGGCGGGATGGCTCTACTGTTGCCCCCACCCAGCGGAGCTGCCTCTGGGTCACTCTGCGGCAGGGGGCCGGGGGGGCTCCCTGGCAGCGGCCACGGGCCCCGGCCCCCATCACCCCCGTGGCCCCGTGCCCACGGCCTGCATCAGGACACGGAAGGGATGAGGTCGCGCCGCTAGAGAAGATGTCAGGCACCGGGGACCCATGCACTGGTGGGTGTGTGCTGAGAGGTGGGCTGGGGGGCACCAGGGATGATGTGTGGGGCAGTGCGGGGGCTTGGGGGGTTTCCTCCTCACTCTGACAGAGGGGCAGTGGAGAGGCAAGTGAGGCTAGTTTGTGGAGGGGAGCCATGTCTGTCTGTCTGTCCCAAGGCAGCTGTGCAATGTAGGCTTGTGGGGAAAGCCACCCACCCCCCAGAGTTGGGTGCTGGCATTGCCCTGCTGAAATGGCGGTGTCCTTGCACAGCCTGGGGCAGCCACGGTGCATGGTGTGGGACCTTGGAAGAGAAAATACAGAGGGAAAGGGCACCCTACTGTGAAGCAGCCAAGACAGACGCAACCAGCAGCACCTTGCACACGTGTGTGCATATATGTACATGCACACACATGCATAGGGGATGGCTGTGTCTCTGCACTGGGGGCAGGCAGCCAGCAGCTGCAGTGCCAAGCGAGGAGAGAGAGGTTTCTCACGCCTCCGCAAATGGAGCTGAAGGGCAAATGGGTCTTAACGAGCTGTTCACAATTCCCAATTCCCCCTCCCCATGAGGCCTCACCGTCCCCTAAAATAAAGAAATATCTAGGCGGGGAGCATGATTTCTTATCCACAAAGGGTTAAATAACCCCTCTGCAAACAGGCAGCTGCAGTCAGGGATGCTTGGAAGGGAGAAGGTGGGGGGGGGGGGGAGTGGGTAGGGTCCCCTCATGGTTCCTGAAGCCTATCTGTGGTGCTCCTCCATCCCTCCATCCGCCGTGCTCACCCCGTGGGGAGTGGAGATGGAGCTCGGGAGGGTACGCGGGCGGGGGGGATTTTGCAGCGATGTTTAATATTCAGGTCACATGACGGTGGCAGCAGGAGCAGCACCAGCATCTCCGCTCGGCTGAAATAGCCGCTGGAGAAGGAAGGGAAGGAGAGGGGGGAGAAGAGGACAGGGAAGAAAGAGAGAGGTTAAAGCGGAGCGTTGTAGCCCACCGCGCTGCGCCAGCATCAAGCTTAGGACGGTGGGGGCAGAGCCACCCCCTCGGGAGAGTGCTCACAGACAAAGGAAGCTTCATGTTCAAAGGTAGGATGCTGCGGGCCGGCAGGGCTGGGCGATGCCGGAGGGACACTCGGGCTTCTTGTGCCCCTGCACTGCTGGGAATGAGTATCTCCAAAGGGCAGCGGGGGGAATCAGCTTCGTATTTTTCCTTCTCATCTTTCAATGGTAGCTCTGAAGGAGCAGGAGCGGGGTTGGCGGTTGTGGTGCTGATGCAGAGTATCTGTCGCCAGGGGCTGCTCTGAAAGACAGAGGTAATCCCATATGGTCCAGGGCAGGGAAAGCCCACGAGCTGCTCTGCCGCTGCCTTGTACCTTGTTGCTGATGGGGCGGTGGGGATGCTCTGCGCTGCTCCCCAGGCACCTGCGTGGGAGCTGGAGGGTGGGCTGGGGACAGGCGGCTCTGGTGGGGTGGATGCCCCAGTCCTGGGGTGCTCAGCATTCCCTTGCCTTGGGGTGCAGCTGGGGATGGGCCAGCGCTGTCATCTCCAGCTCCTGTGTCTCTGGAGAGGCTTCAGCAGGCGCTGTCCTAGATTTGGCTGCAGCCAAAGCCCTCTGCAGAGCAATGAGGGCACATGGAGGAAGGCTGTTGCCAGCAGGGCTGCGGCAGCCCAGAAGGCTGGGATAAGTTCCACTGCCCAGCTTGAAATACCTGGTGATGTTTAGGCTGGGAGTCAGAGACACAGGTCTTGGAGCCACATGGGTGGCAAAGGAGCGTGACACACAAGGGTCAGTGTCTCCAGTTGGAGCAGGAGAGCTACAGTGAGGCCGTGGATGTGTTGCGTGGGAATGAAGCAGCTTTCCTGAGCTGGGAGCTGGTTTGTGGTAGTGGCTGGCTGCTTGCAGCCCCCCCCTCCCTCATGCCACTCAGACAAAGGATAGGAAGGCAGGGGGAGGGGATAAGACTGTTATGTAGGTTATCGGGTCTGCTCTGCCCCAAGACACCGTGGATGGATGCCCTTGCATCTGAGCCCACAGCTGGTAGGCAGGGCCGTCTCCATCATGGATGTGGTGCAGTAGTGGTGCCCATTGCTGGCTGTGGCCTTCAGGGAGACATTTTGGGGTGGGTTGGCAGAGCCGACTAGGGCCTCCCTGGGCAGCCACAGCCATTCTTATCCCTGCAAGCTCTGGCCCCAGGTGCACAGATCTGCCTGCAGCCAGGGAGCCCATCACCACAGCCGCCCTCTTATATCAGCTCTTTTTAGCACACAGAACAAAGCAGCAGGGAAATGAGTGGTAATGCAAACAGAGGATGTGAGTGGTTAACCTTGGCTAACCCTCTTTTCATCACAGCTGCACTGACCACAGCTCTCTGTCAATGGATACATTGGGGGGGAATGGTCAGTGAGACGATGGGATGTGCCTGGGATGCATAATGTTATCCCTTGACCATTCAGTCAGAGCTGTAATGAAGCTTAGCAGTAGCATCAGCATCACAGCCCCTAAAGCAGAGCTGTCCGGAGGGGACAAGGCAGGCATGTTTCATGGCTCGAGGTGCCCCACAGCTCTGGCTCCAGTCCTGTATGTCCTTACCTCCTGCTGGCTGGCTCTCAGTCTTCTCCTTGAATTCCTCTGTAGGAGCCAGGAGATGGAAAACCACAGCATAAAGCACTCAGGTATCCCCTTGTAAAATGCAGGCACCCATTTAGAGCCTGTGAGGGAAGCACCCTACATGGAGAGGAAGGCAAGTGACTGAGATAAAAGGTGCATTCTCTACCCTCAGATCTTCTGACCATGAAACAAGAACTCCCAGACCCACGCCACTGATAAGCAGTCCAGGAAGTATTTAAGAAGTCTTCTGGGGGTTTTGTTTTGTTTTTTCTTGATCTTGGGGTTTTTTATAATGTGCTCAGGTGTTGGGATCTGACTCGCAAATATGTACTCCAACCACTCAAGCAGTGAAGGCTGCCAAGAGATGCCTGAGTATTGCAGTGTCCACAGCAGCCAGCAACAACAGTTGGCAAAGTGTCCCTCAGCCCAGCAAGACTGAGGGATGGGTTATCAGCCTTGTAGTGAGCCCCTGAGGGTGGCTGCCAGCTCCCTCCTTCCATCTCACCCTGATCTGCCTTCTCCTACACTCTGGAGTAGGTGGGACCTCAACACAGGCTGCTCTGGCAGGCTTCGGCAGATTGTGGCCAGGAACAAGTGAAGGCTCTGCTTACTCTCTGCCTTCAGTCCCCTCCATAGTCATCCCAACACTGGAAAGATACTGAGCAGGGCTGTGTGTGGGCACTGCAAGATTTGGGACAAGGCCCAGCCATGTGACCATAGCACAGGTGGCACGGGACAAGTGAAGGGCAGGGTAGAGGAGAGCTGGCTGAGTCGTCCCTCCATGCAGTGGGCTTTCCTGGCTGGCAGCAGCTCTGAGAAAGCTGGAAAAAGACACATGGAGCCTCAGGGGAGGCTCTGTCAGCAGGAGAGCACAGGTGAGCTGTGACGGCTGGAGGAGAGCATTGGGGTGAGAAGTGCTCAGATAGGCAGACTGCCTCTGCCAGCAGCATGGGGTGTTCACCACTGCCAGCCCGGCTTGGCCAGCACTCTGTCTTGTGCCTTGGTCCCCCCAGGTGCTGCTCCATGAGGAGGAGAGGCAGGAGCATCCTCCAGCAGAGCTGGCTCAAAGCCGAGACCTTCAGGACCACCTGTCCATGAACAAAATCTTCCTCATCTCCCAGCCCCTGGCCTGTTCTAGCTGAGTGGCTCCTCGTGCTGTCAGTGACCCCAGCCCATGTGTCTCCCCAAATGGCAGTCACCAGCCTGGCCACTCACTTGCTCTTCTGCAGACATTGGGATCTGCTGAGAGGAGCAAAAGCAAACCCTGCTGAAATGATGGAAAGGGATATAGCGTGATACACTTGTATGGAAGTAGCATCCAAAATAAGAGGAGTGCTTACCAAGCAAAACAGCATGCTGCCTTTGTCCTGGAAAAATAACCATCTAATGAGACAAAGCACAGTAATTAGAATGGGAGAAGCTCCAGTTTGCAGCTGGCTGTATATGAAGGGTGCTTGATTCCCATCCCCGCTTCATCTGCCTTTCCAGATCCATCCCTCATACCTCTTTTACCCACCAATAACAGCTTCCCTTCATGCTTTGTCCTCTCCCACCCTCCAGCTTCCTTCTGTGGTGAGTGGGAGCTACTCACTAATGAGCAAGAGATGGAGAAGAACAGCCAAGGCCTGCCCCAAGCTGTGTGTGCCATCACCCGAAAAAGAGTCAGTGAGGCTAGGAAGCCCTCAGGGCCTTTCCCTCTGCTGATTAGTTTTGTGTGGGAGAAGCAGGGAGGGGAGGGAGGACAAAACGCAGTTTATGGGTAGGTATGACAAACCGCGCTGATCAGTGGGCAGAAGGCAGATGTGGAGATTGTGGACCCTGGTGAGAACTGGGAGGCAAATCGAGCAGAAGACACACACTGGGGTTCTGGCCCCTGATTAGGAGCTCAGCCAGCTTCACTAGGCCTGCTGCTGCTGTTTGGAGATAGTAGTCAATGCTTTTTGTGCTCAGGGAGGTCTGCTTGTCCAACTCTTCATCCACAGTGATATATAGAAGAGAATGCTGGAAACTCAAGTGGATGTTCTTCCATGAAGAATGTTACTGCTAAAATCTTGCAGTCTTGTCATGCTCAGCAGCCCTTGAAATGGACTCTTAAAGCTGCCTTCCACAGGGCAGCAGGGAGGTCCTTATCACACCCAAGTGATGATTTCTCAACCTTTCTCCTTGTGCAGGGCCGGTGGAGAGCAAAAACGAAGCAGCCATGTCTGAGCTAGTCCCAGAGCCACGACAAAAGCCAGTTGTGCCAATGAAACCTGTGGGCATTAATGCCAACTTACTGGGCTACATTGGTATTGACACTATCATTGAGCAGATGCGCAAGAAGACCATGAAGACAGGCTTCGACTTCAACATCATGGTTGTAGGTAGGCAGGGACTGGTGGAGAAACTGGGAACCATGGCTGGATGCTCTCCCACAAGGACAGGTGGGAGTGCAAGCCCTGAAGGGAGGGCATGAAGGATCAGACAGTGCTCACCCTGGGATAATCACAGAATCATTAAGGTTGGAAAAGACGACTAAGATCACCCAGTCCAACCATCAGCCCATCCCCACCATGCCCACTCACCATGTCCTCAGTGCCACACCCACACGGTTCTGGAACACCTCCAGGGATGGTGACTCTACCACCCCCCTGGGCAGTATGTTTTAATGTATCACCACTCTTTTGGAGAAAAAAAAATCCTATTATCCAACCTGAAATGGCACCTTGTACAAGACAGGGAGATACCTACAACACTTCTTCAATCTGACTCTGTGCTCTGAGTCTGCTGCCATTGCTGGGCTGTGGCAGATGTCATAAGCTTCCTCTTTGCAATCCTCAGGTCAGAGTGGGCTGGGAAAGTCTACGCTGGTGAATACCCTCTTCAAATCCCAGGTGAGCCGCAAATCGTCAGGCTGGAACCGGGAGGAGAAGATCCCCAAGACAGTGGAGATCAAAGCCATAGGGCATGGTAAGAGCCAGGCTGCTGGGATGCAGGCAAGGCCGATGCTTCTGCATGGTCCTGCAGAAGAACCCAGTACTTTGCTGAAAGACAGCCCTTTCTCTGTGGGAAGCTAAAGGAAAAGTGCCAGGTTTTGGTGACCTCAGACATATACAATGCTTTCCTTAAGCAGTGGTGCGTCCCACTGATGTCATAGACAAAAGTAAGAGGTAGAAAAAACGCTAGTGGTATTTCCCCTGCCAAGACATTGGTCTGCGTGTGTGGATTAACCCTTGTGATTCCTATCTGTAGACATTTAAAGCTCTATACCATCTGCACTCTTGGGTCCTATCTGAAACCTGTCAGAGCGCACCTTCTCATGGCAAAACATCAACATAGCTTTTAAACAGCGAGGAGCAATGAGCATCATTCCAAATTCAAGATGATATTAGGAGGAGAGGACAAGCTGTATAAGTTAGGTGGGCTACATAATAAGTACAAATCCATTTTCCTGTAGAAGAGTGGTATTGGGTAGCTTTGATGCAGAGGGTACCAAAATTTAGAGTCAGGAACTCAAGTGGGGCCACAGCTGTTGAGGAGTGACACAGCTGCCTGGCTGTGCTTGGTAGACAGGGATGAGGGCAGGGTACCGTGGTTCTCTTGTAAGACACAGAGACATGCCTCATAGTGGAACAGGTTCCCAGGGAGGCATATGATGATTTGCAATTTCTTTCTCAGTTATTGAAGAAGGTGGTGTCAAAATGAAGCTGACGGTGATCGACACCCCGGGATTCGGAGACCAGATCAACAATGAGAACTGGTGAGTTTTACCCAGTCAAGACCTCTATGGGGACTGCAGTTAAGTTGATACATGGAGTGATGCTTAGTTATTTGCCTTGGAAAGTGTCTGGGATCCTATTGCACACTGGGGTCAGTAATTGGGATGCGGAATTTTGAGCTCCATGGGTTTACATGTGTGCTCAGAGGTTTGTGCACATTAAACAGTGAGTGACTACTTCTGTGCCTTAAAGCCCTTGCTCCCACTCAAACACTAGGAAACACCTCCCCCATTTTGCTCTCAACTCTTCACCCTCAGTGCTGGTAAAATGCAGCCATGCTGCCAGACCAATTCACTGCCAGGAAACCAGGCAAAAAACTGTAATCCTCTTTCCAGACTGAGTTCCACCAAATTCTACATGTGCTCCTTTAGCTAAAAATTGAGCTGTTCTGCCCAGAATCAGGCAATTCAAATTTTTCCAAGATTTCTTACAAAGACTGGTCCCCAGCAGCCCCCTGCCACAGCACCATCAGGCCTGTCCTTCTCTCTTCCACTGATTAAGCTGCTGATTTCCATAGCAGCTTTGACAGTTGGAAAACTCTTAAGCATCTTTACTGGTGGTGGATTTTTAAAATTATTATTATTTTTTTTCAATGCCAGAGTCTGCTTTACTGCTGTCAGAGCTGGGAACACTGTAGGCAGGAGTATGAGATTTGTACCTGTCTATTCAACTCTCTCTCCTACCTTAACAGCTGGGAGCCTATTGAAAAATACATCAACGAACAATATGAAAAATTTTTGAAAGAGGAGGTGAATATTGCAAGGAAGAAACGAATTCCAGACACGCGAGTGCACTGCTGCCTCTATTTCATCTCCCCTACGGGCCACTCGTATGTATGCAGTTCCCCCTCCTTCCTCATCCCCTTCAAGCACACACCCTGTACTGCTAAGTCTCAGTCATGGGACCAGGAGTCCTACCAGCAGGGCTGGATGCTATTAGCTTAACTTTAGGCATCATAGGGTTTCAAAGGGTCTGGATAAACAAAGGCAGGAGAAACACCATTGTGCTTTCTTTGGGAGTGGGCAGGATGGATGGAACATGAGGTCTCACTGATGCCCTGATGCTGGGAGAGTCACTAGGACGAAGGGCGAGGAGGGTAAAGTGATCCCTTCCATGTTGTTCCTTCTTGGGCTGCAGCCTGCGGCCCTTGGACCTGGAGTTCATGAAACATCTCAGCAAGGTAGTGAACATCATCCCGGTTATTGCCAAGGCTGACACCATGACCTTGGAGGAGAAGACCGAATTCAAACAAAGAGTGAGTATCTCTCCTTCTGCACGGGATCCCTCCCTTCCCTGTCTGGGAGATGGGAGGAATGAGCCGTATTCCTTCTGCTGGGACTTCAGTTCAGTCCCCAGGGCACCCAGAGTCCAGCTTTGGATTGGTGTGTAAGTCCTGGCACTGTCCTGAAGAAGCAGCTGTCCATGACTCTGAGATCACAACCATTAGAGGGGGAAGAACAGAGGGCATCCCTGTGACATTCCATTGTACGTTCTGTCATGAGAATTACAGAGCCAAACAAGTAGATTGGGCTGGGGAAGAAAGACTTGTCACTGTTGTCATGTGTCCTCACTTTGCTTCACTCCTCAGTGGGGACAATCTTTCTAGCCCTTCCCCACTGGAAGGATGTCCCACACGTGTCCGCCCAACCATCCTGCCTGCCTTCCCCTCAGGTTTGTGTTGCTTTGTGCTCCAAAATGTCTCTCTGCTCAGGTGCGCAAAGAGCTAGAAGTGAATGGGATCGAGTTTTACCCCCAGAAAGAATTTGATGAGGACCTGGAGGATAAAACAGAAAACGACAAAATCAGGGTAGGAAACATTTTACTGTGGGAGGCGAAGGGGCAGTTGAGAGCTGGTCAGATTCAATGAGTAAAACAGACGTGTGTCACTGGGTTTTAAGTGCTTCGTGGTCCTTGAGTGAAAGGTGCAGTGGACACAAGAGAATGCCATTTATCCTTCCTAGTTTAATTTGTCCCTGTCATCTCCACAGGGTGCTAGGAAGGCTGAGTGAGAAAGGACTGCAGTTCACCTCCTTTTGCTGAATGCTCTGTTTGGCCTCTGCTGAGGACCAAAAGGCCAAGTTCATCCCCTGTCCCAAACAACCATCTCATGAGCTCAGGCCAAATTCTACCTGAAAAGCAGTCCGGTGCTTTGCCCTGCCAACCCCTATGAGAAGGGATGTCTCATTCTTCCTACCTCAAGAGAGGTAGAAACTGTCTAATTTCCAGCCTGTGTTTGTTCATGGCCAGGTTGTTGTACACAGGATTCTATGTATTCTTGTGTTAACACTGACTTCAACATTTCTCCTGTCTACTGGTCCCATCAGCTAGAGAACAATCTTATCCTGTGCTGGTCTTCTTCTGGTCAGCTGAATGAGACAAGCTCCTTCGGACAAGCTTCCCATTCTCCTGTATTCCATTATCACTTTTTTATGTGCCTGCTCTGGTTTGATTTGATTTTCTGGCATCAGTATGGGTCCCCAATGCTCCCTTGTCCTTTCTGAGATCTGAACTGATAAGGCCCCGGACCACATGTGCTCTCTAAACAATCACATCACACTGGTGACTCGTGGTCATCTTGTGACTGACTGGCACATGGGGTCCTTCCCCTCCCTCAGTCACTGCTTGTGCACAAACTCAAAAGTCATAGCAGAACTTCTTGGTGTTATTCCCTAAATACCTCACACTTACTTAGACCTTCCTAGATAATAACCCAGTCTGCCTCTGTACTGACAGCACCTCCTGGCTTTATGATGCTACTGCATTTAGTTGCCCACTCATTATTTTTTAGGGCTAGGTTATTAATGGAAATATTGTCTTCCATGGTAGTCGTCAAGAAACTGGCAGTAACTAACTGCCTGGCAGCCTGACACTTGCTCTTTCAAACCCCCTAGCTGTCATAGCCCAAGCAGAAATTCCCACCTCCCCCAGTTTCATTAATCATTTCCCATTTGGCAACACATCACACACTCTGGGGGAGACCAGATGGGTTCTGCTTCCCCTCCAAACTGTTACTATTCGTGAGGAAGGCACCACCATTTGTTCTGCACTTCAGCCTAATTGCCCCGGGTTTGGTAGTCTCACGTGTAAGAAATAAAGTGTCTTTTAGATTTGTTCCTGTGGTAATTGCAATCCCTTACCAGGTCCAGGGAAGTCTACAAAGCAGGATAAATCTATGAACACAGCTTTATGGATAGTAGAATCTCTTGCACCCTGTTCTCTGGAAACAGGAGCTTTCTTCCTGTGCATAAAGATATCTCGACCCACAATAGTCTCACCTACTGTCCCACTTCCCAGGGACTTCTGGCCTTCCTCAGTACAGCCATTTCAGTAACTGAGCTTTGAATGTTCATGTGTTCTGTTGAGGGGATTATTGTGAGATTTTCTAGTGAAGAACTACAAACTTGGTGAGAAATATTCACTGCAAAGTATTCGTGTGTGGAGCCCCGGGGTGACAGACACTCGCCTGGTATGCCAAAGCACCTCCTCTCTGGTCACCTTACCCTTCAGAAATGCTGGAGATGTGTGCAGAAAAGCTTTACTGCCCTCTCTGGAGCCTTTGGCATTGCTGTAAGGTACACACTAAGCCCAGGTGGTGCAAAGACACCTGTAAAACAAGAGCCCAAAATGCTATGGATATCAATGATGTGTGAAGTTTATTTGCTCTCACAGAAGGCTTTGCATTTGGTGAGGTGTAAGGAGAGAGGTGGCTAAGGAACAGTGATGGTGCTGCTCTCTGGAATGGGTTTGATAGGTCTCTCCACATGTTTTCCCTAGCAGGAAAGCATGCCCTTCGCAGTAGTGGGCAGTGACAAGGAGTACCAAGTGAATGGCAAAAGAGTCCTGGGCAGAAAAACACCCTGGGGAATCATTGAAGGTAAGGAAACTTGTTTTTGGGAGATGATAACAGGGTCCTGATAACACATCCCGTGGCTACCTTCCTGTGCCTTCTGTCTTTGTGTGGCTTTTTTGTTTTTTGAAACCGATCAAGAAGAAAACTCTCAAACAGCTCTGCTTGGAGGGAACTGCCATTGTCAGCGTGGTACCACTATTTCTAACTGCCAGAACCATTCTCAATACCACAGGGTGTGTGAAGCTGAGCTCCTCAGTTTTCCAATGAAAACTCACCTGTGACCACTCAGCATTTCTGCTCAATGTCTGACAGCTTGTCTGCTGTTCACACAACTGTCCATTCTTTCTGAAGTATGCTCACATGAAACATGCATGTCCCATAGCAATGACCTTCCCATGCTCAGTAACCACAAACAAGTTGCTGAAAGATCAAACATAACAATTCCTTGCTTTCTTTTCAGTGGAAAACCTCACTCACTGTGAATTTGCCCTGCTTCGAGATTTTGTCATTAGGTAAGGCCACAGTCATGCCCGTGTCTGTCTTCCCTTGAAGACAGTGAAATCTTCCTGAGACTTTCTTAGAGTGAAATAGCACTTAGAGGAGGGAAAGTAATGCACTTTTCAGGCAGTAAAAGTTTATGTGGGGTACTGTTGGATTGAGTTAAGGGGTAGGTACTCAAGAGCCACTCTTGATCACTGTGTCAAGTAGATGTTGGTTTTCATGTATGATCTGGACACCTTAAGAAAAGCAGGGTAATTGCACCCTTCTTTAATCCTATTGATTGTGCTAGGTTCTACCAACAACTAGTTGTTGCTGACATAGGTTTGGATTGGAATCAGTGATAAAGAATCCACTAGCCTACCCCAGACCATCTCAGAGGTGCTGCCCAGTGACAGGATAAGGGACACAGGTTTGAGACAGACAAGACGCTGGCAAGCACAGAAACAGATTGCAATCCGTATCCTTCATCCTGCCTACGCATCCTCTTGCATGGTGATAGTCCATCTCTCTGTTACATTGTGGCATCTGTATGGGAAGAGGGTAAGTTTGTTAACCAGACTGCCTGAAGAACTCTTCCAGTTATTTTGGGGAATAAAATAATAGACAGAAAGCTAACACCGATAATGCCGATGCTGCTTATCATATCCTCTTTCCAACTCCACCTTCACTTTGTCCCATGCAGGACTCACCTTCAGGACCTGAAAGAAGTGACCCACAACATCCACTATGAGACCTATAGAGCCAAGCGTCTGAATGACAATGGGGGGCTGCCTCCAATGACCTCTGAGACAGAGGAAAACCATGAAAGCAACCTGTGAATGACACCCCTGACATCACCTGGTATCTCTGGATATGACAACCCACCCCGGCTACCCCTGGCTCTACCACGAGCCTGTCTCTGAAGCATGTGGAGCACCCTCTGTGTGTGTGAGAGGGTGTGTGTGCGTGTGCGTGTGTGCCTACCTGTGTGCCGGAGGGGGACCAAAGGCATCTTCTCTGCCCTTCCCAAACTGTCCTCATTCTTGGTTTGTATTTTGCACAGTGGACTGCCTGTCATCTTCCTTTTGTTTCTGTGTCTCAGCTGTGTGTCTTGTCTGGGGGAAATGGGGGTGGGGGAATGACTTATGGGGGCACTTGTATGTGGGAGGTGTGGGGCATGCTGATGTCCTGTTTTTATCCCTTAGGGATGGGGCATGGAGAGACTCTGGGGCACATGGTGGAGTTCTTGGTGGGTGGGAAGGTAGCTGACTGCTCAGGGAGGATGGTGGCCCGGCATTTTATCTCCATTTTTGCTGTGGCTTGACAAAGGGAAATGGCAGCTTGGAAGTGCATAGATGGGAGAAGTGACAGATTGACAGATTTTGTGGTTCAGGGAAAGAGAGTAGTGGAAGGAAACAGATTGTGAGTTGTAGCATCTATCTGAGAAGCAGCAAAGTACTTGGGGGAAAGAGCTATATTTTCCAGAATGAAAGAATAAAAGAAAACCAAGATGTCTCCCTTGGTGTCCACTGTTGATAGGAACACAAGAAATACCTTCTCCCTCACCAAAATATCTGTGTTTGTCATCCCAGCAGCTCCAGCCTGTGCTGTTCCCTGCCCTTCCTCTTGCTTCCCATGTCCTCTCCTCTATTTTTGTCTTCATTCTCTTTTAACCCTCTGTAGCTTTCTTCCTTTCTCTCCTTATCTCACTTTCTCTGCTTCAGCCCTTTCTGTCTCTCCTTCATTTCCTTCAAAATCTTCCCTTTCTCTGAGTCCTTCCCTTCTTCTCCACATTTACCTCCTCCTTACCAATGTGTTTTTGTTGCATCATATTGAAAACTTTCACCTTCACTTGGAGGAAGCAGGGGAAGAAGGTAAAGACCCACTAGCAGAAAGATGCAGTTTTACTGGAGGCTAAATTATAGATTCATTGAATCATTAAGGTTGGAAAAGACCTCTAAGTTCACTTAGTCCAACTGTCAACCCATCCCCTCCATGCCCACTGACCATGTCCTCAGTGCCACATCCACACAGTTCTGGAACGCCTCCAGGGACGGTGACTCTGAGAGGGCTCACAACTGCCCTGAGCATGGCAGTCTGCCCATCACCTAGCAGAAGCATGTCTGGGGCTGTACCCCAGAAGAATATTTGGTTGCATTAGCAGTGCACATGCAGAAGGCCATGGTGTGGGATGGTAGTGCTGTGAGTATGGGGAAGTATGTTGAGTTGGTATGGGATGGGAAAGGCTAGTGTGACTGAAGCAAAGCCTGAGGTTTGTGGACAGAGGTATTCAGGGCCAGAGTCAGGGTGATCCAAGCTTTGCAGAACCATCTAGAAGCTTGTGTTCATACTGTGGCTTCCTGTGGTGCTGCCTTTGTAAAGCAAATGTCTCTTCCATCTTACTCCCATCCATCCACACACATAAGCTGTTCTCCGCACTGTCAGGACATGAAGTCCATCCCAGCCCTTCTCATCCCTTTCCCCCACATCCACAGCTCCCAGCGCTTCATGCAGCCTCTTACCCACCATCCCACCTCAGCACCAGGCCTCTTCAGCCTTGCTAAGAACTTTGCTGCTCACTGCTGCCTGCAGTCACCAGATGGTCCTTACAGAGGCCACACTCCTACAGACACATTGGCTGTCGTGGGGTAGGATCTTCCTCCAAGCTCATGCACACCAGCCAGCCACGTCAGCTCTCCTCAATGTATCGCTGGGGTGTGATGGTTACCGGCTAAGGGATGTGTCAGCACAGCCACGCCATGACGCTGGGCCCAGCCGGGGCGCAGCAGAGAGCTGGCACTGCTGGCAGCAAGGCTGGAAGGGCTTCCTCGCCTGCACCTTGGGCTGTGGGGTGACGGCCGCACACTTTTGCTCCGTACATGTAAGATTTTGGGGGGTCGGTTGTAACAAAGTGGTTTTGATGCTCTGCTCTGTAATTTCCTACAGTGGACTGTTTCTAAAGAATGCATAAAGGCCCGTTGAGAAAAACAAGCTTGGCGTCCTTCAGTGCCACCCTACACGGTCACACCCTCCTCACGCGGGGCAGCACGCACCTGTGGAGAGGTGCCTGAAGAAGGGCACAGACCCTGACCCACGCGTCGAGCCTACTCAGGCCCTACAGAGGCCCGTGGGCTCCTTGACGAGGGGCCCACCCTTCAGGAAAAAGAGAAAAGAAAGCACACAAAGCCTCACAAAAATAAACGCGCACAGCCAGCTGAGCCCGGGGCCACGCCCCGAGCAGGGAAACGCACCGCCCCTTCCCACAGCGCCCGGACGTGGCGTCACACAGCCGGGCGGCGGGGGCGGTGGCAGCCATGGCGCTCAACCGGCACCACTCCAAGGAGGGCGGCGTCGTCGTCCCCAATGCCGAGAGGTACCGGCGGGAGCGGGCGGCCCCGCGGCTCCGGCTGCTCTGCTCTGCTCTGCTCTGCTCTGCTCTGGGGGAGCGGGGGCCGCGCCTTGGTGTGGGTGGGCAGGGCTGCCCCGCTGTGCTGCCCGCAGCCTGCGCCTCGGATTAAGGGATGTCGTAAAACTGAGCTGCCCGAAGAGGGGTATGCAGGTGGCGAAGGGCCTAGAGGGCACGGTGCAGGGGGAGCGGCTGAGGTCTCTGCTCGGCTCAGAGCAGAGGAGCTGAGGGGAGGCCTGATGGCGGCTGCAGCTCTCACAGGGAGCGGAGGGGCAGCGCTGAGCTCTGCTCTGTGTGACAGCGACAGGGCCCGAGGGAACGGCATGGAGCTGTGTCAGGGGAGGGGCGGCTGGGGGTTAGGGACAGGGTCTGCACCACAGGGCGGTGGGCACGGCCACAAGCTGCCAGAATACAGTGGGCTTCTGATCAATGCTCTCAGACGTGTGGTCTGATCTGTGCGTGGTCCTGCATGGAGCCAGGCCCTGTAGAGCTCAGGTCCCTAAGCCCAAGCTGTTCTCCAGGGCACCATTCGGCCACAGGCACTCAGCTTTTCCATGACAGCCCTGAATGGGTGCAAACCAGTTCAGCTGCATAGTTACACCTGGCAGCCTTGCTGTTTGTTTGTGTGAATGCTTGGGCAGGAGTAAGCATTAAGTGGCCACATAGAGTTGCTTCTCAGTGAAGCAAACTAACCTGAAATTCTGCTGTTATGTGGCTCAGGAAGTACTTTGGTAAGATTATGAGTGCTGAGGAGATAGTTTTGCTTATCTTAGGAGAATATTCCCCCCTTTGTAAGTTGGAAATAGAAGGATCTCTGTTGTGTGTCCCCCTCACCCCAAGGAAAGCAAAAAATCTGCATCTAGCTAAATGATAAAGTCCCCACGAACTTTATGTCAGAACTTTTTCCCCCCTCATTAAAGCTAATGTTTTACTGCCTTCCTTCTAGGTTGGGTAGCAGAATTTTTCAGATACATCTGTTATATGTTCTCTTGCAGTGTGAAAGCATGGTGCCCTTGGTTGTTTTCACAACCCCTGGCCCCGCTGGTTCTTCCCAGTGATTTTGTACTTTCCTGATGTGGTCTGCTTTCTACCATATGTTGATCATAAATATCTATATGTAAAGTAGCTTTAGAACTAGTGTTGAATTAGGGTTTTGTTTTTAATTTTGCTGTGCCCTTGAACCAGAAAATCCCTCAGATTTTTTTTTACCCACTGACACTTGCAGCAAGCTTGTAGCATCCAGGGTTCTTCTGTTTATTCTGCAGCTTTCCTTACCAAGTGGTATGTTTGGGGTTTTCCCTCTCAGTTCAGTGATGCTCTTTCCCATAATGATTCTTTCAATTTTCCTGAGAATATATTTCACTTTTCAGGCACCTCCATACCCCCGGTGTTTGCAGTTTCCATCTGTTTGTTCCCACATGGTTTTACTAGCAGAGTCTGCTAATGTTCCCATAGATATCCAGCAGTAACAACCTTGTTGCTGACATTCGTGGCTCCTGGTTTTTTTTCCTGAGTATGGCACTCCTCATCACAAATATTTGCTTAAATCATGTGAGGTACAGTCAGCAGTGAGGGTAATGTGAAGCAACTTCCTCAGCTCTCACAGTGGGTGAAGCATTCAGGCAGTTGCTTTCCCCTCTGCTGGCCAGTCCTGGATGTGGACATGGAGAGGGCTTTGCTCTGAGCTCATACCTTGACTCCAGAGGTGGGTATCAGAAGGCTCATCCTGTTCTGTGCCCTGCCAGGCTCTGGCTCTTGCCACGCAGAATGCAGTTCCTTTATCCTGATGGTTCTTGAGGCAGTGTCTCTTCCTGTCATTTAAAGTTTCCCTTTGTGGAGGAGGAGGAGCATGTCAGAGGGGAGACGAATTCTTCCACTCTGCACAAGTCAACCTTGTATATCCAAAAGGAAAACTGCAGGGCGCGTGTTGGAATTGAGTATGTAGGGATGGTGTTAAGATTTGTGTGGTGGGTGTCTGTGCAGTATTGCTGAGGTTGTCTCCAACCAGGCTAATTTCTTCCTGTAGCATTCTCAAGCAGTGTAAAGATGTGGAGCTCTCCTTCAGTGACGTGACAGGCAAGCCTGAAGCTTTCAAAGGCACCAAGAAGGGAATGCTGTATCTCACCCCATACAGGGTAAGTCTGATGCCAGCAGGGCTTCCTTTCTGCAGGGGTCTCATAGGCTTTAGTCATGAAACATAGCTGGAGGTGGGAGAAGTGCTTTTTGTTTTGGGAGGAACCACTGCAAGTCCTAGGCAGGAGAAGGCTGGGTGGAGATAGGACAGTCTGTGCCTGTGTCACAGTCCCAGTTACCTGCAAAGGAGTGTATGAACTTGGAAATCACTGTTGTGATTTAATGTAATGTATTGATGGATAATTACTTTCCTGGAAAACTGTCATAACTTATCCTTAAAAACAAAAACAGTAGAAGTATATGTCTGTGTGTGCCCTAAACAGTATGCTGTTTTGGATCCTGCATGATTCAGGTCAGTGACTCATGCCATCAGATCTGTTTGGGACTCCACTGCATGAATGCTGTGAAACAACGCAGTGCATTCTGGTAACAGGGGTTAAATTATCCTCTTTTTTTTTTTTTTTGGATGCCGCTGCAACTAGAGCTGCAGAACCACACTTTATACCTGATTAACTAATTCCAGAGTGTTCCTTCCTGTCTTGCAGGTGATCTTTGTGTCAAAGGGCAAGGATCCTATGCTGTCTTTTATGATGCCATTTTATTTGGTGAAGGGGTGCTCTATTGAGCAGCCTGTTTTCTCTGCTAATTACATCAAAGGACAGATTCAAGCTGAGGCAGGAGGTACGTGCCTTTGCTTTGTAGGCTGAACTCTTCCCAGGTGTCACAAGTCCTTTTCAGCTGGATGTATTTAGTGCACAAGACAGGTGGTGTAGCTGCAGCAACACAGTTCACATGCTAATGTAACTTGTCAACTCATCTTTAACCTCAGAGTTTCTTTCTGTCCCTCGAAGCTAGTAGCTCACATTTGCAGGATGTTTTATTTATTTATTTTTTAATCTTGTCTCTTCTGACATGCTGTGGATGCCGTGTTTATTTTGTTCATGCCTGTGTTCAGTCTCTCTTGTGTTTGACATGGAAGAGTGGGCAGCTGGCCACATCACCAGCCATTGATGCCGGTATAATTAGCACCTACTTGTATTTTCTGGAGACCAGCAGACAGTTAACAGCTTGGATGTGTTTGCACACATCTAAAGTGCTGCTATGTGTCACTGATTTAGCTTTATTCCCAATTCGATGATGTAACTGTTGAGACTTAAAGGCAGAGTCATCATTACACATGGAGAATTGCAGAAGGCAAGCATGGATTAAAATCGAGGCTTCTGGTTCACATTTTCTTCCGTCTTCTGCCTTGGATTAAGTTTATGTGTATTTTGATGTCATCTGGAAAGCCTGTGCTATTGGTTCCTGTTCCTAACAATGCTTTGTGACAGGGATGCCCGCTTTCTCAGGCTGGAATCTTTCTAAGACAGTGGTTTTAAAATAGTTCTAAAATAAGAAGGCATAAAAACAAGTTGAACACCGACTGTTTTGCTGTCTTGATTACTGCTGAGGAGATGGATAAATCTGTTTCAATTCTAATTCTCTCCTAGGTGGCTGGGAAGGGCAGGGAACATTTAAACTGACTTTCAACAGTGGAGGAGCCATTGAGTTTGGGCAGCTGATGTTCAAAGCTGCCTCTAATGGTAAGAGATCTTCAGTTCCCCCATGGCTGACTGAGCTATTTAGGGAGAGGTGCTCTTTTTCAAGTTCCTGGGGTGGGGGGTACCCTGTACATTTTCCACATCAATGTGTTTTTTTGTTTTGTTTTTTAAGGGGGACTTCTGTTTTTCTTTCCAGTCCTTTTTCTTTCTTTTGACTGAATGCTTTATGCGATCAGAACATTCTGGAATTTGGTTTCTGAAGTGAGCTGCCACCTTCTACGGAACCTGAGTTTTCCTGGGGAAAAAAGGATTGAAATGTGTGATGGTGGAAAAACTGATCCCTGTGCTTACCCTCAGCTCTGTTCTCTAATAGTGGAGTGAGATGGGGGGGATTTAATGCCTGCATTTGCAGGAAGGAAAAATAAAATTACATCTTAAACATGTGTATTTATAACTTTTGAAAGGAAAAAAAGATATGCAGTCTATTCTGTTAAGAAGATTTAAAAAAACCCACTCTACTGGAACTTATTTAAAGCAATCCTTTCTTCTAGCTGTGAGAGCCACGTGTTTGAGCTGTTACTTGACAGCATTTTTGCAGCTGGCTTCGTTTAGCACCCTGTGAATTTACAGCAAGGAAACTACAGCTAAATCCTTTTTAAGCACAGTTCTTTGCTGGGACCGCATGGTGAGCAGCTCTAGAATTTAGAGGATGGAAAATGGGGCCACATGAACAGGATTATATTCCTTTTATTCTGTACATTTAGTTAACAAAAAAAAAAAATGTCTGACTTAATAAATATGTGCTCTTTAGCTTCCAGTGGTGTTCCTCTCCAGCCCCCTGGTTATGGATACACACCTGTACCTGGAGGGTATGCACCTGTCCCACCTGTACCAGGTGGCTACGCACCTGCTCCAGGAGGGTATGCAGCTGCTCCGGGGGGCTACGCTCCTCCTCCACCACCTTCAAATGGTCCTTATCCTTATGCACCACCTCCAATGAGTGCCTACGGACCTGCCCCCCAGCCCATGGGGTATCCATATGCCCAGAATCCAGGTATGGAAGCAGTGTGATGATGTGTGGTGGGCTTTGTTGGGTATTAGTTGTAAAAATGTTGATGCTGCAATGAAGGTTATTGTAGTATTGTCTCCGTCAAGGATCCTTGTCCATGCAGAATCTGTCGTGGTCTTGGTTACACCAATGTGTCTCTAGCTGCAGCTGAACAGGAGGTAGGAGGTGTGAATGCAGTATGTAAACTGTGCTGCTTCTTGACAGGGAATTGTTGCTGCTGGCGTGATAGGCATTAGCAAGCTGTGAAATCACAGCTGCCGTCATCCCTGCTGAGCTTCTCTCACTGATCTTCCTTCGGCAGCTTGCTGTCCCTCTCTTCTGTCTCTACAGTCCAAAGCATCAGTCTGGTGTCATCTTTTTTCAGGTATTTACCCACCGCTCCCCAACATGGACTCTGCAAATATGATACCTCCTCCCCCCTACTCTGGGCCGTCTCCTGCGGGACCCTCAGCTCCACCGGCTTCCACGCCCTGGGTGGACTCAGGTATGCCAGGTAAACAGCTCTGATGCAAAGAGGTGCTTGAGGGCTGGGGCTGTGGGTGACACTGGGGCACCCAGCTGCTGCTGCCGGTGCAGGAGCTGTTACCTTGAGCTGTTATTTGAGATGATGGGTCTTGCAAGGCACTCAGCTGTGTGCTGTACTGCTTGTGGTTGTCTTTAGCTGGTTTGCAGCCTTTCTGAAGTGCTATAAATTCAAGACCAGCTTGCTGTGGTAGTTCCTGTCTCTAGGCATTTATTTACTCCTCAGGAGTGCTGTGGCTGGGCTGGAGGTTCATGGCTCAGGTAACTGTGTGCCTTATGCTTGCTCCTTTCCTTTCTAGGCAGTGGTAAGGCCATGGAAGCTGCTTCCAGTGCGTATTACAACCCTGCTAACCCACACAATGTCTACATGCCCATGGTAAGTATTGTGCCTTCAGTCTGTGTGTGCCTGCTCCCTCTTCCATCACTTAGAGAGACAGAATTTTGCTATCCTAGTAAACTTTAGAGTGCCTTAATTTTGAAAAAGCATGGGAAGCATGCAGTTTCCTGGGACGAGGCATGGATGACAGTGCCACAAAGGAAGTTTGTTATGTCCTTAATCAAGAAAGAAGGGCATTGATTCATCGAGCAACGGCAGCTCAGTGCTTGTCCAATTCTTATATGCATAATATAGTTGCATGTGCACAGAGAGTAGAGCTCTCTGATTCTGTAATGTTTGAAAGTGGGAAGAGTTAAAGAAGAACGGGTTATATAAGGATAATAGCCTTTGGGTTTTGTAACTTGTGCTTTTTTTCTGGGCTGCCTGGTGATGAGAAGGTCCATCATGGTTCAGTGAGTGGCAGCCAGTAGGTCGGCTGTAGCAGCATGTGGTGTCTGACAGCCAGTCTGCCTGCACCCTCAGTTGCCTCATAGGGGGCTGGGCTGAAGACTGGAAGAGCAGGAAATCTTGCTTTCAGGCCAGAGGCTTGCTGTCTGCTGGGTCAGAGCATAAGAACCAACAGAGATAAAGCACTGGAAGTGAAGATGTGGATTTAAAACAGCTGTTGTTACCTATTTTTGAGGGAGTGTTCAATGGAAATGATATGGGAAGTAGAATATATCCTGGATGATTAACTGGTGCTGGAAAGGGGTGATGTGGTGCAGTGACAGCTTAAAGAACAGCACACAGCTGTGGCAGTAACTTCTTGTAAGCTAAGCCTGAGAATTTCTGGGAAGAGTTTTTTATACAGCAAGCAGGCTTGTTGACTACACTGTCTTCTTCCAGGATCAGCCACCTCCTTATGCACCTCCAGAAGAAAAGAAGAACAACTAACAGATGGAAATTGCAGCCAGCCTCCTACACTCTCTCCAGGAAGACAATTTGGCTGTCACTACCCATCGGGTTAGCATATATCTCTGCGTCTCTCTGTGCATTTACAGTGCGTGTAGTGCTGGGCAGCTGAGTGCCTGCCCTCCTTCAACATGGCAATACAAGGCAGAACACTAGCACTTTCCTGCTTCTTTGCTTTATCTCATGGGGTCGAAGCACTAACCTTTTGCTCTGCCTTTGGCTTGAGGAGAGAGACGGACTTCTTATACCAGTAGATCATATCACTAAACTAAGAGTAAAATACAAAAGCTGTGGCATCTTTAAGTAAAACTACTTGGAATGCCAAACTACTAACCTGAAACACCATCGAAAAAGAAAATACAGAAAGTTGTGAAGTTTCCTTGCATAAACTGAAAAGGTGTTAAATTTACTTAAACTGTGGCACAGCTCAGGCTGAGAATGAGACTCTGGAAATCCTGTGCTGTGCTGGAAGCACGTTTCTTTTTCTGTCCTGGACTAACAGTCACGGGGTGGCACACTTGGGAAATGCATCCTGAGAGACAGTGAAGCATTTGGGGGATGGACCTCAGCTCAGCACTAGCTCTGGGAGGGACAATCCTACTGCACTCCTGATAGCCAGAGTAGTTTCTGGGCACAGGCATGCCGCCTTTGGCTGCAGCAGATCCTCTGCTAGTGTTTCTCTGTCTCATTTCCTATTAACTGTAACCTTTCAAAACAGGGAAGTGTTGAAGTGCTTTGCTCCCTGGTGGAGGGCCCACACTGCCTGATGTCCTGTGCTGCAAGATGCAGGTGTAGATGCTTGGTTGTCTGATGCTGCTGGCAGAGGTGCTGTGAGAAATGTAACTGGAAGCAAGCAGTGACCCCATAAAATCAGCCTGCCTTTGTAGACCTTGAATAGAACAGCAAAGGTGTGCTGTAGAGCAGCGAGTCGAGCTCTACTGGTGTGCAAATCAGTCTTCCTTTCAGTCTCCTGGAAGCAAGTTTGTATCTGTGCAGTGATCCTGTGTCACATAGCTGTTCTTCAAGCATAATGGAGTCAAGAGCTGAGCGGGAAGCTGCTGCCTCCAAGCAAAATGTGTTACATTAGGAAGATAACCCAGCACTGCCCGTGTCAGGAGACGGTCCCGCAGCACTGGCTCCCTCTGCTGAGGAAGCTTGTGCCACTGTGCTAGCATGATGTGGAAAAGTGGCCTTTATCTCTTCCTTGGGCCACTGCAGTCAGGGCATGCATGCCTACACCTGAGCAGCAAGGGTAGGTGCCACATGAGTGGAATTTGGTTGCTCAGGTGTGGTGTTACTAACACTTGGGTCTCTTGCAGAGGCTGTGGCTGCTCAGCCACAACCTTTCCTTCCTCTTTAGGACACAGTACTGTTAAACCCACTCTGATGAGAGACTGGTGGAGACCTTTGTGATCCTTTATATATAGGATAATTGTACTTCTTTTCACAGCCTTCCTGCCTTCACAGTGAAGGGCTTTTTCCTCTTATCCTGTGCATGCATCAGGACCTTCCTGTAAGACAGGCATGCATGACTGAAATCTTTATTCCTAAAGCAACCCTGCATGGGGAGGAAAGTAAATTTCCTTCTCTAAAAACATCTTTGAAGTTTGAGTAAGAGGTGTTCAAATGACTCTGTATTTTAAGAAGTTTGTAACTTTTGAATTGCACTTTAATACAGAAGCATTGTTACCTTAACTGCGTGTTCACAGGTGTGTGTGTGTGCTTCGTGTTGACTGTCATTGTTCCTGCCTGCTACAACAAGGGAGAGCACTGTGGTTGTTCTCATGTCGTGGGCCGGTTCCCCTCCTGCCCTGCTGAACAGCTGCACTGGAGCTGGATACAGGTGGGGCAGAGGCACTGGCTTCAACTCATCGTCTTTACAGGGGCAAGGCTGATGTGCGTCATCGTTCTTGTCCAGAACTGGCACATAATCGTGTCCTAGGGCAGGCACAACACTGTTGTTTTCTCTAGTACAGGATAAATACATAGGAAAATGGCAGGTGGTTGTGGACTGTGACATCTGAGTTTCCCCTTGCGCTGAGGGAAAGTGGTGGCTCACTGGTCACAATGTAACTACTAGAAAGCCCCCTCCTTCTCCTTTTGAGCCCAGTCCACAAGGAAGCCAATGTTTTTTTTCCTCAGTGTAAGTTTGTCATGTTTTCAGGAACTGACCCCGAAATCCCACATGAATTAAACGAACAAATCTGAAACAGCCAGCGCCCTGCTTCCCTTTTATTTCAGTTAAATTGTCAAAATCACAAAAATAAAGCCAGCTCCAGCACGGACGTGAAACGGACATGTAATTTCTTCCCAGCACTGCAAAGCATCGCATCCAGCATCTTGCTGCTGTACCACAAAATCTCTGCAAGGGGCCGGGATCAGCCACTTGGTTCTCTAAGGGGAGTGGGTTTCTAGCCCTCATTTGTCATCTAAAAAGAATGGGGAAGTTCCTTTTCTGACAAATTTAAAATACGGTGGTTTCCTGCTTTGAGGTTTAACCTTATGTGGGTCTCTGTCCTCAGAAGGGATGATTTTGATGAGTGTTGCACCCCTCTTTGGGTGTTCAGGGGAGGCCACAGCACACCTGAGCACCCCTCCTCTGTGCCCCCCCCCCACCTCCCAAGTCCCTTCTCTTGGTGCGGGCTGCCTTTCAAAGGAGGAGCCTTTCTCTGAGAAATGCTGGAGTGTTCAGCCTTGCAAGACCAAGATGCAACTTGGCCAGTGCCTATGAGCATCTCCCAACTTGAGACCACTAAAAAATGAGCATCAGCATCTTCCAGGCACCACTTGTGCACAACGCACTGTGGCTCTGCACTTTGTCGTGTTACACTAACAGCAACACTACTGGGAACTCAGGTTTGTGCTCTGCTGCAACCAGTACAATGATGGCACACGTTTTGTTTAGGTTTCTTTTTCATAGTGTGCAGCCTAGGCTGTAGTGGTGTTGCCTGCTGATCCTGCTGCCAGGCAGAGCCAGCCTGACCCCAGCAACTCCTGTTTTGGGGATGGTGCCTGGGAAGAGGAGTGCAAACCTGTGGACAGCCCTTTGTTCTAAGCCAGGAAAAGGAAAAAAAGGTGACCGCATCTGGTCCTGAAAGATGGTCACAGGGGACACTCCTTTTCTGTAGGAGGATCTCAGAGTGCTTTACGTGCCCTCAGGAGAGAGTAACGAGAAGTCCTGCTTCACAATGAATGAGTAAAAATCAAGTGGTGCCAGAGGAGCAAGCTGCATGTCCTATCCCAGACACACCAGAAGAAGGCACTTGAGCAGAACTGAGGCCCCTAACGGCCCTGGGCTGAGCACCTCACAGAAGGGGCAGGCAGGAGGCCCCCAAGGGGTCTTGCTGCTGGATGAGCAGTGCTTTGGGAGAGAGGTACCACATCACCACCCCAGAAGGGTTGACGACCACTGTGAAGTTGTCTCCTGTCTTCAGGCCACTGATGGTCTTCCCGCTGTACACGTCTTGCACCTGGAAGAGACAGCAGGTGGCTGCCAGAATGGCACAGACCTTCACCGTGAGGATTTGCCGTGGTCAGGTCATAGAATTGTTAAGGCTGGAAAAGACTGCTGAGATCCAGCCACCAACCCATCACACCATGCCTGCTAACCATGTCCCTCAGTGCCACATCCATGCTTCCTGAATGCCTGCGGGGACAGTGACCACCACCTCCCTGGGCAGCCTGTTCCAACACATCACCACTCTGAGCAGTTTTTCCTGATAACCAACCTGAACCTCCCCTGGCACGACCTCCCCAGATTGCGGGGGTGAGCTGGAAGGAGGAGTGCGTGCACAGAGTGCCCTCTGGGCTCACCTCATATGAAGCCCCTTCGGGGAAGCCAAGCTTGGCCAGGCTGGTGGTGTAGCGGAAAGGCATGTCTGTCCTCCGGCTGAAGAAGACCAGGGCGCTGGCAGCATGTGACAGCGGGCGCAGGAACACCTCGATGTGGGATTTCTCCTATGGTGAGAACAGGCAGATGAGACAGAGCCCAATGCCCACAGCTCTCCTCACGTTCCTCTCCATATGCTCTCCCAAACATGTATGCCTTCCCCCTAACCTTGATGATCCTGCGCCCCTGGATTCCCAGGGGGTCCTGGTTGATCCGGATCATCAGGCGGTTCTGCAAGATCTCCTTGGCACTTGGCAAGATAGTGCGCAGGTCCGTGGACATGAGGAGTGGAGCAGCCATGATGGTCCACAAGGCCATTTGGGAGCGTGACTGCTCGTGGCTGAGGCCGAAGTTTCCAATGATGAGCTGCAGGGGGGAGGGGGCGAAGGTGTTGAAAAGGGTGAGAAGCATAACTGTGTGTCCTGCCTGGTGATGCCGCAGCCTGCAAGACGGGAGCAAGCGTGGCAAGCTTCACAAGTGCTACTGCTTCCCTACAGCCAGGACATCCATCTCTGCTAGGCACTAAGCGAGTGGCACGCACTCAAAAGCACCTGCTGATACCCTTCAATTCATCATTACCTTCCACTCAGGCAGTGCAGGTGAAAGACAAGGACACCTGCACTATAGGACAGGCACAGTCAGGGGCTGACAGGTTCAATATAATACCATGTCTGGGTCATTCCAGTGGCCAGGGCCGGCCGCCGGCTGCAGCACATCCTGGTTTGTGAAGAACCAGTCCACGATGGAAAGCACGCTGTCCCATGAGTCCTGGATGTCATCATAGTTCCGCCACAGGTTGCAGATCTTGCCCAGGAGGGTGTAGTTCACCTAGAGGGGAGCACAGAGTCAGAAGGGATGGAGCCTATGTGTGGGGGCACAGGACACAACGGGTGGAGGCAAGGAGAAGGGGCAGGAGGACTTGTTGGAAAGTGTGGCATCTAGAAGGAGTTTCCAAGCCAGAAGGATCTGGAGAAGGGCAACATCATGTGATTAAGGAGGACAGAGTCATGTCCCAATACAACTGGACTCATCCCAGTATGACAGAACATCTGGCAAAACAACCACAGAAGCTATAAGGATATAGGATCAGATTCAAGAACAGCTTGGGGTGCAAGGGGATAAAAAGCCAATGCACTCAGCTCTAAAAAAGCATTACAAGGAGGAACGCCCACTGTGGAGGACCAGAAGTGTCATTTCAAGCATCTAAGCCAGACAGCACCAGTCTTAGCAAAACAGGCTGTCAAGATCAATGCCACACAAGCTGAGCATGTCCCATGGCCTTCTCCAAACTCCCTTCAGCCAGCTGTGACAGGAACCCTGAATGTCCAGGGATGCCTGGCAGAAGGACATGTCCCCTCCTGGCATCTGCAGCCCCATCCCACCAGAAGTGGAGCAGTAAGAGGGACGTAGTACACAGGCTGGACAACAAGTGGGACAGCGCTCACCTTGGGAGGCAGCCCCCCCTGGTAGGCTGGCCAGCTGCAGGAATAGACAATGGGGCGGCCAGTGGCGTTCAAGGCTCTCGCCATTTCTGGGTAGCCTTTGGGAGAGAAGAAGCAAACTGGTGAAGGAAATGGATAACCAGAAGAAGAAATGAGAGGGAGGAAGCAAAGCCAAGTGTCCAGCAGATGGGCAGCCAGTCTGAGCTGCCAAGCAGCGAGCGGATAACCACCAGCCAACAACACAGCTGTTACCCTGAGCCTGCTCCTTTCCTGATGAGTAGCACCCATCTAGCTTCAGCATGTCCACGCCCCACTCAGCAAAGGTACGTGCATCCTGCTCCACATGGTCCAGTGTAGTGCCCGGGTATCCCTCGCAGGTGAGTGTGCCCAGGTCACCATAAATGCCCAACTTCAAGCCTCGGGCATGGACCTATGAGGAGAGATGGGGATGTGGCAGTCCCAGCCACCGAGTTCCGCCCACTGCAGCAAGGCAGGGATGTGGAAGTCACTCACATAGTCAGCCAAGGCCTTAATGCCCCGGGGGAACCTCTCAGGGTCAGGCACCAGTCGCCCCTCAGCGTCACGCTGCTTAGCGGCCCAGCAGTCATCGATATTGACATACTCGTAGCCCAGCTCCCGCCAGCCGTCCTCTGCTAGCCGGTCTGCCATATCCATGAAGAGCATCTCACTGCGGGACACGAGACTTGACCAGTGGAAGCCCTGCCACCGTGGTGCCCTAGGGGCTGGCTGGGGCTCTGGTGGTTACAGCACAGTGACCTCGCCTGTGCAGCAGGGCTGCGGGCCCATCCCTTGGGGAAACACCTCGACACCCTGCACAGCCCGTCCACAGCCTTCACCTCTGGGGATCTCCAGCAGCAGTGGGGCATCCGAACCCCAACTACGGCGCTCCCTGTTACCTGATGCACTCGCGGGGCTCCTCCCGGCAGTTCACGTTGCAGCGGAACCGCTCCCAGGCCAGCCAGCCCATGGGCGGGGTGCGCGCCAGCCCGTTGTCCAGCCCGAGGGCAGGCAGCGCCAGCACCGCGGCCAGGACCGCGACGGCCGCCGGGAGCCCCATCTCCGCCGCAGCCGCCGCCGGGACGCGCCCAGCGCCTTCCCCGGTGCGGTCCGCTCACGTGACCCCGCACCACCTGACCGCTCGCTCCGCCTCCCGCCCGGCCCGGCCCGGCCCCCGAGCGCGGCGGGGGAGCCCGGCAGCCGCCCCGCTGCACGGCGCCGGGAGCGCCGCCGCGGACCCAGGGCCGGAGGTGAGACGGGGCGGGCCGCGGCCGGGACCCCGTGTCCTCAGCCCCGCGCAGGGCGCGGAGGGAGGGGAGGGGTCCGCGGAAGGGGCTGAGCAGCGGGGAGCCTTGTGCGGGGAGGGGGCTCCTTCCGTGAAGCGTTCCGCAGCCGCACGCCCAGAAGCGGAGCTGAGCGCGGCTCTCCGGGCCGCCCGCAGCGGCCGTGCAGGCCACGCTTTGTGAACGCGCTTGCTTTTTTGCAGCTAAAACCAAAGCGAACCCGCAGGAGCCAGGAGGAGTTGCAGAATCAGCCTGTGGGGCTGACGGTGTTTGTGTTGCCGGAGAAAACCAGCACTCAGGCACGCCTGCAGGCAGCGCGAGGTCCTGAGCTGGGACTGGGCTTGGCATTGGAGCCCATGTGAGCGCCCTGGGCTTTGCTTCACACAGATATTTAGCAGTGGGAGCCACGCAGCTCTTTGCTCTTGTTGCAGTGTATGATGACCTCTCCTCTGCCTTTCCTCGTCACAGGTATGGAGCTCGGCACAGCGGAGCTCCAGAGGCACTCACTGAGAAAGCAGGCGGCCCAAGGAAGGCGTCGAGGGGCTGCGGTCTGACCCACCAAGCCACCATGGCTCAGGGCAGCGCTGGCTGCAGCGCTGGGTGACGGTGATGTTGTGGGATGGCTGGTGGAACTGCACGGTCCTGAGCGTAGATGTGGACGGGGTGCTCAAATGGAGGTCCCAGAGCATCTGAAAATGCCCTCTTCCCCGTGTCCTACAACAGAGGAGAAAGCAAGATGAGTGCCTGCTCTTTCTTCAATGCACTCCATAAAAGACCTGCAAAGTAGGTCACTGGCAGAAGAAGCAGCAGAGCGGTGTCTCTGGAGGAGGCAGTGCTGTGGTGGTGGGCCTGGAGACCGTCCCCGCAGCCGCCGTACCTGTTGGATGGACAACACACAGTGCTGAGCGGATCACTTCTCCGTGGCCATGAAGCTGAATGAGCGGAGCGTGGCCCACTATGCCACCTGTGACTCGCCCACCGACCACGCTGGTTTCCTGCGCAAGCGCGTGGAGAGGCACCACCACCACAGCCACCACGGCACCTCCTACCAGCGCCGATGGTTTGTCCTCAAGGGCAACCTCCTCTTCTACTTTGAGGAGCGGGAGAGCCGGGAGCCCGTGGGGCTGGTGGTGCTGGAGGGCTGCACCGTGGAGCTCTGCGAGGCTGCCGAGGAGTTTGCCTTCGCCATCCGCTTCGACGATGCCGGCGCCAAGGCCTACGTGCTGGTGGCCGACGGGCAAGCCTCCATGGAGGCCTGGGTGAAGGCGCTCTCACGGGCCAGCTTCGACTACATGCGGCTGGTGGTGCGGGAGCTGGAGAAGCAGCTGGAGGAGGCCTGCACCAGCTTGGCTGCGTGCCGCAAGTCACCACGGAGGTCCTCCTCGGGCAGGAAGCGTCACCTCTCCAACCCTGCCCTGCCGCCCGTCCAGGAGAAGCCGCCCGTCCTGGAGAATGGGTACTCCACGTGGGGCAGTGGTCCTGACCGTGATGGGCACACAAAGCCCCCACCGCTGCCCCCGCGCCGGCGCTCAGCCATAGGGTCCTCAGTGCCCACCTTGCAGGAAAGCCCGGTGTCGCCAGAGACGACGTGCTTTGCCAAGCTGCATCACTGGTATGGGCAGGAGATCGCAGTGCTGAGGCAAGAGTGGCAGGAGAGGCAGAAGAGAGGACACCCATGATGTGGGGACGCAGAGCCAGAGCAGAGTGAGCCATACTGCCTGCCCCTTCCCTCACCAGCTGCAGGAGGGCCTGTGTGCTCCCCAGGACTCAAAGTACCAATGGGCCTCATCCTCTTCTCGTGGATATGGCTGGGCTCAGTGCCCTGCTGTCCTTACACGCTGGATGCTCTGAGCGTTTCATCACCCGCTTTGGTTTTGTTTCTCAGTGTGGAAGTTTGCACAGGTCAGCATTTATTATTGTCAGTGGTGTTGTGCTGAAACCCTTCTTCCTCTGCTCTGTAGCTGCAGGAAAGACTGACTCTTGTGAAATGCCTGCTGGCCCCAGGGCACCTACAGCTTTATGTCTGGTTAGCTGCACATGAGCTTTGTGAGGACACATCCAATATGCCATGGCTTCGGCTGGCCCGGGAGCTGTGGCTCATCATGACCATGCTGCCAGCACAGGCTGCGCTTCCTGGGGCTTCTGGCTGGGTGTGGAGCCCTGTGAGCAGCCTCCCCAGCAGGGTGGGGAACAGGGCAGTGTAGCGAGCCACAGCACAGCTGTGTTCACAAACATCATCCTTTTTTTAACTTTCATCTGCCCTAGTGCCTCCTCGCTGTATCCCTAGGAGTGTCCGTAAGCAAAGCTTAAGGGGAAGGCAGAAGGAAACCTGCGCTTTAGTCTGAAAAACAGCAAGGATCACAAGCTCTTTGAGACTTTGAGTACCTAGCAGTAGCCAGGCCTGTGTGTTCCTCTGACTCAAGTCTTCCCTGTTAAAAAAGAGGAATGCTAAAGGCTGCCTGCCTTCATGGGGGGAATTTGTCAGCCTCTGCACAGACCAGAGGGAGTGCCATATAGGGCTCTGGCAGCCAGTCAGATGCTGGAGACAGAGTGCAGAGCTGCACTCGTGTGAGGCCTTTTTAATGTGATCACGATGATGTATTTGAGGCACTGTGGGCAGAGCCACATAGTTGGAGGAAAGGAAGGACATCAGCATGCTCCTGAGGAACGTCTGGCCCTTGGATTACCAGAGGCAAAGTAGTTACAGTGGCTTCCCAGCCCCACGTGCCAGCAGTGTTTGGACTTGCTTTGCTCCAATAGCCATATAATCTCCTACCAAAGCCAGATCCTGTCCTGCTGGGGCTTCCTTCCAGCTCTGTGTCAGCATCGTGGGGCTGACTGCAGGAGCACATCGCATATACTTACCTGCTAGGTCAGAACCCTTAACCAAAGGCCAACGGTACAGCACTCAATGTCCTACAGTGCAATAGTTCTAGGACTAGAACCCTCTTTGCAAGGGCTGCTTTTCAAAGCAGAAAAAAGCACAAAAACAGCCTTATGTTTCCCTTTTCTCTTGCAGCACTGAGCCTGCTTTTTTTTGCCCCGTGCTGTTAAGGAGTGATGCTAGGGAAGCAGCAGGCTGTGCTGTGGCATGGCATGGGTACCCGTTTACCTTTTTGGAGCTGAATGTGCTCAGCCTTACACTCTGCTATAACCGCTAGAGGTTGTCAGAAGCAGAAATCAAATGGCTTCCATTAACTCTTGGTGCCTTTGAAAATCTCTCTAGTAGTTTTGGGTGACAATCTTCCTGCCTGCCTGTGTTAGCATAAATCAGAGCTTAAATCGTGTCTGACTTCGGGCAGTGGGAATGTAACCTCTACATACAAATAGTGCAATCCAATAATCTCTGGTTCATGTCTGCATTTTTCCATAGCAGAGAACTTAAAGGTTGGGAGGATTTTGTTGTTTTGCTTCTTAACAGAAAACACTAAGGAGAGAACAGGAGCAGGAGAGCCAAGAGTGGGTCTGTGTCCCATCAGGAGTTGTCAGCATCCCAACAGCATCATCAGGAATGGTTCTATCTCCCCATTGTGGGATTTTAGGGCTGGGTCAGATGTGGATTGCCTCTTTCTTCCTTCCTTCTTTTTTTTTTTTTTTAACGCAATACAGAGAGAATGTTCCCAATGTCTCAGACTCACATAAGGCAGTTTGATGGCAAAAATTACCTTCCAAGATAAATCAAAATGTACTGGGAGTTTCTACACAAGACTCAAGAATCAGGAAAGACTTGAAAGAGAAAACAGATGAACAAAGCCAGTTCAGTCAGACTGGACCAGAAACAGCATTGTTCGTATACGGGCAGTTTCACTTTTAAGAAGCTTAGTTCATTTTAATGAGCTAGAATTGTGCCAGTAACACTCCTAAGGAGCTTATATTTAATGCCTAATCTGCCCCATTCAAACCAGACAATTTCCACACTACCTGGCTTTGCGTTAGCACGTATTCCAGCTAAATCCTAAATCCTGCAAATGAGGAGATGAGCTCTCCTTCCTGTCTGACTGCATTTGGAGTAACGCTGTGTTTTATTCTGCAGCAGTGGGAAGAAAACAGTCATGCCAAATATCTATGTGGAGCTGTTTGTTACAGCTCATCCAAAAGTGCTGCAGGACTTCAGGTGCACTTGGTCAGGGCTACCTCTCAGCACCACTGCAGAGCAGGGACTGCCCTTTTGGGGCTGAAAAGAGCTTCCCGAGTTCTCTTATATCACTGTGAGCACATGTATGCTTTACACGACAGTCACTGTGATGCTTTCTCTGTGCTCTGTAGTCTGGCTGACCACGGTCTCCCAGTGGCTGCCAGCATCCAACTGGTGGGTGCCGTGCTTTGGGACGGCCCAGCAGCTCCCGGTACCGTAGGAAGGGCTCTGCTCAGCCCAGGAACCTGAGGGAGCCGGGGTCCCTGCGTGTGCCCGCTGTCAGCCCACAGCTCACACTACGGGCGGTTCGCCCCTCTCCTGAGGTGCTTCCATTGGAACTGTATACTGTGTTGTTCTTTTCGCGTGAGCTTTTTTACATGCAGAACTTGTGCGTGCGTTACTATACATTTCAGTTACCGTTTGTATTTTATGCTATCGGGCTGAATAAACAGTTTTAGCATTCGTCACCCCGTGTCACCGCGAACAACACACACGCCCGCGGGCGCCAACGGCCGCTCCCCAACGACTGAGGGCCGAGCAGGAAAGCCGGGGCCACACATGCGCGGCACCGCCTCCCGCCCTCCCCTCCGATCTCGCGAGAGTCGCGGGACCCGGCCCGGCCTTGACAGCGAGGGACGATGGCAGCGGTGGGCGGGAGGCTGCTGGTGGCGGGCGCGGGGAGGGCACGGTGCGGAGGGCTGCGCCGGGCAGCGGCCGCGCCGCTGATGCCGGCCCGGAGCGCCACGGTCACCCGCAGCGGCGCCATTTTGCCCAAGCCGGTTAAGGTAAGCGAGGGGAGAGAGCGGCGGGGGCGTCGTAGATGCTGAGGTGGCCAATCAGGGCTGGAACTCCCGCGGTGGGCGGGGAAAAGGAGTTGAGTGGCAGGTTTTAGGCCAATGAGCGCGCGGCGCGGATACGGGCGGGGTGGGACCGGCGGCGGTGACCCGTGCCGGCCGGTGATGAGGGGTGAGCTCGCAGCGCTCGCGGGGTGAAAGCCTCCGGCTGACCCTGCCCTCGGCTGAGCCGGGCCCGGAGCTCTCACAGGGGTGCAAAAGTTCACCCAGAGTCGCACCGGCTGAAAAAAAAAAACAGCCTCGTTTCTCGGTTGGATCCTTGTAGACTCCCTTTGGCCTCCTCAGAGTGTTCAGCGTTGTGATCCCGTTCCTGTATGTCGGGACGCAGATCAGTAAGAACTTTGCAGCCCTGCTGGAAGAACACGACATCTTCGTCCCAGAGGATGATGATGACGACGACTAAAGGGTACGGGAGCGGCATGATCATCTCCGGCACTGCTGCTGTTGGTGCTTGTGTCTGCCGTGGTGCTGGGAGACTGTCCCATGGGAAGCACGGGCAGCAGCTGCTCCATATGAACCAATGGCAGTGCTTAAAGATGAGGACGTGTGCAGATGCACTGCCTCTGGCTGTGAGCTTTTCGGTTCTTCTGTACACCAGAAGGCCAGGTGTACGTGCTTTCCTTCATTTGATGTGATTCCTTGTGTATAGGATTTCAGTTTGGGTGTTATTTCTTTATATCCTTCCATTTATGGTCACGTGTGCAGCTAAAAACAAGCTTGCAAAGATCTTGGTGGCTCGTTAGAAGCTATTTGTTTTGCAGACTCCCACCTTGCCTAGTTTGTGGGAAGGAGTATGGCAGCAGATGAATGTATCTGCATGTATCTGAAGAGTAACGTCTTTTTGCTCTGGTTGCAGAACTGTAATCAGAAGAACAGAAGGGAAGAAACCATTGACAGAGATAGTGCCAGCATCTGCCATCTGTGTTTCGTCCTTCCTCAAGGGGACAGGGGGGCATGACATCCCCTTTGCCAGTGAATGTCCTGCACTTGTATGTATGAGAAAAATCTATAGATCAGGGTTGAAATCAAGTGCTTCATAAGCTCTGCGTCCTTGCACACATACATACACACTCCAACCTCATGAAGAACTGCTTGGGATTCCTTATATTGCCAATATAAGAAAAACTTAATTAAAGAACAAGATATTTGACTTTTTTTGTGTGTGTTTTTATAGATTTTTGGCTATGACCTAGTACTTCTGTCTTATCCTTTCTACCTCCACAAGTCTGTTTCAGCAAGGAGGCTCTCTTCAAATTTATTTCCTCTTAGGAGTCCTTTCTGTATTTCAGCTCTAGTTTACAGTTCGTAACAGGAATCCTAAGGGAAGCAAGAACCACAAAGCACAGCCTTGTTAAAAAAACAGTGCATACTGATACTAGCACTGCTGCTGAAACAACGTGCAACCTTGTGCTAATTTCGAGTCTCAGCTGCCGTTATCTCCTGCTGGCGGTTGGGCCCGGCGGAGTGGCCTTCAGAGGATGGTGGTGGTGTTGTGGCTGGTTAGTACAGCACCGAGTGATTGCCTACAGTACCACGCGGAGCCGTGGCCTGGGCTCGGCACCCCAATGTACGGGGATGCTGCAGCCCGGGGCGTTCATTGGTTCTGTTGCTCTGAAGACCCTTTCATCCCTTGTGGTTCGGTGTTCACCCAGGCCGATGGATTTGTGCTCTGTAACTGAGTTCATACCCTCCACTCCCTGTACCCATATACAAACACGTGCCTGCTGGGGTTGGCAGGCACTTTGCTTTCTTGAGGGTTGTAAAGGAAGGCAGTGCCGCATGTGTGCAATAGACGGCAGTATGCAGTGAACAGGAAGCAACGCAGGGAATATTATGTTTATTGCACGGTCAGGAGCACTATGAAACCGTGTGCAGTCCTGCCAGGAAACGTCACCTTGTCAGGTGCTGAACCTTTGTGTTTCAATACACAGGACTTGAGGACTCTTTCAGTAGCCATTTATTCAACGAGTGCCTGCAGTACAGCAGCAGTGGCTGATAGAGTATATATGTACGTGCAGATTTGACCACCACCTATACCTTATTATGGCTGTGTGATTCAAGATCATGGAAGGAAATTAAGCTGAGCTTAATTTAAATTTAAACAACTGGGAGCAACTGCACTGACTAGGTCTACAACCTGGCATGATTTGCACAGCCCTACAATATTTCTGACAGTGTTTGTGGTGGTTTCTGAGTGAAGGGGAGCACATTATCTTGGAACAGCTCTCAGCTGGTATGGGTAAGGGCTGTTTGTTAAAGCAAAGCGACTGTCCTGTCGTGGCCTGGGCTGATCTTCGGGGATCACAAAGGTGAACTTCTGCATGAGAGTAGTGAAGAAGATGAAGAGCTCCATCCTGGCCAGCTGCTCTCCCAGGCAGGCACGTCGACCTGCAAGAAGGAATGTCAATGAGGGTGTACATTAAACCACATGAAATCACTCTGGGATCAGCAGCCTCTTTGTGCAGGCACAGGATAGAACAAAACTATTCAGAAGCTTCCTTGCTCAGGATGGAGAGAAAACAGAAGGTGAGACTGCTTAGTTAACTGTGTCAAAAAGGCTGAGACCCTGCAGGTCTTACCACTGCTCAAATGCAGAGATAACAAAAAGGACGACCCTTGGATTTCCATTTCCCAGAAGGGAGATTACTGCTACTGCTGTGCACCTGACGTGCAGCTAGATCCTCCCCTTACATTTACCTGCAGAGAAAGGCAAGAAGGCCTCTGGTCTCACAAACTGCCCATCCTCATTCAGGAAATGTTCAGGATAAAACTCATTTGGCTTCTTCCAGACCGTCTCATCCTTCAGCACGGAAGTCAAGTTGGTGATGATTGTCGTCCCCTGCACTCGAAGAGGAAACAACTTACATGAGAACCACAGTTATCTTGGCATGACAGAACAGAGCCGGTCCCTTTTTAGACAGTCTCTGCCACCTAGTGCAGTCATAGTTAGGTGCTTCAGAATAAGGCACCATGCCCTTCAACTTGATCTTACTGAAAACAGGGGTGAAGCAGTGGCACTTTTCCAGTGACTCGTGCTGCCTGCCCTATGCTCACAAAGCATTTGGACTTCCACAGTTTGTTATCTTACAAAGGCATGTAATGCCTCCATGCAAATGCCAATTTTAGGGTTACACAGTGCAAACAGCCTCTGCTTCTCAGATCCCCCAGGACACGTTTTATACCTGGAAAGAGCAAACAGAATGATAGACTTCAAGGCCCAATATTGCATGGAACATAGAAAATCACAAAGCTTATATTTTAAAATTAGGGAAGTTACTGCAACGCTTACAAAAATCTCAGGCTTGTACTGCAGCCAACACAGATAAGCAAACCTTTGCACTGAGCTGCCACCATTGTTGTTTCCCACATAACCAGTATAGCCCAGAGCACAAGTGCGACCATCTGCATGGTCTTAGTCTTTCAGAATTCCTACTTCAGTGCTGATCACGACTGTGCTATAGGGCAGGAGGGACAAAGCTGCAGAGTTGTGTGCGGTCACTCCAGGCCTGGTCTGTGCCTGGAGCGATGCTGCCGCATTGGCTGTGTGGCCACACTCACCTTAGGAATGAAGAAACCTTCAAGCTCAGTGTCCCGGTATGTCCTGTGAGGTAGACCAACGGGAACGAGGTCTGCACAGCGCTGTACTTCATGGATGACAGCAGTGGTGTAGGGTATGTTCACTTGATCTGCCATGGTGGGTGCTCGGTTTCTTCCAATCACCTTATCAATCTCTTTGTGCACTTTACCTAAAAGCAGCACAGCTTAGGAATCAGAGCTCCCTTTGATAATCAGAAGGGGCTGGTACAAGGTGTAGGAAAGCTGGCAGCATGAGTTTAAGCGTTCATAGAAAGGAGCAGAAACTAATGGGAATACACTTTTTCAGCTGCTCAGAAAGATCTCTATAACTACTACTTGTGCACAGTGCCTTTAATAAAATTATTTTCATTTGACGTGCTACCCAGGTTCTCCTCAGTGCGACTGAAAGTGTATTTGGGCATGCAGCATTAGAGAATTAAAACAGCTTTGTGTCTGTTCCAAACAGAGGATAAAGGGCATGGTGGTAACTGAAAGTCCTCCAGCAGCCTTCAGTGAGAGGGAACCTGAACATGCCCTTCCAACTCCAGACTTTATATCGGATTCCCCACCGCTCTCACTAAGCTGTGCCAGAAGAGCTGTGTATGGGGAAGCATTTCTCCTGGTTTCTTCCCAAAGATCAATTCCCAAAGCTGTTTCTTAATGCAAAAAGCCCCAAATATGGAGAGATGTTCAGTGTCCTTGTGGTGAAACGAGTGTTCAAAGGAACGAGCCACAAGGACTCTACTTGTTTTCTCACTTACTCTGTATTTCTGGGTGCAAAATCATGAACAGGAGCGCCCATCGGAGGGTGGTGGAGGTGGTCTGAGTACCAGCTGCAAACAAGTCTGAGGTCACCAGACTAAGGTTACTTTTGTTGAAAACCTTCTCTTCAGCATCCTTACCCTGCAGAGAGCAAACAAAAGCGTGAGAGGAGCAAAGACACTCTCTTGAGTGACAAGTCTTTGTTTTAGAGAAGTACTGAAATGCAATCGATCCATTTTTGCTGACCAGGAAGTTCATTGGCAGAGTGGAGCTCAAAACAAGCAGTGGTCTGAGTGTGATGTGCTTACATGATGCCATTACCATTGTACTCCTGTATGCTGAGAGTTGAAAGTCCCACCTCCCTTCATAGCAAATGCCTCAACTCAGCAGACCACTGCCACTTACTGCAACATCCTTCCCTAGAGGAGGTGGAGCACTGCCACACAGCCTGTAAACCTCAGGAAACCCACAAGGCAGAGAGGACACTGCTCTGATGTGGCAAATTCAAATCAGCAGTAATTTGAGGGGGTAATCTATCTATTGCCCTGGTATTTTGTTACAATTGGGAAAGAAAATGACCAGGGTATCATTGCTGCCTATTATGTCTGCAGCACCAATTTCTGTGAAACTGGTCTCTCATCCAAACGCTAATTGAGCTCAGATTAGCTAGCATATGAGATCTGACAAGCTCTCTGCATGAGTTCATCTGCTTGTCTTTTCTAATCCCTCTTATACTTTTCTTTCCTATGGATTAGCATCTGCTAAGTTATTCTGCATATTTTGATGCTGCCTTACTATGGATAGCAATTAATGAGGCACCTGTGACTTAACTCTGGCAAGGGAGCAGGACTGGCCTGACCTAAGCTAGCACTGGCGGAGGGATTTTTCAGTCTGTCATCTTCGGGGATCTTAGGTAAACAGCAGAGAGACGTGACAGGAGGGAATGTGGTCAGGGTCAGATCTGCCGCTTAGTGCTTGCAAAGTGATGTAGGCTAAAAGGAGAGCTGCCAGACACTGAGAGGAAAAGGGGGTGGAAGATGTTGACAGGAACTGCAGATTATATGGTCTGAGGACAACCAAGGAGCGCATAGCATGAAGAACTGAACACCTCCTTTCTCAAGTATGAAGTGGAATGAAGAGGTAGGAAATTCATAGCCATCTTCATAGAACTTTATAAGTGAAGCCAACTTCTATCAACAAGTTTAAAGAAGTAGAGGAATTGCGTCAGGACTCTCAGGTCCTGCTGCTCTCCCTACCTTTGCCATTTCCTTTAAAAATGCATCAGTGAAGTCTCGGACTTCAGCAGGGTTCCAGGTCTCCCTGTGCTTATCTATGAGTTCTTCTGTGTAGTCAAAGTATTCCTTTTGGCATGGAAAGACCTTCCGTGGCAGTCCAGGGATGCGCAACAAAATGGGTACCACATTAAGAAGCTGGCAAGCCAGAACCATGCAGAAAGAGACAAGATATTACATGATGCAAAGAGAAAAATAATGGAAACACAGTGCTCTCAAGTGACAGAGGGCAACTTCTTACAGAACACATACGCTTCTGTGTTACCTGAGGCAGGAATCCAACTTCTTCTTTTAAAGTGTTATCTAACAAAGTTAACAGCTTCTTAAACGTCTCGTCACCGTAGTCGAAACGCTCTCCATAGGTGATGGCACAGATCAAATTGCAGACTGCATTATTTAAATGGAGATCTGGATCGAAAGGACGACCTAAAAATGGAAATGGATATCAAGCAAACAGTCTAAACAACACCTTGCTGTGGTACTGCATCTTCCAGCAACAAGAATACGCACACACTTCTTTAACACATTCAATTGAAAAAGCCCCCAAGGTGCTGAAAGTAGAAATACTTCATCGTAGAAAGAGATGATCTCATTTCCTCCCATGGTTCGGTTGGTCATTGTTTGAAGGAGAAAGGTCCCCAAGAAGAGTGGAATTGAAAGGTCACATGACAGCACTTCTTTTTGTGTCAAATGATAGTCAGTATGGTGTGAAAGCTGTCAGGTTCATTTTGCCATGTGGTAACATTCATATCATGGAATCGTAGAATGGTTTGGGCTGGAAGTGACCTCAAAGCCCACGGGGTCCCAACTCCTGCTGAGGGCAGGGCTGCTGCCCACCAGCTCAGGCTGCCCAGGGCCCCATCCATCTGCCCTTGAATGCCTTCAGGAAGGCAGCTTCTCAGGGCAGCCAGATCCAGCACCTCACCACTCTCTGAGTAAGGAATTTCCTCCTCTTCCCTCTTTCAGTTTAAAACTGTTCCCCCTTGGTGTATCCCTACCAAATAATGTAAAAGGTCAATCTCCTTCCTGCTTTCAGGTTCCCCTCAAATACTGGAAGGCTGCAATGAGGTCACGATAACAGCCCTCTTTTCTCTGGGCTGAACAAGCCCAGCTCCCTCAGCTTGTCTCTGTAGCTGATGAGCTCCAGCCCTCCAAATATCCTCATGGCCTCCACTGGACCAACTCCAACATCTCTATGTCTTTCTTGTGCGGGAAGCCCCAGCCCTGGATGCAGTACTCCAGATGGGGCCTCATGAGGGCAGAGTAGAGGGACATGACCACCTCCACCAATGGACCCACTGCATTGCACCCCGTTACAACTAACTTCATAAAGGCACTAGTTACCCAGTGCTAGATATTTTGCCTCTGCTTATTTCTATTGATTTCCTGTTTCAAATTGTTTAGCCTTACAGTAGCCGCAGTGTATATGGTAGAAGTGGCTTTACAGCTCAACAGGGTCAGTAACCATTACACCTATGGACTTGAAATACTGCATGCAAACAGGAGAGGCTGAATTAGTACTTATCTCCCTGCATCACTCTACTGCCTTTCTCTGTTTTGTTGTTTGGGTTCACTTTCAGAAAAAAAAATCCCATCCTGCTGCATGTGACAAACCTTCTTTGGAACTGATTTCAGAGCACAGAAATCGTGCTTCCTCAGCCACTTGCTCCTCCAAGGTCTTCTTTCCCATTCCAAAATTCCTCAAAGTAGTGAGCGTGAATTTCCTTAGCTCCTTCCAGGCATGTCCATATCTTGCAAAAATAATCCCTGGAAGTAAGGTGAGCAAGACATGTCAGCAGCTCTGATGTGTACCCCAAGCAGGGTTTGCTAGAGAAGGGCAGGTGTGAGTTTGGAGGGACAGATCTGTGGGAACAGACAGAAAAGGGTATGATTGCATATGTCTTGTTCCTACAGGCATTCTAAAAGCTTAGCACTGCACCTTCTAATGCAGGTACGTGCTGAGCAATGGTGGAGGGGGAATTCAAGGAGAGCAAAGGAAAGAAACATTCCTCCAAATTATTCATCATTGTGTCCTCAGCTTGCACAAACTGTGTAGCAGCTTGTGCTCAGGATCTGAGGGGGATGGATCTGGGCTGGATGCTTTCTTGTGTCTTCTTGGAGGAAAGCTGTTGTCTTTTTGTAGTGACAAGGACAAGCTCGTAGGGTGGCACTGGGCACTGGGCAGAGGGAGATACCAGCTCTCACCCTGGCAAGCAAGCTGTGCTACTGATCATGTCCTTACGCTGCTGAAGGGGTGTGTGCTCGTCCCTGGAGCTGTACTACAGCCACTTACTAGAGCTGGAAGAGAAGTGGAGACCCCTTTTCATCACGTCTTATTTTCTGTGACCTCAGAAGAGTGGCAGATGTACAAGGATAATGACTAAGAGGACATGAGAAGCAGGCTTTGGACTGGAAAAATCTGCTACTCTTCATCTACTCAGTCCTCCCTGTGCCACTGCCTGCAGGAAATGTACATCTGCAAAGGACTTGCCTTCAGATTTTTGTCTGTAGCCCAGTTGTTCGTAGATGTGGAAGTATGGCCGGTCAGCAAAGTCCTCCGATTTGTTGACCAGGGCTTCCTTCACAGTTTTGTACCCATTCAGCACCACCACGTTGGTCCAGCAGTTCTGGAGACTGAAGATGTTTCCAAACTTCTTGCGATACTGCCAAGATAAAAGAATCATGGCCCTGAAAACGATCTGACACACAATAGTGCAGGAGTGTAACACCAAAATAACATCCCTGTATCCTTTGTCAGGGCCTGACTGTTCAGTGGTTTGTGCTGTTTTCTTGGGACACCTTCCAGCTGACCTTTGATGGTTGTTTGTCCCTGCATTGCAACACTCAGAGCAGTGTCAGCCACGATCTGAAGCAGGGAGCAATGCATCACAACTGTCCAGATTTAATGTACAACTATGCTGACAAAACTTGTCTAGAGCATAGTGTGGGTATTCTGGATTTTGTCTGTCTTTTCTATTTTTATTCCTTGCCTTGTCCTGCTTTTCTGCTTGCTTTGCCATTCTCCTTGCCTTGCCATTCCCCTCCGTTCCCCTTCCCCCCCCTCATTTTTACTTCTCCCCTCCCTTCTTTCCCCCTTCCCCCATTTCCTCCTGTCTTCCCCTTCCCCGGCCCCTTTTTCCTTTTCCCTTTCCCCTTCCCTTCATCTTTTTTTTTTTTTTTTTTTTTCAGCGGGATCTGAAGGGGGATTGGCACTAAAAATACATCATTAGAGGTAATTAGTGGTCAAGTGAGCAGTAATCAGTGCAGTGAGAATGACCCTGATGTGATATGATTTTAAAATCTTTTGGACTCTATGCTCCGTTTAGCAGGTTTGGGAGAGACAGCTGAACAGTTTTGTCTTAAAGAAAGGGCCCTTAGATTTTGCACACTCATGTAATATTCCATGGCTGATCTGCTTCAAGCCATGCTTGCTTATCCTTTGTGAAGAGACAGTGCCTGACTTTGAATAGGAATGCTATTCTGGGCATGTTGGGCACTGCTGTTGGGGCAAATCCCGCAAGCTGATGTCTTTATCTGAAACTGCAGCATGGCTGTAGGCGCGCTTGGTAGCTCACAGAGCAATCTGCCATTCCGGTAACACCTCCCCACCCGCAGACTCCCTGCATGTTGGCAGGGTGCAGCACTCACCTTCTCAAAGGAGAGATGCGGGTCGCTGTAGTTAATGAATGGCATGGTCCCGACAAACGGCAGTGACACCGGGCCTGGGGGGTAACGGCTCCACTTCTTCCTGCGCTTCATGAAGTCAACAAGTATGGTAAAGACAGTAAGAAAGACTCCCAGGACAGAGATGTTGCTCCATGATGACAGCCACACGAGCAGTGTCATTTTGTAGTCTGTCCACTCCTTGCTCTTCCTCTTTTAACCCAGCACTATTTCTGTCCTTCACTTCTGCCTCCTTCTCCTTTCTCCCACCCCCCTCCCCAGGCAGCTGCTTTCTTCCTCTTGCTTTCTCCTCCTTCCTCACACCCTCTTCTGCTTCGCTGCTCCCCTCTCTGTGCCGCTGCTGACTTTTAAACATGGAATTTGGCTTGGACCCAGAACTCCTCCTCCGTTCAGCTGAGCGTTGGGGGAGTGGTGATGAGGGCCTTCCCTTTTCCTCCTCCACCTCGTTGCCAAACCGGGAGGTCAGAGGTCTCCTTGTCCCCACCATTGCTGCAGCACAGGCAGTGGTGGCATCTGTGGGGTAGGGCCGGGTGCTGTCCAGGTGCTTGCCTGCCCTGTCCCACAGCCAAGGTGGCATTGCAGTGCACAGAGCAACCCAATCCTGCTGCATACGCATGGGCGGTTGTGAAAAAGTTTGTGTCTGTTGCTGTATTGTTCATACAGACAACTCAGGGGTCACGCAGCTCCCAAGCACAGGCTGTTCAGGTTTCTGCTTGCAGGGCTGAGAATTTGTTCCACTGGAACTTTTCAAAGCTTCGGTTAGGGGTTAGGTCAGGCTTTTCCTCACAGAAGTAACTTGAACTAAGTGAAGTTACAGAAACTTTGTGTGTGTGTTACCATTCTATAGGCGGAGGTCCTGCAATAGAGTGGCTTGGGTTGGAAGGGACCTTAAGGATCATCCGGTTCCAAATCCCCAGCTGTGGGGATTTAAAACAATAAAAGCTTTTTGATCTTGCCGAATGAAGCATCTAGAAGTAATGTAATGCAAGGACTGCCAGGATTAATGTTGGCTGCACAATGTTCAGTACACTTTCTTGTCCATACGCACCTTTAGAACATTGCTAATTGCAGAGTCACGCTTCTTCTCCTTCTTGAAAGACTTTCCCTGTGTTCATAGGATAGATGGTGATCAGTTAGTAATCCTGTTTTATAGTATCTGGATTCAAAACCTGGTTTGCTGCCTGCTACTCACACTCTGCTTTTGTTGGTCTTTTCCTCACATGTTATCAGTGTCTGTATGGAGCTGCAATCTTCTGTGCTCAGAGCATTCCTCTGAGGCTTCACCAAAGGACAAAATGGAACCTAATTGAAAATGTCCATTTCAAGTGCTGGGACCTAAGAAAAAAAGCCTAGAAGAGGGGTCAGAGGTCTCCAAACTGCCCTGAACTGCCTCACATCCCATACCCAGCTCCTGGCTGGAGCTGTGGGGCATCTCCTGCAGATCTTCCTGCAGGATCATGGGTTTGGCACCCAGGACATGATGGTGAAGAACTTAGCCCAGAACAGTGAGACCTTTACCAAAATGGACGACGAACCTCAGAACCAAACACTATGCTGTATATTCAATACAGTATTTATCTGTTTTGCTCTTTTAACCCAAGTATGCACTTTGATGCCAATTTATAGATATCTGTTGTAATGCTTATCACGTGACACTGACAGGTAATTTTTCTTTATATATGGGCATGCATACAGGGCAGTAAAACCTCATGAGCAGTGACAAGTTCAGACATGATCTTGCCCAGAAACATGTGGTTAAAGCCCAAACAGACACAGACACTCCCTTGGTTCCTCCTTGAGCCCCAGGCAGGCTTTGGGTAGAATCCAACAGGAGGATGACCACGGATGTTTCTGGCCGTGCAACAGTGTGAAATCTGGACCCCGTTGTAGCAAATTTGGAGACTTCACCTATGAGTGGGCACAGAGTGTAGGACCTCCCAGCTGCTGGGAAAGCCCACAACTGCAGCTCCCCAGTGACTGTGGACTGGATGATGGTAATGCAATTGGGCAATTGGTGATATATCTTTCATAATCACTATAGATAATCTTGTGTAGTATGGTGAGGAGCATTACCCTGTTTGCTTAATTTGTGCTGTACTATTTCCCTTATTATTTTATTGCTTTAAATGTAATTAAAGAGAAACTCACTTCCTTAACTGTGTGTCTGTGTCCTTTGTGCTGACCGTGTCTGCTGCCAGAAGAAACAGGCACAGATTAGAGCCTTTTGATGAAAACTGCACCTTGTGTAGTTATCCAGCATCATGTGCTTATTCCGTCAGTGACAATCCCAGCTCCTGACCAGCTGCCAGCAGTCAGGAGCTTCAATGCTGGTGCCACCAGGTTGCACAATAGGAATATTTCCTTCAGCTCTCAGAAATGGTTCATTAAAATCCCAGGGTCTGCTTTCCCCCCAGCACCATGAGGTGGATCTAAACCTCAGCAATGTACCGTTCTGGAGCAACAAAGCCTCATGTAAGAGCCCAGTGAGAAGGGAACCAAACCAGCCATTCCGCCTGGCCACTTCCCAGGCTACCGCAGAGTTGAGGCTGAGGAGAACCAACAAACTCCTGTGCTCTCCCACCAGAGGTCCATCACTCTTTTGGATCCTCCTACCACCTCCTCTCTCCAGCCCAAACGGTGTCTTCACACAAGCAGGTTCCATGTGCTGGACAGGGCAAGGGGTAGCAAAGGAGGGTGGCTATGCACTTGTTCCCCATTGCCAGCCTCCAGCAGTCAGTGATCAGCACCACCTGTGCCCTGCAGACAGCTCTGGGGAATTTGAGCTGAAAAGCTGAGATCTCTGTCAAGCCCGTGCAGACTGGGTTTTCAAGTGAATTTCAAGATTATTTTTTTCCACTGGAACTTTTGAAAGCTTTGGTTAAGTCACACCTTTCCCTAAAGAAAGCATTTAATTCCCAGAATTAACCAAATAAAATCAGCTAATAAAATATTCTAGGAATAACAATCTTTGTTCATCTCCAAATATCAGTCACTGCAAAGACCCTGAGCACAGCTCTGTTCTCCTGGTGTCACTGCTATTAGAGGTCAAAAAAGTTCTCCTTTATGACAGTTAGCTCTGGCTGAAAAGAAGCACTGAACCCATCACTGTTTGATCTGCGATCTCACCGTGATCAGAGAAAAGCCCCTAATGGAGCAGTTCCTGCAACAGTGTTGGAGAGCTCGCATATTGATGTACCTGCAAAGGCTCTGCAGCAAACTCTAGTATGCAGCCAGGGCCTCAAAGTGCCTGTTCCCCTAAGAGTATCCTATACAGTCTGTACAGCATGACCAGGGTAACTCCAGCATGTCCTTTTGGAAAGCAACTTGACTTAGCATTATCTCAGGCATGTGGAAACAAACATGGACAGCTGGGGAAACAAACAAGAGGAATTACACAACTGCACAGTTATGATATCTTTTGGATTAGGGTTGTGGTGGAATAATTCACGTGAATGAGAGCTGCCACAGATGGATAAAGGTCTTTTGGGAAGAACAGGCTGCATGGGATGAGCAGAGTTTGTGCTTCATGCACAGGGTGCAGAGAACTTTATTCTGGGACAGGACCTGGTCAATGACAGAAAGTCAGTGGTGCCACTTCACACCAGCACCGGGCCGAGGAGTTACAGGTGTGCTCCAGCACGAAGGACTCCATGGTGTGGCACAAGCCAGATGTGTGCTGGAATGTGCTGAAGACAATTTCTTGTCACAAGTGGCTGATGAGTCAATTGGGGAAGATGTTCTGCTGGGTTTGTTGCTTACAAACAAGGAAGATCTGGTGCAGGATACAGTCATTGTACATTTACCTGCAGCAGTCGTGACCCTGTGGAATTTAAAATCCTGCAAGAAGTCAGCAGATCAAATATCATTAGAGCCCCTGCATTCAGGAGAGTGGATTTCACCTTATTTAGGGATTTGGCAGGCATGACCCCAAAGGGGCTGGAGAGCAGAAGGGCCCAGGAGAGCTGCTTGTTATTCAAGGACAACCTCCTCAAAGCATGAGTGCAGTGGATGTTGTTAATTACCTTGACTTTGGCCATGGGTGTCCAACCTTTTGTCTTGCCTAGGTTGCATCTAATGAACAGAAGTTGTCTTGTGCTGCATATATGTAGGTATCTCCAAAAGTAATGCCTCCTATTTTTATTGCCATGGAAACAACACCAGATACTAAGAGCAAATAACACAATTCGATAGAGCAACCTACTCACCACCGTTAGCTGCGCATTTTCACCAGGGATGAACAAGAGCCTGCATGTCACACTCATAACAATCTGCACCAGAGAAGATGACCCACTGTCACCGTGGATGAAACACACCATCCACTGCCTCTCTGTGCTCACATTCAATGTTTGGTCTCCATAAACATTCAGCTTCTCATACTCTTCCTATACTTGATCCTTGGTTCAGAATGCGTGTACTGACAAAAAGCGGTGACACGAATATGGTGTGATTGTGAAGTGAGGGATATTTTTCTCTGCTAAAATAGGGATCATCAAAGTCTGGTAAAGAGAAGTGATCAGATTTTAGAGTTGAATATCTGATTGCCACTCACTTCTGAAAGTGTGCATGTCGTAGAATTGTAGAATCCTCTGATTTGGAATGTATTTACATCAACTGAAAATGATCTTGCAAATGTAAACTGATTTTTTTATTTTTATTATTTTTGCAGTCTTGCATGCTGGGTTCAGTTGATGTGCATAAAACAGGATGCCATCAGAGAGACCGAGACTGAGCAATGGGAGCATGCCCAGGGTCACTGTGCAGGGAAGAGCCACCATCTTCAAATGTCAGGGAAGAAGTGGGCTGCATTGTGAATTGTGCTGGGACGCATGCGGCCCACTTGCTGTGGGTTGGACATGCCTGAGTTTTGCAAAGCCTTTGATGCCATCTCCTACAGTCCCCATGTAGCTGAATCAGTGTGATAGATACTGTCAAGGTAGATGATAGGGTGGGTGGAAGACTATTTGGTCTATAGAGTTCAAAGAGCTGGGATCACCGATACAGAGATACAGAGTCCAGCTGATGGCTAATGACGTCTCTTAGATATCCATGCTAGTGATGTTAAAGTCTAACATATTTATTCAAGACGTGGATGACTGGACAAAGGGCACTGGGCATGTACAGACTGGTCAAGCTGATGAGAAGTGTGTTTGCAGAGAAAGCTGAGCATTTGTTGGCTTCCAAGTACCCATCACATATTGAACAGCTCTACTTCAAGGTCTTAGAGAAGGAGCTGTGAGTCAGTGGACTGATGGGGGCAAGAGGGACCTGGGTGCTGAAGGCAATTGAGAGGCTTCTCTTACAATGGCTTTTGTGACCTATGCACGTAGATGACAAGTGAAGAGATGGAAAAATGTGGTCTGAAGAACTTGAACAGATGTTTCCAGTTCATCCACCTCATAAAAGGATGGCACTTTTCAGATCATCAGGTTTCAAATCATTTTTAGTCCCGACTTTCCAAATGTTCATCTGTGTTCTTTTTTTTTTTTAACTCATCTTGTCTAGAGATTGAAGCTGTTGGACTACCATCACTCAACTCTTGGCTGCCAGGAGGATGATTGATGAGGATTCAGGAAGTAGATCTACTCTTCATACAGGATCACGGGTTTGGCACCCAGGACATGATGGTGAAGAACTTGGGCCGGAACAGTAGGCCCTGGACCAAAATGGATGACGAACCTCAGAAACAAACGCTAGGATGCACATTCAATGCAGTATTTATCTATTTTACTCTTTTAACCAGAGTATGTACTTTGATGCCAACTTATAGATATCTGTTGTAATGCTTATCCCATGATTCAAAATGATAGGGGATGTTTAAAAGACAGTAAAACCTCATGAGCAGTGACAAGATCTGACATGTGATCCTGCTCAGAAACATGTGGTTAAAGCCCAAACAGACAGAGACACTCCCTTGGTTCCTCCTTGAGCCCTGGGCAGGCTTTGAGTATAATCCAACAGGAGGATGACCATGGATGTTTCAGGCTGTACAACAGTGTGAAATCTGGACCCCGCTGTAGCAAATTTGGAGACTACACCTATGAGTGGGCTCAGAATGTAGGACCTCCGAGCTGCTGGGAAAGCCCACAACTGCAGCTCCCCAGTGACTGTGGACTGGATGGTGGTGTAGAACTGTTTTAGGACCGAGGTACATGTCCACCTTCCACGTCCTCTCTCCAGCCCAAACTGTGTCTTTGCACAAGCAGTTTCCATGTGCTGGACGGGGCAAGGGTAGAGCAGAGGAGGGTGGCTATGCACTTGTCCCCCATTGCCAGCCTCCAACAGTCAGTGATCAGCACCACCTGTGCCCTGCAGACAGCTCTGGGGAATTTGAGCTGAAAAGCTGAGATCTCTGTCAAGCCCATGCAGACTGGATTTCAAGTCCTTGTAACGCGGCCAAGCTTGAGCTCAGTTTTAGGGAGCGGGTGCAATGTGTCTTCCTAACAGAAAGCTGCCTCCTGCCAGGATCCAAGTGCAACACTTCAAAGCGTTAATCCAAGTAAGGAAAATGGTGCCAGAAAATTTTTCTAAGGAGTTACATGAAGGTCAGATAAACAGTGGATTCCTAAGGATGGTTTCAGCCCTTTGAAATGGATTAACAACTTTTGGCTGTGCGTTCCCAAGCAAATTGAGCCCAAGGCACAACCTCTGCTCTGGAAGTTTTAGTCTCAGTCGCTTCACTGTGGCATTCTTGGAGTTCAGACAGCACTTTGTACATGGGAAGTATTTGTACAGCCTGAAGGTGGGCCGTGCAAACAGCGTGTTCATAACAAAGCAGGCAGCAGAGCTGAAATAGCCAGGTCTGTCATAGTTACTGTTACGATGACTTACTGCCATGGCAGCCTTCCCACGCTGCACAGAAATCTCTTCTTCAGGCTCTCGCTTGAATTCCCCATGGCTTTTCCCTGTACCCATCCCAGCAGTTCTCCTGCAACCAAAGCAAGGCCTGGCTGTGCTCTGCTTCTGCCGCCTGTCCTTGGGGAAGAAGTGGCAGCAGTCGCCCTGACTCAGACTCTCTGGCCCCACTGCTGTGGCTCTGTCACAGCTGCTGGTTTGGGTTTCTTGCTCTTTAAGCTTCCCAAGAGCAGTGAAAATACTGCACTTCTTTTCATTTTTGGATTAGTGCTGATACCGTGTGTTTTTTCTCAGCTGTACAGGAGCAACCAGGGGAATTTTGGACAGAGTTGCTGGCTAAAATCCCATTATTCATTTTCTTGTGAGTAAAGCATTTATATTCATATGGGGAAACTCATCCTGCTTTCCTGAAGTGTGAGAACAGTGGGACACCTTTGAAAATAATGTGGTGATTAAATATGGGTTTGGCAGCTGAAGAGTTGGAAGAATTGTGATTTAGTTTCAGCGTCGATTTGACCTGTGACTTGGAGGCAAGCAAGCAGCACGCTGGCATCTTGGTTTCCCCTCTTGTGAAATGTATTTGGTGAGGCTGTTGGCCCCATGGTGATAGAGAAACTGCAAACTGGGTGCAAAGTACAGTCACAAGCACTGATACCACCTGACTGCACAGGAAAGAGGCAGTTTGTCCATCAGCTCAGAGCAGGGGGTAGAAAAGTTGGATGTTAATGCAAAGAACCCGTTGTTTCAGAAGACATTTGATCTGATCTCTTCCTTTTGGCACAGGAAGCCTTTTAGGGGCAGTGCTGCTGTTCCCAGGTGTTGGGGATGCTCAGCTTGCTAACAATTAAGCCCCCACATCAGTGGTTATGAATCCAAACTGATTCCAAACATGCTTTGCTTCCCAGGAAAGCTGTCAGTGCTGCACCAGGAAAAAGAACTGCCAGAGGCATTACTTCCTGACCATGCTTATTGCTGTAGAGCTCTGAGCCTTAAGAAAGGTACAACCGATGATCTCATTCTTGTCACCCTTCTGCCGGCTTGGTGAACAAGAGACTCCAACTCTGAAAATATTCTGGGAAAGCATTGCAGTGCCTATTCCATCACTGCAAGGAGATTCATTGGTGGGAATGAATGACTGGACTGAAAAAAACAAACAAACCAGCAACTGCTGGGGAAACGCAAGGGAAGAAGGACGTAACAGAAAAGACCACACACTCATTCTGTTGCCTGCAAAGGCACAGGTATCTGCAGAGCAGGCTGAGCTGACAAGGAAGCTGTGGCCAGTGCTTGTGGGCTGCACACAGAGAGCTGCTCTGATGAGCTCCTTGGATCTGCCCTTTGTTAGCTGCCCATTAAATAAGCAGAAGATGATCTGAAGAATTGGCATCAATTCTGCAATCATCCCATAAATAACGTAGCACTTCAACAGTGAAAATGAGGTGTGAGTTTTTCCCAACTCTTTTTGCTGAAATGATTATGAACACACTGCAAATTAAAATACACAGACATGCCTTTTTGCTGGTCCATAACACACGGAATCATTTCAAAGAGCACCGAGCGCTCAGCCTTACAGTACAGAGCATGTTATTCTGTTATTTCCATTACTAACACAGTGTCAGGCTCTTGATAGTGATTTCTTCGTGTTTTTATCTGCACTTTTTATGTCAGGAAAAACAATGGCTTCAACGCAAGCAAGTGTTTAGGAGTATTTATCAGTGCACCAAAAAAACAAGATTATTGCGTTTCACAACCACAGCAAAACAGGTTGTTTGCGTTTGATGTCCCCTGTGATGATGTTTATCACCCATGTTGGTGCTTCTGTCTGCTGTGGTGCTGGGAGACTGTCCCATGGGAAGCACGGGCAGCAGCTGCTCCATATGAACCAATGGCAGTGCTTAAAGATGAGAACGTGTGCAGATGCACTGCCTCTGGCTATGAGCTTTTTGGTTCTTCTGTACACCAGTAGGCCAGGTGTACGTGCTTTCCTTCATTTGATGTGATTCCTTGTGTATAGGATTTCAGTTTGGGTGTTATTTCTTTATATCCTTCCATTTATGGTCACGTGTGCAGCTAAAAACAAGCTTGCAAAGATCTTGGTGGCTCGTTAGAAGCTATTTGTTTTGCAGACTCCCACCTTGCCTAGTTGGTGGGAAGGAGTATGGCAGCAGATGAGTGTATCTGCATGTATCTGAAGAGTAACGTCTTTTTGCTCTGGTTGCAGAACTATAATCAGAAGAACAGAAGGGAAGAAACCATTGACAGAGATAGTGCCAGCATCTGCCATCTGTGTTTCGTCCTTCCTCAAGGGGACAGGGGGGCATGACATCCCCTTTGCCAGTGAATGTCCTGCACTTGTATGTATGAGAAAAATCTATAGATCAGGGTTGAAATCAAGTGCTTCATAAGCTCTGCGTCCTTGCACACATACATACACACTCCAACCCCATGAAGAACTGCTTGGGATTCTTTATATTGGCCAATATAAGAAAAACTTAATTAAAGAACAAGATATTTGACTTTTTTTGTGTGTGTTTTTATAGATTTTTGGCCTAGTACTTCTGTCTTATCCTTTCTACCTCCACAAGTCTGTTTCAGCAAGGAGGCTCTCTTCAAATTTATTTCCTCTTAGGAGTCCTTTCTGTAATTCAGCTCTAGTTTACAGTCCATAACAGGAATCCTAAGGGAAGTGAGAACCACAAAGCATAGCTTTGTTAAAAGAACAGTGCATACTGATATTAGCACTGCTGCTGAAACAACGAGCAACCTCGTGCTATGTAGGTACCTCTGATAAACCGCATTATTGAATTCAGTACAGCGTTATCAGTGCAGTTAACAGTTTTGAGTAGTTTTTTTAATGTAAAAGGTTAAGAACACAAACAGCAAACTAAGCTAACGTGTTTTAGCATTTAACATATGGAAGGTAAAACTGAATGCTCTGGCTCCAAGTACTTTGTAATGTCAAGATAGTTCATTACTTCTGTATTAGCTCTAGTATGTTTGTTTTCTTAATTATCTGTAAAGTTCAACCCCCTCTTCTTTTCTTAAAGTGTTTACTATTGCTATTAAATCATCACACAATAGACTTAAAGTCTTCTCTGCTCCTAGTATCTTCAGTCACATCAGACCAGTTGCATACCAGCTGTTCTTTCAAATACCTTGAAAGTTCACAGTCAAGTGATATTTCATTTTTAAAGTCAGCACACATTATTTGCAGTGTTTTTTTGTGAACTATCTAATTCAGACAGTGATGGAAGGGAGGGGCCTGTTATCTGAGTAACCCCAACAGCTGTGGCTGAAGGCAGCTGGCATGGTATTGAGACATTCAGTATCCAAGGTTCCCTCCCTTCCCCTGGACTCAGTTCATAGATCTTGGAAGCCAAATGTGCCTGTTTTCCATAGTGCCAATCTCTTCATTGCTGCGTTTTACTGCTGTCTCTTCTGCCCCTTCCTGACTGTATTACTTCAGCCCTACACTAAGAAACACGTCATCCCAAAAGCTGCTGCATACATATATGTCTCTGGGAAGGGCTGCTCAACATGTGGGGACGACAGTCCCATTATTTAGGTGATGATAAAAAAGACGCTTGTGAAAACCACAAGGATTCATCATTGATCACATGTGGGAAAGCTCCAGCACTGATTTAGCTGCTGGAAATGCATTCTGACTGGTGAAAAAATGAGTTCCCCTTACCCTTCACATAATCAAACCAAAAATTCCTGACTGAAGCATTGTGATGTTGGTAAGACACAGCCTCCTGCTAGGTATTGGATGGTGTTATGGAGCCTCTCTGTTCCAGACAGCAGTACTAAAAAATGCTGCCCCATGTAACTTAATTTTACAGTGGGGAAATGGACTCTGATGATCGTTTTACCAGAGGGCTTTACTGCCTATTGGATTTCAAGCCATTTACTGCGAGGAAGTAAACAGAAAATCGTATCAAACACAAGGTCAACAAAGTCACAGCATAAATTAGAGCAGGTCTCAAGCACAATACTTTGGCAGCTACAATGTCTTTGTGAAGACCCACTCTGGTCTGCACTCTTCCAAGGAGCTGCTGCCTCCACACAGGGCTGCAGGCTGAGCTCCATAACCGGGCTGCTATGGTTATTCAGATCCTCCAGGACAAACTCCACTTGCTTGAAATACTCCTAGAAACCAGGAATCAGCATTTCATAGACATCATAATGGCTTGCACACACACCGGATTTGGATTGAGTCATTAGGCTCCTAGCCTGCTATACAATCTATACAGATTTCTGCATTACATAGAACTTTATTTGTAATACGAGACAGGAAGATAGAGGGTCTGCTTCATGGATCATGGCCTTCATAGAATTTGGAGAGAAAGTCTTTAGGTCGTGGGGTTTCGGTCTCATGAAAATACCTCATGACGTGAGTCCTCTGCTTCCATACATTTATGGTTTCTTGGAGATCCATTTTCCCCTGCGCAGAGACAAAAGACAAAAGTCTTGGGTGCAGCTCAATTCCAACCATACAGCACTACAGAACTTAGTGAAAAGTGCTTAGTAAAACCCTTTTTAAATAGCTGCATCCACAATTATGTTCTCCTGTGATTTTTCTGAGTGCCTGTAGGTTTCACCCACTCTATTATCCTGGACTGTGTCTGCAGACATTTCTGATCATTACAAGACAGGGTAGCTGTCTCAAAAAGCAGGCAGTCCAGCAGCTGGGCACAGCAATTCTCGGAGGAAAGGTTCCCCACGCATTACAACAGCAAAGATCCACCACTGCCACGGAGGCTTCTTTCAACTCATGCTTGGTGCCCGCTCAGCCTTCTGCAGCAGGCAGGCTGCAGGCCTAGGGCACAGCGGGTGCATTACTGAGCCACTGCTGCCCAGAGCCCAAAGGCCGCCTCCTCCCCAGGCGGCACTGGCCGTACCTTAATAACCAGCATGTCGATGACCCGCGGGTCCGTCACGTGGGCGTTCTTCATGAACATCTCCCGCACCTTGCTCCGGCCCTGCTTCGCCGTGATGTCCAGCTGGTACAGGTGCACTGGGGAAACAGAGCACACCTCCTGACAGCTGCAACCGCGCACCGAGCGCTCCTCAGCCGCCAAGGGCCGCGGGGCGGCCGTCACGACCTTGAGCTCGTGCCCCCTCCTACGCACGCGTGGCCGGCCCCGGCCCTCACCCGTGTTGGGCACCTCGCGGTACCAGGCGCGGTACAGCTCCCTGACGCGGCGCTTGGCCTCGCCCAGGTCCCGGCTGAAGATGGGCTTCACGGCCCCGGCGCCTCGGCCCGCCACCGCCATCCCGCCGCAGCCACCCCGTCCCGCAGCGCGGGTCGCCACCCGCCCGCCGCCTCGGCAACGCGTTCGCCTTCCTATTGGCCTGCCGCGCTGCCACTCCGCCCTGCCCGGCCTGACTGGCGGAGAGGCGACCAATCGGCGCGGGAAGTGCAGTAACCGGAAAAGGAGTGGGCGGCGCCTTAGTTTCGCCTCTCGGCGGCAGTAGCTCCTCCTGGCGGTTGGTCGGGGCGGGGTGGGGTGGCTCTCGTGGGCCGGGGCGCGGCCTTCAGAGGGTGGCGGCGGCGTGATAGCTTGAGCAAACCGGAAACTTTAGGAAGAAACTCGGGGATCATAAAATTGCAGGTACTGCTGAAGAGAGCTGCTGTTTGCAACTCAGTACAAGGGTGGTCCCATGAAAATAAGGACAACGCAATGTTATGTAGGGTGGTTGTTTACAGCACAGTGGAGGGTCCAGAGAAGATAAGTAGAACTGCTGTTTGCAACTCAGTGGGGGAGTCTGTGAAGGTAAGGAGGCAGATTTGCTGGCGACATAATGTTATCTCCTTAACATCTGCAAATTTACTTCTCGCTTTAATCTTATGACCACTGGAGATGTCACTCACTTTGGAATTTCTCTCCATATCCTTGGAATGTGATGAATATTAATGTGTTATGCCATTAAATGTGTAGTCACTTCTCTCTTCACTGTGCATGTTTGGTGGAGAGATCCCCCATGCACCCAGCACTGAAAGGGAATACCTGCTTGACATATTTCATTGGTGTGTCAAGTTACTATGTCGGATTTCTCGGCATCAGCAGTACACAGTGAACAGGAAGCAATGCAGGGAATATTATGTTTATTGCACGGTAAGGAGCACTACTTTGAAACCGTGTTCAGTCCTGCCAGGAAACGTCACCTTGTCAGGTGCTGAACCTTTGTGTTTCAATACACAGGACTTGAGGACTCTTTCAGTAGCCATTTATTCAACGAGTGCCTGCAGTACAGCAGCAGTGGCTGATAGAGTATATATGTACGTGCAAATTTGACCACCACCTATACCTTGTTATGGCTGTGTGACTCAAGATCATGGACAGAAATTAAGCTGAGCTAAGGATACTGGGCCACATCATTAATATAAACAACTGGGAGCAAGTGCACTGACTTAGCAGGTCTACAACCTGGCATGATTTGCACAGCCCTACAACATTTCTGACAGTGTTTGTGGTGATTTCCGAGTGAAGGGGAGCACATCATCTTGGAACAGCTCTCAGCTGGTATGGGTATGGTTTGTTTGTAAAAGAAAAGTGACTGTCCTGTCGGGGCCTGGGCTGATCTTCGGGGATCACAAAGGTGAACTTCTGCATGAGAATGGTGAAGAAGATGAAGAGCTCCATCCTGGCCAGCTGTTCTCCCAGGCAGGCACGTCGACCTGCAAGAAGGAATGTCAATGAGGGTGTACATTAAACCATACAGAAATCACTCTGGGATCAGCAGCCTCTTTATGCAGGCACAAGATAGAACAAAACACTTTTCAGAAGCTTCCTTGCTCAGGATGGAGAGAAGACAGAAGGTGAGACTGCTTAGTTAACTGTGTCAAAAAGGCTGAGGCACGCATAGCTATTTAGTCAGATGGGGCATCATGTCCATCAGGTACAAGCTCACAGAATAACTGAGGTTGGAAGGGTCCCCTGCAGGTCTTACCACTGCTCAAATGCGGAGATAAGGAAAAGGACGACCCTTGGATTTCCATTTCCCAGAAGGGAGATTACTGCTACTGCTGTGCACCTGACGTGCAGCTAGATCCTCCCCTTACATTTACCTGCAGAGAAAGGCAAGAAGGCCTCTGGTCTCACAAACTGCCCATCCTCATTCAGGAAATGTTCAGGATAAAACTCATTTGGCTTCTTCCAGACTGTCTCATCCTTCAGCACGGAAGTCAAGTTGGTGATGATTGTCGTCCCCTGCACTCGAAGAGGAAACAACTTACATGAGAACCGCACAGTTATCTTGGCAGGACAGAACAGTGCTGGTCCCTCTAGACAGTCACTGCCACCTAGTGCAGTCATAGTTAGGTGCTTCAGAATAAGGCACCGTGCCCTTCAACTTGATCTTACTGAAAACAGGGGTGAAGCAGTGGCACTTTTCCAGTGACTCATGCTGCCTGCCCTATGCTCACAAAGCATTTGGACTTCCACAGTTTGTTTTCTTACAAAGGCATGTAATGCCTCCATGCAAATGCCAATTTAGGGTTACACAGTGCAAACAGCCTCTGCTTCTCAGATCCCCCAGGACACGTTTTATACCTGGAAAGAACAAACAGAATGATAGACTTAAAGACCCAATGTTGCATGGAACACAGAAAGTCCCGAAGCTTATGCTTTAAATGTAGGTAAGTTACTGTAACGCTTGCCAAACATCTCAGGCTTGTACTGCAGCCAACACAGATAAGCAAACCTTTGCACTGAGCTGCCACCATTGTTGTTTCCCACATAACCAGTATAGCCCAGAGCACAAGTGTGACCATCTGCATGGTCTTAGTCTTTCAGAATTCCTACTTCAGTGCTGATCACGACTGTGCTATAGGGGAGGAGGGACAAAGCTGCAGAGTTGTGTGTTGTCACTCCAGGCCTGGTCTGTGCCTGCAGCGTGGCCACACTCACCTTAGGAATGAAGAAACCTTCAAGCTCAGTGTCCCGATATGTCTTGTGAGGTACAGCAGTGGGAACAATGTCAGCACAGCGTTGTACTTCATGGATGACAGCAGTGGTGTAGGGTATGTTCACTTGATCTGCCATGGTGGGTGCTCGGTTTCTTCCAATCACCTTATCAATCTCTTTGTGCACTTTACCTAAAAGCAGCACAGCTTAGGAATCAGAGCTTCCTTAGATAATCAGAAGGGGCTGGTACAAGGTGTAGGAAAGCTGGCAGCATTAGTTCAGCTGGCACTGTGCAAGAGTAGGACAAGCGTTCATAGAAAGGATCAGAAACTAACTTTTCAGCTGCTCAGAAAGATCTCTGTAACTATTAATTGTGCACAGTGCTTTTAGTAAAATTATTTTCATTTGGCGTACTACCCAGGCTCTCCTCAGTACAACTGAAAGTGTACTTGAGCATGCAGCATTAGAGAATTAAAACAGCTTCGTGTCTGTTCCAAATAGAGGGATGAAGGGCATGGTGGTAACTGAAAGTCCCCCAGCAGCCTTCAGTGTGAGGGAACCTGAACATGCCCTTCCAACTCCAGCCTTTTCATTGGATTCCCCACCACTCTCACTAAGCTGTGCCAGAAGAGCTGTGTATGGGGAAGTGTTTCTCCTGGTTTCTTCCAGACCGACAATTCCCAAAGCTGTTTCTTAATGCAAAAAGCCCCCAATATGGAGAGATGTTCAGTGTCCTTGTGGTGAAATGAGTGTTCCAAGGAATGAGCCACAAGGACTCTACTTGTTTTCTCACTTACTCTGTATTTCTGGGTGCAAAATCATGAACAGGAGCGCCCATCGGAGGGTGGTGGAGGTGGTCAAAGAACCAGCTGAAAGCAAGTCTGAGGTCACCAGACTAAGGTTCCTTTTGTTGAAACCCTTCTCTTCAGCGTCCTTACCCTGCAGAATGCAAACAAAAGCGTGAGAGGAGCAAAGACACTCTCTTGAGTGACAAGTCTTTGTTTTAGAGAAGTACTGAAACACAGTCAATCCATTTTTGCTGACCAGGAAGTTCATTGGCAGAGTGGAGCTCAAAACAAGCAGTGGTCTGAGTGTGATGTCCTTAAATGATGCCTTTATCATTGTACTCCTGTATGCTGAGAGTTGAAAGTCCCACCTCCCTTCATAGTAAACGCCTCAACTCAGCAGACCACTGCCACTTACTGCAACATCCTTCCCTAGAGGAGGTGGAGCACTGCCACACAGCCTGTAAACCTCAGGAAACCCACAAGGCAGAGAGGAAACTGCTCTGATGTTGCAAATTCAAATCAGCAGTAATTTGAGGGGGCAATCTATCTATCTATGCATTACAAACTCTCACTGCTTTGCCCTGGTATTTTGTTACAATTGGGAAAGAAAATGACCAGGGTATCATTGCTGCCTATTACGTCTGCAACACTAATTTCTGTGAAACTGGTCTCTCATCCAAACGCTAATTGAGCTCAGATTAGCTAGCATATGAGATCTGACAAGCTCTCTGCATGAGTTCATCTGCTTGTCTTTTCTAATCCCTTTTATACTTTTCTTTCCTATAGATTAGCATCTGCTAAGTTATTCTGCATATTTTGATGCTGCCTTACTATGGATAGCAATTAATGAGGCACCTGTGACTCAACTCTGGCAAGGGAGCAGCAGGACTGGCCTGACCTAAGCTAGCACTGGCGGAGGGGTTTTTCAGTCTGTCTTCTTTGGGGACCATAGGTAAACAGCAGAGAGACATGACAGGAGGGAATGTGGTCAGGGTGAGATCTGCCTCTTAGGACAACCAAGGAGCGCACAGCATGAAGAACTGAACACCTCCTTTCTCAAGTATGAAGTGGAATGAAGAGGTAGGAAATTCATAGCCGTCTTCATAGAACTTTATAAGTGAAGCCAACTTCTATCAACAAGTTTAAAGAAGTAGAGGAATTGCGTCAGGACTCTCAGGTCCTGCTGCTCTCCCTACCTTTGCCATTTCCTTTAAAAATGCATCAGTGAAGTCTCGGACTTCAGCAGGATTCCAGGTCTCCCTGTGCTTGTCTATGAGTTCTTCTGTGTAGTCAGTGTATTCCTTTTGGCATGGAAAGACCTTCCGTGGCAGTCCAGGGATGCGCAACAAAATGGGCACCACATTAAGAAGCTGGCAAGCCAGAACCATGCAGAAAGAGACAAGATATTACATGATGCAAAGAGAAAAATAACGGAAACACGGTGCTCTCAAGTGACAGAGGGCAACTTCTTACAGAACATATACGCTTCTGTGTTACCTGAGGCAGGAATCCAACTTCTTCTGTTAAAGTGTTATCAAACAAAGTTAACAGCTTCTTAAACGTCTCGTCACCGTAGTCAAAACGCTCTCCATAGGTGATGGCACAGATCAAATTGCAGACTGCATTATTTAAAAGGAGATCTGGATCGAAAGAATGACCTAAAAATGGAAATGGATATCAAGCAAAGAGTCTATGCAACACCTTGCTGTGGTACTGCATCTTCCAGCAACCAGAATATGCGCATACTTCTTTAAGACATTCAGTAGAATATGCCCCCAAGGTGCTGAAAGTAGAACTACGTCATCGTAGAAAGAGATGATCGCATTTTCTCCTATGGTTCAGTTGGTCATTGTTTGAAGGAGAAAGGTCCCCAAGAAGAGTGGAATTGAAAGGTCACATGACAGCACTTCTTTTTGTGTCAAATGATAGTCAGTATGGTGTGAAAGCTGTCAGGTTCATTTTGCCATGTGGTAACATTCATATCATGGAATCGTAGAATGGTTTGGGCTGGAAGTGACCTCAAAGCCCACCGGGTCCCAACTCCTGCTGAGGGCAGGGCTGCTGCCCACCAGCTCAGGCTGCCCAGGGCCCCATCCATCTGCCCTTGAATGCCTTCAGGAAGGCAGCTTCTCAGGGCAGCCAGATCCAGCACCTCACCACTCTCTGAGTAAGGAATTTCCTCCTCTTCCCCCTTTCAGTTTAAAACTGTTCCCCCTTTGTGTATTACTATCAAATCATGTAAAAGATCATTCTCCTTCCTGCTTTCAGGTTCCCCTCAAATAGTGGAAGGCTGCAATGAGGTCTCCCTGCAGCCCTCTTTTCTTTGGGCTGAACAAGCCCAGTTCCCTCAGCCCGTCTCTGTAGCTGATGAGCTCCAGCCCTCCAAATATCCTCATGGCCTCCACTGGACCAACTCCAACATCTCTATGTCTTTCTTGTGCGGGAAGCCCCAGCCCTGGATGCAGTACTCCAGATGGAGCTTCACCAGGGCAGAGGAGAGGGAGATGACCACCTCCACCAACAGATCCAGTGCATTCCATCCAATTACATCTAACTTCATAAAATCAGTATTTACCAGCACTAGAAATAATCACATTTTGCTTCTACTTATTTCTATTTCTTTCCTTTTTCAAATTGTTTAGGCATACAGTAGACCCAGTGTGTATGGTAGAAGTGGCTTTACAGCTCAGCAGGGTCAGTAACCATTACTCCTATGGACTTGAAACACTGCATGCAAACAGGAGAGGCTGAATTAGTACTTATCTCCCCGCATCACTCTACTGCCTTTCTCTGTTTTGTTGTTTGGGTTCACTATCAGAAAAAGAAATCCCATCCTGCTGCATGTGACAAACCTTCTTTGGAACTGATTTCAGAGCACAGAAATCGTGCTTCCTCAGCCACTTGCTCCTCCAACGTCTTCTTTCCCATTCCAAAGTTCCTCAAAGTAGTGAGCGTGAATTTCCTTAGCTCCTTCCAGGCATGTCCGTATCTTGCAAAAATAATCCCTGGAAGTAAGGTGAGCAAGACATGTCAGCAGCTCTGATGTGTACCCCAAGCAGGGTTTGCTAGAGAAGGGCAGGTGTGAGTTTGGAGGGACAGATCTGTGGGAACAGACAGAAAAGGGTATGATTGCATATGTCTTGTTCCTACAGGCATTCTAAAAGCTTAGCACTGCACCTTCTAATGCAGGTACGTGCCTAGCAAAGGTGGAGCGGGAATTCAAGGAGAGCAAAGAAGGAAACATTCCTCCAAGTTATTCAGCATTGTGTCCTCAGCTTACACGAACTGTGTAGCAGCTTGTGCACAGGATCTAATGGGGATAGATCTGGGCTGGATGCTTTCTTGTGTCTTCTTGGAGGAAAGCTGTTGTCTTTTTGTAGTGACAAGAACAAGCTCATAGGGTGGCACTGGGCACTGGGCAGAGGGAGATACCAGCTCTCACCCTGGCAAGCAAGCTGTGCCACTGATCATGTCCTTACGCTGCTGAAGAGGTGTGTGCTCGTCCCTGGAGCTGTACTACAGCCACTTACTAGAGCTGGAAGAGAAGTGGAGAACCCTTTTCATCACGTCTGATTCTGTGACCTCAGAAGAGTGGCAGATGTACAAGGATAATGACTAGGTGGACATGAGAAGCAGGCTTTGCACTGGAAAAATCTGCTACTCTTCATCTACCCAGTCCTCCTTGAGCCAGTGCCTGCAGGAAATGTACATCTGCAAAGGACTTGCCTTCAGATTTTTTTCCGTAACCCAGATGTTCGTAGATGTGGAAGTATGGCCGGTCAGCAAAGTCCTCCGATTTGTTGACCAGGGCTTCCTTCACAGTTTTGTACCCATTCAGCACCACCACGTTGGTCCAGCAGTTCTGGAGACTGAAGATGTTTCCAAACTTCTTGCGATACTGCCAAGATAAAAGAATCATGGCCCTGAAAACGATCTGACACGCAATAGTGCAGGAGTGTAACACCAAAATAACATCCCTGTATCCTTTGTCAGGGCCTGACTGTTCAGTGGTTTGTGCTGTTTTCTTGGGACACCTTCCAGCTGACCTTTGATGGTTGTTTGTCTCTGCAGTGCAACACTCAGAGCAGTGTCAGCCACGATCTGAAGCAGGGAGCAATGCATCACAACTGTCCAGATTTAATGTACAACTATGCTGACAAAACTTGTCTAGAGCATAGTGTGGGTATTTTGGATTTTGTCTGACAACACAAGGTCAAGAATTCGATGATTTTCAAAGACTGCACACTCAACCTCTTATTTCTCGATACTTGTAGTTTCATTTAAAAACCACGGCAATATGTATAGGTATGCAGTTTCTTTTTCTACCCAAAGCCTGATTCCCAGAAGCATGCTTGGAAGAGGTAGCTCCACACTAGAGTTCCAGGTCAGCTTTTTCTTCAAGGGGAACATACTCTCCCAGAAAGACTGGTAACTGGCACACATCCTACATCTCTGGTGATCTGTAAAAGGCATGTTGCAGACAACAGGGAGATGGCACAGATGGGTTCATTATCTATATGTTCTTTCTCTTTGTTGTCTTCTTTCTTTCTCTTCCTTCCTTTCTTCATTTTGTTGTTTTTTTCTCTCTCACTTTCTTTCTGACTATTTTTTCTATTTTTTATTCCTTGCCTTGCCTTGCTTTTCTGCTTGCTTTGCCATTCTCCTTGCCTTGCCATTCCCCTCCCTTCCCCTCCCTCCTTCTTTTTACTTCTCCCCTCCCTTCTTTCCCCCTTCCCCCATTTCCTCCTGTCTTCCCCTTCCCCCCTGCCCCTTTTTCCTTTCCCCTTTCCCCTTCTCTTCATTATTTGTGGTTTTTTTTTCTTTTTTTGTTTTTTGCTATGGGATTTGAAGGGGGATTGGTAATTTACTGGCACTAGAAATACATCACTGAAAGTAATTAGTGGTCAAGTGAGCAGTAATCAGTGCAGTGAGAATGATCCTGATATGATATGATTTTAAAATCTTTTGGACTCTATTCAGACAAACATTTTATATGCTATATTTCATTTCTTCATTTGGCAGGTTTTGCACAGATAGATGAACTGTTTTGTCTTAGAGAAAGGGCCCTTAGATTTTGCACACTCATGTAACATTCCATATCTGATCTGATTCAAGCTGTGCTGCGCTTTTCCATTGAGAAGAGATAGTGCCTGACTTTGAATAGGAATGCTATTCTGGGTATTTTGGGCACCGCTGTTGGGGCAAATCCCGCAAGCTGATGTCTTTAACTGAAACTGCAGCATGGCTGTAGGCGCGCTTGGTAGCTCACAGAGCAATCTGCCATTCCTGTAACATTTCCCCACCCGCAGACTCCCTGCATGTTGGCAGGGTGCAGCACTCACCTTCTCAAAGGAGAGATGCGGGTCGCTGTAGTTAACGAATGGCATGGTCCCGACAAACGGCAGTGACACCGGGCCTGGGGGGTAACGGCTCCACTTCTTCCTGCGCTTCATGAAGTCAACAAGTATGGTAAAGACAGTAAGAAAGACTCCCAGGACAGAGATGTTGCTCCATGATGACAGCCACAGGAGCAGTGTCATTTTGTAGTCTGTCCACTCCTTGCTCTTGCTCTTTTAACCCAGCACTATTTCTGTCCTTCACTTCTGCCTCCTTCTCCTTTCTCCCACTCCCCTCCCCAGGCAGCTGCCCTGTTCCTCTTGCTTTCTCCTCCTTCCTCACACCCTCTTATTCTGCCTCCCTGCTCCCATCTCTGTGCAGCTGCTGACTTTTAAACATGGAATTTGGCTTGGACCCAGAACTCCTCCTCCGTTCAGCTGAGCGTTGGGGGAGTGGTGATGAGGGCCTTCCCTTTTCCTCCTACACCTCGTTGCCAAACCGGGAGGTCAGAGGTCTCCTTGTCCCCACCATTGCTGCAGCACAGGCAGTGGTGGCATCTGTGGGATAGGGCCGGGTGCTGTCTAGGTGCTTGCCTGCCCTGTCCCACAGCCAAGGTGGCATTGCAGTGCACAAAGTAACCCAATCCTGCTGCATACGCATGGGCGGTTGTGAAAGAGTTTGTGTGTGTTGCCATATTGTTCATACAGACAACTCAGGGGTCACGCAGCTCCCAAGTACAGGCTGTTCAGGTTTCTGCTTGCAGGGCTGAGAATTTGTTCCACTGGAACTTTTGAAAGCTTCGGTTAGGGGTTAGGTCAGGCTTTTCCTCACAGAAGTAGCTTGAACTAAGTGAAGTTACAGAAACTTTGTGTGTATGTTACCATGTCTATAGGCGGAGGTGCTGCAATAGAGTGGCTTGGGTTGGAAGGGACCTTAAGGTTCATCTGGTTCCAAATCCCCAGCCGTGGGGATTTAAAAAAAGAAAAGCTTTTTGGTCTTGCCGAATGAAGCATCCAGAAGTAATGTAATGGAAGGACTGCCAGGATTAGTGTTGGCTGTACAATGTTCAGTACACTTTCTTGTCCACACACACGTTTAGAACATTGCTAATTCCAGAGTCACGCTGCTTCTCCTTCCTGAAACACCTTCCCTGTGTTCATAGGATAGATGGTGATCAATTGCTAATCCTCTTTTATAGTATCTGGATTCAAAACCTGGAACCTAATTGAAAATGCCCGTCTCAAGTGCAGAGTCCTAACAAAAAAAGCCTAGAAGTGGGGTGCGAGGGCTCCAAACAGCTCTGAACTGCCTCACATCCCATACCCAGCTCCTGGCTCGAGCTGTGGGGCATCTCCTGCATATCTTCCTGCAGGATCACGGGTTTGGCACCCAGGACATGATGGTGAAGAACTTAGGCCAGAACAGTAGGACCTGGACCAAAATCAACGACGAACCTCAGAACCAAACGCTATGCTGTATATTCAATACAGTATTTATCTGTTTTGCTCTTTTAACCTGAGTATGCACTTTGATGGCAATTTATAGATATCTCTTGTAATGCTTATCACGTGACACTGACTGACAGGTAATTTTTCTTTATATATGGGCACGTTTACAAGGCAGTAAAACCTCATGAGCAGTGACAAGAGAGAAACATCGTTAAAGCCCAGCCAGATAGGGACACTCCCTTGGTTCCTTGAGCCCCAGGCAGGCTTTGTGTAGAATCCAACAGGAGAATGACCACAGATGTTTCAGGCCAGCTCCCCAGTGACTGTGGACTGGATGATGGTAATGCAATTGGGCAATTGGTGATATATCTTTCATAATCACTATAGATAATCTTGTGTAGTATGGTGAGGAGCATTACCCTGTTTGCTTAATTTGTGCTGTACTATTTCCCTTATTATTTTATTGTTTTAAATGTAAATAAAGGGAAACTCACTTTCTTAACTTTGTGTCTGTGTCTTTTGTGCTGACCGTGTCTGCTGACGGAAGAGACAGGAAAAGATTAGAGCCTTTTGATGAAAACTGCAGCTTGTGTAGTTATCCAGCATCATGTGCTTATTCCTTCAGTGACAATCCCAGCTCCTGACCAGCTACCAGCAGTCAGGGGCTTCAATGCTGGTGCCACCAGATTGCACAATAGGAATATTTCCTTCAGCTCTCAGGAATGGTTCATTAAAATCCCAGGGTCTGCTTTCCCCCCAGCACCATGAGGTGGATCTAAACTTCAGCAATGTACCGTTCTGGAGCAACAAAGCCTCATGTAAGAGCCCAGTGAGAAGGGAACCAAACCAGCCATTCCGCCTGGCCACTTCCCAGGCTACCGCAGAGTTGAGGCTGAGGAGAACCAACAAACTCCTGTGCTCTCCCACCAGAGGCCCATCACTCTTTTGGGTCCTCCTACCACCTCCTCTCTCCAGCCCAAACTGTGTCTTCACACAAGCAGGTTCCATGTGCTGGACAGGGCAAGGAGAGAGCGGAGGAGGGTGGCTATGCACTTGTCCCCCATTGCCAGCCTCCAGCGGTCAGTGATCAGCACCACCTGTGCCCTGCAGACAGCTCTGGGGAATTTGAGCTGAAAAGCTGAGATCTCTGTCAAGCCCATGCAGACTGGGTTTTCAAGTGAAGTTCAAGATTATTTTTTCCACTGGAACTTTTGAAAGCCTTGGTTAGGTCACACCTTCCCCCAAGGAAAGCACTTAATTCCCAGAAATAACTGAATAAAATCAGCTAATAAAATGTTCTGAGAATAACTATCTTTGTTCATCTCCAAATGTCAGTCACTGCAACGACCATGATTTTTGATGAACACATCTCAGTTACTGGGGAGAAAGCACATGCTCACAAGCAGCCTTGCATTTTCAGCCTTTGAGACAGTAGTAAACCAAACACCATTCTAGAGATAGGCAAAGTATTTCCTAAAACAGCACAGCTCTGTGCTCCTGGCGTCACTGCTATTAGAGATCAGTAAAGTTCTCCTTTATGACAGTTAGCTCTGGCTGAAAAGAAGCACTGAACCCATCACTGTTTGATCTGTGATCTCACCGTGATCAGAGAAAATCTCCTATTGGAGCTGTTTCTGCAACAGTGTTGGAAAGCTCGCATATTGATGTACCTGCAAAGACTCTGCAGCGAACTCTAGTATGCAGCCAGGGCCTCAAAGTGCCTGTTCCCCTAAGAGTATCCTATACAGTCTGTACAGCATGACCAGGGAAACTCCAGCATGTTCTTTTAGAGAGCAGCTTGACTTAGCATTATCTCAATCATGTAGAAGCAAACATAGACAGCTGGGGTAACAAACAAGAGGAATTACACAACTGCACAGTTATGATATCTTTTGGATTAGGATGGATAAAGGTCTTTTGGGAAGAACAGGCTGCATGGCATGAGCAGAGTTTGTGCTTCATGCACAGGGTGCAGAGAACTTTACTCTGGGACAGGACCTGGTCAATGACAGAAAGTCAGTGGTGCCACTTCACACCAGCACCGGGCTGAGGAGTTACAGGTGTGCTCCAACACGAAGGACTCCATGGTGTGGCACAAGCCAAATGTGCGCTGGAATGTGCTGAAGACAATTTCTTGTCACAAGTGGCTGATGAGTCAATTGGGGAAGATATTCTGCTGGGTTTGTTGCTTACAAACAAGGAAGATCTGGTGCAGGATACAGTCATTGTACATTTACCTGCAGCAGTCGTGACCCTGTGGAATTTAAAATCCTGCAAGAAGTCAGCAGATCAAATATCATTACAGCCCCTGCATTCAGGAGAGTGGATTTCACCTTATTTAGGGATTTGGCAGGCATGACCCCAAAGGGGCTGGAGAGCAGAAGGGCCCAGGAGAGCTGCTTGTTATTCAAGGACAACCTCCTCAAAGCATGAGAGCAGTGGAAGTCGTTAAGTACCTTGACTTTGGCCATGGGTGTCCAACCTTTTGTCTTGCCTAGGTTGCATCTAATGAACAGAAGTTGTCTTGGGCTGCATATATGTAGGTATCTCCAAAAGTAATGCCTCCTATTTTTATTACCATGGAAACAACACCAGACACTAAGAGCAAATAACACAATTCGGTAGAGCAACCTACTCACCACCGTTAGCTGTGCATTTTCACCAGGGATGAACAAGAGCCTGCATGTCACACTCATAACAATCTGCACCAGAGAAGATGACCCGCTGTCACCGTGGACGAGACACACCATCCACTGCCTATCTGTGCTCACATTCAGTGTTTAGTCTCCATAAAGATTCAGCTTCTCATACTCTTCCTGTACTTGATCCTTGGTTCAGAATGCGTATACTGCCAAAAAGCGGTGACAGGAATACAGTGTGATTGTGAAGTGATAGGTATTTTTCTCTGCTAAAATAGGGATCATCAAAGTCTGGTAAAGAGAAGTGATCAGATTTTAGAGTTGAATATCTGATTGCCACTCACTTTTGAAAGTGTCATGTCGTAGAATTGAAGAATCCTCAAATTTGGAATGTATTTACATCAACTGAAAATGATCTTGCAAATGTAAATTGATTTTTTTATTTTTATTATTTTTGCAGTCTTGCAGCTCCAAGCTGCTGTGTTTTGTTGATGTGCCTAAAAAACAGGATGCCATCAGAGAGACCGAGACTGAGCAATGGGAGCATGCCCAGGGTCACTGTGCAGGGAAGTGCCGCCATCTTCAAATGTCATGGAGGGAGTGGGCTGCATTGTGAATTGTGCTGGGCTGCATGCGGCCCACTTGCTGTGGGTTGAACGTGCCTGAGTTTCGCAAAGCCTTTGATGCCATATCCTACAGTCTCCATGTAGCTGAATCAGTGTGATAGATACTGTCAAGGTAGATGATAGGGTGGATGGAAGACTATTTGGTCTATAGAGTTCAAAGAGCTGGGATCACCGATACAGAGATACAGAGTCCAACTGATTTCTAATGACATCTCTTAGATATCCATGCTAGTGCTGTTAATGTTTAACATATTTATTCAAGACCTGGATGACTGGACAAAGGGCACTGGGCATGTACAGACTGGTCAAGCTGATGAGAAATGTGTTTGCAGAGAAAGCTGAGCATTTGTTGGCTTCCAAGTACCCACCGCATATTGAACAGCTCTACTTCAAGATCTTAGAGAAGGAGCTGTGAGTCAGTGGACTGATGGGGGCAAGAGAAACCTGGGTGCTGAAAGCAATTGAGAGGCTTCTCTTATAATATCTTTTGTGACCCATGCACATGGATGACAAGTGAAGAGATGAAAAATGTGGTATGAAGTACTTGAACAGATGTTTCCAGTTCATCTACCTCATAGAACGATGGCACTTTTCAGATCATCAGGTTTCGATTCATTTTTAGTCCCGACTTTCCAAATGTTCATCTGTGTTCTTTTTTTTTTTTTACTCATCTTGTCTAGAGATTGAAGCTGTTGGACTACCATCACTCTTGTCTGCCAGGAGGATGATTGATGAGGATTCAGGAAGTAGATTTACTCTTCATACAGGGTCACGGGTTTGGCACCCAGGACATGATGGTGAAGAACTTGGGCCGGAACAGTACGCCTGGGACCAAAATGGACGATGAAGCTCAGAAACAAATGCTATCCTGTACATTAAATAAAGTATTTATTTATTTTACTCTTTTAACCAGAGTATGTACTTTGATGCCAATTTATAGATATCTGTCGTAATGCTTATCCCATGACACAAAATGACAGGCAAGTTTTCTTTATATATGGGAATGTTTAAGAGACAGTAAAACCTTGTCAGCAGTGAGACCAGACATGTGATCTTGCTAAGAAACATGTGGTTAAAGCCCAGCCAGATAGAGACACTTCCTTGGTTCCTCCTTGAGCCCCAGGCAGGCTCTGTGTAGAATCCAGCAGGAGGATGACCATGGATGTTTCTGGCCGTGCAACAGTGTGAAATCGGGACCCTGTTGTAGCAAATTTGGAGACTTCACCTATGAGTGGGCACAGAGTGTAGGACCTCCCAGCTGCTGGGAAAGCCCACAACTGGGGCTCCCCAGTGACTGTGGACTGGATGGTGGTGTAGAACTGTTTTAGGATCGAGGTACATGTCCACCTTCCACGTCCTCTCTCCAGCCCAAACTGTGTCTTTGCACAAGCAGTTTCCATGTGCTGGACGGGGCAAGGGTAGAGCAGAGGAGGGTGGCTATGCACTTGTCCCCCATTGCCAGCCTCCAGCGGTCAGTGATCAGCACCACCTGCACCCTGCAGACAGCTCTGGGGAATTTGAGCTGAAAAGCTGAGATCTCTGTCAAGACCATGCAGACTGGATTTCAAGTGCTTGTAACGTGGCCAAGCTTGAACTCAGTTTTAGGGAGCGGGTGCAATGTGTCTTCCTAACAGAAAGCTGCCTCCTGCCAGGATCCAAGTGCAACACTTCAAAGCGTTAATCCAAGTAAGGAAAATGGTGCCAGAAATTTTTCTAAGGAGTTACATGAAGGTCAGATAAACAGTGGATTCCTAAGGATGGTTTCAGCCCTTAGAAATGGATTAACAACTATTGGCTGTGCGTTCTCAAGCAAATTGAGCCTGAGGCACAGCCTCTGCTCTGGAAGTTTTAGCCTCAGTCACTTCACTGTGACATTCTTGGAGCTCAGACAGCACTTTGTACATGGGAAGTATTTGTACAGCCTGAAGGTGGGCCGTGCAAACAGCGTGTTCATAACAAAGCAGGCAGCAGAGCTGAAATAGCCAAGTCTGTCATAGTTACTGTTACGATGACTTACTGCCATGGCAGCCTTCCCACGCTGCACAGAAATCTCTTCTTCAGGCTCTCGCTTGAATTCCCCATGGCTTTTCCCTGTACCCATCCCAGCAGTTCTCCTGCAACCAAAGCAAGGCCTGGCTGTGCTCTGCTTCTGCCGCCTGTCCTCGGGGAAGAAGTGGCAGCAGTCGCCCTGACTCAGACTCTCTGGCCCCACTGCTGTGGCTCTGTCACAGCTGCTGGTTTGGGTTTCTTGCTCTTTAAGCTTCCCAAGAGCAGTGAAAATATTGAACTTCTTTTCATTTTTGGATTAGTGCTGATAGCGTGTGTTTTTTCTCAGCTGTACAGGAGCAACCAGGGGAATTTTGAACAGAGTTGCTGGCTAAAATCCCATTATTCATTTTCTTGTGAGCAAAGCATTTATATTTATATGGGGAAACTCATCCTGCTTTCCTGAAGTGTGAGATCAGTGGGACACCTTTGAAAATAATGTGGTGATTAAATACGGGTTTGGCAGCTGAAGAGATGGAAGAATTGTGATTTAGTTTCAGCGTTGATTTGAGCTGTGACTTGGAGGCAAGCAAGCAGCACGCTGGCATCTTGGTTTCCCCTCTTATGAAACGTATTTGGTGGGGCCATTGGCCCCGTGGTGATAAAGAACCTGCAAACCACAGTGCAAAGTACAGTCACAAGCACTGATACCACCTGACTGCACAGGAAAGAGGCAGGTTGTCCATTCGCTCAGAGCAGGGGGTGGAAGAGGTGAATGTTCATGCAAAGAAGCCGCTGTTGCAGGAAGCATCTGATCTGATCTCTTCCTTTTGGCACAGGAAGCCTTTTAGGGGCAGTGCTGCTGTTCCCAGGTGTTGGGGATGCTCAGCTCGCTAACAATTAGGCCCCCAAATCAGTCGTTATGACTCCAAACAAATTCCCAGGAAAGCTTTCAGGGCTGCACCAGGAAGATGAGCTGCCAGAGGCATTACTTCCTGACCACGCTTATTGCTGTAGAGCTCTGAGCCTTAAGTAAGGTACAACCAATGATCTCGTCTTGTCGCCTTTCTGCAGGCTTGAAGAATCTCTGACCTCCAGGAATAACTGGATGCAAAAAAACAGCAACTGATGAGTAAAACTAAGGGAAGAAGGACATAATGGAGAAGACTGCACACTCAGACTGGTGGTGGGTTTCGGGGGTATGAAGGGGGGGCAGGTATGGAGATAACAGATGGGTCTAAAAAAGAAAAAACAACGGCAGTAACCTGAGGAGGAGTGGTAATTTACTAAATCCAACCAAATGGAGCAAACTGGGAGAGGCAAGAGCACCCAAGATATGGGATCTTATGTTAGTAAAACCACAGGGGAGGCTGAGAGAAAAATATGCCACAGCCAGCATGGAGTTTGGCCAGGAGCTCCATCCCTCTTCCAGTCCCCACCAGAGCATTAACACTTTAACTCCCAACATGATGTTCTGATGTTGAATGCTGGCAGCAAAATCACAGAACTACAACATTCCACCCGTTACTCCACATCATCGCATCATGCTTAACACATATCGATATACAAACAAAACAGTAATTAGCATGCACTACATACAAACATATCAGTGTACCTATATGTATCTATATAGATGGAATCACTGCACTCCCCCGGCATCAAACTCCCTTGTGGGACACACTGGACATCCCCATTTTTCACTGTCACCCACCAAGTGGACCCAGGTGCCTGTGCAAAAACAGTTCCATGGAGGGGTTTGCCCTTTCCAGAAGCTGGAAGGACCCACACCGCTTTCCCCAACATGCTCATTACTTGTGCCACAGGGACCTTATCTCCCTCTACTGTATGTAGGGAACTGGATTGTGTAGGACCGTCTCGGTTGACTGATCCCCTCGTGTTGACCAACCCAGTGGCTTCTGCCAAATTTTTCTCCCAATGCTTAAATGTTCCGCCACCCATTGCTTTACACGAGGTTTTTAACAACCCATTGTAGCACTTGATCTTATCAGCATCTGCTTCCTGGTAGGGGATAGGATAAATCCACTCAGTGCTGTGTTCTTTGGCCCAAATATCCACAAGTGAATTTTTGAAATGCATCCCACTGTCAGACTCCATTCTTTCTGGGGTGCCATGTCTCCACAGGATTTGCTTCTCTAAATTTAAGATAGTGTTTCAGGCAGTAGCATGGGGTACCGCGTATGTTTCAAGCCACCCAGTGGCTTACCATCGCAGGTTCGTGGGTGGCAAGGAGGTATAATCAACCTGCCACACCTTCCCATATTTCTACTTCTGCCACCGCCTTTCCCCTCAGAGAGGTTTCATCCTCTTGGCTTGTTTATGGCACACGTGTCACAGTCATGGATAACTCGTGCAATAGCATCCATAGTTAAGTCCAGCCCTCAGTCTCTAGCCCACTTATATGTCACATCTCTTCCTTGATGGCCTGAGGTCTCATGGGCCCACCAATATAAAAATAACTCAGCATGAATGACAGCATGAAGCATTAATAACTGCACATACAACACCCTGGCTAGCCAGTAACAAATCCAGGGTCACCTGATTTTCTATGTTTCTTGTCCCAGTTTCTCTTTGCAGTCTTTCTATGCTGCCTATGATGACATTCAATGGTATTTCTATGAATGTAGACATACTAACGAGTGCTAAAATTATTGGGTTTCTTTGGTTCTTGATTCATCCTTGTATACCCAGTCTAAGCATACCACCATTCTGTTGCCCTCTGTGTGGTTTAGCTTTATTCCATCATGGTTTTATGATTTTTGTTATCAATATTCCACATCATGGCATCATGTGAGGCAGCAGGACTTAAAGAGTTAATGCTCCAAGTCTGTGGACTGCCGAATTTCCAGGTACTTGGCTCTCAGAAGAGAACTACATACCCAGAGGACTCTGGATTTCTGTTTTTGACACAGAGGGAAAGATAAAATTGCACTCAAGTCCAGAGACTTTGCACCCAAATGAGACTTCTGTCACCTCATTGCTTCAGCGTTGGGACACTGGAGCCAATAGTGTGTTTCTGGATTTTAATAAAGTTCTCCAACTAGGAAGCATTGCCAGAGACTCAGCCATTGACAGAGGGATTAGTAGATGTCTGAATGGAGTTGCCACCCTCCGAGAGCACATGTTGGTAACTGTAAAAGAAAAGTACCCCTTCAACAATGATCTGGAGCCTGTGATTGAAAGGTAGACTACTGCTGAAAAAGGTATCCAGTATTTGAGGGAAATAGCTGTGGTGGAAATGTTGCATGACCCCATGTTTGCTTCTAAAAATCCACACCAGACTGTGAACCTGAGAGAGTTGAGAGTATGACAAATATATAACAGAAATTCACAAGAACAGCACCAGAAAAGTACGCTGGTATACTAGCAGCAACATTTGAAAGATACGAGGAACAACAGAGAAGACCCCTAGTGCTTGAACTGGTTATTATGCTTCAAAACTTTGAACAATTACCTCCATCTCACACTTCCATTTCAGCCATCTCAAAACTACCAGAAAGACTAGAAAAATTGGAGAAGCAGCAGGACAGTATACTGTCCCTATTGATTAAAGATGATGAACCCATGGTACTATCAGAAACACCTAATGAAGATCAGGATAATCAGAGTCTACTGAAGGAGCTGATCAAACTGATTAAAGGTGAAGAACCCCGCTCATCACCTGTATATCAAAGATCTCAGCTATTGAAGGCAAACATTTCCTTGCTCAAGGGAATGACAGTAGTAAATTTATGTCTTGTGGAGTTACTTACGTGAGCATGGAAAGACATGAAGAACTGGCACAAAAACCCACTCCTCTACTACGAGTACAGGTGAGAGAATTACAACACAGTAATCACCAAAGCAACTGCTCCAGTTAATGAAGGGGTCCTGCATCTCCTCATCCTTTCTCTTTTCCCCCTTCCCCTTTTCCTGGTTGTGGGTCCATGAGTCCCCAACCCCTTCATGACAGAACTGGGCCAAAGCAGCCCATAAACTGTTGATGCTCCCGCAAGCAGATACTCTGCTTGTGTACTTCTAGGTAGCTTGGTACATGTACAACAAAGGCATTAGTTACCTTTGCTAGTTTTTCAACTATTTCTAAGCGTACATTACTTCAGTCACAAAATGTGGGCCTCTGTAGGATGACATTCCTATATGTATTCCAAATCTCTGAACTGTTTCTTTCAATAACATTTTCCCCACTTCCCTCGCTTGATTATTGCAGATCAAATTGCCAATATTCACCACGTACCTGTCCCTCTGCTCTTTTTCAATTTGAACTTTAATCAGTGTTTTTGGGTTATTTTTCCAACATATCTTTCATCAATTGACCAATCACCTCTGTCATATTTTGACGAATAACTGTCTTCTGTTTCCACAGCTTTTCCACTCCCCAATGGACAACATTGGGCACTTCCCTCACTAGGTTACTCCTGAGTGTATGGCACTACCACTAGGCTAGAGGGAGCACCTACCCACCCATCTCCCAGTCTTTCTGCCTTAGGCACTCTTACCAATTTCAGATAATGCTTCAGTGCCTGTGCCTTTTTTGTGGCCAAGTAAGCCAGTTTGTTCCCTCACTTTTGACTAGTTCGTCCTGATTCATGAGCTTTGCAATGCATAATAGCCTTCGCAGTGGGGGGCTTGTACACTCTCCAAAAGTCTTAACATTACTTCCTTGTATTTAATTTCATTTATTTCAGTGGGCAACAGTCTTCTCCCCTGCCATATAGCCCCCCCATGTGCACAGTACTCCAAACATACATTTTGAATCAGCTCAAATTATTACACGTTGACCATAATTTTTAGGCTTCAGTCAAAACAGTCAATTCAGCCTTCAGAGCAGATGTTTCAGAGAGTGATGCCTGCACTTCCAGTGTTTTATCCACTGTAGTAATGACATACCCTAATACCCGTTCTCCTTGCTTCATAGTAAAATACTGCTGTTCACATATACTCCCAGTCCTAGTCAGGCAAAGGGGTATCCTTTCTGTCAGTCATGTTTAGGGTAGCCCTCAGCCTGTTGGACCAGATTTGACCTGGGGACAGCCAGTGAGCCCCTGCTTTCTGATCCAGTGCTGTAACTACTGTATGTGGGACATAAAAGTGTTGCTCTTCGCCTCACAGTAAGGTTTTGAGCTGCTTCTGTTAGCACAACAGTTGTTGAGACTGTGTAAGAGACTATTTTAATATGCATTGACTCAAAGTTTGCTTATAAACATGTCCAAGCAAGTCCTGGGCAAGGGTTGTGAAAACCTTTGTCTAAGAGACAAGCAGATGGGCATTTCCTGGCAAAAGGAAAGAGAGATAAGCTGCAGCTCAATGGCCGCTGAACACTCTTTTTGTTTGGTACTCATCTCCGTGGGGAGATAGCCATCTTAGGATATGCTTGCCTGGCACACTAGCATGGGGGCAGCGATGGCCAATGAACACTCTTTTGTTTGGTGGGGAGATAACCATCTCAGGAGATGCTTGCAGCACGGGATTTGTCACGTAGACTGGTGGAATCTGGAAGATAAAATAGGGGTCCTGCAGCCACGAAGATGAGGATTTTCTCCGGGGGTTTTGACTGTTGCTTCCTAGGGAGTTTCTCTTCGGAGGGACTACCTGAGCTGATCACTGCTGCTGCCTGAAGAGGCCTTCTCTTTGGAGAGACCTCACGAGCTGATCACTGTTCGCTGCTGCCCCTCTCGGGGTTGACCCCGCACCGCTTCTCCTGTGCTGACCCGGTGCCACTTCTCCAGGACAACTGCTTGCTTCTCAAGGCTGCTCGCTGCTGCTGCTGTTCTCCCCGCTTCTGCCAGCCCTGCCCTTCGGCCTCGGACCGTCGGAGCCGCTTGCAACCGGACTGCTCCTAGGATCCTGGCTGGTGACTTTCCCTGTGTTGTACAAATCCTTGCTTCTTTCCTATCCTTCCTATCGCTCGCCTTCCCTTCCCCATCACCCTTAACAGTGTCCGCCTCCCCCTTCCCTATTATCCCTGGCCAATATTGGTAATAAACTGGTCGGACCAACATTTGAACCGTTGCTTCTTAATCTCACTCTGGGTATACACATAATCTTAAGAACCTCGTCTCCACCCTCTATATTGGAGCGTGACAGACTGCTCTCAGACATTCATGCCAACCGTGACTCAGTGGGAGATACAGGCTACTGCTAGTGTATTTTTCTCCCAAGCATTGTGTGAGAATCCCCAAAGCCACTGCCTGTCACTGAATTCAACAGTCTTTCCAAATTTGGTAGTCTGAAGGCTGGGGCTCTCATTAATGGTTTTTTATTTATTTTTTATTTTTTTTAAGCTGGATGTAAACATTTCAGTTTTCCTTAGTCCATAGCAGATGTCTCCTGACACATTCAGTAACTCACATAAAGGCTTTGCCAGTAACCCATAATTTGTAATTCAGAAACGACATCATCCTACTATTCCCAAAAATGTTCTCAGCTCAAGGGCATTTTGGGGTTCCAGAAGATGGCAGAAGGCTTCTTTTCCGTCAGCACTCAGCTGACTTCAATGCAGCTTCCCATGCAATTTGCGCCTTCTCCTTCGACACACGGTAACCACTCAATCCAAGAGCATTCAGTAATACATCCTTCTAAAGGCTTAAAAGGACATCCAGAGAACACAGAGCGGGGACAGCAGGACAGCCTTGCAGATCACTTCTATTTGGTCAGATTGTGTCATAGGTAAAAAACATAAGTGAACAGATCCACTGAAGAGAAAATCTTAACTATAGCCTTGACAGTCATATACATCATGTAGCAGCCATCAGAGGTCCTGGAAGTAGCATGAAAAAGAGCAACGTCAAGATCCAGGATGGAAATTAAGCTGAGCTAAGGATACAGGGCCACATCCATACATTAAACAGCTGGGGGCAACTACACAGACCTAAGAGGACTAGAACCTGACAGGATCCACATCAAGGTCATAAAAAGAAAAGCCAGCACAAACAAGAAGGGGATACAAAAGAAGGAAAAAGAGTGCTCACCAGTCTCTGAAAACATAGGTTCACAAGGAAGGAACACCACAAAGGAAACATCACTAACATGAGAACCACCCTCACAGGCAGACAGCCCTTAAATGAAGACTAAGAGTCGAAGACCCCTTCTGGTCACGCAGGTGAATCACCTTCACCCGTGTTTCCAGGGCTGCCCAGATCTTTCTTTCAGGTGTTCATTCGGTGGTTCATGCTGTGACTCAGTAGTTCCCATACAATCTGCACGGCCCTGCAACATTTCTGACAGTGTCTGTGGTGGATTCTGAGTGAAGCAGTGCACATTATCTTGGAACAGCTCTCAGTTGGTATGGGTACGGGGTGTTTGCAACACCGAGGCAACTGTCTTGCCGTGGCCTAGGCTGATCTTCAGGGATCACAAAGGTGAACTTCTGCATGAGAATGGTGAAGAAGATGAAGAGCTCCATCCTGGCCAGCTGTTCTCCCAGGCAGGCACGTCGACCTGCAAGAAGGAATGTCAATGAGGGTGTACATTAAACCACATGAAATCACTCTGGGATCAGCAGCCTCTTTGTGCAGGCACAGGATAGAACAAAACACTTTTCAGAAGCTTCCTTGCTCAGGATGGAGAGAAGACAGAAGGTGAGACTGCTTAGTTAACTGTGTCAAAAAGGCTGAGGCACTCATAGCTATTTACTCAGATGGGGCATCATGTCCATCAGGTACAAGCTCACAGAATAACTGAGGTTGGAAGGGTCCCCTGCAGGTCTTACCACTGCTCAAATGCAGAGATAACAAAAAGGACGACCCTTGGATTTCCACTTCCCAGAAGGGAGATTACTGCTACTGCTGTGCACCTGACGTGCAGCTAGATCCTCCCCTTACATTTACCTGCAGAGAAAGGCAAGAAGGCCTCTGGTCTCACAAACTGCCCATCCTCATTCAGGAAATGTTCAGGATAAAACTCATTTGGCTTCTTCCAGACCGTCTCATCCTTCAGCACGGAAGTCAAGTTGGTGATGACTGTCGTCCCCTGCACTCGAAGAGGAAACAACTTACATGAGAACCGCACAGTTATCTTGGCATGACAGAGTAGTGCTGGTCCCTCTAGACAGTCTCTGCCACCTAGTGCGGTCATAGTTAGGTGCTTCAGAATAAGGCACCATGCCCTTCAACTTGATCTTACTGAAAACAGGGGTGAAGCTGTGGCACTTTTCCAGTGACTCATGCTGCCTGCCCTATGCTCACAAAGCATTTGGACTTCTACAGTTTGTTATCTTACAAAGGCATGTAATGCCTCCATGCAAATGCCAGTTTTAGGGTTACACAGTGCAAACAGCCTCTGCTTCTCAGATCCCCCAGGACACGTTTTATACCTGGAAAGAACAAACAGAATGATAGACTTAAAGACCCAATGTTGCATGGAACACGGAAAGACCCGAAGCTTATGCTTTAAATGTAGGTAAGTTACTGTAACGCTTGCCAAACATCTCAGGCTTGTACTGCAGCCAACACAGATAAGCAAACCTTTGCACTGAGCTGCCACCATTGTTGTTTCCCACATAACCAGTATAGCCCAGAGCACAAGTGTGACCATCTGCATGGTCTTAGTCTTTCAGAATTCCTACTCCAGTGCTGATCACGACTGTGCTATAGGGGAGGAGGGACAAAGCTGCAGAGTTGTGTGTTGTCACTCCAGGCCTGGTCTGTGCCTGGAGTGATGCTGCTGCACAGGCTGTGTGGCCACACTCACCTTAGGAATGAAGAAACCTTCAAGCTCAGTGTCCCGGTATGTCCTGTGAGGGAGACCAGCGGGAATGATGTCAGCGCAACGTTGTATTTCATGGATGACAGCATTGGTGTAGGGCATATTTGCTTGATCTGCCATGGTGGGTGCTCGGTTTCTTCCAATCACCTTATCAATCTCTTTGTGCACTTTACCTAAAAGCAGCACAGCTTAAGAATCAGAGCTCCCTTTGATAATCAGAAGGGGCTGGTACAAGGTGTAGGAAAGCTGGCAGTATGTGTTCAGCTGGCACTGTGCAAGAGCAGGACAAGCGTTCATAGAATAGATCAGAAACAAATGGGAATACACTTTTTCAGCTGCTCAGAAAGATCTCTGTAACTATTAATTGTGCACAATGCCTTTAATAAAATTATTTTCATTTGACGTGCTACCCAGGTTCTCCTCAGTGCAACCGAAAGATTACTTGGGTATGCAGCATTATAGAATTAAAACAGCTTCGTGTCTGTTCCAAACAGAGGAAAAAGGGCATGGTGGTAACTGAAAGTCCCCCAGCAGCCTTCAGTGTGAGGGAACCTGAACATGCCCTTCCAACTCCAGACTTTCCATCGGATTCCCCACCGCTCTCACTAAGCTGTGCCAGAAGAGCTGTGTATGGGGAAGCATTTCTCCTGGTTTCTTCCCAAAGATCAATTCCCAAAGCTGTTTCTTATTGCAAAAAGCCCCCAATATGGAGAGATGTTCAGTGTCCTTGTGGTGAAATGAGTGTTCCAAGGAACAAGCCAGAAGGACTCTACTTGTTTTCTCACTTACTCTGTATTTCTGGGTGCAAAATCATGAACAGGAGCGCCCATCGGAGGGTGGTGGAGGTGGTCTGAGAACCAGCTGCAAGCAAGTCTGAGGTCACCAGACTAAGGTTCCTTTTGTTGAAACCCTTCTCTTCAGCATCCTTACCCTGCAGAGAGCAAACAAAAGCGTGAGAGGAGCAAAGACACTCTCTTGAGTGACAAGTCTTTGTTTTAGGTAAATACTGAAACGCAGTCTATCCATTTTTGCTGACCAGGAAGTTCATTGGCAGAGTAGAGCACAACACAAGCAGTGGTCTGAGTGTGATGTGCTTACATGATGCTATTACCATTGTACTCCTGTATGCTGAGAGTTGAAAGTCCCACCTCCCTTCATAGTGAATGCCTCAACTCAGCAGACCACTGCCACTTACTGCAACATCCTTCCCTAGAGGAGGTGGAGCACTGCCACACAGCCTGAACACCTCAGGAAACCCACAAGGCAGAGAGGACACTGCTCTGATGTGGCAAATTCAAATCAGCAGTAATTTGAGGGTGCAATCTATCTATTGCCCTGGTATTGTGTTACAATTGGGAAAGAAAATGACCAGGGTATCATTGCTGCCTATTATGTCTGCAGCACCAATTTCTGTGAAACTGGTCTCTCATCCAAATGCTAATTGAGCTCAGATTAGCTAGCATATGAGATCTGACAATCTGAAGTGGAATGAAGAGGTAGGAAATTCATAACCCTTTTCATAGAACGTTATAAGTGAAACCAACTTCCATCAACAAGTTTAAAGAAGTAGAGGAACTGCGTCAGGACTCTCAGGTCCTGCTGCTCTCCCTACCTTTGCCATTTCCTTTAAAAATGCATCAGTGAAGTCTCGGATGTCAGCAGGGTTCCAGGTCTCCCTGTGCTTATCTATGAGTTTTTCTATGTAGTCAATGTATTCCTTTTGGTGTGGAAAGACCTTCTGTGGCAGTCCAGGGATGCGCAACAAAATGGGCATCACATTAAGAAGCTGGCAAGCCAGAACCATGCAGAAAGAGACAAGATATTACGTGATGCAAAAAGAAAAATAACGGAAACACGGTGCTCTCAAGTGACAGAGGGCAACTTCTTACAGAACACATACGCTTCTGTGTTACCTGAGGCAGGAATCCAATCTCTTCTTTTAAAGTGTTATCAAACAAAGTTAACAGCTTCTTAAATGTCTCATCACCATAGTCGAAACGCTCTCCATAGGTGATGGTGAAGATCAAATTGCAGACTGCATTTTTTAAAGGGAGATCTGGATCAAAAGGACGACCTAAAAATGGAAATGGATATAAAGCAAAGAGTCTAAACAACATCATGCCCCCAAGGTGCTGAAAGTAGAAATACTTCATCGTAGAAAGAGATGATCGCATTTTCTCCTATGGTTCAGTTGGTCATTGTTTGACGGAGAAAGGTCCCCAAGAAGAGTGGAATTGAAAGGTCACATGACAGCATTTCTTTTTATGTCAAATGACAGTTGATGTGGTGTGAAAGCTGTCAGGTTCATTTTGTCATGTGGTAACATTCATATCATGGAATCGTAGAATGGTTTGGGTTGGAAATGACCTCAAAGCCCACCGGGTCCCAAATCCTGCTGAGGGCAGGGCTGCTGCCCACCAGCTCAGGCTGCCCAGGCCCCATCCATCTGCCCTTGAATGCCTTCAGGAAGGCAGCTTCTCAGGGCAGCCAGATCCAGCACCTCACCACTCTCTGAGTAAGGAATTTCCTCCTCTTCCCTCTTTCAGTTTAAAACTGTTCCCCCTTGGTGTATCCCTACCAAATCATGTAAAAGGTCAATCTCCTTCCTGCTTTCAGGTTCCCCTCAAATACTGGTAGGCTGCAATGAGGTCACCATAACAGCCCTCTTTTCTCCGGGCTGAACAAGCCCAGTTCCCTCAGCCCGTCTCTGTAGCTGAGGAGCTCCAGCCCCCCGAGTATCCTCATGGCCTCCACTGGGCCCACTCCAACATCTCTATGTCTTTCTTGTGCGGGAAGCCCCAGCCCTGGATGCAGTACTCCAGATGGAGCTTCACCAGGACAGAGTAGAGGGAGATGACCACCTCCACCAGCGGATACACTGCATTCCACCCCATTACACCTAACTTCATATAGGCATTTGTTACCAGCACTAGAAATAATCACATTTTGCTTCTGCTTGTTTCTATTTATTTCCTGTTTCAAATTGTTTAGATTTAAAATAGCCCCAGTGTGTATGGTAGAAGTGGCTTTATAGCTCAACAGGGGCAGTAACCATTACTCCTATGGACTTGAAACACTGCATGCAAACAGGAGAGGCTGAATTAGTACTTATCACCCCGCATCACTCTACTGCCTTTATATGTTTGGTCATTTGGGTCTATTTTCAGAAAAAAAAAAATCCCATCCTGATGCATGTGACAAACCTTCTTCTGAATTGATTTCAGAGCACAGAAATCGTGCTTCCTCAGCCACTTGCTCCTCCAAGGTCTTCTTTCCCATTCCAAAGTTTCTCAAAGTAGTGAGCGTGAATTTCCTTAGCTCCTTCCAGGCATGTCCGTATCTTGCAAAAATAATCCCTGGAAGTAAGGTGAGCAAGACATGTCAGCAGCTCTGATGTGTACCCCAAGCAGGGTTTGCTAGAGAAGAGCAGGAGTGAGTTTGGAGGGACAGATCTGTGGGAACAGACAGAAAAGGGTATGATTGCATATGCCTTGTTCGTACAGGCATTCTAAAAGCTTAGCACTGCACCTTCTAATGCAGGTACGTGCCTAGCAAAGGTGGAGGTGTACTACAACCATTTACTAGAGCTGGCAGAGAAGTGGAGACCACTTTTCATCACGTCTGATTTTCTGTGACCTCCGAAGAGTGGCAGATGTACAAGGATAATGACTCGGGAGACATGAGAAGCAGGCTCTGCACTGGGAAAATCTGTTACTCTTCATCTACCCAGTCCTCCTTGAGCCAGTGCCTGCAGGAAATGTACGTCTGCAAAGGACTTGCCTTCAGAGTTTGGTCCATAGCCCATATGTTCGTATATGGGGAAGTATGGCCGGTCAGCAAAGTCCTCCGATTTGTTGACCAGGGCTTCCTTCACAGTTTTGTACCCATTCAGCACCACCACGTTGGTCCAGCAGTCCTGGAGACTGAAGATGTTTCCAAACTTCTTGCGAAACTGCCAAGATAAAAGAGTCATGGCCCTGAAAACGATCTGACACACAATAGTGCAGGAGTGTAACGTCAAAATAACATCCCTGTATCCTTTGTCAGGGCCTGACTGCTCAGTGGTTTGTGCTGTTTTCTTGAGACACCTTCCAGCTGACCTTTGATGGTTGTTGGTCTCTGCAGTGCAACACTCAGAGCAGTGTCAGCCACGATCTGAAGCAGGGAGCAATGCATCACAACTGTCCAGATTTAATGTACAACTATGCTGACAAAACTTGTCTAGAGCATAGTGTGGGTATTTTGGATTTTGTCTGACAACACAAGGTCAAGAATTCGATGATTTTCAAAGACTGCACACTCAACCTCTTATTTCTCGATATTTACAGTTTCATTTGAAAACCAAGGACATTTTTGAGATGGTTTTAATTTCTGCTAGAGTGAAATACTGACGATAAGGGGTATGCAGTTTCTTTTTCTACCCAAAGCCTAATTCTCAGAAGCATGCTTGGAAAAGGTAGCTCCACACTGGAGATCCAGGTCAGCTTTTTCTCCAAGGAGAACATACTCTCCCAGAAAGACTGGTAACTGGCACACATCCTACATCTCTGGTGATCTGTAAAAGGCATGTTGCAGACAACAGGGAGATGGCACAGATGGGTTCATTATCTATATGTTCTTTCTCTTTGTTGTCTTCTTTCTTTCTCTTCCTTCCTTTCTTCATTTTGTTGTTTTTTTCTCTCTCACTTTCTTTCTGACTATTTTTTCTATCTTTATTCCTTGCCTTGCCTTGCTTTTCTGCTTGCTTTGCCATTCTCCTTGCCTTGCCATTCCCTTCCCTTCCCCTTCTCCCCCTCATTTTTACTTCTCCGCTCCCTTCTTTCCCCCTTCCCCCATTTCCTCCTGTCTCCCCCTTGCCCCCTGCCCCTTTTTCCTTTCCCCTTTCTCCTTCTCTTCATCTTTTTTTTTTCTTCTTTTTTTTCCAGCGGGATTTGAAGGGGGATTGGTAATTTACTGGCACTAGAAATACATCATTAAAAGCAATTAGTGGTCAAGCAAGCAGTAATCAGTGCAGTGAGAATGACCCCAATGTGATATGATTTTAAAATCTTTTGGACTCTATGCTGGCAAACATTACAAATGCTATATTTCGTTTCTCCGTTTGGCAGGTTTTGGACAGACAGCTGAACAGTTTTGTCTTAGAGAAAGTGCCCTTAGATTTTGCACACTCATGTAACATTCCATGGCTGATCTGCTTCAAGCCATGCTCTGCTTATCCGTTGAGAAGAGATAGTGCCTGACTTTGAATAGGAATGCTATTCTGGGCATGTTGGGCACTGCTGTTGGGGCAAATCCCGCAAGCTGATGTCTTTATCTGAAACTGCAGCATGGCTGTAGGCGCGCTTGGTAGCTCGCAGAGCAATCTGCCATTCCTGTAACACCTCCCCACCCGCAGACTCCCTGCATGTTGGCAGGGTGCAGCACTCACCTTCTCGAAGGAGAGATGCGGGTCGCTGTAGTTAACGAATGGCATGGTCCCGACAAACGGCAGTGACACCGGGCCTGGGGGGTAACGGCTCCACTTCTTCCTGCGCTTCATGAAGTCAACAAGTATGGTAAAGACAGTAAGAAAGACTCCCAGGACAGAGATGTTGCTCCATGATGACAGCCACAGGAGCAGTGTCATTTTGTAGTCTGTCCACTCCTTGCTCTTGCTCTTTTAACCCAGCACTATTTCTGTCCTTCACTTCTGCCTCCTTCTCCTTTCTCCCACTCCCCTCCCCAGGCAGCTGCCCTGTTCCTCTTGCTTTCTCCTCCTTCCTCACACCCTCTTCTTCTGCCTCCCTGCTCCCCTCTCTGTGCCGCTGCTGACTTTTAAACATGGAATTTGGCTTGGACCCAGAACTCCTCCTCCGTTCAGCTCAGCATTGGGGGAGTGGTGATGAGGGCCTTCCCTTTTCCTCCTCCACCTCGTTGCCAAACCGGGATGTCAGAGGTCTCCTTGTCCCCACCATTGCTGCAGCACAGGCAGTGGTGGCATCTGTGGGGTAGGGCCGGGTGCTGTCCAGGTGCTTGCCTGCCCTTTCCCACAGCCAAGGTGGCATTGCAGTGCACAGAGCATCCCAATACTGCTGCATACGCATGGGTGGTTGTGAAAGAGTTTGTGTATGTTGCCATATTGTTTGTACAGACAACTGAGGGGAGACGCAGCTCCCAAGCACAGGCTGTTCAGGTTTCTGCTTGCAGGGCTGAGAATTTGTTCCACTGGAACTTTTGAAAGCTTTGGTTAGGGGTTAGGTCAGGCTTTTCCTCACAGAAGTAACTTGAACTTAGTGAAGTTACGGAAACTTTGTGTATGTTACCGTTCTATAAGCGGAGGTGCTGCAATAGAGTGGCTTGGGTTGGAAGGGACCTTAAGGATCATCTGGTTCCAAATCCCTAGCCTTGGGGATTTAAAAAAAAGAAATGCTTTTTGATCTTGCCGAATGAAGCATCCAGAAGTAACGTAATGGAAGGACTGCCAGGATTAGTGTTGGCTGCACAATGTTCAGTACACTTTCTTGTCCACACACACCTTTAGAACATTGCTAATTGCAGGCTCACACTTCTTCCTGAAACACCTTCCCTGTGTTCATAGGATAGATGGTGATCAATTGCTAATCCTGTTTTATAGTATCTGGATTTAAAACCTGGTTTGCTGCCTGCTGCTTACACTCTGCTTTTGTTGGTGTTTTCCTCACATGTTATCAGTGTCTGTATGGAGCTGCAATCTTCTGTGCTCAGAGCATTCCTCTGAGGCTTCACCAAAGGACAAAATGGAACGTAATGGAAAATGCCCGTCTCAAGTGCTGGGACCTAACAAAAAAAGCCTAGAAGATGGGTCAGAGGTCTCCAAACTGCCCTGAACTGCCTCACATCCCATACCCAGCTCCTGGCTGGAGCTGTGGGGCATCTCCTGCAGATCTTCCTGCAGGATCATGGGTTTGGCACCCAGGACATGATGGTGAAGAACTTAGCCCAGAACAGTGAGACCTGGACCAAAATGGACGACAAACCTCAGAACCAAATGCTATGCTGTATATTCAATACAGTATTTATCTGTTTTGCTCTTTTAACCCGAGTATGCACTTTGATGCCAACTTATAGATATCTGTCTTAATGCTTATCCCGTGACACAAACTGATAGGTAATTTTTATTTATATATGGGCATGTTTACAAGGTGGTAAAACCTCATGAGCAGTGACAAGATCAGACATGTGATCTTGCTCAGAAACATGTGGTTAAAGCCCAAACAGACACAGACACTCCCTTGGTTCCTTGATCCGAAGGCAGGCTTTGTGTAGAATCCAACAGGAGGATGACCACGGATGTTTCAGGCCATGCAACAGTGTGAAATCTTGACCCCGTTGTACTAAATTTGGAGACTTCACCTATGAGTGGGCACAGAGTGTAGGACCTCCCAGCTGCTGGGAAAGCCCACAACTGCAGCTCCCCAGTGACTGTGGACTGGATGATGGTAATGCAATTGGGCAATTGGTGATATATCTTTCATAATCACTATAGATAATCTTGTGTAGTATGGTGAGGAGCATTACCCTGTTTGCTTAATTTGTGCTGTACTATTTCCCTTATTATTTTATTGCTTTAAATGTAATTAAAGAGAAACTCACTTCCTTAACTTCGTGTCTGTGTCCTTTGTGCTGACCGTGTCTGCTGCCAGAAGAAACAGGCACAGATTAGAGCCTTTTGATGAAAACTGCACCTTGTGTAGTTATCTAGCATCATGTGCTTATTCCGTCAGTGACAATCCCAGCTCCTGACCAGCTGCCAGCAGTCAGGAGCTTCAATGCTGGTGCCACCAGGTTGCACAATAGGAATATTTCCCTCAGCTCTCAGAAATGGTTCATTAAAATCCCAGGGTCTGCTTTCTCCCCAGCACCATGAGGTGGATCTAAACCTCAGCAATGTACTGCTCAGGAGGAACAAAGCCTCATGTAAGAGCCCAGTGAGAAGGGAACCAAACCAGCCATTCCGCCTGGCCACTTCCCAGGCTACTGCAGAGTTGAGGCTGAGGAGAACCAACAAACTCCTGTGCTCTCCCACCAGAGGCCCATCACTCTTTGGGATCCTCCTACCACCTCCTCTCTCCAGCCCAAACTGTGCCTGTGCACAAGCAGGTTCCATGATCTGGGCAGGGCAAGGAGAGAGCGGAGGAGGGTGGCTATGCACTTGTCCCCCATTGCCAGCCTCCAGCGGTCAGTGATCAACACATCCTGCGCCCTGCGGACAGCTCTGGGGAATTTGAGCTGAAAAGCTGAGATCTCTGTCAAGCCCACGCAGACTGGGTTTTCAAGTGAATTTCAAGATTATTTTTTCTTGACCCCGTTGTACTAAATTTGGAGACTTCACCTGTGAGTGGGCACAGAGTGTAGGACCTCCCAGCTGCTGGGAAAGCCCACAACTGCAGCTCCCCAATGTCAAAGGTTTACCAGGATGGATCGGCCTGGTTCCACGACAATTGGTGTGGGGGACCCATGGACCCACGTCCCAGGAAAGAGGAAGGGGGAAAAGGAAAAGGGAGATGGGCCTAGGAACAAAACAGTGTCAACGATCTGAGGAGGAAACCTAATTTACTAAATAAGATATCAGAAAGCAAAATAACACAATATAATACAATATAATTGGAATTGAACCTAATAAATCAAAGAAAATGAGCAAGAATAAGTGTCTGATAAACCAAAGACCTTACGCTAATGCTGAAGGTGAGACAGCAGCGAGCACCCACTGCTGAGTCAATCCCGAAGGAAAAGAACGTGTCCCGTGACCGCAGAGAGTTTTTGTCTGTTCCCTCTGAGTGGAAAACACATAAAAAGGCAAGACATCGCAAAGTCCTCTGGGGAATGTTGTTCTTCTTCTCTTCTGAGACAGGTATACCCGGAAGTATCAATGATCTATGGAGCTGGAGTATTAACTCTTTAACTCTTAATGCACTACATGATGTTATGATGTGGAATACCAATACCAAAAATCATAAAACCATGACATTCCACCCTTTATTCCACATCATTACATCATGTACGTATAGAAGAACAATGATTAGCATGCATTAGATACATGCACACACACACACACACACACACACACACATATATATACATGGAATTACCAACTGCACTCCCCCAACATCAAATTCCCTTGTGGTACACATTGAACATCCCCATTCTTCTGCATCACCCACCAAGTGGACCCAGGTCCCTGAGCAAAGACAGTTTCACGGAGAGGTTTGCCCTTTCCAGAAGCTGGAAGGACCCAAACTGCTTTTCCCAACATGTTCTTTACATGTACTACAGGGACCTTATCTCCCTCTACAGTAGGTAGAGAGCTGGATCAGGCAGGACTATCGTGATTGATGGATCCTCGAGTGTTGACAAACCAGGTGGCTTCTGCCTAATGCTTCTCCCAATTCTTAAATGTTCCGCCACCCATTGCTTTCAATGTGGTTTTTAGCAACCCATTGTATCTTTCAATTTTACCAGAAGCTAGTGTGTGTTAGGGGACATGATAAATCAATTCAATGCCATGATCTTTGGCCCAAGTATTTACAAGATAATTTTTGAAATGAGTCCCATTATCTGACTCAATTCTCTCTGGAGTGCCATGTCACCACAGGACTTGTTTCTCGAGACCTAAGATGTTGCAGGCGGTAGCATGGGGTACTGCATATGTGTCAAGCCACCCAGTGGTTGCTTCCACCATGGTGAGCACATAACACTTGCCATTGCGAGTTCGTTGCAAGGTGATATAATCAACCTGCCACACCTCCCCATATTTATACTTTTGCCATCACCCTCCCCCTCAAAGAGGTTTCATCCTCTTGGCTTGTTTAATTGTGGCACATGTATCGCAGTCATGGATAACCTGTGCAATAGTATCCATAGTTAAGTCCACCCCTGGGTCTCTAGACCACTTATATGTTGCATCTCTTCCTTGATGACCCCAGGTCTCATGGGCCCACCAAGCTAAAAGTAATTCACTCTTATGTTGCCAGTCCAAGTCTACTTGAGCCATCTTAACTTTGGCAGCTCAATCTACCTGATGGTTATTCTGTTGTTCTTCAGTTGCCCGGCTCTTCGGAACATGAGCATCTACATGGCCTTTACAACCATATTCTTTACTCGGGCAGCAATGTCTTTCCACAGTTCAGCAGCCCAAATAGATTTACCCCTCCGTTGCCAGTCATTTTGTTCCCATTGCTGTAATCACCCCCATAAAGCATTTGCCACCATCCATGAGTCAGTGTAAAGATAAAGCACTGGCCACCTCTCTTGTTCAGCAATATCTAAGGCCACTTGGACAGCCTTTACCTCTGCAAATTGGCTTGATTCTCCTTTTCCTTCAGTGGCCTCTGCAACTTGTTGTGTGGGGCTCCACACAGCAGATTTCCATCTGTGGTGCTTTCCCACAATATGACACGATCCATCTGTGAACAGGGCATATCTCTTCTCATATTCTGGTAGTTCATTATATGGCGGGGCCTCTTTAGCATGTGATACTTCCTCCGCTGGTGTTGTTCCAAACTTTTTACCTTCAGGCCAGTCCACGATCACCTCTAGGATTCCTGGATGACTGAGGTTCCCCATTCGAGCTTGCTGTGTAATCAGCACAATCCACTTACTCCAAGTGGCATCAGTAGCATGATGGGTGGAGGGAACCTTTCCTTTGAACATCCAGTTCAGCACTGGCAGTTAAGGTGCCAGAAGGAGCTGCGCTTCACTACAGATTACTTTCGGAAGCAGCTCGAGCCTCCTCGTACGTGGCTGAGATCTCCTTCTCAGCTGGAGTGTAGCGCTCCTCAGACCCCCTGTATGCTCGACTCCAGAATCCAAGGGGTTGGCCTCGGGTCTCTCCAGAAGCTCTTTGCCACAAACTCCAGGTGGGACCTTCCTTTCCAGCAGCAGTGTAGAGAATGTTCTTTACACGCTGTCCCGTCCGCACTGGCCCCAGGCCCATGGCATGGGCAATCTCCTGCTTAATTTGTTCAAAAGCCTGCTGCTGCTCAGGACCCCATACAAAATCATTCTTCTTCCGTGTCACCTGAAAGAGAGGGCTCACAATGAGACTATAGTTTGGAACATGCATTCTCGAAAAGCCCACTACACCCAGAAAAGCTTGGGTCTCTGTCTTACTTGTGGGTGGAGACATGGCAGTGATTTTGTCAATCACATCTGTAGGTATGTGACGACATCCATCTTGCCACTTTATACCTAGGAACTGAATTTCCTGTGCAGGTCCTTTCACTTTGCTTCGCTTAATAGCGAAGCCAGCTCGCAGGAGGATCTGGATTATTCTCTCTCTTTTCTCAAAAACTTCCTCTGCTGTATTTCCCCACACAATGATATCATCAATGTATTGTAAGTGCTCAGGAGCACCACCCTGTTCCAATGCAGTTTGGATCAATCCATGGCAAATGGTTGGGCTGTGCTTCCACCCCTGGGGCAAACGGTTCCAGGTGTACTGAATGCCTCTCCATGTGAAAGCAAACTGCGGCCTACATTCTGTGGCCAGAGGAATCGAAAAGAAGGCATTGGCAATGTCAGTGGTGGCATACCACTTGGCTGCTTTTGACTCCAGTTCGTACTGGAGTTGAAGCATGTCCAGCACAGCAGCACTCAGCAGGGGTGTGACTTCATTCAGGCCATGGTAATCTACTGTCAGCCTCCATTCTCCACTGGCTTTACGCACTGGCCATATGGGGCCGTTAAAAGGAGAGTGAGTTTTGCTGGTCATTCCCTGTCTCTCTAGCCGACGGATCAAGTTATGAATGGGGAGCAAGGAATCCCTGTTGGTGCGGTACTGTCATCTGTGCACCGTTTTTGTAGCAATCGGTACCTGTTGCTCCTCCACTTGTAGCAACCCCACAACAGACGGGTCTTCTGACAGGCCAGGCAAAGCAGACAGCTACTTAATGTTATCTGCATCCACAGCAGCTATTCCAAAAGCCCATCGATACCCTTTGGGATCCTTAAAATAACCCCTTTTGAGGTAATCAATACCAAGTATACATGGAGCCCCTGGGCCAGTCACAATAGGATGTTTTTGCCAATCTTTACCAGTGAGGCTTATTTCAGCCTCCAACTTGCTCAACTCTTGGGAACCCCTAGTCATCCCAGAAATATAGATTAATTCTGTCCCTTGGTGACTCGAGGGCATTAGAGTGCACTGTGCACCAGTGTCCACCAATGCCTTATATTTTTGAGGTTCTGATGTGCCAGGCCATCGAATCCACAAAGTCCAATACACTCTATTACCCCTTTCCCCCACCTGTCTGGGGGGCAGGGCCTATTGTGGCCGGTAGGTACCTCGCTCAGTTCTGAAGGAGTACTGTTCAGACAGGAGGATGTCTCACTTTGACTGGAGGGTGTCTTGATCAGACTGGAGGCTGTCTAAATTAGTCAGGAGAGTCTGATTGTCAGCTAAAAGTCTCTCTGGATCTGGACACCATCCCTTTCGGCTCGGAGACTCTCTTGCTCTATTTCAGAAACTCTATGCCTCTCTAGGATAGTATTGAATAAAGTCCGATTGGCATAAGCCAGACCCCAAATAATTTGGGCCTCCTCAGATCTGTCTGAGCCACAGTGTTCCTGTCTCAAATATCTGCTAAAATTCTCAGGATCTTGCAGGTGCTCAGGGAAAAAGTCCCAGTACATTTTGAGCATGAAAAGCTAAAAAAACAACAAAATGCAGCCCCTTTAAGAGAAGTTTTAAAAGAGAAAGCTTTTTTTTTTTCATTACTAAAACGAGCTGGCAGCACCCAAAAAAGTTTACAGATATCCAAGAACAACTGGCAGTACACCTGGACTTCAAGGTCGTGTTTTGCAGTACAGCACCTGCAGTACAGATATGCTTGCTAACAAGGGACAGATTCACTCTAAAGGTATGTCTCTGCCTGGCTAAGGCAGCTAGTTCTGCCCCATGATGGACGCCAAAAATGTCAAAAGTTTACCGGGATGGATCGGCCTGGTTCCACGACAATTGGTGTGGGGGACCCATGGACCCATGCCCAAGGAAAGGGGAAGGAGGAAAGGGAAAAGGGAGATGGACCTAGGAACAAAACAGTGTCAACGATCTGAGGAGGAAACCTAATTTACTAAATAAGATATCAGAAAGCAAAATAACACAATATAATACAATATAATTGGAATTGAACCTAATAAATCAAAGAAAATGAGCAAGAATAAGTGTCTGATAAACCAAAGACCTTACGCTAATGCTGAAGGTGAGACAGCAGCGAGCACCCACTGCTGAGTCGATCGCGAAGGAAAAGAACGTGTCCCATGACCGCAGAGAGTTTTTATCTTTTCCCTCTGAGTGGAAATAACGTAAAAAGGCAAGACATTGCAAAGTCCTCTGGGGAATGTAGTTATTCTTCTCTTCTGAGACAGGTATACCTGGAATTATCAATGATCTATGGAGCTGGAGTATTAACTCTTTAACTCTTAATGCACTACATGATGTTATGATGTGGAATACCAATACCAAAAATCATAAAACCATGACACCAGTGACTGTAGACTGGATGGTGGTGTAGAACAGTTTGTGGCACATGTCCACCTTCCACGTCCTCTCTCCAGCCCAAACTGTGTCTTCGCAGAAGCAGTTTCCATGTGCTGGATGGGGCAAAGAGAGAGGGGAGGAGGGTGGCTATGCACTTGTCCCCATTGCCAGCCTCCAGCGGTCAGTGATCAGCACCACCTGCACCCTGCAGACAGCTCTGGGGAATTTGAGCTGAAAAGCTGAGATCTCTGTCAAGACCACGCAGACTGGATTTCAAGTGCTTGTAACGTGGCCAAGCTTGAGCTCAGTTTTAGGGAGCGGGTGCAATGTGTCTTCCTAACAGAAAGCTGCCTCCTGCCAGGATCCAAGTGCAACACTTCAAAGCGTTAATCCAAGTAAGGAAAACGGTGCCAGAAATTTTTCTAAGGAGTTACATAAAGGTCAGATAAACAGTGGGTTCCTAAGGATGGTTTCAGTCATTGAATTCATCCATTGAAATGGATTAACAAGTTTTGTCTGTATGTTCCCAAGCAAATTGAGCCTGAGGCACAACCTCTGCTCTGGAAGTTTTAGTCTCAGTCGTTTCACTGTGGCATTCTTGGAGCTCAGACAGCACTTTGTACATGGGAAGTGTTTGTACAGCCTTAAGGTGGGCCGTGCAAACAGCGTCTTCATAACAAAGCAGGCAGCAGAGCTGAAATAGCCAAGTCTGTCATAGTTACTGTTACGATGACTTACTGCCATGGCAGCCTTCCCATGCTGCACAGAAATGTCTTCTTCAGGCTCTCGCTTGAATTCCCCATGGCTTTTCCCTGTACTCATCCCAGCAGTTCTCCTGCAACCAAAGCAAGGCCTGGCTGTGCTCTGCTTCTGCCGCTCGTCATCGGGGAAGGAGTGCCAGCAGTTGCCCTGACTCAGACTCTCTGGCCCCACTACTGTGGCTCTGTCCCAGCTGCTGGTTTGGGTTTCTTGCTCTTTAAGCTTCCCAAGAGCAGTGAAAATATTGAACTTCTTTTCATTTTTGGATTAGTGCTGATACCGTGTGGTTTTTCTCAGCTGTACAGGAGCAACCAGGGGAATTTTGGACAGATTTGCTGGCTAAAATCCCATTATTAATTTTCTTGTGAGTAAAGCATTTATATTCATATGGGAAAATTCATCCTGCTTTCCTGAAGCGTGAGATCAGTGGGACACCTTTGAAAATAATGTGGTGATTAAATATGGGTTTGGCAGCTGAAGAGACGGAAGAATCATTATTTAGTTTCAGCGTTGATTTGACCTGTGACTTGGAGGTAAGCAAGCAGCACGCTGGCATCTCGGTTCCCCCTCTTGTGAAATGCATTTGGTGGGGCCATTGGCCCTTTGGTGATAAAGAACCTGCAAACCAGGGTGCAAAGTACAGTCACAAGCACTGATACCACCTGACTGCACAGGAAAGAGGCAGGTTGTCCATCCGCTCAGAGCAGGGGGTGGATGAGGTGAATGTTCATGCAAAGAACCCGCTGTTGCAGGAAGCATCTGATCTGATATCTTCCTTTTGGCACAGGAAGCCTTTTAGGGGCAGTGCTGCAGTTCCCAGGTGTTGGGGATGCTCAGCTCGCTAACAATTAGGCCCCCAAATCAGTCGTTATGACTCCAAACAAATTCCCAGGAAAGCTTTCAGAGCTGCACCAGGAAGATGAGCTGCCAGAGGCATTACTTCCTGACCACGCTTATTGCTGTAGAGCTCTGAGCCTTAAGTAAGGTACAACCAATGATCTCATCTTGTCGCCTTTCTGCAGGCTTGAAGAATAACTGGATGCAAAAAAACAGCAACTGATGAGTAAAACTAAGGGAAGAAGGACATAATGGAGAAGACTGCACACTCAGACTGGTGGTGGGTTTCGGGGGTATGAAGGGGGGGCAGGTATGGAGATAACAGATGGGTCTAAAAAAGAAAAATAACCTGAGGAGGAGTGGTAATTTACTAAATCCAACCAAATGGAGCAAACTGGGAGAGGCAAGAGCACCCAAGATATGGGATCTTATGTTAGTAAAACCACAGGGGAGGCTGAGAGAAAAATATGCCACAGCCAGCATGGAGTTTGGCCAGGAGCTCCATCCCTCTTCCAGTCCCCACCAGAGCATTAACTCTTTAACTCCCAACGTGACATTCTGATGTTGAATGCTGGCAGCAAAATCACAGAACTACAACATTCCACCTGTTACTCCACATCATCGCATCATGCTTAACACATATCGATATACAAACAAAACAGTAATTAGCATGCACTACATACAAACATATCAATGTACCTATATGTATCTATATAGATGGAATCACTGCACTCCCCCGGCATCAAAATCCCTTGTGGGACACACTGGACATCCCCATTTTTCACTGTCACCCACCAAGTGGACCCAGGTGCCTGTGCAAAAACAGTTCCATGGAGGGGTTTGCCTTTTCCAGAAGCTGGAAGGACCCACACCGCTTTCCCCAACATGCTCATTACTTGTGCCACAGGGACCTTATCTCCCTCTACTGTATGTAGGGAACTGGATTGTGTAGGACCGTCTCGGTTGACTGATCCCCTCGTGCTGACCAACCCAGTGGCTTCTGCCAAATTTTTCTCCCAATGCTTAAATGTTCCACCACCCATTGCTTTCAACGAGGTTTTTAACAACCCATTGTAGCACTTGATCTTATCAGCATCTGCTTCATGGAAGGGGATAGGATAAATCCACTCAGTGCTGTGTTCTTTGGCCCAAATATCCACAAGTGAATTTTTGAAATGCATCCCACTGTCAGATTCCATTCTTTCTGGGGTGCCATGTCTCCACAGGATTTGCTTCTCTAAATTTAAGATAGTGTTTCAGGCAGTAGCATGGGGTACCGCGTATGTTTCAAGCCACCCAGTGGCTTACCATCGCAGGTTCGTGGGTGGCAAGGAGGTATAATCAACCTGCCACACCTTCCCATATTTCTACTTCTGCCACCGCCTTTCCCCTCAGAGAGGTTTCATCCTCTTGGCTTGTTTATGGCACACGTGTCACAGTCATGGATAACCCGTGCAATAGCATCCATAGTTAAGTCCAGCCCTCAGTCTCTAGCCCACTTATATGTCACATCTCTTCCTTGATGGCCTGAGGTCTCATGGGCCCACCAATACAAAAATAGCTCAGCATGAATGACAGCATGAAGCATTAATAACTGCACATACAACACCCTGGCTAGCCAGTAACAAATCCAGGGTCACCTGATTTTCTATGTTTCTTGTCCCAGTTTCTCTTTGCAGTCTTTCTATGCTGTCTATGATGACATTCAATGGTATTTCTATGAATGTAGACATACTAACGAGTGCTGAAATTATTGGGTTTCTTTGGTTCTTGATTCATCCTTGTATACCCAGTCTAAGCATACCACTATTCTGTTGCCCTCTGTGTGGTTTAGCTTTATTCCATCATGGTTTTATGATTTTTGTTATCAGTATTCCACATCATGGCATCATCTTAAAGAGTCCTGCTGCCTCACATGGAAAGACATGAAGAACTGGCACAAAAACCCACTCCTCTACTACGAGTACAGGTGAGAGAATTACAACACAGTAATCACCAAAGCAACTGCTCCAGTTAATGAAGGGGTCCTGCATCTCCTCATCCTTTCTCTTTTCCCCCTTCCCCTTTTCCTGGTTGTGGGTCCATGGGTCCCCAACCCCTTCATGACAGAACTGGGCCAAAGCAGCCCATAAACTGTTGATGCTCCCGCAAGCAGATACTCTGCTTGTGTACTTCTAGGTAGCTTGGTACATGTACAACAAAGGCATTAGTTACCTTTGCTAGTTTTTCAACTATTTCTAAGCGTACATTACTTCAGTCACAAAATGTGGGCCTCTGTAGGATGACATTCTTATATGTATTCCAAATCTCTGAACTATTTCTTTCAATAACATTTTCCCCACTTCTCTCGCTTGATTATTGCAGATCAATCTGCCAATATTCACCACGTACCTGTCCCTCTGCTCTTTTTCAAGTTGAACTTTAATCAGTGTTTCTGGGTTATTTTTCCAACATATCTTTCATCAATTGACCAATCACCTCTGTCATATTTTGACGAATAACTGTCTTCTGTTTCCAGAGCTTTTCCACTCCCCAATGGACAACATTGGGCACTTCCCTCACTAGGTTACTCCTGAGTGTATGGTACTACCACTAGGCCAGAGGGAGCACCTACCCACCCATCTCCCAGCCTTTCTGCCTTAGGCACTTACCAATTTCAGATAATGTTTAGGGTAGCCCTCAGCCTGTTGGACCAGATTTGACCTGGGGACAGCCAGTGAGCCCCTGCTTTCTGATCCAGTGCTGTAACTACTGTATGTGGGACATAAAAGTGTTGCTCTTCGCCTCACAGTAAGGTTTTGAGCTGCTTCTGTTAGCACAACAGTTGTTGAGACTGTGTAAGAGACTATTTTAATATGCATTGACTCAAAGTTTGCTTATAAACATGTCCAAGCAAGTCCTGGGCAAGGGTTGTGAAAACCTTTGTCTAAGAGACAAGCAGATGGGCATTTCCTGGCAAAAGGAAAGAGAGATAAGCTGCAGCTCAATGGCCGCTGAACACTCTTTTTGTTTGGTACTCATCTCCGTGGGGAGATAGCCATCTTAGGATATGCTTGCCTGGCACACTAGCATGGGGGCAGCGATGGCCAATGAACACTCTTTTGTTTGGTGGGGAGATAACCATCTCAGGAGATGCTTGCAGCACGGGATTTGTCACGTAGACTGGTGGAATCTGGAAGATAAAATAGGGGTCCTGCAGCCACGAAGATGAGGATTTTCTCCGGGGGTTTTGACTGTTGCTTCCTAGGGAGTTTCTCTTCGGAGGGACTACCTGAGCTGATCACTGCTGCTGCCTGAAGAGGCCTTCTCTTTGGAGAGACCTCACGAGCTGATCACTGTTCGCTGCTGCCCCTCTCGGGGTTGACCCCGCACCGCTTCTCCTGTGCTGACCCGGTGCCACTTCTCCAGGACAACTGCTTGCTTCTCAAGGCTGCTCGCTGCTGCTGCTGTTCTCCCCGCTTCTGCCAGCCCTGCCCTTCGGCCTCGGACCGTCGGAGCCGCTTGCAACCGGACTGCTCCTAGGATCCTGGCTGGTGACTTTCCCTGTGTTGTACAAATCCTTGCTTCTTTCCTATCCTTCCTATCGCTCGCCTTCCCTTCCCCATCACCCTTAACAGTGTCCGCCTCCCCCTTCCCTATTATCCCTGGCCAATATTGGTAATAAACTGGTCGGACCAACATTTGAACCGTTGCTTCTTAATCTCACTCTGGGTATACACATAATCTTAAGAACCTCGTCTCCACCCTCTATATTGGAGCGTGACAGACTGCTCTCAGACATTCATGCCAACCGTGACTCAGTGGGAGAAACAGGCTACTGCTAGTGTATTTTTCTCCCAAGCATTGTGTGAGAATCCCCAAAGCCACTGCCTGTCACTGAATTCAACAGTCTTTCCAAATTTGGTAGTCTGAAGGCTGGGGCTCTCATTAATGGTTTTTTATTTATTTTTTATTTTTTTTAAGCTGGATGTAAACATTTCAGTTTTCCTTAGTCCATAGCAGATGTCTCCTGACACATTCAGTAACTCACATAAAGGCTTTGCCAGTAACCCATAATTTGTAATTCAGAAACGACATCATCCTACTATTCCCAAAAATGTTCTCAGCTCAAGGGCATTTTGGGGTTCCAGAAGATGGCAGAAGGCTTCTTTTCCGTCAGCACTCAGCTGACTTCAATGCAGCTTCCCATGCAATTTGCGCCTTCTCCTTCGACACACGGTAACCACTCAATCCAAGAGCATTCAGTAATACATCCTTCTAAAGGCTTAAAAGGACATCCAGAGAACACAGAGCGGGGACAGCAGGACAGATCACTTTTATTTGTTCAGATTGTGTCATAGGTAAAAAACATAAGTGAATAGATCCACTGAAGAGAAAATCTTAACTATAGCCTTGACAGTCATATACATCAGGATACATCATGTATACTACAGGTAGTAGCCATCAGAGGTCCCGGAAGTAGCATGAAAAAGAGCAACGTCAAGGGTGGAAATTAAGCTGAGCTAAGGATACAGGGCCACATCCATACATTAAACAGCTGGGGGCAACTACACAGACCTAAGAGGACTAGAACCTGACAGGATCCACATCAAGGTCATAAAAAGAAAAGCCAGCACAAACAAGAAGGGGATACAAAAGAAGGAAAAAGAGTGCTCACCAGTCTCTGAAAACATAGGTTCACAAGGAAGGAACACCACAAAGGAAACATCACTAACATGAGAACCACCCTCACAGGCAGACAGCCCTTAAATGAAGACTAAGAGTCGAAGACCCCTTCTGGTCACGCAGGTGAATCACCTTCACCCGTGTTTCCAGGGCTGCCCAGATCTTTCTTTCAGGTGTTCATTCGGTGGTTCATGCTGTGACTCAGTAGTTCCCATACAATCTGCACGGCCCTGCAACATTTCTGACAGTGTCTGTGGTGGATTCTGAGTGAAGCAGTGCACATTATCTTGGAACAGCTCTCAGTTGGTATGGGTACGGGGTGTTTGCAACACCGAGGCAACTGTCTTGCCGTGGCCTAGGCTGATCTTCGGGGATCACAAAGGTGAACTTCTGCATGAGAATGGTGAAGAAGATGAAGAGCTCCATCCTGGCCAGCTGTTCTCCCAGGCAGGCACGTCGACCTGCAAGAAGGAATGTCAATGAGGGTGTACATTAAACCACATGAAATCACTCTGGGATCAGCAGCCTCTTTGTGCAGGCACAGGATAGAACAAAACACTTTTCAGAAGCTTCCTTGCTCAGGATGGAGAGAAGACAGAAGGTGAGACTGCTTAGTTAACTGTGTCAAAAAGGCTGAGGCACTCATAGCTATTTACTCAGATGGGGCATCATGTCCATCAGGTACAAGCTCACAGAATAACTGAGGTTGGAAGGGTCCCCTGCAGGTCTTACCACTGCTCAAATGCAGAGATAACAAAAAGGACGACCCTTGGATTTCCACTTCCCAGAAGGGAGATTACTGCTACTGCTGTGCACCTGACGTGCAGCTAGATCCTCCCCTTACATTTACCTGCAGAGAAAGGCAAGAAGGCCTCTGGTCTCACAAACTGCCCATCCTCATTCAGGAAATGTTCAGGATAAAACTCATTTGGCTTCTTCCAGACCGTCTCATCCTTCAGCACGGAAGTCAAGTTGGTGATGATTGTCGTCCCCTGCACTCGAAGAGGAAACAACTTACATGAGAACCGCACAGTTATCTTGGCATGACAGAGCAGTGCTGGTCCCTCTAGACAGTCTCTGCCACCTAGTGCGGTCATAGTTAGGTGCTTCAGAATAAGGTACCATGCCCTTCAACTTGATCTTACTGAAAACAGGGGTGAAGCTGTGGCACTTTTCCAGTGACTCATGCTGCCTGCCCTATGCTCACAAAGCATTTGGACTTCCACAGTTTGTTTTCTTACAAAGGCATGTAATGCCTCCATGCAAATGCCAATTTTAGGGTTACACAGTGCAAACAGCCTCTGCTTCTCAGATCCCCCAGGACACGTTTCATACCTGGAAAGAACAAACAGAATGATAGACTTCAAGGCCCAACATTACATGGAACATAGAAAATCACAAAGCTTATGTTTTAAACTTAGGGAAGTTACTGCAACGCTTACAAAAATCTCAGGCTTGTACTGCAGCCAACACAGATAAGCAAACCTTTGCACTGAGCTGCCACCATCATTGCTTCCCGCATAACCAGTATAGCCCAGAGCACAAGTGTGACCATCTGCATGGTCTTAGTCTTTCAGAATTCCTACTTCAGTGCTGATCACGACTGTGCTATAGGGCAGGAGGGACAAAGCTGCAGAGTTGTGTGTGGTCACTCCAGGCCTGGTCTGTGCCTGGAGCGATGCTGCTGCACAGGCTGTGTGGCCACACTCACCTTAGGAATGAAGAAACCTTCAAGCTCAGTGTCCCGGTATGTCCTGTGAGGTAGACCAGTGGGAGCGATGTCAGCACAGCGCTGTATTTCATGGATGACAGCATTGGTGTAGGGCATGTTCGCTTGATCTGCCATGGTGGGTGCTCGGTTTCTTCCAATCACCTTATCAATCTCTTTGTGCACTTTACCTAAAAGCAGCACAGCTTAAGAATCAGAGCTCCCTTTGATAATCAGAAGGGGCTGGTACAAGGTGTAGGAAAGCTGGCAGCATAAGTTCAGCTGGCACTGTGCAAGAGCAGGACAAGTGTTCATAGAAAAGATCAGAAACAAATGGGAATACACTTTTTCAGATGCTCAGAAAGATCTCTATAACTATTAATTGTGCACAGTGCTTTTAGTAAAATTATTTTCATTTGACGTGCTACCCAGTCTAACCTCAGTGCGACTGAAAGTGTATTTGGGCATGCAGCATTAGAGAATTAAAACAGCTTTGTGTCTGTTCCAAACAGAGGATAAAGGGCATGGTGGTAACTGAAAGTCCCCCAGCAGCCTTCAGTGAAAGGGAACCTGAACACGTCCTTCCAACTCCAGACTTTTCATCGGATTCCCCACCGCTCTCACTAAGCTGTGCCAGAAGAGCAGTGTATGGGGAAGCGTTTCTCCTGGTTTCTTCCCAAAGAACAATTTCCAATGCTGTTTCTTATTGCAAAAAGCCCCCAATATGGAGAGATGTTCAGTGTCCTTGTGGTGAAATGAGTGTTCCAAGGAACAAGCCAGAAGGACTCTACTTGTCCTCTCACTTACTCTGTATTTCTGGGTGCAAAATCATGAACAGGAGCGCCCATCGGAGGGTGGTGGAGGTGGTCTGAGAACCAGCTGCAAGCAAGTCTGAGGTCACCAGACTAAGGTTCCTTTTGTTGAAACCCTTCTCTTCAGCATCCTTACCCTGCAGAGAGCAAACAAAAGCGTGAGAGGAGCAAAGACACTCTCTTGAGTGACAAGTCTTTGTTTTAGAGAAGTACTGAAACGCAGTCTATCCATTTTTGCTGACCAGGAAGTTCATTGGCAGAGTAGAGCACAACACAAGCAGTGGTCTGAGTGTGATGTGCTCACATGATGCCATTACCATTGTACTCCTGTATGCTGAGAGTTGAAAGTCCCACCTCCCTTCATAGTAAACGCCTCAACTCAGCAGACCACTGCCACTTACTGCAACATCCTTCCCTAGAGGAGGTGGAGCACTGCCACACAGCCTGAACACCTCAGGAAACCCACAAGGCAGAGAGGACACTGCTCTGATGTGGCAAATTCAAATCAGCAGTAATTTGAGGGGGCAATCTATCTATTGCCCTGGTATTTTGTTACAATTGGGAAAGAAAATGACCAGGGTATCATTGCTGCCTATTACGTCTGCAGCACCAATTTCTGCGAAACTGGTCTCTCATCCAAACGTTCATTGAGCTCAGATTAGCTAGCATATGAGATCTGACAAGCTCTCTGCATGAGTTCATCTGCTTGTCTTTTCTAATCCCTCTTATACTTTTCTTTCCTATGGATTAGCATCTGCTAAGTTATTCTGCATATTTTGATGCTGCCTTACTATGGATAGCAATTAATGAGGCAGCTGTGACTCAACTCTGGCAAGGGAGCAGAAGGACTGGCCTGACCTAAGCTAGCACTGGCAGAGTCTTCTTTGGGGACCTTAGGCAAGTGTCTGAGAGACATGACAGGAGGGAATGTGGTCAGAGTCAGATCTGCCCCTTAATGCCTGCAAAGTGATGTAGGCTGAATGGAGAGCTTCCAGACAGTGAGAGGAAAAGAGGCTGGAAGATGGGGACAGGAACTGCAGATTATATGGTCTGAGGATAACGAAGGAGGGCAGGCACAGCATGAAGAACTGAACACCTCCTTTCTCAAGTATGAAGTGGAATGAAGAGGTAGGAAATTCATAACCCTTTTCATAGAACTTTATAAGTGAAACCAACTTCTATCAACAAGTTTAAGGAAGTAGAGGAATTGCGTCAGGACTCTGAGGTCCTGCTGCTCTCCCTACCTTTGCCATTTCCTTTAAAAATGCATCAGTGAAGTCTCGGACTTCAGCAGGGTTCCAGGTCTCCCTGTGCTTATCTATGAGTTTTTCTGTATAGTCCATGTATTCCTTTTGGCATGGAAAGACCTTCTGTGGCAGTCCAGGGATGCGCAACAAAATGGGCATCACATTAAGAAGCTGGCAAGCCAGAACCATGCAGAAAGAGACAAGATATTACGTGATGCAAAAAAGGAAAATAACAGAAACACGGTGCTCTCATGTAACAGAGGGCAGCTTCTTACAGAACACATATGCTTCTGTGTTACCTGAGGTAGGAATCCAATCTCTTCTTTTAAAGTGTTATCAAACAAAGTTAACAGCTTCTTAAACGTCTCATCACCATAGTCGAAACGCTCTCCATAGGTGATGGCGCAGATCAAATTGCAGACTGCATTATTTAAATGGAGATCTGGATCAAAAGGACGACCTAAAAATGGAAATGGATATAAAGCAAAGAGCCTATGCAACACTTTGCTGTGGTACTGCATCTTCCAGCAACCAGAATATGCGCATACTTCTTTAAGACATTCAGTAGAATATGCCCCCAAGGTGCTGAAAGTAGAACTACTTCATCGTAGAAAGAGATGATCGCATCTCCTAATATGGTTCAGTTGGTCATTGTTTGAAGAAGAAAGGTCGGAATTGAAAGGTCACATGACAGCACTTCTTTTTGTGTCAAATGATAGTCAATATGGTGTGAAAGCTGTCAGGTTCATTTTGTCATGTGGTAACATTCATATCATGGAATCGTAGAATGGTTTGGATTGGAAATGACCTCAAAGCCCACGGGGTCCCAACTTCTGCTGAGGGCAGGGCTGCTGCCCACCAGCTCAGGCTGCCCATGCCCCATCCATCTGCCCTTGAATGCCTTCAGGAAGGCAGCTTCTCAGGGCAGCCAGATCCAGCACCTCACCACTCTCTGAGTAAGGAATTTCCTCCTCTTCCCTCTTTCAGTTTAAAACTGTTCCCCCTTGGTGTATCCCTACCAAATCATGTAAAAGATCAATCTCCTTCCTGCTTTCAGGTTCCCCTCAAATACTGGTAGGCTGCAATGAGGTCACCATAACAGCCCTCTTTTCTCCGGGCTGAACAAGCCCAGTTCCCTCAGCCCGTCTCTGTAGCTGAGGAGCTCCAGCCCCCCGAGTATCCTCATGGCCTCCACTGGGCCCACTCCAACATCTCTATGTCTTTCTTGTGCGGGAAGCCCCAGCCCTGGATGCAGTACTCCAGATGGAGCTTCACCAGGACAGAGTAGAGGGAGATGACCACCTCCACCAATGGACCCACTGCATTGCACCCCATTACACCTAACTTCATATAGGCATTTGTTACCAGCACTAGAAATAATCACATTTTGCTTCTGCTTGTTTCTATTTATTTCCTGTTTCAAATTGTTTAGATTTAAAATAGCCCCAGTGTGTATGGTAGAAGTGGCTTTATAGCTCAACAGGGGCAGTAACCATTACTCCTATGGACTTGAAACACTGCATGCAAACAGGAGAGGCTGAATTAGTACTTATCACCCCGCATCACTCTACTGCCTTTATATGTTTGGTCATTTGGGTCTATTTTCAGAAAAAAAAAATCCCATCCTGATGCATGTGACAAACCTTCTTTGGAACTGATTTCAGAGCACAGAAATCGTGCTTCCTCAGCCACTTGCTCCTCCAAGGACTTCTTTCCCATTCCAAAGTTCCTCAAAGTAGTGAGCGTGAATTTCCTTAGCTCCTTCCAGGCATGTCCGTATCTTGCAAAAATAATCCCTGGAAGTAAGGTGAGCAAGACATGTCAGCAGCTCTGATGTGTACCCCAAGCAGGGTATGCTAGAGAAGAGCAGGTGTGAGTTTGGAGGGACAGATCTGTGGGAACAGACAGAAAAGGGTATGATTGCATATGTCTTGTTCCTACAGGCATTCTAAAAGCTTAGCACTGCACCTTCTAATGCAGGTACGTGCCTAGCAAAGGTGGAGCGGGAATTCAAGGAGAGCAAAGAAGGAAACATTCCTCCAAATTATTCAGCATTGTGTCCTCAGCTTGCACGAACTGTGTAGCAGCTTGTGCACAGGATCTGGGCTGGATGCTTTCTTGTGTCTTCTTGGAGGAAAGCTGTTGTCTTTTTGTAGTGACAAGGACAAGCTCGTAGGGTGGCACTGGGCACTGGGCAGAGGGAGATACCAGCTCTCACCCTGGCAAGCAAGCTGTGCCACTGATCATGTCCTTACACTGCTGAAGAGGTGTGTGCTCATTCCTGGAGCTGTACTACAGCCACTTACTAGAGTTGGCAGAGAAGTGGAGAACCCTTTTCATCACGTCTGATTTTCTGTGACCTCAGAAGAGTGGCAGATGTACAAGGATAATGACTAGGAGGACATGAGAAGAAGGCTTTGCACTGGAAAAATCTGCTACTCTTCATCTGCCCAGTCCTCCCTGTGCCACTGCCTGCAGGAAATGTACATCTGCAAAGGACTTGCCTTCAGATTTTTTTCCGTAACCCAGATGTTCGTAGATGTGGAAGTATGGCCGGTCAGCAAAGTCCTCCGATTTGTTGACCAGGGCTTCCTTCACAGTTTTGTACCCATTCAGCACCACCACGTTGGTCCAGCAGTCCTGGAGACTGAAGATGTTTCCAAACTTCTTGCGAAACTGCCAAGATAAAAGAATCATGGCCCTGAAAACGATCTGACACGCAATAGTGCAGGAGTGTAACACCAAAATAACATCCCTGTATCCTTTGTCAGGGCCTGACTGCTCAGTGGTTTGTGCTGTTTTCTTGGGACACCTTCCAGCTGACCTTTGATGGTTGTTGGTCTCTGCAGTGCAACACTCAGAGCAGTGTCAGCCACGATCTGAAGCAGGGAGCAATGCATCACAACTGTCCAGATTTAATGTACAACTATGCTGACAAAACTTGTCTAGAGCATAGTGTGGGTATTTTGGATTTTGTCTGACAACACAAGGTCAAGAATTCGATGATTTTCAAAGACTGCACACTCAACCTCTTATTTCTCGATATTTACAGTTTCATTTGAAAACCAAGGACATTTTTAAGATGGTTTTAATTTCTGCTAGAGTGAAATACTGACGATAAGGGGTATGCAGTTTCTTTTTCTACCCAAAGCCTAATTCTCAGAAGCATGCTTGGAAAAGGTAGCTCCACACTGGAGATCCAGGTCAGCTTTTTCTCCAAGGAGAACATACTCTCCCAGAAAGACTGGTAACTGGCACACATCCTACATCTCTGGTGATCTGTAAAAGGCATGTTGCAGACAACAGGGAGATGGCACAGGTGGGTTCATTATCTATACGTTCTTTCTCTTTGTTGTCTTCTTTCTTTCTCTTCCTTCCTTTCTTCATTTTGTTGTTTTTTCTCTCACTTTCTTTCTGACTATTTTTTCTATTTTTTATTCCTTGCCTTGCCTTGCTTTTCTGCTTGCTTTGCCATTCTCCTTGCCTTGCCATTCCCTTCCCTTCCCCTTCCCCCCCTCATTTTTACTTCTCCGCTCCCTTCCTTCCCCTTCCCCCATTTCCTCCTGTCTCCCCCTTGCCCCCTGCCCCTTTTTTCTTTCCCCTTTCTACGTCTCTTCATCTTTTTTTTTTCTTCTTTTTTTTCAGCAGAATTTGAAGGGGGATTGGTAATTTACTGGCACTAGAAATACATCATTAAAAGCAATTAGTGGTCAAGCGAGCAGTAATCAGTGCAGTGAGAATGACCCTGATGTGATATGATTTTAAAATCTTTTGGACTCTATGCTGGCAAACATTACAAATGCTATATTTCGTTTCTCCGTTTGGCAGGTTTTGGACAGACAGCTGAACAGTTTTGTCTTAGAGAAAGAGCCCTTAGATTTTGCACACTCATGTAACATTCCATGGCTGATCTGATTCAAGCCGTGCAGCGCTTTTCCATTGAGAAGAGATAGTGCCTGACTTTGAATAGGAATGCTATTCTGGGCATGTTGGGCACTGCTGTTGGGGCAAATCCCGCAAGCTGATGTCTTTATCTGAAACTGCAGCATGGCTGTAGGCGCGCTTGGTAGCTCACAGAGCAGTCTGCCATTCCTGTAACACCTCCCCACCCGCAGACTCCCTGCATGTTGGCAGGGTGCAACACTCACCTTCTCGAAGGAGAGATGCGGGTTGCTGTAGTTAACGAATGGCATGGTCCCGACAAACGGCAGTGACACCGGGCCTGGGGGGTAACGGCTCCACTTCTTCCTGCGCTTCATGAAGTCAACAAGTATGGTAAAGACAGTAAGAAAGACTCCCAGGACAGAGATGTTGCTCCATGATGACAGCCACAGGAGCAGTGTCATTTTGTAGTCTGTCCACTCCTTGCTCTTGCTCTTTTAACCCAGCACTATTTCTGTCCTTCACTTCTGCCTCCTTCTCCTTTCTCCCACCCCCCTCCCCAGGCAGCTGCTTTCTTCCTCTTGCTTTCTCCTCCTTCCTCACACCCTCTTCTTCTGCCTCCCTGCTCCCCTCTCTGTGCCGCTGCTGACTTTTAAACATGGAATTTGGCTTGGACCCAGAACTCCTCCTCCGTTCAGCTCAGCGTTGGGGGAGTGGTGATGAGGGCCTTCCCTTTTCCTCCTCCACCTGTTGCCAAACCGGGAGGTCAGAGGTCTCCTTGTCCCCACCACTGCAGCAGCACAGGCAGTGGTGGCATCTGTGGGGTAGGGCCGGGTGCTGTCCAGGTGCTTGCCTGCTCTGTCCCACAGCCAAGGTGGCATTGCAGTGCACAGAGCATCCCAATACTGCTGCATACGCATGGGCACTTGTGAAAGAGTTTGTGTATGTTGCCATATTGTTCATACAGACAACTCAGGGGAGACGCAGCTCCCAAGCACAGGCTGTTCAGGTTTCTGCTTGCAGGGCTGAGAATTTGTTCCACTGGAATTTTTGAAAGCTTCGGTTAGGGGTTAGGTCAGGCTTTTCCTCACAGAAGTAACTTGAACTTAGTGAAGTTACAGAAACTTTGTGTGTATGTTACCATTCTATAGGCGGAGGTCCTGCAATAGAGTGGCTTGGGTTGGAAGGGACCTTAAGGATCATCTGGTTCCAAATCCCAGCTGTGGGGATTTAAAAAAAGAAATGCTTTTTGAACTTGCCAAGTGAAGCATCTAGAAGTAATGTAATGCAAGGACTGCCAGGATTAGTGTTGGCTGCACAATGTTCAGTACACTTTCTTGTCCACACACACCTTCAGAACATTGCTAATTGCAGACTCACACTGCTTCTCCTTCTTGAAAGACCTTCCCTGTGTTCATAGGATAGATGGTGATCAATTGCTAATCCTGTTTTATAGTATCTGGATTCAAAACCTGGTTTGCTGCCTGCTGCTCACACTCTGCTTTTGTTGGTCTTTTCCTCACATGTTATCAGTGTCTGTATGGAGCTGCAATCTTCTGTGCTCAGAGCATTCCTCTGAGGCTTCACCAAAGGACAAAATGGAACCTAATTGAAAATGTCCATTTCAAGTGCTGGGACCTAAGAAAAAAAGCCTAGAAGAGGGGTCAGAGGTCTCCAAACTGCCCTGAACTGCCTCACATCCCATACCCAGCTCCTGGCTGGAGCTGTGGGGCATCTCCTGCAGATCTTCCTGCAGGATCATGGGTTTGGCACCCAGGACATGATGGTGAAGAACTTAGCCCAGAACAGTGAGACCTTTACCAAAATGGACGACGAACCTCAGAACCAAACACTATGCTGTATATTCAATACAGTATTTATCTGTTTTGCTCTTTTAACCCAAGTATGCACTTTGATGCCAATTTATAGATATCTGTTGTAATGCTTATCCCGTGACACTGACAGGTAATTTTCTTTATATATGGGCATGCATACAGGGCAGTAAAACCTCATGAGCAGTGACAAGTTCAGACATGATCTTGCCCAGAAACATGTGGTTAAAGCCCAAACAGACACAGACACTCCCTTGGTTCCTCCTTGAGCCCCAGGCAGGCTTTGGGTAGAATCCAACAGGAGGATGACCACGGATGTTTCTGGCCGTGCAACAGTGTGAAATCTGGACCCCGTTGTAGCAAATTTGGAGACTTCACCTATGAGTGGGCACAGAGTGTAGGACCTCCCAGCTGCTGGGAAAGCCCACAACTGCAGCTCCCCAGTGACTGTGGACTGGATGATGGTAATGCAATTGGGCAATTGGTGATATATCTTTCATAATCACTATAGATAATCTTGTGTAGTATGGTGAGGAGCATTACCCTGTTTGCTTAATTTGTGCTGTACTATTTCCCTTATTATTTTATTGCTTTAAATGTAATTAAAGAGAAACTCACTTCCTTAACTTCGTGTCTGTGTCCTTTGTGCTGACCGTGTCTGCTGCCAGAAGAAACAGGCACAGATTAGAGCCTTTTGATGAAAACTGCACCTTGTGTAGTTATCCAGCATCATGTGCTTATTCCGTCAGTGACAATCCCAGCTCCTGACCAGCTGCCAGCAGTCAGGAGCTTCAATGCTGGTGCCACCAGGTTGCACAATAGGAATATTTCCTTCAGCTCTCAGAAATGGTTCATTAAAATCCCAGGGTCTGCTTTCCCCCCAGCACCATGAGGTGGATCTAAACCTCAGCAATGTACCGTTCTGGAGCAACAAAGCCTCATGTAAGAGCCCAGTGAGAAGGGAACCAAACCAGCCATTCCGCCTGGCCACTTCCCAGGCTACCGCAGAGTTGAGGCTGAGGAGAACCAACAAACTCCTGTGCTCTCCCACCAGAGGTCCATCACTCTTTTGGATCCTCCTACCACCTCCTCTCTCCAGCCCAAACGGTGTCTTCACACAAGCAGGTTCCATGTGCTGGACAGGTCAAGGGGTAGCAAAGGAGGGTGGCTATGCACTTGTTCCCCATTGCCAGCCTCCAGCAGTCAGTGATCAGCACCACCTGTGCCCTGCAGACAGCTCTGGGGAATTTGAGCTGAAAAGCTGAGATCTCTGTCAAGCCCGTGCAGACTGGGTTTTCAAGTGAATTTCAAGATTATTTTTTTCCACTGGAACTTTTGAAAGCTTTGGTTAAGTCACACCTTTCCCTAAAGAAAGCATTTAATTCCCAGAATTAACCAAATAAAATCAGCTAATAAAATATTCTAGGAATAACAATCTTTGTTCATCTCCAAATATCAGTCACTGCAAAGACCCTGAGCACAGCTCTGTTCTCCTGGTGTCACTGCTATTAGAGGTCAAAAAAGTTCTCCTTTATGACAGTTAGCTCTGGCTGAAAAGAAGCACTGAACCCATCACTGTTTGATCTGCGATCTCACCGTGATCAGAGAAAAGCCCCTAATGGAGCAGTTCCTGCAACTGTGTTGGAGAGCTCGCATATTGATGTACCAGCAAAGACTCTGCAGCGAACTCTAGTATGCAGCCAGGGCCTCAAAGTGCCTGTTCCCCTAAGAGTATCCTATACAGTCTGTACAGCATGACCAGGGAAACTCCAGCATGTCCTTTTGGAAAGCAACTTGACTTAGCATTATCTCAGGCATGTGGAAACAAACATGGACAGCTGGGGAAACAAACAAGAGGAATTACACAACTGCACAGTTCTGATATCTTTTGGATTAGGGTTGTGGTGGAATAATTCACGTGAATGAGAGCTGCCACAGATGGATAAAGGTCTTTTGGGAAGAACAGGCTGCATGGGATGAGCAGAGTTTGTGCTTCATGCACAGGGTGCAGAGAACTTTACTCTGGGACAGGACCTGGTCAATGACAGAAAGTCAGTGGTGCCACTTCACACCAGCACCGGGCTGAGGAGTTACAGGTGTGCTCCAGCACGAAGGACTCCATGGTGTGGCACAAGCCAGATGTGTGCTGGAATGTGCTGAAGACAATTTCTTGTCACAAGTGGCTGATGAGTCAATTGGGGAAGATGTTCTGCTGGGTTTGTTGCTTACAAACAAGGAAGATCTGGTGCAGGATACAGTCATTGTACATTTACCTGCAGCAGTCGTGACCCTGTGGAATTTAAAATCCTGCAAGAAGTCAGCAGATCAAATATCATTAGAGCCCCTGCATTCAGGAGAGTGGATTTCACCTTATTTAGGGATTTGGCAGGCATGACCCCAAAGGGGCTGGAGAGCAGAAGGGCCCAGGAGAGCTGCTTGTTATTCAAGGACAACCTCCTCAAAGCATGAGTGCAGTGGATGTTGTTAATTACCTTGACTTTGGCCATGGGTGTCCAACCTTTTGTCTTGCCTAGGTTGCATCTTATGAACAGAAGTTGTCTTGTGCTGCATATATGTAGGTATCTCCAAAAGTAATGCCTCCTATTTTTATTGCCATGGAAACAACACCAGATACTAAGAGCAAATAACACAATTCGATAGAGCAACCTACTCACCACCGTTAGCTGCGCATTTTCACCAGGGATGAACAAGAGCCTGCATGTCACACTCATAACAATCTGCACCAGAGAAGATGACCCACTGTCACCATGGATGAAACACACCATCCACTGCCTCTCTGTGCTCACATTCAATGTTTGGTCTCCGTGAACATTCAGCTTCTCATACTCTTCCTATACTTGATCCTTGGTTCAGAATGCGTGTACTGACAAAAAGCGGTGACAGGAATACAGTGTGATTGTGAAGTGAGGGATATTTTTCTCTGCTAAAATAGGGATCATCAAAGTCTGGTAAAGAGAAGTGATCAGATTTTAGAGTTGAATATCTGATTGCCACTCACTTTTGAAAGTGTGCATGTCGTAGAATTGTAGAATCCTCTGATTTGGAATGTATTTACATCAACTGAAAATGATCTTGCAAATGTAAACTGATTTTTTTATTTTTATTATTTTTGCAGTCTTGCATGCTGGGTTCAGTTGATGTGCCTAAAAAACAGGATGCCATCAGAGAGACCGAGACTGAGCAATGGGAGCATGCCCAGGGTTACTGTGCAGGGAAGTGCCGCCATCTTCAAATGTCATGGAGGGAGTGGGCTGCATTGTGAATTGTGCTGGGACGCATGCGGCCCACTTGCTGTGGGTTGGACATGCCTGAGTTTTGCAAAGCCTTTGATGCCATATCCTACAGTCTCCATGTAGCTGAATCAGTGTGATAGATACTGTCAAGGTAGATGATAAGGTGGGTGGAAGACTATTTGGTCTATAGAGTTCAAAGAGCTGGGATCACCGATACAGAGATACAGAGTCCAGCTGATGGCTAATGACGTCTCTTAGATATCCATGCTAGTGATGTTAAAGTCTAACATATTTATTCAAGACCTGGATGACTGGACAAAGGGCACTGGGCATGTACAGACTGGTCAAGCTGATGAGAAGTGTGTTTGCAGAGAAAGCTGAGCATTTGTTGGCTTCCAAGTACCCATCACATATTGAACAGCTCTACTTCAAGGTCTTAGAGGAGCTGTGAGTCAGTGGACTGATGGGGGCAAGAGAAACCTGGGTGCTGAAAGCAATTGAGAGGCTTCTCTTATAATATCTTTTGTGACCCATGCACATGGATGACAAGTGAAGAGATGAAAAATGTGGTATGAAGTACTTGAACAGATGTTTCCAGTTCATCTACCTCATAGAACGATGGCACTTTTCAGATCATCAGGTTTCGATTCATTTTTAGTCCCGACTTTCCAAATGTTCATCTGTGTTCTTTTTTTTTTTTTTACTCATCTTGTCTAGAGATTGAAGCTGTTGGACTACCATCACTCAACTCTTGGCTGCCAGGAGGATGATTGATGAGGATTCAGGAAGTAGATCTACTCTTCATACAGGATCACGGGTTTGGCACCCAGGACATGATGGTGAAGAACTTCGGCCGGAACAGTAGGCCCTGGACCAAAATGGATGACGAACCTCAGAAACAAACGCTAGGATGCACATTCAATGCAGTATTTATCTATTTTACTCTTTTAACCAGAGTATGTACTTTGATGCCAACTTATAGATATCTGTTGTAATGCTTATCCCATGATTCAAAATGATAGGGTATGTTTAAAAGACAGTAAAACCTCATGAGCAGTGACAAGATCTGACATGTGATCCTGCTCAGAAACATGTGGTTAAAGCCCAAACAGACAGAGACACTCCCTTGGTTCCTCCTTGAGCCCCAGGCAGGCTTTGAGTATAATCCAACAGGAGGATGATCATGGATGTTTCAGGCTGTACAACAGTGTGAAATCTGGACCCCGCTGTAGCAAATTTGGAGACTTCACCTATGAGTGGGCTCAGAATGTAGGACCTCCGAGCTGCTGGGAAAGCCCACAACTGCAGCTCCCCAGTGACTGTGGACTGGATGGTGGTGTAGAACTGTTTTAGGATCGAGGTACATGTCCACCTTCCACGTCCTCTCTCCAGCCCAAACTGTGTCTTTGCACAAGCAGTTTCCATGTGCTGGATGGGGCAAGGAGAGAGCGGAGGAGGGTGGCTATGCACTTGTCCCCCATTGCCAGCCTCCAACAGTCAGTGATCAGCACCACCTGTGCCCTGCAGACAGCTCTGGGGAATTTGAGCTGAAAAGCTGAGATCTCTGTCAAGCCCATGCAGACTGGATTTCAAGTCCTTGTAACGCGGCCAAGCTTGAGCTCAGTTTTAGGGAGCGGGTGCAATGTGTCTTCCTAACAGAAAGCTGCCTCCTGCCAGGATCCAAGTGCAACACTTCAAAGCGTTAATCCAAGTAAGGAAAATGGTGCCAGAAAATTTTTCTAAGGAGTTACATGAAGGTCAGATAAACAGTGGATTCCTAAGGATGGTTTCAGCCCTTTGAAATGGATTAACAACTTTTGGCTGTGCGTTCCCAAGCAAATTGAGCCCAAGGCACAACCTCTGCTCTGGAAGTTTTAGTCTCACTCGCTTCACTGTGGCATTCTTGGAGTTCAGACAGCACTTTGTACATGGGAAGTATTTGTACAGCCTGAAGGTGGGCCGTGCAAACAGCGTGTTCATAACAAAGCAGGCAGCAGAGCTGAAATAGCCAGGTCTGTCATAGTTACTGTTACGATGACTTACTGCCATGGCAGCCTTCCCACGCTGCACAGAAATCTCTTCTTCAGGCTCTCGCTTGAATTCCCCATGGCTTTTCCCTGTACCCATCCCAGCAGTTCTCCTGCAACCAAAGCAAGGCCTGGCTGTGCTCTGCTTCTGCCGCTCGTGCTCAGGGAAGGAATGGCAGACTCTCTGGCCCCACTGCTGTGGCTCTGTCACAGCTGCTGGTTTGGGTTTCTTGCTCTTTAAGCTTCCCAAGAGCAGTGAAAATACTGCACTTCTTTTCATTTTTGGATTAGTGCTGATACCGTGTGTTTTTTCTCAGCTGTACAGGAGCAACCAGGGGAATTTTGGACAGAGTTGCTGGCTAAAATCCCATTATTAATTTTCTTGTGAGCAAAGCATTTATATTCATATGGGGAAACTCATCCTGCTTTCCTGAAGTGTGAGAACAGTGGGACACCTTTGAAAATAATGTGGTGATTAAATATGGGTTTGGCAGCTGAAGAGTTGGAAGAATTGTGATTTAGTTTCAGCATCGATTTGACCTGTGACTTGGAGGCAAGCAAGCAGCACGCTGGCATCTTGGTTTCCCCTCTTGTGAAATGTATTTGGTGAGGCTGTTGGCCCCATGGTGATAGAGAAACTGCAAACTGGGTGCAAAGTACAGTCACAAGCACTGATACCACCTGACTGCACAGGAAAGAGGCAGTTTGTCCATCAGCTCAGAGCAGGGGGTAGAAAAGTTGGATGTTAATGCAAAGAACCCGTTGTTTCAGAAGACATTTGATCTGATCTCTTCCTTTTGGCACAGGAAGCCTTTTAGGGGCAGTGCTGCTGTTCCCAGGTGTTGGGGATGCTCAGCTTGCTAACAATTAAGCCCCCACATCAGTGGTTATGAATCCAAACTGATTCCAAACATGCTTTGCTTCCCAGGAAAGCTGTCAGTGCTGCACCAGGAAAAAGAACTGCCAGAGGCATTACTTCCTGACCATGCTTATTGCTGTAGAGCTCTGAGCCTTAAGAAAGGTACAACCGATGATCTCATTCTTGTCACCCTTCTGCAGGCTTGGTGAACAAGAGACTCCAACTCTGAAAATATTCTGGGAAAGCATTGCAGTGCCTATTCCATCACTGCATGGAGATTCATGGGTGGGAATGAATGACTGGACTGAAAAAAGCAAACAAACCAGCAACTGCTGGGGAAACGCAAGGGAAGAAGGACGTAACAGAAAAGACCACACACTCATTCTGTTGCCTGCAAAGGCACAGGTATCTGCACAGCAGGCTGAGCTGACAAGGAAGCTGTGGCCAGTGCTTGTGGGCTGCACACAGAGAGCTGCTCTGATGAGCTCCTTGGATCTGCCCTTTGTTAGCTGCCCATTAAATAAGCAGAAGATGATCTGAAGAATTGGCATCAATTCTGCAATCATCCCATAAATAACGTAGCACTTCAACAGTGAAAATGAGGTGTGAGTTTTTCCCAACTCTTTTTGCTGAAATGATTATGAACACACTGCAAATTAAAATACACAGACATGCCTTTTTGGTGGTCCATAACACACGGAATCATTTCAAAGAGCACCGAGCGCTCAGCCTTACAGTACAGAGTGTGTTATTCTGTTATTTCCATTACTAACACAGTGTCAGGCTCTTGATAGTGATTTCTTCGTGTTTTTATCTGCACTTTTTATGTCAGGAAAAACAATGGCTTCAACGCAAGCAAGTGTTTAGGAGTATTTATCAGTGCACCAAAAAAACAAGATTATTGCGTTTCACAACCACAGCAAAACAGGTTGTTTGCGTTTGATGTCCCCTGTGATGATGTTTATCACCCATGTTGGTGCTTCTGTCTGCTGTGGTGCTGGGAGACTGTCCCATGGGAAGCACGGGCAGCAGCTGCTCCATATGAACCAATGGCAGTGCTTAAAGATGAGAACGTGTGCAGATGCACTGCCTCTGGCTATGAGCTTTTTGGTTCTTCTGTACACCAGTAGGCCAGGTGTACGTGCTTTCCTTCATTTGATGTGATTCCTTGTGTATAGGATTTCAGTTTGGGTGTTATTTCTTTATATCCTTCCATTTATGGTCACGTGTGCAGCTAAAAACAAGCTTGCAAAGATCTTGGTGGCTCGTTAGAAGCTATTTGTTTTGCAGACTCCCACCTTGCCTAGTTGGTGGGAAGGAGTATGGCAGCAGATGAGTGTATCTGCATGTATCTGAAGAGTAACGTCTTTTTGCTCTGGTTGCAGAACTATAATCAGAAGAACAAAAGGGAAGAAACCATTGACAGAGATAGTGCCAGCATCTGCCATCTGTGTTTCGTCCTTCCTCAAGGGGACAGGGGGGCATGACATCCCCTTTGCCAGTGAATGTCCTGCACTTGTATGTATGAGAAAAATCTATAGATCAGGGTTGAAATCAAGTGCTTCATAAGCTCTGCGTCCTTGCACACATACATACACACTCCAACCCCATGAAGAACTGCTTGGGATTCTTTATATTGGCCAATATAAGAAAAAATTAAAGAACAAGATATTTGACTTTTTTTGTGTGTGTTTTTATAGATTTTTGGCCTAGTACTTCTGTCTTATCCTTTCTACCTCCACAAGTCTGTTTCAGCAAGGAGGCTCTCTTCAAATTTATTTCCTCTTAGGAGTCCTTTCTGTAATTCAGCTCTAGTTTACAGTCCATAACAGGAATCCTAAGGGAAGTGAGAACCACAAAGCATAGCTTTGTTAAAAGAACAGTGCATACTGATATTAGCACTGCTGCTGAAACAACGAGCAACCTCGTGCTATGTAGGTACCTCTGATAAACCGCATTATTGAATTCAGTACAGCATTATCAGTGCAGTTAACAGTTTTGAGTAGTTTTTTTAATGTAAAAGGTTAAGAACACAAACAGCAAACTAAGCTAATGTGTTTTAGCATTTAACATATGGAAGGTGAAACTGAATGCTCTGGCTCCAAGTACTTTGTAATGTCAAGATAGTTCATTACTTCTGTATTAGCTCTAGTATGTTTGTTTTCTTAATTATCTGTAAAGTTCAACCCCCTCTTCTTAAAGTGTTTACTATTGCTATTAAATCATCACACAATAGACTTAAAGTCTTCTCTGCTCCTAGTATCTTCAGTCACATCAGACCAGTTGCATACCAGCTGTTCTTTCAAATACCTTGAAAGTTCACAGTCAAGTGATATTTCATTTTTAAAGTCAGCACACATTATTTGCAGTGTTTTTTTGTGAACTATCTAATTCAGACAGTGACGGAAGGGAGGGGCCTGTTATCTGAGTAACCCCAACAGCTGTGGCTGAAGGCAGCTGGCATGGTATTGAGACATTCAGTATCCAAGGTTCCCTCCCTTCCCCTGGACTCAGTTCATAGATCTTGGAAGCCAAATGTGCCTGTTTTCCATAGTGCCAATCTCTTCATTGCTGCGTTTTACTGCTGTCTCTTCTGCCCCTTCCTGACTGTATTACTTCAGCCCTACACTAAGAAACACGTCATCCCAAAAGCTGCTGCATACATATATGTCTCTGGGAAGGGCTGCTCAACATGTGGGGACGACAGTCCCATTATTTAGGTGATGATAAAAAAGACGCTTGTGAAAACTACAAGGATTCATCATTGATCACATGTGGGAAAGCTCCAGCACTGATTTAGCTGCTGGAAATGCATTCTGACTGGTGAAAAAATGAGTTCCCCTTACCCTTCACATAATCAAACCAAAAATTCCTGACTGAAGCATTGTGATGTTGGTAAGACACAGCCTCCTGCTAGGTATTGGATGGTGTTATGGAGCCTCTCTGTTCCAGACAGCAGTACTAAAAAATGCTGCCCCATGTAACTTAATTTTACAGTGGGGAAATGGACTCTGATGATCGTTTTACCAGAGGGCTTTACTGCCTATTGGATTTCAAGCCATTTACTGCGAGGAAGTAAACAGAAAATCGTATCAAACACAAGGTCAACAAAGTCACAGCATAAATTAGAGCAGGTCTCAAGCACAATACTTTGGCAGCTACAATGTCTTTGTGAAGACCCACTCTGGTCTGCACTCTTCCAAGGAGCTGCTGCCTCCACACAGGGCTGCAGGCTGAGCTCCATAACCGGGCTGCTATGGTTATTCAGATCCTCCAGGACAAACTCCACTTGCTTGAAATACTCCTAGAAACCAGGAATCAGCATTTCATAGACATCATAATGGCTTGCACACACACCGGATTTGGATTGAGTCATTAGGCTCCTAGCCTGCTATACAATCTATACAGATTTCTGCATTACATAGAACTTTATTTGTAATACGAGACAGGAAGATAGAGGGTCTGCTTCATGGATCATGGCCTTCATAGAATTTGGAGAGAAAGTCTTTAGGTCGTGGGGTTTCGGTCTCATGAAAATACCTCATGACGTGAGTCCTCTGCTTCCATACATTTATGGTTTCTTGGAGATCCATTTTCCCCTGCGCAGAGACAAAAGACAAAAGTCTTGGGTGCAGCTCAATTCCAACCATACAGCACTACAGAACTTAGTGAAATGTGCTTAGTAAAACCCTTTTTAAATAGCTGCATCCACAATTATGTTCTCCTGTGATTTTTCTGAGTGCCTGTAGGTTTCACCCACTCTATTATCCTGGACTGTGTCTGCAGACATTTCTGATCATTACAAGACAGGGTAGCTGCCTCAAAAAGCAGGCAGTCCAGCAGCCGGGCACAGCAATTCTCGGAGGAAAGGTTCCCCACGCATTACAACAGCAAAGATCCACCACTGCCACGGAGGCTTCTTTCAACTCATGCTTGGTGCCTGCTCAGCCTTCTGCAGCAGGCAGGCTGCAGGCCTAGGGCACAGCGGGTGCATTACTGAGCCACTGCTGCCCAGAGCCCAAAGGCCGCCTCCTCCCCAGGCGGCACTGGCCGTACCTTAATAACCAGCATGTCGATGACCCGCGGGTCCGTCACGTGGGCGTTCTTCATGAACATCTCCCGCACCTTGCTCCGGCCCTGCTTCGCCGTGATGTCCAGCTGGTACAGGTGCACTGGGGAAACAGAGCACACCTCCTGACAGCTGCAACCGCGCACCGAGCGCTCCTCAGCCGCCAAGGGCCGCGGGGCGGCCGTCACGACCTTGAGCTCGTGCCCCCTCCTACGCACGCGCGGCCGGCCCCGGCCCTCACCCGTGTTGGGCACCTCGCGGTACCAGGCGCGGTACAGCTCCCTGACGCGGCGCTTGGCCTCGCCCAGGTCCCGGCTGAAGATGGGCTTCACGGCCCCGGCGCCTCGGCCCGCCACCGCCATCCCGCCGCAGCCACCCCGTCCCGCAGCGCGGGTCGCCACCCGCCCGCCCGCCCGCCCGCCGCCTCGGCAACGCGTTCGCCTTCCTATTGGCCTGCCGCGCTGCCACTCCGCCCTGCCCGGCCTGACTGGCGGAGAGGCGACCAATCGGCGCGGGAAGTGCAGTAACCGGAAAAGGAGTGGGCGGAGCCTTAGTTTCGCCTCTCGGCGGCAGTAGCTCCTCCTGGCGGTTGGTCGCGGCGGGGTGGGGTGGCTCTCGTGGGCCGGGGCGCGGCCTTCAGAGGGTGGCGGCGGCGTGATAGCTTGAGCAAACCGGAAACTTTAGGAAGAAACTCGGGGATCATAAAATTGCAGGTACTGCTGAAGAGAGCTGCTGTTTGCAACTCAGTACAAGGGTGGTCCCATGAAAATAAGGACAACACAATGTTATGTAGGGTGGTTGTTTACAGCACAGTGGAGGGTCCAGAGAAGATAAGTAGAACTGCTGTTTGCAACTCAGTGGGGGAGTCTGTGAAGGTAAGGAGGCAGATTTGCTGGCGACATAATGTTATCTCCTTAACATCTGCAAATTTACTTCTCGCTTTAATCCTATGACCACTGGAGATGTCACTCACTTTGGAATTTCTCTCCATATCCTTGGAATGTGATGAATATTAATGTGTTATGCCATTAAATGTGTAGTCACTTCTCTCTTCAGTGTGCATGTTTGGTGGAGAGATCCCCCATGCATCCAGCACTGAAAGGGAATACCTGCTTGACATATTTCATTGGTGTGTCAAGTTACTATGTCGGATTTCTCGGCATCAGCAGTACACAGTGAACAGGAAGCAATGCAGGGAATATTATGTTTATTGCACGGTCAGGAGCACTACTTTGAAACCATGTTCAGTCCTGCCAGGAAACGTCACCTTGTAAGGTGCTGAACCTTTGTGTTTCAATACACAGGACTTGAGGACTCTTTCAGTAGCCATTTATTCAACGAGTGCCTGCAGTACAGCAGCAGTGGCTGATAGAGTATATATGTACGTGCAAATTTGACCACCACCAATACCTTGTTATGGCTGTGTGACTCAAGATCATGGACAGAAATTAAGCTGAGCTAAGGATACTGGGCCACATCATTAATATAAACAACTGGGAGCAAGTGCACTGACTTAGCAGGTCTACAACCTGGCATGATTTGCGCAGCCCTACAACATTTCTGACAGTGTTTGTGGTGATTTCCGAGTGAAGGGGAGCACATCATCTTGGAACAGCTCTCAGCTGGTATGGGTATGGTTTGTTTGTAAAAGAAAAGTGACTGTCCTGTCGTGGCCTGGGCTGATCTTCGGGGATCACAAAGGTGAACTTCTGCATGAGAGTAGTGAAGAAGATGAAGAGCTCCATCCTGGCCAGCTGTTCTCCCAGGCAGGCACGTCGACCTGCAAGAAGGAATGTCAATGAGGGTGTACATTAAACCATACAGAAATCACTCTGGGATCAGCAGCCTCTTTGTGCAGGCACAGGATAGAACAAAACTTTTCAGAAGCTTCCTTGCTCAGGATGGAGAGAAAACAGAAGGTGAGACTGCTTAGTTAACTGTGTCAAAAAGGCTGAGGCACGCATAGCTATTTAGTCAGATGGGGCATCATGTCCATCAGGTACAAGCTCACAGAATAACTGAGGTTGGAAGGGTCCCCTGCAGGTCTTACCACTGCTCAAATGCAGTGATAAGGAAAAGGACGACCCTTGGATTTCCACTTCCCAGAAGGGAGATTACTGCTACTGCTGTGCACCTGACGTGCAGCTAGATCCTCCCCTTACATTTACCTGCAGAGAAAGGCAAGAAGGCCTCTGGTCTCACAAACTGCCCATCCTCATTCAGGAAATGTTCAGGATAAAACTCATTTGGCTTCTTCCAGACCGTCTCATCCTTCAGCACGGAAGTCAAGTTGGTGATGATTGTCGTCCCCTGCACTCGAAGAGGAAACAACTTACATGAGAACCGCACAGTTATCTTGGCATGACAGAGCACTGCTGGTCCCTCTAGACAGTCACTGCCACCTAGTGCGGTCATAGTTAGGTGCTTCAGAATAAGGCACCGTGCCCTTCAACTTGATCTTACTGAAAACAGGGGTGAAGCAGTGGCACTTTTCCAGTGACTCGTGCTGCCTGCCCTATGCTCACAAAGCATTTGGACTTCCACAGTTTGTTTTCTTACAAAGGCATGTAATGCCTCCATGCAAATGCCAATTTTAGGGTTACACAGTGCAAACAGCCTCTGCTTCTCAGATCCCCCAGGACACGTTTTATACCTGGAAAGAACAAACATAATGATAGACTTAAAGACCCAATATTGCATGGAACACGGAAAGACCCGAAGCTTATGCTTTAAATGTAGGTAGGTTACTGTAACGCTTGCCAAACATCTCAGGCTTGTACTGCAGCCAACACAGATAAGCAAACCTTTGCACTGAGCTGCCACCATTGTTGTTTCCCACATAACCAGTATAGCCCAGAGCACAAGTGTGACCATCTGCATGGTCTTAGTCTTTCAGAATTCCTACTTCAGTGCTGATCACGACTGTGCTATAGGGCAGGAGGGACAAAGCTGCAGAGTTGTGTGTTGTCACTCCAGGCCTGGTCTGTGCCTGGAGCGTGGCCACACTCACCTTAGGAATGAAGAAACCTTCAAGCTCAGTGTCCCGATATGTCTTGTGAGGTACAGCAGTGGGAACAATGTCAGCACAGCGTTGTACTTCATGGATGACAGCATTGGTGTAGGGTATGTTCACTTGATCTGCCATGGTGGGTGCTCGGTTTCTTCCAATCACCTTATCAATCTCTTTGTGCACTTTACCTAAAAGCAGCACAGCTTAAGAATCAGAGCTTCCTTAGATAATCAGAAGGGGCTGGTACAAGGTGTAGGAAAGCTGGCAGCATTAGTTCAGCTGGCACTGTGCAAGAGTAGGACAAGCGTTCATAGAAAGGATCAGAAACTAACTTTTCAGCTGCTCAGAAAGATCTCTGTAACTATTAATTGTGCACAGTGCTTTTAGTAAAATTATTTTCATTTGGCGTGCTACCCAGGCTCTCCTCAGTACAACTGAAAGTGTACTTGAGCATGCAGCATTAGAGAATTAAAACAGCTTCGTGTCTGTTCCAAATAGAGGGATGAAGGGCATGGTGGTAACTGAAAGTCCCCCAGCAGCCTTCAGTGAGAGGGAACCTGAACATGCCCTTCCAACTCCAGACTTTTCATTGGATTCCCCACCACTCTCACTTAGCTGTGCCAGAAGAGCTCTATATGGGGAAGTGTTTCTCCTGGTTTCTTCCAGACCGACAATTTCCAAAGCTGTTTCTTAATGCAAAAAGCCCCCAATATGGAGAGATGTTCAGTGTCCTTGTGCTGAAATGAGTGTTCAAAGGAATGAGCCACAAGGACTCTACTTGTCCTCTCACTTACTCTGTATTTCTGGGTGCAAAATCATGAACAGGAGCGCCCATCGGAGGGTGGTGGAGGTGGTCAAAGAACCAGCTGAAAGCAAGTCTGAGGTCACCAGACTAAGGTTCCTTTTGTTGAAACCCTTCTCTTCAGCGTCCTTACCCTGCAGAATGCAAACAAAAGCGTGAGAGGAGCAAAGACACTCTCTTGAGTGACAAGTCTTTGTTTTAGAGAAGTACTGAAACGCAGTCAATCCATTTTTGCTGACCAGGAAGTTCATTGGCAGAGTGGAGCTCAAAACAAGCAGTGGTCTGAGTGTGATGTGCTCACATGATGCCATTACCATTGTACTCCTGTATGCTGAGAGTTGAAAGTCCCACCTCCCTTCATAGTGAATTCCTCAACTCAGCAGACCACTGCCACTTACTGCAACATCCTTCCCTAGAGGAGGTGGAGCACTGCCACACAGCCTGTAAACCTCAGGAAACCCACAAGGCAGAGAGGACACTGCTCTGATGTTGCAAATTCAAATCAGCAGTAATTTGAGGGGGCAATCTATCTATCTATGCTTTACAAACTCTCACTGCTTTGCCCTGGTATTTTGTTACAATTGGGAAAGAAAATGACCAGGGTATCATTGCTGCCTATTACGTCTGCAACACTAATTTCTGTGAAACTGGTCTCTCATCCAAACGCTCATTGAGCTCAGATTAGCTAGCATTTGAGATCTGTCAAGCTCTCTGCATGAGTTCATCTGCTTGTCTTTTCTAATCCCTTTTATACTTTTCTTTCCTATAGATTAGCATCTGCTAAGTTATTCTGCATATTTTGATGCTGCCTTACTATGGATAGCAATTAATGAGGCACCTGTGACTCAACTCTGGCAAGGGAGCAGCAGGACTGGCCTGACCTAAGCTAGCACTGGCAGAGGGATTTTTCAGTCTATCTTCTTTGGGGACCATAGGTAAACAGCAGAGAGACATGACAGGAGGGAATGTGGTCAGGGTCAGATCTGCCCCTTAGGACAACCAAGGAGCGCACAGCATGAAGAACTGAACACCTCCTTTCTCAAGTATGAAGTGGAATGAAGAGGTAGGAAATTCATAGCCGTCTTCATAGAACTTTATAAGTGAAGCCAACTTCTATCAACAAGTTTAAAGAAGTAGAGGAATTGCGTCAGGACTCTGAGGTCCTGCTGCTCTCCCTACCTTTGCCATTTCCTTTAAAAATGCATCAGTGAAGTCTCGGACTTCAGCAGGATTCCAGGTCTCCCTGTGCTTGTCTATGAGTTCTTCTGTGTAGTCAGTGTATTCCTTTTGGCATGGAAAGACCTTCCGTGGCAGTCCAGGGATGCGCAACAAAATGGGCACCACATTAAGAAGCTGGCAAGCCAGAACCATGCAGAAAGAGACAAGATATTACATGATGCAAAGAGAAAAATAACGGAAACACGGTGCTCTCATGTAACAGAGGGCAGCTTCTTACAGAACATATACGCTTCTGTGTTACCTGAGGCAGGAATCCAACTTCTTCTGTTAAAGTGTTATCAAACAAAGTTAACAGCTTCTTAAACGTCTCGTCACCGTAGTCGAAACGCTCTCCATAGGTGATGGCACAGATCAAATTGCAGACTGCATTATTTAAAAGGAGATCTGGATCGAAAGAATGACCTAAAAATTGAAATGGATATCAAGCAAAGAGTCTAAACAACACCTTGCTGTGGTACTGCATCTTCCAGCAACCAGAATATGCGCATACTTCTTTAAGACATTCAGTAGAATATGCCCCCAAGGTGATGAAAGTAGAAATACTTCATCGTAGAAAGAGATGATCGCATTCTCTCCTATGGTTCAGTTGGTCATTGTTTGAAGGAGAAAGGTCCCCAAGAAGAGTGGAATTGAAAGGTCACATGAAAGCACTTCTTTTTGTGTCAAATGATAGTCAGTATGGTGTGAAAGCTGTCAGGTTCATTTTGTCATGTGGTAACATTCATATCATGGAATCGTAGAATGGTTTGGGTTGGAAATGACCTCAAAGCCCACGGGGTCCCAACTTCTGCTGAGGGCAGGGCTGCCGCCCACCAGCTCAGGCTGCCCAGGGCCCCATCCTTCTGCCCTTGAATGCCTTCAGGAAGGCAGCTTCTCAGGGCAGCCAGATCCAGCACCTCACCACTCTCTGAGTAAGGAATTTCCTCCTCTTCCCTCTTTCAGTTTAAAACTGTTCCCCCTTGGTGTATTACTATCAAATCATGTAAAAGATCATTCTCCTTCCTGCTTTCAGGTTCCCCTCAAATAGTGGAAGGCTGCAATGAGGTCTCCCTGCAGCCCTCTTTTCTTTGGGCTGAACAGGCCCAGTTCCCTCAGCCCGTCTCTGTAGCTGATGAGCTCCAGCCCTCCAAATATCCTCATGGCCTCCACTGGACCAACTCCAACATCTCTATGTCTTTCTTGTGCGGGAAGCCCCAGCCCTGGATGCAGTACTCCAGATGGAGCTTCACCAGGGCAGAGGAGAGGGAGATGACCACCTCCACCAACAGATCCAGTGCATTCCATCCAATTACATCTAACTTCATAAAATCAGTATTTACCAGCACTAGAAATAATCACATTTTGCTTCTACTTATTTCTATTTCTTTCCTTTTTCAAATTGTTTAGGCATACAGTAGACCCAGTGTGTATGGTAGAAGTGGCTTTATAGCTCAACAGGGTCAGTAACCATTACACCTATGGACTTGAAACACTGCATGCAAACAGGAGAGGCTGAATTAGTACTTATCTCCCCGCATCACTCTACTGCCTTTCTCTGTTTTGTTGTTTGGGTTCACTTTCAGAAAAAAAAAATCCCATCCTGCTGCATGTGACAAACCTTCTTTGGAACTGATTTCAGAGCACAGAAATCGTGCTTCCTCAGCCACTTGCTCCTCCAAGGTCTTCTTTCCCATTCCAAAGTTCCTCAAAGTAGTGAGCGTGAATTTCCTTAGCTCCTTCCAGGCATGTCCGTATCTTGCAAAAATAATCCCTGGAAGTAAGGTGAGCAAGACATGTCAGCAGCTCTGATGTGTACCCCAAGCAGGGTTTGCTAGAGAAGGGCAGGTGTGAGTTTGGAGGGACAGATCTGTGGGAACAGACAGAAAAGGGTATGATTGCGTATGTCTTGTTCCTACAGGCATTCTAAAAGCTTAGCACTGCACCTTCTAATGCAGGTACGTGCCTAGCAAAGGTGGAGGGGGAATTCAAGGAGAGCAAAGAAGGAAACATTCCTCCAAGTTATTCAGCATTGTGTCCTCAGCTTGCACGAACTGTGTAGCAGCTTGTGCACAGGATCTAATGGGGATAGATCTGGGCTGGATGCTTTCTTGTGTCTTCTTGGAGGAAAGCTGTTGTCTTTTTGTAGTGACAAGAACAAGCTCATAGGGTGGCACTGGGCACTGGGCAGAGGGAGATACCAGCTCTCACCCTGGCAAGCAAGCTGTGCCACTGATCATGTCCTTACGCTGCTGAAGAGGTGTGTGCTCGTCCCTGGAGCTGTACTACAGCCACTTACTAGAGCTGGAAGAGAAGTGGAGAACCCTTTTCATCACGTCTGATTCTGTGACCTCAGAAGAGTGGCAGATGTACAAGGATAATGACTAGGTGGACATGAGAAGCAGGCTTTGGACTGGAAAAATCTGCTACTCGTCATCTACCCAGTCCTCCTTGAGCCAGTGCCTGCAGGAAATGTACATCTGCAAAGGACTTGCCTTCAGATTTTTTTCCGTAACCCAGATGTTCGTAGATGTGGAAGTATGGCCGGTCAGCAAAGTCCTCCGATTTGTTGACCAGGGCTTCCTTCACAGTTTTGTACCCATTCAGCACCACCACGTTGGTCCAGCAGTTCTGGAGACTGAAGATGTTTCCAAACTTCTTGCGATACTGCCAAGATAAAAGAATCATGGCCCTGAAAACGATCTGACACGCAATAGTGCAGGAGTGTAACACCAAAATAACATCCCTGTATCCTTTGTCAGGGCCTGACTGCTCAGTGGTTTGTGCTGTTTTCTTGGGACACCTTCCAGCTGACCTTTGATGGTTGTTTGTCTCTGCACTGCAACACTCAGAGCAGTGTCAGCCACGATCTGAAGCAGGGAGCAATGCATCACAACTGTCCAGATTTAATGTACAACTATGCTGACAAAACTTGTCTAGAGCATAGTGTGGGTATTTTGGATTTTGTCTGACAACACAAGGTCAAGAATTCGATGATTTTCAAAGACTGCACACTCAACCTCTTATTTCTCGATACTTGTAGTTTCATTTAAAAACCACGGCAATATGTATAGGTATGCAGTTTCTTTTTCTACCCAAAGCCTGATTCCCAGAAGCATGCTTGGAAGAGGTAGCTCCACACTAGAGTTCCAGGTCAGCTTTTTCTTCAAGGGGAACATACTCTCCCAGAAAGACTGGTAACTGGCACACATCCTACATCTCTGGTGATCTGTAAAAGGCATGTTGCAGACAACAGGGAGATGGCACAGATGGGTTCATTATCTATATGTTCTTTCTCTTTGTTGTCTTCTTTCTTTCTCTTCCTTCCTTTCTTCATTTTGTTGTTTTTTTCTCTCTCACTTTCTTTCTGACTATTTTTTCTATTTTTTATTCCTTGCCTTGTCTTGCTTTTCTGCTTGCTTTGCCATTCTCCTTGCCTTGCCATTCCCCTCCCTTCCCCTCCCTCCTTCTTTTTACTTCTCCCCTCCCTTCTTTCCCCCTTCCCCCATTTCCTCCTGTCTTCCCCTTCCCCCCTGCCCCTTTTTCCTTTCCCCTTTCCCCTTCTCTTCATTATTTGTGTTTTTTTTTTCTTTTTTTGTTTTTTGCTGTGGGATTTGAAGGGGGATTGGTAATTTACTGGCACTAGAAATACATCACTGAAAGTAATTAGTGGTCAAGTGAGCAGTAATCAGTGCAGTGAGAATGATCCTGATATGATATGATTTTAAAATCTTTTGGACTCTATTCAGACAAACATTTTATATGCTATATTTCATTTCTTCATTTGGCAGGTTTTGCACAGACAGATGAACTGTTTTGTCTTAGAGAAAGGGCCCTTAGATTTTGCACACTCATGTAACATTCCATATCTGATCTGATTCAAGCTGTGCTGCGCTTTTCCATTGAGAAGAGATAGTGCCTGACTTTGAATAGGAATGCTATTCTGGGTATTTTGGGCACTGCTGTTGGGGCAAATCCCGCAAGCTGATGTCTTTAACTGAAACTGCAGCATGGCTGTAGGCGCGCTTGGTAGCTCGCAGAGCAATCTGCCATTCCGGTAACACCTCCCCACCCGCAGACTCCCTGCATGTTGGCAGGGTGCAACACTCACCTTCTCGAAGGAGTGATGCGGGTCGCTGTAGTTAACGAATGGCATGGTCCCGACAAACGGCAGTGACACCGGGCCTGGGGGGGTAACGGCTCCACTTCTTCCTGCGCTTCATGAAGTCAACAAGTATGGTAAAGACAGTAAGAAAGACTCCCAGGACAGAGATGTTGCTCCATGATGACAGCCACAGGAGCAGTGTCATTTTGTAGTCTGTCCACTCCTTGCTCTTGCTCTTTTAACCCAGCACTATTTCTGTCCTTCACTTCTGCCGCCTCCTCCTTTCTCCCACTCCCCTCCCCAGGCAGCTGCCCTGTTCCTCTTGCTTTCTCCTCCTTCCTCACACCCTCTTCTGCTTCGCTGCTCCCCTCTCTGTGCCGCTGCTGACTTTTAAACATGGAATTTGGCTTGGACCCAGAACTCCTCCGTTCAGCTGAGCGTTGGGGGAGTGGTGATGAGGGCCTTCCCTTTTCCTCCTCCACCTCGTTGCCAAACCGGGAGGTCAGAGGTCTCCTTGTCCCCACCATTGCTGCAGCACAGGCAGTGGTGGCATCTGTGGGATAGGGCCGGGTGCTGTCTAGGTGCTTGCCTGCCCTGTCCCACAGCCAAGGTGGCATTGCAGTGCACAAAGTAACCCAATCCTGCTGCATACACATGGGCGGTTGTGAAAGAGTTTGTGTGTGTTGCCATATTGTTCATACAGACAACTCAGGGGAGACGCAGCTCCCAAGCACAGGCTGTTCAGGTTTCTGCTTGCAGGGCTGAGAATTTGTTCCACTGGAACTTTTGAAAGCTTTGGTTAGGGGTTAGGTCCGGCTTTTCCTCACAGAAGTAACTTGAACTTAGTGAAGTTACAGAAACTTTGTGTGTATGTTACCATGTCTATAGGCGGAGGTGCTGCAATAGAGTGGCTTGGGTTGGAAGGGACCTTAAGGTTCATCTGGTTCCAAATCCCCAGCCTTGGGGATTTAAAAAAAGAAATGCTTTTTGGTCTTGCCGAATGAAGCATCCAGAAGTAATGTAATGGAAGGACTACCAGGATTAGTGTTGGCTGTACAATGTTCAGTACACTTTCTTGTCCACACACACCTTTAGAACATTGCTAATTCCAGAGTCACGCTGCTTCTCCTTCCTGAAAGACCTTCCCTGTGTTCATAGGATAGATGGTGATCAATTGCTAATCCTGTTTTATAGTATCTGGATTCAAAACCTGGAACCTAATTGAAAATGCCCGTCTCAAGTGCAGGGACCTAACAAAAAAAGCCTAGAAGTGGGGTGCGAGGGCTCCAAACAGCTCTGAACTGCCTCACATCCCATACCCAGCTCCTGGCTGGAGCTGTGGGGCATCTCCTGCAGATCTTCCTGCAGGATCACGGGTTTGGCACCCAGGACATGATGGTGAAGAACTTAGGCCAGAACAGTAGGACCTGGACCAAAATGGACGACGAACCTCAGAACCAAACGCTATGCTGTATATTCAATACAGTATTTATCTATTTTGCTCTTTTAACCTGAGTATGCACTTTGATGGCAATTTATAGATATCTCTTGTAATGCTTATCACGTGACACTGACTGACAGGTAATTTTTCTTTATATATGGGCACGTTTACAAGGCAGTAAAACCTCATGAGCAGTGACAAGAGAGAAACATCGTTAAAGCCCAGCCAGATAGGGACACTCCCTTGGTTCCTTGAGCCCCAGGCAGGCTTTGTGTAGAATCCAACAGGAGAATGACCACAGATGTTTCAGGCCAGCTCCCCAGTGACTGTGGACTGGATGATGGTAATGCAATTGGTCAATTGGTGATACATCTTTCATAATCACTATGGATAATCTTGTGTAGTATGATGAGGAGCATTACCCTGTTTGCTTAATTTGTGCTGTACTATTTCCCTTATCATTTTATTGCTTTAAATGTAAATAAAGGGAAACTCACTTTCTTAACTTTGTGTCTGTGTCCTTTGTGCTGACCGTGTCTGCTGACAGAAGAGACAGGAAAAGATTAGAGCCTTTTGATGAAAACTGCAGCTTGTGTAGTTATCCAGCATCATGTGCTTATTCCTTCAGTGACAATCCCAGCTCCTGACCAGCTGCCAGCAGTCAGGAGCTTCAATGCTGGAGCCACCAGGTTGCACAATAGGAATATTTCCCTCAGCTCTCAGGAATGGTTCATTAAAATCCCAGGGTCTGCTTTCCCCCCAGCACCATGAGGTGGATCTAAACCTCAGCAATGTACCGTTCTGGAGCAACAAAGCCTCATGTAAGAGCCCAGTGAGAAGGGAACCAAACCAGCCATTCCGCCTGGCCACTTCCCAGGCTACCGCAGAGTTGAGGCTGAGGAGAACCAACAAACTCCTGTGCTCTCCCACCAGAGGCCCATCACTCTTTTGGGTCCTCCTACCACCTCCTCTCTCCAGCCCAAACTGTGTCTTCGCACAAGCAGGTTCCATGTGCTGGACGGGGCAAGGAGAGAGCGGAGGAGGGTGGCTATGCACTTGTTCCCCATTGCCAGCCTCCAGCGGTCAGTGATCAGCACCACCTGTGCCCTGCAGACAGCTCTGGGGAATTTGAGCTGAAAAGCTGAGATCTCTGTCAAGCCCACGCAGACTGGGTTTTCAAGTGAAGTTCAAGATTATTTTTTTCCACTGGAACTTTTGAAAGCTTTGGTTAGGTCACACCTTTCCCTAAAGAAAGCACTTAATTCCCAGAAATAACTGAATAAAATCAGCTAATAAAATGTTCTGAGAATAACTATCTTTGTTCATCTCCAAATGTCAGTCACTGCAACGACCATGATTTTTGTTGAACACATCTCAGTTACTGGGGAGAAAGCACATGCTCACAAGCAGCCTTGCATTTTCAGCCTCTGAGACAGTAGTAATCCAAACACCATTCTGGAGATAGGCAAAGTATTTCCTAAAACAGCACAGCTCTGTGCTTCTGGTGTCACTGCTATTAGAGATCAGTAAAGTTCTCCTTTATGACAGTTAGCTCTGGCTGAAAAGAAGCACTGAACCCATCACTGTTTGATCTGTGATCTCACCGTGATCAGAGAAAAGCCCCTAATGGAGCAGTTCCTGCAACAGTGTTGGAGAGCTCGCATATTGATGTACCTGCAAAGACTCTGCAGCAAACTCTAGTATGCAGCCAGGGCCTCAAAGTGCCTTTTCCTCTTAGAGTATCCTATACAGTCTGTACAGCATGACCAGGGAAACTCCAGCATGTTCTTTTAGAGAGCAGCTTGACTTAGCATTATCTCAATCATGTAGAAGCAAACATAGACAGCTGGGGTAACAAACAAGAGGAATTACACAACTGCACAGTTATGATATCTTTTGGATTAGGATGGATAAAGGTCTTTTGGGAAGAACAGGCTGCACGGGATGAGCTGAGTTTGTGCTTCATGCACAGGGTGCAGAGAACTTTACTCTGGGACAGGACCTGGTCAATGACAGAAAGTCAGTGGTGCCACTTCACATCAGCACCGGGCTGAGGAGTCACAGGTGTGCTCCAACACGAAGGACTCCATGGCGTGGCACAAGCCAAATGTGCGCTGGAATGTGCTGAAGACAATTTCTTGTCACAAGTGGCTGATGAGTCAATTGGGGAAGATATTCTGCTGGGTTTGTTGCTTACAAACAAGGAAGATCTGGTGCAGGATACAGTCATTGTACATTTACCTGCAGCAGTCGTGACCCTGTGGAATTTAAAATCCTGCAAGAAGTCAGCAGATCAAATATCATTAGAGCCCCTGCATTCAGGAGAGTGGATTTCACCTTATTTAGGGATTTGGCAGGCATGACCCCAAAGGGGCTGGAGAGCAGAAGGGCCCAGGAGAGCTGCTTGTTATTCAAGGACAACCTCCTCAAAGCATGAGAGCAGTGGAAGTCGTTAATTACCTTGACTTTGGCCATGGGTGTCCAACCTTTTGTCTTGCCTAGGTTGCATCTAATGAACAGAAGTTGTCTTGGGCTGCATATATGTAGGTATCTCCAAAAGTAATGCCTCCTATTTTTATTTCCATGGAAACAACACCAGATACTAAGAGCAAATAACACAATTCGATAGAGCAACCTACTCACCACCGTTAGCTGTGCATTTTCACCAGGGATGAACAAGAGCCTGCATGTCACACTCATAACAATCTGCACCAGAGAAGATGACCCGCTGTCACCGTGGACGAAACACACCATCCACTGCCTATCTGTGCTCACATTCAGTGTTTAGTCTCCATAAAGATTCAGCTTCTCATACTCTTCCTGTACTTGATCCTTGGTTCAGAATGCGTATACTGCCAAAAAGCGGTGACAGGAATACAGTGTGATTGTGAAGTGAGGGATATTTTTCTCTGCTAAAATAGGGATCATCAAAGTCTGGTAAAGAGAAGTGATCAGATTTTAGAGTTGAATATCTGATTGCCACTCACTTTTGAAAGTGTCATGTCGTAGAATTGAAGAATCCTCTGATTTGGAATGTATTTACATCAACTGAAAATGATCTTGCAAATGTAAATTGATTTTTTTATTTTTATTATTTTTGCAGTCTTGCAGCTCCAAGCTGCTGTGTTTTGTTGATGTGCCTAAAAAACAGGATGCCATCAGAGAGACCGAGACTGAGCAATGGGAGCATGCCCAGGGTCACTGTGCAGGGAAGTGCCGCCATCTTCAAATGTCATGGAGGGAGTGGGCTGCATTGTGAATTGTGCTGGGCCGCATGCGGCCCACTTGCTGTGGGTTGAATGTGCCTGAGTTTCGCAAAGCCTTTGATGCCATCTCCTACAGTCTCCATGTAGCTGAATCAGTGTGATAGATACTGTCAAGGTAGATGATAGGGTGGATGGAAGACTATTTGGTCTATAGAGTTCAAAGAGCTGGGATCACCGATACAGAGATACAGAGTCCAACTGATTTCTAATGACATCTCTTAGATATCCATGCTAGTGCTGTTAATGTTTAACATATTTATTCAAGACCTGGATGACTGGACAAAGGGCACTGGGCATGTACAGACTGGTCAAGCTGATGAGAAGTGTGTTTGCAGAGAAAGCTGAGCATTTGTTGGCTTCCAAGTACCCACCGCATATTGAACAGCTCTACTTCAAGGTCTTAGAGAAGGAGCTGTGAGTCAGTGGACTGATGGGGGTAAGAGAAACCTGGGTGCTGAAAGCAATTGAGAGGCTTCTCTTATAATATCTTTTGTGACCCATGCACATGGATGACAAGTGAAGAGATGAAAAATGTGGTATGAAGTACTTGAACAGATGTTTCCAGTTCATCTACCTCATAGAACGATGGCACTTTTCAGATCATCAGGTTTCGATTCATTTTTAGTCCTGACTTTCCAAATGTTCATCTGTGTTCTTTTTTTTTTTTTACTCATCTTGTCTAGAGATTGAAGCTGTTGGACTACCATCACTCTTGTCTGCCAGGAGGATGATTGATGAGGATTCAGGAAGTAGATTTACTCTTCATACAGGGTCACGGGTTTGGCACCCAGGACATGATGGTGAAGAACTTCGGCCAGAACAGTACGCCTGGGACCAAAATGGACGATGAAGCTCAGAAACAAATGCTATCCTGTACATTAAATAAAGTATTTATTTATTTTACTCTTTTAACCAGAGTATGTACTTTGATGCCAATTTATAGATATCTGTCGTAATGCTTATCCCATGACACAAAATGACAGGCAAGTTTTCTTTATATATGGGAATGTTTAAGAGACAGTAAAACCTTGTCAGCAGTGAGACCAGACATGTGATCTTCCTAAGAAACATGTGGTTAAAGCCCAGCCAGATAGAGACACTTCCTTGGTTCCTCCTTGAGCCCCAGGCAGGCTTTGTGTAGAATCCAGCAGGAGGATGACCATGGATGTTTCAGGCCGTGCAACAGTGTGAAATCGGGACCCTGTTGTAGCAAATTTGGAGACTTCACCTATGAGTGGGCACAGAGTGTAGGACCTCCCAGCTGCTGGGAAAGCCCACAACTGCAACTCCCCAGTGACTGTGGACTGGATGGTGGTGTAGAACTGTTTTAGGATCGAGGTACATGTCCACCTTCCACGTCCTCTCTCCAGCCCAAACTGTGTCTTTGCACAAGCAGTTTCCATGTGCTGGACGGGGCAAGGGTAGAGCAGAGGAGGGTGGCTATGCACTTGTCCCCCATTGCCAGCCTCCAGCGGTCAGTGATCAGCACCACCTGTGCCCTGCAGACAGCTCTGGGGAATTTGAGCTGAAAAGCTGAGATCTCTGTCAAGACCACGCAGACTGGATTTCAAGTGCTTGTAACGTGGCCAAGCTTGAACTCAGTTTTAGGGAGCGGGTGCAATGTGTCTTCCTAACAGAAAGCTGCCTCCTGCCAGGATCCAAGTGCAACACTTCAAAGCGTTAATCCAAGTAAGGAAAATGGTGCCAGAAAATTTTTCTAAGGAGTTACACGAAGGTCAGATAAACAGTGGATTCCTAAGGATGGTTTCAGCCCTTAGAAATGGATTAACAACTTTTGGCTGTGCGTTCTCAAGCAAATTGAGCCTGAGACACAGCCTCTGCTCTGGAAGTTTTAGTCTCAGTCACTTCACTGTGACATTCTTGGAGCTCAGACAGCACTTTGTACATGGGAAGTATTTGTACAGCCTGAAGGTGGGCCGTGCAAACAGCGTCTTCATAACAAAGCAGGCAGCAGAGCTGAAATAGCCAAGTCTGTCATAGTTACTGTTACGATGACTTACTGCCATGGCAGCCTTCCCACGCTGCACAGAAATCTCTTCTTCAGGCTCTCGCTTGAATTCCCCATGGCTTTTCCCTGTACCCATCCCAGCAGTTCTCCTGCAACCAAAGCAAGGCCTGGCTGTGCTCTGCTTCTGCCGCCTGTCCTTGGGGAAGAAGTGGCAGCAGTCGCCCTGACTCAGACTCTCTGGCCCCACTGCTGTGGCTCTGTCCCAGCTGCTGGTTTGGGTTTCTTGCTCTTTAAGCTTCCCAAGAGCAGTGAAAATATTGAACTTCTTTTCATTTTTGGATTAGTGCTGATACCGTGTGTTTTTTCTCAGCTGTACAGGAGCAACCAGGGGAATTTTGAACAGAGTTGCTGGCTAAAATCCCATTATTCATTTTCTTGTGAGCAAAGCATTTATATTTATATGGGGAAACTCATCCTGCTTTCCTGAAGTGTGAGATCAGTGGGACACCTTTGAAAATAATGTGGTGATTAAATACGGGTTTGGCAGCTGAAGAGATGGAAGAATTGTGATTTAGTTTCAGCGTTGATTTGAGCTGTGACTTGGAGGCAAGCAAGCAGCACGCTGGCATCTTGGTTTCCCCTCTTATGAAACGTATTTGGTGGGGCCATTGGCCCCGTGGTGATAAAGAACCTGCAAACTGGGTGCAAAGCACAGTCACGAGGACTGATACCACCTGACTGCACAGGAAAGAGGCAGGTTGTCCATCCGCTCAGAGCAGGGGGTGGAAGAGGTGAATGCTCATGCAAAGAAGCCGCTGTTGCAGGAAGCATCTGATCTGATCTCTTCCTTTTGGCACAGGAAGCCTTTTAGGGGCAGTGCTGCTGTTCCCAGGTGTTGGGGATGCTCAGCTCGCTAACAATTAGGCCCCCAAATCAGTCGTTATGACTCCAAACAAATTCCCAGGAAAGCTTTCAGAGCTGCACCAGGAAGATGAGCTGCCAGAGGCATTACTTCCTGACCACGCTTATTGCTGTAGAGCTCTGAGCCTTAAGTAAGGTACAACCAATGATCTCGTCTTGTCGCCTTTCTGCAGGCTTGAAGAATCTCTGACCTCCAGGAATAACTGGATGCAAAAAAACAGCAACTGATGAGTAAAACTAAGGGAAGAAGGACATAATGGAGAAGACTGCACACTCAGACTGGTGGTGGGTTTCGGGGGTATGAAGGGGGGGCAGGTATGGAGATAACAGATGGGTCTAAAAAAGAAAAAACAACGGCAATAACCTGAGGAGGAGTGGTAATTTACTAAATCCAACCAAATGGAGCAAACTGGGAGAGGCAAGAGCACCCAAGATATGGGATCTTATGTTAGTAAAACCACAGGGGAGGCTGAGAGAAAAATATGCCACAGCCAGCATGGAGTTTGGCCAGGAGCTCCATCCCTCTTCCAGTCCCCACCAGAGCATTAACACTTTAACTCCCAACGTGACGTTCTGATGTTGAATGCTGGCAGCAAAATCACAGAACTACAACATTCCACCCGTTACTCCACATCATCGCATCATGCTTAACACATATCGATATACAAACAAAACAGTAATTAGCATGCACTACATACAAACATATCAGTGTACCTATATGTATCTATATAGATGGAATCACTGCACTCCCCCGGCATCAAAATCCCTTGTGGGACACACTGGACATCCCCATTTTTCCCTGTCACCCACCAAGTGGACCAGGTGCCTGTGCAAAAACAGTTCCATGGAGGGGTTTGCCCTTTCCAGAAGCTGGAAGGACCCACACCGCTTTCCCCAACATGCTCATTACTTGTGCCACAGGGACCTTATCTCCCTCTACTGTATGTAGGGAACTGGATTGTGTAGGACCGTCTCGGTTGACTGATCCCCTCGTGTTGACCAACCCAGTGGCTTCTGCCAAATTTTTCTCCCAATGCTTAAATGTTCCGCCACCCATTGCTTTCAACGAGGTTTTTAACAACCCATTGTAGCACTTGATCTTATCAGCATCTGCTTCATGGTAGGGGATAGGAAAAATCCACTCAGTGCTGTGTTCTTTGGCCCAAATATCCACAAGTGAATTTTTGAAATGTAGCCCACTGTCAGACTCCATTCTTTCTGGGGTGCCATGTCTCCACAGGATTTGCTTCTCTAAATTTAAGATAGTGTTTCAGGCAGTAGCATGGGGTACCGCGTATGTTTCAAGCCACCCAGTGGCTTACCATCGCAGGTTTGTGGGTGGCAAGGAGGTATAATCAACCTGCCACACCTTCCCATATTTCTACTTCTGCCACCGCCTTTCCCCTCAGAGAGGTTTCATCCTCTTGGCTTGTTTATGGCACACGTGTCACAGTCATGGATAACTCGTGCAATAGCATCCATAGTTAAGTCCAGCCCTCAGTCTCTAGCCCACTTATATGTCACATCTCTTCCTTGATGGCCTGAGGTCTCATGGGCCCACCAATATAAAAATAACTCAGCATGAATGACAGCATGAAGCATTAATAACTGCACATACAACACCCTGGCTAGCCAGTAACAAATCCAGGGTCACCTGATTTTCTATGTTTCTTGTCCCAGTTTCTCTTTGCAGTCTTTCTATGCTGCCTATGATGACATTCAATGGTATTTCTATGAATGTAGACATACTAACGAGTGCTAAAATTATTGGGTTTCTTTGGTTCTTGATTCATCCTTGTATACCCAGTCTAAGCATACCACCATTCTGTTGCCCTCTGTGTAGTTTAGCTTTATTCCATCATGGTTTTATGATTTTTGTTATCAATATTCCACATCATGGCATCATGTGAGGCAGCAGGACTTAAAGAGTTAATGCTCCAAGTCTGTGGACTGCCGAATTTCCAGGTACTTGGCTCTCAGAAGAGAACTACATACCCAGAGGACTCTGGATTTCTGTTTTTGACACAGAGGGAAAGATAAAATTGCACTCAAGTCCAGAGACTTTGCACCCAAATGAGACTTCTGTCACCTCATTGCTTCAGCGCTGGGACACTGGAGCCAATAGTGTGTTTCTGGATTTTAATAAAGTTCTCCAACTAGGAAGCATTGCCAGAGACTCAGCCATTGACAGAGGGATTAGTAGATGTCTGAATGGAGTTGCCACCCTCCGAGAGCACATGTTGGTAACCGTAAAAGAAAAGTACCCCTTCAACAATGATCTGGAGCCTGTGATTGAAAGGTAGACTACTGCTGAAAAAGGTATCCAGTATTTGAGGGAAATAGCTGTGGTGGAAATGTTGCATGACCCCATGTTTGCTTCTAAAAATCCACACCAGACTGTGAACCTGAGAGAGTTAAGAGCATGACAAATATATAACAGAAATTCACAAGAACAGCACCAGAAAAGTACGCTGGTATACTAGCAGCAACATTTGAAAGATACGAGGAACAACAGAGAAGACCCCTAGTGCTTGAACTGGTTATTATGCTTCAAAACTTTGAACAATTACCTCCATCTCACACTTCCATTTCAGCCATCTCAAAACTACCAGAAAGACTAGAAAAATTGGAGAAGCAGCAGGACAGTATACTGTCCCTATTGATTAAAGATGATGAACCCATGGTACTATCAGAAACACCTAATGAAGATCAGGATAATCAGAGTCTACTGAAGGAGCTGATCAAACTGATTAAAGGTGAAGAACCCCGCTCATCACCTGTATATCAAAGATCTCAGCTATTGAAGGCAAACATTTCCTTGCTCAAGGGAATGACAGTAGTAAATTTATGTCTTGTGGAGTTACTTACGTGAGCATGGAAAGACATGAAGAACTGGCACAAAAACCCACTCCTCTACTACGAGTACAGGTGAGAGAATTACAACACAGTAATCACCAAAGCAACTGCTCCAGTTAATGAAGGGGTCCTGCATCTCCTCATCCTTTCTCTTTTCCCCCTTCCCCTTTTCCTGGTTGTGGGTCCATGAGTCCCCAACCCCTTCATGACAGAACTGGGCCAAAGCAGCCCATAAACTGTTGATGCTCCCGAAAGCAGATACTCTGCTTGTGTACTTCTAGGTAGCTTGGTACATGTACAACAAAGGCATTAGTTACCTTTGCTAGTTTTTCAACTATTTCTAAGCGTACATTACTTCAGTCACAAAATGTGGGCCTCTGTAGGATGACATTCCTATATGTATTCCAAATCTCTGAACTGTTTCTTTCAATAACATTTTCCCCACTTCCCTCGCTTGATTATTGCAGATCGAATTGCCAATATTCACCACGTACCTGTCCCTCTGCTCTTTTTCAATTTGAACTTTAATCAGTGTTTTTGGGTTATTTTTCCAACATATCTTTCATCAATTGACCAATCACCTCTGTCATATTTTGACGAATAACTGTCTTCTGTTTCCAGAGCTTTTCCACTCCCCAATGGACAACATTGGGCACTTCCCTCACTAGGTTACTCCTGAGTGTATGGTACTACCACTAGGCCAGAGGGAGCACCTACCCACCCATCTCCCAGCCTTTCTGCCTTAGGCACTCTTACCAATTTCAGATAATGCTTCAGTGCCTGTGCCTTTTTTGTGGCCAAGTAAGCCAGTTTGTTCCCTCACTTTTGACTAGTTTGTCCTGATTCATGAGCTTTGTAGTGCATAATAGCCTTCGCAGTGGGGGGCTTGTACACTCTCCAAAAGTCTTAACATTACTTCCTTGTATTTAATTTCATTTATTTCAGTGGGCAACAGTCTTCTCCCCTGCCATATAGCCCCCCCATGTGCACAGTACTCCAAACATACATTTTGAATCAGCTCAAATTATTACACGTTGACCATAATTTTTAGGCTTCAGTCAAAACAGTCAATTCAGCCTTCAGAGCAGATGTTTCAGAGAGTGATGCCTGCACTTCCAGTGTTTTATCCACTGTAGTAATGACATACCCTAATACCCGTTCTCCTTGCTTCATAGTAAAATACTGCTGTTCACATATACTCCCAGTCCTAGTCAGGCAAAGGGGTATCCTTTCTGTCAGTCATGTTTAGGGTAGCCCTCAGCCTGTTGGACCAGATTTGACCTGGGGACAGCCAGTGAGCCCCTGCTTTCTGATCCAGTGCTGTAACTACTGTATGTGGGACATAAAAGTGTTGCTCTTCGCCTCACAGTAAGGTTTTTTGCTGCTTCTGTTAGCACAACAGTTGTTGAGACTGTGTAAGAGACTATTTTAATATGCATTGACTCAAAGTTTGCTTATAAACATGTCCAAGCAAGTCCTGGGCAAGGGTTGTGAAAACCTTTGTCTAAGAGACAAGCAGATGGGCATTTCCTGGCAAAAGGAAAGAGAGATAAGCTGCAGCTCAATGGCCGCTGAACACTCTTTTTGTTTGGTACTCATCTCCGTGGGGAGATAGCCATCTTAGGATATGCTTGCCTGGCACACTAGCATGGGGGCAGCGATGGCCAATGAACACTCTTTTGTTTGGTGGGGAGATAACCATCTCAGGAGATGCTTGCAGCACGGGATTTGTCACGTACACTGGTGGAATCTGGAAGATAAAATAGGGGTCCTGCAGCCACGAAGATGAGGATTTTCTCCGGGGGTTTTGACTGTTGCTTCCTAGGGAGTTTCTCTTCGGAGGGACTACCTGAGCTGATCACTGCTGCTGCCTGAAGAGGCCTTCTCTTTGGAGAGACCTCACGAGCTGATCACTGTTCGCTGCTGCCCCTCTCGGGGTTGACCCCGCACCGCTTCTCCTGTGCTGACCCGGTGCCACTTCTCCAGGACAACTGCTTGCTGCTCAAGGCTGCTCGCTGCTGCTGCTGTTCTCCCCGCTTCTGCCAGCCCTGCCCTTCGGCCTCGGACCATCAGAGCCGCTTGCAACCGGACCGCTCCTAGGATCCTGGCTGGTGACTTTCCCTGTGTTGTACAAATCCTTGCTTCTTTCCTATCCTTCCTATCGCTCGCCTTCCCTTCCCCATCACCCTTAACAGTGTCCGCCTCCCCCTCCCCTATTATCCCTGGCCAATATTGGTAATAAACTGGTCGGACCAACATTTGAACCGTTGCTTCTTAATCTCACTCTGGGTATACACATAATCTTAAGAACCTCGTCTCCACCCTCTATATTGGAGCGTGACAGACTGCTCTCAGACATTCACGCCAACCGTGACTCACTGGGAGAAACAGGCTACTGCTAGTGTATTTTTCTCCCAAGCATTGTGTGAGAATCCCCAAAGCCACAGCCTGTCACTGAATTCAACAGTCTTTCCAAATTTGGTAGTCTGAAGGCTGGGGCTCTCATTAATGGTTTTTTATTTATTTTTTATTTATTTTTAAGCTGGATGTAAACATTTCAGTTTTCCTTAGTCCATAGCAGATGTCCTCCTGACACATTCAGTAACTCACATAAAGGCTTTGCCAGTAACCCATAATTTGTAATTCAGAAACGACATCATCCTACTATTCCCAAAAACGTTCTCAGCTCAAGGGCATTTTGGGGTTCCAGAAGATGGCAGAAGGCTTCTTTTCCGTCAGCACTCAGCTGACTTCAATGCAGCTTCCCATGCAATTTTCGACTTCTCCTTCGACACACGGTAACCACTCAATCCAAGAGCATTCAGTAATACATCCTTCTAAAGGCTTAAAAGGACATCCAGAGAACACAGAGCGGGGACAGCAGGACAGCCTTGCAGATCACTTCTATCTGTTCAGATTGTGTCATAGGTAAAAAACATAAGTGAACAGATCCACTGAAGAGAAAATCTTAACTATAGCCTTGACAGTCATATACATCATGTAGCAGCCATCAGAGGTCCTGGAAGTAGCATGAAAAAGAGCAACGTCAAGATCCAGGATGGAAATTAAGCTGAGCTAAGGATACAGGGCCACATCCATACATTAAACAGCTGGGGGCAACTACACAGACCTAAGAGGACTAGAACCTGACAGGATCCACATCAAGGTCATAAAAAGAAAAGCCAGCACAAACAAGAAGGGGATACAAAAGAAGGAAAAAGAGTGCTCACCAGTCTCTGAAAACATAGGTTCACAAGGAAGGAACACCACAAAGGAAACATCACTAACATGAGAACCACCCTCACAGGCAGACAGCCCTTAAATGAAGACTAAGAGTCGAAGACCCCTTCTGGTCACGCAGGTGAATCACCTTCACCCGTGTTTCCAGGGCTGCCCAGATCTTTCTTTCAGGTGTTCATTCGGTGGTTCATGCTGTGACTCAGTAGTTCCCATACAATCTGCACGGCCCTGCAACATTTCTGACAGTGTCTGTGGTGGATTCTGAGTGAAGCAGTGCACATTATCTTGGAACAGCTCTCAGTTGGTATGGGTACGGGGTGTTTGCAACACCGAGGCAACTGTCTTGCCGTGGCCTAGGCTGATCTTCGGGGATCACAAAGGTGAACTTCTGCATGAGAATGGTGAAGAAGATGAAGAGCTCCATCCTGGCCAGCTGTTCTCCCAGGCAGGCACGTCGACCTGCAAGAAGGAATGTCAATGAGGGTGTACATTAAACCACATGAAATCACTCTGGGATCAGCAGCCTCTTTGTGCAGGCACAGGATAGAACAAAACACTTTTCAGAAGCTTCCTTGCTCAGGATGAAGAGAAGACAGAAGGTGAGACTGCTTAGTTAACTGTGTCAAAAAGGCTGAGGCACTCATAGCTATTTACTCAGATGGGGCATCATGTCCATCAGGTACAAGCTCACAGAATAACTGAGGTTGGAAGGGTCCCCTGCAGGTCTTACCACTGCTCAAATGCGGAGATAAGGAAAAGGACGACCCTTGGATTTCCATTTCCCAGAAGGGAGATTACTGCTACTGCTGTGCACCTGACGTGCAGCTAGATCCTCCCCTTACATTTACCTGCAGAGAAAGGCAAGAAGGCCTCTGGTCTCACAAACTGCCCATCCTCATTCAGGAAATGTTCAGGATAAAACTCGTTTGGCTTCTTCCAGACCGTTTCATCCTTCAGCACGGAAGTCAAGTTGGTGATGACTGTCGTCCCCTGCACTCGAAGAGGAAACAACTTACATGAGAACTGCACAGTTATCTTGGCATGACAGAGTAGTGCTGGTCCCTCTAGACAGTCTCTGCCACCTAGTGCGGTCATAGTTAGGTGCTTCAGAATAAGGCACCATGCCCTTCAACTTGATCTTACTGAAAACAGGGGTGAAGCAGTGGCACTTTTCCAGTGACTCGTGCTGCCTGCCCTATGCTCACAAAGCATTTGGACTTCTACAGTTTGTTATCTTACAAAGGCATGTAATGCCTCCATGCAAATGCCAGTTTTAGGGTTACAGAGTGCAAACAGCCTCTGCTTCTCAGATCCCCCAGGACACGTTTTATACCTGGAAAGAACAAACAGAATGATAGACTTCAAGGCCCAACATTACATGGAACATAGAAAATCACAAAGCTTATGTTTTAAACTTAGGGAAGTTACTGCAACGCTTACAAAAATCTCAGGCTTGTACTGCAGCCAACACAGATAAGCAAACCTTTGCACTGAGCTGCCACCATTGTTGTTTCCCGCATAACCAGTATAGCCCAGAGCACAAGTGTGACCATCTGCATGGTCTTAGTCTTTCAGAATTCCTACTTCAGTGCTGATCACGACTGTGCTATAGGGCAGGAGGGACAAAGCTGCAGAGTTGTGTGCGGTCACTCCAGGCCTGGTCTGTGCCTGGAGTGATGCTGCTGCACAGGCTGTGTGGCCACACTCACCTTAGGAATGAAGAAACCTTCAAGCTCAGTGTCCCGGTATGTCCTGTGAGGGAGACCAGCGGGAATGATGTCAGCGCAACGTTGTATTTCATGGATGACAGCATTGGTGTAGGGCATATTTGCTTGATCTGCCATGGTGGGTGCTCGGTTTCTTCCAATCACCTTATCAATCTCTTTGTGCACTTTACCTAAAAGCAGCACAGCTTAAGAATCAGAGCTCCCTTTGATAATCAGAAGGGGCTGGTACAAGGTGTAGGAAAGCTGGCAGTATGTGTTCAGCTGGCACTGTGCAAGAGCAGGACAAGCGTTCATAGAATAGATCAGAAACAAATGGGAATACACTTTTTCAGCTGCTCAGAAAGATCTCTGTAACTATTAATTGTGCACAGTGCCTTTAATAAAATTATTTTCATTTGACGTGCTACCCAGGTTCTCCTCAGTGCAACCGAAAGATTACTTGGGTATGCAGCATTATAGAATTAAAACAGCTTCGTGTCTGTTCCAAACAGAGGAAAAAGGGCATGGTGGTAACTGAAAGTCCCCCAGCAGCCTTCAGTGAGAGGGAACCTGAACATGCCCTTCCAACTCCAGACTTTCCATCGGATTCCCCACCGCTCTCACTAAGCTGTGCCAGAAGAGCTGTGTATGGGGAAGCATTTCTCCTGGTTTCTTCCCAAAGATCAATTCCCAAAGCTGTTTCTTATTGCAAAAAGCCCCCAATATGGAGAGATGTTCAGTGTCCTTGTGCTGAAATGAGTGTTCAAAGGAATGAGCCACAAGGACTCTACTTGTCCTCTCACTTACTCTGTATTTCTGGGTGCAAAATCATGAACAGGAGCGCCCATCGGAGGGTGGTGGAGGTGGTCTGAGAACCAGCTGCAAGCAAGTCTGAGGTCACCAGACTAAGGTTCCTTTTGTTGAAACCCTTCTCTTCAGCATCCTTACCCTGCAGAGAGCAAACAAAAGCGTGAGAGGAGCAAAGACACTCTCTTGAGTGACAAGTCTTTGTTTTAGAGAAGTACTGAAACGCAGTCAATCCATTTTTGCTGACCAGGAAGTTCATTGGCAGAGTAGAGCACAACACAAGCAGTGGTCTGAGTGTGATGTGCTTACATGATGCTATTACCATTGTACTCCTGTATGCTGAGAGTTGAAAGTCCCACCTCCCTTCATAGTGAATGCCTCAACTCAGCAGACCACTGCCACTTACTGCAACATCCTTCCCTAGAGGAGGTGGAGCACTGCCACACAGCCTGAACACCTCAGGAAACCCACAAGGCAGAGAGGACACTGCTCTGATGTGGCAAATTCAAATCAGCACTAATTTGAGGGGGCAATCTATCTATTGCCCTGGTATTTTGTTACAATTGGGAAAGAAAATGACCAGGGTATCATTGCTGCCTATTATGTCTGCAGCACCAATTTCTGTGAAACTGGTCTCTCATCCAAATGCTAATTGAGCTCAGATTAGCTAGCATATGAGATCTGACAATCTGAAGTGGAATGAAGAGGTAGGAAATTCATAACCCTTTTCATAGAACGTTATAAGTGAAACCAACTTCCATCAACAAGTTTAAAGAAGTAGAGGAACTGCGTCAGGACTCTCAGGTCCTGCTGCTCTCCCTACCTTTGCCATTTCCTTTAAAAATGTATCAGTGAAGTCTCGGATGTCAGCAGGGTTCCAGGTCTCCCTGTGCTTATCTATGAGTTTTTCTATGTAGTCAATGTATTCCTTTTGGTGTGGAAAGACCTTCTGTGGCAGTCCAGGGATGCGCAACAAAATGGGCATCACATTAAGAAGCTGGCAAGCCAGAACCATGCAGAAAGAGACAAGATATTACGTGATGCAAAAAGAAAAATAACGGAAACACAGTGCTCTCAAGTGACAGAGGGCAACTTCTTACAGAACACATACGCTTCTGTGTTACCTGAGGCAGGAATCCAATCTCTTCTTTTAAAGTGTTATCAAACAAAGTTAACAGCTTCTTAAACGTCTCATCACCATAGTCGAAACGCTCTCCATAGGTGATGGTGAAGATCAAATTGCAGACTGCATTTTTTAAAGGGAGATCTGGATCAAAAGGACGACCTAAAAATGGAAATGGATATAAAGCAAAGAGTCTAAACAACATCATGCCCCCAAGGTGCTGAAAGTAGAAATACTTCATCGTAGAAAGAGATGATCGCATTTTCTCCTATGGTTCAGTTGGTCATTGTTTGATGGAGAAAGGTCCCCAAGAAGAGTGGAATTGAAAGGTCACATGACAGCATTTCTTTTTATGTCAAATGACAGTTGATGTGGTGTGAAAGCTGTCAGGTTCATTTTGTCATGTGGTAACATTCATATCATGGAATCGTAGAATGGTTTGGGTTGGAAATGACCTCAAAGCCCACCGGGTCCCAAATCCTGCTGAGGGCAGGGCTGCTGCCCACCAGCTCAGGCTGCCCAGGCCCCATCCATCTGCCCTTGAATGCCTTCAGGAAGGCAGCTTCTCAGGGCAGCCAGATCCAGCACCTCACCACTCTCTGAGTAAGGAATTTCCTCCTCTTCCCTCTTTCAGTTTAAAACTGTTCCCCCTTGGTGTATCCCTACCAAATCATGTAAAAGATCAATCTCCTTCCTGCTTTCAGGTTCCCCTCAAATACTGGTAGGCTGCAATGAGGTCACCATAACAGCCCTCTTTTCTCCGGGCTGAACAAGCCCAGTTCCCTCAGCCCGTCTCTGTAGCTGAGGAGCTCCAGCCCCCCGAGTATCCTCATGGCCTCCACTGGACCAACTCCAACATCTCTATGTCTTTCTTGTGCGGGAAGCCCCAGCCCTGGATGCAGTACTCCAGATGGAGCTTCACCAGGACAGAGTAGAGGGAGATGACCACCTCCACCAGCGGATCCACTGCATTCCACCCCATTACACCTAACTTCATATAGGCATTTGTTACCAGCACTAGAAATAATCACATTTTGCTTCTGCTTGTTTCTATTTATTTCCTGTTTCAAATTGTTTAGATTTAAAATAGCACCAGTGTGTATGGTAGAAGTGGCTTTATAGCTCAACAGGGGCAGTAACCATTACTCCTATGGACTTGAAACACTGCATGCAAACAGGAGAGGCTGAATTAGTACTTATCACCCCGCATCACTCTACTGCCTTTATATGTTTGGTCATTTGGGTCTATTTTCAGAAAAAAAAAAATCCCATCCTGATGCATGTGACAAACCTTCTTCTGAATTGATTTCAGAGCACAGAAATCGTGCTTCCTCAGCCACTTGCTCCTCCAAGGTCTTCTTTCCCATTCCAAAGTTTCTCAAAGTAGTGAGCGTGAATTTCCTTAGCTCCTTCCAGGCATGTCCGTATCTTGCAAAAATAATCCCTGGAAGTAAGGTGAGCAAGACATGTCAGCAGCTCTGATGTGTACCCCAAGCAGGGTTTGCTAGAGAAGAGCAGGAGTGAGTTTGGAGGGACAGATCTGTGGGAACAGACAGAAAAGGGAATGATTGCATATGCCTTGTTCGTACAGGCATTCTAAAAGCTTAGCACTGCACCTTCTAATGCAGGTACGTGCCTAGCAAAGGTGGAGGTGTACTACAACCATTTACTAGAGCTGGCAGAGAAGTGGAGACCACTTTTCATCACGTCTGATTTTCTGTGACCTCCGAAGAGTGGCAGATGTACAAGGATAATGACTCGGGGGACATGAGAAGCAGGCTCTGCACTGGGAAAATCTGTTACTCTTCATCTACCCAGTCCTCCTTGAGCCAGTGCCTGCAGGAAATGTACGTCTGCAAAGGACTTGCCTTCAGAGTTTGGTCCATAGCCCATATGTTCGTATATGGGGAAGTATGGCCGGTCAGCAAAGTCCTCCGATTTGTTGACCAGGGCTTCCTTCACAGTTTTGTACCCATTCAGCACCACCACGTTGGTCCAGCAGTCCTGGAGACTGAAGATGTTTCCAAACTTCTTGCGAAACTGCCAAGATAAAAGAGTCATGGCCCTGAAAACGATCTGACACGCAATAGTGCAGGAGTGTAACGTCAAAATAACATCCCTGTATCCTTTGTCAGCGCCTGACTGCTCAGTGGTTTGTGCTGTTTTCTTGGGACACCTTCCAGCTGACCTTTGATGGTTGTTGGTCTCTGCAGTGCAACACTCAGAGCAGTGTCACCCACGATCTGAAGCAGGGAGCAATGCATCACAACTGTCCAGATTTAATGTACAACTATGCTGACAAAACTTGTCTAGAGCATAGTGTGGGTATTTTGGATTTTGTCTGACAACACAAGGTCAAGAATTCGATGATTTTCAAAGACTGCACACTCAACCTCTTATTTCTCGATATTTACAGTTTCATTTGAAAACCAAGGACATTTTTGAGATGGTTTTAATTTCTGCTAGAGTGAAATACTGACGATAAGGGGTATGCAGTTTCTTTTTCTACCCAAAGCCTAATTCTCAGAAGCATGCTTGGAAAAGGTAGCTCCACACTGGAGATCCAGGTCAGCTTTTTCTCCAAGGAGAACATACTCTCCCAGAAAGACTGGTAACTGGCACACATCCTACATCTCTGGTGATCTGTAAAAGGCATGTTGCAGACAACAGGGAGATGGCACAGATGGGTTCATTATCTATATGTTCTTTCTCTTTGTTGTCTTCTTTCTTTCTCTTCCTTCCTTTCTTCATTTTGTTGTTTTTTTCTCTCTCACTTTCTTTCTGACTATTTTTTCTATCTTTATTCCTTGCCTTGTCTTGCTTTTCTGCTTGCTTTGCCATTCTCCTTGCATTGCCATTCCCTTCCCTTCCCCTTCTCCCCCTCATTTTTACTTCTCCCCTCCCTTCTTTCCCCCTTCCCCCATTTCCTCCTGTCTCCCCCTTGCCCCCTGCCCCTTTTTCCTTTCCCCTTTCTCCTTCTCTTCATCTTTTTTTTTTCTTCTTTTTTTTCCAGCGGGATTTGAAGGGGGATTGGTAATTTACTGGCACTAGAAATACATCATTAAAAGCAATTAGTGGTCAAGCGAGCAGTAATCAGTGCAGTGAGAATGACCCCAATGTGATATGATTTTAAAATCTTTTGGACTCTATGCTGGCAAACATTACAAATGCTATATTTCGTTTCTCCGTTTGGCAGGTTTTGGACAGACAGCTGAACAGTTTTGTCTTAAAGAAAGTGCCCTTAGATTTTGCACACTCATGTAACATTCCATGGCTGATCTGCTTCAAGCCATGCTCTGCTTATCCGTTGAGAAGAGATAGTGCCTGACTTTGAATAGGAATGCTATTCTGGGCATGTTGGGCACTGCTGTTGGGGCAAATCCCGCAAGCTGATGTCTTTATCTGAAACTGCAGCATGGCTGTAGGCGCGCTTGGTAGCTCGCAGAGCAATCTGCCATTCCTGTAACACCTCCCCACCCGCAGACTCCCTGCATGTTGGCAGGGTGCAACACTCACCTTCTCGAAGGAGTGATGCGGGTCGCTGTAGTTAACGAATGGCATGGTCCCGACAAACGGCAGTGACACCGGGCCTGGGGGGTAACGGCTCCACTTCTTCCTGCGCTTCATGAAGTCAACAAGTATGGTAAAGACAGTAAGAAAGACTCCCAGGACAGAGATGTTGCTCCATGATGACAGCCACACGAGCAGTGTCATTTTGTAGTCTGTCCACTCCTTGCTCTTGCTCTTTTAACCCAGCACTATTTCTGTCCTTCACTTCTGCCTCCTTCTCCTTTCTCCCACTCCCCTCCCCAGGCAGCTGCCCTGTTCCTCTTGCTTTCTCCTCCTTCCTCACACCCTCTTCTGCCTCCCTGCTCCCCTCTCTGTGCCGCTGCTGACTTTTAAACATGGAATTTGGCTTGGACCCAGAACTCCTCCTCCGTTCAGCTGAGCGCTGGGGGAGTGGTGATGAGGGCCTTCCCTTTTCCTCCTCCACCTCGTTGCCAAACCGGGAGGTCAGAGGTCTCCTTGTCCCCACCATTGCTGCAGCACAGGCAGTGGTGGCATCTGTGGGGTAGGGCCGGGTGCTGTCCAGGTGCTTGCCTGCCCTGTCCCACAGCCAAGGTGGCATTGCAGTGCACAGAGCATCCCAATCCTGCTGCATACGCATGGGTGGTTGTGAAAGAGTTTGTGTATGTTGCCATATTGTTTGTACAGACAACTCAGGGGAGACGCAGCTCCCAAGCACAGGCTGTTCAGGTTTCTGCTTGCAGGGCTGAGAATTTGTTCCACTGGAACTTTTGAAAGCTTCGGTTAGGGGTTAGGTCAGGCTTTTCCTCACAGAAGTAACTTGAACTTAGTGAAGTTACAGAAACTTTGTGTGTATGTTACCGTTCTATAAGCGGAGGTGCTGCAATAGAGTGGCTTGGGTTGGAAGGGACCTTAAGGATCATCTGGTTCCAAATCCCTAGCCTTGGGGATTTAAAAAAAAGAAATGCTTTTTGATCTTGCCGAATGAAGCATCCAGAAGTAACGTAATGGAAGGACTGCCAGGATTAGTGTTGGCTGTACAATGTTCAGTACACTTTCTTGTCCACACACACCTTTAGAACATTGCTAATTGCAGGCTCACACTTCTTCCTGAAACACCTTCCCTGTGTTCATAGGATAGATGGTGATCAATTGCTAATCCTGTTTTATAGTATCTGGATTTAAAACCTGGTTTGCTGCCTGCTGCTTACACTCTGCTTTTGTTGGTGTTTTCCTCACATGTTATCAGTGTCTGTATGGAGCTGCAATCTTCTGTGCTCAGAGCATTCCTCTGAGGCTTCACCAAAGGACAAAATGGAACGTAATGGAAAATGCCCGTCTCAAGTGCTGGGACCTAACAAAAAAAGCCTAGAAGATGGGTCAGAGGTCTCCAAACTGCCCTGAACTGCCTCACATCCCATACCCAGCTCCTGGCTGGAGCTGTGGGGCATCTCCTGCAGATCTTCCTGCAGGATCACGGGTTTGGCACCCAGGACATGATGGTGAAGAACTTAGCCCAGAACAGTGAGACCTGGACCAAAATGGACGACAAACCTCAGAACCAAATGCTATGCTGTATATTCAATACAGTATTTATCTGTTTTGCTCTTTTAACCCGAGTATGCACTTTGATGCCAACTTATAGATATCTGTCTTAATGCTTATCCCGTGACACAAACTGATAGGTAATTTTTATTTATATATGGGCATGTTTACAAGGTGGTAAAACCTCATGAGCAGTGACAAGATCAGACATGTGATCTTGCTCAGAAACATGTGGTTAAAGCCCAAACAGACACAGACACTCCCTTGGTTCCTTGATCCGAAGGCAGGCTTTGTGTAGAATCCAACAGGAGGATGACCACGGATGTTTCAGGCCATGCAACAGTGTGAAATCTTGACCCCGTTGTACTAAATTTGGAGACTTCACCTATGAGTGGGCACAGAGTGTAGGACCTCCCAGCTGCTGGGAAAGCCCACAACTGCAGCTCCCCAGTGACTGTGGACTGGATGATGGTAATGCAATTGGGCAATTGGTGATATATCTTTCATAATCACTATAGATAATCTTGTGTAGTATGGTGAGGAGCATTACCCTGTTTGCTTAATTTGTGCTGTACTATTTCCCTTATTATTTTATTGCTTTAAATGTAATTAAAGAGAAACTCACTTCCTTAACTTCGTGTCTGTGTCCTTTGTGCTGACCGTGTCTGCTGCCAGAAGAAACGGGCACAGATTAGAGCCTTTTGATGAAAACTGCAGCTTGTGTAGTTATCTAGCATCATGTGCTTATTCCGTCAGTGACAATCCCAGCTCCTGACCAGCTGCCAGCAGTCAGGAGCTTCAATGCTGGTGCCACCAGGTTGCACAATAGGAATATTTCCCTCAGCTCTCAGGAATGGTTCATTAAAATCCCAGGGTCTGCTTTCCCCCCAGCACCATGAGGTGGATCTAAACCTCAGCAATGTACTGCTCAGGAGGAACAAAGCCTCATGTAAGAGCCCAGTGAGAAGGGAACCAAACCAGCCATTCCGCCTGGCCACTTCCCAGGCTACTGCAGAGTTGAGGCTGAGGAGAACCAACAAACTCCTGTGCTCTCCCACCAGAGGCCCATCACTCTTTGGGATCCTCCTACCACCTCCTCTCTCCAGCCCAAACTGTGCCTGTGCACAAGCAGGTTCCATGATCTGGGCAGGGCAAGGAGAGAGCGGAGGAGGGTGGCTATGCACTTGTCCCCCATTGCCAGCCTCCAGCGGTCAGTGATCAACACATCCTGCGCCCTGCAGACAGCTCTGGGGAATTCGAGCTGAAAAGCTGAGATCTCTGTCAAGCCCACGCAGACTGGGTTTTCAAGTGAATTTCAAGATTATTTTTTCTTGACCCCGTTGTACTAAATTTGGAGACTTCACCTGTGAGTGGGCACAGAGTGTAGGACCTCCCAGCTCCTGGGAAAGCCCACAACTGCAGCTCCCCAATGTCAAAGGTTTACCGGGATGGATCAGCCTGGTTCCACGACAATTGGTGTGGGGGACCCATGGACCCACGTCCCAGGAAAGAGGAAGGGGGAAAAGGAAAAGGGAGATGGGCCTAGGAACAAAACAGTGTCAACGATCTGAGGAGGAAACCTAATTTACTAAATAAGATATCAGAAAGCAAAATAACACAATATAATACAATATAATTGGAATTGAACCTAATAAATCAAAGAAAATGAGCAAGAATAAGTGTCTGATAAACCAAAGACCTTACGCTAATGCTGAAGGTGAGACAGCAGCGAGCACCCACTGCTGAGTCAATCCCGAAGGAAAAGAACGTGTCCCGTGACCGCAGAGAGTTTTTGTCTGTTCCCTCTGAGTGGAAAACACATAAAAAGGCAAGACATCGCAAAGTCCTCTGGGGAATGTTGTTCTTCTTCTCTTCTGAGACAGGTATACCCAGAAGTATCAATGATCTATGGAGCTGGAGTATTAACTCTTTAACTCTTAATGCACTACATGATGTTATGATGTGGAATACCAATACCAAAAATCATAAAACCATGACATTCCACCCCTTATTCCACATCATTACATCATGTACATATAGAAGAACAATGATTAGCATGCATTAGATACATGCACACACACACACACACACACACACCCACACACACACACACATATATATACATGGATTTACCAACTGCACTCCCCCAACATCAAATTCCCTTGTGGTACACATTGAACATCCCCATTCTTCTGCATCACCCACCAAGTGGACCCAGGTCCCTGAGCAAAGACAGTTTCACGGAGAGGTTTGCCCTTTCCAGAAGCTGGAAGGACCCAAACTGCTTTTCCCAACATGTTCTTTACATGTACTACAGGGACCTTATCTCCCTCTACAGTAGGTAGAGAGCTGGATCAGGCAGGACTATCGTGATTGATGGATCCTCGAGTGTTGACAAACCAGGTGGCTTCTGCCTAATGCTTCTCCCAATTCTTAAATGTTCCGCCACCCATTGCTTTCAATGTGGTTTTTAGCAACCCATTGTATCTTTCAATTTTACCAGAAGCTAGTGTGTGTTAGGGGACATGATAAATCAATTCAATGCCATGATCTTTGGCCCAAGTATTTACAAGATAATTTTTGAAATGAGTCCCATTATCTGACTCAATTCTCTCTGGAGTGCCATGTCACCACAGGACTTGTTTCTCGAGACCTAAGATGTTGCAGGCGGTAGCATGGGGTACTGCATATGTGTCAAGCCACCCAGTGGTTGCTTCCACCATGGTGAGCACATAACACTTGCCATTGCGAGTTCGTTGCAAGGTGATATAATCAACCTGCCACACCTCCCTATATTTATACTTTTGCCATCACCCTCCCCCTCAAAGAGGTTTCATCCTCTTGGCTTGTTTAATTGTGGCACATGTATCGCAGTCATGGATAACCTGTGCAATAGTATCCATAGTTAAGTCCACCCCTGGGTCTCTAGACCACTTATATGTTGCATCTCTTCCTTGATGACCCCAGGTCTCATGGGCCCACCAAGCTAAAAGTAATTCACTCTTATGTTGCCAGTCCAAGTCTACTTGAGCCATCTTAACTTTGGCAGCTCAATCTACCTGATGGTTATTCTGTTGTTCTTCAGTTGCCCGGCTCTTCGGAACATGAGCATCTACATGGCCTTTACAACCATATTCTTTACTCGGGCAGCAATGTCTTTCCACAGTTCAGCAGCCCAAATAGATTTACCCCTCCGTTGCCAGTCATTTTGTTCCCATTGCTGTAATCACCCCCATAAAGCATTTGCCACCATCCATGAGTCAGTGTAAAGATAAAGCACTGGCCACCTCTCTTGTTCAGCAATATCTAAGGCCACTTGGACAGCCTTTACCTCTGCAAATTGGCTTGATTCTCCTTTTCCTTCAGTGGCCTCTGCAACTTGTTGTGTGGGGCTCCACACAGCAGATTTCCATCTGTGGTGCTTTCCCACAATATGACACGATCCATCTGTGAACAGGGCATATCTCTTCTCATATTCTGGTAGTTCATTATATGGCGGGGCCTCTTTAGCATGTGATACTTCCTCCGCTGGTGTTGTTCCAAACTTTTTACCTTCAGGCCAGTCCACGATCACCTCTAGGATTCCTGGATGACTGAGGTTCCCCATTCGAGCTTGCTGTGTAATCAGCACAATCCACTTACTCCAAGTGGCATCAGTAGCATGATGGGTGGAGGGAACCTTTCCTTTGAACATCCAGTTCAGCACTGGCAGTTAAGGTGCCAGAAGGAGCTGCGCTTCACTACAGATTACTTTCGGAAGCAGCTCGAGCCTCCTCGTACGTGGCTGAGATCTCCTTCTCAGCTGGAGTGTAGCGCTCCTCAGACCCCCTGTATGCTCGACTCCAGAATCCAAGGGGTCGGCCTCGGGTCTCTCCAGAAGCTCTTTGCCACAAACTCCAGGTGGGACCTTCCTTTCCAGCAGCAGTGTAGAGAATGTTCTTTACACGCTGTCCCGTCCGCACTGGCCCCAGGCCCATGGCATGGGCAATCTCCTGCTTAATTTGTTCAAAAGCCTGCTGCTGCTCAGGACCCCATACAAAATCATTCTTCTTCCGTGTCACCTGAAAGAGAGGGCTCACAATGAGACTATAGTTTGGAACATGCATTCTCGAAAAGCCCACTACACCCAGAAAAGCTTGGGTCTCTGTCTTACTTGTGGGTGGAGACATGGCAGTGATTTTGTCAATCACATCTGTAGGTATGTGACGACATCCATCTTGCCACTTTATACCTAGGAACTGAATTTCCTGTGCAGGTCCTTTCACTTTGCTTCGCTTAATAGCGAAGCCAGCTCACAGGAGGATCTGGATTATTCTCTCTCTTTTCTCAAAAACTTCCTCTGCTGTATTTCCCCACACAATGACATCATCAATGTATTGTAAGTGCTCAGGAGCACCACCCTGTTCCAATGCAGTTTGGATCAACCCATGGCAAATGGTTGGGCTGTGCTTCCACCCCTGGGGCAAACGGTTCCAGGTGTACTAATGCCTCTCCATGTGAAAGCAAACTGCGGCCTACATTCTGTGGCCAGAGGAATCAAAAAGAAGGCATTGGCAATGTCAGTGGTGGCATACCACTTGGCTGCTTTTGACTCCAGTTCGTACTGGAGTTGAAGCATGTCCAGCACAGCAGCACTCAGCAGGGGTGTGACTTCATTCAGGCCATGGTAATCTACTGTCAGCCTCCATTCTCCACTGGCTTTACGCACTGGCCATATGGGGCCGTTAAAAGGAGAGTGAGTTTTGCTGGTCATTCCCTGTCTCTCTAGCCGACGGATCAAGTTATGAATGGGGAGCAAGGAATCCCTGTTGGTGTGGTACTGTCATCTGTGCACCGTTTTTGTAGCAATCGGTACCTGTTGCTCCTCCACTTGTAGCAACCCCACAACAGACGGGTCTTCTGACAGGCCAGGCAAAGCAGACAGCTACTTAGTGTTATCTGCATCCACAGCAGCTATTCCAAAAGCCCATTGATACCCTTTGGGATCCTTAAAATAACCCCTTTTGAGGTAATCAATACCAAGTATACATGGAGCCCCTGGGCCAGTCACAATAGGATGTTTTTGCCAATCTTTACCAGTGAGGCTTATTTCAGCCTCCAACTTGCTCAACTCTTGGGAACCCTCAGTCATCCCAGAAATATAGATTAATTCTGTCCCTTGGTGACTCAAGGGCATTAGAGTGCACTGTGCACCAGTGTCCACCAATGCCTTATATTTTTGAGGTTCTGATGTGCCAGGCCATCGAATCCACAAAGTCCAATACACTCTATTACCCCTTTCCCCCACCTGGCTGGGGGGCAGGGCCTATTGTGGCCGGTAGGTACCTCGCTCAGTTCTGAAGGAGTACCGTTCAGACAGGAGGACGTCTCACTTTGACTGGAGGGTGTCTTGATCAGACTGGAGGCTGTCTAAATTAGTCAGGAGAGTCTGATTGTCAGCTAAAAGTCTCTCTGGATCTGGACACCATCCCTTTCGGCTCGGAGACTCTCTTGCTCTATTTCAGAAACTCTATGCCTCTCTAGGATAGTATTGAATAAAGTCCGATTGGCATAAGCCAGACCCCAAATAATTTGGGCCTCCTCAGATCAGTCTGAGCCACAGTGTTCCTGTCTCAAATATCTGCTAAAATTCTCAGGATCTTGCAGGTGCTCAGGGAAAAAGTCCCAGTACATTTTGAGCATGAAAAGCTAAAAAAACAACAAAATGCAGCCCCTTTAAGAGAAGTTTTAAAAGAGAAAGCTTTTTTTTTTTCATTACTAAAACGAGCTGGCAGCACCCAAAAAAGTTTACAGATATCCAAGAACAACTGGCAGTACACCTGGACTTCAAGGTCGTGTTTTGCAGTACAGCACCTGCAGTACAGATATGCTTGCTAACAAGGGACAGATTCACTCTAAAGGTATGTCTCTGCCTGGCTAAGGCAGCTAGTTCTGCCCCATGTTGGACGCCAAAAATGTCAAAGGTTTACCGGGATGGATCGGCCTGGTTCCACGACAATTGGTGTGGGGGACCCATGGACCCATGCCCAAGGAAAGGGGAAGGAGGAAAGGGAAAAGGGAGATGGACCTAGGAACAAAACAGTGTCAACGATCTGAGGAGGAAACCTAATTTACTAAATAAGATATCAGAAAGCAAAATAACACAATATAATACAATATAATTGGAATTGAACCTAATAAATCAAAGAAAATGAGCAAGAATAAGTGTCTGATAAACCAAAGACCTTACGCTAATGCTGAAGGTGAGACAGCAGCGAGCACCCACTGCTGAGTCGATCGCGAAGGAAAAGAACGTGTCCCATGACCGCAGAGAGTTTTTATCTTTTCCCTCTGAGTGGAAATAACGTAAAAAGGCAAGACATTGCAAAGTCCTCTGGGGAATGTAGTTATTCTTCTCTTCTGAGACAGGTATACCTGGAATTATCAATGATCTATGGAGCTGGAGTATTAACTCTTTAACTCTTAATGCACTACATGATGTTATGATGTGGAATACCAATACCAAAAATCATAAAACCATGACACCAGTGACTGTAGACTGGATGGTGGTGTAGAACAGTTTGTGGCACATGTCCACCTTCCACGTCCTCTCTCCAGCCCAAACTGTGTCTTCGCAGAAGCAGTTTCCATGTGCTGGATGGGGCAAAGAGAGAGGGGAGGAGGGTGGCTATGCACTTGTCCCCATTGCCAGCCTCCAGCGGTCAGTGATCAGCACCACCTGCACCCTGCAGACAGCTCTGGGGAATTTGAGCTGAAAAGCTGAGATCTCTGTCAAGACCACGCAGACTGGATTTCAAGTCCTTGTAACGCGGCCAAGCTTGAGCTCAGTTTTAGGGAGCGGGTGCAATGTGTCTTCCTAACAGAAAGCTGCCTCCTGCCAGGATCCAAGTGCAACACTTCAAAGCGTTAATCCAAGTAAGGAAAACGGTGCCAGAAATTTTTCTAAGGAGTTACATAAAGGTCAGATAAACAGTGGGTTCCTAAGGATGGTTTCAGTCATTGAATTCATCCATTGAAATGGATTAACAAGTTTTGTCTGTATGTTCTCAAGCAAATTGAGCCTGAGGCACAACCTCTGCTCTGGAAGTTTTAGTCTCAGTCGTTTCACTGTGGCATTCTTGGAGCTCAGACAGCACTTTGTACATGGGAAGTGTTTGTACAGCCTTAAGGTGGGCCGTGCAAACAGCGTCTTCATAACAAAGCAGGCAGCAGAGCTGAAATAGCCAAGTCTGTCATAGTTACTGTTACGATGACTTACTGCCATGGCAGCCTTCCCACGCTGCACAGAAATGTCTTCTTCAGGCTCTCGCTTGAATTCCCCATGGCTTTTCCCTGTACCCATCCCAGCAGTTCTCCTGCAACCAAAGCAAGGCCTGGCTGTGCTCTTCTTCTGCCGCTTGTGATGAGGTGATTAAATATGGGTTTGGCAGCTGAAGAGACAGAAGAATCATTATTTAGTTTCAGCGCTGATTTGACCTGTGACTTGGAGGTAAGCAAGCAGCACGCTGGCATCTCGGTTCCCCCTCTTGTGAAATGCATTTGGTGGGGCCATTGGCCCAGTGGTGATAAAGAACCTGCAAACTAGGGTGCAAAGTACAGTCACAAGCACTGATACCACCTGACTGCACAGGAAAGAGGCAGGTTGTCCATCCGCTCAGAGCAGGGGGTGGATGAGGTGAATGTTCATGCAAAGAAGCCGCTGTTGCAGGAAGCATCTGATCTGATATCTTCCTTTTGGCACAGGAAGCCTTTTAGGGGCAGTGCTGCAGTTCCCAGGTGTTGGGGATGCTCAGCTCGCTAACAATTAGGCCCCCAAATCAGTCGTTATGACTCCAAACAAATTCCCAGGAAAGCTTTCAGAGCTGCACCAGGAAGATGAGCTGCCAGAGGCATTACTTCCTGACCACGCTTATTGCTGTAGAGCTCTGAGCCTTAAGTAAGGTACAACCAATGATCTCATCTTGTCGCCTTTCTGCAGGCTTGAAGAATAACTGGATGCAAAAAAACAGCAACTGATGAGTAAAACTAAGGGAAGAAGGACATAATGGAGAAGACTGCACACTCAGACTGGTGGTGGGTTTCGGGGGTATGAAGGGGGGGCAGGTATGGAGATAACAGATGGGTCTAAAAAAGAAAAATAACCTGAGGAGGAGTGGTAATTTACTAAATCCAACCAAATGGAGCAAACTGGGAGAGGCAAGAGCACCCAAGATATGGGATCTTACTTTAGTAAAACCACAGGGGAGGCTGAGAGAAAAATATGCCACAGCCAGCATGGAGTTTGGCCAGGAGCTCCATCCCTCTTCCAGTCCCCACCAGAGCATTAACTCTTTAACTCCCAACGTGACATTCTGATGTTGAATGCTGGCAGCAAAATCACAGAACTACAACATTCCACCTGTTACTCCACATCATCGCATCATGCTTAACACATATCGATATACAAACAAAACAGTAATTAGCATGCACTACATACAAACATATCAATGTACCTATATGTATCTATATAGATGGAATCACTGCACTCCCCCGGCATCAAAATCCCTTGTGGGACACACTGGACATCCCCATTTTTCACTGTCAACCACCAAGTGGACCCAGGTCCCTGTGCAAAAACAGTTCCATGGAGGGGTTTGCCTTTTCCAGAAGCTGGAAGGACCCACACCGCTTTCCCCAACATGCTCATTACTTGTGCCACAGGGACCTTATCTCCCTCTACTGTATGTAGGGAACTGGATTGTGTAGGACCGTCTCGGTTGACTGATCCCCTCGTGCTGACCAACCCAGTGGCTTCTGCCAAATTTTTCTCCCAATGCTTAAATGTTCCACCACCCATTGCTTTCAACGAGGTTTTTAACAACCCATTGTAGCACTTGATCTTATCAGCATCTGCTTCATGGAAGGGGATAGGATAAATCCACTCAGTGCTGTGTTCTTTGGCCCAAATATCCACAAGTGAATTTTTGAAATGCATCCCACTGTCAGATTCCATTCTTTCTGGGGTGCCATGTCTCCACAGGATTTGCTTCTCTAAATTTAAGATAGTGTTTCAGGCAGTAGCATGGGGTACCGCGTATGTTTCAAGCCACCCAGTGGCTTACCATCGCAGGTTCGTGGGTGGCAAGGAGGTATAATCAACCTGCCACACCTTCCCATATTTCTACTTCTGCCACCGCCTTTCCCCTCAGAGAGGTTTCATCCTCTTGGCTTGTTTATGGCACACGTGTCACAGTCATGGATAACCCGTGCAATAGCATCCATAGTTAAGTCCAGCCCTCAGTCTCTAGCCCACTTATATGTCACATCTCTTCCTTGATGGCCTGAGGTCTCATGGGCCCACCAATACAAAAATAGCTCAGCATGAATGACAGCATGAAGCATTAATAACTGCACATACAACACCCTGGCTAGCCAGTAACAAATCCAGGGTCACCTGATTTTCTATGTTTCTTGTCCCAGTTTCTCTTTGCAGTCTTTCTATGCTGCCTATGATGACATTCAATGGTATTTCTATGAATGTAGACATACTAACGAGTGCTGAAATTATTGGGTTTCTTTGGTTCTTGATTCATCCTTGTATACCCAGTCTAAGCATACCACCATTCTGTTGCCCTCTGTGTGGTTTAGCTTTATTCCATCATGGTTTTATGATTTTTGTTATCAGTATTCCACATCATGGCATCATCTTAAAGAGTCCTGCTGCCTCACATGGAAAGACATGAAGAACTGGCACAAAAACCCACTCCTCTACTACGAGTACAGGTGAGAGAATTACAACACAGTAATCACCAAAGCAACTGCTCCAGTTAATGAAGGGGTCCTGCATCTCCTCATCCTTTCTCTTTTCCCCCTTCCCCTTTTCCTGGTTGTGGGTCCATGAGTCCCCAACCCCTTCATGACAGAACTGGGCCAAAGCAGCCCATAAACTGTTGATGCTCCCGCAAGCAGATACTCTGCTTGTGTACTTCTAGGTAGCTTGGTACATGTACAACAAAGGCATTAGTTACCTTTGCTAGTTTTTCAACTATTTCTAAGCGTACATTACTTCAGTCACAAAATGTGGGCCTCTGTAGGATGACATTCTTATATGTATTCCAAATCTCTGAACTATTTCTTTCAATAACATTTTCCCCACTTCTCTCGCTTGATTATTGCAGATCAATCTGCCAATATTCACCACGTACCTGTCCCTCTGCTCTTTTTCAAGTTGAACTTTAATCAGTGTTTCTGGGTTATTTTTCCAACATATCTTTCATCAATTGACCAATCACCTCTGTCATATTTTGACGAATAACTGTCTTCTGTTTCCAGAGCTTTTCCACTCCCCAATGGACAACATTGGGCACTTCCCTCACTAGGTTACTCCTGAGTGTATGGTACTACCACTAGGCCAGAGGGAGCACCTACCCACCCATCTCCCAGCCTTTCTGCCTTAGGCACTTACCAATTTCAGATAATGTTTAGGGTAGCCCTCAGCCTGTTGGACCAGATTTGACCTGGGGACAGCCAGTGAGCCCCTGCTTTCTGATCCAGTGCTGTAACTACTGTATGTGGGACATAAAAGTGTTGCCCTTCGCCTCACTGTAAGGTTTTGAGCTGCTTCTGTTAGCAAAACAGTTGTTGAGACTGCTCTCAGACATTCATGCCAACCGTGACTCACTGTGTACAGTAGCCTAGAGAAACAGGCTACTGCTAGTGTATTTTTCTCCCAAGCATTGTGTGAGAATCCCCAAAGCCACAGCCTGTCACTGAATTCAACAGTCTTTCCAAATTTGGTAGTCTGAAGGCTGGGGCTCTCATTAATGGTTATTTATTTATTTATTTATTTATTTTTAAGCTGGATATAAACTTTTCAGTTTTCCTTAGTCCATAGCAGATGTCCTCCTGACACATTCAGTAACTCACATAAAGGCTTTGCCAGTAACCCACAATTTGTAATCCAGAAATGACATCATCCTACTATTCCCAAAAACGTTCTCAGCTCATGTGCGTTTTGGGGTTCCAGAAGATGGCAGAAGGCTTCTTTTCCGTCAGCACTCAGCTGACTTCAATGCAGCTTCCCATGCAATTTTCGCCTTCTCCTTCGACACACGGTAACCACTCAATCCAAGAGCATTCAGTAATACATCCTTCTAAAGGCTTAAAAGGACATCCAGAGAACACAGAGCGGGGACAGCAGGACAGATCACTTTTATTTGTTCAGATTGTGTCATAGGTAAAAAACATAAGTGAATAGATCCACTGAAGAGAAAATCTTAACTATAGCCTTGACAGTCATATACATCAGGATACATCATGTATACTACAGGTAGTAGCCATCAGAGGTCCCGGAAGTAGCATGAAAAAGAGCAACGTCAAGGGTGGAAATTAAGCTGAGCTAAGGATACAGGGCCACATCCATACATTAAACGGCTGGGGGCAACTACACAGACCTAAGAGGACTAGAACCTGACAGGATCCACATCAAGGTCATAAAAAGAAAAGCCAGCACAAACAAGAAGGGGATACAAAAGAAGGAAAAAGAGTGCTCACCAGTCTCTGAAAACATAGGTTCACAAGGAAGGAACACCACAAAGGAAACATCACTAACATGAGAACCACCCTCACAGGCAGACAGCCCTTAAATGAAGACTAAGAGTCGAAGACCCCTTCTGGTCACGCAGGTGAATCACCTTCACCTGTGTTTCCAGGGCTGCCCAGATCTTTCTTTCAGGTGTTCATTCGGTGGTTCATGCTGTGACTCAGTAGTTCCCATACAATCTGCACGGCCCTGCAACATTTCTGACAGTGTCTGTGGTGGATTCTGAGTGAAGCAGTGCACATTATCTTGGAACAGCTCTCAGTTGGTATGGGTACGGGGTGTTTGCAACACCGAGGCAACTGTCTTGCCGTGGCCTAGGCTGATCTTCGGGGATCACAAAGGTGAACTTCTGCATGAGAATGGTGAAGAAGATGAAGAGCTCCATCCTGGCCAGCTGTTCTCCCAGGCAGGCACGTCGACCTGCAAGAAGGAATGTCAATGAGGGTGTACATTAAACCACATGAAATCACTCTGGGATCAGCAGCCTCTTTGTGCAGGCACAGGATAGAACAAAACACTTTTCAGAAGCTTCCTTGCTCAGGATGGAGAGAAGACAGAAGGTGAGACTGCTTAGTTAACTGTGTCAAAAAGGCTGAGGCACTCATAGCTATTTAGTCAGATGGGGCATCATGTCCATCAGGTACAAGCTCACAGAATAACTGAGGTTGGAAGGGTCCCCTGCAGGTCTTACCACTGCTCAAACGCGGAGATAAGGAAAAGGACGACCCTTGGATTTCCATTTCCCAGAAGGGAGATTACTGCTACTGCTGTGCACCTGACGTGCAGCTAGATCCTCCCCTTACATTTACCTGCAGAGAAAGGCAAGAAGGCCTCTGGTCTCACAAACTGCCCATCCTCATTCAGGAAATGTTCAGGATAAAACTCGTTTGGCTTCTTCCAGACTGTCTCATCCTTCAGCACGGAAGTCAAGTTGGTGATGATTGTCGTCCCCTGCACTCGAAGAGGAAACAACTTACATGAGAACCGCACAGTTATCTTGGCATGACAGAGCAGTGCTGGTCCCTCTAGACAGTCTCTGCCACCTAGTGCGGTCATAGTTAGGTGCTTCAGAATAAGGCACCATGCCCTTCAACTTGATCTTACTGAAAACAGGGGTGAAGCAGTGGCACTTTTCCAGTGACTCATGCTGCCTGCCCTATGCTCACAAAGCATTTGGACTTCTACAGTTTGTTTTCTTACAAAGGCATGTAATGCCTCCATGCAAATGCCAGTTTTAGGGTTACAGAGTGCAAACAGCCTCTGCTTCTCAGATCCCCCAGGACACGTTTTATACCTGGAAAGAACAAACAGAATGATAGACTTCAAGGCCCAACATTGCATGGAACATAGAAAATCACAAAGCTTATGTTTTAAACTTAGGGAAGTTACTGCAACGCGTACAAAAATCTCAGGCTTGTACTGCAGCCAACACAGATAAGCAAACCTTTGCACTGAGTGGCCACCATTATTGCTTCCCGCATAACCAGTATAGCCCAGAGCACAAGTGTGACCATCTGCATGGCCTTAGTCTTTCAGAATTCCTACTTCAGTGCTGATCACGACTGTGCTATAGGGCAGGAGGGACAAAGCTGCAGAGTTGTGTGCAGTCACTCCAGGCCTGGTCTGTGCCTGGAGCGATGCTGCTGCACAGGTGGTGTGGCCACACTCACCTTAGGAATGAAGAAACCTTGAAGCTCAGTGTCCCGGTATGTCCTGTGAGGTAGACCAGTGGGAGCGATGTCAGCACAGCGCTGTATTTCATGGATGACAGCATTGGTGTAGGGCATGTTCGCTTGATCTGCCATGGTGGGTGCTCGGTTTCTTCCAGTCACCTTATCAATCTCTTTGTGCACTTTACCTAAAAGCAGCACAGCTTAAGAATCAGAGCTCCCTTAGATAATCAGAAGGGGCTGGTACAAGGTGTAGGAAAGCTGGCAGTATGTGTTCAGCTGGCACTGTGCAAGAGCAGGACAAGTGTTCATAGAAAAGATCAGAAACAAATGGGAATACACTTTTTCAGATGCTCAGAAAGATCTCTATAACTATTAATTGTGCACAGTGCTTTTAGTAAAATTATTTTCATTTGACGTGCTACCCAGGTTCTCCTCAGTGCGACTGAAAGTGTACTTGGGTATGCAGCATTATAGAATAAAAAAAGCTTAGTGTCTGTTCCAAATAGAGGGATGAAGGGCATGGTGGTAACTGAAAGTCCCCCAGCAGCCTTCAGTGAAAGGGAACCTGAACACGTCCTTCCAACTCCAGCCTTTTCATCGGATTCCCCACCGCTCTCATTAAGCTGTGCCAGAAGAGCAGTGTATGGGGAAGCGTTTCTCCTGGTTTCTTCCCAAAGAACAATTCCCAAAGCTGTTTCTTAATGCAAAAAGCCCCCAATATGGAGAGATGTTCAGTGTCCTTGTGGTGAAATGAGTGTTCAAAGGAATGAGCCACAAGGACTCTACTTGTTTTCTCACTTACTCTGTATTTCTGGGTGCAAAATCATGAACAGGAGCGCCCATCGGAGGGTGGTGGAGGTGGTCTGAGAACCAGCTGCAAGCAAGTCTGAGGTCACCAGACTAAGGTTCCTTTTGTTGAAACCCTTCTCTTCAGCATCCTTACCCTGCAGAGAGCAAACAAAAGCGTGAGAGGAGCAAAGACACTCTCTTGAGTGACAAGTCTTTGTTTTAGGTAAATACTGAAACACAGTCTATCCATTTTTGCTGACCAGGAAGTTCATTGGCAGAGTAGAGCACAACACAAGCAGTGGTCTGAGTGTGATGTGCTCACATGATGCCATTACCATTGTACTCCTGTATGCTGAGAGTTGAAAGTCCCACCTCCCTTCATAGTAAACGCCTCAACTCAGCAGACCACTGCCACTTACTGCAACATCCTTCCCTAGAGGAGGTGGAGCACTGCCACACAGCCTGAACACCTCAGGAAACCCACAAGGCAGAGAGGACACTGCTCTGATGTTGCAAATTCAAATCAGCAGTAATTTGAGGGTGCAATCTATCTATTGCCCTGGTATTTTGTTACAATTGGGAAAGAAAATGACCAGGGTATCATTGCTGCCTATTACGTCTGCAGCACCAATTTCTGTGAAACTGGTCTCTCATCCAAACGCTAATTGCGCTCAGATTAGCTAGCATATGAGATCTGACAAGCTCTCTGCATGAGTTCATCTGCTTGTCTTTTCTAATCCCTCTTATACTTTTCTTTCCTATGGATTAGCATCTGCTAAGTTATTCTGCATATTTTGATGCTGCCTTACTATGGATAGCAATTAATGAGGCAGCTGTGACTCAACTCTGGCAAGGGAGCAGCAGGACTGGCCTGACCTTAGCTAGCACTGGCAGAGTCTTCTTTGGGGACCTTAGGCAAGTGTCTGAGAGACATGACAGGAGGGAATGTGGTCAGAGTCAGATCTGCCCCTTAATGCCTCCAAAGTGATGTAGGCTGAATGGAGAGCTTCCAGACAGTGAGAGGAAAAGAGGCTGGAAGATGGGGACAGGAACTGCCGATTATATGGTCTGAGGATAACGAAGGAGGGCAGGCACAGCATGAAGAACTGAACACCTCCTTTCTCAAGTATGAAGTGGAATGAAGAGGTAGGAAATTCATAACCCTTTTCATAGAACGTTATAAGTGAAACCAACTTCTATCAACAAGTTTAAAGAAGTAGAGGAATTGCGTCAGGACTCTCAGGTCCTGCTGCTCTCCCTACCTTTGCCATTTCCTTTAAAAATGCGTCAGTGAAGTCTCGGACTTCAGCAGGGTTCCAGGTCTCCCTGTGCTTATCTATGAGTTTTTCTGTATAGTCCATGTATTCCTTTTGGCATGGAAAGACCTTCTGTGGCAGTCCAGGGATGCGCAACAAAATGGGCATCACATTAAGAAGCTGGCAAGCCAGAACCATGCAGAAAGAGACAAGATATTACATGATGCAAAAAAGGAAAATAACAGAAACACGGTGCTCTCATGTAACAGAGGGCAGCTTCTTACAGAACACATATGCTTCTGTGTTACCTGAGGTAGGAATCCAATCTCTTCTTTTAAAGTGTTATCAAACAAAGTTAACAGCTTCTTAAACGTCTCATCACCATAGTCGAAACGCTCTCCATAGGTGATGGCGCAGATCAAATTGCAGACTGCATTATTTAAATGGAGATCTGGATCAAAAGGACGACCTAAAAATGGAAATGGATATAAAGCAGAGTCTATGCAACACCTTGCTGTGGTACTGCATCTTCCAGCAACCAGAATATGCGCATACTTCTTTAAGACATTCAGTAGAATATGCCCCCAAGGTGCTGAAAGTAGAACTACGTCATCGTAGAAAGAGATGATCGCATCTCCTAATATGGTTCAGTTGGTCATTGTTTGAAGAAGAAAGGTCGGAATTGAAAGGTCACATGACAGCACTTCTTTTTGTGTCAAATGATAGTCAGTATGGTGTGAAAGCTGTCAGGTTCATTTTGTCATGTGGTAACATTCATATCATGGAATCGTAGAATGGTTTGGGTTGGAAATGACCTCAAAGCCCACGGGGTCCCAACTCCTGCTGAGGGCAGGGCTGCCGCCCACCAGCTCAGGCTGCCCAGGGCCCCATCCATCTGCCCTTGAATGCCTTCAGGAAGGCAGCTTCTCAGGGCAGCCTGATCCAGCACCTCACCACTCTCTGAGTAAGGAATTTCCTCCTCTTCCCTCTTTCAGTTTAAAACTGTTCCCCCTTTGTGTATCCCTACCAAATCATGTAAAAGATCAATCTCCTTCCTGCTTTCAGGTTCCCCTCAAATACTGGTAGGCTGCAATGAGGTCACCATAACAGCCCTCTTTTTTCCGGGCTGAACAAGCCCAGTTCCCTCAGCCCGTCTCTGTAGCTGAGGAGCTCCAGCCCCCCGAGTATCCTCATGGCCTCCACTGGGCCCACTCCAACATCTCTATGTCTTTCTTGTGCGGGAAGCCCCAGCCCTGGATGCAGTACTCCAGATGGAGCTTCACCAGGACAGAGTAGAGGGAGATGACCACCTCCACCAATGGACCCACTGCATTGCACCCCATTACACCTAACTTCATATAGGCATTTGTTACCAGCACTAGAAATAATCACATTTTGCTTCTGCTTGTTTCTATTTATTTCCTGTTTCAAATTGTTTAGATTTAAAATAGCCCCAGTGTGTATGGTAGAAGTGGCTTTATAGCTCAACAGGGGCAGTAACCATTACTCCTATGGACTTGAAACACTGCATGCAAACAGGAGAGGCTGAATTAGTACTTATCACCCCGCATCACTCTACTGCCTTTATATGTTTGGTCATTTGGCTCTATTTTCAGAAAAAAAAAATCCCATCCTGATGCATGTGACAAACCTTCTTTGGAACTGATTTCAGAGCACAGAAATCGTGCTTCCTCAGCCACTTGCTCCTCCAAGGACTTCTTTCCCATTCCAAAGTTCCTCAAAGTAGTGAGCGTGAATTTCCTTAGCTCCTTCCAGGCATGTCCGTATCTTGCAAAAATAATCCCTGGAAGTAAGGTGAGCAAGACATGTCAGCAGCTCTGATGTGTACCCCAAGCAGGGTATGCTAGAGAAGAGCAGGAGTGAGTTTGGAGGGACAGATCTGTGGGAACAGACAGAAAAAGATATGATTGCATATGTCTTGTTCCTACAGGCATTCTAAAAGCTTAGCACTGCACCTTCTAATGCAGGTACGTGCCTAGCAAAGGTGGAGGTGTACTTCTTGGAGGAAAGCTGTTGTCTTTTTGTAGTGACAAGAACAAGCTCATAGGGTGGCACTGGGCACTGGGCAGAGGGAGATACCAGCTCTCACCCTGGCAAGCAAGCTGTGCCACTGATCATGTCCTTACACTGCTGAAGAGGTGTGTGCTCATCCCTGGAGCTGTACTACAGCCACTTACTAGAGTTGGCAGAGAAGTGGAGAACCCTTTTCATCACGTCTGATTTTCTGTGACCTCAGAAGAGTGGCAGATGTACAAGGATAATGACTAGGAGGACATGAGAAGAAGGCTTTGCACTGGAAAAATCTGCTACTCTTCATCTGCCCAGTCCTCCCTGTGCCACTGCCTGCAGGAAATGTACATCTGCAAAGGACTTGCCTTCAGATTTTTTTCCGTAACCCAGATGTTCGTAGATGTGGAAGTATGGCCGGTCAGCAAAGTCCTCCGATTTGTTGACCAGGGCTTCCTTCACAGTTTTGTACCCATTCAGCACCACCACGTTGGTCCAGCAGTCCTGGAGACTGAAGATGTTTCCAAACTTCTTGCGAAACTGATAAGATAAAAGAATCATGGCCCTGAAAACGATCTGACACGCAATAGTGCAGGAATGTGACGCCAGGAAAACATCCCTGTATCCTTTGTCAGCGCCTGACTGCTCAGTGGTTTGTGCTGTTTTCTTGGGACACCTTCCAGCTGACCTTTGATGGTTGTTGGTCTCTGCAGTGCAACACTCAGAGCAGTGTCAGCCACGATCTGAAGCAGGGAGCAATGCATCACAACTGTCCAGATTTAATGTACAACTATGCTGACAAAACTTGTCTAGAGCATAGTGTGGGTATTTTGGATTTTGTCTGACAACACAAGGTCAAGAATTCGATGATTTTCAAAGACTGCACACTCAACCTCTTATTTCTCGATACTTGTAGTTTCATTTGAAAACCAAGGACATTTTTAAGATGGTTTTAATTTCTGCTAGAGTGAAATACTGACGATAAGGGGTATGCAGTTTCTTTTTCTACCCAAAGCCTAATTCTCAGAAGCATGCTTGGAAAAGGTAGCTCCACACTGGAGATCCAGGTCAGCTTTTTCTCCAAGGAGAACATACTCTCCCAGAAAGACTGGTAACTGGCACACATCCTACATCTCTGGTGATCTGTAAAAGGCATGTTGCAGACAACAGGGAGATGGCACAGGTGGGTTCATTATCTATACGTTCTTTCTCTTTGTTGTCTTCTTTCTTTCTCTTCCTTCCTTTCTTCATTTTGTTGTTTTTTCTCTCACTTTCTTTCTGACTATTTTTTCTATTTTTTATTCCTTGCCTTGCCTTGCTTTTCTGCTTGCTTTGCCATTCTCCTTGCATTGCCATTCCCTTCCCTTCCCCTTCCCCCCCTCATTTTTACTTCTCCGCTCCCTTCCTTCCCCTTCCCCCATTTCCTCCTGTCTCCCCCTTGCCCCCTGCCCCTTTTTTCTTTCCCCTTTCTACGTCTCTTCATCTTTTTTTTTTCTTTTTTTTCAGCAGAATTTGAAGGGGGATTGGTAATTTACTGGCACTAGAAATACATCATTAAAAGCAATTAGTGGTCAAGCGAGCAGTAATCAGTGCAGTGAGAATGACCCTGATGTGATATGATTTTAAAATCTTTTGGACTCTATGCTGGCAAACATTACAAATGCTATATGTCGTTTCTCCGTTTGGCAGGTTTTGGACAGACAGCTGAACAGTTTTGTCTTAGAGAAAGAGCCCTTAGATTTTGCACACTCATGTAACATTCCATGGCTGATCTGATTCAAGCCGTGCAGCGCTTTTCCATTGAGAAGAGATAGTGCCTGACTTTGAATAGGAATGCTATTCTGGGCATGTTGGGCACTGCTGTTGGGGCAAATCCCGCAAGCTGATGTCTTTATCTGAAACTGCAGCATGGCTGTAGGCGCGCTTGGTAGCTCACAGAGCAATCTGCCATTCCTGTAACACCTCCCCACCCGCAGACTCCCTGCATGTTGGCAGGGTGCAACACTCACCTTCTCGAAGGAGTGATGCGGGTCGCTGTAGTTAACGAATGGCATGGTCCCGACAAACGGCAGTGACACCGGGCCTGGGGGGTAACGGCTCCACTTCTTCCTGCGCTTCATGAAGTCAACAAGTATGGTAAAGACAGTAAGAAAGACTCCCAGGACAGAGATGTTGCTCCATGATGACAGCCACAGGAGCAGTGTCATTTTGTAGTCTGTCCACTCCTTGCTCTTCCTCTTTTAACCCAGCACTATTTCTGTCCTTCACTTCTGCCTCCTTCTCCTTTCTCCCACTCCCCTCCCCAGGCAGCTGTCCTGTTCCTCTTGCTTTCTCCTCCTTCCTCACACCCTCTTCTTCTGCCTCCCTGCTCCCCTCTCTGTGCCGCTGCTGACTTTTAAACATGGAATTTGGCTTGGACCCAGAACTCCTCCTCAGTTCAGCTCAGCATTGGGGGAGTGGTAATGAGGGCCTTCCCTTTTCCTCCTCCACCTCGTTGCCAAACCGGGAGGTCAGAGGTCTCCTTGTCCCCACCACTGCAGCAGCACAGGCAGTGGTGGCATCTGTGGGATAGGGCCGGGTGCTGTCCAGGTGCTTGCCTGCCCTGTCCCACAGCCAAGGTGGCATTGCAGTGCACAGAGCATCCCAATCCTGCTGCATACGCATGGGCGGTTGTGAAAGAGTTTGTGTGTGTTGCCCTATTGTTCATACAGACAAGTCAGGGGAGACGCAGCTCCCAAGCACAGGCTGTTCAGGTTTCTGCTTGCAGGGCTGAGAATTTGTTCCACTGGAACTTTTGAAAGCTTCGGTTAGGGGTTAGGTCAGGCTTTTCCTCACAGAAGTAACTTGAACTTAGTGAAGTTACAGAAACTTTGTGTGTATGTTACCGTTCTATAAGCGGAGGTGCTGCAATAGAGTGGCTTGGGTTGGAAGGGACCTTAAGGATCATCTGGTTCCAAATCCCAGCCGTGGGGATTTAAAAAAAGAAATGCTTTTTGAACTTGCCAAGTGAAGCATCTAGAAGTAATGTAATGCAAGGACTGCCAGGATTAGTGTTGGCTGTACAATGTTCAGTACACTTTCTTGTCCACACACACCTTCAGAACATTGCTAATTGCAGACTCACACTGCTTCTCCTTCTTGAAAGACCTTCCCCGTGTTCATAGGATAGATGGTGATCAGTTAGTAATCCTGTTTTATAGTATCTGGATTCAAAACCTGGTTTGCTGCCTGCTGCTCACACTCTGCTTTTGTTGGTGTTTTCCTCACATGTTATCAGTGTCTGTATGGAGCTGCAATCTTCTGTGCTCAGAGCATTCCTCTGAGGCATCACCGAAGGACAAATGGAACGTAATGGAAAATGTCCATTTCAAGTGCTGGGACCTAAGAAAAAAAGCCTAGAAGTGGGGTCCGATGGCTCCAAACAGCTCTGAACTGCCTCACTTCCCATACCCAGCTCCTGGCTGGAGCTGTGGGGCATCTCCTGCAGATCTTCCTGCAGGATCATGGGTTTGGCACCCAGGACATGATGGTGAAGAACTTAGGCCAGAACAGTAGGACCTTTACCAAAATGGATGACAAACCTCAGAACCAAAAGCTATGCTGTATATTCAATACAGTATTTATCTGTTTTGCTCTTTTAACCCGAGTATGCACTTTGATGCCAATTTATAGATATCTCTTGTAATGCTTATCACGTGACACTGACAGGTAATTTTTCTTTATACATGTGCATGTTTACAAGGTGGTAAAACCTCATGAGCAGTGACAAGATCAGACATGTGATCTTGCTCAGAAACATGTGGTTAAAGCCCAAACAGACACAGACACTCCCTTGGTTCCTTGATCCGAAGGCAGGCTTTGTGTAGAATCCAACAGGAGGATGACCACGGATGTTCCAGGCCATGCAACAGTGTGAAATCTTGACCCCGCTGTAGCAAATTTGGAGACTTCACCTGTGAGTGGGCACAGAATGTAGGACCTCCCAGCTGCTGGGCTTTCCCAGCAGCTGGGGCTCCCCAGTGACTGTGGACTGGATGATGGTAATGCAATTGGGCAATTGGTGATATATCTTTCATAATCACTATAGATAATCTTGTGTAGTATGGTGAGGAGCATTACCCTGTTTGCTTAATTTGTGCTGTACTATTTCCCTTATTATTTTATTGCTTTAAATGTAATTAAAGAGAAACTCACTTCCTTAACTTCGTGTCTGTGTCCTTTGTGCTGACCGTGTCTGCTGCCAGAAGAAACGGGCACAGATTAGAGCCTTTTGATGAAAACTGCACCTTGTGTAGTTATCCAGCATCATGTGCTTATTCCGTCAGTGACAATCCCAGCTCGTGACCAGCTGCCAGCAGTCAGGAGCTTCAATGCTGGTGCCACCAGGTTGCACAATAGGAATATTTCCTTCAGCTCTCAGGAATGGTTCATTAAAATCCCAGGGTCTGCTTTCCCCCCAGCACCATGAGGTGGATCTAAACCTCAGCAATGTACCGTTCTGGAGCAACAAAGCCTCATGTAAGAGCCCAGTGAGAAGGGAACCAAACCAGATATTCTGCCTGGCCACTTCCCAGGCTACCGCAGAGTTGAGGCTGAGGAGAACCAACAAGCTCCTGTGCTCTCCCACCAGAGGCCCATCACTCTTTTGGGTCCTCCTACCACCTCCTCTCTCCAGCCCAAACTGTGTCTTCGCACAAGCAGGTTCCATGTGCTGGACGGGGCAAGAAGAGAGCGGAGGAGGGTGGCTATGCACTTGTCCCCCATTGCCAGCCTCCAGCAGTCAGTGATCAGCACCACCTGTGCCCTGCAGACAGCTCTGGGGAATTTGAGCTGAAAAGCTGAGATCTCTGTCAAGCCCGTGCAGACTGGGTTTTCAAGTGAAGTTCAAGATTATTTTTTCCACTGGAACTTTTGAAAGCTTTGGTTAGGTCACACCTTTCCCTAAAGAAAGCACTTAATTCCCAGAAATAACTGAATAAAATCAGCTAATAAAATGTTCTGAGAATAACTATCTTTGTTCATCTCCAAATGTCAGTCACTGCAACGACCATGATTTTTGTTGAACACATCTCAGTTACTGGGGAGAAAGCACATGCTCACAAGCAGCCTTGCATTTTCAGCCTCTGAGACAGTAGTAATCCAAACACCATTCTGGAGATAGGCAAAGTATTTCCTAAAACAGCACAGCTCTGTGCTCCTGGCGTCACTGCTATTAGAGATCAGTAAAGTTCTCCTTTATGACAGTTAGCTCTGGCTGAAAAGAAGCACTGAACCCATCACTGTTTGATCTGTGATCTCACCGTGATCAGAGAAAAGCCCCTAATGGAGCAGTTCCTGCAACAGTGTTGGAGAGCTCGCATATTGATGTACCTGCAAAGACTCTGCAGCGAACTCTAGTATGCAGCCAGGGCCTCAAAGTGCCTGTTCCCCTAAGAGTATCCTATACAGTCTGTACAGCATGACCAGGGAAACTCCAGCATGTCCTTTTGGAAAGCAACTTGCCTTAGCATTATCTCAGGCATGTGGAAACAAACATAGACAGCTGGGGAAACAAACAAGAGGAATTACACAACTGCACAGTTATGATATCTTTTGGATTAGGGTTGTGGTGGAATAATTCACGTGAATGAGAGCTGCCACAGATGGATAAAGGACCTTTGGGAAGAACAGGCTGCATGGGATGAGCAGAGTTTGTGCTTCATGCACAGGGTGCAGAGAACTTTACTCTGGGACAGGACCTGGTCAATGACAGAAAGTCAGTGGTGCCACTTCACATCAGCACCGGGCTGAGGAGTTACAGGTGTGCTCCAACACGAAGGACTCCATGGCGTGGCACAAGCCAAATGTGCGCTGGAATGTGCTGAAGACAATTTCTTGTCACAAGTGTCTGATGAGTCAGTTGGGGAAGATGTTCTGCTGGGTTTGTTGCTTACAAACAAGGAAGATCTGGTGCAGGATACAGTCATTGTACATTTACCTGCAGCAGTCGTGACCCTGTGGAATTTAAAATCCTGCAAGAAGTCAGCAGGTCAAAAATCATTAGAGCCCCTGCATTCAGGAGAGTGGATTTCACCTTATTTAGGGATTTGGCAGGCATGACCCCAAAGGGGCTGGAGAGCAGAAGGGCCCAGGAGAGCTGCTTGTTATTCAAGGACAACCTCCTCAAAGCATGAGAGCAGTGGAAGTCGTTAAGTACCTTGACTTTGGCCATGGGTGTCCAACCTTTTGTCTTGCCTAGGTTGCATCTTATGAACAGAAGTTGTCTTGTGCTGCATATATGTAGGTATCTCCAGAAGTAATATCTCCTATTTTTATCTCCCTGCTCCCCTCTCTCCGTGCCGCTGCTGACTTTTAAACATGGAATTTGGCTTGGACCCAGAACTTCTCCTCCTTTCAGCTCAGCGTTGGGGGAGTGGTGATGAGGGCCGTCCCTTTTCCTCCTCCACCTGTTGCCAAACCGGGAGGTCAGAGGTCTCCTTGTCCCCACCATTGCTGCAGCACAGGCAGTGGTGGCATCTGTGGGGTAGGGCCGGGTGCTGTCCAGGTGCTTGCCTGCCCTGTCCCACAGCCAAGGTGGCATTGCAGTGCACAGAGCATCCCAATACTGCTGCATACGCATGGGCACTTGTGAAAGAGTTTGTGTGTGTTGCCATATTGTTCATACAGACAAGTCAGGGGAGACGCAGCTCCCAAGCACAGGCTGTTCAGGTTTCTGCTTGCAGGGCTGAGAATTTGTTCCACTGGAACTTTTGAAAGCTTCGGTTAGGGGTTAGGTCAGGCTTTTCCTCACAGAAGTAACTTAAACTAAGTGAAGTTACAGAATCTTTGTGTGTATGTTACCATTCTATAAGCGGAGGTCCTGCAATAGAGTGGCTTGGGTTGGAAGGGACCTTAAGGATCATCTGGTTCCAAATCCCAGCCGTGGGGTTTTAAAAAAAGAAATGCTTTTTGAACTTGCCAAGTGAACCATCTAGAAGTAATGTAATGCAAGGACTGCCAGGATTAGTGTTGGCTGTACAATGTTCAGTACACTTTCTTGTCCACACACACCTTCAGAACATTGCTAATTGCAGACTCACACTGCTTCTCCTTCTTGAAAGACCTTCCCTGTGTTCATAGGATAGATGGTGATCAATTGCTAATCCTCTTTTATAGTATCTGGATTCAAAACCTGGTTTGCTGCCTGCTGCTCACACTCTGCTTTTGTTGGTGTTTTCCTCACATGTTATCAGTGTCTGTATGGAGCTGCAATCTTCTGTGCTCAGAGCATTCCTCTGAGGCATCACCGAAGGACAAATGGAACGTAATGGAAAATGTCCATTTCAAGTGCTGGGACCTAAGAAAAAAAAGCCTAGAAGTGGGGTCCGATGGCTCCAAACAGCTCTGAACTGCCTCACTTCCCATACCCAGCTCCTGGCTGGAGCTGTGGGGCATCTCCTGCAGATCTTCCTGCAGGATCACGGGTTTGGCACCCAGGACATGATGGTGAAGAACTTAGGCCAGAACAGTAGGACCTGGACCAAAATGGACAACGAACCTCAGAACCAAATGCTATGCTGTATATTCAATACAGAATTTATCTGTTTTGCTCTTTTAACCCGAGTATGCACTTTGATGCCAATTTATAGATATCTCTTGTAATGCTTATCATGTGACACTGACTGACAGGTAATTTTTCTTTATATATGTGCATGTTTACAAGGTGGTAAAACCTCATGAGCAGTGACAAGATCAGACATGTGATCTTGCTCAGAAACATGTGGTTAAAGCCCAAACAGACACAGACACTCCCTTGGTTCCTTGATCCGAAGGCAGGCTTTGTGTAGAATCCAACAGGTGGATGACCACGGATGTTCCAGGCCATGCAACAGTGTGAAATCTGGACCCCGCTGTAGAAAATTTGGAGACTTCACCTGTGAGTGGGCACAGAGTGTAGGACCTCCCAGCTGCTGGGAAAGCCCACAACTGCAGCTCCCCAGTGACTGTGGACTGGATGATGGTAATGCAATTGGGCAATTGGTGATATATCTTTCATAATCACTATAGATAATCTTGTGTAGTATGGTGAGGAGCATTACCCTGTTTGCTTAATTTGTGCTGTATATTTCCCTTATTATTTTATTGCTTTAAATGTAATTAAAGAGAAACTCACTTCCTTAACTGTGTGTCTGTGTCCTTTGTGCTGACCGTGTCTGCTGCCAGAAGAAACAGGCACAGATTAGAGCCTTTTGATGAAAACTGCAGCTTGTGTAGTTATCCAGCATCATGTGCTTATTCCGTCAGTGACAATCCCAGCTCCTGACCAGCTGCCAGCAGTCAGGAGCTTCAATGCTGGTGCCACCAGGTTGCACAATAGGAATATTTCCCTCAGCTCTCAGGAATGGTTCATTAAAATCCCAGGGTCTGCTTTCCCCCCAGCACCATGAGGTGGATCTAAACCTCAGCAATGTACCGTTCTGGAGCAACAAAGCCTCATGTAAGAGCCCAGTGAGAAGGGAACCAAACCAGCCATTCCGCCTGGCCACTTCCCAGGCTACCGCAGAGTTGAGGCTGAGGAGAAACCAACAAACTCCTGTGCTCTCCCACCAGAGGTCCATCACTCTTTTGGGTCCTCCTACCACCTCCTCTCTCCAGCCCAAACTGTGTCTTCGCACAAGCAGGTTCCATGTGCTGGACGGGGCAAGGAGAGAGCGGAGGAGGGTGGCTATGCACTTGTCCCCCATTGCCAGCCTCCAGCAGTCAGTGATCAGCACCACCTGTGCCCTGAGGACAGCTCTGGGGAATTCGAGCTGAAAAGCTGAGATCTCTGTCAAGCCCACGCAGACTGGGTTTTCAAGTGAAGTTCAAGATTATTTTTTCCACTGGAACTTTTGAAAGCCTTGGTTAGGTCACACCTTTCCCTAAAGAAAGCACTTAATTCCCAGAAATAACTGAATAAAATCAGCTAATAAAATGTTCTGAGAATAACTATCTTTGTTCATCTCCAAATGTCAGTCACTGCAACGACCATGATTTTTGTTGAACACATCTCAGTTACTGGGGAGAAAGCACATGCTCACAAGCAGCCTTGCATTTTCAGCCTCTGAGACAGTAGTAATCCAAACACCATTCTGGAGATAGGCAAAGTATTTCCTAAAACAGCACAGCTCTGTGCTCCTGGCGTCACTGCTATTAGAGATCAGTAAAGTTCTCCTTTATGACAGTTAGCTCTGGCTGAAAAGAAGCACTGAACCCATCACTGTTTGATCTGTGATCTCACCGTGATCAGAGAAAAGCCCCTAATGGAGCAGTTCCTGCAACAGTGTTGGAGAGCTCGCATATTGATGTACCTGCAAAGACTCTGCAGCGAACTCTAGTATGCAGCCAGGGCCTCAAAGTGCCTGTTCCCCTAAGAGTATCCTATACAGTCTGTACAGCATGACCAGGGAAACTCCAGCATGTCCTTTTGGAAAGCAACTTGCCTTAGCATTATCTCAGGCATGTGGAAACAAACATAGACAGCTGGGGAAACAAACAAGAGGAATTACGCAACTGCACAGTTCTGATATCTTTTGGATTAGGGTTGTGGTGGAATAATTCACGTGAATGAGAGCTGCCACAGATGGATAAAGGACCTTTGGGAAGAAGAGGCTGCATGGCATGAGCTGAGTTTGTGCTTCATGCACAGGGTGCAGAGAACTTTACTCTGGGACAGGACCTGGTCAATGACAGAAAGTCAGTGGTGCCACTTCACACCAGCACCGGGCTGAGGAGTCACAGGTGTGCTCCAACACGAAGGACTCCATGGCGTGGCACAAGCCAAATGTGCGCTGGAATGTGCTGAAGACAATTTCCTGTCACAAGTGGCTGATGAGTCAACTGGGGAAGATGTTCTGCTGGGTTTGTTGCTTACAAACAAGGAAGATCTGGTGCAGGATACAGTCATTGTACGTTTACCTGCAGCAGTCGTGACCCTGTGGAATTTAAAATCCTGCAAGAAGTCAGCAGATCAAATATCATTAGAGCCCCTGCATTCAGGAGAGTGGATTTCACCTTATTTAGGGATTTGGCAGGCATGACCCCAAAGGGGCTGGAGAGCAGAAGGGCCCAGGAGAGCTGCTTGTTATTCAAGGACAACCTCCTCAAAGCATGAGAGCAGTGGAAGTCGTTAAGTACCTTGACTTTGGCCATGGGTGTCCAACCTTTTGTCTTGCCTAGGTTGCATCTAATGAACAGAAGTTGTCTTGGGCTGCATATATGTAGATATCTCCAAAAGTAATGCCTCCTATTTTTATCTCCATGCTCCTTTCTCTGTGCCGCTGCTGACTTTTAAACATGGAATTTGGCTTGGACCCAGAACTTCTCCTCCGTTCAGCTCAGCGTTGGGGGAGTGGTGATGAGGGCCTTCCCTTTTCCTCCGCCACCTCGTTGCCAAACTGGGAGGTCAGAGGTCTCCTTGTCCCCACCATTGCTGCAGCACAGGCAGTGGTGGCATCTGTGGGGTAGGGCCGGGTGCTGTCCAGGTGCTTGCCTGCCCTGTCCCACAGCCAAGGTGGCATTGCAGTGCACAGAGCATCCCAATCCTGCTGCATACGCATGGGCGGTTGTGAAAGAGTTTGTGTGTGTTGCCATATTGTTCATACAGACAAGTCAGGGGAGACGCAGCTCCCAAGCACAGGCTGTTCAGGTTTCTGCTTGCAGGGCTGAGAATTTGTTCCACTGGAACTTTTGAAAGCTTCGGTTAGGGGTTAGGTCAGGCTTTTCCTCACAGAAGTAACTTGAACTAAGTGAAGTTACAGAAACTTTGTGTGTATGTTACCATTCTATAGGCAGAGGTCCTGCAGCAGAGTGGTTTGTGTTGGAAGGGACCTTAAGGATCATCCGGTTCCAAATCCCCAGCTGTGGGGATTTAAAAAAAAGAAATGCTTTTTGAACTTGCCAAGTGAAGCATCTAGAAGTAATGTAATGCAAGGACTGCCAGGATTAGTGTTGGCTGTACAATGTTCAGTATACTTTCTTGTCCATACGCACCTTTAGAACATTGCTAATTGCAGACTCACACTGCTTCTCCTTCTTGAAAGACCTTCCCTGTGTTCATAGGATGGATGGTGATCAATTGCTAATCCTCTTTTATAGTATCTGGATTTAAAACCTGGTTTCCTGCCTGCTGCTCACACTCTGCTTTTGTTGGTGTTTTCCTCACATGTTATCAGTGTCTGTATGGAGCTGCAATCTTCTGTGCTCAGAGCATTCCTCTGAGGCATCACCAAAGGACAAATGGAACGTAATGGAAAATGTCCATTTCAAGTGCTGGGACCTAAGAAAAAAAAGCCTAGAAGTGGGGTCCGATGGCTCCAAACAGCTCTGAACTGCCTCACATCCCATACCCAGCTCCTGGCTGGAGCTGTGGGGCATCTCCTGCAGATCTTCCTGCAGGATCACGGGTTTGGCACCCAGGACATGATGGTGAAGAACTTAGGCCAGAACAGTAGGACCTGGACCAAAATGGACAACGAACCTCAGAACCAAATGCTATGCTGTATATTCAATACAGAATTTATCTGTTTTGCTCTTTTAACCCGAGTATGCACTTTGATGCCAATTTATAGATATCTCTTGTAATGCTTATCATGTGACACTGACTGACAGGTAATTTTTCTTTATACATGTGCATGTTTACAAGGTGGTAAAACCTCATGAGCAGTGACAAGATCAGACATGTGATCTTGCTCAGAAACATGTGGTTAAAGCCCAAACAGACACAGACACTCCCTTGGTTCCTTGATCCGAAGGCAGGCTTTGTGTAGAATCCAACAGGAGGATGACCACGGATGTTCCAGGCCATGCAACAGTGTGAAATCTTGACCCCATTGTAGCAAATTTGGAGACTTCACCTGTGCGTGGGCACAGAGTGTAGGACCCCCCAGCTGCTGGGAAAGCCCACAACTGCAACTCCCCAGTGACTGTGGACTGGATGGTGTTGTAGAACAGTTTTAGTATCGCGGCACATGTCCACCTTCCACGTCCTCTCTCCAGCCCAAACTGTGTCTTCGCACAAGCAGTTTCCATGTGCTGGATGGGGCAAGGGTAGAGCAGAGGAGGGTGGCTATGCACTTGTCCCCCATTGCCAGCCTCCAGCGGTCAGTGATCAGCACCACCTGTGCCCTGCAGACAGCTCTGGGGAATTTGAGCTGAAAAGCTGAGATCTCTGTCAAGACCACGCAGACTGGATTTCAAGTGCTTGTAACGCGGCCAAGCTTGAGCTCAGTTTTAGGGAGCGGGTGCAATGTGTCTTCCTAACAGAAAGCTGCCTCCTGCCAGGATCCAAGTGCAACACTTCAAAGCGTTAATCCAAGTAAGGAAAATGGTGCCAGAAATTTTTCTAAGGAGTTACACGAAGGTCAGACAAACAGTGGATTCCTAAGGATGGTTTCAGCCCTTAGAAATGGATTAACAACTTCTGGCTGTGCGTTCTCAAGCAAATTGAGCCTGAGGCACAGCCTCTGCTCTGGAAGTTTTAGTCTCAGTTGTTTCACTGTGACATTCTTGGAGCTCAGACAGCACTTTGTACATGGGAAGTATTTGTACAGCCTGAAGGTGGGCCGTGCAAACAGCGTGTTCATAACAAAGCAGGCAGCAGAGCTGAAATAGCCAGGTCTGTCATAGTTACTGTTACGATGACTTACTGCCATGGCAGCCTTCCCACGCTGCACAGGAATGTCTTCTTCAGGCTCTCGCTTGAATTCCCCATGGCTTTTCCCTGTACCCATCCCAGCAGTTCTCCTGCAACCAAAGCAAGGCCTGGCTGTGCTCTGCTTCTGCCGCTTGTGATGAGGTGATTAAATATCGGTTTGGCAGCTGAAGAGACAGAAGAATCATTATTTAGTTTCAGCGCTGATTTGAGCTGTGACTTGGAGGTAAGCAAGCAGCATGCTGGCATCTCGGTTTCCCCTCTTGTGAAATGTATTTGGTGAGGCTGTTGGCCCCATGGTGATAGAGAAATTGCAAATTGGGTGCAAAGTACAGTCACAAGTACTGATACCACCTGACTGCACAGGAAAGAGGCAGTTTGTCCATCAGCTCAGAGCAGGGGGTAGAAAAGTTGGATGTTAATGCAAAGTACCCATTGTTGAAGAAGACATTTGATCTGATCTCTTCCTTTTGGCAGAGGAAGCCTTGCAGGGGCAGTGCTGCTGTTCCCAGGTGTTGGGGATGCTCAGCTCGCTAACAATTAGGCCCCCACATCAGTGGTTATGAATCCAAACTGATTCCAAACATGCTTTGCTTCCCAGGAAAGCTTTCAGTGCTGCACCAGGAAAAAGAACTGCCAGAGGCATTACTTCCTGACCATGCTTATTGCTGTAGAGCTCTGAGCCTTAAGAAAGGTACAACCGATGATCTCATTCTTGTCACCTTTCTGCAGGCTTGGGGAACAAGAGACTCCAACTCTGAAAATATTCTGGGAAAGCATTGCAGTGCCTATTCCATCACTGCAAGGAGATTCATGGGTGGGAATGAATGACTGGACTGAAAAAAACAAACAAACCAGCAACTGCTGGGGAAACGCAAGGGAAGAAGGACGTAACAGAAAAGACCACACACTCATTCTGTTGCCTGCAAAGGCACAGGTATCTGCAGAGCAGGCTGAGCTGACAAGGAAGCTGTGGCCAGTGCTTGTGGGCTGCACACAGAGAGCTGCTCTGATGAGCTCCTTGGATCTGCCCTTTGTTAGCTGCCCATTAAATAAGCAGAAGATGATCTGAAGAATTGGCATCAATTCTGCAAGCACCACATAAATAACGTAGCACTTCAACAGTGAAAATGAAGTGTGAGTTCTTCCCAACTCTTTTTGCTGAAATGATTATGAACACACTGCAAATTAAAATACACAGACATGCCTTTTTGGTGGTCCATAACCCACAGAATCATTTCAAAGAGCACCGAGCGCTCAGCCTTACAGTACAGAGCGTGTTATTCTGTTATTTCCATTACTAACACAGTGTCAGGCTCTTGATAGTGATTTCTGTGTTTTTATCTGCACTTTTTATGTCAGGAAAAACAATGGCTTCAACGCAAGCAAGCATTTAGGAGTATTTATCAGTGCACCAACAAAAACAAGATTGTTGCGTTTCACAACCACAGCAAAACAGGTTGTTTGCGTTTGATGTCCCCTGTGATGATGTTTATCCTTCACAGATCCAAATATGTGCTGGAAATCAGAATGTATATTTATTTATCAACAGGAAAACCATGAATAATTGCTTGGGTTTGAAACACTGGCTCAGCAATGCTCACTGTTGGATTAATACCTGTGGGAGAATATGAAGTGAATGGGCAATTAGAAACAATGAAAATGCATGGAATTTTTTAAAAGGAAACATTCAATGAGTTGGGTGCATGCTGGAATTCCATTCTGGATGAGCTGGTTACTTTCACCTCAGCAGCTCCAGTACCGGCTGCTGGCATCAGTACATCTCCGACCCCAGATCAGAGCATCTGGGCGAGTAAATCAGGCACATCTTTAATTACTCTATACTCCTTATTGCTTGTCCCAAAATCCAAAGCATCAGAGGGTCTACTAGAAAGAAGGTGGAAGTGGGGAGCTTCCATTTGGAACAGCATCCTCATGATGAAGTGGGACTTTGGTGTAGTTTCCTTCCTGGGGGTTGCTCAAGAAGCTGCCTGGACATGGCCCTGTGGGAGCAGAGGTTGGAGCAGATGGCCCCAGAGGTCCCGGCCCACCTCAGACATCCTGTGGTTCTGTGAAGTCCACTCTGATAACTTTCCTCCAAAGGCTTCATGCAGGCCATGGTCTGTGCTGACTCCTGTCTGCAGGAGGGAATAAGGCGTAGTTTGGGGTTCAGAGTAACCTCCCACTGCTGCTTGAACAGCCCTACTTGCAATAGATGGTGTTACTCAGACTCTCAAGATGTGCTGCAGTTCAATATTAAAACCAGTGCTGAATAGTTTCGGGAATCCGTGCCGTCCAACTGCCCTGACTTGGTAAGCCATGGTGAACAGGAGCCTTTATAAGGAGACTGGAGCTGGTCTCTCCAAACCACAGGGCCACAGGATGAGAGACAATGGTCAGAAGTTGCATGGACCTCTAGATCTTGTGAAGCAATGGAGATAATGGAGATTTCCTCAATAAGGGGAACAATACATATATATATATATATATATATACACACACACACATATATATACACACATATATACGTATATATACGTATATATACACACATATATATATAAATTCCAGAGCTCCAGGCTTGCCTGAGTACTGAGAACAGCTGAACAGCTGATAGGCCAAAAACCCAATTACAGAAGTTGCTGAGGCATAAGCACACTTAAATAGCCAGCAGTCACCAGGGATGGTGAGTACTGGTGAGCATGGGGGTGCAGGCAATTTAAGGGTGGGGGTGCAGGCAATTTAAGGGTGGGAGGGAGACTTGGGAAATGTGAGGTCCTGTATCCCAAATCCTTCGGGCTACAGCTCTAGAACACATCCTTCGAGTGCCTCAGAGATGAATTCTGAACAACACGATGAAGCAGCTGCAACACAGGTGTGCAATGAACAGATTACCTGAAAATAACAGAAGATGGGGAAGTGCAGCAACAAAGACCTCCGGGGACTCCTAACATTATCAGTGGAAAGAAGGATAATGACTCAGTCTGCTTACACCTACTGGCAAATCTTCTATGCTTTCTGAGTCACGGTCTCCTGGGATTTTGCAAATCCCCAAGAATACCTGTGTCCTCTGACAATTACAGAAGCATGAGCCATGAAGGTGGAGGTAACAACTTAAATCCTGACAACTGCTGTCAGTGCAGTGAGGAAAATGAAGGGAAATGTAAGAGGTGGTTACTTCTATCTTCTTTAAGGTGCCTTTTGCTGGGCATCTGCTCAAAGCTTATTTCAAGGCCTGGTGCTCGGAGCATTGTGGGTTGAAGACAGACACTTCTGACTGCAAGGAAAAGTTTATTCTTGCACAATCGCTGTCCATTTCCTTGTGCAGAGGCACAGTGCCTTGTGGGAAACCTTGAATTTTGGCATTCAAGTTGTTCATGTGTCCCCTGTGCTCACCATGGGTCAGAGCTGCATTTTAACCCATCTGAATAGACTCTTATGAGCTGTGCAGGCTGGTCAGTGAGCACAAGCATTTCCCCATTTTTCCCCAGCTATTGAACACCTATGCTGACATACTTACAGACGGAGGTGTAAGCTTACAGATTACAAATAGGAGTTTGTGTATTCTTAAAAGTGAAGCTGTATTTCCTTGATGCACTTAGTGAACAAAAAGGAAGGTTAGAGGGCTGCTGGAAATAGCGAGATGAAGATGCTGTTCAAACCAGCCCGACTGCTCCTTTGCTTTGCATCCTGAAGGACAATAAAAGAGAACTCTCCCAGGCACTTCATTAAGCACTTGACTACAGCTTAGGAAGGCTTTTTGTTTGCTCTTGGTTTTGATCAGCTACTCTCACATCCCAAGCAACTCCAATAACATCATTCTCCAGAAGTGGTATTTAGAGATTGCACAGACTGTGGCTGTCCCCCCAGCACAATCAGCCCTTTTAATCAGCTTACATAAAGCTCTAGAAACCTAACACCTGGAAAGGCACACGGATTCAGCAGGCCCACAGCGGCACACACTCCTTCAGTTTTCCTGAACTCTGCACAACCCTACCCCTCAGAAGATGTGAAAGCAGCCTTCTTCTTCTGCACTGATTGTGGTTTGCTATCAACTTGTCATACAAGATAACAGACAAGATAAACAAAAAAAATGACCCAGACAGCAGTGCCTTTTCAAGAAAAGCAGAATCCATCCTCTATTAGGAACTGCCATTTGCATGGGAAACGACTGACTCGTTAAAGAATTAATTCGGGGCCTGTTGTGCAGTAAAACAAACAACACAGAATGAAGTTGGCACGCTGCCTATGTGGGCACTTCTCCCAAAACTAACAGATGGACCTTCAAGTCCCAGAGGCAGTCAGCAGGAGCACAGGCCTCCACGTGCCCCTCCAGTGGTCTCAGACCTCCTCAGCCCCACACACAAACCTCCCAGCATTTCTTCTACTGACCTTTGACTTCTCTGTGGCTCTTCATCACCATCAGCCCCCACAGAAACAGAGCCTCACCTCCCCATTGCTGTGAGCGGGATTGTAGCCCTCAGACAGGTGGCATCCATGCTTTTTGGTTCCTGTTGCAACACGCTGCTCTTGCTTTCAGTGAGTGGGTTTTGTAGCAGCAGCAGTATGCTGTGATGGCAGCAGCCATCAGTGCCCTCTCCCAGTGTACGTTTCTATCCGATGAAGTCAGAATGTTTCACGATTGGTGAACCATACACAGCCATGGCAGTCAGGTTAAAGCATGCAAAATGGGTTCCTTCTGTCTGGCCTCTGTTCCTGGTTACTGGACACATCTCCATCAGCCGTGCTTATTTTCCAGCAGAGCACGGGGTCTTTTCCAAGTGGTTGGTTATGGTTTTGCTGTTTATCACCTATACGCTTGGCAGTTTCTCCTTAGAAGATGTAGCCACAACAGGACACGTGCTGGGCAGCCAGACCCCAACACCCATTTCATGTAGCAACCTCCTCACCTTGGCCTCCAATGCAGCCAAAATATTACACAAAGAAGGGTTACATTAAAGTTTTGGTTTTGTTTTTTTTTTCCTGCTCGTACACTCTTTTCTTGACTCCTTTAGACCCATTTCCACTTGCCATTCCTAATTTCCTCAAACACCATTGAAAAACAGATTTGTCTCCTTTCCTGTGTTTCTTCCTCCTCACTACAAATGGGAGGATGGTCATATGACCCAGAGCCAGCTTAATTCAATAACTATTTACGGTAATGTCAATACGCCCACCCAAATATAACCCGTCATCTGTAAGAATCCAATGATGCCACCTCTCAAGACAGAAATACATTCCCAGTGCAGGAATTTAGGTGGAAGTCCAATGATGTTTTCCTCCTACAAATGCTATGAAGTGTACACAAGGACTTTTTTTAATAAAACCACTAGATGTGGTGACACCTATTTGATAAATTAGTGTTAGCCCAGGGGAATCTAGCTGCTGTGCAATGCAAACACATCTGTACAACTGTATTTCTCACCAGCATAAAGGCTCCCAGCTCCTTTCCAGATGTCTTGGCCGTTTTTGCTGCTCCCCACTGAAAGATGTGAGACTGACAAGAAGACGGAAAAGGAGAACCATTGTCATGATGCACCTCATAGCCAGGGAGCGCTGATCCCCAAGCCCTGCGATCTCAAGGTTTGGTTATTAGCAGATGTAGCTACATCCAAAAGCCACTGATGGACTGCATGCAGCACAGGTAGATAAACAGAATATATTCATGTACAGTAGTAAGTGTACATGGGTTTTATCAAGCAGAAGAGTATATCATCAGTCTGAGTCCTGATCCCTCAGCTAGCATGGAAGATTTCCATCACAGGAGGTTTGCACTGAGCTAAAAACTACTTATTTCTTCTTAATATTTCTCTAAGGCTGTGGAGAAGTATTAGCATTACTGAAGCCAGCCAAGGCCAAAATCTTGAAACCACAGCATTGAAACTGAGTTAATCAACGAACCATAAGAAACCTCTACAGATCAAGGAAGAGAAGCAATCTCAGCTCCAAACATGGCCTCATGAAAGAAGTGAGAAGACAAACAATGCTTCCCTGCAGTTCAGGCCCCTTTCAGCAGCAGTACAAACTGGCATATGGGTCCTGCTTAAGAAATGAAATCCCACAAAAAGGCTCTAAGGAGCAACCTGGCTGCTTTTCAGCAGGACAGTGAAGTGACACTTCTGCATCTGACCAAATCTACAGGCAGAGAAATAAACACAGGTGTAGACAAACTGGCTTTGGCATCCAGCAACAAGATATAGAAAGTGCCTGTGAGCTGCTTGGTCTGCAATGTTCCAGGGGTTACTTCTGTGTTCTGCTTAATGGACTAAATTATCTGTTTTACAAAACACTGTAGTAGCTCTAAACCAAAACCAAACCAAGATGTTCATTACAACATAGCCCAACAAGAATTTCACCTTGTTTCACAATACAGAGAATTCAAACCCAAACTTCAGACTGTAACACTTGCAGTTTCTCAGAGGAAGGTCAGCAGAACCATGAAGAATTAGCCACACCCTTGTGTTTCCTAGACCTCTAACCTGGATTACCTATACACCTATCTTGTATATACACCTATCTTGTATCATTGACAGCCTGCTCCACTTCCAAAGGTCTGGTATCTGCATTCAGCTATTTTTTTAGATGGAGGTGTGCTTTTTCTGCCCATTCTGGTAAGGTGAGATCAAGGTCACACAAACCATTCCCATGTCCTGCTAAGCAAGTACTTCCACTGGACAACCACTGCATTCAGGGTACCACATGCAATTACTGGTAAGTTATTAACCGAACTGTCCCTGAATGTTCTCCCCCTAATGGTACCAGTTTACATGTGATCTTTCTTCACATACACTGCTTCTGTAGTTACGTACATTGGCTTTGTACATTTAGTCATGTACATCTAGTGGGCTTGGTGGTGATGGACTGATGGTTGGACTAGGCCATCTTCATAATCTTTTCCTGCCTTAATGATTCTATTATTATGGTTTGTATGCTGCATTAAAGTCATAATACCAAAGCTGTCATTTAGATGCCCACTACCTTGACAGGACCCTCCCCCTCTCTCACGTCCCACGAAAAGCATAGCTCTTGAGCCTGATGTTAGCTGGATGTCACAAATTACACGTAAAGCGTTCTTTGGCAGAAGCTTTGCCCTGAGGCACTTGAGGTTGTTTTTTGTTTTTTTTTTGCCCGAATATCATTACGCATCACCAATTTGTTCCTATTCAAAAAGTTCAATGGCGTCACAAACCCAGTTAAAATCCCCAATTGTTGTATTTCATCACTGTACTCAGATGAGCATGGATGACCTCCACCTTCTGCAGTGGCAGATGAGTCTTCCTCCTGCACTGCACAGTCTCATTATAAACTCCACATAAGTCTGTGCCTTGGATTTCCAAGTGCAGATTCCATGTGCTATAAAAGTCCACGATGAATAAATCAATCAGCAGCTCCCAGGATCACAATATGCTTGCTGCATGTATCCCAGATCGACCATCAATCCCTGCAGGAATTTCCTTTATTCTCCTGGCCTCCAGCTGAACCCTGATCAGCTCATATTTATAGACATCCTTTGCACATTTCATCTGTTGCACATCCTTTTGGAAAAAACAAAACAAAACAAAAACAACAACAACAACAACAACAAAAAACACCAAAAATCCCACGTCCTTCTCTTTGCTCACGTTCAGCAGCGTTGGTTTACTCCAGTTAGCCTTCATTTTTAAACAGCAACTCCTGACTTTGGAAACGCTGTTGAACCATCACCTACGTTTCCTGGCAAGCTGGTGTTAGTTTCTCTCCTTTTAGACATCACTTGGAGAAACACTTGGAAAGCAAGCAGCTTTATCCAAACCTTCATCAGTTCATTTCCTCATCCAAATAGGTAATTCCCAAGCTGCTTGCAGGCCGCTCATTTTCTTCTGGATACAATCTCCACATTTTACAGTTCTGCTGCAGGTCATTCCTGCTTCACAAATTCTCCACTAGCCAAGATTCTCAAATCTTTCTCCCCTTCTTTTAAAGTTGATGTATCCATGGCACCAGGCTCTTATTGCTTGTGCAGAATAGAGCTCATAAACATCCGGTACGTGGCTTTCAGAGTCAACTTAGGCACTTTATAGATCCTGATCCAAAGGAGATTTTTATTTCCAAGTGGATTTTATGACCGCTCTGGATCATATCCAAGTTCTCCCAAGAAGCCACGAAACATTATTTTAGATTCCTGCCAGCTCGCTTTCAGAGAATCGTTGCAGCTCTGGTTCCTGTAAAGGCTCCAACTGCCGCACAGATGGCTGACTTGTAAGGCCTCTGTTGGGGGGACCACGGCCCTTACTTCTGACATCAGTACTGACAAGGCCATGTGGAAGCCGAGACGGGTTCAAAATACTTCCCAATTGGAGTCATGTGGCACCATTTATTGTTTTGCTGTGTATGACTTCTGCTGCTCTCCATCCATTGTGCACAAGGAGCTACTGCCAAGAGGAGCCATAAGAAAACCCTCCAAGACTCCCACTCCCATCAACCCCAAAACCTCCCTCTGCTGTACCACCACCCCAAGAGTCAGAAGTATGAATTCCACCAGATTTACCACAATCTCCTGCTGCTGCTGTAGCACCACAAAGCTGATTCCTCACCAACATAGATCAGTGCAATAACTCCGTTTATACTTTTGTTTTTTGTTTTTCAAAACAGGTAGAATAGAACAGACACTAGGAAAAAAAAAACATTTTTTATTCAGTTGAAAAGAAGTCATTTACTCAATCACATTAACTATGCTAAAAATGATTTTTCTGACTACACCAGCAGTTAAATATTTTCAGCACCAGTTCAGGACACATTAGTGACATTTATCACAACAGGTCTATTTCTTAATGTAGAAGGACAGACTAATGTCAGTAGCTGCTACTGGGAAAGGAGTAAGCAGAAGACTGCCCTTGCTTTCCAAGTTCTTATCAGCGAAAGTAGCAACTTCTAGAAATAAATAACTGCCAAATGATCTCCCAAATCTTTAAATTGATCTTTTAAAAATAGAGTTAAAATAGATATCTTAATATGAGCTATCATAGATTTTATTTTTTTATGTGCTGAATACTCCAAAATGCGAGTAGCCGAGCAAGCATCCAGTACATAACTTTTTAAAATAGTTCTTCCCTCCCCACAATATCAACCCCATTTTTATTTTTTTTTTAATCCAAGTCATGCTGGTCAGATCCCTATCTATAGTGACTTCCCAGTAAACACCACGCTGTTATCACTAGGATATGCTACCATCCTATGAGTGAAAGAAGTCAGTGAACCGGTGAAATGCCATCTCACGCGAACACAAAATTTATCCAGTCATTGGCTCGTTATCTCAGAGCATCAAACAAATTCTAAGCCTTTATTTTAAAAAGCTTTTGTGGTCTTCCTCTTGCTGGGCCAGTTCAGAAGGTCATCGCTGAAGGCAGAACTGATGAAGGCAAAGAAACCAAAAAAGCAGCAGATAGTAGTGTCTCTGTCCTTTTAAACAAATCAAGTTCGCACAAAACAAAAGGAGACAAGGTTAAAATGAAGTTTATTAGTTTTTTTTTTGGTGTTTTTTTAAGCTTTTTTTATATAAAACTGTTTGTGAAACAGCTATTTTATTCCCATGGCAGAGTGACCCCTGAAAGATGCACTAACCCCTTTCTTAAGGCCTTAATAAAAAACTGTGATTTTTTTTTTTTGTTGATGTTCCTTAAACCCAAATGTTTACAATTACATAATTTACAAAGAAATCCACAACAAATGACCATATAGTGTAGCCTGTTACACTGACATTCTTTCTTCCTTCTTTTGGGAAAGAAGAACATAAAAACAAAGAAGGGCTAAGTGGATTTTCTGACCACTCTGAAAACACATTGGTTCCATCAGCATTCAGACTTCCTTCCCAGCTCCCTGCTCCGGCAGGTAAAGCACACCTCCCTGCTGCCTCCAGCAGTGGAGGCAGCTCCTGGCAACAACCTGGGGTGCATGCTGCTGCCACAGAGGGCAGCTGCTCCTCTCTCCAACATGATACAGGTGTTCCCACATGTACAAGGTGTAAGCTTGTGTGGATGACCTAAGCAAGCAGCCCTTTTCCTCTTACTTCATGAGCCACATGACCTAAGGGTCTTTGGATGTCTATCAAGCTCCCACTAGCAACACAGTGTTTCTTAAAACTATGATTTCCCTACCCCACACACACAAAGTACAAACACCCCATCACCTGCATCCATTCAAACTTTCCTCCCGCACCCTACAAACAATTAAGCCCGTGATTCTGTTTTCCTTTTAAAATTGGTGGATGTTGTGAGAAAGAAAGAAAGAAAGAAAGCAAGCAAGAAGAAGGGAGATAAACCCAGACTGGAGCACTCCCAGCTCCACTGTTCTTTCCTGCCAAATGTTAGGCTCCATGAGCCTTGCCTAATTTTGGATCTAATATTTACTTCGGCTACAAATTTGTTTTTTAAATTTATCTGGGTTTTCATTGTTTAATCAAAAGCATCAAAAGGGATAGCGCACCTTTCATTTAAAACAAAGTCTTTCAAGACTAAAAAATAGATCTTTATATATATATATATTTATCCCTCCCTCTTTAGTTCCCCCCACCTGTTTCCTTTTTCCCCCTCCCCTTCCCACTGTCACTATGGAGATTGTGTCCATGGAAACAGCTGGTTCAGACTCCTTGGTCAGGTTCTGTGATGTCATCGGTCTTGAGTGTGATGTAAGAATTGATGAAGGAAGTGCTGGCATTGGCAGGCACGTCGAGAGGGGGCATGGCTGCACAGTGGGAGAGATTCCATTCAGTCACGAATGTCCACCGCTTTTTATCTCAACAGCCTAACCTGAAAAACAAAGTGAAACCAGTAATATATAGGAAGGCTTCATTGCCTTGGTCTGCCAATGCTCCCCCCACATTTTGGGGAACATACTCAGCAGCCTATCACAGCAGTTGCACACAGAGCTCTGTGTATGTGGACTAAAACTGGACACAAGTACAGCGGTGAGCAGTCCATAAAAGTAAATTCACGTAACAACAAGCATCAGTTTAACAACCAGAAGAAAATGAGTGCACCCAGCTAAAGAGGAGTCCAGAAGGGCAGTGCTACCTGCACCCAATTCAGCACTCTCAAACCTCCAGCCGTGGGGAAGGAGCACGCTCACCTCATCTTCAGTCCTCATCCTGAGTCTGAAAACTGCAAACAAAGGGGTCAAGCATGTTCAACCACAATGACAGCTTCAGGACAACCACACTGCCCCTGAGGCTTTGGACTTTCATACAGGTCACCACACTGCCATGAGACACCAGTTTTCAGTGATCATGATGTAGATAATGAAACTGGTACCGACAATACAGGATCCAGCCACAGGAACTGAGCTCCTGACACAGTTGGATTTCATCAGCAAAAGAAAGAGCTACAGTTAATCTAACTACAGGTGAAGTGGCATTTATTTTTGTTGCCTTTGTTGTTCTAATGGTGAGGCTGTGGTGACAAAAGTTCATGGAAAGATGATGCTCAATTATGTCTTTTGAGACAAACATTGGAATGTCCAAGCATTTGGCATGCTCACTCTCTCCCTGTCCTGAAATTCTGAACAGGGAGAACAAATTCCAGGAGTTCAGTACGTTGGCAGAGGTGTAGTTCAAAAGAGAAACTGCAGATAAAGTTAAAATTTAATTTCTCTAAGCCACAGTTCTCATTCCTAACCTGCACAGCCGAGAAAGCAAAGCTTGAAATAATAAATTCCTTTCTTCCCTTCTCCCATAGCACAAGTGAAGCCCAAAAGCAGTTGATTTATTTAGAAAGGTTAACCCTTTGATATAGCTCGGGTAAATCCCTCCCCACCAGCCAGTGAGCTTTGGGTAAAAAAAAAAAATAAAAGCTCACAATGTAAGTGACACATAGGGAAAGCAGTTAATAGCATTATAGGTATGTCTGTGAATAAAGTAACATCCATGTTTATGCATAGCTGGCAATTACCCCAGGAGCCTGAACCGCGATGCAGAAATCAATGCCCTTCTGATTATCAGCACACCAATTAGATTCCATCCCAGCAAGGCTACCTCTTGGCTGCTAACACCCCCACACGAAGGGGAGAAGGTCAGGCAAACGCATATGAAAACCAGACGGGTAAGCCATGGAGTTGGAGCTCAGGAGGAAAGGAGGGAGGTTCAGGCAGCTGACCTCTGTGGTGTTCATTACTGTACAACTGTGAGTCTGCACTGAAGGAGTGTCAATGCCTCAGTGCTGTCTCTGGCTCCCGTACAAGTGCTGCCTGCCCATGCCTGGAATCAATCCAGAGCTTTAGGCACTGGCTCAGGGAGAAATCAGGCTCACCACACAGAGCCCTTCCTCGTTCCTGGACAGGATCCAGAGCACCAGACTCCTTCTCAGAGTCACTCTCCAGATCTGGATGTGATCCAAATGTTCTAGAGGCAACTGGCTCAGGGAGAAAGAAGCAACAAACAGAGACAGAATACACTGACTTGCCTGGATGTTATCCAACATGCAGGATTTCTCCTAACTTGCCAGGCCTATGAGCGAACCAAGACAAAGCAGCCCAATAACCTAACAGCTGACTGCCCCTTCTATCTTTACACCAAGGTCAGTGGAACGGCAGCTGCTCTTCTACCAGGTTTGCTTCTCTAAACTTCATTAATTACCATCATAATACAGCAAACTTTTTTTTTTTTTTTTTTAAGAACCATATCTTTTGGATGTGCATGGTTTATGCTTTGGGATACAAGGTCAGGGTGTATAAACTCATCTCTAAGGCATTTTCAGCCCCAAAAGGGAGAGGCTAAACAGGACCTTCAAGTAAGAACTACTTGAGGCCAAAGTGGAATTGGGAAGAAATGATGCCTTAGAGAGATGCCTAAAGCACACAGTGAATGCAGCTCTGAGATTCCACAGCTTGCAAGGTCTTAAACCAATACATTATTATGATCTTTAAAAAATTCAACAAAGGAAAATGATGCAGTAAACAAAGCTGCACAAAGGTCTCTGCAACATGTTAATATTCATTAGCTCCTTAAAAAACTACCTTCAAAAATCATCACTGAGAAGGCCACTTGTCTGTTTTCTGCTACTACACTGAAGACCAGAATTCTCTTGTTAACCCCTCATCCTCCACAGAAAACAACACTAAAAGCTCTCTCCAGTTACTTATTTGGAGAAACAAGTAAGATTATAAAATGATGGAGTTGCCTGGCATGCAAGAAAATGGTGGTGAGGGAAAAGGATTGTTAAAATCAGGTCAGACAGCAGACATGAAACAGCAATTTCACCTGCAGAGAAACAGCCAGCTGAGTAAGAAATGCACCTGAGCACTGAAACGGAGTCAGAAGACTTTTTTTGGACTAGAGTTTATGGGAAAACGTGCCAACAGGAACTAATTTAAAATCACTTATTTCATTTAGACCTCCCTGTTGCTACCAAATGGCAATGTAGCTGATGGAAATGAAATACAAAATCCCATCCTCATCAAACTTCCCTGCGCTAATTCCCACCTCTGTGCTATTCCCTTCTCATGCCAGGGTATTTGCCCAGGCATACAGCAAATCAGATTAAGAAAACGATCCAACTCACATGCTAATATGGCAACACACAGTTTTCAGACATATCAAATATCTGACCAAGTTCACACACGGCTTACCTGAAGACCAGGCATGCCCAAGCCATGGCCCACTGGCCACACGCAGCCCCCTCCTGCTCCACACCGTAAAGGCGGTGGCTCTTCCCTGCAGTTTCCCCAGGCACACACCCACTGCTCAGTAACAACAAAACCATCAGTGTATTATAAATGCTGCACCGATTGGAAGCTGGGCACGGGGATGGCAGTGCTGGATCAAGGGATGGCAAATACTAGTCTGAGTTTCGATATACTGGTTAGACACAGTGCTCTGAACAGCAAAGAATACACAGCCACGCTTTCCATTTTTGATACAGGAATTTGAGAATGGCTTTCAAGACTGTCAAAAAAACCATTTATGTTTGCAACACCATTTTGTGTTGATCTAAATACTGATCTAAATAAGTTGACCTGCAAATTTTCAAATTGAACATATACAGTCACAATCAGATACTCAAGTCAAAAATCCAATCAAGTCTCTTTACCAGACTTTCATAATCCCTCTCTTACCAGAGAGAACATCCTTTGCTTCACAATCATACCATATTCATACCATCGCTTTTTGGCGGTACACACATTTTGAACTACTGTCGAGGATGAAGTATAGGAGGAACAAAATTTCATCCAAAATCTCTGATGAACACCTTGAGACCTCACTAAGAATGGCAGTCACTGCCATCCAACCAGAGTGATGCATGCATTTCACAAAACCAGTCACATATCCCACTAGTTGTATGTTTTTGTTCCTCTTTTTTTTTCTTTAAGAAAAATATTAAACATTAAAATATTTTGTTACTTATATATCAATGATATAGTGTATTTTATGAGGGCTGCTCTGAAAGTAATGCCTCCTGCTTTATTATATTGGTCCACGATGTCACAGAGGCAGATGGTGGTGGTGTGGCAGTGGAGGCTGAACCTTCCAGCCAACATTCATTACAACACTGCACATTGCTGCTGTGTGCCAGAGGGCAGCAGAGGGGCAGGCTGACCAAATGGTGTCTGACATGGAAATGCACGTATATCAAAGGCATGTCACTGAATTCCTCCATGAGGGAAAAAGTCACGTCGACATTCACCAGCACTTGCTGAATGTTCACAGAGACTGTGCAGTGGGTGTGAGCGCAGTGAGGCGGTGGGTGGTTTGTTTCAGCAGTGCTGACAGTGGTCACTTCCACTGGAGCAGGTTTTGATTAGCACAGCAGGCAGGCTCTTGTTCATTGCTGGCAAAAGCACACAGCTAATGGCGGTGACTAGGCTGAAAAACAGTGTTTTGTAGCTAAGCATTTGCTCTATCAAATAGTGTTACTGTGCTCTTCGTATCTGTTGTAGTTTCCACAGAAATAAACAGGAGATATTACTCTCAGAGCAACTTACGTATATGCAGCCCAAGACAATTTCTACTCAGCACGGCTCAGGCAGGAGGTTGGACACTCATGGACTAAACAAAGAGGGAGGCAGGAGGGAAGAGCAGCCAGGGAGCTGGAGCACAAGAGAAGAGCAGCTGCCTCCCACAGCCCTTGTGGCTTATGCTGACCAAACACCACTACTGCTACCTTGGATACAGAGGGTAGAGTTGTAAGGAACTAGAGGAAACATGAGAAAGTTGAATTTGTGGCCACCTGGGGATACAACTCCGCCTTCTCTCACCCCCATCTGTTTGCAAAATAAAGGAAAATGCCAGCCTGAAAGAAATGTAATGTACTCCTCGTAAGAGCAATGCACTTATCCCTATATTTACACTTCTGGAAAACAGGTCAATCAAGACTGCAGTTTTTTGAACTCATTACTATCATTAATTCTACCTTGGAGACAAAATTTAAGACACTGATGAACTTAAAAAACCAAAACAAAAAGCTTATTATTAACTACCAGTCACTTAAGGAGGCAATATGAAAGGAGATTTTTGCCACTGGTTCAGCTGGGAGAGCAATAAAGGAGTTGCAACAAGCTCCGTCTCTCACCACTACACGTAAGGAACAAAATGTAAAAAGTGTACAAAATAACTGAAGTGACTAGCCTGAGCAAACTGTAGCAGGAAAAAAAGGAAACCAAAGTTAGTAATTACAGATTTGCTGCACGTACATGAGATCACCTTGTTATCCCTCAGAAGTGGGGAAGAGCACTGCAGGTAAGGAGCCACAGGAGAAAGCAGGTGGAAACTGGAAGCTCTCCCCAACTCACCTGTGCTTGCTTTTATTTCCATTCCCAGGAGTACACTTCCCCCCTCACCCCCGCTCCGACTGCTCTGTGCTGAGGCTGCCTTTCACCATCTTGTTCTGCAAGGAGGGAAGAGAGCAAGGAAGGAGGGGCTGACGAACCGGCAAGCCAAAAGGAGGAGGAGGAAAAAGAAAACAAGGGAGAAAAGGAAGACAGGGGTAGGGAAAGTGAACATACAGAAAGTGAGAGAGAGAAAGAGAAATCAGTATTGAAACCAGACACAGATTTTCAGACAGAGTTTTCCCTGTGACAAAAGCAGGCAAATTTGCAAAAGTAAAGAGTCTGAGATATGGAAGCCTGGTTAAGAAACACAGAATTTAACACAGAAAGGTAGAATAAACTTAGCCACACCACTTAAAACTGCTCCACAGATAGCTCAAGACAAGCTAAGACTGCAGTGCCACCAAAAGGTGTGAGGTATCCTGTCCCCTGTGCTTCCCTTTCTCTGCCTCTGCATCCCCACCGCGTCTGTTGCAACAACACTGAGTGTGACGCAGCACACAGTGAGCTGGCTCTGTGAGTGGAAGCAGAACCCTTCAGAACATGATTAGCTTTCAGACAGCATTTTCCCTGTGATAAAAGCTGCTGTTTTGCAAAAGTAGCACATTCAGGACATGGATGGTTGAAGCATCAATGCTGACAGAAGGAAATGGGAAAGCTCGCTGGGGAGCACAGGGAAAGGCAGGACCGGTCCCCCTGGACACAGCTTGCTTATGCCTGAAGTGTTAAGCGCAGTTAATGAGGCAAGAAGCACCTTTGCTCTCTGGGAGCCACTTATTATGATGAGGTGTATTTACTGACGTGAGGCACAGACTAAAAGAAGGGCAAGAAGCACTATACTAGGGGACTCACTGAGTGCCAGTGGATTTATGAAGTCAGCTCTTCCACCCATTAACTAAAGAACAGAGGAGTGAGATATTAGACAGCTACTAATTAGCTACTAATGCTCAACTGCTGTTACCTAATAGCCTGGTTTTAAATGGCCTAATCTAAAGTGTCTTTTCCCTTCAGTTGCTCATGTTCATAGTTTGCAGAAAAATTGATGCAATTTGTTTTCCAGCCACTCTGCAGCAATAGTTTGCAGCCTTTCTGGCCCCACCTTACAACTGGCTGGAACTCCCCATGCCGGTTACTACAATAAAAGGAGAAGGGCAATGCTGTATTCTGCCAGAAATGATCAGTGAGTCACAGAGCAAGGGCTGAGTCACATGCAGGCAAAAATAAATAAATAATAAAAAATCCCTGCTCGACTGCAAATGATTCATGTATTTACTAAGCAAAAGTCAACTAAGAGCAGTGTCAAAGGTTCCTGATGCTGATTTCTGTTTTCAAAGCAACGCAGCAGGTGTGCAAGTGGGACAGTTTTGAATAAAATCCACAAGTTGTACTGCCGCATGAAGTACCCTGATCAACATACTAAGCAGTATTTTCCCTCCTGCTCCCCACGATTACTTTAGAAATCAATGTGCCTTTTCACTACTGTCTCCAGAAGTTGATTCCCACAAATAGTTGTTTCCTTTCATGGCATGGGCACCACCAACGCAAGTACTAACAGTGGTGACCCAAGTCAGGTATGAAAAACTTCAGAGCTATCTTTTCCTTCAGGCATTAGGCACCGAAAACAAAACAGTTTTCATAGATTTCATCTTCCTGTTCTCTTTAGGCAGGTATCCAAAGTTGGGCAGCGATGGCACCTCTGCAGCTGTATTCCACAGTAAGGGGAGCTCACCTTTTCAACTTTTGTTTGGGGAGCTCTGCAGGCTCGTGCAGCAATGATGCATCAATTTAAACGCGCTGTAAATTTTCAGCATCACCTCCACAATTGCACAGAGTAAGTTATTTTCTTTTATATGATGAAAAGTAGGCCAGTTCTGGATCACAGACTCACTGCTCCCAGAATCCTCCAGCACATTTAAAATACATCATATTGTGGTAAAACATCTAGAAAGGACCATGAGACTAATTCTTGTATGTTTACAAAAGACAGATTAAAGATAATCTGTGAAGACAAAAGACCACCAGATGTCAGTCTAATTCTAGGCAGAGATCTGCAGACAAGACATAAATGGAGACTAAATCTGTGCTTGAGAGTAACAGAATTTTCCCCTATTATAATTTATTTTCCAGCATGGGCCATCCAGGCTCTCGCATAATTTATACTGCATACAACTGGCCACAAGAGCAGCCATTTTTCTGGAGACTCCTGAGCATTTAAAACCAGCGGACAGGTACCCACAGGGTCCCAGATCTGCAACCTCACTTATGGACAGGGGGAAGCTGGGGGACAACAGAAAGGATGGGTGTTCTCAGTCCTGTATCACATTACTCATATGTACAAGAGAATATGTGCTGTTGCCCCTCTTTCCACACACTCAGAGCGGTAGAAGCCCAGCTCTAAGCACCACTGTGTCCGCATTCAGCTAAGTAAGTCCAAACTTTAGGCAGAATCAGCAGGCTGAATCCATCACCAAAAACAGGAAACAACAAGTCTTTAGAAGAGTCAAAGATCCACTGAACAGGCAAACGTACTGTAGAACTTGGTCTAGTTACTACCACTTAACTAGATGCCTAATTAGTTTCAGCTGGGATGGAATTGTTTTCTTCGGTGTCTAGTATGATGCTGTGTTTTGGTTCTGGGACAAAACCAATGTTGGTAACACACTGATGTTGACAGCTGCTGCTAAGCCAAGGCCATTCACAGCAAAGGGCCAAAGGTGCCTTTGGGAAGGCCCAGGGAACAGAATTAGGACAGCTGACTGAAACTGGCCAAAGGGATATTCTGTGCCAGATGACATCAAGCAGGAGGAGTTTTGAAGGGGGTGGGAGTTCACCTCACTCTCTTCCACTGCTCGGGGAGGCCAGCTGGGCATCAGTAAGGGGGGTGAGCAATTGCTTGTGCATCACTTGTTATACATTTAGATAAATACAGTCATAACTATTTTCCCTTTTCTCTATCTTAGTAAATAGTTTTATCTCAACTCCTGAGTTCTACTTTGCTGATGTTTTTTAATTCTCTCCTCCATCCCACTGAGAAAAGGGGGTAATGAGCAGACACCTGTGTGATGCTGAGCCACCTGCCGGGTAAAACCACAACACTAGGACAAGGTGTTTCACATTCAGGACTACACTGGTTCATGATGTAGTCCAGTTTCCAAAAGCTGATGAAAACTTTCTGTGAGCTGTATTTCTTCCTTCTTGCATCCTCAGTAAATCCAAGGAAAATAAACCACCGCAGTTTCAATGTAGCACTTGAACAGAAGCAGTGAGCAATATTTTAGCTCTATCACAGAAGACAGGAAAAGAAGCTGGCTCTGAAGTGTCATCAAGATCTAAAGAACGACTGAGCAGACACAGCAAAAAACTTTTTATCTTCTTCAACTCTCTGTATTCTTCTTAAGTTGATGTTTGCCCCCAAATATACCACAAACACACATCAATGAAAAAATCACCTAAAAGCACCACTATTTACAGATGTTATCCAGGTTTGAGACTACTAAAACATATTTAAATTCCAGAAGAGGGCAGCAAAAAAACGGGTCTAACACAGGTGAGGATTCTTACCTTGTGCTTGGGGCACCTCACTGAGAAATTCTCTTCGTTTAGTAAACAATCTAGAGGAGGAGAAGACAGCAACTTATTACATTTTTAATAAAAAGCAATTTGAATAATACACCAAGTGTTAATCTTGCTTCTCAGGGGTGTACTTTTCTTTCAAAAATCTTTTTCTGTTAGGAATACTATCTTATCAGCAGGTTTGTCCCTTCCATCCCCGAAGTCGTAGCAATTAAAATTACCACACATCCCAGTGTCACCTGGATAACCAAGGCCAGCATCTCCAGCCTCCCTAGTCCTCTAAGTTTGGAAGAACCACAACTACAAGACAGCAAATCTTGCATCCTAGCCCCCTTGGTCTACTCCAGCCTTCCTTAAGATAGCACAAACTCAGACACATCCATCCCATCCGAACAGACAATCTCTGCTTTACAGGTCACAGGAAAATCATTGTATTTCATCCTATTCCAAGACCCTGCAACATCCAAGGGAAAAAGGGGTGCCTGTCCCTAGGTATGGGTGCATATGACAGTTTATATGCAATCCCAAATCCTGGAGATTGGCTTACACTTTGACACCATGTCTGGTAGTTGGGTCACTCATGTTGCTCTTGGATCTGCTTCATGTATGTGAAGCTTCTGTGATCTAAGAAATAGTTTAATTAATCATTTAAACCTATTACAAAAACTGGGGCGCCTAAGTAGAGCTTGTTTAGGATTCTATGACACAGTACAGCATCTCAAAGAGCATTTCATTGCTAGCTTTGCCAGCGTGGGGGGTTGCCACATCCCATCACCTCCTACACCACAGGCACTGGCCGACACCAGGAGAATTCAGCAAGGTGCCTATGACTGCCCATCTTCCCAACCTACCCAAGCAGCCAGCAAGGAAAGTGGCGCAATAGTAAATAAAATGTGCTAATTTAAAATGCTCTTAAGTATGTAGCATAACCAGCGCTACCTGCTGTTTCAATCTGCTGGAAGAGTTTAGCAGACAGCAGGAGACTGCAACTAAAGCTTGAGGGAAAGGCTTCCTAGACACCCAAGCCTTGGCAGAGCATCTCTCCGCTATGCAACGTTTATGTTCCAACACGAATGCCTCTGGCCTGAATCAAAGGGAAACAGCGTGCAGTGGACTAAGTTAGTTGAGAGATGTTAGCAAAGAAGAGTAAAAACCTTTAATCCTGCCAGGGTAATGATTTCAAATGCAGCATTAGCAAATAACAGAAAAGAAAGAAAATAAATTATTGTCTTGTTGTAAGGGCAGAATTGCACATGTAGACTATATAGTGAATTATCACTGTGTAATACAGCAATCATTAAAAATACATAGAGCAGTAATCAAAAATATACACAGCATGTTAGAAAGGGATTTTTTTTTCTCGGAAATTCAATGTCAGTAGTGAACGTACTTCTCTATCTGAAAGGAAGATGGTTCAAGGATTAGGAAGTTAAGTCAGACATCATGCACCTCGGGCTTGATCTGAATATGGAGCTCTGTTTCTTAATAAGTTTGACATTTTTTTCTTGAAAATACTGATAGCAATCCCAATTAAATGACAATCTTTTGTTTTTCCTAAGGGACAACTGTAGAAAGCCAACTGCTCCCTGTGAAAAATCAACAGAACGGCAGTAAAACAGAAAAATTTGTTCACCATTACCAAGCTGGCCTGGGTTTCAGCTGGCAGTTCCAAGGATTTTATATCACAGATTACGATTCACCACCAAGTCAGCAGACACATAGCTACCATCAGCTTACCACAGCAGAAACGGAAAAAGAACAGAGGCTTGTCCTTGTTTGTACAGATTTTTCTCCATAAAGCAGTCAGGAAAAACCTAAAGCATCTTTAATGGAAGCAATTTTTCTTCTGCAGGCTTCATGCTTTGTCTCACACTCTGTGTTCTTCTGGTTCCTCATCTTTAATGATACTTGTGAAGATGTGGAATTTCTCTTCTCTGAAAATCCTTTTTATTTTGCTGCTATTCTTTCTTTCCTAATTTACAATCACAAAATGTCAGTGCGTGCTACTCCTTGTGCTGGATGCTGTGGGGACAAGAGTGCTGCACCATCTGACTGCAGGTGGGGAGGAACAAGCCCAGGAAGCAGATAGCAAATTTCACAAAACAAAGATTCTGTTTCCATGGAGACATCTCCAGGACTAAGTTATCTTGAGACATCACAGGCTCTTTGTAAATTTGGACAGACAAAAGCTAAACACAGACAATGTTAAACACAGTCATTTCCATATAAAAATTATTTAAGTGGCACCACTAATCTTGATTTTTATGCAAATGGTCAGCAGGAGTTCAGCTGTCTTTTGCACAGTTCTCCTGCACAGAAACACAGATACTGTTTTGTATGGGAGAAGATTAAAAGGAAGACTGAACTGGGATATATGAAAGCATCCAAATGTACTAACTGGAGGCTGAGGAAGACATATGCCTTGCACAGCAGCCACTTAGCATCTGCTGCCCAAAACAGGGTCCTCAGCAGTGCTGGAGCGCAGCACTGCAAGTAGCTCAAGTGGTTCTCAGGTACTGAGCCCTCCAGTCCTTCATCACAAATGTCCTGCCTTTCACACAATGAGGCACAGGAGCTGACAGAGCCGACAGGGCACTCACTCCTAAACCAAGCAACGCAGAGGCAGACACACTTCAGCTCAGTGCAGCTGCCCAGGCATAGGACACACACACTGAGTCTCAGCTATGACATGCTCACACTTCCAGGGATGCCAGAGTCACTCTGTCAAGCACTTAGTGTTCATGACTTGACACACCCTAAAAAGCATTCCAGGAAGTGTTCTGGGATTTTTTTATTTTTTTTTCTACAATATAAAACAAGTCATGTGTATTCTGACGGCCTGAGTGTGCTTGTAAATGTCTGCACAAACTTCTGAGGACTCAGAACCAGCTCCTACATAAAGGCAGCTGCATCTTTCATAGCGGGGCTGCTGACTTCAAAGTGAACTACCACAGGGCTCAGGGAAATTGAGAAATACCTACATCTGACTCACTGCAGCAGCACTGCATCACCAATAAAACGGTTTATAGGCAGACAGCAGGCTGATGAGAGAGAAGAGAATGCTGATTTGCTTCTCCAGGAGGCCCACGTTTTGTGTTTGTCCATAAATGAAAATGAGGTCCTATTCTTTATAGCTTGTTTCTTTTATACAGACTTACTGGAAGAGCACCTATAGATGAAGTCAGCTTGATTATTCCCACAGATAAAAAGAACTGCAAGGAAGGTCTTGACTGTCATGTCATCAGGATGAAATTTTCAACGCCAAGAATGTACTTCAGAAAGCTGGGCTCTTCTGTTTGTTTTGATTCAACACCTCAGCTAAAGCAGTCTAACCATAAAACTCTTTCTTGGAAAAGTTATTCTCCCAGTGCTAAATGTCCCAGCAAACTTTCTCTGACAGACTCTAACAACACTCCGGTCTGCTACAGGACAGGAATTGTAGCTGAGGCATTCTCTCGCAACTTACCACAAATTCAGCAAATGTAACCCTCTGCAAGGAGGTAAGGCGATTTTAATCTGTACATTCTCAGGAGAGACTTCTTCAATTTTAGTAGCCAAATCCTTTGCGATTTCACCAAATGTGCTTTTTCTTGGGCCTCACATTTTTTTCTTAGGCCCCAGAGCCAAAAGCTGTGAAGTTGCTGGGGATCGCCCCGAAGGCCCAGGCAGCCTGAAGAAAGGATGTGGCCAATTCTCTGCTGCAAAATGGGAAGCACTAGTCCGGAAAGCAGCAGAAGCAAAAAGGATAATGGGATGGGAACGTGGGGCTGGAGATAGAGTGAAAGCTGGCAAGTTGAGTAGAGCAGTGCTAGGAGAAGTCAAGAGCAGGGAATTACAGATGAGTGGAATCAGAAGCATGTGATCCTGCAGAATAAGATGTGAGACTTATGCAAAGACTGAGGGAAGTAAATGGGACTGGCTGCGTTGGGAGACAGCCAGCAGAAGGAGGCAAAGACAAATCAGGAGCATGTTTCTCCCTGAATACAGAAGTCTAAGAATTACTCAGATAAGAGGAAACAGAGAGGAATGAAGAGAGGAGAGGGAGAGTCCTGAGTCCTTGTTGTCAGTAAATCATACTGTTCCTGGACTGAAACCAGAGATTCACAAGTTTCACCATTCCTCTACTATTGCTTAAGTATGCTTGTGAAACTCATAGCCAAAGTATCCCATCTCTATGCAGCTTTAATCCACCCAGTGGCTTGCAATTTATTCTTGCCATATTACTCAAAGTGGGTAAATCAGCTTGGAATGGTGCCCTCTGACAGATGGCCACACGACAAAGCGATGTCTCATGACAAAATCTGAAGTAGGAGAAAATGAAGCAAGCACAGCCTTGGAACTTGAACACAGAAAGCTACTCTAAAAAAGCCTCAAAGGTTACAGTGTCAAGATGAATGTTAGGCAATACCTGAAGTAATGTAGCCCACTTCAACAAATGATACAGTAAACATATCATATTACATTTAGCCTGGACTTAGTAGCATGGATTTAAGTGTAGGACCATATTCAATTTTTCCACAGAATACTCCCTCTTCCATGCATGGCACAAAACTGCTCTTGAGAATCAGTCATGGTTCTTAAGAAAATCTGCCATCTGGAGAATCCTACTGCATTTTCTGAAGTAGAGTTAACTAGGAAGACAATATCTGAAGAAAAAGGATAATACCTTAATTTTGATACCTGTATTTAGAACACAGAAAACGCTACATCCTAAACACAAAAATTCTAATTAAGCACCCTGAACTATTGGTCACGTTCACTATAATTTACTTTGCGTTTTCATGGCACAGAAAAGGTCCAAGTCACAAACCAGAAACAAATTACTAAATGCATGTACAAGTTTGTTACTGTTCACAAAACTCTTCAGATTACAGAATTTCACAACTCTGCTTTCTGAACTGAGATGGAATAATTTCACTCAACAAAACACAGAATCACACAGGCAGTGTGGATAATGTAGTGTTCATTAATGGAGTATCCTTTCATCCTGTGAGTTGAAGTGGAGCCCTATCTATTGAAAAATAAGTCTTTAATTAAGTGATTACTATCTTCTAAGATACATTCCTAAGAGACCAACATAAAATTTACAAGGACAGCCTTATTTCTGCTCTTTTTTGAGTATGCAATTTCTGCAACTTGAATAATGTTTCTTTAACGCTGTGTTTCATGTATAGTCAAGGCTTCTCTATCTATACAGTGGACTTAGTAGTATTCCACTGCAATACTAATTGTATTAAATACATTTCTATTGGAATAAAGCATGATGCTCCAACAGGGTGGGATTTCACAGCAAGAAGCGCAATGCAGTCATTCAGAAATGAGCATACCTACTTCAGGCACAGCAGTATTTGAAAAATAGCACAAAACAGGTGGAGAAAGAAGTAGTCTGCTGTGGAAGCACGATAACAAATTGGAAGCTTGCAATTATATGCCAGAGAAGAGATGCAAACTTGAATCCTTACCTCCTTGCTACTGGACTAAGTTTCGTACAATGTGAGAAGTTAGAGAGTACTGGAACAGCAGGATTTATTCTAACAGCATTATTTACTCTAAACTGCTTTTGTTTGTTTGTTTGTTTTTATAACACAAGAATTAAGTTTCTCTCCAGGGAAAACATTCTGTACACAAAATGCCAACTCAACCCCAGGCTCATATAGGTGAAGATCATTTAAAACTCACAGTGCCTCCAATAAATCACTGCGACATACCTTAAATGCATTCCTCTTACCTTTCCTTGTGTCTTAAAAGAGAATTCGCAGAGAACTGAGCAATCCAAATCTTTTACTTTGTTTTAATTTCCAGACTTCTAATAACAACATTCTAGTGAAGCTTTTCTCCTGCAACCAGCTGTTCTATCCTCTATACAACTTCTGTTCACATCAGGTAGACAATACATTCCATAAAGGCACATGTACTCACAGAACTCCAAACTCCTCCTCTAATCACTGAATAAAAGGAGCAAATCCTGCCAGTGTATAGCACCCAAGCCATTAGCTCGTCCAACAATAAAAACTAGACCGACTCAACAGAGAGCTGAAATGCTTCTAAAAAGGCAGAAAGAAGGTTCTACTACTAGCAGTACTGAAGATACTACAGACACTTTGCACGTGAAATCTCTACTATGCTTGTGATATTCTGAAAGAGAGGACTTTTTTCTAGCTGCTTGAATCCTTTTTTTTTTTGGCCACTCTCACAGGGCAGCTGGATTTCAGTTGCTGTGGCTATGCTCTGTAAAAATGGTCTTTTTCTGCACTTTCAGGTAGATACATATCACTAAAGTTCCATCTTGCCCCAGTGCATTACTGTATGCTGTTCATCTGATGTGACCCATCATCATTTCTATTACTGCATTGGTAGTTAGACATACAGTTTGTGTGTCATTTCTTCTTACCTGCATCGATGGCACATGGGTAATGGTATCGGAAGGAGCAGCCTTTGTTGTAGCAGCCTAAGGTGGCTCCTGGTTCCTGGCAATGGGAACATTTCTGAAAGGGAAACCAAAAAATGGCAATGAACTGTTAACAATAATTCCAAATATATTTGTATTTTGCTGGGAATCAACCACGTACCAGCATACATTTCTCGAGTATCACAATGTTATGTCTTTATAAAGCATGGAAAGAAAGGCCTTTTGAATAAAGGCAACATAAGCTGTTCCAAACGCAAAACTTCTCAGCTGTGCTTAACCAGGCAAGATACACCAAATGCTCACACCAACCACTCAGACAGAACTTGGAACACTTCTCTCAAATCTATTTCACTGACCCGTGTTTCAGCACCTGACAATGACATCAGTGTTAAAATTGGAAAAGAGCTTTTTTGAATCTACGGCAGCTTAAAAATGAAAATTAGCATGACAAAGATGATTTAGAAGACACCATTAGTGTAGAAGTAATTTGCTGACATCAGTTTCATCACCACTAGCTGCTCAGGAAAATCAAGGCCAAGCTGAACATTTTTTCACAGGTGATGAAGAAAGGTTTACTTGGAGCAGGGGAAGATGCCATCAAGGGAAAACACCTCACTGTCACAGAAACGGCATTTCTCTTGAAGAAGTGCTCACAGTGCTAGAAAGATGCTACACATTTATTTTCAAAGCAGAAAGACTGATCTGATGAACATGTTCAAGTTCCATTACCTAAATCCTATCGCCTCGGCTGGTCAATGATGTATTCAATCATATTATCAGACAGATGTGAACGCAGCAGGATGAAAGCCACTCACCCATTTACTGCATCCTGAGTGACTTAACAGAAGCAGGCCTACAGCACACCTCATTCAGACAGCAATTCTTCTTACTGAATGCATACAGTGAGTGATTTTCATTAACAAATCTCAGATTCTCATGAGAGCTGATTTCTGGCAAGTTGACATTTTTTCTAAGAAAAAACACCCAAGTCACCTCCAGCAGAAGGCTGAGAGACCACTCCTATTTAAAAACTAAAACGGAAGAAGACTGGTGACAGAAAAACATAAACTACAACTTCTCAGATGTACCTAAAAAACACAGGAACTTCGTGTTTGCTGATAAACTGACCAACACAGCAGGGCTTCGTGTACCTGGTACAATTCACTTTCAATTCAGGCAATGAAAAGCTGCCTTGGTCAATGACTACACATGGATGAGATGACCTAAAAACTCTGTTCCTTTTGGAGAAGCTGTTGTCAAATTACATGTACTTCATCAACTCTACCAGCATGCAACAGCCGTACAGCACGTGGAACAGATGTGCTTGAACCAGCAGCATACCTGGCACTGCACGACAGCACCATTTTTCTGCCAAACAAGGAGGCTCATATGGCAGGATGGTTGCATCAGTGAGACAGCACTTCTAATAGCCCTGACTTACACACGTGTGGCAGTGCACTTCTGCAAGACAGACGTGGCCAACGATTACAGCCACAGAGAAATTCCTCACTCCAAACAAACAGGGCTTTGATTACAGCATTTCACAAATACTCTAGGAATAGCTGACAGTTGTTGCTCTTCCTGCCATTCTGTGCTATGCAGACTGCGATGACGAGGTTGCATTTAAATGACTGAATGAGGATGAAAGCAAAATTAGCTCCAGCCATAAACCAGGTGGTCCTCTTCAAATCAAAGCAGATACAACTAGCAGCAAAGCTTGTGAGGCATCACTTCTCCTGACATGTACAACTCTAGCCGTGAATGCTGGCTTCCCTTTACAGAAAAGCCAAAGCTTTTTGAGCCTGATCATCAACATTCCCTTTTTCAACATTCCAATTTAATATCACTTCTATCTTTTAAGCAGTGAACGTGTGTCATGACAAACTACTATTTATAATGTAAGGAAGGTGCCCCTCAGGCCCAAAAGAGACACCCAGGAAGCTTATTTTTGCCTGTCAGAACGTGAATGCTGGTTTCCAAACATAAAAGAAAAACAGCAAAATCTAACACAATATTTAAATGCACACCAAAACACATGGACCTCTGGCCAAACAGCAATGTAATTTGCTCCCTCACGGGAGTAAAACCGAGTTTCACGTATAAAAATTGTCTCTTCCTGGCTTTGAAATCAACCCTAGAAAATTATTGAGTACTGGCATCAGTCCCAGAATCACCTATGCCAAGTATTCACAAAGTGCAGCTTGAGGAGCTCTGGTTCAGAGTGCTTTACCTGCAAGCTTTATTCTCCCTCTCAGATGTGGCTGACTAAGATTAATTATTCTAACAGGACAGAGCCCAAATTGACTATTCTTTTTGAACATGGATATGAATTTCTAGCATTGTCCCTCAGAGGCATTCTGTCCTCCCCACTTTATCTGGTCTTTGAAGTACCACTGTGTCATTGCAACAGCAGAGGTCATTCTTCCCTGGAACACCGTGTCCTGTACAGAGCAGTCAACAGGAGCCTACGAACTACAACAGCAGAGATTAAACTGCAGCTGTGTCAAATATTTCTTAAAACTAAAAAGGCACGTCGGAGGAGTGCACTGTGTGATACAGCCGAAAACAAAATGACCCCTAGCGAAATTTCTGATACTTTTCCAAATGTTAATTTAGTCTTTGAACTAATTCTTCATTGCATGGAGCGCAGTTCATCCTGCTATTCTGAAAGTCACAGTGGGAACACGACCGGCATTCTGACAAACTTTCAGCGTGCCCGTAGCGCTCAGTTGAGAACAGGAGCAGATATTTTCATATGGGTTGTAGCCGGGACTGATTAGACAGGAAAAGTGGGTGGCTAAGATGGCTGAGGATGAGCACCGAGCCTTTTCTTCCCTTCTTTTCAGTCTGCCTGACCAACTAGATTATTGCCAAGGTTACCTGCAGCTACGCCCACAACAGCAATTCCCCAGTGGACTACAACACCATTGACTGCTCAAGGCAGAGATCATCTGCTGCTGCTGGCTCCCCTGCTGCTGAACAAGTCTCCATTCTGCCAGATGCTTCTGCTTTTCACAAGCCACTGACAGTCTAATGGCCCCATTTCTCCTACCTCCTGGGACCCCCGACCATCTGCTTCTTCCAGGGGAAGCAGGGGGAACCACAACACAATAACTACTCTTTTCTTTTGAGTCCTTCCTTCTTGACACACTACAGAGAGACTGAACAAAGCAGAAATCCTACAAAGTTATACGGTCTAAAATAGCTTAGGAGTCTACTACTGAATCTGTGAAAGCAATGATAATAATTCCACGCAGCTTTCAAATGTCTCCAGGCTTTCCTAAAAACAGACAGAATATAGCAAATGTAAAACATTCTAGATGGTTTCAGTCCTCATTTGCAAGACGTTACGTTTGTGTCTTGAAGGATAAAAATATGTATAGCTCCTGTCAGCACCTATTGATGCTCTGGTGAGAACCACATCCATATGCATTTATGTTCCAGAAATAGATAGATAACGGGGTACACTACAGTTAGAAAACTTTCTAAAACCCAAACAAAACCATGGAGTTTTACACATGAAATAGATAAGAATGGGCTTAATGATCCCTTATCACTCTACTTCATCCATGAGCAAATCTTCACCCAAAGTCAGTCACTCACCAGCAGAGGGTAGCAGCCTGCTTGCCACCTCCACAGGAATTAGAGCATTCCTAGCCAGAAAAGCAGCACTTGGCCTCTCATGGGAAAAGAAATTCTTTTTGCTCAGTGAGCAGCCTGCTTAACCTGCCCTGCCTGACAGAGCTGAAGACTGGTGCTTGGAGTGTGCTTCCAATGGGAGGTGCCAACGGGCAGCAATCATTGCCAGGCAGCTAATCAACTCCTCCCTTAAATTAGAGAAAAAAAGAAGAAAAAGAAGACCACACTGTGAAGATTGATTCAGAGGTCCTATCTCCACAATTCATCTCTGGCCACAACGCACATACATCTCACTTAGAATAGGCTAGAGAGACTGAAAAGTGCCATTTAGAAGAGACACTCCATCCCCTGAACTAAATTATCAATAGCATTAAAGTCAGATACAGAGTCTCTACTCCTCCGTGCTATTAGCAGCCCATTTCTTCCTCGTTACAGCTCATCATTCTCTGTCTCCCAAAACGAAGTAACACCAACACCATGCAGGAGCAGTATTAGGACAGCCACCACAGCTCAGAGGAGAGGTTGATTCACACACAGCACTATGACACCCTCCAGCTGCATTCCTTTCACTTTAAGGTTTTGGGGTTGGCTTGAGTTTGCCATACATGCCCCTTTGTTTTTGACTGGAGACTATTCTAGGAGACTTTTTTGCTTCTTTCAGGTTCCCACCAGTGCCCTACACTCGGGCTTCATTCTAAATTCCTCTCTCCTAAGTACAGCACTGTGTTTTCCTTTGCCCTCTGTTTTCTTCCCTTTTCCTTCACTTTGCTTCCTATCTCCTTATTTTATTCCTGAATACCAGCATCAAGAACACATACACAGAATAAAATGCAAAGCAACAACCAAAGGTTACTTGAAAACAAAAGCCAGCTTTGAAAAACTAAAAAAAAAAGAAAGAAACGTGACATTAATTACACGGGCTAAGTTTTCACTTTCTATGTTGTATGGATTTTCCATACTGTTTCAATTCTACACCCCGTTGTGCCTCCTGGCAAGTGGGGCACGGGGAGATGACTGCATCCAGGGAACTGCGAGGGAAGCTGCGAGATGTTTGCTGCCACACACAGAGGTGAAAAGTGCTGCATGCTGTAAGGGAAAGGAAGAAGTGATTTTGGGAGACTGCTGTTAAAAGAGACTGAGATGGAACAAGATGAGGGTGGGCTGATGGTGTTAGGAAGCAGGAGAAGGGAAAGCTTCTTCAGTGATGTAGAGATACCATTAATGAAAAATTGCTTTTGTGACTGGGGCTTGAGATAACAAGCAGAAGTAAAGGATACAGAACAGTTTGCTCCGTTTCCTGTTAAACAATTTAAGTTCTCCAAAAAACAGGCACAGAACATCAGAACAATGAATCCCACAATTAAAAAGAAGGAAAAAATAAATCCTTCCGACTTGCACCGTGAAGAGGTACCTCCCTCAACGGGAATCTACTCCTGCAGCAAGCAAATCAAGTAACAATAATGAAAAATAATCACGGCAGCAGAACTGGGCAGCTATTGTGAATTCAACAAACTGAGGACTACTTCAGATTTCAAGATTTCAGCGAACAGATAAATCAACGATCTGGAAGATAGCACTGTTGTGCTGTAAAGCTGCATGAGGAAACACAGTGAAGAGTCAGAACTGCAGTGCTGTATGGGCTGCTGAAGCACAAAGGGAAGCTGCAGCTCAAAATGGATGGCACAGAAAAGAACGAAATACCAGAGCTAAAAAATATGTTATAAAGGGAAATCCTATTTGATACACGCAAAACCAATTAAACTGATTACAGTAGAGTAGAAGCACTTCAAATGAACAGTGAACATCTTTTCCCTGCAACTTGAAGGAAAAAGAGAAAGGAACAAGAATAAAAATAAATTGTTTGTTATGACAAGCAATGGTTTGCAGCAAAGATTTCTAAGGCCTTATGCAGACACCTGGGCTGTTGGTAACAAATCTCAAAACGGAGGCCAACAATCAAGTGGAAAAACTTGCAAACTGTACTAAATTATCCAAGGGAGTCAAATCTCAAGCCGATGGTAAGGAGCTGCAAAAAGATCTTACTATGCTGGGTTAACTGCATGATAAAATGGGAACGAAGCTGAATGCTGATAAGTCCAAAGGGATATATATGGGGAAAAAACATTTTCATGTATACATGTACATGACTATAGACTCTAAATTTGCAGTTACTACTCATGAGAAGATATTAGGAATCATCCCAGGCACACCATACAGTACTTGCAATCACAAAAAAGGCAGAACACAGTTATTAGGAACAAAAATTGATAATAAAAACAAAGTCTTCATTATATCTATTTAATAGTCTTGTAGTATCCTGACATCCTGAACAGTGTGCGTGGTTCTTGTCACCCTATCAATAAAGGAATACAACAGATCAGGAAAAATAACAGAAAGACCACAGAGATAAGCAGGAATATGAAGAGCTTCTGTGTGGGAAGAGAATTAAGTGCTTTGAAAAAGACGTAAATGAAAGGGGACTGAGATCTACAAATCAAATACGGTGTGCATGTGGGAACGATTCCTAGCCACTTCCAAGGAGAAGCAAACAATGCAATCATCGGACTGCAGGTTAGAGATCTAAAATAAATCCACTTCTCTACACAACAAATAATTAGGCTATAAAACTCAATGCCAAGGGCAGCTTTGCTGGCCAAAAGACAAGTCATTTCAACATCAGATTAGGCAAATTCATCAGGGACAGGTGTGTCACTAGCTGTGAACAGCCATTTGAAAAAGACAACTCTAAAGCTGTGACTGGTAAAGCAGACAGAGAGCATCTAAACGTCTCTCCACACACACCTGGTTTGCTACTCACCTCCAAAGATAATTGCTCCTGGCCATTGCTGGAGATGGCACACCACAACAAAATGCTTTTGTACCCACCCAGAACAGCAGCTCTTCTGCAGACCAAGCAATTTGACTGTAAAATCCCCAACAAACAACAACAAAAGTCCTGTGATTATTAAAAGGAATGCAGGCACCCAGAAGTACCCTATGAGGTTACAGGCCTGCCTCTAGATCAGGAAGGCTGAGCTGAACTGTAATGCTATAAAAAAGGGCTGAAATCTGATCTAAGCAATGAATTCATGTTCACTGCTCCATACAAGCTTAAGTGCTTCATTCACTTGGTAGAGCGATCAAAGGCTTAAATGTGCATGAACCTATGCTAGGAAATGAGAATGGAGAGAGGCTCAGAAATCAAGGGAGATGAACCCTCCCTCTCAGGCAACAGAAAGAGAAAAAACAAACAAAAAAATAAGGACCGAGTGCAACTGAACTTGAGCAGACTTCAGGTACTTCAGGAATACTCTGAAGGTTAACTACAACAGATTCAGCAAAACGAATGAAAACTGTCAACTTAAAATAGCAATGGAAAAGCAGAGGTAATCTTAAATTAAGCAGGCTAAGTATACTACTCTGCAGGCAATATATTTTGTGTTTTAAAAGGAATATTAATAGCCAGACCAGCATGCCCAAGCAGACCAGAAATGCCTTGTTTCCTTTAACGACAAAGTGCCACCCAGAACAAGAGAAACATTTCAGACAACCACTTACTAGTACAGGGATTGGAACTTGCTAAAGCATGCAAGCCCGTCAAAAAAAATTACACAGTTTATATTATCTTGGCTATTCATTTGGGGATTTAAATGTTCAACAATAAGCGCAATTTAGCTAAGAAAAAGTCTGAAAGATGGAAAAGGAGACTTAAAAGAGGGAAAAGAAATTCATATTTTCAAGCAGTGATTATGTGATAAGGAGATACAAGGCTGCAGGAACAGCACACTCAGCAAGAGAAAGCATTGGAAAATCCAGTTGGATCTCTCCTTAGCACAAGGTCCAATGAAAGCAGAATAACACGGCACCATGCAGGTGCCTTCAAACAAAGCAGTATCATCACTCTGAAGAAGGAGGTTTTGGGAAAATCAATTACCAAAGTCTCTCCCTCATATGGCAACACCTTCTAATAAAATGGCTGGAATGAAATAAAAAATGACAGAAAGAAAACTCAGAACTCAGTTCTACGTTTGCACTGAGTAATCTGCTTTCAAGAGGCAATACGCACAACGGGAACAGTGCGTCTCCATTAAAAAAGAAAAAAAATAGAAAAATGATGCTTAGCATTTATGAAAAATAAATGCAAGTTGGAAAGAACCTGCAGGACCATGACCCAATCACTTCAAGGCTAACCAGAAGTTAAAGCATACTATTAGGGCATTTATCCAAATGTCTCTTGGAGATTGACGGGCACAGGGGAGCAACTGCTCTGCTAGGAAGTGTGGTCCAGTGTCTGACCATACTTATGGTAAAGAAAAGACTCAAGGAAATAAAGATCTCCTTCAGTGAGTTATAAGTGGCTCACCAGAAACAAACATTTGTTTCCTTAAAAAGTAAGACAGTGCTTTTAGCATGGCAAACTGTAAATGGAAAAGATTTTGACAAGAGATTAAATACCAGCACAACCTAGCAGGAAAACGAGGTGCAGAAGGATTCCACCCCTGCTAACAATTCAGCCTGTAACACAGCACAGAAATAAGGCAATTGTCATTATCTATAATAATCTCTGCAAGCCGTCGTCATAAACAAAGCCCCACTGTGCAAGATGCTTCTGTAATGCTGAGCAAAACGCTGGTGGAGGCAAAGGGGTGAAGTGGGAATGACGGGACTGGGAGTGGAGACTGTCAGCAGCAGGCAGCACATCCCTTCATGGCAGAAATCCCAGCAAGGAGGGCTTTGAAGAAATGCACAAAGGAAAACAAAGGCAAACGTGCAGGTTTTTGAAAGTGACACACTTCATTTAAGGAAATACAGGATGCTCTGGAGGAACGTGGATCAGAAATCCTCAAAGGCAGACAAAGGAGAAGCACACAGGCAGCTGCTGTAATGAGGGGTAATCTGAGGTGTAAGGAAGGTGGAAGCAAGCTGGAAGCAAGCAGAAGAGCGTGAAAAAAGCAGGTATGCAAAAATGATGGCTTTTTAAAATAATATTCCCAATGGATTTTCATTCATTAATAACAACTAGTAGATTCAGATCTTAAGAGCTGCTCCTCGGAGCAGAATACTCGCCACTGTCAGGTGAAAGACACTGTGCTCACCTCGCACATGAACAGTCTCTCTCTAGGAAAAGGAGAAGCCTGCGGAACACTGAAATACTGCCCTGTGGCTGAAGAGAGAGTGACAGGGAGATGGCAACTGCTGGCAGCGCGGCCCTGAGGAGCAGAACCCAGAGCGTGCAGAAATGGTCCCCAGGGCCACTGGTGGCTGCTGCCCAGGGGAAACCAATGCCCAGGAGTACATCTCCCTGTAGTGATGTGCTGTCACAGAACACATACGTTAAGGAGAGAAAAAAGCAGAAAAAAAGCTGGAATGCAAGCTCATGAGCTCAAGCAACAGATCACCAGTCACAGCCCAGGAAAATGAAACAACTCAGTAATAGGCATCGATGAAAAGACCTCAGATACATAGGAGGTGTTCGATGTCAAAATGAAACAATCCTGCCAGCCAAAAATGTGAATGGGCTTGAAGAGGAATGTATTAGTTCACTATTCAATAACAGAAAAAACCCAAAAACTCCAAACAACGATGATACATGTGCTGCTTGAACTGCTCATTACAATAACAACTGCTTTTCTAAAGTGAATTTATTTAAAAACATTGCAGAATAGCTGGCTGGCCAGAGACACACATCACACAGAAGCCTCCAATGAACGAGGAGCAGTTCAGAAGTGGCAGCAAATATAAAGAGCAGCAGACAATCACGGCCAGATGGCATTCCGGTTGGATGGCACAAAGAGCTGGGGTGGTGTCCAGAGTTCCTCTGAAAGACAGGTTTGATGTTTCACTGGGGAGAGAGCTTCTTTTTGCCTAAGGAGTGGTGCAGTTCCCCCAAATGTAATTGGGAAAAAAAAAAAAAAAAGAAAAAAAAAGGTAATGAACCATAGAATCTTATTACTGAATCACAGAATGGCTTGGGTTAGAAGGGACCCTGACAACATCCAGTTCCACCCTGACTGCCACAGGCAGGGTTGCCCCCACTAGTGGTTGCCCGGATAACAAAGGCCTTTTGATCTCAGGTCAGGAGATTGCTGAATCACAATAAAAGCAGTAATAGCCAACTACTTTCAAGCTACATCTTAGGCATATACAAATTCATGTCAGATCACAGAATCTTTAAGGTAGGAAAATACCACTAAGATCATCCAGTCCAACTGTCACAGACGATCCCCACCATGTCCACTGACCATGTCCTCAGAGCCACATCCACATGGCTCTGGGACACCTGCAGGGATGGAGACTCCACCGCCTCCCTGGGCAGCCTGCGCCAAGGTATCAGTCTATACTAAGATGAAAAGGACTGCTATGAATCACAGAGTACTGGAAATAAGTCACTGTGTAAGACCAAGAATGAATTTCATTTGAGGCAAAAATAGAAGGATATGGGCAATTCTGGTTTTAGTTTATTTCACACAGGCACACCCTCTACTTGCTCCTTCTTCCTCCATCTTCTGAAGGCTTTCACTCAAAAGCAGAAATGGAAGTCAGCAGTATTCTTCATCAGGCAGCTTCCAAGACTTAGACTGAAAAACTCTTCTTCTGGCATCACCCTTGAAGCTATTTGTCCAGAAAGCAGAATTTGTTGGTAACTTTGTCAAAATCCCTATTCCCCAGGATCTGTCTCTGCACATTTCTGCTTAGTGGCATCACTTAAGAGCCTGTACTCCTGCCAATCACAGTTTGTGACACTTCAAAGGAAGGATAATCGAATTCAAGTACAGGGGTAAAGACTGCATAAAAAATTCCTTAAAGATTTTTATATACCTACAGTAGAGCTAATGGAATTATTCTAATCTAATGTAAACAATTTCCTGAAATTAATTTATATATATATATATATATATATATATATATATATATATATATATATATATATATAAAAGGCTGGTTTTCTGTAGAGCACTGGTTATGCATTGTGTCAGCCTTGAGATTTCAGTGGTAAATTCAACTTGGAGACCCTGATCCATTAAAAAAAATAGGTTTTAATAATAAGAATATGGAAGGTACCAGTACATTTAAGCTAGGAACTTCAGCATTTTAAACTGCAGGAAAAGAGAAAACTAACACCAGATGAACACATCTTCATTATCTTCTGCAGAGCTGAATCTCAACGACACACACAAAAACTTTGGAGTGATTTAACTTCCTCCCATTTCATCTATGCAACTAAAATACACTAGCTCTTACCAGCTCCCCAACTTGCAATTTAATTATGATTATTTGAAACATATAAAACTTTCAATTTTCAAAGAGCCCTTTAAGTCTGCGCTGATGGTCAAAAATGAGTGCTTTAAAGCACATTTTACAGAGCAATTAACAGACTTGTCAAAGGTTGAACAGAGAACTGTGACAGTATAGGCATGGGCTATGAAACAACCACAGCTCTCAAAACAAAACTCAAATACCTGAAGTTGCCTTACCCTCTTTATTTTTTCAGCCTCATAAAGAGCAGCAGTACCTTCCAGGGAAAGTCCCCATTTCAGAAATTCATACCAGGACATACTTTTCTCTTTCACAATAAAGCTTTTATGAGCTCCACACTATTTTTTAATCATCGTTAATTAAACTCAGAAAGTTCCAGTCCTCAGTAAGAATAATGTAAGAAAGGTGTCAAAGGAACAAGAAAAGCTGCAGTGAAAACAGCTCAGTGCAAAGTACCAACAGAACTGTAAGAAGGCTGCTCTGAAAGTAATGCTTATTTTGTTATGTTGGCCCAGAACTTAACTGTAAATCAGAAGAAAACATAGAAAGGAGCAAGAAATAGAAAAATGTCAATACTATGTGAAGATCACATAACCAGTTTTTACCCTCAACCCTGATTTTCTGCTTAAACAGAAAGAAAGCTTAGAACACAGACAATCAGATGACTGAGGTAAGGCATAAGTATTTAAGCTATGAGCAGTTGTGCAAGCAGCCCTCAGAAGAGAGGTGCAATCTATTTATACCATTGCTAGCTCAGGTAGGGATAAAAACAGAACAGCGGGTGCACGCTCAGCTCTAGACATGCTTTGCTACTCCAGTACTAGTCTTGGGTCGTCACTAGTGTATGCTAAGTCCTACGCTGTTACGTATGCTCTTACCACTGATGCAGGAAGTCTGAAGACAAGCAAAGTAGATCTACATGATACAGTCACAGTCTCAACACTGCCGGAGCTTCTCTAAAATAACTGCAGCTACTTTAGTCCTTCTAATCGTAGAGAAATGCCTGCTTGAGGTTACTCTGGCTGGCACATCATGCTTTTCCCTGCATCGGTGCTGACACTAGGAGTCAAGAAAGGCAATTCTGCCAATAATAGATAAAACTGCTCAGACTCAGAGCAGTGGTGCTGGGAGAAAGGAAGGCACTGGGGAGAAGAATGGCTCGAAGCACCTGTAATGGACGCAAACCTGAAGTTACCCCTGTACTTCCTAAATGTTCTATTGACAGGTTTGAAATAGTTTATCACGTACACTCTATTCTCCTTTGTACCCATAGTAGCAAAATGTCAAGACTGCTTTATGCTATTCCCTTCATTCTTCTACCCTCCTCTTTATCACCTTGTCTTACCCCATGCCCTCCATTCATCCTTCTCCTAAAAGGATCAAGAACTGCTCCACTAGAAACGGCTATTTCATTAATTTAGTAAGGGATTTTGAAAAAGCTTCCAGCTGGAGCAAAGAATGGGCTAAGGCTACCTACAAGGCTGTAGGAAGAGAAGCTAGTGCTACTGAGACGAGAGCACAACTGGAAACTTCATCAGGCTTTTTGAGGAAGACCGCTGCTTTGCAAGTTCTCCCAGTGAGGGGGCATCCACAGACAGACTCTGAGTCTCAGGCCCAGGCTGTACTGCTTTGATCATCTGCTCCAAATCCTGTTCCTGTCTCCCTTCCTGGCTCTACACAGCAGTTGGTTTCCCTCAACAGCTCATTCCTACATCAAGAATCACATCTCCATATTCCCCAAGCAACCCTGTTGCCCCCAGCTCCAGATTCATGCCTTCTCAACATGGCTCAATCCACTTATGCTCACCCATAGCTTCAGCAATACAAGACTGCTGTTAAATGCTAATTACTTACTAATGAAAACTAATCATCATGCAATTAAACTTTAATCACTAAGCAGCTGGCTGAGATCCAACCCTTAACAATGAAGGTTCATTAATAACTTTTCTCAAAGTGCTTTATCCATGAAGACTATCCTGTGCTTCACACGGAGTCCATGAGTGTGCATGAAATTCTGATGGAAAAATATTTCTTCTGTCAAGAAAGAAAAAACTAACAACAAAATACACCAGTCAGAACACAGCTTAAACAACAGTACTCTTTAGGTAAAAAGCATGGTTTTAAGGTGCAGGCAGCCCAGACCTCACGCCTGGCTTCCTCCATATCCTCAGGCAACACGCATGGTATAGACAGGGAGCAGCTTTGCTCTCTGACTCTCTTCAGAGCAATGCTCTTTGAGGCAAAAATTGTCTTCCAAGTTTCAACTTTTGCTACAGTTTCTAAAATTATTACACGAATCCTCATCATAGTTTTATTTTTACCCAGCTCTTCAAATCAAGAGAAATTAATCTAATCTCTTTCAGAATACATTTCCTAATTAAAGAGTATATTGGGGTTATATAACTGGGCTTATAATGGACGGGTGAAAATTACTCTTTTCAAAGATAAAAATCTTTAAATTACTATATTGTAATAAATAAAATTACACCACCATCCAAAAGTTTCTCAGGTACAACCCTACAGCATTCCCATCCCAGTTCCAAAGCATTATGCTACTGTAGTTAAGTATTGCGTTTGCTCTGTAGTGTTTTAAGAGCTTTCCTTTCCTCTGAATAGTAGAACGGTAGTACAGCTGAAGCATTACTTTGCTTACTCAGTGATTAAAGGGTCCAGGATAATGATTATGTTTAAAAATAAAATATTTTAAATGAAAAAGTCTTACAGAAGACATAACACAATTCTAGTAATCCATACAGTATTTTCTAACAAAGTTATGCATTTTTACATTCATAAATTAACCACTGACTGATCAAATAAAGAAACACAAAATGTTCTGATTTTGAATAAAAACCTTATATCTGCATTTTTGCCTACTTTTAATCAGCTATAAGGTGTAAATACAGAAGTGCAGATCAGAATAAGCTTCTAAAGTTCTTGCATGTCCTCCAACACCTATCTGTTAGGCAGCATTCTCCAAATGATGGTGGAGTGACCACGTTACACGTGCATTTGGAAAAGCTTAGAAATACGCATTTCTTAAGTGTGTTTTTAAGTGAAAATGATGTGTAATAGGAAGGCTACAATTGTGGAATGAGCAAATTGTATTTTACACTCAAAAATTTTCAGTGCTCCTGGCTACAGCTAACGTAAGTGGTTAAACATCCTATTCTTTCCCCATGCTCCACTGTCAGTAAATCTATTTTCTGCTATGCCTGCTCAACATGCTAAGACAAGTAAGATACGAAACCACATGATACGAAACCACATGTAAGCACAGACACAATGTCCATACTCCAGGATAAACTAATGGCAAAAGAGTCTGCCAAAGACGCACAGAAATTACTTCCCTGTACTCTACCCTTCATCTTCTTTATGCTATATAAGAGGCTGATAAAGGAGAAGTCTTTCCTCTCTTCCCAATACGGTCTTTATGTTTGGGAGCTCAAATAAACTCCACTTCCTGGCATCTGTAATCCACGACCATGAATTTGGTGCAGCCATTTTACCCTATTTCTATTTGTGATCAAGGAAAGCAAATTTTAACCCCCAAATGCAATTAAAGGCTTTCAATTACTCCAAATATTGAAATATATGCATCAGAAGTGCAGATGTAGGCTCTGCCTGCTTATGTCTTCGGCTGCTAAGAATTCTGATACCAACACAGAGCTGCTGTGAGCTCCACAGCACTATTCATTCACACTTACAGGTCCCTACCAGAGGTAGGCAGTGAACTGAGATACAACAGGGGCTCTACCAGGCTCTCATCTCTGTGGAGGCACACTCACGCACAACAGGAGTCATGACAGCACAGTCAGTTTCAGTAGCACAGCAGATGGCAATGCTTTTCTGAGAAAATCGAAACAGAAATTTGCTATTCAGCCTGTCTTTCAAAATTTCTTCTCTACCAGAAATTTCATGCTTCCTTGTTTTTATAACACTGCAGAAGAATTCCAAGGATGAGGCCATTTACTGAGAAATTAGAGAATAATAGTACTGAGGACTGTCTTCAACAAAGAGCAAACTCATTTTCAGTTCAGGCAGGGCTGTCACCCACCAGCTCAGGCTGCCCAGGGCCCCAGTCAACCTGGCCCCCAGTGCCTCCAAGGCATGGGGCACCCACAGCTTCTGTGGGCAGTTTGTCGATGAGAACCAAGAACTCAACCACTCTAAGGGTAACAGGAGGACGTGCCTCGAGATTCTATGGCAATCCTCACTTGTGTGGTTATAGCACATTAACAGCTGCTGACAGAATAACAGGCAATCTTCTCCATCCAACCCTTTTCCAACCACTGTTTACAGGTAGTTTTTACACTTGTTACTGGTTTCCCTTTTTTTCACCTCCACAGTAGAAAATTCACCAGCTCCAGTGTCACCTCCTCCTAGTCCAGAATTTTTTCTTAATTATTACAGGTGTAGATATAAGAAACACAGGTTTTCCTTCCTGTGTTTGTTAGGCATGTAGACTTTGAAGCAGGTTATTACTTCAGCTGAACCCTGACCTGATGTAGAACGCCACTCAATGGGTTTTTTGATATGATTTCAGCAAAGAAAAATGAAGTAGAAGAAAAATGTGCAAAACCTGACATTTTTTTTTTTTATTTTTAACCTAGAAAGGATAATGAATAAGAGGACAACATTTAACTCCCAACACCCCAAAACGGTAGTAACGTAGGACTAAAGCTCTTCTAAGCAGTGGAGTCCATTTTGTGTTACAGCTCATGCAATGCAAAGGTTACTGTTAACAGTAAAAAGGCCCACACCAGCCAGATGGAGCCTATGGTTCAGAAAATAAGCTGATGGAAATGGCTGATTTGGCAGAAAGGACTCCCCTATCTTCTCTGGTATTCTGATCAATTAGCAGGCTAAAGATCAACCCACCGCACCAATGTGTAACTGGCCAATCTACTACAAGGGAAACAACCAGAACAAACAGCTTTCAAAGATGATGAAGCAGTGTCATCCTCCTGGCAGCAGCTTTCTCCTAGACTGGCTTCAGGATAGCAAAGCGCACCTGCGCCCAATGAGACATCCAAATAAAACCGACACCTTCAGACCATTGGCACTATGCTATTTAGGGTTCCAAATAAAAAAACTGTTTTGCTTTGTTTTGCCACAGGTAGCTACCCTTCCACATTTTTCTCAGTTGGCACCAAATTGCTAGCTGAGGCATCTCAGTAGCCATGAGTTAAGAACCTTTCAAAAGCAATTACTTGCAGCACACAGCAAAGTTTTTGTCAGGCTTTGGTTTCTCAAATCCGAGAATACAGATAGCTTACAGAGATCCCTCTAAGGACCTTTCTTTACCCAACTCACAGCCAGGATCCCAGAAGGCACAGGCACACAAACGAAAATGGTTCTGTGAATGCAACAGAGCAAACATCATTATGTATGCAACCCCTATTTCCATTATGGCACAAATTTTCCCAGACAGGTACTCTGGAAGATCAGCTAGCAGGAGTCTGAAGTGATCCAAAACAAATTTGCTGTGCAAAACAAGAAGCTGTTCTCCAGGAAATCTAGGAAGCACATATTAAACCCACCTCTAGCCCAACAAACCATCAAGGGTACACTGAACACAAGACAGAAGTTTCCAAGAATTTCTTTCCACATATGAGGATTAAAAGATTCTTCAAGACGAGAATGAAGCACAGATCAATGAAAAAAGGCATTATGTTCTCTTTTTTCAAGAGATCTTTAAAAGGGGGATAAACCAGCTTTCCTATCAGGGAACACTGTCATCAGAACCAAAGAGCTATGATTCACATTCATCAAGGTCAACTCAGATGGTAATAGGAGGGAAAAAGAACAAGCAGAAATAACTCCTGTGCCAGGCCAGAGCCTCTGTCTAGGAAGAAAGCTTTTTACAGTAAGCATTCGAAACACCAGCATGCCACCTCCTAGAGAACAGCTTTTTAGGAAAACAAATGTCAAAACCAAACAACATCTATCTCCTTGGAGTCTGCAACTGTGATGCAAAGAAGGTGCCTTGGATTATTCCTCCCCCTACCTGTAGCTTCTTAAATTTAATTCTGCGAATGAACACCATCCATTCTAATAACATTAAATCTGCTGAGGGCCAAAGTGGCTTCCTGATTTTGCCAGTTTCAAAGTAACCAAGGCTTCAGTTTCTCATGAGCAGGAAAACAAAGAGAAGATGAACACGGAAATAAAGCATTTTCTTAAAGGTATTTATAGTAAAGTACATGCCACTGTTAGATTTCTAAATCTGTAACTGACAAAAAGTGTCCTGACATAACTCTAAGAAAGAGATGCAAAACCAAACTAAAACACAGGAAGAATACAGATATACCGTATCTTATCAAGTAAGGCCAGGGAATCTTCAATATTTTACACTGCAGGAAGACGAGCCTCAAGGTTCTGAATAGCATTAGGCAAAAACATTACCCTCTATCTCTTGACTTTAACAATTTAGAACCATGGTGTCTGATCACTGTCAACATTTGGAAGCAAATACTCCATAGGTGATAGGTCCATCCAGCTGCAGGGAGACAGCAGTTTCTCAGTTCAAGATTTCCTTAGCTCTCGAACCAAAAATGTAAGAAGGTCAGTAAGTAACCTTAAGGGTCAGTAAGGTCACCCTTACTATGGTCTGATAATCAGTATGAGAAGGAACAAGACTGCCTGGTAGGTCCATCTACAGAGCAGTCTGATCAAAAACTCAAAATAAGGAAGATTAAGACATACTGCATCTAAAGCAGCCCCATTTATCTAATGAGCTCTTCATTATGTCAGAAACTAAAACTCCACTGGAGTACACAGAAGTGCTTTTTATTTTTTTATTTTTCAGCTTTGAGGAGTACAGATTCTACTGCTCTGTAAACCACCTGGATAATGCTGTCATATCATTTTTAGTCTAGGGTGAAATCAAGCTTTAAGGAAAGCACAAAGATCAAGAAAGTCATTTCAGTTTGATGAAAGCTTTCTCTTTTAAATAAAAAAAAAAAAACACTTTCTCATTTCAAATTCTCCCAAAGCATCTGGCACAACGAGATCTTTGAGAAACCTTACATACATTTTACGCTTTCTTTGAGATTGACTACGGGGCTGTTCTCCAATAGCAGCCATGAGCCACAGATATTTATTCGTAAAAGGAACAGAAGATTTAACACAGCAAGAGAAACACTTCAAATTCTTTGCCAGTTCTGGGAGGCAAAGAAGAATCAGAGGTATACGAAAAAAATCTGTAATAAGCTTCCATGGAAGCAAGGTGAATTTGTATTGGAAGAACAAACACAGGACGAGTTACTTCAGCCACTACTGTGGTTTACAGTCTTGGACCAGAATGCATTACATATACATGAGTTGCTCATTCCAGGCTCATAATCCCTTTGTATGTCATAAGATATTGTCTTCCCTCTTCCTAGACCCAATTACCAAATGCTTGTGCCCCTATTTACCTCCTCTCTCCTGCCAGCAAATACCTATGTGGTTTGCATATCTGCTTTTTCAGGACACGCATACTGATGAACTGCAAGTCAGCTGAATGAAAAGGAAAATGCACTTGCAAAGCGAGGAAGATGTATGGAAAGAGCATATGCAACAAGCGTAGGAAATCAGCTGTCGGGGCCAGAAGGCAGTCCTCAGGCAGCAGGGCAGCAGAGAGCTTAGTACAACACAGCCTTTCTACTGCCCGAGGAAGGCTTGTGGCAGGAACACCTCTTGATATATATCCTGACTGCCAACTCTGTGCTGTGTGTAACCTCCCCTAAATGAGAGAGAGAGGACACAGCTTCCAGAGAAAGCAGCAGTACAGTTTGCCAGAGTAGAATTAAAAGGAAAAAAAATATGGACAGGAACAACAGCAAAAAAACTCCACATCAAAGCAAAAAAAAGCCAAAAACCAAATCCAGATCCATTCAATTATTTATTATTATTTTTATGACAGAAGGGTAGGAGAAAGATGGATTACTTTTACCAATGTAATGAAGAAGCACCCAGCATTCAGTTTTAACATTTATTACTGGGTTTGCATAAGACAGAACATAAAAGATACACAGAAATGATGCATTATCTTTTAACAGTCCAGGACCCCTGACAGAACAGCAGTGAGCACTGGAAGGACACATACTGCATCTCATACACAAAGCATAAGCAGTATTTCCTACAGCCTTAAATAGTAAGAACTAGAAAATTATCACATGAGAAAATTCTTGCTGCTCAGATTCACCAAGTCAGAACAAGATGGCAGAGGATGGACTAAGGATGATGTAGATTCAAAAGCAATATCTGAAGCTAGAATCTGAGACCTTACTATGGATTCAAGAGCCATTTTTAAGTTTCTGACTGAAAAATACAGATCTGGAGCAAAAAGGAGGTTTTGGAAAACTGGAATAAAGCAAGAAGATAATCTGAAGTTACCCAAAGATACGGTACTCTGGGACTGCAGGGTGGGGAAGCACAGGCAGAACCTTAGCAAACCACGGAAAAAGCTGTAAATAATGAACAACCATCTCTGCAAAGCAAGTAGAGAAAAAAAAGAGGCAATCAAAAGAGGACACAGACAGGAAACAAGGTGGAATGACACTTAAAGAGCAGCACAGCTCTTAAACACAGCTGATAGTGACAAATGTGGCTGACAGAGAAGGGAAAATGAAGAACTGAATTTGAACTTTAGCTCGGAAGAGATCACAGTAAACACTGATTACAATTGTAGTAGAGCACAATCGAAGCCAAAGTGAAGGAGGACAAGCACACCAGACAATTCACTCAAAGAATTTTGAGATGAAAAAAAGGGAAAGGAAATGAAGAGGTAGTCGGAAAAGCAAGAGAGGCCACAGGCATTTTGTACGCTTCTTTTAAAAATGTGAAACACTTGTGTCTACAGGTCACTATAAGGAAAAAAAGCCCTCAAAGCTGAGTGAGTGATTAAAGAAAAAGGCAAGAGAGAAAGGCCAGCAGGTTCAAGAGAGATAAGGGGATATTACTGTACGATGCCACAAGGGCAAATGAAAGGGTTAAGAAGAGGAGTGCAAAATTCCACTTGTGACAAGGAGATGATCCTAACAGTCAGACAAAAGTGATAAAGAGCAGGCCAAAATGTACTCGCTCAGAAAATCGGCAAGATCCCATACACAGAAGGAACAATATGTCAAACAAGATGCAACAACATTAACAATGGGATACTCTTGCCAAGCCTGATTAGATCTATCAGTACAGCCATGATGCTATCTTGGCCATAAACCCTTTGGAGGTACATTAACAGAAAAAGCACCACTGAAGAACTCCTCCTCAAGCGGTTCAAGAATTTGAGAAGGCGCCTGCTGTTGGGAAAACAAGAATCATAAATGGAAGGACACACCCTGAGAACAGGAAAAAGGGAAAAATATGCTAGAGAGATCCAAACTGAAAATACTGGTGAACTGCAAGACACGTGGAAGGCTAGTTACACTGCCAGCAGAATCCAAATGACACTGGAGATCCCGAAAGAAACCTTGCAATTATCAGAGAAGAAATTCAGCACACAAACACTACTTGGCGAAAAGCAAATGAAATTAACTGACTTTATTTAATGAGAAGCTAGAAACAGGAATGCAGGGCAAATCAAGTTAGGGCAAAGCAGCATGTAATTACTGTCAAAGAACAGAGAGTGAAAAGACAGAACAAACCAGGAATCAAACTTGTAGAGGAGAGCTCAGGAGGAGACAATGAGCTGCATGTAAGAACACAGAAAGAAAATAAAGAAAACAAAACAACCTAGATCCCAACACAGTTAAGGGGGAAAAAAGATATGAAGGCAACGGAAAAAAAGTAGTCTAGATTCTCATGCATGGCCTGGCCCAGGACAGAAAGCATAAAGCAAGAGGTTAGCATAAATAAAGGGATGTGGCACATTGGTAATGGCAAGGAAAGTCAAATTAGATATGGTTCTAAAGTGTCAGCTTCAGTCTCAAATAATCAATTTTGAATGCCTCCATCCACAACCAGGTGACAGTGAATAAAGCTCTATTTGTCCCTGCTTTGATTCTACATTTCTTCTCATTCATTGTGTACTTGCACTCTGGATAATGTCAGTTATCAGTATGACTGTGCTATAATTCGTACAGAACTCATCAATTGTCAAGCCACCCAAGTTCCACTCAATTTACAGACCTCTATGTCATTCCACTTTATTGACCTTAATTTGCAGGGACTGCAGATTCTCCGAAAACTGTGTAGTATGTATTCCAGACAGAGAATAAATAATTGGGGTTTGAAGGGACCTCTGCAGACATGTGGTCTAAATTCCTGCCCAAAGCAGGGCCAACTCTGAAACTCCCTTCAACTTCACAGGTAGAGTGGGCTGCTTTAGGACCTTGGGGTTGCATAAATGTGACTGGACAAGAACAGGCAGCCTACAACTTCTGCTGTTCCCCCTCTACCCCCAATCTCACATTCGACCATTCTCAGCTCGATATTGAACTGGAATTTTCTTTGCTGCAACCTGTGTCTGCTATAATTTGCCCATCCCCTGCACAACTCCAAGAGCAGCCCTGGACAGTATTAATATCTAATAGGACAGATAAATTTAAAAAAGATTACTGTAGTCACGAGAAAACTTTTGGACATCTGGAACTTTTAGTAGGCAACACACATGCAGGCTTTTCGGGCCCGAAAATTCTGTCTGATCAGGTAGGTGTGGCAGAGATCTAAAGAAGGCCATCTGAAGGGCATCACTAGAGATTTATCCACAGATGAAAGATGATCGTTTAAGGTATGAGAGAAGAACATGGAAAACAACATTTCAAATGGTATGCTTAATGCAAACAAGAAAACAAAACAAAAACAAAAACCAACCGTAGTAAGTTTCAGTACTCACCATCTCTTTTGCAATCTCCACAGCTTCCTGCAGCCCATAGAGCCTGCCACAGACCAGGTAGATCCCATTGGCCCAGAGAATACAACCCTCATGGACCCAAAATTCATTGCTGTCAAGAGGTAGTTCAGGAATTTGTAACTCCAGCTCAGTGCCACCTTCTGAAGTGGGCATAGAGGGCTTTGAGTCCAAAGGAGTCTTTTCACCACCACTGCCACCTTCAGTGGTTGCTTTTTTACAAGAAGCTCCCCTTGAAAGTGACCGAGAGGCTCCGCTACAGTCCTCAGAGCGGTGCCGCCTCTTAAAGCGGGGATGAGCAGCTAGGCTTCTTTGTTCCTTCTGTTGTTGCTGTTCTTCCTCCTCTTCTGTGTCTGTCTTGGAACCATTAGAAGCACTTTTGTGCCGTACCTTGACCTTGCTCTGCATTTCTGTGGCCCTCTTTGGAGGTGGGTTCTTGGGCAAGGTGGCTGCGTAATCCTGGGGGTAGAAAGGACCAAAGAGGTCACCCATGTTACGATAGCTGGCCCATTTGCCACACAGGCAGCAAACCAGATGCCCCAAGACAGAAGACTCTGTCACTACAGGGCCCTGCAGCATGAAAGTTGAGGTGGGCAGCACTTTGCTCTCCACATTGCTAGGAGGGGGTGTTGAAGACCTCTGTCCTTTCCGACCCCTCACCAATTTGTTCTGCTCCTCTTCCTCCGCATTAATGATTGTGCACACAGCTCCTAATTCACACTTGTTAACCACGTGAATGTAAGGGAAAAAGGACTTATTCTTGGAGTCAGTTTTATCCACGGCCTGGGTAGCATATTTGAGCTTGATCTCTGGTTCTTGAGGCTCCACAATTGGAGCAGCCCGTCTAGGCTTCCGCTTCCGTGGCTGTGCTGCAGGTTTTCGCCTCTCCCTCCTTTGCCTCTTAGGTTTTGGCTCACCACCAGCGACCCCTTCTGAAGACTGAGAAGGTACAGGTGGAGGTGGTGGGGGCGGTGGCAGTTGCTGCTGCTGCTGTTGCTGCTTCTTTTGCTTGTTTACACTCCCAATTGGTCTCCCCTTTTTCTTTCCAGAAGGAAAATATCCTTTCGGAGGGAAGCCATCTGGCTTGGGTGAGATGTTTGTCACATCTCCATCTTTTTCCTCAGACTTTGGGTTTGGTTCAGAAGTAAACACATTGGAAGGGGAAATTGTTTTCGAGTCTGGAAAGGACAGAGTTCCAGCTCCACTTACGGATCCATCAGACCTCCCCTGACCACCTGACTTCTGAGGAGGTGGTGCTGCACTGGATCCCGTCCCTTCTTTACTCACGCTGGCAGTTTCAGAGGCATCTTTCTTGGTTTTATCATCCTCATTGCCTTGCCACTCTTCTGAGGACCGTGGAAGAGTTATTTCACTAGTTGTGTCCTGGCTTGCTGACCCCACTTGATCTGACATCATCTCTCCTTTTCTCTTCTCAGCCTCTGGCCCGTGCCCAGCCATGCTTCCCCCCTCAGGTCCACTCTTAAGGGACAAAATGTCATCAAGAGTAACGGTATCCGCACCAGTTTCAGCACTGTTGGTGGAAACACTTCTCCGAATATTGGGAGATGTAATTTTCTGTACAATTGCTTCCAGTTTTAATCCTCGCCCCTTTCTTGGGGGCAATATTTTGGTCTTAGCCGGGCTTGTGAGGGAAACAGCGGGACAATTCCTACCATCAGGACTTGGCAGATCCTTGAAGGAATCTCCCTTTGCAACTGGCTTGCCAACATCTTGGCTTTGAGATGAATGGGCATAGGAGTTGTACGTTTTATCAGCTCCTTCTTTTGCTGACGTAGTCATTCGCCCTTTATCTTCACTGCCACTGTTCTTCATATCCTGTGGCTGTCTTTTGGTAGGGATAGGAGAGATGAAAGAACGTACTCTCCTCCTCATAATTAAGGGATTTTGAGGAGACTGGTCTTCGTGGCCCGGGAGCCTGAGCATGGCGTTGCTAGGCTTGGGCAAATCCGTAGATTCCTCTCGTCTGTGCCCATCACTTTCTTGGGGGCAAAATCTTTTTTGGTTGGCTGCTCCAAGAGGGCCACTGCTTTTGGCAGGTGAGGTCTGCCGAGAGAGGTCCCAACCAGATTCATGCGGCTGCAGCTTCTGGTTACCGTGTTTTAGGTCAGTGCACTTGCCCTGAGCACCGTCACTGCCCATAATGCAGCGCCCAGAATCCTGGCTTCCAGTATCGTGGTAAGAGCTACCCTGAAGGTACATCATTCCATCCTTGTCATTTTTCAAGGGACTCCTTACTCTGTCCAGAAACTGCTGTTGTCGTGGGCTCTTCCTGGCTCCTTCCTGTCTGTGCTGAGCTGCAGCAATCACACCCTGAGCAGCGCTGCTTGCCCAATCTTTGTATTCTTCTTGCTGTTGCTGGTATAGCTGTCTCTTGTAATGATACTGGGAATTTAAACTCTGGTTGGGGTCACCAAAAGGATGAGGCCTAGCATTTGCATGATATGCTGCAGCCAAAGATGAGCCTTCTGAGTTCTGAGGGTAGCCAGCATGCAAGGAACCCCTGTTAACTCTTTCAGATAGCGTCATGTGTGGGTTCATGTGATGCAGATCTGCTCCTGGGCCTCTGCTTCTGCCCGGTGACATTTTCAGCTTATCAGCAAGATCCTGAAATTGAGAAGGTGATTTACCCCTGCTGCTTCCAGTTCTGCCAGGTGCTCGTCTCAGCTGTGTTGATCTGCTCTCCTGCTGGGGAATGTAGTCTGGAGCAGAATCGGAGACTGCAGCTCCAGGGCTAGCATTGCCTCGGAAAGACTCATGCTTGATGCCAGCAGAATGACAATGGTCTCCTGTCTTTTTATTATTAAGACTAACTGAGCTCTTTGACTGTTCAAACTCTTCTTCTTTTATTTGCCCACTGTGAGCTTTCATCTTTGTTTCCATGGATACTAAACCACCAGGGAGTATTACTGACTGGCTTAAGCCAGGGGCAATACGTTCACTCCTTCCACTTCTGCCCTCAGGACCCATGTGCCCCATTGGGTGAGGACCAGGATCTCTGACAAGTTGCCTTAATGGAGATATGTCACAGATCACCGATCTCCTCTCTGAGAGTGCTCCCCCTTCATGAGAAGAAGACTGAGACTCCATCTCAAACTTTCTAGCAATAGGGTAATCAGCTAAATTTATCTGCTTCATGTCAGGGGCTGCGCTGCTAGACTTCCTATCCCAGGGACCCCAGTGAGGGCCTTCCAGAAGAGACCCCATACTTTTATTTAAGAGGCCTCTATTTGTCAATTCATTGGCTTGACTAATTAGGATATTGGGCCTCATGGCTCCCTCCAAACTCCCAGCCATCCCAGAATGTTCCTGTGCATTCCTAGAATACCTTCTGTCAGGATGATGGTGGTAACCCTGTAAGACCTCCTGTAGGAGGCTAGGAAACTTCTCATTCCGGCCTTTGCGCTCACTGTGTCCTGGAAAATCACCTTTTTCTTGACCAGAAGGATACTGTGGAAAGCCACCAATATTTCTCTGTATGCCAGCTGCTATATTATCTTTGTAACTGTATCTTAAACTGCCAGGAGATTTAGAAGGTTCTGTTCTCACAGGAAAATTTGACCCAACAACTGCATGGCTGGGCTGGCTGTTCCCCTCTCCATTATGGTTAGTGTTATCTCCACTTTTGCTCCCCTTAGTACCTCCTTGGGCTTCTGGCTGTGGCCCTGCATGCCCTGCTTCCTTCACTCCACTAGCACTAATTGGTGTCTGAGTGGCTGTGGAAACATCCTCTTGTGCAGGTTTCTCTTGTCCACCTGACTTTTCTACTCTACCTGTCATAGCTTCCCGGGAGACAATCACTCCAACTGCCTTCTCATTCACTTTTGGGGCATTTTCCACTGCCACCACAGCTTCCTTCCCATCAGGGGAGGCCACATCTTCCCTAGCTGCAGGGCTGGTGCTGAGTTTCGAGGGCTCATTCTGAGAGCCTTGTGCTGGTGAGGAGTTGGATCTCTCTAAGTTACCCCCCTTGTAGGTAGTGTCTGAGCTTGTGCTCTGGCCACTCAGCTGTCTCACCCTTTCCCCATGATCCTCTGAACTACTGGAACAGCCACCATCGAGGGACTCTGCCAGGGGGGACTTGAGCTGCTCCTCTGCCTGGGAAGAGCCTTCTGAGTTTGTGCAGCTGTCAGCCTTCTTTGAAGAGGATGACCTTTTGGAACTTTTTTTCTGAGGTGCCAAGGCATCTGAAAGCAACATGTGCTGGACTGTGTTGGGCAGATTGGCCACTTGAGAACTTAGGGCACTCAGGCTACTTAGCCCTGGATCTGTGAGCCTTTTTTCCTGCAGTCCTTCCAGCCCAAACCCCTTGAATCCCCCTGCATGAGCATTGGGACTTGGCATCATAGATGGTGTAGGACTAAGCTGAGGCATCATCTGCAGGATTCGGTTTCTAGAACCCATGGACATGTTGCCTTGCCCACACTGGAGATTTTCTCCACCTGGCATGAGAGGAGAAGGGGTGGAGCTGCAGCTTGGAGACTGAACCACAGATGCAGCAGGAGATGGATTAGAGATTGGACTGAAGTTTTGGTGAAACTGCATCGGTGACCTTACAGGAACTTCAGTCTGGCTGTACTGTCCCACTTGACTTTGAAGAGAGAGCTTGGAGGCAGCATTTGAATACTGCATTACGTGCTGAGGTGGGTGCTGTTGCTGCTGCCCCTGCTGCCCACTTTGGGGCAGCTTAGACTGCTCAAAGCTTTTCATCGGTTGAGTCTGAAAGCTGTAGTTTGACTGGGACCCATATGCCTGCGCACTGGAACCCACGGCATGGCCTTCATACTGTGACCCAGAATTCACGCTGTAGCTTCCATCATAATTCTGTCCTGACTGGCCAAAACGCTGCGGGGAGGGGAAAGAGGAGGACGAGGACGACGAAGGTGGCTGATAGTGTTGGCTGTACTGACCCACTCGTAACTGGTACCCAGAAGCAGAGGAAGGCAGGGTGGATGGACGCTGCATTGGCTGCAAGTGCGAGGTGCTAGAAGCAGACTGGCTGGAAGCCTGGGGTAAAGGCTGATGAGACTGATAGATCTGCTGTCTCAGCTGCTGTACCTGCTGCTGCTGGCTAGAAGCCTGCTGCTGATACTGAGCACTCCCTGGAGAGAAAGGACCAGTATAATCCTGCTGATAGTGGGATACACCCCCAAGGGTCGAATGCTGTGTTTGAAATTGGCCCACGTGTCCCTCACTCCCATACTGACTCCCAAAGCTACTCCCTTGAGGGGGCCCATAGCTCTGTACCGGTCCAGAAGGCCTGCGCTGAGGCGGCTGCTGCCCTCCTGATGCCACTGGATCTTTGTTGGTAGCCATATAGTAAAACTCTCCTGCTTCTTTTCTGAAACCTTGGTAGCTCTGATGGCCAGAGCTCTCACCAGGCATCGCTGTAGAGGCTCCTGCTGCTCCGCGACGTCCACTGCCAGTACCTCCTCCGAAGCTCTGGAACATCTGGGCCTGCTGGCGCGGGCTGAACTCCTCCAGTCGGGACGATCCGTGCACTTCCTGCGGGTAGCTCTGCTGGTTTCCGTGGTAACTACTTTGCTCCCGAAAGGACTGCATGCTGTTCAGCAGCAGAGCGATAGCTCGAAAGCCCTCCTAAAGGGGGGACAAGAAGAAAGAAAGAGGTATAATATCCGCATGTCCCATTCACATCAATAGCACTGCTCAATTCTGCTGTTTTAACAGCAATTAAAACTGAGTACGTCTCCTACGCTGATTTCTCTCTCTCCACTTGCACCTTTCAGTCATTCTAGGTAGCAAAAGCCACTGCTTTCCAAGAAAAAAACAAGTCTGTAGCCTGCTACCAGCTGGAACATATTTTCAGCCTAAGTATTTTCTGCAGTCAGTTACTAACCGGGTCTATTTATGTGAAAAACAAACTTCCCGCAGCATTTTGTTAAGCAGAGGAGAGCGATCCTATCCCTCCAGCTACACTGCTACCACTAGATTTAAAAAAACGTGTAACTGTATGAGCCATGTGACCAACTCAAACCACCTCTGGATCTACACTACAGGAACAACTTCCAAAGGGCCACCTCTCGCCACGAGACCTCAACTAAAATAGTCAGCGTACAACCGAACAAAGCTCACACAAGATATTCCAATGAAAAGGCAAACGTGAATCTGTGAAAGATCAGGCACCAGCATGCCCAAAGACATCTATTCCATATTGTGCTCCTAACTGCTCCAGTGACACTTAAAGGAGAAAACCAGTACAAGAAGGTAGCAAACTGTACTTTCCTCCCCTATTCCGAACACCATGTGCATTACCCAGATCTACATAATTACCTCCAAAGCAAACGAACTTCAGGAACTGCCACCTGCATGCTTTGATTTATTATTCAGTATGAGGAATCACGATTCATCCTTAAGGACTGCACTGCAGCAGCAATATTGTACAGGAACTCTGGGTAGGCTCTCAGTAAAAGCTTGATGCACCACTACACCCATCAAGAAAGTAAAGTAACAAATAGCCCTACATATATATGCTGTTTGTTGGATGTTGTGGTTGGTTTGTTTTGTTTTGTTTTTTTTACTATTTACCAAGAAAATTAAAATACAAATAAAGACCATAGAAAGATGAAAAAAGCACGCTATTTCCAGAAAACCTTACCGCTCACCCTTCTAGCAAACAAACTGGTTAAAACCACACAGAGAGACTGCTTTCTTCTAACATTAAGACAAGGTTCATGCTTCTCCAAGAAACACAACTCTTCACACCTCAGATGTGAGGCTTCCTGGAATATTTGCCTTCATGATGCCTTCTCATATAGTTATGTACTTGTCACGTCCAATTGAACCCACTCAGACTTCAAGCCCTTAAGTTTTGTTTGGTCAAGTACAAGATCACCAAAGAGTCCCAAGAAAAGAGACATACAAACAAGAAGACGCAGAATACGTGTGACATCACACTCTTTTCCCACCTATCTCTCCACCTTCTGAGTCTTCCAGAAAGACAGCTTTGTGATATTTGGGTTACTACTCTTTCCTACAATCCCTTTCTACTAACTCAGGAAGGCAGAGGACCTGCTAATTCAATGAAGTGTGAATGTTTTTTTGTTTTTTTTTAAATCTTAGCTGGATTTCCTTCTGATCGTGCAGTTTATCTTGACAAATAAAATGTTTTGGTCAGATTAACTTAGCCCATGCCCTAAGTAAATGCTCTGTCCTCTGTTCTTCAGCACAACACATCTTTTGGATATCTCACAAGCTGCTTGAGTAACACATCCAACAGGACAGCAGCAATTAAAAACAAAAAAAAAGTATTTCATTAATAATAGGAATTAAAAAAACTGGCAGTGCCTCACTCCATTACATCACTGATAACTTAATACCTATAGCACACTTCCCATCATTAATTTACTATAAATACAGCACTATTACAATTACTATTGTAATAATGTTTCTTTAAGGTAACAGCATTATTAAGTGCACAGATCTAAGCACTGAGTTCTCAGCGAAACCAAGGAGAATTCCACAGGCAAGCTCCGTTAATAGAATGCATTCAGACAGATGAGGAAGCCTACAGAGCCCATGTGGATCCACAGGAAAATAAAAAAATAAATATATCACTCGATTAAAATTTTACCAGAAGCACTTAAAGCAAACATTTTAGAATTGCAAGATCATGAAGGTTGGAAAAGACCGCTGCAATCATCCAGTCCAACCATCAACCCATCCCCAGTAACCATGTCCTCAGTGCCACATCCACACAGCTCCTGAACACCTGTAGGGATGGTGACTCCACCACCTCCCTGGGCAGCCTGTGCCACCGCAGCACCGCCCTTGCTAAGAAGTTCTTCCTAAAATCCAACCCGAACCTCCCTTGGCACAGCTTAAGGCCATCACCTCTCACCCTACTGCTGTTACCTGGGAGCAGCTGCCAATCCCCACCTCACAACCTCCTTTCAGGTCTTTGTAGAGAGCAATAAGGCCTCTTCTGACACTCCTCCAGACTGAACAGCCCTTGGCCGCTCCCCACAAGACTTGTGCTCCAGACCCTTTGCAGCTCCACCACCCTTCTCTGGATACACTCCAGGGCCTCAATGTCCTTCCTTCATGAGAGAGCCAATGCTGAAGTTAGTGCTCGAGGTGTGGCCTCCACCAGTACGTTATCTCTGATATGCAGGAACTTGAAAGAGTGGCGCACCAGCTGCTGAGCAGAGACTACAAGAGGCACTGAGGGCCCCAGGATAGCGGCAGACTGTTCTAATTCCTCAATACCAAGGGGCAAAGTCCCACCTACAAAAAAGTGTACCATTAATGGCCACAAATTACACACACATTCCCAGCATTTACCAGCACACAACAAAAACATCTAAGGCCAACTCCTGTCATTCAGAAGGAAGTGAATGTCCTGGCACAGCTCTTGCTACACCACTGCCCTGCCTACAGTCACTGAAAGGGCACCCAGCTCTGCAATTCCTCTCAAGCAGCCACAGCCTCTAACTTTCTATCCACCTAAGCATATCCATCTAGAGATTGCAGACTGCATTCACTAGACTAAACCGTTCACTCTGCTCCAATGCTCTTCTTTCTTCCCAGATGCTCCAATAACCAACATCTGTCCTCAGCACGTGTAGGAAGAAGGAAGCCTACTACAAGCCCTCAGGGTGACAAAGAAACAGCCTTACTTTTGAGATCAGTGCCCATAACTCAAAGAGAAGCGGCGGGTCTTCTTATCCATCTCACAATTATTCTTGCAACATCTGAAATTATCAGGTAGTTTTTCAACCTACCTTCTCCGTGTGAAATGATTTCTAAGTACATCTTAAATGCACCTACAATGCAGACCTTGTTTCTTGTTTAGTTATCCAAAATGCTTCTGTAGAACAACTTCATTAATGTGGGAGTCCCCCGAAACATGGAGCTACTGTATTTGGATCCTGCTGTCAGCAGGATTATCAAACGGTGGCCAGCAGTACGTAAATCTCTTTCAATGGTTCCTGCATGTAAGTGCAACTGTCCAACCACCGCTGATTAACAGGGCTCCTCAGTCCTCCCACACAAAGATTACTGTGTGAAATGATTTCCCGCAACATCCTGTGCTAGGTTTTTAAAATCCATATAAATCTCTGAACTTTTTTGTCCCAATTATCAAAGACAAATATAGATTTTCTCATGAAGTGCCAATGCCAGTGTAGCTGGCCAGCACTACAGCCAGCCGGCTCACACAATGAGCTCAATGGCAAAATTCTGTGGGGACATGCTTAATCCTTAACAGTAAGCCAATGAAAGAGCAAACCAAATCAGCACCACTTCATCCTGTAGGAGATGAAGTCTTCCTGCTTTGTTAAATTTTCTTCAGATTTCAGTTGACAACTGCAACCCATCCGTGCAGAGGTCCCAAGGCAGCAGTCAAACGCAATGCATTTGTGTTGATGTGTCCAATCCCTCTCACTTCCTAGCATGCTGATCAGCAAAGAAAATGTCATCACAGACAGGTGACAGACATCAAGGCAGTGTATTCCACTGCCCAAACACATACACAAACAACTGCTAGTTTTTGCATTATTATAACTGGCTATCCAGGCTTCTGATAAAAACAAACATATTTACTAAACGCTGTGTGAGACACACATGCATCTCAACCATGTCCAGTCCCTACCTGCACAAAACAAAAGCCAATGTTTTTCTCCTTCCTTTCTCCATCACAGTGTTCCAGAGCATGCACAACTCCAAATCTCCATCATTTGAGAACTTCAGTACGAGCAACCCCGTTGCATGATTTGGACCTGAAGAACCCTAATATCAGAATTAACTCTAAAACAAAGTAAAAAATAATTTTTAAAAAAGATTTCCATGTATTGAGTGTCACTTCTACAGTCAAGGCAAAGCTACCAAGCCTCAGTTCTGCACGTAGTCAGCTGCAACTTGCATACCCAAGCAGTGGCAGGGAACAAACTGACCCTGACAGATCTTGCTCCAGCTTGGGGGAAAATATTACCTTGTGTGCTGCTTTTAAGAAGAAAATGCAATTTTAGTTTTTTCCTTAGGTGTAATGTGCAAGTTAGCCAGACAGCCAGCACTACAAGAGGTCACCGGCTTGTCCACACAGTAGTATTCACATCTCACCAGTACTGGTCAGCCTAAAACACAAGGCAGATTTCCTCTGGACCTTCCTATAAAGCTGTTTCAGATCCCGTTCCAGCTAGAAGTTACCTCTCTGTACTAGAGATAATCCAAGTCATCTAAGACACAAGAAACTCATATATTGTCTCATTCAATTCCATTCTTCCAGAGTAAACAGCAGCCACATCAGGCTCTCACCGAGACATAATTTATTCTCTCAAACAAACTTCATCATGCCATTCAAACAGTACACAATTTCAGTAGAGTGCCACAACACAGCAAAGCAGATACTTCATCTGCTCCAAGTCATCTCAGCGTTTCTGTAGACCAGAGCATTAGATTAGTGTAAAATTGTTTTCATATCTTAAATACATGCATGTAATTATTATATATGCATAAGTTCCTACTCCTATATATTAATAACATCTTGCAAACCAGTGCTAATACAGGCACAGACCTAAAAACTGAATGTTGTCCCTCCTGCCCAATGAAAAAAAATTAAAAAAGAGCTGTACAGCTCCACTTTAAACATCAAGTCAGTATATATGCATTAAACAACATAGCAAATGTTCCTCACAGAATGAGTGAAGAACAGCTGAGCACGGCAGAAGGAGCACAGCGAGCTCTGTCAGTCTTGAGAGGGGAATGCTCTGGGGATTATTGTGCTAGGTAAGATCTAGAGTCAATTCTTATCTCATATTTTCCCCTGAGTGGCCACACATAAATGTGCTAAGTCTGAGTCATCGCATCTTCCAGTCTCATAGGGAAGAAAAGACATAGGAGAACCTGAAGAATTTAACTGCTATAATAAAAGACACCCAATAAACAAACAAAGTAGAACAGATTTCTGCACATGGCTATTATTTGACTGTGGACTTTCCTTTTTTCCCAGATTTTTTATTTTTATGTTGGCAGCACCAAGTTAAAACATCTAAACAGTTGGGGTTTTTTTGCATCTGCAAGTTTTCCTTACCCCCTCAATTACGTGACCATCTCCAGTTCAGCTCTGCATTCTGATGGAAGCATACTGTTACATTTGTATTCCTAAACATGATGAAAGCGGCAGCTTGACAAGAACAAAACTTTGTTCCAAGGTGGTAGATAAATTGTGGTGCTGTGGAAGCACGTACCTTGAGGAATGTAACTAATGATCAAGGTTTAACAGAATTTCATCTGGTTTTAGATATCTGAATTTGCTATTATGTTACTGTAGGAATAGGAGGTGTTCACAGCATGTTTGCTGACAATACTGAATTGGGAGGAACTGCTGACTCCCATGAGGGTGGAGAGGGTTTGCAGAGTGATCTTGACAAATCAGAGTTGAGCCATCACCAACCAGATGAATTTTAACAAGAGCAAGTGCCAGATTTTGCACCTGCTTTTACATGCAGACTGGGGGACGAGAGGTTGAAGAGTAGATTCCAAGCTGAAAGGGATCTGGGGGTCCTGGTCAATATCAAGTTGACCATGTGTCAGCAGTGAGCTCAGGAAGTCAGGAAGGCCAAACATACCCCTGTGTGCATCAGACATGGCACAGCTGGTCAGATGAGTTTTGCTGGAGTGGCCTCGTCTTGAGTACTGCGTGTGATTTTGGGCACCACAGTGCAAAAGGGGCATAAAACTGACAGGGACGACTACAAAGATGGGGAAGGGGTAGGAGGGCAAGAAGAGCGGCTGAGTGCCTGTGGTTTGCTCAGCACAGAGCAGAGAAGCTGAGGGGAGGCCTGATGGTGGCTGCAGCTCTCACAGGGAGCGGAGGGGCAGCGATGAGCTCTGCTCTCTGTGTGACAGGGACAGGGCCCGAGGGAACGGCATGGAGCTGTGTCAGGGGAGGGGCAGCTGGGGGTTAGGGACAGGGTCTGCACCAGAGGGCGGTGGGCACAGCCTGGAGCTGCTGGGGTTCAAAGACCATCTGGACAATGCTCTCAGATGTAGGGTTTTTGGGTGGTGCTGTGAGGAGCCAGGAGTTGGACTCAGTGGTCCTTATCCAACTCCGGACATTCCATGATTATTGGTGTTTTGTCTCAATTGACAGTACAGATACACTAAAACAGCTTCTGAAAGTCCACCAAGAGACTGCAGAAAGCTATCCAGCTGAACTTCTAAGAGCCAGCAGTAACAGTGAGAACGTATTCAAGACCAATTGAGTTTTACGTGGAACGTTAGAACAACTTCAGCTTGTCCTGTAGCATCAGCCTTCTCTGCACCAGATGAGGAGGCCCATCCTCCCACTCAGTTGTCAGTCAGGCCATAAGCCACACCACGGAGCTGTTAGGGTGAGAAACACTTCTGCGAGCGGAAAAAGCCCGTTCTGAACTAGCACATCCATTCACTGCATCGTCACACAAACATCTGTGCCAGCAAAACGGACACAGCAGGAACTGCTTAAGTGCCATGGCTACTGAAGAGCACTTGAAATCAGAAGTTCATATTTAAAAGGCTCTTCATTTTTACACAACAGTTAAACCTCACCCACCGTTCAAAATGAAAATACCGAACACTCGGTTCATTTCTTTTTGCCAGGCCTTGTATCAGCTGATCACACAACCCTAAGCCAAGGCAACAGTTCTCCCAAATGCTTGGGGAATTCATTATTTGCCTCACATTGAAAATTCACCTCCATCCACACCTCCAGTGCCTCCACAGCCAAACATCGCACCAGCTTCCACAACAGAGCAAAATCAGGGCAAACATTTCAAGGACAGCTCTCCATTTGCTCTACATCCCTTCAGACGTGAGAGAGAGAGGACATTTAGCAAAGGCATGACAACTCCCACCTCACCTCCACCTTTCGGTTAAAAATACTAACACTGAGAAAAGGAGAAGTCAGTTATTAATTGCAAGAGGGAAGCAGAAAAGACTGAACAGGGTTGCCCGACAGAACCTTCATCTGCTCATGCTCCCAATTTCACTGCAGAAGCGAAACTGGTATCACAAATCAGTAACAAACTCAAACCAACACAGCAGGTTAGAAAGTAAAATTAAAAACAAAAAGAGCAAACAAACAAACAAAAAACCCCAACAACAAAACTCCACTAGCACTTCAACTTCTACAAACTGCTCATACCAGATAGTAGCCTCTGCCTCTAAGGTCTTAAATGCATTATCTCTTCAAATTATGGCAAGTTGCTAAGATGGATGCTTAGGTCATACATTAAATATTAACACAGCAAGACTTCTTTTTTTTTTCCCCCTGTTCAAAGCAGTCTACACAATCAAACCTTTTTATTCTGATTTACAATGCCTGCTGCAATGAGCCTGTAACTAAGACTCCTGGGAACTCCGAGGCAAATGAAGTAAATTAACACAAAATCTCTATCAGTTACGTGTAGGTTTATCACAATGCAGGTTACTCGCAGTATACAAGAATTAAATCCACAAATGAGGATAAATCCATTGTTGAGGATCACACGATCTAGCTACGTTACATGCAAAAACATCAACATCGGGTAGAGATACGCTACTTAAATCAGCCGCCATCCAACTGCACTAAGGCTGTACTCAAATAATTACACCATGCTTTTTACCAATAATCTTTACTCCTTTGAGATAATATAAGAAATCTAGCTATGCACTGAAACTTTCAAGTTTCACTAGCCAGTTAGTCTTCCTCCCAAATTGGTACTTCATCCTCACCCTGAAACAACAAAGACTTAGAAGTAATTTGGCTGTGCAAGGTTTGCAAACGCCCCTGCTGTGGAAGGCCTGAGACAAACATACAGGCAAATTCATGTGATTCTTCCTGACACAACATTAGGAGAAAAACAGGGCTTTTCATCCAACATAATAAAGAAGTAGCAGAAGCTCCCTGAGAAAAATCAAGCGTTTTTAAGACTTCCACACTGAAAAACAACCAACTTGTCTTCCCCTGCCTCCTTCTACCTATATCAACACTTCCTCCAGCCCCCAGGTTCCACATTACCTCCCTTATACTGAAGCCAAAAGTTGAAGCAGATCCATTAGCACAGCATAAGTTAGCTCCTAAAAAACAACTATGTGAATGACAACAGCAGTCAGACAACTCCACACGCAAAAAAAATTAATTCTAATGAGCATAAACACTTCACAGAAGCAAATAAGCCACAAATGCAGATCATCCCACAACTCCGATCAAAAACTCTCCCCACCCCCAGCAGATTTCAGTATCACCACAGTGGAAGTATGGGGCAGCTTCTGAAACTGTTGATGGAAACACAATGTTGAAAAGCTGAGAAAGCTTCCACTGCAAGTATTGCGGAGTCTCATACCCTACAGCACACATCCTGAACAAACTGAAGGAACTATTAAGTACACAGCTGAAAGCAAAGTAGCGAGATCAATCCAGCACTGGAGAAGACTTATAGATATGGTAAGTGGAGGATAACAAAGATGGTGCACTCTGAGCCAAATTTTCTGTAAATGCTGAAGTAAGATTGAAGTAAGAGAGGCAGCTGTAGACAGCCCACCAGTCTGAGAATCAGTCCCATTGATCTTTGAAACCTGAGTTCCTGCAGTCAGTCATCCTGTACGTCAGGAAGAACAATGGGGAAAACACCTGAACAACAACAAAACCCATGGAAAACTCTGGTTTTTTTCTCCATCCTGCCTCTCCTCAAGAGGAGGCTAAATACAGAAGGACAACTAACAAATCATACACAATGAATTACATATAACCACTCCAGAATGTGGATGCATTTGCAGAGGTCTCATTAATTAAGAAAAGGATCTTACTCATTAGCTTCTTTCAGAACAGCAATATACACAAGGATATGGTCAGAAAAGGTTTCAAGAGTTAACACAGCCTAACAAAGCCCTTATCTAGAGAATTACAGTGCTTACAAGAAAGTTTGTTTTTCAATTCCTCCTCCTGCCTGCCTTTGAGAACTTCCTGACCCTACTTCTCACTGAGCTAAGAGATGTGCTTTTGCTGTGAGCCTGATGCAGATTCACTGAAGTCAGTGCTTCTTTTTCTATCAACTGCAACAGCTCTTTGATTAGCCCGTAGAATATGCATGTAGTTCACCCTCTTAACTTACCTTCATATCTTACAAGAGTGGGTATGAGCAACAAATCCCCCAAAAACTCCTATACAAATACCCACAATGCTGGTTTTCCACAGATTCCACCGTTCAAGCACACAGCAAATTTATCTTTGCAAGGCATGACAAGCCAAATTTATCTTAATTGCATGATACTAGCACGTTCAAAACAAACAAACAACCTGTATTCAAATGAGCAGTTCTCAAAAAGGAAACAGGTTTTGTCCCTGACCGACCAGAATGCAGGAAGCGGAGCCAACCTAAGATACTGACTGTGGAAGAGTATGTCACAGCCACAGGGGAAAGATCAGGAGGTAAGACACATCATCCTGCTCCCTGCACTGCAGCAAACATGACACTGACTCAAATCAGGATGGCAGATGCTGAAGGCTGCGCTGTGATGGATCTCCCTGGGTCACCCCCAAAGCCAATCCTCTGCCACAGCACGTGCCCCATCAACCAGTAGTAACTCCTTACCAGTCAAGTTCTCTTTATGCACTTTCACAGTAAATAAGACTGAGAAAAGCAAAGAATGTTCCTCCATTAAAATGCAATGAATTTGAGGCAAGGGGTAAGGACAGCTCATTTTCCCACACGGAACAACAGTGTCACTTCAGAGCAAGTCTCAGTGACGCTCCCAGAACCCACGTTGTTCGGTGGTACAAAGAGAAGCTGCCGCTTGCTCGCTGACACCCCACCACACAAAGGCAATCTGCTCCCACCGTCTGTAGCACACGGCCCGGCTCACTTACCCTGCTGTCTGCTAAGTGTCTGTCAAACTTCTCAAGATCTAGCTAGAAGATCATTTTTATCCATCAGTATGCACAACGCACAGGCGCAACGAAGAACATCAGAAAGGCTGATAACATCTTGTGCAAGCGTGGTAGAGAACATGGAGAAGGGAAGCCTCCCCTCTTCCACACATGTGAAGAAGAGAGAAGGAAAGCAGTGACATGCCGAAGTGCACACCACGTGACAGAACTGTTTTGGTCAAAGGAAAAAAAAAAAAAAAACAACAACAAACACAGTCTAAGGGAGAAACAAAGCCAAAAAAGCACGTTAATATAATGCTGACCACACAGCACTCACTACATTTCTCAGGTAGCTAGTCAGTAATCATGTGTGCTGATAAAAATCACACAGCCTCTTCCAGAACTTTTACCCACGGGAAATACCACTGGACAAATCTAACAGCAACTCAAGTACATCCAGTCACCTGACCGAAGGCACTGGCAAACTGCAGACACTGAACTGAAAGCTGATTAACAATATCTTGCTGCACTTTGCAGTGGTTTATTCCTGTAAGATCTGGAAGGTGTGACGGCACCTATTTTTCTTTCAGCCTGTAAGCTTTAGGTATGTTTTCCAGAGTCATTAGTGATGTTATATATGGCCAAAAGCCATCTATATGGTCAGCTCTGCTGGTGCTTAGCAGGGACTGGTAACTCGGATTTAGTTCAGTTCAAAGCTATTACCAAGGCAGAGTTTACAGTATGCAAATCTAACAGGAGAAGCGATACAAACAATACTCCCAATAAACTGCATGAAAGCTTGTGACACATCAAATCCCCATTCAATTTCCAGCTAAGCACAGAGCTCGTATCAGAGCTCATCAGAGGGCTGTTTACAACTCCAAGTTTACCAGCGATCAGATGACAGAGTTCAGTCACACCAGTGAAAACTCACCAAAATACATCACCATGTTCTAGCAAGGAATATGCAGCTGTTACACACATAGACATCAGTACAAACAAACACGAGCTGTGTGCTTATAAAGAAGAGGGGAAAGTCATTTTCCTTGCCTTTTCTTTTTTTGTACTCACTGCATCACAGCATGGGCAAGAAATAGTGGACTTCTCAATTGGAGACCACATCAACATCCCCAAGGGACTTCGGGGCTTTCAGAGAGAAACACTGTAACGCTTATTCCAGTCTTCCAATACTAACATCACTTATAAACATTGTGGTAGAAGAAGCACAAAGAGCACTGGGCAAAGCACGTGTATATCCATCCCCTGCCAGTGAATCCAGCAAGAGGATGGCCATGCTTTCTTCTGTCCCCTTTTATCCTTCCTCTTAAGGAACCAACAGATTACAGATGGGGAAGAAAAACAGGAATTTCACTGCAACATTAGTGCTTTGCCGTATCCAGCTCCAAACTGAAGTTCGACTGCTCACATTCACAGGTGCAGCACAAACAAATTCAAGAGCCAGTAATTAGTATTATGATTTTCCCCTCTTCAAAAGCCAATATTACAGACTGTAGAACATCCTGAACTGACCTTACCCTCCAACAGGGCTAACCAGCATCGGCTTACGACTGCGGGTCAGATTCAAATTTTGAGCCCTTGGTTTTCATTTCTGGTTGATTTTTTTAATATATTTTTTCAACTGAAAGGCAACACACGTGAAGGCACAAAGAAGAAAATCACGTGCATTTCTGAGCAACCCTAAACAAAACAGCACGTGAGTGAGTAGTAAGCAATAGCAGAATGGCTCAGCTGAAGAAATCAAGGAATGCCACAGCTGGACTCTGTGATGTTACACAGATACATGAGCAGTACTGCGTGCAACTGCAGAACACAATCTTCCACTTTCCTGGTCAGTCAAGACTGAAGTCTAGGCAACAGCTGTAAAGGAGGGGAGCGAGGTCAAGATAAAAGCACCAACTTAGATATATGTCTAGATATATACCTAAACCTAACCAGACATTAAGATCCCATTGCCAGAGCTGAAATGCAACGGTCTCTCCTACACAATGTGCGAGTTTTCAGCTCCACTTATGTCGTATTTGTGTCCTCTATCAGCTGTGCTAAATTTCCATATTCATTTTTTTTCAACATAGCCCAACAACATTACTGGAAGTGATTAAAAACACTTAAGATCTTCTTCAGTTTAGAAGTCCAAAAGCTAAACAAGCAATTCATTTGCTTGTATATTTTTGAGATAGAGGTCTCAGCAGTCACAAAAAAACACTTTATGCTCTCCAATTCTAGTTATTCAAACAAGAAGAGTCAGTCGGTCTCAGTCCAGCCTCCACCAGCAAACAGACCAGCGTGGAAGTCAGAGGACTGCACTGACCGATGTTAGCTGGCTCTTCACAACCTTACATTGCTGTAGGTAATCCTTCCTGTCTTGGAGGCCAACTGAACAATTAAGTAACAAATTCTCACACAGACAGTTACAGCTCGTGCTGAAGCCTGAGGAGTTAGAACTGCCAAAAACATTCCTGGATCTTTGGAAATTACGAGAATGCAGGTTCCAAAACCAATAGCCTAATACCCTCTGTAAGTATAAAATATAATCGAGCAGGTAATGAAAAAAATAAATGTTTTAATTAAGAAGTTACCTGACCCAAATGGGGACGTGGCATACCCTGTGCCAAAAGGTAAGGTACGCACATGCCAGCTATAAACTCCTAAATATACCCTTATCTCAAATTATAGGGAAGCAGAACAGAATGAAAATTATTCACATCTATTATATACGATGTTCTCATTCCACGCAGCAACCTGCCAAGCTGGTAGAGCCGCACCAGGAACTGCGTGGCACAATTCCCACACAGGGACCCTTCTAAGAAGGATCTTATTGTCATCCGGCTGTGCTTCATGGGTGGTTTAGTCAAACATGGCCTAAAAAGGAAGGGAGAAGAGGGGCGTGCAGTGATTTGCTTTTTAATATAGTACTAAGTGCCCAAATGGACTTCTACACATTCCAACAATACGAAGTGGGAGATCCCAAAACCTGTATGCTTCACTATTTTTCCTACTGACTTTATGCCTCCAGCAGTCATATCCAAACCTTTATTAAGAAGGTTTGCACCCGCACTGTCCTATGCTTTTAAATTAAATCTGAGTATCCTTTAAAATTTCAGAAAGGTTCACATCTTCCCAATTCCTCAGCGAAAGGTTAAGGGAATTTCTTCTGACAACAAAGAGTGTGCCTCTACAAGTAAAGCACAAACAGATTTTCAGTTTAATTTGAATAACCTGCAGATCTTATTTAAGCATTATAGGAACAGATTTACTCCTTTCATAAAAAATCACCTCTGGCCCTCTTTATGAAGCATTAATAACTGAGGAAAGGACAAAAATTTCTGACCTCCCATAAAAGACACAACCAAACTGCTCCCGGTGCTTTCACACTGGGAAACATCCTTAACCTGCCCGGGGCTGCAAAGGGACATAAAAGTATGTATTTCAGCAAAAAAAATGCAAGTTTCATAATTCCCAAAGCCTCTGGAATCTGATTTAGAGATCAAAGCCCAAATTGTGTCAAAACACATAATATTCTACTCAAAAGGATCCTAGCAGATTTAAAGCTAAGTAGTCTAGAGAACGCCAAGCTCGTAGGAAGGTCCAAAAACCTCCCCCAGACATTTAAGCACGTTAATAGAAAGCCCCAGAGCTGCCTGCTTGTCTGAGGTTATTCCCAAAACTATAGCCAACTAAGAATGGACAGCGTATTTTTGATGTAAAAGGTGTTCATACTCCCACTGCAGGTGCGTAGCAGTTTACTTGCTGACTAGAAAATAAGAAGGAAAAAAAGCATCATTTTAATGCAGCTGCCTGTTTATACGCCAACTGAACCTAACACAGGGATTAAGAAACAGCTTCATAAAACCCAAAGGAAACAAATCTCTGTCTTGTAGGGTGGAGTATTAAAGGAAAAACCTTTCAGGTAAACAAAAAAATACTTTCAAACAGTGCTGCACGTAACACATGCACTCAAACAAATGGACGCTTCTTACTGAAACAAGTTCAACAAATGCACTGTATCTGAAGCCCAAAGGTTGCTGCGTGGTCATCAATCATCCATCCCCTCCTGCAGAGCAGAAAGGTTCCGTGCAGACAGCTGAAGGTGAGCAACTGCGACGTGTGCAGCTATTGATCAGAAGCACGCGACGCGTCAAGCGCTCCTAAGAATTACCCATGGAATCAACAGATGGCAACAGCTACTGCAGACATGAATAGCTTTCAAATACTAACCTAAACATAGCAAGCTCAGAAACTGATCCTCAGTTCCCACACTGGCATCTCTGATTTTTCTCTCTTGTTTTCAGAGGATAAAAGGACTGGAATGGCACAGGGAACAATTCTGCAGTTTAAGCGAGCTGCATGCCCTTCGAACGGCAAGCGTGACGATGGGGCTAAGACCCAAAGGAAAAGGATGATGGCACTGAATTCACGCAGCAATAAACGCTTGTTGATTCATACACAACTGCAGCCCTATTTTCAACTTAATAACAGAGCACTGGTACCATCAGAGAGCTCCGACACAGAGCTGTAACACCTCGGTTACATAACTTTCTCCCATTCCTTCCTCGAGGCGAGGAATACAGCTGCCAGCAGCGGCTCTTCCCACCATACCCACACAGGCGGCCCTCACAGCAGCCCAAACGCCCTACACACCAACGAGAGGCTCATCCCTCTGAATGGAGGGGAGCGGCAAGGAGCCTCGAGCGCAGCCATCCGCGTGCACGGCCCTGTGTGCGGGGCAGCCCCTGCCCACGTGCGCGGCTGTGCCCCGCAGACCGCCCCGCTCCTGCCACGGGCCGCTCCCTGCGGCAGAGGAACAGGTGGGCAGCTCTCAGAGGGCACGGCGGCCTCCTGGACGCGTGAGCACGCGTTATGACTTGAAACAACAACAAAAGAGGGTGGGGGTGAAACGGGCCACGCGAGAACTGCCCCGGAGCCCCTTCCGAGCCCTCCCCCACCCAGCGCCCGCCCTCCAGCTCTCAGGGGGACCCGGCAGCCCCTCGCCCCCACCCGGGCGGGCCCTGCCACCACAAACCAGAGGGGCTGCCCCCTTACCTGCGGCCCTTCCCCCCCCACCCCGCCGCCGCGGGAGGCGAGCGCGGGGCGGGGGCGCTCAGCTGCGGGGTGCCGCGGAGGGCCGGGGGGGGCCCGGCGGCGGCTCGGGGCCGTCGGGCTCCATTCTCCCCTCTCACGCACACGGACACACACACACACACACACCCGCACGCACGGGAAGGGGCGCACACACAGGAAATAACACGGGGTCAGCTGACCCCCGGCAGCCAATGGCGGCGAGCGCTGGGCAGGCAGCGCGCGCCAGCGGGAACGGCGCGAGGCGGCGGGTCCCGGCCGGGCGGAGGGGAGAGGAGGGGAGGGGGAGCGGCGCGTGCGCGCGCGTGCGTCCGGGCGCGCGCGCGCGCGGCGGTGGGCGGGAGCGGGGGGCGCGCGGCGGAGCCGCCTCGCGCTTAAAGGGCCCGCGGCCCTCCGAGCCGGGGCCGAGCTGCGGGGGACGGGCGCGCTCTCCTCCTCTCTGCAGCCGGGAAAGCGATTGGAAATCAAGACGTGTATGTTCCCAGCCCTCTCGAGTAAACCTTAAGTTTCTGCCGTAACTGAAAACACAGCGTCGTGCTCGGTTACTTCCAGGTTATCTCTCAGCCCGTGGACAAAACGAAGCCGCGGCACGAATCGAAACGAGGACCGCGAGGCACACGTCCCTCAAAGGCGCGGGAGCAATGGATGTGCACAGAGCTGGGATGCAGCATCCACACAAACAGCCCCGGTTCGGCGTAAAGCCACCGGTCGTACCTAACACACCCCCGGAGTGACTTACAACCAGATCGCTCCTCGGATCTGAGGAGAAAAAATAAAAAAAAAAAATAGCGATTTAAAGCCAAAAACAAACACTTAGTAGAATCAACCCTTGAAGTGCCCATTTTAAAATCATATGCAACAAACTGAACGCGCCTGCATGTAGATTTTCAGCAATACATTGGGTAACCGGAGAGTGCTATGAATCCAGCACATGACTACACCACAGTCGAGAGATAGTGCAAGGAAGTCAGCTCAGCCATAATTGTTTGCAGCGACTCCAGGACCACCCCAACAAAACCCTTCTGACTGACACCCTCCCAGTGCGGCGGACAGGAGGTCTGGGGTGAAAGTAAGCCCCCTTAATAACCCCTTGGCTAGTGCCGCTGCTCCCACCAGTGCTGCTGCCACGCACGTTACACAAGCAGTGCTGACACTCAGCAGACACAAGCTCTGCCAATGGAAAAGGCAACCTTTTTTCCTGTCATGCCTCAAAGGAAGGCTTACCTTGCACATCCCTCTGACCCCGAGAACTGACAAATGGAGATGGAGAGTCTCCTTCCGTCTCTGAGGTCATCGCTTCTGATCCAGCTGTAATTCAGTGATTACTCAGTCGCTGTGGCTCTCCAGGAGCATACATTAGCAGCTCATGGGGGGAAAGGAAGGAGTGCACAGTTCCTGACCTCCACCACCCCTCGTCTCCACAACCCTGTGAGCTCCCTCTGCCCAAAAGGGAGGAATGCAGCAGGGCTGCAAGAAATGCAGCCTGCAGGACTGAGATCAAGTCTGTCGATAACAGATGCTGCCAAGACTCCACTGTGCCCCACTGTTTGTTAGCGGAAAGACGATGTCTGCACGCAGCTGGTGGGGTCCTCTGAGAGATTTCTTCTTCTTTAGAGAAGGTATCACTGCTGATGAAAAGCACTGAACTAGAAGCACCAGGAGGCTGAGGTCTCCACAGAGCCAGGCACACGGATTTCTCAAGCACAGAAACCATCCTCTCAAAGTATTACCCTTATTCTAATCCTTCCCCCTACTACACAATTTCATGCCACGCACCGGCTCGCCACTGCACTTCTGCAGCTTTCATCTGGAGGCACTTAGATGCTACAGGAACGGGCATTAGAGACTAGCTTGAAGACAGATAATACAAAAGATGACAGGGAGATCAGGCACCTACAGGTCACACAACCAGGGACTGAAGCTGATATTCACGGTGGGACAGCTAAATCTTTAAGCAAGTGTAAAGCAAGGGCAGCAAGCCTGTTTTTCTTCCTCCAAGAAAGACATCAGCATGGCTGCATTCATTAACATTTCCTAACTCTCTTCCCATCTAGCCCCAGGATTTCCCATACCTTCCTCCTATTCCTTTTACGCTTACTTCAGATAAGAAGTGCTACATCTGACCCTGTGCAAGGGAGCAGCAGTATCAGACATCTCCCAAGGAACTGCAGCACACACAGGGAAGGCTCTCCTCTCATTAATTCACCGATATTGAACTTCCCCCTCAAACAGTCACAGGATCCGTACGCTTGCTGCAAAGTATTTTGGAAGAGCACGGATTATCAGCTACTGACTGTCATGTCTTGGCTGCATCGCTTGGAAGTGTATCTCCTCCAGACACAAGCAGCATCTTTGTAAGCCTTACTGTTAAGTCCTAGAGCCCTATTCCCACAACAGAGCACCGACTGGACTGAAAGACTCTGGAGTTTCTCAAAGGAAGAAAAATGATAAAGCAGCTGAAGGCAGGTAGCGTGAATCATAGCAGGGAAAAAAAATAAAGCACCTATACAGGAGACAATTCTGCTCTATCTTTTAATACTGCAACACTTCTGTCCTCTCATCCTCCCATTACAAGGAGCTGATTCATGAAAATAGGATCTTTGTACCTTAAGACCTGCTCGGCTTCTTCTTCCTTTCACCTCCTGCCAAAAAAGCTACTCGTGGCAGAAGCAAAATTAGTTGCTGTGAAAATGATTGTGGTGTTGCAGACAAAGGGATCTGAGTCCAGTGAAAAGGCTGGGAACAACAGAAGCTGAACTTTTGAGGAAAAAAGGATCACATTTCCATGCAGATGTCCAAAGCAATAAAGGTGGAAATTAAAATAGAAAGCCACACAAATACGATTCCCTGGCAAGACTGTCTCCAGCAAGGCAGAAAAGGCCATCAATAAATCTTCATTATCTGAATTGCTAAACATATCTAAATAAAAGGAGAAATCCAAATATTAGAAGAACCCATCTTTTAAAATGTCCTCACATAAAACCAACTCTGCTTTGCCAAAACATGTTTTACAGAGCAGGATTTTTTTTTCTTCCTTTTAATTCTGCTGGCCTTTTACAGAGGTTTCATCTGTTGCCTACAGGGAAGTGGGAATTTCCAGGCTTGACAAGCTTAAATCCCCGTGACATACAGTCCCAAATTTTAGAGGCAGCAAAGATTTTGATTCTTACTTCACTCCCCACTGGTTTCCTCCCTGATGCACGCAAGAGCTGTTTTCAATCTCAGCTGTTCCAACCAGGAAAATAAAAGTCCCTGAAGGAGCAGCACTGGTTCTCCCACCACCTTGCTGTTACCATTGTACACAGGCCAGGCACACAGCCCAGTGCCAGAACACGGCTTGCAGCAGGAAGAGGCAAAAGCGGAGTGCATCAGAGTAGACCAGAAGCGAGATATCCTATATTCATCTGCTAATAAAGCTGTATTTATTTTGTTAGTAGTAGTCTTAGAGTCCACTTAAGATATATATGCATTACATGAAATCTCATTAACTTCTTGGCAGAGAAAGCAAATTAATTTTTTTCTGTCACATGCAGTGACGCTTTCTGGTCCTGATTCATCAGAGACATTTTAGAGGTTTCACCACTGTTTACTTATATATCTCATATTGCTAACAAAACATGAGGAAAAAACACTTCAAACACAACCGCTTTAATTACTTTGTATCTCGAGACTCATAAAAGTACATACAATGCTCAAAAGCCCTAATTCTAAATTTCAGAAGACATTAATTTCTTATTTTAGCGCCCTGTGTTCCAAGGAAGGGTAGGAAACACGAGACCATACAGAACTTACTGCTTTAAACATAGCATCTTCAGGATTTAGGAGCACTACCTATGCACTCAGGGGTGGGTTAAAGAGGCACAAATTCCCTCAAGTCACGTACCTCAAGCAATGACAGTGCTATGATGTAACAGAGGAAAACAACTCGGGTTAAGAATATTAGCATTTAATCCAATCAAGTCTCTGCAGACTTTCATTAGGCCAAAGTGGTGGGAACATCTAGTAGAACCCGATGTAGTTTCTGCTGCAGGACTCGAAGGACCCTTCCAGTTGCAACCATCAGTGACTTCAGGTTTACGCTAACAAAAGCTCCGCTCGTCTATTGGAGCTGTCACCACTCTTCTTGAAGAGATGCTCTCCTGCAGCTTGGAACTTTTCTGCCATTCACATTTGTGCCACAGAGGTGACCAGGAATGAAAGCCACCTTTTTTGTAAACGTGCTCAGGGTAACTAGACTTAACACGCTTCCTGTTCCATCAGAGCTCCCAAAAGATGGTAAGCTTCTCTTCTCAGGGCATCACCAAAAGCACAAGAAGAAAAGACTCAACAAGCAAGACGCACGTCTACCTATCAACTCAATGAGCCTCTACTGTCTTTAGCTAATTTTAGAAATAGCCCATAGCCACAAATAACATAAAAGGAAATCCCAACACAAACTCTTTCACAAGAAGCAGAAGCATTCTGGGGGACTGCAGTCTACAGAGAGGGGCCAGTAACCACAGCTGAACCCAGGTCTAATGGAGAGATGCTGGCAGAGAGGAGGAAGTACTGGGCTGGGGTGAAATTCCACCTCCCCGTGGAAGCAGTCTGTGGCTCAGGAGTTCCCCGCACCGCAGCCACGCAGGGGAAGGTGGGGGTGAGCCTCAGGATGACTTCTCTTCTCTGAAACCAGCAGCGCTTCCCACCCCTGCCGTGTGATTCATCCCTCAGGCTGCAGACTGAGGTGCCGGCTTTCTCCTAGCACTGATGAGAAAGGGTAGGCACCCTGTTTGTAATCAGCCAGCATTATCTCATCTCCAGAAACAGTAAGTCAGCAACTAGCCTTAGGTGGTAAGTAGGGGGTTTCCTTAGCAGTTCTCTTCTTTGAGACTGAAGAGAAGTTGGAAAAAAAAGAAAAAACGAAAGAAAAAAAAGGTGGTTACAAGAAAGGGAATATTTTAACAGAAAGCGGGAACCAATTAATGCTTTCAGCTTGTTTCCCTTCACTACTGCCTGGAAAGGCAGCTCTGATACAAGCATCTTCTGCCTAGGGCTTTCTGAGAGCCCCTTAAACATCCACACTGATTGCTTCCCCCCACTCAGGGAGACAGACTGTCCTCTACCCTAAATGCTTTTATCCTCTTGATGAGGTCTCTTACCCAGCTGGATCCTGCCTCACTTCTCCCACTGCAATCTCTGAGCCTGAGAGAAGACACCTGGGGACCTTCCACTTTGCTCTGGAAAGAGATTTAATCCCTTCACATCCTGGCATGGGGTTGGAGCCATGCACTGCTCCCTCTCCCCGAGCACCTCTGGATACAGTCCTGCGCGACGGATGTTCCCAGATGAACACAATTCAAAGCAAAGGATTTTCTCTGCTGTTTTCTTGCTCTTTCAGGAGTCATATAAAAGCAGGTGTAGATAAAGAGCTGAGAAGAACCCTGCAGTGAACAATCCCAGTATACCCAGACAAGACGAGGCTTAAAATCTCTTCCATGTCTAATCGTAGCTAAATCATGCCCTGGATGTCCCCTGCCCTCCACTTAGTAGGGTCCGTGCTTCTTGTTGCCCCTGCGGTGGCCGGTCCCACCAGCAGGTCCACACGGCTGCCCCCCAGAGACCTGAGGATCCCTGAAACAACACCATCACGATGCTGTTGAGATGCCGACAGCCCCACGAGTCCCTGAGGGCTGGGGCAGGGGTGCTTCGGGCTTGGGATATTGTGCCGCCCAAGACCCGGATTCTTCCCCGTGCGGAGGTCCCCGCGGGTGTCGGGGCAGGGTGAGGCCAGAGGGCTGCCGAGCTGCGAGCGGGGCCTTCCCTGAGCCGGCTGCCCTGCTCTGACTGCAAAAGTGCCGCACGATTAATTATACATCTGCGCTACAAAAGCTCAGCCCTGTAACTGCAGGGGGTGCTATTCATCAGCCTTGAGACGTGCTGGCAGAGGACAGCCAGGGTCCAGCAGTTGACAGGGAGAAATAAATAAATACAAAAGCGGGACGCGCCGTGGGTCGCGGGGGTGGACGCGCGGCGGCAGCGGGACCCCGGGCAGCCGGCGGCGGAGGAGCACAGCGCGGCGGGGCTGGGCCGCGCGGCACGGCGGGACCCGGCCGGGCGGGGCGGCCGTCGGCCACCGGGGCGAGGTGTGGGGCAGGGCAGCCGGGGCACCGGGCTGACACCTGCACGCTCCGCCCGCTCCCTGTCCTTTCCCCTTCCAGGACGCGGCCCCGCGACGCGCTGGCAGCGGCCCGAAGCGGCTTCACCGCGGGAGCACATTTAGAAGGACCCCCCGCTCCCTGAGCCCTGTCTTTTGAAGCCCCCGTTTCCCGGAGCGGGCACTTAGCGCGTACAAACGCAACACGGTGCCAAGCATCCTTCCCCTGTCACTGTCGGCTCCCCTTCCTCCTCCAGACACACGCGCTAACACAAAATGACGGCTTCCTCGGCAGGCTGAATGAGCAAAGCCCTCGCGCCGATCCCTAATTGTCTGCGTTTTACTCTCTCGCTCCGGTCGTATTATATCACAAAACTCAAAGCAGCCCACCCACTGCCCCTGCCTTTGTCCGAAATCTCAAATGAACGGCAAATTGGACACAGGGAAAAAAAAAAAAAAAAAGAAAAAAAAATTGCTGAAGAAGAAGGGAGGGGCAAGCTGCTCCCCCCTCTTCCTCCACCCCCTTTTTTTTTTTATTCCTTTTTTTTTTTTTTTGAGGTTGCTCTTTGCTGGTGCACCCACGCTGCTATTGTGTTAAAAAAAAATGGAGATATTAAAAAAGAAATCCCATCTCTCAGCCCTCGCGAATGTGACCCCGAGGCCCTGCCCTCCTCCTCCTCCCATCGCCGCCAGGGCCCCCACCCCGCTGCCAACCTGCGGAGCTGGAGGAAAACAACAAACCCCTCTGAAACCAAAACAAAAAACGTGATGCGGGAGGGGGAGGGGGGGGGGAAATCAGAAGCGGATACAAATACAAACAAACCACGCAGGGACACGCACCAACCCAATAACCCATTTCTGTCGGGCTGCAGGCTGGAGCCGGGCTGCGGCGAGCAGCCAACAGCTGGGGCCTGGCGGCGGCCGGGAGCTCTGCCCCAGCTGCGTCCCCGCGAGACGCCGCAGCCCCTGCCCGCCTCCGCCCCCCCCCACCCGCGCACTCACACACACACGCACACGCACCTCGGGCGGCCGCGGCGTCACGGGGTGACACGCAGACACGGGCGGGCGGGCGGCCGCGCGCGTGGCCTGCCGGATGCGGCCTCTTTTACACTCTAAACTTTCGAGAAAGAGAGAGAGAGAGAGACATAAAGCCCATTTACTGTACCTTTCTGGCATCTTTCTCAGCTTTCCCTGCTGCTTCTCCCCACCCCCTTCCGATTTATCTCAGCTACTGGTTTTATAAACCGAGAGGGTGGGGGGGGAGGGGGGGGGGGTGGAGGGAAGAGGAGGGGGCTTTTTTCTCTTCTCAGCCCCGTCTGCACCTTCTGCCTGAGCAGAGTGAAGTCACAAGGCTGGGGCTGTGACATCACAGCGAGCCCACAAACACCGGATTGTGACTTCACTGCAGGGCAGAGCGGGGAGGATGAGGAGAGGGGAGGGGAAAAGGCTCTTATTCAAACACATATCTGCAGTAGTAACAAAGGGAACTCAGGAAATGGCTGGCCCAGAAAATGGCTTTTTTTTTTTTTTTTTTTTTGTAAAATGCACATTCTCTTTTTTTTTTTATCCCTACCCCCCCCCCCCCCCCCGCGCCCCCCCCGAGGCAAAATAAATAAAAAAATAAATAGAAGTTTGTGACCGCAACAGAAATACCTTTTACAAGTGGTTTGGACAGGACAGGCAGCAAGCGCCGGATGAGCACTGTCAGTCACCCGCAGCCCTTTGGGACAGAGCCGCTCACCCCGGTGGTGCCGGGGTTGAGACTGAGGGGACAAGAGGTGACAGGGGATGGCACGGAGGCAAAGGGGTTGGGAGAACTCGGGACTGCAGGTCACGGTGCTGAAGAAGCTGGCAGTGACGCACGGTGACGGAGGTCTGGCAGTGGCGGGTTGGGCCGAGGGAACGCTAATTAGCGTGCACTCGATTATTTTTTTTTCTTCCACTTGAGGATCTGAAACCACTTTTAAGCTATAATTGGAATAAAAGGGGTAGTAAAGGTCAGGTTTAAGGTAACAGTGTTGAACATGTGGCCTAAGGAAGGCAATAAACAGCGAGGTTTTCGCTTCTCCATCCGATCTTCAGTTTTCAGGTGCCCCGGGAGGTTGGGGTAGGTAAAAGAAACACCCAGGGGCTTTGAATGCATAGCAATGCCTGCACGTTGCAAAAGAGCATGATATTAATCTACTTCTGCAACAACCCCCCCAACACGGGGATTTACTGAGTACTGGCTTAATGCAACAGGACAAGGACGGCTGCAGTAATTGGGGTTTTCTTTGTTTATTCAGTTGGAGATATATATATATATATATATTTTAATAGCAGTTTACCAAAATTTAACACAACCTCAAATATGTTGGTAAATAGGCAAAAAAATAAAGCCCTGTTATTTGTGTTTAAAACAGAATTTTCTTCCTCCTTTCGGAGCGCCGCAATCCAAAGCCTTTGCACTGTGCTAATCACGCCCGCAGGCCAGGAATGCAGGGGGATAATAAGCCAAGGGCACGGCCACAGCCAAGCGAAGTGCAAAAATATACGTGTATAAAAATCACAGAGCGCTAATTGCAGATGATGCTATAAAGTTATCTGAACCGCAGAGCCAAAGGAGAGGCAGCTGTGCTCCTCTGCAGCGTGTCCACCCTCCTGCAGCCGCCGCTCCTGCCCTCACCGAGGCCAACGTGGGAATGGAGCATGGACAGCCATGCTGCACATGGCGAGTGGGATGCAGAAGGGCAGCCACCCAGATCTCTGCCAGGCTGGCAGGTAGACACTCTGAGAGGCTCCTCTGTGTCGGAGCTGCTCCATCCATGGGCTCTGAATGCCAGCGCCTCGGGCACCATGAGTGTTTTCTTCCCAGCCCTGGCACAGCCATGGCACCTGGGAAGATGTTCCCTGGCTGCCTGTGTCGTTGTAGAGCTTCCAGTGCCAGCACAGCAATAAAACAGGCTGCCATGGGAGGGATGAGCACTCCTTCAGAGAGGGAGGAGAGCTGGCACGCTGTAGGCACCCACCTGACTCTGTGCCCACCATGCTCTCCAGAGAGCCGCAATTTTGTTACAACTGAATCCCAGCAGATCATTTTCTCCCCCCCCCCACCTCCACGTTTGCCCCAGTCCTTTTCCTTGGGGACGCCCCTTGGCGGGGCACACAACATGGCCGCTGCAGTGCCAGGGTGCTCGCAGCAGTGGGGAGAGCGGGGCCAAGGAGCGAGGAAAGCGAGAAACCCAACACGCACACAGACGAGCACAGGCGTGCTCCGCCTCGGCCCACACCACCATTACCTGCCTTGGAGCGCGGCCAAGGTGCCCAGGCCGCATCCCTCTGCACTGGTGCAAAGTGCCGGCTTTCAGCAGCGCGTCTCGTCCCAAACCACAAAAGCAGAGCCGGGGCAGGGGCCGAACGGGGGCTTCTTTTTGCACAACTGCGATTGTTTTGTTGATGCGGAAAGGTAATTAAAAAAAGTTCTGATTTCAAACGTGCCACAGAATTCCCAGAGCCCGGAGGCTGCTGCTTAGAGGCAGATTAATCACACTGAATTCTCCATCTAGATATTGCATGCACTCCAAACTCCCACCGCTAATAGCTCTAATATTCTCCTCAGCGTGTGCATGCTGCTGGTGTTATGTTCCAGGAATATTAATTCCCCAACTCCAGCTCCTTTCACTTGCGCATGTACCCTAAAGGCTCGCTGCCGGGCACTGGGAGATTATGGAGGAGAGAAAACGGGGCTGGAGGAGAGCCGGGGTGCAAAGGTGCTGGCAGAGCTTCTCCAGGAAAGCCATTCATGTTCTTTGGATATGCAAGCGGCCCCAATAAAACCTACCTGAAGGCCAAGTTCTTTAAACAAAGACAGCCAACTACACAGGCACAAGATGGTTGAAATTAAAATGAGTTCCCAGCGTTGGCCTTGTCTTACCCGCTTCCTGCTACCCTGAGAATTGCCTCAAATTTCAATCCTATTAACTGTGCGCTCTGAGTTACAGGTTCTTCCCCAGTTCCCTTCACCCTCGAGCAAGGCTCCACGCATCTGGACTCCTCGGCCACCTAGCAGTCACACTGAGAATACGGCGGGTTGTGGTGCAGTCACCCAGGCAGCGTGCAGCGCTTTACAACTGCAAGCCCCTTCAGCTGTAGCAGGGATGGGCACAGAGCCTCAGGGTCCAGCTCAAGCTCTCTGTCACCGGGGATCCGGGCGCATCCTCATCCCACAGAGAAGAGGGGAAGAAGTCCAAAGGGAAATGTGTATTTTTCCTTCAGATTGAAATAACCGCTGTTCCTAGTAAGCAGTTCTATGTGTGTGTGATCTATATATACAGCCAAAAGGCCGTCTGCTAAGCTATAAAATGAATGCACACTTGAAAAGTACCATTTAAGATGTCTATAATGTAATTTTCAAAGCTGCTGAATGCCCACAGCTCCTAGTGCTGCTCAGAGAAGACTGTGAGCAGCCTCCATCCTAAAAGCCAGGTCTGTTCTGAAACCGGCCCCACTGGGACTCAGGAAGTCCAGCCCAGAAGGCCTCAGAATGGATGGCTGTGGCCACGCTGTCGTTTAGTAGGCTTACCTTCCTGACAAGAAGCTACCATGGATATAATTTTTTTTACATTGATCAAGAAGTCAAAATATGTATCTCTGTATATAATATAAATCAGAATGCCTAGGTCAGCACAGAAAATAAAAGGGCATTTGCCCTTTTTGTTGCAGGCATTTCCAACAAGCACACCAGCACACGTCTTAGCCATAGGCTCAGTGTACCACACAGCCCGCCAACTGTTCTCACAGCTCAAAACATCCTACCTGGCTTCTGGGCTAAAGCCCGTTAAGTGCACAGATGTGGGGACATAGGTGGTGGTCCACTGCACAGCCCTAACAGATCAAAGGGAAAATGCAACATTTTTATGGCTAAATACTTCACAGGTGTCTGGTGGCGGTGGCAGGGATGCAGCAGAACAGAGGCATTTTTTCTAAGGTTCCTCTTTCCTATAGACCCCGTAGGTCCACAACCACACGCGTGCCTTGAACTCTCAGCCCTGATTCCTTGAACTTGATTCCTGCTGCAGGAGAGGGAGGACAGGCTACGTAAGGCCCTTGAGGCCAGACTGTGCTGTAGTGTAAGGGGAGAGGCACTGCTTTCCCCCCCTGCAATAAACCAAGGCACCACTCTGTGCGGCTTAGGCGCAAATGTGTGATCCTCTTTCTCTCTTTGTACACAAAGAATGAAGCTGATAGCAAGGCTGACATCTAAATCCTCACTATTGGACGTCTGAGATAACCCTGGTTGTTTTTGTTTTTAAAGCTCAAACATAGGAGAAGGGAGAAAGACAGAAGGATTTCAACCCCTGCCAAACCCTGTTGTCAGCCCCCTGAGTTACAGATCTATGAACTCTTATGGGATGAGGGCTCTTTGCTTTTATCTCCCTGTGCAGCTCATGTCCTCAGCCCTCTGCAAACAGATGTTTTACCCTCCGAGGAAAGAGAGAGAGAGAGAGAGAGAGAGAGAGAGAGAGAGAGAGAGAGAGAGAGAGAAAGCACGGCCAGGAATGTTGTCTGCAGATGTCAGTCAGGACCTCAGCCTGGGTCTTACCTGCCAGTCCTGCAAAAGGAGGATACATGAATTTTCTAGTTGGCTAGTCAGTATCATCAAACAAGAAAATTGTGAGGTCTGGATTGTAATGCAGCCTCACGTTCAGTAAAAAGGCCTCGTTATGAAGGGAAGATGTGGGACCCAGGAGCCTATTCCTGGTGCCTGAAAAATTAAAATTTTGCTACAAATATCCTAAAGAAATGGTCAAAAATAGCACAGCATTTCAGACCGTTTTTGTAGAACGTGGTAATACTGGCAAGGGGGGAGTGCTTGTAGGTAGAATACTGTCGGCTTCGGGGAAAGATTTCTCTGCATTTTTAAAAACGATATGAAGGAAAATATTCTTGGGAACGAAAAGTCTAATGATTACATGTACATAGAGAGTGTCATCTCCATGTCAGCTTTCGGCAGAAATCCGCTCCCCCACGCCGACGCCCTCCCCTCCAGCCACCCACCCTGATATTCTTCTTCACCACTTCCCACCCATTAACCCAGTACCTGCAGTGCAGTGCTCAAGTGGGACTGGCGGAGCTGCTGCCGCTGTCATCTCGTCGGAGCTGGCAGTCACCTGCCAATCTCGCCCCCACTTCCTCCTCCCTCCCTCTCCCCCCACCCCTCGTCAGTGCCGCTCTCCCCGGGGATGGATCGCTCTCCCCCCCACAGCAGCCTCACAAATAACTACTGTTAACTCAATAATATCCCCCTCCAAGGTTTTTAATTACCAGCCCCGCGCGGCGCTCTAGGCTGGCGGGAATGGGATGGAGAGGGAGGCTAGCAACAGGGGGTAGGAGAGTTTGGATCGCTGTGGGCTTCACACTGGGGGAAAGGCTCCATCTCCTGCACACGGCAGCCCTGGACCGCCCGTGGGATGCCGCAGCCCCGGCAGCGGGCAGGTGCAGAGCAGGGAAGGGAAGGTGGGGGGAGGGGGGGAAATCAGGTGCATTCCCTTCTGTGCATCCTTGCAAAACACTGATATTGCTCAACATACAAAAGAGCCCAGCTTTTTGCTGTTGTTTTTGTTGTGTTGGTTTTTTTTTTCTTTTTCCTTTGCAAGAGAGCTGTCTTATTAAGCCTTTTTTTTGTGTTGTTTTTTTTTTTACCCCCTGAAAATTCATGGGCTTGTGGTCTGGGAGGATTTTTCGTAGCCTCGAATTAAATGGACATGGCTTACTGAACTTTCAAACAAGCTCTCCACCTAATATTTGTTTGTTCGCACCCATTTAAACTCCCTTGGTTTTTAGCAGGTCTGAGTAAGAGGTTATTATTTTTTTAAATAATCAGTTAATGAAGTTTTATCTGAATAGCCCTAAGCCTATTAGTGCCGGGGCTGTCCGTGGAGCCCCCTCCCCCCAAGGTTAAACAAGCCCACCATTCCTTTTGTGCTCTAAACAACACACTGGGAAGAAAAGAGGCAAAGAGGGATAAGAAAGCCCAAGCCCCGCACTCTCTCCTTTTTAAATTATAAAGAGACACTGGAAAGAGGCATAAATGCAAGGCCTTCTTTTACTTCACACACACACCCCTACACACACCCCTTGTCCTCTCCCTCCTTTGTAAGTCACCTTTACCATGAAGACACTGATGCTCTGAGTCTACACTTGCTTAAATCAAGAGAGCAAGTTCAGGTAATTGCCTCTCCACTGCAGGAGTGGGGCAGAGAACACTTCCCAGGGGTGTGTTGGGCAGAGGACAAGTTCAGGGGAAGGGGCACAGACCCGAGGGGCAGAGGCCGAATTCACTGGTGCCCACCATGCTCTGCTGGAAGGGAACCATCAACCAGCACCACACGCCGCATGCCGGCTCGGCAGCCCCTTGGCAGACACCCCTGTGCCTCGGGGGAGCCTCCACCCCCCAAAATCAACAGCAGCCTTCCCAACGCTTCATTAAACAACACAGCTTCCCACCATTGCCCCGGCAACCGACACAGGCCTCCTGTTTGCCAGCTGGGGAATTAAAGGCAGCCTGGCAGCCAGCCCCCAGCTCTGCTACCTTGGTAAGCTTGCCTTAGCTGTTGGAAAGAACCCCTGGGCAGGGCAGGGGGCTGCACGGCCTTGGTGGAGATGTGCTCGGGAGAAGTGCTTCCACAGAGAGCCAGGATGCCCTGCAGCATCCATTCTGCTGCAGCAGCCAAGGGCCGCTCCCCACCTCTGCTGAGTGCTTCACTGTGGCACCTGTGGCCTTGAGTGCACAGACACTCCCCATCCCTCTGCTTGCACTCAACACAGCCCTATGGAGGAGCCGAGTACTGCCCAAGCCCTCGTTCACACTCCAGAGTTAGATGAGCAGGGCTAGCACCGGAGGGAGTGAGGGGAACAAACCCTACTCTCACCTACTCCAGTGGCCCTGTATTACAGAAAATATACCCTGCAGAGCAAAAAGCAGAGCAAAACTTGCCAGACTATCTGCTACCTTCAGCACTTATCCCACGGCACAGCTCTGCAACACGCCAACTGCTTCCAGCAGCTTCTTCACATTACCACCATGAGCTACGAACACCACAGAGGAGGTCTGCCAAACTGGGGAGGGGAGGAAAACACCTCGCTCCACAGCAGCAGCAAATAAAGAAGCGCTATTCACAAACTCGGGAATCCAAATCTGTTTTGTCCTGTTTTCCATGACTACTGACTGCGAGTAGAGGTCTCACGGGGAGAAGCATTAAGTATTTATTCCAGCTCTTGGTTTTGTCAGATTCTGCTGCCACTAACATGTTTCAATCCTGCTTGGAAAATGACATGGCTTTTTTTTTCAATCTAGGGATCCCAAAACAGCACTGCACGGGTACCTCTACCCTCCTCTGCAGCACGCAGCCCTGCAGCGCGCTGCATTTCCCAACAGCGATGAACTCTGCCCAACGAAATCTGCTCCATTCCAGAGCCTGAACAATCTGTATGCCCTCCTTCTCCCTTCTTTGTGAAATATTACTTAGCTACATATTAAATAGCAGAAGAAAAAAGAGGCAGAAATCAGGGCCTTCCAGATTCTGACCGCTACTTTAAATTGCGCAAGGAAGTGGCACATGGAAAATATGGAGTTGCTTATGAGCATTAAATAACTTGCTAGCAATCTTTTGGGAACATAAAGGCAACATCTCCATGCAACCCTACCAAAATTATCTGAGATATCCCATGTCAGTTTCAGGAGACAGCACTGAATTAAGGGTTTCTGCAGAAATCTAGAGCAGAGGTAAATAAGGGGCAGGAAAGAATAATCACAGAACGGCTTAGGTAGAAAGGGATCCCCAAAGCCCACCCAGTTCCAATCCACTGCCATAGGCAGGGCTGCCACCCACCAGCTCAGGCAGTCCAGGGTCCTGTCCAGCCTGGCCTGGAACCTCCAGGGATGGAGCAGCACAGCGTCTCTGGGCAAATAACCAAACATTCCAGTAAAAACCTCCCCAGAAGAACCAACTGAAACCATCCAAAGGATGTGCTTGAGATGAAGGGAAAACAGTAGGAACACACATCATCCACTGTAAACAACAGTGATGGTGGAAAGAATGCTGCCTTATCTCTGGTGGGGATGCAGAGAGAAGGGGAAGCTTTCAGTGATTTGCAGGAGGAGTTGAGAGGGGAAGCTGAGATGTATATGCAGACCATGCAGGTAACAGCTAGACTGGGAGACGTGGTTAGCAGGCCTCCCAGCACCTCTGGTTTAATCATGCATTTCCTACTTGGGAAGTTTCTGATATCCCCATCTTCTGGTTCTTTGTTCATGCAGGACTCTGACCTCTCTAAAAATACTGGCAAGGGCCAAAAAGCCCCACGTTTCTGGTTCTTGACTTTCACTTCCAGGCTATAAGAAGTTGAATTCTGGAGGCTCAACACCAAACCAACACCCACTCCGGAACAGAAACCAATCTGTGCGTAAATATCAGGTTTTCCACAGGTAGTGCTGGGCTGCAGAGGGAGAGGGGGCTGACAAGTCCTGAAGCTCAGGGACACGTGCCCAACCCAGACTGCCCTCATCACCTCATCCCCACCTCTCGGACCTCGAACCGCTTGCTGCATGCTGCTGCCAAACCCACTTTTTCTTTTTCCCCCACACTCTTTGCTAATTAAATCTCCAGCCCGTCTGCCTCTCCTCCCACCCGGCCCAGCTCACCTCCCCGCTTTCACATTGTTTTCATTCTTCCCCGCACCCGAGAGATTGGAGTTTCTGGATCCCCAAAGGCCGGGGCAAACAAGGAGCCGAGCCACGGCCTGCCCTCCTCCCGGGCCAGATTTGGGAGCAGCAGGGATTGCTGCCGGCAAGCCAGCGGCACGCAGGGGCAGAGGCTGCGTTGGCCTCAGCGTGCGCCCTGCGCTCATCTTCCCCGCTGCTGCCATCCATGATTAATCATCCCTGAGACACGCCTGCCGCTCGCCCCAGCTCCCGAACAACCAAAGCGTGCCACGAGAGCAGAGGATCCTCCTCGGGTGCCCGGCCCCGGCCTAGCTCGTGTCTCCTGGCAGGGACCCTCGGCGCTCTGCACGCTGGCCCCTCGCCTGGCGGCCTGGCAATTAATCTCTACCCTCCCCCCATGTTCAAGCTGGCCCCGCCGCCCCCTCCCCCAGCCCCCGTCCATCTGTGTCTAATTGCGTTTCATCTGCAGCCGTTCTCTGGAAGACTCACCGGGAAGGTGTCCAGAAGACGCGCACAAGCCCGAGCACGCGCTCAGAATGGGACGTGGGGATGGCGGCAGCCCCGAGCCAGGTCCCCCCAGCCCACCCACACCTCCCCGGGCAGGGGACAGGGACCACGGGTGACAAATGCCCATAGAAAGCAACTCAGGCAGCACAGGAGATAGTAACTTGCCCCCGGGCTTTCCGCTCACAACTTCCCCGCACAAACAACGCAGTGTTAGTGGCATGCATGGTTTCCTCCTGCAGAGCCCAGCTCTGAGCTAGGGCTGTTTGGGGTTTTAGAGCTCGAGTGGGACACGTGCAAGCCCAAGGGCTGAGGCTATGGTTTCCCTTACAGCAGGCTGGAACCAGGTGGTTTCACACCTTACTGCTGACTAACACAAAGGTATGGGCTGATGTGTGGCCGGGAAGGCCGGCCTGGCACTCAGCAAGGGAAATGTTCTCTGCAGTCAATCCTCCAGCTGCAAGAGGTCAGGGACTGAGCCACTAACCCATATAACACCATCTTAAGCCTTGTCTAAGTGCTGCCGAAACTTCACATGCACAAATTCACGGCTCCAGTGTGGGTGACAACGTTTACTGAGGCAGGACAGCAATGTGGACCCAGACAAATCTTTCAGAGTTGCTTCAATCCACTCTGCCAGTCAGTAACATGCTTACAAGCAGGAGCTCTCAAGCTTTCCCTTTCACTTGCCTTCCACTTACAGTGGCTGCCCATCACAGCCAGCCCAAGCTATGCAAACACAGGAGTAAGCAGTTGAGGTACCATGACTAACGAGTTGCCATTTGTCAGCTGAGTCACAGCAGCACTAAACTAACCAACCTTCTGATGGTTTAAGCCAATGTTTTACTTCTTACTGCAATGAAGAAGGATGGCAAATGGAGTCAATTACTATAGCCCAGATGACGACTTATAATCCCATCATGGTAAATCAACTCACTGGCAATCATCCGTTCATACATTTTGCTCTGCCAGTATCAGATTTACTCAAACATTTTGGTCCCACCAAATGCCGTAAGCTAAATGCACGTCTGCAGTACAACCGTAATGCTGTTTGTGGCGGAGCTGCAGAAAGCTACCATCCTATTTTTATTCTTTTAAGCCCCTCCTCAAAACACTTATTTTAATGAAAAGTGCCGCATTTGAAGATGTCCATTTACAGAAGCAGATGTGTCACAAACATATACAGAGATATTTAAGAAAGCACAGAAATCATTCTTCTTTCTCTTTTGCCTTTACTGGATATTAGACGCTGATCTGAGAGCCCAGAGGTCTGGCTCTGACCCCCAATTACAATATAGACCTGCCCCACCTTGAACCACACAGCACAGCTGTTCATGAAGCTCCATAAAACAAGGGCACAACTGGTTCTGACACAAAGCGAGCAAGAATACATGCATTAATGCTCTGAAAAAGCTCTGTATGCGAGACAATGGTTGTATAAATAACTAAATATAAATATACACAAGAGATTTACCACTGCCCCAGAGCTCTGACCTTGTGTGGTAGCCTACAGACAAGGGTACTTTCCCGATGCTCAATACCTATGAGAGAACAGGCAGCACTCCATCTGCAGTTGAATTACATCTGCTTTCAGAGCTAGCTCTGAGCCAGCACATGCTGGGAGTAAACAAAATTCGTCAGGAGACAGCAGTTTGTGACAAACAAGAGCAACACATGGACTAAGGACCATTGAACAAGTCCCCATGCACATCAACATCACGGCAACTACCACCATCCTTACAGAGGGAAGGCCACAGAAACTCACCTCTCCTCCCACTGTTAGCAGCTCTCTGCTCCATGTCAACGTGCATCCTCCACACTGGCAGAGGAAGTTTCTACTGGCATTGCCTAAACTGTATCGTCACAGTGCAAGGACTGTCAACCCCGTATCTTTCATCAGTACAGAGTTCTCCTTATCAGAGAACGAGAGCACAAAAGGGAGGGAGAAGCGCGTACACACAAGCAGTGTTTCTCTGATACTCAGCATAAAAATCTAATCAAAATTGTACCAGAATGGCGATGTGAAAAGCACCCTGCCAAGTCAGTAATAAATATAAAATTCATCTCTTACATTTCCACAATATATCACCTCTCATCCTGCAGTACTTTATGCATTGTTAGGACTCAGATGAATCCCCAAATCAGAACAGATTTGCAGTGGAATCTAACATTTTTGTTGGCTTCACATTCATTCAAATTACATCCTTAAGCAAGAGTAGGATAACAGACACTTAAAATGGCCCCTTGAACGCGGCAGCAGCCATTTTAAATAGGGCCTAACTCCATCCAGCCACCTTATTCGTTCCCTGTAGCTTGTCCCACCTCTGTCCCCCTCAATTCCTGAGCCCTGCTCCCCCTGCTACCTGTCCTGCAGCAAAGAAAAAGCCACATGGTGTATTTAGGGTGCACAAAAGAGCTGCGTGTCCCAGTAGACTCTATTGATGATATCCCAACGCTAATAGTAAGCCACCTACCTCCAGAAGTCACAGCCACCATGATTTCACAAGACAATAAAACCCTCTTTCCTCAGCTTTCACCGTTCCCAGTTTATGCCCTGCACAGGTGTTATACACAGCATCCATGGGCACCAAGAGCTGCACACTGTGCAGCTAACAGTAGTAACAGCTTCTACTTTAGAATCTAAAGACCATGTGGAATGTGAGAAAGGTGGAGGGGGAATGGAGTAAAAAGTGATCTCAGCTTGCTTTCCATTAGTCATAGCCTACCTCCCTGTGGCCTGTTACCCAAACACTCATCACCAAATCCTTCCTGACGGATGCACTTGCCGCTGATTCTGATGGGAACTATCAGCCATGCCACATTTTCTAGTTCTATCAATATGATTATATTACAAAACTGTGTCCCTTTCTGGCCCAAAGATTTCACATTCTGAAAGACAGGTGTACAAAAGGTGGGAGGCGTCAGAAAACCCCAAGGAATTGTGCAAGTGTTAATAGCAGTGGGTACCTTAAGACAGAAGCGCTGAGTTTAGCTCTTCACGCATCACGCCGTATCTGAGCACAGCAGGTCTAAATAGGGAAAGCATCTTCTCAAAGCTCAGCTAGCGCCAAGGTATCCAAACAAAGACCAGGTTTTCATGACTGCTCAGCAACCACAAGCAGTAGGTGTTCAGTTCTTGGAAATTCTGACACCGCATCTAATGAGCCACAGATGATCTCAAACTCCTGCGCCATATGAGTAGTGGTAGCATAGCTAACTAGGGCTGGCAGCACCGAGACAAGTACTGCAAGGTTTCCTTTTTGTCAGTGAGGTTTCTGAGACTGTTGTACTTTCCATACTTACACCTACTTGCTTCTTGGTGGCACTGCCAGCTGACCAAGTATTTGGGAAAGAAAAACTGCAGTGGAAGTCGTAACAATTAGAATTATTTTAAGTAGTCCACCCAAAGGAGGAAGAAGGAGCTACCAATACTTGGAGATGCTTCTTAAAAGTGGTGCGTGATAGAGGCAGGAGCCTTCTGTAGTTCTGTTTACATTTATCTGCATCTACACTGACGAAATCAGGACAGTTATTTCACCTCTAGCAGCAGAAACACAGCCACAGCACCATCAGAATCACCTCTTGATAAAAAAAACCAAAAACAACATAATGTCATTTAGCTTCACCGTGCGACGATAAACTGTGCATCGTTTGTCTTTCTCTTCGCAGTATAGATAAGGCCGTGGAATAGCATCACCTCAACTGTGGTTCACAGGTCACTGCTGGTCTGTGAAGCATGATAGGTGGTCCATGCCGCACACTATATGCAACCACTGCTTAGCAAGCCACAGCACTTAATAAAACTCCCCGTCTATTGCCCAGTGTCATTTTTCTCATTATAAACACTGTCTGTTTTTATGTCCATTCGCCAGAAGAGCACTTACATCTAAATGTAAAATATCAGCCAAAGTCCATCTACTTTTGATGGTGGAGAAGCGACAAAAGGAGACCCTTCCTGAGCGAGCCAGCTACAACACTGCGACTGAGACATCAGCGTCTCCTCCTCACGGTCAGTGCAGCGATGCCATGCTGGTGGAGGAGATGCACTGGTGGGGAAGCTCTTGGACAGGACTTTTGCAACAAAGGCACCTCTATATGCACGTGGGCACTGCTGCAAGGAAACAGCTGCACTGGCTGCACGTGCTTGCAGTACTGGCAGTGTCTGGAGCTGACATGCCTCAAATTGTTTTGGTTGCAACCATATCTGAAAGCTGGTATTTTATTTTGGGCTGAACCCAAATCAAAAAGCTCACGATAAAACAGAAAGCTGCAGAAAGTGGAAGCAAGAAAGGAAAAATACAGACTTGTTACTGCATGGTACAATAAGGGAAAAAGAAGACAAATCATCTTAACAGGGAGGCATATGGTCTTGTCTTCTCAGGAAAATAATGGAAACGCAATCATTCGGGACAGTCACAACTAAATTGGACGCAAACACCGGAAAACATGAGGAAGGAAGTATCACATACACTGCTTTCTGATCACGCGTACAGCTAGGTAATCAGATCAGTGAGGGGTATTTTTGTTTGTTTGGTTTGTTGCTGGCAAAAAGACATTCAATTCCTCAGCTGAAAGGAGACTTATTCTTTGTGTCTACCTTGCCACTGCCTGCCCGGGTTCCAGTGCAGGATGGTCCCTGACACACAGGAATGTGACAAATGCATATGTGCAGGTCGGCACAGAGAGGTGTCAGGCAACAAAATGCCTCCGCTGCTGAGTCCTTGAGGACAGTCAAGAGATTGTGTTGAAACAGAAGGCTTGTTTGTTTTGCTTAAAATGTATTTACTTCAACAAGTAATTAATATTTGGAGTAGAGAAGGCCTTTGTTAGAGATTCACCATGTTCACCCCTTCAATTAAGGTTTTAAATGCTCACATTCATAGATCCATTCACACCTCCCACTTGTCCTTCAGCAACGCCAGCAAAGACCAGAGTTTACATTCCTGGCACCTCAAAGATAAAAAAGAAAAAACACCAAATCCTCCACAGAACGAAACACCACAAAAAAAAAAAAAAAAAAAAAAAAAAAAAAAAAAAAAAAAACATACCAACCAAATTAAAAAACAAACAAACACAACAAACCACCCCAAACCTACCAGGTCTTTTATCCATCACCAGCGAGAAGAAATGGTGTCCAAGATGAGCTGCGTGGGCACCTTTCCCCACTCGTGTGACATGAACCAAAGAGTCACTTGGGTGACCCGGGGCACCCCCAGAAGAGAGCTGAGGGCCTGAGGCACAGGGCTCAGCGTGGGGCCCACTGGGCAGCCACCTTCCTCAGCACCATGCACAGGTGCCCATGGATCCCTCCATGGATGCGCAGCAAACTCAGTGCACTTCAGCACCAGAGCCCAGTACCCCTGGTCGCTAGGGTGTTGGTATATGTTAATTGCAATGTCAGGATATCAGCACACACTGCTCACAGGAGCAATGTTTGGACCCAGCGCCTTCGTGTATTTAGGGGAGAACGGCTGGATCTGCCTCTACCTGTGCCGTGCTGATGTCACTGGCTGCTATTTCCAGCCCGGTTGCCATGGAAACAACCAGGCCTCAGCACCAGTTAGCAGTTCAATATATAATTTACTTATTCTTTTTCACCTAAGTGATTAGGACTCAAAATACAGAAGCATCTCACATAGATAAAATCTTCTGATCGTTTCACAGGAATTTCTTGAAGACAAAAAAACAGCCTGAAACACCATGCTGTGCTTTCTCTGGGGACCGAAGAGACAAATAAAAGCCTACAAGAAGAAAAACCCAACCCTCTCCCCTCCGTCCCCTGCCCTTCCAAGTTCCAAAGGAGACGGATGTTAACGTAAGGCACCTGCCTCATCCTGCACAGCCACAAACCCCTGCAGATGGATGGCAGCGTGACCCCAAAAAGACCCTTTTTGGCTTCTGCAGATGACCGCCATACATAAAGCAAAAACTCTTTCTCTCATTAATCTCAGAGGAAGCGGCTACTCACAGTCACGCTGCTCGCTACAGCCCTTTGGGAAGGCAACCGCTCCACCTCCGCCTGCTGCAACACGCTGTGCCAGCAACTGCCTCTATCTTTCACTGCTTTTTTTAACCAGGTGAGGTGATGTCTTTGGTTCTCCACTGCCCAACTGGTCGCCACAGGAGCTGGCGTTGAGACCCGCAGGTCCTGCTTTGAAGCGGTCATCCAGCGAGAGGCAACGTGAATACTTCCATGGGGAAAATTCCCAAGTGACTCCTCTATGGTCAGGTAGCTTTAAAGTAATTCAGGACCTTTAAAGGCCCTAACTTTTCATATTTGTTTTCATTATTTTCAGAATGGGAAGTTTTAAGCATTAATTCTGAAAAACAACAGCTCTGTGACTAAGCTGTGTGGTCTGGACGAACAATAGAACAAGAAACCCTCCCCAGAGTTCCCAACCAAGGCTGGCCACCCCCTTCTCACTTCCCAAAACAAAACAAGTCATCACAAACCATCCATATGCCTTCTCCTGGACCTTATTCCTCCCTTGCACAGCTGGGCATAGGGAAAGAATGACAACCACCAATGAAAGCCAAACAGACAGAAGCAAAGAGGTATCTCAAGCAAGGCTTGAATTTGGGCGTGCTGCCTGCAGAGCAAAAGAAAACAAAAATGCACAAATGTCTAGATATGCTGGAGAAAGAAGGGCGCTATCAGGCATCTGGGCTAGTATGACCTTAAGGGCAAGTTTCAGAGGTCTCCCTACACAAAATCATTAACGAGCTCATTGGGGATGGTCAAACGCTTTAAATAAGAATGAAACAAAACATCATCGTGCCCAAAGTTTAGAAGCACAGGGTAATGCCTCAAAAGCAACAATTAAATAGATGTAATCTATAAGCCTGACTGACCTGAACAAACCTTTGCCCTAATTTTCTCCATTTTGTTCCACCTAGCTCCTTGACTCATCCTCCCTTTCTCCAAGCCGCTGCTTTTGTTTTTGCTCCGTGTTGTTTTCCTCTTTGCTCTTCAGCATCTCCTCCCTCACTCCCTTTTAATACACTCCCCATCACATCACTACTGGCACCACTCGGTCTGAGCTTCCTCTTTGCTCTTTACCATCACTTGTGCCCTTCCGTCCCTTCATGCCCTCGCTCTGATGGTTGGGTCACAGTGCATTTCTCTAATATTAGCATCTGGCACACGGTCAACCAGTATCAATTGAATTAAACAGCCACAACACCTTTGAGAGTTTACCGGGAGCTCCCCTGATTCAAGCTAGAGGATGATAAATTCAAGTGATTTGGCAAAGACCACATGGGCAGTCAGGAGCAGTGCCAGAATAGAAGGCCGTGTCCAGAATTGCTCAGATCTATCTTTGGGTCATTTCATGGTCGAGAACCAGATCACATAATCGACAAACCAAAACAGATTTATGCCGACTCCAAACCAGAAACAGCCACTGCAAATATAATGTCTGTTGGCTGCAGATTGAGAAGCGTGATTAAAAACTTGATTAAATTGTTCTATTCTGGGGAAGGAAAAAAAAATAAAAAAATAAAAAAGAATCTCTTTAAAACCCCTTTGCTAACACCTCATCTCACACGGGGAGAAACACACTAAAGAAACATGTTAGAGACACTTCAGCTATGGGAAAATGACGGGTGCTCTGGATAGAGCTGACAGCTGACTTGAGAGTCATCACAGGGGCTAACATCTTCCTTCTCCACACAGCCTACAGTGGTCTGGCACATCTCAAAACTTGGAAGAAAAAAAAGCTGCTGATTTCATAAGGAAGTAGCCTCCGAGGCTGTTTGGAGGATGAAGTCAACTACATATGGTTCTATTTATTTGTTTATTTTGGGGTGGGGAGAAGGAGTCAGTGGCAAATTCTCAGTCCTAACAACCAACTCACAATAAAAGCTTATGAAGTCAAGGGTTCCTTAAGGAGAAAAAAAGAAACACTCTTCTAATTTGTATTTATTAAATACACGCCAACATATTTGCAGGATCCCAAAACTCAGGCATCTGGCTCTAATGATTAAAGAGCGCTCCTCCTGGAGGCCACCACTTGAACCTAGCCCAGATAAGCTGTAATCCAAACCTGCCTCTGGACAGCAGATTCATATGGCTCACACAGAAAAAGCCCTCTGTGTTCGGAGGTGATGCAAAACAGGTACAGTAGGCAGGTCATGTCCGAGTACACCGCTAGACCTCTACACCACAAACCAAACACAGCTGCGTTTGAACGCGGGAGCAAAGTTTTCTGCATTTTCTTTCAGTTAAAAAAATAAAAATCCCCTCGGGAAACTGTACAAAAATATCCCTTCTCTGCGCTTTATGAATGAGAATTCACATGCAGAAAGGCAGGAAATGAGGTAAGGTTGCTTTTTCCCTCCTTGTCTGTATTGTGACCGCAGTGCACACATGCATTTATAAGCTGAAGAATATAACTGCATACACTTATAGATCTGCATTTCATCCAAGCGCTGCTCACTTGGGAAAACTTTGAAATTCAAGAATTCTGTGACTCCGATACCACAACCGTTACCAGTTGGGAGCTAACATACATTTCTTTTTTTGTTCATCCTGAAGCTTTGAATTATAATTTGCTCATTAGCCTAATAAATATCTCATCGTTGTGTGGCCCATAACAGCAGAAACAGCAGTTGTTATAGCAGCTCCCTGCTGCACCAGAGGAAGCTCTTCTGACCTCAGAATCCCAGAGCACCTTAAGCAAACACAGATCCAGTAGAGCCATGGTCCTCCTGGAGCTAACCCGGACACATGCAAAGCAAGAGGGGCCAGTTCTCCTTCCTCCAGAGCACACACAGACGCTTCTCCAGCCACAGGAGACATATCCCATCCCCAGAGACTTTTTCCATCTGCTCTCTGTAAAGAACAAATTAACAATCTATGGCACAGGGGCAACACGTGCCGTAGAAAAGTTTCCCTTGCTTGAGAGCTGTGGCCGTGCTGAGCATTTTGGTTCTGATCAACATGATATCCTGCCATTCCACTTCTCCCAGGTTGCCTCTGTATCTGTCCTCCATCTGCATGAGACTCACACTTACACTTGAACCAGGGCCTGGCAAGAATTTCCTCTTAGAATGGAAGGGTAAGAAAACCAAGAGGTATTTAACAGTTAACAGATATTTTAAAAAGAAACAAAACAAAACAAACAAACAAAAAACCCCAAAAAACAACAACCAAACCAAACAAAAAAAAACCCTACTACTCTTTGATGCATATAAAAACGACCCCAGAATAGTGGGTCTGGTTTTGTTTGGGTTTTTATTTCTTTAAGTTGAAATTGTGATTCTGATTCTGTTGAGACCTCCCCTGGCCCACTCCCAAAACTTATGCGTGATGAGAAGAGCAATGACTCTCCCAAATGTACTAAACAGGGCAATTTTGGGACCTCCTCCAAGATCTCTCTCCATCTGCCCACCTCCTGCCCAGCAATTCGTTCTGTCCCACAAATCTCTGGCTTCACTGTGTTCTGCAGCCCTACTATGAGCTCTCACCTCTGCCCCACGTTACTGCCGTCACCTCCCATCTCAGATCATCACCTTTGCTCCCACTGGAGCACTGCCTCCTTTCTCAGATTTGCATTGGGGAAATTCTCCAGTTTTCTCTTCCCGAAGCAAGGTATTTCCCCAAGGCTCAAAGGGGCAGAGCTCACTGCTCGCAGAGCAGTCCTACATGACACACCTTCATCTTTTGCTGTACCAGGAGGCATTGTTTCCAAGAGCAGAGGCAGCGAGCCCTGCCTCCTTTCCACACCAGCTCAGACTAGCTCTGCTGCCCCTGGTAGCTCACTTGTCCCATTTCTCTTTGGGGCTACTTTTTAAGTAAGGCTGAACCTTCTAGTATTGTTATCAGACCTAATTCACCCCTGCTGAGATCCTCTATAAGAAATGTAAAGGATTAGCACTGATCTCAGCTCCTGTATTGCCGACTGTCCCCATACACACATCAAGTGTAAGGACTGATGTTGTGAGCACCCCCAGGAGGAAACAGCAAGACCTTTCTGCCTGCAGCAGGTGAGAGACAAGACTTCCACTTTCCCAAGAACCAGGCTTTTTCCCTCAGTGTCTTGATTTACAGCACAATCAATAGGTTCCTGCCCACTGCTGCCATCCCCTCTCGTTTCAGAATTAATGGGCGGCTATGACCCAGAGCTGCTCTGGGCTGAGAGATGCCACCGAGGCAAGCACAGGGCTGTGCCCAGATTCCATTTCTGACAGCTGCCAGAGCAGGTAAGCCCTGGATCCTCTCTGCCTGCAGCCGTGATGTGTGTCCCAGCACTGAGGGTACAACCTCACACCATCCTGCAGCTTAGTGCATCCTCCCAGGAAAGGATCGCCACCTAGTCTTGTCCTGTCACCCTGCAGTGCCTTCCAAAGGCATTTTCAAGGAAAATCTGAACACGCACAGGCTTCCAAAGTTAAGCAGATGTAAGAATGTCTTCATTATGCTGCAGGAGATCACAGGTATTTTCAAAGCTTCCAGGAAACAAAAGCCCAAACAAAACAACACAAAGCTTTCCTCCCCCTTCTGGGTGAGGAAGAGCCCTGAGGCACAGCCGGGTTCGCTGGCTGCTGGTGACAAAGCCAGGCACTGCGGCTCCACTTCCACTTCTCTGCACAGTCCCCAGCAGGAGCTGCTTCATGGAGGGCAGCACTGCAAACTCTTAAGCCCCCACCTCGGGTTGGGGGCCTGGCTGCAGACCACAGGGTGAGCTCAGGTCAGCAGGCAGCTGGACAGCGGCATTCCTTCCCCTGTGAAATGTCACCAGCGTAGTGCTTCAGACAAGCACTTAGTGCTGTTTAACACTTTCCAGCAAAATAGAAAAAAATATTGATCAGTATTCCCAACTGGCTCGAGTGCTCATATTTTCAAGGGAAGGACAAGGGGAATGCTAAGAGGAACGAGAGAGGGAAAAGCTGTGTTTTCAAATGAAATGAGAAACACGAGGGAGAACCAGCACAATGGGTCAGGACACATGGCTGGGCAAAAGCCTCTTGTAGCTCAGGATGGACACTGCAAAAAGCCGGAGAAGAAGGCTGCTCAAATGGAGTGCATGGCAGGGGAATAAAGAGAAGGGAAAACGAAGAGCAGCTCAAACAGTGCGAGCAGCTGTGATGCTGCGACTACTGCCAGCGGACAGCAAACCATTAAACATGTTGGCTGGATGCAAGGAGAAGCGTGAGCAGAGGGGTCCCCCATTTCCATCTGCAGTTCTGGCAGCAGGCTCCCCGGACACTGGGAACAGAGGCCAAAGCCAGTTCATTGACTGCAGCCACCCATCAGACCACCTGAGATGAGGCCTGGCAAAACCACAGCCTCCACATCCACCAGGCAGATGTACATGCACTGATACAGTTCCCTCAAAACAGTCCCCTTCATCCAGAAAAAAATCCAGCCAGCATCTCAGTTCTACGGGACTTTTCTAAGGACAGTGAAAACATCACAGAGGAACCAGGCAGGGGATCAGTTATGAGCTCGCACAGACCCTCACGTGTCAAAGCATAAGTGGGTCAGCTGACAGACGTGAAGCAGAAACTTCTCTCTCAGGACTGGTGCTCTGAACGACCCACAGTGGAGATGTCCTCCACTTCCCAGCTCTGCTATGGCAGCCAGCTCCCACGCCCAAGGCAGCACGCCAGGCTGAGCAGATCCCAGCAGCGTGGCAGTTCCTCTGCTTACTTCTGCTACCGCACTTCATCAGGTCCACAGTGATACCCATGGAACCCATCACAGGAAAGTTCTGGGTGATGAGCTACCCTGTTAAAACAGATGTTTTGCTACCGGCAAGAAACCCCGAATAGCTCCTTTGAACATGAGACTGCATTGCTAACCTGTCTTTTTTAACTCCAGCCATAGAGGAGAGTATTGGATTAGGCCTGCAGGCAGAAAAGGTAAGACACTCTGCTAATTGCTCACCTGTTTTTGACAGCTAATGTAAGTCATAAATCTCTGCCAGCTCTTTTGCATTGGTCATCTGCCTGTAATTAGTCAACATCAAGGGGCCACAGACACAGATTTTGCTCTTGAGAGAGCAGAGTTACCATCAGCATGCCCAGGTTCCTAGATGGCAAAACAAACCCATGTCTCTACAGCCCAGGACACAACTTGCATTACAGGATCTGACAAGCTTTCTATGCTTGTCTTCAAACATCAGGCAGGCTGGAGAGGACCTATAGGGTACAGCATTCAGCTACAGTGGCATCTAGCTTTTTGAAAGGAGAACCACTAGCACCCCATCGCTAACACAGCAGCCACACACAAAGCAGGACCACCTAGTCCTCCCAGCAAGATGCCACAGCAAGAGGCTTGGCAGAACTGCTGACACTGGTGTGACTCACACAGCAAGCATCTCCCTCTGTCTTGCCCACCATTCATGTTTGTCCTAAGCAACCAAGATAATCACAGAAAAATCCCATTCTGTGGGATATGACGTTGCACATAAGTGCAACTCAGACCAGAAAACTCCTATGAGAAATAGGAATAACCTGCAAACACCAGGAGGGCCAATGCTCCTTCTGAGCAAGGCTGATAGCTCACATATTTCAGGCAGAAATATGGTTACAGCACAAACTTGGGGGAGGGTATGACAAAGAAGGCTACATCTAAAACACTGCTCTCCTAGGAAAACAAGGCAGGCACCAGAAAGAGCCACAGAATCATTAAGGCTGGAAAGACCACTAAGACCAGTTAGTCCAACCAGCAACCCATCACTCATGACCCCTGAACCATGTCCTTCAGTGCCACAAAGACACCTCTGCTGTGCAACACCCAGCACAGCCCATCTTCAGCTGAAGTGCCCTCCTGCAGGGTCCAATCAGCAAAAGCACACATGCCACCGGCAAGGGACCAGTCAGATGGGTATAGCTGATGACACAGGGGGCTTCTTCGAGGTCTGCGTGACCTCCCCTCCCTCAAGGCAAGAACTGAAGTGACCACTTACAAGAGCTGATGGTAAAAAGGGAGGAGGCTGGGGCAGGAGGGAGAGCAGAATGTATTTAACGGTTTGTAAGCAGAACGAGAATAAAAGGATAGCTTCAGATTAGCAACCCACTCTGCCTGAATATGTACAGACATGGAACAGTGCTGCTTTTTCACTAGAAACCAGTAAATGAGGAAGAATGCAGGATGGTGCTGTGTTTCTACATTAGGATTTTTAAGTACACTGCAGGATTTCTGTCTCAGAGTACTCATTGAGTTACATCAGACCGTAATGGCCTGTTGATTTTGAGAGATTACGGCAGCGCTGTTGATGCAGAGAGAGAGGAGATGGAAGGGAGGAGAAGATGTGATGCATCAGCCAGTGTGCGCACACATCTCACATGATTACCCACGCTCCTGAGCCAGGGACACACCACGGCTGCACAGCGGGACCAGGACGGGAAAAGACCTCGTGCAGGACTCCGCGAACGTGATGGTTTTGGTCTATCCCAGTCTCATTCCCTGGGGCAGCAGAAGCCACAAACAGCATTCTGCAGGGCAGCCCCGGGCTGGTGTCCCACAGTGAGGTGGAGGTGGTGAGTGCCCTATGTCAACGAGAGCCGTGCACTCTCGAGATGGGATTCAGCCTCCCTCTGCCAGGCTGACAACTTTTTTCTGCTGCATTTCTCTCTCCCTTGTCTATTTCACAGAGAGATGGTATCCTTTCCTTCTCCTTTCTTTGCTCCCGGGCACAAGCAATCAAGAACAAAGGATGAAAGAAAAATGCAGTGGGGGGGAGTGAGGCGGGGGAGGGACATTTGAGAGTTAGGAAGCAATCTTCAGCAGAGAGAAGAGAATTAAAAAAAAAAATAAAAAAAAAAGAGGAGGAAGAAAGGAGATGCAGAGGCTTGGAAAAAAACACAATATGCAAATGAGGTAGAACAAAAATCAGAGCTGAAAAAAATATACATCAAATCCCACCAAAGGAGCCCACCCGTCTGCAAGCTCCCTATCTGGCACAGGTGGGGAGGATGGAAGCGAGGGGCTCCCCCTGGCAACCCACGCACATCAGTGGGCAGCCTGCCCTCCAGGCAGAGGGAAGAGGAAGGGAAGTGGCTCTGGAGCCATGGAAATCCCTGTTTTCTCTCTGAGGTAGGGAGCTGTGGGGCAAACAGAAGCAGCCAGGTGCTTCTAACATGATGTTTGTCAAACAATCTGATTTCAAGCTTCACTGGAGTAGTCCCTCAGCAGCTGCCTTAATCCAGCGCAGCCCTTCTCCCCAGCAGGCTGCCTGCCTTCCCCTCAGCACTCCACGCTTCCACCAGGACGGTCCCCTTTGGGAGCAGGGCCCAGCCCTGGACAGCAGCCCCCAGGCCCACATCATGAGCTAAGCAGGACCTGCTGGAGCCAGAGGCTTCCAAAGAACACCCAGCTGCCAGAGGTTTGCTGCTGCAGGTGACAGCATTGCCTCTGGTGCAGATCCAGGATGGGGTGTCAGTGGAGGTGGCTGCTTCCCTGCACACTGAAGAGGGAATAGCTCATATGTCGCCTTGTTCATTAGTGACAGCAGAGCTGGTGCTGTGCTGTGACACCATAGCACAGTTACCCTTGTACTTATTACCACCTATTTCTTCTCCTTCCAAGGTAATGAGAAAATATTGCTGCATGCACCTCAGCCAGGAACGGTGTCAGGTGTGAACGGGAACCATGACGCAGGGGATTCCTAGCTGTCAGACCAGCCCCGGGGCCAGCTCACCTGAAATGCCACTTCTCACTATCAGCAGTGCCCTCCTTTCCTGCAGCCTTCACTTTGTCCTGCCACACTTCATAGAATCACAGAATTGTAGAATTACAGAATCATAGAATGGTTGGGTTGGAAGAGACCTTAAAGCCCACCCAGTCCCACCCGATGCTGTGGGCAGGGCTGCCATCCACCAGCTCAGCTGCCCAGGGCCCCATCCAACCTGGCCTTTAACCCTCAGGGATGGGGCACCCACAGCTGCTCTGGGCAGTCTGTGTCACTGCTTCATTGCACTCTGAGTAAAGAATTTCTCCGTAACATCTAACCTAAATCTCCCCTCTTTTAGTTTAAAGCCATTCCCTCCTGTCCTACCACTCTTAGACCGTGTAAAAGTTGCTCCCTCCTCTGCTTACAAGGCCATAAGGAGGTCTCCCTGCAGCCTTCTCTTCTTCAGGCTGAACAAGCCCAGCTCCCTCAGCCTGTCCTAAGGAAGGTGCTCCAGCCCTCTGAGCATCTTTGCAGCCTCCACTGGACCCACTCCAACATCTTTACGTCTTTCTTGTGCTGGGGGCCCAGACCAGGATGCCATGCTCCAGATGGGGCCTCAGGAGGGCAGAGCAGATACAGACAATCACAGCTTCCAATCCAAGTGTTATTTCTTGTCCAGTTCCGCCTGTAAGCTCCTGGCGTTAGGGATCTAATAGCTATGGGTTGCTTTTCACAAAAGAAAATCTTAAAAAAATATATATATTCTATCACGTCAGAAAAATGGATCGTTACTTTCAGCGAGCATCATTTCACTGAGAAAATGCTAAATGCCCAGAACCTGGAGTCACAACTGTGCCGCGACTGCCAGTTAGAAAACAATATCGAGACGCTGCCAAATTGCACAGCGGAGCTGTCTGCATGCCACCAGGGCACGCGAAGGCAATGGCAAAGCCTCGCGCTGGGTAAGTGCAGGTCAGCAGGGATCGAGGCACATGCAGTGCGGGAAGCCGAGCTCCGAGCAGGGACCGGGTCTGGTCCCCATCAGGGAGAGCCACCACAACTGACACTAATTGGCTCTGTGGCTGTCGCGTGGCAGAGGTGACAAGCACCGCCTGGGCGCAGACAAGAGGCCTCCCATCCCAGAGCCCTGGGGTCACAGCGAGGTGCCCGGTGGGAGCAGTGTGAGCGCGGCCGTACTGCCGCCACAGCGGGGATGCTGGCTCCGTGAATAAAGAGCATCGCTATCGGGAGCTGTCGAGCCTGCGTCACTCACTGCAAGAAGAGGGGGGGGATGGGAGGGGGGGGGGGTGAGGAGACAACCACCAGCTTAAACCAGATTTTACTGGTAGGAGCACCACCACAATCCGAGCTCTCGGGGACTTTACAAGGGAACCTGAAACGCTGCCGTTCAGCTCGGAGAAACAACGATTAGCACACGTGTGTCTTGGTGCATGTGTGTGTTTGCATGAGCCTGCAGTACAAACACATACATTAAACACAATGAGGAAGAAAGAGGTTGTTGTCTGAAGCTCAAAGCAGCAGCTACGTGCAAAAACCCGTGTGCAAGCGAGAATGAAGCATGGGGAAGAATTACTTTCTTCTTTCTGGGGGCAGGGAATTAAGCACACCCACCCTCAAGCAACGCCTGGGAAGAATTATGCTGCTTGTGAGAAATGCACTTTTCTGGTTCTGAGCAAAATTGGACATAATGCAGGTACCTCGAACGCAATTACTGGCACTTGTTTAGCAAGGCAGGGCACCGTGCTGCCACTGGGCTCGCTCCTCGCTGCTCCCAATTAGCATGCCGAGCGCTCCAGCCACACACATGGGCTCGCGGGTCAGGGATTGGCGCGGCGCAGCAGCAACCAGCTACCTGCTCGCCAATGGAACGCTCCGGCTTCCTTCATTTTACATCCTCCCATCCCTATCACGCTCTTTTCCTCCGCTCCTCCGGGGTCTCTGGAGGCAGCGATAAAAACCACAAACTCCCCCTCTCCCTCTCAGCTGGTCTCATTCACGGCTCATGGCAGACCCGCTTTCCTCCGGGGACTCACTAATGAAGACGGCCAACGTTAATCTCTTTCCCCCTCCCTGACGGGTCGATTTATAGTTCCACGGAGAGTCCTGGATTGCAGCCAGAGGGCCTGACACATTTTTCTTGTTCCAAGATGGAAGGGGGGGAGAGAGAGGCTTGCGAGCACACACACACACAGAAGACACACGCATCGATGATTTGGATGGAGCTGGAGATGCCGCTGGGATGCCTGTTTACCTGCTCCGAAATGGCATCCGAGGGGAACACGAACCAACTGCGCTCTGGTGCCTGTGCGCACACCCCAAACAGCTCCGTGATTCCATAGCACCTCTGGCAGCCCAGGGACCCCAAATCACAGGGATCCCTCCCTCAGCACTGGGATGAAATAAAGCATTGGTTGTGTGCCAGCAGCATTACCTGTGTGTCATTAGGGGAGGAAGCGATTGAGGACTTCTCCGGGATAAGCAGCATGGGGAGGAGAAGGGTACTTTTTTGATGGGCGGAAAGTAATGAACTGGAATGGGGCCAGGACACTGAGGGCACTGTCCCCTAATCTTGTTGAAAAGCTCGGGGGGATCTTTAACAACTGATGAATCTAGGTCTTGGCTTTTACACCCCACCTGTCCGTGGTTCCAGCACAGTGATGCTGGCACCAGCCTAAGGTCCCCAAGACTGCACCCACCTGGCATCCCCTACCCCTCTGCCACATCACCAGACCCCCAACTTCCACAGCTGACAAGGGAGCTGCAGAGGAGTGACTCGGCTCCCTGCCTGCTGCACCCCTGGCTCGCTGGCGATGACACAATGGCCCTGCTAACAGGGGCAGGCAGCGAGCTGCCACCGCAGAGCCTTCTCCATTCCTGGAAGAGCAGTACATTACCTCCATGCTCCCACCCCTTGGGAACCGAGCGGGGGATTTAAAAGGGGCACTGTCGAGCCATTTAGGGCCATTATTTCGCACTAGAAGAAATGGGCTTTACAAAGCTCGATGGAAGCATGCTCTCATTCTGTCTTTAAGTAATCCTGAAGGTTTCAACTGCTGAGCTGTAAACCACAATGCAAAAAAGCACAGACAAATAGATCAGATCAGATATGAGACTGCCCAGACACAAGAGTTCCACTTGCCAAGCTGACTGCAGAGCAAAAATAGAAATGAGTGCTGCAGATAATTACAGTATTTTACATTTCTGCCACGCTTTCCACCCTGCAAGGTCCCGAAGTGCACACACATGTGCACGCATGTGCATACAGAGAGGCAGGACACTGGGAAAATTCACTTCCTTGTGAAGGAGACCAAGAAATCACAATGCAGTAATAACAGCTTGCACCGAACCAAAGCCATCATTAGCGCACGCACACACACACACACACACACACACTCGTAGAAAATCATTATAATGTGAAACAAGACCAAGCCATAGCAATCTGTACATCAGCAGCTCCAGCCCTTCTGCTGCTGCTCAGAATTTTTCCCCAAAACAGAAGATTAGAAACCAAGGTTTTATCAACTTGTGCCCTCTGTTTCCCCGCAAAGCCTGAGCTGCCAGCACCCCTCTGCTCCTGCAGGGCAGGGGCAGCGCTGCAGCCCTCCATCCCCACCCCTCCTCTCACTTTGTACCCCAGCCCCACTGCACAGACGGCAAAGCATCTGAATGGCAGCAGCAAAGCCACGGCTGGTGCCCTGACCAGAGTGCTGCTCTTCCCCTGACAAAGAGCTGAATGAAGTCAGGTACAAAGGCCTGCTCTCCACTTTTATGCCACCCAAGATGCTCTCAGCGTGGATGAAAAGAAAAAGGCCAGGAAAAAGAAAGATTGCTGGTAGGTGAACAGGAACAGGGATGTGACACTGGCAGAAACCTCCAACTTCAGCAGAAGCAGGGGAGAAAAGAGCAGGCTCCAGCTTGAGCTTTGTCCTGGGGTGCTGGGGCACTCCCTTCTCTCTCCCACGTGTCTGTGGCAAGCCAGTTTTATCTTCCACACGTTGAATATTTCATAGTCTTTTTAAAGTCCAACCTGAGCACACAGGCATTTTGATGCTGACTGGTGGCCAAAGCACGTAAAGAACAGGGGAAGGCAGTCAAAGGGGAGACAGAGAAGAAGGCTGCTCTGAAGGCAACACTAAAAAGAACCCATGGGGCAGGAAGAGGGAAGGAAAAGTCTGAGGTTATAAAACCTCTCCATCTGGCTAGAGATAGCCAGGATTATTTGTACTGTGCGCATATAGGGTGTAAAACAGGAATTTCACCAGCAATGTAACAACGAAGTATAGTATGCAACTACCTGATCAGAAAAGAGCTTTTTTACCAGTGGCTGGGGCTCAGTGCAGAGATAGTGCCCATCTCACCAGAGGTTTTGGGAAAGAAAGAGATTTTGTCAAGGATGCTGTGGCAATACCCTCCTCTGTACTTAGGGAAACAGCTACAGGATTGTGAATGTCCAGAGAGGACTCCAGGTTTTAATAAGGTCACATCTGAAAGAGCCCCACATAATAAGCTGCATGGAAGTCAATTTATCGATCACAGCACGCAGGGCTAAGTCAAGCCTGCCGGGATTCAAAGTTGTGGTTGCAGGGTGCGTAGGTAATTCATACCTGATGCTCGAGGCCATCCCCTCTGGCTGCAAATGGGAGACCAAGGTGATTTCTTAGATTTCATTTAGTTTTATAGTCCAGTGCATTATTCAGGAACGCAAGGAAGAGCCTGCCTAAAATCTCTGACAACATCACACTGATGGCAAAGACCCTTCCCCAGCTTCACGTGCTCCTTTTCTCACGTAGTAAAACTGATCGCAGCAGTCAGGAGGCTCTTTCCACTCCCAGTAATAGCATGCCCACCTTAATACCCTGAGTGCAACGCCAGCGAGATACCCCAGGGTCTTCTGAGACCCTCACACCAATGACCCTTCTGTGAAACCACATCAGAGCATTCCGCTCTAGTAAACAACTAGAAAGCAAGAAAAATGCATTGCACAGCCCAACACCTGTAAAGCTACAAAGAAATTGAGTTATGCCAATGTATCTTAGCAGAGGGGACCTTATGGAGTCAGGAGATGGCTGGAGATGACCTTAAAACAATTTTTAAAAATAAAAGGGTAAAGGATATATGTGACTTGGTCATTTTGTTCGTTTTGCTTTGGGGAACATCTGGCTATTTCTTTTACCTTCCCCACCTTCCCTATCTGAGGATCCAAGTCTTTTCTAGGCTGAAAAACACTGACAGTCAGAGAACCAGAAAAATGACATCTTCCAAAACAGTGAGAAACCAAAAGACACTAAAAGGAAATGGGATTTTATTTAGTTCACATCAAATTCTGTTTGGTCTTCACCACCTTTTACTAGCAACTATACTACGGCTTCTATTTATTCAGTTGTTTCAATCTGAGGATATACAGTAGCCTCAAAACCATTTTACCTAAGATTAGAGTTCACAGGAACATTCATTATCCCTCAGCATCAGTTCTCTAACTAAGCCAAAAGGAAAAAAGAAAATTAAAACACTGAGCACACATTACTCTCTATTGTACTTAGATTTATCAGGCTTGACGACAGTACCATTTTTTAAATCCATCATGGCAGGGTTGGGAGGGGGAGATAAATTGGTACGAGCCCACTGTAAAACAAACTCTCTTTGGGTCATCTTTAAAATTAATCTGGACACAATACTAGAAAGCATGCTTAAGGAGACAAACAAAAACCTCCCCACTGTTTTATAATCGTTCTTATATCACACTCTGATAAGTCCAAGAGGCCCAAGTAAAACTAATACGATGTGGCCGTATGAGCTGCCTGTTATTGTTGGCTCCTCGAGGAAAGCAGGGCTTCAGCAATCCAGATTTACAGGACGGGGAGTCTGGTGGGTCTCTGGTTTGGTTTTGTGCCAATTCACAATCACTCATGCTCCGGGATAAGTCATGATGCCGTCAGCAGCTTCAGCTCAGCTGGAAAACCGCGTTATGAAAGCAGCGGACACTCAGCAGAAGCGAGGTTCTGCCTGCAAAGGGTGCACAGGAAGGCCATGCTGCAGAACTTTAAGCAGGTGGGGAAGACGGCACTGAAAGCTCGTGTGGACAGACTGACACAAACACATCCCTAATACAACTACTTCACCACTGAAGTAGTTTTCACAAAAGCATCTGAAGGCTTACTTAAATCTAAATAAGGGTATGCTCAGACAAGCAAAACAATGCGGTCAGCGTGGCTAACAAGTTGCTGTCCCCCTAAAGTTCGACACTGCTGACTCACCATATGTGTTTCCAGTCCTCTGTAAAGCAAGGGAACCATCAGTATCCTCAGAGAAATCCCCCACAAACTGTTTCTGTGCTGCTTACAATCAGAGGGGACAGTCTGGCTCAGTCAGCAATCTGGCACGTTGGCAGGGGCCGACTACAAAGGATGTCCCTGGAGCTCCGAGTCTAGCACCATCCCCTGGCACCAAAATCAAATAGAAAGTCAAACTTTCAATTTCAAAACTAAATAAAGGCAGAAATGCAGCTCTGACCCTGCTGGGATGCTGCCCCCCAGGAAGAGGCAATGCATCGACAGTGGGATGACAGTGAGATGGTTTCCACCACGCCCCACAGGCCCTTGAAGGAGACAAGAACCCAGGCAAGATTTGGGGAGGAGCTGGGGAGAAGGCACCTAAGATCAACCTTCTCTCTCCCTGCCTCTCCTCCAGCAGATTCTCATCTGTGCCATCAGGATTTTGGTGACATTTCCCCTCAGCCCCCCCACTGCCACCTCCCCGGGCTGCGCGCAGCCAAGGGTGCAAAGAACACCACACGCTCTGTTTCCTTCGCGGGCTGGACAAATAAGTCTTCAGCTAGCCGCATGCAAGCCATTAAAAATATATTAACATACCCAGCAGGGGCTGTCACTTTTTCTTTTCTTCCCCCCTCCCCTTTTCTTAAACGCAGAGAAGGAAGAAATCCTGCCACAATAACAAGAGGTTTTCATCAAGTCTCATTACCTCGAGCACAGCCGCGCACCACAGCCCCCACAGAGAACAGCCCTCGGCTCCCGCTGTCATTAAAGGAGCGAAGATCTTAAACAAAAATTAAACCCGGGGCAGCACGGAGCTGGGAGTGTGCGGACGGGTGAGGCAGGCAGGGATGGGATGGGACGGGATGGGATGAATGCATCCTACAGAGCTGGGCAGGGACACGTGGGGCTTCATACTGGCACCTGGGGTCATCTTGCATTTCCCAGCAAGGTATCAACATCCCCTCATGCTAATAAGGTTCAGGGATAAATGAGGTGATTCTACACTTGGGAGGCTGCCCAACAGGAACGGCCTCGCACACCTGGATACACACGTGCTCCAGCAGGCTCCAAGCCCCCACACGGCTAACTGGAAAGAGGTGACCCGAGCCAAATGGGATGTAAAAATGAAGTCTGGTGACAGCGTGGATGCATTTTACGAGCCTCCAGGTGAGATTTAAGTACACTTCCCTCTTGGGAATGGGGAAATCAAAAACGCTCTCCCTTGAGAAGGGAGCAGTAGAGTGAAGAAATGCCGTACTATGTAGAAGTGATGGTAAGGCACTGACAGAAGGTGGATGAGGACCTCTGAGGAGTAAGGAGGGTGAGGACCAAAGCAGCTGAGGAATAGGGAGCATCCACGGACACCACAGAAGTAACTCCTGGCAGAGCAGTGAGGAGCAGAAGGCAGCCATGAACATGATATGGCTCATGAACAGGACACGACAAGGTGATCTAGAGACAGGATAACACCCAGGGTCCAGCCTGGTGGCAGAAGAGGGCACCAGGGAAGCGTAAAGGAAGCTACTCTGGATCTCTGGTGCTCATAACTATTGCAGCTGCAAACGCTTTAACAGGTCATCATCTGCACAGTTCATGCACCCTCCAGCTCTGGAGTAATTACATCCATTCTGTAACGACATACACATCACATAATGAGGTCTACTGATATCACAAAGACAGACAGGAGAGTAAGCAAAATGTCTGACAGTACTAGGAACAGACCAGAAAATAGCCATGATTTCACAGTGACGTGATATAAATCAGATATATTCACCTCTGCTTTGCTCATCCTATCTTGGCAAGGGGAGATGAGGGACTGAGGGAGTTCAGGAAGTGGCAACAAAGAAAGAGAAAAGGCTTGGAAGGCAGCAAGTGGACTCCACACATGGGAAACAACATCTGTGTGCTAACAGCATTGTAATTAGGTCAGGGGATAGCTGTGCTGTAACAGATTCCTTGGACTTGGCTCCATCCAAGGTAGACACGCACATGAATGCTGCATCAGCTTCTACTTGCTCACTTGCCAGCAGCCTAGACTCTAGACAGCCTGCTCCAAGTGACTAGCATGCCTCATGTCGCGACCCAGGCCCTTGATGTGGGCTCCCAGCCTCGTGCCTGTCTGCAGGAGCAGCGCTTGGGACCGTGGGGCTGGAGCCAAGGCACCGCTGCCGGAGCAACGCATGCAGGAGGAGACACCAGGAAGGCTGCAGGCAGCGCGTGCAGGAACAGCGCTCGCAGTGATGCAGGCTAAGGTCATCTCAGGGACCAGGGGGTTGACACCCGTGATTAAAGCACGATCAAGAAACATTTCCTGACAGTCAAGTCTATTAGAGCATGGAACAGGCTCCCGGGGGAAGCGGGGCAAGCCTCATCCTGCTGCCTCCAAGAGGAGTGACAAGGCAGGCGGCAGCGCTCAGCGCCTGGGGCAGCACCACGGGCACTGCTCAGGGGTAGCACCCACTCACATTCCCCCCCCTTACCACAAACCATGTCGTTTAACCTGGGTTCACGTGCTCACAGCGACGGTGACACCACATCAGGTCACTGGGGTACAATGGATGGGATGGAAGCTGTGGGAAGGGACAGGCATGTGATGTGGAAAGGGAGGAAATAAGCTATAACCCCCTATGCATGCAAAGAAAGGCAGTAGAGGATGGGACTCAGATGGAGGGGGTTAATTAAACCATGATTTGGCACAGTCACACTTGTGAAACTGGGCACGGCCTGGTATATATGGAGGTGATCTTCATCTACAGCAGAGAGCATGTCTGTTAATAGTATAGCTGCTATCTAATAAGTTTCTGACACACTGGGCTGGCATTAGTGCTTTCGATCTGGAAGACTGTCTTGGCACTGACTTAATGTTTAATGACTTCCCTCTAACCTCTCATTTTTTATATTTTTAAAAACAGGAAGATCAGCTTGGTTTTGAACCGCATAGTTCTACAGGAACATGTATTTTGCCCCATTTAAGCTTAGCAGACACCCGTCATCTTTTTGAGTTTCGTTGGAGGGCAGGGAAGGAGGCATTAAGAACCTCTCCAAGTTCAAAACGAATGTCTCCACATGTAACACGCTTCCCCCCTATCCCAACACACTGGTTGCAGAAGCTGCCCACGGCTGACACTACTCGTGGAGCTCCATATGGTTCTGCTTCCATTGATTTTTCCTCAGCCTGACACACTTTGGCACTGCTCAGGTTTTCCTGGTCCTTAGGGAACAGGAGAGAATCCAGCAATTCCAGCTCCTCCTCTCTTGGTTTTCACAAAGCTCCCACTGTGCCATCTACGGCAAACGAATTGTTACGGTGAAGCATAAAGGTAAATCTGTTTGAACATCACTGGCACTGTGGATTTGTTCACATTGCGCTCAGAACTGTTAACAGTTATTCACGTTGCATCAATGTCCAAGGAGCTCCGTGATATCATGGTCCCTCGTACTCAGCACAATGTGCACGCACAGCAACAAATACCCAAGCCTGACTAACGTGTTAATGCAGAGTCATTTAATTTAAGGTAGAAAGGCTTCAAAATGGAGTGTCATTTTAAAGTGCCCAAAAGTTGACAACAGTTCGCACAATTATCACAAACCACTCAAAGAAAGGCTCGGTACACCCAGGGAGTACCATGCGCTCACCGTAACTCAGCGAATGCTTTTTTGCAGCTCCCTTCTATGCTCAGTCATGAAGGATACAGATCATTACAGCCTCCAGCTATGGAGCTCTAGCTCGCGGAGTAGCAGCTCACACTTCCAGCTCTGGAGATCCCCAGTTCAATCTGCTGCATGTCAGCCAAGAGGGCAGCTGTCATATAATTACAGCCACAACTTTGCATGTGAAAAAGTAGGGAGAGCGAACAGAGATCTTATTATAGAATTCTGGTTGCAACCTGCTGAACAGCTCCCTATTTAAAGGAACTTCTCGTAAAGAGGAGGAGAAAAAAAAGAAGGAAAAAAAAACGTCTTCCATTCAGCTTCCCAATCCTCTCTGTTCTGCGGAAGAAATCAGTGCTGCTTTGCAAGGAGTCCTTTGTTACAAATGCATGCATATATCCAGTGAAGTACACACGTGTAGAACAGGGGGAAGGCTCTGGCCCCGTATCAGCTGGAAAAAAAAAAACAATTCTCATTGCTGCAAACAAGCAATCTGAAGTCCAAGATGGCACCTCAGTTGCTTTATGAGCAACAACCATTCACCAGCAGCCAAGCCAACTGAATCTGGGATTTGCATTTATAATTCAGGTTCAAGAAAACTTAGTTACATCTTTTTTTTTATTTTCCTTCAAACTGCACATGCAAGCTCTCAGGAAGACTTAACAATACAGAGAATCTGGGAGGATTTGTGCCTTGAGCTACGAAGGTACAAATCGTGGCAAAGAAAAATCAAATCTCAAATGAAAAGATACTTTAATGAATGCAACACAAAACAATTAGACCAAGTTTCTTCTTATCCATTAATCTTTCTGCAGATCCTTCTGCACACATGCAGCAATTTTTGAGCCAACCCTTTTTCCAAGCCAAGATGTTCAAAAAGGGAATGTGAAACAATGTAATCCAGTTTTAAAGAAACATTCATTTCCCCCAAAACAATTATTCTAGAAATCCGTCTTTCAACCGCCAAACCATCAGGCTTCAGATACAGCTCAAATTCTTCACAAAACACTCTCTCCTACTAGAAAGTCGTGTCCGTCCGTGCGTTCATCCACCCCTCGGTCCACCCGTCCATGAGTGGCCAACAGCACAGAACCCACATCCGCCGTTCTCTGCCCTGAACCATCGTGGCCCACCAGCAGCACATCAGAGCTAAGGCTCCCACTTCTTGCCAACGGCTTTCCCGCTCACTACATACCACTCCAGGTGGGCTGCTATGACTCAGGCTGCTCGGTACCTGCAAGTGTACTTGCTGAAACACGCCAACTGGTTCACGCACACTGAGCCTTCAAACTCCCTGAAACACAGCACGGAGCTTCCAACAGGACATGAAGGAAAAGCTGCAGTGCCAAGCTCCAGAATTCAACACCAACACTTCGTACCTAAACCAGCCGAGTCCTCCAGTGACATCCCTCTATCAGCCTCCTTTCTGACGACCTGTTTTCATTGCGTTCAGAGCCTCCTGCTCCTTACCTCGAGCAAGACCCACGCCTTGGCAGCACACAAACCTTCTATCTCCCTCCTTTTGAACACAGGCTGAGGGGGAGAATCAAGAGCACAAAGCTCAATCATGAAGAAAGCTACCTGCAGCACAGAAGTAGAACCCAGCTGGGCCCATCACCCAGGAGAGACCCACAAAGGGCACGCCCCTCCCTCACCTACTGCAGGCAGGAAGAGCTCACCACCATCTGAACCACCCCTGCTGCAGAGTCCAATGTAAGCAGCACGGCTGTGCACAGCGATCACTGAAACGAGACACCGCCAGGCTATTTTCTGGTATTATTTCTGTAAATTTAGCACCGCTAAAAGGTTCCAGAGAGATGCTCTCTGGAGACTGAAAGCCTTTGCCTACCCGGAGAAGATATGCAGAGAGAATCTCAGCAAAGCAGAGATGTGCTTTTCTCATCTCTCCCAGCCTGCCGAGGCTGAAATGACTGACAACGGTCCAAAATGAGGGACACACATAAATTATTAATATTGCACTAGTAGTCGTGCTGTTGCTGTGACAGTCTAAAGACTTGAGAGAGGCAGGCCCTGCAGGGGAATATTACTTCACTTCAAAATCATTCATTCAGGAAGCTCGCATACCGAGGAGAAAAGAATCACTCTGCAGCGAGCTCCATCGAAACCCTCAGTTTTAAGACCTTTCCTTTCCGAGGCGAAAGCAATTTCAACCAGAACGGGAAAGCAACGTGAAACATCAGCAACTCTGGATTTCAAGTGAGCGCCACGGGAACAGCGTTTTTTCCAGATGCGAACCCTCACGCGTGTCTCCTCCCCAGCCCGGGAAGCCCACCCTGCTTCTAGGAGCTGGAGCGGTGTTTTGTCTCTGCAGCCACTCTGCTGAGGCAGCCGAGCCCGCACCAGCCAGGATAATGGGCACTAGCACATGGCAGGCAGCCAAAAAGCCACTTCGGGCAGCAACCTGCGCTGGAAGAGCGTGAGGCTCCAGATTCACGTCCTCCCAGACCTTTTATCTCCTTCCAGGTTTCGTGCTGTACCTGCTGCAGCAGCAGCCAGAAGCCTGTGAAGCACTATATACAAAGAGGTGGCTTCCTACTGATCATTTTTCCTTCTCTCCCCTGTTGCAAGTTTGGTCCATTTCACATCGATTTCCAGAACTGAGACAAATGAACGGAACTTTGACATTTCTGAAAACAAGTTCAATGATTTTTGTCTTTCTTAGCAATCAAGAATAGATTCACTTTTCATTTAAAGCAGAAAAATTCCCTCCCCGAATACTTGAAATAGTTATGAAACGTTTTCTTTGCCAAAACCCCACAAAGACTCAAGCTTATTAATAACATTTTGAATATAACAAGCACAACATAGCTCCATACCAAAAAAAGAGAAGAAAGCGGGCAATTCTTCAAACAATAAAGTAATCCATTTTGAAAGCTAGTATTTTCTAGTACAAATTCCTGCATTAACAAAAATACAGGAAGGTTTTCAGTAACTCTACACAGCAACGGGGAAAGAAAAAGCAGACCCTACCCCCAGCTGGATGGCATTCCTCTCTTTGGGTGCAATGTGGTAGCATCTGACTGACGCATCTGATCCATTCCCAAACTCCAGGCGATGTTTTAATCATCAATGGGCAGAATCCTATTAGTTTTCAGGGAAAAAAAAAAATAGAAAAACAGAGTAGAATATGGAGACAGGACACAGAGCTCCTGGCATTTGTCTAGCAGATCTAGCTGATTCAGCTAGGCCCGTAATTATCAGAAATTAAAGAACCAGTTGGTGGCACCAAGTGCCATCTACCAGTGGAAGCCCCTTCCTCCCCTTCCCCCCACCCCCCATAGCCACCTTAGCCCAACCCCATCCCCCAGCGTGGCTTGAAACATCAGTCCAAGAGCAAAGAAAAGGGAAGAAACAGAGGAGTGGAAAGAGACAGACAAGGTGAGTGGGGACAGCACGGTGAGCCCACAGGCCCAAGGATGTGCACGGCCTGTGCGGAGCAGGAAAGAGGAGATCCAGCATGCAGGAGGCAGCAGCAGAGCAGCTGGGCCACTGAGCCCTCAAAGGTGAGGACCCAGAGAGCAGGGACAGCACGGGATGACACACTCAGCCCTGCCAGGGGCTGTGCAGCCACAGCCCACAGGCCCACCAGGATCCCCACAGCGCGTGGCTTCACACCCAGCTCGACTGCACCTGTAACCAACCCCGCAGGCCGGTCAGCAGGGCTTGAACCCTGGGATTCAGCAGGCACCAGCCTCTACCTCACACACTAAATAATTAAACTCTGTGGGAGCAGCAGCAGCCTCATAAAACTCTCACACAGCCTGAGCCAGCCATTAATGGGGGTCAAAGATGAGCGTGCTTTTTTTTTCTTTTTTTTTTTTAAAGTGTGCTTTGATGCATGGGGAGAGCAGTGAGAGGAGATGTTCATTACCCTCTGTGGTACCCAGAGCATTTTTCCTGACTATCAACACCTCCTCCTCCCACCCGCGCCGTGAGCTGCTGGCAGCCCCCCATCCAAGCAGCCGGAGGCCATCGGAAAGTGCATCTGGTCACCTGCAGGCAGCAAGGGGCCAGCAGAAATAGCAAGGGCTCTCTGGCCTCAGCACCCCTTCCTGACAGCCCTGGGGCAGAGGGCAGTCACGGGCAGCGCTCAGAGCGCTCAGAGGAGCGCACACTGCAGGGTTGAGCCGTCACAGAATAGATAGAGAATCACCAAATAGGTTGACTTGGAAGGGACCCACAAGGATCATCGAGTCCAAAATGGCAGTCAGCAACAAACAGGGCAATGAGAAAGCGGGACAGAAACCTCAATGGTACAACAAGTGCCTTCGATTACAAGGAACGACGGCATCGCATGGTTGGATCCATCACCCCATGCGCTGGGTCGTGGCACGCTGCACGAGCATGCTTCTACTATCTGTCTGCAATCACGTTTCAGTCAGTCTTTCTGCTTAATGTATGAAGAGCAGAGCTAATCAGATTCACTCCTTCTTTCTGCTTAATGCCTTCAGCTCCCAAGCACGCTCTGCGCAGCTTCAGCTGATGCTCAGCTAACACAAGCCAGGAGCAGGCAGTGCAAAAGAAGATGGAACTACCTATTAATCTTAGCCCTTCTTTCCACTTATTGTGTCTGAAATTCCTTCTACAGTCAAAGCTTTGCAAACAAGAGTCAGGAAATTCCCATTTCCCCCTCTCCACTCCCTTCTCCTAGCTGCTCCTGCAGCGGTATCTGGGCAATTAATTACCACACAGACCTATCGGGCTTTCCTTTCGCCCTCAGGGAGAGCTTTTTTAGGTATTTCCTGGCTGGGAACCTCCACAGAAGGATGTCTTCTGTTGGCACAGTAATACCCGCACTTCGCTAATCTATCGGAAGTGACCCACACGTGCTCTCCTCCCCCTGCTCCCCCAGCACTGCACGAGCACTGCAGCCCGGCACATGAACTCTAACACACCCTCAGCACTTCCAGCCTGAGGACACAGCGGCTCCAAAAAGGGCCCTGCTTCTTCCCTGCATTCCTTTGCCCTCTGCAAGGCAGATGGGACATTGCTGGAGCCAGCTGCAACGCCGTCACCTGCCAGTACCAGAGCAACCACCGCAGCTGTGCAGAGGGCCCCAGGCCCCATAACACCCAAGACCAAGAGCCTGGTTGAGCAGCACAGGGGGAGAAGCCGGCAGCACGCCTGCACGTGGCCCCCACCTGATCCCCGTGGCATCAGGCAGAGCAGCAGCAGCTCCTGGCAGGACCCTGACCATGCGGTTCCTTTTCCAACACCTGCCCCAGGTCTGCACACCAAGTGCGGGGGATGGAGGAAAACCATACCTCTCTCTGAGATTACTTACAGCATTCTCTATACTGCCCCTCTCCTATAAACGTGCGGTGTTTCTTTTGTTTTTAATAGCGCAGCTGGCTTGTGAGCGTGTCAGATTTATAAAAACATATCCAGGAAAACAAAGCCACTTTGTGCACAGCATATCCAGCGACACCATTATTTAATATCAACACACCCCTTCTTTCCTTTATGCACTCCATCACTGGTACACAAATCCACTGTAACAGCCACTCGGTGTATAACCTTACCCTGTAAAGCAACGCAGCCCCACAATAATCTCTCTCTTCCCATAACGTCTTCAAATACCATCAGGAAGAATTTAGGCTTCAATGCTTAAAAAAAAAAAAGCAGAAAAGTACAGCAGGATACACATCTCTAACAACTCTCAAATTGGAGCAAATTCCCCCACCTCTCCCTACTGTTATTTGAAAACAGCTGCACAAACATCTCTAACTCGTGCCGCACACTAATTGCCACCTGCCCTTCCCACCAGGTACGGCCGCGCACACAAGGGCTCCCCACACCCTGCTGCTTTTGGCAAACAACCCCCTGGTGACATCATCTTCACCCCCATGCTTTATTAAACTCGGCAGGCAGCACAGGATCTGCTCCAGCAGTTGTAAAGCAATCACTGAGGGCCAGGAGACGTCTCCATCTCATCTCCTAAATGCACACTCTGACCCGTGCTGTGCCTCTGCTAAGTGCACACGTGGGCACGCATCTCATCAGGCTGCACGTGCCTCTTCCCTGCCATCAGCAAGGGATGGCACAGAGACACAGGTCCACAAAAGAAAAGCGAGGCTGAAATATGTTCACACCATTCAGCAGAAGCAAGGTCCCTCAGTCGTTTGCCAAGGAGTCTGGTCTGCTGCCCTACCCCTGCATCTCAGCCGCACGCCGTTCACCAAAGGGGAACCCAGACATCACCCTGCTCTCTTCCTTCACCCCAAACCTCGAGGAACCCCGGTCCTGCCAGCCCCAAACTCAGCCCCACGTGCCACCATCCCTATATGTAGCGATGCCCACAGCTGTCCTTGTCTGAGCCAGAGCTACGGCTACTGCTCTTTAAGCCACTTAACATCCTTAGGCTCAACCTATTAGCAAATACCCTAACAGCAACAGGCTGTATTCCTGAAGAGATGGTGAAACTCAACCTCTTCCCTTTCCCTTTTGAAAGTACGGCTTGGAAATGGGATCAGCATCTGGAAGCAGACATGAACTGATCCTGGGGAAAGAATGAGAGGAGCGAGGGAGGGAGCTGAGAATGAAGGCTGAGGGCGAGGTTTCACATTACAGCTGAAGGAGACTAAAAGCTCACCGCTGCCAAAAAAGGGGGGGCCCCATTTCCACCTTTCCTTCATTCCCCACCTTTCACTTCTGGCAACACAAACCTCACCCCTCCCGCACAGCAGTGCTGGTACTAGCCAGAACCTGGTGAGCAGGTTCAGTTCTCTATCCCAGGAGAAAACTATTCATGTTTTTTGTTGTACTTTTTTCGTTTTGTTTTGTTAAATACACGAATATTTTTGACCAAGTCCATTTTCAAAAAGCTGCACACGCTGAACCTGTGCACACCAGAGTGGCACAAGGGCACAGCTCCATCTCTGCTTCTGGACAGTGCCAGCAGCTGCAACAAATCCCACCCTCCGCTACATGACAGTGTGGTGCCAGCACAAAAGATGGGGCTGAGCCAGAAAGCCTGCCATAGATGTGTTTGTTAATAAGCATAAAACACAAAGTTTTACCTATAATTAGGTTCTACCCACCTGAACTAAGGAGAGAAGGCAACCATGAAGGCAAAGACTGACATTCAAACTGAACAGACCCAAATCAGATGAAAATATGAGCGGCGCTGCAGGATTTCCAATAATAATTGTTCCTCTTTTTAAATTGGACTCCTATTATCCAACAAGATGGCTGCCTTCATCACTATGCTCAGAAATGTCTGTTTCCATTACAAATTTAACAATTAGTTTCAGGGTGCTTGCGGTAAAGCGTTTTTCTTTCCCCATCAGATGAACAAATAATGCAGTTCTCTTCGATTTAAAAAAAAAAAAAAATCAAGCCCATATTACTTCACTGTCTTTCTTCCCTTCCACCTCCTCAGCTCAATTACTAAAAGCAATTTACAGACAATAAATGCAACTTCACAGCTGCTTGTATGAAACATTCCCTTTATTTTATAGACGAGGATACAGTCTATACAGAAATTAATACCACCGAGGTCTGCTTCAAAGCTGGATAAGGAAGAGGAGCTGACAAACTCTTAAAGAATACAGATTGTGCCTGCACACCAGTAAAACCAGTAATAAAGGGTTAAGGATGTCACCAGAGGGATGTGAATTTCATGAATGTATCTGCTTAAATACAGCAACAAACAAAAGCCCGCTCTGGGGTGTTGCTTTTTTGTTTTATCCTGTTTTTATTAGCTTCGTGCATGATCACCAGGAATGAAGAATCTGCAGCTGAAAACCACACACATCATTTCGTCAATGGAGATGTGCCAGCCAGGAGAGCGTCCAACGCTTTATCGCAGCCTCCTGGGCTTTGGCAGGGCCAAAAGGAGCGAGAACCTGAGCCCAGCGTTAAAATAACCGCCTGCAAAAAAGCACGGGGAGTAGCACCACTAAAGAGAAGGAAAATAAAATATGCAGGCACTCTTCTGATGCTAACTGCTCCTCCAGGTTTAATAAAAACGCACAGCCAACTTTTCTTCCTCTGCGTGCTCCTGCAGCTCAGAAGCGCAGCACAACCCAGCACACCCAGCTCCCCCAGAGCCACACACCATGGCAGAACCACCCTACAAGAACCAGGCTGGTGGTGCTGGAGACAAAGCAGTGTTAATTTTGGCGCTATCTTATCACACAGCCTTTGTTTACCACCAAACCTAGCACCACGGGTCAGTAAACACGCACGCTCCTGGACTCCTCCATCCACTCTGCAGGTCCTCTCCTGGCATCTTTCCTGCTTTGGCCAGCAGCTCTGCGTTTCTTTATCCCTGACCAACACAGGCTGGTTTTTGTACAACCACAGCCCTTGGAAAACTAATTCAGGATTAAACTCATTTCTAGCCTGCACACAATTACCCGGCGCACTTAACCCAAGACTTAACTGGGGCTTCTCTACGGTGACCAGCTGAAAACCTCAAGCTGCATCACACATGCACCAAAGAACAGATAGGCATCAAGAAGGATCAGAGAACAACAAAAGAAAGCAAGCCAGAATGAAGGAACTGGACTTGCAGTGTCTCTCACGCAGGGTGAGCTGGTAAACACCGCACCATTTCTAGCAGGGCTGCCATTTTCTGCCTCTTCACTGCAGCAAGTCCAGATGTCTGCACCCCATCCACACAGCCCTGCCACTGCAGCCCAGCACTACCCCACAAAATGGCTGCTGAGATGCAGCCACCACAGGAGGCCGGGCACACAGAGCCCACGGCCCACATGCACCTTCCATGCAAGGCCTGTGGTGCCCACGTTCCCCCAGCAGGGCAGCAGGAGGGGACCAGCAGCCTTTTGGGTGCTTGGAACTGGCAGCCAGTGCTATCACCAAGGTCCAAGCTTCCCCATCCAGGCCCTGGAGCCCAGGCTCCCCCACCCAGGTCTCCCTGCCCAGCCCTCCCATCCCCTCAACCTCCAGCCAGGCCACAGCATCCTCCCCTCTCCCAAATGGAAGAAACTGCAGAAGGCACGAGCAGCTTGGGCTGAGAATATCCTTACTGAGGCTGGTGGAAGCTGAGCCGCTGATATTTTTCTAATACAAGGAACATATAAGATGCCTAGAATTTGATAGCTGCTTTTTAATTAAATTGAAATAAGTAAATCACAACCCGTTGCCATGGAGAACGAACAGACACAGCCTCTTGACTCCAGGGCAGGATCAAGCAGGAGAGGCAGACAAGGCTGTGAAATTAAAAACACCTATTTTAAAGCAAATGGTCTTGATAATTAGCAAAAAATGTGGCATAGGGAAATAATATAACCATATGTCAGGAAGTGGTTTTCAAGGTGAACTACAAAGCTTCTTTAAATAAATGAATAAACTGCAGGAGCTGACAGGTCACTTTCAGAACCATATCCACACGACTAAACGTCATTTAAAAAATACATAGAAAAAAAAATAGTAATTAGCTCTTCTTTTCATTTTCCTGCCTATAGTCTGCATCTGTGTTTGTTCTTATTTTTAGAGACTTGTTTCAAATGATTTATGTTTGCACCCATTTGCAGCTACCAGCGAGCCATCAAACTCGCACATTTTCAAAAGCCTTGCAGATCACCCTGGAGCGAGAACCAAGTTTATGGGATATAAAACCTTTTATCTCTTGCTCGGTGTCATTACACAATCCTGGCCAAGTCATCCGACACTAATAATTGCTCAGAAGCTGCGCGTCCCCACTGTGACTGCCCCAAAGTGATGCGGGCAGAGCAGGCACATCACACATTAGACCCCGTGCTGCCCCCTCTGCATCAGCAGAGCTTAGAGGGACAGGGCAGGCAGCTGGGCTGGTGCCAGGAGCCTTGCATGCTCCCTTTCCCTGTAGTTAGTGCAGCCCACAGGGCAGACAGCGTGTTCCATGCCTTCCTGCTCCCACGCTCATGTGATTCCAGCTGCATGGAGAGGGTTTGGGTGGTCTGTGCTGCTCCTTAGCACCTCTGCAGACAAGGTATTTGTTACATGGCCGCTCTGCCCTTCCAAAGCACTGCTGCTCTCTGCTCAGCCCTAATAGAGGCACAGCCAGAGGCTCCCTCGTTACCTTTCTGAGCCCAGACAGAGCAAACCTGAGCAAGGCTGCCCAACAGTTTTGTACAGCTGAACTGCACCAAATCCGTAAGAGCCTAAAAATACCTGAAATAAATTCTACCTGATGATTTGGATTCGGAAATGTGCCGTGTGTTTTCTTCCCAAGGGAACAGACAGACACACTAATCTTCAATTCAAACCTCCTGTCTGCTCCAGGGGAGAAACCAACCTTTCCTCCTCATTTTTCGAGGACACAAGTTGTCAGCCTGTCATTAGTCTTCCAAAGCCACTAACGACCCACACACCAAGCACGCTGCCAGATCCCAGTTCCAGGCCCTCACAGCACAGCTGGTTACATTAAGAACGGTCATATTTTCAGCACTAATCGGCAGAAACCTAGCTGGTTACTGACAAATTCTCTTCTGTTCCCCACCACGGCTGTGAAGGGAAGGAATCTGGGATAGGTGCTACAGGTAAAGGAGGGCTGGAGGAGAAGGGAGCAATTAAAATGAGTACTGTCTGCTCTCGGCTTCACCTCAAGTTTGGAGCACTTGCTGCTTTAACTGCTCAGTAAAATTCACAGCTTTCATTACGAACAAACTCGAGGCCCATCTGCATGACGATGGGCACAAACTACGCGCCGAGGGGGCCCACCCCGGCAGCGATGCGGCCCTGGGCAGACCCCGGGGCATACACAGCACATCCTGCCCTGCCTCGCTCCTCCTCACCCCTCAGCTTCGCCTCTCTCGATGGCAGGTTTACAGCAGCGCGGCCAGCCCCGCGCCTTCCCCTGGAAGGAGCTGCGGTTCCTTCCCCGCTCCCACAAGCCAAGATAAGCGCCCAAGGGGAGCCGCCAGCCCACAGGCACTCCCAGTCGGACGCAGCCAGGCCTGGAGGCGTTCAATCCCCGCCGGGCTGCCGCCTGCCAAGCGGGGAAAGATGCCGCGGGTGCCCGGGAGCGCGTTATTTCAGCATCACGGCGGCGAGGGTCACGGGCCAAGAAGAAAATTGAAAAAGGAAAACAAGGAGGCACGCAGAGAGCTGCTCCCTTCGCGGCGCCGTCCCACGCCGCGCACACAAAGAGGGCTGCGGGCCCACCGGGCTGCTCCGGCCGCCGACCGCACCGCGCAGGCGGTAGATTGGGGATGGGAAGCGGCCGGCGGCCAGCCCTCCAACTTCGCCGTCACCACCGCGTCGCCCGCCGGCAGCAACTCCGAGCCGCGGTCCCGCGGGCAGCGCTCCGAACGGGGAGCGGCACTACGGAGCCGGACGGCGGTGCTCTGCCAAACGCCGGCATCACCCCGACGCTCGGCCCCAAAGGTCACGGCGGCGGCGGTGGGAAGCGCTCAGGGCACGCGGCACGAGCGGCCGAGCCGCCACCACGCGCTGGGCGACCGCGGACACCCACGCAGCTGCCTCCCCCCCCGCCTCCCCACGGCCCCGCACGGGGGGTCGGGGCCGCTCCGCGCAAACCACCGGCAGAGCACGGAAAGTCACCTCCTGCGGGTGCAGGGCAGGGCTGTCCCGGCCCGCCGCTCACCTGGCGGGGCGGCCGCTCACGGTGCCATCGCGGCGCGGGGCTCCCGGTTCTTTGTTGCGCGGCGGGGAGCGGGCGAGATCCGGTCACGTCATGTGACCCTCCGGGGGGGGGGGGTCGGCTCTTGCGGCTCCGGTTTGCTTTTTTGTTTTGGTTCGGTTTGGTTTTTTGTTTTGGTTTGTTTTTTCCTTCCTCCCCTCTCTCCCTTCCGCCCCCCCCCGCCCAGGCCAGGCCCCGCCGCCGGGCGCGGGTGTCAGGCCCGACTGCTGCCGGCGGAGCGGCGGTGGAGGAGGAGGAGGAGGAGCCGCGGGCGGGAGCGCTCCTCAGCGGGGCGCGGGGGCGGGATCCGGCGGCGCCCAGCGCTGCCCGCGGCGCGGGGCTGCCCGCCGCTGGGCACGGCCCGCACGGCGCGCCGGGCTCGGCGCGGTGTCCTTCCCGAGGGCTTTGGGGTCAGCGGGAGCGACCTGTGCAGCGGTGAGGCTGCGCCTCCGGGGCTGTGTTCGGCTTTGGGCCCCTCACTGCCAGAAAGATATGGAGGCGCTGGAGCGCGTCCAGAGAAGGGAAAAACAGAGCTGTGAGCGCTCTGCGGCACAAGCGTGACGGGGAGCGGCTGGGGAGATGGGGTTTTCAGTGTGGATGGAGGAGCACGGGGGACACCTCGCCGGGAATGGCCTCAAGTTGCACTAGGGGAGGTTCAGGTTGGATACGAGGAAAAATCTCTTCTGAGAAGAGCTGCACGGGCTGCACAGGGAGGTGGGGGAGGCACCGTCCCAGGAGCTGCACCAGAGCCGTGTGGATGTGGCACTGTGGACACAGTCAGTGGGCATTATGGGGGTGGGCTGGCCATTGGACTGGACGATCCTAGCTGTCTTCCACCCTTAATGATTCTGTGATTCAGTGATTCTGAGAAGCAGCCTCCCCACTGCTCCCAAGAGCGCTGCTGCACCAGCACTGGCTTTAGTGGCCCCGCAACTAGCACAAAAACATGGCACCCACGAACCAGCAACCCACAGGGCCTAAAACTGCTTCTGCAAAGCTCGCATGTTCCCAGCAGCCACCCAAAGCACACTGAGGAGTTTGGCTGGCCCCGCGGGCACTGCTGTGCCCACCTGAGGGGAAGGCTCCTGCCCTGCAAGGCCGCCACACAGCAGCAGCATGCAGGCATGTCCGCTGCAATACAGACGCTGTGGCAACAAGAGCAATTTCAGACCATCACTTTTCAAGGGATCAGGTTCATTTGGTGTTTGTCCAGTGCAGCCAGCATTACAAAGGGCTGGCAAAGTCTCTGACCACATCAGCTTTCTGGCAATTTATTTTTTCTGCTCTTTAGAGTCTCTAAAATAGCATTCCCCCTCCCTTGATCATGTGCCCCCCATAGCAACAATATCCCATGCTGAAGTCCAGACTGAAATTAATCTTTTAAATGACTATCTCAATCTGAAAGATTTTTTTTTTCCTACTGCCTCTCCCCCTAACCTTCCACCTCTCCCTTTCCCAGCTCATTACAGGAAGCAAATCTGCAGATGAAAACACATGAAATAGAACCAGATCCCGCCAAAGCATCAAACATGAAATATGCCAGCACCGCTCCACAGACAGCATAATCAATGCCCTTCATCCCACAGCAAAACCACCGAAATTCTTTGTTCCTGCGCAGAGTTGTCCCAAATCTACAGTTCATCACTTCATCCAGCAGATGCGATACCCCCACAGAAGCCATGTGAGTGAAACCAACTAATTGCCATCTGAGAACGGGCACGTACAGACAGACAATAAAGCAGAGGAACACGTACTCATCATTAGCAGAATGTGTCAGAAAATAACAACCCAGGCTCCTCAGTCCTTATCCCAAAGGAGACCAGCAGAAGACTCCCAGAAGATAAATCTCGACCCTCTCTGTGCTCGTGGTCCAGCAGAGAGCCGTCAGCTTGTCACTCACTCCTGCTCACACGCCTTTGCGCTCCATAGGTGTTCCTCTTTTTTTTCCTCTCAAGTGGTCAAATTGATTAATATAATTAGATTAAACTAAGAACAGTTGCATCTAGCCTGTAGTTAGCCTGAATTTTGCTGCTTTCTGTCAGATCTGATAAAGAGACCCTGAGCCCAATAGCTTGTTTGCTTTTTCCAGCCGTATCAGCTGATCTAATAAAAGATATTACCTTTCTCCACAAACCTTGCTTCCCTGGGATCTTCAGACCATCACAGCTACGACAACAACACTGCCTTGCCTTCTCTAACCGATTCTTCCACATTCTCTTATCTATGAAATAGAATAAAATGTCTTTTGTTCTGTATCGATTCTTATGCTGTTTTCATAATCATAATATTAACGTACCATCTAAGACTACATTAACTGATCCGAGTAACATCTGTCACACGTGGGGCTTGGTTTTCTTTGTCTTTTTTCACACCCCCCCCCCCCCCCCCCCCAGGAAGAAAAGGATGCACAGAGCAGTGTTTTGGTTTTGTGAGTTGTTTGTTTGTTTTTTGTGGGTTGTTTTTTTTCCTCCCTTCTATTCTTGTTGCTCTGTATTCATACCGGGGAAAATGAGGACGATGGCAATTTCTGTGCTAGACTTTATTTCCCAGGGAAGTTAATTTCAGAGTGTCGAGGCACCCATAGAAACGTGTCTCCTGCACAAAAGGAACGATAAAATATGTTATACCCAACCGAAGAAATGCTAATCTGTATCCTTGATATCCGGGACAGAGACAGCCTAAAAAAAAGAAAAAGACAAGCATTTCCCTTCCTCCAGAAAAGGAGTTTCAGTCTGTGGTCCTAAGGCCCCAGCAGATTGACAAGGACTGTTAACACGCAGGCCAGTGCTCTACACAGCTATAAACAGGAATATCTGGAAACCAAAAGGCATAACGTACCTTCTGATTGCACTGAAACAGACCATCGTGGGACAGCTTGGAGGGAAACAGTAGAAATGAACTATTTCATGCACACACAGAGAGAGCATTTCCTCCTATGTAAGCTGCCGTGCTGCCGTTCCTCAAAGAGGAACCCTGAGCAATCCCACGTGTCTGAGAGGCAGAGGTACAACATGCGAGCAACTGAAAGGCAGGAACTGAGGTGAGGAGAGGAATCATTTGTGCTCAAGTACTGAAAGCAGAAATACCAGAAGACCTCAGGGAGACAGTAGACAGCAGATTTAATATGTTTTTGCAATGTTATATGGCAGCAAAAATCATGCAGTTAATTTAATTTGGGGTTGTAAAGGCAGAGACCTCTTCTCAGAGATATAGGCAATAGTCCCATTTTTTAATATAGCGGTGAGACCACGGTTTGAAGACATGTTTAGATCTGGACAGCCCGGTACTAGCTAGATGTCAACGACTTGGAGGGAAACAAACAAACAAAAAAAGAACATGAAATGATAAAAAAGCTGGAAGGGATTACAGTGTGTGTAGGTTGGCCAAATAGCAGCTGTGAAGAGCATCATGGGAATTGTGTATGGGAACTTCAGGGGTGCAGAAGCACCAGGGAGCGAGAAAGACTGCTTGGGGTTGTCTGAGGGAGTGTAAATGATATCAATGTAAATGAAATTGAGCAAAGGAAGTATTCATCTGCAAATCTGCGAGGCAGAGTCGCAGAGGAGCTGCCATCACCTGATTCATAGAAGACAACCAAGAAATAGTGACTGCAGGAAGGGCTTAGGCGGGGACCATGTGCCTTGGGGATGTCCCACTTCTGACCATCTAACTGCTCGCTAACTGCACTATTTGCAGAGCAGGAGGTCTCAGTCATGTACATGAGGGGAAATTTTCTCCATAGCATTGCTGGAGATACTTGAAGACCAAAATAACCATGCTTAGTTCCAGCAGGTAGCTGTGGAGGGAGTGCTGTACTCAAAGGGATCGAAGGGGTGACTGCATCCTCAGAACGTTTTCCTATCACCACTGTGATTTTCTGGAGATGTCACTGGCTCGTCATCTGGTAAGGACAATGGTGACAGCACTCCTGTTTTTGGTGTTGTCGTTATGACATTTTCTCAGATCACACAGTCCCTTCAGTAGCTGTCCTGGGCAGCACTACCTTCTCCGAGAAGTCTGTAGGGTCCATAGATAGCAGCTGATTGAAATGGGGAAAGAAAAAAACAGAGCCTTTATTATTGCTTAATTAGAGTAGGGAGATCAAAGTAACCCCTTTTCTAACACAGGAGGAAAGCCAGCCTGAACTTGCACCCATGCCACCTTTATAACGTGTTGTGCCACCACAAAACAGGAGACCTACAGCACAGTGTGTCCAAGCAGGGGCTGACGCACTGCAGTGCTGTTCATCCTGAATGAGCCACACACACAATGCTTAAAAAAAAAAAACAACTGACAATTTTATAAATGTTCTGTAATGAGTATGAACATCCTTTCTCTCCTTTCTGGGTCTGTTTTTTTTAACAACACCCCTAGGGAGGCGTGTGCAGTGATAATTATCAGTCCAAGCGTACACAAAGCACACAAAGGTATCATCTCCTGTAATTGTTGACCTTAAACAGCTTCTCTATACGTAGAAATGTAATGATCTCTGTGAAGAAAACCTACTTATTTATGAAAATGTACACTGTGGCCTGACACACACAAGCAAGCACAAGTGCACTAATATCTGAGTTTTGTCCTGTAATTAAGTGCTGAAGCACACACTGAAACGAGTCCATCGCTCCCCCGTATCTTGGGGACCTCCGGCTGCTTCACTCACACTGCCTAATGGCTGTCTCAGGACACTGCCTGCCACAAACCTCTCTGGTTTCACGGGCTTACCTTGCGAGGATGGTGTTTGTTTTTTGTTTTAAATCAAGAGGGAAGTGTTTTCTCTTCTTCCTTTAAAAGGTAGCTTTTCTCTGGAGGTAGGGCAGGCAGTGTCAGCTCTGAAAATTCAAGATTAATCAAGCAATTAAGAATTGATATCTAGTGACTTATCATGACTAGAAATGAGAGATGCTGCATTCATTTTGGCTCTTCATGAACCCAAAATAGCTAACCTGATTTTTATGGACAGCGAGATTATTTTAAATCTACTGGGGAGGAGAAGAAGAGCTACAGCTCCCTTATTAAACTGATTTCTCCAAAACCCACACCTGCGTTTCGCACACTGCCTAGCAGAGCAGGGCTGCTCAGAGCTCTTCTGAAGAGCCGCTGTGCTCCAGGCTCAGACCCTGCCTTGACCTCAGTGAGCCTGAAAGCCTACAGAAATCCCAAGGGTGCAAAAGCTGAGCTGAAGTTTTACTTTCTCTTCCCCACGTGTTCACACAGCACAGCCCTGTTTGAATAAATAACCCAACCACGCAGGAATTACATCACATCACGGCTGTGGTTTCTTTCGGATGTTCAAAAGAATGGCAAGCATTCCCATTCACAGAATGATCACAGCACCTCCCCTTGCATCTCTGTCTTCCCTGGCAGCTCAGAGCTGGGGCTGAGGGCTTCCCCATCTTCTCTTCCCTGAGCAGAGAGCTGTCACGAGCCACGGCCATTTGCTCTGCCTGCCCTAAGCCCTCTCCACCAGCCCAGGAGATTCTTCAGCAGTTAAGACCTCCTGGGATGGATGTGCAGTAACTCATCACGTCCCCTCCATAAACATTTATTTGGGGAATTACAGCATAAGTAATTGGGCTTTCCATGGTAATTTGGCTTTTACGAGCTCTCCTTATTGCCAAAATGGTGGATACCTCCATAAGAGAGAGCAGTAACTTCTGCAGCTCGGTGACCTCCGCGAGCAGACCTCAGCCAGGCAGATGGGAGCCCGATCAATACCTGCACGAGAAACCAACAATGAAAAGCAGAGTGCTGCTGAAAACTGGTGCTGGAGACCCAGGAACAGACTTTTCTCCCTCATGTTTTATAAAACTGAAAGGAGCTTAATAATTCCCACTTACCCAGCTACTGGCTCCCACCTTGACAACCTGATCTGAATAAGAGCGTAGGAAGCTGAATTTTGCTCCTGACTTTATTTCTGACCCTCTGCAATTTTGGGAAAGTCGTTTAACCTCCTGAGTCTCCATTTCCTCACGTATGAAGCTGAAATATCATACTGAGCCTGGCAAGGACACTTGACATCTTTGATTTTAATGGCATGTGTCAGCGTACGGCACCGCTGGTGGCATTACAAGGCTAATTCCCTCGCAACTGCAGTACAGGTATTTTGGGTACAATTATTGCTCCCGGGAGTGCTCAGAAATCCTTGCCCCAAATTGTAGGCCTAACAGACTTTCAGATGGGATAGAAAACAGAGGCTCTAACTGGTTACCTAAAGACACGTTTTGAACTAGCCCATATGTTAGCTTTTCCATGATCACGCTGTTCCAATTTGGGCAATTACATCCTGACTGCTTAAAGCAGGGGAGCCGACCTGCCCGGCCCTACCGGCTGTATGTCCCAATCTTCATGTGGCCAAGAGCTATGAACACGAGCCACATATTTCAGAAGGAAAAGCGGAGCTCCAGGAGATGCACTTACATCATGGGCGTAAAGGAGGGGAACCTGTTCTGTCTTCATCACCTCTCAGGGGCTGGTGGCGGTTGGGCCGCAGCACAGAGCTGTGCAGGGCCACAGGCACCGTCCATACAGGCACAAGGCAGCCCTGGCTGGGGCGGCTCTGCGTGACTCTAGGTGCCCACCCCGGGAGGTTGGGGGCCGCCAGGGGCATGCGGACAGGCAGGGGACAGGAGAGGGAGCAGAGAGGACCTAGGGCACCATCTGGTGGCTTCACTCACCGCCTTCCCTAAATCCCTGACGCACAAGGTCACAGCCCTTGCGTGGCCGAGGACTGGAGAAACACCAGGCTCTGCCAAGAGACTGTCCAGCAGGAAGATGGGATTCCTGCCCTTGGCTCTTTGGGCATCGCTGGGTGAGACAGGGGTCCAAACAGAGCCATTCCACTTGGGTGCTTTTCAGTAAGTGCCTCCTTTTATAAAGATGCAGCCCCAGCTGGGTCTTTAGACACCTGCCATAGAAGCGTTTAATATCAACGGTACCCCTGAGAAGGGAAAATAAGATGATCAGAAGACAGAAGCAATGAAAGAGAACACACTGGACAACACCTTGGTCATGCATTTCGTTTCAGTCACCTATCACTGCAAGCTCTTTGATGTCTACAGATAAAAGGCAAAACGTGGTTGACGTATTACATACCAGAAAACAGTACCCATGCAAGAGTTTGCTCACTGCCAAAAAGGATGGGAACAGTGAGCTCATATGCGCTCAGCTTTATGCCTTCTGAAAGTGGGATTTGCTGGAAAGTGTTGTGAAGGGATTGTTTGAAAGGGACTAGATGACCTCAGTGCCGCCACCACCCCTGAGAGCAGTGCCAGCCAAGACAACACGGAGAGGATCATCACAGCGAGGAGCTGCATCTTAGGACCAACAGCTCGCTCTTGGTACAGAGGGTAAAGGGCCCTGAGTTAATATGGCACCTCCTTTACAAGAAAACAGAGCATTTTTCACCTTGCACCACTGCTTATTTTGATAACGTCTCCACTTCCCTGAAATCCTATCAATACAAAGGTGTAATTTCTCTTAGCTTTCCCAGTGCCTGGGAATCAAAGATTACAGCACTGCAACCTGAGAGCATGTTCTGTGTGTAACAGCAGCACGCCGGGGAAAGCCAGAAGAGCTGTGGCCCTCGGGGACACCGTTTTCAAGAGGAATCCGTTCTCAACATTCAGTTTAGGAATAAACACAATGAGTTCATCATCAAGTCTCACTTGTGCGGAGCAGGAATAGATAATCCTTATATTCTCTTCTTGCTATTACGTTTCATTGTTATTATCTATTTTGTTCCACACTTAAAAACAGTCTCTTTTCCTCTTGCCAGCAGTACTCGATATCTGCATCTATTCTCAGAGTCCATAGAGCCAGGTAAGACAAAAAGAGCAAACAACCGCCTTTTCTTCTGAACAAACCTTCACTATAAGGTAACCGTATCAATATTATATACATTACATTCACTAGTTCCTCCTACCTGTGCCAGAGGGCATTTCCTCATGCCTCCTTGGAAAACTCTGTACCATTTAAAAACAACGCTTCTCTCACCGTCTTCTCCTTTACACCTTTCCCTCTCGCACACTTTGGGCGGCTGCCCACAGTGAACAGTGCTGGAGAAGTGATACTAGCTCCAGGCTACGCAGCTTCCAAGCTTCCTTTTTCTCAAGCAGCAGTCTTTTAGCCTTGCAGAACCAATCCCAAACCCGTTGAAATCAACACAGCAACTCCTCTTGACTTTGACAGGCTCTGGCGCGCAGCCCAAATCCCCAGACTTTCAGCATTTCTTGGGCATTTTTACTTTTCCACTTGATTGATCGGAACCGGTTGGGATTCGTGCAGTACTTTAGCACTGACTGTTCTAAAATAGCCTTTCTATTCCAAATATCATTCTTTCTCTCCTGTTTCATTTTAAACACCTTCTGCTACTTAATATATAGAATTGTTCAGACATAAATGTAAGGAACACTGTTTAATAGAAAGGCAAAGCAAAACAATTCACTGCAAAGTGAGATCCTTGCCAGGAAATTTGCAGCACTATTATTTTTAGCACGTATAAAATTTAAAGGAAGCAAAACGCAAAGAAAAACAAGCAGCATTATTTTGAAAGCTTAAACTTTTCATCTCAACCACCAGATTTTCTTCAGAATAGTTTATTGCCGTACTAGTGTATGTATATTTCATCTCATCATTCCTTTAAATTTGTTAAGGAAAGGAAATATTATACCTGCACGATCCCCTGTTTTTGTTTTCGGTTTTCCTAATTGCTATTTCTGGTCACATTCGTAAATCGCTGAGTTCAAAAATTTCTAATTATCGTGATCACTTAACAACGGGAAGACAAGTCTTGGTGAGACACACTGCCTATTTATTGCTCTTTCTGAAATGAATTCCTCAACACTGGGAAGAGAAAAAGCGTTTTCCTGTGGTTAAAGCAAGTCCAAATTGCATGTTTGAAATCTCTTCTAATAAAAAGAGCAAAGCAATAAGCGGATTATCTCTTTAAACATAGTATAGGAAGGTTGGAGGCCCTGGAGACATTTTCCATAGCCTCTATCTCTGATGCATAGCAACATTATCTTCAACTAGAGAGGGTCCCATGACCCTGGAGCTCCGTTTTAATTTGATCTTCTTTAAAGAGGTTTCTATGATTCCTCTCAAGTTATGCTACATATTCTTATTTTGGGTTGGTTTTGTTTGGTTGTTATTTTGTTGTTGTTTTTTAATCTGAGATAAAACAGCCTCAGCTTTTTGATCCGCTGGTTTGATCGTGTTATATGGATATTAAACGTAACCTTTTCCCTACCAGAACTAGAATATGCATCAGCACAAAAGGTAGGCAAGTTCCAGCTGACAGGAGAGAGAAGAGCTTGGATAGAAAATTCACCTTGAGGGTGCCCCTCCTCACTCCAGTCATTCTAAGTTTGACAACTGGTCCATTTGGACAAATAATCTATGAGGGAAAACAAAGCAAAACAAAACTTTGTTCTTGGCCAGCTGAAATAAAGGCAAACCTACGGGTCTTAGTGGGGCAGAGATACCAAACCTCCTCTCACAGAAATTCAAAATCCCAAACATTAAGAATGCACATTGCCAAAAAAAATAGCAAACTGGGGAGCTCAGCTCGAACATTTCTGGGCTGAGACACGGCCCCAGAACTGTTTGGATTACACAGCCCAGCAAAGGAGCTCCCTCAGGTTCCCAGCTTTTCCTTTTCCTTGTTCTGGAGGGGACATTGCCTCTGGGACACGTTGCCAGGCATGGATATTTTCTCTTTCTTCCTCAACTCCATTTTTATCTCTGTTCATGCATCCATCCCTTGCCCAGTACTGCTGATATTGCTGAAGGGAAAGCATTTATTCCAAGGCACTGATTTGAGTCAGTTGAGTATGGTCACAGCAGGCATCTGTGACTACTTGATGGGATTAGCAGATTATGAGAAAGCATGTTTCACTGTGGGGTTCCTGAGAAAGGAAAAACGAGCAGGTGGATGCTTGGATCTTCGTAAAACTATGCATGAGGCCTGCTGGCTGTGTCAGGAAAGCCGTAGGCTCAGGATCAGACGGACTGCTGCAGGTCAGGATTCGAAGATCAGGCCAGCAAGCAGGGAGGTCTCTGGACTGTGATATCACTTACAGAGGATCAAGATTCAAGTAAGTATTTCAGCCAGACCAGGTGAGAGAAACCTGCACAGATCCCATCTGCACCATTTTTAAGATACGTACGACTGCTCAACGAAGAACAGCTTTTCTTTCGCATCAAACAGCTTTGCTGCATAAATACTGACCAAGCCCCCATGGAATTTGAACAGATGTATTCTCTGCTAACAAAGGGCAGTCTGGAGGAAGCCCAAGGTTCACAAGTCCCTCATGGCTGTGCCCTGAAGTCACTGTGGGTCTCTGCAGAGAACTGAGGATGTAGAAAGTAGTTCTGTCATGCTGGAAGATGTCTGATCCACACAGGGTCCGTTTTTCCCTTAGATGTTCTCATACAGTGTATCACTGTATTCTTCTAGAGTTCCTTGCTTCTTAGGTGTCTGCAGAACGATGAAAAGGAAAAAAAAGAAATGGAGGAAAATTATTCAAAAGAAGACGAATTAATTCTTAATCAGCAGACACTGACGTTTGTTCAGTTAGAAATGGCCATAAGTGATCTGCTGAAACGGAAGCTGCTGTGCTGAGAAATGTTGCTCCAAAAGAGACGAACGTGACTAATCCAGCCCAAGGGATAAAGATGCCTCCTTTACTTGTCACTCTTCGCCCAAAAAGCTGTCAGACAAGGAGGGGAGGGAAAATTGGACTCGGTAAAAAAAAATAAATCACTTTGGATTCTGTGAAGGAGGAATTCCCTGACCTCCCCAATCCTGTTTCTTCAACAGTTGAGTCTATTCCTCACAACTGTTCCCTGTGTAGACAAGGCGCTGACAGACTGATATTTTAAGCGCCGCGTGGCACAGGCCTGCTGTAAGCAAGGTTATGCAGCGAGTAGCTGGAATGCCAGAGGGCGAATGGAGCCCTACCTACACTAGCTTCTTCTCTGTTGCCACCACCAAAGGGAAATGTTTTACAAAATCTGAGTGCAGGCACCTCCAAAGCAGGCACAGACACTAGAGGATTAACCCCTCGCCACCCAGGCTGGCTTTCAGCACAGTGCAACAGCTTGCAAATGCTCTTGTTTCAAGTGCTCTCTGCGCTGCTTTGCTTACATGCAGCATCCTGCACCAAGGGCTGGCTGAGATCCTCTGCACTGAGTCTCAGCCACAGTTCAGCAACCCAAGCTTCCTGCTCCACCCCATACCTGCTGACCCACAAGTTTTGCCCTTAGGAAAACACCCTGTTAGGCTCTGGCATGGCCAGCTAGAGGACGAGGCTCCCAGGTGGCCAGAGCCCAGGATGATGGAGAGGGAAGCTGTTCAAGAGGCTTGTCACTGCAGTGAGAGTGCAGTCAAATTTGCCTGTGCAGAGAAGGCATTCCCTTTGAGGGGAACCAAACTCAGTCCTGGCTTTTGTGAAACAACCTCAAAGACTGATGCAATCATCCCACCTTTTCCATTTTCAAACATTTTTTTGTAGACAAATAGAGCCCAAAGCCTTGGCATTCTCTTCCAATCCTCGCAGTTGCTCCTACTGCAGAATTTCCTTTCCGCTCTCCTCACTTGGAGAGGATAAGCAGAACCCTGAGGTGGGACACAGCAGTGGGGGTGGTGGATCCCTGCCACTCACACTTCCCCCTTTCTGACCAGCACGAAGAGTGAACAGCTCAGAAGTATCTGCTCGTGGCAGTGAGTGCTCACCCCATCACCTCTCTTTGCTCTCTTCTCCTTTGTTTTTCCCATCTCTTTTTCGATCTTTATCTCTCCCCTGCTGAGACCACAAGAGCTAGACCCACTTGCACACAGATACTTCTTCGCTCTTGCTCCGTTGCTTTGTTCACACTGTTTTATAAGTCTGCTGGCCCCTAAAAGCAGCAGTTCAGTGGTGTGGGCCACGCACAAGTGATTCAGCACAGTCCAGACAGCTCCATGGTAGGAAGACACATACTGCATCTCATCATTCAGACTGAATCATTTAGAAGAGGGCAGCTGATAAAGGCACACAGAAGAATAAATAGGATAGAGAAGAGGAATCTGGACTTACTGATCTTCCTACCCAATTAGTTCAAAATGCAGGAATACAAAAACAGGTATGCTGTCTTTTCCAGTACATAAGATGCACTGTGGTATAAGACAGCTTATATAAAAGAAGCTATTCTTCCCTTCAGTAATCAATTGCAGTAATCAGATACCTGACACTGCCTCTGCTACCACCACTTTAAAGCCACAGCACTAACTGCAGTGCTGGAAGCAGAACACATGCAACTAGCTCTGACATGGAAGAAGGCACTTGATTTTATATCACCTTTTAGGATTTGTGAAAGTGCTTCAGACACTGGAAAATACCGTCCTTCATGAAACAGAGGGATGGTGCCAGCTGAAGCTGGCTGCGTGTTCTATAGGGCATAGTTAACCTGGAGAACTCTCTGCAGCAGGACATCAGAGGGAGAAGCAGGAGACATTTTCTCAGAAAAATTTTCCAGCGTTGGAAGAGTGAATATACTTTTTAAGTAGATAAGAGGTCTGGAGGGGAAATGAAAACAAAGAACTGAGGGCAGGAAGGAGGAGTTCCCCAGGGTTTTGTCCCTATGAAACATCTGATACTTGTGCTGAGGGCAGGGTGCAGGGCTGCATGGGCCTCTAGTCTACACCATATGGCTCCCACAACTGATCCATGCCTGCATATTCCAAGTTGCAACTACTTTCATTATGAGCGGATTCAGTTCCTTGCCTAACTCATAATTCTCAGCCGAGCAAAAAGATCCAAGGCATAGCCTCACTGCTTTTCCTGCCTCTGTTCAGACCATCTTACCTTCTTTTACCAGGAAATGGCTCTCAGGTGCTTAATGCCAGCCAGAGTAAAACTGTGTCCTGGATCTGTCTCCAGTGCGCAGATTCCTCTGTGCTGGAGAACTTCTTGGCTGCCTAAACAATCTGGAAAGGGCAATAGCGGGGGGCAGCATCTGGCCAACTCTCCATGAATATCTGGCCCATTCAGAGGGAGCAATGCCAAACCTCTCAATACCTTTCAGCAAAACATCTGCATGAAGCCAGGACTGCCAGAACCAGTAACAATGAAGGAGCACGGGCTCTGTCAGAAGCAGGAAGATACTCTACACGTGCAGCCCAGCTGGCGAGTGGATGTCACATCCCATTTTCCTCTTTCATTGCGGCTGGAGGGGAAATAGCAGATACTCTACCTTCTAGGGCTTGAGTTTTCCAGTGTATAAGGGAATTCTCCAAGAACACAGCCCCAGCATTTACCTTATCTGGAGGACTCTTTCTGTGTTCTGGGATCTTCGTGTTGTTCTTGAGGACAGAATAGACCTCAACTTGTTGCGAATCCAGACACTGGAAAGGGAAGAGAGAAAAGTGTATGGTTCACATAAAATGCTTACATCCGAGCACACCTGATTCCTCATACTCATGCCTGCCATTTCTGAGGAACACCTGACCTCCAAAATTCTGAAGCTCCTGTCTCGCTCAAAACTAAAATCATTTTTGTACTAAAATCTCTACAGTGTAGCTTCATCCCCTTCCTTTTTCAGTCTGACAGACACAGGTTATGACATTACCTACCCAATATAAAGCAGAAGAGAACAATGCCCCTGCTTCTTTCTAACTTGTCACAGAATGCAAAAGAAAGACTTCTCTGCCTGTGGTGCATAAGGGAAACCACAGGTAACAGGCAGCAGGCTGCATCTCTCAAGACTGTTTGGGTGCTTAACAGCCAGAGGTTCTTGTTCTTGGTTGTTCTGGGCACACAGTGATGAGAAGGGAGGCTAGTCTGAAGCACAAGGCTGTTGAAAAAAGGAAACCCTACAATAGGCATGATTTCTGTTTATCACCTGGTATTTTTTTCCAAGCTGGAACTGTCTTTTCTTCTTAGAGTGAGTAAAGAATAATAATAATAATAATAATAAATCAATACACTTGCAGGCTCACAGACATATCTGTGGTCCCACACGGATACAGAGAAACACACACACGTTCTACATGTGTATGCACCCGTTGGTCCCCCAGGTAATCATGTCACAGGAGATGCATGTCAGTTTGAGTGATGTTCCAGATCTGCCTGAAGGATCAAACATAACAATCAGGAGGACTTTTCCATGTGTGTTTCAAGGATGACAGCAGGTTGCCAAGGTGGCTGTTTCTCTGGCAACAGGAAGATGGGAGGAGCTCAGCCATAAGAGGGGCAGATGGTATTAGTGGAGAGATTGTGAAGGGAGTAAGGCACCCTGCAATACAGCCAGGAGGACCAGCAAAACACAGGGGCTTGCTCCTGGGGCTGCCAGTCATCTGTCCCCTCTATCATTTCATCAGGAGTTCAGCATCTTTCTGGATCATGGCCAGCAGGACTGTGATTTGAACAGGACAAGATGACAGTGGAGCAGCATTTGGAAACGGGGCTGGGAGCAAGCCCCTAGGCAGGAAGGGGCTACAGTGAAAGAAGCTCCATGCGGCTCTCCCATTTCCACTCCTCCTCTTCCATAAGCAGTCAAAGTACTTCACTTGTCCATCTCTCTCTCCCAAGATCTCACTGGCCTGGAGCAGACGTTCCCAACTACCTGTGTGTGCACATGCGTGCACAGAAAATCTCATTTCCCTATCCTCATTTTCAATTCTCTTTGTGATGCTTGCAGTGAGGACCCTGTCCTGTGTTCTGTGCTCCCAATGCCTGGCTCTGCATCCCCTTGACACGACAGGCAGCCTTTTTCACTGCTCTAGTCCAAAGCCACTCGTGAGCAAGAAATACCCTTTTGGTGCTTAAGCCCCAAAAGAGATTCCCTCTTTCTGCAAGCCCTCCTTCCCACGGAGACTGCTGGCAATGGTTTGCTGGCCAGTTGGAGGGCTAGTGTCTCCAACTGCCATTTGCAAATCAATTACTTGTACACGGTCACTGAGCACCTGCTACTGTCGCAGTGGTAGCATGCAGGCCTCTCCTCCCTGCTGGCAGATGCCTTCTCGAAAAGCTCCTGTGCTCTGGAACTCGCCTGCGCTGCAGGAGCTCTGTTTGCCGCTGAAAAAAAAGAGCTTGTTTGAAGTGTAAAGCAGATGAAGCAAGGCCTTTGGACTGCTATTTTCAAGCTGCTCGTTAACTAGGCAGCAAAGCTGGAAGATGGAGGGAAATACAGGTTTTGGTCTGGGTGGTGTGATGAACTCCTCTGGGGCTGCAGGAGGGCAAAATGGCCTTCCAGTGCTTGGCACGATAGTGGAACAAAGCAGGTGTCTGCCTGCCCCCATTACAGAGGCTTTGTACTATCTCGAGCTGCTTTTCACTGCATGCACTCTCCCTTAGGGACCGTAAGGTGACACCTGGAAGAGGTGATGGGGAGAGCATTTGCTCCTAGTGACATGCAGCAGAATGGCTTTGCAGAAGGTGTTCTGGGAGCCTTCCTGTGCCAGGGGCAAGCCTTGCTGCCAGGGAAGATAGCACAGACCATTTAACAAGCTGCACCAGCCAGTTCCAAGCCCTTGCCTGTCCAGTCCTGCTGTCTGCTGCATCTGTTCCAAGCTCCAGGCCCACTAGAACACTGTAGCTCCTTGACTTTTTTCCAGACTTGGGCTTTCTGCTTCCCCCCACAGACAGCACATCTGGCACACGCAGACCACCTGTCCCTTCACCTATCTCTGATCTCCCTCTTTATCTCATCAGCAGAAGTGAGTTTCCAATCATCCATACCATTTCCTTGTCTTAGCCTCCCCGAGGGCTGACCACAGATACAGATCTGTTCCTCTCTTCCCCATGAATTCAGCAGTACGTGGTCCACACCCAGTTAAACACCAACAGGATTTCACAGAGCATCTTCTCCATCCCAGGGCTCACCCTCTCCTCCCCATTACCTTCACACCTCACAGCCCTGCTCTCACCGTGCGCTGTATCTGCTGCGGGAGTTGCTGCCTCATGCCTGAACGAGTCTCAGCAGCTGCTCTGTGGGGCAGGCTCTCACCCCATGGCATACATGAGATGATTTGAGGCTGCCTGCCGCTCTGCCAGAGAGGGCTGAGCTGCCTGCCCTGCATGCTGGGCTGGCTGCAAGCCCTGCACAGCTGGCGTGCGGTTAATGGGCTACAGGGGAAGGCTGGATGGGCCAGGTCCATAGGGCTCCTGGAAGCACAGGAGCCTAGCCAGCTACCGGGACTGCCTGTGCCTAAGGCTGGCTCCGCTGGCTTGCTGCATTAGCCTTAGTGGGGCCTCCTGAACAGAACAACATGATGAAACATGTAATTAAGATGGAGCTAAGGATGCATGACGGGGCCGACTGAGCGAGAAATGGATTTGAATTTTTTTTTGTCTCCTTGCAGAAATCATCCACTTCAGCAGGAAACTACCCATTCGGATTTTTAGAAGGCAGAATTAAAAAGAAATTACTTGATACAAATGAAAAGGTTTATAACCTGCAACACCCTTTACCCAAAGCATTTCTTTTCACCCAGAATAAACATATCACATACAATATAGAGAGCTCTCTTTTAAACCTCCATTCCAAAAACTGAAGGACCACAAAGCAGTGCCCCCCACTCAGTGAAGTGAGAAAGAGGAGGGGGCAGGCCTGCCCTTGTTTTCACATCTGCCCCCTATCAGATTTCCACGCCTCTTTGGCAGTGCTTTGCTCCTCTCTGTAGTACATTCTCCAGGGCTCTGCTTTGTTTAGTTTAAATGATTCATGCAGCTGAGCTTACAGGTTTTCCTTGGAGAGACTTTTCCAGCCCTTGCAGACCTCACAGTCAGAAAGGTTTCCTAATATTCAGGCAACATCCTTCTCTACTCACTTTCATTTGTCCCACAGACCATGTGGAAAAAAAAAATAAATGAAATAAATCATTCCCTTCTCAGCAAAGCAGTCCTCCCATGGGAGTTAAAGGGAAAAAAAAAAATAAAAGGAATACATTTTAAATGGAACTGGATGGGCTGTAAATGTGATTAGGGGTCATGGTAACTTGAGGTAGTCAAGGTCTGGGCTTGACGTTTCAGGAGAGCCACTCCAATCCTATTACCTACGACACTGCCACTACTGGGCTCAGAGAGTGGCAGCAGTTGGTGTCGTCCTGTCCAGGGAATGGAGAAAGGAGACTGGCTGCATTCTAAGCAATGAAAGGGGAAATGCTCCAAAAAAGTCTCCTTTCCCTTTCTTCCTGTCCGTTTCCCCAGAGTGCTAGTCAGCCAGCTCAGGACTGCAGTGGTCCACACCACTGACACCAGCAAAGATCTCTGACACCAGAAGAACCTCTGAAAGGCTGCTGGCAGGAGAGTTTCTCTCTCTGACACTTCCCTGAGTCATCAATCTCCATCTGAGAAAAGCATGTCTTTGAGACAATTCGCAGTACAAGCGAGGCTGAGATTCATTCTTCCCTTCTGATATCTGGGGGCCCTTCCACCTCTAGTGCCAGGAGCTCTCTCTGGACCCATGCTTGCTGCTCAATTATATGCTACTGGCAGAGGAAAGGGTGCTGCCCACCAGCACAGGACATGGCTTTGGCACTGGGAACAGGATGGAGACATGCACACCCCTGAGAGGAGCTAAACAGGGCACAGCACAGAAGTGGGGTTGCCAGTACCAGGTCATTATATGGGTATCACTTATGTTGAGATGGAGGGTGATTCTGATACTCACGTCATAAATAGGAGAAGGTGGTGGTAGGCTTGCTGAAGGAGGCTGAGTTTCTGTCTTCTGTCTCCAGATATTTAGCTGGTTCTTTTTAGGACACAATATCTGCTCAGGACAAGACACCAAATTACACGCTTGGAAAAAACACCATCTCCCCAAGGATGAAATGAATACCAGTGTCACATCAAAGCCAGCTCCATACATACCCTCTAGGTACTTGCATAGTATGGAATGATGGCATTGTGCACAACACAGGCCACTCACTTTTCTCACCATTGCGTGAAAAGGAGGAGTCTGACAACTGACACTAAAGCACTGGAAAGCAAAACTGGGCTCTGTCTGTACATAAAAATCATCTCTATCACTGACAGCAGGATGGAGGGAATAGGTATTTAACAGCACACAACAATGCTGTAGGACAGGGAATAAAGCAGGGCCCTGTTCAAAGTGCAAGAGGAATTACAGAGAGGCAGAATGCAGCGATTTTTGTGAGGATTTGGCTGGGAAGATGTTTGTAATACACAGGAGTCTAGAGAAAAGCACCAGGCAGACATTAATGATGACATATAGTCAGTGATACGCTAACAAGCAGGTCCAGCACGGAGTTATGGAGTTGAAGGAAGAAAGCCTTTTCCTCTGAAATGTTTCTCGCATTGGATGGCTTCTCCTTGAATATGCTTCATTCATGCACAGGTAAGGGTTAGCACTGCTCAGCAAGCAAAAGAAAGAGGCAGAAAAAGCAGAAAGCTTTGCTAAGTATCTCTGTTTTAATTCAGAAAGAAGTGGGATGATTATATTCACATCACATGAAAACGATGAACTGCTTTCCAGTCCATTAGTAACTAAGGAGGATGCTAAATAGCTTCTCTTAAAGATAAACATTTTTAAACCAGCAGGTCTGAGCAAGCTGTGGTGAGAAATATGGTCTGTTTTCAGCAGGAGGGCAAATGTAATGACTGCATGATCTCTTCAGACCCTAAGGAGAGCCCATAGGTCTGAGACTTGCTGGCCTGCCTCAAACACTAGAGATGCCAACTGGCAGGCTGTGACACTGCCTCCCCCCATCCCCACGGAGATGCTGTCTATGCACGCAGAGGTGGGGGCCCATCTCCAGCCCAGTCACTCTGCTGCTAACTCTTTTCCCCTCCATCTGCCTGCCTGCAAGGTAAGTCTCACGAGATTTGCAGGTCTGCCAACTGCTGCCACTCTGAGTTCAATCTCACTGTGTCTGACTGCGTGTGCTGAAGCCTGGTGTTCCTTGGAGCCAAAGGTCTGCATCAGCAACATAGTTTTCACATAAAAATGCGTGCACAGACTCAGCTGTTGTAATGGCAGAGGGCAGCTTGACTGAGTAAATATAGGTGGATACAATGCCTAAAAAAAACATCATTCTCCAAATTCAGTTCTAAAATGCATCACATCTGTTTAAACCTGCCTTGAGATATCTGAAAGACTGCAAAGGAACATCTGAGGGTGGCAGTAATGGGAACAGTAGATTTTGTCTGGTCAACAGAGATTTCAGTATTACAGCTTCAAAGTTTATTCCACACAGATCCTGACTCATTTAGATATTTCAGTCCTACTTTCAGCTCTTCTCCTGCTCTACGCCTCTTTTATTCCCCGCTTGAGTTTTCCCCTTTACCCTCAGTTCTTCCTCACCCAGATGGTTCCAACCTGTGCCAGTGGCCTACTCAGCCAAGTGGCCCAGTCTTAATACCCTCCTCCAGGCTCTAGTGCTTCCTTGCTCTGGCTCCCAGTCTCAATTTCCTTCCCAGGTCTCCTCATTTTAAGCCTCACAGAACCACTGACATTGGAAGATGCCTCTGGAGTTTGTCTAGCCCAATCTGCGGCCTGCTCAGAGTCAACCTAGGCAGGCTGCTCAAAATTTTGTCTCACTCTTTTTTTTGTTCAGTCAGCTGCCTTGGGATCCTTGTTCTGACCTTCCCCTTTAACGCTGTCTCTTAATGTTCATCCTGACAAGCACATGAGCATTCTGGTCCCCATTCCCTTCATGCTGCAGACTGTTGTCTTCTGCAGTACCCAACCTATGGTTCAGGAATGCAGTTGCAGTGTCCTTTCATCAGGTCGTGCCTTTGCACCAGAGTAGCCCTCATAAAAAAGGATTAAAAACAGGGAAAGCCCTGCACTCCAACAGATGCACAGGACATCACCTGCCAGGCTGTTTGGAAAGGCAGCCTTGTATGGGATCCCTAAGGCAACTGAGCTGCTAAATTGACAAGAGCCACAGCTAAGCATGCACAAACTGCAATTTTCCAAAGACACATCATGAGGCTACATCTGCTTGAATCTTCTCAGGGCCAGCAAACTGCTCGCCCTGTGTCAGAATCTTGCTCTAAAGCAGAGCATGCCAAAGTCAAAATGGTTATTAGAATTTATTTTACAGACAAATCAATGACTCGCTTTATCTTTTCTGTAATCTTTTTTCTCAGAATGACTGAACTTAGAAAAAGAAAATAAACCTGAGCAGACACCCAGCACGGAAAAATTCAGCATGGGGAGTTCCAATCCAGCCAAGTTAGAAGCAAGTGAAATAAATTCCTAGAATGGGTCATGTCAGGTATTGCTTTTTATTTGGTAATAACTTGCCTTTCTTTTCCAGACTAGCAGAGCTGTTGTGATGATGCTCAGTGCAGCCAGAAGAGTGGTAAAGGTAATGAGGATTTCTCGCCCATAAGAAGTCTGTGCATACCCTGTACCTGTGGGAAAGAAGGCAAAAGATTCATCGGGTGACCAGAAATTACATTTCCATGTTTTTAACTCTGGCCAAAAGGCTTAGGAAGTTTCAAATATAGAAGCAATACAGAGGTTATACAGATGCACATATGCTTCATAACAGTCTGGCTGAACAGATAGTAGGGTGCAGCTGGAGGATCATGTGAAGGAGATTGGATACGAACAGTTGTGCTTCGTGTAGATTAGAGGGAGGTGATATAAATATGGCAGCCAAAAAGGCTGGTAGATAGTTAGAGGCTGGGAAAGGTCTTAAATGACAGGAGCAGAAAGGCAGATGGTGGAAAGCATACAGGCTACACGAATGAGCAGGGTGTGTACTGCACACATCCTCTGATCAGTGCAGCAAAGCTTTTTCATCGTGGCTCTTCACATTTACCCTAAGCAGTTCTTCATATCCAGCATTCAGTAATGCAAATCCAGCCAAGCAGCAGCACGCGTGTTCTTACCAATTTTCTATAGCACTGCTCTCATCTTGGCCTGAAGGTCTCCCTTGTTTTCCAGTCAATGGAACAATTGTAACCACGTGGAAAAAGGGGAAGGATTAGGGCGAGCCCCTAATCGGACTGTGAGCCGCCAACAGTCAGCACCTAACCTGTACATCCGATTACAGTGAGCACCCTTAACCACCGACCTCATTTTCATCCATCTCTGTCACACTGATACAGGCCAAACCATGCTGTCTCCTGGACGCTGACACTAGAAAAACCTTTCCTGGTACCACGTTTAGACCCTGATTTTAAGGCTGGTGCTCATAAGTGCCTGTGGATGGTAGGTATAAATTACTGCATGTTCATGTTACCACCTGTAAATTGGGAAAGATGGCATGGGTAACCTGTGTGAAAACACATTCAACTGTGATGGCACTAAATGTTGGGCATTAAGCATTATTCCCATCTAACTTTATAACTTGTTTGGGTAGAGAAAAAGAAAGAACAAAGATCATATTTTCACAGCAAAATCCAACTGATTTTTAACTGTACGCCCTTCCTTTCTGTTTTTCACTTACCTCTAACAAGGACAAACACTCCTTTCCCCTTAATCTGGATGTCATCCCATTGGACTTTGCAGTAGTATGTGCCAGTAGAAGATGTGCTTTCAAGCGGCTTTGTTTTGTGACTGTAAGATTTGATGGCCGTCTTATTCTCTTCTCCAGGAGGGATATCTACTTGTTCTTTCTTATTATAGATGGATACTTCCTGGTCCCATGCATTAATCCAGTAATAGAAGACTGTAAATCTGGTGTATTTCAGCGTGTACGGGAAGATGACTTCACAGGGGATGGATACTTTTTCCTTCAGCAGTGCAACCTGGATTAGAGGTTTCTGCTGTACGCTGACATCTCCCCCTGCAAGGGTGATAATTGTTAGCAGTCATCTAACATTACCGTAAGTCAGGAGAAAATTGCTGCCCCAAAGACACGATCACATGGTGAAAATAAATGTATGCCGAGAAGCGTATCTGGAGCAAGCAGTGTTGGCCCTTGTCAGAAACTGAGTGATGCAGAGCACATGCCCCTTGTGATCTGCCACATCTCTTAGGTAATTGCTGTGTGATTTGAGATAGCCTGTTGCAATCACAGGCTTCCCCTTTTCCCTTGTGAGCTCCTCTGCACAACGCCAGCATACAGAAAGACAGGAAATGAAGCAGGAAGTGAACTGATTTTGCACTGGTGTGAGACTACTTACAAATTATGAAGAGGAAAGCAATTTTCTATGACAAACACTAGCTGGATGTTTTCTATAACCCCTGTGTTACAGTCCTCTGCTTAGGTGTGTACAGTTGCATTCTGCACCAGCAAAGAAGGTGCTGTGTGCAAGCAGGTGCATCTCTGAAACACAAGTGAGGAAGGAAATTGCATATTGCGCATGGGGCCCAGCAGCAGGGCCGTGAGAAATAGGACACAGCTTAATCACTCCCAACTTTTGCTGCTGTAAATAGGCAGCAAGGCACAAGAGTGGCTGCTAGATGCAGGAACTATTTGCGGAAGACTGCACATCCTAAATATCTACATGTGACAATATCTCATGCACAGAGATGGGAGATCACGCCCTTCATGGGCTTCCTCCTTACTTAGGTCTGTTGAAAGCAATCTGTCACTGCAACTCAGGAGGCAACGACGTAGGGAGTTATAAGAGACGATGAATAAGCACAGATGGGGGAACCACATCATAGTTTGCACTCTATTTTGTAAAATAAAAGGAAAAAAAAATCTAAAAGTGAGTCTAGTATGGAGCCTGGGATACAGGATCACTTGGCATCCCTGCCAAATCTGGGTTTAACATCAGACTCTGGATGCATTTATTTGGTAGCTGATAGAACACCACACACATGCCCTTTAAGAGGAGGCCTGTGCAAAGCATTGCTGTACTTAAAAAAAAAAAAAAATAGAAAAAGAAAAAGGGAGGGGACTGGAAACTCCATTCAAGTTTTGTCTCAAAATGAAGGAGTCAGGATTCCTTCACAGATGTGAAAATACAAGGGGAAAAATATAGAGAGGGAAAGTAGAACTTTTCCATTTGTGGTTTTGATGGCACTGTATGGGGTTCAGAATCTATGAAGAGGATCATAACAAGGCATTAATGAAGCGGTCCCAGAACACAGCCAAACTTGCTTTCCTGTCATCATGCAGTAATGCTGTATCACAACAGCGTTATCCCGTTATCCACCTCTGTGTGAAGGGATCCAGCATCAGAAGAGGCAACTCCGACAATGCTACTGAATGCAGACCACTAAGGACAATTGAGGGGTGGAATAGACACAAGGAGGGCACAACCACTGTCCAGAAAAGACTACGGGGAAGTAACATCAGTTAAGGAAATCCTCTGCAGATGACATAGGTAGGTACAATAACCTAAGAGTAAGGAAGAGCTTAGGTTACATCATTAGAAAAGGATTCTTGGCTGTAAAAGCAACCAGGTTACAATGAAGTCCTAAGGGACACAGTCTTTGTGAATGCACAGTCCTGTATGCACTAGATACTATGTTATGGAAAGAAGGCAACAGAAAAACCTGTAGCCACCGTGGGAGCAATAACCTGAGTAGTCCCTTCTGGGCCTGATTTTCTAAAATAAATCACCATCCTTTTCCTCATCTCTACCCAGAAGAACACACATGAATGCAGTTCTTATACAAGACACTGTAAAGCATTGCTGTAAAAAAAGAAAAACAAACAAACAAACAAAACCAGAGGAGAGATCCATCTTCTTACAGTATCCCAGGAGCCATTAGTTTGAGAAGAACATGCCAGGGAAAAAGCCAAACCATTTTATTTAGGTTATACAACCCTTCTCCCATGTTCCCCCTTTCTTAAGGATTTTCTCTCTGAGCTCTGAACTGCTTAAAAGACAGAAATAGCAACAGTGCTCAAATTCCTAGAGGGGAGCTCTAGAAATTAGCAAAAGATAGCAGCTGGAAATGCTCTAATATGAATAAACTTGAGAGTAAACAAAAGGGGGAAAAAAAAAAAAAGCAAAAAACTTTTTTTACCTCCATAGTGAAGCAACCAAAGAAACAGGAAGATGACTTTTAGATTAGAGCCCATGGTAAGGTCAAAAGGCTGTAAGGAAGCAACCAGGTATGAAGATCCAGAAGGCAAAAAGAGACTGTATTTCACGAGGTCCTCCTGCTCCTGAAAGGCTGTTTGATCCCCTCCCGTTTGTGCAGGGACAGGCAGGACAGACACACGCTGCCTTTGGCAAGCTGTTCCTGGCAGATGCAACCTCTTCTGCTTTTCTGTCAGACTCCTCCCTGCACTGTGGCTCATTTCTCTATACTATTACCACGGTGTTACATCTATCAGCAGGTGTCAAAAGATCAGACTGCAAGCTCTTGAAAGCACAGAGCTTTGTCTTGCAATGACCATAAAACATCACACACATTTAAAGCAAACTTTGTCACCTTCCAAAGTGACCGAAGCCCCAGGTTGGAATACTGAGAAAAAATGTGCTTTGACCGATGCAGCTTGAGGTCATTTGAGGTAAATGTAAAATTCAGTGAACAAGTCAACTAATTCTGGAGTAATGGACAAGCTTAAATGTGGCACATCAGGGCTTGTACCATAATTTTGTAGGAATTTGTTCCTACAGTTGTTTTGGAACAGCTATCCCTGACTACCTCAATGTATCGACCAACCAGATTTTGGATTAAGGGCATTTCACTTCAAATTCTCTTACTCAAGTGGCTACCAAGCAGTGCCACAGGGAGCGGGTTCACAGCAGAGGAGCACTATCAAACAGAGTCTTTACGTGACCACTTGAACATGAGGTTACCTGTTTTGCCTTCAAAATGGAAAACAAGTACCTGCACTAGCAGTCAGCACAGAGAAACAGCCCAGCTGTACTCCCTGCTGCCCAATGCTTCCCTCCACAGGTTGGGTTGCTGCAGAGGAAGGCACTCATATTGCAGAAGTGAGAACAACCGGATCATCCGTAACAGTGGCGATGTTTCAGATCCACACAATGCTGGCTCTGAACTGGCTTCACACTGCAGGCAAACCTTAAAAAATATCTATTGTAGGAAAACGAAAGGAGAGCCCTTTGAAGAAGAAAACCCTTTCTTTGTGGGAGGACTCTGCCTCCTACACTCACGAAGAGACTGATTTCAATGAAGGCTTGTTTTAAGCTAAGACATCTGCAATGCAACAGCTGAGCAGTCTGACTCAAAACCCCCTGATGTCTGAGAGCTGAGAGGTCCTCGCTTCTCTCTAGAGAAGTCCTTTCAGGCTTCTTGAAAGACATTTGCATTGACCACAAGAAACCGCTCTGCTGCAACTTCAAGGGTGCCCACTCACACTGTGGAAACTGGTGGGGGATGGCTGTGCTGTCTGTTTTAAGACCCAGATGAGCCTGTAAATTGTGCGTATTCAAAATCACCCTGCTTGTTGAGTTTGTATGAGCAAGACTTGCTCCAAAAAACCCCTCCAGTTCATAGCATTTTTCTTCCTGTACAACCTGGGACAGGTTCTCAGGAGGAAGGGGTCTTGACACGGGGGAGGGAGGCTGTGCACAGCTGTGGCTGCTCTATTCCCCTGAGCCCAGGGCCAGCTCCAGTACCTTAAGGAGAGCCCTGACAGATGGGGAGAGGAGCAAGTGGCTTTGTAAGGCTGGTGCAGCAGCTGCACTCCTCCAGGGAAGGTTTAGCTCAGATTAGCCAAAAGGAACTCCTCTCCCCAAGACACGCTGATGTGAGCTGCACAGGGCTGGTCTCAGCTGCAAATTGCTCCTCACAGGTCTTAACGCTGAGCAGCAAGGACAATCAAGAGTGGTAACAAGACACTGGGGGCCCACTTGGTATTTCAGATATGTAGGCACAGATCAGGCAGCTGTGGCTCTGGGGGGATGTGGGGTCACAACCATGCTCAGCAGCACTTCTCAGGCCTGAATTGCATCTCAAGATAGCTGAGGGAGGGAGGGAGGGAGGGAACAGTTACCTTCCTAAGGAAGAATTCTTCTGAGCAGCGAGGGCCTCCTCAGCTCTTATATCACACTCATCCCCATGGTAGCACAGCTTTGCAATTTCCAGCAATGATGTATTTCTAGAGGACAGAACGTGCTGCTCCTGTCAGTGATGTGTTTTAACTGTTATCAGCATTTATCTGCTTCAGGAATTCAGACTGATAAGTGGATTAAGTGCGGTAGGTTTGTAGGGCTGCTAGGTCAACATCCTCCTCCTGTCCTTTCCCTTCTCTTCCTATAAACAACCCAGTTGCCACTCTAAATGCCAAGTCCTAGAAATACTGCTGCCTGGAATTTTAAGAAATATATCGTTTTGGCATTTCCAAAGAGGTCACATGTAAGACTCCACTCTAAGATTACAGGCACGGCAGGCCAGAAACACATTCACTGCAGGAATCTGCTATGGTAGTGCCTGCTGAAAAGAAATGGCTTTGAAATGACTACCCAGCAGCTACTAACAGGGTAGCATTCCGTTCCCAAGAGCCTAAAGGGAGCCTGAATCTTTGAATATTAAATTATAATTCCATTTGGTCTGGGGAGTCTGGACTGGAGACATTAGGGGGAAGAAGACGAGGGAAAACACAGTTGTGCGTTCCTACAACCAGCCTGGAGCAGGGCTGATCCCCCTGAAACTTAGGAGGAACAAACCAGGATACCTATGCCAAAGGAAATAAATTACAAAGCTCCTAAGGAATGGGCCATTGTATGACGTGCAGCCATACGTAACACAGTACGGTGCTGCATGAGACAGGAACTGTTAATCCAGCTCCAGATCGGCCAGGATCTGTAAGTTTGGCCCTTCTATTAATGTACCAAAAAGTGGCCACTTCCTGAGACTAAATACAGCATTGGGCCAGATGCTAGCAACAAGTCTGGGCAAACGCCGAACCTCCCAGAATTGCCTGTTCCCAGCTGTGCCCAATGCATGCCCGCAAGTAACGGCGCACACACGTGCCCACACATGTCCCCGCTGCCAATTCCAGGGAAAGCGTTTATTCCAACAAAACCGCTGCTAGCCAAGGCGAAGGCAACGTGGCAGAGACCACAACAAAGCCTCTTTATTGCTGTAGCGTTTAACACCACAGCCATCCAGAAGAGAAACGCTGCCTGGCGCAGAGATGAGCCGCAGCAATTCAACGAGCCCGACTGCAGCGCCTGCCTGAGAGCGCTTCAGAGCGTTCCCCAGCACAGCAGCTCCGGATTCGCTGCCTTGGCAGAGCCAGGCTCAATCCCCACCGCTGCAAACCCAGCCAGCGGCAACGCACGCACGCACCTCCGAGGATTCGCAATCTCTTTGACTCCTCTAACCCCAGCCCCTGTGGCTTACAGTTTCCCTCCGGCTGATGGCAAGAGCCCTATCCCTTTGTAGCCGGCGTGACGAGCCCCACGCAGAGCGGGCTTCCCACCGGCACGGAGCCCCGCTCGCTCCCCGCAGCCGCGCACGGAGCCCCTGCAGGGCGGCGCCGTCTCCCGCCCTCCGCCGCCCGCGCCCTCACCCACAAGATGGCGCCGTCGCCCCGGCGCGCGCCGCCCTCGGCTTCGCGCCCTGCCCCGGGGCGTCGCGGGTGCAGGTGCTTACGCGGCTCTCCGAGAAGGCAAAGAGAGCAAAAAAGCAGATGCCGTGCTCCTTCCGTCCCGTACTGCCCCGTCTCTGAGGTGCCGGCAGTGCCGAGCTCTCTGCTCAGCTTCTTATGTGCTTTCCAAGCAAAGCACGACCAAGCGCTGTGGGGCAGGCACAGGGAGGGTTATGTAGAACAAGGTGACGGGGCAGCCAGCGGCCACAGGACCAGTCCCTGCCAGCCACCGCCTCGACAGATGGCCCTTATGGCTGAGCCAGCTGGCTGTGCCAGGCCCGGCCCCCCAGGCCTTGGCAAGCTGCAGCTTCTGCTTGCCATCAGTGCCTTGCCATGGCCCGTGGTGTGCCTGCAGCTGTGCTGCACTCCAAGCTCAGGCTCTTCCATGAGGTCTCTGTGCTCCCCTGTGCCCAGCCAACATCATCCCCACTCTCCCCCCCACCAGCTCCTTCATTTCTCTTTTTTCCCCCTTCCTTTTAGAATCAGAGAATCCTAGAATGGCTTGGGTTGGAAGGGATCTCAAATATCATCTAGTTCCAATGTCTTTTCTTTCTCCCTCTCTCTCTTTCTTCCCTTGTTCCCTTCCCTCCCCTCCCCTCCCTTCCCCTTCGGGGGGAGGGGGTTAGCTATGGCCCCTTGCTGCTCAGCCTCTGGCAGCTTTCCAGCCAAGGGACCTGCAGTAATCAACACCACCTCTGAGCCAGCAGCCACCCAGCAGCGAACATGTGCATGCAGTCACACCCTGAGTTGGGTCAACGCTGCTCTCCCCACGTGCACCAGGCCTCCGCCAGCTCCTGGGAGGATGGCTGGGAAGGGATTAAGTAGCTAAGTATCTCAATGGCAATTGAAGATGGCTTTCTTTTCTGTTAATTCCTCAGCTTTGCGTTTATCGTGAACTGTGCAGAATACACAGTCTGATGCAGCTGTTCTAGCAAACTCTCCTAGGGTAGAAAAACATCTTTAAGCCACCAGACCCTAGTCTGGCTATCCAAACTAAATAAACCATCCTGGCAAGAGCACTTGCTGGAAGAACCATCTCTTCTCTAGGACTTTTGCCAACACAGAATTGTTTTTCATTCTGAGTTTTTCCCCACAACCCACTCCAGTTTCCCATCCACCATCAGCATCCTGAGCTGACAGGACTACACGTCACAAAGCTGGCCTAATGCAAGAGGATCATCACCAAGTTTTTTTAAACCCTTCACAAAATTCCTGCATGCAGTTGGAGACAGATGATGAGAATAGAGCTTAAAAGCATAACTGCTGACAAAGCTCCTCCCCAGCAGGAACAGCAAGCATGCAGCACTGACAGTGCCTGGCTGAAGAGGAAAGGGCAGAGCAGAGAACAACCTCATGGCCAGGTGGAGCATCGAGCATTCACCTGCTGGGCAGGGGAAGGTCTGGGAAGGAAGTTCTGTACCTCTCCGTGTACTTGGAGGTTGGAGGCTGGCCCTGAGCCCACCTCAGCCCCTCTAGTGGAAGGAGTGTGGCTGCATGGCAAATCATGCAACAGGAGCTGCAGACCAGCAGCAAGGAAGAAGAGAAAATGTGAAAGTCCTGACTGCATGGAAAAATGACATCAACAAGAATATAGTGCTTGTGACTTTGGTTTGCCTAAGCCAGTCCCCTTGGTCCCCCATGGCCCCAGCAGTCGTGTGGGAGCCCCTTCACCGTGGCTGGGTCCATGACTTCTCCCACAGACCCCTTGCTACTCTGCTTGCGCTGGGGGAGAGCCTTCCCCACCCTGCACTGCTTCCTTTATTATCTCTGCCCAGCTGTGGTTTGTAAGTTGTTTAAATCTTTTCTAGGAACAGATAAGAGATCACAATTACCCAGAATCCAAAAACGCAGACAGCTTGAAATGTGGTCAGGCTCTGCCCTACTTTCATTGAGCTAAGAGCAAGCACTCTGCTGAGGTGCTCGGGGAGAGGAGAAAAGAGAAAGATCCACCTCAGCAAACAGCCCCTTTCCTCTCTCCTTCCTGAAACAAGTTTCCCCTGCAAAAAAAAAACCAGCTACATGTGTTCAAACCACCCTGCCTGCTCCTCCTGGCCGGCCTTGGATCTCCAGGCAGCAAAACTGAGCAAAGCAAAGCTGCCTGGTGGCTGGGCAGGAGGCTCTGGTGCATCACCACCTCTCCGAGCTGAGCTTGGTGCGTGGATGGTGTTTGTCAAACCAGGGGCAAAGATGGGGATGGCAGGGCAGGGAGTGCTGCAGGTTAAGTGTGATGTGTCACCAGAAGTTTTACCATCCACACTTGCTGGTGCAGTGGGAAGCCACAGAGGTGGTATGGGTCTGGGACTTCCCTCCTGTGAGAAATCCCCTCCCCGGGAAGTCCACACTCAGTTGCAGAGCATTGCTACAGCACAACATCAGTCACTCTCTGAGGGCAATGCTTTCAGGATCCTGCAGTGCCCTGGGAGGGGATTATGCTGACAAAATGCTGGAGGCCTTTTTCCTTCTCCTCTCTGTGGTCCCAGATGCTCACAGATACGCACCTGCAGCTCTGTGACCTTGTCTGAAGTAGAGAACTTCTTCTGAGAGATCCACCTACATTACTTCAGCTACAGAGCAGTACACAAACAGACAAATCACTAGCAACCACTAATATTTTAAAGATGCTCCTCCATGCTGCTTGGAAGTGCCTGTATCAAAGCAACGACAAGAGCAGCAGGGGGGTATTTTTGCTGGTGTATTTGTTAGTGGTAGCAACAGTGAGAAATTTCAGGAAAAGTGTCTGCTGTGGTCCAGACCAAGGAGGGATACTAAAGAGGGCATTGTCTGAAAGACGATACAATCTGAGATCATTATGGTACTTATTAATACCGTTTACAAGGCCTGACTTTTGCAGCCTTGGAATGAAAAAATACAAAAAATGCCAGCAAACACATTATGTTCTTCTGCAAGAAGTTGTTTCATCCTATTGAAAATCTTTGTTAGAAAGAATGATGAGAATGGTAATAATAAGGCACTATAATTATACCTGATCCTTCTATAATCTCTCTCTCTGCAGAGTTCAGGAGCACTTTACTGCTATTATTGGATTTGAACAGTCCCATCTGGATAGCATACGACTGATTTGTTTGCATGGCTTATTTTAGGTATTTTGCACATGCATTAGAGCTGCCTTCATATCTGGCCCATTCCCTGCACAGCCTCTAAGAGCAAGCAATCCCATCCCAATATCGTGAGAGCTCTTTGCAGTTCAAGGATCAGATCCCAGTCCTTCTCCACCCAACCCAGCACCCAGAACAAGCGAAGAAATCACTCCCATCCAAACAAGCAAGGAACTCCATCACAGCCAAGACTGCAGCCTGCTGCAGAAGCTCTTGGGTATGAAGCTGAGCACTTGACAATTCACTGGGCCAGGGCCAGGAGAAAACAGGTGAAATTCTAAATAAATTGGCCCACGATTAAAAATATTATCATTAAAAATGAGAGTTAAAAAAATGAATGAAAATGCAATGCAAAAAATATGGTTTACATAGACAGAACTGCTTTCAGCCTGAAATTTGCAGCTGTTTGTCACTGGCTTATAGTGCAGGGAATGCCCCTTGACTGAGTCCCCATAAAACTTAACAAATGAAGTTGCCTCATTATTTCACTGTTTTTAGTGCTTTCCCGGGGATATTTTTTCCTTCCGTGAGCTGGACCAAAAACTTGCTGACCAACTGAAGGCAGGTTGGATGCAGCCCATCTCTCTCCTCCTACCCACTCTCCATCTCCATATCTGCCCAGACAGGTGACGTTTCCAGAGCTCATCCATTCCCAAGACTGTGGGCACGTTGTCTTGAGCATCTTAAACAGAACTGTTAGCCCTGCCTGAAGCTTTTCCCCACCTTCATTTTACCTTTTTGAAGTAGTACTCCTTGCTTTCATTCTCTTAGATTCTTCGGAGGCATCTTTCTCAATTTGTTTACTTCTGGTTTATTTTTGAAAGTCAAACCCCCAATGGACATAAGCTCTCAAGTCACTTCTGAAAACGCTGTCTTGTCTGTAAGTGCTTTGTTTGTGATCCTTTCCAGTCCTTGAGGCTATTGTTTATGAGCTGGAAGGCATCTACACTTAGGCTAATCATGCTGAATGCCAGCAATTCCCCCAGCATGATTTGATGCGCAAGCCAGTGGGAGCAGGATTTGTTGTGATTACATTTACTCCAGAAAGCCCGTGTTAGCTCACACCAGCCTCACAGAATGAGTGGGTCTCATCCAAACTCTTCTGGATTTTCAGGAATCTGGTCACTGATTTCAGTGTCATCTGGAAGTGGCTGGAAGGTCTACAGCTCTGCCAGCAAGAGTGGCATTGCAGGAAAGGAGGTAGCCCAGGAGCCAGACCAATCTTCCTGTAGCTGTTTGCTCAGGGTGGCATGCAGATCCAGGAGGCTGCCACTGCTGTGTGGTATTCACTTCTTCCTCGTCGCACAACACATTTGAAGCTCCTTACCAACACAACCTATGCACTGGGAAGAGCTGTACCAGCTGTCACTGGGGGTGAAGAGTGTCCTCTGCTTCTGACCTTCCTACCCAGACAATCACAGAATCATGGAATCACAGAACGGTTGGGTTGGAAGGGAGCTCAAAGCCCACCCGGTCCCACCCCGTGCCATGGGCAGGGCTGCCACCCAGCAGCTCAGGCTGCCCAGGGCCACATCCAGCCTGGCCTTGGACCTCCAGGGATGGGGCAGTACAGCTCTCTGGGCAGCTGTGCCAGCGCCTCACTGTACTCTGAGTAAAAATTTTCCTCCTAGTATCTAAACTAAACCTCCCCTCTTTCAGTTTAAAGAAATTCCCCCTTGTCCTGTCACTGTCAGAAATCACGTGAACAAATACCTCATCTTGTCTGCCTCTCACACTCAAGTATCTGATCGGCTGCTTCCTTGTTTTTCTAAGAAAACGCACTCACCCTCCTACTCCATGTCACTAACTCTTTGCAGACCTCTGGCACAGACCTCCCCGATGAGAAGTCCCAGCCTACAGAGCCAGCTACTACAGGGAGACAGCTGGAAGTGCTCTGCTCTGCCTGCATCAAAATGGCAGCACGGCTGCCCCAGCTGAGATCACAGGAGCAGAGAGCACGCTGGGACCTGGCAGCTCTGCAGGGAGGCAGCTGAGGATGCCGCCAGGTCTCCTTTGACACCTGCTCTCCCTTTGATGGCCGTCTGCCCTCTGCAACCCTGCCTTTGTGCCAGGCAATGGCAGAAAGTTCCACTATGCACTGCACTCTGCAAATGCCAAACATCTAAGAATTGCTGCAAAATGAGCTCAGTCAAAATAGTCAGATTCCCCTGACCAAGGTACCCTTTCAAAGTAAGATTTTTAGCACATTTAAAGGGCAGTATCTAAAGGAGGGGCTTTAAGAAAACAGGGGAAAGGCTGTAGCAGAGTCTGTCGGGGTAGGACAAGGAGAAATGGTCTCAGACTAAACAGGGTGAGGTGTACCCTGGATACAAGAAAGAAGTGTTTTACCATCAGGGTGGTGAGGCACTGGCACAGGTCGCCCAGAGAGACAGTGTCCCCATCCCTGGAAACACCCGAAGTCAGGCTGGAGGGGCTCTGAGCATCTGATGGAGCTGTAGGTGTCCCTGTTCATCGTAGGAGAGTTGGACTAGATAGATTTCAGGGTTCCCTTTCAGCTCAAACATTAATTCCATGATTCTATGATAACAATGGACATACATATTTTATGAAGGATGTCAGGACAAGAGCCCTAACCAAGCCACTGCTGTGGGTATGCAGGAGGTTTTGTTCTGAAGCTTGCCTGCATGGAAGCGCTCATTTCCAAACAGTGAGGATGCTGAAATGTTAATGCATTTTTTGAGATGTGTTTGCACAAAACTTGTGTGTTTGGGTGAATTTTGATGCGCTGAGGCAGAGCCCTAATGCAATACAGACCCTTATGTCAGAGGTAATCAAGTGTTATTACAAGAGCCGCTGGCCGTGGGGCCCCTCCTGTGTGCACACAGGGGTACATATGGAAGTCATTAACAAGTTTCAGTAGAGGATTTTGGGAAATTAACCCTTGCGACCCCAGAGCAGTGCTGGCAGGCAGTAGATGAGGAGCAGCTTCCCACTGGGACTGAGCCGGCCCCGGGCAGCCTGGCAAAGGGGCCAGACCTCTCCGTTCAGGCTGTAAGGACGAGTGGTTGAAGGAAACCATCTGCGGGGCTGTGTTTGCTGTTCCTCAGCAAACTGAAACGAGTCAGCTGGAGAAATGTGTAACATAGCGTATAAAAATGCAAACAATTTTCTTCTAGTCCCCAAATGGTGCTTCAGGGGTTGTGAGGAAGTTTGTAATTTCTTTATAAGCTCCTTTAGGAGCCACCAAACGCAGTGCTTGGATGTGGGCCACGACGTGCTGCTCTGCGCAGCTCAGGGGCAGGGTGGCTGCAGACAGTGTCTCCCACCCGCTGCTGAGAGCCCATGGATGTCGATGGCGGTCACCCCTCAGATGTAACCTTTTCTGATTTTACTCTGTACACTTTCTTTTGCCTCCAGAATTTAAGAAAAATGGCTTCTGGCCTCCTCCAAAAAGCTGGCCACATCCGATGTGCTTCTCACATTCTTGTTCTTCCCATATTGCTTTCTTTTCTTGCACCAATCCTGATCCAAGACATGCCCTCTCCTCTGGGATAACGAGAGTAGGCATCATAATGTGCTTTAAACTTTCATAATGCAACAATACTTGGCAGTCATTCATTGCTTTTCATCCTCAGATCTCAAATCAATTTGCTACAGCCCTGCATGGAATTGACTTACTTATAAGACAGAGACAAGTACTTGCTGCGCAATTAAAAAAAGAAAAGAAAAAAAAAAAAGAACAAAATAAAGTAGATTTTATTAAAACCCAAACTACGTCTTCCTCCCTTGGTGTGATTTTCCTCAAGCACAGCCCTGGCCACAAACGCGGCTGCTCCGCAGCCCTCAGCCGTGCAGCCCATGATGCTCATTTCAGGCCAAATGAGAGCGGTTCATCACCAGGTCAGCACGATCCACTCAGAAAGCTCTTCCCTCAGCGAGTTATAACTGCTGCCATAAAACAGAAGCATTCCTGTGCTCGGCTGTAAACGGTGAAGAAATGAGCCAAGAGCTTTCCCACCACCCCCAGTTTAGGAAGGGAGGGTGGGAAGGCAGCCAGCATGCCCCAGAGATGAAAGGAGCAAGGCAGGAGACACGGCCTCAACCTCTGGGTGGGCAGAGGGAGGGGAGCACTCAGAGTTGACCCACAAGGGCTTCCCCTGAGAGCCAAGGCATCACCCAAAGCCACCTGAGACACCAGCAGGGGCTGGCAGGGTGCACACAGTTACAGGAGTGCACCCAATTGAGCATGGAGACTACACAGCCTCTCTGAACAACCTGCCCTCAAATGGATCCACCCATCCTATCCAGCCTGGATTTGTTTCCATCTTTGTGTCTCCTCCCACCAGGTAATGCCACGGTGAGCCTCACTCCTTGCTGACCCCACCGTAGGTACAGACAGGTTGCCCCCAAAGCCACCTATGCCCCAGGCTGAACAAACCCAGCTCCCTCAGTCTCTCCTCACAGAGAAAGTGCTGCAGCCCTGAGCATCTTGAGGTCATACCCCTGAGCTCACTCTAATTTACAATATTTTGGTTGCAACAGGGAACACCGAACTGGATGCAATATTCTAAATGGGGTCTAATGAGCAGCCAGTAGTACAGTGAGACAATCACTCCCTCATCCACTGCTGCAGCTGCAGTGCCACCAGGCTGCCCCATCCCTCCTGGGGCTGGCAAGGGGATGGATGCCCCCACAGCACTAATTCAGCAGCCTCGGATCACAAGGCAGAGCCCCGGGAGGAGGGCAGGACCTCGCTGCCGGCAGCGCAACAGAAGTCTCTTGAGATTAATTCAGCATCCAAAGAGCTCCTGCCATGAATAACACGCCGTATCTCTCTCTGCACTGGCTGCACACAGTGGTTCCTCAGATAAGACACCTAAAGCCAAGAGAGCAAATTCAGGGTCACATCTCTCTCTCTGCATTTGGTTTCAGGTTTTTTTTTTCCCCCTGTACAGGGCTGAAGGGGAAAGGCAAAGCGAGCACAGCAGCCTGCCCAAACAGCACACTTACATAGCTGACTGCTCTCTGATCCCACTCAGGTGTCCACTTTTACAGTATTCAAACACACTGAACTCCTTCCATGTAGTTGGTTTTACTCGTGTCTTGTCAAGGACATCAAACCCGCCTCCACCCTTGAAATGAATTAACAATGCTAAGATCTTTCCTAGCCTTATTTAATCCATCTCTGTCCCACTCACTCTCAGCAGTTACAGCTCACCAGTGCTGTGCCATGCCCTAGGATCTCACAGCACCCAGCGCATCCTTCAAACACTCAGTACAGGTCTGAACACACTAAAATTACTTCCAGAAATTTCACCCCTACATTTTTAGGAATTACATCTGTTCATAAAATTCTTATTTTATTGCACTGTAAGGTGAACTGCACCTACTGTTCCCAGCTAGGACCGTTCCTTCACATACTGCAGCTGCTCTTTGGAAGAATTTGATTACCACGTCTCTGCACTAAACCAACATGGTTTCCAGCACTGCAAGAGAACAAAAATATTGTTGTGCAGTCGTTGTCTTTTAAAAATATGTATAAAAACATGTTTATTAAAAGTTAAAAGTTGTATAAAAAATTCTTTGCCTCTCCTTGAGGCAAAACCAGAACACCTTTTTGTAGCCCATAGGTGGCAGCAGCATACTATCAGATGAGGACAAGAGGCTCCGGACTGGGTCTGCTCACACCCTGCAGGGCAGAACCGACCTCGCGCCTGCCTCCCCAGGAGCACGACGCCTGTAGTATAAAGTAACTCATCTGCACTCCCAAAAACCTGTTCAAATAAAGCAATGCAGAAGCCAGTCAAGCTGCACGTACTGTACACAGCTGCAACGTTTTTCCCCAAAAGTGCTGATCTCTGAGGAGGTTTTGCATTTATGCGTGGGCACAGCCACGTGGGCTCCAGCTAGCGTGTGGCCCATGCCCACTGACACCCAGATTGCAGCACTGCGGGGCCATACGGCTTCACGAAGGCACACTAGCAGCATAAACTAGCTTAGGCACTTTGGGTAGTGGGGCTGACCTGGCAGCACAGGTGGCTAGCCCTGTTCTCAAGCTTATTAGTCATGACTGGAGCCAAGAGTGGGACTTGGGGGTGGGAAGAGCTGCTCTTCAGGCTTGGCTTCTCCCAAGCCATATTAGGGAAGGCCAGGCACGCTGTGCATCTTTGAGGACACAGCTTTTGTAGCCAGCGTGCACAGGCACCCTGCCTCTTCGAGCAGCCAGCCCAGCCCCTCCAGCATGGCCACGTGCATCCCTTTGCCTCCACATACCCATCATCATCTACCAGTACCGGGCACAGAGGAGCTGGGGACAACGCTCCCAGTCGGGGGTGACACTGCCGCCTCCTGTGGGCACGTCCACATGGCAGCAGTGGGACTGGGCAGGCGCCGGTGGCACAGCTCTCGCAGTGTGGGCACAGCCCGGCGGCTCCGGCACAGAGGCTCAGAGAAGACCAGAGGAGTTCCCCCCATCTCATCAAAGTGCAAGGGGTTGTTGCGGGTCCCCGCTACCACCAGCTCCAGCAACCGGACCACACAGTCCGAAAACCAGTTCCTCAGACGGAAATAGCCCTCTTGGAAAGAGATGCGAAGGCTGACGGGCCCCGTCGGCATCCGCACGCTCAGGCTGAACAGGCAGTTCCCCTGCGAGCTGTCCCGCACCAAGTAGGTGCCGACGGGCTCCTGCTGGAGCTTGGCGTGGGCCTCCCCGACGGACAGCGGGCCCCAGTAGAAGTCACTGGCCTGGAGGATGCTGAGGGATCGCTCCAGGACCTCCCACTCGCAACTGCGAAACATCCGGAAGCGATCAGGCAAGCCGGGCGGCACGGTGCTGGGGAGAACACTCCGATGCTGCCTTTGCGGACAAGCAACAGTGGTGCGTGTGTTTTGCAGATCATCTGGCCTCCCTCTGATCATCTCTCACAGAGCCCATGGATCCCGGGCAGACGCTGCATTTACCATGCTTCCTCCTTCGCCTCCAGCCTGCGGGAGAGAAGCAGAGTGAGGCAAACCTCTACATCCATGCACTGAGCAAGTGAGGATATTTCACAGGAAGGAGAGCTGTGGTGTGCCACCAACCGACAGCTGTAGGTGCACCAAGCGAATATAACCAGGAGAGACTCCAGCTGGGCCACACCAGCGCAAGGGACCAGGTTACAGCACTGCATCCACTGGATTTATATGTTTCACATCTAGGGGCTCTTCAGCACATCCCTTTAGGCTGGCTTGTATCTAGAAAATCTCGTTATTTAATGATTTCCCTCTGCTGGATGGTCAGGGGCTTTTCAGAGCGGCCTTGAGTCTGGCAAGAGGAAATGAGACCCCAAGTGAGAAGAGAAGAATTTCCCTAGTAGGAGGGTTTCTTTCACCTTGGCATTCAGCAACCTCTCAGACAGGACAGGACAGACAGCAAGACCCACAAACAGCAGCAGACAGAACAAGCCCTTTCCACCAAAGCCCAGAAACCATTCCTCATATCAGGATGCACCCAGACCCAGTCTGCAAGAAATTCAGAGCTGCACCTTCAGTGCTGTGTTCAGTTTTGAGCACCCCACTACAAGCCTCAGAGCATGTCCAGAGAAGGGCAGTGGAGCTGTGAGGGGTCTGGAGCACAAGTCTTCTGAGGAGCAGCTGAGGGAACTGGAATTATTCAGTCTGGAGAAGAAGAGCTCAGAGGAGACCTTAGCACTCTCTACAATGACCTGAAAGGAGGTTGTGGAAAAGGGGAGGTCGGCATTTTCTCCTGGGTAATAGCAATAGGACGAGAGGGAACGGCCTCAAGTTGTACCAGGGGAGGTTCAGGTTGGATATTAGGAACAATTTCTTTTCAAAAAGAGCAGTGCTGCATTGGAACAGACTGCTGAGGGAGGTGGTGGCATCATCATCCATGGAGGTGTTCAAGAAAAGCAAAGATGTCACACTGAGGGAGTCACAGACACGGGCTGATGGTTAGACTTGGTGATCTTATTGGTCTTTCAAACCTAATAATTCTATGATTCTATGAAATGCATCACCATCAGCTACAGAGCCACAACAAGCAAGAGCACTTGCGCTGACATCAGGTCCTGCTGATGCCCAAGGAGCATTTCTGCTCAGGAGCATCCACTCTGCTTGTGCTGCAGAGACATCTCTCCACTGCCTGCACGTGCTGCTGCCCTCTGCCAGCCACCATCCTCAGCTCCCACACTGCCTTTTCTCCATCCCTAGAGATGCTCAAGGCCAGGTTGGATTGGGCTCAAGGCAGCCAGAACTTGTGGGTGGCAGCCCTGCCCAAGGCAGGGGTTGGAGCTGAGTAGGATTCGAGGTCCCTTCCAGCCCACACCATCATTCTGTGACTGATACTATGATTCAGCCAGGTGCCCTCCCTCGCTGTGTCAACCCTGCTCTTCTCCTGTGCCTCACATTGACACCAGACTGTTCGCTTTTGGAAAACAGAGCCCTGCACCCAGTGCTGTCATCAGCCATCCATCCAAGTCATTTCAATTATTAAAAAAATACATATTTTCTGTGTGTGTGTGAGAGTATATATATACACATAAACATAGAAACCACAGCCCCAAGCCAGAGGCTCGCTCTGTGCGAGAAGCAGAGCTGTCACATACCACTTCCCCAGGCCTGACAAGTCAGTCTCTCACCGCCAAGCCCTGCCCTCAGTCCCTTGACACACTCCATTAACCCAGTCACAGTCGCTGGCAGCGCAGCCATGCTCAGAGCAGGCCCAACACCGTGACCCAGCAGCCTGTGCCCCATCCCCAGCGGGCCCCACTGTGGCCACAGGCTCACTAGGGAACACAGGGACCCACAGGTGCCCAGCAGCACCTTGCCTGGGGTCACCTTTTCTCTCCTCATTCCTCTTGCAACACGCAGCAGTGGTATCAATGATGCCACTGTCAAGCACGCCTCTATTACAGGGCCATACACCCTGGCCTCCATAAACCCCGTCTAAACCTGGGAAGCCTTTTCAGTGGCACTCTGTTTTCTACCCTGTGATTTGCAGACCACAACATCCCTGGCACTGCTCTGAATGTTGCCGATCCTGCCCTTTAGCCACGTGTCACTGTGGGAGGGAAATTCCACCCTGAGAAAGGTGGGAGGGGGAAGAAGGTGTTAATCAAGCTGGGTTTTTTTTCTTTTCCATTAAAAAACAAAAACAAACAAACAAAAAAAAACCAAACAAAAAAAACCCATGCTGCTCAGAGGGTTCAACCAGTCAGAATAAATCTTTGGGGAAGCTGACTTGGTGAGCAGAACACAAACAAGGCAACATGTGCAGCCATCAGGTCAATCTATCACCACCAAAAACTCAGCACTGCAGGCACCTCCATCCCTTTCCTTTTCCTCTCTGCCGGCAGAGGAAGCTATAGACCACTTTACATTAGTAACTGTAGGGGAAGAAAGGTAGTATTCCTCCTAAGGGCCTTCAAAGGCTTCAGCTGTGATGGGATCAAGAAGGAGCCCCACTCTCACCAGCAGCCACTCCTCCCAAAGGGCAGTTTCTCTTGGGTCCAAACCAGAGCTTTGGGTCTAGGTAGGACAACAAATCCCAACAGGAAAACAGAAGCAGGCAATGTCTTTCACTTCCAGACTAGTTTAAAAACAACAAATAAAACAGACTATAAAATGAGGCTGGAACACCCTGATGTAACTGTAGGTGTCCCTGTTGATTGCAGGGGAGTTGGACCAGATGGACTTCAAGGGTCCCTTCCAACTCAAACGATTCTGTGATTCCACAACTTGGTTAAGGCTGCAGGAAACAGGAAAACAACTGTTTGTCCCAGTTTTCAACCTTGAATCACCCTCCCAAGTCCTTTAAGAAAAATCCACTGCTACTAGAAGTCTGGCTGACTAAGAACTGAGACTGTGTCATCATTTCAAATTCAAAGTAAATGCAAAAATAGCACCCTCACGGCATGCTGACTTGGTTTGAAATCTACATGTGGGTCATATCCTCAGACAGCATGAGTTTGTTTAGCTTCAGTGACCCAATTCCAACAGATGACTGGCTGGCTGGGTAGCGTTAGTTAGCCTGCTACAAATACTTCTTGGTATCAGCTTTAAGGTTCATCTGATTTGCCACACTAAGATTTGTTTGTTTTCTTTCCCCACTGCCAAACAGCACCAAAAATCCCAAGCACATCACTGCCTCCATACTGTAAGTACAGCACTTGCAGACAAAGTAACATCCCCAAAATGCTGGTGTCCCACTGGCTGAAAGGCTGGACAACGTTTCCCCAGGCCTTCTGACCTGCTGCAGGTCCAAGAGCTTCTCAAAACAAGTACTCCTGACACAGGGCATTCTGCCTTCCTCCTGGCTCACTATCCAGGCAAAGCCACTCACTTTGTGTATGGAGATGATGAAGCAGACAGCTGTGTGCAGCTGCTGTGTAAGCCACCCTGGGGCTGGATACAGCTGGCACACTCAGTGGTGGCTTCAGGCACTCAGAGAGGACGCATTCCTATGCTTTTCTTTCTTGAAAGGCTCACTTACCTCTTTAAATTTACCATCCATAGGGAAGGGCTGCTAGATGTCAGGCCTGGAAGTCCCAAGTCAGGAGCTTCGATACAGCGATGCTGAGTTTTTGCAAAGCTTCCCTTGAGAGCACATCCATCCTTTGGAAAGAAAAAGATGCCCATCACACAGATGACCGAGCCCTTTAGCTGGCTGAAATACAGGTGTAAAATGCAGCAAATCTGGAGTTGGTTGGTCAGCCTCAACTTCCCCACCCTGTATAACTGCAGAAGGCTTTAGACAGCACTTCAGATTGCAACAGGCACATTAATGATGTTATTATTATTACTGCTGTTACCAAAGCCACAAAGTGATTCACTTTCATGCAGCTCACAGATGCCCTAAGGACAAACACAAAGACCTTACCACTGTCATCATCTTTAGGAAGCAGAACCCATAGAAACCAGACCTTAAGAGATGGTTGCAACAGCAAAGAGAGCTAGGATCTGTAATAGCAAGCTCGAGCTTGCACTCTACACTTAGAGCACCCCATCCTCGTCATGTCCCCTGGTGCAAGCAGGGTATGTGGGGCTGTCCCAGTGTCAGTCACAGCTCCTCCAGCACAGAGTGGCCATGGGGATACTGCAGCTCCCACTATCTTTTATGCCATGGCCATAAATAGGAGCCCAGTGCAAGAGTGACAGTGTCTGATACAAGGGAACAGGTAGATATAAAGAATGTGACACACACGAACTCACACCAAACCAAAACCATGTTTCCCGATACAACCAGTGTTCAGCCAGGATGCAATACAAAAAAAACCTGTAAGTTTGCTATCTTGTACGAGGCAGCACAGCACATGCTGTTACATTTCCTGTTTCCACGTATAGATGGAGCGCGTGCAGGGCTTTGGAAACCTTTCTAGAGATCTTCCAGAAGGACTGCTCGCCTAACCAAAGAGCTGGAAGAAACGTGGCTTTCAGGGTCCCTTCCTCACACCTCTGAAACACTCTGAACTCAGAACAACTCCTTCCAAACCAAACAGCCTTTTCCCAGCAGTCCCAGCCCTGCTTCAAACCATAACCCCAAGTCTCGCAGCAGGACGGCTGACCCACGCAGGACTGGGTTCAGGCTCTGAGGCTTTCCCCTTCCACATCGTTGGCAAAAAGGGAATTTACAAATAACAATTGTTAGAAACAGGAAATCAGTGTGCCCAGCTTCAAAGCCGCAGCTCGGGCTCTCCTGCTGAGGCTGAGGGACAGAGGTGTGCTGCTGCATGCCTCTGCCCCGTGGGGCACTGGTGTGGGGACCCTTCTTCCAACTGTACTGGGCTGAACTGACTGGTTTGGGTTGTCCCATTGCCCCATCAGACACAAGTAAATCCTGAGGCACGACAGCTGTCAGTGGTCCCCACAATGCCTGCTGCTGTTCATCAAAACCATCACATTCAACAGGAAAGGAATTCAAGGGATTGGAAACGAGCAGCACCTGCAGGGAAAACTGGCTCAGCACTATGGGCTTGAAGGGGCAGGGTAGGGCTGCTCCCTTTGGTCTCAGGCCCCAGCAGATGCAAGGAACCCAAATCCATCCCTGTGCTGTCAGCAGCAGGAATGAGGGGTACACACTGTGAGGAGAATTTGGATAAGGGGGAATTTCCAACACAAAATAAAGAAACTAGTCCCGAGAGTCAGAAGTGGGAAAGAAAAGACTTGAGCCAATAGAAGTGATTTAGAAAAGCTTAAAGGGACAGAGAGTGGTGACCCCTGCAAGCAGTGGCCACGATCAGAGGCACCGTGCAACAATGCAGATGGCAGTGCCTGCCCGAACCTTTACAGCTTGCAAAGATGAAACGCTAGCGCCAGCGGAGCTGATATAAAGGAATATGAATTAGTGTCGGTGGGGAACAAATTTCCATGAGGATGGCTGTCATGAAAGCAGGACAGCAGGTAGCCAAGATAAACAAAATGAAAACAAATGGTGTTTTCAGTTTGTCAAAACCAGAAAGCCTCTGGGGGAATCCATCCTTCAGCTCACCAGGATGCCACCAGCAAGGGGGCTGAGGAGCTATGCAAGCAAGCAGAGTTTTGGCTTGCTTTCTTCTTTGTGCAGTATTTAAAGCTATTTTACCTGCAGGGAGCAATCAGAAGAGATGGGGAGAACTGAAACAGCAGAAAGCCAGTGGGGTGCAGTGGACCTTGCTCAGGGTGAGAAAGTAATGGCAATGCCACCACCTGGAACACAAACAGGCACAGCTGAGACAAAGGGGATGGGCCAGAGGACGGGTGGTGGGAAGCCACCTGCAAGCTCTCAGATGAAGCAGAGAAATGCAGGGGGTGCAGCAGGAGCACCCCTACAATCAGGCTGCTCTTTTTACGCTCTTTCATAAAACAAGAAGAGAGGAAGTTCAAAGGTAACCGAGATTGAAATGTAAGTAATTTTAAAACTCATAAAAGGGAAAAACTCCAATCACACACACATTAAAATGCTGCCGGGGAAAGTGAGAGCTGATGTGAGAGCTCTTGTTTCTCTTCTTTCTCAAACTTCTCTGCTCCATCTCTGTGAAACACCCACCTCTCCACACTCCAGCAGAGGAATGCAGCAGCAAAGGGCTTGTTTTAACACTCCTATTAAGCACTGCCTTTAACATCTGCTCTGACTTTACATACAGCTAAGGGGAGCCCAGGCAAAAGCACAGACATCCCTTAGCCCAAGGAAGTAAGGAAGCAGACACGCACCACTGCTGAGCTGCAGAGTCACAAGGACTGTTACCCAAGTCAGCGTTTTCCTTCAGCTTTTGCAGGGGTGCTCAGACAAAGGTGGCTGAGTGCTGCCAGCTCCGTGTTGGCAGAGCCAACGCTGAGCTCCCGCAGCCCCACAGCCGACATGTGAGCCCACTACCAGAGCAGCCTGGCTGTCCCCTGGGGCTCACACACAACTGCGAGCATGCAGCAGCACAGAGAGCACAAGGGGTGCAGGAAGGGAGAAGGCAGAGAGAATGTGCATTATCAAAATACCTTGAGAGCGGTTCTTGGAAATGAGCAGCCTGTGAGCGTGTATCAGACATTCATTTCCTGTGAAGTGCACACAGGCCTTTTCATTTCTCCACTGAAGAGGATGAAAATAAGGGGCAGCTCTAAAGGCTCCAAAGACAACATAGACACCAGCATTTAGCCTTTTTACTTAAACTGTACTGATATTGCTGTACTATTAGCTAACTGCTGACCCCAGCCTGAGATTCCCAGAGGCTAAAATATAGTGGCTTTCAACACCTCACTTCTCCATCTTAACATGAAATCTTGCACTCGGTCAGAGGGGAAATGAACTTTACCTGGCTCGTTCTGACCACTTGTTCCCTAATGTGAAGCCACCGAGTCCTGCTGCCCCAGGCACCAACAACCTGTTTGGGTAACGGGGCTGAGGCCGAGGCCAGCAAAGTGCCTGGCTAGTGAGCACCTCGGTGGGGCTGGAGGGCATGCACGGGTGCCAAACAGCAGGCCAGGCAGTGGTGAAGCGTAATGTCAGAGGGTAAGCTGGTATCATGCCTGCCTTCAGCTCCTACCTCTCCCTACACACCGGAGGGGATGTAATTAAAGGAACAATTAGCTGCTTTCTTTACAACAAACACATGATGCCTCCTAAAGTCACACACGCTTAACATCTCGCTTAACAAACCCACCATCCCCTACGACCACGCACACTCCCATTGAACCACACCATGCTCTTTGAGGCACAGCCAACCCCGTTCTGCACCAGCCCCGCATTGAGGCCAATGGACGCCCAATGGGAGCACCTCGCTAAATTGAAGAAAGAAGAATGAAACTCCAACAGAGAGAAGGAGAAGCCAGGGAAGGAACCCAGTGCAGCACACTCTCCCCTTCAGCAGTGCAACCACAGCGCTAGTGACAGCAGGGAGGAATCTGCCCTTGCACAGGCTGCCCACCAGCTCCAGAGACATTCCAGCTGGATTACGGATGGAGGCACCAGCTGCTATTCAAAGCTGTCATCTGGAAACCTAACTCTGCCCTCTCCAAACAGAGGCCGGGGAGGGAGGGCTGCACCAGCCCACGATGCCCCCATGCTCCCCTACATCCATTGGTAGTGCAGCCTGGGCAAGAGCATCACCTCAAGCACATGGCTGCAGTCTGCCGTGACTCCACAGGCTGCTGAGGGCAGTTTGGAGAAAGAAAAAGCGCTGCACGGCCCCACGGGGGCCCACCAGGTCAGCACCGAACGAAGCATCAGGAAGCTGCAGCTGCTTCTCATCCCACCCCATTTTGCAGAATTAAGCACGGTCAGCATGTGGCTGGGTTTTGCACTGACATTCCCCGAGTGCAAACTCCGCTGCCGGGACCACGCAGCCCCAGCGTGGAGAGTTCCAGGTAGAGCACAGCCCACAGATGTACTCTTTACCCCAAACTTCCCAACGCAACGACTGAGCCACATCCCCATCCTTCTCTCATACCAGGGAACAAAAAAAAAAAACAACACACAGATATAACATTCCTGATTCTCAGTTACCTCCGGGGTTCGGAGGATCAGAAGATCCCGTTTCCAAGCTCAAGTTAAACTAAAATAAAAATTAAAAAGAAAAAAAAAAAAAAAAAAAAACGAAGGGGAGGGGTGTGGGGGGAGAGAGAAATTCCGAGAGGAGCTTAAGCTTGCATCAAAACTCTCGGAAAGCGCACCCGCCGCTGGGAAGAGGAGCCGAGCCGAGCCCGCCGGAGCGCCGAGCGGGGCGGCAGCGGCGGTGCGTGCGGAGGAGCGCAGGTGCGGAGCGATCCGCCCGTCCCGTCCCGTCCCGCACCGCCGAGCCCCGCGCTGCAGCGGGCGGAGGAGCGCGGAGCGCCGCTCAGCCCGCGCTCCGTCGGACCGCACGCCCCTCTCCCGGCCCCGGCTGCCGCCGGGCTCCCTGGAGCCAGAAGCAAAAAGCCCCCTCTTTTCCCTTCCCTCCCCCCCACCCCGCGCCCCGCTTACTCTCCGCACCTCCCGGAGAAGGGTCCCGCAGCCGCCGGTGCGAGCGAGCGCTCGATGCCGGAGCGACGGCCGCGCTGCCCGGCCCTCCCCCGCCGCTTCTCCCGCCCCGAAGCGAAACCGAGGCGGCCCCGCGCCGCGCATCCCCCCGCCCTCAGCCCCGAGGCGGGGACGCGCCTTACCGGGCCGGGGCTGCCTGGGGGGGGTGCCCGGCAGGCGCTGCTCGGCCTCGGGGAGCGGCGCGGAGTTGGGGAGGGGGGAGGGAAGGAAGGGAGGAAACCCCCCAAGTGTGGCTTTTCCGAGGAAGGAGCCACGGGGGAGGGGAGGGGAAGGGGAGGGGTTTCTCCCTCCTCCACCGCCACCCCGTCTTTCCACGGCGTGGCTTCTCCGAGTGGGGGAAAGAAAGAAAGAAAGGAAAAAAAAAAAAAAAAAAAAAAAAGTGCAGAAGAGAACAAAAAAGAAAAGTTGGCCAGACTGGAAGAAAGAGGAGAGAAAAAAAAAAAAGAAAGAAAGAAAGAAAGAAAGAAAAAGAAAAGAGGCTCTGAACGCCCCTTCGCTGCGGGCTCAGCTCCGCAGCATCCGCCCCCCAAGGGCCGCGGGCCGGACCTGCCCCCACAGCAGCACGGCCGCCCCGGCCCTGCTCGCACCTCCCCCGGGGCCGCGCGGAGCACTCCGGAGTCACAGGCGCCTTAAGATGCACGCTGTTGTCCAGGTGTGCCAGGGAAACGATTGGAAAAATTGTACAAAGCCCGCAACCACCAGAGGCCCAGCTCGCAGTTAGGCAGTGCTTGCACCACTGGAGCTCTGATTCATCGATACGCTGCCACAAGGCTCGGGTCACAGGGTCACAGACTGGTTGGGTTGGAAGGGAGCTCACAGCCCACCCGGTCCCACCCCGTGCCGTGGGCAGGGCTGCCACCCAGCAGCTCAGGCTGCCCAGGGCCACATCCAGCCTGGCCTTGGACCTCCAGGGATGGGGCAGCACAGCTCTCCGGGCAGCCTAATCCCAGCGAGGTTGTTCCATGCATGCCAGGTGGATTGCTCTGTTGCAAAAGCAGTGCACAGACATGCTATGGCTGCGATGCAAAACATCTGTAACTCCGTGTCGTGCAGCTGACTGCAAGAGTGTTACAGCTGCTTCGCATTGCTGGGGACCGTGAAGCAATCAGCAGCACGCTGAATCCAACCTGCAGCCTTGCCAGAAGCTCCGCTCGGTATTGAGACATCGGTCCTTGTTTTTCCTTCCAATGAAGCATGAAGATGCTGCTGACCACAGAAGAATTTCTGCGCTTCCAGAAGAGCCGGAGCAAAGCAGTAATTCTTTTTTAGGGAGGACCTGCCACTGGAGCCCTAAATCACGGCAGGGCCAAAATGCTCATCCGTTCCATTTTTGGTTTATGAGGAGGCTTGTCACACTTTTCTTTGTATTTTTGGATGTCGGCTTCAAAAATATCCTGTGGTTTGCTTTACAGTTGCCTAGTAGGGAGCCAGTTTCCCTCTGTGGGTATTTATAGCATTTATTGGGTGACTTCATAGGCTCTACCAGCCACCTTGCCTTAACAGTAAGCGGACCGCTCTAATTCTTCCTTTTATTTTTCCTCTCTGCCTTTGCTTTAGAAAGTAACAACGTATCCAAGGGTCTGGCTCCTTCCTCCCTCATCCCCTTGGAACTGCGGCCTTGCAGCGGTTACAGCCACAGCGTGTTGCAGCAATCCACTTCAGCAATAAAAGCTGGTGAGACGTGGCGCCAGGGCATTACTGACCACAGTTTTCCAGAGCTCAGACTTGACTCACAAGGAGAGGGACGCTGAAGTAGCTTCGTGTCTGATGACCCAAAGGGGCCAGAAAATGAGCCGTGCTGGACCCAGCCTGAAGATCATGGTTCTGAGATGCTCAGGATGCTGATGACAGTGTGGGGAGGAACAGCTCCCTAGAAGAGGCCAGGATTTGTTCTGTTTATACGTATTATTAACCCCCTTGGTTTTTCCTCCGCTTAATGATATGTACACCCACCCTATCCCTGATCCTAAGACTTTAAAAAGCACGAAACACAAAAGCGTCGCTTGATAGAGCTGCTGACAGAACGAGCCATTTCCACAGTGTTCTAGTTTGAAGTCCAGCTTCTGAGGGCAGGAGGTCTGAGTGCATGATGATACCCCTGGATCACAGTTCTGCTTTGTGGAATTTCTCTGGTTTTTGTTCAGTAACTCCTGAAGTTCAAAGATGCTGATATCCAACAGCTGGATACAGATTTTTGGGAAAGTGACAGCGTGCACTGCCCCACAGGAAGGGAAAAGTAAGGTGGTGAGGAAAGGGACTGAGGTGGGGAGAATGAAGTGCTGAAAATCTGGAGAAGAGAGGAAAAGAGGTGCAGAAAAGCAACACAAGAAGAACATAGAGGATAAGGGGTGTGCTGGGGTGGGAAGGTGGTGGCTGGAGAGGTCCCAGATGGCTGGAGACCTGACAGTGTGACTCCCATCTAGAAGAAGGATTGTAAGGAAAATATGGGGAACTGCAGACCTGTCAGCCTGAACTGGGTGCCAAGGGAGGTTATGGAACAGATAGATTATCTTGCGTGTGATGATGTAGCATGTGCTGGACAACTCAGGGATCAGGCCTAGCCAGCATGGGTTCATGAAAGACGGGCCCTGACTGACTAACCTGATCTCCTTCTCTGACCAGGTGACCCACCTGGTGGATGAGGGAAAGGCTGAGGATGCAGTCTACCTGGACTTCAGCAAAGCCTTTGACACTGTCCCCCTCGGTATTCTCCTGGGGAAGCTGCAGCCCATGGCCTGGGCAGGTACACTCTTTGCTGGGTAAAGAACTGGCTGGAGGGCTGGGCTCAGAGAGTGGTGGTGAGTGAAGTTAAATCCAGCTGGTATGGGTCACGAGTGGCGTTCCCCAGGGGTCAGTCTTGGGGGCCATCCTGTTTAATATCTTTATTGATGATTTGGATGAGGGAATTGAGTGCACCCTCAGTAAGTTTGCAGGTGACACCGAGTTGGCTGGAAGTGTTGACCTCCCTGGGGGTGGAAGGTCCTACAGAGGGACCTGGACAGGCTGGGTAGCTGGGCTGAGTCCAATGGGATGAAGTTCAACATGACCAAGTGCTGAGTCCTGCACTTTGGTCACAACAACCCCAGGCAAGACTACAAGTTTGGGGCAGAATGGCTGGAACTCTGTGTAGAGGAAACAGACCTGGAGATATCGGTCAGCTCTTGGCTGAACATGAGCCAGCAGTGTGCCCAGGTGACCAAGAAGGCCAATGGCATCCTGGCTCGTATCAGAAATAGTGTTGCCAGCAGGAGCAGGGAAGTGATTGTCCCTCTGTACTCAGCGCTGGTGAGGCTGCAATTCAAGCTGTGTTCAGCTTTAGGCCCCTCACTATCAAAAAGATGTGGAGGCCCTGGAGCATGTCAAGAAAAGGGAAACAGAGCTGTGAGCACAAGTCTCATGGGGAGTGGCTGAGGGAACTAGAGTTTTTCAGTCTGGGGAATAGGAGCTCAGGGGAGAACTCATTGCTCTCTACAAAAACCTCAAGGGAGGTTGTGGTGAGGTGGAGGTTAGCCTTTACTCCCAGATAACTGTGATAGGACAAGAGGGAATGTCTCAAGTTGAACCAGGGGAGGTTCAGGTTGGATATAAGGAAAGATCTCTTGGAAAAAGTGGCGATGCACTGGAACAGGCTGCCCACAGAGCCTCCAGGCAGACCCAAAGCTGCTGTCCTCCAAGGTGTGCACACTGGGTTTGCAGGTTGGGAGATGAACCACTCTGCACATAACCTGCCCTGGTGGTGATCGATCAGAGTGGCCCAGAGCCAGCAGGTGGGGTTCCTGCCAACTGGAAGAACAGCAATGGAGAGAAGCAAGGATGTGGCAGGAAAGGACCCTGCAGCACAAGCAGTGACATAGTACACGAGGTGTGTAGAGAGGAGGCGAGAGGATGCTTGGAGCATAGGTAGGCAATGACTGCTGTGACCTCCTGATATGCTGTGTGTCCAGCCTGCAGGCAGCACACAGTGTACAGCCTTTTACTGCAAATACCCTTCTGTCTTCACCTCTCAAGGTGGTCCTTTCTGAAGCCCTCCTTCTGGGAGATGCAAACAGCAAAGCATTAAGAAAAGCAAACACAAAACAAACAAACAAAAAAACAGCGCAGAAGGAGACGGCTGGGAGGACAGAATCAACACAAAAAACCTCCCAGCCCCTTGCTTCCCTTCCTCCTGGAAAAAAAAAAAAAGAAAGAAAGAAAGAAAAAAGAAAATAAAAAAGAAAAAAAGAAAAAAAAAAGAAAACAACAAAAACACCTTTTTGTGGTTTACAGTGAGCGGAGGCAGCATTAGTTCAGCCCTTATAAGAAAAATTAGCACAAGTAGTGGCCCTTTTGCATGAAGCGGTGGCCGGGCCCCCCCTCCCCCTCCAAGAACAAGGCTCTTCTCAGTATCGACTAGAAGCTGCTTTCCAGGAAAGCGAAGGTACACGCTGCCCGGCACGCCGTGACCCAGCAAGGCTGAGGGGAAGCCTAAAGGCTGCTCGCAGGCTGCTGGCCTCCCACACCTGCAAGCAGCCAGGCTGGAGGGCTGGGAGCCACCGACAGTGGGAGAAAGACATGGGGTTCAGTCTGGGCTGCAACACCCTCTGCTGTTCTGCAGAGGGGGAAGAGGAAAGGGAGCGTGCTTCTTAATGGCTGCTAGCGTGGCCTCATCCCTGCCCTCACTTCCCCATATTTGCTCCCCCATAGTGAGATGAAAGGTGATGCTGAACCCCACTCACAGGAGGCTGGCACCAAGTCCTCCCCTATGCTCACCTCCTTCAGGGCTTTCACAGAACCAGAATGGCTGACAGTGGCAGGCACCTCTGGATCCATGTGCTCCAAGCCCTGCTCATCAGGGACAGACACAGCAGGGTGCCCAGGGCCACATCCAGGCAGATTTTACAGGTCTCCAGGGAGCTCCTACATGATTTCTGGACCTAGAAGAAGGGGTATCTTCTGAGCCTCTAACTGAAGAATAATAATGTAGAAAACAAAAAGGAATACAGCTATGAATTAATTATAATGTAAATATATATATTATATACATATTTGGGGTATTTGTAGCAAAGACATTGCAGCCTGCTGCCATCTGACAGTGGTGTCTGTTGCAGTAGAGTAAGTTTCAGACTGATCTGATGGTTATGTGACAAAGGACTGTGGCACTGTGGCTGTTTTGTTAAACAATCCATCTTGTATCAAAAATTGCCAGTAATGGGGAAGCTAACAGCAACCTAAGTTCAAGTATTTAACTACTTTCATCATTGTAAAATGTAGATCTTGTGTCTAGGCCTTATTCTTGTGCAATTGTCAGCAGGGGTAGCTATTAGAGAAGCAAAAATTCAATCTTCACATAGGTATATTTAGGCTTTGATCATACCAGTCCTCCCCCAGATGTCTTCCAGCCTGCAGGAAGCCTCACCAGTTTCTTAATTTCCTCCATTAGCTGCAGATGTCAAATTCTTTCACACCAACAGTCACAACCATGGAGTTAGCAGATGCAATATAATCTCATTTCACCTGCCCTGCATTCCACATTCACACACCTGAGGATCAAATTAGCCTTTGCAAATGCAGCATTAGTGAGCTCCTGTTCAACTGTTCCTACACCAAGAGCCAAGCCTTCACCTGAGTCCTCTCTCCCATGGACAGGGCTGCCAGTCTACGAGTGGGGCCCACAATGGGTAACTTGCCACTGGGCTGCTTCAAAAACACACATGATGTGCTTGTACCTGCTTTAACACCTGGACGTGTGTGCTAGCCAATTCTTCATCCAGTTACTACAAATGTTGTAAATTTGCTATCATTTTAAGTTTTTTTTTTTTTTTTTTTTTTAATCTAAACACAAAGTGAGACCATATGAAATTCCCTGCTGGAGCCCGACTACATCAACAGCTTTTGTATTTATCAGCCAAATCCCTAACCCCAAAACTGCAGCTCCAACAGTTACCAGCTCAGCTTTATGGATTCTTTTCCATAAACATGAAACTTGGCATTAGCTGCAACTCTTCTCTCGCTTTGAATGATTCTTATACATGCACCATTTCCTTATTTTGTCTGAGGTCAGTAAGGAGCTGGTAGGCCGTAATTACAAGTGTCAGGTTACTTTGGGTTTTTTGCTATTATTTTGCCTCAGCTCACGGGGAATCTGCCAGATTTTCAAAGTGAAGGAAGGTTAAGCCTAGACAAGAGCAGCATGGAAATTCCAGCCCTTCCCCCTCAATTAAATACATCAAAATAGCTGCTTAATCTAATGGCATATGCAGGTTTTGTAGAGACCTGGAGAGCAGCTCTCCTCACAAGTTAACCAGAAGAGGCCCAAGGGATGGGAACCAGCAGAGACTCTTTGCATGTGAACCCCAAATATAAAAGACTTTCTGATTAAGGAGGAAGTGGAAAGCTGAGACGGGAGAGAGTTTATTTGTATGATGGGTGCTCATATATAATTTATATGCAATAAATGTTTCTAGCTATTTCATTAGTTGCAAATAAAGTAATACAAATGTGTGCCACTTGCAGCTGATGCACGGTGTGTGCCTGAGGCTGCTGCCAGCCGAACAGCAATGATTCACGTGGGGATGATTTAACACTCCAGCGTCCCCGCTATCCAAATTGTGCTGCAGGTTAATCCCCAGAGCAGATGCTTGCTACTTTTTCAACCACTCATATCTTGGCCATTAACTTCAGCTGCCAAAGATTTTCCTTTACGCTATCACCAGACTGTGGTGGGTAAAGAGCCAGCATGTATTTGTCTTTCTGGCCTTCTTCAGGCCTGGAGAGCTCTGGAGGAGCCAGGGGAGAGAAACTCAGCTTTTTTTGAGCTTAATACATCAGCGGCTACTTCAGGCATCAGAAACTCATTCACATCAGAAAAATTAAATAGATAATCAGGGAAAAGTAAAGGAAAAATATGTAGCAAAAGTCAAGCAGGGCCCATAGGTGGCAAACACCTTGGGCTGCAGGATGTTCATAGCTTTCATTAGCACAGTTTATGGATGGAGCTCAAAGGAGGAAGATGTCCGCTGCAAAGCATCCACAGCATGCAGATCTGTGGCTCAGTCTTTCTCTGAGAGCTCTGCTTCTCCAAAGTCCCATTCTCCTTCCTGAACAAGTCAGATTAGGGGATGGGGTCCTTACCTCTGCAATCTTGTGCAGAGCGCCGCATTCCTCAGGCAGGGGGCATACCAAACAGTGTGCATGAAAAAGGGCAGAGGGCCCATTTGGGATCCGTGCACTGAAGATGCAGGGGCTGCCTTGTGATCATTAAGTGCCTCTCTGCTTCCTCCAGCTGTGGGCTGCTCTGTCAGTGTGGGGCTTTGTTTAGAGGTTGTTCTATACTCTGAAAAATAATGAGTTAATATAGCAGTAGTGTGCTTTTTCACTCATATAACTGCACGAGAGAGTTTGGGGGTACCGGGCTACTACAATAAATCACCATAAAGAGATCAATATGCCAGTACTTTGGAGCTTGAATCCGACTAGCTATGGGGAATTTGTCCCTTGGTAGCAATCAATCTGCTGTACTTAAAGTTTCCTCACCAGACCCGCAGCTAGCACAAGCTGATCAATGCTGTTCCAAGTCAGCAGAGCGTAACAGCTCTGCATGTCTCCATGTTCACACTTGCAAGTTTCCTCCTCCACTGCAAGGACATGGAGGTTAAATTATCCTTTGCTAAGTGCACGGGACATCTCCAACTAACTCCCAGTTCTTTAATAAAAAGCAGCTTTTCTTACCAGCAGCCCAGCCAACACCCCAGCACCTTGCCAGGTGGAGTCTAACTGGGTCCCCTGCTGGCAGTAATTCCACTTCAGTAGCCTGTGGCACTTCTTAGAAGTGGATGGCAGCAAAACAAATTTTGCCATACACCCTCAATAGGACCCTTGCAGCAGGATGTAGTTTGCCAAGTGGTATCGGCAGGAAAATACATGGTCTTGCAGGATGCTGGGCTGCTCTGTCAGAGTTGCTCTGCAGTATTACTTGGATTTGACAAGGGTGGACACGAGGGAACTGGAGATCTCAACAATCTGCCTTTGGCTTATAGGATGACAGAGCTGCTGCTGAGGTTGGGTCTAGGGCTGCATCTCGCTGATGTAAAACCTCCACTTTGAGCTCCAGCTCTGAAAGAAGATCCCTTCTGGAAGAGCCGTCTTTGTTCAGGAAAAGCATGTTCACATCACCTATTGCTGGTAGTTTCTGTGAGGAATTTTTCCCATGGGGTTTGTTGATGGAGCTTCTACAAGAAGAAACTTGGGATGCAAGATGCTGGAGTCAGAACTCACTAGAGGCATCCTTCCCACCTAAACGCCAGGGGCTGTCTCTGTTACCCAAAGCAAAAAGGCCAGGTTCTTCTGACTGCTTGATGCTGGATGGCTTCTGGCTGCAAGATGATGGGGGAAGGGGTCCAAGACCTGTGGGTAGTAACACACATAACAGTAAAAGTGACACACATGACAGTAAAGTAAGCATTCACAGTACGATCTCAGGGTTATCCCAAAGAAGGCTTGTGACTGAATAGTGGCATTAAGCAGTGGTCAGGGCTGCCACACAAGTGAATTTGTTAACTACCACCTACCTGACAAGCTCTGTCCAGATAGGCAGGCTGTTAACAGCTCTGTGGGACCAGCTCAGATTTTCCTGCCTTTAGCCTGCTGTCCCACAAGCCAAAGAGTCCACATCACTCCAGGTCGGGACACAAGTTCCCCTTCCTCGGGAGCAGATGCACACAGAACAACAAGCCTGGCAGTCACTGCCTGTGTGCAGCCCCCCCTGCAGCCACTGCCCAAGAGTTACAGTGCTTTTGCACAGCTTCTTACCATCAAATCCTAGCAACAGGCAGGAAAGCCTCGCTCTCTCTAACAGCAGCAGCAGTGACTGAGTACATTTTACAAATCTGTTGTCCCAAGCTGCTTCTTGCTTTTCTCCCTTTGTAATCAGACATCCACTGCTGACAGTTGTAGGAAAGAAACTGTAGATGGTACTGTGGCCTCTCCCTCTGCATGGTTCCTTGGTGCTTGTGGTCTGCTTTCTTTGTTCTCCTCCTTGATACAGAAGGCCTAAGAAAAAGGAAAGCATTAGACCTTCCAAGCCTACACAGATTCCTGATCATCTGGGGAGGAGGCTGCAAGCAGAGCAGCACTCTCATTTCTTCTGTGTGATGGTTCCCCAAGCTGTGACCTTTCTGCAGTGGTACAGAGCCCACTTCACCAGGGCTCTGGTTTGAGATGGGCAGGAGAAACAAGACTGTGAGCTTCTGTGCTACTTTCTTTCAGGCTTCACAGGCTGTTTGAAAAACGTACTGTGCAGCTTAGGAAATTGATGTGCTGAACCAAGCACAGAGTTTTCAATTACAACAATAAAAACAGTTTCCTAAGAGCTGACATCCATTCTGCTTTCTCCAGCTGTTCCAGCAAGGTGTGTCACTGCTCACAGCACAGTTTGACTTTGCTTCGTTTGGTTGCCCAGAGTCCTTGACAGAAAGCAAATGCTAAGCCTGTGTTCTGGTTTCTGCTGAAACGGTGCTGATAGTGCAGCAATGTTTTGGTAGTTGCTGAGTGATGGGAGTGCACCTGGGGCTCAGCTGGGCTGGGATGCTCAGTGGGAAAGAGCCTCTTCCTTTACGATGCACTAGCAGGGAGTGGGACAGACAGGACAAGCAGCCTGAATTAGAAACAGGGTGGTTGCCTACCACTTGACATCGTCACAGAAGGCTGTAAAGCTGTGGGGAGTTGGCCTGGGGGCGGCCGCTATTTGGGGGTTGCTGGGTATCACTTGGTGGGGGTTTGGTTGGTGAGCAGTTGTGTTGTTATCTGGACAGCAGGTGGTGAGTAATTGCTCTGTAGGCAGGTATATACATTTATTTATTTATATTTATCATTGCGTATTTGTTTCCATTTTTCTCTGCTGTCTTCGTAAATAGCTTTTATCCCAACTCACAAGTTCTGTTTTGTTTCTAGTTCTCTCCCTCATCCCACCCGGGGGCAGTGAGTGCATGGCCGTGTGGTGCTGAGCTGCTGCTGGGTCACAGCACAACTGTCCTTTGGCACCCAACGCGGGGCTCACAGGGCTGAGATAACAACAGATGTGACCACAGCACGTTAAAATTGTTGCAGGTTTTATGGTAATTTCATGATTGCTGGTCACAGGGCTCTTTTTTCTAATTTTGGAGGCCTTTCAGAGTTTTTTCATGGAACCATATTACTTGCTGTATATGATTCCTGTTGTGCTGTTTACCATTTCCAGGGGCTGAATTAAGGTTATCATTTTTTCTGAACGGTGTAACACTGTTTGGGAAACCAATCTGGTATTTGAATTTGATATTGCAGTCATCTTCATGCTTTGGGAACCATATCTTGGAAACTATTAATAATTTCACTCTTTACTTTGTCTCCTTGGGGAGCCAGGATATGGGGGAGAACAGCAGGAACGTTCAAACCAGTATGTTACAACTGCTCCATTTTCCAGGGAGCAGCCTTTGAGACAAAGAAGATGGTCTGATCCTGCTTCTGACATCGATAATTAGCCTTTTAGTTTGCATTCACAAGAAGTGAGCGATGAATACAATAACCAGGACTAGAGGGGCCCTGCCTCCAGCCAAGTGGAAGAAATAAACAACTGGGTTTATTGGACTATGTAGATTCAATGGCCTGGGATATCAGAACCATAGGATCTGTCTTTCTGGAGTGACAAGGGGATCCCAAGCGCTGTGTTGGAAGACAAAGTGAGCTAAAAGGGAATGCATTACAAAAGCAACTCATTGTGGCTGGCCCAGAGGCTCTGTGCATCCTTGGTATAGATTACTGCAGGAGAGGGTACTTCAGGGATCCAAAAGAGTACCAGTGGTCTTTTGGTATAGTTGCCTTGGAGATCGAGGGGCAAGTAATCAACAAGACTCACTCATCCCTTAACAGTCCTGTATGGACAGTGTAAAAGTCTGATGGAGAGTGGAGGCTGACAGTGGACTGTTGTGTCCTGGATGAAGTTATGCCATTGCTGAGTGCTGCTGTGCTGGACATGCTTCAATACAAACTGGAGTCAGAGGCGGCCAAGTGGCATGCCACAATTGATACTGCCAGTGCATTTTTCTCAGTCCTTCTGGCGGCACAGTGTGGGCCACAGTTTGCTTTCACTTGGAGGAGTGTCCAGTACAACCAGAATTGACTCTCCCAGGGGTGGAAAAAGCCCTAGCATTCGTCACGGGCTGATCCAAACTGTGCTGGAAGAGTGGGAAGCTCCTGAACACCTACAGTACATTGATGACATCATTGTGCGGGGCAACACAGAAGTTTCTGAGAAAGGGAAGAAAACAACCCAAATCCTCCTGAGAGCCATAAGGCAAAGTAAGGTCAAGGAACCTGCATGGGAGATCCCATTCTTAGGAATAAAATGGCAAAGTGGACTATAGCTGAAAGTTAATCAGATCCCCGAGGATGTGATTAACACAACTGCTATGTGCCCACCAACTAGCAGAAAGGAAACAAACTTTCTTAGTTGCTTTTTTTTCTAAGGCATATTCCAGACTAGTCTGGTTGTAGATGCTCTCTTATCAAGTGACCTGGAAGAAGAACAATTACACATGAGGCCTTGAACAACAACAAAGCTTTGAACAGTTTAAACAGGAGATAGTTCTTGAAGTAGCCCTTGGGCCAGTCTGAGCAGGACAAGATCTCCAAAACATGCTCTACGTTGCAGCTGGGGAGAATGGTCCTACTTGGAGACTCTGTTGGAAAACCCCTGGGGAGACTTGACATCAACCCCTAGAGTTCTGGAGTCAGCAAAATAGAGGATCCAAAGCCTTGCTGCACTTCAACTGGGAAAAGAGACTGGCAGCACAAGACAGGGTTTTAGCTGCTTTGATGCTATGTGGAGTAAGTGGGTCTCACTAATCACACAACAGGCTCAAATAGGAAACCCTATCTGCCCAGGAATCTTGGAAGCAATTGTGGACTGGCCCAAAGGCAAAGATTTCAGAATACCACCTGAGGAGGCAATGTGTGCTGAAGGGGCCCTGCTGTATAGTCAACTACCAGAGAAGGAAAGGCAATATGCCTTGCTCACTGATGTGTCCTGTCAAACTCTGGAAAAGCGTTGGAGGTGGAAGGCTGCTGCATGGAGCCCTGCACAATAAGTTGCAGAAACTGCTTAAGCAGAAGGTGAATTGAGCCAATTTGCTGAAGTGAAGACCATTCAGCTGCCTTTACATACTGCTGAATGAAAGTAACCAGTGCTCCACCTCTGCACTGACTCATGGTTGGTAGCAAATGCCCAATGAGGGTGGTTACAACAATAGAACAACTGGCAAGGCAGAGGCAAACCCATCTGGGCCACTGCATTGTGGAAAGTTATTGCATGCCAGGCAGAGAACATGGTTGTAAAGGTATACCATGCAGAAGCTCACATACCCACGTCATACCACAGAAGAACATTAAAACTGAGTGATGAGAGTGTGCTTGGGCCGCACTGGGCCTGGCCTCTATGGTGCAGCAGCAGAGAGAAGGGCAGACCCAGGAGGTTTGCAAGAGGTTTTTCTATATCATGTGATGTTATGCAGAAGCCTGTGAAGTTGTGGAGAACTGGCTGATGGGCAGCTGCTGCTCAGGGGTTGCTTGCTGGCCAGTCAGCAGGGGGTGAGCAACTGCACTGCAGCTATGTATACATATACATATTAACATTGGGTATTTGTTTCCAGGTTCCTCTTCTCTCTTTATAAAACAGCTTTTATTGCAATCCACAAATTTTGTTCTGTTTCCAGTTCTCTCCTTCATTCCACCTGGGGGACAGTGAGCCTGCAGTTGTGTGGTGCTATGCTCATTATCAGGGATTCACTGCCATGTGCTCTTCTTGAAGCTTGGCCTATGTACACCCAATTTTGGGGCAAATAATAAGAAAAACTGTTCAGAATCACAACACTGTAGGGACTGAAAGGGACCTCTGGAAGTCAGCAAGTCCAACTCCCTGCTAAAGCAGGTTCCTACAGTAGGTTACGCAGGGTAACATCTTGGTGGACCCTGAATATCTCAAACAGAGGAGGGGAGCACACAGCCTCCCTGGCAGCCTGTTCCACCGCTCTGCCACCCTCACGGTAAAGGAGTTCTTCCTTGTGTTTGGATGCAACTTCCAGACTGAGAGGTCTCAGTTTCACAGACGAGGAGTCACTGGCAGTGCTGTCTGCTGTGACCTGCCACAGCTCAGCCCTGCGGTGGGGTCAGCAGCGGCTCTCACGTATCAAGCGTCAGAGCTCGGAATACCTCCTCCATCCAAACGGATACATTCCAGCAGTGGTGTCAAGCACAGGGCTTGGCTGATACATCTACGATGCTCTCAGGCCACGTCTACAACATCTCACACCGTAACGCTGCCATGCAAGCAGCTTCCACCACCAGCAACATCTCTTCAGGAGGCAGACAAGGACGCAGCAGTATCTCGGCGGCCGAGACCCCCTCTCTCATGCGGATTAAGGCTTCATCCCCTTTGTTAGTCCCGTGACAGGCTGCGAACCTGACGGATTTCAGAAGGAGACCACACGTACAAAGAGCTCCAAAATGGCGGCTCCCCGGGCAGGCGGAGGGAAGGAGCGGCCGTGCCGCGGGGAGGTGCTGCCGCCGTGCCCGCCCCGCCGCCTCCGTCCTGCGGCCCGGCCGCGCCGAGCGGACCGAGCGGTAGGAGGGGGCCGGGACGCGGCGAGCGGGGCCTCCAGCTGCGGCTCTGAGACCGGCACGGGGCGGGGGGGAGACTTGCTGTAGTCATTGCAGCAGGGTGGGCAGCTTAAGGGGCTGGGAAGGGAGCGCAGCGTGGGAGTTGGGGCTGGGTGTGTGGGGGAGGGGGTTCAGGCTACCCGTGGGGGCTAGGAGGGTTGAGGGGGAAGGGGAGGATGTTTGAGACAGCCCTGAAAAGAGTCCCGGAGGCTGGTCCGTGCTGGATCGGGGGTTACGCGAGGGCCTAGGGGTAAAGGTCCCTTCTGACCCAAACAATTCTGTGTCGATGAAGCTCAGCAATTAGTAGGCACATCTGAAGAAGTGAGACAGGTGCGTGTGCCAGTAGGTGCCTGGTGGGTTGTGGGCCCATCTCATGTCGCCCAGAGGGGGCCTGCTGCGTGATATGTAGGATGCCAGACTCCAGAAGAGGAGAAATTGCGGGTTAAAGGAGGAGAAGACAGCAGTGATCTAGTACAAGAGACAGCATCCTTATTCCCAGGAATAAAAGACTCCCTCTCTTCTTAGGAGCTTTGCTAGTACGTGCTGGGACAGGGAGTCCCCAAACAGGCAAGCAGGGATAGCAGCTAGGGATGTTGAATGGGGAGCTATAAAATCAGCAAGCTGCTAATTAAGACTACAGAAAGCTAGTGAGTTACTAAAGATCTGTATTACTCTTTTCAGAGCTCTGGGCTGTTAACAAGCTCCCTGGGACCTGTTTTGAGCACGTGGCTCTCAGGGGACATCGCTTGAGAGCACTTCATTTTGGGCATGTACTCAGAGGTGAAGTTCCCTGTGCCCTGGGGCCATGTGGCAGCCAAGGCCTGGGGGCCCCCAGAGGGACACCCCGTCCTGTGCCTGCATGGCTGGCTGGACAACGCCAACACCTTTGACAGGCTCATTCCACTGCTCCCCCGAGGTGGGTCTGGCTCACTAGGGTGGATCTTGTTGTGTGGCAGGGTTGTGTGTCTGATGCTTTTTGCTTTTCAGATTGTCGATATGTGGCGATGGATTTTTCCGGCCATGGCTTGTCATCCCACCGACCTGCAGGCTCCCCTTACCATTTACTGGATTATGTGAGTGATGTGCGCCGGGTGGCAGCAGGTGAGAGCTGAAAGACCCATGAAGAGATGACTGTGCAGGGGGTGCTGCGTCAGTCCTGCTCTTTGGAACAAGTAGGCAGCATCAGCTGCTGTGAGGGAGCACTCTCTGCTTCTCTGCAGGCTTTGAAAATAAACCATAAACCCTAGGAAGGAAATGTTTCTATACTGAGAAGCATCAGTAGTGGCTGAGTGTTGAATGCAACTAAGTAGTTCCCCCAGACTGACCTTTTCCGAGCAGGAAGTAACCTCCAACTAGAGTTAGATGTTAACTGGAGACTCTCCTTTTTCTCCCCATTCACAACTTGGTGGTTGCTTTAGGGATGTGCAAAGAAATGTGAAAGCCAAGGTGCCTTGGGTTCTAATAACTCTTCTTTGACTACATATTTGTTGCCAGTCATGGGGGAGCCTCTGGCACATGCAGTTTTGCATCCCTCATTCAGTACATAAAGAATCTGTGGGAGCTCATCAATGTTCCAGAGGGTAAAACACATCTTTCAGTGAGGTATGTTTCAGATGGCAGCACTGATGAAGCAGTATTTTCCTGTAAGTTTCTCAGAGTGCCCTAAAAACAGATGTGATTTGTGGTGCAAGGAGCTTTCACTTGGAATACGTTCTCCAGTGCCGCAGAGCTGGCCGTGTCCTTGTGGCTCATGCTGCATGTCTTGTGGGTGGATCTCACCTTTCCAGTGGGTGCTGTGCAGTGAGGCTCCTAGTTGCCAGTCTTGTGTCTGCCAGTAAATAGGAATTTGCTGTAGCTTGTTTGCAGTGCAGAGAGTGCTTGAGAACTGTGTGAGATAACTACCAAAGAAATGAGGTGGTAGATGTACTTTTTCTTTAAAACGGGCCTACTTAGCCACCTCATTTCTGGACTAGGAAGCAAATTAAGCATTGCAGAAGCCCTCCTGGGAGAAGGGGCCTGTGTTGGTGGGGAAGCAGCAAGATGCTGCAGCTCTGGTTTCTAATGCATCACTGTCTGTTTTTGTCTGTTGCCACTTAGCATTGCGGTGGAGACGGTTTACCCTGATGGGTCACAGTATGGGTAAGTGGCTCTTTTCCTTGTAAGCTGTGAGATTCACGGAAATGTGAGTAGATAATTAATTTACAAAGCATGCTGCTAGAAGCTGGGTTGGAATATTTATTATATCGTGTCAAGTGCTTGCTTGAGCGATTCAAAAATCTGCATCCTTGTTTAAAATACTTCTGTTTTCAAGATGCTGTAGTACAAACAGTGCTGACTGTCCCTGTGGGCATTTCCTGAGCCCCCAGGAGGGAACAGCTATAGTTTAAGGCAGGAATATTCACAACAGGGCTTCATGCTCTCCCCAGGCTTTGTGGCCTTGCCTTTCTTGCCCAGGGCTTCTCTGGACACAGCTCACAGCATCTGCCCACCATAGTGTTTTAACTGATAACTCTTCCTTTGCCTTTGCTGCCTGAGAGGGAGATGTGGCAGAATATGGAGTCTAGCTTACCAGTTCTGTTCTCTGCTTGCATCCTTCCTGCTGGGAGAGCTTTACTGTGTAGCTTGGGCATTGCCCCTTGGGGTATAACATGCATTTTTGCTTCTAAGACAGCTCCTGCCTTGGGGGAATGGGTAATCTGTTAACAAGGGGTGTCCTGTGCATAACTGAGCACCCTCCTTTCCTTTACAGGTGGGTCTGTGGCAGGAATGGTGAGTACGGCATACTTTCTTTGTGGGTTTTGTGACTTTTGCAGCTGGAACAACAAATGGAAGAAAAATGAAGAGAGAGACTGTGTGGGTCTTGCATCCTGGGGGAGAACCTTTTCTGACCCACTCTCCAATACAGCAAGATGAAAACAGCACTCGCTGTGCAACTTTTCTCTTTGTCTCATAATGTTTCATCTTTCTTCAGTTCACTTTCATTTATCCTGAGATGGTGGACAAGCTGATCTTGCTGGAAAATCTTGGCTTTCTACTAGCTCCAGAGGTTAGACTTCATGCGTCCTTCTCCTCCCTTTTTTAAAATAAAAAGAAATGTTTTTTATTCCTCTCACTTGTTCAAAGAAAACACTGATGTGCCCAGTTCCTGGCAGGAACACCATTCTCGAAACTTCTTTGGCAAGCACAGATCTGCCCCTCATTGCATGAAGTGAGACCCTGCTTGGGGTGGCCCTTGAGGAGCATCGTGCAGTCCTGTAGCACTGAAATTCACTTATCTAGGCCATACCCATGTGCAAAAGGAACTGGAACCTCTGTCCAAACAGCTAACTGCCTGCCAAGGCTGTTTTCTTGCCAACAGCTTGTTGGGTGACCCGAGTGCAAGGCTGGCAGATTTTTCTGCTCCTGGCAGGACATAAAGCTACATTCCCAGACTGCCATTATCACTACCAGGTGCTGGGGGTTTGGTAGACACAAACAGGATGGAAGCCCGGGGTCAGAGAGGCAAAAGATACCAGATTTACTGTGTTCTTTTAGAGGGTTGTGCTCAACTCAAAAGTAATGTGGGAGGGGGGGTTGGTCAAAGAGATTACGAGGGTGAAAAGTTAATAACTTCTGTACAACAGCATTTAGTTTTCTGCTCCTCTTATATACTGCTGTTCTCTTTCCTTGAGAAGTAGACATTTTTAGTATGTCCATAACTGGTGCTATCTCTGAGAGATGCTGAAGGGTAAAATACCCTCTTCTACCCTCTGATAAGGCATAAAATGTCTCAGAAGGGGGAGGTTATTCCTGTGCTGTACATCTCTTTGTTTTAGGACACTGAGGCATGGCTGAAATCAAAGCGGATGGCTATCGATAGATTACTGAGTATAGAAGCAAAGCAGCAAGCTCCCAGAGCATATAGCCCTGAAGCAGCATTGCAGAGGTGGGTTCCCACCTGTCTCTTCGTTTGCTGTGTGTCCCCATCTTGGGCAGTTATGGCTGTGTGAACCATAACGGGAAACTGTCACGGTTCTGCCCATTCAAGTACTTTTCTGGTACCTCAGCGAGACTTTTTGCTTCTGCAGCCAGCTTCCTGCTCTTCTCTTGAAGGAGCCTGAGAGCTTGCTGTCACCTTGTCATGCCATTTTCGCTTCGCTTCCTCCTTTTTTCAGCAACACAATGTTTCTGCCGTCTCTCCTCCAGGCTCTTAGAAGCAAACAGACATCTGACAGCAGAGGGTGGGGCAATCCTGCTGCAGCGAGGAGCAACTGAGACACCCGCTGGTAAGGGGCTGCTTGGAGACAGGGCTTATCACAGGGTTGGCCCAACACTGGGCGTGAAAAGGGAGCAGGGCCAACAGCCATTGTCTTCCATAGGGTCCAGGGTGCCCTAGGTATGAGTTTACGTAGCCTTCTGAATAGCATCAATTAAGCCTGGAGGCAGAGCTCTCATTTCCCTGCATCCAACATTGGAGCACAAGGCCTAGAATGGGTAAAAGGGAGGGGGGGGTTGGAAAATCTAGAAAGGATGTATTTGAGTTAATTCTACTCCTCTTACCTCAGAAAGCCTTGGTCGGACCCCAGAGGCTAGGGGCAGAGGAGGCAGAGCAACTCCTGCTTCTATGAGACATGAAAACCTTCTTGTTTTTGTTGCAGGGCTGGTGTATAACAGAGACATGAGAGTCCACACGGTGAGTGTTGCTGTTCTGACTTGCCCCCTGCTGTTTCTGAGCCCTGAGCTTACAGAAAACAGGTAGCGGAGGCCCACTCACTGAGCCCGGGCCCTGCCTCCACCCAAACATTTACTTACTGCTTCCCTAATTCCCACACCTCTTTTAAATGCTGCTTTTAAAAGAGCCTGCACTTGATCATTAACTGACTCAGCTTAGAGTCACTGGAAAATGTTACTGAATTTTTTAGCAGTTCCTGAGCCCCAGGGCCTCCTGGCCATGTTTTCCTGCCGTTGTAACTCTTAAGGCAGCAAATGGATGGATGTTTGAGGTCAGCTTCTTTGTCAGGTCACCCTTACAGCAAGGGGGGAGGGAGTGGAACAAAGTCTTCACCTCTGATATGTTGATAGCATTGTGCCACTATTTACAGTGTAAGAAGGGCCTCTTCTACCTGTGTTACTGCCAGGCTATGAAAACCAGAGTATTGTACTATCTCCTTTTTAATAAAAGGCCTTTTTAAAGCTTCTTCTCTGCTGTGAGATCATTCCCATATGTGCTGCAACCCAGCAGGCAGTGCTGTTGGCAGCCCTGAAACACATCTGGATGGAAGGAACAGTTGCAGAGCCAGACGCTCTTGTGTGCAGCCTGGCAGCCTGTCCTGTCTCAGCACAGCAGCCGTGGGGCCTCAGTCTCTCCTGCACGGGGCCTGGGGACACCCTCTATCCTCAGCTGCAGTCCCTGACTTTTGTTGCTGTCCCTGTTCTTGCACCTGCAGCAGAGTCGAGAGTACCTCACGGTGGAACAGTGTGTGAAGCTCCTGCAGAAGATCAAGGACCGTGTTCTCATCATTCTGTGAGTGAGGGACAAACAAAACCAGCCTTCGCTGCCCCCCTGCGTGAAGGGGGTGATGGCTAGAAGGGCTCCTCCCCATCTGTTCATTCCCTGGCTTTGAGCAAAGGGAACAAACATCCTGGCAGACACACGAGCCTTCCCAGCATCATTCCTGCATACTTTACTTGTGGCCTGACTCTCTTCCTTCAATGGCAGCAACCCATCTACCCTCTCCTCCTCTTGCTGAACAAACAGGTAAAGCCACTGCAGCCTTCACCTGTTCCAGCTGGTTCTGGAGCCTGACCCAGCCCCAGGGCAGGGAGGAGATGCAGCTCGTGTCTTACCTGGAGCCCCACAAGCCACCAGCCACCTGTCTGGTCCAGATGCTGTTTGTCCTGCTTTTTTGCCATCTTTTTAGAGGGCAAGGCGTGCATGGTTCTGGTAATGTTGGCCCATATTTGTTCAGGGAAAATAAGGAGGTGCTGAGAGCTGAGAAACAAAGTTCAGTCTTGGCTTCCCTGAGCTGTTCAAATCATAAGAGCACTGTTCTTTGTGTTCTCATGTGTCCAGAGCAGAAAAGTGCAACAACATCAGGTCCTCCAGGCCCTACAGAACACAGCCCCTTGAGTTTCAGACATCCCTTCCAACTAGTTACCTGCAGCACAGTCTCAGGTGTGCAGGGAGTCCAACACTGGCTTCTTCAGGGGAACTACCCTGGTGCCTCCTGCTCCAAGTAGGGCACAAACTGCGATTAGAGAGTTCCAGCAGCAGCATGGAGGAGGGAAAGGGACAGAGGTGAGATGGAGAAGCTGACTGGAAGGAAAAAAGCTAAGAGCAGAAGATAGGGTAGGGGCTGGGAATTAGATAACTTAAGGAGCAACCCTGAGGACAATAATATTTAACCCATCTCCCTCTGATTCTACTAGGCAGTACTCCAAGTATGAAACAGATAGCTTGATAGATAAGAACTGCTTAGCCAAGTTTGTCCTGCTCCTGACTACCACACGTGAACCTGTAAACTGTGCTGCTTACATGCAGCCTGCAGAGCAGCTGGGTCTGCCATCCCTGTCTGTCTTGGGGATGCTGCTTCTGCCCAGGACAGCCACAAAGACAGAGGCACACCGTGTGCTTTACTAAGCCTCACTCTTACTTTGCAGAGCACAGGATGGACTCTTGGTACCGCATAAGCTGGAGAGCAGAAACGATTTTGTGAAATCCCTACGGGAGGCGTTTGAGTGTACCCTCAAAGAGGTGAGAGCAAACTCCATCTTCGCATCTCCATCCACTTCACTGGCAGCTAGGAAGTAACTTACCTCAGTGGAACAGCCCAGTTCTCACATGGATGGGGCAAAGGCCAGCTTTGCCCTTAGTGCCAAAGTTGTAGTCAGTAGTGCCCTCCATAGCTCTTCCCAGTTCCTCCCACTCACGTCCTGCCTCCAGAGCCTGTTGGACTGTCATCTTTATGTGATGGGTTTCTCAGGGCTGGTGTCTCTGCAGTCAAGTACGGCAATGTAAAATCCAACCCTCCTTGGAGACACCATTTTTGCATTTCCTCTGGCTTCCTTCCCAGCAGGTGCCACACAGCAAGCACAACTTGCCTAAAGGAATGCTTTCACTCTATTTCTACTCGTGTCTTCTCCCTCTAGGACATCCAGCTGGTAGAGGTGCCTGGGAGTCATTTTGTGCACCTGAATGAACCTGAGGTGGTGTCCGGGATCATCAGCAACTTCATGACAGCACAGAACACCAGAGCCAGACTCTAAGCAGTCACTGCAACAGCAGTCCAATAGGGACAAGTAGTAGCTAAAAAACTTGCTCTGGAGGAATTCTCATCATTCTTACCTCACATCCAACATCAGTTTCACAATACTTATTCCTAAGCTGAAGGGGTAGATGTAGATCTGCTCAGTTGTCCAAGGAAAAAGGAATCTTTCCTCCACTTCCAACTTTGGGAGTGCACGTTAGACACGCAGTGGCTTTCCCTTTTCTTCCTAACTTCAGCATTCTGAAATGGAGCAGAAATACAGGCAGGGGCTCCTCAGTAAGCAGCAGCACCATCAGCTGTAACACTGCAAGAGAGAGGCAGCTCATTCTTTCCTCCTCTCTCAGCATGGAGCGAGGTCTCCTCCCAGGGCTAAACCAGTTGAAAAGAACAAGAAAGAGTTCTGCTTCTCTGCTTATTTCCACAAGCACCTGAGCTCAGAGAGCTTCAACCTCCCTGTTCTACTGTGAGGGCTGCTGCTGCTTTTAATAATCAGCTTAAATGAGAGCTCACCTGGGTACAGAAGGCCATTTCAATGAACTGCTGGGAAATGAGTCATTAATCCTGTAGCTGAAGCAGCTGGGAGAGCTATTAGTAATGGAAAAGTTGGCAGAGGTGATTTCTGTCCTTCTAAATAAAGATTGATCTTCCACTGTTAACACTGTCTTCTTTGACTGTACAGAAGAACAACCTTTCTTGCAGGATGCTCACCCAAGCAGCTCAAGTGCCAATCTTTTGAAGCAGTGATTTTTGCATGCATTCTGCTTTGGATACAGCATGTTAAGTGTCCATCTGCCTCCTAGTTAAATAGATGCAAAAACCCATGCAAGGCAAGCAGGCCTGGCAATCTCCTCATGCAATGGAAGCTGCACTTACAGTGGATTTTCTAGAGGAGGGTGAATCTACTTCAGCTTAACTCTGTGGAGCTTATCACCATTTCCTCCTTCCACTCACGGTCACTCCCTTAACTGAGGCTGCAGGCTTTAAAATAAATGTTGCATGCTAAAGGTGCCCCCTTTCAGATCACGGCAGCTGTCAGAGGCTGCTAGGGTGAAGTTGCAAGTTACATGATCAGCAGAAAGAGCACTACCTCACAACTGGATGTGCATGTTGCCATCCTTACCTGCCTCCTGCAGGCTGGCAGCAGGTTTTGGGGAAACGCACTTTGGAGCATTTGGTTTCTCCTTCCAAAGCCAGGCTGTCCTCTCACCTTGTCTAGTGATGGTGCTGCAGTGGTTCCCAATGCCCAGGCAAGACCTAGCTGCAGGGATCCAAATACAGCTGGAAAGGCATCTCGGCACCTGGCTGAGATGGAGCTGCCTGGGAGGGAAGCACCAAGAAAACGAGTAGGGCTCTGTACCAAACCACTGATCTCTGCCTATGACAGCAGGTCCAGGAACTTCCCAGTTGTTTGTATCCAAGGTTTCCCTCCCCTTTTTCACTGCCCTTAGATAAACACATAAAGGACCATTGGCACATAAGCCATGGCTTTTATCACCACCCCCATCCAACACAGAAGGCACTTCCCCATAGCAGAGCAATGGAGAAAGGGGCATTGCAGTCTTTTAGGAACAGCACCAGTTTATTTACAGTTCTTCAGCCATTCTCTGCCCCTGCAGGGGCTGTGCTGGGTCAATACTGCTTCTCAGCAAACTTCAGGAGGGCCTTGGCTGGCACAGAGATACAGGTTGCCAGAAGACATGCAGCAGCCCCCTCGGCCCACACATCTCGAGGAATGATGCTGGATGGTGGCAGTGCAGGCATGGCCAGGAGGACAGAAGGATATGGTACAACTGAAGCAAACACTCCCATGTGAGATCCAATGGCAGAGATATGAAGCTGCCTGAGTTCCCTGAAACCTTATGGCACGTGAGTCTGTAAGCATCTCTCCCGCCTTCTCCAGCACAGGTATAGGAAGAAATAGCACAGCTCAGTATGGTCTAAACTTGCGCTGGGCTCGCATCAGTGCGATTCTCTGCTTGTCCTCCTCAAATTTCTTCCTCAGTTGGGCAATATCTGAAACACACAAAAAAAGAAAGAAGGGAGGTCATAGGGGAGCAGCAGACCTCCCTTTCCCTGTGGAGCTTCACTTCTGCATGCTTGAAGATGTTCAGTTCAGACAGACGCAAGCACATACTGCTCAGATCCTTCTGCACCAAGGCTAAGTGCAGAGCTGAGGCTCCAGCTGTTCTGCAGTGCCGCAGCTCCCTCTTGGGGAACGAACATGCTAGTTCTCCTCTTTGTTGGTGGCTGCTTCTGTGCAGACTGATGAAACCCATTAAGAAACGTACCATCTGCCCACGCTCTCCTAGAGAGCATTCCAACAGCTTTTGCTAGGCCAGGTGGTGGCAAGGAATGCCCAGCAACTGGTCAGAGCATTCACCCAGCCTCCCAGCCAGCTCTTCACCCGCTGGCACCACTGAAAGAAGGGTCTTCTTTGGGCTGCAGTGTGAGACAGGGAAGGGTAGGAGAGGATTCAGACACTTACGTTCTCTCTTAGTCTCACGATGCTGCCAGGCATAGAAGTTGAGCAGTTCTTTGCGGGCCCTTTTCCGCTTCTCCCTCTCCAGAACCCGCAGGTTGGCAGCCTCTGTCCGGGGCAGGCCAGGCTTGCGGCCCTTGCGTGTTACCTTCACCCAGCCCTCCTCATCTGGTACACCCTCCTCCTTGGCTGCTTTGGCTTCTTCCTACAGAGACAGGATGGTGAGGCAGCATGGTGCAGCTGGGCTGTTGACCAGCCTTATGCAGGGCTCCTCCAAGGTCCCACTTAAATACAAAGTTACGGCACCTGGTTCTGCACAAGATCTGAAGGAAGGCATGGGATAGAGGACACAGGCACTCAAGTCACAACACCAGGTGCCAGACAAGGCCTGTTTTATTTATGGATGCCTACTGCAAGCCCTGGATGGAAGGGCCATCTGTGATGAACCAAACCAGCAACCCTGTCAGACAGTGCTTCCCCTCTGCCATTTTCATTAGGATGCGGACACTGAGAGACCTTCTCCCTCTGCCTCTCTCTCCACAAACAAACTGCTTAGCTGGGTTCCTTCCCCAGCCTGACCTCACCTCTGCTACCTTCTTGTCATAGTCTTGCATGTAGGCATCCACCTCAGCCTTCAGTTCTTCCTGATCCACCACCGACTCTGCGTACCTGGCAATCCACTCTGAGACAGAGAGAGAACAATTCAGTTGCAGACTCTGTTAGAAGCAAATTCTGCTGTGATACCTTTCAACAGCTCCATGGGGAACTGCTGTGGGAAAGGACACCCTTGGTTCCCATTTCCATTCAGCCTCCCCACTGCCTTAACTTATGCACGACTGACTTCCAGCAGAAAAGCAGTAAGTAATGGGAAGAACCTGCAATTTTCCAGGGAGAAGCAAACTATCCTGATACCCAGGAGGTGCGACGTTCAAGGCTGCATTCCCACCAATGGTAATATGCAAAGCGTTGACATCTCGATAGCCATGAGTGCCTGGCTTCAGTTTTAACAGCAGAACACAGCAGTATATCTGAATCTACATGATACTGAAGAGATGTGGGGGAAAACTGCCCTTCCATTGTACCAAGCAACCCTGTCCCCCTGCAGGCTCACTCAGCCAGGGTCTACAACATCCAATAGAACAAGCTCTCAACAAAATGAGATGTCTAGCAGGCATAGTGGTGATGGGTCGATGGTTGGACACAATGATCTCAGTGATTGCTTCTGACCTTAATTTTTCTGTGACTCTAAGCAAGAATAAGAAAAACAGGACAACAAAATACTACACATCTCCACATCTCCCCAGCCCAGGCTCAGTACAAAATGGTGAACAACTTGAAATTTTCCAGGTAGAATTCAGTGAGGAAATATCCACCCTGCTCTGGTTAACAGGAATGCAGCTAGTGCTTACTTACTGCTGATGCCAGTTTTCACAGGGTGACTGTCCGTTGATATGAGCAAGGGGCCTTCCTGTGACAGGGCCTTGGCTGCCTGGACACCAGATGGTTTCCTGAACACCACATATGCAACTCGAAATCCCTGAAAGAAGATGACACCTCCAGGATGGTCAGATACACTGAGGGAGTTGGAGACAGACAAAAATCAAATCACAGGTTCCAGGAGGATAAAAAAAAAAAAAAAAAAAAAAGAAATTTAAATCCTACTACCACATTGGTGAGACCTGGTGGCAGCCTTTCAGTATCTTAAGGGGAATATAGGAAAGAAGGGGACAGAGTCTAGTCTCATGGTCTGCTGAGATAAGACAAGGAGAAATAGTTCCAAGCTAAAAGAGGGGAGATTTAGATTGGGTCTAAGGAGAAAGTGTTTTACGATCAGGGTTGTGAGGCAGTGGCACAGGCTGCCCAGAGCAGCGGAGCACCGTTCCCTGGAGACAGCCGGGGTCAGGCTGGGGGGCACTGAGCACCTGATGGAGCTGCAGGTGTCCCTGCTCAGGGCAGGGGACTCGAACTGAGTGGTTCTAAGCGTCCCTTCCAACTTGTGACTCTATGCCCCCCCATACCTCACGCTCCAACCACCACCACCCAGCACTCGGGATTTCTACCCATTCGGACCACTAACACATCACAATCCCCCGCAGTCTTTACCGTTGCCGTTCTGTCGGTGAAGAACTTGGACGTGCCTTTTTCTGCCTTCTCTCCCGGTCCCGGTTTGTCACGGAGGTCCACGGCCTGCACGGCCCCGCAGCGGGCGAAGAGCCGGGACAGCGCTTCCTTCACGCGTGGGGACAGCGAGAAGCGGAGAACGTCAGCAGCGATGCCCCGCCGCGCCATCCCAGCGCACCATCCCCGCACCCCACTCACCGAGCCGCAGTATGGGGGGACGTTGAGGACGAAGAGGGTGCGCTGCGGCGGGTGCGTGTCTGCGGGCCCCTCCCGCACCCGGTGCTCCTTCACCAAGAGGCAGTGCGGCGAGCGCTGCCGCGCCCCGAACTTCACGGCCAGCGCTGAGGGCGACAAACCGGTTAACCGCAACACCGCACCGCGCTTTCCCGCCCCTCCCCGCCGCCCCTTACCCGTGTATCCCGGCGGCGCGGCCGCGGCCACGCGCGGCTCGGCGGCCGCCATCTTAGCGCGGAGGGAAAGCGGCGGCCGCGGGGGCTGCCGGGAGCTGTAGTCTGCGGGGCTGCTAATGGCGGCTCCGGCTCGCTGAACCCCCCCCCCGTCTCTTCAGGAGCGACCCGAAGCGTCAGCACGTACCTGCTCCGCACGCAGAGGCACGGCTTAGTGACACGAATTCCTTTTTCGGGCAAGCACAAAGAGAGGGGTTGGACTGCACGACCCCTAGGGGTCCCTTCCAACCGCCACAGTTGTGGGATTCCGTGACTGGGGAAATAGCGCTGTGAAGAAAGTCCTTCTCTCGGACTTCCCCTAGGGCAGCCACCGAGGAGCCCTCGGCACTCCGCCATCACTGGGCAGCCGGCAAGGAGGAGCCTTCTAAAGACTGTAGCAGGGTAAAGCCAACTTGTATCTCCAACGCTAGTTGTTCAACATGTTTGAACCGTGAGGATACAAAATTCACCCTAAGCTCATTAGTCCTGTTTATCCACGAAAAGCAGCCTTCCTGAGATGGGGTGTCTCTCTTCAAAGATACAGGACCAACATAAATTAGACACCTTGCAGATCTTCGAGATGGGCACAAGTCCCATCAGAAAGGTGTCCTTGTGACCAAGCATGGCTAAGGAGAGGAGTGGGACACCTCCCCGAGTCATCAGTGACTACTGAGACTCCCACACAAGCGCATGAGATTCAAATACATTACATAACCTTCTACTTACATCAATCCTGTGAGGATATAATAGGCAGGTTTAGCTTAGGTAGGAGTGCAGTGAAAGTGTTTTGGACCGTAAAAGCCAGTGTAGACAGTCTGAGTGCTTGGTTTGTGGAGATTTCCCACCTGTCTCCTCTCTGAACACTTGTTGATTCTAAATCCCCCAAAACGCATTCAAAAAGACAACAAATCCACTGGCTCAGGTTTTCTGATGGTAAGAAGGCAGATGTCACTGGGATGCACGTACGGGATGAAAATGGGAATGTAGGAGGAAGGGAGCTACTATCCTGACACAAAATATGAGGATGCATACAATCTAACTAAGACAAGACATTCCTTGTGCCTGTAGTCTATGCAGCCTTTAAGAAGTCAGACACCCACTGATCTCCAGAAGCTGTGACCCACCTGGGCTGGGAGGTGCCGACTTCAACTTGCTATGTAAAGTGGCAGGCAATTTACAGGAACCTGGAACTCAAAACAATACTGCGTGCATGCTGGAAGAAGCGCATGCCAAGCATCACAAAAGATGGAAAGCCCACCAGATGATAATGGAAACAGTGACCAACAGTGGTGCACGAAGAGACTCACAGAAGGAATGCAAGAATATCATGCTAAGCAAACACATAATAGGAAGTGCTGCAAGTCAAGGTTTTCCTTAGCACCCTCTACAATTCTGGAAAATGGTTCTAGCTCAACCCTTGTTTTGTTGTTTCTTTTTCCCCCTTTTCCATGTGGTAATTGGGGCACAGATATGGGAAATAACTGAGCCAGGCACAAAGGATTAAAAGGAGGCAGTAACCTGGACAAACGAAGAAGCTGTCTGGGGAGGTTACACTGACCAACAACTTGGTGACAGAGGTGTACTTTGATACTTAAGTTCCTCTAGAAATCCTTGGCTAAGGGCATGGAAATATAATGTTATTTTATAAGGAAGAATATAGAGAGACACCTAGAGTCCTCGCAGAATGATGTGCTGTGACAGGAAGCTTATTACACACAATCATTTAGTTCTAGCAGTTCTGAAATGAAGGCCTCAAGAGCAGGAGCAGCGTAAAGCAGCAAACGTGCTTAATCCCAGCAAGGCAAATAAAAGATGAAATGTTAAAAAGACATGGAAAAATACTAAAAGAGAGCAGTAAGAACAACTGTTCTTAAAGACACTTGTCAATCGGGAAAAGATAAAAGACCACCTTTACAGAGGAAGCTGTATTTATGATGGAATGGAAGAGAGCGTGCTCCAAATAATAAAGATCTTGAATCAAGACACATGTATGAGGTGGAACAGTAGTGAAAGTAAGAAATAACACGGATAGCTGACTCAAGCAGATATCCAAGTTAATGAATGTTATCAGAGGAAATGGTAAATGCAAGAGCTATACCAGGCAAACTTGTAAGTCACTTTAGGAGTCACCATACTTGAAAAGCAAAGGAAAATGGAGACACTATTACAGATTACCTACTACCTACCTGTCCTGTTAGCACAATATTGTGTTAGTACAAGCAATCAGTATTTCACACCCAAGCTTACAACCTCTAACAGCCTAGAAAAAAAATAAATTAAAAAAAAGTATACATACAGATATAACCATGCTGCATCAGGGCAAATGTGTACAGATGTTAGGTCAGAAAGCAGTAGGTGAGCTCAGCAGAATGTAACACGATTAGCATGACAATTCCAGGACAGCGAGAAGAAATTTGACAGCTGCAAGGTGAACTGCTTGGAAAAGCCCAGAAATAACTGCAGGTTACTCTTTCAGAATCAAGCCACTCTGAAGAGCTGCATGGCTTGGGTGACTTTGGAGAGCTAGCCAACTGCAGGAACAGGAGAGCAATGCACATCAGGACATTGCTGGAGGACAAATCATACAGTGACGTTTAGGCAATCTTCGACCTGAAGAATTTGAAAAAAAAAATAAAAAATCTATTCACTGCACAGATCAGAGCTGAAGAACAGAGTAAAAGTTCTTCCAAGGAAGTATGCTAATATTGCAAATTATCACAGGTAACTTAATGCGTGACTGAAGAGTGAATTATGAAGCACATTTTCTTGCTATTTGGCTTTGTAAAATGGACACAAATCAATTAATGAAAAATATGCTTTACTTTCCCCATTCTTTCAGAAGAGAGAAGATGGGAAATTATAACGCAAGTCTTCACAATTTCACAGCCTTATTTTCTTATTATCTGGCTGATAATGAAAGTACCTACTTTATCTGGAATGGGTACTCTGACTTCGTAGCTGCATTATTTTTTTAATTACTTCTGAAATCACTAGACAGTCAATAACAAACTGCCATTCATTTCCTGTGACAAAGAAATTAGAACCAAGTGAGGGGGACAAATCACTCCCATCAACAACAATCAGCTAATCCAGATCAAAATTAGTGAAGTATCAATTCTCTTATTCATATATCCTTGCTCTTCCATCACGCTACCAGCTACCTATGGTATTTATTACTGAACCAGGAGCCAGATCAGAGATCTGAAATTTTTATATATATATATTTTAAAAGCATGCTTGATTCAATAGTGAACTCTTACCTACTGATCTTTCAGGTGGTTCACAGCATCTAAAAAGGCTTAGAATCCAGTCTCTGTATAACAAATGTTTATTCAGAAACAGATAATACATAAACTTCTCCAGCCCTAGCATTTTTCCCCCTCCCCCCAATTTTTTATTAAAACACAATTGTTTGGTGGGTGATCTAAGGAAGGGGAACAACAGCTGTCTTAAGTCCCCTTCCTTACAAATGTCTGCTGGTCACACAAAGCACCCTACCAATACTGGTGTTTTACTGGATTTCCAAACCAAAGAGAGTAATCTGGAAAAACAAGTCCTGTGAAGTCCCCAGTTGTTTCCATGGCTAACAGGGACAGTGTGAGATAAGGAATTGTTTGCACCAGCTAGACAGAGCAAAGAGTTAATACAGAATAAGAAAGCAAAAGAAACACAGGGTTGACCAAGAATTGGGATCTGGATCTAGAATGATTACAGAAAGTTCACTGAAGTTCAGTAGAACTGAACAGAATGGGTTAGGTTTGTCTTCTAGCTAGAAGGATGAAATTCAAATCCCAACCAGATTATGGCAGTGGCTCTTTTTTCTCCTCTGTTGTAGTATAATTTGAACTAACACAGCAAATGGAGCTACTGGGACTTCCAACACCCATGACAAAAATGCTGTATTGACAAAGGAAGTACTGAAGTGCCACCTAGTGGCCCGTGGTTCATCACGGATGCTCACCGGCCAAAGTTGCATCCTCGCAGCTCAGCAAGGAACATGCTTAACAGTCCTCTACAATGTCTTCCCTTACAGAGCACTACCTGCTCTCCTCCAGAATCTCTCCTTGCAGCAAGAAAGCACAGAGATCACCCCCTCAAATCCACCTATGTAAGCTGCAGGCCTGCACAGCAGCCAAACATTGCCCAAATATATATTATGCTTCTCAAGAAAGTGATTTCTCCTAGGCAAATGAAGACTGCTTATATGTTAGTATCAGAAAAAGGCCCCAGCTCCTTCCTTTTCATAAAAGGAGACTGGTTAAGTTAGAAGGTAAGAAAAAAACGTCCCTGCATTAGCAGGAAGATGCAATACAATATACTGGGAACAAAACAGCAGGATATCCTCTAGCTCCAAGCACAACCCTGGTTGTTTTTCAGACCAGAAAGGAAAGAGGAACTCCACTTCGCCCTAAAGGGCTAATATTTTCATTATACAAATGCCAGAGCCTTTTTTCCCCCCACCTTCAGCATTACCAGAGTTGAAGGATCCCTCCCATAACACAACAGGTACAAAACAGGTGCTGCATTCATGCTTATGTCCATTCTGCCCGATGTTTCCATTGGTACACGCAGTGGCAAACTCAATTTATCATGCATTACCTCAAAGTCACAGCTGCCGAGCAGAAAAACGTTCAGCAGTCAGAATTAAACCGTATGCGACTAAATGCATTTAAGTCCAAGATGCAAGATGGCACAACTCCTGCAAGCAACCACACCTGATTTGGTACCCAGTGAGGAAACTTCAGAAACTATGTGCTGCTCTTGCACGTTGAAAATCAAGAGAATGCATCTTTTAGTTAAAGGTAGGTCAAATGAGAAGAGGTTGCCAACCCTTCCTTCAAAGTCTATGTGCACTTTTAATGGCCACTAGGGGCTCTGGAGTAAAGGAGGGAGTTACATGGCATATGCTTAGTAATATTACTGGCAGAAGGAGGAGGTTATTCTCTTGGGAAAGAAAAAAAAATCGTGGAAGAAAACTCCAACTATGAAAACAGAAAGTACACACACAAAAGGAAACACTACTGTACAGTAAGGTAGCAATCATAGAAAACAAAAGGATCTTCAAGGCAGGCAAATGCAAAAATCTGCACTCCTGCAGTCATTCCTCAACTTAAATGAGTTTTCCAGTCCATGGCTCACTGCACCTTCTCAGAGTTTGATTTTGAATTCTGTGGGCTGCACAGATGCAGAGACCCCTGAGGATTTGAAGAGTGCCTTCAAGATGGTATCAGGGTCCACCTCAGCTGGGGGATTTGACGCAGCACTTGCACTTGATCGTCGGGGCTCCCCTTCCTTCTTCACAGAAGGGGTATCGCTCAGTCGGCTGGAGGATTAAACGACAAAATCAAACAGCATTTAACTACTCATTATGAAATAAAATTAAACATGGTACCTGTTCTCAGCATTCACCCTTCACATTACTAGAAACAGATACCTTAAACATTCAGACACAAGAACTTCCTGATCTCAGGCTCATTTTGAACCCCCAGTGCTGGGAACATTATGTAGTGAAGCAATATTGCAGTCAGCTCAGCAAAGAGCCACAGACAAGGAAAATATTCTGAGGACAATTTGCCAACAGCTTTTCTACCACCTCCTCAGATTCTCCTTAAAACAGAACCTGAAAATATGTTTGGTTCTTTCTCCCACCCAAAAGACACTTACAGCAATATAGGCTGGTCTGAGGTGATGACATTTCCATTCATATGAAGGTTGCATTTCATTGGCTGACCTAAAGACAAAACCAGAGTCCTCATCTTAGGATTTCAGTAAGGAAGGACACCAGATTTATCACACAAGAGCAAGCAATAGATTCCACATGCTGAAGAAACAGCTGGTATTTTTTGTTACAAAGTCACAGTGGCAAAAAAGCCACTGAAACAGTGGCATATGAAGAATTGCACCGATTAACAAAGTACACATTGGTAAAAGCCCTTACAGATGCACAATAATCTACTATTCTCAGCTGTCCTTCATTTGATATTAATAAGTTGCCTCTCATCTGGAGGAAGCAGCAGCACCCATTCCCAGCTAGACTGAAATTAGCAGTTAATTTCTATAACAAAACACAGATACATCCAGATCGAGAAGTGTATTGTTCAAGGTTTATGGAGAAGCTGACAGCAATTGTTTTACAAGCCTCATTCAAAATGTCTTTGACTATGCCTCAAGACTCTTGCAGATACTAGTTTTACTTGTACTTTGCAAGCAGCTTCTCTCTAAGCATCTAATTCCTTCCTAAAGGCTATCTAGCTCTTGGCACTGGGTCAGAAATAACAGAAATGGAATCACTGGAAGCCTGCCTCTATCTTTGAGCATTGTCTTCCTGGGAGAAGTTTTTCTTTGAATGTTACACAAATGAGTTATGCCAATATCCAATGCACACTACACTGTCTAGCTTTTGAACCAGATTTCTGGCATTTCCTCTCTTGGTAGTATATATATAGTATGGTATATATATAGAGAGAGAGAGAGAGAGAGAGAGAGAGAAAGAGCACTGAAATGCTTTTGAACTCCCCTCCTGAAGTGGAAAAAGTTTGTGTTGATTTATCTATCTTCAGTGTAACCCTGCTCAAGCTTACCATCTAAGCATCTGTTGTTGTATCTCTTGTATGCTGTGATTGCATCTTCTTTCTTCACAAAGACTACCTCAGCCACTCCTGGGTGCACCAGCCGGGCTCGTTTCAGAGCACCACACACACAGAACAGCTCCTGAGGGCACAGTGTTAGTCATGACCATGGTCATAAAAGAAGTACCACTGGAACAACGACTGAGAAAGGCATCCAGTCCTCCTCAGTAAACACATGGCAGAATCTGGCCATTGCAACTTATCTCTGTGTGCTTGCTACAGCTTAAGTACCAGGCATTAGTAACACAGGTTGGACAAACCTCCATACTGCCACAAACACAAGCAAAAACGTTTAAGGCTGTGTTAAAGCACTCTGTGCTTAAGTACTCTGTACTGGGGCACAAACACCATGTTCGTTCTCTGCCTGCTGTGAATGGAAGCACCTAGGTAATTTGCACCCACATATAAAGTTCAAGGAAAGCACTAAATATCACTTGGCATGAAGTACTGAAGTCTAAGTGATATCAGGTATCTCAGTACACCCTAGAAACAGCCTTTCCTACTACCTCATTGGGCCCAGTTTTTGTTTTGTAATAAGTGAAAAACCCAACCCATCCCATTCCCCAGTCAGGAAACTCAGCTTTTGCAAGTAGAACAAAGCCACACCACATCCCTCTTCAGTGCATTTACCATAAAGTGACCTAACACAGTAAGCAATACTCACAACAATGTCTTCCTCGGTGACTCGAGGATGCAGATTGTTTACAGTCATCTTGGTGCCTTCCAAAGGACTGAATGCCAGCTGCCAACACAATACACACAAGTCAGAAATGCAGCAATCAAGACATCACAGCAGATAAAAATCCCTACAGGGATGCCTGTGAAAGCTGGTATACACATATAAAGGAGAAAATTATAGGTAGTAATGGGAAATATTAATGCTTGAAAAAGCCCAAATCATCTGAGAATGGGAGCTTTTTCATGGTAACATGTTTCTGAAGTAACTTTAGAATCCTATTTCTGAGTGTAACATTAAGTTAATCTCCCTATACACCTGCATTATGCCAGACTCCCCTTCATTTTAAGAGCACGCCCAGCCTAGGCTCTTACCCAGCCAGCAAACCTCAAGTGTGGCTCCAGCCCCTAAAGAGCTTGTCGAACTTAACATGACTGAGAACACCTGTACCCAGCTCCAGGAAGTCTGGCAAAGCAATTCCAGGCAGGTTGTCTACAAAGTAGCTCAGTGCGCAAGAACCATGTCTGGAAGAATCTTGTCCTTCTCTTCACTAACAGCAGAAGACAGCAGATTCTGTTACTAACAGTGTTACAACATTATTTCTATGGACACAGAAGTCACCAAAAGGTGTCAAAATAACAACTGACATCACCCTGTAGCAATTCAGTGTTTCCTCACGTGCCACCTGCTCCCACGCTAGACAGAAGAATGAACAAGTATAATTTACTGCATGAGGATTCCCAGCCTATCAAGAACCAGAGAAAACGATGTTCAAATAAGCTTTGAATTCTTGGGGGACAGGTTGTAGCGATCAGCTTGGAGCCCCAGAGGTAGCAAGTGGGAGCCTGGCAGAAGCAAACTACTCAAAACAACGCACAACAAACTTCAGATGTTTCAGAGACTTCTGTTAACAGGCATGTCCCATTTCCCTGAGCTCACCTCAACAGGCGCTGGCTCTTTTGGAGACTCTTCCTTCGTCACCAGGGTTCGGGACATGTTTGTCAAGGCCTTTGTCCTCATTGGGGAAGGAGGTGCAGGAGGAGCTGTGTACGTATCATTCTGGACCACTTTTGTGAGGGGAACAGTCTTGGACAGAGAGAACTTATTGCCACTCAGTCCAGCCTATGGGAGAACAAAATAACCATCAGAGCTGTAGACTGCAAAAGTGGAACCCCTTTTTCAAGCACCAGCAACATTGAGAACATGCTCTCCACAGTTTTAAAACCACTGCAGTAATGAAGACTTTAGCTTCGAGAAAAAAAATCAACTACAAGTTTTTTGTTTGTTTGTTTGTTTTTTTACCTCAAAACAGCATTTCCCTTGCAAAAGAACACTTTTTACACCATGCTTAAGATTCTTAAATGAACATTACCAGCACAGTATGAATTTGAAAAACACCTTTTTTCAAAGGTGCCCAACGATTCTCAAGCATTTAACAAATTGCACACAAAGATCGTTCACTTACATGCAAAAAATAAAACTGAACTACCTAGCACAAACAGCAATAATTCTTCAAACATCAAGCTGCCATCTGTGATTTTGCATGGCAAGTGAAACTCCTGCTCTGACGTCCAGTCTGCAGAAGCAGTAGAAAGCTTCCCTTACTTGCCTTCTTAAGCAACTATGAAACAGGTACAATGTACTTTCCCAACAAGAAACTCGGAAGTTAACATGCAGAAATCTACCAGCAAGGGAGAAGGCAGCTATAATTTGTGCAAAAGGCCTATAAAAATCACAGCTTAAAAGGGAATCTATCCCCAAAATAGCATTAGAAGCACTGGCATAAAGAGAAGGTTGGGGTGAGGAGTACCCATTTCAGAATGAAGCACTGTTTACATACTTCAAAAGACCATAAACCCTGTAAAACTGCAGCCCATCCATCTACACAGTATGAGTATGGCGTGGTGGGGACTGGTCAGATCATCCCTTACCACACTGTGAAGGAAACTGTTTGTGGTGGTGATCTTCATCCGTTTGCCAGGAGGAGAAGAGACACTTTCATCATACTCTTCCACCTCAAGCAGACCCTGAAAAGAAGCAAGGTAATAGTTCACAAGCAAGCAGATTTGCTTTAGACACCGTTTCCAAAATAAGCAACTTTCTCCTGCCTTCAACTTTCTTTGAAAGAAGTGGTAACATAAGGAAATGAACACAGAAGGTTTGGGGTTGGTTTCAACCCCTGACATGGGTAAGAACACCTCCCGCTAGATCAGGTTGATCAAAGACCCATCCAACTTGGCCTTGAACGCTTCCAAAGACAAGGCACCAACAAATTCTCTGGGCAACCTGCTCCAGTGCTTCACCACTCTCACAATGAATTTTTTCCTTACATCTATCCTGTATTTACCCCCTTTTATCTTAGAACTGTTACACGTTGTCCTAACACTGAACTTTGCAAGAAAGCCCCTCCTCATTTTTCCTGTAGGACCCCTTTAAATACTGAAAGGCTGCAAGAAAGTGTCCCCAAAGCCTTCTCTTTTCCAGGCTGAAAAAACCCAACTTCCTCAGCCTGGCCTTCTAGGAGAGGTGCTCCAGTCCTCCGATTGCCCTCGTGGCCCTCCTCTAGACCAAGTCCAACAGGTCTATGTCCTCCTTAAGCAGCAAGTCCCAGAGCTGAACACATTGCTTCAGGTGGGATATCAACAAATGGAGTAGAGTAGGTCAGGCACCTCCCTTGACCCACTGCTCATGTTTCCTTTGATGCAGGCTAGGTTACAGTTGGTTTTCTGGGCTACAAGCACACACTGGTGGCTAATTTTGAGCTTTTCATCCACCAGTACCCCCAAGTCCTTCTCTGCTGGACTGCTCTCTATCAACACCCAGCTTGTATTCATGTTTAGGATTACAAACAACATTTGCACGTTTGGAATTCCACAACTTCTTTGGACTTGCATCCTCACAACTGCAGAACAGAGAGCTGAAGGCATAGAAATCCATTTCATAACATCAGTTTAAGAACTATCAAACTTCTTTACCAGAAATGCTATTTCCCCAGGTGTACTGAAACCACATGTAGAGTTCACTACTTTCCAGTACTCATGAAACCACACTGCTATAATAAAGCCTTACACTTTAACTCCTTGCTAACTCTAGAATTGAAGCTTGTGCATACGATTTCTTAATTTTGTTCAAGCAGGTGCTTGCTGAATATGTCTGACCTGAACATTTCTCTTGGACAGTATGCCTTCCTCAGCACAGCACATGCCTGTCTGGCACTAGAGAACACTGTACTATGAGGTTTACTGAATGAGTAATTAACTTCCCACTTCTACTTAATGCCCACAGCCCTGCCTTTAAATTCTGAGTCTAACACCTACATAAACATTTTTTGGTATACCCTAAACAATAATGTTTCTAAGAAAACTCTAAGAAGTCTAGATATATATGGGACTGCCCAAAACACTGAAAGTCACAGCTTAAAAGAGTTTTTGTTAATTTTGTAGAATGGTGAAGAGAAAAAAAAATGAGGAATTAGTAACGATAACATGAATAATAAGTGGGTTTCATGGTCAGCAGGATTCTGGTTTACAAACAGGAAAGCAGTTACAACCATGGAAACGCTATGAAGAAAAAACACCAAACAAGATGATGGAACATAGTTATGTAGAAAACTTGGAAAAATAGTAGTTATCTGGTAAATATACTTGAGTTAGAGTCAAAGTGAAATACGCTCAAGGCTTATGGTAATAAGGTCCAAATAGTGAAGACGGTATGTGACAGCATCTGGGATAGATCATGGCAGCAGGTCAGTGCAGAAATAAACAGATAAAGTTACCATAACTGAGGCAAAAAAAATGAGCAATAACATGATACCATCAACGCATCATAGTTTATGAATGCACACACACAAAATACCTAATATAAACATAACTCCTGTGAAGGAACCCGAGGTGGGGTAAGGTAACTGAATGTTCAGGAGCTGTGGCAAAGGCCTTCAAAACCGATCTCAGGAGAAACAGCACAAATTCCAGGATTTTCCTCAAACAAAGTCTGCTTGATATGGCAACACCGGGAGCTCAGCGAAAAACAGTTAAGATCACCCACCATCAGGTTTTCAGCCTACAACAGTCAAGCTGTCAGGGAACTTCCAAATTCTCTTTTCTTTCCTACCTTATCCATCACTGTTTATGGATACCTTCCTGCCCTCTCTATTCACCCCTAACCCCAAAAATAAAAGGTTAAAAACAGCAGAGAGAGAGCACACACCTGTTTATGTGTATGGTTGTTCACCACATTGATCCTCATTCCTGCTGGATGAGCGTGCCCAGGAACAACTGTAGCTTTCTGCTACAATTAGAGAGAAAGAACCAAAGCGTTAAACACTGTAGTTCACCAGATCCTCATTTCAGGAGACTGAAGCTGTCACTGACATCCTGATATCACTTATATGAGATTTACCTTCCTTTTCTTGAAACATGTCATAGATCATACATAATACAGAAAAACATCTGGTGTAACGTGTTAATATAAGATACCTGCACTTGAAGATATTAAAATCCACAGCCACATTATGTAGGGTGAATACCCTGAATGAATAGTACCCACACAGTATAAAGAATATGGACGGTATATTCTCGTATAGCTTACCCAGATGGTATAAAGACAACTGGTAATTTAGGGAAGGGCTCACCTGTCACCAAAGGATGAGGCCTGGCTAGAACTCCACACAGAAGGGATCTCAAACAAGAGATCCTTCCCCAGTGCTGGTCAGCCCTTAAATGGGGTCTGGGAGAGGTGGAGCCAGACTCCATCCCTTCTGGTCACACAGTGACCAGTCTTCACCTGTGCTCCCGTGGCCGACTCAGTGCTCACCTCAGGTGATCAATCAGTGGTTCGGGCCGTGATTCAACAGTTCCCATACACACACAGATAACTTTTGATTCAAATTACTTACATTTTAGTCTAAGTTAAATCAGGTCTGACAGCATTGATCAGATTTTTATTGGTCTAAATACAAAACTAGGAAGGGGGTAAATCAATAAGCAAAATTTCTACCATGCTGCAGAGAATGAGAAGATATCTATTTCTGTTACGGACAACAGTTGTTCAGTTCCATTCCAAAGGAGAAGTGCAAAGACACTTCACATTGGAGCTGGAATGAGCTGTACTAGAATAAAACAATGCCTGACTCTTTGGCTGTCTCATCTGCTACCCTGCAAAATCAGGGAAACTGTAACAGAAGTAGTCAGGGAACACAGCTGCACTGATCAGCAACTGAAATCAACCTGCAGTTACCTCAAAAATGCCCTCTCTGTTTCTGAAAACATTAGAAGCTGCCAATTGCAGAGAACAACATCTTACAAAAATACTCTGTACAAGCAGTAACAATTTCAGATTGCATCTTGGATCTGGGCACTTCAGTTTGATTCTGCTCCCAGAGCTGGGAACACAAGGCACTCACTAGCAATTTGGAATTTCAATATAAATCTTTAAAAAATTAAAGATAACTGCTTACATGCATGGTTTTGTCTACAGCCTTAATCATCATGTCATTCTACAACATTCTTATAGCAATATTCTAATAAGCTCTGTAGGTCAAACCACACGATTTAAACAAACAAACCAAAAGGCAAAAACCAAAGCTCAGTCAGGTCAGAGCAAGTTGCTACAGAAGGACATCTCCAGTAACTATTCTAACACCTTGATACATTCTAACAACATCCAACTCCTAAAGGAGGTGATCTGGCTGAAAAGGCCAGCAAAAGGATTAGTTACTCTGCTAAGATGAGGCTACTGAGCAGAATGCTCTATTGGCCTGTGATCAGCCCTTCCTACTGCCACAAGTGCTCTCCCTCCTCTGTCAGCCTGCTTTCTGCTCCCACCTTGGCAGTAAACCTAAAGAGGCAACAGGTAATTTTCTGCAGAGCAGAAAAACTCATCCCAGCTTTCAAACTGATGAGGACAGATATGTTCTGGCATGTGCAAGCACACAGCTGATCTTCAGGAGGAAGGAAAGGAAGAGGATAGACTAACTAGAGATACATCCTTGCAAGAAGCTTAAAGAGGTGAGGAATACAGCCTCCAACAGCAATCCTGACATTCTGGAAACTTCTGCCTCTGCTCTCTGTATTTAACATGCATAGCTCAACAGATGTTAGCCTGAGAAACAAATAAGAATTCAGTTACTGTGCACACAGCACAGAACTTAGAAATCAGTCAAAGGAAACCAGCAGCTCACAGTGACCTAACTGTTATACTGCACCTGGAACAAAATCCAAGCCTCAGCAGGAACGTAATCAAGGAATTCCTTGGAAACCAGGTCTTTCCTGACAGGTGGGTGAGTGGAAACAAAAGTTATAGAGGGGCACACACAGTTTTCAAGCTGCTTCAAGACATAAACATGGCTGTATATTCAAAACTGTTATCTCACCATTAAGATAAACTAGCTGCCTAGAGAGGGCAATCTACCACATCAGACTCCAAGAGCAGCAGTATGACAAAAAATGCACATTTCCTTGGGGAGAGGGGGGGGAACAGAGGCAACAGTCTGAAATAACTACTTCAGTGCTGACAAGAGCACTCCTTTCATTTTTATTGGGACAAAACATTCAAATTAAAGCTTGGACTCTTCAAAAAACCCTAAGCAGCTGGAAGGACACCAAAAAGACTCTGAATCCTGCTCTACAGACTGAACTGAACTGTATCACCATCGCTTCTGCTGTAAACAAGGGAACACGTTCACCCAAGTGAAGTGCTGCAGAATGACCGAGGGGCTCAGAAACGGCTTGCATGACTTACTTGGATAGTCTTGGTGATTTTCACAGCTGGATTTACTGTCCCCATAGTCGGGCTGATAGCAGCTGGAGTGTTCCTTTTTAAACTGATCTTTTCTCTGGCGTCTACCACTTTGGTCACCTTTTCAGCAGCAACACTCTGCTGCTTACGGGAATTCAACATCTCTCGAGCATCTTGCACTTTCCCTTTTATTTTGAACCGAGCGTCCCTTTGAATCAGTTTTTCACGAGCATCTTTAACTCCCAGTTTGTGCCGGGCATCAGTGAGGCCAATCTTCTGCCGAGCATCAAATGTCCGCTGGAAACTGACGGCTGGCGATGATCTATTTAAAATATTTTGCTGGATCCCAATGCGAGATCTAATACCTCCAAATACTGGCCTCGTGTTAAGCCTGAAAAATAAAAATAAAAAGTTTCAGACATTGTAAGATGCGATACAGTATCCACAGAGGTACTTGCACTACTGCTAACAAAAGGTCATTATTACCACACAGAGCTCCAGCCAGGTTTGATACCCAAACAAAGCAGTACAGCTAAGCTGTTTCATGCCAGATTTTGCTTCGTGCGTTAAATAGCTGAGGAACTGCTTTCCAAAATCCTTAAGCTCACATTTACAAGCTTGAGGGCATGACCACAGCCATGCTGGAAACACACTACTCAAATAAAACTCATCAAAAACTTGGGTACTCTGGGTAACCCTCTGAAGACGAGGAGGAACAGAAATAGATTTTCTAGCAGTAGGAGTGAGCAGCTCTGTTAAACATCTCTTGGAACACAACAATACACCTTAATAAAGAAAATGTGGATCTATATTTGACATCAAGATTTCTGGGCAGCAAACTTAGATTTCTGGGACTGTAAGAGGCTTGGATTTAGAGAATGCACAAGCAGAAATACTAACCTCAGTTCAAAGCATTTCCAAAAGTGTTTCACTGCTAGCAAGAATACATACCAGGCAGATCACCTTTCAACACTGCTGCCTCTCCCTTAGTCTACTGACAGAACCTACCTGGCTACCTATCCTTTTTAAGTATACCATTTTCATCACAAAACTGAGCACAGAATGAACAGTCCACAGGAAGAAGACTGTGCACAAGTATTACTAAGCAGCAACCCATTACACAGAGAAGCAGGAACTAGCTTCCCATTACAGGTCTGTTTTACTTTTCCCAAACTCCCCTTAGAAGGAAGGAGATTATCTAATTATTAATGCAGGTCCTCCTTTAAATACCTTGTTAAGTTTCAGGATTGTTTCTTTTCATTAAATATCTTGTAAGCAGATGACAAAGTTGCAAGAAAATGAGAAATATTCTTGATGTCAGCTTCTCTAAAAATTCAAAATAAGATACAGTGCTGTAGTGTTCATCTGCTTTCTGAAACACACCACACAAAACTACAGCCTAAAATTAGTTATCTAGAATTTATTTAACATCAAAAAGACTAACGTCAGATACTCAAACGATGATACAATTTTTTCGTATGATTTTATATCAGTGTTTCCTCAGCTAACTCTACAACCTTAATATTATCTACCATCACATATTTTTGTAGAGAGATCTGTGGAAAATATATGAAAGACTGAACATCCACTGCCATGTCTATACTCATCCAGAACTGGACAGCTGGGCCTGAGGTCCCATAGTATTACCTTGCTAAGAATCTCTCTCATACAGCCAGAGCTCACCAGATAGATAAGATGGGAGTTTTACTAAGACTGTTTAGTAAGATATCCCCAGAAGAATATGAAAAAATAAATACCCATAAAAGTAACAAACACTAAGTAATACTTCCCTTGCTATTTTAAAAAGCATTTATTCAGCAAAGTTGAAAGCACTTAGTTAGAGTGCTGCAAAATGTTGAGGAACAGCTCTTTTTGATAAGCACAAAGGTCAAAGCAAAACCAGAAACCTATGTACCAGCATTTAAGCCAGAAATAGTTAGATGACGATTATGTGTGCTGACGAAATCAGTTAGGAAACTCTGCACTGAAGATTATACCTTCTCTGAATGCACTGTTTATCCTAACAAGCTGCTCTTCTCTGTGGTGAATTACCCTGGAACAACACTATTTCCCTGAAATACAAAGGAATTTCAAAGATCTAATTCCCTTTCAAATACTCTGACTTACTGCAAGATACAACAATTTTACAGGCTAGCGTATTTTTATAGCTGAGGATTTTTGAATTATCATTTTTGTGCAGATTACTAAAGAGAACGTAGTACAATTATCCAAGTCTATTCTGCTCCCCTAGCTTGGCTACCTCAGAAATCTTACAAGTTCAGCTGAACGTGTAAAACAAGTGAAATGCAAGGCACGAAAGTTCTTCCAGTGCTGCTGAGGGATTTCTGTTCCATGGATAAAAAGCAGAGAAATTTCCTTCAAGAAATGAAAGTGAAGGAGGGTGTGAAACAGGAGAAAGGCGGTGCCGTGTATATTAAGCAGTGCAAGACTGTTCCAAACGTGGAGGATAACATGAATGAAAGCACAAAGCTAAGGCCTTGTTTGCAGCATGATGAAAGACATATAGACGCAGACACGTTAAATAATGGCCGTTGTTCAGCTGATCGTTAAATAAGACAAAACCAGAACCAATAGAGATGTGGCAGACCGCAGGCAAACAGAAGCACCGAGTGACTACAGCCCACAGGAGGACGGAGCGCTCCTGCACGAGAAAGCAAGAATTGCAGTAGCTGCTCTAAACGATCCGGGCTACACGGAGGACATCTGCCACACGAAAAAGCACGGAGCCATACGCAACGCTCCCTACATCCACGCAAGCCCCGAAGCCATCAGGCAGGGAACTGCTGGCCAAGTCGCAGAGGCGGCAACCTCGCCGGAGCCACCGCAGCCTGAGGCCTTCCCCGTACGGATCCCGACGGCACCTCCCTCCCCGCCCCACCCACCGCGCGGCGGAGCGGGCCCGGACGGGGTGGGGTGGGGGCAGCCCCGGCCCGGTCCCGAGCGACGGCCGCCGCCGCCTCGCGAAGCGACGCCTAAGCCAACGGGAAGGCGAAGCGCGGGGCAGGGCCGGGCCGCGCCGATGCAGGCTGCCGCCCACAGCCTGCGGAACGGGACGGCTCGGAGGGAGAACAGAGGACCCCCCGCTCCCGAATCCGCCGGGCCCGGGCCGCCGTTCCCCCGCCGCTCACCTCCCCTTCACCGTCACACCGCGCTTCCGTATGAGCTCGTCTAACGACAGGTCCGCCATCTTGTCGCGGGGCTCAGCGACGAGACGCAGCCAGCGAACCCCGGACGTGACATCACAGTACTTCCACCGCCCTGAGGGCGGGCAGGCCCCGCCCCCGACACGCCCGAGCGCTCTGGGAGGGGGGAGGGGTGGACGCGCGCGGGCGAGCCCGACGCTCCCACAATCCCTCGCGGCGCTGCGGCTCTCATTTGCGTTCCGGCATCGGCGCGTTCCGGCCCGCAGCGCCTCAGAACAGCGAGAGACGCGGGCGGAGGGACGAGGGGAGCGGGGGCACAGCTCGTGGAGCCTGGGGCAGCGGGGCGGGCCGCTCGCCCTGACCCTGAGAGCCCAAGCGTAGGGCCCTGCCAACGAGGCCGGCGGACGGCCGTTATGCCTTAAACTTATGAGTAAGGAAAATAACGACCCGGGGTGACGCCCGGGTCCTCACTGCTGATGTGAGAGGAATTTTTGCGCGGGTACAGGTCGTCCCCGGGTGACCCGCTTACTTCGCGGGATGCCCGGGTGTAATGATCTGCCCGACCCCTTCGTGCCCAGCGTCTCAACGACAGAGTCACGGCGGGGCGGGGCTGTGTGGGTCCGGCCGTGCCCGCCCTCTGCCCGCGGCGCTCCGGGTCCCTGCTGTGCTCGCTTAGCTGCATCGCTTATGGATCAGGTGAAAAGGCAGGTGAACCAGAACAGCATCCCCAAGCAGGTGGTCAGATCAGAACGGGCGTTTACAAGCGCTTCCCCGTTGTGTTCTTTCAGCTGCTAGTGTCAGGTTTGTCACCCCAGTGGAGGCCCCTTGATCCCAGTGACATCTGCATGGCCGCAGTGTTCTTTGGCAAGGAGCGCAGCCCATCAGCACAGGCAGCTGCCTCCTCTTGCTGGCTTCCCTTCGGCAAGGAACGACTACGTATTTAAAGGCACATCACATACATATTCATTACATTCCGAACTCTGGTGGTCATGGGGTTAAAGCTAAGGGTCATTTTTGCTGTAAATTTCCAACCTTGAACCTGTTTCCATGGGTATTGTGTTGAATAGAGATATCTGTTTGGTTGTCTTATCAGGACAACAGGATATCTGTTCTGCTTTCCTATCACGCTGTCTCTACACACTTGTTCTTCTGTTTACATTTATGCAAGCCCCTTGTCCTGCAGTTCATATCTGTTTGAGTTATGTGATGTGCTGTTCCCACTATAGAGGAGCTGCTTTCATGATTCACCGCCTTCTTTTCCACTTACCGTTCCCTAAGTCACTCCCCTTCCAGCTGAGAAGCCTTTTCCTATTCTTAGTTCCCAGTGTCAGGATATCACAAGAGAAAGTAGCAAATCTAGATGTGTTCTGTCTTGTTTCCTGAACATTTGCCAATGTTTCTTAACACTGGATTTATTTTTTCAATCACTCCTGATGATTTCATGCAGCTGTCTATCTCAGCTGCATCATTTTGCTGCCTGTCTTTTGCCTGTGCAGTGAGAATTTCATTTCCCCAAAAGCATCACTGCATTTATACACGCCAAAATTCCACCATTTAATTGCCACTCAGTCATTCAATACGTGAAATCTGCTGCAGTTCTCCCGTCACGAATATGAGCCAGCAGTGTGCATTTGTAGCCCAGGGGGACAACAGTATCCTGGGCTATATAAAAAGAGGTGTGAGCCCAGACAGCTGAGGATGCCTCATTTCTGGCGGTCCAAGGCCAGGCTGGATGTGGCCCTGGGCAGCCTGAGCTGCTGGGTGGCAGCCCTGCCCACGGCATGGGGTGGGACTGGGTGGACTTTGGACTCCCTTCAAACCCAACCGTTCTGTGATTCCACAATAATCTTCGCAACCCCAAATCATTTCATATCACTAGAAAACTGAAACCTCTTTGCTCATCTTTTTCAAGACAACTCTCTACCATGTTGAACTGCACAGACCCTGCCAGACTCCATAGGTGGCTTTTCTCCATTTACCCTTACCCTCTATTCCCTGTGTTTCAGCCAGTCATTTATTCATTACAGGCCTTCGCTCACCCTGTGACTGCTTAGATACTCGGAGAGCCTGTGGTGAAAGATTTTTTCAAAAGCTTTGAGAAATCCTGAAGGATTAGGTTAACCAAGTAGTACGCTCCAGTTTTCAGACTTTTCAAAGAAACCCACAAATTGGGAAGGCTTTGCTCAGAAAGCCTGCCAACCCTTCCAAGCAGGCCCTATTTACACAGTGCCCACTCATCACCTCTCTTCATCACAGGATCAGATGTCACACGGTCCTTCAGAGGAGCGCAGCCACCGAGCCCTTGTTGTGCCCCAGCTCCCTCCTGGGCCTTACTTTGGCAGGGTTCCCAGGTTTGTTTTAAATAATGCACTGCTGTTAAAAACCCAACGCTGAAGTCTCTGTGGGATGCTGGCTGTGTGGGCTCAGGCTTGCCTGCTTCCTTCTGAACAAGCAAATTCCTTGAGAGCATTTACTGACGTGCTAGTTTGGAGGCAGTGATGTTGAGAAGCTTTTTGTATATCCAGCACTGGTTGAGCACACTGCTTTTTGTAGCTGTTTATTATAATCTGTTACTTCTATTTAATACCTCTTTAAAGAAAGCATCTTTTCAAAGTATTTCTGAGCTTTCTTACTGAGTAAGCTTATGTATTTCAAAATTATGCTGCTGTGGTTGCCCATCATTGTTACTCACTGGTTTCTAAAGAGGATTCAGAGAATAGAAATAAAAAATACAACTGTATTTCTGTCTGCAGGTGTGATCATGGAGGAAAAGGATTTTTCCCCCCGATAAGCTCTTGATGTAGAATTATTTAAATGAGGAAAGGCCTAACCTACTCCATGTGGGAGTTATCTGTCTATTTTCTGGTCCTTATCCTGTGTTACAGGGTGAAAATTTGGTTTAAGTATCCCAGGACAAGCCTTTGTAGGGAACTAAACAACTCTGTTTCAGCGATGAAAGATCCCAGCATTGTTCTTCGGGTCAATTGCCCAGTCAGTCCTCCCAAATTACTCATGTGTGTATTTTAGTGACCTTAATTCTCACAAGAGCCTGTCATGACGGATATGAATTTCTAGGGAGACTTCTCAGTGATACAGTTATTATTTGCCTTCCTGTGTAGTCTTCTGAAAAATTAGAACATTGAACATGCCCCTAAGCCTCAAGCAGAACCTGTTCATCACTTTTAAAAGTGAAAAATCTGATGAAGAGTTAGTTACATAATGGCAGCACTTATTCATTTATTCCATGTTTTTGCAAAATCTGGGAAAACATGGAGACACGTTTTCCATGTGTGATACCCACCAAAAAGGTAAAAACTACATACTGTAGCAAAAAACCCCACAGCTACTGATGCCCTGTCATCAGTACTTTGTGCTGTTAAGCAGTGAGAGTGGATGAAAAGCAGCAAAATCTTCCACTAGGAAAACCAGCATTCAGCATGTTTGTCAGTTCCCATCAGGAGGTGGCTATGACCAGCACACACTACTCTGGCTGCCCCAGGCATTCCTGCCTCTGCCAGAATATGGTTCACTAGAAGCAGACTTGGGGCTGGTAGAGCCTGGTCTCACCTGACCTCAGGCACGTGGTCTGACACTGAGATAACAGTGTATTCTGACAATATAGAATCATACAACCATTACGGTTGGAAAAGACCTCTAAGATCATCTAGTCCAACTGTCCACCTGGCACCAATACTTAACCACTAAACCATGTTCCTCAGCGCCACATCTTCACAATTCTCAAACACCGTTGAGAACTGTGACTCCCTCAGTTCTCTGGGCAGCCTGTGCCAGTACAGCACCACTCTTTTGGAGAAGCTTTTCCTGATATCCAGTCTGAACCTCGCCTGGTATAACCTGAGGCCATAAAAGTGCGTGCAAAGAGCAGGTGAGGTAGGCTAGAAACACAGGTTTGTGTTTCACACAAATGCTATTTAGACATAGTGACGATCAAAGTTACACAGAATGCATACAATCCAGCAAGGCAAACACTTTCACTTTTTAATAGGCGTTCGTTGATAACAAGTTTATTCTTGGTGTCCTGAGCCAGAAGCAGTTAGATATGAAAAGCAGGCTGCTTACAGGAGAAAGAAAAGCAACAAATGGCAGAACAGCTGTTTCATCTTCATATGCTCATGTAAGTATAGGCTGGACATTGAAATCTTGTTAATTTTCATCCCACACTACACCTTTCTCAATGACTTCTTCCCCATCCTTCAGTACAGGCCATAGCATTTGAAGCTCTGATATTTTACTGTACTTTAAGTCTTTGTGGTCCACGTGCTCCAGCCATTGCAGAGAGCATTCATCTTGGTTCCACACAGCTTTAACTGGTGAGTCCTGAAGAAGCAGGGAACAGTAAACTCTGCAGCACTTCTTCGCAAATTCCATTTGTTCGGTATTTTTCAGAGGAACACCGGCTTGCTGAAAATCAAGAACAGTTTTCACAGCTTTATAGTGATGAGCAGACCTTGCCTCCCTACTCACATTCTATGCAGAAGCCCCAAGTGATCCAAGCACTGAAGTTCATTTGTCAAAGCTGGTAGTACTGTTTAAGTGGGCCGAGCAGGGTCCCAGAGTCACCTAAAGGGTCTTCTATTTCCTAAGTCTTGGCTTCTAGACCATAACAGCTTCCAGCAGCTGCCTGTATTTCCTCATATACAACAGAGTCTCACCAAGACCTTGACAAGGCTGAGATTTTGAAGGGGCCCAGCAAGCTGCAAAAGAACAAAGCTGCTCTCTGGAAGCTTCATATGCATGTCTTTCCTGGGGAAAAAAAACCAACAAACTAGACTGTAGTTCATTTGGGTTGCAAGTGGGCGCTGATCACACCAACATTTTCTGCTGTTCTGCCTCCCCAGGGGTTTGACTGCTTGTGCTCAGGGTCAGCTCTGATACAGCATAGCTGTACAACCTTGGATCAGACTGCTGCAGGAACAGCACAGCTGGCAGGAGTGACATGAGAAGTTATGGGAAGCCTCATTTGGGGCCTCGACCCACATGCTCTCCAATCCCCCAGCAGAGGAGCAGCTTCAGGATTGGTAGGGTGCCTGTGCTCAGCTTTTATTGCCTCATCTAACCCACAGACCAACTTCTCACTCAACCTCAGCTTGCGTTGTCACTGTGGGCTTACCTGGTTGGTGATCACCTCTCTGTTGCTGACCCTGATCACCAGACCTGCTCTGCTCACCTTGCTTCAGTCTGGTAGGACTGCACCCTTGCTGGTGAAGGCACCTGTCCTGCCTGGCTTGCTGTTCCCCGCTGCTCCTCATGCAGCTTTGGGAAGACAAAAGGTTATGAGTAACTCTGTCCATGCCTATGGGCATATATGGGAGTATCTGGGCTGGAAGACCCTCTCTACAAGTGGGAAAAAAAAACCCACAAAAAAACATGCAGAAGAGAGACCTATTCCATTTTGTAACAAACTGCACAGACACACCAGAAACTTGAATCCCTGCCCCTAATCCTGGCCTCTATCTTTACTTACCCTAATAATTCCACAGTAAATGCTTGAGTCGTTATGGTAATAGCCATGTCTTAAGAGTTTCACTGTATCTAGCATCAGCTCCTAAAAATACAGCACAAAGCAGACTGTTAGCATGTGGTGCGATCAGTTCAATCCCTGAGCACTGGGAGCTTCTGTTTTTCAGATCACGTCAATTAGAAATAGAGAAGCTTCCAGCTTCAGGCTGTCGAGGAAGATCCCATCAAAGCAACATGCATTTGGGAAATGCTTTCCGCAATTGTAGATGTACCTCAGGCACAATTCAGACACGCAGCGTGTATCTGTGGGACACAGGAGTGTTGCTGAAGATCAGCTTTCCGCTCTCCCATCCCTCTCTGCTGTAACTTATCCCCACTGCCATTGCCAGTACATGTTGAACAGCCCCCCTAGCAGAAACTGAGCTCTAAATAAATGACAGCTGCAGGTAGCCCTGTTCTCCCACTGCCTGGGCACAGTTACACAAAGACATGAAGTAAGTACCTGATTGCAGCAGTTCGGAGGTAGAATGCAAAGGATTTCAATTATGGCAGCTTTTCTCATCTCGATATCTCTCTCACAGGCATCAAACAGATTCTATAATGCAAAGAGAGCATCTGATCACAACAGCGAAATGAGAAGCACAGTGTCAGAAGTGTGGGCTGAGGCCACATCTGTATCACAGTAAACTGTAGAATCCCTAAGTGACTCAAATACTTATTTACTGCCTGGGAAATAAACTATTTCCATGAGCTGCTTGCACGTCGAAGGCCATTCTTCAGTATCCATACGCCAACAAATGCGTCGCCTCAGTCTTGTCCTTTAAATGTTACTATTTTGATACTTTCCTTTAGACCCGCTCAGGATCAGAGCAAAGGGTCACCAGCTGGACTGGGATCTCCCATACAGTACTTAAGGTGTCAACCGTAAGGAAACTGGACTATGTTTTCCTTAAGACGGATGAGATACGGGACTGGAACGTGTTCTTCTGAAAGGCAGGATGAAGCAAGTCTCTGTCAGTTTTCCCTCTACAGCATTATACAGGCCCTGCTGGACTGGAACACAAGAGCTTGCAGTCTCATTAGTCTGACTCAGAAGTACTAAATGCTCAAAGCCTGCTCTACTGGCTATGGAATATCAATTTGATATGATTGATAAATTGAACATGAACCAACCTTAATGATGATGCTGGCCTTTTGATATGAGAAATGGGCTGATCTGCTCCAGCATTTTCCCCATTCCTGTATCCTAAGCATCCTATACATATCCAGGACAGCAGACAAGCGCATAGGGTCATTCATGTTCTCTGACTGCTTGTGCATGCTCATTGTTTTAGACAAGAGCTTTTGGTATCTAGAACAAGGAAGATATTCAAAGTTAGCTAAGACAAGATGAAACAGTGGATTAACATAACTATTCTGCAGCACGTTATTCATCTATTTCACAAATACCATATTTCTACAGTCTGTTTCCCAGCTGTACCATACTAGCAGACAAGCAGCTTTTGTGTGGGGAATACTGCTTTACCAGCTCAATTTTACATGGCCACGATAGAATACGATCAAAGAGCGGTATTTGTGTCATTGTCAGCTGATTCCTTTTATTAACGTGTTCACCCTGGGAAAACCTCCTTTCCAGGACAAGGCAAACTATCTTCCAGCAGTCAGAGAATGTGTCAGGTCAGAAGTCTGAGGAGAAGGTGTCTAGGCTGTTTTCTCAAAAAAAAAAAAAAAAAAAAAAAGAGTCTCTATGGACTGGGGGAAACAAGAAGTCAAGAAGTACGTGGCTCTTCAGTGTAAGAACACACACTGCATCAGGAATCTGAATAATAAATGCCTTACCGTGCCTCTATCTCTCTGTTCTTCTTTCTGAGCTTCTCACATTCTTGCTCTTGAAGCTCATTTTGGCTGACCACTCCAGGAGGAGCACTGCAACAGATTTATTTGGTGAGATCTCTTCAGGTGGGAAGGTGTAGGGCACCCAAGGAAGGACTTCACATAACCAGCTAAATAACCTCCCCCAAAGCTCCCACCTAGGACTTGGGCTCAAAGCAAGGGGAGATCTATCTAGAGCAGAAGCAAGGGAGGCAGAGTTACAAAAATCAGAGGTGAGAAAAGTAGACAACAATGGGCTTGAGGAAACAACTGTTCTCCACTGGTTGGAATCTCATCTCTTCTCCAGTTTTCTTCATCTTTAACACCAAAACATTATCATCGGACATCCCAAGCCTGTCAGATTTTTTCTGTTTTCTTGGATTCATTTCTCTACTGCCATCTGGGTGATTTCAATCACCTTTTCCTCCAGTGGATGAGTCTAAGGAGTCAAAGAATGTACTACTGAAAGAAGAAACCCAGGACAGATCATGGCAGCAAGAGAACTTGTCCAGGTATTTGGTCTATGGCATACTCACACCAGAAAAGTGGTTCACCTTTTTTTTTTCCCTTATCATTTACTGGAGTTTTTTAGAGGTTATATTTATTTCTGTATTGTAGATCTCATACAGTTCTAATATGAAGGAAACCTCTTGTCTCCTGTCTCTTTCTACTCCTTTCAGAGTAAGCGATACCATCTTATATTAATATTTTGATTTTGTGGATTATCCCATCAAGCCTATATGCTGCCAATTAACCTAACTTCATTACTGCACAAAGATATATTGTGTTTAGAGTCTGTCTAAATTTGGGGGTTTTAAATGCAGTATGCTTACTGCACAGAAATGACTGTCTCTTGATGAAAGGACAATACAAGGATGAGCAATTTCAGAAACACCCAGCGTTAAGTCCTGAGATCTCCCATATTCCTGGTTGTGGGGAGAGACAGAGCTGCTTGTCTCTGGCCTCATAGAAATGTCAGATGCAGTAATCTACCTAGAGACAGAAGAAGCAATCAGTGTTAATCAAAGAGACCTGGGAACAAATGAAGACTAGGGATCTGAATATGGGAGGTGCAATCTGAATCTACACTGATTTGCTGACAGCTTTTTTTGATTAGGCAAAATAACTCAGAGACAAGAGTACCTAAGCTTGGCCATTATTTGAGTCTACATCCGTGGTCTGGGGACCTTTGCCTGACATCAACTCAAGTCTCAAAGTTTGAGATACTCCTGAAGAAGTCTCCTAGGTTTCAGAATATATGAATGTTTCTCCTACTTACCTGTCTCCACTAGCATGCTGTACAGAACTGCGCATCTGAAAACCTCTAGTGACTCTAAAGATACTCCAACCATGATCAGAAACTTTAAAATACCACAAGCTGTTCTCGCTGAAATCCCAAGAGGAAAGCCTCTTCTCCACAAAGCTGTTTGGTGTTCAGGAATGGTTTGGAAATCCAGCTACTTCCTGGCCTTGGTTATGGAGGATTATTTATGTTTGCATTTTTTACTCCGAATATCATTCATTAGGTTATTATTTCCTGTTTTTTCCTTCCTGATTAACAGCTTCCTTCTTTCTTCCTACCATTCCAGCACCGGTGTCTTCTATCAGCATGTCCTCAGCCCACGAGGGTGGCTTTCATCAAAATCCCCATGACTGACTTTGTACATCTACTCAAAGCATCCCCAGCATTGCCTTTACCACTTTCCCGTTCTTTGTTAGGCTGCATACCTTTACCTTCAAGGATCCTCTTCTTAGTGCAGCCACTCCCTATTCAGTAAAGTAGTTACATAGAACCTAAAGCTTATATCACAACATGACAATAATCCATTATGTGTCCTGGCAATGTACCGTGCACTCCAAGACAAACCTGCCTCAGAGCTTATGCCATGCAAGTGGAGTCAATAGAAGAAGGAAAGTTTGATGTGCCTTGTAGAACAGAGCTCTGACAACAAAGGTTTCAATATATTGTAGTAAAAGTCACAACATTTATGATTTTCCCTTCATATAAATTCTTAAAACATATAATCACAGTACCTGTTGCACCTCTCCAGAAACTGTAGCCGAGACTCACATTTATCCCTCCAAGATCTGCTCTCACTGTCCATCAGTCGACCAAGGTAGAATGAAACGATAAAACACGTTACACGTTGCACGACTTTGCAAGATAGATCAAGCCCTGTTACATGGCTGAAAACACGTCTGGAGTAGCAACGTCACCTGTAACTCCGCCTTCTCCTCACCACTTACCTGCAGCTTGTGACTGAGACTGTGCTGCCATGCAGCATGGTCTTTTCTTGCTTGCTTGTTTGCTTTGTTTCCTTGCAGGGTTAATCATATCTCTGACCTGCCCCATGCATGCCACAACAGGGCTGTCCTAGGGCTGCACAGGATGGATTGCATTTTTACTGGCAGTGCTGCCAGCCTCAGCACATTAGACTATGGTCTCAGGGTAGGTGACAGTGATCATGCTTTCCATTTAAACTCTGGAAAGAGCCCTTGGGTTTCCTTCCCAGCCACAGAGGTGCCTACTCTCCTAACAACCCTTGCATAAAGGCTGGGAGCACAAAGGGCAATGGTGAAACTGCAGGAGTCCATCACTTCAGACCATAAGAATAAGTATCTAAAAGATAATTTCTGGTCACCAGACTCACCTAAATTCTTTTTCTAGCTGCTCCTGCCTTTCTGACACATTGAGACATAAGGCCTTCAGCTCCTGCCCTTCTGACACACTGAGATATAAGGCCTTCAGCTCCTGCCCTTCTGACACATTGAGGTTTAAGGTCTTCTGCTCTGAAGTATTGCTTCCATAGGCTGATGTTTGCTGTGCAGTATAAAGTGTTTCTCTTCTGAAGAAAAAAAAGAAGAAAAAAAAAAGGGGAATCCTGAAAATGGAGAATAAAAAAGATGACATACTATGAAGATGTACCTTGTAAGAGGCAGCTGGCTTCATAAGCAGATACTCCATGGCTACATCCATGCTAGTGAATAGATCATCGCTAGAGTACAGGCTCCTTGGCTATGTGTGATGGCCCAGTACATTTCTGGATACAGTTTTGGCAGTTTCTAACCTGTGCCCTGTTTCCTAATGAGGACCCCAAACATCAGCTAACTATAACGAACATAATCCCAGGCTCAGGTGATCCTGCAGCTCAGCTGCAGGTGGAGTACAAAGCAAGCTCCTTCCCACAAGAAGGCAGTGTCAGGGAAAGCCTACACATCAGTTTATGCCAATCCATATCTGCATGACCGCTGCAAGGGCTTGTCGTGACCCTCTCTCCCATGACTTCCCCGTTCCTCTCCCACTGAATTGGATTTCAGTTTCATTTTCTCAAATGCATCAGTTTTCAGCTAGATTATCTGATCTCCAGTCTTTAACTGAGAACATCTCAGTGGGTTCAGCAGTTCGGTATAAAACCTGCATTTAAATCAACCTTTCCTTTCACAACAAAGGAGCATGGAGAGGGAGCCCCTGACATCTAGGATCTGATAGGCTCTGCATACAGTTCTTTTCCAATTTCTCTTCCTCTCACATTTGTATAATGTCTGCCTTACCTTTTGGAGCTGAATTCTATCGCAGGACTAACTAGCCCAGTGACTCCACAGGGAAGTCCCACTGGATATGAAGTAGAAAATCAAGCTTTTACTGAAGTATTTCAAGGCCAGGAAATGTTTGCAGTTTCTTTCTTGCAAACCCCCAGGTCTCTTAGGGGTTAAACATGGTAAGTTTACCCAGAGACAACCCCTGTGCAACATACCTGATGTCTTCTGAAGTCACCTCTCTAGGATCAGCGTCCATATGCTCTCTTTCAGGCATCTCATTTTGGCTGTATGTTTTATATAGAAGTCCATCCATACGCTTGCAGCAAGAGAAAATGTTTGCCCAAATGAGCAGCAGCACAAGGGACTGTGCTGCTGACTGCACAAGAGACTATGCTGCTGACCGCACGAGAAGCTACTGCGAGTATAAGGCACTTGTTTTCCAACTGTGAACCTCAGCTCCTCCTATTTCCAGGAAATATCAGCTGTTCTCCTAATTGTAGTCATACTCTAATCTCTCCCCAGCCAATCCAGACAGAGATGGGCTAGCTTCTCGCTGCTGTCAGAGCAGTATCAGTTTCATTTTAGTTCTATAGTTGTATACTCCAGAACTGCACACTCCTGCGCTGCTGTCAGCTATGGCTAGCAGTTCACTCTTTATCATTTCTATAGATTTTGGCACATCCTACAGTGGGTACTGTTTTTCCCTCGCTTCAGGCACGGACCAAATCCGCCAGGTGTACTGGGGAATAGAGCATGGGCAGAAGACTGTGAAGACGCCCACCTGCATCTTGTTCAACCAGAATCAGGAGTTCAAGAAATTTGGCTATGACGCTGTGATGAAGTACAAGAACTTGCCATCCAGTGAAGCTCACAAATGGTACTTCTTCCAGAACTTCAAGATGAGCTTGTACAACAGGGTATGTAGAACAGTTCCTCCTCAAGGGAGTAAGAGCTGTTTGCTTATTGGAGGGATGTGGGATAAAGGAAGTGGTGAATGAAGTAGAGCAATCTGTGTGGTAAGGATAAGAGAAGTCAAAGAGCTCTTTATTAAATGGGTAAAGAAATGATTTACATTCCTTATAAACTAAAAGCCTTTATGGTGGTATTCATTGTCTTCTACAGGGAACAATAGAGCAATTTGAAGTTCAGCAGCCTAGAGGCTGTGGACAGGGCGTCTTCCATATTATACACTTCTGCTGGCCTCTCTCTCCCTCCCTTGAAGGGGTATGCTGAGGCCAATTTATGGGTATCCGGCTGTCATTTTTCTCATAAGTCTCTGTGCTTGCTCAGAATTGTTCACAGCATTTTCTGGGTTGGTTTGTTCAGCCAAACATAGAATCATAGATTCGTGGAATGGTTTGGATTGGAAGGGATCTTTAAGATCATCTAGTTCCAACCCCCCTGCTGTAGGCAGGGATACCTCCCTCAGTGCCGCATCCAGCCTGGCTTTGAACCCTTCAAGGAAGGAGGCATTCACAGCCTTGCTGAGCAACCTGTTCCAGTGTCTCACCCCTCTCACAGTAATGTCATGCTACCTTACAGCTTCCTTGTCTGTGCTCCAGGGTCCTGTGGGTCTTTCATCTTTTCCTGCTTTTTGCCTACTTAGGTTTACTTTTTCTGAGCACCACCATCTAGTTATACAGGTTGCTTTGGGCTCTGTTTTTTAACTTTACTGTGGATATCCTCTACATTGGTGTTTCTCCACTGCGAGTGTTTGCAGAAGGTCTTTGTTACTGTTCTATGTGTGTTTGTTAGCATGGAATAACGCAGAGCACAGAGTGAGCTCCAGATAAAGTCCCATATCTGCTCTTAGCATCTCCCAGTGCTAAGCGATGAGCTCTGAAATGGATCTGGGAAGAGGTGAAAGGTATCTGTGAAGACCTCCCTCTGCAGGAAAAGTGTGAATGGTATTGTCTGATGTACTGTTGTTACCTGTGGAGTGATGGGCTCCCACACGCTTTCAGGGCAGAAGGGCTTCTTCAGGGAGATTTTAGTTCACCCCAAAAAAAACCAAGAAAGGGAAACAGTTCCCAGACACCTACCTACCCCATTATTTCTGAATCTCCACAGGAAGCATCCACGGAGTACACACCCTTTTCTGTTAACTGAGCCAGGAACAGTGACAGGAAATGAATTTACAAGCAAAAATAAGCATTGATTCCCTTTCTCTTCGGCGGCTGCACCTCCATAACAGGCTTTACCTCTCAGTTCTCGCTCATTGTAGCTGGGCAACTACCTACTTACGGCTGTAAAAGATCCCAAGTTGATGGATTTGGTGATCTTGTGAGTTAGGGCCAACTTTGACTGCTGCCAAAGCAGAACAAACTGAAACACATGCCATGAAGGCTGGCTCTGAAACTTCTTTGGGTGCAGGCAAATATTTCCACTCTTCCTAGACAGAACCAGCAACCAGGAATGCTTGGAGGGAGTTCAAAGCAGCCATCGGCCTCAGGATTCAGGTACACCTGGGCAGATCCATAAGGACGTAAACCCAGAGGATGTATTCTAGACAAACTGTATCAGAACAGAGGGATATTTGTATATTTGTTTTTTCCTATGTATATTTTGTTAACTGCACATACAGAAACACACAAGCAACCAGAAGTCTCTATGTGTATGTGTAGGATGGTGCCACACAGAAGGAACAGTTCTCCCCACCACTGTTCAGGTCAGTCTATAGGGTCTTTGTACAACCTGGAAAAGGAGAAACAGTTGACTCATCGATCAACCACACTGGTATTTTGCCTATTGAAATATTACACGGTTTGATGGCTGACCTGTGTCAGTTAGCCACACACTGGAGTCATTCTGTGGACTTTACTGAGACATGGAGACATGTAACATACTCTGTGCATCACTCAGTGTCTAGGGGACAGGATGGTTCCCAAGGCTACCACCTATAACCCCAGAGACATTATAACTGTTTTCTCTCAATGGTAGAAAATCACTTCTGACATGAGGCTGGAAGCAAGCAATGGAAAGACCCTTCCTGCCCTGTTGGTCTTTGCTGAAAGCCTACGCTACATGGAGCAGCATGCCCTGAACACTATCCAGGAGGCCTCCTTCAATACTGTCTGCGACCCTGAGGAGATCACCTGGGTTATTACCGTCCCAGCCATATGGAGCTCAGGTGCCAGGCAGTTCATGCGGCTGGCAGCAAAAGAGGTAAAAGCAGTGGTTATCCCGCTTCTCTTCTGATATTTCTTTACCCATCAAGGAAGGGGACTTTCTCATTACTTAGACAATCTGTGTTTCAATCTTTTGTCTATCGGATAGATAACTCTCCCTTGAGGTGTATGCAGGAAAATGTCCCAAGCCAGCAGTAACAACAGCTTTGCCCTTTCCCTGTGGCCGCACAGAATTGAGCCCACAGAAGTCAGAAACGCAAGAACTATTACCCCAGGAAGGGCAAGAACAGCCTCACTAGCAGATGGAGTCCATGCAGCAGTGATCTTGGCACATTTCCTGAGCTGACTCTTGTCTTGTGATTTCAGGCAGGACTTATCTCTGACATGCTTTCTGAGAAGCTGATTATTGCCCTGGAGCCAGAGGCTGCATCACTCTGGTGCAAACAGCTTCCACAGGAAGGATTTCTTACAGAGGGCAGCAACAAGAAAAAGTTTGAAGACTCTCCTGGGATCCAGTATGTTGTTGTAGACTGTGGAGGTAACGTTCTACCCTTTTAATGAGTACAAATTTGCTGGGCACAGAGCAGGGAGGCCTTGCAGGGTTGAACACAGGGAGCCCCAATGGACTGCTGTGCAGTCCCAGAGCTTGGACTCCACATCCGTGCTTGTCATGGGATTTTTATTTTTATTTCTCACTTAAGGAAATCGCACAGACGAGCAGATAAACGGGAGGAGGGGATGGGACTTCTAAAGGCTGGATATTGTGTAATTCAGACTTCATTTATACGTGTGCATGTGTCTGCATAGGTGGCACAGTGGATATCACAGTACACGAGATCCAAGAAAACCACTGCGTGAAGGAGGTACACAAGGCATCTGGAGGTGGATGGGGAGGCAACAGAGTGGATGAAAACTTCAGTGAATTCCTCAGGGAGATATTTGATGGTGGTGTATGGGATGAATATGCACAGAACTACCCTACAGAATTACAACAGATGATGTACAACTTCACACTCCAGAAATGCACTGCTGACAGGGAGGAGGTCTATTTGCATTGCTACTACAATTTGACTAGACTTGCAGGAGAAAAGAAGGACATCTCCCACTTCTTCAACAAAGTAACAGGAGCTGCTTGGTGCGATGGGATGATCATGATTACAAATGAGAAAATGAAGAGCTTTTTTGAATATAGCATCAAAAATATAATTGCTGCTTTGAGAGAAATCCTTGACAAGCCTGAGATGGCCAAGGTGAAGTACATCTTGCTTGTGGGAGGCTTTGCATCTAGCATCATCGTGAGAGATGAGATCAAGCAGGCTTTTAGTGAGCAGTATCATATACTTTGTCCAGTGGAGGCCCAACTTGCCATTGCAAAAGGGGCTGTTTTATTTGGAATCAATCCAGAAATCATTACCTCAAGAATCAGTGCTCGGACATATGGTGTAAGTGTATGTAGGGAATTTGATGCAGCTATCCATGATGCAAGTAAGCGAAGAGTCTCAAAAGCTGATGGCTATGTCTATTGTGAAGGTCTGTTTCAGAAATTGGTGGGAACTGGGGAGTCAGTGAATATAAATGAAGTTGCCCAATATATTTTCAAACCAACAGAACCAGATCAGACGACTGTAATATTTGCTTTCTATTCCACAGAAAAGCAGGATGCTCAGTACGTAGATGAGGAAGGGCTAGAAGTGCTTGGCTCATGCTCAGTACCAATACCAGACACAAAGCTGGGGAGGAATCGCAAACTGAGTCTGGATATTAAGTTTGGGCTTACTGAATTTAAAGCCACAGCTACTGACCTCACTTCCAAACAAAGTCGGACAATTACGATAGATTTTTTAGCAGTGTAAATATTTGAGACTTAGAGCAGCATGGACTAAGTGGGAGGTGCCAATGACCACAGTGGAAAGGCAAATGGATCATAAAGTATATCATGTGTCCTTCTTCTCACATAAGTAAACAGTTTGCAATTCTGATTCTCTGGTTTCTACCATTCTGCTGTACCACCAGTACAATCCTTGTCTGTATGTGATACAACACCTCTGCACTGCTGCCCAACTTCCACAAATACCAGCCCACATCTGTTTCTTTTAGCCTAAGGTCTTCTTTCAGCTATACCCTAGAACCATCATCATAGAATCGCCATAGAATGGCTAGGGTTGGAAGGGACCCCAAGGATCAACAAGTTCCAGGCCCCCTACAACAGACAGGGCCACCAACCTCCAGATTGGGTACTAGATCAGGTTGCCCAGGGCCCCATCCAACCTGGATCAAAGTAGGATGCTGAATACTTAATGAGACCACACATAAAAGGGCAGCTAAGATACAGATAGGCAGATACTCCTACAGATAAGAGCACAGAAACCAGTACTTCCATTAAATTAGATTGTTGGCATAATTTTTCATTTGCACAGATCATTGAAGTCTCTGGGCCTATGATACTATTGGACTGTCATTCAGATTTAAGATAAATGCCATAGCCAAGCCTATTACAACAATCACACACTTTAAGAAGGTTATGTCTGCTACACAACCCACACCAGCACTTAAGCTCAAACCCAGAATTAATAGAATCAGACCCTACGTCATCAGAAATATAGGTCAACAACAAATGTTGCTAAACCCAGAATGGTCTCTTAAGCGTGTTGGGATACTTAACCAGATTAATGTTTCTAACATTCAGGCAGCATGCTCTCTCTTAAAAACATCCTTTGAGGGCTGGACCTCCTGGCTCCAAGAACAAGTACCCTTTAGGAGCTGAATGCAGAGAGACCTAACTGGAGTATTAGGGACAGCATTGGGGGTTCTTAATGGAACTGTTTTGGAAACACTGATGAATAGATTGGCCACTGCAACTACTGATTCGACAAAATTACAATGACCTTTGCAATATTCTCTATTAGCCCTAGGGACCAAGCAGAGGCTTTTATCAAAAGAGCTAGCAAAGCGGGAAAAGGTGGAGGAACAGGACCATGATTTGATAGCAGATGTACTGCGTGTGATCCAACACGTTTCTTTGGCCCTCAGTTGCACAAAAGCACAATTATGGATGCAGTCAATTGCCATCTTAATCATAAGGGAAAGTAAGGAAGGTACTTTCCCCACCAGAATCTAAAAGGTTGCTTGGGACAATGCCACTGACCTGGAAAGTGAGTTCCACACCTGGTGGACTTTGGTAAACTTTACCTATGACCCTGTCAATAACACATACATAACTGTTGGCTGTACGTAATGCTTTGATATGTGCATTCCACCCCATTATTGCATTAGGGTTAAACCATACTACAATCTGCGCTTTACCCTTCCAAACATAGAGCACAGACACAAACAGCGAATGAGAAAGGGCCAACTGTAAACTCAGTCTTGCATTACACAAGAACAACAAGGATTTATCTGCAAAAGTAATATGATCAATGCTCAAGACATCTGCCTTGACACTGAACAAGGCATTTCTCACTTTGAGGTCCATCCCAGTGCCAATCAGAAGACTGAGCATGTACGTACTGGCCAGGGTTGAGCATATTTGAGAACTGCTTGCACCTCTATAACAACAGATAAGATAACCATGCATAGTAAAGGTCATTCTAATTTCTGTATTTGTAATTTTGTTAAAATTATTGAGTGTGGCACTGCTTACTCAGCACCAGCTACATCCCACCAGTTAATTGTTAAACGCAATTAATAGGGTGATATACGGTGAATACCCTGAATGAATAGTACCCAGATAGTATAAGGAAGACGGGCAGTATATTTTCGGATGGATTATCCAGATGGTAGAAAGACACCCAATAAATTAAGAAGGGCTCACCTGTCACTGAAGGTCAAGGCTCACCTGGAACTCCACAGGAGAGATCTCCAACAAGAGATCCTTCCCCAGTGCTGGTCAGCCCTTAAATGGGGTCTGGGAGAGGTGGAGCCAGACTCCACCCCTTCTGGTCACACAGTGCATTGCCTTCACCTGTGCTCCTGCAGCTGACTCAGTGCTCACCTCAGGTGATCAATCAGTGGTTCGGGCCGTGATTCAACAGTTCCCATACACCAGTTATACAGTGTTTCATAAGTTCTTACCCATGCCTATTGGAATGAATCTTACGTTAATGAAACAATTATTGACACGTCAGGATCTGATCAAAATTTTGGATGAGATCTAAGAAAATGGGAAAAAGACCCTGATAAGTCAGCCACAGAGAGAATAAATGAGGTCCTGAAACGGGTAAGAGAAGATGTGAACCGTCATTGGTGGGATGTACTGTTGGATGGTCCTTCGCTGCGACTGGAATTCTGAAGAAGTTGTGTCACCACCCCATTACTGTCCATTACTGTCCTTTTAATGCTAGTTTTAATTAGCTTTGCTTTCTCTACTGAGTTGTTCATTTGGAATTGGATGATATTACAGTGACTAACAATTTTGACCTCCATGACTAGTGTCCGTGAGAATGCCTTACAGGTAAAATATCATCCAATTCCCCTTCCAGAGATGGATCGTGTATGTGGCAAAATAATTTCCCCTGGTTCAAAGACAGGGGGGAATTGATGAGCAATAAGCAAACATAAGCAGGAGGGGAGACACTTAGAAGGACTCAGTTCATTATAAACTAATACTATATAAGGATAGACTTAGCTTGCAAGGATTCACACTGCTCATTACTGAAGGCCTTGAAGACCTTAGATGTTCCAGGGAAGGAACTGACTGCTGAAAGTTTACCAATAAGAGAGGGTCTGGAGTGTAAGCATCAGTCTGGTGGGACTGCACCTACACACAGCTTGAGTTCATGGAGAGTTCATGAGGAAGGTGAAGATTTCTTCATCCCTGAGACCCCGGCCCACGACCACCAGGAGGCACTGCGCACGTGAGAGCTTGAAGAGACCCTTCTAGAACTCACTGCAATACAGAGCGGGGATAGGTTATAAATATGTATTAGGAGATTATGTATATCCAAACCTGTACGCTATTAGTAGCTGTTTGCTGAATGACAGGGTGTGTGAGTTTGGCACAATTATTTCCCTCGCACCTGCTGATGAAATACATAGCTGCTTTATAACCCTTGACTGAGTTACACAGTTTGTTCTGCAAATCAGTACTCTAGATGGGGCCTCACAAGGGCAGAGCAGAGAACGACAATTCCCTCCCTGTCCCTGCTGACCACCCCTTTCTGATGGAGCCCAGGATACCATTGGCCTTCTGAGCTGCAAGAATACACTGCTGGCTCATGATATTTTCCATCCACCAGGACCCCCAAGTCCTTCTCTGCCTTGCTGCTCTCAAGGAGTTCTTCCCCCAGTCTGTATACATATCTGGGATTACTTCGACCCAAGTGCAAAACCTTGCACTTTGCTATTTTGAACCTCATTAGGCAAATTTGCTGAGAGTGCACTCAAGCCCATAATCAGTGCCACTGATGAAGATATTGAAGAGCACTGGTCCCAAGACAGACTCCTGGGGGACACTGCTTGTCACTGGCCTCCACCTGAATATTGAGCCATTCACCACAACTCTCTGTTTACAGCCTTCCAACCAGTTCTCTATCTACCACTCAAATCTGTATCTCCCAAATTTAGAGATAAGGATGTGGGGACAACCATATCAAAGGCCTTGCAGAACTCCAGGTGGATGACACTGGTTGTCTTCCCTTTGTCCACTGATGTTGTAACTATCATAGAAGGTGACCAGACTGGTCAGGCAAGACCTTCCCTTGGTGAAGCCATGCTGGCTGACTCAGATCACCTGCTCATCCCTCATGTCTTCTGTGAGTATCAGTTCCACGATCTTCCCAGGCACTGAGATGAGGCTCAACACCCAACAGCTGTGATTGCAGCTCCTTATTTTGCTTATTTGATTAGCTAATAAACTGAGCACAGAGCAGATGCAGCTGTTACTCATCTCTATCAAAGCAGCACTGAGCAGCAGTACCACAAGCTCACCTCAACGAGGAAACCTGGCTGTAACTTTAAACTCAGTTTGACAGCATGTGGGGGTGTTGGGGAAAAAAAGAATTATTGAGCAGAACATGAGACAAAAGGTGTTAAATGTTGAGCGTTGTCATTCAGCTGCAGAGTTACGTGGAGTTTTTGTGACCAAAGCTCAGGACCCAGCACTTGGTCTTGTTGAACTTCATCCCATCGGCCTATGACCAGTGATCCAACTTGTCCAGGTCCCTCTGTAGGGCCTTCTTACCCCCAGGCAGATTGTCACTTCTTCCCAACTTAGTGCGATCTACAAACTTGCCAAGGATGCACTCAATCCCCTCATCCAGGTCATCAGTAAAGATATCAAATAGGGTGAGCCCCAACACCAGCCCCTGGGAAACACCACTTGTAACGGATCACCTGCTGAATTTAATTCCATCCACCACCATACCCTGTGTCCAGCCCTCCAGACAGTTCTTCATCCAGCAAAGAGTGTACCTGCCAGGCCAGAGGCTGCAGCTTCCCCAGGAAAACAGTGTGGGAGACAGTGTCAAAAGCTTTGCTGAAGCCTAGGTAGGGATCAGTGTATTTGTATACACTGATAAGGTCTCCCCTGAGCCTTCTCCTGGCTGAACAGCCCCAGCTGTCCTCATAGGAGAGGAGCTCAAGTTCCCTCACTGTCTTTGTGGCCCTTTGCTGTACACGGGGTCTTAGTTACCAAACAGCTCCCAGAGGATCACTCCCACACATCCAGCTTGGGACTGGTGAGCACCTTCTGCTTCTGGGTTTGGGTTGCGTGAGTTCAGCTGGAGAGGGAAGAGCATCCACCCCTCCATAGTACCAAGCTCAAGGCATGATGAGCAGCAAAAACTGGGACCACGATGCAAACAGTTGTGGCTGTTGGGATAAGAATGGCTGCAGCATGGCCCCAAGGATGTGCTTTGGTTCCTTTCCCCACTTCAGCTGTGATGAGCCTCACACTGAGGCAGTCCCTGTGGTTGTACCATGACTAGAAACCATTTCTTTCTGTTCAGCAGAAGGTATGATTTGCTCTGTTCCTGCAGAGTCTAGATTATTAAGGAAAACAAAATACAGAAGAGGACAAATGAATGAAAAAAACAAACAAACCAAACACACCTCCCATTCCCTGTGGGTATGGAAAGGAATGCCAGCAAAGCACTGATAACTTTATGATTCAACAGCAAATTTTTCACAGCTATTCCACTTCAAGGCCAAAGCAATAGACTTGTGGGGCTTTTCATTTCCCATCTCTAGAGATCCCTGAGGTGGAATATAGGTGTGTATAAACCTGTTATCAGTAATCAAAACTTGATGAGGTATTATTGCATTCACCTTATAAGGACTTGGCAAACTGTGCAGGGGAAGAACAGGAGATAATTTCCCAAAGCAGTAAGAGTAATTGAGGAAGATGAAAGAGCAGACTGTAAAAGCAAGTCACAAAATGCAGTGAAGCAGTTGATGACTTCGGTTTGTTTTCTCTGTGTGCAACAAGCTCTGCTCTGCTCTCCCCCAAGGCCTTGTGTTGTCCCTGTTGGACTCTCTCCTTGTTGGTGCCTGCTGTCTGGCAGCTCTCCACCTGCTGTGGCCTTATCCCCATTTGCCTTGTCCTCATGGTCAGCTGGACGCAGCTGGCTGGCACGCCCAGCTTCATGCTTGTCCCCCCGTGCCTGGCTTTTCTGAAATGTGGGACATTTTTCTGAGGATTTGGGAAGGAGAAATGAGAAAACCGTGCAGCTTTGCATGAGACTGCTCTTTTGTTGGCCAAAACTGGGAGGGAGGGAAGGAGAGGGCGTTTGGTTCTAGTGAAGCCTTTGGAGGCTAGCAATACCTGAGTTTCTCAAAGAGAAACTGGCCCAGCATGCAGTAGTGGGGCACACTGACGTAGATGGGGTTATGAGGTCGAGCTGGAGCAACCCTTCCCTTCTGCCCCACTGCCACACTGCTGTGAATTTGTAGGGACCTCTCATCTCTTCCAGGAAAGAGGAAAGGAAAAGCAAAGGCTGTGAGGTGAAAGAGTCCAGAAATAAGCCATAAAGCCCTTGAGTTGGCTTTTATCTTGTCGCTGCACTAAGCATCTGTACATTCTCCCAGCATTTCAAATGCTTACCCCAGTGGAGCTGTGATAGGGTGATGAGGCACTGGCACAGGCTGCCCAGAGAGGTGGTAGATGCTCTGTCCCTGGAGACTCCCAAGGTCATGATGGAGGGGCTCTGAGCATCCGAATGGAGCTGTAGGTGTCCCTGTTAATTGCAAAGGAGTTGGACCAGATGGCTTTTAGAGGTTCCTTCCAACTCAAATGATTCTATGATAATTCTATTACTTACCTCCAGGAGGTCTCTGTGGGGTAGCAACTTTCCATCCACCCCAGGCACTGGGCTGACCTGGCTCACTGCACCCGTTCTTTCCCTCCCCCACACCACCCCAAACAATGAGGTTTTGTCTCCACATGCATCCAGCAGCGGTGGTTCCTTAGGCCCTTAAGCCCTATTTTGTGTCCGCGCTCTGAGCTTAACCAGCACATTCCTGCCAAAGGTTAAGCCTGGGCACCACGTGGATAATCCGAGTTTTTTGGCCTCCTTCTCCTAGTGACAGTCATGATGATGGGCCCATGTGTGCTGACCATTCTCCTGCCCTTTATCTATTCCTCTCTACCTAGCCTGTAGGGCGCTGGGACAGAACAGGATCGTAGCTGCAAGGCAGGAGAATGAGGGTGGCTAACAGGAGGGAAGGCCCTGCTCCAGGCCCAGCATCCTGTACTGGTTCATCTGCTGCCTTAGAACAGCACAGCCCTTCAAGGCAGCACAGCCTGGCTGCCCACAGGTGCTTTGTCACCACCATCCACATATCGGTATCATTCATCCTCAGTGGTGTCTGCCATCTGCCTGGTCCCAAGGCCAGAGTGTGAGCCACAGCAGAGCAGAAAACTGTGAGGAAAGAAGCAGCCATGGCATGAGATCGGGGCTGGAGCGAGTTGCCAGAGCTGAAAAGGGGATCTTTAGAGTGCAGGAGCTAGAAGGGCTGGAAGCTAGGCTGGCAGGGCACCAGGGTGCCCTGAGCACAGCAACATTCTCAGGAACAAAGCAGGAAAATCATGGAAAGAGAGGCCAAGCACTGGCTTAGGCAGGCAGTAGGAAGGAAGAATAACTGACCTTTTTCTTTCCAACCTAAAATGCCCTGTTTTCCTTTCTCTCCTAGACATCGAGCTCTTTGCTCTGGCATCAGACTCCAGGCAGGAGTGCTATGTCTCTCTCCTCATGTGGTTAATTTCTTTCCTGATTAAAAGCGATTAGGCAGCTCTAAACCGACATTAATGTGACTGATAGGAACAGAGACAAAGAGTCCATTTATGACCTCTTAAATCCCCCAGGCAGTATTTAGAGAGCCCAGAAGAGAGACCTGGTGCAGAACCACTCCATCACTGGCTCTGTGTTCTCCTCCCTTCCTCCACCATGTCCTTCTCTGAAGCAGAGGTGCAGAGCGCTCGCGGTGCCTGGGAGAAGATGTTTGTGGATGCTGAAGACAACGGGACAGCAGTACTGGTCAGGTAAGGATAGAGCCCATCTCACTGCTAGCCAGGAGCAGCAAGAAGGATGGAGCTGCCACCTGGAAGCACATCTCAGGACATTCAACATAGCCTCACAGGGAACATTTTGGTTTGCTGTGGTTTGTGCAACTTCATGGCGCAGAGGAGAGATCCATACGAAGAGAAGTAAGAGGAAGGGAGAAGGCGTCTGGTAAAGGAGGGAGAGACTAGAACAATTTCTTCACTCCTCCTCCCAGCGCCCAATATATCATGATGGATTTATGATAAAGAAAATAATGTATGGTATAAAATAGAACAGGAACAAAACTTGGGCCCTATTTCCCTCCTTCACTTTATCTCTGAACTACTTTAATGATTATTATTTTCAATTGCATGTCCTCAATATTTCTCTTTTGATTCTTTTTTCAGCCTTTCCAGAGAGAGATCATCCGTTTCATTGTTTTGTATCCTTCTGGTTGTCTTTCTTCCTTTAGCCATCACCTTGTTTTCTTCTATTCTTCCATAATAAACACGTTTCTTCTATTCACCCTTCACCTACCCTTCTCTTGACTGAGATTCACATTAGCTGACGCACTGGTCAGCCCAGATAATCCTTCTGTTCAGCACACTTCTACCATTGCCTTTTATGTCACATCTTGTACCTGGCTAAGCTTCAACAGATGTGATACATTGCTCTTTCCACCATCATCTGCCTCAGAAACTCAGCTAGAAATGTTAGCAGAGTCCAGTTATTTGGCAGCCGAGGGTCATTTGCCAAAGAAGGTTTTGCCTTAGTTTCCTACAGGCCCAGCCCTGCCTTTACAGAAGCTCTGGGCACTCCAGGATAAGAGGGAGATGGAGCTACTGGAGAGAGTCCGGCAAAGGACCAAGAGGATGATGAAGGGGCTGGAGCATTGCTCCTGCGAGGACAGGCTGAGAGAGCTGGGGCTGTTCAGCCTGAAGAAGGCTCAGGGGAGACCTTATCAGTGTGTACAAGCACCTGAGAGGGGTGCCCAGTGCCAGGACAAGGGGTGGTGGGCACAGACCAGGGCACAGAGGCTCCTGACCATCAGACAGCACTTCTGTGCTGTGCTGGGACTACTGGCACAGGCTGCTCAGAATTTGTAGAGTCTCCTCCATAGAGATCTCCAAGAGCCTCTTGGACATGGCCCTGGGCACCCTGCCTCTGGGTGACCCTGATGAACAGTGGTTGGAGCAGATGGACCCAGGGGTGCGTGATCTCCTCAAACAGCCTTTGATTCCATAAAAAGCAATAGGGAATCTGAAACAGAAGTGAACTATTTGCTGTCCAGAACATCCTTATGACTGTGCACTGTTGCATTTACCTCTCCAAATGTGCTCCCACATCTCTACAGTGCACCGCCATCTGACTCTGAGACATTCACATCCAAAACAGCAGAGTAAATGCACAGCAGAGAGGCTGGCTTTCCTGGGCAGACAGCACAGCTTCAGGTGCTTTCTCAGGCAGATAACGCAGTTCCCAGGTGCTTCCTGGTATTAGGATGTTGAGTATCAGCTGCACATCCTTATGAAAAACTGAGTGAAACTCCGATGGGAGCAAAAATAAAGTTGGCAAAATTGCTGTGAGTGAACCTCCCAGCAGACCAGAGACTAGCAGAGGAGGCAGGAGGTTTTAAGATGCAGTGAGAGAAGGAAAGCACCCTGGGGAGGCACAAGGAGGGAGTTAGGCTGCTGTGGGCACAGGAATCATGCACGGGTGGGAGGAGAAACGCATGTGGAAGACAGATCTGTTCTAATAGAGGGGAAAAGGCCAATTAATACATAAGACAAAGCCTGGAATGTGAATTCACATCTGCATTGATGCCTCAGTCAGCAAGTTAGGCCAAATCTTCTCTCTCAACAGGATGTTCACTGAGCACCCGGACACCAAGTCCTACTTCACACACTTCAAAGGCATGGACAGCGCTGAAGAGATGAAACAGTCAGACCAGGTCAGGGGCCACGGGAAGAGGGTTTTCACTGCCATCAACGACATGGTGCAACACTTGGACAACACCGAGGCTTTTCTTGGGATACTGAACCCACTCGGCCAGAAACATGCCACCCAGCTCAAGATTGACCCCAAAAATTTCAGGGTGAGCTATGAGCCATCTTCTTGAGGAGTGTGGTTGTGATGGGATGGTGTCTTACCTTTGGAGGGGAAGAACTGGGGAATACGGGCTTTGGATATGTACGTGTATATACAGTTCAGAGCGCAGATGGAGGAAGATGGTGAGATTGCCAGAACGCATCTGTAGGTAAGAAGGCCATGCAGTGGGTGCTGTGCAGGCAGGTCAGCTCTGGTGGGAGCTGCAGAGCTGCCCACGAGCTGTAGCAGGATTTCTCAGTGCAACAGGATTCCCACACACTCGTCATTTTAAGACAAAAAGACCAAAAAAAAAAAAAAAAAAAAAAGGGCAGCCTACACTGCAATTCAGTCCATGATGCCTGCTTTTCTCTAGTAACAGGAAATGAGCTTTCCCAGGTCAACTGCAACTGCTGCTGATCATCAATGGCAATGGCACTACCATCACTGAAGCAATCCAGATTACACATACCAGACCAGATGGCTTGCTCAAGTCTACCTAAAGCCACTAGCAGAGTATGTAGGCCTCTGTTATCTGCCTTACAGTGCAGGCAGTGCAAAAAGAGGCACCTTCCATCTGAGATCATTCAGGCACAAGGAGGGTGGTTTCCAAAGCAGCAGATCCAATTTTTATTAAATGGGAGAATAAATGAGGATTTCTGCCTGGAAAGATGCATGCAAGCAATACATGCAATACAGATAAGGAATTATGACTTTGCACAACACAGCCTACCCAGAACCTAAGAAGACATGCAAATGCCCATTGCTGCATGAGCAGGATAGATTATCCCACAAGTCACCTATTGTGTAGGCGTCCAGCGCAGAGCTCCTCAACACTTGAGCAGGTCTACCACCACGAGTAGGATTGCACTGGAGGGACTAAGTGAACCATTCTCATAGAGTGGTCTTTAAGTGACTGTGTGTATGGGTACAGCCAAAATTACATGGAAACGGCAGATAAAAATACAAAAATGACTGCAATTTGGGATGAATTCTATAACGCACCTAATTTCCCACTGCTTCTTTCCAATTCCGCATGCTGTAATGCCCCTGAATTGTTTTTGTTCTCCCCCTCTGTTCTCCAAAAAGCTTAAAATACGCATTTCCCTTTAACAGGGAGGAAAGTTCAGTTTCTTCCTTTCTCCCCGTTTAGATCATCTGTGACATCATCTTGCAACTGATGGAGGAGAAATTTGGTGGAGACTGCAAAGCCTCCTTCGAGAAGGTGACCAACGAGATCTGTACTCACCTGACCAACATCTACAAAGAAGCAGGTTGGTGAGGGCAGGTGACCTTCAGGCTCTTCAGACTTCTCACCAACGCCGATTTGCCGCTTTTGGGCCTCCAGGCACAGTTGGAAGAATGAAAAAGTTAAGAGAAAAAAAAATCACAATAAAAGGCTTATGTAATATAGATGTTAACGTCAATAATATCCTTAGAAAGTTGAATTTCTACGGTTCAATGAAAACCATAGATGTATCAAAGCCAAACAACACATCCTGACGAGATTTGCAGCTGCACCACTCCAGGTGGGTTCCTCTGGGGATGGCCCTCGATGACCACATTTGAAGACCAAGACTTGAAGCTTGCCATTTCTGCAAGACTTGCTCCTTTCAGCAGCATCAGCCCAGAAAGGAACCAGCAGCCTTCACCTCGCCACCCGCATCAGTGAGGGGTGGGAAACTGCTCTGAAGCGTCCCCTGGGTCATGGACTTTGTAGAGGTCATTATTTAAGAGACAAAGGAGTTGTTTTGGTTTCAAACTGCCAAGGTGGGGGATGCTCTGAGTGTGGGGAAGAGTAACACCTGAAAAAGATACAGGGAAAGCCCCAACCTGGACAAGGCAACAGTCCCCCAGCACGGGCACAGTGCCTCGGAGGAGCTTCCAGCACAGATGGTGACACCAAATGCAGACACCCCCAGGCAGGGGTGAACCTCTCCAGCACCTGCATTTTGAGCTGTGACTCACAAAAGATTGCTCTGGCCATGCACCCAGGGGAGGGCAGCAGCACCACGCTCCTGCACAGCTTCTCCTGACACTCCCTTCAGCGGTGACCAAGTCCAGAACTGTTTAATTGCTTTTCCTTAGATGTGGTGAAATCATCAGCTGGTAACTGCAAATAACCACAGGCCATTCTGCTTCACTGTAACACAATAAACACAAGGAAAGCTGCTGCATTCTCTCATTTAGGCCCTGCAGGAGTGGAAGCTGGTCACAGTGTGGGGATGCTGGTGATACGGGATGGGAGGAGGCGGGGAGTTACCAGGAAATAAAACATACAAAACATCCCCAGCAGAAAAATACCATCTCGTAGAGCCAAAAACACACTTTTCTGATTCAAAATATTACCTAAACAATGTAGAAATACACATTCACTACAGTTCAGTTCGTCAGCTTTGCTGAGCGAACACAGAATCGTAGAATGGTTTTGTTTGGAAGGGACCTCTAAGATATTCAGTTCCGGATCCAGTCATCCATTCCTCCCACTAGACCAGTTTGCTCAAAGCCTCATCCAGCCTGGCCCTGACCTTCCAGTGCTTCCCTTACAGCCTGTGGCAGGGGCAGCTTTGGAGAAACTCAGGGAAGAGAAAGGAAAGGAACACAGGGAACTCAGTACAGGCGACATCCTGCCTTAGAAGAGGGGGATGCTAGAGGAGTCTTTTTTTCCTTAACGTTTCTAAAGTTAATACTGAGATAGTTGGCCACTAGACTATTACTGAGGCGCAGTTAACCTGACCTGCCACACCAGAGCACTGCTGGCCTGAGGAGCAGAGTGGATTTGAGCTGGTTCATTGCATGGTTACAGCAGCCAGAGTGCACGTGGTCAGCACCGAACAAGCAGCGGTTGACAGCGATATTTTTCCCCCTGTAAGCCAGCAGCACCCCAAGCTGAACCATTCAAACAGCAGAAACAGAAACATTCAGCACTTGCCATCCCCACATCACTGGCTCCCCGCTGATGCCTCTCCCACTACAGCTGGGGAAGGCACTGGGGATCACTGTCACCCCAGCAACGTGAGGCAGAGAGCAAGAGCCTATAGAGGCAAAGCCTCGGGAGAACCTCCTAATTGCCCTGATGTCCCCTCTGTGCCTACTCAGGAGAAAGAGGAGAGCAACAGCTGGGGACAGACATTTCTTTCTCCCTTCCCCTGTACTTCCAGCTCCTGGAAGTGGAGCAGCAGAACAGACACGCTGTTGGTACTGCGCCACACCTCTGGCACAAGGCTCATTTTGCACTTTGACTTGTGCTTAACACTGACTGCAACTTCATGCACTGTGAAACCCTGCCACTTATGGAGAAGTAGTACACTCTGCGTCATTTCCTGCCCTGCAGAAGCACCTTGCTGCCACACTCGAAGTTTGCTCCATCTCTGGGGCAGAAACGGTGCAAAACTGATTGGACAAACAGATGGGACCCACAGCTATGCTTAAAGACAAGTAACCCCTCCTCCCTCTTTATTTAAAGTACCCCAATACTGCTGTCAAAACTCTCAATTACGTGATGCAGTAGTTCCCTTCCAGAATCATTTTGATCACCCAGACTAAGTTTAGTCAACACCACTCCTCAACGGTCCAGCAGAATACACAGAAGTAAAGAAAAGCTCAGGGCTTCTCCCTCCTGGAGAAGAAGAACCATCAGTCACCTTAATTTGGTTCTATTCCAAACCATACTCTATTCCCTGTTTCAGAGAGAAAGCAAATGCTTCCCTGTGTGAATCTGAACAAGTAGTGAGATTTTCCCTCTCTCCACCCAACATTTGTGTGGCACTTGGATATCCTGAAGCTCCCCACCCCAGAAAATCCTATCAAGAAAGGCTCAACTCCAAACAGCCTTCATTTGTCAAATCAATGGCGTATCATCCCAAACCTGGTAGTGAGGAGTAGTATTTTTAATCACAGTATGAATTTTATTTTCCTTTTTAAACACAGCACCTCTGGTCACTGGACGCACGTGGAGACAGCTCCTCAGCATTTCTGGAATGATTTTATTGCAGGAGTTGGCAATTCACTCGTCTGCAATTCCGCTATCCAAGATGAGTTTAGAAATGACTTCACCTTGGTCACACTAGCACTGAGGACTCCATTGAGAGTGGTGGGTAATAGATTTTAGCAAGCACTTATCAGAGGAACAAACACTGCTAACTCACATTTATCACGCAGCTTGGCAACACAGGATGTCACAAAACGTTCCTAGGAAGAAAACTCGCACTCACATTTCAAGTGAGTAAATAAGGATGTGGTACGTAGGTAGCCATCGTTATTATGCTACATCTGCAGGAGCTTAAAAGACAAAACACGCAGAGGTTGAGTACGAACCACGTTGGATACAAGGCCTTGCAGAGATGTCAAGGTGCTGCTCTAGCTCAAGGCCAGCCAAAACGCCGCACTACCTGTGTGAGAATTGCCACATACATGTTCTGATCACAGTGAAAAAACAATCGCTACAGAAAAGGCACCGAGGAGACGCAGTGAATGAACAGTGTGTTGTATAGCTGTGTCAGTTGGCCTCCAGAGGCCCTTTGACCTAAACAAAGGTCAGAACCAGCTGTAAATGCCATCATTACAAACATCGCTACTGTTATGTAGCTCAGTGGTGCCACCTCAAGGTGAACATAATAAATTCTATTTTTTTTTTCTGTGTGAAGGCAGGAGCTACATGAATAACTGATTTGACCCAAAGCACTTTCAGTCCAGCAGAATCCACAGCAAACCCTTTACGTAGAGAGCTTGCACCTAAACCACAGGATCATAGAATCACTAAGGTTGGAAAGGACCTCCAAGGTCATCCAGTTCAATAATTCCCCTACCACTAATATTTCCCCACTAAACCATGCCCCTCAGAACCACATCTAAATGTTTCTTGAACGCCTCCAGGGACAGTGATCCCACCACCTCCCTGCGCAGCCCATTCCACTGCCTGACCAACCTCACAAAGAAGTTTTTCCTAACACCCAACGTGCTCCAACTTGAGGCCATTCCCTCTATTCCTCCCGCTAGTTCTGTGGGAGAAGAGGCCAACCCACCTCACCACAACCTCACTTCAGGTGTAGAGGGCTGTAAGGTTTCCCCCAAGCCTCCTCTTCTCCAGAGGAAACAATCCCAGTTCCCTCAGCTGCTCCTCATAAAACTTGTGCTCTGGACTCAATAAATCCTGCTTTTTGAAAATGAATGAAGTCCTCAAGGAGATAGTGGCTACCCAGCTATCATTTTAATTCCATGTTTTCGCCCCTAATGATCTTAGAGTGGTCAGAATCACAAAGACTGCTTCTCCTAGAGCATGAATCCCCTTAAGAGACCAATATATTCTCGTTAAGTTATCGGACAGTGTGATTTCCTTTTTATTTTTTTTATTTTTGTTCTTAACGTTTTGTTTGTTACGCTGTTTGTAGCTGTTTTTTTGTTTGTTTTAATACAATTAAAGATGCGCCATTTACACCCCACAAGAAAAAGCAGAAAGAGTCCTTATGGAAAAAAAACAAATATATTGAACACATACCAATCAAATGGTACAGATACGGGACTGGCTTTGATTTCAAAATTTAAAGTAGAAATAAAAAAAAAAAAGATGTAATGCAACAGCTGTTCAATTTCCAAGTCTAAATAGGCACTGTAAAAAGACATTTCAGCTTTCTCCAGCACACATTCCTGTCTAAATGCTCCCACTGTAATCAATTCCTAGGTTCCCAAACAACAACAATGAAAATAGAAATCACTGGGAACATAACCTTAGAATAAAAGTTAATATCCATCCACCCGCCCTCTTACAAAATAAAGCAAACAAAAACAAAATTTCCCAAGAAGTACAACCTTTCAATGCTGCTGTTCTGACTGGAGCAGAATTGGAGAATTTATAAAGGTTCAGAAGCACCCAAGGCAAGTAGTACAACGTAATTTGTTCACTAACTTGTATTGGAAAGGAGATTAAAAACATTGAGATCTGCATCTTTGTACATAAAACTGCTGTCCTGAATAAAGAGAAATCTTTCAGAAAAGTTTTACAACTTGGTGGAAGTCCAGGACCCAGCTTTAGGCATCGTTAAATCAAAGGGGTTTAATTCTGACTTAGTTTTAACCACTTTTACATACTGTACATCTACCCTAGTTGGATCAGTATCTCACACTGCTCACTGGTGTCCCTTTGAACAACTGTAAACTAAACCATAGTATGCAACTCCATAGGAAGCTAGAGATCGGGTGAACATACAGCCAGTTATATCTCCCCTGCTTCACGCTCCTCTGAGCTCCTGGGGTCTTCTGATCGGCCGTTAGCACTTTCGTAAGAACGCTTCTTGTCCTTGAACTCCCGCGGCGATCTCTCTCTCGGGCTTCTATCCTTATCACGCGATGTTCTATCACGATCCCTTGAACGTTCTTTGTCCCGGGAAGATCTTTCTTTTGAGGATCTGAAAGTGCAGTACATGTGGGAATTCTGATGAGTCACGAGTTCATAAACTTCCAAACAGCATTTTGATTTTTATCACTTTCTCCTTATTCCAGCTCAACATTAGACGTGTATGAACAGAAATAGAGACAAAATCTCATCTATGCTAATTACAGAATCCGGAAGGTCAACACGTTTTACTTTTCTTTCCAAACCTCACCCTCTATCTTGTATTTGCACGCCTTGCTAGAATTTGTTGTATGTCACCTTTAGCTTGAGAAGAAAACTGCCTAGCATCTCTCACACATCTAGGCTACAAGCTTGAAAAAAAATAACAAACGAGCTTAGAAATGGGAATTTAATTAAAACAAGAGAAATTAACTTGTTTTGTTTCCGGAATGACACTATTACATGACAAATAAAAGAATCCATCTGAAGTCTGTGCAACTGTTGGTTACTTTAAGAAGAATAATCCCTTGAGTGATTTTAGAACATCAGCATGGTGCTATCTACAGCTATTTTTGCTGTAGTCACAGGCATTTCCAAAACCTTCATGAAGAAGCCAGAAAGAGCTGTCCTGTTATCACTCTACACAGCTTAAAATTAAATGGGCTGCCTGTACTGAAGACACTGAGGGCACCTAAACTCATTCTCATTCCAAGATGTCTTGCAATCGTTAAGTATATAATAAATTAAACTCATACTTCCACAGAATAATCTCAGCCACACATTATAAAGCTAGTCACTAATTTCTTAATCAAAATATCTAGTGTATTGGACAGCACACCGTGCTCTCTCTACACCAAGAATGTTACTGTCACTACCTCAAAGCTTCAAAACAGAAGTTCGCAAGCTGCTATTGCACTAAACTTTCCTTCGTGAACTTACTGAGAAATTACCTTTCGTTTCAATCTTCTAGCTAAAATGATTACTTTCTCAACAGTGCAGTGTTCTGCAAGATGCAGCATTTGCAAATGGTGAGCTCTACAGACAGCAATTCTATACAACTAACTACTGAGAAATAAGAAGTCAAACTATGCACTGCATAACAAGTTAATACTGGCGTTAGTATAGCACGTTCCAAGTATTTTGCACTACAAGTATATTGCAGAAGCAAGAACACTCCCAAGTCAATTGTCTCAGACTAACTCCAGAGATTATCTTAGAATAATAATAATAAATCACAATATGAAAGCTTACACACAATTGCCTTAGCAAACAATATTACTACCAGAAGATTTAGAACTAAGGCATCATTTCTCAAGAACAAGATACTGCCTTTAGAATCAGAACCTCTGTTAATTACCTCAAATACTCAGGAACGATCACTTCCCAAGTGGTCAAGCAGATGCTTCACAATAAACTCCCCCTTCACAAGGCACACAGGTAGCATCCACTGTCACGATAGCCAGCTATGAATTATATTATAATACATGATCCTGGTTCCAGGACAGCACTTGTGAATGTCTGCATTGAGTCCAAGGACAAAAGCCTGTATGAAGCCCTGGACAAAAACGCTAAGTAGCTTTGGCAGTCTGGTATCAGAGCTAAAAAAGCAGGGTAGCTGTAGCCTCAACTATTCTAAAGGATGAGAAATTTGACTAAAAGCATAGGACTACGTTTTTTGCTTCCCTCTGCCCCCCATGCTCCTCTTTCCTCAAAAGAAAGAAAATGAGAAAAAATAAGTCTGCACCTTCCCATCACCGTGGAGTGTAAGCACAGAGCTATAACGTTCTGTTGTTCACCAGGATCTGAAGAGTATTTTTAAAATACATTTTCCTAAATGCTGAGAGTGGGATTTATCTCATCCAGCTTTAGATGTCTGCAGAGACATCTAAGCTCATCAGCCAGAATTCTCTAACAGCTGGCAAAGAAATAAGACCAATCAGATTCTGTCTGTCTACCTTTGGACAGAGAAGTGTGTCAGATGAACCTGCAATGGGAGTCACAAGATTTACACCTGATCTAGTCATCTAAAACAAAAGAAAAGAAATCCAATGGTACGATTTCAGACACTTTATTTGACAATACCATGTCAACAAAGGACATCAGCCTTTGTCACATGAATTCTTGCAAGCAGGCCCAAGCACACAGACACAGGTATCTCAGTTCACCCACAACCGGCTCTGCTTCTTGATTGTTCTTATCACTGAGCGTAAGAACATCTAACGTTTGCTTTCTCATTACAAAAAAGAAGTGCCAAATACCTTTCAGGAGAGAAAAGATGATCCATTTTAGTTACTGGGACCTTACAGCTAATAGCAATGAAACGCAGCATTGCATGTAGACCTGCTCCTGATAAGCCTGTAATCCACAGCTGGGAAGGTCTAGGGCTTTTACCATCTTAGGCACGATACTGTGACTGTCAGATAAGTTTCCGTCTTTTGACACATTGCTACTACACCAGATACTTCACGCGTGTTCTGCCATGCAGAGATCTGCTCCTCATACTCATCAATTTGAAATGAGATCCCAGACATCAAGTGTTTTAAATCTATCCACATTAGTAGAGTGAGTGATTATACAGATTAAAGCAAACATTTATCTCAAGACAACTGTATGCATTTGTAGGATTTTTCTCAAACAACACACCAACATCTCCTTGTTTTTAGACTAAAGAAGCATCTGAGAGCTGGCAGCTCTTTATTTTATGTGAGAGGCTCTTCAGAAAATGCTTTCTGAAAATGTATTCTGAAGAAAAGCAGACATGAAAATCAAGAGGAACTAGACAACGGTTGCTGCAAATGCTAATCCCAGCATACTTTTATGTGATGCTGTACTGAACAAAATGAGAATGCGACTTCCACAGGAAGCATGAGGAGTTTTATCTAGTAAGCAGTGTAACTGCCTAGCACTCTTATGTGTTGAAACCATACTGGATACAGTCACAGAATGGTTTGGGTTGGAAGGGACCTTTACAATCATCTTGTTCCAAGCCCCTGCTATGAGCAAGGACACCCTCCACTAGATGAGGTTGCACAAAGCTGCACCCAGCCTGGCCTTGAAAGCCTCCAAGGAGACGGCATCAAAAACCTCACTGGGCAACCTGTTCCAGTGTCTCAGTACCCTCACAGTAAAGAATTTCTTCCAAGTATCTAGTCTAAGACTCCCCTCTTCAAGTTTAGAGCCATTTCCCCTCACCCTGTCACTACTACTGCCCTTGTAGAAAGTCCCTCCCCAGCTATCCTGGGAAGAAAAAAAAATAAACAACCAAAGAACAAGACAAAAAACAGCTTTAAGAACAGGATTCAGTATTCTGCGAAAACTTCAGTGATGCTATTGACTATTTTACTGCACTCTAGCCAAGTCCCCAGAAATCACACGGAAGGTCTTGTATTAGTGTAAAATGCCACTCCTCCCACAGAGAAACCACAACTCCACACTTCACTCAATGGCTTTAAAGTTGATGGAGCCACATGCTGCCACTGCTGCACATTTCAGCAGTCCTCCCACTGCTTTTGATGTCACTCTGCTCTTCCAGAAGAGGCATAAAAAAGCATCACATTCCTCAGATGTGAGTTCATGTGCTTATGCCACTCAAAAACAGAAGGCTTGGAGTCCTTTGTGAAGCTGGAAATGTGCTGCAGTGTATCTTTTCCTGGAGTATTTGGATAACTGGATATTTTAAGACTGAGGAAGGTTAAGTTTGAAAAAAGGTACTTAAAAGCCAGATAAAAAGAAACGGATTTTGAGAAGAGGATTTGACGATAAGCATTACTCCTAATCAGAACGAGTTCTCAGGAGACAAGAAGTACAATATATTTGAACCTTCAAGTTCAGGTTTATTCTGGATTCTGGAATCAAAAGTTGCATTCTACTCAACAGAAAGAAATCTCCCACATTCATACAAAAAAAACCAAAAAAACCCATCTAATTGCTTGACGAGCATCTCTAAAAAAGAGGTATCTAGTCTGTCTGAAAGGTCAATAGATAACCTGGCTCCAGTGAAGCAAGGCTGTAGCTGTAAGGATTCATTAGTCTCTTGAAACCATAACTTGCACACTTTAAGAGCAAAAATACTGTTTGACATTAGAGAATTAAGAGATTACCTACTAACGATGGCAGAACTTTTTTTTTTTTTTTTTTTTTTTCCCCTCAAGTTAGCTATAGTCCAAAACTCTAAGTCCTTGTGACAAGGACTGTCCCAGCACAGGTCATTCTTATTCATTTTGGACAGAAAGTGGCACCAAGGAAAGTACTTCCAGCACTGAGCTTCATGAAGTTGAAATTCCATGCTCTGGAACCTAGTCTTCTTCCTCACTCATATTAAACATAGTTCGCAAGAAGATACTGACTTCATCTTCAAATCACTTTGTGCACTTTCAGTTCATCCCTGGCAGCTGATAGGTTTCGTGTTATATAGACAGCTGCAACAGTAGAACATTTCCATGCTATTTACCTTGTTCTTACAGACTTCTGACAGCAGAGGATAATGCATTATTTGTCCTGTACTTGTCAAATTAGAGTTTGAACAACTATGATGAGAATCTTTGAATTCTGGAGAAAACTGATTATTCTGTCTTTACAAGGCTAGACTTCAAGGTTGAAGTTCCAAAGGCAATGTGAGTGTATACTTTATGCAGTGGTTCATCTGAGTGAACAAACATGTCGATTCAAACAAAAATTTTTATTTTAAGACTGAAAAACTATGGTTTTCAAGACTGCTATTCTGTCATTGTGAGTGCCTCGAAACGCTCTAGAGGATAACTGATGCTAAGCTAACATCAAAGTAGAAACTGTGTAGTCTGAAATGTTGACTTCGTGACACTAAGGAACGCCCTGATCAATTTTAAATATCAGACACTACTGGATGTATGGACACTCAGGTTTTATTCACCTGCCCCAAAAAGAAGGAATCAAAAGACTTGACCCAACTCTGCTTTCTACGCTCTCTTAGCAGAGCACAGTACAACTAGAATGATCTAATCCAGGAAGAAAGCTCATCTTTAGGGCAAAGAACACGCATGAACACATTCAACAAATATTCACCAGTTTTATCATCCTCAGTGATAAAACTAAAATCATTTGAATTCTAAAACCCACATTTTGACACTTTAAGCTGGACCTCTTCTCTTCTTGTAAGCTGACAGTCTGTCACGGTTTTAAGAGTTGGCACCCTCTCCTCTATACTGCACTCAAATCTCTGCCTCAGTCACTGACCTTTACAAGAATGGAATCCTGGTTACGAGCAGATCTATCTACCAGAAGCCTCGTTTTGCAATTCCAACTTTCTTCAAAATTATGCCTACTCACTCATCTGAAATAAGCAAGTAACCCTTGGGAACAGGCAGCAACTGAGTTGTTAAAAAAACAAAAACAAAAACAGCCCCAAGACTGCTCTTTGCAATAATCCTTAAATAAGGTGTCAAACCACTTCCCATGCAAAGCACTATCTTCAGACCCAATGCAACAAGTTTAGATATATCTGAAAATAAAGTTGTCTGGGACAGTATACGACAGATACGTTCCACCACTGGGAGCAAGAACTCAAAGAGATAAAAAAAACAAACTGATCACAGTTAAGAAGACTGCTCATACCCATTTCACTTCCTAGAGAGCAGGAAACTATTAGGATTCTCAACTTGACAACAACATCCTGTATCACTTTTCCCCAACAGAAGTAATACATAACCCCACTATTTAAAAAAGAGAAAAAAAAAAAAACAAAAAAATCACTACCATATGTTAAATGATAAACATGCTAAGAATATAACTGAAATCTGTGACAGCCTCAGAATGTGTTTAACTTACTAAGTGCTGAATGTAAACTTAATTTAGTGCAAAATAAAAAAATCTGACTACGTGTGTGGGAAAAGCCATTTCCAGGCTAACACCGACCGCTTTTTGGAGCTGCGCTCTCGGCTCCTCTCCCTGGAACTGTGCCTGCTCCTGTGATGGCTGCGACTCCGGCTGCGGCTGTTAGAGCGAGACCTGTGGCGATGGCGCTTCTCGCGGGACTTCGAGCGAGTTCTTCTTTTCCGTTCCCTGGAGGCTGAGCGAGACCGATGCCTGCGACGATCTCGGGACCTAGATCTAGAACAGAAAGGACAGCGTCCTCTGAATATTATTACAGCTGTACAGAGAATAGTCCGCAACGTTCAGAGCTATCGCATCGTCTTACCACAGGCAAACAAAGAGGGGAGAGCAACATCAGAAGTTGCTATATAACTCCAAACTGTCTCCCAGTCAATTTATGACTACAGATTTGGACTATACATATAGTTACAGCACAGCCGATTTAAACTGCAGAAAGGAAAAACAATGTGTTTTAAAATCTTGTGTTTCTCAGGCCAAGATTTAGAACTCTGAGATTCAGTGATAGGGATTATGTGGCCAGAAGCTGTGTATTACGGTGTTCTGAGAACACAGGACGATAAGCTTCCCCATAACTGCAACATAAGTATCTAGAAGGTTCTAAACAACATACAAATTTATGATTTTCTTTCTTTAAATCACCCTGCAACACTACCTCATTGGTGACTTCCAACTGCAGGTTAAGAAGTTACAGATGTGAGTTAAAAGGTACCAAACATGAGCTTCTGTTTTGAATAAAGTAACCCTCTGCATTCCAAGCATTACCAGAGAGCAACACAGCACTGTAATAGCCACAAAATAGACAGACGTGGATAAATAACTAAGTAGCACAATGCCACATGCTGTATAAGCATGCAGATGACTGCACAGTCAGATATTTTGTCTGTAAAGAAAGTCTTAAATTAGTAAGACTAGACAAACTTATAATATTTCAGCTTGTGAAAGGCTGGCATCACTGATGGCATTCCTTGTCTGCATTCTTATGTACCTTTTGGTATGCTTGCTGTGGGATCTGGACCTAAAACAAATGGAAAATGTAAATTAATTTTTCTTACAAAAATCTTAATATCAAATAGTAAGTACAGTTTAGTAATCTAAAGTCAAACTTCAGAGCTATTATAACTGAAATGTCTTACTTGAGGTTGACATCTTTGTAATACATTAGAAAATACACATTCTCAACAACTCTTTTGTTTGTTATTTTGTTTTGCAGGTGGTGGTGGTTATTGTGGCTGTTTTTTTGTTTGTTTTTTGAGGGAGCAGGGATGTGCATCCTACTCCACTTTTTAATTCACATCCCTTTCGATAACAAAAGATTACAGTTAAATAGTCAGCGCTCCCTTATTTCTTGTCAGACATTATTGACTGCAATAGATTTGAATGTTTCCACTGCTGACCTCTGGGGCCAGCATGTCAAGAGAACTGCAGTTGAGACATTATTCAACCCTATCCCCACTAAGCATGAAAGCAACCATTTCATAGAAAAGCAGGGAATTATTTTCCTTAGTCATACACTCAACTATTTCCAGTGAGAAAAAAAAACAAAAACATCTATGCATCACACGTCACGTCTAACTAAACTTAAAGTGCATTTGTTCAAATATGTAGGAAAAACTACCAGTATATGCACAGTAAAGAAAAGGTTTACTGTGAAAATAGTTAAGGTTTTAAGAGTTAAGCATTATATTCACTTTCAGATCCTCTAAGTTTTCAAGGAATGGAAACTAGCATGATTTTGCAGATTTTGTAGAACAGATGTTTGTGAACAACATCATAGTTCTTCCATTAAACTTAAATAGGTCATTGTGAATATGCAACTGAAATAGGACTTTACCTCCTTAGTTTCTCCCTTTCTTCTCTTTCCCTCTCCTCTCTGCGTTTCAGGCGCTCCTGATTTCGTTTCTCTTGTTTATCAGCCACAATCCTCTAAAAGCAACAGAACATATTCATTAAGTAACATTTCAATTTTTTTTTCAAATGAAAGCATAAAAACTATAAAAGCAATCTACACAGTTAACATTCCGTTCTTTCCCGCATGAGTATTCCCTTTTGAGTATGAGTCCCTCTCTCTTCCTCAGTATATTTTATCTTTTTCAAGAAACACAGGTAATCGCAAAAGAGCTGCTATAAACAGATGGCTGTTACACCAAGACCTGAAAGATGCAAACTTAATGCAAGCTTTTCATGAAGGGAATTCAGAACAGAAAGTCATGTCTTAACGCGAGAGTTTTCATGCCAATCCTATCATATTTTGGCCACTGGGGAAAGACAAAAGGTAACCAAACAGGAAGAATTAAGAATGTTATTAACTCCTTCAGCTATGCTGTGAAATAAAGAAACTCAGTCTTAAAAGGATTTGGTTGGGCTGATACCTAGCTTTGAGGCTAGTTGTTTCTGAGTTGTGAACATTACACATGTTATTAGAAAGGATGTTTCAGCTGATAGCCCCCAGGTTGAACTCACTACTACTGGGGACAAGGCACGCTCAGTAGAGGGCCCTCAGATGTGGAACTCACAACTGGAGATCTGGCCAAACCCAAGTCTCGCCACCTTCTGGACATGATGCAAGAAATTCAACTCTTTGTAAAGACCTTCTTCTGAGATGTGGAATTGCCCCAGCAGCATCTTGATTAGATCTCTGAGGAGAGCTCTGAGGAAGGAGGGGATAATTATTGTTTTCTTTTTTTGTTAGTGAAGTACTTCAAAAGATTATTTTATTGATGGTTTGGGAATGTGAAATAATAACCCATGCATATTTTTTTTCCAAATGCTGTAATAATCAGTTAATTAGCTCCTTTACGTCAAACTATTTCTATATTGCCTTGCAAAATATCAGCAATTCAACTACAAGCAAGGTTTCACGTTCAAGTGAATCTTTGTGTAATTTCACGGAGAGATGAGAGGAAACATGCATGATCTCCTCTAGGTATCTAAGGTTTGAATTACAGCAACTGTATTTTGGAGCCTACACTGCCAATAGTCAATGGAAAGAGTTGGGCTTTCCAAAGGTTAAGTTACAGTATCCATGCAATACAGCTCGGATATTCAAAAAAACCCAAGCGAAGTTACTCAAACTCAGTAGTAACATCTCTGCTTTTAGGGTTTCAATTCATTTAGCAACCACCTTTAGTAACTTCTACAGTAACATGCTTAAATAAGTCTTAAACTCCATAATTAACATATTAAGACCATAAATAGCATAAGGGTCCAAGTCCATACTCTTGAATACCAGAAGTCTATAATACAATTCCAGTAAGTCTTTTTTCAAACATACAATTTACTGTCAAGGTAGAGTTATTTAGGAAAATATAACTGGATTTCAAAACTGCAAGCTACGGAAAACACACAGCCTCCCTGTAATAATTTTAAGTTAGCCCCACTTCAAGACATACACCTTTTTCCATTTTGACTTTGAATAGCTACAGCCTTAAGTTGATTGAACTCACTTCAATTACTGTCAAGTCAAGCTTAAAAGCTTCAAAAAATCTCATAACTTTCTAACTGGAAAAATGAGTTTCTGTAGTCTCTCATCATGCAGCAGGCTGTTAGTGCTTCGACCACTTCGGCACATCTTTTTGGAATTATTTGCTATGAATTAATTTCCTCTTTATGTACATTCTTCCTCACTGGTACCAAAGCTAAGCAAAGCTATCAACAACAGCCCTATGGGTATTTCATTCTGTTAAATACCACTGCCTTAAGTTCACTACATGTTCTTGCATTTTTAAAAGCCTCATTATTACTTCCTTTTGGCCAGTTTACTGGATGAAAAGTTCATTTGTCTATCTTCAGGGACTGTTAAACACGCTTCAGAGTACAGTTCTCAAGTTTACAGGTTTACAACTGCTTTTTATTCCCAAGATGCATTTTTTGAGCACATTTTAATCTACCTAGTGCAAAAGAGGCCATCTTAACAAATTATTTAGATACCTGCTATTTAATACACATGTCTGGTGCTCAATGAATGCGTATGGTGTTTATAGACTAATGAAGTATCTCAAGGTAACGTGAAAGAATTCACACACCCAGAGATTCCATTAAGACTGTCTGACAAGTAATTAAGAGCACACACAAACAAAATAGAGAAGTAATTTACCCTGAGTTCCTCAAGTTTCTCTCTTATTTCAATAAATCCTAAGTGCAGTTTTCCTCCAAAGTGGTCAGCAAGTCGTCGGTCATTGTCATGGAGACCAAGGTAAGCCGAACACACTTCGCAAACCCGCAGCTTCTGCTGTTGAAAGCTAGAGGCAGGCATAGAATTCCTGTACACTTCCTAAAAGAAAAAAAAAAAGTTAACTCTTACTTCTCAATTCAGAGAAACACAATTTTTTAATTTATCCTTGCAACATTTACCTACAAACACTGAGATGACAGATGGGTGAGATTACCAGCAAGCCTCTGGAACCATTGAATAACCACAGATGTTCCTTTCTCCAAATCTAAGTATATTGGTGAGATACAATACAGAAGAGCTCCTGATGACGTTTGCCACCTTAACATTACAACATCTGCTTAGACTTGTTGATACAGAAGCCATTAACTATCTTTCATCAACAAGCTTAGCAAGGTATGGAACGGTTGCCTTCACTGAAGTTCTCCCATATTCTCTCCCACGAGTCATAGCCCTGCATACCACAGTGAACAGTGGCATTACCACAGCCAAGAGCTGTGAGACACAATGAGATGGTTAAGTACCACCAAACACAGCCACAGCCACAGCATTCACAGATGCTACCAGCCAGTACAGCTAAACGCATCATCACTGGAAATTAGTGTGACTCTTAACAGCACAGGTGTGCATTTTCATGCAGAAACTTTTCCCGAACACAATGCAAATCCCTTGGTTTTCTATAAAGCTAAAGGAAGCCCCAGTAGCTAAGACATCTGGCACTACAATTATTGACTAATTCAGTTTTGGCCTCTCCATCCCACAGGTCTTAAATAAACAACTTACTTCAGCTTCTCTCTTCTTTACCCGGGCCTTCTCCACTTCGTCCATTACTTTTTGAGATTCTTCCACATTTCCATCAGCTCCCAGCTGCTCAACTTTGGCCAGAAGTTTTCCAATCTCTTCATTCAATTCATGAACTCGTTCAGCCTTGAAAGAGGAGGAAAGGCTCAACAAAGGAAATCTTCTTAATTATGGAAAATAACGTGAACCAATACCGAGTTACTCTTATGTTCAAAATTCATAGGCTAAAATGAAAAGAAGCACGCAGAGAAGTTCTCCAAATAAAAAGGAAACAGAACTGCCCCCCATCAAAACACGCACAAAAAGGCTTAGGAACCAAGCAGCTCTAGGGCAGGATCTTGTTAAAAAAATTCAAGAAATTCACACTGTTACCTATGACACAGAGACTTGCAAAGTTAGTATTTATCCAGCCAATCCTCCTGCCATGTGTATATATTAGCAGAAGAAGAAAACCACACCAAGTGTTTTGTTTACAGATTCATCAGAATGAGCTCTCAGACTGAGTAGTCTGAAGTCAGTTTGTTAAAAAAAAAAAAAAAAGGAAAACAAAAACAGACCTCCAAAAGAACTTCAGCAATTAGTTTTACGTGCTTACTTTAGCTGCAACTTCAGCACTGATCTCTTCTTGGGTTTCTGCTAATCTCTTCTTAGCAACTTCTGTTCTCCTGTCACAGTCCGCAATAAATGACTGCAGATGGTCCATTGCCTACAACATCAACAGAACACTAATTAACACTGTAAAGAACACTAGCATTTCATTACCCTTAATAATTTCCTGACTTAAGAATAACTTGTGTAAGTTTTCCTTTGTGAAACCTTTGTAAAACAGTAACATAACATTTTAAAAGCCAGTCTACGCGTTATCGAAATGTGTAAGCATTTGCAGATATTTAGAAGGGATTCTGTCATTAAGAAACAGCCAGCATTTATAACATGCATTAAAAATCCCTGAAAGGATAGGTATATTCACTTCATCCTACCAACACATGCAGTACTGAAACAATCTTCCACCGGGGTTCTAAGCTGTGAGGTATATTTTATCTGAGCTCAAGACTAACCTCCTAGCTAGGAGTTCGTAACTGTATTACTCAACTACAGCATACTGAGACAGCATGTCATCTGTTACCCCCAGTACAAAATGACTTTTTTTTTTCCCCAACAAGTAGAGAATATAAGGCTTTCTTCAAATTATACACTGCTTTAACATTTTCTTAGTAATTGCTACAGTTGAGACAGCACTCAGGTTCGTATGAATTTGGTTTTTGTAAGGCCATTAACAATTCTACCTAAACATGACTACAAATTCAAGTGTAATACTTGTACAAGATCATTAAGAGCCACGTAAACACAAATTCACAAAACTACTTTCCAAAAGTTTTCCTTCCTTGTGCACCAAAGCTTACGGTTTGCTGGCCAGTTTATCCCCCCGAGGGGGCACAAGTTACACTTTCTCTCCACCAGTAAGACAAAATACATACATCAAGTTCAAAGAAGAAATCTTGATCTTTGGATGCTATTTCATAGTCTGCCCTTAATGCCAGGTCATGCACTTTCAGACATTCTCCAAGGTCCATTCTCTGAAAAAAAGACATAGGGAAATTATTATAACAAGTAGTATACGCAAAATCAAGTTAGAACATTTGGCTGCTAAAAGAAATCAGGGTGAAACAATCTCTTACGGAGATAAAAAGTTTAATAAAATTTTAAGACAAAGCTCAGATTTTTAAAAAACATGCATTAATGATGAAAAAAAAAAAACGTAGACAAAGTAGACAGCTTATTCTACGATGGCTGTCCACAACAGAATAACATTATTGTTCTGCCTAAGATATTTTACTGAAAGTTCAAAAAAATCACTGAAGTAGAGCGTCCGGTCTTATCTAAAACAACTTAAGGGAACCAAGATCCCTACAAAGAATTAGCAATTAAATGGTCAAATGCTTGGTCTGATCTTTCCACACAGTTCTTGATAAAAAATATTCTGGCTACAATCATAATCTAGAATAGCTGCCACCACAGCATCACTGCTAATTACTGCTTAAAAATAGTTCTTGGAGCACACAAAGTAAGGTAGCCAAAAAAATCAAATCTCTCCAAAACATTTTGCTGCTGAGTAGAGTGAGCTGAGCGTCTGACCATCCTGTGAATCAGAGAAGTACAGACATTTTACTTGTTCTCTAAAACTAGTCTAGAAAGGACAGTACAGAAGCATGAACTAGAGCAAATTCATTCACTGAATCTCTAATCTCATGTAGAATATAACCAAGAGGAATACTCAGTCTTATTAGGTATAAAAAATATTGTCTTAGAATTGAAAAGTGTACACTATAGCAAAAGGAATTTTGATGAAATCTGTTTTCTTCAAGTAATTTTCTTATTTCTTCTTATTCCATCGTGTAGCCTGCAAATTACTTTGAGCCCAGTGTCACTACTGAGAAAAAATTCTGCCCTCCCTTTACCATTACTCTGTGCCTTCCCTGTACCGGGGCATCAAAATATCGACTAGGAAAAAAAAAAAAAACCTTTGCAAGCCAAAAATTGAGACAATTTTTCAGCAGAGTACATTTGTCCAACATGTCAGGCAGCCACACAGAGGTGTTTACAATATGCAGGGGGAAATGTAACAGGGGACCTGAGTAGCTAGATTATCTTACAGTACCAAGATGTCATTTCAATAACTCTGGAATAGCTTCAGTAAAACTAGCTGAAATTTTTAGGGGGTTGTGGGAGGAAGATGATGTAGCATTTCCTTCTGTTTGCATTACAACAAGAAGGAAGTAATTCAACACTTTGTTTCATCTCTTCAATCCAAATTAGAGCACAGCCTTATGAACACTCATGGGGCATAACAGAATCTTCTAAATGCTCATGGGGCGTAACAGAGAGCAACAACATATACAAGAGAAACTTGATTCCCTCTTGTTGGCTTTTCTAATAAAGAAATTGTATCATTGTTAGAACTGCTCATCAGCACAGCCTGCAATCATTTTGGCTACTGCTTTGAAAGTACCTTAACAGAAGTATTACTACTAAAATGTTTATCTTAAAAGCTCTATTAGTGAAACCAAGCTTAGAAACAGAGAAAAGTTGAAAAGTTAAGCCAATTCACAAATTATACATAAAATCAGGTTAAAAAGCACTTCTGGAATACATTAAGCAATGTTAGGCAAAGTTAGTTCATACTGGGGATGATTCATTAGTGTCAAAAGCCTACACTGGATCAAACTGCTGAGAATCTAGGTAACCACAAAGAAGCCCATAATATAGTTTGGTTCGTGCCATTATCTGTAAAGTAGATGGATAGCAGATGAAGAAGGCCAGAAGATGCAGCAAGATATTATTTTCATGTTCCACATATCTACGTTGCAATTTGGTGCTGAGACATGCCTTTCCACAAAGGCAAAGAACATTCATTAAAGTCAGCCATTCAAGATCAATCATATTTGAAACAGAAGGTGGCTGTAAGGAAGACGGAGGTTCAGATTTCAATCTACTGCTGAAGGCTCAAACAGCATGCACATAAAATCACTGCATCAGCAGTGAAAGGAAGTTTTAGACAGACTAATGTTACTTAAAGTGATTTACAGAAGAATTCTGATGAGCAAAGCAAGGAAAGGGGGGGAACAACAAAGTCCCCGGGCTAGACATAACTGGTTTATTATATATGAGAAGCCATATATACATCAGGACCTTTTGCAAATACTGCATTCTTACTGAACCTTAAAACCAGAAAAAATCCCACAGATCCTGAGAATCCATATCACAAAGGAAGGTGACTATTGAAGATCAAGTCCAGAAAACAGTCCAGCAACCACGTACAGAGCAGATCTTTTTGCTGTTGCAGAGCTCTATTTCAGAAAAAAAAAAAAAGTGACTGCTACTAACAACTTGCTAACCATTTTCTAACACCTTCTTCTTCTTTCATTCACTGTTAAACAGGCAATTAAAGATGTCCATTTCCCAGAGCTGAGGTTTAGATAACTCATCTTTCATCAACGTAAATTTCATATTGAAATGATTCAGTAATTATTTTTGCCATCCCATCCATGAAAATGGATAGAACTGTATTAACACAGGAAAATGTTGCTTCCTGTTGATGCTTGGCATTGCATCAATCCAATCAAGTACAGAATGACTATAACCCAAGTTTAGTATATGCAGGTAAGATAGAGGTGGTCCAGAACACAGACAACAGAAGCTGAAGAGCTTTTATGAAAAACAAATGCGCACTCAAAGAAGCTGACAGTAGCAGCTGAACACAGACTAAACCATCAGATGTAGTGCTGTTCTTGAAATCATGAACCTAATTTTCAGATCTTGAGCAATCTACATGAAAATTATCATTTTCGTGACAGTGTATCACACACTATCGAAGTTTCTATGAACAGCATGCACCTGTGATCCATTCTGAAAGACGATGCTCTGAGCAGCATTTCTGTAGAGAACTCTTTCTAGATAAAAAGATACTCACACCAAAACAGCTAACGTTCAGCAAGAGAATCTGTTTATGAAGTTCTGATCTGAGGGGAAACATTATGAGTTACTGAAGTACAACACCTCTCGCTTTATCAAACAGACAAGATAGTTCCCCTCTTTAATTTTACCTCCTTCTGAAGGCTTCAGTTTCTTAGAATAAATTTTAATTGAAAGACAAAGCTAGCAGCAATGTCTCACTTTTAAATAGGATGTGTTTCTGTATCATTCTGTAGTGTGATTATAAATTAACATTAAAGTCCGATAACCATACAGATGAGCAGCGATAAAAAAACAAACAAGCCACCCTTCATCTATATACATTATGCTCATTAAAATGGAACGTGGTAAAAATCAAGTCTTTCTTTCATCACTGGTCAAAGAAATTAAGAATATGTCCAAAGAGACTGATGTGATCACTTACTGTCACAACAGAGCTTTTAGAAATTCATCACCACTAGGTGGAAGATTGTGAACTGAAGTGACTTATGCAAGTCTAATGTCATTTGCAAAGGTTAAAGCAGTTCACATGATCAAATCAGACCTAAACTGATACGCTGATAACCTCCAGCAGAACATCTACTACTCTCTGTAGCACTACATGAAATAATCACATCAGCACAACTAAATTTTAAGCATGGAATATTTCCGCAGAGCCAATGGAACTACTGACTAAAGAAATCAGCTCCAGATGAAGACACCTCAATGCAAATACTGAAACACATCTATCTGCAGATGTGAGGACCACAGTAAAAACATCTGGGTGGTGCAGAACAATGAGACCAGACGGATTGTGCCCACCTTCAGGGGGACACCCAGTGGCGTGTGAACTGAATCCTTCCTCTACGCTCCACTGCAAGCCTGGACACCCAGCTCCCAGATGGAACCTAAATTTAGATGTCTTTATCTGGAGCCGAGTTCCACCCTAATAAGCTTAAAGATAATCACATGTTATGTTATCTTATGTTGCTAAAGCAAGGCCCCCATCTATACTGTTTTAGCTAGCATGAGTCCTGAAGGGCTGGGTGCAAGGAACTCATGAACACAATAACACACTTAACTTCAGGGCTGCACCAGAGAACTCTGGGGTCTGTAAAAGTAAAATGCAAAAAAGCAAACATTCCTCAACAAACTCACACAAAAACAGATGAAGTGCACCCAGTAGAAAGAAGTTCCTCGGCCGCAGTTTGCAAGATCACACAAAATACTTGTGACATTTTCCTCTCAACAGGAAAGGGCAGCCAGTGTAATAAACAACAACATCACTGCAGAAGCATTGACCTGTTGGGGCCATCAAAGCCCACAAGCCACTACTGTAAATGTTCAGGACATTATCACTTTTAAACTTACTAAAGGTATTTGCTTTAAATGTCACTACATTAGCACTTTAACTAGTACTCAGCTATTAATTCGGACACACACAAAAACAGAAAAAACATGTTGTGCCTATCTTGCAAAACCTGCAGAAGACAGCATAGTGTTTACACTTAGAGACTGTTGCTTGAGAGGGCCACACTGTTAAAAAAAAAAAAAGGGAGAATTTAACTTCCACGTATGTAGTTTCAATCCTAATCTCATAATACACACATACACATATGTATATACACAGGCAAAAACATTTTTGTAACACTGATGAAAAGGACCTCAGAAACCATGATCTGAAAAAACAAACAACAACAAGAAAACCAACCGCAACAAAGCTATCAGCATTTACTGAGGTAAAAAAAAAGGTAAATCAAATGTTTTATTTTTACCACTTAGCCATTTTTATTTCAATTTTTTGTCTTAACAATTTTCTGTGCTCTGAAAGACTGTTAGTAGCTAGGACTCAAAGACGTGGTCAATCTTGTTATAAAATTCTCATCTTGAAATGAATGAACAAACACTTAAACCACTGACTTACACAAAGAACCAGTGCCAGAGCCATCAACTTCAACAAGCAGAAAACCAAAGCATGAACAGAGTCAGTTAAAAACAGAAAAGCATTTGTGAGAGGTAGTGTTAGAAGTAGGTTCTGAACAGACACAGTTTTACAATCTTGAATACAAAGTCATTTCTGTGATCTTACTGACTAGCTTAGTATGCACCTCATGCAAACTTAAAAACACACTTCACATACAATATAATCACAGGGCACAATTCAGTCAGAATTGTAACATCCATCCTCCATCAGTTTATTACCTTTGTTTACATTTCTGCTGTTTCTGATTCTCTATTCTACCAACACCTTCCACACAGCCCATTATTTCCATGAAGAAAAGGATAACTGGAACAGAAGGGACTGTTCTTGTGGCAAAGCACCCAGAAGAAAATTCTGAAACAGTTAATTCTTATGACTCTACAGCCCTGAGTCAAATATTTAGGCTTCCTTGAAGGACTATTTTACCATAATATGCTACTTCAAGGAAGTAAGACAGGTGAGCAAAAGGAAGCTTCGAGTCAGAATCTGTGCGTTGCTGCCCACCTACACGTTGCAAATCTCCTAGTGAAACTCAAACCTTTAATAATTTGTGGGTCGGTTTATTGGTGCTTTGTGTCATTTTTTCCAAATAAACAAGGATAACAAAAAGATAAATCTGATCAAAGAAGTTTGAGGAAGATAACCACTGTAAATGTTCTTGAGAAGCCCAGAAATGACGAAGAACTTCCTACGGTATTCTTACAAAGAAACAAACATGCACTACATCTAAAGAGAGATGAGATTTACAGAAGTCTGGACAAAACAGAAAGTTTCCAGTCTTCCAATAGATCTGTTGCTGATACGTACTGCAGTCTGAGGAATGTGATCTTACTATCAAGGGAAATCAGTACACACTCCTTAGTGGAGTTCTTGGTATTTTGCCATTACAGAACAAACCAAATTAGCATACTGTACTCACAGCAGTAATATTATTTGTTTCATACATCTGCGTGTCCTCCCCAAGTGCTTCGAACAAGTAGGTGGGATGGAATATCACAGAAGTCTGCATTTTGCAGATGGGAGCATTAACACGCGTTTCCAAGGAAGCTGGATTATCTTATGGCAAAGAATTGGCAATTCACACCCAGTGCTCTACTCACAAAGCAGTCAATGAAGATACTTAACCATATAAATCGGCTCAGCACAACTTCTTCTTCGGTAAGCATAAGATTCCAGTATTGAATTAAAAGTCACGCAACTCTCCTCACCTATCTATCTCGAACACCAAGACACATTAAAACTTTCCTCTCAAAACTCAGGAAATAAATCCACGTTCATTTCCCACGTTGTCAATAACCTGTCAGACACACTATCTGCTTTCAGCTCTTTCAATAGCTGTGCTGTAAAGGTAGAAAGCACCTCTCTTCAGAACACTGAACAGAACACTGGATGGGTAATATATAATGCCTGCTTCTGCTAAGTCCCTTTCTACTAGTCCCACTGACAGCATTAAGCTAGTTACTGTTTTTACGGACCTAGAATGACATCATAGAATAGTTTTTGTCATCTGATGACTACTTGAATTTTGAGGAAGAAAGCAAATGACAGATATTCACTGAATAAAAACTCAAGAGCAGCAGCAGCAGAACCCAGCACAAGACAGAAGAGAGCTTTAAGCAAGAACCAACATATTCACAGACAGGCCCCGCCTGCATGCTTGATCTGCACTGTAAGAGGTATTATCGTATGCTACCTAGAACCTTTAGAATTATAAACAATTCTTACTTGCTAACAAGTCATTCTAAAAGTATTTGTTTATGGAAATCATGCCACAATGAACAGCTGCAAAACTAACATTCCAAAAGAACCCTGTGAATTCTGAGCAACGACTTCAGACCTTTCTGTAGCACTTACTTATGTCCCCAGCCAGGAGGTCTTTTGTTCAACACACAACCAAAGTACCAGACAACAAAACAGATGGGGAAAGAGGAACACGTCCTTTATCCCCCTCCTACTTCAGACAGTTACATATAAAACAGCTGAATAGTAGATCTGTTCATGGAGTGATGCACAAAGCATCGTTACCAAACTGTTATCACTGAACGCATGCTGAAGCTAAGACAGTATGCGTTCAGTTGATACCTAACGCATCACATGAGGAGTTAAGAAGGAGCTGAACGAGGGGAGCTTTTCTATTCCACTGCCTTTTTTATCAAGACAAACCTTAAATTCTCTAGTTCAGTTCTCCTATTCATTTTGCCTCTTGATCACGTGCTCCATAACAAAGCTGCATCTACCTTTCTAGGGACGCCGCAGAGAAGGGAAGGGCGGACTGTACTACTGGTCTGTCAGTACAAGAAGTGCCCAAATAAGTAAAGCAAACAAAATTAGTACTGCAGTGAGTATTTGAAGCCCTTTGATTTATCAGAAGTATCAGATAATTTAAGATCACAGCTACTTGTAATATAGGACAGGTCACGGGTAAGCCAGTTACCAGGTCAACATATCTCAGTCTTCTCATCTTAGAAATGAACTTCACTTTGTATTTCATCAAAGACACCAGTCAAGTCAGCCATTTGCAAGAGTAACATACAGACAACTAATACTGCCTACTTGTAAGTTCAAATAGCCTTTCAGACATATTTTCCAAGGGCTTATTTTCCCCTCTGCTACAGGATAAGAAAACATGCCAACATGAATAAAGCCTAATGAAGCCCTGCATTAACAGTAGGCAAGTGAGACTCAGTACATGAACACACTTCATCTCTCCATGTATCAAGTGTTCTGAGGTAAATGCCTACAAGTACATCCTTTCTCCATAATCAGCATAATGCAACATCCCTGCCTTTCATAAAAGGTAAGCTATTTTAATCAGGCACTCCAAAGCAAAGCATCAGTGTTCTAGAAAAGCTACTGGCATGTATCAAAGCACTTTGATTGCTATCAGAGGTTCCTGCACAGGAGCCTCTGATACAGAATGAAAAATCCAAGACAAGTTATTAATGTACTATAAATAGACATTTCTAAATTGCCTTAGAATCTGTAAAAACAGGACAGTAACTGGATGTCATACACTGTGTCACTTATGTTTAATATATTTCAGCTTCTAGAAATACAATTATTGGAGCTTTCAACTGCTTCCACAGAAATGCAACTGAAGAGAAAAAACCTGGAGTATTGTGTCCAGTTCTGGGGTTCCTGGTACAAAAAAGACAGATCTCCTCAGAAGAGTCCAGTGGAGGGCTACAAAGATTATAAGGGGCATGGAACACCTCTCTTAGGAGGAAAGGTTGAGAGAGCTGGGTCTGTTCAGCCTTGAGAAAAAGAAGACTCAGACTCCACATCTGTAAATATCTAAAGTGCAAGAGGTAAAGGGACGAGGCTGGACTCTTACTCAGCAGTGTGTGATGACAGGACAAGGGGAAATGGCCACAGACTGAAGCATAGAAAGTTCTGCAAAAATGTGTGTGGAACTTCTTCACAGTGCAGTGACGGAGCACTGGCAAAGGCTGCACAGAGAGGTGGTGGAGTCTCCTTCTCTGGAGACGTTCAAGACCCACCTGGATGCCTACCTGTGCAACCTGGCCTAGGGAGCTGCTTTGGCAGGGGGTTGGACTTGATGATCTCTAGAGGTCCCTTTCACCCCTACAATTCCGTGGTTCTGTGATTCTAAGTAATAATTAGCATAAAGCACCACAAATGGAGAGGGAAAATAAGCCTCTGTAATGGAAAAATTAGGTTTTGTATAAAAGCTGGTACGAATCCTAACTGAGATCACTTTGTGATTGAAAACCACAAAGTTAATAGGTATCAAAAAAGATCAAACATAATTCAGTGTCTCTACTATTAACTAAACGAAGCAAGACATTCAGTTACGTACAGTTCCGGAGAGGACATCGTGAGGGCAGCAGTTGAGGAGGTGACTCTTGCACACTCTGTCATCACTGAACTTGATTCGCTGGCGGGTCGTGTCACCTGCAACATAGAAACCAACACATTCCAGGTTAGAAATCTGGGGAAGCCAGACATTCTGCAAGTTACATGCAAAGCATTAACACTGTCCTGTCACGTAGTGAAGGCCTATGGAGACTAGAACTTAAAACACTCTATGCTTCTTTGCCAAATAAAGCCAAAACCACAAATACATACTTTAATGCTCTGAAGAGCTATACTTTCTCATACTTTCCCTTCAAAAATGTAGTGTGAAAAGTGCTTGAAACAAGAAAGACAGTATTAGCTTTAATATACTTTGCTACAACAGCATTTTTTTAGTGAGCTCTATTCAGATTTGGTGTGAAACAGCAACTTATTTCTATGCAACAATTAGCAAATAAAAGCAGTCTCATAAACAAAATGATACACAGTGAGTCTTCACTGAATCCCACCTGATACTCATTTTATTGTTTCGCTTTTTGAAGCAAAGCACCCTCTTACTTCTGACGGGAGTAGCATAAAGAGTTGGCAGAAGAATGAATTTAAATGCTTAAAAACCTGAAAAAAAGTCAGTCAAACATATGGACTTAGCCTATATGCAAAAATATTTTACAGATGTTTGCATATAACTGCATCATAAGCCACATATATATTGTTTTTCCTACGTGCTGTTTGTTGGGATGGGAACATCTTAACTGCATCTTCATCATGGCAGGTTGCAGCTCCAGCATCAGCAGAGGTATCAATCTGAGCACACTCTGACATCCAGATTGCAAGTTTAAAGAACCCCATCTGGGAGCAAGACCTGAAGTCTCCAAATCAAAGTCACCAGCTGGTATTTGAGGGGGGGAAGGGAAACATGCTTTCCTTCAAGTCATAATATAACTGTCACTTTCTGAGATTCAGAAGAGAGATTGCTACTACGGCTCTCTTGCTGTTAAGGCACAGGCATGATGACACCTTAATCTCTCTCAGTGCTCATCTATTTATACACAAAAAAGAAAAGAAAAAACTTGTTAAAATGTTTAATCATTGAAAACCTACTGGTGAATTACTGAAGCAAGGAGGGCTGCTGAGTGAAAAGAGACATACAGCGAGTTCACACAGCAACCTTATCCATTTCATCAGGTAGGATGAGAACATGGATACATTTTGCAGTTACTTCATTTTTATGACTCGATGATTGGAAACACTGAGAATTTTGAATTTATTAAACAATTCAAAAAGTCAAATCCAATACTTGGGTAACTACAACAGAGGGGAATTAAGGAGGAAAAAAACCCACACGTTCAGCCTTTCTCATGATGCAATCACATTTATGCTCCATGCATAGGATGCTAATATATAGCATTTTTGGATGGGCCCAGTTTCAGATTACTAAGCAAACCAAAGTTCCCAAGAACACCACGTGCTTAATTTGACTGCAGGGATACAACAGCTAAACCCAGTAATCCACGGGCGGGAGGCAGCTTCAGAGCAGTTCAGCAATAGGTTTTCTAGAGGTTAAACTTACCACTGTTACTCACACTACTAAAAAATTGGAGCAATCCCTTTATAATCATGCCTGCTACTGCAGTAGAGAATTCTACGTTTTGTTTTGCTTTTTAGGAGGTGGATCCATAGTTTGTTGCTGGTTGTTTTTAAAACACAACTGCGTTTGTTCCACATTCATTAACACATCTGAAAAGTTAGCGATAACTCACGGCTCGGCGAATGCGGGGCCTTTCTGACACTCCCTTGCAGATTGATGTAGACAGGCAAAGATACATTGAACCTTTATAAATAAAACAAGGGGCCAGATTGTTCAGTTTGTATAGAATAATAGACTCTGCCAGCAATTTTAACACAGCATCTAGAAATACATGTTGACTGTAAAGATTCTTCTATATAAAGACAAATGAACAAAAATCAAGAAAACTATTTAAAAAAAGGCAGCTGATGGCTATTAGGCACTAACCTAGCAGCAGCTAAAGAGTCCCCAAGACCAAAAAATTGCTGAGAGACTTATGGTTCCCTAGGTAAAGTTGGAAGGAAGTATATTCACAGACATTACCTCAACATCTAGAGGTCGCTCTCTCTGTATCTGTAACACAATTAACGACTGACTCTGCAATATGGTCTTTTTCCCTCTAAGGGCAAGCATGATAATCACAATTACCAAACTGGGACAAGACAACAGAAAAAATAAAAAGAGGTTCCAGGAACAGCTCAAACAGCAGCCTTATAAACGTGTTCCACATTCACACTGCGCCTGGCAATTTGTCTATCTGTACGGTGACTCTGGTCTAGCATTTACGACTTTCAGAGAGGTTCCCACACTCAGAACGTTCCGGTACACACCTTTTCCTATCTAAATTCCCATTTCTTTCTAATCTATGCTGTTTCCAATTTGTAAAGAAAGAAGAGGTGCTGTGTCCAACATCATACTGATAAATGAATTGTATATCCCTCATCTGAAACTCCAACCGCCTCCTAAGAAAATATTTTCTTTACTTTCTCCTGAATTTTGTAAACTCCAATACCCCTAGAACAGCGCAGAACTGCTGACAAGGCCAGAAGCAGCAGCGTGCTGCTGGCCTACAAACTGATCATCTGCAGAGGATCACAGCCTCTGGGTTCTACATTGGATGCTGGAGGGAGCAAATAAAACCCACAGATCCACGCTACACCCAACACTCAGTGTACAGCAGACGTAGGTGCCCTCTCAGTCACCCACAGAAGCATGAGTGTAACTGTTCCTACAGCCAGGGCCTTGGTGGTCAGACAGCCCACACGGTGCTCCTCTGTGGCAAACCATGCTTAAGCTGGTATGCTCTTCATATGGCCAACAATTAAGTGAACACCATACAATCGGATGAAGAGGACACCATCACTAATATTTCCGATCTCTGAAGTTCTACTTTAATAGGTAAATCATTAAATTAGCTCAGAATAGCAGCTTATTTAACCCCTGATCTTTAGGACACATGCTCATTAAAGGAATCAGAGACAATATCTATTACTGTAAACCATTCCAGGGTTTCCAATGACTTTTTTTTTTTTTTCATTAAAGAAAACCATCATTGGTAAAATGTATATTAAAAAAAAAAAAAAAAAAAAAAAAAGGAAATAAATCACTATTTTTTCCCTCAAGAAGCAGTTATAGTTTTATGCAGTGTAACTTGCCCAAATCACACTTCTATAGCGTACTACACAGGCTGCTCCAAAAGTAACGCTTCCAATTTCATTCCATGGAAGCTACAACACAGAGCACAGTAACACTGTTGGATAGAGCAAATCCTCAGTTCCAAAACACTATACTTCAACGCAGTCATTGTTGTTAGCTATACATTGTCACCAGCAAGGAACAAGAGCCTGCGTGCCACACTTGTAAGAATTCGCACCAGGGGAGGTGACCTGAAGCGCACTACGCACCGCCTCACTGCGCTCACATCCACTGTGCAGTCTCCATAAACCCCCAGCAAGCATCAATCAGTATCAGTAGGAGCCATTTTTTCCACATGGGGGAATTCAATCCTTTCCTTTACACGCACTTCCACGTCAGATGCCATCTTACCTCACTGCCTCTCTGCTGCCATACCACCAGCATCGTGGGCCGGCACGATAAAACAGGAAGCGCTGCTTCTGGAGCAGCAGATTTTAATCCCAATGCGGCAGAACAAATGTGCACCTACTGACCATGGACTATCAGGTGAAAAGATGGCATATCAAATTTTATCAGCATTGCGTAACAGATATTCAGCACCTTTCCTCATTGGAGCCTCACACAGTCACAGGAGGTTCTGCTGCCACAGATGGGAAGCTAATTCTGACTTCACGTGGCTAACACCTGGTGCATCTCTCTATGGGCTAAATCACCACAACTCACTAATGAGGTGAGCAAACAGGCACCGTTCTCTAAAAACAAGCAGTTCTCTTCAAGCATCTTATCACTCTGAATCTTTTCTCAAAGGATGTGTGGCTATTGCTGTCAGACTGCTGAGCTGCTATCAGTTCCACACTCTGGGTGGGTTTTGAGGAAATTCGTGGACTCAAAATACCGTTTGTCGCTTTTCCTTTGCCGGGAAGCTGGAGAAAGATATCTGCACTCAGTGGTGACAGAAAAGCCATCATTTCCCTCTCCTTATGAAGAGGTTACATTTGCACAGTCACACAGGCAGCTCTGTGTTTGCGGCCAATTTACATCTCCTGAGAATTTGCTCTTAAGTTCTCTTGCTAAGCTTCATGCAAAATTTCCACAAGATAAATTCAGTCTTTGAAGTTCTTTGTGTGAAAGATGTCTGCTGCATTTCTTGCTACATATTAGGTCCACAGGTCATCTGTGTAATTCAGCTTCAAGTTGCTGAGCAGTGTTCTTCCCAGCAAGGCAAAGCCTCATTTCCCTCCTCACTCCCCAAAAGGGAAACGAAATACAAAGGGATTCTGCTGAAACGAAGTGACAAATCTGAGCACAAATTAAAAAGAAACATGTATTTTAGTTCTAGATCACCTCAAGACCACGTGATGAATGTCACTGAAAGTCATTATCTCAGAACATAACCCTCAGAAAAGAACAGGGGTGTCCCTTTAGCTTCTCCTGGACGAGGAGGACAGAAAGTCACACATCAGCAGCCACTACGGTAAGGACAAGCAAAGCAGCTAGGGGAACAGGGAAACCAACTGAGATGTCAGAAGATGCAAAACGGTATTTTAACACTTACAGTGCAAGAAGAACACACAGAACAAGGAAATGCTTTGCTAGTCAGAGCTACAGAACTTGGTTTAGGCCTCCAAGTACAACTCAGACAGGGGGTGAAGCACAGAGGTGCTGGCTGACACTTCCTATGTATGAGCTCCAACCATTTGAAGGCTCCAAAGATTAACAAGTTCCTGCTGGTCACACAGAGCAGTATTTGTTAGGAAGCTCAGGAGAGCATTTTCACGGCAAAAGGTAAACTTAAGCATGCAGTTTATCTGTCTATAAGGAATCTAATCAACTTGGCTAGTCTGTCATATTCCCGGACTAGAACATAGCTTGGGTGTAGTTCTAATTACATAAGTGTTGGCTGTTTCAAGGTGCTGCGCTGAAGTCAGAGCATGGTCCTGATCTCATCTGGGCCTGCACTACTTCCCAAAGCAGTGACCCTGCTGTGCCACTCTAAAAAGAATAACAACTCCTGGGGTACCAATGCTACCGTGTGAATATTTTACTTGAGAAACTAAGTCACAAATTAACTTGTCACAGTTGCAAACCTATTTGCAAGGATCACTCACATTTTCTAGAACACAGGTGTTGCCTTTTTTTGTCATCTCTAACTATGCTATTAAAAATATTTCGTGAACCTCAGAGCTGAAAAGTTATTTAAAAATCCTTACTTCTCAGTCTCTCAGCTTACTTCATATGTTTCTGAGTGACAAATTCACACAGCCACGGCCATGAGCACTAAATCCAACTCCATCTTCTTACGGCTGTCAGGTGTGACAAAGTCATTTTGCTTAAGTGCTAAGAATGAAAAATAACATGAATAAAGCACTTGGATGTAAGCACATAAGGTCAGTCCCTTATCTTCTGTGCTTGTTGTTTCCCAGTATTTGAGGAACCCACAGTACCTGTTCAGTTTATATTTAAACCTCTCTCAGCAGGTACCAGGCAGTGTGTGTGGAGAGAGCCGTGTGACCCCAAGTGCATCTATCCCGCTGCCAAAATCAGACAGGGAAGGAGCAGGCTACCAAAGAACACAGCTCTCAGCTTTCCCTGTCCACAGGCATAGGGCCCTTGGGGACAGGATACAGCACAGGGCAGGCCCAGGATGGCACGATTCTGGGAAGCCACACACTGGGCTATTAGTTCTGTTTGAAAGAGAGAAGCTCCTCGCTAAGAGTTTGGTCCTTCTAAGGATTCCTACAGCAACGCGGGTATCCTCTGAATTACCAGCACAGAGCAGCAACTTTAGTTGTTCCTGGATCTCAACAAGATTTAACAGCACTTAGTAACCACGCTGCTTGAACACTTCACTTCTGGAGCATGTTCATATCCTTCACAGAGGACATTATAAGCTCTGAAAAAGTGACATAGGCTACGTATTTAGGCAACGTCATTTGCTTTGAGTTTACCTCTGAGCTTGTGCTATTCTCACCGAAGACATCCTAAGTCTCATTTCCCTCCTCCCACATGGGTGAGAAAGTTAAGCCTGCACATTCTAGGTCCCTTCCCTCACCAAAAAAGAAAAAAAAAACCCAACACCACGTGGTGGTGAGCACAAGGCGCTATTAAAGGGAACATTCAAAAGCATTTTGGTCATTCTGAACAACATCGGACACAAACACACTTTAAGAGTGATTCTATTACCAGGCAGAGGAAAATGAAATGCAACGGGGACAGGTGCAGGGGGACTCAAGAACTGGGAGCTATCCAGACATGAGGAGATGGACTGCCCTGTTCTCCTGGAAGCTGTGACTTCTGCTATTGCTAGAAACAGAGGATTCAACAAAGGCGATGGGAGGAATGGGGAAAATATATATATATTAAAACCCCTCTACTCTCAGGGCTAGCAGTATTTCAATGACCTTGAGAATGGCCTTGAATTTATTAAGCACCAGCTTCACAGGAAAGGATGATGTTCAGTCTTAGATGAAACAATGCTGTACTACATTTTCTGTTCTTACTTCTTAAGGACTAGAGTGGTGTCACATTGAGATCCTCAATTCCCCACTCAATTCAGTAATGGCAGGCAGCATTGCAAACAGCCTTTTCTCCTTATCTTTCCTCATTCTGGCAGTGCTATTTAGAAGCTTCCTGTCCCACCAGTCAGTTTCAGTTCAGCAGACACTGTTCTGGATTTAGAAGGTGGGTGGGAAGGGGGAGTACTGTTAGCAGAAAAACGACTGCTTTCTCACAAAAGTAAAGGAAATTAGCATGGCGTTGTTCCTCCCAGTTTAGGTTTAAACATTTAGCACTTTTTAGCAGTTCTGAGGTAAATCACATTCTTCTCCCGTGGCCCAATGGAAAACACATTCAAAAACTGCACGAGTCTCCTGCATTTACACCTTCCACCCAGTCCTCAAAAGCTGAGACAGCCACCTGGGTGCTGACACCAGAATGAGCTGAATTACACAAACATGGGGTTACCCTGCCATGCTGAGTGTGCAGTCACATGCAGCTGCAACAGGAATCACTCAGAACCTTCAGGGGCAAGAATATATTCCACCAGGTCCTGCACACTGACAGCTCAGCAGCCAGCACTGCTCAAGAAGGCAACTTCTGCATCACAATAATTTTACAATGAGTTTACCATAGAATCAAAGAATATTCTGAGTTGGAAGGAATCCGTAAGGGTCACTGAGTCCAACTCCTGTCTCCACACAGGACACCCTTACCCAACGTACCATGAATGCTTTTTGCTTGGAAAAAGTTTGTTATATTTAAAACACTGGATTAAGGAAGCTGTCAGGAAGATGGTACTACCCCAGTCCCAACAACTGACCACTGGCACGTGCATCCTGCCCATGAGTGCATGGGGACAGCAATCACTAACTGCATAAAGCTTCAACAAACGTGCAGTGTGCGTGCATCGGCAACTACAGCATGCAGAATACACGTGTAATCTCTAATTACTGCCAGTCCTCAGGTGCGGTATTCTCACATTTAAAAACGAAGCACTACACAGCTTATTAGGACCTCCTGCTCTCCTCAAGCAGTCCCCAGGCTCTCAGGTTCACAGACCACTAGCAGAGAAACTTTCATCGACCAGAAGCCTGGCTGTGCCTAAAGCATCCCTCTCGAGATTGCTGCCTCTAACGATCAGGCAATGAGTAAATGTTTTTGCGGGAAAAAAAAACTACAACACAAAAACAACAAAACTAAGAACAAGAGGGGTTCATCCGCTTGTGTAACTAAACCCCGTCCTTCAGGAGGCGGCAGCAGGCCCACCCGCTGGCTACAACGAGGGTACGGGTGACACTTCAGTCAAAACCTAACGCGTCGTAACAGCGCTGCAGCAGCAGCAGCCCTGGCTCCGGGGCCATTTTCTCGCTCTCCCTCCCGCCCCGCCCCGCCCGGAGGAAGGCCCCGTTCTGGGCGGGGCCCGCGGGAAGCGCCTCGGCCGGAGCGGCGGCGGCCTAACGCAGCCCCGCCCCGCGGCGCCGCCAATCACCGCCCGCCGCCGCCGCGACCTCGAGGGCTCCGGCGGCCCCGCCCCGCTCCCCCCTTCCCCTCCCTCTCTCCGACCCCTCCCCCACCCCCCGGTCCCGACGGAACCGCTTACCGTCCCGGGACGTGCCCATGAGCTGGTCCAGCATGGCGCGCATCTGGGCCTGCGCCGACATCTTGAGCTTGCGGGGGCGGCCCGGCCCGGCCGAGTCACGCCGACTCCCTGCGGCCTACAAGGCCCGAGGCTCTCGGCCCTCCCCCTCGCGTCACCGGCGGACCCGTACGGCGGCCGCCGCCGCCGGGGGCGAACCGGGCGCTGCCTGTGGCCGTGCCGCGGGCGGAGGGCGGAGCGCGAAGCCTGCCCCGCGCCGAGCCCGCTGCCGCCGCCGCGTCCCCTCCCCCCGCCTCGCCGCCCGCTTCCTCTCACGCCTGCCACGCGCGCGCGCCAGCGCTAACGGAAACCCGCGCGCACGCGCCCTGCGCCCTCCTACGCCCGCTCCGCGACGTCATCGCGGACGGGGCCTTTGGCGCCCCGTGATTGGCCCGCACTCGCGGTGACGCGCGGCGCGGCGAGGACGCCGATTGGGCCGGGCGGCTTCTCGCGCGGTGATTGGGCGGGCGGCTCCGCGCAGGCGCAGTGAGGCACGGGCTCGGCGGGCGGCCCCTAAGGGAGCCCGCCCCGTCGGCGGCCGTGCGGCGTGGGGCCCGGCGGCGGCGGCTGCTTTGTTGTGCCTTCCGCCGCCGCGTTGCCCTCTAGCGCCCGGCTGCTTCGGAGGGTTCTGCCCAGCTGCGGATCAGCCGTCCGCAGCCAGGGGACGCGGTACGCTGTCAGCTCAGCGCGACCGAGAGAATAGGCAGCACAAAAAGCCGCCCCGCCCCAGCCGCGATGCGTTCAACGCTAAGCACAAAATCGCAGAGCTTTCCCCTTGTTCAGCTAGTGAGACTGCAAGGACTGCCAATGCGAGATGTAGCCTACAGAACCTTGCGGCTTGGAGCGCACATCTGACCCCACCCGCGTAGCCCAGATCTGGCTGGGCCCATCTCTCGTGCCTGGGGCTGGGCTGGTGTTGAGGAAAAAGGGAAAGAAGTGGGTTTAGGGAGTTGGATCGAGTGTGCCCTCGCGTGGTGCCATTAGCACATCTGAGGATTCCGACAAAGATATGCTCGAGCAGTGTGCCCGGGAGAACCTCGTGGGGTTCAACAAAGCCAAGTTGGAGGCGTGTATGTGGGTCGTGCCAACCCCCACTACCAACAGAAGCCGGGGGATGTAAGGATGGAGCCCAGCTGAGAAGGACTTGGAAGTAATGGACGTGAGCCAGCAGTGTGCCCTCACAGCCCAGAAAGTCAACTGAAAGCATCGAATGGGAGTATGGTCAGTAGGGAGAGGGAGCTGACCCTGCCCCTCTGCTCTGCACTGTGAGACCTCACCTGGAGTACTGCAGCCAGACTGAGAGTCCTCAGTACAGAGAAGACATGGAGCTGTTGGAACACATCCAGAGGAGGGCCCCGGAAGTGATCCAAGAGATGGAACACCTCTCTGTGGGGTCAGGCTGAGAAAACTGGGTCTGTTTAGCCCAGAGAAGGCTCCAGGGAGACCTGAGAGCAGCCTTTCAGGGCTATAAAAAAGAAGACTTTAGCAGGGTAGTGGCATTGGGGCAGGTTGCACAGAGAGGTGATGGATGTGCCATCCCTGGAGACATTCAGTGTCAGGCTGGAAGGGGTCTGAGCATCTTGATGGTGCTGTAGTTGTCCCTGTTCACTGCAGGGGATTTGGACTGAATGGCCTTCAAAGGGTCACTCCAACTCAAATTATTTGGATTATTTTAGACAAAGCCATTTTGTGTGCAGTGCTTCATGACAGCATATTCTGTTTTTCCTCACAGTAAAGTCAAAAAATGCAGTCTTCTCTTAGTATCACTTTAAGCTCCTCCCCAATTACAAACAAGCCTCACATTCTTACCCACTGTAAGCCACTCCGATTCGAGATTTCTTACACGTACTGCACAGAACTTGAGCCTTTTCTGAAAAGTGGGTGGCAGCAATTAGAGCTACTATTTCCTTTCTGATAAAAAAAAAGTTTCACTGTTCCAGATTGTGAGACAAAAGAACAGTGGTATGATTGTGACTATTGCTCACTGTTGCATGATTTGTATGAGGGCTGCTTGAAAGTAATGCCTATTTTATTAGGTTGGCCCATGATGTCAGAGGCAGATGGTGGTGGTGTGGCCGTAGAAGTTGTACCTTCCCACCAACATACCATTACATTTTGTTGATTTGAGACAGAGGGATGATCTGAGAAAATGGCATCTAACGTGGAAGCGAGCATGAAGCAAAGGTGTGTCACTGAATTCTGCCCCGTGGAAAAAATTGCACCCAGCGGCATTCACTAATCTTTGCTGAACGTTTACATACAGCAAACAGTGGATGTGAGCACTATGACGCAGCAACAGTGATGTGAAAGAGAAGCCATGTTCAGATGGCCATGCAGGTTTTTATGAGCCTGGCATGCAGGTGCTTGCTCATTGCTGGCAAAAAACATGTATCGCATATGCTTATGTTGAAAAATGGTGTTTCGTAGCTGAGAATTTGCTCTATCAGTGTTATTGTGCTCTTTGTATCTGCTGTAGTTTTCTATTGTAATCTTTGGTACAATTGGCAGCCATCAGCTCTCCGTCAAATGAAGCACAGAAGACCTGCAGCCTCAACCACCCAAGTCCGGGACACTGGGAAGCAACTCACTCAGCTGTATCCTCTCTGACACACCACCAGCAAAATCTTCAGCCTGAAGGTTTAAGCTGCAGCGGTGCTCAACCTCTAACGCTGTAAAGATGGGGGCTTTGCTGTTGGAGGAGTGCAAAATTCCTCCGCAGTCCTCTCACCTACAAGTTCAGGGGATGCAATCAAATGATTTTCTAACTTCTTTCAGCAATCCATAGCAAGGGCTGTGGCATGCTTTTCCACGGGTCCCCTCCTCGCTTCCTGATGCTGCCCATCACCGCAGGCACCCAGACCCAACGGGGCAGGCCAGGAGCGCTCACACACGGCTCTGACAGCCCCAACCCGAAGCGGACGGAACACACAAGCTCTCAGAAGGCAGCTCCAGAGCCGAGGGCGTTTATTCGGAGCCGAGCAGCCCCACGGGGCGGCCTCAGCCCTTCCCCCCCGGCTGCCGGGGCAGCCTGAAGCCCACCAGCCCCGCCACCTCCTCGGGGGTGCGCTCCCCGCGGCCGTGGTACTCGCGATGCAGGGCCTGGTGCTGCCGCACGCTGCGCAGCAGGCACAGGTACGTGGCGGCCTGGAAGTGCAGCTCCTGCTGGGCCCGGCACAGCTTCTCGCTGGTCACCTGCAGGGAGAAGCAGCACAGGGCCCGGAGACGTCACAGGGCAAGGGGCGGCTGGGGGAGGGCCCGGAGGCCGCCTCTCCTTCCCCGCCGTACCCGGTGAGCGCGGAAGGCGGCGAGGACGTGGCGGTAGGCGGCCGTGTCCCGGTAGGCGCTCCCGCTGACGTGCCGCAGCTCGCGGAGCAGCCCGCGCAGCGTCCGCAGCGGAGAGCCCAGCGCCGCCATCTTCCCGCTCCTCTCTCTCCGCCAATCAGCCGCCGGCGTCGCGCCGCAGCGACCAATCAGAGAGCGGGGGACTGGCGCGGGCTTCCGCCCCTCAGCGGCGGTCAAATGCCGAAGGTCGCGTGCGCGCTCGGGGCGCTGGAAGCGGGCGGCTGCAGCCCGCGCGCTGCGTCAGGGCTGCGGAGACGGGGGTTGGATGTGGAAACGCGCCGTGTGAGCGCGGAGTACTTAAGTGGCTCAGAAGGGGGGCGGGGAGCATGCGCCTTGTCTGCTGGGCAGATGGTCGTGAAAGCCGCAGTCGGGACGATATCAGAGCCGCTCCCACCCAGCTCTCAGCCGTCGGGACGCCCTGCCGCGCCCGCGCATCAGAGAACGGAGAGCAGAGCCACAGCGAGAAAGGAGAGAAAAGAAAGAAAAAAAAGAGACCACCCCAGATGGGACTCGAACCCACAATCCCTGGCTTAGGAGGCCAATGCCTTATCCATTAGGCCACTGGGGCTAACACAATCGCGCATTTTCTCGGCGCCTACTTGTTCCCTGTCTCCTCCTTCTCCCCCTTTTTGACAGCATCTGTCGGGTTCTGATTGGGCGGCACATCCGTCCCCACCTCCCTGCCACGGAGCCTGCTGGGAGCCGGGCGGCCTGCTTCGCCAGCAGGGCTCGAGCTTGGTTCGCGTGTGGCGGTTTGGAAGCGCTGCTGTCCGCCTGGAAGCCCTGTCCCTGTTCGGTTAAGGCTCAAGAATGCCTTAACAACCGCTCCTCCTCGAATTTACAGCAAAGGGAAACCCCGCAATAAGCCCAGACCAACAGCTCTTTACGTGGTGCGCTTTTCATCTTTTATCTTGTGAGAAATCACAGAGACAGGACTCGTATGTACATTCCTCTTTATTTAATACAGCACAGACACGTAACAGATAAAAAAAGAAAATACACTCATGAAAAAGCCTGTCATCAAGGACAGGGCACAGCTACACCCAACTGTGTAAGGCTCCTACTGCAGAACAGGGCCTGCTGCCTGAATGTGGATCCCAGAGCAAAACTGCTGCCAAAAAGTCTCCACATTCCTTCCAGGAAAGCAGAATGCAGAAGGGGGAAAAAATAATAAAAAAAAAAGAAGTGAAAACTCCTCCAGGAATAGGTGAAGCAGGTGACACCTGCAAGGCTTGTAGGACACAAGTTACTGACACTGTTTGGACCAAAGTACTGAGGGAAGAAACGATCTGCAGCTCTTCTTGCAGAAGCCCAACAACCCTGACTTCTGAAAACACCACCTGTCTCCGGGATGGAAACCTGAGCATCTGGAAGGAGTGAGAACATACAGTAGTCACAAGAGATATAATTAGTCTCGGATAGGGCTTTGCTCGCCCCAACTGGGAACGTGCAGGAGAACAAACCAGCTTCCCAATTAAAAAACCAACAGCCCTTAAACTGACCAGAACTGAACACATTTGGAACTGATGCAGGCTTTTGTGGCAGCAGCTTCTTTCTCCTGCTTCAGAGTTCAGGATGGACGTCAAGCAGGCACCAGTTCCCCCGGCAAAGAGCCTTACACATTTTTTAAAAATTAAAATACAAAAAAGGGAGACAGGTGTATTTACAAAATCCATGGCTGGTACAGTACATCATTTTTAAGACACACTAAATGCTACAATCTTTCAGGTCCTGAGATTATTACCAAAACAAAAACAAACAAACAAACAAAAAAAATCAAAAAAGCAACAACTCAAAGCTTGTGTTCAGGTCCAGTTTTTATAGAGAGAGGAAGGAACTCACACATTTAAAACACAGTATCCCTTGACGTTAGTGAACACGCCTCTCTAAAAATCCGTAAGAAAGTGGTGCTAATCACCCAAATGTAGCTGTTCACGCTTGCGGTCACAAGAGGGGAGCATTTCACAGGGGAGTTTCTCTGAAGATCAAGCCAGGTAAGTACCTAGCTGCGGGGATTCTCTGATAAGCCTTACGATCTGAAATAGGCAAGTATTAAAAAGGAGGAAGGTGACCTGATGCAAACTCACACTGAACTGAGCAGAACATATCACAGGAGTCACCGATTCAAAGAGGTTTGCCATCGTGCACCCCTCTGCTTGGGGCAGAGGTCTGCAAAGAATGCTTCTTTTTCCTGTAAGACAAACGGCCAACCGTTTCAAGCTACACCAAAAAAGGCAGGAAAATGCCTTGCCCACCTTTTTCTCTACTGTTGACTTTACATAGCTTCCTTCATTCACCTGGGGATCAGCAAGTCAGGTAGGGTTAAGCTGGTTATATTTAAACTTGCTAAAAATACATATCCTAAACATGACAACAAAGGGTAGAAGCTAGACCTCTGTCAGTGGGAAGACCCCACTGCCACTAGCTGTGTAGGCAGGGATTTATTTAGAAGCTCTGCTCGAGTCAGCCTCATCACCAGGCAGAACTGCAGGGACCTGCATTCACACCTGCATCTTCAATGAAATATTCTGAACATCGTGCTTCTGTATCACCAGAGGTCATAATCACAGATGTCCTTTTATTATAAACAACCTGACTTTAAGCTAGAAAATACCAACGTTTTAAGGATTACTCATGAAATGCTTCTAACCCTCAGTAAGGAGACTACAAGAGACAAATCACAGAACAAGGGTACTAATTTAACAGCTAAAATATAACTGCTCAGTAGACATTTTGGAGAAAATAGTAGTAAGGAATTTTGTATTTTTTTTTTTTAATAGTAGTCCAAAAATAGTATTTCTCCATCTATTTTCAACAGAGATCTTGAGAACTATGCAAGAACATGGTACTAATTGCTACATGATGGAATTACCGGCCATAAAACACACACTACAGTTCTCACCTCTGAGCTATACTGTTATTTGTAGTTACACACAAGACTAAAAGATCAGTCAAATACCAGGGGAATCACAATTATGTTTTTATTTGAAGATTCAGCTACTCTGTAGCCGATACCTGCCCTTGTTTAGAAGCAACTTAATTTGAGAAACTGATTTAATTCACTTCTGATACTGGAAGGAAACACAGAATCTCATTATCTTCTCCCCGTATCCAATCCACACATTAATAAACATCATCATGAGGGCTTCTTAAAACCAATTTCGAGAGCTTAATATTCCAAGAGCTCTCAGACTGAAACCTGTCACAAGAGGTAATTTTAACTTCCCTCATGAAGCAACTTCGTGACGCTTGACAGTAGGTGTTGCACCAGCAAGAGAGTTTCTATTTTAAAATACAAATTTCTTTCTGCACTTTAGCAAAAGGAGTTTTAAAGACATTCAAAAAATATTCCATTTTCTTTGGGTAAAACTTCAACGTGTGTTAACAGGGTAGCTAGGGGAAGGAACGCAAGTAACACTTAAACATGTAATGAATACTTATCTGCATAGTTGATATTAGTGACTACTAATCAAACTAAGGCCTTATCCGGAGAAAGTTGAGAACACAAGAACGTTTCTTCTCCCACCTCCTACTCCACTGGTGAAATCTGAGAAGTCTCAAAGGAGCTCTGGCTGCATCAGCAGCTACTTGGCCTGGTCTGCAGCAGTGGTATCTCCCAACTGGTCTGGGTCAATTCTCTCACCTTTTTCTCTTGGTAGTGGACAGTAACAAATGTAACTGTACCTATTCCTAGAATACATTTGTGCATGCTGAAGGATGATAGGAGTTAGGGTGCACTGCTTGTTTTTCATTACTTCACTATGAAGAAAAACTTTTTAGTTAATGGTCATTAGCAGGAGCTGAGGGCAAGGGAAGAGGCTGAAATTCACTTCTAGATACAAAACACACACACACACAAAATGTAATTCTTCCTCTAGAGTTGCTCTGTAGAAATAGCTGTCAAACATGGGTACAAAATAACAGAACTATGTCCTTGACTACTGATAAGATTAGCACAGTATCATCTACAAGGTGTGTGCAAAAAACGGCCCCAGGGAACCTTCGTGCTTCCCCAGTTCTGCCATGCCGAGATCTCTCAGCATAACACAGCAGCAGTGGGGCTTCCCATGGCCCCCAAAGGCTACAGCAGCAAGGTATCACTGGGTCACGGAACACGGATGATGAAGCCACACCAGAAGTTTCCACAGCCAAAGCACTCCCCAACACAACGGTAATCTTTTACATGGCCAAGTCAGCCTTCTTATTTAGGTAGTGATTTCTGGAGTAGCAGACACTGATTTTCAAAACAGCCACAGCACTACAACCAGCAGCACCAGCTGTAGATACCTGATCTCTCAATCAGCCTAGGATGAAGAGCACGGGCATGAGAAGAACTAACAGCAGAAGAGACAAGTAGGCCCAATTCACTGCCATGGGTGGATGCAACCAACTACAGAAGTCACATTACTGAAGTCTCAGCAGCTCACATAAGGCAGATAAGGAAGCACTCTAACTCCATCTGACCAAGCTACCAGCAACAGTATTCTCTCTGACTGGCACTATTAAATTGGTAAAAACAAAAACAACAACAAAAAAAAAAATATGGCCTAGCTTAAGCAGGTTCACTGGAACGTGATATAGCAGTTAGGCTATTTTCTGCCACAGGAACACGTTGTATGTGATATCCTACTTTTAGCTCTCTAGGTGGGCTGTCAACCTCAGTACAAAGGACTCTTCTAGCCATCCTCATTCTGGCTTCTGAAAAGAGAAAGTAAATGCTCCCGTTTGATACTGCAACTCAAATTCTACCTTCCCCAGTGGAAACATATCACAGAACTAGCAGTTTAGTGATGCTTATGTAAGTTTAGCACTCAATCAACAAACGAATTGCTAATTTCTGGTACACATGATTATGACAATAGTAAGTTACATGTATCCTCAGTGCAGAATTATTAAAATTACTAGAGGTCCACTACAGATTGCTAATTTTGTCAGAGACAAGGAAGCAAGCACAGACACTGTTTTCAGTGTTCTGCAGCTAACAATACGTGAACTTACTATTCATTAAGAGAACAAAACAAATGAAATCGCAGTAAGGAAAAGTACAAGACAAGTACTTGATGTGAATGATTTAGGCAGCTTGCAAAGCACGGTCAAGTTAAACTTCAAAGAGTAGTTGCACTCTTCCAGGTTGTGTAACAAGTTCCTTCCTACATGTAAACACATAGTAGGAAGGGACAGTTTTAGGAAATGTAAGAATCCTTGCACTAACCAGTGTCAAAAGACATGACAAGCTGTACACAGGATTCCTTGCCACTCACCTCAAACTTGCTGAAAACTATTTTAACCTTCTTTCCTCACTCCTTACAGTTATGTTAGCCACACACTTCCTTCAAACTCAGTAATAGTGTGAAGTGGTCTGGTATTTAAAGTTGCCTGTTGTATGTGAGGACTAATTAAGACCCACATTTAAAACCTTCAGAGAAAAACGCAAGTTCCATTCCCATTAGTCACTTCTTCCTTTCTCTCACACACATTTACACACTCACACACACTCCTTTATTGTACTGCCACCAGTTGCCCAAGCATTCATTTTTCGTATGCAAATGTTTAACAGAAACAGCAGAATGTGGTACTATGCATTACAGGATTCTAAGGAAAACTGCTGTGTGTGAATGTATGTGGGTGTGAGAGAAAGCAAGCACAAACATACAGAACCAACACCATGGTACAGCAGCTATGAGTCACGTACATTACACTTTTTTTTTTTCTTTTTTTTTTTTTTTTTTTATACAAAAGGGAAAAATAGTATAACAGCATAAAGCCATCTTGGCAAGCTAAAGATTTTCCTCCAAAATGCCTTCCAGCACTTCAGGATCTCTGAGAACAGTTTAAAGAGGATAGGGAAATAAAATTAGAAAAAAAAAAAAAAAAAAGGCACTTAAACAAAGGACAAAGGCCTGAATCAAGTAAGTCATGGAGGGTAACACCTATTTCATCAGAGCTTGAACAAATCAAAAAGCTACCAACTTAAAAAAAAAATTCTTTAAAATTAAAATTGCATAAAGTGTTAATTAATCAGTCATTTACCTACTACTTTAACCTTCTGCATCATTTTATGAAAGAAAAAGCCAGTGTCCCTTTAGTGATTTCCCCCCAAGTTCAGCAGAAGATGGAAGTTAGGTGTGGGAAGAATCCTTCCACAGCTTGGCCTAACAGCAGGCTTTCCTGCAACGCCATCTGCAAAAAAAATAAAATTAAAAAAAAAGAAAAAGCCCTCCAAAACAAAAACAGGAGAGGGACCACTGTGCCTTTAACAATTCACTCAAAAACAACAACAACAACAACAAAAATCAAACAAAAAACACAACAACCCACTAAAATAAAACAAAAACAACCACAACCCAAACACCCCAGCACCTCTTAATCCATCTGTGGGCAAAAACTACTCAAAAGAAAACAAACTGTAAACTAGATTAAATTTTGCTAATAAATACAGCCAGAAGTTCATTTTATGAATGTAGCAGCAAATGTGATAAAGTTAGTTGGGGTCCAAGATAACTCCAAGAGGGTTAATGGTTCATACTACTGTTGTCAGACTGGGAGATTGCAGGATTTCTCTGTTTTCACGTCCTCAAGGATCTTGCACCAAGTGGAGAAGGAGTGTGGAGGAAGGGTCAGGTAATGGAACTGAGGAACTGAAACAGGCTCTTGGCACCTGTCCCACCCCCAGATCCGTGCATCAGACAACTCTGATTGGATTCAAACAAGAAGCAGAACCCAGGTAATTAAAAGTTACTTCTGATTAGCAGAAAACAGATGTGAAACCCACAGCATCCACACTTGTGACTTACTCAGTATTAGTCATGTGTCTTGAATCAACTGACAAGGCTGGACAAAGTGATTCAGGCTGTTAGCATCTTGGAGTGGGAGAATACTGTAGTAATAGTCCAAGGTACCAAAAACTTTGCAGCCCATTTTTCATCTAGCCTGCCACCTTCTTTCTTACTCTGCAAGTGTCTCAAAAGGATTTAAAACAGCTACTTGTGGCTTTTGGGACTTTGGATCATGTTGCAGAATACATTACCCGGAGGGTTTTAACATCTAAAACCTTTGTTTGAAATTATTGCTTGCATCTGTCTGGGGCTTTCAGTGAGCTTGACATGGTAGCTCATGTACAGACCCCAAACCAAGTTCAGCCCTGCTGCCTGGAAAAGACAGCTCTACTTGGCTTTCTTATTGCTTGTGAATACTGAGGGTTATTAAATAAGTACAACTTCAGTGTATTTATTACCAAAGGCCCTTAAAAAGTCGTAAAAATCTGGGGGTAAATGACCTTAGGAGAGCTACTGCGCAGAAAATAAAACATCAAATTCATTTTGCATTTGGACATTACAGAAATCTTTCACTTCCCCATCCTGTTTGTACTACCTGCAAAGGTCACTCAGAACCACTCTGTTATTTCCTTTTATTTGGCCTTGCTTGTCTTAACACAGAACAATCATCACTATGCTGCTGATTCCAAAGCAGCTCAGGAATACAATGACTGAAAACAGTTAGCCTCTGGTGGACCGTCTCAACTTTCTTCATGAAGAATGTATGGTCACCTTTATGTTTGTCACCTTCCTACCTATTTTCATCAGTTTACTCATTCCTCAAGAGTCAGTAGGCCACACAGACAGGATGACTTCCCACCCTCCAGATTTGGAAAAGATACCACTCAAATGAAGGTGAGGCATACTTCCAGGAAGAGGGATGTTGAAAGGAAATTTGTGCTGTTACTATAAGTCTCCCAGTCAAAAATTACATGAAGCAACTATGAAGACAAAAGACACCAATTTGAATGAGATGCCGTGATGAAGAAAACACAGAAGAGGTAGAACTCGTAGGACAGGGTTGTTTGGGTTGGGTTTTTTTTTTTTTTTTGGCTTTTAGTGTGTTTTTTTTTTTTTGTTGTGGTGGTAGTGTTTTGTTTGTTTTTAATATATTGCTGCTTAATGGCTCACTACTGCAACTCCCTTAGCTACTTGCATTATTAAAACATCGGGTTTGACAAAATTCAGAAAATCAACATAGGTAGGCTTCCAAAAACTTCTCTTCCTTCAACCCTTCCTGGAGAAGAGAAAGAAAAATCAGATAAATTGCATTCTAAATATCCTGTGGGATTTAATGTTCAACAGAATCTGCATATTATTAGGAACGCAAGAGTCTAAATAGGTATATGTTTCAACTCTAAATAACCTTGACTGAGATGCAAGCTCATCTAATCAACATGCCACATACAAAACATGAGCTAAAAAGCATCTAATTGGCTGATGCTATGTGAGTGAAATTTGAGAACTAATGCATCTTATTTTAATTCAATGTGTCTTTCACAGAAGTGTTGTGCAAAAACATTTATTGCTGAGCTCAACCCAACATTTTTATACTAAATACACAATATATATTATTTTAGATTCATGTATATATATATTTTTATATAAAATTAAAATGAGCTCTAAATAGAAAAGAAATTGTTCTCTGGTCTAAGAAAAATAAGTCACATGTAAAAGTAACCTGAAAGCTATAAGTTAATCTAGCAAAAAACACTGAAGATTCCTTATCCGTGGGTCAAAGTATCTCTGGAAGGTGAAACAACCTGCAGTCACTGGCTCAAACTCACCTCAAACTACTGGAAAGACTAGGTACTAAGAATTTCAGCATCTCTGATCAAAGGAATGTTTCAGGGTTGAAGGAGAAGGATATAATACCATTTTAGTTGCTTCTTTCTCCTCATAGTTTCAGTTTCTGCCATTCTCATCTTCTATCTAACAGCACAAGGGACTCAACAGCATAGTTCTGTTCTAGCGTCAAAAGTGCAACATGTGCTGGATACTTCCTACCCTTACGAATGAACCAGTCCATGTATTGCTATTAAAAAAAAAAAAAAAAGAAAAGAAAAGCCAGCTTCGCAGTCTTGTGCTACCATGTAAGGAAGAGTCTAGGTTGGAAACTCTTCAGGCCAGCAGGGGCTAGAAATGCTGGAGATAACCCATTCAGCCCCCGGAAGAGAAGGCACCTCTGGTCGCTCTTGAACGACTCCTCTTTGGCTAATGCCTGAAGCAATATCAACCTAGCTCTGGAGAAGTCACATTCAGCTTTCCTTTACTAGCAAATCAAGGTAACGCATGGCTTTTGGGAGGAGCTGCATGAAAGATAAGAAAGACCTAAAGTGGGTAAAGAACTTACCATGATTTATAGAAGATGCGATAGAACACTACTTAATTTTAGTAGGATGAGCTCAAGGGAAGGGAAAAACAAGTTTAACAAAGAGACAGGAAAAAAAAAAAAACATAGAATGCCTTAAAAAAAAAAAATAGATGTAGGAAAGAAATGCTAGTCTGACCAATAAAATGTGGCTTTCCTTTTTTGTAAGATGAAAAATTTCAAGACACCTCTCCTTCCCTTAGGTAAGAATCATTATGTTAAAAAGAAAAAAAAAAAAATCAAATGGTTTCCTAGTAGTCTCTCACATCTCATGTACCGGGAGATCTGTTTTTGAAGACAGCTCCTTGGGATTAACATAGGTTCTCTATAGCCAAACAGCCTTGTAAAGCCAGAAGGATGCCAACATCAGAACCTGCGTTTCTGTAAGTTTTTAAATACAATGCAAAGTATCCCAGAACCACCTCTACTCTACACAACCTTTGGCCCACAACCATATGGTACACTCAGGACCTATACATAATCTTATATCGGGCACTTCAGGAACTAATAAATTAGATGTTTCCACCTCACACAATAGATGGAGAAACCTATTCTAGCTCCTCCCATTATTTCAACTCTTTATTGAAGATTACCCAGAAAAAAAAAAAAAAGTTTGTGCTGCTGTGGGTTTGACAATCAATTTCTTTTATGAGCCAATCAGAACAATGAAAAAAAGTTTGTTTCTTTAGGCGAGATCAAACTATGACCAGTCTGCATGACCAGGAGGACCAGTCCCCCTTTTCCTTCTCTCTTTGATCAAGTATTGTTTTCTTTTATCTTCTTCCTCTCACCACAGTGCTTGGGATCAGAATATGTAAACATCGACAGAAACAGCAGCCCTGTGACAATAAGCACTTCCCCAACTGGGCAGATTCTGTCAGCCAACCAGAACTGCTTCAGCTCCCTTGCTTGTCCAGAAGTCACTGGTTTTTCCGCTGTAACTTAGTGTCCCCTTTACTTTGGCCTCCATCTGTAGTTTAGAGACAGGAAAAAAAGTGGAAGAAGAATAGCATGAACAAAATTTATAACTTAAAACAGAACAAACATATTTGGAATATTCATCTTTAATATCATCAAAAAGTACATTCCTTATAGTGTAGAGGACTTCGCATATTTTCCATAACTTTTTTTTTTTAATAGCCCTGCTGAAACCCAAAACATCAAGCTTTATAACTAAAGAAACCACCTCACTAAAGGTAAGTTGCAGCTTTGAATACCACAAGAAAAAAATCACAGAAACAAAAAAAACTTTGTAAGAATTCTAGGTCCTTGTGGTGACAAGAAGTTGAAGTTCACACAGGTGATTGGTTTATTTTCAGAGGCCTGACACAACACTGCCCAGTTTTTAGAGCCAAGTACTCCAAAAAACAGGACAATGAATCCACGGAAGCACTGGTACCTTTCACGTTCCCCTTCCTGGCTAAAAAAATCCCTACTAGTAGCAAAGAAAGGAGTACACTCTGAACTGCACCACTTACTCTGAGACCTTTCAGCACTACACTTGACAAGCATAAAAGACATTCTACTTCATGCTACTCCTCTCAAAACATGTAACTTTATTATCAGTATTAAAATTCAAAGGGAAGATAAGTGATCCATTAAGAACATATCACACTGTTTACATATGCACACAGAACTGCAAGAAACATGAAGAAACTCCTAAGCTTGAAGGTCAGTTTATCCTCCAAAGGAGAAATTAAAAAGTAGTGGAAAAAACAATCCCCTCTCAGTGTACACTATACAGCCTATAAGTAACCATGATGGCATCCAGTAAATAGTAATCCTTTTTTCCACTGTTGGAATTTGGAGGCTTCAGTTTCTACATCTGCTGTAATAAAGTAATATTGAGATTTTTGAGCTTTTTTTTGTTCTGACACTGAACATAATAGAAAAAAAAACATGCTCTGTTTCTAAAACAGAAAGTGCACTACCTGCTGCTACCAAAGCTCGTTCCTTTTTCCTGTCCTCCCTAAACCGATTTTAAATACAAAGTACATTTTATTTCAATCTAGAGCAGAAATATAACTTTTTTTTAAGTTATAAAAGTAGTAAGAGAAGTATTATCTTTACCTGTGTAAGCTTGCTGCAAGTGAGCAGGCAGAGGTGAGTGAGACAACGTTGCTGCGTGCTGAGCACCTGGCTGTAAACCCTTCAGTAAGTCTGAGAAAAAAAAAAAAAAAAAACAAGGAAAAAAAAGGATGAAAAATAAATCTGAAGGACCAGGTTTGCCTTTGTGAAACGAAGGTTTTATTTTTAAAATTAAAGCTGTAGTAGCATGCTAATTTGCATAGATTTATGAAGACATCTCAACAACAAAAATAAAAACATGCTAGGATTCTGAAGGCTGGTATAGAAGCCAAGAAAACAGATCTATTCAGACCTGGTTAATCAAAATCAGAAGGCTCATATCTCACTACTGGGATGCAATTCTTCATACTATTTCCTTTGGCAGAAAGGCCAAAGCTGATACAGATTAAAATCTTAAAGAATTTCTTTTAAACAATTATAAACAATAAATCCCATCTTGGTTCATGCTTTCTTATAAGAAAATGGTTTGGCACCAGAGGGTCTAAGCCATTGCTACGCTAAGGATACCTTAATGAATCACTATTTCAGGTCTCATCTTTGTATTGTGAAATTAAGAGGATATTAAGACATCTCTTTCTAAAGACAAGAGAAGTTAACTAAAAAATTGCATGATCAAAGCCAACTATATCACCTATCAAAGGTGATTCATAATATTTGGATAATTCCATAAGAAAGTTTTACCACAGAAGAAATCACATTTACTCTCTTGAACTCACTATCTCAGAACTACGCCACTTCCCTTCTTAATTTCCGATTTCAGGATGCCTCTTTCTGTACAGCGCTGTGATAAGGAATTCCACTCACTCTGAGTTAGGCTGTGGTGGAAAGCTGCTGAGGTAGATCCCGAGGTGGTTGTCACTCCAGCTGTATCTGTCCCAAAGCCAAGCAGCTCCAAGGGAAACTGGAAGGGCACAGTCACAGGAACAAGGCCACCCAGCATCCCAAAAGGAGTTAATGGTGCAGACGTCACATTCTGACTGGTTACAGACAGGGGTGATGCCATGAGAGTCAGAGGTGAGGCATTAGCCAGTAATGATGCTCCTGCTGTTGACTGTACAAAGAAAAGTAGAACTTCAACATTTAAAAGCTGAGTTATGCCCTCTAGGGAAATAACTGTTTACTGTGCCTTGGTTAAAAAGGACATAAGTTAACAAATTTAATATTAATAAATATCCCCTTAGCCACATAGGACCAATTCCCACTGTTCACCTACTGAACAAGCACCAACATATATTGGATTCACACATGAAAGTATGGCTCACTCCTGTTCATCTTGCCAGCTTTGCAGATAATTTCCGTTAAATTATCACACAAGTCTGAAGTTCTTTGGAAGTACATTACTCCTCACCCCTTTCCAAATATGGGTCTTAACATGGTGCTAACTATATTTCTAAAGAGATTGCTTAGAAGTAAGAATTTCTGAAAACTCAAATCCATATTTAAGAACGATCGCACTTCCAGAGAAGTCGGGTTACCAGAATGCAGACTTACACATACACACACATTGATATATATATATATCAATGTTCACACACAAACACACAAGTGCATATTTCAGAGCAAAAGGCAAGAAACAAAAACTCTCTCCACTCCACGTGTCACAAGTTAAACTCACCTCACGAAAATTCACCTCATGAAAATGTAGGATTAGCCAGAATATTTTAGATACGACTGTTCCCAAATTACACTAATTCCTCTGAAATTAAAATGTTTTATTTGTTCCTATTGAACAATCTTTCATTCACTAAACTTAATTTCGTAGCGTAATGTTCAGTTCTCAAGTTAGCTATTACAAAACAGTAAGTACAGAAAGAAGCATTAAGTACAGAAAGAAGCATTCTGAATTAGACTCAAACTCGTGTATGTAGATGTTTGAGCTATCAAGATTCGGAGACTGAACAAGGCTTAAAACTTGTGCATTCAGACAAGTCTTAAGGTGAACACAAAACTTAATGACTGATCTTAATGAATACTACAGCCCACAGTGAAAATGAAATCTCCCTGAATTTTGTAATGCCAACTGATAGAAATAGCAAGGTGATGAAAACTCCTAAAAGATAAACAGTTTCTATTACCAGTTTGAGTATTACAATGTTTATACGAAAGCTGATAAAGAAAGGTTAGTGCTGCTTAGGATAACGTTTTAAAATTATATCTCTGTGAACACAAGCAACTTCAGAGCAGACTCTCATATCTCATAAGAAATGTTTGCATTGGCCATTGTAGGAGTGACAGCCGCTAAGACATAATTTCACAGGTAGAAAACTGGATGAAAACATTCTAAGAACATACGTGCTAGCTATCATAAGACATACTATTTTCACAATAAGCCCATGTACAAAAAAAATGGCAACTGTTCACTAAGTAATCTTCACTGAGCAACAAAATAAAAGCCATGCAGCAAGCTCTTGCAGTTCTGCCTTTGTAAAAGGCCTCAAAACAGAAAGGAGCATTTTAGTTTGCTTTGTCAAGAACCTGTGTATTTTCTCAAAAAGAAATTGTGAAAGTACTCAAAATGCCATAAAGGAACTGCGTTGAAGTGCCACCTCAGCTACGTTAGCACCTCACACAAGGTTCACCTTGGTCACATAAATTCATGTTGTCAATATTCTAAAAAAACCCAAAAAACTAAGAGATATTCTGCTCAAGCATACCAAGAATAAATAGAGCTTAAGAAAATAACTTAGCTGCTCAATTTTACATTATTTTGGCTTCATGTTCTGAAAATACAACCTAATAGACCATTTTAAAGTTCTGAGGAGCTACTGCAGGTGCAAGTTTATATCTAAGTTAAGAACTGTACCAATCAAGTGGGAAAGGGGGGAAATACTTATCAGAAATTCTTCCTAGTAAAAAAACACCTTTTTAATCATCACATGAAGTTACATTAGTTTTATCTTCCGAGCAAGTAGACCGGGATACTCTAAAAATCAACTTATGTACTATTCTTGTCCAACAGATTAATAGCATCTCATTTAGTCAGGAATTAAGATTCCTAAACATTCAATGGAAAGAAAAATTGATTTTCCATCACATGCAATGTATTAAGAAGGGTAACTAAGGGTACAGAGTACTCAGCAAGCCACTAGATTTTTAAGGCTAAACAAGTCCTATTATCACAAATCTTTCCCCCTTCAGTGTACTTGGACTGGGACGTTATCTGACTACCATCTTCTCTTCAATATACTGCACTGACTGAGCCTCAGTCTGCACCGTAAGAAGTTTTACTGAATGTTTTAACCTCCTCTGAAAGCTCTCCTAAACTGTTTTATGTTACCAAAGAACCCTCTGAAGTGTCAAGAAAACAAAAAAAAACAGCGGACATGCAGTTACAGTTATTAACTTTGTAATGTTTTATGTAACTCAGTTCCACTGATTTCCTCCTTCTACACGCCAAAATGCTTTATTTTGTTGTATTACAGTATATGCTCCTGTTAACTGATTACTCGCCACAATCCCAGCAGTCTCTCTTCAACATCACTGCCTGCCAAGATGCATCTTATTACCTAAGTGATCAGTGTCTCTATAAAATAATGATTTGCCTGTAACTGCATAAGATTTGCCAGAATTGAGCTCATAATTCACGTAAGACTGCTCACTTCCTATGTCCATCAACTTGAACTGCCACAACCATTTCACAATTTCTTCCATATCACAACAACTGAATCCACTGGATATTGTGGATTCCATGAAAAAACCGTCCCCAGTCCATTCACTGCAGCCTTGATGTGTCCAGGTGTTCTAGAGTACCCAAACTGCACCACATCCCGTTTATCTCTTCTCTAGCCTGTTCATGGTATCTCTGTGGCCCTTACACAGGGCATGGATTGTTGGGTTTTCTTTTTCTTTCCCTCCATTCAAAGAAACCGAAAATAAGAAGGAGACTGGATGAGAATCTGTCAAACACCCTGTGCTAACAGATTCAAGGTACAGCAGGGTGAAAGACCACAGCAGTAATCTCATGAAAATAATTTCCTTCTTGTTTTTCAGCTGCATTAACAGGCTAAAAGATCTATGTATCATTACCATGCAATAGCTATGTACATCATTCAGAGAAATAACATCATTTTTCTAGCTTGTTGTAGACCAAGACTCTAACTTACAATGGTACCATCTTTCTTAATTTCAGTTAAGTAGCATAGACTTCACAATAGAGAGAGCGCAATATAAAAAGAGGAATACCTCAAATCACCTCAGTAATTAAATTATTCTCAGTAGAAAGAATGCAGAACTTGGGAAAGTAGATTGTCTTCTGGGCAAATAATAGGTTTGTATGGGTTTTAAAACAGTATTTTCAAAACATTTGTTTTATGACTTTTTTTTTTTTAAATCTCCAGTGTAGAACTTTTGAACAAGCTCTCTCATGCCTTCTCTATTATCTCTCTATACAGATTAACCTCTAATTCAGTTTGATTAGATCCTACAAAATAAAACACATACTTAATAACCACAAATTCTTTACATTCTTTAAAAAAAGTTCTACACTGTTAAATACACACCTTGCATTAAACTCTAACCACAAACAACTGAACTCCAGCTTTGTAAACTAATCATGAATCTTGCCTGTGGCAACTTTTTATATGAGCACAAATAAATAGGCAACGACACAGAAATTCAATGATGCAAGACAATACTTTGTGCCCTGAAAACACGGCCACACAAAGCTCACCTTTTATAAGGCTCTCCTTAAAGAAAATAAAAATTTCTTTCAGACTGCAGGCCAACTGGCTTTTTACTATGAGGATTCCTTCCACCCCATCTCTGGATTTTACAGCAGTTGCAAATACATCAGTGTTGTAGAAGTGTTTCATCCACGCTACGCTTAGTGAGGGTCAGCATTAAGTTTACTATTCGTTTTTAAAACAAGATATTATAAGAAAGAATGTTTACAAAGAGTGATAAATATTAATGTCAGACTTAAATGTAAACTCAGATGCATACCTGCACACTGGCTGCTACAACTGGAGACCCTGAGGCAGAAGATGGTCTGTGTGGAGTTGACAATTGTTTAGTAGCACCCTGTGTTCCACTTCCTGCTCCCCCAGACAGACTAGTCCTACTAGCTCCACTTGAGTTAAGGTTACTGCCTCTGCTGGCAGGTACATTCATTCCAACTCCACCCAAATTATTTTTACCAACAGTTCCAGAAGGAGAAGAGTTGGGCAATTTTGAAGAAGCCTGAGGGTTCTTTGCAGGCTGAAGGCCTGAGGTGCGATTAGAGGGCAGCAAATTCATTGTGGGAGACTGCCTGCTGATATTTACACCACTGGTCTGTTTATGAAGGGGAGTGCTGCTGGAGTGACTACTCTGGGAAACTAGTGCACTTGAACTGGAAGAACTGGGTGTTGCTGCAGGCCTGGGGGATGAGGTGGACTTAGATGAAAACTTAGGTGATGCATTGGGCTTAGGTGTCACAGAGGGCTTTGATGCAGTGGGCTTGGGAGAGGCAGCAGGTTTAGGAGAGGCAGCCATGGAGAAGGGAGGCTTGAAACCCTGGGAAGAAACCTGTGACACCATGGCCTTGGCTAAATAGTTACTAGAGGTAGAGGTGCTGGATGTTGTCCGAGAAACCAGTGGGTGAGATACTTGAGAGCCACTTCCAGATGAGGGATTGGACAAAGGCAGGCGATACACTACAGACTTCTCTTGAGCTTTGATGACTGGTGATGAGCAAGACAGTTTGGGATTACTGCTCAACTTCACCACTGGATTGGTCTGTGATTTACTAATAGTTGCTTGTAAAGGAGATACATATTTCTGCTGTACAGCTGAATGCTGGTGCACCTTTGTCATTTGTGATGTTGAAGAACCACCCTGTGCCTCAGAAGATGATACCAAGATATTAGCATCCTTGGGTCTTTGAGAGGTGGTAGAAATAGCTGCTTGGGTCTTAGAGGAAGAAACATGAGTCTGTGAAGAAGCAGCAGCAGCAGCTTGGATCTGGCTTGACCTCTGCAGTCCTTGCTGAAGTAGCTTGGCTGGCAAAGGCTCTAAGGAAACCTTAGGATTTTGAATTGAAGATCCAGCAATAAGGCCTGAAGAGATACCAGTGTGAACTAAGTCCTGGGGTTTCTTTGGTACTGGCCCTGTGTGACCAGCAATAAGACTTGATGAATGGGGTGTTTGCGTGGGCTCTACTTTCTTTGAGGTTGCCAGAGGCAACTTGCTCATAATGCTTGCCAGTTTCTCTTCCCTCAGCCCAGGGCGAGGTCTGGATGTTGGTGTCTCTATAGCAGACCCAAGAGGAGACCCCTTGGCACCATTATTGATAACTGCAAGAGCATCAGAAATAGAGTCCAGTGAAGGTGGGTGGAAAGAGAGGTCTTCATCCAGTGAGTCATCCAAGCAGATAGTCTCTGGAGCTGGCGTGCAGCTAGAGCTGGATGGAGTGCAGACAGGTGCACTGACACTCAGTGTAGTAGCACAACTTGAATTAACAGAAGATATACAGGTTTTCTGTTCTTTCTTTGGACTACAGTCCTGAGAATGACAACATAAGAAAATGAAAAGTTTAATAGCCTTTCTAGAGTAGATTTAAAAGTCTATAGTTAAATACTATTATTCTATAAATTCAGAGGAACCTAAAATTTACTACTGAAGTTTCCATGTTTAGATACTGACGATATATTGATGTCCTGAGTGTAAATTTAACATTTGTATTTTAAAATCTCACACTGGTGCTCCATAAGTTTAAGAACTACCTACACCGCAAAGGACAGCAAATTTGATCACTAGGTTTGAAATGGCTAGAACGTGAATAGAGCTATTACTTTCTTCATAATCAATTTTCTAAAAGCTATACAGCTTAGCATTACAAAGCTACACAGATAATCTTTTGCATTACATGATTTAAAACCCATGTGATTACCAGCTAATAAGCTGTAATAGCATTTCCTTAAATTAAGATTTTCCAATGGAACCCTTTTGACAGATTTTTTCTGGATCAGAGGCAGGAAACTGCTTGTACCAAATGGTCATATAGAAGTCAGATAAGTAAATAGGTATTTACCTTCACTTTGGGTTTAGGCGCCAGAATCACTTTCTTCTTTGCCCTGAAGCAGAGGAGATGAACACGTGTCAGAAGACAGACAGGCAAACAATTTTAGTGCCACGGTAATTATATTTCAATAAACTAAGAGGATGACCACTGGGCTCCAGCTTTTTTAATAAAGCATTCTTAAAATAGAAAATTTCTCAAAACATACATGGGGAAAAGAACAAACATACTTTTAAACTATTGTTGTTATCTTCATACGCAAGTTAAATGCAAAATTCACTGAATTACTGATATAGCCTGATGTATATCAATTTAAGAGAACTGTTTTGTAACTTCTCAATTCAGGGCATTTCAGCCCTTCACAATCTTAGTTTGTTTTAGCAGTGCTTTATCTAAATGGTAATCACCTATAAAAGTTAAAAGTTACGTAATTTCACTTTATTTTGCTGTTGTGTTTTTTCCCCCACCAAAGGAATACACTTCACACTTGCAATTTATACTTCAAACTTCAAAACCAGGTTTTTTCTCCTCCAAGTGTTTAATTGCTTGTCTACTGTGAAATAGTTAGATATAACTTCTTATTGTTGCAGCAAGCCATTTAACAAGCTTTCAGTTTTGCCTCTTTTTTTTTTTTTTTGCAGTGCCAATGAACCAGTGGCACCAGTGGCAGCTATGCACATAAAGACAGTACTGAGGACTATCACTTGCCTGCTTCAACATTTCACAGTGCGTCTAATTTCTATTTCCTCAAAGGGATTAACAGATTAACACTTCACAGCTCTTATTCCTCTATGCAATTAGGAAAAAAAAAATATCTTTCTTGTAGGTGGACTCTGATTCAGTTTTGCCATTACGTAGAAAATATATGATATTAATCTATCACAAGTTACAGTTTGGGTGGTGCTCAAAGCCATAATTGGTTATTTTAGTTCTTACTGAATGAGGACAATTCATAGCATTGTCTGTAAATACTGAAAGTAAAATTTTACTAAGATACAAAACCTACTATGTTTACAAAGATTTATGAGGAGAAAAGCAGGAAGTACTGGATTCAATATAATATGCTACACTAAATTTTGCTGTGCAGATTGCTTTGGAATAATTTAAGGAAAAGGTATTAGTCCACAAATATCTACATCTGTGATTCTGCCACTTCAAAACCAAGTTAAAATATTCTAATGATACTGTATTTTAGGTATAAACCTAAATTAAGCAATCAAACATTTATGAACATTATAAATGTCTTCAAAACAAATCCCAAAATATCTTCCTTCTCAATAAGAGCTGCATGAAGAGATATTAACTACTGAAGCTACCAATGAGCTGTCAATACTCACGGAGCAGAAGTGAGATGATTGTGAACACTCCGGCTTTCTTTAAAAAGCATCCTGCAAGAGTAGTGAGAAAAGAAATGAAAGATGATTCTATAGAGACAGTCAGAATACAACCAGCTAATGCTCAAGTACATTTGAATTTTCAGATGAATCCTTTATTATGTTTCCAAAGCAGTTTGTTAGTAGATTTTATCTCTACTGCTATCAAAATACATTTTCAGACAGCCATAAAGAAAAGAATGCTAAATAAAAAAGTGGTTATGCTTGTAATCAAAATACCTCAGTCAATGGCCAAGCAGAAGTGTACATAACGAGGCACTACTTCCTCCCTCCATCAGGAGGGAAGAAGTTTTGACTCCTCTGTCCTCAAAGGCTAGCAGACTATTTCAGATATAAAATTAAGGTTTAAACTCTTCTCATTGCATGTTCACACACATCACAGGTTTAAGTTTTGTATTTGCTGTTTTTGTATTTGTTTTGTTTCAATATAGAAAGAAGTCAAAACACAAGACAAGCTTGTGTCTAGTCTTCAACATTTTGTACTGGCTATTGTGTACCATTTCTGTGACTTCAACTACACTGCATTTACTCTCATATTTTACCACAGAGACAGTGATACAGCTTCATGAAAGGCTAGAGTTGTGATAATCTCCACATTATATGTGGTTTTATTCCCATGTGATCGACAACTGCTCTGGGAAGTGAGAACAATTCCTCATCTGTACCTACACTTGCATACTGCTTAAATGCAGCTATAAACAGTTAATGAAAACCCATTCTTCCTCTGCTTTCAGGGTGACAAACTAAACTAGACAGTTTTCCTACCTAATGTCATCACATTATCACTAGCAACACGAACAGCTGTCTAAACAAGAGCTTTTCACCACTGAAAATACCCTGTAGAGCTGCAAGGGCTATGAACAATCCAAGTATCCACAAATCTCACACAAATCTGGCAAGAAGGCATTGACATCCCCTCATACAGTTCCAATGGCTCATTTTTCAGATTCATTTTTCACATTTCATTTACCATACCAGCCTCCAAATATGCACAACACTGCCTGTGAAGAACATCAGGAAATAAAAGTAACACTCCTCACTATGTTTCACTGACTTATCCAGCTTCTCCAGAGTATTTCCTCTTATGCTTCCTGCCTTCTGCCTTGACTGCTGCTTCACCTTTTTCATTTTGGGGCATGTGATACACCAGTAATTTGTAGCGTTATCCTTAAAGATTCAAGACAAAGTTTACCTGCCACTGGAACAGAAGTCAGGGATCCAGTATAAAGAAAGGCAACAAGAACATGCTTGGAAAACTTGCCCATTAGATACCTATACTTAGCTATAACAACTGATGAGAGAGGCCAGTACAACACTGCATCTCTGACATGATTTCAAGTGTGCTGTTTAACCTATGAGAAATAAGAGTGCTGCAAGTCTACTTGCAAGACCTGGTGCAGGGAACCAGAGGGGTTGGACTCGATGACCTCTTGAGGTCCCTTCCAACCCCTATGATTCTATGATCTCTTGCAAGACAAAACACCACGAATTCCAAGAAAGACCTCCTGTTCTTTTTGCTTCCTTTAAACATGCATATATTTATGTTACAGGCATTTTTAACAGGGCATGGAATCAGCACACAGCCCATCTATGAAGGAATCAGTTATACTATCATGGAATCACCAAGGTTGAAAAGACCTCCAAGATCATCCATTCCTACCGTCCACCTATCACTAAGATTTCCCACTAAATTATGTCCCTTAGAGTACAACATCTACAAGTTTCTTCAACACCTTCAGGGTCAGTGACTCCACCAACCATCAGGGCAGCCTGTTCCAGCGCCTGACCACACTTCCAGAAAAGAAGTTTTTTCCAGAAAAGAAGTTTTTCCTAACATCCAATATAGCCTCGCCTGGTGCAACTTGAGGCCACTTCTAGTCCTATTGCTAGTTACACGGAAGAGGCTGATCCCCACCATGCTACAACCTCTCTTCAGGTAGCTGTAGAGAATGATAAGGACACCCCTGAACCTCCTCTTCTCCTGTCTGAACAATCCCTGTTCCCTCAGCCACTCCTCCATCATACTTGTGCTCCAGACCCCTCACCAGCTCCATTGTCTTTCTCTGAACAAGTCTAAGACCTCTATGTCTTTCTTGCAGTGAGGGGCCCAGTACTCAAGGTGTGGCTTCACCAGGGCTGAGTACCAAGGGATGATCACTTCCCAGCTCCTGCTGCCAACACTATTTCTGACACAAGCCATTGGCTGTCTTGGCCACCTGGGCACACTGCTGGCTCATGTTCAGACAAGCACTGATCAATACGCTCGTGTCTGTTTCCTCCACACAGTCTTCCAGCCACTGTCCCAAGTCTGCAGCATTGCCTGGGGTTGTTGTGGCCAAAGTGCAAGACCCAGCACTTGGTCTTCCTTACCTTCAGCCCACTGACCTCAGCCCAGCTACCCAGTTCAATCCCCTTATCCAGGTCATCAATAAAGACATAAAACCAACCCCTGGGGAACATCACACATGACTGGTCACCAGCAGAATTTAACACCATTCACCATGGCCCTCTGGGTCTGGCCATCCAGCCAGTACTTTATCCAGTAAAGAGGGTACCCGTCCAAGCCATGAGCTGCCAGCTTCTCCAGGAAAATACTGTGGGAGACAGTGTCAAAAGCTTTGCTGAAGTTAAGGTAGACTACATCAACGTTATGTGAAAAGGATCTAAAGTCTTGTTATCTAAAGATAAAAATAATTTCTCAAGTTCATTAATATCAGTAAAACAGTCTCACTGGGCAGAGTATGGAAGTTATTCACACAGAAAAATAATGTGATGAAGCAACACTACAGTTACAGTACACAACAACAAATGAACATGGTGCAGTTTGAAGTTACAACTGATACCTTCATACTTCTTCACTAAACAATGGGGAACATATGAGGGCTGCACTGAAAGTAATGCCCCTAATTTACAATGTTGGCCCATCAGAGGCAGATGGCATTGGTATGGCAGCAGAATATGAACCTTCCCACCAACACTGTCACATTTTGCTTCTGTGCAACAGATGGCAACAGGGGGGCAGGCTGACAAAATGGTGCCTGACACAGAAGAATGTATGAAGTGGTGAGTTACTGAACATCTCCATGCAGAAGAAAATTGCACCCACTGACACTCATAGATACTTGCTGATCAACTGAGACCAAACAGTGGGTTGTGTGTTTCAGCTCTGGCAACAGCAACATGAGGACAAGCCACATTCTGGATGACTATGCACAGTTGTCATGATACAAACGAAGAGCATCTTGATCAGTCCATCTGCACAAACTAGCTAATAGAGGTGATTTATATAAAAAAATACCATTCTGTAGTTGAGAATTTGCTCCATCAAATGGTGTTATTGTGGCTTTTGCATCTATTGCAGTTTGCATGGTAATAAGCAGGTGTTACTTATTGAGCAATCTACTTAATACAGTTAACTTTGCAAATTAAAATTCTCCCCCGTTTTGAGCCCACAAAGTTTTGTGTTATAGCCCTACTGTGATCAGTAAGCATTCCTTACAAAATACATAGCTGGTCATTTTTAACACGACATACCTACATACCTTCCCCATTCCTATTTTACACAGCTATCTCTCACTCAAGGCCACATATAAAGATCAAAAAATATTAAAACTTCAGCATTAGAATCCCTATCCTAACATCCCAGCAAGATGTTCATCCAGCACATGAACAAGAGATGCTGCAGTGGCACCTATTACTGAATGCTGCAAGAAATACCTGCTTTCCCTTTTCCCATGAATAACTGCCTAAGGTTACAAAAAAATAAGGAAGTACCCCACACCATGAGGAGTGAAGGAGTACCCCTCACCATTTCTATGAAAATTTATTATACAATGTTGTAATATCATTTTATCCTGATTGCTGATATAGTCTCTACATGCCAAGACAGCTATCTTTACTACTACCTTACAAAAAAGGTATTCAAAACAAGTTTATTTCCTATATCCCCAATTAACTGAAAAGAATTCATTTAACCACAATTCTCTCTCTTGAATTGTATCTTCTGACAAACTATTTTTCTCTTTTTTTTTTTTTTTTGGCTCATTCATTATGTTATGGTCATCGCCTGTTTCCAAGTTGCTTGAAACAGATTTTTAGGCTGCCCAAAAAGGCAGTGGAAAGGTCATCTGAACATGATCCTGGGCTCTAGCCGGTATAATCTGAGCAGGAGAGCTGGCAAATGAGCACCAGAAGTCCCTTCTAACCTCAGCCATTTCATGAATACACCTTGGATTTTAAAAGCTAAAAGCCATGCTGTATGGGTGGGTATATGTGTACAGATAAGGACAAAAACACACATTATACACACACTTATTTAAAGCTTGTCAGAAACCACTGCACCTTTGCATATGCACTGGACATGTACCACACACATCCTTGTTTGGCTTTTTTGTTGTTTCTTTTTTTTTCCCAGAGCCAGTAGAATAAAGCAGCCATTTTGCCTTCACTGGCAAATGACAACTTCCAACTTTCTGACAGAAGTACTGAAAGCAATGATATGATCTGTTCCGATTCTAACCATTGAGCTTAATACATTTTAACAAGATGGGTGACATTTGTTCTTTGAGGCCAATGCAGTTCAGTCACTGTCTGTGGCATTCAAACAGAAAGATAAAAATTCCAAATAATAGAAAGTAGTTCTCGAGAATTAAGATTATCATTATAATCAAAGTAGGGAACATACATACAGTGATTGAAAACAAGAAGTAGTACTATCTCCTTTGGACATCAACCAGAATCAAAAATATGCATATTACATTTAGATATAAAAATCAATGACTTAAAGGTAAAACTTAATAAAAAAATGCTTGGTCAAGTTCTTCCAGGGTTCAAAGCAATCTCTCGATGCAAATACAGGAAAAACAATATGTAAACAATAATTACAGCATCCAAACAGCACAGGTGGTAAATGAACTCTTGCTGGTCAGCAGAAAGGCATGTTAAAGCAAGTCTGTGTTTTCTGTTGTTTTTGTTTGTATAGGAGGGGTGGTAGCTTATTTGTTTTATTACTGAAATCACTTTCACAGTTGGTTTAAAACCTGGTGAAACTTTACAGCACACTTATCCTGTGGATAGGACAGAGCCATTTATGGCTTTCAAATAAACAGTTCTGGCATGCTTCACTGTATTCTGGGATGACCTCATACTATCATCTGACAACTTCACTACCACCACCACTGATTTCCCTGTATCTTGTCCTAAACCAGGATTCCACATCTCAACTACTTCAATAAAATCTCCAAAACAGATGACTTCTCACCAGTATATTTACCAGCAAATTTAGCATACAAAGCTAAACTCATGAGCAGTAATAAAACAGCTGTAATCCAAAGAGTGTAAAATTTCATTTGTTCCTTTCAGCCATACTTAAGAAGCAGTTTACTGCACCCTCATTTTCTACACTGACTATTCTATGAAACACCCAAGTAATTTTCACAACTTGATGCTGATCTGACTAATCTGCAACTAAAGTACCCCTCAGCAAATCTGTTAGGAATGTTCTATTATCTAGCTTTTAAAACTAGGTCACAATTTAAGGTAAGGCTCCCCTCTGCAGTGAGGGCTTCAGAAGGGAAGAACTTATCTGTATCTGCTTCTCTTCTTCCACTTCAAAATGCTTGAGAATTCTGCTGAATTTGTACTTCACAGTAACTGCTATTGTTCTCATTTAATTTTTATCCCTTTGCATAGTCGTTCCCTCAAGTCAGCAGGGATCAATAAATAGGTATATTTTGAATTGCATCATGACAAAGCATCCCAATCACATACAAGAAATAACAGCACAACAACTTAAGTGTCTTCTAAAAATCTGATGTTGAAATTCCAACTTAAAAAGTTTAAGCTTTAATCAAACTGCTTAAAACACATAGGCAACACTGCCTTTTTCAATCATTTTACAGCACAGCTCCCAAACAGCTCCTCTTTCCTCTCTCAACGTTTCCCCCAAAAAACAGAGCATCAGGGACTACAAACTTAAGCAAATACAGTCTCCACAGATGACAAAAGTAAACAGATCTCCAAGAAGAAAAAAATCTCCACAACCCTGAGAAAAAAAAATAGAAACTTCATTTCTAAAGAAACTTCAATTATTTTAAAATATTCCAGCTTCACTGACTGAAAATTTTAAAGTTTTAAAAAGTTAAATCCATCACAATAAATAGGTTCATAAGGTTCATGAAATAAAATCAAAAAGAACAGATATAAAAATCTTACCTTGCCTGCATCCAGCCTTTAGGCCAAAGTGGTTTCACTTCTGTTTCCATAAAGGTTTTGAGGTAATCTTCAGCAGACTGACTTCTGTTTGGCTCTAGCTCATAGCATCCTAGCTTGATCTTGACAAGATTACACAACAAAGATCTGCAGAGCAGAATGACACAATGGAACTATTGAAAGAAACCAATTTTTTTCAGAAGCTCAGCAGAACTAGACAGAGATGGAAGCACTGATACTGTACAGCTGCTGTTCATTGGCAAGCAGTTTTTTTTTTTCCATAGAAAGAAAAAACTTCAATTAAAAAAAAATTGACCATCAAACAAGCTGCTACTACAGCTGGTATGATCTGTCACTTTTCTTCTGTTTTCAGCAGACCATATAGCTCATTTCTTTTATCATCATTTTGTAATTAGTTTTACATCTTCCATGTTGTCTCATAACTGAAAAAACGTTCTCAGTTTGCTCACAATGATTGCAATCTCACACAATGTCTGAAAGCATGCAAAATCCATTCTATGCTGAACTATTATTTCAACAGAACACTTTCTGACATGAATATAGTCTTTAAAGATATAAAAGTGGACACAGCTAAGTAACATCAACTCTTCTGAGTCTCATGAAATAAAAGACTAAAACATTCATCTTCAAGCACACATTCCTCCAGGTACGCTGGTTAAACCACAACACCAGGTTAGCTAGAGTTACATTTATATATGTAACGCAGCATGAATAACACACAATGTACCCGTAAAATTGGAATACATTATGTATGCTATTCAAGAAACTTACTTCCCCATTGTCCTAATGTATCATAGGTAAAAGATTAAAATTGAGAAGTTCAACATCCCCTTTTTAATAATATTTATACCTACTCAAAATCAATTTAGAACTTGCAAATACAAAAGAAGAGGGATCTGTCTGCTTTAAAGTCTCTCATTCCTCAAATAATCTAATTTTTCAGTAAAAGCTACTCTGGGAAACAGAAGGGAGAATTTAGCATTTCAGATGAGAGTGTAGTGTTCTGGAGGGACAACATAATTTGTGCTTTAACAGAACAGGATGGGTTTAGATTCATGCATTCTGGATGCTGGCTTTCCCAAGGACTGGGAGGCTTGCCAAACCAGCACACCCAATTTTGGTTCTTTATTCTATTGTGGCCCAAGTTTTCCTGCCAACTCAGTGACAGCTTTTTGTGACATCCCCAGAACAGTATGAAGCAGGTGCAACTCCACTTACACCTCTGTTCTTTGCTTCAAAAAGCCCATGGTTCTATGTCCAGAAAAACCCTCCTGTATTTGGATGAAGTACACGAGCAAGTAGAGAAAAAAAGGGTTGGGTCTGGGATGATCTTGCCTTTCAAGTTGAAGAAAAGCATGTTTACAGTGTAGCATTTTAGCTTACTTATTTTGCCTCCTAACATTCCCCGAAATTTCTAAAAAGATGTACTTCTGATAACATTTATTGAACAATACTGTGTAACAACAATCTCTGCCAAGACTTTTACATGAAATCAGGGAAAAATCTCAGTGGAAAATTTAGCTTCTCACCTCACTGTGTCATCCCAATGAAACTTCTTTCTGGGCCCCACAACCCTCTTTCCAGGTTTCTCATCATCATCTTCCTCTGATCCATTTTTCTCTCGCTCATCTTCTGTTTGCAACCTGCATTTAAAACAATTGTTTTCTTCATAGGTATACAACATATAAAATGTTTCATTGAAGAAGTATTGCTTTAAGCGTTAAGTAAAAAAAAAAAAAAAAAAAGACCAGTCTTTACATTCTACTTATAGACTCTCTGAAAGGGTAAAGTTTATCTGCCCGTCCTCATTGCTTCACAATCCTCAAAGACAAATGAAGAAGACAGGCTGTACGGATGCTGCCAAGGATGTTTAATGTAGTGCTTTCTCCTCAAAAATGCAAAGATGCTGATCAATCTGCTAATGTTTCCCTGAGTCTAAAGCACTTTACTATGAGGGAAACAACTGCAATATAAAAGGACAGAAGTGTTGTGAATCTGAGCCTAAGCTCCTATTTTTCCTTCATTAATCCAGCACGTTGGGTACATCTAGCCTCTGTCTCACAGTTTACAATTTCTCTCGAGATCAACTTCATTCAGTTAATAGAATTTCTTTCTGAAGTCACTGAAACAATACCATATTCTTTGTACAACTCAACTAGAGCTCAATATTTTGCTAAGCTCAGAGAGTGAAGGACACAAAGACATGTTTCCAGGTGAACTCTAAAATGTGAGCACGCAGATCCCAGAAATACCTACTTGGCATTCTTAGCTAGATTACGAGCCTGACAATCCTCTTGATATTTGCATAACTGTTCAGGCATGACATTACTGACAGCTAGTTTCAACTTCTGCAGTGGTTCTCTCAAGCGGTCATCCTGTGAAAAAAAAGAAACACCAAAGTAGTCCTACTAGCTGCAATATAAAAATAACTGTAGATAACTTCTCTGAAATGATTACTCCCTCACTCCCAATAGGCTATACTGTTGCACGGAACAGGATTCAAGCATCACGTAGAAAGTACTGCTGCAGGCGATAGTTAGTACTGGAAATATACATGCACTTGAAATTTCTCATACAATTAATGTAGTCTTGAGACCAGAAACGATGAAAGATAGTCACAAGGAAACAAGCCATGAACATCCCAAAACATTATAATGATCTCATTTAATAGTCCTTCCTAATCAAAATATGGAAGAAAACCTCAGGGAAAAAGCAAAATGATCTGACTGATGAATATTCCGGTATTTTAAAAATAAATATATGATGAATGAAGTCTCCAAACACTCTGTAGTATAAAAATATCTTTGGTAATAATAAAACTCTACATATTCAATTGCCTGTGTATTAGATTATCACTAGATGTAAATTTTTTTCATGTACCTCAAAGACAAGAACTATGATTTTAAAATAAGTCTCCAGATACCAAGAACTCCAAAAATTAAATTGAAAGAACACTACATACTTCCTTACATTTTAAATTCTCTTTCATATCTTGGAACCACACCTTGGTTGGAAAAAGATGACCTTGCAACTCAAATCATCCTATGATTCTACGATGTGACTTTGTGTCATCAGCCCTAACTGTTTTCTGAGAAGAATCAGAATACTATATGCTATTAATTCTTAATGCTTAATATAGAAATAGCTATTGAAACTGATTTCCTACTCAGCAGGTTCTGAGCTCTCTGCACTCACACCCTCAGATCCTCTGCAAGATAAGTCCTGAATCTCATCTGAAGAACTGGGTCAGGACACTTCAGATCACAAAAACCCTTTTTAATTCAAGAGAAACACATACTTTTTAAGAGGAAGAAAGCTGCAAATGAAGCAAAGTCCTTGTAAGACTTAGAAGCAGCATACATGCACAAATAACACAGGCTGGTCATCTATAATCCATATATCCTTTTTTGTTTTTTTTTTTCCTGGCACAAAAATAAATGCAATAGTAATTTTCAGCCTGTCATAACCATGGTAATTATGGCTCTCTATTTCTCTTCATTTTTATCTACTCTGTAGAACTACCCAGCTTTTAACACCAAAGCACTTCATTCTCAAAAGAAGTCTAAAAAACTTTAAACATTATGCTGATCTAGCAATTTTGCTTTACTTGAGACAATTGCTGCTGCTCTACTCTTCTGCATTCTATCCTTACTATCACATACTGAGTCATACTGGAGCTACTCTCCCCCCCATTACCTGGACATTGAGGTGTAACTTCTTCAGACGCTTTATCAGTGTGTCCTTATTGCATGGCACAAAAGCCTCAAGATGAGAGTACACTCCATTGCGGATGGCAGGATTTATCTCCTGTAACTGTAGCTCAATACTGACAAACAAACAAGAGACAGCCAACCAGTGAGGCACTCCAAGATGAAGATGACAACTGAACAAAAACCTAAGGAAGCTTCGTATGCATAACATTTTAGCTATGCATACTTAGAATAGCAGCCTGGGACTTATTTTCAGATCTGTTTTACTAATTTTTTAAATAAAAGAAGTTGTAATGGTAATAAACCATTAAAAAAAAAAAAAAAAAGACTTTCAGATGCAAACCTTCCCAGCAACGTTGAACGCTGCTATCCAAATTTTATTTACTCCTGCTGTTTCACATCAATATTGGTAATATTTTGGCTGCTGGTCTCATAGAGATTACTTTTTATTTCTTAATATCACTAAACACATAGAACTCTATATGTTAAATGCTTAGCTGAGGGATTACGGAATAAGAAGAATCAGCATTTTTCCTCATGAAAGCTAAAGGTGTTTTGATTTATGAAGATGTGAGACAGCAAGAAAAAAAATGGCAAATTTGTTGAATTTTACACATGAAGTCAAGGACACAGGGCACTACAAAACACTTCACAGAGGAGAAAGACAAACAGATAGTCATGACAGGAATTGTATTCATATATAGATTTTTTACCTAATTACTAGCTTAGACTGATCTACCCTCATTGACTTTGGAGCTTGTTTCAACAAAGCCCTTAATAATACTTCCTCTTCTGTACTTTTCCTTTCACCCCATTTCCAAAAAGGAAAGGTTGTACAGATAAGCACTTACTCCAGCAGAATATTATTCATGTCTTGTGTGAAAAACTTCTTCCTGCCTTCTTCATCAAACATCTTGGCAGCCTGAAAATACAGCAAAAAAGAGAATATTCAGAAGTTCACAGGGGTCATTTTAATCCCAACATTTGCAGCATTACTTTTACAGCTATATCATACTCTTACTTTTCAGTGTACAGCATTGCTTGGAAAAAAAAATACACTATACTTAACTATTTAGAAAAGGTGAAGATTACTATCATATTCAAATAACAACTCTTCGTTCCGCTGCTCAAAATCACTATTTAGAATCTGCCTGGATGTTAACATACTAGTTTTTCAATAACCTTAAAAACATGCAAGGAGTTCTGTTTTACTATCTCAGTAGTTCTGATGGCTTTACAAAGAGGAGCATTGCTTGATGGTCTTGTCTGTATGACTAGTCAACACATCACCATCCACAAAGTATAAAAGACTAAGTTTCATTCTCTGTTATGTACCTTGTCTAGTTACAGTTTTCTAGCCTTTCTTGGATCCATCTCAACCCTTCAGAGTAATTTCTACAATGGAACTGTGTATGCCAGAGGAATGTTTCATCCCCCTTTTCCTTGTGCTGTTGAGCATTGTCTCCAACTTTAGAAGTGGGGCATGAAATCTGGAAAATCTTCTCCACTAACTCTTTTGTATTTTTGTCTGGGAAGGAATTAAGAAAGCAAGATAACTTGTGCATTTTCTTTTATAAGAAGCTTTCTCCTAGTCTCTCAGGAATGTCTGTGTAGAATTCCTTTATCTCTTGTTTCTTTCACCTAGATTCTTATCGTCCACAAACTGTGGCAGCTTCTATGAAAAAGCCAAGTCAACTCCTGCACTGTTTGATAACAACAACAACAAAATCAGTACAGTCTCTCTCTCCCACCACTCTGGAGATCTATGCAAGTCAAGAGGAAAAAAAAAATAGAAATCTTACGCTTACTACCTTGACACATTCTAGCAATGGGACCTGACAGTGAATATCTGAAGAGGCTGAAAAAGTAAACACTTACTGAAATACATGCAAGTGTGTTATCATCATACTGCGTGACAAACACTGTAGGCAGTCAACATGCTATGTGGCTAAACAGACAAATTAAAAAGGCTCTCTCTAATTTGTCTTTAAAAAATTTTAGTTAGCAACTTCTGACAACATAGATCAATGCTACAAACAAATACCAGTGTTAGCTTGACAGAAGTCCTTCATTACTATTAAATACTTACTGCTTTTCCTCTGTAACTGAACCACATATGTGGGAAAGCAATATTTTCTGAGATTGTATACTCTATACTGCATAGTAAAATAGGAGTCTCCTACTCCATCAGAAACTGTAGACAACTGTCTTGAATCGTTTCCCATTTCAGTCGTGAACATATACTGTGCATTTCCTAGTTCCTGTAAAGACTGCACTCTACTCACTACCTTCTACTGTAAAGTCATCTGCTGAGAGGATGGCACTATCTGTTCTAAGATTACTGAAGCAGGTGCTCTGCTAAAAAATAAGAAAAGGAATAGATGTTTACAAGTGATAACATACCAACAAGACAAGTTTGAAAGTCTTAGATCCAGTATCTTTAAGAACAATTAACACAAGGGTTATTACCTTTTAGTTTATATAAAGTGGAAGGAAAGACGTTTTGACTTTCCAGTCCCAGGGAGATCTTAAAGCCAATTTCATCATTATGTTATCATACTTAATAGTGCTTCTGGTCTTTGAAGAGGATGAAATCGGCAGATTCAAGAAACACCATTGGGATTTTTTGTTCCACAGATGGACTATCTTGTCAGTTACCATAACAATAGAAAAAAGGCATTTTATTACCTCCCTGCTTTGTGTGCAATATTGTCCTCTGCCAAGTAATTACAGTAATTCAGAATTACACTATTAGGGAATTAGATGACATTAATTTATACAAGGAGATCAGGAACCTCTCATTGTATACAGTCAGTGGCTTTCTAATTTTTTTTAAATCCCTTATATCATAATTCAATCATGGAACATAGCTTACCTTTCTCTGCGTTAAAGAGCACTAAAGCTGTGAATCTAATAAATGTCCAGAAAAAAAAAATGTATAGGAACTTTTTTTTTTTAACTCCTTTGTCACTGATATCATGTCAGTTGATGGCAATTAGTAGAAGGTAAGGAAGTTGCAGTCTAAGTCAATAAACAGTCTACTTCTTCCCCAAGTCTGCATGCAGAACTGCTCTGCTCAGCCAGCACCAAAATTCCGGAAAACATGATCACAAATAGAAGACTGCAGAATTAACTTTAATTCAGTGACTCTTGGAAAACCTTTCTTCCAACTGGGTGGGGCTTTTTAGGGAAACAGCATGAATTAGGGGCAGGCAGCGAACACTGCCTTGAAGTTGGCCTAATCCAGTTCTACTGCTGTTTTGCTAAAAACTTACTGTAAAATTAACCAGAAATTCTGAAGGCACACAATCATCTCACTCCCTTTAGTGATAATTAAACCCCTGTCTGTATGTAGCTACGGACCTTTTAAATCAATTAAGAAGACTCTAAAATGTTTACACGTAGCTAAGATTGAGTAATGATAACTCTCATGTTTAAGTAATAGCAAAGCAAGCTCCACTGCTAACTGAAACTGCAGTTTTTTCCATAGTTAAACTACTACTCTTACTCTTGAGTAAGGAAAAGCTGACTTTATTCTGAGTAAGGAAAAGCTGCACAAGTAAGATCAGAACCTGGACAATCAAAAAATAATTTTCTTCTCCACATTCACAAAACATCCACAACTGAAACTTGGAGTATATAATACCTTAACAGCTCTGAGCCCTTTCAATACACTGTGGGGATGTTTTTAAGCTGGGAACTCATTTTTTGAGACTCCATTGCAATCTTCCGGAAGAAACCATTCAATTCCCACCCTTCCACCCCCACATTTTAAACTGGCAAGTTCATGTTATTTGTGTTACAAAGGCACAAATTCAGACTCACATTAGATCATAAACTGCAATATTATTTCAGGCTTCCTGTTTTAAACTATGTGAGGAAGCATAAATTCATAAATATTAATAATTTAAGTAACTATTTAAAGTCAAAATTAACAGTGATATTCCCATTAAGCAATTAAACATTAGTTTGTTGAACACATTAAGGTTTAGTAGAAAACCTTCTCTCCACTGAGAAACAAACACCATCTCAACTACTGATCTGCATCATCTCAATGACCATTTTTATCTGAGTATGAATACAACCACTGACATTAATCCTATATTTTTAACATTTCAAGCAGCAATGCAAGGATGACAACTCAGATCCTCTCAGACTCTTCACTGCAAGTCGTCACTACTGAGTTCATACTTACTGTTCGAAGATCTCCAATGCGCTTTTCAAGAAGCATAGGCAGACCTTCTGGGAGGGCAGGCACCTGCTTGGGTGTCATGACCTGAGAGGTGTAGGTTGCATGAGTGACATTTCCATTTTCTCCTGACAGCTCAGATACCGGGCTGCCATCAGAAGTGCCATCAAGCAACTTGTCAAAGTCAATGTCTCCCAGCATCTCCAGGGCACTTTCAGTTTCTTGCAGGAGATCACGTTCATTTGTGCTACCAAAAATGGAGAGGACAGGATCGCTGATCCTAAGATTCAAGTCAGAGATATCATTTCCTGCACTGAGAGAAGAAGAAGGAATTTTACAAGGGGTAGAGGTTGCAAGAGTCACTGGAGGTTTTGGACTGGATTCCTTCTTCCTCATGGCTTCCTTCTCCTTTTGAAATTTACGGATCATGGCAGCCAGAGAGAGCGAGTCTTTATAAAATTTCTTTTTCTTCTTTTCAGACTTGTGTGAATTTAAGGCCATTACTCTGTAGAAAAAAGAAATAAATCATTAGAATGTCATGTGACTTCAGTTACTAAAGGCGACTAAGGCCTTGAAAAATCTGGGAATTTAGTACTACACAAAAAATTAACAGAGGGAAGCAAATGCTTACATCTTCAGACTCTTCTACCAACTATCTCAAACCCCTGCTTATCATATGATTCCATGATCTTCAACTGAAGGTAGTCTTTTTTTAAGCTATGTTATGTATACTTCAAGAAAAAGTTCACTTACTCTACATTTCTCAACTTGGAGATAAGTTAGACTTACGGTTAGATAGATGCTGCTAAACAACAAACTTGTCTGTCAGACTCCAGAACAATAGCAGGTTACTTAAAGTTCAGGCACACCTTTTATGTTTAAAAAATTCACCGCACTAACTATTTTTATTTGGAGGCTCAACATCTACATGCCACACAAACTGAGTGTTTACACCCTAGTTCTTGTCCCTGATGAAAAAAACAAAAACAATTAGCAGGTTTTCAATGCCAACTGAATATCTGTAACAAGACAATGTTCACTCAAGGTCAGTTTTCCAGAAACCAGTTAAAAACCCTACCATCTTAAAAGGCTATCATCCTTCCATGCTAGCCTCAAAACAGAGGGAAGTATACAAAAATTAGTGAGAAATATGTAGAATAATTGAGCTATGTATACAGTTTCCAGAACAGAAATCTAGGGATAGGAAGTTATTTTTCATTACAAGGTGGAAAAGAAAGATGTAATTCTTACTGTTAGAAAACTCTGGGTAGAATTGATAATACTGTTCACAGACTCAAAATTTCTTTATTTTCCATAACTGATCTTTCCTTGAATTTTCCCTCATTCTCATCCCCCATATTTTGAAAGTTATTCTGTAGGATGTTTACGTCAAACAAGAAACATCCCAGATCAAAATCCATAAGCTATCGTATGAACTAACTAACAACAGAAAAATCTAAAGAGCTCTGATAATCTCACTACTGCATTCAATCTCAGAGACAAACTTCATACACAATTCGACACTTTCTTTAAAGAAATAAACGCACCCCAACTGCTTAGGAACTTTCATTTTCCGAGGCTTCTTCTCTTTTTCTGTCCCTTCATCTTTCCGCTTGCGCTTCTTCATTCCACGATCTTCACTTTCTTTTACCTTTGCTATCTACAAAACAAATTATATACAGGACAAAGATTCTTCCATCCAAAAACATTTTTACAGCAAGATAGATCTAATTTTCCTTGCTCTCTCCAATTTTGAGCCAAAGTACCTTGATTTGTGTGAAAGCAAACCGTACAACTGGATTTATAGCAGCAATATCAGTTACTGATAATTCTCCAACACTGCTTTTTTGAGGTATAGGCAGACTGTCACAGAGCCTCTCTGAGTAGCAGCCACCTTGGGAGACCGAATTCTCCATTCTTTTGCTATCACATTGCTAAGTACAACGCAATATGATACTGAACATCTTTTTGGCTAATTCAGATCAATGGTCTCTCCTTCCGACTCTCCCAGCTTACTTTCTGAAGCTAGGTGAGAAAGCAGAATGGTGTGCGGGAGGGGAAGGTGGGGGTGAAAAAGACATTTTCATACTGTGCTATTGTTACGCAGCAACAGTCAAAACACTACTGTTTTATCAGCACAGTGATAAGTTACAAACACAAATCACAGCACCATAAGGGCTGGTATGAAAAAATTTAGGTACAGTACACTTTTTGCAAAACACGCAGCATACATACATCTTCTAATATAGCTGTTTCTATGTTGTGAATTCACTAGGCATTTTCTTTTAACTAGTATTCTGAGTATCAAGAACATTTCAAATCTTATTTTCTGCAGAATTACAAAAGCAATGTCAGAGATATTTTTTCACCATAGGGAATAAAATTCTTATAAAATTAATCAGTTATGTGCCACTTTAGATGGATGGACACAAATTGTAAGCCTGCCTAAACAGGTGATTAGTCTTCCAAGTCTGGACAGTCTGTGGACATCCTGACTTATTTCTTAAGTGCTTATGCAATAGTCACAAAACAGAGACTGCAGTAAAGCAATACTGTGTATGATTCTGCTTTCAATCTCTTCATGTGAGGCATTTAAGCATATCAAATCTTTTTCAATGTCCATCTATTTCAGTGCACACTGCACAAAAAACAATTAAATCACTCACTTTAGGTGGCCTATGCTTTTTGTCTTCCGCGAAGTCATCATCCTCTGAGTCAGACGCCTGGCGGAACTGCAGTGTACCAGTGTTGATATAAAACCCTCCATATTTGGTTGTCAGGGATGCAGGAACCAATTCATCATACTGGACAAGAAAAAAGAAAGTTTTTATCACCATCACTTAATACAATGTATATGCAGTTACTTACCATTCCCTATACATGAACAACTGTACAGAATTACACAGGCACTGCCTGCTGGCATAAATCAGGATAGTAATACTACTAAAAAACTTACTGGACAGGTAACAGAATACTAATATCACAGAATCACCTTTGTACTTTCAATTTAATATCTTGTTCTTGGAAGAAAAGATTACAACATTAAAAAAGAAACATCTGCCTTCTGAAGGAAGTTAGAGGGGAACAGAGGCCTTTTCTCCCTTAAGGGAGAACATTTCCAGTTTTCTATCTCTGATGGCATGCTACCTTATGCTAGAAGCTAAATCTCATGATACATAAGCTACAAGGACAATAACATACCACCTTGCAACAAACAATTTCATCGTTTACAAGTTGTTTTTGTCCTTGCAATACATAAGCACATCATGAACTAATTGTTTTTGTCTAAAACAGCCTTACATGCATACCAGCAACATCATCAATTTAAAACATATTTCATAAAAATATTGTCTCTACTGATTTCACATTGTAAGCTTCACATTTTCACTGAGTATCCTCCAATTTTATCAGAGAAGGCATAGTTCAAACTAACAACATTTTCTAATAATGCTTTCTGTTACTCATGCATTTATAACTGGTCCTTTAGCTATCTGTAAGTGATAACTACAAAGTTATTTCCAGAGCTCATTTCTTGCGTGTTTTCAAAAAAGATAACAATCTGAAGCACCACCACTCTGCAGAGGAAGAAGTCTAAACTATTTCAGAATTTTGCAAAACTGAGTTCTGTCATACCTGAAACAATAGACACACTTGCATTTGCAAAACAAGCATAAAGAACTTTCTGGATTATACTCTTTGTTTCATGGAAACAGCCACAGCCATGCTTATCTTCTTCCTGATTAGCTTTCATTAATACAGGACTCTGCAGTGCACTAAGCATGCTCAAACTGTTCTAACAAACTTTCAATATTAACAACTCTACTCACAGGACCTGCCCCCCCAAAACAAACAAACAAACAAAACAAAAAAAACCAACAACCTTTTCTTACTGTTCATTTGCTAAAACTGCTACGACATGTCCCCCAAAGTATTTTCAAAAATGTGTTAATTCCTATGAAATATCTTGTTACAACAAATACTGGAAAAAATCTAAGGTGGTAAGCTTAATCAACAACAAATAGAAGCAATAGCTTGTTTAGAGGCATGAAACCAAAATGCTTACTAAGCATTAGGAAGTACCAAAAAGATACAATAACATTTCAATGACTGAGAATTGGTTTCTTCCCTTCCGAAGGGAAGGGTGTGAGATTTTGACACATCTTAGAGGTTTGTACTCCGGTAGAGGAAAAAGCCTACTCTGAGTTACAGCTGCAAGCAATGAATGTTTACTAGCATGACCAAATGATTAAGAACTAAATAGGACACTAAAGAGGGAAACAACATGTTTACTACTTTGAATAGTGAGCCAGCAGGCCGTTCACTGAACATCTGCTAAGAGACAATACATGCCAGAACTCAACAGGTTGAAAAAATTACTAGGGCAAGTACACACACTTTTAACAGCCACATGGCTAACTGGAGATCTGAGATCACTCACAGGAACAGAATACACATAGGGCAATGCAGACTCAGTTACCAGGTTAGTCCATTCTTCCTGCACAGATGCAACACATACTGAAGATACAACTAGAGATACCGTTTAAAAACCACAAAGTTTGCACCACCAAAAGCATGAAGACAGATGATATCCGTAAGAGGAAAACAGTTAACAAGCACTTAGATCAGTAAGTTGCATGGAACAGCCTGAACTTGAAATATAGGTGGATTGGATCTGAGTAAGTGGTTATAAATTTCAATGAGTCACTGCCTTTATCTTCTTGGAATGGAAGGCTTAACATGCACTACAGGAACACAAAATAAATAAAGAAATAAAGCAGCGACGGGACCTATGAAATACCCTGAGACCATATGAAAAACTAGTGCAAGAAAGCAAGAGACTGCTTTCAATTTGTCTATTTAATAAGGTGATTTAGTTATGGACTCGTTCATCTTAAAAGATCAGAACACACACACAAAGTGAACTGAAGAGTGGAGGCTGGGTAAAATCTTCAGAGAAGTCTGATGTTTTTCCACAAGCCCTCAGACCCAACTTCATTAAGTACAAGGAGATGAAAGGGAAAGAAAATAAATGATTATCCGCAGTAGTTAACAGACAGAGCAGGCATTTCCCTTTTGAGCCAAGAGGGTGTGAACTGAATTTGTTGAGGTTAGGGCCCATACGGGATCAAAACAGAAGCATAGAGTAGTTGCCAAGTTAGGAGGAAAAAGTACACAGTTAAAGCTGAGACTATTATTATAAAAAGTAAAGAACAAGTAAAGGGAAACACAGAGAAGACTTGGCTGCAGAGCAGTAAAGGAAGCCCTAGAGAACATAAAGTGACAATTAAAGATAGTCCACAAGTGAGAAAACCACAAACTGCAGCAGATGATTAGTTAATGATCAACATGATACACTGACTGAATCCATGAAAACAAGCTGACCAGAAAGACACATTTCATTCAATATAGAGATTAACAGACTCTCATACAGTCAGCAGCAAACAATGTCAGCAAGATGGGGAAGTGCAGCTGATCAGTTAAGGTTTCAGCAGCTTCCTCCAAGGACTATGAATTTAGTCTGACTCCCAAAAACCTTTTCAACACTCAGTCCTCCCTAACCGTTGACAGAATTTCCCTTTTCCCCACATCAAAATTTGATTTGTCCTCAGCCTACTTTAAAAGATAAATCTGAGTTCTACAAACTACAGTGTAACTAGCGTCTCACATCCTGTGATGTAACCTCACTGCTGACCAGTGCTCTAATTCAACATTAAATTTCATAAGATTGAGATATTGGCAACAGCTTGGTTTAGCTTAATACTGAAATTTCTCTAGGATATTAAAAAGACATACAACTCTTGTAACTTCTGAATCTTCTGATGAAATCTTTTCAAGATTTTTGCTTTGCAATAGCCTTTCCCGTGTATGAAAACAGAGCTCTTGTCTAATTCCAACATTCAAGTAAATTGGTTAAACTCCTTTACAATGCTCTCATCTTCCTTACACAAAGGCTGAGAATTAGAATTGTCACATATACAAACAGATGGACAGATGGAATTCCATTGGTTCCTGTAAACAGAGGTTTGTCTCACATTAGACTATGGAGAGACTATACAAAGACTGAGACTGTCTTAAAAGTAAATCAATATGTAAGTTTTGAACTCCTATTTTATTTTTGACTACTGTCCTTGACAATAGTTGAATAACTACAGTGTTATTGTTCTAATTTAGCTTCCACATGAGAGGTAATCTAAATGTTGTTTTTAAAATAAATTAACCAGTTTAAGGGAGTTAACCTGTTTCTTCTTCATTCTTACACTAAGAACTGCAAAATTATATGGATTACAACCAATTCAGTTCTAAAATCCAAACCCACACTACACATCTTTTCCACCTCTGTGTTCAGATATTCTGGTTGCAATTCTGCTTGTTCAGTTCTTTGCCAGAAAACAAACTATACTGTAGAAGCACACACACTGAAAGTCTTTTCAATACTTCTGCATTAACTCCTAGAAATGAGATTTGCTGTAAATACCTACAAGTGTTTAAAAACACATAACCCAATACTATTTGCTGTGAAACTAGCTTTATTTGGACAATTAGACAAAAATGGTAGAGACCATTTTTGTTCCTTGTTCAGTGCATTTCTGAGATGGCTCTAGCCAGGTGCAGTGGGAAGCAGGAAGATTATTCAGTGAGCCCATGATCAACAGCAAAGTCAAGCTACTCAAGTCAGGTTGAATCTGCTTGCTTCAGCCAAATGAAGAGTATCAATACAGTTACCTAAATCAAGATTCTTCACACAAATACTTCTTTAAAAACTTTCAATTCTTAAAGATATGAAGAACTGAAATACTCTTTGGCTCCGACATCCTTTAAGGATGCTTTTAGACAAAGAGTGATCTTTTCGGAAAACAGCAATAATAAAAATCAAAGAACGGCTTTGGTTGAAAGGGACTTTAAAGATGATCTAGTCCCTGCTCCCCTGTTGTTATCTCAAATAAGGTTAAGAATAAACAATCTACTGCTTCTTTTAACCCAAGATTACATAGAAAACTAAGCAGTAAGCCTTCTAATGCTAAAGGATCCACTTTCAAAGTGTACAGGTAAGTTTTGCGGTGCCTTTCATTTAAGTAGGTTGCTCTGAAAGTAATGCCTCCTACTTATTTCCATGGAAACAGTACTACTTGACAGAGAAAATTCTCAACTACAAAACAGTATTTTTCAGAGGCACCACCATTTCACTGGTGACGACCAAAAGCCTGCATGCCTTGCTTACAAAAATAAGCACAGCCATCTGAAACATGGCTTGTCTTTTACTTCGCTGTCGCCACAGCTGAAATGTACCACCCACTATCCTGCTGGGATCACTCCCACTGTTTGGTCTACATAAACGTTCAGCAAGCATCAATGAATATAAATTTTCTGCATGCAGGAATTCAATGACACACCTTTGCTTCATTTGCACTTCCATGCCAGACACCATTTTGTCCTACCGCTACCATCTGTCACATGGCAACAAAATGTAACAAAACACTGGCAGGATGTACTACCAACACCCTCTTCCAACAACATGAGCCAACATAATAAAATAGGAGGCATTACTCTCAGAGCAGCATTTGTATTTCAACTTAAGTTATAAAGGGTGTGACTACTCATTTGACTATTGTTATTTGTTCAACTCATTGCTTTTGGAGATTGTGCTCTGATACACACTGTGTAATTAATAGTAACTTGAACTGTATTTTTAATGTAGTTTTTAATCCTTTCAGTTTTCATGTTTCAGAACAACACTATTGAAAAAAAGTTATGCTTTCCTTTTCCATTCATTAAACATGAACTGCAGACACAAGACCTCAGACAAATGTTCTTATCCAAGACCCTGACTTTGACCAGTTAAAAGCCCCTTTACGTTGCAGTAATAACTATGTCCGAGTATTTTTGGAAAACACTTAAATTCCTTGTGCTACTCAAGCGTACTTCTCTACTTGCAAAGATTAGTTGACCCCAGGCTACCCCTCCGGTGGTTCTGACTACTTTGAAAAGTGACTTTGTACTTTCCAAAAAGATGAAGATTGAGAGGAAAAAAGTGAAAAAATAAATATATGAAGTTATATATTATAGTATCAATATTACCAATATTTATTTCTTGCTACAGAAGTCTTGACACACAACTTTTTAAGCAATGATACTACAAAGCCCAGATATATATGTGCTTTTTTAAGTACTTGAGAAGCTCTTTGAGCTTTCTGTTTCTGAACTGTGCCCCTAAAGTCTTGAAATGAACAGTCATAAAGTATTTGATTTAAACATAAGTCAGAATACGAGATTAAAAAACTACTTATTTATTCCTTCCTAAAAATTTATACTATATTTTTGCAGAAGATGCATTTTATCAAACATCAGATCAGTTCCGTACATTCAACTTAATTCATCTAGCCATAATGAAACTTGCACTGTTAGACTGCTCTGTATTGTACTGGGCTTATACAGGAAGGTTTTGGTATCAGGGAGACTGCAGGGTGGCCTCTGTGAGAGGCCCCAAGGTAGATAAGAGCCAGCTCCACGCAGCTCCAAGAGGGACCAGCTGCTGGCCAGAGTTGAGCCACTGAACAACACCTGGTAGTGCCTGCAACACAATACTTAAAGGGCCAAAGTTGCTTCTCTCCTGCTTTTAGTTCTTGCTATTCTAGACTGCTATTAGTTGGCAATAAATCCTCCTCACCTTGAGCCTGCTTTGTCTGCGACAACTCGTAACAAATCTCCCTGCTCTTACCAAAACAAGATTTGCCAAGGAGAGAGAGTGAGAGCAGCTGTACAATACTTGGCTACCTACCAGCATTAAACCAGCATAGTATATAGTTTAAACACAACTGTTCCACATGTGGAACAGTATCTGCTTTATTTGTTTGGTACTCTATTTTACACCCTTATTTATCTTGGATGGAGAAGAGGCACAAAAGCAAAGAAAAACTTAGTAACTGAGATTTGCCCCTGAATTCATTAGAATGCACATGACATATCAGCTGCCAGCCAACAGATCTACCCTGAAGACACCTGGGAAGCATACAAAATCTTTTATTAAAGGTGACACCATGCACTGGTCCCCAGCCACTGGGCAAAGTGACAATGAACAAGGAAGACAGGCCAGTTATAACAAATCTATACCCAAAGAAATAGCTAGTAAGCAAATATCTTAAAAATAAAAAAAAAAACGCAAAATTTCAAAGCACACTCATATATTTAGAGAAGATGAGGCTGAAGAGGCTTAAGGGCAGCTTTTTCCACATGAAAAATACAGCAAAATGTTGAGTTGATCTTAAAGTATGTTTAATAATGGGTCCAAGGCAACATTTTTCCTGTACAATTTTTCCTATAGCATTAGCAGGTTAATAGTTAAGGACTTGAGTGTCCTGAGGTGCTGACCATCAATCAACACCTTCATTGCACTTGGCATTTATGTTCTGTTTCAATTCCTGTCAGTTGGGTTATGGGTCATCACTGTTTCAAGACAACTTAAACTGCTTACAGATTTCTAGGTAGACAGTTCTCCCCTCTGTCTTCATCTGCCTAACACAGGAAGGTGCCAGGTGGTCTTTGTTTTTGGACATGTGGGTCTAAGTAGAAGGTAATAGTAAACTTGTTCACTAAACACCATTTCTTTCTTCAGATCCCCATTCTACATGGGGCAGCAGAAAATTCAGAGCACCTAATGGAACTTCCATGCATATAAAGCTTATGTTCTCAGGAAGGCATGCAACTGACCAAATGTTCCATCAGAAAAACAAGACCAGCCAAAACAGGCTCACGTGCAAGTGCATGCAGGAAGAACAGAGGGAAAGCAAAACCATACAGGAACGCCATTCTACAGATAACGTATTCTGGTAATTTACACTACAATACTCATTTTAGACGCTGAAGCAGTGGAAAAACTCAGGAGGAACACCTTTCCTTGCAGGTTATAAATACTGCACTACAACTGCAGAAGTAATCCGTTAAAGGTTAGAACAAGCTGCTACAGAACAGCTAGTAATAACTGAAAGACTGCCTCAATGTAAATTTTATCTAGAATGAAAACTTCAGCATCCACTTCCTACAGTCAAAATGCTCAACCCAGAAATATCTCTGGAAGCACAGATTTCCCTCTTGTCTCTGCTGTAATCAGAAGAGAAAGCCGATTTTTCAAAATGGGCTTTAGAAGCTAACAAAATTATCCAAGGAGGAGGACAGCAACAGTGGAGAAAAAAAAAAAAAAAAAACACAAAAACACAGCAGGTATACTATAAAAATCCAAAGCATACGACACTCTGTAACTTTGTTCTTATTCCATAAGAGGAGATGAATCCAAAGCAAGTAGTGTTGTAAGAATTACTGTCCCTTAGGGTAGCACTTACCCAAGTATATTTCTCCAGTATTTTCCTTTGGCTGGCTTCATGGTTTAGTTAACTAAACTGCTCTTCAGGAGCCCTCACCTTTCTGTGCTCAGCAGTCACAAAGACTTTTATATTCTTAATGATGTCATACTGCAGAAGTCTTACCTACTCAGTAGACAAGCACTGATTCTTTCCAGAGTGAAGAACAAAGCAGATTTGTAGCATCAGTAGGAATCTCAAAGCAATTTTCTTTTTTGCTGAAGATGGGGTGGTGGCAATCTAGCCAAACAACTCCAAGCCCACCCTACTCTATCAGGGCAAGTACCAGTGACCTTAAAGAAATGCAACTGGAAAAACCTCCTTGCTTAGGGAAGTCCACTTTTATCTGCGCATTCCAAGAATCTTCCTCTAGAAACACATGCCCTGTCACTGTCTGTACACCAACACTACTGAAGTCTGTTACTTGAGAATCATGTCATTATCAGTCCCTGAACTTGACCTTGTTTCCTCCCCTCCCAAGGAGGAAACTGATGATCAGATTGATTCCTGGAGAAACCAAGTACAGTTACACATGCCATCTGTTATATGTGTATCTTTGCTGCATGTACAAAACTGCTTAATTTGCAAATAGATCCAAAGGAAGCAGAATTCATTAACTCGGAGTGCCTGCTAAAAACACTGGTTTGATTGCTTCAATAGCACGTGATAGCATTATCTCAACATTTGTTTTTAGAAGGAAAACCTCTCTAAAGGTGCAGAATAAATCTGTTTTATTACCAAAGAGTTCATCATTTCTTTCACTCCTGCGACAAAAACTAACATTCTAAGCTTATCTTGCCTGGGATAAGGAAGGAGAAAAAAGGACTCAAATCCTGGAACAATTTAAACATCTGTACCCTAGACATTATAGCTCTTTATGTTTAAGAAAGCATGCATTCCAAAAGGAAATTAGTCTAGGCTGGACCTCACTCTCCTTTCTCAGTGATTTAATGACTGTCCACCGAAGATGAGCAAACACAACATTTAGGCTTCCCTTCCAAACATTTTCCATTTGCATCCGACAGAGAATGAATGAGAGGTTCTGTTGAACTAAGATTCTACACTACAGTGCCCTTAAGCCCAGCAATAGGGACTTAAGACTGCAGCTGGTGTACAGAGATGGCATTCCACTAGTCTGAACTCGTAATGCAGACAAGGCATAATGATTTGTTCATGAGAGCAGCCTTATGAGAATACACCATTCTCTCCAGTAACTTGGCACATGATGTAATCCTCCAGTGCTTGGTGAACTGCCTTTTCAATGTTCTTGCAAGAAATATCTGAAACAAATGCTTCTGCAAATCTATTGATATGCTACTGGCAAGAAGAACAGCACTTGAAGGAGGCACAGTATGAAGAACACTCAATGAGTGTTCAAATCTCAAGAACTCACAGTCAGCTTTGACAGGGATCTGTACTACAAGTATTCAATGCATAAATAAGATCTGTGATAGGTTGAAGTAAATCTAGGGGGAAAAAAAAAAAAAAATCAACATACAACTTGGGCATTATTATCACAAGATCTCAGAAGTGAGGGTGATTGTCTTCAGCAACAGTGAGAACCCAAGTAAGTCTACAGACTAAACTGCTTTCTCAGCAGGAATGAAACAACTGTTCTTACTGAGCTGAAGATGAGAATTTGACCTTTGCAAAGGACACTACCTTAGTATGCCCAGCATGGCCTCAGCTGCACAGTCAGAAGCTAAGGGATATAAGGCAGTTTAAAGTGTTAGTTGACACTGTCAGTATTAATCTAGGCCAAGAAAAAAAGATGACAAATTAACAGAGGTTATGGCAAGCATCTACAGCAAACTTGCTTTTCCCACAACTTGCTCATGCAGACTGCCTTCACCAAAACAATCCACAGAGATGAGCTCAGGCTGCTACCCGATGTGGTAAATGGCTGGACTTCTCTTGCTCAAGAAGGTACCAGTTCTTCAGCATACCTGATGTGTGCCCACACTGTTCTCACCAGTATTCACTGCAACCGCCATATACTAGAAACCTCGCAGCTCCGCATTCACAGAGTTCTCAAGAAGTTTTTATAACTTCCAGGACTCTCATCATATCACATTAGCTCAGCATAACAAATGCCAAACAACGCATTTCACTTCAATGCTTTTTTTCTTCCCCCCTTACAATTCCTTTTCTCTCATCCTTCCAACTGAAACTTTCAGTTCTCTCATCTTTATCTAGCCTGCTTTGCCCTTTGCCACTCAGCAGAGGAGACTGAAGGCAGGCTGGCTAACACATCAGGTGGTGCTTTTTAGTGGTTCTGTACTGTTTAGTCAAGTAAAAATGAAGAATGAACATCTACTCCTCTCTGGCATCCAATAAAGGAGAACTACAGGAGGTTTCCAAGGCTTTTATCATCTACTCTTTCTCCCAAGCTTTTTCCTTCATGAATTCCTATATAACATTTAAGATATCTTCTAAGCTCTCCAAATAGCCAGACATATTTCCTGCATCGAAATAATGCATTTTTTTCTTACCTCATCTGAAACGGTTTCTGAAAAATACTCATAAAATAAGCTGTAGAAGCTTGTTTTTATCTCAAACCTGTTTTATCTGAAGTTTTCCACACACATTCAGTGTCCTTATGGGTTCTGGAGAAAAGACCAGTATTCTGAATTTATACTGGAAACCTACCACCAGTAAGCAATTCATAATCCAGATGGCTAGTACAAGAAACTAAACAGAGCCCACTGTAATTTCAGACCACTGTAAATAAAATTGCTATCTAGAACTGGAACATGTGATAAAGTAACAGCTTTCTTAGCTCTTACAGTGCAAAATGATCTCAGACTACAAACAACCATTTACTGGATGCCACGGTAACTTGTCCTTTGGATTCACACAAGTTACACCTGAGCGCAAAGTATGTGACCCGACCATTCTGTTCTTTTTATCAACAAACAAGCATCACCTTATTTCTTGTTGCTGCATTAATAAGGCTTACTTACTGCTTCAGAATTATCAATGAAAGGGTCTGTTTCATCATAGCCATAACCTATATCAATTAGATCCTGCAGGCGATCCTTCCGATGTTTGTGGGGCTTTCCACTCTGGAAAAGAAAATAAAGTTATTACTAGCTGGAAAGAGAGTTAAAGTACTAAAGTCTGTAAAACATAGAACACTAGACTGATGGTCATTCAGGGAACTAGCAGTTTTGCTTTGATGTGTCTCTGAAGATCATCTAGGTAAATAAAAACCAGAAAGCCTAACTTCCACATAGGAACGAGTTCTTGCAAAGATGCTGTATAAATGTCTTATCAGGATCATTTCTGAAAGTTATTCATTAGCCATCTGGTTTCTGGGTGACTGAAATATTCCTGGCATTTTCTGTCGAGACGTGTTTCATTGCCCTATGTTTTTAGAACTTCTGCTAGTGATGGAACAACTGAGATAATTTCAGTAGTGTTGAGTTTTTCAGAATGCTGCAGGGTCATTACAAAGGAGAACACAAACAGCCTAGCATTCGCTAACACGTTCTCCCATATAGGATGGATTACCTTTCTACAGGAGAGTGAAACCTAAGCCAAAAGAGAAAAATATTGATTCAGTGCTTGCAGATACGGAATGCCTGAATTTTCAAGTTACAGCATTCATTTAACATAACCGAAGAAAAACACAATAAGATGAAAAACCTTGAAATACAAGAGCTGTGACTGCAATTGATGCAGCCAGACATGAAATGGTTACTTAAAGCCAGAAACTACACTGTAGATTGTGCATTCCCTTACTTCCAAGAGAAAGCAACCTTCAGTTTAATCTGTAAATACTCTTCTAATATGAAAGCGTTACTGTTAAGTAAAAAGTCACATCACAATCAAACAAACTTCAGGGTAACTGAACTTAAGGCTACACAAACAAGAAGTGCTTAAGACACAAGGCCTAGTTTTCTGACTCCTGCATACTGTGGAAATTGTCAATATAAAATTATTAAAACTAAGTACGTAAGGACATCATGTTTACTAAAACAGCATCAGGTTCTTCCATGAATAGTTTGTTAACAATAAGCAAAGTATGTACTCTTGGCAAACAAACAGAAATCTCTCAGGTATAATTAAACCAAGAGAAAAGAACACAAAAGCAAGTTCCATTTCTAATTCAGGTTTCTAATCTAACGGCAATCCTAACCTTTTCTATCAGCTCTGTTATCCCCTGCAGTTACTGAAGCAGAGAGTACTCACACAATTATTCAGGAACTAAAAATATTAATTCAATAATTGGGCATAACGAAGTTTAAACAAATACAAATGCAAATAAAATGTTCCTGGAAGACTCTCCAGAAATAAGTAAACCCAATCTCCATATTGGCCACACTAGTAAAAGTTACAAAAACAGGATCAGGAGATACATGAATACACATTCCAGGGCAGAAAATAATTCTGCTCAAAGGAAATGGTTCTTCAAAACTTGAAAAAAGATACCAAGATGTTTAAAGACAGTAAACTACAGCTAGATAAGAAAGAAGGTCCACTCAAATTAATGGCTGGTTTAAGGCCAGTATCCAAAGGGTAGGAATGAATAGTTCACCAAGGAACACGTATTCATCTGTAGAAGCAACAAAGAAGGCTAACAGCTGGGGGGCGGGGTGGAAGAGATAGATGACAGAAATTACTCAGCATAGTAAATACACGAGGCAGCTGAAGGAGCACCGAGACCACTCGGTTGCTTGGCACTTCAATAGTAAATTGAATTCTATGATAATAAAAGGAAGGTAATCCACACAAAGGAAGTATAACCCGAACAACAAATGCAGTGTGCTACCAATTTGTTACACTACTCAGGAAGTGCTGGAGTCATTACATGCAGTTCTGTGACATCTGCCCGACAATCAGGAGTGGTCAAAAAGGGAAAGAATTAGGACTTTAAAAAAAGGAAACGAGAACAAAACCAGAAGTCATGATAATATCACTGATAAATCAGGGCATCCTACTGCTAATGTTCTTTCATTTAAAAAAAGAAATTGGAACAAAGAAAGGGAACAGAGTAAGCCAACAAAGATTTTAAAGGTAAAAAGCTGCTATTGTACAGTATCAGAGTTCAGCTGGAGAATGAAATGACAGACTAGATGATAACATCAGAATCACATCAGGATGGAGAAGAACAGAAAATCGCTCACCATTTCTCACAATATGCGAACTGTGGAGCACCAAATGAACTCTTCAACCAACAGGTTTAAAGAAAATATTCTCATATAGCAATCATCACACAACTCAGTGCCTTGGAATACAATGTTAAACATCAGCAAACTCAGAAGATAGCCTGGCAGATTTACGGCAGAAAACTACATGAATGATGGCTAAACACGCAGTCCTTGGCTTGGGAAGAAATTGAGCCACAGACTGCTAGAAAGGCACGCTCAGGTAACATCAGCACACGCTTGCTCTGTTACACCTTCAAGTATGAGATTATTATGGTGCCAGAGGACTATGTTTCAACTAGCAACTACTGATTTTATCCAATGATCATTACTTTTTAACATGTATATATAACATTACCCAAGATTAGTAACTGAAAATTGCAACTATTTGGAAGAGGTTTCTATGGTAGCATTTTAAAACTTGCAGCAATTGCAATAAAGTTCTAAATAATCAAGTAAACAAACGGTGCATTATCTTTACACACCTGGACTTAAAGTTTACTAAAAGCAGTTATGCCAGAATCAGTGAGATGCATCCAATACCATACAAATTATGAGTACAGAACTTTACGTTAAAAAAGTAAAGAAGGTCTTTAAGGAAGACTGTTTTTCAAGAATCACACTATTGTTCCACAAGTCCTACAACATCAGTGCTGCGTTAAGAAGCTTACCTGACTCAATTTTTAATGGATACAGGAAAGTTATACATAATCAATTTAAGAAAGAAACAGTCCTTTCGGCAAATCCGCCGAAATGAGATACTCATTCTCTTTATCCCTGTGTCATCTACCCTAGTTTAAGCTAAGGAGTGTCTCACCTCAAGATTCAGAAGCTGGCTGGATATTGTCAGAACAGAAACAATTGCACTGGGTCAGTGTACAGACATGCAATTCTTCCTACCACGAAGTGTAAGTACAGACTGATGATTCTTGTATTGGAAGAGAGAAAGGACAGCAACTAACACGAACTATCAATCTCTCATCACCCTCCATCCTTAGTCATCCTACTCTAATAAACTGTTCCTAGAAGATACTTGTCTTCTGAGAATGTTGTGGCCAGGAGGGGCACAAGGTATGGCAGAGAATAAAGAAACACAGGACACGAGAAGTACAAATTGTCAAGACACAAGCACACCTGAATTCATACCCTGGTAAAAAAAATAAATAAATAAATAAAAAGAACCAGTTTGTTACTTGCTGCTTTTCTAATGGTTACAAATACCTATCCGCCTCTTATTTTTGCAACTGAGCACTGAAATTAACTTTCCATATTTTTCAAAACACATTTTGTCCATAAATGTACATGTTTAGCTTTGATGCATGAATAAATGTATACGCATGCATGCTATGCTGCATACTACTAGGCTAGATTGCTTCCACCACCCTCACCCACTCCTACATATACTGCTTTACATGCTCTCCACCGACTTTCATTTCCTACAGTTAAGCTGCTTGTTTTAGAACATTATTAAAATCCTTAACTTGTTTTATGGAAATGAGTTTCTAGAAAGTACAATTGAAATATTTCTCTCTGAAGTTCAAAAAATAATTTATCATTCGAATGAAAACCAAACACTATTATTGGAACTGCCTTCTCAGTACACTGGGTATATTGAGTTTCTGTCAATCCCTTCAGAAGAAGGAAATGATTCTTTTCAGTTTAAGGATTTCTTTTGTGAAGTATCACATCTAACACGTTCTGAAATACTAATTACTTCTACTGAGTATTTAGACCAGATACTCCAAAAAGTCTGCCTTCGTCTGGAAAAAAAAAATTAAAAAAAAAAAAAAAATCAAAGAAGCAACATTTCTATACGCATATTAATAGCAAAAGATACAAAGGACTGTTCTTGTTTCCCTTCTCTATTAGTAATTCAGAATATCAACATGTCGAAGCATGATGATGAGTTCTGATTGCCAGCTCAGAATTAATCACCCAACCCTACCCATATGAATTCTTCAAGACTTGCCTGGGTGTGGTTTTAGACAACATTCTCTGATTTCTACCTTCATTTATTAGTGAAAGCCTCTTTATGTTATCACCTGGAGTTGTTCAAACCATCCATGCTATGCTTTCAGGAGTCAGCAGAGTGTCTTTAGGCAGCTGGCAGCTACAAGATAAACTCATCAAGCAGTGACTTATTAAATAATAGCTTCCTATGGAAGCATTCCAAACTAGTCAGAAATCCATCAAGATTCATCAGTACTCAGCCCTAAGAGAAGAGTTGTTCAGTAGTGCACAACAGTATTTATCACTAATATCGACCTGCATTTATTACTCAGTTGCCCTTACACAGGAAGCTTTTCCAAGAATAGCTTCTCAGGCAATAATACCCTACAGACAAATCTATTTAGCAGACTTGTCTAATAATCTTGTAGCAGCTTCAAGCTACTTAGATGAAATATAAATGAGACGGCCAGCTTCAACATATACAGAAGTTGTTTGACATCAACAACTCTATTGAGCAACAAAACCTGGCATTAACAACTATGTTGTACTGTGAATTATCACAACTAAATGTTTGTATATTTTAACAAAGGTACAGTAACTCACGTATTTTGCCTCAAACTTCTTGGCTAGTGTTTCCACTTCATGCCGCTCACATTGCTCATCATTAAAAGGATCTTCAGAGTGCACAGATTTTTTCTGAAAAAGGCAGAAGTATTCATTCAATTTCAAGAGAAACATAAGATACGTCTAATAAAAACCTACTAAAAGTCAATAAACTACATTCTAAAGACCAAGTAGTGAGAATTTATACTAAGAGGGTCTGAGTGATTACTTTATGCTCTACAAATGAGTTTAACCCATTCAGTTATCAACTACTTGCCTTCTCCTAGTGAAGAGACAAACAGAAAACAAAAGAAAGCTAAAGATTCAGCTTTATGTTTACTCAGGTATTCCAGTGCAACCTCAATCAAAAGCGTAAGCAGAAGAGAACACTAGTTGAACGAGAGGACCAAGGAGAAAGAACTTGAAAAATAACTCACTCTGGTGCCTCTCCTACTGGTGCTGTGCCCTGAGATACCATACACAAGACATACCTAGTACACTAACCAGCAGGAGGGCAACTGGAAGATTACAAAGTGAAGCTGCACCACAGCAAGTAGTTTACTTTGCTGAACTCTCCTTCTGTTACATTTTTGTTTCAATAAATTCAGTGATCACAGCACAAATCCTGCAATACTGCCACTATAGCAGCTAGAATAATATGATTTAATATTCCAGCGGCACAAATAAGCAGGAAGCATACACTTTTGAGTTTCCACTGACAGTAAGTCAATTAATAGTAATCAAGAGCATGAAAAAGTTGTTTTTTTTTCCCCAGAAAAAAAACTATGACTGCATTTGTCAATTTTCAATACAAAATACAGTAAAAGGAATGGGAGTAGTAATAGGGTTCTAACACATGGTAGAACATAGTTAGGACTTTAAGGATAACAACTTTAACTCACATGAAACACTCAGCGAATACACAGTTTTACAACAGATGAAGATGGAATATAAAGCAACACCCTAAGCTCCAAAAAGCAAGATCCTCCCTTCACACTATGAGAAACTGAGTACTTAGAAGAAAAAGAGGGTTATAGCTAACACTGAAACATCTACTAAGTTGCATACACATGCATCCTGCATGCTATACCTTAATATAAAATAATGATTAAGCCAAGCAGTGCTTTTTTTTTCTCCTATTAGCAGGGAAAACCTATTCTGCACAGATCACTTCAAAAGTAAAGCCTCCTATTTACTTCCAGGAAAAATGCAATAGATACAAAGAGCACACAAACACTACTCAATAGAAAAAACTCTCAGCTACAAAACAGTATTTTTCATCATTAGTGATGCATTTTTGTCAGCAATGCCATCCAGAATGTGGCTTGTCTTCACTGCTGAAACACACCACCCACCACCTCACTGTGCTCACATCCACTGTCTGGTCTCCAGTGTTCAATAAGTGCTCATGAATGTCAGTGGGTGCCATTTTCCAGCATGGAGGAATTCAGTGACACACCTTGGCTTCGTGTGCACTTCCATGTCAAACACCATTTTGTCAGGCTGCCCCTCTGCTGCCCTCTGTCACATGGCAACAATGCGTAAGAAGAATGTAGGTAGGGAGGTTCAGGCTCTACTGCCATACTCCCAACGCAGGCCAAGGAACATTCAGCACTGTGATAATGTTCACCTCTTCACCGAGCCATGAGAGGTGTAGCTGGACTACTGCTTTGAACAGTTATTAGCAAACTTCAGTTCAGGTGATGTGTAAGGGCTCAGGCAGTCAAATCTTTTGGACTTCTGCACAATTACGGTCTGCCTGACACAAGCCAACCTGGGCTTCTGGCTCACCCATTTCATGTTGGGTCACACAAAAGCTTTATATAAGTAATTCCTACCAGAAGATGAACGATACCAACGACGCTATCAAAGGATGCTCTCTTTACTGAGGTAAAAAACGAAAAACAAAAAAACAATCAAACCAAAAAACAGAAGAACACCACAAGTTTTTCAGAAACATTTTCACCAGCTCCTCATTCAGGCTGTAAAACTGATTCTAGAACTGGACACACAAAAAAAAAAAAATGGAGCATTTAACCCGTCAAGTAAATTTTGGGTCAAATCAGTGCTTCAAGTTACTCCCATACACTGATGCAATTCCTACACATCTCTCCTTTTCCAGAACAGCAAGCCCTCAGAGGTCCACTCTTAGCTACCCCAGCCCCAAGCAACACTACACGATAAAGACACACTTAAATTATATCATGCTAAACTATAATAGGAATAGCTTTAAGGAAACTGAGTAACTTATCCCTTATTAAGCAGTAAACAGCGGCCTTCAGAAAACCCATAACTAAGCATAACTAAGTTTCCCTAAACTGTTCGTTTTAACTTTTTAACAAAAAATAGTTCTGAAAGCTTGAACTCCATTTAAAACCTACAGCATTACCCACTAACTGCACCAACTCGCAGCAAATCTCAGCATCAGCAGAAAAGTGACAGAGGACAGAAGTTTCTTCCTCAGGTTCTGTTTTAACAAGGCAGTTTTCCCTGCTGCCTTAACTAGTACACATCACTGTAGTTATTCTACTCCACAGAGTCAGTTTTCATGAGTCTTCTATTTCAGGATTCTGAGCAGGTTACAAGATTCATTGGTCTGAGAATGACCAGGGACCAGGTGAGAGACAGACTTGTGTGGAGCAAGTTCTCTTCTTATACTTCCTAGAGCCATGTAGGAAGAGAGATACCTTAGTTTTACTGCTGGACAAAACATGCTTCCCCTCCTTGAACGCTGATTGAGGAAAGATTTTAAGTCCCCTCTATGACATTAGAGAAGTTTCTGCTTTGTAATCAGCAAGAAGTTAAACTGACAAGACAACTACACAATAGATTTTAAACAGTTCAGGATCACTTTTCAAGGATCACATTTTATGACATAGTTTTACATAATCAGTTGTTTGCTCCATAGTCCAGAAAGAGACAGTACTACAATTCATTGATTTTCAATCTGGACTCCATCAGAGATCCCTTATAAAGCAATTCTATATTTCCATCTCTCTTATCCGAGCTGGACCACAACTCTACTACATCAGTGTTTTTTTTCCCCTCTGCTTTCCTCCAAAAGACATGGAATTTGCACCAGAAAACAAAAATACTTTCTTTTCCCCTGACAACACAATTAACACATCACAAACTTACAAAAAAAATAAAATAGTTACTGAAGTGGCAATTGTCAAGGGACAAAGTCAGCCTTTATGCACAAACCCACTCCAAAACACTATCACAACTTCCATCCTCACACAGGAACAGTTCAGAAAGATGGCACTTCACAGAGCACCAGGCTGCTGCAACAATCCAGAGCAGTCATCACTGGTGCTGTCTGCCCACAACAGCTGTAGGATGGAACAGAAGGAGCTTTTAACTTACATCAGAAAGTCACAGAGGGATTGTTAAAATCATTGATTTTTCTGTCTTCTGAGTTTGAACACAACACAATTCTAACCCCCCTCCAGCCCCATACCACGCAAGAAGTGAACAAGCCATGAAGTATTTTACAGGAGCATATAGAAATATTTTGCTCCTTTAACCACTCTTGTGCTTATGCTGGACTTGAAAAGCCAATGAAGTATCAGTACCAATATCTGAAGTTTGCCTTTAGTTTTCACCAAAGCTAACCACTCAGTAGCAGCTGCCCCCACCCTTTCCAAGGAGATAGAAACTTTCTCTAAAATCAAACAGAAATTAAGCCACAACCACACAGCACAACTTTATCAGTATCTGCATCTCACAGAGTGACTGGCTCCAGTGGGACTGCCTCCTAAGTGAGCACTCTGCCCTGCTAATTGCTAGTGCTGCTCACTCCTCAAAGCTGTCCGCAGCAAGAATACTGAGTATTTTCTATTAGGGAGAAAAAGAGGAAAAACTTTTGAGTGAGGGCTCTGATAAGTTAAGGGTGAGGTGTTAGATGCAACGATGTTAACTACCACTCAGTAGTGCACTGCCAGGACTGACTCTCACCCCACTGCTCCCCAAAACCGGTGGCAGAGCCAGGCTAACAACTCTTTCACAGACAACAGCCCAACACGGAACAGCTCCATCCTCTCCCAGAAAAGCCTCCCAGTCCCAGAGGGCACACCACACTGCTACCTATGCAGGAAGAATGAAGACAGACGGGACGCGAGGGGCTCTCCCCGACGAAACGAACCCCTCCCTTCCCCTAACGAGGTATCAGCGCCGGGACAAACACCCCAGCAGGACGGGACGGCCGAGAACGCTACGGCGAAGGCGGAAGGGGGGAGGAGGAGGAGAAAGGAGGGAAGGGGAGGTCCCGTACCCGCGCCTCCCTGCAGAGCAGCAGCTCCGGGTAGCTGAACTCCACGCAGCCCTCCTCGGTGGGGTCCTTCAGCACCACCTCCAGGCGGACCGTCTGGCGGAGCGGGAGCGCCTCCTGCGGCGGCGGCGGCTCCTGCCGGCTGCCCTGGCGAGGCGGCGGCGGCGGCTCGGGCCGGGGGGGCTCTCGCTGCGGCGGCGGCTCGGGCCGGCCGGGCTCGCGGGGCGGCTCCAGGCGGGCGGCGTTCTCCCGGGGTGGCGGCGGCGGTTCCGGCGGCGGCACCTCCCGGCCCGCCGGCGGCGGCGGCTCCGGCTCGCGACCCCCCGGCTCCCGCTCCAGCGCCGGGCTCTCGGCCTCGCGGCGCCTCACGGGTGACAGGCTAATGAACGGCACCCGGCGCGGCTCCGCCATCCTCCGCCGCCCCCCACCCCCCCCGCCCTCTCACCGGCCCCCGCCTCGCGCGAACGGTGACACCGCTCTCCGCGTTCCCTCCCCCCGGCTCCTCCCTCTCCCCTCCCCCCCCTCCTCCGCCGCCCGGTCTGAGCTGCCCCCTACGTTCTCCTCGCCGCCTCCGCCATCTTGGCGCCCCCCCACATAAATAGAAGCAGGCCCCGAGGCCGCGCACGCGCCCCGAGGCCGCCGACGCCGTCGCGCCGCCCCGCGTCGCGGCTGTTATTGCTCAGCTTCCCCCCGACGTCAGCGCGCCCGACGGCGCCCGGCCCCGGTTGCCATGGCGATGTGCACGCTGCCGCCGTCGGAGCCTTAAAGGGGCCGCTCGCACGCGCCGCTCGGCACGGGGCAATGGCGGTCGAAGCGCTGCCGTCCCCACCCCCCCCAGTCTCGCGCCGGACCGTTGGCGCTCAGCGGCCGCCCTGAGGGGAGGCCCCGCTGAGGCGGGAGGGGCAGCGCGGGACGGGGTGAGGTGCGGTCTGTGCCGTCCGTCGGGGCGGCCCCCGGCACCGACGGGCCTGGGCCTGCGTCTGCTTGGGGCGCGAAATGGCTCCTTGGCAAGCTGACCGCCTTGAGGTCCTGCCCGGGCAGTGAGGCGGCCCTGTGAGGAAAGGGGGCTGTGCCGCCCCATCTGCTGTGTGGGGTTCTGGTTGGCGGTGGGTTGAGGAAGGCAGGGTGTGAGCAGCGTGCTTTCCCTTCCAGGAGCTGGAGCTGCCTGCAAGCGGAGTGCCTCCATCTGCCACCGCCTACCTGACAGACTGGTGCTGGTGCTGCCAGGCGGGGGAATGCCGACGAAGAAAGCCCTGCAGGATCTCAGGGAGCCACGAGCTTCCCCGTGACGCATCTTCACCCGCACTGGAAGCGGGCAGGAGGAAGAAGTTAACATCCATTTCTCTTCCTTGGCCTCAGTGTTCCTGAGGCAGAGGGCTTGTGTTCTCCTTTTAATTTAAAATGTACTTGTGTTATGCAAGGCGAGTGCAATTTGTTTTTCCATTTTGAGTATTTACAACAAACCATTCTACACAGCCCATTACCTCATTTTCCAAACTGCCTTCAGTGCTACTCTTGATATTTTCATCTCCCTGCATATGAAGTTTTTTGATTTTTCTACTCTACACTGCAGAGGAAATTCACAAAACTGTGTTCCTGGACACTATGGTTTCACTAAAGAGAATGGAGAATGCTCCAGAATCTTATTTGCGGCAGGAAGGGAATTGGGAACACTGTCTGTCCTGAAGTCCTTCTGACAGGCTTTGTTGAACACTGTAGTCAAAGACATTTCTTTTTATCTTAAAACCTTTCATGTTCCAGTGCAACAAGGGCTGCAAAGGTGGCGATGGACCCAGAGGGGAAGATGTACGAGGAGTGATTGAGGTCCCTGGTTTGCTCAGCACAGAGCAGAGGAGCTGAGGGGAGGCCTGATGGCGGCTGCAGCTCTCACAGGGAGCAGGAGGGCAGCGCTGAGCTCTGCTCTGTGTGACAGCGACAGGGCCCGAGGGGCAGCTGGGGGTTAGGGACAGGTTGTGTGCCTAAGGGTGGTGGGCATGGAAAAGGTCTGCCCATGGCAGTGGACACAGCCCCGAGCTGCTGGAGTTCAAGAAGAATGCTCTCAGATAAACGGTCTGAGTTTTGGTCACCAGGAGTTGGACTTGATGATCCTTATGAGTCCATTCCAACTAGGATATTCTATGATTCGATAAGCTAGCAAGCTCACATACCTTTCAACTTTCAACATCATAAAATTATTTGTAAATCCCACCTGTTCTCCTGTTGCAGATTTCATACAATTATCAGGAGACACACAATAAGTACTGCTGGACTCAGTGTCACTCAGCTCCAGACCTGCAGATCCTGCCATGCCGATTCTAGTCTTCATCAGCATTTCTACACAGTCTGTGCTATTTAGCCTTGTGATGGTAGAAGGAGACCTTTCCTTGTCAAAAGAGCAATTTAGTGCTGAGCAAACAGAAGTGTAACTTGGAAATCCTAGGCTCTATTGTGACTGCCGGATGCTTGTTTTCAAGTACCATATGGGAGATGAGAGCTTGAAGTACAGTGCAGTAACAGCAATATAACAATTCATGTTTATAGATAATGTTTGCACGTATTCTTGGGAAGGAGTGAAGATAAGCTGTGCACTGGAAGAATCCAGCTTGAAAGTTGATCCTGTCTTCCAGTCCTGTAAGATATGTATACAGATGTGATGAATATAGGACATGTACTCCACAAGAAAAAGAAGCTTGCAACTTATCTGGAAACGGTACTTAAAATTCTGCTGATTACTGTGCAGATACACTTTAAACCACATATCCATCAGATTTGTAATGTGCTTTAAAAAAAAACAAACAAAAAAGATAGCAGTAATTGATCTGACCTTCGATAGGGTTACAGGGGAAAACTGTGCTAGTTCTTGGAAGTAGCAGACAGCCATTTTTAATAAGTTAAGGCTTTGCAGATTTTGATAGAAATAGCAGCCTTTCTCACATACAAGGTGTTTGTGGATAGTTAGTGTTTCATTTATATTCCTCCCTCTTCCTTCTCTCTTCTGTGAGATTAGCTAGACAAATAAATCCTCAGAGACCTATTTCATCTAACCTCTGAGTGTCTTGGAGCACACCTCTTTTTTATGAGGCTGAACATTTGTTTGTATGGCTAGACAAACAGTGGATCTTTGAATTTAAAGTGAAGTTACCAAAAAAAGCTTGCTCTAGATCTTAATATCTTGAACTAAATCAGAAAGAGCCTTGGCAGCAGACTCAAACGTAGCAGGCGCTGAAATAAAGTGTGAATTGGTGGATTACATCCAGGGAACTGTGTACAGAAATGAATATTGGCTTCAGTGCATTGGAATTGATGGTGGCAACATTGGAATACTGCAAAATTTGCACCAGATGAGTCCTATAAATGCTCACACAGGAACAGAAGGAACACCGTATGCAAGTTTGTCAGGACCTACTGAACTAATATGAGGCTGAAGGTGAATTCCAGGATCACATCGTTACCTGTTATGAGGTGTGGTGTCACCACTACGGTCCGGAATCAAAACAATATTCCATGGAGTGGCAACATGTGAATTTCCCATTGAATGAAAAATTAAAGATACAGCCCTCAGCAGGTAAAATTATGTGCACTGTCTTTCATGATGGGAAAAAGTTGGTCCTTCTTGGGTTTCCTGGAACCAAGACAAATCATCACCTCTGACCACTACATTGCAATGCTGACTAAGCCGAAGGTTTGAACTTCTAGAATTGTGCCAGAGAAGAAGACAAACTTTCTCTTGCAACACGGTAATACCAGGCCCCCTACCACTTTGAAGACCAGGGAGCACATTGCCACACCCACCATATAATCTGGTTTTGGCACCTTCTGACTTCCAGTTTGGACCAATGAAAGACAGACTGCATGAGCAACATTTTTGTAGCAATTATGCTGTCATAGCAGCTGTGATCTGGTGGGTCACCTCCAGTGATGCAGATTTGTTTATGAACGCAGCCTGCAGGCTCTTGTTCGTTTCTGGTGAAAATGCATAGCTAATAGTGGTGACTGTGTAGAAAAATAGTGTTTCGTATCTGAGAATTTGCTCTATAAAATGATGTTATTGTGTTCTTTGTATCTATTGTGGTTTCCATGGAAATAAATAGGAGACATTTCTTTTGGAACAACCTATATAAGTTTTTTTTGCTCGAGGTTATGTGGCATGGGGTGGCAGCTAAAAGCATCTGCTTTGTTTAAGGTGAACACTGGATCTGCTAGTAAAGTAGGAGCCAGACAGAGCTCAGCCACTCAAAATTCTCCAAGGGAGAGAATTTCATTTGGGGCTTTGTTTTTGTGACACTGTCTTCATTTTTCACGGGTCGTTTCCTCACCACCTCGTCCTGATGTCTTGGTTTCTTATAGTCCAACCAGGCATCGTTGTGGTCTGTACCAGCTGCAACTTTGATTGCTGTGTCAGGAGATGCTGCAGCTGCAGGTAGGATGACGTTTGTGTAGCTTTTGCTAGAACTGCTTCTACATCACAAGAATCCATTCTGCCAGCAATGTGGCTGGTTTTGCTGTTTTTCTATGTACTAAGGCTTTCTAGATTTGCATGCTTTTCTTTTCCGCTTGTCTTTTTTTCCTACATTTTTTCTAAGCTCATCCCCTGACTGATCTGGAAGACAAATACCACAACCACTTGAAAATGAGATTTGATCAAGGGACTTTCAGTAAATGCAGGAGAATGGATACAACACAGCTCAAGGAGTAACGAAACCTTTTTGTTTCTCCAAAGGAAGCATCTATGCAAACTATTTGAAAAACAAAAACAAAAAAGTTCTTCCTTTAATTAAAAATACAATTTCTTGCAGAACATACCTCAAGCTTGCTTTCTTTTAGGAGAGAAATCTATTTAATCCTGCCAGGGAGAAATCAGGCATATGTGTTCAGAGTTGTTACCAGGTGCCACATATTTAAAAGGTCTGAAGCTCTGCATTTAGTGAGGTGAACAGTGCTGTAGAAGGATTGTAGGCAGGTAGACAAATACCAGAGATGTTGAGTGCTAAAAAAAAGCTCAGTGGTCAGTTAACTAGGAAATACCTTACAAGGGAATTTGTCACAGTTTCAAAGCAGAGGAATAGTGGTGAACTTTATCCCATGCCTTGGCGTACTGCACCCTGCAAACTGGTCATACCTCACTTCTTGGAGAACAGAAGTCTGAGCCTGTGAGATACTTGAAATCTTTCAAAAACTTTAAGAAAAACTTTGAAGAAGCTTAGTCAAAAATTCAAATCTTCAACAGCAATAGGATTTTTGTTTTCCTTTTAAAGTAGCAACAACTTACATTCAAAAGGTATTCACAGTTTACATTCAAAACGTTCCTCACCCTGAAAACAGTCTTTTCCTTTAGACTTGGATTTAGATATATCCACTTCCCGCAGTCAATAAAGGTCTTCTAAAACTGTGTTGTGTACTAGGACAGCACTGGCTATCTAGTAGGTAGATGATCTTCATCAATTACATCAATAGTGGGATTGAGTGTACCCTTAGCAGCTTGTGGTGAGATTAATACACCTGAGGGATGGACGATGCCATTCAGAAAGATCTGGACAGTTCAACAAAGCCAAGTGCAAGGTCTGCCCTTGGATTGTGGCAACCCTCACCATGAGTTCAGGTTAGGGAATGTCAGGGTTGAGCACAGCCCTGACAAAAAGGACTTGGGGTACTTGGCAGTGGGACATGAACCAGCAGTGTACCCTCACAGTCCAGGAAGCCAACCGTATCCTGGCTGCATCAAAAGGATCGTGGTCAGCAGGAAGAGGGAGGTGATCCTGTCCCTCTGCTCTGCTCTTGTGAGACCTCACCTGGAGTATTGTGTCCAGCATCCTCAGTATAGGAGAGACATAGAGCTGCTGGGAGTGCATCCAGAGGAGGGCCACAAAAATGAGCCAAGGGGTAGAGTACTTCCCTAAGAGGACAGGCTGAGAGAGCTGGGGCAGCATGGAGTAGGAAAGGAAACCTTTCAGTGTGTAAAGAGGGGCAGAAAGAATAAAAAAAGGGAACAGACTCTTTAGCAGTGTTCCTTGTGATAGGACAAGGTGAAATGGTTTCAAACTGGAAGAGGGGAGATTTAGTCTGGGCATAAGGAAGAATTTTTTTACCGTAAGGGTAGTGAAGAACTGGCATAGGATTCCCAGAGAGGTGGTGGATGCCCCGTCCAAGGGGGCATCCAAGGGCAGGCTGGAGGGGCTCTGAGCGCCCAGATGGAGCTGTAGGTGTCCCTGTTCATTGCAGAGGGGCTGGCCTGGATGGCTATAAGGGTCCCTTCCAGCTCAAAAGATTCCATGATTCTCTGATGACAACATGGGTTGGCATTTATCTCACCAGGACAAATCTCCGAGTTAGAAAAGCAACAGGATTTACAGGACAGCATGTAAATAGCAGTGTGGTTTTCCCAGCCAGTGAAAGGGGGAGTCCTACCTACATTGATCATCTGTATTACGCACATGTGATTTCTCAAAGTGAACTTGGAACTGACAGTACTGCTACATGTTTTGTGATTTTTATCATCTACAGAATGTTGTAATGAAGTTAGCTAATATAAAAAAAAAAAGCAGCAACAGAAAAAAGATGGTTAACTTAGAGGAACTTCTGAGAAAATTCAAAGCTTCAAAAGCTGAACTTACATGGAATAGCAGCATGAACCATGTTAGGAAGAAAAAAAGAGTGAGAGGAAATGGAAAGAAGAACTGCATGTTGGACAAGGAAGAGCAAACTCCTGAAGGAGAGGTGAGATACTAAGTCTTCTACCTAATGTTAAACATCAGCTCATATATCGTGCATGTTTACCAAGCAAAAGCTGGTAATTTCTTTTCCTCGGAAACAGCAGTAAAGTCAATTCTTGCTGGCAGTATGACATGTAACAAAGTGTTCTTATTTTTTCATGTAACAGTTAATAATCGTTTCTGCTTCTGCTGTTAAAATTCCTTGCTAGAACAAGCAAGCACCTTTCATCTTTAAAAAACATGCTGCCTTCAGAAAGAAAAGATTTCCTTAATGGTACTAAGCCTTTTATGATTCATACCTGCTCGTTTCACGGAGTAAAAACACCTACATATTTACAGAGATTGAGAGGGATTATGTGCTCCGAGTTGTCTCATTCCCCCCTCTCCTCTCCCCTCCACGCCTCCCCTCCCGAGCTGTTAAAGACGCTTGCTGAATTGGATACTTATCTGCAGTGAAAAGCCTGTTCCATCAAGCCAGCCCCCCTGGAGGCAGCGGAAGATTACCAGCCTGGCTGAAACTTTGGAGTCAGGTAATTGTCTTACCTTCTGTTATTGTCTGCTGGTTCTGTTCTTCTAGTAGTAATTAAAAACACACAAGTATCTATGAGTCACTATTTTAAGTAGCTAACAGCACCCACCTGTAAAGTGAAGAAGAAAAATTGGCTTTTCATAGAATTCTCAGCTGGAATGGTAATTTTACACTCAAAGCAGCAGTGTTTAATGAGGTAAAAGGCTTTGAAAGTCATTCCCAGCAATATGAAAGCCAATGCGCTATAGATTTGCTCTTCTAAGCACTGATCCTAGGATGAGACAAATGCTCTCACACAGTGCCCATAGAAGTGGAGGCAGTCATACCGCAGGCAGCCAGGCCTTGCTCCCTCACCAGTGTGATATTTTCCTATTTTTGTGAAAAAAAGATTAATATTAATTATCGGAATATGTTTCATTTATAAAATATTGTAATAGATAATATTTTAACGTGTTGTTTTAGAAGTATGGTCACTGTTCAGGAGACAACTGTCAAGCAACGTTCACTCTCACAAAAAGCAGAATGACACATATTCCGTGGAGATCACAAGACAACCTTCTAGGAGCTGTTAGACAGGGGAAGTAATATTTGGCTGTCACCTTGGAGGATTTTTTTTTCTTCTCTAGTTTCTCCTTTGGCTTTCAGACTGATTTTACAAAAATTCCAACATCCTCACCACCTCTTTCGGTGCCTCTCAGCACTCTGGAAGCTGCTTTGCTTCACATCAAATTCTACATCTAAATAAGTGCACGTTATCACAGACAGCTGAGGATGATCGCATAAACAAATTACCACATTTTTAACATTCACACAAGCCAGAAGTATGCTTTGCATGCGTGGTTCAGCATTTTCATACTTGCATGATTTTATTTCCAAGCCAAATTGCATTCAGAAAGCAAAGCACATATTCATCCGTGGGAATTAACGGCATACCAAGCTTGCAGATTCAATACAAAGCTGCTTTTGAGTTGCCACAGCATTAAAAATAGCATCTGAAAAATTACTCGTGAAAAGTGATTTTCCATACATGAATAATTTAAACGGACAAATGGAATTTCATTGAGGTCTGTTTTCTTACCACCTCAAGCTGTATTTTGAGAAGATGTGTGAAATCCGAAAACTTTTTAGAATATCAGAACAGCAGCAATCGTGGTGAGAAGTTTAAGAACAGAGTGGCAGCTACATACCAGAAATGCTTGTGAAAACAAGCTACATTTCAAATGCCATTTTCCTGGCCTTAACAGTATTCCTCCTTATGCTGATAAGTAATTACACAGTACGGTGAGTACTTATCTGACTACTCTGTCACTGTTTTATGAGATTTTATAGTTACTTTTCCATGTTGTACTCATTTGGAGTTGTCCATAGGACTCAGCATACTTCACAAATCAGAACAAACGCTGAATGTTCCCAGGAAGTAGGGCAGGGCCAGCAGTGCTCAGAGGCGGGGTGAGGGGAGGAGGAGATACGTGGAAAACTTTATGACTGTGCTGTAAGTCACATGTTAGCAGCTCAATGGGAAGGGAAAACACTCCGTAGGGAAGAATGTGCAGAAATGGAAAGTGGATGCAGCAGCAGGGCCTGTTTGATACGTACAGCTTGCTGAATGAGGTGCAAAATCATACAAACCTGGTCTCAGAAATAGCTTTGCTGCGACCTGAAAACAGCTCTCCTGACTTTAAGTAGTGGGAAAAACCACAACAGTTTTGTGTAACTAAATGATTCCCAGCTTGTTTAGCAATGACTCAAGTTCAGAACTTGTGACTTCATGAATGAGTCAAAGAATGATTTAATTTTTAGAATACTATTAACTCTGATAACCATCAGCAACGGGAATATGCTAGACAGTTTAAGACCTGGTTTAACAGATCTCCTAATTTAATTTTTCTATTTTTCTTAGAAAAAGCTATCACATCTGGATTGATATTGAAGAGAAACATTTATTTCACATTAAATGAATTATTTGACTGGCTTGGCAAAGACAGCATGCTTCATCGCGTAATGGCTGACCACGTAATGGCCTCAACCTGAGTGCACACCCACTGGTGAGAGGCAAAAAGATTACCAGTAACTTTGAAGCAGATGTGTGTAACCATCCCATCATTCTTAAGAAACAAAAAATTGGCTAGGAAATTTAGAGCTGCAGCATTACAGCGTGGAATGTAATGGTTGGAATTGAAGCGTGCTTCTTTTCTGCACGACTTGAGCCATCTCTACGTTATTACATGTATTATTAGAATGTTATTGCATACCATGTAACTTTGCATTGCTGTGTGTAGTTTTTCACAGAACTGACCACTTTAAAGTTGCTTGCTGCGATCAAGGAACAGATGGTGAAGTCTGAAGCTCATCATTCTTCTGTAGTTAAGGGGCAGCTTCAAATGTGGTTTGAGGACTCCCAAAGAGGCATACAACTCCTAGGAAGTGCAACTCGGAAATGATGATACAGGAACTACACCACCTTTTGGTTAAGATTCAGCTGTATCTAAGAAGTGCTCAGTCTATCCTGCACATTGTTTCGACAGTTTTTGCTAATCTTGAAGATCTAGTTGCAAAAGCATTTTAAAGACCATAACTAACTTCACTACATTCATTGTTTTTAATTATCTCTAAGAATAATGTGGAACAGTTAAGCACAATAGCGTACAAATATGAATCAAGGCAGAAGTTCTCTTTTTGCTTGAAGAGTAAACTCCGTTTTCTCAGAAGTCAAAGCTTTTAGTAAAGATAGACTTTTGTTTTTTAATCCATAAATAGATGGTAGCATAATTCTATTAAGCAAATCCTATAAGGAATTTAGGATCTGTCCATTGGCCAGAGATGTCAAGTGCCTGATTTATCTGTTCAAAATGAAAATGAAACTTGAGAACCTACAAAACTCAGAAGGAAGATCTTTCCGTGGGTGGCTTCTAAGTGTGACGTGAGTGCAAAGAAAACAAATACTATAGTTCAAATTCTGCAAGCAGCCTTAACCAATGGGACTCAGTCTCCATCAGCTTTTCTGAAATGCTGTAAAATTAGCATAACAAAGAATGAATGGGAAGATACATGACTAACGACATGGATCTTCTACAGGCTCAGCTGTGCAGCAGTTTATACAAAAGCAATACAAGCATCGCTAACGCCACTTAACTCTTAGTGAAGAATAGAGTACCAGTAAGGCATACCTTAAATGAGTGGAGAACAAATGGTGAAAAGGTGCCATCAGTCATCATTGATATAGAATGCTTTGGGGAGTTACTTTTGTAGGGTCCTGGAAGGATTGATGGTCCCTCCATGATTGAAAATACAGATGTAATCAGAAAAAATAAAAAGCTGCCGAGAAGCGGACTAATAATGAATGAGACAAACAGTCACACCGAGTAACGTGCATAAACTGGAAAACTGAGTCCAGTCAAACAAAATACACTTCATAGAGCTCCAGACGTTTGAAGAGTAGACTGTATCTTGGAAAACTACAGTCTGTATTGACTGCATTCTGAAATAAAACTAGATGTCATGTTACAATCGGGAAGCAATTATTAATGCTAATTAGTGCTAATATGGCAAAAAGTGTGAATACAGTTTTTGACTCCAAAGTAGTAGAACAGTGAGCAGCAGTGTGAAAGAATGTATTCCAATATCTCATGCAGCAACAAACTAAGTGCCACACCACCTGTTAAAAAAAAGAAATTAAAAATGTTGGCAAACTCCTAGCCACTTTTCCAGGTTGGAAAATATCCTTAAAAGAGACAACTTTAATATGGAGAAGACTAGCTTGTAGTTTATGCACAACTAAAAAGGGGTACAAACAATTAAACAAAAACCCCATGAAAACACCGAATGCCAGACTATTTAACACACGTGAACGCTGGAAGAACGAAATACCAGAAAATGAGGACAAATAAGTTGAATTTAGAATTAAGGTGCGATCTCTAGAAGAGCAAACATGATTTAACCATTTAAGCAAATTGGAAAGGAAAATGTTGTACCTTTCATTACTCACTTTTAAGTGTTACTGTTGTCTGAAAGGCAGATTTGTTACCCAGTACGCAGTAAGCCAATTTCACACAGAGAGGATATATTGATTTATTGCACAGTTGTACAAGTGTATGCTAGATGGCCTCCCACAACACTAGCACTAGATGCTTTTTTATACATTTTCTTTTTTAAATCATTTGACCACTTCCCCCATACAGCCTCCAGCCTACAGTTGGTCAGTCAAAGATAGGGCTGATCTCCCTACCTGCAGGCGAGCTGGGCGCGCTCAGTAACTACGTGTTTTCTCAAGATGCTCCTATTTTTTAGGCACTGCACTGAGATTAAGAGTTCCTCTCCTTAATCACTTTAGCAGTTTCAAGAGTGGTCATCCTGACTTAGGCAAAGGTTAGTTCTTACTGACAACACTGCTGGCAAATGCTTTATGGAAAGCCAAGCTATGGGATTCAATACAGGGATTAGCAGATGAAATTTACTACCACGCAGTATGAAGATGTTGTGGTATAACCTGGCAGCAGCTCAGAACCACATGCCCTGTGCTCACTGCCCCCCAAGTGGGAGAACTGGAAATAAGAACTTGTGAGTTGAGATAATAACTATTTACTAAAACAGAAAAGGAAAATGGAAACAAAAATGCAATTATAACAATATATATCTACATATGTATGTATATAGCCACAATGCAATTACTCTCTACATGACAACCCATACCCAGCAACAACACAATTTCCCACCAACTAACTCCCCACTGACTGATGCCCAGCAGCCCTTTGTAACTACACTGCAGTAATATAAAGCACAGTTGTCCTCCCCTGCAGAATACTTGGATGTTACTGGCATAAATGTTGAGGTATTATCAAGTTTATGATCATAATCTTTACTTCCCAAGAATGGGTCAGCACCCAACTGAAAGCAGTTACAATGTTTTGGTTTCTTCTGTTGTTAATGATACAATTGCTGACGCTGTACCTTCTGTGCACTCTCTACATCATACTTTCCATAATGAGATGGTTACTGAGAGTATAAAGAAATAGCTGTATTTTCCACATACTTCCCTGTAATTCTAACAACACAAACATTTCTTTCTGACTTAGTCACTCTTCTGCTACGTTACATGAAATATATCTGTTTTTAATTTTATGTTCACTCATTACTGACCCATTAAACTTACCAGTTTCCCTGACTCTGCACACACGCACATCACTGCCTGCTACTTCTGTGTAGGTCCCTTTTGTTATGTTTTTTTTCCCCTGCACATCTCTCTTTGCTCCCAGCTTTCCGATTTAGCGACTCCTTAAATTCCTGCAGTTCATGGAATTTGGAAACAGGCAAAGATAAAGTTCGAACTACTAGCTAACTACTCGAGAAATGGCTTTAGATGTTTTCTGTTCTATTTCTGTATCAGCTAAGGCAACTTCTATCACATTTTTGTTCTTGAACATACTTCTGTGCTAAACAAAACATTAATATTTCTGCAGCTTTCTTCTGCATTTTAGTAGTACCTACATTCCTGTTCCATTACCAGAATTTTTAAGTGCTAGGACAATACCTTCATGGTTTTTTCATTTTGTCACCACACAAGGCAAAAACCTGCAGTCCTCAGTTCTTTATGACTTAAATATTATGGGTCAACAAAGTGTACTGTGCTAAAAAACACATTCTTTAGCATATTAAATATGACTTTGTGACTATAGTGAACAAAGGCAACATTTTCAAAAACTTCTCCACTGATCACAGACTAAGAATTCAAAATGAGTCCCAGAGCCCACGTGCTGCAGTGCCAACACACTTCCTTCAGAAGATTCATCCAACTTTAAAATGGTCTGCAATGGATTTGGATGCTCTTCAGCTCTCCTGCAGGTTAACCTTCAATAAAGGGAATAATTAGATGCATTTAACATCTGCTACGAAGCCGCCAACATGATTTCTTGAAGCTTTGAACCAAGAGTTGTAGTAATATTCCTGATCTGTTTCCAAACTGATTAAATTGGGAAAGAAGACAAAAATGCCTTTTCCAACTGAAATGTGCTTTGTAACTGCTTTCAGTGAAAATACTTCATGTTCCTTTCACACCTTCTCTTTTGAATCAGTGTATTGTTGCCACTGTCCCTGCTCAAAGCTTCTGTTGTTTCTTATCTGTTCTCTAGATTTCATGTAAATGCAAATAACCACAACAATGAATGTATTTCCAGATATCTGAATGATGACAACAGTTTTTGCTTAAAGCAATAAAAAAACAGTGATGTTATATGGCTGAAAACCATGTATGTTTCATAGAAACCCAGTCTCCTAATTTTCAGTTTCAAAATCAGGACCAAGACCACTGGCTTGCCTTTGAACGATGGCTGAACATACATTTAACAACCAGACATAGATCTATCCTTTTCCACAGCTAAATGAATATATTATTTCATTCCTTCAGCATGAAGCAACACAGACCAACATTCAATAGCAGATTCAATTAAGAGCTTTAATCAAAGCACAGACAGCAGTGAATAACACATTCAGATTCTGCTCCCTCCAATAAAAAGATATAAAAATACTTCAGAAGTATTTTACAAATTTACAAATCATAAATTTTACTTTTACAAATAATATACAAAAGTTTTTTACTTTAAACCACATAATACATTTCTGTTACAGCAGTTGTCTTTTTAGAATCATGTATCTTGAACTGTTCTCAGAACACATGTGAGCAATCATTTCAAAAGTCTAATAAATTTATTTGTAACTAGGGTAGTAAGTGCTGAAGGAAATTATTCTAAAGATTCAGCTCTGGGTTTGGAGCATCAACAAAGTGAGATTAAACACACTGGTCAGTCAAACCTCCACGCACTGAAATAGATGCTACCATCACGCTTTGTTACTAACCTATGGAGAAAATAAGCCAATTTGAATCTTAGCACTTGGGATTGATTAACCCTCATCTTCAGAATTAGTGTTAAGAGAGATAACGACTCTTTCAGACATAAATAAAAAAGACAATTTATCCAGAAAAAGACAGTGCTCAGAATATAGTTTGTATTTTACCCCAGGCAGGTAAATATATACAACTCCACATGTTCTCTATCATCCTATTTTGGTTGTCATAGCCATCCTCTCTAGCTGCCTCATCCCATCACTTGCTGAACAAGATTTGTCTCAGTCATCTAACAAATAATTCTCCAGAGGCCAGCATAGTTACTGAGAAAAAACCCACAAAGCAGCCCATTAACTCGTGCAGAGAAATCTGGGGAATACCTGAGGAGTGCTTTGACTGGTAGACATTTGGAATTACAATGAAGAACTGAGAAACTTAGGAGGAACATATACTTGTGCAACAGGAAAAAATACTGATAATGCTTTAATGAATGAAAAAAAACCAAAAAACAAAAAACAAAACCCAACCCAACAACAAACCAACAACAACAAAAACAAAACAACAAAAACTTGCTGAATATTTTGCATTCTCTCTGAACTACATTGTTGCTCAGCTTGGTCAACTGCTTCATGTCTGAAAGTCCTGCAAAGAAGGAAATACACCAGATGCACGGGAGAAATCAAACCCCACATATTACAGTGACATAGAAAATAGTAACTGACCCCGTTCATTTTGTGCCACTAGCTCAGACAGGGACTCGGTTCTCCTTGGCCCACTTTTTCATGACGCGGATAATGTATTCTACTTGAGAATTACCGGTGCTTCTCAGTAGATGCAGTACTTCCCGCAGAGTCTCTCTACCAAAGTGAAAAGCAAACATTTGAATGTGGGTGAGAACAAACTGAGAAAATAAACAAGCACCCGTGTCCAAACTGTTTTGTACAGCACGCTTCATAAGTAGACTGAACCATTTGTCTACAGAGCAGAAATAGGCAAAAATACACAACAGTTTAGATACTGAGGGAAAAAACAAAGTCTTGTATGCAATTGCAACAGAGAGTTTTAATGTATATAAATCTCTACCCTTGCAAAATAGTTACCCAGAACAAAACAAACTATTTTTCTTTAATGCTACTTACTTGCTAGTCTGAGTAGGGCAACATCTAGTTTAATGTGACCAAAGCACCTCACAACTTACTGATGCATAAATAGCATGGAAATGAACATTATCAATAGGGTAAACCAGTACAAACCTGCAGTTTGCTAGCTGCTTTAAAACAAGAGCTTGTGTGCATAATGTAACACAGGCAAGCTATGTATATTTTACTGCATCTATTGCAACACTTGCCAAAAGGACACTTGAAGGATGTAGTTGTTAATGAGACCATTCCAGAAGAGAAGGGAATACAAGGAATGTGTAGAAGCAAAGATACACACCTTCCAGTCATATACGAAATAGCAACTTCGGCCAGGGGAGAATGGCCATCTGGCAACACAGCTGAATATTCACAAGGGAACAGTTCTTAAATACAGCCTCGCTGCTCTTTCTTATTCTCCCATTTAGTGAAATGGGCCAAAAGAAAAGTGATCAATAACAGAGATTGTTTCCTTTAAGCTTTCATCAAATAACTATCTTTGACTGACAGTTTTCAGAAAGCAAAGTTTAGCAAATTTTAGCGGTCTCTCATTTAGTCATTGTTTAGAGAAACCACATCCTTCCTCAAGTCCTGAGTAAGTGTTCCCTTATTTCTGTTCCGTGAACTTTAAAATGTCACGGGACAGTTTTTCATTCTTAGGCCATCAACATGAAATGAGGTCTTTTCCCTCAGGACACAAAGTTATTACATTTATAACTTAGCTCTTACTAGTATAATGACCAATATGCTTTGGTTGCCTACAGTTCATAGCATTCACTGACAAGATATTCTCTACCACATATTTTTTAACTGCTGTTGCAGAAGATGCCATTCAAACTGAACACCGTGGAACCACTGGACAGAGTTTCTATTCTCCAAGAGGTCAACAGGTAATTGGAATAATTAATTGCTCCCAAACTAAGATTAAGATTTTAGCTTGTACCTAATTGGAAATAGGAAAAACGAAAAATAAATTCAGATACAATAAAGAATACTCACTTCGCTTCTCGGCCAGCTAAGATCATTTGGAAGACGCCAACACAAGCACCTCTCTTGCCTTCCCAGTATTCAGGATTACTGTCCAGCCTCTCCAGAACATCAAATGCTTTGGCTGCATAGTAAAACTGATGCATCTGCATGAGAAGAGAATCACTGCATACTCCTGACTGTACGACCATTTTTCAGAAGAAGATTAGAAGTTTTGAGTTGAGTTTTCTGAAATCAGCAATAAGTCACAGAAGCAATGTTCATTTACTTTCCTGTTTTTCTTCTGGCAGCATGTGACACAAAACAGGCACATTTCAGTTCTATGCAGGGAAATGCACGGTATTATAACATTATTGTTACGTCTTAGAAAATATAGACACACTGCACCGTGAACTGCTATTAACTGGTTATGATCAGCACTGTTCTTGTTTTGATTATATACACATAATAGAAGCTAACAGAACTTACCCACTTTTATTTTTCCTCTTCAAATCAGCATTAATTTTAATGTATGAATTGCCCTATGTACAGTCATATCTACTGTACCAAAGTCCTTGACACAACACCAACTCAAATTAGGATAACAGAATCATTATGGTTGGAAAAGATCTCTAAAATAATCAAGTCCAACCACCACTAGTCCAAACTAGTCCTAACATTCTAAAACAGAACCGGTTTTTCTCATCTAAACATAGTCACAGAGATGGATCTGCATGTGTTTTAGGTGAAACTCAGCTGCATTTTATATCTCGTTGTTATAGTGCAGTACAAATTAAGATTTGGTGACTCTGTACACCAAAATTTTCTTAAGCATAGGAAAACTGGCTATGTACCCTATATTTGCTGTCATAGACTCTCTACTTATAAGCAGAAACAAGAAGCAAGTTGGTTGATAACAGTCAGTAATAAAGGAGCAATTGCAGTAATTGCAGCTTTTCAAGTCATTATAACTCATGTGAACCTTATCCATGACTGTGAATATTTTTTAGTTTAACAAGCCTGTGTAGCAACGCTGTCTGTGGGTGGTATCTTCCAAGAGGAGAAGACCACCCATCCTTTGGAGGCTGTCCTCTCCTCAGCAGATGCAGGCTATGGGAGTTACCATTTGGATATTTTACTCAGAGAAGTATAGGTACTGAAGAATGAGTAATAATTCCCTTTTCTTGACACACATGGTAATGTTAACCACAGGTGACTAGCAAGCACTTAAATGAATGGGAATAAAGATAATGCGTATAAACAGACAGCTCAGGATACGCTGAATAGTGATCTCTCCGAAGTGGCATCTGATGTAGTTCCATTAAGCAGATACCAATATAAAGTCCTCCTTCTACCTCACATAAAAGCAAGAATTGCTTCACCCCAAATCACGTGCTGCTTCCTATATGATCTATTCCATTAAAAATAAGCAAGAAATTAGCCAGAAGTCCTGCATGCTAGATTCCTCAAGCTATCAAAAGAGACAGGAATGGGGCATTCAGCTATACCTAGTCTCAGAAAGATGTTAGCCTTGCTAAACCATGTTCTTTCAGCATTCTGCTGAATGAAGTCTTGCATGATTGCTTCTTAAGTTACAGCTATGATGCCATTTGCAGACCTCCAGTATAATATAACATTTCATAAACAACTGGAGAATGCTACATAAACTCAACAATATGTTGCAATTGCTAATTAGTGGGAAAAATAGACACAGCTGATATTATAGAAAGACAGGTTATAAAACTGCATTAAGTACATAGCCTTTGAAATGAAATCTCTTGGCCATACATAAACATAAATAGCCTGAAAAAATTTAGTCAATTTTAAGAGCTCTAGTCAAATTCGAAACATGGAGCTGCCTCTCCTATAGTGCACAGTATGGTTTTGAGAAGAATTCAGTCAAAGTATCAATGGATGAAAGTGAAACTTAACACGGTCTAGAGACGTATTTTATGTAAGATCTGATTGTCAACTTGCTTTCAATAAATTGCAGTTGGGGGAAATACCAGAGGCAGCAGACACTTGTTTGAGTGAAAAAAGGGCAGATCGTGCCTGACCAATCTGGTGGCCTTAAGATGAACTGACAGCAGTGGTAGACAGAAGCAGTGAAACTGATGTTGTCTGCCTGTTCTTGCGCAAGGCCTTTGACGCAGTCCCATACCACAAGGCCAAATGCAAAGTGCTGCACTTGAGATGAGCCACAAAGATGCTGAGAAGATTGGAACATCTCTTTTATGAAGAAAGGCTGAAAAAGCCATTCTGTGATTCTATGGTGAATGAAATACTTCAAAGACATGTTAAGAGAGGATCTTTTTCAGTTGCTTTCAAGATCACAAGATAGATTTTCTGATTTACAGTTATGAGTTGTTTAGGATTTTGAGAAACATGTTACTTTGTCAGATGAAAGAAAACTGCAAAAAAGGATATCATAGAGAGTATGCAGGTACTGCTGCTCTTTGGAAAGCTTGGCTGAACTGAGAACCCTTGAGAGGTTTTCAATAAGACTCAGTTCACTGTCTTCTATGACAGCAAGTTTAGTCATTGTATCTCTAATAAGCTTATGCTAATAGCAGCTAACTCTTGTTTATTCACTTAAATTAGGAATCTCCATTGAACCAGTTCCTCAAGATTTACATCTGTTCTGCTTTTCTCACATCTGTCTTCTTAAAAGCAGTGAACTACTCTGTTTTCCAATCCCAAATTATTTTTCCTTGCTTCTATAGCACCATTTACAATCCTCTCAAACCATTAGGTCTTTACATCTCTATGTTCATCCTGCAGCATACATGCTCACATTTTCTATTACATGTTTTGCAGAACAGAATCAAACTCGAATCTGAGCTAAGTCTCATTATCTAGAAACACCATCTGAAGAATTAGATACAAGGAACTGAAACAGAACTGTAATCAGTTTCCCACATTCTCTTCACTTCTAACACAGCTTTTTTGTGAACTAGAGCTTGTGGAATATACAATTGTTATCAATAGGTCATGAAATAAATTGCTAGTATTTTAGTCACTGGACTGTCTACCAAGACGACCCATAGATTAAAATGCTGATTAAGCTTTGCCAATTTATCTACATTAATAACCATAAAACTGCTATAAGTGGAAGTCCAATAATGTTGACAAAGATGAGAAGTACTAAAAAAAAAATAGTAATAAAAAGACTGCTTATGCAATTTCCTTATTAACATGCTGTATACTAAGTTCTCAAGCATCCAGATGCAGAATCACGGAAAAGCTCTAATCCAACTTTTCTTTAAGATGACGACTCACTTTGTAGCAATCATTTGCAATGAGCTGCAATAGATTAAAGGACTCCCCCGAGGTCTCCATCTTCAGATAGAGCTTCCAGGCCAACTGTGGTTTCTTATTCATAATATCTGCAGTAATGACAAAAACTTGGGATCATTAAAAGAACACGCCATGCACAATACTCAGTGAAAGGTGGATTAAGTGTTTCTGAATTTCTTGGCTCAATGTAAATGCATGCCTCATCCTGTGAGCATGAGGTTGAGAAGGGAAACACATCCTTATCTTCTTCCTTCCTTGTGATAACAGCAATTCATCAGAGAACACTAGTGACTATGGAGTATACATCTCACTTTGTATTTCACAGGTACAGCAACAAGCACAGCTCACATGATTTCAGAAATAAATAAGTAACACAACAGGAAGCATTACAGAAAGTTTTTATGCACGACAATTAACTGAACAATCAATTTAGGTGGAGAAATTTAGGATTTTGTGTTCCTATGCACAAAAAGATTTTAATTGGCACTGAAATAAGGTCTTTGATAATTGGTGCCCACCTCAATCAATACACTGAATTCCCATGGTTCATGAAAAACCAAAGGACTGGTTGAATAAAATTAAAACCATAGCCTACAAGCATAATAAAACATGTCATTATGCATCTACTAGAAAAAAAATGTGTCAAAATTCCTGAGATTTCTTCTTATTTTTAAATTTGAATTTGTGACGAGAAATTTTCATTGGCTTTCAATCATAAGTGTTAATATACAATTAGAAATAAAAGAAACGGAATCTTCCAGCTCATCTAGTGAAAACGTCTACTAGCACTTCTGAATATAAAGAATTCTAAAAAATTATTTTATAAAGATAAGAATCATTCCGTTAATGTGAGGCTTATATTGTTACTTCCAGACACATTTGAATACTGGGAGGTCAAAAAAAAAAAAAAAAAAAAAGTAAATGAAGCATTTCTTTCTTTTTCAGGTCTTATCAGCTACTCACAGAGTAGTTAGCTGCTCACACATGGAGAGCTCTCACACTTTTTCAAAGAGGGACTGTTTAGCTTTTCGTATTTGTCCCCACTGTGCCTATGCATATGTTGCAGGTAGAATGAGCGGGAATCATCAATGACACATAGGCAATATAGAAACAAAGGATTTATGGACAGTTCTCATTTAGGAAGCAGTATGACATTAAATCAGATTTTTGTTTTATCAGCTCCTGATAGTATATGCAATGGCAAGCAGCCAGGACTTAGTTTCCACATACAAACCCATCTATCTGGAGAAATGGACTACTATGCTCATTCAACGGCTTCTTACCTCCTCTTCAGGAAGGATCTGATGTAAATAGTGCAGCCTTAAACAAAAAGCTACTGTCTAGTTTCCAAAAAGGATGCATCTCTAGTGCTTTCTTCCCTTTGGAAATATGTCAGGATTGAATTGTCTATGACTCAATACCTAATCATACTCTGACATGAATGAATTAGAATGCTTTGTAATTTCCATAGCTGTTTTTATCCAGAAGGATATAATAATAATTTATAAACTTGACACGAGAAGATCAATATACTCATCAATAAACAGTTCCTTCTGCAAAAAATTCAAGAAGCTGTTTGGAATGAAAAATGAAACTTTGAAGATAAATAAGAATATAGCACCTCTACTGAAACTTCAAGAGGAGTTCAGAATGGTAAAAGACACACCTGGGAATAAATAGCAAATTCTATGAAATTGCTATAAAATTTATAATTGACACCATAGTGTTAATTCTACCTCTTGTAGAAAAGTTAATGCATTCAGAGTACTGCACTTCCTGAGGTATGTCAGAGAACTACTGCAGCACAAAATCACAGGGATGAACACTGTCTGCTGAACAAGCACAAATTCTCTTAGTCATTGGAGAACTCCCAATAAAATTGGAACTGTACAGACCCTTGTGCCTGACCCAGTATTGCTGCTTCTATTTTATGTTTTACTCTGAACCTTTTACAGTTTTAATCTAGTCTTTCAAGATGCGAAATCTTCAATTAAGCAATTGAGTAGTCAACTGAGAAGAAAAAAGTTCACTGGTTAGGACAAAACTGCATTGATAGTACCATAACAGCACTGAAGCTGTAACTGCTTAGTGAAACCAGACATACGAAAAGTGCAATAACCACCCACACTGTAATGAGTGCACCATCAGCTTTTCACTTTCAAAGTCCTGAATCCACCTACAACATTACATTCAATTAGGACAGTGGATTGCCAAGACTGATGCAATAGAAGAGGATCTGTGTTCTGCAACACTGAGAGTAAAGTGACTCACAGCAGCGAGCCAGCCAGCTAAGGTAAACAAAATCATTCTTTATCTTCTCACTCTGGATCAAAAGGAACACCTGCAGGAAGAAGGAAAATAAAAGATTATATATGCAGGTACTTTTAAATAAACAGAAGGCAGACCTGCCTCGTTTCAACATGCAGGCAAGGCTTAAGCCATGCAGCACTGTCTTCATGAGAAGACTTTTGAGTTTGCAAGCGTAGTGCATGGTCATACTGATATGCTAGGTAGGTGGAGAACTCAAATACTGCAATGCTTATCAAGGGACTTCTGCAGCTTGAATGTACTAAGCTGTGCAGAGGGTGGGGACTGCTTTGAATAAGTGCCAGTGAGTGGCCACACAGCCCAAACAGCACAAAGGAACACTGGGCCTGTGGGAAAAGGCATTTGGAACTTGTTTGTTTAGAAAGCAATGCGTGCAATTAAATTAGCATCGTCCTGAAATACCAGAAGTTTCACTATATACGTGAGCCTTTCTTCCCCATACATGTCAGAGTTCATTTTAGGTGAGCAATAAGCCATTTTTTATGCTTTTGGTTTCAGTCAGGTTCTGAGGCAAAACATTAGTCTTTTGTAACTTACTGTACAAACACAGGCTTATTACATCCTGCATCTAAAGGGATGTGTGTGTGGGAAGTTACGTGTTTTAAGATGCACTCTGGCTTTATTCACAGAAAAAAACTCAACCCAGCTATGTATGCCTCTTTGCAGGTGTATCTGTAACAATATTTAGGATGCTTCTGGCAAAAAAAAGCAGATGTATGTACTGGAATTGTGAGTTCCACAGAAATAAAGAGCTCCACCGTGAAGAGACTCAAAGAGTTAAAAAACAAACAAACAAACAAACAAACAAAAAAGAAAAATAAAGCAAAACAAAACCTGTATGACCCACTTCAGACTATATGTTTCTCTTCTGGTTTGTCTTCTGATAGCCTTGTGGAAAACATAGCTTCCATCTTCATAATAGCTATCTGCTTTTGTATATTTTAGTTGTAATTAAGTTTCTACTGCGCATAGACACAAAAAATGCTGTGTGTAGAAGTTAATCTCTTCCAGCTGCACTCGGATGCTGCTGAATAAGATAGTGAGCACTTCCTCTTCTCCTCCTACATCTCCCCAAGGAAGAAAATGTTTGATTTTTTTTTTTTTTTTAATTGGCGTTGCCTGTTTTTGTTTTTTTTAATACAAATTTCTAGGGTCACCTAACAGCTCTTAACTATTAGTTGTCTTTTACTCAGCATACTATAGTCAATCTGAACAGGACTACCAGGGATCCCAGACAAGTGTAGGAAATCTGATTAAGAAGGCATTCTTTGATCAATTAAAGAGAGCTGCAAGCACTCTTGTGACTCACCACAAGCAGCATGACTCTCCATATACCTCGCATTACAAGATTAACAAGAAAATCTTTTCTGAATAGTGTTCAGTGTGAGTTTCAGTTCCTTTATGAAGGTTCTACACAGTCCATTTTCAATCAAAATGAAGATTTAGATGTAATTAAAAAAAAAAAAAAAAGGGAAGAAAACAGAAGAGTCTTAGGGAAACATTTCTATTGTTGCCTTTTAGAACAAGTAAGAACATACCTCTTCAGCTTCACTAAAAAGGCCCATGGAAGCTTTGGCTTGAGCATAGTTGAAGTTAAAAGTGTCATCATTGTAAAAGTAACTCTGGAGGAAAAAAAAAAAAAAAAAAAAGGCCACAGAAAGAAAGAAAAAAACTCAAATGGTGTAGTAAGATTAAAAATAACACCCCACCCCAACTCTGAGTCAACAGCAATCAAGACAACAGGAAGGAAAAAGAAAAGCCAACATTATGAATGTACAACATTTATGAACAGTGGGTAGAAAATTATGGACTGGCTTTCCATCATACATTTGCGACTACAAACACAGCCAGAACATTCTGCAGTAGTAGCCATGAGATATCTGGAAAATACTCCACGCTCTAAATTGCAGTGGCAGCTTTTATGAGTGTAATTTTCACTTCGGTCATGTGAAGACATGTTGTGCTGCCATGGTCTCTCACCTCCCAAACACTTACTTCACGACTACAGTGGTAAATAGGTAGCTGACTCCCTAAAGGCTTAAGGAGATGAACAATTTGTTTTTCCAAGGCTGCTCAAGAAGTTCAACAAGACATCCTGTGGATCTGGTTATGTGACAGATGCTAGTCTGACATACTGGATCACATGAAAGAAGTGGAGCTGCAGTGCTGGGCTGCAGCCAGGGAGCATACCTTCTAATAGGGCTTTCCTAAGCTCAAGACTTGCTTACAGGCACCCTTAGCACAATACTAAGCTGTTCTCTCTAATAATGTCAGACAGGATGCGCTTGGTTAATGATAGATCAGGTTGATCTATGTGCTTGTCTTCTGAAATGCTGAGTGGGCCAAAGCAGAAAATAAAATTCTAGATACAGGTTAGCCTGATGTTTGGGTTTGATCCAAAAAGCTTAGATTTGATCATGGTCAGATGTACAGATTAAATTATAATTCAAACAACCAAAGTTACTGAGCATATTCTGCATTCAGTACTGTCACCACACTGCCTCACAGGCAGGCCTGCTATAGGTAAACTGGATCATGATACCACAGAAACAGGCACGAATAGACTGAGGATCTGAGCCAAGCAGAGGTACAGTGCCTGTGAAAGAATCCAGGAAAAGAAACAGGAAGGTTTATCCATAGTCCATAATCACAAGGAAAGCTTTCTTGGGTGTATAATAATTGGAGGTTGGACTCGATCTCTAGAGGTCCCTTCCAACCCCTACAATTCAGTGATTCTGTGATAATAGCAATTTGTGTGGAAAAATAATGTTTTTCCTTATATAAAATCTATAAGAGAAACAGCACGTATTAGGAAGATCAGTTTTTGGCTAACTTTGGTTTGCTCCCTCACTAAGAGTGAGGAGGAGGTAAAAAGCATAGCTAGGACTGTATAAAGATATGGTGAGCAAGGGACAAGACCCTCTGCCAGGGTTCTCTATCTTCTTTCATTCTGTAGGGACACTTGAAGAACCTCATCCCTTCCCATCACAGGCAGTCACAAAGATCCAGCCCACCCACATATATCTAGCCACTGCCTCGAGAGAAGAGGTGAGAAGTTGTCAGTAGTTGCCAGATGTCTAGCTTTCTTCTAAACAGTCCATGCTAAGGTCCAAAGGAGCTGGCGAATACAGCAAGCTATGTGAAAGCAAGAGGATGAACCAACCGATGGGGAGAATCTGAGACTAGGTCTGTGCAAACATTCCAGTACCCTTAGGGTGAATTAACTGGTTTCACCAAATGAAAATTACAACACTTTACTGTATTCTTCCTCAATGATAGTTCTGTGTGCATCAGCACAAGTCTCAGGTTAAGCAAAGCTGGTAAGCAAGATGCTGGTTTTACTGCATGAATAGTTCCTTCTGTTCAAATACCCTCAATTGTATTTTTGAATTAAAACTGAAAAGAAGCTCTGTCAGCAACCAAACTCAAAAACTGTCATCCTATCCTGGCTGTATTAATGCCAGAGACCAGAACTGCTGCAAAAACAAGACTGGTTGAAATGGATCCATGTTGCAAGATATTCAGGGCAGCTACATGGTATTTTCCTTTTTTCTTTTTTGTTTCAGTCCAGTGCATGGACTTCACTCTTTTGTGGTCTTTTTATTGGCCTTCAGTCTTACCATAAGACTGTGCTCTGAGTGACATCTATTTCAATGAGACACTCAGATACTCAATTGAACAATGAAGCATTCATTGTGGCCTGAACTCATCTGAGCTTGAATTATCTTCTCAGATGAATTGTCTTCTCAGATGATCTTCAGTGCTACAGTGTCACTCCCAGAGCAGCTGGCCATACATTTATAATAAGGTGTCCTCTGAGACACTCTCATGCCTTGAGCTGTTTTGATCAATCAGAGATGAAGGTGGTATTTCCTATAAGTATCACGCAAACAGTTTTCAGAGAGTGCACTGCTCTACATAAGGAGCTGCAGAGATTGTACTGAAGTTTATTTCTGTCAATGAAAAAACACAAAGGTGACTGAAAAGCCACCTAATCCTGGTCTGTAAAATGGTACAAGAACTACTTTACTCCCATGACCTAACTGAATCTGATCAGTGGTTAAACTCAGCTAGAAATGATTTTCATTCCACCCCAAAAGAAACGTGCAAGGAAAGCAGTAGCAGGCAGAAGACATCTGTCCTCAGTCCTTGCATTTTTTTTTTCGCTTTTTTTTTTTTTTAAATCAACAGCGCTACGTCTCAAAGTGCCAGTATGTATAAACTCCTTCAAAGATTTAACAAATATATGATTTACTAGGTTTGATCATTTTTAAACTTGCTAGATGCAATCTATAAAACTTTCCAAAAACTTGCAACTGAAGGATGAGCCATGACAATGAGTTTGATAAACCACGTACTTTGAAAGACAAAATTAATTTGCTTAGAAACGATGCTGTGAGTTTACTGTAATTCCAACAAGCCATGTATTGTTGTCAGTACAAATCAAATAGAGATTTCAAATCTAACCAGTTTATTCTAATCTTCATTTTGTATCACTTTGTTTTCTTACCAATCATCACTTTAACTAATTTTATTTTCACTCATTTCTATAGCAAATAACACCTATCTTCTAAATTTAAGACAGTATTTCAATTTCTAATAATTCTCTGAATTACTTTTCTTTCTGCATTGCAGAGGGGAGGGCCCAGTATTTCAAATATTTCAAATAAGAGTAAACCACCATGCAATTAAACCCATCAGTAGTTTTTATATTGACCTTTCTTTACTTTACTCAGTATTTTGTTGCACCCTTAGAACACGTTCACTTCACAACTGTGAAAACTGAGGGAATGCTAAGAAAGGTTCTCTGCCTAAAAATGTGTCAAAACAGGTATGCAGTTAAAAATAGGCACGTACAACATTGTTTGTCAGATGTGGAATATGCTGCTGTACGGATGATTGATTTTGGAAAACTACTTTTATGAATGGAGAAGTTCAGTTGCAAGCAAAGATACGCTTACAACAGTAGTACCTCACACTTTCAGCTACAGAGTTAATTTAAAACAAAAAAACAAATGAAACAAAAACAACAACAACAACAACAAGAAAACCAATCCAATACACACACACACACACACAAAAAAAAAAACACAAGACCAAGCAGTCAAATAGCCCCTTCTGTCATTAGGCACACACAACAAAATCTTCTCTTCTGTATCTGACAAAGTAAGAACTCTCCTTCTACTAGTTGATAAACATAGCAGGATCAAAAGTTTGCATACCTGCACCTCTCACTATTTCTGACTCCCTCCTGGCAGTTTTTAGATCTGTATTTCCCTCTGCATGGAATCTCACTAACATCTCATGAAGAAACACACTGAATATTCTGTGTTCTTCCTTCTTCTCCCCTTCAGACTTTCTTTCCAATGTTTCCTACTACATTTTCCTTTATGCTCTCACAGAGTTGTCTCACCAAATCCCCTCAGTTTTGTACTTCTCTTGCCTCATGACTCTGTCCTATCCTTTCATCACTCTACTGCCTACTTTCACACTCTTAACTTGTTAAGAGTCTTGCTCACTTCTGACTCTTTCCTTTACAAATGCTAACCACGCTTTACTTTCCAATATTAATGATTACTCCATTTGTCTCCCCAGATGCTACTACATTCTCCCTTTTTAAAGCTTTCCTAGATATACTGACAGTGATGATTAATCTCAATTAACTGTGGCCTTTCTAGGTTGGAACCAGTTGTTTAAGAGCTGTGCATATCTTTGGGGTGACTCATTACATTTAATAACGGTAAGAAATACACAAGATGAATTCTCCTCTGAAAGTTATCATCTGTCCATACTGGCTAGACACTGAGACAAGGTGATCAGTTTTAACTGGAAGTCTAACTCTTTGATGGCCTAAATTAGGCACAACAAACCTCACTGCTAGTTTCTAGTGCTCCTTTTCTTCCATTAAACACACACTTCAGTTTAGGGTAATAAGTATATTTTAATCTCATTATACTGGAGCTATTCCAGTTGCTACAGCCTCTTAGAATTTAATCATTGACCTCTCCTCTGATATAGTTTAAAAACATTACATTTCTGCCATTCTTCACCCATGCTTTGGCATTATTACAAACATGTGCATATTCCTTAGGTCTCCCCTCCCTTAGAACATCACAGCTCTCTCCCCATCTGGTGCATCTTCCAAATTGTTTCTTTTCAGATTCACATTCCTCTTCATATCAAATACAGAGTTCTTACTTCTCGTCTCCAGTCACTGAAACAAGATGGCAAGATGGCTATATCTTAACCCCATGACCAAACTACAACCTATCTCTGGGTCCTCACATCTGATGTGACTGTAAGTTACAGCCATTTTAATCCACTGAATGCAGATGATCTCATAGGATTGTGTTTTGGTAATGGTAAACTCCCCTTACTTTGAAAAATGCAATACTACCTGTAGAGTACCACTCGGATTACTTCGGCAAAAACAACATTCTTAGCTTTCTGCTTTGGTAATACTGCCCTATCTTTGCCCTACAGTGACTGCTTTCTCTTTAAAATTTAAGCTTTATTACTTCAATGATCCTTGTCTTTTCTTCCTTACACACTCATGCTCATCATACTTGCGTCCCCACTTCTTAACTAGTGACAATAATCTCCATCACTCATTCAATAAATCCTTAAAGAACACTTGCTTTTTAGTTTCATGCTGCCACAAATCAGTTCATTGTCTTCCTTCAGTTATCTTTCTTCAGAAAGTCTGATAGTGATTAAATTGCAGGTTGAGACCATCATGTCCACCACATGGCACAATGCTACCTTATGAACTGCTCCCATACATTTGGATCCATTTCCTCTATTGACCAGCGACATAGCACCATTGTTCCTGTGTTTCAATGTTCCTATTACGTTTCTGTATCTTTTTTCTGTCTCACACAGTATAGTGTAATTCCACAGGTAGCGATTCCATGCATTATAGAACTACCAATGCTAAATAATAATACTAACCTTGACTGAGTTGAGGTAAATCAGGACATTAGCAAACTGTCTAAGAAGAAAGAAGCAGGAGGCCATGCACTGTCTCCCTGGAATGGTATCTGAAATTCAAAAGAGAAATGCAGATTAGTACAGTTTAAGAATTATGTGGTAATGGAGGTCACTGCCAAGATTGCTGGCAACTATGAAAGCAACTAACTTCTAAAAATAACGTAACTTGCCTTTTCAGGCAAAGGAGTACACTCGAGGTTAGAAAAGCTATTAGATCATCTTGTATGCTGTTGAGAAAGTTGACAATAATTATCACAAGACTGTATTCAGACAGCATGTTCTACAGAACCAAACTGCTTAAGTAATAGGACTTTTTCCATGACAAAAATCTATGCAGCATTATTTTACCATGAATTAGTCTTACTTTTAGGAAACAACATTTGATACGAAGTCTGAGTTTGTTATTCTGACCTCATACTCTTTTGCTTTAGAATTACATTCTTCGGTTACCCCAGACAAAAAGCAGCTCTATACATTCTGATTTTAGTTCCAGGACGAGAGCAATCTTTAGACTCCAAAAACATTACTGAAAAGTTTCAATACATGCACAAGTTAAAATACAACATGGACATTATTTTCCATGCACTTGGGTTACTACACTGTCCATAAGTGATATTGCCATAAATATGTTAGGCAGACGAGTGCAAACGAGTGCCAGTAGGATTTTTTTTTTTTTTTTTTTGTAAGAGTTTACTAGGACAATTTTTTTTCTCCGACTCAGCCAGCAGAGAGTGGTCAGAGATGGATGAATGCATGTAGCAGCTATGAAGGCAATATCCCAAGGTCGTTAGAGAGCATGCTGTTCTGTGCCTGTAGGTGAAGTGACAGAAGCTAAGATCCTAAGATTACCAACAGCCCTGAAGTAATTGCTCTTTCTGGTTAGTTATCATCAATCCATCCACATTAGAAAATTGTATCTGAAGAGCAATCCTTTGCATTATGGTACTTAACATAACATTCCACTGGAATTTCAGTGTAAACTTTGCTTTCCAAGGTAAGGTACTAATTATTGCTGGAAAGTGTTACGTAAGATCTCAAAATATATTGCAGAGGAAAGCAGAACATTCTTATTTTTTATCTTGTTGCATGTCCACTGGGCTTGGATGTCTTATTTCCATAAAGAGACAACAATCCCAATCAATGGCTGAATGGCATCCTTCAGTTCTCCAACTTAAGAAAATCATTTAGTTATTTATACAATGTTCATCTGGAAGCAGAAACTGGCCCATTTACTTTCTAGCCCTTTTCCACATGTAGGCATACATACTGTAGCAAATACATGCCTTGACAAAACAATAAGTAAAACACTCTTTCCTCAATGTTTCTCCACTTTATTTTTTTTAATTGTAATCAGAATGAAAGTAGTGCAAGAATGCACTTTTTCTGTCATGTTCAATTTCTAAGGCACAAATTCTCAGCAATTTAAATAAAATAATAAAAAAAAGGAAATGTTTTCCTGGTTTTAAGTCTTTAAATATCATTTTACAATGAAAATGAGTTATTAGAATCATGCACTTTTTTCCCCCATATATGAGAGATATCTAAATTTCAGAATTTCGGTATCTAGTCTCATAACCACAATTTGGCAAGAAATTCTATTATCCCACAATACTATCCCCCATATACATTTATTGAGGGAAAAAAAAAAAAAAGCAAAACCCAAACAAGTAAAACATTTATAAATCTTGTACACCTCAGCGTGAAAACCGAAGTTTCATAGTTCTACTCCACATTGTCTTACGTGGAAAGAGGATAAAGTTCTCACTCTGAAAAATTACTGAGAGTGATCTAAGAATACCTCAAAGAAAAGACTGCACCAAGCCCAGAAGAAATACTTCCTTCTTTTCACTTAACACCAGAGGTGGCTGCCTTGGTTGTAAGAGGACCACAGAAAACAAATGAGGTGTTGTTCTCATGACGTTGGCAGTGTAAATAGGGTAGTTCGTAAAACTTATGTTCAGCACCACACTTTATTTAACGGCAATTTTAATGCTCATTTACTTTCATTAATGTTCTTCTTGCAACATTTTCTCTTTAAATTATCTCAGAAATATGACGTTGGTTCCATTTTCTACCAAGTTGAGATACTGTGATTAGATCATTTACAGGATGGGAATTACCTATAAAAATCTAGTTACATCTCATTTCTTAATGCTAATTCTATTTCAGGAGTCACTCAGGATTACAAATTCTTTATTCTTCTGTTCTGGGTGTTATTTATAGTGTTTAACAGTTGGGTACTGACTGCTATGCTCTAAGTGCTTCCTGATTTTTTGCTTTTGGGTGTTCCCACTCCTGTTAAATTACATAACTTCTCATATATCTTAGAATTTCTCATACTGGAAAGAACTCTGTTTGCTCTGCATTTTTCAAACCTCTGTGTCACATATATAATTAAACATAGCAGATTCAATTGCTGACTCCAAATGATCTTGCAAATACACAACACACTATTCTTCATAAACTAACTTTTTACTGCTTTTCACTTCATCTAGCCATGGAATTTCTACAGTTAAAGAAAGCAAGACAGAAAGACGGGAAGTTGTTTTGAGAAAATATTCCACATGGAATCATAGAATTGCCAAGGTTGGAAAAGACCTCCAAGATCATCCAGTCCAACCGCCCACCTATCACCAACGTTTCCCACTAAACCATGTCCCTCAGTATGACATCTAAATGTTTCTTGAACACCTCCAGAGTCGGTGACTCCACCACCTCCCTGGACAGGCCATTCCAGTGCCTGACCACTCTTTTGGAGAAGTATTTCCTGACTTGAATCTCTCCTGGCACAACTTGAGGCCATTCCCTCTACTCCTATTTCTAGTTACATGGGAGAAAAATGGGAGAAAAGGCCAACCCTTACCTTACCACAAATCTTCACTTCAATGCATTCATTTTTTGATAATCCACATGAAATTTGAGAGCCTTACAGGTCCAATTCAAAGACAAGAAAAAGTACAGGATTTCCTCACTCTAATCAGCACAATCTTCTTTTCCTTTGTAAGTCTGCAGAGCAGCTAAGTAACTTAACAAAGATCCCAAACAGATAATATAGTGGTTCTAACTCTTTGCTAGACTGGCACAGTGGGGGAAGCGCTGAAGTGTGACTTACATGCTTGAATAGCCTGACTGGCTACAAGCCCAAGTGTACAAACAGGTGAGAATTCTGTTATCCATTTCAAAATGCAGCTAGACAAATACTAAAAATGACCAAAAATATTAAACACAATGATTAACATGCTAAGTAACATAACAATATAAAAATGATCATTTCGGAAGGATTCCAAAGTCTGTGTGGATTTGAAGTTTGTGTACTAAGAATATATGGCTATAGAAAGAACATGTTCTGATTTCATATCCAATGTATGATTTGGTAAATAATGCTTTTCCCAGCTTCCAACGATCTGCTCTGACAGACTTCCTATCCACAATCAAAAATTTTGCAACCATCAACATACTTTTCTTTTATGATTTTCTTTATACCTTTTAGTTCTTGCAAGGCACTGTCTAAGAAGTTGTCTTACATGAAAAAGTAATTTGTACTGCTTGTTTTTAACTACCACTGATTATTTATTTCAACACCCTTTAGGCCTTGGATGGCAGAGTAATTAATTCTACTCTATACACCTTCACAATGTATTTACAATGTTCTGTATCAGAAGTGTAATAAACTCAGTCATCACTTTTGCAGGCTCTATACCCTCTTATTTTCTCTCTCCTTGTTCTGCAATCTGTCCCCTTTCTTTTATTCTTCCTGTGCTTATGGATACTTCCTTGTTCTACCATATTCATTGGAAATGTAAGAATCAGAATTGCCTACAATATTCAAGAAAGGGAACTACAACTGTGTACAATTACACGGTAATTATTTTTATTTTGTTCTCTCTTTCCTCATCAGTTCCTAAGAGTCTCTTCAGTTTTTCTAGTGCTTCTGATGATTTTGCAAATAGAGGTAAAGTTTTTTTTTCCCCCCTCCCCATATGTAATACTTCATATTTAGCAAAGCTAAATTTTATTTGCATATTACTACCCAGCTTCATATATTCTTTCACAGCTTTCATCACTGTGGAAGCTCCTACTATGAGTAATTTTGTACCACTGGCAAACCTAGTAGTGTCTTTGTTTGCCTCCTACAGATAATTAATTATGAATATGAACTCTTCCATTAGGAAGAAAAGAGGTTCTTTCAAGTGTTCTTATCATGTTTGTTTTATCCTTTTCACTGCTATTTCTCATTTGAAACAAAAAACTTGTAGTGAAATATTATGTGGCTTCCCTTCTTGAAATTTAGTACTGGAGAAATACTTGACGTTATTGTTAGCAAATGGATTTTTAATTTGATTATAGTCATTACTGTAACAAAATTGAATTTTGATCATATTTCAAACCAAGTCCTGTGCAACAATCTCTGTGTTGGTCAAGAGTTACCCGTTTATTTGTGTGATCTCTTTCTAAGAAAGAAGAAAAGTCGTCATTCAGAATTTTTCTCCTGTATCATGCCATGTCTTGCATTTACCAGGTTAGCATAGGCAGAACAGAACTAACTATTATTTAATTATCTATCTATATAAAATCTTTAACCTCTTTCATATGCCAACCACTGTTCCCATCAACCTTGGTTGGTGAATAATTTAGCCTCAGTACTATGCATCTCATATTATCTGAGCATAAACAGGCTTGTGTTACTCACTGATAAAGAAAACACATTTACCTTATTTTGGACAAGGTTTCTGTACTGCTTCGAAACATTTCTTCACTGTCATCATCTACTTTGTAACGCCCTGTTGCAAATTAAATGTGAACAACATGCTACATATTACCTTCTTCCTATTCTGTTTAAAAAATGATTTCAGGTTTACCACCTCTTCTGAAAACTGGAGTTTCAATTTATTCATCTATTTAAAAAACATTTAATATTTGTAAAATGAAACACGTACTTGATTTTCATGTGTTTTCTTTTTGCTACCTCAGCTGAACTCTATTTATTTCTTCTACTTCCTATCTACAGTTTGCTGTCCTCCACACATCCTTTGAGGATACAAAAAAATCACACTATTTCACTTTCACAGGAGGAATTACTCATGTGCTCTTCTTTGTCATCTTTTTTTCCCACAAGATTTTGAAAAGGTAACAAAGTTTTCAGCAGCACGCTTAATTTAGTTATGTTGCTGTCTACTGCTTCTATAAAGGGGATTATTAACATAAGACAAGTTGCTACAGTATCTCTAAGTAAAGACTTGCAGTTGGAAGTACAGCCTCTTTTCTGGTAGAATTCTCCTAAAGTTTCGGAACAAATTGAGCCTTCTAATATAAACTTGTAAATTTATTTTAAACCATAAATCAAACTTTCTGTTACTGACATTATAGCAACAAAATGCCTAGTGCTAGTTAAGCTAATGGTCAGCAGCTAGATGAGGATATGAAATACAAATATATACCATCATATGAGGGATTACGTAATAGAGAAAGTGCATTTCAAACATACCTCGTTCACTGGCTGATTCACCCACCAACTGGAAGAACTGCTGAGCAATTTTCAGATGATCTCTCTAGGAGAGGGGAAAAAAAAAATCCAACGTGAGTTCCAGAGTTGTTACTACAACACTAACTGTAAATGTGTTCTGGGGAACAGATGGAATAAGTGAAGAACAACAAGCAGGCAAACTGAGGATGAAGTAAAGCCAGGAAAAGTAAACTATGCCACTGTATAGGTGTAGACACACTGGAATACTATAAAAGCAAACATGATTTGGAAGCATGACAGGGAAGCCAGATTTAGCTTGATTTATTTTCAAGACGAGTAACAGAGACTTGCTGTTTATTCATTATGGACCGAGAACTGTGTGGAGTAATAAGAGACTCAGAGATCTTGCAATGTAAATTTGAGATGACTTTCATTCCATTCCAGCCCCTACAGATCTGTTCATACCCTACCATTGAAGAAGTTGGAGAACGTCATGGACTTAACTCACCGAATCCATTTCTTGTCCAAGAGCTGCATTTACCACTCCTTTGAGGATATACTCCTTGGAAAAAAAAAAAAAAAGAGTAAAGAGGATCAAAAAAGGCAAAGTGAAGATTTCAGGGACACAGAACAGTGTACTCTCACATATTTTTCTTTCTAAAGTTAACTCTATCCCCAACCCGTTTAACTGATGGCCAGTTATTACAAGAACAAATAATTCAGTACAGAATCATAGTCACCCTGCAGAAATCTATAGCATTTGTTACCTACTCACTTCTGCTAAATATTTGGGCTGCAAATAGGTAGAGTGTTTTCTGACAAGACTTCATATTCAAAGATGATGCAGCAGAAGTTATTCCTTAACATAGCATTATGCCCTCTTCACCACCATCTGGCTAATAACTGAGAGCAATATTGTTCTGTTAATGCACAGATCCAACTTAAAAGTACACACACACTGGTTAGTCATCACCATCACTGCCCATGCTCCAAAACTCAGTGTTTCTCACCAAGGTAAAAATCTCATGAGATTTGTGCTCATGCTATTCTACTGAGACGAGGAACTGGAACAGTGTATGCTGTAATCTCTAGTATGAGTTACAAAAGACAATCCTATTCTCCACTGAGCAAGATTTTATTAGCATTGTAACATACTCCTTTGTCTTGTTTAAATCTTGTAATTCAACAAAATAGCTATGAATGTGCTGTAGTAGGTTCCCCTGGTAAACTTGTACAGATCCCTCAGACATAAAATCAGGAAAGAAGGAGAAAAAAAAAAAAAAAAAAAAAAAAAAAAACCATACACAAAGTGACAAATTGCAACGGAACAATCTGAAAGTAATAGTCAGCATGCTAAGGAATCATTTTAGTACATCAACTCTTACAGATGCAAAATTAAACCCTATAGACTCCATGCCAAAGAAGAAATTTGGTAAGAACTACAGGAGGATACACATCTAGTCCTGCCACCTAAATGGGGAGTTCCTTCCAAGCATGGATGAGAACATACAGAAAAAAACCCCACAAAGATTCTCAATTTAAAATTTAGCAAGTGGTAAGTGACATCATGTTATTCATACAAGTTTGTATGTGGGGAAAACACAGGAAGAAAACAGGGGCCAAAGAAGCAATACCTGTCTAAAACTGTTTTAGCATGTAGTATATATAACTGTTCAAGTAGTAAGCATACTGAAAAATGCAAGAAAAAGCAAAAGGAAGCAGCAGAAGACACTGCTCAGCATAGAACTACCAGATCTGTGTCTGAGGTTTTCCTTTTCCTTTCTTCCCCCGCCCTCCATCTATTCCTTACAAACACTCATGAAAGGCCTCTTTCATGCCCAGCTATGTGATCTTTGGAAACTAAACTGCAAAGAGGAATAAATCAGAGACTAGAGATTTTGGAACAGACACAAAAGAAAGTGACACTAACAGTCAAGGGGCATTGCAGTTTTCACTCATTGCAGCCAAAGTGAGATAGGATTAGAAGAGACCTATTATTTAACACACTGAATCTAATCTAGCTCATTTTTATTGAAATGGCTTCAGGACAAATTGCATGAGAGGCTGCACTAGCAGATCTTGAGAGATGGTGGTAGTCATCGCCGAGGGAGAAGTGACAAGCAGCTGTAGTTGGAAGAGAGCTTTTATCTACACAGTAATGGTCAGTTCCCTAGAATCAAATCTGCACAAAAAGAGTTGCATTTTCAATCGACCCTGGGCAGTACAGTACTAAACATGCTAGGTACTCATGTACGCACATATAATATTGTATGGATGACTGTTAAATCTATCATAGATAAAAGGATAAAACATGAGAGTTTTAAGAGCGGGAATGGGGCAAGCTAACTGCAGGATACCAGTTTTGTATGTGGCAGAATCCATACCAATTTATAACCTGTATTTATGTGCCATGACATCATTTTCCAATTACCTGTGGAGCTGTAGGTTCCAAGTCTTTAATCAGGTTATAGGCCTCCTGCACATCATCTGAAATACCAGATGTTAGAATGCATGACAAACCACGGCATGCTATATTAGAACAAATCACTCATCCTCTACAACATTCCCCTATAGTCACAGAAGAGGAAATAAAGCATTTAGACAGAAAGAGAAAGGTACCTATAAATCAGTGTGAATTTATATCACAATGGTGATGGTTTTCTAGAATTCGAATAACAAACATGGTGTGAGTAATAGCTTCTTTATTACTATGGTTTTCCTAGTAGAGATGACTCAGTCCCTTGTTCATAATCTAGTGGCTGCCTTTTCAACAGTACAAGGTCAAGACAATAAATCCATTACTTTCCTGTCGTATCTCTTTTCGTATTTATTTACTCCATATAAAGGATAAGGTAAGATGTTACTGAAGAGAAACTTCATTTTTCCCTATCAGTATTTCAAAATCTGTCCAGCACCTCTTACCTGATCCTACTTCTAACAAGTAAAACCACTACTGGCATAGAAGTTTAAATGTAGAGTTTGGATTCAATAAGCAACCTTGCACCTCCCCAAGAAATAGCAACTGAAAAAATCCTAAACCTTACAAAGATGCCCCTTGAAGTGACAAAATGTTGTTAATACAGCATCATACCAGCTGCATATAAAAATAAACCTTATCAAACAAAGCTTCCTTTTTGGTGGTACATACCACCCATACAGCATGGTTAAAGTGACTTGTAAGTTTTGGAGAGATGGCTGTGTAGTCACTTGAGAGTATTCTTAACTGATATTGCTACACTATAAAGCCTTTTAAATGGAGACATAGCCTAAAGACATTCTAATCCTATCTCCATAGCCTCCATTTGTCAGTATGCAAGTTATTTGAATAACAAAGAATAGAAACTAACTCAAATTATTGCAAGATTGGCAGCAAATGAGTAAACGGACTCATTTTTAAGTGATGCAGATTTACTTTGCTTTTGTATAAGTATAGATCAGTTGGAAACACATCTTCCCCAATACTGTTGTTAATAATAAAATAAAAGATAATACTACTAATATTGCTTTCAATAATATTTATGACAATAATAAAGGACACAGTGTTTGCTAGGAGCAGCAAGTTCAGAATTACCAATGTCAAAGTGTCTTGATGGACCCAATGGATGCCTGGTTGTATAGATAAGGGAATAGTAGCACATCCTTGACTTTAGCAGGGGTTTTTGACACAGTCCCTATAATATTGCCACAGCCAGATCCTATCTCACCAGTTTAGCACCTCTACAAACCCCCAATTCTTTGTGGAAATAGATTTATTTAATGACATACAATTACAGCCCTTCTCTGCAAGCCATGGGAATTTCTTTACATCACTATATCTGAGAGATACTGAAAATGAAATACATTACACATTACTGCAAAATAAAAAGCATTTTGGCGAGTAATCAGTTGAGATCAGATAAATAAAAATCACCCCTGAACAGTGCCTCATGAAAGAGCCAGAGGGAGGCTTATTTACCTTGCCGGAGATAGTAAATCACAAGATTTAGTCGTGCCTCAGGAATAACATCAACCAGAGGAGGCAACACCTGCAAAGCTCCTTCTCCTCCTCGGAACACCACCTGCAGATAAAAGCAGCATATTGATAACTGTATATTACAATCTTGCTTACGATCTCTTTAACTCCCATGTTAACAATAGGAAGAGGTCAACAGTACTGTTTTTATTGTAAATCCTGTCTTAATATGACAATAAAATTATATGTACAACAACCTTTACTCTAAACAATATTAAGTACATAATTCATCAGTAGAGATTGACTGATTTCACATTTCAGCAGCTCAAAGCTGTGACATGTTACATACCAAACATTTTATAAAACATGTCCTGGAATAAAAGTGAGAAAAAAGTACAAAATTAGTTTCCTTATGATTATGGATGTGAGAAAAAAAAATAGGATTATTATTATTATACACTTGTTTAGAATGCCATTAGATCTATAAAGGAGTCAATACTTTATACTTCAGTTATGCATGGCAGTTTCTCAAAAAAAAAAAAAAAAAAAGATAATTCTAATATACTGACTCAATAAGTTCCTGGCAAAAAGACTCACATTCAAAATAAAGAATTTTAACTTATAGAAGCCCATTCTGAAATCAGTGTTATCTTGTGACAAAGAACTGCCTGATAAATAATAGCTACTGACAATTGTTCAGCGAAGTAATAATACCATTGTGGGGAGCACTAACAGGTACTCAGTGATTCTTTTACAGCAGAATACATAAATACTTCTGTCTTGTACAGTATCTTTTTCCCCATGCACTCCTCGTCAAGCACTGTTTTGATAAAGACCATTTTCCTGAATTATTTTAACCTGAATTATTCAACACCGAGTTGACAGTTCAACATCACATACTCTGGCTTGTTTCTATACTATGCTAACTGACCAGTCTCTACAAAATATCTTGCTAGGGTTTCCTTACAGTCTATGAAATATTTTGATATGCCTTTTGTGTAAAAGCAACGTTATTTTCATGACAGTCTCAAACTGTCAGAAAATGCCAGGGTAAAAAAAAAGCAACAGCAACAACCTTGATGGTACATTGATTACACAGGCAAGTTTTCTAGAATGGGACTTAAAGGGCAGCAGAGGTTCAGATGTTTGCAGATCCCAAAATACTCCCTTTCATAAGTCTTCAGGAAAAACTCTACAAATGACTGCAGACCCATGAAACTCAAGAAGTACATTACTCACCAGATTATGTTTAATGAGCTCCTTGCCAAACTCGAAAGATGATGAGGCACTGTCTGTCAAGTTCTTGAGTTCTGCCTGGAATTACATACACTCAAAAGGTTTAACAATAAAAACAAAATAAACCTCCTCCCCCTCCCCCCCCCCCCAAAAAAAAAAAAAACAACCACAAAAAAAACCCCACAAACATTAATGGAGGTTCATATTTGTCCCAAAACTGACAGAAACATCTCCACCAGCGCTGAGCCATTGGAAGAGTTGTGCCTTCCCACTTTTATATGACTGATTTTTACCAATTGAATAATACATAGACACAAGGTCAAAAGTGGACCAGGAGAACAGTTAAGAACACCGCACCCATGTATATGGATGGCCTAATACCAGGGTAAACGAAGTAGATTAGACTCTTAAGAGAGGGACACAGTGATGTGATAATGAGCCATTATCCACATGATTAACTGATTAGGACACGTAACAAGGAAAAGAAATGTCTAAGGGACCTTGAACTAAAACGAAGGCAAACTGAAGGGCTGTCAAATAGATACCTCAGCAGCCTTCCCATTGTATAGTCGGAAATGATTACAAGCCTTAAGGTTAAGAGCAATGGTGCTGTCAGGAACTTGTTGAAGATAAACAGCTAGCACTTCTTGTGATACATCATAGTAATCCAGTTTGTAATAGCACAGAGCCACGTATACATTCAGAGCCAAGTATTCCCTGCAGAACGGGAAATAGAGCATTTAACATAAAATTTCAATCCAGTAGATAGTTATATTACAGAATATTAAAAACAGCGATGAATCCCTGTATCTTTAACAAACATATCAAATTTGGGATTCCTAAATACTTGTTAGGTATCTTTATATCTCTAGTTTGTGATATAAGTTACACAAATCCAGTAAGAGATGTACATCAGTTTTTTCAATGGCAGTTATTCCAACATCATTGCTGACAAAATTGTTGACTTACAAATCTCTGAAAAGGTGGTAATTCATACTAAGGAAATCCACAGAAAATAAGTACTTTTATCCTGGCAGAATACAATTTTCTGTGCAATGTGTGTGAAAACATTTAACACGCACTTAACACTTGGAAAACATTTTCACAGATCTTATTACCTTACAAATACAACTATTAAAAACAAACAAACAACAAGCTACTGCAAGCTGTGAAACAGAGGAACTAGGCATAGAAATAAGACAGATATTTGTGGTAACAGTAAATAAAAAGCTAATTGTTATGCAAGTTACTCTCTTAGCTTTGCATGATCGCTTCTACAGATTTAGAAGTTAGAAAACTCTTTCCTGAGCATTAAATTACATATGTACCTTATGAAGGACACTCAGCTTTCTCTAAAGCACTCAAGAAGAGACAGTGCCAAAAGACAGTCACATATTCTGGGGCAGCAGTTTCTACTTCATCAAACTGTTTTTCCAGCTGCTTAAGAATTCATTTTGTTCCTTTTTAAATTATGAACTAAGAAATAGTAGAATACGATAGAAAAAACCATGATACTTGAAGTGCAAGGAGCTTTCTATATAACCTCTAACAGCTGAATCCCTCCTTAGAAAAGGTAACAGGTGAAGAAGAAATCGTGGGCAAAAGCAAGGCTCACCATACTCATCATCAGAAGGTAAGAAAGAAAGAGAAGGAAAAAAAAAAGAGAGAGAAAGAGAGAAGACAAAGCAGGTACATAACCATACATAACTTCAGAAGAGAAAAGTATGAAAATACAGAGGGCTGTCAGGATGAATTACAAGAAAAAGCAATGGAGAGCAGTCTTCCTTTTAAAATGTGCATTTTTCCATAATGATTTGCAATGAATAAAATCGAAGGATCTGCAACTTGTGCACATTTTGTGTTGAAGGATGGCATAGTAATTGGGGAAAATTCCTACTTTTAGAACTTAAAAACTAATTGGAATTCAAATACAAGAGTATTGGAGACACTGAAGTAAGAGTTAGAGCAGAAATGCCCACCGATTTTCAAGAAGAATACATTTGTAGATATCAATAGCTTCTTGGTAGTGGGACCGCATGTAGTGGATAGATGCCAAGCTAAGTTGATCCTCTGTAATATCTTGCAGATTTTGATGAGAGCTCATCAGTTTCTTCTCATCACTGAACTAAAACAGAAAGTGAGACATTCTCAGAAGAGTTCAGTGAGAAATACAATTTAAATTAATAAGCTGGATTAGTTTTGCCCTTGTTGGCAAGCAGCAAGTGATTCATTTTTAACATCTGGATGTTACTTCAAAAGTAATTTGAAGAACCGAGAAAGCCAAACTAAGAAGCAGACCAGTTGTAACTATATAAATGCGAGGCTAAAACTAAGCACACGTTTTCCTTTAAGTTGTGAGTTAGACATAATTTAGCTCATGTGTCTTGCTGGTTAAGAGAGGAAAAGCTTAATCAATCAATCAAGTCATTTAACAAATTTAATTTTGCAACACAAGATTAAACTTACTATTCACCTTGGCAGAATTTTTTCTGTTAACAGATGAAATCTGATTTCTCATGGACAGCAGAAAAATGCAAGTACTGCTAACACCCAAGCACTAACTTTCACAGTACTCCTTTACAACACTAGCAAATTCTCTTTCATCATTCCTTTAAAATTCCACTTAAAGCACTGATTTTTAAAATCATGTTGTCAAGAAACTCAAAAAACTCAGTCTCTTTGGTAGCACAATACTGGTTGGGTGTCACACAGGATGGTAAAAACACAAACTGAAGGGAAGACAGCCAGGTGTGGCAATTGAAAGAGCCATTTAACTGTTGCTGACATTTAAGTAAGCCTCATGCCATAAGCGTCATTACTTTTTGGACACTGAATGACTCAGGAGGATCAGAAATACCTTATGCACTTTCTTGGTCAAATTGTTAAGTACGCTACAGCTGCACAGTAGGAAACTTTGATACACTTCAAAGAAAATAGTGGCGTATGCATTTCTGATTCTGCTCAAAGTCTCAGGTTCCTCATAATCAGAGTTCTTACTGGACAACTTGCATGAAGCTGGTTGGGAAGGCTTCATGTAGATACTTGCCAAAGGCATCTATTCCAAGATCCTGCTTTCACACTTGCTTTCTCTTCCACATTTCATTACAGGAGAGTGGTTGCAGAAAATCTTTGTTCTCCTTCCACCACAGACATTTTAATTATTTGCTCAGGTTGCCATAACACATTACAAATTACCAAATTTAAAAGAAAACAAAGCAAAGCAGGAGTGAAGAAAAGACATTGTACCTTATGTGCCAGGTGAAAGAGTAAACGGTTCTGAAGACGACTCTTAGGTGCTGAAAGGAAAATTCAGTTAGTATTGCAGCAAAGAACAACTCAGGACATCTAGATTTTATTTTAACTTTGTCAACAGACATGCATACACATATTCTTTCATTAACTAGCCCAAATACAGTCCTTCACTGTGCTTCATTTCAGCAATTTTAAAGTGGCTTTAAAGCCTTTCTACTTCCCATCTTCATTCTCTGTCTGTTTCTTTTGAAATCCCTGCTGAAAATACTTTTCCATTGGCCTCTTCCTTCCATGAGCCTTAAAAACTGAATAATTGCACCACCATTTGTCTGCTGGTTAACATTTTTTTTTTTTCTGATGCCATGCAGCATGTCTCTTAATGTAAAAAAAAAGAAAAAAAAAAAGCATCAACAAACTCATTATCAAGGTTCTTTCCACAGTGTGTGATATTTGAAGTAAATTGTGACTCATAATTCTACAAATCTTGTCAACTTTCACTGCATTGCAAATTCCAAAGCTGCTACCATTTGGTTATGTGTACAGATTATGTCATGCAGAGTTCCAATATTTCTTCAGTCCATAAGAACAAAAGGCACATGAATGAATCCTGAGCTCAGAGCAGATAAGATTCAATCTAAGACATGAGGAGAGAAGAGTGGATCTCTAAAGCCCCTGAAGTTGTCAAAACTTCTGGCTGTAGCAAGTTTAGGAATTGCATTTAACACGTTAACTGCAGAGCTTCAAGTCACTAGAGAGAGCTTTGTCCTTCACTGAGATTGACAAAGGTTCTTGGTCAACAGAACTATTAACTTCTTTTGGGAGCAACCCTCCAGAAAGCCTTCCCTTGTTTCCTGTGTTCTCTGCAGCCTACTCAGCTAATGAGCACTCTCATTTTAGCTCAGACCAACCAGCTGGCAACCCAGGATTTACATGGAATTTTTACAAAGAACAGAATTACTTACTGTGTTTACGGGGCCAAGAAAATGCAGAGTTAGCAAAGCAAAGGCCTGTAACACAACGCTATAATTCTTCTGACTTCCTAAACCATGAAAGAGATCTCAAACCACCAAAACCTCTTTCTCTTCCCTCTCAAAGATGGAAATTTCTAGCAATAAATTAGATTTATTTTAAACAGCAATTTAGGGACAGACTTCCATACTTCTTACTTTTTCTCCACATACTATGGAAACTGAAAATTCACAACAATGCCAAAAACCAACCAGGCCATTCTCATCAGACAGGCACTGTAAAACTCTCTATGTATTCTCTCCAACTATGTCTAGAAAAAAAAAAAAAGACATCAAATGTTCTCTCTAAAGAGTTGCTAGAATAGAGGAGTACCAAAAGGAAAAGGTGGTACAAGAGAGTTCTCACAAAACCAAAATATCTTGCCAGGTATTACTATCTGAGGATCACGTAGTTATGAAGCTACATGGTCTTCAGTCTAGGATACATTAGGGGATTCTCATTGGCCTAATAAAGGAAAAAGGCTTTTTTGTTCTACAATCAATATTGTGTAAGCAGCACTAGCATTATTACCGAAATCACAGTACATTCTGGAGATAGTCTCACCCACTGAGTTAGAAAGCTGGAGCACCTTGACTTAAAGCAAATTCTTTGACGTGCTGTCAGCAGTGATGCCAGGGTTAACTCTGCACACACCCCAGCTTTAATTGATAGGTTTCAGTATCAAAGTTTACAAAAGTTGCACATGGACCCCACATATTACATGCAAAACTTCAACCAACCATAACTGCTCTTTGCAATTCAAAACATTTGTTCATCGAAGACTCCAAAAATGCAAGCAGGACAATTTGTGGGATTTAGACTGAAAATAACATTATATAACCACAGTCCAATGAACAACAACACCAACATCCCCTGTTGGTTTTTTTTCCACATAGGTTTTGCTTTTTTTTCTGAGCAGCTTTTAGCATTATTTCCTATGTAAGTGATGTGCAAACAGTACTCCCTCAAGAACCTAAACTGAGGAATTATTGTTTCACTGGTCAACCAATGACAGTAGTGCTGCACTCACAAATCTGGCATCTGATCTGACACTGAAATTGTTATTTACTTCTTGGCAAGAAATGGAGGGTTAGTCCACGTTATCCTACACCTAAAACCAGGCTAAAAGTGAAATCCAAGTTCTGATGGTTTGCAAAGGTATAGGGAGTAGGAAAAAACCTCCCACTTCTTAAGATATGGTACTATGTGATGGAATCCATTTTATAGTCTTTAAAATAAAACCTTTTCACCTAATGCCAGGCAAGGAAGAGGAGGGGTAAAATAAACAAAAAAAAAAAAAAAAAAAAAACCACCAAATAAATAAAAATAAAAATATTGTAGTCCTGCTGACATAGTAAGCAGAACCATAGAAACATTGAGTAACAGCAGTTTATTTTCTCCCAGTGCCAAATTCATTTTTTGAAAGAGACCTATGAACAAGGTCAGAATAATTTCCGGATAGAAACAAATAACAAATATTAGATAAAAGCTGCTGTTAATCTCTGGAACAGGAAGGGGTGACACTGTCTCATCAAAGAATGATCTTTTGAGGAATGCTAGGCATGCTCTTTTACTACTCTGTTATCAAATGTCATTGCCACTGACCTATCAATACCAGAAAGAAGCACACATTTCTTTTCCTATCCTACTTTTTCAAGGAGACTGCTTTTTTTTTTTTTTAATTGTTTGTCTGTTTATATCAGCATTTAGAAATCTAGAGGTCATGATGACAGTGCTGCACTGAGATAAACTGGACCCTAGAGTCTTGTATTGGCATCACTGAGATAGCTAGACTGGACATACTTCTTTCCACTTAAGAAATGCAACAATATCTCTATGCTATAATTTTTGTAATGATCACTGATGATGTTCCAGGGACTGAATCATAGGCGATATGGTTTTATAGAGCACTTCACATGCTAACAGGTGTAGAATACATCCTAAACTGACAGAGCTAGGAGGGGTGGAACAGCAATGAGAAGGCTTCAGTCAGGTAACACTGAAAATATGACTGGAGAAAAACCTATTTTGCAATCCCTGAGAAACAACGTCTGCTCACCTGAACACAGCTGAATGAAACCCTCTGTGGCTCAGAAGAACAGTCTTGCTGGTGGAGGAAAAGTGCAAGGATAAGGGAAAAAAATCCAGAAAAAAAAGAGTCCAGCACTGAGGTTCACACTTACATACACTTGAATAGCTCAACTGTTGAGAATTTTCTTACATGAAACCTGCACAGGTAATTCACTGAAATTTTCCCTTCCCCCAAATTCTTTTATTCTCTCTTATACTTGAGAGCCAGTTCAACTATGTTCAGTTCCTTGCAGTATATACACATTTCATTTCAGGCATGCCTGAACACAGTAACTTGAAGATGACTGAAACAAAAACTCAATTACTTCTGTAATGTGGATTCCACTATGCTTTAAAAAGCACATAAAAAAAAATACAAACAAAACCAACCCAACCAAACACCACCAGACCAAAATAAGGCTAGAAGTTTTTAAAGTATCTATAATTTGGTATTTTCTTGTGTGCACTGAAAGTTCAAACTCAGCAGTTTCAAAAACAGCAGCTAAAATGCAAGGAAAATGAACTCTGGTTCTCAAGAAACACAGTACAAGCAGAAAGCAAATAATTTTGCATGTAGGGAAAGATGTGGCCTAAGTGAAAAGAAAATCCAGCAGTGTTTCCATGCCCTCTTGTAACTGTACTTTTTCACAGGGGACAACCATCTGACACCTGGCAAACATTCGTGCATGAATAAGTAAAACTGGTTTGGAAAACACTGCCGTTCTTACTAATTCATCTCTGTTTTGCTTTTATGCAATATTGCTCCTTCCTGCATAGGCTGAAATGAGAAGTATCTCTGTACAGTTAAACCACATTCTGTGCTGACAAAGAGCTGTGTAGAAACAAAACAGAAGGAAAAAAACCTCTAATGACAAGTTAGTATAACCCTATCTGTGCATAAAGCTTACATTTAACTGTAAATCTCCACATTTAAAACAAAGAGACTGGTTGGTTTTGGTTTTTTTTTTGGAGCCTCACTTAGGTGCAAATCACATTTGTTAGAATACATTCTGTGGTTTAAAAGAATACTGTTCTTGTATTTTTCTTAATGCAGTACTAGCCCAAAGGCTTCTGAGAGCACTATACAGGCTTCTGAACATCAGGATCAGTTGCCAGCATTTCTGTGCAAATGTGGAAGGCTCAGTTTCTGGTCCTTGTCATTTATTTCTGGAAAGCACAGGAACTGGGAATGCAACAAAATACTATTTGGTATTATAATGAAAAATTAATAAATGTATTGTTATTTATTAAGCCAAGATGAAGACTCGGCTGCATTCTTGCAAGGCAAGATGGGACGACATACACTAAGGAAAATTCAGCTCTATGCATTAAAGCACTGATGCAGAAGGAATAAACAATGCATCGCTTGGCAGCTTTGCTATGGGATGACTATGGAACAACAGTTGCTGACTTGAAGTAACTCCACTTTCACCACAGATTCAGGAACTATAACATAAGAGAACAGCAGGAAAAAGAGGTCAGAAGTATCTGAAAGGAATTGGCAGAAAGCCTAGAGGAGATAAGTACATCTATAATGAAAAACCTTCAAAAAACGATTCTCCTCTACTGACTTTTTGTTCCACTTTTTTGGTTATGTTTGCAGTAATTCTGGTTTATATGACTTTTGATACAGAGACTTACTATTTCCTGAGAGAATGTGCTGTTATGTTTTATTTAAGTAATGAAAGGCTTCACATCTATTAAAAAATAAAGTCTTGCTCCGGAACATAACGCAAATGATCTTTTATGAAATGCAATAATTACCTAATGGCCTTTAACCCTAATTTCCTGATTTTTAAACATTCTTCGTATTTTTTCCCACAGTTAACAATTTTCTTAAGCAACAGCAACAGTAAATGACAAGAAGTAACTCCTAATTTATTTCCAGATATTTATAGTTTTGTGCAGACAAGCTATTCCAGAAAGCTAGCTGACGTTTACATTCCCTTTCATGCAGAGACTCCAACATCGTAGGAATATAGAATTATAAATGAAAATAAATTATTTCTCCCTCATTTGTTTTAGTGCTATGCTGCTTTCAGGGGCATGACAACTGCAGCAATAATCAATAAACATCAAACAGTATGCAAAAAAGCCTGGCAATGTAATCCCAAAATAGCAACGGTAAGCAGCCCAACACTAATGTATCTATCACTCTTAGAGCAGAGTTAAAGGCAGTAGTGGATAAATGGTGTTCTCCTACAGACTTCACCTGTTGTGCTTTCAACCCAATGAAGTATTTTGCTTCTGGATCTTTGCAAAACCACGGAAGAAATCATAAGACACTACAGCTTCCTCTGTTAATATATTGAGAAAAATAATCACTGATGCCACTGCAAGATACTAAAAAACAAACAAAACAAACAAACATAAAAACAACACACAAAAAAGGATATACCCTCAGTGAAAATAAGATGAATCAACTTCATTGTGAGAAAGACCGAAAGGATGGGTGTAGAAAGGGGAATCTACAACACTTGTCTTTTCTCCTCTGAAAGCTCCCAAGTGTTAAAAATCTTCAGCAGCGACTCCACTAAGCTTAAGTAGCTGGAATCGTCAGTGTCACAATGCTCACATCAAAGGCCTCGCATCTCACTATAAAAACAGGCATGCTGCCCTACTTCTGCAATGACATAAATATCAGGAAGTAACATAACTGCTAAGCTATTTTCCATTTCATTCCTCAGCTATGTTCCCAATGTCATACACTCCTTTCTTAATATTCTTGCCCTTTTTTTTTTTTTCCTGGCACTTGAGCACTGCTAACCACCCCACCTACCCTACTACCCCTTGCCATGCTACCATGATCTGGAGGGTAGGGAATAATTAACCTTTCCTCACTTTCAGCTCACAGCTCTAAAAACGCAATGCCCAGCTGTGTATCTGTCATCCCCAGAATGGATAACTGTAATTAACCCTATGTGAAGCTGATGACAACGAGCTGGCTCCAACTGGTACAGGATGCAGCTACTTGCTTCCTCTGTGGTTTAGGTACAGCGACATCTCAGATCTACTGCCCAATTATTTTTAGATTCCAAGTACATGTCCTAGATTGTAATCTCTTATAGGCAAGCTTGTAGTACTTTAATGATTAGGTTAGTACCTGTGAATACTAGAATTTTACACACTTCTTGAACAATATGCATCACTAATCAAGAATATGGAATACACACTTCTGCAGGAAACTCTATAGTTGAAAACAAATCATTTTAAATTGTGGGAATCAAGCCCAGAATGATTGTTCAGGGAATTTGAAATGGTTACCAGAATCTAATTATCTCTAATACTGCAAAACTGTCCTCTCTGAAGGTGTTCTTCCACAGTAACAGAAACTGCACAGTAATTTCCTCTCTATCCTATTTTCAGCCCAAGCTTAAAAACAAAACAAAAAACAAACACCAAATGAATGAAATAAAAGAGAAAACAGAAGACTGCATAAGAGTCTTATCCTAAAAAGGTGAGAGTCAGAAGCTGACAGAGAAGATCACTACTATTAATTGTACTTAGGAAGCACTGAGATACTATGGTGACAGGAAGTAATATAAGTCACTAAGATGAAAAGAAAGCAGCAGGTAACAAAATCAAACTGCAGAAATGTTTTTAGGCAGTAAAAAATTGCATCGGGATCTGAATTCCATTCCTCTTTAACAATTCCATGCATGTTCATATTAACATGAAAATTAATAACGTGGTGCAGTCAAGTCCACACCTTAGAGAACATCTCTAATATCAAATAGTAGGTGGTCTTACTATCCTTTCTAAGTTACTCAAAATGCTGAATTCCCTCTTGTTATTTCACTATTCTCATTAGCTTCATCTGCAATGACTCAGAGATACAGAGTCAGTCAAAAGAACAGTACATTTTTGGCTTCTGGTCAGCATACAATAGGTTTTGTATTTAGAAATTAGTAAGAGAAATTATTTTCCAGATTCTTCCTTCAGTTCCAGCTGTTCCACCTGCCCAAGGTATTTTAGGGAGCAAATCACATTATAAATCTTACCCTGAATGGAAAGAAAAAGAAACAAAAAAAACATGAAAAAAAAAAAAAAAACAGAAAAACAAGACACACTTTGTTCAAAAGTATCCTATATTACCCTGGAAAAAAGCACCATGTACTTTCTCTGGAAATCATTTTAGGTGTTCAAGTCAACAAAAAGTTCTTTTAATCAATCAGAGACTTACATCTCACCTTTCAAGGCTGCTTGTTCAGCTTGTGTATACATCCCCAGAAAGAAGTAGGTACATGCAAGGTTCACCCAAACATCAGGATTGACAGATGGTTGTTTGGTCAAGGCCTCATATTCCTGTAAAAGGAGTTTTTATGTTAGTTGTTTTTCCTTCATTCAATAGCATACAAATTATTCAGCTCACCCAACTTAACACCAAGTTCATCATCACTCTTACAACCAAACTATTACATTATAACCTACGATATGTTCAACAGCCCCTTTTTGTTTATGAAAATGGAATAGACAATGGGGACAAGCAGCACCTTGAATCTTCTTGAATTCTGTTAAATTAAATGTTGAATTCTGTTAATGCTGTAACAGTTATAAAGTCATCAAGATAACCAGCTTTTCCTCTGTCTTTTCTGATGCTTTCCTAACTCCTCCTTCAGTCAGAGGTGGTCATAAAAACCATGGAAATCTCTTTACGAATACTTATTGGAGTTAGTGGTAAACATCCTCTTACAGATCTGTATGTAGAGTCATTTGTATAGATTAAAAGAGTGGAGTCCAAAGAGATAGCATATGCAAGGAAATACAAAGAGGTGTGGCAAGAAAATTTATTTTATTTTCAACTTTTATTTATTAATGGCACAAAAACATAAAAGTGTTTATTTCAACTTTAATGTGTTTATAAATAAATATTCAGAGATTGCAGATGTGTACTCAAAAAGTTTTACCAATAGGGGGCACTATTAAAATGTTCAGAGACCTCTGTATTAAAATATAGCCGCTATAGTCAGTCTTGGGCACGTTCAAGACTGCCATATACACAAAAATATTATTATAGCAAATGGTGCCTAACTTCACTATTTCTCAGGTTAAGATTTATATCCACCAGCTATCAAAAGCCACTGAATACCACGTTCTGATATTGGTTTTTTATTTATTTTTTACACTTTTTACACTTTATTATGTAACCCTGAATAAAAATAACACAAACTATTTCACTTCTTGTTTTGTGTGTGTGTGTGTGGGGGGGGGGGTTAAACACAACAGACAAATCTTTCAATCTGCTCTTTTAACAAAGCAAGAAACCCTGCAGCTACAGAACAGTGATATTCATGAAGATAGACATCTTTGCTCTGCACAATACTGGCTAATAAAAACACAGGCATGGAGGAGACCCTTCACTGCCATTTTTTCCTCTTTGAGGTTCTATTAAATTACGCAGAAGGACCTTCCCAGTGAACATGCCTCCTGCTGGGGTTCTTTCTCCCCATCCCACGTCCAACCTCCAGCACAAGGCAAAAACAGGCCAGCTCATTCAAGGTTCCTACAAGAGCTGCTTAAAGAATACTATCCCTATAATTCTCAACCAGCAGAAGCCTCTCATCTCTCTCAACAACGTACTACACTGCTAACTCTGTATTCTTCCTCCAAGCATATTAATTAGAGTTTCCCCCTTACTCGTGTGTTTACCACACTGTGCCACTGTGCATGGAAGTCTTCTTCCCATAGGGGAAAGGCTCAAATATAGGTATCAATCACTAAAGAAAACATGCCCAGAAGGCAGTAAATTCCAAGAACAGATACATGCTGACAACAACAAAGTTTATGGTTTGCTAGTAAAAAGAATTTTTTCTGTTGCCAAGTGAAAGGCAAACTGCACTCTCAGTCACAGAAGCTATTGGTAAGGTGTGCTCTTGAAAGCCAGCCCTGTCTTGCTAGTATTCTGTGGACTGGTTTTTTGTTGTTTTTTTTTAAATCCTTCTTGAAGAAAAGTAATATAATTAATTGATTAAAACAAACAAACAAAAAACAAACAAGCAACAACAAAGAAAACATTTACATATAGGCTGATGTTTCCCTTTTGAGACCAGTTCAGTCTTGACAAAGGCCTGTGATGGAGCTCTGAGAGAGGCTACTGCTCTTTCTGGGATAATCTGGAGTCTTTCAAAATCCATTCAGATTAAATGCACTCAAAGGTCTCTTTCAGCTATGGCTTCAGGCATATTAATTAGAAAGGACAAAGTGCATAAACACAACTCATGTTCTGGCTTGGCCATTCAAGACAAGCAATAAATCAAGAGTGCTGTAGCATTACTAATGTGAATCTGTGGAAATACAGTAAATAAAGATGAGGACTAACAGTCCTCCCTGCTACATAGTTCTGGGCCATGAGCACAAGCTAAGTGCTGTTGCCCCTTCACACTCAGTAAAATACAACCAACCAAGAAAATACTCCACAAGCCTTCCCAACAGCCACCCTGTGGTATATTTTTGCCACCCAAGGGCTTTAACACTTCATACTTTTTCACTCTTCTCCACCTCCCATCCTATCTAAAGACACATACACCTTTCCACAGAAGCAGGCTGCTAGATTGATGGCCTATGGCCAAACAAACCCACCAACAACGTGCATACCAACAACACTGAGGACACTGAGTGGAATCCTGCTGGCCTCATTGCTTCTCAGGATTCTCCAAGAAAAGGAGACCCCCAGATCAGGGTAGGTAGTGAAGAGGTGAAGCAGCTCCTGATTCTCTGCTGAAAGGAAGGCAACAGGCAGCAAAGCCTGTTAGTATCCCTGGGTGACAAATGATGGCAGACAGACAGCTTTGGGAGGGAGAGGAGGGAGGTGTCTGAACCCTTTCTTTTTTCTCATGGCTCTAAGCTTGCTTTCTGAGGCATTACTTGAGATAAGACTCAGACTTATCTAGGAGGTGAGTGGTGGGTGTTGCCAAGTGGCATCCCTCATCGCTTCGTGGACAGTTTTACCTTTGAAAGCATTTCTTCAGAGCTGCTTGCCTTCTAAAGGGAGCACTCAAGAGAGTTTACTGGTGAAAGTCCTGGCCTGTGACCAAAAAACTAGTACAGGAGATTGGGGGATGATACCATTGTACCCTGTGAAGGCAAGATACAATTTGGCATCTCCCTGCTCCCTCTTATCTGCTGGCTAGGCACAGAAGATGGGAACAAAGGAGTTCCTGCTGAGGCCCACAGACCAGAAGCTGCTACTCCAAAGAGAGGTAACTCGACCACTTTGGACTTAGTTAAACGTTTGTACTGTCATTAAGAAAAAGTCATCCTCAACCAAACAACACAACCTCTGATGACCCATCACTACTGAAGATCAGTGCTTGAACTAGGAGCTACATTGGAATCCCACTGGTGACTTTCTCTGTCTTGCTTCCTACAAAGACTCCTTGCTTTCATTTCCTAGCTCTGCTATCACCTGTCTTCCCTTCCCCATCTCCCTAAGCAACTCGGATTTGTAATAAACTGGTCAGGCTACCCTTTGACCAGTTGTGTCTTAATCTCACTGTCGGGTACACATATATTAAAAGAACCTCCTCTCCCTCCCATAAACTGGAGCAAGACAGGGGACTCCCCATTAGTTATAGAAGAGGTAGAAACCTCCACAAAATTAGATCCTCCCATCAACTAGGGGAGTCCTGCTTGCCATACAATGTCAAGAAGACACTTATTTGCCTGCTGTTTGTAAAAATCAATTTATAAGAGAGTAGGAAGCCCTCAGGGACTGCTGCCATTACTGTTGGAAGGGTCCAGTGCAGTGCCACTCGTAAACTGGCTACCTCACTCCAATTCCCAAGACTCTCCAAGAGGTGGCATGCAGCCAGCACACCTAAATCACCGTGAAAATCTCATTACAAATGAAAGGATTACTAAACAGCAGAATTTCATCAGGTATAAAGAATTCCAACTACAAATTAGAAATATAACAACAGAGACAACAGACATCTCCACCTGCAGGCACTTAGGACTGTGTCATTCAGACTTTGTGTAACGTCACTGTACAATTCTGGAGAATTTTCTTCCCACAGTACTTCATTTACCATGGTCTTGGCAAATCCCAAAGAGATCTAGAGAATATGTAGAATCCAGGAATTTGTCCTTGAAAGTACACCAACAACACTTCTGTAACATAGCAGAGAAGATAGATGCTGCATGCACTTCAGCCTCGAAGCTGATAATTGAAAGGGAATTCAACCTACACCATATAGTCAACACTTTCCCTTGATCTCTACAACTTTGGAATTTGAAACACAGCGTTCTGACCCCAAAGATACTAGGCTGAGATGTGCAGGCTCATTTCCCACATGCTACCAAAACAACAAAGATATTGGGATTCATTACTGTGCCAAAAATCAGTCTTAAAGTGGAAAAGACAAGCCCTGGGATCTCTCACTTTAACAGGTGTGTATACATGGTTTGTGGTTGTTTTTTTGGGTACATTTTTTTCCTACCAGGGCAGAAAGCCAGAAAAACAGACTGGCTTATACATTTTAAAAGCCTGAGTCAACAGCATCATCTAGTGGTGAACTAAATACAACTGACAATATCTAATTTCTAAACAAACAAACAAAACGCTGTTATTCTTTCACTGAAACACTGAGAACACACCATCCATATAAGCACCTACTGGACACTCCAAAGAGCAGAGCTTATTTCAAAAGAAATCCACATCTATTATTTATTTTACGCAAACATTTCTTCTTTTTAAACTTTCACTCCTTATTAACACCTGATCACCTAGATATAAATTAAGTAAAGCTACTGATTGTTACATTTAATCTTTACATGACACAACTCTGTGTGAATATTCAGTTACCACTGTGTTCTAAACTGCTGTTTGCCATTTTGTGTGAAGTATACTATCAAGCTGACGACACTGAACAGCTCTAACTTCTCCTAACAGATTTTTGTTCTTTAATTTTAAGGCAAGGGGAGTGTGTCTTTGGAACTTACTTGGAGGCCTGAGAAATTCTGTTTCTACCTCACATCAATTCTGTACACATGAGCATGTACAGCACCTACAGTTAAACACTTAATTTTACCTAGAAGTCAAAATATTGTGATTACAGAGTAATCCATTTCTGCATGGTTATTTTCTTCTGATAATATTTCAAATTACATAGGTTGCTCTGAAAGTAACACTTCCTATTTATTTCCATGGAAACTACAAGAAATACAAAGAGCACAGTAACACCACTAGATAGAGCAAATATCCTTCCCTCTGAATAGAAAACAGAAATGGAATAATGAAGCCTTTAGGGAGCTGCAGTTCATTCTTCTCTTCTGGGATGAGATATCTCAAACTATGGGCAACTGACAGAACTGAGCATTAACTCTTTAACTCCCAGGGCACTACATGATGTTATGGTGAGGAATACCAATAACAAAACCATAAAACCATGACAGTGCTCCATGGTCTTCAAACCAGATATGAGGCCTGGTGTTATCATGTTGCAAGAGAAATTCTTCTCTGGCACGATTCTGTAGGTTTGAGACTTCAGCTTAGTCAGTATTGCAACATAGCATTCAGAGTTGATGGTTCGTCTGAGTTCCAGGAAATCCAGGACCACCTCTTTCCTATCCCAAGAGACAGTGCACATCACTTTATCTGCTGAGGGCTGCATTCTGGAATTTGTTGTTCGATGAGGAATTCATGTGCCACCACTCCACAGGTTATTGTTTTGACTCTGGCTCACAGGGGTGACACCACATCTCATCACCAGTAACGATGTGATCCAGGAAACTGTCTCCATCAGCCTCATATAAGTTTAATAGGTCCCGACAAACTCGCATTTGGTGTTTTTCTGTTCCTGTGTAAGCAGTCATGGGACCCACCTGGTGCAAATTTTCAGGTATTCCAACCAACATTGCCACCATTACTTCCAACACACTGAAGTCCATACTTAGCTCTATACAGTTTCCTGGCCATAATCCGCTGATCTGCATGACGAGCTGATTGAGATGTTCTTCGTTTTCTGGTGTAAGATTTGTGTGTGGCCATCTGGAACATATCTTGTCTTTCACTTTGTTGTTGCCAGTGCTGAAACGCACCACTCACTGCCTCATTGTGCTCACATCCCCTTTTTGGTCTCTGTAAATGTTCAGTATGCGTTGATGAATATCAGTGGGCATCATTTTTTCTCTACATGGAGGAATTCAGTGACACACATTTTCTTCATAAGCACTTCCATGCCAAACAGCATTTTGTCAGACTACCTCTATACTGCCATCCATCATACAGTGACAAAATCTAACGGAAGAGTAGCAGGAAGGTTCAACCTCTACTGCCATACCACCAACATCAACCTCTAACACTGCAGGTCAAGACAATAAAATAGGAGGCATTACCTTCAGAGCAGACCTCATATTTAAAGAAAATACATAATAAATTCTCCCAGAGTAGGCAAGTTAAAAGCTGAAATGTTTTCTCAGGCTACAACTGGACTTTACAGCAAGCTATGATGCAATTCTTCCCCCAGCTGACACTGACCAAAACTAATAAGCCTTAAATGGTGTAACACAGCATTGTAAGGACCAGCAGTTCACATCAGTAGGAATGCAACAATGGAAAATACACTAATTAGGCAGACTTCTTTCCAAGTCTTCACTTGCTTATATGCAGTCTTGTGGGTACCACTTATCAAGTCTCCAGGTTACTCTCTATTCAGGAATGCACACTAATTCCAGCCCTTGGAGGTACACGGCAAAGGAGACAAAACCTTGTTCAGATTTCTGCAGAGGAATATGTTAGCACTACTGAGAAAAGAAATCTAGTGACACTGGCAATAAACTGATTAGCAGCAAACTGAATTTCAGAGGAGACATAAATGGACACAAGCGAAAGACTTACATATTGAGTTGTACACAAAAAGTGACACAACAGCACTGTACAGTGCAAATACTGATAACTTAGGTGCCTCTTAGTAACTTAAAACTTATTACGCGGAATTGCTTAATATAAGAGAAAACACATAAAAATAATAAAGTAAAGTATTATAAAAATAATAAAGTACACTAACTGGTCATCAACATTTAAAGACAGTTTAAAAGCACGCATATTATGAATTAGGAACACAATGAAGACCACTGCATAATAAAGCCTGAAAAACAAAACGTGGAAAGTTAACTGAAAGAAAGGGATGGAAAGTCTGAGAACATGAACTATGATATTAAAAGCACCAAATCAGTTTACTGATTCCTAGTGTTAAATCAAGCAGTAAGTAACTACAAAAGTTCTGTTTTTTGGGGCAAATATCTCTTTTTCAATCCACACTGCTTTTGACACCATTAGCCTTACTATTAGGAAGAATTTCTTTTCAGAAGGAGCAGTGCTGCAGTGGCACAGGCTGCACAGGTCGGTGGTGGGGTCACTGTTCCTGGAGGTGCTGTGGATGTGGTGTGTGGATGTGGCACTGAGGACACGGTCAGTGGGCATGGTGGGGATGGGCTGGAGGTCGGACCAGGTGATCTTAGAGGTCTTTTCTGGCTTCAGTGATTCTGTGATTATCACACCCGTAATTGGACTGGCTGGCAGAAGCGTTCCCTACCACAAAACACCTCCCTGCTACGGCCACCCACGTGGCAGAGCCCCGGTTCCCATCTCACCTCCAGAGCTCTCTTGTAGTCACCCAGATGGAAGGCGGAGTACCCGATCCAGAGGTCAGCATCCTCCTCCTGCTCACCCGCGTGTCGCTGAAACTTCGGAGGGAAGAGCGAACGTGAGACCGCCGCCAGCGGTCACGCACAGTTTAGAAACACCACTAAGGCAACACCAAGGCCCGCTAATACCTCCAGCAAGGCGATGGCGCCCGTGAAGTCCCTCCCGGCCAGGAGCTCCTCCAGCTGCGGCACCTTCCTCCCTTTCTTCCTCCGCCTGTCTCCCTGCGGCGGGGCGCTCCCCACAGCCGGCTTGGCCCGGGAGAGCATCTGGGCAGAGAGCAGAGAGGAGCCGGCTCAGAGCGGGGCCCGGCGAGGGGCTGCCCCGCACGGAGCGGGGAAGGCGCTCCCGCCCGGCCCGCAGCCCGCGCCCCCCGCCCGGGCCCTCTCACCATCCTGCCGCCGGGCCGCGCTCCACGCGCTGCCGATGGCGCCGTTGCCGCGGTAACCGTGGGGCGGCGGAAGAAGGAGCGGAGCCGAGCGGCGCGGCCAATGGGGGCCGCGAGGAGCCGGGCGCCGTCCCCCGGAAGGGCCGGGCTTTGGCCGCGCGGGGCTCACGCGAGGCGGTGTGCGCGTGTGGCCTCTGTTGGCTGTCCGTCTCCACGGGCTTGGAGCTCCCTGCCCCGACCTCCCCTGCGCCAGGCTGGCAGGGGAGGTGCTCAGAGGGCTTCGCGCGTGGATCTCGATGGGCTGATGACTCTCCTATTGCAGCCTGAGGGGAGCTTAACCAGCTCATCAGTGGCACCAGCGATGTGAAAGCCACGTTCTGGATGTCCGTGCAGATCTTTATGAGCACAGCGTACAGGATCTTGTTCATCTCTGGTGAAAATGCATCGCTAACGGTGCGCTTACACTAATGCCTGCAGCATAAGCAACAAACAGCAGGAGCTTGAAGCTGTGGTGTGACAGGAGTACTATTACTTAGTCTTCATCCCCAAAAACATTCTCGTGACTGCTGCAATATAAGCTCTTCAGGAGACATAGACAAGGAAGAACGGGTCGTGGAATGGCTCTCTGTGTGTTTTGATGTTGTAGAGCTCAATGCTGGGAATGATAATGTTGTGTTCTTAGGAGTAAGGATCAGAGGGAAGGCCAACAAGGCCAGCATCCTGGTGGAAGTCTTTAATAGGAGTCCCAGCCAGGATGAAGAGACAGATAAAGCATTCTGTAAGCAGCTGTCTAGAGAACGACTTCAAAGCTGGTGAAGGGTCTGGAGCGCAAGTCTTAAAAGGAGCAACTGAGGGAACCAGGATTGTTCAGTCTGGAGAAGAGGAGGCTCAGGGGAGACCTTATCACTTTCTACTGTGACCTGCAAGGAGATTGTAATGAGGGGGATTGGCCCCTTCTCCCAGGCAGCTAGCAACAGGACAAGAGGTAGTGGCTTAAAGTTGCACCGGGGGAGGTTCAGGTTGGATATTAGGAAAAATTTGTTGTCGGAAAGAGTGATGATGTATTGCCCAGGGAGGTAGTGGAATCACTGTCTTTGGAGGTGTTCAGGAAATGTGTGTATGTGGCACTGAGGGACATGGTTTAGTGGGAATGCTGGGGATGGGTTGATGGTTGAAGTAGATGGTTTTAGAGTTCTTTTCCAACCTTAACAGTCTATGGTGACTATGTTGACAAATAGTGGTGTAGCTGGGAATTTGCTCTATCGAATAATGTTATTGTGCTCTTAGTATCTGTTGTGTTTTCATGGAAATAAATAGGAGGCCTTCCTTTCAGAGCTACCTATGTAGATAGAATGTTGGAGTAAAAAAAAAAATACTTCTCAGTTGCTGAACTCTTCCCACCTGATCAACTTAACTGGTCAGGAAGACTGAGCAGGAGGTCCCAAAGTAGGACACCAGGATAGATGGGAATTTGGTCTCAACTGGAAGGACTGTTCATGTTCTCCAATAAAGAATCATTCTTTGCTGGATTGCTGCTTGTAATGTACTGCTGTTAGGATGCTACATAGTCAGCAGATGATACCATGTAGGTGTTTATAGTTTCCTGATAAACATAGCCACTTCATCTATATTACTCCAAATGCAAACATGGAGAGCATAATATTATGCATGTTGTGTACATTTTAACAGCATACAGTAGTCGATCCCTTTAGCAAATCCTTTGTAATTTTCAGGCACAGTTGTGACCTTGTTTCTTGTAGCATCTCTGACATTGCAGTTTGCTGCAAACAGAACAAATATTTTCTACTTAGAGAGGAACTCCACACAATAGAATTTTTTATGCTGTCTTAATTGCAACACTAGCAATTCATAAGGAGAAGCAATACATTACACTGCTGTTGGCAATTACCCTGAAAGCACCTGTCCACAGGGAGCACCTGTATTTCTGGCTTTTCTGCTTCATCAAGAATAAAAAAATATTTTGCATTCCATCTGAAAGATAAAGGGCTTTTGCTGTTGTTTGTTTTGCTACAAATGAACACATCTGTTTGTTGTTCAGCATTTAAAGAACTTCACCCTTCTTCAGAGGATGGAACCCATGTTCACATTCTCCCGGTAACTTTAAGCCAGCTTGGCCGTGGAACAGCACAGAGCATTTGCAAGTGTCCCTGAGAGGTTACACTGCAACCAGGATCCTTGGGAGCACAACAGAACTGTGTGCTTTGCTTATGAATGTAGTTTCATACAACAGGCCACAAAGAATGGGAAGTAATCCACACTCCCATAAAGGATTTATCTGCAAGCAATTAATTTCAAGTTAGTCAATCAAAGTGATAAGGATTGCGTGCCAGTGATGTGGCCTTCTTTTGTAGTTTTTCCTTTCTAATTGAGTAAGCCATTTCCTTTGTTAGGAGAAAATTCATTTTCTATAAATAGCTACAAGATTATTTGCATTTTCAGAGATTGGATTTTAAGTCATTTTTTTTTTACGCTGTTCAGTTTTTTATAAAGAAACGAATAAAATACACGTATCTGTTCTCTTATCAGTTGTTTAGAATTTTCTGTTATCTAACAGAAAAAAAGTTGTTCTGCAGGCCCAAAAGCTTAGCAGTTGTAAGAGTCTCCTTATCAAAACCCTACGAAATCACAAAAAACATATAGATTGATAGGGGTACTGTAAGATTCCTTCTTCCTCTCAGCTCTGGAATGATGCCTCAAGTAATTTCTAACTAAAAGAAAGTAATAACTTCAGTAAATACCTCAGGAATTTTCAGTACTGCCATGGAACATGCTGACTCTGCATAGAAAGCTAGGAAAAATAACAATTTAAGGTTTTAAGGGGCTTATAGCATATAAACGCCAAAGAAAACCAATTAAAGAAATGTAAGAAGCAGAAATGTCACCGTGGGAGGTATTTTATGTGAAATGCAAAATCAGATAGGAGACCTTCTGACCTTATCTGCACTTTAGTTAAGGCAGTTCTCTTTAGCGTATATATATACATCTTGATTATGTTTTTGTTGTAAGAAAAAAAAAAAGAAAAGTGTATTCCATATCGGTTAACTCAGCTGAATTTCAACTTACCTGCAATATTAGAAGGTAAGATTCTTTTCTAACTTAATATAATGGTCTGGTTTTCTGTTAGAAAAGTGTAGACATTTATACATAAAGCAGAACTGTAAGTTACATTTAATGCCACAGATCCTTCTTAGCTGCTTCTTCATGACTCACAGTTTTTCTGGAGTGTTGTCAAAAGGTGAAGCTGGGTGACTCTGCCATTCTGTCATGTGTGAGGTACCCTATTAATGGATGGGTTGGTGACTTTGGTTGTGATTTAATGTCCAGCTTTGCTGACTTACACAGTAAGAGGTATATGGAAAGTTGATAGCACAATAGCTGTTGATTTTCCAGTCTAATTATAACCGGCTGTCAATCGATGTAACAGATTTTGATGTCAGAAAGATTCCCAGTTTGAATGTCTCAACAAGTAACATACAGTTTGAACACATAACAATCAAGTTATCTCTTGATTTCTTGAGATGCTGTCTTTGTGTAACATGATAGCAATAGAAGTAGGGAGCAAAATGCTAGAATTTGGCATTGCGATGTTTGGTGTGGGCTCTCTGCACATAGGAATGGTCTAAAACCTGTTCAAAGCAGTAGAAGTCCCTATTTAAATCTAGTGTATGCTAAATTGTGGAGGAGGAATAATGTAATTTAATTCTGTATTCTCACCAGCACACAATTGACCTAAGTCCGGTGTAGCAATTACTGTGAAGATGCAGATCAAAGTGGGTAGAGATGTTATGATCTTTTCCTCATATGAAATGCCAAAATGACACTTCATAATTTTAAAGCTGAGAAGTTCAGCTGCTCTATTAATAATGCTGGTAAACTGCTGCTGTTCTTACCATTGCCATTCTGTTTGCTAATGACATTATCTTGGAGACTATGAGCTGTAGGATGATTAATGATCATATTTATTCTCACATAGAATTGCTGAGAGAGAGGGAATTGGCCTATACTGACAGCAGCAAAAGGGAAGTCATACACTTGTGACTAAATTCCAAGATAAGCATGAAAGACTATAATAACTTCAAATAAAAGACATTCAGAGAATAGAAATTGAGGTTTTAGAAAAGAAGAGGAAGGAGGGAAGTAAAGCTAAAATGGACAGAAAGGAAAGACAAGAAATGGAAAAAGGACATCATATAAACTAAGCAAGAGGTTGTGATCTTTTCACATGCTTCAATTTCCACAATGTCTAGCTAAAATCATAATTTTTCAATAATGATGCATCACAATGTTCTGCCTCTTCTACCGTTCAGAAGGCATCTGACAGCCTCTCAGGAGAAACGATTTGCAGAAGAGAAAGAAAGGAAATATTCCCCAGCTAAAGCTACAAAGGCAATCCCTTGAGATGAGTAAATGGAAAATGATTCCCATAATGCAAAGATCTTGATGAATATTTGCTTATTTTTTTAATGGAGTTAGCAACATCTGAGCCTTAATCTGCCCTGTGTAGACTGTCCATGATGAGAGAAGGTGAAACGTCTAAGTTGACAGCAAAGACCAATCTGCAGACATGACAGATCACCATTTAATACTCTTGGCAAGACCCTATTGTCCACCTCAAGACAGCAGACAATAGTCATGTGAAACAAAGACCCTGAACAATGAAGCAAAAATGTGTAATTTCTACTTTTATTTTGGTAAGTTTCCACAGGTGTCTGCCAATGATTGTGTGGCATTATGGGAACTGCACCTTCAGAAGCTTCCTGAAACTTCCAGCAACCGACTTATCATTAAGATCCACTCAAGTTAGTAAATGTAACTTCAAGCTGCTTTTGTGTTGGATTTAGGTACAGTTTTGGAAGTTTATGTATGTGGAACCCAGGGAACAGAAACAGAAAACTTCAAATCCAAACTGTCCCAGCATAATGCAGTCTCAGAGCTGAAAATGCAATTCATGTTTAGGTGGGCCCACATAAACTTACCTGAGCCAGAAGGCCATATCATTGCAATTGCTATGGACTGGAGAATGCAGTTGTACTGGTCCAGGACTTGGGCCGATATGTCTGCACTGCCAAACAGATTTGTAGGCATCCCCTATGCTGAGGATCTCATAACTGCATCCCATCACACAGTCTAGACTTGGTTAACATTTAATAAAAGAAGAGCTTGAGGAGACTGAAGTACATGTCCATGACACAAATTATTACATGAGCTTTTTACCTTTGTAAGGTAAAACAGGACAGATATTTGCACTTTACAGATAGCTCCCATTTGCCACTTGACAGAGCTATATCCTGCTGAGTCTGAAACAGCGTCTAACTCTTAAAGTATGTCCTGTCACTCTGGAAACAAAGTCCTCCATCGAGGGTCAGCTCTGTGGTTCCATTTGGCTGCTTACTCTGTTATGGTGAATATTAGGATATTAGAAAATTGTTTGACTCTATTGAACTGTAGATTTTAAATCTGTCCTCCTTCTCATTGCTGCATTTTTAAGACTTCAGCTAGCATGGTAAAATGGTCCCAGGCAGAAGCCCTGATGCTGAGAGCTGCCTGTAACTGCATGAATGTTCTTGTACTTGCCTTCCTCAACAAGCTATCATCTTATGACGCTCATCACCCTCCGTTATGCTAGGGGTTAGCAGATGAGACCATATATCCAGCATCAAAGACACTGTAATCCCTAACCAGCTCCCTGACTATACATTAGGAGCCTAAAACCCTTCTGAAACAGTTTTTTAGACTTTTTATATATATATTTAACTTCACCTGGAATGACCAGTCACCTTATTAACTTACTTACTACCTTTGCAACTGCAGTAAATACTGAATGGCTCTCCAGGTGCCATCTACCAATGTTTGTTTTACTATCAGAGGCTCAAATTTACTGTCAATTTGAACTTTTCACAAGGAGCACCTGCTAATTCTTTTATGGGTAGTGGGAAATGCCCTCAGGGTGTCTTTATCTGACAGGGTTTGGTCTGTGATTGAGCGGGTAGAGATCCTTGGTTTTCTGCTCCTAAATAAAGACGTTTTCTGTGTTTGATGTCTTACATTAGCTGATATCACAGAACATTTTCCTCTGGCAGGAATGCCTGATACCATGACTGAATATCAAAACAGAAGTTATTCACTTGAGTTAATGTAAGTTGCAGCTGTACAAGATCTAATTTCTCTTCTCCCTTGTTATTGATTGGAATAAATCAGATTTGAAGCTACAAAAGACTGATTCAGTTGGGCCTTGAAATCACTGTAAGGAGATGGTCAGTCATTTAGAGAAAGAGTATAAAACCAGAAGTTGAGCGGAATAGCTTGTTACTGTTTGTTTAACTAGTATACAAGTCAGATGGCTGAATAACATTCATTTCATACTGTATGAGTTAGGAAAGGGTTAAAAGGAAGAACCTTTCTTCACTGAGCTACATGTTTATGATCCATCACACATTTAGCCTCATACAGCAGCAGCACAGAGCAATGGGAAAACGGGGCCACCACCCAGGTCCTGTAAAGCCAATTACAACTGTTGTTACCCTTGTCTGTAGATTTCCCCTAACTAGTTTGTTAAGTTCTGACAAGAACAATCAGTGCTTTGCAGCTGGAGTGTAATTCCACTGTAATCTGCTCTGAACTCCAAGGACAGAGTGATAAGCTTGTGATAATCCATGGAAATGGCAATATAATGGGGACTTCTACTTCATCAATTTGTTCTAGATCTATCAAGATAATGCAATACATGACCCACAGATTTGCTGTTTATCAGGAGATAGCTTCAGTTCCAAAGAGTAATATTACTAAGGTCTTTTTTTTTTTTTCCTGTGGTCAATGAGATAAAAAAAATTGTTCCAATAAGTCAGTACAGCCATTCTACAGCTATATTTCTCATCATCTACAGTAGTTTCTTTCAAATCTGGGTCGTAGAAAAATTGACAGTGATTGTTTGAAAGGTAGAAAAAAATGTCCTAGGTATTCTCTGTAATTAAAGTTAAATATGATATCTTTATGCTAGGCAGACTGGACATGCAGTAGTAGCATACTGATATTAAATAAACAGAGATGGTACTGTTTTGTTTTCTTTTTTGTCTGTGATCACTTTTTTGTATTTGAACCTCTAACAAAACTGGAAGAAAACCAAACATTTCTATTTTCTTCAACACAATTTTCTAAATCTTTTTTAAAAGAGGCTAAAAGCTACTAATGCTGCAGACAATCAAAATAATTTAGAATTGGGCTTGGTAATAGTGGACAGAAAATGACCATAACAATCATAATTAAGTGACAATAAGATTATAAATGATTGCAGCACAATTAAAAAAAAAAAGATTTTAAAGGATGCTGTGAAAATATTTTATTCTGTGGAAGAACGCAATTGTATCACAATGCATGTTTCTTCATGAAAGAGTTGGCTGAAAAAATACTATCTTGGTTGTCTTTGGGGTGAGAAAAAAATAGGAAGGTGAGCTGACAATCTGTCTATTTTGTCTTCAGTCTTGCCAGGACTATTGGTGCCAGCTTCCGCAGTAATAGTTTGACTGTCTGGTGGCAGCTGTTACTTTCATGTAGCTTTTTGTTTCTTTTGAGTTTTCTGAGATGTCCATTCCATATCTTTTATTTTCTCCTCTCTGAGTCATCAAGTGGAAGTGCTGAGTTATAATTAAGTAAAAATTAAGTTAGACTTTGTGCCATTGAAAAGGTCCAAAAATTAGCGTGGCAAATGCATCAGTTACACATTCTGAATACGATTGCACTTTTGCTGCATGAGCTGGCTAGAGAAAGGAACTCAGGGGTACCCTGGCTGAACTGCCATTGCCATTTTTCAGTACTCCTGTACTTTGTACAGAACTGATGCCATTTAAACAAGGAAAAGTCTGTCACATCAGCCACTGAAAAAAGAATCAGAAAATGATTCCACAGAGACCAGTCTTACAAAGGTTGAGGGAGCTCAAGAAACAACTTTGTGGATATTTTTTGTCTTCTCGTTTCTATTCCTCTGGGTATCTTTGAACATTCCAGAAGACTGAGAATAGATTTTGATCAGGAAGTTGGTTTCTGATTATTTGTTTCAAATACACCCTGTTAAAATGTAGTTGTTTATTATCCAGTGAAACAGAGGTCAGAACAAACAAAGTGCCATAGAATCAGGAAACAAAAAACACTTTTCACTAAGTTCAGTGATACAGTTATTTGTAGAGTTAGTTTGAGCTGTTGTTTCTAATCTAACACCTGCACAGATCTGTTATGATGCTTTGTAACTATGCAATATGTGCATGGGTACTATTGTTATTGGTGAGAGGCTGAACAGCATTTATTTATTGAGTGATAAATACAGGACCTTGCTATTGAATAATAATTGTCCTTGTGCTTCTGAAGACAGAATACGTGATAAGCTTCAGGGTTTGTATTCAGTGATTCAAGGGGAGATCTCCATTGCCTGTTAATAATAGGATTACAAAGATGAGGTGCTCAGACTGATGTATGCAGAAGAATTGACTATAGCTACTTGCATGTAGTAAACATATTTAATGCCAGAGTGTTTTTCACCTTTCTGACAAGATAATAACAATAGTTTATGCCTAGATGCCACAGAATAATAGAATAATCTATCAGGGAAGTCAGATGCAGTTACTTACTACTTTATTCCTTAGAAACTGATTAGATCTGGAATCTTTTAAGAAGGAATAAACAGTTCTAGAAGTTTTTAGTATACATTTTTCATCTTATCCTGGGGGATGTCAGGAGAGGTTATTTTTCACAGGATACTTCTGGTTTTTGAATCTTTTGTCCATGACATCACATTCTTTCATGGGAAGACAGAGTCATTTGTGTTGCCTTTTGCATGCCATTATGTCCCATTACTTCTAGTTCTATTGTATCACAGTATTTCTAATTAAAGCTTTAGCTTTGTGCTGCAGTTACCTGTAGGAGTCCAAAAAACGAAATCAAATAGGGCTTTTTCTTCTTTTTTTTTTTTTTTTTTTCCGTTTTGTGTCTCATGCATATTTTGATTTCTAGGTTTCTAAGATGTATCCCTTCCTGACGAATCTTTGAAGTATGAGAGCTGCTTCATGGTTGGAAAAAAGTTAGTGAGAGAGTGGAGGCAGTGATCTTAAGAGATAAGGAAGATCTTTCGAGGCATCTGCCTAGTTGGTTTCACTGGTAAGCTTTCAAGAAGCGTTTAGATGAGGTGCTAAGGGATTTGATTTAGTAGCTTGGTGGGTAGGGATGGTGGTAGGAGGATGGTTGGACTAGATGATCTTGTAGGTCCTTTCCAACCTAATGTATCTATGAATCTATGAATCTATCTGATAAACTGGATGTTAAGAAATAACGTTCACTTAGATGAAATTGGATGGGATTCTGAGAGCTTAGTTTTATTCTGCAGCCAGGGTGCTATGGCACTGGTGGGCATTGTAGTCTCACCTCTTATTCTCTGGGACTAAAGATCCCTCAGGCATAGGCAACAACACTGAAGTAGAGAATATTTTGCATTTATTTGTGGCAGGCCCATCAAATTCTGAGCTTTAGATGTAAGACTCAGTTGTTTATTGGTTTTCTCTTCACTCTCATGATCTTCTATGGTATCAGAAACTCTCACATTTACAGCACATTGACACACCTTTTCTTTGTCTATTTTACCCAATGAACCAGATGCTATTGATCAGTCTGCCAAGTACTTTGGTATCATATAACAAGGGAAAGTGTGGTGTTCAACTGTGTGCTGAGGAGCACGTGCCTCACCCCAGCTGTGTGCTCCTGTGGCACTCCCTTGTATACCATGCCACCTGAAAATGAAGGCATCCTCACATGGTGGGACTTGACACAGGGACTATGCACACACTGGCAATTAAGAAGTTGAGAAGTCAACAGTTTCTGACTGGGACTCCCTGTGGCACCATGAATGCAATGAGCAAGAGAAAGCATAAAAAGAGATGCTGTTCTAAGGTTATAGCTGATTTTACCTTTTGTTTTTGAAGAACATTTTAAAACTACCATGAAAACTTAACAGATACATGACTAGATATGCAGGAAGGGAGACCTCATTGCTATTACATTCTTACTGGATGACCAGCAGTATCAAATACTCAGTTCTACTTGCAATAACCGCATCAGTTAGCTGTTTCTCTCAGATGAAGAAGAGTACAGAAATGCAGTGATCTTGTTCTGCTGAAGTTAATGACAAGACTTCTATTGACATATATAGGTTAAGCTTCAGGCACATTGTAAATATCTACAAAATGGGCCAGTGGTGATCAGATAGTCTCAACATGAAAAGCTATATTCCATTTTCAGTGTGTGGTTCTACCCACTTATAGTCCGGGTCTTTACATGAATAATAATTAAGTATTACTGTGTTAGAAATGCTAGATTAGAAGTGCTGAGGTGTTCAAGGTCTACTCTTAAACGCTGTTTTGTGTTTTCCCCTGTTGTTAGGTGTAAAAAACATTTGTGCAATAGCAATTTGCAATGAAAAACAGGATTGTGTAGAAAGTGAATGGAAATACATTATAAGTGTATTCATCACATTTTAATAACAGGCTTTGAAAGAAACCATGGAGTTGCAGTTCTTTGTTTTTTTATCAAAAGCAATGGTGACTATTTTCCTTTTTGGTGTTAAAATTATCAGGAAAGTAATAAAGTAGACAGGTAAACTGATATATTATCTGACAGCCTCGGATTTCAGAAAAGCAGAAACTGCTGTAGGTGTGAACAGAAAGCCCAGATACGCACCAGTCACACTCAGTACTTTATTTAAATTTCCCTGCTGAGTCCTTTTATCTTGGACCTCTCTTCTGTGTACAGCCCCATCTGTAAGACTTATAATCTTATTTTTTTTTTTGCCTCCCCCTCATTTTACCTACCTTTGTCAGTGTAAATACTTAGGAAGTCCTAAGGGACCTACTCATGAAAATTGCCCCAGTGTTCTCTAGCAGGTGCCTTTTAGTGATGCCATTTACAATATGGATTTTGGCTCCACAGGTCTTAGATGGGCCTTGCTGCCTGGGAGCAGACCTTGGGCACTGTGATGTGCAATGCTCCTTGGGTACTAATGGACAAGCTTTGTGGTGATCTACTCTGTAAATGGAAATGAAGGCTTTGGACTGGAGGACTGCAAAGCAGACATTTCTGCCAACAATAAAAGTGCTCTGATGGTAAAAGCTATAGGAATGAAATGGATAGGTTATCACAGGAGAAAATATACCCTTGATTTATGAGCCCAGCTAGCAGAGATGGTATAGCAACATAACTAGAGATGCTGGGCAATGCAAACATGAAGTAATCAACTGTTTTCCTTTAGGTTTTAATGTACTTTTTATTACATTTCCATTTTAAAGAGTCATTTTTACAGTCCTTTTGTTCCCTGCTCTTAGTTCTCTCAGCTCATTACCGTGATGAAATGTTAGTGCCCTTATCAGGCAAGGTTTCAGGTAATGCTTCAGTTTTACAGCTTCAGCCTTTCCATGAGCAAACATTCACAACAACCTTTAGCCTCTCTCCTTTCCTGACTTTTGCTGTTGTTAGTTTTTCACAAACCAAAGTGCCACCTAGGACTCTGGAGGGATGGGCAGAAGTGAAGGAAGGAAAGGGGACAGGAAAGTGCCTGAGAAGGATTGTGCAGCCTGTCCTTGAATTTACAGTGCAGAAATCTTTTTTGCACTTGCCAGAAATAAAGTATATGTAGGGTATCTGGAAGAAGAAGGAAGTCTTCAAGAGGAAAAGAAAAGAGGCAACACACACAATGGATCTAAACTGAACGAAAATGAGGCAATGGACGTTGGGTCTGGCCCTGTGGCTTTTATTCCTCTCACTGCAGCTGTTGCAGCAAGTTTCTACATTTGGGTGTAGCGATGACAATTACGTGATCAATGTGATGCTCATGCCTGACTCGGACTTCCCATCAACTTCTGAAAATTTGACATCAGCTGTGAACGAAGCCTTGAGAACAGTACAAAATGAATTAGATGCGGAAGGTAAGGCAACGGCTGTTGGTGATCCCTCTCCCACTGTGGTTTCATCTCAATTTTTTCCGTAGCTCTCTACTCACCCAACCTTCAGCAAAGTGCTGAACAGGCTCTTTGGTTCTCTGCTCACTTTATATAGATCTTACAGAAATAATGGGTTCTTTCTGTGAAAAAAGAAAATCTCTACAGATAGGAAGAGGTAGATTTGCTTTTATAGTAACTGGGCACGCTTTTTAGATGGGATTGGGAACATGGGAATTAAAAAACTGGATCAGTTCAGACCAGTGATCCATCCAGTGAAGAAAACCAAGACATCCTTGATTGAAAACTTAGAACTTATTAATCCTATTTAATAATTAATTATAACGGGAAAAGTGAGACCCTTTCTCCTCCCGGACAGATTAGCTTCTGTTCTCTAGAATAATTTTCCCCTTGACTCCTTCTGTTGATCACATTACGTCTAAAAACGTGAAGAGTCTGCCACCCGCATTGTCACTGTCTAGAGTACCTTGGGACAAAGGTTCCAACGAAATGGTTCACATTCTTCCCTCTAGTTTCTGTTCAGTTTTGTTGGAAAGTGGTGTCTCTAATAATGGTCAACAGTAAAAATACTTTGTACTGGAAGTACTCACACCTAGCAAACAAAACAAGAGCAAATTTTTCATCTCATCCAAATAGCGGGAGCCAGGTAGGTAGGTTTCCTCGTAGCTTTAGGGGATAGAAGACTTCTTCACATAAGTCTACTCAGATATGTTGGAAGAAGAGGGATATGGTGTATTAGTGGTTATCTGCAGCTCTTGAGGCTGTTCAATTTTACACTGCATTGCAGGAATAAAGGTTACAGTCAATGCCACCTTCCACCACTTCAGATCATCGCTATATGTCTCGCAAGGCTGTCGCAGCAGCACCTGTGAAGGTGTAGAACTCATCAAGCAAATTTATGTGAGTACTTGGGTTCTCTAAGTTAATATTCAAAGAAAAAAAACTCTATATACGTTTGTGCATGTAAGTATGCATGCATCTGTAGTTGTACATCTGTCTTTCTGTATTAACTTTTGAACTTGTTCAATTTCAAACTAAGTTGAGGGGTAGGTAATGTTGTCAAAGACATTCCCAAAGGTTTTGTGAAGACAAGCAGCCAAACACAGAAACCTTATTAATGCTTCCTAGAGGATGTCATTTGATAGCAGTGCCAGCTGAAGCAGCTACCTGCTTCAAGCTGCTTTTGCCATCTTCAGCTTATCCCCTGGCATACCAGCACAGCTCTTCGTGGGGCCACATAGTAAAGTAATCTAATAATAATGAACAACAACAAAACTCAACAAACTACAACAACAAATGACAGCCCAAACACTCCAACCGCTCAAGCGGAAAAAAGAATGTCAGTTTCCAGCTGGTTCAGTTTCCTGATCCATCAGCTTTCAGGAAAATATGTGCCAGCACAAAGGAGAGTGCAGTGAGAGGTGGAACGTGCAGGCAGAGGGCTTGGCACTGATAACAAAGCACATGTGACCGTGCCCAGAGGGCAAAGATGAACTGCATGCTTGCTTCTCACTGGAAATGAGATATGCTGTGTGGGAGGAAATGTGTGAATCTCCAAATGTTGGAAAAAGTTTCAGGTAGAACTATTGCCTTCCAAGATAGCCCACGGCAACACAGCTTCTTGAATACCTCATGTCTAATTGCTGTCACCTCACAGTGAGACTCTGTCAATCAACTGTGAATTCTCACATCTTAACAGCAAATGGCTGCAAGCAGTAGTCTTTGTTAAGAAGTCCCTCATGGCACACAAAACTGCTTTGGTCTGTACTTTCATGTACACAGTTGCAATGTTTTAATCCTTACCTGCTCTCTCTCCTGTCTCATAGATTCATAGACAGATTCATAGATACATTAGGTTGGAAAGGACCTACAAGATCATCTAGTCCAACCATCCTCACACCACCATCCCTACCCACCAAGCTACTAAATCAAATCCCTCAGCACCTCATCTAAACGCTTCTTGAGCAGCGCTAGGGACGGTGCCTCAACCACCTCCCTAGGCAGGCCATTCCAGTGCCTGACCACTCTTTCAGAGAAAAAAAATTTTCCACAAATCTAATCTAAATCTTCCCCGGCGCAACTTGCGGCCATTCCCTCTCGTCCTGTCATTAGTTATCTGGGAGAAGAGGCCTCACCACAGCCTCCCCATTGAGATCATTCTCTCACAGGTACTGTTCTGTACTCTGCCTTTTCTTAACTCTCTGTGACTCCTCCCTCCTTCACTCTGGGAGTATTACTTTAACCTTTCTCCATCTCCGTTTGTATTTTGCCCTTGCTTTTGCCGAGCAAATTCTGGGTGTCCTTTTCAAATCTTAAAATTCTCTTCAGTCTCCCATCATTCTCACAGTGGCACTACTACAGACCCTCTCTGATCTCTTGCAGGAAAATGGCACTCTTGGCTGTGCTGTCATAGGACCCGCTTGCACTTATGCTACTTACCAAATGGTCTCGTAAGTACCACCCGCTCCGTGCAATATCATGTTGTTAAAGATATCAAGCACTGAACAAAGTTATTTGGTGTACAGCAAAACAGTGGAGGCATTGAAGTTTGGGGTACATCAGACACTTCAGTGTTGACAGTCAAGGCATCAAGGCTGTTGCACACAGCCACTTAAGTTTAGAAGGGAAAAGAAAATCCACTCCAACAGGCCATTGATGAAGCCACATTACTATCAGTGTTTCTAATTTCTGATGACTGATTGATATTGGGTGTAGAAGACATGACTTCACCACCACAGAATGAAAGGGGGATGCTAGCTTGAGGCAGTAGAAATTGTAGAACAGCAGAAACAAGGGTCCTTCTCAGTGGTCTTTCAGTTATTGAGAGGAGCCCGAGTTCCACGTGGCATGAGAAGATTAAAAAAACCCCAAACATCTTCAGTAAGCAGAGTTTAGCCAGAAAACAGCCAATTTCATCCTAACTCTTCTGCCTGTGAAAGCATTTCTGAAGAATCAGTCTCTCTACTAGAGTATTATACATAAATCTGTGTAATTCTGTACTGTATTATAGATTAATATGTTCATTCTCATATTAAGAAAACAAATCTGTGTACCTTTATCATAATTCATTAAAAAAAACACAACACATCAGTCATACCCATGTGAATCATTCTCCCTGCTTTAAACTTTGGTAGCCTTAAAGTTTCACTAAGACGTACAGATAAGACTGGGGTACTTTTACTTCAAGCTTTATCAGCTCTATACTGTTCTTTGAATGGGATGACCAGAAGTTGCCCAATATTCCCAGTGAAAGAATGTGATTTATAAAAAAAAAAAAATTCTTATGAACAAGACCACAATGAAATATTGTGCAATGTGCCCTATTTTATTCATTGCGACTCCTAACTTCCTTTGTTTTTCTGTCTGCTGGATATAGAGCTGCCCAGAATGATACCAAAGTCTTTTTTGTGAGACTCTAGGACAATTACAGCATCATACACTAAAAAGACTGAGTAGTAGAAGTTTATGCAAAGAAAATTATTAGGCAGCTGTATTTGCCCATGGTGAACTGATTTACAAAACAGAACAAGTGATTTACTTTACAGCACCTTAAGTCAGAGACAAAGGCCCATTTCATTAATGAAACACTCTCCCTGACATCACATCATCTATATCCGTTTCTGTTGTTACAGCTTTAAAACCTGTAGTTTGTGAAGTGGCACTTACCTGAAAAATAACATTTTGTCATAATAATGATAACAATGCTAATGAGCATTTTTTTTTTTTTTGGCATAATTTCCTGCCATAAAAAAAAAAAAAAGCTTCACAATAAGGGGATGAAAATACTTTTAGTCTAGTCTGATGATTTGGAGCATCCAGGGAAATACTTTTACCCAAATTCTAGTCTTTAAACAAAAAATATCACTGCTTTACAAATTTGCTGCTGGCAGAGCACATCATTATTTTATCTCTCTGACTGATGTTGCTCACCTCCTAAAATATAGTTAAACTGAAAGACTTTTCTTTTGACTTGGAGTAAATGCCTTGGATGGCTACAAAACCCTCACCCTCCAGCACAATTGCAATAAAGAGATAAAATACATACCACATTAAAAATTATATTGGTGGGCAAAAAACCATCCAGCACTCATTGTAAATCAAGGAAGAGACCAAATCCCTTTGTTCATCCAAAACTGCCATCACAACATTAAAGAAGCCCAACAAGCTTGGCAAATGTCCTGAGAATGCAGCTCAACTCGTAGACAGGTCACAAAATGTGTTTACAGGTGTAACTGCAGGCTCCAAATATTAGTTTGCCACGTGTAGGTTGGAAAAAAAGTAGAAAAACTGTTATAAGAGTGTAGTTTATTGTATCAATAGGACAACACAATAATGTGGAGTTTTCCTTGAAGTAATTCCTATTTCTCCTTTTTGCAATTTGTTTCTTTAGCCTGTTCCCTAGAACATGCCACATAGATGCCATCATGTCCTAGCTGATAGGTAGATTGTTGAAAACAAACAGTTTACAAACCATTTCCTGAGACAGACAACAGCATCTTGTCATTGATGATGGCCCAGCAGCAGAACGAGAGAATGAGCACCCTTAGGCAGAAATAGTGCCCGCTAACCCGAAAGGCTGGGCAAGGAATGTCTGTGCTGCACAGGGAATTGAGGCCAGTGAAAGAAGACACCAAGATCCATTCAGAAACCGTCCATGCAGCAGCAATACTTTGGAATTTGCTTGTGTTCATTAGGAGCCTTCTGTTTCAGGTTAAACTAATGCAGGACACAAGGAGAGGAATAGAAATCGTGGCAGAAGATTTGGTGCTACAGCAATCCATTCAAACGTGTCCTCTTATCTCTTCCCTCAGAGTTGAAACAATACTGAGCCTGCCTCTGATCTCTGTAGGGAGTTTTGGACTGTCCTGTGACTACAAAGAAAACCTAACCCGCCTTCTGACCCCAGCCAGGAAAGTGAATGACTTCTTCTATTATTTTTGGAATGAAATCCAGCAACCATTCAAAACTACTACCTGGGAAACTGTCTACATTTACAAGAAGAATGAAAACTCAGAGCAATGCCTCTGGTAAGATTCAGATCCTCTTCTGTCCCATCTACTTACCTAATAAGCTCCATCTCTCCATCCTCAGGCATGGTTCCTATAGGCTGTCCTATGTGCCCTGCACTTTGGGAGATGCCTTACTGCTATCAAGGAGTGAGAGAAGGAAAAGAAGAATTATACTCCTCAGCTGTACTGCATATCTGAATATCACACTCTGTCTACATTTAAGTATTTAGCTGGATTTTCTCCTTTCCAGATATCAAACACTGTTTTAGTCAAGTAGATGCTTTCATATACTGACACTTCTACTTTACCAGTTTTGACACTTGATTTTCAATTCATGTGAATGCCTCTGTTCTCTTTTGAATTATTATTTTTTCCAAAATACTGGTTAATTTTAAAAAAACAAAACATCAACTATGTTATACTTAGTTTTTTTGCTTCTCCTACAAAAATTATATAGATGTGGAATCATAGAAACATTTGAGTTGGAAAGGACTTTTAAAGACCATCCAGTTCTACAATAAACAGGAAAACCTACAGCTCCATCAGGTGCTCAGAGCCCCTCCAGCCTGACCTGGGATATCACCAGGAATGGGGCATCCACAACCTCTCTGGGCAGCCTATGCCAGTGCCTTACTATGCTTACTATAAAAACCCTTTCTTATATCCAACCTGAATCACCCCTCTTCTAGTTTGAAACCATTATTCTATTACAACAGACTCTTTAGCAGGATGCATCCTCTTCTTTCTTTCAGCCCCCTTTAGACACTAAAAAGAGGCTCTCAGTTCTCCCCAGAGCCTTCTCTTTTCCAGGCTGAGCAGCCCCAGCTCTCTCAGTCTGTCCTAAAAGGGGAAGTGTTCCATCACTCGGATAGCTCAAATTCAGACAAGAATTCATAGAAGATAGCTATTATTTATATTTCCAATTCATATCCTGAGGAAGTCACAGAATTTTAAGCAAAGCTTACAAATCTATTGGCTTCAGACATTTGTAACTTGTGAAATATTAAAGCTCCTTTTCTTTAATGGAGAATTAAGAAAAAAAAGACATCAATTTTCTGTATCTTTCCATTTGATTATCATTATTCATCCTAACGTAGCTGTAAAATGCACCTCATTCTGTTTTAATGAAACTGTTGTCTTAAAATTTTTTAATTGTCTAATTTTAAAAATCCATTTTTGCTAACGCATAAATTATACTACATGGGACAGTTGTTTTCCCCATGTACACGTAAAAGTATGTCAATACTGACAGTGACAGCAAGAGCAACTCCAACTATGCATATGGTCCTCTAAGTTAATTATTAACAACTCAATTCCTGAGAACAGTGGGGAGAAAAAGACAGTAGCTTATAGCAACACTGAGATCCCTGTCCTAAATCAAAAGTCCGAAAGCAAAGAAAAACCTTCTCCCTCTGCACTAACATTACTTGCTCAATAGGTTAAGGCAAGAAGAAGATTTAGGTGTCAGCTGTTTTTTGTTTAATCTTTTAGCTGGCTTTTACTTGGCTGTTTCTTACCGTTCTCATTTTTCCACTGACTCAGTATAACTCTTCTTGCTCCTTCCTTCCCTTCCCTTATCTTCCCAGGGTAAGCATATTTTTAAATCTGAAATCTTTCTGCAGCTCTCATTTACTCCTTTGAATCTCCAGATACACCTTCTAAGGTTACAAGTGGGTCCTTCTATAGCAGAGCTTCCTGGCACTGTTTCCCATTAGTCTCACTTACTCTAATTTCCCCCACAATCCTGATTTTTTTCTTAATTGTTAATGCCTTATTATGTTCTCAAAGCCCACCCTTGTATGACTAGAACCAAATACCCCTGGAAGACTTTTCAACAGTTCTAATTCCTTCATGCTGTGTTGATTTTCTCTGTTACTGGAACAGGAAAAAAAAAGCTCCATTCTGCCTTTCAAATACTCATGTACTATAGACAGACCACCAAGCATTTTCATTTATTTAGGAGAAATGAAACAGTGTACCTGTGAGAAGTTGCCATTTTTTGATGATATCTGTGCTCCCTCCCTTCTGCCAGGTACATGAATGCAATAGATGCTGGAGTCACGGAATTCTCTGAAAAACTGAAGTTCAAGGACACTGTGAGGACACAAGATCAGTTTAGAAAACTTGTGAAAAATCCCAAGCGGAAAAGCAATGGTAAAGGGGGGGGGGGGGGGGGGGGGAGGGGAACTGAGGGTGTACTCTTCCCCTGCAGGAAGTGAGACTATTCTCTTAGTTACATTTTAGGAGTGGTCTTTCCACAGTGAAGCCCACACATATCATTCCACATGGATACAAATAAGTGGTGGCACAAAGCTCTCAGATTCCTCCCCTTTTCCCCATCAAATAAGGGGAAATATCCTGGTTCCAGAGGCCATCCAGGATGAATTCTCCCATCTTGATATGTTATTCTCCTACGTACTCATACTTCGAGTTGTGAAAGACTCAGAAATCCAGAAACCACAACTCCTCCTAATCAAGGCCCTAGACATCACAAGAATGTTTATTTCTCCTCCATTTCTGTGTTCACAGCTCTGATATATAAAAGGGCACTTCTGGAAGTGATCCATTTAAACTTGAGAAAATAGATGAGTAATACCTCATTTTCTACTAAGACTAAACACCTGGCATCAGCAGGCCAAGGATTTACGAGAGTGATAAAGAAACAGCTTAGAACTATTGCCCTGAATGCCATATGACTTAGAAACTTTCATATACAGTAGCCTGGACTGCAACGGAAATGCTGCTGCTTACTCAAATGAGATAACAGTGGTGCCCTGGTGCAATCAAACATAAGATAGAACAGGAATAGAGGCACTTTCTACCAGCTGACTTTCCCTCAGATATCCCCATCCCTCAGATATTCTGTGCAGAAGGTCCCAGCGTAACACAGGTAAAGTGCCTTAGCCCAGCTATGCTGCACTGTCTGTCACTCAGGCACCAGGGAGCAAGAAAATGTCATTTTCTTATCTGTACTTCTCACCAGTCTACCTCCATTTTTACTCCATCTGTAGTAATCATCATGTGTGGCACTCCAGCTGACATCAGCCAAGACCTGGGGACAGAGACAGTGGATAAGGACATTGTTATCATCCTGATAGATCTCTTCAAGTAAAGTATCACCTTTGCTTTTCCTATTTTCTCTGCACTTCGGTGAAAGATAGAGATAACGTAGACAGTCAGTGTGGAACTGTTATGTTGAAGAGTTGCTTTATCACAAAATGTTTTCCATTATTTCTTTTCTCTTGTCTTGTCTTTTATATAACCTGTTCTGTGTGCGAATCAAGGTACATCTTCTACAGCATCCCATTTAGACCATGAAAATTTTTTCTAAGGTAGCGACCAGAGCAGAGATGTTTAACTTCATCCTGTGAAATCCTCAGGGCAGGAAGTTGTGAGAGAATGAATCCATGGTTGGAATAGTCATGAACTGTTTACATAAGTATGTAAACTTTTCATATACTCTATTTAACCAGGCATCTCAGTAAATATGGCTTACAGTATACCTTCCTAGGATCCATCTACTTCTTATTAAATGACTTAAAAGGGAGGTACAATTGTTTCTTCCAATTAGCAACTTCTTTATAACTAATAAAGTTAACTTTACGTAGATATATTAGTTATAATAGTTACACTATTATAGTATTTAACAGTCCCATAGTATTCAGCCTAAGTATTCTGCTGTTTGATTTCATCTTCCTATTTCTAATGACAAAATCTTTATAATTGAGGAAAGACACTGACTAGCCTTATCAGTCATAGCTTCATGAGCTTTGAACTAGTAAATAAGTGGACCAAGAGCTGATCTCTGGCTCTAAGCTTAAGTGAAATCTGGCTAAACCTCCATGCCCAGACTGCCTCTTGGGATTGGTTTCCGTCACCCTGGTAATTCATGGTCTGTAAGAAAGCTAGTTGATCTAGACCAAAACTATGCCCAGGACCTCTCTGCTGCAATATTTGCCCTTCTGGTATACCCAGCTGCCTCAGACCATCTTATACACTGCCCTCCATAAATCTGCTACATGCCCCTCTTATCTCAAACCATTTTGATCTTAAAACAGAAAGAAAGCACAGGTAGTACGTTAGATGTAAACTCAAGCCACAGAAGGCAAGGTCCTATGCTTCTACAAGTGTCACAGCCCTCAGATGAAGTAACGGGTTCGAATTTTCTTTAGCTCTGAGTCCTGTTGTATCCAGGACACAGAGTGGTTAAGGCACCCTTAAGGGAAGGGGGATACTGTAGAATTATCCAGTCTGATGAAGTCTAATGAAGCTTTCTTTCCATCTGGTTAGTTCAGTACAAGCCTGAAAGAAAAACATGTGGAAATTATCCAAGGTAAAAGTTATAAGATTCAGAGAACAGCAGGAACAGGGTTGCGGAGCTGGGATCTCATCTGACATCTGAGGAGCAAAGTTTGTGGTCTCTAAAAGCCCTCGATGTTGTACTTAAAATAAATAAATAAATAAAAATTATAAAAAGATGATAAAAAATGAATAAGAGAAGGTTCATATAAAACGAGTTTTTAATCAGTCCAGCTATAGCAACTGCTAAATTCCTCTGTAACACATGAATCAATATGTGTTCACCAGTCTGGGAAGTTCTTCCAGATGGCCTGTCAGGACGATGAAACCAAATACGCCTGAAAGCTACAAATGTTCCTGCTTGTTTTAGCATGCTTTTCAAGTTCACACAGTTTCCTTTGATTTTCCCAGATCACCAAATTAAAATAAATCAGTGGGATGCTCTCTGATTGTTGATGCCCTCCTATTAAACGTTTCCAGGGCAACTCCTGCTGTTCTGGCAGGAAATATCAGAATTAGAGGAGCATGTAAAAGAGTGCTAAAGAGGTCAGAAATGCACACAGCATGAAAAAAAAAAACCAAACCCAACAAAAACACAGATTCCAGAGCTGCATATTCCAGGGAGAGACTCTGTTTTAATAAATACAAATTTCTTCCTTGAAAAAAGAGAAAATAGGACAGAAACCCATTACACTACTAATAACACTGTCTCAGATTACCAGCTCTCTTCGATATTACTTTCCAATATAGTTAAACACAAAAGCTGGCATGAGTGAATGAACAGCATAAAGGGTTTTGTCTATGAAGAAATTTTATTTATGTAACTACTGCTTTAACCTGTTAAGTAACAGCTCCACTGGAGAGGGGAGGATGCGCTGCTACTGCTACGCGTACTGCTGACTCCTTACGAGGCTTCTCACTTTGCTTTGCAGAAACACATACTTCAGGAATAACACCTCAGCCCGTTACATGCAGAATGTACTCGTCCTGACTCTACCACCAGCTAATAACAATTTCAGCACAAGGATTGCTGACACCAGCCTGGTAACCATGCTGCTTTATATTTGATCATCACACCCAGCTCAAATGTGTTCCTACACTAGGAAATGAAAACTGAACAGAGATTGATAATCATCCCCATCATGCTTTTATGTCAACATTTTCTTACATTGAGAGAATATGACATTTCATTCTGCTGTAACAATGTAAAAATGCAGTACCATAAGGCAAACATCCAGGATATCACGTTCCTACTTCATGGAGTTCAACTCAATCTTTTCTTCTGTTCTATAAGCATCATGTCCTTGGGACTGGGGGGGAGGCTTGTAGATCAAAGCTTTCTGGCTCCCCTTCTAAAGGGCTGATGATCTCACATTCTCAGAATAGCTGCAGAACATCAGTGAAGAAAGATATATAGGTGCAATAGGGATATGAGCATAGGTAAGACTTTTGCTTGCAGACATGAATATATAAAACTATAACAGGATGGAAAAATACTGCAATAACAGTGGGTTCATAAAGTCTTTGACTACAGCAAACAAGAACAAACCCAAATGCAGCAGTCACAGAAACAAAGAAAAGGAGTGACTTACCCTCAGAGGGCCCCAGGTACACAGGAACCAGTTGGCTTCACTGCCAACTCTTAAATGAGGTCTGGGAAGGGGTGGATCCTAGCTCCACTCCTTCCGGTTAATCAGGTACATTGCATGCCTCTGAGCTCCCCTGGGTTGGCCCTGCATTCCCACCAGGTGCTCAATCATTGTTTCAGATTGTGACAGGGTTTCCGCTACAGGTGGTAATTGTAACCATTGAGGCTTCTAACCAGAGATGTTCCAGTTTTTTGTTCGTTTGTTTGTTTTTCTCTGTAGGAAATGCATATATATCTTTTAAAATTTCTTGGAAAGCTGGAACTATGTAAACCCTGTATCTGCTCACTGATACTGATACTCCTACAGTCTGCCCAGGAACCAGACTCTACAAGAGTAGAGTTCCTTCCAGGATTCTTCTTGGCTTTGAGCTCTAGCTCTCCAGCTTTTGGCTGGCTTTACTGAGTTTCCAGATCCCTCAGCCTGGGTTTGACCTTTTTTGGGTGCCAGCTCTGTGGCAGGCACCTGAGAATTTTGGCACTGCTTCTTGCCCTGGAGCTGTGGCCATCTGGAAGCCCAGACTTGTTGGCACCACACCAGATGATCTGCACTGAGAGTCTAATCCAAAGCCAAGAGCTTAGTGTCCCACTGAGCACACCTGCTTAGAACTTACAATGTAGGATTTCTTGAATCGTTTGCTCCAGAATCAGCATGCCAGTGCTTTACAGGGGCTTCTTAGAAAGTTTTCCCCTACTTTCCTTTCTTAATACAGTAAAAACATTTTGTTTACAACTTTACACTTTCAAGAGAGAACACTGAAATAGCATTGCCCATATACTCACTCAGCATTCAGATGCTGGCCTTCTATGCTGGAAATTTTGCCAATACAGATTACCAATGTTACTGTAGCTTTAAAGCAGAAATATGAACTCTCAAATTCTCAAATTACTTTTTTTTTTTTTGTGTCCTCTTCTAGCTGGAAGATGACTTTGTTGCTGGCTACTATAATGCAGTCTTGCTGTTTGGACACATTCTGAAGAAATTTATCTTCTCCCAAAGCCCCGTGATACCTCTCAGTTTCATCAATGAATTCCGAAATATCACTTTTGAAGGTAAAAATATACGGTCCTGAGCAGGGTTCACTAAAGTGAAGAGAGGAAAGAGATTTGTGTTTGAATATTCTTATCTTAGGATAAGTCCCTTTTATTACTAAAAAAAGTCCAAGCATTTTTTTCCTTCTATAATTTTTCTTTTACTCTTTTATCATTTTTATCACATACATTATCTTCTGTATTAACAAAAGCACTACATAGCAGTCATGTGCAGAGTGACCTCAGTGCACTGCAATTAGCAACAGCCTGTTTGAGGAGCGGATTCCTTTCTGGGTCATGGCCTTTTCATAAAATCACAGAATCATAACATCATTAAGGGTGGAGAAGGCCTCTAAGGTCATCTAGTGTAAACATCAGCCCATCCCCACCATGCTCATTAACTGTGTCCCTCAGTGCTACATAAGCATCTCCAGTTATCCTTTGTTTGCAACAAGATTCTGAGTGAGATAAATTTGTGTTTGGGTTTAAAATTCAGAAACAATAGCAGCCCAACCTCAGAAACATTTTTGTAATATCTAGAGAAGATCAGAGTTGTATTTAAAGAATACTGCTGTCAAAGGAGCAGAGCTTCCTGGGCAGCAGAGTTGGAGGACAGGGATGAGGCTCTGGTGCCATTCCCTTGAAAAAAAGCTGAACTCTCTGCAAGCAGACTTTGGAGAATGAAAATGGAGCTGGAAGAGTGGAAGGTTTCAAAGTCTATTTACCTCTAGAGACAACTTGGCATTCAGGTTTCATTTTCAGTTCTCTATGTGTTGTTAAACTGTGGCAATGTCTTTTCTAAGCTTTGTACCAGGGATCGAGGTTTGGCTTGAGAGGAGTGCTTATGAAATATGGTCAATGTTCAAAACATCTCTGAAGTCCACTTAGCAAAGCTTTAATCAATTAGTTTCAATCTGTTTTTAGTTTACAAAGACACTGTAGGCCTGAGTGCCTGTGTTGAGAGCATAAACCAGCTGGCAACACATTGGCTCTTCATAGTCAGTGTTCCTGTTCCTCTTACAGGTTGTCTAGTACCAGTGGACTTCTGTACTTAAAAATCACAGAAATTGAACATTAGGAAAAGACAGAGACAGACAACAAAATCACAGCAGAATCTGTCTGGGAGCAAAGTCCCATCTGTCACTTCACATGAGAGATCTGTACCAAAGTAACTACTCAAAGCACTGTATTTGTTGTCTCACTTACTCTCAGAAAACATGTCTAGAAGTTTCCCAGATTTTCTTAATATGGCCTAACAGACTTTGTGCTTATCTTTGTTTTAACCATAGCATCCAGCAAAAAATAAAGTTAGCTTATGCTAATTCCTGGCCTTCATCAAAAGAAGCATGCCTAGTAAGGGAAGGCAGAGGATTGTCTCCCTCTGCTCTGCCACTGTGAGGCCCCATCTGGAGTATGGTGTCCAAACCCAGGGCTCCCAGTACAGAAGGGTTATAGAGCTGATGGAATGTGTCCAGAGGAGGTCACAGAGATGATCGAAGAGCTGGAGCTTCTCTCCTCTGAAGAAAGACAGAGGGAGCTGGGCTTGGTTAGCTTGGTGAAGGCTCCAGGGAGACATCATTGTGGACTTCCAGTACTTAAAGGGAGCTTATAAACAGGAGGGGGACCTACTTTTTATGTGGTCAGATAGTGATAGGACAAGGGGGAATTGGTTTATGCTAAAACAGGGGAAATTTAGGTTAGATGTTAGGAAGAAGTTTGTTACTCAGACGGCAGCGAGGTGCTGGCACAGGCTGCCCAGAGAAGCTGTAGCTATGTCATACCTGGAAGCATTCAAGGTCAGGTTGGATGGGTCCATGGGCAGCCTGAGCTGGTGGGTGGCAGCCCTGGTGACAGTATGGGATTGGAACTAGATGATCTTTAAGGTCCCCTCCAACCTAAGCCATTTTGTGAGTCTACGATTCTATGAATTCCTCCTGGAGTCTGCATCCTTTTTTAATTTTGTTGAAGCCATCTCTTCAGTTTCATTTAGTTTTAAAGGTAAGTTGCACAGAAAAAAGTCCTAAAAGTGAAAGGTGTTGGATCACCTTCATTCTTCCTTGTGTGGGTGCTGGCTGAATAGAGAGTTCATACAACAATTATTTTGATATGTAGAAGGTGAACTGTGAAAAAATTAACACCAGTTTTTAAGGTGAAAAGGAAAAAGGTAATTCCCAAACAAAAATAATGATGCTGAACTTTAGGAAAAATAAAATAATTAGCAACCATAGCAAAAGAGCAGTCTGAAACTGACCAAAGAGACTCTCCTGAACAAAAAGAAAGGAAAAAATGATGGTGAGATTTTCAAGGGTGGTGAACATTGGCAACACTTCTACTCTAGCTGAAGTGCCTGGCCCCATAAGAACAAAGTTAAGCCAGTGCTGAGGGATGTAGAAGGTTCCACCCTAAAATCCTTGGAATGTGCTCTGTTGGCAATTTCTAAGTGCACACATCTGCTGACATTAGGAGGCAATAGGTTAAAGGGAAAAAGAGCTTGGTTAAAATAATGTTGTTAGAGCCAAGCATGTAGCTATGAAAAGAGTTAGAGGAGTGAAAGTACCTCTACATTTCCTTTCTTGCTGAAAGACTTGAACTGCAGAGGGAAATGGGCTTCTCACCTCTATAATAATCCCTTCAGGGGAGTTTATTCTGCCATTCTTGGTACACTGAGGAAACCTTACATATATATCTTCTACATGGCTAGAGGAAGAATTTCCTTATTTGTGTAGTTCAACACCTTTTACTGGGTTTTGTAGAGAAAATGTGGTGCACTATGAAGGGAGAAGCAGTGCCATGCTAAACTGAAACATGACCTAGTATGTAGATGAAGAAAAAAAAGATCCTGAGCAACAGAAATCCTTTTATTTGTCCTATTCTTCCTGCCACATATTTATTTCTATGGTAATACACTCCCTCTAACTAATTCTGTGTATCCACAGGTGCTCAGGGTCCTGTGATTCTAGACGCTTTCGGAGATATCGATAACAATTTGACCCTACTGTACACAACACAGTCTGCAAGTGATGTATGTATGTCCAGGAAGTATTTGCTTGGCCTTGTATACAAAAGGAGTAACAAAATATCCTGCAATATCACATAAGAACAGTGTAAATAACCACAACAGAAGTGGTTGCATGTCAAGGCATACTGATAAGGCTGGGAGGGGGTTGTAGGAGGTGTGCTGGAGATGGGCAGGATTGATGTCATCCAGTGGTTCAGTCTGATAGATTTATTTTTAGGGAGAGGGGAGGTCTAAGGAAGAATATAGTGGCCAAACATTTGGCTAAGCTGAAGAGAACACACCATTGTAGAACAGTGCAGTAGACAGAGAAGAATTACTCTGTTGAAGTTTGAGTTGTACATTCTTAAGGGTAGTTAGAAGCAATAGATGGGAAAAGAAAAGAAAAGAAAAGAAAAGAAAAGAAAAGAAAAGAAAAGAAAAGAAAAGAAAAGAAAAGAAAAGAAAAGAAAGAAAGAAAGAAAGAAAGAAAGAAAGAAAGAAAGAAAGAAAGAAGAACGAACGAACTGCTGCTGACTGTATTTCTTTACTCCTACAGCCACAGTACAGAGTTCTTGCATATTTCAACACTCAGGAGAACAAGACGTATGTGGTATCTAACAGTCCAGACTTCATCTGGAAGAGCCACAGGCTGCCTAGTGATATTCCAAACACTGGTGAGATATCCATTAAGTATACCTCTTCCTTGAAGAGAGTTCACACAGCCCTCATGCCTAATATCCAGCTCTATCTCTGCTCAAACATCCCCAAAACCACCACCTGCCTTTGAGTTTTTGGTGACTCCTGGATAAAATGGTTAACCCTCTATGTTATTCGGCATGGCCGACTACAGCCACCAGGTATTGTCTTGCCATTTGCTACATGACAATTAGCAATGGGAAGGCATATTTTTTAGGGTATGACATGCAAGACAAAAATTCCTGATGTGGCAGTGATTGCAAGGGTTAGTGCACCCTGCGTTGGTTGTTGGTGTTCACCTGAGTCATTCCCACCGATGAGCTGAGTGTCCAAAGGTGCCACAGTGGTAACTTAAGTCTCCATTATTTTGTCGTGCTGTTGACCTCCATTTAAGGAATGTTATAATGCAAACTGACAGCTGGTGGAACATGAACCAATTGCAAACTAAATGTCATTCACAGTAAGGTGGATGCTTTTATTCTTCAGTGAAGTAAAACAGGGCATGTGTCAACCCTGAACTAGCTCTCCGCACTATGCTGTCCAGCCCCAGCCTTCACAGTGCTGCTCCAGTCCCATTCTCATCCACCCCTCAGGCCCCACATGCGCTGTTATCAGAGGACCTCATTATCTTCAATACATTCCCGTGAAGATGTCCTTGTTTGAAGTGGCTGCACAAGAGTCAAAGAATAATGTTTGGGAATTGCAGAAACATTGTGTCTATTAAGCGGTATCTTAACATTGAGTACATAATGAAGGCTGGACTTCATGGCCAAGCTACACGAAAACAAAGTAAAACGGCCTCTCACAGGTGCTTGATTATTTTGTTTTCACGTTCGTAAAAATAAACACTTCTCCAGTGTGATTCTGGACGCGGGGTCTTTCTGCATGTTGTAACACCAGCAGCCAGGAGGTGGTAGCAGAGTCTTAGGAACAGGAAAATTCGGTTCCACTGGGTTTCCGTGGGAAACTTCAACCTGATGATTTTGGAGCTATAAACCACTCTTCGCAAAGTTGAGGTTTTAGAGAATTCTTAGGAAATCGCTTTGCAAAATCCTGTGCATATGTCATTATAAGGAGCTTACAATATCCTTCCCTGGTGAAGGGAAATGGTAGTACAGATAGTTTTCAATGAAGAGACTAACATTTACAGTTACTTGGCATGAGATCATCGAATGCAGGGAGATATGATACACAGAACAACAAAATCAAAGCTAGGAAGCTGGGTCCAAGATGAAAAGGAGTTCCTAAATAAAGTTCCCTGTTGGATGTAAACACTTACAGGAGTGTGCTTAAAATCCCTGCTAAGTTACTGCTTGATTTTGTAGCCAGCTAGCGTGTGTCTTGTTGCTTTGTGATGTTATTTTTATTAATGGTTATTATTTTTGTTATTCTTATTTTACTTTTCATGGTTTTCCTATGTGGCTAACCACTTACTGCGTGTACTTCTCCACCTTGTAGATACTGTGTCCAAGGTTTGCTTGAACCCTCTGTTCTCATGAACTTATTTGTCTGCTTCATTTTTTAGAATGCAGTTACCAAGAAACAGTTATTTTTATTCCAGGACTATCTTAGTTTCTTTTTAAAGAAGAAGAGAAACACAAGCAAGCCCTGAGCTGATGTGAGAGTTAGTGCTATTGAATTCACTTCCCACTTGGCTATGCCTACAGAATGCCCATGCCTCAAGTGGGGAAATAAGAGCACTGCTCAGGGCCATGCTTCATCCTGTTCTGAAAGGGAGCAGGCACATATCAGCTCTGGGGAGCACTGAGCTTTAGCAAAACCTCTCAATTGGAATGTGACCAAAGAATATCATCGCTTGGCTACTGTGACTCGCATATGTGGGTGAAGGTGGTTTCTTAAATAGAATATTGTTACTTAGTGTCTTTCATGAAGTTGTTCACTTTCTATTTTTTTCCTTTCTGCAGGCCCACACATACTGACTATTGCTGTCTTCACACTCGCCGGGATTGTGATTCTAGTTCTGATCATCTCTTTGCTTGTACTAAGGTACCACTCCCTTTATCCCTCTGTTTATCCTAGAATTTTCCTCCTAGGGCAGTGCCTTTGACATCTCCTCGAAGAGCTGTTCATGACCTTTCCTTTCATACCTGGGTGGTTGCCCTTGGTGTGAACTGTTGAGCATATGCCAGGTTTGCATCTGTAGCATTCTTACATCAGGTTAATAATCAAGGGAGAAGATACAAGAAGGCTCAAAGTTTCTGTATCTGCAGAAGTTCAGATTCCTACTCAACACAGAATCTCATGTTTCAGGCCACTATTCAGACTTCTTCCACTTACTGTCAACCACTGGCCCACTTGGGGTTCCTTTATGTTTCTTATACCTCTTGGTGATATAAAAGTTCAATTCAGAAAGAGTTTTCTATCTTACGTGAATCAAAACACCATAAGGTTCTAGTGTTTTCCTTTTGCGCATCCATTCTGTCTCTCAATTCCTCTGATTCAGTTCAGCTGCTCACATGCAGACTTTTCTAACAGTTGTAATTTCTCAAATATAACATAGTTCATCTTAATTGTGATGGAAAATGCAGAAATGGAAATCACTGGAATCTCCTTTTGCTGGAAGATATTTCACTACATTTCCAAGTTATATAGTTTTCTTTCATGTTTCAGGGAATTGTCTTAAATTTATATCTGTTTTTAGTAGCTCAGGACCCCACTTAGCTACATAGCAGAGAACTTCAGACAAAGTGAAAAAATCAGGTCTTAAGAAAACCTGATTAGAAACAGATACTACTCAGGTTCCCTTATTTTAAGTGTACCAGTCTGCCTTATGGACTAAAGCTCTTCATGAAGAAAACACAAAGATGAAGGTATACAACTCTCACACAGGCAGTTGTGCTCAATAAATGGAGGAGCCGACTATTCCTACATAAGCACTACCATATAAACAGATAACTAAAGATGTTTGTATAAAGTCATGAAAACTGACAGAAGTTTGTCTGGAGACAGTTTGAGCATGTTATAAAGGTTGTGTACTCTTCCATATTTGCAGATGTATAAAATCTAAACATTCTGTTCATATTTTTAGATTTTTACTGTACATGTATCATTGTAATATCCCCAGTGATCAAATACAGAAGTTTCTGAGAATATTTTAGAATAATTTCTTCATGTTTTCTTCTAGAGAACTTACCTTTTTAGTATAGAAATAATAGCAACCATCTCAACTCAAAGCGCTGCAGCAGATTGTCCCATAACAAGGTAATAAGAGAGTCTCAATTATGGAAATGAAGAAAATGCCTCATTAGTCCCTGTTTATCTCCCAGGTTTCTAGGATGCTTCATAGTCAGAACTATACACCTCCCTTTATAGGTTCTAAGTGCTGAGGAAAATAGCAAAGCCCTAAAAAATACATAACTAAATATTAGGCTCAGTAGACTTTAGTTCAGTTTGATGCATAAGGATGATATAAATCATCCTTATCACAATCACCAGCTGGTAACAGTTGGAACTGCAACAATTATCAATGCCCCCTTTCTTATACATGTATAAGTTAAAATAAGTCAGAAAAGGGAAGATTTTGTTATTGGTCAGTACAATTATTTCTCCCATTTGGAGCACTTGCCAGCAGTCATCACGCATTGGGATTCCCAACACACTGTCCCTCTAGACATTCCTAAATCTTTGTTTTGTTTTTTTTTTTTTTTTTTTTTTATAGAGGAGGTACTTGCATGGGTAAGCAGATAAACTGATGAGTACAGGTCTAATTGAAGCTTTTCTACAAGAGAAGATAGTGTTTGCTCTGAAGTTCTGCAAGAGAGACAGCAGTTTCTTTTTCCCAGTTCCAATGGCTTTTACAAAATACACAGAATACAAGAGGCATCCACAAAAAGGGATCTTAATCCCAACACTATTGTTGCCTCCTCTCCTGGCACCGTATTCACATCTGTTCCTACCACCCAGTGTTGATGCCAGGACTTCGTTTGGCTAATAGTTGTTTGAGGCATCTCCCTTTAGAGTACATACAATAACATAGAGGAGAAAACCATATAAAATAAAGAAAGCCCTCTGTACTTTAAATTGTTCTGACCTCTCTTGAGTTTCTAGCAATGGCCTAGCAGTTCTTCTGCTAAAACTTTTCTATTCTTCTACTGTGTCTATGGAACTGAGACAGCATTTAGTCTTTCCCAAAGTTATGGGAATAAGAGTAGCCTCAAACTAGAAGACTACGAAAGACATGGGGCTTGTGCTCAAGCCTTGTCAACCTGCCACTCCATCCTTGCATCATCCCAAAGCTTCCCTGTCCACATCTTCTGTCACGAGTTTCAGTTCTCTGGGAGCATATCCTGAAGTTTGCTTGTTTTGCAGGAAGTACAGGAGAGATAATGAGCGTCGGCGGAAGAAATGGTCCCACATATCGCCTGAGAAAATCTTGCCTCTGGAAACCAGTGAGACAAACCATGTCAGTCTGAAGGTAAGAGAAGCATGACACCCAAGGATGGATCCTTTTGTCTTCTGAGGACCACCAGTGCTGAGATGCTGGCCTGCTCTGACTAAAACATAGGCTTATTCCTGTGGTAGGAATGGGATCTGTTAATATTATTGTGGTTTATTTTTTAACTCTCTCTTGCTATACTGATTATTCCCCTTCTACCACTCCCTCAATAGAATCAGTTTCCCAACATTTATGCTTGCTTTGTGAAGGGGAAAGAGGCTGTGGGCTGATTGCCAGTCTCTTCCACACCACAGATGGTTTCTCCGTGCTTCCTTCTATGCTTCTAACTCCCAAAAGTACAGGAGCAGCAAGTGGAAGCCATGGAAGCTGTGGGAGCAGTCTGGCTGCCCCACACCTCCTGTGGCATGTGGTGGCACTCCCTAGAGAGTGGCCTGTGCTTCTCTGTGTGCCACACACTGGCAACACTTCCCTCTCTGAGCTTCCCTGAGTGGGGAGTAGGTGATAATTGCAAGTTAATGATCCTTCTTTGTTCTCAGATTGATGAAGATAAGAGACGTGACACCACCCAGAGACTGCGCCAGGGCAAATATGACAAGAAGGTAAACTAAGAGTCTGTGCTCCTTCCTTTGCTCAGGAGAGCTCTGTGGGAGATGTTTCTCCTCCCTGGAGTTCAGGAAGCAGCTCCACCTCCCTCTGACCTTACAAAATGGCTTGGGTTCATGCAAGGAATGTACCATAGCGGGTGCCTTGCACGTTGCCTACTGACAGGATGCAAAACATTAGACACTGTGAACCCTGGCCTAGTCCAAAAGCACAGAAGTGGAAACAGAAAGCACAGAAGTCAAATGTATGCAGTTCGATACCATGGAGATTAAGGTATCAGTGGAGTACAGGCCATTTCCATGTGTTTCTTGTATACCCAGTTGAACTCTCTCTCTCTCTGTCTGACTGAGGTATGTTCACATTGAGGTAAAATCTGCGTCATTAGCAGTTCTAAATAGTTCCTCTCTATGTGGTAAATCTTTTGAGGGAAATGTAGCTCCATTGCTTACTTAGTTGACTAACCGAGACAGCAAAGCAATAGGTAGGTGTTCCTGAGATATTTATCTAGCATTCAGGGAGCCTTCTTTGGCAGGTGGGTTGAACTAGATAATCTCTAGAGGTCCCTTCCAACCCCTACAATTCTGTGATTCTGTGATTTCTTGGAAGAGAAGAATTAATCACTACACTTTCTTTCCATTGGTATTTTTTCTTCAGGTGGTGATCCTGAAAGATCTCAAAAACAATGATGGTAATTTCACAGAGAAGCAAAAAATAGAACTGAACAAGGTAATTACTGTATGTAGCAACTGGACTCAGCAGGGTGGGATGAAGCCAGTGGGTGAAGTCATTGCCCACCATTGCCAACTCCATCTGCCATATATATGCTTATGTGTGTTTGTGAGGTGGACAGCTGATATGTTCATCAAAGCATATTGCTTGATGACCTCTGTCTTTGCATATGTAATCACACCACCAGCTGAAGCCTGTGAAACTGAGGTGAATGAAGTAATTCACGCATTGTCATAAATCCCTGCTAAATACATTTTTATAGCCAGTGCTAAAAGACTATGCACTCTGCTCATGCTGTGCCAATTCATTTGTAGTGAATATTGTAGTGAAATCTCATTACTGAATGCCAAATGCAACTCTTTCAGTATAAGTAACTTTGTGCTGACTTGTGCATACTGACAGTTCTAAAATTAGGGATGAACTTGGCTACAATATTGCATTATTTTGAATGACAGCTTTTCCTTTCTACACAACACAGTTATACTGTGAATTCACTAATCTCTAAAAATAATTCGAAGTAAACTGCAGTTGTCCATATATATATATATGGACAAAGTCCATAATATCATGCAGCACCATTACATTTTTATTACCTGCTCATTTGCTGATTGATTAACAACATTCTGTCTCTTACAATGGCTATTTTTATTAGCTGTGAGATTTGACAAGAGAAGCAATAGTAGAGATTATAGTCTTCTGGAATGATCTTGCAACATCCAGCAGCATCCAGTTTTAACTCCCTAATCCAGAACGCTGTGGAATGACAAATGCCTTCTAATACTTCACTCTGTGCCTTAATCCACACTGGCTCAAAGGGAACTCCTATATCTTATCAGAGCCTGAGATAAAGAGCCACACAAGTGTAATCGACCTGTGTTTCTGTACTCACAATTGCTTTTAAAAATAGATGTAATGTTGCTGTTTTAGCTCCTGCAGATTGATTATTACAACCTGACCAAGTTCTATGGCACAGTGAAGATGGACACCATGATCTTTGCAGTGATTGAGTACTGTGAAAGAGGTTCCCTGCGGGTAAAGAATTTTGCAGTTTCCCTTCCCCAAATTATCATAGTAAGAAAACAAATCTCCTGCTTTATGTGACCCTCGTGATGCAGCACTGCACCAAGCAAGTGGCGGCAAGTTTCTGATGTTGAATTCCTTCCCCCTTGCTCACCTCTCCTCAAACTTCCTGTTTGTGGTTGTCATAAGACTGGTGGTTCTCAGTTTCCAGAGAATGCAGTGAGATGTGAGCAAGGGAATACAGGCAAGAGCTCTGCCCAGACAACAGCAGCAGTCAGTATCTATTATTTTCCCTACTGGAAGTATATAATGTTTTCTTCATTTTCTAAGACATAGCTGTTGTCTCTTCTGATGCTCTTACAGCTCCTGCAGTGGCCTCAGAGTTTGAAAACTCAGAAAATAATATAATATTGATAAGGGGCAAACAATTTAAGACTGGAATGTAATAAATCCTGTGCTATGAGCCCTTCGTTCTTGTTTATGAAAGGAAACAGTAAATTGTTACCTGGCAAGAGTATGGAAAGATATAGAATTTATTACTAACAGTATTATTTCAGAGCTAATCATGGGGGCATAAGATTTTCTGCAGGCACTAGTGGTCTTAGCTTCTTAGACCTTTACAAACACTCTCATCAGTAGCAGTGGGCTCTGGAACAAACTCATAGCAAGGCAACAAAATAAAAGGTCTATCCCTAGTTATTTTCTTGTAAACTCACATAGACTTACTTTTAGCAATGGAAATCATTGTGTTTGGAACTGTAGATCACTGTCCCTTTATGTTAAAAGATCACTCTAATTTGAATTTATAAGGCCATGAGTTAGTTAGAAGGAACTGGATTGAGCACAAAGCACAGATAGTCCTTTCCTTTTTACATCTTACTCATTTTAGCCTTGAGAAAAGAAGACTGAGAGGGGACCTGATCCAGGTTTATAAATACCTGAGGTGTGGAGGACAAAGTGGCGAGGCCAGACTCTTTTCAGCAGTGTGTGGAGACAGGACAAGGGGAAATGGCCAGAAACCACAGCACAGGAAGTTCCTGTGAGGGTGATGGAGCACTGGCACAGGCTGCCCAGGGGGGTTGTGGAATCTCCTTCTCTGGAGATATTCAAGACCTGCCTGGACGCCTACCTGTGCGACCTGGTGTAGGGAACATGCTTTGGCAGGGGGTTGGACTAGATGATCTCTTGAGGTCCCTTCCCACCCCTATGATCCTATGATTTCTGTCCTAGCTTTATTAGGCTTACCTTAGCTTTAAGAGCAAATGCATGATTTACCTTAATTACACAAAACACTTATTTTCTGGAGTCCTTGCTTTTCTAGTTCTCTGTAATCCTATACTATTCATAATATTATCTTTTTCCTGACTCAACTAGTGTTCTAGTGTATGTATTCCTAATATGCAAGTCTGCCTTACTCAGTCCATGGTTGAAAGGTTATGCAATATTCTGATCTCAGTTTCTGCTTTTTCCGTATTGCAGATTAAAATTCTCTCTCTCTTTTTTTTTTTTTCTTCCTTACAGGATGTTTTAAATGATAAAATCTCTTACCCTGATGGCACATTCATGGACTGGGAATTTAAAATCTCTGTCATGTACGATATTGCCAAGGTAAGTGGGCTGTTGACCATGCAATATTAATCAACCTGTTCTTTCTTGCATAATGGATCCTCTGGAGAAAAGCAGCTACTACAGATTTTTCTCTTCCTTGATAGAGCTGGACGCCCTTCTGCTTTTCCTTCTGGGCTCTAGGAAGCAGAACAGCATGTAGCTCTCAAACTGAAGGTGTAAATGGGAGTTAGATTTGACTTTGGGGTGTATGTAAATAATAAAATATGCCCCAAAAAGGAATGTGGCCCAAAGATCAGAGGGTTACAATTTGATGATTGTAGCTCTGATTAGTAGGATCTGGGCAGTCAAGAGCCCTGTAAAAGAGGCTGTGCTGTCTGGCCTTGGGCAAGGCACGTAAAGGAAAGCTGTGTTCTTTCAAAATGGTGGAATTATTTCAGTTCGTATCCAAAACCAAGATCAAGTTATTTTTCTAAACAAACTCTGTTTATTTTGCATTTTAGTTTGATTTTCCCACTCTCTAGACAGATTCTCAATTCTCACTAGGACTACCCCTTTCAAGTCAGAGAGAAAGGGAAGAACAGAAATACATAATAAAGCAAACTGTATTCTATACTACAGATTTGCATCTGATTACCTGGTAGTTAAGGAAACTTTGTAATTCACATACATTACAACTCTGCAGGTAATCCAGAATGCTTTTTGCTATCCTTTTGCTAGTGTACAACTGTTGTTGGAAGTTTTTTTATTTCCCTACACACTTCAGTTTTGCCTTGGTTTCCATGATGTGTAGCTCCTCTGAGTCTGTTCTAAAGAGATACTGAAAATCTTGCTCTTTATTAGAACCTTCTTAATCCAAATTATTACAGCTTGTTGGCTTTGTTAATGACTTTCAGGTTCAGTTAGTGTTCTGCATTAAACTTCCTTTTCAATGGCAGCAGTGTAATTTCCCTTCCTCCTTTCAGCATATCAAAAGAGCAGGGTGTTTTTTAACCCTTTGCAATTCACCTTCAGATATTACCTAAGAAGATCGTGATAGGTAGTGGCTCTGTTTAAGAGAGATGTGGAAAACTGCAGTCCCTCTGAAGGGACTGACCAAAGGCCAGTGACTACACTAGATGTGGCCAGGACTTCAGAACCATTTGTTCACTGCACTATTGGTATGGAGGACATAGAGTGTGGGGATGGGTGGAACACTGTATCCATTCTGTGGAACGGCTCCAGAGCATTATTATATTAGCAATGTTAAAGTTGGTTCAAAAAACCTTCCTGAAAACTCAAACTTAGGAATATATGGCAATTTATGGTTATTTGGGTGATTTGTCTATCTCTCCTTTTCCTTTTCCTGCCTCCTCTCCATCAAATGCTGTGGTGGAGCCTCTGGAACCTAGACATTATCATGCTCTTCTTGTACTGCTTTTCACTAACTGCAGCTTCCCACTTGAATGCCTTCTTGCTTTACTTAAATTACATCATAACCCTTCAGCTCTTGTTCCCCTCACCCCAGCACATGCTCTTCTCAAGCACTCTAACAGCTCTCCAGGCTGTTTTTTGTTTTCAGGTAGGTATAGAAGATGATTAGAAGGAAAGAGGAAAATATTATCATGAACATCTGTGAGACTTATTTCTTCAGAAATTGTTAACAAGGAAGCTTTGGTATAAGGAAATAAAAACGACCTTTGCCTCTGATTTGACACTGAAACTGATTAGGAATTCTGCTATAGCAAGGGGGTATATTTCCTGGATGACATAAGCAAGAGAAGGAAGAAGGAACAGCTGGAGGAAATAGGCTCTGGAGCAGGAAAAAAACCATCCTGGATAATGCCAGCAGAGCTGCATGATTAAAGCTGCTTAATCAAGAAACATGTTCCTGGGATATAGCGTGCGCATAGTCCTGTAAATTTTGGCAGGGTCTAGACAGGCCCAGGATAACCAGTCCAACCACATTCTCAAGGGATTGCATCTCTTGCATGCTGCTTATGTCTCAGACATGCATGTACTGTGCCCCAAACTCAGTTCATGTCTCAGTGTTCTCTTGTAGTGCTTACTGGTCGATTCCCAAGGACAAAAAGGTGGAGAAGGAGAGAAAACCCAGCATATCATATAGTGTATGCCTGTCCTCATAAGTTCAGGAGGATGAGTTGCATGTGTAGGAATTTTAGTGAAAGACCATTCACAGAAGAAACTAAACAGATAAAACATACCCATTCTGGCTTCCACAGATTATACAAAGGCTGCTTTGAAAGTAATGCCTCTTATTTTATTATGCTGGCCCACAAAGTCAGAAGTGGATGTTGGTGGTAAGGCAATAGAGGTTGGACCTTCCCATCAGCATGCTGTTACATTCTGTCACCATGAGGGGCAGTCTGACAAAATGGTGTCTGACATGGAAGCACATATGAAGAAAAGGTGTGTCACTAAATTCCTCCATGGGGAGAAGCGGCGTAATGCTTGCTGAACACTGATGGAGACCAAAAAGTGGATGTGAGCATAGTAAGGTGGTGGGTGGTGTAATTCAATTGTGGTAATAGCAACAGTGGGTCACCTCCACTAGTGTAGATTTTCAAACGCATGACATGGAGGCTCTTGTACATTGCTGGAGAAAATGCCTTGCTAGTGGTGGTGACTATATTGAAAAGTAATGTTTTATAGCTGATAATTTGCTTTATCAAAGAGTGTTATTCTGCTCTTTTTATCTGTTGTAGGTTACGTGCAAATAAATTGGAGGCATTACTTTTGGAGCAACCTATGTAGATTGTGCCTTATATACTTAACTACAGAAAGGAAGACTATAGGAAGAAAAAGAATCAGCAGTAGGCTAAAAGTAGACGTGAGCTGAAATATTGTAGAAGAGAGAGATGAAACAGAATAAATAACAGCAGGGAAGTATAAATCAGCATACCTATACTCTTCCTCAGTTTACACCCACTTACTAATGCTCTTTTATTGCTATGCCTTGGTGCTGGCTGTTTGTCATGTATTATACCACATTTGATTGTCTTGCACTAAATGAACTAAAATTCAGAGGTGATAAGTAAAAAGCAGCAAACTGCACACCATTGTATGTGCATTCTGAATCTCAGGAAATACAGCTGAAACTATATTGGCCAGTCCTCATTGTGCTCACTTCCTAGTTTAGCTCAATGATAAGTACTATGTATTCACTAGTGCAGAGAAAGCCATTAACAGACAGGTTAGTGACCTTTAGGTCTCTCTAGTCTGATCATTTTTCTTATGTAAGTGATAGCAAATCATTTAATCTGCATTGACCCCATGGTGACCTATAGCTGGCCTGCAGCTTTGCAGAGAAGGATCTATGGAAATGTTTCTGAATAGAGTTTCTGGTGAATGGTAATCTTCAAAGATGGTACAGACATTAAGAGCAATTATTCTCATATGTGGTAAACATTGGTTAGATATGTAGTTGGACACCTCTTTTTGTTTAACTTTCCAACAGATCTACTAGATTTAACAAAAATGTATTTATTGCAAATGAAATCAACACTTCTGTAGGAGGAAACAAACTTCTCTAATGCCCTAGTGGTGATCTAATCTCATCAAAAACTAAGACGCAATATCAGGTTTTGTTAACCGACAGGAAAGATCATCATTAGTTATGACATGATCCTTCTAATAATGCATCCTCATTTCTTAACATTGACTGCTTCTTTGTTCTTGGAAATTTTTCTATGTACAAATACTTCTCTCCTTTCAAGACAGAGAATTGTTGATGAAGGCAATTTAATTACTTAGACACATATTATGCCAACACTTCAATATTCTCTTTAACTCCAGTAACAGCCGAGAATCTGACTCGTAGTCTTTCCTTTTCCCTATTATCAACCACAGGGGATGTCTTACCTGCACTCAAGCAAAACGGAAGTCCATGGTCGACTCAAATCCACAAACTGTGTAGTGGACAATCGGATGGTTGTGAAGATCACTGATTTTGGCTGTAATTCGATTCTGCCTCAAAAGAAAGGTAAAAACAATACCCAGTTAGACTGTCCTTCATGCTTTCCAACCCAGTGGAATTTTCTTATATTCATAGTACAGTAGGGCCTAATTACATCTTGTACACAGTACAAAACGTACAGTACAACTTTGTTTCGTGCAGCAGCAATCATACATTAGATGTGAGAACTCATTCATAAATAACACAAAAATATTAGCAAGCAGGAAAAGAAATTAAGCAGTGTTGGTGAAAAGGAAACGGAAGATAAATTTTTAAATTGTATTTGGAAAAACAAGGAAACTTCCCTAGTGACCGAGATGCAATAAATATTTTCAGGATCTAAGGGCTTCCTGAGATGCAAATATCTCCCATAGGGCTTCATGCAAAAAGCTCCCATAAGCAGTAATGGTGGACTTATGTGAAGGAAGAAAAAGAAGTACAGCTGGGTGCTTGTCTTGTCATTGATTGGGATATATGTTATCACAGTACTGTCTAATTTAATTTAAATATTAACACTTGTGACTCTGATCATCCTTAAAAATTAGTAATGATATATAATGATAACAATGTTTATCACTTCTTTGGTAGAAATATAACAGTATCTGTTCAGTGAGCTCAGGTTAGTTTTCACAGCTTTTGTTTACATTTTCTATTTCATCTAATAATCATAGGACAATTCTGTAGAACAGAGCATTCCTTTCTACACATCTTCTCCTTTTTACTTGATCTTGAGTGCTAAGACAAGCCCTTCTGAGTCTGTTTAGTGGAGTTTGGAATTTAATAAGACTATACCATAACTGACGTATATTATCTGAGAAGAACCTGTGGTTGCAAATGGATTGAGAGAAAAAATTTACATTAAGACACAAACCTACTCAAGAGTAGCAATAAGAACAAAAGAAAAGTAAGAAAGGTGCTCTGAATGAAGATATGTTCAGTTAATTCATAATTTTGCACAAGTTACACTTTAATTATATTATGATTGGATTTTAATGAATTTATCTTCTTATGCTGCTCTTAAATACTTGGACAATCAGCCTCAACATTTCTGTCTCCTGGTCTTCTTTCCTTGAAGAAAACTTGTTGCTTGACAAGATATCTACAGATTCATTGTGGCTGGATGTTGCAGCCTGATAGCATAACACTGTTCTCAGGGTCACTATCTGTCTGTTATGATACATCATCAGCATGTCATATAAAACTGTCATATCCTGGCAGTATTCTAGTTTTGAGGTACAACGGGGCTTGGTGACCTAGAAGTACAGAATAATAATTTCTGTAGAAAGAAAGTGGTTACGCACAGGTATTATTTATGACAAGCTCAAAAGCACTTGGAGATTACTTCTATAGAGTCACGATACCAAGGCTACCAGGAAATATTACAGCCTTCTCATATGACATCTTGAATAACACAGTCCATAGATCTGGTTTGAGAATTTATGCTTCTGTGTGGTTTTTTTTTTTAATTTTTATTTTATTTTTATTATTTTTTTTCATAGCACTGGCATTCCTTCGTCTTATACAGGTGCATGGGTTATTTCTAAGAAGTCCATGTGAGGTAGCTAAGAGAAGCAAGTTCATTGCCAACAAATGTAACTTTTCTGGAGGTCTGAAACATCAGTGAAAAATGGTATTGTTATCAAATCTCATCATAGGTTTATAGAACCTTGATACCAGCTTCTCCAAATAATTACTAAAAGAGGAAATAAACAGTACCAGTGAGCTCCATGTTTGGTGGGAAAAGAATAAATGGAAAATGGCCAATGGATGCTTTTGAGAAGGATTACCCTTTTCAATTACTTTTCTCCTGTACCCATTTACCTTTCTTCCCACTGTCATCTGGATCTTCAGACCTGTGGACAGCTCCTGAGCATCTCCGTCATGCTGACGTATCTCAGAAGGGTGATGTGTACAGCTATGGGATCATTGCCCAAGAAATCATCCTACGCAGAGAGACCTTCTACACCAAACACTGCCAAGACACCAAAGGTAAATCCACAATTTTCTCCTCCATTGCAACATTCTATGACACTGTAGCTGTAAGTAGCACATCCACGGGTTCTTGTGAACAAGCGCTGTCTCTGGTAGATGCTTGAACTGGTGCTTCTTTCACTGTGTGATGAACACAGAGCATGCTTGAAGGATATCATTGTGAAGGCAATCTTCCTGTAAATTAGGTTTTTATTGAGTTTTCTTGCCCTTTCTCCTCTCCATCCCACCTCTTCCACAATGTTATAGAAGTTAAACTTATACAAAAGTTGTTCAGACTAACTGTGACATTTAAGGCTACAAAGAGTTGTGCACAACGTATAGTAGTCCACTCATGCTAGGCATCACAAATCAGCAGTGTCAAAAGGGAACAGCAAAAACTCATCAGCATGACATGAGAACAACTGACATTTAAAAGCTGGCAATCCAGACTTTGTTCCAGTCTGTCCAATTAACTTTAGTAGTTTATCTTCTGTCAGAAAAAGAATCTCCTCACACAGCACACCCATTAAACCCTATTTTGTACACTTTGTGACACTGCTTTCAAATGGATCACAGCACACGCAATAACAGTGCCCAGAAACCCATACATTATTTTATGTTACTATGTTATAACCACCACAAAGGCATTCAGTTTGAGATTTTCCTAGTGACAGTTACCAACAACAAGTTAAACATTGCCCTTATCTCTGAATCATTCTGAAAGATCTGCTTTGCATTTGCTAAGACATGTAGAGCAGCAGCTGTCTAGCCTATCAGCTCCTTTCCTGAGTAACATTTGAGAATAACATCTAGGCCACGCTCATCATCTTACGTTGTTGCAAATTTGTGCTCTTATCCAAGGAAATACAATATTTCACATCATCAACTCTTTAATATATAAGTGGATGTAGGAGAGATCAGAAATACCTGTTCCCCTTTGACAAAATTATTCATGTCTTTGTGCTGTGTGAGAAATGGTGCCCTGAAATGCATGCAAAGAAGCCTGGGTAGAGAAATTAGAAGTCCTTTCTTTCCCTTTCTCATTTTCCATTGACTAAGGAGACTGGATTCTCCTGGAACCTTTTTCTTCTAAATCATTATTGGATGTTATGAGCTAGATATCACTGATCTAATAGCTACTTTACTATTTGCAATTTTTGATTCTGTAGCTTCAGTAACTATATTCAGCTCGGTTTCAGCAGTTCATCAGATTTAATGTAATGGAAAGGAATGAGTTATTTTATTTTGTTGAAGTGGCTCATCATTGAAACATCAGGATTCATTCATTAGACAAGACAAGGCAGCAAGAGAGTACATCATACTTACTCAAATGTCTTCACATTTTGTTTGTGTTATCATCTAGTTTTGGGAAAGAGTAGTTCAGACCTGGCATGATCATTAATTTGCAAATATCTGAGTTAAAAAGAAGGAAAAGAATGCAAAATTAGTCAATGGCAATGGACAAGGAAATGTCCCTGATGCATGTTACATTCATTTAAGTGTCCTGTGAAAGTCTTTCAGTAGCTGGACAATCAGAAATTAAGTTCTGCAAGCTAAAAGATACGATATGGACTGATAAAACTGCTTCTCCAGGTCTTTGCTGGCAGCAGCAAGGACTATGTTCTGATTTAAGCCTGTACCTAGCATCCACCCACAACTGGGAAAATTAAGCTAAATTTTCAAGTACTCAGTGAAATAATTATTTAAAAATGCAAGCAAATATTGATCAACTTAGTGTACAATAATGTTATTACTGAGTGAAAAGAGATCCCACAAAGAGGATGGGCATGCAGAACTGTGTTTCTAATCTATAGATGTATCTGGTTCACAGCCCTTCACTGACTTCTTTGTGAGATAGCTGTTAGATCAGCTGCTGCTCCACTCTTCTGCAGAAACACCTCATTCACACTTATGACTGAAATTCTGTCATGAGCGAAAATACAACTCATGCTCCTTGCTCCACTACTTCTTGCCACTGGCTAATTGCAGTGCTGCTAATAATTGGTTTGATTTCCTCTTTCAGGTGTATATGCAGCTTGGAAATCTATCACATTCCTCTTGTATTTATGAGACTTACCCAGGTTCTACTGTCTCTTCGCTCACAGAATTTGGGCTTTTCATTTTGTGTGACCCTTAAAGTTTCCTACTTCTCTAGTCTGTAACTTTTGCACCATAAATTACTGCATTTTTTTTTCAGAGTGATGACGCACACTGGGCATGCTTAGGCATCCCTAGCTACTCTAGACATGTATGAACTACCATGATGACAAATCTTCCTCATGTCATTATATGCTTCCTTTGGCAAAATTGTCTCCCAAATATAATCAAGAATCATTAATAAATATGTTTCACACTGGCAATTTCTCTCTCTCCCTTACAGGTCAAAAAGTTCTTCTCTTTTGATACTCCTTCCCTCTGAAGCTCTTGAGAGAACTTTTCTTTTATTCCTTTAGCTCTTTAAATTGTTCTGCAAATGTTGTTTGTCTGTATTCTGATGTATTCAGAATTCAGATAACTTTCATAGTATGGATTTCATGAATATGAGTACAAATGAGCTAACAAATCAAATGTTTTTAAACCATACGTGTTAATAGCTTAGGTTTAAGGAAGTTGAGCATCTGGAGGATAATTTGAACTGATCTGCTGAGAACTGTACGTCTCCATGCTTTTGATCAAGTTGTAATATTCTAGCGGGCTTCTCACATGGTTTTTTACTACAGCTATACTGCTGTGAGGCACGCTAATAATACCTAATATTCATTTGGGAGGATGCCACAAACATGTCTACACGAACAATAAATACTTGAGTACATTCCTATTCATTTTGCTTTGAGGGGCATTCAAGCCAGCTTGTTATGATCTTGCACCACATTTTTAGAAAAACTCCAGAGTTGAAATTAACATCAAAGAGAAGGGAACCACCTTCAATCTTTTGTGTGAACAGTAACTTGCAACACATCATAGAATGCTATCCACACGAAATGTTCTTCCTATGCTTTTTTTTCCCCTTTAATTAAAACTTTCCATCCTTTTTTTTTGTTTCCTTTAGAGAAACTTTACAGAGTGGAGAACGACAAAGGAGTGAAGCCTTTCCGACCAGACCTATCCTTAGAATCAGTGGGTGAAAGAGAGATGGAAGTAAGCTAATCATTAACAAATTCATTTTCCATGTGAAGGGTAGAATTCCTGCCCAAACTAGTACTCATGATCACAAGAAGATGAAAGCTATGCACATTTTATGAGAAGAAATGGTATTCTGTAGTTGTTACTAGTGAACTGAAACAAAACTAATGAATATTTTTCTTCCTTCTTTAGAGTATTCTGTGCAGCAACACTTCAGTTTTTTTTCTAGAGACGGTTTAAAAACTAAAATGTGTCAAAAGTAGATCCCTCATGAACTTTTCATAAATTTGGTTATCTTAAAAAAAGGCAAATGTATCAAATAATGCTCCCCTGTATCTCTAGAATTCACAAAGAACTATATTCAGTTTGTCTGAGTCAAAGGAGGTCTTACAATAAAAATGGAACAAGTGCTTACTTCGTTTAGTATAGTCTTAGGGCTGAGAACAGCTAGCTATACCATAAAGAGTGTGTTATACTGATATATGAGCAATTATGTATCATCATGTAGTGAGGGTTGTATATTTGTGTGTGGGAAAGCAGCAGTCTGACCTGCATAGGAAAGGATCTGGGATGGATCAGCTTTCTGATCCAGTGAGCAATGTCTCACAAAGAGACTGTGTTGCAATAATTCAGGGAAGGACTATCATTATCTTTTGAAAGTACTCTCAAGTGGTAGTATTGCTTACTTATCTTTGTATTACTGTGGCTCTTTTGAAATCTGGTATTATTCCAGGGTGATAAACTGACATATAAACTTTAAATAATGCATGAGGATCATGAGGGATAATATCTCAGGGGAACTGGTGGCAGTACAACACATTTCACAGAGGATTCATCTCACCTATCTTCAGACATCTACAAGCTGTATATCTCATTGTGACCTAGCCACCAAAGGTCCCTTTTACATCTGATAAGAGAATACTCATTCATATAACTATTTGGAACTATTCCATATTTTTAGATCAAGATGCCTTTCTCTCTACTGATTACAAATGTTACTCAGGGTGGCCACGCCAGACCCAAGTATCTAACTTTTAAGCAAAACTACAAGTGGGATTTGCCTCAGGTAGCTTTAGACATCTGCAGTGCACATATCTGTATTTGAACTGCTTAATCCATAGTCACTGGAAAAAAGATATTAACACTTCCATGGTGCTACTCTTTTGATCTCTTCTGGATGGCTTTAAGATGGGATGAATGACAGCTCAAATGTACTTCTTTCCATTTATGATATAGCTCTGAAGACTTATTGCTCGTGAGCAGATGTCTGTATTGCAGACATCAGTATATTTAGCTGATGAACCCCATTATTTCTGGATAAATTGCCAGTTTCAGAAAATTCCTGAACTCAGAGTGCCGGAAATATAATTACCACAGTATTTACTTCTATGTCAGTATCTATACCTGGCACCATACTCACCTTTCATTTATGTATTGCAAATTCAACTTCAGATCATGTCACTAGCCACCACAGAGTTAAGTTTCAGATGCCTGTAATGCATGTCCCAACCACAGATTCATAACAGTTAGTCACACATTTCAATATGTTGCTTATCAAGAGTAACTGGAAATTCCCTGATGAACAAGTACTATTTAGCTCCATTATCTTTCTATACCCACCACTCAGCTGCACTTCCCTTAAATTTTCATTTGAAGGTATATACACTAGTGAAGAACTGCTGGGAAGAAGATCCAGAGAAAAGGCCTGACTTTAAGAAAATTGAGAATATTCTGGCTAAAATATTCAGGTGAGCATCTGGGGCTCAATTTTTCAAGTTGCTCCAAACTCCTCCTGAGTGCTGGAAAGCTTGTATTTTTAAGTAAGCAAGCTGATGTTAACATGTTCCAGTTAGTGTCATCGCTTTGATTTATTCTTTGCCAAAAAAAGTAGGTGAGCATATGCATGCGTGTATGTACACATGTGAATGTGTGCAGCTGTGCATGTATTAGCTGAGTGAGGGTGAGATGTTCACCATACCTCAAATTGGTACATTGTGAAAGTAGCAAGCTGGATAATTAAAGATTCAAGCCAGTCAAATAATTTACCTCCTGTTTCTAGTCAGGAGTTGGATAGTGAGTCACATTGTCTAAGTTTCGGGAAATAAAGGCACATAAATGTTTGGAGGATAATTAGAAAGTTTGAATGAGCTGAGTTATGCCATAAATGACCACTCAGCTGGTCCCAAATTGAGCTGACTAAAAGTGTTCTGTTGTACCTCATCAGAGGAGTTAAATTACGGGGTTTTGTAGGTATAAAATTGCAGGATAATGAAAGCCATAACTGAATAAAACCTACAAGGTTATGAAGACCTTTCACCTGGCTACTGCTACAGTGTTCCTACAGTTGAATCTGATTTAGTTAGATACCCGAACAGTCAGCTTTTAGTCACTCTCTTTGGAAATTGCTTCCTAGTTTTTAAAATTCTAATAATCTAACACAAACTCACATTATTTTACACTTTACATGAGCAGAAGGAAAGCTACACTGTGCAAAACTGAATTTATCAATTGAGTGAATCATGCTCATTTCCTAAGCTTCCATGTTACAAGAGGACAGAGGTTGCCTCTTGCCACATGCAGCAAGGTGTTCTTCTCATGAGGGGTCTCAGTGCATCTGTGACAGAAAAACTCATCTAAAGTAAGAGCGGCTCTAAAGTCTGATTAGAAAGAACAATGATCTGATGTTTCCAGTCAGTCTGGCCCCATCTACTTTCAAACTACTAAGTCAGATGGGTTATGAGTGGCCCATGTTACTGTGCTTCTGCTTCTACCAATTACGCTTCTGACTGGAATCTGCTGAATCTTGTGACCAAAACTATTGGACTAATCATTCTGTTGATTTGCTCTGACTTCTACAGAGGTAGCCCTGAAATTGTCTTAGTCGTTCTGGCTAAAATCCCCATTTAAATGTTACATGCAGTTTTCTATCCATCTTCTTTAGCTTTCTCTTTGGATTTGAGTTTGCACAAATGAATGCTTAAGGATTATCCAAGGTAACCTGGACTTGGCAGTATTAGCAGGGCTATGATTTGAAGGTGCTTTAAGAGTTAGCAGCTCTGAGTGACTCCAAGCAACAAGAAACCACGCATTTTAAGCACTTTCATTCTAACTATACAGAAGTTAAATGCTGGAGAAGTTTTGTTGCCTCCCCCAACAATATGTGTCCTATTATTCCCAGTAACTACCATGGCCAGACTAACGAAAGCTATATGGATACCCTGATCCGACGTCTACAGCTGTATTCCCGGAATCTGGAGCACCTGGTGGAGGAGAGGACAGAGCTATACAAAGCAGAGCGAGACAGAGCAGACAGGCTTAACTTCATGTTACTTCCAAGGTTAGTATTGAGCAGCAGGATTTTTTCTGACATTGTATTCATATATATCAATCACCTGATCCTTGAGGAGTGAAGGGAGGGATTAATATTAATCTCATATTTCTTTAGTTTACAGAGTGAATTGCTATTTCCTCTGTTCTAATTCTCCCCTCCTTACAGACAAAATGTCAGATTTAAGAGGTGTCATCAGTTCCCTCTTCTCTCTCTCTGTATGGCTCATATGAGGACAATGGGTAGCAGGCAAGGAAAATGTGTTGTTGGTTTTTTTTTTTACATAGACAAAATCATAGACCTTCTGTAGACTTTCCATCCTGGTCTGATTTCCAATGAAGATCACTTCCATAACTATGTTAATCCCCTGCCTAGGGCTCTGATTAAGCTCAGGATTTAAATGTAATGTTAGACTTAAAAAGATTTACTGAACTGCTGCCTCAATTATGAAAAAAAAATGAGAGCTCAAATAAATTATATCTCATATACAGTTACAGTATGATGATTTAAGCCAAGGAAGAAAAGACAATTCAGTTGGGAAGCCAATACAAAGTATCTTTAGTCATCCATAAAATGTATTTGCCTGAAAAAGGGTGGAATTGTGTTGAGGCCATTGTTACTCCCTTCTTGTTAAGGCTGATAGTGTCAGATATGTCTTGTTAACATTTGTATTACAACTGACAAACACCTTCAAGCTTGTGCATACTGCCCTAACTCAGAAAATTACACGCCCTACTTGAAAGTTACTGACACTGAAAAAGCATTTTTTTAAATGAAGATTAACTGTATCCGTCCTTCTCATTTTATCAGTGTATTGATCTGTTCAGCAGCTTGGCAGCATTTTGAATTACTGAAAGCTTTCAATTTTACATAATCATTGTAAATTCTAATTGACAGACAGGTGAACCAGTCTGCCCAAGCAGCTGTATTCTCTTGAGCAGGAAGGTACACAGAAAACATGCAAATGTGCAAAATGACATTGTGTTTAATGCTCAAAGCTATCAAGTGCTCAACAAATAGCCCAGAAAGAAGAAGAGAAAAAATGTGTCTGCTCATCACTGGTATGCAAAATTTCATGCAGTGCAAGTCTATCATGGAGGCTGGTTACTTTCTCCATTTTCCTCAGACACTTGTAGGATACTGCTGGGATCCTAATGCTTTACGAAGAACTTAATTTTTTTCTCCGTGACAGTATGGAGTCAACTATCCTGCAGATTCAGAAGCAGGTCGTCTGGTGTGACTGTCATTTGTGATGGCAACCTCACTTTTATCTTTTTTAATACCAATACAAAAATGAAGTAGTATGATACTATCCCTTTCCAAGACATTCTGAAGTCCTTTGGGTGTAAGGTCAGGGATACTTACAAGGACATGGAGAGTGACTTATTTCTAGCAAATTTCCTTCCCTCTAATCTGATTTTGCTAGGCAGGAAAGAAGAATGAATCACTGAGGTCTGCGTTCTCTGATGGAGTTTCACACCAAAGCAGTACTTGGACCCCTTATCTTCCTCAACCTCTATGCAGGGGATTTTGGAAGACTATAGTGCATTAACTGATGCTAGTACATGCTGAGATCTCTGGCTGAAAGGCATTACAGACATCTGAAATGCTATTACAGTGGCAGTTTTCAGCAAACTATTTGATGTTTCCTACCCAGAAAGCAATGGTGTTGTTGAGTTGTGTGAGAAAATTCCTTTAATATTAAACACTGTGTTTTGTCTTCCTGCTTTCTCTGTTTCCACAGGCCAGTAGTAAAATCTTTGAAGGAGACTGGCCTGGTAGAGCCAGAGCTATTTGAAGAAGTCACTATCTACTTCAGTGACATTGTTGGCTTCACCACACTCTGCAAATACAGCACCCCTATGGAGGTAGTAGATATGCTGAATGACATCTACAAGAACTTCGATCACATTCTTGACCATCATGATGTTTACAAGGTAATTAGTGCCTCAGTTTTGCTCAGTTCACAACCAAGAAACACAGAAATCTAACAGGCCAAGATTACCTCACTTCAGTATGTTTGTGTGTCGGCTTTATATACCAGGGGGTCACAGATTCCTTAAGTGAAATACCATGTACAGTCATAAATGCTCATATACAAAAAGGTGTTAGCTACCTTAAACTAAACCATCCTGCTGACTAGGGATCAGGTTTAATTGCAAACAAGGGGATACGAAAAAACATTTCTGCTTTCAACTGAATACATTCTTTGCATGCTGGAATTTCTAATTGTGTTTCTACAGGTAGAGACCATTGGTGATGCTTACATGGTGGTGAGTGGTTTACCAAAGAGGAATGGCAACCGACATGCAGTAGACATTTCCATGATGGCTCTGGACATCCTTAGCTTCATAGGATCCTTTGAGCTCCGACACCTGCCTGGTCTGCCTGTTTGGATTCGCATTGGAATTCACTCTGGTACACAGTGGTGCTACATCCACAGTGACAATGCAGTTGCTTTGTATTTGAACTGAACAGAATAGATATCTATGGAAGATGTGGGTGGACATCATACAACTGCTTTCCTCATGAAGAATCAGGTTAAAAACACTGTTCCTGGGGGAAGGTTAACAGAAGTAAATAAGCCAGTTGTTTGCTCCTGTCTAGTGAAATAGCCCGAATCTATTCGGTATGATCAATTGTAGGCATTCACAGATCATTCCTCCCTGACCAAGGCAGAGATCAGCCACAGCCAGATATGCTTGTTTGGCCACAGAACACATGCCTCTGTCTGAGGCTTTAGGAGACAAAAGTTTTCATTATGCCTATGTGGGAATTCGTGTTTCAATTAATCCAGAAAAATATTTCTTCTCTATGACAAACTTCTCAACAATCTCAAAGACTTTGGGAAAGCATCTTTCATTTTTGCTTGTTTCATCAGTTATCTAAATAGCTGCCAAAGGAGGAACATGACAGTGAAAGCAACTGAGCAGCGGAATGCCCTTTGAGGCAACAATATGAAACCCCTCTATAATTAAGCTCATTATTTCTTTTGCTTCCAAAACTGACAGTAACTGTATTTTCTCCTGCACAGAGATTATATTTAAATGCAATTTATACTGTGTACTTTGTCCCGTTTTTTTTTTCTAACTGGATTCTGCAAGATGAGCAGAGCTAGGTCTGGTTTGAAGAGAAATGGGAGATGTCCAGATAGGTTAGTGGCAGAGAACAATGCCACTGGTGAGGAACACATTGCTCCAGTAGGTACTGCAGTGTTCTGAAATAGGGAGAGACACCTTTCAAGCTAATAGTCCCTTGACCAACCTTGTTTTCATTCTATGAATCCCATTTCTAGGTCCATGTGCAGCTGGTGTGGTAGGAATAAAGATGCCTCGTTACTGTTTGTTTGGAGATACAGTGAACACAGCTTCACGGATGGAATCCACAGGCTTGCGTAAGGATTTAAGTTTATCTGTCCATATAACAGGACCAAAGACTATTGGTTAGTTTGTGAATGAAGTGTCTGTTTTCAGCCGAGAACAATTTGTTATCAGCTTGCAAATATTTTAAAGATGAAGAAGCCCTGTTTGTTCTGATTACCAATTGCTTTACTGTCCTGATGGGCAATGAAGAATTGTTCCTTGTTCCTGTTCCAGTGCTGGTAACAGGGAGTTTGTAGGCTGGGTTTTGCCGGCTGAGTTTCTCTGGCAGATGTGCTACTGACGTGTTGGGATTTAATTTTACTGTATGAATGTTGGATTTCGGTTCAACCTAGAACTGTATTACAGCTTTGTTGTGTAAATACGTTGACTGTATATTTTAAGTTGAAGCAGTCACTTCTTCAACTACAGCAATAGGGACCTGTGCCAAGAGCCGATTTATCTTCCTTCTGCCCAGCGTCTTCATATTAATATTCTCTTTGTAGGATTCTTCCCTAACATTCTCTTCCCTTTTGGCATATAAACACTACAGATACATTTTCAGACTGAGCTTTCACTGTCTATTTTTTAGCTTTAAGGATTCATGTAAGTGGTTCCACAGTTGCCATCCTGAAAAGAACAGATTGCAGATTCCAATATGAAATGAGAGGAGAAACATACTTGAAGGTAACCTTTACCGTGAACATGCACAGAGAAGAGGAATAGTATAAAAGCATTATATTGTTTAGAGTACCCTGCAGTTTAATTAACAGCTAGAGAACAAGGGTTACAGATCAGTCTGTAGCATAAGCTCTAGTTGTTGAAGACACTTCTATAACAATGATGCAGGCAATGAAAACCTGCCCAAGAAAAAAGTTAAGGTTGCATAAAGATGTAGAGAATAAACAAAACATATACCTGAAAGTTACAGAGTAATAGTAATGGTGAATTGATCTGATGGAAGAGAAGCTGAATCTATTATTAATTTGCTCTTGCTCTGATATCTGTCTACCTATGTATCTATTCATTTCAGTCTATGTAACTTAGCAGATGTTTGTACTTGGGAAATGATAGCAAGTAGCACAATTCATCTCTTCCATGAATGTGCAGTTGCATCTCATACGCTGTTTTTCTTTCCACATCTGATTTTTAATCCTTTGCTGTGAACAAAGGCAAACACAGCAGCGTACAATATAGAGATATTGAAGTAAATGCACTACAGGAAATTGCTGACTAATCCCTAAATTGTGCTTTCTCTTTTTTGTCATGCCTATTTAGGGCAGAGGAACTGAGATTACCTACTGGTTGACAGGTACTGAAGACAAGGAATATAATCTCCCAACACCTCCTTCAGTGTAAGCTGAGCTGTTTTTTGTTGTTTGGTTTTGTTTTGTTTTGTTTGTTTTTATATGTGAAAATGAAAGAGGAATTCACAGTCTTTGAACTTTAGACATAACTGTTCTTCTTTGGAGCTTGTGGATATAAGCATGCAAACATTCATGACCGTATCAGGTCTGGGGCTATGTATGTGCTGCAGGTTGTTTGTGTGCTTAACGGATTCATTTCATTGGAAGGGTAATAAGACTTACAGGACAACTTGCTGGTGTGATAAATGCAGGAGATGGACATAAAAATTAAAAATATTAATATTCCACACCATATAACAACATTTGTTTTGTAAATACACATGTACAAGTGATGCACAATGCAATTACTCATCAATTGCTGATTGATACCCTGAGCAGTGACTTCCCTCCCAGTGTACTTCCCGCAGTTTGATAGTTTTCACATGATGCTGTATATATGGGATATCCCTTTGGTCAGTTAAGGACAGCTGTCCTGGTTCTGTTTCCTCCCAGCTCCTTGTGCCATCTCAGTCCCCTTGCTGGCAGGGCAGTACAAAAAGCTGAAAAACTGAAATGTCCTTGGCTCTGTAAGGCACAACAACTAAAATGACACTGTGTTATCAGTATTATTTTTCTCCCAGAGCCAAAACACAGCATCATATCAGAAACAATGAAGAAAATCAACTCTGTCCCAGTTGAAACTGGGACAGTTCCCCAAAACTTTAATTGTACCTGTTTGCCACTCCACACACTACAACTAAAGGATAACTGCAACTCAAACATGCAGCTCTCTAATATCACGTTATTTTGAGCAGGATTTTGAGCAGTATTCTGTTAGAAGAGGGAGACAAAGCAACCGTAGTATTGCACAGGCAAAAAGTGTTTAAAAATTGAACAAAATTTTACTTCTTAACACGTTAAGAGTAGAGTATATTTAACAAGAGAAAAAGAAGAGGCTGATGTATTGGAACTGAGCTGTAAGTTGCATGAATACTGAATAAAATATATAATAATAGTGGGAATGTTGTTTTTGAGAAATAATGCAAAATTGAAGTCAGGATGACTGTCTTCACTTCATGTGTATTTTGCATGTGAGTACTGCATTTCTTCCTGTTAACTGGGTAGAACATGGAATTTCCTCACTTTCTATTCTTGTGTACAGTCACTTCACTTAACGGGGCTTTGCTACTGTCTGCTCTGAAACAACAGAGTTTCAGTACAATGTGAAGCAATTATATTGCAGATTGTACTTCGCTGATACATTAAGACCTATTATGGTGAAAGGCATAAGTACATAACCATATTTCCTGCTCATTTATTCCTATCTCCCTAAGAGATAAGAGACGACCAGGAGAAAGATCAAGGTTTTCTCAAGATATTTGCAAAACAGAAACAATCAAGCTTTTAATCTATTACAGAATCTCATTAACTTAGCTTTATTTAATGGAAGGTACACGTGTTTGTTGCTGCGCTGAGTGGGAAACAGTGTCAGACCTGTTTACATGGTACATCTCTTTGTAATCTCAGAACTCCTTTTCTGAATTTACATCAGTTGAGACTATCAGAATGATTGGATTGGCAGTTGTTCTGAAATTCAACTGCTGGAAATATCTCTTGAGCTGGATCACTGTACTCAGTGATGTTTTTTTGTTTTCACTTTCTTGTTATAGGCTCTGTCTCACAAAATTGCCCCTTAAGGGCAATTGCTCCAGTAAAAACCAGGCACACTGCAAAAGTTTATGAAAAGGTGGCAGTTCTGTTACTGAAGACTACTGAGTAGTGAAAGTACAGGAACAAGTAATGGTGTTGAGAAATAGAATCTGCTTTGACTGAAAGAGTTTAATTCATGTTTTCTTTTCCATGCAAATAACACTGTTTTTATTCCAGCTAATGACACTTCTACAAATCTCCTCTGTGAAGATGATAATCAATCTGTATAGATCAATTCAATGTAAATCCAAAACCTGGATCTAAGACCTTTGTATCAGTACTGTGTGAATGACAGCAGTATAAATGTGGGATAGAAATGTTCAAAAAACATTGGAGATCTAGGGATCACTACCAGCATGTCAGTCGGTGACCTTTTTTTTATCCTGTCACTTTCAGGGAAAATCAGCAGCAGTTAAAAGATGACATAGCAGAGATGATAACCAAAATTCTTCAGAAAAGAGAAACCGAAGGGTTCAGGACCGCAGAGATTAAACGGGTAGCAAGCTACAGAACAGGTACCCTGGAATACTTGCAGCTGGCCAGCACTGAGAATTCTGCTACATATCTTTAAGACTGGATGTCTAACATGACTTAAAAAACTACAGCAGCTCCCAGGAGTACTTCATATAAAGGCTGGAGGTTTATGCTCTCAGCTGGAGGAAAAAGAAAATTCTTTTCAAGGCAACCTTTCTACCACTCAACCTGCTAGCAGTACATCAAACCTCTCTTCACTGTCATGTCCAAATTGTCAGATGACTTCAGCAGGAGACATGCAATCTGATTTGAGAGAAATGAGACCTGAGGATACCATATCTATTCTGGTTTGTTTTTTTAAAGGTGATAGCCTGCTCAATAATTCACTTCTGAAAATATTCACAGCATAGCCTTAATTTCTCACAATTTTCAAATGTCGTATTTAATTTGTAATTTTTATTTGAAGAAAGCTTTGCTGTAATATATTGGAAAACAACATTAAACATACTGTATAAGTCCTGGATATTTGCCATTTTGGTTTTTTTTTTCTTCAGTTTTCCCCTCTGTCACCCACATTTTGTTTAGCCAAGTTGTCTTTCTTAAGGAGACAGCACTTCCATTATTCACCCTGGGAACTCCACAATCTGTATGGTTTCCAAAGCTTATCTGAGTGTCTCAATTCTGCAAAATCATACTGTAAATCTTCATACCCTTTCATTTCTTCCACTTCTGTTTCTGCCTCCAAACCAGAAGTGCAACAGAAATGAAGAAAAAAAAAAAACTTCTTTGTGTTTTTCATACCTCTGGAAGTTTCAGTTCAGCTTCTGGATGGAGTTTCTCAACCAAGCAGAACTCACATTTTAGTGAGATGACTCACCCACGAACTGACACATGGTATTTATTAATAATCAGATTTTAAAAGCAGCCAAAGAGCAGGGGGCGCATATAGAAGAAAATCAGCATTCCTGTGAAGAAATAACAACTAATGAGTAGAATTTTTTGCAAATGCTTTTTGTGCATTGGTGGCTTTCAGTGGAGAGCTACTTCTTTCAGCAGTCAAACACTACACAATATTCAAACTGTAAGCTTTGATATATAATTTGTCTCCAGAACATTTTATGGTTTTGAACAACAATTTTGTCCAAGTAAATGATCTTAAAAGGGTCAAAAAGAGCAAGACAATTGCCTATGCTTTGTCTTTGTCAACCTCGATTTTCTTTCTGCAAACTCACAACAAAAAAAAAACCCACCCCAAAAATAAAATTCAACAGAACAACCGAACTGTAAATACACGAGTTATAAAATTAAATCAGGTTATGCTGTAGGGCTTATAATATTGCTTGATGAATGTAAAGTTCTCTACACAGGAATACATTATAGGCAGAAATAGCAGACAGCCTGTAACCAACAGCTACTGGTTTCAGATTTTATGTTGCAGTCTTCAACGTGGGCTGACACTAAGAACATACCACCACTTTTCCTGTTTGTCTCCTAAGGGAACAGCTCACTGGGACAAGGGCAGAAAAAAACGAATGGTATTCTAAAACTGGTGTGTATTGAAAATAATATCTATACAGTAGAAAAACATAAAACCAGTATGCCTGTTATTTCCTGGCCCAAGACGCCTATCAAGAAGCTTCGTCTCTATGTCTACATTCCTTGGTGAGGTGATACTTGGCACCACAGGTCTATTCTGGTTGCTGTATCTGACACGCTCAGCAAATGCAGCTATACTGCAATGACAAGTGTTGGACTCCTCTAGGATGAAGAAGTCCACTCATACTTCCTAAAGAGTTGTTCTCTTTGAAGTGACTTCAGAATGTTTTTAAAGAGGAGCTATGTGGGTTCCATCTGTGATGCTCCTGCAATACAAATTATTCAACAAATATCTGCTGACACTGGAATAGTTCATTCAGCCAGTGTTTAGTTTTCAGTAGCCCTTCTCTTTTCTGCACTCTTCAGATCATAAATGTCATGTCACCGTCTTTGAAGACAAATAGCTATTTTAACAACTAAATGATGGAGCTATCTGGCATGTTTGTTTTCAGTGTGGTTCTGTTCTGGTACATTTCTGCCACCCATACATCAAAACTACTCTTTTTAAAAATTTTCACCTGCTTTCTGGTTTGTATCTGTCTTAGATTCAATCTCTTATCATTGCATTTTGTATTAAATGTTGGGGATTCAAGAGCCTTCTGCCATCAGAAATCTGTCACCAAACCATAGAATGGTTGATTTGGAAGAGAACTCAAAGCCCACCCGTTCCCACCCTGTGCCGTGGGCAGGGCTGCCACCCAGCAGCTCAGGCTGCCCAGGGCCACATCCAACCTGGCCTTGGACCTCCAGGGATGGGGCACCCACAGGGAATGGCCAGAGCTGTAAACCCTAAGGAAAGTACTTTCTCTTGTTCTTTTCCTGCAGGGAATGCGCAGCGGTTTGCCTTAACAGGGATGAAAGATGCCTTTCATCTTTGTAAAACGTGGTTTGACAAGACACGATGTCACTTCCATTGCTTTACCAGAGCCTTCCAAGGCAAACTGCAGAGGCCAGTCAGCCTTGGGGGCTGGCAGGGTCAGGCCTGGGGCTGCCCCACCACAGTGGGCTGAACAGTGCAGAGAAGCACTGCGAGCTCTAGGCTCGGCTCTGGAGGTTCTGAAGCATCTTCTGTGCCTCAAAACAAATCCAGGCCTCAGCCCGACACCTTCCACCATCCCCTCCAGCGGGCTGCGGGACAGCCGGCCCTAGACGACAGCTTCGGGGCCGCGCCACCGAGGCGGCTGGACAAGGAGGAGCCGCAACGGCTACGGGCGTCCCGGGGCCACCACGAGGAGTCTTGGGGCGGGCAGAGCTGGGTGACGAGCAACCGCAGCTCCTTGCGTGAGGAGGGGGCGGCGACCCCGGGGACAACTCTTGTCCGGTGGGGCCACCCCCAGCAAGGGGGCGCCGGGGCGGGCGCCGGAGGAGGCGGGAGCAGCGGCGAGACCTGCCCTGAGAGAGGGAACTTCTTCAAGTCCCGCCGCCTCCTGGTGCCCAGAGGAGCCGCGGGGGAGCGAGCAGCATGGCCCGGCTCGGCGGCAGCCCGCTGTGCTGCTGCTGGGGGCTCGTCCTCGTGTGGGCGGTGGTGGGGGGCCGAGCAGGTGAGGCGGGCGGCTCTCCCGGGGCGTCGGCGGGGTCTCGCCCCGGAGCCTTCGTGTCGGGGCGGGCGGGGTGCTGCGGAGCTGCCCGGCGGCCGACGGAGCTGTCCCGGCGCGGCTATCGAGCGGGCGCTGCGCCTCGTGCCGGGGTGGGGGGGGGAGGTGAGGTGCTGGCACAGCTGCCCACAGAGCTGTGCTGCCCCATCCCTGGAGGTCCAGGGCTAGGTTGGATGAGGCCCTGGGCAGCCTGAGCTGCTGGGTGGCAGCCCTGCCCACGGCACGGCGTGGGCTTTGAGCTCCCTTTCGACCTGAGCCATTCTATGGTTCTGTGAAGTCTCCTAGGAAGTTCCTGGCTCGCTTATCAGTTGCGAGGGAAAACTCAGGCAACAATTGTTTTAACGTGTCTGCGTTGTTACAAGCATCTCATTTTGTGGATGGTCCTATCTCGTCTTGGAGGCCCGCTTTTTGAACCTGGCTCGAACTTAATGTTGATCCTAATGAGGATCTACAGGACCAAGCACAGTGTGTTGCACTTGGGCTGGGGTGATCCCAGGTGCATGTACAGACTGGGAGAACTCATGCAGACAAGGAACTGTGGGTCCTGATGGCTGAAAAGCTGTGTGTGAGCCAGCAGTGTGTGCTTGCAGCCTCAAAGGCCAACAGTATCCTGGGCTGCCTCAGAAGAGGGATGGCCAGAAGAGAGGGATGGGATTGTTCTCTTCTATTCCCTCTGTAAGGCCCCGTCTGGAGTACTGCATCCAGGTCTGGGGCCTCAGCACACGAAAGATGTTGGAGTGGGTCCAGGGGAGGTCACAGATACGCTCAGAGGGCTGAGCACCTCTGCTATGAAGAGAGGCTGAGGGAGATGGGCTTGTTCAGCCTGGAAAAGGGAAGGCTGCAGGGAGACTTCATTGCAGCCTTCCAGTACTTCAGAGGAACTTGCAAGCAGGAGGGGGGACTGACTTTTTACATGGGCAGATAGTGACAGAACAAGGGAGAACAGTTTTAAGCAGTAAGAAGGGAGAGAAGGAAATTCTTTACTCAGATGGGGGTGAGGTGCTGGCACAGCTGCCCAGAGAGCTGTGAAGTGCCCCATCCCTGGAGGTCCAAGGCCAGGTTGGATGTGGCCCTGGGCAGCCTGAGCTGCTGGGTGGCAGCCCTGCCCACAGCACGGGGTGGGACTGGGTGGGCTTTAAGTTCCCTTCTGACCTAAGCTGTTCTATGTTTCTATGAATTGGCAAAAACTTTCAGTACTGTTATTAGGACTGAAGGAAGAATTAACCATGGAGCATGCAGAAGGAAGTGAAAGGAAGTTTAGGGTATAAAGTAGTTTAAGCTAATACCTGACTGATTCCTCACATCATAATTGAAGTAGACAAATAGAAGACTATTAAGTAGCATATATAAGTGCCTTTGGGCTATTTAATAGTGCAAACTTAGCTTTCAACATTGTGATTTTTTTGGTTTGTTTTTGCTTTGTTTTCCCTGAATTTGTTCATTAGTATTTTGAACTCTTTGTGGGTTCTTCACTGCACAATTTGGAAAATGTTTCTGGAGAATGTTGTCTGGTAAAAATCACCAACAATTAGGGACTAAGATTAATGAAGCTACTTGTGAAACAACTGCTTTTGTTTCCTCTGTGGATGATGCATACTGGGGACCTACAGTTGTTTTGGCAAGAATTGCATTCACAAGCATCCTTGTGAACTGAAAACCATACAAAATTGGAACTGCTAAATCACAGTTCACACATTTCAATATTGCCTCTCTCTCTCTCCAGTATGTAGAAATCAGGGGATTAGGCTTCAAATACAATAGGCTTGTTGGAGGCAAATTGAAAAATTACTTATAATGTGTGAGGAAATAGGATTAATTAAAGCTGATAGAATAGAAAACACAAATAACTTCTACTCAAGATGAACAAGAACGCATTTAGTTCTTTAATTGAAAATTACCGGCTTTCATGTTAAGTTTCTGTGTGGTTCAAGCTAATCTCTAAAGAAATCCTGAAGTACTTAATGTTTGTTTTGTAATGAATTCTGGTTGTAATTGTGGTATGAAATCTCTCTTGTACTTCAGAGGTTTACAACCTTTCTAAGCAGTTGGAAAGCTGGTTCTAAGATTTTGTTGGGAAAATAGGGCAAGTTCTATCAAATTATGAAATCGAACTGAAATATCAGATGCTTCTTAATATGGTTGACCTGATACACGGAATGAACAACTTACTGAACATTAGTTGTAGGAGAGGCTGTACTAAAAAGGGGAGATGTGAAACTCTGCTTTATTTTAATGGTTCTATGCTGTGCAAATGGTTTTCAGTAAAACAGGAAAGGGAAAGTGTACAGGTGGAATCTAATAAGTACATCATAAGACCTCCACCAAAAATGAATAAATAAATAAATCACCACCTTTCGAAAGCCAGAAATAAAAACAAGCATGTAAAATAGAGATAAAAATCAATAGCTGATGAATCCAGTGGTTTTCCTATTGTTGGGACACACTTGCAGTTGTTCACTCTGACTTAATTTAGTTAGATGTGACCTGAAATGCATGAAATGATTAAAAATATTCCCAGTGGTCCCTCTGTTGCTTGTGGGTGTGCTTGGACAAATACGAATGTTGACTCTGACCCTCAAACCTTGTAGCTGTTCCACTTTCAGGGAAGAGGGAGTTTTGTTAATTCCTCAAATCAGAAGTCCAGTAGGCTGTCCAGATGTATGTATGTTTTAAAAACAAAAGCACAGGAGAAAGCATCTATTGAATATTTCTTCAAGAACTCTTAAGAACTCTGTTCTTAAGGTATGTCAGGTGTTTTTTCTGTAGTTTTAATTTCTTTAATAAATACAAGAGATAGTTATTAAACAGTGCCTGTTAGATGTTCTTGGGCCATCTTCCTGGATTGTTCTTTTTTGTCCTGTTCTTTTGCAAAACATTACTGCTAGGTAACATCACTTCCTAGCCACAGCTGAAATATCTTTGTTTTCCATTTTCCAGGATATAATCTTGGCAAAAGGCAGATACCTCTCACGTGGTAAAGAAATTCCACTTCTCTGCCAACTGTAGTCCTATTTCTGGATCTTTATTTGGCAAAAGCATCAATATGTCTGTAAGAACAGGCAGCTTCAGGAAAGGTTCTTCCCAGTCCCTGCTGCCATCAGATAGGAGAAGGAGCATGTACTTATTTACATACTTGTTCTATCATTGCAGTTCTTCACTCTGTCCGCTGTCTTGCACAGCACTGGCAAGCTGTGGTGGAGCTGCATGTTGCTGGTGCTACTCGGACAGTTCTGGCTCCACTGACCTGACCTTTTCCTAGAGACAATGAGTCATTTGTTGCAGTAAATGATATCTGCTTCTGCTTTTATCTTGGGTTAGCCCTACTAAGCAGTATGGATATGGAGTTGCCATAAGTTTTAACAGTCATTTCTGCTCTTCAGAGCCCTGCCATTTGACATTAGTAAGTGTTCTTTGCTACACAGTGGCTTCCATGATAAAAGGTTGTTTTCTAGATTCATGGAGGTGTTGCACTTGATTGGTATGTAAGGCATTACCAACACAACTGCTGGGAAAAGATATATTAAGGTCTCTGCATCACCCTCCCAAAATAAAAATGCCAGCATTACACTACGGAGAGGTTTGTCTTGTTACAGAATACATAAGGGATTGTTTGTCATTCTGCAGTCTGTTCTTAAATATCTGTATTATGTTAATATGTTTCAGTTCTGGCTGGTTTTCTTGCTAAAGGTAGTACTGCTTGTTTAGATGAATAAATTACGATTATGACAGAGTGGGTGATAGGAAATGCTTCAATTACATGGCAGTATAAGCTTGTTTTAAGTGAACACAAATCTGTAAGATGCAATTTTAGATGTACCTTCAGCAACATAAAACCTTGTCTTCTAAATTATTACAATTACTGTATGATTATGTATAAATATCTATTCCTTGAAATAGGCATAACATTTTACTCTGAGGGTATTTTGACATGTTAGACCAGGCCTGTTAGAGTTACAGAAACTGATGTAAAAATGAATGAACTGACATCAGATAATAGAGCTGTCAAAAAACCCCCAAAATTGGTAATGGGAAATGGTGTCTTCCAGATTTGTTGTAAAACTACTACTATAGTACGCTGCTCAGTGCTGTTCTCGCATCCTGTAGCTTCATGCTTTCACTTCTATCCTCTTCCAGTCCTGGTTTTCTCCAGTTAAACTTCTGTATTGAGAAGTTAAGGGCAGGGTGAACTCAAGGATAATTTAAAAGTTCGTTCTGACTTTTGAAAACAGTTCTGAGTCTTCGTGATCTGACAGGGAGTAAAACAAAGAAACGTAGCCTGCCACGTTAGGGTACATGTGTTCAGGGCATGTGTGTGTCTCTGATCAGCCTTATTTAACTCAACCCAACCATTCCCTTTGCTTTTGTGAGCTTTAGTTTCATGAATGCTCTTTGGCTGCCACTAGCTAGTGCTTCTTTTTATACATTTTTCAGTCTGAGAGAATCTCGTGTTTACCCTTAAACTAAAGCAGTGATTAACAATCTTTTAGTAATACGTGAGGTAAGGTGAAAACGGAAAACTGAGATTATGGCTGCTTGAACAGATATCCAAGGTCTGACATGTCTCAGTCGTTTAAATAGCATCAGTACCTGGCAGATGAAAAGCATGTTTTTAAACACTGTGTGCATTAATGATCTGGATGATGGGACAGACTACCCTCAGCAAGTTTCCTGATGATGCAAAACCAGGAAGGGTGATTTATAGACCAGAGGGATTTTCTTCATCCTTAGGGACCTTGGCAAGGTGTAGAAATGATCTGATAAGAACCTCATGAGCTTCAACAAAAGGAAGTGCAAAGTCAGCTAATTGCATCCTGGATGTTTGGTAGGTATTACCATCAGGTTGAGGAATGTGATCCTTCCCTTCTTAGCACTGGAGAGGCTGTACCTTGAGTGCTGTGTCCAGATCTGGGTCTCCCAGTGCAAGAGAGACCTGGATGTACTACTGAGAGTCCGGTGAAGGGCCGTAAGATTACTGAAAGGACTGGAGCTCTTCTCCTGTGAGGACAGGCTGTGAGAGCTGGGATGGTTCAGCCTGGAGAGGGCTGAACTCATTAATGTCTGTAAATATCTGAACCGATGTAAATATCTGAAGAAGATGAACCAGGCTCTTTTCAGTGGTGTCCAGTGCCAAGAGAGAAGGCAGTGAGCACAAGCTGAGATTCTGAAGGTTCTCTCTGAGCACCAGGAGGAACTTCTCATCTTTACAAGTGCCAAAGCGTTGGCACAGGTTGCCCAGAGAGGTAGTGGTGTCTCTTCCTTGGAGTCACTCAGAAGATGCCTGCCTGTGGGCCTGCGCAGCTAGCTCTAAGTCACCTTACTTAAGCAAGTTGGTTGGACCAGATGACTTCCAGAAGTCCCCTTCCAACTTTTCTTAGTAAGAAATACTTTTTGCTCTCCTTGCTGAAACCCTGGGAGTGACTCTGAATATTCAACAATCTAGTGAATTAGGTGAAAGAAGTCTTAAAGAAGCTGATTAACTGCTATTTCTGAAAGTGGTTAGTTGGAGAAATAATTTAGTTCTTGGAAACCTGTTTTGCTTTTTGTTCAGATGCTTCATGGCTCTTCATAAAGATACCTTTCCTAATGAAGAGTACTGATCGAAATGGGTGCACTTAGTTTGAAGTCAGACAAGCTACTTAATCACAAACATTTTACTGAAAGCTTTTGGAAGAGCATTAGGTACTGTGCTGGCACTGTATTGCTTTTTTTTCTTCTTTCTTTTTTAGTGGTTCCAGTATAATACCATGCATACTATATATTTCATGTAAAATTATCCACAATTAATTACTTATAGCTGTCAGACTTGCAGGTGTTGTGGCCATGATGCACAAAATAAATTGTTGTGAGGCACAGTAACCAAATTGCAATTTGTTGCTATCAAGTGGGAGCAGTGGTCAGAAGAATAAAAACGTCACCAGTTTCCCTGTTGTTTTTATGAGCTTATGCCTCAGTACATTTCTAGACAGTCTGATTTTCCCGCTCTGTCCCTCTGCCCTCATCTCTTTCCACTTGCATTGCTCTGATGTAACCAGGTCCCATCTTAGGGAAGGCTGAACAATTAGAGGTTTTTCTGAAAGCTCATTACCTTGCTCTTCATTCTTCAGTTCAACAGGATTAAAACTCTAATTAATTAATAATGTCCCCCAAACAAAATCCCTGGCAGAACTCTGAAGCACCCTGATACCCTCCTTATCCACCTATGAATACTGTGAGAGAGACTTCTGAAAAGGTGGTAGACAAACCCATTCCTCTCTGTGGTTTAACAACAGCTGCTTGGGACTCTGGAGACCTGGGTTGGTGTGTTGCAACTAGTTCTCTGACCCTCCTAGTGTTCTGTGAGAGTCAGCAATGTTGAAGTAAAATGATGTTCTTATAATACTTGTTTTTCAGATGTGTTGCATCACTAATGTCCCTTGTGTTTTTGTTTCCATTGCCTTCTTTCTTCTTGGCCACAGAAATGCGCTATGCAACTCTGTACTGGAATAAAGCTCAAAAAACACTTCAGGTCAAGAATATACTGGACAGGAGTGGAGATGCCTATGGCTTCTACAACAACAGTATACAGACAACAGGTTGGGGAGTTCTGGAGATCAAAGCAGGCTATGGCCATCAGACTTTAAGAAATGAAGATATTATGTATGCAGCTGGATTTTTGGAAGGCTATCTCACAGCTCCGTAAGTACCTCAGGAAGCTACTCAACTTAAGACACGTCCAGTGGATTTCTGTGCTAGTGAGTTTTTTGTTCTTTTTTGTCCTTTCTTTTAATTCCCATGAATTTAAAGCAACCATACATTTTTTGTGGTTGCTTGCAGTTTTTTTAATTAGTAGCAGATATTACGTCTAGCATCCTCACAGTATCAAGTTATGGTTCCTGCTCTGTATCTTCTCCTCATCCTGCAGGGTCTCTTTACATGTCACTGAGATCGATGAGTACTGCATCTGTATTACTGGTTAAATAATGTAATCACAGAACAGCATACGCGTAATGAAATGTGTAAGCACTATGTTGTAAATAATTACAGAAGAGGTAGCAGAAGGAATAGTTATTTCCCCAGCATACAGGTAGGTGATTGACCAACAGATGAGACAGTGGTCAGGCAGGTAGACACAAAGAGTGCAGAGCTTCTGTAAGGAGGTTTTTCAGCAAACACTGTCAAGGAATCTACTGGAGAAAAAGGTGCTGAAACTTCAAAATGTGGGGAGTTTGGTCTCTCTTGGACAAAGTGAAAAATGCTGATATACTGTCAGACAGACTGGTGTGTTTAGAAGAGTCACTGAAAGCCCTGTGGAGAGGAAATGAGGGACTGAATCTCTCCCACAGTGTAGATCTGTGAAAACAGTTGGTGTTTTGTGCTTGTTACAAATTCAGTGAATCCAGTCTAGGTTTTTTTGTTTGCTTGTTTGTTTGTTTTCTTAAATTCAGAAGAGAAGTTCTTTCCCTTATTAAGTGGGAAGACAGAGTGGATGGGATATGGCTGGAGATACAACTATATCATTAAGCACATGACATGACTTGTTAAGCAAGCTTCATTTTCTTCCTCTATGAACTCAGTCACAGTAATAGAAAAATTCCCAAGTTCTAATGTGTGACTGGGGATTAGCTGGGAGATGCGCATGACAGATGCTGGCTTCACCAGCTTTGGTTCCACAACTCTAAAACAATTATCCATTAGCTGCATTTAACAGATCAGCATGGTAGGTTTTTCTGAAGAACAATTGTCTGGTATCTTCTGAACAAGATATTAATGTAATGAGTAGTAAGACATTTTAAGATCAGTTAAGAGTTTGTGGACTGTTCTCTGATCATATCATATGTTAATTTGACTCTCTAGTAGAGGCCCTCTAATGGAGGGACAACTAGGTCTCTAAACAAGATTTGTACAGTATGAAGGATTAAATAGTGTTTGTCAATTAAGAAAACACTTCTGAGGGAAAGAAGAAAGGAATCCTGGAGTACCAAGTGCACAGCATTTAACCCAAGCAGAAAAGAGGATGAAGTACATGAGAGATTTGGTTATATGCTTTCAGATTATTTTGCATGAGAATTTACAGTTATGCACTACTTAGATTATATAAACTGCATATGGATATGGGGGAATTGGAGCATTACATGAGAATGTTGCTCAACAGATTTTTCTCTAAGGCTTTGTGTACTCATCTTTAAGAGGTTAAGCTTAAGTTTTGTCATGCTACATAGACAACCCAATCCATGGTAAGCCTAATTGGATGGCCAGTAATGTTTTAGGAGCAACAACCCACTTCCTGGTCCCATTCTGCATCCACAGTTGATCTGCAAGTGTTCCTGGCTGTCCTTTAAAACAGACTTAAGTATATGGCCATTCCTTTAAACATGGATAGAGTGTGAAACAGTGTATGCAAAGTCTTTATCTGATGCCTCAGTCTGTGCTTAAGTTGGGGGAAGGAGCGGTATTCCATGTCCCTTTCCTCCCAGCTACAGATGTGAAGTGAAGCTTCACAGAAGAGAAGGTGCTCACAAGTTACTCTGCTCAAGGTCTTTGTTTTCTCCAAACCAGATGCTTACTACCGCTGTTTCCCAGCCCCAACCATTTTTACTGTAGGGCCATGAGCTCCACCAGTGACTATAGAGAGGTAAATTATACTGAAAGTCTTAGAGTCTGAGGAACTGAGCTTGAGGGTTTGCACCAAGAGAGAGATTGAAGAAGTAGGGTTTGAATTTCGGTCTTATAAGTGAACTGGGGAGCTTGAACTGCTTTAAAACAGGTAAGTGTGGCAGCAGGATAAGATGCAAAACTGGATACATGTTAAAAGCTTGCTCTCACAACTCCATTCCTTCTTTATCTTGTTTGGAAAGTAATGGAATTGTAACTGACATGCAGGTAGATGTTCTTTCGTTGGTGTGGTTACACAAGTCTTGCAGAGCAACTAGGAAAGCAGCATCTCTCAGACTATAACCCTGTTCAATCAGACAGCTTGGCAGCCAGCTTTAGATAAGCTCTCTAGCACCGTCATTACTTCTCTTAAGATAACGAGTCCCTAAACACTGTAATTCTGTTTTTGCACATGTTTGTGCCCTCAGTAGTTGCACACAGCTCAGCCCTCCTTTTAAAGACCTTTTCTGTCCTGCTTACAGTAAGGAAGAGTGTAACAATGTGTTTGACAATGTTGAAGGCTTTATTTGTATCAACAACCACTTAGCTACCAGAGTGAAGAGGCTTATGTCACTTGCCTGTACTGGCACCACTGCTGTGGGTGGCTCTGGTACAGCCCTCCAGGATGAGTATGTGAGGTATGTTTGCTAATTGAGGTGTCCTGTATTATATTGTTTCCTTAGTCCAGACAACTAACTCCAAGGTCTCATCGGTCACACAACCATTCATGGCAATGACTCCACAAAGCAGAAATGACCCAAGGTGAATCTTTGTGGGAACCCTGAAGTCCTACCAGGAAGCACTCTGATCTCATTGTGTTGTATTAATAGGAAGGATACGTTGCAAGCCTAATCCAGGTTTAAGTACAGGTTCCTGCAGAAGCTGTCAGCTCCAGTTTGACAGTGGCTGCAATTTGGAGACCTTCAGGAATTCTCAGCTAGCCCGGTTCTTTCATTGCACTTAGGGTGTGAAGGAAGGTTTCTAGACTCTGCTGTGCCTTATGATGTATGCCTAAGAGTGACAAGATCTCCCTCAAGAATATGTTTTGTCCTTATTAGGAATACAAGGAGAATGTAATAAAAATGGTATACAGTTCCAGCATAACTTTTTTTTTTCTATTTTATTTTTCAATGATCTCAAATTGCTGGGCAGAAGTTCATCTTGACTCTTGTTCTGTGTATGTGGTCTGAGATATAAAAGCAATAGCTAAGCTAGACCCATCTACCAGTGAGCATGATTTCATCTTTCTAGAATAGGCACCTGATTCAGATAGCAACTGTCCATTTTGAAAATAGTTAAGGGCGGGATGAATCTAATTCTCATATCTGGAGAGCCAGACATTTGTTTTTATCCATAGTCTCAGGTCTCTCTGTAAAATCCAGTCCTATTGTCCAGCTAAATATTTTTGCTGTGGTTTTCTTGGATATGAATTCTTTTCACCCATTACAAACAGAAATGTTACTGAGGCTCACTTTACTCAAGCAACAGCAGAGCACATCCAGATCAGTGGCATTCAGCACATGCTATTACTTAGTTCCAACTGAGACATGCCGGCTGCCTAAGAGCAGTATTTAAATTTGAAGCAACATTAATTGTACTCTTTTCTGATATAACCTCAGCTGACCTGAGTCCTGTCATCTTCCTCTCTAATTTAATAAGCGTAGCTCTGCTTTGCTGTTTTTAGACTTTGAATTCTTGTCCCAGCTTTGTAATTGCCTTGTTTTTGACTTAGATACAGTTGCAAAGCCTTACCTTATTGTAACGATCCAATTTACTTCAGAAGACAATTCTCTTACACAACTTGCAGGCCTTGCACATAGAAACTTTGTTAGAAGGGAATAAAAAACCCACAAAAGACCGTAACACAGGGCACCTAAGGGGAAAAGAGCATTAATAATAAATAAGTAAACTATCCCAGCAATCATCTGGCTTCTTAGTATGTGCAAGAAGGCCCATTAAAGAAGTTGGTTTCAATCCTCTGGTTCTGAACAAACCCACTCTGTATCAATCATCACAGCCTAACAGTACCACTGGTGTAAAATCTGCCTTGTGTTGCATAACTTCTGAGACCACTGAATGAAGAAGAGTTATGGCTCATGGTTGAGCCTAGAAGCCTGGTCATTTATCCTGGACCAGTCAGTGGTCAGAGTAGCGTCCTCGTTTCTGTCCTCTTTATCTGGTTTTTGTCCCTGAAAGACTATCTGCTAGATGGATAGTCTCCTGCTGTTTGCTTCCCTTTTCTAGTGCCATTGGGGATGAGACTTTGTATGGCATATGTTATGCTATGATTTCCTTACTAAAATAGCTTGGGATTTTTATTTGCAAAATTTGTTGGGACTTAAGGGATGCAGGATATTAGTCTGTCTCTTCGTCTTTCTTGTTCAAGAGATGGGTAGGAATCAGGGCATGTATTCTGGGGGAACAGATAACTGTAGAGCTAATATTGATGCTTATAGCTGGAGTTCCGTAAAAAGTGTGATGGTATGAGGCTGCTGAGTACTTCCTTCTCTCACCTCAACTCCTCCTTCCACGTATCCAACCCCACTCACTTGCACCTACCCAGACACTCATTGAGTCTTTTGTACTGATTCATAGAATCACAGAACCGTTAAGGCTGGAAAGGCCACTAAAATCATCTATCCAGCTGTCAACTCATTTCCACCATGCGTACTAAAACACGTCACTTAGTGCTGCATATATCCTTTTCTTGGAAACCTCCATAGGTGGTGACTCCAGCACCTTCTGTGGGCAGCCTGTTCTACTGCATCACCACTCTTTCAGAGGAGAAATGTTTCCTAATATCCAACCTGAATCTCCCCAGGGCAACTTGAGGCCATCATCTCTTGTCATGTCGTTCTTGTGAGAAGAGGCAGACCCCCATCTGGTTACAACCTCCTTTCAGGTTGTTATAGAGAGCAGAATGGTCTCCTCTGAGTCTCCTCTTCTTCAGACTGGACAATCCCAGATTCCTTAGCTGCTCCACATCAGACTTGTGCTCCAGACCCTTCACAGCTTTGTTGCCTTCTCTGGACATGCTCCAGGGCTTCAGTGTCTTTCTTGTTGTGAGGGGCCCAGAACTAAATACAGTACATGAGGTGTAGCCTCACAAGAACCTACTACAGAGAGATGATTGACTCCGTAGTACTGCTCACTGCACTATTTCTGATGCAAACCAGGATGCCTTTGGCCTTGGCCACCTAGGCGAACTACTGCCTCATGTTGAGCCAACTGTCAGCTAACACTCTCAGATCCTTCTCCTTGGTGCTGCTTTTCAGCCACTCTGCCTCAATCCTGTTGTGCTGCATGAGGTTGTTGTGACCAAAGTGCAGGACCAAGCACTTGGTCTTGTTGAACTTCATCCCATTGGCCTCAGCCCATTGATCCAGCCTATCCGTATTCCTCTGTAGAAACTTCCTACCCTCAGGCAGATTAACACTTCCTCTCAACTTGGTTGTCTTCTGCAAACTTATTGAGGGTGTATTCAATCTCCTCAAGCTTCCTTCTTGTATTACTTCTGTTGCTTGTCTGTCTACATAAGAGCTAGAAAAGCAATTAAGTTTTTGTTTTTTTTTTTTTCCTGGGTTAGTGTTTTACTTGAATGTGTGCAGACCGATTAGACTAAGTAATCAGAAGGCTACCAGAAGTGACAGAAACAGCAGGGTCATGCAGTTAAAAACAGTAGAGAATGGAGCAAGGGACAAAAAGAAGGTCAGTAGATCAGTATCTCTAATTATCAACAAACCATTCGGTCATCTCTGGCTGCATTCTCTAATTATAGCCTCTAATTATGCTCTGAGGGAAACTGGAGAAAAAGAGTACCTGTCTGCACAGCTTCCAGAGGGAGTTGCCCTCATGAGCTTTAGTACTGAGAATATTGTTGTACTGGCATGTGCTTTCCTTGAGGACAGTGCCTGTTCCTTAGTTCTGTTTTCTCTCAAAACTTAGTAGGAGCTAATTCTACTGATGACTGATGTAGTTCCACTTACTCCAGACTTCAGCAAAAATAATTTCCTGTTGACTTCTTCTATCTCTCTTTTTTTTTTTTTTGTCTCAGTGGCTGAGAAAGAGTTAGTTCAATTTGCACAACATGAAGAAATGTTGATGGGAGAAAAATTAATTGAATGAGAAGATTCAAAGGAACTGTGAATCAGATGCATGAATGGGGCAACTACACTTGTTACACATGACCTAAACTTGAAGTGTGACTTTTAACTCATGGGCTCCTGAATTCTTTTTGGCAGTTAATTTTGTCTGGAAATGACTTCAGTGACTAAACAAACTGTAACAAGCATAAAATACCACAGTTTCTCCAAGTGGACAGGGATGAGACAGCTAACTGAACTCAATTTAAAAACAACAATAAAACAAACTCAACCCCTTCCCCCCCTCAACAAACAAACAAACAACAAACAAGCGAACAAAAAACCTACACTACAATAATTTTGTTTTCCATAAAGATGCATTTGTTAGAGCTGGCATGAGGCTACTATCTGGGAGTGCCCAGGATCAACTTACACCTTAAAATACAGTAGCTTGTTATGTGGTTGAACATAGTTAATGGTAAGTGAAAAAGCTGCTAGATATCGGGCTGAAATTCTCCCCCTACTAAATCAGCAATAATATCCTCCTCATCACTCTGGCTTTCTTGATTCCAAATGGAACATCTCTCTAATAAACCATTTTTGTTGTGCTTTATATGTTAATGTGCCAGAACTTCCAAGATGGTTCTGGTCTACAAACATTTCCTGAATCTGAAGGTTTGCTATGAAATTGTTCAATCTTGTTCTTGCTTCTTTTTTCATTATAGAGCTGTTTGAGAAGGCATTAGCAAGGTCTTTTATTTTGATTAAAATTTCAGCAATCCCTTTGTGTCAACTTTGTTGTCTGACGTGCATTCAGTATATGAAGTCATTTCTGTAACTAGAAAAAGCTGACTTTGTGGATTGTGGTGTATTTCTGCCAATGTCTGGTGACAAATGGGGTGGTGTGGAAGGGGTAAGGAAGATGAAAAAGAGTAACTTAGCTTTCATTTTTTTCTTTTTTTCTTTCAGGCACATGTATGACCATGCTGCAAACATGTACCCACAGTTAATTAAAAATCCCACAGTTCGAAGTGGAGTTCAGAATTTCATGGCGTATGTATTTAGTTATTAGAAAAAGCAATTATCAAAATATAAGGTTGGAGTATGAGTTATTTTTTCAGGGTTTTTTATTTCTTTCTTAAAGGCTAAGTAAAATACATGCTGACTTTCCTTCTGACTGTGTGGCATTAGTGTATGGGGGGAGTAAAAAATTCTGAACATAAATGAATAAGGGCATATACCCTTTTCTAATTCTTTCACGGAGGTATTTGAAGCTCTCACCGCAAATGGGTGTGGATAATGCCAATAGATTCTGAAGTTTATTTTAGTCAAAATCCTTTCCTAAAAGCTGGTATTTTGAGTGCTTCACTGAACAGCGTGATCTTCTGGTACTGTAGTATTTTTAGCACTGTATATTCTTCCATTCTACTGTGAGGATAAATGTTTTTGTATCCTACCACTGGAGTAAATTCTCTTCTAATCATGAAAGTCCTAATTCAATTTTCTCTTTAGCTGTATAAATCAAAATTAATTCTACTCAAATAATGCAGCTCTACTGCTTGGAAACCAGAAGTGGGAGAAGAACCGCACTAGGTACTGGAAGACTCAACTGTGATTAGCACTTTAAATCTCTTAAGACTCATGTTTTCTTCAGTTACGAATACTTCTGTGAAACTGAGCTCACTCCTGCAGAGTAATTACATTTCACCTTGTTTTTTGTTTTGGTTTTTTTTTCTGATGCAAGAAGTTTCATATCTGAACAATTCTGTTATTGTTGCACTTATATCAAGTTTGTTGTTTTTGGTGTATACAAATAGAACAGAAAAAAAGTTTTAGCACACCCTTCCCTTAATTGTATCCTCCCTGAGAGAAAGGTGAGGTAGGTACCATAGACAAGTCTTTTTTTCAGACTTGCAGTTGCATCCCACAGGATGCATTAATAATCTTCTTCTCATTTCCTTTGACACACTTCTTGCATCTTCTTACTTTCAGACAACTAAACTTGAGTGGCTTTGTCAGCCATATACTGCTGGAGGAGTTTACTTCCTTGTCAGATTAACTGCCTTTTTTTCCTGCTGTACACAACAACAGATACTTGGATAGACGGAGCCCCAGAAGTCATGCTCTGGTCCTGGCTTATTCTAATAACTCAGGTTTTTTCCACGGGCCTTTGTGCACAGTGAAGGAGGGAACTCTGGAAAATGCACGTGGTGTTGACTGCTCTTGTCCTCGGATCTGTTCAGCTTCTGTTGTCTCATGCTGTAAACCTAGTTTATTTGGCTAGTGACTTCTTGGTTGGACTTAGCAAAGGGAAATGATTGTGTTCGGCCTCCCACCTTTACCTCAGAGGAGGATAATAATGGTTCTTAAGCAGTGTTTAAACACTGACAGCAGAAAGTCTTCATTGCACCTACTTATTCCCAAGGGAGAAAATGAGGGGACTTCAAAGGTCCACATATTTTATCCTCAAGTAGGCATCTGAAAGAGAATTGTTTACCTGGCCTGTTAAATGCTTGTTTGTTTTTACTGACTGTAAGACGATGCTAGATCTGACGTAGGTGAGCCCCACAGAGATGGAGTCCATCTCTTTCTTTAGCTCTGAAGCAGTGTATGGCAGTAACTGTTGGGTACGTTACATGGATCTGAATATTTGCACCCAGAGGATTCAACCTTCATGTCTTCTGAATTTCCAAAACATGATCTGGCTCAAAACACTAGGAAAGTTTTGATATCTGGGTTGTAACACAGGCCTACATTTGTCCCTTCCCTGCAATATCAATTATACTCTAAAGCAAAAGCGAGAAAACCCCAACCTGTTTGTTCCTCTGCAGGAAACAAGATCAATGGACAAGACAACAAATCAGAAATAATAAGGATGACCCCTTTTGGAGGCATGCTGGCTATATTATTGCACAGTTGGATGGTCTGTACATGGGAGCCCTCGAGTGGGCTAAACTACACAAACAAACAGTAAGATTACTGCATCTCTTTTTTAGTAGTTGGGGTTGGGATATCAGAAGATGAAGGTGTGAAAAGGGAATATGATATTATAAAAGAAAAAGTGTGTATGAAGACTAGTGAAAAGCATTCATTCTGCATGTGATTCTACAAAAGCTTCAGTCATTGTTCAGTATAGGTTCTTACTGAGCTCTCCTGTCATGTCACCACAGACCTTTGCACTTAGAACTCTGGCCTCACGTGCTGATTAGGTTGGGAGTGGCTTTTGTATTCAAGTGTGAATGTTGGAAAGATAGACACTTCTCTAAGATGTTTGTTGTGCAGGTATTGCAAATGACCCTCTTGATATGAAGGCTAAGCTGCAATAGCAAAAATCAGCAAATAGGGAATGTGTTAGAAACTCTTATTTCCGAGCATCAAAGCCTCTAGACTTTAAAGGATGGTATCTCCCTTTCTGTTTTCCAAGTCTCTCATTTCAAACTGTATGGTCAGTGTTGTGGCAGGCCAAATGGGGTGGGTTTTTTTAAATTAATATTGTTTTTTCAAGGTTGATTAGAATTGTGTTCCAGGTCATCAGCTTGTATGCAGTAGCAGAGCTCCTTTAAATTCAATAGAACTGTGGTAATTACAATTGTCCTCTTAAGTCTAGTACATCTAATGGGTTCCTGAGTGTGAGAGAGAGGACTTAGCAATTGCAGTCGATCTTTTGCTTTGGTTCATTCATACTGAGAATTTAGAGAAGATGACAGTAAGGAATCATAAGCAATTGGATTTTAGTAAAATACACGTCATCTCATCTTTGCATGGTCTTTCTCTGTGGCTTTCTTGAGTAGGAACCAGTTCAAATGAAAAGAAAAGATTCTTGACAATAATGAAAAAAAATACCCATCCTGATTTGTCAGAATTTCAGGGAAGATATTGAAAAGTGTTGGCTTTCTAGGGAAATAATTCTGTTTCACAACACCTACAGAGCCCTGAAAATCTTACCATGTTTTTTGTCTGCTTTGGAATGCTTTAGATTCAGATGGGTGAGAAAAGTGCTAGTTTGTGTCTGAGCTAATTTCTTAGAACAGGCACATCCTACCTGCAGTGTGTTTGCCTTGATCATTTTTGTCTGTAGTTGGTATTAAAAGCACTAATCTCTGAAGTAACCAAATAATTTCTGATCCTCTTTCAGACAGGGCACATCTCGTCAGTGTTACCTACATAAGATGGCGCATTTAAGTGTCATTCAAACATGTGGCTCAGTCTGAAATAACTGTCCTTTATGCTTGAGCTACATGTAGTGTGTGTATATAGGCACGTATATATCTACATGTGTATGTATTTATATATAGGTGTATATATATATAAATGTATTTATTTTCCCAGATATGCCTGGAGCAGATGGTGGGAATTATTTCCAGTCCTTCCTGCTGCTTTCACAATTTTAGCTTTAGGCAGTATCACATATGTTGGGATCCATACCTTCTTTTTTGCTAATCAAAAATATTCCATGTGTGTATGTCACTTGAGACAGTACTACAGTTTCCTCTGTTCGCTGGAGCCTATAAGTTAACATCAGTCTCCATCTTCTGAGAACAGTTTGGACAGTTGTTTTTGCACCTAGATGTTTGGTTTGCCTTGTCATCTGGATGATACCTGACAGCTCTGTGAAAGTGCATGTGATTTCTCTTGTTGGATAGCATGCTACTTTTGGGAGAGAAAGCCACAGGAGTGAACACTGGGTGAAACTGAATAGGATCGCTTGTTTTGGGGATAATTGGATCGAAGGCTGTATCCATGGCTTTCTAAACTTGCAATTATTTGGAGTTTTACATTTGGTGGAGTAGTTGACATGTGCTTCCCTGATGAAAGCAAGTGAAAAGATCTCTTTTCATTGTCCTTTATAATGCATGGTAGGTTGAAACTGTGCCAAGTTCACATAGTGCATAAACGAGAGCTGGGTTTTATGAGCACAGATAAACGACACTTGAAAACATTCTATTCCCTGCTCCTCTTCCCCAGATTCAAAATCTCTACAATATCCAAATGAAGCACCATTATGACTGTCCAAGAAAATCAAACCTCACTGCAGAGAGAAAATGGGTTTGCACAGAGCTGCTTAATACGCTAGTACAGAGTTCTTATTTCTTTCAGTATGGAGCATAAGTCTTATAGTGGACCATTAAATTTTTGTGTTTTCTATTGCATAAAGCCTGCTATCCTGAAGGACTGTTCTAGGCAGGCATTTCATTCAGACCTGCACAAGAGCAATGCTTTTGGAAACTTCTGTGTTTTGAATTTGATGTTCACCAGCATCGTTAAGAATTATGTCAAAATCTGAATACATTTTCATGTTAAAGTGTGAAATTATTCCATCTGGTTTGACAACATTTTATATTCAGTAAACAAACCCAACCCTTTTGTCAGGACAATTTCTGAAGGAGGGGCACTCACAGAACATTAAGCCTTTTCATCCGCCTAATGCTCTACCAACGCTGTGATTAATCTTGGGCTTGTCTACACAGGGAAATTATTCTTGAATAAGGAGGTGTAAGAGTTTTAAACACTACAGTGACTCCAAGACAGCTCTCTGTTTGTACTTACTTACTTCGTATGGAGAATGCTCATGCATGGGGTGGTTGTTGAAAAGCAATTGTTACAGAAGAACTTGTCTATCTTATTGTTTCTTGTAGACAGGTATTTAAGGCTGGCTTTCTTATCTGCTACCTTTTCTAAGTCTGCCTCCTTAAAGTTCATAGTAAATTTACAATGGCAATTTTTTTTTTTTTTGCTTTTCAGGACAGTACTCTAGAGTATGTCTGATATATTCTAGCCAAAGAACTTTTATCATCTCACTGCTCAGCAATTGTCAATTTAGCACAATCATTCACTCTTCAGGATGCATACAAAGAGTTTTCCTGACAGTGGTATGAGAGATGGGAGGTGATGAAAAAAGGTTATATTATGCCCTATATTATGCACTTGTTATGATGTATGCTTGTCTAATTCTTGCTTGTGGGCTTGGATTGGCTTCTTAAAGAGAAGACTTCTCCACCTGCCCTGGAAAATCAGGTGTAGTTATTTCTCAACTCAGGCTTTCAGCCTAGTGGGAGATGCATTGGTCTGCTCCTGAAATTCCCACAATTGGCATGCATCACAGATGCCCAAGTCTCCTGTTTGAATGCATTGTTTTCATGAGAAGCTCTTGCACTGAGCTTGTCAGAGTTCTTTAATGCCACCTTGCTAGCATCAGTCTTAAAAACAGTCTTCTAGCAAAGCCATGGCACGAGTTCTTGGAAATAAGCTGGAATCAAACTTGCTTGTGCCTCAAAAAGGAAATGAAAACAGAACTCGAATGGGTACTTAATGACCTACTTCCTCTTTTACTTCTCTGTTTTATCTAACTTTGGGAGATGGGAATCTCACTCAGTGGGACATTATGAATGTATGCATTCTTTGCTGTTTTATTCAAAGGGATCTTTCCTCCTACCTTCCTGGCCACCGTTCTGTGATTACAGTGCTGATAGCTTCCTTCTGTAGCACCTCTGTTCTAGTTTGAATGTGCTTCCTAGTACTTAATGGATTTCTCATTTGAAATGGCCATAAGATAGCTCATAAACACGGATTATTATTATTTTTAAATATACAAGCAATTACAAGTGATGCTGTAGCAGTGTCAGTAGATGTCATAAGGAAGGCAGGTTTTATAAAGGAGAATATGGAGAGGGCAGCAGGTGAAAGAAAAGAACAATTCAAAAGTCTGAATGCTGGAGGAGCATCTTACATGCAATCCCTTTCCTTCCCTCCTGGTGATAATGTTAGCATGTCAGTTTCCTGTCTGACTCTTCTCTAACAGTAATGGTTGGAAATTGGACATTGGAAAACAGCTTCTCCTTGCAGTGTGTTTAACATGTAGTACTTGAAGTACAGTTGGATGGGGGAAAACGTGCTGGAACTATGGCAAGTCTGTCTATATGAATTTCAGCGAAATATCAGTTGTTGAGACTTGTCTGTAAATGATTCATACTACTGAGTTGCTTAAAACTATCCAAAGGTACATCTCTTGATTTTTATCAGACATGACCTCTGCTGCTGCCTGTTTATGACCTTACAGCAAAAGTATGATGAGATGGAGAAATATAATGTCCTTTCAATTTTGCTTTGGATTTTTTTGGATTTTAGTGGTGAGAATGGCTTATTTCTATTATTGTCTTGGTAAGCATGTGGGAAGGTATAATTCCTTCGCCCAGGACACATACACTGGGGTTTACATTATTTTTTTTATTTTCCTCTTGGTTATTTGCCAAAACAGTAGGTGGACAACACAAAATTTGGCCTTCTGAATAAAAAGTAAGTATTCTCTGAATTTGGCTTTATTTTTCTGGTTGGTTGTTTTAGTTGCCTTTTTTTCTCCTTTACTGTGGTTTGTAGAGAGTTCAGCTTTATGGCTTCATATCAGTGATTTATATTGCAAGCAGTGTGCTTCTTTGTTATGATTCTGCAGGTAGTAGTCATAACCTTGTACTGATTTGTGTTCTGCTCTTTTCCTTAACCTTTGCCAGGAAAGAATTAGAAAACAGTCTTTGAAGACTGAAGTCAGACTGAAGGTTTTGTTTTTGAATAGGCAGTGTAAGAGGACTCTGAAGAACATGTTGCTCAGTGAGCTGTGTATAGTTAACCATGGCTGTCTCTAGCTATAATGGTTTATTGAAAGCCTCGTAGTGGAGTGCCTTATGACTGACTTCCTCTTTTCAGCTAGTTCCATGCTTTATTAGCTCTGTTAATGTATCTCTCTTCCTTCATTTTCTCCTTCTCAGTCCCGAGGTTGCCTTTAATTGCAGTCCTTGTAAAAATCCCAAAGCTCACCTGAGTGTGTGCTAATATAATTTTTTCTAAGGCATTCAATAAACACATTAAGAAAAAAAATCTTATGCTGGAGTACCAGCAGGCTGATTAAAGCTTTGCTGTTCAAAAAGATACACAGAGATTTTCTAAATTACTGCTACTTTCCCCCTTTTTTTTTTCTAAATTACTGCTACTTTTCCCTTTTTTTTTCTTCTTGGAAATGCTAGAATTGGTATTTCCACTAGAAGGGCTAGACTCTTAAAGATATTTAAATCCCTCACTCCAGACAGTTTGAGTTTTTGAGGCTTGTGGAAAGATATTTTGTAGAAAGTATGAGAGATTCCTTTGAGAAAGGAAAAAAAAAATCTTGACAGGTGAGATGGTGTTGACACTTTTCTGTCTGAAAGCATTTGTTGTGGTCTCTTCTTTCTTCAGCCCCTGAGTGTCTTTGATGTCCAGTTTCTGAATGCAGTTGGAGACCTGTTGGACCTCATTCCCGCATTATTTGAGTACTCTGCACGAAGCGGCCAGTGCAACGTTGAAGCTGGAGGCCATGGGAAATACCAGTGGGATATGGGTCACTGCTCTGCTCTCATCAAGGTGAGCAATGAGAACTTCATTTGTAGTGATTATGCTGATTCACAGTGTTATGAGTCTGTGCTTCTATAGTCTTCACTGTTTACGTTGCATGTGAATAAAGACACCCTTGTCAGTTAAATTGCCTTTATGCAGTTACTGTATTTATCTGCATGGCATTCTGAGTCCAGTTTTGCTCACTGGTGTTTGGGGAGAGGGAAACAACAAAAACAAATGAACTTAAAACTCCAGAGACTGATAGTAAAAAGTTAATATGATTACTGGGAATGGGAGGCTACCAATGGGAAGAAACTGGAAGAGAATAACTTTTTTTTTATATAATGAAGCAAAGTCCAAAAAGGGATACCATGAATATGTGCAAATACCTTGGGGATATTAAGCAGGAAGGAAGAGAGACAGTACTGGTCGGTAAATACAGTCATGTAATTCTATAGGTTACTCTGAAAGTAATGTCTCCTATTTATTTCCGTGGAAACTACAACAGACACAAAGAGCACAATAACACTGTTTGACAGAGCAAATTCTGAGTTACGAAACACTTTTTCAACATAGTCACCACCATTAGCTGTGCATTTTCACCAGCAACGAATAAGAGCCTGCATGCTGTGCTTGTAAAAATCCGTACCAGCAGAGGTGACCCACTGATTCACAGCTGCTATGACAGCATCATTGCCAGGGAAGTGTTGCCCATGCAGTTGGTATTTCCTTGGCACGAACATACGGAAGTCAGAAGGACACCAAATCCTGATTACGTTGTGGGTGTGGTAGAACAGTCCAGCCGTAACTGGCAGTGTGCTTTATGATCCTCAGACTGGTATGAGGGCTGGCGTTATTGTGTTGGAAGAGAAAGGTTGTCTTCTTCTCTGGCCTGACTCTGTGAAACTTCAGCTTAGTCAGAATTGCAATGCAGCATTCAGAGTTGGTGGTTTGTTCAAGTTCCAGGAAATCCAGATAGACCACCTCTTTCCTATCCCAAGAGACAGTGCACATCACTTTATCTGCTGAGGGCTGCATTCTGGAACTTGTTGTTCAATGGGGAATTCACATGCCACCACTCCACAGATTATTGTTTTGACTATGGCTCATGGTGGTGACTCCATGTCTAATCACCAGTAATGATGTGATCCAGGAAACTGTCTCCATCAGCCTCATATAGATTTAATAGGTCCTGACAAACTCGCATTTGGTGTTTTTCTGTTCCTGTGTTTTTCTGTTCTGTTTCCATGGGACCCACCTGGTGCAAATTTTCAGGTATTCCAACATTGCCACCATTGTTTCCAACACACTGAAGTCTATGTTCAGCTCTATATACACTTTCCTGGTCATAATCTGCTGATATGCATGGATGAGCTGATCGAGATGTTCTTCATTTTCTGGTGTGAGATCTGTGCGTGGCCATCTGGAACATGTCTTTCACTTCACTGTTGCCAGTGCTGAAGTGCACCATCTAGTGCCTCATGGTGCTCACATCCACTGTTTGGTCTTCTTAAACCTTCAGCACACATTGACGAATATCAGTGGGTGCCATTTTTTTCTGCATGGAGGAATTCAGTGACACACCTTTCCTTCATCAGCACTCCATGTCAGACTATCTCTTTGCTGCCATCCATCACACAGTGACAAAATCTAATGGGATAGTAGCAGGAGGGTTCAATCGCTACTGCCATACCACCGACAGCCGCCCCTGGAGCTGTGGGCCACCATGATAAAATAGGAGGCACTGCTTTCACAACAGCCCCCATAAAAGAAGTTTCCTTAGTGTTAGCAGTTATATTCTCAAATAGCTTTCCAAAGAAAGTAATGATGGATAATGCTTTGAATGTGTCTGATACATCACGGCTGCAATTAATTTATTTGGCTAAAATTATCAACTACCTGGGCAGTATATGGAGATCCATGTAACCCAGAACAAAAATATACATCTTAAATTGAGAATCATTCATTCAACTTGCCTGTAGCAAGAAGACTGAACTAGCAATAAATATTAGAACCAGGGAAATTGTTAAAAGATGTACTATCAATATGCATTTACCTTTTTAAAATAAATGTACTCACATTTCATTCTGTACTTCTGAGTTTTCCAGAGGTATTTACACAGAAAGAGCATGTTCTAAGTTAATGTTTGATGTGTTTGCAGAGAGCTGGTTTGAATCAAGTATTCAAGAGTAAACTGGGGAAAGAAAACATGTCTTGTGACACAGGTGTCCTAAAAAGACCTAAGTTGTTTAATGTTGAACAATGGCAACTAATTATCTGAAAACAATGAACATGAACAATAATTATTTCCAAAGGTGTCAAAAATTCATTGCTTGGTGCAGTTAAAAAGCACAATCAGCTGTTCCTTCTTGTACAGTTTGGTTAGTTAAGCTACTTAAAACAAGTTGTTCTCCGTTTCTTTTGAATACAAAACATGCAAAGTATAATAGGATCTGAAATGGCTCATCATTCTGTTTGTTTTCCAGGTTTTACCTGGATATGAGAACATATATTTTGCCCATTCCAGCTGGTTTACATATGCAGCCACGCTGAGAATATATAAGCACTGGAACTTCAATATAGTTGATCCATACACTAGCACCAACCGCGTCTCATTCAGCAGTTATCCAGGTAATGTAAGAAAAAAACCCACCTTGTGAGCCACTGAGAGGACAAAATGTCTTATCCAATTTTCTGTTTGGAACATCTTGTTTTTTTTGCTGTTGGCCAATCACATTCAGCGCTCGGAGTAGTACTGGTTAAATATTCTACTACTTGTAGCACGAACACGTTGCTTTAGATCCTGCTTTGAGTAGTGCAAAGTCATCTTAGCTATTGAACTTCTAACCCTGTCGATGGCGTTCATGTTTGGTGATAACGCAGTTTTGAGCAGTTCTGAATAGCACTGTGGCACAACTGTTGCTTGGAGATTATCAAACAGCAGCCATTAGGAATTGTAGAGACTTCTTTAATGTTGGGTGAGCAAACCTCCTGTCAGTTTTTCTTCCCTTGCAACTTCCTTATTGACTGTGGCAAAGGGGAGTGTTTTTATGCTAATTTCATGTGTTAGAAATATATCCAGCAAGAACACTTATAATCCCTCTTGGGAAGATTAGGCAGGAAATAGTATTCTCAAATTTTCCAGAAGAATTGCCAGCAAATTGAATATTTCAGTGGTATAACAAGGTAAATTGTATGAGTTTCAATAGGGTCAAGTGTCAGGTACTTCATTTTGATCACAACAACCCAGACATCCCTTATGGACTTGGGGAGGTGCGGCTGGAAAGGTGCCTGACGGAAAGGGTCCTTGGTGTACTGATGGACAGTCAGTTGAATATGAGCCACCAGTGTGCCCAGCTAGCCAAGAAGGCCAATGGCAGCCTGGCTTGTATCAGGAATGGTGTGGTGAGCAGGACTAGAGAAGTAAACCTCCCGCTGCACTTGGCACAGGTGAGGCCCCACCTTGAGTACTATGTTCAGTTTTGGGCAACTCAGTACAGAATGGACACCGAGGTGCTGGAGCAGGTCCAAAGAAGGGGTTCTCATATTGCTCTCTTCAATTACCTGAAAGGTGATTGCAGTGAGAGCGGGGTTGGTCTCTTCTCACTGGTGACAGGATGAGGGGAAATGGTCTCAAGCTGTGCCAGGGCAGGCTCAGGTTGGGTGTAAGGAACGAAGGTTGTTAAGCACTGGAATAGGCTCCCCAGGGAGGTGGCTGAGTCACCATCCCTGAATGTGTTTAAAAACCATCTGGATGTGCTCAGGAACATGGCTTAGCAGGAGGTTGTTAGAGTTAGGGCAGTATGGTTAGGTTGCAGTTGGACTTGATGATCTTGAAGGTCTTTTCCAACCTGAGCAACTCTATGATTCTATAACATGTTCTCTAAGCAGCTTAAAGTAGCACTGAAAAACATGTGGAAAAAAACTTGAGCAAGTTTAGGACTCTTTGTGTCAGCACTGCATATGTTTTTAGAGGTGGAATTTCAAAATCGAAAATTGCCAAACACTCAGTCTTCAACTTTTTAAAGCGAAGCATGTGCTGTAGGCTGTCTGATTCTGATGAAACTGTATTGTCTGATGGTTTGAGATGATTGTGCTTTGATGAATTACTGTGCTTGCCTTCCTGTGGAGATGAGGGCTACTTCAAGGCACAGACTCCTGAAACTGTTTTGAATAACAGTTGCACTCATTTCTTGCTGAGAGCAGAACTATTTTTTTTTTGTGGGGCTTTGGCCTTCCTCAGTAATCTGCAGGAATGCAACTTTTTCTGTGACTTTCACTTCAGGAAGGAGTTAGAAGTATTTTGGCAAATGCATGTAAAACAAACAGCCTTTCAGCAGCATGGAGTGTCTGAGGAATTCCAGTGCGTGTTGGAAGGAATCTTGCAGAGCATGTATAACGTGGTGGAAAGCCAAGGCTTCTTCCTGAGCTTTCTTCATCGCCTGAGAGTATCGGAGGTCATTCTGGATCTTGTACCTCTCAGAAGAAATACTGCTGGGAATAGTACTATTCTTCTAGAGAGTGTAACTTTGTTTTCCAGCTGTTGCATTCTGTCTTGTGCTGCAGATTCAGGCTTGGGATCAGGATCAGCCATGCTGAGTGGCTTCTATTAGTATTTAATATTACTATTTTGTTAGTAAGTGTATATGCTGATGTCTTTGGGTCTTTCCTCTTGTTGTTTCTTAATACAGTGTGAAATACTTATGTTTTGACAGGACAAATAAACCACATTGTATGGAAGGTACCTGAAAATCAGCTGCTGCTATGCTAAAATGATCTGAGTCTATTTGCTAGTGTGTTTCCCTGAGCCTGGAGTCTGCAGGGACTCATAAGAGAGGGCTTATTTTAAAACTTGCTTGTTCCATCTGGACTCTGACTCAGTGATGTGGTTAAGTTTACTTCTACCAACAGAATTTAGTGAGAGCTGTTGCAAATCATAGTTCCCATGGCTGCAGTGGAGTTTGAGTGAGCTGTGGTATGACAAGTGCACTCGCTAGCCACCTAATTACAAGCTAGGCGAGCACCATCCACTGACTACAGCAGATCATGTTAGCTGTGGGTGTAGCTCACAAACTTGCAATTCTCCAGAAGGTGAACAAGCTCTAAAGCCATTGGCCTGGTGGTGACCTCAGGACGTCATGCAGGAAGGAGGAGACTGGCAGATTCCTCTGCTCTGTGTTATAATCAGATGAAGCTGTAGGTTTTCAGGGCATCTGACCATGGAGTCCACAGGCCCTGACCATGGCTCAGCTTGGCCATTGTAACTTCTCCCTGTATGCGAGTTCTTGCTCCTTTTCTCTGTCCTGACAGGTACTGTCTGGGACATTCTCATTGGTTCTTTGTAAGTTCACCTGAATAATACTCTACACAATCCCTGTGAATGTAGAAGAATTGACTTTTGGAGGAGACAAATCATTAAGAGGCAGGTGTTTTTTTTTTCCTGGGCCTTCAATGAGAACTGAGTAATTCATAGATTTCAGTCAGCTGATAGAATGGTTATGAAGTAAAACTGTCCAAAAGCTGTGTCAGAAACACTTCAAGGAGGTGCTTATCTTCTGAGAAGGAATGTGCCAACTCCTTGATTTTTCCTGGAATCATGGAGTAAAATTCTTCAGTTTCTTTACTGATTTTCAAAAGATGGGCAAGGCTGTGAAATTACGCTGCAATAATCTATTTGTTATGACTTGGTTTAGAGGATCTAAGCCTTCTGACTAACCGTGATATACAGCAATCTATGCGTTATGCTACAGTTGTAAGGCCTTGTGCTTCTGATTCCTTGCTTTTGTTGAGTCTTAGCAGGTAGGAGGACAGCCTTGAACTGCAGAGTCCATCCCTGCTGCCCCAGCAATTCCCAGCGTTCTTGCCAGCATGCTCAAACCACGCTGCTTCAGTTTCTCTCCTTGCTGCTTTCTCCCTTTCAGAGCAAGAGTAGCACTGAGGGGGAACTATCAAGTGGGAAACTTTGCTTTTGGAGATGGATGAATCTGCCTGCAGCTCATTTCCATGCTAATCCTAAACCTCACCTGAGGTTTAGGTGCTCATAGTTTTAGCTTTCTCTTCTGTTGAAAGCATCTGTACAGAGCTGCGTGCAGAACAGCTCTGTGAACCTTTCGAAGGGAGGAATGACTCAGCTCTGACTTCAGTGTCTTGTAGAGACTTTGCGTGTAAGTACTACCGTGGCTAGTGAGTTTCTGCACAGCTGACAGATACAGGCCATGGTATGGTTGTTCACAGCTGTTTAGTGAAACTGTGCTCATTTGGAGGGATAAGAAATGCAATGGCATGGAGTAGATAGGTGCTAGTTTTTGCAGGACAAGCGTAGTAAAACAGCAGAGCTAAGACCAGACAAAGTGCCCCGACTGTGCAGTCACTGTTCTGTACTGCCCCACTGAGCCATTTGAAGAAATGAGCCCTATTAACTGTTGAAAGCTGTTGGTTTCTGAGATCCCCATCCACGTGTGGTTAGTTTTGAGCCCCGTTTAGAAAAGGGAACCTACCATTTGGACCCAAGCACTATGAGTTGGATAGTGACCCCTTTTTCGAGGTGAGCTGAAGTCTTGTTATTCTGTTTTTCACTGCTTAAGCACAACAGCTAAGAGCTTTATAGCAACGTCACTCCTTTGACCTGCTGTCAGGATCTTGCTTGGTTGAGACGACATGAGATGGCACAAAGTTGTTCTGATGCATGGCTACATGCTGTTGAGGCAGGATGAAGAGGAAAGATGTCTTTGCTTTGAGGAGGAATAGCACATAGAAAGGGCAGTAGGCCTTGTATTCAGGGACTGGCAAATTCTCCTCTGCTTATGAATTTTGCCAAACCATTTCTTGCTTCCCAACTCCCTCCAGCATCTACCTAAAACTTGTTGGTGAAAAGGGAAAAGTATCTGGTACACTTTATGGCTCTATTATCTCATCTCCAGCATGGAATGTACTATTGCTTAGTGCCTGGAAGAGGTTTGCAAAGTGAAAGGAAGCTGGCCATGCAGTCTTGGCATGAAAAGTTGCTGCTGGTAGGATTAAGAAATTCCATCCAGAGAAGGCATCTCCCTTCCCATGATTAAATGTGCCTGTAGCCCAGAGAAGTGGACACTGTGGCCAGAAGCTACTCTCATCCCTAGGAGGTAATGCCTAGACATCCTGTCTCTGACTTTCAGAGTATAATACTGCACCTTTCTGTACTGCAATGAGCACAACGACCTTATAGAATACCAGAAAAGGGGATACCATCCAGTTGACAAAGCAGAGGCTACCTCTCTCGGATCAATAGCTGTGAGGAGCATGGCACCACTGCATGTTACTCAGTGTGCTCCCCAAAGAATACTATGGCTCAGATGTCAGTGTTTTGTTTTGCTTGGCTAATTAATAGTATTATGAACGAAGCTCCAGACTCTAGAAACTTCAGTATTCCAGAAACTCTAAACTAAATGAGTAAGGCCCTGAAAATGCAGTCAGAAGTGCTTTTGTTTCTGTGCAGGAAAAGTCAGGTTAATCAAAAGAGGAGGAGAGAGGAGAAAAAAAAAATTAAGATTGAGAGTAGCCGATAAAAGTGAGAGATGAGTTTACAGAGAAAATATGTCACCATTATCTCTTTGTACAGTTTACCTGAAAGACGATTTTAATTACAGCAGATTCTTGTACATAGTGAAAAAAAAAGTGAAGGACACAAGAGGATATCAAATATCTCTTGATATCTCTAGACTTCACCTGTGTTTTATTTCTGTGACTGTCTTTGTCCTTAGTAAATCTGTCATACGTGTTTAAATTCCTGTTGCCTCAGGGATGTCTGTACCTTAAGTCATAATGGCATACCCTGTCTCTGGATAATTGAGCTAGTAATGATGTATCATGGAGGGCACACTGTTATAAAAGTAAAGCAGGATGAAACTTGGTAAGGAGTTAAGGCCTAGAAAAAAATCCACTTGGTTTCAGCTCAGCTTCACTTTGCCATTTACAGAATCACAGAACTGTAGGGTTGGAAGGGCCTTACCCCAGTAGGTCACATGGGACCTACAGGAGGTCACATTGGATCTACTGTTGCTTAATGCCTGGTAGAGGTCTACATTAAAGTTCACACTTCAGTTAATTCAGCTTCTTTTTCTGTGTTAACACTTCTTACGAGTTGTGTTTTTCAGTTTTATCTCAGCATAAGTTGATTTGAAAAAGAAGAAAAAGCTGTTCAGTTTATTCTGCAGTGGGTCGCTTAGCACTGGTACCCACCTGGGAATTGGTGCTCTGTTGGAATCAACTGTTTACCAGTTTAATTTCTTCTATCTTTGGGCAAGCACATGACTTATTTTGCAACAGCATATTGGGGGTAGTGTCTTGGTATAAAATGACAGAGCCAGATTTGGAGTGTTTCCTTTTTTGTCCTTATTTATTTGAGATAGTTTTGCTATTTATGTGCTTTATTTATCACCACTTTTCTGAGAATAAAGTACTAAGACCCACAAGCTGGCAGGGTGCTCTGCCTGTTCCGTACCAATGTATCTTTAGAGAACTGGTGACTAGATTTTCCCGGGCCTGTTCTGATTTGAGGTCTTGGGACTATAAATAAATAAATAAATAAATAAAAGATCTTTCTGAAGTGGAGCCTTTAAACACCGTTGGAAGGAGGCCTGCCTTTTGGTGAGAGCTGAGGACAAGAGGCAGGACAGTTGTCTTTCTGGCTCTCACAGGTTGCTGGCCTTGCTTTGTTTGCTAAGTATATTAATGAGGCCTTCTGTAGATGTTGCAGTGGAGCAAAAGCTTTAGGCTATTACACAGAGAAAATTCTAGCATTCTGTACTCTGAAAAAGAGTGACTAAAAGTTTAAAAGCAAGAGACCGGGTTCTGGGTGACTCTTCCATCAGTAGCTCAGTTAACTGCATTTCCCCAGCCTGGTGACTGCCGGCTCTGTATCCTCTGGAGAATGTCAGAGACAAATTACTTCTGCTTTGTAAATAGTTGCCATACTACCCAGGCTTTATAGCTGACATTTGCACTTCTGCATACCACCACCTGGCACTGCAGGGATGCACGCACTGGGATATGCGGTTGGGCCTAATGCTTCTATTGGCATGAGGCCTGGGAAGGGATCCTGCTCAGAGGGTCGTGGCTGCACTGAGTTTGGCACGGCTGTTGAATGAATGGCGACATGTCACAGAGGAGAGTAGGCAGAACTTTCTCTCACATGCAGGAGGTGGCTTCTAATCTGAGTTGTCCCCGTTTCTTGGAGACATTTTTTAGAATAGTTACATTGGAAGAGATTAAACACAGAAGGGAGGCATTTCTGCTTAGCTTGTTTAGTCCAGAAGAGATTCAATTAAAAATGAACAAAAACCTCTGAAAACTGATTGATGAAAATGTGTTTGTGGAGTTGTGTAAGGCTGTTTTGTGTTTGTCTGTTCTACTGATGAAACTTCTTTGTTAGAAACAAACGCTCCTACACGATGTAATTCCTGGAAACAGCCATTGCTTGACATGAGAAAGGGAAACAAGTGTGAGACACAAACCTGAAGCAAATGCTCCAAAACAAAACAGGTTGTGTGTGTCGAAAGCATGACAAGAAACTGTGCTGACAGGAGGAGTCTAGTGCTTTCAGAAATTGCCATCTCATCTTAAATATTTTTACGGCTTTATTTAAGAGTTGCACTTGCACTCTCCTCCGTATCTTTTTGTCTTGGATTGTTTTGTTCTATGAATACAATAAGGGCTCAGAGATAACTGTTTTTGTGTAATTGTTATTTAAGGCTTTTTAGTGTCCCTGGATGACTTTTACATACTAGGCAGTGGCTTGATAATGTTGCAGACCACCAACAGCGTGTTCAACCAAACCCTCATTAAGCAAGTGGTGCCTGAATCCCTGTTTGCTTGGCAGAGGGTCCGCATTGCTAACATGATGGCAGACAGTGGAAAAGCTTGGGCAGAAATCTTCTCAAAATGCAACTCGGGTAAGTGTGCTTTCACATGAGTCTTAACAGAAAGATTGTGTTCCTTCCCTCCTTCACGCCCCCTTTCTTTTTCCCGGACAGAGCATGTAACTCTTTGTTCTCATACCTAGGGACCTACAACAATCAGTATATGGTGCTGGACCTGAAGAAGGTTAAGCTGCAGAAGAGCCTCGATGACGGTGCGTTGTACGTTGTTGAGCAGATCCCAACCCTTGTGGAATATTCTGATCAAACAAATGTTCTCCGGAAAGGTAATAGCTCCTGAAGTGTTTGCTAGCTTAGGAAAGCCATGTCTTTGTGCTAGCTGACTGTACTTTGTACATCGGAAAATCTTACTGAACACTAGTACTGAGTTTCAAGTTCAAAGGCCTTGTGAGAACATCCCTGTGTTGCCACAATCACTGTCAGCTCTGGTTAAAGCCTCTCGGAGGCTGAATACTGCTCTGTCTGCATGGGTTCTGCAGTCTTGCAGAGCCTGGGACACAGAAGAGCTTTTTGCTCTCCTTAAGTCAACTGTTTTTTAACCCTCAAGGGTGGACATTGGCAAGTGTGCACCTATCCCCATGTCTTCTTACCCCCTGTGTGCAGTCAGCATTGCTCAGTAGCACATCTGTGTTTCTTTTGCAGGCCTGTCTCCTGCTCACCCCTGCTTGCTCCATGGTTCCTGTTTATCTCTTCATCTCTAGGCTTTGTTTTCCCCTGGGTCTCTCTTTCTGATGGCTGTTTTGAGATGAATGTGTGTTTGTTTAGGAGTTTTTCTTTATTCTTTATTTTAATTGCCACCTGCCTTGATTGCACGGTGCATCATTGCATCTCAGTGAGTTGGGAAGAGGAGAGAAAAGGTAGCACATTCACTTAAGTCTCATGCAGTAAAGCTTGGTGGCGGGAAATGACCTTTCCCTGCACAGCCCTGGAGGAGCGCAACCTTTACAGGAGGGCTGTAGTCGATCTGCATCTTTACCTCAGAGTCCTGCAAGTCTGATCTCAGCTGCTCTGCAGGATGAGTCCTCAGGGTGGAAGTCTGGGGGCGGGCTGCCTGTGTGTGTTACACAGGGAGTCAACCCCAGCCATTCCAGCTGACTGTTGTGTTATTTTGTTCCTTTCAAACCAGTTTGACATGTTGTTCCTCGAAATGCTGTGAAGGCAGCGCAGCGTGGAAAACCTGTTGACTTTTTGTTGTTTTGTTTTGATACAAGCAAGAGAGTTCAGCTTTTCCAAGTGTCTAACAGGTTATTTGTTTCTCTTGCAGGCTACTGGCCTTCATACAATATTCCTTTCCATCAGAAGATTTACAATCTCAGTGGTTACGCGTCATATGTTGAGAAGTATGGGCTGGATTTTTCGTATGAGCTTGCTCCACGAGCAAAAATCTTCCGTCGAGACCAGGGCAAGGTGACCAACTTAGAAAGCATGAAGTACATCATGAGATATAACAGTAAGAAATATATTTATGTATTTTGGAGCTGATCTTAAAAAATGGTGTTAATTTACTTTCATTACAGTGGAAAGCATTACTTACAGATTAGTTACACTACTGTAAGTGCAGAATGAAACCTGGAAGTCAGTTTGGCTTCTGCTCACCCTCCCAGTTCCCGCAGTCCAGGAGGGATGGTCTTTAGTAGGTAATGGTCTTCTCTGTTTTTCCCTGCCAGGGTTCTCCTTACTGGATTAACACCAGCATAATTAACTTCTGCCTAAGCCCGACTCTCAGTACAAATACCTTTAGATGCTATATTTTGATTCCCAATTACAGGGAGCACACCTATTACCGGGCTTGGGCTTTGGGAGGCCTCTCCCAGGGTGGGGTATCGTTACTGATTGGGCTGTGAGTAGTAGCATGTTCACAGATGTTGAGGCTTGTCCTTCTTCCCTCTTAGCTTGCAGCTACTGCAGTGGGTATTTTAAGGCTCTGCACCTTCTGTTTCCTTGTTCCAGAACAGGAACATGAAGGCTCTCACTGCTGCACTCTTCCTTCCTTGCCTCCCACCCCTTCTGTTCCTGCAAGCTTTTGTCCTGTGGAATTAGCAGTGTTTTTGGTTAGAGGTGGGCCTAGGATGCAGAAATAGCTAAATGGACTTGGATTTTGAACTTTCCTTACTCAAGCACCTTTTTCTATCTGATAACTGGAGAGGAGCATGAAAGCAGTGTGTTAGACTGTGTACTTACCCAGCTTTTAGTGATTTGGGGTCTTGAGAAGTAGAGGGCTTTGGGTGAAGGGACTCAATTGTTTGCTTTTCTTTCCTCCTCGCCCCATTTCTCCCCAGACTACCAGCATGATCCTTATGCTGAACACAATCCCTGCAACACCATTTGCTGCCGAGAAGACCTGAATCCTTCCTTCCCAGTGCCTGCAGGCTGCTATGACTCCAAGGTAAATAAAATAACCCCTATTTCTGTATCTGCTGAATGTTTGATGCAGTGTCTTTGTGCTCTGCTCACAGCTGCGGTGTTTCCTGGCGCTGGGGTGGGCATGGCCAGGCCTGCTTCCTTTCTTCACTTTGTCCCAGTACTTATGCAGCTCCTGTGCGGAGAGAGACACATCTCCTACCCCAACACCAGTCCTGGCACAGTGGTGTTGCAGAGGATGCACAGGGAGATACACAAAAGAATGTTGTCCATGGGAACCTGTGTTGTTTAGGGGTTAAAGCCCTGAAGCTTTGCAGCAGGAGGAGCCTGAGTGAAGGCTGACGTGAATCCTTACATCACCTGGAGAAAAGTGGAGAAGGTGACTGCTGCACAGTCCAGCCTTCCTGGTCATGGAGGCTGCTTGGTTGCATCCCAAGGAGCCCACAGGAATGTGTCTTTATCCTCCTTTTAATTTTACCTTTACAAAAGCCATGCTCTCCAGTGAGTCACCCTGCTCCAGGTCTCCACCTCTCCGTAAAACTGCTTTGAGCAAAGTTTGCCAAAGGTCCCATTTCTTTTTAGGGAAGGAAACGTGGGGAAATCCTCAGACCCATTGTGCTGGAGAAAAGCTGCGCTTCTTCTGGGCAGCCTGTGTGGTGTTTTCACTGTGAGGGGCAACACCTGTGTGTGCAGCAGCCCCAGCATGCTGGTAGATCCTGTGGGGACCTAGTCACCTCCTCTGGGTTGAGTGTGAAGGCTGGTCAGGGTCCTGTGGAGCCAATTTGGGCGTTGCCAGTGTGGAGCATCTCCTCTCAGCTTGCTCAAGCCCAGGCTGGCCTGCCAGACTGCCTGATGTGGTGGCGAGCAAGAGCTCCTGGAGCTGGCTGTTATGGAGTGAAACCAAAGAACTGCTGTATACAGGTATCTGGCAAGGGAGCAGGTGCCTTTGACAGCAGTTAGGCAAGAGGAATGGGCTGGGCTGTCCTGGCAGGTAATGAAGGAACAGGGCAGGAGGCTCCAGGCAGCTGCAGTAACTGTGCTGCCCTTGTCTGACAGTTTCCAAGGGATGGACCAAGTGCTTAACACACAGCAGAGCTTATGCTTGATCGCCTTAGGCTGGCCTTTTGGAGACACCCAGGCATGGGGAGGGCTGCTGTGAAGGAGGACGTGCTTCTCTCACCCTGGATAGCACCAAGGGCTATGTGTGCTTTGCTGCTGCCTCTTCAGTGCTGTCTTTGTGGCTGGATACCTGTGTGCAATGGGGAGGAATTCTGCCTGAGCAGCACGCGTTTCCCCTTGCTCCATTTCTCTGCCTTAACATTATCAGATCTCTCTGAGCTGTTTCTGCTGTGGGATGGGTGCACGTCGAACACCAGGCAACCATTTTGTCCTTTATTGCAGGTGTCAGATTTCCGCCTGGCCTCTGCATTCACGGCCACCGCCATCAACGGTCCCCCAGTGCAGGGCGGTCTCCCGGTCTTCACCTGGAGGCGTTTCAACCACACGAGGCACCAGGGCCTGCCCGAATCGTACAACTTCAAATTTGTCACCATGAGGCCGATCCTGTAAAATGAGCGTCGATATTCCAAAATGGGATTGTACTTTTTTTTTTTTTTTTTCATGGAAACTTTCATTCCTGTGTGTAATAAATCCGGCTGGATGCCATGCCCGCCCCTCTCCTGCTCTGTGCAGCGCAGCGCGTGCTGGGCTGTCTGGGTGGCCCTTTGGCTGGGATGGATGGGAAGCAGCAGGCACTGTGCTGCCCTCTGTTGATCTGAGCATCATTTCAGCTGCTCCCAGAGCACGAATGAACTGCGGAGCAATCACAGAAGCATCTGTCTCTAGACATAGGAGCTGCCTGCGGGACTGGGCTGAGCCACGTGGCTCTGTGCTGGCTTCATGGCTGCCTGCAGTCTGAGCAGCGCTGGCAACGTGCTGCAAGTTGCTTATCAGCGGGGAATGTTACTGGCAAAGAGTCACAGCCGTGTTCTTCACAGCAGGTAACTGAGCCTTCTTAATTACACATACGACAAATAAACAGCTCTTTCCTCTTGGCCTTGACAGTCCGATCTAAACAGGGCACAGTACCACCCTGCATCATGTAGGCAGAAAACGGCGAGTTTCTGGGAAGGGCTGGGGAAAGAAGGTTACTGCAGGCTGGCTGACGCTCTGCCCTGAATTATCTGTCTGTCGCACTGTGGCTGATTTCCACCAAGGGGTGAGGGAGAGCAGAAGTTACAGCACATTTTGCTGAGGCTCAAAATCAGGGCTGAGAATGAAGTAATTTGTTCGCTGGAGCAGGAGGGGTACGTCCAAGAGGTCACAGAGAGCATCTGCTCTGCCATCAGGGGGCACGCACATCATTGCTGCACATTCAGCTGTTCTGCTGTTGGAAGGAGAATAAACACGAAGTTCCCCTGATGCCACGTGTGAGCCAAGAGATGGTGCTGCACAGGTGCCTTCCCCCAGAGGTGGGGGAGGGAGGAGATGGCCCTACTGACAGCTTTGAGAGAATGCTGTGTCCACCACGTGCTACTCACCTTGTCTTTGCTTGGGGTGTGTGGATGTAGTTCCTTCTGGCCCCTGATCAAGGGTAGCAGCCTCCACCTGCTTGGTCAGTGCTGTGAGCCCTGGCTGTGACACAGGGCAGGCTCCAGCCTTACAGGGCAGCAGGCTTGGTGCTTTCAGAATAAACACCAACTATGAACTCGACAGGCTCTGAGCAGCACTGAGGACCCCACCTGCAGGAGGGAAAGGAGCCAGGTCCTGGAGGGATCTGCTGGGGAGCAGCGGCTCGCTGAGATGGGAGCACAGGGCAGCTGGAGGAATTCTGTTACTCCTAAGCAATACAATAGGTTGTACTTACTGCCATCTTTTCCTGCTTTTATATTTAAAAGCAAAAATCATTTCAATGTCGATCCCTAGGGCCCAGTGAACTGCCCATAGCTTCCTGTGTCAGACTGCTCTTTACCAGGGCACATGTGGATGCCTCCCTGTGCTGGAAGCAGATGCAGTCAGCACCTGTGAGATGCCCTTCTGTAAGCTCCCAAGGGAGACGTGCCCTTCTCACACCATCAGCCTCATACTCTGTGATAGGAACAGCTTTATGCGTCAACTAAGCTGTGGGAAAACAGTTCTACTCCGAAGAGCCCTTTTCTCTGAGTAAATATTTACATAAATGGGCCCTCGTGAGCTGTAGGACTGACCCACGTGACTGTGATTCTTATCTTTTGTTGTTAATGGTTGTGCTGGGTTCAGGACCACTGCATGCTTGCTGTACTGCAGCATGTCCTTCCTCCCTGAGCAGCCTGTGTTGGGCACAATGTGTCCGCAGCAACCAGAACACAACTCCTGTCCTCAGCACAGCACCTGCACAAGCTGCAATTAAAACAGTGCTTGAGCAAAGTGCTTAAGTTAACATTTCTTAATGAAAGCAAGAGTCTAAGCCACAGGCACAAAGTAGCCCAGTATTCTAAACAGGCAGTTTGAGGGAACTCTGGACTTCCAAGTGTGATTGTATTCAGCCATCACTTAACACGATACACAGTCTTTCAGTCAGTGACTTGAAGCAAGTTTTACAAAGTGCCAGGGAACTACTACCATCACAAATCAATGGCACTGCCCTTCACGTGTGGGCTCAGCGCTCACTCGGGGTAGGTACGTCCAACTCTCAGGACACGTCTGTCCAGGACATGTAGTCCCTCTTTGCTTTGCAACTTTCTAGAACTTAGCACGTCACTTTAATTTCTGCTCCTGTGAGAAACCCGGAGCAACAGCATCACGCAGCCGGCTTTCTAGGAATGACCTGGAGTCAAACCATTATTTGACCGAGGTGGCACCACAGCTGCAGAACTGAAAAGCTGGCACTGCCCCATCCCCCACAAGGTGGCACAGCCGCAGAGGATGAGCACGCACACGCAGTGCTTTGTCACCTGAGATGCCTAGAACTAAGCACAGATGACTCAGAACATTAAAAACCCAGCAGTTTATTTCAAAGTATAAATTTCAGGCTTGTCAGACAAAACCCCACTACAGTTAACACATACACACACACACTAATCTACAGTACATACAAAAATGGGGAGAACTTGCAACTGCCCAGTTCAAATTGGACATAAAAGCAGTCCTTTTGTATTTACAAGTCCAGCTGCAAAGCAAAACAAGAAGTCGAATGGAGCTGCTTGCAAAGGGTTTTTGCGCGTTTGACTCAAAAGCCAAGAACTTACCACAGCTGAACAGGACTCCCCAAACAGTTACTACCCAGTTGTCTTATTTACAGATATACCCCCATTAAATTAAGACAGCACTTCAAATATATATAAATATATGTGTGTGTGTGTGCATATAATATATATTAAAACAAAACAAAAAGGAATGCTCAGCCTGAACAATGACAATGAGAAATAAAGATGCATTCTAACAGGTGGGCAGAAGGGAGGAAAAGAAAGAAAATCAATTCTTTTGCTTTCTCTTACCTTTTTTTTTTTTCTTTTTCTTTTACTGCCCCTCAGAAGGTATTCAGAAGGGGACACAGACCTGGTGGCAGGGCTGGCACAGTCACTCATCAGAGAACTCCCCTCTCCAGTGTTTTCATACAATGCCCACCCCTACCCCAACCACCAAATTAAAAAAATATATATTTAATATATCTATTTTAAAAAATCTGGATAGATATTTTTGACCAAATGAAAATACTGAAGTAAGAAGGCAGAATCACAGCTTAATTTTGTACAGTGTATACAATAGTCTGGAACTGGGGAATGGCTGTTTGGGGAGCAAGAACAGATTTGACCTGGTCCCTGCGTATGATACAGATTCTGATTTAGCGGACGCTTAAGACAAACAGCATAAAGGAAGAAGTGTACGGATATTTTGTTACAGTACAAAACAGTGCTCCAATCCTACTATAGGGCCCAATCAAGCTCCCACTGAAGGCACAAGGGGGGTTTTGCCATTATTCTCAAAGGAAGCAGGATAAGACCCCTTATTTGTACAGGGAAGACACCATGGGCGTTTCAAGCCTTGTGCTAAGAACTTCGGGGTGGGTGAGTGTGTCACTGCTTGCGCTCAGTGATCCAACGTGTTAAAGGGCAGCAAGCACAACCAAAAGGAGAACCAGAGCCCAACTGCCACTTCCAGGGAAGCTGGGTTGGAGCATGGAAGTAAACACCAGCTGAGAGGAAACTGCCTCTGCGCCCTCGCATCTTCCTGAGCTGATACTGCAGCAGCAGTACAAATGCTGTACCTACAGTCTACACCCTTCCTAAGGTTTAGTTACTTGAATCCAGCAAAACTTTTTCAGACTCGTACTGAAATAAAGGAGGTCAGTGAAGCTGTAACTAGGAGGAACTCAGTGGAAAGGAATGGCATTTTGCCATCAGCACTCCACAGGAGGGCTTCTTTCCAACCAGAAACAGAACTAGCTCGAGTTAAATTACTTCTTGCCCATGGGCACAAATCAAACCTAAACCAAACCGGAAACAGGATGAAAACAACAAGTGTAGAATCAGTGCAGTGTTTGCCAAAACACAGAGAACTAGATCCGAGGTGCTGCAGCTAATGTGTCACCTACCCAGTGGGACCAGCACACCTCATTAGCCAGGAGCAATTTATACTAGAGCACTGAAAATAAGATGGAAAAACTTGCATTAGGTATAGGGAGGCGTTTGGATGACGTCCCTATTAACACACATTAGCTTTCAGTTGCGGCCCTGAAGCGGTCAGCCATTCGGATTTCATGAGCTCTACAGATCCCTTCCAACTGAACTGTTCTACTGTAGTCTGCCACTTGAAGGCTGCGCAGAGACTTGTAGCACGTGTAAAAATGAAATACCAGAAACCTCCAGTAACCAACACTTCTATGATGGCTCCAGTCTAAAGCACAGCATTAAACAGACCTGTACTGAATGTTCCCAGATGTTTTGGTAATACTTTCAAATACATTCTATTAAATGAAACCAATTACTTCTGAATGCATTACTAGTGGAACTTCAGTTTCTCAACATTTTTATTGTTTCTGGGAGGTTAAATTATCAATAAATAAAAACCAGCCACTCCACAACACTGGGAGAAGTGCCATTTGAGCTAAGCAATATTCCCATTCATTAACGTAAGGGTAACTACTCACTGCACATTTCTGCTCCACTGTGAAATGTTTTACAGAAGTGGCACAGTACTGTGTGCATCAGCATTAAGAACCACCACCTGCAATGTCTCCAAACCGAGCAAGGCATCTGAAAAATCAAGCAGTGCTTTATCATGTACTCAAGCACCAGTACTTGCTTAAGATCCTGAAATTGGATCTCAGCTTCTCTGCTGCAGTGGAAGAGATGTTTGCTTTCATTCTACAACTGTGGTGTCATCACTTAGCGAACAGCACGTAACTTTAATTTATTCACAAAAATGAGCTGCACTCTGCCATACATAGCACAAACAACCATTAAGCAAGAAGCCAGTTTCATCTCTGTTGAGAACGTCTTTCTTTACTAAATAAAGATGAGCCTTCTCTCTGAAAATGCAGTCCACAAAACCTCCACACAACACCAGGCCATCCCAACTATTACCTCCATTGGAGAAAGGAAAAAGGTTCTGACACAAGACTCTCACCACCTGCCTATCCCAAGCAAAACAAAACTAATAACAACTGTGATCTGAAAGCAAGCACAAACTAAAGAAAAGCTTGCGTATAGCTGAGGCTGGAATCAAAATTCAATAAGCAGCATAAACTCCAGGTTATATTCTAACTAATATTTATTTTAACTTTTTATAAAACTGTAAAACCTCATTGTATTGATACGGCCGACGGCCTGTTGGCACCACCTTGAAGACACCAAAGTAAACTGATGCTTTAACAGCCATCAACTGGACAAAACCGCTCTAAACCTCTACCACAGAACTCCCTTTTCTCTACCACAGACTCAACTTTCCTTAAGTAGTGTAAATGCATTATTAATTATTCCTTGAAATAGGCAGACATAGCATTTAATTCCAGTCCTTTCTTGTCAAGGCATTACAATTTGGTTATGCACAAAAGAAGTTTGTCATGTCAACAGGACAGGGAGGCAGATGCACTGTTCTGTTTCCTCAGCTCAGAAGCAATGTGAAAGCTTCTAGGAACATCTGCAGTTGCTCACAAATTTGGGCTACTGTCTTAACTACTCTGGGGATGTTAGCTTTCTGCAGAGGCAGGAGGTGGCTGGAATAGAGGACTAAGAAGCCAACTTTGTATGGTTCTCTACAAACTGAACATCTAAACTGAGTGCAAACAAGTAGAAGCTTTCATGGTGCTACACCACGTAGGTTTCTTTGGCTGAAATGCAGCATACAGCTTTCCCAAAAGAACAGGGAAAGGCTCTGGTGGAAAATACTGTCTGTACACTCTAATATTCTTCACAGGACGAAAATGATAATTTATTAACTGCAGTGAGGGAAGGCTTGATTAAAATTATAGATACAAATGAGTCAAGCATCAGTAGATGTTATACTTCCTGGTCTTTACAGAAAGAAACAATCACTATGGGCCAGAAAAACGAGAAGCAGTAATGAAAGGCTTGAAGGGTAAAAGGAGAAGTAACTCCAAGCAAATGAATGCCACAAGGTATTTAGCTACATTTATTTCTGAAATTACTGTTTAAGGCACAAAATAAATCTAAAAAGTAGGGCTGGATGTATAAGGAGAGAGGCAGAAAAATTATTTGAGCTAGAGAGGTGTGACTGTAATTTCTATAATCCAGTTTCAGATCCGTCCTAGGAATGCTCCCTGTATGAATGGAGTTGGATGGTGAAAGTAGAGGAGCGTTCTTATTTAGGAGAGGTAGGAGGTAGTGGGATGATTTTTTTTTCCCCCCACTACACCACCTCCAAATTCACAGACACTGGTTCCCTGGCCAGACTAAAGTTCCCTTCCCTCTCCTGAGACAGCTGATTACTGTTGGTATTTAAGAACAGATCACTCAATCTTACAGCACACAAATGAGACCTTGAATCACCTTTCGTGTCATAGCCTGCTCACAGAGAGAGGTGCAAGAGGCAAATCTGTTCTTGCCTTCATGCTAGTGCCTTGATAGACACTACAGACGTAGTTCAGCTTCAGAAAAAACTGTGATGTACACTTCTGCTGCCACTCTGAAGCAGAATCTCAAGCATCCAAAGTGCCCTTGAATAAAGTGTAGAGAGATGTCTGGGTGGAACAGCTGTCATGAGAAGGAAAATGAAATTTTTCTGAATGGCCCATGACTTGACTTATCCAGAAAAACAGGTTCTCTACCTGGAAGTGAGACTTTATTTTTCTTTTGGTTCTGAATGCATGTAGTGTATTGCACAGCCGACTAAATTAATCCTGCAGAGAGTGGATTTAAAAGTGAATTTCATGCAACCCCCTCAAAACCAGGGTAACTCTTGGAAGTAGGACGGGTTTAAAGGCTCCAAAAAACTCTTAACTGCTCTGGGAGGAGATCACATCTGTGGACTGGGGGTCACAGAAGGGTCCAAAACGGCCGTAGATGTCCTTAGCTCGGACTGCAAAGTAGTATTTGCTACCAGACACAAACTGAGTAAGAGTGCATGCCATAGGTAGTGGAAGGGCCTTCACCTCCCCTATCTTCTTCCACTGGGAAGGCATAGTGGCACTCGGGTCCTCGTGGTATGCGTAGAGATGATAACTGTCCACACTGGCACAACTCCGGTCCACTTCTATGACACTCCACGACAGCACAATACCATTCTGGCTCTGTACCCGTGCCAGCTTCAGCTGTGGTTTTTGAGGCAGAGAAGTGTTGGCAGCTTCAGGGGGCAGGCGTGGTGGCTGTGGTGCCTCTGGAAGTGGGGCAGGATGTACAGGGCGTGGTGGCTCCTAAGCAATATAAGAGCAATCAGGGAAAGATAAGTCTACAGCAGTGGAAAGAGGTTTTAATTCATCATTCCCAAAGCAAATGGAAAGAAATCAGCCTGCAATCACTCAATCATCACAACTCAAAGTCCTGTGTCCAGAAAGCACCAGACATAAACAGAAGCAAAGGGTGAGAAGGGGTTGAACCAAGGATGTCAAATTATTATTCACATATAAATCACTACCTGCAGAAGATTGTCACCACAGTTACTTCTCTATATCCCCTTTTGCTTCCCACCCCTGAGATGATGGGTTGTGAGCACCTGGCCATTTACCAAGACTAAGTGGGCAGGTTCACAATAAGTTTAAGGAAATCTGTATCTGAGCTGCTTCTCCCACACTACCCAAAACATCCCAGACAGTAAACTGAGCTGGCAACTCAACATCATCTTTTCAACAAGCAGCTTCTGCAGTAACAAGAGGAAGAATCGGTAATGGAACAACATGCATATTTATCACCTTAAATTGAACACAAGACCTCAGGCTCAGTTTCCAGAAAGTTTTGAAATTAGGGCAGAAATGTGACTTTACACTGAAACATCTGATCACAGAAACTTTCCCAGGTCTATTATTTATGCTACCTAATTTCAGTTCAGGAATGTGGTTACAGTGAGCATGAAAGTTTGTTACTGTCGTATCAGGGACTTTTTCATGATGGAATCGAGTAGGTTTTGTTCTTTAAGATTTGTGTGTGTGATAGTGGCTTGCTTTCTTCTTGCTATTCATCAGTGGGAGATACATTAACTTCAATGATGTCTATATTCAGAGAACTGTTAGCCACTTTGCTAATACATTTACCAAATCAAGAGATTGGAAATGAGGTGACTAACAATTGAGTATGCAGGCAATGTACTTCAGTCTCGACAACAAAATTATATAAAATTAGTCAAAAGTAAATTCTGTCTTACTAACAAGGGTTTGAGGTGAGGCAGAAAGAATCAACCCAAGTGGTTATTAAAAAAACCCAAACATCAACAACAACAAAAACCAACAAAAAACCCCAAACCTCAGAAATTCAGAACTTGACAATTAAGGATGTTATCTGCATTCTGTTCTTCTACCCAAACTTTGCAAGCATCTGTACTGAAAAACTGATCACAGAATCCATAGAGCTGGAAGGGACCTTTTAAAGTTAGTCATCTAGTCCAACTCCTCCACAATGAACAGGGATATGCAGAGCTAAATAAAGTTGCTGAGGGCTTGATCCAGCCTCGTCTAGAAAATCTCCAGGGACAAGGAATCAACCACATCTCTAGGGCAACCTGTTCCGGTTCCTCATCACTCTCACTGAACAGCCCCAGCTCTCTCAGCCTGTCCTCATAGGAGAGGTGTTCCATTATGTGGATCATTTCTGTGGCCTTCCTCTATATGCACTCCAACAGGTCCGTGTCTCTCCTGTGCTGAGGACTCTGCATCTGGATGCAGTACCCTAGGTGAGGCCTCACCAGTGCACAGGAGAGGGGCAGGATCATCTCCCTCGACCCGCTGGCCATGCTTCTTCTGATGCAGTCCAGGATTCGGTTGGCTTTCTGGTCTGCAAGGGCACACTGATGGCTCATGTTCAGCTTCCCATCCACCAGTACCTCCAGATCTTTTTCAGCAGGGCTGTGCTCAATCCTTTCTTTCCCCAGCTTGTATCAGTAGTGAGGGTTGCCTTGACCCAGGTGCAAGATCTTGCATTTGGAATTGTTGAATCTCATGAGGTTCACCTGGACCCACTGTTTAAGACTGTCCAGGTCCCTCTGGATGGCACCCTGTCCCTCTGGTGCGTTGACCACAACCCACAGCTTGGTGTCATCAGCATACTTGATGAGGATGCATTCAATCCCACTGGTGATGCCATTGATGAAGATATTAAAGAGTACCAGTCCCAGCACCGACCCATGTGGGACACCACTCACCATCACCTATCTCCATCCGGACATTGAGCCACTGACCACCACTCTCTGGACTTGATCCTGCAGCCAGTTCTTTATCCATTGATCAATCCACCCACCAAATCCCTATCATTCCAATTTGGAGAAAATGATATTGTGGAGTACCATGTCAAAGGCCTTGGGCCTCATCACAAAATGACCAAATGGTTGAGGGTGAAAGGGACCTCTGAAGGCCAAACATTACAGGGCCACCTACAGGCAGGTTGCTCAGGACCATGTAAAGGTAGCTTCTGAAGATCTCCAAGGAGGAGACTCCACAACTCCACTGGGCAACCTGATCCAGTGCTCCCTCACCTGCACAACAGATAAGTGTTGCCATCCAATTCATAGACAATCCCATGAATTAAGAGCTTCAAACCATGGTAAAACTTTTTGTGGCAATTCTTTTGTACCCATAACTCCACAATTCACCTGCAGATAATTCACACAATTTTTCAGTACCACACTACTGCTGATTTGAAGAACTCTTGTGTAAGCTAGCACAGCTTTCACTGTTTCTGGTAGAACTTTTTGAAGGTGATATGGTGGTGTTATACATGTGAACTGACTGGAAAGGGTCTACAAGCTACTTCACTGCTCTTCAGTTTACTCCGAGAAGCAAACTGAGACATACTAGTGTAGAGACAAGTCTGCAAATTGTCTTAAGTAATTTCAAAATGACAGTACTCACTGCATGCACTTGTGGTGGTCGATGATGCACTGTAAGCTGAGGTGCTCCAGATCCAAGAGTTAGCCCATTGTTCACAACATATGCAGTTGTTTGAGGCATTCGTACTGTCACGCCTGTAAGAAGCACAATGAATACTTCTGAGTACTGAACATGTAAAATCAGCAAAACAGAACACTGGAAGCCAAGCTCCTTCATTCAGCTGCATGACACCAAAATTCAAACTGACACATCCTTCTCAAACTTCCATCAGACTAATAACTGTACTAAACCAAAACCACTTTCCATTCTTCTAAGCTGTAAAAGAAAACAAGTACCAACGTCTGCAGAAGGACTCATTGTCTACCTGCAATCTGGATTAGGGATGTCACCAGTACACTTCCCAGCCTAGTGCACCTGACAGACTACTACCCACTGCTGATCTTCCAGACAGGTGGGAAGGAATCATAAAATTTCTCAGGTTGAAAAAGACTTTCAAGACTTTGTCAAGTCTAACCTCAAGGAAGCTGCATCTTGTAGTCTGAGGGGAATGAAGAAAGACTTCAAGGCTTTGGTACAGCTGGTGGAAGAGTCTGCAGTGCAAGTTATTTTCTCTTCCCTCCCTCCATTTTCAGGTAATGACAATGGATGGAATAGAAGGATCCAGTCCCTAAATGCCTGGCTACGGGACTGGTGCTATAGGCAGGGCTTTGAGTTCTTTGATAATGGCTGGTTTTATAAGGCATCAGACTTGACAGTAATACATGGGAAAGGTTTATCTCAAAGTGGCAAAAGGGCTCTGGGATAGGAATTAACAAGTCTCATTCAGAGAGCTTTAAACTAGATTTGAAGGGGGATGGGGTTGTAGCTGGACTTGCACTGGTGGGGCAGCACTCCAGTGCTGATGAAGACCAGGAGGCCTCTCAGCCCACAAGGGTGAAATCAGCATGCTTAGCTTGAAATGCCTGTACACCAAGGAGGAGGTAGAAATCTGTGTCTAGTGGCAATTACAGAGATGTGGTAGGACAGATCACACGACTGGAATGTGGTCATGGATGTATATGTGCTTCTAAGGACAGACAGGTCAGCAAGGCGAGGTGGTGGAGTTGCTCTTTAAGAAGAGAGAGCAACTAGAATGTATTGAGTACTGTCCAGAGGAGGATGAGGAGAGAACTGAGTGTTTGTGGGTGAGAATTAAGGGGCAGGCTGGCATGGGCAATATTGTTGTGGGTGTCTATTACAGGCCACCTGATCAGGACAAGGAACTTGATGAGGCCACTTCTACAGGCCCTGGTTATCATGGGGGATTTTAACTATCTTGCCATTTGCTGGAAGGCCTACTCAGCCAGCTATCCACAGTCCAGGAGGCTCCTTTGATGATGCGAGCGGTGGATGACCCAACTAGGAAAGGAGCGCTGCTGAAATTCGTTCTCACTAGCAAGGAGGTTCTGGTCAAAGCAGTGAAAGCTGAGGGGAGCCTTGGTTGCAGCGACCATAATATGATGGAGTTCAGGGTCTCATGGCAGTAACAGAATACCAAGAAGAATCACAACCCTGGACTTAAGTAGGGCCAACTTTGGCCTTTTCAAGCAATTGTGAGGGGAAATCTCATGGGACAGGGTACTTGAAGGGAAAGGGGCCCAAGATAGTTAGTATTCAAGGATTGCTTCTTACAAGCTCAAGATCAGAGAATCCCAACAGGAAGGAAGTCAAGAAAGGGAGCCAGGACATCTGCATGGTTAAACAGGGAACTGCAAACTCAAGTGGAAGAAGAGAGTCTATAGATCATGGAAGGAGAAGGTGGCCACCTGGGAGGAATATAACACTGTTTTCAGAGGACGTAGGGAGGCACCTAGGAAAGCTAAGGCCTCCTCAGAATTAAACCTTGCAAGAAGTGTTGAGGGCAACAGAAAGTGCTTCCTCAAATACACTGCAGATAAAACTAACCCTAGAGGCAATGTAGGTCCACTGATGAATGAGGTGGGTTCCCTGCTGGAGAAAGATTTAGGGAAGGTGGAGTTACTAAATGCCTTCTTTGTTTCTGTCTATACTGCTGGAGGCTGCACTGAGGAGCCCCATACCTCTGAGGTCTCAGAGGAAGACAGGATAAAGGAGGGATTAAGGAGGACTGGGTTAAGGACCAACAAAATACATGAAGCTGTGCTGTGCTAGAGTGTGCCTGGAAGAAAAAATCCCTTACCTCCAGACTGCGGGTTGACTGGCCTTAAACTTGGGCTTGGCATGACAGCTCCTCTTACAGAATTCTGAGCTGGAGGTGCAGGAATTGTGGTATAGACCACCTGATGGTTAGCTGGGGCTCGTGGTATAGGAAGTTTTGCAGCTGTCTGAGTCACTGGTCGATGAGTTACATTCACTGTTGTTGGAGCTGGGAAAAAAAAGACAAACCACAACCTAGATTGCAATTCCATAACATGCTATGTAAAATAAAAGCTGTCTCCACAAAATTCTATCTGCTTCTGATAGTACAAGAAAAGAGAAAATAGCTTAAGCAAATGATAATGGTAATTTACACCTGAAACAGAAGTAATGTCAGTATATATCCGAATTCCTAACAGAAAAGATAAAAATAATATTCCAAAGAATCATAATGAAGAAAAAGAAGCAAATTCAAATCCTCTATTGCTACTAAGTCCAAATATAGGAAAAAAAAAAAAAAGTTAATTAAAAAAAACCCAAAACAATAATTACTATATCTGATCTGCGTAAATAAAAGTAATCCTGAGTGTAAGGACAGCTGTGAAGAAGACAAAAACCACTACTGAACTCAAGCAATTAAGAGTCCACAGAACTGATCAGTTGTAAGACAATTCTAATGTCTAACAATTATCTACGGGGAAAAAAAAAAAGTGAAACAAAGAGAAAAAAAGAGGACTTATGTTTCCTTTTCATGTTAAAAAAACCAACAAAACTTAACTGAAGACAAAATAACATTCTGCTAGGGATGGAATGTCACTGTTGGCCTTGGCATTCACTCTGCCAAAGGAATTGTGATGTGCAGGTGGACAGAGATATGAGCGATGTTGTTAATGCTTTTTTTTTTTTTCCCCCTATTTCTCATATAGTATAATGCTTCAGATTTCATCTCCTTTACTTATAAAACAAATTTTGTTAATCATTTCCATGGCTACCCTATTGATTCCTATTGATTAGTTACCTTTTTGTTCCCTTAGATTGTCAAGAAAATTGCTAGTATGTAATATCCTTAACAGAATTTCTTCCTCGCTATGGAATTAATTTGATCCTGAATTGTTTCTTTACAAACTAGATAGATTATTTTTCCCTTCCACTTAATGCGTTAATGGAAAAAGGAAAAAAAAGGTACTGACTAGGAGATCCTTAAGTGACTCAGATGTTTGGAATATTCACCTGAAAAGATAACCATAATATGAGCACACAAGAGTCTAGCTTTAAGAAAAAAAAAGTCACTGCATTCACACAGTGGTGTAAAACAAAAACAAGAAAGAAAAAAAAATAAGTTACCTGTAGGTAATACATGTATAGTGGTCTGGGAAGGTCCACTTGTTGGCACACCTGTTTGCTGCAGAGGGTTTGGTAGCAAAGGTGGTAGGGGGCGAGACAAAGGCTGAGTAGGGGTGCTTTGTGCTGTAGTAGGTGTCTGATTCTGCTTCTTGGCCTCTGCTTTAAAACAACACAACAATAACAATAGCAAACAGAAACTAAAACATCACAGATCTGTTTATTTCCTGTCATTCATATTATCAAAGAGTATTTTTTAGCACATTTCTTTCATCTTTTCATCTGCAAACCAAACTGTAAAAATTACATTCAGTTCCTCATCTTCATAATGTCAATTTCTTCCACCCTGTAGTACATAATATTTCATTCTATCACTATGAAGTCTGTGCATTCCTGCAAAATCTGAAAACCTGATTGTTTCCAATAAGAAAGGAGTGGCCTAAACCTTAAAAAGAGCTTCAACATTGTTGTGTTCAACTTATTTTAAGTGACAATTCTTGCCTCATTCTGGTGCCTATTTAGTCAGCTTTATTTGTTGACTTTCCTTTGTTTGGTATGTTGGTCAGCCCATTTATTGCTGTTTTGAATTTTTGTACTGTTTTCTTAATAAAGGAAAATAGCTTTATTATTAATAAAATTCAGAAGACTTCAAATTTTGTTTTCTCACACAGTCAACACGACTTAAACCACTGACTGGGAGAACTGAGAAATACAGCATGTGAATTTGTATTTCTTTACAGCAGTATTTTCTCTTGCTTTAGTTTATTTGTGGCATCATAAAATACTCATTTGAGTGCAAAGCTGTATGTAAACAGACCTTTTGTCCACAAGGAGAACTGAGATGCTGTATTTTTAAGCTAGATTAGAGTAGCAGTGGGCAGATAAGGCACCACCAAAAACTAGAAAACACAAAATAAGAGAGTAAATTTTAAGGGCAGCCAGTCAAAAATGATTTGTCCTGACAAAACTTCACATGCAGCAACTACTAGTTCAGAAAAAGAGAGCACAATGTAGAAATAAAAAATTTTACATTCTTGAGAATACGTATCAGCGACATACTGAAGAACACATGTAGAAACTGTCAATCAAGTATGCTAATGAGGTAACATTAAGAAGAATGGGGCTAATGGCAGCATGGCTTAAGATGTTTATTTATTTATAAGGAAGTGGAAAGTATTTTGATGATCACACTGGGCTATCTTTAACACCAGCTACTGATAGCTTAAAGGAGCAGTACCCTTCACAAACTCTTCTATGATAAACCTAACAAAATTAATGACCTCAAAAGTAATACAAAACAAACTGCAGACTTTCTGCATTGTCCTTTGTTTGCAGACTGAATAGCTGAGCTACTTTGCTGAAGTCACATGACAAAAACAATTTTCTTTTAGTGAAGAAAGCAGCATCTAGAAGAAGCAGTAAAGGGATGCTTGTTTTGAAAATACTAAGTGAGATATTTCCTGTTTTTTCATAAAGTAACAGGTCTCATGATTAGTTCAAACTTCTTGTATTTCACATTGGTACGAGTTTCCAGTATCCAGCAAATTCCTTGAGGAGATTACTACAGAGATGCACAAACACATTCACTTTGAATACTTACAGATTTCTACACATTTCAAATGTCATTGCATAACTTAAATGATGCATAATTTCAATTAGTGCATTCTTAGTCACGATTTAGAGAAGATGTGCTCATGATCCAACCAGTAGGAATCCAGACATACTACTGCTATAAAAGAGTCATTTAAGTAACAAGGACAGTCTGGGACAACATGAGTTGTTTTGTTTTTATCTCACATGGAAGCAAGATCATTTGCCCCTAACAAATCAAGAGTCCTGCTGAGATTCCAGCTGCTAGAAACTAGATCATGACTCTACCAGCCAGAAATCATGACAGACAACCAACTTAGATATCACTAGCAAGGTTATTTAGCTACGTAAATAAAAAATCAGCAAGGAAAAACAAAGACTAGGTACACAGCAAGCACAGAATTAAGGTTAGAAGTAATGCAGGAATCGTTCCAATGCAAAATGAACAAAGCATCATCTTCACTAAAAATGTGGAACTCAAGAGAAGGGACAATTTGATTTCTGGAAATGAACATAAAATGGAAATTATCACTTTTGGAGGCATAAAGCAAATTAAAATCTAAATCACAAAATGGATAAGAAGAGGGGATAATTTCCATGCCATGCTTGCCACATTGCAGTTAAGAGCAATGAGGTGCACCCACACTGTCAAAGGACATAAAAGTGCAACTACGTTTACTCTAATCTCGGAACACAGACCCAAAGTAAAGGACAGATCAGATCCTCATTTGATCTTGACAAAAGTTGTCTATTTAGGAGGGGAAAAAAAAAAAAAAAGACTAGAAGCTCTAATAATCTAATCCCTGAATATCAACTGTAGAAAGGTCTTTAACCACTAAACAAAGATAAAATCCATCTAGAGGAAGTTTCAAAAACGTAACGAAGAATGTAAACTTTTCAAATTATTTCACATTATTTATCTCTAACATATTATAACACAGAGAGCAACAACTCCTAAATTAAAGGAAAAGGGAAAAACATTAACGGAACTATTTTATACTAAGCAGAACTCCTTTTTTTTTTATGGCCTACCACAATTCTCTAGTCACAGTCCTGCTTAACAGAAGCAGCACGGAATAAAATACACTGAACTGAAACTCCTTTCTATCAATCAAGGGTATGAAATAATACTTGCAGCTCAACTGCCCCAGCTGTTAACAAAACCTTTTTCACTTACCTTGAGAAGAGACATCATCCTCATCATCCAGTGTAAGGTCAATGACACCTCCTGAATCACTTCCTGTGACCTTCCCGCTCTGAAAGACAAAACTCCTTCATTTTGCAAAAGCAAACCCAGGGAACAGAGATGGAAAAGGGATATGAACTAAATACAGTGTGAGGCCCCAGAATTGAAGCACTTATTATAAAAAAATGTGCAAAAGCAAAATTTCAATATCAAATACTGAAGTGTCTCTTAACTTGATGACCAGTAGTATGTTGTTATTTTACAGGTAAATAAATTAATAAAATGGAGTTACTGAGTGTCTTTCAATAACGACCCTTGTAATATTTTAATCCAACTGTGATCTGTGCTTTCCTTTACGTCAGGATAATCTTTTGACACAACATTTCACTGGGACAATGCAGGAAAATGTATTACTCATCTTGAGATAGCTCAGCCTACATGCTTACAGTGACACTGACTTCAGAGTAAGAAAATCTCTTATGCAACCCATACGCTGATAAAGTAGGTCATCAAAAACCATCAGAAAATTCCAATAGTTTCCAGCATTTGACTTCATAACTGTATTTTATCCATCATCACAAATTTCAGTGTTCTACCATCCTACATATGAAGCCATTTGTGTCTACCTCTCTAGTGAAGATAAAGTAATCTCTGAAGGCCAAATGTTATGAAGACCCAGTGGGCCATCAAACAAGAGTTCTTGTCTCAATCAGTGAATCCCTTGACTGTTCAGACAGTTTACAGGAACCACCAGCCTTTTTATTTAGCTGATGGAATAGATAATGGAAGAAAAGCCACAGGTATGTCTAAGTTTTAAAATGAGCTTTCTAGAACAGATGTGGAATTTCACGAATATCTGACTTCTTAAACTTGAAGCAGAATTTGGTTTTGTAGAAGAGATGATTGTTTATTGTTGGACTGAACTGCTACTGATTTACAGATTGCAGAAAACCAGATTCCTTGTGACAAACAAGGGGTTAGGAAGACAATTATCAAAATAACTGAATAATTAATATGAAAAATAGCGTAAGTTATCAGCACACACAGCCAGCGTTATCAAGTCCAGGAAGATTCGGATGTTACTGTGTGGTCTAATTGGGACAGATGCAAAAAGCCCAAGGATTACCTGCTCTATGAACTTTAATTAGGGTAAAGTGAATCATTCAATTAAGTCTTAAAAACAATTCTCATTCAGGTAAGGCTTTGAGGAGGGAAAAAAGAGGCATCACTAAATACAAATGAAAGAGGTCTCTGAATTACTGGTCATTGGATTTGGAGGGCCTTACTTTATAATCTAAATTCATAATGATCATTCATGTAATTTCTTCTGAAGTTCTGATACTGTCACTGATGAAATTCTGCTAATAACTTGGATGATATAAAACGTGAAGAGCAGCTAAGTACTTAAGCTCTTCCGCAGGGACTCTTATCTTTGTTGTACATAGAGAAACACCTTTCAGATCTACTGATCATGGAATTCTTCTGCTGAGTGATTTCTATTTCAAAGGCCTTCAGTTTTCTTCATGTGAAGTTTAGGATAAATGCCACATTCAAATAACCAATAAATACTTGATCAGCATAAAATTAAGAGGAATTCCATTCCAACTTGATATACTTCCCAGTCAGTGATGTGTATTTTAAATGACAGCTTTCTTTGCTAGGAGAAAGCAGACTAAAAAGATACGAGGGAGATCTATGAGGAACTGGAGAAAAAAGCAACTAACTTTAAACTATTCATTCTTCCACCCCTATAGAATCTATTTGTCTGAAGAAATTTCCTTCAATTCTTCTTGTACAAAGAAATTCAAATCCCTAGAGAAGAATACTCTTTATGAAACTGTTTTGAAGCCCTACTTATCCATGTCAGTTGAGAAAGTTCTTTGAATTTCTAATATTGCATGCAACTTTGATTTTGGTGTGTCTGGGCGGCCAGAATCTTGAGTTGCAATACTAAACAAATAATCCAACCAGCCAATTATGTCTCAAGAATGCATTTTTCAGAAGAAAAGATCTTTGAGTTAACCACACTATTCAAGTTTTTCCAGAGAACAACCCTGGCAGCAATATCCTCAGTAAAAAAATATCTTCAGATTCTTACACTTCTTTCCACAACCTGTACTAAAATTGTGGACCTGAAGGGCAATTTTGCACAGAGCTCTCTTGTAGAACAGCCAGTCCCATTTCCAGGGCAAACACTCCAGTTAAAACAAGAGGAAGTAGCACTCCACACGAAACAAACCATTAAGTCTTCACTCCTCAGCTAGATTCCCCCAATTAACTTGCTTTGCATCTCCTGTGAATGAAATCTAGGGCTATGGGAAAATATGGGAAAATTACAAGGTAATCTAAAATGCTGATACATTTTGTGTACGTACTAACAGAAGTACACAGAAGGGTATGGTGTTCTCAGGGTATTCCTTCACAGAACAGACTGTTGATGATGCCTGCCTTGAAGGTCAGAGTTTTGGCTACTCAAAGTATCACTCAACATTTAAGAGGAGTAGGCTCCATTTCTACATTCTGTAGGATTAGCATAGCTTTCAGGTTCTTGTAGATCTCTCAAAACCAGGAAAGAAAACAGTAAGATTTAGGAAGAACGGGGAATTAGAGACTGGAAGACTGGTTTATGCCTCCTCATGGGGAAGTTAAGACACCTCCATGACCTGACAGAGATATTCTTTATTATTTGTTTCTGGAGTGTTATTGCTTACCACGTGAATAGTTAAGTCCTACAGATGGAACCATTTGAAATCATCCCTGACAGAAGTAAGGAATAATGTCCCGTGCCCAACTTCCAAAATGGTATCAACTTTGAATATCATGACTCTTTAAGTCAGAAATTATCTCAGGAATTTTTTTTTTTTCTTCCAGGACTTGCAAAAGCTCTATTTTGTAATAGAACTGTGTTTGAGGAAAGGGTAGAAAGAAACAACAGCTATTACTCCTGTTAAATGAAGGGAAGGGGATTTTGAGGAAGGGATTCCCCTGTTGCACATCAGAGAAGGAGAGTTGTACAAGTCACTCAGAGAAAAAAACATAAACCAGCTTAAGGTTTGTGGCAGCTGTGAAGTGAAAAGAAGCATAACAATGGACTTCCAGGCATATATGAACAACCTTCTCATTTAGGTAAAAAACTGAAATAAGAAAATAAGTTTTTCAGCTCCTAATATTATACTTCAGCAAGTACTAAGGCAGAAACCAGTAATGCAGAAAAGCATTTTGATCTGCTGTGAGTTTTCAACTTTCTCCAAACACAGGAATATCAAGAACTCCTGAACATGCTCCATTTGATCTCAACAGAAGAACAAGATGATACAACTATGACACTTTTTTCCCTCAAGACAATCACACCAGTGGAATAGTTAAAAACATTTCATGAGAACCCAACTGAGTAACAGAAGAGTCAGTGGCCTAGAATAAACTGGAACTGAAACAAAATAACCTAGGTAAGATGAAGTGATCTGTATCTACCTGGAACATGTCAATAGAACAATTTTATTTTATTAAAGCAAATGAAACCACAGCCAACAAAACCAAGACCTCTGAAGCTACCTTTTCTCATTTGTTAGCGCATCAGTCTCCAAAGTGACCAAAGCTGCACAGAAATCTGTTTACAATAGTACCTGTTTAGCTTCTAGCAATCATAAAAAGTTTACACTGAGGTTTATAATAAATCACTACACTGCCTTTTCCATCACTTGTACTTTATCATTTGTACATATGCCACCAATCTGTGAATAAGAGGAAATGTTCCAAAAGGCTGTCATTAACACATCTGTTTTGGACCTGTTTCATCCAGAGCTAACGAGACAGCTTTGTACAACCACAAACGGGCAAGAGAAAGACCTGAACATCCATTTAACTACAACGGCATCTGACATGCCTTAGTTTTAATCTTTTTCTGCTCACATATACCAGCCAGAAGTGAAGCCAGTTTTACACAAAGTGACACATCATCACAGAAAGTGTGAATTCCACATGCTTGCTGTCAGAATGCCAAAGACCTGCAAGACCAGTGCTGACTAAGTTCCCACCTAAGTTTCCAGTGATAACAAAATAGGAATGTAAATTTAACAAAGCACAGAAGAATAGTTGATAGAAGCAAGTGGGTGTTTGCAGGCAACACATTAAAGAATCAAACCTGAAAAAGTAATTAGTCAAAGAGTTTTGTTGGGATCTGATCTTGAGATCTGATGTTTCAAAGGTGCAAATAAAACTTTAAATAAAAAAATATAAATAATAATAGCATTTGCATCTATTTAAAACCAGATTTTATACGATCTAAAACAAACCTGTATCCAGCATTTGTTTTCTGATTGGTTTTGAAATACTCCTTATACATTTATTTCTGAAGTTATCTTCTTGTAATTAATAAAATACGGAACTCATTATAAAAAAGTTACTAGAAAGTGAAGAGAATTTTCATTTAAAACATATTCCTCAACAATTTTTTTTTTTTGGGGGGGGCAAGGGGGGGGAGAGAAATCCTACTATCAAATGTCAGATTTCACAGATAAATGTGACAAAAAATTAGCAAGACATCAAGAAAAATACAAGACTTCATCACTTACTGACTTTGTAATTTTAATATAGTCACATCTTTACGCTTCATCTGTCAATGAACTTTCATTTGCAATTAAGATTTTTTTGCAAAAAAGCAATGTATCCTGTAACTGAACGCTTCACAGATCAGTGCAATGTAGATCTGCCTCAGAAGATTCATGCAAAGCGATGTAAATTCAAGTTTAAAAGCGAAACACACGGTAAAATGAAAGAACGACTGCAAGGCATGATTAAGAGCAGGAACAAAGGGGAAAAAAGAAAGCAGAAGGAAAAAACAAAGACAGGAAGTGAGTAATACATGCAAAGGAGCAGCTAAGCATGAACCACTTCAAGTTCTACACTGTGTGAGTCCTCTGTAATGCTGCTTCACTGTTAAGCATAGTGCTTTTTTTCTCATAAAGCCAGAAAAGCAAAAGGAATCCACATTTACAATCTCTTTTGTAAAGTGTGCTCTTTAAAGAAAATCTTTCAAAATCCACATCCTCTACCGTGGTTTCTTCGATTCGCACTATTATGTCTACACCTATAGCATTTAACAATATGGAATTGCCTTGAGCTTTGGCTACATGCTAAATAATCCACTCAAGCATTTAACTTGGCAGCTATGGAGGATAAGTATTTTAATACTCAGCATCTCTTTCATATGATTTGTGAAAGCAAAAGAGTATATTTTCTTTCAAATATCTTGAGTTAAACCTTATAAGTCCTGAATCAGAGGTTGTCATACCTCTCAACACAACTTAAGCAGTTAAGCTAAGCTTTATGGTCCCTATGGAAGATAAAATAATGGAAAGCATATAAGAAAATGAATGCAATTGTTCACATTTGTGCATTTTTCTTGCTTAAAATTACATTAGAAATGAGCATTTCAAAATGTTCTTCTAGCTGTAAAACTTGTAATGAGAAGTCATCTATATCACTGAGTGAGTTTTTCAGTTGTTTCTAAATATGATAACTATTGGTAGGGAGAGTGAGAAAACAGCTGTTACCTAGCTACCTTTTACTCAGACCTTTTAGTGCCCAACATGGGGCTTCAGGGGTTGAGATAATGACAGACCAAAACAAAGTATGTTACACAAAATTGTTATAAACTTTACAGCATTTTAATAATTGCTAGTCACAATTTTATTTTCAGAGATTTTTCAGGGCTTTTTCTTGGAATGATGTTATTTAGCACCATACTTGCTATATACCTTCCCTGCTGTGCTGTTTACCATCTCTCGCAATCATTCTGCTGTACCATGTAATATGCTGGCTTATGACATAATAAAATTACAGACTGGGAAACCAATCTGCTATTAGTAAGGAAAGAAGGTCTTACTAAGACAAGGATAGAAGATGAGGATGAAGCAGGGTCATCACAAGAACGAAAGGAGAAAGACGGAGAACTCATACAGGAGGCAATAAGCGTCTGATCCCTAACTGCAAGTGATCTGCAAGATATGCAGAAAAACTTCAGCCATTATCCAGATGATCACGCTGTCACCTGAATGGTCCAGTAGCCTGAACTCAGGGGGCAGTGAAGTCAGGCAGCACAACACCCTTTCTTGGGAAGGGGCATTGAGAAACTGATTGGAAAAGGGGGACAAGCCTTCATCCTACAAAAGCAACATTTGTCAGCCATGAAACAAATCTATACCTTCAAGAAAAATCTGGTATGTTACCTGGGCAAGTGACTGCCATGGAGAAAAGCAGTCCTGAGGGTATCAATCCTGCTGGAGGTGAGGTATAACGTTATCCTGGACAATGAACAGTTACCCCAAGATCTAGATGATGTCAAGTGCCCACGACTTACGCGGCAGAAATTTGTACAGAGCGCACCATCACCACATACCAACACAGCAGCAGTACTGACGTGGAAAGATGACAAAAAGCCAACAGTGGATGAAGTGGCTGGCCTACTTTGGCCCAACTGTGATTAGCCCAGAGGCTCTATGCTTCCTTGATATATATTACCTATAACAGGGCACTTCAAGGACCCAAAAGTTTAACGGTGGGCTCTCGGCATAGCTGTCTCGGAGACAGAGGACAATGAAGTAGCTGTCTAACTTGCTGGGTCTCTCAGAGGACCCTTCTGTTGTGGTATTACTATGAGTAGAAGAACAGCAGGTGCCAATCACTACCACAACAGTACACCAGTGACAATATGGCACTAATCAATACTCTTCATTTCCCATCCATAAGCTGATTTATCAGCTAAAGCCAAAGAGTAATTAGCAAGACTTGCTCACCCCCTAACAGCCCATAAGGCTGGAGTGAAAGTCTAATGGAGAAGTGGAAGGTAATGGTTGGACTATCGTAACCGAAATGAAATCACACTACTGCTGAGTGCTGCTGTGCTGGACATGCTAGAGCTTCATTACAAACTGGAATGGAAGGCAGCTAAATGGCACGCCACAACTGACAGCACCAATGCATTTTTCTCACTTCCTCTGGCAGCAGAGTGCAGGACACACAACATACGTACATACATATAGTCATCACTGCAATTATGTTTTTTCCTTTTCTCGCTAACTTTTTCTGCCTTAGAAAATAACTTTCATTTCAACATATTAGTTCTGTTTAATTATTTTTCCCAATTCTCTCCCTCATCCCACTTAGAATGGTTACATGGTGTTTAGCTGCCTGCTGGGTTAAATCACAAGAGGAAAAAAAAAACGTTACTCCAATTCCACAAAGTAAACAAATACAAGAAAGGAGTCTGAATTTGAAGGCTAAAGACCAAAGCACATATGGCAGATGATGTTAAGAAAGGAATGGTACATTGTCTATCATAACTACAATGATAAAATTTAAACAAAATAGAAGTGCTTAGAAATCACAGTACACATGTCAATAGCAAAATACCAATAAAGCTGGGAAAGAGAATAGAAAATCTTTACACAAAAGATTTTATCTATTACATCATTTTACATAACAACACACATACACAGGCAAACAGCAAAATATGAATTCTGGCATTCTGAATATGAAGTTCTCTATTCAAATATAGTATACATGACTTTTTTAAAGTTCTGATATTTTATAACTCCATGGTTTAATTCACAGCATTGTTATTTCAATGTGATATATTTTAATGCCACCTGCTTCTCATAAAGAATACTTCAGCAAGTAAATTTGTGAAATGGAAAATAAAAATCAAACAGGAAACAGTAACTCTAAATTAGTAAAGCTCAAAATCCTGAAGATTTGTGGCATGCTGACATTTTGTCATTAACAATTCCAAGATCAACAAAAATGAAAAAAAAAAAAAACTGGGAGTCATAAAACTGACATACCATGAACCATCACACCACCACAGTTTTACATGACACACCAAGGCGTTATATAACAGCAAAATATATTTGAATTTATGGAAAGTGATGTTAAAAATATGTCCTGGAAATAAGCATGTGTGTGGTGGCAATACTGGGTTTGTATGGATAAAAACAAAGCTCACATTATGTTTTATCATCCATGTACAAACTCAGAGATTTCAAGCACAGGCTAAACAGCTTAGGAAAACATTCTTTAGTACATTTATAAGTATAACTGTTATAGACTGCTTCAAACTTCTCACCCCTTAACACTTATGAATTCCAATACAGTAACTCTCACAACATTAAAATAATTAAGCAATCCTCACGAAGCCATCATGAAAATTTCTTTGACCAATGCATTTGTCATCTTTTACCACAACATAAATGATAATGCAATAAGCTAGCACTTTACCTAGTTTGTATTTTGCACAAAAAAAAATTCACAGGGCAGCAATACTTGTTTTGATAGTGTGTGGTTGTTTACGTGTGTGTCACTCAAACACCCTCAGCAGATATTTTATGTACTGCGTTTACCAGACCATTCCCCTTACCCTTATTCAGTACTGCACAGTGCTTTCTACAGAACAACAGATCACATATGGAAAAAGTGAGCAAAACCTCTATATGTTATATATTCTCCCATTTCTTTGTTTTAAAGATCAGACGTTAGCTCTGCTATGGCCATCAATAAGAAACATAAATAAAGAAACGTAACTGAAATACTCTTTGGTAGAAAGACTGCTTTTAGTGGTTATCTTAATTCCAAAAAATTATAAAGGACTACTTGATGTAATGCTTAAAGCATTTGTGCACTGCTGTTGACTTTTTCTTTAATCAAATAGTTGAAGGGTATATAGCAAACATATAATTGCACACATGCCTCTTTACTGGCTCCTTTAAGGTGAAACATCTACCTTCCTTCCTGAAAGCCCACTGAAAGATTCAAAACAATACGATGTGGGATGGTCACCTTGGACAACAATCATATTACTAACCATTAAGTGCATTTTAATTATAGCAAGTTTCTGTTTAATAAAACTTTTTATAGATATGTGCACGGTGTAATGACACCAATAGTTTCACCATTTCAATAAACCTCTTAATTTTTTTTGGCTCAAACTGACAAAATATAAAACAACAGCTATAAGACAACAGCTACAAGTCTTTACTGAAAGCTGCCCTCAGACATAGGGGATGGTTTAAATAACACAGGTATAGTTTCAAGGAAAGATGACCTCTCTAAAAATGAATTAAAAAAAAATCTGAAAAATTCCCAGCATGACATCACACGGCTGAAGTGAATGACTGTTTGAAGGAAAAAAAAATCTAGCTAATTCATTTTTGAATGACTTTTAAACTTCTAACATCTTAAGAATTTAGAGTTCAAAATAAGTCTCAGGTAAAGGTTCCACCTTAAAGAAAAGAGCTAGTTGCATTTTAAATAGCAGAAACATAATTGCACATTCCAAGACAAAAATCAAGTATCCCATTTTACATACATAATTAGACATTTATTTTCAGTGATGAAACTATAAAATGCATTATCATCAATAATGGTTCAACAACATAGTTAATAGCTGCTAATACTTTTTAAGCAGGTATGTCCCCTCTGTCTACAGTGTTTCCCAATAGACATTCACAAAGTTTGTTACACATTGCAAATAAAGGGAAAAAGAAGTCATAAATGCACTTTATTAGCATTTTACCAGACATATTTCCAATAGTCACAGATACCTTAGACTGTAGAGAACTGAACAAACCAAGGCATGTCACAAACAATAGGAAATGGATTTAATACTGGTGGATTTTTTTTTAATTTAAACTAATGTTAGCTGAAAAAGTGAAATCCACAGATTAAATTTAAAGTAAAAAAGGATTTACTGCACAAAAGGATAAAGTGCACCTAGAGTGTGGAGCAGAGAAGAAAAGACTATTTGACTGACTTGACAAATTAATAAATATAACTTGAACAGACTGATTCTAGGTCCACCATTTTTAACATATCCAACATCATTCAAGTTTACTCACAGTTCCTTTATGTCACAACACATTAACATCGTATTAACATATTAACTTTAATAGATGCCCTCAGTGTACTGGGGCTATATTGATATATTATGTGCAATATTTTAATTCCTGTATCTATAATTGGGATTCATAATAAAATACTTTGAAAGTATTATAAAGATTCCTTATATAATTAAACATCCTTTTGCCCCTAACTACAATGTATACTGTAATAAATTAAAAGTGCTTGTCATGTCTTCAGAAATACAATCCTATGACCTGAGGCACTGTAATGGCCACTGGCAAAATGACCGGGACTGAATCTCAACCTTTAAATGTGAACAGGAAAATGTTGAAGTTCAGAGACTACTATGAAAACAGTAAGATGCCCCCTCTCCTACATCACTACAGCCATTCCTTTTGGAGCAATAAGCAGAGGAAGACTCTTAGAGAGTAGTAGTAGTACAGCAAAACTATAATCCAAGCTGTCTCCTGCTAGCTCTGTCAAAACTGACCCAGGCAGTATGCAATTATTAGAAAGCTGCAGTTAAGGACTGCCTTCAGATATTTGATGTTCTACACAGTTGAGCTCCTCAGATATGTGGAGACAGGAAAAGTGCATACAGTGAAGAACATTCACCTTTTACATCTCCCACACTGAAGATCACAATAACTTTAAGCAGGGATTAATTACTTACACATCAATGAACTGAAAAACAAAACACAGCACACTGTAGGATAATGCACTAACTAATAAAAACAAAAATGAGGGTACTATTTGAACAGCAGAAATTTCCAAACTTATAAAAAAAAAAACCAAAAAAACAACAAAACCCCACACAACAAAACTATGACATTCCCAGTACATGTCCTGAAGCTTCACTACTAAAACAAGACGTAAAATTAAAATTTATACAAAATGTCACAGTCATTTCCCACTGTTTTCAGAATCAGCTTCAGCATGGAGAATGGAATTTAATCAATGACATAGCAGCCCTTGCTGAAAAAACAAGTTAGCTGACTTGGTTAAGGCTAAGTACAGTTTTTCTGCAACTGAAATGAAACACGAGTTTTACAAGAAAATCTAATTAGAAAAGTCAAGAATGACAGATGATATTTATTCCAGTGTACATTCACTATATTGTTTTTTTCAGTGAAATTGAAACAATGAGCCAATGGTGTCTTGCCAATGGTGTCTTACCAACCATGACAAACAAATATAGTAAAAAGGGAAAAAAAAAAAAATCAACTTAGCCATCATGTTGAGATTCTCTGCTAACACTGCCACTGAGGTATCGGCCTCATGTCAATTTTTAGGCAAGATTTCATGATCACAGAGCATAATCTGTTCTGTAATAAATGGGCTTGATTTGATACTTTCTCAGAGGAAAAGGAAAGACTCCTTTCCTTTTCCTGCACATGCGGCCAAAGCTGAATTTACAGAAGCAGCCATACATTCTATCTGTCTACTTCAGCTTTTATAAAGAGGAAATACATGTGGGAAAACCAAGATAAAACTTTGGGTGAGAGCAGAAACAGGAAAGATTTTTCAGTTGTAGAAGGCTAGAAACATACTCTATTAGTTAGAAATAATTCTTTAATCTGTCCACCATCTCTAGCTCTTTTAAAGCAATACTACCCCTAGCCCAAGCCAAGAGTGTGTTTTCTCAGTTAAAAAGACAGAAAAATCAAGATTTAGTAATACTGCAGTTAGTAGCAGCTTAGAAGTAAGAGGCTCAAAATGAAGACTCTGAATGCAGTTGGTGTCAGTAAAATTAAAATTTAGCAAATGAGAAATTAAAAATATCTACTTAGCAGTCAACAGATATAAGTCAAATTAGAAGTCAAATTAAAAAAAAAAAAATCAGACACGCTCAGCTTTGCCCCAAGTCCTTTTTTTTCAGTTTAAATCACCATCTAGATTTGTGTTGAGAAATCCAACTATTAGCAGTATGCTCTTACAGTAAATTACACAGATGCAGTTAGGACCAGAGCAGGGCATGTGGCTGGTATGATCACAGTGTGCAGCAACCATGAACAAAAAAAGAATTAACTCTTGGCAATGACCTCCTGTCTCTGCAAGACAGACATTCGATTCTAGCACACCAGAAGAAAGAAACAACAGGAATATAGTGGAAGGTAGGGGGACAGGGTGTAAAAAACAACACGTACCCATGTTGGTGAAGGTTTAGAGCAAAACTTTTTGAACAAGGAATGAAATTTGCTGTCCTAGCTGAATTGTAAATTCTATGAAGGCTTAAAGTTTGGAAACTTGTTATGCTACAAAAATCCTAGATAAAGTTACTGCTCCCTGTTTTTGTGTACTTTTCCCCCCAATTTTTATGTATGGCCACTAAAAAGGATTTGCTATTTGTTATTGTCATTTGGCTTATTCTACACTTGGCAAAATGACAATCCTGGATCTGTGATTTCCTACAGTCTAGAAAGTCACAAATTAATGCTGCAACTAAGTAAATGTAGAACTGTGTGGCAGAAATAATTTTTAATATGAAAATTATACCTGATTAACAAGCTTGATCTTTATAATATGAAAAGCGACTATAAACAGTTTCAAAACCTCTTAAATCATTAACATGACTGATCAGAAAACAGAACATTCTATGTTGGTCTACACTATGGAAAAATGAAGTAGTAAATACAACTTATCTAACTCAGGCTTGAAAATGTAATTGTCATCAGCCATGATAGAAACTCTAAAGATCAGGCATCAAGTCACAGAATCACTGAACCCTGTGAGTTGGAAAGGACTTTTAAAGGTCATCTAGTCCAAATCCCCTGCAACGAAAAGGGAATCTACAGCTAGATCAGGTTGCTCTGAGCCCCTCCAGCCTGACCTTGAATGTTTCCAGAGGTAACACTTCAGCTCGAATTACACGCCATTTAAACAACAGATCTGCTCTCCACTGAGAACATTTTCCTCAATTCATGAACAACAAAAATTTTTGTGCCATTTGTGTCAGATAGTGTCTGTGGAGAATGGATGACTGAAATTCTAGTCAAAATCATGAATGAGGACAACAAAAGACCTGCAACAGAAATTTGCAGTTTATGGATTAAATTAATTTATAAGAATGTAAAAATAAATAAATAAATAAAAAATAAATAAAAAAACCCACAAAAAACCCACAAAACACAGCCTAATCCTTTGGCAAGTCTGGTAACAATCTGAACAAAGAATGTGTCAGTGAATAGGCAGTTCTAGCTGTTCTCATGCATCTATCTGAATTGCAAGTGTTTGTTTCATTCAGCTTGTACCTTTCTCTGCCATCTACAGCCATCAAGTATTTGTTTAGTAAGATGCTACAGTAGTGCCTGCAGGCACAGAATGGTATAATAAATACACTTCACAAAATACAAAAGCCGTGCACTTAGTGTAGCTCTTCAACTAAGTGGAAATCAAAACTCCCTGTTTTTTTTTTTTTGTTTGTTTGTTTTTTTTTAATTTAAATAGCTCTGCTCAGTCATTTAGAGTCCCAATTGCTAATGAAAGTTATAGAAACTCCAAGATCTGCACTAAGTCTCTGTACCATAGCTCATTTCTGGACTGTGAGCAGGACACTTCTTAATGAACTAGACTACAAGAAATTTCCTTAGTAAACCAACTGATAAAACAAATTTGATGTATTTTTTTCCATTTTACTTGAAATCAGCTCTGTTACAAAAACATCAAGCTGTTGGTTCTTGTTTTATCAGGTGCTTTGTGAAGGTTAATTACAACAGCCTTAATGAGGACTGGCACTTAGGCTCACGCTAGCTATGTTCTCAGGGAGGAGCACCATGAAAGAACTGCGGTTCAAAATGATAGGGCTTCTAGATCTGAGAGCAGTATATCCCTCCAGGACTAAAGTCACAGAACTAGCTCCAGAAGGCGTGCTAGACTTCTTAGGAAATAAGATTTCGCTTTGTTTTACAACAACATGCTTTTATAAGAGGTGGAGGCACTGGATAATGATTCTTTTCATGATTTGGGATCTTGCTATATAGGTAATTGAGCATGTTATTCTCCATTTTATCTGACCAAGCCCTGCAGTGAACTTCTGCAGCTCCCCAGAGGTGTCTAATAGCAGACTCAGAGCGAAGGCCTGCCACTGCCATAATTTTTTCCAGGCCCCAGTCCCGCTTCACACAGTAGCTGGATGGTGGTAGTTCGGAGAGAATGATTGGTATATCGCTGAGAAAGCCTGGCTGCCACACTTATCCTGGGCATCATTGCACCCAAGTAGTTCACACCCATTGGTTCTCTTTTGTACCATACAGGCTGTTCTTGCATTTGCTCTGCTGTTAGCTTTAAAGGATGCAGGTAAAAGGCTGGAGGCTCCGGAGGCAACTTAGATAAATAAAGCTCCAAGGAAAAAACAGGACAGTTTGGGTCCCCTGGCATATCATACATTTTACCCATTTTATGAGGATCTTCTCCATTTTTTCCTTTGCCAGGATACCTAAACATAGCATAACGACGCCCGTTCTTGTCCTTTTCAACAACAAAAGCATCTGGAGCCAGATCTCTCAAAATTTCCCTCCCTCGTTTGGTAAAATGCAACTGCAAATCAAACCACACCTTGTTGACGAGTGCCACAGGACTGTGCAATCCCAGTACACCAGACAGTTTAATCTTACGCAAGTCGTCAGCAGCTATAGGAGGATGGTGGTGAGTCTCATCCTTTCCCTGGATGCGCAGCATCCTCAGCATACTCACAAATACCATATTTGCACTAGCAAACTCTTTGTCCTTCATTAAGCAAATCTGACGGTTGTAAGGTGGCATTTTGAGATGCCGGTTTAAGCCAGCACGCATTGACTTGTAGCTTGCCACACTGTAGGTATTTCCATCATGATTCCTTATTTTGCAATAAAACTCTCTTAAAATATCATTGAGTTCACTTACTGGAACCAATTCAAAGCTAGGATCCTTGCCATTTTTGGCCAGCCACTGTTTTAATAGGTTAGCTGCCCAGCCAGTCTGCTTGTGGGTGTTTTTGATGCTCTTAGCATCCTCTTCCTCTTCCTCCAAGCCAAAGAGGACATCCTCAGGGAAGTTAAGATTCATCCGTGCTGCTTTTACTGCTTCTTTATTTTCTGATGAAGTCTCTTCCTGTTTCAATTGCTTTTCGAAACAATTGATCAAAGTTGTACCATCAAATATGCCACAGGTATACGGCACACAGCGAACTACCTTTTGTTCTGAGAGCTGTGAAGTGCAGAGTAATACATAATATTTTGGATGTTACATAAAAAAAGGCAGGTGCCATTAACTGGATTTTTCAAATGACATGGCATGTCAGTCTCATATCCTGCTAGTCAATTAAAATACATCTGGTCTTCTTTTATTAACCATGGCATTACACATGCTTTAAATGATTCAACTGAAAGTAAACCTAAATACATACACTAAAAGACTGAAAACCGGGAAGCGCCGTGTATCTTGTTTCCTTCCATTTCCTTCCTTTTTGCTCACCTTCCATTGCTAAATACCACTCTCAAACACAAACTTTTTTGCTAAAATCTTTTTCAGGTTTCAGACTCTTCCAAAGATGAATAATTCCAAAATATACATCCTATACCGAAAACACATCTTAAAACCATAAATCTCAATCATTCTAGTACTGCTTTTTTTATTTGTATAGCTATAATCCACAGGTATCTTTTAAAAATGACAACAGTTCTTAATAAAATGCTTTAATAAAAAGGTAGTAAGGCATGCAGTATAATCCTTAACACTGGTCATCTTTACTAGACTACTTATGCAACAAGTGAAAAACAGACTCTTGTCAAGCATACTTTCCTACTGCTTTGAAACACAATTCAGATTTATCTGCACCTCGAAAAGCCATTAAATGTGGAAATTTTGGCTAGAAGAAATTTTTATTCCCCTTAGTAAAAAACAGAAATGTACATGTGAAGTGCTTTGTGAAATATCTGCAAACAGAAACTTAATTACAAATAATTGTGAATACATTAAATTTAACCTTAAAATCGCAAAGCAAGTCAAACATATTTTAGAAGAATCCAGAAGTACTGCAAGTTTTCCTTTATTATGAAGTAGTTATTCCTGAAGAAAGTTTCTTTTCCTATTTTTTTTTTGTTAAAGATATATGGCAATAAAATATAACTCTATTTCTCAATAACTTCTGGATTAGTGTAAAAATGAAAGAGCTCCAATAATTTGCAAAATACTTTTAGCTTCAAGTTTAAGACCTTCAGACAAAAACTGTGTAGAGTTTTCTTTCACACACTGGCTCTGTTGCATGAGACATTTTTAGTGTTCTCCAGAATTAGTAGTTCACCTACTTACGGAAAGCATTCTGGAAAATTTCTGAAAAGATTACCAGAAGCTCATGCTCCCAGTAATAATCCAGATCAGAAGAAGAAAAATACAAATGGACAGAAACTAGAAAGAATGGAAAAAATACAAACAACAAACAACCAAAAAACCCAACAACCAGAAGAAAACCCATATCACCAACAACAAAAAAACACCCACAGTCTGAAGTCGTTTCATTATGGGCAATGAGGGTAAAGAACTTATCCCCTGTGGATTGTAACTTTAGAAGTTTATAGAGAAATGTAATCACCAACCTACCTGTGTTGTTCCCTCAGCTGTTTTCTTGTTCGACGAAGAATCTGTTGGTGTCCTGCTTGTCTGGTTTTCTGAGGGGTCAAGAAATTGGTTCATTTGCAGAATCTAATCAATACTACACTAAATACTGCTAATTTGCTCTACAAATTTAGAGGCAACATTTGAAGCTGTTTGATATTCCTTATTTTTCACTTTTATTTCCAACTGCAACTTTCAATTGACTAAACATGTAACTTAGTCAAGCTGTGAAGGGTCAGTATTCTTATTTGCTCAACTGAACATATAACTATACTAGCAACATAAGCAGAAGTTGCTTGAATATTTGATGTAAACATTTACACCAAAATTCTTCCTTCATATTCTTTTTATTTTAACATGAGCTCAGTAGCAACTGTGCTGGCCCAAAGCTGAGTTTCAATTGTGGTGAGAAAACCAGTTGGTATACACAAAGGCTTTGTGAACTGCAGAAAACAACAAATATTTCTGGGCACAGAGACCCTTCATAACCCTTTTTCTGACGTACTATATCACTATACTAGCTTTAGAGAGAAACAATAATACAATGAGTATAACTGTCACTTTGATGGAAAACATCTTCGAACATATATATATATATATATGTATTAGAAATGGGAAAATGAAATAAACTTATTTCTGATGTTAAATTCTGCTTGAATTACTCCTAATATTATATTGCACCAATTAGAAACTCTTGGTTAGGATTTCAACTCACTCAAGACCACTGAGAAAATCTTGACCTCCAAAAACAATTTCAATGTACGTAATGTTAGCAGTGCAGAGAAATGTCACTACATGGCCAAAGGTGGAGAGAAAGCATTTTAAAATAGCTCAGCTAAATAGCGTATTTGAACTTTTCTTGTGCTCAGAGACTTTAAATAAATTGAATGCAATTCCTTGGAATTAAATTAATATTAAGTTGTGGGTTTTTTCCCCAATTTAAGTGTTTTGAAAATTAAGTCAATGAATATACTCTCTTTTCTTAGAAAAGGCAATCAGATTATTACAGGAAGCTACAGTAAAAAACATAAATATGAATCTCTTAATAGTAGGACAGAAGTTTCTGATTTCATGCTAGGAAAAATATAAATCAAGTATTAAATAAAACAGTGTTTACGGAGTCACTCCTAATGAGACATGATTTTAAGGAATGGCTAAAACATCTGTGACAGACGATTTTGATTTGGATAATTCCAATGGTAAGGCCACCTAGAAGATACACGTCAGTAAAACACACTAAGAAAATTTCCAAAGGACTAGAGTTTTATGTTTCCTTTTGATAATGTTTTTCCCTTCTTTTCCTAGAGTCAACATTTAAGCATAACTTACCAACTCTGGGTGCTGTAACGGTGGGTGGTTCAGTAGGAGCTGTATTATTAAATGCAGGGAGGGGAATCTTCATATGTACAGGACCTCGACTGCTTGTAGAACTATGAAGTCCTGTAGTACCCACTGTGGGCAGGGAAGTCCTTGTGGTTTGTGCAACAGGATGCGTAGTTGGAACTGCTTGTACAGCTAATGTTGTCCGTACAGACCCAGCAGTGGCTGAAGAGTTTCTCTGAACACCAGGACTGGATACAGACGGGCTGCTATTTGGTTTAGTTGTGTTAGGAGATGCCAAAGATACTGCAGTTTTGGTAAGGCTACCAACTGTAGATGAGCTCTGTACAGATATAAATTCAACGCTGCCTGACTGCTGGTTAGTGACCAAAGTTCCTGTGTGGCCTTGAAGGAGCTGAGGCTGGGATGATACTGCAACAGGCACGTGCAAGATCACAGGCAAAGACTGCAATGAAACAGACATTGGCTGCGTGCTTCCACTGTGCACTTGGCTTGTGCCTACAACTGTAGCTGTGTTAGCCGTGGAAATAACTGTTGTTGTCAAAGGGCTAGAAGTCACTGGAGTCTGAGGCTTAGGCTGTCCACTGGCAGGTGTCTGAGGAGCAGCAACGGTGGAAGTTGGCGCTACACACAAACACAAAAACAGCATGTAAATCAACTGAGTAGATCCACTTCAATACAACAAACGAAAAAAATCTGGCAAATGATTACTTTTTTTTTTTTTTTTTTGCAAAGAAAGGCTGCACGTGCTTTTTTTTCCTCATTACACTGTGATATTCAATGGTCTAGATTAAGGCAGTCTATATCACATTTCCATTTGGAAGAGCTATGTACAAATGACAAAAATTACAAACAATTATGACACAAAGGCTTAAGGAGCTCTGAGTTTAAATGGTGAAAATACATGAACTTTAAACACTTGTTACAGAACTAGAAGAACAACTAGTCCTTCAGAAAACACAATAAAAGGAAAACTAAATCACTTGACTAACTAGGTTTGTATAGGTAGGACATTGTATCCACAAGGTTCTACTGAAATCAAAGATTAATGTGCCAAAGAAGGTATTTGCTTTTATGCAACAAAATTTTAGGATTAAATTTAAAATCAGGAGTATAATATGCTACATACAGGCAATATATTCCTACTACGTGACGGTTCTGAAAAAACAAAGGTATTCGTATTAAATATATACAATTTTAAAATTGAAGATGGTGTAGCTACATGAACATGGTTTTGATTCGAGATTCCTTATAAAACCCACTACAATCAAGTGCAAAAAGCAGCCTGTGAGCCATGTGTTTCACTTCTCAGCAGTGGAGAAAATGTTCTTCTCTGCCTTATCCAGGCATGCAGTCTGCTGCAGAGTTTAACTTGCCCACATGTTCTGGTTGGCCATGTCAATGTATTTTCTGCCTTGCCTAGTAAGCACATTACACAAACATAAATACATCAAAATACCATACAAAATAAAGCAACAAAGATGAGAAAAGGGCTGGAAGGAATTAGTTACAAGCAGAGGCTGAGGACACTTGGGTTTTCTAGACTGGTGAAGAGCAGGCTAAGAAGTGATCTCACTGCTCTTTAAGACTTCCTGAGGAAAAATAGTGGAGAGGGAGACAGTGGTCTTCTCTTTACGGTGCCTGAGGACAGGACACATGGGAATGGTGGAAAGCTGTATCAAGGAGGTTCAGGCTACATCTGAAGAAAAATGTTTTCACTGTGAAGGTAGTCAAGAAGACTCTACCTAGAGAGGTGGCTGACGTCCCTTGCCTGTCAGAGTTAAATATTTCGACAACATCCTAAATAATATGTTTTAATCTTTGGCTAGCCCTCAGGAGGTCAGGCAGTTGGCCTAGATGGCTTTGAAGGTACTTTCTAACTGAATGATTAAATTCCATTCCAAACTGGTTATGGAATCGTCAGCTAAGAGTAATAATGTCAGCAATAAAGAATTTCTGCAAAAGTTTTGCTTTGTTCAGTTATCTAATTATTGGAAAGAAATAAAACTTTCATGGAGTTAATTTATAAAGTCCAGAGGCAGTTTCATACCTGCAGTCACAGGTGCCTGAAGAGTTGCTGGTTTACTATCTCCTACATTTCTCTTTGATTCCAGCATCTGCCTCACCGTGGTAATATTTCTATAGAAACAAGATTGAGTTAGTACTTCCCAACAGGTATAACAATGGTGGGGAAAAAATACTGCATTGTTTCATTAATTTTATAATCTGATTTATCTTCTGTCCCCAAAAGCAAATGAACTCTGTATATTCTTCTACTAAAATACAAAAACAAAGAAACAAAAAAACCCCTCCAAGATTATTTATTTACAAATTTTCAAGAGTTTCCATTGAGTGTGCCTTTTGTCAAGAGAATTTTCTCTCTGTTAGACTTCTATTTATTAACTGTTAGAACACCGTTTTTACCTAGGAATGGATTCAACACTGTCCATTTGTGAATTTTGTGAATAAAAACTGAATTTTTAGAAATTGAATTTTTCATTGAACGGCAATGAAGGAAGAGCACTTTAATTAAAAACAATCAACTCAGGGATATTCATCCATTACACGGGGTATTGCAAGTGTCCTACTCAGAATTTTAACATGGTTGTGGTGATGTGCTTTGCTTACCGGTACGTCAGATTGTTTGCATTTGCAGGGCTACTCGCTGTTTTTGCTGAACTCAGAGATGAGTTTGGTGTACTCTAAAAAATACATAAAAATACAAAGAAAAACAAAACTACATCAGCTTGCAAACTTACTGTTTAACTGTACTTCGTATTCATTCCTTTCAACATGAGGTTTATATTTTCAGGAGCCAAAATCATAAGGGAACTTGACATGTTTTACACTTCTCCAGAAACTATCTAGTCCAACCTGCTTCACTCCTACGTGTTCTCTCTTTATAAGCCTCTTGTTCTTAGGTTTTTATAGCACAAGAATAAAAATTTCAAACTATCACAAATTTTTAGCTTCCACTTTGTCATAATGACTAACCCAAAATATTTATTCTAGACAGAGAAATGCTTTTGTTTGTATTCATTCCTCTCCTCCCTCCATCCTAAAGAGCTGAGATTCATCCTGTATTCTTTATATTGAAGTAAACAACATTTTCTTACATACAAGATTCTTTCACACCAACAATGTATAAAAGAACTTCTGTGCAAGAGTATTACCTAATAGATGCTTAAAGACTATTCTTGCATGCAGCTCACTCTTAGTCAAATAAGACAAACCTACTTTGTGAACACCACTGAAACAGGTCACATCTTTCTACATAGAAAATTTCCTTAATACAAGGCTTATGTTAGCTCAGAAATGCAAATACTGCAAATGCAGTTCATACTTCCTGTCTTTTCTTCATGTCCTCCTTGGCAGTTGCAAATCGCTTTGTCAATCTAGTGATTTTAGCCTAAATGGAAACAAGAGAAAAACAAGTAAATAAACCATAAATACAAGAAAAATGAAAGAAATTACACAAACCAAAAGTTCATACAACTAAGATATCGATATAAAAATTATTGTTTTATTCATACTCTTTCCATGAAACACAATGTAACTATATGACTTCGGAGCAGCAGAAAGACACCAGTGCGTATCATAATCCTACCTTATGTGTAAATTTTCACTGCTATTCACAACTATGCAAAAATAACCTATTTATTCAATGTTTTTTTTCCCCTCCCCTCCTTCCTCAGTGGAATCAAATTGCCTTCCCTAACAGCAGCAACAGGAAACATTACTAAATGCTGAGGAACTTACTAGTTAATTTTGACTCTCATATACAACTCAATACACTACACACTCACCTGCAGCTCAGTAAGCACAGTTTTATGCCTCTTGTTACATTCTACTTTCTCTATTCGCATTTTCAAGTCTGCCAGAGTCTTGTCAAATACAGCACACTGCAAAGCAGCAAGTTTTTCTTCTAACACTCTCTGGATAACCTGCCAAATTGTTATTTAAATGAGGACAGGAAAAAAAAGGAAAAGAACATTAATCCTAAGATGTGCAAGACTACCTATAAAAATATTCTCAACTCAAAAAGAATTTTGCCACAGAAGAATGACAACGGTTGTGTCCTGTTAATCAAATCAATTGATCATAGTCAACAGGAAGAATGTGGTTACATTGCTAAGCAAGGTTTTCACATCTACTTTGGCAAATACATACACCCCTTTCTGCCATTAACTCAGGAAATCAATTTCTCTACAGTATGGTAAAAATATACAGCTTTATAATTGAGAGAAAGAATCTTAACAGAAGATACTTTCATTGTGTTAAGTTTACACAGGTTTAAATTCTTCCTTTCTTTTCTATTCTTGAAAGGGACAACAACTGAAGAGCAGAAACTAAAGATGTTCAATGAAACTTTAGTTATTTATACACTTTCTCCTAAGCAGAAATGTATTGTATTTCTTTAGTTGCAGAAGATAAAAATGGCAAAAGAGGAGACTAATTTCTGCAAAGTCTACTTCTATATTTATCTTTTCTATGAGCAGAAGGGGGCTCATAGATCTTTACTACTGCAAAGTAAAGATCTTCATTAGAAAAACAAATAAGGAAGCAATAAAAGTTGTTGTCTGGATCCTATACTGAAGTTACCCAAGCAATTAATAGCTTTACAAAAATCTGCAAAACACTATGTTTGATAATATTCATTATTACGAGAGACTTTCTTTAGAGATGGGTACAAAAAGCAGACCACACGTAAACATTTATCACACTATAATGCCACTTCTGAGACTCATTCATTCTCCATCTACAGTCACATTTCACTTAAGAATTTAAATGCTTAACACATTTAAAATATAATTCTTGTGGCGTGGTTTCCAAATGGCATGTGGCCTCTAAAAAGTAGGGCTATCTACATCTTTGCAAATTGAACCTCTGTTGTTATTTTAATTATGTATAATTTTAAAACAAAAAATGAGAAAAAGCATGTGTATACATGACTAGTGTGTGCATGGGAAAAGACAGGTAAAGAGGCAAAAGAAAATAAAGATACAAGATTTGTTTTTGCCATCTTCATTCTTCATTTCCGCTCTACCTTTTCTAACTTTTGGTCAGCATCTCTTCTGGCTGTAATTTTCACTTGGAATTCTGCTTCATAATCCTCTTCTCCCACATATCGACGCCGTTTAGAATGCACGCTGTCCATGTCCTCAGACTTTGAACGCTTTCTCCTTGATACTTCACCTGAAATAATTAGATACAACTGCTAAGGAAAAATCTTACAAATAAACAAACAGAAACCAAATCAAAGCAAATTAAAAAGAACAACCAAAAGAACCAACCCCAAGCAGATACCTGCAGAATACCATGATTACTATGAAGTTTCATTTTTTACGTGTTTAAGCATTTTTCATTCTAAAACACCAAGATTGCCTTCAGAAAACAATGTTATTTGACAACATCAAAAAAGAACAACAGTCTCTTTGTCTCCAAACATTGCTGCCATGAGTTCTGCTTTATGATTCACTGAACCACTACCTCAAATGTAAGACCACACTAGTACTACCACTTCTTTCTTGCCTGCCTCACTTACCAGAACCATTCTGCAACATGGCTTCTGAGAAGCAAAATAGCTGAACATGAGCCAGCAGCGTGCTCAGGTGGCCAAGAAGGCCAATGGCATTCTGGCTTGTATTAGAAACAATATTGCCAGCAGGAGCAGGGAAGTTAATTGCCCTTCTGTACTCAGCACTGTTGAGGCCACACGTTGAGTACTGTGTTCAGTTCTGTGCCCCTCAATGCAAGAAAGACATTGAGGCCCTGGAGCGTGTCCAGAGAAGGGCAATAAAACTGGTGAGGGATCTGGAGCACAGGCCTTATAAGGAATGGCTGAGGGAGCTGGGATTGTTCAGACCAGAGACGAGGAGGCTCAGGGGAGACCTTACTGCTCTCTATGACCACCTGAAGGGAGGTTGCAGTGAGCTGGGGGTCGGCCTCTTCTCCCTTGTAACTAGTGATAGGATGAGGAAGAATGGCATCAAGTTCTGCCAGGGGAGATTCAGACTGGATGTTAGGAAACACTTCTCTGAAAGTGGTCAGGCGCTGCAATGGGCTGACCAGGGAGGTGGTTTAGTCACTGACCCTGGAGGTAATTTAAGGAACACTTAGACATTATGTTGAGGAACATGGTTTAGTGAGAACTATCGGTGATGGCTGGACTGGATGATCTTGTAGATCTTTTCCAACCTTGGTGATTCCATGAAAATAAAGCCCTCTTCCGAAAAAAATATTTTTTTCCTCAGTAACCTATCTGCCAGTTAAAACTTCAGTTAAAACTTTGCTCTGTCTGTTAGCACAGAATTCTTTCCTATCTGTCAGTTCTTTCCTATCCACTCTGTGGAGAGGAACCTGTGTCCTGGTGGACAATGGGTTGGCCATGAGCTAGCAGTGTACCCTGGTGGCCAAGAAGGCCAATGGGATCCTGGGGTGCATTAAAAGGTGATCCTCCCCCTCTACTCTGCCCTGGTGAGGCCTCACCTGGAGTACTGTGTCCAGTTCTGGGCTTCCCAATACAAGAAAGGCAGGGATCTCCTCAAGAGAGTCCAGTGGAGGGCCACAAAGATGATAAAGGGCCTGGAGCACCCCTCTTATGAGGAAAAGCTGAATGACCTGGGTCTGTTCAGCCTTGAGAAAAGAAGACTCAGAGGGGATCTGATCCACGTCTATAAATATCTGAGGTACGGGAGGCAAAGGGATGAAGCTAGACTCATCTCAGCTGTGTGTGGTGATAGGTCGAGGTAAAATGGCTACAAACGGAAGCATAGGAAGTTCTGCACAAATGTGTGTGGGAACTTCTTCACAGTGCAGCGATGGAGGACTGGCACAGGCTGCACAGAGAGATGGTGGAGTCTCCTTCTCTGCAGACGTTCAGTACCCACTTGGATGCCTACCTGTGCAACCTGGCCTAGGGAGCTGCTTTGGAAGGGGGGTTGGACTCAATGATCCCTAGAGGTCCTTTCCAACCCCTACAGTTCTGTGGTTCTGTGAATTCTTAACCTCTACCCCAAATGCTGACTCAGAAAGCAAACAACCCTTTTTCTTACTACTTGAGCAAGAAGGAAAGAAAAAACCTGATGAAAGAAGAGGCTCAAAACAGAACTATATTATAAAGGTTATTTTCACTAAAGTGAAAAAGCACAGAAGAGCAAAACAGATCTCATTCATCCCTCCAGCTCCTGGCACCATATGCTCTAGTGATAACGGATACAGAATGATATGCCTTGGTAAAGGGAAGTAAGGAAAGCTAAAGACCATTCTGTGTGTGTTTGACCATCCAAACATCAAAGACCATAAGCTCTGCATTTGAGGATGAATCAGAAAGGCAGGATTAATGGATAATGAAGATTCCCTGGAGACTGGAAAAGCACAACAAATAGTGATTTTCCATTTTTCTTTAATTACATTACGTACACTATGCAAGTCATGTTTTTAACTTTACAGATTTATTTATTTTCCAATTTTCTGATGGTCAAATTTCTGGTAGTTTTTGACTTCGAGAGCTTAACTACAAAACCACTAGAGCACTTAAAATATAAAATGGCCATTTTAAAACTCTGCATGAAAACATACTTTAAAGAAAAATTGAGAGAGCACATCTTCACATTTTAGCTGAATGCAACAGGACTACAGGACTCCATATAGACACTGCAGAATGCCAAATATTTGTGAACAGTGTAAATATCTAAGGTATGATTTTTTGTTTACATATTTTTTCAGAATGACAGTAAACAGTGAAAAATGAAGAAAAAACAGCTATAGCTCAAGCTTTCTTCCATCCACCAGGATAGGTGAGGACATGGCTTTATAAGTTTCAAGCCACTTGGACTGTCTGGGGTCTCCCTTTCTATATGCAGCACTGGCAGAAAAAAATAAGCTTCTTGCCTACAGGAGGTATAAACTAGAGGGACATTTATGTCACCAAGCAAAGAAACTATGGAAGAAGGTCAAGAGATGGAATAACATCTGAGACAATTAGAAAGAGACTGACTGGATGAACCGTAAGATCCTGCAGCTTCAAGAACCAGAATCTCCAGCTACACAAGAGGACAAAGCTTGTCCTGTTGCAAAAAGAAACTCCCAACAATGACAAAGGTAGGAAGCACCAGGACAGTGGCTCCCAATCTGCCTGCAGGTGCACAGGATAACCAAAGATTTGCTTCAGCACTGTCATTTCAGATTGCTATGAGCTCTGCCCAGGGAAACATCTGAACTATCTGAGCCCGACTCATTCAGCAGCATAACACAGAAATCATGAGCAGTAACAGTGGATGACCCCCTACCTTCAGGGAACAGATATTCCCATCTTCTAGGGACTAGTGATCTCATATAAATGTAAAAGCAGGAAGTGTGCAAGAATGGGCTTAAGAAAGTCAAAGGCCACCTTCAGCTCAGTCTGGTGAGGGACATGAAGGGCAATAAGGGCCTTCTACCAGTATATTAGTAGCACAAGGTTAACTAGGGAACATATGCTTCCTACTGCAGACAGGGAAGCAAGTGATAAAGTAGAAAAAGTCTGACATCTATTTTGTCTCAGATAATAATGAGAAACCTTTCCTTCAGCTATCCTTGACACCTCAATGATCCTGTGTTTCTAATATGTGTCATCAGTGAAGAATAATAGTGTTAATATTACATACCTCTCTCTGTGTGTTTTTCTTCCTCTTTTTGGGCCTCTTCTCTTCCTTTGTCCTCTTCCTCACTTTTTCCCACCTCTTCTACAAAAACAAGAAAATGTTACTTACGTTGACCTACAGAAAGCTACACACAGCATGCTCTTCACTTGTAAGCTTAAGATGCTTACAAAGAAAGGAAGAGAAAGAAACATAAGAGAAGGAGAAGTACGCAGAGGTGAAGAAAACCCAGAGTAAGTGTTGACTTTCATTTAATGTTTGTTACTAAAAGAAACCATCCTAATTTAAATCTAATAATTTATGCTGTCATGACAAGGGAGTTGGAACTAGAGGATCTTCAAGATCCCTTCCAACCCACACCATTTACTTACAACTTGTATTTCAGAATGTTCTTTGAACAATGAACAAACAAACAAAAAAATCAACCACATCTCAAATTCACACAGCTTACAAGGAAGTACTTCCTGAAAGCTGCATTAAGTGAGAAATTTCCATCAACTTTTATTGCGTGTTCCATGTCTTTCTACTGTTTCATACAGGCTGTACTGCTGCCTCCTGTGCTTGCTAGACAGAACTTAAAAGTATTAAGTTGCATTGAGTATTAGCATCACATTAAAACAGATCCAGAATATAACAAAACAAGTAAACTCTGTTATACAACGCTTGATTGCTACGCTTCTTCAATTTCTATTTTCATCTAGTTATTTAGGCTTTTTTAGAGGAAGTAGCGGCTTCAAAGATAATACTCATAATCTCTTTACACTAAATTCTACTTGTACTGTGAACACTACTTGGATGATTAAAACTAAAGTTACATAATAAATCAGCAAAAGGAATCGGAAAACCACAAACTGAAATTATGAGGGTTTTTTTTCAACATTATTAATCTATGTAAAAATAGTAACAATTCAAGCCACACAATTTTCTCAAAACCAATCTGTCTTACTTTCAAGGTAAGAAAGTGTCATAGTGCCTATGCCACTTACTTTTTAAAGATTCACAGTTAAATTTCATACACATAATTGTTACCTGTGAGACAAGACTCATTCACTTAAGAATCTAAAGGAGACTCTCAAAGTTCAAGAGCACGTTTTCCATAAGTTGCAGATTTTAAATGTTCAACCAAAAATACAGAATTTCATTGAAAGATGCACACATTCAGAATGTTTTGTTTTAAAGCTGAAGGGATTTTTTTTTTTTCCATGTGTGGGTTTTGTTCATCTTTTTTTGTTTTGTTGTTGTCGTCTCTGTTTTACAAAGCTATTTCAAGGCTGAGGAAGCTCACAAATTTCCATCACTCTCTCTACACACAGACTAAAAATGGATTAAACACAACCCCAGCTAAACTCTTAACAGTTAGGAATCATCATACAGACAATTTTAAAAACAGATAGTATAGTAACTTATTTTTCACTGATCAGCTGCAAATTCATCATCCTGGTGCCAGACAAGTAGAAGTAATGAATGCAATCTTAAAAAAAAAAAAATAAAAAATGAATTTGATAATATAATTATGTTATCATTGTATTTACCACAGTCATCTTAATAACCGACTTTATTTGCTGTGGAACTGAAATCTTCAGCTTTGTTATTTTTTAACTACATCTTTTTCTGTCACTGAACAGCTGAAATACCTTTTAACAACTCCTGCAACTGCAAGCATCCAGATCTCTGTAGTAGCTGATTGAATGCATGTTTGATGTCAGTTCTGCCAGTATGTGCATAAATGGAAATAAGAATAATGAATACATTTAAGCTCAGGCAAACACGGAGTATTTGCAAATACTCTGCACTGCACGGTAGTACTTCAACTAAGCCATAATCCTGTAACCCGAATGTTCTCCTTACAGACTGGCAGTAACTTATGTGCTCAGACAATAACCAAAAGAAAGCACAAAAATCTACCTCTTGTAAGGAATGGTAATCTTGGATGAAATCCTACCTAAAAGTTTTTAAACAAAGGAAATCACAGAGTATCACAGAGTACTGTGTTGACACAACAGTTCTCCAGCAATCACCACCTCAGATCTTCTATATCCACTGCAGATATTACAATTTTTTGTGTGAGCCCTTCTGCAACTACTAAAGACCGGTAGCTCATATTGCTACTGCAAGAACACTGATAGTATCTTAAATACATTCAATGTGCTTTCTAGGTATTTACTTCTTATAATTATACATTACGTGGACATTATTTCACTCTTGATTATACAGGCTAAAAAGATTTATATTGATTTTTATGTTTTCTATTCCGTATTTTCCTAAGACACAAAACTAAGCATGGCATCACCTCCTGCACATATACTTCTATGCACAGAAACCATCCAGAGTAATACAATATGCTTGTCAGATCCCAGTCTTGATCCAGCAATAATACCGAGCTCATTACAAAGTAACACACACTTTAGTTTTCCGGGTATATCATAATTACTGCCTAATACTCAGAAAATCAGCATGGCTCTTCCTAAGGCAGAGCTGCATACACACTGAAGGTGTAGTTACATGCCCATTTCCAAGTTAGAAGTTTCAGTATCCATGAAATCCACACAACACGAAACATTCCTCAACCTAAAGTCCAAGCAAAGCTACAGTCAAGAAGTTCTTTCAATTCCTTTTATACACCCAAAGCGCAGAATCACAAAATTTAGGTTAGAGAAGACCTTCAAGATTGGCAAGTACAACTGTTTTCATGCATTTTAAGAAGTTACACGTATAGAGAATTCTCTATGTAAAGGAATCATCATGACCTAAACAAGCTGGAGAAATGGGCTGACAAATGCATTATGATACTTATCAAGTACTAAGTTAAGCACCTGGGAAGGGAGACCCCTTGCAATAGCACATGAGGGCTTAGGCCCGTATGGCTAGGCAACAGCTCTGCTTTGAGGATTTGCATAGGCAGCAAGCCCAGTGTGACACAGCACCATATACTGGCATGAAAAAGAGACCGACAGCATCCTGAGCTGTATTCAAAGAAACACTGTGTTGTGGTTTACCCAGCAGGCAGCTAACTACCACACAGTCATTTGCTCACTTTCCCCCTCATAGTGGGATGAGTGAGAGAAGAGAATGAGGGGGAAAAAAAACCCATGAAGTAGCTGAGATTAAAAAAAAACACTATTTACTAAGACAGAAAAGATATATTACTATCATTACAATTATTATTTTTGTTTACAAAACAAATGATTCACAACAAAATTGCTTACTCCTCACCAACTAACGCCCAGCCAGCCCTCAAGCACTGGCAGCCACTCCAGCCAACTCCCAACAATTTTTAAAGTTTCTTCTCACGATATCATATGGTATGGAAAATCCCTTTGGTCAGTTTAGGTCAGCTATCCTGGTTCTGTGTCCCCTCCCAGCAACTTGCGACCCCTCATCTCCCCTTTGCTGGCAGAGCAGTGTAAGTTCAAACATTCTTGGCTCTGCGCAGCCACTGCTCAGCAATAACTAAAATAGCCATGTGTTATCAACACTGCTTCTTGACCGAAGCAAAAACATACCATTGTATCAGACACTATGGATAGAAATAACTTTTCCCAACTGAAACCAGGACACACAGGCAGCATACCATCAGAAGTGATTATTATCCTTTACTTTGTGCTCATTGTGCCACTGCCCTCAGAAAGGAGCAAGAGACAGGGTTAAGGGGCTGAAGCCTATACAGGAAGCTAAGGGAGCTGGGCTTGTTCAGGATAGAGAAGACAAAGCTTAACAGGGCGTTATAGCTTTTAAATACCGATAAGGTTGCTACTGAGAAGATGGAGTCAGTCTCCATGTAAAGAGTTATGGCAAAGGAAGAGAACTCATGCAAGCATCGAGATACCCCAAGCAACAGAAGGAAAAAAAATCCAAACATATAGACAATTATTAGAGGAGGTTACTGAGAGAGAGGTTCGCCTAATTGGGTCAAGTCCTGAGCAGCCTGATCCAACCCCACAGATAGCCTTACTTAGAGAAAGAGTTTTAACTAAAAACCTATTGAGGTATTTTCTTTCTGATTAAGATGGGAAAAAAACAAACAAAACACCAACTTGTTATTCTAAGTTCATTCATATCCAGTAAGAGAGGCTTTAAACTGTGATAAGAACAACAATCACTAATTTATTTGTAACACACATTTGAGAGAAGAGACTCATAATGCACTACAATTTCTACACAAGTACACGCAGTGCTCTTTTCTCTTTACCATATCCCACTTCCACACATTCTGGAAGATCTTAAACAGTGGTATTACTTTTGCAATTCTAGAGGAATGCAGATTTTAATACCCAAATAAAATTCTATAGAGACCACAGAATACATTATTTCTCCTTTTTTTAGTTGGCATAAATTTAAAGGCTAGCACCAGAAAAGGAAAAAGGGTCTGAAACATGGCTAGAAAGACATACTCATCTCTCAGTCTCCAGTTATTTACTCAAGACCCAAAACTGCTATTCCAAGTTAGTGAAAGACATTTTCATCATCAGTAAAATAGAGGTAAGAAACTATGGGTGGTAACTTCCCATAAACAAAGACAGCTCAATCTTGATAAATCTCTTGGAATCTTAATCAGTCAAGCATGAATGAATACATCTGGCTTACTGTGGTCATTATTTCATAAAATGCTGACAACAACGCAGCTTGAAGCAACAGCTTTCTTTTCTACAAGTAGAAGGCAATGACAATATATCCATAAATTATTCATTGGTTTTATTTTTCAGAAGTGAAACAGTAAGACAGAGTACCCCATGTCCCAGAAATACTTACGCACACAAAACTGTGACAGCAACAAGAGACCAGAGAACATCAGTTTAACATCAAGAATTTATCTGCTGGTTCTGCTAACTGCATAAAAAGACTGAAGTGCCAGTTCCATATATTAAATGCTTTCAAATGTCAACCAGCTTTGATAGTCACCAGATACAGTCAGACAAAACCACTGTGAGTTAAAGCAATATCATCTACACGGTCTGTTTTTTTTTCAGAAACCTTTCTAATAGTATCATCACTTGGTGAAAGAAACCTGAAACAAATGTTGTTTATGCCATGTCTGCATTACCAGCACGTTTACATTCTTAAAATTTATGTGAACGTTCAAGAAAGTTAAAATTGTTTCTTCTCCCTTGGAACAATTAATTAGTATAGTTCTTTTCCAACAATTCTTGTACCACGCCTGGCAATTACTCCCTTTTATATTCTTCCACCCATCCCATCAGTTTATAAAGAGCGATGGGGGCACTGTGAGGGTACAAAATATATCTACAGTGACAATTTTTGGTGTTAATTTCAGTCATTCTAGGCCACAAATTCCATCCCTCAAATTGACAGACTACATAAAAGTAGCGGAAAAGACTGTCTTTTGTTAGGCCAATGAACATGCGTACATAAGCATGCAAACTATGAATTGGTGAACTGGTTCTAGGTTTCCCTGTGATTTCTTGAGAGTGCAAACTACAGAAAGAACCAATAATAATTTAATGATATAAAAATGTTATTTTATCTGTAGATATGACAATATATTTAAGGTCTGGATGCAGAATTTGAAAGTTTCCTACATTCAGAATGTGCCTGACTTAAAATTACTACAGGAATATACACTGCCAGAATAGAATCCTCAAACAAAACCAGTCACACAAAAAAACAAGAGAGTATCCCAGATCATACCTTTCTCTGTTTGATATATCAATTACTTGTGCATGACAATTATCCAACTTAACACTTCCTTTCTTTCTTTTCAGGAATGGCAACAGGGAAGAAAAATACCATAAACACAGCAAAAATTAATACTTACCATTCGTTAGGGCAACATATTACTGCTAGACCTTCTCTCTTTATTGCTTTTAAGAATTTGTCTATGGTAAAGTATCATTTCAATGCCTTTCAAAGTTCTTTATTTGCTGCTCACAACACTAACGCAAGAACAAATGCTCACACCAGCAATTCTAAAGAATACTGGTAAAAAATTAAAAAGCTCATTACTTCACTAAGTTTGGTTTATCAGCTTCAATTACAAACATACCAATATGGATTCCACATGACTTCAAAGCTGTTCTCAGGAGGAAATACCTGCCCAATCCCCTCTGCATATACCCCAAAGACTGAAATTCTTAGACACTGACTTAGAAACACGTCAACTGTATGCCATTTTAATAAATAAGCAAAATCCCAGACTTGAATCAAAGCTACTGATGTAAAAAAAACTCTTACCTGGAAGACCTGACTTGTTTGATAGTATCGCTTCAGTGTGTTCCCGCTCATCGCAAGGATCCTCTTCATCAGACAGTACTAAGAAAGCCTCTTTTGGCAGACTTTCACTGCATTCTTGCTTCAGTGGTGAACCCAAACAGTTGTCCATCTTCTCTTCTAAATCTGGGGCTGTTTCATCCACTGGAAGCAGAGAACTTTTAGAAAAACAGCTCATCTCATCCTCAGCAGGGGCTAGTTTTTCCAAAATTGGAATAATTTCATCTCCTTCCATAGAGTCAGTATTATCCAGAATACTTCCACTTGACTCATCGACTGCCTTCTCAGCTATGGTCTCTGAAAGATCTGCAGTGCCATCTCTTTTATTTTCTGGTTCCTGGTCAGCTTCCATACTGCTAGAAATAGCCTCCTCTCCAATAGAATCTTCAGCAATTACTTCTCCAGCCTTCTTTTTCTCTTCAACAGGTGAATCAGAAATAACAGTTACATTATTTGTTTTTTCCTCTTCTGCAGGAGAGGACCTATTATCACAGTTTGATTTATTTTCACCTTCTGACGGAACGTCACCCTCTCTTTGGTCCAACTGATCTTTTATGTTATTTTCTTCATGGAAGTTAACTTTATTGCTACCAAGCACTCTGTTTTCAGCCTCACAAACTAATGTAATATCAGTATCTTGTTCATGAGTAACATTCTTTGGAGAGAGAGATTTAGGTTCTAGGTCACTGACTATACTTTCTGCCCTGCTTTCAGGGCTTTTGATTTCACTGATTTCATTAGAATCCACTAGGCCATTAACTTCCCTCTTGTCCTCCGTGCAGACTGTATTGCTTAAAGGAGAATTTAAATCAGAATCTCCATTCTCATGCTTTCCATTAAACAGTTTAACTTCAGCTGTCTTCAGCAGGTCTTCCTTAGCCTTATAGACAGCCTCTAGTTGTTGTCGATCACTTGCTCTCATTGTTTTTCGCGCTTTGAAGACTTTTTTCTGAGGCTCATCTGCGCTATCCATCTTGACCCTTAAAAAAAAAAAAGTTGCATAAGACTTGTGAAAGCCATTATTTTTTTATTATTATTACTACAGGTGTTTTAAAGAAAGACTACAGTTGAAATTTGCTTTTTGCACATTTTGAAGCAAGCTATAATTACCTACAAAATCCAGAACAACTGACAAAATGCTTAAATTTTGCTTCTCCTCATCAAAAGCAAGTGCAGATTTCTATGTATGCTACATAAATACAAGCATGTAAAGATCACTGAGATCTCACAATTACTTTAATGACATTATGTAGTAACATAGACTAATCAACTCAGTATTTTTACAGCAAAGATACAATGAAGTTTCTAGCCAGAAATTGTATCAGGCTAGTGTAAATGCAAGCATACTCTTTTCCCAGTAAAGAAACTGTCTTGTCCTATCAGTTGATAATTACTTCACCTAAATCTAAGTAATGTCAGGAATTTCAGACAAATTTAAATAAAAAACAAAACCAACGACAACTGGAATAAATGACAAAAATATTTATATGAAATAACTAAGAAAATTTCAATATAGTGAAAGAATTTACAATAGAACTGAGTAATTATTTTACGAGGGACCTCTGAAGATCATCTACTCCACCATTTCACATCTGAGAATCAAGTGCTTATGCACTGATGCATTAAGCTGCATCAGTTGAGATAGGTATCAGCATCTATTTCAGACTAACGTATTACAATATGACACTTTAGCATTAATTGACTGATCTGGTAGGCCACGAGTTAGTAGCATGCTCTTACAGCCAAAGGCCATCCTAGGGGTACATTAACAATGTGGCCAGCAGGTTGCTCCTCCCCTTCTAAACGGGGGTGAGAGGCAAATGGATGAGGTCAGGCTCTTGTCCTATCACTACACACCACTGATAAGGAGCAACGGCCTAAAAGTAACTTGTTCCAGTGCTGTACTAATCCCTCTTGGGGATTTTTTTTCCAACTTGAACCTCCCATGCTGTATGTAACCCTTGACCACTGCATCTTGGTACTATCACAGGAATACCCTGGATCCATTCTCTTTATAAGCAGGCTTGTCTACAACAATTAAATAGCTGTATGAGTGCCCTTCAGCGTTTTCTTCACTAGGTAAGAGTTGTCCAGCTCTTTCAGTTTGTCTTCATGGGTGCTTTAGGCTTTCACCTCTATCTTTTTAGTAGTCCTCTGTTGGATACTTCCTAGTTTACTCCAAATAACTTTTTTTTGTCATTTCTGTGATGCTAAACTCAGATATTTTCAGATGAATACATACTCTAAGGTACAAGTTTAGCTAACAAGATAAAACTCCAGATCTTACAACCACTGTATATCGTACTATACAAGCAAGGCTTCTATCACCTTCAGTTACCACAATTTGTCAAAAAGCAAAGGCAAAATGATAAGAGATATAAGGCTTTTTTTACCTCTTTGTTTCCTATGTCTTACACTGACATTTCCTTACAGATTATTTCAATCTTTTTCTTAACAATCTTGAATTTTCGTATTTGTATAACTGACAGCACTCAAATAACAGATGCGTTCACATCTTGGCAATAGTTCAAATCTTTGAAGACCTTATCAGCTGCTTATAAACTCAATACCATTAAGATATGCATTTTTGCATGTCTGAACAAGTTTCTGGACATGACTGAGAATGACTCTGTTGCCACCAGTGGGAGCAAAAAGCAACACTGATTTCAAAAATCGATTTACTAATTTTTAGAAAATGCTCTCATCCCATAACCATTTCCGAACACACAAAATAAAAACAACAGCTGACTCGCTAGTAGCTTTTCAAGGCTGTCTACATGCCAATACAATATCTTCATGTTGCCCAAGAAGAGAACTCAAGTAACACAGCAATTTAACGCAGTCTTGAAGTGAGGAAACACACAGATAAACCTATTTCAGACGCATGCATTTCAGAAGCATGGAATTTTCTACTACGGATTTTTTTTCCCCTGTCACTTTAAAAGCATGCATCAGGCTGCCACATAATACTGCACTGATCGTCATACTCACGTTTCCATGAGTGTAATACCCTTCAATATGCATGTTAAAGATACATAAAGCCAATTCAGGGGAAAAAAAAAATGGCCAGGCTTAGCTAACATTGAACATTTCTTAGGGCTCACAATAGGTGAACTAACTAGTAAGCCTTCTGTTAATCTATCACAAAGATATAGGGCCTCTCTCTCAAAATTAAGAATAGTCTGATTTCCCAAATTACAGTACTTTCTTTTATGAGCTCTACACAGAATTTTAAAGTATTTAAAAGTTCACATACCACAAAATTCACAATCTTACTGCAACCAAATGATATTTTAAAAGATTAATAAAGATTTTCACAAAAAACTTAAAATCAAGTTCCTAAGTCCATCATTTGTAAAATCATAAAACGTAACTTAAAACAAAACAGCATTTGCATGTTCTAGTTTCCTTAATTATCTAAACTGTGTTCTATTCTTTTATACACGCATGACATAAAATATGGCAAAGTATAATGAAATACACTTCCTCTTCAAATTTGCCAAAAGTAACAGTTAAAATTGAAACATCACGATACCTTTTTATATTGATGCACCTTTTTTCTTATAACAATACCGAGGTAACAAGCTTAAGTTTCTAATACTTTTTTTTAAAAAAAGCGTTTTATTTACAGCTAATGACATTATCAAGATAAGACAAACCTCTAATACAATTACACAATGAACCTGTAAATAAAGAAGTTTTACAAAATTCCACTGTCTGATAGTCCTTTAAGTAACCCATGTATATTTTCAGCCACAATCTTCTGAAACCAAAGAAAACCCCCAAAACTACAAAACTACAAACATAGGTGAGATTAAAACATGAAAACTAAACACTGGTTAAGTATCACGTATCACTGCAGACCAGGCTTGAAATGTTTCCAGCCATACCCACAAGGGAGCACACTGCAGCCAAATAACAGATCTCATGTGAGAGCTGAATAAAACAAGAAACAAATAGATCAGTAACCAGTTCAGACAGGTTTGCCTGTATACGTGCAAACCAATGAGCAGTCACCTTATAAATACTTGCCTTCCAGTCTTTCAAAGCGGTAAAGTGGTTTCCTTTGAGAAGGGAACGCTACAGCAGGTTACAGGAATTCAGACTTAAACTAATACACTTAAAACTCTCACTGTTCTAAAAATTAATGTATTTAGATCATTTCTTTTTAAACTCAACAATTAACTTAAAGTTTAGCTACATTTGCAATACATTTCACTCACATGATATTTGGGTAGTTTCAGCTTTTACTCAACACATTTATGACTTGGTCATGAGGGACAAAAGCCAATGAAGGTGTGCCTTTTATTTCAAGAAAAGGCATTTGTATAGTGCAGTACACAATGAGTCCTGAATGTAGAGCTAAGTGGGTACGGGTTAAATTCCAAAACTAAGCTGGTAGATTTTGAGTGGCTGTTTATGTTTTTAAATAAAGTTCACCACAAAAATAATCAATTTAGAAACACAAAACACTGTAAATATTTGTTCTGTAAGAATTCTTTGCTTTAACCCTGAATGTCATATATACTTCAGAATGGCAAACAAACACACCATCAGGCACGTCCTTCCAATAATAAATCTGCAACTATTTCCCATTATCAAATACGCAATACATGGCAAAACCAAAATGTGCCAGTGTAGTTAATACACAAAGGGCTTCTCTTTCGGCCAACCAGAAAGCTTTCTCCCTGCTTCCTTCTAAATATACCTTATCATTATTAGTCTGCAAAGAGACTGCAGCTCTACAACAACAAAGGAAGGTATCAGCTTAGCTGCAATGGACCAGCCTATAATAGTGTGCTCATAGGAGCAGCACAGGAGCTGCTCGATATCAGCCAATGAGCAAGCAGCTCCCTGAATCCTGCCTGGCAACCAGCAGCGGACAAAGAGAAGGTCATGGAAACACTAGGGGAAAGAAAGCTGCAGTTGTGCTCAATGGGCTTTGCATAAGATCATCAGTCTAGAACAGCATTTGCACAAGATTCCTACTATATGCAGCACTGCCTAAAAGCACTGCAACCATAAAACGTTCGCAAGAACACAAAAACTATATAAAGGGAGTAAAAAAGCCTTTGATCAGGAAAAGCAGCGCCCCAGTATGCAAGTCCACTTAAAATGTAGCACAGCAACATCAATGAAATGGAGACAGCTCATGATCGGGACTACACTGCTCTAGATGGAGGAGGCCCCGAGAATCAAAGCAATGCACAAAACCTACCTCTTAAACAGCAGCTCCTAAGAAGCAGTTTTCAGTTGAAATCATCTCTAGCAATATAAGTTAATGCAAGCTGTTGTAAGTAGGAATTATTTTCAAAGAAGAAAAAATAAACCCATGCCATATTGTTCCAGAGCACATGCTGAAATCTAACGCCAGTGCTATCTTTTGGTGCCGCTAACGCCTGTCTGTTTATCGTACCATATGCAGGACACGGCTTACTGTGTTAAAATTGCAATAAATGCAGCAGAGGACATAGAGTAAGTGAAAACAGTATTGTTTCTCGCTCAGCACAAGTGAATTTTTCTCCTTCTTAGGCTAATCATACACGAGCGCTGGCTCAACAGAGCTAAAGAACAGCGCGCCATTTTCTGAGAGAAATTACATCACCCCGTGTCCTGTTTCACCTGCTCTACATACAGCAAACCGAGGTTCCCTTTAATTAAGGCTCTAGGTTATTTCTCTGCCGTGTTTAGAGAGGGCTAGCAGCGGCCGTTTCGCACTGCAGCACAAGCTGCAGTTTTTCAGGCGCACCGCAGAGGGAGATGCCCGCGCGAACGCCCTCACCTCCCACACAGGAAGCCAGGCGGCAGCCTCGGCACGGCCCGCGGAACGAGTGCCAGCCCCTGATTGGCTGGATGGAGCAGCCAATCAGACGGCGGCTATTCACATTCTACCCAGCAACAAGAGCCCGTGAGGCCCTGCGCGAGAACCTTGTTCTACAGGAAGCGAACAGCTTTGTTAACTAATTGTAACGGTCCTATTGCTCGTTACTCTCTTCGAGCAAAATTGCCTGAGTAGAACTCAGCCAGGGCAACGGTGGTAGACACTGTCTGTCTTCTTACCGAGGTGTTAGGGATTTCTACTTCTACTGACATCTCAAAACATCAGCTTTCAATTCAGCTGAGACATCTCCAAATGCTAAAGCAATGCTGCTGTTTCAATTTCTGCAGCAGCAAAATACAACATTCTTAAGAGAGCTGATTTTTAGCACAAGCTAAACCACTAAGTGTATTTCTTTCTCTAAAAATTAACTCAAATTATATATGTTTGTGCGTTTTCACATCCGTTCGTGAAATGTTTCATTATATACCACAGAATCACAGAACATCCCGAGCTGAAAGGGACCCACAAAGACTATCAAGTCCAACTCCTGGTTCCAGGCTGCAGTTGTGTCTGTGGCACAAAACTAACAATCACAATATTCTAAATATGAGACGGACTAATAATTCCACGGAAGTGATCCTAACTGCCACCAGGCATTTACAGTGTAAAATTTACACGACTTCTGATAGCGCAAAATGAAATCCTGAGCAACCTGGATTCATTATTCACATACATGTACATAGAAGAAAAAAAGAATCTGAGAAAATTGTGAAAGTGATGCGAAATGTTCAGTTCACGTTTTATTACAGTATCTAGTCTTCTGTCCTTCCTCGGGTGAATTTTCAAGTGATAATTTGACAGACTCAGGATATGCAACAGTGTGACACAGCTGACTTTCAAATGCCTGCAACTTCGTATCAGTCTCGAGCCTCTGAAATCAGGGCACATCGTGTGACATTAGCGGTCATTTACAAAACGCTAGAAGGAAACCAGCAACAAAACAAAAGTGATGCTGTAGAAAGCACTAAATGCTTTCCACACCTACAAACATTATTTAGAAGTTCTCTGCAAATACTCCTATTTTCTCAGTGGCAAAAAAAAAAACCAAGAATATAAAATACAACTAGAACACCAGCTGGTCAGCTCTGTGTGGGAACTTGCTGGTTATTATAAAGTATTATCTTTACATTCCCTAGGGAAGATATCATTTTTCAGGAGTGGGTGTGCTGCTTTTTTGTTTGTTTGTTTGCTTACTGGACTTGTTTAAAGCACAACTTCCGCAAACAGAAGTCACTGCTGAACTCTCAAATTCATTACATCTGACTGAGGGGAAGAAGTGTTCAAGATGCGAAGGATCCAGCTTCCATAATTTCAGCTAATTAAAACGCGGTGGGGATTTTCCATTATGTTTACATCTGGCGGAGCTGGAAGGCTGCTTGTTCACATGGATCGACGGTCCGTCCTTTCAATGCCGAAAGCGCCCAGGATGGAACCCGCAGCCGCCTGCTGTGCCCCAGCTCCGCAGGGAGCGGAGCCTTGGCTTCCTCGGGCTGATGGCAGCTGACGGCAGGAAATCTGCACACCCGCTTGGGATTGGCTGCGGAAGAGTCGCTTTGCATCAACCAATCTGTAAGCGCGGAGCTGAGTCACCACTAGGACGCCCGTGCAAATCTGCCCGGCAACGGGCTGAAAATAGAGCCGGCACCAAGGCACGTCACGGAGACTGGCAGTGACGCGATGCCTCTTCGCCGGTGACGTCATATACTGTGTAAATACAACGTGCGGGGCGCCTCGTTTCACAGTCATTACACTGCGATGTTACTGTCACAGGAAGACAAACGCAAGACTTTACTGCAGGCACAATAAATAAGGGAGACACGGTCTTCAAATCATATGTCCAAAACAGAGGCATTAGGTGTGGGTATCATACACTTACCCTCTAAGGTTTACATGTCTTTTTTGTTGGTTTTAAATAGAAAATGTTGGTTTAGAAGTACTGCAGTTATTATCTCATTTAAATTAAAACAAATTATTACAGTCTGTGTATTTTCTGCCTCCTTTTCGAGGGCTTGAGCACCTCCCCTATCTGGACAGGCTGAGAGAGTTGGGGCTCTTCAGCCTGGAGGGTTCCGGGGGACCTTTTAGTGCCCTTCCAGTACCTGAATGGGGCTTACAGGAAAGCTGGGAAGGGACTTTTTAGAAGGACATATCGCCTCTAGAAGAGGGGAAATGGTTTTAAACTGAAAGAAGGTAGATTTAAAGTAGATATTAGGAAGAAATTCTTTACTGTGAGGGTGGTGAGACACTGACTGCCCAGATAAGTTGTGGATACCCATTTTCTGGAGGTGTTCAAAGTCCATGCTGGTTGGGACTTTGAACAACCTCATCTAGCGGGGGGTGTCCCTGCTCCTATAGCATGGGGGTTGGAACTAGATTATCTTAAAGGTCCCTTCCAACCCATTCTTCGATTCTTCATTATTAATTTTCTTTATTAAGCATTAACATTTTTTTAAGATTAACAGAAACTCATTCTTACTCATCATGGCTTATATGCCATATCTCTTCAGTGATGGAAAATGAAATTGAGGCATTTACTCCACTGCAGTGGATGTATCTGAATTTTCATTAAACGTGGATTCTTAGCCCCGAAGTTAGACCTCTGTGGACTCCCATCTATCCCTTGGTGTGCCACACATCACAACAAGTACACCACAAAAGTTTATGCTCTCAAACTAAAGACAGTAGTGGAGTTGGAAAGGTGAGAAGGCTGAACCAAGAAATGAAACTAAAAATAGGTAAGTCATCCTGATAAGAAAAACGAATACAAAACAGGGTAAGTAAAACTTACAAAAAGTACTACCTAAATAAATGTCCTATTACAAGTAACTTAAACAATGATCAACATGTAAAACATTTTATCATTTTCTACTCCAGAAACAGGTATAATCTACACAACTTCAGTTTTCAGCACAACTGAGCTGTAAACATACACTCAGGAGAACTTCCTGAGGTTTCTGAACTGTCCTATCCACCACATCTGCCCCCAGGTTTCTGTTTCATGGAACTAACTGCCAGCTGGTCAAACCCAATACATTTAAAGGATTAGCACAGCACCCAGTGCAAACACAGCTGCATCATCAAGGTCCTCTGCAACCTGAAGGTAACCATCTAACCATATCTGGTACATAAAACCATCTGTGTTTTTCTACAGGGCTGTAATAAATGAGGAGACATGAAAGAAAGGTAACCAATGGAGACAGTCACACTGACCACTGACAACGGCTGACAGCTTTTGAATGATTCGATGAAACAGAATCACAGAATTAATAAGAAGTTACAAGAGGAAAAGAAACTGAAGAAATCTTCAAATTACCTGAAGAAAGAAAAGGGGGAAAAAATCATCACTTTTCTTGTAAAAATGACAAGTTACAAAGCCTTTACTATTCTTATCGTCTGTTAGAACTATCCATCACTAGCATCCTGCTTTAAGGAAAGGTTGCTCACTCGATAGATGTTAGCTGGCTTCTGCTAATAATCTTCATTAGCAGCCATGACCACAAGACAGTTATTCATTGATCAAAAGAAGCTAAACTTTTTCCACAAGCTAATGCTGGGGAAGGACATGGTCTGAAAAACAAGCTGTCAACCTAATAATCTATTCACTCCTAGATTCAAGAAGAAAAAAAAAAAAAGTGTTTTCAGTGCTGATAACCCACTATATTAATATGCTAAGAACAGTAGGTAATGCAGGTAATGGAAGTTTTTGTAATAAGCAGTCATGTAAGTTTCTATGACAATTCCTTGCTATAATACAGGATGTAATAAAATAAGATTTATTTTATAGTAAAAGTGTACAGCAATGGATTAAATTATCTTGTGTCAACGGGCAATTATTTTTCTGTATTTGCTGCTATGCAGAGATTTGTCACATGTCTGAAACTGTAAGGGTTTGGAAGAAAAACTACTCAAAATATAACACAAAGTGCACTTCAAATGTTTTATAATCAAACATGTAAGCAGTCATAGCATCAATGACTCTTCAACTTAACTCCAAACAAGCTCTCCAGACACAAGTTGTCTGACTTAAGTTAATTCTTTACTAAAATGAACAAGCAACAGGAAGCAGAAAGTGCACAAACACAATATGGTTTCTTTATGTAATTCCAGTAATGGAAACAAGAGGTCAATTTCAATACTACTACTTTCAAAAGGATTATTAATAGTAAAAGGTATCCTGAAACAGTAGTGATTCTACCTACATCCTTCTTTTCTAGAACTTTCAACCATGTCTTTTCTTCCTGCAGTACACTTGCTACATAGTCAGCCTCGCAATTTCATTATATACAATTTGCTAGAGTTCTTTCAAGACCAAACAGTGTCTTAGATTCAATTCTTAATGTATAAAATGATCTGTTCTCATAGTACTATCTCCTTCAGACAGCTGAAACTCAATGTGAGTAATTATAAATTTTGAAATAAGGTTGGTCCTAAGCGGCATGACTATATGTGTCTGCATGGGCTGCACTTTAAGGTTTCTGAGGCGCTGACTTGCATGTAATGCTAGTACGCTCATATCAACTCATTTATATACTCAGAGAGACAAAGACACTTGATCAAAAGCAGAGGAGGATGAGATAATTTTCATGGAAAGTTATCACTCGCAGGTGTGTGAAAATGATTTTGGATTTGGTTTTTTAAAATATACATGTATTTTTTTATTTTTCCTATCAACATTATTGACTAGACCTTAACAAAATTACACCCACCCCACATAAACTGTGTTGGTATTAGATTGCACAACATTCTATTGTGCATGAAGAATGAAATGAAGCAAGAATATGATGCAAGCACTTGTGAGGTTGCATATGAACTCAGATCAGGGATTTCACGCACATTAAAACCTCTTTGATGCTATTTTAACCCAATGAATACAAGTAAAAGAATTCTTAGCCCAGATCAAACGTCTGATGCTATTATAACCATACAACTACTCTTATTACTTAAGCCACAACAAGAAAAGTGGGCAGAAGTGGGAACAGAGAACTGATTTAAGTTGACCTTGTTGCATACAAGCCTTTGACAACATGTATATTATCTGTACAAATAGTACCAAGCTAGGTCAGGAAGCTTAACATCCAGATATACATTCGGGAGGATCAGTTCTTCACTGGCTTCTTGAACTGGCTAACAAAACAATCACGTTAACACCAGAGCTGCCAAACAGGAACATGCCGCAGAACAGCCTTGGGTTTTCTGGCTGTAAATGTATGAGTCAAGGATTACTGTGATGGACAGGAAAAACCTCCTGAGGTTGAAAAAGCACTTATATCAGCTTCTCCTGATTATTAGTGCTTTCTAGGGCCACTGTATGGAAGTTGCTCCTACACAGAAATTATATGTTCACATAGATGTCATCTTATTTTAAAAATTTTATAACCATGTCTCTGACATAAAAGCATTGTGTATAATATTAATTACACATAAAATACATAGATATTTCTTGAAAGCTTCAAAAATGAAGTATTGTAAATACACCGATTAAAGATTGTACCAAATTTTACAGCAGTAGGTAGGCCCTGAAACACACAGCAGCTTTTACACAGATTATTAAAAAAGGAGAGAATATTTGCCTCTGCTCTATTAAAAAACCTGAGCTCCTAATGTGAAATTTTACATAAATATTTACAGATTTACATATTCAGTTACAAATATAAAATGTTGATTATACTCTATATGATGAATTCAACATTGTGATTACTATTGTGTGAAGTATGGAAATCTGTACTATCCTATCCCTTTAAAAATATTTCACTGAACATCCTGCACTATGCATAAACATTTCATTCTCTATTATTTTATTCTCTATTTAAAAAAAAACAATGTTTTTTGGTAGTTCACATAAATATACACACTATAATAAGCTCTGTGTCAAAAGAACTAATAGCAGTCAACTAAGTTTTTACTAAACACGTTACTCTGGTGCTTTAAATTGTGTGATAAGCTTAATCCAGTAACGTATTTTTCAGTGGAAATTCTTTACTCACTGATCTGACTTGGTATATATTTTGAATATACAAGGAAAATAGAATTAAGGAGGAGTATACTTATAACCACAATTGGTCTGAATGGCTTTAATTAAGTTACTCCAAACAAAGACTAAGTGTCATCATCACAAAGTTGAGTACTGCATCAATAAAAAGGTCAGATTGCTGAGAGACATCTATGTCTAGTGTGTCAGAGTATCCTTAAGAGAATGAAACTATGAAGCTTGAAAAGGTTTAGCTGAAAACTAATTAGATCTTACATAAATATCATTTGGAAGATTAATATTATCGGCATTTGATAATCCTAAACAAGGATCAACAGGGAGAAGTAACCTCTTACAGAGTCAGTTTATTCCAAAACTTGAAAGAATTAGTATAAATTCAGAGATTAAAATTAATTCTAGCATTTATCATTTTTGAAATAATTGGGGAAAAAAAACAACATGGGAAAAAAAAAACAACCTGGGTCGAGTCAACCCCCATTACCAATATAAACTAGAGAATGAAAGGATTGAGAGTAGCCCTGCTGCAAAAAACGTGGGGGTAGTGGTGGATAGAAAGCTGGACATGAGGCAGCCGTGTACCCTCGCAGCCCAGAAAACCAACTGTATCCTGGGCTGCATCAAAAGAAGCATGACCAGTAGGTAAAGGGAGGTGATCCTGCCTCTCTACACTGCGCTGGTCAGGCTTCACCTGGAGTACTGTGTCCAGATGTGGAGTCCTCAATACAGGAGATGCATGGACCATGGTGGAATGCGTCCAGAGAAAGGCCACAGAAGTGATCCACAGAATGGAACACCTCTGCTATGAAGACAGGCTGAGAGAGCTGGGGTTCTTCAGCCAGGAGAAGGCTGCGAGGTGACTTGATAATGACCTTTCAGTATATAAATGGGAGCTACAGGAAAGAAGGGGACAGATTCTTTAGCAGGGTCTGTGGCAACAGAACAAGGGGAAATGAAATGGCTTCAAGATCAGGGAGGATAGATTTAGGTTAGATATAATGAAAAAAAATCTTTTACAGTGAAGGAGGTGAGGCATTGGAACAGGTTAACTAATGGGGTAGCTTATGCTCCATCCCTGGAAACTTTCAAGGCAAGGCTGGATAAAGCACTGGGCATCCCGATTAGCAGTCTTGTCCCTGTTCACTGCAGAGGAGTTGGACCAGATGGCCTTCAGAAGTCCCTTCTAACTCTAAGTACTCTAAGATTCTATGATTCCTGAATAAGCTAATCTGAGTGCACCAGCAAGGACTGCATTTGGCTACACTCTATTTGTTGTGCCATTTGTTGATTTCTAAACATTTGTGAGGTTGTAGCTACACACAACAGAAGACTAGTGATGAACAAAATCTTTCCAGAATATTTTTATGTCTGCTGGAGTTTTAACTTTTGCAGGAGGTGTGTCCCTACAGTTTTTTGTTTTGTTTTGTTTTGTTTTTAAGCCTAGATCCTAGACTACCCTACAGTGTTGAAAGATTCCTAATTATTTTTCACGGCAATTGGTAACATTAACAAGTCAAATCAGCTTGTTTATATTTGCAACTCTTTCAGGAGGATCAAGCTCACTTGCAACTGAAAGGAAAACTGACACCTCACAAAACTACACTAAATGCAAAAATGCAGAAAGATCAATAATGTGATCATTACTACATTTCTAAACAAAGTTTCTCAGAGAGTAAAATCTGTAGTAGAAAGTACCTGAAGAAGTGATGTCCATTTTTCCCCAGTATATGCCCAGAAAACTAAACTGAGTCTTTTATCCTTCAAACAAAATTTGTGTTTAGCACAATAGAAAGATATCTGTGCAAGAGTGATGAACAGTCAGATTTAATTTTCACCACTTCTCTGGGACAAGTCAGCGCTATGTAGTTCCAAAACAGAGCAGCACGAAAATGACTGTGATGACTCTGAAAGATGCAGTGCAGTTACTGACACTTCCATTTTCTGGTACCAGCTACAAAAAACCAACAACAACAACAACAAAAAACAACAAAACAAAACAAAAAAAACCCCACAAGTGGCAAAATGAAAGCACTTTACTTCTGTTGATATCACTGCACGGTGGTTTTTAAAAAGTGTCTGTGAGTAAGAATAAAAACAAGAAGACAGAAAAAGCAGGCATACACACAAGATCAGCAATCTTTTTCTGTACATTTTCATATGAAAAGAAGTAACAATAACAAAGCTGTGAATATAAGGGATTCTTCCAGTTTTGCGTAAGTTTATCTTAAGTAAGGAAGCAGTAGTTGCAGAATTGAGAAATACTTGTCAAGCTAGATGATTTTCTATCAATAAGCTAAGCAATATAAAACTAATAAAAGATAAACTTTTATACATATATATTTATGTATCTGTCACATAAAGTATAGTTATATATGCTTAGAGAACATATGATCAACTGGCTTATTATTTCTGATTCTAATAATCAAATTATGAGCTATGGAAAATAAATTTTTCATACACATTTTCAAATGTAATTCTTGTCTAAGCTGAAAAATACATGCACACAGTGCAAGATCAGACTGAGATAAAGCTTATGTTAAGTCAACTTCCTTCTGGGAAAAGAAAGTGTGCTTCTTTGGTATCTCTATGCAGATACACTAAAAGAATTGATACACTTTAATATTTCCGCTTCTATGATTGTCAACAGTTTACGGGCTGGTTCAGCCCAGTTCCTTGATGACTGGGGTGGGGGGACCCACAGACCCACGCCCCAGGAAAGGGGAAGGTAGAAAGGGAGAAAAGGAAAAGGGAGATGGACCTAAAAACAAAACAGTGGCAATAATCTGAGGAGGAAAGCTGATTTACTAAATAAGATATCAGAATGCAAAATAACACAATATAATACAATATAATTGGAATTGAAGCTAATAAATCAAGTAAAATGAGAGAGAGTGTCTGAAAACCAAAGGCCTTACACTAATGGTGAAGGCAAGATGGCTGTGGAGCACCCACTGCTGGGCTGATCCAAAAAATTAAAAATGCTTGTGTCTTGTGACATATGAACAGCTTTTATCTTTCCCTCTGAGTGGGAAACAGAAAAAACGCAAAGCAACACAAAGTCCTCTGGGGTATGTAGTTCTTCTCTTCTGAGACAGGTATACCCAGAACTATTGATGATCCACGGAGCTGGACCATTAACTTTTTAACTCCCAGTGCACTACATGATGTTATCATGTGGAATGTCAATAACAAAAATCATAAAAACATGACATTCCACTCCTTATTCTACATCACTACATCATGCTTAATATATATACATCAACAATGATTAACAATTATTAAATACACATACATACATATATATATGGAATCACTGACTGCACTCCCCCAACATAAAATTCCCTTGTGGTACACATTGAACATCCCCATTCTTCTGCATCACCCACCAAGTGGATCCAGGTGCCTGAGCAAAAACAGTTCCACAGAGAGGTTTGCCCCTTTCCAGAAGCAGGAAAAACCCAAACTGTTTTTCCCAACATGTTCTTTACACGTATTACAGGGACCTTATCTCCCTCTGCAGTAGGTAAAGCTGGATTGGGCAGGACTATCGCGATTGATGGATCCTCAAGTGTTGACCAACCAGGTGGCTTCTGCCAAATGCTTCTCCCAATGCTTAAATGTTCTGCCACCCATTGCTTTCAACATGGTTTTTAACAACCCCTTATATCTTTCAGTTTTACCAGAAGCTGGTGCATGATAGGGGATATGATAAATCCACTCAATGCCACGATCTTTGGCGCAAGTATTTACAAGAGAATTTTTGAAATGAGTCCCATTATCTGACTCAATTATTTCTGGAGTGCCATGTCGCCACAGGACTTGTTTCTCAAGCCCTAAGATGGTGTTTTGGGCGGTAGCATGGGGTACTGCATATGTTTCAAACCACTCAGTGGTTGCCTCCACCATGGTAAGCACATAGTGCTTACCATCATGAGTTTGTGGCAAGGAGATATAATCAGCCTGACACTCCTCCCCGTATTTATACTTTTGCCATTGCCCTTTCCCCCAGAGAGGTTTCATCCTCTTGGCTTGTTTAATTGCGGCACATGTGTCACAGTCATGAATAAGCTGTGCAATAGCATCCATAGTTAAGTCTACCCCTTGGTCTCTGGCCCACTTGTATGTCACATCTCTTCCGGATGGCCCGAGGTATCATGGGCCCACTGAGCTAGAAATAACTGACTCTTGATTTGCCAGTCCAAGTCTACTTGAGCCACTCTAATTTTGTCAGCTCGATCTACCTGATGGTTATTTTGTTCTTCTTCAGTAGCCTGACTCCTAGGCATATGAGCATCTACCTGATGCAACTTTACAACCATGCATTAACTCTTTAACTCCCAATGCACTACATGATGTTATGATGTGGAATACCAATAACAAAAAGCATAAAACCATGACAGCAATATAACATCTAATTCATATAATACAAGACAGATTTCTATCAAATCTAGTATATGAATTCCAAGTATTTAACTTGCACTTCTTTAATTGATGAGCTTCAATTTATATCATCATCTTGAATTCATTTTTTGACTGTTCACCATTCTGACATGTAAGATAAGCAATTCATTCAGTGAACGCTGCAGATAGAAAAAAAAAAGGAAATATGTATTGAAGACACTGCAAGGAATGCTAAATTTCACAGGATCATACATTCTTCAAGTTGTCTGATTTACTTCAGATGCAAATAAAACTAGTCGTTTTAAAACACAGGGGTGAAACATAAGCAATGAAAAGACAGGGTCTACCTTACAATATCCTACATAATCTAGACAAGTAGGATGACAAATAAACTAACATGTGAGGTAGGAAGAACAGAAAGAAGAGCCTTGGAGAGTAAAAACACAAATTCAAACCACAGGATCATGACCTATGATCTGTCTAGATTTACTCTGCTTTTGGGAGACATACACTCCATATATGATTCTACAAATACTACACACAAGCCTATAACCATTTTCTATCTTACTAAGAAGGACTGAGCTAATCAACCCTCAGTGACTTTACCAATACACACTCATCAAATTGGTGATTTCATAATGGCAGAAAAATAAAATAAACTGCAAAAATCAATGCAGAGAATTTGTACTGGCAGATAAGACTGCTGTAAGGTAACTCTTACTCTGATAGTCTGCCCATGCAGATTGCCACCTAAGATAGAGGGGCTCACTAAAAAACTGCTTTGCAGTAAAACAGCCTGTATCCCCTGTGGTACTCAGCATACATTGAATACCGTTATAGTCTTCAAAAAAGGCAGTGAGGCTTCTAATATTCCAGCAGAATTAGCATCACCAGTGCCCTGTGGCACAATCTTAAATATTATAGACAGTATATTTACATGAAGACCCATTCTGATAAACTTTCTCCTAACATTATTAAGTAACAAGTAAACATTAAGAAGCATTCCAGATTGTCTTGTAACACGGGCTCTATTACATGACCTATATGCTGTATCATGTCCCTTTGGTTTGATTAAGTACTGAGGATGAGAGAGAAGAAGGGATGAATTTGTAATAACTAGGGGTAGGCTTCTGGGATGAGAACAATGAATAGTTATACTTTTATGAATACTAAGTAAGTGAAATCAGACATGCACCACAGGCAGTAGCTCTTCAAATCATAGCTAGAAATTCATCAGGGACACAAAGCAAGTGCTTAGGTAACACATTTGAAGTGGAAAATGTCTAACCTGTCTAATGTTGCACAGATGTATCAAGGATGCAGAGTAATAAAATTTTTACTTAAAGGCAACACATATGTTGCAACTTCCTTACCCTGTGAAATGAGACAACTGGAGAGTTTTAAATCACTATCAGAAATGAAAGCTCTGGAAGATTTCAGAGCAGTAGCAAATTGACAAAATGAAAAATGCAGTGAAATAGAACCATTTTTTTTTAATTATTTTTTATTTCTTGTGTAAGTCCATCTAGTTGAGAGCTTTCTGATTTACTGTAGAACCTTCTGAAACATACACTGCCAGGCTGCATCCACGAGGGAGAAATTAGGAATGAACTGAATCTGTGTATGCAGAAAATGCATGACCTATTCTTATCATAACCTACCTTTTGTCTTGGGATTTCCTGTGTCAAGAGGCATACGTGAACTAAAGCCTTTAAGGAAAGATGTTTCAAAAAAAGATGTTTGTCCACAAACAAAGACTTCAAAGCCTGAGCACTTCTGTGGTAACTGAAATGGTGAACCTATCAAGTATGAAGGCATACAGTTGTCAAGTATTCAATGCTACTTCTCCCATACTAGTTCCATAAAAAATATTCTGGATCTTCACACGGCAAAAGTCAGTGTTCCCTCATATGAGATAAATAATACTGGGGAAAATAAAGAAATAAACATTTATTGGCTAGCCTTGCTTGCTCCTGACAAGCTGAAAAGAGTAGAAGGGTTAACAAAGAATTTTGGCTTGCGGGGTAATGACTACATACCCTGTAGGACTGACTGGTAAGATCATAGACACTAGCCTGGTATACTCGAGAAATATATATAGAGATATGATCCTCCTAGAATGCATGCCTTTCCTGCTTAGAAAGAATGGGTCTAGAGCCATCTTCAATGCTAGTGTTGTGTACATCAGGAAAAAGGAGAGAAGAAAACAGAAGGAAAACACATTCGTTCCAGTTTCCGGATCACTATTTTGCATGTTACTGAGACCTTTAAAAATAAAGAAATTTGCAAGGTTCTGACAGTTTGCATAAAACATCAAGCTAGAATTCACAGTATCATACATCACTGAAGAAGGAGCTGCATGTTTAGCTTGTCCAATATATTATTCAGCAATGATTTTGCAAGAATGGTCCATAAGATATTTTGAGTCTGGACCTAGAAAAACAATGACGCAGGCTACAGAGATACCACCAACACTTTCAGTAGTGGTTAGTCTTTGGTTTCAGTTTCTAAATGATTTCACCAAATTTCTGTCTGAAAAACTCAAAGTAGCTCTACAAAAAAAGATCTTCAATGTTACCTCAGTGGCAGGGAGAAAGGCAGTTGATAGAGCAACACACTGAGAGCACCATTATCACAAGTACAAGAACATACACAGCTATTTTAGAAAGCTTGTATTTCTAAACTCCACAGAAAATCGTAAGGAAAAAAATGCATTTGTACAGGGTCACTCAGATAGGGTGACTTCTCAAAGGACTGGTCTTCACTATTTTGAGAGGATAGATACTCCCATAAATTTTATTCTCTCCCCTGAAAGAAGACAAATTTCTACAATTTTCTGTGAGCAGTTAAGACTTTGAAAGTGTCAAAATAGTGATAAAATCTCTCCCTCCATTTATGAGAAAATAGATAAGACTCCACTTGATTAAAAAAAAAAAAAAAAAAGACATACAAAAGTAAGCTATCCAAAAGGATGACATGATGACATGGAGATATCAATCTGAAATGCTACCAGCCTTCTAAAATACTCATAGTATTTTTCTTCAAATAGCAAGACCTTGCATGCATTGTAATGACAATAAACCAGTGCTGCATCATCTAGAAGTAATAAATGTGAGGACTTCCTTCTGGCTCTGAGATCAGATTGACATTTAAGATTTTTATCGCCTTCTAGCAGAAGTTGGATTACTAATCTATGCTTTTGTTCTAAAAAGAGTGATTCGAGTAAGGAAGGATTCTAGCTAGAATTTGGTAGGTTTTTTGTTTTGTTTTGTTTTGTTTTTTGGTTAAAGGATTTCCATGTGACAGGCTTTTTTGTTTGGTTGTTATTTTTTAGATATTGAGTAGCTGTGGGGGTGAGAGGGAAGAAGACAATCCTGTCAGGAGAGGGGTGTTGCTCCTTTCTCTTTTCTCTCTAGAATTGTATCTTAAATTGTAAATGTAGATAAGTTTTCTGGTGGACAGTATAGGATATTCTCGAGGATTCTGCTTTGCACGTTTTAGCAAAATCCTCCCATAAGAATGACAGAAAGTGGCTTTCTCTGTTGTTCTTCATTCTTTTAATTTCATCCTTGATTAATTTTTTTCATTCTTCATTACAGCATAGGTCAAGAAACAGACAATCCAGTGTGTACCCTTTTCACTAAGATTGCACACTTTTTTATTCACCCAAGATCAAAATTTAATCTTTCCTGATTCTCCTTAATATGTAAAGCAACATTCGGGGTAAAAATCCCTGTCTGGCAAGACTCCGGGTTTATTCCCTGAAGTAGTGTTTGTTTGTTTTCAACTTGTGTGTTTTATTTATATATGAAGTACTGATTTTGCATGGGGTTTCCAGGACACTTCTGTTTTATTTATTGGAGGTCCTCCGTCACATTCAGAGGGTACTCAACCAGACTCTAAACCATTAAATCCAAAACCCGCCACCGGATTTCTTTCCCCAGAAAATACTGCTGATATTGCAGGCATGACACAGTTATAGTTCACTTTGAAAGTACACAAAGCTGGTGAAGGCTGATGAGGAACAGTGAGCAATTACCATTACTACATCCTTTTACGCTGTCTCAGCGCTGTCGTGGCAGTGCCTCACTGACAGAGTGGCTTCAGGAGGAGAGCTGAGCAATGGTCTCAGTTCAAATTCTACTCACATAAAGGAAAACTGCCTCTTTTAAGTGGAAAAGGTTTTTCCAACAGAGAGATCTGCCAGCATTTCTTGGCTATCTTCCTTAAAAAAAAAGAAAATCTTGCTCCAGTCTGAACTCTTTTTAACATGACTGGATATTTCTCTGGGCAAAAAAGAGACCATCCATATGTTCAAATATAAGAAAAAATAAAATTCAGTTTGTCTCGCCTTCTGTGACTGTGTTCTGAGTATGTTGTATACAGAGTATATGCCTGTATTTGAATACGCTGAGGAAACAAAAAAGATCTAACACAGGAAAGCATTTCAACAGAAGTCTGACTTGGAAAAAAACACAAAGGTATTTAGATAGACTAAATGAGAGTGCGATAAAGAACCACCTCACACTATGGCATGAGTTCCATGCATTTAGCCATCTTTCTTATTTTTATGTTTTACAAAGACATATTTTTCTGCAAAGTCAACACAAGAAAAATCGTTCCCAAATCAGTAAGAAATATTCTTACAATCTAAGCCCCACCAAACCAAAACTTCAAGCAAAAAGGATATCGTGTCTTAGAAAATATTTTTCATTTTCAGAGAATCATTTGAGTTGGAAGGGACCTTTACAGATTAACTAGTCCAGCTCCCCTGCAATGAACAGGGACACCTATAATTGAATCAGGTTTCTCAGAGCGCCTCCAGCCTGACTGTAAACGTCTCCATGGAAGGGGCTTCCACCACCTCTCTGGACAACCTGTTTCAGTGCCTCATTGCCCTCATTGTAAAAAAAAACAACAACAAAACAAATAAAAAAAGCTTTATATCCAACCTAAATCTCCCCTGTTAGTTTGAAACCATTTCCCCTTGTCCTGTCACAACAGACTGCTAAAGTATCTGTCCTTCTCCTGCTCCATCCCTTAGATCATTTCTGTGACACTCCTCTGGACTTGCTCCAACAGGTCCATGTCTCTCCTGTACTGAAGACTCCACATATGAACACAGTACTCTAGGTGAGGTCTCACCAGAGCAGAGCAGAGCAGCAGGATCATCTCCCCTGACCTGCTGGTCATACATCTTGTGAAGCAGCTCATGATATGGGTGGCTTTCTGGGCTGCAAGGGTACATGGCTGACTCATGTCCATCCACCAGTACCCACAAGTCCTTTTTGTCAGGGCTGTGCTCCATCCTTACATCTCCAACCCTGTACTGGTAATGGGGTTTGCCATGATCCAGGTGCAAACCTTGTCACTGTCTTTGTCCTCATAAGGTTCACCTGAGCCCATTGCTCAACCTTGTCTAAGTCTCTCTTCTGATATCCCATCCCTCAGGCATGTTAGCTGTACCAGACAGCTTGGTGCCATCTACAAACTCACTGAAGGTGAACTCGATCCCACTGTCAACATCACTGATGAAGATACTGAAAACCATTGGTCCCAGTACAGACTGCTCGTGGGGGGAACACCACTCATCACTGATCTCTATCCACTGAGGCACTGACCATCACTTTCTGGGTATGATCTCATAGCCAGTTCTTCATCCACTGAATACTCTACTTGACAAATCTCTATCTTTCCAATTTGGAGAGAAGGACAAATTACAGGGGACCACATCAAAGGCCTTAGTGAAGCCCAAATGGATGCCATCAGTGGCTCTTCACTTGTCCATTTATGCAGTTTTGCCATCATAAAAGGCCACTAGGTTGGTCAGGCAAAACGTGCCCTTGGTGAAGCATGTGTGGTTATCCCATATCACCTCCCTTTCTTTCATGTGTCTTAGCATAGCTTTCAGAAGGATTTCTATGGTCCAAGCACCATCATCTTCTTCAGCAGGTGATGCTGACATGTCTGTAGTTCTCTGGCACATCCTTCCTACCCTTCTTAAAAAAGAGTGTGACACTGCCTTTTTTCCAGTCACCAGGGACTTTACCTGACTGCTATAACTTTTCAAATATCAATGAGAGCGGCTTGGTGACTACATCAGCCAATTTCCTCAGGGCTCTGGTAAGCATCTTATTGGGACCCATAAACTTACAGATGTTTGAGCTCCTCAGGTGGCTGTGATTCTGATTTTTATTTACAGCAAGAAGGACACTCCTTCCCTAGTTCCCACCTTCTGTACCACCTACTTGAGGGCCGTGTGAAGAGCGGTAACTAGTGAAGACAGAGGCAAAAAAGTTGAATACCTCAGCCTTCTCCTTGTCCATTGTTACTAGCCTGCCTGTATTGCCCACTAGGGAGAGTATGCCCTTCTGGACTTTCCTTTTCTTGTTGATGTACCTGTTGAAGCCCTTCTTTATTCTTTGCACACCCCTTACCAAGTCCAGTTCCAGTTGGGTCTTGGCCTTCCTTACCCCATCACTACAGTTTTCATTTTTCCTTTTTAAAATATTAACTCTCCTCTAAACCATTAGAATTGTTTCAGTACTGCTGTACATTACTTCAGGATTCAGTTGACACTGAAGTGAAGGATCCCTGTACAATTTTTCCAGTTAGAAATCCTAGACCCATGTTCCTCAGCCCCCCATTTCTACCCTCTGTCATTTCTATGTTAGTAGAATTCCATAAGTACAACAGCATAAAACACAACTCTTGCAATGTGATAATGCCAGATCTCATATCAGTTTGATGATTCTGGAGCAACTTGCCAATCTTGGCTGGACTGTTCTATCATCTACATATCAGAATTACCCTGAGGTAAGAAAATGTCTTCATTAGCTTGCTGTACGAATGCACACGTCTTCATAATGCATGGATGACTCTGATTTTAGCCAAGGTAGGTGCCACAGATAATTACTGAATAACACAGGCCAAAGCAGATTCTCTCTTATGTGGTAAGCAAGCCAGTTTCTTTGCATCTGAAGTAGCATCTCATAATCCTTTCCACAATATTTGCTAGGGAGTGATGCATGTTCTTAGTCTGACCATCCTAGAAGACATCGTAAGATGTAACTCTGAAGATCTGAAACATCTTAAGACAAGTATGTATCAAGAGACTATACTGGTGTGATATGAAGTCCATGTTCATTTTCTTGGAAGACAGGGCTACAGTCTCAAGTGAAAATCACAGATTACGTAGACAATGAATTTCACCACTATGTTTGTTCTGTTTAATTTCCACAATAGCTCACAAGAGCTTAGAAAATGACTTTGTATTAAGACTCTGAATGTGTTAATGTCTTCTAAATTTCCAAAACAGGAATAAAGAAATTTCATAGTTTCTAACGAAAATAAACAAAATAGAAATCACTTCACCTCTATTGACTTGAGAAACCACGTGTCTGGAATACTGTACTTCCAACACCAGTTACCTAACACTTTTTCTTTTTACTTGATGACTGTTCACCCAAACAAGCGATTTTATGAACAGTAGTAGCGATTCACAAAATAAAACACGTACTTGATGGATAGTAGAAAACAAGCTTCTTTTCACCATTTACAAAATACACAGCGTTATCATTATTTGTCATAATATGACAATCTACTCATAAAGCAGAAGGATATCAGAAATCCACGTATAAATTACCATAAATTTGAAAATGTTTTACATAAAAAGAAAATATTTCTTAGGTCTTAAACTGCACTGTATTAAAAACAAACAAACAAACAAACAAATATATAAGCTGATGATAACCTCAGAAAGTATTTTTCTTTGTATCTTGGTCTGGTGCCAACAGGAACCTTTTTACTAAAAATTGGCATCCAGGTGCAGAAGTTAAATCTCTTGATAATATTATACAGAGACCACAACATATTTTCATATAAGCATTTGACTACTCATATGGCACACCATTATGTGTAAGAGGTCGGGGAAGCACTTATTGCGCGTTCATCTTTGTTGTTGTCTGTTCATATTACAGATACCTTGTAATTTTAGAGTTATATCCTTTTGTGTTGGTTTTGTTTGTTTGTTTGTTTGTTTATTTGTTTTGTTTTGGTTTTTTTGGGGGGGTAGGCTTGAACTATTTATTCTAAATTTTTAAAGTACCAGCTCCACAGCTTCACACAGTAGAGTTATGTGTTCAAGTTCATAGTACTGACTTGAGTTCACAATAATCAGAACTCAGTGCTTATGCAGATACGTTGTCTGGAATGGTCTTCTTTACCATCACGACACATGCAGGAAACATCCAAATGGTTTCCTCTCAAAATTCAAACCATTCTAACCTGACTTTATAATTCAAAGTTGACTGAAGTTTGAAGTTTAAATTTAGGTACTGATATATATATATATATATATTTAGTTTTAATGAAATGAACCATGAAAAATTCCATCATTTTCTCAAGATGCACAGTTCTCCAAAAGAAGGCTGCCGCTAACAGTATTCTCAAAGGATAGATTCATAGATTCATAGATTCATAGATACATTAGGTTGGAAAGGACCTACAAGATCATCTAGTCCAACCATCCTCACACCACCATCCCTACCAACCAAGCTACTAAATCAAATCCCTCAGCACCTCATCTAAACGCTTCTTGAACAGCGCTAGGGACGGTGCCTCAACCACCTCCCTAGGCAGGCCATTCCAGTGCTGGACCACTCTCTCAGAGAAAAAATTTTTCCTCAAGTCTAATCTAAATCTTCCCCGGCACAACTTGTGGCCATTCCCTCTTGTCCTGTCATTAGTTACCTGGGAGAAGAGGCTGACCCCCTCCTCACCACAGCCTCCCTTCAGGAAGTGGTAGAGTGCGATGAGGTCTCCTCTGAGCCTCCTTTTCTCCAAAATAAACAATCCCAGCTCCCTCAGCCGCTCCTTGTAAGACTTGTGCTCCTGACCCCTCACCAGTTTTGTTGCCCTTCTCTGAACACGCTCCAGGGCCTCGATGTCTTTCTTGTAGTGAGGGGCCCAAAACTGAACACAGTACTCGAGGTGCGGCCGCACCAGAGCTGAGTACAGGGGGATGATCACCTCCCTGCTCCTGCTGGCCACACTATTCCTAATACAGGCCACGATGCCATTGGCCTTCTTGGCCACCTGGGCACACTGCCGGCTCATATTGAGCCGAGCATCAACCAACACCCCCAGGTCCTTTTCCTCTATACACTCCTCAAGCCATTCTGCCCCAAGCCTATAGCATTGCATGGGGTTATTGTGGCCAAAGTGCAGGACCCGGCACTTGGCCTTATTGAACCTCATCCCATTGACCTCAGCCCAACTGTCTAGCCTATCCAGATCCCGCTGAAGGGCCTCCCTACCCTCAGGCAGATCGACACATCCTCCCAACTTGGTGTCATCCGCAAACTTACTGAGGGTACACTCAATCCCCTCATCCAGGTCATCAATAAAGATATTAAACAAGACGGGCCCCAATACCGACCCTTGGGGGACACCACTCGTGACAGAATGCCAGCTGGACTTGACTCCATTAACCACTACCCACTGGGCATGGCCCTCTAGCCAATTCTCAACCCAGAGAAGAGTGAACCTGTCCACACCATGGGCTGCCAGCTTCTGCAGGAGAATACTGTGGGAGACCGTGTCAAAGGCTTTGCTGAAGTCCAGGTAGACTACATCAACAGCCTTTCCCTCATGGATGCAGGGGCGACAGCTCTATCACAGAGGGCCTTTAGTGGGTAAAAATAAAACACTACCAACAATTTTCAAACTATTACATATGTTCCACTAGAACAGAATAATTAATTACCACAGCTATTTGGGAAGAAAAGTTTGTTTTCTGATCTATCTTGAGTAACTGATCACCAAAGTGCTTCCATTTCTTTCTAGGGAATGTCAGCAGCAAACAGGGATTAATATGTCAAAGTGCATAGTGCTCATTAGCAGGCTTAAGATTTAAATAAACAAATCCCTGTACTTAAAGATTAAAAACCACTCAGGATTCTGCATACATGCAAATGATACTACCTACTAGAAGCAAATACTTTTAGCTCATCTGCACAGGAATTATTTAGTCTTTTACCAGTTTTGTAGACATTAATGCGTTTTCATTATTCCGTAGGCTGTTGTACTAACTCCCTTGCTAAATGAATGCTGATTTTGTGTTGGAGAAATCATTTTTTTCTGGCAGAAACAAAGCCTTACTCTAGAGGGAGTTCACCTCTCTTACTAAATTAGAAATAGCTGTGACATATCCAAACCAACTGAGAGCCTGCATTATCTAATTTAAGTGGCACTAGAGTTAAGTTTTAACATTTTAACTGGAGAGTTTCTATGGTAGCTGGATTTTCTGAGACAAATGAACAGCCTCTGAAGTGGTTTTGCAATGCCTCCTCCATTCTTGAGTTGACTGATCATCTCCTAGACTGAAGAACTTTTTTTTTAAACCAGATTTGCCTTAGATTGTCAGCAAGGCTTCTTGGAATACACATGGAGCTCTCATGGTGGAACATCTGGTACATGACTTATCCTGTCTGATAAAAGAAAGCAGATGCAATACTACAGCTTTTTCACTTTGCAGTTAGCTTCAGACATTAGTTTCATTCTCCACTCTACTGTCAAACATGTAATATATAGCATTATGACAGCTGGATGGCTTTGGCTACAGCATGTTCAGCATCCTCTTTTCATCTCATCTTGCAGTAAGAAGTCCAGAATGCGTCTCATCATTTTCCCTTCCTTGGCCCCATAAAGAAACTAACTGCACGCACTGGACATTGTAACTGAATTGAAGCTGGAAAAGTGCATGAGCATGAGGCAAGGTAATGCATTCACTGTTTGCAGTACAGACGGGTGGGCAAACACTGAAACAGTTTGTCCAGAGAGACTGGAATCTTCACTATTGCAGATTTTCAGACCTTACACTGACAAACCCTGAAGTAACCTCATCTAATTTTAAGATTACCATCCTTTTAAGATGTCAAATTAGAGATTAATTCCAACCTCAATTATTCTAGAACTGCTCAGAAAATAACACCTCCTATTTTATCACGTTGGCACAGGATATCGGAAGGCAGATGGTGGTGGTATGGCAGTAGAAGTTGAACCTTTCCACCAGTACTGCATTCAGCAATATCAGCCACATTTCAGATGGCCATGAACAGCTTTCACACCATGAAATGAAGAGCACCTCAACCAGTTTATTCTCACAAAATCACAAATTATGACCGGGGAACTGGGTACTAACAGTTTATTGGCTTCAGTGCATTGGAAAGACTGAAATAGCTTTATGTTGTAATGGTGGCAATACTGGAACACTGCAAAGTTGTGTCTTGCAAATGCTCACAGGAACAGAAGGAATATAGTATATAAGTTTGTCAGAACTAACATGAGGCTGAAGGTGACAGTTCACTGGATTCACATAATTACTGGTGACTAGCTGTGACGTCACTACCATAAGCCAGAGTTGAAACGAGTCCATGGAATAGTGATATGTGAATTCCCCATGGAAGACTAAGTTCAAAACAAAGCCCTCAGCAGGCAAAGTGATGTGCACTGTCATGTGGGATAGGAAAGGAGTGATCCTTCTGGATTTCCTGGAATGAAGACAAACCATCAGTTTTGACCACTAAGTTGAAGGCTCAAACTTCCAGACTGAGGCCAGAGAAGACAGACATCTTTCTCTTACAACAAAGTAACACCAGGCCCCACACCAATTTAGGACTGTGGAATACACTGCCAATCTTGTCTGGACTGTGCTACCATAGCCGTCCTGTAATCTGGATTTGGAGCCTTCTGACTAGCATTTGTTCAGGCTGATAAATGATGGACCACGTGGGAAACATTTTCCTAGCAATGATGCTGTTATGACAGCTATGAAACAATGGGTCACTATTGGTGCAAATTTTTACAAGCATGGCATTGCAGGTTCTTGTTAATTCCTGGCAAAAAATGCAAAGCTAATGCTGATGGCTGTGTTGAAAAATACTGTTTTGTAGCTGAGAATTTGTTCTATCGAATAGTGTTATTGTGCTGTTTTCTTGGAAATAAACAGACACTACTTTTGGGACAACCAAAGTATTCTACATTCTCGCAGCAGAGTGATTTTTGTGTCTTTTCCTGATACATTTTTTTTTAACATTACTAAAACCCTATGGATAAGACTGTAAGCTGTACTTATACAGACTTCACATTATCAGCATATCCAAGGCAGCTTATGAGAGTAAAATATATTACTTTCTTACTCTTGCTCTATATTCCTCAAAATTTCAACCCTCTACATTGACTCTACACTTTGGATTTTGGTTCTCCTTTTTTTTTTTTTTTTTTTTTTTTTTTTTTCCGGTGGGGATGGGGGTAAAGGGGGTAAAGGGAGTGTCTCTAATACCCTTACTTAATCCCAGAATACAGTTTCTTATTAAGCAGGTACGTACGTTTACAAACTATCAATACAGAATGATTTTGGATTTTGCTATACAACAGAATGTTTGAATAGGTCCCACTGAGCAAACGATCCAGGTGATTCTTTTCACCATCTACAAATTAATGGAACTTCACAGTACCAAACACAGAATCATAGAATGGTTTGGGTTGGAAGGGAGCTTTAAGACTATCTAGTTTCAACTCCCCTGCTGTAGGCAGGGACACCTCCCACTAGACCAGGCTCTCAAAGCTCCATCCAGTCTGACCTTGAATGCTTCCAAAGCAGGAGCATTCATAACCTCACTGGGCAACTTGTTCCAGAGCCTCAAAACTCTCATGGTAAAGAATTTTTTCTTAGTATCTGGTCTAAACCTGCCCTCTTACAGTTTAAAACCATTTTCCCTTGTCCTGTCACTACATTCCCTTATAAAAAGTTCCTCCCCCTCTTTCATGTAAGAAAAGAATCTTCACTTTGATCAAGCTTCCTCCAGTAACAATGCTGACATTCTCCCACATCCACTTTTAGAAAGGTACTTAATTTACCTGATATATGTGCTTTTTGTTGAAAGATGCTTGAAGAACGTTTTACACCAAGGCATAATTGCATTATACATAGTGGGTATTAATGCCCAGCAACTGTGCTCTAAGACAAATTCTTTTTTTTTTTTTTTTTCAGATAAAATTTTATATTCATTAAACCACTTTGGCCCTAATTCTGTTAATATTCTTTCACATTTACTGAATCCATCACTCCCCCATCCCTGAATTGCTATTAGCTTAAATAGTTTTTCAAGTTATCTTTCCTGACTTCTTCCCTGCCCCTTCCCACCCTCCCCAAAAGCAAGCAGTCTTCTAGATATAGGTGAGGTGACAGCTCAGGTATAAAGTATTTTTATCCAATTCTTTCAGAATTCCCAAGCGCAGATTACAAAGACTTGGTAGCCTTTGTTCAGAAAAGCCTATCACAGACTCTTCAGTATCACCCTCATAATGTCTAGATTAAGTACCTTAACTGCCTGCAAGCTACCGCAATGTATCATCTCCCTTCTACCTAAAAAAAAAAAAAAAAAACCAAGAAAAATATTTACTGCAATATTGTGCCTTTTCCATCTCACTAGAAACTGTGCTACCATTGTTAGCTACATGACACCTACTTTGCCTTATTAATCACATTTTCCTCTCAGATAATCAGTTTTCCACATTTTTTCATGGCCTACTCAATGCCATTTTTCTCCACTGCTCTCACTCTTATGCTTTAGAAGGTGTGGGAACAACAGAAGGTCCTTGAATTGTATCTTCCACATTGCAGACAGATTTTAACAGAATTTGCCCTTCATGGACAACCTCAATAATGGTTAACTATAATCTGGGAACCTGGGAAAATCCGCCACTTCTTTTCTCTCTCTCACTAGAAGAATGAGTATTAAAGGTTTAAAATGAAATGAGATACAAGGAAAAAAATCATTTGGCTCAAGTTGTTGGCAAGCCATGTTTATTTCACGTTGTCATAACAAAACAGAAGTATACCTTTTTCTATTACCATTGAATTCTTCCCAATATCAGCCAGCTGTAGCTCTTTTCTAGCATACACAACTCTCTTGGCCTTAATTCACAGCCAATTTCGGAACAGTTCTAGCAGTTTTGGTCACTGTCAGTGCCTCATTTCAAGTTCAGACAATCTTCCTGCCTACTTAGCCCCTCTACTTTTCAATCTATTTAAATAACCACATTTTTCCATCTGGACCACCCTACTGCCTACTATCACTTTCGTATCATCTTGAACTGCCATCTACCTTTAAGCAATCAACTATTTCCATGTTTCCTTTGTCCTTTTCATGCATATCCAATGCATCTTCTTCAGCTCACACTTTCCAAATTGAGTTAGCTTCTTTTACCTCCTCCCTTTTCCTGTCTCCCACCCTGTCAACAGTAACAATGCAAATGCATTTATGGAGAACTAGCACATCTGTCCAATGCAGTATTTTTATGCACTGCATGCCTAACTATAGCACAGTACATTAAGAAATTAGGATTACTGCCATTGTGTTAAAATTTGCTGCTTTAACACAAGCTTATTGTCTTCTTAGATACCATCTGGAGGGGGCATATCAGATAAATAACTTATTTTGACCTGTTTGCTATTTACAAATACATCTTTTTAAAATTCACATAAGAACACTAATGTGCGTTTATACTAACAGATAAATGTCAGTTCAGTACAGTTCAGTATCCTGTATTTTGATCAGCTTTACCACATCAAAAAGACGATAATTTAAACCATGATGAGTGTTTAAGACCATGTAAGACCATGAAGCCAAAAATCCCTCCCCCCCCCACCAAAAAAAAAAAAAGAAACAAAAACCACAAAGAAACACACATCACTGATATGTCCATAGAATCACTTAAGTAGGAAAAGACCACTAAGATCGAGTTCCTTCAATTTAATCTTAATTCTGCGGTTTAGAGGTAGCCTGTTTAGAGGTAGCCTCACAGTAGGGCTATGGCTCTGTGCATCAAGTGGTGTCACGACAGAGACAGAACAGTTCTGAGACTGTAGGGGTTGGAACCAAGCAAAAAAAAGCAATGTCAACAGCAAAAAAGTACCTCTTAGTATTTTTATTATTTTTAAAAGTCTTAAGTTTACAGTAATTCCTAGTCAACATTCCCTCTAGTGACAGTGACCCCAAATTAATTATAGTAAGAACAACTGATTTCCAGGCTTCGCAGAAAATTCCTGATTTAAGTGTAATAAAACTGGCATTTTGCCAATGTGGGGGATGGGCACCTAAGTGGAAAAATAGCTTCAAAGGCCTCTGAAACGTTAACTCAGAAAATCAGTAGCTTGTCTTACCTGTGGAGAACTTGACACGTGCATGCAAAATGAACTTCCTCCTCTGAATAAGCCACTGACACAGCTCATTTGCATAAGAAACAAGAGCTACAAGTAGACTTCCAGGTCAGCCATCTTGACTCTAAGATCTTATTTTGATAATATAGCAGCAGCATGAGTATTATTTTCCATCCAGTCTGAGCTATGCTATTGTACCTCTCTGCTAGTAGCTTACATCTGCTTGTTAAAGCATGCCGGAACTGCCACTTATCCACACAAGTGAATCAATGTGTCACTGCAGCTCAGTGAACATGCCACAGCCTCCAAGTGAATGTTGCAACTGCAAGTGTCCACAGCCGGAACTCTTTGTGCTGCCTTCTGTGCTGTCAACTATTAGCACTGCAGCAACTATGTGCAGTGAGGTACCTCCCACATACCACACAGTAGTACCAACAAACACACATTTACTATAGCTCAGCAGAAGACAGCATACTTAAAATAAAGAAGCAAGTAGGAAAAAAAAGATCTGTGTTTTCACACACTAGCAATCTAACTATACCTAGGTTCCCTTGTATTCTTTTTTGAAATCATCAGCGTGGCTCTTTCAGCCCAGACACCAGAATGCTGTGCAATCCATGCAAAGGGAAGTCCATGACACATGTTACTTGCTGCCCTGGCTGAGCCAGACTGCAGTTACAGCTAGCTGGCGCCAGTAAAAATTTACATAAAGGGGGCCTCATTTCAAGACAAAATTGCAGCAGAATATTGCCAAGCAAAATTCCCCTCCCCCACCCCCGAGACAACAGGTTCTAGAATATATAGCTACCTATCTACTTACTAATAATTCAGATCCATGTCAAAAGTCAAGCGTGGCTCCTACTGTTTATATAAATTAAAACTGACTATGGTCTCCACAAAAGAAATGCCACCTTGAAGCAGGAATGCCAAACACTGTATTGTTCAGAATAATTTTGGTAAGAATTCTGTAGTAATTTAAGTAACACTGAATAAAAGTGTATGCTCAACGCTCATACCATCAGCTGTTATATAACTGATATTTTCAGCCTACCAATAACAAATCAGCTCCAAAGTAGAGCAGCTCTGTTATTAACCTACTGGTGACAGGTAACATGTTTGGCCATTTTGTTTAACTTGTTTAATTTCCTTTTTTCTGCCTCCCCTCTCCTGTCCTCATCATGTAGACAAAGCTGTGGGCTTTGTTTTTTTCAAGTACCTAAAAGGATATAGAGGCAGGTAAAGAGATTTTAGCCTTACTCTGACTTCAAACAGTTAATTTTTTAAGACTTGCCTTTTTTTCTTCCAGTTGTCATCTGACAACCTATATGACAGCCAAAGCCCTATTATATTAAAGGTATTATATATTATAAATGATATTTTACAAATGCCTACTCTAATAGTCACTGTATTTTGGTGGGGAAAAAATAAGCCAGGCTTTGCTTACTGTTTAACTATTCATCATTTATGTAAACACATTAAAGAGCACCGTTCCCCAACCTCCCTCATTTGTAGCCTTATGAGAATCTCTCAGGGTATGACATAACTCAAGGTAAGTAAATATGCTATTTATTATGCTACATCTAAGCATGAATTTGTGAACCCTGAAAAAAAAGTTAAACTCACAGTAATGTTGTGCTACAAATCTAGCAGCACTGTTTTAAGTATGGCGATACACCACTTAGCAGCACACAGAGGGAAATGATGGAGGCAGAAGTGCTTGCCAATTCCAGTCAGGCAAAAGCACAGCCACCTCAGGATTACAGAAGCCTGCTTTGCAGTCCTGACCTCTTCTTGTTCTCTACACTATTTCTCTCTAAAATGTTAACTAGCTAGACTACTTTTAATGTCTCCTTTCCACTGTGGAAGTGCAATTTGCTGTAGGGCTGGTTCTAGGTTATTTAAGCACAAAACAGTTTGCTTGATCACACTGTCACAAAGATACAGATTTTGTATCTGAAAGTATTTAGTAATGCAAATTATCCTTCATTAGTTGTAACAATTCAAGCTCAGAAGTTGTATGGAAAAGCAGAACAGACGTGCAAGGCAAATAACTGTAATTTTTCCAGAATGACTGTCACAGTAGAATGACAATCGTTAACCATTTAATCGATCTGCCTGCACTCCATTATTTCACATGCATCTTGATTTATGTTACCTTCACAGATAGATGTATGTGTGTTAGCACATTTCAGCAGTGCACAGAACACATCTTTCAGTGATGCTTTTGTCGTCTGCAGAATGAGTCATCAGATGAACACGCTCAGAAATGGAAAATTAAGGCCACCAATTCTGCTTTTAAAAAAGCACAAACACCCACCCCCCCCCCTCCCCATTTGCATTCCTTGCAAACAGCTGTTCCCCCATTTCCCACCCCAGCCCTACAATCTTATACAAAATACCAGCATAGCAGCACAGTTCTCAACTCAGAAAGCAATACCAGTTAAAACAAGATCTGTAACTCATTTTATTTCCCGGCTCAGGGAAATCCAGGCCAGAGCTTACAGCCAGCCCTGAGGATGAGCTCTCCAGCTGCTGTCTGGGGGAGGCACCACCCTGTTTCCAGAACATTCTCTGCAAAGTCAGCCACACTCCCTTGGTTTTACCCTCCTTTGCATTCCTTGTTGCATGTCACAGCATGTACGCAGCTAGTTAAGACAGAGCCAGTTTTCAAATGCAGAATTCTTTCATGTAGAGGAGCAGTTGTTCATTTAGTACTCAGGAACACAGAAATTAAATTATAAAGAACAAGAGAATTAATGAGAGGTCTTGCTAAGCCCCAGATCAGCTGCAGGCAACATCTGTGCACTGCAGCCTAAGTAGACTTACCCATCCTGAAAACTAGCAGTGACCATTTTAAATGCTTCTAAAAGGTGGGTTTTTTTGTTATTGTTTATTTTTATTTGGGAGAGAAACCCTGGAAAACAAATAAACAAGCCACCAGTATATTCCCTTCCAACCTTCAGGGAGGGGCATTACCAAAAAACAAAAAGTCTGAAATGGCTGCTTTTATTTCCCACATGCAGTACTACAGTCAGTTAAAAAAAGACAATCACACAAACAATACAAACAAATAAACAAACCACCCTACACAAAACAAAGCAACCACTGGAGAGCTTTTATCATCTCTTGTTCTCAAAGATAGTTACCTGGACTTTTCCTTCAAACACACATGCAATTTTCTAGTTTGTGATTAGAACTGACCTCAAAAAACAGATGTTACAGTCAAAAGTAATGAGGCCACTTGTGTTCAGAATAATTACTATTAGCTGCATGATTTCAAGTGGTACATATGGTAAACAGTATTCTCAAATTTAAATGTCACAGTTGATTTATCTCAGAAAAGAAAGGTACAGAAAAATCTATATAATAATTTGCATAAACATTTAACGAGCAAAGTTTGTCTTAGAAGTAGATCATGATGAAACATCTTTAATAGCTCAAAAGAAAAATAAAACATGGGAAAAAAAAACCACAAAGAAAATCTTATGGCCCTGGGCCTCCTTTAGGCAATACATATACATACAGCTCAAAACATCCCCTTACGCTGTCTTTGCATCTTTTCCAAAGCATGAAACAGAGCAAATAATTCACATAACAGCCAAAAGCTCAGTAGTTCCCTATTACAAAAACATGGTGGGATCGCTCCCATGACTGCAGTGCTGCAATGGATGGCTATAAGCTCTTCAGAGGGGACAGACAAGGAAAGAGGGGTGGTGGCATGGCTCTTCATGTCAGAGAGTGCTTGGGGCTAGGAACAGTAAGGTTGAGTCTCTATGGCTGAGGATAAGGGGAAGGGCCAACAAGGCAGACATCCTGGTGGAGGCCTGTCACAGACCGCCTAACCAGGATGAAGATACAGATGAGGTGTTCTACAAGCAGCTGGTAGAAGTTGCATGATCGCCTGCCCTTGTTCTTATGAAGAACTTCAACTTCCCTGATGTATGGTGGAAATACAGAATTCTTCTGTTACACAGAGGAATCAGTCTAGGAGGTTTGTAGACTGCATGGAAGATAACTTCCTGACACAGATGGTAAGAGAACCTACCAGGGAAAGTGCCCCACTAGGCCTACTGTTCACAAACACAGAAGGACTGGTGGGAGATATGACGATCAGGAGCAGTCTTGGACAGAGTGACCATGAAATGGTAGAGTTCTCAATGAAGTCAGGAGGAGGGGTAGAAAAACTGCTACCTTGGACTTCTGGAGAGCACACTTGGAACTGTTCAGGACACTAGTAGAGAGAGTCCCTTGGGATTCAGTCTTGAAATACAAAGGGATCCAGGAAGGCTGGTCAGTCCTCAAGAAGGAAGTCTTAAAGGTACAGGAGCAGGCTATCCACCTGTGCCACAAGATGAGTCAGTGGGGAAGAAGACCAGTGCAGATGAACAGGAAGCTTTTCCTGAGACTCCAGGAGAAAAACAGAATCTGCCTCCTATGAAAGAAGGGATGGCAACTTGTGGAGAGTACAAAGAAGTTGTTAGAATGCACAGGGAGAAAATTAGAAAGACAAAAGCCCAGACTGAACTCATCCACTGGGATAAGAGAGAGCAAAAAAATTTTTGCAAATATATTAACAGTAACAGCCAAACCAGATTTCCTCAGGGTACCCTCACCTGGAAATCTCAAATGGGGAGCAGAATAAATCCCCCAGAATTCAGATGGAAATGGACAGAGACCTACTACTTCACCTGGACGGCCACAGCCCTGTGAGGCCAGATGGGATCCACACAAGGCTGCTGAGAGAGCTGGCAGAGGTGATAACCAAGCTGTTTTCCATCATCTGTCAGCATTCCTGGTCAACTGGAGAGGTCCCAGAGGATCGGAGGCTTGCCAGTGTGACTTCCATCTACAGGGGAGTAAGGGCTGTAAGGAGGATCTGGGGAACTACAGCTTGACCTCAGTTCCAAGAGATGTTATGAAGTAGGTCATCTTGAGGGATATCACGTGGCATGTTCAGGACAATTCAGAGATCAGGCCCAGCCAACATGGGTTCATGAAAGGCAGGTCCTGCTTGACCAGCCTGATCTTCTTCCATGTTTAGGTGACCCGCTTGGTGGATGAGGAAAAGACTGTTGAGGTAGTCTACCTAGACTTCAGCAAAGCCTCTGACACTGTCTCCCACAGCATTCTCCTAGAGAAGCTGGTGGTTTGTGGATTGGACAAGTACACTCTTTGCTGGGGAAAGAACTGGTTAGATGGGTAGGTCCAGAGAGTTTTAGTAAATGGAGTCAAATCCAGCTGGCAATCAGACACAAATGGTTTTCCCCAGGATTTGTTACTGGGGCCTGTCCTGTCCAATATCCTTATTGATGACCTTGATGAGGGCATTTAGTGTACCCTCAGTAAGTTCACAAAGGGCATTAAGCTGGAAAGAAGTATCGATCTACTGGGGGTAGGAAAGCCCTATGAAGGTGTATGGGAACTGTTGAATCATGGCCTGAACCACTGATTAATCACCTGAGTAACATGAACATCCAGTTCAGCTGGGAGGGTAGGATAGAATATACCCAATGCTTGGGATTGTTTAACTGCCTGTTTCGCTTGTTGAAATGTGTCCTGTTTTGTTCTCCTTCAATCCCAAGATTGGCCCTTTTTTGTGAGTCTATACAAAGTTCTCAGCAGCTGTGCTAAATGAGGTATAAAGGAACACCAATATCGCAATATACCTAGAAATTCTTGCAGCTGCTTTGGTGTTGGGAATGCCTGAACCTTATCTATGATGGCACTGGGCAGTACTTCGGTCTTTCCTAACATGACTACCCCCAGAAATTTTACAGATAGGCCTGGATGTTGCACCTTTTGAGGATTTATAGCCCATCCTCTTTCACATAGGTAGGCAGTTAATTAATCTGCCGCCTCTCCTACTGCCTCCAGTGAGTCAGATGCTAACAAAAGATCATCAGTGTAGTGGTATAGGTTGACATTATTAGGTTTTCTCCAATTAGCTAGGACATGTGCCACCGAGTTATGACAATACATTGGCGAGTACATGTACCCCTGTGGCAGGACCTGAAAGGTCCACTGCCTGCCTCCCCATGTAAATGCACACTGATCTTGCAATTCTTCAGCAATCAGAATACTGAAGAACATATATGCCAAATATAGCACACAATGGTAGGTTCTGATTTCCCTACTCAGTGTATCCATTAGGGAGGCAATATTGGGTACGGCAATGGGCAATGTGTTGCAATGTACTGGATCTCTGTATTAATGAAGGCTTACCCTATAGTTAATTTGATCAGTGGTTCACGTTGTGAAGGGGTAGAGTGTATGGGAACTGTTGAATCACGGCCTGAACCACTGATTGATTACCTGAGGTGAGCATTGAGTCAGCTGCAGGAGCACAGGTGAAGGCAATGCACCTGTGTGACCAGAAGGGGAGGAATCTGGCCTCTCCCAGACCCCACTTAAGGGCTGACCACCACTGGGGAAGGATCTCTTGCTAGAGATTCATCCTGCGTGGAGTTCCAGGCAAGCCTCAACTATCAGTGACAGGTGAGCCTTTCCTTATTTATCAGTTTTCTTTACACCATTTAGATAATCTATACAAAAATATACTGTCCACCTTCATTACTTTGCGCGGGTACTATTCTTTTGGGGTATTCACTCCACAGAAGGGATGCAGACAGGCTAGATCACTAGGCTGAGGCCAATGGGATCAAGTCTGATAAGTCTGAGTGCTGGGTCCTTCACTTAGGCCACAACAACCCCAAGCAATGCTCCAAGCTTGGGACAGTGACAGGAGAACTGCGTAGAGGAAACTGACGTGGGGATATTGGTTGACTCTCAGTTGAACATGAGCCAGTAGTGTGCCCAGATGGCCAAGAAGGCCAATGGTATCCTGGCTTGTCTCTAAAATAGTGTTGCCAGCAGGAGCAGGGAAGTGATGGTCCCTCTGTACCTCAGCACTGGTGAAGCTGCACCTTCAGTACTGTGTTCAGTTCTGGGCCCCCCCACTAATAAGAATGATGTGGAGGCCCTGGAGCGTGTTCAGAGAACAGGAATGGAGCTGGTGAGTGGTCTGGAGCACAAGACTTATTAGGAGGAGCTGAGGGAACTGGGATTTCCAGTCTTGAGGAGACAAGGCTCAGGAGTGACCTTACTGCTCTCTACAACTACCTCAAGGCAGTTTGTGGCAAGGTGGGAGTTGGCCCCTTCTCCCATCTAACTAGAAATAGGACTAGAGGAAATGGCCTCAAGTTGCACCAGAAGAGATTCAGGTTGGATATTAGGGAATACTTTCCAAAAAAGTGGTCATGTGCTGGAACAGGCTGCCCAGGGAGGTGGTGGTGGTACCTGGTGGTGTTCAAGAAGCATTTAGATGTGGCACTGAGGGAAACAGTTTAGTGGGAAATGTTGGTGATAAGTGGATGGTTAGACTGGATGATCTTAGAGGTCTTTTCCAACCTTGGTCATTCTACAAGGGAAGGCAGAGCTGATGCTAATTATATCTTCTCTCCACTACAGAAAAGGTGGAGTGAGAAAGCATCTAAAACAGTAAGTTTAGACAGCACCACAGTAAAAAGCTGTGTTCCTTTTCTTTTAGAAAGACAAAACGCTGGTTGACTCCTTACCAAATATGCATACGTGTATATGCACATGTATATATATGTGTGTACAAAAGTTTTGGTCATTTGAAATTCACATGATGAATTTATTTAGTGAACAATTACTGAAAAATTGATGGACCCAAACCTACAAGTCACAAGAATGCAAGGAAAAGAATATTAATTTGCTTTATTGCTAACTCCTTTGAGAATATAATATTCTCGATAAAGCCATTGTAAAGTTTACAGCTAAAGATAAAATGTAACTGTTCTAAAATAATCATAATGTGATTAAATATCCAAGATTCAAAACAGTTTTAAGTGCTTCATAACCATTTAATTTTAGTACTTAAGGAACCAATCAAATCAGCTGTTTGAAAATTATTTGCATGGATTCAAGAGTATTGCATTAATTGAACAATCCATTCCAGATCGCTTTGAATCCTGCCTGAAATTGTTTGCTCCTAGTGTATCTTCTGAAATAGAAAATGCAGCTGTGCAAATTGAGACAGTTCCTAGTTTTAGAAGGAACATAAGCCGTGCTAGAATGGTTCCAGTCATTTACAATTTAGTAATGGACAAATATAATGAACACTTGCGTGAAGATGTAAAAAGTATAGTAGTTTTCTTAAATGCATCTTTCAAAAAGGAAAAATATTGATCTACACGCTCCCTCAGAGTTTATTTTCTTGGATATTTTTCTCTTAGAAATTCACATGTATGCAAGACTGTTACCCCATTAGGGACTTATTTGCTTCTGGAAGCCTACCCCTACGAGCTCACCTATCAGCAGCACAAAACTAATCATTCCAGAACGCAACAGGTCACAAAAGTGGAGAAAATGCAAACAAGAACACATAGCCCAGTCTGTAGTGCATTTAATCTCACATTTAAAAACAAAGTTGAGGTTGATCATTCATTGTATGTAACTACTTCTAATTCAAGTAATGCACAGTTTATTAATATATTTAATAAAAGCATCTCTTTGCATCCATTAGAGTGCCATGCTTCCACACAGGTAATCAACGATTTTCAACTACTAAAAAACAAATGAAAATACTGAAAACATGGGAGGAAGGGAAAAGAATTATATATCAGTATATCTAAGTCCAAGTATACCTGGACTTCTGAAAACAGATGTGTTCCACGTTAATACTGATTTCAGGACCTAACATACCACATACATTCCAGCATACACTTTACTGAAGAAAATAAAAAATATCCAACCACATCACACACTTTACTACAACAGATGCACTCTGTAGCTCCCTTCTGAAAAAGTTATTTCCTACAGCAACTCCAAAAGTGATTATTTTTTTCTTACCAAAATTGCTTGTTATAAAGTAAACCAAAGAACAAGGGAAATAGCAAACACTGGAGACAAGGACAGCTTTCCTCTAAACCATGGCAACCTTTGTGCATCATGCTTTTTTGGTGAAATGGAAGTCAACTTACCTAAATGAAAGAAAGAAAACTTTGGATTCTGAACACCAAAAAAAGGCGCAAAAAGGACTTCATGAAATAACTGATGTGAATATACAGTGATGTGCTTAAGTCTAACACATGTTAGGAACCACTCCTTACAATGAAATTAAAAAAAAAAAAAAAAAAAAAAATCTGCTACCTTTTCTTTTCATGTTCCCTGTCAGAGGGGTTAACAAAAGAGAGGAAAACAGAGCAGTTACTGCTTGACAGTTTTCATGTATACAAACAGTAAAGCGTGTTTTAGACAAAATTTCATCCCTTTCAATGATTACAAAGTAGGAATTCAGTTATCATAAAGAATGGATTCCTTGCCTCAAAGAATAAGCTATTAACATCTGGAATTAACTGGGAACGATAAACAACTAAAATCACATAAATTGAAACCTCAGCAGTCATTTGTAAGATGGGCTCAGGATGACATGACTCATTATTTGATAGGAAACTGAACACTGTTTGGGGGAAGGGAAGAAGGAAGTCTCATTACACTACTAACATGCTTTTATTATAAACAATAATTTTTGCGAGATTTAAGTAGGCCTTACTGTCCAAGTTCTCAGATATTCTGAAGTGCCCAAATGGTTTCCATCTCTTTAACCACCTTATTCAATCAAGAAAGGCAGCTATAAACTAAACACTTATTTATGTCAAGAATAACTGAACTAAACTGCACCAAAGATACAATGAAGTACTACCTACCAGCTTCACCTGCAATCATACATTGGCATTATTCTCGTTGCTGACCTCTTATCCTAAAGCAGGAAAATTTTACAAGAAGTAGATTTACAAGATTCACGGTTAGTTGAAGGCAAGAATCAGCCTGCCCTTAACTTCCTGTGTTTTGGTGATTTTTTTTTTTTAAATCACTTTCTTATACCAGATACAAAGGTAAGCATGCAACAGTGTATCGTGAGAACCTGATATGTGCTATCTGCTCAAAATACTTCAGTTTTCCAAAATAGTATACCACCACTATCACTAGAAGACTGTTTATGGAAACAGACACTTCAAAACTAATTTAACCACAAAGTACTCTGCTACAGTACGTCTAAAATAATAATAATAATAATAATAATAAAAGCATGGCTCAACATGCAAAAATATTGAAGGAGTAAACTTTTAAGCATTTAATATGGACTTTCACAACTTTTCCCACTAAGTTCACCTTGCAGGAAGCATATTAGAAGTTACTTATAAATACTGTTGAGTTACTCAGCTCTTCTGCTGCTTCTGATGTGTCTCATGAGAACTTCAAGTAACCTCCTATTTAAGTACTCTAAAATTAACTAACACCTAGTTTAAGACCCCACAAAGACCTTAATTAGGTCATTTAGACAGATGCAAACAAGAAAATAAGTTAGGAATGTGGAACATTGTCTTCTTTCTCTTACTCCTTCAATCTGAGAACTGTTTTCCCCTGCTTTCCTCCAACTTTCATGCTCTTGGACACCAACACCTATCAACTACATTTAAATGAGTTTCAACAATGACAGATACTCAGGCCACCTTCAATGGGTAACATGCAGGAAACACCTAGGTCACATGAAACCTCTAGCACTTTGAAACTCAGATTTCACATAATAAAAGAACAATTTACTTTTAATCTTTCATTTTATTTGTAGCAGTTCCACAAGATTTATACCATTAATATTCCTGAATAGTAACTACCTGCGAAATAGTTAATGTTTACATAACTATTGCCATTCCAGTGTATTTACACAGGTTTTGAAATTTTAATTTAAAACTGGAAAAAATTTAACTTGCTGAAAGTACGATATCAAATATAAATATAGCCACTTGATAAAGAGTTTATTTTACATGTTAGTTAAAATGCGAGGTGAGATTTTGAATAAATGGGCAGCATGAAGTAAGAGCTCTTCGGGCCTGGTAAGGAAGTGAACTGCAATTAAATAACTTGTTAAGCAAGATATATGAGTGTGACCTCTGACCTCTTCTTTCCCACCCAATCTACCCTGTAACTGAGATAGAGCTCTATGAATTAATCCAGTGAGAGGGGAAAGAACACCACCACCACAACAACCACTCTCCTGCTGACAAGAAAAAAAAAATTCTTCAGGGTATTTTATATAGGTTACAACTCCAAATTTTCTTCAGTAAAAATGATAGAACTGATCCTCAGCAAAGCAGAACTGGTGCTTACCTCCAAGGTCTGAAGCATGTGATGCCAACAGCTCTGCTTATTTGCATACAATCAAGCTAAACTGCTGCAATGAACACTTTGCCAGCCATTTTGAAACAGCACTGTCTCAGCTGCACTGAAAATCTGATTAAGATGGCTGCAGCGTGCACTCAAGACCAGCCATTCAGTGATAACTCAGCAGTAGATAAAGCTTTAATACAGCAGAGCACCTCCCTCTTTGCTACACTGCAACAAACTGCACAGGCAGAAGGGGGCCAGATAAATGGTTTATTAGGCAGGCAGAAAACGGTTAATGCATGGCTGCAGCATTACTAGAGGTGTTCTGAGTAGCTGCAAAAAGAAAACAAAAATAAACAAAGACCCACTAGATGTTAAAACGGCAGCCTTGCTAGGTCTACAATCCAGAATTTGTACCACATACTTCAGATTCTCCCTTACTCCAAGCAGCTCAGAATCCATGTCACACATTAACAGCCACAGATAGAGCCAAATCATGGCTAGAACTGACAAAGATTAGGGATTAATTTTGAAGAGTAACCTTAATTTATTCCTTTTTTTTTTTCCCCCTCTTTTTAAAACAAACAAACAATCTGTACCTTTTTAGAATACCATCTGTTTTGAAACATTAGTTAACCAATAATAGAGGAAGCTGCTAACAAAAAAAGGCCACAAATCAAGAACACCGAAGAACTTCAGTGAAGCCCAGAATTCACATACCTAATTCTTACACAATGTATCGCATCACTTTTACATATGTGGGAAATGAAGGAAGGGTTAGGAGAAGAGCGGCATTAGACAAAAGGAAGATCCTCTTTAAGATCTTTCTTAAGATTAGCACCAATCATCTCTCTCATGCAGGCAGCAGTGCATGAGATCTGGAGGGAGCACTGCCATATTTGCCTTGCTTCATCATGTAACCCTTCCAGAAAACCCAAATAAGCTATTTTTAAATATCTGTTGCAAGAACAGATGTGGAGCTATTTTGAAATAAATTAACACTGAATTATTCCTAACCTTTACCAAAGAAGCAGAACATGCCCTCCATCCATTCTTTTATGAAAATATCTAAGCTTATGTAACTGCACATATCTGCCGCCAGTTGTAGCTGGTTACTTCAGGACTGATTATTCATGCCAACAGAGATGTCTGGTGTATCATCAGCGCTAGTACTTTAAGTTTAAAATATTTAAATGCATTACTTGCCTAATACAAGGGCAAAGAAAAAAGAATACTTTGCCAAACAAGGGAAGGAACAGCCATATTTATGTGATCAACTACTACATAAATTACTATAGTCAAAACATCAAATAAAGCAAACTTAAAACTTCAGATGCTCAAAAGACAAGTCCGTTAAGCAAATTTCTGAGGAGAATGATTTCAGTATAAAAGAGAAACTTTAAAATTACCCACTACACTGAAGCTTTTCTTTGTGAAGATATAGTAATATATCAAAATCAACTTTGCAACAAATTCAAAAGAAATGTTTTTGAATAACCACTTATAACTCCAGATTAAACTTAAGCTTAAACTTCACTATAAAATGCCTTCAAGCTTACAGAGATTTACACTAGCTTGCAACATCCTAAAGCACAGACTTACTATTTCATCTGTAAACACACACTTTTATTTTTATAGTAACAACATTTTAAATGGAAGAGAAGTCTGTATTTACCAGATCTACAAAAATACTATATAAAAAGCTGAATTCTGTTCTGCAGTCCTAGATATTCAATGTAAACCTGGAATGTTTCCAGTTGGAAACTAAGAATTGCACTTGTACTGCACTGCATTCTCTAACATTTGGTCTTGGAGCTCTGTAGATGAAAACTCAGTTAAGTTAAATAGGTTCAAATACGCATAACTACTCAGTTATAATAATTATATAATAATAATTATTATTAAAAAAAAAAAAAAAAAAACACTTCCACTGACCCAGACAAGATAGAAACAATATCATAGTCTGACTGCAGCGGTAAATCACCTAATCACAAAGCTTAATGAACACAGGGGTGATGATGTGTTAATACAGACACCTAGTCCCAAAGAAAATCCATCTTAGTGCTAAGAAATAATAGGAACATACTCAGACTTCATTTCCATATACTCAACTACAGAGTTGTGTTAATAATGTAATACTATTAAGTAAATTGAATATGAATGTTTAATTAAACACAAAACTGGTATTTAAATAACTCACCTGTGAATATTTCAGCCCAGAAACCACTAAAATCAACCCAGATTATGTAGAATTACTATATTAACAGGGCAATGTAATTTTTTAATTGCTATTTGGGTTAGCATCTACACAGATTCTCCAAAATGCAGAAGCAAATAAGGAAAATCAAGCATTTTTAGAACGATTCAGAACTGAATTTAAAAAGTTGACTAACCTATTATGTTTAGTTTTTGCTTATACACATAATAAAAACTCCCAACAACCTTAACTCTACCCTCTTTGGATGAGGAGCCAATTCACTGCAGTACCATTTCAGAAAGCTCAATTATTCTAGTCATATGTTACATTTTAAAACCAGAGCTTCTCTGTTCCAACTTTCTCATGTACATCAAACAAGAAACTCAGAACCACACCCAGTAATTTCCCTGATAATTTCATTGTTTCCTTATGAAAGTACTGTCAGTGAACCCCTCATCCCCCCACAGTGTCACTAGGTAAGGTCAGATTTCATATGTACTATGGTTTCTAACCAAAGGAATCAAGAGGAGACAGGGTTTTAAGTCACTTCACATTGCAATATCATAAAGCAACCAAAGCATAAATCATGACTTTTGCTGACATCTGAGTATCAGTCTATTCATCCACACTTCTGTGTTCAGAACATACTCTGTTCTCACTCTTTTTTTGATTAGTATGTTTATTAATGTTAAGTAAACAAAACAATTTGTGATGAAATTCATGAGCAAATACTACGGTTTGTATGAATCTGATTTAAACAGATTCCCTAAAAAAACTTTCTTTATTCCTATACTTATTTGGGACAGTACCCTAACTTGAAGAAACAACTCACATATGGGACTGCAAGAACTTGTTAGATAAAAATAAGGTACGACAGAATTATGTTAGATAAAAATTAAGCTATGAGGGAGTAGGGGAAAAGTCCATGATGAACATCAGACAATGAACACTGTAATCAAGGGAAGTCAAAGTTCTGAGTTCTTCCTGGGAGTCTAGGTTAGAGACAATTATGGAAGGATCTTTCTGTCACACTGTGAGGGTTTTGTTTGTTTGGCTGGTTTTAAATTTAATACTTCCCTTGCAGTATCATCAAATTGAGGATAATACACAGGACTGAAGAAAGTGACAAAGCCTTACAAATATGCAGGTTATTTTAATGGCTAGATTAAATATTTGCATCCATATGCCTCTTAAGTATATGAATTAAAGTCATTTCCAGAAATTGAATCTAGAAAAGATAATTTTCTTCTTCTATATGTAAAATACATAGATTACACGTACCAAATACACCTATCTTAATAAGAAAGCTACTTAAAAATTACTTTGCAGACAGCCATGTGATTTGATTATTTCTTCCAGGAACAAGCATCAAATTACAGTCTTCTAAAAGCTAATATCTCAAAAGTACTGTTTTTATTCATATACAACACGCACAGCTCAAAATCAGACACCTTAAATCCACCCACTGTGTTCTTTATTTTCCATTTATTTTTAAGCTACTCCTAAATCACAAAGAAATATAAGGGGCTTTGATACCAACACATGCATAGTATTCTGAATTGCTCCAGAGTATCATGACAGAAGCTTAAATACCTGACCCTTAGTTGTTTTTAATACTACGTGGTTATTATTATGCCTTCAGCTACAACACCAGTGAATCTTTACTGAAAAGAGGCATGGAATGAGAAAGACAAAGTCACTGTTAAATACACTGATAGTTTTAAAAGTATACATCAGTGGTACCAAACTAGATAATGAGCTAGCAATAGAAACAACAAAACTACATTGCCTGCAAATTTATGAACAGACTTGTCACTTTTTGTCAGAATTACCCCAGGTTATCATCAGTGCTTTACCACACCAGGAAAGAAGTGTACCGTGCAGCCTGAAGTTGTATACTAATGTGACAGCCTCCATACTGACTGACATACCTCTGTCCTGACTGACCAGCTAGCTGTCACAACAAAACAATGCGGTACTGTCAGGTTCTCTGTGACTCCTTCCTCACTGGAGAGAATGACAGTCACTCCAAAGCCCTGCTAACTATTTGCACAGCATTTTCAGGAATCACAGAACCATAGGGGTTGGAAGGGACCTCTTCAGATTATCGAGTCCAACCCCCCTGCCAAAGGAGGCTCCCTACACCAAACTGTCTTTGAGACTCACCAACATTAGTCTTCCTTAAAATGAACAAGTCTCTCAAAAGCGTTTAGAGAACAGATCAACCAATTGACAATGATTACATACAGTAGGACTACCACAGTCAAAGTATGCAGGTTTCTGATAAAATTTTGTGGGGCTATAACACAATCAAAACACATTTTGTCATGTACAGTCCGTTATTTTATATAAATGCGTTAACACTTTGTTCTTATTGGTGGCATATCAAAAGTATTATTTAGCAACCTTTTTTGACAATCCTTACACATTTTTTTTTAATTTTGTGGAACGTTCATTTTTCATCAATGTTCTCATTTTTAACAACATTTAATATAGCCTCAAATGAAAAACAGCAAACATAGCCTCATAAAATTAAAGTGTAACTGCAACTCTGCTGTCCACAGATGTTATAGTTTTACTCTATGTACATAAATGCAACAAAATAATCAGAAATTAAAAGAACATTTACTAAAGCCAGAATAAGCAACTGAAGTAAAAATGAAACCAGACATTTCTGAATTACAATACCACTGTTTATACCCAGAAAAGAAATACACTTAAGTGATCTATTTCTATCCATACCAATCTAAAAGACTTCCACGTACTCTGAAAATACAGTTTCTGTATCAGGACTTTATATCTCTGAAGTTGGTAACACTCAGTTTTAGATTTTGATCTGTAGACCAAAGTGAACTTGAATAATCAGATGCTTCCAAAGACTTAAGCATCCCATACAAAGTCATGGATGTAATAGATTTTCTGACTCCCATTGTTACGGAAATGGAAGAGGGTAAAAAAAACACACAACAACAACCAAGAGAAGTGTAACACCAGAACACTATTATCACAACATTAACATCTCTAGTGAAAAGGTAGACTCCACAATGTTACAGAAAATTTTGCCTTTGAAAAGATACACAAAACTAAGGTTGACAAGAATTGTCACAACTGAAGAACTGAAAACTGAAATACCTCCTTGGGAAGAGCCACCAGGCTGTTAGAACCAAAACAAGACTGAGCTGCAGGAATTCAAAATATGAAATATTATGCAACTCTCTTCTAAACTTTATTCAGAGATAAGACACTCTAGAACTGTCCAGTTTAACACAAACTTAGTTGCACACAGAGATACGTTTTCCTTTAAAGTAATCTCTATGCTTCTTAATGAGCTGTCAAAAAAGAAAGAAATCAGCATTTGAAAACAAAAAACAAAACAAAACAAAAAAAAAAAAAAAAAAGGAAAAGAAATCCCACATAACATCTGCAATTCTAACAAAAAGCCAGATGGAGAGTGAGGTAAATCACTGTAGCTTCAAACACTGCTTTTTTTTTTTTTTTTTTTTTTTAAATATACTACAGGACGCAGTGTGATAAGAATAAAAAAAATTCCTATATTACAAGCATTCATTGTGAAAGTGCCATTTGTATTAACCAGTTTTCAACTGCTACATACATGTGAGTAACTTTCTCACAGTAATATCACATACAGAAGTCAGTAATGCAGCCATAGTTCTATTTGAGAAAACACTATTTATATAGGGAATTCATATACAAAAATATACTGGATAAAGAAAAAATAAAATCACAAATCTTAACCATTTTATGGTTTGCAACTCATTTCCCTTATCTAATATTTCCTCAGAAAAATTGTAATTTACATCTGTACCACTGAAGTAATTTCCAAAATACATTCACAATATGAACACTTAACTAGCATGCACTAAAGAAAAATACTACATGGAGAACAAATGACAAAAATACCTTCCTGCAAACTACCAAGGAGCAACGCATTAATCAAGTACATATTTTGGCTTTTCTGTCTGCATTCCATAAATAATTGAGATTTCTGGCACAGTTGAAATTCCTGCCAGTAAGCACAGGTATGCCTAATTAATATTAGTATTTTTTAGTACTAAACACCTAAATTTAGGGAAATTGATGTTGTCTTATTCTGGGAGGAAAATATAACATCTGGTTTAGTCATCTACTTTTCAGCCTAAAAGCGTCTTCTACTTCTTAACAAAAAAATAAAATAAAATAAACACCTTCACCCAAAAGTCACATTTACTTTTTTAATTTTAGTTATTAATTAGGAATTAATTAAAAAAATTAGAACCTTGTTTTAGTAATATTTTTAACTGCTAGCTTAACATTCTGCAAAATGAGTATTCTAAAATATTTTTATTTTTATGACGTTCAGGCTCTTGGCTAGCAAGATCACCTTTCCTGGTTGAGGGGTAAAGCATTTGTCTGTATAAGACCATACTGCCTGTGCTTGCATCCTAAATTCTGGAAGCATTATCAGAAGGCCTTCTTTAGGAAAAAAAAAAAATACATCATACTACAACTGATGCTGAGCTTCTGCATATATGAAACGGGCATAATGATGCGAACTAAAGCAGGAGGTATCAGCAAGCACAGAATATGGAATGTATGTATGTCTACTGGGATTAGGATCTTACTGAAAACAGATTTTATAACAGATGAGAAATCAGATTTAAAAGGTCCCTCAAAAACAGCATCAGAATGACTATTTTAATTTTTCTATATAGCATTATATCTTATTATGAATTGATTCTGTTAAGTATGATCAATTTCAAGTCTATACAACAGAGAAGATAAACTTGTATAATTAATTCATGCAGCAAAATACAGAATAGTGCTACATTATCATAAGAACATCAGCTCAGCACTGCTACACTTGGTGGCAAGGTTGCAACTGGTAAGAAGACGTTTACTCTGAGCAATGTAGTTAGTCTACTAAGCTAGAAATAGAATAATGAGTACACAAAGATGCTTTGTGAAAAACACAGTAACAAAAAATTTCCTATATTTATTCGCTAATTAATTGCAAAAATGTACTGCCATCCAAAATGAATAATGACATTCTTTTCTGCATTACATGTACATGAGAACTTGATCGAGTTCTTGTGAAGCACACAAAGTAGCATCAAATCCACCAAACATGATAAATAAATAGTGGATTTAATTGCCGTTATTCGCGAATTGTATAAGTCCCCATGTAAGCACTAGGGAATTCATTTTATGGTAGTTCTGACAACCACTATTAGTCCCACTTCAGTGGTCTGAAAACTGAGAAATTACCTACCCGTGACCACATATCAAATAGAGTGTTCTCCATGCATTTCCCCCTAATCCACCCAAAGAATTCTTAACGTTCGAGGTAATACTCTCTTTTATACCTTCCCCTGGGACTACACTAAGCAGTGACTAATCAGAAAAACACACATGTTTTTTACATTTGTATAAACTCACCTGTGTAGAAAGTTTATATAAAATTTCTTGATTTAATTAAGCACACATTGCATATTTTTAAGAATTTATATGGAATTAGTAATGGTAACAAGTACTGGTAGGAAAAAAAGAAGCGTGCTAGACAGCGTCCCAAAATATATTCAAACTTGCAAGAGAAAGCCAAACCGCACGCTCGTACCATATTCTAATCTTAGATAGATGCAAGTCCAAATGAATTTGATCATAGCAACATGGTACCTATTTGTCTGCTATGTTCACCAAACAAGAGTGTGTTATTAGGCATTATAGCTCTGCTGTTTAGAAACCTTGTTCAGTAAGAGCTAGGCACACATAGTGCTGTTTTCCTGTGGTTGCGCAAGGGCTGCCATTTTAATCTCAGCGCTTGTTGCCAAAAGCATTCGATCCGGGCAGCGCCCACCCCACTTCTTCCCCCAACATTTCCACCCAGTTTTTCCATCCAAAGACTCACGACGGTCGTCATAAGGGTCACACCGCCATGACAACACCTCGCGTTATCACAGCACTCCTGTTACAACAGAACATCCTCCGGTAGACATTTCCACCGAATTTCTGTCGAGGATTACGAGCTTCCTCCGGCGCAGCCCCCAGCAGCACCGGCACGGCGCAGGCACGCACGCAGCGGTACATTCGAGGCGCTGGGTGCCGCCCCACAGCGGCGTGGTGCGGGCGTGCCGCAGCGCCCGCACATCACCTCGGCGTTCGACGGTCCCGCAGACGCCCGCCGGGCGCCGCACGGCGCCCACGTGCGGCCCGGCGCCGCGCCACACCTACCTGCGAGCCGCGGCCGCCGCCGCAGGGGGTCCTCCACGCGCGACGGAGGGAGGAACGCGCGCCCCCACGCCACGCTCCCCACCTGCCGCCACCTCCGGGCGAAAACGGCAACGCGCATGCGCGCCGCCGCCTGCACTGGAGCCGAGTCACGTGCTCCCATGCAGTATGTGCGTAGCTGCGCTGCTGTGTCTGCGCGCGCGGCGCGTGTGCAAAGCTGCAGCCCCGGAGCATGCGCACTGCCGCCGCCGCGCAGGGCAGCGTTCCGCGCAGAGCGCTGCCGCTGCCCGGCAGCCGCGGAATCCCGAACGCCGCCCGCCGCGGTCCCGCAGTACCTGACTCGCTGTGCCCGCGCAGCTCCTGCCCCAGCGCCCGGCAGCCGCCGCTCCCGCCGCCTCCGCGCTGCCGCCGTAGATTCAAAATCGGAACCCGCTCCCGGCGCCAGCACCGCCTCCTCCCCTCGCACGCGCCGGGCCGTTATGCAAATCGCCCTGGTGTCCCCTCCCCTCTCCCCGACGGCCCCGCCCCTTCCGCGGCCGGCAGCGGGGCTGCCCCAGAGCCGGCCAATCCCGGGGCCGGTCATCTTCGCGGCATGCAAATGAGTCTCCGATATATTTAAATGAGCGCGTGGCTCCGCCCCCTGGGTGGTGGCGGACAGCGATTCGCGGTCGCGCGCTGGAACGAGGGGCGCCCCGCGGCCGCCGCCGCCAGGGGGCGCTGTGGTGCAGCTGAGGGCAACCGGGTTCAGCCCTCGCCTTTCCTCCATTTGCTCCCTTCCCCTCCTTCCGCTCTCTTCTCCTCCCTCTTTTTCCCTTCTCTGGGCTTCCTTCCCCGGCGGCCATAGGCTGCGCGGTGCTGGAGGATCTCTGGCACCTCGGAAGTCTTGCCGGAAGCTTGCTGGACAACTCTGAAAATAACCTACATTATCAGCTCTATGTGCCCTCTCGCTGTACGTCCCCTACTGCTCCTCTTGTTCAATTACTGGATTGCGAGCAGAGTAACTTCAAGCCTTCTCTATGACAGGCAGCGCCTGAACAAATGATAGAGGCTGTTGGCCTTTTGTTTTGTTTTGTTTTGCTTTCCTGTTTGTGTTTCCAGTGTGCCAAGAAACCAAACAGTGCTGCTGGCTGTGCTTTGAGTACGTCTAAGGCATGCAGCTTATCTGAGGTAATGCGTGGGTCAAAAGTGTAAGCGGCCATTTCTCGCCTGCCCTCCCTTCCTAAGTGAGGGCTGTGGATGGGAGGGAAGGAAGGGCTTCAACATGCTTTTACTTGCACGTTTTGTGCTGTAGCCGAAGACTACAGCAGAAATGACTGTTGTCAATAGCTCGTCTGTCCCCCAAGGCACTCCTCAGTTCTGGTGGAGAAAATGGTGGCTATATCCTCAGATAGACACAAGAATGTAGTAAAACATACAGTGTTTTCAGAAGAAATGCTTACATATTGCTTTTGCTAGTCTAGTGAGGAGACTCATGTATTAGTCATCTACTAACTGTAATGGAGAGTTCCATTTCTTTTGTTAACACAAGTAACACTGCCATTGTTCCTACCAAACATATGAAACAGACAGTGAAAAATGACATCCTGACTTACCTGCTTCAGAAGTACACTAAATACTGTGGTCTGAAAAGTGGATTCATTACCCAGTGTACAGTGAGAAAATTCCCACACATTCAGCAGAGATGCTGTTTTTTTTATTTAGACTCAGGTGCCAATCGAAGTTTCCAAAAACCAAGTAGAATAATGCAAGTTTCTTCACCGTGTTTTTACATTAATTTCTCAAGTATTCTGCCTATCTAATAGAAGAAATATCTGCTACCTACATATTCATAAGACTAAACAGTCATGACACTCTGTCCCTTTTTGGCTTTGTGTTGCTTAGGGGTCTTATGTGACCCTTGGTGGTCATGTGGGGAGTACTTCCCTTATGCTATTTATTTTTGTATGGTCACCTAAGAACAAGCTGAACAGTTCTTCCATTGCCAGTTTCCAAGGGGAACAACTGTCCTTGATTAATCAGAAAACATAAATGGCTAAAGAAGTTCTTCTTTAACATTAGAAGTACTTGAACAAAGAGTTTTGTGTTCATGTTGATTTAACACTGACAACACCCACTTCCTTCCAAAGGAAGATTAATGTTTCTGTTACACGTATCTCTCCCCTTAGGAAGTTTCAAAATATCTACCTAGTATCCATATGAAGCAAGTTTTGTCAGTCATATGCAAAACAGCACAACCAATTGAGATCTGTGCTCCCATAAGACGTGGAACAGTATTTACGACACAGCCATTACACAAGTTCTGTCAGATTGCTTTACAGAGTGAGTGATAGTGTTTTATGATGCTGTAATTTCCCATGGTTTGCCTGACCTCGCTGCTAGCATATACAGTACCAAGATGGAAGAATAAAATGTATGTGTGTGCCCATAAACTTCTGTAAACATATCTGCAAAAGTGCTTTAAGTAGTGTTCTACCCTAGGAACTTGAACCACAGAAGTGTGAACACTACTATCTCTGCTACTGGTGCCACAGCTTCTAAAAAACGAGTGGCAGACACAAGAAAGAATAAACTCTTGCAACTAGTTTTATTGAGTGGTAGTGATAAAGTGTAATATTTTGTCTTGAAAAGAAGAGAGAACTCTTTTTTTTTTTTTTTTTTTGGGGGGGGGGGGGGGGTCTTACGTGCTTTTGCATACAGTCAAAGGCAAAGCATTCCAGAAAGAAAAGGCTAGAAAGCACAAGAAGTGGGCAGTTACTAGCCATGCCTATTGTTTCACTTGAAATTTCACTGCTGGTGAGCACTTTATCAGTAACCATGCATATACATCCTGCGAGAGTCAAACAGGTGTGAAAGCTTTGGAATGAAGGAATGAGGGCTAAAAGACTCATGTTTTCAGAAGACTGAGAATTATTATAATGATGTCACCAGGTAACTACTGGTGGTATTCCAGTTCAGTATGGAAGCCCTTTGAGCAACACAGTGTTTCAGTGACTACGGTGCATTCATTTTACCTGGAGTGAGAATAAGGAAGGAGGTTTTGTCACCCTAAAGAATGTACTGTTTATTAAGTATACAGTTAGGTATGAATTTGCTGCTATTAGTTTTATTTATTTATTTCTCACGGGTAAATAGGAAACACAAAAAGACACCATGAAATGAATGATCAGAAAAACCTTTCTTGGATCTTAAAGGAAGAGACAGTACTGAAAATCTGAGTGCCTTAAAATATTTTATTTATCAGGCATCATATGTGTCTCCATGTGGTGGTAGGACATGTTGTTTAATCAGGAACTGAGGGAAGCAGTTGACTAGTAATAGAAAAGAGAGTGCTGCTGATTGTGATTATCCCTGGTGTCTAGACTGCTGACAAGCTCTGTGTGTTCAGAATTCCTGTATCATTCCACTGTTCTTTCAAATTCTGAAGTGTTTATACTTCATTCATAAAAACAGAAACAGAAATCTCAAGGAAGTTTTGAGAGCTGTAATGAAATACAGAAACATAAAAGATGCAGTTGAAATTTCATGGCTACGCTCATGGGAAATTTTCTACAAGACCCATTAGACTAATGGCTATTTCTTAAGAATTAGTCCTAAATATGTCAAATACTATTTATAAGATTTTTTAAAGTAATTTATTAATAAAAATTTACTTAAAAAGTAACAGGAAACAAATGCATTCAACCAATATTTTATATAGAATTGCCTACAAATATATCTAATGTGTTCTTTTTTTTGTTTGTTTGTTTGTTTTTCTATTCAGAACTACTTACTGTTGAGTACTGAAGACAATAGTTCAGCAGAAAGTCAGCATTAGCATTATTTTTAAAGGGAAATACTTATTTTCATTCTTATTTTAGCTTGTGAAAATTGTGGTTTAGTTCATTATTACTTCAAAATAGTTCTAAAGAAATACAAAAGAATACAAAAGAATACTCATGATCATTTGACTGAGTGTCAATGTTCTTTTTTTTCCTCCTCTTTTTCAAGCAACATTCTTTAGCTTAAAACAAACAAACAAACAAACAAGCAAACAAGTGAAGAAACAAACAAAAAAACTGAAAGCATCAATAAATAACAAAATCCTTCACAGTTGTATTAAGGTAGCCATTAACAAAAGGAAGTACCTTGCTATGACATTTTAGATAGTGGTATAAGCACAGTGTGTTAACAGATGTTGAAAGCAATTACCTTACTTACCAGCTCAGCAATTTGAGAAAGGGAAAGTCCAGATTTCTGTCAACTGCTCTCACTGAAGGCAGACTAATCATAAATTTAGAAGATCTTTGATATCGGTTTGTATTCCTCAGTCTCTTTGCAAGAAAGTTAAAATAAATAACAAATAAATAAATAAATGTGTTTACAAAACCTATCTTCAGCAACTTTTCTCTATTTGGAAAATTCATTTTGTTGCTGCGGAAGTAATATGTAAAGCAAATGCTACATTGGAATTAAATTTCTAAGATACCAAGATTGTAAGAGCATAAAAAAGTGTATGTCCATGTAGTTTACTTTCCTGAACCTGCATGTGTGTTGACATTGTAATGTTGCAGATAAAAAATTAAATGGATCACAATGCAAAAGAAACATTGAAACATCACAAAGTAATTTATCTAACAAAAATATGAGAACATAATTTGTAATTTGTATTTTAAAATGTAAAATAATTTCTAATGTAATGACTTGGGATTATAAGAATTTCACTAGGAAGGCTTAAAATTCACTCAAGAATGATATTCTATTATCTTTAATAAAAGGATGTTGTTTTGTTTTGTTTTTATAAAATGTACTAATGATCAAGAGAATGGTGATTGTCTCTTTTGATAAACTTACATTGGGTGACTTTGCTGTATTAACTAACTCATTTACTAAACTGATATGTTTTAGGTTAAATACCTACTAGTCTTTTTCTTTTTTTAACTCTTAGTAAGTTCGACCTCCTGAAATACAAACTACGGCTAATATAGTTTATGTTATTCATTAAGTTGTATTTTGTACCTTATGGATTAATATAGTTCAGTCACAAGTGCAGAGCTCAGTGATGACAAAGTAGTGACAAAAACATGTTTTCATAGCCCATTTAACTAGTTTGTAATATGCTTTGAGATAAACACAAGTTTGCATTGTTCATTGTTATGCTTAATGTTTACCTAATGAGTCTATCAGACTTTGAAAAAATAAGTAATTTTAACAACATGTTACCTGGTGGACAATTGGAATCTACTGAACAAAGATCCTTCTCCAGAATCTAAAAATCTAGTACATTCTGAGCAATGATCCTGGAGTAGGGAACCTGCTTTGGCAGGGGGGTTGGACTCGATGATCTCTTGAGGTCCCTTCCAATTCCTATGATTCTATGATTCTATGATCAGGAAACTGAAATTTTCTCCTTTTTTCCAAATAACTGTTTGATATGAGAAAGTTGTGAAATCCAGTTGTAAAAACGGTACTTGACAAATTGGAGAACCTTTAAGTTGTAAAAGCTGTCTTGGCTATATTTATTTTTTCTTGCAGCTTATTTTGAATCACTAGAAGTATTCAGGTGGTGGCAGTGGAACAGTTTGCTTTTCATCAAATTTATTAACCACGCATCTGTCTGAACACAGTTGTCTATTCATTACTTTGGAGATAATGGTTCTGGAAGTAGCTTGGTGTGGAAGAGCCCTCCATCTCCCTAAAAATCCAAAGCAGTACTGTTGTAGCATTGTTTTCACAGCAGAAGTTGAGAAATTAGCGCAAAGTTTTAACTCCCATAATACTTTTTAAGTGAAATGTCCTTACCTCCGAATTACATACAGTTTTACGAGCATGTCTTATTAACCTTTATGCAGCGTTTTAATGCTTTTCTTGAAACAAGTGAAGAAATTTAAAGAATATGTCTGATGTTTCCTCCTGTGAGTTCTCTGAAGACCTTATTTTGACCTGTTGAAAGAAGTATATCTAAGCATCACTATGGAATGTTATACTTACAAGATGTCTTTAGTAAAGGAACTATACAGGTGATCTGAAATTGTGGCTGATTTTTTTGTAGTAATGTTACTGACAATCTAAATGAACAACAAATGTCTGACCTTTTGTAATGTTTATAAGCAAATACTTTCAAATGTTGGTGCCATTTAAGAAGGCTTATCCTCAGGGTGAATATCTTACTTACCTCAGTTTCTTTTTCTCAACTGTAACCTTGGACCTTTCTTTTTCTTGATTTAGATTCTTCCAGAAAGTGGAAGACTCGTGGTTTTACAAATCTGAATTGTAATAGACATACAAATTTCTCAACAAATTATGTGAATCTGCAGGAAATTCCCAGTGAATAATCAGATGTGGTATAGTTTAGCTAACAACTTGAAAAGGTTGATTTGAAATTTGAAATTTGAAACTTGGGCTTAGCCACAATGATCTTTTCCAAAATGGGGTTATTTACATAAGAACATGGACTCTGGAATATCTCATGGTCTTCTCAGTTGTATTTTGAAAGGTCACTCATTTTTTCCTCCTTTTTCTTCTGTCTTAAACATATAAGGATAGTCAGCCTTGTAATCTACTGAAGGTTTTGTAAACAAAAATTGTGTGGATATTATTTTTGCTAGATGTCATTGTGAATAAAATTTGAATTTCACAATATTCTCTTGCCCTCAACTGCTTTCCTAATTGAAGTTGTCATCTGGTATTTTTTGCCCAGTTCTGAGTACTTTCTCATATATCTATCCTATATTCTCTTATATCCTCCTTTATCTTGTGGACACAAAGAAGTGTAAGGGACCTGACGGGATTCATCCTAGGTTTGCTAAGTGCTACCTTATGCCACTCTGAGACCTCTCTCAATTATTTTTCAAAGGTCTTGGAAATCTGGAGAGCTTCCAGTTGACTGGAAGTTGGCAAACATTTCAGTTTTCAAGAAGGGCAAGAAAGAAGACCTTGGTAATTATAGACCTGTCAGTCTCAATTCAGTGTCTGGCAAAATCGCAGAGAAGATTATTAGGGGAGTTACTGGAAATCACCCAAAAGACACTGCATTCATTGGCCACAGCCAAGACAAGTTCACGAGGGGAAAGTAATGTTTAATGAACTTAAATCTTCTTTTATGACAGATTAACCTGTTGAGGATTAGAAGACTATGTAGGACTGTAATAAAAGATGTGACCATTGGGGTCATATGAAGGTCAGGAGACGTTCGTCAATACAGCAGAGGGGACCACAGAGTCTGGAATGGTGAAGAGGAGTAGGACGAATGAGAAGGAACAAAGAAGAGCAAAGTAACGAATCAGAAGTAGCCACTTGGCTGATGTGGCCCAATCCGAAGTTGTTTGTCATGGGAGTTGTCTATATATACTGTTGATGTGTAGAATAAAGAGTCTTCGTATTATGACTCTTGTGGAATCATTGTGGACTCTGTTGACTTCCTCCCACAAATGGTGAAGGGCGTGAGGGTGGGTACGAAAGACGCCATGGCAGAAGCTCCAATTGAAGGTACTGTCTTGGAGTGACCAAAGATAGGGAGGTACCATCTGAAGAGACAGAGAAAGTCACTGCATTATGTGAGAGTCACCCAGAGAAGTTAGCAGTCGGGGGCAGGATGGGGGCGAGTACATCTGCAGAAGAAGCAGCAATTCGCAAAGCCCTCATGCATATTCTCTCCAAGAAAGGATGTATTCTTTCTAAGAGAGGGTCTCTCCTCTCTACAAGAGGGCAAAAAGTTAAAGATGCCACCTTAAAAAGACTTTTGCAGTGGCTTAAAAGCAGAGGGTTTCAAGTTGATAAGGTTACCATCTTTGATCCAGAAGCATGGACCATAGGGGGTATGGCTTTGGGGGATGCAATAATTCACAGTGATCAGCATGTGTATAAACTTGTCAGTATGTGGTGGATATGTGCGAGTGTATTACAACACTGAGAGCAGAATGGAGAGTTGTAAATGAAGCTACTACTATTTCATGCGCAGAAGGTGCATCTGAGCATCCACAATCAAAATTTAAGCCTGTGGGCGATTTAGGAGGAGAAGCAGTTAGTTCTAGTGAGGATTCTGATTCCTCTGTGGAAGCTGCTGAGCTTGATCTAGTCCCTCCTGAACTCAAAAGAGACAAACAGTTAACAGAGGTGATGCCTTTAAGACCATTTGTGCCACCGCTTCAGGGTCCCCTACCCCCTATGTGTGCACCGCCATTAGAAGGCAATGGGGGAAGGGATCCCCAAGAACGTTGGAAAAAGATATTTCAACAGGTGCAAAAGAAGGGATTCCTGTCCCACAAGCATTTCTGGTCTTGGTATGGAAGAATGGACCCCAAGAATGGAGCCAGTTTCATTGGGACTTAATAAAAGAATTCTGCACAGCCGTTCTTATGTACAGGCTGGGAGCATCATTTACTCAGGCACTGTTGGATAATATCTTCAGGGCACAGTTATTAATGCCATATGATTGTGACCAATTAGCCAGTCTATTGTTGAAGCCTTCACAAAGGTTGCTATGGAAAGATTGTTGGCAGGGCTTGTGTGAAGAGGAAACACTTACGAATTCAGAGTGACCTCAGTCAGATCCTCTATTTGGGATAGGCACAGCCCAATTGACAGGAGTCACTCCTTTAATAATCCACAACTTCAAGCGCGACTATCAGTTGACCCTCTGCACACTTCAGCACACTTTGCCTTGAAGGTGCTGTTAACCCTCCCTGAGGACAGTCAGAGGGAGTCATCATTCACACAAATTAGGCAGGGACCACAAGAATCCTACATGCAATTTATCAATAGGTTATGTGATGCACTTAATAAGCAGGTGGCAGATGAGGATGTGAAAAGTGCCATTATCATGAAACTGGCTGTAGAGAATGCTAATATGGACTGCCATAGGATTTTGCTGACATTAGCAAGACAAACTACCCTGGCCAATATGATAGAGGCTTGCAATAGGGTGGGATCTACAGAGTTCTCAATCACTGTCCTAGCGGAGGCTTTTGCCATGGCATTATGTCCCAGCGAAGACAAAAGATGTTACAATCGTGGGAACAGCTGAAGGCTCCAAGCCACCTTATCCAACAACCTTTAAGTTCAACACTAACTTTTAATCTAAGGATGGAGCCTTTACGTTAATAGCAGTGAATGCCTTCTGAAGCATTTAACATCAGACTACCCTTTACAGGATGAAGATACACTGAACAAAAAGAAGTTAACAGTCATACAAATGGCCAAAGAATTACCTTCAATTTCAGTAACTCTAAAGAACCAGAAGGAGGGGATGAGGAACAAGGTTACAGCTTCAAAAATTTCAGATCTTTTCCAGAATTTTTGTTTATTGTCTGCTGTAAATTTTTGCTAATAATGTTCTTTCTCCCTACCTACCTTTTTTTTGTTTGTTTTGGGGTTTTTTTTGTTTGTTTGTTTCTCTATCCCCGTGAAAAGGCCAGAGTTAGATAATTTTTTACTTCTTTGTTATCTGATTCTTTATTCCTTTGTTTGAGATGGGATAATGGGAGAGATGGTGTCGGCAATATTTTGTTAATTGTATTCTTAACTCTGCTGTACCAAGGTTAGATTTTTGACAAAATCATATGTAGCAGTGTGTTTATCAGTTAATTCACTTAAAATGATAAGCATTGTTTACTGTTTTTTGTATACTTGACAATGAAAAGTGTTCTGACAATAAGCAATGCAACTATGACTAAATGCATCCAAGGGTGTGGAAAGTACTTGTCCAGGTATAGTGGAATAAGCTAATCGAACTGTATTTGCAAAAACAGAAAGGGGGAGAACCTGGGGTTCCAACCCAAGAATGGCTAAATAAGGTACTCTGTGTTCTCAGTTTTCTCCTTGTAGCTGGAGATGACACCATCCCACCAGTGGTTAAACATATTCAGGATATGTTCGGGGATTTACTGAGGGGGATTTACTCCTTTACAAAAGGAGGTTAAAGTAAAGGTTCAAAAGGTTCAAACGGGGAGATGGGAAGGTCCATTCAGGTTGCTAACGTGGAGGTGAGGATATGCTTGTGTCATTACAGATACAGGAATGAAGTGGGTCCCTGCAAAGTGGGTACAGATGTGGCTCCAGGACACCAGATCAGACTCTTCCTTGTTGGATTGTGTCTGTCACAGCAGGCCAGTGGACAATCCAACTGCGTCAAAACCTGTAGGTAACATTTGCTAATAAGACTGACTAGGGTTCCTTCTGCCTCTCTCTGGTTATGAAAGGACTCCCGTTTTGAATCTGCTAGAGGGTATACCAATATACAATTTTGGGATGTTCAAAGGTTACATAGGTGATGATACTATTTTGACACTGAATGATACCAAAGTAATTCAAGCATGTATTAGCCCAGGACAGATGACTAAAAGATTAACTATTTTGGATATGGGGTTGGATAGATGTTTAGCTCAGTATGGTATCATGGGATGGTTGAAAGATTTGAGTGTTCATGGTTTACTACTGTTCATAATTGTTGTTGTTATCATTAGGATTATTCCTTGCATGTTGTTAAAGAATATGATAGCAAAAGCTTTCAATGTAACAACTTTTGTATACATATATATAAAAGAAAAAGCTGGGGGGGGGTAGGGAGGTGGAATTGTGGAGGATTAGAAGACTATCTAGGACTTAATAAAAGATGTAACCACTGGGGTCAGATGCAGGTCAGGAGACGTTTGTCAGTACAGCAGATGGGACCACAGAATCTGGAATGGTGAAGAGGAGTAGGACAAACGAGAAGGAACAAGGAAGAGCAAAGCAACGCATCAAAAGTAACCTCTTGGCTAATGTGGCTCAATCCGAAGTTGTTTGTCATGGGAGTTGTCTATATATACTGTTGATGTTTAGGATAGTGTCTTTGTATTATTATTCTTGTGGAGTCATTGTGGACTCCGTTGATTTCCTGCAGCATTAACCATCTAGTTGACTGAGGGAAGCCATTTGATGAAATCTTTCAGAATTCAGCTTTCAGAACTGTGTCTCACAGTATCTTTTTGGACAAAATGTACAGCATATAGCTAGACAAAGATATAATGTAATAGGTGAACAATTGTCTGGTGGATCAGACTCAAAGTGGGGTTACATTAGTATGGTGGCCAGTCACTAGTGGGGTTCCACAGGGCTCTATTTCAGAGCTTGTTCTCTTCAATGCTTTCACAAATCACTTGGGTTCAGATTTTGAAGGTATACTATGTAAGTATGCAGAAGATGCTAAACTGGAATGAACTCTTGACTCTTCGCTCCCTGGAGAGTTGAGAGGCCTTGCAGAGAGATCTTGACAGATTAGAGGTCTGGGTTATCACTAACCACATGAAGTCAAACAAGAGCAAGTGCCAGATATTGCATGCGGGACAGGGCAACCCTCGAGGACAAGAAGCTGGAGAAAAGACCAGCAGAAAGGAATCTGGAGGTTCAGACTGATGGCAAATAGAATATGTCAGCAGTGTGCCCTGGAGCCAACAGGGCCATCCATTCTCTGGGGTGAATCAGGCACAAGATTGCTAGCCAGATGAGGGAAGGCACTGTCTGCTCTGCACTGATGCAGCCTTACCTCAAGCACTGTGTGCAGTTTAGGACATCACAGTATAAGAAGTACATAAAACTAATAGGAATCATCCGAAGGATGGCTACAAACATGGTGAAGGGATAGAGGGCAAAATGTATGAGAAGTGGCTGAGGTCCCTTGATTTGTTCAGCCCAGAGAAGAGGAGGCTGAGCAGAGGCCTCATGGTGGCCTACAGCTCCTCACAAAGAGAAGGGAGAGGAGGGGCAGTGTTGAGCAATGCACTCTGATAACAGTGACAGGGCCTGAGGGAATGGCATGGAGCAGCATCAGGAGAAGTTTTATTAAGAAGGTGCTCTTAATCAAGATAATAGCTGGGTACTGGAACAGGCTCCCCAAGGAAGTGGTTATGGCACCAACATTACTAGAGTTCAAGGAGCATTTGGAGAACACTTTCTGAAATACAGTTTTATATAGAATCATAGAAGGTTGGAAAAGACCTCCAAGATCATCAAGGCCAACCATCCACTTACAACCACCATTTCCCCACTACACCATGTTTCTTAGTACAACATCTAAACATTTCTCCAATGCTTTCAGGGACAGTAATTCAACCACCTCCCTGAGCAACACATTCCAGTGCCTGATCACTCTTTTGGAGAGGAAATTTTTCCTAATATCCAACTTGAACCTCCACAACTTGAGGTCATTCCTTCTAGTCCTATCGCTAGTTACACAGAAGAAGTCTGAATTTTGAGTGGTTCTGTACAGAGCTAAGAGCTGGACTCAATCCTTGTGGGTCTGTTCCAACTTAGGATATTACATGATTCTAAGATCAGTATCTCATCTCTTGTATAAACATAGCTAAGAAAATATTGAACTGTTCATCTAATATTGGGGCAGAAAACTACCAAAGTAATTAACAAATGCAGAATTCAGTCGCAATCCATTGCCAGATGCCATGGTTTTACATAATGATATAATTAACTTCTGTGAACTAGTAGAATAATTATATACAGATTTTCTTCAGATGTTGGTATACGTGAGGAAGAGAGGAATGACCTCCTTTTTGTTTGTTTGTTTGTTTGTTGTTATTTTCTTTTTGTTTGCTTGTTTGAGTGCTACAGGTCATAATATATACACATATATGTTCTTGAAAAAGGCAGTAAGTAAGGAAAAGAGAGAAGGAAAAGGAAGGGAAAGCAGAAGAGAGGGTAGCTTAGTTAACCTCTTCTGCCCTTCTCCCCAGGGAAGGCATGGTTCTCAACATTTGTATGAAGGAGCCACAGTTTAGAAATTCTAAGAGCTTATGTAATGGGATAGTAAGTACAGATAGAGACAATTTTGTACTTCTGCCAGTGCAGCAGAACCTTCTCATAGAGACATTCCCTATCATAGAGGGACTTGAAATCACTTATCCATTCCCAATTTTATGTGAGGTGCATCTGTTCCTTGCCAGCCATTACCTGTGGCTGTGAAGGCTGTGAAGACAGATGGATGGAGATTGGAAATTAAAAGGGAACAGTTGATAACAACAGATAGCAGTGTTGAAAGTTGAGTTTCCAGGCATTTATTTTTCCTATCCATCCATTTACTCCATCCCTTAATGTATTTACCCTCTGCTACAGATGAAAAGTACTCTTCTTTCTCTCTTCTTCATTCACTAATATCTCTTCCAACAATCTTTTGCATGTCTTCATTTCTTGGCTGTGCTAGAACTAAAAATCTCTAAGTGCTATCTATATTTATGAGATGTGTGGCTTTTAAGCCTTGTATCAAGTGTTACCAAGTCTTCTTTTCTCACTTTCTTAAAAATGGGAGTGATGTTTCCTCTTCTGCAGACACTGGGGGTATCACCTGACAGCCGTGACTTTTCAAAAATTGTGGAGGGTAATCAAGAGTACCTCTTTTTCAGTGTTATCACTGTCAGCTAGCAAAACGCTACTTTTTGTATGGTGAATAACAGATATGGAAGTATTTTACATTTTGGTAGTACATTATTAACAGCAGACCTAGCCAAGAAACTGTCCAGAATATCACTAGAATGTTTGATGTATTTCTAAAGAATGAATCCCTTACAGCATGTTTAACCTCCTTCTTATAATCAATATTTTTGTAGATGTCTTTCCTCCAACTCTTTGTATTACAAACTTGCAATATGCAATATGTAACCATGTCTCTCTTCTTTGTTGTTAGGCACCTCCCCCTTCTTACCCTCCCCCTCCCCCATCACATTTCCCCAAAATTTGACCCACAAAATTGTACTTTGGAATTGCACTGGAATCTAGTCAGAAGACTCATTATCAGGGACACAGTGCCAAATGTAGGACAGTAAACAGGTAAAAAGTCAACTCCTTTCAATTTACTGAGATTTTTAGGCATGATTTCTCTCAACTCTTTTTTGTAGTTCTGTCTTTTGTAGTAGTCCTACGCTAATGTACAGCTCATTTACTTCCTCAATGAGGCAATGGAGGAAGTGCTGTTCCTGTCTCAGTTTACCTTACTTCACACGTTCAAGGTACTCTGGTATCACTTTTGCTTTACCCGTTCCCAGTTCGTGGTTTTCACTTCTCTCTGAAATGTGAAGCAGTGAAAGGCTCCTCTAATCAGTTGTGAAAAGAACAAGTTCACTTTCTTTTTTTTTTTTTTTGTCATCCAACAATGAAAACAGAGAGTAACTTAATAGTTTCCATGGGGCAAACCTGTAATCTAGAGCAAAGGCACTGTAGCAACATCAGAAAACAAAAATATTTTATCTTATTCCCACTGTAACTGTAAGAACTGGAATTGTACAATAATACTCAAAAAGACTTCGATGCTGCTCAACCAGGAAAGCTTCCTACCTGTTACCAGGGCATAGGTTTGCTCGGATGAATAATTTTCTTCTGCTGTGCAATGTTTTCAGTTGCCTTACTCTCTCTCCTTTTAACTGTCATCTTCCAGGTGCTCAAAAAATGTCTCAGTAGCTGGAAGAGTTTTGATGCTCAACTCTATTATTCTCTTTTTCACTACAGAACAGCACCATGGATTTGTTTCCTTGCTTATTTGCTAATTCACCGCTAGCGATAAGAGAGCCAAACGTTTTGGGGCTCACTTCCCATTCAGGATCTCTGCACAATCACTTATGTCCAGGCCATGCACACATGCGTGTGTGCTCTTGAGGCAACTTGGGAAGAGAACAGTTCCCACCTAAATAGGGCACGTGTGGAAGTAATCTAACTGTTAGCTGAACCGTGATCGCGGTGAAGCTTATGAAGTGTTTCAGCACATCCTTGCCTGAATGCGTGGGGAGTGCTGTCCAAAGACAGAGGGGAAGAAGGTCCGGTCTCCCCACAGCCTCCCACGAGGAGAGAATGCGGGGACCGCCCGTACCGTGCCCCGACGGCTCCGCGTGATGAGCTGCCATGGCGGCCGCCCGCCGGGAGCCGTCGCCGGGGCAACGCGCGTGCGGTGAGCGGTGTTGCTTAGCAACAAGGGCTCCGGGCACGAGGCGTCTCTGGAGAACGGCCTCTGGGTGGGGGAGGGGAGCTTTCGTGGGGGAGGGGAGGGAATGCGAGGCGGCAGTGAAACCGATTAGCCGAAGTGGGAGAGCTGGAATGGGCTTTTGTAGAATGGGCTGGAAGCACCACGGTGACGTTGGCACAGCGCTGCAGGGTGCTGTAGCTGTCCTTGAGGAAGGCACCAATCTTGCTGTCCTTGCTGTACGGCCGGAGGCCAGGAACAGCGGGGTGAGAGTCGCGGGAAGTCCCTGCCTCACCTTTTGTTTTCTTGGTGGAGACTAAAAGTGGAAAGAGCTTATTGAGTGTGTCAGCCTCGTGTGATTGCCTTCTACAGTCACGTCACTGTGATGTCTTAGAATGGACTATTTGCTGTTTTTGCTCAAAGTTACCGTTCTGCTTATAAGTTCCAGATGCACAGCTTAATAAGAGCCATCTCCTGGAATATCTGCCATTTTGCCTAATTAAGGTGCTTGCTCAAAGTTAGTTATTTCCAGATGTACTGCTTATCTATGATAAATATCCTTCCTGACCACCAGACTTTTATAATAAAGGTGCAAGTTCAAAACAGTGACGAATCAGTCGAAACCAGGTAGGGACAAGGTGTCCTCAGGATATCCGCGTGGTTTTAGTAGGGGGACACCTCCCCAAGTGACCACCAAAGACCCCCCTGCAAGTGCCAAAGACTCAATTACATTTGTGTGACCTTGTACCTACATCAATCCTATGAATATGCAATAAGTAGCTGTGACTTAGGAGTGTAGTGAAATCATTTGGATTATAAGTAAAAGCCAGTGTAGAGACTTGAGTGTGATTTGTGGAGGTTACCCACCTTGCACTCTGCAACAAAATAAAGCAGTGCCTCCTATCTAAACACTTATATTTTCAGTGTTGTTTTGGGAGCTATAAAAATAACAATAGGGACATAACTTTTCATTTGTCAGTAGTCTTAATAATGCAAATATCTACTATGTAATTCCTTAAAGCAGAGTTTGTTTCTTGAGATTTACTTAGTTCTAGACTTCTGTATCCAATTGAAGAGGTCACGAGAAATCTGGAGGAAATTGATGGAGACAACTGGACAACCAGATGGCTGCATAATGACAGCTAAATTTCTTTGTTTTTCTGTGCTGGACAATGGACTGGAACGAAAAGGTGGAATACAGAGCCTTGAAGATGCCTTCTACATTGACTGATTCCTTCAGACAGACATTTGGCAGTTATGATGGACAGGAACATGCAAATCTTCACTGAGTATGAATTAACAGCTAGAAAACAAAGGAGTGAAACAAACAAAAGGAGAAGACAAAAATGTAAGAAAAATGATACTGATGTTAGTAGACTATTATTAGGTTGTCTATCTGTATTTCTGTATTATATGTCATGAGCAGGAGCAGGGAGGTAGCTGTTGCCCTGGTGAGGCTGCACCTTGAGTACCGTGTTCAGTTTTGGGCCCTTCACTACCAGAAATATACATTGCAGCCCTGAAGCATGTCCAGAGGAAGGCAGTAAAACTGGTGTGGGATCTGGAGCACAAGTCTTACAAGGAATAACTGAGGGAACTGGGATAGTTTAATGTGGAGAATAGGAAGCTCAGAGGAGACCTTATAGGTCTTTACAGCTACCTGAAGGGAGGTTGTGGTAAGGTTGAAGTTAGCTTCTTCTCCCATGTAACTGGTGACAGGACAAGAGAGAATGGCCTCAAATTGCATCAAGGGAGGTTCAGGTCAGATACTAGGAAAAACTTAGCCAAAAGAGTGGTCGGGTACTAGAACAGGCTGCCCCGCAAGGTGGTACTGTCCCTGGAGGTGTTCAAGAAACTTCTAGACGTTGTACGAAGGGATGTGGTTTAATGGGGAAATGGTGGTGATAGGAGATGTGGTTGTCTGGGTGATCTTGGTCTTTTCCAACCCTGATGATTTTGTGAGTCTGTGATTCTATGTGAAATACTGCTTCCAGGTGTGATACTTTTGTTACAAACAGGCACACCACAACAGAAATGTGAGTTCAGAGAGACCTGAAAATACTGATGAAAACAAAAATGAAAGTTTAGGAATGTCGTGATTTTATGATTTTTGTGACTGATATTCAAAACATAACATCATGTAGTGCATTGGGAGCTAAAGAGTTAATACTCCAGCTCCATGGATCATTATCATCCATGGCTCTGGGTACATCCGTCTCAGAAGAGAAGAACTATGTACCCCAGAATAATTTGCATTGCTTTGCAGTTTTCCGTTTTACACTCAGAGGCAAAGGTAAAAACTGTTTGTGTGTCATGAAAGACAGGCTCTTTCCTTTTCAGATCGACCCAGCACCAGGTGCTCACTAGCCATCTTGCCATCAGCATTTAGCATAAGGCCTTTGGTTCTCAGACACTCTCTCATTTTATTTGATTTATTAGCTTCAATTCTAATTATATTGCGCTATTTTGCATTCCAATATCTTATTTAGTAAATTAACTTTCCTCCTCAGACCGTTGCCGCTATTTTGTTTTTAGGCCCATCTCCTTTTTCCTTTCTCCCTTTCCCCCTTCCTGGGGCATGGGTCCATGCATACCCTGCCCCAATTGTCACAGAACTGTGCCAAACCAGCTCGTAAACTGTTGACAAGGAATGCTCTGTTTAGCAAGTAATAAGTGACAACAGCTATAAAAGCTATGAAAAATACTGAATGGCACAGAGATTTCAGGCTTTCCATTTGTCCTTCAAAAAAACGTGTCAAGGGCATATTGTGAAAACTGAACGTCATGCACTAAGAATGTACTGAATTACAACAGTCAGGAAGCCTAATGGGGTTTGTAGTCTCTCTATTAGAGTTGCCTGGCACAGCCAGTCATTCTTCTGATGAGAAAGAAGTTGCCCCAGTACATCACCTTCCTATGGTGATTGCATCTCACTCAAATCTGAAGAATTAAATACATGTGATTTCTGTATCACTTAACAGAAATCAGTTCTACAAGTTCATAACGTATCTTTTTTATTTTGCTGAGTTTATTTGTAATGCCAGGAGAGGCATTAAGTTGGAGCCTCTGTTTATCTCACAAGATTGATGAATTTTGAGCTTTTTCTATTACTGCCAAATTATGCAATGAGAAAGAAATTTCGAAGTCTTTTATTAAAAACCCCACATGGCCATCTGAATTCCTGGTATTAGATTTATTCTACAGATCTTTTGTTTGTCTGTACAGAATTATCGTTTTAGTGTAAACTTTACTTTTACCTATGAGAAAGATATTTTCAAGGAGCACCAGTTGAGGAGCCATGTCAGAAACAAGGATCTAGTCTGACTCACTGCCGTGGTGCTGAAAGTAAATTTCTGAGACCTCAAATTCAGAGCATCCTCTCCCCTCAATTCTTTTTCTGTAAAAGCTTTCCCAAATTTTTCAGACATTAGAATTTTACTTTAAAGTACAAAGCACTGCGGCCATAAACTCTTAAAACTCATGAACCCACTTCATAGCGTTTCTGAAGTGTAAAATTTTATTCCTAGCTTTTAGTGTGTGATAAACTCCCCTGTCCTTCTATTTCCTTTTTATCACTGCCATCAGCACCACTTGGTCAAACTGTGGTCTGCTGCATTATAATAGTGTACTCTTTTATCAGATATATGGCAAAGAATAAATTTGTCTGTAAAGACGCTGTGAGTTTCAGCTGAAAGTATAGTTAATATTATCAAGCACAGAACACTAGTATTTTTATGGTCAACTGTGCTGCCAAAAGCAACATCTTTCATATATTCTGTTTCTGCATGTTCCCTCTCTGGCTATTTAATATTTAATAGTGCAGTTATACATAACATGTACACTTCCCCTGCTCCACACTTAACTAAGTGTATTGATATACTGATCAATGAAATTCTGATTTTGTAAGTAATGTCATGGGCTTTAGGGTAGTGAGAAAGTGGGCCTGCAGAACTTAATTGTTTCATCTGGCAGCAGCACTAACAAAGAAACACTTCACAAACAGGCTATGGATTCCTGATTCATAAAGACAACGTCTCATGATGTGAATTTTAGACTTACTCAACAACTTTTTGTTTCATTTTACATCACCTAAAGCTCATGCACTGACAGTGTGCTGTTAGTGCCTCTTCTCACTCTGAGACTCTAGATCATGCTCATCAGCTCTGCATGGCACCAGGTGAATGGAGAGTCAGAGAGCCTGCAGCAACAGGCTGTGTCCACAGTACGTGTCCCAACATGCTACAGTGTTTCCACAAAACCACACTTCACTGTTACTAATGCTGCTGTCAAGGGGAGCTTGGCATAGGACAAAATGTACCATGGTCATCTTTAATACACGAGGTCTTCTGCATTTCATCTTTAGAAAGCTGAGAAGCATGTGCTTGAGAAAAACAGTTAGCTCCTGGGGGTTTCAACCATAGCTGCTATTCTGTGCACTAGGACAATTACAAATGAAACTCTCTAGTTCCTAAGCATTTTAGACTCTGTTGGTATACTTCCAGAATTAAAAGCTGTTTTTGCTACTGGGTAGCAAAAGTAATGGGACATTCCTTAGGAACGTGTTTCACTGTTGGTTTTATTTTTATTTTTTGCAATTGCAAACTTGTTTGACCCAGTCTCATGACCTAAGACCACTGCAGATAAACAATATTATTCCTCATTTTTAGTTTGAAGATGAAATGTGAACTCCATGTGTTTTCAGTTAAGTGGCACATGAAAATAATGAACACTATGTTTGCATCAAATAAAAGTAAAATGTAAAGGAGAAAAAAATATCCTACTATTGCATCCCATGAGAACATAAAACAAGTGTTGGATTTACTGTAGATCTCTTCAGAAAAATATAAAGAGTAAGAATTCAATCATTCTCGACTTTGCAATTGAAGAAAAAAATATATATTTTTCCAAATTTTGTTATCTCCCAAGCATAATGTGGATATACAACTGCTCTAGTTACCCACACACTAATTTTTAATGACCAATCCCACAGTCCCCTCAAAAATATCTAAGAAAGATGTTAGTGTGGGAGAGAAAGATAAATTGAAATAAGCAAAAATTTCAAACTTTTCTATGAAGTGGTTATAGCTAAATATTCTAAATATTGAAAGAATACAAGCTCAATATTTTATTGAACTTCATAATATGATGACTAACTACACCGAAATTATAGCACAGTTACGCTAGATTTAGTGGTAATTGCAGGATGAAAAATCACACGTAACCACAAGGAGCATGGATGGGAATAATTATGGTGCGAACACTTTGGTATTAGTACATCTGAGATACATATACATACATTTATACAGGTGTGACAGCGTGTCAGTCTACACATGTATGTGGGTTTCCAATGTAGCACAGGCAAGTGCATGTTGTGTAGAATGGCATATCTCTATAGTTAAATATTTGTACTGGAATCAAGTACTCATTAAACATCATTACTTCACTATAAGTTAATCAATTGGACTGCAACTACACTGTAATTATTGGTGCATTATATTATCAATATTCTATATGCTTAAAACACAAAACAATTTAATTTTCAAGTGTATATAGCTTTAAAAGTTGAAGTAGCTACATCATTTTAATATTTTATTCTCAATTATTTATGAATAGCCATATGTTGAAATAACTCACTTTTTTGGAAAAAAAAAATACAATCATTGAATTACTTGACTCTGATCAAATGATTCCAAACTTTGATGCTTTTATAACTCGTAAATAGGTAAGGTGTAGAACTTCAGGCTTTCAATATTCCTGGTTTTCTGTAAGGAATACCTACCTATAAGTCACTGCATTTTGAACTTACTAGAGGGGCTACAATGTGAAAAAAATCTAGCTTCTTATTTGCACATTTCAAATTACAATCACAAGAATTTTTTGAAAATACATATTAAGCTTTTATAGTGCACTGACATTTCCACTGTAGAGAGTAAGAAATCACAGAATTACAGGGATTGGATGGGACCTCAAGAGATCATTGAGTCCATTAAGTTAAAAATAAAGAGTATAGTGCAATGCTGTCATCAATGAGACCATTGAAATTACTTCTATATCTATGTCTGCCAATGCAAAATTCTGGTGGAGTCCTTCCTGGAAGATGTTTATTCTTCCCTTAGCTCATGTAAATACTAAGTGATGGTGTGGGGAAAGATGACTGCATGGAAACTGTGACATTAAGTGGTGAAGTCTGAAATAACAATTTTTGTCTTACAGTAAGGCTAAACTACAGCTACAAATAAAAAGCTGATAAAAATGGCTTATTTGCCAATGTCCCTGCAATTCTACTTCTGCATATTTAGTGATTACTATGGAAATATGCAGGTAAATTAGTCAATATATGCATTTACTGTTGTAAGGGGTGAAGTTAATAAAATGAATAATACCAAATGATATTGTTAGCTGATATATTTTATAGATGCTGTAATTAGAAAGATTATATAAATTGTCACTTCTGCATCCTGATAAAGAGAAATGCTCATCCATCTCCAAGGATTGAGGCTCACAGGGGAAAAACTCCACAAAGGAGAGACCTCCAACAAGAGTTTCTTCCCTAGCATTGGTCAGTCCTCAAATGGGGTCTGGAAGAGGTGGAACCAGACTTCACCCCTACTGGTCATACAGGTGAATTGTCTTTACCTGTGCTCTCACGGCTGACTCAGTGCTTGCCTCAGGTGATCAATCAGTGGTTTAGGCTGTGATTCAACAGTTCCCATACAACTGTTCAGGAAGCCTTTGCAACATTGTCTTTGTTGCAAAATTGCTGTGTCCTGGCTGTCCAATTTTAAGAACGTGTTCATCTAACTTCTTGTCTTTGGAGGCCAGAAAGTTAATGCAACCTTTTACATACATTTGTGCATTATATTATTGTGTCTGGAAGTGGAGGGTTATGTACTCAAATCTCCGTAGCTGAATGCCTGCATAACAATGTAGCAAGGCAGTTTTAAATACTTGTAATGTGGCCCTCATTAGAGACGATTTAGTGCTTCAAGAAGACTCGCTTAGTAAGCTACCAGAGCTTAGTCAATTAATTTCTAAGCCTACATATCATTGTTCTCACCTTACCTGCATTCAAAATAGTCAGATTAATAAAGCTCTATAAACATGTATCTCTGAAGTACCTAGACCACGCAAGGTTAAACAATATTTATTATTATTATAACATCTTATATATGTATTCATCAATTTACAAACTTGTATATGAGACACTTTGTGAAGATTCACTTGGAAATATACATGTGGTAATAATTACTGTATGAGTGGGTCTGTTTTATGATGGCATGCATAAATATATAGTGGTTTAAGTGCAGACAACTGAAGAATGATACAACAAATGTGTAACAACACATTTCTTCCAAAGACCAATTATTATGGCGCAGGGAAAAACTCATTTTGAAATGAAACCATGTCAGAGGTGGAATGGTGCAAGACAACTGCATAGAATCATAGAATAGCTTGGGTTGGAAGGGACATTTAAGAGTATCTACTTCCAACCACCCGCTATAGGCAGGGACACCTCCCACTAGACCAGATTGCTCAAAGCTCCATCCATCCTGGCCTTGAATGCTTCTAGGGAGGGGACATCCACAGCCTCTCTGGGCAACCTGTTCCAATGTCTCACTGCCCTCACAGTAAAGAATTTTTTCCTAATATCTAGTCTAACTCTGTTCCAGTTTTAAAACATTTCCCCTTGTTCTGTTGCTACAATAATCACTCTAAGGTTCTTTTAAAGTCAAGCTTAATGAAGTTAAAAGCACAGGGAAAAAATCTAGTATTTTTACAGAAGCAAATGCATTTTCCTTGGAGGTCTCCTGTACAGGTGTTCTAGCTGGTGAGAACTGATGAACTTGGAATTCAATGTAAGATCCTATGAAGAGCTTATATGAACAGCTCACTCCAACATCAAGAGGCTGAAAAGAGTTAATGCTGGAGTGTCCTACTAGTTGATCACTGGATCTTACATTTACCTTCTGGTATAAAATTGCAAGTGGATGACATGACATTTTAAGTCTGCTGTACTTCAGATTAGGAAAAAAAAAAATGCTTAGAAGGCAAGGTCTGCTTAAGAACATAGAAATGTGTTAACGCTATATGGACTCCTGTCTCCAAGTAAGTTTTTAAAGATATTTCTGCTGGGGAGAAAGGCAGCAGCTTCCTCTTGATAACCACAAATGTCATTTGTCTGTCTCCTTCCAAAGAGCCAAAGTGGTGCTTAAAGGATGTATTTGCTTTTTTCCCCTGTGGGAGGGAAAAAAAAAAAAAAGACACTGAAATCATTGAATATACATGCCACAAAAAGGCAGGAAAAAAATATATCTGGAAGTCACTGGTAGTGTTGATGTCCTGAACCTAACATCAGTGGACTTCTCTTAAATTAATATGGCTAACTAAGAAAAGGCTTGAAAGACATTTAAAAACTGACCAGTGAGCTAAAACCAAAGTACAATGGTGTAAGAGACTATTATTAATACCAATGACTCAAAGTTTGCTGATGAACATGTCCGAACATGTCCAAGCTAGTCCTGGACAAGGTTGTGAAATCCTTTGTGTAAGGGACAAGCTGATGAGCATGTCTTGGGGCAACGAAAGAGAGATAAGCTGCAGCTCAATGGCCGCTGAACACTCTTTTGTTTGGTACTCATCTCCGTGGGGAGATAGCCATCTCAGGAGACGCTTGCCTGACACACTAGCATGGGGGCAGTGATGGCCAATGAACACTCTTTTGTTTGGTACTCATCTCTGTGGGGAGATAGCCATCTCAGGAGACACTTGCAGCACGGGATTTGTCATGTAGACTGGAGGAATCTGGAAGATAAATAGAGGGGTCCTGCAGCCACGAGGTTGGAGCTTCTCTTTGGAGAGACTACCCGTGCTGATCACTGCTGCTGCCTGGAGAGGCCTTCTCTTAGGAGGGACCTCACGAGCTGATCACTGTTCGCTGCTGCCCCTCTTGGGGTTGCCTCCCTCGCTGCTTCTCTGGTGCAGACCTGGTGCTGACCCCTCGCTGCTTCTCCAGACAACTGCTTGCTGCTCAAGGCTGCCCGTCGCTGCTGCTTTTCTCCCCGCTTCTACCTCCCCTGCTCTTCCGCCTTGGACTGTCAGAGCCGCTTGCAACTGGACCGCCCCTAGGATCCTGACTGGTGACTATCCCTGCGTTGTACAAACCCTTGCTTCTTTCCTATCTTTCCTATCGCTCGCCTTCCCTTCCCCATCACCCTTAACAGTGTCCGCCTCCCCCTTCCCCATGTCCCTGGCCAATATTGGTAATAAACTGGTCGGACCAACATTTGAACCGTTGCTTCTTAATCTCACGCTGGGTATACACATAATCTTGAAGAACCTTGTCTCCCTCCTTTATACTGGAGCTTGACAAATGGCCTTGAGTATTTATTCTTCATTTCAGAAGCCACTTAATCTATATAAGTCTATATATTTGACAAGAGGAAATGGTTTTAAACTAAACAAGAGGAGATTTAGCATAGATGTTGGGGGAAGATTTTCCAAACAGAGGGTGGTGAGGTGCTGGAACAGTCTGCCTAGAGTGGTTGTGGATGCCTCATCCTTGGAGATGTTCAAGGCCAGGTTGAATGGGGCCCTGGGCAGCCTGATCTAGTGCTTGATCTAGCTGTTGGCAACCCTGCCTGTGGCAGGGAAGTTGGAACCCGATGATCTCTGAGTTCCCTTCCAACACAAGTCATTCTATGATTCCTAAGAAAGCCACAGCAGAACTAATTAGAAGGACCAACGAGCCAACATGACTTAAAATGTTTCAGGAGATAGCAATATACCAGATGATATCAAAAGAAGAAGGAATGATATCATAAAGACCAACACAGAGAAGACCTGTGTGACCTTCCTGCTGCTTTATTTCTTCCCACAGCAGCACTGACAAATATACCCAAGAAGCTGGCAATAAACTATCTCACCTGTTTCAGTACTGCATACGTGAGAATCCTGGAGGATGTAGAGTCACATCAAATCCATATGTGTTTCAGATAAGTCACTGTGTTGCTTATTGTTCTCCATCTGGCATTCCTATGCACCTGGATCAGCTTCTCCATTTACTTGTATATAGCTCTCTTCTGACCTCAGATATTCTTGGCTTAGTGTCACCTTCCAGTTTTAAACATTAGTGCACCATACACTGTAAGTGTTTAATTGCAACTTGTTTGGAAGTAAACGCAGAAAAGATTACAGAACTCCTTCGAATAGCCACACTTTTCTCTCCTTTTCAGCTCCCATGTAACTCAGTCAAGGATCTCCCAGTTATAACCCTCTTAAGGGATGAGGGCATTGGGCCTGGCTTACCAGCTTCTGAAATTCGAAGACCTATGACCAGCTGGCAGCAACAACTCAGGATGAAGTATAATTATGAGACACAAACTGGGGCCACTACAAAGCAAAGGACCTCTGGCAGGGATGTAGTAAGTCAGGCTCGTCCAACCTGTGGCCCGTGATCCAAATGCAGCCCAGCACAGCCGCCATTGTGGCCCAGCCCCCTTCCCACACCATCTGCTCCAATACTACCAAGGCCCTGCCCTACCGAGCAGCCCAGCCCAGCCCCAGGAGAGCAGCCACTGCTTAGCAACAGCCAATCGTTGGTATGCTGTTAACACTGTCTGAGCTGAAACCAAGGCACGGGGAGGGAACAGCGCAGTACCAGCTCAAGTTATAGCAAATAATTTTATGCACTTTGATTCGTTAACTAAACTCAGTCCTGTGAACAGCAAAAAACATGCAGCCCTGCTTTCCATTTTGATAAAGGAATCTGTGTTTTGTTTGTTCTCTTTTATGATTTAATAAAAAATATTAAAGATTGAAATAAGTTTTGTCACTTATATACGCAAACTATGTTATGTATTTGATGAGAGATGCTCCGAAAGGAATGCCTTCTGTTTTATTACTTTGGCCTACAGAGTCAGAGGAAAACAGTGGCGGTATGACAATAGAGGTGGAACTTTCTCACCAATATTCCATTACACTTTATTGTCACGTGACAGATGGCAGCAGAGGCACAGCTTGACATAGAGTGCATATGAAGCAAATGTGTATCACTGAATTCTTCCATGCAGAAAAAGTGGCACCCATTGCTGAACATTTATGAGTCCAAACAGTGGGTGCTGGCACACTGAGGAAATGGGTGGTGTGTTTTAGCAGCAGCAATAGCAACAGTAGGTCACCTCCACTGGTGCAGACTGTTATGAGCATACCATGCAGGCTCTTGTTCATTGCAGATAAAAATACACAGCTAAAGTGATGCCCACACTGAAAAAGAGTGTTTTGTAACTGAGAATTTACTCAAAAAATACTGTTATTGTGCTCTTTGTATCTGTTGTAGTTTCCATAGAAATAAGTAACAGGCAGTACTTTCAAAGTGACCTTTGTGTATGTGGTTAAAGACCATTCCCATTTACTCAATGCAGCCCAGTCAAGACAAAAGTTGGACACTCACACAATAAAGGAAAGGAGAACACCGGTAGTTCTGTTAATGCTGTTGACATAATCACCCGTACTATGTGGAACAAATACAATTTTTGCAGTGAAGGTTACCAGCAAGCCAAATGCTAGATGATACAAATACTCTTGGAAGCAGAGATCCAGCCTGAAGCTGGTGCACAGAACTCGTCTAGCACTACCTGCTTGTAACCATGTGGCTTTAAAGAAACAGTTAACCAAACCTCAGTCCTCGTAGTCTTTTGAGTGCTGTTACACTAAACAGTCTTTGCATTCTCAGGTTCTGCCAACACAACTTACTACAAGAAAGACCATGCTCCAGAGCATTAGATTTTAAGCACTTGTATTTTTCTCTGGTAAGAGACATGATCTGATTTTTTGAATATCTGATTGCAACTGTGTATGCTCCATTTGAAAATTCACAGGTAATGTATTTATATCAACTGATATTGGTGTTTCAAACAAATGATTTTTTTTTTTTTAACCTTGAAACCTATTTACAAATTCCTTTATCAGAGGGGAAAGCATGGCTGCGTAATATTCACTGTTCAGAGCCTCGTGTTTAGCCAACGTATCAAAACACATACTATCATTTGCCACACTTGAGTCAGCACTGCACAGCACTGCCCTCCCTGTGCCCTGCTTTCAGTTGACACAATGTTAACAACACACTGACAGTTTGGTTGCTGCTGAGTGATGGTTGTGTGCCCAGGGTCACCCTGCAGGGAAGAGTCATTGCCTTTATAGCCTGGGAGGAAGCAGACTGCATTGCCAGCTGTGCCAGGCCGCATGCAGCCCAGGGGCTGCAGGTTAGACATGCTTGGTCTAGCATGCGGACATGAAAGATTTTTATGTTTTTGCTTCTTCATTTCCACCTGAAGCTAAACTGCACTCCTAATAGATAAAGGCAGGCACCGGATGAAGCTCCAAGGAACAGAGAGACATAAAGGACAAAGCTGTTGAGCTTGCATCTGCACCTCAGCAAAAAACATCCAGAAAGCTGGCAAGTGAAGAAGGCATGTATTATACAGTATTCCAAATGCAATTAATTGCATTCATATCTATCCCAATATTTAGGAAAAGTTCTTCTAAAACTGCTAAACCTCCTTAATATCAAACTGCCTTCCTTGCTTTCTACTTCATTACTTTTCATCCCTTTCCAGTATACACAAAATAATTCTCTTTTTCACAGGTGCATTTTCAGTGTTTCAGTGTTTCCCCTCATTCTTCATTAGACTATACATGCCCAGTATTTCCAGTCCTGGGTTAGGTTTTCTAATTATTATTATTTTTCAATTTAACTCATCTTTGGACTTTTTTCCTGCTATGTGTGTATATGCTTGGAGAGTAGCGCCCAGAACTGGACATACTACTTGATAGATAAGACTTTATCAAGCTATTTACTTGTTCTAAAGTAAGAGGAAGTTCTGTCATTGTTCCCCATTCACTTTAAATGATCAGTATTATATTGAATAAATAATATAATTACTGAGTAGAATTCTGCAAAGGAATTTTATTAGGACTTCACCTACATACATTTTCTCCACGACAGCATCAAACTATGTAGTAGTGGTATGGTTTTCCATAGATATCCCATACAATGGCATTATGCAATGAACTAATGGAACTGGGACAGCTGCTAAGGGAGATCTACAGTCCCCAGCATGCTACGGTCCTTCCCATGTTGTTCTGAAAAGGAGATACAAAGTGATGTAGCAATGCTCTTTTGCTCTGCACCACTGAATTTGCAGCACATGGTTAGGAGACTCCCCCTTTCCCATCTGTTTGCTCTATTACTCTTGATTCCTTCTATCTGTTATTATCTCACATTCCTCTACCATTTATAGTAGAACAGTTTCTCTTTATCTCAGTCAGGCAGCAACTCCTTCTCACTTTCCCACCAGCTTCCCATGAGGGGGAAGGAAAGGGAGCTAGGCCCTGTCACATGACAGGGAAAGAAAAAAAAAAGAAAGAAATAATTCAGCCTGCCACAAGTACTTAAAATGTTTTCTTCAATATTCTTGATATTCTTACTAAATACATTTTTTTTCCCATTGCTCAAATTCCATCTCTGAGAGCACAGTAACTATCTAGCTGAACAGGTAGGAATTCTCATGAGCTGTTCCATACAGCCATTAAGTCTCTTTCAGCTTTATCTCTTCATCACAGGCCAGTACTTCTGCTGCTGTTAGTAAGCAAAACAATTTGTCACCAACAGCAGAGAGTGCTCAAAAATTACCACCCAATCGTAAGATTTCCCCCTCCTGCTCAAGAGGTCTGTAAATTCACTGAACCATTGCTCAGCAGATCATCAGTTTGTAGCTACGCAACTTCTTTATTGTCCATAACATCCATAAAGAGCTGACAATTTCATCCAAAGGAGGTGGACAATAAGCTGAAAACTAAGTTACCATATGTATTGTGTCTCTTAATTTTCTGCTAAAGAAAAACAACTAACTGTATTACACACCCCCACTTTCTGCTTGAGTTCAGTTCAGTTAGCTAAAAACCTGGCAGTACTCGTAACTACACACATCTTCTAACTAGCAGATACTACAGAGTAACTTTTTGTCACATGGGGTAAGAAACAACTCTCTAATGGCAACTACTTTCTGGTCAAAAGTGATGAGTTATAAAGTTAGTCAGCGTCCAGCATTCTGGGCTGCACCAAAAGAGGAGTGGCCAGCAGGAACAGGGAGGGAATTATCCCTCTCTGCTCTGCCTTTTTGGGGTTTCATTTGGAGCACCGCATCCAGGTCTGGCACCCCTAATGCAAGAAAGATGTTGAGCTTTGTGAGAGGGTCAAGAGGAGAGTCACGAAAATGACCCAAGGGATGGAGAACTTCTCCTATGAAGACACTGCAAGAAAACTGAGTTTGTTCAGTTCAGAGAAGACAGTGGGCAGATGTCATTACAGCCTATTTGAAGAGAAACAGGAGGGAAATAAACTTTTAACATGCATAAATAATAAGATAGGACAAAGGGGAACAGTTTTAGACTAAACAAAGGAAGATTTAGATTAGATGTTGGGGGGAAGCTTTTCACAAAGAGGGTAGTGAGGTACCGCACAGGCTGCCCAGGGAGGTTGTGGATGCCTGGATTTCCCATCCCTAAAGCTGCTCAAGACCAGGTTGGATAGGGCAACATGGGGCATGGTCTAGTAGTTGATCTAGTGGCTGGCAACCCTGCCTGTGGCAAGGGGTTGTAACTTGATGATCCTTGAGGTCCCTTCCAATCCAAGCCATTATGTGACATTAGGATTCTAACTTGCATTGCTTCAGTTATTTTGAAAAATCTGATAACTATCACATTAAAGGAAAATGTCCTAAGTTATGCCCAATTCAGCACTAAGCTGAGTTGTGTTCAATATATGAACTATAATGATTGCAGATTCACAAATAGCACACTGCCTGATTCATCTAAAGGCATTCCATAAGCTATTCATAGACCCCTTATTATGTATCTAATGCTGTTCAGTTAGAACTCACACTTGTGCACCCAATCAGAACGCATGTGGATAGCTTAGTGAATGGTGCAGTTCATTGGCAACAGATTATACAGTCTTTTGGATTGCTGGTGATAAAGTGTCTGCAAAAGATACGCAAAAAATAAAAAACAAAAACAATAATAGATAATAATAATAAAATCCTGGAGACAAGTGCTCTAAGTTATTGTAATACTGTAACATGATGGAAAACGCAGCAACAACAACAACAACAACAACAGAGTAGCAAGTGACAGCAAGCAAGGAATTGCTCAAACACAACAGCTGTAGATACAGAAATGAAGAAACTACTAACCTTCAGAAAGCCTCAAGCATACAAAGATCTCTAGAGAGATACCCTTGCCTCCACTTCCAGCCCATTAATGAGGTCTGGGAAAAGGTTGATTCTGGCTTCACCCCTTCTGGTCACTCAGGTGCATTGCATGCACCTAAACTCCCTTGGGTTGGGTCTGCCTTTCCACCAGGTGCTCAATCACCATTTCAGTTTCAAGCCATGACTTAGCATATACACTTACAGTTATCAAACAACTACATTGAGATTACTAAATTTTTTGGAGAACCACTCAGGGTAATCATGTGCAATTTTACTCAGCCATTGTCCTTTAGGGGTAGAAGAGAAGAGAGGCTCAGCCCATCAACTGATCTGAGAAGACAGAGGTGCTCTCCCATCTTGTCTATGATGGTATCTTCCCCAATCTTCCTCTCGTAAGGCGTTTTAATACTATTTTTCATCTTACAGGTGGAACTTGAGTGACACTAGTAATAAATATCTTTGTTTTGATTGGTGTAAAATTCTCTTGCTTTGCTTTTAAAGGTATAGGCTGAAAGTTCATAGCACATGCTCAGTGGATGGATAGAGGTAGATAGCTTCTGAGTTAGAGGTGTGTTTTAGTATTATAATGAGCAAAGTTCCACCCAAGGATAGCATTTTGGAATTTAAAAAAATAAAAAGAGAGAGAGAGTTTTGTCCTGGGGGTAGCAAGTAGGCAGCTTATTGGTATTTTTGTTCCCATCGGTGCCACCAAGTTCCCATCCTGGCACTGTTCTTCTTAGAGTCGGTAAATCAAGTTCTCTTGAGCTGGCAACACCTCAGGTTGCTTAGGAAATACTCTGGATTTTAGAATGTGGCCACAGGGTCTCTGCCTTGCTCCGCTCCGCCCTCTGAGCCAATGGTATTAATGGTATATTAGCTGCATTCTGCTTTTGTAACTGTGAACAAAATGTACTTTAATTTTCAGTGAACAAAGCTACGCCCTGTCTTCCAAGTCACTGATAGCAATCATTCCACAACAACCTAGTGCTATGTAAACTTATCCATAAGTTTACGAGCAGGCTATTTTGTGATCTTAAACATTAGTAACAAAACAAAACAAATAATAACAATTATAAACCAGTATGGGCAATACTAGTCAAATTAAAGATTATTTTATTTTTTATTTTTCGATGGAAATGAACCTGGTTAAGTAAATATGGAGAATTGTGATGAAAACAGAACTATATACATTCTTGAACAACTATAATTCAAACCTCTTGCCTTTTGTTTTCCACAAGTTATTTATTTCTGTGCTGGCAGCAGATGCTTGAAGTGAAGAAAAATTGTGCTATTGCAGCTGAATGCTGGGGGACATATTTGTTCCTGAACTGTGAACAGTGTCTGAAGGCAGTCAGGAGATTAACTAATGACATTTCCTGTCAAGATGAGGAAGAAATCATCAAAACCAAAACCTACGTAACTTCCTAGCATGCTGAAGACCTCAGCTGGCATTGCCAAATCTGAACAGCTGGTATTCACACAGCACTATTCCACGATGAGTAAACATCATGCTACAATTTCAAGATGTCCTTGGCTAAGATACACCACAAATGCAAATTCAGTGGCTCACAGTGTGGGAGAAACAGTGCTTAGCAATTGAAAACAATTGCAAAGCTATATAGATTTTAAAATCTGCACTAAAGTAATTATACATAGAATTCTGATTTTATGGTGTAAAAGACAGATGGAAGTCCCTTCCATTACATGATGCAGTGAAAGCTGTTTCTCATCCAATACAAGCACAGCCCACAGGAGCTGAGGCTGTGATAAGAGAAAGATAAAGCGGGAAAGAATTCCCAGATATGTCTCTCAATGATAGGAGTAATGAACAAGAAGTCTAACTGGGTGAAGCCTATAGAGCTGGTATGGATGATCTCCAAGGAGCCCAGCTGAACTCTTTTCTGTGCAATACAGAGCTCAATGCATCCCCTGCATAGTTCATCTGACCTTCTTCAGACCCCTCTCAGTGTGACTTCTCTCTAGTCCAAAGCAAACAGTCCTGTCCTCTCAGGTAAGAGAGGGATCTGTAGCCTAAAAAGAGGTCTCCTGACCTTTGGATGCAATTTATATTTCCTAGGGACATTCACATAATTTGATAATTAGCACTTTCTAACAAAGGCACAGTTTCAATGTTGCTGCAACAGAAATATAATGAATACGTCAAACTAGAACCGGCATCATTTTTTTGATCGGGACCTTTCTCTTTTGGTCACCCTTTGTAACTGAACTGTAAAAGAGTGAAATTAAGTCAGACTTGTGCTCTTCCCAGTGCTTCCAACTTTACACCATTTACTCCTAGAGACTGAAGAAAAACATACAAGACTGCTGTGGGGAAATCAAGCTCAACTTCTCTATTCTCTGTTCAGATATATATAACCACCCTGGCAAAACAGATCCTCCATATCTGTAAGCTGGCTTTCTATCCCAATAAGAGGTCCCAATAAACACAATTTGTAGTTTGGTTGGCAAGGGGAAAGGTCAATAAAATTCTGCTTCATGCAGCACAAGGATTTAAAAAAATATATTTTCCTCTGATTACATATTATTTTTTTACAATTAGTATTCATAGTTCCAGGGTAGTTAATTTTGCTGGCACTGCAGGGCTGAATGCATAGTAAAAATGGTAGGATTTTCCTTAAAAGGCCTCGGGAGAGCTTAAGGAACTGGAAGAGTAAAGCATATGATCACCATAATTAAGTAGTATTCCATTTATTACCAGTTCAACTGAGATTATGGGCAAGGAAATTTTTACATTTTGAACTTGTGAACTTACCATTTTATGCAGTCAGACTCATAATTTCCCTAATTTGTTTTCCTACTATTGTGTTGATGGAGAAAATTTGAGAAACAGGAACATTTGATTGTAAAAAGCAGCAATAATTGACACAATAGAATCATTTGTAGAACCATTACTTTGGGGAAAAAAAAAAAAAAAAAAAAAAAGATGACTTCTAGGTTGACTGCACAGTTCTGCGTTCTTTTGAAGTAGTAACCAGCTTTTTATCAGCCCAATGGCAGCTATTCATGAAGTCCTCAGAAGCCGCCTATGCATGGCTTTCTGCAAGATGTTATGTTTCCTGGAAGTGAAATAGCAAACCAGATTATATTGTTGGGGCTCCACACGTGTGAACTTTCTTTCTTTCTTTCTTTCTTTCTTTCTTTCTTTCTTTCTTTCTTTCTTTCTTTCTTTCTTTCTTTCTTTCTTTCTTTCTTTCTTTCTTTCTTTCTTTCTTTCTTTCTTTCTTTCTTTCTTTCTTTCTTTAATTTTATTTTCTGTATCCTCATGGTTAGGCTACATGTTTTTCAAGAATGAATCACAGCTGCTACTGCTGAAGATGCTTCTGACTATAGTATTTGGACAGAACCTCTTAACGAATACAATCTTTAACTCTCTGTCATACAGAGGAAGGATACAAGGCAACAGAAAGAGCTGTACAATGTAAAATGTTATTTGGGTCATTATCCGGCTTTAATGTTTATTTTTAATCAGAATTTGCACATCACCTAGACTTCATAATGTTCTCTAGTTCCTGCATCTCTAGACAACTTATCAAGAAGCAATCAGAAATTAGATTATTTCTCAAAAATGAGGTCTCCATATCTCTCCTGCCAGCTGCCATCCTTTGTCGCGGGATTTCCCTTTTTTTTTCAGGACACTGTTTCACAAGCACTGACTAATGCTTCCAACTGCAAGCACTTACAATGTGGAATGCATTGCACTCAAGCTTGCAGGACTGCTTGTACTTGCTTTGTTTGCCTACATATGCCTTCTGGCTCTTGCACAAGGACACAAGGCAGCTCTGTTTCCTGCTATGAGTCATCATTCAGGAATGATATCTAACTAGGAGGGAAAAAAAAAAAAAAGGGGAGAAAAAATAATCCAGCAAAGAGTAGCATGTGATTTTTGCAAACAGAATTTACAGAATTTGAGGTTTTTTTTTTTTTTTTTTTTGCTTTTGAATAACCATGTTGCTTTTTTTTTTTTTTAACCTTTGAATAACCAATCCCAGATAATCAAAGCTTTTTAGTTTTTTTACACTACAGACAGGCTGGGTAGAAAGACAATATTAGAAGACAGTGTTGACTTTGTTTATCTGTAGTAAAGTAGATACTGTCCATGTATTTATCTCCAGTAGTTTCACAGTGGTAAATTTTATGAATTCACACCCCTTCATCAATACACAGTTGCAGGTTAAAGACACATCCCAATTTTTTCCTAAAGTTTTCTGTTTCTGCAAAGATGTTTTTCTGTGTAATAGACAAGATTTTTTTTTTACCCCCCAAGAGCTAGAGGTTTGCAAACAACACTACATAATTTTTTAAGGTTGTCAAAATCTGGTTAGGTTTTTACTACAATTTTTTGACAGGAACAGAAAAAAAAACCCACACAGAATAAAGTACACAGCAATTATAATGTGGGGGAAGGGAGGAAAGAGGAGAACTGCACAGGGAGGAAACAGGACTTAGCTGGCTAACAAAAACAAATAGAGCATAGAAGTTGAAAGGGAAGAAGTAAATGGAGCAGGGGAGGGGAGGGGGCTTTTCCTGCTTATCTTCCCTGTGAAAAGGAAGGATAAGCATTTCACAAATGTCAAGAAACGAAACTAAAAGGATTGATATAACTGGATGTGTTATACAGACTTTTTCCAATTGTTCTCAGGCTAGGAGTGACTGAAATTATTCAATTTGCTTCGTGGCTTTTGAGTTTGTGGATATTTTCAGAGAAAGTAGTGCTCATATCTCTGTACTTCACAGGGCACCAATTGGTCCTTGGGTTGTCAATCTCTGCAAAAAGGCAAATTACAGCAAGAAAATGGCAAGTAAACTGCTTTTTCTTTAGTGGTCTTGTGGGCTGAGAGGAACCACAATGGAAAATAAGGAGTCGGATGTAAAGTTCATGTGTTTGTTCACACACCTCACCTTTTCTGAGGATAAACAAGAATTTTCACTGTCAAGAGATCTGTCCAAGGCAGAAAATTCTCTTTCAGAAAGACCTGAAGGGAAAAATACCTTTTAAAAAATATTAACATTCCGCCTGAGGGGGAGGACACCACCAGCTGTACTCTGGCTGACATCCCAGCACAAATTGGCTTTGAGGCTGAAGTCAGTTTAATGGGATCTCAAAGACACCCCTAGCTGTCTGGTGCACTCTTTATTGTGCTGATTACCCCCTTCATGGAGATGTCCCTTCACAGTGGCTCACAGCAATGATGTGTTTTAAATGCAGCTTTGGGAGGAGGGTGGTGGGGTGTTTTTCGTTTTTGTTTTTTTTTTTTTTACATTTCAGTGACAGTGATACAAATAAAGGTGCAGCTCCAAAACCCCTGTACTGATTTGACTGGAGGTAGAAAGTGTTAGTGAATGGACATGCAGCAGGAAGAACGCGCATCTTGATTGTAAAGATCTGATGCTGATAAGTCAACATTTGGGAGGGCCTCCTTGACTCACTTGCTTAAGGGCTGACTGTTGTAGGAGCACCAAGAGAAGCTGTGCCAGCAAAGGTTTCAAGGTCCTGAAGAGCTTTGCGCCTGGCCCACCACATGCACTGCTCTTTGGCCTGATCACCAGAGATGACTATTTTCCTAACAGCTGTTTCCATGGCGCAATAATGTAGAAAACATCTGTCATCTGGGCTAGAAGCTGCAGGGTGAGTCACACATTTCAGGCTGGCATTAGCCACTTCCAGGAGGGAGGGAAGACATGGCGGCAGGGCTGGTGGAATGGGGTGAGGCCTCTCTCCAGAGTAAGGAAGCCCCATCCCGTGGCATTGAAACCTATCACTGACATAAAGATCTGACACATATTTTGTTGTCTTCAGCCATACTTTTGGAATAATGGGCTGCAAGTAGAGGCTGCTCTGCAGAGTGGAGCAGTGGAGGTCTCCTGACAGCTCTAGAGCTCATGTGGTAATTTGTGTGAGTTGCCATGCTTGTGTAACAGGTTTGGCTGGTCCAGATACAACCCTTCATCAGCTGCCAGCATTTCTGACAGCATTAGCCATCACCTAGCAACTGTGAATGGTCAGTGTCTTCTGTTTTGTCACCCCCTAAAGAACAAGGGGAACTGGAAGGCTCATCTGTATCCTTTCCCATACAATCATCTACAAACAGGATTGTCGTTCTTCTGGTGCTGGAGGGGCGTGTCTCCTTCTAACAGTAAAGAAATTTGTCTAAAGGAAGTGAGAAACCCGTACAGACAAGCCCAGACTCACCTCCTCTTTGAAACTGTTTTGATCTGCTGAGGATCAAAGGAAGGCTGCATTAGCACCTAATATTCTCCAGCACGGCAAACGGAACATTTGTTATTCCCTCAATACTTCTGTACCTGTGCCTCATTCACATGCATGAGCTGCGTTGCAGCTCTGTCTAACTGCTCCTGGCAAGATCACTCCTCCCTGGCTAGCCACACTTTCAGATCTCTTTCAGTCACAAAACAGACTGTCTGGCTTCAAACTGAGTCCAGAGACAAGATTTAAAAAGATGTGGCTTCTTGACTTCTTGCTCACCTAACACTCTTATCCATTTTCCATCCAGAAGCCTTCTTCAGATACAGTTTTATAGATTCTAAGTAGAATGGGAGAAAAAAACAAAAAACAAAAAACAAACCAAAAAACAACATCCTTCAACTGTCAAATTTTGTCACTCTGGCTCTAAGTAAACTCTTTATCAAGGCTTGTTTGTACATGAAGCTTTCCATAATTAAGTCCATGTGCAGATAGTTTTGTTCTGAACAAGGAACATCCATGAGCAGAACAATCACTGCATTTTTAAATTCATTCCCTCTATGCTTTAAAAAGAAATATATTTTTGAGAGCTTTTCTATCTGCCAATACAACATAGAGAACGGAAGATGGTTATGAATGCTCTTTATGCGGTCACATGGCTTAAGAGAGGATCAGAATAGTTGCGCTGTGAAGTTCACACTCCAGCCCAGCTTGTTTTGCAATATTTTTTTTTTATACAGACAGTCCTTGACTTTTTTTTGTTCTTTTCTTCTTCTTCCCCCCCCCCCACCAACACACACCCCACGTAGGGAAAACTTTCTCAATGACAGGATAACATGACATTAAGAATGTTTATTGGACAAATATTAGTATCTCAGGGTGGGTGGTGAAGGGGTGGGGAGAAGAAGTATTTTAGTAGTAACGTGATTGAAAAGTCTTGTACATAAGCTAATTCATTTAGGCTTAATTGTTTTTTGTTTGTTTGCTTGTTTATGAATGTTTAATGTTTAGTTCATTATATTGCCATCATCTCACTATGTCCAGCCATTCTTCTATGTAATTTCCATTGTTTGATCGCACCAAATTCCATGGAAAGTTCCTTTAAAGACAAGATCATTTGAGAATCAAAATATATTCCAACATACATATATTGGCTCAGATGGTGTAATTATGGCTGATGACTGGTAGTGACTGAAATATTTTTGCTCCCTCCCCAAAAAAAGATGGGAGAGAAGAAAAGAAAAATAGTCTTGGTTTTCATAAAACTTCAGTAAAATTGGAACATTTTTAAGATTTTTCCAGTTTTCTTAATTTCTTACAGCATGACTGAAAAACGAAAGAAAATTCAGCCCTTCATGTTTCCATGACAAATGAAGCTACATAGTCAAAAGCAGATACAGAGAAAGGGGCACTGCTGCCAGTTTATCTGGTTTTGTTCAAATGAGACCTAACTACTGCTTCATGTCTGCTCGCGAAGTTTGCTGGTGTAAAAGTACTATCTCAATAAACACTTCTTAGAAGATGTAAGGCCTTCTGTTAAATGTCCCAGCCCAAGGGCAATCACATCATCTTGATGCCTTTTTATAAACTCTGCTTTTATTCATCTAAATCTTGTTTCTCTACCAGACGTCAGCATGTGGCTAAAATCACAGGAGAACAACGATCTGGAATTGGCTCTAGGACTTGATCACATGAGAACACAGTGATAGGTCAGCTGTCATGACCTACTTAGCTTTCTGGAAAGAGTGGTGCAGCCTCCTGACGATGGTAAAGCCCTTGTACAGGTGGGCATGCTATGTTTTTGTTGTTGTTGCTGCTGTTTTTTAACAAAATTTGCTGTACTCGTGGGCAAATTCAGTTTTTATGTAGAAACAGGTAGGGTGTGAAGCACAGGCAGCAGTTAACAGCAATGCCTCTGTTTTTCTTTATAGCAAGTAATGAGTTCCTCTTAACAGCTTGCAGTCGGTTGGCTACCAGCTCAGCTCAGAAATATGAGTTATGGTAGAAAGGGGAGGAAAGGTCAGCCTGGGAGTGGTGTAGGAGAGGATTTCCATTCCAGACACAGGGTTTTGGTAAGAGCAGCGGTGTTCAATTATGAAGTATTCAAATGATCAAATGGAAAAATTATCTCCCTCACAACCCCTTTTTTTAAGCAAACATAATATAAATGTAAAGGGAGATAAGCATTTTCTGTTATATTTCACTGGCTTTGTAGTCTTGATTGAGAATTTCACAGTAACATTTCAAAGTGTTTCTGCCTTTTCACTTTGCATATGGATGTGCAGTTTACTTGAAAATATATCTCCTACTCAAATTATACTAAGACAATATTGGATCTGTGATCCACATCCATCAATTAGACATAAATTAGTGCTTTTTAAAATTCTGAAGCAGCGTCTCACTATCATTCTACATTTTTTCTCTCATCCCAGGAAAAAGGTTTTTACACACCTCTACTGACATTTGGTGAGTTTAGTTTCTGTGCTGTTAAATAATGAACTCTTGTTAAAGAAAAGGGACTCACAAACAATGAGAAAGAAAAACTAACCAGATCTAACAAATGAGTTGCCAGGACAAGAGGCATTGTTAAAAACTAAGCATGTAAAATCTATGGCATTTAAGTACATATATACTCTATTTCTGGCACAGGCAAACACAATACAAATGTGTTTGCACTGTACAGTCCTGAACATATGTGATACTTTATACCATTACACAAACTATTTATTTAACTAGGAAAACTGACTATTACTTTTAGTAGATAAAAACAATAAAAACGACAGAGGCATGAGGCTGTTTGATCAATTCCACACTGGAAAAACTGCATGCAATAATTTTGCTTGAAATCAGTATGAATCTAATAAAAATACTTCAATTTTTTGTTATTATTATTGTTATTATTCTAATGGATACCACATCTTGAAAATAAATAAATAAATAAAAGCTGCCAGCAAAGTATCTTCCTCTCATACTGGTCTGATATTAGCCTGTTTTGCTTGCAACATGTGCAGTTGCTGGTGAAGACCACTCCATACTACATAATGCTACACTACAGAAGAAATAGTCTAATATAGAGGTATTTATAGAGGATCATAAACTTCTCATAGAATTTGAAATGACACAGTTGATGCTAACTGAGGAGAGATAATCTTCCGCCTTAATAGAAAATTAATGCTGAAAGTTAATTAGTACAGTTCAGGAAAAGCAGTGTTACAGAGCATGTCCATTGAAACATCCTCCAACCCATGTGTAAAATATAAAAATCAGAAAACTGCATTAATGTCCAGTCAATAGCATGTCCTTTAGGTTTTTTTTCCCCAGAAATATCACATTAATAATGTTCTTCCTGCTCTGAGACAAAGCCCAGTATTTCTGAAAACTGAATGCATCACAAATATTGAAAGAACTATAAACATAGACGATTATAAGCCGTGGTCTGCACTGCTGTGCCAAAATATATTCTCCATGTGTACTCTAAGCTATGCTCCACTGAATAAAACTGTATTGCTTAGAATCATGGAGAGAACAAAAAAGAAATAATTCAGAGATCCATAGAGATATCTGGGCCTCTGCATGACTTCTGGAAGAAAGGAGTGTGTAAATCAAATTCATCATTAATTTCTAGGCTTTCTTTTTGTTTCACTCTTTGTTTAGTCTCCTTCTCATTTTATTCCTTTCCTCTCGCAACCAGACTTTCCTCCATTGCTTTTTATCTTTAGTCTACAATGCTTTTCCCTTCTATGCCTTATCTAACTTTTCAGCCTTTGTTCTCTCGCCACTCTCTTCACCATACTTGCTCCTCTTCTCATTCTATCTCTGTATGTACCTATCTTTCACTCATCTTATTTGACATCTGCACTCCTCGAGAAAAGAAAGTAATGGTAATTTCACTTTCCTGTCCTCTGTCCCTGTTTGTGTCAGGTTCTAATTCATCACTGCACTGGTGAGGCTGCACCTCAAGTACTGTGTTCAGTTTTAAGACACTGAAGTCTTGGAGCATGTCCAGAGAAGGGCAGCAAAGCTGGTGAGGGTCTGGAGCACAGGCCCTATAAGGAATGGCTGAGGGAGCTGGGATTGTTCAGTCTGGAGAAGAGGAGGCTGAGGGGAGACCTTACTGCTCTCTGTAACTACCTTAATGGAGGATGTAGTGAGCTGGGGGTCAGCCTCTTCACTCTTGTAGTTAGTGATTGGATGAGAGGGAATGGCTTCACGTTGCACCAGGGAAAATTCAGACCGGATGTTAGGAAATACTTCTTCTTTGAAGGATTGGTTAGGCGCTGGAATGAGCTGCTGGGGGGGGGAGGGGGGGGCGGGGCGGAGTCACCAACCCTGGAGGTATTTAAAGAATGTTTAGACACTGTGTCAAGGCACATGCTTTAGAGAGAACTACTGGTGACAGCTGGGCTCGATCATAGAATAGCTTAGGTTGGAAGGGACCAAAAGATCATCTATTTCCAACCCACTGCCATGAGTTGCCACCTGCTTGATCAGGCTGTTCAGGCCCCATTCAACCTGGCCTTGAATGCCTCCAGGGATGGGGTATCTACAACCTCTCTGGGTCGCCTTTTTCAGTGCCTCATCACCCTCTGAGCAAAGAATTTACTCCTAACACCAAATGCAAATCTCCCCACTTTTAGTTTAAAGTCATTCCCTTGTGTTCTATAACTATCAGACAGTGTAAAAAGTCAGTCTCCCAACTGCTTTGAAGCTTCTCAGAAGTCCTGGAAGGCTGCAATGAGGTCTCCCCAGACCCTTCTCTTCTTGAAGCTAAGCCACTGAGCCTCTCCAGTAACTATCCTGTCAATAACTACAACTTAGATAACATGAATGGGAGTTTTATGACGTGGAACCTTTGCAGGAAAAAAAAAAAAAAAGTACATTCATACCTTTAAAAGGTATTTCTTTGTGAGTCTCCATTATTCATTAACCATGATTACTTGTATTATAGCAGACACTTGATAGTGCATTGTAACTGACAGTTCATAATAGTTCTAATTACAATGTTTTATTTGTGGGAATTCATGAACAATTTGGGTGTTTAAGTTTTCCACATTAAGCTTTGAGTATTTTCCATGTTTAATCTCATCTGGAAAATACTTTGAAATGCTCTAGACAAAAATAATTATTTTTGTTTTAGTTGCTTTTAATTTGTATGACATATCGGGAAGGGGAAAAAGAATTTTAATTCTCTAAATCTGTTATTTCTCAAGGTTTTCACCCCACTTGGGGATCAAGAACCCCCAAGCAGAAAGGAATCCCTCTTGCCCCTGAAATATTTTGGGAACTTTAGAGAAATTGTAAACTTGCCCTCAAGCCAGATCGCTATCCTGTAGGATATTACACTCCCTTTTCCAAAGAGTGTTAACTGAAATTCCCTAAAGCAAGAGAATAAGTAAAAATGTTTAAATCCTTAGCTGTTACAGAAAGCCCCGCTAGAATCAGTAAATTCCACTAAAGTTTTAATCTAGGTTCTTATCTATAAATCACAATTGAAAGCGAAAAAGAAAGCAGAATAAGAAACAAACTGGCGATTACTCACTCTAGAAATACATCTTGTTGTCTGTATTTTAACCTCAGCACTAGCAGGACACAAAGCCTAGGTGAAGAAACCTTGTTGAATTCTTAGAAAACCAGAGGAAGCAAAGAAAATGACAAACAAGCAGTGACTAGCCAGGATCAATATGTCCCCATAGAAAGGAAAAGTACACACTGTCCAGATGTCATAAAGAAAAAAATATATCTCAGCCCACATTTCTTTGTGTTACCAATAAATTAGAACATGACCAAACAAGACTCAGGCTTGTCTATAATTAATAACAACAAAAACTATTAGCCAAGATGCAACTTAGTAATAACTCAAATGACTTCTCAGAGGTGTAAAGGGTTAAAAACGTGAACAGTACTCAAGACTGTAATGGTGACTTAACACACAACTTCTAGCTCCAGGAGACACATCTAGCAAGAGACATAGGGGTTCTGTGTACATTTCCTTTATTGTATAATTTTGATTCATTCCTACAACACTGTACATTGAAAGGGGCAAAGATCTTGAGAATTACCTTAATATTTACTGTAAATATGACAGAAACAGGAGCCGGGCAAGGAACTTTCATTCTGATATTTTGTAACACTTGGCAGCCTGATGGTTTTGAAGGTTTTAACAATAATTTTTTATGCGTAATTTTTAGTAAAAATTGAACAAAAATTGACCTATTCTCTTTTTCTTCCATAGCAATTTAATTACATGATATCAGCTTGACAATTTGGTTGTAGACAAGACTGAATTACAAATTTTTGCAACTTGTGGTAGCAGAGAAGTAACTGAAGTTGCATGTTTTCATCCACTAAACAGACTGCACTGCCCTTGCGAGTGGATTTTGCTACTATTTGCTTACATCCAAGGACTGTGGAGATTCAAAAAGCATGAGTTTTATTCCAGACCTGAAACAGAAATCTAGTAGATTAGACTTAAGCTCTTCTGTTTGTTTCCCTTGAAACTGACTCCTGCTTCAGTCTTTCCACCTCGACTTCCAGTTCCTTGCTCTTGCTTACTTTTATTTCCAGTCCACACTTTCTTGCCTTGCTCATACAAATTTTGACCATTTTCCTCCAAGGATAGCACCAATCTCCTCCAAGGCAAATAATTTAACAGCCTGTTTCACTCAGCCTCAAACCAACAACTCACCACCTCACAGACTCCATTTCTTCCTCAATTCTCCACCCTCATTCTCCACCCCGTTTTCTTGATCAGCCCGTCTACTTTACTTTCATGTTAAATCACAGTCTCTGTTGCTATTTTCTCTTTTTCTACCCACTGTCCCAGCTGTACTTCCACCTCTTTCTATGCATCACATGACTTTCTACTTCCCATATCTAGTTCTTGCCCCCTTCCCATTTGAATTTCCCCACTTTATGCTGCTTGGGCATTGATAGGGTAGAGAGTAACCGAGGCAGGCATTTTGGTTTTAGTCCTGTTACCTGGCCATAGTCCAGTCAACAAACAGTTCAGACCTACAAGCAAATGCTTGGCTGTAACATGTCAAGGATGCAAGATGTGTGACAGCAGTTAAAATACTGGTGTGCTGAGACTACTGCTTATCCCACTGACCAGTGTCAGTTCACTGTCTCCTTACTCTTTATCTCCTTTACCAGTCCATACATATCATCTGCTGTCCAGTACTGTGTAACCTCATCAGCATACTTGTGAGCCAAGGACTGCTTTGTAGTTCTGTCACTGAACAATGTCTAGCACAGTGTAGTCTTGGCTAAGAGTGAGTGCTAGATGGAATTATGATTATCATGATGATAAGTAAAATTAGGGTGCCTGCGAAAGGCATGAACATTCTGTTTTTTATTGATGTTGGTGTTGTTTATTTTTTAAGGGCTTTAACTTGCCAAATCTGTGCAGAGTTTCACAGGAATGCTAAAAAGCACATTCCCAGCATAGATACTATATCTTCAAAATATCAAGTTATTTTAGAGTCATCAGAACTTCTAATTGGAGGAGAACAGTCCTTTTCTTTTTTTTCACTAACCTCATTCTTCTTACAAATATTTTCCAATAAACTAAAATGTAATCACATTTACACATTTGCCAGGTACATGCCCAATTAGTTTTAACCTGAATACATAGTACTTATTGAAGATTTTTGCTGGAAATGAGTTTTACCATATGAAGCGTGGTCACCTATTATCACAGAATCATAGAATGGCTTGGATTGAACGGGACCTAAAGGATCATCAAGTTCCAACCCCCGGCCACAGGTGGGTTTGCCAGCTGCTAAATCAAATACTTGATCAGATTGCCCAGTGCCCCATCCAACCTGGCTTTGAGCACCTCCAGGGATGGGGCATTCACAACCTGCAATGAGGTCTCCCCACATTCTTCTCTTCCAGGATGAACAAGCCCAGTTCCTTCAGCCTGTCTTCATAGGAGTGGTCCATCCCTTGGATCATCTTCATGGCTCTCCTCTCAACCCTCTCTCAAAGTTCCACATCTTTCCTGTGTTGGGGGCACCGAACTTGGAGAGGTCCCACAAGATTGGAGGCTTGCCGATGTGACTCCCATCTACAAGAAAGACCGTAAGGAAGATCCGGGGAACTACAGGCCTGTCAGCCTGACCTCGATATCAGGGAAAGTTATGGAGCAATTGATCTTGAGGGAGATCACACGGCACGTGCATGGCAATCAGGGGATCAGACCCAGCCAGCACGGGTTCACAAAGGGCAGGTCGTGCTTGTCCAACCTCATCTCCTTCTACGACTGGGTGACCAGACTGGTAGATGAGGGAAAGGCTGTTGATGTAGTCTACCTGGACTTCAGCAAAGCCTTTGACACGGTCTCCCACAGTATTCTCCTGCAGAAGCTGGCAGCCCATGGTGTGGACAGGTTCACTCTTCTCTGGGTTGAGAATTGGCTAGAGGGCCGTGCCCAGCGGTTAGTGGTTAATGGAGTCAAGTCCAGCGGGCGTCCTGTCACGAGTGGTGTCCCCCAAGGGTCGGTATTGGGGCCCGTCTTGTTTAATATCTTTATTGATGACCTGGATGAGGGGATTGAGTGTACCCTCAGTAAGTTTGCGGATGACACCAAGTTGGGAGGAAGTGTCGATCTGCCTGAGGGTAGGGAGGCCCTTCAGCGGGATCTGGATAGGCTAGACAGTTGGGCTGAGGTCAGTGGGATGAGGTTCAATAAGGCCAAGTGCCGGGTCCTGCACTTTGGCCACAATAACCCCATGCAATGCTATAGGTTTGGGGCAGAATGGCTTGAGGAGTGTATAGAGGAAAAGGACCTGGGGGTGTTGGTTGATGCTCGGCTCAATATGAGCCGGCAGTGTGCCCAGGTGGCCAAGAAGGCCAATGGCATCCTGGCCTGTATTAGGAATAGTGTGGCCAGCAGGAGCAGGGAGGTGATCATCCCCCTGTACTCAGCTCTGGTGCGGCCGCACCTCGAGTACTGTGTTCAGTTTTGGGCCCCTCACTACAAGAAAGACATCGAGACACTGGAGCATGTTCAGAGAAGGGCAACAAAACTGGTGAGGGGTCTGGAGCACAAGTCGTACGAGGAGCGGCTGAGGGAGCTGGGATTGTTTAGCCTGGAGAAAAGGAGGCTTAGAGGAGACCTCATTGCACTCTACCACTTCCTGGAGGGAGGCTGTGGTGAGGAGGGGGTCAGCCTCTTCTCCCAGGTAACTAATGACAGGACAAGAGGGAATGGCCACAAGTTGTGCTGGGGAAGATTTAGATTAGATTTGAGGAAAATTTTTTTCTCTGAGAGAGTGGTCCAGCACTGGAATGGCCTGCCTAGGGAGGTGGTTGAGGCACCGTCCCTAGCGCTGTTCAAGAAGCGTTTAGATGAGGTGCTAAGGGATTTGATTTAGTAGCTTGATGGGTAGGGACGGTGGTGTGAGGATGGTTGGACTAGATGATCTTGTAGGTCCTTTCCAACCTAATGAATCTATGAATCTATGAATCTCAGAAAGGCATCCTTAAAGAGTAGCCAGCTTTGTTCCACTCCTTTGTCTCAAAGGACTTCCCCAGAGATCTCATTCAACAATTCATTAAACAACCTGAAGTCATCAGTAGATCATGCTCTTAAGTCCTGTCTGTAAGACAGAATTGTTCTCTTGTTTTCAAGTAAAATAAAATAAAATATAAAAAATTATTATTCATTTGTTTCCACATCACAGATAGATCTATTGGCAAAATCATTCAGTTCTAATTTTCAGGTCTCAGTTTAGGGAATTCCTTATAAAGGATTTTTTATGTTCATTCTTTCATCCTTGCTATTAGCCTCAAATAATATTTTTGAGAGCATTTTTATTTATTTTTTTAATCTTGTGGAGAAGGCAGGGAGAGAAGCTGAATGCATACATGCATCTGTCTGGACCATAATGACCATGAATTACCTTTAGAAGTCAAAGTTTATCTAAGCTGGAACTATGGGAAGATTATACATCTACAGCATTTGATGGCTTTGCTTCATTTCTTCCCTTTTTGTATTTGTAACCAGATATACTCAAGTATAATGTGTAGGCACCAAACTTCCCTGCCTTAATTCAATTTTATTTATGGGTTCTTCAGAATTTTAGCTCAATCACTGTTATGCAAAGCTGACTACACACTTGTTTCTGCCTTGCTGTTGCATATTTTGAGTTTATTTTCTACCAAAGGGGCACATGCTGTGGCACAGGGGAAAGGACTGCTATATGAAAAGACCCTGTGTCCAAACAATGCCTTATCATTCTCTGTGACTACCTGAACGGAGGTTCTGGTGAAGTGGGAATTGACATCTTCTCCCAGGTAACAGTGACAGGAAGAGACGAAGTTGCACCAGGGGAGGTTCAGTTTAGATATTAAGAAAAAATTATTCTCTGAAAGAGTGGTGATGCATTGTAACAGGCTGCCCGCAGAGGTGGTGGAGTCACACTGTTCCTGAAGATGTATAAAGGAAAGGTAGGTGTAGTACTTAGGGACATAGTCAGTAGGCAATATTGGTGGTAAGTGGATGGTTAGAGTAGATGATCCTAGAGGATCATCTTTAAAGATTCTATGATTCTACTTACGAGTACAAGAGCAATACATCTCCTATAAGAAGGTATAGAAACACAGAAACATAGAAACTCACTAGGTTGGAAAGGACCTACAAGACCATCTAGACCAGCCTTAGGCAGGTTTGACATAATTTGAAAGAGACCTTCACACATCATAACATTCTATTATCAATATATATACTACTTTTGTGAGTTTTTACTGTTTGAGACAACTGAGGGAGTCAGACCTCCTGAAAGGACTAAATAGACATATGCCCTTTGTTGTTTTTTTTCTCTTCCTTTTTACCTCTTCTATAGGAAAGAGGGAATGAGGAATGGGTGTGGGAATGGTCATCCGTGATTACACCTAAGAGCTGTCTACATGTTAAAATTCAGTCAGGTTTGGGACAGAGTAAGTTACCTTTGCAATACAGCATACATGTGGTGAAGAACACAGCACAATGGCTTAGGGTAGGCAAAAGGAATCTCAAGCTGATCAAACCTAACTACACAAACTTGAGTTTGGACAAAACATATGGTTTAAAAAATCATTCCATCAACAAGAAAGAAGATATCTCAACATCTGGAGGTACAAACTCATTTTAAACACCAGACATGTTGAAGAATAAATCAGCAAATTCTGTTTATAGTGTTCAAAAATACTAAGCAAGTGCTTGTAATATGCTTGTACATAATAATATTCATGCTAAAATACAGAATTTCTCTTTCCTGTCAGTATCCATATTCATTGTTGTTGCCTAGGAAACTGTAGATAAAAGGAACAACAGGAATATTTCATTGAGCATCCTACATTGTTTTCAATGCATTTTGCAGGTAGGTGAATAAAGAACTGTCATGCAATTTTAATTAAAAATGTAAATCCCAAAAATTTGAGTAGTAGAGTCTGGTGGTTAACCATCAGATGATTGATGTTCTGAGTATGAATCAGTCTGATTTGCAGTGACCATCACTTAGCCTTATTCTCATGCTAATATATATACATGTATTTTTCATGTTAGCCTATGAAAGAACCTGTGACACAGATGATACTATGGTCTTTCTTCAAAGTGCAAGAACTTATGCTTATTTTGCAATGTGTTAACCAAGATATGTGAAATATGCAAATGACTAAAATAATCTGCTTAATGATTGACTCACTTGTAATATCTCGTGTGTGTTCTTCCAGATACGAATGTCTCACTATTGTTATATCAGCAGTTATATGTTGCTATAACAAAATGTTATATCAAATGATCTCACTGGAGGACACATCTGGAAATGAATCATAGAATCACAGAACAGTTTGGGTTGGAAGGGACCTTTAAGATCATCTAGTTCCAACTCCCCTGTTATAGGCCGGGACATCTTGCACTGGAAGGATGCTGTTCTGTATTTTATGAACTTTTTTTTTCTTTCTTATAAAAATAAGTTTTACTTCAAGCATGACAAATTTAACATAATAACTTTGACTGAAGCACCACATATTCACTAATATTTAACAGGCACGTGCTTTGGAAGAAATCGCTCGCTCTCTGAGTCACACTTCTCAAGTAAACATGGGTAATAAATAAATAAATAAATAAAATGGCTTCAACAAGAGCTTACAGCTCCTGCGTCTGCACTGTAGATAATCAGGTCTGGCTTTCTCAGTTGCAGAAAATATCTCAGGATGCAATAACCACAGAACTGAAGAAAGAGAAACTTGTTATTTATTTATTTATTTTCTAATGGTAAACAAAATAGCACTTCCTGGTAAGAGTTCTTATCTTTTGCAACAAGAAAAGGAGAGGGGAGGGTGGGGGGAGGGGAAGGAGATACAAAGAAAGAAAGAAGAAAGGATGAAAAAGAGAAGGAAGGAAAGAAGCAAAGAAAGAAAAAGGAAAGAAAGAAACAAAAAAGAAGGAAAGGAAGAGCTGTTGCTGGGGAGGATAAACAACCTCATGTACTTCACTGTGGTTTTAATTCTACACTACAGGATGAGACCAATCCTTTGATGAAACACTGTAACACAAGAATGCAGCAGGAGTGGCTCATCTGAACAACCAGAGCTGGCTGCATTGTAGCAACCAAAATAAAAGTTCTCTCCCTTATTTTTCAAGGAGAAAAAATATCTACTTTGTAGATACTTTGTATTTACTCGCAGATCTATTTGGAAGGGAATAAGGGTCTGAGGAAGTGATGCATCTCAAATATATTGAGCAAATGCATCTGGTCCAGTGAACTCTGTCTATGTTTTGCACTTCTAAATGAGCTATAAATCCATACTGATATACACTGACTCCTTTGGACTTTTGAAGAACAAAATACATCTCCTATCTTTTTCTACATCCTCAGGTTCCTTCTGCGTAAGGTTATCTCCTATGACTGCTTTAGAGTTATTAGAACAGCTCCACTTCTGATAAGACCTGCAAAAACCCATAAGGGGTTTTATTGTTATACTTTCAGGCTGTACTTTGAGTCAGTTAACTAAGCAAGAGAACACCTTGTCTGCACCACCGTTCCTACCTCTCACAAAGTTGTGCCAATGGTAAAAAAAAGTGAGTGTTGCTATCTCCTGAAGGGCAAAAAGAAAGAAAAAGTAGAAATAACATTGCTAATGCTCATGGAGTGGCCTCCATTTACCAAGGTCACCCACGAAACAGCAGAACACAATAAAAGAGATAGAGAATTAAACAAGCAGTAGGTCAAACACACACGAGGAGATTAAAGACACGTGAAGAGATGTAATCTAGCAGAGAGAAGATGACTGTTCTTTTACTGTTCAGCACAATCATGAGGTGACTGGGTTAGCCCTTTGCCTGAAACACCCCAGGCCAGTTTACATTTCCATTAACAGGCAGAAAAAAAAAAAAAAAAAGAAAAAGGAATATGTAGGTCAGTAGCCATGCTTGCAGGTACTGCAGATCTCCATGCAGGAGAAAAATGTGCCCTTATTAAAAGCAGATTGCTGCAGATGGACACTGAAGATGGATCAAGAAAATACAACAGTATTTTACAGCAGTAATATGGTAGTTGGGAAGTATCAAGAAGTGTCTGCTCTTAGATCAGTTATTGAGGTGTGGAATTGTTTCCCCAAGGAAGCGGGGTGTCTGAGTGCCCACACTCAGTGACGTACACTTTAATAATGAGATGTTATCAGCCAGCAAAGAAAAAGGCAGCTAATGCATTTCATGGGAGATGGTCACTGGCCCTTCCTCCACGCTTCCTAACGACTCCCTGGCTACTTCCCTGTAGCACTCCCGGCAGCCCGCACGGCAGCTCTGGGCACAGCTGGTGCTCAGGGTGACCGAGCGAGGGACGATGTGCGCGTGGCAGCCGCCCGGCAGGGCCCCAGGCTGCCCCCTCTCGGCGCGGCCCTCAGGCGCCTTCTGTCCGCCGCTCCCCTCTCTCAGCGGCCGCAGAACGCCGCTGAAACCCGACCCCGGAGACCTCCCCGCCCCCTTGGAGGTCCGGGGCCGCGCGGGGCGAGACGGAAAGCCGGGAGTGGAGCTCCGCCCCGGGGCCCCGAGGAATCCGGAGGGGAAGTGCGGTTTGACCTGCGGCACACTGCGGCGCCTCAGCCGTCTCCTCACAACCGGCTCAGAGCGGCTCGAACCGGCTCTGGCCGGATCTACTGGCGCCGCGTCAGCACCGCCTCCACCCGCCTCCTCTCAGGAGGCTCCGTGAAGCCGTGCTCCCCCTGCCGGGCCCTGCGCTGCGTGCAGGCTGCAGTGAGGCTCCTGCCGAGCCCTGTGTCCTTCCACCGCCCATGTGGAGTGTCTGCCCAGAGCTGCTCCTGTTCTTTCCTGTCTGAGCTGCACACAGACGCTGCCTCTTGCCACCCCTCTGAGAACATGACACTGCGGCTACTTCATCCCCTCTTGTTACAGCTCCATTACTTGCCAAGGTCATGGCTAAGAGAGCCTCCTCTGAGCAGGGCCAGAAAGCGGCTGAGTCATGGCAAAACAGCAGACAAAAAGCTGTGTGCTACCCAGTCCCTCCTGCCCCACCTTCTGGTGTCACTAGGAATGCAGTCACACCTCAGGTTTTCTCTGTCACCACATTAACACAGCACACTTAACCATTTTTTTTTTCTTTCCTGACCCATCTCCCCTTCTTACAGGTTAAAGGAAATGCAGCCTGGCCACGTTTTGAAGAGGATATTGCAGAGGTTTGAAAGAAAGAAATCATTCTTCCCTCGGTGGAGCCATTTCCTGTGCTGTCGGCTAGAACATTAAGAAGATGGTGACCCTTGTGCTGCAGGTTGCTGTGGGATCCTGTCCTGGTTTTTTGGTTTTTGGTATTGGTATTCCACATCATAACATCATGTAGTGCATTAAGAGTTAAAGAGTTAATGTTCCAGCTCCGTGGATCATCAATAGTTCTAGGTAAACCTGTCTCAAAAGAGAAGAATTACGTTCCCCAGGGGACTTTGCGTAGCTTTGTATTTTTACGTATTTTCACTCAGGGGGAAAGATAAAAACTGTTTGCGGGTCATGAAACACTCTCTTTCCTTTCAGATCTACCCAGCAGTGGGTACTCACTTGCCGTCTCACTTTCAGTGTTTAGCGTAAGGCCTTTGGTTTATCGGACACTCTCTCTTGCTCATTTTATTTGATTTATTAGCTTCAATTCCAATTATATTGTATTATATTGTGTTATTTTGCTTTCCAATATGTTATTTAGTAAATTAGCTTTCCTCCTTGGATCACTCCTGCTGTTTTGTTTTTAGGCCCATCTCCCTTTTCCCTTTTCACTTTCCCCCTTCTTCCCCGGGGTGTGGATCTGTGGGTTCCCTGCACCAATTGTCATGGAACTGGGCCAAACCAGCCCGTAAACCGTTGACAGATCCCTCTCAGCTTTTGGGAGCTATTGACTTGTACAGTTTCACTCTGTCAGAGTGCTTTTGTCAGGCATGTTTTTTTGAAATATTTAGTGAAAACTATATTTTCATCCCTTCGTATTTCAGAACAGAGGTTCTTGTGCAAGGGGACATTTCCCACTATCTCAAGGGTGAGGATTGTGTATATGTCAGTCATATTCCATTGTCAAACTGTTCTCAAACAAGGAAGGTGCCTGAGCTGCTCCCATTGACCTGAACGAGGGTAGGAAAAGACGTGTGCCTCCAATTGAATCTCTGGAAGTTAGTCATCTATCTACAAGTTCCACTTCCACAGGCTTCAAGTGAGAAAACAATCCTTTAACACTTCCATTGCTGTGGGAATACAAGAAAGTATATTTAGAGCTGCAGCTGTGGAACAGGATAAACAGCATGATATAGGAGCATTGAGAACCAAGGACACTCCAGAAGAAAAAAAAACAAGTTCAAGTAAGCTGTGTGATGGCAGACCCCAACTGGAGAAAGAGTGTGTGGCTTGGAACGAGTCATGACCTTGATTGGGTGAACACCTGTATGCACGGTTAAGGACTGTTTTGGGAAGTTATATTGTTGATATGTAAAGGCAAGTGGGAAAGTTACAAGAGAAAACTTGTGAAAGTATATAAGGGATATTAAAGCCTGTAATAAATTATTTGGATCGTTCACATCTGAGTCCATGCCTGAAATGCTGCACGCTGCCCTTCAGGGTATAAGTGCTGGCTTTTGTAAAGATTTTTCATTTATGGGCATGCTATTCACATCCACATCTGGAGATAAAACTGTACGGGCTGCTCCAAAAGCAATGACTTCTCATTTTGACCTTGTTAACTTTTGTAACATCATCTGGATTGTGCAGATCAGGCAAGGTAGAGTGTAACTCCTCACAGTTTGTGGAAGTTGTGCTTTTAGACTCTGTCTGTCCTGCTTATCTAGGATGAACAACCCTTCTGAGATGGGGTGTATATTTGTTTAAGACTCTGAATTATTTGCTAGGTAACAATGTCAGAGGCAGATGGTGGTATAGCAGTGGAGGTTGAACCTTACCACAAATATTGCATTACATTTTGTTGCTGTGCAACAGATAATAGTAGAAGGGCAGTATGACAAAATTGCATCTGATGTGGAAGTACAGATGAAGCAAAGGTGTGGCACTGGATTTTTCCATGTGGAGGAATTACAGCCATTGTTGTTCATTGATGCTTGCTGAACATTTATGGAGATCAAACAGTGGATGTTAAACATTTATGGAGACCAAACTGGATTTGAGCACAGTGAGACAATGGGTGGTGCATTTCAGCAACGATGAGAACAGTGGGTCATCTCTGCTGGTGCAGAATCTTAGGAGAGCTGCACATAGGCTCTTATTGACTGCATCATAATGAACAGCTAATGGTAGTGGCTGTGTTGAAAAATAGCATTTTGTAGCTGAGAATTTGCTCTATCAAATAGTCTTATCATGCTCTTTGCATCTGTTATAGTTTCCATGGAAATAAATAGGAGAGATTACATTAATTACATTAAGGTAATTACATATAGGTTATTACATTACCTATTACAGACCTGTGTGTATTACAACTACTGATTGAGAAGGTGGCATTGTCAACAGGCACAAGTCATCTGTTTGGTAAGCTGTGACAAATGTATGCAAAATTTGGATATTCCCAGAGAAGTAACAACAAAAGCTCACACACATGCAAATAGTTTTCTATCCTTGTGTAATATGAGTTACGATGGGTTGGCAGCTGCTGGCAGCCAAACTCTCATCCAGCCTTTCTCTTTTCACAGGACGGGGGAAGAGAACAGGGGGAACAGGAACGAGAAAGCTCCATCAAAATAAAGATCAGTTACCATCGCAGGGAAAACAGACTGATTTCAGGAAAATTAATATAGTTTATTTGCAACTAATACATATAGATTATATTACTGGTTTGAGTATTGGGAAACAAAAAAGAGATTAACATTGAAAAGTCTTTCCTTTCTCTGCTTCCCATACTCCCCTCCTCTCCCCCTCTTATCAGTGCAGACCATGGTTCTTTCACTGAGGAAAAAGAATGATTTCAGGAGTGCCGGGGTATGTTGTGGTCAGTACATAAAAGCTGTTATGTATTATGTGTTATGTCTCTCTTCTGCTCCTTATGTTTTTCATGTGGTCTTGCATGGAGATAGGAGGGGTGCAGGTACCCATACATCCCCCTCTACCAATGTCTTAACACCTATACCCATTACAGCACTCCAGAGTTGTTGAACACGGAATGATTTTATTTGGAAGGGACCTTTACAGGTCAACTGTTTCTAGTCACCCCTGCTTTGTTCCCATCCCTGTTAACTAGATGGCTCTTGTGCTTGCCCAGGTGAATTCTACCGCCTCCAAAGACACGTGATTCCACATCCTTTCCAGACAATTTCCCCCATTATTTAAGCATCATCACTATGAAGGCTTTTCCTATGTGTTCACTTCAAATTCCCTTTGCCGTAGCTTGTGAGCATTGTTTCCTGTCAGTTTGAAGTGCACCTTGAGGAATGGGGCAGTTCTGTTTACCCGGTAACTATCAAAATCAGAGCAGCAGTTGGATTTCCACTACTCTCCTGATAGATCAGTAAGCATCTTCTTGAGACACAGAAGACTGACCTAATGATTCAGAGATGAAAGGACTGAGAGATTAATTAGTGTCAACTCCTAAATCAAAGGGAAAGAAAAACAACAACCACCAAAACCAAAACAAAACAGGCATACCATAAACCAAAACCACATCCACACTAAGATCTGACACAAAGCTAAGAACCCAGGAAAGCTGAAGAACACTTGTCAATGGTTTTGTTTGAGGTATCATCGTAAAGAAGCCTGACAAGGCTTATGTGGCATGCACAGGGGCTGAATGCCTATACAGATCACTTGTGCATTTAAATGTATGTACGTGTCGAAGACTGAGTATAAGTAAATGAAACCAATTTTTCTCTGTGATGAAGTCACCTTTTTCTCCTGTTCTACGCCCCACTATTGCTACAATATTGCAGCAGTGCTTCCTGCATTTTCTCCTGCCTTAAGTGATTCAGGCCCCTAACCATTTTGGAAGCTCTCCACTGGACTTGCTGTAGCTTACAGTCACCTTTCTGGAACTGAGGAGTGCTCATCTGGACACAATACTTTGGAGTAGTGCAGTTTTGCAAGTGTGAATAAGAATTCCCTGTAGTCTGCTGTCTGCACTTGTTGGTAATGCACTTCCAGCTCAGTATGCTGTTGGCCTAGTGATTTCTGCAGAAGTGTACTATGGGCTCACGTTTAATTTCATGTCTACTAGGAGTTGCAGATCCTATTTTTGCAAAAGTGCTTTCTTGTTAATTCCCATAGCTTTATAGGTTTGTGGGGTTCTTCTATTCCAAGTGCAGGACTTTGCACTTTTTTTTTTCCTTAATTGAATTTTCTGAGGCTTCTGCTGACCTATTTTTTTCAGCTTTTGACACTGCTGCTGAGTGGCAGCCCTGCTGGACTCCCTTAATCAGATAGAGGGTGTTTTACAGAAGGCTGTTCACATGCCCTTCTTGCTGCCCACTGAAGGAAATATATCTACTAGCTGCTTTTCTCTGAAATAAGAGCAGCATAAATTTATTGGGGAGAAATTTATGTTCCATACCACAGCTTTGGCTGGTGAAAGTTGACCATGACTGTAGATCACTCTTGTTTCAGCAGAATCTACAGGAATGTTGCCAGCTGCACTTCTGCCACTTCGCCTTAAACTGCTCTGCATATTAGGCTAAGGTATAGTTAATTCATGTGTAACAAATGTATATCTAAATGAATAAGAAATACAAAATATCCTGCTCTTTTAATGTATTAATATCTTCTAAATCAGTGCTTAAGAAAGACCATTAGTTCAGAATCAATAAGTGTAAATTCATGTCTAATTGCATTTTCATACAGAAGTATGAATTTTCCTTTGTTCTTTATTCACATGATTGAGCTCCCGTAGGTTTGAGAATTCACCAGCATTTTCCACGATTACAGAAATTAGCACAGGATTTGAAATAGAACAGGTATTCATAGAATCCATATGAGAAAGCACTCTTGAAACCTGGCTATCAGGCTATAGAGGTTAACTATAAGTTGGCATGGGATCTTTCCGTATTGTTTCTTTTTAAGTTCTTGAGAGTAGTAACAATCATCCTCAGACATCCTGAAATGCGTTTATTATGGTTTAAACCAGCAGACAGCTCAGCACCACAGAGTCATTTGTTTGCTCCCCTCTCCAGAGTGGGATGATGGAGAGAACTGGAAACAAAATAGAACTTCTGGGATGAGATAAAAATTTACTAAGACAGGAGAGGAAAAGGGAAACAAATATACAAACATTGTTATACTTGCATATGCAAGCAATTCAGACACTTGCTACTCACCATCTGATAACCAGATAACAAAGCAACTGCCCCAGCTGCTGCCCAGCAACAGTGCAGCTGCCCACTGAGCAATGGCCTGACAGCAATGCAATGCCTCACAGTCAGGCACAGTGTCACACCCTGCCTGCTTGGCTCCCCACACTTTTACAGCCTTCCACATGATGTCACGTACCATGGAACAGCTCTTTGAATGATTCAGGCTAGCTGTTCTGGCTCCACCCTGCCCCCTGCTGTCTTTCCGTAAAGCAGTGGCTCTTCCTCTCTGAGTAGCTTGGACTGGCTGTAGGTGTGTTCCCGTTACTCAGCAACAACCAAAACATCAGTGTGGTATCAATGCTGTTTCAGGGGAAACCAGGACAGTATCCATCCCTTCTCAATACCATTTACATCGTGCTCAGGTCCCTTGGTTTCCTGTGTGTTCTTCTGACACAGATATAATTCGGGTAGTCTATGGACCATTTCTCTTAATTGTTTACAGATTTTATTTAATCCATAACATGGGTTCCATCTGTCCTAACAATCCTTTGGGGCAGAAGAGATGATGCATGGTGCTGGACTGTTGCATGCTTGAGCCTGTACTGGTTCGGAGAAAAAAGTCCAGCATTAACTCTTATTTTATTTGGGTGATTCTTACTATAATACTGTTGGGTTTTGACTGTTCTCACTCAACATGGAATCCATTTAGGCGCACACCATACTTCTCCATTCTTACACATTACCCACAAAGCACACCCATATCTTTGAGTGAAAGTAGTCTTGCAGATTGGCTTGCCTTTGTCCAAGGTGAGAATAACCCCAAATACCCTACTCAGCATGTTTGCCATGTGCACTACAGGGACTTCATCCCTTTCTACAGTACGTAATCATTTTGACTGGTCAGGGCCAGCTTGATTGGCAGATCCCCAAAAGCATTTTGGAGCATTCACATGTTAACTGGTTGAACTTGAGTTAGGGATTTCCCTGAGGTGTCTGAGGGAATGCCCTGTGCCACATGATATACATGTAAAATGGGTGGATACTCCAGGCACAGGAAAAGTGTGATCTGCCAGATGTGACACGAAGATGTGTGCAGGGCCCAGATTGTTGGTGGGACTGATGAATGTATGTACAGATGAGAGAAGTATACCAGCAGAATAGCAGTGAGAGTGAGGGGAAAAAGCTTGATGTGAGTGTGCAAAAGCCTGAGGGTAAACACATGACAGGAAATTAGGCTGTAACGTAGAGCAAAAATAAGTAGAGCAGAGCACTAGAGCAGCAAGGAGAAGGGAAGAGAAACATGCAGACATTTTAGAAAGAAGAATAGAAATTTCGTAATCCTCAGAAAAGGAGAACTGGTGAAGTTCTTATTAGGGCAGTCAGGAGGAAGCAAGCATTTCTGTGTGCAAACTAAAGATTTGTAGATTCCCTCCCAAAAGCTGAAAATGAGGAATTTTACTGAGGAGGATGTAGGGTTTCTTTTGAGGGGGTGGGCAATGATATAATACAAGAATTTTGTATTTTGTCTTTGATTTCATCAAAAGGAAGAGATTTAGGTGGAAAAGAAATTAATGAGAGATCTGTAGACAGAACTGGATAACAGTCATTTAGCAGACTAACACTTAAGGGGTACTAGGCATGTGGGGATAAGAAAAACAAACAACTCAGACAGATATAGCATAATATACTAGCGTAGAGATTACTTCTTTGTATCAAAAATAAACTTTATTTAATGACGCAAAGGTCTCTGATGGCCAGCAGCTGTAATGTAACTATCTAACAAGTCAAAGGAGGTCAATTTGCTAGGAGTGGGGAATAGCTGAGTATTATTTACAGCACAAACTACTAAGCCTGTGAGTGTCTCCTATGCCCTCATTATCCTCTTTGGAAGCATCATAGCAGGTGTGCTTTTCAGGCTGTATCTTCTTCAGCTAATGCAATTTTTGTTGGCCAAAGTCTCCTGAGCTGAACTGTGCCCTTTTGAAAAGACTTGTTAAGGTTAAGTGCTTCTTATTCGAGTAATTACAGTAATAGTTGCTAGAGAACTTTTAAAGCTGAAGCATTCTTTACATGTGTGAAAAGAAAGGGGTTTACGTGCTTCTGAGAAATTTTGTATTAGTTTTGCAGTGGATATCTTTTTTCCTGAATTGCAGAGGAAGAAGGTATACTACATGAGATTTTTTTCTTTATGCTTATATATTTTCTCCCCATTATTTAAGGGGAGTAGGATGTTCTGAAATGGGTATAAGCTTTTAAAGGAGACTTCCATATATCTAGGAAGCTATTCTGCAAAAATATTGCAATGAAGTAACAAGTGAAAGGAAAAAACATGCTCTTTTCCCACATGAATATCACTGAAATATTTAAATTAAGCAAATAAAATTCATAGTTTTGAGAATTATGCTCACTGTAATACGTTTTGAGGCTAGTTGTGAAAAACATGTATCTCTGGCTTCCTGTTTCAGTAGACTGTATAAATAATTATTTTAATATATAATATTTTGTGCTGTTTCCTGTTAATTTTATGTATATTCCGCTTCCAATTTTTACCATGCTTTTAACTTTCTATGTGAGATCAAAGGGTATTTCCCTGGAAAAAAGAATCTCATTTATGTAAGCACGACTCAATTGTGAAGCAGATTATCTTTCTATAGGTGCAAAATGTATTTATACAACTAATGGAAAGATATTTGTAAATAAGAAGTCCAAATATATAAATTTGTTCTACTTTGTTTTTTCAGAAAACATTTTGTTACCTAGAGTTTAATGTTATAGCCAGCATTATATTATTTATTTAATATGTGAGTAGCAAATGTTTGAACTTTTAACAATGCTAATAATGCCAGCCTGTGAAGGACATGGTTACATGTGTATGTGAACCAAAGTCTATCATTTTGTAACTATAATAAGGTTGGAGAGTTCAAATGTAACTGCCTCCTTATTTTGAAATACTACTAAACATTAGAGGCCCTGATGTTATGGAAATTATATTTACCTTTTTAGATCAAGAATGATATTTTATTTACTTAGTGATTTTTTCCAGTAGTAGAGGGAAAACAAAATTTCAAAATGACAGTTTATCACAGAATAATAGAACTCCTAAGAAATACGCAGTGTTCAATACAACTTTTTTTTTTATTAAGGTCTCTGTTGCTGTAATGCCACTTATTTTTGTGAACCTTGTTAGCTTTTTTCAGCATTTTTTGAGGAATGCCGATATTTCATTTTTAAGTCTGAAATACCCAACAAAGAATCTTCTCAAAGAAGCAAATTGATTTTTGTTGTTGTTCAGTGGTAATGCTTCTCACAAGTTACATTTCTATGTACAAGTAAATCTGCATTTTTCTACTGCATTAGGGTAGAGAGACTTGCCACTAGCCATATGCAAGATAAAGTTTAGAGATGAACGTTACATCTTCATTATTGCGTGAATAAAAGCAGATATTTTTAGAGCACGTACTGATAGATAATAAAAACAAAGTAGAGAAACTTGGTCTTGTCTTTCAAAATATAGATTTTTATCATCTGACTGAAGTTTAGAAACATTAGTGCTCTTTTTCAAAGTAGCTCAGACAATTATATGGGTGTTTTAAGAAGAATTATTTCAGTGATTTGACTATGGGGTTGCTTCACGTTGTCGAAAGCCTTTTTGTAGTTTAAATGCAATGAGTACTTTCAGGAGAGCTGAAATACAAAAGAAAAGATAGTCAGCAGTTCTTTCCTTCTTCTGGAGTCAGCCCAACATGGAATGGGTTCTGGGTTATCAAGTGTATGGGTTGAAACAGTTTTAATGCCATTGACGAAGAGAAGTCAAGTCTATGTAGAGTGCATTCCTGGGCTATTTATTCATAACTACAACATGAAATACTTTCAAGTCCTGGGAGAACCATTGTAAAATGTGAACAATTAGGACAACACCATAGTAGCCTGAAATTAACCCAGTTGCTTGTTTTGCTATTAACAAAGTTTGCATCTTATGTGGGGAAAATAGCTAACATGAAAACTCTGGAAACAGATGACAAATGATTAGATTTTCAGAATTTCAAGAAAGTTTGCATGAGCCTAGCAAACTTTCTGCCAGAGATAATGGCATGTTCCCTGTAAGTGTGAATTTGCAGTTTGAACTATAACAGTAGTTAAGTGCTTGGTTTCTTTTACCGATGATAGAAACCAAAACACAAATGAAAATTTTGAAAGATGTTTCTTAGCTCTGCCGTTTAAGCAGTCACCCTTGGCATCTGTGAACAAGTGATTTTGAAAAACAGTAAGCCAAATTTTCTAAATGAAGTTGGAGGAAATGTTCACAAAAGAAAAGACTGAGGAATATGCAGAATAGCATGGCTATGAAGTTAGTTGTTCAGTTTGCTTCTGGCTTGAATATTTTTCTGCTGTGGAATATAATTAAGGAAAAAAAAAACCTTTAGCTGATAGCTTTATTTTCCCTGAAGCTAGGGAAAAACAGTGTGAAAAGGACACTGGCTCTATTATTATTTGTTCAGTCTACCTAGCCTGCACTGAGATACCTCACAAAGGCTACTTACTTTCTGCTTCTTGATGAATCTCCAATTTCTTGCTGAGGGTGAATGTATGAACCTTGCTTCTGAAAATAGAGTAATACACTAGTATATGGTGCACTCTTACTTTGTTGTAGTTCCATGTATTTAGATGATTGTACGTACTTTAAATAATTCGTTGTATGATTTGATGTGGTTAGGTAGTACTGATGCAAACAGACCATTCAATTGAAACTCTGTAGCTTGGGTCAATGACAATGCATTTAATACAAATGAAAATAAGTCTGGCATTTCTGAATATGCAAAGGATAGAAATATTAAGAATGCAGAATTTTGTACCATGAAATTGTAAGTCTACCATGAGATAGTGAATCTAAGTAGATTTTGATAGTTTTGCTAATATTTATGTAATTTTAACTAGCATATAGTCATGTGCTGGTATTGCTTGACAACATCTTGCTTGAAATCTTCAGATATTAGTTAATCCTGGAATGCATTACAAAAAGTGTGGCCAGCAGGTCAAGGGAGGTTATCCACCCTCTACTCTGCCCTGGTGAGACCGCATTTAGAATACTGTGTTCAGTTCTGGGCTCTGCAGTTCAAAAAATACAGGGATCTCTTAGAAGGAGTCCTTTGAAAGGCCACAAAGATCCACAAAGGGCCTGGAGAACCTCCTGTATGAGGAAAGGCTGAGTGACCTGGGTCTGTTCAGTCTGGGGAAGGCTGAGGGGAGATCTAGTAAATATTTATAATACGTGAAGGAAGGTAGGAGGCAAATGGATGAGGCCAAGACTCTTCTCAGTGGTCTGTAGTGATAAGGAGCAATTGCCTAAAACTTGAACATAGAAGTTCCATACAAGCATGTGGAAGGACCTCTTTACAGTGAGGGTGATGGAACACTGGTACAGGTTGCTCAGGGAGGTGGTCCTTCAATAGAGATATTCAATACCTGTCTGGATGCCTACCTGTGTGGCCTATTGTAGGGAACCTGCTTTAGCAGAGGAGTTGGACTCCATGAATCTTTTGAGGTCCATTCCAACTCCTGCAATTCTGTGATTTTGTTAAATGTTGATGTTATTTGAGTTGATCTAATAGTTGTGGATGCTTGAGAGTAGTCCTAGTTGCCCCTCTCCTTGTTCCATGTGTTTTTGTCCCCTTAGCTCATGTGACTCTTAGTAAACTAGACAGTCACTAAATCAGTGGGAAAACAGTGTTGCTCTTCCATCTGGTTTGTTTCCTGCACCTGTGTAAGCTGCACTGACTGAAGAGCTAATGAAGTGATGTAGGGGTTGGAGGTTATAGGTAGGTGTAGAAGAGGGGGAAGGAGTGGAGCTCCTCTTTTGGAAGTAGAAAGTTCTAAAATTGGCTGAAGTGTCTCATGAAGCCTCAGCCTGAGAGGTGCAGAGGTAGATTGCTACTTTGATCCTAATCCTGGGCTTCTAGTCCTTTTATGTCCTTCTCTAACCCTTTGTGGGTGTATGTCTGGGCGTGCCCTCCTGAAGGACCACTGATTTGCCTTCCTTGTGTCTGAGGATGAATTGGTACTACCAGTGTATGCCAGTGGACTTCCCAGCCTCTATGACTAGGTGCCTATGGTACACTTAAGCAGTGTGGTCAAGGGCAAGATACTTAGCTTGTATATCCAAAGCATTAGTAGTTTGACTGTAATGACATCAAAGCTATTAACTAAATTTCTAATACTTGCCATGAATACTTTGCATCCCACCAAATAAGCTTGACAGTAATATTTGATAGTGGATCCCATGGTGGACTGTCACCTCAGAGATCACATGCATTTCAGTAGTTGGTGGAAGTTGTAAGTGTCCTTGATTTTCTTCTAGTCTGGCTATCATGCATCAAAAGTGCCTTAATGTCATTGCACAACTTTCAGACTGGACCCCGTATCATCTTCTAGGGCCAACCAAATCCATGGTGGGCTGAAGTCCTATTGAAATCCAACACACAACTATTTTTCTGAATCAGATGACTACATTTTAAAGAACACCAGACACTGACTTCACAGACTCTAAATATTATTCTGAGATATGTTTAGATAATATATAATTATTTTGTTTTTATGTTTTTATTTTCAACATATAGCTTCATTCTGCTACAGGACTTATATATGAAGGTGGATTATCACATGCAGAATAATTTTTTCTGTATTGCCTTAGTAATCCTGCCATCTCGTCCAGTGACGTAGTGAGTTTTCATTCTGTGTGTCTTAATCTACATAGTGTATTTCTTTGTCGAGGACTCGTCTTTAATTTATGCTTTTACATCAACAGTTCATTTAGATATAGTTCTGACTGGAACATTTGGGGTCTACCATAAGACAAATAATTACTAATCTTAATTATACACATAATAGCAATGTGTCTGACAGTTCCACTATTTGAAAATTGGCTGATGTTCCAGTTAGAAAAGTAATTAATTCCTCTTTCCTATACCCCTTTTTGTCCAGCCCACATTTGTATCACGCATAAACAATATCTCCAAAATGACAGTGATTTAGGAAATGTTTAATTGGAACGTTAAAGAGCATCAGGGAATGCAAGCAGGAGATACTTCATCAGGGAGTTATTCCACCAGTCTTGTGGAAAAGGTGATCTACTCTGAACAGTGGTGGACCCCCTGGTCTGTCACCATTGGGCAGAGGGGAGGGAATCTTAGAGATGAGGAGTGAAAACAGGTCTCAGCTTGGCATTGCAGTCAGACCCCCTCCCTGTCTACCTCATTTCCCCAGGTATCCCTCTGCAATAGGTTTGAGGCTTTTGAACTTCAGGAAGAGGTAAGTGAGGATGCAGTGGAAGATCCACCAGGAGGTTGCCTAAGGCAAAGCAGTTGACTCCATGCCTCAAGACTGTCTCTGCCAAGAAGGAAAGGAAGGTAATTGTTGTAGGCATCTCCCTTCTCAGGGGAATGGAGGGCCTCATGTGTTGGCCACACCCTGCCCTTAGGGCAGCGTGCTGCCTCCCTGGGGCTCCAGTCAGGGACAGTACTAAAATACTTCCTGGTCTCGTTTGGCCCTTTGAAACACTTTACTGTTAGCTCAGGCTGCCAGTGATGATGTTGCTGAGAGAAGCTTAGGGGCTATCAAAAGGGACTTCAAAGCATTGGGGTGGTTAACTGATGGAGCAGGTGTACAGGTGATGTATTTTTTAACCCTTCTGTGGCAGTGAGAGATACTGAGAGGACCAGGAAAGCCCTTCTCATAAGTAAGTGCTTTAAGAGGCTGGTACCATCACAGGATTATTTATTTATTTATTTTTTGTTAACTGTGGGATGATTTACTTGGTGGCTAGCCTGATTGCTGTAGGTATGTCTCACCTGTCTCAAAGGAGGAAATGCTTCCTATTCCAGGATCTGACAGGGCCCATTGAGACTAGGTATGAAGGGGGAAGGGGTTAAAACAAGGCTCACTTGAGATGAGCCTCGGGGAATGATGAAGGGTTTCAGGGTGAGCGAAATGGTCCAGCTGAAGTGCATCTACAGCAACACACTCAGCATGAGCAACAAACAGGACGAGCTGGAAGCCATCATGTGGCAGGCAAGCCATAATTTAGTTGTCACATGGTGGGATCACTCCCACCACTGGAGTGCTACAGTGCATGGCTATAATTTCTTCAGAAGGAATAGGAGAAGTAGGAGACATGGTGGCATGGCTCTTTATGTTGGAGAGTATTTTGGTGTTGCTGAACTCAGGGCTGGGAGTGATTAATTTGAGTCCCTATGGGTAAGGATCAGGGGAAGGACCACTGAAAGGCGGACATCCTGTTGGGGTCTGTTATAGACTGCCTAGCCAGGATGAAGATACAGATGAGGTGTTCTACGAGCAGCTGGCAGAAGTTATGCAATTAGCAGCCCTTGTTCTCATGGGGGACTTCAATTTCCCTTATATATGTTTGAAATGCAATACAGCACAGGAAAAAAAAAATCAGTTTAGGAGATTTATAAGCTGTCTAGAAAACAACTTCCTGACACAGCTGGTGAGAGAACATACCAGGGAAGGTGCCCCACTAGACCTGCTGTTCACAAACAGAGAAGGACTGGTGGGAGATGTGAAGATCAGGACCTGTCTTGGACAGAGTGACCTCGAAATGGTAGTGTTCTCAATTCTTGATGAAGTTAAGAGGAAGGGCAGTAAAACTGCTACCTTGGACTTCTGGAGGGCACAATCTGAACTGTTCAGGACACTGGTATGGAGAGTTGCTTGGGATTCAGTCCTGAAGGGCAGATGGGTCCAGGAAGGGTAATCTGTCCTCAAGGTGCAGGAGCAGGCTGTCTACCTGTGCCACAAGATGAGCCAGTGGGGAAGAAGACCAGTGTAGATGAACAGGAAGCTTTTCATGAGGCTCCGGGAGAAAAAGGGCATCTACCTCTTGTGGAAGAAGGAATGGCAAGTTGGGGAGAGTACGAAGAAGTTGCTAGAATGTGCAGGGAGAAAATCAGAAAGGCAAAAGCCCAGCTTGAATGAAATTCATTCATTGGGGTAAAAGAGAATGAAGAACTTTTTTACAAATATATTAACAGCAAGAGGAGGGCTAAAGAGAATCTCTATCCTTTACTGGATGCAGTAGGGGAACGTGACCACTAGGGACAGGGAAAAGACTGACATTCTCCATGTCTTTTCATGTCTGTCTTTAAAAGCCAGACCAGTTATCCTCAGCCTACTCTATACCCTGACCTGGAAGTCTGAAATGGGGAGCAGAATAAATCCCCCAGAATTCATATGGAAATAGTCAGAGACCTACTACTTCACCTGGACTGCCACAAGTCCCTGAGGCCAGATGGGATTCACCCAAGGGTGCTGAGGGAGCTGGCAGAGGTGGTAGCCAAGCTGCTTTCCATCATCTATCAGCATTCCTGGTCAACTGGAAAGGTCCCAGAGGATTGGAGGCTTGCCAGCGTGACTCCCATCTACAAGAAGGGTTGTAAGGAGGATCTGGGGGACTACAGTCCTGTCAGCCTGACCTTGGCATCAGGAGAGGTTATGGACCAGATGGTCTTGAGGGAGATCACACGGCATGTGTGGGACAGCCAGGGGATTAGGCCCAGCCAGCATGGGTTCATGAAAGGCAGGTCCTGTTGGACCAACCTGATCTCCTTCCATGTCTGAGTGACCTGCTTGGACAGGCAGGGTTCCTGGGCAGAGGTCAATGGGATGAAGTTCAACAGGACTGAGTGCTGAGTCCTGCACTTTGGTCAAAACAACCCCAGGCAAGGCTACAGGTTTGGGGCAGAGTGTCTGGAAGACTGTGTAGAGGAAACAGACCTGGAGATATTGGTCAGCTCTTGGCTGAACATGAGCCAGCAGTGTGCCCAGGTGACCAAGAAGGCCAATGGCATCCCGGCTTGTATCAGAAATAGTGTTGCCAGCAGGAGCAGGGAAGTGATTGTTCCTCTGTACTCAGTGCTGGTGAGGCTGCAATTCAAGCTGTGTTCAGTTTTAGGCCCCTCACTACCAGAAAGACATTGAGGCCCTGGATTTTGTCAAGAGAAGGGAAACAGAGCTGTGAGCACAAGTCTCATGGGGAGTGGCTGAGGGAAACGGTGTTTTTCAGTCTAGGGAAGAGGAGCTCAGGGGAGACCTTATTGCTCTCTACAAAAACCTCAAGGGAGGTTGTGGTGAGTTGGGAGTCAGCCTTTTCTCCCATGTAACTAGAAACAGAACTAGAGGGAATGGCGTGAAGTTGCACTGTGGGGTTCAGGTTGGAATTTAGGGAAGGTTTAGTTTCTGAAAGAATGGTCAGGCACTGGAACAGGCTGCCTAGGGGGTTGAATCACAGTCCCCAGAGGTGTTCATGAAACATTTAGATGTGGTACTAAGGGGACGCGCTTTAGTGGAAAAATATTGCTGGTAGGTGGATGGTTGGACTGGCTGATCTTGGAGATTTTTTCCAACCTTAATGAGTCTATGATAATTTTGACATAGAGTTTTTAACAACAAGGAAATAATGTACTGAACATATTAAGTGCTTTACAGAAAACAGAATGAGACTGAGCAGTGTGATACTTTACCAATGCTGCCATCTTTTGATCTGCTTTGGTATAGGAACATAAGGAAAATAAATTTTCAGAGATGTGGTCAGGTTCTAAAATGTAAAAGTGTATTTTTAATATTTCTTCTGAAATGTTCTAAACTTCTATGTAAATAAAGTGCTTCAATACATCTCTGCATTTACCTCAAGCATGACAGCATGACTACTTTCAGTCTTTCTTATATTTAGTGATTTCATGAACTAGATCACAGACATAAGTTGTTCTGAACTGCTGTTGTTAAAATTAAAAAATTAGCACTGAGAAGCAGATTGAAGAACTGACAACAAGAAAACTGTTTGGTAGTTCTAGGTGTCTCTTCTATTGGATGCTGTGATGGGAATAGACTCCACAAACTCTTTCATTCTGAATAAATTGAAGCTGAGAACACACATTCTTGTACCAAGTATTTGTTACTTTGGTTTTCTATAAAATACCATCTTGTCTTAGTTTCCAGTGGTCCAAAATGTTGATTCCAAGTGACAACTATATGTTTAAATTTTAGAGGTTTTTTTTTTTTTTGTGTGTGTGTGTGTGTGTGTGTGTGTGTGTGTGTGTGTGTGTGTGTGTGTATGTCAGAAAGCTTGTCACTGCATGGTATCAGTTTCTCAGACCTGAATGAATTAATAGGAAAGAGTGATGAATTCCAGAAGCCTTAGGTTTTCCAGGAGTTTTGCAAAAGCTTGTTTTTTTTTTTGTTTTTTTTTTTAATTGTTCCAAACTATTTGTATTTCAAAAGAGAATTTTCAGATTTTGGCTTAAAGTAAGAATTGTTGTTATTTCAGTGAACTTGGGAGACGATGAAATCTGAAGTTAGAATTTTGAAATTACAAGCATATTTTATTTCAGTTGATCCCTCCTATTTTTTTTCTGATTTAAAATAAAAAATTAACAAAGCAGACATGTTTTAGTCATGTTTTCGTGTATCTTGGGTATGAATGCGGTTAGATTTTTAGCATGAATGGAAGGCAGTATTTCTCAACGGATCTTATTTTTTTCAGCCAAAAGAAAATGAAATTTACCCTCGTTTCTAAGTATAATTCCTCCTGGGGAGACTGAAACAAGATGGTGTGATTATAGTTTCCATCTCTGCTACTGTGTTTCATATGAAAAGACAATTGTGCCAGTCTAGTTGGTTCCAAAGTTTTTTTAAAAATCCATTTGAAATATCGAAACTAGTAATTCTTCATTTCAATTTCTGCTGTTTTTCCACTAATCCGTATAATATAACATGGCACATTTTCAGTGAGAGTAACTTTTGTGAGAGCTGTCTTGGGATGTCCAGTACAGGTTAGAAGTTGCATGTAGTAGAAAATAGATCTGACTTATAGCAGAACTGATCACCCCCAAATATTTCAATCTTTAATACCATTTCACGTTTATCCCCTTAAAAATATTCCAGTGTAATTTCCTTCTGTTTTGCTACTTAGCATTTGAAGGGATAGGGAAAGAGAACTGTTTTTATTTTCCTTTTTTTTTTTTTTCCTATTTTTCTTGGTCTTATTTTCCTTGTGGCGCTATTGGCTAGGTAATTTATAGCCCAATAGCAGAGCTCTTAACAACTGTGTTGGTTGATTGAGGTTTGGCAACTGGATCTAAGACGTGTTTTAAACATGTGTTTTATTTGAAATTGCTCTTTTGTACTTGTCCAGATAAAATCTGAAATCCTGCTGCCATAGAAATTTATTTTGAAATGGTAAGAGCAGCAGAGGAGAAGAGACTGTGTGTGTTTATAAGGACGCCTGAAAAACAAAGCTTCTGATAAGCTGAAGCCTGCTGGGGAAAGAAATGGGCCACTTGCACAGTCATGCATTTGAACAAAAGATGGAGTTTTCTAAGACTGATGAGCATTAGTGTAATACTTATATGGCCATGGATAACATTTGTGCTTATACAAACTAAAGCAGTAGTCAGCAGTTGTCTTCTACCCTGGCTGTCCTGTTGTCCTGATACCTGCTGCAGTGAAGCATCCTGTATCTTTCTGCGATCCTGTACAGGTCTCTGGCTGTATGCTGCTGCCTCTGTGTATGTTAGCACATCTTACTCTGTAGGTCTCAGTGGCCTTGTGGCTTCTGCATCACTATACTTTTGGAAAATTAAGGTCTCTTTAGAAATGAAATGCTTTTTCTTGGTTGGTTTGTTTGGAAGAGATCAAGGACAGGAAAAAAAAAATGAAGTAGCCACATCCAAGACTGTTTTTATTTCATGGGATTTTTTAGTTTAATAAAATGGATGAGATTTCTATGAAGCTCTAGAGACAATCTTGGTAGCTTTTTATTCTTTTTCTGCTTAGTTCTTTCAAATGGCAGCTCCCTGGTGCTCTTCCTTATTTCTTTTTGCTTTAGGATAGATCCTCACTGAAGCTTCCATTCAGGTCTTCAGGTGATCTTTGCTTCTGTTTCTTCAGAATTTACAAATCAAACTTGTTTTTTTCTTTCCCACCTGGTTTCACTATTGACTTTCTATCTCTCTGCTTTTATACTGAGAAAGTGCACACGGTGCTAGCAACAAGCTGTGTGAACTGATAGAGACCTCTCTATAGCTGCATTTCATCCAGCTCCTTGTGCCCCATTACCTATTCTCTTTGTAAAGCAACTGTGTTTCAGCGCTGCATTTCACATTGTATTCTCTTTCTAGAAGTACCTGTTCACCTTCTTTATTGTCCAGCAGATCCCATCTTAGCCTCTGTAGGATTTGATTCAAACTCCTTGCTAGTCCCTGTGCTCCATTCCCCTTTCCAGGTGTTCTGTCCACTCTGCACTGAGATTTCAGCTATCACCCATATTACACAAATGGCTTTTTTAAAATTTTTTTTTTATATTTTCAAACATCTGCTTTTCAATACTACTTTTTTTTTTTTTTTTTTCCAAGTTCCTCATTCTTTTCCCACTTTTGAACTGCCTGGCCCCATCTGAAGAGTATGGTGTGATTTTTTTATTTTAGTGTCCGGCATTTAGAGAACACCTTTACTTAAATTCTGAGCTGGGCCCCTAATCCAAAAATTATAATAAACTTTTTCATCACTTTCTTGAACCCTCCAGAAACTAGTTTGCAGATACCCACAAATGAGGAGTTTCTTTCCATTTCTAAACCATAAGAATCTGCACAGTCTTCCTTAATGTATCTTCCTTTATTTTTCTGTCTGGAGTAAATCTGTGTCATTTCTGTGAGGCCTTTATTTTGTTTGTATAGTTCTTTTGCTTTAATGGGAATTTTGGTAGACATTGTGCTACTTACTAATACTCCTTCTTGCATCCCACTTGGTGTCTCTCTAGTTTTGACTAGGGAGTTACCACAGCTTCAGCAGAACATGACTGTCTTCTGCATAGAACAGAAAAGCTGGTTTTGAGTTAAAAATAAATAAATCCACTCTTAGGAATGTGGATTAGCTCTTTTACCCATCCCTGTATTAGCAAAATTGTTTTAACAATGACTGGTGCCATGCAGAGTAGGTAGCCAGTAGCTATGTCTCAACCATACTGTATCTTTCTTCTGCTCCATGCCAGACCCGTGACCAGAACCTGATTGAGGTTCTAACAGAACTCTGTCACTGCCACAGCCCTCAGTCAGACTCTTCTTAAATTACATGCTCATCTAGTCCAGCTGGAATGGATGGATTGAATGTACCAATCACCTGGGCCTGTTTAATGGCTATTTTTGCCTTTTGGAAGGCATCTTGTTTCATTCTATCTCAATCACATAATTGGCCTTTTTTTATTAGTTCATATAGAGGGTTTTATCACTTGCTCTTACTGGGGTATAAAAGATTGTTGGTATCCTAATACACTCCAAAACTCCTGCAACTGCTTCAGTGTCATGGGAACCAGAAGCACTTGGACCTTATCTATGATTGAACTGGGTAAGACCTTGGTCTTACCTGACAAGACATCTAGAGATTTGACTGGTAGCCCTGGTCCTTGTACTTTTGTTTATAGCCCACTCTTTTTATTGTAAATGGGCAATTAATGAGGTTACTGCCTTCTCTAATGCCTCAACTGAGCCAGATGTTAACATGAGATCAGTGATGCAGTGGTACATTTTGATGGTAGACCATTTGTTCCAATTTGCCAAGTCTCGCACCATCTGGTTATGACAAAGGGAAGGTGAATGCACATACCCCTATGGGTATGAGTATGGAAACTGTTGAATCACAGCCTGAACCACTGATTGATCACCTGAGGCAAGCACTGAGTCAGCTGCAAGACCACAGGTGAAGGCAATGTAACTGTGTGACTGGAAGGGGTGGAGTGTGGCTCCACCTCTCCTAGATCCCATTTTAAGGGCTGACCACCAGTAGGGGAAGGTTCTTTTTCTGGTGATCACTCCTTTGAGTTTCCACTGCGAGTATTCCATCTCTTTTTGGTTATTCCCTTCCACAGCAGTGATCTTTCTCATTATACATTCTGACTATCATGCTATTTGAAATGCTTATTCTGTTAGACATATATCTGTTAATGATACAGTATGACTTGAAAAGTCCACTGCCTTAGCAATTGGAGTGATGAAAAGCACATTTACTAGATCTGTAGCACAGTGATGTTTCTATTTCTCTACTCAGTATATCCATGAGGGAGGCAATGTTGGATATGGCCATGTGGATTGGCAGTGTGACTTTATTCAGTTTTCTGTAGTCTACTATCATTTGCCATAGATTCATTAGGTTGGAAAGGACCTACAAGATCATCTAGTCCAACCATCCTCACACCACCATCCCTACCCACCAAGCTACTAAATCAAATCCCTTAGCACCTCATCTAAACGCTTCTTGAACAGCGCTAGGGACGGTGCCTCAACCACCTCCCTAGGCAGGCCATTCCAGTGCCGGACCACTCTCTCAGAGAAAAAAAATTTCCTCAAATCTAATCTAAATCTTCCCCAGCACAACTTGTGGCCATTCCCTCTTGTCCTGTCATTAGTTACCTGGGAGAAGAGGATGACCCCCTCCTCACCACAGCCTCCCTTCAGGAAGTGGTAGAGTGCAATGAGGTCTCCTCTGAGCCTCCTCTTCTCCAGGCTAAACAATCCCAGCTCCCTCAGCCGCTCCTCGTAAGACTTGTGCTCCAGACCCCTCACAAGTTTTGTTGCCCTTCTCTGAACATGCTCCAGGGCCTCGATGTCTTTTCTTGTAGTGAGGGGCCAAAACTGAACACAGTACTCGAGGTGCAGGGGGATGATCACCTCCCTGCTCCTGCTGGCCACACTATTCCTAATACAGGCCAGGATGCCATTGGCCTTCTTGGCCACCTGGGCACACTGCCGGCTCATATTGAGCCGAGCATCAACCAACACCCCCAGGTCCTTTTCCTCTATACACTCCTCAAGCCATTCTGCCCCAAGCCTATAGCATTGCATGGGGTTATTGTGGCCAAAGTGCAGGACCCAGCACTTGGCCTTATTGAACCTCATCCCATTGACCTCAACCCAACTATCTAGCCTATCCAGATCCCGCTGAAGGGCCTCCCTACCCTCAGGCAGATCAACACTTCCTCCCAACTTGGTGTCATCCGCAAACTTACTGAGGGTACACTCAATCCCCTCATCCAGGTCATCAATAAAGATATTAAACAGTATGGGCCCCAATACCGACCCCTGGGGGACACCACTCGTGACAGGACGCCAGCTGGACTTGACTCCATTAACCACTACCCGCTGGGCACGGCCCTCTAGCCAATTCTCAACCCAGAGAAGAGTGGACCTGTCCACACCACGGGCTGCCAGCTTCTGCAGGAGAATACTGTGGGAGACCGTGTCAAAGGCTTTGCTGAAGTCCAGGTAGACTACATCAACAGCCTTTCCCTCATCTACCAGTCTGGTCACCCAGTCGTAGAAGGAGATGAGGTTGGACAAGCACGACCTGCCCTTTGTGAACCCGTGCTGGCTGGGTCTGATCCCCTGATTGCCATGCAAGTGCTGTGTGATCTCCCTCAAGATCAATTGCTCCATAACTTTCCCTGATACCGAAGTCAGGCTGACAGGCCTGTAGTTCCCCAGATCTTCCTTACGGCCTTTCTTGTAGATGGGAGTCACATCAGCAAGCCTCCAATCTTGTGGGACCTCTCCAGATGACCAGGAATGCTGATAGATGGCAGAAAGCGGCTTGGCAATCACCTCTGCCAGCTCCCTCAGCACCCTTGCGTGGATCCCATCTGACCCCATGGACTTGTGGCAGTTCAGATGGAGGAGGTCTGGCCTACTGTACAGTCTGGCTTCCTGACTGGACATAGGGGGGAGTTATGTGGGCTGTGTGCTGGTCTTATAATCCCTACTCTCTCCTTCACCTGCACAGTCTTAGTGATTGCCTCTTGCCCAGCCAGGAGTCTGTAGTATTTTCTATTTGTGATCCAGTAAAGTTGTGGTAAACAAATGAGCTCAGTTGTCACATGGACCCTTAACATTTCCTACATAGCCCAGATGCGAATACATTTTTTCCTCAGTCTGAACTCTCACAGTGGTCTGGAGAGTCAGACCCCAGAGAAGGTCTGTCCCTAGTATGTATTCTGGAACTGGGGCAATGCCCACCCAGTACTCCTGGGGTAGGAGATGCTCAGTCCCCAGTTTCAACCACATTTGTTTTATGGAGATAATCTGTCCCCCGAATCCATCTGTCATTGCCTTAGTGCCTGGAAATTTATTTGGGACACCAGATATGATTGATGTTTCTGCTCTGGTATCCAGTAGCACCATAGCACACTGAATATTCTTTGGGAACTAGTGGATTGTTATTTCAATATAGGGCCTCCAGTCCCCTCTAAAGACCCTAATTCTGGGGGATTTTGGCTCCCTCATCGTGCCATAACTTGTCAATCTCCGGTCTTTTTCCTCTGTTTGCTCAGCCACGCTGCCAAGCTCTTTGTTTGTTTGTTTTTGATGGGACTATGAAATCCTCAGATACCATGTTTCTTGTGGAACCCTTTCTATGATTGTAATTCCTTCCCTTTTAAGGGAAGACTAGAATCTTTGTCAGTTAGTTGTCTCCATAATTGTAATAGAACCTGATTAGGCTGTCTGTCAGTCTTTTAAAATTGAACTCCTGCCCTAATCAGGTCATTGAACACTTGTTTTTTTGAGACCCCAATGGGTCCAGTTTAAATTACTTTAGGGGCTGGTCTCCTAGATTCTGGTTGCAGATGGACTTCTGACTACAACTATTCAGGCATTGTACCTTTCCTGTAAGTGCTCCATTTTCCCCAGATCTGCCACCAGTCAGATGGCCTGTTATGTTATGGCCTCAAAGGCCACTGGGAGGTTCAGTGTAGATACCAAAGTACCATACTGGAGCTTGTTGCAGGATGAGATCTATCACTCCTGCTGAAAACTTTATCAGATCAAGTGTTTCGAAGGCATCCTCAAAGGTTGCTTCTGTCATACCAAATTCTCTAACATAGTTTTGTAAGTCTCCCATAGAAGACGATAAACCTGTGTTTCAGTTTTGAAATTTCTAGTATATTTACTATGATGCTTTCTGCCCCCATTTCCCATAACTGGAGCAGCCATGCTGGTACACTTTATCTTGTTTTTTCCCTAAGTCACTGCCAGTTCAGTATGTATACACTGCACGCATGTGTTATATGTAATGTGATCTTGGTGGGGGGGGCATTGGTTGGGGGGCACCACCTCCAATCTATCTTGCATTTCTTTCATTTTTTGAGTTGCAGTTGGTCAGATCTCAAAGCGATCTGATTCAAGTGGAACCTCAAATCTGACATTTTAGTTCTTTCATTTAGAAAGTCTAATTTATGTAGGTTCCCTTGTTCAGGGTCCATGGAACTTTGTAAAGAAGTGTTTCAGACCTTTTGTAGGGAATGATCAGATATGCCTTTTCTTCCTGTCAGTATTATGGCTTGTAATTCAAGATTTTCAACTCTATCATGTAGTAGTTGATTGTCATTGGCCAAAGCTTATTCAGACATGTTAAACTGATCTAAAGCCATCAACAGTGGCCAGTGGCCATGCCACAGTGGATGCAGCCAACTGTTATTCTCTGGTAATCATTATGTCTTTGCTGAGGCTGTGAAAATACTCAGCAATGCAGGCTGGGGACTCACAGATATTTCCTCCATCCTGCAAGGGGCTCCATTTTTCAATTGTAGAAGCAATCCTATGAGGAGGGGGAGACCCAGAGTCCACCCCTTCTGGTCACTGAGTTGCATTGCTTGCACCTGAGCTCCCTGGGTTAGGCACACCTTCTCACCTAGTGTTCAACTAGGCCTGGTAATTTTAACTAACCTGGTAATTTTACTGCACCCTGCCATGTTGTTAGGCAAAATTTCCCTCATTTCTGCATGGAATACTTCTAGGCTGGTGAAGATGCAGCCGCACAAAAGGGAGGGAACTGTCATCAGTCCAGGGAGCAATTGCTGCTTGTACATAGGGCACCCAATGCGATCAGTGCCATGATGGGCTTTGAACTACTCAGGCCCTCATTCAGGGGACTGGAAAGTTAAATAGAGTATGGGCAGTCATGGCTCTGCCAATCTAAATGCAATAAGGATTAAGAGTAATAAATAAAATCTCCGGTTTTAGTAACTCACTAACAGAGGAAGATGTCTACTGAAAAAGCAAAGAGTAATTTTTGTTTAGAAATGTATTTGTGTTGACTTCCTGCAAGCCTGAATTCATGAGGGGCATGGGGAGTGATAGTCCTAGTGCTGTCTTGGGAAAGAGTGGTGCTGTAACACCAAGCATTTCAGAGCGAACCTCAGACAAGTCAATTCTCAAACTGTGCTGAGAAATGGAATAACATCTACTGTGTGAGCCAAAGGAGTAAAACAAGAACTTCTTACCTCAGGGGATCATCGAATATATCTACTTGGTGTATTGTGGACCAGCATGAACTTGTGACTACTAGAAAAAAATACACTGTGTAAAGTTACTCATAACAAACTTGTCTCTGAATACGTGTGTTTAGTATGGCAGAATGTTTGCTTATTGGAAACAATGCCGCCAACCCAAACATACAGAAATCATGTGCCAAGCCTCCTCTCTGAAAACAAGATTGCCTTTAAAATTTTCAAAATTACAAGATTAAGCTGCTACCACCACCAACCTAAAGTAATACATTTTGGCTTCTTTCTATCTAGCTTCTGGTCTTGGAACACTCATTGTCTGCTTGCAAGTTCACCACATTGTCATGAAAACTAGGAATATGCTTGAAAAACTTAAGGCTCAGATTGTTGGGTAATTACCTGAGTATAGCCTCTGCAAGGCTCACAAAGCCATCAGGTAGCACATGAGTTGTACTGCATTTGACTCCTCTGGATTACATGACAGGGAGATCTTCACCTGCATGCCATCAAGAATGTGGTTTTGGATGCTAGTTTGGAGCATATGCATGTAAATATGTATTCAGTGGAAGACAAATTTGGAGTAAGTTTAGAGAGTGTACAAGATTTTTAAGGGTATAGAGAAGCTTCCTCTCTGAGTCTGGGTGTTGCAATTTAATCCAGCAAGCAGTTGAACACTGCTCAGCCTTTCACCTGCTTCACCACCTCCCAGTGGGATGGGGAAGAAAACTGTGGGGAAAAAAATATAAAATAGAAGACATTGGTTGAGTTAAAAGCTATTTAAGACAGAAAAGAAGGAGACTAATAACAGCAGTTGTAATAATATGTATATGTATTTAGGAAACAAGTGATGCATGAAACAATTGCTTACTACCTGCTGACTGATGTCCAGCCAGTGCCTGAGCAGTGGCTGACCTCCCAGCCAACTTTCCTCCATTTTATAGGTTTTTTACATGATGCCATATGGTATGGAATTATCCCTCTGTCCAGTTAAGGGCAACTGTCCTGCTTATGTCCCCTCCCAGCTCGTTGTATCCCCCTAGGCCCTTTACTGGCTGGGCAGTATAAGAAGCTGAAAAGCTGAAATGTCCTTGGTTCTATGCAGTACTACAGCAGTTGAAACATCAGTGTGTTATCAGCATTGTTTTTCTCCTAAAGCTAAAACAGAACATAATACCAGATGCTGTGAAGAAAATAAATTCTGTCCCAGCTGAAACCAGGACACTAGTTAAAGTGATTTAAGATGTCCTAACCCTAACTGTTCAGTTTCCTCCAGCACTGGCAACTTCTGCCTCCCCAGCTGAACTGGTGGGATGTGAAAGATGCTATAGTACAATGTCACATCACCTTACCCAGCAATTTAAGCTCAGATAACGGACTTTGAAGAACAGTGGAAGAGAAACATTTGCATCTTCTGCCCTCCTGGCAGTGGGAGTAAGGGTGAGTAGGGTGATCAGGGTGAGGAGACTGAAGGGGTTGGGGGGGTAGGGGAGGTGGACCTGAATCTGTTGAATGATAACGTCACCTCCAGTTTTGTGTGTCTAACCCAAGGCAAGTCTGTAAAGATGCTAGTAATGTGGCTTGATATTACAGACACTGAAAGCTCCTGCCTCAAATGGCTTTCTGCTTTCTCAAGAGAGATTTTGTAACCCATACTGCAGGAAGGAGTATGCATGAGAAGCAGAGTGAGCCACACAAACCGTTTTGGGTTTTACATCTGTTTTAGGTGGGAAGCTGCATCCCAACTGGGCAATAATGAGTCTTCCGCTCCATCACTGCTCTGCTTCTATCTGTGATTAGATCCAGATGGAGCTGTTTCACACAGGGATCTCTGGCTGGAAGATGTTACTGCTGCTGCTGTGATTTTAATGCCTTGTATTTGGCGTCAGATCCCAATCCACATCAAAAAGCAAACAAACCCCAAGAGCAGGAATGCAGATGATGTATTAATATAAGCTGTTTGGGTGTTTACTCCATTTCTGACATTTGTGCAAGGCTCTGTCTTATTCTAGGGATGTTATTACCCAGCGTAAGTATGTAGTGCAGTTGGTATTAGATCATCTCTTTTATATTCATTGTGGTTTTAAATAATGCCTGCTTGACCTCACATGCTGGGAATGGTAACAGCTGTGTGAGTGCATGTGCAGGGATGTACACTGCTCCATCCTGGCATCCTGGTCCTGCCTGTCTGTTGGTGAGCCAGCAAAATGGCTGTCATGGTGGTCTCTCTGCCAGTCTGCAGGGTTTTTCAATCCATGTTCCTGGCTGAGATGGGAAGAAGAAAAAAAGTATTCTTCTCTGATACTGTGTAGCTAAACTGGGAAGGTTTTCAGGTGAGATGAAGACTCTCTTGTCTCTTTGCAAGGAGATATGAAAAGGGCTTCCAGGGCATGTGCTTCTGCCAGTCCCACCTAACTTTTCCTTGTCTTCTTTACTGCTGGGAAAGTGTGTCCTGGAAAATGTAATTTCCTTAAATGTGCACTTTTCCTTTTGACGTGTTATCTGCAGTTAGGTAAAGATATTGTATCTAAATAATGTTACCACTCAGCATTCAGGCATGTCTCGAGGAGGAATTGGTAATATTTTTGTGATGCCTCAAGTGTAACCAGTGACTGTTCCTTAATATGCAGCTGTGCAAAATTGCCTGTACGTGATGGGAAGGAGGGCTGATTTTTGAGGGTGGCAGATGATGAGTGTTGTTCTGTTCCATTCCACTGGCACCACTCTGGTGAGCCCATCAGAGCACTGAAGATGCGTACAATGAATGCTAAGCACATCGTGCAAATAAGCACAATAATAATAATGTTGAAATGGGAAGTGAATAATTTCTCTAAATGAAGCTTGGGCAAGAACTCAGATAGAAAGTATGTAATTAAACCAAGCTGGAACTTGATCAAAATTCTAAAATAGTACTAGGAAAAAAAAAAGACAAAGGAAAAGCAAAGTTCTTTAATGAATATTAGCAAGAAGGACCTTGGCTTTTTGTTTCATACAGAAAAAAAGGCTGCTGCTAGCACGAGGAAAGGCTGGATTCCCAAAAACATGTCCCTCCTGCCCCCACATACTTTTCCATGGAAAACTGCTATCTTGTGCTGCTAGGACAATACCCATCAGTTCTGGAAGTGGGACAGAGGATTGTGTGGGGCAGAGCCTTTGAGGTATGAGCCTGATCTTACAGTGATAGGGCTGGTGGCTGAGCTAAGCACAGGTGATGCTGCACCTGCACTGAGGATGCAGGCAATGGGGATATCTGGAGGCAGGTTTTAACATCTGGTTCTACCAAAATGGGTTAAGTGGCTGCTTATGTAGCCTCATACAAGCTCTGATCAGACTTGATCTTTGCTTAACTTGGACTATCCAGTACAAATGTTACTTGCATTCATGTGAAAATCTTAGGAAGAAAGATAAGCATCAAGGTTCTTTACCCAGTTACAAATTATAAGGGCACATTTGCTAGCCTGAGATGAAGACTCAAAACTGTTACTGACTTTATGGTATTGATTGCCTCCTCTCAGGCTTCCGTGGCTAGAGGGCATAGTAAAGTATCCAGAGAAGACCTCTGTTAGTCAGATGAAGGTTTAACTTTGGTTGTGTATTTGTGGAGCTTGGCGCACAATTATCCTGTCAGAATTTACTCTGGTATAGTTCCCTGTAAATCCTTACACTATAAATGGACTGTGACTGTAATCACTACATTTCAGTGACTACTGTAAGGCAATTAAAAGAATAAATAAAGCAGAATGTTGAGATTTGAGACTGTAGAACTTTTGAAAGGATTTGAGTCTGAAGAAGAATACATGCAGTGCTGTGTAATGTTTGTGAGGTGCATACACATGCTCACAGGGGCTGGTTGGTCAGTATGTCACTGCATGAGCTCATGAGGAGAAGTAAAGAACAGGCTGTCATTCATGAGATGGAGGCAATGAGGTGGAAATGGATTGCCAACCACATCACGTACCTGTAGTCAATAGCTGAAAGTGACAAACTCACCCCTTTTTCTTTCCATTCCCACAGAAGACAGTTGTTGCTTAAATCATGTTTTTTTTTCCTCAGCATGAATACTTTCTTGCTGTGTTCAGTTGATCCTACTTGAAGCCAGAAAGTGACTTCACTATGCTTGTGACTCTGAGGAATGGTCCTGCAGGAATGGTGTCTATGGGAGTATCGGCAGGTGAAGAAGACATTGCAGGGAAAGCTATAGTTAAATGACATAAAGTAAGCTCTACAGTTATGTTAAGGTCAGTAATGTTATGGAAGCTTCTAGCAATTGGCACTCTGTCCCTAGTGCCCAGTTGATGATACAGCGCAGACCAAGGCTGAGTGACTGCCTCCACCTGCTGCTGGCAAAAAGCTGAGAGAAATTAGACCAGCAGGAGTGACGCTCTATAGACTGAGACAACCAAGGGAATGGAAACTTAATTCACTCTAATTACCTGGGGATCCCAGAACAGGAATTGGGGGAGTTTAGTGTGTTGGCCTGCACTAGCTGGCCTGTGAGTTAGGCCTGGTGAATGCAGGAGCTTTTAGCTTTAACCTTCCCTTGAATTACTGAGTGCTGGCCTATAATACAAGCTACATCCAGCAATCCACTGTCTGTCATCATCTGGGCTGCACTATGGCTTCTCCATGCTTAAGGTGCTGTGAATTGGATCCAAACATGATTTTAAGTAATTTTTCTCTAATTCACAGTCAAGCGATGGGATAAATCTCTTTTCTGAGAATTGAAAGTATTGATAACTTAGATAACAGCTTAGAAGTGAATGAATGCCTGCCTTTTTTTTTGGTAAATTTTCTGTGTTGTTTTATTGTGTGGAGAGGAATTCCATTATCAGAACACATGAATTAAAACAAAAGCAACTTATATGCATTGTGATTAACCATTCCTGAGATGAGAAGCTCAGCTGGGTGTGAATACATGGCAACAAAGATTATAAAAGGTGTGATGGGGCTTAATTTTTTTTTTTTTTTAATGTTTCTACAAAATGGCTTCCATACAGAAACAGTTTATTCTTACCTACAGCTGAAATTTGTCACCATAGTAACCTTCTGGATTTGGGGGCTGGGGTGCTCCATGCAAATCTGCGTCTGTAACCTCAGAAATCATTGCCCAATTTGGGTTTCATTTTCCCTCTTGTTAGTTCACAACTAAATGGTTCACGCACACTTGGCAGCTGTTCCCATAACCAGACCAGAAGGAGGCTATGTGGATTTAAACTCTTGTTTTCCTTTTTGGAAAGAAGCAGTGTTTTGGTCAGTTTTTTCTCTTATTCAGTTGGTTCCATCCTTGGCTGCAGCTCTGAGCCTGCTTATCTCTCTGGGAGCTGCTCTCTGGGCTGCGCTCTGCTCAGTTGCCTTCAACATCACTCAGTGTTGCTGGGGAAATGCACAAGTCCTGAACTGGGGTCTCAGCAGCTCATCATTGGAGAATATTAATTTACTTACATTTGGCTTCAGTATCATTATAATTCTATATTGTTTTGTTTGACATGCATGTCTGAGAATGACTTAGGACTTGACAGGTTTTTTTTTGTTTGTTTTTTGTTTTTTTAAGGAAAAAGCTGACATGAATGTACATTAAGACTTCTGAAAATGAAATGATTAAAACCTTACAGAACCATGCTGCATAATATTGTGTCAGTATAATATTATTTTAGGGAGATGTCACCATCTTGTTCATTTAACTTCTGATTTTTATTTTCCATTTTATGTACCAAACTACTTCATGCTGCATGTTCATATTCTCCTTCTGTTTATGTTGCAGTAAAGATGAGTTTATGATTAAAGGTCTGGACAAGGATTTTGTGGACTGAAGTTACTACAAATGAACTCCTGTCTCTGCCTCTCACTCCTGTTATAATTGTGTTTGAATCACTGCATGTCTCCATGCTTGAGATCTATGCTGTAGACAACGCACAGTCTTATACCTTTCACTTCTTGTGCGGATATACAATGTGAAAAGTGCCAGAGTCAGGGATTTCTGTAGTGGTGCCTTGATTAGTTGTAGCTCCTGCAGCAGGGCTTTGATTTGATCTGAAGCTTCTTGAAACAACAAATAAGTAGTAAATTACAAGTAAAATAAATACAATAAGAAGTAATGATCCAACTTTTTAAAAATATATTTTTAAAAACCTCCTGGCCCACCATAGGAGCTATGGTGAACAAATAAGTGTGTATTATGCCCGCTTCCCTATCCCCCCTGTGGCTAACATTTACACCTTATTTTCTTCCTCCTGGAAAATGAGTGAAATAAATTCTTTCATATTAAGGCAGGGTGTGATTTCAAGTGTTGTCTGGCCTGAGCGAGCTCTTGCTTCTGTGCTTCTCTTAGTTCCTTGTACCTGTCTGCTAATATAAAGTACTTTAAACTTTACAAAGAGCAAAAACACTTAGGATTCATCCTGAGGAAAGTCTGTGTTTCCAAAGTTACTGTGAGAGCCAGCTTATACTTTCTGTAAAGGCGGTAACATCTCTTGGTTTGTACCTGTATTTGAATATGCTGGAACAAGGCTTCTTAGTGGGGATAAAGCACTGAGGGGGGAATTGCAGACACCAGCAATTGATTTCTCAATGGCTCATAGCTGATATTTTGCCCCATGACCCTCCTGACACAGCCAAATAGCTGATGAACATCATTTGGCTCCTTCTGAGCTGGCAAGAAATGTTCAGCTAGCAGTGGCTATTGCAAAGCTACCCCAAATGCATCAGCAAGGCAGTGATGTTAGATAGCACATGTGCTTTTTCTTGCTGCCAATACCTATCCACTCTTCTCAAGGATAAAACATTTATTTTATAGAGTTTGGCAAAATGCTTAAAGGTTTCAGAGTCATTGCCCGGCAGAAGGAAGTATCTTTCAGGACAAAGTGCCACTTTTTAGCACCTAGCTCATGAGGCTGAGCTCAATATAAATATGCAGCCAGCCACTATGCTGCTGTGCCAGTAGGACTTGAGGGTGGAAAGCAGCATTGTTGGGACTTTACAAGGCAGATGAATATAGAACATGAAATAGCTGTGTTGTCATCTACGTTTTCACTTTCTTTCTATGACCCCCTTCCTCTCTGTCAAGGACAACACAGGTTAAAAGGGGAAAAAGACATGGTATACTAAAGTTGCAGTAAGCAATCTGGTGTCTGTTACCCCTTTCCCCTATTGTGCTGTATGCTTCCATCTTTCTTATTTTTGAGCGGTGGTTCACAAAATGACCATAATTCAGGATAGGACCTTGTCTTTCAGACTCTTATATCTCCCAGGTTACCAGTGTCCCTTGCCTCTGCAGAATTGGGTATGGATATTTGTAAGAATTTTTTTTTTTTTCCCACCTGATATTTTAGAAGACAATTTCCTTTTCAGTGCACTGCACAAATGATAAAAACAGTTTTCTCCAAAGGGAGCATCTCCCAGTCACTGCTCCTGCCCTCCACCCCCCCACTGCAAAATTTAAGGCAGACAGGTAGGTGAAAAGCAATGATTTCCAAAGTTATCTGATTTTTTTTTCAAGTTATTTCAATTCTTTTCAGGCTCAGATTGGCATGGGGGGAGTGAGTGAAGGTTCTGCTGGGTGCCCGTTTTATTAAAATAAGTTGATCCTCTCCCCAGAGCCCCATCTCTTGTGTGCAACCAAATCATATGTGTTTGCAGGAGACAGTATGCTTGTGTTTCTCCCACAACCCTGCTGGCTAATTAGTGTTATTTCTGGAGGTCTTGTTTCCACAGTAACAAGCAATTACCATTGTTCCTTGGACTGCCAAAGTTACCACCAGCAACGCAGAGGAAGATGCGTTATTCTCTATATTGGGATAAAATGCCTTCATATGTCTTGCTATTCACTGAATGCCAATCCTGACGCAGGTCTTGTACAAATAGCACACTCCACCCCCTGCCAGTGCTGCTTTTGCTGGTATTAAGAGGTGCCAAATTCTCAGACAATCTAAACTGATCTTCTCAGGTCTGTGGCTACGCTGACAACGACAGGGTCAGGATTTCAGCAGCAGGGTGACTGTACTAATGGTAGCTCTGGTAGGAATATAAATAGAACAGCTTGAAGGCAGTTCTTTTTGCAATTGTGCTTAGCCCTGTTCTAAGTAATGCTAGCTGGTGATGTCAATAAAATATACTTTGTCTTTACCTTATAGCTTCTACTAGCACCATGGTGGACATTCCAAAGATAAATCTGGTGATGATGAAGTGTCTGTACTGCACACTGCCTCTGTGATCTCCTGTGGGGTGGCATGCTCATCAATTTAAATCATGTCTATCATCAGTGGCTTTCTCTTTTATATTGCATGTAGATACACTCAACTAAACGGACTTCAAACAGTCTTAAACATATCCTAAATGTCATGTGCATGTAAAACAAAAGATTAGGCAGTTGGGGTGAGTTCTTGTCAGTGGGGGGAAGGGGTTGGTGTGTCACTAGGAGGCTGGACTAGGTTTCATGACTTGGAGAGCTTTGTGGTTTTAGTGACTCCTGTTTCCAGGTGTGATTCTGTATTCTAAAAAGTTTTGGAGTCACCTGTAAACTCTGAGTGCCTCTTAAAGAATTTTCCTGTGAATATGTGTATGTATGGATTAACCCATTTTCCCAAATGACTAGCAGCATGTCTTGGAGGGGGAACACAGCCTTTAACCTCAGTAAACCAGAGAACAGGGGAGTGCAAAGAGTCTTGTTCCAAAGTAGTCAAAGTAAAGAGACCAAAAGAGATGTTTTAAAACTGCAAAGGAACAAATTTCTACAGAAGATCTTGGAAACACCTGTACTAGACATGTTTGGAACCTAAACTTAGCAGAGAAGTTGAAGGACATTTCATATCAGGCCTGTAAATGAGCATGACAATGGTCAGAAAGGGTGCTGCTCTGACAACTGCCAAGATCATTCTTCTTTAACTGCCCTTGAATGAAAACCCAGTAGCAAACACATCATGTTTTCTAGGAAATGGTAAAAAGAATAGGCAGATACAATTGGTGACAGTCCTTGAATCTTTTTAAATCTCATGAAATCTATTAAATGAAGGTAGAGGAGAGAGTCAAATACAAGATGAAAGAACACTCCTGTATGTCATGAATCTGTTCTAGAGAGCAGGACTAATTCTAAAGTGTCTCTCCAAAAAGAAAGTCCTTGTTTTTTCAGCGGCTAAATATGGCATGAAGGTAGCACCACGGAGCATAGTTGTGTGCCAGAGAATTTTCTTGGAAGAAATAGTACTATCTAATCCAGAAAGCTTATCTTTTCCTCTTCTTTCATGTTGCGTCTTCTTAAAGTCTTGAATTTTAGTATGGTCTGTATGATGGAGGAAAAAATGATAATCTTATTTTCCACAAGTAAGCCAGAAGCGTGTGTCTGAGTTCTGTTTGACAGCATACAAAGCTTGTGTGGTTCATAATGAACTGAGACTCGTTTTATATTGTAAGGAAAACATTCCCCCCTCTTTGCTCTTTATCTTTAAGCTTTAGGGCACACACTGTCATCCCAAATTTTCAACCGGGATGATGTGCTGACTTTGCCAGCAGACACTAGGTGGAGGTCTTGAGCTGCGGTTCCGCTGCCTTCTGAAGGCAGCATTAGCAGACAACTTATGCTTTGGGAAGGGAGACCTTTTCCTTTCTTCGCGGCTCTCACTTGCCAGAACGGAAAGTCCAAGTTCTCCAAATCTGGAATGAGATGACCAGAGGAATGGAGGAGAAGAATCTGTCCCATCCCAGATCCTCCCTGACACCGGATTTTTTAGGCAGGACTTTGGTGGGAGCCTGAAACACTTCCTAGCTCTTGGGTGTGGGTGGGTTGTAAGATTCATTAAAATTTTAATTATTTATTTTACCCTCATTTATATATTCTGATGAGGATAATTTTGAGATCTTTGAAAATGCATATAGGATGTGTTAAAATGAACTGAAAGCGAGTACTGGTGAGCTGGTTTTATTTAGCAACAAATGCTGGTAGAATGAGCTAAGATGAAGTGCAATACTGTATTTATGACATTTGCTTTCAACAGAGCCTCCAATCTTAAAGCTATTCCAAACTGGGTGACTTAGAATTAGTATAAAGAATGAATCACAAGTTAAGTGAGAACTATATGAAGCTCAAAATGTTCATTTTGAGGGAAGTTTCAACATCTAATTTCAAAGCTTATTGGTACTCTATGAAAATAGTATCTTCCTAAGCACCGACAATTATGAACACTCAGTTAGATATTAAAAAACAACAACAAACCTCAAACAAGTGATGTTTTGTTCTGAAGATTAGTTGAAGTTTGATACAGTTTCCCATCAGCTGCAATGTAGGGTTACACTAAATTGAATCTCATATAAAGACATGTTATGCAATCCTACCAGTAACGTAGCAAATGAAATATTCTGTTATATAATTTAGTACAGGTGATATTTCACTTTCAAGCAATAAGTAATGAATTTTCTACTAAAAATGAATCACCTTGATTAGTCTGTGCTGAATGAAACAACTGCATTTTTTACATTCTGAATAAGAAAACGTGCTGGATACTAGTTAGGGACCAATTGTTTTTAATATCCTAGAAGTCTGATTCCAGGCTAATGGCCAGATAGTGAAAAAAGTGTCTCTCACTGCTAACTGAACACTGTAAATATGATAATCAAAATATAAGTTTGCTTTCAATGAATGTTTTTGTTTGAAAGAATATCTGACATTTTTTTCCCTAAGGCAAACTTTCCAATACAGATTTTTTTTCAGCCTCCCTTTCCATGGGGATTTTTTGTTTGTAACTCATTACTTTGTGAAAAATGTTCTTTTATCAAAATAGTATTTTCCAGTGAAAATGGTTTCAATTAAAATTTTCTCAATAGTTGTGACACTTTCCTCCTTCACCCTCTGAGCTGTGGTAAAAGGGTGAGGGAAGTTATTATCTTTCTTTTTTTTTTTTTTATTTTTATTCTGTACAGTGACTTTGAGAGCTCCATGGCTGTTCTGCAGCAAGATGCACAGTTGTGAAACATCAGTGTGGATTGGGAATCTCTACTGTCAGTAAGCTCCTCTTTCTTCCAGCATAACATAATCCATATTTCCACAGTATCTGCACAGAGAAACACTTGCAAACATTTCTCTGGAGAGAGCATGTATGGCAAACCCTCTTTTACTTGTTCACATCTCTTCTTGTAATATTATGTGGAGTTTCAGTTCACTGTGTTCCCCCTCCTACCCCTGAAATACAGCCAACTGTGAGCTGCAGCTATTACCCATTACACAAACAATACCACAACAGAGATTGTAGAAAGTGAAGAAATTCTGAGAAAGGCACCAAACTGAATGAGGACTGCAAAGGTTGTCTGGAATGTGATATCAGAGTATTATAAGGAAAGAGAAGTAGTTAATATCAGACCAGAATAGCCTTCACTTTGATGTTCTGGAGATACCAGCCTCCAAATACGAGCTTTTAAGATGGCACAAAAGGATGTTACTAGGAGTAGTCAGATTTTATCCAGAAAGACTAGCAGATCAGCTGCCTTAACTGGTGATTAGACTGTGGGAGTTCCAAGGAAAGAGCTGCAGGCATAATTGCTTGAAGTTTTAAAATTGGCCAAAGCTTCAAGACAGGATCATGCAGTAGCAGGACAGGTGAAAAATACAAGATGGAGCAAACAGTTGTATCTATGCCCACTTTTTGTGAGTGTGAAAACAAGCAAAAGAAAGATAAGCAAGGTCTGATGGAACTTCATGTACAAAGTTAGAGAGGAGCAAGAACCAACATAATAAAAGCTGGGATGTGACAAGAGAAAAGCTCTCAATGAGAAAAGCTCTGACAACCTGTTGAACTTAGGACTGGAACTGAGGAAAAAAGGAAAGATGTGCAGTTAGCCAGAGGATAGGGGAAATATGTGTTAGCATAAGTAATTATTTATGTAAGTGTGGGTCAACAGGAATGTCATTCAAATTGGAAGAAGGATTGTTGGTGTCTGCATCTCAGTTTACTCAGAGACTAGTGGCTGGAAGAGAGCGCTGTGCCACAAAACCTGCATGTGAATTCTTGCTTTTTTAGGTAAAATGATGAAGAGGGAAGGTTGCCAGACACTGTCTTTGTGCATTCAATGAACAAACAAGAAGCAACTGCAAAAGTCTGTACACATCACAAGTTGCATAGCAACACTAAACTGTCAGATTGCTGTTATGGCAGTCCTTTACATTATCTCTATTAGCCCTTTGTAGGAACCGTTTAAGATGATGTTACTAGAAAGTCCACTTCCAAGCTGGCTGTTTAACATTTGTCCTTTGCTGAAAGACGACATATAACTCGCTACAAATATGTCTCCAAGTAGTAACACAGAGAGAAAACTCATTGAGGATCCATCAGCATAGGCACTGGGGAGAATCACAGAATTGCAAGGGTTGGAAGGGACCTCTAGAGATCATCAGTCCAACCCCCCTGCCAAAGCATCTCCCTAGACCAGGTTGCACAGGTAGGCATACAGGCAAGTCTTGAACGTCTTCAGAGAAGGAGATTTCACAACCTCCCTGGGCAGCCTGTGCCAGTGTTCCATCAGCCTCACTGTGAAGAAGTTCCCACACACATTTGTAAAAAACTTCCCTATGCATCAGTTTGTGGCCATTTTCCTTCGTTCTGTCACCACACACTGCTGAGAAGAATCTGGCCTCATCCCTTTATCTCCCGCACCTTAGATATGTATAGATGTGGATCAGATCCCCGAGTCGTCTTTTTTCAAGGCTGAACAGGTCCATGTTGCTGAGCCTTTCCTCATAAGAGAGGTGTTCCACATCCTTTATCATCTTTGTAGCCCTCCACTGGACTCTTTTGAGGAGATCCCTGTCTTTTTTGTACTGGGGAGCCCAGAACTGGACACAATACTCCAGGTGAGGCCTCACCAGGGAAGAGTAGAGGGGGAGGATCAACTCCCTTGACTTGCTGGCCGTGCTCTTTTTAATGCACTCCAGGATCCCATTGGCATTCTTGGCCACCAGGGCACACTGCTGGCTCATGGCCAACCTGTTCTCCACCAGGACACCCAGGTCCCTCTCCTCAGAGCTCCTCTCCAGCAGGTCATCCCCCCACCTTTATCAGTGCATGCAGATATTCCTCCCTAGGTGCAAGACTTTACACTTGCTCTTGTTAAACTTCATCTGGTTCCTTTCTGCCCAACTCTCCAGCCTGTCCAGGTCTCACTGAAGGTAGCACAGCCTTCTGGTGGGTCAGCCATTCCTCCCAGATTTGTATCATCAGCAAACTTGCTGAGGGTGGACTCTATCCCCTCATCAAGGTCATTGATGAAGATGTTGAACAGGACTGGACCCATCATCAACCCCTGAGGAACACTGCTAAGTACAGGCCTCCAACTGGAATCTGCACTGATCACAACCCTCTGCACTCTGCCAGTCAGCCAGTTTTCAACCTACCTCACTGTCCACTCATCTATTCCACACTTCCTCACCTTTGTTATAAGGATGCTCTGGGAGACAGTGTCAAATGTCTTGCTGAAATCATGGTAGACTACATTCTCTGCTCTCCCCTCATCCACCCAGCCAGTAATGACATCATAGAAGGCTACCAGGTTGTTCAAGCATGACATGCCCCTGGTGAACCCATGGTGTCTACTCCTGATAACCCTCTTCTCTTCCAATTGCCTGGAGATGGCATCCAGAACAAGCTGTTCCATCACCTTTCCAGGGGCAGAGGTGAGTCTGACTGTCCTGTAGTTCCCCAGATCTTCCTTCTTGCCCTTTCTGAAGATTGCAGAAAAAGATGTGTCCATGCAGGATGCAACAGGGAGACAGATCAGGAAGCACTACTATTATCAGACAGTCTGGTGTCTGAGAAACTTGTCGGGATGTACTTTACCCCGTAGTTTTCAGAGCTGAGTCTTCACAGATCCAGTCAAAAGGCTATTTTGAGCAGTGAGACACAGCTGCTCTTAAAATGTGTGTTTTAAACTCTACCAGTGCATTGTTGTTCCTGGTGATTGGATCACTTCCTTTGACCACTGGTGCTGTGAAATCCTAACTTCCAGCCAGCTGTTACCTGCTTTTCAGAATAAGCATCTCGTGAGATTTCTTCTGGCTGAGTTCTGATTGTTCCTGATGCTGAAGCAGACAAGCAATCATGGCATCATCATCTTGTCATGCACTTCCACTGCCTGAAACAAGACCTAATAAGTCTTGTCTTGCAGCATGTGTCCCACATACTCTCTTTACTGTGCTTTACATAGCATTTATCTCCTTCTTTTATTCTGATGCTGCTTTTGTTGACACAGAATCCTGAAATGCCCCTAACACCTCTTTGCAGCAAAGGCAACCTGGGTCACTGGAGCCAAGGTGTAGCTAGAATTTTAAGGATGGATCTTTCACTGCAATCATCAGACTGACATGGACTTTGGACATCTGTTACAGTGGAAATTAGCTTACAGGTCTTTTATACTGGGTGACAGAATCTCTAAGGGTGGCCTACTTAAGAGGGTATTTCTCAGTGATATATCTTCTTTCTGAAGAGTGCCTGACTGTAAACTATACTGTTGTGTTGTTTTTTTTGTTGTTTTTTTTTTCAAGATCACTGCTGCAAACTGTGAAGAAGCAAATAGACCTGAGAATGAAAAACCAGACTACTCGTCCCCTCTGTATAGAGTAATGGAATTATTCTGCTGTCTTAAAACAACTGATGAGGAAACAACCTCAAGACGCAATTCTTTTATGTTCCTATGCCTAGAACCCAGAGCACACAAATGGCATAACAACTGGAGTACAAATTACTTCTGCTTGATATTAAAAGAATCAGGCTTAGAAAAGGTATAAATCAGCAGGTGATAAATATCTAGGCATGACATTGCTAGAAGAGATTTGATGACCATGGATTTCTTCTTAATGAAGGGACATCCCTTCTAATGCAAAATAACGTTATTAATTATCACAAAGGAGAAGAAAAAGATGTTCATATGTCTTTTCTACTTTCTCCCCTTGAATATCTTCAATGAACGTGATCTACTGGACAAGACCCTCCAAAGAACTCATTTTTGTCTCTGGGAGAGCCTCCCTCAGCATATATTTTGTATTTTTCTTGCTTCCCCTGTGAGGCTGAGGTATTTGAGATCATCAGGCAGCCAGGAGGTGTGGGAATGGTTCACTGGTACCTCCAGCTTTGTAACTCAGCTGTCCTGAGGACCACTGTCAGGAGGGATTTATTCAAGAGTTCTGTAGTACAGATGGAACTGGGTGCCTCAGAGCTGGTCTGTATGTGTTTGTTGGCAGACCTGCAATGGTACTTGAATGAAGGTGTTAGTCCTGTCCTAAGTTTTAGGCTACATCACCCTGACTGAAGAGTTTTGTATCGCTGTTCTACCATGAAGCTGTTCAGTGAGGCTGGTACTCATCTGAGAATCTTCTACAGCTTTTTCTTTTTAAGTTGGTCATCAAGATTTTGGTGGAGATAGAGCAGAAGGTTCCTTTTGCTGAATGATTCTTCTATTGAGACCATACACAATGGTGAGATCTCTCAAAGATTTCTGTGCATGTATCAGTCTCACTCTGTGTTACTATGTACAATCTTTGCATTGCTACAGTTCTAATTCAGTCTGTTTCCTCTTGATGATAATGTTGGCAAATTAAAAAGTGCTGAATAATGACAAATGAGAAATGCAAAAGAATTGAAAATACTCAGGTTTTAAGGAAGATTTCTTTAAATCTTCTCTCAGCATTGCTTGCACATGTGCTCATTTCTGATAAACATTCAAAGGCTCAAACTTCTTGATGCTAGTAGACATGAAAAATAAATGTCAAAGCTGCACATGACTACTTGCCATAAATTAATATTAAATGTGCACACACACACTTTATCTGGAGGTGCTCATACATTCCTCTTGTCAGAAAACAGAATAAATAACAATCAGAATATTACCTAGAGGTAGCAATTTCTGTCTGTAGTTGTGTTAGGAGCATTGTCTACAATCTTGCAAATGGGACAGAGTTCCTCGATGAAGTGACTGGTTTGGTAGACACAGAGCTTCCATCTCTCTATCTAACCTGCAGAGCCAAGTGAGGATGCAGGTTTGATTATTTTCTCTTCTGTCCTTGATTGCTCCTTTTAAAACGAGTCACTCACCCTTTCCAGGCTGGGCATGTGTGCTTACTGATGTGTATTTTTCTCTCTACCTCTCTTTCTCCTTCTCTTGCAGGCACGCCTTGCTGTTTTACTTTAGGTCAGCTCTGCTTCTGCCTTTGGTGCCCCTTGCTGCAGATGATCTCTTCTCCCCTGCATTTCTTCTGGGCTGGCTGGAGGTCTCATGCAGCAAGGTTTCTTGTAGAGCAGATATGATGGTGTGTATCACTTTTCTGAACCTCTCCCACTGGCCTTGTACTTTTCTCAGGGAAAGGGCTGAAAAATGTGCAGTTCCAAGTCCTCTCAGTTCTTTCTTGCATGTATTTTCCACCTGGCAGTCCCCAGAATGAGCAGAGATGGAGGACATGTTTCCTGCCAAGGTGGACAGTAACAATGGGCTTTACCAGATTTCTTAGGGAGATGAGCTTGATAGTGGCTCTAAGAAATGAAGTTTAGTCAGAAGGGATTTGATCAAAGTGTCTAATGTAACATGTAGTAGAAAAATTCTGCTGGGAACACCTTTTCATTGTGTATCCCAACAAATCAACAAAGGGCCATTTAGGGGAAAACTGGAAAAAACAATATTTGAGCACTTTTCACACTTGTAATTAAATCTCAAGGCCACAGCAGGGCTAGGCTCCAGCTCCCCACCACCCTGCCCAGACATGGCCCCTGCCCTGGAGAGTTGCCCAATACTTGATGCTGGGGCAGAGGATTGAGCCCTGGGAAGCTCGTGGTCTTCCCAGTACCCCAGCACATTTTATGCAGTTTTGTGCAGGCACTGTTGGACCCTGTCAGCTGCATCTCACTCTGCTTGTGTGGTTTCTCTTAAGCACTGTTCAGCCTATACCACTGTGTGCCTTAGCCATTAACATTATTGAAGTGGATGATTCCCTCCCAATATACTGCTTTTATCTACAGCAAGAGTATTAATGCCTGCCAGGATATAGAACTGGTTGCAGAGACTGCAAATGCAGTACTTGGACTAGTAAGTCATTTTACCAGTGCTGTTCTCCTTAAAAGTGATCATTGTTAGAAATCATTGATCTTTTCCTTGTCCTCTTAGTCCAACAATATCACAGCTCCAAAATGGGAAGCCTTGCTGTGTGAGCAGAGATACACAGATCAATATCTCTTCTCAAAGCAGCAAATGAAAATGAGTGGTACAAAGGTAGACTTCCACAACCTTGTTAGGAGGAGCAGCTTGGAGACAAGTATCAAATGGCATGGCAACTGAAATGAAAATAAGTGAATACAGATGTTTTTGGCATCAGTCTCTCTTGGTTTAGAGTTTAAGGATTATTATTTTCAAAATAATTGCAACACTTCCTTCCCGTATTTCTAAAGTTTCAGGGGAGAGGGAGGTGAATAAGACCTTGGCAAAGGCAAGTAGAGGGTGAATAGAAAGGCGAATAAAGATTTGTGTGGAAGTGGTTGGATCTCACAGAGCTGGATACATCCATTTTAGAAAGGCAGGTAGTCAGTCAGAAGAGACTGAGGGGACCCATGCGTTTGTGAATGCATGCTCCTATGCATACTAAAACTGCAGGCTAGAATGTATTTGCTCTAGATTTACAAGCTGTTATATTGTACTACTCAACACCCAAAGTCCCTAATACTAAAATCCACTAACTGAAGTGCAGCCAGAGTGAATGTAGTTCCAGATCTCCTGATGATGAGAATTTGTGCTAAGTGTTGTATCCAGCCTGTTTTTATTTATATTTATTTATTTACTTATTTTGCACCACGTAAGAAAGAGAAATTGTGGGCAAACTCCTTTTTTGCCCTTCTTTTTATCTAAAAAAAGAAAAAAAGAAAAAAAAACAAGATGGAGGGGTCAATAAATTTTCAGAGCAAACAGTTAAAAAGCATTGGTATGCTGACATCCATCACTTCATTGTGTCATGTTTTAGCCAGGGGGAGATGGATTTTCACCACATATGGAACCTTTTGGCTCTTTTTGGTTTTGATGGCAAGGTCAAATTCCCAGCCCAGCTGCTTTGTGCACTCGTGGGGTATGGTTGGGCTGCTTCTCGCATGCTGCTCGATGGCCTTGCCAGTGCAGAACCTGGCTGTGAATCAGGTCTGAGGAATCCCATAGGAAGCCTCCACAGTGAGGATGGAACAAGACAAAGCTGCATGCATATTAACCTGCCCCCCGCAAAAACCGAGAAGGTCTCTTAACACTCTTCTTCCCAAACCCCCACCACTTTTCCTCTTTCTTTGATTTTTCAGCTAAAAATAGGGTGACAGAGGGACTGTGGGGTAAGCAGCTGGAGTAGAGCGGAGCCAGTTGCCATAGAAACCAATGAGCCACTTAGCAGCACTTGCCTTGCTTCTTTGCTTGCTGATTTTTTTCCTTCTGGTGCATGGAGGGGTATGGGGGGGGGGGAGATGCAAGACCCTTGCTCACTGCTCTTGGTCACCGGTCTGCTACCACTGCTTCCCAAGTGAGGCAGGAGAAAGTGAGAGGGTAGCCATCATGCAGACAAACAGTTTTGAGTGTGAACACGTGGATGCACTGAGAGCTTCCTCCTTACCTTGATGTCTGTTTTTTCTCTCATGCTTCTTATCACTTGGATGGTGTCCCAAATTTTTAAAGAGGGCTCTGCAGTCTGCTGGTGTACTGCCCTATCCATAAAGATATCCTGGTGGCAAACAGTTGTTAAAGCAGGATTTCTTGCATTTAGCCGTGTGTTTTATTACACTCCAGGCTTGAGTGGTTACACAGTAAAGAGAAGGTGAACATGAGGGCTAAAAGTGGAAAACGTTCCTCTCATCTCAGGTCTTCAATTCATCATGAAAAATTAACATTTTGTTGACTATTTAAAATAGTTATCCAACCTATTTTTTCTTCACATAGGGCAAAAGTTGCTTTAAATTTGCTGCAATGTATTTCTCAGTGGGGAAAACTTATTTCCTTGAAAGATGTGAGGTGCTGAATGGGATGCTTGAAATGTATTAAACTATGATTTGGTTGTACCTGATGTTGGTTTGCAGTACCTGCTGTTCAGTCTGTTTTTCTCCATCTTTTCCCTTCCCTTCCCTTTTTTCTTTCCCCTCCCCTCCCCTCCCCTCCCCTCCCCTCTCCTCTCTTTTTTCCTTTTCCCTTTCCTTTTTCCTTGACTGAAGACATACATTTTCAAGCAGCACATACTTCACTACATTTATTTTTAAACTTACAAAAATATTATCACTAGCAAAAAAGTATTGGATTGGCAGCTCTTTAGAGAATTAAATCTTCTCTTCATCCCTGCTGTGGCAGGGCCAGTTTTGGTAAAACATTCCTATGCTGTTCTTTGTCAGTTTACTCCAAGCATGGCTTCCTTGTAAACCAAGTAATACACAAAAGCTCTAGCTGCTCACACCTGGATACAGACCCCAGCTGTCTGCTTGCAGGTGCTATTTTCATTCTCATGCTGGGCTATGTGAAAATAGTAGTAGCAAAGACAAACATGGTAACAGGTGTTGCCAAAACAGTAAAGCTGTGAGCAGTTTGCCAGCAGAACTGTATCTGGTGAAGCTTGCTGATACTGAGCTGTTCCTTCAGGATGCTGGTTACAATCATTTATGAACCCTGGGAGGGAAAGTCTATCAGCCAGAAATTGTGGCAAATAAAACTGACAGCAGCTGCTTCAAGATGAGGCTGGATAGTTCTCCTCTTGCTGATCTGAAAATGGCTTCTTCTGTTCATTGTTTTTAACATGAATGGTGGGCTAACCAATAATAAATGATCACACAGCATTGTGTATAGGGAAATGTACATGTTAAATAATGAATCTTCATAACATAGTTGTTAAATCAAATGTATAGTTTCGCTTCTGCTTATATGAGGTCAGACAGGGTGTGCATGACAGAGCTAGAGCTGAAGCTACACCAGGGTTGACCTGAGCACCTTCTTCCCTGATAAGTGGTCTGTCAACCCAACTATGGCTCTGAAGAGGTTAATGGAAAGTCCAGCTCCAACACTTGATGCTAGCTTTCAATATTATTCATCTGCAGCATACAAGCAGGACGTACCTTCACCCTAAAGAGCTGAATTAGGACTTGTAATTAGATAAGTCCATTTCAGACTAACAGTGGCCAGGGCAGAAATACAGACAGGGTCGTGTCGAGTTGTGGTGTTATCCTGGTTGGCACAGCAGTCTTTTTGCAGCCCTTGACATCAGAACAACGCTAAACAACCTTGGGGTTTTAATAATGTGTCACATCAGGGCCATTTGTTTAGTCACCCATGCTTCTCTCTCTGCTGCTCAGTACAGAGCCTGTGCAGTCATCTCATGTGCAATTAACATCCTTTCAGCCTTTAACTGAGACTGTAGTGCAAAATTTGAACCTGAATTTAAAAACGGTTCCCAAATTTAGGCAGCTTGATCCAGGTTTGGTGGTGGTCCATTTCTCTGTGAAATGTATTAACAGCAGCCAAGTGACTTCTGTATGTTATTATGTTTCTTAATTTCATGGTGTGTTTTCTTTGTTTGTTGTAGTAGCCTGAAGTCATGCATCAAAACTTTAACTGCATTCATGAAAACATACCAAAGGCAAGCTTCACTGGCTAATTAAATCTTCTCTGTTGCACACTGGCATGACAAATATAGATTTTAAACAAACATAATTTGCTATTGTAATGCTGTTCCTATTCTATTCACCTGATGTTATCAGAAGGCTCTGGCCTAGGAGGCAGGGTGTGCTCAACGTAATGCAGGAAGAGCAGAAATCTGAGGCAGGTGGATGCAGAAATAAAGGGGTGTTTGTACACAGAGGAATTCCTGCATGTTAGGAGAAAGAGATAAAGATTACAAAGCAAATACTTCCATCAGCAGGATTATAAACTGCATGTCTTCTGTTCTCTTTAGGAGACATTCAGAGCTGCAGCTTGTTGGCTGCAGAAAGCAAATGAGATTTAGAATAAGAAGAACTGAACCCTATAGCAACAGCTTGTGGTGGAGGGGAATAGAGAACTGTCGAGCATGCTGAACATCAACAACAGATGGGCTTTTGTACAAAACATGGTACCACAGTTAGACTGGGAAGGAAAAATGATGGCTTTCCATCTCAGCCTCAGAGCATGCAGGAAGAATAGATGTGTACTTGATGATTTGAACTGAAAGTGGGGATCAGCTAGTGTCTTTTTCCTCTTCTACCTGATTCCTAAAGAAACCTTTTCACTTTCTCTCCACTTCTCCTAGGACATTGCCCCATTAGTAAATGCTATTCCCAGCCTCCAAGGGAATGAAATTTTGGCAGAATCTAACCCCTAATGCTACTCAGTACCACCAAATTTTCCTTTAATGCCCACTTTTTGCAGTCCATAGGCTGACATTTTCCATTATGCCTCCTATCTAGAAACACTGATGAAGAAGATGCCAGTAGACGGATGTGCCAGGTAAGCAGAAGAGAGAAGTGATAGGGGAAGAACTGGATGGAACTAGCCACATACTGCTACAAACAAAACTCATGCATTTTTCCTTTGGCTATGTCTCAGTTCTGCTGGAAAATTCCCTACCTTCCACAGCAAATGTAGTTTCTAGAGGAATCCTAATATAAAATCTTGTGTCCTTTTCATTAACGACATTGAGGTTATGTTGTGTTTGTGATGCATAGCACCTATGTTTTCAACATATAATGAGTTTTTGCATTGGTTGCAGTTCACTGCTGAATCAGGTTGCAGGGATAGCAGTGTGAGAGGTGATGGTAACACATGGTTCGGTCTGTCAGCCACTGTCCATATGGGGGCTAGGAAATGCCAGGTTTATGTGGGTGATTTGTCCATTAAGATGAACCTAGTAAAGCTAATGTTTATGTTTTAATTAGGATTGTATGCCAGTATGCAACAGGGAAGTTTTTATGCCTTTCTAACAAGTGCTGAAGTCTCACAGAGCTGGCTGAGATAGGAAACTGGAAGAGAACAGAATAGGATGATTCCAAGCTGTCCATATATTCAGGAGGATAGCATTGCATCAGATTGGATCTGTTTGTTATTTTAAGGTTTCCTTACAGCTGTAAAAGTAGAATGTTATTCCCTGAACAATGTGATTCTGAAGCTTAAGAAGAAATACTGTGGCATAAAATGTATTCCATTGGAAATTCTGCTGTGGGAAACGTGGAGCCTTGACAGAAACCCTCCCACCTTCAGGAGAAACTGAATCCCAGAAAAGCGAATGGACTCCATGTTATTAAACACCAGGGGAATGGGTTCAACTCTGTTGCCCTTTTCGGTGAGATTGCAGCTGACAGTTCAGGCAGGAAGATGTGTGCAGTGAGTAACGTGAAGTGGGATAATGCATGCAGAACACTATGTGCTGGGAGACTTACATACGGCACTTGCTCAAAATAGTGTCTTCAGACATAGACTGTGGACTGTGTGCATAATGGCTTTTTGCTAAGATTTTTGTAATGTATGATTTTTGATGTGAAGTAGAGGCTTTGCTTCTCACGAAACTGTAGGTGCCATTTCAGACTGTTGGGCATGTTTGGTGCATGACATTCTGGTGTTACTGTGTGTGTACATTGATAATACCTAGATTCATTTCTGAAATGATTGAGATTTTCCCTTTATGTAATGACAGTTCCTCACTGAAGTGTTGATCTCAACTGCTCTACACTTCAGTGCAGAAGGATCTGATTAATTATTTGTGTGAAGGTAGCAAATATGCTTTCTCCCACCTCTTCCTCCATCACTCTCAGATAACTCAGGCATAACGTCTTTGTGGTTTTTCCTGAGGTTTGCCAGAATCCTTTGTCACTGGGATGAGGCACAGGTTTCTGCAGTTGTGCTTCAGAACCAAAGGAAATCACTTTTGCAAAGAGAAGAAAACCTGGATGTTTTCTGCCATTCCTTTTTCTCAGCTGGTAACTCTGGGTATTGTTCACTGTCAGCCCCAAGAGAAAATGAATAAACTTAAAATATGAGTCCTTTGAGCAGCTGAGCAGAGAATTTTAGAATGAGAGCCCTTTCTCAATTTACTTACTGAAAACCATTCAGAGCTTACTAGACTGCTCTCTGTTCTCTATGGTGCTATGAATCATGACACGAAGACACTGTGTAAATATAAGATATTATTATTAGCTCTGTCCCATGTTCAAGCTGGCTGCTAACAGCAACTGTCCTCCTTCCATTGATGTGAGATCTGTCAATCTGGGGTATGTCATCAGCACAAGGGGGGGAGGGTGCAAGTATGTTTATTTTTACAAATACAAATGTATTTGCTAATGAGAGAGGAGTCCATTACTTAAGAGGGAGCCTGTGCGAGCTGGTGACTGAGTCAATTTGTTACCAAGCTCTGTCTTTAGTGCCAAGTATTACTTGTGAGAACTGAAAATCATCATTCCTCCACCCCCAGTTCCCCTCTGCCTAGCCTCTCACATTCACTTCTGATATTAACAGGAGATCACAGCTGCTGGGAAGCTGGCAGATACAATTTTACAAATGGATGTTGTCTGATGTCAACCTTTCCTCCTCCCCTCCCCGAGCATCTGACATTTCTCAACCAAGCGGACAGATGATAGAGCAAAACTGGGATTATTTCTTTATGTTCATAATAATAATAATGACTTATTTTCAAAGTGCTTTCATGCAGTAAGGAGGGGGAATAGAATAGCATTTATCTAGCTTGCATTCTCCTGTCTCATCTGCTGTTTTTTTGTTTTTGTTTTGTTTTTGTTTGTTTGTTTCTTTTTTCTTTTTTCTGGTGAACAGTATCCTCCTTTTTTTCCATTCAATCTCCTCGCTTTTCTTTCTGTCTCCATTTCTGGTCTCCTGCATGTTGTTGGTCTGGTGATGCTCCCCCCACCTGTGATCTGACACAGCCCTCACCTAATTTGCTCTAGAAACTATTCCTCTTTGCTTTCCAGTCTCTTTTCCTGAATGTAATCTTTTTCTGACCTAGCCTGGATTCTCTGGGGTGCCTGACAAATATTGCCTGGGGAGACATGCTTCATTCCCACTGGAAATAGCATTATGTAGAGGCTACTATTGGTGTAAGCAATGACTGCTGTCTTTGAACGGGAGAGAAATGCCACTGAGAGCTGAGCCTTCTGCCTCACTGCTGCTTAAAGTGGTTGAAACCTCATTTTGCACAAGGAGGGACCATCAGGGCCCTTAAAAAGGGAGAAATCATCATGACAAACTCCAGAGTGTTGGAAGGGACTTGGGGCTGTTGGGCAGATAGAATTTTTAAGCTGCAGTCTTTCAGAGAGGTGCTCATTCAGAGCTGTCTCCAATGGCAGAGTGCTTTCTGCAGATCCACCACACAGCTCCTGCTTTGTCTCCTCATCCTGCTTATCCTACCTGGGCTGTTTTCTGCTAAGGCCAGTGGTGTCAGTAGAGGTAGGGGAACACGTGTGTCCTGTATACAGCCAGATGTCTCAATTCTACCTCCAGAAAAGACCTTACTTTCATATAAAGCATCACAGAATATCCTGTGTTGAAGGGGACCCGTAAGGATCGGTGAGTCCAACTCCTGGCTCCACAGAGCACCATCCAAAAATTGGATGGTATGATGGAAGCGTTATCCAGACACTCTTTTAACTTCAGCAAGCTCAGTGGTTCCCTGAAGAGCCTGTCAGTGGAAGGAGATAAGGGTAGCTATCAGGCATGGACCCACCACCAAAGCATAAACATTCTCAGGTTCCTGCCATCTTTGTCCACTGCAGTACCTTTTTCCAGCTTAGATCAGATCTTCTCCAGTGAAGCAATTCCTATATGATTCATGACCTGATTTTTGCATGCTCTCCTTATTTCATAGCCTCTCCTGGCATTGCCTTGCCTGCTCACCTGGCAGGTCTGTGTGTAAAAAGGTCTCGTCATGCTTTTTCTTGTTGGTCTGGGTCTGTGCTCCCTTACATCGCTGGCCAGGTCATGGCACCCAACTATGCCCTTTGTTTTACTGAACAGATGGCTACTGTTCTAAAAAAGAATGGAAATCTGTGTTTTTAACCTAGGAGTAAGGACAGCTGACCTCCTGACCATAGAGAGTGGAGGGAGCAGATGTTCTGCACAGTGTTCCTCCCTTGTCACCTTCTGGGAAAGTGGGTTGATTTTGCCCTGCTAGTATTTAGTATTGTAATATGAGGCTCGGAAAAAAAAAAGATGAGACTCTGAACATTCTTTTCCTTGGGCAAGAAAAAAACAGGAAAGCTTAAATGGTCCTGTAGTTGAGGTTTTTTTTCATCCTGCTACATTCCACATTATTTCACTGTAACTCATGCAGTAGGCTGCATTAGGTGTAGGAGAGCAGAAAAGAATCTCAGCAGGGGTGCCAACTGGTAGAGAAGTGGGGAATATCATCCTATGGGCCATATCCTGTGGGCCAGGACAACATGAGGAAACATGGGCTGGAAATGTGAATAATTCACTGCAGATGTGGAAGAGCTTGGAGGGAAAATAACCAACACTTGTAGGGAAGAACTGGATTTTTTGCATCTCTAAGTTGCCATAGTCACAGCAGGGATGATCCGAAGTCACCATCAACTTTTGTGAGTACTGCTGATTTGGTGAATGTCACATGTGAGGGAGCTGGGAATAAGCAGCTCAAACACACTGGCATTTCCAGAAGAAAAAAAAAACCCACAAAAACAAACAAACAAAACCAATAAAACCTTTTTATTACTTTTTCTGGACTTAAATTTATTCACTGCACTAATTCTCAGAATGCCCCATCTGTAAATTTCAGCCCACTCCACTTTCTTTACAAAAGGAAAAGCTGTCAAACAGAAGAGGTAAAGGGATTTGCACCTAAGTCCAGGATGAGGCAAAATTTCTGATTCAGGTTTCATTTCTTGTCTATCTACTAGACCATAGCCTGCTTCCCACCATTTTCTTCATCTTCTTGATTTCTTCTACTTATCCACCACAGTTAGTGTGAAACCCTCCTCCACTGTTGATTGAGCCATATAAGAACGGTTTTCTTGCTTTTCTGTCTCAACTAATCGCTTTTTAAAACATTTCAGCTGAAAGTGCATCTTCATAGCCTACGCTCTTGAATTTTTCTCTTCCTCTGCAATTATTTACCCCTCAAAAGTGGTTTTATTTAGCTGCAGTATGTACATTAAATATGAAAACGTGGTTGACTTTTTTAGAATAGTTATTATTATTGGATGATTTCAGATTGCATGATGAACATGAAGTAAATACATTTTGCTAAGTAGGTAGGCAGTGTCAAGTGCCAATGGTCACTTTAATATTTCTCATTACTGTCTGGATGTGGGTCCACAGTCTTTGAGGGTAAAGGGTGTAGAATCAAGTTGAGTTGCAATTTGTGTTGGATGTTTCCAGGCCTTTGTCTTTATTTTGTAGTTTCCTTAGCACTTATATGTCATTTGCTTTCTCCCAGTGTGGTTTAGACACAGCCCAGGAGGTAAGTTGGTGAGGCAGTAAGAGGACTTATCTCCTGCAGAAGGGATTAAACAATATTTTGTGCTTTCCTGGTAGAGGACTACAGGAAAAAAAAAAAAAAAAAAGTAAATTTCAGATTTGGAGGGTATGCCTCCAAAATTCAATGTAGTTGAAAAACCTTAGTTATGTTTGACCAAAAACTGACTTGATCTAGAATTCAGATCAGGTTTCAGACAGTTTTAGCCTACTTCTTCTGAGTACGTTCAGCCTCACATGGAACAGGCTTTGTAATGGAATTAACAGAAAAATGGTGTACATCTGATCTCTGGGATGAGTTTAGCAGTTTAATTTTGTGAAAAAATTTGCTTTCCCTGCTGTGATAAAACAACATCCTTCAATATCAGGGTAGACACTGTCTATCTGTAAAGGCAAGGGGACCAACACAAACAAAGGGATGTTACAAAAAGGAAGGAAAATGTTCACACATCTCTGAGGACCTAGGCTTGCAGGGAAAGAACTCCAAGAGAAGGGATCTCCAACAAGAGATCCTTCCTCAGTGGCAGTCAGCCCTTAAATGACATCTAATTGCTTTCACCTGTGCTCCCAGGGCTTTTCTTCAGGTTCAGGCCATGACTCAGTGGTCTCCGTACACTGTCCTAAGCATACTGTTTTCCCCAAGATTTTTTGTTTGCTATCCTGTCCAGTGTTCACCCAGAGCCAGTTATGGACTGTGCATGATATTTCCATTAATGTGTTTGTGTAATGTATACTTCTTTTATATGTCATTGATACGATATTTTACAGTTCTGTGCACTTTTCAGTTCATGAGGCAGAAAGATTTGAACCGCCCTACTGTTTGGTAGTTTGGAAGAGAGATGCCTGAGAAGGACATGACAGAGATCTATGAGGTTCACATAGAGGGGTAGGAAATGTCTGTATTAATATGAAAAATAGAAATTCTAGTAAAACATTGACCCAAAACCAATAAGAGGCACTTTCTTGAGATGGTACAGGTATAAACCATTGGATTCACAGGATGCTGCATGGGGACAAATTATAAATAATTCTAAGAGCTTCTTGACACATTTATGGTTTAAAAAAAAAGGACATTAAGATCTATTAAACACTGACGCAGATGTGATCTTTGGCTCAGGAAATCTTACCGCCATAGATAGCTGGCTACTGGGAGAATACAGTGGGAGAAGGATCACTGTATATTTGCACTGTATTTCCCTAATTGACTACTGTTTCCTGTTGCAATCCTAGCACTGGGCTATGTGGTCCTTTGGGTCCAGGCTCTGTCTGTTAGAAATATTTATTTAAGAACATGCATGCAAACAATTTGTTCTGAGTCAAGTTAAAAATTGGTGTTTAACTTCATCAGTACAGGGTGGGTTTTTTTTCACTATCTTGTCAGAATTAGTTCCTAGATATGTTCAAGGGACAACAACAACATCTCTAAAGTTAGGACAGTCAATAATCATTTGGAAGAAATGTTAACATATCTTGATTAAATATTAATGTTATGAGTCATAGGGAGTTCTTGGATATTGGGGAGTGCTTAACTCACAGTGGAACCTCTTGATGGAATTATGGATTAAGGATAAAATATCCAGTATGTGACTGAGTAATGCCTGGTACAAAGGTTGTTCCTAAAATTTTGATCCCTGATACAAGGACTGTGTTTTAGTATCATTTTAACTGGATGAAGGAAAGAACTGCTGGCAGCTCAACTACAGCAGAAGTTTGGTTTTCTTTAATTGTTGCATGCATATCTCTAAGCTTAACAATTCTATTTTTAATATATGAATTGTAGCAAGTAAGTAGACTGTATTTTTAATTTTATCTTCATCTCCTTGTCTGCAGTTAGAAGTGCCTTTAGGGAATGTTGAACTCTAGAGGCTACTCCCAAGAGAATAGCAAACCATGAACCACTACCATGGTGTCCTGGGATGAATTCAAACCCTCTCCTTATACTTTCTGTGCTGGTGTACTGGAAGTGCTAAGACATGGACTGAAACAGGGATTGAGCACCTGGTAGGAAGGTGGGGCCAACCCAAGGGAACTTAGGAGCATACAGTGCACTTGAATGACTGGAAGGGGTGAAGCCAGGATCCACCCCTTCCTAGACCTCTTTTAAGGGTTGGTGGTGGAGGTAAGGGTATCTTGCTGGAGATCCCCATGTATGTGAGGCCTTCTAAAGGTAAGCAGCTTTTTTCCTTTGTTTCTGTGTCATGGCTGCTGTGTTTGGGCTTGTCTTCATTTGCTGTAGCCAAAGACTTATCCACCCTACTACTGTTGCTGCACTTTCCATTATATTATACTGCTAAAGCTGTAATGTGTGAGAGTTATTGAAACAGGATTTCAATATGGAAAAGCTTTTTCCCATCAAGGGAATTCATCATTGATGACCATCTTAGCACAAAGTAAATTACTGAGATCTGTTTCTAAACCTTAAGGTTCTTCCATGTGATGGCAAATTTTAAAGACAATAGCCGGGGTTGGCAGGGTATGGAGTGCTTCTTTGTTGTTTTTTACTTCTGTGGTATTATTTTATTCCACTGTAACCAGCAAAACTCTTTTTTCCTTACAGCTAGCAAAGTCTTTCACTTTAATGCAAGGATGCTAGTGTTGGTGTGAATGGACATCAGGACAGTAGAAGTCCAGTATTTAGAAAGGTGAGTTTTGTAACTACTTCTGATGTTCCTAATGTCTTTTTAATTAGAAGGATGGAATATGTTCCAGGAGTAACACTTCATAAACCCTGATGACTCGAATGTACAGAGATGCCATGGGAAAATCAAGAGTTGCATGCACTGCATACCTCAACTCGTGGCCTTCCTATCTGAACTCCTTCCAGCTTTGATCTCTTCTATTTTCTTCCATATTCACCACCAAAAGGGCTAGTGCCTGACAAGTGGTTGCATCTGACATGATATCCAGCTGCCCTCTCCCTTCCCTTTTCCATGCAGTATATAGTAGATAGATTCTCCTTATTGTTCTCCAGTAACTAGGCAACCATGAAATGTCAGCTTGGCCTAAATAAATCTAAAAGGATACATATCTTTGTAATGTATTTGTGTGTAGTTACAGATGTATATATGGTCATCTGGCTCCTTTTTTCCTCTCTCATTTTGCTCACTCATGGCATCTCTCTTGTTGTCCCCCATATTTTCCCTCTTGTTCCCAGTGACTGTTCCCCTTCAGAAAATGTCCTTTTACTTCACGTAGGTATCTTTTTCTTAGATCCTCTCTGTCTTGCTCCTCATCCTTCACTGACGTGACTTCTTTCTGCTCCTTAGCTCTATTCCAGTCTCTCTCACCACCTTTAACATTTATATGCAGAACTTGGTCAGCTGCAACAAGTGGACGTTCCAAGTGAAATTGGTGGTGTCTCCTCAAAACTGGGAAACGTATAGAGATGATTGCTGGGAAGAGCGCTTCTCAAGCTGCAAATTGTTTTCTATAAAAATGAGAGGCACAAGGACAACCTGTGAATGGGGAAAGAAAGACACTGAGTTCTGTTGCTCCTGTTTCTTAAGCTTCTCCTCAGCTTCCAGAAGAGGAGGATTCCTGGAAGTTTCTCCCATATGAAATGCATCTGTGCAGATCTTTGCTATGAGTGAGTCATGAATCCTTGCTTCAGCAAGGCAGGACTAGAGGCTTGATTAAGCCTAGAAGTTTAATCAAACAATAATTTAGATGCTGTTCAAGACTTGGAGCAAAAAAGGAGTCAGAAAAACATGAGGTATTAGTAGATATCTAGAGTTTTTCATTGCTTACCAAGGGAAGGATTAGTGTTTCCCAGGTTGAGGATCGCTGTGGTGTGTTGATCGGAATTAAGAGCTGGTCTAAACTGGGTAATAAGGGTTGAGGAAATCTTATTTTCTATCTATGTAACATGCATTTGATGAACTAACAGCAAGAGGAAGAGACCTGAATTTTAGTTGCAGATGCATTTATGGAGTCAAAAGATTTGCTTTAACACCTCAACTACAACAGCTTTTCCTGTTTAAATTTTGTGTGTTTAAAAGAGGAGTGGGAGGAAAAGAGCTGCAGCAGAGCTGGAGGCAAAAAGGGCAGGAACAGCTCCGTTAAAACATTACTATTTAAAGTTCCATCCTGACTACCATGTTGTTAGCATGGCCCTAGCACAGGTTTACCATGCGTCAACTCACAGAAAAACTTGATCAGTGATGTCTTGTCTGTAGACTGGTTCCAGGCATTGAAGGAGTAGAGAAGGAGAGTGTCTATAGAGACATAAGCTGCACTGTGCCTCTTGCCTTGTAAGTGAGATCTGGTCCATTTTAGCTACTGAGCCAGCTGGTTGCTAGGAGCAGAGGGCCAGAGTGGGTGTAGAAATATTTTCTTCCAGGATCACAAGGAAAGGCAGTTGAGCCACATCTCTGACTTGGCCAGTCAGGCTAGGTCACTCAATGATGTTAAATTGCTCAAAAAGAGAAGTAATGGCTTTTAAATGATGTTTCCTCTTTTGTCTTCTGCAAGGGAAGAATCAGGGCAGCTGGTGTTGTAGCTCCATCTACCAGGAAGCAACGAGTCAAGCTCTCCTGTCAGTCACAGATGGTGTAATTAATTCTTCTAGGTAGTGTAATTAGTCTGTCCTATCAGCTACATATTTTCTCAGTCAAAATTATGCTAAAGCTAATAATACATAAAACAGAAAACAAGAAAGCATCTCAAAAAAAGGGGAAGCAATAATGGGAGGAGAAGGGATTAGAACAAAATTTACCAGTGTATAATTTTTTCTTGTTGTACATTTCCTCTTCCCTTCAGCTTCAAACACAATTCTGAACAACTGGTGAATGTAGCAAGCAGAATGAATACAAATTGGCTTACTTTAAATAGCAGCGTGTAGGACTTAGCCAAAGTCTGCTTTCAGATGCTGAGGCGCGATGAGGCACAGATTCCGCAATGAAAGTCTGTGCGGGCATTGTGTCAGGGCTGTGCTTCTGCACTGTGCCATGCCTGAAAGTCTGGGGTATAGGAATGCAGTGAGAGGTGTGTGTCCGCTGGTAGTCTGCAATGTTCTTCATTTGGGGTCTCAGAAGTGGTTCCTCTGGGCAAGATCTGCTGGCTAGGATGCTGGTGCAGGGGGTGTCTTTGCTCCTGAGCACGGAAGAGGCACCCCGACTTGGGCACAGGTTTGGGATTTGGTTCCCAGAGAGGGAAGAGCTGGGTTACTTGGGATTGAGTCCATAAAGAAATCTCATGGCCACCCATACGTGGAAGTCTGCAACCAAGAAAAAACCCTGTGGACTTGTCTTCTCTCTAGCTTAGATGCTATAGCAGAGCAGCTCTCTCAAATGGAGTTTGAGCTGTGAGGGGAATAAAAGAACCACTCCAAAATGTAGCTGCCATGGGAATTCCCTTGGGGCTCAGACTGGAGGGTTGAGCCCAGAGTGCTCAACTCTCCAGTCCAGGGTGAAGCATTCCTCCACTGGAACACAAATTGCTTCCCCAGAGGAGTGGGGAGAAGAGGTGACAACTGGCCTAAACAAGCTGGAAATGGTGTCTGTGAGGATCTGCAGTGGGTACAGCCTGTTGTCATGTGGTGATATGCTCCCCCTGAGATGTTCTATTCCCACGGACTTGTGGTGACCTGATGGGGATGGAAAGGAATAGTTTTGGGGATGGAGGTGCAGTAACGCAGCTGTCCCCTGTTAGGTGGACAGAACTGTGGGTGGTTGGGGAGGACCTCTGTGAGCAGGGCATGTCTGTCTCTCTGAAGGAGGAGAGCGAGTGAGTATGCTTGCAAAGAAAACTGGTGCTGAGAACATTAAGCTATTTTGGGCAGAAAAGAAGATTCAAAGCAGACTGCACGAGTCAGTCTGGGTAATGAGGGACTTCTGAACACAGTTAATCTCCCTAATCACTCCTGTGTGAGCTCTCTGGAGCTGGACAGGCTCTGGAAGGTCCCGTGGTGGTCCTGACTCCATTACAGAGACCAGTACATGTTACCCTGGAGCATCCTGTGCTCACAGTGCTCCTGGCCCCGGGCTGTCCAGCAGCCCATGATGCCTGCATAATTCAGTCTTGCTGCTGAATGACCCTACTGCAAAAGGAGAGGGGGGGGAGCTGGCAGAGAGTGCAGAGCCTGTTTCCCTGGAGATAGTTATCTCTTTCTAAGAGTGGATTTAGCCCAGATGGGAAAAAAAAAAATGCTGAGCGGGAACAAAGTCCTTTTTTTAGAGCTTGTGGAGGCACAGCCTTCTCTACTGCTGACCCCCGAATCTCTAAAAGCACCCTCTTCTCTGGCAAGAGGTGGTGGGGCAGCCTAGTTCCTCTGGTCCTGAGCCTGCCACTGGCAGTGATTGCTGCTGTGTGGCATGTCCTGAAGAGGGTGCAGAGCTCTGGCCCCTGATGGGGGTTATCTCCTAGGAAGTGCTTGGTGTCCCATCTTCCCATCCTTCCACAACTTCAGTTCAGCTGTCAGAAAATCAGCCATGGAGGTGCTCACTCACAGTACCTCAGTGTGCAGGATAAGGGCTGTATCATGGCTACCCTTTGTTCCCTGTAGTAAGAGGCAAGCTTGTGGTGAGCACAGCAAATGGCAATACCTTTTGGTCACTACTGAGCTGATATGGAACTTCTGGCACACAGGTCAAAACATACAAGCCCCTAGATCCTCAGCATGGCTTGAGGGAGAGTGGGATGTGTCCCTCACTCCATGAGATGTAGTCATGGTCTTCCAGGAAGGATTAAAGTGTAGAAGGAACTCTGCTACTTGCAAACTGGTCTTTGTCCTTTAGACACTCAAATAGTTCTTGGCCCGGCAAAGGGGTAATCTCCCTGACAATTTAGTTTCTGTCTTTCTCATCCTTTTGTGCTTCAATATCTCTCCTACACCCACCCATCTATCCCTCTCTCTTGTTGCTAGGTGAAAAACTCAGAGCAACCGCAATGGAATCTGACTCATGGCCCATACATGGGAGATGGAGAAACTAAGTATTGCCAAAGTAAGCTGCTGCCAAAGCCTTGACTGTATGGACAGTCTGTAATTGTCCTGAGCAGCCTCAGCTGGGACTCTCACCACTGCACTGGCACAGCTCCTTGGTGTGGGAGCACTTATATAGCCTCAGTTGGTATCGGTGCCTGAGCTAAGTTGTGAGCAGCTTAGTTCTCAGCTTTTCCAGGCAATATTAGAGACATCAGTGATGCTTGCTTGGGCTTTTCTTTTGATAGCCTGCTCAAACTAAGGGAGTGAGAGTATGTTCATGTATCAGGTTAGCTGTGAAGTGGTTAGACAGTTGGAGTTGATCTTTGTAGGTACTTTCCAAATGAACTATTCTGTGTAAGAATGTGGCTGTAAGGAGAGGCTGTGTAGCTTCTCTGGAAACAAAAAAACATATAGTAGGAGACTCATAGCTATAAATATGTATATCTTTATACATGCATATGTAATAATCTTGATGCTTCTGCTAATTTTTATTCTTCTCCTATGCTAGTGACTAGAAGGCTTTCTGCAGCAACTTGCGTGAGACTCCACCTTGGACTGTGTTTCTCTGACAGCACAGTTGTTCCCAAGGTGAGTGAGAAGCCTTGCACAGTGAGCAAAATGGTACGCAACATACTGGGTTCAGGACACTGAGATGTTGTATGCTTATCAGGAGATATGTGTAAGATGTGTGGGTTCATAGTCAGGGAAAGCGGAATTTAAAACACTTCAAACTTCTCTTGTTCTATGAAACTATGCAGTGTCTAGTGGTGCTAAGGTTAATTTTCATTTGCAAATTTTCATTTGCACTAGACCTGATCATCAATTAGGCTGGCATTGTGATTTCTCTCATTGGTATGTAATAGAAAGCCTTCAGGATGCTGGATTTATCTGGCTTTCATGTATCCCTGGAAGGCTGATGTGACAGCTAACCACCAGCTCTAATGTCTCGCTTGGAAGGTATTTGAGAGCATGCAGAGTGTATAGCTCTCCATTGTAGCTCTCTACTCCTGCTTCTGTTATCTGACTGCTAAGGGTACTTCAAATTCATGCTCTTAAATCTTCCTAGAGTACAGAAACAAAGGCTTGATTTGAAAGCAGGTTAGTTTGGTACAGTAATTGCTCAGGATCAAGAGAGAAGACACCAATTTATATATGTAACTGTCTGGCTTTGTAATGACTGCTTATTGTACAGTACAGGAGCTTGAGGTTCATGCAGTTGAAGCAGCTGGGGTAGAACTGGAAGGGATTTGCACCAGGGTTGAAAACGGTTTGCTTTAGGTTCTTGCCTTAGTTTAGGAAGAGGGGAGTTAAATTGCCTGGAATATATTGTCTTGCATTGCATTGTGGCTGGAGTAGGGTGCTGAGAATATGATTGAAGAACAGATCTATTGAAGAGGAGAAAGGTAATTCACTGTCTGTACAATGCAGAGATATATACTTAGATGTGTTGCACAGAACGCTCTCTTCTTTTTTATGTGTAATTCTTCCATTGGGGTCCATGGTCCTTCCATACATTTGACTACAGCTTCTGAAATGAACCTGACCTTGAGTGCTGCTAGTTGCATTGATAAACTCAGAAACTGTTCTGTGCAATGAAAAGAGACTTCAAATTGGTTCTCCCATAAGTTCTGGTGTAAGATCTGGTGGTATCTTCACATTTTACATTAGTAAAAGGAAGTCTGTTTCCTCTCTTACTTATATGTATAGGATGCTATATGAAAACAGATATTTTTTAATGTTTCAATAGCTTTTATCAGAAGAAAATGGAAACCACACTTCTTAAATGAATTCTATCTCTACGGCAGTTCCACAAATTCAGATCTGTGCCAGTTTATTGCAGTCTATTTTCTCCTCAGTGAGATATGCTTAACAATTCAGTGCAGTTACAGATGGATGGGAATGTTCTAGTGCACACTCCAAGCACATACTCCACCTTACGGCATGGCAGAAGTTACTTAGGTCACTAATTCATTTTCCTAGCACAAATACTTTGATCAAGCAGAATGTTTCCTTAACCAAACTTGAGGCCTGTGCTCTCTCTCCCCTTTGTGTGCATTTTTGTAGCAGCAGTACCAAGAAAAGTGTGTCATACTGATTTCATATTAATTTTGTATGTTTTACCTTGATCTACTTATATAGGTATTGTGTTGTAACAGCTTCACCATTATGACCTATTGTAACTAGCTGCAGTGCCACAGGTCACAAAACTTCTTCCCTCTGTGTCGTCCCCTTTTTCTTTCTCCCCATTTACTTTGGGATTACAGTTATTTTTAAGGATAATTCAGTCTCAAAACAAGGAAGAGATCTTAACATCAAATGGAAAATTAGTGCAAGATTGAAGATAAAAGTGCTTTTGTTTATGGAATTGTTTAAGTACCACTGCTTTGGTTAAGCAGAGCATGGAAAAATGAATATAATTATCCATGTTATCTGGAGTGGAATGGGCACCATGAATGGGGGAGGAGAAGGAAGGCGTCCTGCAGGATGGTTTCCTATAGCAGAAGGTCTGTCTTTGCTGCTGAGTGGCATCCAGTCAGCTGTAAGTACTTGTATATGGAGTGAAATGAGGCCAAAGAGTCTTAAATCATAAGACACAAGAAAGGGACCTAATAACTCCTGGTTTCTCCCTTTGTGCTCCTTAAAAAAGGAAGTTGCTTTGGAAACATTTCTCTGTCAATTGGCCTTGTCCAAATAGTGCTCCTTGAAGGGAAGAGTCTGCTTGGACTGATCCTGTTGCAGGATTGGGATACCTCTTAAGGGACCTCTTAAGTCACTATACTCATTCTGACAGTCCAGCATGCCCTACCTTATACATGTGTGGCCTTCAACAGATAGCACCCTGTTTTTGGCATACATAACTATATGCTCACTTACATGAGTATTTGTGGAGCTGGAGCCTGCAAACATGGTAGGGAAATAAGGATATGTCCAAAAAAGTTGTTTTGCTGTAAGGTGTCCAGAAAAAACATAACAGTATAATTCTTCATCTTCAACACGCATTTCAGGTAAGATTTTCAAAGTTCTACTCAGGATTTCTATCACTGTACCATGCCCACTGTTCAATGAACAGAGATGTCTGCTCTTACCCAGGAGAGACCATTGTAGCGACACAGCATTGTGGTTGCCAGCAGAAGGTCTGGCTACTGGAAATTCATGATGAAGCATTGCGATATCACATGGGTGACTGAGGTCTGTTCTTGGCAGCGCTGAGGGTGAACAGGCCAAGGTTTTCTGCTGTATCTTGTTCTTTTTTTTTTCTTTGTTTTCTCCCTAAGCCTTATCATTTGTCGCTAGTTTTCACTCCCAACCCTTACAGCAGGAGGAAGTGTACTCAGGTTTCAAATCTCCCCATCCTCCTATCTTAGTCAGCTATTTTTCTTCCTGTAAGACAAGCAAGTGCCACTGCCCTGGCACTGGTGCAGTCCTGACCTTGGAGGGTCCTGCCAGAACACCCTTCTCTAGCTTCTGGGGGAGTGTTGGCTTAGCACTGCATGTGCTGTTGGCTTCTTCTCTCTTCATTTAGACACTTGGAATCGTTCCCTTCCGCTTCTCATCCAGAAGAGGTAAACCTGCAAGAGGCATGAAGCTAGAAATCTCTCTGGTGATGGGCAATGATGGTGTGTAGGGTAAGACACGAATATTACCAAATAGTATAGTTAGTTTAAAAAAAAAAAAAAAAAAAAAAAAAGGCATATCTTAGAAGGATTATCCAGTGGTTCAGGCTGTGATTCAACAGTTCCCATACATGGTGATAATGAATTGGGGTCCTCACATAGAATCACTGAGTATCCTGTATTCTCGATGGAAAGGACAGATGAGAATTATCAAATCTCCTGGCTCTGCACAGGACTACCCAAAATGTAAACCCCCAATCTGAGAGTGTTCTCCAAATGCTCCTTGAACTCCAGCAGCTCAGGGCTGTGACTGCTGCCCTGGGCAGCCTGTTCCATGCCCTCTGGTGCAGAACCTGTCCCTAACCCCCAGCTACCCTTGTATGTTTTGCTTCCTCATCTTTGTAGCCCACTGGCAATGCTGTACCTATTGCATCCTAGGGTATGGTTGGACTTCCTGGCTGCCTGGGCACAGTGCTGACACATGTTCATCTTACTCTCAACTGAGACCTCTCAGAAATCTTGCAGCAGGGCTGCTCTTCAGCCTCTCATCTTTCGGTCTGTGCATGTATCCCGGATTGCTCCATCCTCAGGTGCATGATCTGGCATTTACTCTTGTTAGACTTCACATGCTTGGTGATTGTCCAGCTCTCTAATTGTCAAGATATCTCTACTCCTGAGGGAGGGAGGGAGTCGAGCTTCTTCCAGTTTAGTGTCTCCTGCAAGCTCACTTAATATATCCTCAAGTATTGTTTTCAAGCTTTTTATGAAAATATTTAAGAGAACTGGCCCTGAGTTGGCAGAAGGCGTCATGATAGAACGGAAGCTTTCAGGGCAGCTGTTTTGGGCTCAGAGATTCCTCTGGGAGTCAGTGGCCAGTTCTTCTAGGTGTGCTGCAAGAAGCTTTGGGGAGGGAAACATTATTTCACATACTAAGGCCCCTGAACAGCACTTGTTTCTGCACAGGCTTGTGGTGTGAAATAGTGCAGGGATCCCATGGGAGGTATGTGGAAATATGATATCAGTTGCTGAGGCTCTTACTCTCTTACAGCATGAAAAGTCTTGGTTCGTTGTGGACCTGTGACCTTGGTCTGGCACAGAGTGAATACCAAATAAGGAGTAGCTTAGTGCTCAGAAGTGTAGCTAGCTAGCTACAGCTGTCTTAGATCACCTTTCTACAAGATCTACAGATTGCAAAGTAGTAATGGGGGTGGGGGGGAGAGGATTTAGTCAGCTGATGAACCTAGCTTTTCTGTCTCTTTTAAGAAAGCGGATTTATTGGTATTAAACATGTCTCTCTTAATGTGGGTGATTTAAAATGGAAATTGCCTTTGAAAGGGGATTTCCTATTAACTAGCTGGGAAGGAAAAATAGGATAATACCATCATCCCTACACAGCATCCATGGACGAGTTGATGGAACAGCATGATCTGGTTAACTGTTATTTCTCCAGAAATTATAGCTTCTCTGTAAGAATAAGATTTAAGCCTTGCCTAAATTCTTCCCCAAGGAATGACTGTATAGATATTTCTAAGAAGTTAATTTTATGGAAAAAGCAGCTGTCTTGCTGGGATCTTTGTGGTTCAAGGAGAGAACTCATTAAAAATGAATTCTGAGATCCAGGGTCCCAGCTCTTCCACTAGAGGCCAGGTGAAGAGAGAGACACTAAAATACTGAATTGATGATTTGTTTGTTGTCAAGTGGTGAATGTCAATCAAAACTTAGATTACTGAAAGATTCTGGTGATAAAAGAAAGCCTTGTCTATAGCCAAGCTTGCCCTGATTTAATGAAGGTTGGCCCAAATACCAATTTCATTTCATCTGTGTAGCCACTTCATATAAAGGAGATTTATTTAACTCACTCCATTTAAATCTATACAGTGGGATGACCACACCACCACTGAAGGTGGATATAGATATATATAGGCAGGGTCTGAACAGACCAGATCTGGAATTGCTGTCAGTAGAGTACTACGCTTGGGCTGATTAGTGCCAGGGCAAAGACACATTAGCATCGTATGTCACTATTTGGATATTTGTAATGTTAATGTGTTGTTGTAGACACACCCTGTCAGTCCTGTCACTCAATTTTAGGACCAGGTCCCTTCCCCAGATTCATGAATCTGAACATGAAGCAACGTGCATTGGGAAGAAATGTCTCTAATTATAATGAAACATCTTTGCTTTTGTTACTCATACATGTGGGCAAACAACAGACCTCTTGACATCCTCGTTTCCTCATAGTTCTCCCTGGTTGTATAGATGCATCTGAATGCTTGTTCTAGGGAGGTTTTTGTCTTCTCCTCAGAGTCTCAGACTTGGACTATGTGTGACATGACAGAGTGAGACAAGTAACTTTGGGAGAAGACTGCCATGGCCCTCCTGACACTCTATGTAAAAGGTGCTCACAGAACCTAATGTGCTTATACAGTCCTTTTAGAACAAACTGTTATGGTGTGTCCAACCACTAATAATGATATACCTGGTAAAAATGAAATGTCTCAAAAGTCATTTAGCTATTGGGGTTGCCCTTAGATGTCACTCATGCCACTGAAAGCTAATATAAGGAGGGAGTTTGCGACTCACAAGTGCTGGTCACGGGAGGTGTTGTGGCTGTCTCAGGAAGAGGCAGAGGGAAGAAAGAGCTATGCCAGAGTGGCTGCAGCAAACAGTCAATTGGTGCTCTCTCTCTTTCTCTCCTCATCTCCTGTTGTCATGGTTTATATATCCTAGTGAGCTTGTTCCAAAGGTGCCTCAGGAAAAACTTTGAACCACTCTCCTTTATAGCAGGATCATCACAGAGTTGTAGGGGTTAGAAGGGACCTCTAGAGATCATTGAGTCCAACTCCCCTGCCAAAGCAGGCTCTCTGTACCAGGTCACACAGGTAGGCATGCAGGTGGGTCTTGAACGTCTCCAGAGAAGTAGACTCCACAACCTCTCTGGGCAGCCTGTGCCAGCACTCCGTCACTGTGAAGAAATTCCCATGCACATTTGTGCAATACTTACTTCCTATGTATCAGTTTGTGGCAATTTCCCTTTGTTCTATCACCACGCACTGCTGAAAAGAGTCTGGCCTCATCCCTTTGCCTCCTGCACCTTGTCAAAGGTGGACACTACCACGTCATCAATCTCCTGTTGAACCAGACAGGACCTGGCACTGACCCCATAGGAACACTGCTGAATACAGGTCTCCAACTGTACTCTCTGTTGCCAATCACAACCCTCTGCGCTCTGCCAGTCAGACAGTTCTCAACCCACCTCACTGTCTACTCATCTATTCCACACTTCCTCACCTTTGTTATAAGGATGCTCTGGGAGACAGTGTCAAATGTCTTGCTGAAATCATGGTAAACTACATCCACTGCTCTCCTCCCATCCACCCAGCCAGTAATGACATCATATAAGGCTACCAGGTTGGTCAAGCATGACATGCCCCTGGTGAACCCATGGTGTCTGCTTCTGATAACCCTCTTCTCTTCCAATGGCCTGGAGATGGCATCCAGAACAAGCTGTTCCATCACCTTTCCAGGGACAGAGGTGAGGCTGATTGTCCTGTAGCTCCCCAGATCTTCCTTCTTGCCCTTTTTGAGGACTGGAGTGACATTGACTATCCTCCAGTCTTCAGGCATCTCTCCCATTCTCCAAGACCTCTCAGAGGTTCAGCAGTCACCTATGCCAGCTCCCTTAGCACATGTAAATGCATACTAGTGGGGCCCATGGATTTATGTACATTGATGTTGCCTAGATACTCTTGGACCATCTCCTTCCTCACCAAAGGGGAGCCTTCCATTCCTCAGACTCTCTCACATATCTCTAGGGCTCAAGATTCCTGAGGGGGAGTCTTTGCAGTGGAGACAGAAGCAAAGAAGGCATTCAGTATCTCTGCCATCTTGGCATCCTCTGTTACCAGAACAATCTCCTCCTCCCCTCCCCCCAGGGCTGGTCAGAATGATACAGGGAGATGTGACAGCTTTGTGTGTATGACATGGAGTGGTGTCCTGACCATCTGCAGTGTGTGATGTCCCCACTGAGGCTGGGGAAGGGCACAATGGGGATATGGAAGATTGGAAAACTCTGCAAACCAGAGAGATGCTTGGCACCCATGAGAAGACCATTCCTGCTTGAGCTTCCTTGGCCTCTGTGCATGTGTGCACTGTCTGTGAGCATGTGTATGATTGTGTGCATGTGGACTACTTAGCAATCGCATGAGTGCCTGCACTGATGGTTTTGGACAACTAGGGTAGAGGAGAAGGTGGATATATGTAGATACTAGCTATGTGTGGGTGGAAGAGCTGCTGAGAGACAAAATGGTGGCAGGTGCACTGGCTTTCAAGATGATCTGTGATGAGTTGCTGTTATCTGCCATGGTTGGCTGCTTGGAGGATTTATGTTGCTTGGCAACTATGTTGTTGCAGTTTAGCTGCTAGTATTGAAGAAGGGGGGACTTTGAAGGACACCACCACCCAGAGGGGAAGGAAGATCTAGGAGAAGAGAGTGTAGGTAATAAGCACAGTGACCCATTCTGGTTGTGCTTTGCTCAGATCTGAGAGAAAATGTTGTGTGTCTGTGTCTGTGTGTGTAATCCCTCAAGGTTTTTGTGGAGGAGGGGAGCTGGCAAGCATCTTGATGTAGGCAAAGCAACTGATGATACAGACCTTTGTTTTGAAGAGGTATATGGGACATGAAGGTGTGGGAATGTTGGGGCAAATTGTGGAGGCACACTGATACACTGTAGTCTGCCTTGATGAGATAAGCTTTCTCAGATATCTGCGCTCAAAGGCTGTTCAGAGCATCCTTTCAATGAAGCTTGGCTGAGGACAGTTAAGGCACCAGACGTTCTTCAGAGGGATTGTGCAGTCTCCACCCTTGGATATTTTCAAGACTCAGCTGGTTAAAGCCCTAAGGAATTTGATCTGATCTCACAGATGATCTTATTTCAAGCAAGAGATAAGACTGCAGCCTCCTGAGGCTCCTCCCGGCCCACCTTATCCTCTGACCCATTGACTTCTGGAGCTGATAGTGAGGGGTAGGTGCCACTCCTCTGTTGCTGCACCAAGACACCTGCATAGAGCCAAGAACTTCCGCATGAAGTTTCCAGTTTGTTTCCAACCCTCATAGCCATTTAGAGACTTTTGAAAACAAAAATGTCTTAAGTTTAAGTGTCAAATATGCACTTAATTGTGATCAGTTGTAGTCAATGAAGCCAGTTGTTTCTATTCATCCCCCCATGTTCAGGAGGGCAGAGATTGCATTCTTTTCATTGCAGTACACAGAGGAGCCAAGGAGTTTTGACATCTGTTTGATTTCAAAAGAAAGAACATATTGTAAAGAACTTGTCCTTCTGATGTAAACTCTGAAATTGGTCTTTTGAGCAGTAACTCCAGGGGACATTTATCATTTGTACACACGTTAGATGCTTGCAATCTTAGAACATGAAGCCTACCATTATTACCTGGGATTGTTTGATTAGTTATTTCAACTCTATTCAGCTGAGCTACAGCTCCTGGTAGCTGCACAAAAGAGTAATGCAAATCTTGGTGATGGTTTGAAGGGGTAAAGAGACAGTCACCTGCGTTGCGCAGTTGTTCTGTAGCCTAGGAAGTTAACCATATCAGCAGTCTTGCCAGCCTCTTCCCACTAAGCAAAGAAATATCCTGTACAGACAGTGTATGTTTTGTGTTAGCCCCTTTATTTACAGTGTACCTAAAGATTTATTTTCCTGAGTACTGTAGAAGCAGGTGATAGTACCCAGTTTCCTTGCTCACAATTTCCCTGGTGGCCTTACTAGTTAAGCCCTGAAACAAGAAGATAACTAACTTTGTTCCTTGTCAATATCATGTTCAAGTGCACTGATGACTCTCAAAATTTATTCTTTCAGAATTGCAAGCTGGTATCATCATGTGTAGCAGAGACCTACACAACATCAGTCTGTCTTCAGATAATGATAACAAGAATAGCACACTTGGGTTTAATGCCACCATTGCAGACTGAGATTCCCACAGTCACTTGTGCAGTTCTTTAGAGATGTGTTCGAAACGATGGTAGTTAAAACCAGTCTTTTTTTCTGGCAGTTGTATTTCCTCAGTCTTTCCTTAGTATGCTTTGAGGGAAAAATGCTTGATCTGCATTTTTGAGGAGTAAAAGTTGAGGGAGGCAGTGGGAATCACCTAGTCACCATCAGTTCAAACTGATCTACCCGTACCTGTTCCCCTTAAATAATCCTGATCCTCTTCTCCTCTTGCATGCTTTTTGGATCCTATATGTATGAGTTATTGGCTTTTCTCCTGTTGATGAAGACCATGGTCAGATCGGGCTTTTGTTTAACCCGTGGACAGGAACTTTTGTAGCACTATACCACCAACTTATATGCCAAATAATGCAGCTCCCTTAGTTCTTTCATTCATTTCTGACTATACCAGGCTGTGGCAGACTGAACACTAGTTTTTTGACTCATTATGAATTATTATAATTTGTATGTTCTATCAGTTTCTGGTAACTGCATCCTGAGGCTTGCTTACATACTTGTAGTCTGTTATGGTAAATAGAGGACAGTTATGGTAAATAGAGTCCAAACAGGAGCCATTCCATGAACAGGGGATTTACTGGAGTTAGATTTACCTTTGCTAAGCCCAGCAGAGTCACTAGCACTGTCTGCCTCCTGGCAGGACAAGGACCTTCTTGTTAGTAAATCTCCATGGCAAAAAAGAATATGATAACGTATCTGACATTTAGAACATAATTGCTAACATGTGACTTTGTCAAATTCTACTTCCTCAAACTGTTGTTATTACCCTCTCTTAGCATCTCTCTTCCTCTCTTTACATTCCCTGAGATGCCACCAAGGAACAGTATAACTGAGATACAGATCTCGTCTAATGGTGCTGAAGTTAAAAATATATGTAAAAATTGTTATTCTTGGCATCTTTTCCTGTACTTTTCCTTCTTAGATAGTGGGCTGCCTCTTGTGAAACAGAGCCATCCTTGACCTACAATAAGGGCATGACCAGAAAGGACACAACAACCTCCAGGCTCACACTTTGTAAGCATGAAAAAAAATGGATAGCATGGTGAGCCCACAGCATTGGGTCCTAACTGTCCTAGTGGCTTGAGGAGAGAGGCCCAGCTGCTCTTTTGCCAGGGGAACAAGCCAGAACTCCACATGAGCTTTGTGTCTTGTTTCTAAAGGGTACAACAAAGGACAAATGGCCTTGTTGAAAAAGCAAACAGCACAAGAATATACAGGGGAATGGCATGAAAAGAACATAGGATATAATCACAGTTTTTCCCTTTCTCAGACAACCCTATCTATGTGGACTGGGGACAACAAACTTTTCACTGTGAGACACTTTGAGCTGTCCTTCCAAATTAATGTTGCCTTGCTCTAGTGCTCAGCCTCTGTCCTTGGACTGGGAAAGTTGCCAGAGTGTGGCCAAAGCTTTGGGTGGCCGTTTTTTAAAGACGATGAGGGAAGAGGGATAGAACAGCATGTACTTTTCTCAATTCAGATCTTGGTAATGGATGAGGAAAAGACACAACCTGTGCATGTGTGTTCGTACTTCCCATTTCCCTGCTACCAGGCTGTACAAACACAACAAGTACTTGGATCTGGCAGTAATACATGGGAGAGAGGGCAAACTTGCAGGCTGCTGGAAGACAGAGGCTGCTCAGGTGAAGCCAGGCCTTGCTTTGTTAAATTCATAACTATTTTAGAGGTGAGAGAGAGCTTGTATGTAAGTAAAGCCTGGTCTTGGGCTCAGGCTTACATCTGCTATACGGCAAAAAGAGTAGTCAGAATGTGGCAATTAGTGCGTAGTGTATGTAGTCAAGATGCTGAGGCTTGAGGTTGAGTCAGACCTAACAGGAGAACAAGAAGAGGCTGTTGGGTTCCAAAGCAGATGAGGTTAATGTTCTCCATTTCAATTTGATGGTAGATTAAAAGAGGCAGCTGAGGTGTACCAGAGGTATTTTGCTTATTGCCTCTTCCTAGATGTCTGAGTAAGGGGATATCTGAATAAAAGAGAGAAGAAGGTGGCAGTTTTCTTTAGAATATAGAGCAATCTGACAGAAATCTTAATGCTTCTTACTGCTAGAGGGCTGAACTACAGAGTCAGCTGGGAGTCAGCTGGCTCACTTTTGTTTCTTTTGCCTGAGCTGTTTCCCTCTCATCTGCATAAAGTAATTTGCCAAGAGTAGGTATCTTTTTTCAGGAAGGTGTGGTGATGGGCCAGCACAATGACCTCATCTGCTTGGGGGTAGATACCCCAGATAGACACTCCTTGCTCTTCTCTGTGTCTATTTTGGGTTAGCACACACTTTTCCACTCCTTCATTTCATTTTGCAGTTTTACAAAATTTGTGGGCACACAAGTAGGTGACCCTGATCTTGCTGGCACACTGCTGACCATGGACACAGTAGTCTTCTGAGCTACTTTCTATCTTATTCATGTTTCTCTTCTGTTTGCCCTGGGCTAGGAACTATCTCAGGACTGCAGCTGCATTCTAACTGACATCACTTTTTCACTTTAAAATGTGCCTACAGAAAACATTTGTCTTAAATTAGAAGCTCGGTACAAATGTACAACAAATGCTGGAGTGAGCACCTAGCCCAAAGCCCATGGGAACATCCCTGACTTGTAGGCTGTTGGCTCACTGGTGAAATCACCATTACTTCTGTTTCAAAGAAAGCTTTCAGACCCTTATTTTTATGTTAGAAAAGGGATCGGCTTTTGTAAAGTCCTGCAGATACTGGTTAAGAGTACTTGTCAGTACAAATAATACTTTATTTCACTAGCGTTTCACCCCAATCCTGCTCAGCAAGTTGTTTGCAATACCATCTACTTCACCTGAAGAAGGAATGAGAAGGACTAAGAGACTTCGTGCTGCAATCTGAGTCTGTTAGGAGGTCGTGAATGACGGTGATTATCGGGAAGGCTGCACCAGCAGGGAGCCTGGCTGGTGACACTAGGCAGTGCCTCTGCTTTGACACGTTTCCATTAAAGTGAATCCACTCACTTGCCAATAACAAAAGCAATTGTGTTGGTTTCGAGTATAGGGAGAAGGGAGTCAAATCTGCCTCTCCCAGTCCAAAGCTACAGTAAAACAGCTGTGGCCTCTGTACCTGTTCATCTGCTGGACTCCTGCATTTGGCTGTGCGCGTGCAATGGAATTACCAGGTCACAGCCTGAACCAATGATTGAGCACCAGGTGAGAAGGCATGGCTAAACCAGGGAGCTCAGGTGCAAGCAGTGTAACTGAGTTGACTGGAAGGGGCTCACCCCTCCTTACCCTCATTTAAGGGTTAGCAGCTGAAGGAACAGTGTCTCTCTGGAAAGAGGTTGTACTCCTCTTGTGCTGTCATTGGAAGGGGATGAGTAGATTTTAAACTCCTGTTGCTCTGTAGGATTTGTATAATACTCGAAGGCACTGTTATAGCCTTCTTTTTCCATACACTATGTCTATATGAGTTTTTTCTGAACTGGGAACTTTGTGGAAGTAGAAAATGTGCAGTCCTCGTGAACTGGCTGCTTCCAGCTGAGCTCTTGGCACTGGATTGTTGCTCTGTATGTATGTGTATGTATTAAATGATATCAAAAGGTCTGACATAGCTTGCAGATGGGAGGACACGGGAGGTGGATGCAGTCTCATCTTTGTTTTGTATGTGTCACTTCTTTTCCTTAAAGAGAGAAAGGAAACCCTGGACAGAATGTATGAACCTTATGTTTTGGGGGGAAACATAAGTCACCTTTTGATGATGAAGTTTCTAGGATCCTAAGGTGTTTTAAAAAAAAAAATACAATCCTTGTGAGAAAATCAAATGTTTGTGTATGCTGCTGCTAGCTTTTGCCTCAGGAGTGACACATGCATATTTCTCAGAGAGGAGAATTTATTTTTTACCCATGGTAACTTAGTGTTCTGAGTGAGTTTATAATAGTACTGATTAATTGTTAGCATTTAGTCCGAGTGAAATATCAGCTCTTGTGTCTATATTTCTCTGCTCCAGGCACTTTAATCTGTCTTGGAGCTTTTTTACTTAACTTGTTTCTTCCTTGGAAGGTGGTTTGTGCTGTAGCAATGTACCACTGAACAGGCAATATGAATTTGTCATGTGTATAGGGTGCATAAATGAAGGTGAGGCATTTTGGGTAGCTTGAAAAAATCTGTGGAATAGCAAGTGAAAAGCTGGATATGTCTCACTGCTTCACCTAGATGCCATTTGAATAGAACAGGGTTTTAACTGGTGTTTAACTAGTGTGTAGGCCTTCTGTATAAGAAAAATCAAGTGCTTATTTGTGGTAGCACTGAAATTGTAGTACTTTGACCCTACTATAACATACAGAGCAAAGAAGTGGCATGTTATTAACTATTCTATTATCCACAGGAAGCAAGATAAAAAGGTGAAAAGTGGGGAGTTTAAGTGGCTGCATCTTACTGCCTTGTATTTCTATAGTGGGCAGTTTCCCCATTAATAACGGGAGCTGGGAAGCTAAGTATCTTGGAATGCAACTGGCTGAGCTTTTGCCTTTATGTGAATACTGTGTTAAAGACAAGACTGGCTAGGTAGAGTTGCATCCAATCCCTCAGGGTATGTGCAGCAGCACTCAGTAGCATGAGCAGTAAACTAGATAATTGGTGTGTTGGTTCTCATCCAATAATAATTTATTTCCTGGGAGCAACTTCAAAGCTTAATCCTAGAATTAAATCCCTGATTCCTCCTTGGGATTTTAATTTGGTTTTGAATGCTCTGATGGATTCTGTGCTAGAACACTGGAGACAGCTTTCAGACGTACAGGTGATTTTCCTAGTTGCTGTACGCCCTGTGAGGAGAATAGGTGAATGCAGGCACTTCCTTGAAGAAGGTGTCTTTCAGCTTTTTGTTGTGATAAGCTGGCAAAAGCTATACCTTATCTCTTACTGAAAGCAGTTTTCCAGTTTTCTTTAAACCATGAAGGCAATCAGCCTAATCCATTTTGCTGCTCCTCCAGTGAAGAGAAGAAAGGGTGTCATCACTTCAGACTGGACAGAACCAATAAGGTTTTCATTGAGCAGAAAGATGAGTTGTTAGGAAAAGAAAGCAGGTATCTGTTTGTCTTGGTAGGGTTGTAACAGGATGGAGACGATTTTCTGGAGGGCTATGGTTTCCCATTCATTGAAGTGTATCAAGAAACCATGCCTTGTTAAGACTAATGAGGTAGAACAGGATCTCCAGCCACTGGAATGATCTTGGCACCCTAGAGGCAGAGGAGAAAGGCTTCTTTCTCAGACCTGTGTGAAGCAGTGCTTCGACTTTCCCTCTGAATGGCATACCAAAGGGAATGGCTATATATGGCTACTGTACAGTGCCTTGGTGATGTACGTCGCAGCTTCTGATAATTAATAGTTATTGGACATGGTAGCTGTTGACAGATAGGTTCTTCGGTCTGTATGAACTACAGGTAGAGGAGCCACATATTGAAAAAAATAAAAAATAAAGACAGCATCAGTGTGAAATCTTGTGCATACTTTGGAGTTTAAATATAACACACTTCCATTCGAAAGAAAGAACTCCACTGTTTCTTTGTTTAATGTGTATGTATTTCACATATAAATGGCCATCTAGGAAAACCAATTTTGGTGAGCCTGGCATTCTGTAGTCAAGAATAAAACAAGTCTATAAAAACATGGAGAAAGCTATTTCTCCTTTAATCTACTTCACACACTTTTGATTTTGTGTGACAATAAACCAGTACATTAGTTAGTTAGGATTTCTGGGCTCAAACTGGACATGGCAGAGGAAATAGGAGATGCTGCAATTACTGCAGTGTAACATGATGGGAGCTCAGTGAAGTGTCCTAGTAGGACAGCTGAGAGAACATGTGTATCACTTCAAAGCAAATGTAGCAGTGATCGCTATTCTGTTCTGCAGGGCAGCTGGCAGCCTGAGCGTCCTCTGAGGAAGCAGACAAGACCAGTGGTCTCCTTGTGTCCAGGTGTATTTGCAAGAGACTGACCAGAAACCCTTCTATTGGCTCCAGGTTCAGTCATGCTCTAGTATTTCTTGGTCCTGGGCCATCTGCAGAAGTAAAGAGAAAAGGTTCTGTGATAAATCCCAGCCCAGTCCTTCAGCCAGGTGGTTGGGACAGGCTCTTTCTGGTTTCTTTGCTTTCCCTTTAATTTTCTGTTACAGCTTGTTTATGCAACATGACATGGCATCCTCATTTGTGGCTCTGTGTGACCATTGTTATGGTGATCTTCTGAAAATGTCATAGGCTCAGAATCTGAGCACTAGGGCTTGTGCCAGTGTCTTTTCTGTTTGGATGATGGGAAGGTCTGGGACATGGGCAGGGATTTATTTTGCCGCTTTAGAACCTGGCTGTCTGGGTGGAGCAGGACACAGCACTGCATAAAAGCAGCTGGAGTCCTGGTTACCATGCTCTGGGGCTAACACCCAAAATGAAAACCTTCTTAGAGTGTGTATTCTCCGGAGCAACTGATCCATTTCATTGATTGTAAGGCATCACTCTGTATGGGCATGTCTTTTTCTGGCATCGATATCACTGGATCTGTGCTTGTGCAGATGACCCATGAATTTCCCATCTTCCCTTTGCTGCAGACCCTATTTATCTGAGTAGATATTGCACTAGAAGTGGCCTCTGGTTTTATGAGGTTGGGAGGACGTTTATTGAGGGTTAAACATAGTGTAGGTGCTTTGTTTGCTGTTGGGGTTGCAGATGCTGTCCTGTGTGGGAACAGTGTCTCTGCTGCTCTGCATTTTCCCCGGTTCTGTCACTGCCACATCCAGCCCCAGTTGCTTTTGATATAAGAACTTGCATCCTTTATCACATTCTTTTATCTTTGGCAGGACAAGTATAATATAGCACTTAATTTATAGTAAACATGGACACATTTAAAATAAATTCCTCAATTCCTCTAACAAATAACATTTAAGTGTTTTTGAATTGAAGAGATGTTTGAAAAACCAATTTCCCATCAGGGATGCTATTTGTTTCATTTTATGTGGTTCATTCATCTTAGTTGATTGGAGAAAAAATAAAGTCAGCCCCAGCCAGTGAGAGTAAACCCTGTCATCATACTATGCTGCTGGAGATTCTGTAGCAATTTTTATGTGCCTCCTACCTCCACACCCATTATTTATAATAAATATTACATCTTAATGTGAAAGTAGTTTGGGATTTAGATGCTGCTTAGAATCTTTAGAAGGTGCTCTGAAGCAGATGTCAGTTTTGTGTGACCAAAGCTAAATGTGTAGGTGAGCCTGATTTCTTTGGGTGTGGGGGGAAACTGACCATCTTTCAGATCAGCTATTCAGAGCCCTCAGCACTTATGGGGAACTTGGACCATATGTTTAATGTATACATCTATTAAACAGAAAGGCCACTATGCTTACCTTTAAAAGGGAACAATGACACAGGCATAGCATGCAATTATGGAGTTGTGTTGCTGTAGAACGAAAACTTACAGTTGATTAATTCTCTCTTCTTAATGTTACAGAGGATAATAATCTTAAATATTGCTGACTTGCTGAAAATAATTGCAGCTGTTCTCCTGTGATTGACAGGCCCCTTTTCAGAAATTGTTCCTAAGATACTTCTTAACCCTCCATTTTGTGTTTCTAAGGAATGAGCTGCATGAAAACTGTTCCCTTTCATTTCTCTTATGTTCCTTCTCTTGTTTCATCCAGTAGTATGCAGGAGGACCCACACAGTTCTGGCTTATCCCTTCTTGCCATAGAGGAAAGGAAAGACATCATTTGGCCAAATCCTCTCTGCTATTCTTGTATCATCACTATTATCAGTGAAAGAAATGGGAAAGTCAAATGACTAATCTCTTCAGCTATTAGAAACTTCTGTATGCAAGCATCACTCTACATTTCTTTCCTCCAACTGTTGAGATAATTTCAGATTACTTCAGGCTTTGGCTAATGTCTTCCATTTTTACTGAAATTAGAATGCAAGAGATCATAGTTTTTTTTTTTTTTTTTTTTTTTTTAAGTATGCCTAAATATGTTAGGAAAATCTTTCTAACAGAACAGACCTTATCAGCACACTCTAGAAGATCCTGGCTGTCAAAATCTTGCTGTATGTTTTTAGCAAGGAGATCAAGCACATGTTGCTATTGCTTGTGGTCTCTGTCACTACGTGGAAAACTCCATTGTATGCCCAGTGCATTGTTAAATGTGGAAAAGACTTCTGTGTAGTCCAGTTGTCAGTCCATCCCCACTGTGCCCACTAATCATGTCCCTCAGGGCCACATCCATGGGTTTCTTAAACACTTCCAGGGATGGTAATACCACCACCTCCCTGGGTGACCTGTGCCAGTATTCAACCTGAACTTCCCTGCCACAACTTGAGGCCGTCTCCTCTTGTCCTATTGGTGTTACCTGGTAGAAGAGGGTACCTCAGCCACTCCCCATAAGACTTGTGCTCCAGACCCCTCACAGCTTCCTTGCTCTTCTCTGGACATGCTCTAGGGTCTCAGTATTGCCATCCATAACCTCTCTGCAAAACAACTAAAACCTATCTGAACCATGTAGATAGAATTTGAAGACCCTGGAGTTGGGAAATACTGTGGTGCTTTCAAGTGGCCTTTGTCCCTTGTCGTGCTGGTGTGGATTTCTGACTTGTATCTGCAAGGCAATATGAGAATAGCTGCAACTAAGGACCAGAATTGATTTAGAGTGCTTGACTGCTTGTGGGAACACAGCTCTTCAGCATGTGGGATCCAGCTGTCCTTGCTCATCTCATCAGAGGAACCTTCTCATTTCCCTGCCCATTGCAAGTGGATGGGAACTAGGTGGGTTTTAAGGTTGCTTCCATCCTAAGCCCTTCTAGGTGTTTTTTTGGGAATGATGCTTTTACTGAGGGAGATGCAAAGGCTAAGTAATGCAGCCCAGATCAGCACTGAGGTAGAGCACGTGGTGTTGGACCTGGGCTTTGCTTTCTTGAAGTTATGCTGTTAGGGCAGCATGGGGAGGACTTTTCCCGTTGCTCTTATCTCCAGATGACCAAGGTCTGGCTGAGCCAATCCAAATTTCATACCAAGGCACAGCCAGTGGCAGGGTGGGTCTTTGTGACACTTGGATGACTTTATGCCCTAAAGGGTGCCCTTGGCATGCCTGCTTGGAGGGGCTCTGCCTCATTATCTATTCTGGCTTGCCCTGCTTTGGGTCAGACAACCCCAGGGCTGCACTGCAGTGCTGTGCAGGGCAAGCGGGCATGCTCTGCTCTGCCTCGGTGCTCAGAGCTGAGCCTGGCTGTGGCAGGGACAGGTAGAGAGACTTGACCATGGAACCCTGCTGCAGGGGAGGGTTGGGGGGCACCCAGGGGAGCACGGGCAGAGCCACCCACGGGCGGGCAGGGCAGTGCAGCAGGGAAGTGTGCGCAAACGCACTTTGCTTTCTGTTCAGACTGATTTCATGTCACTTAGCTTCCAGGGGGCTCCGAGAATAGCAATTAAAGCACTGGGCTTAATTGCGGAGTATCCAATTTGGATATTAGCGTTATCTCGGTTCTCCTTTCTTTTCGTTCAGATCCAATTCCTCTGCTTGCCTGCTGGCAGGGCGCCTGTTCCTTTCTTCTTATTATTACTATTTTATGGTTATTGTTAATATTTTATTTATTTATTTTTAGCATTCCTTTCCTTGCTCTCTTCCAACCACGCGGATCGGTGCCGCCGGGGCCGCCCACCCCCCTCTCCCGGAGTCCCGCGGCTCAGCCCCAGCTCTGCATCCCGCACTGCTGCCCCACGCTCGGGCTCTCCCTTCGCCCCCTCCGGGCGTTGGAGGCTGAGACCTCCCCCGGGCGGCGGGGAGGGGTTCATCTCTCATTCCCTCTCTCTCTCTCTCTCCCCTCCTTCTCTCCCCCTCGTTTTCTGCTCTCCTGCCCAAGCCGTGATTTTTTTTTTTTTTTTTTATTCCTTTTCTTTCCTCTCTCCCCACCATTTTTTTCCGTGTGTGTGTATTTTATTCTTATTAAGCATTTAAAGTCTTACGAGTTTGCCTCCCTGCTTTTTCCACCTCCGGGAGCTTTTACGTTGCTGAGGATTTTTTTTTAAATATATTTTTAGGGTGATGCTCTTCACGTTTCCCTCTCCCCGCCCCTTATCTCCTACCCTGGCAGTACCAAAGGGAGAGGCTGAAGAAGTTGGGCATGTCTGAGGCAGCTCAGCCTTGCAGGGAGAGAGGGGGGCAGTAGCTGCTCAGAGCAGCCCGGTGCTTGGAGCAGGATTTGCCGGTATGTATGTGGGTCTATGCTTTATGACAGCTGGAAGTATGATGTGGGGGGGGTGAAGGGGATGAGGACGACAAAAAAGCCACCACAAAACACCTGCGAGTTCATTAAATAAATGCCTGCAGAGCTATAAACCTGTCCGTGTACGCCGGAGGTGGGGTGGGGGTACGCCCCCAGCAACCCACCCTCTCTCCCCCACCCTTAGGGAATAAAATAATAATAATAAAAAAAAAAAAGCACCCAAAAAAACACCCAACCCCTAAAGAGCCAATGGATGCATTGCCGGGTGGGGGGGAGGGGGCGCGATGCGTGCGTGTGTGTGGGTAGGAGGGGGGGGGGTGAGGGGCGTAGCGCGATCCGTCCACGTTGCAGGTGAAGCGGCCCCGTCACACAGCGTGTGCCCATTGAGGCGGGCAGCGGGGCCGGCAGCACTGCAGAGGGGTGGGCACGGCCCTCCGGGGGCTGGGCCTGGGGGTGGGCGCGATGCTGTGCGTGCGTGGGGAGGGGGCCGCGCCGAGCGGGGGGGTGCGTTCGCTCGCTGCGATTCGCATCGCGCCTGCTTTCCCGTCTCGTATGCATGCCTATCCCGGGGATGGTGTAGTCAGTCCGTAGCTGAATTATTTATAGACTCGTGCCAGCTGTTTTTTTTTTTTTTGTTTTGTTTTGTTTGTTTGTTTTTTAATTATTTATTTTAATTCTGATTCCACTTGTGTGCACCGTTGGGAAATGCGTTTTGCTTCCCTTTCTTCTCAGTGTATGAATGTCTTTGTCGGGGAGCGGTTTTTATCCCCTTCAGACCCTTCTAATAGCGAGTTGATGCTCGTTTTTCCCTTCAGGAAGGGGACGCTTTGAGGATAATCATGCTTCACAGAAGAACGGCACCGACCTCCAGTTGCTTTCAACAGAACCTCCTCCACTAGGGCTCCAGGAGAGAGAAAAAGAGAGAGAATAATCGTAAGAATAATCACTAAAAGGCAAAAGGAATGCTTACTCTGGAACCTGCATTTGACGATCCTCACAGCTCGCACTGAATCTCCTCAGAAGTGATGCTCTCCAGCTTTTGAATTTACACCGCTTTGGGACGCAAGATTGCCACCAAGAATCCTCTTTTTTTTTTTTTTTTTTTTTTTGCAGCTAAATAGGATTTTTTTTTTTTAAACTTGTTCCCCAGCTTTTGCCCCCCCGACCCTTATTCTTCTTATGTGGATATGCAAGCAAGAAGAGGAGCCTGGACATTCCCAACATGCTCTCTCCCTTGATCCGTCCGTCTAGAGGTTCTGCTTCTACAAACCAAGGTAGGGAATTTCCCGATTGTGTGTTCCCGGCGGCAGCCTGCTTTCTGCATGCAGCCGTGCCCAGGAAAGACCACTCGTGGTAGAACAAAAGGTTTGGGGCTGCTGTTTGCAAAACCAGATAGAGCTCAGAAAGGAGGCAATGTTCACCAGACATGTTGATTCCCCCCTTGGCTCGTCAAATAGGAGATGCATGGAAGGCAGGAGGGATGCTCCCAGTATGGTGTGAATGGGGGGGGATGTCCCTTGGGATTTTTTTTTTTTGGTGGGGGGGGGGGGGGGGGGGAGGTTGTGTAGTTGAGGTGCAGATTTGGGAGAAAGAATGTAGTTTTGGTAAAGGGAGGAAATGACAGTTATTCCCATCCATCTATCTGTACGTTGGCTCTCTCTTTCCATCAGTCCAAGAGCTCCGTGCTGTGATGTGAAAATAGAGCTCCTTAGGAACAATGGTAGATGAAAAATGCGCTCGTTGTGAGACGGGTGCTGCATTACTCCAGACCCACTCTGGTCTCTCCATCTCGAGCGGCCTAATGCGGGGCTGGGGGCTGCCTCAGCACCGCAGCAGGAGCCCGCCCAGCACTGGGCAAGTGCGGCTGCTTGCGTGGAGGTGGAGGGCTATTTTAAGTCCAAGCACGTCAGGAGTCTTCACCCGAATCTATGAGGCAACGTATTTGGGCAACTTCACGTGTTTTAATCGATCCACCGCAGCCCCCTCCCCAGCCTGCTTGGTGAGGCTTGCAAAATGGCTATTGTGCATCCAGCCACCGGTGCATCCTGAACATAGCGTGCCATGTGAGCTTTTCTATAAGATGGTGGCAAGACAAAGGGAGCAGAGCACTGGGGGGATGCGGAGCATGCTGCCGCTGTGCCGCGCCCCGCTGAGAGTGTTGGGTGAGAGGTGCTGAGCGTGTTGGGTCTATTTTAAGCTTTTAGCAGTATTGCGTGGAGCTGCACTCCCTCACGACAGGTTAGAGAAGGGGGGGGGGATGATGGGGCTGAGCTGCCCCCCCCTCCCCTTTTTATCCTCACCCTCGGCCCCCGGTGAGGGCTCCCCCCACAACCCTCCTCCTGCTTGGCACCCTGCACCAGATCCAGAGGCCTTCAGTGGGCGGGGGAGGCCCACAGCAGGAGGAGGAGGATGAGGGAAGGGGCTGTATCCTACAGCTCCCTGCAGCCTTGCTGCTGTGAATGAGCTGGGGGGCCCCCAGCCCCATTGCACTCAGAGTGTTCTCACTCACCTTGGTCCTTCCAGTGTCTTGTTTGGCCCTTTTGGAAGGGTTTTGCTGGGCTCTTGTTAAAAATGAAAAGCACTTCTGCATGTAGGGGCTGAGAGCCACCTTCCCTGCCATATTCTGACTATGCTTCTATAAATATCCAAGGCTTCCCAGGGTTTATCTGCGCCTGGATCCTCCCTGCCAGAGAGCTCCCTCCCTTTCCTTCTGCAAGTGGGTGTAGAAAGTTTACCTGCATGGGGAGAGGAGAGTGCATGGGAGCCTTTGTTCTGCTTATAGGAGGAATTTCTCAGCCCCTACAGCTTGTGCCTGCTGCTGGATCCTCCCAGGACCTCAGCACTGTCCTGGGTGTAGGGGGGTTACCCCCACTCCATCAGGTCTCATTTCCCCATGACTGCCTCTAAAAGCACAAGCCCTGAGGGTGGAGGGGATGCATCTCTATTCCTTAGTGATCAGGGCGAGAGAAGAGGATGGCAGTTGCTGGGCAGACCCTGCCCCCCACCCCAGCTTCTGCAGGGTGGTTGGAGGGGCAGGTTGCTGGGCTGGGCTGGGCTGTGGAGTACTGGGTGTCTGCCACTGCCTAATGCCAGCCCTGCTTGCAGGCACTGGGCCCAAGTAGGTCCCATATTGCCCCGTGGCACTTCCCAGACGTGACCTGGGCTTTATCTGGGTGGAGGCAGTGTCAGAGAGGGCTCTTACATCTCTGCTGCTTATGGGGACAGGAAGCATGGGCCAACATCCTCACCCCCATTTAACTCCCAGTCTCTCTTGCTTCTACCTTCAATTAGGATTTTTTCCTCATTTCCCCTGCAAGCTTCAGCATGGGAGAAAGGGAGCATCCTCTGCTGTTGCCACCCACTGTCAAGCACAGCCACCTCCAGGAGAGTGCAAGCAGTGCATGGAGGTGGCTGTTTCCCCTTTGGGCACACACAGGCAGGGCTGGGTACACAGCACTTTAAGCTCCTAGATTCTCAGTGCTAATGCCCCACTGTCCAATCCCTAGGGATGCAGGGTGACCTGGTGTGCTTCAGCTGCAGTTCTGGGGAGCGCAGCTGTCATGCGTAGGTGTGAGGTGCTCTATATGTGTGGGTATGGGCAATTTGCAAATGCTCGCCTACACCGCCCCCAAAGCAGCAGCAGCTCTTGCTGCCTCCACATCTCCTGATTCTCTCTAGTCCCAGTGTGCTCCAGTATGCCTCTCGGCACTGGGCACAGGTATCAGGGGATTGGGACAAGGCGGAATGGAGATACAGCCTAGGATGAGGAGACCCGCTTTAGCTTTCACTCAGCTCTGCCTTGGTGGCAGAGGTGAATTTCAACAAGGAAAAGGAAAGAAACATGGCCAAAGCTCCTGCTTCTCTTTCTGGGGATGCTGGTCTCCAGCCTTGCAATTCACACCAGCCCATCTCAGTGTGCCTGGGGCTGGGTGCCTCTTGTGATCTCTTTGTTAGTGAGTCTAGAGCTGGGAAAAGGAAGGTGTCAGAAGTAGTCCCTGCCATCCTCCTCTGGGTAGCGTTCTTGGGGTACCTGTATTGTTGGCTGGGTTTTGCATTGTGTCTGCATGTGCAAGAGCATATCGAAGATGGGAAACACAGAGCAGGGGTAAAAATCCTAATTCCTCGTCCTAATCTCCATTGTGATCTGTTTCATCCTCATTTTGGATTATCAGTGGCCCCTGTATAAAACACTTATCAACCTACAAACCAGTATTCGATGCCTAACCTCTTGCCTACAGAGGAAGAAGGTCGCGATGTTCGACTTCGTATTTTATCTGCTGCTGGAGCTGATGTGGGCCTACTCCTCATTCTTAGCTTGGAAGAGGGTGGGTGGGCGCCAGCTCCAGTGCTGGAGTCCTTCTGTTTTAGTGCATGGAAGAGTGCTTGCATTTCCATGCTGGACTCTCACCACCTGGGCCGGCACCAGGATTTTGGTGCTTTAGTGCTTGGAGTCTCTACAGTAGCATGTGGGAGGTCTGGGTTTGATTCCCAATACTGTTCTCTCATTCCCCCAGACTGGCAGAGGATGAGAGAGCTGTACAGACATTGCTGTTTGCCTCAGCAATGGGCTCCATTCCGTGCTGCTTTTTACTCTAGATGCACAAAAGCTGTCTGTGAGATGGTCCAGTCTGAGGGCTGCTCTCTAGAGGTTCAGCCTACTTGGACTTCAAGGATCCCAGAGTCCCACTCTGCCTGTACTCCTGTTCTTGTTAAGGTGTGGTGGGCAGCATGGAGAGTTATCCTGTAGCTGGAGAATATAGAATAGAATATCTAGAGTTGGAAGAGACCCATAAGGATCATGGAAGCTTACACCAAAAAGTACCTTCACATTTTGAATTCAACTGATCACAAAGAATGGATCAGTTAATAGAAGAGATGACTCCATGTACTGGATGATATACAGTGAGATGCTGGTTGCATCCCTTCTGACATCTGTGCTCCAGGATTGCCTGACTCTCCTGTGATCTGCTTATGAGATGTATTTATACTTGAGATAGAAAAGCAGGCAGTGGATGGGTGAAACATGGATGGTGTTATCTGCTGTTACCCTGACCTACCCACATATCCATGAGAATACACCATGAGAATAATGGTGTATTTAGTGGCTTCCTCTCATTTAGTGGCTTTGCTGCAGTCAGACAGACCTAGCTACTGCTCTGGGTAAGATGAAGCAGTTTTGAGATCGCAGTGCTGACGTATGTGGAAGTGGAACTAGAGGAAAATAAGAGACTTAAAGCGAAGCATGGTGCTCTTGCTATCACTGCTTTCTTCCTTCCTCTTGTGTTCCTGCTTCAGTTATGTGCGTCATTTTGGGAACGTAAAAGATCATTTCTCCAGCCACCAAAGGGGTTCCAGCACCCGCTCTGGTGCATTTGCCTTGCTCCTATGCTCAGCAGAAGACAATAGGCTCTGTGCGGGTATGGACTGGCGCTTACTCTGGCAAAATCAGTGGTATGTTGCTAACTGTCTCAAAGTCAGGACCCAAATGGGCTAAATGCCTCGACTACGTTTTTGTTTTGGGAAAAAAAAAAAAAAGCCAACAAACAGTCCATACCAACCCACCCGTTATAGTTAAATTGCTCGTGGCTGCCCTAAGCTACAACCCACTAGCTCCCCACTGAAGCTGTTTATAATTATGTGAAGGGGTGAGTGTAAAAGTTGACCAAACGCACGTCCATATGCCTGAAGTCCCCAGCAGAGAAAAATGCATCCCTGTGTGCTCTGAAACCAAGTTGTGGCACTGGGCAGTACTGTCATCAAATTAATTCAAACCATGGCTAATCTGGATCTCTTGAGGCTAACCTGCTCTTTGTTTAGCTTTTGGTTTTCTTAGAAGTAGGGGAGGCAGGCTTTGGTTTCACTAATTTATGCACTAGATGTGCTTAATGTGTGGAGGGTAAAAATACTGCTTTCTCTGTACTCAGGGCTACTGAGACTGGGGAGAGGGGAAGCTCTCAGCCAGCCAATGCTTCTTAATACAGAGCGTATTTGGAAATAATGAGGTAAGGTATGCTGGGTGGATCTCTTTCCTCTCTAACACAATCAAAGACAATGTTTCTGTACAAAAAATAGACATGGATTGATTAAACTTCTCTCTCTTTTTTTTTTTTTTTTTTAAACCAGAAGTTGTCAATGGGTGTAGTTACTGGCTTAAGGTGGAGAGGTATGAAGTTGAGACCTCTACAGTGTTTTCTCCTTATTCCTCTATCCCCATGCTCAAGAAAGGTTCAGAACTGCAGAGAGCTGCTGAATGTGGCTCAGGTGAAGTGCTGGGTTTCCAGCTGTGAATACTGAGGATGCTTCTCTGTTCCCAGAACACATATATCAGTGTGTGTGGTTGTGCTTAAACACCTACAAGGAAGAAACACTTGAAGGAGAAAAAATGAGGATTTTATATTCGTGGTCTATTTGTCCTTGCTGATTGCCACCAAAACAGGCATGAGGCCCCACCAGTTTATCTGACCTGAATAAGCCATGATCTAATGTCAGTGATGAGCAGGAGCAACAGAACATGTTAGGCACACAGGACCTTGTGTCCAATTGATTCTCCAGGTGACAAATTCAAGAGTTACCTCTGAAAGTTGCAGTTATCTACATGCAGTCAAAAGTGGTAGAGGTTATCTGGTTGTGAAAGGGAAATGGTTCATGCTTAATGTACTCCTAGCCTGAATTTGAACCACCTATCAAAAAAAATGAATCACTCCAATTACTGCCATCCTCCACTGAACCTTCTCTCCAGCCCATGCATGAGCTTTGTATGCAATCATTAGCACAAAATAGTGAAATAATGTCTAATATCTACTTAGAGATGTGGTTAAGCCTGACTTAGACAACTGTGTTCTGTATGGGGGCTGCGCGTTCAAGAGAGGGAAGGACTGGGGAGGGTGTGGGGGAGTGAACAAAGGCAACAATCACAGATCAGAGGAAAGAAGACTGGTAAAAAAAAGTTTGGAAGAACCTTGGGTCTGGAGAAAAGACGGCTGTGGGTGGATGCCTGACTGTCTGCAAGTACATAAAACACCATTACAGGAAGAGGACAGGGGCCAATTATTCTCTTTAGTCACTGAGGATAGATTGGGAAATAAATGAATTTAAGATGAAGCAAAGAAAATAGAGATTAAACATCAAATTAAATGTTTACTGCAAGAATGATTTAGATGATAGTATAAGGGTACTGATAAATGTGGCAGGATGGCTCTGACTGAAGCTATTTAAAACTAGATGTAGGTGCTGAAATATCAGGATTGTATCTAATAGTCTGTCTCAGGTGAGCCATAGGTCATAATATTTGCATGTCTAACCAAACAACTTTAGAAGAAAGTTAATGAGGTCAATCTGTTCAGAGTGCGGGAGACAGGGACCAACAGTCCAATTTGTGGAAGTGCTCTGATGGATCTGATACTGGTCCTGTTACTTTGAATCTCATTGTAGGAGTCCATATAATAGTGTTGAGTGGTGTCATGGCTTGAGCTCTGCTCAGAGAGTGTAACAGAAACTCCCCAAAGATATCCTGTTTTCTAAATCTCTGGTACCATATGACAGCATGTTCTGACCTGGGGAACAGCTAGAGCTCCAGGATAGAAGTCTTTTCAGAAGGGACTTACAAACTTGTCCTGTGTGTTTTTGTTTTTATCACTTGCAGGTACAATTCTTGAATCCTGCAGCAAGATAGGCTGTTTTTGACTGAGATCATGTCCCCTTCAGTAGGAAACTTCACCCATCTGTAGTCATTGCTTTCAAGGTTTTTCACCACCACAACACCTGGATAGCTCATGCTCCGAAACCAGACACTGCAAAGGGAGATGTTGTATCTCACAGCATGCAGAAGAATGTGAAAGTACTTACCATTCCATTATATTCTTTTGTCTTGCAAAATGAGCTATAGTTGGAAGGTGCCTTAACCTAGCTCACCTTTACTGCTTCTGAAGGACAATTCGAGAATTTGGGGAACTGTAAGCATAGTGGTTTCTGAGAATCATCACTTCATTCAAACCATTCTCCACAGCTGCATCTCTATGCTCTGGGTTGGAGAAACTACCTGTGTAGAGTTGAAATTTTAATGTGAGGTTTTATTAATAAGTTCAGGAAGGGGTCTACTCGCTTCGAATTGTCCTGCAAGTAGCTGAGAAGGCTGCAGGTGTCATTTTGAGACTGAATTTGGCCAACACTGAAGAACTGTGCAATATGACCTTAAGCCTATTACAGTTCATATCCTCCTGCACATCATCACTGTGTTACAGTACCCACCCCCCCCCCCCCCCCCCCCCCCCTTTTATTTATTTATTTTTTTAAAGCAGAGCGTCAAGTCCATAACTTTGTCCTCTGGTGTTTCTGAGAACAATCAGGAGTTTTCTGTAGCAGTATACAGAACAAACTCAAACTTAGATGAAGGAAATGACATGCTGAACTGTCTTTTTTTTATTATTATTATACTCAATTTGAACATTTTATTTTTCACTACTTCTCCTAATCTCTTTGGTAGGGTTGCCATGCTAGGACACACAACTCTTTCTTGTGGGTGTATTAATTATTTCTTGCCAAGCATGACCTCTGAGGAATTTGGAGGATTTTACAAATGGAAACAAATATGAGAATTAGAAGTTCAGTATTTCCAAACAGACCAGAAGATGAGATTGTTTCTAGGAGCTAGATGAGACAGATAAGGTTTTGTGTCATGAACCTGCTAATAATTTACTAGCACAACTGCCATGTCCTACATCACAGCTGATTGCCTAATGAACAGCAAATTGTTTCAGGTGATAGGCATAATAGCCTAATGATATCTGGAAGCAGCTGTGACAGTGTATTACCTCCAGCTGTTGGCCATGAGCAGGACACAGTGGATACGGGTAAGTAAGAGGTGAATTCCAAAATCTGCTGTTGTAGTCTGTCGTGACAAAGGATTGTGGTTTCCCTTTGTTGTGTGATATTTCTGCTGCACAAGCATCTCTAGCTGGGAATAAGGTTGTGGAAGTGGATGGTGGAAGATCTGAGAGCCTAAAGCTGGCTCTGATTCTGAAGGCAATCCTAAATCTTCAGTGTCTGGGGTCAGGTGCTCTTGAAGTCAGAGTGGTGAGAAAGGCGGCTCTGTTGATGTGTGGAGAGAAGTAGGTATGCTGACAGCTGTACCAGAAGGAGAATGTAGAAAGGGTTGCTGCTGTAGATCTCTTTGTGCCAGGTAATGCGGGATATTAATTAAATGTACGTGACTGGATTGTTGGCACATTTTCATCACTGAACTCTGATGATAAATGCATTTGAAGTGCATTGTGGCAGAGGAAACGTACAAAAATGCACTAGCTCACAGCTGCTTGCACTTGTGCATACACTTGCTTAGAAAGTACAGAGGAAGGATCTGCACATCCCTGCACCCTTCTCCTCCTCTGTATTTCTCTGGTGTTGCTGCCTGCTTAAGTTAGTGGCCTGAGCATCTCAGGGGAGATTCCCTCGTGTCAGACATGTTTCAGCAGAGTCAGGATGAAACATCAGAGCCTGACAATCCCCAGGGGAGAGGCTAATGAAAGTGACAGGATGATATAATCTGTTCTCTTTGTCTCTCCTCTCCAGTGCTTCACGTTTTTGGTGCACCTTGAAATTTCCCTCAAACTTATTACTGAAGAAGTAAATATTAGATGTGGGCCTGCTGTAAAACTGATGTCTCCTATTTTATGATGTTGGCCCACGATGTCAGAGGCAGGTGTTGGTGGGATCCTGAAATATCTCATTACACTTTGTTGCTCTGTGACAGACGGCAGCAGAGGGGCAGTCTGACAAAATGGTGTCTGACATGGAAGCGTGCATGAAGAAAAGGTGTGTTACTGAATTACTCCATGTGGAAAAAATGGCACTTGCTGGCATTCATTGATGTTTGCCAAATGATTATGGAGACCAAATAGTTGTAGTGTAGGCTGTTGCATAGTGTGGTGATGGGTGCATTTCAACAGTGATGACAGTGGGTTACCTCCAGTGATGCTGATTTTTATAAGCGTGGTGTGCAGGCTCTTGTGCATTGCTGGTGAAAAGGTGTAGCTAATGGTGGTGCCTGTGTTGAAAAATGCAGTTTTGCGGCAGAAAATTTGCTCTATCAAATACTGTTACTGTGCTCTTTATAACTGGTGTAGTTTCCATGGAAATGAATAGGAGGCATTACTTTCGGAGTGACCCACGTATATAATTGAAATTGTGCAAAGATAGCATCCTGAAACCTTGAAAGTTGAAATTAAAAGCAGCTTGGATGTGATCTGAGGTACCACATATTCAGGTATACGTGGAAGAAGCTTTTAAATCTCCATCTGGAAGTAGCAAAGTGGTAAATGCCACAAAAGCATAAATGGGATCTTAGAAAAGACATTATGATCATTTCATTATGTGATGGGGGGCCCATGCGCTAAACAGAAGGAGACAAATGCTAAATAGCTTAGAAAAAATAGGATATCTGTGGGATGGATGTTTTGAAAGACATAGTGACTCTCATAGAAGGCTCTCTCTGAATCTCTGGTTTGAAAGCTCTGTGAACTTTCAAACCAGGGATTCAGAGAGAACTGTAAGACTCATGCTTCATCCCCTTTTAATTTGAATGATTTCAATGGAAAGTAATGGGGCTAAAAGGCTCTTTGAACCACAGGAACCGGAGAACTTAGAAGGAGCTGAATGCCTGTGCCTCAGTGCTCTCTGAAGCAGGAGCTGAGTGCCCACAGCAGGCATCTGACTTGAGCAAGTCTGTGCAATGCGTTGGTGTCTCTCTATATTTTTTGGAAAGAGGAATAACTTTCAGAAACCAGGATGAACGCAATAGGAGATCATTGTTGGTTAGCAACATACCTCACCTAATTCCTCTCACGCTTCTCTGTTAGGACGTTCAGTTGAAATCGTGTTCTAGCTGTTCCTTGATCACTGCTTGTCAGAAAGGCCACTGATTTCAGTTTGTGATATCAGAGGTGGTGATTAAGGTTTTTGACAGGAGAGATTTGTAATGGAGCAAATGTACCAGGAAATGGATTTATTGCTCCAAAATAAATATTGATTTCATAGATCTTGCTAGTTCTGTGCTGAAATTAACTTGATCAGTAAGCGGGAAAGTAACTAGGTCTTGGGTGACGCATTCCTGTTCTGCATACCTTGAAGTGGGGACTTGTTCTAGTCAGCATGAGGGCCTGGGCTCCTGGGTCCTCTGCAGTAATGCTTTCTCAGTTGGAGCTTTTCCAGTTGGAGCTGTTCTACTTTATATAAATGCCTATTCATTGTGCTGGAGAGGGAGTGCTCTAACGACTGGGCTGTGGAAGTATTCTCTTTCTTTGGCCTGGTATGAAGTAATTACTTTATATAACGGAAAATGACTTCAGCATGAAAAGAAATGGAGAAGCGGTTTCCATAGCCCAGAGATTGTGAAGTCCTCTGAGATATGGAAGACCCAGGAGCTAATTGTTCTTCCAAACTAGCAGTGCAGATTTCTTCATGTTCTGCTTTGGACACATTTATATTTCCTGGTGACAGTGGGGTGTTTCTTTTTGTATCCAGCTCCAGTGCTAACTCTAGGTGGGAGAAAATACGATAGGAGGAGGTGAATTCCTAAGGGACCTGATCCTCAAGCAATTGCTCTTAAACAATGAGGGATGAGAGCTACAGAGACTCTGTGACAGGAAAGTGGAGTTATTGAAGAATTTGCTGTGATGTGCAGGCAACTCTTTAGAGTTGCCTCTAGATCTTTAAAATCACTTGGGATTTTCTTTCTTGCCATTTGTATCCCTTGGTGTATCCCCTCTTGTCATTCACTATACACTGTTTTTTATAAGCTTGGTGAGATGTTTGACTTTTATATGGAGAGGGAGAGCATTTGCAAAAGCTAACACTAGTTGTGGGAGACTTGCTACCACAAGATCTCCACTGAGTGGAGAAAGAGGGAGTTCCTTTGAAGGGCAGAAGTCCAGTGGATGTGCTTCAGGTTGCCCTTTTGAGAAGCTAATCTATCTTGATGACAAAGGCAACCTATATAGATGAGCTTCCTAAAATCCTTTAAATCAATAGCTTGTCCATTGTGTGTGTGCAAGCTAGGGATGTTCTAGATGGGGGCTGGAAAAAGCAGGAATTGTATCATCCTTTCATCTCCCCGTTTGGAACAGTCAGGAGCTAGGAGGAACACGTGGTCTCCTGATCCTGGGTCCTCTGCTGTTTATTTTTTCACTGTAGGAAGATTGGCTATTTAATAGTCCATCTCCTTTTGGACACGAAGGTCTAGAGATTCCTCAGTCTTGTTCTGGTATAAATGGTGTCCAAGTGTGGTTTGAATTTGCAAGTCCATGTAGCTGATTCAGTCTGCACAGCCCATGCATTATCTCTGGACTCCTCTGTCCTCAGTTTCAAGCCATAGAGTAGCAAGTTAGCAGAAGAGCTTCCTTAATGTGACCAGGTATCATAGGGCTGGTCCTTGGCACCTGACAGAGAACAGTACCTCAGGATGCTGCAGGTTAGGGTGGGCTTACTTCATCTACAGCCAATGCTTCCTGGAGGGAATTGGTGTAAGAACAGCATTTAATCATACATCTTTGTATGTGTCTGCATGCATTTAGAGGTGGTGCCCATTTCTACCAAGATAGATGTTTAATAAGAAATACTGCTTGCATGATGGAGCCTAAAAATTGAGTGAAACAGAAAATTAGAGCTAAAGTTTGCCCTAGCGATTTAACTGGGACTTTTTAAGTGTACAGGGTAATACAGATATCCATGCATCTTCTCTGAATTAATTGTCTTCCCTGATAGTGTAGTTCATCAACTGTGGCAGAACAAATTGTGATGTGTACCTACACAAGTGTTTAGCTGCAGATCAGAAATGGGACCTGGTGTCCCTTTGAAGTTGGACAGAATCCTAGCGTTGGCTCTGCTGAGGGCTGGACCAATTTTGGATGTTTCTGTGGTACTAGACATAATTACTTGATTTTATTTTTAATCAGCTTCATTTCAAAATATTATTTTTTACAAGCTTGTTTTGCTTTTTTCATTTGAAGAGCACCTTAGCTATGGAGGTACTGTCTAGGTTGTTATTTTGATGCCTGTAATGAATGCTGTATCAGTTCTTTATATTAGCTACACACAGTGGCTGCTCCTTTTTGTCTTAGCATTTGATGATTTCCTTTTTTTTTTTTTAAACATTAAATGGCATGGTGTTTAGCAATATCAACAGATTCATCAGTGTTTCCTTTGCTGTATAAATTTTCAGGTGTTTTCAGGACAGCCTAATGTATTGCTTTTCCTGCAGTATAAAGAAGCAATAACTATAGAATTTGGTTGAAAATCAGTTTGGGGATAAGATTAAGTTGTGTCATGTTTCCTTCCCCAAATCCTCGTGGACTATGTCTGGAGGAGAAAAATCAATGACTCTCTGGTAAGAACTGCATAAAATGGCTGCATTTGGCATCTCTGTTTTTTCCATCTGAATAGAAATTGAGACTTTTAAAGTGACGTAATGGTATTTTCTTATAATCCGAATGAATTTAAAAGAGTAATATGAGAGTGTTTTAAAAGTTGCAAGACAAAGCTTGCTGGAAAATCAATAGAACTTGATTTTATCATCAGGCATCCAGCAGGAGAGAAAAAAGGAAGAGCTAAAGACCTGGATTTCATTTAAAACTCATTTTCTTTTTAATAGAATGTGTGAATATTCAATGAATTTAAATAAAATGGCAGAAAGACAGTTTGGTCCAATGCTCCTACTGGATAACTTAGACATTCTTTAGGTGATGTCTGGGGTTTAGAGAGTTTCATATACAAAAGACGTGAACTGTGGCATTACCGAAATGACACGTTTATTACACCAGCTAAAGACATGTTTAACTTGGATAAAAACATCTAGAGATATTCTATTCACTGAAAGGGCAGCATGACAGTGCAGAGAGGGCAAATTTCATTTAGAAGCAGCAGTTTAAGCTGTGCCTCTTAACCTAACTGGAAATGAGGCATTATATGTACGTTCATATCAGTAAGCAGAAAAACATACTGGGGAATAGCTATGCAACCTCAAGCAGTACTTGCAGTGCACTGAGTGTATGGAGTTCTTTGATGCAAAACCAGAGGGCTTGTAACTGAGAATTTTTTCATCGCTTGTTAGATCAAGATGGTGAGAGCTGTGCTAAGATTCTTCTTGGCCATAGTCAGCAACCATTTGGCTGAAGCCAAGCTGACCTCCATCCTGACTGAGCTGGTCTAGTACACTGATCAGCATTTGGCAGAAAGTGCCCATCCTTGGTCTGTGCCAGTATACACAATCAGAAGCATTGTCTGGAGTTGCTCTCTTCTAGATGTAGGTGTAGGCCTGGTCTCCCTTTTGGACTAAATGTATCCCTAGTTCTTCTGACCTAATCTGCAGAGAGGGCACACTATCTTCACCTGAGTGCAGACTGTAGAGCTGAGAGAGATGTGTGCATGCATATGTGCCATCTTGTACTTTCTAAATATCCAAGGAGTTGGTACTCTTTTATAGCTTTGTACCTTTGTCCTGTCCACTTAATTTTCCCTCATCTGAAATGGATCCTGTTACTTGTAACTAAGATCTTTGTGGTGGTGCTAAATACTGTCATAAATCCAGTCAATTCACACACTCTGCGGCTTTTCAAGTGATTTGAGTTGTGCTAAGTCTCTTTCCTCACTCCTTTCTCTTGGCAGATAAGACTGAGAAATTAAGCAAAAAGCTGCTGCAGCTCAGGAGGAAGTGGGCTGACATGGGTCATGTGAAGAGGAGGTGGCAGATTTATGCACTTCCTTGGGCTTTCACTAGCAGTAAATTGCACTCTGATCCTGGGAAAGCCTGGACCATGAGGGACTGAGAGAGCTGGGTTATAAATTTCCCTGTATTTCCCAGTATGTGTTCATGGGAGAAGGCAGGAGGGAGAGTTGACAGTGTTTTATTTTCCCCAGTTTCGTGGGGAGGGGAGCCTGGTGCTACAGCCTCAGAGTAGACAGAAGTCTCCCTGCACCTTGGGCCCAGAGCAGATAGGCAGCAGCCAGGACCACCCCTCTTCCAGCCTCATTTGGAAAGAGCTGAGCTGCAGCTACCTTGTGGACGGAGGAAGCAGGGTTGTGCTGAGTATTGTCTCCCCCCACTGAGCTGAACAGCTGCAGAGCCGATGCATCAGTGCTTCCTGGGGTGAGTTCTCCATCCACCTCTGACCCTGAATTACTCCACCTTCCCCTTGCTCTTCCCTCCTCTTTTTTTCCTCTCCGTCAGGCTGAACAAACTGAGTTTGGTGGCGTTACTGCTTGCTCAAGGTCAGGACAGCCCTGTAGTGCCTGGTGCCAGTGAAGGCAGTGGGAAAATGGGAATAGCTGGGGCTGGTGGGCTAATTTGCCTGTTTCTGCCTCAGTCTACCTCAGTGCTCTTGAACTAGTTTTTTGTTGTTGGATACTCTGGTGTCTGGAGAGTGGGGTAGGAAAGAGTTCTAGAGATTTTAGAGGGATAAAGTTTGGAGAAGGAGGAAGGCTTTTATCTTCTGAATCCTAGAAAGTTTTCTTTACACCTGGATTCTGTGTTGGAACAGGCTGCCCAGAGAGGTTGTGGAGTCTCCTTCTCTGGAGGTATTCAAACCATACCTGGGCACTTCCCTGTGTAACCTACTGTAGGAACCTACTTTAGCAGAAGGACGGGATGATTTCCAGAGATCCCTTCCAACCCCTATGATTCTGTGATTCTGTCACTGCCCTGTGCTCAGGCAGCATCTGTGGTGATTCGTGTGAATGTGATGTCTTTGGAGACACCTTCACCCCCAGCCTTTGGGGTGAAGGAAGAACGGAAGCCTCAACAGCACCTTTTAGCAAACAGAGGTGGTTTGGTGCTTTGAGGTTGTATACTGAGAAAGGCAGTGTTTCTCCCTGACCGTGGCACATTTGGGTGATGCTTAACCCGTGGGCTGCCAGGTGCTTCAAGCCTCTCTCAGGGCTTTGCATGGCTTTTCAGGAATCACTGCTTTTTCTGAGAGTAGTGAGGCCTGATGGAAAGCCCTAACATGGCAACACAAAGGTGACAGGCTCCCAGAACCCAGATGCAGCATCTGAAAACCCTCTGGCAGTTTTCAGTGGGGGCTGAGGAGAGGTGTATGAGAAACCTATGTTGTCCTGTGAATTTAGGAATGTGTCTCGACTTAACTCTGATGACAAACTCTGTGACTTTCCTTTGTGAGAGCATTTTCATTGGAAATCAAAGAGATTTGAGATATATAGCTGGCTAAGCAGTCATACCTCAGAATAGGATTTGGGGATTAGCAGAGTGGATAATAAATTGAATAGTATGAGTTAAAATCAGACTGCACTCGTAAAGAAAGCAGAGATGAAAGGTACACCCCTGGAAAGCAGTAATGCCAGGAATGACGACAGGGTTACACCAGTGAGCAGATGAGATACGGGCTCACAATACAATGCGGCAGCAAAGCAGCGGATGTGGTTTCTAGGTTGTATAAACAGAACTGTTACATCTTGGAGCAAAGAAATATTTTCTGCATGTTTCTTGTCGTAATATCTCCACGTGCCTGAGTGTGCCTAGGCTATCGAGTTCATTTCTGGAGAACTCAGTGCCCCAAAGATGGCAGCAAATTAGAACAAATTCAGTGGAGCAACAAAAATGATTAAGATGCTGGAGGGATTGATCTAAGAGGGGAGATTAAAGTAACTAATTACATTTAGCTTGGCCAAATGACAATTAGAAGGGAGATGTGATGACTGCCTTTAAGTGTGTGCTTAAGAATGTAAACACTGAAGGGAGGGAGAACGCGAAGAATCGCATAGCGCTGCTGGTTCGATGCCCGGGTAGCGCTGTCGGAGGAATAGTGAGGAGTATGAGCAGGACCAAAGGAGAAGGAGCTGTAATGAAATAATGGGAGAGTGACTGTCAGGAGTGCTGAACGGACAGCGCCGTCGCTCCATGGGAAGCATCGGCACTCCCTGAACGAAAGCAGCCGCGAGAGCTTTGCTGGGAGAAACATCCCAAATCTGTCAGGATAGGAGGGAAGGGGTGCGGTCCCACAGCAGTGCTCCTTATTTGATTTGCAGGATGTGGGGAAAAACTGCCTGCTCGTCCTTTTGACTGTGATCACGCAGTGCTGCATCCACACCAGGGTGTGGTTGCTTTAATAAAAGCGTGAGAGTAATAAACTCTTTTTAATAACAGAGAGTAAAGGGGTAGGGTGGGTGCTATCAGACACCTGTAAGAAAGGCAGAGAGAGCCTGGTGCATTCCGGATAGAGGAATGACAGCTGTGGGTGGAAACCTGGCTGTTGGCAGTCTGAAAAGGACTATTATAAAAAGAGGACAGGGGCCAATTATTCTCTTTAGCTACCAAGGACAGATCTGGAAGTAAGCAGGCCCTCAGCTGAATCTGAGAAAATTGAGATCTGTATGATGGAGAAGGCAAAATGTTGTGTGGAAGGGGGCTACAAGGGTGTGTGGGAATTGCTTGACTGTAGATACCAGGGTGACATTAGACACTTGCTTACCAGGGGATGACACTAGCACTGGGAAATCAATCTCATTTTAGCAAGGGGGGGTGGGAATGGAGGGGCAAAACAGCTGCTCTGACACAGAGGCTCATCTAATTTCTGTGATTTCAGAGTATTTAAAAGGCTTTTGGGCTTGTAAACAAGCCAGTGATGTTGTGCTTTTGCTTTGCAGGTTATTTGTTTAGGACTTGTTGGCTAATGCAGGAGCTTAATTGTGTGTATATTGAAACACACACACACACACACATATATATATATATATACGTGTTTCAATTCTTCCTTATGCAATGGAGGGAAATACACACTTCTTATTAAAAAAAGAAAAGAAAAAACCCTAAAAATTAAGGAGCTAGTTCTAGCAAAGCATGGATTAACCGGTGTGTATATATATATATATGTATATATTTGCCCCTTTATTGTAAAACTTTTTTGAGGTATGAATTAGCTTAATTAGTTGTCACTTATTTTTAGTCAATGTGCAGTATTTTATCTCCTCGTTTTGACAAGCCCAGGAAAATATCAAGAATCGAGAGTTTTTCGTGTGGTTTCTCATCAAGTTGTATCCAAGACATCCTGCATGTTTTTTCAGAGATTGTCCATATTCAGACACCAGGAGGATATGGCACACCTGGAAACATTAATTTCGTGAACTGCTTTTAAGAGTGAACAGTAGCGCATCTCTGAGGGGAACGAAGAGGTGAGGATGAGAAGAGCTGTGCGTCTGCACAGCCTCTCAGCTGGTTGTTCCAGTCTCCCTGGGTAAATAGCTCTGTGAGCCTGGTGTAAAGAACATCATGAATTCATTCTTTTGTGATACCTGATTGGAGGGCTGTTTGTAAAATAAATGCCTCAGCTTAGCTCAGTATATGACAATGACTGTGTCCCAGTGACACTGCTGGTTCCTGGGCAATTTTCCTGTGTTCAAAGAGTCAGAGGTTCTCAGTATTAAGGAAACAGATTTTTGTTGTAAACTCAGATCACCTTCTTAAAGCAAAAGCTGAAATGCTGCAAGCAAGTTGGGTCATGCTGTCTTACAGAGAAGACTAAGCTTGAGGTGTGGATAGGAGACAGGTCAGCGTGATCCCATGTTTGACTTCTCCGTGGATCATTCACAGCTCTTATTCAGTTAACAAACAGCTGTGGTCATTAAATGCATTCTTTTTCCTGTCCCAGCAGTTAGTTCCTGAAGCAGTTCAGTGGCCTGGCAGTTTTGTGCAAACCCACAACAGCCTGTCGGGACATCGAGTGGTGTGGCTACAATGCAGACACATGCCCCTTCAGCTGCAGGCAGCAGCCTTCAGTGAGCAGTGCAAGCTGGGGGTGGCTGTGCCTAAAACAATGGCATCAGGGTTTGTCAGTGCCTGCAGGCAAGTCATACAGTGTGTGTGTGTGTGTGTGTTCATCTGTGGGTTGGGGTGATGCGTGTGCACACCACAGCTGTGTTCTGCGCTTGCTCTTTCTTTTGTGTTGGTGATGTCTGTGGGACATTGGAGCCGATGATACCATAAATAAGTACTTTTTACTTGGTCTTGACTTTCAGAACTCTACCCTTGGCATTCTTCACTGATTTGGCACTTAGTAAAAGAAATAAAGGAAGAATAAAAAGCACTTCACAAAGCATATTCTGATGAAATCAGCTCCTTGAGCAGCTGCGACAGGGACAGAGTAGCAACCAGAAATGCAGACAGGGAACTTTGCTAAGAGATTTGTGCCTGTGAGTACTACTCTGTAATGAGTCCTTGGTCCTGCAAGCTCTAAGCCTGGAGAAGTTACTGCCAGTGCTGTTACTTCCAAAATCCACATCCCATGCTCCTCAGATTCAGCAGTCGGTGTTAAATCTGCAGAAGTTCTGCATGATATGGGATTTTGGATACAGTCAAATTCATTGTCCTCTGTGAAACAAGTGTAGGGTGTGTTGGTTTTCCCTGCATTTTTATAATGACTTTTTATGCTTTTAACTATCTATAGGTATATCTATTTATTATGTTTTGAAAGGAAGCTGCTGGGTTTGCACAGTTCATGACTTGTCAGTGCTGATACAATGTCTGCTGTTGTAGGGTATTTACAAAGAACTATACCTGTGTTGCCAGTGTGCTGGGTGATGGTGCGGGATGTGATCTGGATATCTGTATCTGTAATCTACTTTGTAAAACTTAATGTTACACTATATTTAAAAATAGTGAAAACCTCATTCTAGAAATGAGTCTGTATAGGACAGCAGAGCTACTGCCAATGCAGCTGCTGTGGATGCTGTGTGAGCAGGAGCTGCAGTGGATGTGCAAATGCACACATGTATATGCCCCTGCTAGCAGCTGGCTGTCCCCTTTCTGTGCTGTACTATGTGCTAATGAGGTTTCCTGCCCCAGAAGGCTCCCTACCTGCATGCACTCCACCAGCCCTGCCGTGCTAGCATGTGCTGGCATTAGGTGGCACGAATGTAGGACGTTCTGACCTGCTTCCTGCCTGACAGACGGCAGAAGCTGATTGCTGGAGGCAACTGTTAGTTTACTCCAGATTGGCTTCAGGGATTACATGTGGAGAAGTGCAGGCCATTAGAGCTGTGGCATCGGTGTGACCATGCTGCTCTAGGACTTTACAGTGCTAGAGAGTCACAAACTGCATTGTATGAAATCTCTGAGCAGTGTCTTGTCATTGCTGAAGAACACACTCATTACATCCACCTTCCATGTGTCTCTAAGCAGAACTGAAGTACATAAGCTGTACCTTTCCTGTATTCCCTTTCTGCTGCTTTTTAATATCCACTAACATTTTTTTTTTTTCCTGCGCGGTGCTGCAGCTTGGGAAGTCTGATGGCACTACTCAAGGTGAATCACTCACCACATGTTGATGTATTTGCTTTACCTGTTGCTCTGTAGAAGCCTGCAATCCCAATGCTGAGGCTTTAACGGCTCCCTGCCAATCAGATTAAATATTTAGTAGCAGTAGGTTCTGGGCATCACATTCCTGACAGTGTGTTTTCATGCATCATTTGCTGTAAACGTTGGGAGATTTTTAGCTACAGCTTGCAATGCAACTGCCTCTTTCCTCTCTCTCCTGCCTTTATCTCCTGTTTTCACTGTCCCTCTGACTTTTCACCTTTAGTCTTGGCTATGCTTTCTCTGCCCTGCTGTCTTGGCTTTTCCTCTATTTGATCACTGAGGTCATGAGAACAGCAGCTGGAATGGGTGTTGGCATGTGGAGGAGGAATTGAGGCACTAATGGCATTCCCACCTCCTCAGAAAACCTCCTGTGACCAGAGCAGGCTGATGGTCTCTTTCGGGCAGTGGGCACCTTTGAGCAAGGTGAGCACATTGAGGACAAGGAAAATAAAGCCCTCTCTTTCATTCCTCTTTCCGTTATGCAGCTCTTCATCTATCAGCTGTTTTGGTGCTGTTATTGTTGGGCTGTCTCTTTCCTTTCAGTCCATTTCTGGATTAAAATGGATTTTCAGGAGAAGAGGCAATGGACTTGGTCATCCAATGATGATCATCATCCATATGATGCAAGCTGTGGTCTTGCAGAAGAAATCTGTGTTAGCTGTGATGATGCAACTGTCAGGTAGCCCCCAGTAGATCAGGACTATCAAGAACAGAAATCCAATCAAGTTGAGTGGGGGAAGAAAAAAACAAAGATTCCTCTAGTTGAGGTTTCTCTATGTGATTGTATTTTCTATACTGGCACAGTGCTGTCTGCTGGAACACAGAAAACAGTACAGAAGATGCAAGGACCTTCCACCAATTCCTACAGTGTGTCAGACAGTCACAGGTTTAATGTGTACAAAGTACAGTTGTGTGCCAGTCATCTGAATTTTCAGGTGTGGTGCCTAAGGTGGTGGCCCTTTAGTGGAGCTGTTTGAAACCAGGTTGAGCACCAGTGCTTAGCTGTGTTTCTGATCTGATACTGGGATGGAGAGTGTAGCCTCCTGGGCTAGTAATCTCCGTAGGCTTCTGCTTTGTGTATCTTATGCTGCAGAGCCCTTTTGAGAGCTTGCTCTCCTACTTTCACCCCTTGCTTGAAGTGTCCTAGTGCTGTTCATATGGTTTGACTCGTTATCCTACTTTCTTTGCTGGTACATGCATCTTTTTCTCTATTCATATTACAAAATATTCTCCCTGCCTGAATGTGTCTTTGTAGCCCCAGGGTTGCTGGTGCACCCAGCAGCCTGGCAAAGAAAGCCTGTGATTCTCACTGCCTGTATGACTGCTGCTCCACATCCCTGCTTCCTCACCCCGGTACCCAGTGCTGATTGCTCCAGAGGTCCTGCACAGCCAATCCAGGAGACTTATGTTAGTGCCAGTGACAAGTCTTCCATGAGGGTTTCTCTTCCTGTTGTATCAAATTTCCAGCCATCCAGTGAAGCACTATCTTCTTTACATTTCTGCTGGCGTGGGATGGATCCTCTCTTCATACCAGCATTGTTGTTACACCAGCATGTGCTTGAGGATATGGGGGAGTTGGGACTGTGTCCTCATGATTGCTCCACAGGGATGGCTGGTCAGTGGGATGTGTGTGCCTCTGCATGAGATTATTTTTGCTTATGAGAGAAGTGGTGGCCCTTTAGGAAGAAGGAAGAGAAAAGTGGGCCCATCAGGTCAGAGTGGCTACAGAAAGGCACCTTTCTGTTGCTCTGCTGTAATAGCCATTAAACCTTATAGGCTAGAATGGGAGTATGGCAGGCCTGATGATCTGAAGTAGATTCTGGGGCATTTGGGTAACTGCTTCAGCATAAAAAGAGGGAAAGATACCTGTGAATTCTGTGAAGTGCAGTAACTATGGGCAAACCAGCCTGCTTCGTTTCTTGTTTTTTTTCTTTTTTCTTTTTTTTTTTTTCCCTCATTGCTCTGGACCTCTCCAGTCCATTCCTGTGCATCTGGTGGCTTATTTCCCTGCAGATGTTATCTTGGCAGTAACTCAGGCCTGAGCACCTCCCCTGGGGAGCCTGTGTGCTGCCTGAGTGCTTTTCTTTCCTTAATGGCAGGCCACCTGATTTTTTTTATTTTTTTATATGTATATATACTTTTAGCTGATTGCTTTTCATAAATAAATAACATTTTTAGCTGTGGAGGAAGTGTTAAAATAAATGGATCTGGAGGGGACAGTCTCCTAGCCACATGTTAGTCCAGCTTGGGTAAATGGATTGTCTGGAGGGGCTGCACAGCTAGCCCCTCAATTTTGCTACCGGGCCAGGAGATCAGCCATGGTCTGGTACATACTTTGATTCCTTTAGTTAGGAAATGAGTGATACATGCGTATTGATTTCAATCTTGTTAAAGTATGCCCAGCCTCTGGATGGGGTGGTGACAGGACTATGCTAGGTGTGGGAGGAGGTATAATATCCCAGAAGGTTTGTAGACTCAGAAGATAAGTTCAAACCAGAGGAAAGGTACCTGAGAGCATCCCAGGGCAGCACAGACAGGTGATAATGCATACTGACTTGTTTGTTCCAGCTTTTCTCTCTCTGTCTCTCTTTCTTTGTCTCCCAAGACAAAGATGTGGGAAGTGAATGATACCTTTTGTGCTATCCAGTGCCTCAGAAAGGCGTTAAAACCCATGAAAAATGGGTATTGGACACTTCCAGATCATATTGCAGGGCTTCAAATTCCCTTTTGCCACAGAGGTACACAGAAATAGGTATGTGTAAAAGACTCCATGGTTTTTAGTATACTTGAACATCTTTATATTTATAAATCCATACAGCTTCATGGGAAAAATGCCTCCTGGTTTTGAAAAGTGCTCCTGTCAGTATCTTCCTCATGGGATACCAAAGCAGGAACTGTCAGAGAGGCATCACATCCAAGGGCAGATTATATTTTTTCCTCCTTCCACGATTCCTGTGAGAAGTCTGTGTTGAAACAGAGGGGGACTTTGTCTCAGCTTGCTCCAGTGTGTGCATACCTGGTCTGTGTTGCTCTTGATGCAGTTAATGAGAGCTGTGCGGTGACCTTGCAGTTCAGCCCTGTGGTATGGGTGTACTCTGCAGAAGGGCCAAAGTTGCTATAAGAAGGATAAATGGGGAATTCCAGGAAATTCCACTCCTTTGTAGGAGCTGGGTGATATTTGCAAGATTGCAGTCTTTGCCTGCTCAGGATGTCGGTATTGGTACTGTCATATACAAACGAAGGTGGTTAAACCTAGGTAGAATCATAGAATTGCTCAGGTTGGAAAAGACCTTCAGGATCATTGAGTCCAACCACAACCTAATCTAACCATACTACCCTAACTTTAACAACCCACTGCTAAATCATGTCCCTGAGCACTACATCCAACAAATGCTGTGGTTCAAGCCCACAAGGAGAACTGAATGCATGTGTTTGTAACACTGGGACCTACAAACCTCATGCATAGCAGTTTGAAATCAGTGTGCCCCCAGTGATATAGGTATCACCTTGTGTCCTGTCCTCAGCATTTTCCAACATCCCTTATGGGTGTAGATTAGATAACCTCTGAAGGCAATGTCTGTGGAATCTTGCCTCAATTTCCTTATCCCCTTTCCAAATTCTAAACTGGGGTGGCAGACATTTGTGAAGGGACAATATGAAAACAAAACATCCACGGACAAACAAACAAACCAAGGAATGAAATACAAACATGCTAAAGGCTGTACAGCCTTTTGCAGACTGAATGCTGTAACGGTAGCAATTGTATGGCACTGCATTCTCTGGTTTGTACAAAAGCTCTTCACAAGACAGGACTCGGCGGTACTCCAGCACTTCAGAATGGGCAGTGTGAAGACTTCTTTGCCATCTTATCCATTAGACCCATCCCTTCTGGCTGTGTGGTGACTGACCCAATCCAGAAATTACTCTCAGGGGAAGAACAGCAGCTGGGAGCAGGCCCCTGATATGACAGCTAGGTTTGGGTTTCTGTCTTCTGGAAGCTAGGTTTCTTCAAGGGCCACTCTGAATGTGAAAGAAATGTGACTTGAATACAGTTGCCACCAAGTCTATTGGTTTCCTCTCCCAGCTCCCAGGGCTTCATAGGGTTTTTTGTACTTAGAGATTCTGTAAGTGAATGAATACCTAGCTGGGCTGTATGTTCCCGCATTCTGGGAGCTTCAGAAACCAGGTCCCTTGAATCCATGGCAGACCCACAGGCAGTTATCTTGATAAATTTTCTTAATAGATTTTCAGGTGTAGATTAAAATTGCCAGAAGGATTGCACCTGCTGCTCCAAAGTGCCAGACCTCCATCCCAGACCTCAGAGGCTGACTGCCCAGTGTAGCTCTGCCTCACTCTCCAGGGCTCTGCATTGCTCTTGCTCCTCCTTGCCTGGTCAGAAAGCTGCTTTGGTGAATATGTACCAGGAACTGAGATATTTTCATGAGAAACAGGCTTAACAAACTGGCATTTGCTGACAACATGTTGCTTTGTCAGAAACTACTGTTCAGCAGTATTTTGCAGTTTGAGTTAATATGGCGAAGTTGATATTGACAATCAGAGATTTTGCTTGGAAACCATGACTATTTGTGGTATTACAATGATTCCTTTCTCTCTGCTGCTAGCTGAACTAGGATTTATTGTCCTGAAGATCTTGAACAGACAGGTTTTAAAACACTCTCTTGGGATCATGTGGGTAATGTTGGGTGTTATGTCACAAGAAGATGTAACTGCCTTTGGGGAAGTGCAGGGGAAAGCACTAATCTAAACTCCTGGAGCTTCTATCATTTGAGAGCCAGAAATACTTTAAATACAATAAATAATTAAACCTTCTGGCTCTGTGAAATAGAGAAGGTGCATCTCCTTCTTTCTGAAGAAGAAAACAATGGTATTTACATTTTCGAAAAACACATTGATTTTTGATGATGATGTAAAAGACTAGAACGAGGGTTCACTACTTGTGGTTCATTCTCTCCATGCTTTTAAGGTTTAAAAGCAGATACGTAACAGTGTGAATACAAATGAGCTGAGAGATACCATTGATGGATCAAGAAATGTAACAGTGCTTGAAGTGAGTAATAGAATGACTGTGGGAGCCATGGAGGACAAAACATGGAGTAGAGATATGTGATGAATGCAGAAAGCTGAACAGGATGGTAGGTTAGGACATATATTGTAGAGTGAAGTTTATGAAGATATTGGAATTATGGATTTTCTTTTACATTAAGCCCCTTTATGCTGTTTCAAAAGTATGAACTGACGGTAAAGCGTAAGTAACTTGCAGCTATACTCTTTCGATGGGATTAATTTTTCTTTATTGATAATATATGCTTTACTGTGATCATTATTTAGTTTTGGTGGTTGTTCCTTCCTGATCTTTCTACCAGAGATTCTTTTTTTACCTACTGCAAATGTATATTATAGTATATAACTATATATATATATAATATAATATATATATAGTAACTTCTGTGTAGAAAGATGTGGCCTAAGGGAGTGGGGCTGCACCCTGAGGAAGCCAGCAGTGGAGCTGGGCTGGGAGGCAAGTGCTGATATGTGCTTGTATGTATCATGGGGGAATGAACTGCTAGGTGAGCGGCTGGGAAAAGTGGCTTAAGCAGCCAGTATAAACAAATTTGACAGGCTGGAGAAAAGAGAAGGTAGAGAAATCCGATAGGGGAAAAAAATGCATGGAAATAGCATTCAGCTCAGCCAAATAAAATCTGTTTGTTTGTGCTGGATTAGACCTTCCACCTTTATCCCTGCAAAATCAGCAGCCAGTGACTAGCTGTTGTCCAGATGTGGCTTTGCCTGTATATTTCTGTCACTGCAACTCCATAGATATGATGGACTGCTGAAGAGAGGGAGAGGTCATTCGATGCTGGGTTGGGTCTCTCCAGCTGGGAGAGCTTTCTGGATGCTATTGACTGAAGGCCTTGGTGAGACGAATCGGCCCTGACCTGTCATAGGATCACAGGCATTGCATGGTCTGGTGCGCAGCACTAATGTAGTGTGAAAACATATTGTATCCAGCAGCTTGATGGCTGGTGCCTTACTGGTCTTTGAACTGAGAGAGAAACATAAGGAAAGGGGAAAGTATGGGATGGGGAGAGTTAAAGAGGGAAAGAAAGAAACAAGGAAAGGAGAAGAAAAATGAGGCCACAAAAAAATTCCTAATTTGCAATAGTCAATTTCCCTACATCCTGACTTTAGTTTATTGTAAGGATCAAGTTTTTCTAAAGGGATGAGTGATTTTTATGATACTACTGGGTTCAGAGTATACAACTCCAGGCATCTTGAATGACGCTCTTTTCGGATGTCAAATACTGGGTTTGCCTGTTACTTTTCCTAGGTAGATTTTTTTTTTCTTAAAATAGTGATAGTAATAACAGAAAAATCCTTTACTAGAGATCATAGCTAGGAAAAGGAAAGACTTGATTTTCATAGAATCATAGAATGGCTTGGATTGGAAGAGACATTGGAGATCATCCAGTTCTACCCCCCTGCCATGGATAGGACGGCCACCCACCAGCTCAGGCTAGCCAGGGCCCCATCCAACCTGGCCTTAAATACCTGCAGCAATGAAGCACCCATAGCTTCTCTGGGCAGCCTGTTCCAGTGCCTCACTGCCATCTGAGTAATAAATTTATTTCTAATATCTAAATTAATCTCCCCTCATTTAGTTTTAAGTCATTCTCTGTTGCCCTATCACTATCTACCCATGTAAAAAGTCATTCTGCCTCCTGTTAATAAGCTCCGTTTGAGTACTGGAAGGCTGCAGTGATGTCTCACTGGAGCCTTTTCCAAGCTAAACAAGCTCGACTCTCTCAGCATTTCTTCATAAGAAGGGTGTTTCAGTACTGTGGCTGGGCTCTCCAGACCCACATCAGCACCTCCACATCTGTCTTGTGCCAGGGGCCCAGACCTGGATGCAGTACTTCAGATGGAACCTCACAAGGGCAGAGTAGAGGGGGAAAATCACCTCCCTTGCCCTGCTGGTGACCTCTCTTTTTGTGCAGCCCAGAATGCCCAGGTTGGCCTTCTAGGCTGCAAGAGCACACTGCTGGCTCACATCCAGCTTGTCATCCACCAGAACCTCCATGTCCTTCTCAGCTGCCCTCAATTAGTTCTTTTCCCTGTTTGGACACAATAGCTGGGATTGCTGCAACCAAGTGCAACACCTTGCAATTGGCTTTGTTGAATCTCCTTAGATTCCAGTGGGCTCACTTTTCAAATTTGTATGTATCAATTGCACCACTCATTTGTAAACTCGTTGGAGATGCACTCAATCCCACTATCCAGGTCACTTACAAAGATGTTGATGAGCACCAGTCCCAAAACAGATCCCTGTGGAATACCTCTCATTGCTGGCCTCCACCTGGACACCGAGCCTGCTTTGCCACAGGACAGATGATTAAGAGGATTATGAGAAGCTAAACTTGAGAACAGGGTTGACTGGGTGTAGTCATCCATCCTGACTGCTTGACTGGAGATAGCTCTTGACTCCTTTTGACTCAGGTTGCTGGGGTCTGTTTTATTACTTCCGCTAAAACCTTCATCCTTCTTACCTTTTTATTAATTCCCTGACTCTTTTAATGACCCTTCTTATTAGGTCACATGGTGACAAACCTCACCTCCCAAAATGCTGCATATCAGTGGAAATCAAGAGGCCATGAAGCTCCTGAGGGATACTGACAGTTCGCAGGATATGCCCATGAATATCTGCAGTGCTATGCCATTTACCTGGGCTACTTATCAGCTTCTTTGCCCCATTCAAATCTTGTTGTTTGGATACTGAGCCTTTTTATCTGCTGTTGTGTTCTTGTTTGTAACAACTTTATGAGAGCCTGATAGGTCTCGTGAGCTCTGGCACTCTGCTTATGGCTGTTTAAGATTGCTATACCGATGCAACAAGCAGCAGAGGCAGTATGGTTTCCTAGCTTGCTTTTGCTGTATGGTCTTTAAGACTGAAACATGCACCCATGAAGATCTTTCTGAGGGGATGGGCTTGTTTGTTTTAAAGATTTACTCAGTGTTGTACATTATATCTGAGGAGACTGGCAACAAATTGAAGGAATATATCTAAAGTGCTGATGTAGTTAAAGGCTGTCACTGCCTGGTTCAAAAGCATTTCTTGGATTCTCAGTGTTGTAGAAGGAATCATTTAAGTTACCTAAAAAAAAAAAAAAAAAAAAAGTTATATTCTTCCTACATATGGTGTACTAGAAGGAGTCTTTCTTATTTGACTTTTACAGTGTTTACATGAGGCATCCAGAGAACTCAGTCTCACACCAAGAGAAGGTCTTGAGTAGCCCATGGGATTTCTGTACTTGGCATGGTATTTGGCAGCTGCCTGCCTGGTTTCTCCTTCCTCTTTAATGAAATTATGCAAGGATTGAATAGGTGCTGAGTGCAGTATGTGAAAGTATATAGAATGGGAAAGTCCTTCCACCCTTGGAAGTAAAAAAAAATCTCTTTTTCATGATTATTTAAAAACTTATTGAAATTCAATGTCATAATCTGCCAATGCACGTAAAACGCAGAGTTGATCAAGGCTGAGTAGAAAGCTTCAAATTAATACAGCAAATAATCAGAAACGTGGAGGATGTGCTTCTCCAAACCATCTAACCAAAGTTAAAGGTGTTTTTCATAGATGCTAATGGATTGGAGATATTTAAATCCCCAGGTTTCAGAAATCTCAGTCTTTAATGTAATCAGGTTATTAATGAGCTGCTGAATTTTGCTTGGAAGTGAAAAGTGGAAGATGAAAATTAAAGAAGGAAGGAATGGATTGTAGCATGGATTGCCAAGTTGTTCAAGTTCGATTTATCTGGCAAAAGTGGTATTGTTTTTGATGTAGCATTCTGCTGTCTTTTTTAACCTGGCTTCCCTTATTCCTGTGCTCTAGGAAGTAAAGCTACTTTCAACTATGCTAAAGTCCTTTTGGAGGGGCAGTTTGCACGGAGATGCTTTCTTTGCTTTGGGTGATTTGCTCTGAGCCTGAAGCAAAGTAGGAATGTTCAAAAGTGGGACACTGTGCATGGTGAAAAGACCTTGAAAGCTTTGAAAACCTTGTTTGAAATGGACTGTGTGCAATGTGACAGCTGCTGTAGCTGACCCCTCTAGATGGTGGGATCTCATACCTTTAAACTTGTCCAAACATGGTGCTAGGAGTGAAATATTGCCCTGGGAACAGTGGCTTGGGCCTGGCTCTGTAGCCAGGCTTGCAGAGAGCAATGACTGTGCCAAGCGTCCATGCCCTGGCATTTATAAGTTGGCACTGGACGATGCCAGACTGACCTGCTGTCTCGCTTAATGGCTTTTGTATGTCACACTGATTCCCACCGCTCTGCATGTGTATGCCAGCCTGGGAAAGCAGGTCAGGCTCACTCCTGCTCTTCCTGCCCTGATGCTGTCTTCCTCCTCCTTTGCTCACCCTACTGAGGGCCCATAGGGACTCAGTTTGGGAGTAGGGATGAACAGAGTTGAAATTCTGCTGCTGCAGAGATAAGTCCCCAGGGGTGATCAGATAACCATCTTACAAGCATTTTCAGGGTGGAAATGGTGAGTCAAGAGGGAGAAATTGTTTAGGCTGAATGAAGGAGATATTATTGAAGTAACAGGATAGCGGAGCAAAGAGAAAATTTAGGCTGAGTTTAGAGAAACGTTTCTAAATGTGAGCCTTGGAGGCATCTCCTAGCAGTGGTAATCCTATTGTTTGAGTTGTTTCAGAGCAGGTAGTGTGATAAAGCAGATGCTGCAGAGATCCTGAAATGACTGGGAGAAGGACAAGACTGTTAAGCAGAGAATTTTTGTGTGTAATTTCTATGAATCACTTGGTACTGGACTCAACAGAAGCTTGCAGGCAGTGGCTGTAACAGCTATCCCCGTGATATGTAAAATATGTGGGTGGAAGTAAGTGGGAAGGACAGTGGGAACTTACCTTTGGGTAGGCTTACAGTAATGAGACACAGTTTTTCATCTATTGGGAATGATTTGGATCTAATTGATGATCAAAGTGTTCTTTGTACCTCCTTAAGTGTGGAGAGAGAACTGCTATTCTTTGTGTGGGACAGAAAAAAAAAAAAAAAAAAGGGGGGAAGTGCTATTTTAGACCTAATCTTTGTACAGACCTATTGAGCAGATAGACACAATCTAGCCTTTAGAGATGGGGAGGAGTAAGTATTTAATACGTCAGATAAATCTGATACTGCACAGGCTAGTGAGGAGGCTTTGCCAATATATTAATAAAGAAAAAACAGGTGAAATGATAACAAATTGTGAGTAGAACTGAAAGAACTGAATGCACGCATCTGATTCCTCGCATGGAAGAAAAAGTAACAGTGGAGTAATGAGAGTACTCCAAGGGCTTTGGAGGCTCTGGTTGGGGATGTAAGAGGCATTCTCCAAACCAAACAAGAATAATTTAATTTGTGAGAGAAAAGAAGATGCTTTTATTAATTTATTTATAAAAAGGTAGATGGAAATGCATCTGTGGGCCAGCACAGAAATAGATAATAATACTTGTTGGAGGGGGATGATTTGTGAAAAGCAGCAAGGAGGCCTGCCCAAATGGCCTTGGAGAAATGTTTCTACCATTTTTAAAGGAAAGGTTACGTAACAAAAGGAGAATAGCTAATTTTTGAACACCACTTATAAAATAAATTAAATTGCATTAGTTGTCTTTGAAGACTACTGAAATGGACTGTAGGGAACTCAGTCAGAGTTCACTACAATGAACCATTTTGGTCCAGGTGTCGGTCGCCATCACTTTCATAACTAGGCATGGAACTTCTGGTGTCTGTAGACTCTGCCATCTTCCTGCTCTGAATGTATGAATATTTTCCTGCAGTGTCATTCATACTGTTTATCAGTACCTGAGGTGTGCAGGTGCTTCCAGGACACATCTATTGTGCCCTAGATCCATCCTCATCTCGGTCTCTGTTTACAAAGTCCCAGGAACAACAGGGCCCTGAGCCAGGAGAAGATTTATGAGCACTTATGTCATCTACCTGGTAAGCAGTAGTGTGAAGAATGCACAAGAGCTGTTAGTGTACAAATCAGCTATGCTGAAGATTTGGTAGGAGAATGTTTAAAGCAGTGTTAGGTGTTGAGGGGTGCTTCTTAAGAGGGAGACAATATGCAGCATGTCAGGAGTAGGGAGGTGTTGTTAAGAGAATGGAAAGCAGTTGAAATTGGGTTACCAAAAATCAGGGAGTTGGAGAAACTGAAATTTTTAGAGACTTAACCCCCAGCTTTTAGGAGTAGCAGCTTTTTTTGGGGTTTGAATCAATCCTGCCTCTTTCTTTGCACGGGTCTTCCTGTCTCCTGCAGTTTACATGTATGGCAGGTAGTAGAAAAAGACTTAAATATCCACCAGTCTTCTCCTTGTCTAGTGCAACAAATTCCCTACAGCACTGCTAGTGCACTGTGCTGTTCCCTGGTGGCATATTGGATACCAGGCACAAAACATCTGCCAGCTTTTTGGAATATCTCAGAGCAGAGGTGGATTTCTTCCTACCTTTAACTAAGGCTGTAAACATGACGGTTGGTTTTTCATTTTTTTGTCCAGTATTGTTGAAACTGACTGATAAATAGAGCCAGACATCAATGAATATGCTGTCAAAGAGGAGCGTATTCCAAAGAATACAGTAACACTTCTGGTTAAAGCAGGCAGGACATCTGCAGGTGGTAGCTGATCTACATACAAGTGATAGTAAGTACTGGAGCTGGGCTGGACTGAAGATCAGTGAGGAGGGAAGGGCTGGAAATGAGCAGCGCAGCTGGTACAGGTGCAAAATTAGCTGTTGAATTCGAATTCTGTCTTGAAATCCTCTAACTGATGCTGGGACCTTATGTGAGCTCCCATGGGACAGAGTCCAGAAAGCACTGGGATGTGAAGCTCCGCGTATCTCTCTAGGGAAGGCTGGAAATTGTAGGTGATGCTCTTCTTCCTCCAGTGTAGATCTTATGTTGCTACACTCTCCTAATGGCGTTCAGCCTCCTGTCTCAGGTATCATCTTCATCCTAATTAGGGAAGTTGCCTTCAAGGCAGCTTTATGTCCTAGAATGAAGCATTACAAGACTTCCTTTTCTTTTGCTGTGGGTGGGGTTTTAGGGTCCTGCAAATACCTTCCCAAGGGCCTGTTGCACATGGCTGCCCAGTTAGCTTGGCTGCAGCAGATGGAGGTACTGGCATCAGCAAACAACTGAGCTGATCCCATCTTCTGCCTCCGTTCTTTATCCCACCTAAAGATTGCCTCACTTTGCTCTATATGGTATAGCACTGTTTACAGATAGCCCGGTTGAATGCACAGTGACCTATTTGTGTACTTTCCCAGAAATATCTCTAAACGCTGAGTTGTATTTTTGGCTGTGCAGTTAATAATTTTCTATTAATACTTATCTTAGATATGATCCACATAAAATGCATTGTCAAATAAGGTTCTCATGATATTTTTAATCAGTCTAACCTTTGGTCCTGGCCAAATTCCAACTGAATAATTACTGTCTGACTACCAACATTCCTCTTGCATTTTCAATTGGAGAAGTTAGGTCTCCCTCCCTGTTTTAACCGTGATTGTGTCATATTGTTCTGCAGCATTAAGTAGATGCTGCATTCCTCTACAAAGGTGGATATATTTTATTGGCAAATAAAATAAGATTATAGGGATATAATCATTTTACAGGCATGTTTATACCTAAATATAGATATGTCGGTGAAAGCACTTTGTCTAATATTCCTGTGATGCATTCTGTAGGAGGGAGAAAGGGAGAATATAGTAGTGTAGAATTATGTCTAAAATAAATAAATAAATAAAGAGATGTTACTGGCTAGAACAGAGTTTGAATTTTACTGAATTTTTGGAGAGGCAGAAACACAGAAAAGCCTTCCTGACACTGTGTTACTCCACATCACTGACAAGGAAAAAACCTACTAATGAAAAATACTTTGTAATGGAACACCTTGATGCGTTTTAAAAGTCACTCTTGGCTGATGAAATTAGATCTGAAGGTTATTAAAGTTACTTGGAATAACTGGAGACGAATTCCCTGTTTTAAAACTGCAGCTTTGTCATGATTTTATTAATTTCTCCATGTGAATTTGCAAATAACTCACTGGAGAAAAAGAAAACAACACTGCTTACAAGGATGTCCCCATACTATCTCTGGTGTTTCCTCAATTGTGTGTCTCAAATTTTTCCATTTAAACACTGCAGAAGTTAACAGATAAAACTTGCTTCGGTATACAAAAACACCTTTTCACTGTAGTTCTGAGGTCACTTTAAACTTGTTATAATACCTGTGCAGACGCAGCTGTACCCTTTACTAGCATTCATTCAGAAACGGTTCATAGTGGGAAAGACTAGAGGAAAAAAGAGAGAGAAAAAGAGAAATAGAGTTGGTGCTCCAACAGCTTGTACTTGCACAACACAGCTCTGCTGTGAACCTTGTACCTTGTGGCAGTGTACTGGGTCCCAGTGGTAGAGGCCAGCCCTCAGCTAAGGTTTGGGTATGATTTGTTGATGTATCCTTCCTTATCACATCCATCGGTCCCATCCTACGCGTGCACCCAGCCTGGAATGGGTACCTGCTATTGCCTCAGATGAATCGTCCATGTGACAGGAAGCAAGGTCTGTGTTCCTGAAACACGCTGTGAGCATGACAGACAAGTTCTATGTGAGCAAGAGATGGAGGGAGACTTGTCTTGGCTGGTTGGAAAGGCACAGATTACTTAAGCATTGCTTTACCTGAGCCAGGGTAGGACTCATGGCTGAAGATTCAAAGTGGAGGGAGATGCCAGTTGGCTGGCAGTGGCACTGTGGCCTCTTCACATTAGTCTTTTCCTAGCCTTGGCAACTTTCTGTGTCTCCAGACAAAGACCAAGATTCCAGCACTTTGCAGGGAACCCCATCATCTTGTATTGAAGAGAAAATCTGTCTTGGGGTACATCCCATGAGCCAGACGTTCTGTAGGTTGGCATCCAAGTGCTTTTTGTGATCTGGGCCTTCTTCTGCTGGCTCTTGAAAGTAGGCACTAGAGATTAATTGGTTTTGAAACAGGTGAAGAGAAGGGAACAGGTTTCTTGGCCAGCATTTTTCCCTGTGGTAAAGGTCTATGTTTGGGTGTGAAAGCAGGCAGCTGTCATGTTTACCTGTGTAGCTCCTGCATTGCTGCCCTCTGAGTTCTGTGTTGGAAGGCCCTGTAAAGTATTCCTGGTGGGAGCGGGGCTGGGAAAAACCTACAGTCTGCTCCCTGTGTATCACAGATAGCCATTACCTAACCAAGCGTAATATATTGTGCAAGACTATGTAGAGATCGCAGGAGACATATTTTAAAGAGAGCAAATATAGCATTAAAGTGAGTGAGCAAGAGAGTGAGAGACAGAGAGCGTACAGAGTGCATTAAAGTTAATAAAGCATTGCAGGAGTGGGGACTGCATTTCTCTGTGAAGGAATCTAATTTAGTGACTCGTAATTGGAGGATAACAGTCCTGCTGGAATGAAGTTAGCTGTTCATTTTGCCAAACTCTCAAAGTCCCTTGGTTCTTGTGAGCATCTTTCAGAAAGTAGATCTGTCAGAGAGTTTAGAATCGATTGGTGCTTTGTACCCACGGTCCCTTTCAGTCTCCTAAGTGGATTTGGTTCCTCTGGTGCATATTTAGTATCTGTTTTATTCTCTAGTTATTTATCCAGTAATAACAATGCAGGATACATTCTCATGGCTGTGCTAAACAGAGATAAAGCAGGTACTGAGTATACATGTTCTCCTGGGCTTGTCATGATGGAGTCACATAAACCCTTTCCTGGGGGCTGACTGGCATCACGCAGGCTGTTGGGTGGACTGCCAACCTCCCCAAAGTCTTGCTGGTCTGGTCTCTGCTTCTGTAGCCATCTGTCCATTCAGTACAAAGATGTGCGTCTGTGAAGGGCATGAAAGAGTCCAGTTTCTGGATTCCCCAAGGGTTAGAGGATCAATGGTGTAGTATTGGTGTACTTATTCTAAGTAAGCCTGGCTGATGAAAAACAGGCTTCTGAGTGTGAATAATTACGGGAAAGTCTTCTCTAGTTTGAAATGCTTGACATCTGCTTGGGACAGCACAGTGGCCCTGGACTAACAGACTGAGTAGTGCTGCTTCCCCAAAGGGGTGAGGGGTGGCCAAGGAAGTTGCTGCTCTGTTTTTGTCACCAGATCAGTAGGATTTTGGTAATACTTACTCCTTGTAAGTGCTGTGAGGATTAATTTGTTAGTGTTTGTAAAGTGCCTTGGAAATGAAAAGAGCTGTGGAAATGTGAGGTACTATTAAAACAAGAGTGAATAAAGAGCTATGAAAGATCTTGCTCAGACAGGAGCTGGAGAGATAACTTCATTGGGCTTTTCCATTTCTACTATTATGATTATAAAATGAAGTGGATATTGTCAAGGAAAAGATCACTGTAACTTCCCTGGTAGTAGAGGATAAGGGATAAGCTCTGTGAATCTTTCTGCTTCTTGGCAAAAAGTGTTGATGTGGGGTTCTTGAAGTGAATGTCCTCCCCTCACTACAATGATTCATTTTTAGCCATTTGGAAATTTTGTGTTCCTGTCTTTTTAGAAACAAATGGACCTTGTGTAGGTGAAAAACATACAACTGACTGACTACTAAAGATATGAGTGCTGTGTGTCACTTTGGTAGGAAGGCTGTATGCAGTTCACATGCAGAATAACACTTGCCCACAACCCTCCAATGGTCTTGCCCATTTGTCTTCACTCTAGAGATGCTATGGTGAGGCAGTAAAAGGGAGTCCTATCTGTCTGGTCCTTTCAGCCTCTCTGCCTGTATATTCAGCAGAAGGCCAAACTGATCACAAGCATTAATAATTCCTTTGTGTTGAGGGCAAGCACTTAGACATGGGCTTGACATAAGCAATTAGTTTCACAAAGACAGCTGAACAGCTGTCAGAGGACAATTCTCAATCAGTTTTGACTTGGGTCTCAGCATGACATGGGACCTGAGATAGATGACATGATCCTGTCTTCTGCTGACAGCTATTCTCTGAAGTGACTCCAAACTCTAAAGTAGAGACCAGAACTTAGTAATAGCTCTGCTGAAGTCAGAAGAGCTATGAATGCAGCAGTAGTACTGTGCGTTGAGCAAGAAGGAATGGTGGGAGGACAGCTAGTGGCTGAGGAAGATCGATGGATCTGCCTTGCAGGCTGAGTGCATGATTGACTTGTCAATTTATCAAGTTCCCTTTCTCTCACTTTCCCCCTTTCCTTTTGTTTCTTTCTTTCTTAGGGAGTGTAAGAGCTGAAGATGAGGCCCAGAGTGGAGTGCTACTCTCCGAGGTTTTGGCTGGTGCTGGCAGTTCTCGCAACAACAGGGAGCGGGACCCATGCGCAAAAAAGCCACCCAAGCATTGGCATTGCGGTCATCCTGGTGGGGACCTCAGACGAAGTGGCCATCAAAGATGCCCACGAGAAAGATGACTTCCACCACCTCTCAGTGGTGCCCCGGGTGGAGCTGGTGGCCATGAATGAAACAGATCCCAAGAGCATCATCACCCGCATCTGTGACCTCATGTCAGACCGGAAGATACAAGGGGTGGTATTTGCTGATGACACAGACCAGGAAGCCATTGCCCAGATCCTGGACTTCATCTCTGCCCAGACCCTCACTCCCATCTTGGGCATCCATGGAGGCTCCTCTATGATCATGGCAGATAAGGTAAATCTGAACTTGCTTCAGTTGTAGATTTGCAGATTTAAACTTAAAACAGAGAGAACTATCTTGTTCTGTGATTCTCAGGTGGAGTCTCCTGGGGCCAAAGGGCTGGGGGATTAGAGAGACTCAGATTCAAAGAGAGATTAAAAGAGCTAACTGTGTAGCACTGCTGAGGAGAGCCTATTAATCATGTGGAATTATCTGCAACAGAGAAAAACCAAAGAGGGAAAGGAGCAGATAGAAAAGAGCTGCAAAAGAATAAGCTCTTTTCTTCTTCCTTATGAAGTGTAAAGACTTTGACAATTGTGATTTTTTTTTTAAGGTTTTATTTTTACCAGTGTTTTACCTTAGAAATGCCAAGAATGCTAGCTTGTGTTTTCCCTGAAAGAAGTTGTAGGACATTGTGGCATTTTCAGGGACATTTAGTACAGCTCTTACATCTTAATTGAAAAATAATTGAATCTTTAATAAAGCTATTGTCTCTCAGAAGTATTAATCAGCTCCTGAAGTTAAATAGGTGTTAGCTAAAGCAAATAACCAGTCTGAACTGGTCCAGCTAAGCCCTCTTGTTTCCACTGTGCTTCTTTATTCCATCACGCCACTGACATTTCATTTTTCCCTGTCCCTAGCCAGTCTTCTTGGCAATTAACACACAAACAGGCCTTACCACCACTGCTTTTAAACACTGTAATATGCAGAGAGTACCAGCTTTGGCCAGCTTTTATCTGCCAGCTTAGAGGTATATCCTTGGGTTGCAGTTGGACCCAACAGAAATCCCCCTCATGGGAGGAGCAAGGGACCCAGCATTTCATGCCTGATTGTGCATTTGGCCAGCCATTGTGCCTGACAGCAGCCCCCAAGCTGCTGTGGGCTGCCGGGAACATCCAAGAGAAGTGGGCTGCCTTATTCCCTGCAGACTTGGTGTGAGAAAGAGATGAGGGAAGCGCCTTTATTGAGAAGAACCTCTTGACCGTGCTTTGTGCATCATACAGAAAGAGATGGGCACAAGCAGACAGTCTTTTCCTTTTGGAGTCACTCTTCAACAAATCTGAGACATTTAACTAGGCAGAATCAGGTCTAATTGAATAAAAGGGGAGAATTAAGCTGACCAGTGGCAGTGTTTCCTCAGAAAGAGATTTAGTGGATTGAGAAATCCAGGCATTTTCTGTTTAATTTAATTTGTAAGCAAATAACCCAGGGCAGGTTATTTTAGGTGAGTAGATGGGAATAAATTAATTACTTTTTTTTTTTCTCCTTCTTTGACCAAGTGTTCACTTGCCAAATGATATACATTTAATATGCAGTGTTATTTTCTCAGATCAGTCTTTGAACTAAAGTAGTCATTTAATAAAATAATTACAGTTTATTTTTATTCTCTCCACTTGTTACAGAAGTCATTATGTCCCATTCTACTCAGAATGAGACTTATCTTTCTTGAGAAGAACTCATAGAATCATAGAATACCCCGAGTTAGAAGGCACCATAAGGATTATTGAGCCCAACCCCTAGCTCCACACTGGTCTACTCAAAAATCACACCTTATGTCTTAGAGCTTTGTTCAGATGCTCCTTGAACTTCGCTATGATCACTTTCCTGGGCAGCTGGGTAACAGTGATATATGAGGCTCTCCTGTCTCCTGCATTGCACAATTGTTAATATCTGTGCAAACCAGGTCTGGTGCAACAGTTAAATGATGTATTTCACTCTTATGGTGCCATTTTATACCTTCTTGAACAAGCATCAGTAGTTTTTATGCCAGACCTCATAAGTGCTGGGAAAAGGTCCTTGCAATTTTGGGCTTGGCAGACCAAATTTTGATTTCCAATTCCTGTAGTGTGAATAGAGCACAGCAGCACAGCCCCACCACTTGTGGTAGGATAAGATCAGATTTACTCCACCAAAATTCACATGGAGGTTTGGCCTATTGAACTCTGCAAAGATTTATCTTTTTACCTCTCTCATCTCTCCTTGGGAAGGTGGCATCTCCTGCAGCTTCCCTGTGTACCCCACCAGCTCAGTTCTTAAGAACTTCTTGGCAAGCAGGCAGCCTGCAGAGAGCATGAAGGTGGAAGCATTATGAATGGAGATCTTTGTTTTATCAAGCTTCTTTTTTGTAGTTTGGCAAGCAGGAGAAGCAGGTTACATACAAAGATTTGTGGTTTCAGGAAAGGCCAAGATTTCTTTAAACATGAATTGAAAATGCTGACCTTTAGAGCTTCTGTTTCACAGGTGCATAATGTTTAACGGGTCGTATTTGTTTGACGAATTGAATTAAAATATGGTGGAGTGTAAATACACTGGTATTCTACTAAAAATGCTGAAGTCAGACTGGTAAGTCCTTAATCTGTTTTCCACAGAGGGCCTTGAGAGTGGTTTTGTTTTTACTTATCCTTAGTCACGTAGGTTGCAAATGAATTGTGTGGCTGGAGTTTGCTCCTGCAAGCACGTATTGCTTCTGTCGTCATCCCCCCAATGCCTGCAGCAGTCAGCTGTGATCGAACCTGCTCAGCATTTCATGGGTTCAGATCTGCGCTTACAGTTTTGTTGCATTCCCTGTGCATTTACAATCAATAACACCAGTGCAAATCTAAAGAACAGTGAAAACTACTGACACCTTAGTGTGATAGATAAGCCTCTCTTCTCTGCAAGTTGAAGCAAAAAACTCCATTGAACCACCTTCCCTGGAGGAATATGAGAAATCATTACAGCTTCAGTGAGAGTTTGATAACTGAGTCTGGGAGGAAATTTGGGTCCATGTGTGAAAAGAGCTTTGTAATGTACGGTGAAGGTGGTGAATTGAGACGCAAAAGGGTAGGTTAAAAAACAAAAACAAAAAACAAACAACAACAACAACAACAAAAAACAGAGAGAGAAAGGAAAAAGACAGTTTTCATCCTGAATTTACTTTCCTCCCTTCTGTACACATAGATTGAAATACTGTATAGATTGCCCTCATCTCAGTCAGTGTGCATCTGAATGTTTGCTACTTGCTAGCTGGAGGTCTAAACGGTGCTACAGTGGAGAGGGTGGTGCCATCCCATGCACCTCAAGGTACCATGAATTGTTTGTGGGACAGTTCTGTATCAACCCCAATCACTAAAGAAGGCTGTACCCCCATTTCCTTCTTATGCCTCAAGCTAAATTCCATGAATCCTGCCCTAGGTGTAATATCACAGGTGTAGGTATGCTAAGGGAAAAAATGAACATCTGGAAGCCCTGATTGTTCTCTTCAAATTTGTGATCTTTAATATTACATTCGATAGATTTTGTAGAGAATGTAGGGTTTTCCCTGTTTTGCCTTTTTCCTCTGAACAATAAGTATATAGTTATTTGCTTATGGTATTACTTTTTCTCTCCTTGGAGCTCCCACCTGTTTAGCTGTTACAAAGTGTTGCATTTAATCTCTGCCTAATTTGGCATCAGAAGAAAATGACCAGATGATGTTTGCACACTGAGATCTGGGGTTAGTTCCAGGAAATTGGTACAGTACAGACGTGTTGTGCTGCACTTCAGCACTGGAGAGACCACTTTGCTGAGAAAGTCTTGTTACCACCTTTAGACTGATGAGATCGTCAGCAGTGACATCAAGCAGTGGGAGCTGTAGCTGTCATTTTGTTGACCCCATAGCCCCTGAGTTAGCTCCTCTCAGAGGAGCAAATCCTGCAGCTGTGGGGCAGGCTGGAAGAGTGGTTGCACTGTTTCAGCTCTATAAACAAATACCTGCTCCTTGTTTTGGTACTGACACCTTGGAAAAGGATTAGGATCATAGCATCGTCTCACTGGGATCCCTTATGAGAAAGGGAATAACATGGATCACTGCTGATCAGTGTTGAATCTGGAATAGATGAAATGGAGAGGAGAGAAATTTTCATGTTCACAAGTGCTAGGTTCTAGGATTCCAAGCACTTCGTCTGTTGAAGCTCTGGTCTCTTCACTTTGCCTGAAGTTGCTTCAGTGACCTTTCTTTTTCTAGTTTTGTTCTGCCTGATCTTAAGCATTGTCCTGAGAACTGCAAAGCACTCGTGACCAGTGAGCACATCTGCTTCCATTCCAGTGTTTAAAATAATTTCTCCGTTCTCCCAAGTTGTTTTGAAAGCAGAAATTCTATCCTATCACAGCATGGAAATACCTGGTTGATGAGGATGCTCTGTGTTAGGAGACCGATGGTAGGAGGAAACCTTCAAGGCTGCAAATGCAACTTCAGTTCAGATAAGCACACAAACCAGTATCTTGCGCTTGCAGACCTGAGACTGAAAACCTGGAATGGGCTTTTTTCATTATGTTTTTAATATTACCTACTATCACTTCTGCCCAGAACTGGGAGGTAAAGAAATAGATGCAGAGAAAGTAGCAATAACAACAATGTACATTTGACTGACTGGTCTGTTTTATAACAGACTTTGACTTTTTCTGTAATTCAAAAAAAACAACTTGGTGATAATGGAAGTAGAAGAGGTAAGAGCAGGAAGTGCCTTGGGTGCAGCTTTATAATAATATAATGACGCATAGGCAGCACCTAGAAAAAATCTTGGAAGGGGAGAGTGATTATGTTCTCCCAGCTGAAAATTCTCCTTTATCATTGCATCCCTTGCTGTTCACACTCCAGAGCTTGTTCACACAGAGTAGCCATACTGGTGAAAATATAATTTTTCTCTATCATTTTATATTAAATAGGGCTGTGCCCATAGTAAAATCTGCATAGAAGCTGCATGAAATTAATAAAAAAAATCTATAATCTGTATTCATTTCCTTTTATCTGATGGCATAAAGCTGAATTTTCTACTGCTCCCCTCAATGCCTTGCATCCTTCATCACTCTCCCCTTCACCCTTTTCACACCAAAGTACAATGTCTCTTGGAATCACAGAATCATTATGGTTGGAAATGATCCTAAAGATCAGTCCCACATTCAGCCCATCCCTACCATGCCCACTGACAGTGTTTCTCAGTGCCACATCCACATGGTTCTTGAATTCCTCCAAGGATGGTGACTGAACCACCTGTTCCAGTGCAGCACCACTCTTTCTGAGAAGAAATTTTTCTTAATATCCAATGGAGAGCCACCCTTCTACCTTGTCAGTCCCACATCATAAATCCCTGTCCCTTGTTTTACTGTTTTCTGACAAAGTTACCAAGACTCATAATCTTTCTCCTTCAGTGTTGAAGTTTGATGTGATAGCTCTTTTCCCTGGCCATACATACTGCAGTGGAGAGCATACCTAGACTTGAAGAGTAAGCGTAAAGCAGCAGAGGTGTGAAAGTAGTAAAATGACTCTGCAGGTTCAGGGAAGTCAAAACTAGTTGGATAAGCTAAGCACCTAGATATATGCTGAAAACCAGGACAAAGTCAAAGACACTGGGACAGTGCTGCTAAAAACAGAATATCTGTAATTAAAAGGAAAGCACTTTCACTCTCAGGTTTCCAAAGGTTAAGTAATAGAGATGTATGGGGAATGCAAACCTCATTTTTTGGACATAAATTTGATTCACTACTGTTAGACTTGACATCGAAAATTTTTAGAGTTCTTGTGTGAAAGAAATGCAGTAAAATAATAAAGTTCCCTTAGAGTGGTTTCTATGAAAAAGAGAAGATTATGATTTTAAGGGAAAAGAGGCATTTTGATCTGCAAATGTTCAAAGAGTGTGGTTCAGTGTTGTTAGATTTCTCTTCCTTTTTCCATCCAAAGCAAAACGATAAGCAGTTCATGTAAATTCACAGTGCGTTTTCATTTCTTTTAAACTGCACTTAATGATAGTAATAGTTTAAATGTTTCTTAGACTAATCTCTTGATTAGAAAAGATGAGATTGATCTTATAAATTAATTCAGCAGTTCTCCTTCAAGGTTTTAAAATTTTTATTCAGGACTCTTCTTTTACTTTCAGTACTTTGTTTCCTCTTGCTGCCAAAAGAAAGCTCTGGGTAACTCACAAATAATGAACTAAATTTAATGTGTCCTCAAACTACGTCTGCTGTAAAAGCTGGGAAGGGAGGGAAAAAAGGTAGGTCAAAGATACAGAGAATAGAAGCTGGTATTGTGTGCCACTGTTGCTTTTTGTTTGAATATACACGTGTAATCACAGGCTAGGTGGATCAGTAATTTATGTTTACGTGTGTTTAATCCGTCCATATAAAATGAAATTTTTTGTACAGAGAAAAATAGGTAGTGTGCCTCTGTTGAGTTTGATTAATATCTCAAATTTTCCATAGAACAACTGTTATTACTTTACAAATAAATTGCAGCATTAAAGATCCCTCAGATATTAGGAAACCTGGAAATGAACTGTTAAGAGCTTTAGCTTCTCCCCAGAGCCATTAAATCCGTCAATGCTAACTCTTGTTTCCTAAACAAGAGCTCAAGTACTCTTGTTAGTATTGTTTCGATGGGAATAAAAGACTTTTAAAATAAATGTATTTTCTTTTTAAAATATAATAATACAATCGTATTTTTAATTTTTAAAATGTAATCGTTGCTTTTTCAAGTTTCCCTCCGATTCCTCTTCAGTGTGCTTGGGAGGAGTGCCATCTGATTGAAGGCTTTCACTTCTTTGGGAGGTAGTGTTTTTGAGAGTCACAAGAAAAAAGAATGTAGATTTATTTATTTATTTATGTCACGAAAGATGAACAAGAAAGCCCACTTATTTATATATTGCATGCATATTTAATGTAGAAATGGCTTTCCTTCAAACGTGCTCAACCTGATGCACTTATTGTCTGCCCTGAGCCTTGGATACCTGAAGCCTAGGGGCACCATCTTTGTTTGAGTGGCACCAAGGCTGGGGAAAGGAAAACTTGGAGCAATTGTGCTCTGCCATGGGACTCTGATGCTCTTTTGGGAAGCAGTAGTCCTAGGACAGAGCTGGAACACTGAATGTGAGGGAGCTTATGAGGGACTGTAGATACTTTCCTTTGCAGAAGTTATCCCAGACAAGATACGTCAAACAAACATTAAGTCTGTTTCCTTTACATCAACCTTTTCTAACTATTTATAGGCTGCTTTATTTTGGGTCATGTAATTCTTCCTGGAGGACTACTCAGTGTTAACTTTCTGCTGCTGTTGTAGTCTTTTTTCTTTTGAGTGTCTTAAGACCTTTCCTTGCCTAGCTCTGAATGCATCCACTGCAACCTACCTGAGGGAAGGAGAAGCAGAACTAACTCCTTTCCTACTAACCTTTAAAGAAGCTGTTGGCATTGTCTACCTGAAATAGATTTACTGAAATATTTGTGAGGATGCTGGTTTTTTTTCCCCCAAATTGGACCTCACAAATAATGGGGCTTTTATGGAAATGTCCTTTCTTGCTTGTTTCCCTGGCATGACGTTCGTGATGTCTGGGTAGATTTCCAAATGTATGTGCAGTTACCTACAGAAAATCTGAGAGCTTTCTTAGAATTAAAAAAAGAACAAACACAAAAGTATTAAATCAATTTGTGCAATCCCCAGCCAGACAAAGAGATTAGTTTCTTCATTTAGGAGCAGGCAGTTCTTTATTACAACCCCAAGCAGTTATTTATCACACAAAATCTAAAATAATTACACTCAAATTTGTCCTTACCCTACACTGGTCTCAAAATGAAATTGAAAATATTGAGTGTGAAATTGCCCAATGGTGCTGCTTCAGAACTATGTCTCATTCCCCCATAACCATAGGACAGCGAGGAACAAAGATTTTCAGAGACTCTCTTCTTCTCTTTGCCTTTTATTTGCCTCATTAACCAAGTTTTGAGGGGATGGATTTGAGGAAGTTAAAGGAATTAAATACACACAGGCTGGAAAAAAATAGGGTGTGGAAAAATATATTGTAATATGTGAGTCTGTTAAGGGTCTGGAGGAGTCTGATATATGAAGGAAGACTGAAATAGCTATACATGCATGTTGTAGATTGGCTAAACAGTGAGTCAGGTTGTGATTTATATAAACAATGAATAGAGATAGACTAAAATTAGGGAAAATAATGCTTCAAGTTGTTGCCAAAATGAGCAACAGGATGAACTGAGAAAAATATGTAATTTATCTGTGCATTGAGAAGAAAGTTCAGACATTTTTATTAGGATGTGCTCTAGTCTCCTTAGGGGAGATCATGAAGACAACGTTGTTTCGGCTGTTCTCAAAGGAGTAAACCTTAACACTATAAATTGTGTTATATAACTGGAGTGGAGGAGAAAGAGGAAGAACAAGAGCGGGAAAACTGGTGGGCAAAGAAAAGAGGAAGGAAAAAAGGGGAAGGAGTTTGTGATTGGAAAAAAACTTATTCAAAAGACTGCTGAGGCACTTTTTCTCTGTGTACTTTGGCAATAACTTTTCGCTGTGTATCAATGAAGTTCCTGATAATAAATGTATGTTTCAGGGGAAGATGGAGAAGGAGAAATGAAAGAGATGGAGAGTTGAAATGCCAGCAGGAAAAAAAAAAAAAAAAAGCATACGTAGTGTGTGGGACTGATCTAAGGGGTACACTGTGGCTAGAAGAATCACATACATCTGCACCAGAGTCCTCATTTACAGCTCTACTCTAAACCAGCATTCTACATGACTTTAAGAAAATTGCTCAACTTCTGACTACAGTAATTTGTCCTTTTCAAGAAGACAGTAATGATGTTTTTGTAAAGTACTTCTAGCTCTAGAAAAGGTAAAGGCTACCTAATTGCTAGTGTGCAATTAATGAGTTTTTCTAGCTGAAGTAAATACTACTCTTGATTTGAAATTCTGAACTCCAGGAGGAGAAGCTGAGAAGCTGTAACCCCTATTAGAAGTGGCTGAATAGCTGCAGCATGCAGGGGAGCTTATTGTATGCAAGACTGATAGGAATGTCTATTGTAAGCCTGCCCAGCTTTCCCCATTATGAGGTCCTCTTGGGGTTTGCCTGTAACTTTGCCAGACATGACTGCTTGAGCAAAGTTTTCGATGCCAGGTGTATGCCTCAAGCTGATTGATTTATTTCTCTGTTTATTTGGAAAACAAAATAGCTCTCTTAAAAACGTGGCAGAAGATTCACAGTCTGTTGGTGTTGAAATTGTTGGCATGTTTTCCCACAAAAGGACCAGCACCTCTGGTCTAAAGAGCAAGAGCTGAAGTTTAGAGAAGGTGTCTTCCTGGGAAGGACTTTTAATCAGAATGTGCTTTATTTCCACAGCATAGGTTCCCTCAAGTTTGGCCTTGTTATAAACCATGAGAAATTGTATATATGAAGCAGTCTTTTTAGATGCTTGCTACATATTCCTTGAACAGATCTCGTCCTTTGAAGCTGTGCCTGAACTGGGGGCTACACAGGCCATGCTGAGGCTGGAGGTGTGTGGAACTGGCTTTCTTATGATGTCCTGTCAGGACCTAGAAAGGAGAAACACGGTGTAGCAGGGGAAAAGACAGAAATGTGTGAAGCCTTGCAGCAGGGGAGTAGATTAGGACCAGAAACCTGACTTATTGAAGCTGACGTTTGAGGAAGAGGTGGTGAAGCTTTCACTGCTTGGATGAAGCTGTGTTGAGCATTATGAGCTAAGTTGGCAGTGATGAGGATGGCTGCAAGGTTTCCGTGGAGCCTTCTCTACGGCAAGCTAAATAAGCCCAATTCCCTCAACCTTTCTTTAGAAGAGAGGTGATCAGTCTCTCTGGGCATCTTTGTGGCACTCCTCTGGACCCTCTCCAACCGTTCTTCATCCTTCCTGTTCTGGAGCCCCCAAGCCTGGATACAGTGCTCCAGGTGGGGCCACACAAGGTCAGAGTAGAGTGAGCAGTCCCCTCCCTTGCCCTGGTGGCCACCACTCCACTTCTCTGTGCTGAGCCACAGAGAAGAGAGAGAGGAGACTGCAAGGGCACAGGGAACACTGGAAAAAAGCTTTTTCCATTTGGAAAAAGCTGATAGGTCTTCAAAACTACACAGAAGGTTGGCTCACTGGGCCTCTGCTAGCCAACATGAGACCCCACTGGCTGCCAATGCCTTAGCTTGGGTCTGCACAGCACTTTGTCCCAGCTCCAGATCCCTTGCCTTACTGCTAGCTTTCAGCAAAGTGGATTGGTGTCCTTGCTCCCTGGCTTGCTGGGGAAGTGTGGGAGTGAAGGCTGAAAAGCCATGCACAGGGCCAGACAGCATGTCCTCAAGGCTGGCAGCCTCGCTGGGCCTCCAGCACCATGCCTACCCCTTCTTCTCCCCTCCCTTCTCCTTCCCATTCTGTCACCCACTCCTGTCTGTCACTCTCCCTGTTTCTTAATTACTGTTTGTGCTGTGCTTTGAAAATGCAAAGTACGGTATAAATGTTAAGTGTTTTTATTATTGTTATTATTTCTTCTTTTCTTCTTCATTTGCATCTCTCACCCTTTATTCTCTCGCTGTTGTGGCTTCCAGAGAGAATGTGTGGGCCTACATTATTTATAACTGTGTGAGAGTAATTACAGGAATGATTTAATTACTCGGTTAATATCTTTCTTCACATCACCAGCCTGTCATGCTGGTGATCCTCTCACCGCAGCCAAGCACGCAGTCTGGTGGTGCCTGCACCACGTCACAGACCAGCAGATAAGGGAAGAGGAGCTTGGGGAATCTCTGTACTGGCCTTTCACTGTGCTGGATGCTTCCCTTGGGCCAAGGGCTGAGGCTGCTGAGCCCACATGGGCCTTATTGGGATGAGCCCTGGTGCTACCTCAGCTGGCACAGCCTGTGGGGGTGAGACTGGCTGTGATGAGTGCTTGCCTGAAGGTTTGTTCTGCCTGGCTAATAGGGGTTCACGCTTAGTAGGCTGACTGTGTGCTGGCTGTGTGTCTGCACCTTGGCTGAAAGGGGCTAGTGAAGGGCTGCTAATGGAGGAAAGATGACATAAATTTGTTTTTTCCACCTGTCCTAAAAATTTATGTAATTCTGTCCTAAATCTATGAGGGAATCCCCTAATGAGTTTACTACCCATTGGATATGTGTCTAATGCTTGCAAACGCAGATCAGCTTGAGCTGAAATTTCAGTGTTCAGTGGGCTCAGTAACCATCTTTTTCCATTTATCAGAGGCCAGAGATATGGGAGGCATTTCTTGTCTTATTTTCTGTTTAAGTCTTCCAAGTCATAGGTTTCACATGTCCTGCCTTGGACTGAGTGCAAGGTATGATCGCTATTGCCAGAAATGTTCTTCCATGCAAGCATATGGAAGTATATGTGTAGTTCAGATCTATTGAAGTAAATTGTTTTTCCATCTGAAGGAGATGACCTCCTCCTTCTGAGATTCACCGCACAGGAAATGTTGTGTTTCCATCACTTCCAGTTCACAAAGATTTGTCAGGAGCAGGGAATCTTCTGTTGCTGGTGGAGCACGGATGGCAGTTGAAAGAGAATATGGTACGTTCCTCCTGGGGACACGCTGAGCCAATGTTTACCAATACTTTAAAGTTATCTACTCAAGGCAGTAAATATGTACATGTATATATATATATATATATATATATATACATAGTAGAATTCAGAAGAAACGTAAGGAAGATTATCTTCCTATGAAAGTATTGTATAGAAAAAAGAGTGGTCAATGGATTCTTAACAGTGAAGATAGTTGTTCAGAGAGGAGAGACTCTTGTGAGATAATGGTGCATTTTTCAGATAATGGTGTATGGAGAGAGCATCTTGCAAAAGTGCCTGCCTCCCATGTCTTGAAGTTGCCTAGCTGCATTTGGGCTCCTTCACAGCCTGGGCTCTGGGCCAGGCTCAGTCTGTTCCTCAGCGCAGCAGTGCTGGGTGGGCGGTGGGGAGGTTGGGGAACAGGTGGTATTAGGACTGGTGAAGAGCCTTTTCAATGCAGCACTGTGTGCCAAGCTGCCAGGCACAGGACACCTGGTATCTGAATGGGCTCTGCCCACCTCCCAGGAAGCAATGGAAACTGAGGATGTAGGCTAAAATCTTTTGAGCATGAACATAAGGCAGTTTAAGGCAACCCAAATCTGAAAAAACACGAAACATCTCTACCTTCTGAAAGCTGAGCATTTTCTGTTGTATTTCCAAACTGACATCCAATGTCCCTCATTGCTTTTTAGAATCTACGTTACAGACTTCATTTTTTTTCCATCTGACACACGTAAAAATGAGTGTTATGACCTGACATTGGAATAGCTTGTTGGTAAGACAGACTAAGTGTAAGGGCAATGGAAGAAGTAGTTTTGTTAGCTCCCAAATGAATGAATCCTGTTTTCAGTTGATTCATGTCTCATGGTTAATTGATTCTTTAACTGAATTATATGCTAAGACTGTAACATGAGCTAGCCCTTAGTAGACATCAGAGAATCCACAGAGGATATAACTTGAGCTGTGTGAGGAGATTTCAGAGGAGCTAAGCTAAGTGTTAACCCAGTAGTGAGGACTGGGGGAATTGAGATGACCTCATTTTTCTACCCACCGCCCTATTTCAACTAGGAGATGTCCAGTGTGCCTGTAGAAGCTTCAGTTTTTCAGGAGTTGGCTACTCCTTCTCCCAACAATAATCCCATTCCTCCCAGGTCCTCTGTTGCTTTTGTTCCAGTTTACCTTGTGTCTTCTATGCCTTGTGTCTGGGCAGAAAAGCTATGTATTTTGGTGTCCCAGAGGCTGTGCGTACAGGGATTGCCCACTTATAGGCATGTTGCCTGGTCAGGATGAAATATATTTGCTTGTTTAGTGAACCATGGTGTGAGCCTGAGAGCGGGTGAATCATACATACTGCTGTGGGGCCAGGCAAAGACTCTGGCGCTGTGTGCAGTTGCAGGCTGTATTTTGTACAGGACTGTAAGAATTTAATTCTCTCTGAGTCCTCTGCCCCATTGTCAAATCAGGTGGAAATTTGCCAGCAGGTTCGTGAGTTACTGGGAAGCCTGACTCACATACACGTGAATGCATGTACCAGATTTGCAAAAGCAAGCTAAAAATGCACGCAGAAGGTGAGCAAAGACATGCGTTGGACTGTCTGAAAACTGCTGCACAAGTGACCCATGCACAGCATGTCCCAAACACGCTTGCAGCATGCTCACCCTCACTGCCACACGCTCTCAGGGTGACTCACTGTGATTCACCCAGTGCAGTCCTGTTTTGCGATTTGCATAAGCGAGCATGTCATGCGTGCTGTGCTGTCTCTCGGCGTTGGGTGTTCGGTTCACACTTGTGCATGGTGCACATGTATGCACTCTGTGGCTCACGCTAACATGCCACGGTGTCTTGGATCACAGAAGCAAATGAGACATAATCATGAGCAGACGCTTGGTGCCTCATGCTCCTATCAGTTAGCTTTTGAAGGAGAACATGGCACGAGGCTTGAAGATTTTAATATTTCTATCTAAAAACAGACCTCTTGAGAGAAGAAATTAGCCTGATGACAGCAACAGTAATTGGATTATTCCGTTAGTATCCTCTGTGGGTGAGAACACATGCCTTTAACTATATTTTCAATGCAGGGACTTAAAAATTGCACTTAAAACATGAATTGCACCTTGTTTTCTTTTCGTAAGTATCAGGCAGACATCTGCTTTCTGCCCCACTTTCCTTCTGTGCCCCCTCTGAGCTTTTTGTACAGCCTTCTTCTTATCATTGTGGCAAAGCTACAGCAAACCATGGTGATTTAGTTTCCTCAGATGGGATTGAAGGAGATCAGGGCATGCTCTAACCAGCAGGTGCTCCTGGTGGGCTGAGGAGATGTCAACCTCAAGGTGAAAATAAAGTCAAGGTATCCTTCGATCTTGGGGGGGTGTGTCCTGAATGCCCAGATGCCTGTGAGGGACAGAAACAGGAAGGTCTAAAAAGTGTAATGTGATGAAATGCAGGGCAGGGAGGTACAGAGCAAACATTGGGTGCATTTCTGAGCACTGAGTTCTCCTTGGATCTATGGGCTCATCTTCTGCAGCTGCAGTTTCAATGCTGAAATAATTTGTGATGGGACTTAGAAAGTTTTGGAATCGATGCAAGCCTGCAGTATACAGAACTGCTGATGTAGGAGGACACAGAGAGGAACTGGACAGAGTCAGCCTTCCATTTTTGCTAGTTTGGTAATCTGACAGACCCCATATCCATGTGTCCTTCCTCTCTTTTGTTTTAAGAAATTCTCATTATCTTCTGTTATACTTTTGCTTGTTTGTAGTCTACCGGTGAGTGTTGCTGGGCTTTGGGCACATCTAAATGTTTGACACAGCCATTACCTGACTAGAGATATGTTTTTTTTGCTAGTCAGTTGGTTCCTTAATTTAGATTTAATAAGTCACTTAGTGTTCTATTAATTAGGCCATCATACAAAATGTTTAATGCCAAAGTGTGCTTGCCTGCAGATGGTGGAGCTGCTTCATTTAGGGAATGGATGGAGACCTCACCAGGCTGTGCCACTCCTCATGCCCGCAGTCCATTCTCCCCCAGTGAGCCATAATGCCATTAACCTTTGCTGTCTCTGGGTGTGTTCTGGTGTGATTGCATGGGGGTCATCTTCTAACAGCTCTTCTCTCACTCTGATCTTCTTGCCCTTGCTGCGGTTCCCTTGGAAGATTTTATGCATGTATGTGGGTTTTAAGTTTCATCTGCTTAATCATTATAAATGGAAACTACAGTTGGCAGCTTTCTTGCCAAAGGAAGAATGGGCTGGCAAAGGCATACTGTGGTACTGACCACTGGGAGGACAACTGGAGGTTGTGAGTGGTGTTTGTTTCCTGCTGTGCTGAGTGCTGCACTTCTGTCCAATTGTGTCACTCACTGGTTACTGTACTGGTCCAATAGAGTGCCGCTGTATGGCTTGAGAAATGTCTGTAATAATACTCAGTAATATACAGTACAAACTGTTAGGAAGTATTCTACTTCTAGAGTGCCAGGAGTCATCCAGCAGCTCCTGCTGTGTGCTGCTATAAAACACACAAATCTTTTGAATCGTACATTGATGACTTTTTTTTGTTTGGTGCTAGAGGAGTGAGTTTACTTATGCAGTTTCCTTTTTTTCTGCTCTGGTCTAGACTGCAATACTAGAAACAGGATTTTCTCAGCACATTAGAGCTTCTGTGGTCAGAGAGAAGTGTTTTTTTTTATGGGAATAGGTAACAGCATGTGGAAGATGTGTAGCTGTACCACTGTGTAACCAATCCCATAAGGAAGCATGTCCTCTGCATGTGTCTGTACTATCAAGGGATCCTTTTGGCCAAATGTTTTGCTTCCATTTGATGAACAAATTGGGTATGGAAACGAGCTAACATGAATAGATTAGACACTTAAGAGGTGCCTGAGATCTTGTTGTGACAATTAATTTACTTAGGAACCTGTAGGGAATAGTCCTCTGGGAACTTATCCCCTGGGACTTGTTCCTTCAGTTACAATTTAGGAACCTCCAGAGGATAAAGTCAATTTCTGGTATTCCTTCCTTGCTGTTTGGCTTGCCTTACTCTCCTTTGTAGTGGCCCACCTTGTTGTTCTATCAACCTTTGAGGGGCAGTCCCAACAAAATCTGTGTATCTTCTCATGGGGGCTGAGGAAAGGTGGCAGAACTCTGCCTAGGATAAGGAAAGGTTGAGGAGACGTACAGAATGCAGGTGTTTGACAAGGTTCAGAAGTGTGGTGGGGAGGGCTTGGGGTACCCTATGGATGAAGGCAGAAGGAGGCAAGGGTGATAGGGAGAGGAGATTTTAGATGATATTTATTCATTCATAAACAAAAGCATGCAGAAACATCTTGGAGCAATATCACGTAATTAATTAACAACTACTGAGATGCACATTCCTCTCTCAGCCAGCAGTACGTGCATTATGTGACTGGAATGGAGGCTGCTGGCTACTGTCACCCCATGCCTTGAGGCCACTTCTTCTGTGACACACACTGCCACCTTCACTGTCCCCATGTGGTTCGCCATCCATTCTCAGTTTCTGCCTTGTCCTGGGAGATATTTGTAGGAGGTTCTAAAGAAGAGAGCAGGGCCATTTTTCCACTGTTGCTTGAGAGGCAGGATCTGGCAGCGCAGCGAGGAGGTGACCTGTTCTTCAGAGCTGAAACAGAGGCACAAAAAAATGTATGCACGTAACGGCGGGGATAAAAATACAGCATAAGACTCAAAAGGTTCATTTTGCTTGCCAGAGTGCCTCAGTATTAAAACTCTTTATTACAAAATACTTTCTATTCCACCGCCAGGATATTATTATTATTTTTTTCCTTATTCATTTCTTTTAACTGTTGAGCCATTTAACACCACATACTAAGTCAGATTTGGCTGCTGTGGGGCGATTCTGAGTTGCCATGGCAATGAGGCCTGTCTCTCCAAATTAGGACATTTTCCTGCTGCCTTTTCCATGTGAGGTTTTCTCTCTCTTTCTCTCCCTCTTCCTTGATGTCTGAAGTGCTGAGCACTGCCTCCTCTACTGCACGCTCCAGGAAAGGGATCAGACTTTGCCCATTCAAATTAATTCCTCTGAAGCTCATGCCAACTTTGCATGTGCTGGCTCTGCAAGGGGGAGCTTTGAGCTTCCTAATGGAAGTGTGGTAGGATTGTGGTGAGGAGACAGGGAGGTTAGCAGAGGAGGGTGGTGTGTGGCTGCCGTGTGCTTAGTGCCTTCTCCCTACGCCATTACCTCATCTCTGCACTGGTGCTGAAAGTCTCCCAGGTCCTCTGTGGTAGCCGAGATTAGTTCAACACGTGGATTCCTCCAGCCAAACTGCATTCCCTGGGCTACGCATCTGACCACGGGAGTAGGGTGAGAAAGGAGCTGGCACAGGCAGCACTGGCAATGTACAGAAATGGAGGCATGCCTGCTGGGCAGCTTGGGGTGGCTGAATGTTGTCAAGGACTGGATGCAGATCCACTGTTCCTGAGCTGCATTGCTACGACAGTGTGAGGTGATGCATGGCAGAGCAATACACTCTGGCATTTTCTACCCATCAAGTCACAAATGAAAAGGTGATGCAGTGAGGTTTTCTTGCTTATTCTTGCCCTGGCCAAATGGGCTACTACCTCAAGAGTAGATTTTTAAATTTTTTTTATTTTTTTAATTTTTACCTTGTGGTATATTTAGGGACTTCCATGTACAGCAGAGAGTAGGAAATGATGAGAGAACAAAAATAGTGAATTGTGAATATCTGGAGTGCAGACAAAGATGTAAATTTTGGTTGAGAATATGCCTGGCTTCAAAGCCTGTTCCAGCCTGGCCATGCTTTGGCATCATTGTTTTTCATAAAAGATGCTCTGGAGATGGGGTCAGTTGCTGTGAAGTGAAGAGCATAGCAGAGTGATGTTCCATGGCTGAAATCCTTGGGCTCCATCCCACACACTTGGCACCTTTGGCTCCTGTGGGATGGCAATAATGTCACACTGCACTGATGATATGATCAGGCATGCCCTTGTTCTCCAGGAAGTAAGAAGTTTTGATTCTGTTTAATGGTGCAAATTTTAAATAAAATGAAGCAGGTGGACTTGTAAATTGGTTTGACTTGTATCCCCAGTCCCAGAATATTTAAATTTGACTGAACCTCAGTAAATGCTAATTTAGAATTGTGTTTTATTGGTATGTGATCTGGTTTAGATAAAAGGTTGACTTACCTCAGTATTCAGTATCAAACAGTGACAGATAGGGGATCAGTTAGTGACATTTCCTCAGAATGTTCTCCAGGCATACAAGGGGTTATTGATTAGGACTCTTTTGAGGGTATATCTTTGTATTTAGTAGCCCTGGATGGGTTTTTCTTCCACACATTTGTCTATGTGTGAATTGCTGGCATTTAAGGACACATACCAGTTTTTAGCATTCAATAGACAAACTGTTACACTATTAAACATGGGGTGAAGAAATACTTCTGTGTTGAAAACTAGCAATGTACTGCATCACTACTGTGGAAGCGCCCTGACATCTCCGGCAGCCTCCTGTCCACTACAGTGCTTGAGCAGAGAGCAGAGCACTGGACATGGCTTGGTTTGCCAAGCAAAACAGCAGCTAGTTCATAGGGTGGGATGCAGCAGAGGTCTTGTAAGACCCAACTGATACTGAATCATTGAAGCTTGGGAGAGGGAAGAGCCAATTAAGGCAACAATTAAAAATAAGAAAGAAAAGATCCAAAGAGTTCTTGTAATTTCAACAGATGCAGCTGAAGCTTTCCTAGATGATGTGCAAGTTTTGGCGGTGCAAGCTGGAAAGATGTCTGAAAACTCAGATTTGCTGGGTTATGGAGATGGGAAGCTTCCCAAAAACAAACTTTGCTTCCTGAACTTTCAGTTATTTTTTAATTCTTGTTGCCACTGAGATATTCTGAAACTTGTCTTTCTAGTAATGCCGTTATTTCAGCTGCTTGCCCTGACTGCAATGCAGAGATAGTTTCAGTAGTTGGAATGTGTAGGGTTTAAAGGTTGAACATTTTGTCATCTTACTTAGCTTGCCCCAGCCCTTACTGTTTTTGACCTCAGCATCTTCATTGTTGTGCTGCTCTTAAACTTTCATGTCTTAGTGAACATCAAGGTTGAAAACATGTGGGGAAAGGGAGAAAGTATCCACACTTAACAAAATAACAGTGATGTGTGCCCTTGTCTTTGAGATGTTACTGTGAACAGAATTTATTCTGAAAGAGTATGGAGCTTATAAAATGGAGGGGATTTAAAAGACTTCGTTTAACATTAATAATGCTACATTATACATGTAAATGCCATCATTAAAGGCTTCTGGGTATTTCAGCAAAAATAATTAGAAAGGAAACTTTAGGGCAACTTGTTTAAATCAAACCCAGACAATGAGCTGATGGCAAGAATTAATAATGATTCCCTTTCCTCCTACTCCATCCCTGCCTTCATTCCTCCTGCATCCTTTCCTTTGGTCTAGAAAAAACAAATAGCCTCAGAACAAAACAAGAACAAAACAAGAGCTCTTGGCACCCTTAGCATCATCTGGTAGAGTGAACCAAAAAATTCAAAGTTCTCTCTCTAAAAGGCTGGGAGAATCAAAGGGGAACTAAGGGAGAGCAACATGAAGAAACTCTCAGGCCTCTGCAGAAGTGCAAGGAATTTAAATCAGTACTTGTAAAATGCAGTGATGAATAAGACAAGTAGGTAAAATTCTTGCATGTAATACCCAAATGCTTGAAGTTCTTGCCAGAAGGGAACATTTTCTCTTCCTTGCTTTCCTTGAGAAACAATTCCCTTTAAATTGGATTGAAAAATGCAGGATGAGTCTTTATGTGTGGATTACTGCTACAGAATGACTGCCAAAATAGTCAACGACAGTGAACAAAATAGGAAATATAATTATTGCTGCAATTTCAGATCACAGAGAAAGAATTGTAGCAGCCTCTAGGAAAAAAAAAAAAAGAAAAAAGATGGCATTTGAAGGAAACAAAATTTTAATTTTCCCAGCCATGGAGTCCCACAGGAGAGAGAGCTGGTGGGGAGGATGAGAGCTTTCAAGAAAAGATGAAGTTGAATCTGTAATCCAGCATGTGTGTGCAATATGCACACGTTTCTGTGCAGCAGAAAATGTTCAGGAATGGCAGACTTGGATTCTGCGCAGTGATTGTGTGCATCTCCAGCTTCGTGGCAGAGCCTTATGGATTTCAGCAAGGATCTTCACAGACATGACAGAAACCGCTATTCAGTCAATAGTGGGATCAGAGCCCAAAGCAGCTAAATGCTACTTACCAAAAACGAGAAGGCAACCAGAGCCTTTGGAGGGAGATGAAGTGAAAGAAGCAAAATTGGAGTCTAGCTTACAGTTCTTCTCGCAAATGCTTGTGTTGATCATCTGCTGTTTTATGTAGGATCAGCTTTTTAAGGGGGCTTGTTATACTTTGTTCTTTCTTTTGTAGAGTCACTGGAGATTACAGAATGTGAATGGTATATGAGTATATGCTCAGTGTTCTGGTATATACAAAATGTTTCTAAATTTACAGTAGATTTTGTTGAAAGGTTTTTGGAGGAATGATTTTCTGCTGGAAAGTGTTCATTGTACAGTATTGAAAAGTCTCCTGGGAATGCATCAGGCCTGTCACAGTGGTGATGAAAATGGGGCAGGTCATTTGGTCTGTACAAAGGCTGTGGCCCTGCCTGATCCCTTGCCTGCCAGCCGAGTAGGTGACAGTTTTTGGTTTTTAAAACCAAAAGTCTTCCTGTGATCTCCCAAATGGAGTTTTTAAAGTATTTTCCTTATATTTTTGTGAAATATTTTGAAGTTTGACTTTTCATACATGATAATCTGGAGAATTTTTTACCTTCCAACTTTCAACAACACACCAGTGTTTTGGTTTTTTTTTTAGCTGGCTCAGGAAATGCAGCAAAATTTCTCACATATGCCCCTTCAGACAAAACTCACTAGTGAAATTCCCCTCAAGCTGTTTGGGATCCTCTTTCACCAACAAAAGGGAACCTATCACCAGCAAGGCTCTTGCCCCATTCTTGCGATCTACAGTCTTCTCTGTCTCACCACCCACTGCACAGATGCTTCCTCATCCTGAGGACATATGTACATGCAGATATAGGGTGGGACAGGGCAGAGGGGAAGAGCTGGATACCTACAGAAAGTATAGGAATGGGAGAGAGCAGTAGAAAAATATTATGTATCTTTGTTCTGGTGCTTCTTTTTGTCTGGGGTTCATCCAAACCAACTCTGTTTCTTTGCTGAGGACCTGTACCTCCCCTTCAGAGGGGCAGCAGAGGCTCACGGGTCTTGCAGGGGAAGAAAGGGGATTTTTAAGTGCAGGATCATGGTACTCAGTCTGTATTTGATAAGGAGCACTGATAGAAATGTAGAGCTGAAGATGTCAGAGATCTGGGGAAGGCAGATGAGATGAGGTGGAAGGATGAGCGGAGAAGCAAGGGATTTCTATTCTGAGGATATGCATGTGATATGTTGAAGAGGGGCTGAGCTGATCAGCTCAGTGCTGATGTCCTGCATAACATTCTGCGGCATTCGGAGGGAGTTTATAGGGGTCCAAGATAGCATGTTGGCCTATTTACATCTACATATACTTCTTAAGGAGAATAGATTAAAAAATGGATGCTTTATGACTTGGCTAGAACGTACTGCTCACTGAGCCAAGTATTTATAAACTAGAGCTACGAAACAAGTGCATCCTTTTCTTGTATAGATTTGTGTTCTCATGAAAGCCTGATGAGTAGCATAGTGCGTAGGAGAGGTGCTTTGCTTGGACTCTATGTGGCAATTGTCCAAGATGGTTAGAATTTTGCCTCCTGCAATTGTTCTTATCTGCAATTGGATATGCTGTGTGGCTGTGAGCAGCACAATGTCTTCTGGATCATCCTGCAAGGCAGTGTAGGCCCACTCTAAATTGCTTTGTATAGTATCTAGGGAATGTAAGAGTGAAGAAATACAGCTCTGTGAGGGGCATGGCTGGTGAAACAACTGAGCCAGATGTGCCTGTTAAAGGGAACACATTCTGCAGCTCCACGTGATTGACTGAATCTGTTTCCAAAGTTTGTTATGAGGGTGGTCAGTAGTATTTGCTTTTTTACATGGCCAGAAGCTCTTTGAAAATGGGGTGATCACTAGCCCTTTCTAAGAAATCCTTGGTCATTACATTATCAGAAGTGTATTCTGAAACAGGATGCGCATAGACAAATCCCACACTTGAGTAATGTTGATTTGTAATGTCTGCTTCCTTTTGAGTGGCTTTGCCTAGTCATTTCTGAGCTGCCTGAGCAAGTCCTTGCGTACAGGATATGTTTTCCAGGGCTTGTGGGGACATGCAACTTTAAGATGGTTTACCAGTAGTCAGCAGTAGTCAGTTTTGTTAAAGAGATGTTCCCCTTACTCCTGTAAAGTGGCCTGTAAGTAAATGCTGAATGAAGTGGGCTTCTAGGCTCTGAGCAACTGCTGGAAAACACATGGCAACAGGAGTAAAGGGAGCTAAGAAAACATGATGAGTAGAAGAAAGAGCAGAGAAAAGTCTTGCTAGAGCTGTGTCTCTAGAAGACAACTGACTTGAAATCTGCAAGCAGAATGAAAACAGTAGGTATCTCGGTGCAGCTCCTGTGCTGGGGTATGGGCTATTCTTGAGGGTTTCAGCCATAGTATGAGGTTACATTTGAACTGGGAGTATATAAATAGAGTGTTCTGGCAGCCACTGCAAATTCAATCTGTGGTTTTGAACCACAGCATTAAAAAGACAAAAAACGCAAGAGGGGTTGTGAAAGATGAAAGGATGAAGACTCTTTCTGTCAATCTAAGAGATTAAGACAGTCCCTGATAAACAGCAAGATGGTGGTAGGAGGCAACAAAACCCTATGAGTGACAGGATGGAGATTACAAACACGGAAGTATCCATGGTTAACCTTGGACGAGTACTTAGAATTTCCCTGGTGGAGGAATTACCAAGTCCAGAAACACAGTAGGATTGGTGACGAATCCAGTATTCTGCAAAAGGAGAAGTCTGCATGAAGCACTCTAACCACTATTCGGCTCCAAAGTCAGCACCCACCAAAAATGGCACAGGGAGCTACTGATGTTGCAGCAAACAATAATCAACTTGGGGCTGCCACTTGAGAAAAGAGGGTAGGAATTGCAATACTGTGCTTTACTTTGCAAATGTGTTCCCAGTATAGTTAAAGAAGATGCCAGCATCACTAAAACCAAGCAGCGCTTTCTATCTGAAAGGATAGTTTTGTAATAGCAGATGATTTTGGTGTTAGCATCAAAGCAAGTAGGATACTTCTTCAAGTGGGAGTATGTTAGTCTGATGCCAGAAAAAATGACATTAGCCTTGAAAAAAAAACTAATGGAAGGAAGTGGTAAAGTAGGGAAATTCAGGACGTAAGGGGGAGAGCTAGCTTTTTGTAGGGGAGTAGTTGAACTAAAAGCATGGCTAAAAGCCCAGTGAACTTTGAGAAGGAATGATCTGTTGTTCAAAGGTTAAAATCATTTAAGATGAGATCTCTCAAAGATAACATATAAAGGTATTATTTGCAAGGATGATGGAAACTGCCACAGGGTAAAGTAGGAGGAGCCAAGTCAGATGATGATTCATGAACCTAGAAAATTCCCTTTTGATGTTAAGTGAAGATTAGAGTAATTCAAGAGGTTTATTTGTCTGAGAATCATCAGGTGGTAAAGGGAAGTGTGTAAAGCTGGACATGAAGACTCTGAAAGACTAAATACATGTTTAAAAATATATCAGTTTCTACTACTGCAAGAGGAGGAATTCTAATACTGAGGGTATGAACATTTAGATAGTGGAGATTTTGAGCTGCATTAAACTTCATAAATCTATTATTGGAGGATCTGAGAAGCTTTATGAAGAGCCAGAACCAAAGTAGTGTAAATGACATACTTGGAAGATTTGATAATGTGGGTAGATCACAGTATCATCAATACCACCCCACTGACAAGGAAAAAGAACCAAGATCTTTGTAGGAAAATCTGTGTCTCATTTAGTTTCAGCAGCCTGGGTCTTGACAGCACTTCTATGCAAAAATGTCCAGTGAATATGAGATGAGACTGAAGATTAGATGAGGGTAATTTAGGGATTTAAAAGTAACTTGGGAGGGGACAAAGCGGTTTTATCCTGGGCACTGAAGAGCAGTGATATTGAAGAGGCTGCCAAAGCTTTTCGTAGACATATAAAAAATGTAGGCCAGATCAGGTGAAAAAGTTAATGGTACAAGAAAGTTGGCCCCTTGTAACAAAATAGCCACTCATCTTTTCAAGTTACTTGTAGAACAAAAATGAAACAGTACAGTGTGTATTTGTCCTAAGCTATTATTCTCACTTCAGGTGAGCCTTATTAGAAGACACTCCAGCTAAATAGGTGATAATGCATACCAAATTTGTTTTTCCACACCTGGTACACCTGACTTAGTAGGCATGAATTTTAAGTATTCTGCGTGGATTTTGACACGCAGCTGCAAGTTTTCTTGACTCATGATTTAACAGATGTGGAAAACGTCACTGAAGTAATAAAGAACAGAGTGAACGAGTTAGGAGGAGGGTTGTATTTTGGTCTTTATTAAATTCTTAAATTGCAGCATGGCAGCACTTGACAAAGAGGTGCTCTCTGAAGGCTTTCTGTCCAACAGAAATCAAGATTCCAGAAATGAGGTCAAAGCCATTTGGGATTTGAAGTTAGTTGTGCAAAGGGACAAGTAAGCCAAACTGAAAAGCTCAACATATTTGGATCTGAGAAGCTTCCTTACTTATGAAAATGATATTATTGACATATGTGCTGGAGAAGAAAAGCTACAGGTAGGCCTGGTGACTCAGGAAAATACTCTGTTTAGGAGACTATCAGATCAGGTGGACACATAGGTGACCCTCTTCATGTTCCGTAATGAAATGCAAAGGATTGGTCATTTTAATCAGCAAGGCCTCAGATGAGTTACAGCCAGGACAGGAGAAAGAGACATTGCCTTGACCACAACATGACAGATATGCTCAACACTGCTCCACATACAGATTTCAAAGGGGCAAAAGCTGGCTCATGTGATATCATTAGTAGCCTCAGAGAGCAATGCAATGTGCTTGTTTGGGTTGGCTGTGGACAGGTTATAAATATGCAAAACTTGATATTATCTTGATATTTGTTAATAGCTGCTATTGTGACACTTGCCTGGGAAAGGAAGGTTTGAGGGCCTGTGTTTTGATGGATGCTGACTTAAAGCCAGTTAGAACTGTTCCTTGTCCTGTCCAAGGGCTCAGTTTGCTCCATTCATGTCAGAAGAGAACTGCCCTTTCAGACTATGTAAAGCAGCTCTAAACCATTGGCTGTGGATGACATCTAACCCACTTGGGACAAAATGTTTGAGTGTGACTTGTCCTGATAAAACAATATCCTTTTCAGTAATCTTTGAGAGAATACCATTTTGGTGGAGATTGGATTTTTCTCTCACTCTGGACATGGTACTTTCCTGAAGACCCATGGTGCAGGGACACGAGCAGAAGCTTTTGCCTTTTGATCCATGTCTTGTCTTTCACATGGTTTTCCAGTGCTTTTGCTCTGAAAGGCAGACCATAATGTTCCTGTTCCAATCCCTGGAAGGAACATTGGAGCACCACAATTCAGAGTCCTCATGATGACCAAGGCTGTTATGGACTGACTTATTGGGCTGTTGGCCTCCTAGGCTGGGGAGGTGGCTTGTTAATGCTCATAGGCTGCACCTCTTAGTGGTGTTGAAATGCAGGTTCCAGGTACATGTTGCTATGCATTTCTCCAAGCAGTCAGTAGATACAGGGAAGAAATAGCACAGGTCTTGCATACAGCTGTCGTATATCTTTTCTTTCTCCATTTTACTGAGTCCTTATCATGAGATCTTTTTTTTAAATATATGAGAAATAGGATAAGAGGGGAAAAAAGAAAAAAAAAAAAAAAGATCAAGGGAAACCTTTTCCACATTCCAATAGTTAATTAAATCGTTCCATTTTGGAAGCCAGTGTTCTAGGCAGACAAAGACAGGTCAAAGGACCCATTGCATGAGATTATTGGGTCTGCACCTTAAAATATCACCAAGCAAAATCTGATTTGTGTGAATGCAAGTTGAGGAATTTAAAGTGCAGGTTTTTCTACTTCTGTGTATGGAAAGGGGGGAAGCAAGTATGCTGTTAATATTCTTCTTTCAAGCACAAGTTTACATACAGTGTTCCAGGATGGAACCAAACAGGGTCCACTTTTCCTGCGCCCTGCACCCTGTAATCATCTGTAGCATGCAGTGAGGTCTGGGGGCTTGTGATGTGGAGGTGGGTGCAGGGGATGAGCAAGAGATGCTTCAGCCGCAGAGGGGCCTGGAGGCACAGATTCGCAGAGCGCGGTTTCCATGGCAGTGCTATGGAAACCAGGTTCTGCTGCTCACTGCTGCTCAGGGTGGAATTTCAATGCTTCACACAGCCCTGTTACCCAAGAAGCAGCAAACCCACAAACAAAACCTCAGCAAACCTGTAGATGCCTCATCAGAGAGCTGTTTCTTGATCAGCCCATACGTTCTGCCCACCACCCTGGGGGAGGAAAATATGAGCAGGCCAAAATCAGCTTAGATAAAATTGGAGCTTGTTGCACACCTGTGTCCCAGCCTCCAGCTGTTCCCCTCAGAATAGTTTTGAAGGTTCAAAGAAGTTTGGTCAGCTCTAGGATCTTTGATCTGCTGTTATATCTGGGCTACTAAATGCAGCTTGGGAGCTGCATCACAAAGAGTGGGACTGCAGAAAAAACAAAGCAAGAGATGCTCCCTTCTGCTCTTGGCTCACCTCTGAACCACTCAGTTTCCCAGTGCCTCAGTTTGCCTGTCTGTAGAACCAACAGATTATGATGTATGTTTACTTCCCCAGGGGACAAACAAGTTTGACCTTGCTGGTGAGTGCAAACAAGCACTTGGAGTATTTGGGCTACTGTGAAACTTACTTGGTTAGCATTTATAAAGTAGTTGGAGGCACTTTGATGAGAGTGGTTTGAAAACTGCCAAATTTTGCCAGTTTCCAGAACAACAGCCTGCAAACAGCTGTACTTTAAGCATATACAGGCCTTACTCTCATGGTCCCCTCTTCTATGTATTTCTCCTGGAGGACAAAGCACTGGCACTGGTGCTGTAGCACACAGACTGGAACGTAGCCATTTTATAATATCAATACTGTGCATTAGGTCTGAAATACAGAAACATTCCTTTAATAGGGGAAAAAAAAAAACAGCAAAAAGAGTTGATCTTTGGTTTTACAACCTTTCTATGTTGGATGAACAGCACTGAAATCCGATCATTGGTTTAGCTTACTTAAAATTTGCTTATGATTTGGCTGGGATGGTGGTGAACATGTTACTGTGTCCAAGCATCCTTTGTCTGGGGTGTTCAGACAGAAAAGGACATAGGATATTAACTCCTACCCCCTCTTGTACTATTTCTGTACCAACAGCACCAGGAACTCCTAGCTGGCACCTCCTAGAGAAGGGCAGGATCCTAGGAGCATACCAGGGCCATCCTGCCGCCCTCTGTGATCTCTTCCTTCAGCCACTCAGGCATATGCCTGCACTGAGGCAGTGGCTTTTGCGTGTGTACCCCCTGTGGAACAGAAATGCGCACAGCAGCCTATGACAGCATGGATGTGCAGTCATGGCTGTGTGGTTTGCAATGCTGCATGGTACTGGGAAGGAAGCAGGGAGGGAAGTGAGGCACTGAAAGCCCCACACGTGAGTCCCCTGATCTGCTTGCTGCCTTGGGGAGTGCTCCCAGCCTGGCTGCATTCCCTTAGTGCTCAAAGCAAGCAGGCAGGGGAGGCACAGCACCTCACAGCCTTGGAGGGCTGTCAGGGTGATGGTAATAGTAAGAGATAACTTGCTGCAAGAGCTGCTAGCCTTATAAATACCAAGCCTATGGCAGTAAGAACAGGACGGGCCTTAGTCATATGTTGGGGGGAGGATTTTGGAGAATCCTCAGGGGCTCTTGACGGCATTGTCAGAGCAGCACCCCCTGCGTGCCGGGGATGTGAGCATAGCCAGGGTTGTGTCTTATCCCAGGAGCTGCCTTCCCTTGGGAATCAGCTGCCCCTCTCCCCTGCGGAGGAATTGTCTTCTGCTTAATAAACGTCTGCTTGTAATATTCTGAAACAAGGAGGCTAATCAAAGGCCCTGTTCCGTGGAATAGGGATGCTAAGTGACAAGATTAATTTCAGTAATCAAGCAGCTTAATTTGGACTTTTTTTTTCCTCCTTCTCTTTTCCGTTGCTAATGGAAATTTAGGCAAATCTCATTTTGGAAAGGCACTCCTTCCCTGCCTGGTAGCACCACTCTCCAGTTCTGGAAATGGTTGTGCGGGGACAGGAAGAGGGAGAAGGGAGGACTAGGAAGGGGTCACAAAGGACAGTGTCAGGGAAGTTGTGTGGACTGCTATTGCTGATGTTTCTCAACCATCTTCCTTCTGGAAAGCTCCCAAAGTATTTTATAGGCTGCATTGCAAAGGTTCCAGTCAGCACTGAAATGCAGTCATCTTGTCTGGATTGCAGCAAGTCTTTGGAAGGACATAGAAATCTGACAGTTCAGGAAAGGGCAGGTGAGCAGGTAGCTGTGATGGCGCTGAAGGGAAATGGTTAGGTGGAAGCCTCTGCAATGGGATGGGACTTATCTGAAATACACCTGTGGCTGGAAGGTCTCACTCCAGCAATTATAAAAGAATTAACCTTCATCCTCCAGTGAAGTGGAGCACTCAGGGTTCCTTTCCTAGCTCAGCTGGGTGCTGTCAGCACAGCCTCCTGCCGCACTAAAGCGCAGTGTCCTTCCCCTGCCCACCACAGCCTCACTGCCCCCAGCCTCCCCATGGGACTCACTGATCTCTGATGTCACAGTGAGCTGAAAGCATCTGTCCCTGAGCATCCTGGGAGTCTCTGCATTGCTCCCACTCCAGTGACAGGGGGTGATGGAAAAGACTGGGAGAACACCCCAGACGTGTGCATGGTGCTGAGGCAGGAAGATCTGGGTCCCTGCTGCTGCTTCGTGAGAAGACCCTTCCTCTGCCATCACAACTGAGACAGGGAACAGTTCCCCAGGGGACATAGCAAAGCTTAGGTCTGGGTAAAGCCCTGGGAGGTGGTTATCTGGGGGTAGTTTTATGCTGACCTGAAGGGTTAGGTGTGTGTGTGGGCAGGCGGGAGAGGACAGTCTAATAATAGCTATTTACTCATTCCGATGCCTGTGAACTGAGGAAGCCTGGACAGGCACCCAGTGGCGTGTGACAGAGCCCTCCAGAGCGCCGAGTGGGTTTAAGGGAATGACGTCCTTGCCTGAGGCAGTGAGGTTTCAGGTCTGGCAGCTTTCCATGCCAGCCTCTCCGATCCCCCCATCAGTGCTCTTCTGGCACTGGCACCTCTCTCATGCCCCCCCTTCCCTTTCCCTCTCTGTTGGGGGCATCTTTAACTTGGCTACACCTCCTGCCATCTTCTGGCTATTGATTTTTTTGAGACAATTCGTGACGTTCCTGACCCCCCTTCTTTTCCTTCTCCTCCTTCCCTTCTCCCTCTCCCTCCCGCTGACTTGTTATTATGTACTGCAGCTGCCCGGAGGATTTTAAATAGACCCATAATCGCACAGCAGCTCCTCTTGGAAGTTTAAATATAACCTCCTTGTTAATCTCGCGTGTGGCAGCAACACAGCACCTGGGGAAGGGAGTAATGGACAAGCGCTAACCCACAGCTATACATGATGACTGGGAAGGCTCACCATTTTTTTTCTTGGTGCCCTCTGCCTCAAAATTATCAAGAAATTGCCTTGTTTGTTTTAACTGGAATAGCTCTAAGGCTGGTGCAGGATATCAAACGGATGATTTTTGCAGCATAGAATTCTTTTCTTAATCGCCATTCCAGGTGCAGCATGAATGAAAGCAGCCCACAGCCACTTCCCATTCTGTTCCCTGCTGCAAGAATGTCCCACCAGGAGGCAGAGTGCAGCCCAGACCTCATCCACCCTTTGCCTCCCAGCAGAAGAGTGCACATAGGACTGACGAGAGGTGTTTCAGAGAGTTGGGGATGCTTATCAATAGGCAGCTGGGCAAAGATCCTACATTTGGGTTTTTCTTCCCAGTAAGGGCAATGTGCTCAATCTCAATTTCATTTCTAGCTCTCCAGATAACTAGATTGCCCCTCAAACTGGAGTGTGGTTTGCTGAACATCGTAGTGTAGTGACACTACAGAAAAGATCACAATTAATAATGGATTTTCCCAAGGGACCTGTTCTAAAAGGCCAAATCTAGTGCTCGCCAACCCATTAAATGTGCTGAGACACTTTCAAAGAATAACTGTTTCCTGTTGCTTTGGGTTGATAGGATTCCTACTCTTTCTGCATCCCAAATGCAGGCATCTTCTTGTAAAAAGGGATGAGACGTGCACTAGGGACGCTGTCCTAGTTGGTTCTTGTGCTGCAGTTTGTTGGATGGAGGATTTATCTGTCTGTTCAGGGATGTGGGCTATGTTTCCTCTACTCTGCTGAGCTGGTGGGCATTGGTAAAGTTGCTTCTGTGCTTTAGTTTCCTCTTCTGTGAAAAAAAAAGGAGAACACTGACATTTAATTTATTTTGAACAGTGCTATAGAAAAACTGAGTATTATTATCCAAATACCCAGAATAAAAAAAAAAATACTACTATTGATGTTAAATTATCCATCTATTTTAATAATCCAGACATTATAATTTCTAGAGCTGGGAGACTAATGCACAACACATAATTTATTCAGTGAATTTAGCTTCTTTTTTAGGCTCGTGGAATATCAATTGTGCAGATCATAATTTCCTCAAATTTATTTGAACTTACTGAGTGAACTTTTTGGAAAATATTTACTCTGTGGATTGATACAGGCTGCATTACTTAATTATAGTTGGTCAGAGAGCTCTATTTAGTATTGTTTCTGTTCCCTTGCTGAATGAGCACACAAGGACTTCTGGCTTGAATACTTACATATGAACATGGAAGATGTGCACTTCTGCAAGTTTTTTCACATTTCCATTCATGAATATGCAGGTAGAATTTGTATACAGGATCACTGATGGCAAACAAACACAGGCAAGCTGAGTCTAAGCAATTTTACGTTAAAAATATGAATGAAAATTTTTAAAGGGCCTAAATTACCAGGACAAAAGTCTAATTTTATACTGAAGTAATCTGGTCCTTGGTAAATGGCAGTAATGGTGTTTTGAGTAAGAACCCAATAATTTACCTCTTTGCTTCTTTCTGCTGCTCAGTACCATGATTTCCTATAGTAATATAGTCCTCAGCCTGGATCTGTATTATATAAAGACCATTTTTTAATTTGTTTTTATTCTTATTTTTTAACTGACTGTATTCGTGTGGTACCCACAGTAAGTGTGCTCACATCCTGCAAGGGGTAGGGCCTGTCTGAATGGGAGACCCGATTGTCTCACTTTGACTAGTTACCTATTTCTAACCTGAGCTCTTGCTCTCATCTCCCACCATCAGAAAAGAGATAAAGTGTAGTGTGGTTAATCTGAAACTTTCTAAACCTGAGAATGTTAAACATTTCCAAATGTTTGGCTCTGGCTTATGGTTGTAGGAGTGTGAAGAATTAGGTTCATGAGGACATTTACTCCTGCATATGAGTAGTGTATTCAATCCAAAGTGGAACACGGAGGAGTGGATAGCTTTGAAGACTATGGTAATAGAAATAGTTTGAAAAGCACTAGTGTGAAGTACAAAGACACACAAGTAGAAAGATCTACAGTGCTCGGTTTGGATCTATGTGATGGAACCCATGCTAGATTTGAAGGAACTGAGCAGGGAAAACTGTTTGGGGAGTGAAGCACTAACATACTTCTATTTCTTCCGTCTGGTCTGGGTGACTTTGCACAGTCTGCTGGCCTGTATGGGAAAGCTCTTTTTTACTCCCACTAATTGATCCCCATAACAATGTGATAATCAGTTGGAAGCAAATAAAGAAGAGAAAAAGTTGGAGTGTTATTTACTGGTATGATGACTGAGCTTTCGATATGAGACATCAGCATGAAAGGCAATTATGCTCCTAGGGGCCAGGCAGGATATTCCCTGACAAGGCAGAGAAGTATCAGTATGAAAGGTTCTACTGTAATTTTCTCTGGGTAAAATTCTGTGTATAATTCTAGTTATCCCAATTAAAGCAAAAAGAAGCCAGAAAAGTACCTGGTTAATCAGAGAAGGGAGAACATGTTTTACAAGTGGAGACTAAGACTGTGTGGCTTGTCTAACCTGGCAAAAGGCAGGATGAAGGAATATATAAGACTGTCCTCCACTAAAACATGAGCAGGGGAAATCACTTAGGCAGTAGGAGGCTCTTTAACTCAAAGGGCAATAGCATATTAACTGGTCATGAACAGGCTCCAGCAGAAAGTTCTCAGTACAGAGTGATTCTGCCCCAGCTTCCAAACAGTGCAGGAGAAAGCAGGGAGCCTAACCCACTTCAGCGAAAGCATGACAGGTTCCTGAAAAGAGTAATATGGAGAGGCTGTCTGGAAGAGCAGGGCTGGGACATCCTTTTCAGACTGCTGTTCCTTAATTACATCAAAACCCGTGCAGGCACTCTGTTCTTCAGAATTAAAAGAACTTTAATTCGGTTTGTTTCAATTTTCTTCTAAGGATTGCTTTAATTTGGAAGAACGGTGTCCATTTGAGGCTAATGCGATTTAATGAATGCATGCTAAGCTCACAACTTTAGTTAATTTGGATTAATTTTCCCAATCATTCCTCTGTAGACAACCCTTAAGACATGTGGTAGAAATGGTCAAGAAATCACAAGCACTTCAGTCCTGCTTGTGATTGAGCTCCAAGCTGGCAGGGACCTTTTCTGACTGCAGGAGGCCGGGAGAAACATTTGGCCATGGCCAGTGCAATTCTCCCTCCTTTGCTCTCAGGTTCCAGGTCCAGATCTCCTGGGCCTTGAGAAGCACAGGATCTGAATGAGCTGTGTCTGCCACACAGGTCACTTCCAGAAGGATGTGTAGTGGCTGGTGTGTCAACATGAAGATTTAGTGATCCACGGTGTGGCCGTGAAGGCACTGTACTGCCACAGCTCTGCATGTTGCCATGGGAACAAAGTTGGATTCATAATTGGGAAACACGTTAATGTGGATGTGAATGGATGTGAACATGCCATCTGCTGTCCTCCTGGCCTCTTGGTTCCCTAGGCCTGGCTCGGTCACCACTGGGAGAGAAGCTGCTAGGGAGGGAATCCATTGGTCTGAGAGAAATAGGAGAAGGGTCCCAAGTAGGTCCAAGAGGCTGTGGTTGAGGTGTTTCCTGCTCCTCACGGAGTGGAGAGTAACCTCAGCTGAAGTGGAGGGGGCACAAGCAGACTAAGAAGCTGGCAGCAGGCATAAGTCCTATGGCAGCTGCCGTGGGAAATGTCCTGAGATATTGGGTGCTCAGGTGAAGTGCATTGCTGCATGCCATGGTGTAGGCACTTGGGCAAGACCAGCTGGTTAACTTGAGGAGTGGCACAGTCATGTCTTCACAAATTTAGCTCAGGGTCTGTACTTGCACCACTCTTCATCTTTATGAATCTAAGCTAATACTTTTACAGGGTACTGATGTTCTGTGAGGTCTTATTAGGCTGACCAGGCTTAGCTCTGGCATCTCTGACATAGAACTGTGGCATTACACAATCCAGGCATGTCTTTAAGAGCTCAAGATATGTGAGGGAGCTGTTGGGAAGCTGACACAGTCATACAGTGTGATAAAAAAACAGTTTATGCAGATAAGGGGGAGCAAACAGATTGAGCGTATTTCCTCTGCATTGAGTACATCTACTGATAAGAAGAAGTTTCTAAATGAAAGCCTTTCCAGTTGTAAAACCTAGCCCATTCCACCTGGAGTGGAACACTTCAGGGATAAACTAGAAGCTAAAGCAAAATCTCTTGGTGCTTCAAGAAGCAGGAGTCTCATTTCAGAGTTCATAAGGAATTAATTAACAATGCTGTTAAACTCTGAGGTGGTGGTTTGGTGCAAGCTGTAGGCTGGAAAGGGCAGCCCACTCACAGTCCTGAAAAACTCCCTACCAAGACCCACTTTGAATAGGACAGGTTTGTATCTTCTGTCCATGCCCCAGAAGGAGGGAGTGTGAGCAGCCTGCTTAACTCTTCCTGCTGTTTCTATTTGAAATGTTGTTCATCTTTACTTTGGATGATAAACTGTTGGGCAATTTTGCTTTGTGTTCTCAAATTGTTGCTGTCAGTGTTCCTGGAGGACTGAGGTCTTCCTCCGTTTTTGTCCAACTCACACAGTTGTGTAAGGAAGTAATCTGCCCTGTTTAGAGGAGCCCTGAGAAGGATTGAGTCCAAAGCCAGGAGAGCTTGTCTGTTGAAACAGACATGATGGTGCTAATGGAGTGAAGTAAAAGATTTCTGAGGACCCAAGAATTTGCTTGCTGCATAGCAGTGAAATTAAAGAATATGTAATGGGCTGTGCTAAGTCTCACACAGCAGGAGAAACTGAAGGGGAACTTGCACCCCTCATAAAGGAGATTTAGGACCCTCAGCCATCTATTTATGGATGGAGTATATTTGTTTTAAAGCATTTAAATGCATTAAAATGTTACATATTCTTCCTTCCTTGGATATCCTAGGAATGTATTAGAATGAGAGATTCCACAGGAAAGAAGGCCGTTGAAGAATATGTTTTCTTACTGATAAATATAGGCATTGTATCTATAACCTACTGCTGCATTCATGAGGAGACTGATCACACTCTCTTGCTCACCAATAGAAAAGACTGGACTTTGAAGTGAAGTGTTATCTTGAGGAATAGGTCCTTAAGTTAATCAAGTAACCATTCACCTAATGCTACAAGTCCACCCCAAAACCATGTCCCTATAACTGCCACATATCTTAAATACCTCTAGAGGTGGCAATTACACCACTTGCCTGGACACCCTGTCCTAATGCTTGACCACTCTTTCTGTGAAAAAAAACTCTTCCTGATACCTGATCTAAGCTTCCACTACTGCATCTTGAAACTGTCAACCTACTGCTTCTCAACTGAGAAAGGCAGCTGAATTTCAGCTTCTATCTTCTATCTTCCTTCAGATAGAGAGTGATTAGGTCTCCCCTAAGCTTCCTGTTCTCCAGACTGAACAGTGTTAGTTTCCTCAGCCACTACTCATGTGTCTTGTTTTCTAGCCCTTTCACCAGCTTTGTTGCACTCCTCTGCACTTAACTGATCAACTTGATATATTTCTTTTAGTGAGGGACCCAAACTGAACACAGTAATCGAGCTGTGGTCTCACCAGTGTCACATACAAGGGGACAATCAATTCCCTGGTTGTGCTGGCTACACTTCTGATCCAGACCAGGCTGCCATTGTCCTTGGCTGGCTCATGTTCAGCTGGCCATTACCGGAAAACAAAGCAAGAGCTGCTGGACACACCAAATGCTGTAGAGCACTGGATTGATATCACCCATGCAATGTACTTCATTCACCAAGCATACTCATTCCGCACGGCTATATGAGTTGAAGTGTGCCAGTCCCACTGCAATGAATATAAATACTCCTTAGTTTCTTACACTCTTAGCACATAGAAGAATGTCCTCTGAAACAACGGGTGCGCAGCTGCTGCTGCAAGCTCCTGCCTGATACAGATGGATGCATAGTATAGGAATGTACATATTCTACATCCATCAATATAATGAAGAGATTGAGTTTCTTGCACTAGCCACCAGACTTGAAGGAAAGGTTTTTCAGCTGAGTAGTTCTCAGGAAGCAGATACTCAGAGCTTTTGCATGAAAAGGAGAAAAGGCACTTCTTCCTAGTATACAAGAAGCTCAGAAAGGATACCCCAAAGTTAGATGACCAAAATGATGACTTTCTCTCAACTTCCTGAATTGTTTAGCTGCACTCTAAAAAAAAATCTTTATCAGGCTATTCCCTTCCCACAAGTATTTCTTCTTCTGACCCATCTAAATGAAAGACACGTGGTTGGTTGTTCTTTTTTTTTGCTTGTTTTTTCTTGATAGTTGATGACTTGCCTCCATAAAAGATGAATCTTGAAGAACAGTACTTTGTTGGGTAGAATAAGGTCTATTAAATGCATGTCTGTGTTCCTTTTTGACATAGTTTGATGGCATTAAGCTCTTTTCACCTGGGGTGTGGCCAGGGCTGCATAGTGAACCATCCTGCATAATCCTTGGCTTCTCTCTGACAGTACTAACCAGAGGCTTAATTAACTGTGAACGCATGTGCGGTGATGTAGATGCTAATCCTCAGTAAGGCTAGACTGCACCATCACCTCATTTCATAGGAGTCATTGTCAAATGGTAATCCACTCCAGGCACTGCTGGCCTGAGTTGGAGTGGAACAGGCATATTGGAGATGAGGCAAATTGCCTATCTTGAGCTATCATGCATGTAGAGTTGCCTACGTGCATGTGCCCATGTTTCCCTCTATATACCTACATGCACTAAAGAACCTGGAGGCAGCTCTGTACAGGACGACGGGAAATAATGAGACAGAATGAGACAAAGTGGAAGGAAAAGACAAAGTGCCACAGCCAACGGCTCTTCGCTTGCAGGAGGTGCGTTGCTGGATGTGGCTTTTTCTTTCCCTTCTCATATCCTTATTTGTTCATCTTTTATCACAGGCCCTAGCTGGGCAATGTTCAAACTGAATAGCTCGTTTCTCCCCAACTTACTGTAGCTCCTGCTGATGCTTCCATCTACTTCCCACTCCCCTGTTGTGCTGGAGTGTGTCGTTAAGAAAGAGGACAGACAACAGGAGACACAGGAAAACAAGATGCATTGGCTTTGCCTTTGAATCAGTCAAAGAATTATTTCTATACTTTACACGTCTCACCCTGGCTTTCATTCTCACAGATGCTTTTGTTACTTTTATTATTAACGGTCAGCAGAGGCAAATTCTTTTGCTGCTCCATCAATCCCTCTCTCTGCTGTGCTGAAATCCAACAGAAACATCATTGCCTTGTGTGCATGTGTGATCTTGAAAAAGATACGGCAGTTGAAGCCCAGCCTCGATTTTGTTTAAAGTACAAAACCTAATGTAAGTCGAAAAACTTTAAGTACAGAAGGAACATCTTATTTATTATCCTGCTGTTTTTGAGTTATGTCAAAGGCATATTGAATATATAGGTGGCACCTTCTATTAACATGCAGGTAAGCTTTGAAGAAAAAAAAAGAGTATTCAATTATGTGTGTTCTGGCACAGAGCTAAGCTGGCTGGAAACGAGCTCGTTGACATTTGTTGCCCAAGAGAAGAGAAAAAGAGAAATGCAGAACTGAAACTCACAGTGTCCTTATTGCAAAGTCAGATGGACTGATTCCCTTGCTAAATCCTTGTCATTGAACTATGAAGAGTGTCAATGTTCATCTAAGAGCATGGAGATGGATAAAATGGCCCTTCCAGCACCAATCCCTGTAGCAGCTGTGAATATGAAGTGTTCTTGGAACTGTGGGGATATTGCAAGCTTTACCTCTGCAGATCTCCTGTGATCCACTCTTTTACAAATAATGAAATTTCAGTTCACTGGAGTTCAGAAATGGCTTTTCCTAAAATAGCAGGTTTGCAACAATTTCTGTCTCACTCTCATAACAGTAAGGTGTGTGGCAAATAGTTGTTAATCATCAAGACAAAGAAAAGGAACTAAAGAGCTATGATCCCAAAACAAAATAATAGGAAGTAGTAATTCAGGAGGTATGAATTTGGCAGAACATCCTACAAATGTTTGGATGGATGTGTGTGCATGCAGGGGACTTCATATATTTGTCTGAAAAGCTGTAGGAAACCTTCTAGCAAAGTTCTGAGACTTAATAGATGGGAGCTCAAGCAGAACATTTAGGGAGGGAGATTCTTTCCTTTCTAATATCTGTGTAAATAACTCCATGTGCTTTATTGGTCTCAAAGTCTGCACAGTGGGTAGGAGGAGAATCAATAATTGTTTAAAACTTTGTGAATCAATTAGATGAGCAAGACAGGCATGACAGCAGATTTCTGTCACAGACACTGCTCCCTGGATGACTAGGATGGAGATCTAGACAGGGAGATGGTGAGTACTGCCATGCTTTCATCCATTCTGGAGCACAAGAGGTAAATAGCTCTGGCTACAACCTATGCTGATGGGGATCAGGCCTTCAAGTGTTACAAATGGGTCTGCATATTGAAATACAAATTGCTTGTTAAACTAAGGATTCTTACACCTCTCTGCAGTGATACCACTGCTTTTTGAAACAGGGTTTGAATTTAGAGTCCAGGCCCTATAGCTCAGGAATTCATTTCTTGTTCTTTTTAGGCTTAGAGGCCACCTAGGAAGGTGGTGGAGTCACTGTCCCCAGAGGTTTTCAAGAAAAAATAGATGCTGCATTGAGCAACATGGTTCAGTGGTATGGTAGTGATGGGTTGATGGTTGGACTAGATGAGGTCATTTCAACTTCAGGGTAGGGAGGAGGTGTGTTCTGAGCAAGCAGCACCTCTTTACCAAAGTGACAGGATCTAATTTGGAGCAAGTAGCAAAGGGTAGAGTAGATCCTCACTGTTTTAGAATGTTGCATGAAATGGCTGAATGATTTCTCCCAGGCTAAGAGAAAAGGTGGGCTGGGAGTCCAGCCTCCCTTATTCCTGACAGTCAGGGCAGCCTGAAGGCAGGAAGCCAGTGACCTTGGCTAACCAAATAAACCTTGCTGTATGCGTGGGTTTGAATTCCCAGGCAAGAATAGCACATGAATACAGGGAAATAATAACAGGGAATCAAAGGAGCATATATACTCCTAATGTCCCTCTTCCACCATGGTAGAAAATGGTGCCAACGAGCATAGAGGCAGTCAAGAACTACATGGATGAGGAGGCCTGGGTGTGCAGAAGGATAAAGGGATGTCTTGAGTTCTGCAAGAAAGAGGCAGTGTTTTTTCTTTGTCAGTAGATTTGGGTTTGAGTACCTCAGTCCTGCAGGCTCCTTCTATCTCAGAAGCCTTAGATCACACACTTTAGTCTCTATTGGGAGGAAGTGAAGGTGTTGATTGGTCTTTATCTCTTTTGAGAGGTATCAAAGCACTCCCTGGTCATCTAGGTTAGAGCAAGAAGAAAGGGGTACTATCTTACCCTAGATTGTATCTCCAAGGAACATCAAAAATTACCCGTTTCCTTACCTCAAGGACAATGAAAGACCAACCACATAGGTGAGCATCTCTAAGAAATCCTTGCAAGCTCTAACTCCCCTTCATCACCCAGCACAAGAGAACCATGTGGCAGAAACACCAATGTCCGCCTTCAGCGTTAGCGTAAGGCCTTCGGTTTATCGGACACTCTCTCTTGCTCATTCTATTTGATTCATTAGCCTCAATTCCAATTATATTGTATTATATTCTGTTATTTTGCTTTCTAATATCTTACTTAGTAAATTAGCTTTCCTCCTCAGATCGTTGACGCTGTTTTGTTTCTAGGCCCATCTCCCTTTTGCCTTTTCCCTTATTCCTTCCCCTTTCCTGGGGCGTGGGTCCGTGGGTCCCTCGCACCAATTGTCACGGAACCGGGCCGATCCAGCCCGGTAAACCGTTGACAGTACCCTGTCAGAACTCCTCCTCTTCCTGAGCATCTCTGTAGTCCCAGCAGGCTACCAGAGAAACGGGAGTGGGTGTATGGGGGTAACAGTGCCCAGCCCCAGCCATGACACCTCTGACACCAGTGGACATGCCATACCCTGTACAGTACTGCAGGGAGCAATGCAATGCCATCCTCTGTGGCTGCCGGCATCAGCTCTAAGGAGCTTATGGCCACAGCTATATTACGTGTGCGTGGTTGCCAGGGAAACACTGGTTCTGAACTGGAACTGAAGCAGTGGGGGCTGGAACTCTTAAATTCAATCTCTCTTTTTTTTTTTTTTTTAAACATTTAGAGCCTTGATTATGTCTCTTGTAAAGAAGAGGCAGCTACGTATGGGGCAATGGGAAATCTGCAGTCTCTGTAATCTAGTCAGATCTCAGCTCTTCGTTTTGCCTCCATTTTATAAAGGCTGAAGCTTTTTACTGCTCCTTAGCTTAAGGAGACTGAAGGGCACATCTACACAATCTTTACATTCAGCTGCCTGCTCACACTGCACTCTGACCTCACGGAGACAAGCCAGCTCTGATCCAAAGTATGTGTAAACTATTTTAGACGCCCAAAATGATCTAAAATGATTAACTAGGACAACCTCTAAGAAAAGATTAAGTCCTGGTCAACATTACCTTAAATTGACTACTTTACTTTGGCTGTGGTCCATCCAGCTCAGAGCATGGGCATTGCAAATTTCACTCTGTCCATAAAGGCTGAGTAGACCTTAGCATCATGATTCCTACAGGTGCTACTTGTGAGGACACAGAGGAACCAACAGATTTTCCCACTAAAGATTTCTGCGTAAATAATAATTATTGAAGAAACTGTGGCTGTTTCGTCTGGATGAGGCTGAAGGGAGACCTCATTACTCTCTACAGCTGCCTGAAGGGAGGTTGCAGCACGGAGAATGTTGGTCTCTTCTCAGGTGACTATGGATGCATGGAAACAGTCTCAAATAATGATGGGGGGGCGGGAGGGTTAGGTTGGTTATCAAGAATTTATTCACAGAAAGAGTGATGAAGCATTGTAGTGAGCTGCCCAGGGAAGTGGAGGAGTCCCTAACCCTGGAGGTATTTGCAATACGTGGATGTGGCATTAGAGCATGTAGTTTAGTAATGAGACCTGGGAGATCATGTTGATGTTCGGACACGATGATCTTGAGAGTCTTTTTCCAACCTAGATGATTCTGTGATAAGCAGTGCAGAATTTGCAAGAAAGGAAAGCATCAGTGCTTCATGACTGAGAAGAGGAACTAAGAACCTCTAAAACACACTCTGAGTGTAGTACACAGCTGGGCTGTAGTGAGAGGAGACCTTCATCTCCTGAGAGGCTCATATGGCATTGGGCACTTTGCTGAACTTCCAGGGCTTATCTAAATAGATTCTGTCAACCTTTGGAAATTCAGCTCATAATCAGGTTTGCTCATAATAAGAAACGAAAGGAATATTTGATGAAATGGAAGAGCAGCTAATTTAGAAATGATAAAAAGAAATAGTATTTCATCTCAGATAGTTCATTTGCAAAATTTATTCAGTGACATCTTGCCAAATACTGTGACTGGACTTTTTTTAAGAGCGCTGGATAGTTTTATGGCTGCTATTGATTGATATGGCTATACCAATGACATACTATTCAGCTTGCAGTCAAAATTCAGTCCTTAGTCTGGAGGGTAAGACAGCCAGAAAAAATAATCCCTGGGCAAACACCATGATGTAATTGGATGGATGAGTAATGGGACAGTCTGACTTTATTTTAACTGTTATGGGCTGGCCACATCAGGATATTGAACCAATTAGTGGTCTTGTCTGAACTGGGAGAAGGGGAACTAGTCCTGTGCTGCCCAGTGTGGTAGTAACATGGCATAAGGGGACCAGTGGTTTAATCCATTATATGTAAGCTCATCAAACAAGGAAGCACATGCATACAGAGGTGAAAATGGAAATGCAACAGGCCTGATGTGAAAATTGTTTATTCTGGCAGCTTGCTAACTGATATTTCCCCTTTGTGGAAAAGTGCTGGCATTCATATGTGATACTCTGAGAAGCTGGTATGGCATACCGGCATATACTAGTCTGGTTTGACCAGTGAGTATGTATAAAATTCATAGATGATGGACACTCCACCTTCAGCAAACAACCTTTGGAATTTTTTCAGAGTTGTATACACTGGATAATGATCCCAGTCTCCTTGACTCTTTCAATTTTTTTTATTATCTGCATGTAGTAAAGTGAAACCTTCCCAAGATAAAGCTCACAAAATCTAGAGTATCTCTTGTTTCCTCTTTTGCAAAATGTTTAGAATGAATTATTTCTGCAGACTCTTACATGGAAACTGGAAAACACTTAACTGTTTTCGACCCTTGAGTCATCCTTAATCAAATACCTTTTTATTATGGCTTTCAGGAGCTACTTGGAGCTAGCGTACTTGCACAGTTGTCCCTGGGCTAGAGTTTGGCAGCAAACCAGTTTTCACTACTACTAAGAGATTAATGTCCAAATCATGATTGGAGGCTGCATATGTGATATTTAAGTATACAGTTAATGTCACTATACATGTGACTCTTGGTACCCATTAACAGAGTATCAAAACTGAACTACACTGGCAACCCTAGATTTCTGACTGCAATATCTCATCAGCCATAAGGGATAACTGCTGCAGGAGAAGTCATAGAGAGTCAGCCACCATTCTCCTGAGTTCTGCAGACCTTCTTTCTTGGCCACTTGCAAGCCCTTCCTTGCAGGGACCATGACAGCAGAATGCCCACCTATAATAGAGGGTTTTTATAGCCCTCTACTAATGTGTCACACTGTAACTGGTTTTGTACAGTATTCAGCCTGTCAAGGCCTCCTCACACCTTGTCAGTCTGGGCTTTGTTTTTGCTATGACAAGTTTCAAATTGTTGTGTCAGCAGTAGAAAGAGTGAGGCCTGCTTTCCTCCTGTTTTATGTCATATGTTCCTGAAACACATTCTTCTAGCTACAACAACCTTAAATTTCTTTCCTCGTTCTTCTGATGTCTTTTTTGTGATGTCTTGTTGTGTGCCACATGGGTGCACAATGACCACGCAGTAGCTGACTATTTTTTGAGTCCTGCTTGCCTTTTCACCAGTGGGGACACAGAAAAGTGTCTCTCCCTTTCAGTTACCCACCAGTTTTTATAATCACTTCTCTGTAATACCATCTTTGAGATGTGTCCTTCCATCTAATAAGGCCAGTGCAGTCTGTTAGTAGAACAAGTGAGGGAACTGATAAATGATATGGTTATATAAACCACATTTAGGCATCTAACGAATTCAAACTTCCCATTGACAGCACTTTCCCAGAGCAGCTCTGAAGATTTACACCAAAAACTATTTGCTCATCTGAGCATCAGAGCACTGGCAAAGGATTGCAGGAGATCATCTGCTCCATCTGCTGCGCAAGCCAATATCAGTAACAACCCAAGGGATCTATTGCAGCAAGACAGGAGAGTTTTGAAATCCTACTAAATAGTATCAGCTAGGAAGAGTGTCATCAACAAATGACACATTCTAACATGCTCCAACTTTACTTTGAGTAGGTTTTGTTGTGAATATGTTTTTGTGGAAATGTGTGTTGTATGTGGTAAATGCAGAGATGCTGTTCTAGAACCCAGTCCCACCTGGGCATTGTGTGATTGTGTTCTCACACACCCTGCTGCAAGCACTCAAGTGAAGGACTCCCAGGATGAGGCAGCACACAATATTAAAAACAGAGTTCTACTGTATTGAGTTGTTGAAAACTAAATAAAAAAAATTAAATGCGAGGAGAAAAAACAAATAAGCTGAAGATTCTGTCTCCAGGCTTGCCTGAGGCAGTGATGCATTTGTGGTAAGAATAAACAGAAGTAAATGAACACTTAAGCAACAAAGATTCTGATTTCCTGTCAGATTTGTTATAACAAACAGACTCAGAAATACAGAAAATTTAATTATAAAACTTTGAACTGTTGCAGCATTTTCCATCACGAACAATAAAACTCCCAGTGAATCAGGTATCCCACCAGGACTGTGACAAATAGGTACACAGTGGTGTCTCAATTTTGAAGAAAAGAAGTACTCTAGCAGGGAAATTAAGGTCTGTGTTTTCCCAGAAGTTATTTGGTTCTTGCTTACTCCTTTTTGCCCCTATAGAATCTGTGGTAGGCAGGGATGAAGTCGAAACAAGAGGCAGCCCTATGTGATTTGTCTAGGTAGTAGAGGAATTTTGCAAATCAAGACAGTACTAAAGACACATGAACAACTTTTCTTCTAAATCAGGAAAATGAGAACAGAGTTTTGGAAAGGGATAGTGGCCTGAGTCATGAGGATCATAACTGGGGCACTGGAAAGGAAGAATTGGTCTGACCCCAGTTAATAAATTATGACTGTACAGAAGCCTTATTAATACATCAGCAAATTGAGTTAGGTTTAGAATCGAAAAATCATATAAAGGCTTGAGTTGGAAGGCACCTCAAAAATCATTTAGTTCGTGTATGCCCCGCCATTAGGGTATACTAATGTTTCTTAAAGCCTAATACAAGGGAGCAACTCCCAGAGCAGTTTAAACTGCATTTCTTTTGCATCTGTGCAAAGATGGCAGCCTAGGACATTTTGAAGGAAAAAAAAAAAAAAAAAAAGAGTTAAAAAAGAAAAGATATATTTATCCAAATACGAAAAGCAAACACATGCTTCTGACGTGCTCCTTGCTGAGATTCTTTGTGCATAGCTTGACACACCTGGCTCTTGCGGGTCTGGTACTTGAATTTCCTTGCTAAACAACTTACCCACCAGTACCAAAAATCTGTTAAAGGCTCAGCCATCATGTCAGCTCACCATGACACAGATTACATTTGAATCACCTGCATGGATGAAACTTAGAAGTAGAAATAAAATGTCCATCTCCTCACTTCCTAAGTCAGCAGCTATGGGTGTCCCACTGCAACTCTTCTTAGGGTCCAGCGTGGCCTCTGCTTAAGGGGTGTTCTCAAGTTTTCTCTATACTGAGGAGTCTTGCTCTCAATAGTAAGATGTTTGCAAGGCAGTTATTGTTTTGCTTGCCTGGGGAATCCAGAGAGGCTGTTAGGAAGGAACTTTCAAGGAAACCCATTTGGGAACCTCTCTGTGACCTGTCACAGCTAAAATAAATAGTTTGCTAAAGGGCAAAGTTTGGTTTCAACTGGTACTGCTGCAGGAGGGCTGCCTTGAGGAACAGAAGACACTCAACAACTGGTAAGTTGTGGCAGTAATACTTGGTTACTCCTTGAGTCTTGTGCCATCTCTACAAATTCCGTCCATCCACATAAGAACCATCTTCAAGAGCAGTTCTCTGGATGAGTGCCTTTACACTGAGTGCAATCCAGCCTCCTTCCCTAAAGGGTTAAACATGCTGTAGGGGGAGGTGGTACTTGTCCCAGCAGAGGCAAACTTGAGCAGATTTTCTGTGGGAAGCCATCTGTCAGCTGGGGAGTGGTGCTGTGTCAATTGATCAGCTCCACCTCCAGCTCTGCTTTGCAAACTACGGCTCCCTGAACTCGCAGGGTGACAGTGGGGGAGTAGTATTATCTCTGGAGCTACTGAGATTCTGTAATGGAGCATTTCTTCCTCCAGACTGGGTGAGGGACACCTCTGCTGCATCTTTCTTTTCTCTTGAAGCAGCTAGCTTCGGGAAGCACAAATTTATCAGTGAAAGGCTGTAGGATGAAAACAAGCCTTTCTCCGGTAGTCAGGGTGTTGTATTTCACCTGGGTAATGCACAGCATTATGAACCTCTTCTAACTCAAGCTATCCCTATCCCAAACTTAAAGTAAAAATCTTTCAGTAGTGATGGTAAGTCACTTTTTGGCTGCTCCAAGGTGTGTGAAGTATAAAATTTTCTTCAGTATTAAAATAGAAGCTTGCGGTGCTTCCTGAAATTTTTAATGCCTGGAGGGACAAAACATTCCTTTTTTGGTTTTAAACTAATAAAGTACTAATGAACCTGTAGGTAAAAAAAAATGTAGATCTGCCTCCTAATCTAAAATCTTTCACTGTAGCACCACAGTGAGGTCAAATTCCTGCTCTGTTAGCCCCACGCATCTCTGTCAGTTCAGGTCCTTATCTTTTTCCATTAGGTGTGGTCAAAAATAAGGAGAGAAGGGAAGCTGTGACTCTCAGGCATTTTCGTTTGTTTGCTTTTTTTTTTTTTCCCTCACAAAATGCACTCACTGAGATTCTCATTGAGCTCCATCAGCACTTTTCCTGATTTATTGTGCAAGGAACACTTTCTTCCATGCTGCTGTATGTCCTTCCTTCATCCCCCCTCTTTTTTTCCTTTTTTTTTCCTTCCTTCTGAGTGCTGAATTGGTTAGGGAATGAAGAACATTTGGCTAGCTTGAGTATTGGGGTGATTAAGTGCCAAAAATTATCTTGCCAAGCCAAAACCTGGGCTGGCTTGCACCTCCTAAATGCTTTCATTTTGAATAGAAGTTGCATCTCCTAGCAGCTGTGACAAAGATGCAGGCAGTTGTGTAATAGACATTATCATATGCACAGCCAAGTGGTCCGTGCTCTTTGATTTGAGGAAGGTTGCATCTGTTTCTTGGTAGAGGTGAATTGTTTAGCTGTATTGTTGTAAAACTACCTATTTTATGTATTTATGTACATTCTATGCTCTGGTTAGTGAGGAATGCTGAATTTTCTGCCTGAGTTTTTGAGAGTGAATTTCCTTCAACTGTGGTATGCACTCATGTGGAATGAACTGTCAGCGTGTGCTTTAGCTGGAGCATCTGACGGGGTTTTGAATCACAGGGATAGAGTAGTACCTCCTGCACCTTGCTACCACATCTAGTAACTCCTATGTATGCGCATCCTGAATGTACAGCCTTGAAATACTAGTCATCCATCTCATGTCCCTTCTTGGTCACTGAGGATAGGATGATGGGAAATGGTCACAAACTGAAGCATAGGAAGTTCCACACAAATGTGTGTGGAACATCTTCACAGTGAGGGTGACGGAGTACTGGCACAGGCTGCAGAGGTGGTGGAGTCTCCTTCTCTGGAGACATTCAGGGCCCACCTGGACACCTATCTGTGCAACCTGGTCTAGGGAGCTGCTTTGGCAGGGGTGTTGGAATGATGATCTCTAGATGTCCCTTCCACCCCCTACAATTCTGTGATTCTGTGATCCAGACTTCTAGATCCTGTGTATCAAATCTTCCTGTAATTCAACAGCCAGATCCAACTGTTGGATTCCCTGCTAGAAACTGTGGAAATTTGCTGTCAATGCAGAGATTCTTATACATAAAAATAGAAAAGTTTTTGTTGAATTAATATATTTTTAAAAAGTTATCACTCACAGGGTTGCATTCAGTTTTCTACAGGTGGCTTCCAATGGCACAGTGCAGTGAAAGGTATTGGAGATGGCTTGTTCAGGCTGTTTTCAAAGTCAGGCAGATGCTGTGACAGTTATTTAATCTTTCATCTGGCTTTCCTGATTGTAAGCTTCAAAGATGAAACTTGTCTCTTTATTGAAATAGTTGTGTTTTTGTTGTTGTTGTTTTCTTTTCTTCTCTTCTCCTTTTCTTCTCTTCTCCTTTTCTTTTCTTTTCTTTTCTTTTCTTTTCTTTTCTTTTCTTTTCTTTTCTTTTCTTTTCTTTTCTTTTCTTTTCTTTTCTTTTCTTTTCTTTTCTTTTCTTTTCTTTTCTTTTCTTTTCTTTTTCCTGAGGACAATTGTAGGAGGGGAGGGGTGTGAATTCTCTCTCTCTCTCTCTCTCTCTCTTCTTCTTTCTATGTATATTTCTTTTTCTAATGAGTAAAGAGCACCTGTAAGAGTGTTTTCACAAGTGGGTGGTGGACGTGAGTATAGTTTATTCACCAGAACTCATAGGAAGGGCTTGGGAATCTAAGAGCAAGAACTTTGTATAGGATGTGATCCACTGGAAGTTCAGGAAAGAGAAATGTGACTGGTTGGAAGATCAGAGGTTTTTCTTTCTCCTGGAGTTGCTGAGTTTTAGCATATTTTGCCAGTAGAGAAAATGGCAATAGGTAATAAAAAGCATGAGTAAAGAAGGGATGGATGCCTGATTAACTGTCACCCTTGTGGAAAACCAGCTTTACCTGCCAAACTGTCAGAGAGTGAATTTGGTTGAGAGATGGTGCAGTGGAAATGCTAAGTCACGGCTTGAACCAGTGATTGAGCCTCTGATGGGAAGGCAAAGCCAGCCTAGAAGAGCTCAGGTGTATAGAGTGTGCTTGAGTGACCAGAAGGGGTGGAGCCAGGATTTCCCCCTTCCCAGACCTCATTGGCAGTGGAGGTAAGGAAGGGTATCTTACTGGAGAACCCTGCCTACCCAAGGTCTTCCAAGGGTAAGCAGATTTTTTTTCTTTTTCTGCTGTTTCTGTATCCATCGCTGCTGTATTTGGGCTTATCCTCGCTTGCAGCAGCCTAGGACTTTAATGCCTCAATATCACTGTTGTGCTTTTCATCACATTACTGTGTTACAGCTGGGAATGTCATGAGATGATGTTTTGGGGCATTTGCACGATGGTTTAAAGGTTTAAAACTCCTAACTATTTCCTTTTGTATCTCTGATTCTTCTCTTCTGGCAGGGAAGAAGATGGTACTGTTTTTACATTTCTAAAAGCAGTGATTGGATCTGGAGAATTTCCTTATTGTGATGTACAATTAACGTTATATTTCTGCAGAGATTCACCTTTTTTTTTTTTTTTTTTTTTTTTTTTTTTTTTTTTTGTGATCAAATCCTATCCTGCAGAAATCATTAGGAGTTTGCAGTTTGTTTTAAATGATGGAGATCAGATAGTAAGAGAGCATATTAGGAAATGCTTTTCTATTACTTTCCTTCAAGAACAGAGCAAAAGCAAGCATTTGGATTTTACTGAGTCTTTCAAATGTTGAAATGGTGGTATCTTGTGAAAATTCAGGCCAGGAAAGGCTCGCACTATGTCACTGAAAAGATATGATCTGTGTGAAATACGTTTGGAGTCTTGGAAGTTATAAAATGGTGTACATTCTGATTTTTACAAAGATGAACCTGGCATGATAGAAGGCTATGAAGGCAGTACCAAGAGAAATAATGACTGCTTCTAAAAAGTATATAAACAAAACCCTTGATGGTTTAGCTTTTTTTCAACTTTGATTTTTTTATATTGTTCTGAAATGAGTCTTTGCATTTGTAGCACTCTATGCTACTGCTTGTTTTGAGAAGAACTTGTGGTAGAGGTTCTCAGATCAGTTTGTGTCTAGTGATTGTCCCTAATATAGGTGCATTTGTTTATTCAAACTAGAGTACTGTCCCAAACTAAATAAAAACCTAAGCTGCTTTGTACCCTCTTTATCTTACATACAATGTTGTGATAATCCTGGTATTAAAGCTGTTAATTTGTGTAAAAATAGAATATTTCACATATATTCTCTTTCTGGCCTCATTTGTGCACCACTTGTTAGGCATAATTCAAACAGATAGAGAACATTTGAAACATTTAGGTAATTGCAGCAACGTGCCTTTAAAAATAAATTAAGGACAGGTGGTCATAAAAAGGCTTTTGCTTCCTTTCTGCTTGCTTCACTTTGTTAAAAATCCTTAAAAATGAGGCCAAGACATGAAATGCAAGATCCTAACTGTGTGTCTCCCTATCCACGCTCAATGAGTTGACTAGGAATGTTGTCTATTTCCTTTGACCTCTTTTTCTCTTTGACTTCCTATTCTAGGATGAGTCATCCATGTTCTTCCAGTTCGGCCCATCAATAGAACAGCAAGCTTCAGTCATGCTCAACATCATGGAAGAATATGACTGGTACATATTCTCCATTGTCACTACGTATTTCCCTGGTTACCAGGACTTTGTGAACAAGATCCGCAGTACCATTGAGCACAGCTTTGTGGGTTGGGAACTGGAGGAGGTCCTCCTGTTGGACATGTCCCTGGATGATGGAGACTCAAAGATCCAGAACCAGCTCAAGAAGCTCCAAAGCCCTGTTATCCTCCTCTACTGCACCAAGGAAGAGGCAACCTACATTTTCGAGGTGGCCAACTCTGTGGGTCTGACAGGCTATGGTTACACGTGGATCGTGCCCAGCCTGGTGGCGGGGGATACAGACACAGTGCCATCTGAGTTCCCCACTGGGCTCATCTCTGTCTCATATGATGAATGGGACTACGGTCTTCCTGCTAGAGTGAGGGATGGAATAGCCATAATCACCACGGCTGCTTCTGATATGCTGTCTGAACACAGCTTCATCCCTGAGCCGAAGAGCAGCTGTTACAACACCCAGGAGAAAAGGATTTACCAGTCCAACATGCTCAACAGGTAAGGAAGAGGGCTGGGCTAGCCTTACAAAAGGGGGATCACAAAGAATCTGTGACCACTGGAATAATTTTGCTAGGCCGTGTGGAGCTTTGTAGCTGTAGGTACTGTTGGCTAGGAACCTGGCCAGGGGGAGTTGTGCTTATGGTGGCACTTGTTGCCGTGAATACTGAGTGTTACTAATGTCACTCCTTTTGAAAACTTTTATACTATATGAGGAGGAAGCCAGCACAAAACAAAGGCGCAATGAAGACATGGTGCAAAAATATGTGTGCTCTTTGATGCACAACAGATTTGCTCTTATTACAGAGTTGAACTTGAAGATTCATGAATGGGTCTGTATGTGTCGCGTGGGTTCTTAGTGCAAGCAGTGGGGGGGATTTTTGTTTTTAAATCTAGAAGAGCCCAGGTTCTGTTCCAGAAATCAGCAGTACATAAGTGGGTGTTCCCTTATAGGTGATGGCTGTGTAACTCAACTGAGAAATTTCCATGGCACCCATTGTCTGCTACCCATAAATCAGAGAAGAGAAGGAATTGTGAAGTGGACTGGATAACTAGATTTGGAAAGAGTTAGTTCAGTGGAGTTGTTGACCATCCTGCTTTATCCTGGAGTCATTGAAAGCCATCAGGTGTCTTAAGCATCCAGTTTACCTCAAAGAGGAGGGTCTTATGTTATTATCCTACTCATTGGTGACAGTCTGCTGCCTGTTTTGAATCTCATTCTCTTGTGCACACTGAATAAGTCCCTCCTCTTCGAGGTAAACTGGATGCTTAAGACACCTGATGTCTTTAAATATATATAACAGCACTCTGATTATTAGATCTTCCTTTATTGTCCTAGCTAGAATTTTAGTGTGTAGTTAAGCAACCCAGATAATTAGACATGAGAAGAGCTGGAAGGTGCAATATCTGCAGTTAGCCAGATCCTCTCTGATCTGCTCAGCTGTCATTCTCCGTTTCTTTCCATATAATATCCTTAAGCAGGGTGGTTTCTTTGAAGTACAGCATGGAGAGTCCAGGTAGTAGTTGTCATGAGAGGTGGCTGCAGAGAACCATTTTTCATTTGTTTATTTGTCATGATGAATCATGGAATACTGTAAATATGACAGATGGTCTTGTGTGCTGTGACCTCTTGCTGCAAACTGTATTAGGCAGATAGAGAGACTGGTGGACAAAAGAGCATAATATGATTTTTACATTGCCTGAAAGTTAGGGTCTGAAATAAAGTTTCCTCTTTGACCTATTAGGTTGCCCATGACGCTTTCTGCTCTTTCTTTGTCTCTGATCCATTGACATATTAGCAGGTGTCATTGTCATGTTTTCCTCTTCCTTACACTGGCTTTTTGTTGTCTGCAAGCCCTTGAATCACCAAAAATGCCCAGTGCATTTATCAGTTTTCTTCCCAGCCAGGCTTAGTGAAGAAGGGTGTTTGCTGCTGCTCTGTTGAGTCATCACTGGCATGATTAAACAGGGAAAATATACTTCAAATGTATTAAGTTATCAGAAGTCACGTAAAGGCAGGTTGCTTTTTACCCTTCTAAGTGAGTAGAGATTCTGAAGGGGAAAGTTATGTTGTGACTCTTCAGCATTTCTTTAGAAAACAAAATGTTGTCTCCTCCTGTGAGGTGCTGTGTAGCAGAGACCTTCTGCTAATTAGCTGATGCATAACATCATACTCATATAGCTATGCTATGTAGGATCCAACAGATCTCTGTGAAGCTCTTCTTGGCTCTGGATAGGAGGCACTGGCTCAGTGCTGTCTCTAAATATGACAGTGTAGACATACCCTGAAGCCTGGGCATCCCACACTAAAGTAGCTCTTGTCAATTTTGAAAGTATTATATTTCTTTTCACCTTTGTGGCCCAAGTCATGCCGATCCTTTTCCCTCGTCTACTTCAGCTATAACATTCACAGGGATGTCTACAGGTACCTGTGGATATACCCAACTTAGTTTGGGCACTGACATCAGTCTCTCTGAAAAGCTGAGTCAATTAGTCCATGCCAAGCTCCATTCTGCCTCTGCTTAGATTGCTGCAGGCACTTGAACTAGCTGGGAAATCACTATACTATGTGGAAGTTGCTTCTGTAACCACAGTGTAAATAATCGCTTTGCCTTGTGCAACACTGACCTGTGCTTTGCCACGATGGGAGTTCTTCCTCCTGCAAACATTTGTACCCTGTCTGTAGCTTTGAGAGGGATTGTTGAACAGCATAAATTCCAGTGAGTTACGTTCTTGGGCTTTTTTTTAAATGCAATTACTTTCAGACACAGGTGTATTAAAGCTAGTGGTGTCCGAAATTAGCGTTTGCTTTTGCAAATCCAAAGTTCTATTGGAAATGTGATTAGCTTCAAGCTCAGCCTCACAGTGTAGATCTGGGCGGGAAGAAATAGCGGAGAGGGAAGTGGGAAGAAAGCAAACATGAGTTCACCTCACTTCCTGCAAAGGTTAATGGTTATAATCTGTGTTCATACCTTCAAGTCTTGTTGAACTCACTGGAATTTACTATGCACTAGGCTTTAAACCTCTCCTGATATGCTTTAGACTAGACTGAAGGTTCTGGAAAACTAATTTTAGGCATGCCCCAGACCTGGCAATACTATATTCAGCCATCTGCAGATTACAGTTCCCCCTCCACATGCCTACACAGAATAGAGAAATGTATGTACGTGGGTTTGATGTCTGGGGAGACTGCTAAGTGTGTGTGACCCTAGATAATATATCATGACATAGCTGGGGTTTCAGAAACTCCTGGTGCTAATCCAAAGTGGTCTGATTTGCTTCAAATCCATTGCTGGAAGGTGATAAAGGAATCTACCTATTTTATTATTTGTAAAGGGACATGTACAACTAAGAAAATGTATGGTTTAGTTCAGCTAAGGTACTTCATATGCTAAGACTGTGAATTAGCCATTTCCCAATTTCTGCCTTTGAATCCTTCCCTCATTCCCTTTCTCTCTTGCAATAGTTCTGGAGGATGCAGCTAAGATCAAATGGTCCTACACTATGGATGTTTTTCCATGTTTTTAGCTGCTGTTTCATTGGCACTATTATTTTTTGTGCTTGCACTAAGAAAGTTTTGTTTGAAGTATGGTTGCAGGCATAAAAAGAAACAGGATGGACTGTTATCTAAATGCCATTTCTCACCAATGTAGGTGTTTGGCATGCTTCTCCTCATGTTAATAATGGTCTCATAGCAACTGTTCCTTGTCTATCTTGAAGCTGGTACTCCTTTGTGTTAGATTGAAACTGCAAAAGTGTGAATTTGCAGATTTTGTCCTAGAAAATGAGCTCACTAACTAGTAGAAGCATGATACCATAAAGGAAGTTAGTTTATTCTACAATAATCATTTTTCTTTTTGAAAGATTTGAAGGATTCTTGAGAAAGTTTTCCTCTAGTGAGGGATTTGTTTCCATTTATGCTGTTAATAGGCTTAGGTGATCATACAGAATTCAACTATACAAATACTGTTTTCCAGTTCAATAACACTCTTCAATTCTTTGTTTTATTTTTAATAAGTATCAGTTTGTTTATTCCTTCATTGTCCCAGGAAGCTATTTGGTTGGAAAGTTCCAGTCTACTGAATTTATAATTATTTTGATAACCACTCTTCTCCTGAGCATTCAGCAAATTGCTGTGCTCTCTACTCTCTTCTGCCACGTGAGAAGATTTCAGAGATTGGGAAGGTGTTTCTAATATTGTTTTCCTCCGGAAAGATGCTCAGATTTGGATTTTTCCCTCTTGGCCCTTCCAAGTGGAGTTACTAACCTTCTAGGCATTCTGCAAAATTCACCTATTCTCCCTTCACCACAGCTGCTAAGGAGTGAGTGGGCAGAGGTGGATGTGTTTAGAGGCAGCCTTCTGCTTATTTCATTATTTTAATTGATGGGACAGATTTCCTTGAGCTTGGGATGGGTGCTTCTCATTATATTTTAGAAATGGGAAGAAATAACTAAATGACGGGAGCATTCTTGAGAAAGGTATTCATGGATGAGTCATGATAAAAGAATTTATTTTCTAACACATATCATTTGAGGAATAGAAGTACAGCTGTTTTGTATGGATATTTGGTCGTTGGGCTACACAAGCTATGCTTTTATTATAGCCTTCAATAAGACCTGGTTTCTTCCTCCTGGTTGTCATGGCTGCTTGGGAATGCTGGGCCATAACTACTAGTTTGTTGTTGTAGGGTTACTAATGAGTTCTCCACTGATTGGCTTTAATAGTCTCTCATTTAACACCAGGCTGCACACACCAGATTTCATTTTAATAAAAAGCGCACTGAAGCATTTGCTTTGGAATGAAAATACAAATGTGGAATTATACTGCCTTTGCAAAGAAATACATTAAGAGGGAAACAAAGGTAGGTTCAATTCTGCACTTCAGATTCCTCAAATATGAAAACAGCTGGCAAGCTAGTTTGGTGCTTTTTTTTTTCTTTTTCTTTTTTTATTTTTTATTTTTTGGATGTGATACTTCCACTCTGGGGGAAACACTGACTTTCATCTGGAGCTTTTCATTCCAGCCAGTTAAGAAAGGCCAGGCTGGATGGGGCCCTGGTCAACCTGGTTTAGTGGGTGGCATCCCCCACTGTGGCAGAGAAGTTGGAATTGGATGATATTTGAGGTCACTTCCAACTCAAGCCTGTGATTCTATGAAATGCAAATGAGCCCTTTGAGGAACAGTTGTAAACTTTTTCCTGGGACACCAAGATCAAGCTTTGTTCTCACAGGGTCACATTCCCCTTTTGGGTAGTTGGCTCATCTCACATCCAAGAAAGAGACACCTTCCCACAGCTCAGTATTTGTGTCATTGTTCTTTATCCATTTGTAGGACAGATGAATGAACCCTGTGCTAGCAGCTAGAAGCACTGGCCAGTCCTGAAGTCTTGCTGCCTTTGGGACTGTTTGCCAGCTGTCTGGGAAGCCCTGCTCCATCCCTTAAACTCCACCCTTCTCAAGCATTGAGTAGCACAGTGCTGGGACTTACTTTGTCACTCCTCAAAAGAGGAGAGAGGAGATATAAATGGCATGCTTCCACAGATGTGAAAATTGCCCTTTGCAGAACTTGGAGGATAAGAGAAAATGTGTAACTTCTGACTTTTCTGAGCCTTTAAGCCAGCATCTTGTTAGCAGCTTGTTACATTCCTGCTGGTCAGTGTATCTGGTTGCTGTCAGGCAAGTGCTGGGTGGCAGAACATGGTATGAGTGCTGCTGACGGATTAGAAATCCCTGCTGTTGAAATCTGCATGTTCTTGACACTGGTCCAGCAGCAGCTGGAGGCTGGGGCTGGGCAGTGCCTTTCACCTCTGTTGGGGCATGTCTGCCTTCCCATATCTCATGTTGTATGTCACCCCTTTCTCTGTTGCTCATGCATCACCACTTTGTAGCCCCTTTTGAATATCTTGCTAGAGGTCTGCAACATCAGGTCAGCATACTGTGCTGGTAGGAGACTGAAGACCCCTTGGCTTCTGGAAAGTAGTGTATGATGGGGGGCAAGAGGACAGCATAGATATTTGTTGCTCATTAGGGTACCTTTGTCTTGTGAAGCAAGGCTTTCTTTGAAGGGGAGAGGAGGTGTTTGCTCCATGTGGACAGCTGGATGTATAATTCTCTACACAATTAAAATAGGGTGGGAGGATTCAGATTAAGTGAGAGGCTTTAGGCAAGGGCTATCTTTTGATTAGAGGACAGCTTCTTTTGTAAAGGCCTCCAAAATCCACCAGCTGGGAATGGATTTCAGTATGCGCCATCAGTTTCCAGATGGGAAAATGTCCGTGTTCTGCTTCCAGCCCTCTGAGACATCTCCTACTCTTCAGCCAAGTCCAATTAGTGCTAATGCTGTGGCAACTTCACTTGCTGGTCACAATATGCTGTATCTTGTGCATTCAGCCTCTCTGCACTCTTAAAAAAAAAAATGAATCAAATCCTCTGTCTGTGGCAGAGCAGAAAGAAGTGAACCTAGTTTGGGATGTTGTTTGGGATCTTTCCTCGTCACAACATGTAGCTGGGGTCCTGCGGGTCTGAAGTGCCCCCCAGAGAATCTGAAAACTTGCATTAGCAGATCAGAGGTGGGGAGGTGAGAAACAGCTGCTTTCCTTCAGGGTCTGCTGTGTATGGCTGTGGGTATTTTGGACTTGCACACCTGCAAAAAATGGATGGCGAGCCATTTATGGTTTCACTACTGGATGCTGTAAGGAATGTGCTTTTTCTTTTTTCTGATATAAGTACTTTTTTTTTTCCCCTCAGACTTAATGTTCTTACTATCTTCCAAGTTTTTAAAAATAGGATCTACTGTGTTGCTATGGCTCCCTGTGCAACTCCGAATCAGCTTTCTCATCTCTTTGATGCAGTTTGGGTTCCCGATGCGGTGTGACAAGGCACCAGCCCGGCACGCCGCCTGGTGGCTCTGTCCTGGGGGATGGAATAGCGCTCAGCCGTGGCATAAATCCACAAATAAATGAAAAAAAAAAAAAAAAAGAGAAATCAGGTTGTCCTCCTTCGTAGAGATGAGGCATTAACACTTGTGCTGCTGGGCTGAGATTCATTCGTGTTCTGCAGTCTTAAAGCCATCCCTGCAGTTTAGATGGGATATTCTCCTCCCCTTTCTGCCCTACACAATTGTGTGGTGGTGCTGTGAAGAGCTGCTGTGTTTCCACTCAGAGGCACCTGCAGCTCAGTAGTGGGTGAAGCAGTCTTTGCAGCATGCGCTTCGTCTAAGAAAGCACTGTGCACGTTTCAGGCTAAGCTTGCAGTTAAGTGCTTTTCTGAATTGAGGCTTAGAGTGCTATTGATGGGATGTGGTGCTGAAATTCCTCTCAGAATCATTGCTTGAAGGGCATGCTTGAGTCTTGCATCCAAATTTTTCAGAAGACGTGGATCTGCATATCTGTGGGACAGCTGAATGCTTATCTCAAATAGACCAAATGGAATGGTGGCTTCAAACACCTGTTCACTGTATGGAGTCCAGACCTCTCAGTAGCTCACAGCCCTCTTTACTTGTCTATTTTCAGACAGCTGTAATTCTAAAAACACATTCTGTTTCATGTGGCAAGTTTTATTTTTCATTCTTGGTCAAAAGGTGAACAGTTTGGATAACCGGAGGGAAAAACAAAAACAACTGTTTACCCAATTTTGAGTTATGAAAGTGAAAGACAAATGCATTTATTCTGCTTTCAAATATTTATCCAGCAATGGGGTTTTTGTTGGCGTGGACAAGTAACTCAGAGTTAGCTGCACTTAAAAAATCGGTACATAATATTAGACAAGGAATGTCTGCTCTGTCAGGGTTAAAAAAATAGATTTTGAAACTAATGTGAGCATTTGGAGGTAATGTATGTTACTGTAGGATTGTTTTTGTGTATTTTAGTATATTTATACTGTATTTCGTGAAGTATTTGGAAGAAGGACAGTCTAGCAATGAGGTATTTAAAATGTTTAAATGTGAATTAAATAGGAAGAAAGAAACAAGAAATGGCAGAGACCTGCCAGCTTGTCCGGTCCACTGCTTGCTCTATCATTCCTGCAGCGTATTCTCTCCTGATTTAAGTAATAAAATGTCCCCACTCAAGCCTGCAAGCACCTTAATATGAAATGAATATTAAAATATAACCGTAGTGCCCTTGAAATGATCAATCAGGCTGAATGCGACCGGCCCTCTTCCCACAAAAAATTCTTTTCCACTCCTGTGGAGAGATTTCTGAGCCTGCTATATCACACTTAACAGGTCTCCACACCTGTCGTGATTGAGCAAAGAATTGTAAGGTGATTAGAGCTCCTCTCTGCTTGAACACACCATGGAAAATGCTTGAAAAACAGATTTAGGTTGGTCTTCAGGAGGATCTGGTGAGATGGCAGGGAACTGAATGAGAATATGCTCCCTGAGAATGTGATGGTGTGGAAAAGCTGCCACGCAGGGCTGAAAGTGAATGGATCCCTGTGGCCTGAGAGGGGTTAAAAACACACAAGTGACTGCGTGCTGACTTCTCTGCGTCTTCTGAAGCAGTATTAAAATGAAATGGAAATGAGTTTTCAGTGTCTTGCCCAGTGTTGTTGCCTGTAATATTAGTGTCACAAATGAAATCATTTTTCAGCAAGATGGCTACCTCCAGTAGCAGTGTCAGCATCTTACATTTATTTATGACAGGCTGTAGTATCTTTTATCTGCAATTCCAAAGCACTTTACAAAGTAGAAAGGGTCGGCTTAATTCGCCACTAAAATTCAGCCATCTCTGGGGTGAAATAGAGCAAAAGTTTAACAGCACGTAGTAGGAAGAGGAGATGAATGCCGCACTTCACTGGAGCTGCATTTCAGCTGGCAGAATGAAATTGCTGGAGGTGGAATTTAGCCAAGACACTGGGGCTGTTTAATAAGCACAAGAGATTAGCAACAATGGCATACATGCTCCTCGTGTGCCTGTGTGAAGCTGGCAGCCAGCAGTTCCAGAAGTGGTTTCAGGGAAGAGAGTGGCAGCTTTTTCAGCCTGCAGAGTCAACCAGCAGATGATGTGTACTTTCAGAGACCATCTTCATCGTAAGGCTATAACATGTATCCAAATTCTACAGTGATTATCTGCTTGTTTTCCTTGGAAACTCAGTCCTGAGAAGACCGCTATGTGCCTTCCACATTGATAACTAGAACCAGCTGCAAAAAGATCAATTGCCACGAACCTCTGGGAGAATGCAGCTACATGGGTAACAGATGCCATAAATAAAAGGTGGTCTCACCGAGAGGATGCTTTTTATAGCACCCTTCCTCTTTAAAGTAATGCGGCATTTACAGATTAAGCCCTTGGGTGACTTGAGGTGCCTCAAACTCAGACTGCTGCAAGAAACACTTTCCACCTTCTTCTTGAAGATGCTGATGCTGACCTTCTGAATCTCAGTGATGGCGTGTGGCATGGTGAGAGCTGAGAAGAGCAGGAATTTAAACCATGAAGGAGTGCTCTCCAGTGCCACCTAGGCACTGTGAACACTTTGAGGCGCAAAGTACAAATGCTTAGAGCCTCTGAATACTCTTCAGTATGCCTCCTGTATTTTCCTATCAAGTAGCTGTTCTGGGGGAAGCAGGGGATGCTGGTTTCTCCAGCCCTTGACTTACCCAAATCCAAGAGGTGCAGCAGGACCAATTGTTCAGGGTTATGCATTCTCTGCAATCCACAGTTTCCTTTTCCTTGAGAAATGACATTGGGATGGCTGGAGGGAGCTCTACTTGCAGATTTACTTTGGTTTGAAAGCAGCTGTGAGGAGGAGGCCTTGCCTTTTGCTAATGTGAGACTGCTGGTCAGATGAAACAAGCACCTTGGAGATAGTGCCAAATCAGTTTATCTCACTGCTGTGGAAGGGTGCTTGTTTTGGGAAAGACTCTGTTTTGACTGTCTAGAGTGAGAAATATACTTAAAAAAAATTAACTGATTTGTATTTATTTCTCCAAGCAATTTCTCATGGAAAGCTCAAGTTTGAATTGATGAAGGCACAAGCTTAGCAATGTTGTGAAATTGATTTGGGATAGTTTATTATAGTTCCATGAAATTGCTTAACAAGAAAGTTTGGCAGAGTGAGGGAACTGAATGACTTGAACATGGCACTGCCAACAGTGGGTGGCACTGACAGTACTGTGTAAGCCAGTATGGATGGCATGTAGTCTTTCTGTTGTAGGATTAGCCATAAAGGAGTGGAATGAGAGGTCTCTACCCTCTTCCAAGAGGGATCAGGCAGTTTGCACTGTTGCCAGTTGTCTGGCTTTCTGCTGCCCACTTGTGGATCTCCACGCAAGGTGTGGAGAAGGCATCTTTCACCTTGGTGCTCAGCTGCAGCAGCTCTGAAATCTTTGTTGCAGCTGACAGTCAGTGGAGTAGAAGCAGATCACCACTGACAGGCAAAGACTCATGGAGAGGTGGTGCAGCAGGAGGATCACTTCGGGAAATGAGAAGCATCACTGGGCTTTGTTTTATGGCATTTGCTGTGAAGGAAATGAGGACTACTTATCTGAGAGGGCTGTGGGTGGCACTAATGTTTATTTGTTTGTATGGTTTATATCCTACCTTTTAGTTTCCACAACTCAGAGAAGCACTACCAGAAGCAGGGAAGCTGTATGGATGTTGTGACATTGGTTCTGGCCAAAGATAGTCAGTGGGGATATGTATACCATCAAATTCCTGCAGCCTTCAGTTATCATCTGAGGAGAAGTCAAGGGAAAGTAGCCATATAAATTTGTAATGCTTATGACAGAGGATTATGCTGGAAGCTTTTTTAAGCCTCGGAAAAGAAAGGGTCTGTTGTGGAGATGGCTGAGTGAAAACTGGTTCTTGGTCCTTCTCCTATCACTATTACAGAAAGTACTGTATCCCAGAAGAAGGGGGATGTGGGGTATAGGTGCAAGATCAAATTTAGAACGTATTCATCTGCAGTGCATCTAACCAAAGATGTAAATGGTGAGTAGGCAAGTGGAAGAACAGATGATTGAACAAGAGTTTTGTTGAACTAACAATTTAGTGACTTCCTCCTCAACCTACTGATTCCAATAGGTTTCCCACTGTTTGCCTGAGGGAATACTGAGAGGAGCTGGGAGTGGGACTCTTGTGAGCCTGCCAGATCAACAGCAGTCTTTGCTAATTGATACTTTCTGCTTTTCCAATGTTATTTTGGCGGAGGCTTGCAGGAGTACATTGTGGAAGGAAAAGTGTTGCATGGGAGGCAGTATACCATAGGCAAAGCTCTAAAATTCCACTGATGTATCCATGAATCCATTCTTGTGATTTGCAAACTGCCAGGGATGAGCCCACTGTTCTTGCTATCGGTCATGTCCCCTTTGTCTGTGTTCCCCTGTGTCCCTCCCTCATTTCCATCCTCCATCTTTCTCATCCTTCCTTCAGTAGGTGAATCTCTTCTAAGTAATATTCAATCTTGTTTTAAAACAGAAGAACCATCCCATTTTCCCCACTTTTTTTCTTTCCTCTCTTTCATCTCTTCTTCCTATGGAAGTATTTGAAGTAACACAAGTTCCTGAGAAAGGCATTTTTTTCTCCCTTTGTGCTTTGGCTCAGTGTCCCTTCTTCATTATATCTTCCCTTTGTTATTTTGTTCTGCCTGCCTCGAGTCTATGTTTCTCCCCATCTCTCTACCCTTCTTCAAGGCTCTTTCTTCATTAATATGTTAATTTATAGCTCCTGAATCTTTCTTGCTGCTCAGTGTTCACCAGGGAGAACCAGGAGAGAGAAGGAGATGGGAGCAGGACAGTAAGTTATGATGGGACAGAACAAGAGGTGTAAGCGAAGGAGGTATCTTGCACTGATTAGTGTCATGATACCAAGATTAACCACTTGTCTGTTTTGGGCTAGACTGATCGTTTCCTGTTGTTTTGATCTCAGCATTTTCTGAAACATATCCTTTATAGTAAAAAAGAAAACAGAAACAAAACAAAAACCCCTTCAGGTTAAAAAAAAAAAAGTTCTAAATTTCTATTTATTTATTTATTTATTTTGAGGGAGTTGTGTGGAAAGAGGGGAGATTTCTGAGCTGTTTTTCCCTTTGTGTAGAGTTTTTGAAATATCATCCCTATTCCTACCCTAATAGTTTTAGACTTGATAAAACTGCACAGTTCCAGACAAAATATATTGCTGGGTAATTCCTAATGAGTGCTAAGAAAGTGTGTAATGGGTGTTTTTATTGCTCTGGTTTGACAGTAGGACATTAGCTTATTGGTAGAGGTGAAGGGTCTACAAGGGCAGGTAGAAATCAGAGGCAAGGAGACTATGGCTATGAACTGAACACACCTGATGGGTATCCTCAGGGATTTCCAGGGACTTGGAAAGTTTTCCCCTGACTTCTTCTTAGAGCTACAGAATCATTTTGATTGGAAGATAGCTCTAGGATCATCCAGTCCAACCTGTCAGCCCATCCCCACCATGCGCACTGACTGTGTCCCTCATTGCCACATCTACACAGTTCTTGAACACCTCCAGGGATGGTGAATCCACCACCTCCCTGGGCAGCCTGTAACAGTGCAGCACCACTCTTCCTGAGAAGAAACTGTTCCTAAATATCCAACCTGAACCTCCCCTGGTGCAACTTGAGGTTGTTCTCTCTTGTTCTGTCACCATTACCTGGGAGAAGAGGCTAACTCCCACCTTGCCACAACCTCCTTTCAGGTCACAGAGATGTTATACTTTTCAAATATCAGCATACACAAATAGTGTCAGCAGAGCAGGTCATAAACAGCGTTCGGTCTTCTCCAGGCTTCCATTCCGATATGTCTGGAGGTGGCCAAAAACTGAAGAGGTATCACTGACTCTGGAGCTTTCTGATCTTGAAAAGAAAATTGTGCCTTGGTTTCATTTTATGCACACATGTTGCACATGCAACCTTTATGTAATACTTTGAGCATATTTTGCTGAATAAACCAAACCATGTCAGAAGTTTTCACAGGTGGACTTCATCCCAAAGTATTTTCTTCTTAGTGGAGAAAAGGCTTCTGTTCTGGTAAAGGAACATGGAAAAGCACGACAAGATCATAGCAGCAGGGTAGCAGTAACTGTACTAGGTGTTCTGGACCTTCAAGGAGCCTGGAACCTGCAGTTGCAGGCGGATGTAGTGAACCAAGGATTTTGTTCCTGCCTCTCACCAGTACAGGTACTGGAAAGAAGAGCAGAGGAGCAAATGGTGGAGGCTGCATTGACTGGAGCTGGGAAGGATGTGGAAAGATAACACCCACATTCATGTAGTTGTGTTCTGAATTAGGGACTCTCTCGCTATTGTATTTGCTGCTTTATATCTAACTCTGTCTGTGCTTGGAATCCTACGATCGTGGTTGCCCAAGCAAATAATTAACAATGCAGCGGTGAAAGTCAGTGCAAGAGACTTAAGCTGGTGGGGTGGTAGGCTGAAGGAGAGAAAGCAGGTCTGAGAAGGACACGTGGCAAAGAAGGGTGATAGGAAAAGACATGCTCTGATACAGTGCTGCAAAACCGGTATGAGCTGGAAGCAAAATAACCCGGGAGGAAAACTCAGGGGGACTGCTGCAATGTTCTGTGAAGACCAAGGCCCCCGAGCCAAGAGCCTTTCATATATTATGCACACAACTGTGTCAGACGAATAGTATTTAGGTTGCTAAGGCAAGCACTTCAAACAGAAGAAAATGCCAGAATTAAGGTTACTATCTTAATTTGGTACTTGTGTGCCTATGCATTACAAAGCAATAGTTTTGAGACTGTATGCTCTGAACACAGAACCCCTGCATGCTTCTGTACACAGGATAGGTGACATTTCGCAGCTGAGCAGTGATTCAGTATTTTGGTTTTTGTTTTTTCCTTTGTGTTTAATGTGCAGCCTTAAGCTTAGTGTTGTGCCTGCTTTCACAGGCAGCTGCAGAGAGAATTTCTTGTCTCAGGGTGCTATCCGTGACACACCTCAGGGTACTATCTCAGTACTTTGTGAATTTCGTGGATTTTCACCCTGTTCCGATGAGATGAGAGGACAAAAGCTGCTTTATGAAAATCCATTGTATAGGCAGAGAAATGAGGTGCAGAAAGATTAAGGTCAAAAATATCTATTAATTTTTTATGGCCCATCTGAGCCACCTAGAATTTTGTTATTCAAAGTACTGATCATTACAGAATATTTTCTGAGTTCAAAGAAAATTTCTCTTTGACTCCAACGCGGCAGTTTTTCAAATTGAATCCTCACCCCTGAATCTTAAACATTTTTCACTGATTTTTTTACTTTAATGCAAAAATGGAGATTTGACAGCATGCACATTATATGGGCTGTTTGTTCGTGTCCTGTTTGTTTTGCAGAAATTGTCTTGAATCTGGGAGAAAAACAAGACAATCTCCAAACCATTTCCCCTTTTTAATTTTAATTTGATTGATTTCTTTCATTATATTTTGGGTGGAACGTTTAATTTATTTTTCAAAATAAACATTTCAACACATCTCTTCGTTGTTAGAAAAAAAAATGTTTGAAAATGTTCAGATTCAAAAGAGATGGGGCTGAATGATGTTTTGTTTCAGAAGAATCAAAATTTAATAATCATTTATTTGCCAAATTTGGACTCTCAATACAGTATCTATTATTGCCTGGAATTACCAGCAGAGCAAAAATGGAGCCAGAGATTTTGTCCAGTTTTTCTCGGGCAACCAGAAAATGAAGTGCATGCATTTAGTGACTGTTTGTAAAGAATGTGATTTAAAAGATTTTACTGTCATCAGCATGGCACCTCTGCAGTGCTAGGGACACAGCTTTCAATTGGCTTAGCCACCTGATTCTACTGTTTATTTCAGTAGTTCTCTGCCTTGTTCTTGCCCTCTTTTCCAAATTGTAGGTTTGATTCCTAGTTCAGCCTGTTGGGTGCACTGAATGAGACAGGGGTACTGCAAGAAAAAATGTAACTGATTTTATCATTCAGGACTGACTGGCAGTGGTTATTGAAAATGGGTGGTGCTCAAGCTGCTTGAGCTACTGTAATGCTGATAATTTCATCCACTTTGCAGTGCCTGACTTTATTTAATGAATAATATTTTTCATGTTGATTCTACTGTGTATGTGCCTACAATTTCCAACATTTTTCAAAAACGTGAAAGAAACTCCCAGAATTTCACGGTATGGCATCATTTTGATACCTTTATGCATCAGCAGCCAGGCTGGAAGCTCACATCCTCTACCCAGACAGCTAGTATTTAATCCAGTGGTAACTGGCTTCAGGAGCAGGGGGGGAATGCCAGCCTCTGTTGTTTTCTTTTGCCATTTTTTTTTCTTCTGTTCTTGAAATGTTTAAGATTCATATTCAGTAGATTTCACATTTCTGCAAGTTGCAGAGAAATGTGGGAGCAAGAAGCAGGAGACTAGGCCCTGGCAAAGTTCACAGTTTAGCGATCAAGGACTTTTAGCCTTTCTCTCCACCACTGACATCCTTTGTCTTATCTCTGCCAGCCTGCCTCATCTCTTCTGTCCTTCAGTCTCCTTGCCTCAGTCTACTTTTTACCTAACAAGTCTACAATCTGCCTCATAGGCATCTCACTTAAGATCCAGTTGCTGGATCTATAGCAAATCCAGCTAATGCTTCCAGACTTCGTAGCCCTTGTTTCATTTCATTTTTGTTTATCTTACATTTTGGCTCCTTGTACTGCCCTTCCCTCAGCCCCAGCAAACTATAGTCTCTTAGTGCAAATAATCCAGGTGTTACATCTCCCAGTTTTCATCCTCAGGTTGGCCTCTTCTCCCAGGCAACAGCATTAGGACAAGAGGGAGTGGCCTCAAGTTGCCCCAGGTGCAGTTCAGGTTGTATATTAGGAAAAAATTCTTCTCAGAAGAAGTGGTGAGGTATTGGAACAGGCTGCCCAGGGATCTGGTGGATTTACTGTCCCTGGAAGTGCTTAAGAAAAGGGAAGAATACTCAGAGATGTGGTTTAGTGTGCAGTACTGGTGGTAGGTAGACGATTCAACTTTTCCGACCTCAATGATTTTATGATTCTCTGATTTCAATCCTGTACTCTTTCCCAGTGCCTCAAGTCAGTGCATCCTGACCACCTTTCAAGCTCTTTTTATCTACTCTGGAATTTGCAGATCTCTTCTTCCAGCCATCTTTATGTGCAGAGAGTAGGCTAGACAAGGGAAGATGCAAGCCTGAGAGGTGCAGTCCTCCTCCTCTTGCTTCCCAGATCCAGAAGTATGCCTTAGAACCATAGAATGATGGAATAATTTGATTTGGAAGGCACCTTCAAAGGCTGGTCCAACTCCCCTGCAATGAACAGGGACACACAACTGCTCCATCAGGGTGCTCAGAGCCCCTCCAGCCTGACCCTGCATGTCTCTAAGACAGGATATCCACTACCTCTCTGAGCAATCTGTTCCAGTGCCTCACCACTCTGACTGTAATTTTTCTTTTCTCATATCCAATCTATATCTCCTCTCTTTTAGTTTGAAACCACTTCCGCTTGTCCTGTCACAGCAGACCCTGCTGAAGAGTCTGTCCCTTCCCTTCTTACAGCCCTGTTAGATACTGAAAGGCCACTCTCAGGTGTCCCTGGAGTCTTCTTTCAGCCTATCTTTGTAGGCAGATGTTCCATCTCTTGGATCACTTTCGTGGCCCTCCTCTGGACACGCTCTAACAGGTTCACATCTCTCTCATGCTAAAGAATCCGTACCTGGATGCAGTACTCCAAGTAAGATCTCATAGTGCAGAACAGAGGGGCAGGATCACCTCCCTCACCTTCCTGCAGCTCTTGTGTGGAGAAGGTTCCTCAGCCTTCAGAAAGCCCAGTGAATTGTTTCGTTTGAAAACCTCTGTTATGTCTCTGCTGAACAAGTGTAAATTGCAGTATTTCCAAAGGTTTGTGACCTGTCTAGGTTTTCACAAGTATGGAAAAAAGTCAGCATGTGACACGAATGGAACCTTTTCTTCACTCTCTCATAAAAATTCAAGTCCCTTGAAAGCACAGAGCTTGGTAGAGCTTTTTAAAAAAGGTCACCATTTTTTCTTTAACACCGATAAAGCAGCTTGTTTCATCTTACCTTTTCCTGGACAGACTGCTTGTGTGAGTCCATTTTCTTCAAATACAAATCTGGGATGAGCATCTGATTTGGAAAATTTCAATCACACATAATCACATAGCATGGCTGAGCTTACAGGGATCTCTTGGTCTGTCTGCTACAAGCACTGCTCATCAGGGACACCCAGAGAAGGGTGTCCAGGGCTTTGTCCAGGTGGCTGTTGGAGATCTCCAAGGAGGAGCACCCACAACTTCCCTGAACAGACCAGCATGCCAGTGCTCCATCACCTGCTCAGTAAAAAGTTTTTTTCACACATTCAGGTGGAACTTCCTGTGTTTCAGTTTGTGCCCGTTGCCTGTTATCCTGTCACTAGGCACTTCCAATAAGACATGAAGTTTGACATAGCTAGATGAATCTGGGAGGTAGGCTTTAGGATAGGAAGCAGAGGGCAACATGATGAGCCCCGGCAGTGCAGTTTTCAATTGTATCTGTGTCTGAAGGATTTTTCAGAGGTTAAAGAATGTCTACTCACTCGCTGAGTATGTCCTTGCACATAGAGGCTCAAAGATGGGGCTCAGTCAACATATTTGTTCTATTTCAGTTTGAGTCCAAATCAGATCCTTAAAAAAAAAAAGAAAAAGCCTACTCTCGGCTTTCAGCACCTGTAATACTCATTTAAAAATGCATGTCACACAATGAAAGAAAACCAGTGCCAGTCCCCAGCGTGGAACTAAAACCAACCAGCCAAGCAGTTAGAACAAACAAGCAAAAGAATGGAAAAAATCCAACCCTCCACAGGCTGTCTTTCTCTTTCTCCTCCTTCCCTCCATCCTTCCGTGTTTCAGCCATGATTGGTTGGCTAGGGGGCTGTATTTTGTGGTCCTGACTTCACCTAAAACTTTAACCCATGCAGCTTGTTAATTGTCCCCTAATACTAGAAAGCTTCATGAAAATAAGGCAATGCAGGTGCTACTGTTTCTTCTCACTTCTGTGCAAAATTTCTAGGACCTTACTGGCTTGATGAGGTTACAGACTCTAGCTGAAAACTGTGGCTGTGCATTAGAATGTGGTGGTCTGTAAGAGGGAACAATATTGAAGTCAAGATGCTGAAGGAGATTGGACAATTTGCTTCAGCTGGCAAGGCATCTTCTGACTCTTAATGTACTCTTCCTTTGTGTCTGCTTGGAAAAAAACGAGTGGAAAGATGCATGTCCGTGGACCTTAGGATAGAATTTCTCTTCTCCTGGAGAGGATTTCAGGAACAGAAATCCATGTGGTTCTGGGGAATGGGTGATGGCCTTGTACCTCATCTGAATATTCCTGACTGAACTGAAAGTCCTACCCATTAATGGTAATGTGGTGGGAGGTGTGAGACAAACAAGGTTGTTCCTGTTCAGTTCAGAGCTGCCATTATCCTTCTTTTGAGCCAGTTCCCTAATCAGGTAGTGCCCATGAATCATCCATAGCAGAAGGGGCAGGGACCAGAACAGGGCTGAACTATGAATTGCCTGCTCATGGCAGGTCAGTAATCCTTTCTAGCTGGCACTCACACAGCAGAGGAACTTCCCTGCCTGCCGCCCAATTTGTACCTTTCTCAGGAATAAATAAAAATCTCCAGAGCTATTATGATGGCTCCTCGCATAAGTCTGAAATGTACTGAGCATAGATAGAAGGAAAAGAGGAAGCAAGAAAAAACATCAGAATCTCAAATGATGTACAAGAGGGCTGGTGCCTGTGGCACTGCATGTATTCAATTTCAGTGTGCTGTTTCCCCTCTCTGAAAAGGCAACCTTCAGGCACTCTGCTAAATGGATTGAAAGGTTTGTCTGGTTTTAATGATGCTTCTGAAACAGCCTGTGTGTTATTCCTCCACTCAAATACTTCTGAGAGATTTTGCAATGCCTCTTGGTAAACCAGAACATTATGAATACCTTGGCATTCAGTGGGTAGGCAATGTTCTGTTCTGGGACTACTTCAGAAGGAGTGACTGGGGTTAATAAGCTAATGTTTTCTAGGAGAGGATATCCTAATCTGTGAGAGTATGGGAACAATCAGCGGATTAATTAAAGTGTGTGTAATGGAGTGGTATGAACATATAACTATAGCAATCAGATGAATTGGAAACACGGTTTCTGTCTCAGGTGGGATCCTTTAGGGACACAGAATCTATTTTCCCTGTGAAGTACAATTCCCTATACACTTTTACAGCAAACCTGCCTTAGCAGAGACAAACTCAAGCTCTGCCCTTGATTATCGTAGTATAGATCTGTAACACCAGAGTGTACAAAATGAGGAAGACTGAGCGCCACAGAAGAACTGGGCAGCAGAGGGAAACTAAATGAAGCTGTGGAAGGTTTACACCTGTATAGCTGAGATAAAATCTGTCTCTGAGGCCTTCACAGTAGAAAGGGGAGCTCAGTGAAGTGGTTTAAGAGAAAGAATATCATTCTGTTTTTTCAGCATGACATTCATCAACCAGTATCCCAGGAAAAAAAGTCTGAGCAGTGTTTTGGGTTTTTTTGCTTGCATTCCTAAGTAGTCTGTGCAACATACCAAGGGAGAAGGGTGGAAAAGCCTGGGGGAGAAAATATTGATTTGGTTCCCTGGACTGATATTATTTATGTATGCAAGATGATTGCAGGACTTAGGGAAGAAATCTTGCTTTGTACTTCTGTCATCCTAAGGAACAGCTGCTGTAGGGCAGCACATATGTTTTTGTATCAGTATGATTACATCTATCTTAGCCAAAATGGAGCTAGCACTATAACCTCACTGCACAGGTATTCTCCTTGGATACTGTGGGCTCAAACTCCAGGTGCTGCTCCAAGGGAGATTAAAATCTTTTCTGTGATATAAAATTGCTCCAGAAAGAGGGCTTTAGTAAAACTGTATCAGTGTTTATGGTAACTTCACATTTAGGGAACCTTCCCTGGATGAAATTCTGGATGGTCAGTCATCCTGGAGGTGTTTGAGGCCAGGCTGGATGAGGCCCTGGACAACCTGATCTGGCATCTGATATAGTGGATGGCTATTCTTGACTGCGGCAGGTGCTTGGAACTAGATTATCTTCGAGGTCCCTCCCAACCCAAGACATTCTGTGATGATGATTTTATAGCTACTGGCTCAGTCTGCACGAGAGTGACACTATCCCCTGAGGTCCAAAGAGTGTCTGAAGCCATTTTCTCTCTCACACCTTGCAAAACTTGAGTCTAGCATTCGAGAATTAGCTTTTAGATATGATGAATAGCAGCTGATCCAAAATTCCTGATGTGTCCATACATGGCCATGTGGGCTTGAAAAACAGGCAGGATTAGTGTCCTGAGTGAGTTCACTGCCTGAATTTTACTCAAGAGAAGGACAGTGATGTGAGTAGGACTATTCTATTTCCAAGGGGTATCATGTTAAAGAGCTTGCTGATACCCTCCTGCCTCCTTACCATCCCTTGGGCAGCCAGAATGGTCAGTTACTGGAAATAAGTATGGGTATGCAAAGGGCAAAGTTTCATTTCAGCTCATAGCATTTTTCTGTGATGAAACAAGCATGCAGTTAGAAAGAACGCTAGGGTGCAAATCAGCAGAGCTGCTTCCCAGATACGTAGATAATTGTTAAAGGCAGACAGAGACAGGGGTGTGGATGGAGCTGAGTGGGACGGTGTGAGTGGGAGAAGAAACATGCCTGATGGACTCTGGCAATGGGGGGTGCTTATTCTGGCAGAAGGTGGGTGAGCATGTGGGCAGCAGTGAGAGTGTGGTGAATATGCATGACTGAATTATTAGTTTGTTTTGCACATGGCTGAGTCAGGTGCGGGAAGGAAGGTGGTCAGTGGAGCAAATTTCTTCTGTCCTTCTGGTCACAGTGCGAAGAAAATGCTGACCAGTATTCTGAATGTGTGGTTGGCTCCAGCAGGGCTCCCAGTGTGCAGAAGCTCAGCATTGAATCCAGTTTTTCTGCTCTCTGGGACAGTATGGAGTCCTAGTTCCCTCTGGGTGTTTGTTGACCAGTTTTCAGCTATTGTAAATTGCTGCAGGGCAACAAATCCATTTACACCTGGGTAACAGAAAAGAAAAATTTTGAGCAATCTTCCTTGTCTGTACATTGGTCTCACTTTGCCTCCTTAGCTGCTTTGTCTTCGTTAGCTTTCTCTGGCTGTCTCTCGGAGCTAAAATGGACTGTCTTGTTACCCCTATTGATTCTCCCTTTCAAATATGGTTAGCAGTGATCCTGAATTCTGGACTGTGTAATGCTGTGCAAAGGAGAAGGAGGCAAAGCAGGACCTATTCACAGTGAGAAGCAGCTGGAAGACAGGGTAGAAATGAGACAGAAAGCAGTGGGAGTAGCTCTAGGCATGAATGCTGAGACTAAAGCTCTGGCTGTGAGCAGACCTGCTCACAAGGTGCAGGCTGGGGGTTAGCAACTGTCCCAACCTGGAGAGGGTTCCCATTTTGTCCTTTAGCTTGAGTGGTATTGCTGCACTGGAACATGGGAACTAGAGTCTCTGGTGACCTGAGTATTCTTCCAGCACTGAGGTTGCTGGAGTGGGAAAGGCTCTAGCATAACACAAGAGAGAAAAAGACTAGAAGATTAAGGGTGGGGATGCGGAAGGTAGATGGGGGAAGAGTGTGGGTGTTCCCAACCTGTGTGTACACTTCTCACAGGGACTGTGGCTCTTCTTCATTTTGCAGTGACTGCCTGTATGCTTGCTTAGGGACTGGAGGAGGTGGTCACTTCTGGGCTAGCACCAATCCTGCTCTGAGATAAGCATGTTGGTCTGTAGGGCACCTCTCTTTAGTCTGCTGTTTGGTATGTGCTCCTCTCCAGCTGTGGGAGGCTGAGTCTGATGGGGTGTGACATGTATGTTTGTGTGGTGTGTGTGAAGAAAACACCCCAGACAGTTGGGCTTCCCAACATACAGAAGCTGTGGGGTAGGAAAAGTGGTTGATATGAACCTTGTGCATTTTTCAGCTGTTGTTTGTTTTTGTTTTTTTTTTCTCAATGAATATCACATGTCCTCCCCCTGCATATCCTTTCCCCACCCCCATGACATCAGCCTCCTTAATAAGAAGTACTCTGTTTTTAGTCCCAAGTCAGTGCTAAGCCGTTCACTGCAGGGCTTGCTGCCATCTGAAGCACTTCCAAAACAGCAGGGTGGTTCTTTGGGGCATGCTGCACACTCGTAAAGGCCCAGTCAGAGACGGGGTATCTGTGTTGTACATGGCAGCTCACAACCCAGTTCCACATAATTATCAGTGGCTGGGAGGCAAGAGTGAAGATCAAACCCTCCAGGTTTGTGGTTTATAGTAAATTTCTTCACATAGTCAGCTGCCAAACTGAGAAGGGCAGCAAAGCTGATAAAGGGTCTGGAGTGCATGTCTTAGAGGAGCAGCTGAGAAACAGTGATCATTCAGTCTGGAGAAGGCTCAGGTGAGACCTCGTTGCTTTCTACAACTCCCTGAAAGGAGATTGTAGTGAGGTGGGGATCAGCCTTTTCTCCCAGGTAATAGTGATGGGACAAGACAGAATGGCCTCAAGTTGCACCAAGGGAGGTTCAGGTTGGATATTGGGAAAAATTTTTCAGAGAGAATGGTTATGAACTGGAACAGGCTGCCAAGGGAGGTGGTAGAGTTACTGTCCCTGGAGGTGCTGATAGGAAGGGGTAGATGTAGTACTTTGGGACATGGTTAGTGTTACAATATTGGTGGTAGGTGGGTGGTTGGACTGGGTGATCTTAGAGGTCTTTTTCAACCATAATGATTCTAGATTCTATAATGAGTGACTCAAGAACCTCATAAAACTCAGTGACTGGGCAAAAAGGAGCCAATGAGCTTCAACACAGGCAAATGTAATGAATCCAGGGAAAGGTCATCTCAGTCATACCTACTCCCTGTTGGCTGCTGGAATGACTATTGAGATCACTGACAGAAGATCTCTGAAAATACCATCTTACTGTGTACTGGGGGACAAACCCTGCAAACTAATGGGCATCATCAGGAAGGGCACTGGCCACTGGCACTAGGAAGAAGACTGGGGTACTTAGCTCTGGGGAATAGTGGACATTTCTGGTCCTTGCTCCCCAAGAGGACAGAACGGAGTAAGAGGAGCAGAACTGTTGTTCACCATATCTCAAGCTGCTAGAATGAAAGTACTCTCTGAAACAAGTGCAAAAAAAAAAGATGAACTCAGGCAAAAGGAAGTTCTTTACCCAGTGGGTAACAGGAGATTTCTGGATTTTCCTGTCCTAGGAGGTGTTGGATGCAGCCACAGATAGCAGGTCAAGAGGGTCCACATAAACTCATAGTCAAAAAAGGACCCTCCTATTAAAGGGGTTAGACAAGGATAAGTTTATGCCAAGTGTAGCCTAGGACTGCCATAGGTGCAGTGGGAAAATGTCTCACTATCGAGGAGCACTGAACAGTGCATGCACCAAGAGGTGGATCCTTTCCTTCACATACTTCCTTCCCTCTACCACGATGATGCCTTTTGTATTGCTCTCAAAACATTCTGTTTCTTTCATATGAATTTCTCAGTCATTCAGCAGGATCCATTTTTATCTTCAACAGAGTTTGCTAATATTTCATCCATCTCACTATTAAATTCTTAAGACTTCCATCCCTGATCCTCCCATATCTTCTTCCGTAGTCCAAAAGCAAATAGTATATCCTGGGGTTAAGGTGCAGCAAACACAAAACGTGTGAAAGGAAAAAGGCTAAAAGGAGAAGATATTAAATAGAGTGTCTAGTTTAAGTATGGAAATTACTGCCTTAAGCAAATATTATAGCAAATAGCTTCAAAAGATACCAACATAGATAAGGCAGTTCTCTAAATAGGAGTAGCTTCAGCTATTACACAAGACTCAGTGGGACTTCATGCATCAGTCCTACAGAGGCAGGAAGAAATTCATTTGGGGCATGATGGGAGGGAGTCATAGATGCTTTTATAGCTCTGTTCCAGGATGGGAATCCTGTCACTATTGCAATGGATAATGATGAAACTGATACACAGGGCAGTGCTTTGAGGTGGAGAACAGGCTCATCTTTATGTGATTCAACCCAGCCATATGTTAACTGCTCATTCTGGATCTTTCATCCTTCTTTGTTTTCCACGGTACTTCTTAGTGCAAGGAACTGCAGCTTCTTCTCCAGTGTCAACATCAGCATTTTCTCAGACTTACAACGTGCACCCAAGTCCTTTCTGTCAAAGCAGCTCTCAGGGAAGTGGTGGAAGAACCAATGCTGTGGTCAGCATCCTAAAAGGGCGGCTGGCAACCAATGAATCTCCAGGGGAAAGAGGCTCTGAAAGCAAGGAGGTTCCCTTCAGTATCCAAAACATGTCTACTTAGCTCAACTGTTCGTAGTTGTTGGCTCAAAAGTGCTAAGCTAAAATCTCTGGAGAACTAAACCTCGCTTGAAAGATTTCCAGTACTTCTTACTACTGCTAAAACAGATCCAGAAGTTCTCTGTGCAACAACTCTCCATCTCTCCACTCCTCTCTGGCAGTCACATTTTTTTCCCTTTGCTCTTTTCTTGGTCCAACATTCTTCCCACTTATTAACCACCATACTTGGCTGCAGGGTGACTTGCAGTTGTTCTTTGTTTTTGTTGTTTGTTTTTTCATCATTCTATGTTAGAGAAAATGGAAAGTCTTATTGTTTCTGTTCACAATTTTTGAAGGCAGAGATAAAAACTGTGTATATGCATTATGCATGAGTGTGAAAATAGATGACTGAGACATGGAACAGTAGGTGAAGAGTAAGTTAATGATTACAGTTCAATCTTTGGTTCCTTCATTGAAAAGTAGGTCTGAAAAAGTTACTTAAGGCAAGCTCTCCTTTGGCTTGTGGGCTTAGAAGGCCACATGCCTTTTCTTCCAATCTGAGTTTCTCTATCACTGTAAAAATCTTGTTTTCTGTAGGGGTATTTTTGTCTGAGCTGTGTTTTATTTGCTTGTCTCACAGAATGTAGTATGGTGGAAATGAATGGTATCTGGAATCTTATCTTCTAGGCACAGTAATCCAATCAAGTATTTCTCTTTTCACTGCCTAAACAAACCTTACTTTGCAGGAGAGCAAAAAATTGCAATTTGAAGAGCTCATCTGTAGAAGTGTTTTCTCAATCAAGGGCTGCAATGCTAAATAGGGTTAAAGTCTCTACATTTTCAGCATGAGTCTTTGCTAAATGAGAGCCTGCAGTTGGAAGTGGAACTGTGAGGCTGAAAGTTGACTTGTGAATTTTTCATCATCAACCCCACTTTCCCCAGCAAATTGGTTCCCTTTGAGAATCTCTGTGAGCTGCACTCAGTCTCCTTAGTCTCTGAACTGCCCATCCTAGCACCTCATCTCCCTCCTAGAAAATCAGGTATTCTTTCACGTTCTTTCCCATGTCAGAAAAAAACTGAAGGGAAGTGGTGAGGTGAGGGTGATGGTGGCAACCGTCCTAATCTGTAATGGTTTTCCATCCAAGACACTGTGTTAACCATTATAGCCTTGATTCTGGTTTCTACATAGACTCTGAGATGGATTTTCAGGGATTTCAAGCTGTGTAATTTTTTAGACTTTAAGAAAGCAGAGTCAAGAAACCCTGTGACTGGCTTGAATGATTGGCTCCTTGATGTAACATAGCAACTTACCCTTTGGAGGCACTGCAGGCCTAGCTAGCCTGTGATGTCCCTTCTTAGCTACCTCTGTCAGAACTGCTCTAGAAGGAGAGAGCCTGGTATTGACAGATGACATTTTGCAACTGGAGAGTTCACGGAGGCTCAGAACGTTAGTTCAGGGCCGAATCACCAAGCTGCACCCCCGCACAGCCTTCACTGTGTAAACTTCCTCTTCCATAATCACTGGATTCTGGGTGACAGTGTTTCTGAGTAGGTTCCAGGAGCAATGAAGTTCCTTTCCCAAGTCTCTGCCTTTCCCCTGCCCTGCATCAGCAGACCTTAAACAAACCTGTAGCATTGCTGGTCTGGCTAAGGCTGTTTTCTAACATCACCATCATCTGTAACCAAAAAGGTAGCCAGCAGAGGCAGCATTTTTTGGAGAGGGTAAGCCTCCCCTGTTCTGCAGGAGCTACTGAGAGAGCTGACTGCAAACAGATTTTCAGTGCCCTGATGTGGACTTATGTCAAACAGTGCCCAATGAGAGCTGACAAGCTGACAGACCCAATCCATCAGTGAACGATGAGGGGGGTGGGGTGGGGGGGGAGAGAAGAATATCTCTTGCACACGCCTTCAAGAGACAGAGAGCAATTTTACAGATGGGCCAGTAAAGCTCCTGTAAATGATACAGGTACATATTTTATAGTCTAACCATTTCTGAGAGGGGAGACACAGACAAGGCAGATGCAGTGATAAGTTCAGTTCTGGGCACAAGATAGGAGTACAGCTTCCAGCTCCTGTTTGGTACTGACTGACCAGTAAATGATGAACAGCTAGGAGTAGGCTGCTACCTGAGCTTACCATAAGTTCTCTGGCACCAGATTTTGGACCACAAGAACTGGTACTTCTCCTTTTAAGTCACCTTGCTTATTATCAGCCCTCATGTTGCCTTGCAGAATAACACTTATTACCTTATTTCAAGATTTTACATGAGCCCAGACTTTGAAAAACCATCCTTCGTGATCTCAGCTGTTTGAAGGTGGTCCCAGTTGAGCAGCTTGACAAGACCTTCTCAGTAAAGACCTAAAAATCAGCACCAAATTGAACTTGATGTATTGATTGCTTTCTGAGCATTGCCCGTGTTAAAACCTAAAAACTAACCACATGCTAACTTTTTTCACATTGAACAGCTTACTGTGTAAGTCTGTAATGGATCATTTTTATTATTTCCTCTCTCTTACTCCAAAATGCTTATTTGTTTCAGGTCCCATTAACAATCTAAGTAGGAGCCTGGTAAAATGTTGACATTTTTACACCTTGATGATGAGTTCTTGAAGGTATCTGTGATTGCAGTAGGTTAGTTCTAGACACCTAAGAAGTTACGGAACTGAAAAGAGATGTCATCTGATTTTCCATTACTGGGGAAGCTGGGAGGAACACCACCACCATCATCCTTGCCATTCATCCCAGGTAACATGACCAGCTGTGATGATGGAGGAGAATTGGTCTGGTGGCCTGGGCTTGGGCTCCAGTCTCAATAATAAGTGCAGCAGTGCAGATGAATCACTTGATGATCCAGCACAGCTGTAACTGGGCTCCTCACATGGAGCTTGAGGGCATAGATCTTACTTGTGTTGAACAGTCATGTAAGATTTTCACTGCAGGATGCCTTATTTCATTGGTGTAGATGATATGAAGAGTGAATTTTGCTGAGAATGTTGGAATACTCTGCTCTGAAAGATGTGGAAATACCAAGTTACTGTTATGCTAAAAGTTAAGCTACTTCATTGATGCTATATATATATTTCCGAACATACTGCTTAGGGGTATGAAAACCCCTTTCTCTTCATCTGGTCAATGTCCTTTCCTCTAACAAAGTGGAAACTGGTAACACCTTACTTTATAGCTATCTGATTTGCCATCTTTTTCTCCTTTTCTCCCCACCCTTACAGCAGCCTGTCCTCATACTACTGATTCATTGTACAATCAGATGGGTAGATAGCAGATGCTCCAGGAGAAGGGAATCTTCCTCCACAATTTGCTTAGCCAGTTGTGTGGTTGGAGTAGGAGTCAATTCCTTCCTGCCGTCTGCAGCCTGAAACGACTCATCCATCCCTTTCAATCCTAGGGGTACAACTATAAATACTAGCAAGGGTTCATAGAAGTTGTTGGTCCTTTTTAAGTTCTTCCTCCAAAATCTGTCTTTAACAGTTTCTTATGGCAGCAGAAGGCTTCTGTTGAAATACAGTGTGTGAAGGGGTGTGAGTAGCTGATCATTCATTTCATCAAGCTGCTTGCCCACTGAGTGCTGCAGAAGAGGGCTGGAAGGCAGTGTTAATTTATTTTAGGGTGATGAGGCACTTGGATAGGCTGCCCAGAGAAACTGTGGGTGCCCCATCCCTTGAGGTTTCAGGGCCAGGTTGGATGGAGCCCTGGGCAGCCTGAGCTGGTGGGTGGCAGCCCTGCCTAAGGCAGGGGGGTGGAACTGAGTGATCTTAAGGTCCTCTCCAACCTAAGCCATTCTATGATTCTATGATTTTATAGTGTGCTTAATTTCCATTAGCACAATCTCCTCTTATTCTTCACCTGACCACTATATGATGACGTGTCATGTCTTAGAGATAGATGAGGACATATACTGTATCAGTAGGACAGATGCAGTCAGAGACCTGGTAACTTTTAGTCAGACACAGTCTTCCTGCTTGCCTCAGTAGCTAAGTTTACAGCAAAGTAACATTTCCATCTCAATTTCAGTGATTAGGAGTGACATCCTCTTTCTACAACCATCTGGGGTGTGAAAACGATGACATCTCCATGGTCCAAATCGATCTGGAAAGATGGAAAGCAAACCAGAGGCTACAAGAAAAATCACCCCTCTCTACCTTGCTCTTTCCCTCCTGCTGTGGTTGCTTCATTTGCTGATCTATGCTTCCTCCCACTCTTCGACTGGGCCAAATTTGGCTATGTCTGGCAGAGGCAAGGGCACCAGCAGCAGGGCTGGCAGGGATGGGGGAAAGGAGCAGGGCCAGGGTTTGCAGGATGGAGCATGCAGGTGGTGACTGCCCTGCCCAGCCCCTCCTGGGCCCCCTTCCAAGTCCGTTTCTGGGATCTTGGCTGATTTTGGCAATTGGCAATGCAAGCAGGTTTCCATGGCAATGTACCAGTGCTTCCAACGCCCTCCTTAGCACTCTGCCTCTCCCCCTCTCCTCGCCCCCCTCCCCAGCCCTCCTGCTTCTGAAGCCTGTTGCCATGGTAGTTATAATCCTCAAAGAATTTCAGCTGCCCTCCCCTTCTCTCCCTCCCTTCCTTCCCCCCCCCCCCCCCCCCAGTTTCTTTTTTTGGTGCTAAAAGTTTGCTCTTCAATTCTGTGTGTGGGTGGAGGAGGCTCCATCTGCATCCTTGGAATCTTGTCCCTGGGCAGAGGGAGGTTTCTGCCTCTGCCTTGGTGAGGTCCTGGAGGGAGGGAAGCTGCAGAAGGCAGCTCCAGCCAATGGGTGCCCAGCAGTTATGGCTTTGGGAAGGGCTTACATTGTGACCATTTTTATTTTTTTTTTCAAAGTACTGTGTCTTCTGGAATCTGGAGCCTGGTTCAATGACGTTTAAACACCCAAGCCATGTTGGAGTGAAAAGAAGGGGGAAAGATTTCAGAAAGATGCCTACTCTGGAGGTTGCTTTTTCTGAAATGATCATAGTGAACACTGCCAAGAGAAGAGTGTGCAGACAACTCATGCTGCCACAATATGTGCATGACAGGAGCTGCAGGAATGATGCAGCTTAAAGTACTGAATGAGACCAGGACCAGACCACTTCAATTCACAAACTATCAGGCTATGTCCAGAGCTTAGGTGTGAGGTCTGTGGGTTACATTTTAATTTACTAAGTTAAACACCAGTCAAAGCTGAATTTAATGAAGTGCAACTCTGAATAAACCCACCTAGATATAACTGCTGCTAGGTTGCTCTGATAGCTCTGCTGCTTGTTGGTTGAATTGAAGGGAGTTGGTGCTAGATGTGGGAATTGACCCTTTGTTGCACTTCACATGGAAATGTTCTGGTCTCACTCCCAGCACACTTGCTGTTTCCATCTTTGCAGTGTTCAGGCTTCCTGCAGTGGGCACTGTAGCTTGGGAACTCCAGATGCCCATTGAAAAAGTCTCCTGAGTGAAGAAATATTCTAGGGAAATTTCCTAGTTTGACTCTTCAGGAGAGAGAAGGGAAATAATTCAGATAATACAGGCCAAATTTGGACCTTGTACTTGTTTTAGACCTCCTGAGAGTCTTTGATTGGAGGTCGTTAGCATTACACCTGGGGCTTCTTTAAACTGACCTTTATCCACAGAAGAAGAGAAATCACTCAGAACTAAATGCAGCTCTGAAATAAAATGTCACATTTACCTCACAGAGGATGCAGCAGCTGAAGGGACTGAAGTTGACTCTTTCTCTTGTTCAGAAAACACTGAGGATGCAATTTGTTTTCTTCTAATGTACGGGCAACTACATTCAGATGATCTACTGCAGGCACCTGATGAATGTGTTGTAGTTACCTTTCCCCATTGTCTTTGTGTCAGGAATCTTGAGTCACTCAGCTGCTCGCTTGGCCTCAGATGTCATGGTAGTCAGAGTCTAAATAGGGCACGTGAAGTAAGTGATGGGGTATAACCAGTCGTCTTAGACTGCTGGAAAAATTATTGATTTATGAAATCATTAAGTCATAGTGCTGGGTCATTGTAACTCCTTTTGTATGAATTCCTGGAAGGTGATGGATTTTTAGCTGCCGTGGACTGTGGTCTGTCCTGCAGAAAGCTAAACACTTGATGTATCAGTCACGCTTTACCTCTTCCCCTGTCAGTATGCCTTCACTCTGTTCTAAATTAATGTGATTTCATTTCAGGGGGTATTTTCTGACACTGCTGAGGAAGAATCCTGAGTAGTCATGGTGTCATGTTGAACACCTCTCAAGTAGTCCCCGTCTGTACATTTCATGAAGGTTTCTGTACACCCAACAGCAAAGAAAAAAATCTTCAGTCCCTACCAACCTCGGCTAGGAGTAGAACTGGTGACCTAGAGGGATATATTTCCTTTCTTTTTGCACATTTCAGGTCCCAGGGATGAGTCCCAAAAGATTTTCCAAAACATCACTTTAGAACTTGGAAATGCGCTGACCACAACAGTAGACGTAATCACGCTCTGGTTCTTAGCAGGAGCTTGTGTAGCCCCAGATATCATCCTCTTACCAAAAGGAAGGGAGTCAGGGCATGTACATTTATTTAACAGAGTCTGGACAATAAACTACATCACAACACACTTTACAAAGTTAATAATACAAAGCACAAGTCGGATGTGATATAAATGATGTAGATGTGTGAACTCTGAGTAGGACTTTGGCAGCGTTCCCAGCCGTGTTCAAAATGTACCCATGATATTTCTATCTCCCATACTTGGAACTCACTACAGACAAGCAGAAAAGGCTTAGGTTGAGTTTGTTATCCATATTTATCATTCACTTCAGAATAGCATCTTCCTCCCACACTGATCCTTGCAGCACTACATATACACTCAGCTCAAAGCAGGGGGCTTCACACTCTGACTTTTGGGGCAAGAGTAGAGAGTGGTGAGATATGCTTGAAGTGTTCGCAGTGTTTATTTGGCAACCCAAAATAGATGATGCAGGGGAATATGGACTCTATAGCTGTGCAGGTGCAAATAATAAAAGGGGGCTGAATTCTGTCAAGTAATGGAACTTTGGAGCAGAAAGGAGGTATGCATGAGTGTAGTTATCAGATAAAACGCTAGAAGGAGATTCTTGGTGTTATGGAATCATGGAATCATAGGGTCTGGAGGGGACCTCTGGAGTTCATCTAGTCACATCCCCTGCTAAAGTAGATTCCCTACAGTGGGTTGCGGAGAAAAGCGTCCAGGTAAATTTTAAATATCTCCAGAGGAGACTCCACAACCTCTTTGGGCAGCTTAATCTCCCAGTGTTTGAAGAAGGGATAATATCAGTGGAGGAAAGGTGAGATGGGTGATGACTGTCACTGTGGTGGGGCTAAGCCCTAGGTTGTAGGCTGAAAATTTGGAGTGTAATTTTGAGCTGGGACCTGGGATCCAGGGAGCACCTGGACTTTCTGTGCCTTGATGGCCCAGAGTTGAGAGACAGAAAGTACCTGTGGCTTAGTGGTCAAGCTGGCTGCAGTGAAGGGAGAGGTACCCTTGCAGTGGCTGTGTTGGGAATGCTGGTGGCTGGCATTAGAGTAGCAATGGGAAGAATTTCAGAGGTGGCAATTTGGGTGGAAAAGCGGTGGCAGAGGGAAGAGTACTGATGCTGACGAGGATACTGATTGCACTGAGTATTACAGTGGTGTTTGGAGTGCTAAATGCAAGCAAAGACAAGAGTGGCTAATTACAGACATGATTGTGAAGAGGAAGGGGAGTCAGGCTTGAGGAATAGTGGTGAGATCTGCGATTATGACGCTGCAATGAAGAAGCTGCTGCTCAGTATGGAGCTATGAGGGGTTTCAGTGCTCCAGTTCTGGTATTAACTGAAACGGTATTCTTCCCATGTGCCAGCTTGTGGCTTGCTTGCTTCTTCTTCTCTCTCACTCTTCAATTTCTTTGCTGTTGCAGTGTTTTCCCTGTTCGCACATTGTGTGGAGAGAAATGCACTAATGGCTTTGTGTAAAAATAAGTGAAAAGAAAGAAGAAATCTTAAATTAGACACTATCCCACTGCTGATATATCTTGTGCCTCTCATCAGACAAATTCTAGCTGGGAGGTCTCCTGAGGAAGAATGAGGCAAGGGAAAAAAAAAAAAAAAAAGACAAGGAAGTTTAAAGGAGAGGGAATTAAAAAAAAAAAAAAGGCCCTAATTGTTCTGAGACCTTATTCAGAGCAAGGAAGGGTTAATACTTTAAATGCAATGTAATTTCAGTGGCACTAAAGAACATGTTTCCATGGAAACATCAACCCACAGAGGGAGAGAAAGAGAGAGAAGGGAGCTGAGTAGAGAGCAGCTCCTCTGGCAAGGAGGGAGCAGTAGAATTTGCCCCCATACGCAAACAGTCGTTGACAGGGGTGATTGTTTGCTCATTTGTTTTATTCAATTCCCCTTTGGAGATGGCATGATGAGGGGAGAAACTGGTAGGGTGCTATCTTGGATGAACAGCTACAGACCCAGAAAATCTCGTCACACCTTTTACACCAATTGGCTTTATGGGCAGTAACTCTGCTCTTGTAAATACCACACATTCACTCTGCTCAGGGAAAATTTCTTTACCATGAGTGTGGAGAAACACTGAAACAGGCTTCCTAGGGAGGATGTTGATGCCTCTTGCCTGATGGTCTTCAAGAGCCATTTGGACAATGCCTTCAGTGACATGCTTTAACTCATAGCCAGCCCTGAAGAGGTCAGTCAGTCAGATCTTTGAAGGTCATTTGCAAACAGACTGTTGTGATATTTCTCATATTTCTTGCAAATACTGTGGATGCTTTCAACACTTGATAAAAATTGAATAGCTCAAAAATCACTACTGGTTTCTTAGTGGCTTGAAAAAGTAAAGTTAGCCTGCTGTTTCGAAGGGTGTAGTAAATGGATTTATTTCAATCTCTCTAGCTATTTTAGCCTTGTTGGCTTCTGGCAGAAGTGAGGGAGTCTCTCTGACAGATTTGAGTGTTTTTCTGCAAGCAAGAAAATCCTGAAAGCTCTGGAGGAAAGTGGATGTGCTCACCTGTTTGCTGGTCTTGACTTCTGGGGTAGAAACTGGAATGAGCTCTGGATAAATACAGAGATATTCCTATGGTTAACTCCCATGACATGAGGCTCCTTCAGACAACAAAAGCATGCATCTATTGAGATGCATGTCCATGTGGTCACTTGTCTTAAGCTATTGTCCATGGTTACAGTGGACCCCAAAAATGATTCAGAAAAGCAAGGCTGTTGTCTGAGGTTTCAAATTCACTGTATGGGGCCAAGTAGTTGAACTGGCATATTTTTTTAAAGCTCTGCAGATAGAGAAAACTCAAAAACATCATCCTAGATAAAAAATCGTTCAGCCTTGTTTGACTTTTGTCCTGTGATGGCTTGCCCTACCGATGTTTGCATGACTATGCCCAAAGACAGATAAACAGATCTGAAGGACAGTGCTTAACTTTTCAGTATTTGCCTGCTTCTAGTGTTAAGGCTTCCATCAGTGACCTGTTAGGTGGATACCAAGACATAATTATGACCTACTGTCAGACATTCTGACAAAAGTAATTTTCTGTGCTTTTACTGCCTCATGTAAATCTACCACAGCAGATTATTAGCCCTTTCTGACAGGAGAGCTACCTTTGAGTATTTTTCTTCAAAGTGGTATGTTATCCATTCTTGATGAAAAAAGATAGAAAAATGTGAAAATTAAAAATAATTTATTCAATCAGTAATTAGCAGGAATTTAATAACTTGGCAAAGCTTTGTGGCTTTGGTCAGAATGTTTAGTTTTTATTTTACCCCATCACTGTAACAATTTTGACCTTACAGCTATTTTCTGTTATTTATTTTATAATACTTAAAGGTTTGGTGAGTCAATTCGGAAGCACATATATTTTTATCAAAGGTTTTTGGTTAAAAAAGCTTTCTGAGAATAAGTTGATTTCCTGTGAGATTTATGGATATTTTCAGCTTTAACCAGAATATGCTCTTAATACACTTTTCCTTGTTTCAGTTTTATTTCCAGTGAGGTCAGAAGGTGTAGAGGTATATTCTCAAGCTATTTGGGACTGTGTCATTTTGCGAGCAAAATTGATAGTTCTTGAACAAAAGTTGTAAATCAAATATTTTGGGTTTAAAATGAAATCTTTTGACACGGAAATCCTATTTGCTCTCTCTTGTGACTAGGACCATGGGAACTTTTTGTTCCTATTTCTACTTCTTGAAATCTGAACAGGCTGAATCTCTAGTGATATCCCTTACTCTTGCTTAAGTGATGCCAATCCTTGTAGGACTTCTACAGAGTGGTGCATTATATGTATTTTCACTGAGACTTCTGTCCACAAAAGAAGGGGCAGAAGGTATGAGAGTACGACCAAGCCAGAAGCTTCATTTTCTGTCCAATGCTGTTAACAGTTTTCAGATCTTAGGTCCCGACTTTCTGAAAAAATGTTGACCTCTTCATAAGAAAACAATGTTGACAAATTCTTATCCCTATTTCCCACTAAGAAGGTGATTCTGATTGATATTTTTTCTGGCTCCAGTGTTTGTCAAAATAGGTTAGTTAGGATGTGTCTGAGAGAAATTTGGCTGTGGTTAGATTTTTAAGATACTGTTGATACTGACATAGCAAATGGGAGGGAAGTGAGTATTTGTCCTGCCCTTTTCTTCATAAATGAATCACCTCATTCTAATCCATACTTCCATTTCCTACCACTTCCAGGATGACCTTAACACTGTTCACAGCACCCTTGCAAAGGAGCGTGATGTGCCCCTGCACCTGGAGGACACCACCTCTTTCTCCCTTTCTTTCAAAGGCAGTGACTGGCAGAGGGTGAAAATCAAATGGGAGATTAAGTCCTATTTGGTATTTGGTACTTGGCAAAAAATTCTGTTATGAAAACTCTGAAGCTCATTAGGGACATGGAACAAACTACCTCTCACCTAAGTGTCAGTATCATTTCTGCCCCAGACTGGAGATGACCCCATGCTCCCCATTCAGGGGTAATTCAGTTACCCTTGCTTGCTGTGATGCAGTGCTTGAATTTCCTCTTAGCATTTCTGGGAGAAGGGATGGGGACTACACAGACTGTGGAAAATGAATTTGTCCTCAGGAATGTCCCCAGCTCATTAAAATCAAGAAGTGCACATAGGAAGGTGTCCCTGCCACTGTTCTGATTCCCTGTACACGCTAAGGATAGATACATAATCAGTCCCAAGTAACTATCAGCTCAGAATTTTTCTAAATTGATACATTCATGATAGGTAAATTGAGGAAATGGGAAATAAAGTGTAAGCACCATTTATTTTATTATTAAGAAAGGGAGTGATGGAAAAAGGATCATCCTTCTGTTGTATGTGGGAGCTGTCACTAGGAAATTATCACTGGGAAGGCTCAACCACCACACGTATATTGAATTCAAAACAAATTTACAGAATATGGCGGAGAAACAGTAAGAACAGATCAGAATAAATTTATCTTCCACCAGAAATTGATTTTTCATAGGTCAAGACCAAACATTAAGAAGATTCAACATTCTTAGAGGTGAGAGGCCAGAACCCCAGCAGATCAGACAGCATCACTCCATCAGTATCAGCTGAATATTTATTCGAGACCAGCATGGGCCCTCTTGTCTTTTAAAAAGGTGTGGACAGCAGGGAGAAACCAAATTAATCTCTTATATCTCTGTTATCTTGAAGCCTGAGGGATATTTCCTAATCTAGATGCTCTCCTAACCTCTTTGCTTAATGAAAACAATCTTGAGCTCGAGGTATTTCTCTCAGCCTGTGGTCAGGTTGGTTCCTAGTGTTATAATATGACTGCAGCCTGGGCAGATTTTCTAGTGAAGGACACCTGCACAATTTGGAATTTGTTTGCTCTCATTTCTACACTTATTTTCTTTCTTCCACGCATCTCCCCAGAGTCAGTGATAACACTGACAGTGATGGAAAAAGAAGTAAGTGAAGAAGAGTGGGATGCTGTTCCTTTAAGTTTTAGTTTTTCAGCAGCTGCTTCTATTTTTTTGGTCTATTTTGTTTTGATTTTGTTTTCATAATTGCACAAAGAACAGAGTCCATGCCCCTTATTATGTTAAATCAGCTGTTCTCATGCCCTTTGCATGGAATTTTTTTGCTGTAAATCATACCTGACATTGGCCAGATGTTACAGGGACGCAGCCAGATGTGTTCTCCTCTCTCAGCTCCATGAGCCATCAGCACCACAGCAGCAGGAGCAGTGCAGGGTAAGGAGTGATGGGAGAACCTGCAGGGGCTCAGCCAAGGTCAGTACCAGTGTTGAGGAAGTTTGATCCAAGGCCCACACAGAGCTTATTCTCAAATCTTTTGCCCAGAGAGCTGTGGGTACCCCATCCCTGGAGGTTCAAGGCCAGGTTGGATGGGGCCCGTGGCAGCCCTGCCCATGGTAGAGGAGTAGAACTGGGTGGGCTTTGTAGACCCATCCAACCAAAACCATTCTGTGATCTTTTTTAGGAATGAGAAATTGTGTTCAATGTCCCCTGGAGTCTCCCTTATATAGAGGGTCCTCACGTCCTCGCAGCTGGGTCTGGATGGATGTGTGTGTGTATTGGCTGTCCTCTGAGGCAGAGGCAGGCACAGAAATGTTGGGCAACAGTATGGAGAAATAATATCTGTATTATTTTAAGCTTCCCATGGGTTTGGAGAGTTGAGGTTTACATCAGAAGTTGAAGGGATCAACTGTGTTTTTCGCATTTAAAAAGAAAGTATACACTATTTCAGTCTCTCAGATGAAAGAAGCTATTAACAGCAGTTAGTACTGGTTATACTTCTATTTGTCTATCACTTGCCATCTGAAGGTCAGAACACCCATCTTTAGATAGCAGCACTGGTCCTAAATCCCCTTTTTCCTCTCCTTTGAATCTATCCACTCTTCTGTCTGTCCATCCTGATCCAGCAGCTCATGTGCAGGGAGCTGCAGCAGAAAGTTGTACCAGGGCTGTGTGCATCAATCTGCATGTGTAATGTGGCTGGAGCTGCAGGCGGCCATGCTGGGATGCAGCAGTGCAGCATCCTTGCTGTGCCAGCAGCTGTCCCTGCAACCTGCACCTCTGGACAGTGACTGTGTAATCTTGTCTGTCAGAGAACACAAAGACTACTTTACCATGCGGAATTTTGGGGGGGGTTGGGGGGTAAAGGCTTTGCACTGCCTTCCCCTCACTGCTATTACACTGCTGAACTGGCCTCAGTATTTCAAATCATGCTGAGTTTCCAAGAGGCCGATGATAGCCTGCATCCCCTCCCCTTACCCTGCACCAAATATCTTTTACACTGCAAATCCTTCCAGGCAGAGATATCCCATCACTTTTCCTCCCCACACTCTACCCACTTCCCATTTCTCCTTTCCTTCCTTGCTTTTGTGTTGGGCTGCAGAGATGACCCCCTGACGCAGGTGGTGGAGGGGCTGCTTTATTTGTACAGCCTGTCTTACTGAGGGAGGCAGTCAGATAATCAGACTGCTTGTCGCATTGGAGTGTAACAAGCATTGACAGGGCACAGGGGAGCGCCTGTGTGTGTGTGTGTTGGTGCACATGTGATGCAGGGAGCACTGAGGACAGAGCCAGGGCTCTGTCCAGATTTGCCCACCCGCTCCATAGCTGCAGGAGGAGCTGATTCCCAGCAGGACACTGGAGGCAGAAGTCAGAGCGGTTAGTGCTGATTTTAAACACATCCCTTTCAGAGCTGTCTCTAGGGCAGACTAAAATTCAGCTGACACCCTCTCTGCCTCTCCCCACAGCTCCTCAGTCTGCCACATTTGCTTCTCCAGGCTTTCCCCATCACTAGCTGAAACCATTTAAAATGTCATCATCTCTCCGCTGGTCCTAAATTTGCCATCTGATGTGGTTTTAATGCTCTATTTCCTATGCCAGCCAGCCTTGGAAACACTTACCATTAGCTTGCAGAGCTGGCAGCCTCATCTCTAGGATGGGTGATGTAACCCAATGGTCTGAGCATGGGACAGGGAGCCAGGTCCTCTGGATCTGACTTGCTCTGTGCCCAAGAACACGTTCCATTGTGCTTTGTTCCTGCCTGTGTGCCCTGTGGTACAGGACAAGAATGTCTATTTCCGCCATGTCATCTGTGTCTTGCTCCCACATGGTTTTGTTTGGGCACTGCAACTGCTGCGTCTGTTCTGGTCTGCAGAGGGGATGAGCTCTTATATGCCTGTGACGAACAGCTCCAGAAACACCCATGTAAGCAAAAATCTTTGCTGAAAGGTGATTCTAGCAAATTAAATTAATTAAAATGATCTTGCTCTCTTTCTCTCTCCATATTGGAGTCATATACACCAGGGAAATCATGCATCAAACCTTCACTGTATCTTTCAGGCACAGCTTCATCTTGTGTTACCTCACCCACGCGTACAGCCCTCATGCTGCCCCTGTTGCACATATGCAGGGAGCCTCTCAGCCCCTTGGTTGCTCATTTGAAGTCTGATCATCCTCTGACCAGAGTGGGCAGTGATCATGTTGGCATATTGGTGACAGAGGCCTAATCCCCCTCCCCCCAGTGTGATGGGACCTGTGAGCCACTGAAACGTGGGGAAAGCTGTAGAGGGAGCTGCTTTTTTCTGCACACCTCCTGCACGCTTTTGTAAACATGTTACTAACGGGTTACAGAGAGAACCCTCCGAGGAGTTACTGTGCCAATTTTGGAGACTAATTTCAGTCATTAAGGGGCGAAGTGAAGGATTTTAGTGTTGCTTTAAGTGTAAATCTCAAGTCAGCTCCAAGGATCGGAGTCACTGATGATCCCTCCTTGATTATTATTAGCAGTTCTAATCTTTCTGGTAGAAAACGAACAGAAATTACATCTTCTGTGTCATATCTCTTACTGATTTATGTGGCGTCATTCTTGAGTGGGAGGGGAAAGAGGACCAAGAACCTCCTAATATTGTTTATTTAATTAGACATTGAAACCGTTTTCTAAATATTGATACATAAATCTGTGACTCCCATCAGGATACCAGCATCCTCATCTTCTTGGAGCCTTGCTTTGTCATTTCTCTGAGAGCCAGTGCAGAGAGGTCGTGAAAGGAATATAGCTGTAATCTCACTCATAGAATCACAGTCATTTGAGTTGGAAGGGACCTTTGAAAGCTATCTGATCAAACCTCCTGCAGTGAACAGGGATACCTACAGCTAGATCAGGGTTCTTAGAGTCTGGTCCAGTCCACTAAAAGGTTTTTATCAGGTCAAGATCATTTTGTAGGCCAGGTAAGCCACAGATACCCATGGTGGTCTGTGCTTGGCATTCCTCTCTATCTTGGCAATGCAAACAGCTGGGGAAGAAAAGCCAGAAGAACACCATGTGTGATTCAGGCCAGTAAAACACCCATGAGATGTTTTACACTAAGACACAGTTACGTGGCTGAGATTTTCCAAGTGACCAACGATTTGCAGTTCCTTTTGTTTTTGGGTGCTGGATGAGTCTGACTGTTGGAAAACAGCAAGTAGTCTGCCCTTGAAAATAGGCCTGTTGCAACACTGCCTGCTGGGCTTCTGTAGGGCTGAATATTCTACACTGTGTACATCTCCGGAAGGTAACAACATAGAGCAAGCGTGGAATTTTCTTTAGAATTTAATGTAATTGCCAATTGCATTTGTTTTGGGAAATTAGTGGATGCATTTTGTTGATGAATAAACTTAGGAAAACATTTTTGGGAAACAGAAGAAGCTAAAATCATGACATGCTTTTCTATTTGTTTGAAGAATTTCACCTATTACCCATACTTTTGTTAAATTAGTATGGAGTTCTGTGTGGGAAAGTGTGAACCCTTTGTAAGAACAGGAATTTGAGCGTTTTGTATTTTTTATTTGACGGTTTGTTTTTCCCTTGAAATTGGTTCAAATTAAGTTCAAAGGGACAAACTGAGGCTGAGTATTAAGAAATATTTGCTAGTGTCATGGGTGTAATAGAGCAGAAGAGCCTCTTGTGACTGTAATGGAAATGTTTCTTGCGTAATTTACAGGAGAATGGGTGAAGCAGGGGTGGGCAGTGTCCTGGGGCTGCCCTGCAGGCAGCTTGGTCACCTGTGCCTTTCTTGTGATGTGATGCTATTGGTGATAGAGCAGGTGTACAAAGGCAAAACCTACTTCATGAAACAAGACTGTGAATTGAAGTGAAATATATGAACATGGGAAGCTGTCAGAGTGCCATGGAGATGTCTTATAAGCCACTGAACTGTGAAATGTGTATTTGCCTCCCCCTCTTCTCCACAGTGTCATTCTTGATGGGCTGACAGTTAAGAAAACAGTAGACCTGGTTCTCTTTTACAGCAACACCACTTCAACATGCTCTCACAATGCAGAAATGCCTGGAAATGAGTGTAGTTGTAATCTCAGTCCACTTAAAGGTCTTCCCCACTGCCGGCGTTGAGTGAAGAGGCCCGAGGATAAATGAGACTGAAGCCTGGACTGTTTAATAGTCCATTTGTACAGCTGACATGAGATGGCCCAAAGCGGGGTGCCTCACACAGCAGCGACGGAGACTTTCCAGACAAAGGGAATCGTTAATGTTGGCTGCAGGGTTCCGCAGGGCTGATCACCCTGTAGTTTGATCTTGCTGGGTACATGGCATGGCTCTGTCCTAGTGAAAAGGACTTCCACTGGGCTATCTGAGCAGCCACTGACCCTATCCCTAAGCTGCTTCTGAGGATCACTTTGGGCCCCATAGGGCATGCTGGCTTTAATAGGAATAGGGTGTCTCACAGATGCACTGCTCATTCTTCTGATCTCTGCAGCTTCCTTTATTGCTGCCTGGATATTTGAGCAGGGAGGGGGGTGTATCCACTGCTTCACACGTGAGCCATTGTCCTCAAATGAAATGTGAAATCCCCCTTGGAGTGTGAGCAAAATGTAGGCTGTGGACCACATTTACACAGCTTATTGCTATAGATCTCTCTGCCCTTTGTGTAAAGAGGAAATCCAAGATGTGTATAAACATGACTTGCTTGCAGGAATTTGGCTAGACCTAACATGGGGCACTGCTTCCATCCCAAGTCCTAAAAGTGGGTAAGTGCCATTCCTTGTCTGATCACCCCAGTTGCTCGAGTATTTGTTCTGTTCCTACCACCCACTTCCTTTTAGATTTTTCTTTGCTGTCCTTATTGTAACAACAGTTGTTTGTAGTGTTCTTCTGACACCCTGGCACAAACTGCAGAGGGGGAGGCGGGCTCTTTTTTCAGGTTCAATTCCCAAGCATTGATGTTCATCTTGCTCTTTTCTCTCTCCTACAGGTACCTGATTAACGTCACCTTTGAAGGCAGGAATTTGTCATTCAGTGAGGACGGATACCAGATGCATCCCAAGCTGGTGATCATCCTTCTGACCAAGGAGAGGAAGTGGGAGAGGGTAGGACATGTTTGGTAATTCTCAAGTTGTGTCAGGCAGGAGGAGGGTGAAGAAGGCTCTGAGCAAATTATCCCCCCACATTTTCTGCATGGGAAGAGTTGGCAATCTCCTTCTTGCATCCTGGGCCACTGAAATCTCCAGTACCCAAACTGCTGTCATCTCCATGCAGGATGCCATTACATTCTTCCATTAGCATGCATAAAATATTAATCAGCTTCCCTTCTGTCACCTCTGAACATGAATTTTCCCGTCTTTCAGAGAAGAGATCTCCTTTGTGCCATGAGTTTCAATGGCACAGATGGAAAATACTTTTCTGCATGGCTTGGAGACTGTGAAGTTCTTTCTCCATGATAAATGGCTCTGATTGTGAGCTGCAGTCACATTTAGCAGTATGCCACTGTAGGTACACTGTTGATACTTGACATATCTGGCCACTGTCATTTGCATTCAGCTGGTATATGAGGTAGGATGTGTACATGATCAAGTTGCTCAAATACCTAAATTTCTGTATTTCTGAATAATGTGTATATGACCATTTTCGAAATGGTGTGGATTTCTGTGTTAGTGCAAAGCTTTTGTTCATTTCACCTCCCACATAAGTGTCAGTGGTCCAGGCTTGGAACAAGCATTCCCAAAAGGTTTGAATCAGCTGAGCAGAGAGGGTAGTTGGAGATAGTTACAAGACACAGAAAAAAGATGGGGATGGGAAATTGTAGTAAAAGCAAGGAGAATTCAGCAGATCTCTCAACAGATACGAAGCAGATCTATGGCTGGATGTGATCATATGTATGGCTTAGAAAAATGCCCTCTTGTTCTGCTAGCTAGAAAAGGCTTTCTCTCCGTGACTTCTTGTCAGGAACAATTCATGGAGAAATAGAGTTCTGTGAGAAGTGCATTCAGAAGAGGGCCAGAGGAGCAAGTTTTGAAGGAAGCAGAACAGTGATCTTATTAGCACCTAACAGGCTAGTCATCTAGTCACTGCAGAAATTTGAGGAGATGGTAAAAGGCCCCATCTTGTGCTTGGTTTCCAGGAAGACGCATCTACCTTGTGGTCTTGGCATTGTGCAGACCAGGTGAGAGCGTATGATCTGGGAGAGGTAGCAGAGGTCTCAGTGGGACAGGAGCACAAGGAAATGTATGACATGGCATCAGCATGTATAGACAGCCCTTGGACATATTTGGAGGCAGGCTGGCTGGATATTGCCCAGGCAGCCATAACCTGCCTCACAGGCTTCACTGAAGCCCACCAGGAAAAGTCCATAGAATTAGAGAATCATACAGCCAAGGCTGGAAAAGACCTCTAAGACCATCCAGTACAACTGTCTACATGTCATCAATATTTCCCAATAATCATGCCCCTCAATACAGCATTCTTGATGGTCTTCAGGGTCAGTGACTCCACCATCTTCCTGGGCAGCCTGTTCCAGAGGCTGACCACACTCTCTGAGAAGAAGCTTTTCCTAATATTCAACCTGAACCTTCCCTGGTTCAACTTGAGGCCATTCCTTCTAGTCCTACTGCTAGTTACATGGAGAGCAGGCTGAATCCCGACTCACCACAACCCCTCTTTAGCTAGTTGTAGAGAGTTGGCATCAAATTTCTTCTCACAGGAGAACAGTCTATTATGATATCAGGAAAACGTGTCAGTAGCAGCACAAACCCTGCTAGAGATTGTCAGCAAGGCAGGCTACGGGCAGTGCTGGAATGCATTGCAGACTCAGGGTGGGGCACAGCTAAACACAGTTCCATATTCATTCCGCTTATCTAATGAAATACTGTGCTGAACCCTCAGTGAGGACTTAGGGGCTTTCATTAATGGTTAGAGGACCTGTTCAGTCTCTTAGAAAGTATCTGTGTTCACTCAGCTGAGCCAGTGAGGGGAAGGATGCTAGTGAGCTTAAGTGGTGGGTATCGGACCTGTCTGATCCTTGCTGACTACGGGTATCACCTGGGATGCATTAAGCTAGAACAGCTCTTCATTTTGCAGGAGCTGAGGCTGGTCTGAAATGAGATCTGTTATGTTAGTGTTATGGTACCAGTTCTGTGAAAAGCCCTTAGTGCTTCCTGAGCACAAATGTTTCACCTTTAAGGGGGGTTTCACTCAGTGTGAAGATTGGATTGTTGTAATCACACTCTGAGCTGTTTAAATGTTTTCTTCTTGGAAAATGTTGAAATCGTCTCTGGCATGCTCTGATCACAAGATACATTTCATAGATGGAACCACAAAGTCCTGTTAATAATTTTCTCTGTTCAGCTGAAAAGCAAACATTCAAACGTAAGAGTGAAACGGCTCTCTGTGGCAAAGATCATAATTTTATTCCATGTTTGCAGAGGGACACTAAGTGGAATGTTGGCCCTAAACAGCAGCTTCCAGGCAATGCCACAATATAAACCATGAATTATTCATATATTATTAGCACACAGTCCAAATATATTAGTAAGTGAATTGCTTTGCAGTGTAAAATCATCCAAACTCTTATTAGAAATTAGTAAGATGTTTCATCCTAGCAATTTCTAGGTAATACACAGGAGAAACTGTGAAGAACAGGAGTTTCCCAGTCAAACACTCAGGCAGTAGGAGACGAGAGATGAAAGTAGCTCCATGGCAAACACTGAATCAGTCCACTTGTGTGCTTTCGTGATTGCTCAGTCTTTAATTACACCACTGCACACTTTTATCCATTATCAGATGTTGTGCCTGGAAGGAACATCAAGAGGTCATTTAGTTCCTCCTTCTGCCCAAGGGAAGGATCAACTAGACGGAAATGATTCCTGACAGATGTTTGCTTCACCTGTTCTGAGAGTCCTTCGATGCTAGAAACTCCATGAAATCCTAAGGCAATCTATTCCATGCCTTCTTTCTCGTTACTCTGGTAACTTTTTCTAATGTCTAACCTAGATTTCCCTGACTGCAGTTTAAGCCCATTACTACTTGGCATCTCCCTTGTGGACACGGAGAATTGTTTATTCTCTTCCTCTTTTTATCTTCTCTGTGTATGTTTGAAGGCTTCTATTGTGCCATCTCCCAGTCTCTACTGCAGATTAAACAAGAATTTGTTCAGTCGCTCCTGGTAGGTCACGTTTTCAAGTCTTATGATCATTTTTATTAGTCTCCTCTGGATTTAGTGGTACAGAAAGATAGATTTTAAAACAGGTATGAAGCCTTCCATTTTCTTGGCAGCAAAGATGCAGACAGTCCCTGAACCTGTTTCAGATTTGTGAAATCTGCCGAGATTTTGATTTTTCAGTCCAGAATGGAAAGAAAAATACTAAGAAATGCACCAGCTATTTCAGAACAGGATTTCATTTTCCGTGAGAGCTACAACGGTCCCTCGACCCCAACGATGATTAATCTCTTCCTGTGTCCTTCAGACAAATGGAAGCCTTGCAGGGCTTACAATCACACACACACACACAAAACAAAACCAAAACAAAAAAAAGAAAAAAACAACAAAAAAACACAGACAGTGGCTACTATCTGGAAAGGGACAGTATCCTGAGCCTTTCTGCTACTGTGGATATGAATAACAGTTGCTCTCTTGATAACAAATGTTCCGCGCTTCATTCACTTCTCAGCATGACTGTTCCTCAGGGGCAGAAGGCTACATGCCTTCCCTCACTAGCTCTTAATTAGCTATTTAGTGGAGCTCTTGCTTCACTAGCCAGATGTAACCTAGGTGTGTTTTTGAGTGCCTGTATGCCTCTGTTGTATTGACTGTGGAGGTGCAGGGGCACAGGTGGAGGTACCCCCTAAGGGTTCTGCCTCAGTGCAGCAATAGGCTGAGGTCAGAGGAGGTGTAAGGTGAGCCAGAGTCTAGGTACTACCCTCATTTTTGTGTTTGTGTTTTATGTCAGAAGAATTTTCACCCAGGCTTTCTCTTTATTTTACTGATTGTCTTCTCCCTCTGCTCTTCTGTAATCTCACACACGGTGATGACTTCTGGGTCTGTGATCATTTTGTGAGAGCTGGCAAGCACTGCTCTCCAGCTCTTGCTCACATCCACATTCTCTGTTGAGTCAGGGCAGAGCAATCATGTCCCATTAATTCCCAGACCCTCCTGTGTGCTGCCCCCCTTTCCGCTGACGACACTGGGGATGTCAGAGCTCACTATCTCCGAGGCTCCCTTCCAAGCATAGCCTTTAACAAAGGAGAACTTTGAGTTTTGCATCACCCGTGTCACTTGGTTGTCCTCAGCCTCCCTGACTAAAGCATTTCTGCTGTTTCTCTTTGTGGATTCAGAGCACCTTTCCATCTGGTTGACGCAGCAACCTCCTGTGCTGCCCAGCAGCGCCCTCTGCTTCATAAGTGATCTAGGGCATGTCTTACCTCAAATGTTCTCATAACTCCTGCTCCTGGCTCCTTGCAAAGCCCCAGGTGATGTGTTTGGCTGAGGTGCCACTCTAAGCCATTTTAGACAAGAAGCTTGTGCCACAAGCTTCATTCTTCCTGATGTGTGTGCTAATCTTCTGACTCTGTGAACCCTCACCTCCTCTGCAGATAAAATGTTTGCCTACTGCTCCTCTAATTATCATTGCCTGACTTTTCAACCTCCTCAAAAGCAATTATTAGCATCTGTTCTGCTTCTTTTAGCCATGGATGTAGCCATGATTAGAAGTTCACAGAGTGCTCCTAGCTTGTTCCCCTACTCCATTGAAGATGGTAATGCTCCCCAGGAATGGAGTCATTTGCTGTGCGATATTCTGTCAGAGGTTTTAGTGACATTGCAATTGGAGTGAAAGGTGGTCCCACCACTTGCTGCTGCTTGGGCTTTCCAGATATGCATTCAGCCTGGGTCATGGTCCATAGAATCAAAGAATCATAGAATCATGGAAAGAATTGGGTTGGAAGGGACCTCAAAGATCATCAGGTTCCAGCTCTCCTTTCACTCTCAGGGTTGCCAACCATTAGATCAAGCACCAGATCAGGCTGCCCAGGGCCCCATCCAACCTGTCCTTCAGCACCTCTGAGGATGAGTCATCCACAACCTCTCTGGGCAGCCTGTGCCTGAACCTCATCACCCTCTCTGAGGAAAATTTTCTCCCCTAAAAATCTCCCCTCCTTTAGTTTAAAACCATTTCCCTTGTCCTATCATAGAAAGAAGGTGAGTTTCTAAATTAGTGAACTCATGCAACCTTGTTCTCTGATTACCACAGAGAGGTGTTATGCCACATCTGTGCTCAGGAAAGGTTCCCTTGGAGTATAGGAGGGAGGTGCAGAAAGGAAGAAGAACTGAGGGAGATAAAATTGAAAAATAAGGTTTGTTTTATCTAAAAAAAGAGGAAGGAGAAAAAGACTTTGGACATCTGAAACATTGTTGAAAAAGGACATCATGGCCAGTTGCTTTTCATGTCCACAGTGAATAGGATGAAGAAGAAATCTGGCTAAATTTTCAAGCAGAAAGATCTCAGTTAGGGATGTAGGGAACTGTCTAATTGTTATAATGGTGAGACATGGCAAGGCTCATTTGCTGGTGAGGCTCATTTGCTGGAGGACACAAAAAAAAACCATCCAGCAGTGCAGGGTCTGTCTCTCTCTAGTCCTGCCTCAGAGCAGAAGGATACAATAAGTGATCTCATATGATTCTCTGCCAGCCTACATTTCTGTGATTGGGCAAACAAGATGAACCTGAAGATTGTCTCACGAGCCCTCATTTTATACAAAAGAAAAACTGGGTCATGGGGAGGCTGATGAGCAAAAACTTCAGTCCTGGACCAGTGAGGGCATAGTGTCTGCAGGCTTCTATCATGTACCTTTCATGTGAGCGGGCAGTTGGTGCATGAAGCCAAATGTTAATGGCCACAAACAACAGCCTTGCAGAGGTGCGTGTCACCTCCTGGAGTCTGCAGCTTTAAAGGGTTGGTGAACACCACAGAAATGCTAAAGAGGCTGTAGCTTTTGATAGTGATGCAGACTTCAGAGTGATGAGAAACTAACCACCAGCTGCTTCTCCTGGACCAGAAGACAGTAATGACCCTGACTCCTGTTGTTTACAAGCATCCCTCTGTGGATCACGAGCTCAAAGGGAGAATTATTCTCTCTGTTAAGGAAGAAGACATATAGGGCTGTCCTGAAGTCTTTCTGTGCATTAAAGAAAGTATTCACAGTCATTTCCTTCTGCAATACAGTGTTCCCATAGCAGAAATAACAGGGAAGGGGAGAAAAGGACTGAATATCTGATCACTATTCTTGGCTTTTAGTAAGGACCTGTGTGGCACTGGCTGTTTCTTGAAGAACCAGTATGAATCATGAGCGTGTTACGTGGTTCAGCAGAAGGAAGGATTTCCATTTATTTATTTCCTTTGCTGAAGAAGGCTCTTAAAGAGAGAATCAGGAATGCAAGGTTATGAGGTGAAACTTGCAGCTGTGCAAATCCAAGCCTCTTCTCTGACGACCCTCCCCTCCCTGCCTTTGGAAAGATGACTAGATCGTTTGAGACAGTTTCCTCCTTGTGCTGTCTGGTGGCCACCTGAGCAAGCTTTTCTGATCGCTTACACATGCCTGCACAGGCATGCTTGTCTCACTATGGGGGGAGTTATTTCTTCAGGTCAGGTTCTGCTCTGTGTGCAGAGTTTTAGCATCTTGTCAGCATGTCCAGGGACTTCACAGAGGAAATATTTTTAATCCCACTAACTCATTTTATGGAGAGACAAGATTGGATTGTTTTTGCCAATCAGTCTTGTTTTGCTAATTTCCCTGCGTACACGGGGATTTATGACTCACTGTCCCCAGTGAGAAATAGCATAGGAGTTTGTTTAAACCTACTCAGATTTAGTGACTGATTCTGTTCCCATAGAACCAGCTTTTAGACGGATGTAGCTTCTCTTAGGGCAGATGCACCTCTCTGGATTTAAGCACAAATAGCTGAAATTAGAATGGGAGCCTGTACTTGCATTCTCCCCCTTATTTGTGGAGTGCTCTTTCTGGACATTTCTCTAAGAGATCATAATTTGATGAATCACTTGCTTCTCATTAGACAGCAGGCTTTGCATCAAATAATACACATTTTATGGATACCCCACTCCCAAGCTTGTGCCCCTTAGTTGCCTGAACTAGGTCACATCTGATGTCTCTGCTGATGACCCTGATTCAATCAGACAACCAGATGGCTTTATTTGTGCACCTATGCTGCACCCACTGCCAGGAGTTGGCCTGGCTTCTCACAGTTGCCCAGGGTGTAGCTGTATGTATTTATGGCTAATTTTGACCATGTTGATCTTACAGTGATGCCTAAGGAGAAGGGCAGCTGCAAGTGCAACACAGAGCTTTCCTTATCAGGTGATAAATGGAACAATCATTCTGAAAAAGCCTCAAACTTAAATCTTGTGGACATTCTTATCAAATGGTATCTTTGCTGACTGATCGTATCAGAGCATTAGATTAGATTACCGCATCCTGCAGTAATGAGCTAGTTCATCTCTTTGACCAAAGAGGACATGTGCTGGGTGCATCCTCCTAACCACTGTATATTGCAACACTACAAGCTGTTTGGTGTGCCTTTGCCTCTTGCTGAAGCAGTTGCTGACTTTGTTTGCTTGAATTTTGAAGTATATTTGTATGATTCATGAGCCTGCAGAAAAATATTCTGGCTCTCCTCCACCAGGCCCTACTCTTTGGCTACCAGAGAGAATTCTTACATTGAAACAGTGACAGCTTCTTGGAGAGACCTTGTTCTCTAATGCAAATCAGATATTGGAAAATCTGGAGATCTCTGTTATGCGTGGTCAGTATTGGAGTGCCTCCATTTCCATTCTGGTGTAGCTGATTTGGGTGATAGTAGCTGTCTGATCTGTGCTGGAGTTGCCAGCCTGATGTCTTGGACAGGGGAACCCTGAGGTCTATGTCTGATGTACTAATGTTGTAATACTGTCCAGGTACAGAATCATAGAATCACTGAGGTTGGAAAAATCCACTAAGATAATGTGGTCCACAGGAGAAGACTGCTCTTGCTTTAGTTGCGTTCTGGATGGGAGTTCTGGTCTGGGGCTTTCTTCCAGTCCTCTTGCCTGTGCCACATGGTGAGGTGCTCACTGTATTCCCTTAACGCTTGTTGTGTGTTGCCACTGTTGTCCCCAGCACCTAGTGATGGACCTGGAACTCTGCTCTGCAGAGGGATATGTGATAGCTACCCAGAAAGGTGGCTCCTACCCCAAAGTGGTTAGTTACTCTTTAATTAGAAGACAAAAGGCAGCAGATGGGTACAGATGGACCAACGGGGGAGTACAAGGGAACAATCAGAAAACATTACTCAGCTTGGTAGGCAGCAAGCTTTACACACCAACTGCCTAACTCTTGTGAAGGGTTTGATAGGCAGAGGAGAATTATAACTGCCTTGTGCGTGCTTAGGGGCCTCAGTGGCAGTGTGAAGGGCAGCTGTGAAAAAACAGTAGAAGTGCTTTTTTTTGTACTTCAAACACAATAATGCTGAGAACTGCAACAACTAAAAAATACCCTGTGCTGTTGGAAAGTTTTACTTTGTAACATCCCAGCAGTTAAATCCAGATTTGCAGAGAATGAAAACTACATAGGGTGAGGCTACACCTCACCTCATTGCAATACCTCATGCCTTTGCAAACCTGGTGTGCTGGTGCCAGACCCGTATTGCTTGCAGTCAAAACTATTCCTGCTTACCACCAGCTTAGAAGTTTCTGTGGCATGTACCATGTTGCTCTGTACCTGTGTCCATTCTCTGTTATAATTTCGTTGATTGTGGAAATATGTTATCCCAGGTTGCTGGCAATAAATATCCATATCTTTGTTCAGGTGATAGCTGAAATCCTGTAGGAAGATGAGTATGTGTACAGTAATTAAATATTCTTATTACAATGCTTTATCAAGGATACATCCCACCATTCCAGATTGATCAATGACATCCTCAAAAATCTGGAAGGGGAAGTGTGATTTGGTTACAAATGAAAGAAAGAAGCATAATTGTTGCTTTGTATTTTTTGGTGGAAGAAAATAAAATCAAATTTCTTTTTGAGTCAACACAAAACATTTTTTGACCTGAAAAATATGTTTTCTCAGGTCATTTAAAGGGAGTAAAACCATTTTGCAAAAGTGAAAATTTCTAAAGCATTCATTTTGCATATTGCCATTTTTAAGCAAAATCTTTCACTGTGAAACAGCTAAGTGATATTTGCTGACATTTTAAGAATCCTCGCCTTTCCACTTTCTTTAGGACCAAACTCTGGGTTCCGAACTATGCAAATAAAAAAACAGTTCAGAGAAAAACACAAGAATTTTGTTGGCTTTAAGATTTGAATTTCATGGATACGTGAGGGCAGAGAGGAAGCAACCAACCAAATGGAGCCCGGAGAAAGAGCTAGCAGAGCTTCTGCTGAAAGAGCCTCACAAGGGGTGGCAATGCCCCTGCTGCCCGAGGGAGTGTTTTCATCTGTTCAGTTGCATTTGCTTGAGACACTGTCTCATGCTGATGTCTTCGCTTGGCCTGTGATTCCTTTGCTTTTTTCTATTTTTACATTTCTTGAATATTATTGACTGGAGGCTCTGTTTTCTTTCCATTGGGCTTGAGAGAAAGGAGGTGATGCTGTGCCCTCATTTGCATATTCATAAGACCCTGTGTTTTTCTTTCTTTTTCTTTTAATTTTCCTTTTCTTCCTCCTCCTCTCCCCCCATTTTTTTTCTGGGGGTTTGGCAGTTTGCTTTTCCTGGCATAGGAATCTGACAAATGCAATTGAATGAAATGGGAACAAATTTTATTTTGTATGGAATTGCTCAGACTTTTGCTCAGTAAGGACTAGCCTATTTGTGGTGTCTTTGGCTTGTTTTTGATCTGGTGTTGATTCTGTCCAATGTTTTGTTCTCACATGCCCCTTGCTTGGATTTTAACCTTGAATTTGCTAACTGGGTTGGTGTGGAGCTGACTTTCAGAGGTCTCTTTCAACCCCTACAGTTCTGTGATTCTGCATCTTGGCAGTATTTCTTACAAAACTGAGATGGTCTTTTCCCCTGTGGTTTTCTCTACACTCTTACATGTTAAATTCTCTGCTGCTTTGCAAAGGTACCTGGTGTTAAAACTGGTTATCACCGCAGATACTGCATGTGTGAGTTTCCTTTGCTGCACATGAACTCTGACATGCACTTAGTGACATTGATTTGAGTGCACAATATGCTCAGCGTCGTTTGTTTTCCCTCTGCCTGAACTGTGTTTTCCCTGAGTCTGTAATTTTTTCAGACTGCCTTTGGTAACATTAGACGCCAGCGCTCACTTGTTCCTTGCTGTGTCGCGGCGTCTGAGTTTCAGTCACTGTCCCCTTGGCCTTTCTTCCTTGGGGATGGGGTAGGCGTTATGGACCCGGGTTTATTTCTAAGATGTGCTGGGGGCTGTGCTGTTGTATGCTGAGTCAGGAGTTTCCCAGGCCTCTTTAATTTCCTTCTGCTGAGCTCTCTGCATTCTGCAATGTCTCCCACCATGTCAAGCCCAGAAGGTTGTTTGACAGCCTTTTTCTTGTTCCTCTTTAAGCTTTCAACTTGGTCTGCATTTTGTGTGACAGTTTCTGCTGCTTGTTTCCCTTAGGTTTATTTCTGCCGTTCCTGTACCAATAATGACTTACAATTCTATTGTTCCTTCCTTCGAGAAGGATCCTAAGCACTTTACAAAATTAACATACAGGCGGCATTTCACTATGAGTGACGTTCAGCCACTTGTTGGTGGAATGAGGTTAGGCTGTTTAATGATGCAGAGCAGCACCACGGAGCAGTCTCAGATAAGAAAGAGGAGTCTCAAGCAGAAAGAGTCAAGGTGTTTTTAAATGGACTCTGGCTATCATGTCCCCAGTCTCAGAGAAAAGTGATAGGAATTGAGACCAGGAAAGATAAAGCCTTTGTCATTTCTTTCCCACAGGAAAGGATGGTACAGGAAGGATGCAAAGCTGTTGGAGCCAGTCTGGACAAGGGTCACAAAGATGCTCAGTAGGCTGGAGCACCTCTCAGGAAGAAAGGATGAAGGAGCTAGTCTTGTTTAGGTTGGAGAAGAGAAGGCTCTGGGGAGACCTCATTGTGCCTTTCAATACTTGAAAGGAGCTTACACGCAGGAGGGGGACCAACTTTTTACATGGACTGATAGTGACAGGACAAGGGGGAATGGCTTTAAATTAAGAGGGGAGATTTCGGTTAGATGTTAGGATGAAAATTTTTACTCAGAGGGCGGTGAGATGCTGGCACTGCTGCCCAGAGAGCTGTGGGAGCCCCATCCCTGGAGGCACTCATGGCCAGGTTGGATGGGGCTCTGGACAGCCTGTCCAGGGCAGGGGGGAAACTGGGTGAGCTTTGAGGTACTCTCCAACCTAAGCTATTCTGTGATTCCATGATTCTACAGTTCTATAATTTTCCATATGATAACTCCTAAGCCTCAGAAATATGGTAGGAGGAACAAATGATTATGTGAAAAAGCGTAGTTTGTTATCAATGAGAACATTCTTTAATTTTGGCCAGATCCGAAGGATTTCTTTTGGAAGTTTTAATGCTGTAAATGGAAACAGACAACTTTGTGTAAACTCACAAAAGCCCTTAGATACCGTGCAGAGAGATGACGTGGAGGTGGGAATGGCAACATCTCCCCTGGATCTTGGTGCCTTGTTAGTCAGATAGTGAGGACTGGCTCCCAGGCAGTGGGAAGACAGAGCTCAGATCCCTCTGGACCAATTCAGAACCAAGGCTGAAATGAAGGTTTCTGCCACCTCTGAGGAGAGAGGTGGAACCCTTGGGCCTGGGTTTTATTTTCTTTTGAAAAATGCTATTTGTATCGCAGTGAGGAGTTGAAGTCTTTGGAATCGTTTGTTTGGATCCAAATTTCCATCACTTTTATTAATAACATCTGATAACAACACAATTTTTGTGTGCATGCAGAATGGAAGAGTTTGATTAATGGAAAATTCAAAAAAGCAAGCAAACCTGGCTTTATGCCAAAGAAAAACCTTTGAAATATTTTTTTTTTTCTGTATTATTCAGACCTCGCTTTAAAAAACTCATGCTTTTGCACAGCCTGATCAGGACACCATCTGGGTGGGTGCTGGAACATGTAGGACCAACACCTGCAGGGCTGGGGGAAGCTTGATGCCCTCTGCAAAACATGGGGCGCACACTGCGGCAGCTTTGCTAATAGGTGCTGCACATCCCTTCATACTCCACTAAATCTGCCTCAGTATTATGTAATATTGTGGCATTTTGTTTTTTATTCTTTTTCCAAAAAGCTGGTAAATCAGCTTACATTGGGTGCAGCAGTGAGTAGCAGGGATGTGATTGAAGTTCACCAGTCTAAGCGTCGTCGTATGAGTCTCTGTCCAGGCTGGGACACTGGGAATAATAGAAAAATACTTTCCTCTGCAGTCTGCTGTCTGAGATCAACTCTTAAACGCTGAGCTTGACTGCTTGCTCCAAGCATCATCTGGGTGTTTTCAGATTTTAGGATAGTTCAGGTCACTCCTTGGAGGCCAGTGTTTTACTTTTGTTCTATTTTAGAAGTGGGAGCTATTTGCTTTCCTTCTTAGATGTGTGCTCATTTTCACTGAGGCCAGAGTTCTTTGTATCACTGCATTTAATTATGTTTGCTTTGCAGACTGCTGGGATTATGGCAGCATTGCATTCCTGTAGCTTTTCAGCCTGTGAGATGGGCTTCCTGTGGACAGCAGCTTCCTTTGAGCTCCTCCTGTGCATAGATCAACCTGCGTCTGTAGGTTTCTCCAGCTCTATTGCTCATCCCTTTTCCTACAAAAGATTGTTATTTGAGGTCCTAGCTTTTGTCATGACCAGGGAACAAACCAATGGTGTATTTGAACAGTTGTTCTCCTCCGTGCTTTGTCTCCTGTGTTTGGTCTGAGAATAAACCCTGTGTGTATACATTTTCCTGCTCACTGCTCAGACACCTTGCTCCAGCCTGGGACTAATGGAGACACTGTCTTACAAATAAAAGTTAAAAGAGTACAGTCTGGTGAAATCTGCACTGAGGACTCTCTCCATTAAGAGGTCCCCTGTCTCAGATAAACACTTCAAAGTATTCCCAGAGTCTACTGTGCAGTGCTACTTGAACTTTAGTTAAAACCTACTTTCTCTCAATAGCCTGTCCTACTGGACCCTCACCTGGTTGCAGGACAGATTTTCCTCAGGCTATATTTTTTCCAGAGAAAGAGTACAATAATTTACAGAGTATGTTTGAAGGGTATAATCAATAAAAAAAGGAAGGGCTTCTTTAGGACAATCCAAGTGAGCATAATTAAAGAGTAAAGAGGGGGCAGGAATTAAAGCAAAAGTGCTTTTATGGTGAAGATCAGGGATCAGTTGGTTCTTTTAGAAGATGCCAACCAGTTGTCTGAATGGCATGGTGGGAGCCTTGTTGCTGCAACTATCAAATGTGAAATGGGAGGTAGAGAAGAACTGACTGAAGGGGCATCCACCACATTTGTTATCCTCATTCCTCCAACCCTCTCTGTCTGTGGCTCTGGAGCCCTCCTGGGGAAATCCTCCCTCTCCCAGACGTGCTCATCCCTTGGCTAACCCCTCTGCCCTCCTGTGAGTAGGAGCACCGAAGAGATTTCTCCCCTGCTTCTGCTTGAAGGGAGGGAGCCCAGTTTGTGCCGTAGCACAGAGAGAGGACTGAGAAGCCCTCCAGTGCCCAGATGAGAATGGCAGGGCTCTGCACTAGCCATGCTGTGCTTGTGCGGGTGGAATTTTCCAGGAGCGTCCCCATCCACCACCACCACCCCTTTGCAAACTTTCAGAAACGCAACTCATGAAAATGCATTCTTAGCACACAGCTGACTTGGTCAACATCTGGTTTCCAAAGAAAGTGCTGTGAGAGATTTGAAATTGCTGTACTATGGAAAAAATGACTCGGGGTAATTATAGATACCTAACAATACAATTTAATTTCTCCTCCCTTATCTTTTTTGTATAATGTATCTGGTAATGCTTCAAAGAGATAAGTACTTCACATAGGGGGAAGTGAGAGGGGTAGGTAAGGGAGAGAAGAAGCCCCCCACAATTTCAGTTAAGATCTGAAACAAAAATAAATGTAAGCAGAGAAATAGATGTTATGCAATCCTGCTTCAGAAAGCAAGTGTTACTGAGTGGGGACCTTTGCCTTTACTGTGCATTGGCTGTGGCTAGAGAAGGGGAGTATGGAAGGTGATGAGAGAAGCTGAGGAAGACAGGACCTCTAAGCACAAATTTGGAGGACAGGGGGAGCTTAGCAGAAAGCCTCCATGGCAGCTGCATTGCCAGTACTGCTGAGCAGGCTCAGAGCCTGGGACTAGAAGGGAAAGAGAAGTGATGCTTATGAAGTTAGACCAGCACTGAGACTGATTGCATCAGGTGAAAATTCAGAGCTGCTGGCTCACACCCTTGCTTTAAAGCACCTTTTCCTCCCTAGATACAGGGAGAGTCTGCAGAGACCAGCCTCAGCAGGCTGAAGTGAGAACAAGCCTGTATCCCACCACGGTCTCCTCTCTGCCTCAGAAGTGCAGTTACTGTTGGCACCATGGTCCATAGTTGCTGAGTAGGCTGTATGTGTCTGCAGCCAAGGCTCCTGCTGGCATTGCAAGCAGTTGCAGTGATGGCCTCTCCCCAAGAGGCAAGCATGGTCCTTAGGGGTGCTATAGTTTAAGCTGCATGGGGAACCATTGTGCCTTTCTGTAGTGTCCAGCAGCAAGAGGAGGATGCTATAGGATATTACTGTCTTTGTTGACTGGGAATGCAGCCAGGGTCACAGTGGACAGGCGGGGGATGGAGGGTGAAGAAGTCCCTAATGCCCCTGGGACGCTGCAAACTCTCTGTCTATCCCTATGATGGATGCTGCATCCCACCTCAGTTGCTGGCTTTAAAACGATTACAGCTGTGCAAAGGTGAAGTGAAAGGCAATGGAGGCTTCCTAAAGGGATGACGGAAGGTCAGCAAGAGACTTCAAGCTGAGGTCTTGTCAATTGTTATAGCCTCTACTGGTAAATTGTCCCCTGCAGGCAAGCTCCTTGTATCATTTAATTTAGAGAAATGCACTAAATGGGATACAATGAAAATATTAATATTATGAAAGTGTGACTGTTATCTGGAAGAAGCACTGGTTAAGACTCATTTATCTATCATGTTCACTGGGGCTTGTCTCAGTGATATAATCCTAAGATCTGTTGATGCTGATGTGTTACAATACTTAAGTGTAGTCCTTGGGAGAGAGAGAGGCATGCCTGAGTGGCTCTATCCAAAGGTCGCTTGCACTGAGTTTGCTTGCACTGAGTTTTCTTGCAGAAAACCCAGAAAATCCTCTGCCTTTTCTTTTTCTTTCTTTTTTTTTTTTTTTTTTGAGGGGGAAAAAATGTGTTTTACCTAAAACACATTTTTCAGACGAGGTACTTATTTTTCTTGAGACATTCCAACTTTTTGTGAGAAAGCTGACAAGTCTGAAAAGAGACACTCCAGCATCTTTTGTTGCCACAACCTCTACAAATTGATTTCTTTTTTTTTTGTTGTTCTCAAATTTTTTGAATACTGTTTTGAAATTTTCAGCAAAAGAAATAGTGTCAGGGACCTCCTCTCATTTATATTCAAATGGATATTTCTGTGTGTTTCAGGAAGCCAGAATATGAACCAGATGATTCTGGTGTTAAAAAAAGAACATACTCTTAGCCAGTGTACCTCCTTCAGAGGAAATTACCATCTCTGCTCCAGAAAGTTCTGAAATGATAAATGCAAAACCATGCAGACGCTGACAGGAATAACTGAACCTTGATTTCTGAAGAAATAGCTAGCGAAGAATAGCAGTGCAAGGTCAAGGTCCTGAAGCTGCAGTCTCTTTGCCTGTTGAGGGCTGATGAAGGATATGGTGACCATGGACACAACTGAGCGGCAGGAAAAACCTAGAAATGGTCAGAATGGGGTATAAAAAATTTATGAGAAATATTTATGCAGCCTCATAGCTTCGCAAAATGGTTTCTAGACCTTAAAGCAAAACCAAGGTGCTCTGTGTTTGAAGGGCCTCTCTCACAGACCATCTAGACATGATCCTCTTAGGGAGTATCATGCAAAGGCTGTGTCTTTTATTTGATGCCTTGCCCCCTCTTTCTCTCCCCTTTCCTTTTCTAGAAGTTGCACTGCTGCTGCAGCCTGGACTGGTCTGTGTTATACCGGTACTACAGTTCCCCATTCAACCACTCTTTGCAGGGCCCAGCAGCATCTTTGTCCCCTGGCGAGCTTGCCATGTTCTTCATCTGAAGTTTGCAGGCCCAGGGAGCCATTTCCAACTCCAAGTAGCACTGATAGGGAACCAGTGTAAAGCTAAGCAAAGACAAAATATTAGGACAACCAAAGAAAGGGAGAAGGAATGAGAAGGGGAAAGGTTAAAATAAATTACTCTTTTGACTTCAGTGTTGAAAAGAGATTGTTTATATCATTGTTTAAAAACCCATATTTTGAGGAAGAGACTAAAAAATCATTATTTTTGCTTAGAATTTTGCTGCTACTGGTCATTCATTTCTAAAGCAGTTCGTAGTGTAATGAATCATACATAACTGCCGTGTGCCCAGTCAGCTACCTACCTGCAGAATAGAATGGACCTTGGTAAAAACTGTAACTGGCTCCAAGGATTTTTTGACATCACCTTTGTAGAAAACGGAGCCAAGTTAACAGCCTCCTGTGAGCAACTCCAGGAGGCAGTAGAAGGAGCTATCTTTTAAAGTGTATGAGCTCTCTTTTTGCCTACTTGGCAGAGGCTTCTTTGGAGGAGAAGATGATTTCTGAGATGTCTGTGTAGAAGGAGATCTGAAGACCTCAGATTTTCTTCACCTGTTTCAAGCCAAGTTTGGGAATGGTGAACTGATTAAGGTTCTAATAACCAGCATTCAGTCGCTGAATCACACACATACTTTCTATAAACATATCTATTCTGCTTCCTTCAGCTACATGGTAGCTTGAGGTAATTACTTATCTACGCAAGGGCTTTTGGACTGGTGAGAATGAGGCTTCCATATGAGTGCAAGTGCACGTTTTTGGTAGTTTTGAGTCTTGGCTGGAAGAGGGTGTGGAGTCTCAGAAGCACTAGGCAATGATTTGATTTGCGTATGAAGGAAGCCTGGATGGCTGACCTTCAGATACCAGGGTCTTCCATCTATTTGGTGTTGGACATGCAGACAAACAATGGCACCAGCGTTATTAACAAAAATCAGTTTTGATTTTACTTGTGTTTTGTGCCTTTCCTACTGAGGTCATTATCTCTCTTGCTATAGTGCATGACACACAGCACTGTAAAAGAGCCTGTTCTGAAGTCATAGTAAGGTTAATCCAGTTCATTGAATAATCCCCATGCACTGACCCTAGAATTCATCTTTTTTTCAGTAATAGGTCTTTCTTTTGTATTTCTGAGTGCATGTGAAGGTGCTGAATTTGCTCTCTGGATCCCTTTCTGGATTTATATCCAGAGTATTTTTATCACTATTCAGACTGCATTGAAATTAGCTAGATTAATTGAGCTAAAAATCTGTACTTTTGTTTCTTACCAGTAGTATGATCTTTGTACAGTATACTAGATACTAATACTTTCTTCTGCGCCCTTGGTAAAATGCAGATGACGGTTGTTGACCTTTGAGACAAGTTGCATTGCATGCTCTCTCAGGCTGTTCCTGAGGAGGATGGTAGCATAGGGGAAGCATTGGATGTATTTCTTCTTTATGGGCTGTGGAGGTCTCTAGTGTCATTTTCTGACCTTGTGTTAATTGGAAGTGTTTTCATGGATGTTTTTCAATTTTATTGCTATTGCACTTGGAGAGATTGAAATAATACACAGTACTGAATAAGAAATAAATAAAAACAATGATCTTAGGAGGTCTGGCAAATCTCACATCTGTGGAGCCTGGAACCTCCTTGTTGGTTGATAAACTATTTGTCCCATTTCTGGCTTCTCTCCTGGAGAAAGGTTTTTCACAGGTTCTCTCTTTTACACACGGTGAACACCAGAAATGCTGCTAAGCTGGGAGGTAGTGAACAAGTGAAGCAGATTCTGAGTGAAGGGGTGCAGGGAGGTAGGAAATGAAAGTATACAATAAATATAAAGTGATAGAACAAAGATGAGGTATATGTTGGCTCCTTTGTTAATCAAAAAGACAAAAAAACCCCTTCTTCTTAGCATTATTTCCCTAATTTCCCTAGTGAGATAACTGAGAGGCTGTAGACAACGTAGATCGGAAGTCCCTGAGAACAGGACTTGATTGATAAGCGAGGAGCAGCACAGCAGCCCATGGGTATCCTCAAGCCCTGGTGTTGTAGCAGTGCATAATGGTGTTTCCCCAGTTCTACAGGTGCAACAGCAGCAAAATCACATCAGGTTGAACCTTCTGGGTTATGGATGGATTGATCTACACAAACTTCCTTTATTATCACTTGTCATTGAAGAGGGTGCTTCATGCAGTGGAAACAACACTCTTCTTCCCATCTTATGACAGCCGTGTGACAATGCTTACAGTTGCGTAACCATGGCTGTGGAAGAAGAATTTGGTGGAAAGCTCATAAGGATGTCCCTTGTCTCTCGTGGTTTTCCACATCAAGATAAAATCCCTAAACTCTTTTGATGTGGTTCACTGAAATTGTGATAATCCCTTTTCTAAATCCACTTGAAGGAGACAGAATTTTATTTACTTTTATTTCCATCCTCGGTCTTTGACAATATAGTTTGAAGAAGGATCTATTTCTGAAATAAATCAATTTAAGAATGAAAATTTTCTGCTTGCTCCCATTTTCAACACATTAATTTATCTGAAAAGAAAGGAAGGTCTTAGTGTTTCGTAGTTCTCTGTCCTAATGCTATCCTGAGTTTCAGTGGATTTCTGGCCTATGGCCTTGGACAAGCCAGTAGTAATATTTAGTGCCACATTGTAAGGGCCAGCTTCCTCTGCAGAGGTGATGCTCGATCACTCTTGTTCTTTCTGGTAATACCTCTGGGTTCTGTGATGGGTGGCGTGTCCTATAGACCAACTCATTTCTCCTTCCTCTCTTATCTGTGTACAAACTCTCCATGAAAAGCTACAGAAGGACAGGTGAAACTGTCCTTATCTCTTCTTAACACTGGGCCAGAAGTCAACTTTCCTGGCTGCTGAGAAAGCAGAACATGGAGAAATGGCAGCTGAATTTAAACTGTGGCAAGAGAAAACTGACAAAGAGAAGTACTATTTGACAGAGCAAATCAAATCTAGATGTCCTTCAGTGCAAGGCCTCTGTCATTTAGCTTCGTGGTGAACATGACCCAGGGGGAAATAATGTTATTTTTGCTAAAAAGGTTTTACTCTGTGCTACAGGCTTTTCTGTCCATGGCTATGAATGTAGCGTCTCCACAGCAGGTTATGAGTTCATTGTGTTTTAGTACTGGCAGTAAATGATGTGGGAGACTTCAGAATGGTTCAGGATATCCTGTTTGTTCAGTAACAAGACAGGACTGCCTTTGTTTTTGTTCTCTGGAGAGCAAAGTGAGTGTGATCTCTAGTCTGTCATTCCAGGCTCTTCCACAGATCCTAAGAAAGTTTAAAATGTTGGTGGAATCATTTAAATGTCCAGTGATTTAGACTCAGAGGGCAAGGCATTGTCCTTAGGGTATTTTAAGTGTATGGTCCCCAGGGCCTCAGGAAAAGAAAGAAAATTTTGTGTTAAAGACAAGACTTTTCTGGCAGAATTTGTGTTGAAAGATCCATCCCTCACAGTTTCTCTTAGGCCAGGACAGTCAGCAGAGGCAGATATATTCATGGCATGCTTCTTACATTGTAATATGAATTGCATCATGGGCTAACCTCCCCAACAGTAATACACCTTGAGGGAAAATAGCCCATATTTTTAGTTTTGGGCATGATACTTTTTTCCATCCTGTATCATCTTGTTCTGGCTGCTATTTGGGACTTCTGGTCAATGGCCAAAGATTTCAGGCAGACAGAATGCCAGCTGTGAAGTTCTGGTGCATCAGGGTTGTGTACTTCTTGATACTTTGAACGTCCAGGCTAACCTCTGGCTCTCAACTGCCACTGCACCCAGTATACCAAATGTAACCCTAGAAACAAGCCTCAGCGTAGATGTGAACTTGCAGTTGTTGGTACTGGGTGGCAATCTAGACCCACTGCCCTGATATTTCCAGCAGGTGCATGCTTCAGTGCATTGACCACAGGTCAGGCAAAACTTAGCACGTGGTATTCTGTGAATGGTGCAGGTGAGTTGTTTGGCAGCTGCAGAAAGCTGTAGATATGCATATGGATATTAGTGCTTAACTGAGTGCCTGTGGAAGTGTTCTGGTCCTGCTTATATTTGAATTGGAGATACTGGTCCTCACAGCTTGTATGCAGTGCTGCCTCATGCTCTCTGTGTGCATGCACTGCTGAATGCAACTTCATGTCTTTCAGTCTTAATTCATAGCCTGTGTCACCAGAATTTTTACTGCTTCCATAACCCAAAGTTTCTCCATCTTTTCTTCTTTCTAATCATTGACGTTGCAATTTTTGGCATTGTTCTTGATGCTAAGAATGCCCAGTCCTTTCCTCATCTGCGTTACTCTGTGTCCATCACTGTAGTACTGTGACATCAACTTTCACAACCTGAAGCTCCAGCGCATAGAAGTATTTCCCAAGACAGAATTGTAGAATCATTAAGGTTGGAAAAGACTTCTAAGATCACCTAGTCCAAATGTTACCCCATCCCTACCATGCCCACTAACCATGTCCTTTAGTGCCTCATCCACACAGTTCTGGAACACCTCCAGGGATGGAGACTCTGTTACCTCCCTGGGCAGCCTGTGCCAGGGCAGCACCACTCTTTCTGAGAATGAGTTTTCCATAATTTCCAACTTGAACCTCCTCTGAATGCCTCTGAATGGCAACTTAAAGCCATCCCCTCTCATTATTGTTACTTGTGAGAAGAGGCCAACCCCCAGCTTGCTTCTGAACTCCTTTCAGGTAGTTGAACTTTGCTTATATAGCTAGCTCTTCTTAATAGAAAAAAAAACAAAAAACTTTTTAATGGTAGGATAAATCTAGGATGGGTTCAGTTTTAACCTTGTGCTTGTACTATTGACTGCTTGTGTCTGAGGAAATTGTGTTCACAAGTAGAAAAGTTCTGAGTGATTGTGAATGAATGTTCCTTGAGATTGCAGCTGTTCCTTGAGATTTGTTCTCATTTTCTCATTTTGAATGCTCAACAGCTGTGAATCTCTGGAGAGAACTACACCTAGATGTGTGACTTTCTGGAGTTTTACTTGGTCTCCAAAACAAGAATAAAGATTAAATTCTGACTATGTCCAACATACATAGCAGTTTGAGGGGCAGCAGATTTATGAGCTTGTTCTACTCAGGACACAGTCTTCTGTTGCAGATCCATGTTAAGATATGTTTGAATGTTGATGGCTGGTATAGGGTAAGAGCTGTCTTTTTTCTCTAAATGGAGTTGATATATAAGAGCTGAGGATGTTTCATAGCCCATTGAATTGGATAAACATGGCAGTTCTGAACTGTGCAAATTCCATTGAAATCTGGAACAGCTCAGCAGTAGGAATATGGGAACATGATGCTAGGACAACTGTATGCCCTGGCCTTCTCCTGACTCCACTTCTGAGTCTTCTCTGCAGTGTAGGAGCTGGCCTCTGACGGTGTAGGCTGCACACTAGGAAAGAGAGGAGATGCTGCTCTCATCTCAGAATGTAGTAAGGAAGGGGTTGATAGTACCGGAATGATACTACAAGATGCCCCACATCTTTTATCAGAAGGACCTCTTTACTTGGATTCTTCCCTTGTCTCTGTCTTTCCAGATCTACTTCCTTCTGGGTTTTTTTTTTTTTTTTGTGGTTTTTTTCTTCCCTTCTCACTAACTGGGTTTGTGAGAGCAGCCCAGCTGGGACTGAGGTGGAGCAGCAGACCAGCCTCTTGTGCTCTCTCGTAAATGCCTTTTCAAGCAAGCTCAATAATTGATGAACACATGGGTCCTTGTCCACACTGAAGAGTGCACGTGGTATTTAGTACATGAAAATGCTATTTTGTCCATCAGAACTCATCCCTAGAACAACACCATTTCCCCAGGATACCAGTTAATTGTTCTCTCAGTAGATATAGAGGGACTTCCTTCCTGCAATGCTCTCAGCTACTTGACTTCTTGCAGCCTAGATCTTGTGCCTGATCCCAGCACATGGCTGTTAACTTCTACCTGGCACCCCAGAGCAGAGTTCAGACTCCTCCTTTCTCCAGTGGGTTGCTTCCTGGCCACTACTGCTCAGCCTATCCTCATTTCTAAGTGAAACAAGCACAGTAGGCCTCAAATCACCTACTGGTTTTCCATGCCCTAGACTATTATCTTGAATCATTGCACAATTTGTTGTCTGCCTGAGATTAGCTGCTTTTCATCAGCATGGAGGTTTCACTGACATAGTCACAGATGCAGGAGGGAGGTCTTAGAGGAGATGGTGAAGGACAAAGTAGAAGAGCGATTGAGAATTGTCACATCAGGGAAGCTTCAAGCCATCAGCTTGACTTTGGTCCCTGCACAAGGGTAGGATAGGGTAAGCAGAACCGAGCAGCTTGAGGTGTGGTTGAGCAAGACAGAGGCATGTTGACAAGAACTGTGGAGGGAGAGGAACAACTAAAATAGTTGAAGTGTCACAGATGGGGTCTAAGGTGCACTGGCCAAACTGTTTATTGCTGTCAAGTGCTGGAATGGCAGGATGAGCGGCAGGCAAGTGCTGTAGGACAGAAGGTCTGGTGCATGTTAATATTGGTCTCTATTCTGCTGTCATTGCAATGAAGGAGACTTGCTCAAGGGCAAGGGTGCATGTTTCCCAAGACAGTATAACCACATCCTTACTTCTCTTGCAGCAGCACATTACATACATAACCTGCCCCTTTTTTTTCTAAAGGAAATTTACAGAAAGAGTATACTGTAAATCACTGCAATGGATCTGCACCTATAAAGCTGTTACCAGCTAGTAACTGCCAGATACTGGAGAAACCTGAATCCCTGTCTTCAAAAAATAGCTGCAGCAGTGAGGGGAAGAGGGCTGGATAGAGGAGAAAGGAATTTGGGAATTGCAGATTTCTGGAATCACTGTTGCTTAACCCTCATCTTCAGAAAAAAATATGAATTATCAACCAAACTTTTTGTCAGCACCTGAACAAGGGGACATGTAAAAGTCCACTAGGATTTGCTGAGAACACTTCACGTCAGACCAGTCTAACATCTTTCTATGACAGGTTAACAGGCATTGTGGACAGAGGTGAAACGGAAGGTTTCATCTGCTTTGACTCCAGTAAGTTTTTACCGTCTCTCTCATCACATTTTGTTAGCAGTCTAGAGGAGCAAGGTCTCAGGGAGAGCTAATAACAAATGCACGCAGGAAAATAAGAATGTTAAAATGGAAAGGAGCACTGACTGGGGTTCTGTAATGGTCTGTTCCATGCTCTTTTCAGTTCAGTGTTTTCTTTAACAGCCTTGGTGATGGATGAAGATTTGCATATCAAATCTGAAGATGACAGCAAGCTGAGGGGGGGTTGTGAATTTGTTGGAGAAGAGGATTAGAATTCATAATGATCTTGGCAAATTGGAGATACAAGCTGGAAAAGTGAGATGTAATTCAATAGAGACAAATGCAAACTATTGTACTTTGGTGGCAATGATCAACGACAAAAACAGTGCAGAGAAAGATCAACTAGATCACAGTTCTGCTGAAAAGGATTGGAGGGGGTGGGGGCATAAAAGAATATCACCAGCTGAACATCGTTGTTTGTTGTTGAGAAAGAGGCAAATGCTGTACTTGGATGTATAAATAGGAGTTCAGCCTGCAAGGCGCGTGATGTAATCACTGAGTTCTGCTCAGCAATGGTAAGGCTGGAATGCTCAGGGCAGTTTTGTGGATAGCTCTTCATAAAAGATCTAGACAAACTGGAACAAGTCTGGAAAAGCTGGAACAAGGGGAAGCAGTGAAAACAATAGTGGATGTAGAAAATAAGACAAACAAGCAGTAATTTAATGAACTGGAATTGTTTAGTCCTCCCCTGAGTTGAAGGGACTGGGGAGAAAGGGAAAGAGACTGGACAACATGCAACAAATTCTGAATCTCTGAGTTTCCCTGTTTGCAGTAATCCCTTTGGCAGCACTATGTAGTAATACTAGAGACTGTGTCAGGACTCTTAACCTGGACCCTGATGGAGGGTTTTGTGTGGTTTCCAGATGTATGTTTGAACTGTTCCTTTGAACTGTAGTCAGTATGCTGGCACCAGAGGCTTTCACAGGAAGGTGGAGGAGCAGATGAGTAGGCTCACAAGGAACGTTTCCCGCTCGGAATACATGGGCACACCAAAACCAGGGGGCTACTTGAACCCAAGAGTCATTAGAGAAACTCACTGTATGTGCTACACAATAGTTGAGGTCTTCAAGGTGAGGACAAAGGGCTGGTGAGGGGAGGACATCTTCTGCACAGCATCTGTAACTGTGGCAGAGGGATGAAGACTTTAAATTAACTCTTTTATTTCTTTCTTTAAGCCAGGATTCACGCTTGATTGCCTTACTTGGACTTATCATTGACCTTGTCTTTTTCTTTTAATCTGCATTTTATGTATGCGTATGTCTGTTCACTGTTTATCTGCCTGTCAAAACTGTATATTCACAGTGGTTTACATTGCCTGCCTTCAACTCACCTGGACTTCTTGTATGTGCCTTTGATCTTCTTCCATCTGAGCTACTGTAATTCCCTTGGACTTTCAGATCCCAACTCACTCTCTTTTCACTTTAGTATTACAGTGTTACTAAAAACAACTTCCAGATATCATCTCAAGATGTTGCACACTACTAGAATATAAACAAAAAATGAATATGGAGAAATTGAGAGATCTTGAGAGCAGTAAGGAAGTAAAATATCAGTACTATAGCATAAGGAATAGTGCTTACAACTTGCTATCTGACTAGGTGTTGTAAGCTGGGCTGGCAGTTCTTGTAGACATCCTGGCTGAAAAGATTTTGAAGGCTGAATCTCATGGTGTATAACATGATGCCTAGATTTCAGATGAGTGTCAGAATGGCAGATTTAGTATCTGCTTTCACAAAGGAAATGCGAAACAAATACTTGTTTCCATGCCTGAAATCATATCCAATTCACTTCTAATTTTAAAATTCAAAATATATTGACTACATAATGTCTTGACATCCATTTTTTTTTTTTTAATTGAGTATATTCATAGCCCTTTGTCATGTGCAATACTTCAAATATACTATGAGTCTGAGACCCTGTGAACTCTTTAACTAACCTTGTCTGATAAAACTTAGGAGCTATATAAAACAGCCCTGAAGTGTGGAGGCAATATTTCTGCATAGAGGGGCAGGTGTTTGTTCTTACTCTTTTCAGAAGATGTGAAATCTGTAGTTGGTGATAAAGAGGGCATGCAAGAAAGCTCCTAGGAAGGCAGAAAACAGAAACGCAGCATTTTTATGGATGAATGAGCTTTTATGCAGTTGCTTTTAAAAGGCGAAATTATATGGCCATTTGCACTGCCTCTTGATTGCTCAGTGCACCAGCTATTCTTTATGCTGCATGCCATTTGCTGTCTTGTATTTAACTTTGCAAAATATTCTGGGATGCAGTTTGCATGAACACTCCTATATTAACACTTCATGCAGTTTCATAATCTTAGATGGGGTAAGATTTCCTCCAGGAAGGCCTGTTAATTTCCAGTATTTCTTGCCCTTATTTTGTGCCATCCTGAGTTAGCTGAGCTCTAGATTTGGGTATGACAGATGGCTCTTCTGTTGTAGCCTTTTTGGCCCTTTTTCTCCCACTGTCATGCTATGGCAGCAACATAAGCTTTGAAGGGTCATTATCTAAATGATTGCATAGAAAAGTCTTTTGGGAGCCAAATTCACCTCTGGCATAAGTGTCTGCAATTCCATTGACTTCAGAGTAGTTTCACTGCTTGACGTCAGCAGTAAATTTTTGGAATGTAGACATCAAAATGAACAGTACTAAGGCAAAATGGAGTGATTTCTGTCCCCAAAATTACCCTTTCTTGGGCTTGGTTTGGCTTGTTGATGGTATTGCCCTTCATTTTTGCACATTCAGAGTCCCCTCTTCTGTTTGCTTCTGTCCTGAGTCCTCCTCTTCTTCCCTTCCCTTCCCTTCCCTTCCCTTCCCTTCCCTTCCCTTCCCTTCCCTTCCCTTCCCTTCCCTTCCCTTCCCTTCCCTTCCCTTCCCTTCCCTTCCCTTCCCTTCCCTTCCCTTCCCTTCCCTTCCCTTCCCTTCCCTTCCCTTCCCTTCCCTTCCCTTCCCTTCCCTTCCCTTCCCTTCCCTTCCCTTCCCTTCCCTTCCCTTCCCTTCCCTCCTCTTCTCCTTTTTTTCCCTTCCCTTCTTTTCTCTCTTCTCCCTCTTCCCTGTTCTCTTCCCTCTTCTTTCTTTCCCTGTCCTTTTAGTCTCCAGTCTCATACTCCACTGAGCTGCACGTTCCCCACCCTCCGCTTCCCCTTTGCAGCCAGCTATACTAATACCTAGCAGCAGGTGTTGTTGGGACAAAGCTGAAATAGCCATCACATCATGATCACCACTAGGTCATATGAGATTGAGGAAGATGTTGTAGACCAAAACCCGCAAATGCTGTCTCACAGATATTGCAGTCCAGGACTCTCATATCTCCTTTACATCAGGGAACAGAGGCAGGGAGGACTCATGGAAACCTATTTTACATTAATGTTAGAAACCTGAGGTATTCTCAGCAACCAATACACAATTATTGGCTACATTTAGACACATAACCCTTCTGTAGGGGACAAGTTGTGTCATCAGCCCCTGGGATGGGGGGACAGTAGAAGTGCAGGTATTCAAAGCCAGAACCAATTGACTCTTATTGGCAAAGATCTATTTTTGGGAGCCAATGATGAGAACGCCCTGTACTGCTGCAAGTTTGGCTCTACTTTGCAAGGTTATTATCTGAGACTTTAATCAGAGTCTGGCAAATGCATGGAATGAGCAGCTAGTGTCTTAAAGTGTGCATTTTGTCTGATGTCAGGGGGAAGGAGGGACAGCAGAGAGGCTTTTGAGGTATGAAAGGAGTAAAACAGGAATTCCTGCCATTTTTTCGTTTACAATTAAATATATAAAAGTGATCTATATATGTCTATAAATTTTATATATTGTATGCATCTCCAGGACAGGCTTTCCATATATCTGTGATCTCGTGGTTGTCAGGCAGAGGCAGATCTGTAACACTGCAAACCTTTCACTTTCCCGTCGCTCTGTGAATTAGCTCTGTCTGCAGAGATCACTTTGCCCTCTGTAGAGATGCAGCCGTACCTCCTTGGGATGAGATGTGGCAGCTGTTCGTCAATGCAGAGCCATTCTAACTGGCAGTTAGGAAAGAGGTGAAAATGGAGGGGTAATTAGAGAGAGAAAAGCCTGTAATGAATAGCACTCGGGTTGCGATATGGCTGTCATTCACCGTCTTGCAAACAGCAGCTCTGGTTAGATTGATTCATGAACTGCGCAGAAGAACAAGTTATGGTTATTTTGATAATTTGTATTACTGTAGTCTCTGAAAATCCCTGCCATTAACCAGTGCTCTGTTGTGCTGGGAGCAGCGCAGAGACCAAGATGATGGCTGTAACCACTAAACACTTACTGTGTAACTATCAGCAGAGAAAACATGGGTACATAGACAGAGGACAGGGTCAGTGCAGAGGGAAAGCAGGCCGATTAAGAACAGTAGTGAATATCCAAGACATTCTTGCTGTGCATACCTTAGAAAGAGTCTGTAAAGAGTTGATGTATTTTATCCACTGATAACAGTGAACGTTTTTGCACTGTTCTGCTAGGGAAATACAGAGGGAGAGTCAGACAGTTTTGTACTTTTTGTGGTGCTATCAGCAACCTGACTGTTGTCAGTTATCGGCAGACATTTGGGCAAAATCGGAACAGAATATGAGGAGAAGCAGTGCCATAACTTTGCTAGTATTCATGGGACCTCACTCATGCAGGTGCTCAATACTGAAGAAAGGTACATGGGTCTTTAAAAAGCAACTGAAAAAGGTGAAACAGGTCATCATTCACAACTTGATGCTGACAGAGAGGTTAGAGGCATCAAAGGACTTGGAGGTACAGCTGAGCAGAGAGGAAAGGGAAGGCTGAAAAGAAAGGGGAAAGATTGTATCTAGGCAAATAATCCCTGAAACAGCCTTTTGAATAGATGTGCTGGGTAGTCTGAGGGGCACTTGTCAAGGCCAGAGAAAAAAGATGTTAGAGTAAGGGAGAGGGCAGTCTGGGAAGGATCCTAATCCTGTACCTCAGACCAGCATCACTGACGTCAGGAACTTGGCTCTGTTCACCTCCCGCACGGTGGCCTCTTTCCTACACTGAGGATTTGGAGCACAGAGCTCTCCTTCATCAGTCCCACTGATCTGCTTTCTGTACTTTCTCAGACTTCTGTTTTTGGAGATACCTTGTCCAACCCTCATATGAGACCTGATTTTTCTTCACTTATGAGCATAGACACCTATTCAACAACTTCAAGAAGTTATCATTTACAGAAGTTCAATAACCTCCTGCAAGAAGTAGAAAGGAGTTCGTAGTTAGGTGCAGGTACTTTCAAGCACAGTAAATGGAGCAGGTGAGCCCTTCAAAATTCCTATTTGTTCTATATTTTAGTGTAAACTGTGATGGGGAAGTGTTTTTAAGTGAGAGAATTCTGTAAAGTGAGAAATGAGAGACCCGGAAACACACACATTTACTGCAGCGCTGACAGGCAGGGGTAATCACAGACAGGAAGAGGTGAGGGGTAGAAAGGGCTTGATACTATGGAAAGCAGCCTACAAGGAGCCTGACAATTCAGCAGCCACTTTGAGGAATCATCAGCTGTGATAGCTGTGTGGGGTGAAATTCCCAAGGGATCCAAACTGTGTAAATACAGTTAAGCTTTGACATCTTAACGGCTGTTTGTGGGAAGGGTGTCTTCATTTTCCACTTGCTTACAGAGAAGTGGGAATGGATGGGAGGAATGGGCTGGTCTCATGTGTTCAATTGTACATGCTGCCCTCAGAGAACACCTTCATCTCCTGCTCAGGTGGACACTGCCCACTGCAAATTTCTGATAAAAGCGGTACAAGAAGGCTGCCTAGGGGATGAGGTACTTTTCTTACTATACAGAGTTCAGGTAAAAAAAAAAAAAACAAACATCTGCCATTCCTGTAGAGCATACCTATTTGCATATGTGCAGTTGCTGTTCTTTTGATGCCTATAAACAGAATGTGTTTTTTCTCATCGGAAAAGAGCTTTTTCCCCAAAGTGTCTCCATTCCCCAAAAGACACTAACTTGAAGCAGGATAAAATGGTAATACAAATGTTCTGCTGGGACAGAAATTTCTGAAACAGAGTGAAGCAAAGGCTGTCATAGAATCGTTTTGGTCATAAAGATCACTAAGATCACCTAGTCTATCCATCAGCCCATCCTCACCATGCCCATTAACCATGTGCCACATCCACACAGTTCTTGAACACCTCCAGGAACGGTGACTCCACCAACTCCCTGTGCAGCCTGTGCCACTGCAGCACTGCTCTTTCTGAAAAAAAGAAAAAAAAAATTCCCCTTATATTCAACCTGAACCTCCCCTGTTGCAACTTAAAGCCATTACCTCTTTGTCCTATTGGCTGGTTGGATTCACTTTGAACCCAAAGCTCACACTGATGGCTTGCCTTCTACCTAAACTCAAATTGCATCCAGTATCTGTATCCACAGCAGAAGAAAACCTGTGAGCTACCGAAGGGGCCTTGACCTTCCTTGACCTTTTCAGCTCTCTGGGGAAGTGAAAATCTGGGACAGTTTCTTGCAGAAAAGATCTCCAAATCTCTCAGAATCATCACCCTCTGACAGCTGCATGCCAACGCACAGAAAACATCCTACTCTGACCATTCAAGTTGTGCTTCAAGCCTGACGGTGCTTGCTGCAGGCTCTGTGTGAATGCCACACTATGTTCCCACAGCTCTGCATGAAATTGACTCTTGACTGGGTTTTCTGAGGGATTTTTAGCTCTTCTGAATATGCTGGGGAGCATACAAATAGTATGTGGCTTCCTGGGGTATGGCATATTTCATATGATTATTACCTCTCAAACTACCATCTTACATGGGTGACATAAGTGGCCTATTTTTTACTCTGTTCCCTATAATACCCACTTTCAAAGCAGCATTTCTCAAATCGTCTAGAAAGGATGCAAGTCTTATTCTTTAGTATCTCAGAGTGACTTGTGAAATTTGTGGGGATGTGGGCGTAGACACACATAATTCTGCAGGTATATAGGATCTACAAGCTGCTACACTTGAAGGAATCGTTAATACTATAACAAGCTCCGCTGAGGTTTATAGCAGGGATGAGGTTGGGCAGCCTGCTGTCTCTCCTGGTACCCAGCCCAAAGGGCACAACTGGGACTTGGGTGCAGCCTGTGTCTGCATCAAACCCAGCCAGACCACAGAGGAGGCTCTGACCTTCTCCTGGGTACTCACAGCCTCCACCTGGAGTGTGGCAGCAACTGGGGGAACAATAGAGCTTACAAAGCAAAAAAAAAGACTCAGCATTAGAAGCTCAGCTTTTTAGTTGTTTTCGGTGTGTCACTTCAAGACTCTTTCCTCTGTTACACTCCCTGTAAGGTATGTTCACAGCTTTTCACCTTTCTGAAATCAGTTAGCTCATGTCACAGGGTAAGAGCTAGCATCAGGAAGAGAAGGGGATGCTTGTGTTTCCAGTTCACATCAGCAGCACTCTTCCCAACCCTCCCAACCATGCATGTCTTCATTCCCCCTTGTGCCCTCAGTTCTGCAGCCAAGTCTCTTGTGTGCTTTTCTGTGTCTTCTGTGGTTTATTGGCTACTTAAATATTTATTTATGTAGAACTTTCTCCCCAGGGAATGTCTTATAAATGCAAAGAAGGAGCATTGTGAGAGATGGAGGGAATGAGCAGTCCCTAAAGGACTCAGTATTGTCTATTGCTGAGAGGCAGAAACTGCATGAAAGAAAACAACAAAACTTGTCCTGGAGAAAGATTAACACACAAAAGAATGATGATACATGTGCGTACACACACACACATGCACTGACACAAACTGAAACAAAAAATAGCAACTGAATGTAAGAAGAAGGAGTACTTGCATCAGTCAAGTGGTTAGAGTGCCAGATCTGGTCGGTCACGGAATTTGCTTTATTTTAACCCATAAAACACCGACATTTTACAGACCTCCCATCCAGAAAGATATCTAAGGGCACAGGAATGTCTAAAAGAGCCGCATGCAGGGACAGCTAGACTTGAATTTCTCTTAGGCTACAATGAATTGAAGGACAGGCTGTACGTGAGTAGTGCAAACACACCTGAATTTGCCTCTTGATTAAGGTGCTAACAATTTCCTTGTAGACAGCACGTAGGAGAATCTTGAGGTCTTTTATTGTTGTAGCGAATATTGCGTGAGCTTTAATCATATGCAATAGGCAGCTCAGCTTGTTGAGTTCATTAATTGCTAAGGCGTAACATATTCACTTAATTGGATTCTCTGCTAGATGGAGATGTATTTATATGTATTTGTATATGTGTTTAGTGTATATATTTAGCTTCACAAAGACTGATATTAATGGAACGTTAAGGTTGCCTGGTGAAATAATCAGAAGATGAGAAGTGATGGCTGTTCAGCCACAAGCATGATCTTGTCTGTCACAGGAGTACTAAGACCTGGCTTACTGGATGTTCTTGGCACAGCGGACATACAGCCAGGGCTGAAGTTGGCACTGGGGCAAATTTATGCTTGTATGTGGCCATGGGGCTGCTCTGCACCCAATGGACCACCCCATCACAGTGCCTATCTCATCACCAGGGACAGCTGCTCACCTGGTCCTTCTTCAGCGCTGTTCCTCCTGCACAGGTCTTGGATGCTCCCTCTATCCTCTTCTGTAAGCCAGCACCACTTGGTGAGCCACGGCTCTCAGCTGCAGCTGGGGAACAGCTTTGGAGGAATGTCCAGAGAAGAGCAGACAGGAGAAGCAATCCTGCCTTCTGAGGAGGTGCAGGGCAGAGAAGTGGTGTGGAGCAACTTCCAGGGTCAGCTGTGGCCTGGGGTGTGCACTGGCTGAGTGTTACACTGAGCATGGGAGTGATGTGGGACTGCTTCCCAGAGGCTGGAACGAGCTGGGCTTAGTGCTACGGTGCCAGCTTGAGTGCCACTGTGCTCCCTCTTCCAGGAAAGGTGTCTCTAGAGAGTCAGGAAAGAGCTGCCTGCTTGCTTGTGCCACTCAGCTCTCAGAGCAGCTGGAGGTGACCCAAGAATGTGCTCATGAGCTTTAGTTAATCTCCTGATCCAAGCTAGTTCTCAGCAAGTACCGTATAAAATCCTGCTGTTCCTTTTACAGCTGTTGGTCCGTGTGCCGACCTGCTGCATGGCTGCTCACTCATCAGTCAGCGTCATTTCCACTGCTGAGTGCCAATGCACACAGCCACTCTGAAGCAGCCAGCACCCTTCTGTGACAAAGCCCTTCCTCGTCTGGGGGGTGTGAGGTGCTGTAGGGACAGCTCTGAGCTGCATGATTTCCTTTGGGTTGGGAGAGTCAAGGCATCTGCTTGAACTAATGTTGTTGCTCCTAACTCTTATATCCCTGTTCACGTGCAACCCCTTTGCAGCTTAGTGTGGATTATTCAGAGCCTTTCATAGAGGGAAGAACTGAGCTTCAGAAAGCTTAGATGGCTTGCTTAAAGTGAGCAGCAAGCACAGGACAGGATCACAGCCAGCACTTGGGTCCCATCCCCCCAGGGTATTTGGGAAGAAAGCATCTGCACTCTGTGCAGCTGCTACAGCTGCTCAGGGCAAGTCTGTGCTGTGAAATCCAGCATGGAGCTGCCTGTGCTGGCGTGGGCTGGCGATGGTAAGTCCACACCATGCAGAGCAATGCCACAGGGACTTAGCAGTATGGTGGGGTGCAAGGCAGCTGCGTAAGCCTGGCAAGCTGCCTCAGCTTGCAGCTTTTCCCTGCTGGGCTAGCATGGCTAGACAGCATCTGGACCGTAACTGGCTTGTGTCCAGCCCTCCTGGTGTCCCTGTGTCATGTACCTCCTCCCCAGTGCTTCTGCTCCAGAGTCATACAGACCAGGCCAGCTTGGTTCTGTCCATACCTCCCATGCAGATCAGGTCTCCCACTCCCTTAGCCAGTTACAAAACTATTGCTGCAAAGTGAGAAACCTGCCAACAGAATCTGCAGCCTTGGTGCCTTCCTTTCCTCTTCTGGGCACTATGGCTGTGAGACACCTGCCAGCTTCACCCTTTTCCACCTCCCTCTGTGCTCCCTTCCAGTTTGGCCTCTGCTTTCTTTGCCCCTTCAAACCCCTTGGCAAGGTCAGAGATGCTGCTCCCATAATAAAGTGGGACTGAATAATCTCTGCATTGGTTCATCGGTTTGCTGTCCATTGCTGTTTCTTTATTCCTCTCTCTTCTGCCAGTGCCTGGTGATTCAGTACCTTATGGGCAGCTTTTTCTCTTTCTTCACTGATACTTTATTGGCTGTTTATTGGTTTTGTAAGGGCTCGAGAACATTCATAGAGCTTTATAAGCAATTACATCCAGAAAAATAAATGAACAGTGATTTCATTTTTAGTTTGCAAAGCCAAGCTGGGAACTGCCAGTCTTGTTTCCTGAGCCACTTTAATTCTTTTGCTTCAAGTGTCTTTCCAGTTCAGGGATTGAGGCAGGGACCCCATGGAGAAAGTTGTATGCACTCATTAATTATAACTTGAATCAAAATGTCCACACACAAGTGGGAAGAAGGAAAGGTTGAAGAGAAAATCATAAACCTCCTATTTCCTAATAATTCAATCTAAGTAAGTTCCATTCAGTGCAGTTTGCTTTATGTTTTTTTCCTTCTATTTATTTATTTATTTACTTATTCATTTTTTTATTTTTCCCAAGGGGAGACCTCAAAATCTTTTCTGTAGAAACATACTGTTAGTTCCCATATATACTGAGCCTTCAGAACTGAATCTGACTCTTCAACCCGGTAACCTGTGTGTGTTTCACAGACAGTCATTACATGGTTTGCCTTTCTTCTGCATCCTGAAAGGCAAAGTGGAAGTGGCCGTTTCACAGTACGGTGCGTTTAAAAGGTAGAGAAGAGCCTAGGTGGCTTGTCTCCATTCTGCAGAATGTTTAATATGGCTTTTTTTTCCCCTTGCCCTGCCAAAGCTAGGGCATTCCTTGTTCTGACTGTCCTACTGGTAGGGGCATCCCCACTGGTTTACTGGGTTGATGGCTTAGTTCTTAAAACATTTATGCTCTGACGCCATTTGGGTTGTCTCCCAGGGTTTCTGTGAGAAAGTGACAGAAAAGAAATGATGATTATTTAACAGTTTATAATGCAATTAAGACTGAATGAAATTTGATGGGCCAAAGTAAAAATCATGTCCTTAGCCCCAGGGCATCCTCTCCATTGACTTTCAGATGCCTGTTGCAAAACCTGGAGATGCTGGCTTTTCTCAGAGAACCCGTCTAAAGTCTCTTGTAATGGAAAGTGTCAGAGAAGCTAATCACAGGCCATCTACTAGCTCTCTCTATAACAGAGGTATCTATATAGCACACACACATTTAAAAATGCATATGGAAGTCATCCAGCTAATTCCAGACTATGAGAAGTCATTTCATACGTAGACTAATATGTGCCTCAAAAGACCTTTTGCGAACTGCAGAGAGCCTCAGCTTCATCTCATGTCTCCAAGACTACTGCTGTGTGCCTGTTCCTCTAATTTCAGCCTGTAGAAAGGGAATTGCGCAATATCTGCTTTGTTGTTGACATGTTTAGGGACAAAATGACAGATGAGTCTTTGAAAAATAGGTGTGCCTGAGGTCCATCTGTGCTCAGACAATGGCAGAATTTTATCTCCCTAAGGCTGTGCTCCCAGGAGTGGTCCTTGGCTTAACCTGCTAGCTAGGGTTGACAAATCAGATAGCTTCTCTCCTTCCCAAGATGCTGATTTCAAGGTTACCTTTCTCTATAACCGTACTCAAGTTTGATCATACTCCTTTCGCTCAGCCCAGATGGCCTCAGCTGGGCCCTTGGCAGCTCTGGACTCCAAGCCCAGATCAGCTTAGGATCATTGCTGCTGGGGGTACCTGTGTGCGTATTTGTCTGCACCTGTGTATGGATGGGAAAGGAGTGAAATGCTTTGGCAGAGCAGCTCCCTGCTGCTCACAGTGCTTCCTGGCTCCAGGCAGTATGGCAGCAATGCACACGTGTGTAGTGAACCAGCTGTCCCACTGGTGGACTCTGTCCAAGGGTCAGGTCTTGTCTGTAGGGTGCAGGTAGAGCTGCCAGGTCTTGCCTACTGTTTGGGCAGAGCACCATGATTTTCACGCAAAGCCCAGTGCTTGTCTGTAGCAGTGTGTTCTGCAGCTTGTGAGCTGTCTTTAGCTCTCATCTACCGGTGTCATTGCAGCAGGGACTGTGCACAGTGGTGGGGTGCAGGACCAGTGGCAGGCAGGTGTTTGGTATTGAGTGGTGATGGGAGAAGGAATCATAGAATTATCAGATCACTAAGGTTGGAAAAGATCACTAAGATCATCTAGTCCATCCACCAGCCCATCCCCACCACACCCGCTAACAATGTCCCTCAGTGCCACATTCACACAGTTCTGGTACAACTCCAGGGATGGTGACTCCACCACTCACTGGGAAGCCTGTTCCAATGCATTACCACTCTATCTGAGAAGAAACTTCTCCCAGTATACAGCCTGGGAAGGAGCAAGGCCGTGCAGCATTTCCTTGAAATCTTGCTTCCAGTGCAGGCAGTAATTCCTCTGGAGGGAGTTGTGTCCTCCTCTTATCCCCAGCGAGAGAGGAGCTGAATGTGTTCCATCTCTCTGCAGGGGTTGTTCATGCAGCCATGCCTGCCCGTGGGGGTCTGCATGTGGGGCTGTTGCATTGAGGGCAGGGTCTGTGACTCGTGTGCAGGACACTGTGGTTCTGCACCTGCCATGGCACCCCCCACTGCAAGTTCAGGGATTTCTCTGCTATCTTGATAGATGTTTTTCAGAGCAGTCTTGCTTTCTTCCATCTTGCTTTCACAGCTCAGAGAACAACAGGGTTTAGGCAGCTCACTCCCTCCTTCTTTGTGTTGCCACTATACCTACCCCTGTGGGGGCCTGCTTTGACACAGAGCTTTTCTCAGCATAAGGAGATGTCTTTGGCTTTCCTTTGGATCTGCATTTCTAGGCATGCTCTCAACCTCGGTTCTGAAGAGATGTTGGGAGTTGGTGTTTGCACTGTGTATGGAGTAGGTGTCACTGGACAGAGAAACACACATCAGGGGTTTACACGCCACTGTACAGGACCCACTTATCAGCCAAAGCTCTAAGCTGTCCCCCAGTCTGCAGCATGAATTGACAAGTCCATCCCTCCCTCTGTGTAACATGTTTTAGGGGAAGAAAAAAGCCTGAGTGAAAGAAGTGAAAGCTCAGCAAAATGCAAACCCAAGCCCAGCACTCAACAAGGAAAGAAAGCCAAGGGGAAAAATCATTAGATAGGACATTACATGCACGGACACGTACTGGATGCAGACACACACCTGCACAATGCAGATGCCTTGCTATAGACCTCAAAATGCTTTCAGATTGCACATAAAAATACACTTCTTTTTAAACCTTTGTCACTCCCAAACCCCCTGTCACAAAAAACACGCAGTCTTATCAGTATCCCAGCTACATTTTCCCCCCAGCTCATGATTCTGCAGAGGAGAACAGAACAGATGCTCAAGGTGAACTGTTCTTTCACCTTAGATGAGCAAGGATAGGTGTAATATAAGCTCCCTGGCTTTCCCCAGATCAGAATCAGAATAGCCTGGTATTTACGACATTGTATTAAACTCCCCTCTCTGCACCCAGAATTATTTCAGGAAGGCATGACAGCTCTGAAGGATGCAACATCACCGAAGAGCCTCAATCAGGGGTGTTATTACTTGTTAACTGGAGGTGAGTTGTGTTGGTTGGTACATTCACTCTGTAGTGCTTTTTCTATGCTCTTTTTTCTCTAATTCTTGCAAAATCCTAATGCCTAATTCTGCCCTCTAGAAGCTATTGCTTTGCTCAGTTACTCCCTTCAGCCTACTCAGATCACAGGACACACAACCATAAACAGCTTCCTCTAACCTCTCCCCTCGTGTCTCCCCATTATGCCTGTGCTGATTACAGCATGCACTTGTATAAATCTTGGTCACCCATGCATCATGGAGTACTGAGGACCTTGAGCTAACAGGTATCTCTGGAAGGTATACAGCTCCTGCATTCATCAGGCTTGTATGGATGAACCACTTTCTGGACTAGCAAGTTAATGCTACCACCAGAAACAATACTGTCCTCTAGAGGAAGCTGTAATTTCAGGCTGTTTTTATGCCTGTAGTGCTCTTATGATATCCTCTGGTTTGGAGAAATTATTTACCAAGGCAAACATCTTGGCATTCATTCAGTCCTGACCTTTTTGTGACACCAGTGGAGCTCCATAGTTCATTGACTTTGCAGAAGACAGAAGTACTCAAAGTATATCTCATTAACCTTCTCATACTAATCATGGCAGGGGACAGGACCTTAGCAATTGCAAAAAGCGTATAAATGCACCAAGAAAGAAATGTTTCAGCAGAAATAGCAGAAGCTATGTAAATGCCAGACCTAAGTGAGCTGGGGAACTGTGTTTCTGCAAAGTGCTTTTATTCCCAGAATTGCAGAAATGAGTTGTAAAGCCAGAGCTGATACTTCACCCTGTCTGCATTATGCGCTAAGCTTCTCTGTTGTATGTTAGGTGCTGTATAAAGATAGAGGAAAGAAAAATTCACCATTTCTTGTAGTCTACGTGCTTAATTGAAAGGTTATTAGAAAAAAATTCCTGCTTCTGAAGGTGCAATGGAAAAAGCAGCCTTCCCCAGCTGGCTGTGGAAGGTGAACTTGAGGTTCATAAAGGAGTGTTGTTTTTGTGTTAATTAATTTCTCTTTTGGCACATTCACAACCATTTCTTGTCTGTGTTGGTTGATGTGGTTAATTAATCACCCTGAGTGTCTGTAAACAGGAGATTTTTTTTTGCTCTCCATGGCATCTCATCTACCTGCCTATGCAAGGCTGGAGACCTATAGCACCACAGCAATTGGCAATAGCTGTGAAGTCAGCAGTGTAAGAGTCACAGCTTAACCAGCATGGGTGAAGGCTAAGAGGGATGTTCTATTCTAAGGGTCCTGGAGAAGATTTTGCTGCTGAATTAGGGAAGTATGAGCCTAAGAGGTGGAGGCATTAATAATAAGAGCCTTGGTGTTCATGTGGGTTAGCTGGAGGACAGAGATACAATGATTAAGTTTTGGCATCTGCAGACTGTAAAAGGCAAAGAGAAAAAGCTTTTCACAGGGGAATTTCTGCTCTTGTTTTTGCTTACTTAAGGCCAGTGGACTGGAAAGGCTCATCTGGTCCCATCTCTGCTGCTGTAGGCAGCAACATCATATAGCCCTACACAAACCCCATTTTAGTTTTCACTGCTTCTTCTGGCTAGCTGTTTGAGAACCTCCCTCCTCTGATGGTTGAAAGCCATCTTGTTTTCAAGGCAAATTTTCTCATAACTGTTGTTTTTCTACTTAGAAAAGAACAACAACTTTTCTTTCTCCCTTGAGTATCTGTCCCCACTTTCTTTATACAGAGCAATCATATCCTCTTCTGGCTTTCATTTATCTAGGTTAAATAAGCCTTTTAATCTCCTCCTTTATGGTAGGCATTTTGTTCCCTTAATCAAGCCAAGGTTGTTTTTTGATAACTTGCTTTTCTTTAAGGTTCATTTCTGCTTGCCCAAACCAAGTGTAAAACTTGGAAGCATGACCTATTGTTTGTTGAGTAATTTGGAGGTGAAGAAAAGCGTCACCAATAAAATCTAGAAAAATGAGATGTCCAGGTGCTGCTGTTAAAATTTGCATTTGCTCCCTACCTTATCTAGTGAAGCTCAAGTCTTTTATAATGTCGTAGTTTCTGATATAATTTCTCTTTTAATTATGGTGAGAGCATCTCTGTCCATATTGAAAGCTAAGCCTATGGATCTACAGTACATCTCTGTACGTCGTAGTTTCAGCTGGGACAGAACTGTTTTCTTCAGAGTGTCTGGTATGATTATGTGTTTTGGTTCTGGGACAAAAACAATGTTGGTATCACACCGATGCTTATAGTTGCTGCTAAGCAGTGCTATGCAGAGCCCAGAACATTTGTAATGAAGGGCCCATGGAGCTGGGTGGAAACAGAATTAGGACAGCTGACTTAAATTGGCCAAAGGGATATTCCACACCATATAACATCACGTGGAAGGAGTTTTGAAGGGGTGGGAGAGCATCTGTCTTTCTTCCGCTGCTTGAGTACTAGCTGGGCATTGATTGGGGGGAGGGTGAGGTGGTTGAGGTGGTGTATCACTTGTTATGTACATTGATATATATATATATATATATATATATATATAGTCACAATTATAATCCTTTTCCTTTTTTCTGCCTTAGTAAATAGTTTTATCTCGACCCACGAGTTCTACTTTGTTTCCTGTGATTCTCTCTCCCATCCCAATGGGAAGCAGGGAGTGAGCAAACAACTGTGTGGTGCTCAGCCACCTGCTGGGTTAAACCACAACACTATTACAACCCCAGTGAAATACCTTTAACTGCCCTTCTGAAAACTGTTTTAATCCCAAACGGTTTTATTTTATTTATGCATGATTTATCTCATTTACAGTCAACTGCAGCACAAATATTCCAGCCCCTCAGGTTTGCCATCACTTTTATGTACTTCAAGCAGAACATACCTTCAATTGACAGTGTCCCAGTTATAACTGTTATTTCTATGGTATTTCTGCTATTCCTACAGTAGCCCTTTCAGTTCTCTTGCCTAGTTCTTCCAGTTTCTGTATGTCCTTGTTTAGAAGCTATATGAATTGTACCAACAAGGCTCTTACTTCTTCCTAGACTCTCCCACCTTTCTAGAAGGGTAAGGTGTGCTTTGGCATCAGCTATATTGCCAATAATATTACTATTTTATGTCAGACATTCAACCATTACATTTTCTGAATTAGATTTTCCCTTTTTCACGTATTAAAATCATGTGTAAAAGTTCTTTTCATTTAACTGACAGAAGGATAAAAGGCAGAAAGCTTTCCATAACTCTGAGAGTTCCCACATCTAGCTGTGTGTGTGTATCTCACAATTTCCATAGTATGTCTTAGCGTCATGACTTTTTTCTGTATATGTTCACTCCGTGTACCCCAGAAGTGAGAATGTACAATTATCTCCATTTTGCAAAGCATGGAGCAGAGGCACAAGGGCGTGTTTGCAGATCAGGTCCCAGAGGTCCTTCACAAAACAGGGAATTGGTGCCTTCCAATTCCTGCCCTGTGCTGTTGCCTTTACAATCCCCGCTGGAATGAACAAGCCTCTCAGCTCCTGGAAAACAAAATGTAACAAAGAGGAAAAATGCTTTGTGAAAAGCAGAAAGTGTTTGAGTCCTAAGTGAGTTTGGAATGGTCTTCTTCTCTTTAAGTGAAAACAAATACCTTTTGTTCATTTTCTTGCATCTATTCTATACCAGAAGTGTCAGGAAGATAGAGAAGATTTTAACAAAGTAATGCAAAGCATGATGCAAATAGGAGCCTGAATGAAACAAAAAATATCGAAAAGACATTACCCAGGCATAGATCTCCTGGGGTCTCTTCAAAATCAGGAACCTAAACCCCAAATCAAACACAATGCATCTGAGTATCTTGCACAAGAATTGTGTCTGCACCCCTAATATCTTTAAACCCCAAGTCTTTCTCTCCTGTTTAATCCTTGAAGATCACATTTTGGTGCAGTTTTGTTTCTCCATCTGTTGACATTAATTGGAAGTTTCTCCAAATGCTTTTGTGGTCCTTTGCTGGCATACTATGAGGAACTGAGAGGTTGGCTTCTGCTGTGGCTGCAACACAGTCTTGGAGGTTTATGGGAGAAGCTGTTATTTGTACTACAAATGTGAAGGGCTTTGAAAATGGTTAGACTGTGTGCAGGTCACTTGAATAGGCAGTTGCTTTAGCTAATGCACCATTTAAGGTATCCACTGAATGAGACTACCAGCTCTCACGTTATAAATATCTTACTGACCTGATAACACTGAAAAGGGCACATGCAGAAGAATAAGGAAATACACTCTCTTGGTATAAACTGCAGCAAGAAGATTTAGGTTAGACATTAGGAGGGAAAAAGAAAAAAACACACTTTTTTAATGGCAAGGATAGTTAGACTGCCCACAGAGACCACAGTCTCTCTGCCAGTGAAAGGACAGGTTGGGCAAACATCTGTCACAAATGACTGTTACAAGCCTTAGCTTCTCTTGGGAGGGGAGCAAAGCTCTGTTAAGAATTAGTTTCAGGGAGCTAATATGCTACAACACTTTTCATTAAAGATATGCATTAACATACTGCAGAAGACTTTTGTTCTGGCTGCATTATACCGCGGTTAAGGCAATTTGCCAGCCTGCTGGAAGGCTTTTGGAAGGCTCTGACTTATTACAGGCAATTGTACCTTTTGTCTGCCTGATAGAGCTTATACAGTAGGCAAACTGATAGCATCATGATTGACTTTTTGTTCTACAATCACTTTCACTTTCTTGTTTTGTAAATGTGTTGGACTTCTTCTCCCAACAGCTTGTTAATCTGAAGTAGGATCCTGTATTTTAAGGTGAAAATTGGCTGTTCCTCTCCTTCAGTGCCTTCCGATTAATCCCCAGTCTGAGTGACCACCCAGTCTGAGTGACCTCCCTTTCTTGATCAGGTCTGATGTGGTATCAGATAGAGAATGGGGAATTTAAGGTGAAAATTTGTGTCTTAGGAGCCCTTTCCTGGCATATAGATACTTAGATTTTGGACAGTACTTATAAGGGGCTTTTAATCATCTCTAGCATCCTTATTTTTGCTGATTCTGTGACCCTGCAGTACTCCTGTTGGGAGTTTGGATGACTGGACTCTGATCAGAGAACACCCAGTGAGTCTAGAAACTGCAGATTGACAAATATGTAGGATGCCTGGGAAGGTTTATTTTTCCTCTTTTTGCTTAGGCAAGCACTGAGCGAAACCTAAGTAATAACAGTTTACAAGCTGTTAATACCAAATATCCTGAGGTTTAGAAGTGCCTTACTCTGCTCTACACAACTTGGCAGGTTTTATTCTTTAAGAGCAGGCATCATTATCTGGACAAATCTGTGACATTTAATTCTGCTGTGGCTAACCTCCGTCCCCAAAGTGAATTGCTCCTTCTCTCTCATGGCTGATTATCTAGCATACAATCCATATTTTTATATTCTTTCTCTTACCCTGTCTCTGTCCTGTGCATGAGGTGCTTCTTAGTATCTTTACTGTCATTGTCCGCATGTGGCTTAAAGCTTCTCTTTAACTACACATTTGATCCTTACATGCATGAGCAAGTAAAGAAGTTTGCCCTCCCTTAATTCACAAATCTTTTCTGACTTTGTTTGTGTCACTGGTTCATACCCAATACGTGTCTCTAGGTGTATAAGTAGTTATACGATATGCTTGATTGTTCAGGTTAGAAATGAAGTGCAGTATTTGCATATACACTTGGGACAGACCATAGTTAATTTAAAAATTTAGGCCAGCACTTTTACTTACATTTTTATTTTCCTCCTTTTCGGACAATTTATAAAAACTTCATTGGGATAATAACAAAGGAATGCATACAACTGTATTTGCAGGTTAAGTACTCCAGTGTGCAGGAGGCCAGGAAAGGACTGTTGCTGTCATCCTCATTTCATAATGTAGGCCCATGTAGTACAGTGCTGTGAAACGTGCCTAGCATGCAGCCTTATGAAGAACTCTTTCTGTCCCAGAGAACTTCTGGGTAATTACGAGTTGGGTTTGCCTATCTGATCTAATTTATCACTTAGGGGTTTATATCATGCCTATTACTGTGATATCTAAGTGCTGCTGAGATACTGCAGGATGTCTCTTTCATCAACTGCTTATTTCTATGATAAGTTAATGTTATTGAGCTGAAGTCTGTGCTGTTCTGTGCAGCATCTTAATCACTACTCCCTTCTGAGCCCTGTGTGTGTAGATATTCTACTTGTCTGGTGGCTTCACTGAACTGGTTTTGGGGATTTGAGCTCAGTTACTTGAAGGCCAAAGTTGTGCTGCAGAAACCTCTGTCTCAGCTGATGATAAATTGACCTGCTTGGTCAATGAGTGGGAAGTCCAAGGCTGAGCAGACTCTGGGTGAACATATGGGTATATGTTCTCTGTCCCCTCAGAAATGCACTTTCCACATGCAGACTTACATAGGGGTGTGAGTAGAGACTGGCTGTTCTGGCCAGCATAACCAGTCTTCTGTGGGTAAAAGGGGCCACCAGTTCCCTGGGCATCCACTCTGCTGACTTCCACATGTTGATTAAAGCGTATTTGAAAATTAAAACATCTCCCTGCCCACTCAGCGGCCTGCCGCCCGGCCACTTCACCTCCTTCTTGTAGAAACCACAGTCCAGCTCTCTGTGGGGTGCCATGTCTGCACTGCAGGATGGATGGCAAGGCTGCTGTCTCTGGGAGATTTCTTCTCCCTTTCTTCTCCTTCCACCAGCCCTCAGAGCGAGTTTTTCTTTCATGGCCAGATGAAGCAGTTGTTTGTTTGTTTTGAAGGTGACAAGTGTTTTATGTGAATTCTGGCTGCTCTGAAATGCCAAACCCCAGCTGGGCTTTACGTTTCACAGAATAATCGCTGACACCTAATGAGCCTGTAATAAGTGCTTCTCCCTCCTTTCTTGTCATTTAAATAAATAAATGACTGAAATTTGGGGGTGGTGGGAGGTAGTGTTGGATTGCAGTGGAATGAAGCTTTTCTGTTTACCCACCAAGCAGGTACACTGCTAAAAGCAGTCACACAAGCTTCCCACATACACACACAGCCTCTCTCCCCTCATGGCCTGGAGGGCTTCCTTTGAGGATAGAGCAGGAAAGTTCCTTCTCAAGCCCAGTTAGTTTCTTGCCCACTCAGCTCGAGTTGCGAGCCAAGGTGCTAATTAGTGTCAACTGTGATGGGGGGAAATGAGAACATAGGCGAGACTTTGATAGTTCAAAGTGTAGTTGATGATAAGGTGTTTTCTTTTCCTGAAATTTTTGCAAGAAGCGGTCTACCATTGGCAGTGGGTGTGCTATACCTATCTTCTCTTATGGGAATGGATTCGCTTCAAAACAACTCTTATTTGTGGCAGTAGATATAAAACAAAGGAGTCCCCACCCCTCTTTTTCTTCTCTCTGAAGGTGTGATCTCTGCTTGAGAAATGGAGAATGAAAAGATATAAAACTGCAGTATATCTTTATGGAAAATAATTGTGAGAATAAAAATCTTAGATGCTGCTTCATTTTCTCTGTCAGAAACAAAACAGTTCCTTGTTTCTAGCTAGGATATGTAAACATGTCATTGTGAAAGGACAAGAGTAGGTATATTAGTGAGCCCATAGCAGGGAAAAGGAGGACTACTGTTAAACAAGCATCTCTCTGTATGTTTATCTACTGTGAAAGTGCTCCTAAAGCTGCAGAACATCCCTCTCTTCAGTTGTCTCTCCTCTGTCACTTGAAATAACTCAGTCTTGACAAAGAGTGGGCAACCTATTTCCAGAAGGAGTTATTTCTGGATAAAGCTAACTTTGGTTAAGGTGAATTAATGTGTTTAATGTTACTGAAAACAAATTAAAACAAAATTTTGAAAAAGAAAATATGATTTGTTTTGACTTTTTCAAGGGAGGTTTTTCAGTTTATCTGTTTCAAAATTACATTTTGTTTCATTTTTGTTCTGTGTGTAGTTCTCCTCTCTTTTAACAGGAAAATAGTCATTTTTATTGTGGTTAGCAGGCTGGACTTTTCAGGAGACAATAAGATATGTGGTTGTTGCTTTTCTGAGAAAGCTGAAAGATGTCATGTCTGACCATACTGATGGTATCCCTCTGGTCATTCATTCACTCCCCATAGAGTGAGACCATCAGAGATGGGAGACACTCACAGACATCTTTCTTGATCTCCTTCTCTCTCTTGGTTTGAACCTGTTTCCTCAGAGCCTTCTTCTGCAGAACATCTCTGTCCCATACATGCTTGGTAGCTCTCCTGCCTGGGGCTGGAGAATGTGCTTAATGCAGAGGGATGGAGCAGCTAGAAGTCTATCTTTTGTGTATGTTTCCACAGGTGGGAAAATGGAAGGAAAAAAAGTTGCAGATGAAGTACTATGTGTGGCCCCGCTTTGAGCTTTATCCTGACTCTGAGGAGCGAGAGGATGATCACCTGAGTATAGTGACCCTGGAAGAGGCACCGTTTGTCATTGTGGAGAATGTGGACCCCCTAAGTGGCACCTGCATGAGGAACACAGTCCCTTGCCAAAAACGCATTGTAACTGAGTATGTACCCCTGAGTTTATCTCCTCCTTTTGTCCTCTCCCTTCTTAGCAAGAAGTAGAGTGCTGGGTCAATACTGGTACATCCTAATAATCCCTTTTAGAAAAGTCACCTCAATTTGCCCAGCCTAGCCCGTTCTCATTAATGACTGGTCCTACTGGGAAAGTCATTGTAGCATGACCCTTCAGACTTGTGCACAGATACAAGTGAAGTTCTCCACATTGTGTTGTGGAAGGGGAAGCCCATACAGTTCGTAGAGGGGAATTAAGGGAATTTTCTTTCATTTTTAAACTCATTTTTTGTTGTGATGGTTCAGGAACAAAACTGATGAGGAGCCGGATTATATGAAGAAGTGTTGCAAGGGGTTCTGCATTGACATCCTCAAGAAAATCTCAAAGTCTGTCAAGTTCACCTATGACCTCTACTTGGTGACAAATGGCAAGCATGGGAAAAAGATCAATGGGACCTGGAATGGAATGATTGGAGAGGTCAGCAGCAAAGGGAGAGCATGGTGGTCTTCATTTCTGGGCTGGGTTCTATAGGTCAGGTCCAATCTCCAGTCATTATTCTGTCCCTTTTCTGAGAAGGAACAGGAGTGACTCTGTAGAGTGCTCCTTTCTGGGCACCGTGTGAATTAAACTGCTCTGACGCTCTGACCATGACCACCCTTCCTGCTCAAAGATTAATTATTATTCCTTGTAGTGTCACAAATTTGGCCTTTATAGTCAAAGAAAGAATGTGATATCCATGCACCAAATAGGCTGCAGTCTAGATTAAGCTTTGATCATATATAAGATGTATAAAGAATGAAATAAGACTTTGCAGTGTTAGAAGGAGGAGAAAGCAAGGACAGAAAAATGAGATAAGACATCTTCTCAGTGGATGATATGTTTATCCTAAGACCTCTGCGGATTTATTTTTTATACACATAGCAGCTTTGAGCAGAAGATAAATGTCTGTAGATTCCCTGAAAGAAGAAGGTGTCCTGATGAAAGATTAGAAAGGAGAAATGATAGAAACAATATAGGAAATGGGATTACAGGAGTGAAAGGGCTGGATGGGGAGGCAGAATGGTGAGAAGGGGCATGCCTGTGGTGCTTGAGTGGGGCTAGCCCTGGGTCTGTGTATGCAAAATCTTCTTTTCTTTTCTCTAGGTTGTCACCAAACGGGCTTATATGGCTGTGGGATCCCTCACAATTAATGAGGAACGTTCAGAAGTGGTGGATTTCTCTGTGCCCTTCATTGAGACGGGAATCAGTGTCATGGTGTCACGTAGCAATGGAACTGTCTCACCTTCTGCCTTCTTAGGTATCATTTTAATCTAAAATTAAAATTTAGCCCAGTGTTCATCAAAAATTAGGTGAAGGTTACTTGTGATTTTTAGCCTGAAAGTTTCTTTTTAGGAGTACTTGTGGGACAGGTATGTAAAAATAAACTGTGATGTTTTAGTTCTAAATCCCAAGCAAGCAAAATCCAGATAAATGCAAACAGGCACTGCCTAGAAGTTCCAAGGCATTTCTCAGTAATCCTAGCAAAGAATGGGCACCTCAGGGTTGCCATCTACCCTACAGCATGTGGTTTCCCAGTGACTCAACTAATAGCATGTTCAAGGAGTGTAGGCCAGAAAAAAAAAAACAACGATTCAAAGGTTGTAGTTGGTAAGCCAGTGTATACTTCTTAGCGATGACAATTAGTAGTGAATCGCTGTACTTTCAGAGACATTATTTGTAAGGAAGATTTTAACTATTTCTTCACTTTCCAGAGCAACTGGAGGAAATTAGAGACCTAACAGGATTTGAAGGGTTGAGCTGTCAGTTCTTTGCTGACTCTGCATCCCAATAACACGGTTTCTATTGTTTTTCAGTGCAAGAGGGTGGTTGGAGAATGAAGAATTATTACTGCATTTCCCCATGTCTTCCTAGTGTCTACTATTTGGCTTTACAAAATGCTTTATGATGCAGCAAACACTCTATATGAGTTACGTAATTACTATCTGCTCTTTGCCAGGAGCCTGAGAATACTTAAAAGCAGAAGTAATTTTATATGGGTAAATTTTTTTTTCCAAACTTCTTGAAGAAGTTGTTTCATTACTACTCACTCTTCAGCAGTTTTTGCCTTTAGCCAAGGAAAATTGGCTTCCAATATTCCACCAATATTACTTGGGGCATGTAAAAACAACAGTAAAATAAACTCAACAGTTTTTAATTGCAATTAAATAGAGGTTGCAAAATTGACTGTAATGTGTGCCACAGTTCTAGGTTTCTTTGATCTGGTACGGTCCCATCTTTATTTCTTAAGTCTTGGAGGTGGAGAAAACCTGGCAAAGATCAAACACTTGCAGAATGGAAACACTTAATAATTCTAGAATGAGCCAGTGTTCCAATTGCTGCGAGAATGGAATAGCTGAAAAACTACTATCACTGGGGCTGAACCTCAGAAATTTGGAGATGCTCTTTGGCTCAATAGCATTTTGAAAGTTGGATGCTTGTCTGAAACTCTGCCAGTTCTGTTCCATTTTCCCCACTCTCTCCAGATGGTGCTGGAGGACTTCCTGGGAACAGTCTTTTATCAATGCATTTTATTTTATCAATGCATGTCACAGAGGCTATGTGTGGTTCCAAATGGAGCTATGTGTCACAAATGTAGCCGTAAGAATGAATGTAATCATTACAGAAAAAGAAGGTATGCTTCTACCAATTCAAGACTTGTTTCAGATTAGGGTTGAAGGCTCTGTCATGACTTCTGTTTCTCCCAAGCCCATTTTGCCACACACTGTCACTGCGGTGCTCCAGAAGGCAAAGAAAAGGAGGGGCAAGCTGGCTGTGGTGTATCAAGCCTTTCAGCATTTCTTTCTCTTCCTCTCCAGAGCCATTCAGTGCTGATGTGTGGGTGATGATGTTCGTGATGCTGCTTATCATCTCTGCAGTGGCTGTCTTCGTCTTCGAGTACTTCAGCCCTGTGGGCTATAATCGGTGCCTTGCTGATGGCAGAGGTAAGGGAAGCCACTCCTTGCCACAATCCTCTCTTGCTTCCAAAGCTGGCTCCTTCATTAGTGGCATTTCCTTCACTTAAATGTGATACAGATCTAGCCCACTATAAGAGATGTGCTCAAAAAGGGCAGGGAGGGAGGCGGAAAACATTTATGTTGTGAACAGATGTAGATAATGGATAATTTGCTTGGCTCAGGAGACTGAGCTGTGATGCTTTCATCTCTAAAGCAAGCACTAGCTCCAATTCATTTCTCATGAAGTGGATAGAGACCCTGGTAGCTGGTGCTGGCAGTGCCTGCAGAGCTGCTCTCTTTGAAGCAATCAGAGGACTCTCCATTTTCAATCTGCCCTTTAGTGCTATGTCTCCCAGGAAAGCAAGCAGCACTGCCGGCTCCCAGAGGAGTGCCATACTCCAGAGCCCACATCTGTCAGCTGGGCATCATCCTCTCCAGATTGGCTCTCTGGCTTGCCAAAGCCAACAGAGAAAATGAGAAGCTCATTTTTCTGGAACTGGGATTCCAGATTGGGATTGGGTAAGGAATTATATTGTAAAGGCAGTAGGAAAGATAGGAATGAATGACTTAACTCTTTGATTTCGATCTTCAGAAGTCAGCCTGCTGAGTTAGAGTATGGACAGACAACTTGAGAGGCAGAAATTTTTCATTTGTTGGGAAGAAAACAATTAGCAAGTTTAGCCTGTTGTCACTTCCTTATTTCATGCCCTGACAAATCAGCACTTCAAACCTTTCTGGGACTTACTGGTCAGTTGAGAATGGTGGGATTGAGTGTTATAAGAGACTGCATTTGTTTGCTCACCATTTTAATATTTTGAGTGAACTTAAGTGACCTTGAAGACCATCCAGTTCCAACCCCCTGTCATGGGCAGGGGCACCTTCCACTAGATCAGGTTGGGAAAATAAAAGTGTTTATAGGAATGCAGGCAGAATCACATGTATGGGGAAGAGAATAACTTTTCTTTCTTAAGATGGAACTGTGGCATGCCTTCATGGTGACACAGATCTTTGGATACAGGTAAATATTGCTAAACATGTGAGTCTCCTGGGAGGTATTAATACAGATGTAGAACTAGAAGCAGTTCTTACTACAGCTGTACAGTTAAGTTAGGTGAACTGCAGCTGTAGTATCAACATTTCTGAGTAATCGTGAATGGTATTGCACCATCAGGAGGATATTATCCCTGACATATGTAATGTGAAGATGTAGAAAGCAGCTGCAGAGGTCACAATGCCTCTTTGGTAATGAATGCTCTTGCTAATGTTATTTTGGCTGCATTCAAATAGTCTGCGATAGTATTAATCTGCCCCCTAAATCTGGATTTTCTCTTTAAGAACACATGAGATTTTCTCTCCAAGTTAGGTGAGCATGTCCTGGTCTAGCCCCCAGCTACACTGGTTTGTTGTCCTGGGGTCTCATAAAGTTTGAAATCTGATCCCTGGTACGGATTAGAGACTCCTATTGCTGTCTTGATATGTGGCTGAAAGCAAATGGGGTAACTGGTGGAGAGAAGAAGACTAGAAAAGAACTTCTTGAGATTTCCTTACATCTTACAGTTCCCACTGATGTTTTACAGGGCTTGCACTCAAGTCTTAGGGCAAGTCCATACCTATAACTTGAAGTATTGTACCTTACAAAGGCACATGACTCAGATGTCTCACTCATTTAGTAAGGAGGAATTTGAAATTACCACTTCAGCGTGTAAAATGCAAGGAGTGTCAAATCAATTTTTTACACCAGCTTTGTCTCCTTGCATCTAGAGGCTCCAGTTTTGCCAGATGATGATTCTACTTAGAACTTAATGTGCGGTTCCCAGACTACACAATGAGCCCCTTGCACTTTAAAGCTGCATTAAGAACTTACACAGTTAGTGCCTTCAGATGATCCATACTGTTCCCCGCTCAGTGCTTAGAGAGGAGTCATCAATTGACTATCTTCATGTCTCTTTCTCTGCTGGAGCCAACGTTAATCGCAGGTGGCAGCACCAGGCTCCAGCCTTCCCAAGGGAGGAGATAAAACATGGGATGCTAAACCAAAGGGTTGCAGAGCCAGCACAGCACCATCAGAAAAGTGACAGGCGCTACTTGAATTGTGCCAGAGAATCTTCTCCCGAGAGAATCTTCTCAATGTTTGAAGCAGGATCCTTTGAGTAATTCTGGCTGCAGTCTCAGTGACAGTTCCTCTTGGGCTCAATTTGAGCATATGTTTTGGTCATCACTTATGGAACGTGCATGTGCCAGGGATGTGGCACTGTTGAGATACAGACAGGAATTCACAAGGTTTCAAGCATGGTGCTTCATTATCATGCTTGGCTTTTGGGCTATGTGTGAGCTTTTACTCTGAAAGGTGAATGAGGGAAAAATGTCAGCTTTAGGTGTGCTCTTGAAGCTGCTGATCTTCCTGAGAGAGACCAAAGTATATGCTAGATGTTATGTAGCTTAGATGCAGCATGTGGAGATGAAGCTGGATCCTTTTCTGGCTCATGGCAGATGTATTTCTAGAGCCTTGTTATTTCAGATGATGCTCTTTCTTGCACCTGTACTAGCACAGTGAAGGCCGTATTTTGCACAGATGTATGGTAGGAGTTCAGGAACAAAACCACTGTTAAACAACTAGAAATGAGGGTAGAGTTCTTCTGAGAAAACTATTTCTGGTGACAACACTTGAACTGAAATGGAATGTTCTACATTTTCTAATCAGGTACAAAAAAGCCCTTATATAAAGTTTCATTCGAAATCTTTGGGACAGAATAATTACAGAAGCCTGAGGACATTTTAGAAAATCACTTTTCAGGGTCACACTTTGCTTAGATATAGTGTCATGAACACAGGGGAGCATAGCTGTGGACATTCATCTCACAGGAATAGATACTACCCTTAACTCTGAAGTCATATGTGTAAAGAGAAATGCAGACTGCTTGCTCTGAGATGCTCACTCTGGGATCTTGTTTCTCAATCACTCCAGAGCCAGGAGGTCCCTCTTTCACCATTGGCAAAGCTATCTGGTTGCTGTGGGGGCTGGTGTTCAACAACTCTGTGCCAGTGCAGAATCCCAAAGGTACAACTAGCAAGATCATGGTGTCAGTGTGGGCCTTCTTTGCTGTCATCTTCCTGGCCAGCTACACTGCCAATCTGGCTGCCTTCATGATCCAAGAGGAATATGTGGACCAGGTGTCTGGCTTGAGCGACAAAAAGGTAATGGATCCTCCCAAAGCAGCCTTCTTCACAGAAGACGTTGTGTTGCTCTCTCTCCTCAATTCTTACTGTGAAAATGTTCAGATTTTTTAGTCGCAACATTGCTGTAGTCTTTGATTTAAATATCACAACTGTTCTTCACTGGTATGCAGTTCAATTTTTACACATTTTAAGCACTTCAGGAGTGAATTATGGAAACAAAACTGAACTGTGCTTGCTTGCATGATCCCAAACTACACCTTGATTGCCAGCAAAAAATGAATTAATGCTGCTTTGAAGGTGATGTATATAATGGTGGCAACCTGTTTTTCAGGATGAAATAATTTGTCTGTGTGGGAACTGTGACTATTATGCTAGCAAATATGATCTGTTAGTTTATTCTGGGGACAAGTTCTGCCTATGGGGGTAAATCAGCTTGGCTTTGATGATTTACTATTGCTTGCATTTTAAGTTAGACTGTCATTTTTTTCAAGGCCTTCGGAGGCTTAGCACAAAAAAATCATTCCCTGTTTCACTGTGTTTCACTGCCTTGTTTACATGCAGTGCACTTTGTACTCACAGAGCATTTGCTTTTGCTGGGCTTTGCACACTGAGGATTTTGAGGAGATTGCTCATGCATGCAGGTTTGCGCTGTCTGGCTCACGAGGGTCTGAAGCTGTGTGCACTGCTTCATTTTTGTTTTGTTGCAAGGTTACTCATAAGGAATTGAGTTCTGTGAGGCTCAATTTCCTGTGCTGTATTCCTTACTCTTTCACTGGGGCTTCTTAAGGGGTCACGTCATTGATGGGCAACCACATAGCAACAGGTCATATACACTGCTACTGGGGATAGCAGCAAAAAGAGGAATGTCTGTGTTGATTTGCTGCTGCTGGTCTGGTTATAGTTGCTGTCTCTTTAGTCCCCCATGACAGTCTAGAAATAAACTGTGGTCAGTCCCCCTGTGTATACATACAGTGTCCTGTGCATCAAGCTAGGAATTCTGAGGTGGATTCATTTCTATGAGGAATTTTTGTTGGCTTTTTTTTCTTTCTCTCTAGGTGCTTCTTTCTTTCTATATTTTTTTTCCTCCCTAGAAAGAAATATGACAGAATAATACAATCCATGCAGAGGTGCTCCTGTTATTTGTTTTCATTCCAATCTCAACTTGTTCCATTGTGTCTCTACATTTGCAATGTCCTGTGCTAAGGAGGGGGTGAAGAGGATGCTCATCTGCCAGGTGGAGGTTGTAGCATAGGCTCCTAAGAAGCCATGGACTCCCTCAGGTTGAAAGGCACTGTTCAAAACCAGCCAGCCCTACCAGAGTTAACATTAGTTTGTCACCATTAGGTTTTCAACTGTCTGTGCTAAATGGGATAGTTCATACCTCTGGTCTATTGTTTCAGGCTGTGCCTAGGCTCATAAAGAGAGCTATCCTTAGGCTCATAGAGAGAGCTATGCTTTCTTCCTCATGTTTCTCAAAACGGTCTCTACACCTGCAGAGATATGTGTGTGAAATATCAATTGAAAGTGGCAGTTCCTGGAGCTTCATAAAGCCTTTGGATATAGGTTTCTAGCCCTATTTCGGTCGATATCACTGTAGGGTTTCTTGTGTGTTTTGGATTAAGGTCATTTTCTTCTACTTTCTGTGCTTACTTACCTGTGTTTGCTTTTGCCATCCTAAAGCATGTCCTGTGTTTCTTGGGGAAGAGAAAGGCCGTAGTACATACTGAGGTGGCTGTGATATGCCTCAAACACAGCTGGTAGTGCAACATATGGGTAAAATTATGATCCACTAGAGCATCTGGAACCAGATGAAAATTGGCTGATAAAAATGAAGGCCAACTGCTGTCTCCTGAGAATAGACAAGTGGGAAAAACTCTATCCAAAAGGGTGAGTGAGAGATTGATCTGCTGCGTTCATGGATTTCCACATTCTGTGTGTGCAAAGCACCCTGCAGAATTTGAGACCAGTCTTACAAGTATCCAAGCCCTGCTTCAGGATGACCTAGTTTGGGAGGAATTCACTTTTCTGAATTTCCTCTTTTCTCCTTTTTCTGAAGTCTGCTCAGTGCTTGCAACTCCCTCAATGCACATACCCTGGAGATGGAGTTGTGCTGTGCCCTTCCTCCCTTCTCCTGCCAACAAAATTTAGCCAGTTCAGATTTATGAAGGAGATTGTTGCTGGTCTGTGCTGGGTGGCTAAGAGGAATGGCTTAAGTTTTTTGCCATTGTGACCGTTGATATTCACAGCAGAACTGAAGCAGATCAGCTTCTGGCCTTCTGTAGCTGCTAAGGGCAGATGCGACCTGCAAAAGGAATCAGAAGAGAGCAGAATCCAAGCTGACTGGATGAAGATCTAGATACTTTGAAGGAAATTGTTCCTACTTCTCTAGAACCAGATCTGTTAGCGGGACAGTACCTCTGGAAGACAGAACTGTAGAGCAGCCAAAATGCCAGATACACTCACAAAATCCATTACTATGCCTGGTGGGGGAGTGCTTATCAAGGTCAGGCTGGCTGCCCTCCTGCAACACTCACCCAAGGATCTCCATGGATACTGTGATCCTTGCTCTGAAAGAGCAGCTCTGAGAGGTCCTTACGGGTGTTCACCCACTATGTCCCTAGAAATGCAGGGTGAATCATTCCATCTGTCTGAGGACTTAGAAGGTGTCTTGGCTGTTTTCCAGCATTTCCGTTCAAGTGACATGCAGGACAGGGACTAATGTCATGTCCCTGCTGTGCAGCAGGGATGCTTGAGCAGACCTGCTTGAGCAGGTCTTTGTGCCAACCTTTGAGCCAAGGTGGTAGGTAGTACGGAGGATGGCTGTGCTGAGCTTCATGGCCTCTGCTGCTCTCTTTCCTGGCCCTGAGGGTGTGTTTGGGTAATGCTCACCCTGCTCTGTGCCACTTGTTTGTCATCAGCTGGCTTAAAATTGGTGCTAGAGCTGAGCCAGGAATCCACAGTTAACATGTTAACCCTCATGGCTCCTTAAATCACATGTCAAACTCTGGCTCCTAAAGTTGCTGAAGATATGGATAGATTCAGGGAGGAGAAACTTGCTCCTCCTGGAGAACAGCACTAATACTGCAAGCAAGACCCGCAGCCCAAGAGCTGATTTGAGGCCTGCCCTCGTGACCCTGACATGGCCACCCATGCAGCGGTGTGGCTGGATGTAGGCCCAGCTGCTGCTGTCTGGGGACCACCATGGCCACAACCCTTCTGCAAAAGGCTGGCCAGCAAGATGGTTTGTCACAGATTGCTGAAGCCAGAGCATGCGCCTGGTTTTGTCTGCCTGTAATCAGGAGATATAACCCAATTTCCTATAATGGGAGAGCTTCAGACTCGTTAGAGAAACAAGTGCCTGCGGTATTTCAGTCTAACGAAGGCAATAAATACAGGAAAGATTATATAAATGAGCTAATGTGTGAAATAATCTAATAGCTATACATAATTTCCATTCATATACAGTAGTAATAGAATAAAAGCAAATGTGGACAGCCAGCAGGGCATTTCAATAAAATAATTTAGAATGCAGTAGGTTAATAATAATAATAATAAAAAAATAGTATCCATGCCTATAAATTAGTTGGAAATGCCAAAGAGGCTAATAAAGTATCAGAATGGTAATTTTGTAATTGACATAAAAAGGAGAGAAATGGATTTCTGTATGCCTGCAAATTAATACAGATTGCTGCGATTTCACTTGTATTTAACTTCTTTTCTTCTTAAGATATTCATGAAATGTGGAGACAAAGAGCTTATTTCTGTGAAGCATAGATTAGCTATTTTTTGCTTGTTTGGGTTTTTTTTTCCTTTTTTTTTTTTTTCAATGACTGTCCATTATCTCCAGAATAAATGAAATTTTGGAGTTAAAACTGCCCAAAATCTGGTATTTGCCAAAGTGGATCATTTTAGTGTACTTGAAACAAAGTGTTTTGATTGGTATCTCTGATGTGTATTTTTGACTTACTTGTTTTCTAAAGGCATTAATCATAAAATTGACCTACATTTAAGAAAAGGAAAAAAAAAAGTTTTTTTTTTTCTTTTTTTTTTCTGTAATGAAAGAAGGAGTTAACTGAAAGACAAAGCAACACGTTATCCTGAGGTGAATGAAACATTTCAGGTTGATACAAAGCAAAAATCTAGTTGGAAAAAAAATATCCTGCAAAAATAAATCTGCTTTGTTTCTGCGGTAATAGATGCTTGGCCATGAAACTGAAAAATGAATTATTTTCTACATTCTGCTCTGAAGCACATTAAATGTAAATTACACAAGGATCCCGATATGCAGAACACTTAAGCATGTGCTTAACTTCGTGCTCACGAGTGGCGACATTAAAGTCAATGGGCTATTATTCACATGATTGAAGTTAAGTGTCTTTCTGAGCTTGCAGCTTTTTTACAACAAATACCTGCTCTGGAGAAGGCTAGGAGAAATTCAGAGCAGATACACTCTTCAGAAATTTTCCGAGGGGACTATAAGTGGGGCTCAGTCTAGCACCCTGAAATGTGTGTCAGAGGGATGGTGGTTGTCTAATTGGTTGGCTTGGAGGGAGCACAACCCTTCCACAAGATTAAGCATTTACTGTCAGTGAACATTTGTGGTCCCACAGATTTCTGCATGACACAAAGGAAGTTTTATGTGGCAACGTCCAAAATGAGAAAATATGTAATCCTCTCAACAGCAGTATGATTTTTATTGTGCTGAGACGTCTGTGGAGATTACAAGCTAGCCAGATGCAAGCCGGGCCATGCCACTTCCAACCCAGTCCTTTTGTGATAAATCAGAACCTTTCTTCAATATGGATAGAGTCCTGGCCTGGAACACACCTTACTTGGACAAAAATTAAAGAAATCACAACCTCTGTAAAGCTGAATTTCTTTCCACAGTGCTTCTCTGGCAGGAACATCTTCCTGTAAATGAGCTGAACTGTGTTTAGTTTTTTGTTTCAATATGACCTTTATATATAACATTAGCAGTACTTACTAGTGCGTGATATAACAAACATTGGCTCACAGTGAAATGCAGAAAATTCAGACCTCTGAAACTTTCAAGTTTTATGCCTTAGAATCTGATGATTTCTCTGAACCTGTTCATAAATCATCAGTTCCTATATTTATATAGGAACAGTTCCTATATTTGTATAGGAACAGTATACAACACGGTATATTTCTGTAAAATTACATATTATTTGAATCTTCATATTAATAAACAGGAACAGCTTATCATGTTAGTAATTCATCTTTAGAATCAATGACATTTATTGTGTACATAAATATGAACTCAGATATTTTTTACAGTCATAGATGGGTCCTTTTATTACAGATTTAATCATCCTGTCTTGTTCAGCTTGGCATGATCTTTACGCTCTGTGAGACGCTTTCAACAAACCTCCATGCCCATGTGCTGAAAAGTGATTCAGTAGTTTAATGGCTATAAATGTTTAAAGTCAGTGGGTTTTCAAGTGTGTTTTTTCTGCCCCCCCTCTTCAGTCCTAATTTCTTTGTCATTCTCCCTCTTGTTCAAGCTCAGTGCTGTGTAGTGCTGAGCTGTGAGAAGGCTGTGATACGCTTTAGCCTTGGCTCAGCCTCTCAGGATTCTCTCTTTTCTGTCGATCTGGAGGGATTTAGCAGCAGTAAAACTTGTAACGGGACTCTTAAGGATTAGTGGCACTTACAATGCCGTTTAGTTGGGAACTTGAGCAAGGCACAATGCAAGAGGAGTGGATACACGAAGGAAGACCATAGGCTGAATCCATCCTTGCTGGGAAGGGAGAAATGCAACACAACACTGTTGGCTTTGCCCGTTTTTCAAGTGGGAGACACTGGAGGAGGGAGGGAGGTCAGCGGCAGAGCCACTGCGCAGTCCTTAGCTGCCAGCTTTTGCATTCCTCCTTGCGTTTCCAGAGTCACAGCCACAACCAGCTTTTCCTTTTCATCTGCCTCCTCACCAGCTCCCACAGCCGGCCCTTTGGAGGCACTGGGCAAACTTGGTTGCTTCTGTGCTAATTGCTTGGCAGCCTGGAAAATGTCGTCTTCAGAGAATTGCGTAACAGGGGGAGGGAGGAGGGAAGCAAAGGATTGTCCTGCTTCTCGCGTCGGTGTAAGTCAGCAGAGAGAGAAGCGATGAATATTTTTATTTATTATTTATACAGTGCCATAAATGTACTTGGCCCTCTGCAGTCAAATAAAACACAATGGCCCTGCCACCAGGATTTGGCAGCCTGAGAGGGAAGAGCTGGCCTCCTTCATTTGAATGATCTGAAATGAAATGCTAGCGGGGTAGGAATGGGAAAATGAGATCTGCAGGATTAAAAATACACAACAGCCGCCTACCTTCCTCCCCATTCCCACAAATTTCATTGCTTTCACCTAGTGACTGAAACATTTGGTGTTATATATACATGCTTGAGAAATACTTGGCAGGAGGTACCTTGCATTCACCTGGTGGAAAAGAGCCCTGTTTCTCCCATGACTTTGGCTATTCAAGGTCAAATTTCCCTAAGTTGCGTTGGCCCAGTAGCTAGCTTGCTTCAGGTGCACCAGCTCTGGGGGCCCCAGGACACACAAGGGCATGATGTGTCTTTCATTTCTCTGCTGTTGTCCACTTGTAAGTAGGAGGCAGCTTTCTGTAGCAGGATAAAGGGAGTATTACCTCACACCTCTGGGTTGGTTCTAGGATGCTTCTATTGCCCTGCCGTGAGTGCTGTGTTTTTGCTTTGCCTCCTTGACTACAAAGGTGCTTAAAAAATTACACTAATGTGATCATTATTTTTTTTCTAATTACTTGGCCCCAGTGAAGTTTTCGAGTTTACCATACATGCACAGGGTTCCACTGTCCCGCCCAGGTGTTGTTACCCATGTACAAATTGTTGAAACCAATTGGCTACTATTTGTGCTTGCAAGATAGGAGACTGACTTGCCTGTCTTACTGAAAAGAGCTGAAAAATGGAATCCTTCTGTCAGCTGTCTCATACACAAGCAAAGCAGATTTCAAACTCTTCTGTACGCAGTTGCCACCTCTCCTCTCAAGGTCTTTTTTATCAGTCAATTTTCTCCTCAATGAACATCCACATCTCAATGGTATTAACACGAGCATGCTAAACAGCATCTTTCTGCCTCACTCATTTCTGTTTTGTGCTTGCCTGGGATTATTCAAAATGTGCTTTTTGCCCCATTCTGTTTGACTTCCAAGGAAGCTGACTTCCAAGGCTAGAATACATAATATAATTTGATTCTAGGATAAACAGGCTATCTTTAGCCTCTGCATACATGTAAGCAAAATTGTGCTGTAGCTAATACACATAGCTCACTTTATTGCAACAGATAAGACTGTGCTCATACGATACTACACCTACAAGTATTATAGCTATGCAAGGAGCTGTCTGGTAGTGATTCCACTATGGGTGTTCTCTGGTCAGGCTTTAGAGACACCTAACATTGTGACAGATGTGGAACCTATAGCCTTCCAAATGTGACCTGAGGAAGTTCTAGAGCCTTAAAAGGTTATTAAATAAAAGGTGTTATCTTTTATGCTGCACAGTTTTTGCATACTGCTCACGCACTGGGCAGCTGCATGGAACAGTCCCAAGAGATGCCTGCATTTCTGTCAGAGAGTGGTCTGATCCTAGAATGACCCCTAGGCCTGGATATCTCCATAAGACCTGGGTCAGAAGAAAGGCTGTGTGGTCCCAGCATGTGCATGTAGGTCTGGCTGTGGAAGAAGTAGGACCCATGAAATACCATCTGTTAGGGATAAGGCTGCACTGCCTGAGGTTTGCAGTCTTCAGAGCAGAAGCAGCACAAGGCAGGTCTGCACAGAGCAATCCAGCTTGCAAAGAGTCTGCACAGTCCTACTGTGTGCATTGCTCTGGCAATAACTGCATGTGATGGCGGCTTCTTCCACCAATTGGGTCTCTGCTTTCATCTCAGTTATTTTACAAGGACAACTATTTTTAAAGTTGCTATATCTGTGCTCCTTTCTTTTGCTTTCACCTACCCCCACCCCTCACACCTCTGCATTGTCCCTAGGTTGCTCTGTTTCCTTCCCTGACCCACACTGTTTCACCACCAGACATTCACAGACATTTTTCTTCTTTTTCTATAGGTCTGACCCACCCTACATTTTCTTTAAAAGTGGCTTTAATTTAATTCTTTTTCAACTTTGCTGCAGTCAGCTGCAGTAACTGATAACTCATTTCTCAGACTTATCTAGAGGAATTCATGGGTGAAAGTGCTATACAAAACAAGACCAGAGAATTTGAAATGTCACAGGATATTTAACAATAAGATAAACCACAAAATCAAGGTCTGAGGACATTCAAACATTTTTTGGTGCCCTTACAAAACTGAGTTACTGAGTTGAACTGGAGTTAATTCTGTTCATTCCTTTTTCTTTTGTTATTGTTTATAAATCAAGATGTGCTGTTTGACTGGTGGAGACAAGCAAGTGATATTTTACCACTGCAGTCTTAGGTCTGATTTCTGTCTGACAATTAGGAATTGCTGATGAGGTTCCAGTACTATGAGCTGTGAGGAGTCTCAGCCTTTGCTGAGGAGGTGGAGAGTCATGTTGTGAGGGGATGAAGAAGAGGAGAAATTGGAGCTAGGAGAAAAGGAAGGTCTGAAAAGTGGTCGCTTGAGAATGGCTGTGAGTTATATGTTGGGAGTAAAAGAAATGTCAGTAGTATCAAAGCAAGGTGACTGCAGAGGGAAGAAGGATGCTTTAGGAGTGAAGCTAGAGAAGCATCTGTACAAGAGATTCATGAGTAATAGAAGAAAGAGCAGCACAGTCTCTTTAGTCTGCTGTCCTTACAGATTATTGTACCAGTGCTATGATTTAGGTTTGAAGTATGCCTCTGCAGTTGTGCTGGCACACACCTAGCTGGGAAGCTGCTGTAGCAATGTAAAAGTGCCCAGTACCAACATACCAATCCAGCAGCCACTACACTGTGAATCTGTAGACCACTTCCTCTAGTAGGATAGGTGACAGGGCACAATTATGTGGAAGTACCTATATGCATAGTCAGGCTGGACAAAGAAAAGAATACAGAAGCCCTACAGATGGTACTGGCAGTTGTGATTGACATTCTAAAAACAAACTGACCACCACCTGAATGTGGATCAGGACACAGTTACAACATCGAAGACCTTGCAAGTCACAAATGACAAGAGTAAAGAACAGAGGGGGAAAGTTATAATATAGAGAGACACTGAGGAGAGTGATAATGAGTATTACCTCTTACTAGCAACACCTTTCTTTCCTTGGCTTTATGTTGCTGTGAGCTTTTAAAATTTAATGTTCTCTCAACATCTTGGGGTCCTGATCAGATTGTTCTTGGTGCAGTGGAGGATGGGAGCATGTCCACCAACCAAAGGCAAGTCAAGGAGAGATCTACTGGATGCAACCAAAAGACAGCATTAATAACAGCTGGAAGCGTAGATAACACAGTTAACAAAGAAAGATTGAGAGATTGAGAGAACTGGGCTTCTTTATCCTCAACGTGGGAGAGAAACAGCTCAAGAGTCTTCAGAAACATAAAAGTCACCTTCAAAGAGGAAAATACTATTCTGACTTCTCTGTCCATGGTGAAGATAACAGAAAATAATACTTGTCTTGCAGCGGGAGGGCTTTAGTTCAGACAATTGGAAAAGCTTCCCAGTAGCAAAGCCCTGGGCTAGATTGCTCAGGGAATGGGGAATCTACAGTGGTGGCCATCTTCCACTGCAGCTGTCAGGAATGGTGATATCTAAGAGAGCCTTACCAGAGGAAAAAAAGACATCTTCTCAAGGCCAGATCCAGCTCTGTGATTTTGTGGCATTGTTCATGGTGTGGTATGGAGGACAGCACTGATGTATTTGGGGGATAGGAAAAGGACAAGGCTCCTCTCTTTGGGAATCATTGATTAGCTATAAAGGTTTGTTTCTTGGCTGAAACAGAAGATAAAGAAGTATAGCAGCTGGGGCAAGACATGCTGCTGTACACAAGTGGTCGGTCAAGGTTTAAATCACTGAAAATCACTGGCCTAACCTTTAATTTTTAACAAGTTCTGACTAAAACTCCTGTGCAAAAATCCCAACTGGACTCTCAGGCAGCGAAAAAAGTTGCAAGCTTACTGCAGTGATGTGCAGCTTGAACCAGAGCAAAAGGGGACAATCAAGGATGTTTGGGCAATGAAGGAAGGTTGTCCTAAAATTATTCACTCAAGCATAGACTATGCTTTTCTAGCCTTATCTCACTAAATCTTATATTACAGTACACTAATAAATGCCATATTTTAAAGAGATATTTGGCTTGTGTTGCAACAGATATCTGCTGGTTATAAGGCTGCCAAAAGAGTAAGCAGATTGCTGCTTAGAGACGCCCGTGCAAAAAGTTCTCACTGATGCCCTGATGTTGCCCTGATGGGCAAGTTCAGGAGACCATATGCTACCCACAGCTTCTGGCTATGTATGCTTTTGGTAGGCAATGCTGTCCTGTGGGACAAATGGTTTAGTACCTGTGGACCTTATTCTGGAGAGCCAGAGCTTCACACGGTAGAAAACTGAGGGTTTGGGCCTTAGAAAATGAAAGGAACCCTCAAAAAGAAGCTATGCATATGTAAGATACTACACATAAACTCACTTATACAACAGTTTAGCAGCTCATTATGTTATGCAGCACAGAATTATTTTTGTTAAAAAGTATAAAAGCAGATCAAGTGATAAAAAGGAGCCTTTTTGCTGTAAGACCTGCTGAGTTTGGGAATCTGCATTCAATGCTATTGGCAAACGCTTTACAGCGTAAACAGAGCCTACATTAGGCAGATAAATAAGTGCAGATGTGCTTTTCTGTAGGAGCCATTTGGTGATAGACAAAATCTTTAAAAAAATTCTCATCAAATTAATTGTGGCCAATTAGACATAACCCTTTCCCCTCATTCCTGAATCCTCTCCAATCCTGGCTGCCTGAATGGGAAGAGCTCCTATCACCTGTTTCATTATGCAGATTGATATTCGAACATCTGAGAACAATGCTGCTTTCTGCGCGGCAAGGCTCCAAATTGCTAATGAAACGGCTCTGCCAGACAAGTCACTTAAACCCATTCTCACTGCTGCTGCTGACAGCTCTCATGGCGAGATTGGGGGGGGAAGCAGGAAAGGGGCTCTCCACTCGGGATGTGCTAATAGCCCCCAGCCTGTGTGTTTATCGCTCTCCAGAGCAGTAAGATCTCTGCTTTTGACTCCAAGAGGTTACTTTTTCAAAGCTGTTGTCAAATTTGGGCTTAGTCTTGCTTGATTTCAATTTTTGGAGCGAGGGGTTGAAGAGTAGGGCAGCCTCCAGGGACTGTCCCTAAGCTGCCTTCTGGATTGCCCTTCAGGCATGCTTGGTGTCTGCTTCCCACCCCCAGGTCAGATAGGGAGAGGGCCCATCTGCAGCATCCACCTCCCTGCTAAATTTGATGTGAAGCCAGCTGTCTCAGGGATCTTCTTTCATGGTTGAGAGACTGTCACGTCACCTTGTGCATGACGGGAGCATCTCACAACTGAGATCCCATGGTGAGCAAATGAGAGGCTGCAGCTGGGGTGCACCTCCAGCCAGCATTCCTTGGGCTGGCTGCAGCCAAGCTCTTCAAGTTCCCTACCTGGCAGTGCTCCTTTGAGATAGGTAGGACTGGGTGGCAGAACAGGGTCCTGCTTCAAGTAGGGGTGAGGTAAGTCTTCTACGTTTGCAGACCCTGCTTGCCACTCCTCATGACTCTCTGCAGCTGTGTTTGCTCAGCAATCAGTGCAGTTGCTTATCTTCCTTTCCCCTGTCATCATCTCATTATTATTATTTATTTTTTTTGCCAGAGCTTCACGTGGCTCCTCTTTGCAGATGCCTAGGGCAAAGTAGTTGTGACTTATGGCCCTGGCAGGGGTAATGATTACATGAAATGATGTGAGAGCTCTCTCATTAATCTTAATTCAGACCATTTCTGTCAATATCTCCAGTTAATTCTTTTATCAATATTTACTGAAGCCTTTGGATTACCTCTGCGCAGGCTGTTTCTGTGTAATGGCACCTGCATTGTGCCTCTGCTCCTGTCTCACATCTCTCAGACTCCTAGGCCAGTCTGCCAAAGTGTCCTTGCTTCCTGAGGTTGACATCTTTGGTCTAGACCCACTCTCCCAGGCCTTTGGAAAAGCTAAGTCTTTCATTGCCAAACTCTTTGACAGTAGTGCCAGTTAACTTTACTCATTTTGAGTCTTCTATAGTTCTTCCACAGAAATCCCTCCACCTTGTTGCCATGAGGGGACATGCTCCTTCCTCATCAATCCCTATGTTTTCTCTTTCATGGGCCTGTTTACAGCCCTTCTTGCTCCTTTACTGTGAGCTGTGTGGGGCACAACCAAGCTCAGAAAGATGCAGCTGTTTCTGGCTCTGGAGAGCTCCTAGGAGATCCTTCCCCCTCTAGTCTGAGCCCATGTGTTGTCAAGCAGCAAGTATGAGGAATTTTCAGCTACTGTTTCCTGATAGAAAATTTTATACAAGTACCAGTACTAGTCCTTCAGTGTGGAGAAATAGCTGCTTGTCTCTGATTTCATGGACTCTGGAGTCCAAATTTTTTTACCTTTGCAAACACAAACCCAGGAGGCTGGAGATGATTATGTGTGCTCCTTTTAGGCATGCAAGCTGAAGATCTCTGTTGTGGGTCCCATGTGGATTGTCTCCAACTGTTCTCTGTCTTGTTGTCCACCACTCTGTGGTTGAAGTATGTGCGCATGTGGACATGTGGAGAAGAATTTGCATTTGCAGATCTGTTCTGACTGAGGAATTAACAGGGAGTGGGGGATGATAAGCTACTGTGTAGTGCAGTACATGGGTTTGCAGAAGCCATCAACCTGCTTTTTTTATCTGCAAGCATGCTCTTCCAGTTGCTAGAAACAGACATTTCCCTCAAGAGGAATGTCTTCATTTATTTATTGTTTGCCCAGAATGTTAAAAATGAAATACAGAGCATTTTACCCCTAGCTGGCTGGTGCTAAGGTGGGACATGAAACTCAGGGAAAAAGAAGGGTTGTTCAGAAGAGGGGTTGTTTTCCCTATCATAGGTCTTCCTGACTCTATAATCCCTTTTTGGCCCAGTTCTTGGTAAGTGTTGGAAGCAGACGAAAACTAGAGATTGCATTACTAGGGATGGAGGAAGGAGGCATCAGCTGGATGGAGCCTCTCCTTCCCTTAATATTTTGTGAGCCCAGAGAGAGGCTCTCGTAGGTCCTTTCCAAAGGGCACACTGAGGTTGAATATTTGTCAGGCGTGCCTGCTGCTTGCCCTGCTGGCTTTCTTTTGTTGGAGGGCTCTTTGTGGATGGGGGCTTCTTCATCTGCCCAGAAGTTTGGGTTCTTCAGTCTTTGAGGAAACAAGCTGCCCACTTCGGAAACTCCAGTTTCAGCATGTCAAGAGAGAAACCATATTCCTTTGGCCTGGAATGGCTTGCATTGGGTACCCTAAGCTGCTGCTATAACAAGCTTGGTAAGAAATTTTTTTTTTAAGCTGCAGCGATTTTTTCCCATCAGAATTTGCTTTCAGTACAGTTTTTGATAGCCTTGAATTTGTCTTCATCCCTTGAGAGTGTGACAAGTTTCTAAGAGGCACCTTACTGCCTATTTTCTGCTATTTGAAACCTCTTTTTTTTTGGTGATATGCCAACCACTGTTTCAAAAAACATATCCAATGTTTTCTACTGGCTTAAAGCAGTAGGGCATGCGCTCTACCTCACGCACATGTATACACATATAAACCAGTCCAGTCTCTCCACCTGAATATGAGGGATGATTCCCTGCATAGCTGATGAGTTGATCTAGAGAAGTAAATGCAATAAATTCCTTTTGGTCATGTGATCTGTGCCTTCAGCCTACCCACAGGCACAAGTCCTTGTTGACTCTGTTCCTGAAATGCTCTGAAAGAGTTACTCTGCTTTAGTAGCTTTGGACTCCTCAGCTGGGTCAAGCAGGTTTCAGACTAGACCTAACAGCATGTTTTTGAAGCTATAGCTATAGGTGGTTGCCACGTTTCCACTGCAGAAAACAGCAGTGCATGATAGATGTGCCAGGAGAACTGTTACCATGGGATGATTTTGGCTTGATTGTTATCACGTTCTTAGTATGCTTCATAAGATTATCCATATATTCAGTCACATTTGAGAGCCCAAAACTAGCACTGTTTGATGTATTAGGATATGAGGGGCCTTCCATTCATTTTATCTACCTTTGCATCTTTTCTTCTACTGCTTATTCAGTTCCTGGCTTACAATTCTGTGCCACTTCCCATTGGTTTTAGGGGTTTTAAGCAGTCTTGATAATTGACAGTCTAAATTTTACTGTTCGTAAAACTTCAGAGAGTATTGATTATGACTTGAGTTAAGCAAGTGGCGTATAAAATCTCACAGTCTTGCAGCCGTAGGGGGATGTTATGATGAATATATTTCTTGGGAGCAGCAAAAGGTTTTCAGCATTCTGCCAGCTTTGTTCTGGGCATCAAATGTTACTAGCGACTTGCAACCACTAATAGAATTTCATTTGGGACATTTGCCCAAAACTTTGACAGCTGATCCTTTATTTGGTGAAGTGGGCGGGAGCTGTTCAGAGCAGCATCTCTCCTCATTAACTGCTTTTTTACTTGAGTCAGAATCAGGAAATGCAAAGGCGTCAATAAAATGGAAATAGAAACTAAATGACACTATGTGGGTAAAATTCACACTGATTTTATTGAAAATCTTTGTTTGACCATGTTGCAAAGACATTGATAGTTCTTTTTTTTCCTTTTTGTTTTTACTTTTATCTAACCTCCTTTCAGTTTTTGATCATTGGCTATGTATGTACCTGATCCATAGTGGACAAAAGACCATATTGCTCAAATTCACTTCTTGGACACTAACAGGAAATGTTTGTCTTTGAAAACAGTGAAATATAGTATCTTCTCAATAATGCCTTCTTTCTGATAATAAAGTTAAATCAGAGCTACCTTCTGTGTTTCAGTGGGCACAGGGTCTCTAAGGAGTGTATGTTTTCCCATGCAGATGACTACTTCATGCTGAATGATTGTGAGAAATGTTCTTTTTCTGTTTCTGCAGTTCCAGAAACCCAATGACTTCTCACCCCCTTTCCGCTTTGGGACAGTTCCCAATGGCAGCACAGAAAGGAACATTCGCAACAACTACCCCGAAATGCACAGCTACATGGTGAAGTTCAATCAGAGGGGAGTGGATGATGCGCTGTTCTCATTGAAGACTGGGTGAGGATTTCTTCTTCCAAACTTACTAGCTGACTTCTTTGAATCATTGTCTGGAAAATTTTTGTGGTGTTTGGTATCATTCTATGATTAAAAGTATAGCTAGACCACACACAACGCAGAATATTTCTGAGAATCTCTTAGCCTTTATTATTATTATTATTATTATTATTATTCACTTCTGTATAAGTGCAATACTTACAAGACTATTTGAAAAAAAAAAAAAAAGAACAGGACCATCTGTACCTTTGTGTGTGTTAGCACTACGTATATTATTCCCAAGCACCTTGCTTCAGCAAGCTATTTCATGCTTATGGGTCTTCATGTATACACAAGAAAAGACTCTATGGGCAAAGTTTTTTGTTTTTTTTTTTTTAGAACATTTGCATTGTCATCTGGAAATTCCTTTATTTTCTCTCCTTCTGTGTATAAAAGATTATGTTAATCAGGAAGCTGAAAGAATCCTTGTCAGACTAATCCCACTCCAGTGTATCTCTAGCTAATATAGTGTAATGGAAGGTGTGCTTGAAGCAAATAGTTTGCAAGTAGTCCTTCTCTCTGGAATAATTTAGTATCAAGAGCTGACAAAGATGCTGTTTGAATAATAAGTATATTAAATAGGAGTGGTTCCTTGGATAATTTAGGAAATATGGAAAAAATTCATTAGCAAAAAGTATCTTTGAACATTTGACTCTATTTTAAAGCAGAGAATTTGTAGAGGAGCTGACTTAAAGCCCCAGTTAGTCTTTGTAAGCCTTTGTCCCTTATAATTAAAGGCCTCCTCCCAGAAATAGCCATTGTGGTTGTCTGAACCCAGCCCTAGTGAAAAGGAGCACCTTCTCTCTTACAACGATGCCACACTTGTGAGAAAGTTCATTCCAAAGCACGAAGGAAGATGTTCAGCCAATTTAATTACTAGATTGACTGACTATTCCTAAACCTGTTTGCCAGGTTCAGAGGCACACAGACCATTATAAATTATTGTACCATTGTTGGATGCCATCCTGGGGAGGTACATTTGCCAGTAGTCATCATCCAGGAAATAAATATGCTCTCTCCTGGAAATATATAGATGAAACAGAGCTCATCACTTGTGGTAGATGTCATCCTGGCTTTATATCAACCCTTGGACAGACTTGCCCATGGATACGCTCTTGAACTGAGATAATCACTACACTGGCAATATGTTCAGGAGGCGCATTGAAAAGGTATTGTGGGTGTGAGAATTTGTAAGGTAGAAGGTCTTCAGTCTTTTATTGGAAAGAGCTTAATTTCAGATGTAGTGGGCGGATTTACTCATTGGTTGTCTCTGGTTGTATAGAAGATGCAGCCCCCTGAAACTACCCCTAAGCCCGAAATCAATTTGTTGAGGTAAGAAGGTTCTCATCAGTCTGTTGTGCTGTCTGCCCATCCCAGCCTATGATGGGCATTTCTCTGTGTTGAAACAGACCCTTTCTCATAGTTTTCAGCTAAACAATCTTTACTGAAGAGCACCTTAGCACAGTAAGCCATAAAGCTGTTATCATGGACACTTGACATTGGTAAAGTTCTGGTAGCACTTTTTGCAGTAACTAAGGAGTTACAGTAGCCTGGCTACATTTAATTTGAAATATGTATGTATATATTTTACTCCGCTAAGTCATGCCAGCACTTTGAATTGGAGAAAATCTTTTCTTTACTGCAAGCCCTAGTGTGCTATCTAATATTGATATATTTTATGAAGTGTTTTAGGTTCTTTTCAAATGAAAGACAGTGCAGAAACATAAGCTATTCATAGGACTGTAGATCTCCCGGACTTTTTCTTCATTCATCTTTATCTTGCACTATGTTTGTCTTTCAAATTTCCTTTCAGTACAAAAATGACAATTATCAAAGAGTCAGAGAGAAATAGACAGACCTCATTCATAATCTGATTTCACCTGTCAATAGATTCTGGGCTCAGATTTTGGTTAACTTTGAAGAAAGTGAAGAGTCAACCTATTGTACTTTATCTGGAAGAGGTTAATTTCTGCCTTAATTATCAGTGAACACCAATGCACTCATTCAGATCGTATCTTCTCTGTGCTATACACTTCTTGTTTCTTGCACCTGTGCAGGAAGTTGGATGCTTTCATTTATGATGCAGCAGTGCTGAATTACATGGCTGGCAGAGATGAAGGCTGCAAGCTGGTGACAATCGGGAGTGGGAAAGTGTTTGCCTCCACTGGCTATGGCATTGCCATCCAAAAGGACTCAGGCTGGAAGCGTCAGGTTGATCTTGCTATTCTACAGCTTTTTGGAGATGGTAAGTGACAAGAAAAAGAGGAGGTGGAGTTTTACTAAGAAATAATAAGTTTCGCATGTATGGAATAATGTTCCACCTCCCTAGCTCTGGGAGAACACACATTGAGAACAGGAGAAGAGTTATTAAAAGAGTTTGTTAGAGACTTTGTGCCAGAAATGTGCACAATGTCACCTGCTCTATATTGTTGATGCAGGATGTCATCAAAAGCAACTTCAAAAGCATTAGTGGTTTCATAGAATCAGCTCAGATATATGTATGAACAATATCTTGTGAGAAGAATGTCATGTGAAATCAAGTTTTCTTTTGTGAATTTTTCACTGCCTTTGGAGCTTTGCCATAACCAAACCCTCAAACAGTTCTGGACTTTCCATTGTTGCCCCATACTTCATAATTCTAGACAGGATCAAGCCATGCAGAAGAAATAAAGGCAGATTAAATATGGATTAAAAAGTTAATTCAGATTTTCCCAAATCTCAAAAACCAACCGATCAAACAAACAAACAAGGAAGAATTTGAGACTCAGAAGTACACTTTGGACTGAGTTTTTAATCGGAACATTATAGTTACCTCATTCATCTTGTTAACAGAGAAAGAGGTGTTATCAAAAATATACTCACGGGGTAAGAAATTCTTTTTAGAAAATATAGAAAACATTTTCCTGGCTTTCTCTTTCTATGCTATATATTACACCTTTCTGAGTCCTTTTTTTAAAAAATAAAGCTCACAGGTTATTTTACGGATAAACATTTTTTTTCTGAAATCTGAAAATAGCATATGACATAGTAAATATGAAAAGAAGAAAGCTCTGATATACTTTATCCGAATATTGGCCACCTGAGGGATAGGGTGTTCTGTCTCCTGAATAGCCTAATAAGTGTTGTTTCAGAAAAAGACAGAAGATCTCTGTAATGCTGTTGAGAGTGTGCTATGATGCCATGTAAACACGTGGATTTTTATTTTCCCTCTCACTAGACTGAATATTGAAAATGTGAAATATTAACCTCCTTAGCAGCATGAAAAGAATTGCCAACCTGTAAAATTAGTTTATTTCTGGATGTCTCAGTAGGTGCATGTGTATGTGTGTATTTTTCTCTCTCTTCTCCTGAAAATACCATAATGAGAGGAAGTGGGGTATGAAATTAGAGTACAGAACATTTGTTTCTAGCTAATACAAATTAGTAATATTTTTCATTGGTCAAAGGGCTTGGAAGTGTCACAGTTGGACAAAACTGAAGGGAAGAAAAGCAGGTAAAAATGAACAAATATTTTAGGGAACATTGCACCTCATTTTAATGAGCTGTAGATATGATGGAAACAAATTAAAAAATCAGACAATGTGATGTAAAAAAAAACAGCGTTTTGAATTTTAAGCTGGCAGTGTTTTCATTTAAAAGTGACTCATTTATGTTTAACAGCATCAGTCACTAATTTTCCCCTTGTTGACCTATTATAAAATTGGAAGTTTGTGAGGTGAGGTCTTCAGTTATGTGGTAGACAACTTGTTCAGGATTTCACAGTAGATAGTTGTGTTGTGCAGTACAGATTTTTGTGCCTAATATCTGTGAAAAAATCCTGTTGCCTTCTGATATTTTGTGAACGTAACAAATCTGTAATCAGAGTGTGGCCACCAGAAATGACCTTAAATCAGCTTCTTGTTTTCAGACTACCTCAACATGAGATCCACAGGCAGATATTAGGAAGAAATCCTTTATTGTGGGAGTGGTGAGACACTGGAATAGGTTGCCCAGTGAGGTTTGGATGCACCCTCCCTGGAACCATTGAAGTTCAGGCTGGATGGGCCTTTGAGCAGCCTCATTTAGTGGGGGGGGGGGGAGGGGGGGGATGTTCCTGCCTATATCAGGGGGGTTGGAACTAGGTGGTCTTAAAGGTCCCTTCCAACCCAAACCATTCTATGCTTATCTGATTGCAGGGCTGGCTAACCTGTTTCTTTCCTTTTCTGTATCTTTAAAGGGGAGATGGAGGAGTTGGAAGCACTGTGGCTCACTGGCATCTGTCACAATGAGAAGAATGAGGTTATGAGCAGCCAGCTGGATATAGATAACATGGCAGGTGTCTTCTACATGCTGGGAGCAGCTATGGCCCTCAGTCTCATCACCTTCATCTGTGAACATCTCTTCTACTGGCAGTTCCGCCACTGCTTCATGGGTGTCTGCTCTGGCAAGCCTGGTGTAGTCTTCTCCATCAGCAGGGTAAGTGTTGTTAGCTAGCAGTGAAAAAAAGGGTCAGTCAGGATTTATTCGGATGGTTGTAGGTACTGTTGATGGGGAAATCCACCCAGACTCTCAAACACGCAGATGTTACAGAGAGATGGTTGGCAGTGTAAAGGCTGCTGTCTTTCCTGTGTTAATGTAGCAAGAGCATTTACTGTTCTTCCGTCATCTCTGGTCTCTGCCTCATTATGGTCATGGAAGTAGAAATTTCATATGGAAGTGAAAAGGAATTAGTATTAGTCTGTATTAGTCTGTTCCTTCTAAATGAGTTGTTAGCATGCCAGATTTGGGGGCAATAAGTCAAGTAATGGTGGTTTACATGGCTAGAAATTCAGGAGTTTCTCATTGTCTTCTATGTTACATCTGTTCACCTGCACTTGTGTTTACTAAAATTGTTGTGTCCTGGACATTCAGAAGTCCCTGACCAAAAGTTCTGCACTAAGCCATGCAGAAATCTTTCTAGATACAATGACCACATGAACTTAGCAATTGCTTTATGCAAATCTGCCTTAGGGGATAATATTTACATTTAAAGTGGATTCTAGTAATTTCTGAGTCATCTTCCTGCTGTTAGTGTAGATAGCAGTGTCCCATTTGGAGCTTCTCTTTCTTCTTTCTGTCACTGGTCCGCTCTTTTGATCTTTTCTGAAGCGAGGTCAAATCTCAGCATTTTTGACCTTGGTGTCTCTTGTAACAGAATTAACTTTGATTGTACAAGGGCTATGTAGTTGCAGCATAACATACTGTTGAGAAAAAATGACAAAGCCTTTGAATGTAGGGACACAATCTCTTCTACGTCATTAGTTTTTAACCTGCTTTAGTCTGGAGATGAGATAGGGGACTGTATTTGGTGATCTTTAACTGCATACAGATCTTTTCAGTCTGGAGTTATGTTAGGCCCAGGTTGGTGGAAAGTCTGAAAAGAGTTAATAAACTGCTAGCTGCTGAAAAACTATGGTAACATGATGTGTTGTTGTCCATTTCACAATTGGCATTAATCAGCATGCTCCATTTGGTAGGCTCAGAAATATGAGCCCCTTTCCTTCTGCTCCTTGGGGTAGCCCTTGCAAACAGTCTTATCATGGATGAAATGAGCTAGTGGAGATTGTGGAGGAATCAGGCACTTCTGCTGTCTGATTTGAGTTGAATAGAGGACTTTCACTTTCAGGGATGTCAATTTGGAGCTTGCTAGATGTAATAGGATGCAATTAAAAATTCTATTGCACCATACTCAACCAGGTGCAAAAGGACTAAATACCTGTTCCACAGTCCTACACTCTGTTTCCTTTTCTAATCTGTACTGGTGATTAATGTAGCTAAGTTTATGACAAATGAAGCTGTGCCCTTTTTACAATAGTTCCTGTCATGTTGATTCACTGATGTCCAGATGATTTTCAAGGAGCAAGACAGGCCTTTCTCTCATCCACACAGAATCCTTTGTCTCAGTGTTTACATTCTCAAGGATATTATTTTTCCCATTTGCAATTGTATGTTACACCTACTAAATTTGAGAAACTCATATGGATACTAGCTGTTATTCCTGTATTCCTCAGATATGATATGAAAAAAATGAGGATAAATAGAGGGGAAAATAAAAACGTGAGGGGCAAGAAAGAGTGGCAGAAGAGTTAGGGTTGGAGGAACAGGTCTGGCTTCATCTCATTTGCTTATGTATCACAGTAGAAGTCTGACAATGCTTTCTGACCTATAGGAATGTGCTATTGGTGCATAGAGTGCTTTCCAGACTACATTCATTTTTGTGTATTCTTTGCAGGACCACTCAATGTCATGCTTTCTCTTATTTCAGGGTATCTACAGCTGCATTCACGGTGTGGCCATTGAGGAACGACAGTCAGCAATGAACTCCCCCACAGCGACTATGAACAACACCCATTCCAACATCCTCCGCCTGCTTCGGACAGCCAAGAACATGGCCAACCTGTCAGGGGTCAATGGCTCACCTCAAAGTGCCCTGGACTTCATCCGCCGCGAATCATCAGTTTATGATATTTCTGAGCACCGTCGCAGCTTCACCCACTCAGACTGCAAGTCCTACAACAACCCCCCATGTGAGGAGAATCTATTTAGTGACTATATTAGTGAGGTGGAGAGGACCTTTGGCAACCTCCAGTTGAAGGACAGCAATGTATATCAGGACCACTACCACCACCACCACCGTCCCCACAGCATTGGAAGCACCAGCTCCATCGATGGGCTCTATGACTGTGACAACCCACCCTTTAACGCCCAATCGCGGTCCATCGGGAAGAAGCCCTTGGACTTGGGGTTGCCTCCTGCCAAGCACAGCCAGCTGGGTGACCTCTATGGCAAGTTCTCCTTCAAGAGTGACCGCTACGGGGGCAGCGGGGCCCACGATGACCTGATCCGCTCGGATGTCTCTGACATATCCACTCACACAGTCACCTACGGTAACATTGAAGGCAACGCAGCTAAGCGACGGAAGCAGCAGTACAAGGACAGCCTGAAGAAGCGTCCAGCCTCTGCCAAGTCCCGTCGGGAGTTTGATGAGATAGAGTTGGCCTACCGCCGGCGCCCACCCCGCTCACCTGACCACAAACGCTACTTCAGGGACAAGGAAGGGCTACGGGACTTCTACCTGGACCAGTTTCGGGCCAAGGAAAACTCACCACATTGGGAACATGTGGACCTGACAGATATCTACAAAGAGCGTGGAGATGAGTTTAAGCGTGACACAGGAGGAGGAGGAAGTGGATCCTGCACAAACAGAGCCCACCATAAGCATGGTTCGGGTGAGTTTGGCGGAAGCAATGAGCACAAGCATGGTGTTGTGAGTGGGGTCCCAGCACCATGGGAGAAGAATCTGACCAACCTAGATTGGGAGGACCGTTCTGGGGCTAATTTCTGCCGCAGCTGCCCTTCTAAGGTGCACAACTACACGCCATCAGTGGTGGGGCAGAATTCCACTCGCCAGGCCTGTATCCGGTGCGAGGCCTGCAAGAAAGCAGGCAACCTGTATGACATCAGTGAGGACAACTCTCTCCAAGAGCTGGACCAGCCACCCGCCCCTGTGCCCGTGGCCACCAGTGCCACCTCCTCCTCCAAATATCCTCAGAGCCCTTCCAATTCTGCCTCCAAGGTGCAGAAGAAGAACCGCAACAAGCTTCGCCGGCAACACTCCTATGACACCTTTGTGGACCTGCAGAAGGATGACTCGGCCCTGGCCCCTCGCAGCGTCAGCCTCAAGGACAAGGGTCGCTTTTTGGAAGGGAGCCCCTATGCCCACATGTTTGAGATGCCAGCCAGTGAGACCACCTTTGCCAACAACAAGTCCTCAGTGCCCGCCACCAGCTACCACCACCACAACAACCCCGGCAGCAGCGGGGGATACATGCTCAGCAAGTCGCTCTACCCTGACAGGGTCACCCAAAACCCTTTCATCCCCACTTTTGGGGATGACCAATGCTTGCTCCACGGCAGCAAATCTTATTTCTTCAGGCAGCCTGTGGTGGCAGGAGGGCCCAAAGCCAGGCCAGACTTCCGAGCCATCGTCACCACCAACAAGCCGGTGGTCTCAGCCCTTCATGGGGCTGTGCCAGCCCGTTTCCAGAAGGACATCTGTATAGGGAACCAGTCCAACCCCTGTGTGCCTAACAACAAAAACCCCAGGGCTTTCAATGGCTCCAGCAACGGGCATGTTTATGAGAAACTCTCCAGTATTGAGTCTGATGTTTGAGTGAGAGGGAAGGAGCACGGGGAGGGACTGGGGGTGGATGTGGAGCATGGGAGGGTGGGGTGGGATCAATCCCATCAGCTACTCTCCCTGGTCATCCTTAGTTTGTGGGATACTGGAGTTCTGAGTAGTACAGCATCGGTGACAAGTGCCACCTCTTTGGTTTCCCCTCTTCCTCCTCCTCTTTCCCACCCCTCCCCTTTTATCTCTTTTTCCATGTTCTCTCTCCTCCCATTCTCCTCCATTCCTGGCCATTGCACTTTACAGTGACGTTGGAGTTGGATATCCTCACTTGTGATTTCATGAGGGGGAGAAGAAGGCAGGGAAGGGGTGGGGTGAGGGGGAGCAATAGTGATTCTAACATTTCACTCTTGCTGACTCCTAGCAGAGAAAGGCATGTGCATGCACACATGTGGCAGGAGGAGACAGCAGAAGCAGTGTAATGGACATGCAGGAAAATGTGCTTGTTCAGGCAACTCTTCCTAAAACTGCCTAGAAAAGAGTGATGTTTGAAGACGTGGAGAAAGTGAAGGAGGGATAACATGACTAACTTGATGATGCACTTATATGTTAGGTATACTGAGGTTCTTGTTACATTATTTTGTGAAGACTATGGGGGTTTAGGGCTGAAATATATATCTATATATTTGCGTATACGCTGAGAAATTTACGCTAACATTTTGCTGGGAGATGTGGGGGGAGGGAGAGAAGGTTTGTTTGCAGGTCTGGTGAGTGGTTTCACTGTGGCTGTTACAGCCATTGAATCTGTGACAGACCAGTGGGAGAGTTGGAAAGGAAATGGGTTCTGAGTCTGGAAGAGCAACCCTTGAATCAGGGGGGCTTCTGGGAGTTCTGACAGGATGCTGTGTTGCACTGAAATGAAAGGAATTTTGGGAAAGGGAAGCAGGGTTGGTTTTGTAGCTATGAATTGCTCACTAACCGTGGTTTACTTCAAGGGTGGGAGCAGTATTTAGTATGGGTTAGCCTATACGCGAGTATATACAATGAATTTATACTTGAAATGTCTGTGGAGAAAGCAAAATAAACTCACAATCCTATAAGGTGTCTGGATAACCCACAGTGGAACAGAGCTAAGGAGTAGGGAAAGGTGGGGAGTTTTGTCACTGTCTCTCCAGAGGACACCAAGCCTGTTTTGGCATGTTCTTTAGCAAGGAGAGCAGGACAAGAAACATTTTCATCCTTCTGCCAATGCTGGTATGGTGCTGGAGAGAGAAAAAAAAAAAAAAAAAAAAAAAAGAACACATGAAAAGGTACATGTGGTGGCAGTGGTGTTGGTGGACTGTTTTAATGAACATGTGGAAACTGGAAGGGGGTGTTTGCACCCATGGGAAATACATATGTATATTTACTATTGAATGTACAAGGGAAGTACACAGCTTGTCTTCCTGGCAATGGGTGTGCTTGAATAAATGCTAGAGAGCACAGGAACTTGTGCTGAGGGCTGAAGACAAGACGTGCAAGGCTGAGATGTGTGTGTACGTGTACGTGTGCCTCAGTGTGTGAGAGAGATACTAGCACAAGTGCAAAGCTGGAATAGCCTAGGGTTTCCCATCCCTGCAGTTGTAGTGACAGCTTTCCTGGTGCACATAGTATCAATAGGAGTATTTTTTTCTTTTTATTGTATCATTTTAGATGCAAGTTAAACTAACAGAAAGGGAGCAATGGTAGGAGTGAGAAGTTGAACTCCCTCTGCATATGTCTTCTTTTTCCTGGGGTGGGGCATAGCCAACCTCTCTCATCCTGAGAGATGTGGCAGAATCTCTCCTGTTTCTCCTGAGTCTGTCCCAGTGTCACAGTTACCATGGCTCACCAGGGAGAGGGTTGAGAGAAGCCTATGCTAAGGGCATAGGGACATTTCTGGGGACTGACTCAATGGAGATGGCAGCCCCTTTATGAGCCTCTTGGAGCTGAAGGCCACCTTGCTCGCATTCCTCACCGCACCCTGGTTGATTTTATGTTATCTTTATCTTTTTAAGCCCACAAAAGGCCTTCTATTTATTTGCCTATTTATTTTATTTATTTTTTACAGCTGGGGTGGGGGAGGGTGGGATTTGCCTGTAAAGTCAAAGAGCGTGAGGAGAGGCAAGGTTTGTGAAGAGAACATTTTCTTAGATTTCACTGAGGAAATTGAGGAGGGAAGAGGGGGAGAGTCTTTGTAATGCCACCCCTTAGTCTTTGGGGTAAGGGAACTTCTTATTCTTTCCCTCTTCTCTCATTACAAGGACAAAAAGAACAAAACAAAACAAAACAAAACAAAACAAAAAAGGGAGGGAAAAAATAATAAAAGAAACCAAACACACTAACAGAGCGATTTGCAATCCAGAATATATGGCAGCTTGTCAGATGCTTCTGACAGCGGCCACCAAGAAGGCGTTCCTTTCATTTGTAAATATTTCTTTTTTATTGCGTTTTTGTATAAATTGGTGTTTCTCTTCTCGTGAATATTCAGGTTGTGGGGTGGGAGGGAGGGGAGTTTGTTTCTGTTCTGTTTGTTTTCTACGACTTTTCAGGCTGCGTTTTTGGAAGCGGTTTACGCGGGTCGAGGCCGTATGAATGAGGAAGAGAGAGAGAGAGAGTGAGAGAGGGAGTGAGAGGGAAAAAAAAACAAAAACAAAAACAAAAAAAAAACACGTGTGTTGCGTACCCCTAGGCCCCCGTATTGCCCTGTCACCTTATCTTCATGAATGGAAGACGCCGGAACGTCACTTCAAGCCTTGCCAGCAGGGTTTCATGTTTTGATGGCAACACCCCCAATTCCTTTTTGCATATAAACTCTCTGTACCAGCATCTCTCTGGAGTTTGGGCCTCAAGGCACTACGTTGTCTTGGTAGTGGTGGGGTGAACCATCAAGTTGGCCGCTCAGGTTGGACCATCAGTTGACATTAAGAGACTTCTCCAATGCTACATTGGTTTAGAAATCTTGGACCTGGGAAAGCTCGTGAGAATTTCTGGTTATTTCCTAAGGGCTTGGGGGGGAGCTTGATGGCTGGCAAGGGCAGCTTATCACATTGGTGGTTCTTTCAGTACTTTACATCCCTCCCCACCTGGAACAAGGAAACCTGGAGGGTGGCTCTGCAGGGAAATTAAGCCGAAAACAAACCAAAAAGAAGTTAATGGAACTTTTTTCAAATCTCTTCTTAACGGTTCTGATTTTTGTGTTCCAGAGTGAAAGTTGGTTCGTATTTTTCTCCAAACTGGTCTGTCCCTTGTTCCACTGATTGGCAAATGATAGTTTGCCAAAATCATTGTCTAGTGTTGATACTGTGTAGCACTGTTAACACTGGGAGTGCTCTGCAAATATTAACTGTGCCACAAACCACTCAAATGAATGCTCTAGGGCAACCAGAAAAGGAGAACTGGAAATTCTGGACTGAATCACTGGTCTAACTACAGGAGTCTGGTGTTTTGCCTTCTCCCACAATAAATTAGGCCACGTGTCCATCAGGTTAATCCTTTCTCTATAAGTGATCTTTTCTGGTTGCTTTGTTTAATTTAGTTCTGACAGGTCAACAAATTTTGAAACAGAGGTGAAGGGGAGGGGCTGGGAGGAGGGAGGGTGTAATTCATAATCCAGAAAATAAACCAATGATGTTATTAAACTCTGACTATATATTTAGAATTTTAGATTTGGTGTATTTTCATTCTAAGTATTCAAGTGAATCAGTCAGGTAATATCAGCAGTAGGTGTTGTCTATACTAGAATACCACCCATGTGCTGTTTATTACCTGTCTTGAAAAGAATGGGATTTCATACCAGAGCCTGACAAAGTTCCACATCTCCTCCCTTGCCATTTCCCTCTCCTATAGAAACACCAGAATTTGCTGGGGCAGTGGCTAGGAACATTTCCCCTTTCTAAAAGTTTCTGCACACATGAATAATGATCAAAAATCATTGTGTCCTCTACAGGTGTGTGACCTCTACTGTATATTTGCAGCCAACCTCCTGGGAAAGATTAGACACTTTCGGCAATTTTTTTGACATTTGCCTCCTCAGTTTAGTTCCAGGCATGGCTCTCTGAGAGGTATTTCATGAACCATGTTCTTCTGAAGTGGTACTGGAATGTAGGTACTCAGCTGAAGGAGGATGTGTATGAAGGAGGTGGAGGAAATATTCAAAAAATATCAGGAATGTGCCATGCACAGTGGAATGCATCTGGCAGGTAGAACTTGCAGCCATGGATCTCCTCATAGTAAACCTTCTTGGAGAATCTCCTCATAGTAAACCTTCTTGGAGCATTCACACCAGCTTTTTCCTGTAGCGCAACAAAGCACTGCTGGTGTTGCAGTCCTGTCTCCCATCATGCCATCCAGGGAGGGTACAATCAGAACTTGCCTTGTCACCTCATAAATTGGAAAGAAAAGCTGCAGTCAGGACTTCTTTTCAATGGAGATGAAGCACATCGGCCTCACCTCTTTGGTAAATTTTTGGTAAAAAAACCCATTCTGTTCTCTCTGAAATCCAGCGTATGTCATCAGAACTCTCCAGGTGGGAACCCCAGTATGTTCAAAATGCTCAGCAATATGCAAGCATGAACTTTGCCCATAGGAAATTGCTATTTCAATTTCCAGCGCATGGGGGAGGAAAGTTCCTTTGTGTGGTCCTGAAAGATTTGGTGGAAGAGTTAAGAACTGCCAAGGTGGCCCTCTTTGCTTCTGACTTCTTTAGTAATGCATACTGATGCTGAGCTACTCACTCCAAGAAGACGCTAGCATCCATCTTGAATAAAGCCCCTTTGTACCTTCAGATCAGGGTCGTTTCTCACAGCCACATTGTCAGCAAAAGGGAGAGGGGGAGACATAGAATATAGATGATCATGGTGACAGGTTAGAGTGATCAGAGATACCTCAGGGATCTTTATAGGCAAGCCTTTGCTTCAGAGCTTTCTATCAAATGTGGCATATCCTCCCACCTCCATTGCTTATCAACAGATGGAAGCAAACCTGGGAACACAGCCAATGATCAGACTTAGGCCTTTCACACATCCTCCACTCCAGTCAAGCAACTTTTGATGAGCCCTTCCTGTGGAGAAGGGTGGGAGATTGCACTTCCCCACGTATTTTTGGTTGCCAAAATGAAAAGAAGAAGGGAAGAAGATAAAGATGAGTGTTGATGAAGGGACTTTGCGCTGACTCTTTGTGCTGCTTTTCTAAGGATTTTCACTTCACCCTTCCTGCTCAATTCAAGCTGGCAGAGGGTAGGGTCAAATTCTGCTGCCTCCCTGTGGCATATGCCTGACAGAAGCCTCTGGGAGCCATGTGCGAGAAAGGAGCTGGATTGCTGGCAACTTATGGGGAGAATCCAAGCCACAATCCCCATCTGCACCCACTCTTTCCCATAAGTGCTTCCCTGCTGCTGAACATACCTGGCGTGTCCACCTGGAACACACCTACCATGCTGCTGGATGCTGCAGGGCACATTGAGATAGTAACTAGTGGGACTTGATTGTTGTCCCCACAAGGGCTTATTTTCAATTTGCAGCCAAATAGATTTCCAAGCCATAGACCCTCGCTGCATTCACCCACCTATATTCCTGTATCTCCCGCCCTCCTCCCCCCTCAAAGGCAAACTGGGGCGCTGACTGTCTCACTGGCAATATGAATGCTATTGCTTCATCCTCATCACAGGCTCTCTGGACCTCCCTGGTGCTGACTGCAGACAGACCTGGGTGTCTGCCATTAGAATGGTTAACAACTACAAAAACAAAAAGCGCTTTGTGATTGGCGTTGAGTTCTTTCTTCATCTCTTCTGCATTCCCAAATTCCTCTCCTAGCCATACCATTTGAGTGAATTTTGGCACCCTTCTGTCACTGCTGACAACAAGAAGGACACACCTTGAATCTGCCTGTACATGAAAAAGGCAGCGAAACTGTGTATCAGAGTGCAGGACTCAGGTCTGCCAATGCCAAGGGTACAGTTTCCTGGTGCTGAGATAAAGAAAGGCCTCTGCAATGTGTTGGTAGCTACACATCTTTTACTCTGCTGGCCTTCTGCCATTCAAGGCTAACAGCAAGCACTCCAACGGGTCAGACAGATTCTATACTGTGGAGCAGGGGTTCCTCTGGGCATGCGCACACATACAAAATATAATGGGGAAGTGAAACACATGTGAACAAGTCTGGCACAGCAGGAAGCTGTGAGGCTTGTGCGCTTGTACGCACATTCTTACACACACACACACACACACACACACACACACACACACGGTACACTGCAGTACGCTTAATTGCTCTGTCCTACAATGCATTTTTTGCCAAGTAGAAACAACGCAATCTTTCCTAAGATTCTTGCTGGTAGTTATTTAATTTATGTATTCACTTTGTGACTTTTACATCATCTGCTTTCTTGACTGCAGCATTATTGTGTATATATATATGTATATATGTACAGAAACTAACTCAAGCAATTATATTCAGGTTGGGAAAAGGGTGGTTTTTATATCTGTACAGTATTTCCTTATTAAATAATGGCATGGGGGGGGGGCTGGGAAAGTTAACTTCTAAGTTGTGGTTTTATTGGTCTGTGGTGTTTGAAGTTGTTTCAGTGGTTGCTTTTGCTGGTTCGGAAAGTTTATCTGGATGTTATATGTGTGTGCCAAGAAAGGGTCCCCAGACAGGGGAGGTTTGGGATTGGTGAGGGGTGGTGGGTAGCAGAGGGTGTTAATAATTTCCTGTAATAAAAGCAGTGTTGATTGCTAGGGATTGTTTGTGTGAGGCACAGGGCTGTTTCCTTCTCTATGTGCTTTGCTTTTTGATTACTTTCTCTTTCCTGGTCCCTGTTGTCCTCTCTCTTAGATGTCAGCAGGCTATGTTTGTTACTTACAGGGATCACTCTCTGGGCATTCATTTCCTCCTGACTAACTCTTCCATCTCCCTCTTTTTATGGCCTTCTCTGTACCAGTGGGAGAGGAGATGAGATGGTACCATCTTGAACCCTCTTTGCCATCCTTACCCACTTTACTTCCTCTGCTTTAGATATTCTCTGTCCTTCCTCTGAGCAGAACTTCACTTTCAGGTGTTCTGATCACTCCAGTTTCCTGCCTCATCTCCCTGGCCTCTTATCTACTTATTTCCCATCTTATACATCCTGATTCTTCAATTTCATCTCCAACGCCTCTTCCCTCAGAATGACTTATGGTGGCTGTTTGCCCACTCTGCTCTTCTTATTACTGTCTAGTTTCTTTGTTGTCTTCATTCCACTGTGCAATGCAATGCAGAAGAGTGAAGGGCAAGACCCGACTTCTCTCCTGGAAAATTCTAGCCCTGACTAGATCATTAGATCTAGGTATTTGGTAGCTATTTTTCACTTCTGTCTCTTTCACTGAGGTGGAGTTCTACTCTTATCCACTCAAGGAATAAGAAATGATGAGTCTGGCAAATTAATCAGTGCAAGGAGGCAGCAAAATTGTCTTTTCTGAGAAAGCCATGAGAGAGAACAGTCCTTCCTTGTTACTCGACTTGTGAGTTTAGAGCAGGGGCAGATACAGTTTTTATTCAGCTCACTTCGACTCATGTCAGGCTCATCCTTTTCCTTTTACTCTATGTCAGTCAGGCAAGGCTGCTGGAAAGTAGTATGCTGTCTCTTAGAAGAACAAGGATCCCTTCCATTATTGACTAGAGGCCACTGGATTCTAAACACCTACATGATATTCTGTTGTTGCAAACCTGGGAGAGGGTACCTAGTAATATTTTTGTCCCTTTGAGGCTGATAAGTCAACGTAGGCTTGTACTTGACACTAGATAACCAGGATTTGTGTTCTAGTGGAACAGAGTAGCAGTGTGACATATGCAGTCAGAGACAGCGTGAAACTGGTAGTGGCTCTAGGCAGATTCTAAGACACCTCCTTCTTTCCCCTGTGGACAACTTGCATTGGTCCTTATTGCACCTCCTTTGACCCACCATCCTCTGGAGGCTGAGATTACCATCCATGGCACTGGTTGCTCATCCCTGAAGACATATGAGTCTGCTGGTCGCAGTCTGAGAAGGGGTCAGTAAATGTCTCTGTGTATGTGTTTGTATTGCTATGTCTCTGAGGGTTTGAGCTGTCCTGTGTGACAGCATACAGGCAATGGAAAGGGTATATTCAGAGGTTATCAAGAGCAGCAGTCTTCTCCTGGATGCTTATACCAACTCTTGATCACTCTGAATCTCTGATTTCTGGGTGGGGAAAACATCTACAGCTAAATGGAAATGGTGCTTTGTTCAGACAAGTGAGCAGGGTAGAAGTATCTCTCATGTACCCTTGCTGTGACCTTGATATGGCTTCCCCAGTGTGGCCTGCAGTGACCGCTATACTTGTGAATACAGGACTGCAAATACTCGTCAGTTTGGGATGAGGTGTGTATTTGAGACTTTCATTTGTGTGACTCAGTAGAACTCTAAACACAAGTGAAGTCAGAAAACAATGGCCCATCTGGTGCTACCCCAAGGATGCGTGTCTATATGGCAGCCATCTCCTTAGGAGTACATTTCATAAATTAGCTTCTGGTCAAAACACCGAGTTACCTTTGTCAGTGTCACCAGGCTCCTTTCTGCTTATTCATTGTGTCATAAACATGGCATACCTGCAGCATCTGCAGGGCATCCAGAAAAAAATGCATCTGTCACATGAGACTTCTGTCTAGATACATGGGCAGTGACTGGCAAGTTCCATGTCACCTAGAGAAATATTATACTTGCCTCTGAACAGACAAACATTAACTAAGGGGATGAGATGATAGCTTTTTGCTTTCTTCTGCTGGTTTCTTTACAGGCCTTGGAACCAGATCCATCAACACAGGCAGCTAAACTCCCGTGAAAACTGAGGAGCTTTTGGGAAGCTGCTGGGGAGTTTAAATGCCTAGTATGCTCTTAGTGGATTTCTTGCTTGCATGGGCCTCTTCCTGCAACGCATTTTGCCAGTACTCATCTCCCAGGAACTCACCTTGCTTGAATATAGCTTTGAGGGGTTTCCTCTGCTTGGGATCACCATGTATATGTTGCATGCCTGTTGCTACTTGTCTGTATTTCTTGCATGTGTTTACTTGTTGGGGAGCAGGGTTGGATTCATAGTGGTATGTGTATTTATGCAGCTTGTTCACATTTGTATGTGTGGTGCCACAGCCTGTATGTGTGCTTAGGTGTGTGTATGTGTATTTTAACTGAACGAAAATTGTTTGAAGCCGTATGCTGCTAAAGCCAGGTGTCAGGTACCCATATGTACCTTGGCAGCCCTGTTGTTGCTCTTGCTTATCTGGTGAGCCTTGGCATGGCTGCTTTGTTGGGACTCTGGGGGACCAGTCTGAATCTGTGACAAGACTGGGACACAGATTCCTCCTGGAGATAGTTTGAATACAGCATCAGAAACTTATTCCATGCTTTCACTCACTTCTGTGCTGAATCCACTGTGCCACATTTTCAAACCATTGTGCTACACTCGTTACCTACTTAGGCCTTAACTGGTAGCTGGAGCAGGAAGACAAACCTGCACTGACTGGTAAAGTCAAAAGACATCTAGCCAATCCTGTCCTGTGACTAAAACAAGAGGCTATCTTGCCTTCCTTTTAGCTGCTTTCCAGGGCAATGCAAACACTGTAATTCTGCTTGCAAGCAAGGACTAGCGTGTTCTTTCTTGCTTTTGGATCAGATATAGGCAGAATCTGAGTTGTGTTAGATTGGTTTCCCACACCCATTATCTGGAAGAACTTCACAGTTGCTTCTTGTAGCTGTGTAGGGATCTTGCAGATCCCAAGTTCTGGGGCAATTCATTTTCTTCAGAGGGGACAGCAAATAGGAAGGAAGGGAGAGAGTGAACCTTCTGCAGCCATTCTCCATCCCATTAATTTCCCAGAGAGATCTCCACACTGGTAGCACCAGAGAGAAAAACTTGTTTGGAGGCCCCTACAGTGCCAACTAGAACAGCACCTTAACTGGCCAAACTGATGACAAGACACTGCTGTCTTCTGTCAGCAGCCAGAAAAGACAATCAGGACCTGATGAAGAGCTGTCGTGATTAATCAGATGAGGAAGGAACAACATCTGGGGACTAGTGCCTCATCTAAAGTCTGCTTCACCAGACCGTAGTGTTGGTGTAATCAGGCCTCTTGATGCTTTCCTTTTATTTATATATAAAAAATGTAACATAACGATCTGTGGCCGCCAGTGACTCCTTCAACTAGTTTGCATCCATTCACCTCCTTTGCTTTATTCCATGTTCAGCTGCTCTTTCCTCTCCATCACATGGTATCCTGTGCTCTGCCAGCCTTGTGTTCTATGGAAGAGAAGATATATGTGTGTGTATATGTACGTGTGTATATATGTATTGTAACTATTACCAACATGCTATACACCTAAAAGCTCCTAGCAAGCTGGAGCCTTCAAGAGGTGCTGTAGGAAACAACTTCCCCACTAGACAGCAGTTAGTGTGGATGTTATCAAAGAAAGCTGCTAGCTTTGGAGGCCTCTTTGCCTGTCTGGATGCTTTTCTTATCTTTGGAGCAGGCTCTCTCTCACATGCGATCAGAAATGCAGCAAACTGCTCTTTTTAGCTTTGCATTTTTCAAAAATTTCTAATGTGGAGATAATATGTTCCTTGGTTATCTGTTGATCTCTTTTGTTTGTTTTTTTGTTTGTTTGTTTGTTTTATGCAGTCCTTTTAGTGGGAGCAGGGAGGTGTTTTCAGCAATACAACTTTCCGAGACCTCAGTTCTGTGCAGTTGTTGTTTGTATGGTTCAGCTGTGTTTGGGATCTTTCCTTTGTACATGTTTTCCTGAATGGCAGGGCTATCCTGAAGCATCTCTTTGCCAGTGACCAAGGCTCCATTTGTATTTGGAGTCATGGGCTGGTCCGTAGAGAAGGCAGCAGCCTTTCAGGAAGTAGCTTTTCATCGGCTTCCCTGTGGAGTCGTAGAAGGCAAACTAATAAACCGATGCACAGGTGGGTTTTGGTTTGGAGTTGTGGATTTTCCTGGTACTCCTCTTTTCCTTCCTTTTTTATTTTCTCTATTTTTTCCCAAAAAAATAAGTGTTACTTCAGTGAGCTTTGGCTGCTGTGAGGTGGGGAGGAGGCAAGGAGGGAGTCTGACCCCTGGGTCCCTCCCTCCTGAGGCCATTTGGAATTGCCATTGTGAAAGGAAGGGAGGCCCTTTCAGGGAGTTTCTGTGGTGACAATCAGAGCAGGAGCCTAGTGGCTGCTGAGGGGCCTGGCCTGAAGGCTGTGCATGCCCAAAGTGATCAGCCTGTGGCTTGCACATGTCTTGGGGCAGGCCAGAGAGCGGGCTGAGGAGAAACCTCTCACCCACAATGCATGGGAGGGAGGTGGGGGAAAGAAGACAAACAGGCCAATGGATTTGGATTGGCCTGAGACATCCTCTTATCATCTTCCTGTTTTGCCTCCTCCTCACTCAGGCCTCCCCGTGCAGAAGTGAGGCCACAGAGATGGGCAGATGGCCATGCCTGGGCTGGAGCTGTCCTGCATTGCCTCCAGTGGATAGGGCTGTCTCTTGGCTTGGACAATGCCTTTTAGGGCCCAGCAGAGTTTCACAAGCCATGAGGTATGAGTTAAAGGTGTTGCATAGATATCTGGCCAGATATCAATGCCTTGCTACTAAGAGAAAGCCCAGCACCTTCACTCTTTGGCACTTGGAAGTGGCTGTGAGCAGCAGTGGAGAACTGCTGTGTCTACTGGGGTTGGGGCAGGTAGTATCTTTAAAGTTGACAGAAGTCAACTCTGGCTGTATTTGATTTCTAACTAATGTGCATTTACTTTTGAGAGCACATTTGATTAGCTCAGTCTATCAACCAAAAGGAAAAGGAATACTCACCTCTAGTATAAGTCTTCTACTGCCCAACACTGCTACCTCCTCTTGAGCTGTTGGTATCTTGTGATGAACCTGGCCACCCATCAGGCTGTTGCACACAGCAGATTTTTCCCTATTCACTTCTGAGACCATCTTTGCCAAAATTTTGCCTCCTCCTCATCCCCTTTGCACACGCACATGTGCGCGCGCGCACGCCCACCTCCAGCCGCTCCACTGGCGAAAATCAGAGCTACAGAGACTAGAGTGCCAAATGACTTTTTGTTTTTCAAGTAAATTATAAAAAATAAGATTTTGTTCTCTTTCTTTCTTTCTTTCTTTCTTTCTTTCTTTCTTTCTTTCTTTCTTTCTTTCTTTCTTTCTTTCTCTCTCTCTCTCTCTCTCTCTCTCTCTCTCTCTCTCTTTCTCTTTCTTTCTTTCCTTTCTTTCTTTCCTTTCTTTCCATTCTTTCCTTTCTTCTTCTTTTTTTTTTAATATATACAAATGTAAAAGGGAACTGACAGCAAATTGGTGGTGGCGAGAGGAAATGGGATGTTTTGTAACCCTAGCTGCAGTAAAAAAAAAAAAAAAGAAAGAAAAAAAAAAAAGAAAATACATCAAAAATATTTCAAAAACACAAAAAGGAAAAAAAAAACTTGAACTATTTTGGAAATATTGTGAATAATTTTTTGATATAAAAACTAATTTTTATGTAGCATGAAAACCACCAAAATAAAATTATCAAGAACAAAAGCTGTGCAGAGGGTGTTTTTGTTTAGTTTTTGAGGGGAAAAAAGAGAGAGAGAAGCAGTGGTGTATGAGAGAGGGATGCTAACTGCTGTGGCTTTTATGGCAAGATTAACAATATGCGATGTTTTTCTTCAGTCTTGGCTACAGGAGTTTTGTGATCATGTTAAAAGGAAAAAAAGAAGAAAAATCACAAGTCACATTTTATATGAAAAGAGTTTTTTATCTCTGATTGCTGTGGAGAGAGTCCTGAAAATAGGAAATGAATGAATCTCAAAGGCTTAAAAAAAAAAAAAAAACAACAAACAAACAGAAGGCAAATCGAAATAACTGTGAATTGCTTTTGAGTGTTAACAATGTTCATGAATATTCTTCTGCTTGATTTGTCCTTTTTTGAGAAGCTGAGGTTGTGGTATTGAGGCAGGTGTGAAGTAGGTGAGGCATTAAGGAAGGGTAAATGAAGTCTGGGATTTTGTTCTCTGACACACAGGAGTTGAGCTAGGAACTCTTCACATTTCCTGAGTAAGGGAACAAGGTACTGTTCTTTTACATGATATATTGGCACTGTCATTCATTCCTTAAAAAATAAGATAATACCAGTGTCATAAAGGAAGCAGTCTGCGTCTCCCAATTCCAAACAAAACTGTTTGTTCTCTCAGCACTCCAGCCTTTTTTAGAAATGATGGAGACTGTCTGCTGCCTTAAAGGAAGTGATGTGCTAGTGCTCTTTGTCTCCTGAGAAGCTCTGTAATGTACTGGAGCATTAGATGGGTAGCAGCCATCCCACACTGTCAAGGAATTATCAAAGGACAGGAGATCCTGGTTTCTGGACTCTCCTATGGAAGCTGGTGGGCTTCTCTTTCCATCTTTTGATCTTCCCTCCCTCATGCTCTCATCCTTCACTCAATCATTAAAGCACTTTCTCATCAGCTACCAGGGGGCCTTGTCTGTTACCCGTGTCCCTTCTGTCTTCTGTGGGATGAGGGAGAGGAGGCAGATAGCACACCATCTAGCTTAAACTATGGGTTCTACACTGATTAAAATGAATGGAAGATTATAAAGACTGAAAATCAGACAAAACTATTTCTCTGACAGTACTGAGAAAGAGAACCATGGGTCAAAGCCCTGTCTTCTGCCCAAGCCAAGATGCTTGAGTGGAGTGGGCAGGGAGGACTTGGAGTTAGGGGTGGTGGTGCATACCAGCTCTGCTGGTGAATTCTTAAATTCTTGAGCTGCAGAGATCATCTGCTCCCCTTGAAAGAAGATCCATGGAAACATTTCCTCTTGGTGGAGGGAATGCTGTTTGCATAATAAAAAGACATTCATATCTTGAAGCAGCTTCCTATCTAGGTCTGAGTTAGCCTTTCCCTGCCTATTGCTAGACCCTATCCAGGCACTTTCTGCTTTTGCTCTTTTACTGCTACAGGAAGAAACTAACTTTCCAACGCTTTGTGAAACTTTTGCCATTATATATAAAACTATAAATCTAGGTAGTTCTTCGAGTGAGTATCTAGCTATTTACCTACCCTTTGTCCTCTCTCACAGTCCCATCCATCTAGCATCAAATCTTGCCAGCAAGTTGTCTTGCTGTGAGGAACAGAATATTCCTTTGTGGCCTCCTGGTCATGCATGTGAAGGGTCTGTTGCTTCCTTGTGGAAGGAAGCTAACACTGTTCCTTGTCCTATAAACCAGGAGAATTGAGAAGTCATTACACACAGCTTAAGGGGTATTGTTTAGCTCAATTTCCTCCACTGACTGGAATATTCCAGGTGCCCTTCTTTCAATGAAAATAGTATTTTACATCTTTACCCAGTGTGGACTTGCTATGTGCGTGTGTTAATCAGCTGGTGTTGTTCCCTCAAATACAGCAAGAGGAATCACAGGGAGCCTGTTAGCTTTAGCCTGGACAATCACCCTCTGACTGCTGCTCCACCAGCAGCCTCCTATTTGTATGCATACTATTTCCTTAGCAGAGTCAGATATCAAGGCAGTAGCAGTAGGGAAATGTATGAAGAGGATGATGCGAGAGTAACTATGTATGCTATACTAGTGTGCAGTATGCTCATCACCAAGAGAATGTGGCATGGGGTGTGAGTGAATCCCACACTGTCTTGTCTCCTCCATCTGAGAAGTGGTCCATCTCACTCTCTTCTCTGGGCATCAGGATGCCCCATGGAGGATGTAAGGTGGGGGACAAAGCAAGGGACTGAGCACATGAGGAGCCTCAGCTTCGGTATGGTAAGTGCATCCTGAACACGGGAGCATGGAAATATGTATCTAGGTGGAATAAATTTTGAAAGCAATGCCCTGGAAGTGAAGGAATAGAGCTAAAGAAAAAAAATCTTGTCTCTGAAAACTCAGATTTCCAAGCCTTGGAGTCTGGAATCAGGACCTTGGCCATGTGTTACGCTTGCTAGAAGTTTAGCCAAGGGTCGTTCTCACCCTCCAGCCTCTGTGTTTACTCACTTCCCTTTCCCTGGAGTGGGTTGGCAGGCTAATCTCTTCCCTTAGACCCAAAGGGCTGGCTGTGCTCATGTGATCTGTGATGGAGACAATACTTGCATCCTGGTCTCACTCTGGGAGCAGCTTGCATTTTGCCCACCCTGTCTCTGCACCTCACTGCTCACATCTCCCAGGTCTTTCAAGGTAGACCTTCATTTAACAAGGCAAGAGGAAAGAAAGATATCCTTCTGGTATACATATGTACGTCAAGGGCAGGAGTCTGGAATTTTTTTAACGCTCCAGCACCAAATGCTCTCCTTGAAACACCTCTTTGTCTTTCTTAATGTGAGTGCTGCACAATTTGTTTGCCCTCACAGATTATTTGCATAGTCTGTTGGGAAGCAAAGATTCTTCCAGTGGAGAAGAACTTTACTATGTGTCTTTTCAGTGTCTGAACAAGGGGCCTAGAAATGTAATTAAAGAAAAAGATGTAAGTCCCACACCCGTGGGATATTTGGTGGTGTATTTCACTTACTGGAACAAATAAGTTCAGGGCTTGTCTTTGGCCTTCCACATGTAGAACTTTTCCAAGTGGTAAATGCACTTCCATAGACTCTGGTGGTGCTTTTTTTTGTGTGCTGATACTCCTTCTTTTAGCTGTGGCAGATGAATTTTGCTGTGTTAAGACACAAGTGGAAGCATACCATGTGGGACCAAAGTGAACTAGTTGTAATGAACCGGCTACTCCTGCTAGCTTTGCAGCTTCGTATTTCTTAGGCACTAACTGTTCAGATATTCTCCTTCCTTCACATCAGGGCTCTCTGTGTGCTGCAGTGGCAGCCTGGTTTGCTGTCCCTGCTGACCTTCCCCTTATTTATATGCAGAGAGTAAGGGCTTCATGGCCGCTTTCCTATCTGAGGCATTAGATTAAAACTGGAGAAGCATGACGTTTTGGACCTGTCTCTGTGGTTCTGTGATTAGCTATCCTCACCAAGGTGAGAGACTGAGGCCTGCCAGCTGCAAGATTAAGCCCTGGGTAAGTGATCGTCCTTTGGCTGCGAGTTGTTCTTATGCTGTGAGCAGAAGGGACATGCACTAGAATGCTAACATGCTTGCTACTCATTCAAGATTCATATGTAAATTTAAGCCTAAGTGGAAGAGAGGAAGCAAGTTAACTTCTTGCCTATATCCATTGCCCCCCAAAAAAAAATTTCCTGAAAAAGAGGAAAGGTAAGCTTCTTCTGTTCTTTAGACTATTATCTCTCTGTGTAGATTGGCAGATATTTGGCCAGTGCTTACACAGAGGCACTAACTGTACTTCCATGGTGTTTCACTGAGGGAATAGTCTGTTTTCTGTCACAAAGGGCAGGACCACTTTCTCTGCCATGTTCATTTTGAAGGTTGAACTGCAAGTCCAGAAGCCCCAACACTTTGTGCCTGGGTGGCGTGCATGACATCTTTAATACACCTCCTGGATAGCCTGGGGTCAGCAGCACTGAGTATGGAGAAGAAATCAATTAATGCTTGTGCAATTTTCAGCAAGTAGGGAAGTATTTTTCTAAGCACTCAAGGTATCTATTGAAACAAACTCCATCTCACTGAAATCCAATAGTACTTAGCTGCTCCAATCCTGGTTGAGATTTCTGCTATAAGATTGAAGACTGTTTATTGTTTTTGAAAATCAGTTAATGAAGGAGATGGAGTATTTAACAGTTAGGTAGAGTAATAAGCTCTCTTACTCCCACAGAACTGTAATAATAATCTCAACTAGCATCTAATCTTGGAGGAGGTCTGGAAAGCCCTGATTGGAGCTCAGGCTGTCAAGCTGCCCCCAGAGGGTGTGGGAGTGGCAGTGGGAAGTGGTCTGGGGTTTCTTCAGAAAGGTACATTTGAGGACTCGCATTGCGTACAAGCAATGACTAGTGGCTTTGGAGCTAATTTTGTGTTGCTCAGAATGACTCCATCTCTAACAGTAGTGTTGCTGAAGAGTTGGATAGTGTCACCATCAGTCATTAATCTGGCAAGTATCCGGTGAAGCGAGATGCTTTACCAGCAAGGTGGAACCCTTCATAAAATTGAGCAAAACCATTTAGGTTTTGTTTTCAGATAAGATTTGTCCCTCCAATTCTTTGCTCTGCCATAGTCCTTACTTCAAAGAGTTTGCAGTTTTAATGCTAAATTAAAATACATTGATATTAACATGTAGAAGTAAATTGACAGATGCCATAGCTTATGTATATTATGCAAATGTTCTGAAATATTGCATGTATTTGCATCTAATTTTCTTGTGATTAAATGAAAAGTGTATAAATTATAGGGGAAATAATTGAGGCACCCAGTGATCCAGTGAGCTAGGTGATTTGATGTGGTCTGTTGTATGAGCTGTGGTAAAGCCAAGGGGTAGGGGGAAAAGATGTCCAGCATTTTCACGTATTATAGTCATGGTTGCTGCCTGAGAAAACAATGCACAAATCTCTTTGGGATGTGGTTAGAAGCAGTGCAAGAAACCTGTGCAGGCAGAAATAAATTTAGATGCTGGCACCTCAACCTGAAGGGACACTCAAGGGCTCAGCCTGTTGGGTTGGTTTTGTTCACTTGTTTTTGTTGTTATTTGGTTGGTTTGTGTTTTTGTTTTGTTTTGTCTTGTTTTGAGATATGAGCTGCCCTCATGTGGGAACAAGGATTTCCTACCCAGGTAGTGATTTTCCTACCCAGAACAGTGAGGAGATGTGTGTGATCCATACAGGAGCAGCAGGCCACAACAGGTTGAGCACCAGATCCCAGACTTGCCTGTTACCACTTCAGTACCTGTCAGGATGCCATCTTCTTCTTACCCCTCTGGAGATCATGAAAGAATGGCAGTGCTATTTGCAAAGTCATGCCCTGAGCAGTCAGTTTCTGCTACAGGTGAGTTTTTAGCAGAACCTTATCTTGTGTTTGGTTTTCTAGCTTCTCTTTACTTCTTCCATTGAGCAGAGCTTTAGGATGCTCTACCTCGTCCCAGTCTCCCAGTCTTGCCCAGAGAGATTTTACTGTCTGCAGTAGGTTATTTTTTCTTTTCTTTTTTTTTTCCTTTTTTTTTTTTCCCATTTTCTCTTAAATAGTCCTGCTCTTACAGGTAGAATCTTTAAAAGCATGTATGGTCCAGATTCAGGGAGGTGCTGGGCAGTACAGACTAAGATCTGCAGTGCATGGGCTCAGCCTCTTCTGCTACCTTACAGTGACTTCTCTGAGCTGATCATGGAGGTTCTACTAGGAGTCAAAACACAACTCATTTCCCATCCTTGGAAGCTTACATACCAAGATCTTAGTGTACTCTTCATAGGTAGTTCTGAGCATTCCTCTTCTCCTTCTGTCAGTCTGCTACAAACTTTCAGCTTTTATAGGGAGGTTGTCAAAATGTTGTATGGAAAATAATTTCCTTATTCAGTTCCACCAGTGTGCAGTAACACCTCAGGCTGTCATACTGGAGAGGCTTCATCAAGAACCAATTTGTACCATGCACAGTATTCTTCCAACTTGGCCTCTGTCAATGGAGATCATCCAAGACAGCCTCATCTGTTTCAAAACTGACTCAACTTTCCAACCAACTTCTTCTCTGGCTTTGCTTCCAAAGTCCAGGATGCTTTGAAGTGCAGACAAATATGCGACTGGACAGAGTCTGACCTAATGTCCTTCCCTCTTCAAAAGGCTAGGTTGATAGAAACAGTTTTCCTAAGGCTATAGTTCAGCATAGTACGAGTTCCAGCCTCATAATGACACCAACATTTTAGGTCTGTCTTGCCAGTGCTCCTTTAAATTATGCATACTCCTGCTTACAGACTCACTGCCACTCTTCAAATATTCAAGGGTTCCTTACATTTAATTTTGGGTGGTTTATTCTCCCTAGGGAGGAGGTAGTGTTTTAAAAAGAAACTGCTGACAGGAAAAGTACTACTTACATGACTTGCAGCAAGCAGCAATTTCAGTTCTTAAGAACATGCCTGGCTTGGACATGTAAATTTTACTCATTTGCACTTAAAGGGCACATGTGACACACAACATCGCTTTCTCATCCAGTAACATTATCTAAGCTTAATGGTTAACGTCAAGTTTTTATTATCGTTTCCAACTGCATTGGGAAATTAATTTGTTTACTTGTATTATGCAAAACTGATTTAAGATTGTGGTTTGCATTTACACACATTTACATACTGTTTCCTGATTAATACATCCTAATACACTCAAATCATGTGTAAACTGCAGGCTCACATCTGCAACATAAACTTCTGTGCAATGTGATATTTGACTTGTCTGGCAAAAGTTTTCCATCAGGTTGCAGTTGGAATCATGACATGGTGGGGAGGGAGGGAAGGACAGGGATCAGAGGTGGCTTTCCTGTGGAGAAACCTTTCCTTAGCATCTGTTACTTGCTGATACCTTACAGGCATGAAACAGAAGAGGAGGATGCCAAGGATAGCTGGCAACAGGATGAATTTCATGTAATGCTGTGGCCCTGGGGCCATGCTGCTGTGAGCAAGCAGCTTAGGTGTCTTGAGGCTTGGGATGACGTGGGTGAGCAGTGACAGTAGGGAGTGGGAGGGAAAGGGCCGAGGTACACTGTTGCCTATCATGGCCTTGTTATCTTGGTCTTGGCCCTCCTGGAAAGACTGTTCCCCAGAATACCTCTGGTTGGAAGCACAAGACCAGCTTGCTGGCAAGGAGGGCCAGGGAAGGACCAGAGAAAAGTACAGCAATGACCACCACGCACCTGGTGTGGGAAGATGGGGATCAAGAAAGGCAGCACCCTTGCACTGAATATGACAGCGAGGGGACACTGTGGATGCTTCCCCAGTGTAGCGTCTTCCTAAGGGAAAGCGTGGTCAAACTCAGGCTTGCCTCATCTCTCCGAGGCCCTAATCCTATTATCCTCCACCAGTCACCACCTCATCTTTCTCTTCCCTACACCCTCACCCCCCTCCGGTTCTTCTTTCTGTAAATAACTCTTTCTGATTTTGGACAAGCAGGGATCAACAGATTCTGGAGGGGGGCGGAGAAGACACTTGTTTTGTTTTGGTTTCCTTTCTCTCTTGAATTTTGGTGTTTGAACTTGAAAACAAAAATTATATATAAATATTCAAATATATATATTTAAGGAAATGTACTTCCTGGAAAACTACGAAAGGAGTTGATTTTCCCCTCCTTTGATTTCTCTTGTTTCTCATTGGGGTTTGTTTTCTAGGGAAAAGGGTTTTTGTGAACTGTTGAGATTTCCAGTTCAGCATTGTTTAAAGGACGTGGAGGGAAAAAAAAAAAAAAAAAGAAGAAAAAAAAAGAAGAAAAATCATCAAGAAAACATGAAAACCTTTGTGATGTACAAAACCTGTAAATAGTCAAAGATACTTTCTCTTTTCTAACAACAAATTATTTCTGTCACTTTATATTCAAAAATAAAGAAACCTACCACAGAATATCAGGGTTAAAAAAATCCAAACCCATATTCAGAACATTTTATTGTTTGTCTTTGTTCATTTTACACCTATCCTTCAGAATGCCTGGGAGTCTTGTATTGTGATGCTAAAAAGTCTGAAATGGGGATGAATTGAAATTAACATGCAATATCCCCTGAGACACCTTTCCCCTGGCTTTCTCTAGTAGCTGTGGATTGAGCCTGGTGTCTTGGGGTCACCTGGTGAGAGTGGAAGAAGGAATGACATCCAGCATCTTCACAGTCAAGAAGAACAAACACGCGCTGAGGAAGAGGCATGCATGGGAGAGTCCATAGATTGTATCTCACTTTATGTCTCCAGCAAACTGGATGGGGGATGCATGCTGAAGGTTAGCATGAAGTTGTTGATAAAACTGCTACAAAAAATCCATTGGATTTTGGAGCTGTCTTGAGCACCTCCTGTCAGGCCAGCAAGTGACAAGGCATTAGTACATTTTCTTCATAAAACAAAGCCTAGGCTGGAGTTACTGAGTGGCAAAGATGGTAGGAAAGTCTCCAGTGATGTCAGTTTATCTTGATACCAGCCACACGAATCACAGCCCATAGTACCACATGGAATGTGGGGGAAAAAGTAAGAGTAGACCTTTGCAGAGGTTGCCCTGGTCCAACCATCAGTAAAGACCAAAGAGGATTTATAAAGAAGTGTTAAGTAGCCAGCTTTGGAAACACAGAGCAGTGGGTCACCTTTAATAGTGAGATGGTAGTCAGCCTTTAGATATTTTTAGGGGAACTAAAAATAAATAAAATAGACCAGCTGAGCCAGTCAGAGAATGTTAGACAACCTGTGGGGTGCAATTAAAAGGGTAGAACACAGCAGAAACACTCAGACATGGCAAACAAAGCTCAGAATAGGAAAGCAGAGTTCATCTTGTGGAGGTTTGAAACAGCTGATAGAAATTAAGCATTAATAAATGCAAGTAGCTGATAAGGAGAAGAATGTATTAACCAGGGAAGGAAATCTATGGCTAGAGGATGCAAAGGTAAAGAGGTTTATATTTATATAAGAACGCCATATGGTAAAAAAATAAAAATAAGAAAAAAAAAAAAAAGGGGGGGGGGGGGAGGGAGGGACTGGATTGTCTTAATCTACCTACCTACCTACCTACCTACCTACCCATTTATCTATTTTCAATCTCAACCCGTATGTGTTAGCTACTAAGACAGAGGCACTCGTTCTTGTATTTCTGAGTTCAGAACTTCCGTATTTAGACAGGGAATCAAATTTATTTTCTTCTGGTGGTGGCATAGACAGTGCAAAAATGAAAAGTGATTGTTTGGGGCCAGTTCATACAGAGCCTGATATTTTTGTTAAGAAAACCAAAATGTCATCTTTCAGGCTGGGAACAGAACAGCATTAATGCAGGACACTGGCAGCAGAACTGGGTAACCTCCAATGCATCGCTGTAATATAGTATAGCTCATTAAAGCTTTAGGTCATAAACTGGTTCCTCAGCCAAAGGATGAGGGGTATTTCACTGTATTTCACATGTAGTCCTGAGCTAAGTCCTAGCTGGAGGTGTAGGGAACTGTAAACAGCTTGAAATTCCAAGCACACACATTCTTCTGTCTTTCCAAAAGAGACCAACTTTCAATTTTCCATCTTTTCAATACTCTTTATAGAGTGTTGGTGGGGTTTTGTGTGTGCGTGCGTGTTGGTTTCTTTTTGATTTGTTTTATTACTGAAATTAATAATTGGCAAGTTCTGTTTTGAAACAAGAAATGCCTGCCACTCTGCAGTTTCAGATCTGAAACTTTTCACGTTTTGGCCAAGCCATTTTGAAACTGCTAATAGAGTAAAAGCAATCCAACAAGAAACCAAATGGAGTGCATAAGAAAAAAGCAAAGATAATCATCAGAAGGAATTGAAAAAAATACTCAAACAGTAGAAAAATACTTCCTCACTAGGTTTTATTTGTACAGAATATCACTGAAATAAAATCCAGGCAGAATTTCTCAAACAGCTCAACTGGCAGCTGAAGCAAATAATTTTTAAGAAGTCTAGTGATGTTATCAGAGAATGAGATAGCGATGAAGAAATTCAGTTTCTCTCTGAATCTCCTAGATGTAACAGACTGAAACTGGAAAGAGATTGATTAGTTTTCCTCCTTTTTTTTTGACTTTCACCTCAGCCAGAAGCTGGTAGCTCAGGAATAGCTACAGACAGAAAAAAAGGAAAAATGGAAATATATGGGGGGAAATAATCTCCTTATCACTAGCCTTCTGATACTCAGTTATCTTAAGTTTAGGTTTGTTCTGATGTTATCAGCCCATACTGTCACCTTGGTTCTTTGAAGAACCAAGCTTTACAGAAAAGCTTTTAAACATAGCACAGTATGACAATGATAGAAAACAGCTGTTCACTGCTACAGCCAGACCCTGTCACCCATGCCACAGAGGCAGGAGTATATCTCCCTGGCACTGGGTCTCTGTTTGGGGATGTCTTTAAGCTTTTTTTTCAATGCTCAGAGCAGAGCAGGAGGCATTTCTAGAACACAAACCTAAAGGCAATGTCCAGTTTCTACTGCCCGTAGGTGAGCCTTTGTCTTGATAATTGCCAAAATGGTTGGGATGTGTGTGTATGTGTATGTACATATGAATGCATGTGAGAATGTATGCATGTAGGGGGTCTCACCTAAGCTTTAGGGCTGCAATCTTGGTTACATGCTTTGGTTTTCATTGAACTTAACTGGCATCCAGTCAACGAACTCTAGAGAATGTGTTTTATTATCTTGTAAAGATGCCTCTTTTAGCCCAGGCAAATCTACCGGTAAATTCACTGCTTGAGCAGGTCTTACCTGGGATTCTGCCCTCATGGACACCTCCACCAGAAGACAGCTAAAGGTACGTCAACTGAAGCCCTCTTCTGGTATCTAAGTTAGGGTGGAAGTGTTGGTAGGGGAGGTATGTCTCCCTCACTGGTAAGTTGCACTGAGTGTCAGGCCCTAAGCATGGAGGGGCTGGGATTTCTTTCTGGGACAAATTCTTGGGAACCATTACTCTTCTGGGTGCAGTACCTCTTGGGGATGTCCCTCAGAAAACATTGGCAAATAGATGTAACCCACAGGAGTGGGGCAGGTCTGCTGACTCCTTGCCTTGTTTCAGCTAAGCATCGTGAACACCGTCCACTCAGATCTTTTCAGCCTTCACCCTGTGGTATGCAGAAATTTGGCAATTCAAGTAAAGGTCTTGTGCCAGGTAGTGTATTACCCTGAGCAAGGTACGGGCGAGGAGGACCCCTTTCCATCTCAAGAGGACAAGCAAGAGTTTAGCAAGCAATTAAAATGTATTAGTGTCCTCCCCAGCCTCTACTATCCTGGGCTGCCCTCTTCCTTGACTGGCCTGCGGGATGTGAACCCTTCAGCATTCATTATTCTCAAATTAGGAAGGCTTATTAGAGGACCCTACAGCAAAAGTCATTGCTGCCGTACTTTGCATAGGATAAAGCTTTAATGGGAGTGGTAAATTAGGATTCTGCAGGAAGATCAGTTGGTGTAAGATGTACTTGATGCTCTGAGCCAGGACAGAGAAAGCAGAATGAGGTCTGACAGACAGCTGTGATGTTGTGTTTCCTCTCCCTTTTTCCCCCTTTTTATGCCACATGAGATATAATAAAGTACCATGCAAGTGGAGGGAATGCAGGCCCCCGTGCATTGTTTAGCAGTGTCAACTGCACAGGAATGTTTTCCACATCTATATACTCCTGAGCTATCTTCTCAGCTTGTGTAACACTAACACAAATGTATGCAAGAGCATGAAGGGTAGTGGTGCCTGAAGATGGTTTGGCAGAGACTGGATCTTGACTGATTTACTGGTCAGCAGAGCCCTGGAAAAAGTGCAATCAGATACATGATGTCCCATAACAGTGGGACCAGAGTGACCCAGAAGGGTCTGTGCTGGCTTGTTCCTGTTCTCAGAGAAAAGGTGCGCTCAGCATTGTGTTCTCTGTCTCAGTTAGATATAAACATGTTCAAACATGTGTAGTACACATGTACACTGTGTAGTTTCAGGAAGAACAGTGTCCTGGCCCAGTTCCAGCTTGTTTAATTAACTTCTTATCTAAAAGTTCTACCTGTAATTCCAAATAGATATAACTGGATTTCTTAATCTCTTTCTAGCCATGACTTCAAACCACCACCTTTTTTTCTTCTGACTCCTTAAATCTCTTGTGGCTTTCTTATATACATGTGTGCGTACATATTTATATTCCTCTCTTTATCTTTTGTGTCATTCCAGCAACAAAAGCTGTAATGCATTTTTTTAAATAGTTTCATTATGCAATGCACTATATTGGGCTATATATGCAATAATACCCTTCTAAGAAAACATAAGAAAGAATGCTCATCCAGACATTGAAAACACCCTGAACTCTCCAGACTTCACATAGACTGCTTATTGCAGCATGGTGCTCCTTGAACCAACTATCAGAATGCTGCTCTTTATTCAGTAATCAGCCACATACGCAGTGCTGCATATGCATTTGGATATGTCTGAGCTTAGGTGATGCAATCACAGAATGATTAATCTGTGAAACGATACCTATTCTTTGCAGGCATATTCTTCAGTTAACAATGTGGAAGAAAATACATGTCCTCAAAGTACCCAAATCTGCTGCATAGACCTTGTTTTAGGGCCTGGCAGAAGGGCTCCTGTGCAGATATTCTCAGTTAAACCCTGCCCCAGGAATCTACCTGCTGTAGTCTGTTTGGTAGTTGTGGACAAAATGGCACCAGCATGGAAAAGGTGCCCAGCTCAGTGCTGCAATGTTCTGCATGGTTTATCCAGACAGTGTTGAAACCATTCACATTTGCGCACCTCTTTAATGATCCAAGGGATGGAACACCTCCCTGCGAGGACAGGCTGAGAGAGCTTGGTCTGTTCAGCCTGGAGAAGAAAGGACTCCAGGGAGACCTGAGAATGGCCTTTCAGTATCTAAAAGGGGGGTATAAGAAAGAAGGGAACAGACTTTTCAGCAGGGTCTGATGCCATAGGAAAAAGGGAAATGGTTTCAAACTAAAAGAGGGGAGTTTTAGGCTAGATATAAGGAAAAATATTTTTACAATAAGCATTGTGAGACACTGGCACAGGCTGTCCAGGGAGGTGGTGGATGCCCTATCCCTGAAGGCACCCAAGCTCAGGCTGGAGGAGTTCTGAGCACCTGATCTAGCTGTAGCTGTTCCTGTTCATTGCAGGGGGGTTGGACTAGGTGACCTTTAAGGTTCTCTTCCAACTCAGTTCTCAAATTCTATGCTTAGAGAGCAATACTTCAAACATTTCTCAGTGAAGGGAAGCATTGTTTGACTGTGTGGTGACACGTGCCTGGAAAGCAGTGATTGATTGAGCTGGGAGGCTGTTCTCCCAGAGCAATTAGACACGTCCTTCTGTACAACTTCTATCCACCTCTGATACCAGGCTGCGATATCCTGAGTACATGAGTGCTGCTGACTGACGGAGGTCAGTGTGTCTCAGCAGTGAGTGAAATGGTCTCTACATGTATGTCTGTCACATGGGATTTGAATCTGAGCCTGCAGAGATGCCAGTGACCCTTTTGCAAGCACAGCTATTGCTTAGGCTTTCCATGAGAAAAATGGCACAGCAGCTCCCAGCACTGGGCAGGAGTGGGTTTGAGGGCTGTTCAGTACAACCATAGTGTGCAGAATTAGCATCCATACCCATCTTCCTTAGCTTGTGGACAGCCACGTTAGATGGGGCCCTGGGCAGCCTGATTTGGCACCTGATTTAGTGGTTGGCAGCCAGTGGGAATTAGATGATCTTTGAGGTCCCTCCCAACACAAGCCAATCTATGAAATCACAGCCCTACAGTGATGTTATTGGTGGTACTGGGGAAAAAAAATAACCAAACCACCACAGGTTTAAGCATCTCTTTTGAGCCCTGTAACTTAATCAGTGTGGATGAGGTAGCTGTTCACCTCCCCAGTGCTTCTGCTGCTCTGCTCTCACCCACACAGATGGGAGGTACTACTGTTTTTGACCAGGTGGGTCTCCCCACTCCCTTGGCTCAGTAATACAGTAATCTGAATGTGTGCTGCTGTAGGTGACTGGGTGTCTGAGCCAATTCCTCAGTCAGCAGCACCTGTGTAACTAACGTGGCATTTTGACGGCTATCCAGTCCTTAGCAGCTAAGCTGTTTCAACACCCTGTCATCATGTGTTGCCAGGTGGTTGTAAAACAAGCAGAGGTGTGCCGATACAAACAGAAGGATAAACATGAGGAGGGAAAACAGGAGTGGTGTAATTAATGAGGAGCGCAGAAATCACAGAGGTCCAATGAAGGACAATTCAAATGATCCAAAGCAAGAGGGGCTGGAGAGCTGTCAGGGGGAACAATAATCTGATGCATAGGGAAACTGGGGGATGCTGGAGACTGAATTGAGGCAATAAACAGGTAGATGATGAATGATTAAGAACAGGCCAGCAGACACTCTAAGTTAGCCTGGTACAAGGGAGGAAGTCTTAGAGGCAATATGTTTTCCCTTTTTATGGATTAAAAGGGCTTACATTTCTCACCCTGCAATTAATCAGACCCTGGGATTTGCTCTTGTTACATGCATCAAATATATATAATGCAATAGCTTTTGTGGAAATTCAGGCAGGGTATTTATTCACAGCAAGGCTCCTGGGCAATGCCCTTAGAGAGACTTACAGCTCTTCTCCCCATCACTCCAGCTGGCTGGAGTTCTCATTGCTCAAAAAACCCCTCAGAGAGGAACAAATTAATCAATTCCCACCTGTCTAGAGCAAAACCACTGTCACAGACCAGCACATGGACTAGTAAATTTAAAGATTAGACATTTATATAGGAGTGCTGTGACCCAACAGGTAGTTTGAACTTGGTTGAAATGTAGCTGAACATGATTAAAAACATAAATTAATCTTTGGCAGGAACACAAAGGCATTAGAGGATTACACAATTATGGATAGTGTAAGGCTCAAGTAAGAGAGAGAAACTGCTTTATCCGCTATTGATGCATTTAAGGTTATAGCAAAGGCCATAGCAAGGGCAAGTTGCAGGGCCTATCCATCATCTGTTCTTGTGCAGAATCAAGCAGATTTTCAGTCTGTAGTAAGGTTGTCTCCAAAGGTGTATAGTACAAACACAATGTAAGTAAACCTCCTGGGGGAGAAAAAGCAATGTGTTTTTGCCACCTCTATCGCATTTGTAAGTGCTCAAGCAGGGACTCAGTCCCCAGTGAGGTTTCTTTTTCCATTGGAAGAAAAGCAGAACTCTAAAGGGTAGGCTAAATACTTTCAGGAACAAACAGCCATGCAAAACCACACGGGCACTCTTGAAAATTAATCCCAAATCAAAAGCAAACTCATGGAGAGTGTTAGTGACTAGAGACAGCTCTGCATGGGAATTGTCTGCTCTTGAGAGTAGCACAGGATCTATCCTGCTGGCAGGATGTCAGCTCAGCTGGTGAGCACCAGGGCTGGCTTTCCTCTTTGAACTGAGTTAGATCTTTGGTACTGGAAGTCTTGTGCTGTTCTTACACCTGGTGTTCATCTGCTTTGCTTTGTTAAGTGCTGAGACATTTAACACAAATCAAATATTGCACGGGGAGTTGTCACCTGGCAGTACAGAACTCTGCGCTGTTTTTCTTGTGACAGGCACAGAGGAAAGGTGAGCCATTTCCATGGTCTTCTGTGTCCTTCCAGCTGCAAGGATGCAACAGCAGGTTTGCATGTCTGCTCAAGGAGGGCTGCAAACAGCCCAGAACAAACAGACTCAGCCTAGTGGCTGGCTTTATCTGCCATACATGAGAGTAATTTACTCAGTGCCTCAGGTAAGGAATCTGTGTTTGTGCAGAAGGCAGAACTGATAGGGAGAGAGATCATATCTCTACATAATCCTGTAGAGAGGGTGCAGAGAGGCCTTGAAACATACAAGGCTTCAACATTATTGCTTTAAACCCCTAGAAATACCTGTTATGTCTGAAAATATGTCCATTTTCACCAGAGAAGAAAGGCACTGTACTGTGGGGATACAAGTAACTTCTTGGTACCACATACTCTGATCCCTTTTTGTTAATGTGATATTTTATTAAGGTGTGCTCCTCTGAGAGGCATCACAGGCATGTGACCTGGTTATGGGTGGGTAGAAGTGTTTTATTAGTCCACCCTTCTACTTTCTGTTAAAACTATTAATTGCTACCTTTGGACTCTTGATCGAGCTGTGATTTCTCTAGCAGCAGACTGTGTTTTAACCCAGGCTCATGCTCAGCCTTCTTTTTCAAATATGGGTGTCATTTGTCTTTGTACAAGTGCATCATGGTCACTTTTGCCACATGGTCTACTGTAATGGGTATGACACATCTAATTCTTTCTCATTTCTCCAGCAAGTAACAGTTTGAATTTTGTTTTATTTTATTTCTCTTTTTACAGAGGTCTGTTGTTGGGATTTTTTGATGATTTTTTTTTTTTTTGACACATGGCTTTTTGGTTACTAATTAACTTCATTATTAATTATCTTGGATCTGAAGCAACAGATTGCTTCATAGTAACAGAAGTCATTTTTTTCCCACTTCATTCATTCTGAACAGTACCCAGAGCAAGGACAACCAGTAATCTCTAGGACCTTCTTGGATTTTTTTCTCAATCCGTCTTTAGACTTTTTCTAGAAGCCATAGTTTGTCAGCCTGTCCAACAACTTCTCTGTGATCTCATACCATGGACTGTTAATCTTGAGAAAGTGGTGTTTGACAGCATATTTTTCACCCTCAAATATTTTCTGCTTGCCAGTTAGGTTCACACAATTACAGAATGGTTTGAGGTTGGCAGGGACTTCTGGAGGTCATCTTGTCCAACCCCTGTTCAAGCAGGTATACTCAAAGCAGGGTGCCCACAGCCATGTCCAGATGGCTATGAATATCTCCAAGGAGGAAACTTCTCAGCTTCTCTGGGCAGCTTGTACCAGTGCTCCAACATCCTTGCAGCACAAAGGAGCTGCCTGGTGGCATTCACAGGAAAATAAACTGTGCTCCACTTTCTACATGTCACCTCCTGCTCTGCTACTGGGAAGGACATTCAGGTATTTATACACACTAACGATATCCCCTCTGGGCCTTTTCTTCTCCAGGCTGAACAGTCTCAGATTTCCCAAACCTCTCCTCATATACGGAACAAGTTGCAGCAACTCAATTGCAGCAAAGGAGAAAGACTTCAAGCATCACTCTATCCATTATTTTAAGTCCTGAATTTTTAACATATTTTTTTCCCATTGGTAAAAACTTTCCTGTATTTTTATCAACTGCCTTCCACAGAGGTTCTATTTAACTAATCTTATTCAGTCATTTCTTTATGCTCTACTAAATACTCTTTTTTTGGCATGCAGTGAAGGAAAATTCATGAACTTCTGTTGATAGGAAAAAATGTAGATTTGAGAAAACAAGCATTGATCCATCTGCCGAGTGCCAAAGGGAGCTCCGTTCCTCTAGGTAACATCTCAGGTCAAGTACTAATGTCTTCACTAGTACATCATCCTGTAAACTAGGTCCAGGTGAGGTTTTTTACTCCAAGCTCTACTGGTGTAATTGGTCCTGGTAATGCAAAGATGTCAGGTTTAGTTTTGCCATATAAGACCTCTTGGTGGCTGTTTCAGAAAATGATTTTTATCAAAATGAGTCCTCGCTGTGTGTAGCTGTGCTTGGCTCAATCTCTGTCATATTTCCATTGCTTTTTTGATTGTTTCCTTCTGTCAATCACACACCAGAATGTGGCGAAGGCTGGCTTCAAAACAGTTATTTAAATCATCAGTAGGGCTTTGTCCTTCAGAGACATTTCGTTAATTTATTTTACATTTATTTCTGCTGGGAACAATATTTCCTCTCTAATGCTTTCCTGGGGCGCGCGGCACAGAGCCCTTGAGTCTGAATGTCTTTCATTGTGCTGAGATTGTCTCTAGTTTACTTCAAGTCAGTCACTGCTGTTTGTCTGCCCTAATATTTGGCCTTTACACCACAGCTTTTTTTAATTAGACATATATTTGTTCCTGCAGTGTTTGCTTTTGCTTCATTCTGGGCAGTAACTTACTCAAGCAGTTTGCAGCTCGAGCATTAAAAACATTTATTTCTTACAAGTGCTGCTGTGATCACTGCTACAAATACATCTCAGCTGAGAGAGGTAACATGAGAAAACAAGTCTGGCAATCACCCGATCCTGCCCACTGAGGCATGGCTCTCACTGCCGCCCAAGCAGTCATGGCCATTCCAAGGTCAAGTGATCAAGTCCACCTCTTGAAATAACTGCTGTTTTGGAGCATTAGTTATACTACAAACAATCCACTTCTAAAATACTTCAGTTCATATTTATATAATGTTGGTTTATTTCCCTGCTCTGCTCTTTAATCGGATGATCAATGTTATAGGCTGCCAGCTAGCTCCGGGTAGAAACAGGGCATCTTTCCCAAACAGTGTTCTTGTTCAGATGAGAAATGGGATGGTTTTCCTGTCATGTCCAACAGTACAGGGTTCAAATGCTTGACTTCAGAAACGCTTTCATGATCTGGAAAGCTGCACTGGGCTGTAGCACATGGTGACCTCTGCACAGTGGCACAGACTGGTGATCCCTAACTTTCCAGTGGTTCATACCATCTCTCCCCTCTCTTCCAGTAAGAGTGAGAACCTGTTCTCCACATGGCAAGGCAATGACAAGAGCTCCTCTGTGTCACTGTGGATGTCACTGTGACATGAAATGGGAATACAGATGTGTAAATCTCATTTGCAAGACTGGGAATTTGTATCTTCAGCAGCCGTACGTGTCCCTTGCTGGACACCAATTGCTTCCTCTCATGAGTTGCTCCTGGCCCAGTGTCTCATGTCAGCGAAATTCCTGCTGAGTACCCAAAGCACGGTCCAGTCACTAGAAATAAAACTGAAATTTCTGAAGTCAGAGGAGCATTATGAACTTCTGTGTCCAGTTTTCCATAGGGAAAATGAATGTGACAGAGGCAGACCTACCTTTCCCAAATGCTGTCTTGGTACAGGGAATCATTCACCACTCTTTTCCTAGATCAGCAGGTGATGGTAAAGCTCTGATGTGTGACTTCTGGAGCCCTGTGAATGACTGCTTGTGTTAACAACCAGCCCGACCCTTGCACATGCAGTCTTTGCACCTTCTTCCTTCCTTTATCTCACACATATCTGGAGTTCCCCAGGTGAATACAGGATTTTTTCTTTTTTGTCTCTCTGCTTCATGCCCCTGCCTACAATGCTGCAGGCTCTGACCTAGTGAATTTGCTGCCTTTGCACCCAGCTAACACATCTCTCATTGCTGTTGAATCACCTTTCATACAACAGTCCACCTGCTCAGAAAGTGAACCATCTAAAAGCCCAACTCTTTATTGGGCTACATTATATGATCTTTCCAACTTCTGAGCTCTCTGGAATGTGTACCTATGTCCTTCTTAAACTGTGCATCTCTCTGTTCTCTGAAGCTCCTCAGGGCAGCTTGTCACCTCTGTGGCTGGCTTGTCACAAAGTCTGCCACCTCTGCGGAGGGCTGCAGGACTCAAAGGAGAAGGCAAGACCTAATCACCTACCTGCTCAGAAAGCTGCTAGAGCTGCAATGTGATGCAGTTCTCCCCTGCTGGCAGATTTTGAAGCTGCAAAATGTCAAGGACAGCTTTGCTACCTACAACTTTGTATGCTGCAGCAATTTGGACAAGTCTGGAACATTGCTGCTGTGCTGTGTTACAGCTCTTCTCGCTATCCAGAACAATGAGCAGTGTTAGAAACTCAGAGCACAGGGCAGGTGATCCCTAAGTGAGATCAAGGAGGTGAAGACAGCTCCAGCCTCTGAAGGAGCCGGTCCCTAAGAGACCTGCCTCATGTCAGTGTACATGATGGCACATGAGAGCACTGATTCAGGGCTGGTAGAGGTGCTGCAGGGCAGCGGAGGCTGTTAACCAAGTTGGACAGACTGTAGGAACATAAAGTGTGCTTAGAAAACCAACTCTGCACGGAGCTGAGGAGGTCAGTGCTGCTTGCAGGAGTCCTGTCCTGATGAATACTGCAAAATAAGAGATAAAAAATTCATTTGAAAGGAAGTAAAAATGTTATAAAAGGGTAAGGCATTGAAACAGGTTGCCCAGGGAAGTGTTGGAGTCACTGTCCCTGGAGAGCCATGTGGATATGGCACTGAGGGATGTGGTTAGTGGGCATGATGGGGATGGGCTGACAGTTGCCTGGGTGATCTTAGAGATCTTTTCCAACCTTAATGATTCTGTGATTCTAAGAAATTTATGATTACAGGGCAATAAGGAGAATGCTGGTGGAATGGGAAATGAACACCCCAGGCAGGATGAGCTATCTGGGGAGGGGCTGAACAGCAACATGAATACAATAGATGGATGGGAATCTAGAGCTGTTACCCAAATACCATGCTGCTGGAGGCTCCCTTAACATCCTCTCTGTGATGCCTCCAGTCTATAGATGCAGAAGTACCAGCACTTTCTGTCTCTATCAGCGACATGCTCTGAAGAAAAGCCTGGTTGCATGTGGGCAGCCTCTTAACCCCTGAATTCCATACTCTTATAGCCAAGCCCTGGCAACTTTGCTGCCCTCTCTTACCAACAAATCTTGAGGGGTGCTCTTCACTTTACTAGTAGTGTGGATCTGCTACAGACCCACCCTACCACAGGAGACATGAGGCAAATCATTCAGGGGCTAAGCCGTGGAGCCATGCTAGGCACGTCTGTACTACAGGCCCTAGCTCCTGCCTACTGTAACATGTAGGCATATTTGCATGCTTCCTTTCCTGAGCTCCAACTCAATGTTTCCTGCTTTCTCTAGAGGATAGGGCAGGTGATAGGCCAAAAGCAACAAGCTACAGAATACAGTCTTATGGCAAATCTGCTTCAAACAGCCAGACCAGATTCTTCATTTAAATAAATATATTCCAAAGGGGTTCTGTGTTTTGTTCTGGTTTCTCTATTATTCTTCTGTGCTGTTTAGTTGCAAAGGCTGATTCCTCCTTAGAAATAACACTTGTGGAGCCCAGCTTGAGGGACACCATGCTGGAGGCAGTCTGTTGCTAGGAAGGGACGCAGTACTGTCTTATCCCATCTGGTGTTTCAATGGCCCATAGATGTAAGGGATAGGCTGAAACAGCACACCACTGTAGGATCTAAAAAGTAAGCCTCAAGTGATGTTGTGAGTGGATTTCATTTGGTATGTTCACTATTGTGCCAGTAAAATCATGTTGCAGCATATGGAAATCACGAGAAAGGCCTTGGCATGAACATGTGCAGTCTGCTGTAGATCATGTTAGTGATTGATTGTTGAAGCCATTAGCAATGCCATTGGCCATTGTGTAAGAGCCATCCTGAGCAGATCACACAGACTGCTGAGCAAAGCAGAAAGGAAAACTTGGAAGTCAGGGAAGAGATTCGAAGGCTAGGAAGAAAGGGACAGCGGGAGATAGAAAGCTCTTGTGTATACCTGTGTCTGGACATGTCTGAGAGGTTAGCTGCTCACCACAGTACGATGAGCAGGATGACCAATAGCACTCAGTATCCATACATAGTCTTCAATGCATGCTGTCTCTGTGACCTGCAGAACCCAGCCTTCCCTGGTGCAGGGGCTCGCATGGTGCCTCCCCGCCAGCGTGCCTTCTCCTTGAGGGGTCTTGCTGGTTGGGTCAGTCAGCAGCTCATCTACTTAGAGTTGCTCTGGAAGAGGGATTTGGATCCCACTCAGAGCCACTAAACATAAATATAGAACATTCTCTTCCCTACTCAGTTTACTAGCATCAGTGTTCTTTCCAGTTAAAGTCCTTGTAAGATGTTGGCAACAGAATAAGTAGCTTGGCTATAGAGAAGCAGCCCGGGCCCTGTTGTGTCACCTCAAAGCTCCCACTAATCCTTCATTTACCTTTATGAGTTAAAACCCAGAGATCTGAAAATGAAGGTACACAGCTGTGCCAGAAGACAGAAAAGATCTCTCTTTTCGGAGAAAGAGGAGTGTCCAGGTCATGAGTCTAAAACCCATGGGGATGGTTTCCACTCCTGAAATATTGTGTGTTACAGTATCTCCTAGGTTGGGCAGGATCTCAGGGATTAGTAAGGAGTTTTTCTGACAGTGTGTGCCTCTTTTAGAAAACGCTGATTCATGATGCTCTTGTTGTTTGGCAAAGTATGCTGACTTGGATTCACAGCTCACAATCCACAGATGGGGCTTGGTCATACTAAATATTTGGTGAGACAGGAAAATAGCAGGAAGACAGGTGTTATCTCCTGCCTCTCACATGGGCTCCCTGTTCTTGCTCAGGAGTCCAGGAGCTGGATCCAGGCTGGGAAATTTCTTTTTTTTTTTTTGCTGCCAGAATGTAGTTATCCCTTAGGCATTCTCAAAATGAAACATTTTGAATGTTTCATGTGGTGGAACCACATGGGCTTCAAGCAGTGGAGCCAGAGGGCTTTCAGAGCCCATTGTTGCCTTCAGAGGATGTTGCTACCACTTAGTGGAGTCCCTATAACTAACTAGCTGTGTGCTGGCTGCTTGCTTCACATGGTACAGGGCAAGCAGGGATCATCTGTATCTCTTATAGTGGTCTCCATCTGCACATTTTGCGTTCAGGGCTGCACAAGGGAAGGTATTTAAAATGGGTGATGTCTTACAGACAAGGGAAACATCAAGGGGTAAAGGCCAGCCTGACTGAAAGCATGGAAATTCCAGTAATTAAGGAGTAAGTCTCTGACCACAATGAGGCAGCTCTGTTTGGGTGTGGAAACGAAGGACCTTGTCAGGCACTCAGGTGGGAGGGGAGCAGGGAGACCATGGGAGATACAGGAAATCAGCAAGGGGGCTACTGCTTGGAAACACCTGGAGGTTGTTTGGCTGCAAAGCCTGTGTGAATCAGTTGGTCCCAGTGAGTTGATGGGTGCAAGGCATCCAGTAATGGACAGGATGCAGAATAGCTGCAAACTACTGCAAAGACAGCCATTCTCATTCAGATCCAGAGGTGTTCTGCCCATGGTGTTTGTCACAGGCCTAACCCAGCCATGCCCAGCTCTGACATGGAGGAGCAGTGCCATGGCTGTGAGCTGCAGTGGGCAGCAGCAGCTCTGTGGTGACTTGCGAAACATCTCAGCTCTTCCCAGCAGTTCTGGGGCACAATCTATAATTGAAGAGCTCAGGCAGCTTTCCAGGCTAGTGGTTCTCCACCAATTAGGGCTAAAAGGCTTCACTTATTAACAACTGGCTTGTTTAAATGGCAGCACCCATCAAGTGTGTCAGCTATGCACTGGTGTTAGCACCAGGACAAGCCCTGACTGGGCCATTGCATGGTGCCTTGCAGGTGCCTCTTTCTGTGGCCCCTGTGGTGCTCTGCTCCCCTTTGTTGATCATCTGAGGGGCACAGAGTCCAGCCCACCTCTTCTCACCCCCATTGATGTCTCTACACACAAAAACCCACAGTGCTTCCTCTTCCCACTAATATGCTCATACTCCTGTGCATCAATTAGGCTGCTTTTCGGAGGAAAATTGGATTTTACACTTAGTGCCAGTACTAGAGGGACAGTGTGTTGGATCTTGATAGAGGAGATGATATGTTGAGTTTTGCTTTCTTTTTCCCAGTGCTCCTGAGACACACTCATGCAGTGCTTGTAGTGCTCCCGCTGAACACACTTTCCCACTCTTGGACTTGGCAGAAGCTTTGCAATTATCTTATTTTTCTTTCTCTGCCAAAAAAAAAAAAGAGTAAAGTTTTTAGAGTAAAACTTTTACCAGAACAACATGCTGAGAATTTAAATGGGACAATAATTTAAAATTCAAAAACTTAGTTTGTTGGGATGAAAACAAGCCTTGTGTTTGCCTAGTGCCAGGCACAATGATATATATTGCCATAGGGTTAACTAGTGGGGAGTTACTATGTATGCTGAGAAAAAGGCCTGCACAACACTTTCCAAAAGCTTGTCAGTTTTCATTTTAGAGACAGATGAGTTGGTAGTCATGACTGAACTTGCAGGATGAGCCAGTGGCAGAGCGGGGTTGAAAGCCAGAAGCTGGGCTCAACAAGGGGCTGCTGCATGCCCACAGCAGGGCAGGAGAAGGCCATCTCACAATTGTGAAGGCAACAGCTGCAGGAAAAGATGCATGACAGACAGAAATAGGGGTGTTAAGGCAGGCAACATCCAGAGACCTCATGGTAATGCAGAGGGAAAAGATAACATGCAGCATTGCCTTTAGGCAGGTCTACACCAAAGTATTTGGAAATGTAACAGCAAAAATGCCACTTTCCTAGTGCTCCTAAGACAGGGACTGCTGTTGGGGTATTTTGTTGTGAGGGAAAATATCAGCAAGGCAGGAAAAAGCCAGTGGCAGAGAATGGTAATCCCCAGTGCTCACTTATCTTCTGCAAAAACGCTGGTGGCCATTTTTGCACAGAAGATGGGGACAAATGGCAGCACATCAGGTCTTGTCCTCTGTTAGGTTTAGGGCAGAATCACTTTTCCCTGAACACTTCCTAGTGAGGGTAGCTTTGTTCTACACTGGTGACATTCTCACTGAGCAGAGTTTTGCACACACTGTTTGTTGCCTAATCGAGAGACAAGCCATGACAAGAGGCTGAAACTGAAAGAAGGCCAGTGCTGGAGCTCAGGAGCCTTGGAGCTGGGGGTCCCTTTGCTACAGTATAGCTCTGCAGCCTTGTTCCTGTTTTATGGGCCCCTATGACTCCCAGGCAACCCTCTTCTGAAGAACTTGAAACTTCTGAAGTTTTTCTCTCCTTGAGCTGCAGATAGGGAGAGAGAGAGAGAGAGACAGAAAGGTCAAATTATCCTCTCTGGCTCTACTGATAACATTTCATTCATCTGTGGACAAGATGAATGTACTTAGTATCCTTCAGGCAATCTGCTGCCAAGTCTTCTGCCAAACTAGATTCGCTAATTCCTCTGCTCCAAGCACCAGTTCCTGGGACTTTATGAAGCAATGAATCTGGGGCTTAGTGTCAGTCGTGACACCTTCTGCAGTCCCTCTGTGGGGCAGAGCTGGTTTGTGAGGCCAGTTTTAACTGCTTGTACTCAGTCCAGGTGCTGCAGGTGTGAGGTGCCTCCAAGGGCATCTTGTACTCACAGAAGGGAAGAGCTGAAAGGTAATGGAACAGAGAAACCATGTACTGTGGGCAGGGTAGATGGTGAACAGCCTCATTTGGTCTGTGTTAATTTGCAGAGTGCTTGCTTTTGTAATTTATTACAGGTAGAAGTTAGCCTGTAACTAGTACCTTACAGCTAGTGGTAACACCAGAGACTGCTGAAAGCCATTGAAGTAAGCTTCCCAGCCTTGCATAGGATTTTACTAAGCTTGCTAAGCTTGGACTCTGGTGACTTCAGGAAATCTCAGGGGGCTTTTGGAAAGTAAGCTTCTAGATCTGCTGTTTGCAAAACAAAAACTGAAATCTCTCTAAGCACCATCTTAAACGAATGGCCCCAGTCTGCCTCTGGACGTCTCTTGCGATTAGAATGCTAACAACTCCTGCATACAGAACTATCACTTTTTTTTCTGAATGTTTTATGGGGAAATAGGGCCCCTATAGTCTACCCCTAACTGAAAGGGGACCTGAGATGCAATAACTCAGGCTGTCATTTGGCTGAGCTTGGCCAGCACACTGTTTGCAGAGAATCCCTTTGGGCTCACCTTTATGCAAAAAAATGTGGTTTGTATGTCTGCTCCTGAAAAACAGTTCCACAACACTCCCCCCACATTCTGTGCTACTAGTAAAATTGTCCTTCTTCAGGGTGCTCTCTGGGCACTATCTGAATTCTCACTCTTGTGGACACTGCCCAGACTACTGTATCTGCACAAAGGATGGAGAACAAATTTATGCGAGAGGAAAATTATTATTTTCCAGCTTTGTAAGCTTGTTTTTATGTGGTCAGCACATCTGCTCACATACATAAAAAAATAACAGTTTTCTGCAACTGGAACTAATTGCATTCTTGTTGGCAGTCTCCGAGGAGATGCCAGAGATGGAGCCAGCCAGCTTCTTCCCTCATACAGCAATACTGAAGCACTGGGGGGGAGGAAGCTCTATACCTGTTTGTCTTCAGTAAAGGATGTCATTCTCCAACACTGAGGCACAAATATCTCCAGCTGGAAACCAAAAGGGATCATTCATATGTAGAATGGAGAGTGGGCTCCTGAGCTGTCACTGTTCACTTGTATTTTGTGCCTTTTAAGCTGAGCTGTCTCTCTGAGTTTCCCTGAAAAGGAGGTACTTTTCTTAAGATCATCTTCTCAGTTTTTCTATGAAGTACCTCTTGCATGCCGTACAGTGGCATAGCTCTCCTTGTCTGCATCTATCTGCCAATCAGAAAGAGAAAAGCCAAGTGATCACTTTAATAGGCCTTTCTTCAGGTGGTGGTGGGTATTCCTTAGCAGTAGGTCCTGCTTCAGCCTTCACAGGCTAAATTCAGTAGACCTCAAGGAACAAATAAATGGGAAAGACGAAGCTGGGCAGATAGGAAAAGTAGCTTCTGCTTGACACCAAGGCTAAGTGATCAGATAAACAAGCTCAGTTTTCTCATGGAGGAAATGGCAACTGCCTGTTTTTTCCTCTCTTTCATCGGTGGTGTTTTTTCCCTTCTTCCTCTTCAAAGGTTTTGGTGGATTTCTCTCTCCAAGGAGAGAAGCTTACTATAGTATCAGGCTCCTCTTATAGCCATAGCCATGAGAGAGGAAGAGCATGTTTCAACTCTTCCTTATGTACCTATCTCAAATAGATAAGAAGAATCACAATATAAAGGAAACTGTTTCTCCCATAACTGCAAATGAGTCTAGCTGCATTTTCTATATCATGTTTTCATCAGTATTTAGACTTCAAAAATTACAGGACATTAATGAAACTTCTGCCATTTCTATTGTCCTCATTTCTCATCATCAACATTATCTTTGCCTGCTAAGGAAAAATCATTGCAAGCAGTGTCCTAGGTCTAATGTTTGTACATGTACTTAGCAAGTCACAGCTTGAACTGAGCACCTGGTGGGAAGGCAGGGCCAACCCAGGGGAGCTCAGGTGCATGCAATACACCTGAGTGACTGTAAGGGGTGGAACCAGAATCCACCCCTTCCCAGACCTCAACTAAGGGTTGGCAGGGAAGGCAAAGATGTTTTCTTGGAGATTTCTGCTTATCTGCTGGCTTCTGGAGGTATGCAGCTTTCTTCCTTTGTTTTTCTGTCCATGGCTGTTACGTTTGAGTAAGTCCTTGCTTGCTGTAGCCAAAGATGTTGCTGCTCTGCTGTTATTGCTGTGCTTTCCATTGTTATGTTCCTCCTAGCCCCAGTGAGGAGATTTTTCTGAAGACTAGCCCAATCTATGGGGTGCAGGTTGTTAGTATTTATGCCTACTTCTATTGGGAGCTCCTGGCAATCCAAGGTGTATTTTCCTTTGCGGTTTCGTGACAGCACCTGAAATCTGGCACCTTAAGGTCTCTGTGATACAACTTTCCTTTAAAACGAGGCCAAATAACGTCTACTATGGCTGAAGGCACTGTGAGGTGTTCAATGGGCTGTATCAATGTATACAGCAATATTAAGGGGATAAGTAACAGGGAAAGCAGTAATGTGTAGATGCTTTCCTAGTTCTGTTATTGCCTTTTTGTTTTGCTTTTTTTATGAAGTCAGTGTGGGGTCAAGCTTGAAGGAGTAGCCAGATACTCCTACAAGAAACCTGCAGTGATGTTGTCTCTTATAAATTCTCTGGAAGTATCCTAAGCAACTCTGTGTCTCTCTTCTGAAGGACTTGGCAGTCTCCAGTTCTCAATAATGCTGGATAAACCTCTCATACATCACATTATGCCTCTCAATAAACTAAGCATCAAAGGCTTTCTTTGTCTTCTCATAATACCTTTATTCTTCCTTCCTTCCTAGAAATGTTGGTAATGTTTCAGTCACTACCAGGGGCCAAGAGTATACTTGGAAAATGCCCACCTCCCTAGATGAGGCCATGAGACCTGCTGTTCCCTGAAGTGCCTATGCCTTTTCAATCAGCTAATCCAGCTTTCTGGGATTCTGCCATTAAATGACCAGAGGGCTAAGCTTATTAGAAGAGAGGATACGGTCACAGTTACTAAAAGAACAAGTTATTATGCTTAAGCAGGAGGTTCTTTAAGATTATTCTCAACTATGTTCTCCTCTTGTGAGCTTACTGTAGGCAAGGATGGTCAGAGGTGGCCAGTCTACCTAACCCTTCACATCTTTTACATGGTTAGATAGTGATTAGACAAGGGGGAACAATTTTAAACTAAAATAGGGGAGATTTGGGTTAGATGTTGGGGAAGTTTTTCACTGAGAGGCTGGTGAGTTACTGGCACAGACTGCACAGAAAAGTTGTAGATGCCCATCCTTGGAGGAGTTCAAGGTCAGGTTGGATAGGGCTCTGGGCAGCCTGAGCTGCTGCCTGATTTACTGGTTGTTAATCCTGCCTGCGGCAGGGGGTTGGAACTGGATGATCTGTGAGATCCTTTCCAATTCAAGCTATTCTATGACCTCAGATCAACATCTGTTGCTGAGAGCCAGGAAGCCCAAGCTACCCACCTGGAAGTGGTGATGAGGAAGGAGTCACTGTGAATAACACTTTTTTTCTTTACGTTCTTTGCTAGTGCTGTTGGCTGCATTGGTACAAAAGACTCATAAGTGGATGTGCAAGATGGATGCAGAGGAGCCTTCTCATTTGTGTTAACCCACTTCTGCCCTGTAGCAAGAGCTAAGTGTGTGAGTCTCCTCATGGAAGAGTGTTATCTCTCTCCCATGTCAGTTTCTCTCATTCCTCACTAGGGTTCATTCATGTCTTCCTTAATTTACCTTGAGCTATTTCTTTCTTTGGCTACAATGACTTTTAGCAATGGATGCTTGATACACTTTTCTCCATCTGAGTTCTACATCAGCATAATCTTTCCATTCATTCCTTTGCTATGTATGTTGTGGCCTGTGTTGTTTTCAGGTTTTAGTTTGTTTTTTTTGTTTGTTTGTTTGTTTTTAACTCCTGTGGAATGTCTTGTTTTCTTTTCACTCTTCATGTACAGCGGAGTTGTTCTATCCCTGCTTGCTTCCTGCTCCCTTCACAGTCTCAGGCCTTTGCAGTCAGGTTGCTGATGCTGCCTGTTGGGCACAGAAAAGCATGAACTTCTAAGGCAAAACATCTGTTGCCAGGATGATCTGTCAGGAGTAGGTATAGTTGTGTCCTATTGCTTACCTCTGATCTGCTTTCCCACTAAGCGCTGAGAGCACCACAAACATTGGTTGCTGTCTGCATTCCATCAAGAAGCACATGCATGTGCAGCAAATAAAATACGGTTGTTTCACATTCTTCCTATCAAAACTAAGCATATTTCTCTGGCCTTTTTCCTTGCTGCTGCCTTAGTTGGTCTTAGTGGTGTCTCTCCTAAAGTAGAAGAGTGCAAACCTACCTCAAAGGAGGTTGTGGTGAGATGGAGGTCAGTCTCTTCTCCCAGGTAACAGCAATAAGGAAGAGAGAGAATGGCCTCAAGTTGTACCAGGGGAGGTTCAGGATGCATATTAGTAAAAAATTATTATCAAACAGTGGTGATACTTTGGAACAGGCTGCACAGGGACATGGTGGAGTCACCATCCCTGGAAGTGTTCAAGAAACATATGGATTTGGCACTGAGGGATGTGGTTAGTGGGCTTGGTGGGGATGGGCTGATGGTTGGATGATCTTAGAGGTCTTTTCCAACCTTAATGATTCTATGACTCTATGAAAGGGATTAATAGCTTGTATCCTCGGAGGAGCCCTCCTGAGCAATGCATGCTGTGTGGATGGTGCTGGATGTGCAGCAGGGAGATGATGGGCGTTCCCCTCTTCTGTTCAAAGAATATTTTCCCCAGCTACCAGACAGACTGGGACCAGAGCTCTGTTTAATTAATTTTCATTGAAAGAAATGTCTTCCTCCAGACAGCATATTCTGTATTTACCTGACCAAAAAAAATTGTAAAAATTCTGAATAACAGGCCTATTACAAATTAATCTGTTGGATATGGAAATGGGGAGAAGAGAAATCCTTGAAGAACAGGCAGAAAATTTAGGCCAAATGATTTCACTCTGGGACAGTTATGGGTTAGTGCAGATACTGAAAATTAGGCAAAGCCTGCTTCTGCTTGCTCTCATCCAGGAGGCACTGGAGAAACCCAGGTTCTTGGGTTAGTGACTGTGTCTACAGCTCCTCCCAAAGACCTCAACACCAAACTTGCAACCACCCTGACTACAGTCTTTTCTATGCCTGGGAAAGAGAACAAGATGGGATGGGGATTAGGCCATACCTATGGCTACTCACATAGTCTCTGTGTGTTCAGTGCCACCATGCTGGGTCTCTGAAATGAGAGGCTGAAGGCTTGTCCTACGTGCCTCATTTCCATCTCTGACCTTGATCCTACAGGCTGCAAAGTGGTTAAAGCTCATTCTACACCCCTCCCTCATTCTGGAGAGCCCAGCCCAACCATCGGTGTCTGTCTCTCCTTCTCCATTCACCCTGTGTAATGGATTTATCCTTTAGAGAATCCCAGCTTTTTTCGTCAAGTTTCAGAGAGGCTTTATCGAGGATTTGTGCTATCTTCAAATATACTCTTCATTTGCTCTGCAATTCTTAGCTTCTTAATGCAGCAGAGGAAAAGCCTGCTCTCTCTTTTCTGTCTTATCATGTTACTGGCCAAAGAGCAGCAGGGCAAGAGTTGGTTATTTCCTTCTCCTGATATATTCTTTTCCTCCTTCTTGTCATGAAGTGAATTTAAATAACAGTCATATGGAGAGAAGTAAAAACTGGCTTGCACGAGCCAAGGGTACACTTAACCCTGCTGTCATCATGTCCCAGTGTGCTACTGCGGTGCCAATGTCTGCAATACTGCTGAGAGTGCAGAGGCCAAACAAGGAGACAAACTGCCTTAGGTAATTTCCAGGTGCTGCAAGAAAGAGGGATGGGTTTCAGGGGTGCTTCTTCCCTAAGAGACCACAGTGAAACACGTCAATGAGTGGAAATCCTAAGCTCAGGATGGCCATGACCATTCCTATGTTCATGACCAGAGAGTCTCCTGTTTATCAAGAGGTCACCTTGAGTGGTCAGGCACAGGAACAGGCTGTTCAGGGAGGTGGAGGAGTCACCATCCTTGATTCAAGAAATGTGTAGATGTGGTATTTAGGGATATTGTTTAGTGGGCAATATTGATGCTGGGTGGTTTGTTGGAGTTAATGTTTTAGAGGCTTTTCCATCCTTAATGATTCTACGATTCCCAATGGATGGCTTTGCAATGGATCACTTTGTTCCCAAGGACTTTCTGTCAGTTCTAATAGAAATACATTTTACACTCAGATGTTCAAGCAGTGCTGGGGCTCACAAACAGCTGGAGTAGTTCAGGTGGAGGAAGAAAGAAGTGGAAAGAGAGGGATGATACTTGGGTGTTATTGAATTCCTCCTATTGTAAATAGATGAGAAAGCTGGATGAGATGCTTCATGTGATGTGCCTATAGCACCCTCTGGATCATAGAATGTTCTTTTTTTTCCTGTCAAAATAAAACCTTAAAAACTGCACGGGATCTATGTGGGATGAGAAGCTCCATCCCTTCTCAACTGGGGATTCATCCTGCTGTGCTGACCAGCCCTGCTGCTGTAAGATAGACGAGATCAGAGGTGAAATGGTTTGTCTGTAGACAGAATAATTTTTCCTTTTATGGAATTCTTGTGCTTCTCCCCCAACAACAGCCTTCAGATCCCTGCTTAGTAACAGAGGAGATTTTTCTCCTTCTCCAGAGCCCCCACAACAACGATCTCACCCACGTAGAAACCATCTTGTCTTCTGTAAAGAGCCACCCCTCATGGGTCTCTCACTGCACAGAAGTTCCTGCTGATGGAGGAATGGAAGGAGTGTGGGCAAGGAAAACGTCCTTCTAGTCTCCTTTATTGGTAACTGCTAAAGTCATGAGTACAACAAGGAAAGGTTTTTCCAAGCCCTCCAGTCACTAGAGTGCAATATTTTGTTGCTGCTCATAGACTGTGGCAGAATTTGATATTAGCAACAGTTAGAATTAAAGCTTGTTTGCAGAATCTGCCAATGGTACGTATACCACCAGCTATATCTATGTGCACTGAGCCAAGAAGGATTCAGTTTCCCATCTGGCAGCATCTTCACCCTATTTGTTCTTTCCAGCTACAGTAATGCTACCCATCAATCAGACAGCTTCTTCCCTTAGGCTGAGTGGAAGTTTTATCCTATAGGTTCAGGTTTTTGCAATTCAGCACCCTCCCCCCCCCTTCCGCCTCCACCCCCAAACAATACTCATTTAATAATAATAAAAAAAAATCCAACTGTCAAGGGATCTGCCCTGCCTACGTAGTCTTGGAAAAGCTGTTGTGACTTCAGCTGAATGAAATCATAGAGGAGCTGGGGGAAACCAGGACAAAGGAGCAGCTGTGATTCTTTAGAACTTCAGCCCTGCTGGGTTTCCCTGGCAGGGGCTGCCCTTGGAGCAGCAGATGGAGCTGGGCTGTGCAGTGTGAGTGTGAACACTTCAGACAGTAGATCTGGAGTCTGCTGTGCCCTGTAAGGCTCAGGTTAGGAGACCGTTCAGTTCTGATTTGCTGCACCAGTGGAAATACAGGTTGGCTGCAAGACCCTGCCAAGGATATTGGCTGCCAGTCTGCTTGCTGGGAGCACTGGTCCAGGAATTGGTTCTGAGCCTCAGGGGAGGGTGTGAGTCAGGACTGGAGACGTTGGGGTTTGAGGAGGCAATGTGGCTCTCTAATGTGATGCAGACAGGTTTAGTTTTAGCACCGAGTAGAAGAGGAGGCAGCAATGTGGGATTTTCTTTCATGTTTCTTTTACTTGAGCTCTGGCAAGATCAGAGCGTGTGGGGGAAGGGTTTGCTGTGCCTAGGTAGGGCTGTTCCCAGGAGTTCGCATGAAGAGTAGCTAGGCTGATCTGTTCTGCTGGTTGACTTGTCCTCCAGGCCAAACAGAAACCTCTGGGGATCCAAGTTAATATTTATTTGGCAGCAACATTTGCTTTTCCAGTTCCCTTCCCACACGTCACTCTCTTCACAAATGTCCTTTCCTGTCGGTGGAAACAGCTACCACTGGTGTGCAAAGGCAGTTTTGCAGCGCAGTATTTGTGCTGAAGGATCTGTATCAAATGATACCTCCAGGGCAGAGGTCAGTGCTTCCATACAACACTCTTACGGGACTTTGTATGATGTAACATTTTGCGAAGTGTCTGCTCAGATATCTTTGTACAGCACTGTGTAGGAGTTACCCTTGATTTTATCTGGGACAGTGTTTCTGTACCCCTCCAGGTAGAACTAGAGAGACCCTTTGCACACAGGTCACCAAATCAACACACACCACAGAAATAATGACTCTGTGTGGCAGTGTCCCAGGCTGGCCTTTAACTGCAGCTCCAGAAGGCAGGCTCTCAGTGTCAAGTGCACTAATGCTCTTCTGCTGCTTGCTGGAGCTTCTAGAAAGCTCTCAGAAGATTTCCTCACATGACATTGTACATGGCACCATATTGCATGCTTGTGCCATCCTTCCCAGCAAGCAGCTCCAGGAATCCCTTGTTTTTCTGCCTTGCAGGCTCAGATCCAAAGGCAGGATCTCAGTGTAGCTGCACCCTGAGGATGGCTTCCTCAAATTGCTTATTTCTCTTGAGCAACGCATAGCTTGAAATGATGAGAAATGGTATCTGCCTGTTACTCAGTTGCTCGTGTTTCAAATAGAATGTCAAGCAAACCTCTCTCATCTTTTTCCAGTTCTGCATGTTGGCATCTCTTGTTGTCCTCACTGAAATGCAGGGAAGCCCTGTCTGCAGAACTTGGTTGTCTTTGGGCACTCCAAATCTGAGCCAGTAAAACTAAGTACCAGAGGAAACAAATCTGGATTTCAGCATTGCCTGCCTCTACACACATACTCCTTGTATTTAAGGCTGTTCAAGGAGCAGTACCTGATTCCAGCCCATACCTGGATTGTGACGTCCCTGAGAGGGTGTTACAAATGTTTTGTGATGGGATGGCATGCAAGGCCATGCTTATAGTACCAGTGTTTTTCACTTTGGGGCTGTGGAATAACTGGGTTTCATGTTCCAGGTTTTCTATTTCTATCAAGTAGGATATATGTATATATATGGAAATCTCAGAGATGACAAAGGGTTTTTAATTGTATCGGCAAGTCAAGCTAAAACATCTTATTCCTTTCCCAATTCATATAATCAAAAGGAATAGGATATTAAACACAGTATAAAATCTAGATGAGAAAAAAAAAGAAGTGGATTATGGTGGAAAGAAAAGAACAATTAGGTGATGAAGCTCAGATATCCAAAGAAGGAGGTCAGGAAGATTCAGGAAAAAAAAAAGGGAAGCTGTGCTAGATTTTCTCTGATACTTTCTGAAGCCCCAGGCTTCTTGGAAAAGTTTATCAGCACTTGCATTAAAAATAAATCTTTTCTATTCTGTCACAACCCAGGATTACTCCTGTTTTCACTCTGAAAACAGGAACCTTGATGGAAGCAATTCATTGGGTTTCTCATAAGGCCTGGACTTGCCTCATCTAATGTTAGGACTTAACTGTAATCTTCAATTAAATATTTTTAGGGCCATCTGGTAGATGATTTGCCTTCTTTTCTCTATTGACTGCAAAGGGGAGGCAGTGTGACTAGGTTTCTAATTCTGAGAGATGTATTTGGTTTCAAATGTCATCTCTGTGGAAATGTGGTTACAAAATAAGAGAGAAGGTTGGTGGGGGTGGGGGACTGGAAAGGGATGGGGATAGTAAAACAGTAAAACCTTTTTCGGACATTGTGACTTGATGGGGGACCAAAAGAACCTTTCAGGTGGCTGCTCAGAGGTGTGCAGCAAGCAAGAAGATGAGATATGCCATAGGCCATCAGCTTTTCTGCAACACCTTTCATGGTGCTCAGAGAGTCCTAAGGTATGCCCCGACTCATTCAGAAACAATTCCGTAAGCTTTGTTCATGTCTGAAAGGGGGAGGGGTCTGGCTCCAGCTGAGCAAGATGGTTGCTCTCAAAGCTGTCCCTCTGGCATGCAGCATTTCCTGTGCTGCTGGTGAGCAAGTTGCATCAGGAAGCAACTCTTTCTTTTTCCTCTCCAGTCTCTCCTCTCTGTCTCTTTTTTCCCCTTCCTTCCTTTTTCCCTGTTGGCAACAAAATAATGTCTTGTCTCTGAGCAATGTTCACGGTGTATAATTTGCAGCCTATAAATAGATCACTGCTATTAACCAAAAAACAATATATATAAGGCATACACACATTTTATTCCTTTTCCAAGCATTAAGTAAACCACTGCAGGCAGAGAGGAGCTGCTTGCAGTGGGAGATGTGGTGCCCAGTGAAACAGCCAGGCCTCTTTCTCCAGCAATTCCTCACTCAACCCATTCTACCACCCCATCTCTTCAGTCACTTGCCTCCCTTCAGCTTTCCCTTGCCTGTACTGTCACTTGGGTGTCCCTGCCATATGGAGCCTTTGCTTCACTATTGTGCTTTCTGCTCCTTCCCTCAGTGCTCCCAGCTGGTTGCTCCAGCCCTGGCCAACCCCAATTGAAGCTCCTCCTAGACCAGAGAAGCAGGAAAGTGTGTCCCTTCCACCATAGTTTTTGTGCCACAGACTGCTTTGGCTCCATGGGAGTTTTCCACCCTGTGGTGGACCCAGGAACCTGATGGTTTGTGGTGAGGGTAACTGGAGAGGAATGGGTGATGCAACAGGCTGGCCTGGGGGCAGGGGAGGAATGTAAACCACATGTACAGTCTAATCTCTGCAAGGTGGCTTCTGGGATGGGAACGTCACTGGGAGGTGGGTGTTCCCTTTTGCAAGAACTGAAAGAGGGGTGGAGAAATCAGGGTGTAGGACCGAGGGTGCCTCATGTTTCATAATGCTTTGTGTGCTCAAGATCCCATAGTGATCAATTCCATAGCACCCTTCTTACCCGCTGGGGCTCATCATGTATTTAAGAATAATAGAATGGCTTGGGTTGGAAGATACCACAAAGGCCATTCCAACCCCCATGCTGTTGGCAGGGCTGCCATCCCTAGCTCAGGTTGCCCAACCTGGTCTTGAACACCTCTCCTGGGCCAAGTGCAACTATGGCCCCACAAACTTTAGCTTAACCCCAAGCTGAACCCCAGGTTTATGACCAGAGAAGTAGTGGGGGTCCCCATCACCTTGCTCCACCTTCCAGGACTGATGAGTCACCACTGTGCAGCCCAGTCCCAGGTGGTAACAGGGGGGAACAAACACAGGTGACCTATGCCAGGACAAGTGCTGGGCACAGCATGGGCGCCAGCTACAGGGAGGCAGCCCCATTAGTGCTGCGTGGGGCTCTGAAGTCCTTGAAGATTTGTGTTATTATTTGTTTTAAATAATTACCTAGAGGCTTGCAAGGTTTTTGCTGTAAGAATACAGAGGAGAGGTGATCTTTCTATTCTGTGTATATATTTAATTACACAGTTGTGTATCACTAGCTTGCATAAGAAATACTGCAGTCAGCAGAGCAGCAGAGGCAACTGTCCCTCTATATTCTGCACTGTGAAGCCACGCCTCGAGTGTTGTATTCGGTTTTGGGCCCCTCGCTACAAGAAAAACAAGAAAACATCAAGGCACTGAAGTGTGTCCAGAAAAGGGCAACCAGGCTTACCCTCCAGACCCTTCACAGCTCTATAGGGAGTGGCTACAGAAACAGAACATTCAGTCTGGAGAAGGGGTGGCTCAGAGGAGACCTTATCACTCTCTACCATGACCTGAAAGGAGGTTGAAGCAAAGGGGAGGTCAGCCTCTTTTTCCACGTGATGGTGATAGGACGAGAGGGATGGGCCACAAATTGCTGCAGGGGAGGTTCAGGAAGAAGTTCTCAGAAAGAGTAGTGCTGTGTGGGAACAGGCTGCACCAGGAGGTAGTGGGGTCACCATCACTGGGAGTGTTTAAGGACATGATTTAGTGGTGGTTGGTAGATGGTCAAGCTCAATGATCTCAGGGGTCTTTTCCAACCTTAATGGTTCTGTAATTCTGTAATGACTGTGAGTTGCCTAATCTAGCATCCTGGAGTCTAGCTCTGAGCAACCTTCCTGGGCTCTCAGGAGCAGCATAAGGGGGGTGAAAAAGAAAAAGGAAAATGGAAAAAAATATTTACCACTTGTGAAATAGCTGCCAGAAATAGCATCTTGAGTCATTGCTGGTGTGGACATTGGGGCTCTCTCTCCTCTCCATTCCCAACTCATCAATATGTGTTCCAGTGGGAGGAAAGAAGCTGCAGACCTGAGGCCAGGATCTTCATCCCTATCAGAGGCTATGGGAAGCAACCCTGCTGCTGGGTATAGACAAGGCAGGGGAGCGAAAGGCCCTTACCTCCTCCTGGAGCTTGGAGATGGGAGATCAGACATGAACATTTCTTACCCTGCAAGTCAAGTCTCAGCTCAAAAACATGTCAAGCACCCTGTGGAGGTTCAGTGAATCCTGTTCAAAGGAACAAAAATATTACGTTAAGAGCAAATTAAAAAATAATAATAATAAAAGGTCTGAAGTGCCAAGCAACTGCACTGGCAGATCAGCAGAGGTCGGTCTGGATTCCCACCTGGAGATCAACCTAGAAATAACTCCTTTCCAGATATCCTGGGATCATTCTGCCCTTTTAGCTTCATAAAGATTTATTGTCTTTTGGATTTAGACAATTGTCTTGGCTTTCAAATATCAACCCTGGCTCAGTATTGTGCTTACTGAGGAAAAGTTTCAGTGAATCTTCCAAAGGGTGAAAAATTCAGAAAGAAATAATGCCCTAGTTTAGAGAAGTGTGCCATCTGTGACAAGCTTAGTCATGCCTTTAAAAATGTAGTGATGTGTGTTCATGTGCTGGGTTGTATGTTTGTGCTCTGCTTTCACTTCTGCCTGTTGGATGTCAGAGAAATCTCCTCCGGCAGTATTATATGTCATGCACAGCTCTCACTCAGAGGGGCTCTATTTGGCTGAGAGCAGACACTAATGTTCAGTAGAGATACTACCACATCTTCTATTACTGTTAGTAGCTGGTCCACAATGAATAATCTTGTGGATGTTAATAGCTTGTTACGGGTGGGAGATAAAGCATCTCAGCTGTCATCACCTGCAGCTGCACAGCTATGACTTTCCACTAGCCAGAGGAAATTGATAGAATGAAAAAGCCATGAAAAACTCATTGTGTATTGCTTCAGCATCACCAGAAGCAACTGTGCTTCTGGTGTTAGCAGAGTGGGTAACTTGCAAAAAAGCCTTTGTTTTAACAGAAGGAAGGGACTGCTAGATTGAGTGAGCATGGACTTTTGCAGTATGATCCTTTGTGGTCACTCAGTTGAAGGCTCTGAGTGCCTTCAACTGGATTGAAAGCTGTGCCATTTGCTAAATCAGGCAGCTTCTGCAGCCTGTCAAAAAGACCCCTGGCTGGTGTTTACTGGTCTGACCATCTGTCTGTGTGTGAGCCCATGCAAGTATGCCATCACTATCCCATTGAGACAGCAAATAGGCAGATAAAATCCCTTCAGAAAATACAATCAGGTGGTCAGGACCAAGAGAATTCTACTGCCTGGAAGCACTAAAAGTAAATCAATGGAAGTCCTAATATTCTAAATGAACCATTTTACTTCCAAAGGCTGCAGGCCATGCATGGGGATCATTAACTTTCCTGGGTGACAAGTTGACAAATCTAGACAAAGCAGAATTGACAAAATCCAAACTCCAGTCTTGGTTCTGCATCCTAAGAGGTGACGTTCAGGTGAGAGCAAGGAGGAATAAGATCTTTATGCTTTGGGGCATGACCTGTGTGTGGAAAGTGAAGGCTTCCAACGACTCCCAATTGTAAGACACAACAGCTTATGAACATCCCTCCTGCACTTAATTTGTCCAAACAGTCTCAATTCTAGAGCTCAGGGGGACCAAAGATTGCCTTGTGCTGGATGTTGTGAGTAGCAGCTCCTGGTGATGCTTTTGCTTAAACCCAGGGGTGATGTGACTGTGCAGTGAGGACAGGACCAGCTTCTCTCTCAGCTCCAGTGGGGAAGTGTCTTTGGGTGAGTGTGGAGCTGGAGGGAGGGGGTTCCCAGCTCTCCTGGGCTGTCTGGGAGGGGTGTGATGGCACAGAGGAGCCTGGAGGCAAAGCAGTGATGCCCAAGTTCCCCTGGTTGTCCACTGAGGTGCTACCACCATCAGTTTAAAAATAGAGTTTAAGGGAAATGGGTGCTTTTGCAAGCCTGTGAACACAGCAGGAACCATACGAGGATGTTTAGGAAGAAAGGAGCAGAATGGGTGCTGGGAGAGACAGGAAAGAAGAAAGAACATGAAAATAAAGGAGTAAGTTGAGAAGGAGACAAAAGGAAGCAAGCTTGTTTGAACACTATGTTGTTTTGTTTTTTTTTTTTCCCCTTCTTAATGTTCCTGATAAATCCTCTCTTTTGAAGTGGCTTCTCCCCTAGCGCTGAGATGTCAGAGAGGTAAAAATTAGAGGGGAAAAAAATGAGTATGCATGGGCTCCTTGTTTTTCCCTTCTGCCTCACAGAATTCATGGCCAGAGCTGGGACATTTGTGTGCACCTCTCAGCATCCCCCACTCTCAAGGCAGCCCCCAGAGGGCTGTGGCACGTGGGGAAGAGGTGAGAGGGTTGCAGGCCTCCTCTTCCCTCTGGACCATGAAGAGCTGGCATCCCCTTTTGGTTTGTCTCTCCAGAGCACATATGAACCCACTCAGTTCTCTTTTGCATTACATTTTTTTTTTAATCTGGAGTTAGACTGATGAGAGTGCTTGACTGACAAGTTGGGAGACTGACACTTCTAATTTCTCACCTTGCCAGATACTGCTCTGGCTGAGGAGAGCACATTCCTCACCTGCACCTACCTTCTGGCTGCTCCTGGCAGCAGGGAGGGAGCTCAGTCTCTGTCCTAATGGGGCTAGCTTTCTGGGTTAGGCTTGTCAGAAAGCCCAGGAGTGTGTCCAGAGAAGGGCAACCAAGCTGTGAAGGGCCTGGAGCATAAATCTTACAGTGAACTGCTGAGGGAACTGGGATTGTTCAGTCTGGAGAAGAGGAGGGTCAGGAGACCTTATCATTCTCTACAATAATGAAAGAAGGTTGTGGGGAGGTGGGGGTCAGCTTTTTCTCTCTGGTAACAGTGATAAGATGAGAGGTAATGGCATCAAGTTGTGTCCGGGGAGGTTCAGGTAGGTAAGAGTGGTGTGTGCTGGAACAGTCTGCCTGGGGAGGTGGTGAAGTCACTGTCCCTGGAGGTGTTCCAGAACCATGTGGACGTGGCAGAGAGGGACATGGTTAGTGGGCATGGTGGGGATGGGCTGGTAATTTTTTAATTATTGTGATTCTATGAAAAATGGGAATTAGATCAAATTTCTGGGTGCCTACCAGCAGGAATAGCTGACCCATTTCTCATTGGGCTTTGTAGTAAAAACACGCTTTTTCACCACCTCTGTTGAGTGCAGGGGAAAGACACATGTGCCTCATAACCCTTGTCTGTTTAATGCTTTGACCCAGGGTCAAAACAGCTTGAGTTCAGCTAAAGAGAGATCTGTCTCTGTGCTGTACCCATTTCTTACTGCAAACAGTCACACGGGTAGTTTTCCAGCCAAGACAGAGAGCTCATAAATTACTGAGACATCAATAAATGACTCAATGATTTTAGAGTGACTAAAATGAAACATATCTTATTTATGTTAATGAAAATGACTGACATCCCCAGTGCCTGTCATCTTGAAGAATCACTGAGTGCTCTGCAGACTACGTACACAGCGATCATTCAGCCACAGCTAAAACACAGCTACCTCTGGGGTGGACTGTGACAGATGCTTAATAATGTCTGGAAACCCAGCAAAGGCATGTACAGAAGGAGGAAAAGATAACACTTTGCTTGGAAACCAGTGGGGAGAATGTGAAGTAGCCAGTGTGTGAAAACAAAGTGGAGTCTGATCAGATGCTGAGCTCCTTTTTGAGTAGTGCCTGTCACTGAAATCCAGGGACTTGGTGGTTGGGAAACTGGGGAGTTCTGTCCATCGTCACTGGGCTGGTGTGTCTGCTTGTGAAGAGGGGCATGCTTACTTTATGTATATAATGATGGCAGCTTTTCATTCAATTGAAGTTTTGTAAATACTGATTTGCTTGTGAAAAATGCTTGGTTTGTACAGGCAATTCTACCATTGCAAAAACCAGTGCAGAAATTCATGCTCCTCTGGTCTCTGTTTCTGCAAACCTGAATGATCAAGCACTTGGCTTTCTGTGCCATTCAAAGCCAGCATGTTGCATATCCTCCCTGCCTGCTAGTATTTAGAGCTTTGAAGCAAAGTGATAGAAAACTGAAGGCTCTACCATGTAACCTTAAAAGTGACGCTAATTGCTTTCTTTCAAGTCATCTCTGCAAGCACCACTTTGGTGAAGTTACAGATTATTGCAAGGTTAAACAAAGGATGATGCATGATTTGCATTGCAGGTTTTGGGATGGAAATATTTCAGTGTTGCAATCTTGTTATTCAAGACCACTCAGAGTTTTCCATATGAGGCCTGTTATGGCCCTAACTGTGAAGGAGAGAGAGATCAAGAAGGCAGTAATTACTGCAGCATTGTCCAGTTCAAGGCAGAGTGGCCATTTCACACCAACGGAGCATGGTTGGAGGATGCAGTATCAAAAGAGCTGAACAAGGACATCAGCCTGAGAACTTCAGTATCTAAAGGGGAGTTCTAAGAAAGAAGGTGACAGACACTTAAGCAGGATCTGTTGTGACAGGACAAGGGGAAATGGTTTCAGGCTAAAAGAGGGGAGAATTAGATTAGATATAAAGGAAGAGTTTTTTTTTTACAATGAGGGCAGTGAGTCACTGAAACAGGCTGCCTGGAGAGGTGGTGAATACTCCTTCCCCAGAGGTAGTTAAGGTCAGCCTGGAGAGCATCTGAGCACCTGATGGAGCTGTAGGTGTCCCTGTTCATTGTAGGGGAGTTGGACCAGATGGCCTTTAAAGGTACCTTCTGAGTCCAGCATTCTTTCCATCTGCAGACTCATCTTCTCCAGCTCTCCCTGCAGCAGAAGGAGCAATGCTAAATGAGACATCTTCCCAAAGAAAGAGATGCAACCGTTTCTCCTGAATGACGCCCACTGCAACACATGCTCTGGAGAGGTGTATGCTGCCACTTTAAAGCAAGCTCCTTCCTTCTTGTATGTTAATGCCTTTTGCTTAGCAAATGCTCTCTGGAGCATGCAATGTACTGAGAGTGCAGACGCGATTGAAAAAACAAAGGTTTCAGAGTGTGCAGCCTGCCTACGTTTCCCCAGCATTACCTCGTGCATGGCCCTGGCACACATGTCTCACATCTCGGAGTGGATTCGGGTTCTGGGTGAGCAGCTGCACTCCCCTCACACCCTGCCTGCGTAACAAGTCCAGAGGAGTCTGTGATGCAGAACAGGCAGGGCTGCAAGTTGGGAGGGAGTAAAGAGGGGGAGGAGAGGCTGCGCTGCCCTAGCTGCCATCCTCAGCTGCTTCCTGATTTGCAGCCCTGGCATTCACCTTCCCTACGTTTATCATCTTTATTTATTAGACCAGCCAAAATGATTGCAGAGGAGAGCGGGCAGAGCTAATGATTAAGATAGCCAAATGGAAGCAGAGCCAGGTGGGAATATGGGGGATTTTAGGAGGCAAGGGAAAAGAGGAGAGAAATGACAATCTATTTGGCTGTCTCTCTGGCTCATCATACCAGCTTCCTGCAGACACCCGAGGTGAGTGAACCTGCTGCCTCTTTACTGTCTCAGAGCAGAACAGTCTTAGCTCTGCAGATATTGCAGCAGGGGAAGAAAGGAAAAAAAAAAAAAAGCTATTGCTGTATTTTTGCCTGCAAGTTTCTGAAAGCCCTCCCTCACCTTCTTGGTGAGGCCGCATCCTTGCTGTATTGTGTTTCTACATCTATGGATTAGATGCCACTGGATTTTTCATGCAAGGGAATGCTTGCACCTGCAAAGCAAGCTCCTCAGACTGCTCAGGGTCACACGCATCCATCTGGTATGTCACATTCCAGCTTGAAGAGAGCTGCAAGTGAGGTGGCCCAGGAGCTTTAGACTGTAAAGATGAAATTGCCTAATGAGGGGTGTGAGTGAAATAGGAAAGAAAATGGCAGTTATAGGTCTATAAACTTCAGTAAATAAGGACTACAATGGAGCTTGTGCCAACAGCTCAGGGAATTAGACAAAATCCTGTCTCATCCCTCCCTTAGATGCTTTAATTTTGTCCCAAGCAACCTGCCCCACATATCATTCTGCATGGGCTGTAGTTTCTAGTTTTGTATTGACTCAAAAAAGAAGAGCAAAAAAGCATTCTCTTTGAGGCCAAAGAACAGTTATTGCTTTCAGTAACAATACTTTTGTGTTTGTTTACTACTAATTTAACCTACTGTCCAGGTGAGCAGAATTCGGATGCGAGCCCTGGTTCCAGCGAAGTCTACAATCATGAGGTATGGACAGAGCATGGTCTGCATGCTCTGCACTCAGAAATCCTCTTCACTCCTCTGTCATTCCAAGCCAGCAAAGTGCTTTTGGCTGTCTTTTGAAGGGACCTCTGGAGCAATCCTCTCCCACTAGATACTGGGTGCTGACCTGCTGCATGTTAGCTGCAGCATCTCCTTTAGAGCTGGTGTCTCCATTTCTGTGGGGAATGTAGGGGCCAAGTAAGTAGAATCATTGAATCATGAGTTTGAGTTGAAAAAGATCCTTAAAGACCATCTGAACCAACTCCCCTGCAATGAACAGGGACACTCACAGCTCCCTCAGGATGTTCGGAGCCCCTCCAGCCTGACCTTGGATGTCTCCAGGGATAGGACATCCACCACCTCTCTGGGCAGCCTGTGCCAGTACTTCACTAAGCGTTGCTGGACTGTCTCCACTGTGCTGAGGTCTGTTTTCTGTAGCATGTGATGGTGTCCAGCCAAGCGAGCCCTTGCTTGGCATCTCTTACTCTCACTTGGGGTTTGGGTCTGCGAGCTTTTCTTGCTGTTTGAACATCAACTGCCTGAAAAGCCTGGAAAAGGCAGTAAGGCAGGTGGTAAGAGGAGGGATTTGTTCTGGAGTGAGAGGATAGTATGTATTTTAAGACCACAGGGAAGCTGTAGGGTGTATGACCTTTAGTAATCTCCGTGCTTTCAGGCTTCCTTCCTCCCCATTGAGAGCCTCTCTCAACTGTTCCCCAGGGGATTTCAAGCATTGCTATTATATGTAATTGCACGAAAGGAGAATGCTCTGGCCCATGAAAGGAATAAGAGGGATAAACTAATTAATTCCAGGCCACAGAAATGGAAAAGAAAGCAAATACTCAGCAATTAATCAGGGGCAGCTGAGCCCTTCTCTCCTATCAGATATGGAGGGAAGTGCTAATTGCAGAAGATAAGCCACACAGTGGGATGCGCGAAGCTGCCTTTTGAATGGGAGAGGAAAAATGAAGTGTTTCGCTGGTGGTACACAGAGGGGAAGGATAGGGGCAGTGGGCACCCTCACCAGAGCCAGATCGCTGGAGCGGGGTGGTGTGTGGAGTCTGGGATTTGGTATGGGCTGAGAACATAGTCCATGCTCTCCCAGGACTCAAGCTGCTCAGCACTGCCCCTCTGCTCCCTGTGAGGGGTTGCAGCCGCCACCAGGACTCCCTTCAACTCCTCTGTTCTGCACTGAGCAAGCCCAGGACCTCAGCTGCTCTCCATACACCTTGCCCTCCAGGCCCTTCACCATCTTCCTAGTCCTCCTTTGGACATTTCTAAAAGCTTGATGTCCTTCCTGTATTGTGGTGCCCAAAGCCTCCCTGCTGGGCACAGCTGTGTCCTGGGACTGCCTCATGTGGGGACCCAGAAACCCTTCCAGCTGCTTCTCCTCCCACCTGAATGGCCACAGCACTTCCACTTTGTGCAGACATCACCTCTTTGATGTTCCTCACTCAGCGCTCAGAGCCCAATTATGGACTGAGGCAAACAGGTTTGTTCCTTGGAGAATGGGAAGAAAAGCGTAGCTCCCTCAGTGTTATGTGTTGTTGGTGGCTTTCTTCTTCCAAATATTCAGATCTCTTAGGGGCAAGCCTTTTACACTAGACCCAGAGGGCATCCATTACCAATTGGTTACAGGTGTTATTTGTGCCAGAGCCCCAGAAAGCAGGACACATGCAGTGGTGCCTGGGATGGCAGAAGGCACTGTGGAAAGCTGCATTTATAACCCCTCAATGGCAGTGTAAATCTGGAATAACTCCCTGTTAGCTTCAGTAACCACAGATTTACATCTGTGCTAAGAGCAGCTTGGCCCTCCCCTATAATTCAATATGTGCAAATAAACTTCCTGCTAGCTTACCATACTCCTGTGTTGTGCTGGGGGAGCTGGCAGAGTGGGTGCAGTGAGCAGCTTCCCTGCCTGGCTGCTGCCCTGCCCCTGCACAGAGCCCAATGTCAGCTGGCAGCTGCTGCAGCAGCCCTCGCATTTCACTGTCCCATCTCTCTCAGGATTTCAGCAAATTTGTATTCCTCCTGCTCTGAAGATGAACTGCGGGCTGCTGCTCCAACAAACCTTCATTTGGGGGTGCAGAATTCATCAGTATTTCACACTGATGAGGGGGAGAAATATGTGCTTGTGCATATATATGTAGAGAAGGGGAAGGTTAGTGCTGCAAAAAGAGGGAGATAAAGCCGAGGAATTTTCAGAGAAGGAAGGGTTAGAGGAACTGTTTCTGCATTTATTTGACCTCTCAGGCGATGCGTAATCCTAGGGAGAAAAAAAAAAATCACATGGTATTGAAGAATCCCTGTTTAATCATTCTTTTATTTGTAGATATCAGTGCTGGCAGTAATTTCACGATAGCCAGGCGGAGACTGCAGCTCCAGATAGGGGAGAGGAAAGAGGAGAGGCAGAACAAATGACATGGGGAGAACAAGAGGCAGCGTGAGCAAATGAAACGTATGCACAGGGACTGGGGGGTGGGGGGGGTTCAGCAGCAAGTCTCCTTTTGCTAAAGCCCCTGCAGCCCTTACTCAGCATAATGTGGCCAGCCGAGTGCGTACGATGCTTTTAGAAGTCTCTGGCAGTTCTTTCATTAAAAGCTTGACCGCGAGGCTGGGTTATAAATAATTCGATATTAAACACGCACGTCAAAGAAGAGGGTGAAGAGGGAGGGAGATTGTTTTCAAGCCACAGAATAATTATTCGGGTGTATAATTTTAGCTTCAAGCTTCTTGGGGATGAAGAGACAGCAAAGGGTGAGGGACTGGTGAAGAGTAATGGTTTCAATATCAGGCAGGGCTGTGTCGGTGCTGGCTGTAGCACAAGGTGGGGCTGCCAGCTGGCTCAGGCACTCCGTGTTGGGCCTGAGCATAGGCTCTGCTGCCCACATCTTGTGGGGAGGGCTTGGGAGTGTGTGCCTGGGCTTTTACCCAATGCCACAGAACCTATGTGTTGCACCTGCACCTACCCTGAACACGCACGTGCTCACACACATGCAAAGCATGTTACACATGTTACAGATGCTGAAGGAGACTCTTCCACCCAGGACCACCAATGCTCAGGACTGTGCATCATAACTGGGGTTTCTGTGGGACCCAACACAGCATGTGCAGAAGGAGGGCTAAATCCTACAGCTATTTTATTTCAAGGTACACCAAGGATGCTGCAGCCTCTCCTTTGCCCTGGGCATGCTTGCTCACCCATGTGCCAGTTTGCAGAAGTTCCATGATGCTGGAGCTCTGGTCTGGCCCCTGCATGCAGCTCTACAGGATGTGTGCACACATGCTTCCCTTCCCTCCCCACGTTCCTTTCAGCCCATGCCATCCCTTGAGGCCCATCTCTGCACTTGATCCAGTGCTGCTTCATGTCCAAGTTCTGAGCTTTTCCTCAGTCACTTTTCTCCAGATTTGGTGCTGCCAGAGCAAGAAACCTCAGTCCTGGAGATGAAGGAACCAAGCCCCCAGGGCTAGGCAGGCTGGGGTTGGGTGATCTTCCCTGGATATACACCAAACTGCCTCTACCTTGTGCTCGGAAAAAGGGCTGTAACCAGAAGCCTGGTCCCTTCAGGCTCTGTGTGCTTACTGCCTTGTCTCAAGTGCACATAAACCAGCACAGCCCACACTGCACCTCAGCTCATGTCACATATGAGCCCCAGTTCCAGCAACCTCACTCTCTCTCATTTCACCCCTGCAGGGTTTAAAACTTCAGTGATGACTAAATCCCTCTACTTGTACTGGGGGTGGGATATATCACCTAGTAGGGAAGGAAGATAATGTGACCTGGAGATCTCCCAGCTGTGGTGCCACCTGGCTTTATTCCATCTCTCTCCTAGAAAACAGCTGCTCTATCTGTGCAGATTCCTCCTTACCTCCCACCACCACAGTGGCTGACCTCTAGAAAAGGCCTGGCTATAGAGGTTAAAAATCTCTCTTGGGAGCCAGAGATTCAGTGTGGGGCTGTGGAGAAGGAGTTGGGCAGCCAGCAGAATAAGTAGCCTTCAGGCTGTGGATGATGGAGGGAGAGAATGCTATGGGATTTGCAAAAAGCATCCACAGTGGTATATTCCAAGAGGGTTTTGTGTCACCAGTGTGTGGGTAGGGGACGGCATGCTGTCACCCCTGCCCTCTCACTGATTTCATCCTAGTCCCCACTGGACGAGTTTGCTGCAGCATCATGTCCCCCTGTGTTGCATAGGGCACCCTGTGAGGAGCAGCCCTCACCTCCGTGCTGCCCGCTGTCTTCCAGCTGTTCCCAGCTGCTGCTTTCTCCCGCACAGCCCTGAGCACTGGGTGCACGGTTACCTTAGAAACTGATTTTTCTCTTCCTCCGGTGGATGTGCACAAGTTAAGCAATGGGTAGCAGGCACACCGACTTCTGCATCAGGAAAAGACCCAACATTCTGCAGTGGTCTTATCTATGTGGGAGTGAAACTCCCAGCTCTGTGTGGGATGTGTGGGAAGCCCTGATGTTCTGCTATAGGTTGGCCAAGTTCTCAGGATGAAGAGGCAGGATGTTCTTTGGGGCGATGGATACAGTGTGAGATTATGAATGCTCTTCTTTCAAAAGCAAATACTTTCTGCCTGGTGCAGACATTTTAAAGCAAATTTGGATTCATCGAATAAATAAACACACTGTACATGAAATACTTTTTGCAACATGGAATCACTATTCTCTCTTCTCTGAAAGGTGTGAGACAAAGCTTGGGAAGGGGTTCAGATTTGCCCTCTAGAGGGTATTGGGAAAACTGGTGTTGAGTAAGGTATATACTTTCTTAAACCCCTTGCTGGTGGGGGCAATGGCAGTAGGCTCTGAAGTAGGTGGATCTCAGGCTTGTTTCCAGGGAGAAATAAAATGTCGATATCACACTACTACTGAATATCTAAAGGCAGTCCCAGCAGGAGAGGAAAAAGGAATGAAAAGCAGTGAGCAATTCATCAATATTCCTCACTAGTTCCATGCTGGAGTCACCTTATCCTTTTCACAAAATGGATGAATAAGCAAAGAGAGCTCAAGTTCATCTTGTGCTGTGCTGACATTCTTATTCTATATGCGTTTGAAACCAAGGTTCAATACTAAATGTTTATTTACTTTTGCTTTTTGCTTGAGAATGGGTGTCCATCGATTCTGAGGCACTGAGGGACAAGTGGGGCAGTGTTATTTTGTTGAGCACCTCCTGATGTTCACAGATAGCCCGTGGTAGGGAGGCAAGCATTACACTGGGGAAGGGCTTTTTCTCTAGTGCTCTGTGGATGCAGCCGAGCTGTTTGTTTGTTGCAGTTTGGGATTTTGTGTTTGCTTTGTGGGTGTTGTTACCCCAACCCCCTCGAGCGGATTTCTGCTTCTCCATCTCAGCTGCGTGTGGCTTCAATTAGGCTGGGTGTTTGTGTGTCTCAGTGTGCAGGGAAAGGCTCCGGATCATTACTGTGAAATGTGTTTGATCTCCTCTCGCCTTCCCATTTGAAATGGAAATCGCTGCATTTGTCGGTTTGTCAGGTCCCCGAATAATCGTCCCACTAGATCCTCAGGCAGCCTCCCTCTCCCTCTGCCACTCGGGAAAGCTAATGACCAGCCCACTCCATCTCAGCAAGATGCTTTTTTGCCTTTCTCACAGTGTCATTTTGATCCAAGTTTGATAATTTCTTGTTCTCATTTATTCAGTGATCCCTTCTTTTGCCCTCCTTCCTTCCCTCAGGGCTTGCTTAGCTTTGGCACACAAATTATTTTTGTTCAGATTTTGAATACTCTTCAGGGCTGAATGAAGAAATAAGAGAGCACTTGGGTCCTTCTACTGAGGTCTTTCCCCACATCATGCAGGCAGGAACAAGGGGTTAGTCAGCAAAGCCATTGCATCCCCTTCCTATACCTTGCTATGGGGAAGTTTATGGAGACAAAGGGCCCTACCTGGAGGTGTGCACTGGCAGTTGGCCGTCCCAGGTGCACAAACAGCATCTCCCCTGGCACCAGCCTTTGGTTCCTGCTCCTCCCTGCCATATATCAGTATGCTGCTGCTGTCATCTCCAGCAGGGTCATTTCTGGTGGGACTGGTGGTCCCCACTTTGGTGGTGGTCAGTTGTTCATCCTCTTTCTCGCCTCTCTACCTTCCAACCAGAAACTGGCACCAGCAGTCCATCAAGAGAGGCCAGCACAATTACTTTATTCTTCCAGTTCAAGAACCTGTGAGAAGATATATTTCTGTGTTAACTTCTGCCCCTCAGGCAACCTTTCAAAACAGGCCTCTTGCCACAGCTGTAAACCAAGACCAGGGAATGGGTTTATGGGGCAAGGAAGGACAACTCAATTTCTCCCTTCAACATTTTGTTAAAAACAAACAAAAACAAACAAACAAAACAAAACAAAACAAAAAACCTGTCACAGCATTTTCAAATATCTAGTGTGAAAAGGACCACCAGCTTCTCAGTTTCTGTAGGGCTCTGCACGGCTTTACCATGCACCTCTCACACCCCACTCCATCCCTAGTGTTATTTTCCTGCATGATGGTCTCTTGCTTTTCACTCACTGGTCCCCTATTCCCTTCCTTTCCCCATGTATCCACCACCTCTTAGGCTGGTGGAGCTTTCTTCTGTGATATCTATAGCTCCTGTGGTGAGGGAGACCAGGGAAACACACACAGGTCTCTCAATTGCAGCTGGCCTCAGCCCTGCAGCAACTCCCTGTGAGCTCGCATGTGTCCACATCACCTCAACATCAGCACTGTGCAATGAAGGAGATGCTGCCCCAAAGAAAGAGGCAGAGATACCATGGCTGATGCCACCCATCAGCCTTGTATTCACCTCCACAGAACATAATTAACGCTGCTCATGTATGCATCCTTATCTGAAGCACAGAAGAAAAATGAGCTGCAGGAAGGGTGACGAGAGAGAAGGGGAAAAAATTCACTGCCTCTGGTTTTCATTTGGCAATGAAAAATTGCCAATTGAAATTTTCAAGTGAGGTAGCAGACAGGCAACCCAGCATCCTGTGGTCCTGGCCTTTGTAGGAAGCAAAGGAGATAGTCATCATCAGGATTCCAGCGTGACTCAGTTCAGATGTTGATCTTCCATAGTGGTGGGTCTTCAGAGGTCGTGTTGTTCAGCTGACTATGATTTCTTCTTAACGACAGTACAAACTTACTCAGCTGACTATGATTTCTTCTTAACGACAGTACAAACTTATTAAGTCCAAAGTGGCCAAGTCATCTCTCTTTGGAGTAGCAGCTTCTGGTTTGTGGACCTCAGCAGGAACTCCTTTGTTCCCATCTTCTGGGCCTTGCCAGCAGATAAGAGGAAGCAGGGAGATGCCAAATTGTATCTTGCTTTCACAGGGTACAATGGTATCGTCCCCCAATCTTCTGTACCAGTTCTTTGGTCACAGGCCAGGACTTCCACCAGTAAACACTCCTGAGCACTCTCTTTCGAAGGCAAACAGCTCCCAAGAAATGCTTTCAGTTGTAAAACTGTCCACAAAATGATGCCAGCTGCCACATGGCAACACCCACCATTCACCTCCTAAATAAGTCAGAGTCTTATCTCAAGAAATGCCTCAGAAAGTGAGCTTTGAGCCAAAAGAAAAAAAGAAAAAAGGAAGGGGTTCAGACAGTCACCATCCCTGGACGTGTGCAAGAGCCATACGGATGTGGCAGTGAGGGACAGTTAGTGGGCATGGTGGGGATGGGCTGACGGTTGGACTAGATGATCCTAGTGGTCTTTTCCAACTTCTTAATGATTCTATGATTCCATGAGTGCCTGGATGCGTGCAGTAACCTCATGTGGGAGACATCCCTCCTTTTCTTACTCCCTCTCAGGACAGTCCTTCTCTCCTAGACAGGAGGACCAGTGACACTTGTTAAGGGTACATGTCCCTCATGGTTCTCAAAGATGAAGCATGACAGGGGAGAAAGACAAGGGAACAGACTCTGGGCTATTTCTGTGGCCACATCTTTGGCAGAGCACCTCTAGGCAATGTCTGCTGGCTCTTGGATGCTATCAAGAGGAAAAGCTGGGAACTAAAGCGGTTGCTTTGGTGAATGTTCACCCTTTCACCCTTTGATTTCCACCTTGGAGATGCTCTGCCCCTGTTTTTCCAAGTGTTCCACCTCTTACGCATTTTTTTCCCCCATGAAGGCCTTAGCATGAGATACAATAAGACCTGTCATGTTTATGCTGGAATTTGGACAATTTAAGGCTGTTTCCAGCTTTCCCACAGGTACCATGTGGGATGTCAGAGGAATTACTTCCTCTCTACAGGTCCAAAGCTCCCAAGCTATAAGAATAGCAAAAAATGCAGAGAAAGAGCTATATGTGTCATCAGACCTCTGGTGCTCCTGAAAGTCCAGGCTATGTACCTTAGGAAGAGAGAATAACCTGGATCACTCTTAGGGTCTTTTCTGCTTCTACCACTCCTCCAAACCTTTTTCCTTTTCTTCCATCTCCCTACTCCCATTTTAACTCCTTCCCCTAGTAGCCCTGTCTCTTTGCCAGTCTTCACAGCTCTGTGAAGGTACTGCTCTGGCTGGCCCACACATGAGTGTTGTCCTCACCCTAGGGACTGTGACCTCCTGCATGGGGTTGCCTCCAGCTCATTATAGTCATGAGCATGTGCTGGCCCTCAGCCTGCATGTGCTCTTTCAGGCAGGGTTATTTATTCATTCCCATGACAAGGCAGAAGGGGCCTGGGCATAACTCAGCATAGAGGTGGTGTTAAACTAATACTTTCAAAAGTACAATGTACTTTTTGTGGTTGGTGGGAAAGCAGAGGTGTGACCTGACTGCTGAGCTCTCCTCTTCTCCAGCAATGGCTATGTTCATCTGCCTTAAGCTCACTACAGTACACAGTGTGGCTTCTCATAAAAGAAGTATTCCCATTTGTGTTGCATACCAATTTTTTTGCTCCCTGGTGTAACCGGGTTGTTGAGCACAAGTCACCACCACCCATTTCTAGAACAGTCAATGACTACAGGTTATCTTCTTTCTGAAAGACCATGGTTATTTGACTTCCTTTCCTATTCCCTTGCATGCTCCTTCTCCTGATGGTTTTCTCCTCCAGCAACAGCGTAGGTTGCTGGTCTTCTCCTCTCCAGCACAATGCTCCCTGTTGTACAATGGGGTTGAGCATGCAAATAGCCCTGACACGAGTCTGCACATGGGCTCTGTGCATGGGCTGTGTCACTGAGAGGTTACCAGCCAGTGAATGCCTCTTCTGTCTTTGCTATGTCACACTTCCCAGCTGGATTCACAGCCGCCTGCCGTGGGCTCTTCCTCCAGTACAAACCAGACCTGATAATTGATGCAGTAATCCTTTGGATTCCCTAATTAACAGTCGCTAATGGCCAGTGTGTTAGCAATGAGCATTGCAAGCAGGACCAATTCAATTAAGCCTCTAATAAACCCATTGTAAACGGCAATAACCACAGAGTTCAAAGGCAGGATTATGGAAACTCTTTGCAATGGCTTGTGACAGCAGACAGGGCGTAGGACTTGCTCTGATTAATTGACTGCAATGAGCTGAATGACTTTCTCAGAAACCCTTTGCACCACAGACTGGCTGGCAGGAGAGGGCCACCAACAACACAGGATTTGGCTCTGATGTATCCATTCCCCTGGCCCTTCTCACTTAGTCACGGGCCCAAACTCATTCACACAAAACTACTGCAATGATCTTTCAATCTCTTCCATTTGGTAAGACTCTGGAACAGTATGCCCGAGGAGGTGGTGGAGTCACCATCCCTGGAGGTTGACAGAAAAATGGTAGACATCACACTGAGTGACACTTCAGTGGTATGGTGTTGGTGCATTGATGGTTGGACTAGATGATCTTAGTGGTCTCTCCAACCTTAATGATTCTGTGATTCTATGATTCAGCATCCCAAAGCTTTTACACTCTTGTTGGTGCAGTGAGGCTCAGTGCTGGCTGGCAGCTCCCTTTGTTACTGCTGGGTAGTGGTAGATAGTGGTGAGCAGAGGTGACTCGGTGAATTATTCAAGAGCACATCATGGTTTCCTTGCACGCTTAATGTGAAATGATTTGGCAGGTGATTTCTGTAGACAAATTGTGACCTGTCACTCATCCAGAAAGACTTTGCAGTAAGCAAGGCTAGGCAGAAATACCTCACTGAAAACTTCATCTTGAAGGCTGGGAGTTTTGTTTCTTTGTTGTTTTCGTATTCCCTGGATAAAAGTTCAATGGATTTTCTGAAATTCTTGTTGAGAGGATGTGGGAAAATAAACCTTCAATATGAATAAGATTTAATTGCTGAAAATGATGGATTTTCATTTGAAAATACTGATATAGAATATAGATTATTCTTCATTTCTTTTTTTTTTCGTATTATCTTTTGATGTGGAGATTACACATGCTGACATCATAGCACATTTAAAGCTATATATGGTAACATAAAACTGAAAAATGAAATCAAAATGAAATATGAGAACTGAAAACATAATTTTGAAACATTTAAATAATTGAAACATAGGCAAGTTCTACTTCTTGAGGACCACTGGCATATTCATTTCAATTTCTGATTGTTGTAATTAATTTCATTCAGTGTTTGAGCTGATTAAGCTGGATAGGTAGGTCACTCAATAGACCTTTGTTCTCTTCTTGGATGTAATTCCTGGAATTAAGTTTCTCATGCAAATCCTGTCTACAGTGAGCCTGAAATCTCTCTTTTCACATCTCCTGTAGGACTCATTTAAACACTGCTGCTTCTGCAAAGGCACACACAGGTGAACTGATTTCCTAGAAACATGGTGAAAATGACCATAGATGGGGTACTAGCATGCTAAATGGTTTTATAATTGAAATGAATGCTTCCAGCTGACTATTGCTTACCTTTATTTTTTTCCTCATTACTTCCTTTGGCTCTACAACCTCCTGGTCCACTTTCAGACTTTGCAGCACCTTCTAAATATTCCTTGTACAAACCAAGCCTCAGCCAAATGTGGAGGGAGATGGGGTCACATGCACAACAGAGTTCCCAGCTTGCTCCTGGGCAGTCTGCTGGCTCACAGCCATGTTTCTTGAAGTAGAAGCTCAGATCAGAAGTTATGAAGTTTAAACAGTAGGGTTTGCCCAGCCATAATGGGTAGCCCAGCTCATATAAGAGTGAGCCAGGCAAGAGATAATAGGAATTAAGAAAAGTAGATGAGCTTGATCCACCATTAATCTCAATCACTTTTTAATCAATTTGACATAAACCATAAGCCTGTGATGGCTATTAGGTGGGAATGTCTCATCACAAAGTTCTCCTTCGAGGCATGATAATACAGCCTCTTTCTGTGGATGACTCCCAGTACTTAGAGAGAGATAGGAAGAACTGTTAGCTCTTGGGGATCCTGCTTTGAGTGGGATTTCCAAGTTCATGTTTCTCTGCAACCTCTCTTGTGTTCCTAGGAGAAGTCATCTGCAATGTACCTGGCTCAGACAAAGAGTAACAGCAGTGTTATCTTCTGCAGGTACTGCCATGAATACAGCTTTTCAGTTATTAGCCCTTTTTTATTATCACATATACATCTAAAAAGTCTCTCTAAGAAGCAATGGAGTTTTTTTTTTTTTTTGGTTTTTTTTTTTTTCCATTAAAAATATGTGTCTTGAGCATAAAAAAGGAAGAAAAGAAAAAAAAGAAAGAAAGGAAGGCAATCAGGTCCAAACCTAGCACTGAGGATCTTGGTTCCACTAATTACAACACTTAAGGACAGATATAATTCTCCTTACTTCTCTCATGTGAGAAAGTGAATCTCTCACACACCCTCCCTCACCCTCTTTATCTCTCCTAACACCCTTAGAGGCAGCTGTCTGTACTCAGTCACTCTTACTGTAAGTTTCGTTAGATTGTAACTGGATACTTTTCCAGATTCTAGAAGACACCTTTGTCCGAGGAATTCTTGGGGAGATAGCGTCTATTTGATGAAACTGAGAGTTGCAAAATTAACAGAAGACCAAGTAAAGATGTGATTTCTATGTTCCTTAATAGAAGTCTTCTTTTACCAGAAACTACTTTTTAGGAATTCTATAAATACATACTTGTACATTCATGGTCTTGTATTACATTTTCTGTCAAATAAGACTTTCATTTTATGAATATTGTGATCTGTGTGTGCGTCACAGGAAATGCACCTTAGCTACCCCGCCACCTTGGGGATCCTAAATGTGCATGCACAATTCCAACTAATTTCCCCAAATCAGTTTAATTTTTTTGTTCTTTCTCAGAGTGTATATTTGGCTTTTAGTCACAAGTAAAAGCCCTACCCATAACACACAGAAGGGAGGGCTACAGTACTAAGTATGCCTTGGGTTGGAAAAATCCAGCCTGCCATACTCACCTCAGGAGGATGGTTTGGATGCTGCACATGGGTATCCAAAATCAGGGCAGAACAGATCAAAGGGCCACAAAGGAGGGGGCAAAACATGGTGAAGCATTTCTTTCTTAAATTATACTCTTGGAGTGTCTCAGCAGGGACAGCACTGAATAACTGAGTGGTAACCTTGCCTCTGGGTGCCTGTCACCACCTCCAGTTACTGTCGTGAGTTTTTTTTTTCTTTTCTTTCCCTGCCCCTTGCTTCCTGTACATTTTTCTTCTCTTAAAGGAGAAATCTATGCCACGTTCTTCCATTGAGTTTTCCATTCTCAAATGGGCTCCTGTCTCTGGCCTCAGAGAAGGGAGCATGGGTCCTATGTCTATGGATGGAAATCACAGAGGGAACCTCTCTTGGTGCCCAAGCACCGTATGAACGTACCAGAATGAACGTACTCCAGCAGTGGCTCTAGGATCACCCCAGGCGCACATCTTGCACAGCCCTCAGCTTCAAGGTTGTCCCATCCCCCTGACACAAATGCAATGATTGTCACAGCACTGTTGATTGTATAGGTCTAAGTCAGATGGAAAAATCACGTAGAGGCACACGAAGTGATTCCCCCCTGCCCCCAGGAAAGGGATTTTCAGAAGAGAACAGAAAAAGAATTTCGTCATGTGTAGGCAACATGCAGGCAGTTTTTTTACACTTTCATTCACTCCCTATATAGGTTACTGGGGAGCTGAGAGCTAGTGCTTCTCTATTCTCTGTCATTTCTTAGCTGGATAATCAGTCCAAAATCAAATATTTCTGCTTTGTAAGTCAGTGGAGCAAAGCCATGTAGTCCAGCCTGAAAAAGGAGTGGACATCTACCTAGACTGCTTTCCCATTCTGCTGACACACTTATTCTCACCACTCTTCTCAGAACAGATTTAGCTTATTCAACTGTGGCAACCCAGCTGTTTGTGTCCTGAGTTGTATTTCCTCCCAGACTGCATGTGACATCTCCCCCTGCTTTGCCTCCCTTCACTCCATGATGAGGAGGAAGCTCTGAATTTGGCACACGTTTTGGGAAGAGATGAAGAGGTTTCCCAGTGGCTTGCCCCCTCACCCAGTGCTGTCAGGGTACCTGTGCTGAAATATCAATGCAGCAACGGAGAAAGCCACTTTTGGGAATGCAAGGTATAACTGTGCAATACCAAGGCGCATTGTTCCTGAGGACACCCAGTCCCTTCCATGGCTTTCCTGACAAATTCTAGCCTACCCTGGAGCACTGAAGGGGAAAGGATGCAAGTGCTCCGGGCAAACCCAGATTGCCAAGATGGGAGATGCTGGGCACCACCTGTGCTCAGGGTTTCCCAGGACAGTGAAGACGCAGAGGACTGGAGTGGGATGTGAAAGGCCACTTAACACACCACTGTTTGGCAGCAGGTCCTTTTCATACTCTGATCCTGAGATCACCCCCAAATGTCAGCGCTGTCTGTGCCCCATGTGAGTTCAGCCTGACTTGGACAAAACTATGATGTTCTGTATTACCCCAGGGAATGAGACTGCAACTGGAAAGGATCTGAGGATTCCTTGCCTGGAGTGCCCTGTATACACTGACCTCCATTTGTCTGCAAGTGCCAACTCACTTCTTTTGTTAGTTCATTACACCTGATACTGCCCAAAGATTTTGGATTAAAACCTTTTGAGCTGGGAAAAGGTTAAATGGTAAGCGATCGTTCTGGCACCAGAAATGGTTTGGAAAGCAACTTGGATTGATGGCACAAACGCGTTCCCTGGGAAGCTGAAAATCCAAAAACAAAACACTGAAGGCAGTGTCTGTAGGAAGAGTATACTTCTGCTTGAGAATTAACTCATCAAAAGAAAAGTTCTTCCATCCTTCCTCCAGACCCAACTATGGTTTGCATTCCATTCTTGTTTCTCTAGGTTTTAGCCCAAGGAGGGAGATTGTATGGGAAGTGTTGAATCACGGCCTGAACCACTGATAGACCACCTGAGGTGAGCACTGAGTCAGCTGCAGGAGCACAGGTGAAGGCAATGTAACTGTGTGACCAGAAGGAGTGGAGTCTGGCTCCACCTCTCAAGACCCCATTTAAGGTCTGGCCACCACTGGGGAAGGATCTCTTGCTGGACATCCCTCCTGTGTGGAGTTATTGGCAAACCTTGACCATCTGTAAATGGTGAGCCTCTCTTTTTTTACTAGTTGTCTGTTTACCATCCAGATAAGCTTAGCAAAATATACCACCTTCCTCACTATTTTCTGTGAATGCTATTCTTTTGGGTTATTCACCCTACAGAGGTAATATCAAATAGGCATAGCTGTAACTGTAGGGCTGAGGGCAACTAATATGATGGTGCAAAAACAGGGCAGCCCTAGTTCTGGTTATGCTGAAAACAAAGGGTGGTGTAGAAATGCTAAGTCATGGCTTGAACCAGTGATTGAATGCTTGGTGGGAAGGTAGAGCCAACCCAGGGGAGCTCAGATGCATGTAATGCACCTGAGCGACTGGAAGGGGTAAAGCTGGGATCCACCCCTTCCCAGACCTCATTTAAAGGTTGGCAAGGAGGGCAAGGGTATTTCTCTGGAGATTCCTGCGTACCTGAGGATCTTAGAGGCCGTCTGAGGGTGAGCAGTCTTTTTCTTGTTTTTGTGCCCATTGCTATCATATCTAAGTAGCTTCTCGCTCACAGTATCTTAAGTCCTCGCTTCTCTGCCATCTTGTTACACTTTCTATCACGTTACAGATGGGAATGGGCTTTCAGAGAGACATGATTCTCAGCACTGTCAGGAATATGAAATGCCCATCCATTAGGAAAAAAGCAGCAGCTTTATGCTTTTGATGTCAGCTACTGGTTTACAGTGATTTATATCAACAGCTACAACCTGTATTTACATAGTGTTCTTCATGAGGCTGTCAGGGCCCTTTAAGGAGAGAAAAAAATGGTCTTAGGCTAAAATGATAAGCCCTGCAAGAAGGAAGGGACAGGTTCTTGCCAGAACTCTGCTAAAGCCCTCCTGAATCCATTTAGAAAGGCCATTTTAAGCTTAGCCCTTCACGCCTGAGTTTCCCCAGCTCTGAAATGGGGATAGTGATGCTGTTTGTCTTCACATGGAGATGCAGATGATGTGAAACTTAATGAGATGTGCTTAAAAAAGAAAAAAAATCCTGCAATTGAAAATGCTAGGTAACTGCATGGCTCCCAGCAGTGGCATCCCTGGGGTGAAGGAGCATGCTGAAATAGATAGGGCAGGGGGGGATGCTTTTAAACTAGAGGGGAGATTCAGACTGGTTGTCTGAAAGAAGTCTTTTGCAGGGAATGTGGTGAGGTACTAGAGCAAATTGCCCAGAGAGGTAGATGCCCTGTCCCAGGAAGTGCTGAAGGCCTGTTTGGGGTGCCCTGGCAGTTGACAATCCTGTCCTTGGCAGGGGGTTGAAACTAGATGATCTGTGAGGCCCTTCCTACACAAATCATTCTGTGACTTTATTAATCCTGACTTCATCTGGGCCTCTCTCCAGTGAAGAGCGATGCTGTCTCAGGCTGGACTAGATGGCAATGCCTAAACAAGGAGGTGCTCCTGCAACAACTCACATTTGCATGCTTTGTTGTTTATGCAAGTGAAAAGTCATGTAGTGGGGTTGCAACCCATGTGACAAAGGCAGCTGTCAGAGACACTATGTAGCTATGATTTTTGCACAGAAGTGAACACTCATTCCTAACGACCTCTGCATACAGTGTATGAATTCATAGTCTGGGGCCTAACAGCTCCTGCAGCTCCATGTGGTCCCCTTCACCAGCAAACCAGGTTGTCAAGGGGCTAACGATTGGGAAGGGCCTGGGTCCCTTGCTGGGAGTGACAGTTGCTGCTGCCTGGCCTGGTTATGTGTGAGGGGTCTGTCCTAGCTCATGTGTGGCTTTCCTGCTGGAGTGCTTTTTGTATCTTGATTAATTTATTCTTGAGTTTTGGACCATGATCATCTTCATTACCTGGTGTAGGGAACCTGCTTTGGCAGGGGGGTTGGACTTGATGATCTCTTGAGGTCCCTTCCAACCCCTATGATTCTATGATTCATTTTTCAATGCATTTGAACTTTTGTTATGTTTTCTCTCCTGCGGCTTACACTGTCCAGGATTAGTTTAGCCACTGTTTTTTTTGTTTGTTTTTAAAGCCTTAACGAAGAAACTAGCCACGTCAGAAGACTAAAAAGCATATAGTGTAACAGATACAGATGTTATTTGTTGCTCAAGATGGCCACAGTTGTTCTCTCTCTATATGAGCAAGTAAAATGAATGAGTTTTCACTGCTGTGTCAGGTCCAGAGAGGAATCTGTCTTCTATTTTTTAATGGCAGAGAAAAACAGTGGTCAGTAAGAACCAATGTTTCCAGCACAACACAGATTTCCCCTTTATACTTATGTCCAGATTCTGCCAGCCCAGAGGCAATTATGTGTATGAATAAGACCTCTTAAATATTCGCTTTGTGCAGATCTGGGAGAAGTAACCCAGTTTAAGCTCCTTGAAGCCATTCCAGCTCTTATAGTGGATATAGAGGTAAGGTTGTTGGTTACACTTCTCTGCTCCAGAGAAGTGTTAGCATTGCCACCCCTGGAGGTCTTCAAGAAACATGGAGATGTAGCACTGAAGGAAATAGTGGGCAGTATTGGTGGTAGGTGGATGGTTAGACTAGATGATCCTGGAGGTCCTTTCTAAACTTAATAATTCTGTGATTCTATGGATGATATCTCTCCCCCAGAGCACAGGACTAAGCAGGTCTGAGCACCATACCGGCACTTGCATCACTAGAGATGAGAAACGATGGTCCTTATGTCTTGAAACTGGGCAGAAGTAGAGAAACATTGATTTGTGGTGATGAATGTAATTTCTAAACTAATTGAAGAAAGATAGCGTTCTGCTTCTAGCTGTGCCATTTTCATAAGAATGAGATCACCTTAAGAAAGAACAGAGACTCTTATGCATAGTGAACGGCGGGGGGGGGGGGAGGAATTAGCTGGAGGTGGGAGAACCGAAAAATTAGCTAGTTTGGATCATAACTGTTACAGAAACAGCAGAGAGAAATGAAAACACTTTTCAAGAAAATACAGATTTTTTTTCACAGGAAAATATGCTCACAAAGTGTGTCTTGCTGTATTTCACTTGACTGATAAATGACCTAATAAAAAATGCAGCAGTGTCTACCATTAGTTAATTCTGTCCAGCTCCTGGTGCAGCTGTAGTGCACACAATAATTTGCAGAATACTTGAATGTCATCTGGCAGTGATGTTCGCATCTCCAGTCACTTCAGTAGGTCTGTTTATGCACACTGAGGTGTTTACATCCATGATGGATGCAAGCTTGAAAGAATAATCTTTGGATGTTACCCGCCTAACTTATCTCCAGGCATTTGATTTGGTTAATCTTGTTATGGGGTGCTGCAGAATCTGGGTCTCAGGTGGGGAAGCATGACAGGACTCAATATGAGCAATCAGGCTTCAGTTTATTGTTAACAATATGTGACTTATATAGTTTTCTTTAGCTAGTGTGCAAACTAACCATTGGCTAGCAGCATTATAGCACACAATCATTGGCTGAGAGCCTTGAAGAAAAACAACTTTAAAACAACTCCCAACAATTAATAGCAGTGAGAAACACATTCTGGAGGAGGCAACCTTTGATATCATCCTAATCCTAAAAAAGACAGGCAGGAATGCGTTGGTGGCAGATGTGAAAGGCTGTGCTGGCAGGGCGTCCCCTGCTTCAAAGTGTACTTTTCCTCTCCCACTTGCCACAGACCATCTCCGGCTTCTACTTTTCTCAGGGTTCACACAGTGTAGTTTCCTTTGAGCACTGTATCAGCATGGCCGGTGCATAACACAGAGCCCAAAGGGATCACCTGCTAGCTAAACAGATTAGACTACCAAGGGCAGCTTACTCTAAAAAATACCTATAGTTACAATTATCAGCAGTCCTGTGAGGCTTCTTCACTGAAGGCAGGCTGAACAACATAATCACAGAAGTTTCCCATAGGTGTCTTGGCAGCTTGGGTTGCTCAGCTGAAGCGGTTCATGTCCACCTTGAGTTGTTTGTCACTTGGCCCAGGGACACAGTGACCTCCTATCAGCATCTAATACTTTTCCCTGAGTATATAGTCTGTGCTCCCATGCAAACTATGTTCGTACATATCACTGTGACCTCCCTGCTCCTGCAGCCATTCCCCAACAATGGGGTACAGTACATACACTCCACTAGGCAATAACTTTGCTTTAGTAGTTCCTAGCTGATGAGGATGGACTTAGGCCGATGCCGTTGTGGCCTCCATTGTGTGACAACACAATCTGCAAGGCAGATCTTGTGTGCCCAGACAGAATGGGGGGGGGGGGGGGAGAGTGGGGAATGGGAATCCACATCCAGCACATTTGGGAGCAATCTTTTTAATGTAGTCTGTGTGTATGTTGCAAACTCCCTAGATAATACTTTTCTTGAACAACTTCTTGAATGCATGCTCAGCAGGAGTCTTGAATGTGCTTGTCTCACATAAGGTCTGTAGAAACCTTGGAGCTGAATAAGGCACGTAGGATGGACTCAAACTGAGCCAGTCCTGACCCTAGCTGGGCAGTGTGTCACTTGAGCAGACCAAGGTCACAGGTAGCAGCTGAGTTTAAGGTCTCTTGCTTCCCAAATCTGTGCTCAGCTCTTCCTTCTGCACACAGCCCCCTCTCACTTCAAGTTTAAACCTCAATTAAAGCACTCTTCCTGGTTTCCAAACAAGCTAACTTCAGAGATGGAGGGAAGAGGAAAAGCACCCTTCTATTATTTCTTATTTCATGGCAAGTGTTTGTTCAGCTCTTCTGACTATGACTAGGAATATTTCATACTCAAGTAATCCATCACGCTTAATGCTGTTAACTTGAGCAAATCCTCATTGTTTCTCACTTTATAAGGTGCATGCATCTTTGAAATAAGGTGCTCAGGGAGGTTTAATTATTAAACCTGTGGCTAGCTTTTCCTTTTCCCATGCTCCAATTCACTACCATAACTACATGTGTGTTTCCTGCCTAACCTGCTCCTGGGCTGGGGAAGCAAATCCTGAGCTATGGGACTTATTTAGCTATGCTGGTTTATTACAGTGCAGCTGTGTTAGGGGTACCCGTGATTTTGGTCTGCTGGCAGTACTGAAGGATGGTGACTTCTTGGTTGCCCTTAGCTGTATGCAGGGAAATGTGTCTGAGCACAGCTTATGGGTGTCTACAGATGTCACTCCACTCTTGGAGCATGCAGATTTGGCAGAGTGAGAATGGCTACTGCAGTACATGAGTATTGAAGCATGCCTATGGGTGACTAAGTAAGGTGAAGCTTGATCTTTTCTCCCAGATAACAGTGATAGGATGAGAGGGAATGGCCTTAAGTTGCATCAGGGGAGGTTCAGGTTGGATATGAAGAAAAATTTTTTTTTTTTCTGAAAGAATGGTGAGTCACAGGAACAGGCTGCTCCAGTGAAGCTGCCATCCCTTGAGATGCTCAAGAAATGAGGAAATGTGGCACTGAGGGATGTGGTGGGTAAGCAGTTGGACTAGATCTTCAGGTTGGAAAAGACCACCAATGATTCTAGGGAAGAATATGCTTTATTTCAGCTTTTCTGGCAACAGAAACCTTAGATACAGACCTAAAAAGGGAGAATGTTAAACTGAATGGATTTTCAGGATTTTTCTTAGGTGCAAATAGTCCTGGATTCTGTAGTTGATGCGTGCCTCATCTCTGCCAACTACAGTGATTCATCCAGCAGATCCTATATGCAGGAAACCCAGACGTTTCTTGAGAATGCCAAAAACCTGCTGTGCAGTTACTACAAATCTGAGCGCTAAGCCTGAATCTACAGCCTTACCTCAAAACAGCGCATTTCACTAGCACAACCACTCCCAAGGGCTGACTTCCCAGATTGACCATTAGCATCCTGAAAGGAGCCTGGCAAGGCAGCACTGTTTCCCTTACAGCTGAGATAGGGCAAGCAGATAAGCATGAGCTCTAACTGCACAGGGAACTGGTTCCTCATTCATGCTCTGCCTCGCAGCCATAAGGTCATCCTGACATCTACAGGAAGCTCTCAGCTGCTTGAAATGCTGCTCTCAGCAGAGAGGATCTTGATCAGACCTGCAAGCTTTGCTCAGAAAGGAGTTGCACCAAGCTGACTCTCAGTGTCCTTGAAGAACATAATGCTCCCTGATTCAACTCAAGTGTTTTGGAACTCTTTCCTATAAAACTCTAGCTGTGACGCCCATGGACACAGTTTACCCACAGGCTAAAATCTGTTTTTTGCAAGGTGGGTCACTGGCCCTGGAAGCTGCATGGGCTTCAGCTGGAGCTCATGGGGAAGGGAGTTCTGATGAAGTCTGTCACCCAAGGAATGCACGGAGCGATTCCTTTAAATAATATCCTGGACCTACATGGAATCCTGGAGATAGCACTTGGAAGGACAAACCTGCTAGATCTACTTCAGATGCTGAGTGTCTGAAGTTAATCTGGATGTTTAGATTGCAGACTGTGTTTATTGCAAGCATTGGGAGCAGCAGTACTTAAACTATCAAGATTGTTAAACACAAACTGTTAGATAAATGGAATGAGGAATAGTCTAGGTCATTCAAGTGCACGTTACTATAGGACACTGAATTAAACTGTAGCAAGTTTAGAATGTTATCATCTTAAAATAAAAAGGGAGATATACTTTGGTCGCTCTTTCTGCAAAAGGTGCGTTGAGGTCTGGCTCTTTACCTCAATAAGGGTAAAGGCCTAAGCAAAACATTTTCAGGCTCCTGTTGTGTCAAACCTTCTTACCCTGTGTGAAAGATGACCCTTTTCCCTCTATTGTGTCCTCAGGGCAATACGAAATCTGCTAGCTCAGGTGCCTGCAGCAGGGGAGGGGGTAAGAGTCAAAAACAGGAACCAGAACAGCTGATACAAAGTACCTTTCATATTGGAGCAAATGCTTCTAGAAAAGTCACCTATTAAAAGATCAACTAATAACTTCCTGCTGCAGCCTGGATAACTTGACTAAGAAAAAAACAACACATGCTGGTAGTCTTCACAACTAGTTTTTTCCATAAGTTTTACAATTTGAGGTTTGTCAATTTTGTACTTAGCGCAATTGATGTGGCTGTGGGCAATATTTATTGCAAAAACGTTCTGGATTCCTTTGAAAATCTAGACCTTTAGGGCTGGGAACAGACATGTGACTCCTCCTTCTTGCTAAGCCATAGCAGATAGCTGGAGCCTGCTGGATGCCAGGGAAGGGGGGGTACTTTGCTGATTCTTCACCTGCTGATTCAGAGTTTAATTTGAAAAATGCAGTAGGCATCCCAGAGCTCCTGAGGCTGCAAGAGCAGAATGGTTTTGATGAGATCATGCTTAACACAGTGTATGTTATTACTACAGCTTCCAAGATGAACATCTCTTAGATGCAAAAGCTCCAAAATAAGTGTGGTTTGACTGCATTCTCATGGATAGATTTCTTTTTTTTTTTTTTTTTTGAGTGACTCCTGATAGCTTTTCAAATTTGTGTGTGTAATCACTGTGAAACCTGCAATTTTCATAATTATAAATATTGGCTATTTGTGGAATCTTCCTACCGTACTTTCTTGTTTTCCCAGTAACTTTTGATGCTACCATCTGTGATGCTGGAAGGCCTGCACCTTGCTGGCATGAACAAGGATCTTCTTGGTAAAAAGTTATTTCAGCTATAGAAGAAGCCTGCCAAAGATAGACTGAATAAAAACCTCTGTAATTAGTAGGTTCTTAGAGTTAATGACAGTGAGAACAAACCCTAAATTGAAGACTGTAGAATCCAAAGGTCACTTGACCAGCTGTTTGATAGGATTTTGTCTCTATGCACCTCCTGATTGCTACTATAGTCTTTCAAACTGGTAGTCATCTGCTTCCTGACTCATCTTCTGTGGCTAATGTTGAAGCAGATATGGCTGAACAAAATCTATCTACAATTGATTGGCACTAGCAAGTTAGTTTTTGCTTGTGAAACCCTTACAGAGTCATTGTAAATCAGCAGAGTGAGCTGTAGGTCCAACCAGGAAGATGCCAAACAAGTGCAATGTGTTCATGCCGATCATATCATAACAGAAAACAGCAGGGCCAGGTAGGCGTACAATGGCAGTCAGCCCCTCTACATGAAAATCTATGTGGTTTGGTTGGGGAGAGCACCCTGCTGTGATACAGTAGAACTCTGTATCATTTATCTACTAAGTAAGCTTGTTTTATGTCTGTCCTTATTGTGCTTGGCATAAATACTAGTTGTGGTGGGCTGGTGGCTGTCAGCTGCTGGTGGAGGAGGACTTGCTGTTGGGGTTAGTCCATCATCCAAGTAACCTAGCTTAGAACTAGTAAGGATGCTTTTGTATGGGTGGCAGTTGCACCTGCATGTTGCAGTGCAGATGTACCTAAAGTCAGGAGAGGGCTGGAGAGAGATGTTTTTCTCTCATTGAACAGGAGAATAAGATAAATGGTTGTCTGAATGCAGCTCCAGCTTTCTGTGTGGATTTATAGCTGATGGTATTTATTTTGAGGTATTCTATCTTGGGGAGGACTAGGACAGCAGAGACTCTTCTGTCTCCCTCCAGGTAGCATGCAATGCAAACACTGACAGCAGATGGATATTTTTATGCCTTTGACTTGTTCCCGACTGATACACATTCTGTATAGGAGCAGCATTGGTGCAAAGTCTTGTAGAAGATTTCATGTCTCTGTACCCTATATACCATGTGAACTCACAGCCATATTCCAGCTGAATTAATTGAATGCAAGTAGTTCTGACCAAGAGATAATAAGGCGAGTTGAGGCTTAAACCTACCTATGCCATGGAAGAAAACTGCTGTCTACACAGCAGTGCTCTGCTGTTTGTACCATAATAACTGGATGAACTAGACTTTCCCTGAAGGACAGAGACCACTTACCTTTGTCTTAGTGATATGGTATGGACAACAGGTGACCACTGACACTTCACTGCTCTTCCCAGGGCTTTTGTTCTGGCTTTCTGACAATCTGTTGCACCATTTGATGGGATGCTTCCTGGGACCATCACTGAACTATGTCATCCATGATCTGGGATACTCTCAAATTGCCACTCTTTCTTGATTTGTGGCCAGTCCCCTGGTCCTGAAAGGGGAATGGCACATCCTGATGGGGCAGTGCAAGGTAGCAGGGCTTCTCGCTTCTCATACTGGAGACGATAACAGGGTTCTACTCCTGGCTAGGGAAGAAAATTTTGGCTTGTCATCTGGGGAGAAGTATTTTTTGCCACCATTTTCCCCTTCAGATTCTCTCTAACGTGGGAAGAAATAATTTGTTCTCCTTCTCTGTAGTGCTGTTTCTGCCAGTGATAGCATAAAGAGAAATAACAGGGTATATGTAGCCAAGAGGCAACAGAGCACCTGTGCTGTGCCGGACAAATCAACCCAGTGGTGATATACTAGGGATGGGCTAGAGCGACAGCTCAAATTCACAGTGCCTGGCTGTGGTGCACCATGTCTCCAAAAGCTGAGACAAAGTCTCCCCCTTCCTCAAATCAGTCAGGGCTCTTTTGTGAACTACGCAAAACTTACAAGGCTCTCAATATTCCCCACACGTTTCTTGGAGAGGATAGTTCTTGCTATGAACATTAAGCCTCAGAGTTAGCTGAACACTGAGGGTAAGAGCAAGGTTGTGGCCCTTCTGCTTGCCCTCCCCTGAGATTCCTGGTTGACTGAAACTGTGGAGCTGGATGCTAATAAACTGTCAGCCTTACCCTTCTGAATAATCCTCTGTTCCCATAAATTATCTCTTCCATCTAATATTGGTGATTTTTGTATAATTAATACTAGAGATGGAAAGGCTGTGGATTCATGGCCTATAGGAATGCAGGCTCTTGCTATGCAAGTTTCCCCTGTGTCTGAAATAACTCTGCCTTAAGTAACTGTTGTCCTGATTATAGGATTATTGCTGGAATAAGCTAGAACAGACAATCTATGTCGCTTGATGCATGGCAGAGGGAGCTGGAGCCATAAGATCTCTGTTTTCTCCTCTCTGTATTGATAACACCTTACTCAGGCAAACTGTGCGCTAATTCCAGAGTGGTGAGAAACCTCGCTGGGAAGGACATTGCCTGCCACTCCTGTGTAATGGAGATGGAGTGCTTAGGCATGCACAGGCTTACATAATTTTGACTAAGTGACTTCCTCTTGGATAATGTATAAATCAGATGTACCTTAAACTGCTGCTCTGTTTTCCTGAAAGCTGGGGCAAAGCTGTGCAAGCTTGAAATAACCCTCCCTTGATTAAATGAGAGATAAATGCTCATGAAAGGTTCAGAGGAAGCCTCTACAGAGGCTTAGCCCATATCCCTGGAATTGGTTTTGGTTACTGTAAGGGGTCTTCAGGTGAAGGCAGAGGGTTGCTGCCCACCAGGCTTGGGGAAGAGAATATGTGAATCTATGGGCAGGGAAAATTCCATTCTGGCCCAGCCACATTGTGGTGATGATCTCCAGTCTTTCTGACCCCTTCAGTGGATTTCTGCTAATTTTCATGAAAAAGTTATGGAAATCGACTAGTGTATGTGTTTAGGGAAACATTAACTGGTGTAATGAACTTCTGGCAAAAAGACACATGCTACAGAGATGCTACAGTTTCCTACACAATTTCTGTGCAAAAAAAAAAAAAAAAATAGCCCTACTTCTATCTGTAGGGAATTGTGTGTTCAAAAGACAGCAACGAGTCCACAGGTCTCTTGAGTTTCATTTGTACAGCTTGTTACCAGAGGTTATAAAAAGGCTGCTAACTGAAGTCACATTGCTGCTGTTGAGGTTCTTTGGGGAAAGAGCAGCTTTCACAGCTTCCTGTCCGTGTGGAAGCAGCAGTTTTTTGTTCAGGTGGTGGCATGTCTCTCTCTCATCTCCATTGTTTTACAATGACTCTGAGCAAAACAGGTAGGGAGACTTTTCATTGTGGCTTTTCTGTGTTTTCTTCTGGAAGGCTTACTGTGTCTGTTTCAAATCTTGCTCAAATGCAAACTGTTTGTCTATGTCTACACAGATGTGAAAAGCAAGGCTTTATAGATGTAGAATCAGTTCTTTACAACTCCTTGGGTAGAAGGTATAATCCTCTCTTAAGGATGAGGAAAGACACACAGATAAAGCTTCAATGACTGACTAGAGGCCTAATTATGGATAGAGAGTAAGCCTGAGATTAAAAATAAGGCTTGAATTCAGCCCCTTAATGAACGCTCCTAGATCTTGCTGCCTCATTTTATGCAGATGTACAAGCAGCATATGTTTTACACAACGGGCTCATCATGTTGACTCATCGGAAGGAACAGAAAAGGGAGTGTTTCTGTTTTACCCACTATCTGCCTTTTGCGATGCACTTTCCCTGTCTTTGTACCTTAAATGCCCTCCTTGTTGCGGTCTTTAAGTGCACTTGTCTTAAGGAAGCGCACCAGATGGGAGTCTGTGCAATTGCACCTCAAAGGAAAGAGAGTAGGTGGAGATGGAAGGAGGGGATTTTGTCAGGATGGATCTGATCATGGAATCTGGCCCCTTATCTGAAGAACGGTGCAGCTGAGGAGCACTGTCTACCAGTGCCTGGACTGCATGGTCTGGGGCAAGAAAGCAGCCTAAAAATGTCTCATTTATCTTTCTTCTCCCTTATTCCCTCCTACCATCAGCTGCAAAATTAATGGCTAACTAATTGTGTCAAAACGTGTTGATGCATCTACTAAGCAGGTGCAGGTTATCAGATGTATTAGCCAAGCCACTCTGCAAACACCTGGGCAACGTCTGTGTACTCTCACACACAGACTGTGTGGAAGGGAAGTTAAATCCAGTTAGTTATGAAGTAATATTGGGCACTGAATAGCCCGTGGATTTTTTTCTAGTGTCCCAAAGGCTGCTGCATGGACTGTGATCACTAAGGAAGCCTGGGACAGGCTTACTTTGCATTTGCCAAGACTCAAATGCTGGTGGTTGATGGTATTGGTTTGAAGTTCTTGTTTTGTTATTGCATTGTATTCTTTATAATTACCCAATTTATGGTGATACTGAGTGACTTTCTCCAGACCATGGATATACTGGGTGCTTTTTTTTTCTCCCAGTAGGAGTATATACTGTCTTTTGAGATTTCTGCTGTGAGTGTCAATTCTTCCTGTTTCTCTGGGTAGCAGATGCTAATTGTGTCTCTTGTAGAATCTGTTCCTCCTTTCTCCCTTAAGAAATAAACTATAATTATTCAAGCTATAGGCAGAAGGTGGCTTCATAAGGTGCAAACCGAAGATGGACATCTTTTTCATGAATCAATAGCATTCTGAATAGTAGTGCAGGGAGAGTTGTTGAAGGATTGGCAGGGAGGATCAACAGCATGAATCCATCCAGTGTGAGACACAGTCACTCGCATTGACTCAGCCTCCTGACTTGCTAGAAAAGCAGAGCAGGAGATAAAATGCCTTCTCAGAGCAGTCTGCTCTATGCAGAGCCAGATAGGGTGGCTAAAAATCTGTTTTGCTCTAGTCTGCACTGTGGAAGAGGTTTTTGTTTTCTGACCTCAGTAAACCATGGCTGCCTTTGGGAAAAGAGAAATGCAAGTGGCTTGAGTAGGAAGCACTCCCAAAGCAATGGTGAAACATTAGTTGGGAAGAAGCTGTTCTATGGTGCTATGAGAATTCTACTTCCTTAACCCATTTTCTACTTCTAAATCACCGGTCTGAGCTGTGATTGGGTGTGTTAAAAAGACTGCTTCCTGGAGTATGGATACCCATTCTGGAGTATGACTGGTTGCATGGGTAGGGGACAGTGAAATACCTAAGGGAAAGCTTGGGCTTTGATGTTCTGGGTCGTTCATTTTTACTGGTGATAGTTATGAGTGCCATCAGAGTTATATGTTTAAAATATGTAGTTCGTGTTTCCTTTGTCTGCTCTTCAAAGCCTCTACCTCTCCTTAGGTCCACAAAATGTGGTTAGTGCCCTGTGAGACCTTCACAGTTGGTATTTGTGCACTTCCCTGTGTGTAAACTAACACTGAAATTGGCAGTTCAGGATCTTATAGTTCTCACTGAGATTACAGTGAAACTCATTTTCCCAGTCCACAGCAAGTTGGGATTTCTTCGCTAGGTCCTGCTACCTGTTCTGGGTAGTTATGTCCCAGAGTTAGTGCCTGGTTCCTTGTCTCCTTGTCTCAAGCATCTTGCCTCAGTCTAATGACCCAGAGGAACATGCTGAGGAATATTTTTCTTTCCTTTTTTCTCCTCTTCTCTCTTTTCCATAGACTGGGGAGAGGTGTCAACTATCCTAGCAATGCCATGCAAGGGGAAAGTACAAGCTGATGCCTAGCATGCTGTTGATAGGGAACCCTGTAGATTGTCTGGGTTACTGTGATGAGGTGTCTGATAATGCAGTTGACACCGTTGGACATTCGTTTCCAAGAAAGATGTACTTTTCTCTATTATCTCTTAAGATGTGGATGCTGCAGTCTGACAAGGTTCCACAGGCACTCCCAAGTCTGACAGTGTCTCGAGACAGAATGGGGCAAGTGGAAAGGTCATAGGTCAGGCATTGGATACAAGTGGAAAGGTGGAAGATCTTCAAGGTTCATGTCAAGATAACTCCAGTGAGTTGGAAGCTGATCCTACTGAGAAGACTCCATTAAGTAGACTGAGGATGTTCAGGAGACCTGTTCTCTACAATGACCAGAAAGGAGGTTGTGTGAGGTGGGGGTTGGCCTCTTTTCCAAGATAACAGAGTTAGGGATGAGAGAGGTTGGCTTCAAGTTGTGCCAGAGGATGTTCAGATTGGATATTAGAAAATTTATTGTCTGAAAGAGTGGTGTTGCATTGGAACACCTGCCCAGAGAGCTGGTGGAGTCACTGTCCCTGGAGGTGTTCCAGAGCTGTGTGGATGTGACATGGATGGTCATAGTGGACATGGCGGGGATGGGATGATGGTTGGATTTGACGTTAGAGGTCTTTTCCAATTTTAATGATTCTGTGAGGAGAGTTTCTGCTCTGACACTCCCTGCTTTTGTGCCTAGGCTAAATGAAATTGCTGCCCCTGTATCCAGACTGGTTTCAAGGATTGCTGTGATGCATCCTTTTGGTGGCTGTGGCACCAACATCTCTCTCTGTGTGAGGCTGTTCCTTACTGGACAAGTGCTCAGTCCCAACATGACAACACTTTATGGACTGCTCTAGTCAAGAATTGTTTGCTTCTGCTCTTTGCGGAGCTGTATCGGTAACCTGTAGCCACAGCTGCTCTCACCCCTTCCCCTCAATGCTGGCTGCAGGCCGAGGATGTCTCTGTGCCACCTGGCAGCACCTCCTGCTGTGCCAGTACTCCCAGTCTCCTTGTCAAGCTGGGCACGTCGGGCTCTGCTCCCCCGGGTAGTTTTGTTCCTTGCCCACCTGAGTGCTGATGCTATGGTAAAAATAACTCTGCACGGAAATGAGAGCACTGATTGGGATTTAAATAAAATTTACATAAAACTCTGCTTTGAGTACTAATTAATTAGGTGTTAAAAGCCCCTGAAAAAGGAGAGGGGGGCTTGTTTGCCTTCTCAAATGGAGGAAGCTATTAGGAGAGAGAGGCAAAGACTTTCTGTGGCCTAATTGCAGCACCATGCTCCATCTGATAGGCATGGTGGGAAATTTCTTTCTGGACTGAAAGAATGAAGACTGCTCTGCCTGGTGCAAGATAGCTAGCCCCCTAGCACAGTTGCTGGATGCCTCCATCATGTACCAGGACGCGCACAGTCTCACTCCAGTCCACCCCTCCTTGACCACATAGTGCTCATCCCTATGCTGTGCAGAAGAGGAATTTGTCTCTTGATCTTGTCCTCTTCTGGGGGCTGTAGGACATAAAGGCGACGCGGAGAGGGGCTATTCTAGTACTTGCATGCGTGTACTCCATAGCCCCTCAAGGCAACTTTTTCCCCATGTATTACAATTATTACAAGGGACAGCTCTATGACTTGTGGTGACTTAGTAGTTAATTAAGCAATGAGATACACACACTGGGGGTAATGACACCAATTAACTTGTTCCTCATACTGTCTACCTAATTTAACCTATCTAGGATTTTAGAGCGCTCATAGTCATGGAGAAGCTGAGGGTAGGGTGACCCTTAAATTTTACTGCAGTTTGTAGTGCTGTCTGAATCCCTTGACCACCATTAGAAAAAGGGTCATGTAAATGGACAAGCAGGAATGTACTGATGATTGAGCCTTTTAGACTGCGTTGAACCAACTTTGTGTCAGAGAGGATATTTAACTCTCCCTTGAAATGGACCAGGCTCCTCACACCCCAGTAGGTCTTCACTGAATTTCAGTGCACTGGTTTGTGACACTTTTCCACTTGAAAGCTGCTTGCTGCATGCTGTAGAAAGTCTTGCTGCAGCCAGTGGGTGTGCCTAAAGATAGGGCCAGCAGGATATTTATAACGGTGAAAGCCGAAGGTTTGTTCCAAACTAGGGGGATGGGCCTAATACAGCTACAAATATTAAATTATTCTCTACCATGGAGTCTCCCCTCCTTGTCCAGCTGTGCTCCTGGAGAGTGCAGCAGGCTGCTGAGCAAATCTGAAGGTGATGCTTCATGTTAATCAAAATTTATCCTGTCCATCTTTGGACATTTATTTGGGCTTGTTGTTGTTGTTAATGTTTGGAGATGTCCAGAACTCACAGAATCCATAGGCAATGAAGAATCCCCTTGTGCCATATTAACCCTTCTCTGTAGCTGGCTGCTATTTTTGTGGGGGATTCAATAAGCCACTGTCTATTCCAGCTTTGGTTATACTTTTACCTTGAGATAACAACAAATGCCAGTGTGTGTGAGTGCTTTCTCACCCTTCCTGCCCCAACCCCTTAAAACAACCTTTAGACTCTACAAATATTTTGTTCCTATTTCCTTTTCAGCGTTTCCACCTGGACACCTCTGTGTTCCAATTTTGAAACTTCCACTGTGACTGGTTATTGCAAATACAACCAAGGCAGGCACCCCCTGGCAAATGCAGGGACGTGGAGCTTTCAAGGAAAATAAAATGGGTAACAACTCTACTGGGGCTATCTGGTGCCATCCATGTGTTTTTTTGGCCATTACTGTGCCAGCAAAGATGAGACCAGAGGCCCCAGTTTACTGAGGTCAGAAAACAGAATCCTAGTGTTTTTTCCAGAGCCTAATGGGTTAGTGCTTATTCCTGTGCCAGGTTCCAGGTGAGGTTGTTACATGTTTCTTATCTTTTCTTTGCAACAGCAGTTGGCTATCCTGTGTTCGGGATATTTTACCAGTCTGGTAATAGTCAAAGGCCAGGGGAACAAAGCCTGACAATCCAAACTAGAGTCTGGCATTGCAGAGTGGTGCATAAAGATGGGAGAAACCACCCTGAAGGAGGATGAACTTCTTCTGTCCCAATCTCTACCCACTTTTAGATGCCCATATTTGAGCTGTTTAATTTTCAGCTTCAAGCTGAGTGAGAATGCAGTTAGCATAGCAGTCTACACATATATTTGATAAATACAATTATTCCTGGAATCGCTGGCGTGCTTGGTTTTCATTTTCAGGTTACATCCTGCACCCTCCAAGTGTAACAACAGAGTTCCTCTGGTGTGAATACTGAGGAACCAAAGTAGCTGTGCTTTTCCAGGAAGAGTGTGCCCCCCTTTAGGGTCTCATATCTCTTTGTCCTACCCTGCACAACCCCTTACCAGCCTCTATAGCGTTGCTGCCTTCCTACAGGTTGCTGTCCCAAGTCTGGAGCACAGTTTTCAATGTGATTTTTGGGATGGATTTCTGTGGACTGCATTGGAGTAGATGTCAAAAAAGTAACAGCTCCCTGCAGCTCTGTGACAAGTTATGTAATGGGGGTGGGGATGACTGAAAGGAGACCTATCTGCATGTGCCGCGCTGATTTTAAAGTGTTTAAAACTGGTATAGCTGCCTGAATTTATAGGAAGGTATCTAGATCAGTTTGAGTGCCCAGTTTAACCCTGATTTCTAATGCTACTTTCACCACATAAATGTTTGAGCCACCCCTAGCAGTAAATTGTGCTGGAAACTTGATAAGCGTGTGTGTAACTAAACAGGGAGATTTCTGAAGAGAGGAAATAACTTTGAAATATGAGTACCTAAGTATCTGTTGCATGGGCATATCAAATGGGTTTGGAAGGAAATTGAATCTGTTTGTTTCCATTATATTTATCTTATGTCAGGCTTCTAGTTTAATGTTTCTGCAATTATCGAAGCTTAGAAAAGGTTCACTCCCTTCTATCTTCTGGATTTGTTTCTTTTCCACCTCTCTCTACAGCATTGGAGACAGCTGTGGTTCAGGGCAGGGCACAGATCAGGATGGTGGAAGAGCTTCAGGTGCTGCTGAGGCATTCTGTTTGCATGCTCAGTTTTTTTGCTGAGCTTGCAAGTTTTCCTAGGTGTGGGGCTCTGGGCCCTTTGTAGCTCTTCTCTAAGGAAGCATGAATGGAAAGAAAGGAAAGCATGATGGGCTGCTGGAGCACTGCAGGCTCAGTGCCTCTGGAATTGTTTCATTTTATGTGAGCTGTTTCAGCCACCTCCTGTTATTCTTGTGACCACAGGGGAGTTCACTCATTCTTAACTCTCCTAAAATCTTCAAAACCAGTTTGTTTCTGAGTGGCACTGTTTTCTGTATATTTTTTCTTGTAAATCCAAGCTCCTTTGTTCATCTGTGTTCCACTACGCATCTTCCCAGTTAATAGGTATTTTAAGTAACACCTTCTAAAGGTTTGTTAGAGTATTCCACTGTGATCGAAGTCATAGCCCAGTGCTAGAAGAGTCTTCCAGAAATGAAAACATTTATATGTTTTGAGGGCAAAATCATTGATTCCAGTTGAAAGAGATTAAGGAGGTCACTCAGACCTTGCTCAAACAGGGTCATTGTTCTACCCTACCCTGCTTAGCTGTCTCACACGTGCTGTAACCTTAACTCTGACCACAGCTACAAACTGCTGAAGGAAAAATGTCCACATAATATTTCAGCAGGAAACAGAGCCACAAACACTGTCTTTTCTCCCTCCCACAATATAAGCAAATCTCTTCTGCTTACAGCAAACTGCCATGTTCCCACCTGACAGCACAATTCCTCAAAAATATGTTATGTGCAACTGCTGCTGGTTCCAGTCCAGACCTACTGATGTATTTGGATCTGTTAGGAAGTACTGGAGGCCGAACACTGAGCTCAGTGCTCTGGGAGAGGCTTTGTGCACCATGAGGCAGCTCTGGCTGAAACTGCAAGTGTAGTGTGAGACTCTGCTTAAAGGCTTCACACTTTTGGCTCCACATGTGATGCGAGCAATTCTGGCCCTGATGTCCTGACACTTTCGGCGCCAACTCTAAGCGGTGGAATAATGGAATAAGCTTTCCTGGAGTGAGTGGTCTCATCTCTGCTTCATTATGGCTGCACCAGGGGAGATCCTGGAGTGCGACTTCATCTATTGGAAGGGGTCTAGAGCAGGGAAGAGCCTTTGGTGATCTGAGTCCTGTTCTCAGCTTCCCATTGTAAGCCCTGAAACAACCACTGGCAGAATTCCAATAGGATATAGGTGCCTGACAGGGATCTTAGTGGGATCTTTGAAACTCCAGGGCACTCAAGTACATCAGTAAATCTGCAACTCATTCACTGCCTGCTGGTAGGATCCTGGATTTATCCATAAGGAGATAATCCATGATTGAGGAGATTAGATCTACTGCTGAAATTGATCCCATAAATTCCAAGAAGTTCATGCTGCAGCTGCAAGATGTGAGGCTGTACCCAGTGCCTGCTTGGTTTTTTTTTGATGTTGTTTAATCACAGAGGTAGCTGCACAGCAGTTGGTGCTTTTTTAATGAGGCAGCAGGTTTTGAGATGCACGTCTGCACTGGGAGGTGCAGGCAGCCTGGAGCTGGGACTGTGATCTTGCAATGTGTGAGCGTGCTTCAATTTCATTGAAGCTGCTGGGCGCACAGTGGGATGGTGCTCTGGGGAACCAGGCTCTGCTTGAGCTCAGGAGTGATGAGTGACAAATAGCAGAAATGATGCAGAACCAGAAAACTGAACTCACCTGAATCCTTACTGAGTCTTGCTAGCTGGGCTGGCTGCCTCCCTCTTCCAGGGCTCAGCTCATTTTTCCAGCCAGACCACAACCTTCAGTTAAAAAGCGAAAAAGACGTAAAGTTATCAGGTATTATTTTACTTGCCCAAATGTGGATTTTTTTCCTTGTAATTACTGTGGCCTGTAGTCCAGATTTGACAGCAATCAGACAAGGGAGAAGTTTTCTACACATCTGCTTGTCTCTTGGTGACCAAAATCCTCTTGTCACATCCTCTGTATCAGGTTGCTGTGCAGCCAGAACATGCTTGTTACAGACACAAGAATCACCAAGGAGTGAAACTGCTCTTCTTTGACTAAATATGCGCTGCATTTTGATTGTCTATCTTCTGTGATAGGATCTTCCAAGGACAGTGATGGAAAGTGTGTGGGCTGAGACTGTGCCTTAGCTGGAGATATTGCAGACATCTAGCAGAAAAATTGAGAGTGGTATGAATGGGCATGAAAGGTACCAGAGGATGTGTCGACAGGATAGGAGTGGCAGGTGTTGGTGACAGCTAGACTAGAGGGTTATCTAGATCCTAGCACACGTTATAGCTTCCCAAAACACCCAGACTGGGAAGACAAAGGTCAGCTTCAAGAAAACAACAGGCTGAAGCCATTGAGAGATGGAAAGATAAAGGACAAGCCTGAAGTCATTGAAGACATCCAGGTAAGGAAACTAAAATAAGGAGTAAATCAGTAATGCTTCCTAATACTTCTGACTGGCAGAAGGGTGGGGGAGACAAAATACCACATCCACTGTGAACCCTTTAAGACACCAAAAGGCAAATCCAAACACAACTGGCTATGGCCTAGGAGATACGTGAGAGATCTGATGATGACCTTGTGTCCCTTGTCCTTCTCTCTTTGCAAGCAGTCCTTTCTTGCATGTGGGCATGAATGTCTTGGTACCTGACACCTTATGGGCATAAAAGAATGAGTATGAATGAAATTGGTGCTTTAGAATAAAATAGTCTCTTCTGATAAGGGTTCTCATTGAACTTTGCTGCATAAGCTGAGATATGTGCAGCAGAACACTCCTGTTCCTAGCTGAGGAGTTGCAGAGTGATAAACCTTAAAAGAGGATGTTCTGCATGAGGAATGTGGAATATTCACATACGTCCCTGTGAAGGTAGGTGTGTGTGCCAAAGCCTGTGGTTAAATTAATTCTTGAAGCTCCTCAGTTTGACGTGGCTTTCCTTTCTATATAGAATGTAACTGGAGGAGGGATAATTTTCTCTCCTCCTCTGCTTCTTTCTTTCTCTGCCACCTGCTCACACATATGATGTCTTCTGTTACCAAAGACTATCCTGAATGAACCAGCTCTGATGCATGGCTGTGGTCTTCAGGCAAAGGTGTGTGAGGAATATTAAAAAGGCAGGCTGTGAATGAGGGGAGAGACACTGCAGACTATATATATAATCCTCCTTGTCTTCTTTCTCTATAAACTCTGGCTCGAGCTCATGTGTGATCACCAAGACAGCTGTCAGACTGAGCACTGCTTACTAAGTATGTATAGCAAGGCACTGAGGGCTGGGCTAGTGCAATGATGAGAAGCAAAGCCTTCACCCCAGCTGGCAGATAGGAAAGAGCTTGGCTCCTGCCTGGGCCTGATGCTTATCTCCCCAGGGAGACTGGAAATGACTGCAACTTCATCCTGCTCTCTAAGTGCCTGGCCAAACTAGGGGGATTTACCCTATGCCATTTTCTCTCAGAGGCTGTGGAGGTGCATGCTTGCTGCCTGAAGGCAAAATGGCTTATTTACTGCTGCAGCTCAGCCCTGTTGACTTCAAGCACAAGGTTACAGGAATGGGTAAGGCACGACCAGCTTTTTGTCGGTACAAAGGAGTCAGTGCTTAGAGATGTGCCTGACCCTGCCCATAGGTCATGTCCCCCTGGTTTACACGGCGCTGTGGCTGGGTCAGGGCAAGGGGTGGCTGAAGCTTGCTGGGATGGAATGGCTACAGGTTTTTGTATGTGTAGTATATGTCCATGCAGGCTTCATACAAGCTGGGCTAGTGTGAAATCACACCAGTGGTGACATAAAATACCCCACTGGCACAGATAAATGATCCCCATAACTCAGTAACCTATGGTGTCAGTATGAGATCTCATTTCAGGAGAGTGAGGGAGCTTGGCCCCTGTCTGCAGCACCTTCCCTATGTACTCAACAACACCCTCAGCCCTGGGCTAAGGGTGGTTTTGGTCTACCCACCACCAACTGAATCCTCTCACTCATTAATGTATTCAGCCCCATATCAATTACAGGAGGCAGCAGTCCAAGGGTGCAGCAATGAACTGGCTTATTAGGAAAAGGCAGCAACCTCTGGGTAGGATGCCTACCTCATCAATGTCAGTAGAAGTGTGATGGTCCAGAGAGGACTGAAGATGGGATCTACTACTGATAGAAACAGCTTGAAGGGATTCTGAGACAGATTCTACCTACCTGAGATAGCAGTTACCTAGTGGAGAACCTCTCCTACAGCAATCTTGTAGCATCTCTCCGTCTTTCTGCTCATAATATGGTTTTTGGGACAGTCAGTGCAGACTTTTTGCCATTTCATTCAACATCTTTCACCAAGGAGAGGTGGAAGAATGTGAGAAAGGTAGTTGCTTGTGGACTGTTATTACGTGACTGTACTTTCTGGAAGCCTTCTCAGGTCCTGGCGGCATTGCATTTCCTGGCTGGATGCTCTGCAGTCACAATAGAAAGGGTTCTCAGCTATGCAGATACCGAGGGCTGAGACATGGCAGGACCAAACCTTTCTGTCCTCGGCTTCTGAGCTATGTGTGTTGTATAAGAGGCCAGAATATCCCACAGGATGAGAAAATGTCCTGGAAAACATATTTGCCCATTTGCATCCTGGTCCTTTTGCTTAACTCAGCTCAGTGTAGATAAGTAACTTGAGCCTTCTGAGTCTTCGTGTCATCAGCTAAAATATGGGGCTAATATCAAGCTTACCTACCTTACAGTGAGTTGCAGCTAATTAGAGTTAGCAATAGTTAGTGTTTGCACAGCTTTGGGATGTGAAAACGGCAGTATCATGTTAAGTATTACTCCTGGTTCCTAGACACCATGATTCTTCATAATCAGGGCAGTCAATTAAATGAGCTAAAAGAGGAGAGAGATCCAAACATAATACTGTATGCATGATGTTCTGCAGATGCAGAGGCCAGGGAAAACTCTGTTCCTGCTACTCAGGGAGCCAGTGAGAGCAGCCTCTGTTTGTGCAGGCGAGCAGGTGTTCCCCAGTGTCTTTGCTGCAGCAATCCACTGAGAGAGGAAGGGAAGAGAAGGACCAGTTCCTTACAGATTCTGAAACTGAGGGCTCTGCTGAAATCTCACATGGGCCTTGCTCATGTATTTCCAAGGATGCTGATTCTCTGTGATGCCTTTTTGGTTTAAGCCCTTAGGAATGACACTGCCAAGCTGCTTGCTGGAGGTGCAGTAGCTTTTCTTCTAAGCTAATCAGAAATTGTAGCAGATTGGTTGAGATACAGGAACAAGCTGAGCAGCACATCCAAGTGCTTACTTCCTCATGTCTGTCTAATGGCACCATCCTCAGCTTAAAGCAAGGAAGACTCCTCACAGAGCTCCACATATGGCAGCATTTCAGGAGAGCTCTGGGCGTAGTACAGTCCAAGGATGTACACTGGCTCCATGAGGAGACCTGTGTTACCCAGGGCCTTCATACCAGCTGTGGCCGAAGAGCAGACACCGTGGGAGAGCATAGGAGAAACAGATTGAGAATGAAGCCACCTCAGTTTCCTGCAAGACACCATTATGGAACAGGAAAGAAAGGCAGTGGGACTTGGTTGAAACCCCAAACTGCAATTTACAATTGTGTGATGTCATTTCCCAAAGCTGGATTTTGTCCAAAGTCAATAGCCTAGTTTTTGGCTATTGATCTAGAATAATTGCCCATGTTGGAACTTTGGCTTGTGGCCTCCTTCAGGAGCCATCCCTAAGTGCACAGAGGTCCTTCCCCCTGCAGAGCCATGATTCACTAGGGAGGCTAAGGGAAGAGTGCCATGCGCTGAATCACCAGGGCTGTTTCTTACAGTTCCTCAGCACTAACCTACATATTAGCGGAGGAATTGGCCATGGTTCCTGGATGACTTCCATCCTTTGCAATTGCAGTCTGTTGCCTTGAAACCCCCATCCTCACACATGCACGTGCTTCAGAGAGGCACAGATGCTGTCAATGTTTTCTGTCCAGAACTCCTTCACAGTGGTGGAGCTGGCTCATCCCTCACAGAGACAAGCTCCATTTCAGTGCCACAGGACATGAATTATGTGCCTGGAAAAACTCCTTGGGACCCTTTGGAAGGAAGATGCAATCTTGAGATGTAAAGTGGTATTAAAATGTCACCTGATTTGACTGTTGGCTGATCAGGGCCTATGGCTTTGACAAAGGAGGTGTCCTCGTGGTGCTGAAATGCAAAGATTGCTGACAGTAAGCATATTCCATTTATGAAGTCATAAAAGTGTCCATACTGGGTAACTGATTTAGGATTTTGTTCCTCCTTCTTCCTCCTCTCCTTGTCCTGTGGTTCTTTAGCCTTCTCTCTGCAGCAGCTTGTCTCCCAGATAAGCCAAGTACCTCCTGCCTTCAGATGATTATTCTCCCCCATATTTCAGTGAATGAATGATTAATCCCTGATTAGTTGCCTCCACAATTAAGTGCTGCTTGAAAGAATGTTCTTGTAAGTAACCAAGGTAGTTGCTTCCCCAGTGGCTGCTATAAAGTGTGGCACAGCTCTCCACTGGCTTTTGCACAAGGAGGTGGGTGTCCTATGCAGATACCCATTCATAGACAACACCTGACAGAGGCACCAAATGCCCAAGCTGCTCTGTCTGCAGATGCCTCCAGAGGGGTGTGTGCTCATGAGTCCCTTTGCATTCACCTGTGGACTGCTATCCCAGCCAATGTATGTGTCCAGAGGGGCACATGCTCAGTTGGTTCTCCAGCTCTAGACAGGCTTGCGCAGGCCTGACCAAGCATTATGCCTTCAGCTCACCTTTTTTTCTTCTCCCATTCTCCCATTCTCTTTTCCCTGACTCTTATATAACAATTTATTTCTGCCCTGTCTCATACAGCCCCTTGATGACTCCTCCCATGGAGAGGATGCTCTCAGGGGGAGACTGAGATGAAGGGAGAGGTAGTAAGCAGAGAATGGATATTAGACAGCAATAAAGTATAAAGAACACCCCACCCTTCCTATAAATACCCTATCAGCTCCCCTGCTTCCTAGCAGCACTAATGAGGCTCAACAGGCGTGATGGAGGGTGACAAAGGAATCACTGATGAACAATCAGAGATGGTGCTCGCTGCAAATGGAACTAATGAGCTGTTTTGCATAAGCTGAGAGGAAGGTAGAGAGGAAGAGGAGCAGAAGAGCTCCTAGAGGGAATGCCAGTAGCACTGCAAGGAGCGTCCTGTAGTGTGGCAGCAGCACTTGCTGCTGCCCTTCTGTCCCTTCCCTGTCAAGAGAAGAGAACCACAGGAGAACCAGTGCTGTGCAGTTCTCCCTGAGTGCCACAGGCACTGCCTGATGCAAACCAAGACTTATCTCAACATACCTCAGCCCGTATGGCATGTCTTGTGTAATCATTCTGGAGAGAATGGCCAATCCAATCATTTGCTGAGGAAGGTTGGTCACATCTATAAATCCAGTGGTTGTGATGTGGATACGTGGACCTCCAGAGAACGATTTACCCTAATTTTAGAGATATACAAGTTAGATCAGAGATGTCAGACTTAAAGTGCATTCACTACAGCAGGCTGGGATCATTTTCATCTTGTATATCTTCTGTGCTGGCACCAAGTTTGAGCAGGCAGATAGGGATTTGAAGAGATTTAGCAACTTATTCCCAGCAGGAACTGGGGCCTGCTGTAGATGAGAAAGTCAAACTTCACTAAGAGCTGGCAGCTGTGATGCAGTTGAGAAAGGAGCATGCAGAAGGAGGAGCTAGAGGAAGAGGCACATCCTGGAAAGGAGGGTCGCTCATCTGTGCTTCAGTCAAGCAGAAATGGGCAGAGGGAGAGAGTCTAACCTCATCTCAAACCACTAAGGTTTGATAATGACTTTGTGACCTAAAAATTAGAGTGGCCTGGTGCACTCTTGCAATGCCTGGCAAGTACACAAAGTGGATTCCCCAGCTTGAGAATGTGGCATAGAAAAATATTTAGGTCATTTTTTCTTGACACATTACTACTATCTCTGTGCTTGTTAATGATGTGAGACCAGAATGCCCTGTTCTGCCTTCTTTACATGGCTGTCTATCCTTCCAGCACTGCTGGCTGAAATCAGGAATACCACCTCTGTCACCCTGTCTCAGTCCTTGACCCCTTTGCTGAGGCCGTGGACAACCAAACAAGATCTGATCTCTATTATAATCTGGACAAGGGTCTGCTAATAGCTGACATGTGCCCCATTAATGCATTTCCTTTTCACAGAGGCTTCCCAAAGAAACCAAAGATGTTGACAACTGTGCACCAGGAGCAGCAGGTTAGAAAGGCTGCAGTGTTGCTCTCGTTTGAATTCAGAAGCAGATGCTATAAATTATCTTGTAAATGGAGCTGTAGGAATGATTTTCTGCCTCGCCTCTATAATTTGTTGGCACTTTATCTAGGTACACAGCTGCAGGTGGGGCCTTCTTGCAGGAGAGAGAAGGTACTGCGCTATCGGCCCACTTACTAACTTGTGCTGGGAGAGGTGATTATGGGCTGGGTGGAGCTCCACTAGCAGAGAGAAGCAGGCAAAAAACATTTTTCCCCTAGGGCAGGGTATGTGCAAGGCGATACAGACTGCCACTCCTGATATAATCCTCAGTTTAGGGAGCATTTCTAGGATGAGATGAACCAGTTCTGTATTCTGAACCACTCCATATTCACAGCAACTTTTGGGCTATTAACACCACCCAAAATCCAGATGGACCTTGTGCTTCTTTAACTTTTTAAGGGAAAGAGGGGAATGGAAGGGGATAATATAGTACTAGGCAGATGAAAAATACGGTCCTAAGTTGACTTAACTCACTCTGACTGGGAGAGAGACCCCATGCCTTGGGGTGTTTGCAGGGAAATGGCAGCCTTATTCTTCACAGTTGTTTTGCAGATGCTACTTCTCCTCCTTGCAGTATCCTACATGTTGCATTCCAACATGTCAACTCCTTGAGCTGGGCCCAGGAGAATGTGATATCTATACCTAAATGTAGAGATCTGAGGTGAGCTGTGAGGCAGAACATTTACCAACTCACGTTGGTTTCAGGATATTCAATCCTGCCTCATCTGCTAATTTTGTGTTTTAAGTGCTGCTGAAAGTGCCTCTGCAGGATTACCTTCTGGCAACTTTGGTTAGTTGCAATGAAGCCCTATAGAAAATCTTTGCAAGTTTTCTTCGATTTTGTATGGAGAATACTGCAAGAAAAAGAGGCAAGAAAAGATGTGCTTAGCTCAAAATCTACTCTCCATCTCTTCACATAGCCACCACGCTGTTGTGATGCCTCATTACAGAAAGCAATTTACCTTTTTGGTAATGTGATGTGTATCCTTTATGATGATAGAGAGACAAAACTCTATCAGGCCGGTTTCCAGACATATAGAAGCAGATGTGTAGATTTTTCATGTCTCAAGAGAAACCTATGATAGAGAGCAGGGGCAGAAGGTGAAAACAGACAAAATGCCACATGAGATTTGTTGTTGCAATTTGTCACTGTCATTCTGGCAGTGGTGGTGAGATACTGGCACTTATCTAGGTGGAATGAAAGAGGGACTGGAGCCCCAGCCTGTAGCACTCAGAAAGGAAAGCCTTGTGTCAGTAAACTGCAAAGTGCAATCGGAGGGTGTTATCTATAGCCATCAGTCTCTTCCTGGTCTGCTTTCAGTAACTGCTCTGCCAGCTTCAGGCTGTGATTGGCACCGCTATCAGCTCCTTCTCCAGAGAAAAGAATGAATCCTGCTGTGTGCATTCTCACGCTTGTATACATTTTTCCAGGAGTGCTAAGATTGTTCAGTTGGAGCACAGTTTTGCAACCTGTTTATCTGCTGATGGTTCTGGCACCAACACCTGAGAGCACATGTACTTGTTTTCTTTAGCTATTGGTACAATACAATCCCCACCTACCTTCTTTCCCTTGATTCCTTCTCTAGAGGTTAGATATGAAGAGGCAAAAAGAAGTAGAAAGACAACAGACAGCTACCCCCAATAGAAGGTTTTCCCAGCAAGTCCTTTTAGGTTTTTCCCTTAAAATATGGGAAAGAGAGGCAGCTGCTCTCTCCCTGCATAACTACACTGCAGCTTATCGGTGTACAGATATCTTTCTTCCAGCTAGTAAATGCTCCCCTACTTCCTCTACATAAAATAGCTTATGGATGAAGGATGATGGTGTTTTGGTGTTTTTTTTGTTATTTTTGCATATTTGTGTGTGTGTTAATTCGGTTTTGGTCTGATTGTTTGTTTTTATTTATTTATTTATTTTCATTATTCTATTTTATTTTGTTGGTACAAACAAATCAAAAGTTTTATTCTAGTTTGGGAAGAAAATATCTTTGCTGAAACCACAGTAGGCAGAGGAGTGTCCATCAGGTTCTCATGACCATAAAGCTGCTATGCTGCCTGTATTTACTACGTCTGTATTATTATGCTGGGTCTCAGCAGCTGAGCTACATCTACTGAATTCTGCAGCTGAACATCTGGAGATACTATTCTGGAGACATTCATAATAGCTAAACAGTTGGGTGGAGTTCAGGAGCAATATATTTAAACACTTCCATTACGAGTAGCTCGGTGTTCTAACCTCTCATACCTTGTCCCTGTCTATCAGCTGCAAAATACAGTTATCTAAGTAGTTGTCTCATAATTGGATTTGAAGTTCTTTGGAGTAAAAGTTTTCTTTCACCACATGCACATCAATCTCTTTCTGGACTTCTGATTATCCCAATGCTGTAGACAGATAGTTTCAGTTAGTATTAAAGCTTATCACTTTTGGTAAGCAATTAACTCATGATGCTCTTTGCAAAAGGATGAAAACTATGCTTGGAGTCCTGTTCTAGTTCTTCTTATATCAGTACTCTCTTTCCTATGTCATGCTCTTTTTTTCTTGATTTTTTTGCGCTACTGGTGCAAGAAAGCTGCCATAGACCACTTCAGACTTGACATACACGTATGTGGGAAATTGGAGGTAACAGATGGGAGTAAAGTCCTCTAATCTTGGAAGATAATGGCAACTTTGCAAACCAAAATCTGCAGTCAAATAGGATTTTAACTCTTAAGATTCTCTGGAAACCTCAGATTACTTTCAGTCACAGAACAAGAAAAGTGAAAGGACAAAAACACCACTATGTGCCTAAACCTACATAGAAATTTGACCTGTGGTACTCATCTACATTTGCCCAGGAGTTCATTCTCTTTTATCTGCGGAGACATCAGTTTCAGGGGACTATGTTAGATGTGAATGCTTAAATGCATCACATGAAATATTTGCAAACGCACCTGGTGGAAGGAGAGGTTCTCTGTAATTATCTTTCATTTCAGTGGCATCTCTGATAGGAAAAGCCCTTGTTCTCTGGTAGAGTGCTCTAGCAGAAGCACCATAGGCCCTGTTACTATGGAAACAAAACCTTTTCCTTCTCTTATTCCAATAAGAAATTGGAGGTTTTTAGGGCCTTTCCCCCTTTTTACTTTGCTTGGCCTTTCAGCATTTACTGTGTATCATATGCTGAAAGTGCAATGCTCTTATTCTTCCAAACCAAAACAAAAAAGCAACCCATAAAATTGTTCCTCCATTTCAAATGGCTCTTTCTCTGCCACCCTTCCATCTTATTCCTTGTCTGTTATTTGATGTCTTAGACTTTTTATGGCAGTCTAACTCAGAAGCTGCAGTTTGCTTTGTATGATACAAATCTCCTTTGCCCCTACCCAAAATCTCTCCCCAAGGGTGATGGAGAAACGCTGCTGCTGTGAAGCTGTCGTGCAGATTAAGTTTTTGCTTGTTACATAATGCAGTTGAATGTACATCTGGGGTATTGAGGGTGAGGAGACAGGAGGTGTAAGGATTTCCACTCCTGGGAAGAAAGTGATGAAATGTGTACTCCCAGCAATGATTTCCATCTCTTCAGTTTCAATGCCTTATAGCCTCTGCTGCGTTGCCTATAATCCGAGCCTGCTTGCTCTGCTGCATAGAGCTGGGCGTACCAGCTTATTAGTGTCTTGGTCATTTGGTTGAATAACATAACAGATGAAATTAAGAAGAACTCTAGGAGCAATTAAGCACTGAGCTTTCGAGATAGTCCTCACTGTGCTATGCAGCTCTGTGCATTGTCCTTTTTTCTAACAAGTGATGCAGTTCCCTTTGAACAATGCAAGTCCCAGTGCAGCAGGATCTCTTCCTGGGTGGTGCCGAGGCCACTCCTAGCTCATGAAACATTAGCAGAAAGCCTATAAAAGGGTCTGATATTTTTGGGCACCGTGGTACAGCACCTGAGCAATCATAGGCTGTACTTTAGATGAGCATTATCATGAGCACATCCACTCATCCCTGCTTCCCCCTTCTCCTTATGCACCCCTCCACAAGCATAATTTTAGATACTTTTGCTCTTACCCGCTAAGCTGACTATAAAGAATTCAGTGTGTTTGGGTTTTGTTGCTTTTGAGTATGTGGGAATAACTGTCAGGCCTAGATGGCAAATAATGTTTTCTAGAAGATTAAAAAAAGAAAAAGGCTATTTATTTGAATACAGCAGGGGTCTGACTGGATATCTTTTGCCTGGACAGCACTGAAGGCATTCTCTGACCCTTCAAAGGAATAATCTAGGACATTAAAAAGCACTAGAGTCGGAAAACGGTTCATGTGTTTACCTGCCAAGAATAAGAGCATAAGCTATATTTTACTTTCATAGCTGAGATATTGAGATGGGATGACAGGAGAACAGATAAACAACCACCAGACTTGATGGGCTTGAGGCCTGCTTTTGCTGAGAAAAAAAAAAAAGAGAGAAATAATGGGAGGGATACTTATGATTCATCTTGCTCCTCCTTGGTAGTATGGGAACACTTCCTAAACCAGTCATCCACCATCATCACTAATTCCCGGTCATCTACAGCAATTCCTCCTCAACCTACTCCAGCACAGGGCTTAGAAGGAAAGTTACTGGGCCCTGAAGTGGGCTCTGCAAGGATTAAGACTGCAATAGCACAGCATACACATGTGACTGCCTCCCAGTGAGATTAGTCTCTGCTGTGTTCTTATCTGTGCTCTCCAACTGAGTCAGGCTGAGCTAAGTCATTACTTGGATAGGAGGGAGACTTGTAATTTTGGCAAGAAAGTGGTTTTAATGGATATTCAGCTTTGGTGACATTTCCACAGAGTCTGTGGAAAAGGCTGTTCACAAGTCAAAGGCGTGCACTTGGCAGTGGGTGGTGCCTTCTTTTCTGGGAAGCGGAACCAGAACATTGAGCGCTTGAAGTCATGAAGGACTTTGGTCCCCACTTTGCATGGGGAGGCAAAAGTGCTACACCCCACTCTGAGTTCAGTGCTTAACAACAGGGATGTCTTCCGCTGTGGAAAGTGCTTGAGACTACATGGTTATGTAATTTCTCTGCAAACTCATAATTGCTTATTGTGTTTCCTTCCACAGACGCAGGGCTGAACAAAGTGTTTCTTATTTTTGTAGCAATTACTGGTAACAAATGGTTTAGTTAAAGCTTAGTAAAGATACTTTTGGTCAAAGCCTCTGTTTTCCAGCCTGGACTGGAACTTATTTTTGGCTACAGCCCAAGGAGGTGACATTTTAAAATGTGAGTAAAACTAACATCACAACCTGGAACCGTGTGAGGACAGCTAAGATCTACATTTCCTGCAATTCCTTATGCTGTCTGCTGGTTTTTCTCATTATTTTGATCATCTCTGTTTGGCTAAACAGCCAAATGAAAAAAAAAAAAAAAAAAGAAAAAAAAATAGCAAGACTCATCTTTCTGCTACAGTTTTGTCTAATGCCTTGAAGAAGCAGGGGCTGCTGCTGGGGGTTGAGGTGTGGGGCCACACCAGCAGAGATGATGCCATGAGTGATGCTGAGCTGGAATGCAAAAAGCTGGGGGTGTTCAGTGGGAAAGGCAATCCTCACACTACTGCCAGTTAGTGCAACTGAGGCTTAAATTCCCTTCATCAGGGTTATCAGAGAGCGATCAGTGCTGGCAGGAAAAGGGGAGCGGTTTAAACAGATGGGATATCTCTAATCTTCCTGTAGTTGTGTTTGTGCATTGGTACCATGAGGGTGAATAATCTGGACATCTAAATCCCTTGTCTACACTTGGAGCGTATCCAAATGGATGTCAAGGTAAACAGCCACAAATCCTGGCTTGGACTGTCTCCCATGAGGCCTCTAGTGATGTCACTGGGCTGGGTGACTGACTGTGGTGGCCTGTGGTCCCTGCCAAGTGTACACAAGGCTTAATGTCTATTTAGGGGAGAGCAGCCTTCCCAGCATGGCTTTCAGGAGCTATCTCGTGCTCTGGCATGCAAGGTGGGTGAGGTCCCACCTTCCTGTGCCAGTCTGTAGCCTTGTCTTGCAGCAGAGAAGGGCTCTGGCACTGATAACAAACAGGAATTTGGGACAGCTGGCAGTGAGTGGGTGACATCCTCTCCCAGGAAATTTTGTGTGCACATCACTTTTCCTTGGTGAGGCTCTGTGCTCTTGAGACAGCAGCAATGTCAAGGTTGTGGGTGCCTAGCTGAGCTCACAGTTATTACTTCTTCTTCTGATGTGCCTTCAGGATTGGCACTAGGGCTACTTGGCTTCAAGGTCATAAAACATAGAGATGTGTGTCCTTGTGTGAGATGTGTAGGAAGCAAGCCTGATTTAGGGAGAAGATGGAGGCCAACTGTGATTGCTGTCTGGCTGAGGTAGGAGCATGTAATAAATATGTCTCTGCTCACCAAACCAGAGCTTCATTTAGAGGTGCCCGGGGGTATCCACCAGTCATATACCCACCAGCATGGCACTAGTGGCCTCTTTCATTCCTGAGCCCATTGCTGTCACACTGCTGTCCCAGGGTTTAAATGCTTCCTGCTTTCCTACCTGTCTAGAGACTAATTCCCATCCCCTCTCTGCAAAGCAGCACCAGACCACCTTCCTTCTGTACTCCTCAAATTCTGCCCTGTCCCAGGTCCTTCCTAACTCCTTCAGAGCAGCAGAAATCAGCTAAAACTCTACTAGTTCCCTTTTCTTTCTTTTGTTCTTGTCAGTAGCAGTTTGTACTGGTTAACAAAACTGGCTAATGGCTGAACAACAGACCCAGAGTGTTCTGTGAGCATTCTACAAGCATGCAAAAAGGAAGCACTTGCCAGAATTTCTTCTCTGTTATCAAAGACCACAGAAACACATGTCTGAGGAAGACTAGACCTACATTAGGCCTGTTGTGGACGACTTCTGGTCGTAATTTAGGGATTTATTATTAGTTCTTAACTCTGCTGTGCATTTGTTTAGAAACTGTTGGGGGCTGGGATGGGCAGGACCAAACTACTTGAGCATTTGGGCAATATTTTTGAGGAGATCTTCACATTTTGCCACAGTGAGTTCTGGACACAAATGAAGGTTTGATATGAGTCATTGTGGAATAGGACTAAAAAAAAAAAACAACTGTGTTTTTCAACCTTTTTGATTCTGTGATTAGAGGTGGACTTGCCCATATTTGAGTGGAGATAGCCCCACTTTTGTATGGTATAAAAAGACAAGGGGAAGGCCTAGCAGAGAATAATGTACAATCTCTGAAGAAAACAACAAACAGAAAACAAAATTCAAGGCAAAAGGAACTATCCTATCAGCTAAAAAGAATGCCTTGATAAGTTGCAATTGTTTTATGGTGACATGTATTAATAATGTGTTTAAGCAGGCCAAAAAGTGTTAAAAATCAAGTTTTATACGGATTTAACTAAACTGGTTTACAAAAGAATTGAATTAAGTCAGGCATTCTCTTACAGTGCAGACACCTGTATCATTTTAAGTGTTTATATTGGCTTAATTTGTGCCAGTAAATCATCCTTCCTTCACTGCCCAGCTCCATCCCCCCAGCAGCCTGTGTGCTTGCATTGCAGGTGGCTCTGCCTTCTTCTCTCCCTCTGGAACATGACTCCATCCCGCTGCAGCAGGAGAGCAGTAAGCTCAGAGAAGGGCTGGGGGAAAAGCAGACCTGTCTCCCTGGAGGGCTTTTTGGGAAGTTGATGCTGAGAAACAAAAAGAGGCAGAGGGAAGGGACAGCAGCTCTGCGGATGCAGTGCCTGCATCAGCTCAAAGATGTAGCCTGCAGAGCTGACTACAACGGAGCACTGGCTCTCCCAACAGCCATTTTAGTCACAGGAACTGAGCCCCAAGCAGTTTTGAAATTTTTTTAAGAAAACAAGCAGTGCACATGAAGACATCACTTCTGCTTGTTTTGTCCCTGTGCTAGCTAATTCCTCCTGTCCCAGAATGCTTAATGAGAACATCTTGGTCACAGTGATGCTGCTGCTATTTGGTTGCCTTTGACTCACACTGATGAGGGATTCCTTGGTGGGCTCTCCATTGTGAGCTCAGAGAGGAGCAAGGCCAGCAGCGTGCCTTCACAGAACAGAAAGCCAACTGCGTGAAAAGGATTTGGCCAGCAGAATGAGGGGTGTGATCTTGCCCCTCTGCTCTGTGCTCGTGAGACTTCACCTGACGTACTGTGTCCAGATGTGGAGTCCTCAGCATAGAAGAGACATGGACCTGTTGGAGCGCAACCAGAGTAGGGTCATAGAAATTATCCGAGGGGTGGGACAGCCTGAGGACAGGCTGAGAGATCTGGGGGTGTTCAGCCTGGAGAAGAGAAGGCTCTGGGGAGACCTGAGAGCAGCCTTTCAGTATTTAAAGTGGGGCTAATAAGAAAGAAGGGGACAGACTCTTGAGCAGTGGCTGTTGTGATAAGTCAAGGGGAAATGGTTTCAAACTAAAAGAGGGGAGTTTTAGATTGGATATAAGAAAAAAAAAATTACAGATTGCTGAAGCACTGGAACAAATTGCCCAGAGAGGTGGTAGATGCCCTATCCTTGTAGACGTTCAAGGTCAGCTTGTAGAGGTTCTGAGCAAACCGATCTAGCTGTAGGTGTCCCTGTTCATCATAGGGGAGTTAGACTAGGTAGCCTTCAAGGACCCCTTTTGAAACAAATGATTGTGTAATTGTATGAAATGCCCCTCCCAAACTAAGCACTGTCATTTTTAGACTGTCTTGTGCATTGTGTTTTGCTGGTATCCACATGGCAGGTGTATGCCATCCAGACATGAAGAAAGGCTGGTGTGAATAAAGGCAGAAAGGCAGATGGCCTTTCCACCTCAACCTGTTGCTGACGCACAAAGAAGAGAGATGGTGGTCAGGGTATGCGGTGGTGGAGCTATGTGATTCCCAGGACTATTTGAGGGGATCAGCTGCCTCTTCTGGAGTGTGTCCAGGGGAGGGCAATGAAGTCATGAATGGACTCGAGCTCAAGTCTTATGGGGAGCAGCTGAGAGAACTGGGCTTGCTCAGTCTGGAGAAGAGGAGGTTCAGGGGAGACCTTATTTCTCTCTACAATGACATGAAAGGAGGTTGTGGTGAGATGGGAGTCAGCCTCTTCTTCCAGCCAACAGTGACTGTATATGAAGGGCTTCAAGTCGTGGCAGAGAAGGTTCAGGCTGGACATTAGGAAAATATAAAGAGCGGTGCTGCAGTGGCACAGGCTGCACAGGGAGGTGGTAGAACTGCTGATCCCTGGAGGTGTTCCAGAACCGTGTGGACGTGGCACTGAGGACACGGTCAGTAGGCACAGTGGGGATGGGCTGATGGTTGTACTGGGTGATCTTAGAGGTCCTTTCCAAGCTTAATGATTCTGTGATTCTATGATTAGTTGTATGATTTTGGTCTAGGAGGCATCTGCACGTGGATAAATTAGGGCGTGAATTAGTGGGGACTGGAGCTTTCCTACAGCACGGCAAGTGCCACTGCTATCACTGAAACCACTCACGTAGTAGGTCCTCCCTCAAAAAGGACGCCGTGGAGAGCTCCTAACCGAAGCGTAGAGCCGCCCACACGAGCTCCCGGGTCGGGCTGCGGTGCGAGCCGCCGCGGCTGAGGGAAGCGCGGGGCAGGGGCGTCATCAGGGGGCGGCGGGCGCCATCTTGTGGACAGAGGCGCGGGGCGGCCCGGCGCAGCCTGGCGATGCCCGCACCGCGGCCGCTCCGTCACCCGCCTCCACCCCATAGGCTCGGGAGGGCCGGCTGAGCCTCGCGGTGCCATCGGTTCCTTTTATTAATTTCTGCTTCACGCTTCCTCTTACCTCGCCTCTCCGCTACAGCCATCCAAGATGTTCGTTCTCACCAGGGCATCTTTCCCAATCTGGTACATATCAAGCTAAATGAGGCATAATTAGGAATAATTATGACATGACATGGTCTGGAATGAGAAGCAGATGGGGCTTCCCCCAGGACGCTCCAGGTTTGATGTCAGGGAGGAGGGGACAGGGACGGAGGGGAGACGTGGCAGTCTGTAACCATTCCTGCTTTTGTCACCTCTGCTGGCAAGGGCCGGGCTGCAGAGGGCAGGAAGGTGTTTTCACTCGCCCTCTGAGCCGTGCCCCTTCTGCAGGACTCTCAGCTGCTCTGTGCTGCATGATGGGCTGTGCTGGGCACCACTAAGAGAGGAATATTTGATGGAAAACTCAGCTTTAGGCTTCTCTATGAGTTGCCCTTTGGAACTGGGGTGAGGGAGAGGCCCTTGCTTGTGAAGTTTCTGGCATGTTTGCTTGCTTTTGTGCCTGCACAGAGGCAGGAGAAAGCATGGTGTTTGACTAGAGATGTGTAACACAGTGGATGCTCACAGATGAGTGGTAAACAATGCAGAGGGTGGGTAAGGGTGTGAGCTGTCACATGAGCGTTTGTTTCTCATTGAGATCTGATGTCATAGAGAAGAAAATCCAGGTCTGAGGGAACCTAGAACAACTCTCTTTCCTTCTCTGTTAGAAGACTTTCTCTGTCACTTTGTCCTCTTACATAGAATCATAGAATGGCTTGGGTTGGAAGGGACTTTAGAGCCCACCCAGTTCCAAACCCTCTGCCATGGGCAGGGTTGCCAGCCAATAGATCAGGCTGACAGGGCTCCATCCAACCCAGCCTTGAGGGGAAGGGGCATCCACAACTTCTCTGTGCAACCTACATAACTGAGGGGGTACATCCCCCTCAGGAGAGAGAAACCTTACCACAAGAGGTGGTGATATTCTAAGATGGGCTTCAATACCAACCAGAGCACTGCATCTGTGCATACTTACCTTCACGTCTGGAAGAACAGACAGGAGCCAAGAAGCCATACTTGCACAGGTCTCATATCACATTGTTTAGGAGTTGGGATGGATGGCAATACAGGACCACTGTGCTGCTCTTACCTTCAACAGCCCTCTGCCCAGACATGTTTCCTAGGAAATATATGACATGCTGAACAACTGGCTTCTTTATAGTCATTGCTGTACAACCTTGGCTGCGAGAGAAGATCCAGAGGGATTTGTTTCTTCTCTTTTCCTCATACCAGAATAAACCTTACTGGTTGTGGAGAGTTTAGTGCTTAGATTTTCGAGCTGTTCCTGCCTTCAGTTATATAGATTTGCTGTTCCCAGCAGACAGCCTTTTTACTAAAAAATGTAGGCAAGTGGGTCTTTCTCAAGAACATTATTGGAGATGGATAGGTGCACTTGGGAGTAGTCAGCAGCCATAGGCTAGTTATTCTTGGGCATTTGCTCAATCCATATCTGCTTCTCTTTGTCCCATAGAGCACTTAGCAGGGAATCCTGCCTTATTCTTGTTTGTCTTGTGTTGAGACCCACTGAATTGCCCTCTGGAAGTTCCTGCTAAGCTCAAATTATTAGTTTTGTCCAGATGCCTAGTTGTTAGATAGCTAAAATTAAAATGATGGTTCTTACCCCACAGGTCTACTTCAAATTTGAAAATGATAATTCGATATTTATGTCATTTGGACATTTGCAAAAATGTCCTCACTGATAAACGCAATCATCAGTACCCTTCATACCCCTTGAGTATGCATAGCTCAAACTTGGCTTCTTCAAAAGATATTACTCGGCTTCTCAGAGAGATATTGCTCATGAGCATAATGCTGTTGTTTGCTTATACACTGTGACACATGCTGTGTTCACACACACTGATTGTGCCCCCCTTGGGCATCCTAGATAGCACTTTCCCTGTGATGGCATCTTTCATTATGTCCAGTTTTAAGAACTATTTTCATCAGTAAGACAAACTGGGGAACATTTTATGCTAGAATCATTCTAAGAATAGAAATCTGCTAGCTATCTATGCAAGATGCCTCCTGGGTTTATTGCCTTGTGGGCTTTTGAATCCATTCTCAGAAGTACAGGTAGACACTCATTTTTGAGGCAGGTCACAGAGACTCCTCCGTGCTGGCTGTTTCATGTATCCCCACAGGTTACAGACTTGTAGGAGTGTATGACAGGGAGGAGACAATTCAAGTCAACAGTGGTTATGGAACACAAGTAATTTCACCTCTTCTGGCCTGCTGGACACCTAAGGTTCAGTATCAGATACCAAATCAGATTTAGAAAAAATAAATCTTCCTGAGTTTGACTTCTCATGAGATCTATAGAAGCCCCCAGGTAACTTAGGTAACAAAGGATGAGGAGGAGATGACTACTTCTCTTAGAAACTCTTTTTAAATAAATAAATACTTCTATCCGTATTTTTGGGCTTCTTGATACCTTGTTCTTTTTTATATGACCTGCTCTCATTTCTATCATTTCATCTCAGTTTGAGAAATCCCGTTTGGCATAAGCAGGTATCAAGTCTATTTTCTCTTGGCTCTGGCTGGGAGCTGCTTCTAATAAATAGAAATGATGGGGCAGCTCTGTCCAGGTGGGAGTTCTTGTCTTTACTGTTGTCTCAGCACTGCAGGCTGACCCTGATAAACAACAGATAATGCAATTTACCACCACTTTCTCTGTGTCTCATCCAAATTTTTGGCACTTAGCTGATACAGGGATGTAGCTCTGCCTCAGAGAGTTGGGAGAAAGCATAGCATTAATTGTTTACTAATCAGATATTGCAGAGACTCCTGATAACTGGCCATTCCCACTGTGTTTTTTGCACTGTCTTCATCATCCTTAGTTATAGCAGTGGGTAGAATGCACCAGTAAGGTTATTTGCTGCTCAGCGTATGGCTGAGTTTCACCTTGAGACCTGAGTTCTGTCAGCAGTTTAAAGATTAAATGCCACCTCTCTAAGTGACTGTCAGAATCACCACAAAAATCACCGAGAGGTAAGAGAGATAATCCCTTAGGAGCTTCTCCATTGATCCTCCCATGGCTCCTAAGCAGTGTGTAGCCCTGAACGCATGACTGTCCATTTCTCCAGATTAGTTGATTTAGTTACACATCCCTTGGGCTTGTTGAGGGAAATTTGTATCCCTGAGAAGAAGTAAAAGTCAAATAAGAGGTACTCCAACCCATACTAAACAGCATTACTCACTGCAGTAAAGTGCAGATATCTCCTGGAACTGGAAGACTGTTTCTGTTGATCCTGCTGACACCAGCCCCATTTCACTCTCTTGCATGGAATTGTGCATGCTCTGCAGCTTGGTTTATTCAGCTGGCATCCAGCATGGCATCTAAAAGCTACTGTGCTGGAGAAAGAGAATTCTTAATGTGTTCACCCAGGTTCTCCCACTAGACAGCTGGCAAATGGTTGTGTATTTGTGCAGCACCCTTGAGAATTGTAAGACATGCCCTAAATGATGCTTTCTCAAGGAAACATTTTTTCTCTCTCTTTCACTCTTTTTTTTTTTTCCTTCCTCCATCTATTGTTGTCTAAAGTGCCTGCTGTTTTCTGATATACAGACTGTGAAGATGCAAGGCGGAGATAGTAGTCACATTACTGGGACCATGTTCATAGGCATTTTCTCCAAGCAACCTGTTGAGAAAAATTTTGCGTCTCTTATTTTAATTTTTTTTCTTTTTAATTGCACAAGAGAAAATGAAATGAATGAAGGGACTCGACTGTCTTTTTGCATACACAAGCAATTTTGTCTGAATTAAGGAGCCAATTTGAGCTGATCATTTCTCACACAAGAGCAGAGCCCTCTGGTGGTCACTGAAGATTTTTAATTTCTTTTTAATCATTTTTATCCAAATATATAAGGCCTTTTGTAAGACTTGGTTTGCATATCTTATTTTTAAGAAGAAAGTTTGCAAAAGTTAATGTAATTTTTTTCCATTATTTTCACATACATTAAAAATGATATTGTTCTTTTGCCCAGTAATGTCAACTTGGAAAATTGACTTGTCCTGAGTGCCACATCTATTCTGCAGGCAATGAAAACTGTTGATGTGCAGTTAAAAAAAATTCAGAGAGTGTTTTGGAGTTGCAAATCATTTCAAATTAGCATATACTGAAACTTTGCCATTAATTTTCCTTTTAACCCTCTAGCTCAGAAGCAGATTTTTAACTACTCTAAAAAGATGATTGGTGTGCTGGAGACAAGGGAAACTGATGGAAGAAAGGGAAGGGAGGGACACATGAAAAGTCAATACAGAGTTCTGAGTTTTCTAGATTCATCCTTCCTTTACCCTTCTCAAGCAGTTCAGCTGAGGCTGCACAATTGCTCAGTTGGTTACTCCAGATTCTTAAAGACAAGACTGGTCATGTTTGTTTTGACCAGAGGACAATCTCTTCTGGCATCATGCTGCAAGAGACATAATGATCAGAAGGTGATTCTCCCAGGTTAGAGGTGCATCCTGAACTCCAGGTGTATTGATCTCTGTAACAGCAAGCTATGGAGTAGCTTGGGATGTCTAACAGGGAGGGTCCTTCACTCCTTTGCCTCTGGGCATCTCAGCATTGACCAGTACAGAATCTTTTGAAGAAACTGCCTTATTCTGAATGAATGGGGCTGTGAACTGTGTGCTGGGCTGGGCAGTGAAATGCTATTAATGAAACAAATCCAGCAGGAAATAATGAAGTATTTCTTCTTTTGCCAGCTGAGAAAAGAGAAAATGGAAGGAGAGAAGGGGAGAGGAGGGGAGGGTGAGAGGGGGGAGAGAGGAATAGGAGAGGAGAGGAATAGGAGAGGAGGGGGAGGGGAGGGGAGAAAAAGGAAGAGAGCGAGAGTAAGGAAAAGGAAGGAAGGAAGGGAAGGAGGGCGAGGAAAAAAGGAAAAGATAATGGGAAAGAAGGAAAGGACTGGAGTATTCAACACATAGAAAGCTTACGTGTGTGTGTTTATGTCCATGCAGATGCAGGGGAGATTAAAAACCTATTCCCAGCTGGCTTGGATAAACTTACCCCTTTTACTTTGGAGGCAAGACAGATGTATAGTCCCCTTGGGGTACTGCCAGTCAGCAAAAGCTGTGGCCGCTACATGATGGCTCTGCAGGAAGGAGCAGTAATCGTACAACACCATGGTTCAAATGTGTTGCAAAGGCCCTCCCAACTGAGCTCATTGCTCAGTGGTTGCAGGGCAGAATTACGAATGAGAAGATACTTCGAAGGCCAGCCAAAGACCAGCCACAGTGGAGATCTATTCAAAGCTGTGGCCAATCTGATGCTGTTGCTTCTACCATCATGCTGAGATCTGTGGCAAATTTGTATTGTTTTTTTCTGGGTAGGCACCACTCCAGTATAAGTACTAAAACAGTACTTATGTACACTTAGTGTGTAACAGAACATTCGTTGCCATTACAAATGTCGCACTAGGTGTCTAAAGGAGTAGGGGTGCTGAAGGGGGGAGATAGGCACTTCGTATAAATTTTCTCATGATATAGTTTGAGCCATAATTTTGTTGCTGATCTGAGTGAAAACTGTAGAGGCCACATAGCTTGGCTGCTCTCAGGTCGCTGTTCTGATTGTACACTGCATAATCTCAGTCACATTGCACTGAATAGTAACAATAGCCATTACCTGCCCTTACAGGCTGCTAATAAAATTGAATAGTTAATCAATTTGAAAATGTCATGATACTGCAAGTCAAGTACATCTGGACCTGGTCTACTTTTGGTGACAAGATTTGGGTGATACAGTAGATGACATTAGAATTCTGTCTGTGACATAACGCAGAGGTAATAGATTTAATGGCACTTCTGCTGTCCAATCATTTGTATTAGGCAATAGAATCATAGTTCTCTTGCTTGTTAGCATTTTCACTATGATGTAGCTTAGTTTGAACTGGTGACCTTACCTTCCTTTAGTCTTCTAAGCCAGCCTGACTACACGCAAAAAAAAAAAAAAAAAAAAAAAGAAAAAAATCTTTCTTTTCCAATCTCTGAGAGAATAAAAATCAAATCCCTACAAAAGAAAGAGCCTTGAAGTACTACAGAGCAGTAGGAAGCCAAGTCATGCCATTGGACAGCATGAGAGCTTTGAAAGCCTGTATTAAATTGCAAGCTTACTGAATGACCCTCTGAAGAGAAAAGATGTCACCTTTCATTCAGAAGTGTAAATTTGTCCTCCTAACTGTGTGCACGCACATGTGAGAAAGGCAGGCAGAGAGGTAGAAGAACAAGGCTGGGTTAGCACCAGACTCCTATCAGGAGCATAATGCAACAGGTTAAGCGATTCTCAGCAGCTGAGCCAGTCTTTGCTGGCTCATGAGGTGCAGAAGAAATCTGTCCAAGTCCTCTAGCAGTTAACTAGCTTACCCAAATGTTAAGTCTCTGTTACACCCTTCCGGATAACAGTTAATTTTTTTCCCATTCTTGTTATCTTTTAGATTTCAGAGGTGGTAAGGGACCAAGGAGGAGAGCTAATCTATATTGCTTCAGAGAAATACTAACATTTTATTTTTGCTTTCAAAAACTGTAGTGAACGCCATGTCAGAACTTCTCAAATAGAAACAATCTTTGGTTCCTCTGGAAGTAGAGGCTTGTGTGGCACAGAGTTTTTCAACTGAAGTCTACTGTGATTTAAATGCTGCAGCCTCATCTCCAGAACATGAGGAATGTGAAGCTGTTGGAGTAGGTCTAGAGGAGGACCACAAAGATGCTCAGAGGGGTGCAGCACCTGTCCTATGAAGACAGGCTAAGGAAGCTGGGCTTGTTTAGCCTGGAGAAGAAAAGGCTCCAGGGAGACCTCACTGCAGCCGTCCAGTACACGAAGGGAGCTTACAAACAGGAATCAGGCTGACTTTTTACTGTCTAATCTTGACAGAACAAAGGGAATGGCTTTAAACTAAAAGAGGGGAAATTTCAGTTAGATGTTAGGAAGAAATTCTTTACTCAGAGGGTGGTGAAGTGCTGGCACAGGCTGACTGGAGAAGCCGTGGGTGCCCCATCCCTGGAGGTTCAAGGCCAGGTTGGATGGAGCCCTGATGGGTGGCAGCCCTGCCCACACCTTGGTGCAGGACTGGGTGGGCTTTGAGGTCCCTTCCAACCCAACCATTCTATGATTCTGTTTCTGTGATTCTATGATTCTGCAATTACATGTTCCTTTCCCTGAATCACAATGTCAGAATCTAGCTAAAATAAAAAAAAAAAAAATATATATATATATATATATATATATATCTCCAATTTTTCCCTCCCTTCCCCATAGCCAGGCATAGCAGCATTTTCTCACACACCTGCTCATAAGAGGAGCTGTGCTACTTTGGAGAAAAGTGGCCTCTGTCCTTAACTCTGCTCTCTTCTTCCAGCTGCTGTGGGTCCAAGAACTGCTTGAACCACTCTACTGCTGCCAGCTTAGCTCCCACTGAGCAGATTTTGGGCAGACAGAGTGGAATGGCCCTCTTCCATCTCAGCAGTGACAGCATGAGAATTTTGTCTACATATCTTTAGTGCTGTTGGTTTCCTGATGCTTTTTGTGACAAAGCCCTTAATTCCTTCTGTTGATGTAATAATTGATCTCCTGACAGTACAGCCTGAGATGCTGCTAAGCGTTTCCAATGGGCTCTGATTAAATAACATACAATTTCTCTGTTCAGCTGTGAAAACACCTCCCTGAAATTATCCTGTATGTGAGATCAGGTTCCTCATCAGGCTATCTCTGAATTTTCTGTAGCACTTCAGAGGTCAGGGAAGCATCCCACAGGATGTTTTTTATGGATAACCTTTCTGGAGGGATTCTTTCTGTTTAATCCTTGCCACTTACAAGCTGGATTTTATGTGCTGAGGTAAAGAAAAAAATATTTATCCACTGTAAGATGTATAAATCCTGCTCTACGTTTTCCTAAATTCTTAGCCTGAATAATATCTTCCAACAATAAATTCCAGTTCCATTATTTAGATGCCATGTGGAAAACATTTCACTGTACCTGCCTCTCTTGTAATCAAATGCTCTTCTATTTCCTGCACAAAGCAGTCATTTTGTCTTATCCATCCTTTGATATTTTTATCTACTGCAGCCCTCACCTCTTTATTGCTTCCCAAAACCAAGCAACGCCAATCATTCTCATCTCTCTTTATGCCATAGTCTTGCTACTCTGCTTTTTGCCTGTTTCTAGTTCATTTTCCTTTTTGTGATGTCATTCTTGACATCCTGATCCAGTGAAGTCAGAGGTAAAGTGAATGAGATGGCTTTGTTAGTGCCTGAGTTTCACTCAGGTGCATTACAGTTTTGTCTTCTGTTATTTTCATCCTATTCTTATGTGCATCTAAAACTGGTAGCCCCACCTTTGCAAGTTACATGATGCTACCAGGTATTCAGGTTTTTCAACAATTTGTGTTATTGTTCCATAGGAATAATTACCTATGTGCAGTGATAAATTGTTTGTCAAGTCATTTGCAAAGATTTCACAGTAGCTGCTGTTTGCCATCCAAAGTGTGCACACAGGTTCTCAAGCATTCGTTATACTGGAAGAAGTGAATTTGATAGCCTCATCAAAATAGTGATTTCAACTCAGCTAAGAGATTTCTTTGTTTTAGTCCTGAAGTTCTGCATATCCTCCAAAGAGTTAAATCCATCACAAGCTTGCTATTTGCTGGAGAGATATTACAGAGGCAAACTGGCATTTAGCGTTGTCTTTTTCTTAAAGTAGTCTTTGCTGTCGGAACTTAGGTCTGTATTTAACTGGGGGAACAAATGTACCACTGGCATCAGCTCTCTGATGTCTGAAACACTGAAAAATGAATTACCCGGGTGGAAGAAGTGCTCAATTTTACTTTTCCTCTATAGCCCCACCATGCAGTCAGGTTAGAGCCTGCGAATTTATCACTTCAAGTCAGCTCTGCATATGTATCTGCCACCTGGATTCCCTATTTCTCTCCAGGTTAGATTCCAGGTCTGGAGTGCTGTGTGTGCTGCAGATATAGGGGCAATTCCATTCATGGGTTCTGAGTTTCTTTTCTTCCCTCTCCTTTCTCTCAGCGAACTTCAGATCTCTTTCCTGGGCAGGAATTCCATCACTGTGCAACCCCAGACACATGGTCTCTAACCAGATTTTTAGTAGATAAATAACAGAAGTGCTGATGAGGACAAAGACTGTAAAAAAATTATCTGTAAATAATGAAATCACAGTCAGAAGGACATGGATTGATGTGCCTGTGAGTGAATGTGGGCTGGTAGGAGACTGGTGAGCTCACGATCTGTCAGACTGACCAGAATTGCCTCATTGTCTCTTCTTATTCATCTCCTGGTTGGTATCCGTCTGTTGTCTCTTGTCTTAGCATATTAATTTAGACTTGTAATTGCATCCCGTCATCAAAGAGATAATTAAAAAAAAAAAAAACTTTTAAAATAAACGAACATTGGAATTTAACCCATCCATAAAACTCTCCAGTTTTCAAGCTCTTCCTCAGCTCTGTTCCCCAGTCCCACTCTTGGCCATTCTGTTCTTCCAGTTACACCTCCCTGCATTTTCCATTTCACTAATCCATGACACCATTTCTTTGCTCCTATCCCTGTTTCCCACGTGTGTCCTGTTATTGTTACCGCAGTGTCTGGAAAAATCCTGAGAAGAGCTGGGACTTCAAGGGTCTGTGATGGAGAGGTCCTTTGAGTTATCAGTGTGCTCCTCTGGAAGGGAAGTTGGCAGACAAGGGTTGTTCATTTTTTTTCACAGTCAGTGACTGGATCTCTGCTGTTTTCCTGACCTTCTGTTTTTCATTAGGCTTCTCTTCCTTCACACTTGTGATCTCCCACATGCAATAGCCTCCCTCATGGGAGTCTCCAGAAGTGTCTTGCCTCTGAGATAAGTGCCCCTTGTGAAAATACTGTCCTTGGGCACTTGCTGGTTTCCTTGGAGGAGACTGTGGGGTAAGGAGTTGGTCACCTTTATACAGCTAGGCTCCATGGGGTTAACCTATCCTGTCATTGAATTCCTTGTCAGTGTTACTTTCCAGGGTGGCATTCACAGTGCTGAGGAATAGGAATGCACAGGAAGCAGTAGACAGGTTTCCTTCTTCCATGCTGTCCCAAGGACTTTGAGCCTGCTTTCCCTTGAGACACCATGCTGCCATAGATGGGATGACTGGGTGACTTGCTTGTATTGTGAGATCTTGAAGAGTCATAGTATCAACAGAGGCTCTCAGGTTTTGTATGGAGGCATGAGGGGCTGGATATGCTGTCTATGGTAGAGGTTGAGATGCTTCCAGGAACTCTCCAATCTCTGGACCCAGACTTGTCTGTAAGAGTATGAGCTGTCACTAAAGTGATCCAGTAACATCAACCTGATCCCACAGCATATCCTGCCCTGACTCTCTCCTTCTCGAATAGCCTTCAGTTTCATACTGGTAAAATCAGGCTGCCATCTTCCTCATTAGGATCTACAGATATATCAGGATTGTCAGCTTCTGAGCGCTGTGTATGTGGCTCTTGGGAACAAAATGAGAGAACTTGAAGGGCTGCTTAAAGCAAACAGTTAGGTACTGATTTCAACAGAGATGAATAAATACCAGCCTAAATTAACTATTAGTTAGAACAATTCAAAGTTGTCGCATCTTGAGGGAAATTAACTTGGAGCTGGAAAGACAAGCTAATCCTAAAACACCAGGCAAGCACCTAATCAGAGCCTGTGGTTCCATCTGGTCATCATCAACATCATTAGTATGTCTTTATTATGAATTAGCTTACCATTTGTAGAATTGATTGTAATTTAAGAAACTGAGTTGGGGCATAAATAATTAAATTAATCTTAAGGGTGCATAAACCTCTTTAAAAATGCTGGATCTGTATGGCATAGTGAGTACAGAACACTTTATCTCACTTGCCCACTTCTCCTTCAGTCACTCTGTACTCACAATGGTGCTGTTTTCAAAGAAAGCTGGAGGAGAAACAAGTGCTTTGGACAAGGCACACAGCCATACTGCCGACAAATTGTGGGCAGGATGTGGTCCGAGATCACTGTCCTGTAGGAAGACTAGGGCTGGGGTGTCTGCCAGGAATAGGTCTGATGGTATTTGGTCCTCATTTCTCCCTTGGTGGAGTTTGTCCCAGCTCCAGCTGTTGCTACCCTACCCCAGCATAGTGGCAGATCCCTCACGGTTAGTGGCTGGGACTTGATGCTTTCACTGCTGTTGTCTGGAGCCGATATCCTGACAGGGAGGAGATGTGTTCTGTATAAATACAGTGTTTCCAAGGTCTTGTCACAGCTAATACACAAGACTTTTTATTCTGGATGTCAACACTGAACTTTGCCTATGCATTGGGCTATCTTTGAGTTAGCCCTGAACCTGCCTTCACAGGCACACGCATGCACACTTGTACTTATGCAATGCCCATTAACAAGAAGGAACATTCAGTATAAACACATACACACACAGTGCCATATGGACACATGCTCATTAATTGAAACCAAGCCTATGTACTGAGTCTCTTTGATAGCATCCAAATCCTGGCCAATCTGCCAGAACTTATGAGAAGCAAGACTGGATCACTTCCATTGTCTGTCACTTAAAAGCTGAAAATTATTTTGCTGGCCTCCAGCTCTTGCTCCCATATTCTTTGAGAAATAGCATTGACATTCTGTTTGAATGCACGTGTGGGTATATTTGTATTTTGTGCACTATACTACATGTAAGCTATAGCTGATGCTAACTCCTGTGCAGATGGTTAGCTCAAGGCATACAAATCACTTAAGTTTATTGTCAGATCCTGCTTAAGTAGATTGAAATGCAGTGAACTCCACAGGAGGGAATTTCTCCATATGAGTATACTGCACGCACTGAAAAACAGTCTTTTGAAGTTAAATAGACTTAATTTGAGGAGCAACGTAGAGTATCCAGGAATGTCACAATTAAGTATGGTGTGAAACTAAATTAATTGCCTTGGCATCCCAAACCATTCACCGTATCAGAACAAGGCATTTCGACACAGGGCCATGCTTCACTGAACAGGCACAGAGGGAACAGCTTTTGGTAGAGATCAGGGTTCTGAAGCAAGAAGAACTGTAGAGTGCAAGCCTTGGACTTGTTCACTACAAGTATTGGAAAGCCTGAAACCAATGGGATGGATGTATCCAGTCTGGACACAGAGGGATCTTCATGTTAAGACTCCTAAACGTTGTCCAGACAGTTCAGAGTCAGTTCCTGCCTCTCCTACAGCTTTCTGTGTGATATTGTGGAGATTCAGCTGAAGCAGACGGTGCACAGACCTCTACACATATTTACTGAGACTAGGTTTGCACATGCTATTTATGTGCTTATCAGATGGCAGAATTATCGTATGTGGCCACGCATAAGGACATCTTAAAATCTGTCTCCATTGTCTGAGCTCTAGACTTGTGAGCAGACTCCTGTGTTCTTCATCATGCTTTGTGGCCAGAAGATGCGTATCACAAACACATACATCTCCTGACTGTGACTTGGACATGTAAAATTCTGCCCTGGAATCCAGGGTTCCAATGATCTCTGTGGGCAGCACCTGACCTTCAAACAATTCCAACACCAGTTTTAATTCTTGAAATTTTTCTGATGTTTGCTCTGCGTGTCTCTGATAAAAGCCTTTCTCTGGAGGACATAGGGAACTGATCAAGAGCAGAGTTAGCAAGCCAAATCTGGCAACAGCTTTGCCTAGCAAAGGCAATGGGAGAAGGAGACTGTCCCAGGTATGGGAACTTGGGAAGAGTGGTCTGGAAGAGAATGCTGACTTGTGAACATTTTAAGACATCCAGTTGAATCCATTCTCTGCACCAGTGTTGCAGACCATGGTTTTCCCAAGGACTTGGTATTTTAAACACACACTATATATATATATTTGATCTGTCTTACCCCGTAAAAGATCATCGTGAAGATTTGACGATGATTTACTGTGCCCATACTGGGGGGAGGGAAAACAGATCATTAAGTCTCGAATACAGCCTGCCATCTGGATGGGCTCAATGCGCAGGAAGGCGTAAAGTTGGGATGCAAATGTGCAGCACTTGGTCCTCAGCCAAGAAAGAGCTTGTGCTCAATTGTTTAAAAGAAAATCTATACAGACATGAGTTATTGCAGGAGAGAAAAAGGGTTGATGGGAGCTCTTGGGATTTGCTTTGCAGAAAGAACCACTACAGCTCAAACCCATGGGAGTTGTGCTTCGAGTGCACGGAGCTTTCTATACATGGGCTACTGGTGACTTGAAGCTGGCACTTAGGATCAGTTGATCTTTTTGACATTTATCTCTGTGTGCTTTGTGTTTTCCATCCAGAAGGTTCGCATTAGTGAGAAGTTTCCCAGTGTTTCCCAGGTGAGGTATCCTGACCTGAGGTGACAGTTGTCTTAAGGAATGTGTGCAGTCTTCCTTCTACCTTTGTGTGTGGGCAAGAGGATGAATAATGCCAGCCATGCTGATAACATTACAGTAGTTTGTAGCAATGTCTTCCTTCTCTGTCTGCTTTTGCCATGGACTTTTTGTGATGCTGAGCAAACCACATAGACCCAACTGTTCTGCATTGGCCTCAAGCTGTTTCTTTTTGTGTGCCGGGGCAGAAAGCCACCGTGGTGCCCAAAATTAAGGGTCAGCATCACAGATTTTTGGCTTTGATCAGCCTATGACTCAGTTTTCTGTCTAAAAATGGATGTGAAGCGATTTGGTTTTGTAGGGGGGACTTGCAGAAAAAAAGTCCTTTTGAGTTTGGGAACTGCTCAGCAGTAATAATGAGGCAAATCAGAAATCCCAGGAGGGAACAGGATTCTGTATGCTATGCAGCACATTGCTGGCATGCAGATGAGTATGGCCACAGAAAGGGAGGAAGACAGCCTCATCCACAGAGCTCTGCTATGTGCTGAATGACACAGCAGGTCCAGTGGAAAGGAGGAGGGTATAGGCTCATGCAATTAAAATTGCACCTCAATTATTATTTCTGTTTCAAGAGTTTGGTCCTTCTACACAAACCATGTGGTATTAAATCAAGAGCGGATGGGAATAAACTACTTATTTTTAGAGCCTCTTTTAGGGTTGAAATCAAAGGTATTTCCTGTCTGTATTTGAAGCTGGTATCATGCAATTCTGCAGCAGTTGCTAGTGGAAACCGTTGATGTGTTTGGTACACTTCCATTACCCATCGCTCTGCTCTGCAGTTCGGGAATTGAAAAAGGCATGCAGGTGGCTTCATTTTAATATCTGTTTAAAGTGTAAATGGCTGTTTGCAGTACCCTTTGAAAAGGCAAGTGTTGTTGGAAGCTTCAACACCGGTGGAATTAGGAGTGCACACGCAGGAGTGGTGTGGAAAGTGTCAACAAGCCCATCTCCAGCAGTGCTAGGGATCACAGTGGGAGAGAGGTGCTCTTTTTTAAATCATGACAAGTGGCACTCATGCTGTGCCTATTAATCTGATGGTCTTGAAGGTGGTCATACAGATAGTAGTCCTGTTCTGCATACTGGGAACAGTCAGGCATAAGGTTTTGGAAAACTCGGAAGACAGAAGTAGCATAGCTTCTCTCATACTGGAAATCTGTCTTTTCAGACCTGGTAGAGGAGACTTGGCAGCCATGCACTCAAACTTCATAAAATAGGATATGTGAAACTGTAAGAGTCAAGGTGAATCCATGCATACAAAGGATGCTGTTATAAACCGAGCAATTTCAGACAATGAAACTGATAAATCATATGGTCTGAGGCTTCTCATCCATTGCACCTTCTCAAAAGAAAAGCATTTTGATGAAAGAAGAGCTCCATTTTTCTTGGAATCCATTAAGATCAGTGATGCTGGGGAACAGGGTAAGGTTGTAGGAACAAGAATCTGTTCCATTAATGCTACCCAGCCTGAAGCATGCATAGCTATGTTATCATGATTTACCACCTGAATTACATCTACAACTGATGTAACTATGGCACAAAAGCTATACTGATATTAGGAGGCCTGTATGACCAGGTAAGATGGTCAGAAAGTTAGGATAGGCCACCTTTCCTGACAGTGACTTCTCTGAGCAAGTGGTGCTTTTATCTATAGCATATGTGTTGGCCTTAGTGACACTGATTTTCCCCTGGGCAATAAAGGTTTCTTGTATGACTTCCAGCTTTCTGTTCTGGCAAGCTGTGCTTCCTGCTCTGCAACAGGGAGAGGGTAGAAGTCATTCTAGGAAAGAGTGAAAAGAAAGAGTTATGGTAGAAAGCATCTGCTTTTCATTAAGCTTTTCCTTAGAAGCAGATATTGCAAAAATCTGTTTTTTTCCCTCTAAGTAGAAAAACAAAATGGGGAATCAGCATGGGAGAAATTCAGTTTAGAATGTGTCAAAGCTATATTCATATGAATGTTCATGGGCCAGTGTGCAGTAACTGCTCCTTTGGCACCACAGATCAGACATCCTTGCATTTCACTGCTTCTGATCCAAAGAACACTGGATCTGGATGTGGCTATGCTTGATTTTCCATGACCAGTATCTGCTTGATATGAATCTTGACCCAAATGCCCTTGTTTGCTAGTCACTCTGTGAAAGTAATATGGAAAAGTTCACCTTGGAGGCCTGACTCTGTGCTTGTTGCACAGCTGAAGCAGGCAGCTGCCCAGGACTGCAGCTGGGGAGGTGGTGGGGGATGAAAAGACCACCAGCCTTACCTTTGCTGGTGCACAGCAAGCCTGGCCTACACAGCTGATTCTTATGGCTATGGGAGGATCAGGTCTCTGCAGTTCTACCCCCCACAGATATCTCAATCACCTGCTGCGCCTACAGCCTTTCCTTTTCTTGTCCCAAGCCCCACCCAGCAGGTCCCCTCTGATTTCCCATACCAGCAGTAGCAGCCTGAGAGGTGACAGCCAAGAAAGCTGTGTGCAAAGACTGGATATGGCTGACAGGGAAAGGAGGTTTCTGGATCCACCTGGGAGTTAGGCTAAGGGGGCAGAAGGAGACATTTGTCCAAAGCTCCACAAAAACTCCCAGAATTCCATGAGGCCAGGGCTCTTTTCTAGACTTCTCTCACTCCTGGTAGAGCTTTGGTAACTGAATCAAACAAATGATCTGTATTTTGCAGAATCCTTTAAATTTAAATGGATTTTCTTTTTCTTCTCCCATGTTTAGCTTCTCCTATTCTCAGCTCATCTCTCTCCTGGCTCTGGAGCCACGACTCTCCTTTCCCAAGAAAAGAGTAGTCAATTTAAGGCATGCAATTATACAGTAGGGACTCCTACATTTACTGTATTGCAAATACAAGTGCAAACTGGACTGTAGTCTCCCTTCCAGACGTTCCAGCACGTCCTCCATGCTCTGTTTCCATCCAGTTTGCCCCAACTCAATGCAATTTCTCTGCCTCAGTGTAGCAACAGTACAGAGCAGACGGACTGACACGAACTGCAGGACTGGGCAGCAAACTCATTTATCACCTTGAACCCAAAATGGCTCTCAGCAGCTAGAGAATTGAGCTGTGGTCATCTGTCCAGCTGTGAAGGCTAGAAAGGGTAGGCTTGTTCCCCCTCATCTGTGAAGTAGGGTTTCTTCTTCCATTTCCATTTTTCCAGTGGGTTTCTCATTAGTGATAAATACACCCGTTGTGCTGCTTCTTATGTGGTGCAAGCTGCCCCAACTTACCTTCTTCTATGAAACGTGCCACAGGGCAGTGGGTGCCTGGTTTGGGGCTGCCAAGTGAGCCTGGGGCATGCTCCCATTTCTGAATAACATCATGCCAAAACAGCATCAGCCATGGCTGGGGATACATGGATTTCAAATCACCTGATATATTCTGCAGAGGGATCGCTGGGCTTGCACTGACCTCTAGTGACAACGCAAGGGATTGGGGGCTTTGGTTAACAAGAGGCTGAAAGGGCTTATGCAGGTCCTTGTCATTGAGATAGTTAAAACCACTTGTCCCAGTTTTCATCAGGATTGCTCACACGAGCACTGCCTTCAAGGCAGACATCCTACTGCCAAACCCTACTGCCTGTGTCAGCTGCTGCGTATATACTTAGATAATAGCAGTGATATTCACGTGTCCCAAACTCCAATCACCTGCCCCCTGAACTGCTCTTCTTCCCTCAAGCCATCTGAACCATGATGGTTTTCATGTCTCCTGCACCATTTGTTCTTCCTGACAATCTCTTCCTCATTCATATATCTGATCTCCCATTTCTCTGCCTGTTTCATGGCAGTATCTGATCACAGACAGTCAGGTCACCTTCTTGCTTGGCAGTGCTCTGGCTCCTGAGTACTTCACTTCTGTTCATCACCTTTATCTCCCTTTCCTCACGCTCTGGCTTTCTTGCAGATCCTGACAATTGTCTCTCATTAAAGGGTGCAAAGCGTAGGGGTTCTGGTTTCTTCACTACAAAGTAGCTTGCTGTGTTGCGTGGTTGGACATCCTATATGCAACGTACCTGAATGCTCTTCTACTTCAAAATGCTGTTTAGAAACATAAAACCTTCCAGGGCTCTCTTTTATCTCCTTGAGTCTGTAAACAAAATTGGTGAGAGCTTTGGATCTGTTTCTGGGAGCTGCTAACCACCAAAGGAACTTGCAGGCTTCCATCAGCTCCCAGGGTGCGCTGCATAAAACCAGTCATGGCTGTGGTGTGAGGAGCTTGTGAGGTTTTTTGGAGCCCCTCCAGGTGTCTGCATGCTGGCTCCTGCTTGTCAGCTCTCTAAGGTCATGCCTACTTCACCACCTTTTCATTACTTGGCTAAGAGGGTACAAAGGGGGAAGGCTGCAAGCTACAGCCTTCTGCATTATGTTGAGAAGAAAGGCAGTCAAGTTTCCTAAGCAGTGTAACAGATGACAAGGTGTATATTTATCCCAGATACCCACATACTTTGAGTGAATTGTGCAACATGAGATTTGTCATCATGCATCAGATCACTGGTGTATCGCATCCAGAACCAAGGCTCTGACAATATCTGGGAGCTGAGCTGCCTTCAGTGATACACCTCACCAACTGTGCAATGCAGGAACAGAGGGCTTGGGATTCAGATTCCTCCCCAGCTCCTCCAGCAATCAACTGGTACCTGGCTGTTATTATCTGAGAAGGCAGAGCTAAATAATCCTAAGATTAGGCAGACAACTAACACAACCAGAGCACACATTTCTGGGCTTCCCCCCGAGCTGGATATGTTTTGAATGGAATAATATTTCATGTTAATTTCTTCTACTTTTCTCTCTTAAACGATTCTTGGGCTAACTACATCCTGGCTGTCAGCAGTAGAGAGTTACTGCATTGCTGGAAGTGACCCATAATCTTTTACCACCACTCCCAGAATCAGTTTTTATGCCTCCCATTGTCTTCCCATTCCCTGTAGGCTTGTTTTTTGTGTTGTTGTTGGTTTTAGATTTTGTTATGTTGTCTTTGCTACAAGGGAGTCAAGCCATCCTCCTGTTCAGGCTGTGCTGGCAGGCAGCTGCATGCAGTAATGGTTCTGTTGCATCTGTGTTCCAGTGCTGTCATCATCCCCTTGATCAGCCCAGAAGTCAGTTATTTTGCTTGGCGAGTTTTGGCCTCTGTCTTTCACAGAGCAGGAATTTCCCTCAAACTCTCTCCCACAGCTCTTTCTACACACCTCCGAACACATACAAATGATTTCAAACCTGCTAATGTGAGCACTTACTGAACAGCTTCTTCCCAGCCTCCACGGCCTGATGCCCTGGTCACAGTGTCTTTTATTCTTGCCCCTTTGGCTGTCACTTTCTTTCAGCTCTTCCTGCAGCTCCCTGTTCTGCTTACACTGCGGTGACTATGGAAATGGCTTTCACCTGTTCCTCTGAGGATGACTAATAAAATGGTTGATGCTGGCAATGCTTTATTAAGCCAAGTTCCTCCTATTTGGAGAACTTCAGTTTACCCTCTTTCCTTAGGGGATTTCAGGAAAGTTGGGTCAAGCAGAGCCTTCCTCAGTGGACTCTCCTAGCTCCTGGTGTGATTTAGTCAGACAGTTATTTGATCTGAACTATTTAATGTAGTCAAATGCCGTGAGTTAATGTATATAGCAAATCTCTTCCTCCTTGTATTGTGTTTGCTTTGTTACTTGCAGAAGAAAGACCAAGGAGAGAGAATCCTTGATTTGCTCTGCAGTGGAACTTCGGGAATTTTGTTTCTCTGACTCTCCTCTATCTTAGACCTCTTCCCAGTGCAAGGGCTCTTTTGTGATTTGACCCTGAAGTAATGGATTCTGTTTTGGTCCAGGCCCTCATGAAGTCTGGTTCCTAAAGTCCCCGTAATGCCTGTACCTGGAGTACCGTGACTTTGTGTCTCACATTCTGTGTGGCTCTGGGTCAGCATCCCTCCAGGTTGTATTGAAGATGCTTTCTGAGCAAACACCAGTCATGTGAAGCAACTGGTAGTGCTGTTTCCTCCTATCCTTTTCAACTTCTGTTTATTTAATTTATTTTTGTGAAGCTTCTGCTTTTGTTTGGTGTGTTCTGTCCGACCAGTGCCAAATGCAATTCTCTGACCTGCCTTCCCCTATTGTAACAGGACTCAGAAGCTGGTGATGAGATGTACTAGATATGAAGCAACGGTTGTCTCATTTGTTATGGTTATACTTCAGGGACTGGATTGATAAGGTTTGCTAGATGCTGGAGAACCTGGCCATTTTAACTGACTGTGGATTCATAGATTCATAGATTCATAGATACATTAGGTTGGAAAGGACCTACAAGATCATCTAGTCCAACCTTCCTCACACCACCATCCCTACCCACCAAGCTACTAAATCAAATCCCTCAGCACCTCATCTAAACGCTTCTTGAACAGCGCTAGGGACGGTGCCTCAACCACCTCCCTAGGCAGGCCATTCCAGTGCCGGACCACTCTCTCAGAGAAAAAATTTTTCCTCAAGTCTAATCTAAATCTTCCCCGGCACAACTTGTGGCCATTCAGTGCCCTGATCCTTTAAAAGCCCAAGTGAACCAAACCAAGCTGCCCAGAGTGTCAAGTAAACTTCATATCCTTGCTGAGCTGCCAGTGACAGTGTGGTGAGGCAGAAGTAGACTATCATACAAAATACTGAGATACTTGTCTGTTGCCTGTCTCAGGCATCCTGATAAAGTTGGGATTGCCTTGTCATCCTGTAAGGTGTCATATTATCAAGTGTTGCCATGCTAGAAACAGAGTATGGGTACCAGCTCCTTGACTAGCATCCCCCTGCCCACACCCCAACTGCTAGTGTTGGCTTGTAGACAGGAGATCCTCATTCTCCAGCAGCTGACTGGTATTTGGTTATCCTGCATTTCTTTGAGTGCCAAGAGGCTGAGGCACAGCAGGATTCCTGGGACCTCCTGAGCCACGACAAATGTCCATCACTGCACACCATGAGCCTTCCCACGTCCTACTGTGTATGAGGTCCTTCTTCAGTGAAACTGCACCTACTGCAGATTCATGTCAAGGTTTTGCCCTTGGTTAACATGTCTCTTAGGTTTCCCTATGGTGACTTAATTGATTTGAAAAAAATTAGTTCCTACCAAGCAGAGTCCTGCTAGGTATCACCTCAGTGCTCCCAGGCTTGGACCCCAAGTTTGGTGAGACCTTTCTGTGTCCTGGGCTTTGATTTTTTTGCACAAGCTCTGGAGTTGCTATTGTATTTGGTCATAGAACAGAGCTCCACCAAGTCAAATGTCCCAGACAAACACCTTGGTGAATTTTGCATTTGTGCTGTGGATCAGTCTATGACAAAATAAGGGTTGCAACATCTTAGGCAGTAGTGTTCACAGACAAGAGGTTCTGCCAGATCATACTGGATGTCCCATCCTTGGAGGCATCCAGGTTCATGCCAGACCAGGCTCTGAACAGCCTGATCTAGTGTAGATGTCCCTGTTCACTGCGGAGGAGTTGAACTAGATGACCTTTAAGGGTCTCTCCCAACTTGAATAATCCTATGATTGTACAATTCTACAATCACAAAAGTATGTTTTCAAGATCTCTTGGCTGTGAAGTAAAGACTGACTCTGGGGGCTCAGGGTCACCACTGCCCATATTATCTGTTTGAGCTTGCAGAGAACCTGAGAAGAGCTAGAAAACTTGTCAGAAATCTTGGAGACTGACAGGAAAGAAAACATGGTAGTTCTGCCTTGTTCTAAAGGAATGAGTTTTGATTTAGAGAATACAGCAAATACTTCTGTTAACAAGTGTCTGAAATGCTAATGAAAAAAATACCAAAGCCAATTTCTTTATAATAAAGGGAATCAGATTTTATTTTTATACCCTTAAAGTTAAAAATACGCATTTCAAAATATTTACAATGACTATATATGAAATAACCTTTGTTAATGAAACACCAACATACAGTACTAGAATAACTCCACCAAATTGATAAAGTATACATAAGAAGAAAATGTAACAGAAAGAGAGAGGGAGAGAGAGAGAGAGAGAGAATTGTATCCAAGCACAATTTGCACCTGTACATTTTATGGTACTCTCTGCCTTTTAGTTATGGATGGAGCCACAGGAAGTTTTGACCTCTTTACTCTCATAAATTCCATTTACAACTGAGGTTCTTCAAAGTGATAGAAATGCACTGTTTGCAGCACTAACAATGCCTGACTATCCTATGTCAGCCTTTCACTTGGGGACCTTCAATCAGAGAGTGTTCTCAAAATCTCTCAGCAACCCTGGGAGGTAGGTACAGGAGGTTGGAAAAGCACCAGATTAAGTGACTGGCCTAAGGTTGTGCAGCAAGGAGCAGAACTCACAAGTCCTGTCTCATCTCTCCAAGTCTCTCATTAGGGAATACATTTCTTCTACTAACGTACATCTTCTGCTATTGACATGAGCTCTGTCACAAGGTGGGACTCCCAATTAATACTACATCCTGAGTGATTATGTGAGAAAAAAAATAATGCCTACATTTGTTGCAGTGCTGTTGCTATGAGAGCTGAACAAAAGATTGACACACACCCAAAGGATTCCGTCCCTCCACGTGCATCATTGAGCAACTGTACTCTCTGTATTTAGGAACCCCTACGTATCTTCCCTGCCCTCTCTCTTTCTCTCTCTCTCTCCATCATCCATGCTTGTCTATTTGCCCTTCATACCTGCATTTGATTCAACCGTGGGAATGTCAAATAGGAAACAGAACAGCAAAAAAAAAGAAAATAGCTGCCTTGTCCCTTGTTCCTGTAGTATTTTTAACACTAATTTAATCTGATTTCTATTGGGTTGTTTCTCAATTTAATGTCTTTCATGTATGTGCATATATATATATACATAAATGTAACAAAAGTCCCATCCTATTTGTTTCAATAGACAAAAAAGGGAGATGTAAGCCTCAATGCCCAACCCAAAAGGCACACTGAAAGGCAAGTGGGAAGGGTTCTAGACAGGGAAAAAGATGTAGCCCTCTTTTTTTTTTTTTTTTTTTTGTGCTCTTCAGTCATCACTGCTGGGCTTGAATGTTTGTGAAGATATGACATAACTTTGCAATAAAGGAGAACAGCTCTCTAGTTCACTTGCCGATTTCTGATGCAGCAGCCCCAGGAGTGAGAGATCCGTCGGTGTTGTTCCATCTTCTCTCTGGTGACCAAGTTTCTGAAGATTCTAGTTTTGTTGTTTTGCTACGGTAGTGGCAGTGGTGATTATGGTGGCTGTTTTTCTTTTTTCTATTGATCCAAAAGTTCTCACAGCAGAGCAATTGTTCCCCATTCCCAGCAGCCAACCCTCTCCCCAGGACTCCCATCGACCTTATTTTTTCCTAAGAACAAGGTAGAGGATGCCAATGACAAAACTGAAGCAAAAGCAGATCCAGGCCAATATGAAGCTGTAGCCGTGGTGAGAACTTGTCAACCCAGGCAAGCTGCCTGTGAACCGAGCTGTGTAAATGGAGACTCCAATCAGAATGCACAACCCTGTAGGAAGGAAGGGAAAAGAGAGAATTGGAAAATGCACAAAACCAGCATTGCTGTAGGACATCTGAAGTAACATTGTGGACTGAGACTGTAATGTGTCTTGTTTTATCTGAGAGAGGGTGTGCAACCCATTAGGCTTATTTCAGAAGAATTCCTCTTGCAGACACAATGACATAAGACACTTCAGGTTTGTTGAGTGGATGCCATGGGGGAATAAACTTTTGTCGGGAGGAAATCATTCATAAGATCTGCAGACAGTTTGGTGCTATGTGTTGAATCCCATGAGCAGTAGCTGTCTAACTGTTTATTTCCTTGCCCTCTGAAACAATGTTGAAACAATTATGTTGTGTATGTAGAACTCACTGAGATAGTCTAATGAAAATCTGGAAATATTTTTTGTTATTTAAATTGTATTAAAATATATAGAGATCACCTTCCAGTTCCTCTGTGAATCATAGAATAATGTGAGTTGGAAAGGACCTTAAAGATCATCCAACCCCCCTGCTATGGACAGGGTTACCACCCAGTAGATCAGGCTGCCCAGAGCCCCGTGAGCACTGGGAAGCATGCAGAGCCATTGGCCGGCACATGTACTTACAGCAAAACAGCGTGATGGCTCCAGTGATGTAGAAACGTTTGCCTTTCTCCAGGGTGAACAGCTGGGCAATGAACGTAACAAGAGCGATGACGGAGAAAATGATTGAGAGGATCATGAAGGCTTGTGCTGCTTTAAGGGAAGCTGTGGGCAGAGCAGATTTGAGAAGGTCAGGGGTTGGCCTTGACATTGCATACCAAAGCATGGCAAGGCATCACCACAACAAAATGGAGGTATTACTTACGCTCATCGCCGCTGTTGACTGACAGTGGCATACAGGTGCCATTGCACTGTAGCCAGAGACCCCATGAGACATTTCCGATGCCATCACTACCCACCATCCAGACCTGAAATACAATGACACAACTGTGTTATGAGGGAGAGAGCCCTGTGCCTCTGACTGGGACTCTTTGTCCTGTTTTAAGATCGGAGTCATAGATTGAGGTTGGAAAAGACCACTAGGACCACGGAGTCCAACCATCAGCCTGTCTCCACCATGCCCACTAACCATGTCCCTCAGTGCCACGTGGTTCTTAAATACCTTCAGGGATGGTGACTCTACCATCTTAGCAGCAATTAAACTGTAAAAGGGAGCAGACACGGCTCAAGTGCCACGAGCCTGAGAGCTGAATGAGCCGGAGTATGTCAGTACAGCTGAACAGTCAGGTTGGGTGGGAGCTGACACAGACTTTGAAAGCCAAGAGGCATTTAGTCCAGACAAAACACAGGAAAAATCTGTTCCCGTGGTACAGCAGAAGTCGCGCGGTTTATCTGCCCTCCGCCTTGCCTAGCATGAGATCACGGGAGAACTACAACCGCTCGGGGAGGTGCGTGCAGCCGGGACCCGGCTCGGGGCAAGGAGCCGCCAGGGGTCACCATCGCCCCGGGCACGGCCTCGCCCAGCCCCGGCCCTCTGCTCCGCCCCTGCGGGGCCCGGCGCGGGGTGCTCGGCGCCAATCTTGTGCCCTTGGCGGTGCTGGCAAGGCCGCTGCTCCCGCTGTCGATGTGTGTTTGGCCGAAGGCTTTCTGTCTCCAGATCTTTGCACCCGTCCCCCTGCCAGCCTTGCGATGGGCTACTAGTGCAGAAGGTGACATCCAGGGTGGCCCCTACTTACATTGGCAATGGTGGAGACGAAGAGCATGATGACAGTGGCAATGTGAACCACAAAGATACCGGCCAGTAGCACCAACATCTTGGATCCTTCCTAGGTGGTGTTGTCACCAGTGCAGAGAGATCTGAAGGAGAACAAGAGCAGAAGGAAAAGGTGAAGGGGAGGGCTGAATCAAGGAACAGAATCATAGAATCGCTCAAGTAGGAAGAGACCCCTGAAGGTCATCTAGTCCAACTCCCCTACAAGGAACAGGGAGGGATATCTTAGTCAACTGTAAGCTTTATTTACATGTGACAAAACAGACTGATTGTAAATCCTCTCCTTAAGCATGTAGGCATTAAAAACAAAAACAACACAGTTAAAACTTTTTTCAGAATCTGCATGGGAGTTCCTCCAGCAGTTAAGAAAGCCTTGGAGGTGAAGGAACCAGACTAGGAAGAGATGCACATCAGGGGCAGATGGCTTTGGAGCATTGTAAAAATAGCCTGGGAATATACATAGATTGCTTAAATTGGTGTGTGGTTATGTAAAGTAAAAATGACATACTCCAGGCCTATACTCCAGGAAGTGGAGTTTTTGCCCACAGAGGTCAGGAAAGATTTTATCTTCCTGTTGTCCCTTTCCCTTTTGCAGTACAGACTCCTCCGGCCAGTCTGGGACATGGGACAGGTTGTGCGCAGTGGAGGAGAGGGAATTCCTGTATACCAGGTGCTGAGCAGTGATGGAAAATGGTCTGGGGAAATGGTCTGGAGAATGGTCTGATCAGTGCCCTGATCCCTTATGTAGAGGAAAATAACCGGAACAGAAATACCACTGAGGTGTTCCGGGGTAGAGGAAGATGCTCATGTTTGCATAGAAAACTGCTTGTTTCCCTTTTAAAACTTGAGGCGTGCAGATCACTTTATTACTGCAGTAGCTCTTGTAATGCAGATTATCTTTTTTTCATCTGTACACTGCAAGCTTTTACTTTTCATTAAGATTCAGAGTCATTGATGAACACATCATTGGAAATACAAGGTTTTTGGGAGGGGGTATGTACTTTAGATAGCTCTCGTGACACTATTTATCAAAGCTGTTGCCTTCTCCCCTAAAAATGTGAAATACAGGGAACAAATCTCAGCTGTGGGAGCGAAAACAGGTAATTCACACAAAGTGAGTGAGCATATTTCCTGTCCTCCCAGGAATGTATTAGTAATCAGGCAGCACAGCCGCAGAAGTCAGACAGGAAAATTTGCTGGGCCTACCCTGTGAACACTACTTCCTAGAAAGTTTCACGGGACTGTGTTGCTCTATCTCTTGATAATGATGATACTGAAGTGCTACTGAAGTGTAGCGTCAAGCATATGATTAATGTTGGCTGTCAAGTTATTTGGGTGCAGGTGACTCAGGTAATAAGGTTTGATGCTGTCACCATTTGTACAGGGTGTGGTAACACTGTCATGGAACAATACAATTATATTTCATGATGTCTTTCACTCAAACTATGACAAAAAGCTTTTTAAAGTCCCCTAAATGTTCAGTGGTTTTTGTAATTTACTCACTGACTCCACCTTTTCCAGTCCTGGTTTTGTCTTGTTTTTTTTCTTTCATTGTGACTGTATGTGGGAGTGTATTCCTGTAAAGTACTGCAGCTGCTCCTCACACTGCTTGGATATGTTTTCCCCAAACCACAGTGGGTGGGCAGACTTTTTACCCACCACTGGCACGCTGTCCAAAGCCAGTATTAGCCTTGAGTTAAGAACCTGGGGAAGTGCCTTTGTTAGGCACTCCTCGTACTCAAACAAGATTATTTCTTTGAAGGATAAATGAGGTTTAGTGACTGGTCCTATATCTCCTTAGCAAAATCTTCATCATCAGTGAGGTTTCTCTCACTTGGGAGAACTTAGGGAGTTTAGCCCTGGCTTGGTGAATGTGAGCCTGGCTTACTTGCCTGCTTTAGGGTGTCTCAGCAGTATTCCCCCTGTTCTAGAATTTATTTACCTGCATGACCTGGATACCAATGGTGACCTTACAGTGACTCCCTTGAAGATCTGGGAGGAAGTACAGCCGTAGAAGATCCTCTCTGACTCTAATGATGGACATTTGTGTATGTTCAGCATTGCTAGAAGGCAATTTCTCACTACTGTATGCAGGCTACCTCATAAACACATCTGTCCTGAGCATTAAACCCCTTCTTTTCATTGATTGCAAAAGAAATGTGAGTTTCAGAGTGCTGGATGGGAACTGAACTGGATAGCTTCACTTGGGCTGAGAAACTATTGCTCTTGCCATGACTAAGTTATATATCTATCTACGGCAGGAACCTTGAATAGAGCATCTGAATGCTTCCATCCCTTTGACTACTTGTCATCCGTGCTTCTCAGCACCTTGGTTCTTACACAGAGTGTAATGAACGCTGTTCTCACCATGATGTGCTAATATATATATACACCAAATTGTGGCAGATCTGCCTACTGTGCCTTTGTGGAGCGGTGGCTAAACTTTCTCTCTTTCCCAGATAGATGTACTTTTCCAAGTTTCTTTAAAAATGAATTCCGAATTTTTTTGCTGATTATTTTTGACAACCTTCAATAAAGTCCTGTACTTAAAAGACTGAAGACCTACTTTCATGACACTCTAAAGGACTAGAACAATGCTTTAAAATGCATTTTCTGCATGATGAAAATGATAGAAAATATGACTTTTCAATGTAAAGAAAAATCCACACACAGAACTTTGGACAGTGTGCTAAGAGAAAACCAAATCCTTTATTCCCTTTGTTTTTTTTTCTGCTCGGTTCTTGCACTGCTTGAGAGCACTGTTCGCTGAGATTATTTCAATGTACCTACTTCCTGAGATCATCAGCACCTTTCCCTGAATACACGTGCTATCAAATGCAACCACCCTTGGTTATATGTTCACAGCTTAGTTTTGAATCTTTGTGAGTTAAAGCACAAGCCTCCCTCTCTATTCATTCACTTTCCCCTTCTTTCATCTTTCTCTTCCTTTTAAATAAAACAGTAGAGAACAATCCCAAAGGACCAGTGTTTGAATGGCATTGAAATAGAATCATCTCTGCCTCTGACTGTACGGCATGGACTTTTCCTCCCATTAGAGAGAGAAGTTGGCAGAGCACTGGGGACTGACAGGATACTCTTTCCATTTGTTAAGTGTGAGACATCTTTCTCCACTACAGGGTGGGGTCACATTGCTGGAGCAATAGAACACAATTGCATGCAAATGCCTTTTCTAACATTCCCCTTCCTAAACTGCAGCTGGATTTGGAGTTCCTTAGGCTCTTCTTTGATTATGAGTCAGTCTTATCCTTCCTAGAGCTGCCAGTTTTTTCCACTGACTCACCCCACTCTCAAAACCACAGTTATTTAACCCTGCAAGTGTTCAGGATACTTAGTTTTAGTGCTGCTTCTCAAGAACCAATCAAACAGATTATGAATCCCACAGTGAGCCTTCTAATGCACTTTCTCAAAGCAGGATCCCAACTAACCCAAGAAAATTAGAGGTGAGGCATGAGAGTAAGATGACTACTCAGGTGGGACATGTTGTTTGGAAAGAAGCATGCACCTGCTGAACAGCATGGCTGAGTTAAGAGAGATGATCTTGCACTGATGACAGCAAATTGTGCTGATGGATGAGAAGAAATAACAAGTTCCACCAACAGTAACTGTGAATACCAGTGACTGTATCAGCCTTCAACATAAAACAAGCAAACAATAAAAACCCGCAAATCTAAGGATAGTAATTACAGACTTTGTCTACATAGATGCTATTTACATATATATACAGAAGGACAACACACATATCTGCTGCATCCTAGATCAAGTTTAAGCAATCAAGCACCCCATGAAAACCTAAACATTTTCTTGTGCATGCAATATATAGCTACCCCTAAAGCCCCTCCAACTAATTATGTGTTTTGGATTCTTTTGTCTGGAGATTGAGTCCAGAAAAGAGAGTTCTGGCCCTCATTTTGCTGCTCAGCATAGCATCATAATGGAATGCCAAGTTCCACTTGGAGGTATAACAAAGGCCCATAGTGTAGTTCCTCAAATACGAAGAGTGGGTTACTGAAGAGGACAAACCAGATTAGGTAGTGGTTCTGGCAGAGAGTACATTGCAGAGAAAAGGAGTAGAGGACAAGTGTACAGAATGTTTCCACAGGAATGGCTGGGTTGTTTGGTTGAAAAATCAGAGCACTCTCAATTAAGTCTGAAATATTTCAGATCTGAAGGGCTCCTGAGTGATGGAGTACATCTGACTTACATTCCCATTCTCCTCTCTGAGAGGTTCTTGCTTGAGACCATACCACTCTCTCCCAGGATGAGATGATGGGGTACTCTGGGAGCTGCTGGCTGAGGGGAGAGTATACATTTTCCAGAGATCATATGATATCTAAACTGCACCTCCTGTAAGCACTGTGATGGTGACCACTGACTTGCCTAAAAATCAGATTTTCTGCTGAAATCCCTTGAGTCTGAGACATTCCAGTTTTCAACATTCTGGGGAAAGACTGCAAGTTTCTGGCAAGAATACCAACAAAAAAGTTCATAGATTGAGTGCATAATAAGATAACAGAAATTCTGCCTCCTTTATCTGATACGATAGACGGCAAGAGATACAGAAGTAAGTCAGATCACGCAGTACGCTGTCTCTATTAATGGCAGTAGGATATATTTTGTAATATTTAGGGAAAGCACATGAACCTAGCTGCTGTCTGTGATGGCACGGAGTCACTGTATGTACAGAATTACTGGTGGTTGGAGTGAAGGCCAAGGCCTCTTGGAAAGGAAAGGCAAAACTGAAGATGCCAGGACTGCAAAAATCAAGTATATGATACTATATGGAACAGTTACAAACTACCACTTCTGTCACTAGTACATTCCTTGGAGCAAAGCTTGCCTACAAACAGCAATGCTGCCCTGATGCCATCAATAGGGGAAATCTCAGGGTAGAATAAAACCTCCTACAGAATTTGTGGATCTGCCTTTGACTGCACTGAGGCCCCAGCTGCCTCTTATGGCCCTGGATGCTATGATCACATGCTGTGTCATCACGTGATATGAGCATGAATTCTCGTCATCATCATCCCAAGGCCACTTAGCTGACTGCAGATGTGACATTCTCTATGGTATTCTGGTGGCACGGTGACTTTGGACCCATTATACTGATACTAGAAAGCTCATGACAGTTTTAAGCAAGCACCTGAGGTGATCTTTTTTGTTTTCAACCTTTGCTTCACTTCTCACTTCAGATCCAACTGAATCTGGAGTCCTTGCTGACTCCAGAATTTTATACAAACCACTTTATACCAGCACGGCTGTTGAGAACCTGGTTTTGACAGACCAGCCTGACTCAATTTGCAAGTTAGATGCTTTTTATGGAGATGTAGATGAGTAGGCTGGTGCCTCTGGAAAGAGATTTCGCGTGTGTGGGAAAAAGGTTGGGCAGGAGGTATGCGTGGGTGCGTAGAGAACTTTGGAGCCGCTGGTTTGTGGCAACGGGAAGATCTTGTGTGTGCATGGGTGGTGCCTGTCTGTGGTGACCACATGGGGTACAGTGAGGGTGTAGAAGTAGATGAACGTCAACCAAAAGGAAAGCACAGAACAGCCTGAGGGGTCACAGCTGAAAATAAACTTAAGTAAATGGAATATTTTTGCCTGGTTCTTGGGAAGCATTTCCTGGTGGTATGGTCTTCAAGGGATCAGGGGCAATTCTTTTCCCAAGGGAGTGGTAAAGCACGTGAATCACTTCTTCTGTGACCAGACCACATTCTTGAGAATTCACCCTTGGTAACGAACCTCTGCTTGCTGACAGATGCAAGGGGGAGTCAGGAAAGATGACACACTAGATTTTTACAGCTCTCATGCTCATGATTCATCTGAGAGTGGGGAAATGTCAGAGCTCCTAGGGCAGACACTGAGAAATAGGCATTTTCTCCTGAAGAAACCACCCTGGAGTGCTCAGCCATGTGACAACATCGACAGAAACTCCAGAGCTCACTTGGTAGTAGGAAGGGGAAGAGACAGCTGCCTGGGGCCCGGCAGGCAGCCAGCAGCTGCTGTGGGAGGAAAACATGTCACTTTGTACGCTAGACACACGGTGGAAGGGCTGGGGCTGACGGACAGAGTAAAGGAGGGTGGGAAAAGGAGCTGGGGAGCACACTCACCCACAATGTGTTGGATGGTCCCTGGGTGGGTTAATCAAGTATCAGGAAAGGCTGGGAGTTGCTGGGACTTGCAGGAGCTCACAGAAGATGCCAAGATAGGTGAGAAACACTTGTGGGAAGACTGATAGTATGGGAGATGATGCAGTGCATGTAGGGGTGTGTGTCTGCTGCATGGCTCCCTGTATGAATGGAATGTGTGTGACTGTGGTTTCTCTAGGAGCAGAGCCGAACTGTGTGTGTCTGCGTGCATGTTCATGCACAGATTCCTTACAAATGCACGTATTTATCCGTGTGAGTTTGACAGTGCCCACGTGAGAGAAACCATCTGACAACTCTGACAGGAAAGTTCAGGTTACAGCGTGGTGTAAGCAAAAGTGCACATACTGTTTCTGCTGGGACTTCCTGCTTATCTTTCTTGTGGTAGTCTGCAGATAGAGGCAGAAGGTCTATGGAAATCACATTGACTCTGCTTTTGGCTGCATCTTTGAATTAAAACTGCAAATCTCTGATTTACATTCCCTTCTTTTTTCAAGAGAGAGTAAAGGGATAGTTCCTCACCATATAGTGTTTGCCTTCTTAAGTCTGAAAAACCTCTGAACATGCCAATGCAGTCTCTGAGATACCAAGGTTGATACAACATAGACATCTCAAGAGTCTGAGCTTTTGAGTCAGTCTGACTTCAAGGTGCCAAGGTTCCTGCAAACCAACTTGCAAAATACTATGCAGGATTAACTTGTAAAATTGTTCGATGGATCTTTCTTTCAACCCACAATGCAGATTAGGGTGCAGAGAGAGGGTGAATAAAGTAATGGCTCTTGCGTACAAGGCAAAAGCAAGGGGATGCTCACAGCCTGGGGTTGGTCTGTGTTCTTTGTGAAGCAGTGAAGGTGGTCGTGAAGTTAAATCTCCTGTCTGGCTTGGAGAAGGCTGCTTCCAATTGCAATTAGTATGAGCTCGCAGAACCATATAAGGCTGGGGTCTTCTGAGCTTATGTTACATGTGGAAATGGTTTTCCACCAGAGGAGAGAACTCCAGTTGCTGGGGTACACTACATTGGCCAGACTGCTCTTTCTGGGAGTCAGCTATCTAGCAGTTGGCTCCGTGTTCCTGGAGCTGGTCTCCAGTAGACCCTGACCAGCCTGCTCCTAGCTCTGAGCACTTGCATCTCGCTCCTCTTGCTCCCATGTCTCTCACTGTCTTCAGAGGCTTGTTGAGGCCAGTAATGGAGATGTCACTCAGGAATGAGAAGAATGTGGATATTGGACCCAGTCCTGGCAGTTGATTTCACAACTCCCCACCTTAAACAGACACGGCCCCATAAGGGCAAAAGGGCAGCAAAGGCCTTCACCCTGGATTTCCTCAAATCCAAATGTGTCGTCCACACTGCAAGAGCTAAGCCATAGGCATTAGTCACTGCTCACCTGCACTCAGCCCTGCCAGTGCTCAGTCATTAACTGTGATACTCTGCATAGCCTAACATCTGTCCCTGGGAGCTCACCATGGGTGTCTCCCCATACCTGTGGTACAGGTTGATTCTTATGGGAGAAAGGGGTTAAATCTTAACTAAGAGCATGGTGAACTTGTCACTTATTTTGAGAAGGTGGGTTCAAAAGCAGAGTTGCCTTAACTTGTCCCTCCCTATCATGACAGGGTATGGACTATATTTGATCTTACTGAGAAAGAAACTTCCATGTACTCTTTGCCCTGCTGCAAACAGTTCAGAGCAAGGAGGATGCACAGAGCTGTCAATTTGACCAGGATTTCCTTTGTTCATTGGCCAGCTGTCCAAATTCAGGAGGTACTTTCTAAAACTCTTCTGGGGGGGGCTGAAAAAATCCTGCTCCAGATTGCAGCCCCCAGATGTGTTGCTTTGATGCCCTCCCTTGGAGTGTAATAGCAGGAAGAGGTGAAAGAGAGTTGGCATCATTCCCTCTGGGCAATTTAAATGGCGAATTGCTGCTGGACTCTTTGTCATGCTATGGGATGACTGAGTGTGGACTGGTACTGGCAAGGTTTAAATTTGTGCATAGGCACATTCAGTCAGGGCTGATATTACTGCACTGTAGCTATCAGTCTGCCGGCAAGGCCATGGAGAAGAGGCTCCTTTTCTGTGCATGCTGCTTTGCCTCAGCAGAAAAGAGTCACAATGTGTTAAGCATCTATCTTTAGTTGGGGAGATAGGAAACACACTTCCTCACTCTCACTTTTGAAGTTGTAAAAAGCATTTTTGGCACCCTTACTGCATTGAAGGGTGAAGAAATCTCATCTTTTAGTCCATTTTCATTATTTTCTTTGCATGAGAACAAGAGGACGCAAAAAATAAAATAAAATTGGGCGTGCCACGCCCTGCAGGCTGCCCTGTGTAGTGCTGTGTCGTAGTGCTGTCACATCGAAAAGAGCAGAGGAGTGACCACTGGGTCCGGTAGTGCTATTTCTTCCTCTCCAGCAAGCACGGGCTGAATGCCATGTGCCAGCTTTTCAGCTGGGAGGTGACTAACAGAGATGGATTCGTGCCTGCAGCAAACCCCCACTGTGCCACTGTAAGCAAGGCCTGAGGTGCGCCTTTCACCAGAACATGCCGGCTGCTATCAGCAAATCTCCCAGAGCTGTTTCAAAACACTACCTCCGCTCTACCCCAGGGCACGACACAGCAATTCCTGCATGCACTTGCATTGCTCACACAAGGCAAAACTCAAAGACCACCGGCTAGGCCAGCAGGGCCGGTTTGCCAGGCCTCAATCCCCAGCAGAGCTATGGGCAGCGCTAGCTGTGGGATCCCAAATCCCACGCCTTTTAGTGTGTCCTTGGGTGTGGCTCAAGCTCCACCTCACTCAGAAGTCTCCTCGAGATGGCATGTGCCCAGTAGGGATGCCCAGCTGCTGCATGAGGGGGCTGTGTGCCAAGTGTTAGCCATAGCCAGGAGAGCCAGCTGTGAGGCCTGCCACAAGGAACTGCCTCAAACCAAGGAGCTGCCTTGCAAGCAGGCCCCGCGGTGCTAGCAAGAATGAGGGTGCTGCCATTCAAATGCTGGTCCCCAGGGGAGCAAGTGGAAGCAAGCTGCCCTTGAGCCCACACCCACTCTGCACAGTCGCTAAGTTTGGCAGTGGTGTTTGGCCTGCTAGGAGGGGGTAGGAAGGCTTTTGGCTGGCTTAGACCTCTGTTATCACAGGTAGATAGATAGCAACCTCTGTGCTTCCACATTCTTCATGCCATGCTCCCTCCTCTGTGTTTGCTCAGGAAAGAATCCCACTCCATCCAGCAATGTCAAGTGGGCAGCGGCTGGGCAAGGCTGCTCTCAGAGGTGCCTTGAGGAATTCAAAGCCTTTGGGCAAAAGCTGCTCAGGAAACACTTGCTGCCTCAGCCAGATCCCTGACCTCTGAAACACAGCTGTTTCTCAGGCATCCCTATATGACTGAGCCACAGTCAACAGGGCCAGAGGGGACCTCGGCAAGTTACAAAATCCACCTTGCTGCCACCTTGCTGCCAGCCCACCTTCATAGCCATTCCTATAGCAACTGCCCACAGCATCAACCCCAGCCCCAGTGATTTGCAGCTGGGCTGGACTAAATACCATTTGAATCTCTTTTTTGCGGCTGGACTGGGCTTAATACTGCTTCAATCTCCTTCAGCCTTGTGAAACTGTGGAGGCGGGCGGGGTTCCTGCTATTGGAACTGAAGCCTGGTGCCAGTAAACTGACTGTGCTGAGCTCCCTTTTCTCAGACCTCAAAAATAGTTCAGGCATTTGACCGCAGGACACAAACCACAGCAGACAGATGAAGTGAGAGAAGCGGTGAAGAAGGGGAGGGAGAGGAGGAGGTTGTATGGAGAAGGCAGGTGAGCAGGGAAGACTGCCAGGCTGCAATTCTACACTTCCCCTCAGTGCTCTGAGCTCCCTTGCTGCCCAGGAAGGAACAGCATGCATTCCTAGTCAACACATGGCTTTGGGCTTGTCTGCAGGAGCTGGGACCCCCATAGCAAAAAGGGAGCTCCCCACTGCACCCCAAGGCCTCCCATACTCCACTTGGAACAATGACTGCTGTTTTAAACAAGAGCTTGGCAAACTACTGACAGGAGAGAGAATAGAGACAAGCAGAAAAATACAAGTGAGAGTCAGAAGTACTGAACGTGCAGTCCTAACTTCAAGCGAGGTTTTCTCATAAACAGTGCCAGTGCTGCTCCAGTAGAGTACAGCAGTTCCATGCCACATCTAGTCCAGGTGGGGCTCCCTACGACAGTTCCTGGCTGCATATGCCCCGGAGGTGAGAATAACATTGCCGGAGCCAGCATTCTACCCAACACCTTCCTTTGCCCCATTACACAGCTGGATTTCAATGCATACGCTGAAAGGTTAAGGTGCATCTCGTGCTGAGCTTGTACACCAAGTTGGTGGCAAAATGAAGGATAAAAGCATACTGGAGCTGCAGGGAAAAGCAGTCGGGCTTCAGTGAGCAAAAGTTGGTAAGGCTGCTGGAGAGAAACTCTTACCGTGCGGTGCTGGCACCTGTGGAAGCAGGAGCGTGCGGGGCTGTGGGGCTGCGATGCTGCTGTGCCGGAGCGCCCAGCTGTAGTGAAGGGGAGTGACCTGGTGGTGGTTTAAGTTTCCTCCGGTGGTTCGAGAGGGTGGTGTCTCTTAGCTCTGTTTTAAAGAAGTTACTATGAATCAGTCTGCCTTTAAAGAGAGGGAGAAAAAAAAAAAAAAAAAAAAATTAGTAAGCTACGCCCTGCTTTGTTGGCAAGGTGTCAAGAGTCTCTGGGAGGAAACCAGAGATTCAAAGAAATGTTTGTAGGGTTGTGTCTGACTCAGAGCACAGTACAGAGACCGCAGCCTGGAAAAAAAGACTGACGCTGATCCAGCTGAGTAATAGAGGCTCACAACAGCATCTGTTTATAAAACTGAACTTCTGGTTGTCATAAAAAATATTGTGTAGTTACAAATGTGTCAACGTGACTACAACAATACAATTCACTCAAAGAAGCAAACAGCCGGTTGGCATGGGACGTAGTGAGGCTTGTGAGTCACCACATCCCTCACCCCAGTGCTGCACAGAGGGACATTGCCATGGTTGGCTGTGTGAGGGAATGCAAATCTGACCTGCAGATTGGGTATGGACAGGACTTTTGGAAACACAACAAAACACAGCGCTGGCCTGGTGGTGACTCTGGAGCAAGCTGTCCAGATGGTGGTGGTTTGCTTCCACAGGGAAAGTAGGGGCAGGAAAGACGAAACAGGGAATTTGTGATTCACAGTTTTCTGAGGTCAGCATTTCTTGTCTACTTAAACACCTTTAAAAGTAGATTCTTTACAACTGCACCAAATTGACTGGTGTAGCTCTCATGTGGATGCTTCAGGCAAGATGAGAGGGGATATGTTTGAGATGCTTGCTGGTGAAGGAGGAGTATGTTTGTCAGAAAGCATCTGGGTTAAAGTGTGATCCATATCGTGATAAAGTTGGTGATCTGCTACTGTAAGGAGTCAAGCTGTTTTTCAGGAGCCCCAAAAGAGAAGAGTGGATAAAATACCTGCCAAAGGCCTTTCCCTCTTCAGTGAGAGAATGCTTCATTACTTTAATTCAAAATAAGAATCATAGAATTATAGAATCGTTAAGTCTGGAAAAAACTTCTGAGATCATTTAGTTCACCTACCACCAACCCATCCCCACTACGCCAAATAACCATGACCCTGAGTACCATATCCGTACATTTTTTGAACGCCACCAGGGACTGTGATTCCCCCACCTCCCTAGGCAGCCTGTTCCAGTGAATCACCACTCTTTCAGAAAAGTGCTTTTTTTAATATCCAACCTGAACCTTCCCTGGCGCAATCTGAGGCCATTCTCTCTTGTTCTATTGCTGTTTCCTGGGAGAGGAGGCCAACACCCACTTCGTCACAACCTCCTTTAAGGTCATCGTAGAGTGCAGTAAGGTCTTCTCTGAGCTTCCTCCAGTCTGAACAATTCCAGTTCCCTCAGCTGCTCCCCATCAGACTTGTGCTCCAGACCCTTCCCAGCTTCTCTGCCCTTCTCTCCAGGACGCACTCCATGGCCTCCATGTCATTCTTGTAGTGAGGGACCCAGAACTGAGCACAATACTTGAGAAAGCTAGTGCTCCTTGAAGGCTACACAGATTAAAAAACCGTGCTGTTTTTCAGATTATTCAAGGGTATAGCATTATTTCTATGTGTTTTGTCCCTGTCTAATTTTAGACTATAGCAACCAACTTAAAAACAGCTGTGGATGAAACACCAGCAAATTTGATACGTATGATAGGCAAAGACTGTATGCCCACACAATCTCTTGGGAAAATAAAGACAGAATTTTGTTCTGCAAGGGTAAAATGATCCTAATTGTGCTTAATACATATGGGTTAGAACATGCTTTTTGGTTGTATACGTGAATATGATATGCAGGGAAGGGAAAATATAATTGCTTACCCTGCAGAAGGATCTGGTATTCACATTGAGCTACATTGTCGACTTGCCGTTCCCTGTTCCCCCAGCAGAGTTTGTTGGACTGAAAGGCACTCTGCTCTGCAGAAAATGCTGGACTGTGCAGTCCTAAAGCAGTCTCTGGACCAGAGTTCAGTGACAGTGGATCATCCTCTTTGCCCCAGGCCTGCTCACAAGTGGCTGCCACCTGCTATATGGCAGATGGCTGTGGAAGGCTCATTTGAGACCCTGAGACACAAACACCTGCATCTAAAACACATGCATATGGGGCAACGACAGCAGAGTCTGCTAAAAGGTGGAGTGTGAAGTGACTGAAGACTAGCAAAGCCTTTTGTTTTTGTACAGACTCATTTTGTACAAGTCACTCTAGCTCTGTCGGGCAATGGCCAACCTCAGGCACTTTGCATGGAGGCAGCAGGGTTCTGCGGTGTCAGCAGCAGCTTGCCCACAAGAGTATTTCCTCCCTGCTCTCCATCTGGGAAACTTGGTGCCTGGCCAGAAGAATAAAGAGAAGTGACCAGACAGGCCACATACACTGTGACTGTTGCCCCAGAGGAGCATTGCTATCCTGGCAGCAATTGGCATCATTCCTGTTGCTATAGCTGTCCAGCTGGGTGTGGGAGTGGGTAACTGCAATTGTCAAGCAAACAAAGGTGCAAATAGCTGCTCCTTTTTGGAAGTAGTGCTGCATGTGGGAAAGGGGGCTGTTTAAGCAAGTGGGAGTCCCCCTGATGTCAGAGTATGATGAGGAACAGTTCAAGTTTCACTGAGTGTATTGATAGCTCTCTGGGATATTTCCACCCACCTTGCATCCTCTTGTCTTTCTGGACAGGGATACATGGTAGAAGTGAGAAAAATTTCTACCAATAAGTAAAGGTAATAGAATGTTTCCAGTTGATGAAATTTGTCATGTTTTCTGTAGCTGCTTGTCTGTGGGTGAAGCATTAGCCCAATAAGCCTTCCTGTATGCGTGAGGAATAACCAGCCCTACCCACCCAGCTAGAGCTGAGGTTGGTCTTTCTGTGTACTTCTGGCAACTTATCTCTTTAGGGTGTGTGGTTTTCAGAAGGCAGGTTGCAGTGTAAACCATGACATGAAGAGTCTCATCACGGGATCTAAAGTGTAAAGCATGCGTCCAGTTTGACATGCTAAGCTTAGATTGCTTAAGATGTACACACCATAATTCATGGTGTCCCTTGGCCTAAGCATCACTCATTTCTCAGGCTTTTTGGAATGCCTACAGACAACTAATAGGTATTCGGGTCACAGACATGAGAACTAAAGCTGTGGGAATCAGGGCTGGCATTTCCACAGGCAAAGAGAGGGTGAAGATTTTCCATGCATGCCAAAGCTTTGCTGAAGCTCTTCCCAAACATGCAGCTTGCAGCTGCTTTATATCTACTTGGTTTGCCATGTCTTATACTTCTTCAAACGTTACTATTGCATATGGCCAGTAGTCCTTGGTAACAAGAGCATCTGCAGTAATATTAGATAAGAAAGACAAACATTAAGATTCGACAAGCCCAGATCAAAGGAGGAATGGGTGATAAGAACTGGGAGATGAAGTGTGGAGTTAGGGGTGGGAAAGAGATGGTCAGACTTAGCTGAAAACATCCAGAACATATTATTTCTAGAGGGGGGTACCATGGTTTCTTGAAGTTTCTTTAGATGCCAGAATCTATGCCTAGTAGAGGTTTCCATCTGAGTTCTCAGGCTCTCTGGGATGTTTTCTAATATGAATTCAAGAGGGCATACATGTACTATTCAGGTGAGCTTTTCTGGATAACTGTCTACAAATGCATATTGTATACTACATCAAATGAATCTAAACATCATGTCTTTCAATCTGAAGGTACTTAACCCTTTTCTTCTCTTTTGTATGTGTTATTTATTCTGTGCAGCATCCCACTGGCTTATTGTAGAACAGGTAGAAGTTATATGCTCCACGGTGTTTGCTTCTGCACCACTTATCATATACATGGAGAAGGCAGGGCTGAGCCTGAGCTGATGTGTGGGTTTAAAAAGATAGAAACCAGCAAGTTTCATATTGCTTTATAGTGGTGCAACTGTGTTTGTGTGTGTATCCTGGAGGTTTATCCATGTGATACAGTAATTTGCAGAGACATATGATACATCTCAGAGCCATATGATAAACTGCATTTGTCACGCATGACCCTGCAGGGCTTCAAATAGGAGCATTCATCCACTGGAGAGAGGGCGAGGTTCCCTTATTTATAGCTTTGCTCAGTTTTGAGGAAGCAGATATTGGAAGTCACACCTTCATGGGTTTGGTCATTTCCCTAATGAGTGTTGTCATGTTCCTTTCCCCTTAAGAACTGCTAGACTTCCACCACTTAGGGAAGCTGACTTCACAAGCTCAGTGGTACAATAAAGGAGTGGATTGCAGTCAACAGTAAACAGACGTAACCTGTGCTCAGCCTATTTTATGGGGTATTTTTTTTCCATTTTGCAGGCAGGGCTGACCTCTGGCTCAATTACTTTGGTAAACTGCATGAAGAACAAAACATAGGGAAGTATCTACATGTATTTTTTTCAAAATCACTTTGGACTGCCTGCCTGACTGACCTTTTGAAATTGGCTGATGAGCACAAAATGCCCTGGGTTTGTAGTGTTGGAGGAGTTTGGTGCACAGCTTTGATGAACAGAACTTGCTTTAGTTCCCTCTAGGACTTGTGCTTTACGAATACACACAGTTTCAGAATGCATTGCGTGTATCCCACCTACTGCATCTAGGAAGCCCCAAAGCCTTCTTGTTTCTTAACAGTAATAAAAAATGAATAAGGTCATGAGATAAGAGCATTCCTTCCATGCTTTTCATGGTGATTAGAACTCAGTTTTGTCCCAGCATGTGAGAAGGGCAAGATACTTCATTCTCATGACAGAGAGGGAGGTGAGGATGGATTATGATACTTCTATGCAACGAATCCACTGACATCTCTCAGTGTATTAGAGTACTGGCATGCACATAGTGTTCTCTGCAGCAGGTCTTTAGATTTTGCCAGACTGAGTAAATTAACTCATAACTGACTGAGGGGTTTGGACTAGTTCTCAGCTTGTCAGGTAACCCAGAAGTGATGTGCCTTACCAGGAGCTGTTGGATGGGCTGAATGGGATCCTCAGGCTGAGGTTCTAAATGCTTGGAAGAGGCAGCCTGAGCTGGCTGGAACTGAAAACAGAGACCTGAATCTGGAAAAATGTAACCTTCATCCTTGTTCTGGATGAAAAGGTAAGGGTGTGGTAATATGAGGGCCATCTGAAATGAGGTATTCATTGTTTTTGAGCGGGAGAACTACATTCCTCATCTCTTTTTCTCTAATTTCTACTCAGTGTCTTTTAATGTTGGAAACACCACAGCTGAAGACATTTGCTTGTAACATGCAAATGGTACCTCTTCTCCAGCAGCCCTATTTGAGCTGTCACTTTCCCTAAGAACCTCTCCCATTCCACATCAAAAGAGTAGTGGCTAGTGGTATTTTCCACCTGCTCATGAAGGTCTCTTTCATCCATTCTGGCAGCCAAGGAGATTATTGCTTTGTCCTGCTCCTGGCTCATTTCTGTTTCTCTCTTCTGTGGCTACTGTATTGCACAGTGTACCCTGCTGACTGCTTCACCAACAAGTTTTACTGTGTTAGTGGAGAAAAAAATTCTGCAAGCACCAAGAAATGGCACAAGTTGAGAGTGCTTTGTTGTTTTCTTTTGATTCAGTGCTGACAAAAGGAGTTGGCTACATGACTGTCCTGGACTGCAGTTGTCATTGGCTTAGAAATGGATTTTAACTAAGAGGCTAAAGAAAGGGCAAGTGCCATTTGTACTGCAGTTGAGGTTTAATAATTGGACGTAAGATGCTACTCCCATGGGGTTTTTGTTGGTGTCTTGTCTACACAATGTTTGATGGACTTAATGTAAATGTTGGCGTCTGGCACGTGATTTAGCGGGTGATGGTGGTGATGGTTGAATGGTACAAAATCTTAGTGGTCTTTTCCAGCTTTAATGGTTCTGTCATTCTAGGATTCTCCTCCACAACCAGAGATAAGCTCTTGAAGCATGCATCAAGGGCATGTGTACTTGCCTCTCACTCTCATGCACTTATTTATGTGGCATTGTAATGTCACTGACCTATATGTATGCAAAAAGGGACCATGCTATACTAGAAAGCATAGAAACTCCTAGCACCTAGCATATGAATAAGCTATTATTGCTTACTCAACTAAACCAAAAGGAATGCCCAGAGAAGGCTTGCTCAAGAGGGTTCCCTATGAGTCCATGAGTGAAGAGAAGGGGAAGGAATGGGAAATGCACAAAACTGTATGCATGGTAAGGAGGGAGGAGAAGGAAAGAGGGAAGGCTGAGAAATAAAGGCAGGCTGGACATTGGTCAGGGCAGGGCAGAAAGGGCTGAACATAATGGGTAATTAAGCCAATGAGGAAAGTGCCATCAAATTCCAAGCCCCTGAGCAAAGTGCAGTGTGCTGGTAGGAGGCTGGGAAGTCCTCTCTGTCCTTCTGTGGCACAGCAGAAGAGAGGGTATGGTTTCCACGTTGGCTTTTTCATTCCTCGATAAAGAAGGAAATGATTCCTGTGACTGCAGAGGCATGGTTCCCTTCTGAAAGAGGAAACATCCGAACACGTCATGCTATAAGCCAACTTCTGATCTTATTTGCAACAGTGCAGGACTGGAACAGCTGGCGTTGTTCCCATGGCAGTCTTTCTGATTTTGAATCAGGAGTTGAATGAGTTGAATGGTGTAAAGCAGGAATTTGTGAGGGGGAAAAGACTCTGAACTTGTAGAGAGATTGAGCATCAAACTAAGGTCTTCCCCCTTTCATGCTCCCTTCTCTCCTGCTCTTGCCAGCTGCCCACTGGTCTTTTCAGAGAGGACATAAATTTTGCTTTCCTTCTCCTCATATATCTTCTACTTTTCTGTATCCTATGCGTACACAAACACAAAGATTTTCACTACTCCATTCCTTCTCCTTTTGTAATGTACAGTCACCACATTCGTGGCTCCCTTGTGTTAGAGGCAGGATATGGGCAGGAAATAATAAAGCAAGATTCAAACTTGAAAAATGCAAACCTATTATCTGGGGAAAAATAAACCCAAACTTAGTTATTTGAAGGGCGGGAGCCTTTGGAACTTGCAAAAGAAAGCAAGCTGGAAGCAACTTAATAGGGACAGAAAGGCTGGAGAAGAGTCTGCAACATGATAAAGTACTTAGCAGGGAAGCAGGCAGCCAATGTCATTCAGAGCTTTTCAGATGCTTACATCTCACTTGCATCCACAAATTTCAGAGCCACCTCTCACCCTAAGAGGCCCTTGAAGTGATTATGACAGTGAAGACTGAAGGTTCTTTTTGCTGAAAGGATTTGCCTCAAATCCTTGGCAAGGGGTTACTCAAGTCCTAGCAGCACTGTTGAACTGCCTGGCTAGTCTGTGATACCTCCATAGCAGAAGTCACAGAGTGGTTGAAGTTAGAAGGCACCTCTGAAACTCATCTTGTCCATCTCTCAGCTGAAGCAGGGCAACCCAGAGCAGGCTGCCCAAGACCAATACCAAGGTGGCTTTTGGAGACCACTAAGGAGGAGATTCCACAACCTCTCCAGGAAACCTGTACCTGTGTTCCATTACTTGCACAGCACAGAACTGGTTGCTGGTGTTCAGAAGGAACTACCTGCATTCACCATTGCCTCCTGTTCTGGCACCCCTGAAAGAAGCTTGGCTCCATGTTTTCACTCTCCCTTCAGGTGTTTAGAGACAATGAAGATGCCTCTGAACCTCGGCTTCTTCAGGCTGAACAGTCACAGTTCTCTCAGCTTCTCCTCATAGGAGAGGTGCCACAGTCTATTCATCATCTTGGTGGCCGTATGTTGGATTCTCTACAATATGTCCATGGGGAATATAATACTGGGGAACACAGAACTGGACACAGTACTCCAGGTTCAGCCTCACCAATGCTGAGTAGAAAAGGAGGATCACTTCTCTTAACCTGATGATGATACTTCACCTAATTCATCCAAAAATACTATTAGCCTTCCCAAAGGCATTATATCCCTGCACAGCTGGAAGCGTGGGAAGACATGATCTAGACAGGGAGGAGGAGAAAGGGAGCATTCACCACATTGCCTGTCTCTGAGGATGAATAGATAGCACAGAGAATTAAATGTCTGAGCTTTTTGTCTGCAAGTGTACTTACAAAAAGTGATACTTTGTGGGTGTGAAATGAAAATCAGTCAAGTATTTCAATGGCACAAGATGATTTTTAAATTCTGGAAAACTGGACAAAAAAAGGGGAATGAATGAATTGAAACAAAGGGCATTGCACACTGGTAAAGAGTGCTCCCAGGTGAAGAAGGAGGATTACTAGAGGTGGTGTGATGAATTGCTTAAGAGGATATGGTTATTATGGGGAATTTTTGAACCTTGGATTGAAGCTTGAGGGTAATTCCAAGGCTGTAGGTACTATGTTCCTGAGAATAAATGCTGCATTTTCTGTGATATGCAAGAGTGTGAGTCTAATTTATAGCACTGGTTCAAACTGGACTAAAGGGTGAGTCAAAGAAAAATTATGCACAGGCTAAATGACCCCCAACAATTACTTTGCAATAGCTGGATCTGAAAAATGAGTACTGGAACAGGGTGAAAGACAAAGGGATGAGGGGCACCATCACATTCAGCACTTTCAGAGGAATAGGACAAAGGTCTTACACATGAGATCTAATCCTCTTCTGTGTATGTGTCAGGGTGAGCAGTGTGCAAAGAGGATGATGAGAACTTTGACATCCTATTTCTGTTACTGTGGATTTAAAGACAGAAAGCCATGTGTTGGGAGTCTCTATGTGGTATCTGAGCTGTAACCCAAGTACCCTGTAGCTACTTATACTCCTTAAAGTGAAGATGTTGTCCACGGTGTGATGGGAAGTGCATTGGGGTACATTAAAAAGAGCGTGGCCAGCAGGTCAAGGGAGGTGATCCTCTCCCTCTACTCTGCCCTGGTGAGGCCTCACCTGGCTACTGTGTCCAGTTCTGGGCTCCCCGGCACAAAAAAGACAGGGATCTCCTCAAAAGAGTCCAGTGAAGGGCTACAAAGGTGATATAGGGCATGGAACACCTCTCTTACAAGGAAAGGCCAAGAGACCTGGGTCTGTTCAGCCTTGAAAAAAGGAAGACACAGAGGCGATCTGATCCACATCTATAAATATCTGAAGTGCAGGAGGCAAAGGGTGGACTCTTCTCAGTAGTGTGTGGTGATAGGACAAGAGGAAATAGCCACAAACTGAAGCATAGGAAGTTCTGCACAAATGTGTGTGGGAACTTCTTCACAGTGAGGCTGATGGAGCACCAGCACAGGCTGCAGAGAGGTGGTGGAGTTTCCTTCTCTGGAGATGTTCGAGACCCGCCTGGACACCTACTTGTGCAGTCTGGGCTAGGGAGCTGCTTTGGCAGGGGGGTTGGACTTAGTGATCTGGCTGCCCGTGGAGTCCTTCTCTCTGTAAGAAGAGTGGTTAGGGTTAGAGGGGAAAGGAGGTCCCAATCTCCTTTGGCTTTCCAAGGTTCACAGCAGGGACAGGCATATGTAAGCAGTTGGGCAGACCAACTCTGATCAGGCACTGAATTCTTCCAGGCTGTGCTGCTGCTTTATGGAGGTTCTTTGTGCTGCCTCCCACCCATTTGTTCCAGTCCTATGCTGACACCTTCATGTCTCAATGTAGAGATCGTCTCCATGCTGTGGCCAAATACTAGTCATAATGGAGCTCTGAGAATTAGCAGAGACCTCCATATGTCATGGACTTCAAAATAAGTGACGACAGAGTGAAAATAGGGTGGAAACAGCAATGAAGAAAGAAGTTGCAAAGCCTTTGGTAGCTGACCTGCATCTCCCTCTCTCAGAGGGATTTTACTGCTGTCTCTGCTGTCTCCTTTTGAGAGAGCAGGTTATGTGGGTGCACTGAAGACACGAATTCCCAGTCTCTTTCCTGGAAACAGATCCCACCCACTGCTCTCACAAGCAGCAGCTGTTGATTGTCTTACTCCCTGCATTGGCCAACACAAGCAGCTGATGCTGCTCACCAGAACAGGTCACTGCGTACATGTGTGTCCCTCCCAAAACTCCTGGAGAGAGTGGTCAAGCTGGCAGTCAGTGAGTCACAGGAGACCTCATGGGTGCTCTCCCAGCTGGAAAGCAGTCTGAAGGCCGTGCCTTGCTGGATGCCACGTGCTATTTGTAAATCTGATCCCTTAACACAAGGAAGACCAGGCTGTCATTTAAAATCATTTAAAATCCTTTTGTGGTGCAGGAAAATGTCAGCAAGCAGTTACAAACAACAGGAAGGTCTGATGTAGACACAAAGAAGCTGTTGTTTCCTGCTTGTTCTGGATGTCAGTGGTGTTGGGTTGCTCAGCACTGCTCAGTAAAGCAGTTTTGGAATTTTTCTGCCTTTCGTGAAAGCTGAAGACATGTGAAGTGCAGTGCCTCTGTCAAAATAAATACTTGCCAGGCTGCTGTGTGAAGAGCTGGGATGCTGACATGCAGCAGGGTAAGGGCTGGCACTGGGCCCAGACTGGGAGCCAGGGAGAATCCTCTGGCAAAGCTGATGTCTTCGTTTTGATAACTTGGTTTCCACCTGCAGGTGTAATCGATACCCAGGTGGTGTAGTGACTCAACTTGCCTGCCATAGTTGCTGCTGGGTTTCAGCTGCATGGAGCAGCGGGGGGGAAACAGAGGGTAGGGGAGGGGTATGAGAGGAATTCCTGTCTCAAGAACCACAGAGGCATTTTCGTGCCTGGCATTCTTTCCCCAAGGTGGCCCCTCTCATCTTGGAGACAGTGTGGCACCTGAAACCATGGGCCGCGTGACCACAGGTTATTTACAGCTGCAAAATCAGGAGCAGAAGATTGATTTTTCAGGTGAGAATGCCAGCTGAGCTGAGGAAGGTTGAGGGGCTGTATGTGGAGGAACTGGGGTGTTTTGAAAGAGAATCTTAGCATGATGAGCCTTGGAGTGATTTTGGCTTAGAGCGTTGTGGTTTGGCAGAGGAGGGTGGAGTGTGTGCTGTGCCCACATTTGGCTCATTGATCTGCTTTCTTCTCCATCCCACTCTTGATGGATGGCTTGAGGAGGATCCTTCTGTGTACAGGCTTGTTCACGAGTAGAAACTTGTCCAAAGCATCGTTGCCTGCCATCACCACCTGTCAAGAAAGGGAAGGGGCACTTCAGGAATGATCCAAGCCGTGGAAGCAGAGGAAATGGGAAGGAATGGTGCAGATCTACACCCTGTCCCCACTTATGGGAAGAGTCCCAACCTTTCCCATGCAGTAACTCCTATTTTTTCTATGTATCATAGAATCATGGATTTGTTTGAGTTGGAATGGCCCTTTAAAGGGCGTCTCATCCAACCCCTCTGCAATGAACAGGGACACCTACAGCTTGATCAAAGCGCTTAGGGCCCCTCCAGCCTGACCTCAAATGTCCCCAAGGACAGGGCATCCATTACTCCTCTGAACAACCTGTGCCAGTGCCTCACCACCCTGCCTGTGAAAAACATTTTCCTTATATCCAGTCTAAATCCCCTCTCTTTTTGTTTGAAACTATTTCCCCTTATTCTTTCAAAGCTGTAGTCCTCACATCCTCTAGAACTCAGCAACACAGAAACCAGTGTTTTTATCCAGTTTCAGCTGTCCCTGGGTTTGCTGGATTTAGGGTCTAGAACATTAAAAGAATGAGTATGGATATCACCAAGAATGCCCTCACATACCTCAGGTGCCAAAGCACTGCATCTGTCAAAGGCTGGTGCCAGGCAGTCCTGAGCACTAGACCGCTCTCAAAGATGAGTTCTGGCTATGGGGAGCTCAGACAGAGGGGACTGCAAGTAAGAGAATAAGCATCAGCATGAGCACTTCAAATGGTCAGTCTCGACAAAGAGCTCATCAGAAGTACGTCCTAGGGCTCTGCTAATTCTTATGCTATTCAACATACTTGTAATGATTTGGAGAGGAATGTGGACAGCAAGTTAACAGTTTACTTGTTGTCCACAATTATTCCAGAGAGGCAATCTGAAGTTGACTGCAAAGCATTGCAGAAAATCTCTCGGCACAGAGGGACTGGGCCCTCCCCGACAGATTACATACAGCAGCAGCAAATGCAAGGAGGAAAACAACCTGACTGTGCTGATATGCTAAGCAAATCTAAGTCAGCCATTGCCAGCAGAGAAAGAAATTTTGGAATCATTGCAGACATTTTGCTGAAGGCTCTCTTGAAGCTCTGAGGAAATCAAACAGAAGCACGAGGATTGTGTACAGAAGAACATGCCTCTTTGTACTGCATGGCTTTCTGAAAGTTTGGAGGTTTCAAGTGGTTTCAGATACTTAGAGAAACACTAGCTTGCATAGAGAGAATATCAACCATTATCAGAAATAAGAAAGAGATTCTAGACAGGAACAGATTGCTAATCTTGGAAAAGAGATGCCCGAAAGGAAGTCATGAATGGTATGGAGAATGTCAACAGAGAACGAACATTCATGCAGTCTCATATCGCATAACCTAACTGCACTTGATAAAGTGATCAGGCAACAGGTTTAAAACAAACAAGCTACGTTCCTTTTCATGTAGGCATCAAGGAATGATGGATCTCATTGCCACAGAACATTATAGAAGGCAATGCATGAGCAACATGGGCACATCTGTGCAGTGTAGCTCCTTCTGTCATTGCTGTCTTTCATGAGAAGTGCCCTTAAGGAGCAGGCTGATGGAAGATGAGCCTATGTACTGGGATGTAGTTCGCTCTTGCTCTCATCGTTATACTTCTTTTCTCCTTCCTGGTGGCAGCCAGAGTAGAGATACTGAATGTTTAACCGGGAATAGTACAGGTTCTACATTTTTAGTAAACCTCTCTCTTTTATTTTTGTTGCGGTCATTCCCCAAATTATCTGTCAGCTTGCCAGTTTTTGCAGGAGAAGCAGAAAGTGAACACTGAGCTGGAGAAGACTGCAAACTTCTCTTACATCTCTTATGGACATTCCTTGTATTTGTTGCATTGGTGAGCTAGGCCACATGATAAACAAAAAACAAGTCCATGTGAGTGAAAGTGAGCAAACACTGTGGTCATATTATTAAAAGGAGAACTGTATTGTTTTTCCTGTTAACTTTACCAGAGAGATAGACGTCCTTAGACATTTGGGAAATAGAAGAGAGGCTTAGTGTTCTGCTGAACAAACAGTAAATAGGCTCCGGCTGGCTGATCCAACAGCTACACCTGTCCAAGCAGGAAATGTCAAGTTCCATATCAGTAATGAAATCTGGATTCTGCGTATTTGCAACTGTGAGTAGAATATTTGCAGAAGTAACTGGGAGTAAAATTTGTCCCCAAGTATGCTAATCTTCCCAGCTTGCACAGATTCGTTGCTTGAAGCTGAATAGCAATTGAGAAGTGTAATTTTGCATGAAGCAGCTGGAAGGTATAAACTGCCCACAAACAATCTTTGCAGAAGAGAAGATAACCAACTACAAGCCTAGGACTGTGGGATGCTGGCAACAGAAACAAGTTGCTTGTGGCTTAGCACAGTTTCAACCAGCACACGGTCCTGGCCACAGCCTCTCTGGGGGTGTTTCACAACATAGGATCCTGTCAGAGCTCTGGGAGGGGAAAGAATACACTTTGTGCAAGGAAGATTATCTTTTGTTTTTTTAGGCCCTTTCCATGTCCATTCGCTGATATCCACTGTGGTTATTAATGAACAATTCAGAGACTACAGCTTTTAGGACAATACGTGTGTACCAAACTATTTAAGCTGTGGTTCTGCTTTTCTGTTCTGTGCTGCCCAGTTTCTGACTCCACCTTCTCTCCCTGCCCAGCCTACTCAGTAGACAATGTTTTTCCATTTAATTTCTTGAGACAAATGCAGGGCGTCTTCATCCCTTCCCCCATGCCTGGAGAAGAACAGCCCACATCTGGAGGCCATTCACGGCTGGAAGATCTCTTCTGACATTCCTTGCTTTGAAATCTAACCCACATAACCTTCTGTCTAAATACTCCATGCATGGCAGAAAGGGGCTTTGTGAAGGGAGTCAGTGAAGCAGCCTGTGACCCCTACATCCTTCTGAAAGTGCCAGACCTCAAGACTGCAGAAAATCTTTCCCACAGTGCAATTGTTATTTGGTTTAGGACTTCCTAGCTTTATATTCTCCAAACGCCTGCTTTGAAAGCAATTTGAAAAGTAACCTAAAGCTCAGAGGACTTAATTTTTCTGCGATATTAAACATGCACAGCAACAGTTAAATAAATACATCTGAAGCATTTTGTAGGTTCCAAGATCCACAACCAGTTTTGTCCAAGCTCTCCAGCTGAAGGCCTGTGGGCTGTGTTTTGTCTGTAGAACAATTCACCCAGCTTCCAACTGACTTTTCCACCACTGAAGGATAAAACGTCAGGTTTTTCACGTCACCCTACCCAGTTAGAGTAAATCCCTGTAATATAATCTGACCCCTGCTCACCAGGAAGGTAGATAATTTGTAATAACATTTTAAACGCCTTGGAACGGAGACTTACTTGTTATCTCTGCATGTGCTTAGCCTGTCTATACCTTAGTCTATGACTGCATTACTGAGTGCTTTACAATGCTAGTAACCACACTCATCATTGTCATAAACGCCTTTGTCATGACTAATAGGACACAGATCAATGGGCCAGGTCTTTAAGGGTTGGCACAGGTGTGCATTATGCAGAATGAAGGAAAGAGGGAAAGAAAGAAAGAAAGAAAGACAGAGGGAAAGAAAGAAAGAAAGAAAGAAAGAAAGAAAGAAAGAAAGAAAGAAAGAAAGAAAGAAAGAAAGAAAGACAGAGGGAAAGAAAGAAAGAAAGAAAGAAAGAAAGAAAGAAAGAAAGAAAGAAAGAAAGAAAGAAAGAAAGAAAGAAAGAAAGAAAGAAAGAAAGAAAGAAAGAAAGAAAGAAAGAAAGAAAGAAAGAAAGAAAGAAAGAAAGAAAGAAAGAAAGAAAGAAAGAAAGAAAGAAAGAAAGAAAGAAAGAAAGAAAGAAAGAAAGAAAGAAAGAAAGAAAGAAAGAAAGAAAGAAAGAAAGAAAGAAAGAAAGAAAGAAAGAAAGAAAGAAAGAAAGAAAGAAAGAAAGAAAGAAAGAAAGAAAGAAAGAAAGAAAGAAAGAAAGAAAGAGAGAAAGGGAGAAAGAAAGGGAGAAAGGGAGAAAGAAAGGGAGAAAGGGAGAAAGAAAGGGAGAAAGGGAGAAAGGGAGAAAGGAAGAAAGGGAAAGGAAGAAAGAAAGAGGGGAAGGAAGGGAGGAAGGGAGGAGGAAGGGAGGAAGGGAGGAAGGGAGGGAGGGAGGAAGGGAGGGAGGAAGGAAGGAAGGGAGGGAGGAAGGAAGGAAGGGAGGGAGGAAGGAAGGAAGGGAGGAAGGAAGGAAGGAAGGGAGGAAAGAAGGAAGGGAGGAAGAGGAGAGGGGAGGAAAAAGAGAAAGGAAAAGAGGAAGGGATGTCCTGTTTGTTTCCCAGCATTATTCTGTCTGCCTTTATGCTCTGATAATGCCAGTTGCTCCCTGCACCCATTAACACAGCCCATTCCTGGGAGGACTCATTCTTCTAGCTGTGCAATAGCCTCAGCTGATTCACAGTACTGGACCTCTGGGACTCAGGTTATGTCCAGCTACCTTAACTCCCAGCGTCACTGAGGCTTTGTTATACTCTCATTTCACACCTGCTTTCCTGGATGCGTCCTCCTCAGTGTTTCTTCTTGAGCACACTAGCAAGGCTATATTAATTTGGAAAATGTTCTTGGTTGGCTGGTGAACTTCTGAAGTAAGTGAGCCTTAAGAGATACATGTATATATATATATATATATATAGGTGTGTGCGTTTGAGAGGTGGAGGAATATATTATGAGTTATACTGATTTTTCTGTTCTCAACCCCTGAAAGATTAAATGTATACATTCACCACTTTAAAAGTTAATTATTATAGTATACGATCTATGACATCCTGTTTTACTTCACAGAGTCTTTAGTTCACACGCCTCAGCTGAGAGGATAGCAATAAAGTGCTGAACAGGAGTGGCTGAAGTCATGGCACATTTCGTATGGACTTGTCTGACTCAGTTTTTCTTTCAAGGCTGCCCTATGTAATGTAATGTAGTGGTCTGCACATATATGGGCCATACGTAGCCTATTGCTACCTGAGTTTGACTCACATGAGGCTATTAAGGATTGCAGAGGGAACAAGAGGTTTTAGGGAAAAAGTTGTACTTCTTTATAATGTTATCGTTGTTCTTTGTGTATTACAGTCACCAAAACATCTGGAATAGACATATATTTGGGGTATATGGCTGGCTGTGCCTTGAGATGAAGCTTCCTTTAGGCTTCATATACCTTAAAGAATATTGAGATCAAAGTTACTCTGATAGAAAAGGCATTCATAGTGCTTAATATTTACTGACTTCTTATTCATCAATTTGAGGAAAAATGACAGTATTGTAACAATTGTTAGTACTGTTACCAGCACTATGGCAAATCCCATAAACTAGGACCCCAACATGGTAGGTGCTGCTCAGAAATATAATGAGACACAGCTGTACTTAGAGGTAAGTGTAATGCTGAAATGCCATAACAATCACTACCACAAAGATTTGGGTTCCTCTTTTGGAATGCAAATCTCAATCGTTTTATTTCCATATGCTCCTTGGTTTGGGTATTTTAGGAAATATTCCTAAACCTTAAATGTTGACCTCTTGACTTCGGCTACTCTATTGCTGGCAACTCCGTGATTGACTGTGGAAGCAACTAAGCCAATCACAACTGGGTTGCAGGCTCTTTACTTGCTGTAAGCAGCTAGAGATGGTCACAGCTACTGCCAGAGACTGCAGTGGAATTGTGGTTCTCTGTCACTTCTGAAAATCTGACTCTTGCTCCCAGCATTGCAAGCAGCACACTTCCTTTTGATAGGAGGTTGAACCAAGATAGAGCAAGGTTGGGACGAGCAGTTCTGAAAAGCTGGGCTTTCACACACTGTGATGATATTTCATCATGAGAGCATGAAGGTAAGCTGAATACACTGCTGAAGGGAGAAGTTCCAAAAGAAAATAGCTGGAGTAATGGAAAGAGTTTGAGTGAAAGGAAATTTTTAGTTGAATATCAGGAAATCTTTGCTAGCAACTGCCTTTTGTTAGTGTGTGGAATAGCTTCCCAAGGGAAGCCCAGTAATGGCGGCCTAGCCTATCAATTCTGGTTTCCAGAAATGGCCTAGACACAGAAGAACATACTGCTGGCCAGGAAACAAACTTGCTTTGGCCAGGGCAAAGACTATGGGTGTAACTTTCTACCATATAAAGTCAGTATGAGCGTTGTTAGTGACCTCAGGGAATATGGACTTCCAAACAGAAATCAAGCCAGTACTGATTTTCCATCTCTCTTCTGTATCTGAAGGTGTTTCTTTTCAGTGCACTGGTGGTGGCAGTCACCAGGATTTCTGAAACCATGTTCTTCCACTCAGTTCTGTTTCTCTTTTCCTTTCACCAACTGTTAAGGAATGGTGCAAGAGTCTCAGAGATGCACAAAACATTGGGAAGACTGAGAGAGACCTTTCCACCAGCAAGAGCGTGGGAGAGCACATCCATCCTGTGCTCTGAGTATGAGGCCTGTAAAGCTGTATTTGTTCAATGAGCGGAAACACTCTGGCATCTTATCTGTCAGGATCAGGGCTCAGGGATGGAAGAGATGCCTTTCTGCAGGTTTGGTCTTCACCTGAGCCCTCCACAGCCCTGGGACTCCTGTCAAGCAGTCTTTACAGCAGAGGCAGATTTGCTCTCTCATGCTTGATGACTAACCCAGTGGAAGCCTCTGTCTGCTGTCAGTTGTGTCCCCAATGTGACACCCTCCTAGAACTCTTTATTCCTGGTGTTCCCCAGCTTTGCTGAGGTGTGTTAGTGCTCAGGTGCACAGGGCAGCATGAGGAGGGTGGAGGCAAATTGCTGTGGTTTTAAAAGCAAACAATTTAAGCAACAGTAACCTCTCCACCCAGGTAATCACAACGAGCAAACATTCTGCATGTCAAAGGTGTTTCTGGAGATAAGAGTTAGCACAATAAGTCTCTTGCTTTCTTGACTTTATCTAATGCTCAGGTCTTAATGCCACTTAGCTCCCTGCTGAAGGGAAAGGGCTGTCCCTCTAAGCAGCAGTGCCCCAATAGAAGCTATCTGTCAATTTTCCAGGGCTGACAATGATCTCCCAAGGTGGTAGGCGTGGTGCTTTTTCAAAGGATTTTTTTTAGGATTTAACCACTAAAACTTCAGCTTTGGCTTAGAGAGTGTAGTATTGTCTGATGGAGGGGGAAAAGGGGTGACAGATATAGAGGAAAACTCATTCTGATGGCATGGAAATTGAGCTTTATAGTTGCAAGTTGCTCTTCTGCCTGCAAAGGAGGCCGAGAAGTTTGTATTTTCTCTCCTCTCTCCTCCTTATTTATTTATTGATTAATTATCCACACAAATACTGTTTGCTGGAGAATGGGTCAGTTTCCTCAGTTTCTCAGGCAAGGGGAGCTCTACAGAAGAAGTTCTGCTGAGGCTGCTACTGAAAATTTGACCTTGTGATCTTCCTGTCATCTACTGGCAGGCCATTGCCATGTTGTGATGGTTACTTAGCAAGGTGGTGACAACTGTGTTCAGGTAGTGACAGCTCTGTCATACCAAAGGTTTTGTGAGACTGAAACTAGTAATGTTTGCCTTGCAACATTGCAATGCTTGCATCAGTGTATCCCCAAGTCATGAGGACAGATATAGTAATAGAGTGACACTGCCTACGTGTCCCTCTGACTTCCATTGATGTGTGCTCTTCTGTGGCTCTTTGGCTTGGTTCTCCCAGTGTTTCTACAGATAGAAACCAAATTAGGAGGATATGTTGATCTTCCTGAGGGTAGGAAGGCCCTACAGAGGGATCTGGACAGGTTGGATCAATGGGCTGAGGCCAATGGGATGAAGTTCAACAAGACCAAGTGTCAGGTCCTGCACTTTGGTCATAACATCCCCAGACAACGCTACAGGGAAGTGGTGGAGTCATCTCCTTGTTTAAGGACAGGATAGATGCAGTACTTAAGAACATAGTTTAGTGGGCAGTATTGCTGGTAGGTGGAATATTAGTCTGGATGATTAAGATCAGGTCCTTTCCAACCTTTCTGATTCTATCATTCTGTGATACTTGTAAAGATTAGAGGCAAGGGGGTCAAGTGGCATTTCTGTAGATCTGTACAGCTGAGCTTGGGACTGCACTCAGTTTCAATGACTTACCAAACAAAAACAAAGAAACAAACAAAAACTCTCCACACCTTTTCATTTGTAGTAGTTATTTTTTCTTTGTAGCAGAATGGCAAGTGAGAGTCAGTGGGCTGTGGCACAAAAACTTACACATGGATGGCAGAGTTACAGATAGATGATCAATGCTACCTCTGTTATAGATTTTGAAAACTTATCAGTGGTTCAACTTCAGAAATCACCTTCCAGGAGAAATAGTAAATGCTCCCAAGTGACATTCCTATGGACATAAAGTTTTAACCTGATAGTATTGAAATCATTTTTCATGAGAATTTCAGGTCCTTGCTGACAACATTTGCATGTTACACAAATAATAGTGGGAAAAGGAACTTTATTTGCACAGGCAAAGTTAACTTTATACTAAAGGTATAAAGATAATAGCAAGTGATATGCAAGTGGGGCAGGGGGACTCTATGTTTTGATTCTGCGCTCGTAAAAGTAAAGGAAGGTGGAAGGACCGTGAGTATAGACATGGCTGGTGAGATCACAGTGCAGTAATGGGAGCCCGTCTTCTGTTTTCCTGCTTGTAGTTCTCAAAGGATGCTGAAGACTGGAAAGGACTCAAAAATAGTTTATACAAGAGAACTGACTTAATCACAGTCTACAAATACTTCAATTGGGAGAGAGATTTCTAATAGTAAACAACACTAACAGAAAGGTCTTGTTGAGATCTAGGTTACACCTACACTAGTAAATAAATAGATCCAGGGCTAGTCCTCTGAACCTGAGGGCAAGTGGCACAATTTCTCTCTGAATTAGTCTTTCTCCCCTAAAGTAGGCAGTCTTGCCCAAACCACTGCTGTGAATGTTGTCCTGTTCAGTTGTATCAGACTTTGCCTTGCCATTTTTAGGAAAGAACCAGCTGGCACAAGCCAAAACTTGCCTGGAAGTACACCAGCAGCTTAACTATGCAGAAAATTGCATGCCGAAGCTTGGTCTGAACTGCTCAGATTACTAATGCAGAAGTCAGCTCAGTGACTGGCAGAAAAAGGGTATTCACTCCAAGCTGCAAGGTTCATTAGTCAGACAGTTTAGAAAGGTAAGTTCCTTATCATTTGGAGTTCTTCAATGCAGCCTGGATGTCATTCAAAAAAGACAGGAATGTAGCAGAAGCCATGGCCTTTGTCTGACCAGGAGAGAGCCTGAGGGCAAATGCTCTAACAGCAGCTCAGGTGTCTGCAGCATCCGATAGATGCACCTGTGTCCCTGAAGGCTGTCATCACTACAGGGAGATCCTCTATGAGAAAGTCTTTAGGGTCAGAAGAAGGCTTATTGTTCACACCCATTGCTGCTAGAAGCCCTGAGCAGTGTGGAAGCACTTGATTACTTTTCTCCACCTACAGGGTAGGAGATGCATGCTGTGCTCCTTCCACTCCCTGCTGTGTTCTTCCGTGGGAAGTTTCGGTACCTACACATGACCTGAAAGCTGAGGGGGGTTCTGGGGGCCTAGAAAAAGAGAAACTTTTTAGGGGTGGAGATAGATATCCCAGGACATGACCATTTTCCAAGCAGAAATGGAATAAGCTGACTGAAATTCTGCGGGACTCACGTCACTTTTTCTGAATGTACATTTTGACCGTGCACTACTGAACTGTCTGAGTCAGGTCCTCTGGAAACCTGGGAATGAGGAGGTGGAGAAGGAACAGTACTGGGATCTTCCCATTACGAAATACAGTGTGGAAAGCCAGCTTGAAGGTGTGGTTCCTCTGACATTTGTGCCTCAGTTTGCCAACATACAGCCCCAAGGCATCAATTGGTGCTGTCTGGGACACACTGTGCCTCATCAGATTTGATCTGTGATCCTCAGATTTTTCTTTAGCAACAACAAACAGTCTTCAATAGCTCTTCCATCCCCAAATATCTCAAAGCTTCTAGAGGATTCGATTTGAGCTTTTAATTTGAGCCTTCTGTGGAGAAGGACTTAGGGGTAGAGGGATGAAAAGTCAGACATGCGCCAGTGTTGTGCAGGACAAGAGAGGGGATTATCCCCCTCTACGCTGCCTTTGTGAGGCCCCATCTGGATTATAGTGTGTCCAAGCCTGGGGCTCCCAGTACAGGAGTGATGTGGAGCTGTTGGAGCAGGTCCAGAGGAGGGCCATGAAAATGATCAAAGGGCTGGAACATTTCTCCTATGAAGAAAGGTTGAGAATTGGGCTTGTTCAGCATGGACAAGAGAAGGCTCTGGAAAGACCTCATGGCAGCATTCTAGTACTGGAGGGGAGCTAATCAACAAGAGGCGGACTTACTTTTTGCATGGTTTGATAGTGATAGGACAAGAGGGAATGACTTTAAACAAAAAGAGAGGAGATTTAGGTTAGACGTTAGGAGAAAATTCTTTACTTATAGGCCCAGGCACAGGCTGCCCAGGAAGCTGTGGGTGCCCCATTGCTGAAGGTGTTCAAGGACAGGGTGGCTGGGGCCCTGGGCAGCCTAATCTGGAAGGTGGCAGCCCTGCCGACAGCAGGGGTTTGGAGCTTGATGATCATGAATGTTCTCTGCAGCAAAAGCCATTCTATGACTTTAAAAGAACTCTCTCCCAATCTTCAGTGTTGAGGTTAAGCCAGCTCTAAAAGTGGCTATGAAAGACTGTGGGAAATTGCAACCATTCTATAGTTTAAATGTCATTTAATAACTATTAAGTTAATTTTAACTTTTCAAGAGAGGGAAACAGCAGTTCTGCTCTGGCAAAGCTGTGAACCACACATTTAGGCCTGTAATAGACTGGAGTAGATGGGAACATCAGCAAATTCCAGATTTATTTTTTTTATTTTTTTGAGAATGTTAGGAAAATGTCTGCCCTCTTCATCATTCTCTTAACCTCTAGTCCTCACCCAGAGCAGCACGTCTGCACAGATATCAGCACAGGGGGAGCAGCCCCTCTGAGATGTTTACCCTCCTGTTCTCTGCAGCCAGTCTTTCTAGTTTCACAGCCTCTGCAAGGCTGCAGGCTTCTTTTTTTGTGTCATCCAAGAAACACACCCACCTCTTTCTCTCCATCCCCATCTTCTGCTTTACTCAGAGATTCTGCAACTACCACGAAGGAATTTCAAGCAATGCCAATCACAATCAATCAAAAAAAAAAAAAAAAAAACACAAAAACAAGCAAAAAAAACCCTCCTATCATAGAAATTAGAGATGGAAAAATCTTGCTAGCTCATCCCATCCCTCCTCACATTTTTGCCCGGCCCAGTTTCTGCAAAAATTTTGCCTACAGAACATTTTCCAGTGTGTTATCCAGTCTGCTGGTGTATGATTTAAGCAACGGGCATCTATTGCTGTTCCACAGACGACTACATTTCTCTGTTTGGAAGAGGTTTCTGAAGCTTTCTTTCCATTCTGCCTGACCTAATTTCTCTAAGCTCTTCCCTTAGTAGCACACAAGCTAAATGCTCTCCTTCCTTTGTGCTTACCCTGTTCAAATGTTGACAAATAATTTGTGTTTTGTGATGTGTAATACTTAGCTTTACATCTCAGCAATTATGATCCTTGGCTACCTGGGAAAAAGTAATGGTGAAATTAATGTGTTAATTTGCATGTAGAGCATGGAAGACATTGCTAGTAGCAATACCCCTTTATTATAGTCACTTGACACATTTCATCACAAGGTTTGGCTTTGGTGTTTTGTTTTTTTTTTTTTACTTAGTCAAACTTGAAGCCAGCATCTACCAGCTTGCATCTGTTTTGACTATTTTATTGGGTTCTTTTTGTTTTTATTTTTAATTTCACTCAGGATCACTTAGCTGTTTCTGAGGACAAGGCTGGCAGGGGAATATTTATTATAAAAAAATTAATAAATATGATGTTTTCATTTAAAAAGAGCCCCTCTCAATACTGTCTGCCTTTAGAAGAAATCACACCCTTTCTGTCAGGAAAGCATCCTTTTCCATCTGTCACAAAATCCCCACCCCATATCTGTCTAAATAACAATCTGCTGAGTAATTGCAGCTTGAGCCTGCTCAGAAGAAACACAGGGGAAGGACAGTTGTTAATTAATTGGTTTTTTTAACAGTGGGCCTGATGGAAATAACAGCATGGCCCAGGTCACCCTACACTTGGGCCAAGGGCTGTGGCTGCCTCTCCCCAGCCTGCCCTGGCCCAGGAGCAGTGAGCCATTCTCACAGTGCAGCTGGGCCTGTCAGGCAGGCTGAGGGGGCTCAGGCACCCAGAAATCTAGCTGTGAGGAAGGGAGAGAAATACAGAAGGGAAGAGGGAGACGCCCAAGCTCTTTGTGTGCCATCTCCAAAGTACTTCTTGTTTCTGTTTCCTCTGAGTGGGGCACTCCCTTCACCCAGGCTGTGTGGGGAAGCCTGGGTGCCTGCTTGGGAAGCACATGCAAGGGAGTGCTGGGCACCGAGCCCTCCTTCCCCTTAGGAGCCTTTGAACAGCACCATCAGCTGCCTCCAGGCATGCCATGGAGTGGGGCTGGGGCCCCAGACTTGTAGCATTGTTGCCCTGTGTCCAGGCCTGGTTCCCACCACAGTGCACAGGCAGCATGGGATGGCCCTCACCACAAGACCAACTGTGAGGAGGCAGCTCCCAAGCACCACAGAAAGATGGAAAGGCATCCGACATCCTCCTTATTAAGTCTGTGAAAAATAAGAGATGCCCTCAGGCTTGAATCTTGGATAATTACCATGACGTCCAGCAAGATAAAATGTGGAACTGCAATATTTAGTGCTGTTTATTTCAAAGCAACCTCTGTAACATAACCTCTGCTTAGCACTCTAAAGAAGGGTGGTTTTATGATTTCCTTTAAACCAGCATCTCAGACCTCGGCTCCTCCGACTCATGCTCACTGCCCACTCTGCTCTGCTGGGGAAGCTGGCCTTAGGAGCTCCCTCGTTCCTCCTGGTCACCCAGGTAGCTGTGCCTCTTACCATGCTGCCACCTTATTCATGAACCCTTCCCTTCCCAGTTCTCTCTCTTTTTTTCCCTCTTCAAATGCCAAGGGAAGGAGTTTTTTAATAGCTGAAGAACAAAAACACCTCCCACACCTTACCTCAAAAAAGCTAACTCTCTGTCTTACTCACTCATTTTGATTTCCAAACCTCTTCTGCTAGCTCAGAGTCTGCCTTTGAAGCTTCAGTTCCTCAATTACTAGCATGTGAGTATAACCATGGAGCTTCAATGACCTCCAGGGGACAATCGGTGTGAGTAAATAATTCAGATGTGCAATACTGACCTTAAGAACTTAGCAGAGATAGATAGTTTTCTGATGGATATTTTGAGTAGGTTAAAATCAAGATATTACAAGGGAATATAATGATTTAAATCCAGGATATAGTACAAGGACTTCTGCCAAAGTATTTTATTATGTTGGCCTACAACATCATAAGCAGATATTGGTGGTCTGACAGTAGAGGTTGAACCTTCCCACCAATATTGTTAATTTTTTTTTTATCTCTGTGAGATAGATGGCAGCAGAGAGACATTCTGACAAAATGGCGTTTGACATGGAAGTGATGATGAACCGTATTTGAATTCCTCCATGCTGAAAAAATTGTACCCATTGACATTCATCAACACTTCATGAATGTTGACAGAGATCAAACAGTGGATGTGAGCACAGTGAGGTGGTGGGTGGTATGTTTCAGCAGTGGCAACATCATCATGAAAGACAGGTAACATTCCAGATGCCCGTGTCACACCATGAAAAGAAGAACATCTCGATCAGCTAATCTGCACAAATTGGATGGTGACCATGCTGAAAAAGAGTGTTCTGTAGCTGAGAATTTACTCTATCAAATAGTGTTATTGTGCTCTATCTGTTGTAGTTTCCATAGAAATCAATAGGATATATTACTTTCAGAGCAACCTTACAAAAGAAACTTAAGAGTAGGCTTGAAGGTCTTCAGGGTGTCTGGGTCATGCTGGTGCAGGTGAATTGACTGGGTATCCTTGGAGGCTTCCTCTAGCTCTTCTTATTCTGATTCACCATACTGCAATAAAGCTTTATTAAAGCCAAAAAACATAGTTTTGATGTAGTTATTTCCATACATGAATCCAAATGTAGTGCGATCAGACTATATTGTTTCATTTTTTTTGCTTTAAAACTGGTATTAAATGTTTCTTTGACAAGAAGATCACCTGTGTATGTGACATACTCTCTGAACATGCTAATTTTAGATCCTTGACTTATGTCATTATCAAAACAGTGTCTCTTTCCCACCAGCTTTATGTTGATTCCAGCATCAACAAGGATCAGCTGTGCTGTAGATGTGTGTCCGTGGGAATGACTGTGAAGACTCAACTTTATAGTGTAAGGAAACAAGCTATTTTTGAACTATCAGTCTAGCTGTTGCAAAGTGGAATTTAGCACAGCTTAATTTGCCCCATTTCTGGACTGAGGTTTATATCCTGCATTGCATTCCATTTTGCTGGAGCAAAATTGTTAGCAACACCCAACTTAAACAAGCACCAAATGTTTACTCCCCATCACTGCCACTGCTTTGACTGCAGTGTAAACGCACCACTAATGACTTGGCCAATAAGAGGGGAAAATGATGTGTCAGAGCCAAGTACAGAACCAGGAATTTCGGCTGCCAGCCAGCTCATTAGATCACACTGTGTGCCTCTAATGAAATGCATTGATTTGTGACTCCTACAATAGCATTTTTAGGAAATCATTTCACTGGGTATTTATTTGTGTGTTGGAAAAGACTGATGAGGTGGGAAAAATGAAGCAGGCACGCTCTGATTACAAATCAAGAACAAAGTTTTAAGAATGAAGCTAACTAACCATTGGAACAACTTTTCTGAGGATGTAATGGGTTTTCCATCATATCCTATTGCATAGTCAATGCTACTTAGCTATATAAAATATGTGCAATAGCTCCAGCAGAAGCTCTGTTTTTCTCTAGAAATGATTGAATTCTTTGGTTTCTGTTACACAGGAGATAAGACTACGTTGTTGTAGCGGTCCCTCTTGATGACATAAAACCATGAGCCTGTGACAGCCATTGAGTTGGAGTGTTTCTGATTCAGTACAGGAGCAGACTGAGATCCCATAACCGGTAGATTTAAAACTGGCAAAAAAAAAATAATGAAGGGGATTACCAAATTGTAAAGGCATATTCTGCAGAAGTGGACACTGATTCTGACACTGGCATAATGTACTGTGATGAATTAGCAAGCTCAGAAGGCCAGTGAAACTACAAACTCACTACTTTTCAAAGCATCTGGTAAGATCTTACAGAATGTCTTGACTGTCAAAAAGAGAGAAAGAAGTGAGATGAGTCCCTGCCCATCTTGTGTTTCACTGGGTGCCTCAGAAGAACTGATGGAGATAGTGAGCATTGGATAAGGTAAACTGGTACCTACTTGGTGGATTATATGTCTTGCATTCCTGGGCTGGATCTTATTTAATATCCTTATATATAAAATATTGTCTTCTTGTCTTCTTCTAGTTTGTGGTTGGGTAAATTTGATAAAAAGCATTTTTTTTTCTCTGTGCTCAGCTAAGTATACCATATTGTTGTGCAAGTTTTAGCATTCTTTGAAGAGCTACCCTCCTTCAGGTAGTCTTATGTATCTAGAAATGGAGGGATCTAGAATCTTTAGGCAAATCCTCAAAGTCTGTGTTGATGCATTTGACTCTTCAATTTGCTTTCTGTGTGTTTTAGAATGTTTCAAACAATAAAGATTATACAGAAAAAAATTAACTTAGACTTGCTTGGGGAAAAATGTAAAGTTCTGTTTGAACTAATGGCAGGCTTATGTGTTCGGTCTTGTGAAGAACTTGCTTGCTTCATTTCAATCTTTATGTCTGTTATGCCACAGACGTGCTGTCTAGCAATGTCAGCTGTTCATGTTTAAAAACAGAATTCACCTTTAAATGTGCTTTGACTAAAAAAATGCCTGGTGAGGTCATTCGCAGAGCAAGAGTTAATGCATCATGCAAACAGCTAAATAAAGGTTACAATCTGAGTGGAATTATTCAGAGCTCAGGCAGAAATCTGGCATTTGCAGTCTGTCACTGGCTTTAAGAAGTCTGGCTCGCTCGGTGTCACTGCTGCCCAGACACATCCTGCTGTCTGTGTGGCAGTGAGGGAGGGGACAGCGGCGCTGGATGTCCTGTAAACACAGCAAAAACAGGAGCAGGGGGTGAATGGTACATGGAATTGTCATGTGTGAAGAATGTGCGGAATGAGGGGTGAGTATGAGCATGCCTTTGTCCAGGTTTCACAGGGTGACTTTATGGGTGTAAATAGCCATTCTTTCTCCTCTCTTTTTCTCCTCAGGAAGGCCGAAGAGCTGATGTCAGGAGGGCATGTGATCCCTGGTGCCCCAGGGATGCAGAGCCAAGTAGAGGGCTATGAAGAGCCGTGTGCCTCTTGAGATCTGACAGCTAAGTATTGCAATTGTTGGGCCCTATCTGGTTAAGGTTTCTTGCCCTTCTTTATCACCAACAGCCCTAGGGAGTTAAGGGTGTCACTTTTGGGCAGCATACACCCTAAGTATGTATGTGATACAGCTGAGATGAAAACACACTACTTGTAAATCCCCAGGCTTTTGTAGATTTGGCAATCCCCACAGAGGTGTTCTGCTGAGATTGTGTTGTGTGTTTTGTTCCCTTGTTTTGTTTCTGTAAGCCAAGCGCTTGGCTATTGCACAGGAAACCAACTGCTGTGGGCATTCACTTCAATGGGCAAACTTTAAATGAGTCACCAGGGACTGGCTACTGCTGAGTTCAAAAAGAAAGAGACATCTCAAACCTGTAGCAAAGCCAAGCTGTGGTGGGAAACACCAGATACAAAGAGGAGAAAACTGGAAGGCACAGTAGGAGGAGAGACAGATAGAATGATGTTTTCCTATCCATAATTGGTCGGATTTAGGCAAAGCTGGAATGGAGGTTTTAAAAGAAAGAACGTCTTACTAAGAGAAGTTTGTCAAATGACTGGAAATGTGCTCTTGTGTTGGTGTTCTCTGAGCTGTGCGCAGTAGTCTGGGCATGGAAACACTGAAAAAGTTAATATCTTACTTGATAAAATGCTGCAAAATATATTAGAAAGAACAGCTTTGTGCAGGACAGAAGGTGGAGCAAATGACCTGTTGGGCTTCTGCATTTGTTCCACTTCTCATCTTTCCCCGTTGATTTCAGAAGTCTCTTGGGCTCAGATAACTGAAGAAGGATTCACTCCCAAACATCCCCAAGGGAAGGAAAGAGAATATGTTCATACCATTGAGAGGAAAAAAAAAAAAAAAAGAGGAAAAAGAAGGGTAAAAAGAAAAAAGAAAAAAAACAGAAGGGATAAAAGTCTAAATTTGGGTGTTGCTTCCCCCAGGCTCACACAGGAATAGCAGACTCCAGAAAAGAAGACTAGAGAAAGATTGCCATCTTCTGGAAGGATAAATATCTGCCATTATTCAGAATACTAAATCTGGTATATTCTTAAAACCACAGCATATCTGACAGACTTGTTTTTAAACCTGAGCCCATGTCCACATAAATCTAATTTCAGTCTCATTTCATTAATATATATGCCATGATCCTAGCTTTAGGAACTGACATTGCGTCCTGGATTTTAATGGGACTCATGCTTAAAATTAGAAACTTGTTAGCATTAGGGATGATCAGTAGTGAGATGAATTTTATTTATTCTTGGACTTGAAAACCATTTGGGCATTTTGTTTTGTTTTAACTGAGCATTAAGAAGCCAAATTTAAGGTATTCAGATGCAGAGACTGAACAATGAAAAAGTGATACTGCTCTCCGTTTAAACATCAACTCCTTCAGCAAATTAAAGACATCTGTGTCAAACAGAGCCTTGCTTTTAATCAAAAAGCCCGCAGACAGCTTGTGAAGCACAGAAACATTCAGCATTGCCTTCAGTTAGCCCATCTTAGCTATGATTATCTATATTAGAGAAGCTTAGGCAGTGGCTGGGATGAAAATAACTGTGCAGCCACCAACTGTACTGCTGAGGGTGGGGAGGGTCAGCACCCTGTAACGGCACTGCCTGCGTGCAGACTTCTGAACCCCTGGGCTGTGCAGTCCCCAGAGCTATTGGTACACCTGCGTCTGGTATTGGAAGCATAGGTGGGAGCAGCACTGCTCTCTCCTATTCCATGTGGAGCTGCTCCGAGCCCTCTAGCGACTGCTCCTTCTCATGAGTGGTGATAACATTCTTGCTGTTCCGCTGCCAAATGAGCTGTAACGAAACCCTTAAGTATTATAGGGATGATAAGCTTGCAGGACAGGAGCTCAAAGGGTGAGTGAGTGTGAATCTTTCTTTTTATTTCTAGCTTTCCAAATTCGTCTGACGTGAAGCTGCTGGGAGCTGGGATTCCTGGTGAACTTAATGCCTTGGTAAAGCTGCCAACACGAGAGACACCACCCTTTGAGTACTGCACTTGGTTCACTCATCACTGTTTCACAGCACCTGTCTGTCACTCAGCCCTTGTTCTGCTGAGGGACTCCTTTTTTTTATTACAACTCCCATTGCCCATAGGCAGAATTGAACTGACATATATTTAGATTCTGAAATCCACAGTCCTCAGAGCAAATTCAGTCATATAGGCTTTCTTAACACCATTTTTTATTTCTCTCCTTTATGTGATAGGAATCTGGCCAGGAAGACATCCCGGGTATGGGAACTTGGGATCTTTGTCATCTACTGAGGCTGTTTGCATGGGAAGGGGCTAATTGATGCCCAAAGTGTCGGTAGTTTCTGAGCTAAGGTCATTGTCCCCTGAAGCACCAGTCAGAGAGTTGCCATCTCATTCCATTCGAGTTCTCAAATGGCCACTGCCCAGAGATGGCTTGGGATCCTTCTGTGCTTCACTGAAACTTTTTACTCTGTGAATGTTGTGCTTAATCCCAGTCCGCAGCACCAAGCACTTCCCATATAATCTCCCAGAACAGCTGTGCTGTGATTGCACTGTGGATTACAAAATGACCATTTTCCACAAACCAGCTGCTGGCTGGAGGGATAGCATTTAATAATCATGGGGAGGGAGTGGGCAAAGGAAGAGAGGAGGAGACGAAGGAGAAAGGAGTGTTGAAGCAGTTTGGTTACTTGGGAAATTTAGAGACAAGTGAAACCGAAGACAAATTGTGAGTTCTATTTCTGTGTTACTCCTCCAAATTAACAGGACTTCAAGGACTTGCTAGTAAGGTAAATTCAAATTTATTTCCTTTGGGGGCTGTCTAGGTACTGTGGTCAGTTACTGTCAGTGTGTGGCTTTTATGGAGGGAAACATTTCTGAAAATGTTCTCATGAAGATGTCATTCAGATTTGCTTTTTGTCCCCTACATCCTTGAACTGTTGGTTGAGTTCTTGCTTCTGAATCATTTCACTTCTCTTTTTTTTGTTTTCCTTGTCACTTGTTCTGAGATAATATGGCCTTTGACCAGCTATAACAAATAAATGGAGAGAATATTTTTCCCACTATTGAAGAGTTAAATTAGGGAAAAAAAAAAAAGTTTAGGTGTTTGGTTGGTTTCTTTGTTAGTTTGTTTTGTTCTTGGTCAATATTGTGAGTGGAAAGATTATTTTCAATAGAAGTGTGAACAAACTGAAACCTGGTGAAAGAAAATATAATCAAGAATAGGTGAACAATTGACAAACCACTCTGAGGGTTGGTGGTATCCAATATGCCTCCAGATCATGGAACTCTTTAGTTACCGTATCACTAAGATGGTACCATCCTCAAGGTGCTGAAATTTCAATTGCTGAAATAAGAAGTGCTGTGAAGGAGGCAAAAGAAGCCAGAACAGAAGACAATATGGGAATTTCTCATGAGCTGGGTATTTTCTTGCCTTTGATGAAGCTGTTCTGGATCAGGCACTGTTTTCGAAGTGATGAGATGCTAATCAAATCTTGCTTTCCAAGCAGTGTTTCAGCAGCGTCCCTGTTGGCCACATTTCTGAGCTTGCTGCTTAGCGGAAAAAAGCACTTCTAACTGCATCACTTTCATATGTATTCCTGCAAGACTGTCACAAACAATGTGAATGTTTATTTCTACTTTTTTATAATATTGTCCACAATATGCTGGGCCTTTCACACACATTCAGCATCGGGTGAGTCAACAGAAGTTGTGTGAAGAGGCCAGAAGCAGGCAGTGTCTGTACAAACCGAATCTATTCATGGTCAAATAGATTTGGAGAGTCATAAATAGGAAAGGGTGGGAGTATCTGGATGAAGTTGTGCCAAACATAGGGTGTGCCATGTGGGAAGAGGCATGCGTTGATTACATTAAAGTTGATGTGTGGGTAGATGACATCTAATCAATCTGTGGCGTGATAAGACAGGGTTCTCAGAAGTCAGTGCAGGGTTTTGTAGGAACCTTAATATCTTAAGCTTCTCTCTGAGAGAGAAAGGACACATAGGACCATGGTACACAAACTCCTTTCAGAATTACTTATTGTGGTGAGATAAAAGTGGAAATAGTGTTTGTGACATCATTCATTCTTAAAAAAAAAAAAACAACAAAAACCTTTTGGCACTTTGGATCAGAACACAGACACTGTTGCCCAGCCACTGCCAGATTTATGATGTGCAGAGCAGTGCTTGCTTAAGTGGGAGGTGCTGCTCTGAGCTTGAACTCGAGCTGCTGGGTGTGGGTAGCTGGGTGTCCTCCTGGGGCAGGCCACTGTTTTGAGTGTGATCTGAGAATATTTCCCTGCCTTTCCCCTCTCTGAATTCAGTATCCTACCTGCCTCCTTAGGTAAAGTAATGGACAGTGCTTGAAGAAGTGTTTTGGGATGCTTGGCAGCAAGAATTCTTATTTAGGTGAATAAAGGATTTGTCATGTTCTGTGTAGTGGAAACACATGGAATCTGAGGGAAGTTGGTTAACAGCTCCTATCTACCGTCTCAGAGATAGAGCAAACGTGATCACCCCTCTCATTTTGTGTACACTCACACACACACACCATTGCAATCAGTCCCAATAAGTTCCACAGAGTTACCTTCTCTTCCCCAGTACACATATCCAACGTGTTTTGAAATGGTTGAAACTGAGCTATTGCTCCACTGCTCTGGCTTTTAGGAAAGGGTCTTTCTGTGCTAGGTTGCTGTGAGAAGGGCGAACTGCTTCTCCTGTGCATATCCCCTCCCCACAGGTGCTGCCCCCAGGAAGAGCTAGGGCTTGTGACATTAGGTGGCTAGTGTGACAGTCCCTCTGTTTCTGTGTTGTAGATGGAGCTGCTGAAGATGTTGCCGTGGCGCCGTGCTTTCATGGCAGTCATCCTGAACCTGCTGGCGCTCAGCCTCTCCACCACCGCCTTGCTCAGCAGCTACTGGTGCACCGGGACCCAGAAAGTGCCCAAGCCTTTGTGTGGGAAGAGCAAAGATTCCAAGTGCATCGGTGTCCCCATGACGCCTGATGCAGCTGCTAGCAATGCTTCAGCCCAGGATGAGGTGCACTACAGCTGGGAGACTGGGGATGACCGCTTTTCATTCAGATACTTCCACACGGGGATGTGGCTTTCCTGTGAAGAGAGCATGGAAGGGCCAGGTAGCATCTTGCACAGACAGTCACAGCTTTTTTTCCCTTGTTTTTACTCCACAGGAATTCAGAATTGAAAGGCGGAGGCTGACAAACAGTTGGGAGAAAAGCCTTCATCATTTTCCTAGATGGTACCAGCCCTGTGCACTGTCTTTGTACTTCTGTCCTTCAGAGAGATGTTTACAGATGGTAGCAAGGCAGAATGCCTGTCTCTGGTGTGCCCTTCTGTCAGGAATAGGGGCTGTGGTGCAGGTGATGGTGATGGTGATGGTGACTTTCTGGTTGTACCATTCATCCTGATGGGCACTGAGGTGGCCCTTCTTTCCCTTCCCCTGAGCTCTGTTCCTACACTCATTCACTTCATGCTCTACAGGGCACATCTGTGCACATCCCCTGTGAAGTCAAAGCAGGGGGACTTTATTCAGTGTTCTCAACCTGCAGTTAACAACTGTGAGAATTACATTTGCTGACATTCTCCTTAAATCACCAAACCAAGGAGGTGTATGAAATGAATAGGGATTGGGCTTTTATCAAACAAAACAAAAAGCAATAAAGAGAGAAAGGGAAGTATTGCATTACAGATGCAGAGAAAACCTTGAGAACATGACCAGGGAGAAATTAAAGGTAGGAGACAAATTGACCTGAGGGTTAGAGCCTTGGTATTTTAATTTTTAGTAATTTCTGTGATATTGTGACAGGTTTGACTTGTGATTTTTGACTGTGTGATTCTGGCACTGTAAACCCTGGATTGACAGGGGCTGGTCATGCAGCCTGTACTAGATCCCATGCGTTCTTTAGCCCTTAATTTGCTCTTGCCCAGCCCTGCTGAAGTCCTTCTGCAGGAACTGGTGCCACATCAGTACAGGTGGATACTCCATAGTGCACAGATGTGCTTTACAGCCTGGCACATACGTCAGGGATCAGAACTGACCCAGAAGGTGACCAGCAGGGAGATCTGAAACTAAAGATGCAATGATGAAAGTCGCTTTCATCAGGCCCTTTCCACTGAGCCCACTGCCCTGCCCTTTAGGTCTACCCAACACAAACAGAATCAAAGAACTGTCTGAGTTGGAAGGAACCCTTAAAGGTCATCTTGTCTATCTCCCCTTCTCAAACTGACCGACCATTCTGGTACAACATTGCTCATTTTCTTATCTGTTGCTGTAAGACACTGAAAATTTGTTACATGAATAAATGCATGCATAGATACATACAGACATAAAGGTGAACAAAAGACAGAAGAGGGGTGGAAGCAGGAGCATGCTTGAAAGTCTGACATCCTAATGAGAGGATTGCTTCATTGTGAGCTTTTCCAGATATGCTATGGAAAGAGATGTGTTTATTTGGGACTGGATTGGGCGGGAGTGTGTTTCCATGGTGCTTGTGGGAGTGGGAATGCCTAATTTGACAGCTTTCTTTGAAAGAATTGTCTGGCCACCAGGCAGTCCTGGAATAACCCCGATGCCTGAAGGAATGCTGAAAGCATGTTGCATCTGGATTGCAGCAGAGCATGGGGTAGACATAGTCAGACTCAGTCCCCTGCTTCCTAAAGTGAGTACTTACCTACCCACTGCTGAGGGTCTCTGAAGTGAGAGCAGAGAGAACAACTTAAAACAAACAAACAAACAAGACTCTGATCAGCAACAGGAGTTTGAATTGAACTGAGCTGGAGAAAGGATTTCATTATTCAGGCTAATCTCAGGATCAGCTTTAGATGAGCCATTACTGAATAACCTCATTAAAGTTCTAGGTGAAGTAGCAAACAGCAAGTTAATGAAGACTGCAGATGGCACTAAACTGGGTAGCATCCTGAGAGCCATGGATGATAGAAGTAATACAGGGGATTGGGAGAGATTAGAACTGGGGATGGAAATTAAGGAAATGAGATTCTTACATGAAAAACTGCAGGCTGGTATTTCTGGGAGAAATACCATGCCAAGTAGAGGACAGGACCCTCAAATGCAGTGATGCAGAATACAGCAGTGCTGAGAAAGACTTAAAGATAATTATGTCAGACACTTAATTAATAGTTTGTATCTGGCCTCCATAAAAAGCCGAAGCAAAAGCAAACAACAATTGTCTAAGTTATATGTCTAAACTGGGATGACAGAAGGTTTACCTTCTGTGTAATTCTTTGTCTCAGAAGAGGATTTCATATCTCTAACATGCAATATATGAGAAGAGAGTTTTTTTGCTTTCTTCTTGGGAAATCACTGCTGGAAACTGAATTGCCTAAGGTGAGTGGGAGTGTATGTCCTCAGAACTGGTGGGTCTGTGGTCTGCAGTGAGCTACACTTCAATTGCCCTGACCAACAGCCCTTAGAGACTGATAATAAAGTGGTGAAGAAGTAGCAGCAGATTTGTATGTTCATTAGAGACTGATAACATTTACAAATTGCTGACTTTTTCTAGAAGGGCCACCTCTAGTTTTCCACAGAGATTGCCTTCTCCTAGCATGCCCCAGTGAGGGTAGGCAAAGATGGTCAGAAAGAGATCAGAAGTGAGAAGGTCTGGCAGGTAGATTCAGATGACTGGGGCAGTGCAATGGAGAGAGAGGGAGGGAGAGGTATTCTTTTACCTTATCCTACACTATTTTACAAGCTAATATCCTTGTTTTTGTGTTTCAGAGGAGAAATGCCGTAGCTTTATTGAGCTTTCTCCACCAGCAGAGAGAGGTAAGAGCAAATTCCTGTATCTCACAGTAGCTACCCAGTGCACTTCCCTGGGACAAGGGACCTGCAACATTTCTCCTGTGTAAAGTCAGTGAGGTGGTTCCCTAAAGACTCAGGCCTTGTGGATACTAAAAATACAAAGATTTCTTCACACATGTTTGCCCAAACCACTGTCATCTGTGAGGTCAGTGACATAAACCCCAAGCCCCCCGCCCATACGAAGTGTGGTTCGTCTCTTCTAGAGAGTCATCAAGTTCAAGCTTGTCATCTCATGTAGTCAACGGGGAGGGGATGGACACCACCCAAGGGCATTCCTTCTCTTGTGCTGGATGTTCACTCAATGCTGCAGTCTTGAGGCCTGATGGATGCCTCTGGGAGCCCAGTCACTTCCTTGTACTAAGCAATTGGAACATCCGGAAGGCACACTTTGAGTGAAATCCTGCCTCATGAAATATCAGATCTGGGCTGGAGAGCTGACTGTTCCTTACACCGTTGCATGGTTCAAATTATCCTGGGGATAACTCAGTACACCTGGATAGGCTGGAACACACACTGGGCTATCACAGCAGCCAGCAGGAAAATGAGTGCTTTAGGGGAGCAAACCTTCTTTCTCTGTCTTGCTTCCCCTGTCATGTGGCTAAGAATGATGACCTGTGCATTTACAGCCCTGTTCGTTCACAGACACAGGGTCCAATGCCAGTGATGAGCTGTGGAGTACTTGTGCACGTTAACCTCTCATGCTTATTCTTTTTGGAGAGAGTATTTACACAGTTCAAATGCTGCTGATGTTACAAGATTATTTTGAAATCACGTGGATCTCCATTTTGTCATAAGTAAATGACTTCTCTGCAAAAGGAATTGCTCTTGCATTTACCACAGTGTGCTCCTTTCACAGGGAGCAGTAATTCATTTTTCTGCCCCCTCACCTTCTTGTGCTCCATTCCCTTCCCAGGCATCTGGCTTTGTTGGTTCTAATGTCTTCCCTGATCTAAGAAAATAGGCTTATGCAACCAGAACACATATTTGTAAATACATCGATTCCCCCTAACACTCCTACTGTATCTTGGTTAATTTCAATCCAAATTTGAAAGAAAGTCTCTGTTCTGTAAGATACCAAGGTCTTCAAGATTAAATGGAACATCACTGTGAGCATGACACTCGCAGTGTCACAGCTCCATCACCTGATTTCACTCCTTCATGTGCATAATGCCATTGTAAGATGACCTGGGCCTCCAGAGCAGCCATCGGCATGGGCAGCAAGGTCAGGCTGCTTTCACAGGGAAAGCAACACAGAGGCCTCTGAGCACTGCTGGTGCCCGTGGCCTCCAGGACACTGTTGTCAGTTTGACCTCTGAGGAAAGTCTCTGTGATGTTGCTGCAGCAAGCAAACCAGCTCCTCTGTGCTGGGAATGCAGTTCATTAATTCCTGCTAAAGAGCTGGGCAACTCAATGGGACTAATGATGTTTGAGGAGCCTAGTTAAGTGCCACAGTAATGAGGGTTTTCTTCACATTTCTTTTCCCCAGTGGAATGACTCCTCTAGGACCATTAGCAATTGCTAACAGTAGTGCTCCCAGTGCTGCTTCATTTGTCAGAGTCATATTTCTTCTTTAGTGAATCCAGTGCTCTTTCAGAGCTGAGCATTCTGAAATGCCTTTTCTCATTCTACTCTATCCCTGCCACGCAGTGAGCTGGGCTGGGAGTCATGGTATGACTCAACTCCAATCGATAAACCTTGCATGAATGTGCCCACTCTTCTTTCAAGCTGCAGAGTGAGTGGTGAATGTAACTGTTCTAGCCAGATATCCCCCATGGCTTTACCTTGCTGTTAATGAATATCACTGGCTTATAGACAGACAGCTGTTTTAGGTCCTCTCAGCTTTTGCAGTGTTCGATCAGTCACGCCATCTTCTGTGACAGACTCTCTGTCCCCTTCAGCATCCTTGCTGATAGGCTGGGGGTTGATTGTTTTCCTCACTTCCCTTCTCTCCAACAGACTTCCTTTCAGGATTAGGTTGGGAAGGGGGAGTGTTCTCCCTTGAAGAAGCCATTTGGTACTGATGTGAAGGGTTTCTGATTCCTGACAGGAATCCTGTGGCTGTCGCTGGGGTCAGAGATGCTGTACATCAGCCTCCTGCTCATCAGCTTCATCCTCCTGATGGTGGAAATGCTGCACACTGGTAATCCTGTCTGTGGACTGAAGCTCAACGCCTTTGCTGCTGTCTCCTCAGTGCTGTCAGGTGAGTGTGTTACTGTTGAACCTGGCAGCAAGACAGGCACATGTGGGCAGAAGGAAAAATAGACTGACAGCCTCTCTCATTCACTCACCTCTGCTGATGAGAATCAGAGTGAAAAGGGGCAGTAAAAAGCCCCCAAAAAAGTGTCTAAAGAGAAACAAAGTTAATGGGAATTGCAAGGAAATTATAGCATAGGAGCAACCTTGGAGAGGTGGTGTACAAACTGCTGGCCTTGCACAGCAGCAGGAAAGCCTCCTCTCCCACACAAGGCTGAAGCATGCAGCTCTGTCTCCTGACACAACTTCCTTGGTTTTTTTTGTTTTCTTGTACCAGGTCTCCTTGGGATGGTGGCACATATGATGTACAGTCAAGTCTTCCAAGCCACAGTTAATCTGGGACCAGAGGACTGGAGACCGCACACGTGGGACTACGGCTGGGCTTTCTAGTACGTGAGCTTTGCATCCACCCTCACTTCCTTGGGCTCTAGGTCTTCAGTCATGCTACACCTTGTCCAAACTCTCCTCCCTTCTAGACCCTTTATGTTTCCAAAGACATGGTTCTCCTCCTGTTCAGTCTCCTGTCTTCACTTCATCCCCTGCTTTAACAAATAGTTGCTGAGTTACTTAAGTGAGTAGGTACCAAGAACTGATAAAACAATGGAGTCACACCTAAACGAGTACCTTCTGCCCTGCTGACTAATCAGACTTACCCCTACACTGGTTTGCCCTGTTTAGTTTCTGTTCTTCCCTGTGTGCAGAGGCCACCCCAACACCTGTGATGCTGCTCTCAAAAACGCCTTGTTTTTCTGCAGTTTAAATAAAATTGCATGCTGGTTTGACATCTTCACTGATGTCAGCAGTTCCTGTAGCATCAAGACCAGACACGGCTAAAGATTTGGATGCTACAGCCAGAAAGAGCAGATGTAAAAAGGAATTGGCTCAGGATTTCTTTCTCCAAAGGCTGAAGAAGCTAACCCCAGCTGATATGCCATAGCTGACTTGAAAAACAGTTGGGCGAAGTTCTGTGAGTTTATTTGTTCGACACCTCTAGTCCTAGTTCTTGCTCAGCATGTTCAGCAGCTTCTACCTGCCAAACCAGAGTGCACCATGGTGCATGCAGTTCAATTCTTTGCCTGGCTTCTCATGGCATGTGTTATTCTTGTTTCTACTCCTGCAGCATGGCCTGGACCTCCTTCACCTCTTGCATGGCTTCTGCTGTCACCACTCTCAACACCTACACCAAGACAGTGCTGGAGTTCAAACGCAACCACATCAAGGGCTATGATGTGAGCTTCAAGGATCAGCACCACCAGTATTTCATACAACAGCAAATAAGCAGCTACTATGAGCCCCGAAACAAGCCCCTCCATTCAATGTCTGAGGGAGTTGACTTCTACTCTGAGCTGCAGAAGAAAGTGCTGCAGCGGGAACCAGAGCTTGACCTGGATGAGGTCTTGGGACAGACAATTGGGGAAGATCAGTGTTAGGGATGAATGCATAGGGGTGGAACAGTGGGGTTTGGGAAGCAAAAAGCTCTGAACCAAACACTAACACCACTGTCAGCAAGTTCTTGGGGAGCTCTTCCTTCCTCTCATGTTCAGGGGGTGAGAGGAAGAAAAGTCAGGCACTGGAACAGGGCAAAAGCAGTGCCAAGAGCAGGCAAGACAGGTCTCTGATCACAGCTTGAAGGGTGTCCTCAGCTGGGAAGGATGAAACTGGGGGTCTGTGGTGTTGGTGCCATCTTTATCCAAGCATTGTGAAACAGAATTGAGGCAGGTGGTGTAACCCAACAGCACTGCACTAAGGAATAGAAAAACTCAGCGCAACCCTGCTGGCAAATTGCACTGCTGGGCCTCTTTGGGTGGTGTCACATTGCCATCCCAGCAACCTCCTTGGTTCAGTGCTAAGGTGTAGGGCATAGGTGCTCATCCGACTTTTTGTAGTCCTCTCTGAATACCCTATTTATATTTCATTTCCAGGCTCAGGCCTGCCCCCAGATTAAAAGCGCTTCTGGTGTAGAAATGGGAGATTGCTTTCAAATATCTCCTCTCTTCCTTATCTGTAAAGATTCCTATACACACCCTCCTTGCTCTGCCCCCTCCAGCTCCTGCTCTGAGATACTTTCCCATCTGACTCTTTCTATTGTGCTTCTCCACATCCTCTAAGAATCCTTGGCTGAACTTCTGCTTTTTTGTTTCTCTTCACTTGTCCCCTTTTTCCCCTTTTCCCTTACTGCAAAAATACCACCAACAGCCCCCAAATCAAGCGAATTCATCATCCCTCACAGGTGAAACAGTGGTTCACGTGACACACACTGATGCTGTACACAGTATTTATTTGCTCCACTACAGTTCACAGTTCAAATACATTTTCTCAACAATATACAAACAGACTCTTTATTCACAGTGGGGGTGTGGGGGGGGGGGGGTCGAATTCACATTATGGGGGAGCTAATATCGCTGCACTCAAATATTAGTTCTCTCACGAAAAACCTCAGGAGAATAACTTCTTCAGGTAACAAGTGCCTCACCTTTCCCAGCAAGGTGGTGGCTAGACAGGAAGAAAGGTGCACTCCTGTTTAATCTTCATATATTACTGGTCCTCATACTTTCAGTTCCTATTATACAGCTGTATTAACAAACTGAATATTATAAATACTAACCCGTCTGGAGGAAAATCCCAGGCCTAGAGCTGTTGCTACACTTGTGCTATATGTACAAAGCTATTTACACAAAAATATCATTAAACATATACAAACTGTTCTCAGGGTCTGATATAAGGGGAGAAGGGCCCAAAGGCCAGCTTTGGGGTTTGCAGCTAATCCTGAAGAGCTACACTGAAAGCTGTCCTGGAAGCTTATATGGAGATGCAGGGAGGGAGAAAAAGGGTGACATAGCAAGACGAGGTGTCAAGAGCCCCAGGAGAGTAAACCTATGATAGACGTGCCCATCCTTGATGTAAGCATCAAAGTGCTGCCATCACCTTGCTACTCGGAAGTGCAGCAGAACAGTAAGGGTACGTGTCAGCAGGACAAAAGAGCCATTTGCAATTCTCACCTCTGCCTGGCTCTGCCTAATGTCAAAGGTCAGATCTAGAAAGACATATTGGGAAAACAGGTTAACATGCTGCTGCCGTGCTATGTGAGGAGTTGCCAGGGTTACAAAGTTGTTGGTTTATATATAGTTATTGCAGGCAACTTCATGTAGATGCTCTGCAACTACCACACAGGATTCTGACAGCACACTCAGAGGCACAGTTCAAAGAACTAAATGTACCGAGAGCAAAGAAATGTGCCTTGGGGGCAGACTGTTCTTCCTGGAACTGCATGTAGAGCTGGGCTGGCAGGGCAATGGTCAAGTTAAGCCCAGAACAGGGGTCATGTGCACAGAAAAGCTTTCCATCTCTGCCTCTCGTGTGAGCCTCTAAACCCTGAAGCAGTTGTGTGAGAATAAGCTTCTCTACAACTGTATCTACACTCCAGTGATCTTTACAGTGCCAGAAGGGACCTGCTGAGAGCCTTTCCCAAAAGGGGAACTCAGTCCAATGAACTGCAACGTGATGTTACAATGACACTTCAGGTTCATAAAGAGGTTAAGGATGGATGGATAAGAGGTAGAAATGAGATGTGAACCTTTTTCTTCTACATAGGTCAACCACAAGGACCTGCTTTGAACTTGGATTTGGGAAAAGAACCATATAAGCGCAAGTGCTGAGAAGTGCTCTTGCAGCCGTCTTTCTGTCAGGTAATTCAGGCAGAGAGCTAGCTTGTTTGTGAGTCTGGCAACAAGAAAAGGGCTGACAGCATAAGAAAGGCTGTAGACAAGACTTGCCCTGCAGGAGCCAGACAGAGGCTTCTTTACAAAAATATGAAGATTAAAGCAGATGGTGTCCTTTATCCACATCATTTTCCTGGAGTCATCATAGCCCACCATAGGCCTTGAGCATGTTTGTCTGCCTGGGAATACTGTTTGGACACAAAAAGGAGTGTCCTAAATCTGTTCATAAATTAGACATACAAAAAATATACATATATTGTATAAATCGATACATATATATATAACTCGGTTGTGTGTGAGTGTGTGTGTGTGTGTTTGTGTTTGTGTGTGTATAAGCTCTAAATTCACATTTCCATGTTACCTGGAAGGAAGCATGCAAGAACAGCATATGGAGGGGGAGACGCTGAACAAGGTTCATCTGGTACAAGACAGGTCTGCCAAGGACAAACCAGTTTCCAGCAATATTCCTCAGATAGCTGAAGAAAGGGGAAGTGCTTTTAGCTCCCACTCTCTTTACACAGCAGTTTTCCTGAAAAGTCCCCTGAGCAGCTTCCTCTATTCCCCATGCAGGTCATAGGTCCAGTCAAAATCTCAGGAACCACAAGGCTAGAGCTGGAAAAGGAAAGGGAAACAAAAAACAAAGCCAGAAGCCATTACCATTCACTCCAGAAGAGAAAAGTGGTAATTTACACGTCAGCAACAATAGGCACCACTAGGTAGAGGGTCCACGAACCCTGGTGGACATATTCAGTCATGTCAAAACAAGTGACCACTGCCCTGCTGCTCCATTCTGTCTGTGAGTTCTTTCTGATTGCCATCCCCAGTGCTTTCTAAGATCCTTCTCCTTGTCAAACTGATAAAATACAGCTGGACCTCACACTGTGTCCAGTGTACACCCAAAGGGACAGCCTGTCATCTTTCAGTCAATTCGAATCCCACCTCAAAGAGAGCACCTAACTGTGTCTATATCAAAGTGATTATACATCCCGAACAATCTGCATCTGATCAGAGATTCCTGCACAATCTCACCTTGTGAGGAAGGTCAACAAATTTCAGCCGAGCAAGAAATCGCCTCACTTCTCCACGGCTGATTTTGGGAGAGGCCGTGTCCTTTAGCCACACCATTCGACCCTGCGTCATCATGGCCCACTTCAAGCCCAGCTTGCTGACTGAGAGAAATCCTGGCTGTTTTTCAGAGGTTGCAGTTGTTGTCACAGTGATGTGAAATGCATCCTTCTGGAGATCATTAATTCCAACTGATCCATCAAAAAAGAGAGAGAAAATATTGGTGAGGAATAATAACTATGTTTCATTCAGAAGAAACCTTACAGTCTTCACTGATTCCAGTCACTGGACTGAGGCTGTATTCAGTCTGATTTTTCAATTGCATGTGCCTCAATTTATTAGGGATAACAATTTTAAGTAAAAATCTTTCCATGGAAATACATTGAAAAGTAGATCAGCGATGGCAATTTTTGGTTCCAAGGTGCATTTTTTTATGTTTGACATTTGAGATGTACATATTTCAGTAATGCAGTTCAATTGAATAGAGCATTCCTTTCCACTCCACTTAGCATAAACTGTTACCTCTACAGAAGGGTAAATTGTTAAAGAATGAGCAAATCAGTTTACTCCAGTTACTACGGAATGATCTTTACAGACCTCAGAAATCTCAGCTTCTAATAAATCCCTCAAAAACAATATTCTGTTTGTTCTTGACTGAGCTGTTTTTTGATACAAATCTGATTAGACAGATCATTATGTAGCAAGCTTCTCCCTGCTTCCTGGCCTACTGGATTGAGTGCTATATGCACTGATCTTTTATCCAGCATCTTGCCATGCTCAACAAGTTAGCTGCTGGTTGAACTGCTTTAGAGAAAGCAAGGAAATCCAACAGGGACTGTGAGATCTCATACAAATGTTAAATCTAGATCCACTTTCCCTTGGAAACATGCAGTGAAACATTTTGGATTCTCCTTTTCAAAAAGAAAGAGGAAGAAAAGCACATCTGCTATCTCAGAGGGCAGGAAAGGACAACCAGCACAGGCAGAAGTATATCTGAGTGATGAGCTCTGTGGAAAGCAAGGGAATGTGTCTGGTATTAAACAAATATGCATGAATTCAAACTCAGACTTTTCCATGTTTAAATGTGTTCAATATTCTCGCTGGATCTTTCATTTGTAAAGTAGAGGTTGGAAAGGACCTTCTCTCATGAGGAAGAGCAATCTGATTTCCCACTTCTGGTCTGTGTGAGTGGTGGATCTCAAATACCACCTGCAATTAAGCACAACTGTACCACTTTTGTTTCTCACAGCTACATCTTCATTCCTCCATAGTTCTTGTAGGCTAGGTAGTCTCTTCACCATCTCAACTCACCTGCTGAAGCAATGACTTTGTCTGTTGCATTGGTGAGGTCCAAAAGGACTGTAGGAAAAACAGGATGGAGGAGATAAAGGTGGTGCAGCCCTGGGCGCTCAGATCTGGGACCAGGTTGCTGTTGAAATGGAAGGTGGACAAAAATGTTACAGATTCTGTAACAATCGTTATCAGAAAGCAGTCTAGCACTGCAAAAGAAAAAAAGATGTTTACTGACAATATGCTACATTTGCTTGGTACCGAGAATCAAAAACTTAATGGTTCCACAGAGCTGAAAGACAGCAAAACTTTATTTCTTAAAGAGAATTTACGCCCCAGCCTCTATTTGGTAAAGTTGAGATTTAGCTCTGTGAAAGCCAGCTTGATTGGCCAAGCTATAGTCTTTGGGACTTGATGCTGACTTGTGTGTTGGCATGCTGAAAGGAATCTCTCAGGCTCTGGGAACAAAGCTGCAGCAAGAAAATCTCAGTGTTGCAGAAAAAATATAATTTTGTAACGAAAACTTTGGCTTCATGGAAGCAAGCTTTCAGTCTATGAAGTTTTTTGGTGGAAAAATGATACGTATGCTCCTGTGTACAGGCTTGAATAAGTTCATCAAAGTCAAATCAAGAGGAAAAGATGTCCCTAGCAGTCTCAAATAGCAGGTTCAAAGTTCAATTACATAGGAATAGAAGACAGAGATTAACATTTCTCACAGGAAACTCAAAGTGAAGAAAGGAAGGTAGCTCACCAAACTATGTAGCACAGGCTGTGCTTCATCAGCCCAGAAGAGAAAAACAGATTTCTTGTCCAAAGTCATGACTGATAGTGCATCGAGTTGCTGTTTCTGCCATGGGAATTCCTGCTTCCAAACAGGGAGGCCAGATTTGCCATCTACCACCACCATCTCAAGATAAGAAAAGAGTTGTAGCATTAATGGGTGTCCAGGTGCAGGCATGAAGACAGTCCCCTTGCACTGGCACAGCCTGCACTGTATTCTGCAGGCCTGTGGCCACACAGGGACCAGTACCAGCCACAGAAATGGGAACTGCCAGAAGCAGGGAATGACTGCCCCTTTCAACCCAGGCTCTTTCATTCCTACGTTGCCACTGCCCTCTTTGCCTCCTCTTGTTTTACCTTTTTCTTCTCATTTCCAGTCTGTGCTTGCAGCATGAAGTCCAGAGTTTGATCAGCGCTGAAGTACCCCAGCACAGGCTGGCTGCAAATTTGAACAAAGAAACACTCAGCTCTATGACAGAAAAACAGGAAATGCTTTCGTCCTCCATTCTGCCTCTTAAAAAGGCACTTTTTGCCATATTAAGGAAAATCTTTCATCTGCTGTGAGTTATTCTTACTGGCAGAAAACATTTGTTGGTGTCTAAGAAAAGTGAAAAAGATCAAGAAGCCCACAGTGCTTACTGGCCATTCTTCAGAGTTGCCTGTGGGGAGGGGGAGAACCCTTGCTGGGCTGTGTAGGCATTCGTTTATCACCCTATTGCATGGCTGTCTTATCCTTTCTCTAGCACAAGAACCTGTACAGTTTTGCTACAGTCATAAAAAATTACCCAACCTTTCAAAATTCATCAAGAGTTTTGACCTCCAGCTCTTCCTCCTCACTTAAAAATTTCCTTCCCTTCTGGGCAACTTAACACTATCACTTGATATCTGTTACTGTAACTGTTTTCTAACCATCTTACTTGCCTTTGGGTTTCTGAGTCTCACCTGTGTCTTCTCTAAATTCAGCACAGTTGGGACCTAAGAAGCATACATGGTTCCTCTGAATTCAAAGTATCACAGGGTAAGGTGAGATGACCATGTCCTCCCTCCTACTGTTTACTACATACTGCTGTAGTTTATTCAATAACCAAGTACCATCAGGCTGAGTTTGGTAGATCTGCCCAGCCATGAGGCTTGCTATGGAAATATAAAGACAAGATAAACTCATTGCTTCTCGTGACAGGCAGTTCTAGTGATAATCTCATCTACAGAAACATAGCTGCATTTTCATTTTCTGGAACATGAGCAGCTTCTGCTCCAAAGCACTTGTTCTTGCTATGCCAAGATTAAAATCCCTGTTATCTCCTGTTACTTACACGCACACATGAACTCATCTCTCAGGCTTCATCATCTAAGCACACTAACTTAAATCTTCCACGCTAAAGCATTTTCCCAGCCCTTTTCTCCAGATGTTCCAGCCTCCACTTTAAAACATACAGACCAGAATGACTTTTGAACAGTAATGCCACAGTACAGTAGTAACTTGACTATCTATACTTAATGTCTCATTTTTGGGTGTTGCTGTGCAGAGCCAGGAGTTGGACTCGATGATCCTTGGGTGTCTCTTCCAACTCAGGATATTTCATTATTCTATTATTCTGTTATTAATATAATATACTTAATAAATACCTTTGGCAACCACAGCTAATGATTTAGAGACAGTCTCATGGCACATTCCAAAACTTAAAAAACCTCCTGTACCAAAACGAAGCAGTAGGCCAATCTATTCTATGGACACTAACTTAAACTCTCTCCTGATGTGGCACTTCTCATACTTCTTGTGGGCTACAGTCAGTGGCAGATTCCACACACTGAATGCAGACAGGCATACGTATTTTAGATGCTTCCAATCAACTGAGAAATCCCCTGGGCACTTTCCTGTATGAACCAGAAGGCTAGTAATTATTCCTCCCCAACACTAATCCCCACAGCAACCAGCAATTAATCCTCTCTTATCTGAAACATCCATTTACAACACACTTTTCAAATGCTTACACAATTTCATGGTCTCTGAACTTCACTCTTGTTTTATAACTACTGGTTGTTCTTTATGGTCTTCCAGGGATTTCGTCAAAAGCCATCCAGAAATGCAGCACGTTTGCAACAGCCAGGCTGTTATCAGAGAATGCACCCAAGGGCATGGACTTTGTCTGTTTGGCTGGAGCTCGGAGCAGGGTTACTGAGGGAAAGGGGAGCTCTCAGCTGGCTCTGTACACTCTATCAGACAGTGACCTGAGTTTTAGCTTGTTTGACTCTCTGGTGACACCTCTGAACTTGGACTAGAGGCCAAAGGTGCCTTCCAATCTCAACTACTCTGCAACTCAGTGAATGGAACAAGAAAAGTGTCTTTCAACACTTCTTGTCTCGAATCCCTACAAATTTTTCAAGTAGTTGGTTCACTTTGAAGATTCTGGCATATTACTGGTTTTATAATCTGTGAACTGGCTTTGCTTAGACAGGAATCACTTACCCTTTAAACTCAACATATATCCAGAAGTCTGCAGACTCTGGGATAAGAACTCTTTCAGTTCATCACCTTTCTTCACATTAAGGTCAACTTGCCATAACCATTCCTAAAGCTACTGCTTTTGTCACCCTTCAGCCCTCAAGACTGAGGATAGCATAAGAATACCAAACCTAGCTGATTTATTTTTTTTCTTAATGAAGATTCTATGCTTTTCTTCTTTTAGATGCTGTTGACAGGTAACACCGAGGTGAAAGCTGCTTTCTTTTCTCTAGATAACAGAGCTAGCAATCTGTTTCCCGCATAATTTCCCTCAACTGTGCCCAGCTGCCCTTTGCATACATTTAGCACTCAGAAAACTGAAACTGATGGCTATTATCAACTCATTAGGTCTAGCAAATTGATCGACTTTTATGTGTGAAGTCAGAGGATAAGCAATATTATTTTAGGGTTTACATTTAGTATAGATGGCAGACTGCCATCACAGTGCTGATTTTCATCTTTCAAGGAAGATTAGGATCCATGAGGCATATTCAGACAACTCTTAACACTTAGCATCACCAACGCACCTGCTCCTCTCCACTGAGCTGGCAACTGGCAGCTATGGACAGCAGACGGGCTGAATCACACACCAGAAGTCCCCTAAGATCCAGTGCCACAGCAATCATGACACTAATGTTGGATATCTGAATCAAGCCCTTTATTTATTAGAACATAGAAGGGGACTGACTTTTTAGCAGAGTCTGTTGTGACAGGACAAGGGGAAATGGTTTCTAATTGAAAGAGGGGAGATTTAGACTGGATACGAGTAAAAAGTTTTTTTACAATAAGTGTAGTGAAGCAGTGAAACAGGTTGCCCAGAGAGGTGGTGGATGCTCCACCCCTGTAGACATCCAAGGTCAAGCTGGAGGGGCTCTGAGCTTCCTAATCTAGCTGAAGGTGTCCCTGTTAATTGCAGAGGAGTTGGACTAATGACTTTTAAACGTTCTTTCTCATTAAAACAGTTCTATGATTCTATGATTTGTCATCACTCACATACAGCTCAAAAGGTTTCAAGCCTTTTGCTCCTCTCCTCACTTGCCCTTCTTAATTGTGCATCAATACACCCACATGCCTCCAGTTCTTAAGACATCCTTGCAGACTTGGAAAGTTCTTGATTATTTTCTAAGGAGCATATGTACTTAAAGGTGAAAGGTAGGAAATGATATAGAGATAAATAAGAAAGAAAAACATTCCCCATAGGTAACCTGCTGATGTTCTGGATTTCCAGGGTCCAGCGGGGCTCCAGGTCCTGTCCCTGCAGCAGGATCAAGCCCTCTTTGGTGGTGACGAGCAGGTTGCTGCAGTTTGTGTCAGGTGCCTTTACTGTCTGCAGGAAGTCAACACCCCCACTGGAACAAATGGAAAGCAGAGAGGAGATTTCTAGGTTTGTACTTATGCACATCAGCATTACCTGCCTGTCCACCCAACAACCTACCTAAGATTTGAATTACTTTTGGAGAGGTTCATCTTTTCCTCAGTGACTGAGGTTAGTTTCACAATGTTGTTTCTTATTTAAGTGGGCTAAGTTCAGGTCTATGCTCTTCTGAACATCTAGAATTACTATAAAAAGCATGGGCTGTAGGGTTTCACACTTGTTCCCTTTTTTTATTCCTACCAGGACTGACCCTGACCATAATTTGGCAGTACTGAGTGCAATATTCCATAGTACTGTTAACAACCAGAAATGAAAAGGACAGAACTGCATCTCGGAGTGCAAGAAGGTGCATGTCCTTCTTTCCCCTTCCAGCAGAGGCAAGATTGTAAGTTCATCTCTTACCTGTAAACGTCAATCAGTTCTGACAGGTTTACAGATCTGCGCTTTTCCCACTCCGGCTCCTCCTGATGCAGCATCATAGGAAAGCTGTCCCGGTTTCTGGCTTGGGTAAAGATATCCCTCAGGGCAACTGCTTGAACGTTACCTGCCAGAAAGAGTAAAGAGTAAAATCCTGGCTGCAAAGGTTAATTTCATAGGGTCCTCTGGACCTCTGTAGTTGTGGCAGAAGGCAAAGGAAAGCTCAGAGTTGCATATTCTTTGGTGTGGTGCACCACTGGCAGAGCTGGCTCTGGGAAACTTGAAGGTACTCCAGGCTAGCAGAACTGATACTCTTCCAGGAGTACTCTAAGCCAATTTGGGTAAAAATAATGTTCTTCTTCAGAAAGGTGAAGTACTTGAGAGGCAAGATGTATCTTACCAAAACCAAACAGGATATAGATGGCTCCCCGGCTGGTGACATGGACTTGAGGGCCAATTACTTTTCCTTCTCCAATGACGTTGTATTTCACAGGCCCGCCCAAAGCAGCCCCAGTCTTTCCTGACACCAAGACGAAAAACACATCAGGCTGCAAAGACAGAGATGTAGAGATTTCTGGGAGTGCTTTCACATATTTGTGTTCTCAGAATCTCACCTAGTACCCACAGCTTGAAGCTCTGTTGCTCTTTCTCCCCACAACAAGATCTACCTAGTGGTCTCTGCTCAGCTTGGTTTCCTAGGATTCTAACATTCATGCTTTTCTCTTGCCTGCAAAAGCATTGAAGATGTAAGGGACTTCAAAAAACTGAACTCTTCTAAGAGCAGTAATGCTAGAATCATGGGGAGAGATGAGCATTGAGGAAATCTGCACTTGATCACACAAGTATTTATTACCTAAGGTCAGATGAGAGCTCCTTTCTCCAGTGATCTATCTCAGCATGGTTTCCTACGTGGTTGCTAAACAGTCACTTCTAATCAGGCATTCAGTGAGCAGAAACAATTCTCAAGTCTCAGCCAGGGATAAATAATAAGCCTTTTGTTCATTCCCAGCTGATAAGAAATGCAGGTAGTGCCATTATTGCTAGATCTCACTGTTCTGACCCACTGAAAGAAGGAAGGTGCTTTTCAAGCAAATCGAAGGGAACAAAAATTAGGGGCTCTTGTGTCTCCTGTTATAATCTTCCTACATCAAGCTCCCCAATCTCCTTCTAGATAGACAAGGTCATTTCTGAGCTTTGAGCACAGACATGCTGTACCTGTGTCTCTTTGAGGGCCAAAACAACAATATCCCTAATCCCATCTCCATCTACATCTGGAAGAGTTGCAGCTGGTGCAGCCAGAATCCCATCTGAAAGGTGAATGGAGTTCAGTGTCCAGATGGTCTTGCCTGTGGAAAGAACAGGATGAAAGAGACCTGCAGCACTTGGGGAACCAGTGGGCATTCCCAGTTGGTTCTATAAAACCTTCTTGAAGGAGGGAGCAAGAGAGCTTGTTTTCCTTATTCCCTGAGAAAATGAAAAACAAGCATACAGACTGGGTCATGCTTCGCCAGGAAGCAAAGTTCTTCTCTGTGCATTTCTTCAGACCGGCTTTGAGTTGTGTCTTTGCTCTGCTGTGCTTCCTTCTCTGCATCTCTCTAAACAGACCTGAAACCCAAAATCTTCCTGAGTAGCAGGGCGTATGTGAGGTTCACTTCTGGAAAGGGAACCTAAATAGGAATGCTGCTCTGCAGGACAGCAGTTGCTTTCCTCAGCCAGCAGCACAGCCTGTAGGTGGATGCCAGGAAAGAGAACAGATGGGCAATTCTGATATTCAAAGTGCAAATCTGTGTCTCCATTAAACTCCCCGCAGCAAAGAGCCACTCCAGTACAGCATGCTCATTCCACCTCGGGGTGATACCATGTTGGCAAACATGATGTCAAACAGTTCACCAGTCCAGCATGGACCCAGCTGGAAACTCACTAAAACCTGTTTTGCAGATCAACTGATAAGCACTCAAAAAAGGCAAAATGAAATGTGATGCTTTTACTTCTCTGTAATTCTTTTGCCAGCACTTCTTCTTTTTCTATCAGTGTAAAAACACTTTGCTGTTGCTGTGTAGGATAGGGTCTACTCCTGCATGACAAAGGAAACCAAAGGCCAAACCTGTGAACATTTGCACATACTATTAATGCTATTACTGCTTATGGTTGTGACGATGCAAACACAGAGCTGTGCATGTGATATGTCCCCAAAACCATTTGAAAAGAATGTACCACTGCTCATTGACTGGACCCATCACTTAAACACAGTGTTCTGTATTTCTGCATTCTACATACTAATTCCAAAATCGTTCTCCAATAGAAATCTATGAATACTTCTGCCAGTGATTGAATGAGGCAGAACAAACAGAAATCAGAGAATGGAGGTGCATGTGACCAAGTGATTAAAAATGCAGCATTCATTCATATCTAATCGATTCTTTTATGGGCCTCATTTATTTGGAAAGTTTATCTAGCTGTAGCATATGTTCTTACATAAGTCCTCTGAGACTGGTGTTCAGCTTTTCAGTGCCATTAGTTAGGTGCAGAGCTACACAGTGATGAAAACAGATCTTGTATATCCTTTGTGCCATGGAGATGTTACAGAACAAGGCAAACACTTTGAATAGTTCTGAAATGGTAGGATGGAGACACTGCCAGAGAGCATCTAAGGTTTGAATGTTCTTTTACCTTATATAACTTGAAAAACATCCAAGTGTTTTGACCCTTTCCTAAGTATCACTAATAACAGCCACTACAAAGCGCCAACATTGAATTGTTCATACTTATTAGCCCTTCAAAGAAAAATACAAAGCAGCAGCATCTTTCTAACAAGCTAGTAGTCAACTCTACCTGTGGAGGCACTAAGAAGGCTGAGGAATTTAGCTGTTCCTGTCACAAGGCAGATGGGCTCTGCTGATGACCCCAGTGACAGCCCTTTGCATTGCACGCTCCGAGTCTCTTCAGGGAGCTGGATGGACCATAAGGTGCTGCCATTCATACCAGAAAGGGCCACCACTGTCACAGAGGGCCTAGAGACACCTGGAAGAGACAGAAGGAAGAGAATAAAACCCCTTGCCATCAAAGGCCATGTCCATACTGCCTTTCGTCCTTGTGCCTGAATTCCAGCTGTAGATCCTGGAGCTGAGTGGCTCAAGCCAGCTCTATCCACACTGCTTTAAAACAAAGGTCAAATCCCACCCTACAGTGTAGGAGATGCCTTACGTAATTCCCAAGGATTGTGTGGAAGGCCTGGGCTGTAGGTGACTGGCAATCTGAGAGCTTTTTCTGTTGTATTTTAAATGACTTACTGTAGCTGTGAGAAATAGATCGAATGCAACAAATTGGTGTAACTCAGGGTCTTCTCCTAATTCACCGGTTAACACAAAATAATAGCGAGAAAAGGTGCCCCATGCTGTTTCAATAGACTGCTGGCTCTGATTTCAAATACCAGCAACTTCTAGCCTGGCCTGCCCTTATATAGAACTGCAATCTCCACCTTTCATACCATAAGTTAGGATGAACTTCCATGCATTTCAAGATAACAACAGTTCCTGTTGGCTCCTGTTTTACTGGCAAAACTCTGCATGACTTGACTATGTGGATGTTCTGATCTCACTCTCTAAATCAGACTTGATCACTTGTCAAACTGAAAATCATACGGCTTATGCTGAAGAGTTGCCTCAACATAAATTCTTTTTACTGGGTTGGCAGGGATCAAGAACTCCTAATTCTTCAATGAAGCTCAAAGCTCTTGTGTGCACAAGCTAAATAAACATCTAATAATGTCACAGCTTAGTACATCAGGAACCTATCCCAAGACTAACTCTATCAGGCACTGTGTGAAGACTTTGAGCACAAACTCTAGGAGAGCTGATGTCCAGCTACCTGGGTATAGGACTGTGGTGTGCTTACACCTGCTTTCCTGCCTGCTTTATGTCTCCTAGCACAGCTTTAGCCCAGGATGCAGCTAGGCATGGCTAGATCCATCTGGAGCATGCTAAAACCTGCACATACATCTGTGATCAAAGTAGTGCAGCGCTTTCTGACCACTTTATCTCTGCTCCATATCAAGGACAGAGAGATGGACAAATACAGGGCAGAGAGATGGACTCATCCCAAGGTGTGGTAAGGAGAAAGAGGTGACTGCAAACTAGAACTGAAGCACAAATAGCATGATAAAGCACAGACACAGAACAGCAGCCACTTTAGTGGGAAAATTAAAAAAAACATAAAAAGAACAGTGGATTTACAGTGGCAGCAGCTTTTCCCAACCACTGTATGAATATCCAAAGGTCTGTACTGACAAGTACGAGAAAAAGAACAGAAGGCACTTACCCATGACACTAGCATTCATCAAGGCTGTGAAGACGATGAGGATGTCAGGGAGCCCATCGCCATTCACATCACACAACTCCAGTGGGGATAACACACCACCTGCAACAGTCACAGAGAACCACCACGCTGTTGACAAAGCAGCCACCCAGCCAGCCCTCTGCACTGGGAGCAGAAAGCTGGCACATACAAAAGAAAAACAACTCATGGAGTCTGCTAGGGAATGCTCAATGCCAGGCAGCTCCCATCATGGCTAGATCTTTTATTGCATGGAAAGGCAGAATGTAGCATCTGCACCAGAGAAAAGAAAGGGAAAAACAGAGGAGCTATAAGGAAAAAAAAAAGACTGCTTCCCACTTCACTTTCTGAGGTGATGTGGGAGTCACGTATCTTATAAAAGGCTTAGATTTGGAAGCCAGGGCAGAAAGCAAGGAGGGAGAGACATATCTAGACCTGACAGAAATTATTTCACTATACTGCAGAGGTCAGAATGGGAGACACTTTAGAAATGTTACCAGTGGCCTGTACAGGATGACAAAAGATTCCAAATGTTGATTTACAGATTCAAGCAGGGCAAGACAACAGAAATGAGGTTAGTTGAGCCAGTCAGGAGACACAAAGACTTCTATCCCTCTCTTCCCGAACTCCCACACACTTCAACGTGGAGGTGCTGATGAAAGCCAGGGTCTAGAGAGGGAGGCACTGTGTTTTAAAGTGGGCGTGTCCATCTGAAACAGAGCACGCATTCTGGACAAAAAGGCAGGATGGGAGAAGAATCCAAATCATTTTCGGTGCTGATAGAAACAAGATTTTGTGATCTACTGACGTCAGATTTCACGGGCCTCAGCTTGAAGAGTGAGCAGGACAGAATCTCCTGTCTTTTACCTCAGAGCATCTGCAGTGGTGAGGAAGGGTCTCTGTTCTGAGCTGGCTTTCCCAGATAGGTCTCTCCCGCCGATGCCCAGCCTGGGAGCTGCCACCTCCCCTATGCCAGATGCTGTTCTTGGGGCTTTCTCACCTGCTCCCTGACCTAGGTTGTGGTTCCAGGTGTTATGCAAGTCCCTAGGGGGACAGGGAATTAGAAACGCGCACACCAACACAAGAATCATCGAGATCACCACGGTGAGCAAAAAGATTGCAGTGCGCAGGTATGGCATGAGGGAGGGAGCAGCCTTCTGCTCCAAGCTCCCAGCTGCCTCTGCAGGATAACCCTCGGGTGCGCATTCTGACGTGTGCTGCTTTGTCATCCCAACCTCCACGTCGGAGTCGGGATCCTGCACCTCCTCAGGGGGGCTCTTCCCATTCTTGACACCCCCATTTTTCTGTATGTTGAGTACAAGGTCATCTTCGCTTTCATCGCTATCTGCCTGAGTGAGAGGATCGTACTCTCCAAGATCCGGGCTCTTCTTTCCTGTGGATAGAGATGGAGAGACAACAAAGCATTCACTCCTTTTCAGGACCTGAATGGAGAACAGGCTGCAGTGAGTCATGAGTTCTGAGTGACAGCTGAGAGAAAATGCTCTGTCCACTTTACTGTATTATTATTATATATACATACACATATGTATAAATAAGTATGTATGTATACTTTCCTGCTTTGTAGTGAGTCACACAGACACAAGTCCTGCTTTAGTCCTCTTAGGAACCTAAGGTGCAGCACTCTCCTGATCCCAGGCCGAGCTCCTTTAGCACTTGCCAAACTCTAATCCCAGCACAGCCTCAGTTCCCTTTTAGGTTGTGTCCTCCAAGTGTGGCTTCTGAAACTCACTTTTCCCCTGCTGCTCCTGCCTGGACCAAGCAGCACTGCTGCCTTCCAGGGTGCTACATTTGTTGTCCTGCTTTGTGAGGGATGGAAGGAAGGGTCACAGCAGGGATAGAGCACTGGGCAAGTTATCAATGGATATCAACTCCCTGATAAGGGCAAAATAAATGATTTCACTCTTCTGGACCAGTATACATTCTGGTGTCTGAAGAGATGAGGAATGCTCTGCATAGCTCAGTACTGTAAGGGGGAGCACTCCAGCTCCTACAGTATGAAGTATGCTCCCCCTCTGTTCCTGCTCTCACTCACCACAGCTGACAGCTTGTAGCTGGCCTTGCTGAGATAGATAACACAGGTGGTGGTAAAATAAAGTATTTTAGGTCTAGGTGTCCTCCCAGTTCCCCCCCCCCCCCATGCCGTGGATGTGTTACACACAGATGATTCTCCCTCTAGCCCAAGCCAGATGCAGGGAGCATGATGAGGGCAGGTGCACAGCCCGGTCTTATATCATGGCATAAGACCAGAGCCATCTGTTTGCAGGGGTAGGAGAGATCAGGCAGGCTCACTGCCCTGAGCTACGAGAAGTGGAGCACGTCTCAGGGAGCTGCCCCAAGCCACCAGCCTGGGCATGGAGCCATGGTCACTGCTCTGATGTTTATAAGGTTTCGGTCTATTTCTCTCTCTCCTATTCCAAATTGGGATTTTGTTGTCCCAGATATCTGTCTCATTTCCCTTTGCCTAAAGCTGACCTGAGACAGGAGCTAACTTGTGTCTGAAGATGCTTGAAGCAATGCATGCAAGGCATAAATAACTAGCAAAAATACACAAGCAGTAACCATTCTCAGACATTAAGGTACCGGGAAAAGTTTTACTGAACAGAAATTAAGAGGTTATTCTTACTACCTAAGATAATATATCTTACTTCAAGTATGACTGTGCCTTGAGGACTCCATTCAGTCTTGGGATACTGACAAGGAAGACATGGAGGCCTTGGAATGTGTCCAGAGAACGCCAATGAAGCTGTGAAGGACCTGCAGCACAAATCTTACAGGGAATGGCTGAGAGAACTGGGATTGTTTAGTCTGGAGAAGAGAGGGCACAGGGGAGGCTTTACCACTCTCTACACAACCCCAAAGGAGGTTGAAGCGAGGTGGGGTCAGCATCTTCTCCCAGGTGACAGCGATAGGACACGAGGTGACAGCCTTAAGTTGCACCAGGGGATGTTCAGATTGGATATTAGGAAAAAATTTCTTTTCTGAAAAAGTGGTGCTGCCATCGCACAGCCTATGGAGATGGTGGAACCACCATTCCCTGGAGGTTCCCTGCAGAACCATGTGCATGTGGCACTGAGGGACACGGTTAGTGGGCATGGTGGGGATGAGCTGACGGTTGATCTTGGAGGTCTTTTCCAACCTTGATGATACTGTTTTTTTCCTGTAAAAGGCAGACCCACAGTCCCTCATGTACTGTAACACCTACTTAGTGCAACACACCAGAATCTATCTTACAGCACGTGGATCTCATTTCTTGCCTCACAAAAGGACTTTCACTCTTCCTTCCTGTACAACTTACAAATGGAGGTCAGTGTCTACTTTTATCATCAAAGAAAAACAGTCAATGCCTTTTAGGAATGAGCTTTATTTGGTACAGTTTTGCTCTGGATCTCTAGGAAATATAGACTATGGCTCACCCACTCCTTGAGCCAGCTGTAATTGAGATGTTGGGAACATCAACAATCACGTCAGGCACCGCTGACATTCTGTAACAGGAACATCTTTTCTGCTGAGAACCAGGTAAGAATTGCAACCCATTTGTCAGTCTAAAAAGCAGCTACGGCACAAGTAATGGTTAAGTGGTACTCTAACAAGGCTTAGTGAGGCAAGGCATAAAATTCCCAGCTGATTTTTTCTAAGTATCTTAAGGAAAGACACTGACCTTAAAACCAGATCCTGGAGCACTCACCCAGCCCACGGGAAAGACAATTGCATATCTAACTTCAGAGGATTCAAATGCTCAGCTCCCATTGCCAAAAAATGCCCTAACAAATGATCTGTAGGTTCTTTGAAAAACATATGGAGAGCTGTCGTAGGCATGCTCAACCCTGCTCTGTAGTGCAGAGAAGTCACACATGATTCACCTGGCTGGAGAGAGAGCAGAAGGAACGTGACCCTTCACCTGAGTTTTAGGTCACTTGCTGTTACCTAAAACACTGAGAGACATAAACAGCAGTAAAGGCTGTGTGAGAATAAGGACAGACTCAGACCATTCCGAGAATTAAGGTTTACTGAGAAACACTCCTGAAGTCAAATTCTTTCCTTTGTGGTCAAGTCCAAGGCTCAGGCATGGGAAGGCAGTCTGTCCAACAAGAGATAACTAAAGCTGCCTCCGTGCTAAGTGATCAGCTACCAGAAAATCCAATATTCCCATGCAGTTTTCAGACCTCCAGCATGGAAGTTAAAATGCTAAGACCTGAGTGGGCCTCTTGAAATTCTCAACCTATCTCCTGAAATAACAATCACTGCGTAACCTTCATGATCCCACACTAAAGAAAACAGACCCTGGGCCATCCTGCAGCTCTGTGTCCTTCGGTCTGTAACACTTATATAACTCACATCCTGTTATCTGCCTTTTGCATAAGGTCTCTAAGGGTATACAAACCTTCCACTCTATTGGCACAGCGTTCACATTAACGGTCAGTTTCTCTACTGCTCTGCATTTTCTTCTGCAGCTGGTGCAAATAAACAGCTTTCCTTCTGATCTGGCATAACTTGTTCCATTCCCTTTTTTTCCACGACACTAATGATAAAACAGAAGTTCCTAGTGAGTGGCCTGTGGTTACCAACAATCAGAGGAACTGCCGCTTGTGGTCTGCGGATAAGTTACCAGTCATGACACCCTGGATTATTACTTTTTTTTTTTCAAACACTGGGAAGAAACAATTAAAAAAAAAAAAAAAAAAAAAAAAGGAAGATTTTCAATGCTCAAAGAGAGAAAATGCCTTTTGAGGGAAGCAGGCCTCCAAAGGGCACTCTGACTTTAAAAATACCCAGTGCGCTTGCTGGATAGTACTTTTTACTCTGGCAGTTCTTGTGAATCCTGCAGCAGTAGACTGGGACCTCTCACAGAAGAAAAGCTCAATTGTGCTACAACTTGGAAAGGAGGCACCCACCTGTGAGGTGAAATGTGCTGGAATCAAGTCCTGCTTATAATGAAATATTCATTACTAGTGCCTTGAAAGATATTAAATTGCCATCTTTCTTTCTTTTTGACTGTCTGGAAATGTGTCTATTTGCACTCACCCTGGAGTGAAACGAATAAATCTTGGACTTTACGTAAGTGCAATTTCAGCGCATTATTCCAGCGATGACATACTGGTTCCAGACTCCTTTGTACTCACTCCAGGCTTCTGTTTATTCTTCTGTGTTTTGGCAGTTGGCAGGCACCCATCATTGGGTACTGCAGACATATCTCTAAGTCCGTGGGGAGACAAGTTGCCTCATATTGATGTAATTAACTTAATGAGATGCAGCAGGAAAAACAGCCATAGCAGTAGGCTTTCTGCTTTCTCGTTGCTGTTGAAAGCTGCATTTTTCAGTTCACCGCACAAACAAGGTGTGATACGTGTAATTTCAGCTAAAGACTTATACAAGGACTGTTTTCTCAGCTGCAGCTGCAAGGTCTGTACCCTTTCTCAAATCAGTGCCTTCCAATGACATATCTCAAATAGATCATGCTACTGATGAAGACCTCAAGAGAGATTTTGTCCATGTTCTTTTATGGTTCCCCTGTGGTCACACACCAACAAACACACATCCACTAGTGTGTGTTCTCCTACAAGAAACTTCATGCACAAGGTACTCCTTCCCATAGAGATCACAGAAGCATAGAATCATTAAGGTTGGAAAAGACCTCCAAGATCACCAAGACCAACCATCAGACCATCCCCACCATGCCCACTAACCGTGCCCCTCAGTGCCATATCCACATGGTTCTGGAACACCTCCAGGGATTGGCGGTTCCACCATCTCCCTGGGCAGCCTGTGCCACTGCAGGACCACTCTCAAAGAGAAGAAATTTTTTCCTAATATCCAATCTGAACTTCCCCTGGTGCAACTTAAGGCCATCACCTCTTGTCCTATTACTGTTACCTGGGAGAAGATGCTGACCCCCACCTTACTACAACCTCCTTTCAGGTCATCTAGAGAGCAATGAGGTCTCCCCTGTGCTCTCTCTTCTCCAGAATGAACAACCCCAGTTCCCTCAACCTCTCCCCATCAGACTTGATCAGACTCCAGGGTCTCCATGTCTTTCTTGTAGTGAGGCCCCCAAAACCAAACACAGCATTTGAGGTGTGACCTCACGATCAGCTCCTTGATCCTGCTGGCTGCGCTATTTCTGATCTAACCCAGGATGCTGACGGTCTTCTTGGCCACCTGGGTGGCTCACGATCAACCAGCTATCAGCTAACACCCCCACATCCCTAGAGATGAGCAATGCCTCAGTCCCCCGGCTGTCCCAGAAGCAGGACGTGCTCAGGAGGTGCCAGGTGAGGGGTGAGTGCCACCAGGTGCGCTGGCACTGTCCCCAACCTCACCGCCACTGCATCCAACAGCAACCAGCAAACTCAAGTTCTGGTTTCGCAACGTGTTTTCAGGGCCACTTAATACCCCAGCTGAACAGAATGGTTGGACTACTGCTCGCTGCCTTATCTTGGAAAGATCTGGTTTCCAACACAGCAGTCCCTTATTGTTGAATATCCCTTCATCTCGCTTAAGATCTCTGGCTGGAAACCACGAAGACGTGGCAAGCGGCCTTCGAACACGTACCCAGATAATCACACTGACACCTACTGAACTTCCAGCGCTGCTTTTTGGGGGTAAAAACGGCGATAAGGTCCAGCACCCATCCTGCCCCTCCGCCACGCACGGGGACCCAATGGGCGCTGTCCCCGCGGCCGCATCCCCATGACAACGCACCCACCGCCCGGCAACGCAACCCCCGCGGGGAGAGACGCTGTCAGAGCCAGGCCCGGCTTGAGGCCGAGGGACCCTTCCCACCACAGGAGCAAAACCCCTTACCCGGCAGCTTCAGCGCCCGGGACAGCACCGTAGCCATGCTGGAGATGAGCAGTGCGCATGCGCGCCAGACCTCCCTCCCCGCGCCTGCCGCGCGGCATGTTGGGAAATGGAGTTCGCCAGGTGCCACTGGGAGGCGGCCTCGTGGGGGTGCCCACGCAGCCCGGGGCTGGCCTCGCCTGCAGCGCTCAGGCGGCCCGCGGGGTGCCCTGAGCTTCGGGGCTCACGCCGAAGTGGAGCTCTTCCCGGGTATAAATAGGTGCTTTCATTTATGGAAGGTTTTTGGTTGGAGGACATGGTGATTTGGTTTTATTCTGCAACACTTTTTATTATTACAGTGCAAAAGCCCACCAGGGTGCTTTTCAGCGTGCTCTTCGATCTTCATCACACTCTCCCACAGTGGGGAAGTTGAGCAGAGAGAGTTCGGTGGTTTCCCCAGCGTCCTGATTCCCAGCCCCACACATGCCTGACACTGGACAGGACAGTCGGACCAGCAAGGACCGCATCGTGCTCTCAGCATCTGCAGCAGCTGTTGCCTTCCCCTGTTCCTGCAAATGACACACTTGCCCTTTCCCTTTGTAATTCTTCATACATTCATGGTGAGCAGGGAGCAGAAGAGAGACACCCAGTGGTCTAACTGTTGAAGAGAATGGGTGGATTTATTATTAAATTTTACTTTTTTTTTTTTTTTTATACAAACTGGAAAAAGAGAAGTAGCTCCCAATCCAAAATCTTTTAGTACCACTGCGAGTGTTTCCATTGATGTCATCAGGCCTCAGACCAGGACTTTCCTCAGAACGCAACGCTTGGAGGAGAAATCTCAGACTGCAAATTCTGGAAGAGCCATCAGAGTTGTTCTCTTTCCCTCCTTTCTGAGTCTTCCTGAGTACAAAGTCCTGTTCCATGTTGCCATTTCTCCTCCTCCACTTTTTGATTTAGGAGCAGCGGTGATCCCGTAACTATGTCAATATTTACAAAAAAGATCCTGGATGCTTTTCAAGTCTCACTTAGCAAATCTTGTGATACTGAGGGACAAGAGCTATCCTGCAGAGTTCTTTCTAAGAAAAAGTTTCTGGCAACAATTAAACCTGGGAGCGAGGACACAACAGAAAACAGCCAGAGCTGGGAGCTGGAAAATCTGATGTCCTTGTTTGTGGTCTTCTAACACCAGGCACACAAACACTGCAAGAGCCTGTAGTTCACAGTGCTCTCATGTTTATGGTACAGCATAACTGATCCTTAGTTTCACCCATCCCCACAAAAATGGCTTTTCCTCAATTCCTGAGATCTCTGTGAGGCTGAAGGATAGCAAGGGCAAGTGGTCTACGGTGAAAACTCATACTTTTGAGGTAATGTGTGGATGAGCAAAGTGTTCAGAGAGTTTAATAATATGCAAAGCATGAAAAATGAAGTTTTGCTTATTTACATTGCAAATGGCAGCTGATTTGCATTTAAATTGGACCTGTCAAGTGTACTAATATCAATCAAATAGCTGTGAAAATAAAACTGAAGTTACAAATAAATCATTCGTTTATGTGAATGTTGCTTTTACATGAATTGTTATTTATTTTTTTCAAATCAATTTGAAGATGTAAGATGCTGAAAAAATGAAATACTGAGGTTTAAGCTTGTAAGTCTGAGAGCCCTGGGTTACAATGTGGTTGTTTAGAAAAATGTTACAAGCCAAAAAGCATGGAAATATGTAGCCTCAAGCCCCTGATCTATGTTATGCTTGCACAAGTCTTCAGCTTCAGTCACTGGACCAGCCTACAGTGAAGATGTGGCAAGTGAGAAATACTGACCTTTTTGTACAGTGATTACCCTTGTACAGTTGCAGCTCACTTAGGGAAGAATGAGACAAATAAATGCTGAAAAAGGTTTGAGTTGGGTTGTAGTACTGCCTTGCTTTTCGCCAACTTTTTGCTAGATATTACAGCCTTATCCAGACTGTCTGCACATAAACATAGAATCACAGAATCACAGAATCATGGCATCACAGAATCATAGAATCATAGAATCATTAAGGTTGGAAAAGACTTCTAAGATCACCAAGACCAACCAACAACCCATCCCCATTCTGCCCACTAACCATGTCTCTCGGTGCCACATCCACACGCTTCCAGAGATGGTGACTCCATCACCTCCCTGGGCAGCCTGTTCCAATGCAGCACTACTCGTGCTGAGAAGAAATTGTTCCTACCATCCAACCTGTACATCCCCCGGTGCAACTTGAGGCCATTACCTCTCATCCTAAAACACCAGAAATGCCAGATTCTACATGTAGGATGGGGCAGCCCAGAGATCTGTGTACAAACATTCAGACACCTCTCAAACATAGTTTTTGAATTTGGGTGGCTGCGTGGAGCTCCCTGATTCTGAAAGAACCTCAGTTAAGCTGCTGTTGAAAGTGCTCAAAATAAAACAGGTCCCTCCCAGTGTGCTGCTGGGACTCTGCTGTCATGTCTGCACATGGCTGCAGGAAGGCCGTGTTCAAAGCCACAGCATCACAAACTGCTAGGCCAGGTTGTTCTGGCTCATGACATGGGATCTGACACAGTTATATGATTAGACTATGTTCACAGTGGTTCTGTGTTTGCACAGTTGTGGTTCATTAGCTGGCCTTGACGATAATTAATGTTTCTCTCTGTCAAGCTATCTTGTTTGGGCTGCCAGATGCTGGCCTGGTGCATCCCTGCTGATCCTGCCTTCTGTTTCCAAGTTGAGCTGCCTTCAGCATGGGTCCTCAAAGGTAACCTTTTTTTTCCCTCTTTACAGCTGGTGGTTGACCTCTTGATCATGCACACTGAAAACAGGCAGCTTGCAGCAATGCCAACCTCCCCACTGCTCTGCTGGGCCTCTATTTCCTGAGGATGGATGTGGAGGCCACTAGGGCTCACAGCAGAAGAACCAACAGTGGTTGGTGAACATTGGAGCAGACAAAGTGATATTCAGGAAATCTATGCTGAGCTCGCCTCTTGTCTGGTGAACCCACAGAACATGCGTGCAAGTCCCCACGTGAGGAAATGTGGGATTGTTGGCAGCTCCAGGTGCCAACCCGTGTCCTTGCACCCCTGTGTGTGCTAAACTAATGCTTTTGCCTACTCTTCTTGTCCTGCCCTTCTCCTTTGCATGACTGACCATGGCTATATGGGCTGGCCCAGGAGCACTGTCCTCGTTGCTCCAGTGCCTAGCTGTGTCTCTCCAGGACAGAGAACTCATATGATACTGTAATAAATGGAAAATGTTTGTTCAAACAACAAAATAAATGCAATCAAGCACTAAGAGCTAACAGGAAGAAACAAACAAACAAAAAATAGCAAATCAAAACAGCAAAAGTTGTGATACCATTCCTAGCATTTACAAAGCGCTCCATGTTTTCTGCTACCTAAGGCAAGTGCATTTCAGGAAAGTTAGAAGTGCACAGTTTTCAATGAGCTCTGGAAGAGAAGGGGAAGAGGAAGGGGAAAGGGAAAGGGGAAGGGAAAGAAGGAAAGGTGAGTTTCTCACTGTTTGATTGTACTAATGAAATTCCTGATCTCTGCCTAACTCAGCACAGTGCTGGCAAATGGGTGCTGGTGTCTCTGTCTGGGCACAGCCTCAATGTGGTGTTTGGGCTGGCCAGAGATCCTCATTCACACTACTGGAAATGTGGATGGTAGCAAGCAGAGAAGGGAAGTCCTGCAGCCCTCTCATGTTCTTCACCCCAATAACCCCAAGAGTCTGCTTCCAGAATGAGTCTGAGATGCCAGACATAACCCTTCACCAGCACAGACTGGACTTAGGGTGCCCTGCTATGTCCATCTGGATATCCCAGCAGGTTCATTCAAGGCTCAGCTGGGTCCTGGTGTCCCAGCATGATGAGACTGCATTTGCCCAGTGTTAAACAGGGAACAGCTGGAGACAGATGATTGTTTGGGTCATTTGCTTGTTGCCTGGACATTTTGTTTGCTTGCTTGAAGCCTGACAAAACATCCTTCCAGCTCTTCCGGAGGCTGGTTTGTGTTAAGCCCGTGTATTGTGTGCTGCTTTTGAAAACTGTTGTTTTATAACTCTCCAGCTGAATGTCCTGCTGCTTCAGTAGCATGGCTCTGAAATAGGACAGTCTTCCTGGAAATTTCCCTGCCATAGATCCAGCAGGACTGAGGCAGGCCGAAGCAGCCTGAACCGTCCATGACCAGTGTCAGAGAAACAGATAGCCCTGGTGTTGGACCTCTCCTGTGGGTGTGACTGGCAAAGCACTGGATGATGCTTATGGATGTGCTCTGGAAGAACCCACTCAGTTTCTCTGCCCATCACCTCCCACCCTGGGTGAACCAGCATTGTCCCGCTGCATCCACAGTGCTGAGACCATTCCAGCTGGGGAACTGCTCTTACTTTAACACTACCACACAGTCTCTTGCTCCTTTATTTCTGGACTTGGGCTTTTATTCTGAGAGGCTAGACGATCTTTTGCCCTGTGGAAAAGGATCTTTTTTTTTCACTACTTAGCACAGACATTTTGGCCATGCATAGCAGAGTTTTAAATAAGAATAGGCTGGTCAGGAAGTAGAGAGGGTGTTGTTGCCAGCTGATACTGGATAAGTAATATCAGGAAGAATGCAGATTTGGCCACTGCACTTGCAAGCAGTGCCGTAGGTCTAGTCATGAGTCTAGATGTGCAGCAACTGTGTTGCTCAGGGCCACGGCGGCTGCACATCCTTAAATTACTGTAGAAAGTCAGCGTGACACAGATGAGAACAGATCTGAGGCCTCACCTCCTGCTTCACAAAAATCATCCCATTAACACCTTGCATTTCTTCAGAATCTCTTTGTCTAGTGCTGACCAGACCTGAGCCTGTTTCCCTTGGCAGGCACAGACCTGGAGGAGGAGGAGCAGGGAAAAAAATATTAACCATGCCGTCGATTCATCCCTCCTTGTTTATTCCACCAGAAATAGATTTGGCAGAGCACATTGGGAGTGAACTAATCAGCAGGGAATTAATTGGCATGCTTGCTAAGAGGCAGGAACAACATGGTGAACTAATTCGTGGCTGGACTGCTGGAGGGTTCAAGCAGCCAGAGAGGAGCAGCGCATAGTGGAAAGTGTGACTAGGAGAAGGCGGATAGTTGTGCTGGAGGGGCTGAGCATTGCCTAAAGGAACCAGCAGCAAAGAGATAGAGGGTTATCCTCGTGGGCAGGGCTGCTTTCAAAGGGGCTCCATCACTCCTTCCCTTCCCGCGAGGCTGCCATGTGTGGGGGGACGGCCAGCCTACAGGAGTGGGAGGGAGGGGCAGGAGAGGTGCAGCTGGAGCAGGCTCCACAAAAAGGCTGTGGGAATGCAGAGAGCAGGGAAATGACGAGGGACACGTCACTCAGTATAAGCTGAAATGCAGAGGGGGTGGTAAGGAGAAGAGGAGCAAGCAGGCAGAGATTTGGAAGTCTCATCCCAGAAGGACTGTCCTCAAGAGTACAGGTAATGCCAGTACTGCCCTTCTCTGCCTTCTTTTCCAACAATGCTTGCTTTCTTCCTCAGGAGGAGACATCTCCACGCATGTAGGGAAGAGCTTGTTGGGTTGAGGGACTCCAGGAGAGGGGGGAACGTGTGCACAGTGGTGTAGACTTGGAGGCTGGATTGCTACCTACATTTCCAGAGATCAGAGGTGAGAGGAAGAGCTAGCAGATCCGTAGAGACAGACAGACGGACAGACATGGAGAGTACCAGAACTGCGTTTGCCTATCCAGGGAGAGAGAGGAAATTTCTTAGAAGGGAGCACCAAGCACTAAGTGGAAGAGATGGAGATGGACATATCCTGAAAAAGCAGGTATGCTTGGAGAAGAGGCAGAAAATATATACTATCTCCTCAAAATGTACTTCACTGATGTCATGATTTACAGTGGATATGTGTTCTGCACCTGGATTTGGGTGCTCTGCTCTCACAGAACATCCAGGTAGAAAATGAACAGGGTAAATCTTGATTATATGCCAAAGCAATGTGTTACTCTGGTGTGAACTCGAATTTGTTGTCAAACTTGAAAACATAAAGGTATTGTTATAACTGAGTAACCCAAAGAGATGACTGTATGTGTACCAATGCACAGCATTGCATTGTTGGGGGGTTGGACTCGATGATCTCTTGAGGTCCCTTCCAACCCCTATGATTCTATGATTTAACCCACATACATCTAACCCGAGGGATTCTCTGTAGATGTTCAAGCAATGTTTTGTAGCAGGTGATATTCCAGATGTATCAGAGCAGCTGGGTTAACATTGTTGGCTCCAATTTTTACATTGCTTTTGGCATTTTTCTTGATCTTTCCACCATTACATAATATTGCAGCCATATGCTAATGTTGATATTACCCCATTCTTTTGATCAGAGAGCTAACAAATGCCATCCACTTCACAGGGATGGCTTGTGCCTTCTTTGTTCTGAACTCACAGACTTGGCAGCTCTCTCCTCTACAAAGCTCAAAATATTTTCAGAATCCTAGCTTGGGAGCTCTAGCAGAACTGGCATTAACTGAGAGACTGTGTGCAGCAGCTAAATATATATATATATTTTTTTTTATGTGTAACTGCTTTGTTTGTAGCACCTAAAACTTCCTTGGTTTTATACATAAAACAGAAAATTCTAGTGCTGTGTATGTAACATAACCTTAAAATATCCTTTAAGTATTTTATATGGAAATAAAGACAGAAAAATTTCAGTAGCCTGCAAAGCATCCTTGTTATATCTTGAGATCCTTTACAAAATTGAGAGTCTTACACTTACTTTGTTGTTTAAATGTCCATTACCATTGGGGTAGAAGTTAGATTTCATGCATTTTTTACTTACCTGAGAACAAACTCCCTGATTCACTTAAAAGTATATTTTATTTCTCTGCAAATGCCCCTAAACCCAGTATCACTCCTTCAGCTTTAGTTTGAAAGCAGATTGAAAGAAACTTGGGAAAATTATGAGAGTAGAACAGGTCTCAAATGCAAACCACAAAGCTAATTCACTAGCAGCCCAATAATGCAGCAAAAAATCCTTCTTTTTAGGTATCACCACAGTGACTGCTAGCTCTAACCAACAAAGCCCTCACCTCAAAGCAAACACGACGGATGCTCACATATGACATCAGGAGAGTGTATGTTCAGAGCACCTAGAAGTGCACGCAAAGGTTTCAAGACACCCTGTTGCACGAGGCAGGCAAGCTCTGAATCACCCTGCAACATCTCACATGTCTGAGGCAGGGATAGCATGTACTCTGAAAGGAAGCTGTGTTTGGCACTGGAAGAGCATAACCTAGACAACTCCCTGGCACCCTAGCAGCCAGCACAGCCCATGGGCAGTAGGGAACTCAAGTCACCACCTGTTTTCCCTCTGTGTGCTGAAATCTGGGGTGGGTTTCCAATGAAATCTCAGTGCTCTGTCATTGTTCCCTGCTTTGTGCTTACTGGAAATGGGGTATAACAGCCAGAAACAGAAGGGACGAATGGCAGAGGGACACAGGGATGGGAGCTCAGATTTTGGCAGTGCTCCTTTGCTTTGGGGAGGAGATTCAGCCTTTGATAGCGTGACAGCTACCCTGGCTGCACTGTGCTTAGGGTATTTGGCTTGTGGAGCTTTCTATCATGTTGGAGTGAGGAACTGAGAGATGAAAAGAAGAAAAAAATATTGCGTGATAATGAGATGAGTGTGTCTGTCTTCATTGCTTTCACATGAAGGCAGTGAATCATTGCACTTACCCCACTCCAAGGGCAGAACATGATGTAATTTTCTGTCAGAGAACATGCCATATTATTGTAATTAGTAGTAGCAGTAACAAGGCTACTACCTCATTGTTATTCTCTAGACTTAGAAAAGAGCTTTCTTCCAAAAATATGCGAGTGTTTGTGAATCTGTTTTCTACCCTGACAGTACTTTCCAGCACAATGCTGTGACAGTTTTGAAGACGTACTCGAGCTTGGCATCTGGTTCCTATTACAGATGACCCTGCAGACTTTTTCTGCTAGAAACCTTCCTAGCAAATATCTAATTGCCTTCTACACTTCCACCTAAGACACAGAAGAGAGCTTGATTTCCATGTAAGTATCTGTGATGTGGGAACCTGTTTCAAAATGATTACAACCTGACGTTTACTCTAATATCAAATTACAGCAGGCACTCAGAAATGCAGGAACAAGGCTACAACAAAATTGGTCCATGAGGGACTCTGCAAACAGGGCGTGTGGGTCTTGTGATCCATTTGGATGCCTGATGCTTGGAAAAGTTTGAGGTCAAGTCGGGTGGACTTTCAGTACCAGATGCAGGTGGAACATATCACAACCCTGTTTTTATTAAATACAGAAAGATCAAAGTATCCCAGCCCTGGGGTATTGAAACAGGTGGTATGTGGGAAGGGTAAGGAATGGCCAATCTCTTCAGGATGTCATAAAATGAGCTGGAAAGCCAGACTGTCTCCTAGTTGTTGGCAGCATATTAAAATCATTTGCAATTAGAAACACTGGTGTCTAGTAAGTCCTTTCCCATAAGGGAAGATTAAAAAGGGATGTGCAGTGCATAGTCATCAAAAGAAAAAGAAAAAAAAAAGTCCAAAGGCTGGATTATTTATCTGGAAAACCGGAGAGGCAGAGGAGTTGAGGTGTCAGTGCAAATAGTTTCAAGAATGTCCGTAGAGACTGTTTCTTTATGTGCCTCAGAGACATCATCAAACTTTCTTAGAGATCTGCATTCTGGCAGCTCACTCTGGGTGAGCTGGGGGAGGAAGAAGAGGTGTGTGTATGTGTGAGATAGGAAGAAGGCAATTCATTTTTTTTCCTTTAAATGAATGCTGCAATTAGAAGAAGAATACTGAGTGCAAAACACATCCTGACAGGTGGAAAGGAATATTTTTAGAATAGCAAGACATCTTCCATCGGTACAGCTATATTCATGCCACTATTTTGAATATATGGAAAAATAAATGCAGTTTCAATTAAAATACACAAGTGATTAAATGTAAGAACAGCACAAAATAAAAGGATTTATTTATGTTCTGCTTTATTTGGTACAGCTCCCAATAGGTTTTGAGGTGTCTGAATTCTTCCCAGATGGTTATAAGATGAGGGTTATATGATAGTAAAAAAGTAATTTAATGTCCTCATATTTTGCAGCAAGGTCTTAGACTTTTGATGCACGTACACAAACAGGGGAATAATTTTGGTTTTCTGAATGTGCCTGCTTCTTGCATAAGCTTCTCCATCACTGTGACTACAGATGACTGAAATCATCACTAAAATTCATGAACTTGGCAATGCGTATTTTCTGTTTGCAGTGCAATTTTCTGTATGCAATATGTGCATAATTGATATTTCCAGCCAGTTTCTACTAGAACAGCTGTCTGTGAAACAAAAAAGAGAAAGGATATCGAGTTCAACAATGAAGGTCCACTTACTCAAGACAGAATAACAAATTAGCATGATAATAAGCTGTGGAAAGACTAGTCTATTCTCCTGCATACAGAGAAGGTACATGTCCAGGAGGGCCTGTAGGTTAGAACTGACTTCCATGTGCTTTGAAATGATGGTGAACTTAAAAGACAAAGAGCTTAAGTAAATACTCACATCAGTTTATCTACTTTTCTTGCCTACTTTGCAGATTAGATCAGGGGATACAGACCCCTCAGGCATGAAGACAAAGTAGAGAGAGCATGTGGCTTTGGTTTTTTAGGTGTTTGCTTGTTTGTATTTTGCCTCTGAGACTCCATCATGGGACAACATGCCCAGTTATGCCACTGGGCTGTAGATAAGATCAAAGAGAACAATTTCCTATTTTTGCCCCGGTTAAATCCTTGATGAATTTCTTCATGAGTTTGTGCCTTGCTTTCTCTAGGTGTGAAGCAGGGTTGTCACTATTTCTGTGCCTCCCCTTGACGTTCATATAACCTTTAGAGCTAATGAGTGCTAGGTGCTCTCCTAGCATGGCTACATACAAACAGAAGCTATTTTCCCAGCTGCTGCCTGCTGAGGAAGCCTCTTCACAACACTCAATAGCTTGAAAAAAAGGAAAGGTGCTTTGTGCCCATGAAAAAGGTCCCTCTGCTTCTGTAGAAGCCATGCTGAGCAGCTGGAAATGTATTTTAATTAAATACATTATCAGAAAGAAATGTGGTGTTTGGGTCACAAGTGAGAGACAGAGACAGAGAGGAAAGAGAGAAATAAAGCAGCTAGCAAGGTTTTCTGTCTCCACAGAGCAGGGGAAAGTCAAGTTCCTACGAACCGCCATCATGATGACTCTTCCTCTCTTCCTCTTCTTCATCCTCTTGCCCTGCAGTAAATCCCAGGAGGACTTTCTGGACCTAGATCTGAAATGGGACTACAGAGAAGGCGGTAAGATGTGGTAGTGGGTCAATTTGGGAGGTATTTGCTAACTCAGGGCTGAAGATTTGCCAATTTTGTCCTTGGAGTGAGACACATACTGCTCATTCATAAGTATTCTTTCTTGATTCCTGTGTAGCTGCTGAGATTTTTGGAGAAAAATGGTTTTAGAAATAGTCAGCTGGGGCATTCAGTGACAGCAGAAAAATCTGGCAGCAGAAGGGAGAGAAATATGTAGTGAGAGAGAGTTATCTGCTTTTTAATTTAGATGCTCCATATGTTTAATATTTGGCATTTCACTGCAACTCACAGTTGAGGTGAAGGGGAGGGGAATTAAACTTAGATTATGGGCTCCTGTTTTCTTGTTCTGTCAAACTTCTTTTCCTCCCTTCCATGGCCATGCTGCTAACCTAGCTGACAAAGTCAACATAGGAGGTGTTAACAGCATTACTCAAACACTTGAGAAATGGGGAAACAGCATCTTCTGGCAAATGAAACACATCCTGCTGAACAACCCAGAGTCATTACTGCCGGAGATCTCCAGGTAATTCCTTTCATCTGGAGGCAAGATTTAGACTTCCCTGGGCTGTGCTGCCTTAACCTGGATTAATCTTCCATAATTTTCAAGTTGCTCAAGATACCACTGTTGGTATCTGTTATGCTAGGAGCAAAGATTTTGTTTACCCTAGTAAACTGACCGACCTGCTCACTCTTTATTGGGAAACATTCCCAATTGTCATGACAGAGAGAATCACCCTGAGTAAAATTTATGCAGACTTCAGCACCTCAATCCCATGAGAACAGGACGGAAAAATGAACTGCGTTACAAACCTACTAATGGACTTGGCCACTGCGCAGGGAGAAGCTGGTCCATTAATGGACCAGTGCTTTGGTTTTGGAATTGCTGAAGTTTTGGGAGCATCTTTTAGTAAACTGCTTGCAGCACTTTCAGCATGAAAGGCCCTCCTTCCTTCAAGAAACACAAGGCCTGGTAATTTATTTTGCACGTTCGAGAATAGTCCTCAGAGTTACTCTCCTGTACCACTTTCTCTGCAGCCTCCGCCCTGTTTCTGCGGCTGTGGAGAACCTTGTGAGGGAAGTACAGGCAATACGGAAAAGGATAGAAGAACTGAATGAACGACTCAATGTCATCAACAAAGCTGTCCTTCCCATCCGAATTAATGCTCTTCAGAGCCAGAGGCGTGGAAATACTCATCTGCGGAGACTCTCAGTGCATAGGAGAAGGTTGCCTGCTAACAGGAGACTTCAGAGGAATTAATTCCCTACCAGAAAAAAAAAGGAAAACCTTTCTTGTTTGCACCTGCTTAAGCCTTTCTCAGTGGGACACTGCTAGACAGAGTAAACCAAAGCACATACAAGATGACTTTACCGAGGAGACCAGAACTTCCATGTACTGTTGCTTTATTTCAAGCCTAGGTCAGTAGGTAAAATCTGACCGTGATCTACAATGGTGGTTGTTCTGGGTCCTGTGCAAAATAAGTTGAGAAACTCGGTTTACTTGAGTGTGAATACCTTTAGGTTATGCTGTCATTCTTTCTGCTTACCAGGGTGAGCTCTTTTAAAAAAGTTCAGCTGAATTTCTCTGTCCTATTTTCACAGCACTCTGTCAGAAACAGCTGGGGAATTCAATCTTCAAAAGTGCTGAATGCCGGATGAATGTAGGAAGATAGATTAGGGCTTTGCACTTCCAGCTGGGTAAGGAGGGGGAGAGAAAGCTATGATTTAAAATACAGCCTTAACCTATTCTCCACCAATGCAAAGAATGTCCCATTTGTGTGTTCAGAGAGTGGGTAGGGTGGGATAACCTTGGACTATGCATATTGTTTCAAAAGTGATGATATGTCAGATTTTCGGGACCAAAGCTGAGTGTCTACCCTCTTTAATGAGCTGGAGGTGGGCACTGAAAACATTATTCAACAGATATGACCATAACGTCCAACACTGTGAACGACATCACAGTGACTTCTGCCAAGACCCTTTAAAAACAGATGATATTTCCCTAAAACAATTTAGGTACCTAGTGGTATAAGTAGATATCTAAAAGGATTTTCCAAAATGGCTTAGGAAACAGCTTAGTCCCCAGAATGACTGGTAATTCAATTGGTGTCTGGCTGGTAATTCATCTGGTGTCTTATTCACAGAATATCTTCTCCACATGCAAACATCAACCTTCATATCCTTCAGCACAATTAAGATGGATAGAAAAAGAAGAACTACATACACCAAAGCTCAGATGTACACAGAATACTCTGCCTTCAGCTTGTCTTTGCCTTCCTGGTAATAAAATTGCTAACAAAAAGCAGGGCAGAAATCAAGTTATGCACTAAACAGAGGAAAGAGTGGGCTTACTCTTCAGATCTCTAAGGGTAAATTTAATAAAGAGATTCCCATCCAGCACTGTAGCTAATTGCATGCCTGAAATCTGTTGAAACACAGGTTTGGGGGTCAGAAAGAAAAATGAACTATCTTTAAAGCAGTTTATGAGAACAAAAATAAGGAATGAATTATGTCTACATGGTTGTGGTGTAATCTAGTATGACAGTTGTTTTGCAGACATATTCCAGTTACAAACAGTTAAGATGAAGACTGGGTTTTTAAGATTTCCCAATGCCTGACTACATGGACAGTAGTTCAGTGACACTACAGTACCTCCAAGAAGGAAAGGGGAGATCTAGTTTTACATGATATCCTTCAAGTTGAACTAGAAGTATCACAGGAAACATTGTGGCTGGGACCTAGGAGTTGAGTGGGGAGTGGGGAAGAGGTATGAGATGTATGAAACAGTCTGGTAAATATTTCCCATGTATAAATTCTCCAGCTGTCAGCAACTTCATTGGACTGCCACAATTTCCCAGATATGATGGATAGTGGCTTAACAGCTTCATCTTCCAGTTCCCTCAGGAGCCGTGGATGTATCTCATCAGGCCTCATGGGCTTGTTCAACTGCATGTTCCTTAGATGACCTTTAACCTGATCTTCTCATATTGTGGTGGTTCTTCATTCTCTCAGTCCATGCCTTTGCCCTCTGTGACTTGGGCAGCACAGATAGAAAGCACTTGCTGGTGAAGACTGAGGAAAAAAGTTACTGACTAACTCAGATTTCTCCATATCTGAGGTAACAAGGTCTCCCGATTCCTTCCAAAAAGTGACCACATTTTCCCTCATCTTCCCTTTGTCCCCAGCATACCCACAGAAGCTTTTCATTTTTGCCCTTGATTTTCCCTGCCCAGATCTAATTCTACAGGGGTTTTAGCTTTCCTAATCTGACCCCTCGTTGCTTGGATAATTTCTCTGTATTCCTCCCAGGATACCTGTTGTTGCTTCCACTCCCTGTTGGTTTCCTTTTTGCGTTTGAGTTTGGCCAGGAGCATTTTGCTCATCTAAGTTGGCCTCCTGGTGTTTTTGCCTGACTTCCTCTTTGTTGAGATGCATCTCTTCAGAGCTTGGAAGAGGTGATTCTTGAATATCTACCAGTTTCCTTGGGCTCCTCTTCCTTTCAGGGCTTTATGCCACAGTCCTTTACCAAGCAGATAGATCCCCAAAGAGGCCAAAATCTGTTCCCCTGAAGTCCAGGGTAGTAAGCTTGCTGTACATCACCACAGCAAGGATCCTCCTAAGGATCCTTCTACTCCATCCTTTCATGGTGACGGCAGTGAAAGCTTTCACTGTAATTTCTGCAGGCAAAACTTTCATGTTAATTTCTAAGGAAATGCAGACTACTTTGATTCCAGAATATATTTACCCAATAACAGGGAATAAGAGGAGAGAAAGTCCCCATCAACCTCCTCCTTATTGTTCTGCATTCGGAGCCACGATGCAGTGCTGCAGCATCAGCTGTACACTTCCGCAGAGTGCTGTTCCCTCCAGGGGCTGCTCTGTGCTCAGGGCTGTAGGGACTACTAGCCACCTTGGCCTATCTGGAGGAAGAACACAACATAAATGTCAGCTTTCATTACCTATTTGTATTTCAGACACGAGCATCTCATCAGGCAATCTGAAGTTGTGTGAGGCTACATAAAATCCATCCAGGACTATTTGAAACAGCAAGACAGGATTTCTGGCCCAAGGAAGTCTCAGCCATGGATGGCTGGAGCTGGGAGGCCAGACCCGATCACTGCAGGCTTTTACTTTTTATCTAGATGTCCATCCATAGATTCTGCCACAAACAAAGGATTGGGTGAGACACACATCTGCCTGACCCAATCCACCCATTCCTACACTGATAGGTGCACAATGGTATTTTTGGCAAAACTCCCTATCTCAAAGGAGAAATTCACTTTTTTTCCAAAATCGGCAATCAATCAATCAAAACCACAAGTGAGTTGCAGCACGCAACACAGATTACAGATTTTGAACGTCTCGCATAAATGGTGAATAAACCAAATTATACAAATGGTAAATAAATGACCAGATCTGTGGCCTTGTCGCCACGGATTGCATCTCCTGTCAGTCACCGTGTGACAGCCCACGTCAGGCTGGATCAGATGGTCACATCCAGCCCTTCGAACTGCTTTGTCTGCTCACAGACTCTCTCTAGAGGGAAAAGCTTCAGTGTCACATCTGTCGTCTTTTTTTTTCCGCTCTGTAAGGACACATGCTAAGCGTTACACACTTCTGCCAGCGCTTCCCTTCGCTTGCATTTCCCTTCCCCTGCTTTCTCCTCTCCCCCAGACGAACACCCGCGCCCGCACGGCCACCGATTCCCCTGGACCCTCGCTTTCCCCTTCCCCCCCATTCTCGGGGCCACCTTCCCGGTCCCAGTCGCGGTTCACCCCGCCGTGGCTCTCGGGCGCGCCCTGGCGGTCATGCTGCGCGCTGCGGGCGGCGGAGCGCCCGTGGGCCCTCCCACTTCGCCCGAGGTTTGACGGTCCGGGCCGAGCCGGGCCAGACGGCAACATGCTGGGCATGATCAAGAACTCCTTGCTAAGCACGGTGGAGACATGGCCCTACCGGGTGCTGAGCAAGGGGGAGAAGGTAGGCGGCGGGGCGGGCAGGCTCGGGGCCGCCGGGTGCTGCCGGGTCCGCCCACGGCACAGCCGAGTGTTTTTCGGCGGCGGCAGGGCGGCCCGGGAGGGGGTGTGGGGCATTGCCTGCCTGCGGGCTCGGAAGAGTGGAGGCAGCTTCTTCTTTTTCCCCTTCAAGTGCTTCGTTACGGTTGGAAAAGACCACTAGGATCACCTATCCAACCGTCAGCCCGTCCCCACCATGCCCACTAACATGTCTGCAGTATCACATCCGCTCCTTGGGCAGCCTCTTTCTGGACTTGTTCCTAATATCCAGCCCGAACCTCCCCATGCCCAACTCGAGGCAAATGCCTCCCATCCTATCGCAGTTACCTGGAAGAAGAGGTCGACCCCCACCTTTCCACAACCTCCTTTCAGGTCATTGTAGACAGTAATAAGGTCTCCTCTGAGCCTCCTCCAGGCTAAACGATCCCAATTCCCTCAGGAGCAGCTCAGCTACGAGGAGAGGGAGTGCGAAGGTGGGCAGTTTGCTGTGGTGGAGGTGACGGGGAAGCCCTTCGATGAAGCCTCGAAGGAAGCAGCACTGAAGCTCCTCAAGTATGTTGGAGGAAGCAATGAGAAAGGTGAGATGCTGGCTGGGCAGCTGTGGTGGCTGTTCAAAGGGATCCCCATTAACAAAGCCAGTCGCACTGCTGCAGCCCATGTGGCCCTGTCACTGTAGGTCTGGGGTGGGCACGGTCCCTCTTTAAGAACAGTCAACTTACCACAGCCTAGGGTGCCTGGCCAGGTCATGCTGTGAGTTCACTCCTCTGTCTTCCCTCCCTGAGGATAACATCACAAAGATTACTTTTTTAAGTAGGTCTTTATTACTTTGCCGCTGGGATAATGCAAGGACAGGCACACGTGTGCTTGTCACAGCCTGCTGGCTGTATGGCAGCTGATGAAATCCAGGATAACTGGAGCGCCTTGGTTCTGTGATCACACCTAGAAGGCCTGCCCTCGTAGGCAACTAGATGACTTTTATGACCTTGAGTTTTTATTGTACACTCTAGCTATTTTTATTCATGAAAGGGTAATGAACAGTGAGCTTGCTCTTTAATAGTGCTTTGCAGTGTTTTATAATGGCGCTTCCAGGTGATTGCCTGTAATTCTCAGCTTACTAAAGTATGTGCATCGGTAATCATCCGTAACAGGATGATGAGACCACAGAGAAGATCTGAAGCATATACATTGGCTTTCATACTGTTCTCAGGCGTGTGGTAGGAGTTATATATTCTGTATGGGAATAGGAGCTGAGTGGAGAAGAAACCGGCATTTACAGCCCTACAGTTTTAGAAAGGTGATGACCACTGTTGTTGTAGAGGAAAAGGTACCTTCCATAACATGGTATGAAGAAAGGTACGGTATTAGGGTGTACAAATAAACGAGAGGGGTGTATTGGTCTTGGCTATTTCAGTGCCTGATCCTGAAGATTGTAGATTCACTACTGCCGAAGGAAAAAGAGGGAAGTGAAAATGTTCTTGAGTGCCGTGTACCTCTTAGAAGTAATGAACTGACGAGGTGTGCTGTTCCTACAGTACAGACTGGAGGGAAGGCATGGGCAGTGCTGCTGAAAGCCAGACTGGCTCTGAGTTTTGGGGCACAGGAACTTGTTGGATCTCTGGGGTCATTTGGAAGGGTTTAGGAGAAAGCTTCTGTCACCCAGTATTGGTTATAGCCTAACCACCCAGTACAGATTATACTATTGTAAATACTCATACACTTATATATTTCAGTTACAAATATGCCACTGCCCAGAACTGCAGGCATTGTTGCATTAGAGGTGATTTGTCAGAAAAGAGTGTCTCAGTTACATGAGCTAGATAGTGAGAGCCAGAAAACCGTGACCATTAACGAGGAGCCATCCAGAGGTCACTAGAGACGCTCTCAGAATCCCTGTGTGGAAGGCAGAGAGAGAGAAAGATCTGGTGCAAGGAAAAGCCTAAAAGCTATTCTGCCTACCTTGAAAGACCCCACTCTCTCAGCTGGACTGTGCAAAGAGATCACAATGAAGAGCATAATAAACCACAATTAGCTTTTCTGAGCCCTGTTGATGTTTTGAGTTCCCAAGAACCTAGGCTACTGTAGTAATTTCTGTGCCTCTCTTTCAGGTGCTGGAATGGGCATGACTGCTCCCGTCTCCATCACTGCTTTTCCTGCTGAAGATGGCTCCTTACAGCAGAAAGTGAAGGTCTATCTGCGAATTCCGAACCAATTTCAAGCCAGTCCTCCTTGTCCTAGTGATGAAAGCATTAAGATTGAAGAGAGACAAGGGATGACCATTTATGCCACGTAAGGAACACATAGTGGGATTTCCAGTCCCAAGTGCTGAGGTCTTTAGGGTGCTGTGAGGGGCACTGTTGATTTTACTGGTGACTTGCTGGACAAGGGGTGCACGTGACAAGAGGTAGAGGGATCTTTCTAGACTGAAGGCATGTAGTTTATGTCATTTCTCATCATGATTCATGTGGCACAGTTTTGGAATATGGATTTTGGTGTTTTTTTTTCATTGAGAAAACAAGTACAGGGGTTAGCCCTGAAAGGCTTTTTGTTTCACTAGAGGAGGTGAAGAGCTGAGGAGGGTGAAAATTAAGGGACTGAGTCATTTATAATCTCTGAAAACCATCGTTTTCCCCATTTTCTGGGATCAAGATGGTTCTTAGTTATCAAGGATGTCCCTTAGTGTGGTTCACATCAGATTACAGGAGTCAGCTGAAGCCCAAATGCCAGTGTCCCATTATGGGTACAAGCAGCCATTGCATTGCTTCAGATCACTTTAAAATGTCTTTGGGAGTTGGCCAGCTTAAGCTGAACCCAAGTTAGTATCACAGTAGCAAGCATCCCTTTACTCTGGGATGTGCCCGTGACTCTTTGCTTCAGCTGTTTTGTCTGACTGAAATGTTGGAGACTGCTGGCTCCTGCCATGCCTGTGACTGTGGCTGGCCTTTGCTGCAGGTGTGGGCTGCTGCTCCAGTAACAGGCTTTTTTTTTTTTTCTCTCAAACCTTGGCCCTAGGCAGGGCTGTGAGGTGTAGGCTGATGTGGAAACAGTTTCTGTTGGTGGGAGATAAGCATAAAACAGATCAGTTCCAGCTCACCCCTTTTAAATAACATGCTAGTATCTCTAAATATCTCTGTGCCCTGCCTCCCTTTTTCCTTGGCCTAACTAGAATTTGGTTTCCCTTCTCAGTCTTGCTTCCAGAAGGTGGTTATTCACACCCCGGTGAATGTGGTTGTTGCCAGTGTTGGTGAAAGGTGCATAGACCGAGCAGGCTTAGAGATAACTGTGCTCTGAGAAACTGTTCCTCAGATATGGCATTCATTCAAAGGGCAGGCCCATTCTAGTGACTGATAAACATGGGTCTGTTTGGGATCTATCGACTCTACCCTGGCTGTGTAACCTTTGAGACTATTTATCTGTGGCAAAGTGTGCTGGTTCCCAAAGAGCTGCAAGTGCTGGCAAGACCTGGATCAAAATGATTTCCTAAATACATTGCATGTATACATTGTTCTCTTCCTTTCCCCACGTTTCCAGGACTGCTCAGTACTTCTCCATGTTTGGTTTCTTTGCAGGCAGTTTGGTGGCTATGCCAAAGAGGTAGACTATGTGAACTACGCTGCCAAACTGAAGACTGCTCTGGGAAGTGAAGCTGCATACCGCAAGGATTTCTACTTCTGCAATGGTTACGACCCCCCTATGAAGCCTTACGGGAGACGCAATGAGGTCTGGTTTGTAAAAGAGTGAGCATCTGGATCTCAGTGCCTTGCACTGATAGGATCCCATACTCTGTCTCTATTCTCTTCAAAATAAACTAACAATTTGGCAGAGGCAAAAAGCCATTATCCTCTCCCTTCACACCCATGTCTCGGTCTTCTATGGACCAACCATTTTAGAGCACACTCTCCTGATGGTCCTGCTTCTTTGTTGCAGACAAAGTTCTCAATCACAGACTCATGATCTCACAGTGGCTTGCTTTTATCTTCCTTGTGCTCCCAAAGTTCAGTGCTGGGACAGCTGAAGTAATCAATTACCAGGACTGGTTCCTGACAGGAGTCAAGTCCAAGTGCTGGCAGGCTATTAGTCTTACCTGAGGCAGGGGAATATGATGAGAGTGCATACAGGTATTTTTAATTATCTTGAGCTTGCTGCAGCAGTAAGATGCTGCTTGTATCTGTGTCACTTGAAAAGCAGTGTAAAGGGACATGAGCATAAGCATCCTTTACGTTTTCTTATAGTGTGCAGGGAAGCAACATTTTTGTCATGTGACTGAAAAAAGTTATTTGGAGGAAGATTTCTTTTTGCAGCTATCCGTCCTGTTTAAAGTAGGACATTATAAATTGTGTTATGTTCTGATCTTAGCTAGCAGCTGGACAGTGTGACAGGTAAGACCCCAAGATCATTTCATCACCTTCCTGTTACTTGTGTGTAATACTGCTCTAAAACTAGCCTACACAAGGACCAAAGTTGAAATGCACATGGTATTCTAACTGAATTAGAAAAATACAGACTGTGAAAAAAACAGGTACCTATTATTTGTGATCTGAGGCTGCATTTGATGAATGATGAGTATCCAGTGGAAGTGCAGATCTCTCTTCTTAAATGAAATGTGTTTTGAAAGGGCCGCTCTGAGCAGCTGCCTTTGAAGAAGGAGGAAAGCCTGGTTGTTCTTGAAAACATGGGTTTACATCAAATATTGAGCAGCCTTTCTGAAACTTCAGATAGAATAATAAGGATGGGTCTTGTTTTAGGAGCACCGTCAGTCTTTAATTGGTAAGCACCATATCACCATTTTAGCTGTCAGCTCTCTGCCAGGCTGACAGCAGAATGCCTGTAATGGTGACGTGCATGCTTTGCCACTATGGATACTTGTGCAATTCCTTGCTCTGCTAAAAGGTGCATTCCTCTGATGCTGAAGTGCCTGCACGTTCACATGCTCTCCAAAAGACATCTTCCCTCTGAAGCTGAATGAAATTGTTCACATGGTGACCTGGGTTGTGACCAGTTTAAGCTGTGTGACCTGTGCCTTCTTTTTGAGAACAAATCTTCTCTGTAACAGGAGAAAACCTGACATCCTGATGTTTTTTTCTCTTTTGCTGAGCCATCTAAGAACTTCAGTGTGGACCTCACAAGAGAGTTTCATTTCCCTGTGTGCAACAGCAGCTGGTCAGGACTTGCAGAAGTAGATGAGTAGTTTGTTTTCAAAAAATAAAAGCAAGGGAAAAGCTGTTTGCCATGGTTAATGATTACAGCACAAGGGATAAGAAATCAAAAGGAAATCAAGGGAAACAAAGGGAGTTCAGGAAGCATGGTGGGCTGTAAAGGACTTTTTTAAGAAGCAGAGGCCTTTCTGAGGCCACCCCCAAAGCCAAGGGGACTTGTTCTTACCACAAAGTATTTTTACCTGCATGGTCATGGAAAGGGGGGATGTAGTTCTGCCCAGTTTATGCATCCCTGAATTGATTTTGAAAATTGGATATGGATTATCTATGGATATGGTCCTTTCTGGCCACTGACAACGAATGTCCTGCAATGATCATAATCCTGAAATTTCTCAAAATTTGTGCTGTGCAATCTCAGATGTTGGAAAGGTCAGTAATAAACCTGATATGAACAGAGCTGCACATCTCAGCAGTGTGGTACAAAAGGGAGCTGTATGTTTGGGTTTTTTTACATAACATGCATATACTTTCTGAACAGAAAGCAAGGACCCAATAGCAACCAGGTCTGGAAACTGCCTCTGCAGCTCTGCTGCCAGCCTTTAGCATTGAGCAGACAGGGTAAAGCTTCATAAACAGTGTTACATATATCAAAAGCTTACATGAACTAAACTGCTTTTTATATACAGTAATGGTGCCTGTGTTCTGTGTGCATTTTCTAGAATTTTAAATAAATACAATATTGTGAGTTACAGTTTTTGCTGATCATTGACTTTGTGAACTCAGTGGGAGTTGTTGATTTGGAAGACTTCAAATTGCAGTTTGGAGTATTAATCACCTCACATCTGTAAGAAATCATAGTGCTTCCTCCAATAAATTGCTATTTTTGGTATCCTGGTGTGGCGTTGCGTTATCTGACTGTATGAGGTGGGAGCTGATGAATTAATCTCTTTTCTTTGTGTCTTTCAGCCACTGGAAAACTTCTACTGATTTTTTTGTATTAATGTGGAAACCTGGGGGGCTCACGTGAGGAACACTCTGTGTTCACTTGTATGTTCCTAGGGCTGGGATTCAGGCAGATATTTGTGACTGTGGTTTTCAACACGCCGTTCTGTCCAGAATCGTTGTATGTGCTGTCACACAAATGTCCATGTATCTTCCAGTGATGGGCAGTAGAGGAAACCTGAGACAGAATACAGGATCAATGTGACTCTGTGCTGATACCTCTTCTAAATGCTCCCCCAGTCTCTACTAGTGTGTCTCAGAGTATTTTAGCTACTGTGTGTGTTTTAGACCTAGATCAACTTTATCCCATGTATGTGTCCATTTAATTTTGTGTAAGCTTATTATATATGGAATTATTTCATCCTTTGGCAAGGAGTTCCTTGCACATGGAAGGGCAGAAATGCTCTTTGGACAAGGATTTCCAGGATGCTGACACTGTGCTCAGTGGGCAGCAGGGTCACCAGCTTTTGGGTATAGCTGTGTCACTGTGTGAGAGTTAGTTTGGACAGCCAGATGCTCCACCACCATCGAAGGTGCTCTGACTAACTCACTTTGCTGGGGCCAGCAGTGTAACCAGATCAGAGGTGCTATCTGGATTTTTGACCCAAGACTAGTACGGATGCAAGAAGACAGAGCAGGGGAAATTGAAAGGCAGCTCCAACGCTTCTGTGCCTTGGGGAACTGCCTGGTGGGATCTGAGTGCAGGGGGTGAGCTCAGTGAGGGTCATAAATCTGCCTGTGCCCCTCTCACGCAGCTCTTAGCATTCTGCAGCAGTTGGCACTGCCTCCTGGGCAGCCAAGGTCAGGCTGGGGGTTATCTCTGCCTGCCAGACAAGGAGCGGCCATGCTGCTAATGAGCTGATAGCTGCAATGCTTTTCATCTTCATCCGTGCTTGCACTTAAGAGTGCTCTGCTTCCTTCCCTCCCAACTTAGCAGTGATAAACAGGGTTAGCGGTGCGATGAGCCCCATGCAGTGTGGAACAGTGCTGTGATGGCAACAGGGACAGACATGTTTTAACAGAGCCAAGTTTAAAAGCATCAGTTTCATGCATTTAGGGCAGGAGAGCTCTTGAGACAGAGCAGTCTCTATCTGTCCTGAATCTCCAAACCATATATACTTACGTGTACATATATATGTATGCGTGTGTGTGTTTATATGTGCATGTGTATGTATCTAGGTCATGTACATGTAACAGACCCAATGCTCTGATCTATTAGTCAGCTTCTGCTGTCACAGAACAACTTGTTAATATAAACACAGCCACAGGGTGAACATTTGCAGACCAAGGTTTTATGTCTGCTACAATCATAGCTTTATTAGCTTTGGAAATAAATACTTCTGCAGATACATGTCTAAATATATCTAACACTGCATTAAGAAGATGACAGCCCTGATAAAAGAGCTAATTGGTTAAGTTTGTCCCTATAAATCTGGGCAGGTTTACAATGCTCTAGTCACTTTGAAGGGATGGCTGATTTATGGTGAATGGAGAAGTAACATCATTATTTCATCACTTTCATCTATCACCATGGCAAATGGTGCATGAGCAGCTATTGTGCTTCTGGTAGCAAGTTTTCAGCTTTGCAAGGCTGCCCAAAGGCAATAGGACAAGGGAAAGAGATGGTGGCTCCTAGCTCACATCGTCTCTCTTTGTTGTAATTACAATGATACCTCTTTTACAGTAGCTCTCTGAACAGTGACTCTCTTCTGTGACAGCACTTCAGCTAAAAAAGAAATGCATCTCTTTTAACGGGACCTTAAGTGGCTTTGGATGTATAACGCCTCCATAAAACTGCCTGGCAACTTGATTTATTGGAGCAGGATCAGTGACAAAAGTGACTTCTCTGACAGTAATGGATGAAACACTTCCAGCCTAGCTGCTCTGTCTCTGCTCAGTGCCGATGCCAGCAGCAGGCTGGTTTTGTCATCTCATTCATAATCTTTGTGCTTTGTTCTCAGTTGAATCTGTAGCACAGGACAGATTTTGGGCATGGCAGATGCCTTTCTCCTAGTCTTCTGTGGAAGCTGCTGCAGAAGATGGGTCAGTGCAAACGACGCTTGGTTTCTGACATGGTGTCTAATTCTACATCTTGAGTCCAGGCCCAGGTGAGAGTTGAATGCACGCAGCTCTCCTGGCACTTGTTCCTGCCCACCTCCCAGTTTCCATTGCAAGAAACATGGGTGCATAAGGTGGAACGAGCTACTCTTTTTTATGAATCCAGCTCTGGGTCTGGCTGACTGATGGCCCTAACTCCTGGGGCAGATTCAGACATATCCTTTATGCAATCCAGATGAGAAGACTGGGTTCGGGAACCTAAATTTTAGGTGGAGATTTTTCAAAGGTAAAAATGGAAGTGCAACATCACGAAAGACACAGCTGGGATTCAGGTGCTTCAGGATCTCTGAGCACTTAGATCCTCTGGCATATGGATCGACACAGAGCCATGCGCTGAGCACAGGATTTGGGTCAGTGCCTATTTTATATCCCCTGTTGTGGCCCTTCTACTTCTCCAGGTTCCTATGAGCCAACGCAGCTGGAAACCTCAGGCTGTGTTCCCCCCACTGACCTCTCTTGTTCTGCAGGCCAAGAACCAAGGGAGATGCCCTTGGTGGGCAGCTGCACCACCCTGCATGTGCCTGGACGTGGAAGCTCGGTGGGTTTGCTCCTGGTCTGTGCTTGAGCACTGGGGTCTGTATGAAGTGTGCGATGGGTGGAGAGCTGTCTGCAACGTGTATTTCTGCCCTCCCAAGGGAAAATGGGGAAGCATTACCATGGCAACTGTTCTCCTTTGAGTATTTTTCCAGAGCTTTCCAAGCCAGCTCGGGCTTTTTTTTTTTTTTTAAATATCCCTAATGTTTAATTTAAGGTCCTTCCTAACCGGAGTCTGAAGAAGCAATTGAAGCATCTTCTTCTATGAGACAAAGAGTTCAACCACCTTCCCACGCAGCTGATGAAGAACAAGAGTAACAGAATTAAACGCTGCTGCTAGTAAGAGAGGAGAGGATTTGAAATGTGATGTGCATCATATTCAGACAAATGAGACAAATGAAACTCTCATCCAAAACAAAGTACAGAAATAAAAAGTAGCGCACAGCTTGACTATTTTGGATATGCTTTTTTTCTGCTGGAAGATCTTTCTAGCTGTTTAATCACTGAGTTTCTCAGTGTTCTTTATGAGTCAGCTCTGCAAGGGAGCATCTTTCCAAATCATAGTGTGCTGTTTCACTGAAATGTCTCCCATGAACTGTAGTATTATTTAGCCAGGGTGCTTGGAAGGGAATGGTAGTTGGGACTAGTTACTGAAATGGGATGATACATGGGAAAACACCAGAATGACCCTGTTCCTGCTGTGTTGCCATTTGCATTGCACAAGACTTTAGTGTATGCCTTTGTGGAGAGCGGTGCTCTTCCTCTGAAGATACCCTCAGTGCTGCTCCCCAGGAGGGCTGATCCTCAGATTGCTCCAAGCACTGCTCCCTGCCCCAGGGAGGGGAAAACAGAAACCCTGATTTTATAAGATACTGCATCTTGGGAATGTGGCCTGAAACACCCTCCAGTGGGGAACCCGCCCAGCTTGTTTCGAAATCATGAAGGCCATCCTGCAGATTCAGTGTTTAATGCGAATGGGGAAACAGGGCTTGGAACCCATATAACTGGAAAAAGCAGTTATGGTTTCAGGCACGTGGAGTGCCCCAGGGGCAGCTTTGTTCCTCTCAGATGTATCTGTTGGTCTGATGGTGTGTGCCCCTCTACCTCCAGACTTCACCTTCAGGGCAAGAGGTGACTTGTTCACCCCTCACTCCAAGTGTTACCACCAGAGGGTTTCCTTGAGGCCTTGACCCCCTGGCCTGGGAGATGCAGCAAGGTGGAGGGAAGGGGACTCTCCTGACAGATCTGGCGTGAAGGTAAATACAATTGTTTTCCAAAATCCCACAGTCAACAAGCTCATTTATCATAAATAGCCACTGCTCAGCCTGCTGTTGTGACAAACTCTTCTGGAACAAATCCAGCCCCAGAATTATGACATACTAAAAATGATGTCTATTCCCATGACTATAGACAGAGAACTGCTACTCAGCAACAAATGTAACACCAAGTGCCATAAAAATAGCCTCTCTGGGATTATTCAGTGTTTGGCAGTTGTCATTTCATGAGGGCAAAAATGGATCCATTTTGTCTCAAAATATGCATAATATGTATTCAGTCTTATAAATAGCATTTATAAAATTACATGCATAATTTTGTCGTAAATTGGTGCTGAGCAAACAGACAAAACAATCAACAATAACTTAGCCCACAAGTTTTGTTCTAAGGAGAAATCTCAGTTGCTTGTAGCATCTTAGATAACTGCATTAGGTAACACTTTTGTTGAAGAAATGCAGATGTCAGAGCAGACATTTCTTCTCCCTGTTCCTTCTTTCTTTTTTAAAACAGTTTTGAGGGGAAAATTGAGTTTGCAAGTGGAGACATGGATGCGATGAAAATCTAATGGCTGAAATGTAACCCTAGGCCAGAGCTAGGGGCAGTGTTTGGTCATGACTTGAACTGGCTCTCACAGGAGCTGGTGGGGATGGTGCTCTTTGGCTTCCTCTCTTGTGACTGTGCTTCCTGACCCAGGTCATCCATCTCATCTGCCTGTGCAGCACTGATGTGGAGACAAATCTGTACCAGTGGGTGAAAAGATGAGGAGAGAAGCAAGCCTGAATCCTTGAGAGTTCCTGGGCACCTCTTATTTTGCTTTGCTGAAAGGATTTCCCACTGTCCTGCCTAATACCTCTTTTGTCTCTAAAAGTCCCTGGTCACGTTACATATCAGCCAAAGTGCTGGGGAAGGGTTAGAGTTGGGGATGTGGGAGGAGGCATCCAGGGAAAAAAATACTGCCACACTGGGGCTGTAGTGCAGCAGATAAAAATGCAAGACCTCATAAGACAGAGACATGGTTTTATTTGAAAGGAAAATTGGCTTCATTTATTCACACTCTTATCAGCATGCAAAAGCAGCAGGACGCCATTATCCATGTGGCAGATTATTACGAGTCAGATGGCCATAGCTGCCACCAGTGGGACAACCTCTGCTGTGGGGGTGGCTTCAGCTTTGCTGGGGAGAAGCCAAAGCCTTTCTGAGCCTGAAAGAAGATGGAGACACATATATATGTATAGCTATGCATGTGGTCTCCCTCCTCTGTCAATGTACCCTCCAGAGGAGAGACCACTGTGGAGCCATAGGGTAGAGAATGGGATGCAGATGCTGGGAGCTGATGGGATAGTTTAACAGCAAGATTCAGTGACAGAGAGGAAAGTTAAGGCAGCAGCTTTACTAAACTCAGACATCACTGAAACTGCAATCAGTGCTTTTCTTTAAAATCAGCACTAAAAAGCACTTCTAATGAAATGTGACATTTTTCTTTGAAAAATAAATCTTAGAACGGTACATTAAAAAAATATTTTTTTCATACGAATCCATAAAATCCAATACATATTTTCTGGGGAAAATGGCAACCCTCTTACCGTTTTACTGAAATTATCAAATGGTTTCCAGGACAACATTCCAACACCACCAGAGTTTGCATTTCTGCTTCTCAAAGGGTCACAGAAGTCTTGGTCATAGAAATCATGAGGTAGACAAAAATGTCAGAACAGTGCTGTGATGTTTTTCCACCTCTTGCTAAATCAAGAAATATTGCCTGCTAATGTGATAAAAAGGCATGAGGCTAGCAGGGGATTGATATCCTCCTGGAGACATGGTGTACTTGCTCTCCTCCAAGTTCTCTCATGTTATTTCCATGGCAACTCCATATAATGATGACTCCCACTGATTTTCTTCTTTTATCTGTTATTTTGGTCCCAGATAGTGACGGAGCTGAGAAATGTATTTCTTTCACACCATTTGATGCCCATCACCAGCTAAAAGTAAATAATGTTCTCATTCTTCAGACCTTTAGGAAGTGCAGTTAGTTCACAGCACTTTTGGGAATTCACCTGCAGAGTTGGAAAGGGCTGAGATATAGGAAAAGCAGTGCTACAGATGGAAAGGAAGGATGCTCGAAGGAAACTGTCAGCCCAGGTGACAGGAGTACCTCCCAGCCCTGCCTTTCCCCGCCTTGGTAGGGGCAAAGTAGGAGCCCACGGTGCAATGGGGAATGGATGGTTTGGGTGCAGAGAGCATCTCAGCTGACAGAGACAGGAGGTCACCCTGCAGGTGCTGCTGGAGGTTCTCCCCCTCCCTGCTCACTGCTCATGTTCATGGATCTGATCTGGCTCACGAGACAAGAACAGGAGCTTCTCCCAGTCAGACACACCCTCGACCCAGTGCCTCCGGCTCGTGACTTCCTCTCTCTTATGAAATCTCTGCTGCGAGCTACTGCTGGGAGACTTTACACAGCAGAAATGTCAAGCGTGCAGCTTGTTCTGGGAAATTTGTGCTTGTTTCATCAAGCTAGTACAGCAGGACACAGGCTGCTCAGTTCCCCACTGGGTCCCTCTTCCCGACACCTTACAAAGAAATCAGGACAGTTTCAGGTCTGAGATATTTTGCTGCTTGACTTCTCCTTGTCAGCTCCCAGAGACAGAAGCTAATCCCAAGTGAAAACAGAAAAGGAGACAGAAAATCTGTGCTATGGGGAGCTCACAGGTAAGACCACTTGCTGGTTGGTGCCTCCAATGTGGGGAGAAGGAGGAGTGCTTTGTACCAGGAGCCCTGCTTGGAAGCAGTCCAGGGTTGAATGTAGTCTGCAAGTAGCATGCAGCATCTGACCTGGGCATGAGGTGACAGGCATCCGGGCATGGAGATGATCTGCACTTGGCCTTGTGTCCTGAGGGGACCGAACAGCCTTTCCCTGTCACACCAGCATGGGAAGACAAACACTTGAAATGTACCTTGTAGGAGTCTTAGCAATTTCACAGACACACCAAACATACAAGAGGAGCACTGCTAAATGCCAGACCTGAGGTCACCAACACAGACTTGAGCCCAGTGCCTTGTCTACTTGTGTGACTGCCATCCCATCAGTCACAACCAATTCCACAACCCCCAGGGCAGTACAGTAGGTGAAGCCACAGGGTTAGACAGCAGCACACCTCTCAAGGTCAGGCTGGAGGGGTTCTGAGCACCCTGATGGAGCTGCAGGTGTCCCTGTTCATTGCAGGGGAGTCAGACCAAATGATTTTTAAAGGTCCTTTTCAACTCAACTGATTCTATGATTCTATGACACATTTTAAAACTCCCTGTATAAATCATGATCAGTTTTTGTGTTTTTTGTTTCCTAAGAGGTTGCTAAGACACATATACCCATCTAAGTGATTATTTCCAGCCTTACACATACAGATAACTCTAATATGAAAATTAAAACCAAGGAAATTTTCATCAGTGACTTTAACAGCAAGTATTTAACTTTTTGTCCCAGATTCTCATTTCAAATACATCATCGTGCTTTTACTAATTTCAATGTGAGCATTGTATGCACAGTTGGAGGTAGAGCATGCCCTAAAAGCTGATTACATTTGTAGAGTGCTCTGTGAAAGAGAAATCAGGAGAGGCACTATCAAGAGTTGCACATCTCTGGGATCTTGTAGAGGAGCATAAAGATTCTTTCAACATTTCCACATTCATTCAGTATAGAGAAAGTGACTTCCACTTTTAGAAACTACTGTTAGACAATGAAGACAAATGCTATTCAGAAGAGAGGCAATATGCATAATGAAACCTGCAAAGCAGCCCTTCCCCTCCTCCCACCTCTCCCGTCTCCGGGGCTTGGAAAAAATCATTTGGAGCTGTAACCAGGGCAGTCACACTGGTAAATCTGGCACTGGGACTACTGCCATATGAAAAACTTGATGGCCAGAATACTTAAAGAACCAGACTGTGTGAACTCCCATGAACACCTTGGTTACAAAATGCTTTGTGCCCCATCCTCACCCAGCAGAGCTGACACAGCTTGGCTGTGGTGAAACCGTGTAGGGCTGAGCAATTGGAATGTCCCCCATTTCTGGCGGTGGTTCTCTGCTGGTGGATTCCATCTCTTCTGGGTGACATCTTGTCTTTCAGATCTACCTATTGGGTGCAGCACCGTGTGGCCCAGATTGAAAGCACACTGTTTGACAGCCACACAGATGCTTGTATGCATCAATGTGTCTCCTGCACACGTGTTACAAACAGGTCCTGGGGCCAAGGCAGGTCTGGATTTGGAGCTGGTCTTTCCCTGCACTGTGCTGCACGGCAGAGGATGCACATGAGGTGGTGAATCCATCATATTGAAGAAGCTGTTCGGATTGTGTTTAGAACTGCACTTCAGCCCAGATTCACGATCTCTCTCTGAACAGTGATGACAGTAAAACTACCTTCACTGCAGGCTGAGACTCTACTGTGAAAAAATGTGATCATGTGTGGGTAAGAGTACCTTGCTAGGCCCACCAGATTCACAACCCAGTGAGCCACAGGATCATTAAGGTTGGAAAAGACCACAAAGATCCTCAAGTCCAACCATCAACCCACAACCACCACGCCCACTGTGTCCCTCAGCACCACATCTAGCTTACCATGCTGCCAGAACAGATAGATCTGTCATTCAGAAACAAAACAGTGCACCCAAAAAAAAAACCCCAAATCTGTGCCCAAAATAAAACAAGTTCAGAGAATCTTTTTGTATCACTGAATGAAACAAGCTTGATGTTGCAGTGGAAAAGCTTCCTTTTTAGGCTGGAAGGTCTGAGGCTTGGTGTGTTGTTTTTAAGTTTTCATTTTAATTTACTGGAAGATGCTGAGTCCAATACGTTAAATAATCCTGAAGCAAAACCGAAAGTTTTACCGAAGTTCAAAGAAATCGTTACTATTTTGAATCACGTTTAGGATGAAAGCTGTAACGAGTTGCACTGCCAATCTCAGGAGAACTTCCCCGTCCCTTATGTTGTTTAATTGATCACAATCAGAGCTCCGGAGCGTTGCCCTTCCTCCGCTCTCCGGGAGGCGGAGGCGCCCCCTACGCCCGGGGCGGCGCCCCCGTACCCGGCTCCCCCAGCCCGCGCCTCCGCGGGGCAACGGCGCCACCTTGCGGCCACACGTTGGCACTGCATCGCCGCCGCACCCTCGGAGGTGGAGACCTAACAGCGGCTTCCACGCTCTGCCTTTCTTCTTTTTGATTTTTGCCTTTTTTACCCATTTGTCCATTGGACTAGATGATCCCAGAGGTCTTTTCTAACCTTAAGGATTAGAATCCTAGAGATTCCATGATTTCATCCGCAATTTTCAGCACTTCTTTGCGCTCCTGTTCCAGCATTTGAGCCTCATCGTGGATCGTTTTGTAGGAAAAAGCAGACATCACAGTCTCACAGGCAAGGCATTCTGTTTCGACTCTTGCATCATTTATTAGACATCCACGTGCCTGTTTTGTAAGTCATTACCTTTGCTTTTCCCTCAAACGTGTCTGCTAGTGGTTTGATCTGAGAAGCTCCTCACCAGGTGGAGCCGTGGCTGAATCTGAAGAGGCACTTGGCCCCTCCAGACAAGGTCAGTTGGGATGGCAGTTCCTGCCACCACCTGCCACTTCAGAAATCCTTTAACAGAAGAGATCTCCTTGTAGGTATTGCAGTACTCCTCTTGTCACCATAGTGAAGGCAAAGCAAACACCAGATTCCCCATAAAGGTGGAGCATGTTACCTGGCATGTTGACTTTCGGGGAGGGAGGGGATCCCATGTAGGTCTGTGCTGTGTGCAGAAGGGTGAGTGTGCTGCAGGCAGGGAGAGGGAACAGGAGCAATCTCAGGCCTACGTGGGGCATCAGGGTGGTGGCTGGAGCAGGGTAGAGACCTCCTCTCTCCAAGAGACAGTTCCCATGGATGGTGGCCCAGGTAGGGCACAGACCCATCAAACACAGCTGGCTACCAGCATCTCACCAACCCCAGCCTGAATAGAGTGATGCTGACAAGTGCTGGGCTTGCTGAGGACAAGGAACGTGTCTTCTCTAACTTCTGCCATCAGAAAGCTGTCACATGCCAGCAGGGTCCATTGGGCTTCTCAGTGTTCCCACCAGGAGGGACAGATGCAGATCTCAGCCCACAATTGGCCTTGGTTGCTGCTTCTGGTTCCTGTACACCTACCCTAGAGATGAAACCTCAGGACTGAAGAGCTCCGCCTAATTATGGCCATATGAATTCCTCCAGGGCAAACGGATTAACTGGTGCTGGGGAAAATGAATCTGAAGAAGACATTGCCCAGTGATATATGTTTATGGCAATTTAGGCCAAGAACATACCAGGCTGCATGAGTAAGGGTGAAGTCAGCAAGGTGAGGGAGGTGGTTCCCCTCCTTTATTTAGCTCTTGGGTGACCGTATCTGCAGTACTGTGTCTGATTTTGTCTTCTCGCTACAGCAGAGGTTGAGCAAGGTGCATAAGTATAGCAGGGGAACCTCTGAGACAATTGGGGGCTGATGGAACACATCGCCAGGACAAGAGACCTGGGGAGCTGCTCAGCCTCAGAGAAGAAAGACAAAGGGAGATCTGGTTGCTGTTGGCTACTAAGTAAACGGAGTCTGTAGCGAAGGTGGGATCAGACTTTTCTTAGAGCTGAAGAGTGAAAGGACAAGGGGTGACAGGCACAAGCTGCAGTAAGGAAAATTCTGATTAGACGCAAAGAAAACATCCAAATGAGAGTGATCAGATCTCCATCTCTGGAGATATTCAAAGCTTACCTGGTCAAGGCCCTGACAATCTGTTATGGTTCTCAAGTGAGCCCTGTTCAGGGCTGGATCACACCTGAGATCCCACCTGACCAAAACCTCTGTTTAACTGCAATTCTGCTAAAATGCAGAGAAGAGCTGGAAACAAGAAGGGGATGTGGAAACATCTGCTCTTTGCACAACCTGAGTCACTCTACATGCTGCTGTGTCTTGAATATCAAAACAGGGAGGGGACAGGAACAGAGGTGATGTGTGAGGGAGGCAAGGGAGGGCTCCATGTCATCCACTGCTGGGAGATGGAGCCTTCTGGTACAGGTTATGTCAGGGTGGTGAACCAGTGAGGTCCTTCCCCATTGTCACCTGCCCCACGCTGTGCCCCAGATTCTTAGGGCACCCCTGTGCCTGCATTTGCCCAGGCACATGGAGCGCTGGTGATGCTGCTGTTCCTCACCCTTCTCCTGTGACACTCTGACCTACAGATGCTAAAAAAAGCCCAGCACAGTGCCTCCTCCACATACCTATTTCTTTCAGGACTGGCCCATCCTGCCCCACCAGTTTGATAATGACACATTATGGGGCATTGTGTGTGACTAAATGCCCACCTGGCTTGGATAGCAGCAATAAGAAAAGAGGAAACTGCTGCTTCCCCAAAAAATCCTCCCCCGGAGGTCTTCTGGGTAGCACCATCCCTTCCCAGCCTGTGCCCAGTTCCACTGAGATCTTTTGGCAGTTAAGTCAGCCCTCACTCAAAGCCATCTCAGTACTGAACAAGCGCAGGTCAGTACTTGGGCCATCATACAGTGGTTTAAAAAATGACTCTGAAATGCACCGTTAAGACATAGAGTGGGGAAGGACAATTCCACAAAGCAGCATTCACAGTAACTATCAGTTAACCACAAAAATAATTGTCCTCTGCACTGAGTGCCCATAGTATCCCTTATCCCTCCTTGTTCTGCTGCCTCAGGGCCAAGGTGCATTTCTGCTTCCAAATAAAATATTCATTGTGCACAACACATCACAAAGATGTGTTTTCACATGCTGAACGAAATACCTACAAGCTTCTTTCCTACTCCCAATAATGCAAGTACCCGAAGGTGCTGCTGCCAACCCCCCCTCAATACCAGCTGTGAGGGGAGCCATATCCCCAAGGAACCACACCAGTCTCTCAAAATCAAGCTGTTTTTTATTAATTAAATATCCCATATACAAAGAACTAAATAAATATATGGCTGTGTCAGACACCAGCATACCACACACACCCACTTGGAGAGCTCTGTGTGTCTATATACGAAATACCACAGAAAGCTATTTGCTGAATGCAAAGCAGGATGCGGAGTGATTCAGCTCTGCAGGGTGCAGTCCTTGCAGCACATGGGCGGGCACATGCATGCACATGCTCGTGTGCACTCATCCCTGGGACAGAGCAAATCCTCCGTAACCTGGCTGCTTGGGAAATGTTGGTGATAATGCCACAGAAACACTCGGGAGGAGGCAGAGCTCGGGATGGGGATACTGCAGGCAGCTGCAGAGGAGGGGTTTTGACTGCAGGCTCCCGCAGTTTGGGGTTGCCAGGAGGGTCTGTGGGGTATGGCAGCCCTTGGGGGTGGGGATGTTTCAATGCTGCGTGCTCACAGGTGGGCAGCAACTGGGACATGGAGCTGGTGCTGCTGCTCCTTTCTCTTCTCCTGCCAGATGTATGTCCCAGGCAGACACATGGGCTGATCTGGGGCACAGCAAGCCACAGGCCCAGCTGTTGATCTTCCTTCTGTTCCAGCCCTGCAGCATTCCTGCTGGAAATAGGCCAGGGCATGTTCTCCCCAGGACGAGCTCCATGCCACGTAGAAACGAAGTGAGCAGGGGCAGGATTGCCAGAGCCGTGTCTGAGAGCTGTCTTCCAGGAATGAAAGGGGCGCCGGTAGGAAAAGTGAGGGAAAACAGGGCCTCTTGTTGTCAGCATTGCCAGTGTGGGTCTGAGTGTGTCTCTTCTGCAGGATCAGCACATGTGTCACTGCATGGCCCTTAGTCTCTTTGCTCCTGAGCAGAGCTGCTACATGGCGCCTTTCCCACCAGTGTAGTCATGGTATGGACTCGGGTGCGCCTTGGCCCGAGGAATGGAGAAATCATTCTTTGCATCAAGGGCCTGAAAAGGAAATGAGGCAGTTTTTACTTTTGAAAGATAGTAAAAGTAATAGAATTGAGATTAAAAAAAAAAAAAATGCAGGGAAGGGGGAGATACAGAATGGGAGGTTTCCCAAGTGTGTCTGTTGACGCTCCTGGTAGATCAAACCAAGATGTGTCACCAGAGGACATGGGAGGACATGGCATGAACTGCTGGATCTGGCCAGGCTGTATGCTGAAGGAGGACTGGTGAGTGCACACAGAGTGACGCAGACTGCCACTCTGGATCTGCATGACAACTTGCAGTATGACAGCTGATGGGAGTACAATCAGGCCATGGGCCAGGGAGAGAAGTACAGACTACTGAGGAAGGGGCACAGTCTGCTGCAGGAGCCCTACTCAAAGAGAGAACTTCTTACACAATGTCAAATCAATAAGTATTGAAAACTACCACCTGAGATTTTGCCTTGGGCTCCTTTCACCTTCCATGTTCAGAGGCAAGCAGCAGCTCTCTTCTCTCAGCCACAGACACCTCCACGAGTACAGCGTCGCGGCATCACCTGACCCTATGGGAAGCATCCACCTGCCTCCATAGAGCCTGCTCTGGGCCCATCTGGTTTTGCCTCTTCTCCTTCCCTTCTAGTCAGCCCCTGAACAGTAGCCTGTATCAGAGGAGTGTGAGCTTACCTTCATCTGGAGTTGAGCAGAGTACGGGGAGTAGCTGGTGCCTTCCCTGTCTCCTAAGTCACAAGACAAAATGGGGAAAATCTCGTGAGCTAGCATTACACAATAGCTTGGAGAGAGCATGTCAAGGGAGACTTAAACAGCCTGTGCCTACATTAGCAGCTGCTTTTAGACTGACCAAGATCTATGTAATATGCAGTCAGGAATGCATCAAAATCCACTGATGAGTTCCTTGTTGAATATTTCCACATGAAAGCAGAACTGACTGGTATTGTAAATAATAGGACAGAGGTGGCCTTGGAGTTTAGACCACCTTGTGTTGGCTCATATCCAGCCAAGTCCCTCCCACTGACATACATGAAACTGCCTCTGCAGTATTCCCTGGGATATCACATCTTTTCTCCACTACCCTCTAAGAGACCTGGATGTCTGACTGCAGGGGGCAAATGTGATCTCAACAGCAGATTCCCTGGGAGGTCACTCACGCTTTCTACACATAACTTTGGGATGCCTCAACTGAAAAAAACTTTTTGCTTTTTTCCCAGTATGGATGAGATCTGTACAGTAAAGAAGACCTCCTTGCTTCCTTTTTGAATTATGGATTTTTTTTTTTTTTACTGGATAATGGGAACAAGGTCAGAACTGGAAGAAAAAATCTCCTAGGTATAACCTGGTGAGGTCTCAAGTGCTGAAGCATTGCTAAGAGACACCAAAAAACTCTTCTGAATAATTTTTACCTGAGCTTTCCAGGAGTAACAGAGTCAGAGGGAATTATATCTCAGCCCTGATACCTAGGAAGTCTCCTATTCAGTTACTCCTCCTATTCGTCTGTGGCTTCTGCTCTGGTCTGTACTCTTTTCCTTTGTCTGTCTGGAAATGCATTTTCACTTGCATTTCTTTATCAGTCTGAAACTTTCCTATTTCTAAATTATCAACTTCAAGCTCTTTTCTTTTAGCTCTTCTACCTCTTTTAACTTGTGAGTGGTGCATGTGTGCTTAGGGCTGTGGGGCAGCGCCGTCGATCAATTCATCATACCTTGCACAATTTCATCTTGTGTATAGGCATGGTTGTCCACTCCAGTTGCCTGCTTTATGAATGTGGGTTGACAGAAGTCGTTTTCTGGAGGATAGTCCTCCAGCTTCAGAGGGGCAGTGAGGAAACAAATTTCAGGGATGATATACATTATCAAGAAGACCCATCCATTGGACACCAGAGCAATGGCCACAACAGGATCATCCCAATTATTTCTGCCTAAAGACTGGATGCCTTTTGTGAGCATAGTGATCCATACAACCCAAATGGCAATGGAGAACAGGACAGTGACAAAGATGTGTGCTCCGTGTCTCTTCCAGCTCTTATACGGCCCACAGAATGTGAACATGGAAACCAGGAAGGTCAAAGCGATCAAGAAGAGCACATAGATGAGAAGCATGACAAAGTCCTTGTTGGCATCATTTGAATCCATTTCCAGAAATGTGTTTCTGTTTTTTACCAGCATGGTGACTAGGTATTCAATGTTGATCACAACTTGCACCAGAGCAAAGGAAATAATTAATAGCAGCAACACTGGCCAGGAGAATGGCTTTTTTCCTCTCACTAGTCTGATGAGATTGGAGGCATGGGTGAGGAGGCAGGAGAAGCAGAGTGCAAAGAGGACTCCAAACAGGAAGAAGCGAGTGGGGCGAATCCTCTCATTGGTTCCAATGATAAAGGCAAAAGTGATGCCAAAAATGCCAAGTGTGCCTAAGAGGAAGAAGAAATAGATGGAGATCATGTGCCTCCTGCTGTTGTCTTGGACTTTGCAGATGAGGAAGAAGAGGGAGCAGATGAGGAAAATGGTGACAAGGACTCCAGCTGCAGCCAGTGACTCCACGACAATCCCCCAGGCCTGATCCATGTCACAGAGTGGGAAATAGTCAGCATTGATGCTGCCGCAGCCTCGAGGAGGCTCTGTTGTCATCCTGATGTCTTCTTGAATAACTTCACAAGGAAATGTTTCCTTAAAGCTGCGGAAAAATAAAAGTCTTAGGCTGTTGGGTCAACCACATCCACTGCTGCAGCAGTGGGGAAGGAGAGGTAGGATAGACATCCCTTCCCACCTCACTGGGCAAGGACACCACAGTGCTAAAGACACGGGGCTGTGGTGGCTTAGCCATCCCCTTGCTTGGCATTGGCACTCTATCAGAACCATGACCTCAGCAGGTCATGATTCACCTTGGAAGTCCCCTGCACCTTGCCCAGGGTTGTTCAAAGTCACAGTAGCAGCAGTGGACAGCAGTGGAAAGTGAGGCCCTTTCATGGGGCACGGAGACTGAGCTGCCTTGTCACTTTTGTCCCAGGTGATACAAGAACAAGTTAGTCATGATCACCTCCTTGTCAAGTTTAAACAACATCAGTACCTGGTACCAATGAACTCCAGAGATGAGCAATACAGAAATCTCTTTATTCATTTTGTTTTCCCTCTGTTACTTTCTCTGAAACACACATGGCTTTGATTTACTTCTGTGAGTGAAAGGTCCTGCAGATAGCTCATCTGGATGCCTCCAGAACAGTTCATCTCACTCCAAATTAAACAGCGAATACAGGAAGCCAACTATTAGCCACAAACTCACAGTCCTTCTTGAGGGCAGCACAACAATAGCAACTATCCCAGACATCTCAGTCCCAGACATCTCAGTCCCTTTCCCAGACTATTGCCTTGTGTTGCTAGAGAACCATCATGTCAGAGCCAATGCTGGCATCTCATGAGGAGTACCCAACAAATTACTGCTTGAGGAGCCCATAAGCCAAGGATGCACAAGATCTTTCAACACACAGTCCTGCTGTCTCATCACAAAGAATTAAGTGCTGACTGAGTAAGCCTGAGTTAAGCCCATCTTGACAGGGGATCACAGGTCTGTTTGGGTGAGCCCTGCCCATCTCCTCAGGGAATTAAGTTGCTGAATGCTTTCTAAGCCTAAAGCGTGCCCAAACACCATTGCATGAGTATGCTGGACTCTGCATGGCCCATTATGCAGGCACTGAATGAACTTAGATCCAAGGGCAGGTAGCGCTTTCTAGGTGCAAAATTGTGCAGCTCAGTCTCTAAAATCTCTCAAAATGGGAGTTTAGATATCAGCATTAAACAGGAGGGAATCTTTCCTTAATGGTGGCCTGCACTAGAAAAGCAAGGGCTTTATTTATTCATATAAAGAAAAAGAGATTTGATCTTGCAAAATTTAGTGTTTAGTTCTCTCTGTGCCATTTGCTTGGATTTCCCCCATCCAGAACAACATACTGCAATTATGAGGTTAGTTCAAAGACAGATTGCAGGGAGTAGAGGTTGAGTCTTCAGTAAATGGCATCTGACCCAACTAAGGGATGAACAAAGGGGGAAAACATCACTGAATCACTCTCAGCCCCACATAAGCCTCAGCATCACCCAATTAGAAACAGTGCAATATATTTCCAGCTTTTAACATCACCATGTTAAAGAAGATGTGCAGCTCTTCAAAAAAGTGCCTGCAGTAAAATGCAAGTTATGCAGGCATGCTGGAATCTCATGGAGAGAATAGTGTTAGTGAACAATGCATGCGGGAGTTTTTGAAGATCATTGTTCACAAACAACTTTTGAACACTTGCACAAATAGCTGAGAGTTTTCTGGATATTCTGAATTCTGAATATTGAGCTATTGGGCAACCCTCTCTGATTTGTACTCCCTTTTCTTTTTTTTCCAGGATGGACGCCCTCTGGGGCATGAAGAGGCTCTGGTCCGTCCTGCTCTTCCCAGAAGCCAAGCTCACCTACATGAGCACCTGGGATTTCCCAGGGTTTCTGCAGTCTGTGCAGGGAAGCATGTGCTATAGTAACTTCACACTGCTGCATCTACATCATCACAGATCACCCTAAACTGCGGTCCTCACTGTAGTGCCGACTCCTCTCCCTCCAAACTGTGCCTCCTCTCTTATTCATACTTTCACATAAAACATGCCCATCCAACTGCAAATTTCAAATCACACCCCAGGAATGTCTGCCCTAGCTCCAGCTGCCTGTCCCAAGTTGGAGGCAGGGCTGGGAGACAGTCTCTGTTCACTGTGACACCCCATGCCCCCTCCTCTCCCACCCTCAGAGATGAGATCCTGCTGTCATCCCACCCCAGCTCAGAGCATGGGTCTGCCCTGGATCCTGCAGGACGTTGTCTGGAATTACCTTGGCTGATCCTGCCCCGAGAAGGCAGCAGGGAGGCTCCAGCTGGAAGAGGCTATCTCCTAGCACACCAGTAACACAGCTACCTCCACTCCTGTGAACCCAGCGGAGCAGCAGCCCTGCACTCACGCTTCTTGGGAGCTTTAAAGGCTGGAGGGCTGTGGAGGTGTGGCCAAGCACGCCTATTCCAGTTCCACTACCTCTCCGACGCTGCTATGAAAATATGGTCCCTGTGCCAGGAAATGAAGTCAGGGCTCCTGACGTCAGCAGGGCAGTCACCTCTGTGACAGGGTGGGGATGGAGCCTCTGCCTGTCCCAGCCCAGGTCTGGCTGAGTGCTGCTCAGCCAAGCGTCTGATAAGGCTCCTTTGACTGCCAGTGCCTGCAGGCCACGGCTGGGCAGAAGCAGCGTGTCCCCTACATACTCCAAGCCCTTTGCCTACGTGTGTGATTTCTGGCCAGATAATTGCTTGTAAGGTGGAAATGGAGGGGCTCTTGGAATGAAGGCAGCCCCACAACACCTAAAACTGAAGGCAGCTGCAAGCCTGGCTCCAGAGACAGCTTCCTCTGAGATCCTGCTCTAAAACGATCCATGCATATCCTATCATCTCACTGCTTCCACAGCCAGCAAGATCCACATACTGCTCTCCTGGGGAAGCTTGCCTTTCCTGATAGCACAGCCCTTCCAGGCACTAAGCCAGCATCCAGAGTGCTCCACAAACAGCGAAGGAGAAAAGGTGATGACAAATTCTCCCTTGCCCTACATTGTGCCTCCAGTCTGACACACTTACTGGGACAGTCTCTTACAAAACTGGTATGTCTTCAATAGGATCATGACTTCGTTACTTACCAGGAATATTTTATTATTCAGATTAAGGAATTGACAGCTGGGCCTATCCACAGCAAGCCCTAAACTCAGAAATCCCTCCCACCCTATGAAGGATGTGATACTCCCCAGTACTGTGGGAGTGGCTGTAAATCGTAAATAATTGAATCATAGAATATCTCAAGTTGAAAGGGACCCACAAAGATCATTGAGTCCAACTGTTGTCTCCACACAGTACCACCCAAAAATCAGACCCTGTGTCTGAGAGTGCCAAGGTCTTGTATCAGTGGGTATCTCACCTCCTTATTCTTTTGGTTTTGATGTGCTAGTTTGTTTCAGGTTTCTGAATGTCACACACAGAAATGGTCACAAAATACATATAAATGTGCTTTTCCTCTTCTGTACACTCACTAGAAACACATGCAGGAATGCTTGGCTCATTTAGTGAATAGCAGTGCTTGGTGAATAACTATGGGCTGGGCTGATCTTCATGTCTTTCATACTTTCATTTAACCGTAAAATCATGAGGCTTTTTGAAGGAAGGCATACCAGCTTTTTGTACAAATAATAATAATCTTAGCTTTTAAGTAGGTCTAAGACTCTAAGAGCCAACCAAATAAGGAGGCAGCTGTGAAAAATGAGGGGAGGAAAGGAAGGGACGATGGAGACAAGTTTAGCACTGGTTCAGTGGGACCCAGCTGGACAAGGAAGAAATCCTAAGAAGCTCTCAAAGGTCACCAGTTACTCGCCAGCCCATTTGCATCTTGTCAGAGCACATTATGGACTGCTAGCTACTTTCCCTTGTGTTTACACAGACACACTGAACCCCATGGAAATCAGTGTGTCAAATTATATCAGGTTTGTGGGGAAAAACGAAGAAAAGATAAGATTAACACTGACATTTTCCAAAATGCCTGAGAAATCCATGTGAGTCAGTCATCAAACACACCCTATACTTTAAAGATACTAATACTTGGGGCTGTACTTGTAAAAGCCACCCCCAGTGACCCAAAAGTCCAAGTGCTGCTGGCTCCTGGTAGCATGAGAAGTGGTGCTCATGGCCCTCAAGTAGCACAAGGACAGTAAATAAGCAGCTCTGGTTTACATCCCCTGATTGTGAGCTGGGTCTCTAAGGTCTCATGGGAGGTGCCTGCTTGCTTCTAGCAGCTGCTCAGGGGTTTTCTGTACCTTCAGTATCATACCTTGAAGGTCTTTTCCACACAGTACTCGAACACCTCCAGGGATGGTGACTCCACCACCTCCCTGGCATTGAAGGGCACAGTGGGGATAGGCTGATGGTCAGACTAGATGATCTCAGCCGTCTTTTCCAACCCTAATGACTCTACGACTCTGTGATACAGTAGCAAATTAGCTTGCTTTAGCTATACTATGTTCCCAGACAGATAAGCCAGCTGCTGGTGAGTGAGAGGAAGCAGCAGCTGGGCTCTCCCTCTGTGTTGGCTCTTCTCCTTTCTCCTTTCTCACTGCTGGCATTGCCTGGTCCTGAGGTGCCAACATTTAGTGCTGCCCATAGCACCCTGCAGCCTGGGGTCAGTGTGTCTCCACCAGTTGCAGCATGGAGACGTCAGCAAAGGGCAGAGTACTATGGCCTTTCTCAACTCAGCCAGGTCCAGGGGACAGAGAATGTCTGGGAGGTTCAGAGAATGAGTTTGTAACTTTCATTAAACCAAGTAATAAAGCAATTAGACACCTAGGGAGAGACAGCACTTGACGTTCTGGGATGTGTTTATATTTAAATAATGTGTTTATTTTTTGTCAGTGATATTGGCTACACTGTGAATACCTTTGTAAACACTGCTTAGCTATCTGTGTAGTACATTGACAACAAAGCAGACTCACTCCTTGAAAAATCCCACCTCCAGCACATAATCTCCATCATACTGTGCTAACAGTGCAACAGCCTCCACCCTGCTCTGCCCCTTCCATTTCCTCTGTCTTTAAATCAGTTGAGATATAAACAGTACAACACCCTTGGAAATAGTCATGGTGTAGAGGAATAGCCCAGAGGTGACAGACCAAGCAGCCAGCTCAGAGCACACCCTCCTTAGACAGTGTAAGGAAGAGGGAAGCATCTGCTATTTCTGGGGGCCACCTCCTCACACACTGGGCTTTGTGCTGGGAGTCCCATCCATGAATTCCCTATGCTCTGGTTCTGAAAACAGGTATTCAAGGCTTTCCAAAAACTCAATCTAAACTCTGAATGATTTTCCCATGGAACTGATACTTGTGATACTAAGAAGGGAATGCTTTTGGAAAAAAAAAAAAAGAGAGAGAAAGAGAGAGAGAGAAAGAGAGAAAGAGAGAGAGAAAGAGAAAGAAAGAGAGAAAAAGAGAAAAAGAGAAAGAGAGAGAGAGAAAGAGAGAAACTCATAGCAGCATTCTTCAGAGCTGTTACTTGTTTGCAGCCATCAGTGTTTCCTGCCATTTTCAGTTCCAGTAAGAAAATAAATATTTCAAGTATGTAACAGCGATGTGCTGCTTTGGCAGGGAGTGGTGGTTGCTGCCTCCTTCTCAGAAGCTTCCTTCTATAAACGAGCAGGGTTTGGTCAACCTTTTTCTATTCCTGGCTTCTAATGCCCGGATTCGTAGTACAAAGGTGTCCATTTTCAGGGAAGATAAGAGATTTGTAGAAGAAAAGGGCAAGAAAACTTGTAAAGTATTCAGGCCAGTACTCACTGGGAGATAGTTAGGTCTCCTCTTGCACGGGTGGCTGTTGGTAACATGTTTTCCAAGACAGCTGTTCTGCCTCAATTGGAGGCTGTAGCTTGGGTAAGAGGCTCCATAGAGCATTGCTTCTGTGCACAAAGTGTTCCTGGGAATCAGGTTGCACACAAAATCTCTTTGCACAGCGATACAGAAAATTCTGCTTTGGAGCTCATGGTACCTGATCATAAAGCACAATGACACATAAATAAATAAATAAATAAATAAAGCTGAGATCCAACACCAAACTTTCCTCCCTCTTTAGTCTTCATGAAACAAACAAACAAACAAAACAAAACCTGCTGATAGGTTTTATTTTTCTATCAGTGTATTGGTACTGACCTGTACCCCCCTGCAACAGCCAGCAAAAAAACCTGCCATAAACTCATTGCCTTTCCTGGCTAAACTATCAGAAATACAACTATATTTACATGTTTAATCTTAATCAGTCACATCCTGTTGAGTGATGTGGCTGTGCACAAATCTGTTATTGGCTGCGGAAGCATTGCATCAGTCAGCAGTTTCTGTCTGTGTGCTACCCAGCCAAAGATAATCATTAATCAATGCTGTGATTTTTCTTGAAGGCAATTGATGGTGGCAAGGAAAAAAATATAAGGAAAAATGAAAGGTAGAATTGAGGACAATTGGTTCACAGCCTACCGCTCCCGCAGATTTTCTTGCAGTACAGAAGAGGACCCCATTGCAGGCAGCTTGTGATAGCTGGTTGTCACCAGTCCCATTATCACCTCTTGGAAAGCTACTGAAGAGCCACCTACCCATGTTGATGGGAAAATCAAGCAGGCTTCAGGAAGTAACTGATGTATGTGGTAATACACACAGCTTTGGTATCAGCCCTGAAGATGCAGTTTCTCTTCTGGGTACTTCAGTCTTCTTTATGTTGTATTGTAAGGACGGCGGGCAGCTTTTCTGACCTCCAGGACAGTAAAAGCCCCAGAGTGCCCCAGGTACCGCCTTGCTGGAGGTTGGGGACTACAGCTCACCTCTTTACTCTCATTCCAGAGCACATTCTTGAACAAGTCTCCCAGTGCAATGTTTGCCAGAAGAAATCAGTTTTATCGACATCAAGATTTTTCTTCTTGTTGTTTCCTGTCCTACCCGCTGATGACAGCTGATGCCTTATGATACCTCCAACCTTCTGGTATGACTGCTGACTGACATTAAGCTCCCCAAGGGACATAGCAATGTTCACTTAACGCATGCCTCTGCATTTGCCCATTAAGTAACGTTAAAATCAATGACATAATGATACACATTCAAATAGTTGTACTTGGAGAAAAAAGTTGGGGAAACAGTGCACTATTGTACCTGTTTAACCGAGGCAGAAGTTTAATTGGGTGTGCCTGTGACAGCATTCTGGCCCCAGCTGCTTGATCCTGTGAAATGCTGCTTCTCTTTGCAGCCTCTGGCTCATCTCACTGGGCACACTGCTGTGCACAGACACACATTCCTGCACGCAGGCATGCACAGGTAGCAGCAGCCACACCCAGCCCTGCACACCTGTGGCTCTCCTGCCTCTGCAATAGGTATTAAAAATAGATATCAACATATAATTTGTAAGGCAAAGGAGTTAGTGAAAGCAGGAGCCAGGCAGGCTAAGAGACAGAGGACAGCTGCAAGCAGTAACATCGCAGAAAGCATTGTCCCCTAAAAATCTCACTGTAGGATGTTCAGTGTATGCTCTGCTGGGGCAGAAGCCCTTCTTGATCTGCACTCTATAAATGCTGCTTAATGCAGTAGCTGCCCTTTGTAAAAATGGAGCGCTTAGACTAGATACTTAACCTCTCTGGCAAGTGTTCAAATACTCAAGAAGTGGAACTGAGGTCCTTATCTAATCCATTTCATTATTCTCTCTTTAATTCTATCATAATAAAGAGCAGAGATGTCACGGGAAGATCTGACTGGAGTGTGCTGAAGTCTGTGCATAGAATTCCCACCCTTAATATTTTAAGTTTTCCAATAAACACAAAGGAAAAATAACCCCTAGCATATGCAGCCTAATGCAAGGAGCAACTCATACAGAAAGGAACACGTACTCTCTTCCTCACTCCTATAACCAAAAATCCAACCTTCTTTAGAAAGTTCAAAAGGAAATTTCCACTGGTGATTCGGACCAGATGGCAGGACCTTCTGTTGCTGGGATGGTTTCTGCTTCACCTAAAGCCTTCATTCCAGATACAACTGGGGCTGTCTGCTATCAGGCTGGTGCATTCTTCTTCCCATGCTTGGTGGTCATGAAAGACATTGCAAATATGTCACATTTACACAGACAGATCCAAACAAGCAGTGATGAGTTAGAAAATAACATGATGCTGTTGAACGTCAGCTAGAAACCTCTGCTCTCCAGGAACATCCGTTTTGGTGCTGAGCCCAGGGCTGGAAAGGGGAAAGACTGTCCAAACCAGGCAGATACAGCAGGCTGCCAGTTCTCTGGTCTTAACTACTTTTTCTCCAAACTTCTTGTCAGCCCAGGAGCACACTGAAGCTAGGGGGAAGAACATCTGTATGCTGCCATTCTTAGTAGCCAAATAAATTGGATTTGGCAGGGAAGAGAGGTTTACAGCACTTCTGGAATACAGTATGGAGAAATATAGTATATGCCAGTGGATTTTGGTCCAATTTGGACCAATAACCTCAACTGAGAAACAGCTAAACTCACTCTTCGGAGCCCCTGCTCCCTTCCACTTTCCAGACTTAGCAGCCCTGGGCTGTTCTGCTTGGTAAACAAAGTGACAACCCCCCTAGTGACAGCCATACTCCGGGGAAGGGTTTAATGAAGGTGTATTTTCTGTTTAACCTTCTTAGAAACGCAAACACAGCTTCAGATATTGATATGAGTAATCCAGCAAAGCACCAGAGAGATGAGGGACTGCTCTTGGTGTATATGTGATAGGGTAAAAGGAGCTACAACCTTCCCACAGCAGGTTCTGCTCCTCTTCCACAGTTGTTGCATTGCCTGATAATCCCTTCCTTGCTCATCATTAACAAACCACCCTAACAGACATACATTTCTAGTAATGAAGAATCCACTGGCAAGGGAGCAGCTGTCCTGGAAAGGCTTTAAAGTGCTTTTCCAGGAAACCATGGTCAAATACAGGATTACACTCCAAAGTAACACTTAACTGCTGTTAAGCACCAGGAATCATCACCAAGTTTCTGGGAGTAAGCAGTACCCCCACCTCTGGGACCTGCTGGGTGGTTTATTAAACGGTACAGAAAAATCATCACCTTTGTGCTTACATTTTTGAAAGCAAAAGGAATCACTACATGTTTTGACTCTGACCTGTCTGGCACATGACAGATTGCATTATATGTGGGATGGGCTAAGGTTACAGGGTCGCAGTGCACATAGGGGCAGCCGTTACCATGAGGTCTTACGCTACATGGAGTTAGAGTCTCAGTGGTATTCTGTGAATAAACATCCGATGAATCACCACCAGCACTATGACCTGGCTCTCTAGCCTTTCATAGCCTACACAGCCCTCCCCCCTCTAAGGAGCCAGCCACAACCTCACAAGCCAGCTCATGGTCACTTTCCTTCAGCCACAACTGAAATCACTCAGTGGACCTGAAGCTGTGCTGAACTGGAGCTGTGCTACGTCAGACTTAGTTCTTACCTGACAACCCAAATAAGAAGTAAATCCAATTCATAATGATTCACCTGTCTGATTAGCAAGGTGTTTTTTCTCCCAGATGTAAAGGCAAAGGCAAATGACAATCCACGTGTGATTCTGCCAAGCAAAACACACATTCTGGATGTGTTACATGACAGTTTGGTTTCTTAAGCAAACAGCATCTGTTGTTATCCCATTTCCAATTAAAACATGTTTGCAGTTACATAACAGTTGATCCCCAGTCACCAGAGTAGATAATCCAGATGTACACATAGTTAAAACTTCTGCTGGCCAGTTGAAATCGGGCTTTCCCAACTAATCATTTGTATTTATCAAGTAGAGAGAAATGGATCTGTTGAGTGCTACTGGTTAGAATGTATCCTGTTTTCCAGTGCAGCAGAAAACTTTGATAGATTTGCCCTCTATGCAATCATCCTTCTCCTTATTCACCAAACAGATTAAGACAAGTTGCTGAAAATAAATGAAGGATCTCTTTCTAACAAGCAGCCCCAAACTATCAAGCAGGGAGAGACTTATCCAGTTGGCCCAGACAACAGAGGCTCCACTGCCTTGTTTTATTGATCTTACTGTTTTTTATCATCTAGACTCTACAGCACTGATGAATACAGATCCCAACACATTCTGACTGAATGAGACATGTCAGCAGTTGTGCAGTGAGCAACCTCCACCTGCACGGGGTTGGAAATAGATTCCTCTGGCAAGTAGCTTCAAAGCACAGAGGTGTCTCCTAGGCTGCCATCAGGAGAGCGAGAATAATGCTGGAATTGCTGAGACAGTTCACATCTCCCCACACCCTGGAAAACACAAGGCAGGCAGTGCTGGAGGAAAATGGCCCAGGCAGACATCTGCCTATTAGCAGGGAGGAATGCCTTCAGGACCACATCATGCTGTGATGTGAGCAGAATTGGCTCTGGTGTAGCTTAGGGATTTGATTACAGGTTGCTTGGAAGGGCAAAGCAAGCTGGGGAGGATGCAACAGGTGTCTAGAAAGGGACACAAATGAACTATGAATGTATGGGTCTATCATGGGAGCCAGACATGAAGGGACAGTTGAAGAGAGCGAGGAGATGGGAGGTCCCAAAAAGGCACAGAATAATGGAAGCTCAAATAAGCATCATGTTCTGGGGCATGCCTGGCATGACAAAATCCCGCTCAGGGAAAATCTCAGCACTGTTCAGCAGGGCTGTGCCAGCTCTAGGAGCAAAGCACTCAGTGCCGTGTAATTACATGAAGGCCTCAACAAATAAGCCAGTGTGAGGGTAAGCCCAAAGGCGGGGAGGAGCTGCAACCTGGGAGATGTGGGTGGAGGGGCTCCCTGCCCCAGGCCATGCAAGGACGTTCCCTCCCTTACATTATGGCAGAGGTGGCTCCAGGCTGCTCCTACGTGGCAGCACCACCCAGGATCTCTGTCACCAAATGCTTCCAAAGGTTTGTGGAGTCCCTTGGTCAGCTTTATCTGATCAGCAAGTGGGAGAGGACTGGGTGACGATGAAATCCTGCAGACAATGCAGAAAGGCAGAGCTTGCACCTTTCTGCTCACCTGAGCAATAAGATTTCATTGAGGTGCTAAGCAGACGGGTTAACCTGTTTGGAGCCTCCTACATCAGGCTGTCTTGGCTTCTACCTCAAACACTTCCAGCTGAAGCTGGATCTGGGGCAGTGCACATATTCACCAGCAATTTCCTTCAATCCAAGAATCATTTTAAGGCTCAGCATGGCTTCTAGTGCAATTATCTTACTACAGCAAAGCAGGCAGAAGATTACACGTTTGTCCAGTCAGTGTAAAAACCAATTAGATGAATGTCCAGATCCTGAAAGTCAAGCAAAACAAAGTCACCCTGCTGTGGTTGGCTTCACATTTCTTCTTCTCAAAGGTCTTTCCCCATCTATAGGTAAAAGCTCTATGCCACTTAGCATCCAGCTTGTAAAGAACTTCTCCTTCATCAGTCATTATTCCTCTGTCTTCACATATCAATAACCACTGCACAATCCTTTCAGCAGACTTCAAAGTATTTTTGGATGTTAACCCCAGAAGAAAGAAAAAAAAGCATCTCCCTAAGCACTACCTGCATGAATTGGTAGTACACAGCTCTGCAGAGTTCATCACAGAAGTGAAGGGTTGACACAGCCAACACAGCTAAATTCTTCCACCAGGAGGCTGCCCTGGCCCAGGCTGGTCAGGCTAAAAAACATGGCAAGGGAGGGTCCTGTTTAAGGACCTAATCTGTGTCCTGCTTGGCACAGGACAAACAAATACTGCTGCTTCAGGGTTTCTGTCTTCCTTGCCAAGAAAGAAGCAGCAAAGAGCTTCCCAAAGGAACTGTTTAAAAAAAAAAAAAAAAAAAAGGAAAAAGAAAAAAAAACACACACAAAGCAACAAAACAAACCAAAACCCTCAGAACCTTTGCTGTGTGTATGAGATAAAGAGGATTTCACTGAGACTATGCCTGCCAGCAAGGTGCCCTTCCTTTGTTCAACAGATTTATCAACAGCTGGAGGCTACAGAGCCCTGCACCAACCACATCTTCCTCAAAGTTAACAGCTTCTGCTGAATTCAAAAGAGCCACAACTGCCCGCAGTTAGATTTTCAAAGGAATGTGGCAGTCACATACTCACAAATAGTCCACAAAAAGTAGATATAGTAATTACAGCAATTGTCCTTGCATCAGTTTAACCAAGCAGCGATGGGGAAGGAGAGCCCCCATTAACCACAAAGAGTCATTCATAGGGCAGACCAGATGGTAGCATCTGACTTGCAAAAGCAACTCTGGTATTTTCAAAGTGAGGTAGCCTGGAAATCAGAGCTGGTCTTCAAAAAACATCTTTTGAACTACATAAAAGCAATTTAACCAGAGTAAAAGGAGTCATATCTGACTGAGAGCCTTGGAAAAACTAAAGGGTCAGCGTGCTAACAACACTTCACAGGGGCCCTTTAGAAACCTGACTGAGAAGAGCTATCCTGGCTGCAGCCAGAGCACAAAACTGGCAGAAGGGAGGATCTCTCTAAAACTGATTTTAGTATGAGTAGACTAGCAAATTATTTCTGACATTCATTCCATAGATAATGAAGTAAATGATTATAGATGATCTATTCTGGACAGTAGAGCCAATACTCTCTTTGCATTTTTAAAAGTTTACATTTTCACCTAAGCTTTCATCAGTAATTGGAAGAGTGACTCAGATTCCTAATTAATATTAAAGCAATGCTCACCAAAGGGTGCAGAGAGCATGAAACAAAGAAACGTCTACATGACTCAAGCATATGTAGTGGAAAATTGCCCACAGATCTACAAAATCTTTAAGAGGCATTTGAGATCTGCAATTGGAGAGAAGGAAAACTGGCTGTCTAGGTTCTGACAGTGGAGTTTATTAGGGTATCTGCTTCAAATCATTGATTGTGTTTGGGAATGACCTATCATTAATAACCATCTAGAGCCTCTGGCACACACAAAGATGAAGATTTAACACAGCTATATACATGCACATGAACAGCAGCAGCTACCAGTCACAAAATTATCCTTATTTTTTGTTGCTTTAAATAAAATTGAACAAAACTCTTCCAGCCTTGCTCCATGGAACTTGCACCCTACTTACACTGCTCCTGCAGGTAGGAAGACATTGTGACTGCAACTTCACTGTGCATAGACTTTTTCCTAGGTCAAAACCAAGAGATTTAATGTTTAACTCTGTTAACGGGATGAAGCAAAAGGACAAGAAAAGCACACAAAGGAATCATTTCCTTCTGGAAAACCAACAAAACCAAATCAATTTGATCTTATCATGAAATCCTCCCCTCTACCTCACACGAATGACTTGTAGAACAAGTTTTGCTGTTTGCCTTTCTTTACACAAAGATACATTTGTGTGTGAAAATCTTAACAAGAATAAAGGGAATTTAAAACAGTCTATGTGGGAAACATGCCAACTGAAGGCCCGTCAACAGGGTTCAATCTCTGCCTTTACTAGGATTTGAATGGAAGATAAAGCATTTGCCCCTTTTCACAAAGAAATCCCACAATGAGTCTCCCATCTCTGAGGAACACTTGGAAATACCAAGCTCAGTGCATAATGGAAGGCAGAAACTTCTGACCATCTTATCTCTAGAGTTTATTCAGAAAGGCAGAGAAGCGGCACATACATCTCCACAGTTATGACATTCCTGCAGGACTGGAGAAAATCTTTGCTGTATGCTCTCTTCCTTACATGCATGCTGAATTACTCAGTTCAGCTTCAGGCTTCCAGATAGTTTCCTGAGAAGCACTGAACAAACTCCAAGGGCACAACAGGAGAGTCCTCAGGAAGAGATACAGCACTGTTGGCATGGCTGCATCTACCCCTGTGCCAGAGAGGGAGAGACCATTATTTCCAGGTACCAAAGGAAAACCATCCTCAGTTCTTCCTTTCAAATAATCACTCAGGAGCTTTCAGGAAAGAGTCATCTATGGACTATGAAAGTTTCTTTCAACTCTGTTTTTTTCCCTCTTTGAGGTTCAGGGGTTAACCCAAAACTTGGGCTTCTGTGTCAGAAACTCTTATTCTGATTCTCAGAGCTGACACAGTGAGAGTTTTTCCACAAAATCAATTGCTAAGTATTTAGACAAGAGTCGATAAGAATCCAGAATGACTACATAACTACACCTGGCACCAGAACTGGATTTTTGCAGCATTTGTTTGCTCTGCAACATTTGCAAGAACTAATCGCTCACTTGAATATTCACAGAAGCTCCTCACATGCTACCTTCATATTTATACAAGAGTTCATATTTATCTAAGATTAAAGTACTTGGTACATGCCTCTGTCTTCCACAGGTCACACAGTCAATTTCATTCCTCAAGTACTGCCAATGGCTTTTAAGTATGATGGATATTTTTCCTTCTCCTGTGCTTGTCATAACTGTGAAGTTTACTTATTTCAGCCTTGCTTCATAAACAGTCCCTCCAGACACCCAATCACTTCTTACTCAGAGTTCCTACCTAAACTGAGCCTCTTCAAAGCACAGAAATGGTGATGCTAGAATGTAATCACATACCAGTCATTTTCTTTGTCATCTCTGGCTTTTGAGGTTTTGAAACATAGAATGGCGTGAGTTGGAAGGGACCTGCAAAGGCCATCTGGTCCAACTCCCCTGCTATGAACAGGGACAGCTACAGCTAGATCAGGTTGCTCAGAACCCTTCCAGCCTGACCCCTGAAACAGAGCTGACACATCCAGTTTCAGTCCTACAGTTATGTTGAGCTGACTCCAGCTCAGGTCACTGCAGAAGAAACTTCCTATGATTCCTCACTCAGATCCTCAGGTATGCATCCCTGATGATGTCTTGCCTTGCAACCCCTGGGCAGAGCAGGCACAGCATGGGGGAACTGAGATGGTCAAATGCATTTCAGATAGGTAGTTGAACGCACCTCGTGTTCTAGATCATGGTGGGATTGCAAAGAATGCTACATTTTTTGCAGCTATCCTCCCAGTATTTATGCAGAATAACAACAACAATAATAATAATGAAAAAAAGGAAATTAGTCTTGGTTTCCTACGGATAGATCCGCACACACTACTTCCATCTCTGACATCAATGTTTAGTTTCACTTCCCCCCAAAGGCTTGTCCCACCTCTGCTGTTTCTGTTAACATTAAATTGAAAGACACAATATTCCCATTCTTTACTGCTTGACGTAGACATCTGTGCAGCATTAAAAATCAAAACTATAAAGCATTATTTATAATATCATTACAAGAACATAAACAATCATGTAATCAACTTTGGGAAGTACAGAACTGTTTCAAACTATAAACATCTCTGCTGAAGGTATCTTGAGAATAGTTTTTATTGAGCTATTTGAGTTTCAACCATAAAAACTGGCAGGTTGTTCTAGCCTGATCCTGCTTTATGGCACCAAGATTAATCCTTCACCTCAGCCCCCTGATGTACAGAGACTTGAGAGGCTCTCAGAGAAGTGTGCTTCAGAATTATCCCCTAAGCGTCCACCTGACTGAACAAACACACTGGCAGTAGTTGTTAAACAGAAGTATTAAGCCAAACACGTATCAAGGCTGGTGTTTCTTTTATCCAGAGAGACAGTTCTCACTCCTTTTTCCCACCCCCAATGTTTCATTAGACCAGCTAGATTTTCCTTTAGTCTGGATGTGAGCTGGTTTGACTAAATTTATCGTTAGACACTCCCTATTCTACTTCAGTTATATAAACACCCTCCAGCCCAGTCCTCATAACATCGTCACAGTATGAAATTATTTAGTGTCACTTCAACCTGTTGAGATATTTTTGGTTGAAACTGAACGCACATACCTGTAGCAGGTGAGGCACTAGTGAGAATGTGGGTGGGGGCAGACCTTTGTTTTTCTTGTGCCAAGGACTACTACAGTTTGTCATGCCACCCAAAGGGAGGTGGTCAACTGTCTAGGAGTGACTCAAGGAGTGACTACATCCTTTTATAAGGAGTAAACTACTACTCTCCTGCACTAACTCTTGCCAGCAGAGAACCTTTGATCCCAAGAAGTGGCAAGACAGATCCTCCCTGCTGACACAGTCTTCCACACAAGAAATAAGCAAAGGCTAGAGGCTCCACCAGTCAATTAAACATCAGCAATTTCTAGAAAGAATGACCCAGCCCCACCTCCTCCAGCAGTAAAATTGCCCTTCACATCACTTAACAAGATTGATTCAGGACTGACTCTGTATGCCACCAACATTGCTAGGATAGTATTGACAGGCTTTTGATCAAGAGACCTACAGACTTAGAGAGGTATAATTCTCATTTGTTGATAGCTGGTCCAATCCTGTCCAGTTTGTGAATCACTACATTCAACTATTCACACACCAGAAGAGCAGCTGGGAGAGATCCCTTGCTCCATAGCATTTGCATCTCATCTCCTATGCTCGCTCCTTAATTCCTCTATTTTCTCATTGGCACATTCTATGGCTATTTCCTCTAATCCAATGGGATGACTACTAAAGGGACATGCAGAATTAATATACTTTGTCATTTTGCCCCTCTGCACCAAGATCTACATAAAATTTTCACAGACTTCCTGCATTATAAGGGTTCTTTCAGCAGTCAGCAGACCTGAGTTTTGTAGCACTATGCCACTGAGTCTACACTGCTTTAGAATTATCATACTTGAAGGTGAATATTTGGAAAATTTGAGTAAACTATTAGAAAAAAAAGACTAAGGACACAGACACTTCTCACAATAATGAGGACATTTCTTCCTCATGAAAAGACAACTTAAAGAAAACATGCTGCCTCTATTTCAAAATAATTTAGATAGTTTAGTCAAAATTCACCTTTTCTAGAATGTCTTGCCTCAAAAGTATAAGACCATTCTAGCCAGCACAAATGTGTATAAGATACATGCTGATACTATGAAATACCAATTTTGCCATTTTTTAATCATTACAGTAGTTTCTGATTTCCATTTACACCTTCAACAATAAACTCTGAAACACTGTTGTTCATGGAGTAGAAAGTCCAGTCTAATGGACACAATTTCTGTGTTGAATGATCATGAAGCAGATTCTCACTTCTCTCTGGCCCACCAAAAGTGCCCAGTACAAACAAAAAAGTTGTTGCCAATGAGAACTAGCAATAACCTTCTAGCCTGTAGTGAAGAAAAGTACAAGTCTTCCATTTTGCAAGTCTATACAACTCTGAACTCATTAGAAGACAAAAAAAGTGCCAGAGGAAAAACTAGGGCAGCACTAAAGGACCTCTTCAAAACTTGTTTCTCTCTTTTAACCAGCTCACGGGCTGCTTTTCCATGTAAATACCACCCTCTCGTGTTAGTTTGGAAGAACTACAAGAACCAACCACCAAACACAGATCTTCCCTATTATCTTACCAATCATTACATACTCCCAACAGAACTCTAGGCAGTCCAACCAGCCAGAACAGGCTCACTCCCTCTTTGCTGGACCACTCTTCACCTGACCCTTCTGGTAGAGCTGATGATCAAAATAATCAAAACAGGTCAGTGGCGATACAAAGCAATACAGTTTGCTTTAAAATTAAGCTATATTTGAAGTTCTGAGTCACACGTCCTCTCAGGAAGGCAAAATCATCATGAATGTGCAGCAGAAACTTGGTTACTTCTTTCAAATTTCTCAACTCTTCCTTCTTCAATTTGGCAGACTAATTTGACCCCAGAAGGGCTCAGTGAGTTTGGGCAGTGAGACAGCAGCTGCAGTAATGGGGATGCTGGGGATGAGCTGGGTCAGACCATACAGGCTTCCATTCCCTAAGGGGATGATGACCTGGCATCACTGAAGGATAGACCGACACCATTATACCACAATGGATCAAGCTGAGTCTGTAAATGGTGTTGCAGAAGAGAGGAAGACATTTTAGGCCTTTTCCAGACAGACTGCCCAATGCAACATTAAGCAGTTCTGAAAAAAAATCCACTGGAGACGGTTACGAAGACTACTTTTGCCAAGCTCGCATAGCCATAAACAGGAAAGTAAAAGTTTGTCCAAAGGCTGAGCTAGAAGGCTTTCCGTTTCTTCTTTTTCCCACCTGCCACCTTTTTCCTGACACCAAGAGCTTCTTCTGTATCATCATCATCACCATTCCGAGATCGCTTCTTCTCTCCCTGTTCCCGCAGCTCCTGCAACACAATCAAGAGATTGATCAAGAGTTAGGGCAGACAAGGAAATTCAGACTGCCACTGCGAATACACTAGGATTAAATGTGACCACTCACCATTCGAGCAAACCTCTGGGCTTCAGCCACACGCTCTGTTAGCATCATAACTTCTTCCTCTTGCATGGGGAATGCTGGCAGCTTCTTGCCAATCAGATGTTCAATGCGCTGAAACAGCTCTACATCATACCTGAGAAAAGATGCTAACTAGAATCAGTCCAACTGGGACTCCTTCCGTTACCTCTGTCCACTGCCCCTTCATTACACCCAACAGATTGTTGGCTTGTGCTAATGATCTCAGAGCAATCCTTAAATACATCCAAATAATGTCACCTTCAGGGTGACTTTGCTGATGTACCTCAGAAGTATCTGGGCAAAGACTCTGTTCAACAGCTGTCAAAACACAAAAACCTATTTAATCTGTATGATTTATTATAGAAAATGTACACATATTACACAGTGAAGTTATTTATAACTAGTTTCAATATTACATAGCTGCTCCTAGAATTTATCTTAGATCTTTTTCTCTCCCCATCTTGGACTTTGAATGCTATCCCCTTCCACTGAATAAATTCAATTGGTCCCTCAAAATGAAATACAGTATTTTCTTCTCATCAAAGATGAGGTCAACGCACTCTGCTTTGAAAGACAATTGGAAAGAATAAGTCTGTGATGTTGTGACACTTACTGTGTGACAAAAGTGATCGATTTGCCAGACCTTCCAGCTCGAGCTGTTCTTCCAACACGATGAATGTAATCCTGAAAGCAATTTTTCTTGATAAGCACATAGTACATACACACCACACACAGAAAAGAGCTGGGGAAGATCCACCCTTATGATTCTTTCTTTCTTTATGTGGATAAAAGAGCCAGGATTTGATGTGTTAACTGTATGCAACATTAAAGTTTGATAAAACACTGGCTTGTGGAAGCATGCCAGAGTATCTGGTTTTAACCTTTGATTGATTTCTAAAAGAAAAGAGCACTACTCAAGACTGTAGGACAGGAGCTGTGAGATATGGTTGCCAATGGAACTATTACTTCCTCAGAAAGCTAATATTTAAAATAAAAGCAAGCCAATGCTTCTACCTTCATTCTCAGGATTTAGTGTTCTACCTAGTCTGTCTCTGAAATTGGCAAGCACAATGAAAGGGAAGATGAATGAGAAAAATTTGAAAAGCTTCTACTGAGAGCTTTCAGTTTATATGGTTCTGGGCTGTTTTCCAGGTTTTACACTGCATTATGGAAGTCAAAAGGTTCCACGCTACAAAGCTGTACCTGTGGATGTCACTAAATCAGTACAACAGTTAGGACACGTTCTGTGACACAGTGAGCTGAGAGGGAGGTGCACAAAAATGGTAATGATGTCACACGTGACTGCTCCCCAACTTCTGCCTTTCCATAATGACAGAATCTTCTCCAAAGAGTAACCAGTTTTTCTTTTGTTTGCAGTGCATGGAACCTTTGATCTTTATAGGAAATAACAGCAAACCTTGAGCTGTATATTAACAGTGTGCTTTCTGAAACCAGGCTCATGAACAAATCCACATCTGTAAGATAATACTATGTTTTCTAAAAGGAAAAAAGTTAGTAACTCACATTTTTCAGTTTTCTATACTTCTGTGATATGGAACGTATCAAAGATACCATTCTTGATCAATTGAACATGTGGGAAAATTTTATATTTTAAATGCAGTTTAAGTCCCGATCACAGGAACATAGAGGCCTACTTGAAGCCCGTAATATGTTAGAATTATTTCCAAAAAGTCTGTAATCCGTTCAATGCTGACAATGCAGAAATGCTGACAAAGAACATCCCTCACTCCTCCTCTTCTTTTATGGATTCAGTTCTGCAACCCACATCAGGCCACTCAAACTGAGATATCAACTCAGCCGCTGAGGCTGAACAACAACTTCTTTTCATCTACACAAGTGTGAACTACGTGTCTGGAGAGCAGAATGGAGGAAAGCTGTCTTTTCTCTTTTGCCTAGCTTCAACACTATACTTCCTGGTAACAGAAGACCCTCAGCTGGCACATAGACAAACTTACCTTAGAGTGCGTAGGAATATCAAAGTTTATCACCACATCTACATGTGGGATGTCCAGACCTCTGCTTGCAACATCAGTAGCCAGGAGAATAGAACGTGCCTTTGCCTTGAACTTGTTCAAAGAGCCCAAACGTTTGTTCTGGAAGAGGGGAGGACAAAAAATGGAATGAAAGAATGTACACTCTGGTTAATACACTCTTGCTGAAATACCGATAGAGAAGAACTGTAATAGAAACCACTCAAAAGGAAAAAATAAAAAAAACACTTCTCTAATTTCTAATTACACAAATCATCAGCAGCATCCACATTAGATTAACGTTTAGGAATCAGTCCAGCCCACTCACTACAAAGTAGTCCCTCTGCAAGATAGCTGTGACTCAGTACGGTGTAGTCCATTTCTCAAGTGACATGTCTTCTGTCTATTCCATTCTGTGGGATATGCCCCTACCTGACTCATCTGCCCATGGAGAGGAATAGCAGTGAACCCAAGGTTACGGAGCAGGAGAGCAGTCCTCTGAGTATTGTTACACGTACTACAGAATACCATGAAAGAATTTCCAGCTAGTTCATTCAAAATATAAACCAGGTAGCTGTCCTGTAAAGAGAGGGGAAAAAGAGAAACTAAGGAAGAAAATAATCAAATAGGCTGCATTAAAGAGCAGAGAAAATATTTTGCAAATGTGGTAGCAGCAAGGCTCGACACAGAATAGGAAAGAAACAGAAGAAGTGGTAATACCTTGAATTTGGATGGGATGAAAATGTAGTACTGCTGTAGCTTTTCAACTGTCTGATATTTGGAAGAAACAGCACATTTAACAGGATTCTTCAGAGCAGCACGCTGGAGTTTTTGAACCTAGGAAGATCAAAGTAAACCAATACTGACAAAGTCAGTTTCTGACAAAGTCTCTGTCCTTGTATCTTTATCAGACAGTCTAGTTGACAGTACAGCCTGATGAAAGCAGAATTCAAGGAGTGTACTCGCCTCTCACCTGCTTGGTCATGGTGGCAGAAAACAGAAATGTCTTCCTGTCTCTAGGAATCACTTTCAGTATCTTATCTACCTGTAGAAAGAAAATGGAAAGAGAAATGCTGAATACAAGAGCAGTTAAGACCCTCCAAATATAACAGACATACAATCAAAGAGTGTTGCACGCATGCATTCATCTTAGGCTCACAGAAGACACAAATTTCCCCTCTCTCACTGGAAGTTTTGGGCTGATACTCTGTTGACAGTTAAGCAGTGAAGACTAAAAGTCAAACAGCAGTACAAATAGCAAGCAATATTTCTGCAGCCGGGTGCATGTGATTGACAGTTACTACAGAACACAATGTCAGCCATTCCAAAGAAACTGTCTGACTTCACAGACTAAATGCCTTCTGCTTGCTAGCTAGTACTCTGCAGAACTCTTCTAGGTTTAGCTCCCACCACAGGCTTCCATGCTCTTATGAGATCTTAGTTACAAACTGCCACTAACTTCTACAGAACTGTTTAATACAACATTTTCTACATGACTGCATGTAATGATTTACAGGGACTTGTTCTGAAAGAACAGTTTGGAACACTGCACATTTTTACCTCTGTCTCAAAATCCATGTTGAGGATCCGGTCAGCTTCATCCATCACTAGAAACTTTAGGGCTCTTAAATTGAAGCCCTTGGTGTTCTCCAGATGATCCACTAGACGGCCAGGAGTTGCTAGAAGGGAGTCAGAGAGAACCAGTTAAGAATGAAAACAAAGAAAAAGATCCAAAGAAATTACAGAAATTAATTATTCACCAAACACGAGTACAAATAGACTGTTTTGTGGCAAGCACTATTTCATAGGATATCCTTGAAGTGTTTTGAAATAATACTAGGCACCATGAAGAATGCCCACCTTCCCCACTCCTTCAAAAAATGCAAAATAAAGCAGAGAGCAGACGAGATGTACTAAGAATGAGACCAGGGTTTTGAATACGTCAGGAGAGTTAAAGGCAGCTCAGCAGGAATGCTCTGGAATGAGCTCACAGCAACAAGGCAACTGGAACCTATTTTAGAAACATTAACTTGGATCTCAAGATGAAACAAATGAAAGATGTATCCCTGCTTCCTCAAAAGTGCAAAAGCTTCTGACACTCTTTGGATGACTGTAATCTAATTATATTTATACCCCATACCTCATGGATGTTGACTTACCAATTATAATATGTGGTTTCTTAGCTAAGGCCAGAGACTGAGACATTGAGTCAATCCCACCAACAATAACCGCTGCAGGACAAATAGAACATAGTGAATACCCCTTTTTTTTTTTGTAACCACTGGCCAACCTCTAGAGTTGAATGTGTTTCTTCTTACTTCCCACCACCCACAACTCTATACAAATGAAAAGCTTGCTTTATGAAAATCCACTCTATTTTACAATACGTCTGACCTTTCCAGGCCTCTTAAGCAACACACTGAAACCCTTACCAGCCTCAATTATCTTTTTACAGTTGAAAAGCTAGATGCAGTCTACCCCTCGCAGCCTAACTCAGCTGCAGAATCTGAGAATTCTTAAAATATCCAAAAAAGCTTTTATGTTAGTAGCAAAAGTCTCAAAAACAAACAAACAAACAAACAAAAACAAAAACAAATGCAGACTGCTTCCAGGGAAGATTAAACTACATCGTATATAGCAGAGCTCTACGCAGTTTAACACCAATACAAACTTACTGCTGATTCTCTCCTACTTCTATCTCTAACAATTTGGCCATAAAATGCAGAAGAGCTGCAGAGTGTTCCAAAAGGGCAGACCATACAGACAAAAGTACAGTTTTTCTCCTATAACTGATATCAGCATCACATACTTATTTCTCCTTGTGTTTAACCCCCATACAAATGCTCCCTACTTTTTCCTTTGCGCTCTGGCTCTTATCTTCAAAGCTTCAAAACAAAAGCACCCAAGAGTCACAAGGCTACTCACCACTGTGGACACCAATGGAGGACCCAAGAGCTTCAAACTGCTCTGAGATTTGGAAGGCTAGCTCTCTTGTTGGTGTAAGGACAAGAGCAAATAATCGCTGAGGTGCATCCAGCAGTGCCTGAAGAATTGGCAAAGCAAATGCTCCTGTTTTCCCAGAGCCAGTTTCTGCCAGTCCAATGATATCTCTGCCTACAAGGAGAGCAAAAAGTGTTACAAATTTGTATTAAAAAAAAGTGAACTTCAAATAATTATGCATTAAAGTATAGAAATTCGCTAAGAATAAAACGAACAGCCTTGGCAATAAATCCCTTACCTCATTCCCCCAAAAAGGGGCAGACACAAAAGAGGTGAAGGAAAACAGAAAGAGAGAACAGTGAACTTCCTAACATCTCTGGAGAATTCTGAGGTGTATCTTCATTTGTACGTTATAAGTTACAGTCCTAATTCCTTTCAATTATGTTTCTGGGTAGCACAACAGTTCTCTTACATCTCAAAAGCCACAACATATTTTGTGCCATAAATTAAAACAGTAATCCACATCTGTTTGCAGCTAGCAAGGATGGTAAGTGCCTCACCCCAGAAAAGCAACAGAGTATAATTCAACAGTATTATAATTCAACATTCTCACTTGCTAAATTCCAACAGCTGAGAGGAACATGCTGTCAATAGGCCCTAACCCAAAGAAAACTGAGGAATGGAATCTTAACCTTTCTTTTGCTTCTGAAGAGAATCTTCTGCATGAATAAAATGAGTCTGACAACAGTTAAGTGCCAGGACAGAGCAGGCAATGAAAAGTCATTTCCATTTTAAAATCAGTATCACTACTTCTGTTCCAACTTCATGATGGATTCTTTTTGAGTAAGAAATATTCTAGAGGTAGAAATATTTGCTGAATTTAGACACTGTGGCTTTGCTATTTCTCACTCCAGAAATCTGATTTCAAAGAATTGCCTACTCACAACAAAGCAGGTTGTACAAGCTATGTGATTAGTAAAAGCATCTCCAATTTCAGAGGCAAATTGTAGATCTCTAACAGAAGAGACACAGCCACAAGTGTGTCAGAAGCATCCAGCATACCCCTGTGTACTTCAGAAAGGCCATGGGCAATGCTGACCAGCAGCTCAGAAGACCGGGAACAGTTATATTTACCATGGAATGACAAAACTATCCAACAGTAGTAAACAGACCAGAGCCTAAGCACTAACATGAAAGCTTGAAATTGCAGGCAACGTTACAAGAGAAACTCCATCAGGGAAGGACACATGAATGAACACCAGCATTACTTCTATACACAGAACTTTCACGAGGAAGATGTGAAAATGCTCTCAACCTAGTCACTTCATAGAATCATTAAGGTTAAAAAGACCTCTAAGATCACTTAGTCCAACCATCAGCCCATCCCCAGAGTACCCACTAATCACATCCCTCAATGCCACATCCATGCATTTCTCCAGGGACGGTGACTCCCCCACCTCCCTGGGCAGCCTGTGCCAGTGTAGCACTGCTCTTTCTGAAAAGCTTTCCCTAAAATCCTACCTGAACCTCCGCTGGTGCAACTTAGGATGTGAACTAAGGGCTTTCTCTCTGTTACCTGGTAGAAGAGGCATCCCATCTCACCACAACCTCAAGTCACTGGCCTCCTCCAAACTGTACAGATTGTACAGACTCAGTTCCCTCGGTCCCTCCCCTAAGATTTGTGCTCCAGACCCTTCATAGCTCCGCTGCCCTTCTTTGGGCACACTCCAGGGCCTCTATGTCTTTCTTGTAGCGAGGGGCCCAAGAGAGAACACAGCATTCAAAGTGTGGTTTCATCAGAACCGAGTACAGAGGGCGGCCACCTCCCTGCTCCTGCTGGCTGCACTATTGCTTGGCCACCTGGGCACACTGCTGGCACACCTTCAGCCAGCTGTCAGCTAACACTCCCAGACCCTATTCCTTTGCTCATCATGAGTGCTCCTGAGGCACTCATTCCCACCCTGAGGATGGGAGGCACACTGCTTACCCTGCAGAGCCACAGGAATAGCCTCCACTTGAATCTTTGTTGGCACCTTCCATCCGAGCTGGTCACAAGCTTCACACAGAACATCCGTCACCCCCTGAGCGTCATCGAAAAGAGTGGGAAACAAGCATCACCAGCGAGCTCTAAACGCAACCCAGCGTTTCTAAACCTAAACGCAAAGCGCAGCACCGCGGCGACATCCGCGCACGTGGCCGCCCCATGACCGGCACTGGCGGCTCCGCCGAGCCCGGGACGGGAGCGGACGGGCGCTCCTCGGGAGCGGCGCGGGCCGCAGCGAAGCCCCAGCTCCGCCTCACCAGGTCCTTGAAGCTCCGCGCCTCTTCCTCCGCCGGCAGCTCCTCGGCTCCCAGCCCGGCCGCCTTCCCCGTCTCCTCTCCCGCCGCCATGTTGGGCCGTCCCTGCGGCGCGGCGCGGCGCGGTGCACGCCGGGAGCTGTAGTTTCCCCGGGGCCGCAGCGGAGGGGCGCGGCCTCACCCGGCGGCCATTGGGGCTATTGAGGTGTGGCGGTACCCGCGGTCTGGCAGCGCGGGTGGTCCTGAAGCAATTAATAAACCGTTTACGCTTTTTCTTTAAATGTAGCCCAGGGTACAGATGGCTTTCTGGGCTGTGAGGGCACGCCGCTGGCTCATTTCCAACAGTGCCCCCGAGTTCTTTTTGGCAGGGCTGTGCTCCATCCTCACATCCCCAAGCTTGTGCTGATAGTGCAGGTTGCCATCGCCCAGGCGCAGATTTGATGATCCTCACGAGGCTCGCCTGTGCCCAGTGCTCAGCGTGGCCAGGTCTCTCTCAATGGCATCTCATCTCTTTGGCTGTGTCGACCACACCACACAGCTTGGTGTCATCCGCAAGCTGCTGATGGTGCACTCATTCCCACTGCTGACATCATCAGTGAAGGTATTAAAGAGCCTCAGTCCTAGCACTGAACCCCAAGGGGCACAACTCATCGCTGATCTTCATCCAGACACTGAGCCATTGATCACCACTCTCAGTACAATCTTGTAACCAGTTCCTCATCCATCAGATAGTTCACCTGTCAAATCCATATCTTTCCAATTTGGAGAGCAGGATGTTGTGGAGCACCAAGTCAGAGATCTTACTGAAGTCCATGTAGATTACATCAGTGGTTCTTCCCTTGTCCGTTGGTGCAGTTACGCCATAGGTGTCCAATTTTTTGGAGAGGAATTGTCTTATGGGCCACGTTCATATAGGTTACACCAAAAGAAATATCTCCTATTTATTTCCAAGGAAATTATAACCAATACAAAGAGCACAATAACACTATTTGATAGAGGAAGTTCTCAGCTGCAAAGCACTATTTTTTCAGCATAGCCACAGCTATTACATATGCATTTTTGCCAGTAATGAACAAAAGCCTACGTGCCACTCCTGCTAAAACCTGCCCTGATGGAGGTCACCCATTGTTGCTATTGCCACTGCTGAAATGTATCACCTACCACCTCACTGTGTTTACATCCACTGCTTGCTCACATCATTGAAGAGCACCCACTGGAGTGCCATTGTTCTGCTTGGAGGAATTCAGTGAAACATCTTTTCTTCATATGTGCTTCCATGTCAGACACCAATGTGTCAGACTGCCCCTCTGCTGCCAACTGTCACACAGCAACAAAAAGTAATGGGATGTTGGTGGGAAGGTTCAGTCTCTACTGCTATACTACCAACATTCGCTTCTGATATCATGGGCCAACACAACAAAATAGGAGGCATTACTTTCAGAGCAGATCTCATAAACTATGTAATATAGTTAATATATGTAGGTAACAACATTATTTCAATCTTTAATACTTTTATTAAAAAAAGAAAAAAGAAAGAAAAGGGCATCCAAACCATAAAACTAGGGGGCTATTTGACCTTGCTTTTGTGAAACTAGCAGGTCTAACTGGTTCAATGGAAGTAAATGCAATTCTTAGCAAATTCCCAATTTGTTTGTCAGAGATTTTTGATGAAATTTTACTCTTCTTTACTTCACCCTTGAAAACAGTTGTTCACAAATTTACATACAGCCAAGGAGTGATGACATGAATAAAGCATGCATGTGAAGTGAGAGGTGCTTTTCTCTGGTGAAATCTTATAATGAAAGTCTGGTAAATAAATGCAATCAGATTTTTCTTTGAGTGGGATGACTGATTGCAACTCTATATGTTCAATTTGAAAGTTTAAAAGTAGTGTATTCATGTCAGCTGCAAACAGAATCATTAATATTCAAAAAAATAATACATGTTTTTAATACTCTATTCTCAAATTCCTTTAGTAAAATGGAAAGTAGGGCTGCATATTTTTTGCTCTTCTCGAGACTGTGTTTAGCCCAAGGACTGAACATGCCTGCACTGTGCCATTGTAGACTGATTGATTAGAGTGGATCTGCCTTGATGAAGACATGCTGGTCATCTGTACTAGCTCCCTCTCTTCCATGTGCCTTAGCATAGCTTCTAGGAAGATGTGCTCCATGACCTTCCCCAGCACTGAGGAGAGGCTATCAGGTCAGTAGTTCCCTGGGTTGTTCCTTCTACCATCATTAAAAATGTGTGCAACATTGCCTTCACAACTTCAAAGTGCTGGAAACAACAAAATGCACTGAAGTATAGAAATAGAGCACAAAATGAGAGAATGAAGGTTGGGAATGGAAGCCAGCATTCCCCAGCTCTCATGATAGGTGCTATTGCCAGCTAAACAGGAAACATGTGAAAGGTGAATGGTGAAAATGGTGATGAATTCAGTGGCCCTTGAGGGAAATATATCATATCTGTTATTCCTGAGCTGCCTACTTTCCATCTGGACTGGGTGTGTCCTCTCTGGTCTGTAGGCCCCAGCACTGAGTACAGCAGGGCACCCTCATAGCTGGTGAACATCCTATGCACAATGGAAAATGGATGTTAACATGTCAGAGAGCTTGGGCCTGGAAAGGACAACAGAGCTGATGATAAAACAGAACTCATGACAGCATTTCTGAGCAGACCTCCATCTCTCTTGCCACTCGGGAAGCCCCACTGGGTGTGCTCGTAGTGGAAATGTTGATGTACGTGAGCATCTGTCACTGGATTCCTAGTGTGCCATTTCCTCTGCTACCAGAACAATGAGGAAAGTTAGAGGAAATCCGAACAAACGCTCTGCATGACAGGGAAAGGAAAGGAAATCTGGAACAATTCACTGGGCAGCAGTGGAAATGAAATTGCTGCATCCCACCGTGTTCAGGAGCAATGATTTAAAGGCAAACAAACAAACAAAAAATAGGAAACACTCCGTGTAGATGCTATGACCACAGATTTAAAAAATTATAACAATTTCTGCCAGGAGCTTTCTGTGTATCATTAGTGCTAAAGGTTAAGCCTGGTGAGTACATAAGTCATGAGCCCTTGTTAGGGTCCCTGGGATGCCTCAGGAAGTGGAGTCAGGGATGTGACGGGAAGTCGCTCACTCTTTGTTGAGCTTACTTCTCAGATAATGTGGTAAGTGCTGTTCTGGTGGGGGCAGGGGGAGCAGTTCACCATTTATTCTGAGAAATTTCAGTTTGGGTAATTCCATTCTGTGAGTAGATGTGCTTTAAACAAATCTTCTCAAAACAGGGCACCATAAATTATACTGGACTTCAAAATTTTCGCTACAGGGATTTTAGACTTGCCCTTTGACCAAGCACATTCATATCCCCACTGCATGTCTTCTTTAGGAGGGGCAGTGTGGGCACGTACATGGGCAAACTTTAGTACAGATGAAATGGCAACTGTGCCCTCTGTACTCAGCACTGGTGAGGTCACATCTCAAGTATTGTGCTCAGTTCTGGGACCCTTGCTACCAGAAAGACATGGAGGTCCTGAAGCATGTCCAGAGAAGGGGATTCAGTGAGGGGTCTGAAGCACAAGTCTGATGGGGGAGCAACTGAGACAACTGGGGTTGTTCAGTCTGGGAAGAGAGGGCACAGGGGAGACCTTATTGCTCTCTGCACTGACCTGAAAGGAGGTTGTAGAGAGGTCGGGTTCGGCTTCTGCCCCCACGTAACAGAGAAAGAACGGCCTCAAGTTGCACCAGGGGAGGTTCAGGTTGGAGATTAAGAAAAAATTATTCTCTGAAAGAGTGGTGATGCATTGGAACATGTTGCCCAGGTAGCAGTGGAGGTGTTCAAGAAAGGTGTGAATGTGGCACTGAAGACATGGTTATCAGGCAGGGTGAGGGTGTGCTGACAGTTGGACTAGATGATCTTAGTGATCTTTTTCAACCCTAATGACTGTATGATTCTATTTAATAAGTGATGCATACTAACACAAGATTGACAATTCATACAGGAGATCACAGCTGATGATCCACTCATCAGGCTGCCTAGTGAAAGGCTGTTGGCATATCCTCACACCCTGACTCTGTTCAGACTCCTTTATTATAAATACCTTTTATTATACTTTCAAACCTACTATGGGAGTTAGTGTTAAGATGATGATTGTATTGCTGCTTCACCATTGGATCATTATTCCCTTCAGCATTTTCAATAAAAGGAGAATGAGAGTGGCAACAGGACGCCAGGTGTCATGGCTGCCTGCCCAGGCTAATGATCAATACACACGCTTGTCTCCTCTAAGCCCAACTACTGAAGGAAGGGTTCAACTAACACATCTGCTAATTTGAAGGGTAAATAACTACTATGAAAAAAGCTGCTTACCTAAGGCACTTCCCCTATATGATGCTTTTAAATCTATATTGAAATCAAGCCATTAAATGGAAAGGGTCTGAGACCTGACCAGCAAAGCATTGGTACCTTAGGTTCAGTCACACTCACACATCGGCGCTGCGCAGCAACGCATAACCTGACCTCAAAAGTAGGGTTAACCTGGGGTAAAACAGAACAGAAGCAGGATTTTTCTCTTGTGTAGCTAGAATAGAAGTAAAAGTGCCTCCCATTTGTCCTCAGCTGCTGATAATAGTGGTGTGATTGCAGTGTAAGGCCGTGCAAAGCAGAGCAAACCAGCCCTCATGAAGCTATGAGCTATCGACTTCATATTCTTCTTTCAGATCAGCTCATTCAGAACTGCGTTGTTCTTCCTATGTTGCTCCCTTTATGAAGGTACACAGACAAAGGTAGCATTGCCAGAAAATTGAGGAGGTGGTAGGAAAAATAGTTTATGATGATGAAAGAGCTTTCTCAAAAGATTGATGAAGTCTTAACCACCCTGGTGGAGCTGGCTCACAAGATGCTGGAGCACTAAGAACAATGTTGCACTAAGCCCGCCTTTGCACAGCATGTAGTTCACACCTGGAAAACACACATACATACTTGCATATATACACCTTGAGGTGTTTGTGTGTCAGAGACCAGCATGCACCAGGATGTACACTCACACAGACATAAATACATACACTCATACACAAATGATGACACCACTTTCATTCTCCCTTTCTGAGCACACCCTCAACTCCTCATACAGATTCGTTGGCTCCAATGTCTGAAGCATGAAATTGAGTGGCTGAGGCAGGGGCAGGAATGTGATCATTTGCAGGTGTGCAGAGAAACACCGACACAAAATTACTTCATATTCATTTAATTGAACTAGCAGTGTACTTTTCCTTTACAGCAAACAGGCATGGGCATTACAGACAACTGAGTCACATTCTGAGGGACAAAAGCTTTTGTTTTACACGTCAAAACAAACGCTGAAGTCATGAGAGGAAGAGAGAACTTGAAAAGGAGTTGAGCTCTGTGAGACCCAGTATAGCCCTTCCCAAGAGTTTACTCAGTGCTACAAAATTACAAATTTGCTTTTGGATCATTTTAGTTCAGGAATCCAAAGCGAAGTTCCCCTTACCATCTGAGGTCTACTCGTGGGGGTGGAATTGCCCCTGCATTAAGTTTTCCGGTTGTCTCAAGATAGATTTTGGAGCCTTTTCCTTGTACCTCTTCCAGGTACTGACATGATCTCCATCACCACAGCATCTGAGCACTTCAGAATATTTGCCCCAGAAACATCCTTGTGAGGTAGGGAAGTACTACTATTCCCATTTTGGCACAGGGAACAGAGGCACTGAGGGGCTGAAAATCACAAAGGACAGCCTTAGCAGAACAGTCACTTAAAACTGACTTTGAGTCATTTCTCCTGCTTCCTCAGGGCTCTGACCACTGAATCATCCTACTCTTCTGCACCCTTGTTGACTATTAGTACCAGTATATGTACTGCTGATGTGAAGCCTTCCCTAGGAAGGACTGCTAAGAATACGTGTAGCTCTCTGTGCATGCTGCCTCCTCCCTCCTCAGACAACTGCTGTGGGTATCACAGGCTGTTGGACTGCACAGAGAGTGGCACTACCACCTCTCAGGTGTGCTCTTCTCTCAGCTGGTCTCTAGTTCAGACCATAACACCAGCATACTCTTCCCTCCGTGCTCCAAGAGGTACACTTACTCTTCTCCCCAGAGAGTCCCCTGGGGCAGGCTCTGGTCCCAGGGTCACTGACCCATCTTTCTCCCTGCTTTGGTTTCTAAGATCTGTCACTGCTTAACCACAGTTCACCTGTCTTATAATTGCAGCATTCAGCTTTCCCTTTCCTACAGGAACTTACCCTCAACAGCCAAAGAACATGTAACTTGCTCTCACTTGCTACGGACTTGCTTTGCCCCTAAAAACAGCTGCACTCCTTTGGAGCAGAGACCTCTTTTCAAAAGGAACACAAAACCTTTAAATAAAATATCAAAAACTTATAATACAATACCAAAATGTTAAAAACATCTCACATAAATAAATAGAACACAAACATCACAGTTTTCAGCCTGCAGAGATTTCTTTATAAAGGATAGCTAAGAGTTTCTGGCTCCTCTGTTTCACGCTGGGATGACTGAGCCATTCACACAGCCTGTCGTATCTGGGGCTGCTCCTTTCAACAGCCTGCCCAGATGTACCTTGGTAATGGGGCTGTACTCTACTGGAAGTTGGTGGCTACTGGCTCTTTGAGGGTATCACAGCCCCTTCAGCATTCATACATTCACGAGTTATCTACCAACCAGGGTCAGTCAGCACCAGGACTGCCGGGATTTCATCACTCTGCTGACCTACTTCTTTCTGCTACATGAGGAAGCAGAGTCATGGAGGTGGATAGGGAAACATGGAACATGCACCTATCCCTTCATTCAGGATCCAGGATCTACTGCCATGTACCCAGTAGTCCACATGTCCTTCATGACCTCTACCCTGCTGTGAGGCAGTGGGGTGTATCTGTGTGTGTATGTGTGTGTGTGTGTGTGTTTGTGTAATCGCTTGGTATCAGGGAGAGGTTTGTGTTCAGATATAAATAAGGCACAAGAGATGTGTGCATCTGTGTGGATGAGGACCACCAATATTACAACAGCAACAGGTAGCAGTGCTAATGGTGACAATTACATAGTGTTCTAATGCCTGGCTTCATTATGAGGCAATTACTGTTTCAGCTGGATGATCTTGGTGTCTCGGTGGTGGTTTTAGCACCCAAACCGAGTTTCCTGATCCGAGGGGAAAGCTCTGTCCTGGACTCGAGGAGTTCACAGACTTCATCCATTGCTCTGGTGCAGATCTCGAGGTTGGCAGCCAGCTTCTGGATTTTGGCCTTCAGCATTGCCTGGCTCACTTTTGTGACCTCTTTTGTGTATTCTGGCACAAGGAAGCTGTGGGAGCCACAGAAGACCATGAAGCAGATGGAGTTATACAGGGAGATGGACGCTCTCTTCTCTGACTGGAGAAGCTTGGGGTCCCCTGGGCCCTGCCCACGGCGGAGAAATTCCAGGCAGCCAAGGATTTCCCTCATCTGTTTCCGACAAGTCACTGCGATTTCCTGCACCTTCTTCACCTCCCGGGAATTGCAGAGCACGGCAGAGAGATCAGAGGTGATGCTGACAGCCCCTCCAGCAGTGGCTAAGCCCAAACCCACTGCCGACACCAGGAGAGAGGCTCCCAGTGTAGCTGGGCTTAGGGACAACCCCACAATGGCCGTGACTGCTCCCGCGGCAGTCAGTGAGCTCCCACTGATGTTGGCAATCAGGGATCTTTTGCGAAGCTTGTTGATTTTGCCAGCTGCCTTGTGAAGGTGAGCAATCTGACCACGCAGCCTCCGTCGCTGATCCAGCAGCACTATGTGGAAGCGGTGCGTGGGGTCCGGCGTCTGGGGACGGGCAGCGCCGTTTCTCTCCATGGCCTCTGTCTAGAAACAGAAGAAGATGAGTTAGGATTTATAGAAAAAGCACAAGACTTGCTCAGCCTCGGCCTTCATTCCAAGGATGGCATCCAGCCAATTTTCTCGCTTCGCTCCACTGCTTGGAAGGCTTGCTGTCTGCACACATGTACATGCTCACGTACACGTGCACACACACGCACATACACACGTATATGCTTAGTTACCCTATTCCAACTTTCAGACAGAGGAATTTTATTGATTTTTTTGTCATTCTGTAGATAAAAATATCTACATTTTTATCTATGTAGATAAAAATATCTACATAGGAGCTGAGTGCAGTGATCTCTATGGATCCCTTCCAACTCCGGTCATTCTATGATTCTACGATCTTAAGGACTGGGGTCAGAGGTACTGTTGTTCTTACTTCTGTGAAAACGTGCAATGTCTCTTCCAATCCAGAGAATGTAAATTCCATTGAGGTTAAGTGACTCAGCGCCCAGTGCAGCAATGCTACCAGAACTACGTGATGGTGTTTTCCCAATGGGATTCAGAGGATTATGGACAGAAAAGTCCAGACTTTGAGGAGATAAAAGTCACTCATCCTAGGTTGCTATTTAGGGGTCCTTTCCCATTGAAGTAGGAGAAGGAAGTTGCTGAGAGGAGTCAAGGTCTTGCTTTTCTATCTAGGAGCTGGGAATGCCTCAGTTGGAGATTGTGAATATCCTTCCTCTCTTTATGCCTCAAGGTCCTGTACCACTTCTCTCATTTTAACCTGGCATCAGGGTCCAGACAAGGATAGGAATCATTGTTTTGCAGTACTCAGTCCAGCCTATAGCTGTAAATCCCCAGTGGTGGTGGCAGGGAGGCTCATAATCCATGTTTAAGAGGTCTATGAAGGGCACATAAGAACAGCAAGCCCATTTTCAGTGTACACACTCCTGGGGGTCTACTGGGGGGAATAGTGCTTGCTATGGCAACATCTCCCTTCTAAATGGTGAATCCTCAGTGTTTCAGAGGTGTGATCTCTCTTTTCTCTCTGTTCTTTTCTCAACAGGGTAGAAGGAAATGTTCCAATAAGCATTTTCAAATTGCTGTAGGGTTACAAAGTGTTTTATAAAGGAAGCCAGCACCTTTATTTTACGTGGTTGACAACTGAGGCACAGGAAGCAACAGGAGGGATGTAGCATCATCAGCTGCCTGATAAGAGCTGTGTTTGTGTTCTCCACATCACTGCACCATATACAAGGCTGCACTGCCTTTGTGTTTAACAAGATGGATCTTGTTTAACCAGCCATGGATCTAAGAAGCTGTTTGCATTTTGCAGTGCCCTCATAGCCAAAATAAGACTCTGTATTAGAAAGATTTTGTCCAAGGGCCAGCTAAGTGTAACTATTAATTACTGCAGACACATTTTCCAAGTCCTCATTACTGTGTGAACTGGAGGGGACTGATCCCTTGCACTGGGCACACTGTCTGGTTGGTTCCTTGGGACTTTCATTCTGCAGACTCCCTGTCTTCCAGAAGAAAGAAACCATCTACCATTAAGAGTCTTTCCACCATACAGAGTTTCAATAAATCATTTTTACTGCCATTTTTCTTTTACGCTTTTCCTAATCAATTTCACACAGAATCCTTTAGGGCCTCCTCTGTCTCTGTGACCATCAGAACAGTCATCCCACTCTCTCTCAGGCCTTTGTCATCATTGGACTATTTCAGCCACTTGGTACATTGCGCTTTTCTCAGCTGGAGGCATTGTCCTCTTATTTTTTACTCTATTGTCAGTGATTAAACTGAAGGCACAAGGACTTAAACTGAGCTAAATAGACACTGGCATCAAAATGAGCAATGAGCACATCATCAGTGACTTAGCAACAGATCAATACGATAATCTTTAAACATATTGATTCCTGTAGCTTCTAAACATTGTGTTCTGCAGATTTTCTTGTGTAGAACAATCTCTGGTAATGCCAGTAGTGATCTCACTGCATAGTTAGTAGAATAGTTGTTTAATATATAGCATCAGTCTTACAGTGATGCGTGTCTTTTGAATGCACAGATTTATGACAGCACAAAAGAAAACAAAGCCATCTCCCACTCTTAGAAAAAAATCCCCCAACAGTAACTGTTTAGTTAAATTACTACTGCTAGTAAATAATGAATTACATTTGCTAATAAATTAATAATATATAATTATTAATGACATATAATTAATAATAATTTATGAATAAATAATACTATTTTAATAAAATATTATGAAATAATGTGTATATTAGTCCCAATCTTCAATTAAATTTTAAATGCTTTCTAACACAGTACTCAGACAGCATCAAAAGAAATAGTGGTTCAAACTTACCTTTAGTTTCTGGCTGACCTCTCCACAGAAAAATTGTGGTCTGTTTCTGGAGGAGACCAATTTATAGCTCCTGTGAACCAATTGCTGCAGTGGGAATGCTTTGCCTCATAGTGGGAGTTTGCCATTTCCTGCTCTCCCTTGTGCAGAAGGATGTGACACACTGGAAAGTGACCCGCAGGACAGCGAGCACACATCATGTTCAGGAAACGATCCCTACGAATGAACATTGTGTGTTCGCTTTTCCTGAAGTCTAGGGGAAATTATTTTTTTATATATCTCAGCCTATTCCTGGCTCTGAACTAGTGCAGTCATTCCCTCCAGGGAGCAGTTGCCTTTCCTTTCCCTGAAATAGCAACTGACTTTATAATGCACTTGAGCCACCAATTACTTGATGACTGAAGTTTCTGCCCTCCCATATCTCCATATCTAGAGCATCAACCAGCCAGCTTCTTCATTCAAGGCCAGTGTACTTTCAAAATCCCAGTTGTTTGGGACAACCGTGCCTGTGATTGGCTGTAAGGCAGTGGTGCTGTGTGCATGCTGGAGCGGGGCTCCAGACCATAAAAGGGAAGCAGCTCCACGGCAAATTAAAGAATCATGGAATTTCTCGAGCTAGAAGGGAAACAAGGATCATCGAGACCAACTCCTGGATCCATATAGAATCACAGAAAAATCAGGACATATGCCTGAAAGCGTTGTTCAAACTCTTCTCGAACTCTGTCATCTTGGGGCCATGGTCACTGCCCTGGGCAGCGTGTTCCATGCCCCCGCCTTCTGATAAAGAACCTTTTTTCCTCATATCTAACCTGACCCTCCCTTGACATAGCTCAATGCTTTTCCCTTGAACTCTATGGCAACCTGGTTGCTCTAGATTCCCACTCTTACCCCTTTTGAGTAAACAAAACTATGCACAAACCTTCAAAAAGGGGTGGTCTCCTGGTGGTTTTGTTGTTTCTCAGCCATGGGCACTGTTCTTTCCCTAAGGTGCCTGCCCACCAGTCAATGACCAGAAGGAAAGGTCACTGGGATGCCCTCTGCTGCCTGCTGTTGCCTGACAGCTGTGCCTACAAAAGGATGTGTCCTGAATGAGGTTGTCAGGGTGTTGGGGGCAGTGTTAAGTGACACTCATGCTCACTGAAGGGGAACTGTGAGCTGCACAGCCACTTGGTTGCTGAAGCTGACCTGAAAAAGGGACTGTGGAGCGGCAGACAGAAAGAGGAGAATGCTCAGGATGTTCATTTTTGTGTCAGCTTAGTTTTAGACCATCTAGACTGTATAATAGTATGTCAAGTGTTTTATCAGGGTGTTCAGCTTGACACTGAACATGAACTAAAAAACTGATAGCACTGAAGAGCTACTTCAACCTGCCACAGACTTGGAAAGAGAAAACATTGTTTTGAAGGCTCTCAAATAAGCAATCTTTGTCTGTTACACTTTGTACAGATTATATGTTAACAGGAAGGTGAATATTGACACAGAGGGAAATTGTGCTTCAACATTTCCCTTTGTTTTAACAAGCATATGCTTGAATTGGAGCCCATCAGTTTTGGCGAGGGTTTGCAGTTGACAGACATGGTAGTCATTTTGCACAAGGAGAACATTTCCCCATAACTCGTCCCTATAACAAGATGCATTCCCAGAAAATGAAGACTTCCCATGAAGAGCTACAGATAATAATAACAGAATCATAGAATAGTTTGAATCAGAAGAGACCTTTGAAGGCCATCTGGTCCAATCCCCCTGCAATGAACAGGGTCACTTACAGCTTAATCAGAGTGCTCAGAGTCCCCCCAACCTGATGTTGGCTCTCTTCAGGGATGGGGCACCCACCACTTCTCTGGGCAACCTGTTCAGTGCCTCATCACCCCAGTTGTAAACTTCTTCCTTCTATCCAGCCTAAATCTCCCCTCTTTCAGTTTGAAACCATTTCCCCTTGTCCCATCACAGCAATCCGTGCTAAAAAGTCTGTCTCCTTCTTTCTTACAGCCCCCCTTTAGATACTGAAAGGCTGCTATAATGTCAACTTAATTTTTAAAAAGGAATGTTCATTAGAATAAGAAGCATTATTTCCCAGGGAGCATGCTGCAGCATGCTATGATCTGGCTTTGTCCCTGCTTACAATCTCACAAGCATTCCTTTGGTGTAAATAATGCTCTTCTATCCCACTGATAGCATGGAGATCTCCCCAGTCAGGATGGGAGATGAGCTGGGAGAAAAATCAGAGAGGAGCATCTTCCCTGAGTGCCTCACAGGGAGTGAAGGTCTTTCAGCTCTGTTATCCCAGCTGCCCAGATGTGAGGACATCTGATGAATCACCAGGAAGGTCCCAGGGGCTGTGAGTGAATCTCAGCTACCAGGGACCTCAAGACTGGTGGGGTACATGTGACCCTCACTAAGCAATGCTGTCTGCTGTACGTTTTCATCCAAATCCCCCTGCTGTTGCAGTCTCTTTATTCTTGGCCCATGAAGAGCTGGGGCTGGAGTATGGGAGAGGTGCAGCTGATGTTTCACAAATAAATGTCCTAGCCAAAAATGGTCACTCTGCTTCACTCTCCACATCCCCTCCAAATGAGCAGAAGCCAGACCCATGCAAAATTTGCCCTGAAGGCAATCTGTGGGGGCAGATGACAATCAAGGGGAAGGAAGGACATTTTATTGCTTGGGCTTTCTTCCTTCCAGTGAGTTTTGGCAGAATATAGTGGTCTTGCTGCTTTCATTCTCTCCAGCAGAAGGGATGTAGGGCAGAAGTGTTTATTCTGAAGCTGTTTGGAGCTACTGCAGTGTCACATTTGAAGTTAGTTTCAAAGATTCAATTCCTTTATTAATATTATTTGATCAAAAGTGCATTTATATTAAAATACAATCTTTATGACCTGGGACATTCTGTCAGTGTCTTCAACCTTAACTGCTGGGTCCCAGGGTTAAAAGCTGTGTTTTATTTTTTTGTGATAGACTGAACTGATGATGAATTTTAACTCTTCATGGCAAGATATTCATTCACACTCAGTGAAAACCTGAAATAATCCAAAACTAAAAAATAATATAAATCATATCAATAAAAGGCTGCACTGGCTTTTAGTTATCTTACTGGTAGACGGAAATTCAGAATACAGTTCTTATGGGGTGTGAATGAGGGAACTGTGGTTGTTCAGTCTGGAGAAGAGGAGCTCAGGGGAGACTCTCTACCATGACCTCAAAGGAGGTTGTGGAGAGGTGGGGGGGGTCAGACTCTGCTCCCACGTAACGGTGATAGGGTGAGAGGTGATGGTCTCAAGTTGTGCCAGAGGGAGTTCAGGTTGGATATTAAGAATAAGCTCTTCTTAGAAAAAGTGGTGTTGCATCAGAACACACTGCTCAGGGAAGTGGTGGGGTCACCATCCCTGGCGGTGTTCAAGAACTATGTGGATGTGGCACTGAGAACATGGTCAGTGGGCATGGTGGGACGGGCTGACAGTTGGACTGGATAATCTTAGAGGTTTTGTATAAGCTTAATGATTCTATGATTCTAAGGTTCTACAAAATTAATTTTTTCCAAAGCATTCATGAGACAGCCTGATCAGGGCTCTGGTCACCTGTGTAGGGGTGATTTCTGCTGAAAGAAAATATTGGTTTTGGAGAAAGGTAGAAAGATCAGGCCAGGGAGGAGGACTGGAATAGTACTGTGTTTGACCAGTGCATTAATGCCTATCCCTGCCCTACAAACAAGCATTCACATGAGGAGAACACCATTTTAACTTGCCTTGTCAAAACACTGCCGGCAGTGTCTGCAGGGATCAAATACTGATTAGAATATGGTGAGCTAAGTTCTGCAATCAACATTAGCAGACCAGTTGACACTGTCACCCACCACCTTTAATTCTGTGTTTCACGCACTGTGCAAGGCATTCTCTGACGCACAAAAAACAGCTCCCCACTTAGTCTCAAGCCTTGCCCATAGCACAGCTGGTGGGACTGAGTCAGGCTTGCTCAGTGTTTCAGCATCAGCACCACACTGAGTGGGCCTGACTGCCCAAATCTTCAAGCACTGCAGGGAACAGAGAATTATTTCATTCATACTGAATCATTCCAGAGCTGCAAAGAAACCTTGTAGAAATTAGATGACTTGGCTTGTCATATATTTTTTCTGTGTGGACTTCCTGATGGCTGAGCTTGTGCTGCAGAACTGATTCCAAGGAAACAAGAGTCTGAATTCTTCTTAACACAGTGGCAGGGGAGAGCTGCTGGTGCAGCAGCCTTCGGTGACATTTCTGTTCTGTGCTCTCCTGGGTCTGAGGGCACTGCCCCCAGGACCACAGTGTGAAAGGAAGACAAAGGCAGCTCAGTTGTGGGGCCTGGCACCAGCATTTCTTTAGCAAGAAAGCAAAAGAGCTGAAAAAGCTTAGGTATAAATCTCCAAAACTCATCTTAGAGCATTGGGATAACAGATTCCTGGGTAGATGTGACATTTAGAACCAATGGGACAGAAAATAAAAAATAAAAAAATGACGGGAACATATTGATAATTTGCAAGGAAAACAGATTTTACAGTCTTTATGAACTCCATAACTCTAACATTTATTCTAAAATACAAGAAAGGAAAAGATTAAAGTTTTATTATTTTTGCTTTTGTTTAATCTCGGTTCTTCTCTTGCTTCCTTCACATTAACCAAAGCTGTGGCATTACATATCATCTGTAGCTAGTCAAGGGAGATACCTAATATTCATAACAATAGCAAAAAAAATATTAAATAAGACCACTAGTTATCAAATGTAGTTATCAGAGGTGGAATGATCTGGATAGATGGAAGCTGCATTGCAAGCCTTCTGGTCAGTTCCATGCCAGTTTTACCAGTGATGCCAATGAGTGGTGCTGTCATTTATCTCCAAAATTAATGTAAGTTTCATGTTTTGAAATTTTATAAATTTCATAAAGAGGGAATTGATGTGTGTACAGGAACTATTGAACCACTGATTGATCACCTGATGTGAGCACTGAGTCAGCTGCAGGAGCACAGGTGAAGGCAATGCACCTGTGTGACCAGAAGGGGTGAAGTCTGACTCAGCCTCTCCTAGACCCCATTTAAAGGGCTGACTGCACTAGGGAAGGATCTCCTTCTGGAGTTTGCTCCTTTGAAGTTTTCTACTGTGAGCCTAGGATATGGGTGAGCATTTTCCTGTATTTTGGTTGTCTCTTTCCATCAGGATACTCTTTCTAACTCTACCGTCTGTAAAATAGCTACTCTACTGTTTGGCATTATTCATTCTATTAGCCTCACAGTGTGGCCTGAGATGGTCACAATCGCATGTTGCAGCTATATTCCTTCATCATCAAATAAGGGATTTGATGCACTGACTGTAAAGGATCCAGTGCTACATTTGAAGAAGTTGAACTAACAGTTGAGCAGTTTGCACAGTGATGAAAGACTCAATCCTGAACTCCTTTAAATGTTTCAGGTCTCTTTTCTGTGTTTTACAATTAAAAAAAAAATAAAAAACATTGGCAATACCTGCTTGTTCATGTTGTTTTGATTAATTTCATATTATTACAACTTTACTACAAGCATAAAGATTATGCAGGAACTATTCCATCTAAAATGTGCATTGTGATGATAACAAAATAATGTGACTTATTACACTGATTAAACCCAGACTGAATTTGCTCCTTTGTCAGGAGTTCCTTTCCTTTCAACTAGAGAAAATTAAAGTGTTTTTTTTGATCTGTGATAAGGCAACCTAGCTGACAAAGCATTTCTACTGCCTGCCCTGGCTGGGTGGACAAGATGCTTTTTCAGCCCTTGCTTGTAAAGGCAAGATTTCTTTTATGTAACTTTAGCTATTAAGAGTATATCTAAGACCCACTGTCTAAGCTCTCTCCGTGGGCACTGGAAAAAGGAATTGAAATCACATACTATAGAGCAGGTCCCTGAAAGAGGTGGACTGAATAAGCCTTTGGGGATGGCTGTTTCTCCACCTTGCTCTAAGGAGAGTTTCATCAGGTCTTGAATGCAAAGCCCTGAAGAATGCTGAAACTGGGTGAGATGCGTTTCTGATCAGAAGTCAAGGAAATGGTTTTTAACTTCTCTTGAGCTTCTTTAGACACTTCTCCTGGGCTCCTGGTTCATATGTGTGCTGTATGCTCAGCTGCCCAATGTCCCTGAAACAATTTAAAGAAAGAATGAAGATATTCAGCAGCTCTTGGCTCGAGTGTGTTTGTCCTGTTTCCTGACACTCTCCTGATGAGAACATGGGAGGGAGGAAAGGAAACCTGAGAGAGAATGCATTTCCGTGCATCTGCAGATACGCCCAAAAAGATGAGCAGAAGCCATTAAGATGGGGTACAATAAAATGACCTCTTGGTGTGCAAATGTGCAGTTTTAAAAAATGCTTACAAAAAATGGCATCATCCCAAGAAGTACAAAGACTTAAAGGAGTGCGAGCAATTTTTTCTCAGGATGAGCAGTGCTGCAGTGGCACAGGCTGCACAGGGAGGTGGTGGAATCACCGTCCCTGGAGGTGCTCCAGAACCATGTGAATGTGGCACTGAGGGGCCTGGTTCGTGGGAATGGGTTAATGGTTGGGCTGGATGACCTTAGAGGTCTTTTCCAACCATAACAGTTTTGTGATTCTACAATTCTCTCTACATGCTCAAATGCAGCATTTTGAACAATCAGTTTCCCTTGCCACTAGCTTGGAGAAGCCAATTGGGTTATCCAGACACATAAGATAACCTAGTGAACCTCACTCGAGTCAATTCAGAGGAAAAATGGAAGTTATCACCTTTCATACTTTAAAGGAAGATGTTGATACTGTAGGCTCTTTGGAAACCTTAAGCTGGCAGAAAGAAACTCAAAGGAACAACTGGGAGTATTAAGTCTTCACGGGTGGGTGGGGATGGCTGAAGTGACTGACCATGCTGGGGACACAAACCTTTCAAACAGAAAGACTTGAAAAGGGGAAAGGTACCAGACCAGATAACAGCAGGGTGGGCATCATTCAAAATGCTGCAGGTATGTCTGCACAGAAAAAAAGGAAAGATATAAACTCTAGTGGATAAAATACGACCGAGCTATCCAAAAAGGGATTAGATGAGTCACTAGTTAAAAAATCAAAGCTATTACTAACTCTTCCATCTGTCGCAGCAGCAACAAAAGCCCTGCCTGCTAGTCTGTCAGGTCACAGGGCTGCAGTTATGGCTGTGTGAGCCATGCCAGTGGAGCTGTAACCAGGTTTAGTACAACCTTCTGGATAAATACCGCTTTTCCAATCAAGTTAGTATAGTTTTGGCATGCAAAGGGAGGTCCTGCCTTGTAAACATCATGGAGGTTTTTTTGCTGGGGTCATCTAGTATGCAGAGAATAGTGACTTGCTCAATGTGATCTAATTGAGTTTCCAAAGGCTTTTGACAAAGCCTCTCTGAAAAGATCTTAAAGAAAACTCAGCAGGAAGATAAAAGAGAAAACCAAGCATGGGTGAATATCAGATCAAAGACATAGGACTAAATATGAAAAGGTCAGTTTTGAAGCCTGCAGGGTTCTGCACTAGCATTCAAGCTACTAAATGACCTGGGAAAAAAAAGGGCACAAGGAGGTGGTGGGCTTTGCAGACCATACAGCTGGCTAGAATGCTGGTACAGTTGTATATTTAGAGAAGTTTTTATATCAATTAACGTCTGCAGAGATGCACTATGAGCCTGAGGCTTCATTTAAGCTGAGAAGCAAGCTGAGGAGCTGGAAAAAAAGTTAACATGAGGTGTCAGAGCTTCAGTGAGGAGGGCAGAGTCGCTGCTCCACCATTAGCTGCTGCTGGGAGCAAAGATGCTTTTGCTTAGAGCATCGCCACCTCCAAGAGCCCCAGAACTTTCCAGCCTGGGGCTGCATGCTGTTAAGATGCATGCACACAGGAGGTTTTAGGAAAGGTTTCCTTCTGTAACCCTCAAACATTGCTTATGCAAGTGCTGCTGCAACATCTGTGCTGAGCTCAGTGTTTGGAGGGGAGGTGTACCCAGTTCTTGGATGTCTTGAGAGCCCTGCTCTCAACAACAGAGCCATGCTGGGATGCAGCAGTATAAGGATGGCACCTTCCTTCTCAGCAGGTTCTTTCCTTCCTAAAATGGACTTGTATCCACTCACTTTAATGATCAGAGTTTATATTTGGTTTTATTAACTGTTCCATCTTCTTCCTCTTCAGAGACCAAATTATGCTGACTACACTGGAAAATCTTGTTTGTTTCTTTAAGGGGTGCTGATTACTGCACAAATGTAACAACTGGGATAGTTGTATAGATGTGTAATTATGATAACAAGGTGCAAGAAAGGAAAAACACAGCTTGCTTCCCACATCCCATGTAGTCTGTTGCAGTGAGAAGTCTGGGGAATAGGACGGATTATGGATAAAGTAAATGTAGCTTGTCTGTGATCTGTGCTGCACCTTATCTGCAGAGAACTCCAGCTGAAGATGGCTGTCAGCAGTGCTTTAGGCCAGATGTGCGAGAAGAGTGTGCTACAGACCACGGCAATGCACTCCAAGCATCCTGCCTCCAAATGTATATTCCCCTGAGAGTGGACACTGAACTTGGCAAAGCTGCCTTGGAGACTTGTTGTGGACTCTGCCTTTAAGAGCAAAATGAATTCTCAATGCTTAGGTCAGATTTTAATCCAAATTCATGAGGCAAAACTTATACACACTGACATCCCTTGGAGTGTCCTAGGGCCTGCCTCTAAACTGGTTTTATTTCATGTTTGTGGCACATCTGAGACTGAGAGACTGTACTGATTAGGTGGCAGCATTTTGTACTGAATGTTAGAGCTCTAGAGAAACTTTCACATCTGAAGCAGCTCTGCAGGCTGAAAGAACTGGATGGGGAGGATAAACATGGCCTCTTGTCATAGACTCTTTCTTGAACAGAGAACTGGATTAAGGCTCAGAAAGAAAATATTTTGCTCCCCTTCATGTCTCTTTAGAGAGGCATAGGAAGATGAGTATCCCTCTTTCTTCAGCATCATTACAGAATAAGTATGGCACCTGAAGCATTATTTTTTTCTTTATCATTTCTGCAGGAAGTTCTTCACATGATAAGTTGTTATGAGGGAGCCCAACCAAAAAAAAAAAAAAAAAAAAGCAGTTTCTTTCTCCAAAGTCTCCATGGTGGGAGACTTTCCCTCCCTAGCACAGTGGGCTGTAAGGAGGAGTTAGCAATCAGGCTGCCTACTTCTCACCACCTTTCATATTTCAGGAAGCATACGGAGGCTGATGTGTTTCCTGATGTATATTCAAAGATAACATCAGTTTGAATTCAGGATCTCTGGTACCAACCCGAAGCTGCAGACAGCTCATACTTTCTGCAGCAATTGTTAATGAGAGCCCAATGGGCTTTGGAGGTGCCTTAGCACGAACTCTTCTGACTCACAAGGAAACAAAGATAAGAAGGAAGCTGGAAATTTACTCACTGCTAAATGCTGAATGTAGATGGTCCCTGTTTCAACTGAGTGCTCTCTGAAGCTGCCCTGTGACCGAGCACAGCTTTAGTAGCACTGAACAGTCCATGTTTTTAAATTCACTTACTCTTGGCCCACTCACGACAGGAGGCTGAGGCTTCCCCATTTCTTAGTGTTTCATTCTGACATAGATGACTGGATATAATGAGCATTGATTTGTGCTTTGAGGCCACAGCATTTTTTTCTTTATATATATATCAGTGAGGAAGAGGCATCAGTAGACCAGTGGGAATCTTTCCCCTGAAACAAAACTTTTTTTCTGCATGCATCAGTTGTGACAGGAATTTCTCATTGCTGTGCATGCCAGTAAGAAGAAGGGAAATAACTGGGGGTTGGAACTAGGTGATATTAAATGTCCCCTCCAACCTAAGCCTACAAGTGTTGCTCACAGGCAATTTTTAAAAACTCTTAGAAATTGTCCATCAGTAGAAAGTTACCAGAGGTGTCCAGTGGAAAAGGAACATGAAACACAAACGGATTCAGAGTCCCCAAACTGAGCTCTGTACATAGCACACCTTGCATATGCTTTAGAGGAAAGTGATGAAAGGATCCACGGGAAGTATCCATTCTCTTCCAGCTGTTTTCCAAAGATGTCTGCTTGCCCAGCCCCAAGCACCTCCCCCAGTTCTTGCAGGGGCTGTGATGTCAGCAGCTATTTTTGTGCTGAGCTCAGGGCAGTGGTTCAGCTGCTGGACATGGGTGCCAGTCCGCTACTTTCCTTTGCAGGCTCTGCATCCCAGCGGCCTCCTAGGAAAGTGCAGGGAACATCACCATCAGCTCAGGGAGAAGAGGGGGACGTTTGTCGCAGCACCCCAGGCACACACCTGCACGGTCTTTCTGCTCTGGACAGGCCAGCAGGATAGCTCCAGGATGGAGTAGCCAGAGTAGTGAGACCAGTTGCCTTAGTAAGCAAATGGCTTTTCCTACTGGCCCCCTTACTGGTGAATATAGAAATACCTAGGTCGCTGGTTGCCCAGAGAAGGATGAGGATCTCTTTCCCTGGAGATACTCATCTGGATGTGATCCTGTACACCCTGCCCTGGGTATCCCTGTTTAAGTAGGGTTTGGGGCAGAGGGACCCAGAGGTGCTGCCAACCTCAGCCATCCTGAGCCTCTGTGAGGTGTTACCCCATGGTCTGATCCACCCCCACCTGAAGACTGACATCCCCACCTGGCCTGTGTGTGTACAGGATTGTTTGTTAACAATCTGAAAGTGAAAAGAAGCAAACTGATTCACTGGATTTTGATTTTTATGTTCTTGTATTTTTTTTTTTTTGGTTCTGTTTTATTTATTTTGCTGTAAAATTAAATGAATCATCTCTGAACTGTTTTCCTCCTTACAGGAAATGGAGAGAGTTGACATGTTGACTCAACAGGAGGAGGATGGAAAGTCTGAGCCAGACAAAAGTTGGAGAATCAAAATAATTTTATTTCTAAGAAGTGTGGACTAGTGGCTCTTAGTTCTCCCAGCTCTAAAGCAGATGTGGTCTCTATGTGTTTGGAAAGGTGTAGAAACATGAAAAAATGTGCCTAAACACCCATGGCAAGTGAAAAACTCATAAGAAACTGGAGGAAGAGAAGCAAATACATTTGGGAAGAATTATTCTGAGAATGTGCAAAAACAAATAAACAGTAAATCTCTATAAAGTGGTCTTCCTAGGACCAGTGATGTCAGTAGTGGTGGTCACTATGCTTCATCACCTAGTGCAGGGTTAAGTAACATAAAATAGATTAGGAAAAAAATGGAAAATTACTCTTATCCTGCAATTCTTGTTGTCTTGTAGGCTTGAAGTTTGGTTTGAACTGCTATTTTTTTTATAGTTAGTAGGCATATGTTATTGGTTATAACAACCTGTATTTATCACACTGTCTGGAAGTGCTCTGAAGGGACTTTCAAATCTCAGTCTGTAGCCTGAGCTGCCTCACTCTGATTGCACTAACAATGTTTGGGAGTGCTCAGAAACTAACAGCATAGAATAGCTCTGAGGTCCTCTTATTTCTTGATGGTCTCCTCATCTAACCCAAGGCATCAAAGCGGTCCTCTTATTTCTTGATGGTCTCCTCATCTAACCCGAGGCATCAAAGCTTGCTGTAACTGAAATGATTAAGAGGAAGGAGGAAGAATCTCTCCAGTGAGTATCCTTGCTGTCTTCTTTTGTGTTTGTGTTTGCATTGCAGGGAAGCGTGTACTGCTTCTGAGTATCCTAGTCAAGCCTGAATATGACTGTAGTGATAACCTCTGGTGCATAACTTCCAGCTTCTCATGCTGCTAATCACACACAGGGAATAGGGGTACTTGGGGGAGAAGTGCAAATCACTGTCCTTGTGCTTTCACGTTCCCTGCTGAATGGAGAGGCACTGCATTCATCTCGTTCTGAATGCTTTGGTTTTCTTTAGTACTTACGCACTCTCCCTTCTAACATCTTGGCTTTGTCTCTTGCTTGTGCAAAGAGAATATATTGTCTTCCAAACAGTAACAAGGGAATCATAGAGTAAACACATAAACAGAAAAATCAAACAAGCAGAAGCCCTTAAAATGATTACAAAAATTGTTTCGAGTTGAGACATGGGCATTTTTTTATGGAGACAAATCGATGGAACTCAATGGCTTCAAAAGTGGAGTGAGGACTGCAACAATGTGCTGTAGTGCTGCTCTGGCACATGTTGAGAGGCTTTTCCCCTGGAGATGGTGGGTGTTGTAGTTATCACTGTTATATAGGGTTTAAGCACACAGCTGTATTCCATCAGTCACTGTGTGTGGAAGATCTTTAATGCTCAGAAGAAAACAGTCTGAAGACTATCAAATTACATACTGGATAAAAAAAACTTCTATTGTGTTGCAGTATTGCTCTTGCAAAACTGGTGTTGCAGAAAATGGGGAAAATTGTTTTACTGTGGTGTAGAAAGGTTTCTGTCCCAACCCCAGCACTGGCTCCGCAATGTGGGAAGAGTTAGTGACTGTAAAGAGGTTCTGCTTACAGAGCCTGTAATAAAGGTTAGCTCTTAGAGGACACAGGGTTTCACACAAGGGTTTCATGTGATGGAGCAGAGGTAGGCATCCACCTGAATTTGGGGAGCACACTCCTGATTTCATTGTTCAACTCTCTATGCCCACTGTTGCCACATGAAGTACATTTGGCTTATGGTCAAGTTATGTTGCCATTGTAAAATCCCTGGGCAATATCACTCTATGAGCTGCTTCCAGCGCTGCTTGGGCAGCCAACACCCACATCTGATGGATTTTCCACTGTAGGCACACTCCCTGCCTAAGGGATAACCCTCAGCTGGAAAACCTCAGTGATGAGAAAGGGTCAGAGAGAAAGAAGAAGTAGGAGAGAAAAAGATTTCTATTCACCTTCCCTGTGGTGGAATGGGAGAAGGGAGTGAAATAGTTCATATACTTTTTTCTCTGAGATTTTCCGTTTTGTTGAAACAATGAAGCTGAGCATCTGGTCAGCATCCTGCGAGAACAATTTGCGTGCATTAGGCAGAAATGCAGCAATGTGATGGGTGAAAGCTGTGAATGAACAAACTTTAAGATAAATCAACGAGGAAATCCTGTCAAGTACCAAAATACATACAAAGTGTGCACACTTGGATCCCTACAGCTTTCGGTCACTGCATGCTGCAGACGAAGTTTCTGTATGCAGAAACTGCTCAGACTTTATCTGCAACTGCAGTGGGCAAAGATGGTGATTTTTCATTCCTAATTTGGCATCAAAATGTGCCTGAAGTGGCATTTTGACATCTGCAGATGCGCTCTGCCCATTATTTCCATGTTAATGAATCACACCAAGATATTGAAGAGCACTGCGTGTTTTAGTTTTGCTGCCTGTTTCCACGTGCCAGAGGCTTCTATGCATCTCAGCCATCTTACACAAACGTTTTCATCTTCGGACTTCGTGTCCCTGCTCAGTCATCACCATGAAAGAACCCAGTGCCACGTTAACAGCCACAAAGGGTTGCAGAGGAAAGCCTCCCGTTTGGAGACGCATAAACCGTACACCGTCTCCCACGTCACACAGACACGCTGGGAATTGTAGCTTGGGAGGTTTGGGGGGAAACATCCCCAACGCAGCGTTTGGCAGCGGCGGAGGAGTGGAGCGGGGTGAGCAGCGCGCAGGCAGCGCTGCCGGCAGCTGTGCTACCTCGGCACATTTGGAGCCGTGTGGTTCCGAGCAGCGGAGCCCTGGCCGCCCGCTACAGGCTCAGGGGGAAAGAAGACCCTCCGGGGATTGACGTCGTGTTTGTAGTTTCGCGCTAGCGTTCAAAGAGAATTGGTAATTTACAAAGAAAAACAAAACTTTCGCTCTCGGAAGGACCGCTCGGTTGCAGGACACGGGATTTCTCGTCCTCTCTCCACCCGAACGCAACTCTTTCCAGAACAACACAACGACAGGTGAAAATAGACCCCTCCACGCTCCTCCACACGCAGAGAAAGGGCGATTTCGTGGCAGATAAAGTATAAAAAACACGCTTTATTCTCCCCGAAGAAACACAAGCGGAGCCGACGAGCGCCGAACGGCGGCGGGGCGGGGCGGGGCGGCGCGCACCAATCAGCGCGCGCTGCGCTGCTATAAATGGGAGCGCCGCGGCCTCGGCTGCCACTGCCGTCCGCGTCGCCGCTATGGCCGAGACCGCTCCTGCCGCCGCGCCCGCCGCAGCCCCGGCCCCCGCCGCTAAGGCCGCCGCCAAGAAGCCGAAGAAGGCGGCGGGCGGCGCCAAAGCCCGCAAGCCCGCGGGCCCCAGCGTCACCGAGCTGATCACCAAGGCCGTGTCCGCCTCCAAGGAGCGCAAGGGGCTCTCCCTCGCCGCGCTCAAGAAGGCGCTGGCCGCCGGCGGCTACGACGTGGAGAAGAACAACAGCCGCATCAAGCTGGGGCTCAAGAGCCTCGTCGGCAAGGGCACCCTGGTGCAGACCAAGGGCACCGGCGCCTCGGGCTCGTTCCGGCTCAGCAAGAAGCCGGGTGAAGGCTTGGAAAAGGCTCCAAAGAGGAAAACGTCCGCGGCGAAGTCTAAGAAGACTGCAGCCAAGAAGCCCGCTAGCGCCGCTAAAAAGCCCAGAAAACCTGTGGCAGTGAAGAAAAGCCCGAAGAAAGCGAGGAAGCCGGCGGCCGCTGCCACCAAGAAGGCGGCCAAGAGCCCCAAGAAGGCGACCAAGGCTGCCAAGCCCAAGAAGGCGGTGGCCGCCAAGAGCCCGGCCAAGGCGAAGGCGGTGAAGCCCAAAGCTGCCAAGCCCAAGGCGGCCAAACCCAAAGCGGCCAAGGCGAAGAAGGCGGCCCCCAAGAAGAAGTAAACCCCCGTGGAAGAAAACCCTTGACCCGCTTTTAAACCCAACGGCTCTTTTAAGAGCCACCCAACAATTCTCCAAGAGAGCTGAAATACCGGGTTCAACCGCTTCGACTTGGGACGCTCAGCGGGAGAACGGATTTCAGAACGGCGACCGGCGGCGCAACGCGGGGGTGGGCGGAGCGGGGGCCGGGCGGGGGCGGCCCTGAGCCGCTCGGAGCGGCGCAGCGACAGCTTTGAGCCGCCCGCACTGAGCGCCGATTGGCTGCGGCGCTGCGGCCGTCAGCGCTCTCCGGCAGCGCAGCGCAGACGCTGCTCCGGGCGTGGGGAGCGCGGGAGGGAGGGATACCGAGCGGGCACTTCAGTGCTTCTACAGCGGCTGCGGGAATCCATTTCTGCGATTCCGCTTAACCCCCCCCCTTGTTTTCTTGTTTTTTTAGTCATTTTAAATAAAACGTAATGAGATCAAAGCTCTTTAGCTGAATTTGTTGGTGGCTCTGAAAAGAGCCTTTGTGTTTTCCCGGATAAAGTCCTCGGCTTTCTCACTTGGCCTTGGCCTTGTGGCTGTCGGTCTTCTTGGGCAGCAGCACGGCCTGGATGTTGGGCAGCACCCCACCCTGCGCGATGGTGACCTTGCCCAGCAGCTTGTTGAGCTCCTCGTCGTTGCGGATGGCCAGCTGCAGGTGGCGGGGGATGATGCGCGTCTTCTTGTTGTCGCGGGCCGCGTTGCCCGCCAGCTCCAGGATCTCGGCCGTCAGGTACTCCAGCACGGCCGCCAGGTACACCGGGGCGCCGGCGCCCACCCGCTCGGCGTAGTTGCCCTTGCGCAGCAGCCGGTGCACGCGGCCCACGGGGAACTGCAGCCCGGCCCGCGACGAGCGCGACTTGGCCTTGGCGCGCGCCTTCCCGCCCTGCTTCCCGCGGCCCGACATCGCAGCGCCTCAGACGAACCAGCAACCCGAGCGCTCTCGGAACAGCGCCCTCCGCCCGCGCCCGCCCGCTTATATTCAGTTCGGGCGGAGCGGAGGCGCGCCGTGTGATAGGCCGAGCGGGAGGCGAGGCGCCCGCAGCCAATGGCGGAGCGGATCGAAGGGCAGCCAATGGCGGGGCGCGCGTCGTGGAGACGTCACGCGGACGAACTTCGAGCCAATGGCAGCGCGGCGCTGCCGAGCTGCTGCTTTGCATAGCGCCGCTATAAAAGCGGCTCCCGCGGGCGGCGTCCCCATTGCGCTCGTGGCGAGTGTGTTGGTGCGTGTTGGTGAGCGTGCGCTGCGTGTTCGGAATGCCTGAGCCGGCCAAGTCCGCGCCCGCCCCCAAAAAGGGCTCGAAGAAGGCGGTCACCAAAACGCAGAAGAAGGGCGACAAGAAGCGCAAGAAGAGCCGCAAGGAGAGCTACTCCATCTACGTGTACAAGGTGCTGAAGCAGGTGCACCCCGACACGGGCATCTCGTCCAAGGCCATGGGCATCATGAACTCGTTCGTCAACGACATCTTCGAGCGCATCGCCGGCGAGGCGTCGCGCCTGGCGCACTACAACAAGCGCTCGACCATCACGTCGCGGGAGATCCAGACGGCCGTGCGGCTGCTGCTGCCCGGCGAGCTGGCCAAGCACGCCGTGTCCGAGGGCACCAAGGCGGTCACCAAGTACACCAGCTCCAAGTAGAGCGGTCCGGATGCTTGCTTTTAACCCAAAGGCTCTTTTCAGAGCCACCCACGCGTTCCCCGAAAGAGCTAAAGCACTTGTGTGTGATACTTTGTAGCTCTAGCGTTTCTTCCGCAGACAAAAAGGAAGCGGCAACAGTGTTACAATGCCGTTATCCCCGGGCTCTTTGGCTTTATCCGTTCGCTTGGTGCAACGTGTCTGTTCTCGGGAGAGTCCGTTTCACGGACCATTGAGCGCGTCTTTAGGGTCTGCCTACCTCTTGTCTGGTTAGTGGGTCGCCGGCAACCAGCGCTGAGGTCCTCAGCGAGGGTTGGAGCGAGCTTTTGTGGATGTTTCCTCGCGTTACCCCGCGCTTGAGCGCATGAGTGAAAATCACGCGAAGCGGCTGCCTGCAAGGTGCAGACGCTTTAGATCACGGTACGATCTTAGCGCGTAGTTCAAGGGATGTCAGTAACGCCGTGGGCGGTCTATCAGTCGAGAGAGAAAGCGACAGGGTCACTTCGCTGCGCTGTAGCGTCGGTACCGCGCAGCGCTGCCCGTGGCCCCGAGCGCGCAGTCCCCCACGGCGCCCATCTTCGGCGCTCACCCCTTTCTCTCACGGCCCCGCCGCTCCACGTAGCAAATCCCGGGAGGGACGGGACGGGCGGGAGAGCGGCGGGCCCGGGACGCATCGCAGCCGACGCGAGTCGGACCTGAGTGAGGACTGCACGGAGCTTTCCGGCTCAGGGAGGGGGCGGGGCCTGGCCGAGGGAGCGCGAGGCGGCTCAGGGAGCGCCTCCGCCTCTCGGAGCGCGGAGCCCTATCGAGAAGCGCGGGCGGGAAGCAGCCCGGCGACGTTCGCACTGCGCCAAGCGGCGGCTGCCATCCGCTCCTGGATCGCAGTGTTGCCGCGGCCCTGATCCGATGAGAGACTCCTCAGTAACAGCGAACGCGGGAGGTCTCGGCATCAGGCCGAGAAAAGGAGGTTCTGCCCCCGGCCCTGCTCTCGGTGGGGCGGAGCAGGAAGTGCGCAGGGGAGGAGTGGGCAGTAGGGAGAGTCCGAGGAACGGACAACGAGACTGCGCTATGCCCCCGTTGCGCTCTACGCCGCCGCTCGCGAAGGCGGCTCTCGGTTTTGTCCTGGGACAGCGGTGGAGCCGGCCGCGGAAAGGCCGCGGTGGGCTGGTTCAGCGCGGAGGAGAGCGGGCGGATTGGACGGGGCGGGGTTCCCGTCGTTTGGAAGCGCGGGCTTTTCGAATGGCCGCCTCGGCCAATGACAGAGCGCCTTCCGCGGGCGTCCAATCGGCAGCGAGCGTGCGGCTATAAATACCGCCGCCGCGGCAAGCCGACCGCTGTACCTTCGCCGCGGCCGGGGCTGTGTGGTCGAGTGCTGTGCGATGGCGCGCACGAAGCAGACGGCGCGTAAGTCGACGGGCGGGAAGGCGCCCCGCAAGCAGCTGGCCACCAAGGCGGCCCGCAAGAGCGCGCCGGCCACGGGCGGCGTGAAGAAGCCGCACCGCTACCGGCCCGGCACGGTGGCGCTGCGCGAGATCCGCCGCTACCAGAAGTCCACGGAGCTGCTGATCCGCAAGCTGCCCTTCCAGCGCCTGGTGCGCGAGATCGCGCAGGACTTCAAGACCGACCTGCGCTTCCAGAGCTCGGCCGTCATGGCGCTGCAGGAGGCCAGCGAGGCCTACCTGGTGGGGCTCTTCGAGGACACCAACCTGTGTGCCATCCACGCCAAGCGCGTTACCATCATGCCCAAGGACATCCAGCTCGCCCGCCGCATTCGCGGGGAGCGCGCCTGAGCCCGCCGTCCTTTCAACGCCAAACACAAAGGCTCTTTTAAGAGCCACTCCAACGACAATTAAGGAGCTGTTGACACTAAATCAGTGCAAGTAGTTGTGGTTCTTTCTTATTTCCCGATAAAATGCATGCTACCACTGAGTAGCATGCTAAAAGTAGTCAAAGCCCATAATCATTTTCTACATGATTCCCTTCTGCATATTTAGTTCTTTATCATCTCAACATAAAGGGTGGAAGTTCTATTTTATTTTAATATGTAACAGATTCTGTTTATATATATAGTCTGATACATTCTAAGTTGAGATTTTTTTTTTTGCTTTTTGCTTGATGCAAGCACAGCACCCCATTTCACAGTTCTAATTATATACAGATTCACAGAATTGTAGGGGTTGGAAGAGACTTCTGGAGACCATCGAGCCCAACGCTCCTGCCAAAGCAGCTCCCTAGCCCAGGTTGCACAGGAATGTGTCCATGTGAGTCTGGAACATCTTGAGAGAAGGAAACCACCTCTCTGTGCAGCCTGTGCCGGTGCTCCGCCACTGCACTGTGAAGAAGTTCCCATGCATATCTGTGTGGAACTTCCTATGCATCAGTTTATGACCATTTACCCTCACCACTCTGCTGAGAAGAGTCCAACGTTATCTCTTTGCCTACCACATCCTGGATATTTGAAGCTACGGATCAGATGTCTTTTTTTCAAAGCCTAAAAGACCCAGGTCATTCAGCCTTTCTTACCTTACAAGTGTAACACACCCTTTATCACCTTTAGAGTGCTCTGTTGGTTAAAAAAAGAAAAAAAAGGCACTAGTTGCGCCGTAGCACTTCATACACTATAACAACGTGCAGATTTAGTGTCAACAGCTCCTTAATTGTCGTTGGAGTGGCTCTTAAAAGAGCCTTTGTGTTTGGCGTTGAAAGGACGGCGGGCTCAGGCGCGCTCCCCGCGAATGCGGCGGGCGAGCTGGATGTCCTTGGGCATGATGGTAACGCGCTTGGCGTGGATGGCACACAGGTTGGTGTCCTCGAAGAGCCCCACCAGGTAGGCCTCGCTGGCCTCCTGCAGCGCCATGACGGCCGAGCTCTGGAAGCGCAGGTCGGTCTTGAAGTCCTGCGCGATCTCGCGCACCAGGCGCTGGAAGGGCAGCTTGCGGATCAGCAGCTCCGTGGACTTCTGGTAGCGGCGGATCTCGCGCAGCGCCACCGTGCCGGGCCGGTAGCGGTGCGGCTTCTTCACGCCGCCCGTGGCCGGCGCGCTCTTGCGGGCCGCCTTGGTGGCCAGCTGCTTGCGGGGCGCCTTCCCGCCCGTCGACTTACGCGCCGTCTGCTTCGTGCGCGCCATCGCACAGCACTCGACCACACAGCCCCGGCCGCGGCGAAGGTACAGCGGTCGGCTTGCCGCGGCGGCGGTATTTATAGCCGCACGCTCGCTGCCGATTGGACGCCCGCGGAAGGCGCTCTGTCATTGGCCGAGGCGGCCATTCGAAAAGCCCGCGCTTCCAAACGACGGGAACCCCGCCCCGTCCAATCCGCCCGCTCTCCTCCGCGCTGAACCAGCCCACCGCGGCCTTTCCGCGGCCGGCTCCACCGCTGTCTCAGGACAAAGCCGAGAGCCGCCTTCGCGAGCGGCGGCGTAGAGCGCAACGGGGGCATAGCGCAGTCCCGTTGTCCGTTCCTCGGACTCTCCCTACTGCCCACTCCTCCCCTGCGCACTTCCCGCTCCGCCCCACCGAGAGCAGGGCCGGGGGCAGAACCTCCTTTTCTCGGCCTGATGCCGAGACCTCCCGCGTTCGCTGTTACTGAGGAGTCTCTCATCGGATCAGGGCTGCGGCAACACGGCAATACTGCGATCCAGTAGCGGATGGCAGCCGCCGCTTGGCGCAGTGCGAACGTTGCCCGGCTGCTTCCCGCCCGCGCTTCTCGATAGGGCTCCGCGCTCCGAGAGGCGGAGGCGCTCCCCGGGCCGCCTCGCGCTCCCTCGGCCAGGCCCCGCCCCCTCCCTGAGCCGGAAAGCTCCGTGCAGTCCTCACTCAGGTCCGACTCGCGTCGGCTGCGATGCGTCCCGGGCCCGCCGCTCTCCCGCCCGTCCCGTCCCTCCCGGGATTTGCTACGTGGAGCGGCGGGGCCGTGAGAGAAAGGGGTGAGCGCCGAAGATGGGCGCCGTGGGGGACTGCGCGCTCGGGGCCACGGGCAGCGCTGCGCGGTACCGACGCTACAGCGCAGCGAAGTGACCCTGTCGCTTTCTCTCTCGACTGATAGACCGCCCACGGCGTTACTGACGTCCCTTGAACTACGCGCTAAGATCGTACCTTAATCTAAAGCGTCTGCACCTTGCAGGCAGCCGCTTTGCGTGATTTCCACTCATGCGCTCAAGCGCGGGGTAACGCAAGGAAACATCCACAAAAGCTCGCTCCAACCCTCGCTGGGGACCTCAGCGCTGGTTGCCGGCGACCCACTAACCAGACAAGAGGTAGGCAGACCCTAAAGACGCGCTCAATGGTCCGTGAAACGGACTCTCCCGAGAACAGACACGTTGCACCAAGCGAACGGATAAAGCCAAAGAGCCCGGGGATAACGGCATTGTAACACTGTTGCCGCTTCCTTTTTGTCTGCGGAAGAAACGCTAGAGCTACAAAGTATCACACACAAGTGCTTTAGCTCTTTCGGGGAACGCGTGGGTGGCTCTGAAAAGAGCCTTTGGGTTAAAAGCAAGCATCCGGACCGCTCTACTTGGAGCTGGTGTACTTGGTGACCGCCTTGGTGCCCTCGGACACGGCGTGCTTGGCCAGCTCGCCGGGCAGCAGCAGCCGCACGGCCGTCTGGATCTCCCGCGACGTGATGGTCGAGCGCTTGTTGTAGTGCGCCAGGCGCGACGCCTCGCCGGCGATGCGCTCGAAGATGTCGTTGACGAACGAGTTCATGATGCCCATGGCCTTGGACGAGATGCCCGTGTCGGGGTGCACCTGCTTCAGCACCTTGTACACGTAGATGGAGTAGCTCTCCTTGCGGCTCTTCTTGCGCTTCTTGTCGCCCTTCTTCTGCGTTTTGGTGACCGCCTTCTTCGAGCCCTTTTTGGGGGCGGGCGCGGACTTGGCCGGCTCAGGCATTCCGAACACGCAGCGCACGCTCACCAACACGCACCAACACACTCGCCACGAGTGCAATGGGGACGCCGCCCGCGGGAGCCGCTTTTATAGCGGCGCTATGCAAAGCAGCAGCTCGGCAGCGCCGCGCTGCCATTGGCTCGAAGTTCGTCCGCGTGACGTCTCCACGACGCGCGCCCCGCCATTGGCTGCCCTTCGATCCGCTCCGCCATTGGCTGCGGGCGCCTCGCCTCCCGCTCGGCCTATCACACGGCGCGCCTCCGCTCCGCCCGAACTGAATATAAGCGGGCGGGCGCGGGCGGAGAGCGCTGTTCCGAGAGCGCTCGGGTTGCTGGTTCGTCTGAGGCGCTGCGATGTCGGGCCGCGGGAAGCAGGGCGGGAAGGCGCGCGCCAAGGCCAAGTCGCGCTCGTCGCGGGCCGGGCTGCAGTTCCCCGTGGGCCGCGTGCACCGGCTGCTGCGCAAGGGCAACTACGCCGAGCGGGTGGGCGCCGGCGCCCCGGTGTACCTGGCGGCCGTGCTGGAGTACCTGACGGCCGAGATCCTGGAGCTGGCGGGCAACGCGGCCCGCGACAACAAGAAGACGCGCATCATCCCCCGCCACCTGCAGCTGGCCATCCGCAACGACGAGGAGCTCAACAAGCTGCTGGGCAAGGTCACCATCGCGCAGGGTGGGGTGCTGCCCAACATCCAGGCCGTGCTGCTGCCCAAGAAGACCGACAGCCACAAGGCCAAGGCCAAGTGAACACGCCTGGGCTCAATCTAGAAACAAGCACAAAAGGCTCTTTTCAGAGCCACCCACAATTTCTTTAAAAGAGCTAAGTTGCTTCTGTTTTACTTTCAGTTTTCATAGGGAGTGTCATTGTAGTAGCAACATTCTTAATTCATGAGTGCATCTCTTCCTCGTTCAGTCCTATACTGCATCTTAAGTGTATTTTTTGTAACCCTGTACCTACTGATGTGTGGTCCCACCCCCTGAGCTTTGCTGTCAGGTTGTACATCAACGCTCATAACCTGCCTTCACAAAAGCTTTTTAAGTACCTCCTACAGTGTTCATTCTTCTACAAGAAAATGGACTTCAACCCCTTAAGTATCTCAGTCACAATTCCTTTAAAGGGGTGATCCACTCCCGATGTGTCTTGTAAGTGTCTGTGGCCATCCTTATGTTGAATTTAAGGACTTGGAGCTCCTCAGAACATCTCCTATACTTATGAGATACCCGAACAACAAAATGCTTTTTCACCACTGAATTACTTGAATAAAATGTGCTTTCAGCTCTCTTTGAGAATTCTTGGGTGGCTCTTAAAAGAGCCGTTGGGTTTAAAGCAGGTCAAGGGTTTTCTTCCACGGGGGTTTACTTCTTCTTGGGGGCCGCCTTCTTTGCCTTGGCCGCTTTGGGTTTGGCCGCCTTGGGCTTGGCAGCTTTGGGCTTCACCGCCTTCGCCTTGGCCGGGCTCTTGGCAGTCACCGCCTTCTTGGGCTTGGCAGCCTTGGTCGCCTTCTTGGGGCTCTTGGCCGCCTTCTTGGTAGCAGCAGCCGCCGGCTTCCTGGCTTTCTTCGGGCTTTTCTTCACAGCTGCTTTCTTTGGCTTTTTGGCAGCAGCCACTGGCTTCTTGGCTGCTGGCTTCTTGGGTTTGGCTGCGGGTGTCCTCTTCTTGGGAGCCTTCTCCTTCACCTCGCCTGGCTTCTTGCTGAGCCGGAACGAGCCCGAGGCGCCGGTGCCCTTGGTCTGCACCAGGGTGCCCTTGCCGACGAGGCTCTTGAGCCCCAGCTTGATGCGGCTGTTGTTCTTCTCCACGTCGTAGCCGCCGGCGGCCAGCGCCTTCTTGAGCGCGGCGAGGGAGAGCCCCTTGCGCTCCTTGGAGGCGGACACGGCCTTGGTGATCAGCTCGGTGACGCTGGGGCCCGCGGGCTTACGGGCTTTGGCGCCGCCCGCCGCCTTCTTCGGCTTCTTGGCGGCGGCTTTAGCCGGAGCCGGGGCTGCGGCGGGCGCTGCCTCAGCAGCGGGTGCGGGCGCCGTCTCGGACATGTCGGAACTGCGCGCCGTGGATCGGCGGCAGCGGCCGCGGCGCCCTTATTTATAGCAGCGCAGCGGGCGCTGATTGGTCCGTTGCGGAGTCCGTCCCGCCCCGCCACCCGGCGCGCCGCTCCTCGGCTTGTGTTTCTTCCAGCTCAAAAAAGTGTGATTTTGGTAATAATTGGTGACCGCGGCGCCCCGTTCTTTATCCTTGGTGCTCGGAACAGAGGGTAGTTTTGTCCTTTTGGCTTTTTTTTACCTCAGATGTGAAATGACGTTTATTAAGGTCTGTAATCTCTGAGTTTGGGGATTGCATGAAGAGCTAGACTGTAAGATTTTTATTTTTACTTCTAAATTGCAAATATGTTTCTGATGGTATCGCCACAATGGCAACGGATTCATGTTCCCGAGACGGTTTTTCATCAAAGTAGTGCAAAGTGAAGGCAATCTCGAGTCATTTTCTTTGCTTAAATTGGCTTTGAAAAGAAGCAAGTAACACAAAGTGTCCACCGAGCACTGAGCCGTGCTAGGAGCCGTTTCCCGTAACACAGTTTCACCTCTTAAAAATAATGAAACCTTTGGACATAGTGCCCAGTATGGCTATACACAGAGCTTCTAGGAAGTGAAGAAAAAGTGTGCCTTTCACCAGAAATAGTTAAATGGATGCCAGACCTGTTTAATTAGCCAGTACCATCAACATCTTACAAGATCATATAGAAGCTCTTCCTCTGCTTTCTTCAGCTTTGTATTAACATTTCAATTAATCATATTACAGTTTCTTTCTCCGAAAGGAATTCTTTCGTTTAACCAAAGTAGGGAAATACATACATCCCTGTGTTCGCATTTTAAGATTAAGTGTTTGTTTTTGCGATTATTTTTATAGTTGAGGGCATTCTGTCAGTCAAACATGTATGGCAGATGAGCAAAAACAAGAAAACAATCTTGTGCCTGTTTTCCCCGTGGAAAGAATTGCAGGTTAGGCTTCAGGGACTTCTTTTAAGACACAATATAAATCCAGTGGGTGATCAGTTTTCTCCTAAGTCCTGCCAAGGTAAACTAGAGCAGGAAATTGAGGGCAGTGCTAAAGAAGAAAATGCTACAATACAGCACTTCAATACTTCTCATCATAATTGCCTGGATTTTTGTTTTCAGGTCAAAAATGCTCTTACATAACCTGGGAAAACTTTATTTTGCATGTGATTGTATCTTTCTAAGTTAAACTTCAGTATGGCACAGTATTTGCTAGGCTTTGTAAATGCAATAAATACATTTCCTTTCATTTACTACCTGCTGTTTCCTCTCCTTCTCAGCACTCCTGTACTCTACGAGCTGATATCTGAAGCTATAAAGACAAAATTAGTATTGTGAGTCTTAATAATGTCCAGCTCATAATGAGATATCTGTTTCTGTTGCTTTGTCCCCTGTACTTCATTTGATATATAAACTACTATTAAAATCCTGTATTTCAGGAAAGCATGAAACGTGATATTAAATATGTAAAGCAGAGCTACAAGTCTCCCATCTTAAACACATATTTCTTTTCTCTGGTGAGACATGTAGAAACAGGATCCAAATGGGATCCAACCACATAGTATATGATAAGAGGCTGTGAGTTCCTGATGACAACAGAAACTAGAGCTGACTTTGCCTTCCAGTTATTAAGCTGTAGAGAGATGTTGAGCACAAGAAAGGTGAAAGGACAGGATGCAGCAGTAGTTTTTTTTGTGTGCTCTGGGCCTCAAATGAGAGGACATAACCTACAACTACAGCAGAACGTCTCCTGCTCTCAGCACTGATCCTGCTGGGAGCAGGTTTTTGTTTTTAACCTTTTGTACGTTGTTGAAGAAACTGCCTGAACAAAGAAATGAATCTATGGCAGCTTTCAGACAAATCTTCTCTTGGCCCATTCAGATTTCTGAGAAAGAGCTTTGCTCATTCCTGCTGTCATGCATTTCTTTTGCCCTTTTAGGAGGTGACGCAAAGCATATGCACACCATCACAGACAAGTTCATGTTTGAACTGCTGGTGGCAGATCAGAACAACCATGGGGAAGGCAGTGGGGAGGAGATTTTTTACCAAGTCAGGACTTTGTGATGTGGGATAAATAAATAGAATATGTATAAAATGATTTTTTTGGGATGGGTTGCATAGTGGAGTTACTTGTTTAGAAATATGCAGCACAATGTGGGAAAGAACAGGAGTCCCGAGGGATTATTTCCTGTTATGAAAATGCAGTCATCTGACTTTTTCTGCTTTTCCTGTAGTAATACAGCACACAAACTCTTGTGATGTTATGGCAGTAGTGAAGACAGTTCAAGGATTTTGCCAGTGGCAGTGATTTACCATGACTTGGGTACACCTGAAGGGAGAGAAACTGCCAAGAGATGTGGTCGCATCCTGGAATGGCTTTTGTCTGCATAAAGCAAACAGCAGAATAGCATCCCATGTGAGAGTGTGAAAACAGCAGGTGAGGTTATTTAGAGCTCCATCTGTACCACTGCTGTATTTCATTCACATTATTCAAATGTGATTCAATTTGATTAATTCTGACTTCTCTGTGTTCCAGATACACCAAAAACAAACAAACAAACAAATAAAAAGCATAAATGAAGTCACAAAGTCACTCACAGCAATGCAAAGCTGCTTGGCTTAGGATGACTTGTGAGACATCTTCTGGACAGGGGTAGAGGCAGTTATTTCAAAATGGATTTTTCATGATATTCTAAATAATAACACAGTCAATATAAAGTTTCATGCTAAGGATTTAATGGTTCTATGTGACAGAAATACAACATGTATGAAAATGTTACTGTACCAATCAATTTATGTATACAAATTAATGTTTTACTAAAAGGAGATCTTGCCAGCTGATTGTTAATTCAGGTAGTGAGAAAATAACTGTTCATCAGTCTTCCTCCTCTCCACTTACCCCACTCATTTAATGAGCTAGGAGGGTCACAGGAAACTGCACATGACATGTCTGAAAAGAAGGTGCGCAGCACTTTGGAGACCAGGAGGAAATGTAGAATGGAAACTCTGTGTATCACTGAGATACAGTATATTGAATATTTCCAGGCATTCAGACAAATAATTGGGATTATTTTTGGTAAACATGAACATAACTTCAAGCACAGATTTCCATTTTCTGCCCTTAAGTCACATGCTCTAATGGGGACATGGTTTAGAGGGCACAGTGAGGATGGGCTTATGGTTGGACTCAATCATAGAGGTCTTTTCCAACCTCAAGGATCATGTGATTCTTGTGAAATTCACTTTCCAATGGCGTATTAACAAGATAGTTTATTTGCTGCAGCACACATTGCACATGTCATTGGAGATCTCCTGGCACCTCACACATGGATTACTGCCCTCATGCAGTGGACAGCAGCAGCTTCTCCTGTGAGTCTGCTCTGAGGAGGAGGCACTTTCCTGGGCTGTCCACTCTGCAAATGGCCTCAGTAAGAGTGCCATGCTGCATGGGCAAGCTTCCATTTGCACCTCAAGACTATGAGAACAAAATGCTATCTTCAACTTCTGCCTGGTAGCTGTGGCAAAGTGGGTATGGGTTACATCAGGGTGAAATATGAAGTGACTGCTTTGCTGAAAACTGGACTGTCCTGTATGGTGTCCAACATCTGTTGGCAGTGCGAAGAGGTGAGGTGGTTGAGCCACTTCTTAAATGCCCACTGCCATGGCTTAAGAAATAATCAGTCTTAGAAAAAAAGTACTCCACAGATGAGAAGAATGCCAGCAGCTGCAGTGTTTCAGGATGGGGAAGAATTTGTAGCTGCCTTTTCTCATTGTAGGCTGTGCTAGATGAGAGGAAGAACACTGCAAAATGAGAACAGGACTCTGAAAAGCTGGTACGTATGCCTCCTTCCCGGACATTTTGGGGTTGGGAGACCTATGCATCTCAGAAGGAGGTTGTGGTCATGGTGCCGGCAAGATCAGTGGGGCACTTGTAGTCTATGTGATGCTTTTTCTTAATATGGCTCAGGGTTTCACAATGACTGCCTCACCTATCAGTAGGATCCCTGCAGTGGAATATGTGGGGCCACAAGAAGTCCACTTTCTTGACAGGATGTTGCCAACCATCTTGTTGGCGTTTCAGTACCTGAGGCAGGTGCTCAGTGCTGCTCAGCTTTGATTCACAAGTCCCCTGTTATTTTGATCTCTCTTTAAGATACTGTCCATTTACATCACTGTGAAACTTCTGCCGCTCTTCTCTTTTGTTCATCCCTTTACTGCCATGATCTACACCCGTGTGACTTTACACAGGTAATTGGAGCAGGATGTGGAGAATGATAACTGCTCTTTGTTCATCTGGAAAAATAAATGATAAAATGTTTTCTCTGGTTCTTAGTACCTGGTTGTCTTGCTCCAATTCATAGGAGGGTGTAGTGGTAAGTAAAAAGTAACAGCTAAGCATTACTGAGCATTAGGCAAAACTGGGCATAACTGTTGCAGTATGTGCTGTAATGTGATAGGAGGACGTTATGGTACATGCTGTAATAGGATTGGTGCATGCGTGCTTGTCTTTGGGTCGGAAAATGCACCGTCACTGCAGAGTTCTCTTATTGTGACAACAAGTGGTGCCCCATGTGAGGAGGTGTACGGTGTATGCCGACCGGCTGCAATACGGATGCAGGAGCCCACCGTGGTACGGCGGTGGAGGAGCTGGAGGGGTTTGGCCACCCCTGGGGCTTAGGATCCGACTTGAGCCTTCAGTTCTCGCGGCGTTCGAGGAATCGAGGAAGACGGGGGATGGGGGGAGAAGTTTCCCCCGCGACCGTGATGGAATCCGTAATTAAGGTATTGCTTCAAGCTTGTAAAACATATTGCGGCAGGTCCGCTCCTTCTAAGAAGGAGATAGCTGCTGTACTGGCGTTGTTAGAGGGAGGGGTTGCTGACCTCTCTAGCAGAGATCTACGAACCCGAGAAGTGGGACCTTTTAACAACGACTTTGTCTCAGCGTGCTATGTCTACACAGAGGGCAGCTGAGCTCAAAACTTGGGGACTGATCTTAGGTGCCCTTAAAGCGGCTCGGGAGGAAAAAGAAACTACATCTGCCGCGCGCATATGGTTGGGGCTGGGTGATTCTAATGGGTGTACAGGGGGGGTCTACAGGGGGGTCAGGCAGGGGAGATTCTTCTTACCCTGCAGACAGCAAGATGGCGCCGGAGCCCTGTGCCCCTCCTTGGGAACCGCCGGATAAGAAGAAGGAAGTTGACTCCTTATCGCACATGCCAGGACAACAGAATGCTGAAGTCCCATCCGGCCCGCCTCTTGGGGGTGTGGGCAGGGCGGAGCCAAGCCCTCTGCACCGCCCACACACAGTCCTCCGCCTCTCAAGGGGTGGCACCCAGTTAAAGAGGAAGTGGATAAGGATGCCCTACCCCTCGCTCATCAGTCGCCCTGGGCTAAGGTGGGGGAGGAGCTCAGGGAGGCAGGAGTATCTAGTGGCGCGGTGGCTTACCCGGTTATGATAGGACCGAAAGGGCCGCATTGGGTCCCTTTGGACCCTAAGACAGTGACTCGCCTGTCACTACGATTAAGGAAAAGGGCCTGAGATCTCCTCTCGTGCTTGCGAGCCTTGAAGTGCTGATGGCACCGGGGCCGATGCTCCCCTACGACATTGAGACGCTGATGAGGATGATTCTTGACCCAGTGCAGTTCACGTTATGGAGGGATGAGTGGCAGCTACAGCTGAGGACAGTGGTGGCGGCGGCGACACGAGATCCCAACCACCCGGCTAACGCTAATCAGGAGGGTGCCACCTCTCGATGGTACGCCTTATGGGGCTAACGGTTAGAATGGTAGGGGCTCCAGAGCTGCAGTTGTGGCTTTTATGCCTTGGAGAATTGTTGGCCTCATCAGAGGCTGCTATGGCAGCCTTCTGGAGGTTCCTAAGGACAGCAGAACTGACAGCCCCGTGGTTACATATCTCGCAGAGTCTAGCAGAATTGTTTTCAGATTTTGCCAATTGTTTAATTAAGGCCGTTGAGGGTTCTGACCTACCTAGAACAGCCCATAATGCAGTCATTATGGATTGTTTGAAGCAAAAATCTCATGAAAACATTCAAGATATTATCCGGGCAGCCCCAGGGAATGAGAGTACACCAGGAGAGATCATCAAGTATGTGCTTGATAAACAACGTGCTCCTCCCCTCATGAACAAGGGTATAGCCGCGGCCCTAACATCGGTAATGTCGCTTGCCCAGCGAGATCCCAACAAGGGACCTTGTTTTAAGTGTGGCCGTTTTGGACAACTTCAGGCGCAATGCCCAGCCAAAGGGCCACCCAGGAACACCCGTGGGCGTGGCCCCACTTGCCAGGCTTGCGGAAATGCTGGCCATATGGCGCGGCAATGTAGAAGATTCAGGGTTATGCAGCAGGGAAACGGGAAAGAGAGGGAGCCTCTGGCCCAGGGGCCCTCCCTTCTCATACCAAGTGGGACGTCGGGAGCAAGGAGTGCTGTAGAGGCTATGCCTATGGTTGCTCTGGCAATGAGGCTGGGAGATCAGCCATTAGCAAAGGTGATCCTGACCAATATAGGATACCTTCCACCTGAGTCCAATTCTCCTCATACGGCCCTCATTACAGCCTTGGTGGACTCAGGTGCTGACGTCACGGTCATCGCCTCTCATGATTGGCCCGAAGATTGGCCAACAACCACATCAATGATAGGGGTTACAGGAGTTGGCAGTTCTGTGCTTACTAAGAAGTCAGTTGACAAGATTGAAATATCGATCATTAGTAGGGATGGTACCCTAGAAGGACAGCACCTCATGAGACCCTTGGTGGGACCATTTGAGGGTTTGGTCTTGGGAAGGGACCTCCTTGCAGCATTAGGAGCAAGGATTACAAATTTATAGTTAGGGCCACTGTCTACCATTTGAACAAACAATAATCTATTCCCTTGTGCTGGAAACAGGACAGCCGTCCTGTCTGGGTAGATTGGTGGCCTCTGCCTTCTGACAAACTAGATGTGCTTAAGCAGATAATCCTCAGAGAAATCCAGGCAGGACATTTAGAACCTTCTATTTCTATGTGGAATACTCCAGTTTTTGTTATTGTAAATCATCGGGGTCTTACCGCCTACTGCACAATCTTCGAGCAGTCAATGCGCAGTTGGTCCCCTTTGGGCCTGTCCAACAGGGGGGACCCTTGCTGTCGGCGGTACCCCGGGGTTGGCTGTTGATGGTCATCGACCTCAAAGATTGCTTTTTCTCTATCCCAGTGAAGGCATTTTATCCCCATTTCTCTAGTGTTTTTTCCTTTTCTCTTGGTTTGTGTCACGTCTGGCCTAACAGATAAGCCAGCAGCGGATGTTGCCTTCATTGCCACGCAGGAGCATTGTCTTTTAGTGGTGGTCAGCTTCTCCAAGCCGTACCCCCCCCCCAGAAAAGACTATTTGCCCCTATTTCTGCTCATCTTTACAACCATAAGCAGAGACAGTGAGACACCATAACACCCATCTGGATAACCGTCAGTTATCAGTCAGAGTCTTGCCACCAGAAAAGGCCTTACGAAGCAAGCTTTGAGACAAAAGAAAGGAAAACAGTTTCTGTCTTTCACATCACTCAGTGACTCAAAGATTGCGTGAAACTGATGCGCAAACATCTGTCCATGGTGGTGAGGGAAAGGAAAGAAAAAAAAACCAAAAACAAGCAGTAGGGAAAGGAGGGATGGGGGAGTAAGGGGGAGTTAAATGATATACAATTATTATAAAGGATTTCTTGGGCTTGGTTACAAATGTTGCTCTGATCTGTTCGACTTGTCCATGATCAGTTGAAGTGGTTACGAAGTGCGTTGAAGATACAACACGTTGTATAAGTTGAATAAAACATGGAATCATGCAAGGAATAAAGGGAAGAGTTGCAACAACACACAACAGATAAAACAGAATACATTTCACCCATGGGCCACCCGGAGGCAAGGAAAAATAAAAAGAAAAAAAAAAAGAGTCTAGGCTTTTCCATGTTTGGATGAGAACATGGACAATTTGTTTAACAACTTTACCATTATCATCAATTTTTAGACAACAATTAGAGTCATTCAATTTGCCACAAACAATCTATTCCTTAACAACACACCAAGCGCTAACTGGTTTTGCAATGCCATTATCAGTACTTGTTGCATTTGTGATTTTAATTCTCAGAAAGCATATCTAGTCCAATTCAACAATACATGTATTTGCCAGGACCATAGATGAAACAAACATGTCTTCTAATGGGCTGAGTGAAGGTATAACTTCACCACACTGCAACACTGCAAGTTGCTTCAAGGTTAAATATGAACAGAATTGCTATTTGAGCATCTCAAAAGCAATTGAAATGCCGAGAGAGAGATATATACTAGACTGGCAAGTTCAAGTATTGTTATAGTCTATAGAACTTTCATGGGATAGTGTGTTTAGGATATCCCATAATATAAAACATTAGAGAAACATGCACAGAAACGTACACTTTACTTAACAAAACAGAGACACTTTCCAACAACCATGTTTTGGATGGAACTCGTGGACTGGTGTTAAAATAAACATGTCTCTGACACAGAAAAACATCAATAACAGTGGATTTCTTTTGTGACCACATCTGACAAATGTAAGATGGGTCCCTTGATTAATTTCCAAATTTTTTAGGAAATTGGAAACACCATAGCAGAGTTACATGCAAATCATAACCAGTTTAATAAAAAGAGGTAGAAGAAGGGATCAAAAGGAATGGCATTACTGTGCAGGGAGTAGCCAGTAAGCCAGCAAAACCTGTGAAAACTCAAACCCAAGTGTGAAGTTAACAGACCAAAAGACAACACCCACACCCACAACAACCTGAAACATGATACTATGCAACCAAAATACACAGTGTATTCAGCATTCTAGTATGATCAGATCTTCAATATTTGTCCCAAAACACAAATGATTAAAGTCAGCTGTCTGCCTTTCTGTGTTCAATCAAGGTCCAACGGGGGACTTCTGTAAAACAAAACAGGACATAGGCCTGCCCTTTTGGGGCTTGTTAATATGGTAAAAATGAGGGAATAATCCAGTGAGTGATACTTTTGTATTCCTTTTCCCAGGCATCCTTAGCTTTCTAAGTGTATTTAACAGGCCATGTCCTTTTGTTGTAAGTTTTCTAATGTACATCCACCCTTCTCCCCCCCACTCACTTGAGAGAGGCGAGGGCATTAGTTTTCCTGCGGTCCTAGTGCCCGTGTTATTCCAAAGGAGGGGCACTCAGAGGTGGAGTGTCACTACTTTTGGTTTTGTTGCGGCCATCTATTAACAAACTGCTCTAACTTGCCAGTAGATAATCCATCCATTAGTTCTCGAGGAATGCCCTTCTGCCAGCCCAGCGCCCAAAAACTATTACGTTTATGATCTATATTTCAGCCACTTGGTTTCACTGAAAATGAGACCCTTTTATATCTGTCGTTCTCCCAGTTAGGGGAGGGGCAAAATTGGCCACTGCACGCCTTACTCCCTTTGTCTCAATTTTACTGGAGGGAGAAATCACCGGTCCATATTTTCTCCCATAGTTAATTAACTCTTGGGCAACTTCCTCCCACGTCCATGCTTTCTACCCTGACTGCAAGTGGTTAGGGGTTGCAGCTTCTTCTAACGCTGCCTGAATTCTTTCTCCCTGAGGCGTATCCTGTATCCTTCCTTGCAATTGTATGCCTATGGGTTTCAGCGGTTCTGGAAGCCCCCTGATAAGAGGAATCATTCTCTCAGGATCAACAGGCATCATCATAGGGGATTCATGGTGTAGCTGAAGCTTTCTATCGTACATCATTTGCAGACAAGCAGCCTTTTGAACACTTTCCACTAATTGATCAACTGTCACAGTAATGGCAAGGGGGTTAAGACTACCTGCCCAATAGGCAGCTCTCTGTACTAGGGACCAGGGAGCACAGTTGTTACCAGTAGTTAAAAATACTCCTGGTCCCCAATAACCTTCAGCTTCCTTTTCAGTTAACAGCATTTGGTCTCCACCACTGAGACTAACTCTCCATACAAACTCCGTTTCTGATTCTTTTGGAGAACGGCTAAAATCTCTTTTCAGTTTTGCTAGTTCAGTAGCAGAGAATATCAAAGGAAATGCTAATATGTAAATCACTTCTCACTTCCCCGTGAAGCTGCAAACACAGAGAAAAAAAAAAAAAACTTCAAACCTCACAACTAAGTTAGGAGGTACCCTTACGTTTTGAGAATGCACAATAATCTTCATGGGTCACAAAATTACTTAATAGATTCCCGAGAGGCACGCACGTAGAAAGTTCCAAAGACACAGTTAAGTTTCAGTATGTGGAGTGATCTTCCTGGAGAGGTGCTCACGTAAAAGTTATCAAATTATCACTCCTTGCAACTCCAGGAGGTGCACACAGGAAAAGGATCAACTTTACTTAAAGTTCCCGCAAACGCAGCTAAGGTTCAGTATGCGGAGTGATTCTTCCTGGAGAGGTACACACGTCTAAGTTATCACAGTTATCACTTCTCACAACTCCAGGAGGCTCACACAGGAAAGAGATTCAAATTTCACAAAGTTAAGGTTCAATATGTGGAGTGATCTTTCTGGAGAGGCACTCACATCTAAATTATCAAAAATATCACTCCGGGCAACTCCAGAAGGTACACACATCAACTATACCTGGAAGGGCAACACTCTTACTGTCAGGTATCCTGCCGACTATGCCATGAAAAAAAATGTCATTCTCCAATATAAAGGAGGGAGACGAGGTTCTTTATATGTATGTGTATACCCGATGGCAGGATTAAGACACAGCGGGTCAAATGTTAGCCCAACCAGTTTATTACAATAACTAGTTGCTTAGGGATATGGGGAAGGGAAGGTGGGCAATAGAAAAGAGGTGAAAAGCAAGGAGACTTTGCAGAAAGCAAAAGAGAGAGAGAGAAAGAGAGAGCATCACCACTGTGGATCTGGTGAGGTCCGTAGTCTGTTGATCTCAGGAACTCGTCTGGTCACCGCGGGGGATGGGAGATGGCAACAAGCAGGCCTCAGGGTCCGTCTTCGGGAGTTCTCCTCAAAGATTTTCTCTTTGGGAGTTCTTCTCCAGGAATTCTTCTCTTCTCTTCCAAAATCCTTGGTTTAGTGAAGGCATTTTATCCCCATTTCTCTAGTGTTTTTTCCTTTTCTCTTGGTTTGTGTCACATGTCTGGCCTAACAGATAAGCCAGCAGCGGATGTTGCCTTCATTGCCATGCAGGAGCATTGTCTTTTAGTGGTGGTCAGCTTCTCCAAGCTGTACTCCCCCCAGAAAAGACTATTTGCCCCTATTTCTGCTTATCTTTACAACCATAAGCAGAGACAATGAGGCATCTTGCTGGCACTCCATGGCTACGCAGGTTGAGTAGCCTATTCAGACTCTCTATCTATTTTTGAGTTAGCCGCACCCTTGCAGATTTCCCTCAGGATCTGGGTCCTTTCTTCTCCATTGGAGGGACCTTCGGTGTTTACAGATGCCTCCTCAGGCACGGGACAAGGGGTGGCAGTTTGGATGGATAACAAGCGGGTGTTGGAAAAAGAATTCGCTTTTCGACATCAGTGTTAGTGTACAGGTGCTTGAAGCCAGGGTTGTCGCGATGGCCCTGCTTCTCTGGCCCCACACCCCATGTAACATGATCACAGACTCTGTGTTTGTTGCAAAACTATTGTTGCGCATGGGGAAAGAAGGGCAGACAAGCACGCCAATAGCCATGCACCTAGAAGAGGCCTTGGCAGCACAGTCTGCCCCTGTTGCTATCCTCCATGTCCGCAGCCTGGGTTCTTTACGGTGAGCAACACCTTTGCAGACCAGACAGCTGGGGTACGAGTGTGTACACTCCGTGAGGCAAGGGACCTCCACATGGTGTTACATGTTGGTGCACGGGCATTAGCTCGGGCTTGTTCCATCCCTTTATCTGATGCTCGAGAGGTTGTCCAAGCGTGCCCTCACGGTAACTTGGCACCGGTTATAAGCGCTGGAGTCAACACTCGGGGTTTGGCCCCTGGAGAGATTTGGCAGACGGATTTTACTCTGGAACCACGGATGAGCCCTTGCCAGTGGCTCACAGTTACTGTGGATACCTCCTCTGCAATGATTGTTGCTACACAACACACTAGAATCACTTCCTCAGCTGCTCAACACCATTAGGTTACTGCATTTGCAGTGCTGGGGTTGCCACATCATATAAGAACAGATAATGTTTCACATCCCGGGCTACCTGGGACTGGATGGTTTGCTGGGGAATTTCTCACTCTACAGGGATCCCTGGGAATTCCCAGGGTCAGGCAATAGTGGAACGGGCTAACCGCCTCCTCAAGGACAAGTTATGTATCCTTGGGGAGGGGGAAGGTTTGGGGGGCAAGATTCCTGTTGTACATCAGAGTGAGTTATTGGCCCTAGCCCTATATACCTTGAACCATTTTGAGAGGGGAGATAATATAAGAACACCAATCCAGAAACGCTGGCAACCGCAGATTCTGGAGGAGGGACCATTGGTCCAAAAAAAACAGATCAAGGAGTGTGGGAGGAGGGGTGGTCCATCATGGTTTGGGGTCGAGGATACGCAGCTGTTAAAAATACAGAAACAGGGCAGATTATATGAGTACCATCCAGGAAAGTTAAACTGGATATTAGTGCCGATCAGAATTCTAAAAGAACACAGATTAATTTGATTTTAGGACCTGCTGATTGGAGAACCGAAACCGAAGCCGCGGTCTGCCACGGAAAGTCCTGAAGAATGGGAAGATTCAGATAAGAAGCCTTTGCTGCTAATGAGAATAATGCATTTAATCAAGGGGTGGTGTGCTGTCCTGATTGCTTTTTCAGGACCTGCGGTGGCTGATGCTGCTCACCTCATACAACAGCCCACGAATGTTTGGATTACTTGGGCCAACCAAACAGGGAGACAGGATTTTTGTCTAGCCTTACAATCTGGGACTTCACCCTTTAGAACGTGCCTTATTGGGACCCCGCTAAATTACTCCCGGGACCTTCAATTGTTTGAAAAGTATGTTTCTAATCTTACAAGATGTAAGGACCTTTTTAATGACACCCCAGCTAATATGTCACGTTGCCTCATACAGCTGTTAAATACGACTAACCCTTGGGCCCCAGAGGAGTTGCAGTTACTTGGTTCGGAAGGGGTACCTAATTCGCAAGAAACATGTATTGGATTTGCGGGATGGGGGGTAGAAGGACAGTTAGGGGATCCGGTGTTATGGTGGTATTTAAACTCTGCTAACAATCCGTATTGGGATGGCAAGAATAAGCGTCCAACTGTCTATACACTTGTCAACCCCACAGATACAAAGACATTTTCTTGGACAGGTCCCTATTGTGGCTATACGGATAATATAACTCTATATAACCGCCCTAACCCCTTTAATTGGACCTCGCGTTCTACCCTGCCTATGGGAGAAACGATGAGCTGGAGTTCAGCTTCCTCCTGCAGTGGTAGCGTTAGTACGGGGCCAGATGGGCTGCCAATATGTTGGGGGGTAACAGTACAACATGAATCAGCTCAAATTTGGGTGGCCCCTAATCACACTGTATATAGTTGCTTCCCATGTACAAAGGGGGAACGCTCATGCTCAAAAGATTCCAGGTCATGTTGTTGCAACATCACTCAGCCATGGCCTCAGTTTGGCTGGGGGTACCCGATTCGAGTGGATGGTGAGGAAGCCGGGAAGTTATGGATGAATGTTTCTAGAGTTTTGCCCCCAGGAGTGTTCCTGATATGTGGAGACAGGGCATGGCAGGGGATTCCTCGGAAGGCGATTGGAGGACCTTGTTATTTGGGAAGATTAACCATCTTATCCCCGAAGATTAAGGAATGGATGAAAGTTGTGAAAGATGAAAAACAAAGACGGAAAAGATCAATTCAGCATTTGACGGAAGATTGTGTGGATGAGGTACGGTTATGGGGCACTACAGCGCGCATTTTTGCCTCCATTATACCCTCTATCGGAACAGCTCATGCGCTCAAGGAGATTGAGCGGCTGGCATGTTGGTCAGTAAAACAAGCCAACGTAACTTCGCAACTGCTGACAGAGCTCCTGATGGATGTTGATGGGATACAGCATGCCGTGCTCCAAAATAGAGCTGCCATAGACTTTCTATTACTTGCCCAAGGACACGGATGCCAAGACTTTGAAGGCATGTGTTGCTTTAATCTAAGTGACCATAGTGAATCAATGCATAAGAGGTTGGACTGGCTGAAGGAGCACGTGAACAAAATAGGCGCGATGCGGGGCCTTCGGGATGTACGTGGTTAGGGTCCTCTCAAACAATAGCTCGCTTTAGTAATAGTATATCAGCGTAAGCATGGGGAGGGGGAGATGTAGTGGTAAGTAATAAGTTACAGCTAAGCATGACTAAGCATTAGGCAAAACTGGGCATAACTGTTGTGGTACGTGCCGTAATGTGATAGGAGGACGTTATGATACGTGCTGTAATAGGATTGGGGGACCAGCCCTAATAGGCGTTAACATAGATTAAGGCAATGGTATATAAAGAAGTGTATTGTTCAATAAAGCGGAACTCTTTAACCACACCACAATGGTGCATGCATGCTTGTCTTTGGGTCGGAAAATGCACCGTCACTGCGGAGTTCTCTTATTGTGACAACAGGAGGGAGTGAAGTTCTTTTGATATATGTGTACCTGACAGCGAGACTAAGACACAATGGGTCAAATGTTAGCACAACCAGTTTATTACAAACCCTAGTTGCTCAGTGAGACAGAGAAGGGAATACCAGCGATAGAAGAGAGAGGAAATAAAAGCAAGGAGTTTTTGTAGAAAGCAAAAGAGATTGTCACCAGTGGGATTCCAGTGTCGCTTGTAGTTCAAATGTCGATCTTCAGTAATGTTGGGTTGTCAGAGGTTGTGTTGTTTGATTGACAATGACTTCTTTTCCCAGTGACAGTACAAACTTCTAAGTCTAAAGTGGTCGAGTCATCTCTCTTTGCAGTGGCAGCTTCTGGTCCATGGGCCTCAGCAGGAACTCCTTTGTTCCCATCTTCTCCGCCCTTCCCAGCAGGTAAGAGGGAGCAGGGAGGTGCCCACTTGTACCGTGCCTTCACAGGATACAATGGTATCATCTCCCAATCTCCAGTACCAAGCTGGAGTTATTTACTCACAGGCCAGATCTTCTACCAGTAAACACTTTTGAGCACACAATCTCAAAGGCAAACAGCTCCAAAGAAATGCTTTCAAATGTAAAACTGTCAGCAAAGTGATCCCAATTGCCACAAGGCGACACCCACCACCTAGGAGTGGCAGTGGGAGAGTGCTGTGTGTAGAAGATTACTGGAAACTTGTGGAACAATGAGCAGGATGCACAATCAGATTGGTGAGGTGGATGAGAGGGAGAATAGGTGAAAGAAAGAGGAAGCATAGAGGGAAGTTTGAAAGGCACTTCTGATGACATCTGTGATGCTTCACAGTCATCCAAGCAGCAACCCTGAAGTAGGTTACTTCAAATAAGCAACAAGTCATCTTCATTCAGTTCAAGGCAAACGTGGCCAGAAATTATCACAACAGTGGGTATATTGTGGAAGGGAGAAAGAACAGCCTAGACTTGTGGGATGTTTTTCCTTGTGGGAGAACATTTTCCTTGTGGGAACAGAGTCCATTCTGATACAGATCAACAAGCAGAAGGGAGTGAAATCTTCCTTTACATTTTTGCTCTGTATTGCCTGACCAAGGTCAGATTTTCCATTCTGTGGAACCAGAGCCCCAGAATCATCTTCCAAGGGTCAGTTGGTGTTCAGGGAACCAATTCTCCGGTAGGATCTGAAGGCATACACAGTTCAGGGCAGAGTAAGCCATTAGGGTATCCCTGCATACAGCTCCTGCAGGAAGGCTGCTCTTTGGGAGAACAAAAGGGTGCTAAAACCATTGCCTTCAATGGTGTAAGTTTCTTCTTTGCATTCAGTTTCCTTTTCCTTTGACATCAAGATGATAGGCTCCCCACTGAGGAGTGAGTTCAGTTTCCATCTTCTCAATTTTCTATACAGTTAAACACAACATTGTGTTTAACAGAGGCTGACATGTTTTTTTTTTTCTTGGGCTTGTGAGTGACAGATGAAGTTTTATAAGGAAATCCAAAAGGAAAATTGGTTTATACTGCCTGGTATTTACTCACTGAACTTTCCTGTGTGAATTCCAGGTGTCTTTCACTGACTCTTTCCTTTAGCTTTCTTTCCCAGTCAATAAGTAACACACACCAATGTCTTCTGGGGATGTTTGGTAGACAGTAAATGGCAGAAGGTAACAATTGTGTATCTGCAAAACCTGATGAGAAGAGGGTTTACATTTCTTCTTCTCCTCAATAATAATCATAATAAAGGAAAATCATTTGTTCATAATGGTGAAAAACTGTCTCCTATAACTAGGGATAAAACTCACTAACCCAAATGACAGGTTAGTACGTCATAGGTAGGCTCACAGAGGATTGCTGCTCCTCACATACACATGAGAAGCAAAAGCACACATTCAATACATTCAGCATGTGAATATACAGACAGTTTCCATTAAGTTCCCACCTATTAGTATTATAATCAATTCTCAGAATGTCTAACGTATTAAAATCTAATGCCGTGCACATGCTTTGTAAATACGGGGTTCTTGCAAAGGATTTTTAGTGATTTTAAGTTTCGATTCCGATGTGTTATTCAGGCAAAAGGTTGCATGTTACATAGTCCAAGTTTCACATATGGTCAAGAACTTATTTACAAAAAACAAAGCTGTTGACTAAGTTTCTAATTAGCACTTTGACCTTGTTATCAGTCCTAGCAGGGCACAGCAAACATCCTCAAAGCTTGGAGAATGTGCTTGCAAGCTTCAGATGCCTTGTTTATCTAGGAATAACAATCTTCCCCAGACAGAATGTGGATTTGCAGAGGATTTAGAAGTAACAGCTGAAGGCCCTGAATTCGTTGCCATGTATAGATGGTGGTCAAAGCCCTGAGGAAAGGAGTTTTCACACCTTATCTTTATCTCATGCCAAGACATTCACACCATTATTGTTAAATACGCATTATGATGAGCTCCTAAGAAGCTGCCACTGTGCTGTTAAGAATGAGGCAGAAAACCAACGAGTGCTAAGAACTACATCTAAATTAGATGGCAAAGTGGCTTCCTATGCAGCCTGAGCACGTGTTAAGTGAGGAGGAGGGCTCCTGCAGGTAACGACCGCCGTGTGCAGAAAGGAAGAAGAGTTACGGGTCTGAAAGGCACAGCCCGCGCACCGCACCCACCGGCTCCCAAAAGGATCGGCACAGCCCCATCCGGCCGCAGAACCGCCGCACCCTGAGTGACATCAGCGTTAGGGGACGGGCCTCTGTCACACCGGCAAAGGGTGTTCCGAGCAGCGCGCTGCATCCCGGCATGACAGCCGCTGGCACAGCTCAACTACACGGAGCCCACCGTGACTACAGCCACTGCTGAGAGCCAGAGGTTCAAGTTGAAAGCATTAGCAATAGTCGCGTAAGAAACGTTTTTTAGCAGCCGTAAAAGATAGAAGTAGCCGGAGAAGCACCGTACCGGCTTGTTTTGGCACTTTATTACATCGAAACGACGATAAAAAACAAAAGCACAGGAAACTCGGAAGCTCCTCAGGAAACGACAGGGGCCATACAACAAAAAAAAAACAAAACAGAAAACAGAGAGTGCCGCAAAAACAGGACAAGACAAAGTGTGCAGTAAATTAACAGAAACGACTACAATAAAAAAATTAGCAATTAAAGCTCTTTCGTGGAACGCGTGGGTGGCTCTGAAAAGAGCCTTTGGGTTAAAAGCAAGCATCCGGACCGCTCTACTTGGAGCTGGTGTACTTGGTGACCGCCTTGGTGCCCTCGGACACGGCGTGCTTGGCCAGCTCGCCGGGCAGCAGCAGCCGCACGGCCGTCTGGATCTCCCGCGACGTGATGGTCGAGCGCTTGTTGTAGTGCGCCAGGCGCGACGCCTCGCCGGCGATGCGCTCGAAGATGTCGTTGACGAACGAGTTCATGATGCCCATGGCCTTGGACGAGATGCCCGTGTCGGGGTGCACCTGCTTCAGCACCTTGTACACGTAGATGGAGTAGCTCTCCTTGCGGCTCTTCTTGCGCTTCTTGTCGCCCTTCTTCTGCGTCTTGGTGACCGCCTTCTTCGAGCCCTTCTTCGGGGCGGGCGCGGACTTGGCCGGCTCAGGCATTCCGAACACGCAGCGCACGCTCACCAACACGCACCAACACACTCGCCACGAGCGCAATGGGGACGCCGCCCGCGGGAGCCGCTTTTATAGCGGCGCTATGCAAAGCAGCAGCTCGGCAGCGCCGCGCTGCCATTGGCTCGAAGTTCGTCCGCGTGACGTCTCCACGACGCGCGCCCCGCCATTGGCTGCCCTTCGATCCGCTCCGCCATTGGCTGCGAGCGCCTCGCCTCCCGCTCGGCCTATCACACGGCGCGCCTCCGCTCCGCCCGAACTGAATATAAGCGGGCGGGCGCGGGCGGAGAGCGCTGTTCCGAGAGCGCTCGGTTTGCTGGTTCGTCTGAGGCGCTGCGATGTCGGGCCGCGGGAAGCAGGGCGGGAAGGCGCGCGCCAAGGCCAAGTCGCGCTCGTCGCGGGCCGGGCTGCAGTTCCCCGTGGGCCGCGTGCACCGGCTGCTGCGCAAGGGCAACTACGCCGAGCGGGTGGGCGCCGGCGCCCCGGTGTACCTGGCGGCCGTGCTGGAGTACCTGACGGCCGAGATCCTGGAGCTGGCGGGCAACGCGGCCCGCGACAACAAGAAGACGCGCATCATCCCCCGCCACCTGCAGCTGGCCATCCGCAACGACGAGGAGCTCAACAAGCTGCTGGGCAAGGTCACTATCGCGCAGGGTGGGGTGCTGCCCAACATCCAGGCCGTGCTGCTGCCCAAGAAGACCGACAGCCACAAGGCCAAGGCCAAGTGAACACGCCTAGGCTCAATCCAGAAACAAGCACAAAAGGCTCTTTTCAGAGCCACCCACAATTTCTTTAAAAGAGTTGATGCACTTCTTCCTCTTCTGTTTTTTTCCGGTGGATGTTGATGGCTCATGTAAACTGTTTTCTCACTAGTGTTTACGTCTCTTCCGTTCAGAATAAATACAGCCCTGTCCAAGCCATCCCCGGCTCTGACGTTAGCGCGGGCAGCGCTCCTTGCGGGGCAGCCCCGAAGGAGGCGGTGCAGTAGCGCTGCGTTGTCCGCCCGCGTCTTTTCGCGGCGCTCGGGGCGCTGCGCTGCGCTATAACGCGCATAAGGGGCGGTGCCTCCGGGGAGAGGGGGTCGCGGGTTTTCAATCGCTGAAGCACATCAATCAATTTCCTTCTCACCGCTTGATGATCTTATCCAGAAACGCCCGCGTAGCCGTCATCCAGCTCAGGTAAAAGCTTTGAACAACGGTACTTGAGCCGCTGCTTCCCTATATCCGTGGGTATGAGTTCCCTGACAAGACGTTCTGTTGTGCAATTGTTCCCAGCTGTGAAACCAAAGAGCTATTCTAAATCCATCAGCCTCAGTGGGGCTGTCTTTTGAGCGAATCTCTCTGGCTGATCCCTTTATGACGCCTCCACAATTGAGTTTTCTTGCTATTAGTTTTTCTCAGTCCATAATGTGCAGTCAAAGTTTGCTATTATAAACCTGAAGCACATTTCATGTCATTTTTTCCATGAGGCTTTGCACGACATTAAGTAATCCTGTAGGACTCAAGTTGCACCAGCCTGTGTGTTCTTTTCTTCAGGAACTAATTGTGAGACCCACATGATGATTTCACTTCTGCAGGGTTTGTATCAGTTATCTCAAACAGCAGAGCCTGAAAGTTTGTCTGAGTGCCAAAACCGTTGCAGACAAATGGAGCATTTGAGCCAACTCAGCTCAGCCTGCGTGCCTGTGTTTGCTATGACATTGAGAGTTGGGTGATAGTGTGTTTGGAGCACCTGAGGAAGCAGCCCTATTTAAGGAGATGTATGATTTCCATAGTAATGTTCTCTTTTTTCGTGTGTGCTGAATGTTTGAAAAAGAAAAGCAAGTCTTGCAGTTTCCCAAGGGCTGGTTGGTGCCAAATGAGCAGTGGGTGCAGTGCAGGCAGGAGAGGCTTGTATTTCTTCATGTCTAATGCTGCACAACAACAGCACAGGTTCTCCTGCTATGAACTCCAAATGTCATCCATAAATCTATGGCCTTTATCTTTTTCTGTTGTTATAAGTTGTGGTTTCTACTGGTGAGCGGACCTGCTACTCCTTTCATGGATAAATTCCTTGTTCTCTCCAGTCTTAAAATGAGTATATGCACAGAATTGCTACCAGAGGGTTTGTGTTAAAAGGGAATGGAATTAACTTTTTTGTTAAAGCTCAGTACCTTGTGTGCCAGGGAATAGTTTTGATATGGATCTGAGCGTGGCATCAGGGAGGGCCACAAAGTACAACATGTTACTTGCAGCCATAAAAAATAAAAGTAAAGAACGGCACCTGATGAGTTATAGAGGTTGCTTTGCAGCTGTGTAGGCCTCTGGTTCTGAGACCCAGTCCTGAAGGAACTGGATGCTCCTGCTCCTTGTAATATTTCTTCTCCCATCCCACCTGGGTGAGCTGGACAGAGAAAAGGGCTTTCCCAGTGGGATTCCATCCTGCTGGCAGCCCTCTTCTGCAGCGAGAGCTGTGTGCTGCATTGGATTCAGTGCAACCCAGCAATTAGGTTCTCGTTGCTGAAGACTCCATATCTTACCTTGCAATCTGAACTGGGTATACTTTCACTACCAATATAAAGCATTACACTGAGTTATGAATAAGACCAATTTTTTTTTAGTTGCTATAATACTTTGTTTCATAATGCAATTTTTTTTTTCAACTATAATCCTTTCTAATCAAACTGGGAAGTAAAGATGGAGTGACTTAACTGATGTAGCAATAATGTGAACAATTTGCACCATGGTTAATAGGAAATAGACTCCATCAAAGTGGAAAATAATGGGACCTGAGAAATGGGGTCCAGCACTGACACAAAGAAACCAACCAACCAGGAAGCACTATAAAAGAGTTGCAATGTGTTTGTTTTGATCAGTTCTTTTTTTTTTTTTTATCAGATTTGTAGCATTGATAATTCTATTTATATCTTCTTCCTGAGCTGTGTTGTCAGTTAACCAGAGCAGCTCAGTTATTTGTTCACCCAGACAGTGTATTTCACTTTTGCAAAGAACAAACATGTGGTTTTGTTTTATTTTGCTTAGGTGACTGACAAATACAGAATGTACTGCACGTATATTTATCTAGCTAAGAAATGTCTTTCCAAAACTGTTAACCTCTTTGGAAGACAAAAATAAGATGATGGCAGTTTTTAACTGTTTGGATCATTCTTTACTACTCTTTATGTCTGATAACACACTACAGGCACAAAATGCAGTGATTGATAGAATGACAAAGACGTTCATGTAAAAAAAAAATAAACATACTGTGTGTTTCTGTACATGTGAACAAAGAGAAATCTTCAAGATAGTCACTGACAGTACACAAAATAGAGTTTCAGTGGCCTTTTTGATGCCTGTGCTTTATAGCGTATCCCAGGATGGTTTATGTGAGTGCTGTCCCACCCTCTGGTTCCTGGGAAACGTACTCTGAGCAGAATGTGTTACAGAAGACAATGAAAACTGCCTTGGATCTAGGAGTATAGAATATTAAAGAAAACAACAACTGGTAAAATGCACTATCATGTGATTTCACATAGCTTAGCTTTCATTAATTTTGAATGTTTGTCATCCTGTGAGATGAAATTATTTTTGTTATTGTTTCTGAGCCTAATTCTTACAACTATTACTACTGGTTAAAAAACAAAACAAAACAAAACAAAACACCACATCATTTTTGACAATAATTGCTTTTTGTCACTGCAGTGACATGGTTTTCAGCACTGAGAGATTGAGCCATGGTTGTGCTACAGTCAGATCTGACGATGTGTGTGCCAGGCAGGAACGCTCTGTTCACATCACAGTTCAGCAGCATCTGAGATTGTACCCACACTGGATTATTGTACTGAGATTGGAAGGAGAAATTATTAGCAACAGTTTCTGTGCTGATGAGTTTTAGGATTCCAGTAAGAAACGTACGTACTGAAACAGCCTTCAAGAGAAAGATTATCTGGAATGTCATAGAATGATAAAATGTTTTGTGTTGGAAGGGACCTTTATGATCTTCTAACCCAACCGATGTGAAAGCTTTACAAATGAAGCACCCAGCATGTAAATAGAGGAAAGGCTGAGATACTGCTTCTGGATTTCCCAGCTGGGGGGATAAAAATGCACCTTTATTATTAGTTTTTCAGGCCAACATGGCTGAATCTGAATCTTAAATAACAGATTACTAAGTATAACAGCTTCTGATAAATGGTTCCAATGAGCATCACCACTTTTCAAAGTATGAGTACTTTAGATATTTTCTAGATTCTCTCTCCATGCCCCCACACATTCGATTATCTGAGAATTTAGAGGCTGGAACACTCTGTATTTAATAACCTTTTTAATTACTGGATATATAGAGAGGTGCAGAAAATGAAAGCTGTTTGAATTTGCTCTGAGGTACTTAGAGAGAAGATCTCAAAGTGCAATATGAAGCTACAAGAGAACACGGAGCAGGGAGCATGGCTCCTAGCATCAGCTGTCTGAAATCAAAACTGCAACCTCCCACAGGCAACCTTCAAGCTGAAATGAATGTTGATAAATCAGTGACCAAAGTAATACAGACTTATTACTTGTCTCTGTACCACTATTAAAACACCATATGCAGTCAGAGCTGGAAAGTTTGAGTCCAGTGGTTCCACAGTTCTCGATGTAACCCAGCGTGTTGCCAAGATCAGAACATAAGGGTTATTCAGATGCATTTTGAGAGATGGCATTAACAGCTCAGTTCTGCATTTGCAGCAATGCCTAATTACCAAAGACTGTGGTGGAGATTTGGAAAATCAAGGTCTCGGATGAAAGACTTAAGGGCTGATCAGTAACTATAATATAAACACGACACTTAAGTCGGCACAAAGTAACTACTTTTGCAGTACTCAGTAGTTTAATTAATGAGCAACAAATACTGGAAAGGTGAAGTAGCTGTGAAATAACATTCATCTTCACTGTGTATTTACAAGGAGGAGTATTCTCTCCTAAAACAGGAGAAGCTGTGCATGTTAGCGGAGAAAAAAAAAATAATCACATGAACAGAAGAAAATTGTTGAAGTAACTATTAGAAAGGTCTTCTATTTCATTAACTACCGCCTATTTTTTTAAATGTGGAGGCTCGCTCCGTGCAAACTGTAACAAACTAAATTCTTTTACACTGTAGCGCGCCGTGACACGCACCACACTCGAACTCTGAGAGTAGAGAGTGAGGCACCCTCAAGCGGCTGATGGCGGTACATCGGCTAAAACACTGCTCTCGGACTTTTCAGCAGTAAAACAGTCTCGTTCGGCAACGCAAAACCTACAAAAGCGCTTTTGTCCCTATCATTTGCATGAATAAATCTCTTAAAACCATAACGGAGAGGCTCTGATTGGGGTGTGATGAACATTGTTTAGCAAACGAGTCTTAAAACAAACGACAAAAAAGAAGGGGGTGGGGGGATGGTAGAAAGGGAAGGGGACTCTCATAGAAAACAAAGCACATGACGAAATTGTCATTAAAATAAAATTTAAAAAAGGCAACTAGTGCAGAGAGCAGAAAGCCTGATATTTCCAGGAACAAAATCGGCAGATAATGGTATACATATAAAGTAGTTTCCAAAAGGAATTTGCAAACCGTTCCAGGAAGTAGAAAGCTATATTAAACAGTTACCATATTTCCTTATTTGACTTGACTACAGCTCTTTCTATGGCGAAGTGGGTGGCTCTGAAAAGAGCCTTTGGGTCGAGCAGCTCAGGCACAGGAGGCGGAGACAGCTTACTTGGAGCTGGTGTACTTGGTGACCGCCTTGGTGCCCTCGGACACAGCGTGCTTGGCCAGCTCGCCGGGCAGCAGCAGCCGCACGGCCGTCTGGATCTCCCGCGACGTGATGGTCGAGCGCTTGTTGTAGTGCGCCAGGCGCGACGCCTCGCCGGCGATGCGCTCGAAGATGTCGTTGACGAACGAGTTCATGATGCCCATGGCCTTGGACGAGATGCCCGTGTCGGGGTGCACCTGCTTCAGCACCTTGTACACGTAGATGGAGTAGCTCTCCTTGCGGCTCTTCTTGCGCTTCTTGTCGCCCTTCTTCTGCGTCTTGGTAACCGCCTTCTTCGAGCCCTTCTTCGGGGCGGGCGCGGACTTGGCCGGCTCAGGCATAGCGACAAATGACGCTCAAGCAACGACGAACACCAACTAGAGAAGAAGAGAGGGAATGGTAAGGAGCGGGTCGCTGGCCATTCATTTATAGCTCCTCTATGCAAATGAGATGCATTCCTTCCGCACCCTTTCATTGGCCAGAACTCGACAACGCGCTACTCCACCCCTATAACCGTTTCTTATTGGTTCAAATTCGATTCGCCTCCTCATTGGCTGCTCAGGACGGACCCAGGCGTCAGCCTATCAGCGGAGAGACGAGGAGCCAAAGCGAGAGTGTAGGGGCGCTCCGTCGGCTGCGGGCTGAGTTCCTGCGTTGGTGGGTGTGTGATCTCCGAGTCGCTGCGATGTCGGGCCGCGGGAAGCAGGGCGGGAAGGCGCGCGCCAAGGCCAAGTCGCGCTCGTCGCGGGCCGGGCTGCAGTTCCCCGTGGGCCGCGTGCACCGGCTGCTGCGCAAGGGCAACTACGCCGAGCGGGTGGGCGCCGGCGCCCCGGTGTACCTGGCGGCCGTGCTGGAGTACCTGACGGCCGAGATCCTGGAGCTGGCGGGCAACGCGGCCCGCGACAACAAGAAGACGCGCATCATCCCCCGCCACCTGCAGCTGGCCATCCGCAACGACGAGGAGCTCAACAAGCTGCTGGGCAAGGTCACCATCGCGCAGGGTGGGGTGCTGCCCAACATCCAGGCCGTGCTGCTGCCCAAGAAGACCGACAGCCACAAGGCCAAGGCCAAGTGAGCACCACGGAGGTGCAGAAGCAATCCAAAGGCTCTTTTCAGAGCCACCCACAGCATCGTAGGAGAGCTCAGAAATCCGTGATACCAGTCGTACAGGCGCATGAATTACTCGAGCCGTGCTTTGTTGGTTTTTTTTTCCATGTTTATTATCAGTATTTGTTGGGTAATAGCAACGCTTTCCATGCTTATTAACAAAGTCGTGCCGAATTGTTCTCCCAGAGGACGTTTCTTTTCCCGGGACGCGCCGTTACACGTTCAATTCTTACGCCGCACTAAAGGAAACCAATACATTTCGGGAGGCCCCGTCACCGCCCGCCCCTTCCCCCCCCCCCCCCCCCCCACGCCTGTTCCTTTCTTCAACGCAGCCAAAAGCGCCGGGACCGAGGCGGGGTCTCCGGTGGGAGGGGAAGGGGCAGCGGGCCGGGCTTCTCATGGCCAATCCTCGGCCAGGGCGGGCTTTTCCAACAGCAGAAGCTGCTGTTCCGTCTCAGCGGGAACAAAAGAGATGGGAGAGCTCGGGGCTGTTATCGCGTCAGTTAAGAAAAATCTCCCGTCTTCCCCTAACACACAAAAAGCATTGAAGGAGACCCCTTAAAGAGGAACAACACAATACATCAGACATGGCTCAGTAGTAGTGTGCCTGGGAAATCCATTACTTTTGTTACAAAATATATTCTTAAAAAAAGTGTCACCCGATTCTTATCAAATCATTATAAAACATTTCTTCACGGTAGTCAAACCAATTACTCGGCAAAAGATACAAAGTCTACACTTCCCTAAAGCCGCCGCGCTAAACCGTGCTCGTTAGGTTCCGGTAATCGGAGGGGAAAAAGGCAATTGACCTCTGACGACTTACGAATGGCTGGATCCGTGCTGCAGGTTTCTGACGACCTCGGTGCCTCAGCTCCTTTAGGGAAAGTGTGGGTGGCTCTTAAAAGAGCCGTTGGATATCAAAATAGGTAGAGCAGGACTCTTCTGGGGATAATTTACTTCTTCTTGGCTGCCGTCTTCTTTGCCTTGGCCGCTTTGGGTTTGGTCGCCTTGGGCTTGGCAGCTTTGGGCTTCACCGCCTTCGCCTTGGCCGGGCTCTTGGCGGCCTTCTTGGGCCGGCCGGCCTTAGCTGCCTTCTTGGGGCTCTTGGCCGCCTTCTTGGTGGCAGCGGCCGCCGGCTTCTTGGCTTTCTTGGGGCTCTTCTTCACCGCTGCCGCCTTCTTGGGCTTCTTGGCTGCAGCTGCCGTCTTCTTGGCCGCCGGCTTCTTAGGCTTGGCAGCAGTCGCTCGCTTCCTGGGAGCCTTCTCCTTCACCTCGCCCGGCTTCTTATTGAGCCGGAACGAGCCCGAGGCGCCGGTGCCCTTGGTCTGCACCAGGGTGCCCTTGCCGACGAGGCTCTTGAGCCCCAGCTTGATGCGGCTGTTGTTCTTCTCCACGTCGTAGCCACCGGCGGCCAGCGCCTTCTTGAGCGCGGCGAGGGAGAGCCCCTTGCGCTCCTTGGAGGCGGACACGGCCTTGGTGATCAGCTCGGTGACGCTGGGGCCCGCGGGCTTGCGGGCTTTGGCGCCGCCCGCCGCCTTCTTCGGCTTCTTGGCGGCGGCCTTAGCGCCGGGCGCGGGCGCATCGGGGGCGGCGGCGGGAGCGGTCTCGGACATCGCGGCAGAGTCCTCTGCGGAGCAGGCGAACACAATTGGGCTGGCGCGGGTCAGATGCTCGTATTTTTAGAGAGGAGCCGCGCGGTGATTGGTGCGTTGCTAAGCCCGCCCCGCTGCACGGCCGGGGAGCCCTTCGGTGTGCTCGATTTGTGTTTCTTTGGACTAACAAAAGTGTATTTTCCTCGGAATTTCTGCCACCAAATCGCCCCGTTTCCTCGGTGAGGGAGGAGAAGAGCAGGTACTTGCGTTCGGGAGAGTTTCCAGCCGCAGACACGCTTCCTGAGTTAAAGGAGAGGCGATAAATCCCGTGTGCTGCTGCTGGAGAGAGCTCTGAAGAGAGAAACTTTTGTTTTTCATTGCAAATTAAAAATTTTCTTTCGGCAGAAATGTTACAGCAACCACTGTATCGTATTCTTTAGAGGGTTTTCTTGCGATTAAAATCGAAATCTGACGTTTTAAAGCTATTTTGACAGTTTAAATTGATTTTGAAGAGGAGGAAGTAACACAAACTCCTCTCTCAGCTCTGAATATGGATTAAGAACCGGTTCCTTTGGCCATGTGTTTTACCTCCTAAAACGTTAAACTCTATTGAAATAGTGTCTCATACCACCTCCTATTGCCCTTATTATTGAGCTGTAAACAATTTGCTAATGCCTGTAAATTCGTAAAGATGTAGTTGTTTTGTTTTCTCTTCCTGGCATTTCACTAGAGGGTAGGCAAACTTCCCCTGCTGCCTTGTGCTTTTTTCCTTTGTTTGTTTTCCACGTGAATTTCTGTACCAGTTATTAAGTAGATCAATATTTCTTTCTCCGTGGTGTGTTTCTACTTCCAGTAAACAATCTCTGGGTACCCCACGTTACCAAACTGCAGCTTTCTAAACTAAAGCAGTCTTCTAAACTTCTGGTTATATTAAACGATGTTACTTTTGTCTCTGTGGTCATTTAAGATGTGGACGGCCTAATGTAGCACTTCTGTGCTTCTGATTTTGGGGCCCAGACAGTATTATCTTGTTGCATTTTCTGTGATAGTTATAAAATTTAAAGCAAAATTACATTATTTTTTGTTTACACCTCTTACACAGACAAAAATTTCAATAAAGCCAATGCAGTATCTTCTCATCTCCCTAAAAGGAAAAATGAAGGGTACATTGAAGAAAGGCTTTTTTTTTTTTTTTATTAAATGGCTTTTTCCTATTTTAATTCTTTCTCCTGAATTTCACAGTCACAGAAATGAGGAACTGTTTTCTTGACAGGAACCAGAGCTCTTTGTGATAACCTGGGTTTCAGTTAGGGGAGTGGTAGGCCATAGTTCGTCCCTAAAGAACCAGGAAGAATTCAATCAATACTGATATCTGGTTGAAGGTAATGAGATCTGCTGAAGGGAATGGAGCTCTGGAATAATTTTTCAGAATCTGTACCTGATTATAAAGAAGTATATTATCTGTAGACTTCAATGATTACTTAAGAATAACACAAATATTACATGTCAACTCTGCCCTCCCGTTCTCTTTGGCATCACCAGATCCAACATGTAATGTAAGCACTGAATTTATGCAGATGTTAACAACCAAAATTTCAGATTATGTGGACGTACAGTTTTAAGTTAATGCAATTCTATTTCCACCCCATTGTTTCATTTACAGCCTCTATGATGTCAATAGTAACCATGTATATGACATGAAAACATTTGTTTTCCTCAAAATTGTGTTTCATTGAGTACAAAATCAGGACTAAATGCTATAAAGATTAGAAAAGGAAATAAATAAATAAATAAATCTGCATCCTAGAGGAGAAAAATGTAAGGCAAAAGGTTGCAGAAACACTGTATAGCACTGTAGTGCTATAACAGGAAGATGACTGAGAGAAGGGCAAATCTGACTGGAGCTTTAAGAATCTTGTTTGTAAAAATTAGGCGACATAAGATAAGGTTACAAGAATGAAATATATCAGTGTGAATGTGGATATTGAAGATATATCTCCATGAGTTGTCAGAGGTGAATTTGAAAAAAAGATGTTTTCTTTATTTTGTGCCTATAAATCAATGAATGAGCTGTTGCTGTGACTGGATTGGATAGGGCAGTGCTTAGCAGGACTTTGAGGAGATGACATTTAGCACCTATACCAGGACATTGCACAGTAGATCAAGACAGAGGAGAAGTGTAGATCACAAGTGACACACCCGCATCAGGAAAGCTGTTCCTGCCCACTCTTGATATTCTGAATTCATATACATTTATTTCAGTCATCTTTATTTGAGACGATTTAAATACTCTGTCGCTCAGTTGTAGCTCCATAGAGACTTGTTTCATGTTTATTGGTGGCTGAAATGGAGGTGGTTAAAATGGTCACCATCCCAGTTGGGGAATCCCTAGGCTTTTCTCCCAGCACTTGCCCTCTTACATTCCCAACAGAGGCAGCCAATAATATGTGCAGCAGCTTCTGATCTTCAACACTTATAGTTTATAACTGGCCCAAAAGGCCAACTATATCCTGGGCTGCATTACAAAAGGGGTGGCCAGCAGGGAAGGGGAGGTGATTGTTCCCCTTAGCTCTTGTGAGGCCCCATCTGGATTACTGCATCCAGGCCTGGGACCCCCAGTACAAGAAAGACACAGAGCTCTTGGAACAGGTCCAGAGAAGGGCCCTAAGATGATCACTAGGCATGAGCATCTCTGCTATGAAGAAAGGTTGAGGGAAATGGGCTTGTTTAGCTTGGAGAAGAGAAGACTCCAGGGAGAACTCACTGTGGCCTTCCAGGACTTGAAGGGAGCATATAAACAGGAGGGGTAACGACTGTTTACATGGGTTCATAGTGATAGAACAAGGGTGAATGGTTTTAAACTGAGACAGTGGAAATTTAGGTTAGATGTTAGGAGGAAGTTTTTCACTCAGAGGGTGGTGACACGCTGGAGCAGGTTGCCCAGAGAGGTTGTGGATGCCCCATACCTGGAGATGTTCAAGGCAAAGCTGGATGTGGCTCTGGGCAGCCTGGTCTAGTGGCTGGTGACCCTGCCCACAGGAGGGGGTTTGAAACTAAATGATCTTTGAGGTCTTTTTCAACCTGGGCCATTCTATGATGCTATGATTTTTTTGATTCTCTGATTCTAAAACTGAAGTGACATTAGAAATTTCAAGACAAGGGGATATTTTCTGCTTTTTCTTTTCTAATAGCTCTGCAGTGAAGGCAGAAAACAACTTTAGCATGCAGAACTGATACTGGGAACGTATTCTCCACATGAAAGAAAAACATTCATGACCACCAATGTTTTAGAAAGTTAAGGTGCATTTGGCAGTTTGAAAAAGAGTTTAATCTGCAGACAGAACAGATAAGGAAGAAAGAATAGAGATACGCAGACAGGCAAGGAAGAAAGGTAGTGAAAGATTAAATAAAGAAGGCAAGAATTACAGTTTCAATTCTAGATGAGCAAGTCTGAAAAGGAAATATTCTTATGTTTGGCATCTTAGGCATTTTAGTCATCGTTCATCGCAGAAAGATCTCAACAAGAAGGCACTGTATTGACTCTGGCATGCATTTTGGTTTTCCCAATGAAGAGACTAGAGAGAGGTAGACTTCCTCACTCATTAAAAGAGGAGGAGAATGACATCAGAATCTCCGGAGGTACTCTTGGAGGGAGCATCACCATAATATCTGCTACATCTGAATGACTTCAGTTCTTCCTACCTTCTGGGCAGTGCAGCAGGCCTCAGTATATCACAAACCTGCACAAGATCTCTATCTGAGCACTGAAAATCTCTTCCCTCCAGATTCCCATCTCTGTCCAGCTTTTGCATTTTTCCGTTCAGACCTCCCAGCATAAGGAAGGAGACATGAGCCACAGCCATAGGATGGTGCAGCACCTGAGAGCTATCAAACATTCCCATCTCTGTCTCAGGACTTGCCAGTACTTGTACTTCAGAAAATGAGCTCTGGGTTATATTTAGATATGTGTGCAGCAAGGAAAGGTAACATGGCAGTTGTTCTTCTCAAGCAGTTTTGTTAGGTAGAGACCTAACCACACAAACATGGTTAATGGGGTGCTCTACTGCCAAAGTGAAGTGCTGTGATCAGTTCTTTGCAGGCAGCTGGAGGTAGAGAAATGGGTGTGCCTGAGCAGTTCAGTCCACATCTTTCCTCCAACAACAATTTCCAGAGAGATTTATGTAAAGGTCCTTATGTGCTGCTTTCCCATGTACATGTTCCACCAGTATGAGGTGCAAATATACCCCTCAATGGTGATTACACTCCTATTACAATGTTACACCCATGTCTGACTTGCCCTCAGTGACTTCATCCTTTATGCAAGTTACAGATGTAATAACTCTTGTGAACAAACCAGCCAGCACAGTTTAACAGCTTTTAACCCTTAGCTAAGCAGTTTTAAAGTGGTACCTACAGAACTACAAACTCATTGCAGTTCTTTGCCTACATAATATCAACGTTGCTGCTGATGCTGTTAAGATTCCTAAATGTATTGAGGCCATAGAGGGCTTTTTAAGTCAGTGTATGTCTAAACATTTGCAATGGGCAGGACAAGGAGGGCAGGGCATGGGTGACTGTCCCTGCAGATTCAGCTTCCTGGAATGTAGCACATTCCTCCCTGTACTCTTGGTTAAAGGATGGGGCACTTATTGAGGCCTCACCTCATCATCGCCATGCTGTGTTCTTTTGGAACTGAAAGTGTACAGTCCAAAAAGATACAGTTATGGCAATAGAGGTACTGGAAAGAGCATCCTTAATGGGGAAGGGAAAAAGGGAAAATAAGTATAAAAAATACTGGAATCAAAGGTTTTCCCTGGATAAATGAGGAGAAAAGGTGCACTATGCTCCACATCATAGAGGGTCCCCCCCTTTTGACTGTGTTAAGATATTTCTACTTTTCTCACAGGCAGTCAAGGAAACATGGTATCAGTCAGCTACCAAAGAACAGAATTATCATTGTCTTTACTATTAAAGTACTTTGGTCTTCTAAAACTAAATTGAGGCATTTGACAAACTGTCTTCTGGGCCACCCCAGCATGCTTTGGATTAAGCCACCAGCCAAGGATTGAGAACATCAGGACCTGAGGCAAGCTGTCTGTGACAGGTAAGCAATATTAACAGAAGCTTGAACAATTGTGGCTTCTCCCAAAAATCCTTTCTACCTCGATTAACAGTCCCTCTCTTTCACCTGCATTTAATATCAGTGAATGCCACCAGTAAGATGTGCCACCCCACTGTCCCTCCAGAACAGTCACTCCACCAGCACTGAAGCTAAACTGCTCTGAGCAACAAGCAGCCCACACAGAGCAATGCTGAGCAACCCGCTCTTCCACCCTACAACCCCTTGGCATTTCTGCACACTTTCTGCTCTCCACCCTTTTCTACCTGTGTTCCTGTACTCCCTGTGGGTGCTGTTAAGAGCATCACTGGTGCTAGTAGGGAACAACATGACCTAGATGCTCCCCCACCTCCATCCATAGCCATGTTGACAAGTTAAAGGGTGGTTTTGAGAAGATACTTGCATGCAGAGCAGGTCCATAGTCCACAAGACATGGCTTAGTGGACATGGTGGTGATGGGTTGATGGTTGGACTAGATGATTTTAGTGGCTTTTTCCATAATGACTCTATGATCTCTCTGGGTGGAGTCACCCCAGGTGTTAATGTGACAAGATGCAGGGTATGGTTTTTTGTCTTTTTTTTTTTTTTTTTTGTCATGCAGCCAGTGACAGTGGCACCCAAACACAATACAGGCTGGGTACTTGCCACCACTGACGGACAAAGTGCTGCCACACACTGTGATTTACTGAGAAGTGTAGGGGTCATACAGGTCCTGGCTCCAGATGAGGCACTGTGTCACCATTCTAGAGCACAAGTATCATCAGGTAGTACCTATGTGCCAGCAACATAGGCTAGCTTTCTTCCCTTAGAAAGCAGTTAAATGGATTTGAAGAGTTATTCAATGCTGTGTTGTAGCTTTTGTTTTTACAACACATGCTTCCCAGCTGTGCAAGCTATGTGCTGTTGCCAGAGAGGCACTATCCGTGGTTAGGAGGTCACCCAGACTGCCAGTAGGAAGGGCTGGAGCCACTATTATCCCCACAGCTAGCAAGTGAGGACAGCCGCATGGCACTTCTGCTGTCAGACTGCTAGGAACCTGCAGGGCATCATAGCCCAGTACACATATGTGCACAGTGTGGGCATGTTCAAGGCCCAGTATGTTGTAATTTCACATATTTTGCTTGCTTCACGCATGCTAGCCTAAAAAAGTAAAGTGTGTTAGGCCTAAACCTTCTCCTTCCTGACACAGGGTTTTTTTTGGTGGGATGTTTTGTTTTTCTTTCTGTTTTAAACACTGAAAAAGCAATGAATGGTTGAAATGGATGATTTACGCATGAAACAAGGAGCAGAATAACAAGGTTCACTCGTGTGCTGTCTGAGTTTAGAAGTCAGTAACACTTTATATTTGGCCTAAAGAGTGGCAAACAGATCCAGCGTTGAGCAGGTTGGAGTGGAGATTGGCCGTGTCCAGCTGTATGGAGGCAGTAAGCAAAGAGAAGCCAGCTGGGTTTTTGGATTTACCCAGACTGCAATAGGAGGCACCTGAAAGGAAGTCACAACAAGACAGAGCTGATTATCTGACTAATTCTGATGTTAAGTGTTCAGATTTAATGAATGCTCATTTAGATTAGCATCTTCAGGTGGGAGGAGATGGGAAGGTGCAGAAAAAAAAGACAAAAATGATTTAAGCTAAATAGTGGTACCATAACCTAAGTGGAGGAAGATGATTTTTAGAAGAAAAGAGGCCTTGGCATGCTTGGGTGCATGGAAAGGACTGCAGGGGTTCCTGCTGTCAGCTACATCAGAGCATGAGGCTGGAAATGTTTGTATGCATTCAACACTAAGGTAAAAAAAAAAATAATAATAATAAAAAGAAAATGGAAAAAAAAAAGGAAGAGAGGATTCTTGTACTTAAAAGCAATTAGTTTTAAGTTTATTATGTTTTTCCTTTACAAGATGTGGTTATTCTTTTAACATGGTGATTCTTGAAAATTATCTTAGCTCTGTGCTTTTGTCTTTTCCTTCCTCCTAGAGTGACAGTTATTGCCTCTTTGATGTTAAAGGAGACACTTGCTCATGTACAGTCACCTCGCTTCTGAGGACGCACAAGGGCAGTGGAAGAATACAGAGCATAACAGTAGAACTTGATTCTGCAGTAAGTAGCCTCAGCCTGTATCCTGAGCAGGAGGAATGAATGGGCAATGTGAATGAGGCAGACTTGAGGTTCTGCTGCTCTTTCTTGTGGATTCCGGGCAGAAACTTATGATCACAACACTGCAATAACTGAGTCATTCCCATGAAACTTTCCTTTGAGACAGTATCCTATCTGTGACAGAGGGCACAGAAAAGAAGTACAGTAACTGATATCTCATAGAAATGATCCCTTAACTCCTAGTGGTTTGTTGGATAAGAACTTCCTGAATCAAGGTGGTTATATTTGAATTGGAGTGGATTTTTCTCTCGTGTTCATTGGCTACTTTCTCTGGGTATAGCATCTCTTATTTCTCATGTTTCAGGATGTGTTTTAGCATGTCAAATAACAAAAGGCTGAGGAACAGCAACAGTGAGAATGGAAGATGGGCAAATGGATGTACGCTGTATGGAGTATATCCCTTCAGACAAGGAGGATCTCATTTATATGCATTTAAGTGTCTTTTCTGTGTGTTGCAAAATCTGGAAAACATAATTTCTATGATGCAGATGTAGTGGGACGAAGTAGCAATGAGCACAGTGAGTAAGTTGTACCCTTTTCCTCATGGATGAAGAAAATTGAGGAGAATATGCCTGAAGGGGTGGGAATGATGAGGACAGAAAAATCAGGAGCCTTCAGGGCCCAACATAGAGATTCCATATATAAAATTCGTGAGCTGAAAGATGGTGGGAAAAATGACCACACCTTTTTTTTTTTTTATTAGATCTCATCACTCCTGCAGACCTTCCCTCCTCGAGCCACCACAACTGAGCCAGAACCAAATGCCAGTGCCAGTGAGGCAAAGGCTTGCTGGGGTTGGCAGAGACCTCCCTGAGCCTTTCATTTTGATGAACATTCCTCTGTCTCTGAATACTGATGTGTGCATCATGATCACGGTCACTCTCTCAATATTGGAATCACACTGATCTCACAGCCCCACGGGGGCCTTGAGCTACAAAAAGGAGCCTGGTGGGGGCAGCCAGCAAACACTGAGGTATGGATTTACCTGTTGTGATGACTGATTTTTTTAGAGTCATGAAGTTGCATCACAGCAACAGAGACATGTTGTCACTGGCAGTGTACACTGGAGAAAGGAAATCACGGAGGAAAAAAAAATGTTTACCCACTCAGAACTGTATCAGATCTTTGCAGTCTTGGAGGTACCTCACACGCGTACAGCGCTGAAGTAGCCACCTTCATTGTACATTTCATGTGCATGACTAATTTTCATCCAATCAGTAGCAGTCATCTAGATGGATATATAATCCTTTCAAACAGGACCAGGATGTCTGTGACTTAATCTTGAACAACAGTTCAAACACAGGAAAGAAAACAAAAGGCCTTCTCCAGCTCTATGCTGATAATACTTATAGTGGCATTACTGCCACTGTCTGAATCGGGTTGATTGAAGAGTAATTGTCCTGAGCAACTTACAAAATACATAATGTACGTAACAAAACTTAAAAAAAAATCTTTATATTGTCTATTAAAACAAAAAATGAGGGCAACAGAAATATAAAACTAGTGGGTTGGACGTAAATGTTCTAGAAGATTCACACTTCTAATGAAGGCATTAAATCAGGTTTGTTGATGCTTCAAAGTGCAAGCAATATGTGAGCGTAAGTCCATGGAGCTGACCCCAAGTTAATTCTCAGGCTCACACGTGTCAAAGTGTTGTAGCATTTATGAAGGGAAATGGGTTATCCTTCATGCAGACAAGCGTCATAGAATGAATGAGAAAAAACTACAGAAACAGGCCGGAGGAAAATGACTGTTCCACAGTTGCACAGTGCAGCATGCAGGATGTTTTGAATGCAGTATTTCAGAGGAACTGTCACCTGGAAACACAGTGGCTCAGTGAGAAGTGACCTTCCAGCAATGGCTTTTAGGATGCATGCTGTCTGCATAAATCAGCAACAAAGCCTTCTTACTTGCTACCTTCATTTATGAGACAAGCAGGAGTTAGGGACTCCGTGTTTTAGAATTGCACAGGAACACCAAAAACAGTTTCCAGTGAGTAGCACACATGATGAGTATGAACCCAAATGAATGGTCAGGTTATTATTTGCATGTAGTTAGTCATTATTTTTACTAATAAATACAAGGGCTGCATAGACAAAGTTCCATGTCTTTGGTTCCAGGTACTCAAAACAAGATTGCTTTCGCTGCCTAACATAGACTCCTTGGCTTGATGAGAACCCTGTATAAAACAGTACATGTAATAAATAGGAACAAGTATCACCAACACCACAATCAACAAGAACCATGAAGAGTTATTTGCTGAAACAAAGGGGTCTTTTAACTATGAAATCATTTAAAATAAATGCCTACTCATTAGATTCCACTAAAACTTAAGCAGTTTGGGCAATATGCGATTTGGAAAACAGAACCCCTGGAGGTTTTGTCAGTGCGATATGAAATCACACCGTAACCATAACTCCATACAAACAGAACAACCCATTTTCTCAAGATTAGAGTGCCCAAAAAGTACATTGGGTTGCCCTCTCTGCCACTTCATTTAGAGTGATTTTGAAAATAAAGTACAAAAAATTTCACAACATTCCCCAAAATTTAAAAAGCTGCGTAAGATCAACAAAAGAATTCAACAGGAATATTAACAAAAAGCAACACAGAAAGGTAAATAATAACAGCAACGTTGAACATCAAGATATGGTTTTACTGCCATAAAAACAAACAATGAACCTCATCGAGGCACTAAGAGCCCGAGGGGACGGAGGGAGAAAGGCAGGAGCGCCGCCTCCCAGCCGGAGCGGGAGATGCTGGGAAAGGGAATTTCAGGGAGGAGGTGGGAAGGGCCGGGGGGGAAAGGCCGAGGCCCCGGGGTGGTGTCAGAACGCGGCGACAACTGAAGTCCCCGCCCACGGGGGAGGGACACGCGGCGCCGCTCCCGCCCTCGCGTGCAGCCCCGCCCCTGGTTTCAATCAGGTCGGACTCAACGCTATAACAACGAGCCGCGCCGCCGCCGCTCCGCATCGCTGTCACAGGAGAGCCGCGTTGATCATGTCCGGCAGAGGCAAGGGCGGGAAGGGGCTCGGCAAGGGGGGCGCCAAGCGGCACCGCAAGGTGCTGCGCGACAACATCCAGGGCATCACCAAGCCGGCCATCCGCCGCCTGGCGCGGCGCGGCGGCGTCAAGCGCATCTCGGGGCTCATCTACGAGGAGACGCGCGGCGTGCTCAAGGTCTTCCTCGAGAACGTCATCCGCGACGCCGTCACCTACACCGAGCACGCCAAGAGGAAGACGGTCACGGCCATGGACGTGGTCTACGCGCTCAAGCGCCAGGGACGCACCCTCTACGGCTTCGGCGGTTAAACTCTTCTTCCGTCACTCCCCGCTTTCACCAACCCAAAGGCTCTTTTCAGAGCCGCCCACTTGGTTCCGACAAAAGGCTGGGTCACCTTGCTGATATAGTTGGGGTCTCCTGGTTTTTCTCGGTTCGCTCTTTATCCTTTTTCTTGCTCTTCCCCGCCCCTATTTTCAACCCGTCGCTTTCTGTGAACCGACGACTTCTGTGACTCGACTGCTCTCTGCCATCTCCCTCTGTTCCCCGCAGCTGTTCGTTACCGTTGCTCCCTCGCAAGCAGGCGCTTGCTGCAGCGTTCGGGCCGCTCCTCGCTGCAGGGCTCGCTACTGATTTATAAACTCGTGTTTTGCCACCGACTGACGCAGACGCGTGCCGGGGTGCCCTGGGCGAGCTCAGCGCGACCCTTCGGCATCGCGTCCGGAAAGGCGGGCAGCCCGAAGGCCCGTGACACGAACACCGAGGGGAGGGATAGCTCTGACGGCACCCACAGGAGCCGAGGGACGGTCGAAACGCAGCTATTCCGCTTCGCCCGCACCCAGGGGCTGACCGTGTGGGGCTCGCGGCGGCGGGCGGAGGAAGGCACGGCCCCGCACTGCCCACTCCTTGCCGCTGGCTGAGTGGTTCTCCCGCTCCTTTGAAAACCGCGAGCGGCTGCAGCCGCTTCCGCCGCGGTTGGCGCTCGAGGGAACGGGGAGCGACTTCAGCGCGGCACTCCGGGCCGCACTCGGGACAGAACAAAGGGGAACGCGCGAATGCAAGTCTGACCCTGGTGCCTCCGTATACGCCCAGCAATACAGAGCCCACCGCCCCAACACACCACACAAACACTGTTGAAACAGCAGCGCCTCGAGCTCTTTCTCGACACTGTGGGTGGCTCTGAAAAGAGCCTTTGGGTTTCGCTTCGCTGCTCTGCGCGCCTCCTCGGAGCCGGCTTTCTCACTTGGCCTTGGCCTTGTGGCTGTCGGTCTTCTTGGGCAGCAGCACGGCCTGGATGTTGGGCAGCACCCCACCCTGCGCGATGGTGACCTTGCCCAGCAGCTTGTTGAGCTCCTCGTCGTTGCGGATGGCCAGCTGCAGGTGGCGGGGGATGATGCGCGTCTTCTTGTTGTCGCGGGCCGCGTTGCCCGCCAGCTCCAGGATCTCGGCCGTCAGGTACTCCAGCACGGCCGCCAGGTACACCGGGGCGCCGGCGCCCACCCGCTCGGCGTAGTTGCCCTTGCGCAGCAGCCGGTGCACGCGGCCCACGGGGAACTGCAGCCCGGCCCGCGACGAGCGCGACTTGGCCTTGGCGCGCGCCTTCCCGCCCTGCTTCCCGCGGCCCGACATCGCCGATCGGTCGCTCAGATACTAAAGCCCAAACTGCACAGAAACAAAGTCTCAACGCGGCTGCTCGAGTTCCCCCGCGCACCTTTATATCCCTGCCTCGCGCGCGGCCGCCGGCTCCTGATAGGCGGAGGCGTCCTCTGTGTCGCGGAGCGGCCAATGGCGGAACGAATCTCGGCCCGACCAATAGCGACGGGCGCCCCGCCCCGCCCAGCGCTCTGCAGCCGCCAATGGGATCCGCTGGATCCGCCCAAAGACAGAGGGAGTTTGGGACAGACGAACAGGCCCGGCCCAGGCCTGGGAGTCTGATCCGGTTCGTTTTTATCTTTTAATCCATTTTCCACGTTTCCATATATATAAAAGAGTGCATATATAGCTTTTCGACTGCTTAGTGAGGGAAGCCGTAGATGAGGGAATGGCATAGTTGGAAAAAGGATGAGGAGTCTGTGGGGAGAACAGAAATGTGCATGTGTGTCTCCAAGAACACAAAATTACGGTAATAAGTGAGCTCCCCTGGGACTTTTCCTCTCAGGGGAACCTTACATGGTTCACACACAGCCATGTTATAAAATCATCCACTATTCTGTGTATGGGGAAGAGGCCCACTTGAGCCTCAAGGACCACTTGAGAATGAAAGCAAGAGCAATCACAACGAGCCTAAGGCTTCTTGTATCCTGAATGAATGTATCTTTTGCTTTGTAGTATATAAAAAAAGAACCAGAACCTACAATAAACGCTTCTTCAAAAGACTCATAATTCGTTTTCCCCTGTATTTTTCTCAGTACTTGCATACACCCTGTAACGCATAGTACCTGCTTATTGCCTCTCTGCAGAGACAGAGTATGAATGTTTCCCAGGAGTGCAACATTAAATTTCTGTTTATAAAAAGTGAAGTTCCCGCGTGCCCCGTGAGCCGCCGTACTAAAAGAAAAAACACAACAAAGAAAGACAGTGGCGGGCGCTACGTCCCATAGGCGGTAATTTTAAACTTCGAATCGACCAATGAAATTCAGCTTGTTTCTTTCGGCCAATCAGAGGAAGGACGGTGCTATAAATAACCGGACGGCAGAGCGCCGAGCGCATTACGTGACTTTGTTTCCTTGCTGGTGGTGGCTGCTTGTTGGTGATGGCGCGCACGAAGCAGACGGCGCGTAAGTCGACGGGCGGGAAGGCGCCCCGCAAGCAGCTGGCCACCAAGGCGGCCCGCAAGAGCGCGCCGGCCACGGGCGGCGTGAAGAAGCCGCACCGCTACCGGCCCGGCACGGTGGCGCTGCGCGAGATCCGCCGCTACCAGAAGTCCACGGAGCTGCTGATCCGCAAGCTGCCCTTCCAGCGCCTGGTGCGCGAGATCGCGCAGGACTTCAAGACCGACCTGCGCTTCCAGAGCTCGGCCGTCATGGCGCTGCAGGAGGCCAGCGAGGCCTACCTGGTGGGGCTCTTCGAGGACACCAACCTGTGCGCCATCCATGCCAAGCGTGTCACCATCATGCCCAAGGACATCCAGCTCGCCCGCCGCATCCGCGGGGAGAGGGCATAAACAGATACAAAACTCGAAAGTCATTTAAGCTTTATATTTTACCCAAAGGCTCTTTTAAGAGCCACTCCATCTGCATTAAAACGAGCTGAGGCACTGTAGTGTAATTGTAATTTGCAAATATTTACAATGAAACGAGCTTACCTGTTTCTCTGCTAGCAGAGGACAGGGAACAGTAGTCAGTGCAGTTAACATTTAGGTAACTGCAAGGAGTGGCATCTTTAGTTATACATTTCAATAGGCTCATGTATAAATGGAAGTAGTGCTGTGACGCGTCCCACCAAGAAGGCGTCCTAGAGCGAATAATGCATAAACAAGCTAACCCACATCGCCCATCCATCCGCTTGCTGTCGCAAACGATCAATACCCTTTACCTTTTATTTCTCCCACTTTCTCCCTTTGTCCTCAGGGCCTCGGCATAGACACAACTGTTTCAAAAAAAACAAAATGAGAACGGAGCTAGGAAGAATGTGCCGGCGCAGTCCCAAACCGTGCTGGCCGACTGTTCAGCAAACCGCCCATCCGCGCGCTCCGGTGGCGGGCGAAACGACCGCGGCTCTGTCCCCGCTGCCCATTGGCGGCTGCAGAGCGCTGGGCGGGGCGGGGCGCCCGTCGCTATTGGTCGGGCCGAGATTCGTTCCGCCATTGGCCGCTCCGCGACACAGAGGACGCCTCCGCCTATCAGGAGCCGGCGGCCGCGCGCGCGGCACGGATATAAAGGTGCGCGGGGGAGCTCGAGCAGCCGCCTTGAGACTTTGTTTCTGTGCAGTTTGGGCTTTAGCATCTGAGCGACCGATCGGCGATGTCGGGCCGCGGGAAGCAGGGCGGGAAGGCGCGCGCCAAGGCCAAGTCGCGCTCGTCGCGGGCCGGGCTGCAGTTCCCCGTGGGCCGCGTGCACCGGCTGCTGCGCAAGGGCAACTACGCCGAGCGGGTGGGCGCCGGCGCCCCGGTGTACCTGGCGGCCGTGCTGGAGTACCTGACGGCCGAGATCCTGGAGCTGGCGGGCAACGCGGCCCGCGACAACAAGAAGACGCGCATCATCCCCCGCCACCTGCAGCTGGCCATCCGCAACGACGAGGAGCTCAACAAGCTGCTGGGCAAGGTCACCATCGCGCAGGGTGGGGTGCTGCCCAACATCCAGGCCGTGCTGCTGCCCAAGAAGACCGACAGCCACAAGGCCAAGGCCAAGTGAGAAAGCCGGCTCCGAGGAGGCGCGCAGAGCAGCAAAGCGAAACCCAAAGGCTCTTTTCAGAGCCACCCACAGTGTCAAGAAAGAGCTCGAGGCGCTGCTGTTTCAACAGTGTTTGTGTGGTGTGTTGGGGCGGTGGGCTCTGTGTCGCTGGGCGTATACGGAGGCACCAGGGTCAGACTTGCGTTTGCGCGTTCCCCTTTGTTCTGTCCCGAGCGCGGCCCGGAGTGCCGCTCTGATGTCGCTCCCCGTTCCCCCGAGCGCCAACCGCGGCGGAAGCGGCTGCAGCCGGGCGCGCTTTTCAAAGGAGCGGGAGAACCACTCAGCCAGCGGCAAGGAGTGGGCAGTGCGGGGCCGCGCTCTCCTCCGCCCGCCGCCGCGAGCCCCACACGGTCGGCCCCTGGGTGCGGGCGAAGCGGAATAGCTGCGTTTCGACCGTCTCTCGGCTCCTGCGAGTGCCGTCAGAGCTATCCCTCCCCTCGGTGTTCGTGTCACGGGCCTCCGGACTGCCCGCCTTTCCGGACGCGGTGCCGAAGGGTCGCGCTGAGCTCGCGCAGTGCACCCCGGCACGCGTCTGCGTCAGTCGGTGGCAAAACACGAGTTTATAAATCAGTAGCGAGCCCTGCAGCGAGGAGCGGCCCGAACGCTGCAGCAAGCACCAGCATGCGATGGAGCAACGGTAACGGAACAGCTGCGGGGAACAGAGAGAGATGGCAGAGAGCAGCCGAGTCACAGAGGTCGTCGGTTCACAGAAAGCGACGGGTTGAAAATAGGGGCGGGGAAGAGCAAGAAAAAGGATAAAGAGCGAACCGAGAAAAACCAGGAGACCCCAACTATATCAGCAAGGTGACCCAGCCTTTTGTCGGAACCAAGTGGGCGGCTCTGAAAAGAGCCTTTGGGTTGGTGAAAGCGGGGAGTGACGGAAGAAGAGTTTAACCGCCGAAGCCGTAGAGGGTGCGTCCCTGGCGCTTGAGCGCGTAGACCACGTCCATGGCCGTGACCGTCTTCCTCTTGGCGTGCTCGGTGTAGGTGACGGCGTCGCGGATGACGTTCTCGAGGAAGACCTTGAGCACGCCGCGCGTCTCCTCGTAGATGAGCCCCGAGATGCGCTTGACGCCGCCGCGCCGCGCCAGGCGGCGGATGGCCGGCTTGGTGATGCCCTGGATGTTGTCGCGCAGCACCTTGCGGTGCCGCTTGGCGCCCCCCTTGCCGAGCCCCTTCCCGCCCTTGCCTCTGCCGGACATGACCAACACGGCTCTGCTCTGACAGCTATGCGGAGCGGCGGCGGCGCGGCTCGTTGTTATAGCGTTGAGTCCGACCTGATTGAAACCAGGGGCGGGGCAGCACGCGAGGGCGGGAGCGGCGCCGCGTGCTCCGCCCCCGTGGGCGGGGACTTCTCTCGGCTGATTCTCTTCTCTCATCAGCTCCGCGTTTCATTTTAATCGTTATATTCCATTTCTCTCTTTGTTCGATGGAATGTACGTTATTTGAATAATCTATTGTAGTTTGCTTTGCTATTGCTCTTCACTGTTTTGCTATCTCATTTGATTATTATGTCCATGCTCGCCACAGATCCCAACATTTTCCCTCTTCCAATATCAACAGTGGTGTATAAACTACCGTCTTGTTCCAAGGTAAGCTTTTTTTTTTTTTTTTCTGAATCTGGTGCCAAATTGTAGGGAGTTTTCTTTAATTCTTTTTCTTTTTAGAAGAGCGCAAAGTCCTTAAATTCTTCATCTCTTGTTCTTTTGATGGTGGGCACAGTACGTACACAATGAAGTCAACAATACAGTGTCTAAAGAGCCTTATTACATGCTTAGTTTACTGTTCGTTAGGAGCAGTATGACTTTCTTCCCTTTAATTTTTTTTTAATACACAGTTAGAGTTATGTATGCCCCAAGCTCTTGTAAATAACATTATATATAAGAATAAGTATCATTTCGCTTAAACAGTATCCAATTCTTTTTAACAATATTCTTGTTAGAGGCTGCAATACATTAAGCATGATTTTAAGTGTCTGTGCTTTCTGGATGCACTTCTTATAGATTTCCTTATCAATTACTCTCTTCCCTCTTTTTTAGGCTTTCTCCAATTTTACTTATTTATACAGTACTATACTTACCTTCTTTTCTTCTTAAATACTAAACATATGACAGTATTTACCGTACAGATTTGTAATTTATTTTTCTCTCCAGTATATTTGTGCAAAAATAATTTTAGGTGGAAGTGATATTACAGTTTATAGGTCACATACACAGTTTTGATCTCTGTACACTTCAGCAATGTGGACCACTATCCAATACATAAAATGTGATTGTCTGTTTGAAACTGAATGTCAGAATGTAGCTTTCAGTAGCAACAAAGGTAGAAATGATTTCAAAAGGTTTGGCTTTTCCTTTGTTCTTTTCTATGCCTCAGTACTCTTTCAAACATGTGGGGCTTTGAAAAACCAGGCATCTACTTGAAATTGTTGGGACATACCTTCACCTAAATCTTGGGAGTTAACTTATGAATTTCAAGCTTGGAAGCCAGGATGGAAGCTCTCCACACTGCTTTGCCTTATTCCATTGTCCAGGTACCATAGTTGTTACCACTACGTTTTAAGTAAACAGTTTTCTTTTATACAAATGATCAGTTAATGGTTGTCAGTGGTAATACTGAAGAACAAGAGACACTTCAAGACCTGAAGGAGAAATTTCTTCCTCTACATTTCAGCAAAATAATAATAATAATAATAATAATAATGGACATTTTATGCAAATGCCATAGAAAAATCTTTCTCAGTTCATGTATTACAATTACTTCGTTAATTTATCGAATGTTCAAACTAAAGCAATGAGCTTTGAACCAGAGAGAAATGCCTTTAGTGCATAGTGCATCCAGTGTGGGATGAAGTAAGCAGTAAAAGTTTTGCCAATTGAATCATAACAGGTATTTGGTTTACCAGTATCTGTTGTGCTGGGGATCTCTGTAATATTTCTTGCCATTTCTAGGAAAAGAAGAGGAATTGAAAAGTGCACTAGGAGTTTCCTAGCTATCCTTGACTTCCCTCACCACTGTATTAAACTTGACTGCTTGCATCATGAGTGGAGTTTCCAAAGCAGAACTGCTAGCTGCTTGTGGACAAGAAGGCCCCTGTCATGTCCTAACCCTGCAGCTATGGATGGAGCTCTAATCTAATATTTAGAGAAGTGCTCTTGTATGCCTCTTCTTCAGTCACCTGAGGGAAATCTGAGAACTGAAAGACAATTACTTCCAGCTTACACCTACACTTAGGTATATACTGTGGGTTAAGCGTATGCTGTAGCTGAGAAATTAAAATACACATAGAATACTTGGATAGTTACAGCATACTATACTTGAATGTTCAGTGCAAAATATAATTAAGTAAATAGCCAGAGGGAGGAAAATGATCCATGAGTTTCTGCAACACTCAGCACCTATATTTTTTTTTATTGTCTGCCTTTAATACGACCTACTTTGGAGCAGAGATCATAATGTTTTCTCCTGTGAGAACCAGAAGCCTGATACACACAGCCATCTTTTCTTATCATAAACACTTAGCAGATGGGGGAAATCTCAGCTGTAGAATAAGAACATTATATGAAGCACTATTAGTTTTGAGACCTCAGATTCAAACCTCTAAACATATTCCAGTTTCTAAGTAAGTTCAGAAATTGCCACAATAATTAAAGTAAAAAAATAATATCCTGTTTCCAATCCTAGGAATTATACCATGCATGCGAGGCATAATAGGCAGAATGTGAATCTGATTTTCCTTGCTATGTGAGTCCAGAGAATTTACAGGAATCTGCCATTTAGTGTAAAAAGCTTCAAAGAAATGGAGAAAGAAAGAGGAAAAAAAAGGGCATATATATAAATGCTAATGCATTGTGGTGCTATAAAATCTTGGTTCTGTTGCCCCTGAGGGGACTTGAGATCTGTGAGGGCTGCTCCCAGAATAATGCCTCATATTTCATTTTGCTGGCCCATGATCTCAGAGGCAGAGGTGGTGGTGTGGGGGTAGAGGATGAATCTCCCTACCATTATTCCATTACATTTTCTTGCCATGTTACAGATGGCAGCAGAAGGGCAATCTGACAAGATGGCAGCAACAGTGGGTCACCTCCACTGGTACAGATTTTTATGGGCATGGCATGCATGTTCTTGTTCAACACTGTGGAAATGGATAGCTGATAGTGGTAGCTATATTGAAAAATAGAGCAAATTCTCTGATGCAAAATGCTAGCTGTTGTGGTTTAACCTGGAAGGCAGCTCAAACACACAGCTTTTCACTCACTCTCCTCGGTCCCTCCTGAGTGGGATGAGAGGTAGAATTAGTAACAAATTAGGACACATGGGCTGAAGTGAAAGTTAGTAACTAAGAAGATAAAAATGGAAACAAAAACGGAATGATAAATGCAATCATTTACGACCTGCTGACTGATGCACAATAACAGCACTACTGCCTGCTGACTAGTCCCCCATCAGCTCTCAAACACTGGCAGATGGACAGACTAGATTAGACTGGACTGGACTCCCAAGCATCAGCTCCTCTTCCCTCTTACTCCTCACTTCTTTACAGTGTTCTGAATGGTGTTCCTACTTCAGCCCAGCTGTCCTTGTGCCACCCCACTCCCTGCTGCCCCACAGTAAAGACAGTAGCTCTTCCCAAACAAATGGCCTAGTCTAGGTCTTTCATAGCTCCACAATGTCAAAAACATTGGTCTGCTATTAGCACTCTTTCAGTTGAAACCAGAACAGTATACAGTAGTGTTATTGTGCTTTTTGTATCTGTTTTATTTTCTATGAAAATAAATGGGAGGCATAACTTTCTGAGCAACCTACATATGTTTGTTACTACAATGGGGTTTCTAGTACTAGTTAAGGTATAATCTTTTCCTCACAGTCAGCATTTCTAACTCAGGCTTCAGACCAGTCAGACTTCAGTCCCATCAGTAAGGGCTTCAGTTCTCTGCATTTTATGAAATGACCACCAGATAAAATAACAATTGCTTTCCTATTTTTTTTATTACAATATGCAAATCCTACAACGTTATATTAACATTCCTGTCATGCTTTTTATTGCAGCCAAAACACACAGTTACTTGCATCTTACAGGCCGAACTGCAACTCTGGAATACCTCACATAGCCACATATTTCTTTCTTCATTTAACTTCCAGAGAATAAAAATTAAGAATTGGAATAGTTCAGATCCACAATTTGATACAGAGCTTTCACTTCTTGACTCGTGAGTGCCTGTAAGAAAACGTATTTAAAAATATTCAGCGAGGCCATTTGATATTCCCATCACTCATTTACCAGAAGATACTGTTGAGATGTTACTGTTATTTCTTAGATGTGTACATTTTCAGATAAACACACGTGCAGTACAGAAGAATATTAAATTTCTCAAAGACAACCATGCATACGGTTTATCCAGGTTGCTGGGACACTGTGCTCCAACCTCATTCAATTTACTCTGTTACAGTGTCTTGAAGTCCTAAATGTATCTGCTCCGCCATTCTGAGCAGCTAATGATGGCCATGTATCCAAAGTGTGCAACAGTGTTATCACAGTCAGGCAGGTCAAGGGTTCAGACTGGAAAAGAAAGCAGTGTGCCATTGAAAAGGGAGGGAAGCATCTGAAGGTGGAAACAGCAAGGGTTGTTCCTTTTTTTTTTTTTTCCTTTCTTTCTTTTTTTTTTTTTTTATATATATGGAGTTCTCTGGGGAAGGGAATCTCTTGAAATGATGTGAGTTCCTATTTTTCTTCTAAAAACAATGAAATAGCAAAGCAGCGGATGCTGTTATCAGAGCACCGCACTTATAAGCCTTAAAAACATGATATTTGTATATTAGAACAGATAAATCCGTTTGGATAATAAATAATTCCAATTGTGCCCTCCAAGGACAGGACATAGCACTTTACATCACCGTTCAGTTCAAATTTTCCTTACCCCCCAGATTCTATTTCATAATAGATAAATCGCAATACAAAGACGTCTGGGTTTTAAGATCAACAGACGATGCACCACAATGGTAGCTAAGGCGTCTCCTGACTAAGCAACCTTTTCAGGATGCACTGACATTGCGCTACAGGAGCACCAGCCCTCAGATAGAGGTTCGTGGGTGCTTTGCTCCCTTGCGATACCGAAACAGACGTAACGAGACATGGGCTTTCACCGCCGTGCCGGAGCAGCAGGCTCTGCCTGCCGGCTTGGGGCACGCTGTAGTGGCGGAGGGGAGCGGCAGCCGAGCCCGGGCTGTGTTACTTGCTCGGCTTTCCTACTCTTTTACGCGGAAATCAAGCATTGTAGCCGCTGCGGTACTTGCCCTCAACGGGAGAGGAGCTTCTAAAGTAGCCGGTTTCACGCCGGCTGAGTGGATTTAGCCGAAGGTATACTTTTAATTTCGAAGATAAATAGAATGTTTCTCTCTGCCAAGGTCACCGCGGCTCCGCGCAGCGGAGTTTCTCGGATCTCTTTTCCCTTATTTCTCCTCATTCTAACGGGTAACTCTTACCGCTTGCAGCACTCACGTCCCCTCACCTCCCAGTGAGGAACTGGGTGCGCGGGCGGCCAATTTCGGGTGGAAAAGGCACTTTTTGGACCGACAAGAAACACAACGGGAGCGGCGACGGGCGGCGGGGTGAACCAATCAGCGCGCGCGGCGCTGCTATAAAGGCGGCGGCGGCGGCGGCGGCCCGGCCATTGTTCGCGGAGCTCCGCAGGCGGCGTCATGGCTGAGACCGCTCCTGCTGCTGCGCCCGATGTCGCTGCCGCTCCGAGCCCGGCCAAGGCGGCCCCCGCCAAGAAGCCGAAGAAGGCGGCGGGCGGCGCCAAAGCCCGCAAGCCCGCGGGCCCCAGCGTCACCGAGCTGATCACCAAGGCCGTGTCCGCCTCCAAGGAGCGCAAGGGGCTCTCCCTCGCCGCGCTCAAGAAGGCGCTGGCCGCCGGCGGCTACGACGTGGAAAAAAGTAACAGCCGCATCAAGCTGGGGCTCAAGAGCCTCGTCAGCAAGGGTACCCTGGTGCAGACCAAGGGCACCGGCGCCTCGGGCTCGTTCCGGCTCAGCAAGAAGCCGGGCGAGGGAAAGGAGAAGGCTCCCAGGAAGAAGACATCCACGGCCAAGCCCAAGAAAGCAGCAACCAAGAAGCCCGCCAGCGCCGCCAAGAAGCCCAAGAAGGCGGTGGCTGTGAAGAAAAGCCCCAAGAAAGCCAAGAAGCCGGCGGCTGCTGCCACCAAGAAGGCGGCCAAGAGCCCCAAGAAGGTGACCAAGGCTGCCAAGCCCAAGAAGGCGGTGCCTGTCAAGAGCCCGGCCAAGGCGAAGGCGGTGAAGCCCAAAGCTGCCAAGCCTAAGGCGGCCAAACCAAAGGCAGCCAAAGCAAAGAAAGCGGCCCCCAAGAAAAAGTAAATATCCTGAAAAAACAAACCTCCCCTCTGCTTTGCAGATAAACCCAACGGCTCTTTTAAGAGCCACCCACCGTTTCCCTAAAGGAGCTGAAACACTTTTTCTTACGGTTTGCGTGTATGGACGTTCACTTTTTCCCTGCTGCTCTCTGCCCTGGCCACAGATCGCGGTGGAGATCGTACCCTCTATTCTTCCCCGGGCAGCCTGCCCCGCGGCAGAGCTTCACGGCGGCCGCACGAAAGCGGTGAGAGCTCGGAGGGTTTGTGAGAGGCCGGGCAGGGCTCGCCGAGCCGGCTCCGCACTGCGATCTGCGCGCTCTTTGCTTTCCCGATCGCTGCGGGTTTCGAAAAGCCCGCGCTGCGCGTACATTGGCCGCGGGCCGCTGCAGTGCACGGGGTTTCAGAGCTGCACAGGAGCTCCGTCTCTTGCTGCGGGCGGGAGCTGAAGTTTCTCGCTCGGCGGAAGGGGTGTATGGGCTTAATAGGTACGTGCTTTGTCTCCTCTCCGTGGGTTTATTTCACTCCCTCTGCAGTTCTGACCTCAAGGAGTTTTGTCTCTACTCGGGATCGTAGGGTGAGGCTCCGAGCACGGGTGCCTAAGCTTTTTTCTCTTCTAGACGCAAAGCCCAGTTCTCGTCTGGCCGCCTGTGGCTCGTTTTGCAGCCACGGGGCCTCTCGAGGGCGGCTCCGGGCTCGGGAGGAACTCGCGGGGCCCATGCCCCCAGTCCCACCCCTTCGCAGGTGGGTGGACCGCATCCTTCTCCCTCCGCCTTTAGTGCTCCCTGCACCTAGCTGTGCCTGGGGACATGGAGTAGGGGGGAGGGAGATAACGGGACGGCTGCTATGCTTCATTGCTCCTACGCTTAGAGCCGGGAGCAGCGTTTCCTCAGAGGTAAGGTGAGGAAGCGATTTAGCAGAGCTATCAGCTCAGCTCTCAATAGAAAGGGTTGCTCTTATCTCGCTATCCTAGCATGCAGTTTTGGGAACTATGACCTCTTCCTCTACGTAACATGCAAACCTGCACGCACATCTCTATTTTATTTTTTCTTTTTATTTAATATTTCCCCCTGAATTTCTTGGGCCAACTCACCATTTACTGACAACTCTGGATCCTGAGCTGAGATCCTGAGGTTGGGGAGGAGCTGTGGCTGACAGACTCATACTTCCATAAGCTAAGAATGCTTTCTGTCATACCCTCTAATTTTTAAAGGGTTTTACCCAACTATTTGCACTGACTCAATGAGACCAGGTCAGTTGTGGTTTTTCATCTCTCTACACATGGTCAAAAAGGAGTGGATATTCACAGAATTACAGAATTGTAGGGGTTGGAAGGGAGAGATGGAGTCCAACCCCCCTCTCAGAGCAGGCTCCCTGGACCAGTTTGATTTTGTCTGCGTACATTAAAACAACAGCTACAATGCTGTGGCAAGTGTAGCATTAATTGTCAGGTTTTTACTTTTGATAAGTGCTTTAATAGGCAAAAAAAAAAAAAAAAAAAAAAAAAAAAAACAAGTGGATGCAGTAGGATGGGCAGAACAGCATTATGCTCCTTGCTAATTGAACTGGGGATTGTCCTGGAATATTGGAGTACTTTGGCCTAGATGAGTTGGGGTAAATGGCAGCAGCTCTGTGTTGGTGTGCTGCTTTTACCATCCCTATTCATCCTGGAGATGGATCAGGGAGTTTCCTCAAGAAAACAGAGAAGCAGAAGGGAAAGCAACAAACAATGATTACCAATTTTTAATCAAATTTAGTTCATGCATTTTTCCAACTCAGATAAGCTTTAGAAGACTAGGGAGTTACTGAATATCACTGGTGATGGAGTACTGGCCTGAGTACAGTAGTACCAGTGTAAAATACCTTTAGGGGAAAAGAGTACGCAGCTGTGGATTCAGCTAAATGGACTTCACAGTTCTTAGGTGAAGGCTACTGCCAAATAATCTGAGAGTTCCACACTGTATGGCTATGCAGGAGTACTGGGTGGATCAGATGTTTAAGCAACAGTGGATGGAGTACAAGGACAATACCATTAGATAAAACTATAATAATCTGTTTATTTGTGTTTAAAAGGGAGAAATTACAGCAGAATGGGTTACATCAGCTTTGCTGATTTATTTAAAACAACTCAGGGTTGGGTCAGCACCACAGCGAATGAAACCACCTCACACATCACATAGCATTATCATAGCATTATCCTTCTGATTACAGAAGACATAATGTTTACAGAAGTTTCCATGGGGTTCTTCGAGTTCTTAGGATCTGTCATTTATGAAGTCCTGGACAAATTATTTCATCAACATAGTTTTCCTTCTTTAGTCTCATTTCTCAGTTTGGTTTCAGAAGTTTGTCTCCAGGTACTCATGTCCCACACTCTGCTTCTTGATGGTTCCATTCTCTAGAATACACTATGTTCCATTTAAAGACTTTTAAGAGTTTACAATAAGCAACTTCTTAAATAAATATCAGCTGTTTCTGTCTACTTATGCAAACACACCTGAAAAATGAATTCTTCATGCTATGTCCAGCTGTCTTTCTGTGGATTAACTTGAATGGGTTTTAAACCAGCTGTGGAAGGGGCATGTGGGTGATGGAGCTGAGAACTTCTGCTTCAGCTCGTTCTGCAGCAATATAAATCACAAAATCATATGGCTTAATTCAAAGAACAAAATACTCATTCTGTTACATTGTGTAAAGCTGAGCTGGACAAAATAATGTAAGTACTGCCGGAAAATTGTTGTAGATTTTTTTTCCTTTCCTCAATAGGAAATAGGGAGTGCAGTAGCAAAGAGCAACCTGATAAAAGTGAGCATTTCTACACCAATTTAATGTGTTTGTGGTAATCGCACCACTGCAATTTTAACCACTACTCCAAAAGATTTTTTTTTTCACTTTTTTTCCCTTAGCCTGTGCACTGCTGTTGTGAGGCTGCAGGCCTATCTTACCTATGGAAGCAGGTGTTGCACAACACTCTTTTCCTCAAAAAATAGGTTGTTTTAAGCCTTCAAGTCATTGCCATGGGGCTGGATCACTGTGTGAATCTCAGGGCCTAGCATCAACTTCCTTGCTGGCTACATAAACAGTTTTCTATTCTGAATGTAAAGCAAGCTGATATTCTAATAAAAAAAATAGGGATACAATTCTCCTGTCATGGTTCAATTACTCAACTGTAAACTGTAAAGCAAAGGTTTGATTTTGTAGTTCACTGTTGCAGTGGCAGTGGAACACATCTCACTGTGTTGTACAACACCCTTATTGGACATCTGGGGAATTCTGTCTTGTGACACTGGGGAAAGAGGGAAAAGAGATGAGACCAGCTCTGTATGTGACAAGATGAGATGCATGCTAGGATCATAGACTCCTTAGAGCTGGGAAGAGCCCTTAGAGGTCATCTGGTATAAATCTCTTGTAACAACAGGGATACCTACAGCTTAATCAAGTTGTTCAGATCCTGTTCCAGCCTGACCTTGAGGATCAAACTATGCAGGGCAGACTGAAAAGGGCTTACACACTGGCAAAATAAATAAATAAATATATAAAAGCAAAAATCCAAACAACAGAGGGAATTAATAATTTTTGTTGTTTTGTTTTCTTGTGATGATGATGACTTGCTTAGTTTCAGGTCTCTGGGGAACTTTGCTTCACAGAATGCTTCCTTGTCCTTATCTGTCTTTTAGCTGTGTCCTCATCTGAGAACCCAGGAAGTTCCCCAGATGGTTACTACCGTATGCAGGGGTGCTGGAATAGGATTCCAACAAGACTTGATTTTGGGTCAGTACACCTCTGTTACCATGGAATATCTGTTATGGTTTTTTTTTTGAAGACTTTATATAGGCTGTATTTTGAGCCATAGCCTTTTCCATATTTGTAAAGTGCTCATATTAACAATCCTGAGATGAATGAAAGATCACATGGTTTCTTAGATTTCTACAGTGCCCCCATTGTGGGGACATTTCTTCAGGCTACAGACTCCAAGCAGTGTGAATATCTCTGCCTGGAACACAAGTATGATACCACACAGAGCTTCAGGATCTCAAGCACAAAGCACATTGTGACTTTTGTGAATAATTCTGACCTGGGAACTGGATTGAAATTCGACTGATTCTGTGTGACTACTTCACATTGTAAGCTGAGTAGCTGATGGCCAGAGAGGAGATGATTTATCAGACAGCAAAGAAAGGCCCCTGCTTAGTGAGCAGCCAGGCTGAGACTGAAAATATGAGTATCTCCCTTCTGGTTTTAAATACTAAATAAGCTGCTCACAATTTAGGAAGAAGGTAAAAAATGGGTTAAAAAATCTGAATTAAAATGAAGCTCTCCTTTCATTTATTGTTTTTTTCCATGGGGTCAACTCTTTATTTCAAATATTTACTTAGTATCTGGATGGTGGTATCAAAAGTCTGTGATGTTCCAGTACTGGAAGTAGAAAATGAAGAAAGAAAATAACAACAAAGGAATCTGAGATAGATGAAAGTCTCTGATCAGCAGTACAGACTCAGTAGCCTGGTGAAAACTGTTGAAATAACATCACTCCACAGAGTGATTTTGTTATAGTAACAAAGCAATTACTGATGGACACTTTTGTACCATGAGGTTACTGAATTTTCAATTGGCATTCATCACCACAAAGACAGGCAATCTGCTCATGGAAGCAGCTAATATCTGTGCTTTAAATCCTGTGTGATTTTGTTCTGTGTTATTGGGTTCTGTTACTCCTGTGCTGTTTCACACATCTCCTGAGGTTGTGAGCAACTTGAGGTGAACAAAGATGGGGAAAAAAGTCTTTGTAGTATACCACCCTGAACAAATGGAGAGAGATAGATGTATTCAATTCAAGATTAAGTTTCCAGAACTTCTCAGAAGGAGGGAGCTGAGTTGTGGAGATACTATGTATGGAGACTAAGGAGGGGTAGACCCTATAGAGAACTCTGAAAGCAGAAATGAGATCAGTACAGGTTAGTGCTCAGCATGAGTTCAGGTACAGAACCACTTGTCAATCAGACACTTTTGAATTAACAGGATAACAAAACAGCACTTCTTCACAAAATATCTGCTCTAAGTTTCTTTTTCACTACCTAGACCACAGTGTACCCAGTCCAGCACCAAGCACTGAGGGGTGTCAGCCTTGTCCATGGGGGGCTTTGAGTTTCCTCTTCAGAATACTATTGGTGGGACTCCCCCTGGAATCATGTTAAACTTGCTTTCCCCTACTTCATTTTCCACAATTCTGTCTGGATTTGGAGTTGTTTTGCTCTGATCTTCATTTTGCGGAGTGTTTCCTGAATGTTTGAGGTTGTTTTTGTACATTTGTATACACAAATGCATAATCTCTGTATTTCCATTGCAGTGGGAGATGCGTTCTTTACTTCACCGGTGTTCTGCAAGGACAGCAGTGAAACCCCAATGCAAGATCTTCCCAGGCACTACAGGGTTTGCTTTACAGTGACTCAGGATTAGACTGACATGGTTTATGGGAAGAAAGAAGTGTAGAAAAACAACAAGTTTTCTCACTCTCCTCAAACACCAAATAGAATAAAAACAAACAAATGTCAGGGTCTGCACTAGCCGTAAAAAAGTTTCTATTCTCATTCAGCAGCCAGTGTATGCTGGCACTAGCCAGTCAAGGAAGCATATATTTTACCTGGATGGTGAATATTTATGTTTAGTTGTACTTAACTGCCCTAGTGAAAACGCACATTGGCATTGCCACTGCTTTGATGTGACATGCACTTCTGTGTTTCTCTTTTTTCTCCACTGTTCATTACGGGACTCTGTGCCTACTCTATAGCTGACTGGGGATCTGATCCACATCTATAAATATCTAAGATATGGGAGGCAATGGGACAAGGCTGGACACTTCTCAGCAGAGTGTGGCAGTAAGATGAGGGGAAATGACCACAAACTGATGCATAGGAAGTTCTGCACAAATGTGTGTGGGAACTTCTTCACAGTGATGCTGCTGGAGCACTGGCACAGGCTGCAGAGATGTGGTGGAGTCTCCTTCTCTGGAGATGTTCCAGACCCGCCTGGATGCCTACCTGTGCAACCTGGGCTAGGGAGCTGCTATGGCAGGGAGCTGGTCTCGATGATCTCTAGAGGTCCCTTCCAACCCCTACAATACTGTGATTCTGTGTCTGCCTTTGGTCACTTTCTTCTCGACTTTTGGAATATTATTTAAGCTTCTCTTTCTGACAAAGAAATTATCTTAATGTCATGAGAACCAGCCTAGTGAGGGAAGACTGTGCACTCCTGGGGCAGTGAGCCTCATTAAAAGGAGCTGTGTTTCAGGTCTATTTCCTCTTCACCAGCATGAGAGAAAAAATTGGAACAGCAATAATGAGGATCTTGTGTAGAACCAAACCTTCTGAAACCTTGAAGTCTTTTCACTGTGATATTTATTGTGCAACAGTTTCCAGAATCAGAGAAAAATATGAAAGATCAGACAAGAAATTACAAGCACATCTTGAGAATATATGACAGGAAAGGGCATTCCCCTGCTGTCACAAGTTAATCCTGTTTTCTTCATAAATCTGTTTTGTTCTATTAAAACCTCTTACTTTTTATTTTTCTTTGGATTCTCTACAAGTGGGACCTCCACTTGCTCCAGTTTCATTTATGTTCCCCAGGTGTTTACTGGCAGTAGCTGAGGATTAGGGTGCAGCAGCCCAGGAACGGATCCTTGGCTTCTCATAACCAGCCAGCCAGAATGTGCCCAGCTGCAAATGCAGAAAGACCACAAGAAACAATAATTCTTCTGATTGAATGCTAATCCTGATGTGTCTGTAAATCCTTTAACTCAGGTGTTCAACATAATCTGCCTAGCATGGCAGAAGGCCGTAAACATTGTGTGCCAAACCCAACGCAGTGGCACAAAAGCTGTGGAGTGGTGGAGTGAGAGAAACTGGAGACACTGGGGAAGGGAGTGAAGTGTGACACTGTAGGACAGAAAGTGTATATTGATCATAGATTAATGTGTGCAGTATGTTTATGCAAAACAAACAAACAAACAAAAACAAAATTGCACGGCTTGAAAGGAAGAGAAATAAAGCAACGTCCATGAGAGGGCAGCAAACACTCGATGATGGAAACGTTTCTCACCTTTTCTAATCTTTTTCTGCTCCTAAGCACAAAGTACTCACTGTCTGTTGCCACAAGTGTTGAACAATTTCTTGTTTGCAACAGAATGCTTTCCACCCAGAGGAAATCAAAAGAAGATGTCTACACCTTCCCTTAAAGTAATGAAAACACCTTCCTTCTTAGGAGTTTAAGATTTCCATCTCTCTAAAAAATAGCCATATTGATGTTTACAATACCATAGGAATAAAAAGTACTGTATGTTCATGGAAATAACGCACTCACCAATAAAGAAAGAAAAAAAAATAAGGATTAAACTCTTGATTAATATACATTTTCTGTCACGTTCTCTTTGAGTTCGGAAAATAAAGGAAATTGTGATTGTAAAGAAATTCGAGAAATGAGGAAATCAGTTCTCAGAAGCGCTATTGGATGGATTTAGCAGAAAGAAGCTTCTGTAAAAAGACTGAGGAGCAGCTATTTAAAACATTATAAACATATGTAAGAATAAACGTTATTGGATAATTAAAGGAACATGTGAAACTAATATGAAATATGGAGCCATATTTCAAAATAAAGTGTATAGGTATATATTTAAATGAAAGTGAAATCTCATAGACACAGTAACCAGAAGAATGTTATAAAATCAAGGTTTTAGTTCTAATTGAACAAAATTTAAAAAGCAAAACTAATAATAAAAACAAGAGTAATGAAGCCAGGTCATCAACTCAAACGCAACGGAAAAGGCAGCGCCCCAAGAAGGAAAACTCAAAAGGAATAACGAATTTTCGCGCAAGCGGGGCGCGATTGAGTCAACGGGCGGATGAGGCGGGAAGTGCGCTAAGCCCCGCCCCTTCATCTGCAGTCCCCAATCAGGTCGGCCAGCGTGGTATAAATAACGCCGCCCGCGGATATTGCAGCACATTTTTTCGTGAGATCTGGAGTAGTCATGTCCGGCAGAGGCAAGGGCGGGAAGGGGCTCGGCAAGGGGGGCGCCAAGCGGCACCGCAAGGTGCTGCGCGACAACATCCAGGGCATCACCAAGCCGGCCATCCGCCGCCTGGCGCGGCGCGGCGGCGTCAAGCGCATCTCGGGGCTCATCTACGAGGAGACGCGCGGCGTGCTCAAGGTCTTCCTCGAGAACGTCATCCGCGACGCCGTCACCTACACCGAGCACGCCAAGAGGAAGACGGTCACGGCCATGGACGTGGTCTACGCGCTCAAGCGCCAGGGACGCACCCTCTACGGCTTCGGCGGCTAAACTTACCTGACGTTACAAGCTAGCTTTTGAAACAACCCAAAGGCTCTTTTCAGAGCCACCCACGTACACTTGAAGGGAGCTGTAACACTATCTTCTCGTTGGAAGTCCACCAACTGAAATAACTGTTACTTTGTAATTCCTTTCAATTGTGTTGCTCTTAAGCGTTAACGGTAATTACCGTGTAATGCTTTGCGTTCTACCGTCAGCAGCCAAGTTACAGTATGTTATCCAAAAGCTGTTCTTTTACTCCTTAAATTTCCCAGTAAATACTGAGTACCCTGCTAACGAAATACATTATTTCAGTAAGTTGACGCCCTCAGTGCTTTTAGGCCTTTCAGAGTTCAGTGCAATCATCTGTAACATCACCGATTCTGTATTTGTTCAGTAAATTCTGAGCGCAGATCAACATCTGGGGAGGATCAGCGCATGGGGAGAATAAAGGGAATTATTTACGCAATACAAAAATGGAAGCAGATCTGATGCGAGTATCTTATTTCTAATGATAATTCCGAATGAAGAGGTTCTCTGTTTTAACCTGGAGTGAGCTGTTCTTTTGTTTGTTTTCCCCCAGGTGTTTAAAGATTAGATACTTAACTGATTTCCTTAAGGAAGAAAAAAAAAGCAAATGAAAATCACGTTCCTAGCAATGTGTAATAGAAAAATCTTCATCTTAACCCCCGTCACTATAAGGGGATCTGTCAGGAGGATTCTGTCACACAAGTTGTCCAGGAAGTTTTTATAAAAGTACTGTTGTTCTGCTCCTTTTGTCATAAAGATCTAAAGGAAAAAAATAAAGTGTTTTCTTTTTCTTCCGTTTTTACATAAAAGTTCTCTGGTACCATTTTGTGCTCACAAAAGAAAATCGTCAATAAACACTCAGAGTCACTTCTGCTCTCCCACAGCTTCGATGTTTTGCAGTGCAAACGGAGCAAGGTCGGTTACAAGACTGCCACATGCTCTTCTGGTCTTGGGAGCTGTTCTGGCAGGTGCGTTGGACTCGATGATCTCTAGAGGTCCCTTCCAACTCCTACAATTCTGTGATCCATGGCTGCAGTACATTGCTTCTCCAAGCATCCTCAGACTCATGATTTTACTGGATACCTGTGATGACTCATGCTTAATTTCTTAGTACAAAATGAGACAAATAGCAGTCAACTCATCTTTGTTAGATTGTAATGCACTCAGCGCAGCTACAAGATTATGTTACACAATTTGTCTCTGCTTGTTGAGAGGAACTGGGAGATATTTTCTGTGAGGCAGTGGGGATGATACGCCTTTTTCTGTAATAAGGAGAACTGTACAGCCTTCTTTTTCCATCACAATTGGTCTGATAATAAATAAATAAATAAATAAATAAATAAATAGGGGAGAAAATGTAAACTAATAAAACAATGTGAAATTTCAAGAACTTTTGTGAATTCCAGCCTCCGCGAGGCTTTTAAACTGTCAGGAAATCGGGTAGGGAAGAGCAGCAACCTCAAATTCTATCTCGCTGAGGCGCAGACCCGGATTTTCAAGGCATCCAATCAGGAGGGGGCTTTCAGTCGTCCAATCAGAGACGGGGGAGCTCTATAAAAGCCTGCGCTGCGCGGCCTCTTTCAGGCTCCTCGCCATCAGAGAGCAGGGAGGGCGGTCTCGGCAATGGCGCGCACGAAGCAGACGGCGCGTAAGTCGACGGGCGGGAAGGCGCCCCGCAAGCAGCTGGCCACCAAGGCGGCCCGCAAGAGCGCGCCGGCCACGGGCGGCGTGAAGAAGCCGCACCGCTACCGGCCCGGCACGGTGGCGCTGCGCGAGATCCGCCGCTACCAGAAGTCCACGGAGCTGCTGATCCGCAAGCTGCCCTTCCAGCGCCTGGTGCGCGAGATCGCGCAGGACTTCAAGACCGACCTGCGCTTCCAGAGCTCGGCCGTCATGGCGCTGCAGGAGGCGAGCGAGGCCTACCTGGTGGGGCTCTTCGAGGACACCAACCTGTGCGCCATCCATGCCAAGCGCGTCACCATCATGCCCAAGGACATCCAGCTCGCCCGCCGCATCCGCGGCGAGCGCGCCTGAGCCCATCCCCCTTGCGGCAGCAGCCGATGCAGCCCACACAAACCCAAAGGCTCTTTTAAGAGCCACTCCATTTACAATAAGAGGAGCTGAAGCACTGTTCTCTCCCCGTGTTCAAGATCTAACACTTAAACATCTTATTTTACAGCCTAGGTACTACATTTGCAGTTACTGTTTTTATCGCACTACAACGTTACTTATAAGCATGGATCACCTATCTCCTGAGAATACTGAGGAGGTAAAGTTTCTCTGAAAGGTGCTTTATAAAAGTCTTAAGACACGAATAGTATCTTTTGTCTGTAATCAGGGCACATATATTTGTGCTTGATCTTTTGCTTACCCAAGCAGTAATTGCAAGATGCGTACCCATATTGAGACTGAAACAGCACTGAGCAATCGGGATCCTGCAGCAGAATTCTGGGCTTACATGTCTGCAGCTTTCTCAGTTAGGAGCACTTCAACACAAGGACCTTTGAATCTCCGTTATCATTCTATCCACTCTGACAAGATTCCAGGTAGGTTAAAAATTCGGCCTCAGATGTGTAACAGTAAAAGGAATTCTCCCATAAGCTTGGGAGATACTTTGTCCTCTTTTCCCCTGGCTGTGAAGGCACATGCTCTTTACCCAGGGTACAAGAGTACTGAAGACAGGTAAGGAGTGCTATCAGATGCCAGAGCAGCCACCTGTTGCCATCAGAAGTTTCTCAGTGATATTTTGTATTTTCCCTTAGACCTGCCTGTAGTATCTGTCAGGTGCAGTGTTCCAAGGGATGAGAAAAGAAGACAGCAAGGTGCACTGCGTGTAGTGCAGCCAGCAGCCCCGAGTGAGCACTGATTCGTTCCTTCTTACTCCACCTTGTCCCCTGAAGCGCCTCAAACCATTGAATATCTGCACGTCCTTATTTTGAAACCAGATTGTAATGGAAGCACGGATGTGACACAATGTCACCAAGTGCTGAGTGCAGCAGCTGCGATTTCTGTAATGGACAGAGAAGCTATGTTTTGATTTTCTGTTTCAAACAGAATGTGTATACACTCATACATATACATACAAAGAATAATTCCCTGGTGCAGTGTCAGTCCCGCAATGTGCTCTTTGTTCATATTGTGACAGCACCCCCCCCCCCCACCACCCCCCCATCACTAACGGCTCTATGCGTTCAAACATTTTCACCTTTGCTAATCTCAAAGTGGTACCCTAGCTACAATTCTTTAATTTGATCATCCCATATAGTACCATGGGAGCACAGAGAGAAGAACCAGATTAATTAATCCACTTGGTGCTGGAGCAGAGAGAACTGGAAAAGAAATGAATGGATATTGAATGAAAAACATATACATACACGTGTATCCACACAGGTACACATATTTCTACATGTGCTACATCCCCATGTCTGACTTTCACAACCAGGCATTGCCATTTTCCAGTTTTCCTTCCTTTTGTATTTACAGTTATGCTATGGATACGTCCTGTTCCCAGCCTCTTATCTGCCATTTATTATTTCTTAAACACAATCCATGAATCTCATTGCAGGGTTCCCTAGATGTCATCCTCACATAAATGAGTTCTCATTTGAGACTGATGTGGATGGTAACAGAGTAACATGTAGGATAGGCCAGAATGTGTTACCAAAGGCAGAGAAAAAGGTGCCATAGAACAAAAGCCATAGGAATCCAAACGCTTTATTTGTGAACGGACAGAAAAGGTGGCTTGACTGAGATATTAAAGGGCTGAGTCTGCAAAACTGAGCACAATACAGTGTGAAACTGAGTCAAATGCCAACTGCAATTTTCTGCCTGTGAAGTCTAATGAACGAGCAGAATTCTGATAAATATTGGTCTCTTCCTACTTGTATTCCTCTTCTGTTTCAAACTTCTTTTTAGCATTAGATGCAGAGCCCATGCTGCATTCTCGATACCATATTCTCTGCAGACCTCTCCCTCCCTTACAAAACCACCGCAGCAGCCGCTTCCTCCCCTCCCTCCCTCCCCACTTTGGGACCGAACAAAAGCCACTGAACCCTGCGTCGGCCTTCCCTGTTTGCCAGAGGAGAGGAGGGGAAAAAAGGCGGCACTTCCCAGGAACATCAGCATATTCCTATCAGTTTTTTGTTTTTTGTTTTACTTCCCTTCCAACCCCCCCCCTTCCCCGCCCCTCCCCCTCCCCCCTTTTTTCCTTTTTTCCTGTCCCTGGTCCCCGGTCCCCTCAGTGAAAGGTACTCTGGCCGGATTTATTCAAGATAATGTAACGCATCAGGCAAAGAACACTGAGAAGATAAGTAGCAATTTATATGACTTGAATATCCTAGTTTTCCCTAACACCAGCCTTACTTCACTACTGATTTTGTTTTATTCACTAGAAGGAGACTTGCATATCCGTGGAAACATTACAAGTTCTAGACTATATCCCAGCATGAGCAGTGACTGAGCATGCTAACAAGGAAACCAACCATACAAATTACTGTAAACTTGGTTCTTTGACATACAGACTCAAGTCAGACCTACCCTATTCCTTAAAAGGGCAAACTCCTGCAGCAGACATCAGAACTACCCAAAGGGCGGACTCGTGGTGAAATAATTACAGGAAATTACCTTAACCTACCGCACAGCATAGCTCTCATTTCACTATTTTCAAAACGGGTGTTTCCAAGCCTGAACTAAAGCAGCACTTTGTACTGCTTACACACACACATACAAGGCATATCCCATACAGATCCACATTATTCAATTAATATTTACACAGAAAGCAGCGTACTCTACTGACTTTGATAAATATTTTTCCATCCTATTTTCTGCAGCCGCCTGTAAGAACTGTGAGGAACATAAAATACCGAGTACTAGCGCCTATACAGGAGACCCAAAATTTTACAATACCTTAAATGGAGTTCACGGTGACCTAACTTAAGTACACAAGTGTGACAGCTCTCTTGAGTGGCAACGTGGTGGCCCTTAAAAGAGCCTTTAGGGTGCGGGGATGAAGGACAGCGAGCTCAGGCGCGCTCGCCGCGGATGCGGCGGGCGAGCTGGATGTCCTTGGGCATGATGGTGACGCGCTTGGCGTGGATGGCGCACAGGTTGGTGTCCTCGAAGAGCCCCACCAGGTAGGCCTCGCTGGCCTCCTGCAGCGCCATGACGGCCGAGCTCTGGAAGCGCAGGTCGGTCTTGAAGTCCTGCGCGATCTCGCGCACCAGGCGCTGGAAGGGCAGCTTGCGGATCAGCAGCTCCGTGGACTTCTGGTAGCGGCGGATCTCGCGCAGCGCCACCGTGCCGGGCCGGTAGCGGTGCGGCTTCTTCACGCCGCCCGTGGCCGGCGCGCTCTTGCGGGCTGCCTTGGTGGCCAGCTGCTTGCGGGGCGCCTTCCCGCCCGTCGACTTACGCGCCGTCTGCTTCGTGCGCGCCATCGCTCCGCCACAGACAAGCTTCCTCTCAAGAGCACCACAGACGAACGGCGGCGCGGTGAGCCCGTGGCGGCCTTTATAGTATGCGCCCGTCTCTGATTGGCTGCCTTGCACAGTCCGTTTTCATTGGATGCTTTCAAATTCAAAAAGCGCGCCTAGAAAGCGCGCCACTTCTTAACGGGTTGACAACGCTCGCCCTGCCCCCGCTCTGTAAGAGCGGCTTTTGTGTTCCGCCGCGCCGGCTCTGAGCGGCGACTGCGGTACTGTGTCACGACCCGCAATAAACTCTCTTCAAATAGTCCTTTCTCGGGCGTGGGAGATTTTTATCTTTTTTTTTTTCCTGTTCACGTGAACCTGATTTTTGGCGCGCGATACAGCAGTTCCTCAGCAGGCGCTTTCTCCCGACTGATCTATTTACACAAAGAGAATTTGGTGTCGCGGTACCAAAGCGGCGCATCGCGAGTACCCAGGTTCCCTCCGGTTGCTGTGCTTCAAGGAACGGTGCTTTCAGCGGCTGCGAACCGCTCACGGCACAAACGGGCGCCGTGCTCGGCTCTTTGTTGGTTTTTTTTTGCCGGAAATCACTCGAGCAGTTACGGGAGAAAGGGAACGCGGTAGAGAAAGCGGTTACGCGGAGCTGCTGTGGCTTCCGCAGTTCTGAACTGAAATACCTTCGTGAGTTTTAAAACACCGAGAACATCGGTGCCGGATCATTTCGGTATTTAAAAGCTGTGCTCAGTGGACCAGCAGCCGAGCCCAACCCCCCCTCCTCCATCCGCTTTACTCCCCCTGCGTTTCCGCGCGCCGAGAGGTCCCGTGGAAAAAGCCGCGATTTGAGTACGAATCCGCTCCCAGGTCTTGCTCGCGCCCTCACTACTCCGAAAAGACCGCGAGGGGTGCGCGGGGCGGCGGGCACTTGCCCCGGGGCCGGAGAGCTCCGGCAGCCTCTTCCGCAATGTAACTTAATTTACCGGTGTAGCAAGCGCTGTTGATATGGCTCTAAATGTTTCTAAATGTTTAACAGCGAAGCAGAGCTTCAGTGAACTACTCAGTGCTTACGCAATAGGCACAACTAGAAAATGATTTACAGGCAGAAGTAGCAATAGCGTGGTTTTAGAATCAAGTCTCAACCAGGTTGTAGAGATACAGCTCTCTTCGAGTGTACGTGGGCGGCTCTGAAAAGAGCCTTTGGGTTGTTTCAAAAGCTAGCTTGTAACGTCAGGTAAGTTTAACCGCCGAAGCCGTAGAGGGTGCGTCCCTGGCGCTTGAGCGCGTAGACCACGTCCATGGCCGTGACCGTCTTCCTCTTGGCGTGCTCGGTGTAGGTGACGGCGTCGCGGATGACGTTCTCGAGGAAGACCTTGAGCACGCCGCGCGTCTCCTCGTAGATGAGCCCCGAGATGCGCTTGACGCCGCCGCGCCGCGCCAGGCGGCGGATGGCCGGCTTGGTGATGCCCTGGATGTTGTCGCGCAGCACCTTGCGGTGCCGCTTGGCGCCCCCCTTGCCGAGCCCCTTCCCGCCCTTGCCTCTGCCGGACATGACTACTGTGGATCCCACGAAAAAATGTGCTGCAACATCCGCGGGCGGCGTTATTTATACCACGCTGGCCGACCTGATTGGGGACTGCGGCGAGAGAGCGCGCGCGCGCGCGCGCGATAAGGAGGGGGAGGGGTTCCCGCCTCCAGCACAGCGGATGATGGTGTAGCGTTCCCCCTGAAGCGATGGGTAACGCTGTAGCGAAAACCTCCTCTCAAGTGACTGCTCTTCGCTTAGTAACCTGTTGTAACAATTGGATACTGTTTTTTCTCCTTGTAGCAGTGTTTGTGTAAATCCTTGTGTCCCGGGAATGTACACTTCTTATTATTGTGTACTGCCCCATGTTTGTTTGATTTACTTTTTATTTCCATCTTTTTCTCGCTGCTGTTCACTTATTTTTTTTTTTCATATGTTTAGAGTTAATGAACTTCTCTTCAGAAAATTTAATATTTTGAAGTCATGTGGGCTTTGCACTTGGGCGGACTTTGCACATTTGTGCTGTCAGATTTTCTAAAATTTAGTTTTTGTTGTTGTGTTTTTTATTGCCTTTTTCTAAAATTGGGAATATAATACTCTTTTCCCTTTTTACATAAGCAAGACAAAGATGATAAGCCTATACTCAACAGAAGAAAAAGTAGAAGAAGATAAGTATATTGATATTGAATGGCTGTCACCTTTCAGTTTGGGTCATTTATTTGTTTGGTTTTAAAAGAACTGGGTTATCATCTCTCATGTCTGATTTTATTCTGTCCTTTCATGTATCATTTCAACATATTATTTTTAAACTCTATTATAATTAGAATATATCATTTACTGAACTGCTTGGTACTAAACCAGAGCTTCACACTTTTCAATAATAAAGGAATTTAATTCTGCTATAGGTGAAGGAGGTTTTTGTTCAAATTTTGGTCAAGCTTTAAGCTTTTAATAGGATCATTTTAACTATATTAATTATAATTATCCTGACTTTTCAATAGTAGTTTCTTATGCTACTGCTTAATGTTTTTATGGTCAGTGTCACCTCTATGTCCTTTTTAGCTGGTATAGTTCACTTAGTAGAGGCATCCACGTTTTTTTCCATAAACTTTAACAGTTACGTTTCTTGGACAGGTGAGGAGTAATGCACAGCTATATCTAAGTTATCATATAATTTGTCACAATCTGAGCCCCCTTAGATTTGTTAGAGTTCTCCTCATTCTGTAAGGCAGATGGCAAATGATTCTAGTGCACTGAGAACACTTGCTATCTTTCCGTATGATTTTTGCACTTCTTGTCTTTTGGACTGCATTTACAAGTTTTTCGCTGCTACGCTCCTATGTTGGTTTTCTTCATCCTGTAGGTAACTAATGTGATGTATTCTCATTTGTGTTGAAAGGCTAGAACTACTAGAGAGGACTTTTTGTTTGTTGGTTTGTTTGTTTGTTTTACATCTGCATTGGAAACCTTGGAATTACAAATTAGAGTACATAGCTATTAATTAATTCTGACTTTAGAAATAAAATCATTAATGAAATGAAAATAGAATTTCAGATATCAGCTCTCACATGAATATTAGACAATAAAAATACTGCCAGACTTCATGCTGTAGAAACATATGTGAACAATCTTCTGGAAAGCTGTCTATATTTTTCAAACTAGTAGTTTGCAGTGTTTTTATCAGTATTGGAGAGATTTTGGTGCTTCTTGCACTGACAAATGGTACTTCATTCTCTATGTAAAACATTATCTGCCAAATACAAAGGGAAAAAAATTGAATTGTGATCCTTTCTTTATGATTGAGAAAGGTCACACAGACCTCAGCTTTGCATTTCTCCATGCTCCTATTATCTGCCATGCTGAAAACATACCAGATCTCACCTGGGTTATCTGGGGAAATGAAACACATTTTTCCCTTTAAGTGAAAACCTGGGCACTTGTGGCAGACCAGCTCACCCCACAACAGAGGCGAGCTCAGAGGAGAAGGTGAAAAGAATTAATGAGCTCTGGTAAAGAAAGATGAACCTACATGAGCAACAGGGAGTCTGGAGAGTAACTGAATTAAAATAAGCCAGCGGTGTCAGTGAATCACCAGGTTCCCTCAAACCATGAACAAAAAATGAATTTCCTCCTGCTATAGCACCATGGAGGGTGGGAGGTGGCGGCCCAACACAAGGTATTCAAAGTGGACAACAAAACAAACTTTGAAGAGAGAAATGGGTTAGAGCAAGCTTTCAAACAACCTACTCCTTTTGGATGAATGAGGAGGATTGCTATCATAACAATGAGTACCTAGAGACCAGTAGCGAAAGTCATGTTTGTGATGATATACTGATATTCAACTGTATATCACAATTGATATGTTAAGTTTCTGATGTGATCTCAGTAAATTATTGATTAACTCTTTTAAGTCAAAATCTCATGTAATGTAAGTAAATGTGATATTAAATATTATTCTCATGTGGGATTTCTAAAAGAAAATGGTTACAGAGGGCTAGACATTGACTGCAACTGAAATGTGGTGGATGGCAACCTGTCACATGTGGGTAAGACTGCAAACAACACGCCAGGTTTGATTTCTTTGGTGCATTCCAGGTTTCTAAATCTACTCCAGTAGTCCTCATTTCTCTGTATCCCCACGGCCATGTACTCCACCTTCACTGCCACACTACAGAGGTAAGATTCTTGTGTTTAGAGGCTGACCTCATTCTGAACTAAGAAATGGGGCTGCTTTAGATTGTTGATAACCTTTCTCTTGTTGCCATGTCTAGAAACCACACCGGGTCTGATAAGGCAAGGAAAGTGCTCTGGCATGGCCTAGCAGCTTGTGCCTACCTTTGAAGTCAGACATTTGGTGTGCTCAGTGTGGCTTCTTACATATTAGAAATTGATCCACAAGGGCAAAATTTTCCAGAAGTCCTTTCATTTCCTTCGTGCCACGCCAGCTGCCTGCAAAAGAGTAAATGCAAGCTCTCTAAGTAACTGCAGCATTCCTCTGCAAACCAATAGGATCTGGTTGCCGCTTCCTCATGTAAAATGATGACATCAAAGCGTTGGTCTCCAGCAGCGATGGCAGGAAGGGCCACTGCACACTCATTTCCCAAAGAATGTTGTCCTTGGCATCCACACATGGACACTGTGAGTCTGATGTCCATTTTGACAGGAGGAGGCTTCCAAAGGTGTTGTCCCCCTTCAAACCATGCACAAGCTGCAGGCTAAATACATAGGTCCCTCTTTCCCTTGTTCACAAGCCACTTGGCAGCCCAACAGTTCTCCCCAGGCTAGTGAAGAAAGGGCAGATGCTGACAGGCTCACTAGATAGCTGGCATAGCTGAATACCAATATGGGGAAAGGCTGGAGGAAGTCCTAGACCATTGTTGGGGTGTTAGGAAGGTAGTAAATGCCTAGTTCCTTGGGTTAAGCTGTTTTAGAACTCAGGAGAGAAAAGACAGGGCAGTAAGTTGAGGGTGAGTTCCAGCACACTGCTTTGCCCACGTTGTCCTCCCTGGATTGCAGACTCCCCTCAGGGAGTCTAGAACCAGGCCTCTCCAATGTCCCTGCAGGTGGTTTTCCAGGAGCAGGGTGGCCCATGAGGCCATAGCTCTGTAGTACACCGTGCGTGTCTGATCCTGCACTCGGGTGAGGGGCAGCAACCCAGCTGCTCAACAACTCAGCTGATACTTCACTGCTTCTCTTAAATTATTACTTTGCTTTCCAAAGTTGTATTTGAAGCACACAGGTCTCCTGATCTGTTGATACATTAAGCATGGGTAACACATCACAGAATTCTGGTAAGCATGATGTTTCCTTCAAAGCAGAGGCTGTTAAGTCCCTCTCTGTGCCTGGGATCTTGCAGAGATGCACTGGGCCAGAAGCATTTCTTTTGAACTCTGCCAACCCCTACAAAGTTGCAAGTACTTAACAACAGCTGAAGTACTGTCTTCTCCAAGCAGCCATCCTGGGACAGAGTTTTCAAAGAAATGAAATCACCTTTCACATTCCTGTTAAAATATATTTTATTTTATCTTGAGCTGTGTGTCTCTGGAGGAAGCCAAGTCTATAAAATGGTGACCTGTGTTGTGCCAGTGTCTCCAGACAAAGTGGTAGACAAAGCTTCCTTGATCAGCAATTTCAGTTACAATATTTTCCAACACTTAACGGAAATTTCCAAAATAGAACAAAATTAAAATGGAGATAAAATCTGCAATGTATCAGTCAGCTATAGGGAAATATTCTATTCTCTACTACCCCTGTCCCTTTGTCTTTGTTTCAGTAATATTTTTGTTGGAAAACCAAATGTTTTGTTTGAAATCTCAGCTGCTTACAGGGTTTTATATATTCTTAGGCACTGGATACAACAACAGTCATCTCTTTGAGGGCCCAGCAGTTGGGAAAGATGATCCTAACCATAGCAGGGAGCTCAGGCCTGTCATTTCCTAGCCCATGCTGACGCAAATAGCTGTTCCATTTTATGTTCAGAAATTTACATTTCTCCATAACATACTGCGTGAAATTTCTTTTGTCTGAATCTTCAAGTTTACTAAAATCACTTTTGACTGAATATCTTAATTTTTCCTCTCCATACTCTCTCTAATTTAGTGTCTTCTACATACACTAAGTGTGCAGCCTGTTTTATAATCCAGGGTATTACTGGAAACAGTAAAATAGTATGAAACCCTGGGATATTCTAATCTTTCATGAGTTGTTCTTCTATTAGCTGTTAACTGCTGTGCTCTCATCTCAGTTTATAGCCAATTTTCAAGTACCTGATGGCCTGCTGAACTGCCTACACTCCCCGATGAGATCCCAATTGAGAGTGCTGTGGGAAATCATTCCAAAAATGTTTGTGAGTGCAAAGTGTATTAAGCACCCCTCCCTTGTCTGCACAGATTCTCTCTGATCTATATTTACGAGTATCAAGACATCAGCAATTTCCTTGTCCTCCATTCACTTTTAACAGACAAACACACCCCTTTTATTTCTGATAATAGTTCTTGTCACTGACAATTAGACACTCCACAGTCTTCCCATGTTGTATCTTCCAGTGTGTCACTACACTCATTATTATAAATTATTCCCTTACTTTTAATTTGCTGCAGCTAGTATTTTCTTACATGTTCTTATATTTTCACCAATGTACATTGAGCAAATATAATTCCCTTCCCCTCAATGTTTTAAGTGTTTATGAAAGAATATTAATTTTTCAGCCTTCTCTTTGAGTCAGATAGTTCCTTCCTTATGTGCCCCTTTATCATGCAGCAGCTCCTAGAACTGTGATAATTGTTCTTGCTTTCCTCTGCATGTTTCCTTATTTTTCACTTCTTGTTACCTGTCATTCAGTACAAAAGCCAGGCATAAAACATACAGTGAGACCACAGTAGTTCTTACTATAGCGGAAAATCTTCATTTGTGTTGCAGATAGAATCATTATGTTCCTCCCTTAATTCTTATTTTCCTCCCTTGATTTGTTATTCAATTAAATCTGAATCATTTCAGGTTATAGTCATAACTGGAAGATGCAGATCTCTTCAGGTGCTAGTAATCTGCTACCCTAAAGCTGATATATTTCTTTCCAAGTGAATTTCACAGCTTTGAAGACACTGTCTCCAGTTTACAAGGAATTTTTCATGTTCTAATCTCCATTATTCTAGATTTATTGTTGGCACTGTGAACTATTATTCAAATGAATAATAAAATTATATCAGACTAAAGACCGACTCTTGCAGAATAATGTTTGACACAGCGTTTAATGTAATAAATTAAATTAAACCAAAGTTAATAAATGACAATCATAAACTTCCAAAGATAATTTCGTTATCAGTTGGTGTGTGTTTGTTTTGTCGTAGACAAAATTTTCCTGTTTAGTAATTTTGGTTATAATATTTTCCTACACCTAACAAGATTTCCAAAATTGAATAACATTAAAATGGAGATTATATGTAGATGTTCTACGTTGATGACCTAGTGTCAATTTACAGCACTGGCTGGATAAGTATTTGTAATCTGACTCTCTGGAATCTAACTGCGTTGTGCATTACCAAATTATTCTCTTTTCCCAGGCATTAGTGAGAGTTATATTAAGGGTTACATTTCATTTCCACACATAGGCATGTGTCCTTTATTTATGTGCTTCGTCTTCTTCTGCTGCTGAAAACAGGACAACAGTTATAGCCCCAGCAGAACAAAATTTTGTTCATAAATCAAATTTATATATATAATAACAATCATACTCAGTGATGGGTGTAGAGAAATAAAACATGATTCTGTGGGGATATCTTTTCCATAGGCTCTCAGAAGCCAGAAGGGACACTTTGAGTCTTTAAGCTGTTGTTTTCCAGGTGAATAGAGATTTTCAACTTTGGTCATGAAAAGAGACAGCCCTAACACTTTTCTGGCTGGCAGACATTCAGCAGTGATGGCAAAAAGGAGAGTGGCTTTATTTTATTTCTTTCATCTACTCACATACAAGAATCCACTAGATCCTGATTAGGCATTTCAATCACTGCTTTGTTGTTGTTGTTTTGGTTCATTTTTCCATGTTTCTGCTTTTCTTATACAAACCTATTGATCTACTCCGGTTTTAGGGTTTTGGATTTGTATTTTTATTTGAAATATCAGATTTGCCAATATTCCAGCTAGCCATTATGAGTCCTACACTCATGGACAACTTCATTACAAAGCCAAGTAGGGGCAATTCAAACTCAAAAAAAAAAAAAAGCTAAAACCAAAGGTAAAATATGGCAGGAGTACAATTCATTAATCTGCATATGGGTTTCATAAATTAACATGGATAAATACTAATTGAAAACTAGTACTGATGGAGGTGGTATTTTCCCTCCACTCAGCACTGACGAGAACTGCCCAGTGAAAGGATGAGAGGAAATCAGCACAAACCAAAATACAGGAAATTATACTAAAACTTTAATAATAATAATAACAACAACAACAACAATAATAATGAAGTTTTTTACAGCAAGGTGTTCAAACAGTAGAACAGTTTGCCCATAGAGGTTGTATTGTCTCCTTGCTCTAGCTGACCATGCTTTGATCCTTGGCATTAGACTCAATGATCTGGAGAGATGCTTTCCAACTTTCAGTATTCCATGATACTAAAATCACCACAGTCTTTAGACACAGACAAATCACTGTCATTATTTTCATGTTTTCACAACACTGTCAGAACCCTGCTTTGCTGAGCCTAAGTAAATATGAAGACTACCATGGAGATTACTAGACCCTTCTATGATGGGAGGAATGTGGTGGAAACTTCCCTTTTGTATCTCAACCTTTGAGAACTCAGTAATACGATGGACCTAAAAAGTACTTTAATTTCTGGGTATATTTATCACTCCACTGTGTTAGACTGACAAGAACAAGAAGCTTTTTTTTCTTCATTTGTTTTGCTTTTGTCCTGCTTTGAATGCAGCAGAGGCCAAAATTATTCCTGAACCTGAAGATGAAACAATGTTCTGGCAATTTACATGCGTTGGAGAAAGAAAGCAGCAGTAGAGACCCTGCTGCTATGTAGCTGCAGAATTTTTTTGCATTCATGTTCCTAGAGACAGAAAACAGGATATCTCCATCTGTCTCAGTAGCATCAACTGACTGTTCCAGTACAGGACAAATTATTTTGCATGTTTTTAGAACTAGGTTTCTTGGCTTATACTGAGTAGAAACAGGCTTTTCTCAGCCTTCTCAACTGCTGTGTTGCTGTAGGTAACAGATTAGAAGGCAAAATAAATACATTTATTAGGACTTGTGATGCCTTAACACTGAAACATCCAATGACATCTTTTTCTTAGCTTTACTGAGGCATATGTGTCAAGCAACCCACATGACTTTAGTACTGATGGCACTTTGACATTTTAATTCTTCCTTACTATATGAACTTTGTAATTGTTGAATCAGCGCCGTCAGTAAATTTACCACACAGCAAAAACTTGACTAATACTTCTTGATCCTTTTACATATATATATATATATAATATTTATATTTATATTTAAATGTTAAAAGTAATTACCTAAATGCATACAAAAAACATCTTTTCTCAAGAGAATAGGATACTTACATTAAAAATGTATAACTTTTCTGCGTCTTCAACATGATAAGAAGAGTAAATATCATTAAACAAGAGTAGTCTTTAGCTTATTTGTATTGTCCTCCTGTATTCTGTGTGTCTAATCTGCCTCTGCCTAACGTCTAAACTGTTTTTCCTCCATGTGAAGACTATGTCATGATAACAAAAAATAATCACATTTCTCTCTTAACAGTTATTTCCGGAAAAATAAACTTTAAAATTGTTCACAGTTTCTGACAGGTTTATTTTATCTGTTTAACTGGAGAATTTCTATTCCACACCAAGGGAGGAAAAAATCAACAGGAACAAGAAAAGGAAAAGGGAAAGGAAAAAGGAAAGATAGCAAAAGGGAAAGGGAAATGATAAAGAAAAAATCTCTATTCACACCACATCATAACTCTGAAGGTCCACTCTCCTCTCCTTAAAAACTTTTCAGAAATAGCAGTCAAGACCAGGAAAACTCAAAGTGATCAGAAAAAGTAGGCCAGGGGTATGAACTATGCAGATCAGGACAGGTTTGATGCCTGAGGAACAGGAAGGATTAGGGATGCTGACAACTCGATGTTGGAGGCAAGCTGCCAGGTCTGCATTCAGGTGTCTCAGTCTGCCAGGGAAAAAACAAGGAACTCCAGAAGAGCAACTCAGAACAGGCAGTGCTTGAGGGAGGGAGATATTTAAAAACATTTGGATTTACACCTGCCCACTGAGAACCAAAACCAGGAGAAGATGAATATCCATCAGATCAGATGATCTCACCCCCACTGCCTGCATCCCTAACCAAGAAGAGTGCCTTACATCAAACAGACCTGTGTACCTGACAATCCATCCTAGCTCTGTCTTCTCTATCACTTACAGACTGATTCTGTTTTATGGAAATCTCCATCTAACTAATCTGGAAAATAAGCATCATCTCCTTTTCTAGCAACTAACTTTCTGTCTCTCAGAATTTTACCCCAGTTTTTCATGTACGTGCCTAGCCTAAGATCTGTGTTAATGTGGATTTGCCCTGTCTGCTTGCCTGGGAATGACACCACCTTGACTGAAAAGTGTGGCAGATCTCAGGCTGCTCAAGATGGCTTTCAGCCTGGCTTCTACAGTGGGGTACTGAAGAGCTGGAATCTACCCTTCCTCTGCCTTTACTTTCCTCTCCTTCAATGTATCAGCTGGAATACATTCAGACATAGCAAAATTAAAACACAATTACATGAGAAGATATAACAGTGACAATTCATTGTTTACACTCTGGGTATTCTAATACACCTCAATACTCCTTGCTATTTTGGTATGCTTCATTTAATCTAAAACTACCTTATATTAAGAATAACTTAATGGTATCTTCAGCATTGAACCAATAAAAACTACATGACAAGGCCTTCTATATTATTTATCTTCAAGAATCTCAGATTCATCAGTGTTAGAAGAGATGTCCTCTTGTACAACATCCCACTGACATTTTACATCATGTCTCTTTCCTAAGTGCAGTGGAACAAAAGAGTAATTTGGGGATTCATTGGTTGTTTTTCAGTGAAGGAATAAATTTTGGTCTGCTTTCTAATTAGAAACCATTTGAGGCTTCTGACATCTGATCAGCTCCAAAATTATTGCAATCAGACCTTATCACTACTTAAATTAACTAGCAAACAATTATTTGCACTTGTCACTTGGTGAGACCATAATTAAGTGAAAATCAAGGCTGATTTTAACTTGTGAGGATCATCTGAAAATTATGTCAGTATATGAGGGTTTATATTACGAGGATTTGTCTGATTGTTATCTTTTTCCTCTTAAGAAGAGAATTACTGATTTTATGAATCTTATGGTGAAAAAAGCCTAAATCCAAATATATGTAAATAAATGTTGTATGAGTCATTCTGTTCTCAGAGGTCATATTTCCATATGATAGTATTTATATGAGGGAAGAGAGGCTTCAGTTTGTTTCACTAATGTTTAAGGAGAACATGACATATCTTTGTGCATATATATCTGTTGGACGTTTTTCTCCTTGCTTCTGATTTTTGCAAGCTTTAAGAACAGCAGTATACTGTACTGCAAAGAAGAAAACATCGAGCTTGCAGCTTATTTCGACTTTATATTGATTAACGAGGCAAAAACCACTTCGTTTTTATGTACAGAAACTATCTCCAAAAAACAAACAAAGAAAAATAATAAAAATCAAAATGCTGCCATTCCCTCACAGAACACAACAAAATACGAGGAGCAGGGACAAGTTCCAGTGCATACATTCCTCTGGGTGTATCTTCTTTTCTCAAAACGCGGAATTTTGAGGGAATACCGTATTCTTAATAGTTAAAGATATGGTTCAGGGAGGCGATTCTCTATCCATATTCAAAGCTCAGCCACGAAATTGTGTTACTTCCTTCTCTTTGAAATCAATTTGCGAGAAAAGTATTGAAGCTGTTGCCTCGGTATCCACCCTGTTCCGGAGAAAAGCCCCTAAAGAACAAATCTGCGCTACGGGGGAGATTTTTTAACGAAAGGTTTTATTTTAATTTAGACAGAAAAACAAAAGTTCGCCTTCCCCAGGGTCTTCCCGGACGCAGGACGGCACGTTAAACGCGTCTTTTCGCTCTCGTCCTGGATGCCAGCGGCGACAAACTCCCCAGAACAAAGCTTCAAGGTCTCCTCTTTACCCCCCGAAGAAAGCGGGGTGATTTCGCGGCCGGCATTTTGCAAAAAATACGAATTTATAACTCCGAAGAAACACAGACTCGGAGGACGGAAAGCTCTTCCTGGCTAACAGTTAGGCGGGCTCTGCAAAGCACCAATCACAGATCACCGCTTCGCTATAAATTCAGGCATCGGGGTTACTGTAGCCCAATTACTTTCTTTTGATTAGGAAGAAGTCTCTGCCGCGATGTCGGAGACCGCTCCCGCCGCCGCTCCCGCTGTCGCGGCCCCCGCCGCTAAGGCCGCCGCCAAGAAGCCGAAGAAGGCGGCGGGCGGCGCCAAAGCCCGCAAGCCCGCGGGCCCCAGCGTCACCGAGCTGATCACCAAGGCCGTGTCCGCCTCCAAGGAGCGCAAGGGGCTCTCCCTCGCCGCGCTCAAGAAGGCGCTGGCCGCCGGCGGCTACGACGTGGAGAAGAACAACAGCCGCATCAAGCTGGGGCTCAAGAGCCTCGTCGGCAAGGGCACCCTGGTGCAGACCAAGGGCACCGGCGCCTCGGGCTCGTTCCGGCTCAGCAAGAAGCCGGGCGAGGTGAAGGAGAAGGCTCCCAAGAAGAGAACGCCCGCAGCCAAGCCCAAGAAACCGGCGGCCAAGAAGCCCGCCAGCGCCGCCAAGAAGCCCAAGAAGGCGGCGGCGGCAGCAAAGAAGAGCCCCAAGAAAGCCAAGAAGCCGGCGGCCGCTGCCACCAAGAAGGCGGCCAAGAGCCCCAAGAAGGCGACCAAGGCTGCCAAGCCCAAAAAGGCGGCCACTGCCAAGAGCCCGGCCAAGGCGAAGGCGGTGAAGCCCAAAGCTGCCAAATCCAAGGCGGCCAAACCCAAGGCAGCCAAGGCGAAGAAGGCGGCGGCCAAGAAGTGAAGTATTGAAATGGAAATACTTAAACCCAACGGCTCTTTTAAGAGCCACCCACCGCTGTCCGAAAAAGAGCTGAGACACTCGGACATCGAGCTCCGTGCCTGCAGCGAAGTTCAGTATTCACCATTATTCGCTCGGGATCGGATTGGATGCTCGCCTGCAGAAAGCGCAGGGCGCTGAGCTGCCGGACGTGGTTAAGCTAGGGCTGGAAAAAAAATAAAGTTTGTGTTCGCTGGAAAAACTCCCTTCAGGCTGCTTTTGTCTGAGCACCGCAGGACGGCGGCGCGTGTGTTAAAGGGACTGCTGGGGCGGGTATCGCTCCGGCGCATGCAGGTCTCTCGGTGCGCTTTAACTCAGACAATGAGGTCCCTAACAGTCTGCGTGCAATCGCCACGCCTCTTAGGGACCGTCGCTGCCAACTCTCCTGCAAGGCTTCCCCCGCGTCCTTGGCAATGACCTTTCCGCTCGGCGGGGGAAGTTTTAATTCCTGCACAGCTTCACGGGGCTGCTGTTAGAGCCGCAGAGCGCCGGGGCGGAGCAGGCAGCGCGGCCGACACCATCCTCCCCCTCCCACCGCCGGGCGCACGGAGCTCGCAGGGGCCGCTACCGTCCGGACCCGCAGCGGCGCGGGGCTGCCTGGGACACCCGGCTCTGCCTGCGGTTTGTTCTGATTGGCTGATGGGAGAGCCCGCGGCCGCTGATTGGACGGTTGGAACGATTCAAAAAGCCCGCGTTGCCGCCGGCTCACAAAGGGTCTGCCCCACCGCGGCCTCGTTCCCGGCTCCGCGGGAGCAATCGTTGTCCTCTCGTAAGCAGACTCCAAGCGCAGCAGAATAAGACCACTCAGACAGAAAAGAAACGCCGCTGCTTTCTCCCGTTAAAGGTGCTAGTGGAGCTATTGGAGAACACGCAGTACTTCTTGAGAAGAAAGTTGCGTGTTACGCATTGGGAGTACTTAAAGTTGGACGACACTGCTTGTGTTTATTGGACAATGCAATGACAACGCTTGAAAAGCTACTTAACACACCTGTAATCGTTTAACACCACACAAAGCATTCAGCCATAATTCAGGAAACAATCTTCCATTCAGTACTTGCACTAAGTAACCGGGAACCAAGCAGGAGCTGTTCAGTTTAAATAACAGCCATTTATTTTAGCATTCAAGTCAATTAGACATGGAAACACGCCGCGATAAAGCTCTTTCATTGAATGCGTGGGTGGCTCTGAAAAGAGCCTTTGGGTTAAAAGCAAGCATCCGGACCGCTCTACTTGGAGCTGGTGTACTTGGTGACCGCCTTGGTGCCCTCGGACACGGCGTGCTTGGCCAGCTCGCCGGGCAGCAGCAGCCGCACGGCCGTCTGGATCTCCCGCGACGTGATGGTCGAGCGCTTGTTGTAGTGCGCCAGGCGCGACGCCTCGCCGGCGATGCGCTCGAAGATGTCGTTGACAAACGAGTTCATGATGCCCATGGCCTTGGACGAGATGCCCGTGTCGGGGTGCACCTGCTTCAGCACCTTGTACACGTAGATCGAGTAGCTCTCCTTGCGGCTCTTCTTGCGCTTCTTGTCGCCCTTCTTCTGCGTCTTGGTGACCGCCTTCTTCGAGCCCTTCTTCGGGGCGGGCGCAGATTTGGCCGGCTCAGGCATTTCGATCAACACTCCTCCTACTCACCACCAAGCGAACTGCACCTAAGATGGCTGCGGGGCCCCTATTTATAGGGCTGGTATGCAAATAAGGGGCTCCAATTTGTGCAAGGCGATTGGTCCTTACTACCTAGAGGCTCCTTTGTCTCTGATTGGTTGCAATATGATCCGCTCTGTCATTTGTTGGTTTCACAGTGATCGTTTCTAGCCAATCACCGAGCGCTACTCCCGCCCTGGGAAGGGATAAAAGGGGACGAGTTTCTGCGTCTGTATGATTTCCTCAGCGTTGTCGTGGGTGCGTTGTGTGCTTTACCTTTCTGTAAGTGGCATAGCCATGTCGGGCCGCGGGAAGCAGGGCGGGAAGGTGAGAGCTAAGGCCAAGTCGCGGTCATCACGGGCCGGGCTGCAGTTCCCCGTTGGTCGTGTGCACCGGCTGCTGCGGAAAGGTAACTACGCCGAGCGGGTGGGGGCTGGGGCGCCCGTGTATATGGCAGCCGTGCTGGAGTACCTGACGGCCGAGATCCTGGAGCTGGCGGGCAACGCGGCCCGCGACAACAAGAAGACGCGCATCATCCCCCGCCACCTGCAGCTGGCCATCCGCAACGACGAGGAGCTCAACAAGCTGCTGGGCAAGGTCACCATCGCGCAGGGTGGGGTGCTGCCCAACATCCAGGCCGTGCTGCTGCCTAAGAAGACTGAGAGTCATAAGGCTAAAAGCAAATAATCTCAGCCAACGATGCCGGTTAGATTTTTCAAACCTTAACATAATCCAAAGGCTCTTTTCAGAGCCACCCACTTTCTCAGAAAAGAGTTGAGTTGCTTTTCTTAAGGATGTACTGTTGGGTCAAGTGTTCCTGTTGTGCTGCCTTTGTTTTCAATGTATTGAGTAAGATTTCTGCTTTCTAAATGTGTCTTGAAGTATTTCCTTAATAGCTCATCTATTTTATTGATGAAAAACTATAATTTTTTTGGGAGCTAGATCTCGAGTTTTACTTGTAAGGGTAGGTTGTTTCTTAATGTATCATCTGCTTTTTGTTATGCTATATATTGTAGCTTTATGGAATGAGATGTTGTGAGGTGTTGGGTATGAAACAAGAAAAGCAACTGTGTGAAGTAAGAAAATTGCTGAATGCCCCAAATCTGCACGTCCTTATCTTAAGATGAAGGGGAACTCACACTACAGGTCTTGGTCTTAATATTGTAAAGCTGTCCTGCAGCTGAACTTATTTAGAAGAGAATGAGAAATGCTGTAGGGACAATAATTAATTTGGTCTGGATCCTGAACTATTCTGACTCGCTCAGTAAAGCAGCAACTGTAGCATCTTGCCTTTCAGAAAAAAACTGCAGCACTGACAGGATTCTTTTTTAAATGAGGTTTTTCAGTCATGCTGGTGTTTTAATTGGTCTTACTGTATGTAGCTACTTTCCTGTTTGTATCAGTTAACTGTAGACAATAGTACATGTATTCGTGGATGCAAGTGTCATCTAAGAGTACTGTGCTAAAGCACTTCTGATGTGAGTTGTTTGGAAGGCTGTCCTCCTGCTGCTGGGGTACTCCCTGAAGCTGCCAGTGTCTGCAACAAGGCCACAGCTCCAACCTGCACGGCACTTCCCCTGAGGAGGACTGCTCTGAAAGAAGATAATAGCGCCTATAGCACACCCCTGCTGTAACGAAGGAGCTCTCTAGTTAGGGTTCTTCCATAGCTGAGCAGAGTGGTTGGGCATTGCTCACCTGGACAGCTGCCCAATGCAGCAGGCCGGTTCCATCTGGTGACCTCACCTGTGCCTTGTGGTTCTGTCTGTAAGTGGGTAAATGTAAAGTTGTTACGTTTTTGAGGTTGTTTTGTTGATCCTAGTTAGCTGCAGCTTCTTCTTCCATGCACATCTCTTTTATATCAAGTCTCCAGGGCAGATAGATGTCTGTTCATCTCCAACAGATCGAAAAACCTGCACCAAAGCACTGGAATGCTGGAGGAAGCCCAGGATGCCGTATCCACATGTGGGAGTGCAGCAAGTTCTGCCTGTGGCAACCAGCTGGCATCACCAGGGAGGGCCCTACAGCTCTGACAGTGGAGTAAGCCCTGCACACTGTGCAGAACTCACAATCTCTTCACAATTTCATTTGAAGCATAACCTGTTTCACTCAGTGCTCTATTCACTATGCAACAGCAGTTTCATGTTCTGGGATCCTTATGTCTGCTTTCGAGCTTTACCTGTTTTAATTCCTAGCTACCCGGGGCTGTACTGCTGTGACTCTTGCACTGCCACCACACTGAGAGTCAGACCTCCATGTCCTTTAGGTCATGCAGTTCTAGGATAAGTTGGCTGAGTGACTGGAGTGTTACCAAACCTCCTGTGATTAAAGACCATCGGTTTTCAGGCAACTTGTACCAGATGTTGCAAAAGGAGTTTAAGTAATTATTTCCTCTTATTTATTATATATAAAACCTAAACTGTGGTAAAGAGGAAATTCTTACCCTATGGTGCCCCTGTTAGCTCTGGGTTCCAGTGCACCTTCATGTTCTCAATAACTTGGGATGTACAGAGACAGCAAACCTCTCCTCTGAGCACAGCTGGGTTAGAGTTATGTTTTGGGATAACTTGGTACTATCTGTATATCAAGTCTTAGAATTGCATTGTTTACAAACTAAGTAAAAGATTGTTTTAAAGTGATTTTTCACTTTATTTTTCAACACATGGAGTAAAGCACTAAAAAAAAAAAACTTGCATGTTTGAAGTTTGCATTATTCCTATTGTAATGGGCACAATCATGAATGTAAATCATCATTTAAGCTTGAGAAAACAGTAATTTAAGGTTGCATAGAATACACTGTGGACTGATTTTATGTTTCAAAGGACAGTAATTTCTTGTGCACTGACACAGAGGTGTTGCCTAGTGCAACATATGATTAAGTGGGGAAATACTGGTGGTGGGTGGATGGTTCAACTGGTGATCCTGGAGGTCTTTTCCAACCCTTATGATTCTATAATACAATTAATGATTGATTATTTTTTTTAATATTTTAGCAAGGAAATAGGGTTTCTGTCTTCAGTAAAGCACAGTTGAAACGTTAGAGGATTATGTTGTTGCCTTTAACTGAGTAGTTCTGCAAGTATTTCCTTGCTCATTTTGCCACTAAAGCTGGGTCCAAACTCATGAGCAAAATGCAGTCAGTGTAATCTGACGGTTAGATCCTGAGCACTGATCCACATAATGCCATCCTCAGGTTGTAGTAAAAATACCCATTGTGGCCACTGCCAGCGGCTCCTGACATTAAGGTATTTCAAAAGTGCCTTGAAGATGATTTTCCAACCTCGTTTTTTTCTTTTTATTCACTTCAAGTGCTCTACTTCTGCTTGAGGGAACAGCTACAGGAGGATGCTCAGCCTGCACTTTGTAGGAGTTATGAAGAATTGATTTTGAAAGAAGAAAATGTTTCTTGTCACTCCCTTAGAATTTCTTGTGTATTCAGGCAGTAGCATAAAGCACTCTGACTTCACTTTTTTAAGGAGCAAGTACATGGGGCTTCAGGTGCAGAGAACTGGGCAGACTCTGCAGCTGTGTGGGCACTGTGGGCGCTGTGTGAGCAGCTGGAGTTCATTCTGCACAGTCACAAAGAGTCACCTATTTAATTTTAAATCATTTTGAATTAAAATGGAATTTGAGTTGTTGTATGAGCAATAAATTATGAGAGACTTGTACAGTTTTGGATACCCACGACTGGAAATGTGAAAACATCTATCATGTTATGTGCTGGATTTAAGAAATATATTCTGCCAACAGATGTATTGAAGATGTGGCCCAAATGCTATAAATCTAGTTCAGATTATATTACACTAACATATATACAAACTTTAAAATAAATTTATCACTTTCAAAGAGATGGAGCTGTTTCATGTACAACATGCTAATAGTACAAGCATTGTCACGTACACACACAGTTTTTGTCTGTGTAAAACAATATTTACAAGCACATTTCATATTTTGGGCTCCCAGATCTTCCTTAACTAACCCACCTCCTTTTGGATATTGTCTGACACACAGTAAAATGAACGCGTGTGCCAAGTCCATTAGCAGAAATATTGAAGATCAAACCATTTGATCAGCAGAAGGAAGAACATTCAGTTACAGTCCCTTTTATGTGTCTCATAAGGACATTTTCTGAAAATGTGTGCCACGACTTCTTTTGCTCGTTTCTTGTTGCATGCGAGCAGCAGAGACCCTCAGTGACCCACTCCTCCCTGTGTGACCCGACACAGCGCATGCGGCGGCTGCCGGCAGCCCGGAGCCGTGCTGCCCGCCCCGCCCGCGGCTACTCGCGGCGGGGGCCCCTGCTGCGTGCCGCCGTTACCCCCACGATCCCCACCTTCGCTACGTTTCGCAACGAACACCCACAGGGACGGCTCCGAGTCGCTCAGGGCCTCATTCCGTACTACCTCGCTCAGCTCCGTAAGGATATGAGACGCTTAGAGCTCGGGGCGCGGCCTCCGGGGCTGCCGGGAGAAGGGGGGAGATGCCGAGGGCGAAGCACCCGAGGAGAAGACAAAGAAAACGCGAAACCGCCACGGACGGAACGAACAAGGGCGCGGCCGGGAAGCCATCTATGGGGACGGTCCCGACGAGCAGAAGAGGGGACGGTCGGTGGGGCGGGGCGGCAGCGCAGAGAGCGACCTCGGATTGGCCGGATTTTGCCGCAGACCCCGGGGCAGAGAAGGGGGGGAACGGGATGGGGACGGGAGCGCCGAACCGTGAAACGTGGGACATCGGCTCACGCGACTGCCGGCCAAAGCGCCTTGGAGACATCACCCGCACAGGGAGCGAGAAGGAAACGGGGAAGGAGAGAAAAAAGGGCACGGTGACCCCAGTACGGGAAGCGCGGGGCCCGGCTCTCGCCGCTGAGAAGCAAAACCTCACGTCAGCTCCGGGCAGAGGCCGCCCGCCCGCCCGCGGGAAACACGCTGGGGCGCGCGGGTGGAAAGGGCGGAGACTGAGGCCGAGCCCCGCCTCCCGCCGCCCGCCGCAGTTCTCAACCAGGTCGGCTCCCCCGACATATAGCGCCACTCGGCCACAGCCGTGGCGTGTGGCGCGGTCTGCGGGGAGCGTGAAGCTATGTCCGGTAGAGGCAAGGGCGGGAAGGGGCTCGGCAAGGGGGGCGCCAAGCGGCACCGCAAGGTGCTGCGCGACAACATCCAGGGCATCACCAAGCCGGCCATCCGCCGCCTGGCGCGGCGCGGCGGCGTCAAGCGCATCTCGGGGCTCATCTACGAGGAGACGCGCGGCGTGCTCAAGGTCTTCCTCGAGAACGTCATCCGCGACGCCGTCACCTACACCGAGCACGCCAAGAGGAAGACGGTCACGGCCATGGACGTGGTCTACGCGCTCAAGCGCCAGGGACGCACCCTCTATGGCTTCGGGGGTTAAGCGCCTCTTGGAAACCTAACGCTGTTCAAACACCAAGGCTCTTTTCAGAGCCACCCACACATTCACAACGAGAGCTGTTCATTAATGATCACAGTTTAAGTGAAAGTACTGCTATTAAGATTACCGAAAAAAAAATCGCAACTGATTCTTAGGCGTATGCTACAGAAAATATATCTAAAGATACGAGCAACACTGAAAAGCTAATGTAATTCATAAATAATTATGGTATTTAAAATAATTTCAGAAGTAAACATAGAATGAGCTTGACTAAACATTGTGCTGGTTAAAGCAGCACAGACATAGCCCTACCAATCGAGCACGGCTGTTGCAGATAGGCTGTGCAAACCGTGACGACAACAAGCGGAAGTCTCTGTAATTACGTTTCTAATTTTTACTCCAATAGGAACGGAACGATTACAATCCCCTCATTTGCATAACGCCCTTATAAATAGAGGGGCAGGCGCCATTTTCGGGGCTGTTGAGTTGAGGCGAAGAGCTCCCAAAGAAACTTTTAAGGATGCCTGAGCCGGCGAAATCCGCTCCAGCACCCAAGAAAGGCTCTAAGAAGGCTGTTACTAAGACGCAGAAAAAGGGCGACAAGAAAAGGAAGAGAGCGAGGAAAGAGAGCTACTCGATCTACGTGTACAAGGTGCTGAAGCAGGTGCACCCCGACACGGGCATCTCGTCTAAAGCCATGAGCATCATGAACTCGTTCGTCAACGACATCTTCGAGCGCATCGCCGGCGAGGCGTCGCGCCTGGCGCACTACAACAAGCGCTCGACCATCACGTCGCGGGAGATCCAGACGGCCGTGCGGCTGCTGCTGCCCGGCGAGCTGGCCAAGCACGCCGTGTCCGAGGGCACCAAGGCGGTCACCAAGTACACCAGCTCCAAATGAGAAGGTTCTAAACTACCACCCAAACGGCTCTTTTCAGAGCCCCCAACTTTTCTTATAAAGGGCTGCAATTACTTTGTTTCCCACCCTGCACTTAACTTGCACGAAAGAGCTACTTTGTTTACATTAAAGATACTTAAAGTAATGAACAGCTCTCGTTGTGAATGTGTGGGTGGCTCTGAAAAGAGCCTTGGTGTTTGAACAGCGTTAGGTTTCCAAGAGGCGCTTAACCGCCGAAGCCATAGAGGGTGCGTCCCTGGCGCTTGAGCGCGTAGACCACGTCCATGGCCGTGACCGTCTTCCTCTTGGCGTGCTCGGTGTAGGTGACCGCGTCGCGGATGACGTTCTCGAGGAAGACCTTGAGCACGCCGCGCGTCTCCTCGTAGATGAGCCCCGAGATGCGCTTGACGCCGCCGCGCCGCGCCAGGCGGCGGATGGCCGGCTTGGTGATGCCCTGGATGTTGTCGCGCAGCACCTTGCGGTGCCGCTTGGCGCCCCCCTTGCCGAGCCCCTTCCCGCCCTTGCCTCTGCCGGACATACCTACACGCTCCCCGCAGACCACACCACACGCCACGACTGGGGCCGAGTGGCGCTATATGTCGGGGGAGCCGACCTGGTTGAGAACTGCGGCGGGCGGCGGGAGGCGGGGCTCGGCCTCAGTCTCCGCCCTTTCCACTCGCGCGCCTCAGCGAAAGCTCAGCACGGGCGGGAGGCCGCGGGGCGGTTGGGCTGTGCTCCTGCAAGGTGCTGCCCCAGGCACGCACCTTCGGGCATTGTCTGCGGCCGGCGACTGCAAGCTCGGTTTCAGCTGACACCCGCTTTCTTCCCTCTCCGTTTCCTCCTCACCGCTTGTGAGGGTGACGATTCTAGGGACGGATCCCGGGCGCCGCCGGGGGTTGCTGCGGGAGCCGTGTTTCGGGTTTCGGCGCTCCCGTCCCCATCCCGTTCCCCCCCTTGGCCGCCCCGGGCTCTGCGGCAAAATCCGGCCAATCAGGGATAGCGCTCCGCGCTGCCACCCCGCCCCTACTCGTCCTCTCCGGTTTCCGTTGTTCGTTGGAAACCTTACGTTTTGCCCTAAGAATGCGCGTTAATGCTTTTCTGCGTGGAATTGTCTCTTGAATTTATTAATCTCTGAGAGCTCGTTCCTATTCGCCCTCCGGCTTCTTCCTATCTCTAAATCCTGTGTGTTTTCTGAGAGACCGAGGGACAGAAATTTTCAGCTACGTATTAAAAGGACTTCTTCAAATATTCTGTAAATTTCCTTAGCGTGGATTAGAACGCGATAGGTATTTTCTCAAGCACATGACGCACATTTACGCATCTGTCGTATCTTTATCTAGACGTGATCGCTGCGAGTATAGCAGAGCGTCCAGAACCCACCCCAGAGAGAAGGGTTCACAGTGTGAACGGACCCGTTCCGCTCCGGGGCTGTTTCTGCAGGGGACAGGAGAACCCCGTGCTGCTCTGCTCCTTAACATACAAGGGGAGGCAGAGAAACTACGGAACGTTCTCATTTGCATCGTTTATCTCCTTGCTAAGTAAGTGCCAATTAATACCGTAACGCTATTATTTTTTCTTTCATTGTTAGTAATAGAATACAGTAGTGTATCCTAAATTCACTGACTTCAGCTTCGGTGGGTAAGGATGACTTATAGAAGCTAATAAGCTATACTTCCCAGCATGGAAAATACTCATCTCATTGTAGAACCACAACTGAATCATGAGAATATTGTGAGAACAACTCAAGCAAACATAAGCTGGAGGGCAGAGGTTTGCATAAATGAAAGCTCAAGAGCAAAATGCAGAGGCCATGAAACTTGTTGTCAAGTGAAGATAAGGAGCTAGAGTGGATGTGTTGTTTTTGATGATTAAATGGCAAAACAGAAGACTCAGCTCACTGTAACATCAGCAGGAAGCAGTTCGGGCTATCCCCCGCTTAACATCAGAAATTTACAGTGAAAATGACACTTAACTTTATTCACATGACCACCAGAGATGTCAATCACTTCTTGGAATTTCCACCCGTGTCCTTGGAATGTAATGAATGTGTATGTGCTATGCCTTTACATATGTAGTCATTTCTCTCTCGGAGCTGCATGTCTGGTGTGCAATACCCATGCACCCAGTGCTGTAAATTAAGGGAACACCTGTTTGACATAATTCATTGGCATGTCAAGTTACTCTGATGGTTTTCTTAGCTTCACAATTATAGGATTTGAGGGGAGAACTTTGGGAGTAGTTGGGAGTCTCCATTTTTGTATTTATATATATTTTTATTTTATATACATAAAGTATACATTATATTTATATTATTATATATAAAAACTACCACACTTTGTAAATAAATTTATATTATTCTACCCAACCCCTAGCCCTCCCATGTTGCCAAGAAAGAGGAACAACATCTATGAAGACATCCATAACAGTGACAGATATATGTAGCAGTGATGGAAATGTACCTTAGGAAAGAGAAGTTAAAAGATCATCTCCTCTGTAACAACAAACACCTGGAGGAGCTCCTGGGAGGGTCTCAGGAGCTGTGTGAGCTCCACTGTAGCCCTCCAGGTAACAGGAGCAGGGTCTGAGCTGCAGTAGGAGAGTGGAGTTTTGCAGACATAATGGAACAGTGCTGTGAGTTGGGGAAAAGTTTAATCTGTACTTTCAGTTAGGTATCTGATTAACACTAACTATTAAATACTATTTATGAAGTAGTTTACAAATAAAATAAAATAAAGGGCAGGAGAGGGAGAGAAGAGATACTAAATACCAGCAACCAGAAGTGCACTGGCCCTCCAAATACAATGTATTCTCAAACACCTCTTCTGTGGTCTCAGTGCAGTTTCCAGGGCCATCCACCTCATAAAACTGGTGGTGTTGATAACTTCCTACTTAAGCAAAAAATAAATATTCCAGAATTCTAGAGTCATAAAATCATTAGGTTAAAAATGATCCCTAAGGCCATCTACTTCAACCAACAGCCCATCCCCACCATCCCCTCTGGCCATGTCCCTCGGTACTGTTCTCACACAGTCACCTCCATGGGCAGTGACCCTTCTCACCCCTGTGCAGCCTGTGCCACTGCAGCACTGCTCTTTCTGGGAATAAATTATTCCAAACTCAATCTCTCCTGGTGCAACTTAAAACCATTCCACCTCATCCTGTCACTGTAATCTAGGAGAAGAGGCCAAACCTTACTTCACTGCAACCTCTTTTCAGGTCATTGTAAAGAGCAGCAGGGTCTCCCTTGAGTCTCCTCTTCTCCAGACTGAACAATTCCAGTTTCAACATTGGATGCAGAGATGTTTTGTCTGGTGTGGCTTCTGTTCTGTGTTGTCTTCCACTGAAATTATCGCAGTAGTCTCAGAGAGAAAAACATTGGAGTCCCATTAATTTCCTTAGGCATCTGTGTAATCACATCTCTCATAGACTTTTAAAACCATCTCTGCAGGGACTGGAAATGAACAAGTTCACGTAAATAAGCATGATTTATTTTCTGGAAATGTTTCTTCCCTCATGAACCAAAACAAAAATTAAAAATTAAAAAAATAATAATTATGTTCTGTAACCCGCTTAGAACTGATGGAAAGATCAAAACTGACACAATTAAGGAAAACAACATTCAATTTCAAAAGGTAGCACATGTTGATTATTGGAAAGAAGGAAAAATACCAAGCATGTATTAACTGTGCTATAAGCTATGGAACACAACTTAGAACTGCAGCTTTTGTTTCAAACTTAACACTTCTTGAAAGTTATATCTGATGTTTAAGGAAGAAATCATTCCAGCAGACATCTGGTAGGTTGAAGCTATTGGAGAACAGCATTTTGTGCAGTTTTGCTGGCCCATCCTGCTGGATGTGTGTGCTGTGCTCAGATTAAGATTCAAAAATGCAGAGAACGAGATGCTCATAACTGTCTTGAAAATTCATAACATGGGGCATGTATGCAAAGATATTGGAAGGCCCTCAGCTTTTGTCTGTATTTTCATATGCACATGTACATCAGCACATTCAGCACAGACGTAGCATAGCTAAAAAAAAAATGGCCTGTATCACAATTCTTCTAGATTTGCAAGTTTAGTCTGCAAGATCCTTCTATTCAGCTGAAGTTACTTCTGACTCTTTGGAGAGTAAATACACCACCTCTGCAATTTTATATTGCAATAGTCATTTAGACAAGGAAAAAAAAAAAAAAAAACCACCAACAAACCTATCTTTTCACATGGAAGAAGCTTTTGTTCAAAGCTTTTTCTAAATAAATACATAGAGCTGATATTATGAATATTTTTTTTTTCCCTCAGATATTTTGCTCAGGTCTTATGCATTTCTGATGAAAGAGGAAAAATGTCACCAGGACCTCAGTGGTGATGTTCCCTATTGTATTGGTTTATCCCAGCAGCAACTTGATTCAGATCACATCAGCAGGGCTCTTGATCACTCAGAGAATGTGGGAGAACAGACAGAATTTATCTCAGCCAAATATTGCACTGAGCAGATGTGTTATTTTTCTATTTATGTCTGATCTGTGATTTGTGTTACTGTTCTTTTACAACTAACTGAATCAGCATCATATGCAAGCTGATAGGATTCATCACTTATGTAGAGAAGAGCAATGCCCACTGTAAATTTGCAGTCTGTCTGCTGTGGTTCTGGGTATCACCATTGCAGTTGTTACAGACTTTAATTTCATGCTGTAAATTCTTCTTGACCACAGGTCTGATCCTTTGAAACCAGCTCTGACACTGTTATCATCACTGCCCTTCTGTGTTATACACCAGATCTTCTCCAGGCTCAGGCATTGCAAATTCAGGGATCATATTAACTTACTCTTCCTGCAAAATCCTTGCATGTCTACTTTCTTCTCAACTGCTCAAGCGTTGATTTTTCTTTTTTAATTATTAAGAAATGTAGCTCTCAGAATCTGATTCAAGGTAATCATGACCAATAAAACCCAGCTCCTCTTTTCCCCAAAATGCAAATAAATTAAAAAAAGAGCCTTTTTTTTTTTTTTTTTTTTGCCCAAACTCCTACTAAAATGTAACCTTCAGCACATCTTTTATAACATACTCAGTGCCCTTTATACATTAGAAATGCACACAGTTTGCCACAGCTCACTCTTACAATGAAACTTATGTAAATATATTCTGACAAAGAGATTTTGGTAACTATTGAATCTCCTTGGTGTAACAGAGAGAAACAGGAAATTTGTCCCATTTTGCTACAGCTCGTTTCAACAAGCATGACAGTAACAGCAAAAAATACAAAAATCTTTTCTGAAAGCACAGATCTTATGCCAGTGAATATGAAGGGGGGAGGGAGGGGAATAATAAAGCTGTCTATGATCTGATCAAGTCTTCCAAAGTGTTACCCTGAGGTCCATCCCACCGATTCTCCCCCCTCAGCCCAGGTTACTGCTCTGATTAACAGAAAATGGCTGAAAAGAGAGGGAAAAAAACCAAGCAAACAGGAGAGAAAATGGAGCTCCGAGGAATGTGATTGGTCGGATTTTGCTGCAGAGCCCGAAGTTCCTAAAGCAGAGGAAGGAATGTTTTCTGAAACGAAATCTATCAGCAATGATACAGAAGAAGGAAGAAAAACAAAACAAAAAACACACGAAACTTACTGCATAAGGCTTTTAAAATATACCTATTCCCTCCGAGCAATCCTCCTGTCTGTGTTCGTTCACATAAGTGAGAACTCGCCCACTCCTGCACAGCGCTGCAGAGCCAAGTTGCTCTGGCAGAGCAGGAAGCTCCCTGCATTACATGGACATAAGGAGGGCTGCATCGAAGCAATAGAGGAAAAAAAAGGAAATTGGAAACGGGTTAGGAGTGGCGTTTTGGGTGCCGAGTACAGATCTTGAGCAGGATGGGAAGGAGCAGCGCAGGAGAGCGGCACTCAGGAGAAAACCCCATTACTCATATAGGTGTACAGGAATCGTTGGTTACAACACTGCCAGAAAATGTTGGTTTCAAACATAAACTAAAAGCCCTTAAGCAGGGACAGAGGGACAAAGAGAAGGAGAGAAACTTGCTTACAAGAGGAATGTTCAGACCATGCGTGACAAAGCACCCACGCAGGAATAGGTAGCTGTGGAGGCTTAGAGCTGTTTCACAATTCAAGCCCTAAATAAAGCGAATAAACAAAATGAAACAATGCTTTTAACTCTGAGATTAATAAAATCTCAATAATGCCCTTAAGAGAAAGAAATAAAAGCTACAAAAAAACAATATTGTAGGGCAACTAACTACACACTCACCTCGTAACACATAATAATCGAAAAATGAAACGTTCCATGAATACAGGCTTGCATTTATGTTAATGATTGCTTTAAGAGCCAGCATTACATCAAGGAACCCTGGCCTTCAGAAGTGAGGCAGATTTGCTTTCAGCTTGGCAAAGCCGACAACAACCGTTTCCCCGGTAGCTAAAAAGCAAGTCTACAAGTGCGACTAAGTTTTTCCTATGAAAGAACCTTTGCCCATTCACTGAGAAAGCAGAAGTTAATCGAAGTATGTATCTCACTCTCAACCGCTTAAAAATGATGCTTTCCTTAGCACTTACCTCAGGAACTCCTGGCCGACAAAAGGCCACGCGTAACACGTGCAGCAGTAAATCCTCTATAGGTTAAAGAGTTTACAGCTCTTTTTAGTGGCCCTGTGGCGGCTCTTAAAAGAGCCTTTGGGTTTTCAATAGTCAAAGATTCCTTTGGCAGCTCAGGCGCGCTCGCCGCGGATGCGGCGGGCGAGCTGGATGTCCTTGGGCATGATGGTGACGCGCTTGGCGTGGATGGCGCACAGGTTGGTGTCCTCGAAGAGCCCCACCAGGTAGGCCTCGCTGGCCTCCTGCAGCGCCATGACGGCCGAGCTCTGGAAGCGCAGGTCGGTCTTGAAGTCCTGCGCGATCTCGCGCACCAGGCGCTGGAAGGGCAGCTTGCGGATCAGCAGCTCCGTGGACTTCTGGTAGCGGCGGATCTCGCGCAGCGCCACCGTGCCGGGCCGGTAGCGGTGCGGCTTCTTCACGCCGCCCGTGGCCGGCGCGCTCTTGCGGGCCGCCTTGGTGGCCAGCTGCTTGCGGGGCGCCTTCCCGCCCGTCGACTTACGCGCCGTCTGCTTCGTGCGCGCCATTCCCCCGCAACAACCGATCTGCAGCGAGACTGAAAACCGTATACACGAGCCGCTGAGAGGTCCCTTATTTATAGACAAGGGCGCCCTCTGATTGGCTGCCAGAGAGGCGGCCACCCCATTGGCCAGCGGCGAGGATTTGAAAAGCCCGCGCTGGCGGGGAGCTGCCGGCGCCTTCCCGCTCCGCAGTCCGTTCCCCTCCGGAGGCGGAGCCGTCCCCGGCCCGGCCCGGCCCGGCCCTGCCCTGCCCTTCCCTGCCCTTCCCTTCCTGCGGCGGAGCGCTCAGCGGTCGCAGCCTTCCATCGGCAGAGCGGGACGCGGCCATCTGTCCCGCAGCGAGGATGTCAGCGCCTGCGTGAAAGGCTCTTTCCGAAAGCAGCCTTCTCCCTTTCGCCCGCATTCCATAAGCGGCTCTGGCTCGCTTTCTCTCTTGAACGCAAATTCGCTATTCGTTTTCAGTACACCTATTACGCAGTGTTAGCGCTGGACTAACAGATCCCTCAGTCCCTAGCAGTTACTGTTATATTAATACGCAAGAAAGTGAACTACGCCACATCACAAACGAGCACGGTGCGATCCCCATGGAGACCCGAAACACAGCGGCTCCGTTACCCACGGCAGAGCCCCGAGAAGAGGCAGCGGTGCTGAAATGGGGGGAGGGGGGGGGGCGATTAACAGCGTGAATACGGCTGAGAGGACTGTAGTTGCAACAAAAGCTGCATTGTTTTAAACTGAGAAGGCAACATGCACGCGTGTCTGCCTCGGTTCAAAATAGGGAAATGAAATAACAGAAGGGTAAATAGTTTTACAAGTGCGACTTGAATACCATGCTACCCTTACATATATGAAAGATTCAGAGCACCTGTCACACAAACCACCACCAAAATCATCTTTTTTAAAACACGTGAAGCACAAGCAGAAACCGTTTCTTCATCCACCACGAATCAGATCGACTGACTCTGAAGATCAAAGACAATAACCAATTAGCCAACACCACTCACCAACACGCATCTGTGAATCACTCTTTTACTGAAAGCGTGGGTGGCTCTGAAAAGAGCCTTTGGGTTAAAATCGAGTAATCCGGGCCGCTCTACTTGGAGCTGGTGTACTTGGTGACCGCCTTGGTGCCCTCGGACACGGCGTGCTTGGCCAGCTCGCCGGGCAGCAGCAGCCGCACGGCCGTCTGGATCTCCCGCGACGTGATGGTCGAGCGCTTGTTGTAGTGCGCCAGGCGCGACGCCTCGCCGGCGATGCGCTCGAAGATGTCGTTGACGAATGAGTTCATGATGCCCATGGCCTTGGATGAGATGCCCGTATCGGGGTGCACCTGCTTCAGCACCTTGTACACGTAGATCGAGTAGCTTTCTTTCCTCGTCTTTCTACGTTTCTTGTCACCTTTCTTCTGGGTTTTAGTGACTGCTTTTTTGGAGCCCTTTTTGGGGGCAGGAGCCGATTTCGCCGGTTCCGGCATCGCGCTCGCCCGCCGCTGCCCGTACCGCAGGATCGACGCAGGTACAATGGCGCCGCCGCCCGTACTTATAGAGGCGGTATGCAAATATGACGACTCGAGGTTCTTTCTTCCTATTGGACACCGCGGCTCTGTGACGTCAACAACTTTAGCGTCGTTCAATTGGTCGGAATCCAATCGCTGTTGCCATTGGTTAATTTCACTATCGCTGACTCCACCAATCAAAAGTGCCGCACGACCCCAGCAGGAAAGGATAAAAGGACGGCGTGCAACGCTCGTTGGATTCTGTAGGCATTCATAGCGACTTGTTTCGGCTCTTGGTTTTAGTTTTCTCCGCTTTCTGACGAAGGCATGTCGGGCCGCGGGAAGCAGGGCGGGAAGGCGCGCGCCAAGGCCAAGTCGCGCTCGTCGCGGGCCGGGCTGCAGTTCCCCGTGGGCCGCGTGCACCGGCTGCTGCGCAAGGGCAACTACGCCGAGCGGGTGGGCGCCGGCGCCCCGGTGTACCTGGCGGCCGTGCTGGAGTACCTGACGGCCGAGATCCTGGAGCTGGCGGGCAACGCGGCCCGCGACAACAAGAAGACGCGCATCATCCCCCGCCACCTGCAGCTGGCCATCCGCAACGACGAGGAGCTCAACAAGCTGCTGGGCAAGGTCACCATCGCGCAGGGTGGGGTGCTGCCCAACATCCAGGCCGTGCTGCTGCCCAAGAAGACCGACAGCCACAAGGCCAAGGCCAAGTGAAGAAGCTCTAAAAAGCAAACAACCCAAAGGCTCTTTTCAGAGCCACCCACAATTTCCCAAAAAGAGCAGGAACACCTCAGTTTAAGTGCCAGCTTTGCTGTTTCGTTGGAAACCGACTAGGATCTTCACGTTTATGGAGGATGTTAGGTTGTCATCTTTAATAACATAGGCCCGTTCCGCGAGGAATTTAGTTACTTTCGCTTAAATAAAAAGAAGTGGAAATAGTGCTGGAGTACGGCGGCCATCGGTCACCTCCCTTCCCCCTCTCCCCGCCCCCGTGCTGCCAGACCCTTGGACGCTGCCGTGCGTGGGGCGCGCCCCTACCTCGCTTCCATGGGGCCGCCGTTCCGCCCCGCTCCTATGGCGGCCAATCCGAGCGGAGCGCGCGGGATTTAAACCGCCGCGGATGTGGCGCTCACAGCGTTTGGGTCCGCGCGGAAAGCGGTTTCTGGCGCCCCGTGTTGGGGCGCTGCCTTCCCGCCTCCTGAGTCTCCTCCTTGAACTGTGTCTGGTTATTTTTTCTGTTTTTTTGTGTTTTTTTTTTTTTCCTCTCCCGTTTGCCTCATTCACGCAGCACTGACGAACGTGCACTGTTTTTTTTGTTTTGTTTTGTTTTGCTTTTTCCCCTGGGATGCAGTCCCACCCCCTAGCACAAATGAGCTTCCGAAGTACAGCATGGGCTGTTCACGTGATAATAGGCACTAAAACACTTATGTACTCACGGTCCAACATTACCTAACGATTGTGCTGCCCTGCGCTTCCCCTCGCTGTTCAAGTTTCTATTGATTTGCAAAAAAAAAAGCTCCGTAAGTAGGTTATAAAGCAGGCATGCTGAGAGTGGGACAAGCTATTACAATCACGTCCAAGAAATCATCTCCGTAGGCACCGCCTCGAATTCTTTTAAGCTGAGCATGCTCAGAGCTTCCTGGTGATCACAGGCGGGGGGTCTTGAAGATGAAGGCATTATGTCTTCCTCACTGTGCAGATTTCAGCCCACTGCAGTTAGAGGAAGTAATCCGGTTCCATCTGTTTCTCAGCTAACCATGGTTTTGCAGTTCATTGTCTTTGTTTGACCACCATTTGGCCCTCATGTTGTTTTTACTCAGACTCCATTAGTCTTGTCCTCCCTATCCCAGGTGGTACCTCCACCAGTCTTGCCTTCATTAATCTTTCTTCTCTTACCCTGAAGCATCTTTAAGTCCCTTAACCCACTCTTAGCCCAAATCACTTATCACTTTAGGGTATTATCACACATCATTCTGAAGTGGACACTACTGGCTGTCTCTTCTCCCACCAGGATACCCCCATCAATTAGAGCACATGCGCCGGGGAAGGGACAGTATGTAATCATTCTTGAAAAATAATGAATATGTAGATGGTACCAGGAAATCTGTTTAACATCCATGGGCTTGGCTTACAAATATGTAACACTTCTGTTTGCTGGTGTGCAAGTTAGGTGGAGCGATCCCCCTTGCACCCAGTGCATGATCATCATTGCACAGACATATACTTGCATTATAACCCAACTCTGGGCTATAGAGTTTGATTCCACAAGTCAAGGGTCTCTGCTCTCAGAAGGTGCCTCCCAGGGAATAGGATGAGAAGAGTGGCCTCTGCTCTTCTCCCTCAAGAGCATCTCTGTGCTGCAATTTTTTAATAATAATCCCTGTCATCTTCACTAAAAGCTATTTCTGCTTGGCCAGGGTTATTCACCAACTGATGTTTTGTTCTCTGCCATACAGCCATCCTTCTGCCTGTAAAGAGCCTGGCTTCCCTCCACAGCTCTTGTTGTTTCCCATGCTACAAATACAGCATTTTTCATGGCATTTTAAAAATATTATTTGTTTCAGCATCCTGGTTTCAGCTAAAAGAGTGTTAACAGTACACCACTATTTTAATTTGTTGCTGAGTGATGGGACCGTGCTCAGGTCCAAATATATTTCTACATATCGAACACTTTTTTACACAAAAGAGGACATTTTTTATTTAAGAGCTGTGCATCACAGGTGTTGGCAGTCATGGAACAACAAAAGCATGTCATGTCACAGACACACCTGATCTTTTGACCTTTGAGTTCACATAAAATACATCCTTTTGTGCAAAAGTGCTCACTGAGGTGATGCTGCCTTCAGATAGACTGGCCTCAGAGAATGTTATTCAGCCTGTTGTTGCATCAGTCCCTGTACTTACTTCATAGATCTTTGTCTTCTTCCATAAAGACAACAAATATAACTATGTCAAAAAAGAAACTACAGTTACAGGAACATTTCCCAGAATGCAGACCAAAAAAGAAAAAAACAGTCAAGTAACAAAGGAATATTCATATTTTGGTAAATTATCACAGTGACAATAGTGTATAGAATATATAGATATAGAATATCTATATATCTATATAATATCTATATAGATATTATTTATTATATACTATATAATATCTATATATATCTATATAATATCTATATAGAATATATAGAATATAGATATATATAGATATACATGAGTAGTCTTTTCCTCCAGAAAGATGCACAGTTTTATTGAAAAAGCTGCTTAGCTGCTTGACTGCTCTGAATAGGACCTCTCTGGAGACCATAAATACCAGCATCTTAAATGAAGGTGTGATTTTTTTATGCTGCCTTTCAGGAGAAGTTTCTTTGGACTGTGGTGTTTACCAAGTATGTAAGTGAGATAATTTGTCTGATTTGAATACGTGTGTGTGCATATATATATACAGAGAGAGAGAGAGAGAATTAATTCTTTGTTCTTGAGTTTAACTGTATTAAACTGAGTAAAACTTATCTGATGCCATGACTGTGTAACATTTTGCACCAAGAATAAATACTCATCAATCTTTCCATAGGTTACTCTCAAATCCCTTCATATAAATATTGGTCTCCTTTTCCTCTAATACCTTCCTGTAAGTGAGAATATAATCAACTAGAAATATTTTCAAATCTGGTGCAATGCAGAGAAACTTTTTGAATAATATCATCAGTACATTCCTGTTCATGTTCCTTTGAAAGCCAACTACTCAGGCACCAAAGGAGATTAAAACTAGTCATTGATATTGCTGTTGATTTCTCTCGGGTATATAGTGTATGATCAAGTTAAATGCCAGGAAATGCGAAAGAAAATCACCTGACTCCTTTCATACAACTTCAGAGGCACTGATGCTCATGTTCTGGAAATATGAACAAAGAGATTGGTGTCTCAAAGCCATTTTCTTCACAGCTGTGCAAGTGCTGAGGCATAAAAGTTGCAGAAGTGAGCTGAGTAAGAGGAATGAAAATAAAAGAAGTTTCAAACATATGGATCCACAGCAAAAATGTGTTAAGAGGGATGTTTGGGAGGAACTCGGTATGATGCTTGACTGCCCAAGGACTTTAGGCAGATATAAGAAAACTGCAAAGCAAGCAGCAACTGGTTAGGGGTAGCCCCCCGGGAAGGTGAAAAGTCGACAGCGAGGAAGACGTAGCCCCCCGGGAAGGTGAAAAGTCGACAGCGAGGAAGACTACAAGCCTTCATCCAACAATGACCAGGAAAAGCCCCCTACCGTTGACAGCCCAAGCGCAAGGAAGAGGGACAGTATGCAAAGGAGTTCTCGGGAATATGAGTATATATATGAACTCTGGGAAATCTGTTTAACATTCAAGAAGCTTTTGCATATGGGTATGCAAGTTAGGTGGAGCAGTCCCCCTTGCACCTGGCGCAGGCACATCACTGAACAAACACGTACTGCTTTGTAACCTCATTGGGGTTATAGAGCCGATTCCACACATCAGTGCAGGAGAAACTCTGCATTGATAGGGGAAAAAAAAAAAAAAAATTGCTCACTTATTCAATAGTAACAAACAATGCTGATGTAAAAGGCAGGTGATTCATTCTGCCTCTTTCTTTACTGGTTGCATCTTCAAAAATTCTCTCTGAATACTTCCAGTGCTGTTGGGACTTTATGTCAGTGTTGCTTAATCTGCAGTTTCTCCATGTTGTGGTTACTGTGTGGGACAATCAGCTGAGGAACAGTCAGGTTTGGGTTACCACTTTGCTCTGCTACCAAGTATTGTTTTCATTCTGCAACCTCCACAGCTGGAAATGATCAGCAGTGCAAGCTTCCTGATAAACAGCTTCTGCAAAGAGCCTGCTCTCGTCAAAGCATTTCTCCCTTGTTCTTTCTGTACTGGAAAAGATGCCTGACTGCTCTTTGGATCTTTGAGCATGTATAGGTTGGCATCTGATAGTACCAACCTGGAAGTATGAAAATTGTAATAACGCTTTTAACCTCAGCATTAGGAAGTCCTCACTGTTATGCAAGCAGCTGCATTCCTCAGGAGTCATTTCTGTAGAGGGGAGAGAGGGAGACACCCTCACCTTTTTGCTCATCATCTTCAGCTCTTGGTTTGGAAAAAGTCAATGCAGACACAGTTCCATCTAACAGATGAATACTCACAGTGCAACTATTTTACACAGTGACGCAATGGAACAAATATAAAGTATCCTCTGTTGGGCCCATTCATTTTCTGGTGACTCTTGGCAGTGGGTTTCATTGCAGTGCTCCTGAGCATTAAAGAAACAAATTACTTAGTTATTCACTTATGGCTTGGAGGTGTGACAGGATATTTTCATTATAATCAACCTGTAGGTTGCAGTGAAGGTGGAAGATAGCAGCATTATGCATCTGAATAATCAGAGACAGGGGTGGGAAGGCAGACAGTGAAACTGAAAACTATGTTCTAAAGAAGCTGCTTTTTTATTTATTTTTTTTTTCCATTCAGTAACCTGCAAAGCACCTAAAGCTTGGAGAGCCCAAGATGTGAATGTTGTAAAGGTCGCATTGAGAAATATGTGAGGGAAGGGAACAGACTCTTCAGCAGGGCCTGCTGTGACGGGACAGGAGGAAATGGTTTCAAGCTAACAGAGAAAAAAAAATTAGATTAAATAGAAGGAAAAATATTTCTTTTTTGAACAGTGAGGCACTGGCACAGGTTGATCAGAGATGTGGGGGCTGTCCCATCCCTGGAGACACCTGAGATCAGGCTGGTGGGGGGAAGTTCTGAGCACCCTGATCAAGCTGTATTGCCCCCATTCATTGCTGTGGAGTTGGATCAGATGACCTTTAGGAGTCCATACCAACCCAATGATTCTATAAACTGTGTTCCTGTGTCTGTGCGGGCAGCACAGTCCACACAACACAGCGATCCCAGACACCTGCTGTTTTTGTTAAAGCTGCCAACTGCTGAAGGACTTAACTGCTACATTGGAGCAGTTCTTGAGCCTTTTAAAATGGAGAGAACTTCAACAGCAATTTCCATACTAGATTTGAGCATGTACTTGAATCTAAGAATCGTAAAGCTTGGAAAAGACCACTAAGATCATCATGCTGTCCCAAAATAAACTACTAAGATAGACCAGCACAGAGTGATTTTAGTGAGGCTTATAAAGATCTATCAGAGATGGATCACACTATTCTTGTGGTAGAAACTGCTGTGATCCACATGGCATCAGAATTTCCATTCTTCCACCTGAAGGAAATTAATTAGAATGTAGCAGTGGTGGTCTTCAGCATGCAGATTCAGGTAGAGCCAAAGGCAACTTCTCACCTCAGAAGGAATGCTGTTGTGTACCTGAACAGACAAACAGACCCATAGGGAGCATACAGTGTGGGTGCCAGGTCCGTCAGGTTTCTCCACCTGTATGAGAATAGAAACAAAGGCTAAGCTGACCAAAACTCAGTCTAGCAGAAATCTAGTGGACTATTGAGCTCCCAGGCTCAACATATAGGATTCTCCTTTATATTGAGGAGTAACCACTACCCTTGCCTGCAGACCCGTTTCCTGGAAGATGATCTGTTCACAGGCATAGGTTGATTGCCTGTGTGGAAACTGATATCTTTGATTCTTTCATTGAGATGCACAGGGCATTATTTTGTGTGTGTGTGTGTGTGTGCTTCTTTAATTACATAGCTGTTGTTTATTTACTTGCAATAAGATATTTTGCAGTATTTTCATCACTGTTATTGTCGCTTCAGGCAAAAAGTCATCTCCACATTTACTTGGTCCTCCACATTTCATGTGATTATACCTTGAGAGCATTCAAATTTCCTTGGGAAGGTACCACAGTCTGTATCTTCCCTCACAGATTTATCAGGATAGAACTACAGCACATTTACCACAAGCTTCTGCCTCAGTGCAAGGCAAATCCATCATCTCCAAATTGCAACTTTTCTGTAACAATTATCTTGGCTGATTAAAAACAACCCACTACCAGGACTATGTAAATTGAAGTTCATTCTCCAAATGAATTGAAAAGACATATCAGGAGGGAGCTCCAGGAAACTTTATGTCATTTGGTATGGAAAGATAAAATTGGGCAAACAAAAGTTGAATTTCCCAACTAGGAAAGAGATTTTTTTTCCTCGTTATTCAAGTACAACAGCTTAATACAGCAATCTATTATATATACATGTGTAATATTATCATATCTACACAGATTGTTTAAAACTGATTTGTCATGGTTTTATGATTTTTGGCATTGGTATTCCACATCATAACATCATGTAGTGCATTAAGAGTTAAAGAGTTAATACTCCAGCCCATGGATCATTGATAATTCCAGGTTTACCTGTCTCAGAAGAGAAGAACTACATTCACCAGAGGACTTTGCAATGGTTTGTATTTTTACGTGTTTTCCGCTCAGAGGGAACAGATAAAAACCCTCAGCGGTCACGGGACGCTCTCTTACCTTCGGGATCGACTGAGCAGTGGGTGCTCGCTGCCGTATCGCCTTCAGCGTTAGCGTAAGGCCTTCGGTTTATCGGACACTCTCTTGCTCATTTTCTTTGATTTATTAGCTTCAATTCCAATTATATTGTATTATATTGTGTTATTTTGCTTTCTGATATCTTATTTAGTAAATTAGCTTTCCTCCTCAGATCGTTGCTGCTGTTTTGTTCCTAGGCCCATCTCCCTTTTTCCCTTTTCCCCTTCCCTTTTCCTGGGGTGTGGGTCTGTGGGTCCCCCACACCAGTGGTCACGGAACCAGGCCAATCCAGACCAGTAAACCGTAACAAAAATGCAGGCATTAGTAGATGAACTATTATACAAGGAAAGGAGTAGTCCTGTTGTTAGCAGTTTGGCTCTTCAGTTGGGTTGTCACAACCAAGATGTGGGAAGGATAAGAACTTGCACAGACTGCCCAGAGAGGTGGTGGAATCTCCTTCTCTGGAGACGTTTAAGACCCACCAGGATGCTTACCCGTGCACCCTGTTCTAAGGAGCGGCTTTGGGAGGGGGATTGGACTCAATGATCTCTAGAGAGCCCATCCAAACTCTACAATTCTGTGATAAGTAGTTGGCTATTCAAGGAAGTTTGATACTGAGGGGAAAGAAGAAAGAGCAAAGGTTAAATTCCCTGGGGAAAAAAAAAAAAAAAGTACACAAAATAAATGCTGAGAAGAAAAAAGAATTCTAATGAACCAAAATGAAAGAACCGATGCTAAAAGAGATTTCAACCATTTGGCAATGAAGCATTCAGCCACATTCGATACGGAGGTGGGTAGGGCAGAATGCCATACAGAATACATATTCCCACTAATTCACAATAAGTGTAGAAAAATGTTTACCTGGAGACTTTATAAGAATAACATCAAAATAATTTGAAGTTACGAGGTTAATGAAAGCAAAACTATAAAAGAAGACGTACAAAGAGAAACAAACAAGTCAGTCATAAGTGAAAAGAATTATACCACATGAGATGGGAAAAATAAATACCGTCAGCAGTCCTGAAGAGCAATAGATGTCCTCTGATTGTGGACAAGTATAGGGAGAAAGACACTGATTACAGCCAGGGAAAAAATATAGCATACAAAATAGGGAGAGAAGGGATAGGTGAGGAATCATACACTCAAACGACAAAGAAACTGTGAAGCTTTCTGCTGTGTTGCATTCATTCTGTAAAAAGCAAATGAGGGAGAAAAAAAGAATCTAAATGGATACCATTTTTTTTCCTCAAAACCTTCTCAAACACTGAATCCATTTATGGATCAGGATTAAATTCATTAATAGAAAAGTTATAATAATGCATGCAACTTTCTAAACTTAATGAAAGTCCCCAAGACATCAGAAAAACTATGAGATGTAAAAATTATACAGTCTCGTGCAACATAATTGAACAAAGTGGACACAGATTTATGGCTTTTCAGGAATTTGCAGTAGAATTTGAAAATGTAGGAAGTGAGAGGGCTGGCTGCATCCAGCATACGGTTAAGTTCAAAAGAAAGTGATGAAAAAGGACAAAGAATGAAATGCAAATATAATAAATCAAAGGAAAACCATCGAGCAATTACCATGGAAAAAATGTTAATGATTAAGTATTAAAGCAGTAGGGATTCATAAAAGGAAAAAAAACAAACAAACAAACACGGGGCTCGAGCACCTTTGCCCGAGCGGCCGAGGAGGAAGGTGAGAGCGGCGCTCCCACCCCACCACTGCCGCCATTGGAAGGCATTTGCTGCAGAGCCGCAGCCGCCGCCGACCCGCTCCTACGACGGCACCGAGCGCCGCCACGACGGCGAAGGGAAGCCGGGTGGTACGGACACAGAGGGACGCAGAGCCGCAGCGAGGCCGCGCCGCAAACTCATCTCCGCGAACGCCAACCGTGGAAACCGTGCCGCCCGCAGACGCGGCGCAGCGCCCGCTCCCTCCCGCCCGGAACCGGGGAGGGAGAGCAGCGAAAGCCCCGCCCTCACCGTGCTCCGCCTGCCGCAGTTCTCAACCAGGTCGGACCAACGGCAATATACAGGCGCGCCGCGGGCCGTTCCCGCCACAGCTGGTGCGGAAGGCGGTTGTGGGATCATGTCCGGCAGAGGCAAGGGCGGGAAGGGGCTCGGCAAGGGGGGCGCCAAGCGGCACCGCAAGGTGCTGCGCGACAACATCCAGGGCATCACCAAGCCGGCCATCCGCCGCCTGGCGCGGCGCGGCGGCGTCAAGCGCATCTCGGGGCTCATCTACGAGGAGACGCGCGGCGTGCTCAAGGTCTTCCTCGAGAACGTCATCCGCGACGCCGTCACCTACACCGAGCACGCCAAGAGGAAGACGGTCACGGCCATGGACGTGGTCTACGCGCTCAAGCGCCAGGGACGCACCCTCTACGGCTTCGGCGGCTAAGCTTACCTGACGTTACGAACTAGCTTTTAGAACAACCCAAAGGCTCTTTTCAGAGCCACCCACCTTGTCAGTAAAAGAGCCTTTATCACTCTAGTACGGTAACATAGTTTAACGTGGAACTGAGGTTTTGTTTCCTTTATTTTCTAATCTCAGAGGGGGGAGCATCTAGACCTGAAAAAGCGCTATGGGGACGGCTGGAGAGCGTCGTTAGCTGGTAACAGTTGCTGTGGTCGAGGGGAAACAAGTAGCTCCAGCCCCGACCGATTTCCACTCCCCCACCCCCCACCAACGGCCACCCCTGGGTCCGAGGACGTGGGTCAGCCACGAGAGGAAGCCGGGGACGGGCGCTCTCTGCAAACCGTGTTCTCAGTCAGCGCTTGCAACACGCGGCCTCAGGACGGAGGCTCGCAAAACGGCACTGCTTCTCTTTGGCTTATCAGGGCTGCTCCATGCGCCGGAAAAAATGGCCGTGATCGGTTCGGAGGGCTTCAAAGACGAGGAAAGGGCGGGTCTTGCTTTAACTATCTCTCTTCCCTCCGCTCCCTAACGCTGCAGCTCCGCGGACAATTCTCCCTTATCCCCTCCCGTTATCCCCCTTCACATCTCTTCAGGCGTCTCGGCGCAGTAACCGAGCGCTACCACCCGCACGCTAAATTCTAGGCAGGCAAAAAACAGAGCTTGGATCTTGGGACCTCCCCCTTCCTCTCGTTTCCTCCCAATTTGCCGCCAGGGCGGTGATACAGCTCTCTTGAGTGCAAACGTGGTGGCTCTTAAAAGAGCCTTTGGGGTCGGCGGCAGAAGGACGGCAGCCTCAGGCGCGCTCGCCGCGGATGCGGCGCGCGAGCTGGATGTCCTTGGGCATGATGGTGACGCGCTTGGCGTGGATGGCACACAGGTTGGTGTCCTCGAAGAGCCCCACCAGGTAGGCCTCGCTGGCCTCCTGCAGCGCCATGACGGCCGAGCTCTGGAAGCGCAGGTCGGTCTTGAAGTCCTGCGCGATCTCGCGCACCAGGCGCTGGAAGGGCAGCTTGCGGATCAGCAGCTCCGTGGACTTCTGGTAGCGGCGGATCTCGCGCAGCGCCACCGTGCCGGGCCGGTAGCGGTGCGGCTTCTTCACGCCGCCCGTGGCCGGCGCGCTCTTGCGGGCCGCCTTGGTGGCCAGCTGCTTGCGGGGCGCCTTCCCGCCCGTCGACTTACGCGCCGTCTGCTTCGTGCGCGCCATACTACGCCCTCAATTCCCTACTGAACAAAGAAACCTTAACGAGTCTCCCATCCGACCCCTTCCTGACTCACTTTATACCCACCGCTCCATCGCCATTGGCTGACGGAAAGGACAAATATCATTGGTCCAATTTGAAAACCCCGCGTTAACCCCCCGCTGTTTCGAATGCCGCTCTTCAGAAGTTAAATCCCAACGCTACGCTTTTCGGTTTCCATTGATGCATGAAAAGCTCTTCTCATTTTTATCTCATTGTCTTCCGTCGCTGTCCCCCTCAGCAATACATAGCATTCTCACTGCCCTCGTTTAACCTGCAGTGCAAGTCAGATACTGATAAGCCTACGGCGTGTTTCCTGTTTTGTTTTTAGCAGTCCATCCAGCAGGTAATCAAGAACCCTGCTGTAACATAAAGGCTGCTTTTTCTGGTTTGTTTTCTAGAGCGAGAACACCAAGTACTTCGTTCTCTGATGCTGCACTGAGCTTAGGGAAGGGTTTCTGAAAAAGCCAAATGCTTTGTTTGGCACTTGGGCGTTAAAATTTTTATACAAGGCTGCATTTCATGTAAGAAATATTACCTGCAGCGTGACGTTGCGTGTAATTCGAGAAGAACACGACAGTAAACACAGTGAGAACACATCCCGATGGGTTAAAAAACTGTGAGCTTCTTTGTATCCCGCTACTTGCAGGAGTCTTCGAGTCAGCCAATGGCATTCGTTACATTGTTGACCAATCAGAGGTGAGGGGGCGGGGTTTCATCTACTATAAAAAGGAGTCGTGGAGGTGGAGCGTTCGTGTTTGTAACGCAGCTCACTGTGATGGCGCGCACGAAGCAGACGGCGCGTAAGTCGACGGGCGGGAAGGCGCCCCGCAAGCAGCTGGCCACCAAGGCGGCCCGCAAGAGCGCGCCGGCCACGGGCGGCGTGAAGAAGCCGCACCGCTACCGGCCCGGCACGGTGGCGCTGCGCGAGATCCGCCGCTACCAGAAGTCCACGGAGCTGCTGATCCGCAAGCTGCCCTTCCAGCGCCTGGTGCGCGAGATCGCGCAGGACTTCAAGACCGACCTGCGCTTCCAGAGCTCGGCCGTCATGGCGCTGCAGGAGGCCAGCGAGGCCTACCTGGTGGGGCTCTTCGAGGACACCAACCTGTGCGCCATCCACGCCAAGCGCGTCACCATCATGCCCAAGGACATCCAGCTCGCCCGCCGCATCCGCGGCGAGCGCGCCTGAGGCTGCCGTCCTTCTGCCGCCGACCCCAAAGGCTCTTTTAAGAGCCACCACGTTTGCACTCAAGAGAGCTGTATCACCGCCCTGGCGGCAAATTGCGCGGTCTGTGCAGAGTGCTCCTTTCGGTGCTCTCGGTGGGCCCGATTGTCGAGTAATGGGAGGAGGGGGGAGGTCTCGAGGTCCAAGCTCTGTTTTTTGCCTGCCTAGAATTTAGCGTGCGTGTGATAGCACTCAGTTACTGCGCCGAGACGCCTGAAGAGATGTGAAGGGGGATAAGGGGAGGGGATAAGGGAGAATTGTTCGCGGAGCTGCAGCGTTAGGGAGCGGAGGGAAGGGAGATAGTTAAAGCAAGACCCGCCCTTTCCTCGTCCTTGAAGCCCTCCGAACCGATCACGGCCATTTTTTTCCGGCGCATGGAGCAGCCCTGATAAGCCAAAGAGAAGCAGTGCCGTTTTGCGAGCCTCCGTCCCGAGGCCGCGTTTTGCAAGCGCTGACTGAGAACACGGTTCGCAGACAGCGCCCGTCCCCGGCTTCCTCTCGTGGCTGACCCACGTCCTCGGACCCAGGGGTGGCTGTTGGTGGGGGGTGGGGGAGTGGAAATCGGTCGGGGCTGGAGCTACTTGTTTCCCCTCGACCACAGCAACTGTTACCAGCGAACGACGCTCTCCAGCCGTCCCCATAGCGCTTTTTCAGGTCTAGATACGCCCCCCTCTGAGATTAGAAAATAAAGGAAACAAAACCTCAGTTCCACGTTAAACTATGTTACCGTACTAGAGTGATAAAGGCTCTTTTACTGACAAGGTGGGTGGCTCTGAAAAGAGCCTTTGGGTTGTTCTAAAAGCTAGTTCGTAACGTCAGGTAAGCTTAGCCGCCGAAGCCGTAGAGGGTGCGTCCCTGGCGCTTGAGCGCGTAGACCACGTCCATGGCCGTGACCGTCTTCCTCTTGGCGTGCTCGGTGTAGGTGACGGCGTCGCGGATGACGTTCTCGAGGAAGACCTTGAGCACGCCGCGCGTCTCCTCGTAGATGAGCCCCGAGATGCGCTTGACGCCGCCGCGCCGCGCCAGGCGGCGGATGGCCGGCTTGGTGATGCCCTGGATGTTGTCGCGCAGCACCTTGCGGTGCCGCTTGGCGCCCCCCTTGCCGAGCCCCTTCCCGCCCTTGCCTCTGCCGGACATGACCGCACAACCGCCTTCCGCACCAGCTGTGGCGGGAACGGCCCGCGGCGCGCCTGTATATTGCCGTTGGTCCGACCTGGTTGAGAACTGCGGCGGGCGGAGCACGGTGAGGGCGGGGCTTTCGCTGCTCTCCCTCCCCGGTTCCGGGCGGGAGGGAGCGGGCGCTGCGCCGCGTCTGCGGGCGGCACGGTTTCCACGGTTGGCGTTGCGGAGATGAGTTTGGCAGTTGTAGATGACAATATGTATGGAGTAACACAGCTGTGCTTCACATCTCAATCAGCAATTCTAAAAGAATAGTTGCTAGCATTAACTTTAAAAGTAGACTTTTGAAATGTGATTCTAAGATGTGCTTTGTCGCCAATAGGATTTGAATTTACCTTTGATACTATGTGCTAGCAACTAGGTATTCCTTTTCAATATCTCCTTATTCTGTAACAGTTACCAGGACATCTTGCGTTCTATTCTTTGTATTCCAAGAGAAAACACACTCAACTGAAGGAAACGAAATGAAATGAAATGAAGTTCAGAAATAACGTCAAGTTGATGGAGCTTGGCTTGCTCAGCTCAGAGAAGAGTAGGGCCCAGGGTGACATTATTGCGGCTTTCCAAAACTTAAAAGGAGCGAATAAGCAGAAAGTAAGTCAACTTTTAATGTGGGTAGATGGAATAGGACGAGGGGGTGGGGGGATGGCTTTAAACTAAAAGAAGGGAGATTTAGGTTAGTTGTTGGGGAAATTTTTCACTCAGGGAGGTGAGATGCAGGCAAAGCTGCTCAGAGAAGCTGTAGGTGCCCCAACCCTGGAGGTTCAAGGTCAAATTAGCTGAGGCCCTGGATGGCCTGAGCTGGTGGGTGGCAGCCCTGCCCATGTTAGGGGGGGTAGGATGGGGAGGGCTTTGAGTTCTCCTTCAACCTAAGCCAGTCTATATCTCCAACAGTTCTCACTGCACTTAAGTCTTTTTGTCTACTTGTAAATTAATGGGTTCTGTTTGTTTGTTTGTTTGTCTGTTTCAGGTGCTCTTGGCTTTGAGAAGGTAAATTCTAATTTCAAGATGACACTCAGGTGTGTGACTTCCCCTCCCTCCCCTCCAGCAGACCTGCAGTCCTCCAGCATTCCTGGTCAAAGATGCTGCAGAATGCAGGACAATAGAAGTCAGGATAATACTCCTAAATCTCATGTTACCCACAGCTTGTTTGTACAATAGACACTTGACTGAACTGTATTTCTGACTTGAGACCACAGAATGAGAGTATTTTTCAGCAACACCTGTGCAGATCTCTCCCCTGCTATTCAACCCTCAGCACTCCCAATGTATACCTGTCTGTGAAGGTACAGTCATATCTGCACTGCAGAGGAGTTCACAGATATTCAGAGAGCTGCCACTGCTTGGCAGAGCTGATCTCAGTGCTTTTCTGCATGACTTTTATGCCAAAAGAAATACATCAATGTGGGGAAGTAAGTATTCAGATGGGCTACAGAGTGAAAAAGTAACAGTTTTGTTGTTTTCATCAGAATCTTTCCAACCCTATTTAGAAATCCTACAAAATACAGTTTTGTTGTGATTTTAGCAGTTTCATCCTTTTAAATTTCCATTTAGGTATTCCAGACATGTTTCTTCTATAGGCCCATAGCAACCAATTTTTGTGTGATACCCAGAAACGTTGGGCTTTGAATGGCCTTATTGTAGCACCGTTCTGAACTGAGTGTTGTAGTCCTGGTTCCACCCAGCCAAAAACTAATTTTTTAGAAGTCCACTGTAGTGCTCTAATGTACTGAGGATGTCTATAATTGAAACTTATAATTTCTGTACAGAACATTTTACTCTAATGAAACAAATACAAATTCCCCTTTTCTCAGCATACAGGGTACAATGATAGTGAATAACACTTTATCATTACATGCATGTGTACATCTACAAGCACATCAGAATTCTGTACACCAAAAAATTGCTGCAGTCTGTTTAAACAACTGAATTTTCCTCATGGGCAGTTAAAGCAATCCATCAAGAACAGAGCTTGATTTTCTGATTTGTGTTAACTTCAAAAATGAGTTATAAATCTGGGTTTATTTTCCATTACTAGGAACTTGTTTTTGAAAGAATATTCGTTACAGGTTTTTTTTTTTTATTATTTTTTATTTGTCAACATTCCTTTCAATTTGCTGATTAAATCAGAGCTTTCCTCCGATTTAGTATTCTGGAGATCAAGACATATAGGTCAGAAGAGCTTATTTAAAACACTTCACAAAGATGACCATTCCAGAGCCTTTTCCAGATTGTATTTCTGTCTGAGAGTAGGCTATTAACTTAAATATACTTCATTTTGAAGGGGGGAAAAGATAGGTAGAGAAAACTCTCACAGCTTTCTCCAGACTTAGTTTTCTTTTGTGTTTTTTTTCGCGGAGGCTGCCGTCAGTACCTACAATCCCCGCAGAGGCAGCGGGAGGCACCCCGTATCCGCAGTTACGGCCGCGCCGCCGCGGGTCGAGGCCGAGCTTCGCCTCTGAGCTGAGATTGAAAGAGCGCACTCTGATTGGTTGATGGGATTTGAATTGTTACCCAGTAGCAGCGTGGGATTTGCAATGAGCCAATCACAGAGCTGTTCGCACGGAGCGATACGTCACGGGCTCTGCTATCCAATCAGAGAGCTACTACCGAAGGCTGTTGATTTGCATACGGCCCCTATAAATAGGCGGGCAGTGCACGCACTCGACACTCCGCTGCGCCGAGAGGACGTGGGAGCTTTCGCTATGCCTGAGCCGGCCAAATCTGCGCCCGCCCCGAAGAAGGGCTCGAAGAAGGCGGTCACCAAGACGCAGAAGAAGGGCGACAAGAAGCGCAAGAAGAGCCGCAAGGAGAGCTACTCCATCTACGTGTACAAGGTGCTGAAGCAGGTGCACCCCGACACGGGCATCTCGTCCAAGGCCATGGGCATCATGAACTCGTTCGTCAACGACATCTTCGAGCGCATCGCCGGCGAGGCGTCGCGCCTGGCGCACTACAACAAGCGCTCGACCATCACGTCGCGGGAGATCCAGACGGCCGTGCGGCTGCTGCTGCCCGGCGAGCTGGCCAAGCACGCCGTGTCCGAGGGCACCAAGGCGGTCACCAAGTACACCAGCTCCAAGTAGGGCGGTCCGGATTACTCGATTTTAACCCAAAGGCTCTTTTCAGAGCCACCACTTATTCAACTAAAAGGGCTGTGTTCATTTTTATTTTTTTCTGGAGGGTATAAAGTGCGTTCTTACCTGAGTAATAGCAGAATAATAGCTTGCTTTTGCATTTCGTTCTGAATTCTAAGCAAACAGTCGCAGCTTTCAGAGGTGATGGCGTTGCTGAGCTATTGCTCAGCTACTGCTGCAGCGCAGTGCACAGCTCCAGCAGCAGCCACGGCGCTGCTCCGCTTTGAGGGCCCTGTCGGGAAGGTGAGTGCTCCATTTTAGTCTAGAATCTTGTGTTAAATATTATGCCGAGGCTATTTTTACTTTCGAAGTCTATTCCAAGTAGGAATACAGCCCGTTACTGCTTTAAAAAAAAAAAAAAAAAAAGCTAGCGTTACATACATTGTAGCAGTTTGAAATAATCCTATGTTTATTAATGAACGAGAAAAGGGAAAATGAGGGAAGCAGTCCGAGGTGACGCTGTCCCGCAGCACCGCGTCCGCTCCGGGGAAGGACCGCGCTCCGTTTCTCCCCCGGGCAACAGCGGCCGCCCCCGCAGTAAGCGCCGGGGGGCGGGGCCGCAGCGGACCAATCAGAGCTCAGCGCGGGTTATTTAAACCCCTCCCGAAAGGCTTAAGCGGGGAGCGGGCGCCGGCAGATCCAGCCGCGCGTAGCGCTCCCTTCGCGGAGGGCTCTTATCTGCCGCTCGGGTTACGGCTAACGCACCCAAATCTGAATCTCTGCCACCGTTCTGCCGAAACCATCGCTGCCGCGGCTCCCGCAGCGTTCCAGCTCTTTCTGGGAGTTAAGTGGGTGGCTCTTAAAAGAGCCTTTGGGTTTATTTAAATGAGCAGACTCAGATTTCTTCTCTCATCTTATTTTTTCTTGGCTGCCGTCTTCTTTGCCTTGGCCGCTTTGGGTTTGGTCGCCTTGGGCTTGGCAGCCTTGGGCTTCACCGTCTTCGCCTTGGCTGGGCTCTTGGCGGCCTTCTTGGGCCGGCCGGCCTTAGCTGCCTTCTTGGGGCTCTTGGCCGCCTTCTTGGTGGCAGCGGCCGCCGGCTTCTTGGCTTTCTTGGGGCTCTTCTTCACGGCAGCCGCCTTCTTGGGCTTCTTAGCAGCACTGGCGGGCTTCTTAGCCGCAGCCTTCTTGGGTTTGGCCGCCGGCTTCTTCTTTGTCGCCTTCTCTTTGGTCTCACCCGGCTTTTTATTCAGTTTGAAAGAGCCGGAAGCGCCGGTGCCCTTGGTCTGCACCAGGGTGCCCTTGCCGACGAGGCTCTTGAGCCCCAGCTTGATGCGGCTGTTGTTCTTCTCCACGTCGTAGCCGCCGGCGGCCAGCGCCTTCTTGAGCGCGGCGAGGGAGAGCCCCTTGCGCTCCTTGGAGGCGGACACGGCCTTGGTGATCAGCTCGGTGACGCTGGGGCCCGCGGGCTTGCGGGCTTTGGCGCCGCCCGCCGCCTTCTTCGGCTTCTTGGCGGCGGCCTTAGCGCCGGGCGCGGACACCGCGGGCGCGGCAACGGGCGCGGTCTCCGACATAGTGGCGGCCGTCGTCCGCAGATCGAGGGAAACCAGTGGGCCTGGAGCAAGTCGGCGGCCTCGTATTTATAGAGCGGAGCCGCGCGGTGATTGGTGCGCTGCAGAGCCCGCCCCGCCGCAAGCGCAGAGCTCCCTTCTCCCCGCTCTTTTTGTGTTTCTTAAGAGGAGAAAAAGCGTTTTTTTTCCACGTTTTCCGCCACCGAATCGCCCCAAGTTACAGAGGCGCGGAGGGGAAAGGCTGCTGCTGCCACCGGCGGAGTTTCTTGCCGGAGAGACGAAGGGTGAGTTAAAAAAGAGCCGATAAACCTCGAGTCCTGGACCTGGGCAGACCTCGGGAGACAGAAACTTTTGTTTTTCCTCCTAAATAAAATCCGCATCGTGAGAAGCTGCACCCCCAGAGCGATGAATTATCGTTCTTTAAAGGGTCTTCTCTTCATCTGAGTGGGAACCCGGGAGCTGGGGTCGTTATTTTCATCGCAAGTTGGTTTCAAAGAGGAGGAAGTAACACAGGCTCATAGAGAGCACTGAATATGGATTAGAAATTAGCTCCTTTGTCCCCGGTCCTTTTGCCCACTAAAACTAATAAATACGAATTAAAGGAGCGCCTGATGCGGTGAGGTGAGGAGCAGCCTGACATCCCCTCAAGGACTTCTCCTGCCCGGGGAGGAGATGGCCTCAAAGCACCGTGCTGCTGCTGCACTTACATACAGGGCTCCATCCCCACTGCTGTGCCACGGAAGCACTGAGCTCCTCAGCCAAGGAGCTGACACGGGTCAGACTTCACTGCTGCTCTCGATCAGCACCCAGGACTGCGTCCCTCAGCCGTGTTGCTCTTTCCATCCACTCTGATGGACATCTGAGTCACAGTGGCTGAAGGGCACTGCTGAAGGTGGCTGCCTCCCGTTCCCCCCGGGCTGTGACACTGTCAGTGGGGCTCTCCCCACAGAGTGCACCTCACATACACTGCAGTTACTGCATGGGGCCCGAATCCCACCGTGGCAGCAGTGCCGGCAGCACCTGCAGGCCCTGTTACCCCAACAGTAACTGAGGGAGAGCCCCAGGCACACTTCATCAAGGCCACGGAATAAACGCATTTAATTCCTCATATCAGGAAATGCTCATTTCAGTTCCCTGTCCTATTCCCCCCCCCCCCCCCCATCGGGAAATGCTCATTCTAATTCCCTGCTCTGTTTGCACTGCCATCCACAGCCTTTGTTTTTTCCCCACAGCCACCTGAAAGCTCCTCTTGTAACCATTTGTGGCACTGAAAGGTAACATCAGCGTGCTTCCTGTAATGTTTTCTGATGGATGATTATAAATACACTCACTGAGCTACAAATGGTGATTCCTTTCTCTGCCTCAGCATCCCTATCACAACATTCATTGCTGCGGGGAAGGTGTGGGCAAAGCCAGCACTATTTCTCCTTTGCTCACAGAGCTCTCATCCAGGTGTGAGGTACCAAAAGGACACAGCTTGTACAAAGCCTTGAGAAAGCTGCATCAAAAACAGCACTCAAAGGGGAATGACCGAGTCTGCAGGCAGCGCTGGGGCAAGTCTGCTCCCGAGTGAGCTCTCAGACTGGGAGGAACTCGCTGATTTAGCACTAACCAATTCTTTGCCTTTCTCACCTCTACCAAACCGAAACAATCCCTGTAACACAGATTCTAACATTGGGGTCCAGCAGCATGTACTGATCAGCCAGTTACTTTGTTACACCCGGTGCTCACCCTAACACGCTGTCCTCAGGTTAACAGCCCATTTCTAGCAAAGCCAACACAGGTATTTTGGGATCTGCAGCTCCTTTATGAGGAAGTGGGTGGCTCTGAAAAGAGCCTTTGGGTTCCTTGAAGGTGGGATCACTCCTCGGCTTTCTCACTTGGCCTTGGCCTTGTGGCTGTCGGTCTTCTTGGGCAGCAGCACGGCCTGGATGTTGGGCAGCACCCCACCCTGCGCGATGGTGACCTTGCCCAGCAGCTTGTTGAGCTCCTCGTCGTTGCGGATGGCCAGCTGCAGGTGGCGGGGGATGATGCGCGTCTTCTTGTTGTCGCGGGCCGCGTTGCCCGCCAGCTCCAGGATCTCGGCCGTCAGGTACTCCAGCACGGCCGCCAGGTACACCGGGGCGCCGGCGCCCACCCGCTCGGCGTAGTTGCCCTTGCGCAGCAGCCGGTGCACGCGGCCCACGGGGAACTGCAGCCCGGCCCGCGACGAGCGCGACTTGGCCTTGGCGCGCGCCTTCCCGCCCTGCTTCCCGCGGCCCGACATCGCTCCCAGCAGCACAGCACAACCGCCGCCCCGCTGACGTCACTCACGTGGCGCTACGCCCCCCTCCTTGCGCCTTATATAGCCTCCCCGCGCGTCCCGGCTCGCTTTCCGATTGGCTGGCGCGCTCTCTCGCTCGCTCCGACCAATGGCGCCGCGGATCCAAATCCACCCAATGGGCGGCGGCGGCCGCCCCGTTCCGCGCACGCCCCCCTGCTGGCAGAGGCGCTCCGCGGCGGTGGGAGGGGCGGTCCCCGGGTGTCTGTGTCGCAGTCGCTTCGGAGTGGTTGGATGTCGGGAGAGAAAAAGTTGGCGGAGTCACTTAAGTGCTGGATTTCACCTCCGTGCCATCGCCCATCCTTTGCACAATGGCGAGGAGACGAGGAGGGGACGTGGAATGAATGGAGCGAAGCACGAGCAGCCCCGGATCCCACTGCTTTGGTAAAAGCAATGGGAAGAAGTCAACTCTTTGTGCTCTTTTTGCTTAGATCTTCTCTAAAGGCAAGGAAGAGAAATCCTCTACATCGATTTAGCTTAAGGTGAACCAAGTCTTTCTGCTGAAGTATCAACCCCACATGCTCCTAGCTTCTACATTCATTTCCTGCATGCAGTCTCTGCAGTTCAACCGAAACCAGAACAGAATCATAGAACTGTAATATGGCCTGAGTTGAAAAGGGCCTCATCATCTGTTTCAACCCCCAAGCCATGGGCAGGGTCATCAACCACTAGACCAAACTGCCCAGAGCCACATCCAGCCTTGCCTTGAATGCCTCCAGGGATGGGGCATCCACAACCTCTCTGGGCGACCTGTTCCACTGCATCAACACCCTCTGAGTGAAAAACTTCCTCCTAACATCTAACCTAAATCTCCACTGTCTTAATTTAAAACCATTCCCCCTTGTCCCATGTAAACAGTCATTTCCCATCCTGTTGATACACTCCCTGCAAGTACAGGAAGGCCGCAGTGAGGTCTCCCCAGAGCCTTCACTTCTCCAAGATAAACAAACCAAGTTCCCTTGACATTTCTTTATAGGTCAGATGTAGCTTGAAGGAGCTGACCGCTGCTTGTGCATGGCAACAACTCACTGCTCCCTCCTAGCTTATCTGTTGGGCCAGATGTGTCACACTAACGGAGAAAAAAGAAAAAAGAAAAAAAAAGGGAAACTGAAAAGTGGACTTTGGAGAAGAACTCCCCCCCCCAGAGAAAAAATAAATAATAAAAAAAATAAAATAAAAACCTCTGACGGGGGAATTCACCAAGAGAAAAACCCCCCTAGGAATTCCCCGGGACCTGCTTGCTGCTATGGTACGAAGTCTCTGTCTTTCTTCCATCCCCTGCAGTGACCAGATCAGTGGTCACACTACAAACATCTCTCTCCCACTTGCTTTCTACAAAGACTCCTTGCTTTTATTTCCTATCTCTTTTCTATCTCCCGTTTTCCTTTCCCCATCTCCCTAAGGAACTAAGATTTGTAATAAACTGGTCAGGCTATCATTTGACTTGTCGTGTCTCAATCTTGATGTCGGGTATGCATAGATTAAATAACCTTCTCTCCCTCCTATTAAGTGCAGTCAGACATTTTTTAAATGGTATCACGGACAGGATACCTGACAGTGAGAAAGTTGCTCTTCCAGGTATAGCTGATGTGCGGACCGTATCAGTGTCCTACAAAATGAGGCTCGTACCCAAGCTAGAAAGGGAAAATCACTTATTTGTGCAGTACTTTAAAAGCTGCCATGGAGTTCCAAGATGAAAAACATTTGACAGAAACCAAAACCACACACGCAGTGCAGGAATCAGTTAAAGTAATGCAGGAATTGGTGATAACCCTGCAGAATCATATAGTAAACCTTGAGGGACAATTAGAAAGCAAGAGACACAGGACAGCTTTGTTGCAAATGCCCTTGAAGGCCAATACATTTGATAACAGTGAGGATCTAAATCCTGAAAAGAGTGTTAAAGAAATCCCCTTCTCAGCCACTGAATTTGCAAAATTGAAAAGAGATTCTGGGTGCTCACCAAAGGAGTCAGAGTATGTGTGGAGGGTTAGTGTCACTGGTGGAGGCCAAATGCTATTAACAGAAAAGGGAGCTGAAGGTTATTGGGGACTAAGTGTGTTTTTAACTACTGGCAACAGTTGTGCCCCCCGGTCCCTAACGCAGAGGCCAGCCTATTGAGCAGGTGGTCTTAATCCTCTAGAAAGGGGAGACCCTCTTACCATTACTGGGATGATCAATGAAGAAAGTATTCAAAAGGCTGCTTGTCTCCAAATGATATATGATAGAAAGCTGTAGGTGCACCATGACTCACCCACGATGATGCCTGTTGATCCTGAGAGGATGATCTCTTTATTAGGGGCCTTCCAGAATCCTTGAAACCTATACGTATACAACTACAAGGCAAAATGCAGGCTATGTCTCAGGGAGAGAGATCCCAGGCAGCTTTAGAAGGAACCTTAACCCCTAACCATCTGCAGTTGAAACACAATGTATAGATGTGGGGGGAGGTTGCTCAAGAGTTAATGAACTATGGCTGAAGGTTTGGTCCTGCGACTACCCTCACCAGGAGACAAAGGGAGTAAGTTGAACAGTGGCTAAGCCGACCCCTCCCCTATCCAAACCGAAGCACAGTGGATCTGAAAGTGTCTCATTTTCAGTGAAATCATGTGGGTGAAATGTAGATAATAAACATAATAGCCTCAGGGCACTGGGCTGGCAGAAAGGAATCCTGCAAAAGCTGATGAATGGATTATCCACAGACAGGTTAAAGAAGTTAGTTAATGGGTGGCCAGAACAAAAGCTCAAGAAGCTTGAGGAAAACAAAGACTTGGGTCCTAGTGCCCCTCACAAAGAACCTGGAAACCTTCTCTCCTTGGGCAGCCTGTGTTGGTTGACTTGGTTAACATGGGGCCAGTTCCCCTAACCTTAATGGAAACCCTTAATAAATATGCTCAGAAAGTTAAGGGTACTTGAGAAAAGGAATATAAAATCAACACTCACTGGATTGTTCTCCCATTTTTACTAACTATATAAATAAAGCCCAAAAAGGGCAAGTTGGTGTCTTGTTTTATTTTATGGAAGACCCCGTGGGCCCTTGACTCAACACAGAAAAGCTGTCAGCTGACTTTAATCATCTGTGTTTTGTGACAGAAACACTGAAGATTTGACCATGCTAGAATGCTGGACATGTTCCTTGATTATTTTGATTATTATGTATTTTGGTTGCATAGTATTATATTTCAGGTTGTTGTGGATGGGGATGTTGTTGTCTTTAGATCTGTTAAAGTGCACACTTGGGTTCAGAGTTTCCACAGGTCATCCTGGCTCACCTGCACTCGCTCCCTCACAGTGATACCATTCCTTTTGACCCCTTCTTCCACCCCCTTTTATTGAATTGATCATGACTTGCATGTAACTCCACCGTGGCCTTTCCAACTTCCTAGCAAACGGGGAAATGAACCAAGGGACCCATCTAATATCTGTTAGATGTGGTCACAAAAGAAACCCATCATAAAAAACCTTTGCAACATGGCGTTTCTGATGTTTTTCAGTGTCAGAGTTGCTGACTAACACCAGCCCAGGAGCTCCATCCAAAACATGTTTGATGGAAAGTATCTAAGTTTTGATAATTGATGTGCGTATTTCTGGAATTACCTCTCTTATGGTTTATATTGTGGGGTGCCCTACACACAGTCCCATGAAAGTTCTGTAGATTATAATAATACTTGAACTTGCCAAACAAGTATATGTATCTCTCGGTATTTGAATTGCTTTGGAGATGCTCAAATGGAAAATTCTATTTATATTTAACTTTAGAGCAACATGCAGTGTTGCAGAGTGATGTAGGAATACCTTCACTCTGCCTAAATAGAGCATTCAACTTTGCTAACCACAGGACAGAGATTTTTTCATATTATAAAACATATTTGCTCTGTCTACTGTCCTGGCAAAACACTAAAATCATCTTTGAACACATTACAGGGCAAGTCCAAGTAATGCTAATTCAGACTAGTGGAGAATTAAACTTCCAAGTACGACAAATACTGAAAATGGCACTGCAAAACCAGTTAGTGCTTGGTGTGTCGTTCCTTAAGGAATAGGGTGGACGTGGCACATCAGTTCTCACGTGATCCTGGCTTACCACTCTTTCACATATACTGGAGCTGGGAAAAACAGCTGACACAGATCAGACTGACTGTGTTAATTGGACCTCTTTTTACTTATTTTTTCTTTTCATTGGTTGGTGTAGTCACTGCTCAGTGTATGATTGCCTCTTCTCGCTTTCTCCCTTCTATTCGTTATGTCACATTCCTGTCACCACGCTGGGTGGTGCCTGTGGCAAATCAAATGACTCTTGATTGCTGTCTAAAGTTCGATAGCAATGGTAAAGTTATTAATTGCCCAGGGTATATGGAAAATAGCCCACGTTCCTGTCCAAACCTGGACTTGGACCTCTTTCCCTGGCTCCTGGGAGGGTGAAATATATCCTATTTTATTGTGTGCTGTTGCAGCTCTCACGTTTGTTACCTGTACGATTTCATGTTTTATTCAACTTACACAATGAGCTGTTTCTGTTATGTACTTTGTAACCACTTCAACTGATGTGTTAGTCTGAGGCTTATAGCCAACTGCAAGTATTGTCTGAGGCATCCAGCAGCCTGGCAGCCTAACCGTAGATTTCAGGAAGGAACATTTATCTTAAGGCAGACACCACTCTGGATATATTCACTTAGAAACTGATTTACTGTTAGAGGATGCACTCTCAAACCGTTGAAGACACACAGTGTAAGCCTTTAAACTGGGACAAATTTCTCCCACTCTTTTCTAAGCTCTCTCATGGCAGTACTTATTTTGTCGCCTTTTTAAAGAAGAGGGTAAAGGCAGCTTCATAAATAGCTAACTCCTAATCCTGTGCTAAAATTCAGTGTTTCAGACAGAACTCAAATGCAGTTCTCTCTGTGAAGAAGCAGTTAGTTCACTTGGAAACATCCCACTGGTCTGAAGATGGTGATGTCTGTAAGAACCCAAGACGCTTTATTCCCATTTGACACAGACCACAAGAATTTGTTTCTTTCAAGGACCACTGTAATACTGATACTAACAGTATAATCCATGAAGCTAAAGCAATATTCCAAATAGTATATTTTTTAATGCTATTAAATGAGAACCACCTTCTTTTCCACCTATAGAATATGCTAGATTCACATATATCACAAGGCAGGCAGTATTTTGATACACTGAATATTTATTGTCTTTCACAAGACAAAAATGAAGGTTCCCCTGCCGATGAAAAGCCATCAAGGTGACGGTTAAGGGGGCAGGGTGCAAAATTCCAGTGTACAGTATACGCAACGAATGACTGCCCTGACTACCCTGGAAGAAAGATGATTGATCTCACTGCAACTAAAAAAAAACAAAACAACAGGATTATAAAATATTTACAAAAAGGAACAGTACAGAAAATAAAAACCGGACAACCATGTGTGTACGAAATGCTGCTAACACTTCTCTGGCTCCTTAAAAATTGGCTCCACTACCCTCACCAGAGCATTCAGGATGTGAAAGGATTCAGGCAGAGCAAAGTAACCCCCAACTCCCATGCCCCCTCACATAGAGCTCTATCACCTCCTCCAAGGAAGGGGGGGGGAGGACTCGAGGGAAGCACTGTTGCCTTAATGACCCTAATTCCCTTGCTCTAAGTGGTCATGCTAGCTCTGAAAGGAGGTACCTGGCTGCATCTCATCTGCAGCAGTTTCTATCCAGAGCATACTGGCAAGTTAACTCACAGGTAGGGAACCATTCCCTGTCAAGTGAGCCCTCTCATTGCTTGCAGAAAGACCTTTCCCTCTTCCTTTGTGGTGGCCTGATCTGTGTTCACAGGGCAGGAAAGCTGACCGGGACAGGTCAGAGAAGACCTTCCATTTCCTTCATGAAGGCTTCATACACATCATCCTTTGTCTGTACAGAGATAGGGGCAGACGATCCAGCCTTAGGGGCAGCTTTGGTTAATGGGAGAGCAGGCTCATCATCCTGTTTTCTCTGGGAGGCAGCCAAAGCTCCTTTATTCTCCCTGCGCACTCGCAAGGCAGTGGGCACGAAGCGAGTGATTTCTGCCTTGGGGTTAGTGATCTGTGGCTTAGCACTGATAGTAGCTGTGGCCTTCTTCTCAATGGTGGCTGCACTGGTGTCATCCGCCTTGGGACGCTGAATCAAGCTGGGTGGGGCACTCAGAACACCAGGGTTTGGAAGGGGAGCTGGTGGGTAAAGCCCAGGTGGGGCAGGTCCTAACGGAGGCACCAGAGGTGGCCGCAGCATGCCCGGGCGAGGAGGAGGGATACCTGTAAAGAAAAAGAAAAAAGATGAGCTGACTCTACCTGGGATTCCTAAAATCTTCAGACAAAAAAATACACAGGCTCAGAAAACCAAAGATTGTACAAAAAAATAAATAAAGAAATGCAGAGGTGCTGGCTTTAGAGAAGGGGAAACAGGAAGAATTACTGCACCAACCAACAGCTCCCAACAAGAAGGTGGAAGGAAGATGAATTAGGACAAGAAAACTGCTCAGTAAACTCAGGAAGCTTAAATCTGAAAAACTTCCTTGATGATTTATCCCACTGGAATTTCAAAATCAGAAGCACAGGACTAGCCAGCAAAACAAAAACAAAACAATCACAACACTACCTCCTGTTCAGAAACAGCGCAGCACAAGATTAAGCACTGAAACTTTTAATTATTAAGTGACAGATCTCCTACTACCAAAATACACACAGCAGTATGCAGATATTTGTTATCATACAGAAAAAGAAATGGCACCAAGGAGTGAACCAGAAAGAACTGAAGGGCATACCTTTACACACACACAAGAACACAGGCAAACTGGCAGGAGGGACTATTTAAGGTCTAAAGGAATACCTGATTCTCCAATTAGATATACTGAGTTGGTCACCACAGCAAAGATTATAGAGAACTGGGAAGATGTTGTCCCTGAAGCAGAGTACTTTACCTGGTGGTGCAGGAGGTGGAAGGCGAGGAGGGGGCCCACGTGGAGGAGGGCCTGGGGGGAGACCAGGTGGGGGACCAGGGGGAGGGCCCGGGGGTCGCCCAGGCGGGGGACCCGGTGGCAGAAGTCGAGGTAAAGGCCCACGCAGTCCTGGTAAACCAGGAGGTCTCAGGAAAGGAGGAGCTCCTAAAAGCACATACATATGAGAAGAAAATCTTAGGTTCATGGATAATAGAACAATCTCACCCGCTAATACTGAAGATTCTCAACAGGAACTTTAGAGGTGCTCTCGTACTAGCCAGCTGCCAGATTAAACAGGTCTTCTAAAAGGACCTAATCAGGTCTAATCAGGAAGAGGCAACAGTTGTAGAACCAAAAAAAAGCTTCCTGGCTATACTCAAATACAAATATCTTCTCTATCTAAGGGAAAGACTCTTCCCCCATGTATTGAAGCGACAGTTCAGAACAGCTACTAAACTAGGGTTAACTGAGCTAGAAATTAAAGAATATTTCAGCCTCTTCAGACTGCACTTTTGACCTGAAAAGTATAAAGTAACTTCACTTTATTGAAAATAGCTGCTTTGAAGTTCCCTTCTAGGGACATCAGAAACGAAACTGGGGGAAAATGTTAAGAAAAACCACAGACTGGCCGTGTAAGAAACCTCACAGGTCTCAGTAACCACCACGCCGGGTTTCTGTACTTAATGTCTAACATGCTCTGCAGCTTCAAAACCCTGAGACTGAGAAATGACCTCTAGTATTGAGAGCCCGCATTCTTCAAAACAAAACAGATTAAATATTCACCAGGTGGAGGGCCAGGAGGAAGGCCGGTGGGAGGCCCTGGGGGTCTCAGTGGAGGGGCTGGAGGTGGCCCTAGTGGAGGTGGCCCAGGCATGGGAGGTGCCTGTATCTGACTCGAAGCAACAGCTTGTGAAGACTGCTGCTGCTGAGTTGAGGTCGCAGTAGATGATCCAGTCTCTGCAAGAGCTTCTTCACTGTGTTGCTGTTGCTGTTGCTGCTGTTGCGATGTGTCTTCAGACTCTGAGTCTTCTTCCTCCTCCTCTTCTTCTTCTGAATATTCTTCCACTTCTCTCCCTTCTTCTGGGATTTCCTGACCTGGAAATGGAGACGTATTTATAAAATCAGTCCACAAGAATTAACTTTGTGAACACAAAACACTAAATAAGAAAGAAAAAAAAATAAAGGAAAAATTCACCTTTAAGGAAATAAAACTGATTATATTAATTAATACATAGAAAATGGAAAGAACAGTACTAGACAAGTCTGCTTTCCTCTGGGAACAAACTTCTACTAATAAATCTGAACTGCAGTTGAGTTTGTGGGAGATAAAACATTTTTTATTTAAAAAGTTGTATTTAGTCCCCAAAATAGACATTACCACCACTTTCACTAAACTCATCTTCCCCAGATTCCTCCCTCACTCCCCAACAAAAGATACTGAGGTGCATTTTAAAATGAAAAATCTTCAAAAGGATATTTTTAGGAAATGTTAAACCTTGTAGATTTCAGGCTGAGCATACTAGGCTAAAAATAATAACCTAAACTAAAACTAACCACATCTTACATTCTCAGTAGATTTTACCTTATGTCAGTAATGCATTTACTTCTATAAAAGAGAGATTGAGTAAATTAACTGCAAATCTAATGGTATGCCTCCTGTCAATGTATCCCACCTGCCATTCGTAACATCATGGCCTGGAGTGGAGTCAGCTCTTTCATGTTCTTCTTCTTCTTCCGTGACTTCCCAGGCATGTCTGCAAACCGTACGCTATGACCTAGGGAAAGCAAAGCATGGACAAAGAATGGGCAGAGGGGACAGAATAAATCAGGAAATATAAAAATAAAAGACATGTTTATACAATATATAAATACATAAATATGAATATTTATATATGAAATACATGAAAGTCACTCGGTACAGAAAATACATCATTCTAATACAATGATGCCTCTAAATAAGAGTTCAGAGCCATCTTCTTCTCAGTCTTCTCAAGTTCTGCCAACATGGGATTTTTTGTCAATCAGACTCCTTTAAACAATCAGGAAAAATCATCCAAAAGCATTAATAGTGTAGCCGTTGCAGAAGTACCATTCAAGTCATCAAAGACTGAGTGTATTTTACAGTAAGGCTTAATTTTTTGTTGGGTCCTTTGCTCTTTCAATGCCTCAGCTGAAAAACCTTGCACATTCAGATACAGCACTTCTTGGTAGTTTCCATTCATTAATAAAATTCTTCAGCTGGAATTTAAGTGAGCTAGAACAAGGTTCATTGGCTAACTAGACCACCATTTTTCCCCCTGCTCCACAGTAAGAAAAACAGACCAACACTGTTAAGTAGTATTTTTCTTCTGAAAACTCAAAAATCCAACCCAATAATTCCCATCATACCTGATTTCTTCTCTTCTCCACCTTCCCTCTCCTTGTCATTATCACGATGTGGGAAGTCCTCACCTTCACTGTCTGCATCTGACCTATCACTGTCACTATCATCACTACTCTCGTCATGCTTGTCTTGATCCATATCCTCAGGATAGCCTTCATCCTCACTTGTACTGGACATATCATCGTCGTGCCCTCGCTGTCCTGTGAAAAGCCAAGGATTAGGAAAGGCAGGAACTCCAAGCTCACTGGTGTAAAAGGCAGAATATTTTAAGTTCACAGTAAGAAAAATCTTCATAGCAACAGAGTGAATGTACTGTCAATCCTTCACTATTTAGCACATTCTTTAGGAGTATTCCGAGGATCATACTGGTAAGATTTCCTACTAACAGCTGATTAAGTGGCACAGTAGGTAAGAGAAGGCAACTGAAACAGGCAACTTCTCCCTCCAGAAATATTTCAGTCCTTTTTACTATGCAGTAAGGCTGATCTACCCATTCACAGAAGTTCCTACCGAAGATACCCTAACTGTTTGAAAACGCATCCCCAGATTTGGTGTTAGAGTTTTTGTTTGCTTTCTTGGGTTTTATTGCAAGGTGGGGGGGAAGATTACTTCTCTGCAAATACAAATACTATCTCCTTAGAAGAGAAAAACACACTTCAGCCTTGAAAAGACTACATGGGAGAACACTCAGTTTATGCAACATAATGAAAAAGTTATCTGCAAGTTTTAATCATGAGATACAGCATTTAGAAATAGACTCATCAACAATACTGCAGATGTTATGAAATGTATCAGAATCACCTCAGGATTGAAAACCACTCCAAGAGTTCTTCATGTACCATAAACACTAATATCAACCAGGCAACACCTTATCTAGAGCACACTGTTCACAACAGTACTATCCACAGCAAAATAAAGAGGTCAAGAAAGAACTCAGAATGAGATAGGAAAGTCCTTGCCTGGTTCAGAACCGTAAGAAATATCTTCATCTCGCCTTCGAGGAGCCATCTCCAAGGCAAAGCCCACTTTACGGCCATACATCTGTAGGACTTGTGGTGGGGGTGGTCCTGGAGGAGGTCCTGGAGGTTTCCTGCCAGGAGGTAAACGTGGAACACCAAGCCCAGGAGGAGGAAGCATAGAAATAGATCGAACTGGTGGTCTGCAAATAAGACAGAAAATGAAAACCAGAAAAATCACAAACAAAAACCAAATTGCTTACACAACAAGCTGTTGAAATCAGTGTACTCAGAAAAAAAAATGCACAGGAAGAAGTAGTACGAGCCTGAGAGCCAGATAAACAAACTAGGAGCTTAAACCGAATGTACTAGCAACACACACACAAAAAAGCTACATGACAGTTCTAAGGGGCATTTATGTTCAAATAAAGAGGCAGGCCTTTAAGTTCCACCAATAAACAGAAAGACAAGTGCTAGAAGAAGGCATTAAACACAAACCAGTCTGAACTAATAGGAAGGAAACAGTAAGAAGGTCTTTCACTAAAAACAAACACCCATTTCACTCTCACAGAATTTCCAATTTCTGCTAATAAACATTAGCTCTGCTTCCAACCCCAGCTCCTTCTAATACTAAAAGCATCCCTGTTTTCCTTTCCCCTCTTACCCGTAGGCTGATGTTTTCTTGAGGATAGAAGGCGGCTGGGCTCCAGGAAGGGGAATGTCTTGTATAAGGATATTGGAGGGAGCATGTGGCATATCAGGTAAAGGGATACTTTCCACTTCAACATGCTGAGCATTCTGGGGGAGGAAAGAAAAAAAGAAGCAAGTTACTTCCACAGAAGCCACTGCACAGTATTATTACCTCTATAAAGCACTCAACACACGGAACCTGCCACACTTGCAGAAGGTCTGTTATGAGGGCACGCTGCCTTGCAGCAGTCAGTGCTGCAGTAAATGCTTCCAGTACAAAACAAACCACACGTGCAGTGTATATGTGAAAAGCTTTAGTCTTTCAGTCACATCTTCATCCCCTTTTAGACCTTCCATCCCTGAAACCAAAAAGCTGCAGGCAAATATGCCTACACATCCTGAGTATCCAAAAAGCATAAATAACAGACTACATGTGTTCCAGAAAATTTTAAATACTTGCACTTGTGCAACACTATGTTCTTCTGCACAGCTGGGAAGAATTTCATAGGAAGCTCCTTAAATGAATGCCAAATAACTCCCTATGTCCAGCACCAGATATAACAGAAATAACAACTGTACACTCACACATTCTCTCTCTTCTTAATTCAGAAAAGATTCTGATATTGATCAGCACCAGAAAATTTCCCTTTCCCTCCACACTATTATTAAATTTAACCAATATAAGAGAGAGAGAAATACAGACTTGTCATCCTCCACACTGTCTTCACAGAAATGCTCTAACTGGAGATACTAAGCAACCCAGTACATATGCTTGATAGGAACTAAATATATACAGGTCTCAATAAGAGACCTGCTTTTTTTTAAACTTTTGCACCTAAAGAAATGAAGAGTACATGCTACACAGTTACAAGTCTCAATATTAAAAGCATTACCTTGACAGCATCAAAGTACTGGCTAAGTTGTGCTCTCTTCTGCTCATACTCCACTTCCAGCTTGCGCAGCTCTTTATAGATGTCAGGATTCTCCTTCTCGTAGAGCCGTAAGATGCGCTCAAAAGTCTCACGGAGCTTTTTGCGTTTATCCTTGAGCACTTTTTCATTAAGCTGTGGCTGCTGCACTGGGTTAAACTCTAATCAAAGACAGCAAAAGCAAGCCAAAAATTCATGAGTTACTCCACTCCACAGTCATGATTAATGAAACAGCTTCAAACCAGGCTGCTTTCATTCCTACTTTCAGGAACTCTTCAACATTAAGCCAACCATAAATCACCCTGTACCCATTACTCAGTGTCTGACTGCTACCTTCAGCATCTAGTACCTATTTCACTCACCCATCTCATCCAATTTCTCCATGTCCCGGATGATCTGCTTTGGGTCCTTCATCTTCAGGACAGCTGCTCGTACCATCATTCGTTGCTTTTTGTTCTAAGATCAGAAATCAAGGAGATCAGAAAAGCCAGACAGGGAAAAGAAAATCTCTGTACCAAACATTCCTCTTTCAATACTCCCAGCCTACAGAAAAAAAAGCGTCTAAAAATGCCTTGCAAATATTATCCACAATGCAAATCAACAGTAGAGATACTGAAAAATTCTAGGAGTTATAATTCTACCACCTCACTATCTGAAGACACTTGTATAATTCAGACGTTCCAATGGAGACACATACAAGCAGTAAAACAAACCAACTGACAAAAGCAATACAGTGAATCCATTCACTATTCATGGCTCGTTACCATCACAAACATAAATATATAGCATGGGGAATGCCAAGTGAATGTTCCAGATCTCTTTATTTACCTTTTTCAGTTCCCTCTTCCGAGCTTCCTTTCCTAGAGTGCGGGAAGAGAAAAAAAACAATTTGAAAGAGTGGATCAAATCCACAAACAACCTTTATGTTGCCAGGAAAAGCCCTGTTTCTCAACAGTTCATTCACTTTACATTTTTCATTAAAGAAAAGGAAATTCTAAAGCTCATCTTCTCATTCACAGACAAAAACAGTATGAGACATATTTCTACTTCATACGTGTTACATAGAAAGAAAATGCAAAATAGCAGGCTTCACTCATCTAGAAGCAGCAATGCTTTTATACAGAAAGGAGTAATAGAAAAAAAAAAAAGGCAGTGATACATGCAATTGTAAAAGACTGCTGCTGAAATACAGGGCCAACAAGAAACAATGCGCTTTATATATGTTTTGAATACACATCTGAAACAAAGCATGCTCACGGTGGAAGTCGTGGTTTTCTGTTTTTGTGTATCACTGAAAATGTGGTACGTTACAAAAAGGAAAACAAGGGTTAGACAACTCCCTTATGTAACCTGTACCTCTGCAAAATGTGACATGTTCCACAAATTCTAGCCACAGACACATTAACTACACCTCAAGAAGCAGCCTAGCCAACAGCTGAGTACAGAAACTTCAGAGCACTGATAATTACAGTAAAAAATAATGGAGAAATAGTGCAGAGCAGCAATGGCACGCAAGCCAGTAGACTTCTCGGCAAGTTCTTACACCAGCCAAAATGGAGACAGTACTTTCTGAGTTAGAGAAACTCAGTTCTCAGTCACAAATGATGATCTCATCCTCTGAGAAAACAGCTTATCTGCTTCCCTGATACTCCCCATTTCCTTTTGCTTAGCTTTTATGAGTACTTACGAGCTTGATCTGTGGGATTCATGAATTTCCCACTCTTGGTGGATGATGTAGATCTGCGCCCCATTTTGACTTTTTTTCTTCTGCTTCAAAATAAGACAACTGAAAAGATCTGGAAAAGACAACCATAGTTTCAGGTCTTATGCATAAGTAGCACGTGTACACTTATTCCTACTCTTTGCATTAGTAGGTCGATAAACAATCAAACAAAAGAAAACCTCAAGTATTTTGAGATCTTCAAATCCTATACAAGGTCAGGCATTCACATTGAAACCACCGTATTGTAACTAAGTAACACGCATCAACTACTAACTCACACCTACTTCAAGTGCACAGTTCAAACAAATCAGCTTCTTCTTCACCTCTAGACTTGAACACACAAGCTTGTTGCTTTTAGAAAAATGTGGGTTGGTTTAAGCTTTTCTTGTATCCCTCTGTAACATAAGCATGTCAGAGCCCTTCTAGCCTTCCACTCGATCCCACAAGACATCTCCATTTCAAATGTTTCCCATAAATGTTCTTCTTTCTCCAGACTTCTAGGCTGCCCTTGCCTTCTCCCCTAACAAGCATCAACTACCACATCCATCAAGAAGCATTCTGTACATGTTATTTTTCTCCTCAGACCACTGTCCTTATGCCATCTCAATCAATATCACAAACACCAGAAAGGAAAGACAAATATTTTAACAGTTTTTTTCCTGCCTTTAGGCACTTATTTAACTTACAGCCAACTGCAATAATAGCTGAATTACAATCAGGGGTACTGCACTTCTCAAACAGAATAACGTTCTCAAATCTTGATCCCAAATCCTTTCCGGATAAAAAAGCAAGGAGGGTCCGCATAAGACAACTGCTGAAAGAGGAGGCAAAACTCAACCAACCCAACTTACGCTTTGTAAGCACCGCGAAGCGAGGCGGAAAGTCTCCCACGAGGCCCACGAAGGCCTCCCCTCCTCCCTCGAGAGGCGGTGGGGGAAAGGAAGGAGGAGGCAGCGCCAAACCCCTTCCTCCCCTCGTTTTCTATCCCTTCCCCCAGCCCACCTCCGTCCCGCGTCTCTCACCACTCGGCCCGGCGGGGCGGGACGCTCCAGCTCCAGGTCCCTCCCGCCGCCGCGGCCTCTACCACGGCCGCGCTGCCCGCCGCCGCCGCGCCGCCATCTTGAACCGGGACCTAGTGGCGCGCCGCCGTAAAGCGCGCCCGCCGTAAAGCGCGACCGCCGCACGGTGCTTCTCTATGATCTTGCTGCCCCATGCTGGTCGAGGTCTGGGGCGGGGGGGGGGGGGGAGGGGGAGGGGGAGGGGGGGAAATAAAACCGCGAAAAATCTGAATTGTAGTGAGACTTTTTCACCGTTTAATAGATGTTGTGAGAAATAAAGGGATGGAATTTAAATCCCGACCCTGTCTTTGCTTTGTGGTGGAAAGAAGCGGAGTGGAGATGATGTTTACTGGCACCAGCGACTGAATAAGGCTGCTGGTCACTTAGACTCGTTTTGGCTGTTGTCTTCATTGGGTTGTGCTTATCCAGAACGCGTGCATTGGGCAGATTTAATTCTTAGTCCTCACGCAGAGAAGACAAAATACACGAGGGATGTGATGGGAGCCCCTTCACCATGCTCATCCTTCACACATGCCATATATTGCTGAGCCTTTGCAGGTTGCCCGCTCCTTGCAGAGATTGGCTCTCGCACTGTTGGCAATGTTGGGCTCAGGCAAAGTCTTACCACAACTTCTTTCTCCCAACAGTGTCTGCTGACTAGCAAAAAAAAATGTAATATGCAACTGTCAGTGATATCAGCAAGTCCCACAGATTTTCTTTTTGCTGGAGTTGGGGAAAATGGTTATTTGTTTATTTATTTTTAACCTCATAACTGTCCCTTAGGGCTGGGAGGTGCCATGCCCCATTGTGAGGTCAGCTCCCCGGGGTTCTGGCCAGTCTTCTGTGAGCTCACAGCCTTCTGCCCCATAAGCTGTGGGAAAGGCTGTGGCCTGCTGGGCTCCAGCATCTTCAACATCTTATGGACATGATGACATCTCACACACCTGCTTTTGCAAGGAAGACATCCTTCTACTAAGCCCAGCAGGATCAAGGATCAGTCAAAAGGTTAATAGAAAGTGTATTTTTAGGTTCTTCACTGTGTGCCCTGCTTCTACTGGCACTGCTTAGAATTTGCTTTCAAGAAAACGTGGGCAAGCTCCCTGAATAAGTACAACAGATTTGCTTCTATTTGACTCCACTTTTCTCCTGCAGCAGTGACTGATGATCTCACAAAGATGCGTAGCAAACTCATGCTTTTTCTCCCTAAATTAGAATGTAGATTTGCACACAGACAGCAGAAGGAACAAGGAAGTCCTGCCTTTCCAGCACTCAAAATGGTGCTGCTTCTGCAGCTGGACAGTGCCTTGCTTCTAAACAGTGGCCTCTAACCTGACTGCTGTATAGGTCAGGAGTGAGGCTATGTCACACACTAAACAAGATGCTTTGGGACAGCATGTCACCACAAAAGCTTATGTCTAGGTAAGGCAGTGCTTTTTGCCTCCTCTGAATTGCCTCTTCAGGCTCACACTGTCCAGCCTGTGACTTCTGCTGGTCCCAGTTTATCAATTCAGCAATGGCCCCTGGCATCTGAGCTTTATCACTGATGGCTCAGAGCTGCTTGAGGGCCCACAGCTCAATTGCCATCTAGCGGCATCCACGTAGGTGAAAACAAAGAGAGAGAGGAAAAAAAAAAAGTACAAATAATAATTAAAAAAAAATAAAGAGGGAATAGTAGGAAAGGAAATATATACTTATGTGTATGTGTATATATATATATACACAACACCAGAACAGAATGGAATGATTAAGAAGACAGTGGAGTAATCTCTTTGTTTTCATGGGCACTATCTAACCATTAAACTTTTGATGCTGAATATCAACAAGCATGTATGAAGAATTTATAAACTCCACCCATAACAAAGGATTTAAATATTTTTTTCTTGATTTGGTTTGAGATTGATTTCTCATTACAATAAAAAAATAAACCAAGTGCAGGAAAAAGAGCTCTGAGAGTATTTAGATATGTTTTTATTAATTCTTAAATTATATATTTATATTTGTTTTCAAAGAAAGAAAAGCAAACCACAGCAAATCAGAGCTTGACAGAAAAACACGCTCTTGCTTCTAGCGTTGTTTTGAAAGTTTGCAAAATTTGGTGACATTTGGTGGTATGTTGTGAAATACAGAATGAGAGTATTCTTGGCAGCCCACACTGCTGTCTCTTAAAGCATTTGAAAGTAAATTTAGCGCATTAATAGGGCTGTAATCTTACAAATCCTTGTGCAAGCATATAATGCCATTTGATCAACGAAGCAGCAAGTGTGCACAGAAATATCTATGTAGCTGTGGGTGGGCAGGAGTGGGACAATACTGATAGCAAGATATTTGCTCACAGCTAGACACACCAGAAGCACTGCAGCTGGGTTCTCTCAACGGTGGGCCCTGTAAGCCTGTGATTTTCTTATCTGTTTATCTTCTGGGATTAGTATTTATATAAAGATCTCTGGCTGGCTCCTCAGGCAGGAATGGCTCAGGAAATAGGGGTTACATGTGCTTCATTTAGTCCTTGTTAGCGCTTCTATGAATGGAGAATTTGATCTGTCAGATTTAGCGCAAATCCACACTATGAGTTTAATGACAACTGCCCTGGTGAATTCTGCAGGTGATTATACGGGTTATTTTACTGAAATCATTTTCTTCTGTTATAGTGTTATTTTGATAGAGAAACTCTGGAAGAGAAGAACTGTACCTTCTCACCATTTCTGCTCCAGCAGTGCATGTTACTGTCACCAGTACTAATAATATTTCACCTGTAATGCATTCTGGAAAACAGCTGAGGAAAAAGTGCCATATATTTTAAGTATTGCCTTTCCACTCACTGAACTTGGAGTCTGACCAAAGAAGTCACTTCATGTATGGCATGCTGGTATTTTTCTGAGGCTTCTTTAAACTCAGCCAGGTGCTCCTCATAGCTTCTCACAGCTGCCAGCAGATGATTCCTCTCCACAGCTCCCAGAATGGCATGGAGGATCATTTCCATGCCGAGACCAAGGATAGCAATGCTGATTCCCCCAAGAACAGATGCCCCGATCCGTGCAAGGAGGCTGACAAGTTTGCAGACAGTGAGAGTGATAAGGTTGGAGCTAAGCAGTTTGACAGCCACCATCCCAGCATCTGAAGTCACTTTTCCAAGAACAGTGGAAAAAACTTTATGGGCTATTGCAATTTTCTCCAGCTCCGGCTCTTCAATGTCATACAGCTTCTGGTAAAGAACAGGTTCCAGCATCTCCTTCATGTCACTATCAATCTTCTGTACCTGACACTGAATCTCATGCATCGCTTGAATGATAATATCACAGTTCTCTTTGATGGTGCTGCTCTCTCTCATCTTGATGTAGGTGATAGTACACCCCAAGTGTGCATTCAGAACTCCAGCCAGCTCATTTGTTGCCTGGAAATTCATGGACATGCAGTCAAGCAATTCCTGGTGCAGATGGATCAGTTCTTGACGTCTCTTGGGGTTTTCTGGGTAGAGGAGGTCACTCAGTGCCATTCTTCAGGAGTAAACTACTTTAAGAGAGAAAAGAAAGCTATCACTCTGTTTAACACCCACAATCTAGACCTTAATAAGCAGTGAAATGTAGACTTCTTTGTCTCTGCTTCATTACTTCTTTTTATACTTGGCAAATCAAATCCCAAAAGACAGTTTGCACTTCCATGAATCGTAAACATTGCTATGTATCTTTAGCCAAATTATTCAAAAAGGACCTTGTGAGACATTGCTCAGAACAACAAAACCAGCTAAAAAATAGGGAATTAGTAGATTGGTAAAATGAACGTAGGTCTTCCCTCACTTAGGAAACTGCAGACGGTAGAAGCTGAGTTAGTTCACTGAAAAAACAGGAAAAGCTCATCTAGTCAGTAAAATCCGAAATAAGCTGTGGAAATGAAAGGCCTATTCTAGACATACTTTTCTGTCAACCTACTTTTCTTCAATTAGTGGCATACAATTTTAAAATGACTATAATGACTGTGCTATCTGTATCAGCTTGAGAGTGTTTTAAGCCACTGTAGTTTATTTCTTATCCCATTCAAGAGAAATATAGGAACTTTGTATGCATACTAAATTGCACTCCAGAATTCAGAGAGAAAAGCAAATTATCTGTAACAAGCCCATCTTTACCCATATCACTTATACACAACTCCCACTGTGTTTTATTCCCTGATACGCAGTCCCTCTTCCTCGTGTTTCTTTCTTCGGTATTCTGAATCACATCCCTTCCTAATGCCATGAAGTCCCCGCTGATTTTTCACTGCCAAATGTCAAGCATTTGACATTCGGTGTGCCATGTCAACTCCTGCAGATCGCCTGGGATGACAGACTGCCTTGGATCAGCAGGCAGCAGCCTGCAGGGTCTGCCCTGCTCATACAGCCACACCCCGTCTTTGTACCCTTTTCCAAAGGGACTTTTTCCCCTCAGGGAATTCTCCATCAAAGATTTTTATTCTTTGGGAGTTCTTCTCCAAAGTCCTTAGTTTAGTGAAGCCCTTTTATCCCCCATTTCTCAGTTTTTTTCTTTTCTCTCTGTGAGTGTGACATCTGGTCCAACAGATAAGCCAGTAGGTAGTGGTGTCTTCATTGCCATGCACAAGCATTATCCTCTTTTGCTTCTTCAAGCTGTACCCCAAAAAAGACTGCTTGCCCTTATTTCTGCTTATCTTTACAACCATAAGCAGAGGCACTGTGGCACAGTGACACCCCCTAAATTTGCAGTTGTCAGTTAGAATTTTATCACCAAGAAGGCCTCATGAATCAAGCTCTGAGACAATAAAAGAACAGTTTTTGTCTTTCACACTCCTCTAGCCAACTCCTGGTGCTAGTGTTGAACTACAAGCCAGTTAACTCACAATTTTTTCCACTGTTTTGCACAGTACATTGTTTTTTCAGACGCTTACCTTGTAGCTTTGTCAAGAGAATCAAGTCTTTAACTTATCTTTCTTAAGGCTAAAGGAAGCAAAGTTTACACACAGTAAAAGGTTTTGGTTTTCAGTAAACAAAAAGCCATGATTCCTTATGCTTCCAGGATGTTACTGGCTTACTCTCTGTCTCAGTGTATTAATCCTTTCCACTTCACCGATGTTAAGCTGAAAGATCAGTCGTTAATCCCTATTTATACAAACTGAGAAGACAAAATGTTCGAAGAGGAGTGTTTCCATGAACATTTTATCTACTAGAAAGCTATGGAGGATACTGATAGCATCAATTCTTTATGCATGATTCTTTCAGCTTCCTAAAATTTCTTGTGATTTTATGTCCCTTAAACATAAATGATCTCTTATTCTTCACACTCACACTTTTTTAACATTCACTTTCTAGAGTTAGGCAGACTACATACATTTCTATATCTCAGTCTATTTCTCCAACTCCAGGCATGTTTTTTCCCAGAGGCTTTTTGAGTTAAACATTCAAACTGCCTACCTGATTGTGCCCAAGTGCTCTTTCAAACAGCTGAATGTGTACAGGACAGTGATCTCATCATGTTTCCACTGTGTTCCTCTGGTACTTTCCAGCAGCATGTGATGAGTCAGGGATCCAGAGCCTGGGCTTCATCTGGGTCCTGCTGCCTGCCTGCTCACCGTTCATTTTATGATGTTATGTATACCTTAATTCTCCTCATTTTCTTCTTAATTTCCCCTTCCTTTTATTTAGAACAGATCACAATTTATTTCACACTAGTTCACAATTTTTAGGTCTTCCAAAGACCTTTTGTTCCTGAAGAGAATAGGAACAGCATGAATCCATCTGTCTATGGCAGAGGTACCTACAGCCATAGCTGAAAAGAGATGGTATAATTTACTGTTCTCAGAACAAAAAAAAACAACAACATGTAGGGCATGCGAATACTCCTGTAATATGTTACATGATGTGTATACCCACTACTATATACAAATTGAATGTAGATTGTTTGAGACAACTTTACCAATAAACGTCAGAGGTGAAAATAATTTGTTTGCACCTCTACTATTGCTTTTCAGATGACATGCTGAAGGTCAGATTCGTAACTCCTGCATCCATAAGAATAACCATACCTGCAGCTGTCAACACCATATTTTGCTGGCCCACTTGGTAAGACCCCTGCAAAGGCTGACAAAGAGCTTTTTCTGTGTTTTCTTCTAACACTGAAGTCTTGTGGGGAGAGTAATGTGGCTTGATAATTTGTAATATTCATTTCAGAAATTTGGCATTACAACGGAAAGTATTTGTATTTGTATTTGTATTTCTTCCTTTGTGTCATCTGGATTTCTTCTGTTTGCTTTTCAGAGCCACACACCTCCTTCAGAAATGTTATCCCGCCTCGGTTTTAGGAGTGACAAAGAAAGGCTGCTGAAGGCCTGCCAGAATCTGTATGAATTAGTGTACATTTATGTCTCTGCAACCAATGCTATATTCCAGATCCTCAATCGCCATCTTGGTACCAACTTCCCCACCATGACAGTAAAAGAAAACTTCAGCATTAAAGAGAACCTGCAGCTCCTGCTCAGTGCTTTAAAAGAGATGCAAGCCACAATGGAAACAAAAGACAAAGATGTACAGGAAAGCATGAAGCAAAGTTTGTGTGCTAAAATTACTGGTCCCATCATCTCTCTACAGGAAAAAATGGCTGCAGTAAAAGATATCTATGAGAATTATAAGGGGATTATAGGAAGTATACTGGGTGCACTGGTTGCAGTGTTGTTAAAACATGATAATTTCCCTGATGTAGTCGAGTCTGCTATGGAGCAGTTACTGAGTTCACCTGCTTTATCCCTCCAAGTCTCAGAACTTCTCATGGACTATGCTGATATTGTTAAGATGCTGCAACAGAATGGGACACCAAATACCACAGAAGACAGTTCCTCCTCAGGCGAGGCATCACAACAGCTCAGGCTCCGTTCTGTATCCTCCAACTCTTCACTTTTTGCTTTCATTCAGACCCTCCTCCGAGGACACAGATCCATAAGGAAAAGCCTGAAAGTAGCAGCTGACATGTTAGAGGAAGCTTTCAGGGTGCTGAGGCCACCATGTGAAGCATTCCAAATCTTTGTTAAAATGATTGAAAACTGCATCCCAGCAATAACAGAAAAGTTGCAGGAGACATAAATGTGCCAACGTGTTAGAAGTCCACCTTGATTCCTTTAATTCTCGCATAGAAAGGAGTTCGAGCAAGCTTGAACACACACATTCAAGACGTATCTGTGACAGCTGCTTCTAATCTTCTCAGTCCTTTTTGAAATCTCTACTTAGTATCTCTGAGCTTTTAGGAATCATAATAAAGTTCTGTTGATCAAATATTTGAATTATTTGAAATGAATGGTAAAGCAAAAGAGACAAAAATGTGGTGTGAAATATACATACAGTACAAGCTAATCATAAAATAGCTCTGCATGAAATCTGGTCAAACTGTGCAGGCAAAGGTTTTGGGATTTCAGTAGCAGTAGCTGTTCAGTTTGACAGAACGTGCTACTACATTTTAGATAATTAGATGATGATCTCTGCCATTGCATGTGTCTAAATCTGATTTCAGAAATACTGAGTGTCAGGCAACTCGTTTCAGTCTTCCCAAAAAAACAAAGACACCCACATTCCCTAAGTGCCCTCATTTCTAATGCTAGCATTTCTCAGGTGCCTACAGTTCTGCGTTTCTTGATGTGGGATTTCCAGTGGAATGGCAGTACCAAGCTTTCACAGAGCTGCTCAGAAAGCCAAGTAGTTCACCCAACTGCTTTTTCTTCACAATTATTCAAGTGTTCATATCTGGATGTAGCCAGAGAATCACTCACTGCATGGCCAAGCACAAGAAAACACCAACTATACTAGGAAGAATGACGGAGGCAGAGGCAGTAGAACCACTGTTCTTGATTCTTGAAGCTGAAAGAAAGTCAAGAGAGCAGTCATTTAAATCTTATTTGACTTCCTGGGACTTCCTGCCCTTTCTAATGCACCCTTTGCCCCGGAGAGACATTTCCTCAAGTCTGCCTACTATTCTGGCTTAGAGCAGGGCAAAAATTTTCATTCCAAAGGGAGAAAAGCAGGATCCCATAGTAGCTGTGCACTCCTAGGACAGGGCTGTGAAACAATCCCATTGAGGCTGTCTTACAGAGGTGTTATCTCTTTGGCCAGGAAACTGATACTGTGTGTTCTACCAATCAGTACTTCTCCTGTCTTTGGCCTCAGGAAGGAGTACAGGAGTGACACAATGTAGTTTTGTTTACATTTATTTGAACTCGCCAGAGTAGTAGTGCACCAAAATCCTGCATAGTCCTGAGGCCTGACGTGTGTCTGAATTCAAGCTGCCTGCAAACCTCATCTGCCCTTTCAATAGGAAAGCTGGGGGCTCAATGCATGTGTTCTGCAGCATCCTTGAAACAGCAGATAAGTGGAGGCTGCTAAGATCCCTGAGACATGTTGTCTAGCAGCTGGCCCTATGTAGGTACATCTGGCTTGGGCTGGTGGAGCTACTGGAGACCAGGCTGGCCTGCATCCTACCTGCTCAAAGGGGTAAGTACAGTACCTTTCAAGAGCTGGCAGCGGTACTTGCTGTAGTTCCCCACAGAACGCAAATGCAACCGGTTGCCATGCTGTGTCCGAAAGAAGTTTTTGACAAGGAATATCTCATAAGGGGGAATGAGAACTTCCTTTTCAGATGTGTAGTAAGAAAAGCCTTGCATAGCTGCTCCCAGGCAGGTTGTCACTGTAAACAAAGTTTCATTCCCAAATTTCTGGGCTTCATTCCAGAGGCGAGAGGTGGAGGTGAAACGGCCAAATCGCACTGTGCTGCCAACTGCAGCCTCAATATATAAGTCCTTTACACCTCTGTGCACCCGGTGGCAGTGACGCTTACCCATGTTGTCCTTGCTGCTCTGCCATTGCTTCATTATCTGGATAGCTGTTGTTAGGTAAAAGTGAAAATATTTGAAGCTGAAGTTGTGTCTGTAATGCTCTGGAGACCTTCCTGCTGTGGATGTGGCCCAGTTCAGCTGAGAGTGCAGGGAAGAATTCATGGTGTAAGCCATGAGGACGGTTGCATGACTATCATGCATCTCTCTCAGGAGACCTACAGGGCTCTTCAACAAAGCTTCCTGAGCCTTCTTCCAGAGACTTGAATAGTTCTTACTGGCAGCTATTTCCTTCTGGAAATAGTCTCCCCGCTCCAGCTCTTCCATCATCTGCTCTCTGCAACCCAGGTACTGGTCATCAAAGGAATGTAGAGCCATATCCATCATAAGGTGGGACACAGCCTGCAATGCAAAAGCAAACAATGGTTAGCATCAGAGGTGTGATTATTTTTGTGTTTATTTCTGTAAATGCAAGCCAGATTTTCTCCCTTCAATTGTTCAGTATTGGCAGAAAAAGCACAGAGAGCAGGTATCTTTGGCAAGCCTTTCTGAGCAACCTCAGGTCCAAACCCCACCTCAGAAAACAACAATCAGAATGCAAGTGTTCTTATTTTATTATCAGCGGCATTAAAAACTTATGGACAGTTTGCACTTAAAAGATCAAAGGGATAGGGCTCGTAGGACAGACCTATAGTGCATATTCTGCTCATGATTAGTAAGTGATTTTGAAGAAAGAAAGAATAAGCAAAACATTAAGTCAGGGGTAGTGTAGCCTGAACACATCTCAGGGGTGAAGTTCTTCTTTCTGTCTTATCACACCCCTTGGTCTTATTCTGGCTTCAGAGCAGGATGTTCAGTAAGGAGGAACACAGCAGCAATGTGCCAAAACTTTTATTTATCCACTTTGTTTCTCTGAGGCCAGATGGACTTGTCATGTAAATAAACATTAAAACATGAGTAAGGTTCTACATAACCCAGTGCTATAACAGGAAAATAATTTCTAATGTGTTTTGACTGTGAAATGACACACTAACTATCCAATATCCTTCTTAGCCTCTGAACTTAGTCTCATCCACAAACCATACGAGGATTCTAATTATTTCTCAATGATGCTGTAATTTCTTTGGGGGAAAACTAAAACTCATAAAGAGTAAGTAGAGCAGTATGGTCAATGCCCCAACCAACAGCGCACTGCTGTTGGCAGAATCTCAGCTGAAAGATTCAGAGGCTGGAAAAGGAGAGGAACAATCCCATGAAAATTAATCTGAAGCTTCTACAAGATTTATATATATATAAGTTTTATTTCAGTAGGATAAATGATTTCACCATTTCAAATATAACACAGTATTTGCCCCCCTTACCAGTCTTTGCAAGACCAGCAACAAAATGCTGGCCATCAGAAGCACTGACATCCTTGGATCTTCCCAAGACACTGTAAAGAACAGTTAGATCAAGAAGAGAACCCCTGCATTTGTTTCTTCCTCGTTTTTTTCTTGAGTTCTGAAGTTTGTATTTTACTCTCCCGTTTTGATGACAGTTCTTCAACTGAAGATCACCCAGTGGATTCTAAAAGGAATCCAGATGTCACTGACAAAGTCCAACAGACAGCTTACTGGTAGAAGTGTGCCCATAATCCACAAACAAGGGTCTGGATGCACTGGGACCTTAGTTGTTTCTTCACTTCAACCTCAGCCAGCACAGCTGTCCTTTGCCTTGACAGTTTTCTTAATTCCAAAGTATCTTGCAATCTTATTCTTGCAAAGAGAAGGCAAGGTCTAAGACAATTGTCTCCTGAGGAGTATATGTGAAGATGAGGTGAGGAGTACTCTGTGGCTGACAGTTTAAGAAGTCATTTTAGTGACGTGCAGAGCTCTGATAAAGCCCACACAGAAATGAAGGTTGGGATCCCATCTGGAGGCAGAGATAACATAATTATCTCTCTCCTCCTTAGCTTCTCCCATTTGCTAGTAGCATGTTGCTGGTTCTCCACTTACACCACAGCAGAGTGGCACCTTGTTGACTTGTTTACACGTTTACACTCAGAATGAGTGCATAAATGCAGATTCTACATCGAGAACAATCTCTCCCCACTAGCTGCTTTGTAGTCACCCTTTCAATTAAAGGACAATAAGTTACTCACGTGCAAAGACCCATGACCTCCGGCAATGCTTCTGCACAGTAAAAGAACAAAGACTACCAGGGTTTCGCTCTCACTGTGACACAGACAATCTAAGCCCACTTCTCATTGCCCACTTTAAGTTGTTCAGAGAGATTTTGAGGTGGGCACACGCAGCCACGGCGATAAATGAAATGACCATACGATGGCAGCAGAGGATGAGTAATGGTATTGAAGTGTCCCTTGAACAGGTGAAAATTGAGCTCCTCCAATCCAGCACGGCATTTGTGATCTGATTTGTGCACTCAGCCCTCCAAAGGCCATATGAAGACCCGGTGATATAGACCAGATTGCATGATCAAGGCCTTAATGTTCCCCTTCGCAGAAAAAAATATTTATCAAAAGGAAGAGAAAAATATAAAACTAACAGAATTATATAAATATTGACAGAAAATTTGATTTTCTTTTTACCAAACAAAAACAACTCAACAACAACAAACCCTCACATTCGTACAGCAGATACTAGGAGTTCACTAATCTCTTTGATATTTTTCCTGGCAACATTTTTACAGCTTTCAATGAGAACGTTGTTCATTTTACTAGATGACCTTCAAGGGTGAGTTTTCTGTGAGCATCATTTTATGCCAATAGAGGAACCACTCTCAGATATTTGACCAAGACAAGCAGAGGTACTTATTAATGTTTTCTCCTTGGCCAAGGTCAGTATACCCAGAGCAAGCCATAACAACTTGCTAAAGGAGTACTGCACACACAACAGCCATCTGTGTGGACTTATCCCATGTCCATACTTTAGTGTAGGGTCTTGCAGAGAAATGCTGAACTCAGTAGTCAGCCAGTCAGTAAAAACCTGGCTCTCCTCTCCATCACTGTAATGGTGTACAGAAATCATCACCTGAATCTTTGTGTAGCCATTTAGTGGAACACTGGCACAGGTTGCCCAGAGAGGCGGTGGATGCCCCATCCATGGAGACACCCAAGGTCAGGCTGGAAGGGCTCTGAGCACCTGATGGAGCTGTAGGTGTCCCTGCTCATTGCTGGGCAGTTGGACCAGATGGCCTTTAAGGGTCCCTTCCAGCTCAAACGATTCTGTGATTCTATGATTTCTAATCCACAATGGAGCAGAGGAGGGGGGAAGAAAGCCCCATCAATCTGGATCCTGCTCTTCCTCCCAGATATCACCTTAACAGAAGAAACAGGCTGTACAGAGGAACAGAGAAAAGCAGTGCACCAGCTTCTTTACATAAGCAGTATTTATTGCAATCAGCATCAGGGAATGGCTGCACCAGCTTACGTGAAACCAGAGAGATTTGGTATTTCTCACGGCTCAGCAGTTTCTACTGTTGGAGGTGGGATTTGCCATCTATCTCTCACAGAATACGTGTTGACTGTATCAAGGGAGTCTGCTAATGAATAACATTCATAAAGGGAGACAGAATGAAGCAGTGAAGAGGAAAGAAGATATGTATATATATTCTTCCCTATATAGGGAAGAGAGAGAGGCAAGCTGCCTTGGACGAACAAAATGCTGGCCCAACTTCAATCCAACACTGAAAGGCTTTATTTTTATTTCATAAGTTTATTGCTTTATTTTGTTTGCTTTTTGGGAGCTGTTTTAACATATTTAGTTTCAAGCACAAAAGTATCAGAGAGAGACAGATTTTTTTTTTGTTCTGCTTGAGTATATTCAGTTTCACCAGAAATCAACTGTAAAAAAAAACAATCAGAGATTTCAAATTCATTGTTCACAGTCACTGAATATAGCACACAAATGGAAGGGCTCATCTAAAAGGTCTTCAAACACACTTTTGGGGATTTGAACATTGATGTTACACAGGCAAATTTTGTGATAGAATAACAGGAGTATACTGGGACATGATTTCTGGATATGTAACAGTATTTACAAAATAATCAGGTAACACAGAGCCTTCGCAGTCATTTCTGTTGACACTGAAAATACCACAGAAGACAACAGAAAAGAAACATGTTTGATAAAAGTGGGAAAGGTAATGCAATCCAGACAAGTGGGATAATTACTGCCTTTGTGTTTCAGCTGGCAAGGGGGGTAATGGAAGAAGGTCTCAATGTAGGTGTCATTCTTCCCTTCCTCCTATCCACAAGATTCTTTCTTGCTGGAGGGTTCAATATGGTCAAATGATCAAAATAATAATCCCATCCTTAGTATCTCCCAAAGAAACGATTGTAGGCCATGGGAAATCCTATTTGGTCAGACAGATAGTCACACGGTGGGTAGCTTTCACAACGCTCACGCATCTGTTCCATTGGGCTTTTGTAATACTCAGAGTACCTGGAGTAAACAGAGAGAAAGTTGCCATACTTCACATTCAGTCAGTGTAGTTGGAGAGGTTTCACACTCCGACAGCAATGTGAGGAGTGACTCCCAGGGCACCTCAGCAGGGTACATCTCATAGCGGGTTAAATATCTGCCTACGTGGGGATAGACCTCCTTGACATCATGGAGAAACTGGAACTGAACACAGTTTTTTGTTTTGGTTTGGTTTTGTCCCCAACCTTATTCCCCAGCTACATGATAGTCTTGTAGAATATACATATGTATATTATTTTGTAATTATTTTATTTTAGTATTTCTTGCTTATTCTATGCTCAGTTTCTGCTCATTTTTCTGCTCTTTCTTTAAAGTATTTTCTTCTCTTCACTTTTGTTGTAGACAATAGTCCTTTCCCTCTCACAGCTTTGTTTTGCCATGCTGAGCAAGCCTGAATATTTTAGTCTCAGCTACACACTCTTGATGCCCCTCCTTCCTCCTGCTGTAGATTCTGTTAATCTTTCCTGCATGCACTGCTACAGGAGAAAACTTACAAGTATCTCATGAGTTATTACTTTATTTCAGTATTGCAAGTTCCCTGCAGCATCCTTGAGTTCTACGTGTTGCATCTGTATTTCCAGACTACCCTTACCTTGTGATTAAATAACACAGCAAGCTCTCTTTACCCAAGTCCTTTCTCATTTATGTTTGTAGCAGAAACTACTTTTATGATGACCTACCTGTACGGAGGCAGGTAATACAGTTTCTACTTCTGAATTTCATTTTATTAAAAAAAATAAAAATGAAACAAACCTGGAGTGCCAGGTTTCAACATGAGTGACACTTGCTATCATTCTATGACCCTCTTTTCTGCAAGATAGGAACTCTCAGTTTTCTATTATCTATACTAAACCATCATCCTTCCAGTCCAAAGACAGACTGAATAATTATTATTTTTGACACAGGCCTACATGAGACTGTGGCTTAACAGCTCCTAGGAAATATCTGAAGAGTATTCTTGCATGAGGTCAAATTTCTCCAAATGTTTTCATCTAGGATTTCTCCTAGAATTTGGATCTGATGTCTCTGCAGATTTGAGCAGCTTCTGACTTGTACCCTGTTGACCCCATGGGCTAGTGTAGTTTTCCTCCATGGGTAGGAATAACATTGACCAGCAGTGAGCTCCCAAAAGGATATTTATAAAAACAGAACAATTAATCTATCAATGACAGTCTCTTACTGTCTGCTTAATTCTAGGCATGGGGTGTCGAACAGCAAATAAATGCTTTGTCATATCCCACCCCCTCTTCCAAAGAGTCATCTGGAGCCCAACTCTCAGTCTGGCTCATGTGATATTACCATTCATACATGTCGAATCTCTTCTGCCTCTTCACAAAGGCATTGGCAACTTCCTTTTTAACTGTGATGCCTACCAAGAAAGAACACAGCAGGTTAGAGATGCATGGCTTATGGTCTGTACAAATTAAAGACCAGCCTAGCCTCTGAAAAGGGATTGTTCTCTCTCTTCACAACAAGTTCACTGCTGCAGCTTAAACCAACTGCCAGTTCAGCTTTCCCCACTCCACTCTCCACTCAAAACCCTACAGCTGGGTTCCCCCCTCACACAAACCCGCAAATCTACATGAAGCAAGGGCTCTTTCTTAAATTACATTCTCTTATCACACAGCATGATATGAGTCCACAGCAAATGCTCAGTAGGCAAAGTCATGACAGAATAAAATAGGAATAAGGAGAAAATGAAGGGAACGGCATGCTGTTTCTCTAGCCCAGCTAACTTCAGAGTCTTGGCTTGCTTTCTGCCTCCTAGGTTTAATTAGGTTCCCTTGTGTGGGATAGTGAATGCACAGAAATGATCAAATAACAGCCTGTCAGAAATCACCCCCTTTCCCTGAACATTTTGGGTTTTTTTTCCTTTTTTCCAGTCCATGTTTGTATTGGCTCACTGGAGAAATACCAACTTTCATGCTTACCAGCAGCAATGTTACCCTGTAAAGTGTGAAAAAGGAGACACAAGGAAGAAAAAGGGGGATTTTCCATGTGGATTTCTGTCAGGATCAGCTTGCTGTGAAGCCTGTGGATATCCCAAGGTGGCCTGGGCAACCCAGCAGAAGAGGAACTGCAACCCCCAGAAGCAACCAAGGATGGAACTTGCTTTCAGATACGTAACCTTTCTTCTCTGTAGTCCTATGCACTAGATTGGTTGACCAGCAGATATGAAAACCACTGTTTGGAGGCCCTGGGTCAGGTTCTGCTCTTGTAAAGACTCTGCTCTTATAAGAGGCTGGGGACACAGTGGTCTCTTTGGAGAGGTTTCTGAGGTCAGATCAGAGAACCGTGGAGACCAAGCACATTGCTCCTTTTACACCACACTGTTTCCTGAAGGGGAGATGAAGCATGATTCTTGTTCACCCTTGAACCCATCAAAGGGAAGAAGGAAAGAAGATACAGGGGAATGGAGTTAAGTGGCAGTCATAATTACATACTCACTGGCAGCACTGGGAGATCCTGGGGGCTCTTTGGGATCTGGAAGACAGACAGACAGATGGGGGCTTGCTTGTGCTGCCTGCTCTTCTGCTCCCCTCTCTAAGTGAATCACTTTGCTTATTGAATGGATTCACCTTCCTCCCTTTTCCAAAAGATCTGATCCTACCAAAATTCTATCCCAACACCCAGAATTTATGGATAGAATTATTCTCCACAAAATTCACCCATTGCCATTATGCCTGAATGCATTTAATTTCATCTTCCTCTGAACAACATAAAATGACGCAACCATTTATTACCATGGAAAGTTGAGGGAGACCTTCCTTTTCTTCCCTTCTTCCTCACCACTGCTAAGGGCAGGGACAACTGGAGGGAAACCATTTTAGCAAAATCCCATATTTAGACAGAATCAGAAAACCATAGAAGCATAGAATTCCTTGAGTTGGAAGGGACCTTTAAAGGCTATCCAGTCTAACTCCCCTGCAATGAAGAGGGATACTACAGCTCGATCAGGGTGGCAAAGTACCCTCATCCTGATCTTGGATGTCTCCAGGGATAGGGTATCCATCACTTCTCTGGGCAACCTGTGCCAGCATCTCACCATCTTTATTGTAAAACACTTTTTCGTTATATTCTATCTAAATTTCCCCTCTTGTTTGAAGCCATTTCCATTTGTTCTGTCACAACAGACCCTGCTAAAGAATCAGTCCCCTTCTTTCTTACAGCCCCTCTTTAGATAGCTGAACATCTCTTCTATCTTTGGAGAGAATTTCCCTGACTCTAGGCAGAAATCGCTGGACATTGACAGCAAGGAGAATTAGGGCAAAAAATTAGGATCAATTCTACACTTTGCTACACTTCTGGATTTACACCTTAGGATCAGTTCTACCAGTTTTGAGGCATTCAGCTCACCAACCTTCCCAGGACAAATTCACACACTGTGTTTCTGTTTCCAATCCTAATTATAATCTTAATCCTTAATACCCCCTGCAAATATCCAAGCAAATTTTCTTCTAACAGACATGGTAGGTCTCCTCTTCACCCTGTTTTTCCCAAACTGGGCTATTTCATGAGTGTTTTCTTCCACTGTTTCACTAGGTATTTGGCATAAGTGTACTTACAGGCAGAGAAAGAGCTGTGGAAGCAAAAAAAAACCAAACAAAAAACAACAACAACAAAAAAAAAACAAACCCTACAACAAACAGAACAAAAACTGTGCTTAAACAAAGAGTTTGTGTGATAAGAGTTGTTTGTAGTTCTATTTTTAAGCAATGTATACATTCCTTGGATTTCAAACATAAAAATAAAAATTAGAAGTTACTCCAAGGCTGTTAAGCAATCTGGAATGTAGTAACAACTAACAAAAAAAGCAGAGTTACACTCAACAGTGAGAAAGTGAGCAAGAGACTGACAGAAGGAAAACATAGATCAAGCAAAATATATTTGCCAGTATTGAATCACGATGTGTCTGATGCCAGCGACAGGCAGACAGGGCCCCTTCCTACTTGGCTTCTCTATTCCTGCTGCAGAGAGAAACACTTGTTGTTTCTGATCTTCCCACCCTTCCCTCTCTCACCATCAACTCTAGATCTAACCACTGCATCACTCTCTCGATCATATTGTCACCATGCCTAAATCACCCTCAAATGTGATGCGCTCCTATTCAGTTCTCCCTGTTCCACATTTTTCAGCAGGTGAAGACTTGACTCAGTGCCTATCTCTGTTATTCTACATCACTCCAGTGCTGTCAGGAATAATGCCTCCCTTCTTATTCTTGACACAGCTCTGCCCTGCAGCTCACCCTGCTTACTCAGAATTGAACATCCAGCATTCCTTTGCCATTTTACCTAATTGTTAAATTGACTTAATGCACCAGTATGTCAAAACGTTGGAATTCTCTGCTGCAGTTCAATGGTGCAAATGTTTATTTTTTTGACCAGTGGAAAAAAGCACCCAGTAGGAGATAAGCCTGTCTATTCCCAGATCCCTCTGGTTTACAACAGTGGTACAGCCTCCCAGACTGAGATACAACAGTGTTGCTAAGGAAGATGTCTATTTCCCTTACCTTTCTCACAGCAGCAGAGAGCTGCCAGGGTCAGAGTCAAGATCAGTGGTGTCAGTAGCTTCCTCATGTCTGCTTTGCCTTTGCTGCTCTCCCTACAGTCGGACTGTTCCTGGAGGTTACCAAGGCTCTCTGGAGCTTGCTTTCAAACACCGTTTTATATGCTGTGATTGCCTGGAGAGTTCAGGACTCTGGCTTGTGTTCCTGAGACTGAACTCCAAAACAAAGCCTGTCCTTTGGGCCACAAACACTGGGTCCTGGCAGCCAATTGGACATCCATCTCAAGACTCATGTCATTTCCAGAAGATTTTATCTGAGATTTTGAATAGGTCCATTGAAGAAAAACAATTGGATTAAAAAAATCACTTTTATTATAAACATAGAAGTGATTCAGCTTCCTGCAGGAAAGCCAGGAGAGAGACAGCATATCCAGAAGTGAAGCAGATGCTTTGGTGTGATGGGACTCTCCCATGTGGAAAATGAGTCTGAACCTGATGGTGACCCTTTTCCCCAACCACACTCATACCTCTAAAAGAGAGAACAACCATAAGATGGTTTTCATAGCCAAATATACAGTAGGTTTTCACTTCAGACAGTTTCAACAAACCATTGAAGAAATTTGAGATGGTGACAGTATTGGGATCTTCATAGAAAGTGGGATGGGGCCTCACTTTTTTCTTCCTGGAAATCTTCCCAGTTTGGAAGCTACTGGCACGGCTTCTCTTGTCTCAACATCAAATAAGCCTTGAGACTCCAGAGGTGTTTTACTCTTCAGGACTTGGGTGATTATGATAACTTGGTAAATCAAGATGCACATGTGAGGAACAGGCTCTTGCCAGGCCTGGACGCGAAGGTAGGAGTGTGCTTTTGACAGCTCATATCAGCATGCTCCTCAAGCAGTGATGGTGTTTGCTAAGACCTGTGTGTGGAAGTATCCCCAATGAACCTGCTCAGATCCACCAAGGAGCACCCAGAACCTGCACTGCTTGTAGTACTGGTAACCAATCAACAAAACAACCAACCAACCAACCAACCATGTATCTGAAATAACCTCAAGCTGCTTTTTTGTCTCCTCAGTTCAGGAGAATTTTAGTGAGTATCACAGCTCTGTATTAAATACTGAACTGTTATCAGGTGTGACCTGCGCTATAGTGACATTTCAGCCCACAGGTAAATGACATTTATTCAAAGTCAGACAACAGGCAGTGCTCCTGCTCACTCACAATATAACTAAACCTCCTCTTCCTCCTCATGTTAAGATGCTTTTGTTTACCAGTACCCCATGTTCCCATATTCCACTGTGCCAGCCAAGTTCTCAAACTCACGTCTCACACAGCACATGGATCACTTCTTCCTCCTCTTCATGTTTGTTCCTCCACAGCCCCACACACAGGGTTACAGAACTAAAAGGCTCCCAGGGACAGTCACAGCCCCTGGAGATTTTGATGATTATTAGAAACACAGTCTTTTCAACTTACATAGAAATCAGTGAAATTTCAGGACTAAAAAAACTGTTTAGTTTTTCTACAGTCCAGGACAGACTGAATATATATACTAACAACATCCAGAAAAAGTGTCTTAGAGAGCAACAGTTTAAAAATAAAAAAATATCTAGAAGTGATAGGGATCCTAGGAAAGTCTAGTTTGCAAAAGAAAGCTTGAAAGAGTATAAATACCCAATTCTAGTCATCCAAACAGACTTACTTCTCTTCCTAGCTTTTCTGAAGTTTTTTAATCAGTGTGTAGTCTCTCAAGCATGTTTGTTTATTGCTTACATTAATGAAAACCCTCTGAAAACTCTGATATTATTCACTATTTATCCTGGTAAACCAGAGGTTGGAAGTGCTAGATATTTTTGGACACAGACCCAGACAGCACTAGTCCCACGCTTTCTGTTTTGGTGGTGTCATGATGTCAAGATAAACCCAGACACTACAGACTTGTTGACTTTAAGGTATGAAAGCTTTGCTTTGGTTGGAGATCTTAATATTCATTTCCTTAGGAGCATGTAGAACAAATGAGGGTTCACATATACCTATTCTGAACTGCTTTTTTTTTTTTCACAACACTCATTTCTCTCTGGCTTTTTCCTTTGGACAAAATCTCAGCAACTGTCAGGGTGGAGTTTCCTATCAGAAGTGTTTTCAATAAATAAATCTGCTCCTTTCCTTAAGATTCATCTGCCAAGCTGGCAAAACCACAAAGCATACTTCCGAAAAGATGTATGTTTCTACTGTGGAAGGTAGATTTGGCTCTAGATGTAATTTCATAGAATATTCAACGATTTGATACTTGATACCTTATAGACTTGGACAGCATGCTGTAATTTTTCCCATTTCTCTAATTTGCAGATCATTGGGGAAACCTGGAAATGTGTAAACTGAAACAAGCTGTGCTGAGCTGAGATTGAAGATTTTACACCTGCACACCCCACACACTGTACACAATGAGTGTACAAAGAGGTGTGGCTGCATCCTACTGCTTCCCAGACAGAGTGAGCAGAACAGAAGGGTGGGAGCCATGAGTTCTGGCTGTTGTCCCTCGTGCCAACTGGGGTGACAGAGAGAGTGGCAAGGCCCAGCACTATTGAGAAGGAGACCCACTGCATCCTTCATCCACTTGCCACCATCAGAGATCCTTCCTTTTGTGTGGCTGTAGCCCTCATACGGCCTCCTCATCACACAGGACAGGACTTGCCCCTTGCTCCTCAGATCTGAATCCCTCTTTTGTCCCTTCTTTTGCTGATGCTTTGCCTCCCAGCAATCTTCTGCGCTATGGGTTCAGAGTAACACAAGCAGAAACAAAAGGAGTACAAGGGGATACTGCGTTCAGATTTGGGCCCCTCACTACAAGAAATACATCAAGGCAGTGGGAGCATGTCCAGAGAAGGGCAATGAAGCTGTGAAGGGTTTGGAGCACAGGTTCTATGGGGAGTGGCTGATGGAATTGGGATTGTTCAGTCTAGAGCAAAGGAGGCTCAGGAGAGACTTTATTGCTCTCCACAAAGACCTGAAAGGAGGTGGTAGACTGGTGAAGTTGGCCTCTCCTTCTGGGTAACAGTGATAGCACAAGAGGTGATGGCCTCAAGTTGTGCCAGGGGAGGTTCTGATTGGATATCAGGAAAACCTTCTTTGAATGAGCAGTCGTGCACTGGAACAGCCTGCCTTTGGAGGTGATGGAGTAATCATTTCTAGAGATGTTCAAGAAAAGGGTAAATGTCACACTGAGAGACATGTCTGAAGCAGTCCCAGCATGGGCTGATGGTTGGACTAGATTATCTTATTGATCTTTCCAACGTTAATGATTCTATGATTCAAGCTGATTTCCTCTGTCAATGAGAGCAAGGTGTTGAGCTAAAGAGAACTTATCTCTGTATTCTTGATTTTAGCTGAAGAAATAAAAAAAAAATAATTTCCATATATTACCTTGAAGTAAAAGTCTAACACTAAAGTTGTCTGGAAGAAAGGAGATTAAACAGCACTCCTAATGAAAACATGAATAAAGACTGGACCACATGCTCCTTTCTACAGGAGCACCAGAGGATCAAAGGGTGGCTGGAAGAACAAGGTGCCATTGACTGTTTTTTCTGTCACTAATTTTCAAACCAACTTTGCCTTTAGGGCTAAATAGACATTTGGATGCTGTTTACCCAAATGAGGAAATCTCATAGAGATTTTGTTTTCAAAAAGTGCATCTCACTCTGCCTTCTGAACATCAGACCACTTTATGATGTCCTAAGTCTGTGAATTGAAATCTACTAGTGATGTCTAAAATAAGTCAGCTGTAGGCCCCGGAGCAAAATCATTGTACATTCCTTCAAGCCTCATGTGACTGTGTGATAAGGACTTGTTTTCATAATCTGCACCAGGTTCTATGATAAAGAAACTCAGCTTCTTCGTGAAAATCATCCCCTAAAATACTGTGACTCATGACATGATAGTATCAAACCAGCAGTTTATTGTTACAGCAAACACCCACATCCTGAACTCTCTCTGATCTCTACTACGTCAGCTCAGCACTAATTAACACAGTGTAGGAATCCATGGCTACATGGGAGAGAAGCAGCAGGCAGGATAACATACAGGGACACAAGCAACTGAATATGTTTCAGAGCTATTGCTTTTCCTAGGAGGTTAACCTGAGGTCCAAGCCCCAGGGTAGGGACAGATCATCTTTACTTATTCCTCCTCCTCCCAAAATAGTGCCTGTAAGCAGCAGGATAGCCGTGGTTAAGAGCATACTGTTCACACAGATAGAAGTCCTCACAGATCTCCCGCTGACGTTCCTGAGGTGCCTTATTACGTTCCCTGATCCTGCAAAAGTATTAGAAATTAGAGGTGTTATCTTAGATATCTGTCTATAGCCCTTTTCTGCCTTACCAGATCTAAGGATCCATCCCAGCCTCTACCTCTAAGATACCAAGACCACGGCACACCAGTGTTCACCATATCCAGGGTACCAGTGTGACTACAGCAGGAGTGGTTGCCTCCCTAGGTAGCCTTTCACTTCATGGCTAAGTAGAATGATGGGGATAGGAGGGGGGCTTCTGTCTCAGCCCAGTGCTGCAGGAATAGTCCCCCAGTCTGCTCCCTCCAGTTCTTCTGCTCTTCTCTAACTCCACACATGAAGAAAGGAGAGCAAGGAACTTCCTGCTAAGAGGATACCTGGTACTGCTGAGAGGGTTCCTAGGGTTGTCTCAAGCAGAGAGAGGGGCAGAGGCTTCTGAGAAGTCACTGTGGCTTCTCCCCTGGTACCAGTCTGTGCTTGGCAGAGAGATACCTCTCCACGTTCCCACCCTCAGTATCTGGGTGCCATAACATACCTCTCCTGAAGGACAGCTCTCAGTCCCGTGTCATCTCGTATGAAGCCATTGGCCCTTTGCCTGTTGAGGAAGGGATCTGGGAAGGCAAGGGGTGGTTCAGAGTAGATAAACATTGATTTCCACAAAGGTTTCTCCCACATTTGTGCCAGTCTCCTTGTCTGCCCTCCCACACTCAGTGAGACCCAGGACCTCCTAATATTCCCACCTGCCTGCCCTGCTGGCTCATTGACAAGCTCACCCTCTGCAAATGCAACCTCTATGGAAGCACACATGCTGCTTTTGTTCTGCTGTTACTCAAGCCACCCTGGGGAAATCTGCTGCCATAGCCCCTTCTGGCTGGGTGGAGCTGTGACAAGAGATAGATGCCAAGTGGCACAGACCAAGGGAGGTCTGGACACACACAGCAGAATTAGCAGGATTGCGAAGCTATGACTGAAAACAGGAAGGGCCTGTACAAGTTTATCTGCCTCCAAGGTTGGGCAATCACTGTGCAAAAGTCTCAGCGGAAATTTTGAAGTGAGGGGCCTGAAAGTGCCTTCTGTCCTTTTTGAGGAACAGCACACTGTAGAATGGAGGAGTCTTTGGCACCAGCTCCCACTTGTGCTTCTGACTAGCTGCTTTGTGAAGTCATTCTCCCAGATGGTTTAATTTCTTTTTAGCTTTGAACTTTCTGCTCGTTCCTAAGTGACTCTCCACCCTCACATCCTTCTCCTGTGACACTAACTCCCTCTTCCAGAACAAGGATCCCTCCTGCCCACACATCCCACCTGCTTCTTCCAAGGTGCAGGGAGTTGTGTTCTCCCTATCCTTGCATAAGGACAGCCCATATAACTGGCTTCTGCAGTACCCTCCTGAGCTTTTTGACCAATATCCTTTTCTGGCACCATTCAACCCTGCATGCAGCAAGGATCTAAACTCGTGACTCTGTGTTCTCCATTTTTTATTATATTCTTTGCAAAGCACAGCAGTTGCAATTGTGCCCAAATATGTGAAATCTGTTTTAAATTTCTTCCTATTTATCCTGACACTCTGACACTCAATAAATTTAATCTCCCTGGACTGAGAGGTTCTGTCTATTTAGTAAAGCACAAGGAAATGGCCTTAGATATGTCAAGAACTTAGATTTTCAAGAAAATAGTAAAGCAGTCTTACTGAGATACTCATGGGATTCCATGCTCTCATGGGACTCTGGGGAAAGAATAAGTACAACATGTATAAGTGACATGAAATTCACAGTCTTTTACACAGCACAGATCAGAAGAACACATCTGCAGGGTTAACGGTGAATATAACATATCTGAACAGACCCGAATATGTCTGCAGCACTGGAGTTGTTGTTCCACCCAGTAAAAGAAGCTCACCTACCGTAGCAAGTAGCGGCCATGACCAAGGCAGCCAGGAGCACAAGGACAATGAGAGCACGCATTGTGCAAGGACTCTCTCACTCTGTCTCTTGTGTGTCTCACTCTCTTCCCACTGAAGGCAGACGGAGATCCTGCAAAATTAGCAATGGAATGTTTATTATGAAAACAGATCCAGGAGGGGGCCCATGAAAGAACCTGGGGAAGGCGACGGCTGGTTGGTACGCACTTTATATGAAGTCATTACAATATAGCTTCTATTAGCAGATTGAATCAACTTCAGAAAGGAGAAGGCATAACCCTTCCTCTCTTGGTTTTGGGGCAGGGGCCATAATTCACAGGCAAGCATGTCCCCAGCACTCCACACTCAGAAACCTGGCCTATGCAAGTGGAAGGAATTCCAGGGGCCCACAGGGAGTGGCATGTGCTGATCCCAAATGTGCATGTTTGCCTTTCACATTTTTCTTCTGATCTGCTCTTTTTGCCCTTGCCATCCTCTGTCTGGATTCATAGAGCACAGAATGTCAGCTCTGCGGGGGGATACATAGGGAATAAGGCTCCAGGAGCTTCCCCTACATTCAGCCTGACTTCCTCCAGCTGGCCCAGTGTCTCCCCAGCTTGAGGGATACCGGAGCAAGAATCTAGTCCTAATATTCCTTCCCAACAGCAGCATTCAGAACACTATCTCCACAGGTCTTCACCGTGGTCCTGCCTGTACACTGCTCTTCCAGCACAAGGGGCAACTTTTTTCTTAAAGGAGACAGTATCTTTCAGGACTGCTGCCTCTGCTCTGCCACCATCACCATTTTGTCCCACTGGGCACCAATGTCAGAAGTCATAGAAACATAGAATTGTTTGAGTTAGGAGGGATATTTAAAAGCCATCTGGTCCAACATCCCTGCAATGGACAGGGACACTGCAGCTCGATCAGGGTGCTCAGAGCCCCTCCATCCTGACCTTGGGTGTTTCCAGGGATGGGGCATTACCACCTCTCTGGGTGGCCAGTGTAAGGCTTTTCATGCAGGATTAATCTTCCAAGCCATCAGTCTCTGAGAGCATTACTTTGCCTGCTAGCATGAAAAGAGCTTGTCTGGGAACAATGTTATGGGCAGCAGTGATGGCTGTAAGGTGGCAGTTTGATTTTCCAGCTCTGTGGTACAACAAGAGGGAATTAAATGAGGTGGGGGGAAAGTTGTTACAGAGATGGCTGTTGGGTGAAAAGCAAAGGGGAGGCAAGGCAGTGAGGAGAGGTGGGTACCCAGCATCTCTCAGCAGTGGTGGACCGTGGACCATGCAAGCTGCAAAATGCAGCTCAGTCCCACACCATCAGTGCCCTCTATATAATCGTACCCATTCAGTGCTCAGCCTAAAATCAGGATGAAAAGCAAGTTGTGATGTAACTAAAAGAAGTCTGCTTTAGGAGGACTGAAACTTGTCTGCTATCCCTGTGCCCCACCACTCTGGTCTCTTTAAGGGAACTCTGCTCTAGGATTGTTTGCATTCCTTGGAGCCCAAAGTTTTTGAGTTAGTGCTGGATGTGGATTTTGTAGGTTTCCTGAATGTTTTGTACAGCCTGGCAGCTCTGGGAACTGCCAAGAAATAGAAGCTTTGGGAACAGAACCTAGCAGGAGAACAGTGGGGCACAGGGAAGAAGGTACTGGGAGTACTTTGGAATGAAGGTGATGCTGCAGAGTGGGAGACTCTGACAGGCTTTCCAGCCAAACTGTATTTACTTATCTTCACTCAGGGCAGAGCCCTCTACTCTCTGAAATACTCCACTACAATCTCAGAAACTCACAGATCTCTGGAGTATCCCATGCCTTCACCACAGGAGAAATGCTGCAAACTCACATCCTTTAACTCAAATGTTTAATTTTTCTCCACAGAGGCAAAGCGTTTTCCAAAGGATCAATGAACCTCCTGGCTCTATACCAACTTGAATGATCTCCTGTTCACTCTTCCTGCTCCCTGGGTTTTCCAACACATACCTCCCCTCCCCAGCATCACTGTGCTGTACCACATGTAACACACTGTGTGGCACAGCCACACAGTCATCTCGCTTTCTAGTACCATCCACTGGTTAGAACTACAGAAAGATAAGGTAAGATGAACCGCCAGCAAATGTCTGAGGGATTTCCACCATCACCCAAAAACGGGAGATTCAGAAAAGCAGCCCTCTGTCTGTTTCCTGCTGGAATGGAGAACCACATTGTTACACAAGATGCAGTTTGCAGCTGTGAAGTCTCAACAAGGTATTAATAGCAAGCAGCCATCCAGGCAAAGAGAGGCAATCACTGCATACTCACGGAGCTGTTCTTCCCAGCCAGTCTGTAGCTCGTCCAAAGGGCAGCTCTTCCAGCGTCCTGGGCCCTGCACAGAAAAAGAAGGGCCTTTTATTTATTAGCATTGCTGAGTGACTCCTCCCCTTTTCTTTTTCCCACTCTCGATCCACCCTCAGTCTTCCACCTTCTCAGTCAAAAACACCTTCAGCTCTCAGTCAGGAAATAAAAACTTCAAGCCAATAGGGAGAGGAGGGAGCCAGAGCAGGCACTGAGAGTGAGAGGCACAGAACCAGGCTGCCTTTCTGTGCCCAGAAACAGAGGTTGAGGACAAGCTCAGCCTCCCCCTTTTCTTTGCCCATCCTGATCAGGGTCATGCTGCTGGCCAGGGCACTTGCTCCACCATAGGGAGTAGGAGGTCATTTCCCATCTCCTTTTGTGCTCCTTTTGCAATGGGTGCCCCCTCCTCCAGACCCACAACAGAGCTAGATGAGCCATTGGACAACCCAGTGTGTGTGCTGGCTGGGTTCAGCTATTGGGGTCCTGGGCTCCTGGCTCTGTCCGCACATCCAAGCACCCCAGGCCAGGCTCCCACATGCACAATCCTGGGATGCTGAGCCCAGGGATGAACCCACACCAACAGTGCTCCAGCTGAGCCAAGCTCCATATCTCTCCTGTACTGAGGACTCCATATCTGGTCACTGTATTCAGGTGAGGTCTCACCAGCACAGAGCAGAGGGGCAGGATCATCTGTCTCCCTTGCCTTGCTGGCTGTGCCACTTTTGATGCAGCCCAGCACACACTTGTCTTTCTGGGCTGCAAGGGCACACTTCTGGCTCCAATTCTGAATGTGGAAAGTTCAGACCTGCCTGTGGCACAATGGTACCACATTATGTGTGTCCTTATACAAGTAGCTCTTGGCTCTCAGAACCTGAGAAGAGAAACCTGACGTAGAAATGCCTGGTTTGGTAACTATTGCTACCGACAGCTTGGAGAGCATTAGGGATGGTGAAGGAAGGAAAGCTCTGTCCTGATCTCTGATATGTGGGCCAGAGCTCTGTCTTATTTAATTCCTGACCGGACAGGGAAGGAGTAAAATGTTTCCTGGATACCCTGAAGGTGTTGGAGACATTGTCATGAACCACCTCTGAAAAACAGTGGAAAGAGAAGACCATCTCTTGTGCCCCATGCCTTTCAGGTACTGCTGAATATTCAGCCCTGTGCTACACAGAACCCTGAGGAAAACCAACGCACAGAAGATCTGGTTGTTCTCAGCTATACTGATATACAAACAGCTTTGGCCATAGTACCATCTGGTGCATTATTAGTTAAAAAAGACAAGATGGGCATTAAGGCCAAAACTGTGAGATGATAATGAATCAGATAGATGAGACATAAGTTTGAGCAGTGAAAAGGAGAAATGTTGAGAAATTAACATTTGAATTCCTCTTTGAACTATCTTAACTGAATATTTGTATAAAGGCTGCTTGGAAAGGGAATACTTGCTGAGGAGGGTAGCTGATAACACAAAGCAATAAGGGAATATCAGTGGAACGGATGCCTGAGAGGTCCCACAAAAGGAGAAAGATGGCCTGGAAAGCTGAAGTAACAGAAAGAAGGTAACAGACAATAGTGTAACATCTTCTAAGGGGATTAGCAGACAAAAATCCTGCTGTAAGCAAACAGGAAATAAGCAGGAAACAAAACCAATTATGAACCAAGAGTCAGAAAGGTGATTACAGGAGGATGATTCTGAGGTTTCTACTGAGAATCTGCTGACAGAAATGGGAAACTGTTAGTGCCACTGAATAAGAAACCAATGAGACCTCAACAGGAATCCTCTGTATGGCCCAGGTCACTTGTGTTCAGGGAAGAAGAATTCCTGTGGAAGTGATCTTAATGAGGTCTGACAAGGTGAGCAATGGAAATAGATTGTGTTTAGAAAATAAAAGAAGGGAAGGAACAGCTCATTGAGCTCAATGAAAAGATAGACGTTGTTTTCTATGAATGTGTTGCAATGAGCACCAGGAAGGTAGGATTATTTAAGTCATTCTGACTGCCCAGCTCGTGCCTCTAGGAAGGCTTTGGCAGTTGCTGAGCACCACAGCAGGGAAATAAACTCCACCAGTTCCACTATGTTCATGGTGTTTCAAATACGAGTTCCAAAACTAGGTTGCCCAGAGTACCAAGAACTGAACTCACTGTTTTGGATGGCCCTTTCCAAGCTCACTCCCATGTTTCAGGATGTAAGTTAGTCAGCTACCACATGGACTATGGCTTAGTGATTTCTCAACATGATAAACAAGTGCTTTTTGGAACAACTAGTTCTACAGCACATGAGAAAACAAGACTTTATTTTTACTTTTCATTTAGTCCTAAGTAATGCCTAGGAATAGATCCAAGAAGCAAGTATAATTCAGCCACTAAGTAACAGCATCTGAGTATCCACAATATAATTAAAGTCAACAACCTCATGAAATAAATCGTGCTGAAGACTAGCTTACTGACACTAAGCTTTAGAAAGAGAGATGATTTTTAAACACAGGAGCTAGTCAGAAGAGTATAAAATAAAAATAAATAGAACATGTTTCAGACATTTAAAGAACTTGATATCCATATCTGAATGTGTGCTAGTTCTGGCAACAAACTAATTCCAGTACCCAATATTAACCCCATAGCTAGTTCAAAAGTCCATTGTTCAACCTGGGAAAAACACAGATTTAAACATTTCAAAACTAGATTTAAAAATTCTCAAAGATTAAAAGAAATGGTGTACACATAAACCAGAGAAATCTAGTTCACAGAAAACAAACAAACAAAAAAGTTTCAGAATAACCAAAGTGATTCACTTACATTTCAGTGCTAGGGTGGGGATAAAGGAGTAATTTCATAAGAAGCAAGCTTTGTTTTCTCCTTAAAATACTTGAACACATATCTTTGAAATCTGTTTCTACCTTTCCCCTGAGAAGAATTTTGCCACCAGCATTACAGCTTTGTGTAAAAAGAAAAGTTTGTAGTGGGAAAATATCTACTGGTTCTAATTGAAATTTCTTCAATCAAAACAAATATGCCATGTACAGTCTTAGGAGTATTTTAGAAACTATCACTTGAAGCACTTGTAGCACCAGTCTCCCATGGAGAAGGAGAAAGATCCCCATGCCATCTCATGGCTAATTCCTTTTATGCTTCCTCCAAAGTTGAAGTCATTGCTTTCCATTTTTGCTTTGCTTGAGCCTGGCTCAAGCCTTCAACTCCAGTACATAGCACTCCATGGAATACTGTTTAGTTACCTCAAAGACCAATCCTCCATGTTCATCCAGGACTTCCCAGAACAGCTGTATTTGCCTGAAACAATGAAAAAATATTACTGGTAACGGGAAGTTCATAGCACAGAAGAGCAGAATTTCACAGAAGCCAGACCAAGGATATTTAATTCATTGAAAAAAAGAGCAACCAAAGCTTTCAGGGCTAAAAGCTAATTCTGTTGCTTCCTTTGGCTTCACCCCCATCCACCCACACACATCCACATACACCAATCAGCATATTTCTTTTACTGTCTGTGAAGGAAGGAAGAGAAAAGATATTGTTAATATTTGGATGTTGAAAAAAATTGGCAGAGGCTCTTTTGCAGGGATTAAACAATCCATACAAGTAACTAAAATTGCTCATACTTCCAGTATCCTATTAAAAAACAAGAGAAGAAAAAGTCTGAAATCTGATTGTAAAAACAGAGCATGCTTCTGGGTTGCACTCATGTGGGAAAGGGGAGCAGAAATCTCTCCTCCTTGTCCACCCCGACCCTTTCACTTCACCCCATGTGCACAAAAATGTCCTGACATGCTTCATTCCTTGGAATCAGTTGAGATTTACCCACCATATTTCCTGTACAGACATGCAGAGTGATAAGAAAGCAGCTGCTCATTTCACTCTGCTCATCTGTCTAGTAAATAGAAAAGAACAATATTGTGACTTTCTTAACCAATTAACTTAGATAGTCTTAGATACAAAATCTGTCAGTCCTGAAATATTTACAGGCACCACTTTTATTTGTTCTGTTTTAGGTTTTAGTATCTATAGTGTCATAAATTTTGTCTTCAGTAAGTAAATAACACTTTCTGTGGAAAACCAAGCCCTGATCTTGGTCTCTGTTTGTTCTCAGGAGCTGATAGGCTTCAAAGGAAGACTGGAGGACTGGAGGGAAATGCATGATACTCAGCTAATTGTGAAATAGTGTTTGTGGTGAGAAGAAAGACTTTCTTATCTCTTGAAGCATTACATCTGATTATTCTTATCTTCTGGTGCATAGCTACAAATGACATTAGTAGCATCACATGCCTGCCAAGTCATTTGACTCAGTGACTTTCCATAATAATGAATTTCACACTAATTATGCTCTCTTTGGAGACGTATTTATTATTTGTATTAAATCTGACATACATATAGAGAAACATTATTCTCGTAAAGCAGGAAATAATTTTGAGAGGAGATGGAAAGATAGATCAATCTTTGTTGATTTTGAATTTGTTTTCTCTTCTTCATAAAATGGCACTGAATCCAGAAGTCATTGTTTTGCCATGGATAATATCTTTATCACTAGTGGTCATAATTCTCTTTACATTGTAAAAGAAGCAGTAGGATTGGTATAAATGGAAGGAGAGCTCTGGATGTGGAAGCACTTGGAAGAAAGACAGAAGAAGGGCTACAAAAGCAGCACCATGATTAGGATATCATTAAGGACCCAGCACAAAATCAAATAATTAAAGATGATAGTGCTATGAAAAAGAATGTGACTGAACCATAAGATACCAAGATGAGACAAAAACCAGTAAGATGTAATGATACTCAGAGATGGGAAAAGGTGCAGAGACAAATGACCACATAAACTGTCAGTTCCTGAAGGATGTAGAAAATGTGTCTAAAATGAGCATTTAGGGGCCAAACTATGACAAACCCAGGAGATGTAATGAACATTCTAGAGCTTGTGCCCTGCATTCTATGTCATTGCAAGGAAACTAAACCATATGAATGTGTCTTGATGCTTGGGAAAATGTGGTTATGAGTGTTTGTCGGAATAAATGAAATCAGTGTGGCTTAAAATAAAGCCTTCCCTTCCTATAGTGTCTTGCATTGACTTCTGTTACTCCACTACTGCAACTTTATTTAATACAAAGTGAGATATCAAAAGGTACCATGCTGACATTTTATGATATCTTCAGTGTGGAAAACACTTCATCCAGAAGCATCTCATACCATCGTGCAGCTTTGGCAGTGGTCTATGTGGTAAGAAACTTTCCTCAGAGCACTTCCCAGTTTGAGTTGTGGTCTGCCTAGCCAGACACAAAGGGGAAACCCAGTCCAGATACACAAGAAGAGCACCAGTACTGCAAACATAAGGTGACTTTCTTGGACTCAACCTCCTCCTTCACTTGCTTTGGTCAGCGTTGCTTGGGATTCACTGTGCTGACACTAATTACCAATTTTTCTCATTGTACATGATAAAGGATGGCATTTTAAGACCCAGTGCTGGAACAAAAATCACATAAAACCACATATATAACTTCTATATAACCCATTGGTTTTTCCTTGATAGGACTTCTCATTAAAGACTTTTGCCAACAGAGACAATTTGTCCTTCCTGTGGCTTTGACTAAACAGTTTTTTCCCCTTTGTACTACTAATGGGTTCCATAGGCAATACCAGCTCTCACTAAGCTCTATTCATTGAGACTTTGACCTTTACATCTCCTGCTTACAGCTCCTTTCTTCGCACTGGAAAATGATGTTCTGTGTTTACCAGCAAGATACACCACATGAGTCATGTGTTCAGTACACAAGCATTTACAACACTGATGGCTGGCTAAGCCTAAGATTAGTGAGGATATTATTTAATTTTCCTAAAGTGAATACTGTTTGAGAGTCCATGGTGTGTATATATTATTTACCAAACATCTGTAGACATCTGTATAATGAGTCTTCTCCCATATTATTTGTCCAGCCATGAGGCTCAATAAAACCTAATATAAGGTCATGCACCTGGGTTGCAGCATCCCCCACTATCAGTACAGACTGCGGTTGAAAATATAGAACACAGTCCTGCCAAAAAGGACTTGGTGGTACTGGTGGATGGCAGCTGGACATGAGCCAGCAGTGTACCCTCACAGCCCAGAAAGCCAACCATATCCTGGGCTGCCATCAAAAGGAGTGTGATCAGCAGGGTGAGGGAAGTGATCCTGCCCCTCTGTTCTGCACTGGTGAGGCCTCACCTGAGTATGGTGTTGAACTGTGGAGTCAGTACAAGAGAGATGTGGATCTATTGGAGCTCATACAGAGAATGGCCACAGAACTGATCCGAGGGATGGAACACCTTCCTATGAGGACAGGCTGAGCTGGGGCTGCTGAACGTGGAGAAGGTAAGGCCTGAAGGGGACCAGTGGGCTGCCTTTCAGTATCTAATGGGGAGCTGTGAGATGGAAGGGGGACAGACTCTTTTGCAGGGTCTGTTGGGATAGGACAAGGGGAAACTGTTTAAAACTAAAAGAGAGGAGATTTGGATTGGACAAAAGGAAAATGTTTTTTACAATTAGGGTTGTAAGGCACTGGCACAGGCTGCCTAGAAAGGTGGTGGATGCCCCATTCCTGGAGACACCCAAGGTCAGGCTGGCGGGTCTCTGAGCACACTGATCTGTCTGTAGTGTCCCTGTTCATTGCAGGAGGATTGTACTAATGACCTTTAAAGGACCCTTGCAACTGGAACAATTCTATCATTATATAATCTACCTGTCACTTTAACTCTTTGAGGTAGGCACATGTCTTTCTCAATAATTATTTCACTGGTGAACCTGCTGGATCACCCAATAAATAAAAAAATACTCTCTAGCTCCTAGATAGACATTTGTCTGTTTTGAGACCTGAGCATACATCTGAAATGAACAGCTAACTCCAGTAAGGATTGCAGTCGAATGAGTGTCTCCCAGACAATCCCTCAAGGACCTCATGAGCAGTAAAATCTTGTTTGTGCTGAGTTCTGTACAAGCCCCAGATGGGAAAGATGTATAGTTAGTTACGTGCCTGTCCTTGTTCCTCCACAGGAGATGCCTGTCTGGCAGGAGCACTTTTCTCAGCCAAAGACCCCTTTATCACTGCTTGGCCTCCCAAGCCTCGAGCTTGATGATGACAGATATGCAGGTGTCCCAAAGGCTTGGATGTCCAGTTCACCCCCTTCTTCATCCCCTGGAGCTCTTCTTTGTTAACTGATCTCTTTGCCCACCTCTGCACTATCAGCGAAAATCTGTTGCTGTAGTCCAGCAATGTATTGCAAATTCTGGGCTGCTACACAGAAGCCAACTGAAGCCTCCATACCCTGGTGTCCATTTTAGGACTCTGCCATCTCCACTCTGTGTTTGTGAGCATTCTGATGAAGATGACATTGCTGTTTCTCCCAGCCCTGTACTCTGTGCTCTTGGTTGAGAAAATTTGCTTCTTTTCCTAATCACCTGTGAATTTGCTAAATGGATGGTGGAACTGGGGGAAAAACAGCAGAGGAAAGTGGTCAGCTGGAAACAGCACCTTCCCACATACACTGCCCAAACATGGCATGTCTCTGCCTATCAAAGGGAAACTCATAGAGACATATTTAATACATGAAAAATGAACAAACCAGTGCCAAGCCTTTGGCTGGCTGTCACAGCTAGGTATAGCAGCCAACCAATCTGACAGCTTTGAGTTTGTGTGCACGGTGGGTTCCCAGAACAAGGACAGATTGTCAGGTTAAGCCCAGACCTAATGAAAGTGAACACTCCTGCCTGGATATTCAAGAAGAAGGCACAGGGATGTCAGAGAGCTTGGCACCTTGCAAGTCACTGGGTAAGCGGCAAGCAGCTACTCCAGGACATCTTGTCTCAGGCAGGGGCTGGGCTAAAGACCCTGTAAGGAAGTGAAGGCATGCTATGGTCAGAATCACCACACTCTGGTGTAACAAAGCTAATGGTGTGCCTTTTGGACCTTCCTTCTCTGCCCAACACCTAGGTTCACTAAACCAGTTCTGGAATTCACAAACCAAGAAGAATGTATTTGCAACCAGGGCCCTCAGGGAGGGGCAACAAATCCGTTCCTTTTTGTTGATAAATGTTGCTTCATCATCTCCTGCAAGAAGGGTGTCTGGTGGATTCTCATTCCCAGTTTGCCTGTGATATTTGTTCTTCTAGAAAGGAGTGCCTGGAGAACGTGCATTGTGGCAGGCACCTTCCCTCAGGAGCAGCAGGGTTGTGCTTGGGGCATCAATGCCTCTAAAGTAATGCATGGTCAAAGAGAGAAATAAACTCACAGTCAGAGTCCAAAGGCTGCCCATCACAAAAAGATGGGGAGCCAGAGAGGATAGGAGTGCAGCTATGCTCTGTTCCATCTTAGAGTCTGTGAGCGTCTGTGTATTTGTTTGCACCCATAAAGGTCTCCGTGCTGAATAGAGGAAGCAGAAAAACAGGAGAGGTTTGAGACACTGAGGACAGCCCTGCTGGATGACTTACAGGGTACCCTGCTCCTGTTTGCTTCTCTCTGGGAGGACAGCATCTTTCCAGAGTGCTTTGTATCTCTGCAGTGGTAGTGCATTAGCAGATCGTTGAGGATTCACTGTTACAATGCTAGGGAAGTGCAAGATGGAATGTCTGGAAAACGTTAATTGTGACAACAGACAGATGCCCAAATGAGAGAACAGGTATGTGAGAAGAGTGGAAACCTTTTAAAGATGCTGTGATACAAGCATCACTGTCTCTGATGCAAGCATCACTCAGTTATAGCATCAGAAATACCCTGAATCTATTTGCATTTAACAGTCCCTTTCTTTCTACCCTGCTTATGTATTGTCAAAGATCTTGCCAAAGATTCATAGGTTTCTCTGACCTTCCATAGATATTTCTTAACCTTCTTAATGTAAAGATATTCTTTGAAAGACTGCCACTTCAGCTTAATAAAATAGCCTTTGGTAGCCACAGGGAGAAGGAGAGTGAAGGGAAGGTCTGGCCACGTGGCTAAGGATAAGCATATCTGGATCCAGAAGATCTGGGTTCTCTTTCCAGCTCTGCCCACAGGCTTCATTTATAATCTGGGGTAAGTTACTGTCTGTCTCTTCTGATTTTCAGCCAAATAATAACAGTAATTGGCCAAGGAAAATAAAATCTTGATTACAATGGGAAGTCATGAAATAGCCTAGGATCAACACCCACACTGATTTCCAAAATGCCAAAAAATACTTAAAGCACAACAGATTTATACTGAAAATATCCATGTCTATATTTTAAAAGACAATCTTTTGGACATACAGCCCTTTATGACTCATGGATAAGAAAACAGGTGAAGAATTTTTCTTGGGGTGATTATTCTATTGGTTCCAGTCATTAATATCAACAACAGCAGAAAATTGCAAGAGCCTATCCTACTTCCCTGATATCTGAGTAGCAGACCCAGGGACTTGACATTTCTCAGCAGTTTCCCACAGATCAAGAAACCAGAAGTGAACTGCACTAATGGCGACTATGTCTTCTGGTCCTGTGGAAGAAGTGAGTAGCTGTCTCAATTCTGTGCAAGAAATTACAGAAAATGATAGAACCAATGGGTCAGCTGCCAGATAAAGGGCAAGAATCATATTCAGACATCATACAAACCACACAGCCTGGTTCACCAAAGACTCCCTAACACAGTGGAGGGATAGGTGTTTAAGCACATCCTGTTGAACCTCTGAAGCATGGGACTTACCTAGTTCTGTGCTAATCCCATGAGTTCAGGCTGTGAGTTGGACAAGCCTGGATTTTTATCCTGCACATAGACATGGGAGGCTCCAGGGCTGCTGTGGCGCAGAGATTTAAGGGCCTGAGCTCCAGTGAGGATGTGGGGAGGAGGACATTGTGCTGGTTGCAGCCATAGTACAAAGGGAAGCAAACAGCTGCCATACCCAGAAGTTTGGTGCAAGAAGGCAGGCAGCAATTCAAGAGACTTTCCTCTAAGCTGGAGAAATGGGCTGTTCTGCAGCTCAAGGGAACAGCCTGCCTGCCTTGATTTTTAGATATATTAGCAGTGAAGAGAGAAATTCAAAGAAGAGAACAAGTACTTTCTTCTTCAGTGCACATCTGTGGCTTTGCAGGTTTTTCCACTGAAGTTTTCTTAGTGACTGAGCCAAAGTGGCTCAGAGAGGAACTTGATTCACAGCCCCAGAAAAAAACCTGCTATATTCTCCTCCCCATCATCATCATCTCCCTGTGGTACCCACCCAGAACCTTCCACACTGACCCTTGCCTGTCCCTGACAGCATCGCTCCCTGTTCAAGTCCCTTCCTCCTCCCACACCGGACTCTGGCTCTTCCCTGCCCTGCTACTTCACGCTCCTGCAAACCACTTCCCCAGCTGCATCCTTCAGACAATATTTTCCCCTCCAGTGTCAACTGCCCCCATCTCTTTGCCAGCCCATGGGCTGTTAGTGGTGCTGAGGGGAAGTGTCCTGTGTAGAGGTGCAGGGTGACTAAGCCTTGTGGTCTGTCCACTTTCCAGGGAGGGTTTTCTTCTGGTGTCACTACCTGGGTTTGTTGGCCCAGCTTCCTTCTGGACAAACAGAGGTGTCAGCCTGCTGTACCCTTCCTTCTTTTGTTTTAAAGAGGATAACAGTTCTTACCATAACTGAAATCTTCACTCCTCCTCCAATCTCCAGACCAACCCACACTCAGAAGGCAGGGTCATCTCCTCTCCTTCAGGTTGTTCTAGCCCTTCTGCTGATCAGACTCGAAGCAGCTCAGCAGCCACTCATGACCAGACACAGCACTTTATAACATGCTTTAGGTATGAAGATGCTTGAACTGAAATTCTAGGTTCTACCTAGATGGGGTAGAGGTTTACAGAGGTTTAATTCCCCCGCATTCAGCAATGTTCAGACTTCACTTTGGGCCTTTGCTACAAAAACAGGGAGGAAACAAATGAATTCTGTGCTCAAGGGCAGGAGTGAACAGAGACAATGACCCCAACAGCTGAAACATATCATAGAATCATAGGATCACTAATGTTGGAAAAGACCTATAAGACTGTCAGCCCACCCCCACCATGCCCACTGACAGTGTCCCCAGTGCCACATCCACACGGTTATGGAGCACCTCCATGGACAGTGACTCAACCATCTCCCTGGGCAGCCTGTGCCACTGCAGCATCCCTCTTTTGGAAAATAAATTGTTCCTCATATCCGATCTGAACCTCTTCTGGTGCAACACGAGGTCATCCCCTCTCATCCTATTGCTGTGACCTGAGAGAAGAAACCGAACCCCACCTTGCTAAAGCCCCTGTTCAGTTGTTGTAGAGAGCAATGAAGTTTACCTTCTTCTCCAGTCAACAGCCAGCTGTAGAATAAAAGCCTCAAATGAAGCTGAATATCCCTTTCACCATCCTTGCCCAAGTTGATGAAAGCTTTACAGTGAGTGGGGAAATACTCCACTAATGAGTGCCTGAAAGTTGCTCATCCCCAAGGAGGTTATGTGGGGATTGTATGTGGGACCATGTTTTCAACTCGAAGAGGCATTCACTTATTTCACACTAAAGACTTCAGGAGGAGAAAACACAAAAATATCAGTCCCCTTGCTGAACCTCCAGACTTTTTCAGTATTCTGCTTCCGGAGGCCCAAATCTTTTCTCAGAAAGGACGAATGTGAAGTTGCATCATGGTGCAACCCAATTCCCCGTTCCCTGGAGTAAAGACAGCAGTTCTCACATGCTGACAGAGCCCAGCTTTGCTGCAGGGCAGGCTCAGCTGCTAACTTAAATATTTTACACATTCTTAGTGTTCAGGCATTGCTGCAGAGCAGGGGCTTTCACGCAGTATCCTGCCCTCTGTCAGTTTGCATCTAGCTCTTTCTCCTCCTGAAAGCCAGCCTAGCATCCACAAGCAGCTCCAAACATCTGGCCCAAGTACGTCACAAACTCAAGTCAGAGATAATACAGCTGGGGCCCAAACCCAAATTAAAACAACAAACAGGGACTGTCTCTCCTTGAGATTCTGCCTCTTGTTTCTCCATTAGATATACCGTTGCAGTGACTAAAACCACCACTAAAGCTGCATTGCAGAAGGTTTAGAGCACAAGGAATAAGGCAGACCAAAATCCCTGGTTTCATTGCCACCACTGTGCAAGTCCTCTTGAAAACTACAGGCTTTTCCTGTGGTTGTCTTGTGGCTCCCTACATTGTTGGTTATGTGCTGAGCTCAGGAAGGTGTAGAGGGAATTAATTCCCCACTCCATCGTGTACACCATGAAAATTCCCAAAAACTGCCCCTATAATTATCTGTGTACACAGTGAACAGGGTCACCAGGGACACTGCTTTTGCTCCCAGGCCTGTTTGCAGAATGAGGGCTTCATTCATATCCTGTTTTGTTTCCCTCTGGCCCTGAGGAAGAGTCACGTTGCTGTGCCCAAGTTCTGCAGCTGACTATATAGGGTCAAGACATAAACCTCAGACACTCATGCAGCAGTCTGGTTACCCACACACTGTTTGGTTTGAACCACATAGATGCGTGACACTTGAAACATCCACAATGCCACAGCTCCTCAAGATGCCTCTGTAGAAGACCTTTAAGGGCTGAGGGCTGATGCATCCACTTCTACCAGCCTAAAGAAATGTACAGCACATAATGCTCCAAATTCACCTTCTCGTTGACATCTTCATTGTTATTCTCTGTCTGCATCCAGACACCAACAGTTCCCATAGGCCATATACCAACCAGAGGTTAGGCAGCTCTCAACTTTGGTGAGAGAAAAACCAAAGGGAAGAACTTATCTTCTCTAAAAGAGTGTGCTGCACTGGCACAGCCTGCCCAGGGAGGTGGTGGAGTCACTGTCCCTGGAAGTGTTCCAGAACCATGTGGATGTGGCACTGAGGACACTGTCAGTGGGCATGGTGAGGATGGGCTGACAGTTGGAGAAGATGATCCTAGTGGTCTTTCCAACTTTAATGATTTTGTGTTGATTCTATGACTACAGAGTTCTGAGACCCCCATGTTGCCCACCTTCCTACCTCTTAAGGGAGAGCTCACTGTGCAAGGAGACAGTTTGTCAGCTTTGCCAACACAAGGCACAATCTGGAATACTGTTTTGGTCATCTCACTTTCTCCTGGAAATGGGCAGCAATATTGATTCCCTAAACGACTTTTACAGTAATAAGCTTTATGTAAGTGGGGAAGAAGGGAGGTTAGAGCACTAAAGCAAGTAAATCTGTCTTCATGAGTGATAGAGCCTCAGGATAATGAGAGATGTCAGCCAGATACACAAGGAGGAGGCAAGGACTAATGCCAGGTTAACATCTGACGCTTTGTTGTACAGAGATCCTCAGCGCTGTGCCATTCACTGCAGTGGTAAGCAGTTACTTTGTATTCCTTTCAACTCTTCAACCCTCACAAGTACAGCTCCTTTCCATTCCCACTTCTTTGCCTTGAGCTAAGCCCAAGAAAGTGCTGAGGTTTCTCAGCTTTACACCACTTAGTCTCCCTGTCTCAAGCCAAGTCTCTCAAGCCCCAAGAGACAGTGCAGTCACTGTTTGACAGGAGCATCCATACTCCATGCCAAAAGATGCTAAGCCAACTATGAGGAAAGACTATGGCATGCATCTAATACAGCAGAACAGAGATGGTTCATACTCCTCGCCTGCAAAGTCCCCATCCCCTGTGTGCCGGCAGTGAGATTTCAGACATCTGAGGTCAATAAACAGACAACAGCCTTTCCTTCTAACGCACTGTGGAGATAGTCCCTACCTTGCAATGTAATTTTCTACTGCTATTCTGCCACAGCTTCCATTCCTTAGACTGCATCTCAGGCTTACTCATTTTTGCTGCATCAGCTCATGCTTGTTATGCATGGTGCTGTTCTGATCCCAGACCCTCACAGAAATCTCTCATCCTCACGTACTTGCTGGTCATGTGTACAGTTCTATGGGAAATGACTCTTAGCAACTGATTTGTCTGCTTAGATGTAGAAAGCCTATTCATTCATAAATACACAGACTCTGTCCTTAAGTGACAGGCATGGGGAGTGGGAAATCACATACTTCCACAAAAATTCAGGGTATTCACTTTCTGCTTTATTTAGTAAAATATGTGATGTTAAACAACCAATCTGTTCCTAGTGTCACAATATACCAACTGACTCAGCCTGCTGGATCCCAGCATGGCACCAAAAGCAAAGAGAATATGGGAGGCATAACGAGAGAAGCAGATCTGTCAGTCTTTCTGGGAGCTACAAGCTATATCTTTGATATTGCCATTTTGTTATATTGCCCATTGCTTCATCAGAGGTGATATGGAAAAACACTGTGTACAGCTGGAAAAATAATAAAGAGAGCTGGAGCCAGCAAATCAGAAGAGAGAAGTGATTCCTAGAGAGGACAGACAGCAAATATGTGCATGGCATTGAGATGGGAATCCGTGACTGACTTGGCCCCTTAATCCTATTATAACCAAGGATTCCTGAGCTGTGAAACTTGGTGAACTCTTTATACACCAAGAGCAGATGGCTGTGGGCACAGTCAACATGTTTGCTGTGAGTTAGAGTTCCTCATTGAAGGCCTTCTCCTCCGGCTTGTCTTCTTCCTAAAACACAGTAAAGGCGTGAAATCAACTTTGACAAAAGGAAACAAGCCAACTTAAATGTCTCCCTCTGTTCTCCGTGTCACTGCCCTGCCTATTCTATTCCAACTGCATAACACAGTGTTCTGATGCACAAAGCTTCTGTGTTACAGAAAGTTGAAGTTTGACAAAGAAAGAACACTGGGAGTGAATGAACATGGAGATTAAGCCATTCCTCTCCTTCCAGAGATCTCCATCAGAGCCCTTGTCTGCATACCTTGTCTCTGTGGCCTTCTTGATAAATTTTCTTCTTATCCCTGCCATGGATCACTGTCTCTCTGATCCTCTCCTGACTGCTGAAAACCACCACACCCATATATTCAGTGTCCAAAAGCATCCTCCATCCAACCTCCCAGCTGCTGCTCCCAGAAAATATATGTTTCTGCTGAGACCTCCATACAGAGGTCAATTAAGTCTTCTTTCTGTAGACTAAGATGACAGAGGTCAGTAAATAAAGGGACTCTGGAAATGCATCCATATCTACTCTGTTCTATATCTAACGTTTTTCTGATATGCAGGTGAAAATGAAAATGAGGAGGAGTTGGCAGATTGGGAATAAGTTAAGGGAGCTGAAGTTATTTCCTTAAGAGCCATGTGAGAAAGAGCATCTCTAAGATATCATAGCATCCTATGGCTACAGTCTACTCAGGATTGCTCTCTTACCTTTCGTATTTTTTGTAAAAAAGCATTACAGAAGTCCTTCACACGTTCAATGGAGACTTCATCCAGAGGCAACACATCATTTTTCTCATCTGGTGTGTGGAATATAGCCAGAGCTGGCAACTGAGATTTCTTCAGTCTGAAGTATGCCATCACTTGTTCATTGCTTTTCAAGTTAATGTCCACCAGGATAAAGAGAATCTGTGATATAAATAGGAGAGAAAACGTGAGCAGAGCAGAGGCTGAGAGAGAATAGATCCATGAACAGCCATCATACACAGATTAACAGTAATGCTTTTATGAATTAGAGAAAACCTAACATGCTCCATTATAACACCTGCTTCTGTCACTATCTAACTGCTCCATGCAGAGCATTTTTTCTGTATTTTGACAAATCCATACTTACAATACAACTCAAACTGTCTACTTTTCCCTTCTTTAAAAATATACCCACAGTATATTACAAAAGCGGTCTCCTAATCTGTTCTCTTAACAGGTGAAGAACAAAGATGTCTTTGTCATGGTTTTACGGCTCCTAACCACTAGACCAAGAGCATTAGCTCTTTAGCTCCCAATGCACTACATGATGTTATGATGTGGAATATCAATAATATAAAAAAAATCATAAAACCATAACAGTCTTTTAACTCAAAGGCACATGTAGAAGAAGCTGACTCCTCTACTTGCTTGATATCAGGATAAGATGCTTAGATCTATGCGAGACCCAGAGTGGCATGGCAAAATGGTATTTTGGTGTGTGGAAGATTAAACTCAACTGCAAGAATGTGGGAGGGAAGCATACAGCAGTGTAAACTAGCAAGGATAAGAACATGAGAGTACAAAACTCCAAGGACGGATTTAGGTTAGCTGGAGTGACTAGAAATGAAGATGTGATAATCTGGGAAATAGGAACTGTTGGCATTATACCACTGCCCCTTCCGCCAAGCTCAATGGAGAGTCGTTCAGACCTGGGGAGAAATGCCCCTGATGCACATTTTCTGGACTCTCAAATAGTCTTGGGGAGCAAGACAAAGCCAAGCACTATAGTAAGGCCAAGATGATGTGACAGTGCTGATTTATCCCATAATTTCAAAAGTAAATTGCAACTGAGATCTTAAAGGTTGCAGCTAGAATTGATAAAAAATTAAAATTCTAGAATTTAAAAGATTATCAGTAAGATGTTCAGCTACATAAAAAAAAACTTTGATAAATTATCTGTTAATAATAAATACAAAGATTATGTATACATTTCATAAAGTAAGTACAGCAGTTGAACAATTAATCAATGATACGATTAAATAAAATCCTTCAGCAGGTGACATCCAAGTCAAAGAAACAACCAACCGGCTAATATATGTCATTTTATCTTCTCTTTGAGCTGTGCAGTTTATAAGGCCTAGTATATTAAATGTACCAGTAGACATGGATATGACTCCATTTACACAAGAAAAAGAAGCATTTAAAAAATAACATTAATGTGATGTGAAGATGATGTACTCAGTTCCCAGGCTGTGACTCATGTTTTTCCTTCTTTTCAATCAAGAATGCTCAAGTTAATTAAAAAATGTTTTCTTCTCTAAAAATACCCTTGGTAAATCAACTTTTACACAGGTAGATAGTGAGAGGATATCAGAAATCTGTTTTAAACTAAAGGAGGAGAGGATTACATTAGATATCAGGGGAAATTTTTCACTGAGAGGGTGGTGAGGCACTGGCATAGGCTGCCCAGAGAGCTGTTGGTGCTCCATTCCTGGAATCATTCAAGGCCAGGTTGGATGGGACCCTGGGCAGCCTGAGCTGGTGGGTAGCAGCCCTGTCCATGGCAGGGGTTGAAGCTGATGATCTTTGAGGTCCCTTCCAATCTAAGCCATTCCAGGATTCAATTCTTTCTTTTTTTTTTTAATTAAAATTATGTTCTTAAAAACAATATCATATATATAAAAGTGGAAACTTCCCTAGGCAACAGTCTATGGGAAAGACAGATAGGCTGATGTAAGCCTAACTGTAATTAATCATTGTGATAAAGAGCGACAACAGAAAGCTCCACTTGCAATGTCTCTTTCAAAAGTCAACTCTGTCCCAAAGGCAACAAGCTAATGAACAGATGGCTTATGGCTGCAGGGAACTTTTTTTCAGAATGCTAAGTTCATCCTTTTGCAGGATAGAACACCAAACCAGAGAGCATCATAAATCCAAGAGTCACAGATCTAAGAATCTCATCTAGGAGCTGAACCCCAAGCTCTGAGCTGGGGTGGAAGGAATTAGAAGAGGCCTTGTGTTTTAAGGCTCTTCTTCTAATGTGCGAACTGGAATGGGCTGGTGTTGGAGGGAAGCACTTTCAGAGGGATGGTACAGGAGGTGGTATCATGTTTTTCATCAGTTTGTTCACCAAGTTTTGGTTTTCTCTTTGAAATATTCACTAGACAACAGCATTTTCTTAAATCAAATGTTAAAGAAGATTTTAATTTAATAAAGGCTTTGCAATACTAATTTTGTTAATTGCTAATATTTTTTTAATCAGAAGTTCCTCCAGCTTTAAAACCGATGAGCAGCATTTTAAATAGTAATATAAATGTAAGTCAACATCTTCCCTTTGCCAAGCTTCCAGCCTTAGTTAAACATTTTCAAACTAAGAAACTATGAGCATGAAGAGCAGACTAAGAATAAAGGAATAAAAAGTTTGAGGATTAGAACTTCAAACAGTTTTTGTTTTCTTCCTTGCAGAAGAAAACAGTTAAAACACAAAGCAGTGGGCCCCTCAGCTAGAACAGCTGAGATAACATCATCCACAGTTCTTGTCTTGGATCTCTCTAGTGACATGCATGGAACTCACACAGCTGCAGGTTGCCAAAATACAGCAGAAGTTCTTTCCCATCTTGTGAGTTACTTCTAGAAATAAAGGAGAGATGGCAGTTGTATCTGCTTACCGCCACTCAAAAGATGACACTTCAATGCCAATCGCATGCATTTAAGACTAATAAATTCCTGGTAAGTGCTATGACGTGGCATGCTTCTTCCTTCATCATTCAGACAGAGCATCCTGCACTGGGTGCACTGGCCTCCAAGTGGCAACTGTGAGACAGTCTGTAGGGTTCACTTATGCTGAGGCATGAGCACTGGAAGCCTGGTCTCCTCAGCAACAAGAAACCAAGCAGATTCTGAGCACAGACATAACCATGATACATCCCACCTGGTGGAACTGGCATTTTCTCATGAGGAATTTGTTTTGCATAGATTCCCAGCCAGCTATAATCAAAAAGAATAAATGCAGTAACCATGGAAAATCCTACTGACCATGAGACAAGATCCATTTTGTCTAACTTCTGACATCTAAATCTTGGTCTGGTCTCTCGCAGTTATCTAGGATGAACTCTTCAATAAGTAGTGGCAGGCACTCCTATTCCATATATTTTAGAAGGGAAAGAAGGACTGTTCTCTCCCACCGGTGCTGAAATGAGCCTAAAACCTTTGCTCAGATTGCTTACCAAGGCTATAATTCAAGAAAACAAATTCAATTTATGATGCCAACTCTCATACCACTGGTAGAAATTAGGTAGTTCCATCCAAAACAAGTCTGCTTTCTATTTAAAACTATCCTCTGCAATTGTTTAGTTTTTTTCCCTCTCTGAAATAATTTTATCTGAATTTGTTTTATCTTGTATCAGTCTTTGTGTGTGTGTGACTGTGTTCAAGGGACTGCTATTAGAGGCACTGAAGGAGCTACTTCATGCATGAGAAACACCCAAAACAAACTCCCAACACATGATCTGAGAAAACAGACCACCATGCAATATTATCTGTGCAATGTCATCTGCATTAAATTCTTTCAAAGATTTTTTTACACTGGTGTTATCTTTGTGTCTTGACAACTTGATTCCTAGCCTGGTGCTTTTAGAACATGAAGTTCCTGGTAAATACTAAGATACAGAATGATGTTATTGTTCAAGAATTCAGTGAAATTGAACATAGTGCTCCAGTGGAAGAAACCAATTTCATGTTCCTTAGTTTCTTCTCCAAGGAAGACCAACAGGAAGAATGATCAATCTTTGTATCCAGTATTTGCCTTGAACTTTACGAAGCTGTGATATTCATTCTTTGAGGAGACTGTCTAAGCAAAAACATCAAGTTCCGAAGCCTGAGTCATTTCTTTCATAGCTTACTTAGTAAATCAAAGCAAAATGAAAATATTAGTCACAAACTAAAAAAAAAGGAAAGCTATAAAAACAAATTTACTTCAGATATCTGTTAAATGATAGACACACTCCATATTTACATGTTTTCCTGTTTATGGCAAAAAGGAGGCAACCCTAACGATAATCTCTCTCAGCTTTGGAGCCATTGGTATCTGCCAATCAAAATAAAAAGTGTATAAATTGCCATCTTCAAGAAAAAGGACACTGTCCTTTCTTTTTCATGGAAGAACCCTTGAAGGACTTTCAGCAGTTTCTCAGAACTCATTTCTAACTGAGCCTACATATAAACTAAAAGGGACTTTGTGAACGTCACTGCTCATGTCATTTAGACATTATAAACCAAGTTTTATCAGTTGTAGCAGAAACTGCTTTTATTATTCCCAGAATCACCTTATTGAAACTTCTGCAAACGCTCATGAGGTACACCAAATGTCATTGTCATCTTGCTCTCTGATACTACAGAAAGAAAACTGAAGATGCTTATGCTAGTTTGGCTCACTAACACTAATTCTGACATTCCCTTTCCTGTAGAAAGCTTGGATTTTTGGCAGTACTTTTCCAAATGAATACATATTTGATTGCTGAGGGACCCTTCCAAGGACACTGGTGGGCTCCTGCAGCTGCAGTGCTGAGTTCTGTCAGCTCATTGTTACTCACCCACAATTGCTTCTCAAGATCTGCTAGAAAAGTACCTTATTTCTTATTATTATTCTTGTCAGCTCTTGGTTATTTAACATAATCAAACATTTGCATTTTCCTCTCCAGCATTTTATAGTCCTCAGATTCCACTATCAAATCTAGAAGAATACTCTAGGTGAAAACCTGAGATTTGTCTCAGGTAGAGTTGAAAAGATCATAAAACAAAGACCATAACTCAGAAAGTGGCAGGTGAATCAACTCCTCATTTTCTATTTTCTATCACTTTCTGGGATCAATAGCATTCTCTCTTCATCTCTCCACAGGTCCATGCAACAGGTCATATTCTTCCTCCAACTGGTGAAGACAGTAACAAGGACTCCTCTTCCCTCAGACATCAGCAGAGATGTGTGAAAAAAACAGTACCCCAAATCCTGCTTGAGAGCTTACTCAAGGCTACATCAGTGTTCTGTGATATCATTGAAGAGAAGATGGGATACATACAGTGTCTCCTCTCCTACAGCACTCTGCAAGCTCTGTGCAGTGGCACATGCTCAGAGGAAGCCTGAACACCTCTCCACTGCACAGAAATTATTCTTTACTCAAACCACTGGCAGCTCTAACTCTGCAGCACAAACAAGTCTTTCACCACCAACCTAAAGGGCGTTAATTTTATACTGGTAATACTGAAAAAACTGAATTCCAGAATCTTGCCTTTATTGACAATACAATTTGCTATCCACAACAAACAAACAAACAAAGGCAATGGAGAAGACTCTAAGTTGGCATAATTGCTTTGTTTATTCCTTAGTATCTAGATCTGATCCCCCCAAACAGGGATCCTAGTTCTTTTGTAAGAAGGACTTCTTTGTAAGAAGGCAGCCCAAATCACAATTTACTTCACAGAAAGCTTGTCCCCTGGGAAAAACAACTTACTAGATTCTCAGTCCCTCCACCTAGGTGTCTAGCAGTACCACTGCAGTAAAGTGCAAAGAACTAGTCAAATCTCCACACCTTTAGGCTCTGTATTTTATTTTTGCAAACATCCTCTAAGGCAGATTCAGTGGGAATTTTGCCTGCATGAATTAAAAAACAGATCTGGATTGTTGATAATTCATTATCTGGACTCCAGAACAACTTTTCAGTACTTCTAGGAAAATCATTCCCCTTCACTCAGATCTAAGCATGCCATATGAGTGGAAAACTGGCTGCAGCTGCATCAGCAAAGTACAGTGATGCTTAACAGTATCAGTGCTCATGAACAGAGATAATGGAGTCTCTACAACAAATATCTCACAAGTTTTCAGATTGCTTTCTTTTATCACCAAGTATCAATCAAAACAAAACTTTTCAAGAGATCTTTTGCTTTTCATGTATGGTTTCTGCCTGCTCTCTTGCCAATGGGTGGTAGAAATTGCAAGATCCAAAGAAATCCCATCAAAAACAAATTTCAAGACATTTGAGGGTCTATGGTTCTGAGGTGGCCTCTCCAACTGAAGATGAGAATATAATTCAATTTTAGTCTTCTCCTTCAGTACTGCAAACAGATGCATGCAGATGTTCTTGTTTTCAATCCCCAACTCTTTCCAACTCCACTTTTCTCCCAGGAAGATCTCTTCCACTGCCACTCATCTCAGCCTTCTCTGACACTTTGATTCCCAGCCCTAAATGCCTGCCTGTTGCTTCCAATCCCTCTTTGCTCGCCAGTTCCTTTCTCTGTTCCCTGGACCAAAATCCCCTGTAATCCAGCTGCTGGCAGAGAATCGGTCATGTGAAGATTTACTGCTTGGGGAGCTCTGCCCTCTGTCCTCTGGGAAGTGGAGGAAATTTCTCTGATAAACCCCATCTACCCCACCATCATACTGTGGGAAATCTGAAAAACGCATCTTCAATTCATTTGGAATAGCCACTTCCTCAGGAACCAACCAGAATGCTAAGTGTTAAGAAGAACTGCAACATTAACTGCTGTCTGGTCACTTATATAATATTCTTTGGCATCTTGGAAGCAATATGTACAAGACTGCACTGAAGTGCAACAGCTGTTATCTCCCAGTGGAAGGGAACAAAACTACACTAGAAGCAAGGAAGTACACAGTGTCCTACTGACGGAGTGGGGAAAGTGGAATACAAAGGTTATTCCCCATTTGTAAGTAAACTGGCAAAAGGTGAACAGATCTAACTTCTCCACTTAATTATCCAGATAATCATCCTTTCCTTCCACTTGGTCTTTGCTCCTCTAAGGCACAGAACAGGATATGTTCCCCTCAATTTCCATGGAAGAAGTCATTGTCTTTTTTGCTCTTTCTTGACTCCCTTCTTTGGACTTACCTTACCCTCAAAGAGCTCCGCTGCCGCACGAAATCTGCGCATTTGCTCAGGGTGTTCTGGAGACTTCTTGTCTGTGAACAGGAGGAGGTGGAGCAGGAGAGAACTGTGCAACACACCTACTGCTGTCTGCAAAAACATGACCACCACAAACAGAGAGAGAAACACACACAGACAAGGAGACATTCAGTGCGCATTGGATGGACTGCCAGAAGGGCATCAACCTCCATGTCCAAGCTGAGACTTCTGTGCAAATCAGCCTAACAAGCAAAACAATTTCCTTTAAAGCAGGAGGCATCTAATTCAGGTTCTTTGTAGAAGCACTTAATCTCTTGGTTTCACTTATTCCCGAGCCAAGAGTCTACAGACCACAAGGGCTCCTCACTGACCTTGGGATGGCCAGTGAACAGGCAGGGAGATTGTTCACAGCAAGCTGATATCTGAAGGGGCAAGGAGTTGGAGAGGAAAGGCCTGAAAACACTGAATATAATAAGTGGAGAGTCGAGGTGGTAGCAAGGAGGGGTTCAGTCTCTTCTCCCACGTAATAGTGACAGGATGAGAGGGGATGGCCTCAAATTGTACCAGGGAAGGTTCAGGTTGGATATGAGGAAAAAACTCTCCAAAAGATTGGTCAGGCACTGGAACAAGTTATCCAAGGGGGTCATGGAGTCAGTGTTCCTGGAGGTTTTCAAGAAATATTTAGCTGTGGATCTGATTAACATAGCAGACAATGTTGGTGGTAGGTGGATGGTTGGGCTAGACGATCAGAGGTCTTTTCTAACCTTAATTATACTGATTATATGATTACATAGTAATGATGCCCTGAATCACTGAGGTCCAGCACCTGGCTTAATTGGGAAGAAGCAAGTGGGAAGGGTTTGTGGTGCCAGGATTGGTGTGTCCTTGTTTCCTTTCCTCAGCATTGCACTGTGTTTTGGATGATGGTGAGCCCAAAGCCCCATTTCAGCAGCCCTAGGGGCTGGGCAGCCCAGAGTGATTGGGGTTAAGCTCACCTCCCCATCTCCACAGTGGGGAGAAGACTGCATCAGGCTGTGCCCTGGACAGGGGCTAAGCTGGCCACACACAATTGCCTTTTGTGAGGAGCAGGGGCTAGTAGTGCCCAGGAAGCCTTTGTGCCACCTCCAGGCATTCACTGCTCCTCATCCCACCTCTCCTCCTACCTGCTCCCCAAGCACAGCACCTCTCCCTCAAACCAAACAGCAGTGGGGCTGTGCTCTAGCTGACCTGCTGCTTCCCCACACACAGCCAAAACCACACAGGCCATAGAAATCCACGCCAGCACACCCCTAGAGGAGGAAAAAGTTTCCACATGCTCCAGGAGTAACAGGGACAGGGTCAGGGAGTGCATGTCTGCACCACAAAGCATCTTGTTTCTGGCGGCTGGGATTTTCTCAATTTCCTAATGCTCATCAGACTTTTTGTATCCCTTAACTTCTCTATAGCAAGCAGGTGGGGCAAAGAAGAGCAGAGGGGACACAAATGGAATGTTAGAAGCAAATGGACAGGGCTGGAGGTGAGGGTAAAGCCAGGCAGCACCAAGAGCCATGGGGCTGTGATGGCACGGCTGGAGCAGCAGTTCCTCTGGCAGCTTCACACAAAGATGTATCTGTCCACACAGACTTTTGCAAGAGATTAGCATAGCTCAGCATCACGGCTGGATTGCATCACACTCTCCTGGAAAGTACACAGGCTGAGTGTTGCCTAAAAATGCCTGAAGTATGTGGGAGAAACAGTTAGGGCCCCAAAACAGGGAGAGAAACTCTTGGCAGTGTTTGATTTGATCCCTGTTACCCAAGCCTTTGCTGACCTGCAGCATTATTAGATATAAACAGCATATGCACTGGAATAAATATTTACAAAAAAAAAAAAAAAGAAAAAGAAAAAACTCAACAACAAACTACGTTAGCAGAACTGGAAGGGCTTCAAGCCTTGGACTGCAGGAGGCACTGTTAATTGCAGAACGTTGGTAGGGCTCCAAAGTGCCAAGAGAAAAAAAAAATACAAAATACCACATGTACTGCACACCAGGCTGGAAGGAATGGCTGAATAACTCAGGAGCTCCAGGTCAGAGAGGCAGTCTGGGTGTCAAATGGGACACTGTGAAGCAAGAGCCCAAAGCATCATCAGAAACTCATAAAGAGAGAGCTGATGAATTGTCAAGAGGTGCAGTGAAGGCCACAAGGATTCAAAAGGCCAGGATATTCATAAGTATAATATCTCCACTATCATCTCTGGGTGTTCTTGAAGAGTTGTCAGGACAGTGGAGTGGGATATAGCTTTTCTGTTCTGGGAAGCATTCTGTGATTTTGAAATGTTTTTCATATCCCTTCTCAGGAGGAAAAAAACAAATTGACATTTTAATAATTATTATTATGATTTAAAAATATATGTATAAGAAGAAAGATTCTACCCCAGAAACAAAATGTTGCATTTCCAAAACATGTCAGCACTGCTAGAGCTATTCAAAAGGCTGCAAAAGATGCTGTTAGCAATGACAGTCTCAGCCCCACAGTCAGCTGGACTTCTAAGACCCACAGGCTCCATAGCAAGCAGCCCAATGAACTGCTAGCATTTCAGGGGACCCTGAATCCTTGTTCACTCTCTGTTGGTAGGAGCTGGGACCTTCCAAGTGTCAGCCAGGTGGGTAAGCTAAAGAAGATAGCATTCAGTACAAAAAGGACATAAAACTATTAGCCCAAAGGAGGGCTATAAAGAAGACGAAGGGTCTGGAGGACAAGGCATATGAGGAGCAGCTGAGGTCCCCTGGTTGGCTCAGCTCAGAGCAGAAGACTTGAGAGGAGGCCTGATGGCGGCTGCAGCTCTCAGGGAGCAGAGGGGCAGCACTGAGCTCTGCTCTGTGTGACAGCGACAGGGCCCGAGGGAACAGCATGGAGCTGTGTCAGGGGAGGGACACCTGGGGTTAGGGACAGGGTCTGCACCACAGAGCGGTGGGCATGGAACAAGGTTCCCGGGTCAGTGAGCAAGCATCCAAGCTGCCAGAGTTCAAGAAGCATCTGGACAACACTCTCAGTCAGACGCATGGTCTGATTTTCAGGTGGTTCTGTGTGGAGACAAGAGTTGAACTTGATCATTCTTACAGGTCCCTATCAGGATATTCTGTAACTCTGTGATTCCATGATTCTATGATCCTATGTCTGACTTGTTGTTGAGCTGACAAATTATGTGGTGAAGGATGGAGGAAATGGGAAAATTTTTGCTTAGGAAGTTTCATACCAGCTTTTGAATCTGCTTTGAAATAGCCAAACTTATGCTGAGCCCAGTCTTCTGGGTGATGAAGAAAACCCTGCTCTCAGGAGGAGGTTGCTTGGGTTTCCATGTTTTTTGAGGTTTCTCAGGCACAAATTGGGGATCCTAGCTGAGCGGGATCTGCAGGCATAGTACACATGACAAATGCCCAAGGGAAGAAGCAGCAGGACTGGTAAGAAATGCAGTTCTTTGCCCACCAATGCCTCAAATTTTCTGTGAGACAGAAGAACTGCCTCCTATCCTCTCTCCACCCCACTCGTATGCTCCAGTGTAAAGTCCGCTTCCACTCCATTCAGCAGCAGCAAAGATATGCATGGCTTCCCAAACTCAATCTACACCACTGTGAGACCCCTTGCTCACATGCTCATGCATTAACACTTGAGTCAGAGGAGGCTCATGTGGAGGAGGCCAGGCGCTGGGGTGAAGCCAAGGAGGAGTTGCTAATTACCGTAGGGTTGTACTCTGTCACCAGGCGGAGCTCGTTCATTCGAATGAAACGACTCATCTTATCGGCATCGATTTCTTCACTGTTCAAATCCAAATCTCTCTGGTCTTTGTCTGCCTGGAGACATGCAAAGATACCTCTGGTCACAGCTGTTCTCTCCTTATTTCCTTCAGAGCTGCTGGTAGCACTCACCAATAGAGACACCCACTCCCCAGAACACCATCTTAGTCTTCTTTCCAGAATGCTATCTCAATTTCTTGAAGTCAAGAGCCATTAGATCTACAGAGATCTGCATACACTTCAAGATATCGTCCACCCTCCCTCAGTCTCCCAAAAACGAGGCGAACACATGGCTTAGGACAAATCACTGAGGACAAGACATCCCTATCATTATCTGTTGCTACTGCACTGGAGACAGGGAAGATTAGCCAATAAGCTAATCTAGGAGTTGTGGGAAGAGATCACTAACATAGCTTAATTCCTTACATCGATTTTGGCTTTACATCTCTTTTTAAAATCTTCATCTGCTTACTCTATTTCTTCTACAAGTAATAAACATTGGCATGGACCTGCATGGATTTCCTGGAAACATTGTGCAAGCAGGAAATCTCTCCAATAAAAAAGGATTTTTTTCCAGTACAGCAGAAAAAAAAATCAAGTGCAGCACAATTTAACTTTAGAGGAAAATTCATCCTGCCACACATCTCCTCACACTAACCCCCTCTTACCCCCAAGATGTAATTTTATTGAGGTTTGCTTGACTTGGTAAACAGGAAAAGAAGAAAGCAGTCAAACATCAAATAACGGCTAAATCAGCCAACAGGGCATGGCTGCTGTATGGTTCCACTGCAGGAGATGAATGAGCTGAGCCTTGGGCGTGCTAGGTTGTGACAACCAGTGGGATCAAAGTTTGGGATTTGAAGACTTTTCATACTCATGTTGAATGAGGTTCTCAGAGCTGAGGAAATGTCCACATGCACACCCCGGATTTTATCCTCTGCATCTGTACAACCTCTGAAAACACTTGTGTTAGTTTTTCCAGCAGTGTGCAGACATCTAACAAACTTTTTTGCTTTCCTGTGGTCGTTAGCAAAGTCTTTGATCTGCTAGGGGGCCACTGGGTCTGGCAACCCAAACTGGTGCTTTTCAGACAGTGCAGTCTGATTCCTCTCACAGATTTGCCCCAGTGCAAAATGAAAGGGTGGCTCTACTCTAGTGAATGGGATCAGGTCAGTGCAACACCTGAGCAGCTGAGATCAGAGAGGCCTTGGGAACTGATCTAAGCACAGAAAACTGTCTCCTAACTTTAGTGGACTTCTGAGAACACCTGGTTTTCATCTTGGGGTAAAAATATCCTTGACTCGCTCTCAGCATTTAGGACTCCAAGAAGAAAAGGTTGAAAAATAGTCTGCATCTAATAGCTGAAGCTCCAGCTAAAATATCTTTATCACTCTGTATAATTAGCTTATTTACATCTGTTAGTTATATCCTTTTTAGGTCTGTCAGGCTAGATTCTTCAAGAGAATAAATTAGCTTTGCTCCACTATACACAAAGAAGTTTTAGCAGTTAACAGCAGATCATCCTACTACTATAATTATAATTTTCCAAGCATTATGTGTGTTTTATACTATGCAAAAACAAGGAAGAAATTAGTTTATGCCTCTGATTCACTGCTATCCTGGCCGTCCATAATTGTATTCTTCAAATGAGTATTTGATTCTAAGTTCCCACCTCAGATCTTTTTACTTTTATTTCTTAGCTCTGACTTCTTACTCCTACACAGTGTTCAGAATAAAAGGAAAAATAATGTGTCTAAATAACTTAAATTTCAGAAAAATAACTTAAATTTAAGAAAATTAGACAATAGAATCACCAACCTCATTTGAACCTAGCTAGAGTATTTGCCTCTTGCTTTTTTTTTTTTTTTTTTTTTTGTCCTTATTAAATAAGAATTCAACTGCAAAAATTGGACTGTGAAGTTTCCATAAAATACAAATTCCAACAATACAAACTTTCTTTTATCAAACATTATTCTAACACAGTCATCCTCCTATCTGGAACAGAGCAAAAACAAAGGATCTTTTAAATGCATCTGAAAAAAAAATCATCATACCTAAATACCGCCAAAACCAAGGCGGGGTGTTACTCCAAATCACAATTGCAACATTGTGCCAGGGGAGATTTATGTTGGATGTTAGGGAACACTTCTTCCCCTAAGAGTGGTAGGTGCTGGAATGGGCTGCCCAGGGGGGTGGTGGAGTCACCGTGCCTGGAGGTGTACAAGAAACATTTAGATGTTGTACTAAGGGACATGGTTTAGTGGGGAAATATTGGTGGTAGGTAGACAATTGGACTGGATGATCTTGGAAGTCTTTTTCAACCTTAGTGATTCTATGATTCAATGATCTGCGCATGACAAATAAAAGGTTAAAGGAAAGGACTTGTTTACTTATTGCTCACTCTTAGATCATTCTTCTTGTGGTATTTGGATTACACCAGTGGTAAACATGATGCAGGAAAAGATGAGAAAGAACAGGAACAAATGGGTTTTAAGTAATCTTTGTCCAACTTAGATCTAGATCTTGGCCAGGGCACCACATCTAGCTTCTGTAGCATACGTAACCACTTAGTGCGCTTAGAGCTCTTATAACGCTGCATTTTATAGCCTTTTAGGACACTCTGCATTTCCTGGGGCTTCCCTGCTCTGATTCACCTCTCTCCTCTGTTTTCAAGCACAGTGACAGGAAACTGATATGCCCGCTCTTAGCTTTTGGTGGTATACTTGCAGTAAGTACATGGCCCTTCAAAATACACTTCAAAATATCATATTCTTACATTTCAGTAGGAATACCTTGAATTTCAGAACAGGACAGATACAGCTGCAGTCAAAATGATCTGAACTTGCACAGCACCCATCTCTCAGAAACAGCAAAGTAGTACCTTGAGTGCTGTGTTAAGTTGTGGACCCCACACTACCAGAAAGACATGAAGACCCTGGAGTGTGTCCAGAAAAGGGCACTTGAGCTGAGGGGTCTGGAGCACAAGTCTGATGGGGCATGGCTGAGGGAACTGGGATTGTTCAGTCTGGAGAAGAGGAGGCTCAGGGGAGACCTTATTGCTCTCTACAGTGACCTGAAAGAAGGTGGTTACAAAACGGAGGTTGGCCTCTTCTCCTGGGTAACAGTGACTGTGCAAGAGGTGATGACCACAAGCTGTTCCAAGAGAGGTTGAGGTTGGATATATGGAAAAATTTCTTCTCAGATTTACAGAATCACTGAATTGCGGGAGTTGGAAAGGACCTCAAGAGATCATTGAGTCCAACACCCCTGCTGAAGCAGGTTCCCTACAATACATTGCACAGGTAGGCATCCAGATGGATCTTGAATATCACCATAGAAGGAGATTCCACAATCTCTCTGGGCAACCCGTTCCAGTGTTATATCATCCTTACCATAAAGAAGTTCTTCTGCATGTTTGTATGGAACTTTCTATGTTCAAGTTTTAGGCAATTACCCCTTGTCCTGTCAGCATCAAGAAGAGCCTGGTCTCATCCATTTACCTTTCAACTCCCATCAGATATTTATAAACGTGAATCAGATACCCCCTCAGTCTTCTTTTCCCAGGCTGAATAGATCCAGGTTAGTCAGCCTTTTCTCATATGAGAGATGCTCCAGGCCTTTCATGATCTTTGTGGTGCTAAGCTGGACACCTACAAGGATATCACTGTTTTGTTTTTTTTTTAACTGGGGAGCCCAGAACAGGGCACAGTATTTCAAATGTGGCCTCACCAACGCAGAGTGGACGGGGAGGATCCCTTGACCTGCTGCCTATACTCTTTTTAAAGCACCCCAGGATACCACTGTCCATCTTGGCCACAAAAGTACAGTGCCCTTGAAATAGTGGTGCTGCAGTGGCACAGGCTGCCCAGGGTGGTGGTGGAGTCACTGCTCCTAGAGGTGTCCAAGAGCCACGCAGATGAAGCACTGAGGACTCAGTTAGTGGGCATGGCGGGGATGGGCTGTTGGTTGGACCAGATGATCTCAGAAGTCTTTTCCAGCCATAACAATTCTGCGAGTCTATGATTATTAATGGGCCCATGCCAAAAGAATAGCTTGTCAAACCACAGTGTTAGACTTAAGAGGGATCTGCTGTTGGGGATTTCATTTGGTGGCACAGCATCTGTCACTGCAGAGCCTTGCTCCGGCTCTGGTTTCACTCCTGGTGGAAAATCTGGGCATGCAGGGAGCCAGCTCAGCCCCTCTTAAGTGAACTTGGCAAGACCCGATTTCCATCCTGCTGGGTTGATTCGCATTAACACCGCCTGGAGACGCCTTCCACGTGCCTCGGGAGCCTTTCCAAAGCCACGGGAACCCCATCCAAGTCACACCGCGATCCTCGCGACATCCACCCACAACACAGCCCCCATTCTTTGCAAAGAACCGCGTTCTGACCGCCCCGCCGCCTCGCACGCACCCTGCGGAACACCGTCAGCGTGCCCGCCGTCGCCCCGAAGTGCTCCCGCACCGCGGGGCTGCAGCTCAGCGCGAAGGGCACCTCCGCTATCTTGGCGGCCGCCAGGCGGAGCTGCGACGCCTCGGGGCTCTCCGGCTCCTGCGGGCAAAGGGAGAGCGGTCAGACAAGGGGGACACCTGCCGGCCGCCCTGGGAGCCGCCCGCGGGGCTCCTCGCTCCGCCATTTCCCATTCCTCCTCGTCTTCCTGCGGTGTAATGCTGCGGTGCCCACCCTGAGCACCATGCGGTGATGTGGAGCCCTGGAGCTCTCAGAACGGAGCGGGGAGTGGTGGTGGGGGGGGAGAAAAGTCAGAACCCATTTGTGATCCTTACGTATATACACGTGCAGATGTGCGTGCTATACACATTACACGCATAAATCGTTTTTAAGACATCCTCTTGATTCTAGAGGCCAGGGGATTGTTAAAATTGTTCAATACCTTGGGCCCACCATATCTAGTGAGAGCATCAGCTCCAACCTTAGACTGCATTAACACATCCCTTTCTATTCCCATTCCTGACTTCTCCATCGAGGGTTGGATTTTTGATACTTTTAACGTTCGAATTCTCAAGGCAATCTCTGCTTGGAAGTTGTTTTGTTTTTCTTTTCGTTTTGAACTGTCAGCTCAGCTGTTTGTGAGCCCAGAGAGAACAGAAAACAAAATTCTTTCTTTGCTGAAAAGAAAACAGTTCATGTGACCTGTTTTGGAAATGCCAGCATATCGGCATGGCTGTGGTGATTGCATTAAGGCATGGTGTGGGAATTTGCTTTGTTTTGGAGCATTCCTATGAAGGATGGGTTTGATCTGGCCAAGCGGGCCCCATTCTCACACAGCACAAGGAGCGGCAAGCTGTTTTTCTATCATTACACACAGTTCCCAGCTCATTACAGGCACAGCTTGCTGAGCTGTGTGCTGCAGTGAGCTGAAAGGCTGCAGCAGAGAAATGATTTATGGTGAGTGGAGAACACGGGCACCATTCAGATGGATATACACTTGGGCAGAGGGCCAAGACAAAACCTCATGGCACTCATAGGTCCTTATCTGCTGCTTAAAAACAGCCCTGTGCGCTTCATGCTCTGAGCACATGCCAGGCTGCTGGCTGCTGCCCCATGCTCCTGGCAGCTGGGACTGTTCCCATGCTTCAGGACAGCACACTCGGCCCACCCTGCCCTAGCACCCCGTGCTGCCTAGGCCCAGCACCCTGCTGATGGATAAATGAAATCATGCTGTGGGAGAGAGACAGAGGTGGCACGGAATACTGCTGGCACAAGGCTGCATGCAAGAGGTCCCAGTCCTGCCACGATCCCAGCCAGATGCCCAGGAGAAGGAGACACCAGAGCCTCTTTGACTTGCAGGGCTGCAGTGCTGACAGAGAAGCCCCTAAGGACAACTCTGTATGCCTGCAGGCCTGAGCCCCAGGCAGCTAGTGCTCTGTGATCAGTGGTTAACAAGGCCCTGGGGCAAAGGCCTCCAGCATTCGCACACTTGTTGATGCAGAACCATCAGTCCTCACTCTGTGTAGTGTGCTGCAAGATGCCTTACGCCACCTGTATAACCTCTCCCTAGGTTGCCCTCCAGCCCCGGGACCAGGACAGGGGGAAGAAGGGGTTTGCAGAAGGGAGTTAGTTTTGGAAGGATAAAGTCTTCTCTGGCAAAAGGCATGAACAATGTATGCAGTCTAACACAGAGTTCAAGTAGAGGAAAACAGGGCAAGCGACACATGCACTTCTCAGTCACTCTGTCACCTGATTTCAATTGAATTTGGTCATGGAGGGGCAGAGACCTGAAGGGTATCAACTCTGGGGAACAAAGCAGCCAGAGGGACCATGCTACTGTGCTCCATAAGAGGAAGCTGAGCTTGAGCCCAAATCCTCTCAGACATCAGAAGATCCCCACCATCACTGCTGCCTGAGGCCCAGCTTTCCCAGCCCTGTCACACAGGCAGAGCCTCACTCTGCCACCAACGACTAAAGCCAACAGCCAATGTTCCAACTCATCTCCTGCCAGTGCATTCAGTTTCTCTGTCACCTACATTCACCTTTTCCTTCCCCTGCAGCATTTCTCTTTCTCCTACTTCAGGCTCCTACCAATAGCTTCACGTCTTTCCCTTGCTCCATCTCCCTCTCCATATACCCCTCACTTCATCCCCTCATGTCTGTCACAACCCCAGCACCTTCATGAAGCTGTATGAAGGGTCCCATCCAGCCCCGCTGTCCCAGCAGGGATACGGCTCCCACCTGGCAGAGGGGAACTGCTGCCAACATACCTGGAAGAACCCAACAACCGCCACCTCTGCACCGCTGATGAAGGCTTCCACATCTGCAATGTCATTCAACAGGACAAGTTTCTCTGCACCTCCCTCTGTGCCTGGAGAGGAAAGGTCAGAATTGGACCAAGGATAAAGAAGAGCAGCTCTGAGGCTCCCACATGCACCCATGTGAATATCCTACCCCTTACATGCTCCCCGCACACCTCTCCCACCAGCTTAATGCACAGCTTGCATAGCACACCCTTGTTGAGGAGGAGATCTGGGAAGGCTCACTTACTGGGGGATACAGAGCTATTATCTTCAGCACAGCCTGCTGGGGAGATCCTGGCCAGGAGGATAACAAAGAGACACAGGAAGACGGAGGTGGCCATGGTGCCTGCTTGCCCTTTACTTACCGTGCCACCTTGTTCCACACCTCTCCTTGGCAAGCGACACGTCAGCTGCTTCTGGGGCTTGCAATCACTCCCATGTGGTGGGAAAGGAGCAGATGGGTGGGGCAAAGCTTCCAGCTCCTGAGATAACAGCTTAGCTGGGAGAAAGCCCTGGGTCTCCCTGCTGCACAGGCATCAGCCATGGACAGGTTCACCAAGGCTGCTGCCAGCATGCCTTTACACTCAGCGTTGGGCATCTCAGGTGCACCCACACAGCTAGGTTTTCCAACTGGTGAGAACACCCCTCAATGTAGAGGGATCCCCTGCACTTCCCCAGGTGCTGGGTGCCACAGATGATCCCATGCACTTTCCCAGACAATGGGACATACAGCTCCTGCATCTCCTCTGGTGGATGGGAACAGTTACCATGGAAATGTTGAACAGTTACATGGGAAATGTTAAATGTGAGAAGTCAGTGCCTCACTGCCAAACTCTGAAGTAGCAGGAGCCATACTCCAGAAAAGAAAGGGACGCTCATGCAGAGAAGAAGAAAGAAACCATTTTTATTCTTGAGACACTGACGTCTTGTTACAGCATCTAGCTGCATCCCCCTGACTGGTTTTGCCTGCACAAGGATGGATTTCAATGGGGTAGGGCACCAGATACAGACCAGGAGACCATCATGGGAGATAAGTAGCCATTTACAATGAGTCAGGGCACATGGCGAGTGTAACTCAGAGAGGGATTTTCCAGGGACCAGTCTGCCCTGCCAGGAGACTCAAGGAGCTGGCGAGGTGATCTTGTTTCCTAGAAAAGGCACTTCCCGGGACCAGAGTTGGTACAGAAGGAGAAATGGAGGCAGCAAGAGGAAGTACTGGGAGAAAGGGCGGGAGATGCTTCCCAATTTAATCCACTGCATGTCATGATGGGGTAGTGGTGAGAATGGGCGGGTTATTTTCAGTGTATCAGAAGAAGCAGCAAAGGCCACCTGCAGGCCTGTGCATCAACCAAGGCTGGCACAGAGCCCTAGCACCTACAGGGAAGGCTGCAAGGGCTGTGGTCAGCCGTGGTGGCAGGATGGAGCAGCGTGGTGGGCATGGCCCACCTGGAGACTGGTGCAGGAGGCAAGGGGATGGGAAGGGGGAAGGCAAACGGGGTGAGCTCATTCTGTCCATTCTTTCTTGATGGACAGGTTCCACTCCCAGGTGAGATGGTCATGCTTGTCATCATCCGTGAAGAAGGACTTGTTGTGGTAACTGCCTCGAGCCAGCATCCCCTTAGGAGCTTCTTCAATAGGTGTCAGGAATTCATACTCCTCTGGCCGTGGCCCATAGCTGCCAACCATGAATGTGGCTTTGTCCACTAGGAGAAAACAGTCCACATAGAATGAGACTTTCAGGAGGGCAGTAATAAAGGAGAGAAAAAGTTATGAATACAAGTACATATCACTGACAGAAAGGTAGTAGTGGTGAGAGAAAGAGATGTAGACAACAAGGGGTACAATCAGTGAAGGAAGTGAGAAAGTGGGTTAAGATGGGCAAGCAGGTGGGCAAGTCTGTACACTCTCACATCTATGTGCTGTTCCCACAGCAGTGGGAAGTAAGCACCCACAACATGCAGATAGAGATCTGTCTTTATTCTCTGCTACTTCCACCTTCTGGTGAGAGAATATTATTTGCATGCTTAATGGGACGTGGAGCCTTAGTGGCTCCACTTAGGGGCTTAGAGCCTTGTATGCAAAAATGAACATGTGGGAGGTGTGTGCAAAATGGGGTTTTCCTCTGCCAAGCCCAGGCAGGGCAGCATTGTAAAAATACGTGAGGCTACAGGCAAGCATAAGTCTCCACAGATAGTGGGAAGTTTTGCAGAGCAGCTGTGAACTTTACCAAGTGCATCTGGAAAACACTTTGATGGGTGAAAAGATCCACAAGGACTGAGCCACGCTTCAAGGGCTGGTGGGGGAGGTGAAGAGGAAACCTGTGGCAAACACTGTCTGAACAGCATCTCTGGGGACAGTTCCGCTGCAGCTGGTGGTATAGCTTACAGACAGCAGAGCTGGCTTGTAACGAGTTCACACAGGCACAGGAAACAGTTGGCTTAGGTGACACAAAATGCAGACTAATGCACTCTACTGAGAAGCCACATCTCCTGTGCAGCAGCACAGGGAGGCCCTGAGGGTGAAGGGAGGCTCTGTCCTGGCCCAGATCTGCAGGAACACGTCTTTGAGCAGAGAGGGTTGCAAGACAAAGAGTGTGTGTGTGCAGGGCACACAGGTCTTTTACTCACCCTTCACTCCTGTTCGGTAGGTGTGCTGCACGTATTTTAGTCCCGACACAATGTCCCTGTTTACCTGCACAAAGTGACCAGAAGCAAGAGTCACCAGGAGAGCTTTGATCCTATATCTGCTATTTTTCTCTCCTTAGAGAGATGACCACCTTGGCCCCTCACACAACTGCTCTCATGGGCTTGGCACAAGACACACTGTGTGGTGTCCTAATGTCACTTCCCAACAGCCACCCAGAGACCTGCAGCACTCTCTGTGTGTATGAGGGAATCTTCTACTCTTTCCCATCCTTTTCCTGACTTTGAAGGTGACTGAGGCAGATTCCCGGAACAGACTGATAATGACAGAGAAAAGTGAAGCAGGGGAAACCAGAGACGGGTGACTGGAGTCATGCTTTCAGCACAAACAGGTGGGCGAGATTCACTGAATTCTCCCAGATGTCCTCTAAACTCAATGATGAGCTGGCAAAGCTACTCTTCAAGAGTTGGAGGGCACGGTTTTGTTTGTAATCTTTCTTCAAATCTCCCACACATCTTTTATGTATGTCTTGCTGCCTTTATGCAGCACACACTGCCCCTCTACAGAACTGTTCCATGGAGAAACAAGATGGAAAGATCCTTTTACTTCTTGGGGAGAATTCACATGGTGCCAGCTCCTACCAGCCTTGGGACTAAGGGAGGGAGTTAAGTAACTCTTCTGTCTCCAGGTATCTCCTGTCAACAAGGCTCAGACACAGTTGGAAATATTTCATTGCACAAAAGAGAGCTGGAGGTGTGTCTGAGAACAAAGCCATCTGAGACAGCAGGTGAACCTCAGAGACAGAGGGAAATCTTTCCTGCAGAGCTCACACATTCACATTTTCCCTTCTGTTTGAGGACAACTATCTTCCTTTTTTTTTTTTTTTTGTCCTCTCTGCCAAACCCAGCTTTGTCTGCAGCACACATTTGCAGAGGTGATCATTTCAGTGCTGGATGCCACACTGCAGCATGACTAAGTTTCGTTCTCAGCTGGAAACAGCAGAAGTGGCTGACACACTGCTTAACGGAAGAGTGGGGGTTGAAACTAGCCCATTTGGATATATCATGACTCAAGAGAATTCAGGTATCTTCTGCCAAATGCTACAGTATTAAATATTTGCTATGCATTCATCAAGCCCAGCAATGCAAAAAGAACTACCATGTCATGAAAAGCCATCATCTCTTCTCCTCCCTTTCCATTCCCACTCTGTGTGAACTAACGACTTTCTGTTGGCTGCAAAGTCAAGCCAAACTCAGCCAAAATTTTTAAATAACCTGTTGTTCACCATCCTTGGTGGACAGAAGGCAACTTCTTCCAAGGGGCGAACAGGCAGAAGTAATTCTCTGTTAAGGCCAGGTCTCTTGTTGGGTAGAAAGCAACCAGCAGGAAAACAACTCACTTTGAAATGGATCTTAACTCTGTATTCAACTCCTTCCTTTAATACAAAGGTCTCTTTCTTGAGTGCTTCAAGGTCACCTGTGAGAAGAGGATGCAGCCATTAGCTAGGGGTGTCACAGCAAGAACAGTCACAGGGGGCTGGGGCTGGGACTGGTGTCAGAGGTGAGCATCCCTTTGACAGATTACACATCTGCAACATGAGTACACAGCAATTGTACAGTGAGCAGACATAGGCAGAAATACCAGCACCTGAGCAGTGCATATGAGTCAGTCTCCACACCAGAGAATCATAGAATCATTAAGGTTGGAAAAGACGACTAAGATCATCTAGTCCAACCATCAACCCGTCACCATGCCCACTAACCACATTCCTCAGTGCCACATCCACACAGTTCTGTGTGGACAATGCCCAATACACACAGGTCTCAGTACGCAGGGATATTTATGTGCGTGCTCATCATTAGGCACTGCGTACATCATCGATGCCCTGCTTCAGCCATGCCCAGCCCCAAGCCCAGGTCAGCTGGGCATTTCTCACAGCCCCTGCCTGGCAAGTGAGGCCTCTCAGGCACTGCGTGGTTACAGTTGAACAGGAAGCTGCTCTGTTCCTCTGGGCCAGGCTTCCTCTCTATATAGAAAAGCCCATATAAGGTGAAGCCTGGTCCTCTACCCATGCCCTCTGGAGCCGGAACTGCAGTATTGCTTGATTCTGAAGTTACAAAACAGCCTGTTACCCAAATGCATGCATGTCCCTTGTGCTCATGAGCTCTAAATGAAAGGAAGAAAAAGCAGAAGGAACCCTTCTCCCAGAAGCTACAAGAGCGGTATAGAGGAAGAGAAGGATCCTCCGCACTTTTCTCTGTTGCATCTTCTTCTTCATACAAGTGTACCTTAAAATCAAAAGCAAAGCTATTGTACCCTCAGGACTTCTTTAAAGCCCAGTAGCGTCTCAAGGACAAACTCTCCTTCAATTCAAAACATCCCAGGGCCTTTGCGTGTTCGCAGTGTGTGCCCAGTGAGTCTATACCCACCTGTAAGGTCCATAGTGATCGGCCCTGGAGCAGAGTCACACACCAGGGTGAGTCGGGTGACCACCACGTTGGGAGCTGTTGGGTCTGCAGGTAGGAAAGTAAGGGGCAAGCTGTCAGCTTGTAAAATTAAGTGTTTGAGGGAGAAGGGGAACAAAAACTGAAGAGATGCCATTGACTTCCTACACAGAGGATGCACCTCACAAAGCACCCAGTAACCTTCTCTTAGCACAACAGGACCATGCATCTATCTCGGACACACAACACTGATCCCTCCAGTTACTACTTCAATACCTAGACAAAATGTTTTCACCATAGGAGACACCTCTCTTAAGATTATTGGTCTCATTTCAGCACAAGCCAGTCCCCTCATGTTTGTAACACCCCTGGAGTCCTCCAAGGCCCACACACCCCACATCACAAGCTCCTTTCAGACGTTAGCACTCTCTGATACCTTACAACAAATGTTTAGAGCATCTTCCTTGCATCCATTCCCTGCATCTCAATACCTGTCCATCCCCAGACCCCCAGCAGAAGTCTGGTCAGTCAAGTTACTTCTTCTCTGAGGCCACCTTGCCCCATCTCTGTATTAAGTCATGCTCATGCAATACATCTTCCCCGTCCCTTCTTACCAGGATGCTCCTGCCTACCTGCCACCACAGGTCCATCTCCCAGCAGGGACTTCTTGTACTTAGTGAGGCTCTCATCATCCTTGTCCAATTCTTGCAGCTCCTGCAATGTTTTCTGGGGAGGAGGTTTGTAGTTCAGTTTCCCATCCAGCTCATCATCATCCTCCTCCACATGAGGTTCTTGGGTCTTCTCAGTCATGGTCACTTAGTCTGGGTAGCAGAGAGGGAAAGTCAATGGGACTGCTCTGTGGAGGAAAAGCGCCCTAGGGGGCACGCTGTGTGTCAGTTTCCCAGGCAGCTGGGCAGGCACAATGCAGTAGGATCACCAAAAGCAAATGGCAACGGTGATTTGCAGTCCTGACACTGCTCTGCTGATATTTGGGCTTGAACACAGCCCCCTTTGCCCTCACTGCTATCCCACAGGCACCGCACACACACAGACCTCAAGCAGCCTTCCCTCGCGGGGAGGAGGCGCAGGAGCGGAGGCTGATACCAGAGTGATTTACAGTTGCTCTGCAGCACGACTGCTGGCAGACAACCCTGCAATTACAAGCCACTGTGCATGGCTTCTGCACTTGCCAGAGAGCTCATACAAAGAGCCACAGCCATACAGCAGGGCACAGAGATGGGAATGTAGCTGAGGACAGATGTTTCACTTGCTCTCTTATTACAAGCCAACAGTCAGACACCATAGAAAGATCATACACCTGGCAGCCGCGCCCTTACATCAGCATGTTGTCTAAAGCACACAGGGAGATGCACTCATTTTGGTCTGTCTGTTGGTATTCCCAGTGTTTGCTCCAAGGATCAACACACCCCAGACCCATCAGATCTCCCTCATGCTGAGGAAGGAAGGACAACAGTAGTTGCATCCAGCCCTGCATACCTGCACTTCATCTCTCAGAAAGGAGAGTCAGGAAGGCTGGGGCTCAGCTCAGCCAGGATACACATCACTGAGTGCCAGGCAGGTGGTGAGGCAGCTTGGGCAGCATCCCAAATGGGAGCCAGAGCAGGAAGGCAAAGGGCACATGATGGAAAAAGAGGAGACAAATGCAGGCGAGAGGAAGGAGAGGTGAGCTGCACTGCTACACTGATCACTCAGTGCACTTCAGCTTATCCTTATATTAACTCACTCTCTGAGGCTGTCCCTGCTAAAAATTCATTTTTTTCCTGGTTGCTTGCAATTCCCCCACTAAGTCCTTTGTTCCTCTCTACAGCTGTGGCCTTGAAGTTCCCAGTAGGAAGCTCCCAGGATAGTTTTAAATTTCATTGAAAGAGAATGTAAATAAATACATATATATATTTATGCAACAGTCCACAGTGAATCAGCAAGTGGAATCAGGCAGCAGTGAGTAATACACAGACCTCCCAGTGCTATCCCAGCATGGATGAGACCAGTGGAAAACATTCAAGGAGGGGCATATTGGCAAAGGCACATTACAGAGAGAAAGGGAAGGACTGAGCAGCACAGGAATGAGTGTACTCAGCCGTGTTACAGCTCTGATACAACACTGCTTTGTAATGGCATGTTGTGGTGAGTCAGGAACTATTGCAGGGGGAGCAGCTGGGAAGTAAAAGGAAATCCCAGTTCCAATGGCCTAAAAGGAAAGCATGTCCCAGAGGCTGAATGCCCTGCACTGAGCACTTGCCCATTCCTGACTATGAGAGCATGAAGCACCTGTGTACTATGGGAAAGGCATATGAGCTTGTCCGCATGATGAAAGAAACCAAAAGCTCTCCAGTAACAGCACTGCAGCTCATGTCCCGCCACTGTTCAGCCCCAGCACAGCCATCTAATGATGGCACCTCGTGACCCCACAGTGCCATTACATAGCAGCCACAGGAAGAGGATGTGATAAGCTGCAGCAGGCAGCACTAAGTCTTGCAGTCTGCTGGGCTCCAGCTGCAGATCTGAATCACTTCCACTCCCCAGAGCTTTCTCGAAATACCAGGCTGTCTGCCCCAACTAGAACCATGGAGCAACTGTCTGTCTGTTCCCATTCTACACAGGGGTTCTGGTTTATCACAAGAGAAGGACAAGATCTCACCAGCCCCATGCACACAAGAGGCAGAGCCAGGATTGGGTCAGCTGGTTGCTCCTCATCCCTCAGACCTCTGCTGTGCATCATTCATGCCACAGACTTCCCCTGCCAGCCCATGGGGGCAGCTCACTTGAGGCACAAATGCATTTAGGCTCTGAAAACCTACGAAGAGTTATGCAGGTAGCCTGCTGTGCCAATGGCAAGAGCCCATGGAGGACAGCCTGGCTGGGACTGTACAATCCCCAGTTCATGTACATCTCTGCAAGATGCACTGATCAGACCCCACTCCACTGTTTCTCTCCAAATTGTGGGGCTGACCTTCCTGCCACGTTTAAAAGGCAGAAAGGTGATCACATCTCACCTGTTCCCTCCTCCTGCCCTTACCTCACAGGCAGCAACTCCCCAGGGCTGAGGAAGGGTCCTGGGTAGTGTGGAGAGCTGGAGATTGGCACAGCTCTGGGCACTAAATCTCCTCACTCCACCTGTGGGGACTGCTGCCCTCCACCAGCAGAGAGGTGCTGCAGAGCTGAGGCACGGGAGATTCCCAGGGTGAGTGTGTTAGCGCCCACCTGTTGGGGTGCCTGGCCTCCTGTGCTAAGCACACAACTCCATAGAGCCCCCCAGGGCCTCACGCCGCCAGCTGCATTAAAAATGGATAGCATTAACCCTGTAGATGCTTTATGTGAGGAGACAAGGCTTATTTATGCCCTGCTCCACTTTATTTTTCTCACTTGCCTGCAGCCCAGACCGTCAATTGTGCATTGCCTGCACCTCTGAGATCTGGAAGCTTTCATGCAGCAGAGGAGAGAGGGCTGGAGCCATATCAGGGACTTCCCACCGTAAAGCCAGATGCAGGAGGACACCGAGGGACGGTGCTCTGCTATGCATCGCTGCCTGTACTGGGGCTGCCCGTGCATCTGCAGCATTTTGAGGCAGGGGGATGCACAGGAGGTGGATGGTGGGCAACATCTCATCTCCCCATGCCACCACATGGCACAAAGAGGGCTGTCACAGAGACAGCGTTTTATTCACGCTCCCTCAGCGCATCAAATTCACTCCCTTCAATGCCCCCCTCCCTCACCCTAGGGCTTATCTCCAGGAAGCGGGTTTGGCGGCGAGGGAGCAATTTCCCACCCCGGAGCAGTGACACGCAGCCCCACCGGCGGCCCACGACCCACCTCAGAAGTGCGGGGGCAGAAGGGCAGCCCATCGCCCTGCCACCGCCGGATCTCTCCTGCCCCCATCCCCTCCCCATCCCAACCGCCGAACCCAACTTCCCCGTCGGATGCAGGCAGGGCTGCCCGCGTGCCGGCCACGGCTGGGCGATGGAACAAAGACGCAAAGTTGCCCCCTCCCCACTCGCGCTACCCCCCCCTCCTCTCCCCCCCGGGCTCGCACTCACTGCTGCGCGGTGCCTGCCTGCGGGGTCCTCCTCTGCTCTCAGCTCTCAGCTTTGCGCTTTGGCAGTTGGAGCAGGAAGGAAGTTGGTGGGGGAAAAAAAAAAATAAATAAATATCACTCACACTACACCAAAAAAAAAAAAAAAGAGAGAGAAAGAGAAAGCCTTCCTCCAGCAGCCCACTCGGAGAGGAAGCCCCGAGACCGCATGCTGCAGTGCTCACTTCGAGCACGGCTCTGCTCTGCCCGACCGCCGGGCGCTGCGCTGCGCTGCGCTCTTCTTGCGCGGCTTTGTGTGATCGCAGAGCCCCCGGGAGGGGTGACAGAGGGGACCCCGAGGGGCTCCCGGCTCTTTGTGTGCCCCTGCTGCTGCACCTGGGCTCGCGGCTCTTTGTTGTTCCTTCCCCGGTTTGAATTGTGTTTCTTTTCCTGCTTGCTGTCATTGAGGTCGGTGTGAAAATCCCGTTGTTGTACTGATTTGTAATGGTGTGGAAAATCGGGTCGAGCGTATTCGTGCGTACGTGGGGGAACAAGTGGGGGTTCGTTACAGGTGAGCCTCATTTTTCCCAGGTGATGCAAGCTACCTGCTGCTCTCGATCGGCTCACCGTTCCCATCCAGCCGCATGTGCCCCGCTCCCAGCCATTTTCAAGCAGTCCCAAACATCAGCTGCCTCTGGAACAATGAGCTCACGTTTCCCAGGCATGCTTAAATACAAGAAGGATTTTACCCCACTTCCACTCTGAAATGCCGGCAGCTTTTATCTTCTTCCGCTCACAGATTGCCCGTTTGCTTCTTCAGTCACATCAGTCCTCCGTGCACATCATCCTCAGTGAGGAATTTAAGGACAAATTAGATCTTGGTCTGCAACCAGCAAATCTGGATCTGAAATGACTGATGCACTTCTTTTAATGCATTTGCAGAAGCAAAATGAGCGAAGCAAATCTACTGTCGAGGGGCTTACATTCACTGCCCCAGATTCACATGTCTGATAGAAAACATTTATCGTACGCAAATTTTTAGAGGCTGCAGATAACTGAGTAAGAGGAATCTCTTCCAGGGATGGGCAGATCTCAGAAGTGAGGGGCTGATTTTTCAAACCTACCTCCGCTTTAATTCAAGCTGTGGATGGCACCTTGATTCTGACCTCATGCTTTTCAAGGGGCAAATAGGGCACATGTCTAACTGGCATTTGATTCCCACTGAGCCAGGGTTGTGGCCTCAGAACCATTTTAAGCCTCCATTAATTTGTTCCCAACCAAGAGAGACTGTTTTATGCTTTGCTGCCCTTTCCCACTCTTAGGCTCACCCTCCTCATGGGGCAGTACAGCAGAACTGAGCAGAACACTGGAACAGGCTGCCCACAGAAGCTGTGGATATCCCACCTCTGGAGGTTCAAGGCCAGGTTGGATGGGGTCCTGGGCAGCCTGAGCTGGTGGGTGGCAGCCCTGTCCATGGCACAGGGTTGGAGCTGGGTGGGCTTTGAGGTCCCTTCCAACCCAAACTATTCTATGATTCCATGCATATAGCACTGTGCTCAGTTTAAGACATACCTGACAAAACCAGGTAAGCGACACATAAGTGAGCTTTAAACCCAGATCAGTTTCCCAGCCTTGTTCACCCGTGCTGGAAAAGGGAAAGGGCTGTGTGGGAGTGAAGACTGGGAGAGCATAGAGCAAGCACTGTCTATGATCATACCAAGTTATGGTGGCTCAAACTGCTGGCATGAGCAGACCTGGCCTGAACAACATTTGGAAAGCTGGAAGTGCTAACCATGGTCTTATTTTGCAGTCTGTGCCTCTTGTAGATCAGCCTTTTGTCTTGGTTCCTCCAATTTCAGTCAAATTACCAGTTTGCATTGGAGACAAGAGCACCCTGGCTGGGAAGGTGTGTGGGTTGAGGTTACCACTTGGTTACATCCTGATCTGAGGTTTCCTTGGGTTTGGTGGCTGACCAGTGCTATATATGCACTATTTCTAAATGTGTGTGAGCATAAATCGAGACCAGTACATCCACAGACATGTGCACAGAGGCATAGGGATGTACACTTGAATGTATATACTCAACCTATATCAGCATGAATGCCCAGAACATAGGAGAAATAGGTTCTATCCCTCGATTAGAAATTAGCCAGCATGTAATCATGGATAAATGTCATTGCTCTGTGCTTCATCTTCCTGTTGGTAAGAGGGGTGAGAAGGAACTGCAGACATTGGATACACACCATGGTGAGCAGATGGGAGCTTAGAAAGCAGGCAGCATCTTCCAGGTTGGCATATCCGGCATCATGCTGGGGAACCACGTCACTGATCTGCTGGAAAAAAACACAGGTTTTGAACTATTTTGCAGCAGAATATCACTGAAAGCAAATCCCTATCACCAAGTATTTGATCTCTGACCATCTGACACCATGCAGTGAAGACCATCTCTTGGCAGACTTTGTCCAATCACAGCCACCTCTTAGTCTGTGACAAAAGGAGACAAGGACATTGCCTAGGACTGTACTTGCTTGACTGCGAAAGAAATGGGAATATTTCAAATGTGACTTTAGTTGGAAAATAATATCTAAAGTTATTAAATGAGATAAAATATTATTAGTGGGTCTTATTCACTTGATCTCCACTGACCACAGTCAGTAATAGAAATGGTTGACCATAGTAATGCATGTGAACCATCATTAGAGCCAAAATTTACAGAATTATAGAATCACAGAATGGCTTGGGTTGCAAGGGTCCATAAATGTATATCCTTCACCTATACAGACTTCACTCCCAATAGTCAAATGCTTTCTGCATTGAAAATGTTTAGAAAAATTAGGCATGGCATTATTCTTCTCTTTGTGTTTGTATTACTACCATCAGCTGTGGAGCATTTCTGTGGTGACATCTTTTTTCAGGTGGCGTTCCATTGCTGCTAAATGTCATCTCCGCGATCCACACAAGAGGTGCCTGAATTTGAAGAACTTAACTGTTTTACAGCCTTTAGAAGTGATTAATTCAGAAAAAACATCACCTGTTATAATCTTGTACTTTCACTCCCTCTTTATCCATAAAACTCATATATTTTGCGCTGAAATTTCCTAGGCTGGAAGCGTCAGGGACAGGAATACAGAGTTCAGTCTGGTGAGGCATTGGAACAGGCAGCCCAGCAAGGTGGTGGAGTCGCCGTTCTTGGAGGTGTTCAAGAAAAGATGCAGATGTTGCATTGAGAGATACAGTTTAGTGGTATGGTGGTGAAGGGCTGATGATTAGATTAGATAATCATAGTGATCTTTCCAGCCTTAATAATTCTATGATTCTATGGGCAAGGAATCCATTTTTGTATTTTTGTGAGGCTCTGTAGTGCAATATCTCTTCCCATAACTTTCTTAAGTATTTTGCTTCAGAGCTATTCATTTACATCTGCAATGATCTCCATGCACTGAGTTGCTCGCTTACATTACTCCCTAATGAACAGCGCTGCTGAATCCTGTCCATGTCCTGAGCTTTGCCTCCCCCTCAAGCTTTTTGCCATTTCCAGTAGGACTATGAGCAATGCACCAAGAAGAGGACCTTGTGCTGCAGCAAACTAATGTCAATGAGTACTGCAAAGGCAGCATATGTTTGTGCCAGGGGTGTCCCCAGGTCGGGTGTCCCCAGGCCAGGTGTCCCTGTGCTGCACAGAGGCCCTCCTGAGATCACAGGGTAAGCCTTCAGAGCACCTTGTGGGCTGTCAGCTGGCCAAGGAGCTGACTTCACAACATGTGCTCCATTTCTCCAGCTCCTCCAGAAGAGACTTCCTTGAAAGATGGAGAGGAGATTGGAGATGTAATGCTTGCCTAAGTAGCTTTCAGGCCAGATAATGTGCTAATCTCATAACCCCCACCTCTAGCTTGAAGGTGCACAAAGACTTCATTCACATGTTGTTCCTGCATGCCTCACAGAACAGAAGGATGGGGAGGGGGACAGGGCTTGGGAGGGCTGGGGGAGCAAAGGCAGGCAAAGTATGGAGGAAATCCAGAGGCCATCCTGAGACAGGCTGAGGATGGTCACTTCAGACAGTTAAGGAGAAGGCAGCTAAAGTGGAAGGGGTCAAGGGGAGAGAGGAAGGACAATAATGGTTGTGGGAAGATCCCTTCCACAAGGACTGTGGTCCCTTTTCTGACAGCCTGCATGGAGAAGAGCAGCCCCTATCTTGTGTCCCTCAGCAGCTGCCAGGTAGGAATCAGCCACCAGCAGGGCCAGTGCCCACCGGAGTGAGATAGATTATTTGGGGGCTTCTTCAGAAGTGGTTACGTAAGGTCAGATCTCTGTATGTGTAATCAAATCTCAGCCCTAAGCTGATCCCTGGGCAGGGTGTTAGGGAGGTATTTATTCAAGCATGCCTCGTGTGCTGCGGCTTTCCTCCGACACAGCTAAGGCTGAAACCGGGACTAAATTAGGAAAGCTGTGGCATCCTCTCCTTCCCCACTGGCTTTAGCAAATCTCCTTGCCAGCTGCACCCCGCCTTGCCCATGCTGAACATTCATCTCAGCAGGGAGCCTGACTTGGTGCTGAAATTCGCAGCTCGGAGCGAGGCTGTGCCCAGGCATAAACAAGTAATCATGGATAAATGTCACTGCTGTACCCAGGCTCCCACTGACTCTTGAGTGCTGCGTGTGCCTTGGTGTTCAGCACAGCACTGCTCCGGGCACTTCAGCAACAGTTCTGCTTTATTGCTCTTGTGCTGTTCCCACTGTGGATCCCAAAGCTGTACCTTTGCCAGCCCCTACAGTGGTTTTGTGCTGGTTCTCATGGAAAGCACTGTGGTGAGAACTGCCCTCCTCCCTCTCCTATCTTTTTTTGTAGACTTCAGGATATAAAAGAGAAAAACAAATGTGGCACTCAACAGATTAGGTAACAACTGTTTAAATTCTCAGTAGCTGCCATCCAATAACATATATGCACAGAAGCTTAACATTTGCATGCAATTAGAATTCTCCCAGAGCTAACAGAATCATAACTGAGGATAATCAATAGGGAGCTTGAGAGGGTCCCGGTCAGAAGTGTATCTTGCTAAGGAATAACATGGCAAGAAATTGTCATCTTCATCATCTTCCTTGTCATCACCTGCAGCACCCCTGCTCCCATGGGAGCTCATTGTTGCCATTTCCAGCTGGTCAGCAGGGAAACCTTTTTCTTTCTCTCTTTCCTTCCTTTATTTTCATTTTTCTCTATAGACAGCTTTAACCTTTACAGTCGCTGTATGCCTTCAGCTATGGACCCTGCAAATTGATCTCTATGGATGTCTACCTGCCATTATATCCTTTGTGCAATATGGGTAAGCCCAGTGTGCAATGATAGCTCTTGAACATTTCACTTCATCCCTGAACAGTGCTCTCAGACACAGGGTTTGAATTTTGAGTGGTCCCGTGTGGAGCCAGACCCTTCCAACTTGGGATATTCTATGGTTCTATGATTCTATGATGTGCTCATCATACTTGATTGGACCCAGAAATGGCTGCAGCCCCAGGCCCCTGCCACAGAACAGCCTCACAGCCTCCCAGTAAGAAGCTCAAACTTGGTTGGTAAGATGTGCACCCCCCACTCGCAAGCAAGCATGAAAGCAAGGCTGTACACAAATAGAAAGGTTGGGATGTGCCAGTGAAAACTATAAAATCAAAATTAAAAAAATGTAAAACATTAAAACCTAAGTGTTTATGAAACCCTGAGGGGAGAACATCAGGCTTAAGCCCTGGCAATAGACCTCAGCTATAAAAGGAGAATTATTATTATTTTTTTTTTTTTCAGTGTGATTTACATTTCCATCCCTTGGCTTTTTCCCCTTCCGCAGTCATTTCATCAGGGATCAGCTATCGCATGGCAGCTGGAGCATTCAGCATCAGTGTGCCTGGGAGATGCACAGCCACCCAGGAGACCAGCTAATGGGGCAGGAAGAGCTGCCTCCTCTGCCCATTAGCTGAATGTTCCCAAGGAGAATGCTCCCCAGCAGCAATCACCTCTGTTTGAGAGCCTCAGCTGTTACTTCAAAAAACAATCTTAATTATGGTGGTGGTGGGAAAGAGCTGAGCTGAATAAGATTGCACGGCAGTGCTTTTATCTGGGAGGAGGAGGAAAGAAGAGCCTGTCTGTAGTGTGGTGTGAAAGCCACAGTAATGGATGTGTCTCCTTAAGAAGAGAGAAACATTTCACCAAAATGTTTTAGAAGAGCCTCTCTGGATTGGGCTGCTGGTTGCCAAGGAGAGAGAATCGATCCTTCAGAGCAAGAGGAGAAGGGGAGCTGTCAGGAGAGGAGACATCTGGAGCTGACTTGTGCGCAGTTACTTCTTTGTATCCCAGTGACACTGAGTCATTTTGCTTCACTGCTTCAAACTGACTCAAGCACTGGAATTATCTGATTTAAATAAAGACACCCTCTTGATGGTTCTATTTTTCTTCTTAGCAATGAAGTGAAACAGTGTTACTTCTATGCTTAATTCAATGCATGAACACGTTCAGTGGGTGCTGGTGGATCGCTGAATTCCTGTGTGCAGATGTTTGGCATGTAACTCATACAGAAGGAGTCAATAATGAGAGGAGAAAATTCTAAGGAAGATCCTGGAGACACCACTGTAAAAACTGCTGTTCAGGTGCATTTTTTAGAGTGACCACGTGCTCTGCCTTCTGGCAGCTGCATAGACAGCAAGGTTAACTCCTTGTGCTTGTTCAGAAAAATAAAAAAATGTCAGGTCATAGTTTACGACTTTAAGCTTGTTTGAAAAATGGCAGTACGGGGGAAATAATAAAAGAAAAAAAAAACATTTTTACTGTTGGTAGAGCGAGAGCGGAAAAGAAAGGAAGCTTCTTGAATCTAAAAAACACAGTCCCCTTTGAGCACTGCCGACAGCCTGGACGCAGCCATTTAAGCAATGTCAGTGCACAGGAAGGACACTCAGCAATGCTACTGCCTTCTCCTGGGACAGCTCAGCAATGAGCAGGGGACGCTTCCAAGTGATAAATCACAGTGCAGTTACACAGCACGGAGCTCTTTGTGCAGCATGGCCACGCTCATCACTCCCACTGCAGATGGGGCAGCTGGGTCTGGGCTGCAGCTCTATGTGATTTGTGTACATCAGGTTCAGTATTTATTACTAGCAATCATAGAAAGGTTGGTATGAGTTAACAGTACCCTACCCATGTAGTCTTTGTTAGCGTTAGGTGGCAAGACTTTGTTACCTGTGCATAGAAAGGCTTGCTGCTTAGAAGCAAGGAAATGTAGCTGGTAGCTAATGAAGTATATGACAGCTTACATGGGTTTTATATCACCTGCTACAAAAAACAAGCACATCTTCAAGTGTTGGTGCCTGAGACCCCGGGGTCTACAGTGCTGTGCTAGCATGCATGATTAGTGCACCTTGACTGACAGGGAAAGGCAGGGACTTTATTTTCCCTGGGGGAGCCCTGGGATGGAGGGATGCTCAGACAGCTCAGACATTAGGCATCAGGCTGTGAGAGGCACTGAACCACTGAGTGGCCCCAGGAGGAAAAAGCAGCAAGGTCCCATCTGTAGCTGCACTGGAAATCCATCCCGTGTGTTGCCAGAAGCTTTATTTATGTTTCCTCAGCAGACATCTTTCTCCAGACTGCCCAGAGAAATCTCTCTTTGGAGTCCCAGCAGTGGAGAAGCAGACCTCAGCCTCTGCCATCCCTGCCCTGCTTACAAAGCAGTCTCCATGGCATGAGTGGAAATGAGAGAGCCAAGTACAGGCTCCTCTGCAAGCTGAGCGTGGGGGCACTCAGCAGAACAGAGGCACAGATTCCCAGAGTCAGCAAAGTGCTGTGCTTACTGCAGGCTGTCAGGTGCTTCGTCCTGAAACCGGAGCGCATGACCTCCTGAAGGAAGGACAGTGCAACTTGCCACGAAGATGCCTTTTTCTCTTCAGTTGTGATGGGCTGGTTTGCATTCATTTGCAGCTACATATATTTGCAGCTACACTCAGTCCTCTGTAGGTGTTTCTTTTTTCACCAGCACGGACAGACTGCTGAAGAGCATGGTGAGCAGTGGGGAAGGAGGGTTGCAGCAAGTTTTACAGTCAGGGTGGTGAGGCACTGGTACATATTGACAGAGAGGTGGTAGAAGCCCCATCCCAGGAGACATCCAAGGTCAGGCTGGAGGGGCTCTGAGCACCCTGATTGAGCTGTAGGTGTCTTTGTTCATTGCAGGGGGGTTGGATCAAATGACCTTTAAAGGTCCTTTCCAACTCAGATGATTCTATGATTCTGTGTGAATATTCTGTTGCAGACACATCAGTGCACCAAGCTTCCCACTGAAGTACTGTTGACATAACAACCTCACTGACCTACAAAACAAACAGGCAATCACTTTCCAAATTCAGGTCCTACATCTGTCCTCCTGCCAGGGATGCAGAAGTGCTTGGTAGGCTGCTCTCTGCAGGTGAGAAACCTCTGTTTACCAACATAAATTCCGCAGCATTTCCCAGCTAGGTACGCCTGCGTTGCAATCAATCAAACTCTATCAATATAGCGCGCTGTCTCACAAACACCTGGCACGAGCTTGCAGAGATTTGTTTCAAAAGGGCTATTGTAGCCCTTAGCAATTATGTCCTCAGCCTGAGCCCTGGCCAGGATTTCCTCCCATAGTTCCACAAGTGCAGAGGCACTCGAAAAGTCACTGTCTTGTAAACTTGTGCTGTCTTTGTCATTGAAGCAAACTGCTATTTCTGGTATAACTACAGTTACCATGGCTACATAGCTCATAAATAGGGTCAAAAACCTCAGAGATGTCTTTAAGCAATTCCCTTAGAATAGGGACTAATGCAGCCAGAGGTGATGAAGCTCACAGATTCCCTTTGGGACCGTTGCCCGGCTGCCATGTAGCCCTGTGGCTCCTGGATCTCTGCTCTGTGTGCAATGGCCGCTGCTGTGATCGCAGAGCCAGAGCAGAGGCACGGATAGGGACTGTGTGTGGGCTGGGAAGGGACCATCAACAAGAGGCTTAAAGTTGCACCAGGGGAGGTTCAAGTTGGAAACATTTCTTCTCTGAAATTGTGTTGAAACTGCCCCAGGAAGTTACTGAGTCACCGTCCCTGGAGGTGTTCCAGAACTGCGCAGATGTGGCACTGAGGACATGGTCACTGGGCATGGTGGAGATGGGCTGGCAGTTGGACTGGGTGATCTTATAGGTCTTTTCCAACCTTAATGATTCTGTGATTCTATGATTCTATGATCAGGTACCCCATTCCTGGGCAAATTTTGTCCAGTTAGGTCACAGAGCTGGTGTTTGCAGCTCTGCAAAAGGAGCATCACAGCAAAGCAGGAAAGAGAAGGAAGGGGAGGAGAGGGGAAATGACCTGGTGAGGAATAGGAGAGAACACAAGTGGAACTGCTGTGGGAGTTTCTGCCACACTTACTTAGGGAGCAAAAATAGCTTTGTGTGACACACTGGAAATTTTTTCCCACATGTCCACTTTTACAGAGAGAAGTGGGCCTGCTTTCCCTGGAAAAAAAACAGGAAAACAAAAGGGATATTTTGAAAACAAGCAGCCTGAAAACATGTAAATTTATAAGGTTAAGAAAAAGGAAGCCCGCAAGGTCTCAGAACAGTAGGGAGGAGGAGGCAAGAAGAAAGCAAGCAAAAGAACGATGAGGACTGGGGGCTGCAAAGCCGATTTTCCCAGCAGCTCTGCCCACACAGAAGAAGGCAGAGAGGGAGGGGGAGCCCCCAGAAACCTGATTGAAACAGATGGAGGCATGGGAATGAGCAGCAGGGATGGGATGGAGCCTGCTGCCAGCAGGCTGCACCTGTTTATATCCATAGAGGCAGGTTCCTGCCCACAGAAATCAATTTTGCTATCAAGAGCTGCTGAGTGCCATCAGCCTCAGTATGAAAGTGGGAGGGAAGAGACAACGCCAACATAATCGTAGAATCACAGAGTATCCTGAGTTGGAAAGGACCTATAAGGATCATCGCATCCAACTCCTGGCTCCACACAGCACCACCCAAAAATCAGATCATATGTCTGAGAGCATTGTGCAGACATTTCTTAAACCCTAGCACTGCTGCTGCCATTCTCTTCTTATAACTGGAAAGAATTGCAAAGCCCCCAAAAGCTGCATGATCAGCCCCAAACACATGGAACGCTGTTTCTCTGCTGCCTCTCTGCTCATTCCGCAGGCCCCCAGCTGCATTTGGGACTTACTTCCCTGTGTCCACTCTAGGGGTAGGACCTTGCTGATTGTTCTAAGGAGTCTCAGTGAGAATTTATCTCTTTTATTCAGAAACCTGGAAAGCCAGGGGCCTTGGCTGTGAGCTCTGGCTTGGCAGCAGAGTGGTGGTGTGCCAGACCTTTCTGCCAGGGCCCCTTGTGTTAGGCAGCTTCTGTCCTTGACAAAGAATCACAGAATAGTTTGGGTTGGAAGGGACCTCAAAGTCCACCCAGTCCCACCCTGTGCCATAGTCAGGGCTGCCACCCACCAGCTCAGGCTGCCCAGGACCCCATCCAAGCTGGCCTCAAACCTCCAGGGATGGGACATCCACAGCTTCTTTGGGCAGCTGTGCCACTGCCTCACCACCCTCTGAGTAAAAATTTTCCCATAGCATCTAATCTAAATCTTTCCTCTTTTAGTTAGCTGGATGCACAGTGAGGGTATTTGAGTAGATCTTCACCAGAGACAGCAGACCCAGAGTGCTGCCCTGAGGTTAGGCTCAAGCCACACAGTGCTGCTGCAGTTGAGGATGAAAATGATCCTCTAGCAGCTAACAGTGGGACCCTGGTCCTTCTCATCTGCTGTCACCTATCACTTTTTCCAGATCTCTTGCACGGCTCTCTCAGGAAGCCACAACAGGCAACTGTAATGCACTGGAGGTATGAAAACCCACACAAAATCACGTGTGCGATTGCCACTGGGCTGGAGTTAGGGCTGAGGCCCCAGCTCTTTCATTTCTGTACCTGCAGGGCCCCTTGGCCATATACTGCCCCACGTGGGCCTGGCCATGATTGGCACCCGGTGCCCTGATGTCACCTGCCAGCAGGGTATATCTGTGGGAGGCAGGGCTCCTCGAGACTTTTTTCTACCCAGGCTGCAGGACAGGAGTTGAATGGTTTGCAATAGGAGCCCTTAGGACTGTGAGTATTTTCCAGGCGCTCGGTGTAATAATAAGGGTGGGGGGGTTGAGGGGGCAGGGTGCAAGAGGAGCTGGTGATTTTTCCTGATGGAGAAAAAGCTTGGATTCTTCTGCTTGAAAAACGTGAGTATACCCAGTAGCTGAGAGAGGGCGTTGTGTTTCTGTACAGTCATTGCTGTTTCCTTCTAACATTAGAGGCTGAATGCTAGGGCATCAAGACACATACTGCTGCACTGGTATGTCTCAGGCTCCACTATCCCCCTGGATTGCCCTGATTCTGAGGCTGGACAGTCCTCAGTAGGGGTTTGTTGGCTGGTGGTCTCACCCCTGAGGTCCCCAGGGGTCAGGGTATAGGGTGAATTGGTGGAGAGCTTGTACTAAGCAGCATAGCATCTCCCATGTGAACAAATCCCTCCTTTGATGTCACCCCCTAACTGAGATAGTCTTTCTAGTGATCCCCATCTGGGAAGCTGTTGAGGGAATACAGTTCGGCATGAAGTGTGTTTCAATTTTCTGGAGTGCACCTTCTTTCATTTGTTTGTGGTGTTAAAAGTTTAAAGAGAGTTCTGAGGTCTTGTATAGAGCACTGAATCAAAAAGAGCTGGACCTGTGTGTGCTGTTTCCATGTCTATGATTAGCCAACTCAAGAAACTGAGACTGCTGACAAGATTCCCCACAGGCATCTTACACTGGATTCAGTATGCCCTGGTGAAAGCCTGTCTGCAAGGAAAATGCCTGAGGCTCTCATGAGGTCAAGAAATAATCATCCAAAGGATTGAAAAATTGGGGGTATTTCCTCCTGGATGCTGTCTGTTCCCAGTGCATCACTGCATGGAGGGCCACAGCTCTTTGTCTGACACCCCACAGCACCATGAAGACACCAGGCACGTGGTGGAATCTGCACCTGAAGTTATCTGACAGAGAAAGAAGAGATCCTGCACTGAATCTGGCTGAAAAAAAGTCGTGTGATGTGTCTGCATTATCTGCTGGGGAAATTTTCCATAGTGAATCAGAGATTAAGGGGCAGGAGGGGGCAGATTAAAGAGTCAGCACTTGACAGTACTATTCAAGCTTCTTTAGGTTCAAAGAGAACTAAAAGAAGGATGATTAACCTGGCCAGCAAACCAGAGGTGGGATATCTGACGCAACTGAGATAAGCACATTACTTCGCATTAGGTATAATTAGCATTTGGACGCAAGCAAGGCTCTTACCCCAAGGATTAAGCCCTGGACTGAACAGAAATGCTGTCAGGGGCAATTAAGTAACTCCTTGTCAGAGGAGGGGGCAGAGGAAGTGTGTGGAAGAACATCTCATTCCCCTGCAGCCTGCACATCCTCAGCTGCTCTCACCCAAGAGCTGCATCCTGGTGCTGGCAGCAGCTGAGGAGCTCCAACAGCCTGGAAAGCCCTGGGGACCCATAACTCCTGCAGGGGCCAGAGGAGACCCATCTGCACCCAACGCTTGTCAACCATCTACCTGTTGTGGGACAGGGATCGGCCAAGCAGCCAGGTATGGGGAGACTGGGAAACGCTCCTGGGAAGATGCCACCTCAAGGCAGGGGCTGCTGATAATGAGGAGTGGGAACTGGGACAGGGTGGGCTCCAGCCTGAGCCAAGGCACCTCTGCTTGTGGGTGATGGCAAGCAAGTCCCACCAGCTCTGCAGTGGGAGGGAAGCTAGATTCCTTTTGCCAGATGGAGGATGGTTCCTGCCCTCTGTCCTTTCTTTTTGTGATGCATAGGAAGAATGGGTAGAGGGATACTGGTAAATAAGGTGACAGTTTACACCAAATGCTGTTTCTTGAATTCATATATGTGTGAGGCAGGATGAAGTGTGATCTGGGAAGATCCTATTTTCTTTGGGCATAGAGTAGCTGGTATGTGGATACAACTACTTTAGATTAAGACCAAATAAACTCCAAGGACTGAATCTTCCTATTAGATATTTCTCAATGTAATGAAGTTACAGACTCAAGGAACTAAGAGCAGTTGGCCTTCAATGACTTTTTTGTGATTAAGGTACCATGCTGGCAGACAGCAGCTGGTGACATGAGTTGGGAACTAATTCTGAGCTCAGCTGCCTCCTTCAAATTTTGGCTGTCAGGCCAAAGGGTTGGAAATCCTTTAGCCAGTTTGTTTTTCCTGTTGTACTTTTGGGAGCAGCCCTTGCAAGGGGTGCCAAGGATACAGAAGCTTTGATCGCTGCACCTCCAGTCCTTTTCTGCAAGAGATGAAGGTGGCAGCATGTGCCTGTCCAGCCACCACACTGCGAGGATAAAGCCATAAATACTGGGCAATTGCTCAGGTTCCAAGAGAACAGCCAAACCAGCAACTTCTCTGAATTGAGCTGGTCCCTGTGTTTGTGGACACGCTGTGTGCTTGGGAAACGTTGTGTTACAGGCGGGGAAATAGCATCTGTGCATCCTTCAGCTGCAGACACAACCATCTGCTGCTCCATTTGGGGCTGCTGGAACCCTTCCAGCCTCCTGCATGGGATGTTACAGCTGACACAGGAGCCTGGCCACAAGCAACAGGAGAAGTAGCATGCCTCTAGGTGTTTTCATGAGGATCCATTCTATTGCCATCACAGATGGAAGGATGTCAGGGGAGAAGTATTCCCAGAGTGCCACAGCTAGAGAAATGTGGCTCTTTGCCTTGCACTGGTCTGCCAGTGACACAGAAAGATTGTTTGGATGCTGTTTCTCCTTCCGTCTCAGGCTTTGCTTTCAGCACTCTGGCTATTTCAGGCACTGTCAAAGATGTGGACTATTCTTCAAACTAAGAAAAAAAGAAAAACAAATCACTCATCCTCGATGGCATTTATAGTTCTGAGATTAGAAGTCTGGAGTGTCACTGCAGGTGATATTGGGGATTAGACCAGAGCATTATGGTAACATAATAGGATTAACTTTTAGTACAAAAATCCTGAAGTTAATTCCATCAGATATTCCATCAGCCTGGCTGCACAGGGACAAAAATTTGAAGACAAGAGTTATACAATAGTCATGGGGAAGAATGTGACTCCAGGGAAGAGAGAAAATACTGGCAATTATTTTTGTCCATAAATGGATGTGGTCAAACTGCTCTAGCACACTAATTAGCACAGAATTCGATCAAGCTGAGGGTTCTCCATTGGGCATTGGTGAAAGTTCCTTCTGTCTTCCCTGGGCTTTCTGTGCAGCAGCTCTCAGGCAGGAGAGGTTTCTCCCACCCCAGAACTGCTTCCCGACAGTTCTGTAGCCCCTGAGAAGTGGAACTTGGCTCATGCGCAACATGCTGCAGGGAGATCAATATATTTAACATAATACTTAAAAACATCAAAATGGACAACATGTACCGTGGAAAGTTACTTTTATCTCCTCAATCTCCAGAAATTAACTTCTGTCTAAACCATGGTTTGCAATGCTTTGCCTTGGCCTTCCCAGTTTTTCAGAAATTCTGTGCTATTTCTCATTAGGTTGACACTGATAAACTTGGCCCTAAGTGCAGCTGCACTCAGACTAAAGGTCCACCTATCTCAGCATCCCATCTTCACCAGCATGCAGAAGGCATCATGTAGGCACAGATACAAGAACAAATGATGTATATCATGATGATTCCAAAGGACAAGATAAATCTTTAAGCCATAAGTCCATAAGCATGCCTTTATGGCTCCTAGTAGTCGTTATCCAGAACTTACAAGTAAAAATTCTAGCTATGCTCTTGTAAATGCAGACTTGTGGAAGATAAACACCAGTGGCATTACCTGACGATTTGCCAAGCCTGTCCAATGGCAAGTAGCTGTAGCAACCAATAATTCAGCCACATCTGAGACAGAAAAGGTGCAATTTTCCAGGATTCTACAGATCGTTGCACTATGGGATTAAGTTTCTTTTCATTCCTATCAGGAATATACACAGTTTATCTTAATTCTAGCATTCAAGATGAAAGGCAATGCTTACCCTGCTTGCTTTGTATGCATTACAGTCTTTCTTTATGTTTTGTATCTTTATGTTTAATCCTGTCACAATTATGCTTCCCCCAATTATCCTGTCACAAGACTACTGATACTTAGATATGATGAGCAGAGCGTTGTGTCAGTACTTGCCACTCTCTTGCAGATAGAGGGATCTGAGTGAGGCATACTTCTGACAGTAGCCCAACGATGAGCGAGAATCCCACCACCAACCTTACCACTGGAGATGCTCCCACCGGTCCAACCACACCACGCAAGGGGCCTCCCAAGTTCAAGCAGAGACAGACAAGGCAATTCAAGAGCAAGCCTCCTAAAAAAGGAGTAAAAGGGTAAGGGCATTTTGGAAAGAAAAGATACCATTCTGGTTGGGTTGCTCCCCACTGCTGAGCTGGGCTCCAGTGGCACCATTCTTCCCCCAGGCAAGAAACCAGGATGGTCCTATAGTGCCATCAGCTCTCTTATCCCAGTGCTGGCCCACCCAAGCTTAGAACTGCTCCTCATCACCTGCTGCCCACACTCCTCCTTCCCTGGCTGGGGCTGCAGGGCTTCTCCCCTTGGTACTGCTGTCCCAAACTCACCCTTTACCTGTTCCTTTCTTCCCTAGGTTTGGAGATGACATCCCAGGCATGGAGGGGCTGGGCACAGGTAAGCACTGCACAAGAGTTCTGTCATGCCTTTCAGGAACATAAATGCAGTCACTCTTCAGCACAGTAGATGTCTGTCTGGGGCGGACTCCATCTGCCTTGACTCTCTGCAGCTCTTGGAGTCACTAGAGTAGGCTAGTGCTCCCCCTGCAAGCTGCCATAGCCATGCTCATACTTACATACACACAACAGAAAGGCTGTTTAGTCATGATTCAATTTTTGGATACTTTCACTTGGCTGCAAATGTGCTTATTTGTCTTTGTTTTCTGCTAATACTCTGACTAAGAATTTCAGCAGCATGAGGTTCTCAGGCAAATGCCAAGTCCTAAACTATTATTAGCAAAAAACACAGGAACTAAACCTCAGCTGGAGAAGTATTTGAGCTATCACCAAAATCCTAATTTTAGGAATGTTATGTACCCATTTTGGACTGAAAAACACACGCCAAATGACCTGTCAAATAACAGCTGCACCTATCAGTGAATTACAGGTCCTGAATATGTTGCACTGAATTACTCATCATCTGATTTAAGACTGCACGTCATCAAAGATATCATAGTTTGGTTACAGGCAATTTATAAGAACAGGAGAAGCCCCATAACCAGGACGAAATTTCATACCAGTATCACCACTGAAGAGACCACAGGCATGTTCACAGAGAAAGATGGCATAGGAGAAAATAGAGTGATCTGGTTCAGAGTCGTATGTGGTACTATATTTAAAGAGCTCGTTGATTCATTTAATTTTCAAATGGACTCTTACTTTTCTTGCTCATCCCACATCTTAATGTTTTCTCAGTAAATCAGCCTTTCTATTAATACAAAAGAAATCCAAGCAGTGCTATTCCAGAATCCATTTCTCATTCTCTCTCCTGCAGATATCACAGTGATTTGCCCATGGGAAGCTTTCAGCCATCTGGAACTGCACGAGCTGGCCCAGTTTGGGATCATCTAAGGGCCCAGCATCTCTACTGGTGTCACCTGGTGACTCCGCTGATCCTAGCTTGGTCTTTATCACCTTTGACACTGATTTTTGGCCCTTACATCCACTTGCTTATGGGTAGGGTGGTTTTGTGAGAGCTAATCATGAGAAAGTCCTTTGCAAATTAATTTGGCAAAGAAGTTATTCAGGACCCTGAAAAGATTGCATGCTCCATGTGAAGAAGAAACTACTGAAAATGTCTTAATGCCTCCCTGCAGCATTCCCTGTCTTCTCCTACTGTTGTAGATCTTCACATGTATGGAGAAAGTATGATTCATTTAAGCTTTTCCCCTGGTTAGCTGAGATAGTGTGTGCATGGGTGTGCATGTATGCCCACACCTAATTATATCAAACTCATTCTTTTTTATTCTTTCCCTCCCTGATAGATTTCTGTACAAAATTTTCATGGGTATGTTCCCAAATTATCTGGGATACCAATTACTCACCAGGAGTGCATCTGCAGAGAACAAAATCAGACTAACTAGTCCAGACACTGGGATGCTTTTAAGTAGGAGAGCATTCCCCAGGAGTTACCGTCAGGAACCTGCTGCTAAGATTCACCTCACTAAGGAGGGGGAAAAGGGCTTGAAAATGTTCTCTCTGCCCACTAGCTATGGGTCACAAGACTCTGGCTGTTCTAATCATGTTAAATGAAAATGTGTGTAGCTGAGTTCAAAAGCTAAATGAATTAACTCTGCTTTTCATTCCTTTCTGCTCCCGAGTGGCTGTGATTCCAAAGAAATGATCCTCTACATGACACTGTGTGTTCTTTCCTTAGACAGCAGGCCCCTGCATGACATTTGCACTGTCCCCCTGCCCATACATATTTACATGAGGAGTTTGCTTCCAAGGACACACTGTTGGGTACGAAGACAAAAATTCCTTGCAATTTGCCACCAGATAGTGTTGGTAGTTCTGTCTCATCTAGCGAAAGATGGCATCGCATTAGTTGCTCTGTGTATTTAGCATGGGCAAGTCTCTCTCGTTGCATTCAGCAGCAGGAAGGCTATTCTCCTCACCCTCTGCCAGCTCCAAGCTCCAGAGCCCATGTGATGTTCCCCTGAGAGAGAGAAGAGGGGAGCAGGTGGGAGGCAGGGTGAGGTTAGGATGTGGGTTTGCAAGAAGCACTGAGCAAATCCACTTAACCTCATTGATTTGTGTTCCCTGGTCTCTGGCACTGGTGAGCAGTGAGGGAAGGCACCGACATTCCCTTCTGCCCTGTGCTAAGGGAGGAGTTTCATTTTGGTTGGAGGCAAGGAGCAAGCGTTGTAGCTATGTGATATGCATAAGAGCAGACGGCATTTTTCATCATTGCCTTCAGCTTCACAAGCCTCAATGCATACGAATTGCCTTCCCCTGGTTCATCTTTCCTGTGCTAAGAATGCTCATGGGGAGCAAGGAATGACTGTGAGGAGGAAAACAGGCCTGCCTAGAAGATCAATCCCTGTACATAAAGCAATGCTATAAATCCACAGCTGTGCTAGAGTTACCAGCTGCTGTCATGGCAGAAGTAAAAGCCAGAAGTTTTCATGTAAAATATAGCTCCAGCACCAGAAGCTGAAGGAAATTCTCACTGGCAGCCCAGAGTAGAGCTTTTATTATTCAGCACTCCTGTCATTAGTAGCAGCAGTGAAGCAGCGAGTAGCTCAGAACAGCAGTGCAATCACAGCACTGCAGTCATGTACCATTTAGTTAATTGCTGCACACAGCTATTTCCATGGGCAGAGGCGGTCTGCCCTTTTTGCTCACTCCTCATGTCTCACACCTTTCTCACCTTCTAAGGCTTTTTGCTTTCTGTATGTGTTCTGAATGTGACATTTTATTTAGCTTTTACCGCAGGAGTCTGATTTCTTTTTTCTTCAAGCATGTGCTTGCCCTTTCCTTTTGTGGTTAAATGTGAATGTCCCTATGTGAGCGCTCTTGTGCTTTTCCTCCCATTTCACTATCCTGTAGCATGTGATCCTTATTTCACTTTCTCATTCTGTGAAAAGACCCACTGGATCCAGGTTTGCATCCTGCAAGCTGGCTACCTCTTTTTCCATGGAGCTTTTCCTTTTTTAAGCAGGAATACACCTAGAGGAGATCCTTTGAGTTAGTTCTTTTGCTCACTTGCCATCCCAGGCCTTGGGAAAGCAGTATAAAAATAGTGAGATTCTCAGTTAGAAAACACTGGGGTAAAAGCAAAGCTCTCCTTAGCCCAGATACTGAAGTATTTCAGCAAAGGGGAAGGTCTTCATGTAGTTCTCTATCGGACTGCCATAACCCCTGCTCCCAGCAGAACCACACCTCCAATGGGAACGGACATGTATCCCTGTCCCATGCCTGGCTGAGGAGGTTTGCCAGAAGATGCTTTGAGTCACCACAGTTCATTAGCTATTTTAAAAATAATTTATATGCATTAATAGGAATGACATTTGTTCCTTTACTTGCAAGTAGTTCAAAGAGTTGGGAGTTTTAAAACATTCTCACTGTTGTTTTGTCTGAGACTGAGTTTTTTCTAACAAGATTTAACTCCGAAAGCTGCAATTTCTCAAGTAGGAAGAGTTAGCTGTGGTGCAAGAAAGCAAATGTATTTAAATAGTTTCTAGAAGGACTTCAGTCTATATACACTGAAATATGTTATTCTTTGTTCTTTTACTATAAAAACAAATCAAAAGCAATAAAAATTAATAAAATATATTTTTAAAATCCTAAAAATTTAGTCTGACTTACTTGGAAAATGTGTCCTGAGAAAGGCAGATGATTCAGCTTTTCATTCTAAAATCCTTTCCTTAGGAAAGCTCTGTGTTCCAGTCACTCCTCCTCATGAGACAAAACTAGCTATTTATCTCCAAACAATAGGCAATAAAGTCTTAACTGTGATATCACCTCAGAAGCAGTGCTTCTCTGAGTGATGGTTGCTGCATTTGCCCAGTTATGGTGTGCACCATTTTCTCGGGCCATTTTTTTTTTTTAATTATTTTAGTGCTCTCCAACTGTGTGTCAGTGTGCTTCCACCCCATAACAATTCCATAGCAATAGCATAGTTCCTTCTCATTGCTATGAGAGCTAAAACACCCATGTCCCTTTGCTTCTTTTTGTTGCTGAACTTTCTACTGTCCCATAGGAGTTTCAAGCTGCTGAGGGCTAACTCTCTGCTGGTACATGCTGGTAGGTCTCAGTGATTTCTTTTGTACCACCTTCAGATATTCTTTCTTGCATCTCATCACTGAATGCCTAATTCAAAGTTTTTTGGTTTTGAGTGCTGTCTGTCCAATGAAAGACAGATATCAGTTAGCCAGGTGTCTTTTTTTTTCTTTTTAAATGAATCTTTCCTAATAGCACTTTGAAAGCCAGGGAGAGTTTCTTTAATGTCACTACTGCCATTCAACAGCACCAACTTAAACCTGGAATTAGCTGATGCCTGGAAAATTCTGCGTCCTACCAAGAGTGCCCTCAGAGATGAGTCCGATCCTCACTGGTATGTTTCTGTCTCTAAACAGTTAAATAGACCTAAATGTCTGTGAGGAAAGAAGCATGAAACTTGGAAAAAGAAATAAGTGTGTGTCTTGCCTTTCCTTCTACAAACAATCTAAATCATCTCAGGAAACACAAGAAAGAAAAAATCTTCCATGTGAGTCAGAGTTTTCAGGAGATCTGGAGATGTTCATTGCAAGATTCCCATCCTACAATGGTTTGAAAATCAGCACCTCAGTACCATGCCACTATTGCATTTTCCTATGGTACTGATCAGTATGGTATGGAATAAGCTAAGAAATGTATTCTGGCAATGTTCTTGGGTGTTATGTGGCACATTTTTTCTTCTTTATAAATGAGATTCTAGGAGTTAGAAAAAAATAATGGAGAGAGTATCCTCTACCTTGACGTCTCCAGTACTTGATTTTTCACAGCTCTTATCTTTAACAAGCACTCTTATTTTCATGTGGCTTCCTTTCCTGTAGTTTAGCGCAACTGTGGTGGGATTGTTGGCCTTTGCTGACCCTTCTGGTTGAAACTGATGCTTTCACTTTGAGATTCACTGCCTTCAGGCCATTTGCAAACACTTTCTTGATTTTGCATATTTCTGAGGGTCTCTCCCATTCCTGAGAATCTTGTTAAGAATGTGGCTCTAGCCAGGAGTGCTCTAGAAGTGGAAGAAGATTCTGGTACCCTGAGAGATTTGGGCAGCAGTAAGTACAAGAAACATGCCAAGGAAGGAAAGATTTCCTCAAAAGTGTGAATGGTAGTTTCCAAGGTAGAACCAGTCCATGTCAGCTCTGACAAGAGTCAACCACAGCCAGGTGCCTTGTGCTGTTAGAAGACCTGTAAGAAGAACTAAGAAGAATTCTAAAGCCCGTGTTGTTTCCCCTTACCTCTGCTGAGGACTGAACCACTAGAAGGAGTGAAGGATGGAAATCCCAAGACTATTAACACACTCTCCAATGTGAGCTGTTGGTAAGCATCTCTTGGAATTGTGATCTAAGCAGGTTTGTGTAGAGACACGGCAGGTTATATGCAGATGGGAGATAAGGCCAGTTCCTCAGGCACACAGAGGTTTCCCTGTGACCTGAAGTACAACATTATATTGCTTCCACAATACTACACATTAGCTTCTCCAGGCACAAAGAGAATGCAAGCTCTTTCTGCACATCTCACAAGTGAGTTGGATGCCAGTCAGATTGAACCTGTAGCAGACAGCTGCCTCACCATCCAGGCACCTGCTGGTACAGCAAGCTTGCATCTGTCTGCATCAAGGGGGCTGGCCGCAGGTCTGAGAGTTAAGAAAGAAAAAAACACCAAGCCAACAACATGAGAAACAAGAATAGTGTTAGATTTGGCTTTAGTGATTGCAATTTTATCTGAAATCCTCACTGAGATCAAGGTCTTTCCATGGTAGGCACTTTGTAAATGCATCACTGGACACTAATGGGTTAGTATTAAGCCTGATCTCCAAGCCAGTGTTGTATTTCAGCCAATGAAAACCGAATTTCAATAGCAAGGGGGGACTGTGGAGATGCAGGAAAACAGTCTTGGGAAAGCCAGTATGCAGCCAGGTCACACATAAACAGCCAGGATGGGGATCACACTGATGAAAGCACTGGGGAGCAGTCTTTTCATACACACATCTTAAGCTGGCAGAATATCTAGTAAGCACCAGTCCCAAAACAAGAGCAAGGGGAAAGCAAGGGGCAATGAAATTGGAACCAAATATGGTCAGTAAACAAAGCAATTCTGGACTAAGACTGCTTATGTAGAAATAGCACCACAAGGAGCTATATTATGAAAAACCTGAGAGAAACTTATCACTGTTGCATCCTCATCCAGAATGCTGCATTCAGATCCAGGCATTTTGAGGGGTGATATAAACTGTTAATGCATTTCAAGCTAATGTAGAGGGAGAAGGAGGAGGGAAAGGAGAGAAAAATACAGATTGAAAGAAGAGGAAATGCTGTAGAAAGGACTGTACAGGCAGCAGAGAATTTGCTCCAGCCCCTGAAAAGACAAGTGGAGTTGTGATTCCCACCTGGAGGTGGATAACAAAAGAGGACAAATATCACCTAGGATGATACAAGGAAAAGTCTATCTGACCATAACAAGATGGCAAAATTTTAAGTAGATGTAATCAAGTCTTAACAAATCCCTTCCTTGGGAAAGCTAGTCTCTTGTCCCATGGGAAGTAGAAAGGCTCTATTACTTAGGACGTTTGCAGTGGGACTGTAGAAAGAATCCAAGAATCCCCTGCAGAGAACATCTGGTATGGATCAGATTAACTCTAGCAGGAGACAGAGCCGTCTCTCTGGCCATCATCACTGCAGTTTTCTTCCATGCAATACAGTAGTGATGTATAGAGTGAGTAAGTTTGTTTTTACTTTTGTTTTTTTCATGTGAAACAGAGTAACAGAATCATGTAGGTTGGAAGAGACCTTTAAAATCAAATCCAACCATTAAACTGACCTACTAAGTTCCATTATACACCATATCTCTGAGTGCCATGTTCACATATCTCCTAAGTACCTCCAGAGGTGAGGACTCCAGCATTTCCCTGAACATCCTATTCCAATATTTGACCAGCTTCTCTGTGAAGTATTTCTTCCTAACATCAAATTTACACTTCCCCTGGCACAACTTGAGACCATTTCCTCGCATACTGTTACTTGTCACCTGAGAAAGGAGACTGGTACCCTCCTTGCTGCGATCTCCTTTCAGGTGCTTTTAGAGAACCATGAGGTCTCCTCTTAGCCTCTTCTTCTCCAGACTAACACCATAGTTCCTCTTAACTCTAGTTTTCCAGTCCCCTCACCAGCTTCATTGCTCTTCTCTGTGCCCACCTGAGCAGCACAGTGTCCTGGTAGTGAGGGGCCCCAAACTCAAAGTGATGCTTAAGATGCAGCCTCACTTGTGATATGTATAAGCAGACACTCATTTCCTCAGTCCTGTAGTCCTCGTTATTTCTAACACAGGCCAAACTGTATTGGCCTTGCTGGTCACTTGGCCTCACTGCTGACTCATGTTCAGCGCCCCTAGGCCCTTTTGTAGGCAAATTTCTAGCCATTCTTCAGCCAGTGTTCTAGCCACACACTTTGACCAAACGTATTCTGTCATTACAACATCAAAGTTAAATACATAGGTAGCCCTGTTTAGCAGCCATCTGCAAGCTTCTGATAACAAGACATAAATAGACCAGTAGATAAAGGAAGACATTAATAAGATCAAAGAAAAATGCGTGAGGTGAACTCTTAGCCTCATTCCTCGCTATCTGTCACCATTTATTATTTCTATGGAGCCTCCTCATCCAATAAAAGAACAGTGCTACTGGCTCAGATGCACACCAGTGCTAGCACCAAGCAAGCCCTTGGCCTGCAGCAAGCAGAAGCCCTTGGCAAGGTTTAATCAAGCCAAAGCGTGCAGCCTTGTCTTCATACATCAGCCACTGGCACTGTGCTCACTGCTCCCTCTCTCCACCTCCCTCCATGCCCCTCTTTCCTCCGATGTCTGCACAGTTCTTCCCCGTGGTGCTGAGGTCCTTTGCTGTTATCTTAATGGCTAAGGAAGAAAAGTTCATTGGAAAAATATATATACATCCAAGGCTCAAAAGAAGCAGCACAGAGGTGAATAAGACATTTTCACTGCAAGAATCACTGTTTGGAATAAAGCTGTGAAGTTTCAGTTCCACATCCTACCTTTAGTGGCAGATTTTTCCACTTCAGAAGATAAATGATGCACCTCATTGTGTGTAATGCTATGATGTGTAATTTTCTCTACCATGGCTCCACTCTGGGGTCTTCTCCTGACAGGCAGAATGAAGCTTTGCAGCCTTATCTCAGCCATGGAACCTCTTTGCATTTATTCATGGTAATGCCTAATCCCATTTTTAATCTTAATAAGCTCTTTAGTTCAATAATATCCTGCGGCAGTAAGACATAAGTTAATTCCTTGACTTAAAGCCAAAGTCTCTTGGGAGTTTTACCACTGACTTCTATGGGCTTTGAGTCAGGTCAGGCTCAAAAAAAAAAAACCACAAAAAAAACCAACTCACTGCAAGCCACCAAATTACCCAACTGGAAAAGTGCTGCGGTATTATATCTTTCTCACCTGTAGCTTCTCTTTATCTCTGTATATAAAACATGCATTCACAAGAATTGCAAGCAGTGCTTAACCTGAATAATAATGCCAAGATGCTCTGATAAACCAAGCAGGAAGAAATGGCTTCCTTCCCCTCACTACTCTGGCTCTGGGCAGATCTGGTGATTCAAGATGAGAAGTTTGGAGCCTTCAGATATCTACTCCAGAAGAACCTCATCTCTCGATCTACCTAAATTAGTCAATTAAAAAACAGATTCCTAAGTTTATACAGACAAAAATGATGGAGATAAATTTAATATGAACTAAATTGCAAGCAAGAGGAAATTGCTGCTAGTTATAATAATTTAATTACAGAGCACATTTTGAATCAGTTCTTTTGAAGGACTGAGAAAAGTCATACTGTGGGGTCTGCCTGCAGTCTCTCTCTCAGTCCCAAATAAAGGTCCCATGTGGTTGCAACATTACAAGCCTTCTGTTTTGCCATCAAACTTGGACTGTGGCTGGGAGCTACACTGTGGTACAAAAACCATTCATTACCCTTTGTGTGTCCTCAATTTGTTGCTAAGAAAAGCAAAAAGAGAAACCTGTCTCCAGGGCCCCTTTATTCCCTTGAGCTTTGTGATGAGACACTGAATGTACACAGAGAGAGTAAGTTAGCTCAGAGCTAAGACACAACCCCAAGACCTGGGGGTCGCAAGAGCTTTAGAAGCTACTGCTCACCAACTGGGTCACAGAAGGTAACCTATTTAGCTGTTCCAATTGTCCACAGAAAAACAGTTCATGGTTGCTCATGCTTCTGTGCATCCTTACTGCTTGCAGCAAGCTCAGAGCACATGCACAACTCACCTCTGCAGCTCAGCTGCTGAGCGGTCCTCAGTAACTTGAAATTGCTTCATTACTTTCCATCATGGATCCATAACACATTTGATTTACTAAAGAGATGGCTAAAAGATCAGGCCTGACAATGTCTTCATGGGAACAAGTTTCTAGTAGGAGTTCTTCAAAGCAGTAGAAGTAAAATCAGATGTAGTGGCTGGAAATTGACAAATTCAGATAACAATCACATCACTTATTTCTGACAGAGGAAATAATGAACTCAGAAAAAATTTCCTTATGTGATCTGTGCTCTGTAAGTCTTCAAACCAGGAGTGTATAACAGAGAGGAGGACAGACATGCTGTGGCTAACATCTGTGACTCAGGCTCTTTAGAGCTTTTTGTGCAGGACCACTGGTGCAATTAGAACTATACAGGATGTCAGTAGGATGATCCCAGGTGGTTCTGACAACCTGTCTCCCATCCTTGCCCATTACTGCACAGGTGGGAGTCCATGAGAAAGAGCTCTGTTTAAATAAGACAGCCTTTATACCTCCTACACATGCACACCAAAAGTCTTCCAAAGAAGAGAGATTATTATGTACATTATATCAATGTCACTGTCTGACATAGGTCCTGCTAAGTTTCTAGCTCATTGCTACGAGACAGGCAAAATAGCGGGGCTCAAGGCTTTGTATGAATGGAGTTGCAAAGATCTTAGCCTCCATGAGGTAACCAGCAAGAAGGAACTCTTCAGAGAAGCCAAGACGATAGTTTGCTGTTTTAACATTTTATCTAGTTACAGCAAACTGGATGACCATTTTCATGTAACACATCACATTACCCAAAGCAAGGGTATGGTGGAGAGTTACTGCCTCGGAGAGGCTGGTAAGAAGTACCTAGAAGAGACAACGAGCGCATGAGGTTCAGATAGAAAGGGTGTGCAGCAGGCACATCTGAGACAGCAGAATCAGAGGGAGAAGCACTAATAATTAATTAGTAGCAAATGAAGTTTAACCAACAAAAAGGTGGAGGAGTGCCAGAACAACCCTATTCCTTCAGAGCTGCATCTAGTGGCAGAAATGAGGATAACTCTTATATTTTCTGTCAGTACCAGTAATTGCAGCCTGGGACTGCCCTGGAATGGCTTTTGTTCTAGTGCTGGTGGCTGCAAAGCTGCAGGAATGCGAGTGGGCACTTCCTCCAGTTCTCACTCCCCATCCACTGTATAGAACTTAATTCTTTAAGCTTGTTTTGGATGGTGATGACCGTGGCTGTCAAACATGTCCTCCTCTCCTGGGGCTCCCACGTGCTTGTACTGTTTCTGTCCATTGGTCATCCACAGGTCACTGTGCACACCTCCCCTGCCTACACTCCATGCTGGGCACTCATCTCCTGGCCGTGACAAATTGAAGGGGAATGTCTCAAACACAGAGATGTCTTTACTGAGGATGCAGCCTTGTATGGTTAGACTCCAGTATCCATGGCATATTGTGAGAACTATAAATATAGAAACTGTGAGAGCTATAAATACAGAAAATAAGTGTGACTTGGGTATGTTTTCCCACTTAAATTTTATTGGACTTTCCAAACCCACAAATACCAGATTCTTTTATGATAATGGTATTCTTTAAAGAGGTTGTAAAAACAGAACCCTACAAACTCTGATGGAGCCCCACCAGCCTATGCGTGTTTCTCAGCCCCTGGTACAAGATTTTTCTGATTGAGACTGTGTCAAGGGAAGAACCTCCAAACAGCTTCACAGAGTGTTTTGCCATCTTCCCACCTGTCTGGAAGTGGGGAAGGGAGAGCTAGAGTAACTCCTGTGGCCTAAAATGGGCTGCCACCATGGCCCCATGCCATCGTGGTGCTGGCTATGCCCCCAGCACCAGGTATGCAACCTTCACTCAGCAACAACCAAATATCAGTACACTAATAACACTATCTGGGCTGAAACTAGGGCTTGGGACACAGTGCAGTGCTAACTCAAGGGTCAGCAAATAATTTCATGCATTTTGATACACTGGCTAAACACAGCCCTGTGAACAGCAAAATATATGCAGCTGTGCACTCTTCTAATAAAGGGGTTTGAGAGTTGGTTTCAAGAGTGAAAATATATATATATTTTTTTTATATATGTATTTGAGGTTGCATTTTCAGTCAACATAATAAATACACTCTGCAAATTTTCAGATGGAATGTATAGAGTTGTAATCAGGCATTCAACTAGAAAAATCTGAGCATGTCTTTCTACTAGACTGCTATATTCCCTCTCTTATCAGAGAGAAACATCCCTCTCTTCACAATCACACCTTATTCATGTCATCACTTTCTGACAGTACATACATTTGTGAACAACTGTTTTCAAGGGTGAAGCAAAGGAAAGATAATATTTCACAGAAAAAAACACTGACAAACACTTTGAGAACTCACTAAGAATTGGAGCTACTTCCATCGAACCAGTCTGATGTGTTAGTTTCACAAAAACAGCGCACAACATCAGTGGTGGATGCTGCTGGTATGGCAGTAGAGGCTGAACCTTCCCACCAATATCCCATTACATGTTGTTGCTGTGTGACAGATGAAAGCAGAGGGGCAGTCTGACAAAATGGCATTTGGTAGGGAAGTGCAGATGAATCAAAGGTGCTTCACTGAATTCCTTCATGCAGAAAAAATGGCACCCATTGGCATTCATCGATGCTTGCTGAATGGTTATGGAGACCCAACAGTGGATGTGAGCACAGTGAGGTAGTGGATGGTGTGTTTCACTAGAGGTGACAGAGTGGGTCATCTCTGCTGGTGTAGATGTTTACAAGCATGGCATGCAGGCTCCTGTTCATCAGTGATGAAAATGCATATGCAATGGTGATGACTGTGTTGAAAAATAGTGTTTTGTAGATGGTAATTTGCTCTATCACACACCCATGGATTTGGTGATGCCTAAAATCTGGATTAGATAGTGGAGTTAGATTGCTCCGGCATGTTCTGCAACCCAACCCACTGTGTGCAAGGGGAGCAACACCATAGTGCTTGGGGACAGGAGGTGCCTGGGACTGGGACACTCATCCATAATTACATGTGCGTATCTCAGGATAAATTACCACTGAGCAGAAGCAGTAACTGTTGCTACAGTAAACACCAGCTTCTGGTACAGACTAACCTGAGCAAAACCAGTCTTCTTATAGCACAGATTTCATCTTGTGACAGCTATCCCATAAATAAGAGCTTGTTCTTACTAAAAGTAAAGACAGGGGGCTTTGGGGGAAATGTATCATATATTTAGCACTATCAGGTATTGTCAGAGCTCACCATAGCTATAAAAAAAAACCAGCTGTTCGGTCCTCTTTAGGTCACTGGAAGTCATAACGATGACTTTGAATTACGGAAGCACAGAGATACAAATAGCTTATTTTTATTTATTTTGCTTTCTGACATCTATAAATATAAGCATCTTCAAGACGTTGCCAGAAGTTAAAAATACAATTGAAGAAGAAAGAGCCAGCCACAGACTGTTCCTAACACCAAATCAAAATAAAATTCCACACAGCACAGTAAATCTAACTGGTACTTGCTACTGTATAAATTCACCTTACCTCACCTTGCCTTCCAAAGGCAAGTTTCAAATTCAAAAATAAATGAATAATTCATTATCATACACTAAATATCACGTAGGCCTTTTATTCCCTACCATGTTTTTTTTGCCGTGCCCCCACAATGTTCTGACCTACAAACACGCCTTCTGCCTCAAATAAGCTGTAATGCATTCACGGATTTATCCCTCTGGTCTTTCTGTTGAAAGAGATGCTGTGTCCCAGGGTTCTGCAAGGCACCGTGAAAAAGAGAATTATTAAGTGATTTTCAGCCTGTGGTCTATAGCCCCCAGGGACTCCAAGAACTATTTCTAAATAGTTCTGAACTATGAAAAACAACCAAGGCAAGCAAGATGTTTGTCATTATGCTTTAACTTGATAGATGGGAACTTGTACTCCATTAGAAATATTCTAGAAGCTTACTGGAAAAAGATAAAGACATCATCCAAGGTTGTAGGTGATCTAGGAAAACCCATAAGCCCACCTAAAGAGCAGAAACCTGCTTCATATATACTCCTTTCTGGACTGTAAGTGTTTCAGCTCCTTGAAGCATGAAGCTACAGTGAATTTATATCGCTCGCCGTCAGCATTTTGAGCTTCATACTTCCTCAGCATCCAAGCCAGATAGCTTAAAGCTAGTGCAGCAGTTTCATCTCCCTTCTAGCCCTACTTTATCTGAGCTGTCATTTCTCTGAGTCAAGAGGCTTTGTTTTCATCTTAAATGTAGGAACATCATTGAGCTATTTCTTTTTGCATTATAAATCAGCTGTGCTGACTTACTTACTCAGTCAACTCTGGATCTTCTTGACTTTTTAAGCGTCACCAGATCTATTTCACACTGTCTTAATCTGGGTACTGCTATTTCACAACAGACAAAAATAACCTCTGCTGGGTTAATATTTGTCATGTTGTCTGTTATATCACTATTTAGTACAGAAACAGGCAACAGAGCATATCTGTATTGTACATCAGAGCTTGGAATAAAGATTGCAGAGTTAATGCCCACCAAAAATAGCTCTGGATTGGGAAGATGTCAAATATCAGCACAGCAGCCTGGACAGATAATTTTCCCTGCAGAGGGATGGAGTCACTAGTGAAAGTGCTGTACTGTTCTCTATGTCCAAACTGCTATCTCTGCACAGCACTTCAGAAATATGCCAGTTTGCCTGGAACTAGCTCCAGGACATGGGAGCAACAATGTACAGACGTGCACCTATGTGCTATCCCAGAAGTCATGGAAGGGATGCTGAGTATTTTATACAAACCACATCCCCTCTGGAGAATGCTTGCAAAAAGAGATAAACCAGTGTAACAAAATATTCTGCATGCTCTTGTGCAGCAGCACATAACAGCCCATGTTAAGGATGGTAAATTAGAGATGTAGCTGGTACAAGAAGTCACAACAAAATGACGCTTTGGCCATTTCACCAGAAGACCACTTAGTGACAATCCCAGACTAGGTTAGGTATGGAAAGCACCTTCCAAATCGGTGGGATAGGTCCATAAGAGTTTTAGGCTGACACCAAGTGCTGAGAAAACAAATTCAGAACCATGTGCCTTAAAAAAGCAGTATTCATTTAGGACATCTGATCTGATTTATTAATGCACTGCTGTAGGATCACCACTTGCCATCAATAAGAATACACTGCCTGCCCACCTTTCCTTTCATAAAATATATGCCTTAACTTTTTCCTCCCCAGAGTATTTTTCCTCATCAGCTTTCTACACCACCCTTCCTACTTCTGGGCCATTTTGGAAAGTTGGTCACTGCTTCTGGTGCCCCTGTTTCTTCTGATCACCCTGTATTTTACAATTTGGGGGTGTACACTCAGAGCTAAAAATGTCTTTTGGCTGGATTACACCTTACAGAGGGCCTCCTACATCATCAGGTTACTCAGGGATATCCCTGTGAGCCTATGCCCTGGATGAATGAGTCATCATTCATGAGTCAATCAGAGGCAGCCTCAAGTCTCAAACTCACTATCCCTGTACCACTACTGACATGCATCAGCCCTGCCACCACTGGCATGTCTTATCAGCCCAGACTGTAGCACTTTAACTGTTTCCTTCCTCTACAACTATAGACAATTTCTATCAAGTTTCTAGCTCAGGAAAAGATGAACTATTATTTAGTTTTAAAACATCAGAAGTAATGGAGTTGGTTCTTGTAAGAAAAGCCCATCCTTACAAAACAGACACAGAAACAAGCAATGCCCAGTCATGAGCAAGGATGTGAAAGGAAGGGATACACCCTGTGGATGCTCCATCCCTCACAGTGTTCAAGGCCAACTATGATAGGGCCCTGGGCAGCCTGAGCTGGTGGGTGACAATCTTCCCCATGGCAGAGGTCTGGAATTGGGTGAGCTTTAAGGTTCCTTCCTAACCATTCTGTGATTCTATGATTCTATGATATACTCACCAGCCTCAGCCCCACCACCCCACTGCTACCCTGTTTGTAAAAGTTAATGTATTTAGATTCAAAGACAACGTCTCTGATCTAGAAAGCCCTTCAGCCAAACCTCTGCAGTCTGGATGCACTGCCACAGGCTTGTCTGCCCTGTATACTTCCCTGACGTTGACTAATGGCAGCCACCAGAAACTGTGAACCTTGGGCTAACCCAGAAGCATTCATCTTATGTGTTATGGTATTTCAAAAGCTCAGGAAGGGATTTATCTTAGATCTTCTACTCCAGTAGTAACAACAACACCAAAATAGTGAAATATGTCCCAGTAGTGAAATAAATGCAGTCAGCAGCCACACACGGTAGAGGTCTCTAAGGATGGGATTAATCTTTCCTAACTCAAGGTTTTTGTAGTGCAGCTGACAAGGGATTTCTAGCCAGCAAAGCCACCAGGATTTACGATATATCTACCTAATCAAATGATTCAGTGTGAGATGGCTCAGCTGTACTGAGCTCCATGGACTAGAGAGGAGAGCCAAGGTGCCTAGCTCGGATGCAGGCATTTACACAGGATGGCAGGTGAACTCTGTGCTTCAAATAAAAAAATACAGTAGTCCAGTAGATGTCACAACAGTGACAGTGAGAGTCACACCAATACATAGCTGGGGAACATGGATAAAAATAGAACCTATGGGAAAAAGCAACATTCACACAATAACAGTGGGTTAAACAGTACCATTTGACCAGCATCTCAAAATCATCCAAAAATCCCTACCAGAGTTCAAAGCCTTGCTGTGCTGAGTGCTGCATGACCCTATCATAAGACACTCCCTGTCTCTGGAGACCATATGCAGGAGCAGTAAGACCTGTGCATGGTCTTGGCCCATTCTCTCTGACTTTCTGGCTTCCCTGCGATTTTCATGGGCTTCTCACCAAGGGCTCATTTCTCTCCAGGGGTTTTGCTGAAACACAGTGATGCGACTTTGGCAAGAACTTGAATTACATGAGCATATATTGTTATTCACAGACTTTCTGACTACCCAAGGCCAAGCTTGTACCATGACATTCTGGGCTTCCTTTTGGCTGATGTCAGGTTGTTTCAACACATTTCAAGAGCTTCAGCCAAGGCTTAAAAACAGAACAAGGTAACTAAGAAAAATATTCCACTAGAAAAGTGGAATATTTTTCCACTAGAAAAAGTATTCCACTAGAGTGTGGGCTACACTTTTTATTTTTTAAATATAAGAATCAGAGCCCCTGGGGAGGAAGATAAGAATGAAATATACACCCTCTAGTGAAAAATTGTGCTGAACTCCTTATTTTATTCAGTAAATAGAGGAATGAATTTAAGCATTACCAGAGGCTCAGAACAAATTGTTAAAGAAAGCAGAAGAAAAAAAGCCTAAAAATGCATTTCTTTGTCTGTATGCTAAGTTTCAGCTCAGGAGTGTTTGTTATCTATCCCCATGTATCTTCAGAAATTCTTTGGTCAGAATTTAAAACAAAGTCTTTTTTTTTTTTTTTTAATCCAAATGGAAGCATCAGAAATACAAATGGGTTTATTTACAGTTGCATATGAAATTTCCAAAGAAAAGCCCAGGAGGTTTATTAAAGTTGGAGCTGGGAAAAAAGAAAAAAGAAAAAAAAGAAAATCAAGCATGGACACAAAAAACAGCATTGGCAGCTGGGAACGTGACTCTCCTGAGACAGCCAGGGAGAAGAAAATATCTGTAAAGAGCAAAAGAGAGAAAAGAGGAAACAAGTGGAATCAAAAGGGATTGCTGGACTAGGAGCTGTAAAAATTCATAGATTTGCTAAATCCTGTATGTAAGCCTGTTGTATAAGTATCTAGAGTATATTGTTTTTAATTAGCTAAAAGTGGTTGTAGAATTGTAGAATAAAAGGAAAACTTGTAAATTAAGCCACACAGAACTAGAAAAACGTATCAACAAATGTATAAGAGAAACAAACTGGGCAGCTGCCTCCAGTTCAGCATTTTATCACTCTGAAAGCTATTTTATTGGCACAGGAAAACAGCAATGAAGGGAATGAGGTCACTTCAGGACGTGATTTATTTTGAAACTGCTCTGTATGATCTTCAACGTAAGCACGTTTCACTGCACCACAAAGAATAGTGCTACTTGAGAGAAATGTGAAGCATGAGGTTTTTCACCAGAGGGTGGTGGGCATGGCACAGATTTCCCAGGGCAGTGTGCACAGCTCCAAGCTGATGGAGTTCAAGGAGCATTTGGACAACACTCTCAGAGTCTGATTTTTGGGTGGTCCTGTGTGGAGCCAGGAGTTGGACTCAATGGTTCTTGTGGGTCCCTTCCAACTCAGGAGATTCTGTGATTCTGTGATGTGTGCATATCTGCAGCACTGAGTGAAACGGACCTCGCACAAACCACGGCTTCATCTTGGACAACATGAACTAATGTTTTTTCACTTCTTTGTCTTCAGGAAAGGGTCTTCCTGTGCAATGAATGCGTGATTATATCATTAGCACTGAAGAGAAAGACTAGCACAAGAGTAAAGCTGGACTCCACAGTGAAAACAACAGCTTAGGCTGTGGGTTACGGCTCTTGCTAAGCAAATGACAATTAACACAAGTCCCTACTGGTACTGACATCTCTATTTTTTTTTTCTCTTTCCAAGATTTAAACTGCATGCCACAGTGTCTCAGCATTCAGTCTGAACATGACATTTCTAAACGAAACTGTTGCTATTCACAGCGCAACTAGCATTCGCACATAGAAATACAGCAAGATTTTGGCACCCAGGGCTTATCTTCGCTGCAGAGCTAAATTAACATTACAATGTTGTAATTTGAACGTTGCCTTTATTTTAAGTCCTATTCATATACAAAAAAACCTTCACTCGAGTATGATGTAGAATAGAAAATAAGGGTAGAAATTAGTTGGTGCTGCCAGACCTCACGTAACTTCCCATAACTCCTGATCATGAAGTAAGGTTAATTTCTCCCAGAATCCACAGTAAAATAGTTTAAAGAACAACCTCATGCACCTTTGCTGCTGACTGTAACCCAGGCCAAAATGACCCCCACAGCCGTCTGCCCCAGAAATCTGTCAGAAGCTCCCATTTCACTTCTTTGCACAGAGGAGAAGCAGAAGAAAATGCTTTGTTGTTGCTGTTTTGGTTTGTGTTTTTTATTTTGCTCGAAACTGTGGTTTCATGCCTACTAACATGTGTCTGCACCCTGCCAGACCACTCAGCAGCACAAATTTAATCTTGATAATGTGTAGGCATATAAGCGCATTTCTGTTAAATCAGACAGAGTGCATTATGTGGTTTTCACTGTCTTATCTATTAACACAAACTTCATGTCATCCCAGGAAGCCAGATGATATCTGATCTCTCACAAAGCATGAAATTAACCCATTCCATTACTCTGATCTGAGCTGGCAGAAGGAGCACACAAGAGGTGACTGTGTGCTCTGAGGTCATGCCATTCTGGGTGCCGTTAGGAGAGACCAAAAAACAGATGGATTGCAGTGCCAAAGTGCCTCAGGCATGGCAGCACACAAGCCAAGCCTGTAGCTGAAGCTGGCAATTTTGTAATGGACTTGCACTTGGCATTCGTGACCAAATCCTGCGCCACCAGCCTATGGGGGTGTACAGCTGACAAGAAAGATATGATGACCTGGCATACTTGCAACCACACGAGAATTATGCCATTGCTCTCCCTCACCTAAAGTTAATTCAAAGTGAAGTGACTCAAGGAAATAGAGAAGAACTCTACCCGAATGCTGAAGAAACTGCATTCCACGGCACAGCTGGCAGCTGGACCCCAGTGCCACCAGCAATGCTCTGCGCCATTGCAACCCTTCCTTACAGGCTGCTACCACCTGGTGGTCGTGCTGCTTCTATGCTGCCACCGTAATAACAGTTAATCCCATTTTCCTCTGCGCCACTGGAGATAAATAATTTTTAGTAAAAGAAAAGCAGTGCGGTCAGGTAGCCAAGGAGGTATAACAGCATCACGGCTTGTATCAGCTTGTGCCAGGGGAGGTTCAGGTTGGATATGAGGAAGAATTTCTCATAAAGAACGGTGCTGCAGTGGCACAGGCTGCACAGGGAGGTGGTGGGGTCACCGTCCCTGGAGGTGCTCCAGGGCCATGTGGATGTGGCACTGAGGGCATGGTCAGCAGGCACGGTGGGGATGGGCAGGTGGTTGGGTGGGGTGCTCTTTCCAGCGTCAATGATTCTGTGATTCTCCAGTTCTAAGCTGCAAACCCAGAGCACTGTAGGACAGCTGTTCTGCAGCAGATAAAGTAACATGGAGAAATGCGTGACAAAAACCTTGTTGAAACATATGTGAGGATCTCAAAATAGCACCTACCACTCCATTTCACAAACACAAATAGAAATGCTAAGAAAGTGCAGCCATTCGCATTGTAAAAACAAATGAAGTATTTGTGAGCAGCAGTTCACTGAATATCGAAGTTTTAATGCACTCATCCTGAAATCCTGACATCCCTGATCCACGCAGGAACAAATTAACATGAAGAGAAACAATCTGAGAGACAAAGCTAAAAGACAGCACTTGAAACCAAGCTGCAGCCAACACCACGGTTTTCCCCAGGGAAGAGCACAAGTGCACATAGCATGTGGCTGCAGCTCAGCCCGCACTATGCCCCGTTCTGGGTTCTGAAAGCCAGTCCTGTTCTGAGCACGTATAAACAGCTCAATGAGAAAAAGTTAGCAAGGAGTCCTAGTAACAAACCACTTCTGCTAGCATCACAGACTGCTTGCCTGCAAACTACCAGGGCTGCTCTGAGAGTAATTCATTACACTGGCCCACAAAGTCAGAAACAGATAGTAGTGGTAAGACACGAGGGACCAAACCTTCCCACCAACATGTCTAACATGTTGTTGCTGTGTGACAGATGGGCAGAGGGGCAGTCTGACAAAATGGCATCTAGCAGGGTAGTGCAGATGAAGCAAAGGTGTGTCACTGAATTCCTCCACATGGAAAAAATAGCACCCATAGACATTAATCAGTGCTTGCTGAACGGTTATGGAGACCAACAGTGGATGTGAGCACAGTGAGGCAATGGGTGGTGTGTTTCATGCTGTGGCAATGGTGATGCAAAAGTCAAGCCATGTTCTAGACAGCCATGCAGATTTTTACAAGCGCAGAATGCAGGCTGTTCACCGCTGTCAAAAATGCATCACTTATGCTGATGACTATGTGGAAAAAACAGTGTTTTGTAGCTGAGAATTTGCTCTTTGTTATTATGTTCTTTGTGTCTCTTGCAGTTTCCATGGAAATAAATAGGAGGCATTACTTTCAGAGTAGCCCATGTAAATTTCAGACTGTTACTGTATGAAGGACTACACAAAGCCTGTTCTAAGAGCTCATCACTCGTTCTGTATATACCACTGAGAGCATTAGTGAGCAAAGTAAAGTCCCACACTTTCTCTGTGTTTTCTTCCATGCGTTGGTTTGTGAATTGTTTTCAGTTCTTCACCTACAAGAACCAAGCTCTTGATCAGCTATAGGACTAGCAGGTTTTTAGAAACCTCGTGTCAGACTTGCAGCCGTGGTAAATGTAAATGAGAGCAATAAATTAAGCTGAGTATGTTTACCAGCTGTGAATGAGATTGGATGTTAATGACATTCATGTTTCAAGAAGGAAATTTGTTTTTTTTAATTGATTGTGGTGTTAATGAAAAGGGGCTAGATTAAAAACCCTGGAAATACGTGTTCTGTGTTAAGGGCAGAAGAGAGGACAACTCCTGTCTGTCTTTTCCCTGTGTGCTTCAAATCTAACCCAGGTTAACAGATTTATTTTCATAGCCCATGTGCAGCTTGTATGTGAGTGGCTCCTGTTCAGTTCTTGCCAAGTGTTAAGCTTCAAATCACCAATATCATGTTCCTCACTTTCCCTGTCCTAGCACTTTTGCTTTGGGATAATTTTGGCATATATCTGCATTCCCACTGCCCTAGTGATTCCTTTCCATTGCATCTCCTGCTCTTCTGCTATTAGACTCTGATGAGTTTGATTAGAGGGGTAATTTATGCAGCTGGAAAAACAAACATTTTTTCTTATATAAACTTTTTTCTGCTTTTCACCCAATAGTATGCTTGCCAGTGCCGCACAAGAAAGGCACTGGGAAATGAGATGAAAGAAATAATGTCTCCTGTGAGAGGCAAACTATAAATAACTGTATATTTGCCCTAGTTCTTATCTAAGTCATAAAGTTAGCCAAAGCAGAGGTATTTCTTCTTTCTGAAAATAAACTAAAGTAGTCCTCCTGTAGACTTCTGATTTTATGTTAGTGTTTCATTCATGCTTCGTCCCTGGAGGCATTCAAGTCCAGGTTGGATGGGGCCCTGGGCAGCCTGATCTGGTGGGTGGCGGCTCTGCCCATGGCAGGGGATTGGAGCTGATGGTCTTTAACGTCCCTTCCAACCTAAGCCATTATGTGATCTAATGATTCTATGATATATTTCTTTCTTTTTGAGGATGAAGACTCCTGTAACTCCTGTGTGGCAGAGGACAGTCAACAGTGCACAGTTCTTGCAGGTTATGACCTTTTCAGCTATCTACATTTTCCCTGTAAGACCACTGTGGGGAAAAAAGGAGAGGGAAGAAATATCAGTACGCACATAGCTATCAAAATGTAACCAAAATTTGGCTGAGTCTAGCCACTTTGTGGCTCTTAACCTAGGTGAGTGATTATCTCAATCCCATCCCGCAATGTGCCTTTGTCTAGATTTGGTATTTGACTAGATAAATATCCGCTAGAATGAGATAATCAGATGAGTTTAAAAATGGGTTCATCAGTTTTGTTTTCAATTAATGTACTTTTCACGTGTGGAATCATCAACACTCAGATCCTTAAGGTGAGAAGCTGTGGTTTATTATGATGTTCTTTTGTTTGCTGTGAGGAGAAAAAAGCAAAAAAACAATCCCCATGAAGCCAAACTCCTGTCTTTTGGGCTGTTCAAAGTAGATAGTCTAAAGGACAGGGGTAATGCTTGAAAGGGGACATTTCATATCTCTGGCAAAGAGAAGTAATTACCTCTGGACAGTGTTGTGTCTGGTGCACAGTCACAGTCCTAATTTTCCAATTACTATTTTTTTCCAAAGCCGTTTCTCTGTCTGTTATGTTTTCATTCAAGTGGTTTCTCATTACTTCAGAGGGTTTCTTGCTGGCAAGTAAAGATGACCTCCCACCTCCTCTAAGTGCCGCCAATTATAGGATTCTTGATAGCATCAGATCATTACCTCTCTTGTCGTGCTAGCAGTACATTGTTGCATACACTGTATGATAAGCTTTTTAGGACTAAGCCATTCATGTAACATAGCACAGCACAGATTTTGGCTGATGCATTGTGATTGTCAACCGTATCATAATAAGCTAGTAATAAAAGCAATAACAATACCAAATGACAAAATTTTCTGTGGGAAACCAAGTAAGATATTTCCTGCTCTTGCGCTTTATGGTTTAATGAATTAAATGTTAATTCAATGCTAATTTGAAATTTAATGTGATTTATAGGCTGGAGCATTGAATTTACATTTCACTCGGATGTAATTTTATGGTGCTATGCTTAATTATTCTAATTTCAGTAGATAATCTCTGCAGCCCATTTCTACTTGAAAGAACAGAAGAGATTGATGTGAGGGATCTTTCACTTTCGTACAGATTCTGTTTATGCTGATATTTTTCCAAGGGCAAAACAGATTCTGTTTCCACTTGACTCAGAGGTGGTGGTGCCCCATCTGCAGGAGCTGCAGAATCCATGTGACTCACCACCTGTGGGTCCGTTTTCGCAGGTGTATTGGTCAAACCAGTGTGAAGTCACCACGGGCAGAATTGAGCACATTGGTAAGTTACGGTGTCACACTCAAAATCTTGCCCATGGGCAAAGGGGAAGCACATCTTACATGAAGAACTCACTGTTAGTATTACTGAAATCTTAAGGGAGAAATCATTATTAGTCCAGATCTAATTGCTACAGAAGAATTGAAAATGGTAGCGTGGTTAAAATTGCTATGTATATGCTTTACTTGCTCCCTTTTTATGGCTTCCCTTCTCACTCCTCCTGTGGATCCTAAGGACAATCGTTTCATTCCACATGTTCAATTCTGGTGAAGGGGAGGGTTTGCATGCTGTGAACATCAGGCCCTGGAGTCCTTTACTGGGAGAAGTACAAGGTTCATATTCATGGTGTCTTCTTTCTTACTCTGGGATCCAAATGACTTTGAGGGTCATTTTTATATGTGTACTAGCTTGTTCTTAAGACCTTTCTCTTTTTTTTTCATTGGCCTGAAGCTCTCTATTATATCTGAATTTACCCATGGTATCCTTCACATGTTAGATATTATTTCCTTGTTCTCTTTGTTGTCCCCTGAAGTAAGTTTTGGACAGCTCCAGGTCTTTAGGTGACTGCAGGTAAGTTGCTTATAGCCATGTGGTCTCCACTACCAGATCTGTGCCCCTCCAGTTATCATCCCATACCAATGCTCCTCTGTCACATTGTATGTCTCTGCTTCTCAAAGCCTCTGCTATCATGTCAGGTCCCTATTTCACACACTGCATCTTTCTGTTGGAGTTGTAAATATCTCAGTGTGCACAGAATAACTGGTTGTTACTGTTGTTTGCATAAGCCTAGGTTATACTACACAGAATTACACAATAGTAAAACAAATCGGCCCCACACACCTGATGATTTAAAGAAATTGCAGCTAAACCAAGTGAAACAAAGGTGCAAGTGGATGGAGAAAAGTTCAGACACAGAAAGCCTGACAATCTTCAGTCCTTATGACCTGTCACTAGCAGTATCAATGCTCTATTTCATGACTATATGATCAGATATAAATGACAGCTAATTAGTGCCTTTATGTCGTCTGTACAGAAGTCGTTGTTCAAACCTATTAAGTGACACTGAAAAATTTAGCACTTCCTGTGCTTTATAAACATAGCATGTTACAATGTGGAAGTAATCAGTAGAAATCAGAATTGCAGAGGTGGCACTGAGGCATCTATGCCCTTTTGCTGTTATGTTCAATGGAATGGGATAGACTGTTACGCGTATCACAGCAAGGAAATGTCAGCTGCCAGAATGTACCATCAGTCAGTATTCAGCTGCTCTTTGACATGCCAGGCAGATGTCCTGCAAGTTACAGGGACATGCTGCATTGTCTGTGTGGTCAGCAATCAACAACTTCACTCCGTAGATGGAATGTCTGTTTTCTTAGTAGTACCATGTGCTGATAGTGAGCAATACAGGAATTCAGAGTAATCACTGAGTAAACAAGCTGTACAAAGAATACAGATGAGTTTGCACAGCAGAAGTTAGACACAGATTGATGCATGCTTTTGTTTGCAGTCACAGTAGAGATTTGTTCACACGTCCAAAAGATGAGGCTTATAAAGGGGCATCATTATTCCTTTACGTGTAACTGGAATAATAGTGTTAACTGCTTTTCAGTGTGTCCTTCATTCTGTAAAGACAGTCTTTAATAATACAGTCTTCCTGCTTGTAGTCTTTCCATGTATATTCTCCGTTTCAGATTGGATACCCAGTAGCCCTGAGCTGCTGTACACTCCAACAGGTTTGGAGATGATGCCATCCTATCAACCTCCTGTTAGGGGCACTGTGATCTATCTAGGAGAAGAAGGTGAGAACACCCAGAGAAATGTTGCTCTAAGCTGTGGGTAGGTTAAGCATCTGCTTAATGTCAATATTTTATCTCCTTTGTGAACCTAATGCAAAGACTAATTAAATCAATATAGTTTTTTTGTTGTGATTTTTAGCACTTGAGAACACACCCCTTTCTGTTATATAGGGAAGAAAATTATTCACACAGAGGTCTCAGCAACCACACACTCTGCTTGTGTGGTTGCTTATCTCAGAAGTCCAGCTCAGTTCAAGCCATTGTACCCAGCAACTAACAGTATGAAACAGCTAAAATGAGTTGGTTATGAAAATGTGAGTGGGAAAAGATTACTTAAAATCAAGCCAGAAGAGAAAATAAAAAAGACAAGAGCTGTATAACTGCAGGGTCACCTCTAAAGTCTGTGTTGGAAGAAGTTTTATTATCCTGTTTGCTATGGTTGTTTAGCTAAGATTTCCAAACAAAATCTAGCCAGATTGGATCCATGCTTGATTATAGTCTCCTAAGTCTGGCAAGGATTAATTGGACAAAAATGAAGGGGGTTAGTTTCCATGTTCCTCTACCATTATTTGATTATTAGAGGGGTTTCTGTGTTGTTTTTGTTTGTTTGTTTGTTTTGTTTTGTTTCCTGTGTTTACGAAGTTGATGCAATAGCATTAAATGAACTGGGAGCTTCAGGCAGTTGTTGGTTTTGGCCCTGGTCCAGTTACACATACATAAGAAGGGAAAATAATAATTTTGCAATTCTAGGATAACTGGTTGTGGCCACCACATTTGTAGATGTGCAAAACTGAAAGGTAGCTGACATTCTTCCTGATGTCAACACATCTGTGAAGGCTTGCAATATGCTGCTAAAGGTTTTCAGTATGCACCATCATCCAGTATACATCATCATTTTATCTAAAATTCACTACTTCTGTACATGATATTATCATGTACTATTTGGTTGTTACATTTGATGTGGAGGAACACATCAGACATCTTTCCTGCGTTTTTTGAAAACAAGGATAGTGATTTCTATTTAAGTCCATTAGTTGATGATCTTTAATAATGTGACTTTCTGCTTTCTGGGACACAAACCCCCAGGTTGGTAGCTTCGCCATCCAAATTTCATTTTTAAAACCCCAACATTCTCTGCATCAAAAACTCTGTAGGATAGGCCAGGCATCTCCAAATAGGAGATTTACAATGCCAGCGCAGCAGACTGACTAGCATGTAATGAGCCATTGTATCCTGAGGGAGGCAGCAGCTGCACTCTCCTGATTCCAACTGAATTTAACTTCAGCAGGGACAGGGAGTTACTACCCGAACAGGGTCTTCCTGCTGCTGAGTTCCTGCATGCCCTCCTAACATCTAATTTAGGACAGAAAAAATACAGTCCAGTGATGACGGGCAGAAAAATAAACGTACTATGACAGTCATCTGGGGTTTCATTTCTACTTTTCATTATGTAGCACTTGTCAGAAACAGGTGTTTCTACAGAGGGCTCCACTGGATTGACTGCTGAAGCAATTTTTTTTCCCTTCATGTTAAGGAAGAGTTTAAAGAGGAAGCGGAGGGTAGATAAACTGTGGACAGAATTTCAGCTATACAGTAATTATTCAAAGGGGTATTCCAACCAACAAAGCTTGCGATTCTTCTCTAATGATTCAGAAAATTAAAAATCTTGGCTTTGCTTAACTTTCTTAAGCCATGTTGTCAGAGCTTTTCTGAAAGAATAGGAGAGTTCTCTGAGTGCAGCTCATGCTGTCTCGTTCTGTGTAGTCATGCTGACTCTGGTCCTGCCAGAGTCACCACACGACACTGCTGACTTCTGCAGTAATCTGGATTCCTGGCTTTCAGCAGAGGACACAGATCTTCTTTCTCTGTTTTGTGGATACACTTCGGGGGTAGCAAGAAGTTTTGATTACTCCAGTAATCACTTTGGTGGCAAAAGCTTTGCTGCTACATTGAGCACCAATACAGTGTAAGCAAAAAAAAACCTAAAAATAACTATTGCCTCGATCTGTAAAGAGAGGATCCTCGGCGGATAAAAGTATGCAAAGAATATTCTGGAACCTAAATAACTTCCGTGACAAAAAATATGCTTATGGCATATCTAGCAGTTCTGAGTTTTGTTTCGTTTTGTTTTAATGAACAGTACTAATGAAAGTTGTACATCTCATCTGAGGAGAGTTAACACAGTGGCAGAACAGAGCAAAAAGGAGTTGGGCTCAAACTGTATGCTAAATGTGGTGTGAAAACACCATTTATAATATGAAAGTAATTGCTCTTGATTTGAGTGTCAACTTAAAAGGTATTTAAATACAGAGATTTAAAAATAAACTCACGGCAGCAGTTGTCAGCTATCTAGAGTTTCAAAGGTTTGCTTTGCCCAAGCTCATGCAGTTACAGTCAGATTTTAGGCTGGCAAAAAATCCATAATGTTGAGTGGAAATGGGCAGCAAAATCTTACTGCTATTTCTTTTACACTTGCCTAAAGTATGCATTGAAGCTCAGCTACATGCAGCTGTCTGTTTCTAGAAGGAATTTTCAGAAGGATGCATGTATTCCCTAAAATGACTCAGACTGAAATTAAATGCGTGTTCCACTCCTCCCACTAACTAACACAGAATCCTACTTTATGTATTCCCAAATGAGAGGTCTCTGCCCTGTGAAACAGATCTTCCATCAGAAAATGGACAATACCCTCGTCTTTGAAGCACGGTTTGAGAGCGATAATTTGCAGAAGGTCGTGACAGTGTAAGTTTGTAATCTTTTCTTCTTTAATTATTATGGAGTTATTGTCAAAGTTGTTATTACCTGTTGCCTGCTGCCACCTTCTGAGACACCTGCTATTTTGCCCGCTGCTATCCTTACACCTACTCCAACCGACAGGAATACCTGGTGGCCATCTCTAAAGATCCAATGAAGTCCAAGTTCTGCAAGATTCACGTCTTGTGCCATTCCCTGTCAGGAAACATAGTGCACGTCTTAACTATCGCCAACTCCCCTGAAAGTGGCAAGCACACAAAGAGAAAGGCTGTGATTCTAACTGCAAGAGTGCATTCTGGAGAAACCAACAGTTCCTGGATAATGAAGGGCATTCTGGATTACATTCTTGGTAATTCAGGCAAAGCTCAACAGCTCCGGGACGCTTTCATCTTCAAAGTGGTACCAATGTTGAATTCAGATGGTGTGATTGTGGGAAATCACCACTGCTCTTTAACAGGTTATGACTTGAACCGCAAATACAAATCGAGGGTGAAGAAAAGTTATCCTTCCACCTGGTATACCCGAAACATGATCAGAAGGTAACCTCATTTTCTTCCCCTTTAGAATGGATGATTTTCCAGTCGAGTGTCTCTCTTTTAGCGTGACTTCTCTATGTCCATTTCTGTTTTGGCATTATTTATCTCTTTACTGTGTACCCAAGCCTTTCTAACTTTAGTTTCTATCCAGTTCCATTTCAGAGCAGGTTATTTTTTGCTTCAGTATTGTGTAGCTTTCCTTGTAACTTTTCTTCCTCTTTGTGGTTACAGGTTATACCTCCACAGTAAAAGAGTTTTCATCAAAATATTTTTAGCTCATTTCTTCTCATTGTCCTCTACCAAGATCTTATCAAAATCCTAACGTCTCTCCAGTTTTCTTCATTTCTGGCATACAGCTATATCCCAGAATGAATTTAGATTCAGAATAGATCCTAACTATCCATTTGACAGAAACTTCGACTTGTCAAGTTTGCTGTTCGTTACACTATGTCTGATTTCTTAGGCAGATTGAAGGCACATAAAGATGAATACTCTGGATATAAAACAAAATCTCCAGGCAGCAAAGTAAATCTTCAGCTAGTAATCTCTGCTAGTAATCTCTACGGTTTAACTTTTGTAACAAATTGATACAGACTCTTGTGAAAGAAAAAAAAAAAAAAAAAAAAAGCAGTGTCACAATTATTACATTCAGTGTTTTCCATTCAGTGCTGGTTACATACAGTTTTAAATAACATTTAAGTAACATCTGTTTACCTTCAAGTAAATGCTTTGGTATGTAAGACCCTAGCTTGAAGGAGATGAGTACTGTGCCTCTCCTTTTCTGTGAGAATTTATCTCCGTCTTACTATGTGAAGACAACTAGCACTTGTGAATCCCCTATAATTAGTATGAATTATGTGTTCTCACATCCTACTGACCTTCATACTCAGCTAAGACAGACACATTTATTATTGCTTCCGTCTTAGCTCCATAACGGATTTCTAACTCCTGCCCACAGCAGAGCCCTGGACAACATGCTGTGTTGTCCTCACATCTTTTCCGTAGGACTCTGCTTTGCCAGGGACTGGACATAAGGGATGCAGATTGAAAAAAAGACAAAAGAAAACAAAAACAACAGTATGTCTACCTGCAGATTTTCTTTTAAAAGGCTAGTTATGTGACAACACATTGCAAAATTATGGCGTAGCATAAAAATGATAGATAAGGGAAAAACTATTCACAACATCATTCTGAGCCATTTATTTATCCTTCAGTGTCATAATTGTACAGCATGTGTTATTTTGCGCATATATGATAGCAAAAGAGTGGCGGATATGAATTATGGGTTTCATCTGCACATCATGCTACAGACATGGATGTGTGTAACTTAACCTGAGGTTAAAAGAAGGGGAAAAGAGGGGACCTGCGCCTTGTAAAGAGTGAATAAAACTTAAGTAGATCTTTTCTCTTTGAAAACATAAATGAGTTGGATTTATCTCATCTTACTTTAGGTGGCCAGAGTATAGAAATCAAAAGGTGATTTTCAAAACTGGTGCTGAAATGCAAGGAAATTAAAAGAGAAACAAGATCTTAATGCACCATTAGAGAACTGAGGGAAACCTCACTGGGAACAAAGAGGATAATGCTGTGTGGGAGGGCTTGGAGGAGGAAGGCATGTGAAGTGGAACTAAAAGAAGGCAGAGCAGAAGCAGGAGATGTCACCTGCATAACCTGGATATATCAGATCTCTTCCAATAACCAAGTGTCCTCTCAGATTATTACAATTTTTGCAGGTTAGCTGTGAAATTAAATGTAGATCTGGCAGACAGATATTTAGAACACATATTTACATCCCTACAGCTAGAGTTACTGCAGAAAACACCTATTAATGGTTGGCATGAATGCTGTCAAACACTGTTTGCAATCACCAAATCTAGAAATTAAATAAAGTAATAAAGCAATGCTAATCTTTTACAGCAGACAATCTTCTGACAGCTCAGACTCCTATGATATCACTGCACACCAGCTAAAACTATGCTACGAATTTTTATTGGCTGTTTACGCCTCTGACCCAAACAAATAATCTCTAGTGAATATTAGCCTCTATTTCAAAGAAGTTTGGTATTTCATCAGTGAGAACAATAATTAGCAAATGAATTAGGTAGCTGATAACTATAAACTGCTTACATAATCTGCAGAGATGAAGTCCAAATTAACAGCGCAGAGCAATACTGTTACTTAATAGCTTAACTCAAATTGTCCAGAAGGTAGTGATATAATTTCAAAGACAGGCAGATTTCTACCTATCATATTCTGCCATGCAGCAGAGCAAGCAGACATAGGATAAGGGTGAGGAGGATGGTGTCAACTATTAGCACAAAAAAATACTGTGCAGTGATGTCAGCCACACTTTGCAGGTACTCCACGCATTGTTCAGGAGCTGTGTTTTCCTCTCACACATACAGACATATTGTATCATACTTCTGCTAAGTGCCGTCAGCACATTGCCTATTTCTAATTTGTAGACAAATCTAGCCTCAGATTTTACAAGGTGCTTTCACTGAATGATAATGAAACCCTTTATTTTCCTGAAACAACTATTTGCTTGCTGCACTAGTACGGACCAGAATCTTACTGTCCTGTTTATTTCTTTGTTGTCTGTGATTGCTATAATAATCCTCAATATGTTTACTGTAGTGAAGCAAAACAAACTTTTGTGAGCATATTACTTTCTTAGCCAACAATAATAGTTCCCGTAAATTGTTACTTCCTGTTTATGTCAAAGATACCATAAGCAACAGGAAAAAGGGAAATCATAGTACTGAAGTTGTGTACTAAACATGAATAAAACTGAAGAGATACCCTGTAGCACTTCTCAAAACATGCAGATAGGCATTTCAGATGATTGGACTGGTTGACAAGTTGCTTGACTTGGGGTTTTGGACCTCGTTTTAGTTATGACTGATGGAAAGAAGATGCAGTCAGGTAAGCTTCAGTGAGTCTTGTTTGTACAAAGCCCAGCAGCTCCACTCATCCAGAGGCTCACTGTTATCCAGAGTTTAAGCAGTTTGTTCACGTGAGTGATAAATCCACATGGGAATATTTTCCAGGGCTGCATTTAAAAAAAGAAAAAAGGAGCTGGAAACTTGAGAGCTGTGTGAAAAGTTTGCCTAGAACTCTGTTGTTTTTTTTTTTTTTTTTCCAGGGCATTTGCTAAAAATAGCCTTGTTTGTGTCAAAAAGCCCACCAGGCCAGTCAGTGGGATTTATTCCTTTTTTTTTTTTTCTGATGTCCCTGAGCACTGTTTCCTTGTTGTCTATAAATGGTACATAAAAACCAAGTCATGGTTGTTTGCCTGATGCCTGTCACTAAGCTGCACGCTGAGCTGGCTGCCATGTGATTCTTGTGTACTTTATCATTAATTGCTGCAAAACACTGGTGCGTTGTATGCTTCCCAGGGACTGTGATTCAAGGCCCTACAATTAAATCTGTCCCAGTGTCACGACAGATGTGTAACTCTCTTGTGATTTCAAACTCAGAAGTAGAACTGGAAGCATGCCAATACCTATAAACACCAGTACATATGGAAAAACTGTTAGCTATGTAGGGCTGCACTAGATCCTTTTCTGTAATTTATGAAACAAAGACTTATGTATCCCATATAATGAAGTCCTTTTGTTGTATGATAGTAGGAGCAAAGCACATCAAACTATAGTGTTAACTATAACAACAGTAAGACACACTCAGAAAGTAAAAACAGTTTATTAAATGAGTTTGAATGAGCAGTACATCACAATTCTTGCTACAAATTTCTTACTATTATCCTCTCATCCTTGTGGATCTCCTTCAGTGTCTAAATTAACATTTTTAGATCTAAAGTCATAGAGAAATGTCCATTGCTGTTCTTGGTAGATTTCCCGCAGAAGTTCTTTAAGGCATTTGGATCAAGTGGTTAATGGAATATCAAAGGTACGGTAGAGGTTTTGATGGAATTCATGCTAAAGCTTTCTGGAGCCCTCAACCGCATCGTGTTCACATTCAGCCTAGAAAACTACATAGCCCTCAGACCTAAAACAGGAGCACTGTTACTGTTGCCTGTTGCAAACTGTCATTTGAAAAGTAGTCATATTAATGTTTTGAAGGCTGATGGTCTCTTTGTATACACATATGTTATAACCATGTATGTTATAATGCTAGCTGCTTTATGAATGCTTTCAGTAGTTCAATAGATAGACCAATGCTTTCCAAGGTTTTTGTATTTTATGCCAGTCCTTCCTTTGAGAAGTCCAAACACTAGAAAAACAAAGCACGGCCAATTAATACTCCTGAGAAACCCTGGCTCTCCAGGTTCCCAGACTAAAAATAAACCTCCCAAATAGAGTAGGAAGTGAGGTTGCTTGTCAGTATGATATGTTTGTGTCCAGGTTCATAAATATTTGCTGAGCAGAACAGCATAAGAAATTCTATCTTTAAAACCTTGCTTGCATATATTCCTTCTGCCACTGTGATTATTGTGTTTATTTACAACTATTTTTTTCATAACTATAATCCCTCATTAATCAAAATGTTACATACTATTTCTTTGCAGGAAAAAACCACACCATCAGGAGATTCCTTTAATACCATTGCTAAATTGTTTAATCTTTAATACCATTACTAAAAAGCAAAAATGAGAGCAATTTTCATTCTAATAGAAACATGCTATGTTCTTTTTGTGATAACAGACTGATTTATGACAACTTAATTACACCACTGTAACTCTGAATGGGCAATTTTGTTACCCAAAGTTGCTGATCTAGAACCGTCATTGTTCTTCACTGACAATTGTATCTAATTTATGCCACAGATTTATTTTAGAATGGAAATATTAACCTGAACAAGTTTGAGAGAGAAAAACTCATAAAATTCTGTCTCAGGAGTTTATTAATTGATACATTTAGATCTTTGTGTCATGGTATATGCCTTGGAGCTGGAGCCTTGGAGCTGGAGCCTATACCAGCTCCTCTTCAGTCTCCAAAATCACTAGCACACCACTCACTCAGCTTAACTTAATTTCACTTTTAACGTCACTGAACAGGATTTTTCCCAAGTCCATTAAAACATTTTCTGTTGTGTTTTCCAGTCTAATAGAGAAAAAGGTAACTGTGAATTCTAGGAAAACAAGCAATACAGTTTTAATTATCAGTGAGATTATTACCAGGCTCCAACTCATGTTGGAAAACACTCATGTTGGCAGTATTCATAAAAATGTCTTATGCCCCTTTTTGCCATTTTGAGGCAGTACTTAGCACATGTATTCAGCTGGCCTAGATACCATCCTATGAAATTACTCTTTTTTAAACATGTCACTCCTCCATTATTGTTATTCAGCATCATACATAACTATTTAGAAACTGTGAGCCTCATTATAGTTGGCAAACACTTAAAAATCCTAATTGAAACAATGGAGTCTAATATGGAGTTCCTACTTCCATAGAAATAAAATGAACTTTATTTTTAAATGCTGAGCACCCAAAAACTCGAAATGTGAGCAGAAACTGCTGAGTTTTTGAGCTTTTGGAAATCAGACCAAGTACTGAATTGTCAACTTGCCTTTTTCCTGGAAAAAAAAAAAAAAAGAAGAGAGAAAAAAGCCTGTTGCATATTAACCCTTTCCCTATTATTTATTGAGCACTTACCGAGCTTCCCCTGTCCTAATTTAATAGTGTACTCCCAGAACAAGCCATAGAGTGGATAACTTATTAATAATATGCTTTTCTCATTCATTCTGTTGGAGCTTATTAATAAATTGTTTGTGTTCCTGTTCTCTCTCACAAACCCCAAGAACTGAAATTCAACATAAGATATTTCAGGACCTTGACCCCGTACATAAAGGTAAACATTATATATTTATTTTAATTCTTAAAGTCGCAATTCATATTTTTTATTATTATTATTTATTTTTTGTATTTCTTTTAAAAGACTGAACACCACAAAAGCACATGTTCCAAAAAGATACATACAGAGTACTTTGGCTGGATTTCACTCAGTCTCTGCAGTTGGAAGAGCTCATTTTGCTTTATTTTAAACTATTTTCATCACATAGTTACATTCACCTTTACTGATTGGGAATAGTCTCATTGGAGAAAACCTGAACTTCAGGCAACTTCAAGAGCAGAAATTAACACATTTAAACAACCATCTTGGTATATCCTAAAAGGCAAACATTTATGTAGCAGTTACACAGGGACAGAGTTTGGTAGTGTTGGGCTTTAATCACAGAGTCACGGAATTATAGGTGATTATAGGTTGTAAGGGACCTCTAGAGATCAACCCATTAATTAAAAACATTGGCAGTGATGGAGTACTGAAGATTAGTGGAATTTATTATGCTTAGTGTTCACAGTTAGTTACCCAAAAAACAATGACAGAGCCCACTGTCAGGTACACAGAAATACACACAAAAAAGTAAATCTATGAAGAAAGTAGTAAAGCAGAAATGCTCTAATTAGGAAGTTGCCTGCCCTCGCCTCATAGTGCCATGTCAGCATTTATTGATTTTCACTGTTTATTTGTAATTTATTTCACCAGCACCTCAAAGCAGTGTTAACTGCAGCATTGTGTCACTTTTTTTTCTCCTGCAGCTCATATTAGTAGCAAAATTTTGCAAAGCTGTTAATACATTTCTCTCCAGTTATGACCTCTCCTTTCTGAAATATTGAAAAGGATGATAAGCTTTCTGAAATATTCTGAGAATTACAGAAAGAAATAGAAATATGATTATTTTCACTGAAATGAGAGCTTTAAGGTCTTCCTCAGCTGTCACGTCACCAAATCATATAAAATAGTTCTTCAGCCATTATTTTCTAGAGCAGAGATCTAGAACTACTCTATCAGGACTGGGTGAAAAAAAAAATTAAGTCGCCCATATTATCTGTGTTTTAATATAAAGCTGTGAGTCTCAGAGATTCACATGGTGCTAGTACACATCAGTTAAACATAGCAATGTGAGTACATATTACTTATTCTCTAAGTACATAACGGATGTTGAAATTTAGTCTCAGGACAATGAGCCATCATTCACAGAGTTATCTCACTTCACATGCTGAAAATCTAACAATGTCTTTCAGTAGCAGTAAGTTTTGGCAGCGACTTTGTTCTTGTTTCTAAATTCCTGTCTTTCTTTTTTTTTTTTTTTTCCCAAGATATACCCAGTGCTATTCTGCCCTACTAGACTACTTTGTTTTTGTCTTGGAGAACTTAATCAGAAAACAAAGAAACAAAACCAACCAACTGAACAAAAAGCACTGCGGTTGCTGGAAGCAGGTAAATATTTAGTTTATGAAAGGGCTTCTAGGAAAGCATCCATTTGCTGCAGTAGAGAGGTGAAAAGTAACTCCCAGCCTCTAAGCTCGGGCACAAAGAACCACAGCAGTGATTGACTTCTGCAGCACATGCAGTATCTGTGCTTTTGAACATTATGACTATCAGGACTTGCCAGCAAAATAGGAGACTGATGAAGAACTTGTGTACAAATTGGTGTTCTTACAGTCCTGGGAGACTTCAAATCACTTTCTTCCCCAGCTGCAGATGTTCCTACCTATTATGAATTGTGCCCAAGGGTAAAAATGTAACAGATCACTTTCTATCTAGGCTTTCTGGGAACTGGGTTGCTTAGAGGAAAGATAATCAAAATCCTGGCTTTTACTGCCTTCTTTTTTCGGCTTTAGGTCTGGAGAGCGTCTCAGAGTCTTTTTTTCCTACTATTTTTGTTATAGATAGAAGGATGTGTAGTGAAGGCAAGTGCTTACATGTATATGGGAGGAAACAATTTCTAGCCTAAGGGTTGCTGTGACACAGGTACTTTCATCCCACCTGTGCTGGGCCCCTGTTCAGCTGCTGCCTGAACACAGTGGCAACACCAGTCTGGAGGCTGCCATGCTGCTTTCAGCTCCTCTGGCTCTTCTCATGCTCCAGGGCACCCTGCTCTTACTCAGCCATTCTCGTGCTGTGAACTCTAGCATCCAAGCAGCTCATGGACATGTATCATCTGTCAAGATCAACCAGATGGCACCACCTCTTCTCTACCATTCATATCTATATTGCTTGACAGGCATAGCTTGATGTAGTACTCATGCAGCGAAGATGTTTGCACACACCACACATAGTGCAGCCAGGTGCATCGCTTTCTGAAGTGGATTGGTAGCTGTCAGCCTCTATGGTAGCCTAGCAATTAGTGCTCTTAATCATAAGACAGACAGCTGTTACTTTTAAATTTTGTTCGAGGGATTCAAACCTGCGTATGTCACTTCCCTGTAGTACTCCATAAGTCCCACCCTCTTTAGCTCTGGGTTTCCTTTCTTCTCTCATTGTTTAATAGAGCATCTAGACTTGTTGATATTAATCAGCAAATCACAGTCAGAAAAAGAGAAACACAAAGGAACACAGGATGCTACATGACTTGCTAGCTTCTCTCCATCCTCCTCATAGTCCCTGCTCTGAAGACTGTGTATTTACTCCATCAGTCATTTGAATGGCCAGTGCTTGCTTGCCTTGGAGCAGAGACTAGGACTGAGGGCACACTTCAGCAGAGCTGCAGGACTTACCAAAACAATATAGTTCTGTTGCCTTTGGCATTCTCACTCCCTGACATATAGTTTTATCCATAGTAGAAGAGTTTTGCCAGAAGCTGTGTGGAGTGATTCTGTCCTGAAACAAGACTTTGTTTGTCAATAGATCAACAAGGGGATGCAAGGATGTGAGTTGGAATGAGATCAGTATGAAGGAAGTCTTTACCCCCACTATTTGCCACCCTGAATCTGGATGTCAGTCATCTGGTTTGATGTCCGTAGGTGTCTGCTTATGGTAACTTTACTTATTACAATCCTTACTAGCAACAGCCATCACTTAGTCTGAACTGACTGAGACAAAATTGGGGTGATTCATTTTGTTGTTATTTTTGAGAAATATAACATGCACATTGAGTATTTTTCTTTCTCTTTCTTTTCTTTCCATTTTTTTACAGTAAAATTGCCAATGACAGCCTCTGTTAAACAAGTAGGAAAGTATTTCAGGTAGGAGAGTATTATTTTCCACAAACCTTTCATTTTTTCACAAGCTGGAGTGAAAGAATGATCACAAGCTGAATTCTGTCAGACTCATCTCCTCCTTTTTATACTCCTCTGATACTGTGCATCATTTTTTTCATTCACAATCTAAGACAGCTGTCCTTTGCCACTCCATCTCATGGTGCAGACTTCAGTGAAAGCTGATTTTAGACAAGAAGAGAATCCTTCTTTCTCCATCCTATCTAGAGCACCAGACCTCCTCCTTTAGCTTATAGCTCTCCTTTCACCAGCTTTGCTGGAGAGGCAGAGAGAGGCACAGGAACTGATCTGATGCTTTGTTCAAAGAAGGGATGATTTGTGCTGTCTTGGGAGAGAGGGAGAAGGGAGAGTGTGCATAGTCACGCAGCTAGAGAGAAACAGTGAGAAAAGGTCCAGTGAGAAAACAAAGGGGTTGGTGACACAGACAGTCCAAAACAGATGTACTAATCTTAGTACATCTGTTTAAAACAACAGTATTGTCATGATTCTGTTATATATCTCAACTCTAGAGCATTCCCTTTGCTTCTAGGGTGTGGCAATTTGACAATAAACAATGAAGGCAGTAAGCTATTGCAAAACTTTATGGCAGTAATACTAACAATGGATGTTCATTCCTTAATAGAACAAATGTTCTGTACCTTCCTTAGCGTACACTTGTTTGTTGTTTGGCAACAGTGCAAAGTAGAAATAGCTGGCTAGTTAGATAGCTGCAGATCCTGACAGAACTGCCTTGCGAAATAATGCAAATTAATTTGTTAACATTACATAATTTCAAGGATTCTTGCATGGCACCTTTCAGCTCAGGATTTTTTTACACGTGCTTGAAAAGTTAGGCTTTCAACTGATAAAAGAGGGAAGAAATGTCTTGGTGTCTTTCTTTACTTCTCTGTTGGCAAGGTAACCCTCTGCTGCTTCTATGATGGGTACTTGTGTCTGACTCAGAAAAGGGATTGTTATAATGGCTATATAACGTTGGCACTAGTGTCCTTAATGCAGTGTGATGGCCTTGTGGTTCTGTAAAATTTGAAATAAAGTACATTACTTCTTTTTTTTTTTTCCTCCTGTGATTCTTAGAAAAATTGATTCTATGAAATTCATGAGATCAAAGTAGCAGGAGTTCTACCTGTAATGATTTTGTCTTCTAGGTCATCATCTTTGATATATATCTTGTCATGAATTTGTATGGAAATAAAATATTTTTGTCCTTACCTCTGTGTGTTTTAGCTGAGAGACTCACCTGTAATGCTAACAGCAGTTGTGAAAAGTCACCTGTGCCACAGGAGTCAAGAAAAAGTGTATTTTGTGACATAATCCTATCCCGGAGAGAAAATTTCCATTCATCCAGATTTAATTTAATCTCTCAGAAGACAAATAATGGCAAAAGTGTCTCCAACTCTTTATAGAAGACGTTTCAGTATTTAAAAGGTTTCTCAGTTACTGTTCTATTCTAAAAATACTGAACAGCAGGATTTAGCAAAGCAGTGGGACAGACAGTAGCCAGCAGTAATAGTGCTGGAAAACTCCTTTGTGTAGTTGGCAGTCTATGGAGGATATCAGAACTGGCATTAATGGAGCTTTCCAGCTGAGACACTGAATAAACAGAATATATTTGAAAACAGCCCATGTAAAAGTTTGAAAAATCTCAGCCTAATGACGAGGGATAATGTATGTGACCCTGCATTACTCTGCTTCTGTAGTTACTGGAGATCCCATAAAGGGATGTATGATCTGATTCTGTGAAATGTAGGAAATAACCTTTTCATGAGTGTCAACAAAATACCATAATGCTAGAGCAGTAGAAGCAGATTCTCTGCCTAGGGCCAAAGCTTCTGTATTTTAGTACTAAATTTTGAATTATTCTGTGGCTCTCCTTCATGCCACAATACCATAGTATCATGTGAATCAAACCAAAGCCACATACTTTTTCAGTAAGTAGTAACTCACTAGTAGTTGATGCAATTTGTTTTTTCCTCCTTTTTGACTCAGGTCATGATCATGGTGCAAATAGCAATTTGAAAAAGGAAGATCAGAAAATGGAAAGGCTCTCCTCAAAACCCACACAACTCAGGAAAAATAAGCTGTGTATTTTAGGAGGAGTAAATCCTGCCAGGCACAAAGCGCATCACAGTTCTCTCTGCCATTACTGCCTGAAGCAGAGAACAGATAACCTGCTGCAAAATATCAGGATGTATTCTGGAGCCCCAGTTCTTCAACTAACAACAGCATGTGAAAGAGTCATCTATAGGATTTACTTAAACAGCTCCAAAAACTTTGACTATGGATTATGGCTAGCAGAGAGGGAGTACATAACCTTCAGAAACAAAAATTCTTCTTGCCCTTTTATTATGAAAAATTGTTCACACGTAGTTGACCAGTGTGCTTATGAAGTTCCTCTCACCATGTGAAGAACTGTCCCAAATTCTAAACCAGTTTATCTGGGAGTATAAGGCATAATTCCTGTTAAACTATACAATACTGATTTTGTGGAGCAGTGTCCATTTCCAGAAGGAGCTGCATGAATAGCTGAGTTTCACCTACCCGCCTCAACTCTATTTGGAAGTTTTCCTAAGATTGTCAAGGAGAAGGATTATTCACTGAGCAGCTGAAGCCACCATCATAAGCCACAAGAATCATTTCCCTTTTCACCAACAAATAAATTTTACATGCAAAAACATTTGACATAAAATCCATATACAGATTATGGAATTCCTTGCTAAAGAATGTTGTGGATGTGTGGATGCAAAAAAAATACTGCATGGATTCAGGTGGATATGTGCCTTAAAAACAGACCATGGAGAGTTTTTAAATAGATAAGCCACATATGGTTTGGGAAATGTCCTCAGGTGACATGAGTGAGAACAGGGAAGAACACTTGGAAAAGTATTGTGTATGTCTGTTCTGTTTCTACTCTCCTCAGCATCCACACAGAGTCACCTAGGAGTGCCCCTTAATCTAAGCCAGTATGGCCATTCATGTGTCCTTAGGGACCTAGGTAGCATTTTATTCTTTAGAGTCATATGCCTGCATAGTTTGCACTGTCTTGAGGTGTACAGCACTGTACAGACATCTAGAAGAAGAGATGAAAAATATGCTTCTCTAAACAGCTACTAAGTTTTGTCTCCTTTATATTGTGTAGTACTTAGGACTATCCCTTAAGCAATTTAGCAGGCTTCTTTACCTTGTCTCTGTCTCTATTGCATTCTCCACTTTAATGTGTAAATTGTAAACTACTGCTGCAAAATCAGGGCCATCAAGTTTTTAGCATTTGAGAGGAGCTGGGCTAGAATTGCCTGTAATAAATAAAGCCTAAATTATTTTTCTTTTCAAGAGGAAAGAACTGGCAAAATACTTAAAATGTCTGATGCCGGAGATGCGTAAAGCCCCACAGTGTACCTGCTGAGCCAAGTATACACAGGATACCAATTGATAAGTCTTGTTTTTCCACATGGATCAGAACCAGACTTTCTTGGAAATGCAAAGGTGAGTCTAGCCATGCCTGAAGCATTAGACAAGCTTATTTTATCACCCTGTCTTCACAGACAGATCCGCTGTATAAAAACCAACAGGAGAAACCGTACTGTGCTATAGCAAGATAAACACAGTAAGACAAGTCATTTGAAGCACAGGCACAAATCATCTTTACAAGGCCTCCCAAAACCAACTTGGGCAGGCTTAGAACTGGATGCAAGTACTGCAAGGAAAACTCCAAACTAAAGGCCACAGCCATACCAGACATCAGTCTCCAAGAATAAGTTCTGGGATTCTCACATCTGTTACCCAGAGGGAATAGGATTCAACCTCGTTGAGTCCTAAATTCAGCAGATGTGCAGACAACACAAAGCCATTTAGCTTTGTACCACCCTGAACTCTAGCTCTCAGCTTGACAGTTACCTCATTTCTCATAGGAAGAGAAGCATAGAGTTGGTTCAGTTTCACTAAGATTTATTTATTTTTAGTTACCAGTCTTTATTACAGACGAAATAAAATTTGTAATTTTATTACTTCTGACAAATAAAAGTGGTTTCTGAACAGTAAACTCTAACCTTTCTTCTCACCAGCCTATGTACTCCCACAGTAATCCTTCAGGTTGATTACAATGGGGCAGTACTAAATATAGCTGAGAGGTTCTTCAAATAACTAAAGGGAACACAGTTCTTCTGTGGAGATTCCCTTAGGAATGAGAACCAGGGTCATTGCCAACTTCTGTGACTCTACTGTAGTAGCTTACTTTTAAAACAGCAGGCTAAAATAAGCAAAACACATTTGAAAGTCCCAGGTCACTCATGCTTTACTTTTGGTTGTTATTGTTAATGAAACTTTTCCTCCACAGAGTCTTTCAGCCACTCTACCCCAAGACTGTAGCATTGCTTAGGGTTGTTCTAGCCAAGTGCAGGACCCAGCACTTGGCCTTGTGGAGCTTAACCCTGCTGGCCTCAGCCCAGCTACCCAGCCTGTCCAGATTCCTCTGCAGGGCCTTCCTACCCTCAGGCAGATCGACACTTCCTCCCAAATTGGTGTAATCTGCAAACTTACTCAATGCCCTCTGTACTCAATGTACAGCTCCTCTGTGAGAATATTGTGGGAGATATTGTAGAAGGCTTTGCTGAAGTCAAGGTAGACTACAACAACAGCCTTTCCCTCATCCACCTGGTGAGTCACTCAATCACAGAAGGTCAGTCAAGCATGACCTGCCTTTCATGAACCCAAGGATGACCATCGTGATTTATAGTACAGATAGCTTAAGGATACACAAAGATTTGCACAAATGTTAGTTCTTATAACAATCAGATAGAATGTGGGTGTATAGAGCCAAAGAGGTAGCCAGGGGACACCTGTAAGACGCCCGTAGAACAAGGATGGCAGGGCATATTGCGACCTGCACAGATATGAGGTATCATCTTCCACTGCCTGAAGGCCTGGAAGGAGAAGGAAGGGGAACTACCTGACAGAAAGGCAGCAGAAAGGACACCTCCAGAATAAGGTCAAGAAGCACCTGAATACCACTCTCAGATATATGGTCTGATTTTTGGGTGGTCCTTGTGTGGAGCCAGGATTTGGACGCAGAGATCATTATGGGTCCCTTCTAAATCAGGATATTCTATGATTCTATGATTCTAGGTCAGCCAGGACTAAGGGCAAGTCTTGAGACAGAGGTTGACTGGGCCTCTCCCTGCTGGCTGCCTTGGGATCCCAGGAAGCATTATAAGCACCAGAGTCCAAGGTTCTGCAGGGGGGAAGATAGAAAAGTCCTCATGGATCACTGAGGAATGACCTGCCATCAGTGTACAATTGGGAATCCAGCTAGGGACAGAAAGATGCTGCACTCCAAAGGTAACATTCCCAAATACTGGATTTTTTATCCTGACCAGTGCAAAGACCAGAAAGATGGAAGTATATGCAAAGACTAAAACCAGGATGTATGGCCAGGTTTCACACTCATGAGGGCTGAGGTACAGGAGATGGGGAGGGCATCATGCTCTTCTCCAAGGTTTCCCTTTGCAGCCAGGCCATTCACTACAATCAGCTCAGCAGCTGTGGCTTGCTGGAGGTTATTTGCTGCAAGCCCTTTCCCTCTGATTTCCCCCACCAAAATCCCTGCCCATGCCACCTGTGATCTGAACCACCTTGATCCAGATCCTTAACACTGCTCCACACACACTGCAAACTGCAGCTGGCAGAGATGATGTTAGCCAGGGGGCAGGTTGCAAAGCAGATGCTGACAAAAGCACAAATAGGAAAAGAGATCAGAAATCTGGTGTGAGAGGAGGAAGTGGTGAAGGAGGTGCTGAATAGGCAGCTTTAGACACAGGGCTAAAAGTCCAGATTTTTTCTTGCCAACTTCTGCTAAGTTTGCAGTGACTCATCAGGAACTCAAAAACACGAGAGAACTGGTGATGCAAGTGTCAGCTTCACAACACCCGCTCCACAGCTACGCATGGTCATCTCTACAGAAGTATCCCAATGAAGCGAGCTCCTCTTGACCCCCACAGCTGCCCAAGCCACTCTAGCAGCACAGTTCCTATTACTGGGTCAGTTATATTCAACAGCTGGCAGGGCCAGGAAAAGAAAGTGCAACTCTCCACCCAGCTGACACAGTGGCGACTTGTCTCGTGTTTTTTCCTCTCACATTTTTTTATGACGCAGTATCAGGGAGGAGCACAGCATCAGGATCCCAGAACCCTCTAAACCAAAACAGAAAGCAGAAGGCATAAAGCCTTCTGTAACAGGGGTTGTGCGTCAGAGCTCAGATAGCCCCGGACCTGGCAGCAGCCACAGGCGGGATCTGCTCTGCAGCTTGTTTCAGCTCTGCACTCATCCTCATGGGCAGCCTGTAAGTATTCTCCAGTGGTGTCCCCCACCTCTGCAGTGCTGTAGCAATGGGAGGGAGCTGTGAGGGGAAGAAGCAGTGCTGTCAGGACGAGGAGGGGAGCAGGTTCTCCCTTCCCCAGCTGCAAAGGACTGTCAGTCTCTTGCCTTTGGGCTCTGCACAGCTTTGCAAGGCATCACCCCGAGGTCAGACCAGACCAGAGCTGCATGCCTCCTGTCCTGCTCCCTCTGCCTGCCTGCAGCTTGCTGAAGGGAAGGTGCTCCCTGGCTGCAAACAGAGAGAGGCAAGGCACAAGCTGTCCTGATACCAGCATCTCGATGAGCCCTGGGTTGTACACAGACACCCCAGGCAGCTCCGGAGCCCAAAGCTCGGAGCTGAAGTGTGGAGCTCCAGCAACATCCACCCTGAAGCACAGCAGCAGAGCCAGCTGGGGACTGGCCACGCATGGGTTGCTCTCTTGCACCTTTGTGGTAAAAGCCACAGATTCTCCTGTCTAAAACGGGCTTAGAGGCAAAAGGGCTGTCTGGGAAAGGCCCCAGCTGGATGCGGGTGACAGCTCTTTCCTGTTTATCCCAGCTTCTCAGCCAGGCTGCCTCCAGGGCAGCTGGGACCAGGCTGCGGGCTTACCAACACTGCGGCTGCACCGCTGGCGGGCTGCCAGGCCTTGGCTTCACAGCCGGGCTATGTGCCTTCAGCAGGTCACGCGATTTCTGACCCAGCTGCCATGGGGCACCAGCACCTGCAGGTCTGTGGGGTGGGCAGTGGGAGGCTGCAGAGCCAGATCTGCCTGAGGAGGGAGCGGGGCTGCACCACTGGGAAAGGACAAACAGGACACGTGGGTCTGCAAGGAGAGGAGAGGGCAGGTACCAGGGGCTCCATGGGGCATCATACCTGCAGCGATCATTCAGCAGCATGGACACCCTGAACTGGCTCTCCTCTACCTCTCCAATTGATTTCCATGAATCTAATTCTAATTCTAATTCTGCTTCCTTGTGTGGCAAATATGATACTGCATCTTTCAATTCCTGGTTGGCTTGTTTGTTTGCTTGTTTGTTTGTTTGTTTGTTTGGAGGTGGGAGCATAAACCCCATGCTTCTATAAGCCTACCTTCCTTAGGACATCCATCTAGAGCATGGGTATCCAATCTTGGGGCTGCACTGAGTGAAGAGGATTTATCCTAAGTCACGTATAAAATACAGTTATTGTATATAAGGCACTTTGTAAACTTTCTTTTTTATTGAAACATAAAAAGAGCAGCAAAACCATAAAAGTAGTGGGGCATTTGGCTTGCTTTTGAGAACTAATGCATCGGTCTGGTTCAATGGCAGTGGTTGCCATTCTTAGTGAGTTCTCAAGGGATTGGTCAGATATTTCTGATGAAATTTTACTCTTCCTGTACATCACCCTAGCCCTGGACCAAACTCTGACCGCCCTGATCAACTGTAGGTGTATCCGTTGCAGGGAAGTTGGACCAGATGGTCTTTAAAGGTCCCTTCTAGCTTAAGTGTTTATGTTTTCATGGTCGTTTGTGTCTTTATAGTAGGTTCAGAACAACAGGAATCCTCTGTGTGGCCTTCCAGCCTCTCCAGAAGCCCACCATGAAGTGCTCCAAGGGAGGCCACAAGAAGTAAGGCACTGACCTGAGGAAGGGGCAGATCTGTCTGTCTGGATTTTGGGACTCTCTCCATGCTGTGAGTGCTCCTCAGGGCTATAACTGTCAGGTGGGCGGGGGGAGTGGGAGTCTGAGACGGAATTAAGCTGGACCAGGTTCTGATTAACCTGATCTAGCCATAGTGTCTCTGTTCATTGCAGAGGAGTTGGACTAACAACATTTAAAGGTGCCTTCCAACTCAAACAATTCTATGATCCTATGATTTATCTCTGCGCACATTTAGTGTAGGTGTCCTGCTCTCAGACATGCAGGTAGGTGGGAGTGGGGATGCTGAAGTGCTGAAGAGCCTCCAGCAGAGCTGCCAGGAACTGGGCAGAAGTGTAAGCAGAGTCTTTCCAGGCATCCTGAAAACTCAGAGGGGCTGTATCAAATCCACAAGTGTCCATGGGGTGGGAATTCACACAGTACAGCATAGGAAGGTTGGCTGTGGACACCCAGGACATTGGGATGATGTACCATAGCACAATTAACAGCCAAGAGGAGATAGCAGGACCACACTGTGAGCCTCTCAAGCAAACTGGTAAATGATTCATAGGAGATAATGCTTGGCAAACGCAAGAAAGGGGTTGTTTGCAGTGTCTCAAGCATGAAGCCAAGGTCTTGAGCTCCTTACCCCGTGCTGGTGCTCCTGTGCAGACCAAGGTGGCCGGTGCTGTAATGCTGTCTGCCTCTGCAGCCAGCGATGCCCCTTCCTGATGCCACTTCCCTGTTTTTCAGCATGAAGCAGCAGCTTGCAGGAAGGCACTGAGGACAGCCTGCACTTCTGGGAGAACAGCAAGCAGTTGCATTTACCAAGCTACCAGGCAGAGGAGCAAGGAAGACGGCGGCTGTAGGTTTGTCATACCCACCTCCCTGGGCAGATGCAGCTGGGTCTGGGGTGCCCCTTGGTGACATCACAGCTGTGTAGGTATTGCTTCTCAGGCAACCAGGGCACAGGTGCATCACTCCTGCTTTCCTGCCGGGACAGAGGTGAGGCTGTGCCCATATCCTATGTCCATATCCTCAAGGGGATGCAGGGGCCTCAGGGGCATGTGGAAAGTGGGTCACTGGTGGCACCAGATGAACCAGGGCTGTGGGGGCTGGGGGTAGAGCTGCACTTCAGACTCTTTCATGCCTGCATTCTGCTTAGCTGTCCAAAGATCACAAGGGATGTCCTCATCTGACCAGAACTAAACGAGAAGCATTTTCCCAGGATAGCTCTTAACCCCTTCCTTACTGTGCTGCAGTGCTTCTCCTGCCTGCTGACACATTCCTGTCTTATTCAATGTGAGGCCATGGTGCATGGGGCATGTGTGGAGCTACAGGAACCACAATGGTCTCATCTCTCGTTCCCCCTAACACATTGGGAAGCACACAGAGCAGGGCTGAAACACTTGTGCTCCATGTGCAGGAGTGCTGGGATCTCTGTGGCAGGGTTAGTGCTCTCCGCGGAAAGGTACCATACCATATACTATAACCAAAGGCTCCCCCCCCCTTTCATGTTTTGCAGCAAGTATCCTCACAGCAGGCTTCACCATGGCAACAAGAGAGAACATGGGCCGTGGAGTGGCCCTGAAGTGCTGGAGGCACACAGGGCACCTGCTCTGTGCACTCACCATCCTGGAGATTGTCGGGACCTTGGGACTGATGATCTATGCACTGCTGGTGGAAGCAGGGAACCTGGTCAACCTCCCTAACAAACACATCGGCTTTTTCAACTTCTGCCTGTGGAACGAGACAGCCAGGGAGCTGCAGTGCCTGAAAGTCAGCCATCTGCAGACCATGGGCATCAGTTGGGTGGGAATGGCACTGGCCAGGGTTTGTGTCTACATCTGCCCGGTCATCACCATCTTCTATCCCCTTTTCCTTGCAAACACGTGGTGCACTGACAAGGTAAAGGGTTGGATGCTATTGCTCATCATACTCATCATCGAAATGTTACTCCTGTCTGGAGGCCTGGGTTTATTTCTCCTCCAAACCTCACAATGGATTAACCCCTCTGATTTCACCGGGGGCTTTCTGGCACTGCTTGGGACTCTGGCTCTGATTCTGCTCCAGATTCTCACTGTCACTATGTATATCAGCTGGGCCAAGCACATGAACTCATGTCAAAACCCTTTTACTGGGGAGGCCTTGCCCATTAAAATTTGAAAATGAAGAAGATGAGAGATGATGTGATTTAGCACAGTAATCATGCTACAGCTTTAATCACTGGCAGGATCCTTAGTCCAAATGCTCACATCCAGTGTCCTGGTTTCATCTGGGACAGTTATTTTCTTCATTGTGTCTGCTATGATGCCATGTTTTGGCTTTGGGATAAAAACAATTTTGATAACATACTGATGTTTCAACTGTTGCTGAGCAGTGCTGCCAAGAGCCAAGGACATTTCAGTTTTTCAGCTTCTCACACTGCCGTGCCAGCAAGGGGGACAGAGGGGACACAAGAAGCTGGGAGGGGACAGAACCAGGATGGCTGCCCTAAACTGACCGAAGTGATACCCCATACTATAAAATCCTGTGGAAAACCTCTACAAACATTTCAATTTCTCAAATATGGGTGCATCACTAAGCTGCAAATGAGTGGGAACCGTGTGTTTATTTATTTTGCAGCCAGAAGAAGGGAAAGCTTGCCAAAGAGGGTGTGGCATCAGAGGACAGACTGTCCTACCCATCCTGGGCAATTCAAGTTGCTGCAAGAGGGCAACAAGGTAAAAAGGACAGGGTGGCTACAACCTCCAACTAAACTGGAGGACAGACAGATAGAAATACATTTCACACCTTGTGCTAAGTACTGCAGTGCGATAAAAAGAAACATTTAACTGGTGATTTGCTGTTGTTTCACCTTAATTTAGCCCCAGTGAAGTCCAAAACCTCAGCAACACTGTTCAGGTAGTGATGCATATGACAATGCGTGACTGCAGCAGGCAGCTGACCAGAATGGCAGCTGCTGCTTGGGGACTGCCTGGGCAGTGGTCATCAGGAAGCAAAGAATTGCACCGAGAATCACTTGTTTTGTAAATACATATTACTATCGTTACTGTTATTTTCCTTTTCTTTTTCAGTCTTAGTAAATAATTTTTTGTATCAGCTCATGAATTCCACTTTGTTTTCTTTTCCTAGATTCTCTTCCCCATCTCCCTGGGACCTTTTTAAGGGCTTTGAAAATGGAAGCCAAGTAAAAACAAGAAAAAGTTTATTTTGTTCTTTTCCACTGATGCTAAGTAGGTATTTACAACAACAACAAAAATTGCTTCTTCAAGGCTTTATTCCAAGCACCATGGGTGCATGAGTTATCACTCTTACCCACATCCCATGGACTATCTTGCAGGTATTCTTCCTTGGGATGTTTTCACTGTGAGCTGAACCATGAGTTTTCCAGCAGCTGCGGTATCAGAGGTGTTCCACTTATGGGTGTGCTCCTGGTCCACGGCTTAGCTGAAAGCCAGTTTGTGCCCATAGCAAGTATTGCCCTGTGCTCAGCCCTATCCAACACAAGCTTGGAGCTCACAGTGAGCTCAGGCTCTTGTTACTGTCCAGCATGTATCACCATCCTTGAGACTGCACAGTAACTGCATTCCTTCACTCCCTTTATCGTTGTTTATGAGGGTTTGTAGTGCCACAGTGACAAGATACGGGGCAATGGAGCACAGCAGACACGTGGCCCAGGAATGCCCTCTCTAAGGGTACCCAACCCTCCTCGACGGGCTGTGCCCTACTAACCCTTCCCTTGCCTGCAGGGCAATGCTAAGTGAAGAAGATCTCCCTGACGTATTTCAGAGCATCGTCCTCAGAGTCGTCGAGGCCAGCGCTCTCTGCGCCAGGAGGAGATGGGGGGCCCGGGCTGCGGTCGCTGCTGTCCTCCACGCTGGTTGTGCCTCCGGGAGCCTGGCTCGGCTCCTGTTCCTCTTGGCTCCCGCTGCGGGCCTTCTCCTCAGCTCCCTCCCGCTGCAAGCTCTGACACAAGGACAATCAGCCGTCCCCACGCAGGGCCACGCCAAAGGGCCGCCCCTGCAGGCCCTAGCCGCGGCCAGGCCGTTCCGCTCGGGGTGAAGGGGAACCTCGGGCTCACCTCGGCCAGCACGCCCAGCGCCGCGTCCACCAGCTCCGCCTCGTTCATGCAGTACACGGTGGCTGCCCTGGGCATCGCAACGGGACAGCTCATAGCGGGCTGCTCTCCTGCCCCCGCCCCCCCTCTCCCCGCCCGGCGGCACTACCTGGGCTCCGCTTTCTGCCGCCGCCGCCGTCGGACCCGGCCCGGTTCCCCCGCCCGCCGCTCGCCTTCCCCCGCCGCCCCCATCCAGGCGGGCAGCAGCCGCCGCCGCGCCGCCGCCATCTCGTGCGCGGCCGCCATCTTGTGCACGGCCCGCGGGCGTCCTCTCCCGGCCCGCCTCGCGCTGTAAGGGGAGCTCAGCAGCCCTATGCGCACAGCGGGCTGACAGCGAGCAGCCCGGCCTCAGGCTGAGGCCTGGCAGAGCTTGTCAAGAAACAGAGGCTTTTACTTCCAGACACTTCCCACAGAACGGCACTTGAGGAGGACCTTACCTATTGCACTAAGACTGACTCCAGAGAGGGATCTCTTTTCCCCCCCCCCCCCCCCCCCCGTAACAAATCACACTGACACCATCTTTATTAACCCAGAAGCTACGCCCTGCCCCCTTCCCAGAAGGACAGCGCTTTGTACTGACACTCATTTCTGCAGATCGGCACGTCTAAGTCCAGCTTTGGGCTGATAAACCAGCTGTCACCTGCAGCACTGTGTCCAGTTCTGGGCTCCCAGTACAAAAAAAACCCAAACAAACAGACAGGGATCTCCTCAAAAGAATTCAGCAGAGGGCTACAAAGATGATAAAAGGCATAGAAGACTTCTCTTATGAGGAAAGGCTGAGAGAGCTGGATCTGTTCAGCCTTGAAAAAAGTAGACTCAACGTAGATATGATCCACATCTATAACTATCTAAGGGATGAGGCCAGACTCTCCTCAGCACCATGTGGGGATAGGAGAAGCAGAAATGGCCACAAATTGGGGCATAGAAATTTCCACACAAATGTGCGTGGAACTTCTTCACAGTGCAGTGACAGAGCACTGGCACAGGCTGCACAGAGAGGTGGTGGAGTCTCCTTCTCCGGAGACATTCAAGATCCACCTGGACGCCTACCTGTGCAGCCTGGGCTAGGGAGCTGCTTTGGCAGGGGGGTTGGACTTTTATTATCTCTAGAAGTCTCTTCCAACCCCTACAATTCTGTGATCCCATGAACTCTGCAGAAGCATCAACATGCCAAAGCAAAAAGACCCAGAATCCATTCAGCCCTTCCCCTCAAGCACCTGCACTCCCTGACTCAGTTGACAGCTCTGGTGACGCAGCACTATGAAGGACCTAGTAGATTCCAGCCTTCTTATTGATTGTCAAATACATCAGGCTTTATGTTGTTTGTGACCTCCAATGCAAGCATTTCAAAAGGTCAGGCTTAGAATCCTTCCTGTAACTCCTGGCAGTTACTGACAAAGAACACAGTGCATCTGAGCAATGCAGCTATTTTTGCTCTGGCAATGGTACACCCCACTGAGAACTGTCAGTGCAGGAAGCGCCTGGTGAAAATAGAACAGTCTTTCCTCCATGCAGGAGCCCATTCTTGGCACATCAATGCCCCAGCCATCCTCTACACTTCGAAGCAACAGAGGAACAGAGCACAGGAATCAAATGCAAGGGAGTATTTTCTTTTTATGAAAAAAAAAACCAACACAAAACACAAACAACAACAAAAATTATACCCAAATAATACTCTGTTTCTACACTGGCTTTTCCAGTTTGAGCCCTCCACGTTGCCACACACACTGCTGCCTCATGTATGCCTCCTCCAGACTCACCTTTTGCATGGCCCCTGACATGATTCCAGCAGCCACCTAACCACATGCTGCTTTGAGACCCCCTTAAAAGAGGGAGCCCAGCTATCATAAGGGATCAGTGAAACTATGCTGCCACTGAACCAGTCCCAGATTGGCTTTCTATTGCATAGTGGTTTGGCGTGTGTATTTTACATATGTCAAGAGGCAAAAGCCAAAATGAAGAGTGATTGTGGTATGCCTTCTTTCCCATGCAGTTTGTTCCTGTGAAGTTAATACTGTTGTTTTTTTCTGCCCCAGTTCTGCTGCTCTCTTCCTTCAATGCATTCCAATTAAGACTTTTGAGCCAGTAAGGTTGTCAATTTAATCTTCCCATCCATAGAGGCAGTGAGGCAAGTCCCACAGTCCATGGCCGTGCTCCAGTCCACTGTGACAACAGGAGCTCGGTGTCCTCCCAGGGAAAGGCAGCTCTCCAGGACCTTGTCCTCACCATTCAACTACAACAAGTAAAGTGTAAGAATTTAATGAGGCAAGTTGCAGCAGCAGGTGCAGCATACCCACATGAGAACTCAAAGCCTGCTATATCCCCTATCATCGTACACAATTAAGCAGAAAAAAAAAAAAAAGTATATTTATGTAGCACAAGTAAGTAAATTTCCCATCTCAAGACAGAAGCACGTGATTTTAAATAGCTCAGCTTCTGAGAGCAGCTAAGCTGTAGCAAATGAACAAGCAATACCACTCCTGGACTTCAAACACTTGCTTAAACAGCACACAATGTCAAAACCACACATCAAACTGAACAGCAAGATTCACAAAGCAGAGGTGGGCAAGTTGCAGCCTTGTTACAAATGCCTGTATGGATGCAAAAGGGAATTTCTCATCATTTTGTGGGCTTACCTTAAAAATGACTCCCCCAGTCGAAGAACACGTCAGCATATAGCTCCCTTCAGAGTCAAAGGCAAAAAGCCTTCCTCGTGGAAACTGGACTTGCTTGTATCCACTATATCCAGACAGCACAAAGGGACCTGTAGCTTCACTGGGAAGAGCATACTCTGAGATCTTCAATCCACTTTTGTGGATGTTCCACTGAATAAACTAGAACAGCAAAAACAGATTATGCAAGTCCATAATTAAATTGAATGGGAATATAGAAGGGCCATTCACCATTTCTTAAGAGAAGGGGATATCTCACACAAAAGACAGCATTTCCACAGTTCTAAGTGGCTGTATTTACAAAACATGGGCTGCAAAGGCAACAAGTGAGCCTACCACCCAAGTGCACATATGCATTATGTTGCACACAGTCCATTGCCTATGAGTACTTCAACACTACAGGCAGGATCCTGTTGGGATTCCTCTCAACTTTCAACAGCCAAGGACCCAAGTCACCAGGCTACCTCCTTGGCCTGAGCCAAACTTCTACTGCTAGAGACTTTGGAACTACAGAAATTGAAGCATTTATTGTAAGCAATTGAGAGCTACTTGCAAGGAAATACATGCTCAGTTATCAAGGGTCTACTCCCCAGTGTCAGACCTCAAATATGGTGATTTCAGGAGCACAGAAATGTCACCTTTGCCTGGATTTCCTAAAAAGGAAATGTTCCACCAAGAGCAGGGTTTGCACACAAGGTCCAAATCAGCTTCAGCTGCTAATACACATCCTGGCAACCATCTCTGCAGAGAATAAATGCAGCTGGGTGGTGCTGTGCGTGTAATAACATGGTTACCAGCCCACAGATTCATATGGTACGGATAACAATAAAAACACCCAGAGGAGAAGACTCAAAAAGGGATCTTCCCACCAACTGACCACTGCAAGTCACCCAGAGCTTACCTTGCCATCCTCGCCTATGCTGTAGACTGCATTCTCATCATAGCTGAACTCAACAGAATAGACTTCTCCATCATGTGCCTTCCAGCTCATGGCGCACTCATGCTGCTGCATATCTGAGGGAAGAACCAGTACTGAAACATTCCCAGTACTCACATGGAGCTGGGGTGAGGACTGTTTACATTAATCAGGACACTACCCTAGCCCTCTATTCCAGCTAGTGGGAAGGCAATCCAATCTCAGTATTCTGTCTTTATTCTCCAACATGTGGCTTTTAATTCCACTGACTACACAGTCATTGTCTATAACTGGTCACCTCTTCCTCCAGCTTTAGAGTTCACAGTGTCAACCGCACTCATTCTGTACCAAAGACACACTGCCACCTTTATTCTCTTCCTGCCCTTGCTATCCTCTTCACTCTCACAGCTGCTGCTACTTCTGTCCTTGCACCTACCTGGGTATGTAGCCTCACAGCTCAGCCACTGATCCTTTTTCACAAAGAAGGGAGGCTCCAGCTGCCTTATTACAAGGATAGGCTAAAGAGGCCAGAACCTGAGAAACTGAAATTGTCCAGTGAAGAAAGACCAGTGTGAAGCCTTTGCCTTCAAACAGTAATCCTCTGGCACAGCCAACATGACACGACTCAAGCACAAGTTAGCTCTGCTCCCCCTCAGCAAGTGGGAAACAAATCCAGCAGCACTACCAGGGCTTTCAGACAATGTCCCCAAGGGAAAGTTTATGCCAATTTACTCCTGAGAGTGATTGTGGAGGACAGAAAACAGCTTCCAGCTTGGTGTTTTGTCACATTGCACTGCTACCTCCCTCCTGGAAGGGGAAGGGTGCTAGGAGCTTGGGCAGTCAGTGAGCAACATCAAAGGGCCACCTCACCACTCAGTTGCAACATACCAAAGAGACGAACAATCCCATCTGCAGCCCCTGTGACCAGCAGGTTGCCGTTGTGGTTGAAGGCTGTGCAGTTAATAGCAATGGGCTCAGGCTCCAGGGAGAACTGCAGCTAGAAGGGAAAATCTGTGTTAATGCCTAGAAGCCTCTAATGGAGCTGAAATGATGAGCAGATGTACTCTAGGGAAGGGGAGGAAGACGTTATCAAGTAACAAAAGCTCCTGCAGATTGAACTCCTATACCTTTAATGACCACAGACTTCGGGGTTGGCAGCTGCATTGTACTGTGATGCCTGACCAACAGTTTACCTTGGCCAAGATGCAGCTTTCTTGATAATGTTCTCAGAGCCACATAACCAGCTTCTGGCAGACATTAGCACAAGTTTATCGCTTTCTCCTATGCACCAGAGAAAGCATAAGCCAAAGGTGAGGGATGGGACCAGGACTAACTGCCAGAATCTGACTCCTGTGCATTAAAACAGGAAATACTCATTCACAGCAAGCAGACCTAGAAAGGAACAGAACCCAGCAAGTACCTGCTGCTTCATCGTTTTAGTATCCCACAGCAACAGCTTCCCAGGAACTTGATTCATGCTTTTGCCCCCAGAGGTGACTACTGAGAAGTCCAGGTGGGAGATGGGGCTTTGAGCTGCTGCAGAACAGACAAAGGAAGCACCACTTGGACTGCAGGCAAGCGACAGGATTCTGAAACACAGCAGAGAGTGTGAAATGCCTCTCTCCAGCAATCACCTCAGAAGACTACTCCACAAATTGCTCTGCCATGGAGAACCTGGAAGACTGCTCCTTTGTCTGAGATAAAGGAGGCCATGATTCATGTGCTTAGGCAAATTGTGCGTCCCTCTAGTGTTCTGATCAGTTTTAACTCTGCTCAGACAGGGACTGCCTTCTGCACTGAGGCTAGGTGGTACTGCAGCTGCGATACCCTTGTACAGTCAAAACTAGCAAGGTATGTACATAAATACACATGTGTACATAAGTGCATGCCTGTGTACACACGTGTGTATGTATACATACAGACCCAAAAACAAATCAGCATTCAAGAGTTACCTGGGCATGTCTTCATCAATGCTGATTTCACAGAGATTCTTCTTTGCTTCTGTGTCATAAAGACGAACTGTCCCGACTCCACTGCCAAGCAGTAGCTTGAAACCAACAAAGAACAGATGGAGTGTGAGGGAAGAGCACAACGATGCCATGCAACAGCTGCCTGCAACAACTGCCAAAACCATAACAATCATGCTACTTTTCACGCATTCTCATTATACATAACTTCTTCAGGTAAATCCTGCCCTCGTGTGCACGTCATGCTGAGAAGGACTACTGTAAAACCATGGGAAGTGGGGTAAAAGCACTGCTTTCCTTTCCAGACATTGTGAGAAAAAGACCCAATAAACACAGAGTACAAGCCACTTTCTGCAATATGGTTCCAAATTCTAAGATGCAAATTCCGTGTGGAGTCTCATCATCTAGGGGAGCAACAAAAGAGTAACGCAGAACCAACAGTCTAATCTGAAGAGAAAGCCAAGAAGAAAGCACACTCTTTCATCCAGGAGAGAATTAATTTATTCAGAAGGGCTCATACATGTTTTCCCAGTGGTGCTACAAATCAAAAATAAAATCACAGAGGGATGTACTATCAAGGAAAATGAAGCAAGCAAAAGCCTGAACTGCAGCTGTATCCACACATATTTCAGAAAGAAGCATCTTTCTATAGAAGGAAAAATTCCACAAAGCAGAATACTAATGACTGCACAGACAGTGTGTAATTTAAGAGCCTTCTCTAGTAACAGAATTAGAGGGAAAATGTCATGGGAACCATTTAAACTGTCATGATATTTATCAAGCATTCAAACCCTTATGCAAGTACTGACCCCTAGCTGTGGAAGACACCAGTATTAAGAGTGGCCACAGAGCCATTTCCATAGCTGCACAAGCCAGGACAGCAACACTACACCCTGGTTCTCTGTCTTGCTCAGGGTGTGAGTGAAGCTCCAGAGCACCCTGCTGCAGGTTTTCCATGGCTGCCATGCCTCTGCCTCCCTTTAAAAGCAACATGATGCTGAAAGGCAGTCCTCTCAATGGAGCTGCCCTCTATCCTGAAGCTGTTCAAAAGCTGCAGCTCAAAGCTGTGTGTCAGGGCAAGCAGCAGTGAATTCATGCTCGCTACACAAAGCACACACCTCACTCTCTGTTTTTTGTTACACCCTACGAGCTTCAATTCTCCCTCAAGTGGGAACTATGTTCTGCTGATTATATCATGTGCTGTGCTGCCACCTAGAAGGTAACGTGAAGCATAACAACACAGCTCCAAATCATCAGCTGCAACTCTTGAGTCTCCAAGTGCACAGGATACTCACCAGCCGATCACGCTTCGTTGCCCATTCTAGAGACAGCAGCGGAGACTTGGAAATGGATGAAGCTTTAGTTTGCATTATGGGGTTAAAAGACCACACTTTGATGACACCATCCACGTCCAAGCTGGCCACCCTCCGTCCAGAACAATCAACCCTATGTGCAGAAAGAAACCAATTGGATATTTTTCTCCCTTAAGTTCTTAGATACAAATAGGCATCCCAGTAACCTTCGAGTGCCTGGCCACACAGGCACCAGTTCCTATTGCAGAAATCAGAACTACATTGCACTGTTTCTCATTTAGTCCACAATCAGTTCAACAAAGCACTCTAGCTCCACATGCAGCATAATGCCCTTAGGCCACACAGATGTGCTTTCCCAAGGAGTTTCCTCCTGGCTGGCATTCTCCTGTCACAAAAATGTTTGTCCGCTCTCAATGCGGAAAGAGGCCAGACACAGCTGGTCCTCTGGAGAGGCTTCTAGGATAGAGCCCTCTTCTGCCGGCCCGTTACCTGCAGTACATGATGGAAGAGTGGTGCTCCCCATACTCCTCCTGGCTCAGGACGATGAAAGGCTGCTCTTGCCGGACCCCAGCAGACTCTGTACTGCTGGCAGGCATTTTGGTTGAATTCTCTACTTGGTCTGCTTGCAGCTCTGAGCATGGTTCTGACTCAGATGTGCTAATATCTGCTTTCTTCTCAGCACTTTGGACCTGTAGGAAGAAATCCTGTGTGAAATATAAGGAGGTAGCATCTCCAGGTCAAGCTTTTCAGCCACGCTGCCTGTTGGGAGAAGGAACAAAGAAGCTATACTGAAACAGAAACATTGCCAGCTCAACTCCTTTTCTACCAAGGGACCTTCTTCCTGAACACAGGGATAGCAAACTGCACAATTGTCCCATTCAGTATGACCTCCTCGGTTGTAGAGTCTCTTATACACCAACACAACATACCCAGGCATACAGTTCCCTGTAAGAATCAAAGCAACTGCAGTGCCTCTGTTCAGCATTAACTCAGCTGATATCAGAGGCTCATCTGACACTATTCAGGCACAGACTTGCAATCAACCTACAATGCCTAATGCAAGACTTTATGACTTTATAACATATAGCTCAATCTTCACAAAAGCTCTTGGAGGATGGTAAGCCACAGCGGATGGACAGTGCTTGTCTGCCAGAGATTTAGTCCGTGGGCAATGTGGCGAGCAATGCAGCCAACTAATGACGACTGTAGAGTCAACACACAAGTCCAGAGGCTCAGAATGGCTTTGACAGGATGGACAGTGTTAGAACAACTGGATATTAGGAGCTAAAGGTATTTAAGAGCAGCAAGATATCCACTGCAGCACCCACAATTATCTTAAAGCAGTCTGTCACTAGGAGGGGACACAGAGCACGAGATACTAGAACATCTGCAGCCACACCATTTTCTGAAGATAGAACACCTGAAGAGACTGCATGGTAATGGATTTCTGTTCCCCAACATATCCTTGACTTATTTATAGTAGTGACATATATTGAGCAAAAGGTCACACGCTGCATAATTAAAACATCTGAATTCACAAAACTGGAAAAGACTGGGAAACAAAACCCCAAGAGTGCCTTGCTCTGTGTTAGTTAATGTGAGAGATAACAACCAATGAATGGCACTAAAGTCAAAGAAACAGCGCAGCCTTTCAGCTTCCTTTTTGCTGATATGCACTGAATACAGCAAGTAAGCTAAACAATATCAGCTTTGCCAAAAGGACCAGACACAACTTCTGCAAAGGGAGGAAACCAGTGCCTTAACCTGGAGCATCACAGCAAGAGGGAACTTAAAGGATACTTGTTAGTCAGTGGGGGTCTGCAACGTTTTGACTAGTGTTTAATAAAGTCTTTTAGACAAGTCATGAAGAACAAAACTCTCTCAGCCTGAAACATTCAGTGATGGAGTAACTTCTAAGCTGATAAGTAACAGTCCCTCAGCTCTACTTCTCCCACACGGAACTTGCTTCTACAGCCAATACAAACATGGCTGAGATGCTGCCATCATTCCTCCTGTGCAGTTACAAAAACCACACAGCTGCTGAAAGTCAGACAACATGCAGGTGAACAGCAGCAGACCACTGACCCTTAGCAGTTTAATTTCAGACATTTTTATTACATTAAAAAGCATGACATCCTTCATGTTGCGAGTTTGTGTGGGGATATATTTTTACTCATCTCATTACTGCTTGTAACTTTTTGCTGTCTGCACAGAGCACGCACAAACAAGCATGAGAATGTAGCTGACAGAGATTCTGAAATCTGTGCTGCATGACTGATTGTTTGGAACTGCATTTTTCATCTATTTATTTAAAGATTAAGTATTTAAATGATCTTACAACTGCTCACTTCTGAGACATCCAAGAGCCAAGTTCACTGCCACTAAGGGGATTATAAAGAAGTATTTGAGCACAAGGCTGTTGACATGACAAACACCAACTCTTCTATGTGAAACGTCAACACTGAGTCCTGTCTAGAGACAAAGAAATAAATCTGAGAGTGGAAGGAGTTGATTAACTACAGAGGTTAACCTTTGATACAACTGATTTGAGCAGCAAACCAGAAGCTTAACTGGAACACGTGCATTTGTCATACCACCTAGCCTAACAAACAACAAAAAACACCAGCCCTCCACTGCCCAGTACCTGAGAGGTCCCTTTTGACAGCAGCTCTCTCCTTTCCTTCCCATGCTCTTGCAAGCGCTTCTGACGCTGCTGCAGGGAGCTGGACTCACCTGCTACTAACCCACTAAAGTGGCTCTTCCCATCCTTACTGCTCGCTGTTCCTTCTTTTCCTTTGGCACTCTGGAAGGCAAAGGCATGAATTGGCAAAGTTTTACTTGTTCAAGGCTGCAGAAGAAAGCAAAAGAGGAGGCAAAAAAACCCAAAACCAACCCAAACATCCACAAGGGCTTTACAAGTCCCTACACATGATCATCAGCTGTTCTTGTACTGCATTCACGCTCAGTGTGCATGATCAAGAAAGGAAGTTTCTTTCCCTCCCTGCCCTCCACGTGAAAGCAAAACCTTGGAGCAGTGCTGTGCTGCACATTAACTCCTTAGTTGCTTAGCACCTTTCAATGAATCAAGTCGAGAATCACCTGGTGATTTGCTGACTCCTTCTTCCCTAGAAGCACGCTGCCAGTCTGTGTTGGAGAAGCCCCACTTGGCTGAGCTGGTCTGGCAGGGGCCTTTTTACTCTGGGAGAGAAGAGAGGAGAGAAAGCCTCCTCGAGACTGAAGAGAATGTGCAGTACTTCTCTGGCTGCAGGTCATATCACTAAACAAAATTAAAAAGAAATAATAATAAACAGGACACAGACAAACAACCTGATCAGAGACGAGCCACCGAGAACACTGCCTGCTGCTGAACATCTGGAGGATGTCTTCCTTCCCAGGCTCACGGAACACTGCACGCTAAAAAGCTGTTTCAGAAATATATCCTGTGTTCGTACCTAAAGCAGATGATTAATCACTGGAACCAACACTCACTTCTTGGTAGTGTCATAGAGACGGTAGGCCCAGATGTTGCTGAATCACATGTATGGTCACCTTAAACTCCTATTCCTTCCACTCAGGGTTAGTGTAGAAAGACCCCAAGGGAAACACAAGAATGCATTTTTCCAAAGCTTCAGCCTGGGTTTCCAATCCAAGGTTGAAAGCAGACCTCACTGAAGGGCAATATGAAATGTTTCACTCAACACCCTTAGATATGCAGCAAGTCATGTTTACCAGTTTTAAAGCTCAGGTCCTCAACCTTTGAAAACACACACCTCCCTTAACCCACAGCACCCAGAGCAGCAACTGCTACCCAGAACATAACTGGGACCTACCACACTATAGCTTCCCCTGAGAGTAAGGGTAGCACACAGAGGAAGAGGGATGCAGTCACCTCCACTGTCTCATTTTCTCTTAGAAGATGAAAACATTCTACCAAAATAAGCTTTTAATCAAATACAGCCATAGAAAAAACAACCAGAATTAGCCACCAAGTTAACACAAGAGTTGTGCACACAAGAAAGACCACTTTTAAAGTAAGTTTTCCTAATAGAGATGGACAAAAACATGGCATATCTATTAACTCATCCCTTGCATCACTCTCTCCCACACATGCAAGTGAACATCAGGGCATTTTGTAGCTAGGCCAAAGAGATCTCAAATTAAACTCTGTGACCTGTCCTGCACAGAGCAGTTATCAAGATAGTTCTGCAGACACCTACATCTCTTCAATCAGAAATTTTACACTAAAACTAAGACTTTAAGCGTGACCTCCACTACAACTTCTATTTGTTACTGTCAGCAGCACAATGTGAACAACAGGTTCAACTGCAGATTTATGAGGAATCCCATGTATACCTGAGACTCACAGAATAGTAACTCACTCTCATTTGACTTTGCAAAAGCAAGAAAGCCTGTGTCTGTGGAACAACCCCTCTGCGTGGTGCAAGAACAGCACCTATGAACAAAACAAAGCACTCAGAGCCACTAAAGAAAATGCAAGTCAAGAGACAATGAATTCCACATGAGCAGTGCTTCAAAACATTGCACTGCTACCAGTGCTCTGGCTGCTCAGAATGCCCTGGTGTAATGCTGATACCAAAGCAGTCACTTCTACGTGTGATTCAGCTTCTCTGATCAGCAAGAACTTTTCTCAAAAGATAAGAAATAATTTCTGCTATGATGCCTTTCTACAATGAACAAGGAAATAACGGCCCAAGAGCTTCCCTCGGCCATATAAAAGCAGCAGGGCTCATCCTCCCCTGCAGGCACTCACAGCTCAGAGTCTCCAAGCCGGTCCATGTTGGCCACATATGCAGGCAGCTTGTGATGCACAACCGCTTCTTTCACTTCCAGTTCCTCTTTCTTCATGCGGGAGGATTCAGCCTGCAAAGCAAATAGCTACGAGAGAAGAAAGAAGCAAGTAAGTGAGCAGAAGTTACACCAGGATTCGCCTCTTTCCCACAGACTGAAGTTGTTCATCTCTTTAATTTCAGAGATGGTCCTAGATGGACAGGGACGAAGAAAGTTGCTGTGACCAGCTGAGCATCACACCAGTCCAAGCACTCAAAACAGCAGTAATTCACAGATACGAAACTGAAGCCTGCTTAAAATCCTCCACTCCTCTCCTTGGGCTGTTGCTGTAACAGCATTAACAGTGCTGGGAAATGAGTTGGCCAGGGCAGCCCAGATCAGCCTGCCACTGCACACAGGCAGCTCAAGGCAAAGGCCCTGCACATGACTGGTGGTGAGCATGTGTGGGCACCAAGCCTAGAAGGTGATCACCTTCCCTCAGCCCAGGGCTCAGCAAGATGCCTAGGAGCACTGAGACCAGTGCCATCAGGCCACCTTGAAATCCAGCTCCTCACCCTGCTCAGGTCAAACTGAGCATTTCTCGGATCTCTCTAATAGGACACTATACTGCTACATCTTCTCTATAAGCACCTGGGAATTATAGTATCAAAATAAGACGCAAAGCTAGGGGACGTTTTGTTAGAGCAAATCAGTATTCCTTGCAGCTTATAGCAAAGTCTAGAATTGGGAAACAGAAATTCACAACATTTCCATTAGTTAATCTAAATGATTTTATGTGCACTTCGACCATGGTAAAGTGGCTGTACTGTCACTCTCCATTGCTCTTCAGCTAAATTTTGGAGGTGACCATGAACACTCTCCGTGTAAAGTCAGCCACACAAGCACTTCGCCTCTCATTACTTTCAGCTTGTCAGAATTGCCAGTGTAGCAGAAAAGGCATCTGCACAGTATCTGCACCTAGCAGATAGCACAGGGAGAAGGACAGCCACTTCCAGCAGAGGCAGAGTAATGTCTCAGACACGATGCCAGTCATCATCTGATCACTGCCCTAAGCTTGCTGGAGGCAGTTGAAAGATTAACCAACATAAAGGATCTGCCTTGGAATAACTGCTCTAATTTGAAAAGATACAACTTGTTTGGACACACAAACATCACAAAACTCACAGCCTTAAACAGTCAGCAGATTAAAGTGACCTCAATTCTGACCTTGTGCCGCAGGGATTCATTTTCTTCTTGTATGAGACTGCTCCTGTGACACTCAGCTTCAAAGTTCAGAATGACTGGTACTGGTGAGAGATGTTAAGGAAGAACTCAAGGTAACAACCTGCTTTAACTCTCACAAGCTGTACAACAAACCCTCACTGCCCATTTGCCTTGAAGTCAGCAAAGGTGCCCAGTCTGTATCGGTAGAGAGAAGTAGTTGAAACCAGAAGAGCAGTAACAACGCTGGGCTGTCACTGTACACCACTGTGAACTGATGCACCCAAAGGTCTAACAGGAGATACTCCTGGAGTACAACCCACGGCTGCAGGTTGCATGCTTGTTTTGCAGTGTGCCAAGTAACAAGATTTCTGACTGCTTTACTAGTCAGAAGCAAAGGGATGAGTTCAGCATTAGCAGTAACCACAATCATCTATGCCTAGGGAACAAAACGTGTCATTAGATAATTGAATAATAACTATTCTAACGTCCTCTGGTAAACACCAGCTTCCTATTAAAGCCTGACCCTGAAATTACCTGAGAGCAACAGGTTCTGTAATCCCGTGCTCTTGGCACCACGAACAGCAAGCATAACACCAGGGCAAGAGAGATTTAACCACCAGTTACCAACAAAAGGATATGCATGCACTGAAATAAGACACTCAGAAAGTTATGCAGAGACACAATAAACGTATCTGCCCACTGGCGTGAAAAATAAGTGGCAAAGGTGGGGTTGGAGTCTGGGGCAGGGAGGAAAGGCAGGACGAACCAATCCTTCCACTCTGCCTGGTTCTGTAGCTCAGAGGCCTGCTTGAGGAAGAACTCCTGTGCCTTGTCATTGCGGCCGGTCTGAAACACAACAGGAACAGCTCTCACACTCCCAGTCATGCCACCCCACAGCTTCTTGGAATATCGTCTGTGTAATGAACACAGAAACTTACTTTCACCACCCAACAGAGCAAGTGGTTAGAATTAAGATTCGTCTAGGAACAAAAGAATCTCAGATAAGCTAGGAGAAGCTCCCAAATACACTCAAGTCCAACCCTCTTTCTACTCCCTGCAGTCTTGTTTAAAGGCTGGGGAACTGAATCAAGCCAATTCTCTATACAGTTCCCAGTTAAACAAATGCACTCTGCATACATACGTAAGATATAAGTTAACATACATTACTAAAGAACACTTCAAATTAAACAGTGCTACCACAGAGGCAGCCTGAGAACATTCATCTGATACATTATTCCATATTCTCACACTCCAAGCTAAACACAGGGCAAGAGAACAAAAGCACATTCCCAGAAATACGCATTAGGATTCTGCGCTCTCCCCCAGCATTCATAATTACAAATTTTCTATCAAGGTAGAAACACTGCCCATAAGTTTTAAGAAATGGAACATTCTTGACAGGTGCTTGTCTGTCCTGCTTACCGATGCTCTCCTGATGTAAAACATTTTCTTAGTAAGATATTGTGACACTTCTGCTCCAACTTGAGCTCTCTACTTTCCATTCTATCCAGAGCAGGAAAAAACAGTTTCGCTTTCTCTCCCACATCACCTTGTCCAAATCTGAAGTTCACTTCTCCCTCTTTTATCAACTAAAATCCAACTCTACCATCTTTTTCTTTGAGAACCTCCCACTCTCTTTGATTCTTTGGTTCACACAAGGACTGGCTAAGCCTTGCCAGCAGGAACACAGACAACAATCCTGCCTCTTCATCCATTGGGCTGCAGTGTAGCCCTTCTCCGTAGAACCGCTGCCTGCTCAGCCACTCCCTAGTCTGGACCAGTGCAGTTGATTACACTCATCTTCATAGGAATACTTTGACTGTTCCTTCACTTTTAGAAGATTACTCTGACTAGTGGCCTTGCCCTCCCCTGTTCTCATGCCCCATTAGAAGATGTTGAAGAACCTTTCAGTCCCTCCTGGCATCCCAGTTACCAAGAGCTGGCTCCAAGCTACTTCCCTATGCCACGGCCAAGCTCATCACGTGAACTGACAAACCAAGCACCACCTGCACGGTATGGACGAGGTAGTATCGATACAGGCTGGTTTTCAGCTTGTTCACTGTCGGTCGGTACACGTCTTCCAGCCGACTGAAGAGGCGGCGGTCCAGGTAGCCCCAGTAGTCCCGCAGCGCAGCCAGGTCATAGCTCTGCACGAACTGCTGCAGCTGCTCCACGATCTTATCCACCTGAGAGCACAGGGGGAGGCTGCGGTCACGCCAGGGTTCGCAAAAAAAAGCAGCGTTATTTTGGAACGAAAGCGGGGGAAAAGCCAGCAGAAAGCAGCGCAGGAAGAGGAAGACGCGCTGCCGCTTCGAAGCGCTGTTAACCCTGAACGCCATCCATTACCCAGACGGGAGGCAAGATCCCTAAGGGCAGACAGCCGCCCTCAGAGGACCAGGCAGCGGTCCCCCCGGCTCCAGCCCCGCCCTCAGAGGGGACGCAGGTCCCCGAGCAGCCCCACAGGAGCTGCCTCTGTCTGGGCGCGGAGCCCCGCCGCCCCGCGGCCTGCCCGCCGCCCCCAGCTGAAGGGGCCGCGGCCCCCGCTCACCCGGAAGCCCTTCTCCCGGTCCGCCTTGATCTCCGCGTCCAGCTGCTTCAGGGCGGCGGTGAAGCCGCGGAACAGCAGATACTCGCGCACCAGCTCGTCCGTCCGCTCCGCCGCCGCCGCCATGGGGCCCAGCGGCGCCGCCGCCTCTGCCCGCCCACCGCTCCCCGAGCGAGGCGGCCGGGATCGGCGCCTCGAGGACTACAGCCCCCGGCGTGCCCCGCCGCGCCCGCCCAGCGCAAGGCACGACGGGAGCTGTAGTCCCCACCGCTCGCCCGCCCTATCCCTCCCCCGCTTCCTTGCCCGCCCGCGGTGGAAGCCCGCGTTTTTCCCTCGCTCCCATTGGCCGCCGTCGGGCTCAGGCTGCGTCCCCATTGGCTGGCTGCCACGCGCGGCTCGTGTTGCTGGGCGCGGGCGGGGCAGGGCGGGCGTAGCGGGGAAGCGTGTGCTCGGCGGCCGTCGTCGCCTGTGGGACCCCGCCGGCTGCTCCGCCGTCGCCTCGCCCCTCCCGGCTGCGGAAGGAACGGTGGGGGCAGGAGTTGGTCTTATCCGTAGGCAGTACATGTGATCGGTAACGGGGGTCAGCGGGCCATTTTTTGGGGAGCTCCCCCTCAGAGGGCCGCAGGGTGGTGTGAGGGGACGGGGAAGCTGTCCTGCCCTCATCGCTGCCGGCCCCGTTGGGCAAGGACCCCACGGTGACCTGGGGTGAGGTCAGGGTTTAGACCAGAGCCTGCAGCCAGCGTTCCTCCCGCGGAGAGACCATCAATTCCTGGTGGAAAACGCGCTGCAGCGCTCGTGCTTTACCTTGGCTTTACCCAGCACGATCCCCCATTGCGTTGCAGCCGCTGATGGAGGCAGCAGGTGGCTGCGGTGCGGGAGTGCGGCCCGATCGCCGGGCACGGCTGCAGGACGTGGAGCCCCACGCCACGCGCAGACGCCTGGCACAGGCCCAGCAGCAGGCAGTGCTGGCAGAACTCTTCAGCAGCCTGCAGGAGATGGTGCTACCCCAGGCAGACAGGCCGGCCTCCAAGGTGCGGGGCGACGGCTGCCTTTCTATCTGTCGCTGTCATAGAATGGCTTGAGGAAGGGACCCCAAAAAATCACCTATTTCCACGGCCCCTGCTGTGGATAGGGCTGCCACCCCCTAGGCCAGGCTGCCCAGGGCCCCATCCAGCCTGCCCTTGAGCTCCTCCAGCTCAACGTCATAGACGTGTGCTTCAGTTTATCTGTTGGGATCCCCAGAGATGGCCAGTTTTAGTCTGTGCAGCTTTCCTGGATGCCTTTTCCTTTGCAACTGCCAGCTCATCGTGAGCAAATTGCTTGCGAGTCTCTGTGTCATGGGTTTATCATGTGGCTTGCCCGCACTTAGGCAATTTTTGCATTTTCTTCTTAGCTGTGTTTTGGATACAAATGAAGGGATACTATGTTTTAATGACCTTAATTTTGCAGTCTTTTGGTATGAAAATTGGGAGGAGTAAGTTTAGGAACAGAAAAAGTTACAAGGAAGGAAGTAATTCATTCAGCTTATGAGGTGCGTTCTGTATCCAAGACTCTGAAAGAATAAGATGAGGGGGGAAACCCTCCTGCCTACTGGCCTCTACTAAAATAAATAACTAATTATTAAAAAAAAGAAGAAGAAGAAATTAACTAAAAACACTAATAAAAGGTTGGATAGTATCCTGCTGAAGGCAGGGGAATAACCATCAGGATTTTTCAGCTCTGCCACCAATTCATTTAAGATTGGAGGCTTTCAGTTTTCCGGAGAGGATAATGGCTTTACAGGATCGTCCTTGTAAAGTGCCTTGAGATTCTAAGCCCGTGAAGTTTGAGGTAAGAGTTCAGTTTGCCACATTCTGAAGGAGATGCAAGTTAAGCTGAAGTCAACATGACCTCAGAACTAAGGCTAAACAGATATTGCTTTGTCTGATCTGACTGGACTGGCTTAATGTGCCAGTTGTTTGAACTACTCTTTGGTGGTATCATGTGCCCAACACATGACTATTGGGGACAAGGTCCTAACTGCAGATGTTCACGCCTAATTCTAGTGCTTTCTCGCTAAAATATCTGGTGTGAAAGCTCTTCAAGTGTGACCTCCTGTCCGAGTTGCCTGGGTGGTCCCACTGATCCTATAAATATAGAAGCAATTTTTAGATGGGTGTGTTGAAAGGCGTTGGCCATATGTTCTACGTTAGGCTGCACTGAAGGAATGATCTACAGTGCTGAAGTTATTCCAGCTCACATCAGTGCAGCTGAGAGTAGAACATGGCAAGGGCTTCTCCTAGCAAAATTCTCAGGAGAGGTGAATTATAAAGGCTTACACCTAAAGCTGGTAGACGTCCAAGAGGATGTGCTGCAGCACGATGTTTCTGGACGTGCTCCAAGAAGATACTGATCCAGACAACAACAGTTGCTGGTAAAAGATGTGTCTTAAGTAGTAAATGGCTGTGTGACTAGGCATTACATGCAAGTATTGCATAATATATTTATATTGTAGAATATTGATATTGCGTATTTATTTTTGCTCTTAGTTCTTTCCCCTCTTTGTTAGGCTGCAGGTAGATGCTGAAACATCAGAGTTGTTTTCTTAGACACATGGAGATAAATGAGGGTCAGAAGGAAGGAAAAAAAATGAAGAAAGCAACTGAGTCTCGCTGAAACATGAATCCAGTCAGAGCAAAGAGCAATTGGTTCTAATTTCTTTTTATGTTTAGTATCAGGTTTTGCGTAAGGCTAAGAAATATATCCAGGAGCTGGAACAAACCTTGAGTTCTTTGCTGAAGATGAAAGGTACTGTATGCAAGTATTTGCCACGGACAGTTTAAGTAGAGTCAGATAGTTGCTTGTCTTCTCCCGTTAAAGCTGCATTAAAGTCTCATGCTTATTTGTAGCACAAATGTCATCAACCCAGTAAGCATTGTCCCTCAGCTCCACAGCCATTCCTGAACCTCCCTGATGGAAGAAGGACACAACAAATTGCTGCTGCCCCAGGCAGCAGGCATGGTCCCTGACTACCCCTGCCCAGACTGCATGCATGGGCTGGAGGAACAGGTGTGCTCCTTCCAGCCTCAGCACAGTGCCAGTCAGAGCTGTCACACACCCAGCACCCCACATCAAGCACAGCCAGAACTGGAACTTCAGAACTGCAGGCTTTGGTCTGAGTTAGGGGAAAAGGTGAAAGAATTTGTTAAGAGTTTCCTCACAGAAGTATGGAAAATGGAAGCCTTTAGTTGACAATTTAGACCCATAGGAACAGGTAAGGGATGGTGTGGTTTTTTTGTTAGTTTTGCTTTCAGCTTGGCAGGTTGTGGTCATGTACTCCATGCCCTTACCAGTACGCCTGCTGCTCTCTGGTGCTGCCCACTCCTGTGGATATAGCCTTTGGACACAATTTTATGTCCCTTCACATACCCCAGATATGGTAAGCTAGAAGAGGCATTGCTATTTGTGCAGCTTGCATCTCCAGTGATTTGCATCGATTACAACTCATAATGCTTAAAACAACCAGAGTCCTCTGAACCCACATCCTTGGGTAACCCATAAAAGGCAGCCATAGGTAGGAGGAGTCATTTGGCAGGGAGATCCGAAGGGCTCACAAGCAGTGGGGTGGCTGAGGAGAGTTTTGAAGTAAATTTCCCCTCATATTTACTTGTATATATGTAAAATTCATACCACTGCTGAACCACAGAGTTGGTTGTCCGGGGTTTTTATGTGCAATTTGCTCATTGCATGGCAGTCATGAGATACTGTATTGACTAGTGCTTGTTCTTGTTGGGACTTTTGATATGCTGATTGTTTTCACCATCAGTTCTGTCACGCCCGTGTTACAACGGAGGGCATCTGAGTTCCTCAACAATCAGAAGCTCACAGTAGTGGTAGTGATACTATAGGACAGGCAGAGGTGGTGTATCTCACGTCACTTTTGCCTAACGAAGAGTTGCGGCTCCTGAAGGAACAGTTGTCAGGATTATTCTGCCTGATTGGGACTGAGGATGAGAGGGAAGCCACACACCCCACCAACGTGACAGTTGCCTTTCTGCCGACAGCAGAGTCCTTCATCCTGGAGGATGGGAACCCGTCCAGCCTGGAGGAAGTCAGGGAAGAATATGTCAAGAGGCACTTCAGCAATCACAGGTAAGGGCTTAAACCAATCAAGGGAAGATGATAATACTTTGCATTTGCTTCCATTCCAGTGCCTCCGAGCCTCTTTGTCATTGTTACTGAATTTCCAAGCAGAGGCCTTTTCATCATGAGGAGAAGATGAAGAGATTTCATGTGGACCCCTGTAATCTCACACAGTGCATGAACACGGTGTTTATATTTCCTTGGCCTCCTATGCAGCTCATCTCCACCACAGACTTCTTACTTTCCTGCAGAGCAAAAGGATGGGGAAAAAGCTTGCTGGGAGAATGGCCCAGGACCCTGGAGTGACCATGACAAAGACATTATTAATCCCATTAAGAAGTTGTTCATGTGGCTTTTTTTTTTTTTTTTCCTTGTGTGTTCTTTTCAGCACTGCATCACCCTCGGAAGCTGTGAGTGAGAGTGATTCTGCCATCTGGTATTTGATGCAAGAATGTGAAAAACAAACAATGGAAGAGGACAGTAAGCCAGGATTTATGCAGTACCCAGACACTTCATGCCCAGATCTGGTGGAATTTGAACGGTAGGTGCATCCCAAGTTGCCTTCAGGTTTGTTTTTTTCATCTGTTTGCATTAACACTGCATCCAGTCCCTGCTGTAAATGGAGCCTTGTGAAAGCCTTGTACCAGCAACTTTGGTCCTGCTGGTGATGACTGGAGCTGAGACTGGCACGGGAATGGGCTCTCAGCACGTTATCAGCCCCCAGCTCTCCCACTCTTTTTCTCAAGAAAGAGGAAAAAAGACATTTCAGGTGTGTCAGTTCCTGCGTGGACATGCTTTACTGCCGTCCAGTGGCTGGTAGAGTGAGCTGCAACATGCTTGCTAACTGGTGGTTCAGGAGGCAAGTGGTTCAGCTCAGATGGAGTGGGAGTTTATTCAACCCAGGTGTACATCCCTGTGTGCTTATGGTATCAGTACTGCTGTCATGCTGTAACCCCACAATGGGGCTAGGTTTGAGGAGAGCAGGAATTGCTGCACCTGATGAAACTTGCCAGTGGCTAACTGTACGTGTTCCAGGGGAGCTGTGGAGCTGCAGGTAAGTAGATGTGGGCAGATATTTCCCCCTCAAGTGGCAGTTGTCCTGCCTCCTACTGGTATGAGAAGCTGAGGCACTGTTGCCTCTTCCAGAAATGGATGCTTAGGTCCTGGCAGCTTGGAGCATTTGTTTGTAGGATCAGAGCAACGTAGGGCTGGAAGAGACAAGGGAAGATCGTGCAGTACTCAACCTACAGTGGTCTGCAGAATAGCAGAGGTCAGGAAGACATCAGAAAGCACTCCTCAGTATGACTGCAGCACAGAGGGAGAGGAGGGGAACCTAAGTGCTTATGTGTGTGCTGTGGCCAGAAGGTGCCAGTCTGTAATCCTCTGGGATCACCTGATACAGGAGCTAAAAATCAGAGACCATTGCCTTTCCTTCAGTGGTCCATGTATTTTAATCTGGGATTGTAATGGTAAACTTTCTATTTTTTCAAAGTTATTAGTACGTTAAAACTGAGTGTTCTTCACATTCTTCCCCTTACTCTCAAATGGCACTAGGATGTTCTGTAGGGGTCATGGATGCTAATCATCCCAGAGTTAAGAATATGCAGTGTAGGAGAAGCTATAGCTGGCATCTTCCTCCAAAGCTTCACAGCCATAAATAAAAATGCAGGCTTTTTTTTTTTAAATTTTTTTTTGTTTGGTTTTGCTGTGAACTGGTGGTGGTTTTTTTATATAATTTTCCTCTGGATTATTGAGGTTTTTCATCAAAACGAGGGCGCAGCTCTGCCAGTAGATGGCACCAACCTACTGCTACTGTGCCTGCTTTTGCTCCTGTGAGATTCGGAGGTGGTTGTAGCAAGGTCTCATTTGCAAGACCTTGAAATGTGCTGACTGAGGATTTTCTGGGGGAAGTAAGCTCTACTTCATCAAAGACTGCACAGCAGGGCCATAAACACCTGTCTTTGCCCTTTTTCACTGATGAGGTGGACCACAGCCTTTGCAGCACTACGTGGACTCTTGGCATTTATCCTGCAGTTTTATTTCAGCCTGCAGTTGAACTGTAGCTAATTCTTCTTACAAAATGCTCGTTGGTAACTAGCATGAAACAGCAGGGAGTCTTCAGTAAACAACAGCTTCTCAGTGACAAGTCTTAATTACGTTATTTGGGCAGCATCAGAAATGCACTGAGCTTCTACAGAGAGTGTCTTTTGCCATGTGCTGCAGAAGGAGCTACAGTGGTGGGATTACCCAGTGCTCCATTCTGTGCAAAATGTGGTCATTCCTTCCAGCTGGGAAGGAAATTGTTGACTCATGCTTTGTTCATACTTAATTTCTTTAGCAAAGCAGTCTAATGGTGATTCATATTCCGTTAGAGGAACTCCAGATCCTTAATTTAGAGCTGGATGTTCAGAATTCTTGGTGAGTGTGATAGCTGATGTAAACAACACTTGCCTCCCTTACAGTATTTTTGTGTCCAGCGATGGCAGACAAACTGCAGAGCATGGATATGGGATGCTGAACATGTTTGTGTTTGCATGTGGGATTATTTGAAGGTTTTCAATACTGGCTTACTAAATAGTAATAAAAAGATAGAATTCTTTTTGGTTAATTTCTCATGCAGCAGTTTGGTTAGCCAGTAAATGTGCTTAATTGGGACATCTTCCAAGGAAGTATTCTGAGCCAGTCAAACCGAGAAACAGTGACTGCTCTTTGTGCTCTTCTTTGAACTTGTTATTTTCATCTGAGAAGCTCTAATCATTTAATAAACATAAAACAACCTTCAGTGCTACTTTCTAAAGTAGACATCATCATCCGTGGCTCGCTGTGCCACACAGTGCTAACAGAAGAGGCAAGCTCTTTCTGTGTTTTAGTCTCCTGCTTGGAATGGCAGCATTAATGTTGAATTGCCAGTTTCACTGCAGACCTCACAGAATTCAGTCTTGGAAATGCAGTCCCTCAGGTGTAACAGCTGGGCACCACTATTCACACTAGTCAGAGCTTCCAAGCCCGAGGTACTGTCTTTCAGTCTGCACGGATAGTACCTAATACAGCAGGGTATAACCTCAGCCAAGACTTTTTAGAGCACTGCAATGCCAGAAGTGTAAAAAGTGACTTGCAGTGCAGGAGCCTCAGGATACAAAGGCAAGTATGCCAGATTTTAAGAAAAGCCAGCATGAGGTTTGCCTGTGCCATGAGTACAGCCTGCAGCATCCTGGAGCTTCTATTCTGAGTCAGCCCTGCTGAGGCTCTGGCTGGAGCCTGCCCTTTGCAGATGAAATCTTGGCAGCTGTTGGACTTCTCCTGTAGTTTTGGGCAATGTTTAGTAATTGTATGAGGTCTCGGAGGGAGAAGTCAGTGAAGTAGTTTTGAATCGTGGCTACTCGCTGCTCCCCTGTTGGCTGCAATTATGTCACAATCTTTCTAGATAATAACTACAACTGTTCAGCATAGCTACTTTATTAGAGAAGACTATGAAGGTGTCAGTTCAATTGCTCAGCAACAAGCATTGCTCAATAGTTACTTATCTGCAAAGATCAATCACGGTTCCACGATTCTGAGGTAATGCAAATGACATCCTTGGCTTACCCTCCAAATACCAAGCAGTCCTTCCACCCCAGGGAAGTTTCCTCAGCACAGTGCAGTGCTTTGCAAGGGTTCCTTGCAGTTGTAGGTCTTCCAGAACTGACGAGAGAAACTGCATCTTGCGCCAAGGGTGAAGGTCATGTTCACCACGTACTTTGCAATGGCAGCTCAGCACTGACCACAGCCAAGTTCTGCCATCATAGGATGTTTTGTCCCTCTGCACTGATTGACAGTAGTTGGGTTGCTTGCTCTTGAGGTGCTCCTTGTCCTTTCAGGTACCTGTACTTCTATAAGCACGCAGTAGACCTGCTGAGAGAGCATGGAATTGTTTGCGCTGAGGAGGTGCCTCTTCCTGTGATCTCCACGGCTATTTCACACCTCTGGCAAGAGCTTTCTGAAGAAAGGAGAGACAGCATCTTGCAGTACTGTAACCAGAGAGATTTACGCCTGGATCCTACAGATGCTTGCCAGGAGCCTGCGTGCACTGATGGCGACACGAGGGACAGTGGAGGTAACAGTGAGGAAGCCAGTGGTTCCTTGGTCTCCGCACCAGAGGAAGTAAGTGCTCAGTAACACGTATCCTCTGCCCCTAAAGCTCCAGTCCTCCAGTTGCTAATTGGCTCTGCAGCTTTTCAGTAGAGAACATACTGTAGTTTTAATTATGCTTTCCCAAGACCACTTGAATGCATAAGTGGAAGCTACAAACAGCCTTTTAGTAAATGTCCGCCTTGACTTCTCTCTCGGTAAGATAGACAGCAAGCTATTGGTGTGCCACGCAGCAATCCTGGCAGCCTCTGTTGACCTATGGGGTTTTGTGCTAAGTAACAGTCAAATAAGCTCTAAGTTGCTGTGGGGTGGGAAGCAAGAACAAGGGTTGTGCAGCTGCTGTCCTCTGCAAGTCCTCTATGCAGCACAGATGATCTGTACCCAGAAGAGGTGCCCAGATTCCTAAGACCTGTGTGTTTTTGCCTGGTTGCTGCTTTTTTTTTTTTTCTTTTATTTTCTTTCTTTTTCTCTGGTCATAGAGATGTACAGTTGTATTAGTTGCAAGGGAAGGTGAGGTGAGGAGTTCATCTTTAGCAGATAAGTAAATTGCATTGACAAGTTGTTTTTGAGCCACAGGACACTTAGCAGTTCATCCCACTGATCTGCTTGGAAATGTGGTGGGGATGTTGCACATACAGTACTTTCTGGCACAGAAAGTGTACTAAGAACGTGATGGCAGAGTGAACTAATGAGATTATTGGTCTGTTACATGGAGAATCCAAACTCCTTTGTAAGCCAAGCCATACACTGGAATCGGATTTATGGAGAATGGCTGGTACAGCTGAGATCTCCAGCCATGAAAACACAACAGCCAGAGTCAAGTCTGGGAAGCACTGTTACAATTCATGTTTTTACTGATTCTTTGGCTGAAGTACAGGGCGTGGACTGATCTTGTGCTCCAAGTTACGAAATAGTTTCTCCTTCTTATTCCTGTAGATTACTACAGAAGTGAACATGAGCTGTTAAATGGAAAGGAAAAAATACTGTACCTCGTAAGACTTCATTATTAAAAACTGTGCCCTAAGTAAAACTCTTTATGTGGCTGGATATGCTGACATCCAAAGTGTTTTCTTTGACAGGTAATGTTTGAAGATGCATTTGATGTTGCTGCTGGTTTCCTTGAAACAAATGAGACTCAGGGACTGTCTAGCCAAAGGTAAATCATAATCCCACCCTTTTCCTAGATACAATAACTCCATAGCTGACAGTCAGCGCTCCCCAGCAAGTTTGCTGTGGACTAAGTCAGTAGCTGAGCATTCTCTTTTGTGGCTGACCTTTTAGTAAATGGTTGAAATAGTAGCACACAGCAATTGTGCTCGCTGTAGTACTGCCTCCTAAGGTGTACAGATGAAGTGGTGAGTAGGCATTTACAGCACAACCAGGAAGACACGCTTACTAGGAGTGCCCAGGCACTCTGGGATAACCAGGCACTCTTAGTAAGTGATTCTTCCTGGACTTTCCAGGAATCTTCCTGGATTCTGGATACATAGACAAACTCTTCCAATTTTCTTCTCCACTTTGCATAACTTTCCATCTTTTCAAATTACAAGATGTCTAATGTTTTCATGGAAACACAGGGGTATTTAGGGGCTGGAAGGGACCTCTAGACCTCTAGACCCCCACCACCATTTTCTTTCTCTCACTTACCAGGTCTGTGATGACCATAAGACAATCCCTGTATAATTAGCTATACTCTCACTTAATAAGACAAATATATATATATATATATATATATATATATATATATATATATATATATATATATATATATATATATTTAACATTGTCTCCCTTAATCTTATTCAATTTCATCAGAAATCAAGAAGAAAATCAGAAAGTGATTCATCTCTTACATCTACTTAGTCTGGGTTAGATTTTTTTTCTCTTTCCAAATAGTGTTCTAATTATTTCTTTTTAGCTACTTATTTTTCTGTATTTAGAGAGTTCTTTAATGTGAATCTTTTCTTTTTCACTGTTATTCCACACTGGACTTCCAGACCAGCATGAACAGAAGTAAGATTGTTCTGGATGTTCATCAAAATATGTTTATGTTGTAAAGCTAAACAAAACATGTATTACATGTATTAGGTCATAGCTGCTGTTGCTTTTGAAACAAGAAAAAGCAAAGTTTGTTAATCCTGAAAATGTATTGCTGTCGTCTGTGCAGTCTGGTTTAAGCCCCAAATTAGATAAGTATTTCAGTGGTCAGCATTTATCATGTTCCCTTCTTTTTCCTATCACCCTGTGCTTTGTAGTTCAGGACAGAGGTGTGGTGCAGAACTTTGTAAGATCCCAGGGAGAGCAGAGAGGTGAGGTCCAGAGTATCTGACCTTAGTGCCAAAGTTACTGATCACCTGAGTATGAGTTTGCCAATAAACAGCTGATGTGTGATTTTGTGACCACATTTTTAATCGTGTTCTCTCAGAAACTTTCCAAAAGAAGTCAAAGTTTTTTTTCTTTGAACAACCCTACAAAATACACTGTGGAATGGCCATTTTTGCTCTCCGTTGTGATGGATGTGTGCCTTTTCCTGAAACACTGTTATCACAGCTGTCGTGCATCAGTGGATCTCTCTGTTGCAGTAGTGGTTTCATATGCTGCAGTTCTCTGTTCTTAGTTACTTTTCTTGCACTTGTTAGACAGTATTTCCTCACCACACCTTCACTCCTTCCTGTCTTTTTCACCTATTGTCTTTCTTATGAAATTTGTCTTGGAAACAATGTAAGTCATCTTTAATTTGTAAGTAAAATGTGAAGGAGAGAAAGGAACAAGGAGAAGGAAAAGAGGGAAGAGGAAAATAAATCTGAATTTCTTGTTCCATTTTCAGTTCATCATTTACAAGCGGTATTTTTGAAAATCCAGAGGATGACCACAGACTCTATCTGCAGATCACTGACTTCCTAAAAAGCCTTTTCTTTGCTAATACACAGTTCTGCCAGGTAAGCTTTGCCAAAGGGTTTCTTACAGAAAGAGCAGTATATTTCTGTCACTGTCAGAAAGAGATTTTCCTTTCTTCAGATCATATTGTCCTGAACCATTAAGTCCTGAGCTTGGGATTTATCGCTTCAGGTGTCATTCCACAGGTCAGTAGGATTGCCTCTGGAAGAGGCAAGTTTTGAGGTGCTGTTATTGCTCAGAATGTTACTCAAAATGGCAAATGACACAAAGGATTTTTTAAATTAATGTTTGCATGGACGTTCCATGTGGAAACACTTGAGTGATCTCATCTGAGCTGATGAAGCAGTGCCTGCTCCCTCCACGACCCACCCTTGATTCTGAGCTCTGTGGGACCACCCTGTGTTTTGTCTTGGTGCCAGCTTCCCTACCCTAAGCCCCTGTTTGGCAGGCCTTGTGAGTAGGGTAATTAGGCTCTTGAAAGAGAACAGCTCTTGAAAGAGAGCAGCTGCTGTGCTGTGTCTTAACTTCAGCCTACTAGTGCAGATTCACTGAGCCAGAAATCATTGTGTTTGCAGAGTTAGTCCTCCTGTCCTTGTCCTCCTGCCAAGGAGGTGTCTGAGAACTTGCACGTGGTTACAGGACCAAAAAGGAGAGATCCCTCAGCAAGAACATGCTTATTTTGGCTCAGATTGTGCCTCTGCAATGAGCACTGTTCGTCTATATTCTACTATCACCTAGCTTCCACTCAGTCTCTGTTACTTGAGCAGATCCTCCTTTAAAGAAAATAGAGTATTTCTAATGAGGGATCATTGAGACAACAGTCAGGCAAACAAAACCCAAAACAACAACACAAAGAACCAGAAACCAGTGTTGCACCACTGCCTAAATTGATTGCAAAAAGATTTCTGCATGTCTCTTGCTTGGTTCCTACAACCTCATGGAGACCTAATGACAGCAGGCACAGCAAAAGGTATTGGAGGCAGTTATTGAGGTGCATCTGAGTGGGTCTAGGAAACATTTCAGCTAGCTTGAAACACTACCTTGAGCAGCAGCAGAGGGGTCAGTGTACTAAAGGCCAGCAGCGTGTACCCCACTGATGGATGAAAGGCAGCCTCTGTCCCTTCCATCTGCAGATCTGATAAGGTAACAGATTTTCTTCTAGTCATTATGTGCCAGTTCCGTGTTAATGCCATTTGAAATTAACTGCCCAATTACAAAGCACTGTTGTTGATTTGTGCACGTTTGCTGTTTGATAGTCTGCAGGCACAAACACTTTTGTGTTCTGGGGACTCTGAATGCTCGAGAGTCACTCATGCTCTGTAAATGGTCAAAAAGACCATTTTCCCTCTGGTGCTGAAAGAGCAGCAAAGCCTAAAGACAGTACAAGTCAGGGGCTCTAGGAAGCTCACATATGCTCAGAGCCTGTTATTTGATGTGCTTGCTACCATGGTCAGTAACGTTTGTCTAAGTGATGTAGATAGAGACAGGATGAAGCTCTGTGATTTTAGATGAAATTGGTTGAGAATCTGAGACGTTCTCCATGAGGCACCACAAGCAGTTGACTGATGGGTGCTGGCCACAGACTCAGAGCAGAAGCAGGGCTCGTGGCACGTTAGCTAACACATCAGTGCTTGACTAACCAAGCACTCGGAAACACAGTCAACTCTTGTGTTTTTTAACCTCACCTGGCTTTGGGGTGGTTTCAGGAAGAAGATCTTCAGTTTGATTATGAGACTGTAATGCTGAGGTGCACAGAGACCTTTGATGATGAAGATTTATAAGTAGTTTCCCTGTTTGCCAACGTTTTGCCAAGCATTGCTGGATGCAGCAGCCACATGAAGAGACGGTGCTTCTTCCAGTGGAACACCTCTCCAGTCATAATGGGGAGACGCTCTGTTGTGGTTTGTTATCGTTCACTTCCCTTTTCCTCATCAGTGCTTCTTAGCTTCTCGGTTGAGTAATTTATACTTTTGAACATTCCAGGTTTAAAATATTTATAAAACCTTAAGGAAGAAATATTTTTCTCTATGACTTTGTAATGCTTAACCTTGTTTCACAAATACACCAAAGCACGAGCAGTTTGGTGACCTTGCTTGAAGTGAGCTGTGGAAGAGATGCAGAGAGGACACGGCCACCTACTCACTTCAGACTGCTACCTGCAGGGCTCACAGCGTGCCTCTCAGCATCCTGGTGGAGAATGCTTTCCTCTATAACTCTTCATCCTGGGCTGGAAACAACAGAAGAACTTCTTCACAGAGAGTGAGATGAAGCTCTTCCATTTCTGTGAGGACAACAGTAGTGGCCACCCACTCCCAAGTCCTTCAAAGAGATGGCAAGTGCTGTCACGAACTGTGGATTATTTCTGCAAAGTGTGTAAAGCTGAAAGAGAACAGAGCCCTCTGTGCTGTTCTGCTGCATGGCGTTCTTTGATGAGCAGTGCGGCTCAGATGGTGTCTTGAAATTAAAAGCTGTGTGAAGTTAAAGCAGATCATTCACATCTCTGAGCTGTCATTAGCAGCTTTCTGCACGCTTGCACAGCGTTCTGGCAGTGGTTATGTTGAGGTCTCTCCCTCATTTTGAAGTACCGTGCATATATTGCTCTGGAGCGTCTGTGTTTTGGGACATGTGCTGGTTGAAACACGTGTACAGGTTTTTCAGGGGATCTGAGGTCAAGTTGTTCTTTCCTAAAAGAAAGAAACAGATGTGCAAGTGTTCGCATGAAGTGTCCTCTGTGTCCTTTCTTACCATTCTGTGGTTTTGTGGGAAAATGTGTTCATTTTTCTCAGTGTTGAATCTACTTTTTTCTACAGCTTAAAGCGTCTCATTCACATCTTACGGCTTGCTGCCATCTCCAGTTCCATTTGCCATGTGACTTTTGTTGATGGGTTTTGTTATAGAAACAAGCCTTTCGCTTTTCCAACTCAGTTACTGCATCAGTTGAGGTCATACTTGGCAAACCTGGCTTGTACTGTAGGGGAGCCATGTGAGTAGATAATGTTGAAGGATTAACAACCTTTTTTTTTTTTATTAGCTCTCAATTCCCATGCTTTGAAGGCCAATCCAGGGCAGAATTAAGCAGCAGAAGCGTTGCATTTTCAGTTGACTTTCAGCCTGTCGTGTAGCACAGGTGGTCACCGTGGTGCGTAGATGCATTCCTTTGATCAGATCATGGGAGAGCTTTTGGTGCTTCACCAGGAGAACTTCAAGCTTGAACATGAATGTGAATCAACAGGTGTGTTCAGGTAGCTGTGAAGGTAAGAAATAACAATTCCAAAAGGCATCAGGCGCTGCGGGACGCATTTATATCATTAAGGAGAGGATGAGGAACACGTGACTTCGGTTCCTCCTGCAGCATGACCTCAGTTTGCAGGATGTAAGCCTGTGTGCAGCAGGGAAGGCAGCCTCCTTGTGCAGAGCCAGCACCACCCAGCCACAGCCTGTGCTGCCCCGGTGTGGGAAGGCTGCTCTGCCTTGGCAGGGGAGCAGCCTTAATTCCTGAGCGTGGTATTGCTGTGGATGCGGAGGCACTGCATTGTTCGTTCAGTGCTCAGTGATGGGTCATGAAACACTGAAGGGGAAGGAGCTTGATGTTATGATCACAACACTGTGAATGTAACAGAGCAGCTCACGTCGCTGCCCAGTTCACATCTTGTTAGGAAGCTATGGAAATGAGCTGGTGCAGAGCCAGTGTAACCAGGTACAAGCACACACCCCTCACCAGCTCTCTCTCCAGCCTGAACAGCAGGGTTTGCTGCCTGTACTTAGGCAGTTCACTTTGTGCACCTCTATGAAGCTGCAAGCAGGATCACCCCACACTGCCTGACTTCAGCACGTTCTGCTGCACTCAGGAGTAAACAGGAGCAAAGGGTAACAGGTGGCGGGCAGCTTGCTGTTCTCAGGCAGCCCAGAAGAGCCTTTAGGTGTTCAGTTTTGCACCTGAGAATCCCTTGATCTTTCACTTATCAAGGAGCAAGTAAACAGAAGCTGTGTCCTGTGGTGCAAAGTTAAAGCTGTTTTCAAACCTCGGGTGGCCGCATGCAGCCGGCGGGGAATGGTGGCCCTGCAGCCTCACCCTGCCTGCTTCATTTTAGAGCCTGGAAACATCCCTCTGAATAAAAAAAGCAAACAGGCGTATAACAAACACACCAAAGGAGAATTTTCAAAGGGCAGTTAATAGCGTGAGCTTGAAGCAGGGACAGAAATAGCTTCTGAGAAGTGCCTCAAGCCTCAGCAGCACCAGGCACAGCTGCTGCAGAGCAGCATACTTCTCGTGTACCGCTGTCTGTGCTGCCTGGGCTTCGGGCTGTGCTGGAGTGAAGGCTGGGCTCTACTCGTGCTCTGCCCCAGAGAGCTGGAACCAAGCACAGGAGCAGGGCACAGACATGGCAGCAGGGTGGGAATGCAAGATCTCGTACCTCGTTGATCAGCTGCCATCCTGTTGCTGTTAAACCATTCCTGCAGCTTAGGCTGGGTCTGGCCAGCAGTGGCGTCACAGGACGTGGGGACAAAGTGATGCACATTAACAGGTTGCTTTCACATACACGCTGTGGCACGAGTGAATTTGAGAGAGATATAGAAGACTGGAGGTTTAATCTGCTAGATCCCCTGGAAATACAGGCTATCAGTACATGAGCTTAGAGGTGTGGGAAGCACTGCGAAGACTTAAGGCAGTGCTGGAGCTGAGATGCCCAGGACTAATCTGGGTTTGTAAAATCAGGCATAGTTAAATGTGCAAATCACTTTTTTTGTCCCAAAGACATTCAACCACAGTCCTGAATGGAGGCACTCAAACTCGCTAGTACAGCAGACTCCCACACTGTTTTCATCTTTTAGGATCCCAACACGCACAATAGATTGCTCTATCAGACATACTCACTTCCAAAGACACCAGTACAGAATTATAGAATTGTTTAGGTTGGAAAAGATCTATAAGATCGAGTCCAGCCATCGCTGACTACTACCAAAACCATGTCCTTGAGTGCCATGTCCATGCATTTCTCAAATACCCCCAGGGAAGGTGATTCCACCACATCCTTGGGCAAAATATGCCCCTTAACAGTAAAAATAAGCAGCATACCACTAAGCTGCAGGATGGGGCCAAAGACCCAGACTGTAATAGGCATGAGGAATGAAGGGTTTTCATTGAAACCACCCAGGTTTTGCTGAGGTGAGAGGGTTTTCATTGAAACCACCCAGGTTTTGCTGAGGTGAGAGGGTTAAGAAGAAAATGCACCACGGCCTTCAGCTGTACAGTGCAGGGGAAGACTGAGTCAGAGAGGAGACTGAGTTCTGAGAGAAGAACAGTGTTGAGGCAACAGTCACAAGACTTGAGGTAAGCTGTTTCGCACCAGGAGGGTGGTCAGAAGCTGGAACTGGCTGCCCAAAGAGGCTGTGGCTCTCCAGCCACAGTTTTGAGTGGACACAGCCCTCTCGTCAGAGGGGAGGGGTTGGCCAGCAGGACTTCCAGAGGTCCCTTCCAACCTGAGTTCTCTGTCTTTGAGTGCAACCAACCACTCACTATGGCAGTCAACCCAAGAAATGTCATTCAGTTGCATATATTATTTATTTTTCCCCCGGAATATCTAAGTATAAATCTCAGTGCAGGAAATAGGAGCTTAGTGTTCCAGCAATGTTATTATTACATGTCATCAACAGCCAGCACCACGTGCAGTCACATTAACATTAACAGGTTAAGGCTGTTTTCTGCTGAGTGAGGAAAGCAGCAAGAGTCTGCAGGCTGTTTTCCAGAGAAGTGGCTGTCACCACACCATCACCAACCAAATCAAACAGTGGGGGGACACAGAACTGAACAGCTGTGGAAGTACATCACACTACAAGCAGAAGGTTTCTCCTCCATCTCTGATTAAGATTCCTTCATCACTGTGTAATTCAGTGCCCTGGAGAAGCCGGCTCCCAGCATCCGAGCTGGGATTCCTGTCAGTAAAGCTGGTTATTTCAGGAACCTAAGGAAAGGCTGCAGATCCCTCTGCAGTGTAGGTAGGGAGAGGCAACTTCAGAAGACCTTATTAACCTTAGATGCCTTAGACCCATTAACCTTAGATGCTGCTTTTTCAACAACATTCATTTGATTTTAAAGTGTCACAGGAATGAGATGAGTCATGGCCTAGTGGTGCCCACTTCTTCCATTCGGCCAGGGAAAGGTGTAAACCACAAGCTGAGAGGTGAACGTTGCCATTACAGATAATTAAGGTGGAGGGGATAAACCTCAGTCCAAAGGATGTGGTAGAGATGCCTTCTCCTGTGGCCCCAAGAGCAGTCAGAACAGGGGAAAGGAAAGAGCTCTGCTTCAACCTAACAACTCTTCCTCAGGGTCCCCAGGGCTCAGGGCAAGGAAGGAAACTGAACGTCCTTCCCAGGCATTTCCCCAAGCAGGACTGTGTTCTTCCTAGAGGTGGGCAGGCAGGAGCAGGGAGAACAAAAATGATTCCCTCAAGGTCACCTGTGGCACTGGAGACAGAGTTAAGAAAAGAAAGGCATTGTCATTCTCTTGCTCCAGCTCATGCTCAAGTGATGGGGGCCGCAGACACGCTTTTCATACCTCTGCTTGAGTGACAAGTTCACCTTCAGGCCTGGTGCTTATATCCTTGTATCAGCACCTATCTCAGAGTCTCTTTCTAAGCTTGCTGTAACACTGCTTTCTTGTCCAGCAGCCTTCAGTTCATCCATTTTGTTGCCACCAGGTAGTTTTTTGGGGCAAGCGGGGAGATATCGAAACCAAGAGAGAGCGCAGTGTTTAGTGCCTATGCCAAATGGAAGATCGTAGACCTTGGAAATGAGCTGGGAGTTGTCCACCTCCCCCTTGTGGCTCTGCTTCCATGCCAGGAGTCCCCGCTCCTCCTGTGTTCCTGTGAAAGCAAAAAGGAAATTGTTGTGTTTCAAACACCCAGATGAGTGCTCTGAACATGTGACTGCCTTGTGCACTCCCTGTTTGGCTCTCAGATCCCAACAGAACCACTAAAATATAGAGATCCCCTGCATTTAAACCCTCCTAGCTCCAAAGCTTTTTACAAGAACTATCTACCGTGCTGTTAGACAATACCCATCTTCCTGCAGTAGCTTCCAGTCTTCTCCACTGCTTCTTGTGGGAATCAAAGATAGTAAGGCAGGTTTTCAGAAGCCACAGGGGATGGAAGAACTATTCAAGAGATGTCATAAAGTGCTTGAAAAGCAAAGCTGAGTGTTAACTGCTCAGATACCATGAGGTAAGGGAATAAAGTTTAGCTAGCAATTGCTAAATGCCTGTAATTCCAGCAACGGCTAAGTCCCTCTTGGGAAAGGGAGTGAGCACACCTATAAATTCTGCCTGGAGGAGCTGAAGATCAAGGGTACAATAAAATTAATGAGCCAAAAGGATATTGGCTTTTCAAAAAGTCTGAGGAAGTAAAAGAGTCTGGTTAACAGAGTGCCCTTCCTGTTCTCTTTCTGTAGCAGAACTTCCTTTCCTATTGTTGTGCCACCCCTCCCCAGGCTTGATGAAAATCAGAGGGTCTTTGCTGGTTGCAAGGGGCACCTACATATCCTATATCCTATCTTGGGTCATCAGCCCTTTCTGCTGCTTTCCCCTGATGTGGTAGCAGTTCGACCTCAATTTCAGCAGCTTTCATAAGCAGGCACACGTCAACATGTTGCCTATCATGAATCATAGAATCACAGAATCATTAAGGGTGGAAAAGAGAACTAAGATCACCCAGTCCAATCGTCAGCCCATCCCCACCATGCCCACTGCCCATGCCCTCAGTGCCACATCCACACGGTTGTGGAGCACCTCCAGGGACGGTGACTGCACCACCCCCTGGGCAGCCTGAGCCAGTGTAGTATTACTCTTTCTGAGAATAAATTTTTCCTAATACCCAGCCTGAACTTACAAGCAGGGAAGCAATATTTCTTGCTGTGTTCCCACACTTGCAGTTGCCTTTCTCTCTCCTTTCAACCAACAATATGACCTAGGCTAGTGTGTTACGTAAAGGACATTTTTTACTAAATTTACTTTTCCTCAAACTAGGTTGTTCTTGAAAAACATGTACTTTTTTCTTTTTTTTCTTTTTTTTATATAAGCTACTGTTTTGAAACCAGAGACAGTTCCACTGGCAGACTCCTTGTCTCTCCTGTCCCTCAGCCCTCTCCAGGAGTTCAGTAACACGAAGTCTCATGGTTGCTATCACAACTTCTCCCCACAGAGCAGTGGTAATGAGGACAAATAATTCTGAGTGACAAACCTGAGGGCAGACACAGACTTGTAGCGTAGCTCATTTCAGCAAAATCCTACCTGGAATGGTGTTATCAAGGATAAAGCCCAGGAGTCCACCCACAAACATGCCAGTGGTGAGAAGCACCTGGATCACCTGGTCCAGCTGGATGATTCCTAGAAGAAAAATACAGCTTTAGGTAACGGTGCAGAGACGATACTTAACCAGCAACATATTCAATGCCAAGAAGCTGCAAACTGCATGCTTACTTAAGCAAGACCTGCAAATCCCAAAGCAGAGCCTGAGATTTGGCAGTGTGAGGGAGGCATCGAGCAGAGGACAAGAGCAGCACTACCAGAAAGCAGCAAACAACAGTCAAAGCACAGCTTTTGTGATTTTGTCTGGAAAAAAAATGCCTTTTAAAAGATGGATCAGCCTTTGATTCAGTTTTATGCTACAGGAAATGCTTCTAAAATGTGCTGTCACTTCTTACCTGTTTCTAGCAGCGTATTATTCTTGCTTGCCCAGTTGGGAACTGTGAGTCCAGCAAATACAGAGAATCCAAATATAAAGATGTTTCTGGAGGAGTTCATATCCGTGTACTGCACAGAGAAATTGCATGTTTTAGTACTGGCAGTTTGGAACGACCAAAATCCGTGGATTGCTGTTCATTAGTGAGCCATGCTCAGATGGACACACAAACACAAGCGTTGTAACAGAGTTGTGCTTGAAGCTGAACCAAAATTAGCAGATGCTTCCAAAAACGTATGGCATACACTAGCAGCTGTATATAGCAGATACAGTCAGATGGCAAAGCACTCTGTGATCTCCAGCTGAGACACTAGGAAAAGGTGTGATTCAGCCATCACCCCACTCACAGAACTGGAAATGAAACCTTTCACTGAGACCTCTACTCAAAAAGCCCTCCTCTAAATGCACATTGTTGTAAGACATAGAGAGAAATCATCTGTAGGAGCAGCTACAGAAACTCCTCCCTTGCTGATAACAGCTTCCTTCAGATAAACCACGAGACAGGGATGAGCTGCCCTGGCTGCTGCGACATTAATCAGGTGCCAGCAAGCCCTGTTTCAAACAGGAACCTCTCTTTGTGATTTGGTCTCTCTGCAAAAGTTCCCTTATCTTCACCCGAGGAACTGCCAGTACAAATGTTTGCATTTGCTGCAGCCCGGCTTAATCTGACTCAGGCTGTCGAGAATCTGGCTTGAAACCAAAGTAACCTTTCCTAGGAGTGAAAAGGTGCTCACACGGCTGTTACCTGCAAATTGGAAATCCCCACTGCGGTGATGATGCCAAACATCACAAGGAACATGCCTCCGATGACGGGGGTGGGTATGCTGGCAAGCATGGCTCCCACTTTCCCAAAGACACCGCTCAGGAGCATGGCACAGGCACCGGCAACCATCACCATGCGACTCCCAACCTGGGGCGGGAGGAAGAGCAGGCAGTGACACACCAGCAGGGCAGGGTTTGCACGTCCAACCAAAGCACTCGGTGGCACATTTGGTTCCAAGCTTTGGGCTCAGATGGGAAGCTCACACTGTGTGGAAAGTCCCTGCAGTTGTAGACTAGGAAATATTTATTGTTAACAAACACCCTGAGAACAATCACAGATTCACACCTATTTGCTTTGCTGCCAGGACTTAACAGTTCACTGTGAAACAAAAAGCACATTATTAAGAGCACACTAATCCCCACATACAGCGCTGCTTTCAGTGCAGTGTAGAAATGTTGTGGCATACCCACAGGCCGCTCCCAGTTAAATCACTGGACAACACTCCCAGCAGAGGTTGGGTTTCCACCTAAAAATGGCCTTCAGCTAGGCGTCCTGCACCAGGCCATCCTCTCTCTGGGGACTGAGATGTGGGAAAGCAGAGCTGGCCAGGCTGGCTGCTTCCATCCTGAGCTCTTGCACCTGCTATATCCTTTACACAATCAACACCAGGCTAATAAAAACTGGAGAAGTCTCTTGGTCTGCCCCTACCTGCCATCACCCACCTAGCTTCAGTCAGCCCATCTTTCAGTCTTCCCTAGGAAGACCCAGGGAGTACTTCTTAGTCCAGCACTACAGGAAAGATGGGACTAAGCACAAAGCCAGGCCTTTCATATAGAGCTGCCAGAGTGTGTGAATAGGAAAGAAGAGTATCTGACAAACACAGGGACTAAGAAGACATTTATGGATTACAGAGATTCAACAGAAAAGCAGCAGTATTTGTTGGGCTTTCAATTCAAGATATGCTTTGCCACACCAAAACTTGGACAGCTTAAAGAATCGCACTAAGATTTACAGCATCCATGTCTTGGGCAGAGACATTCTGTAATCCTCTGCAAACAATTTACAATTCAATTAATTATTTTAATTCTTCCACCGAAGAATCTGAAGAATGTCTTTTTTCTTTTTTTTTTTTTTTTTTTAGTTTTTCTGCAAGGGCTTTTTGCAAATGCTTTCAACCAAAACATTGCCAGTAACTAGTAGTGTCCCTTTTAAAATATTTCTTAAAATAGTTTAAAGGTGCATATTTATGAAATACCAAGTTTTAGTTGAGTGTGAAAGAAATGAGTTAGATTTGGTGGGGAGTTTCAAAATAAAATCATGAAGCGCCTTCAGGAGCACATTTTATATTCTTTGGCTTAAAATCTTAGGACAGTATAACCATCAGAGCAGTAATTTAATAAAAGCCAAAAGGTCTGTTTGTTCCTGGATTAGAATGAAGCTTCAGATTCTTAATTTGCCAGAATTGTCAAATGTCGAACTACCCAATATATGGAGTTGGCCTCAAAGGCAAATTAACTAATCCACTGATACCACAGCTGGGAGCATCTGCTTCTAAAGCTTCTCATTTAGAGTTTGTTTCAATTATGTCAGGGAAACAAGAATACTGTTTTTTGTTCTTAAAGCTGAACAAACTTCACAGTTTCCCAGAAATCTTTATCCCTCTCTAAAATTCTCCTCTTGCTTTCTTGGAAATGGGAGCTCAGTGCTGGCACACTGGATTTGATCCAGTATGTCAAACATAGGTGTCTGATGCCATTTAAGATGTTGGATCTTGGCAATTGTGCTCTCAGCAACCACAGTCCGATTTAAGAATGACTGAGAAAGAAATTCTTCATTCAGAAGGCAGTGAGGTGCTGGCACAGCTGCCCAGAGAGCTGTGGGTACCCCATCCCTGGAGGTTCAAGGCCAGGTTGGATAGAGGCCTGGGCAGCCTGAACGGGTGGATGGCAGCCCTGCCCCCGGCAGAGGGGATGGAACTAGATGATCTTTGAGGTCCCTTCCAACCCAAACCATTCTGTGACTCTGTGAGACTGTCTTCTGGTCTCTTAAGTCTGAACAAAGTGAGCAGAGATGGGATCCAAGTGAACTATGCCCTGAATCAGCACAGCTGGCAGGTCTGTGGAAGGGCCTGGAGTACACAGGAACAAGGCATGTCCTATAAACTGATGATTATGGGTCTGGGCACTTCTGCACTATGGTCACATCAGCTAATTACATCATGAGAGAACAGGCTTACATATATAGGGTCAGTATGCGCCAACCAGACTGCGACAGGCTAAACTGGACTCCATGCAGTTGGAAACAAACAGTTTAGTCAAACATGGTGAAAAAGGGTTATTTTGAGGTTTATAAAATCCAGTGAAATAACTAATATTATAGTTCAGGAGCTATAACTCAACTTCTGCTTTTATTTACAGACTCACAGCTTATTTGACAATGATTTAGAAATATTTTCAAGTTGGCTGCTGGATGTACCTATCCCCTAGCAATAAAGCTTAGTGAACATCTATGATCTGATTGTCAAGTTCATCTATCTCTGGAAATATCCCTTATAAAAGCAATAAGATACTCAGGGAATTCACAGACCTTTAAAGAGAGAGAAAAACATGTACCATTTGCCATCACATTTCATAATCTCAAATAAATGGTCTACCTTTCACATGATTGTCATCCTTGGGTTATGAAACCTGGGGAACTTGAAGCCCTATTAAAGAGTTCTCCTCTCCTCTCATTTATTTAGGAGGCTAGACAGGCAGATAGGCAGTTATACAGTCTTTGATAAATTCAATCCTCAGGAAGCTTCCAGAATAGCTCAGTGTAACATATTCTCTCTACAGAAGCCTAAGTCAGGAGCCATGAATAACAACAGCCTGTACTTCTCCCATATGCGGACCATGAGCAGTAAAAGAGAGGGAATGACAATCCGTGTGATGTGATTCGTATTGCTCTGAGGTGATTACCAAGTGCCTGTGGGCAGCAAGCCCATTTTCGGTTGGCATCTGCTGCAAAGTTGGGCTAAAGCAGCCTTCCACACCAATGTACACAACTGCAGAAGGGCCGGGCATTGCAGCCACCCTCCCGTGTGAGGCTCACCTTGGTGATGCCCAGGGCCCCCACATTCTCACTGTAGGACGTGGTGCCGTTCCCCGTTCCCCAGGCCCCAGCCAGGAGGCAACCAATGCCTTCCACACCAATCCCACGGTTGATGGCATGCTTCGGTGGTGGTGGGGCACCAGACAGGCGGGCGCAGGCATAGTAATCCCCCATGGACTCCAGAATGGAGGAAATCACCCCGGCGAGGATGCCGAATATCCCAGCCAAGCTGACTGTTGGCATTCCCCACTGTCCTGCAAATAAAGAGCTTGGTTCAGGTCAGTGGGGCACATTTTCCCCGAAATCTACTGAGAGGGAAGAACAGCAAGGGTATTTGTGTGTGTGTTTGCCAGATTTTGGGCACTTCACTTCCCTGTGGTGGCTGTGAGCTGGGCAGAGTGCAGCAGCAAGGGATAAGGGACAGGGTTCTGCAGCTGTGCCGCAGTACCTGGGTAAGGGAGCCGAAACCAGGGAGCCTGAGACAAGACGTCCCCACGGGTGTCTGTCCGTGCCAGGTGACCATAAGCAGTGGGATCCGTGGGGAGGACGTCAGTCACCGTCAGCACGTAGCACAGCAGCCAGCTCAGGGACAGCCCCAGCAGCACCTGCCCATTACATACAGCAGCAAGATCTGGTTACAACAGGGCCACTGTCTCCAGCAACGACAGGTCTGGGACAAGGCCTTCCCCTGCCCAACCCTTTCCCTGTGCACATATGAGCATGCACGTGGGATGGAGGGAGAGTGACAGCAAGCATCCTGGTGGCCCTCCTTTCTGCCCTACAAACAGCACCATGGGTCCTTTTCCCCTTCTTCCCGTTGCCCTTCCAGCATAGCCCAGGTTGGGAAGTGCTAAGTCCACTTGGAGTGAGTGGAAAGAGCCCAGATAACCTGGACCAGGTGAGGCTGGTCCCTCTGCCATGCCACCCAGCTCACCAGGAGCACTAACATACCGGGAAGATCTGGAACAAGTAGATGGAGTGCTTCTTGCCTCTCCGATATGATGGCAGTGGCACAGGGACATCCTTCAGGTACTGAGAGAACAGAACTATGAAAGAAATAGTCCTGGAAGGAAGGAAAAACAGACCATGAGACAAAGAGCGTGTCCAGATGCCCACCTGTCCCCATGTGGACTAGAGGCCTGGTCAGCTGATCTCCAGGACTCCAGAGAACCCCAAAATACAGGCTCTCAGCAAGAAAGGTAGCAGTACCTATGTTTACCCCAAGCCTCCAGGCCTTGCTCCCGTGGCCACGAGGTGCAGCTCCTTTCCCACCCCTTCTGTGGTCCCATACCTTCCACCAACAGAAGCACAGAGCTGCACAGACACACCACGATACACAGCCAAAGGTTATCAGTCATCATTCAGAGCACTGATTGACTGGATGCAGACTGTCTGAGGAGGAACCGGCTTCCAATCCTGGTTCCTAAAGCTAGAGTCCAGACCAACTGCATCAGTGCACATTTTGTGCATTTACATTAACAAAGGAGCTCAGCAGCCTGATGAATCACTGCAGAACACTCGTCTATCTTGGGTAGGTGTCACTGCTTATTATTCTGGTTGCCTGACATATTCCATTAATAGATGCTATTTTCAGCTGCTTATAATTCTGCCCAACTTTTTCCATTTAGAATGAAAATTTCCATGGAAAACATCTGCCCCAGGCCAAACGTTTCTGGGGAAATATATCCTAAACCTATTTCAAAGAGCAACGTTCAAGAAATAGACATAGTTGAGAAGATCATTTTGCCTTGAGCAGTAGTAAGATCTGACTATTTGAGATTGAGTAGAATTTGTATCTTTGGGAGCAGCATAGTGCTCTTTCTCACATAACCCTGCTCAAGTATGGTAAGTCTGTGGCAGCGATCATTCATCTCAGGTCCCACGTGCTCAGCAAAAACATCTCTGACTTTAGCATGTGCAAATCATAAAGATTTTGAGCTTGCTTTTTCTGGAATATTGCCAAGAGGTGAACTGTGTGTGTACCATCACCGAGGTGCAAGTGAGCACACACCAAACCAGTTTCTCAAGGCAACACAGAGCCTCCATTATGGAGGCTCTGGGATGCAGTAGGGCTACACAGCAGGGCTCAGACCACAGGGCCCATGTCTTCTACCTTCTCCATCGTCTGTCTCTGCCTGAGACTAAGATTAGCACAGGTAGAAGTTCAGACAGAAAGGAGAAGAAAAGAAAGGGTGGCTAAGGTTGTGTGCAGGGGCTGGACATGGGCAGGAAAACCCTGTAAATGGAGCAGCACTGCTGGGCAAAGCAGTCAGGAGAGAATCAGAGGTTAGGAGCTAGGGACTGAAGAAGGGAAGTGAAAGAATGAGACAGCCCCAACAAGGAAATAGATTTTGAAGAGAGAAATCAGATTCACTAAGCCAAGGGACTAGAACAAATCATTAGAGCTAGAGACGTAGTGGAAGAAACAATGGTGAAAGGGAACTTGAGGAGCAGTGGGACAGGCATGGTTTGGGATCTTATCGGGTGCTTTGGAAGAGATTGATTGGGTGGGGAACTGCAGGTGGATAAGACAGGTGACATTTGGGGCCTGGGAGTGCAGGTGTGGGTAGGCAGAAGAGAACCAACAGTGACAGGAAAAGTGGAGCTGGGAGCAGAAGGTCCACCTGGGGCCTGATCACATCTCTATTACAGCATACTGCCTTTGCAGGCTGCACTCAAAGCTGATCTCTGAGTCTCCAAAGACAGCTCTGAAAGCAGTAGCAAACTGCGGGGAGTCCTTATAGAGGAAAACATCCTGTTGCTGTTGTATGCTATCCCAATCTGCACTGTGGATCTGAAAATGCTTATCTGCAGGGGAACCATGCAGCAGCACTTCTATTTTTCGAAATTGTTTCTAGAATTCCAAAGAAATTCTGCCACCAGAAACACTTGTGTGCTCATACACAAAGGCACACACACATAAATTTCCCTGAAAGAATATTCTCAATGCTGCAGTGCACACTATGCAGATATTTCCAGAGCTCCCCAGGGCCCAGGGGAGAAAACAATCCCTCGTCATGGCTTGAAAACAAGACATGAAGAAGCAGCTATTCTAACTTGAGGAATACATAACTCTGAGTGCTTAACTTTGTTATTTTTGAAATGTCTTTTTAACTTAAATAACGGATGTGTGCGACAGTGTGCACACTGTTGGGAACTGTAACAGAAACTGCCTTCAGCAATGGCACATTGGAAAGTCTTGTTTCTCTACTGTGATAAGAACTATGAGTTTTCACAAAATTAGTTTTGTCCTTTTTTTTTTTTTTTCTTTTTTAACTTGTTTTTGTGTTTTGCTTTGCTGCTGGTGTTGCTGAGGTCTCAAAGCTTCTTGAAAGGTAACTGTGTCATGCTGGTGTCTTGCACAAGCCTTCTGCATGTTACCTGTTAGTGCTTAACAAATAAATCTTGAGCTCCAGGGAGGTGATACTTACATGAATGCTATGCCCCAGTGCTGTCCGGCTTTATCCCCAGCTGAGTCAAAGAGAGGTAGAGCAACCAAGGTGATGGTGGGGGCTATCGTCAAGGGGCCAATGAATCTCATCAGAAATCCAATAAGGCCAGAAAATCCAACAAAGATTTGAAAGCAAGAAGCTACAATGATAGCTCCTTGCAGCTGGAAAAATGGAGGAAGAGAGCAGACTGTTAAATTTTTTGTTAAGCTTTTTCATAAGGAAGTCAGCACCAAACCACTGTGAGAGCCAGGCACACCTTCAAAAACAGACAGGCATGAAGGCCTGCCACTGACTGCAGCAGGGCTCTGCTGAGTATTATATGTGGGGAAGGACCACCAAAATACCAGCACAGCAATTCCCACTTTGGCTGAGGGATTTAGTCCCTACTAGGGCTTGTTTCATTCCAAACATCCCTTGCGCCTGCCCTCTGTGCCACCCAAGCATGCATCAGCTTCCCTGTACCCTCTCTTTCTGCTCCCTCACAATGCTGGGGGAAAGCTCTTGGTCTGAAAATGGGAATAGAGCCACGGCCTACACTCACCTCCCACCTGGGAAGGGCTTGGGGAATTTCAGCACACCCATAGGACAGGATGTCGTGACAGCCTCTGTTTTTTTCTGAGTATCAGTTTACCTCTGAGGACACAGTCATTACTCTGAACTTTTCCACGTTTGACAGTCATTGTTTAAGTAGCCCGTGACTGTGTCCTGAATTGCCATTAGCTGCTCTCATGTCCAGCCAGGAGACTCAGGGGTGAAGCTGCTGTCTTTGCAGATTTGGTGATAAACCTGCAATACTGAGCATCTACCCTCATGCTAGCTCCAAAGGGACCTATGGCCTATGGATAACAGGTCTGTCTGGAGCCAGCAGAAACTTTGCAGGGCCCATAATCACCCATGGACTCCTTGCCTCCTGTTCAATAGCAGCTAAACACTAGACCCTACATGCTCGGGCAGCTGTAACAGGGCAGGGGCTAAGGGCCATTGGAGATGGAAGGTTCCCAGCACTGATGGCCCTGCCATGGTGAGGTGCTTTTTCGAAAGCAAACAACCGTGACACAGAACAGGAGCCACTGACAATTTGATGTACCTCTCGCATCCGTGTCTGCCAGACCTCGATGAACTCAGGTGAAGAAACATTCACCAGCGTGGCGTTCTCGGTCCAGGCAGGGCACTTCCACTTGGGGAGGGACAGCATGGCCAGCGTGGGGGTCAGGAATGCAAAAGTTCCTCCTTGAATAATAGGCAACCTAGAAGGAGAACAGAGGGAAAAGCTGTCAAAGTAAGAGTGCTGGAATCATAGCTCCATTTAGGTGAAAAAAAGGAAAGCAAAATAAATTAAAAAATAAAGATTAAAAAACACAAACAACAAAACAGCCTGTTCATGGTTTCTGGCAGTGCCTTTTGATCTGTTCTGGCAGGTCTCCATCACTGACAGTGCTTAGGAATTGGTGCCAATTGTACTCAAGAGCAGCGACCACAACAGAGGGAGGGACACTGGTTCTCTGCTTCAAGGAAACGTGTGTCCTTCTAAAGTGTGACTAGGTCACAGAGCTGCGTGTGGTAAAAGGGCAGCCAAAAGAAAAAGCCGGAGGAAGACAGAAGAGAAAGGAAGAAAGGTTATGAGACTGAAGAAAAGCTTACCATTGACCTGTGCCAAAATCTCACCAATATCCAGTTATTTCCTCTGTCCCCTTGATCTGCCTCACTTTTCTTCACAACCTGCTTATAAACACAAGCACACACTGACTATCCTCCATGCCACAACCATCTTCAGACTAGGGGCACTGAAAATCATGATTTACCTCATAGAGATTGTTTTTTAAAGCTAATTCCTCTGCTCTTTTTCCACTGACACTGGAAATGAGACCTACACGGACACAGCAGCAAGCTCTGAAAAAGCCAAGAGAAACCTCCAAAGTGCCTTAGCTTTATTTACTCAGAAAGCCTCCTTGGGAGTAGCTCCCAAAGCAACCTCTACCTGTGCACCTGCTCAGAGCAGCAGCAGGGCAGTGATCCACATGGATGCTTTTGCAATTTCCCTGTAGCAGAAGCATTTCCACCATTCATCAGAAAGCACAGGAAAATGAAAGATGGCAAAGCTGTAACGGCACCACATCTCCATCACTTACAACAAGTATTTATATCACTGCAATTACTCACACCACATACAACTGAAGCACTGTTAGAACTAGCCAGCAAGTTATCTGTGGAGTTGCTTATATATTACATTCACCCCAACACGCTGTGGCCTTCAAAGGATTTTGCTGGGCGAGGCAAAAAAGAAAAAAAGGATGAAACATAGAAGACCTAGTGCCACCGCTGCTGAATTAACAATAGCTTCATAGCTATTGGTGTGCTGGCCCTGAAGCTGTTTCCCAGCTGGTGCTGGTGAACTAACAGCAAGCTGGTCTGATGCATATGGGGGACAAGGTCTTTTTTCCAGCAGGGTTTGCAAGATTGCCAGTTTAGAGAAGGAGATGCTATGCTCTGATCATCACTGCATGATGCCTAAGTATTTGCTAAGGGTCACCACAATGATAAGTGACCTGTATCTCCTCAGGAGCTCTTGGACAGTCTCTAATGACCGTCTGGGACCCAACTCTGCTTTTTCATGTTCTGTCACATGGCTGAGCTGCAAGTTGTAGTGGGTTGGGATTTTCCACCAGCTACTATGTCTGGACGGCTGCTCCCAGATTGTACTCACTTTTGGAAGGAACCTCCCCATTTCCACAGCCAGTTCCCATCTCTTTATTCACATGCCAGCACTGTATTTTAGCTGAACTGTTTTTTCCCTGCCTGATCCCATCTCTTCTCTCTCAGACTAATTGCAGGCTGCAGCCAGACCCACTCAGCCACCACATGACCAAGCTAAACCAGCCAATCTTGCTTACATTACCTCCACAAGATGAGCTGCCTCCCATTACCATGCAACATGAACAGATTGTCTCTGTCCCTTCTCTCACCTCTTCTCCTCTGAATCAGTCCTAAATATGGACATCATGAACTCTGCAGAGCACTTAGCTGAGTGTTCCTCAGGGCACTGATGTTTTCCAGGAAAAAGCATCCCCTCAACCTTGTATTTATTGTTTTCCCAACAGTCTTGCCGGTGACTCATGATTATCAGTTACTACAGGCTTTGAGAAAGCAATAAAAGGAGAAAAAGAAATCTGCTTCCAACTGTTTCCCCAGGCTTTGTTTGCTGCAGATATGTCTCTTACAAAGTATTTAACTTTCTCCTGAGTCTCTAAAGATGGCAGACGGGCTTCAATTTCTCCCGCTTACCCCCTGCCCTAAAGTTTTTGAAGGGCTCTGTGCTCCCAGGACCAGACTGAAAGGGACATGCCACAGCCATAGGGGCTCTGGTAAGGAACAGCACATACTATTTACTGTATCTTTTAATGCTTTACATTTCGCATGACAGATTCCTTATAAGCCCAACAAAAGATGAACCAAGTACCAGGAAATGCAAAAGTCAAACACAGAGGCAGCCCTGCAAACCTGTCATGTATGGCAACTGCCACATGTCCTGAGCATCTGTAATTTTTTTGCATGTCTCTTTTCTTGCAGTTGACCTACCTGACCCCAAAGAGGACTTGAAGCAGGGTGCAAATTCCTGACACAAAGAAGATGGTGCTTATCAGGTGGCTCTGGGTGAGGAGGTCATGCTGGAGACAAAGCTCTTTGGAGAGGATCAGCGGGATGGCTACCAGACCTCCCATGGCTGTCAGGAAATGCTAGGAGCCACAGAGAAAGATGAGGTGAAGGAGAACACAGAGCCAGCAATACAACATCGTGGTGTTACTGTGGGAAATTTACAAGTAACTTGCACATTTGTATTTGAATGATACCAGTACTACTCATTCTCTTCTTTGACAAATTAAACGTTCTTGTACCTACACGATCTGCAGTGCAACTCCACAAACTTCTCCCACCTTTCATGCCCAAAGACCTTCTGCAGTGCTCTGGACTCTCCAGATCACTGTCACACACAACAGGTTTTATCCCCAGCCTTGCAAACAAAACTGTTGGGGGTAGTCTACCAGGAATGAGGTGACATCATAAGGAAAGGTAACAGAATGATCACATGAACAGAGTACAAATGTTTCAATCTGTTTCATTTGCACCTCAACCAATGATGCAAAACACTTGTAAATTGGAGTTATCCATTCTTTGCTATCAGCAACTTTTCTCACACAGTGCAATTACAAATAGCCATATAAATGGATGCCAAAGAATGGAAATATCAAGCCTTGTATTCTTCAGAAGATTCACAGGCATATTTTAATGATGATCACTGGTTAATTACTAAATGTAAAGATAATATGGTGAGCAATTGATGAGGCAAGGTTGTTTCAGGTGGTCTACCTTCCTAATTTTCACTCTTATTATAGGACAGCAGTGGTGGAATTGGTGGCACTTGGAAACTCACTGTGCTTGTTAGAGGTGTACTTTATTAAAATTACAATGTGGAGGTGTTCACAAAACCTCGTTTTTATACATCCTAAATTTGAGGTGACCATTTAAGGAAACAAAGTCCTAGATGTCCACCAAGCTCCAAGAACAGTCCATTGTTTCCTTAATGATTCTGAGAGCTTTGCTCCTTGAGGCTTTGTGCCCAGTAACTTTGGATTGCACTGAGTAATTAAACGTGCCTCAGCAAGGATGTTGGCCAAAGCAGTGTGGACCCTTCTCATGCTGCCTCTGCTTAGCCATTACTGCAGCGGAAAGGCAGAAGTTCAGAAGTCCACAGATTTTCTGCTGATTCCAGTGGAGGAATCTGACCCCTTATTAACTGTTCGATTCCAGCCCTACCCTCTGCCTTTCTGTTTGCACATCAAAGGGGAAGGTGTAGCTGCAGGCAGGAGGATTACAATCGGTGCTCAGGCAGTGGTGGGAAGGGCCTAGGGACACCAAGGTCCACCCTACAACTCCAGGTGCATCAGGAGAACCTAATGCACTCCCCAGTACAGGTTTTGACCCCATTAACTGGCTGAACATTTTGTAAAATCCCATCCATCCCCACCCATTGCCTGCAAACCTCTCGCACCTGAATACCCAGCAAGATGCACAGGTACCAGGGGGGGATGTCGGTGACACTGTAGGCCAGCTTGCTGCTCTGCCCCTTGTCCTTGTCTTCCTTTGGGCCCTGGGCAGCATGATCTGGTGAGGCACAGTGGTGATGGGCAGCATGATCTGGTGAGGCACAGTGGTGGCTCCCATCTTCACTCTGAACAATGAGAAAAACCATTCATTAGCCATAGCTCAACCGTGCAGCTGCCTGTCTTGAAGCTGTGCTCCATGTCTTGCGGGAGCACTTCAAATCTAATTTTCAACAAGGTTAGGATTAGGAGAGAAGAGCAACACTTAGATAAGTTGTTTATATATATGCTTATTTGCCTGTGCCTGTCAAGACAAAAAAACGTCTGAGGGCATCTCAGCCTCAAAGAGACATTTTGACAAAGCATGTTAGCATCATTAATGTCTCACTAAAGACGGAGAAACCCTAAGCAGAAGCAAAAAGGAGTGTATAGCAGGTTAATGCTTGCATGCTGCACTGGCCCCTGTTCTCTGCCTCACTCAAAGAGCTCTTTTGACAAAACACCCTAAAACAACTTCACTAATTTGACTAGAAGCCTTTTCTGCATTTTGTTTCCTTCTCTTAAGTTTTCTTGATGTCCTCACACACACCCTTACTAGTGTTTCACCTCAACAAACAGACCTGCACTGGGTCTTACACAGGACTTCTCTCTAAAACAGAGGAACTAAGGGGAAACCACAGAGCATGTGGTCCTGGTGAACCACTTCAAAAGAGCCAACTGGCATAATCACGGTGAACTGAGGTCTCATCTCCAGCATGGGGACCCCAAGCACACATGGCAGAGCAATCTGCTGTCAACAAGTGCTCAAACAGCACCCAACTTCCTTTTTCTTTGATCTTCTAAGTCCTGCTGAAACACAAAGATGTGAAAGACACAAAGTAAAGTGTGTGGTGTAACACTCATGGCCTACCTATACTGGAGCTACTGCTGCAGTCAGGGAGCAAGGATGTAAAATCAGTGTTACATTTAATTGTGGATTTGCAGGTGTGGTCAATTAGTAACGAAGGACTTCCTTGAAATCTCCATCCTAGTGGCTAAGTCCCATTCAAGATCACACTGTTAAAGTGCACTGATACCTCTCAAAACACTGTATTTACCCAGTCTAGGCAGGTTGGGAGCACCACAGCTCCTTCAAAACAGATAGGTGAGTGCAGAGTTAATTCCAAGTGAGCTCGAGCATGAACTTCATGATCAAAAGGCACTCGTAAACACTCCCCTGTGGAGGCATTTTCATTTCAGAACGGGGGAGCATGATCTGTGGATTAACAAATGTGCAGCAAAATATTTAAGACTGCTTATGCAGGGAGTTATTTGGGGACAGCTGCTCCTGAATAAAACCGTGGATAAAGGAAACCTAAGCTAGGCAGACAGCAGTAAGCTCCTTTCCTTTCACTGCAACTTTTCCTGTGTTAACCAGAGGATATATTCCAACCAGGCAGAGCCTATGTCAGTCACAGTCCTGCATGACCATCACATGAGTGCCTGACCCTCCCCAGGAGCTGGAGGGGAGCGAGCACAGCCCAAGAAGGATGAAGCTGAGAGAACAAGATGAGTCAGGATAGGAAACAAATTCAGTCTGAACAAGAGGTGATGGACACAAACTGAAACACAGGAGGGCTCCACCTGAACATCAGGAAGCGCTCCTTTACTGTGTGGTTGCCCTGAGAGGTTGTGGAATCTCCTCCTCCGAGATCCTCAAAAGCCATGTGGACATAATCCTGGGCAACCTGCTCTTGTGTCCCTGCTGGAGCAAGGATTGGAGCAAATGACCCAGAGGTCCCTTCCCATGTCAGCCAACCTGTGATGCTGAGGTGGAGGACAAAGCAGGAACAGGCTGGATGAGGGATAGGCCCTAACAGGAGCTGCCAGAGCTGCTGACAGTGGTTCTCAGCCTGGCTGCTCTCATGAGCCCAGGGGCCCAGAACACCATCCCTGTGTTGCATCTTAAATAAGTCCATCAGGAAGGCGGTCAGAGAGTGAACTACTGGACCCACAGGTAGAAGAAAATGGTGGTTCAAACTGTAGGAAGATACAATTCATCAGACTTGTCAGCAGCAGAACGGGTGAAAACTGAGACCATGACAGTGAAAGAAAGCCTCTTCATTGCTCTGAGTAGCTATCTGATGCTCTGCCTGCAGCTGAAACACATAGCACTCCACTTACACTGTTCCCAGCAAGCTCACTCTGAGAAATGGGAGACTTGGACATAAGGAGATTAAATGACTCCTCCATAATCTCCTGGCTGGGTGGTCTACGCCAGCATATTAGGATCCAACCTTTCTACTCCCACTGTCAGAACACAGAATAAACAGCTTTCCTCGTTTCTAATGGAGGTGAACTCGTCTGTGAGATGGCAATGGGGCTGTTGTGCCCCAAGTCCGTGCCCTGTGACACTGTAACAGCTCCCAGTATCCCCAGTGCACTGCACACTGCTGACTTCACACATCATTTACAGATTTTTCTACCCTGCTACAGCTCTACACGGTTACTCTCACCCACTGACCCCCAAGTCCCTTTTTTCACTCACCTGTCTCCCAGTTTATCTCAATAGAAATAGATCCAGAAGACAAAGAAACACATTCTTCAGTGGGCTAAATTTCTCTTGTAATTTTACTAATTAATACATAAATGCTTCTGAATAGAGACACCAGCACAAGGATCTACCAAATCGCCTCCTTTTTAACACAGATGCGTTTGTACTGCCTTTCATCTGCTCTATCATTTTAGAGGTAACGGAGAGAAAAGAAGTGAAAAGAGCACCAGAGAGCAAACTGCATTGAATCTGCAGCAGCAGACTTTAGCGAGGCAATCATTCCTCAGATTCCTGTTGATAGAAAAGCTGAGACAGACCACAGAACAAGCCTCCTCACGGGCAGTCCAATCTCCTGGCTTTCCCTTTCTCCTCAATTTGCAGGACTCGCACTGATTTATGCAAGAATTACCTTTCAGGGAAGAGCAGACTCACCATGAAGCAGGGGTTATCTAGCCCGTTGAGCTCTTTGACCGAGGAGGGGGTCATGCCTTCCAGTTTTCTTCACCGACTACCTTGAAAAAGAAAGATGAATAAGAAGAGGAAAGCTTCCCAAAATGCCACTTGTCCTAGTCAACACAGCCCTAAGGAAACTGGATAAGCAAATGCAGAAGCTGGACGTCAGGAGTCAGCCAACAGTCCGTCCTAGGTGAGCAGTATCATCAAAGTATTTCCTACCCCTTGGCTTATGTAAGAGACTCCTTCTTTCCAGCTGATTAGGGGACTGGCATTCAAAACAAACTACAAAGCAATCTTTCTCGGACAGAGCAAAGCAGTCACCAATGATGCAAGAATTTCCTCGTTAGGTAAGGATGGAAGGGGGTATCAGAGAGGCAAGGTGTTTCCCTGTTCCCCTAGCCCAGTCTTGAAACTTGCTTCCTTGTTGATCTAAAGCACCTTTCATTTTCTGTGCGGGTTGGGCTTCTTTGGAGGTCTTTGTGCTCATCTTTAGAAAGTGCAGTCTCTAAGTGGCTTCAGGTGTTCTGGAAATAAACTGCTGTGTATTTTGGCTAAGGCGCAACTGTGATCACCTTGTTTTACAAACTTATTACAGCATGAAAAGAATGAGGCTTTTACTGTGAAACTCTTTATGACAGAAACCAACAAACTGTCAAAAGACGATGTCACAGAGATATAAAGAAATCAGATTTACACAAAAATAAAATAAAAAAATAAAAAAAAAGACTACCTTGGGTCATCTGATTTTCTCCATTCAGCTCAGGAGTCTAGCTGAATGGAGATAATCAGATGCATTTAAGCCCAGTTGCCCTTATCTTAACAAATAGCAGTGTTAATGTCCCATCAAACCACTCTAGCCACCTCTCCCCACATTGAAGTATCTATTTAATTTAATAGCTCTCCAAGGCAGTGAATTTCCCAGACCAGAGGTCCTGTGAAGAGAGGCTTGCTATTGCATGCACAGTTATAGCCCAAATCTCCTGGATTCCAGGAAGGAAGCAGCATAACAAAAGTAAGTTCTGTTTTCTGTTTCTTATGAATCATGAGAATATTGTGAGAACAACTTGAGCAGATATAAGCTGAGAGACAGGAGGTTTGAGTAAATGAAAGCTCAAGAATGAAATGTGGGGGCCATGAAATTTGTTGTCAAGTGAAGATAAGAATAATAGATGTCCTGTTTTTGAAGACAAAATGGCAAAACAGATGCCTCAGCTTAATGTAACATCAGTGGGAACCAGTTTGGGCTACACCCCCCCCCACTTAAGGTTGGAAATTTACAGCAAAAGTGACTCTTTAATCCCACAGCCACCAGAGATGTCAATCGTTTATTGGAATTTTTGCCCATGTCCTTGGAACGTAATGAATATGTACGTGCTATGCCTTTAAATATGTAGTCATTTCTCTCTCTGGAGTGCATGTTTGGTGAGTGATCCCCATGCACCCAGTACTGTAACACACAACACTCCTCTGGGTTTATCTTGTCTTCCCAGTAGAAGTTAATGAGACCATTCATCAGGAAAAGTCTTCCATCCCTTAATTTCAACCAGTATCTGTTCAATGACTCCTCAGCCCTGCCATAACATTGTTTTTAAACAGGCCTTAAGTGCTCTATAATCAATGCATCTCCTTGTTTGTATAAACTGGTACACTACAGGCGCACTACAATTCCTGCATCATCTAAGCTAGCACATGAAGCTGCCCACAGAAGAAGTATTAAGTAAACAGGGTAAGAAGAAAACAACAACAAAATTATCAGTAAGAACAGCAATCCATTTTCACAAAAAAAGATGGGAAGAAAATAATTTTGCCATTCTAGTAAATTCTACAGTCGAAAATGCACTTTTTGAGTACCAAGAGATTGCAGGTATTCATGAAATAATGCAGAACATAAGCCCTAAATAGCCCAAACCCTGGACAAACAGAATAGGCCTATTGGGAACGAAGAGTTTACCACTATCAGACTCTGGACAAAAAAAAGGTTAATGTGCTAACATGGAAACCAGAAGTTTGAGATAGCACAATGTACATACCAAAGCAGATTCCATGTGAGGATGTCCCAACCTTGGAAATCAGCAATGGCTGTAGGAAGCATATGCGTGCATGCAAAAGTCTGAGTATATCACACCTATATGTACACGTGTATACATAAGACTAGTTGGCAAAGACACATATTGAACTGGTAATATCATAAACTTCTAACAGCCTCATTGACTGTGTGAATTGCTTTTAGGAATAAAAACAGCCAGGCATCCACCTGTTCAACTTATTCAGGATGCGTGAGTAAAGAAGAACCAAAAGCTGTAGTATGGATTCCCTGTAAGTTTCTGTGTTAGGTCTATCTCCTATTGTCCATCAAACTACCTGGCCAGCTGCTCATGTCAGTAAAGGCTGTCTCAACTTATGTCAAGGAGGCAGGAGAAGCCAACTGATTAATAATGGAAAAACTTGTGAGCATGGGAGACCCAGCTCAAATCTTCAATCTTGACCCCAAGCCTTCTGTACCCACAAGGAGAACCTGGACCATCTGTGGCCTGATTCTCCAGACAGGGTTATTTTCTCTCTTGTGCAACATTTCTCCCTGAAACTCTGAGTCTTTTCCAGGAAGCATTTCACAATGGATCAACTTACAATGACATCTTCATATGCAAACCTGAACTGCCCCTGACTATTTTTCAGTGACCAAGGAGCTTCCTAGACTCTTTGGGAGATGAGTTTCTGTCATGGATCAAAATGACTACTCTATACCCTTCACTCATAAGAAAGAAGCAGAAATGTATAATTGATATAATATAGTGATTTGACAGTTACAGAAAAAAGATTTGAGATGGCTGGAGACACTTGATGATTTACTGCACAGAGGGTAGGGTTAAACACACACACACACACACACACACACAGAAGACCCTCCCATTGAGTCATGAGGTTTAGAATAGACTCTCTTACACTCTAAACTCACTGAGCCATGGAAGTAAGAAGCCTAGGTGTGGCTAGATCCACACTTACTCAGACTTGGGCAACAGATTACTTCTAAGAGATCATATATATACAATCAAAGACACTGTCTTAGCAAAGCTAAAAAAGCTTACCATCAATTTAAGATATAATCTTAGCAAAGCTAACAAAGCTTAAAACAACTAGCCACTTACTGAGGATCTGTGCCATAATGTCAAAGTGCAAGGGATCTACTGCACAGATGTAACCTCAAGAGGTAGCCCTAATCAAGAAGAAATCCTGTAGCACAGCTAGCTGCTGCACAGCAGAGCTTAAGATGCTCTTGGGCTGCTCTCTATTTACAGAGTAAGATGACCGACTCATGTTCATACATTGTTTTTAGGCACGTGCTCAAATGGCCCTCAGCTGTTGCACCAGGTGTCTGTTATCAGTTCTTTCAGCCCCCCCAGTCTGAGACAGATTTGCAGCAGTTAATCTGTTTTAGCAAGAGTATTATCAATACTGCCGATCATTGTCATTCTGTGCAAGGCCTTGAGTGCAAAGTCAGGCTGAAAGAATGAAGCTGGGAGAAAGAAAGGGGAGAGGGGAGAACATGCAGTTGCAGTATCCCCAGTAAACTGCAGATAGGATGGCACGAGCATGGGGACGTACAAGACTCTATGGGTAGGTACAAAGGAGGCAAATGCCTGCCACATACGTGCAAGTCCTGTTACTTTCCTGTACTATGAAATAACCAAGATGACCAGCAAAAAGAAAAGTGTCTGAAGTTAAGTAAGATGAGTGCAGGACTGTGCAAATATAATCTAGAGAGGAGCAGACTTGGTGATTCACATTAAGCCCCTTGCTGGGAGGGCAGGTTCATCCACAGTCTTACTACAAACTTCTTGCACTAAGTCCCAGCTACTGGAGCTGGAAAAACGTGGGTTTAGAGGGAATGGGGGGTATGAAATAAAAGCAATACAGTATAGATGTTGCTTCCTCTGACTGGGAGCACCACAAGAAGGGGAGGTAGGGAACAAGATAGAGGGTATTTTCGTAGAGAGGGGGATTTGAAAGGTTCAGAGGTGCACAGAAGGTAGGGAAAAATGCTGCTTGGGCATAGCAAAGCTTTATCCCCAAGCAGAAATCCCCATCAGCCTGCAGAGATCTTGAGAGCAGGCGCAAAGAGCCTCCGAGTTGGCTTTGTCAGCTGTGCTCTGCCTCACAGGCTGCTGTGGTGAAGATCACCCGCCTACCCACCCATCCATGTTCTGCTCTGCTGGGAAGCTGGAGGACCCCAGCCAAGACTCTGAGGCTGCAGCCTCCTTATCCTTCTTTCCATCCAGGAAAGGGCTCTCCAATCCAGGACACGGACACACTCCTTGCCTAAGCCCCCACGTGGCATAGTGCCCAGCTCCATTCCTGCACAGACCACTGCCACCAGAAAGAAGGGTGTGGGGAACAGCACTGAAATCCCTCCCTTGCAGGATATTAATTTTGCAATAATAAGCCCCTTCATCTCCTTCGGGCTCTGGAATAGCTCTTAAGAGCATTAGCAAAGGAATAATCCATGTCATCTGCACAGCATTTTGAGCACTAGTTCAAGTGTGGTTATTGTGTTCTTGAGGCCATACTGAGCCTGTTCATTCCTCAGCACACGTGATGTGGGAACAGCCACTGGCCCTGTGCTGGATGTCATGCTTCTGGTGTGTACTGGGACCAGTGCCAGGGAGCTGTATGGGGGTGGAGGTGGTGCTGGGGAAGCCTGTCTGTGCAGTGTAGTGCCCACGCACACCAACCAAGCACATCAGCCAGCACAAGGCAGCTGGCACCGTGGCATCACTCCTGGGCTGTGCCTACAGGCCCTGGGCATAAACGAGGCAAACAAAAAATGAAATGGCTCTCAAAACCAGAGCATCTCCCTGCTAACCTGTCACCTCCTGCAAGTGCCCTCATGCCTACCCGCTAAGTATGCTGTAGTAGTCCTCATATTCCTGTCAGTGCTGCTAATGACTGGGCCTGAATCCTTACAGCTGCAGTAAGTTCCAGGTAGCTCCAGCTATAAAACACCACAAGTTGGCCAAGAGACGCTGAGCAGGGACAAGGACAAGGAAAAAGGAAAACAGATTTCTCTATGGCTCCCACAGGGGTGGAATTGCTGCTGCAAACCCCCTTTGACTGCGGTGGTATATATCTGGCTCCACGGGTGTTTTCAGAACATCAGCCCTCAGCTCTGACAGGAGGGGAGGAGTGCACACAGGAAGGTCTGTGCACAGGGGATGTGGCAGCTCTTTGTGAAAAACTGGCAGGGCACTGCAATGCCCAGCACACGTGGCTCCAGCACCTGAGGAAACCACCATGGCTGGAGGATCAGTGACACCCAGTCCATGCAGGAGGTAGCTGTGAAAGATGGATCCAGGCACCCGCTATCCCTCACTGCCGAACGCCTGTTCCTGTAGCAGGATCACAGCAGTGCAGCCAAGGGCTGGAGGTGCAGGGCACTGAGAAGGCTGCTGGTTCCTGACCTGAGTTGGGAGGAAGACAGAGGGAAGCAGTGTGCAGCCAGAGCAGGGCTGGCAGTGCAAGGAGCAAGGACTTGGGGCTTGTGCCTGCAGGGTGCAGAGCAGCTGCTAGCTTTGCTGCTCAGGGCTTAATGCTCTAAAGTCCAGCTGATTCCTGCTCAGAAGCAAAGGGAAACCACAGGCGCGTGGGACGCTCAAGGATGCTGTGCTTCTTCAAACCATGATAGAACAAAGGCTTGGGAAATGCATCACCCTTTGCCTACTGCCTTGGAGCTGTCTGAGTGTTGCCTGGAGCAGTGCTGCTGGACCCATGACTCCTTTGCCTGCCGCAGGACACATTGGGAAAAGGCTGCCCAGAGACTTTGCCAACGGGACCTACGAGCACAGCAACATCTCAGGTACTCGAGTGAGCCTTTCCATCTCTGGGGCTGTGGGGGGACCCACAGTGAAAGGGGATATCCACAAGGGTATACACGTGCTTTCTGTAGTGGGTGTGTGGAGCAGGTGGTGGGGCTGCAGGGTTTTGCATGGTCCTGTGGTGTGCTCTGGAGGATGTGTCACATCAGAGGCAAGGTTGCAAGCACAGGGAGAAAACTTAATGCTTGATCGCCTTCCTTATCGCGTAAAGATCTCCTCCAGGCTGACTGTGCACATCATGACAGCCCAGCTCTCCAGCCACAGGATGGGCTCACCAAACACGTGCCTGTCTCCACAGGCTGAGCCAGGACCCTCAAGAAGAAATGAGGTTCGAGATCCGTTAAAAGCACAAACGATCGCAAATGCTGAGGGTGATTATGGCTTTTAATCAGGTTCCTAGTGCGGAGCAGATGCAGCTCCCCAGTGAAGGGGTGTCCCTTTCAGTTTTGGGCCTCCCCAGTGCTGGGTTACTGAACTGTTGCTTTCCCTCACCTCTCTTCAGTATGTCTTGTTTTCAAAGTGCCTGGATCACCTCATCTTCACACTATTGCTAGGGACTGTTGGGGAAGGTACAGGCCAGTGTCAGACAATTTAGCCGTATAACAGATCCAGTTTAGGCATCCAGGCAATGTCCCTAGCACTCCTACATTTATGCCTGCAGATGCATCCACTGCCTCTTAAGCAGTACTGCTGGACTTGGAGAAAGACTGATCTTACTCAAGCTGATGCTTTTTGCTAGCCCAATGTTATCTCAGCAAAAACAGAGTATCTCGCCAGAGCATAAAGTAGTATTTTTTATTGCTTTGAGTTCTATTCAAATCCTATAGCTATTTTGAGTATTAAGAATGCCTACTCATTTCCTTTGCCTCCAATGGGGTGCTCTTTGCACCCTGTATGCATTCTATATCCTTTTGGTCCCACTGCTGCTGTTCAGGATCACTTCATGTTTGCAACCTGTTTCCCAAATACAGCCACAAGACTTCCCTATGCCCCTCCTTTAGGGTTCTGCAAAAAGAAAAAAAATTCACAAAGACTTGAAGGACCTGCAGGAGTGACAGGGGGAATGGGCAGCCATTCCACAAGCATCAAGGCACACAGCTTTGCCACCACCTGCACTTAATCTCCCCCTTCTCCCCCAGCACAGTGCACAGCTCTGACCCCACCACACCACGGACGCTATTACGTGGACAGAGGCTCTGGTGTCTCCGTGGGCTCGGTCATTGTGTACTGGTGTGAAGAGGGCTACCAGCTGGTGGGCAGTGAGAGGCTGTCCTGCCTCCAACAGGAGAGCACCTCATCCTGGAGCCACCCCACACCCCACTGTGAGGGTAAGGAGCCATCAGCAACCCTAGCCCCAATAGCAGAACCCCTCTGCTGCACGGCTGTTCCATGCCCACCGCCCTGTGGTGCAGCACTGTCCCTAACCCCCAGCTGCCCCTCCCCTGACAGCTCCATGCCGTTCCCTTGGGCCCTGTCACTGTCACACAGAGCAGAGCTCAGTGCTCCTGTGAGAGCTGCAGCCGCCATCAGGCCTCCCCTCAGCTCCTCTGCTTTGCGCTGAGCCGAACAGGGACCTCAGCTGCTCTCCCTACACCTTGCCCTCCAGGCCCTCCTCCATCTCTGTATCCCTTCTTTGGACACCTCTAAAGTCCTTCCTATATTGTGGCACCCAAACCTGCACCCAGTGCTCGAGGTGAGAGAAGTGGCACAGAAATAACTGGTACAGACCCAGGTCTCCAAGTCACAGCCAAAACATTTTAGGGGAAGAAAGCTGAAACCCAAGGCATGCATTTTATAAAAGCACGTGGAAAATGTGCCACTTTTTTTTTTTTCATGTCAGCAGCTCATCAAGAACTAATGGCTTAATACCAAAAGAACAAAGTCTGAAGGCTTTCTCTTGTGCACTCTGAATTGTGTGCAGACATAAAATAATTTCAGGAAAATTGCCCTCAATAAAGCTATTTATTTTTTCAGCAACAAGCAAAAACACACAAGCATAAATACTATGTAGCTATGCATGAACTAGCGATCACATTGGACACTGGCAATTAAAGATTCGGGGGCCCTTTCCAAAACAACCTAGGAGCAGACCTGTGGTAAAAACAGCTGCTTAAGGCTAGTGTTAAATGAAAAAGGCCTGAGAGCTTTTGCTGCTTCTCTTCCATTTGCTCAAGCCAAGCAAAACCATTTGATGAAGGTAATATCTCACAACAGTCACACCACAAACATGGGTTTGAAGAGCAGAACGTCCCATAGGTCCCACACTCAGCCCCTGCAGTGCCCTCAATCTAGAGCTGTAAAATTTGGTGATAAGCAGCGAGAAAGGCAATCACGGCCAAATAAAAGCAATGAACTTTGTTGCCACAGATTTCCCGTAGTTGTGCAGTAAAACACTCATCAGCAAATCTTATCTTCCCAGCTCTAAGCAGGACCTGCCTTTGTACACAGCCTAACGGAGAAATACCTTCAGTGACAACAAGTCCCCCACCCTTAGCTTCCCTTTACAGCCCGACCACAATGCCAGGCACCACACACTGCTGCCTCACCAACCAAGTTCCAAAAGCAGCAGATCCACATTCACAGCGGTCGGTTCATGTCTGTGTTGGTGTCTACTAACTCAGCCCCACCAGAAGCACACACTGAGGCTGTCAGCCCGCATCATCTTCCCCCCTGACTTGGGCAGTGACACCAAGCTGTGCAGTGTGGTTGACACACCTGAAGGACGGGGTGCCATTCTGAGAGATCGGGCCAGGCTGAGCTGTGGGCCCATGGGAACGTCATGAGGTTCAGAATATCCAAGGGTGGTGTTTTGTGCGTGGGTTGAGGCAAACCCCACTATCAGCGCGGGATGGAGGATGTAGGGACGGAGCACAGCCCTACCAGAAAGGGCTTGGGGGTACTGGTGGATGGCAGCTGGGCCGGCAGCGTGCCCTCACAGCCTTACGTTGGGTATAAGGAAAAAGTCCTTCACAGTCAGGGTGGCGAGGTGCCCCATCCCCAGAGGCGAGGGGCTGGGAGCACCCTGCTCAGCTCTAGGTGTCCCTGCTCGCCGCGGGAGGGCTGAACCAGGTGACCGCGCTCTGCCTCTGCCCGCAGCCGTCCCGCCGCCCACGGACACGGGCTCCCGCGTGGCCGTCGCCGCCGCGCTGGTGAGCGGAGCCGTCATCCTGGCGCTGGCCGCCTCCTTCGCCGTGTGCTGCTGGCGGGAGCGGGCGCGGAGGAGCCGCGGCGCGGGGCCGGGGAACGGCGGGCGGTGAGTGCGGGGCGCGGCGGGGCGGGAAGGGCCGGCGCTGCCGCCTGCCGCACGGCGCCGGCGTGCGGGGAACGGGGGAAGGGGCGGCTGCGGGGAGGATCGCGTCTCTCTCCCCTTGGCAGGCGGCAGCTGGGGAGGAAGCCCCGAGCGGGACGGCTGGGGGACGGCTCGGCCGCACGGCGGGGCAGGAAGGCTTTCGGGAGGCTGAAACACCGTCACCGCCGCGATTACCACCTCTCGGTGTTCCCGGCGGCGTTCGCGGGCTGCGATAACGTGGCCTTCCAAAGGTACCGCGGTGCGAGGAGCAGCCCCAGCCCGAAGCGCGCATCACACGACCGTTCGGTCCCCAGTTCCTTCGATCCCCAATTCCTTCGGTCCTCTTAGCCGCTACAGCCCCTTGCCTCTCTCTCCCCCTCCTTGCCTTCCCCAGGAGCCCCGATCGCCCGCTCCAGCCCGGAGCGTGGCTGTGGCCGCAGCCGGCATCGCAGCCCCGCGCGAGCCGCCAGCCCTGCTGCCTGCAGCCACAGCCCGGGCCTGGCCGCGTCCTGCTGCCCGCCTGCTACCGAAGCTACGCGGAACACAGCCTCTCAAACACGTGCGGGAAGCCAGTCTGAGAGCTGAAGCTGTCGTCCCTTCCATTCCCACGTCAACGCCTTGAAACAGCACAGAGCTCAGTGAAGAGTTCGCGAGAGCCAACTGCTGCACCCGGGTTTTCAAACAGAGTAAATCGGACTCTTCGCAGGGAAAGGCTTTTTTGATGCGATCCATTCATTCCTCCCCCTCTCCGCCCGTTTCAAACAGAAGTGCCCACGTTAGCAGCTTCCCGGCTGATCGTTTGATGCATAAAGCCAAGTGGAACAGCCCCTACCTGAAGCTATAGGCAGGTGCAGTGTTTTAAACACACAAGTCAGATTTTCTGCTTAGAGCTCTTGTAGAGGCTGAAAGCGAACACTGCCAGCTACCAGAACAAGGTCATTAGATGATTCTAAGTATTTGCAATTTGATGCACCTGAATGTAGGCTGAGATTTAAAGCCTTTTGGTGGTGGTGGTTGTTCAGAACTCACAGTATCCTCCCATCCCTACAAACAGTCTCGGGCTTGCAAGATGCAATGACAAGTGTGCAAAGATAAGAGGAAAAAATGAATTCATCTTCAATACAAAAGACCTAGCACCTTTAGGGGAAAAACAAACAAACAAACGAACAAAAAAAAACCCTCAGGGCTTTTCATCCCTTCTCTCCTGCATTAGAAATTCACATCACAACATATCAGGACCTGCTAGCTCTTCACACGCTGCTGCTAAGTTGCTGTAAGAGTGAGCGCCCAGAACACGATCCACCAGCATCACCATCCAGCATGCATGGATGCAAACTGTGATACTCAAAATTGTCCTGCTGCAAAAGCTGGGAGTTTTGAGATGCCACTTTGGTTTCCATCAACGTTTGTATTATACTAGGACATATGTCCTTGAAAAGAGAGAAAGTAGAACATTCTGGTGATTAAAGGTGAGGCCTTCTAGCAGACATCCCTGGTAACACTGATGCTCCTCCCTGGAAAGAGGTTCAGGGACCCTTTTTCTAATAAAGACACCTCTCCCCATTCCACCTCCTGCGTGTTATTTTCACATCACCAGGCACCAGCAAGGGCTGGGGGCTGGATGGTGTTGGGAAGGCAGCAGGTGTTAGAACTTCCACAGGTCCCCTTCAAAAGAGGGTGTCACCTGCAGCAGACATTTACTAGTAACCACACCACAAGAAGGAAAAGCCTTTCATTCCCATATAACAAGCAGAGCTGCAGAAAGCATGGGACAAAGAGGACAACCCTGTGTTTCCCTTTGGTTCATGCCCTATCCTTAACTTTTTTTTTCCCCTCCCTCTTTTTCCAGCTGAGCCTAACTCAGCCCTGCGGGGCTTGGCAGACTGACCAGACTGTGGCAAACCTCCATGAGCATCAGCCCTGCCCAGTACTGCCATTTACTGGCAGGGCCCCAGAATGCCTCCTAGTGGAATCTCTGCCCATGTTCACTGTGCTATGACGCAGTGCTGAGGGTGTTTCAGCCTCTCACGACCACCCTGGCATACCCACTGTGCCATATCCACGGGCTGTGCTTCTGCTTCACCAAAATAGGTTTCAGTGCATGGGGGTTCAATCACTGGCTCATGTAGAGAGGCAAAACCAGAAGAAATAAATAAATAAATAAATAAACAGAAGTGAAACAAAGAGAAGGTAATGAGATTTTTCATATCTATTCCTCCTTTTCCCCCTTGCCCTTATCAAGATTAAAAAAAAACAACAACAAAACCCAACTCATTACAATTTCCCTTCTCCCCAGTAAGATTTTCATGCAAGAAAACCCAAACAGAAAAGCAGGGACACATTCAGAGTTCACGTTCCCTTGGGTCCAAGTATGGCTGTATAACCAGAAGTGGAGTGGGGTTATTTGTTTTTGATTTTTCTACAAAGAGACTGATATCTGCCTTCACTGCGGGCTGCTGCGATGCACATCTTAGACATCTTTTGCTGACTGTAATAGCCCATGCCCAGAAAGATGCCAATTTTGAAGTGTCATAACAAAACGTTGGCATTTGCAATAAAAATGACAGAGTGGTTTTTCCTCACTGAGAAAAATGTCAATTTGAAACAAGCTTTCTATATGACTGATAAATTAAAAAAAAAAAAAAAAGTATTCATCTTATAAAATTGAAAAGTTTCCTTGGGACTAACTTTTTTTTTTTGTGTGTGTGAAAAGCTAAGATTTCTGTCAAAGAAATTTGATCCCAAGCCTTTGGCAATATAAGTTCCAAGAGCAGATCTTCAGTAGGGAGGAACCTGCAGACTGTCCTCAAAAATCTCAGACTGGCAGGAGACCAAAGCCAATGGGAGAAAGATAAGGTAAGGGCAGGAAGCCCAACTCTATTGCAGGTTTCCCTATCAGTCAATCAATCCTTACTATGGTTTCTTCAAACCTTGCCTCAGCCCAGCAAAGAGCCATGACTGCAAAGAGCCACTATCAGCTCCACCCTAGGAAGGCGCCATCAATGGGGCAACAGGAATCACCATTTGCCAAAAGAGGAAGGAGAAGGAAGGCAGCTACATACAAGCTTCAGTTAATTTGTGAACAGAAAGAAAGCAACAGCTTACAAGCCTGTAATCTCACACCATCTCACCACCCTTCAGAGCCACCATCTAACAACACTTCTTCACCAGAGCAGCACATGTGGGGCTGCTCTTCCCAAGAGAAGCTCCCTCCAGCTTTCTCCATACCAGGGAACGGGGCTTCCAGACAAGTTCCTGGTCTCCCAGAGGCTTAGTTATAATATTTTATGCAATAGTCAGTACAAAGGTAGGCCACGGAACTGGAGGAAACCATCTGAAGAGTGATGGAGTTGGCTGCAAGGTTGTAGTGCCAATTTCCACCCCAAGCAAACTTCACCATCAGCTGCTTATTGTTTGAACAAACAGGGAACACGTCCTCAGTTTTTGATAACAAGGCATTAAGGTTAAGACTTCACACTGTGAAACCTCAGCCTGCATGCTTCTTTAGAAACAGTTAAACAAGTCTGGGTTAAAACTTTCCATTCTTCAGATAAAGCTCAGCTTATCGGCCTTCTGTGGACTGTCAGCACTGCCAGAAGAGGTTTCATACCCTCTCTGAAGACCTGGGTGAGATTAGTATTAAGACCTGCGACATTCAGGTGCTAAAGCTAAGAAATCCCAAGACGCATTCATTTGTAGGAAGAGGAGAGCTGAGTAGTTGCCTCCCTCCCTCCATGTATCACTGAAAGAGAGAAGGATTTGACAAATTTACAAGACTGAGGTCTGGAAGGAATAGCGATCTAGCAAGATTTCCCCAGAGAAAGCAACAGCAAATATGTGATGACTGATGGCACTGACCGCACCTCCTCCGCGTTCAGGAGATGGACTCGTGGGACACCAGAGGTCAGGCAGATGGCTCTCCTATGAGTGGTTTGGATCAACAACAACAACTCTCTTTTCCTCCTCCGCAGTGACAATGCCCCCGTTCAGACAGCTTACCACACCTAGTGTCATTGCATCAGCTCCACTCCGAACCATTTCCGTACCACACGAACCTAATAGCAGTAAGCCTAGGGCAAACTCCAGGAAGAAGGGAGGATGAAGATCTCACTCACATACAACACACTCAAGTGCTGTATATGAGATCAAAGTGCACAGAGTTTACACCATTTCTTACACTGTATCCCAAAGCTACGACAGTACTTCATCTTTCTCCTCTTTAGGAGTTTTGTCTACAGCAAACCCCATATATAGGGGAGGAGCTGAGAGCTGCTTCCCATCAGTAGAATGTTCCAAAGCAGGGGAAAAAAGGTGCTGGGATTTGGGAGGTAAGGAAGGAGCACAAGTTCTTAGTTACTACTGCACATTCAACATGCTAATACATCAGTGGAAGGCATTCCTACAGCTAGCCAGTCACACAGTGCTGAAGCTGTAAAGCAGCACTGTGCTTACCAGACATGCCATCACAGCAAACAGCACTTCACACACCTCTGTTCTGTGCACACTGAAAACTCCTGTCTGCCGGCGTTCACTCACCTCAGGGGTTAGGAGTACCTACGGCCCCTTCAGGTGGGATGGGTGACAGCTCCAGGCCCCTGACCCTGAAGCACTTAGCCACCTCTTGGAGCTCAACACACCTCAGTTCTGAGCACTACTGCTTTCCCCAAAGGGATCAGTCCTCGGCGACACAGCACCCACCACTCCATGGATTTATATATGCTTCGAAGCTCCCCTGCAACCTCTGGCAATTTCCATGCATCCTGAGAAGAGGAACAAATGAGAACTGTTCTGTGATCTTTCCAGGTGCATTTTCCAATCTCTCTGTCAAGGGTAAGGGACAACATTAGTGCATGCTCCCCATCCCAGGGAAAGATATGTTCAAGCCAGAAGGCGGCACTACAGCAGCACAGCCCACTATAAATTGCTGCACTTTCTCTGAAATTCCGCATCTTGAGCATCTGTGATGAATCAAGAATCTCAGATAAAAGCTATGGGGGAAGGGAAAATAAAAACTAAGAGCTTAAGAACTTGGAATACAAACTGCTCGACTTTATGATTTAAAACTGTCATGGAAGTTGGCAGTAGTGTTTTAAGCATGGTTAGAGCAGCCCTGCTGCAACACTGCATTGGGAAGAACACGTGCTTAACGCTTGCTGGACAAGCATGGAGTTTCTAGGTGGAAAAGGAATTCATGCAAGGGCTCTTCATCTTAGCTAGGAGGTGACAATTATACTCCTGGCTACCACTTGTCACATAGATGCAATTTCCTTATAACGTGATGAGGACTACTTTTAAAATCAATCTTCAGCATCAACCCAGCATCGCTGACCTCAGAATTACTACAACTGAACAGAGAATTCGCTGAAAATGCAGCAGAACTTCTGGCACCAATGCACTGATGGCTAATAATCCCTTCCTTCCCTTAGCGTGCGTCCATACTCATTTTGGAGGCATGTGATCCATTCTCTCTTTCTCCAACCTCATCTCCACCACCGCCACCCTGTTAGCCAAGCACTGTTCTTGTTACCACGTAAGGAAGAGCTGAGCAACGTTCATAATGCATATAACAAGAAGAGGCCACACACTGAATTTGAAGCAGACGTGAACTTTCTCCCTTCAGTAAAGTGCCTGTACACAACTTCCTGCAGTAGGAACAGTCCATAAACAACAAAAACCTCAGGAGAAACCAACAGAGCCCCACACAGCTGAACAGAATGAAACATCTGGTTGCTTTTTAATCAGGGCTGCAGGAATCAGCACCAGATAGCATATAGAAATAAGCTAACAGGAGCACAAGTCACCACACCACCCACCTGAATACTGATGCATTTCAGCACAACGTGACCCAACAAGTCATTCATTTTGGGATGGGGCAGCACCAGAGAGGAAGGTCATTCTGGTTAGGAATCTCTAATCTAGAAGTTTGCCAGCAGGCTCACCACAAGCTACAGCTCTCTCCTGAACAGCTGAAGCCCATGCTTAGAGGCAGACTGCAGCCACAGTCTCCCTCCAGTGCCCCCTGAACTGTGGCAAGGAGACACATCAAGAAACAGCAAAGATTCCAAGTTTCAGTAATTGCTGTGTGAAACAGGAAACAAACTGCAGCTATTTTAGGTGACTTTCTTATTTTCAGGGTCAGGAAGAGAATCCTTCCTAATGTGGAGCAGCAAGCACTTCATGTTAGAGCAGGAACTGCACAGGGCTGACTGAGGCACAAACACTTCTTTTGTTCTGGGGGTGCTGGCACCAGCAGGGTGTAAACATGCTTCCAAGTAACCAGGGCACAGGACTGATCCGCTGCAAAAATGCCTGCCCAGACAGAGAGCATTCAGTTTGGTTAACAGGCAGTGAAGTGAGTACAGTGCCCAACAGTAGCACATGTAGGAGAAGCAGAAGTGGACAGTGCCCACCAAGTGATCCCGTATAAAGCACGGCATTTGCTGTAACCTCATGCAGACTCAACAGCTGATGCAAGGAGGCCCAATTCCCCTGCCAGCCCAGGGTTTGGGGCTCTGCTCTCAGTCCTATGCCAACAGGGAACATTTTCGGGAAGGCAGTGAGACCAAGCTATACAGGTGAGAAACCCTTCTGCTCAGGCATTTCTAGCAGTTCTAGCTCCCAGCCATTCCCCACGAGCTGGGCACTGCAGGATTCAACACAGCACCTCAGCCACAAAGCTACTGGTTTTAAATATCAGAGCAGGTCTATGCCTGGAAGCATCAGAGCTTGGTGGAGACCTTCTGTAGGCTATGTTTTCAGCCCCTGCTACATAGTGAAAATATTTTACACTTGTAAAATTTTAAAGCAAAGAAGCTGAAAGATACAAGTTCTGACTAGAATCCTCTTGTCACGTGTTGAGACATTATATTCTATCCATCCCCAGCAACAAAGCGCATCCAATTGAGAAAGCATAAACTTAACTGTTCCATGCTTCAGATTTAAAACAATGCCAGTAAAGGTTAAAGGCATCCTCCAGCTATTGCCACAAGTAAAGACAACAGAAACCTTTTAAAAATTTCACAATTTCATGCTTCTTCCATCCTTGGGTACAGAAGTCACCACACAGTGCAATATTCCAATGAAAGAGTCAGACCAATTCAGATGAACAGGAGAAGAAACCATGCAAGAACACAGGATTTTACCAGATCCAAATTTAAAAAAAAGAAAAGCCAACGCAAAGTCATCATCAAGTTCTGTTTTATTTAAGATTTTAGTTTTAATTCTGAAGAAAGAGGTACATTTCCTTGGTTTAGTTTTAGCGTCAGGTTATAACCATGTTTATCTGTTTCTTTTTCCTGTCTTTTCAATACTGCACAAACGTCCAGAAACTACAGGGTTAAGTAAAAGCTGCAGGCAGAGGAGGTCGGAGGTTGCTCCTGATGGTGATCATGTGGCCCCAATGCAGTGCTATCCCAGAGTGCCCCAATCAGGTGAATCTTTGTTTTAAAAAAAAAAAAAAAAAAAGAGAGACCAACAGAGGAGACAGAAAGACTGAAGTAAATATCACTCGTGTTTCAGCTGCTTATAATTATATTATGTATATGCTAGGTATTAAATCTGTGAATACTTTTAAAACATTAAAGTTTACTTTAAATCTAAAGCCAAAATTAAAAAAAAAAAAAATCTTATTCTCCTGTCTCTAAACCACTCTTCAGCAACATGCCATTTACTCATAGCTATAAGTGTTCTGGCTTTCAGCATGCTTCATGTCAAACCTCTTACTGAGTGACACAAAGTCCTCTTTTCTGAAAAGAAAAAAAACCCAAAAACCCAGCAATTTCTCTGTGTAGTGCCACACTGAATGCAAAAATAAATGGTAGGCCACTGCTTGCCCCACATGCTCAGTAACTTCATTTAAATTAAATACCTTTCTCATATTTCTGCATTTGGTTCTGCATTGCATTTTGCCCCTATTGTAGACTGACACTTTTCCACTAGGCAGGAATACTTGTGTGCAAAAGATGTAAGACAGTTAATATTCTCCTTAAGCATTGAGACTGCGTTTTGATTTCTCTCTCTTTTTTTTTTTTTCCTCCTTAGAATGTTTAGAAATTATTTCCAACAGTGCATTTCAAACACTGGCTCAGCAGAAACTTAATGAAAAGATCCGTCCGCAACCCTGTGATGGCATTGCATTTGGGGGGGGAGGTTTGATCAGGAACTGGATTCTTCAGAAAGAAAGATATGACAGGGAACAGTAGGTGGGTGTGGGGAGGAGTTGGGGTGGGACACTTCCTGCATTTCTAACGTTTTTTTTTCTTTTCATTTTTCCTCCTTTCCTAATGACGATCCAGCGCTGAGCTCTGTAGTAGATCTGTGGGGGTTTTACTGGGGGGTCTGAAGGCTGTCTGAAAGCCTGGGGGTGGGGAATGGAAACTGGTTGGGTTTGAAGGAGGAGAGTAGGGATTCCAACTGGCTCTGTGCAGAGGGATCTGTGTGCCGAAGGGGTTACTGTGGTGCGTCTGTGATGGCGCTGCACTGGGGCCGTCCACCTCTGTGAGGGCCTGAAGAGATTTTAGCCAATGTGGAGGATTGTCATCTTGAAGGGTGTCTAAACTGTTTCCTGTGGAGGCTGGGATACCTACGAAGAGAAGAAAAAACAGGATACAGGCAAGTCAGAGCAGAAGCAAAAAGCTGAGCATGAAGGAGGTCAGTTTAACCTAACACAAAGCAACAGTGAGAAAACATGATTAGTTTGTACAGAGAATGCATTTTACATTATTACATATAAATTTCCCTGCCCACAAAACATTTAACATTAAATCCAGATAGGAGAAAGTTCCCCCTCAGAGCACTTTTTCTATCAAGCATTCTGCTCAGTGACCGCATCCCTGTTTCCATGATCTTACCACACCGATCCCCTAGCAGCACCCTGCATGCTTCAGCTCCTACTCTGCCTACTTGAATCATGCCTCAGCCTCTCTAGCAGGGAAACACAAACAAGACAGCCTTATAAAAAAGAGCTTTATAAACAAGTGGAGTACGTCCCTTTTTAAAGAGGAAAGTCCAGTTAATGCCTTCAGTGCCTCAGGACCAGCGGCGCACATACCGGACATGCCATCCAGCAGAAGGGACACCTAGGTTGACCCTACAGATAAGCACTGATCATCCTGACTGCCTGCAAAGGTCCCAGGCATGCACTGCAAAACATCAGGTGACACCTTATACCTAGAGGTTCCACACAAATTCCTGGACCCTTGAGGTTTTGTGGATGGAAGCTGGAAGAGACCACCGCAAACTGACTTTTTTTTTTTTTTTCTTTCCAGACGTAAATGAGTTTGTGCCAAACACCCATTGGATGGTTTGCCAGCGGAGCTGAAGGAGTGAGAAACGATTACCTGTGATGATTGCGGGGTCCATCCAGCTGCCAGAGCTGTCCCAATTCAGGCTGTCGGTGGTGGCAGTGTTGGACGTTGGTACACTGTGGTTGGCGTTGGAGGGGGAGGAAGCATTGGGCAGTCCACCAAAGTTGATGTTAATGTTCGGTAGAAGTGCCCTTAGCCCGTCCTGCCATTCCTTCATATTTAAACTCTCTACAGAACTGCTGTTGTCTAGGAGATTTACCAACAAAAAAAAAAAAAAATGAAAGATAAAAAAAAAAATAAAAAGCTGAAGTTAGAAACAGATGTCCTTCTTTGGTGAGGTATGGGATTTTGTTTTTACTTCTTAAGTCAAGCATTAAATACTTTCCCTGTCCAAAAAACTAGGGTCAGTTATATGGTTGACGAATTATCCAGAGGACTGGCAGGTTTTAAACTAAGTGTTAAGGGAGTGGAAGAAAGATTTAACTCCTCCCCCAGCTCCCCATTTTTTAAGATCATGGAGTCAAATAATGAAGGTCACAGAGGCTCTCCCTCCGTTACTAATCAGGTAAAACATACCAGATTCTTCATGAGAAAGACCTCTGGCACAAGGCAGGTAACCCAATTAATCTGCTTTATCAATGGGCAGCAGATCTGAAAGGGTCATTTTCTTTTAAGTATATTAAAATGAAGAAAGGCTAGGTAGGGCTTTGCTACAGAAACCGAACATAATTAAATCTCTTGAGGCACCAGGGAGGCAGGGGAAATATCACAGTTTTTTTTGTTTGTTTCGTTACAGGCTGCTCATTCACAGCCCTACAGGTGTTCTTCTGAAGAAAATGATAACTAGGTTCTCATGAAGTTGGAAGGAATGCGATTTCCTCTTGCAGTTGAAGAATAGTAGAAAAAAATTCTTTAAAGACCTGTCAGAGTAAGTTCTGGGCACAGCAATATCCTCAAACTTTGGTTAGAAGCAAACCAGCTGGATACCACAACTGTCACACCTGAACTATTTGGCTGTTATTCATGGCACATATTGAAAAGGGACACCTTGGTTGTCAGCACTACAGCAAATGATCCCCAAACACAAGTGGTAAACCATGCTATCTAAAATAGAGCATCAGATTCTTCAAACCATCTCCTGCTTTTGGTATGCAAAAGCAGGCCAAGAAAGAGTTTACTAGTATTTATAACCAACGTAGAAAGCCATATTTAACAATAAGTCAAAGTCAAATATATTTAGAAGGAGACTGGTGGGTAGTATGCTTGCATTATGCTCTGCCAAAAACTCAGAAAACAACTTTTTCTTTCTTAAGCCACCTCTGCCTGTCTTAAATGAAGAAGAGATCTTGATGTTATCACTGTGAGATATATACAGGACAATGCTACTTCATCAACAGCAGAAGAGATTTAAATCTTCACTGGAAAAATCAGAGGATATTGTTAACTTGCAAGACTACGTTTGGAACCTGAAAAAAGCAGACTTCCCTTGCTATCAAAACCTCCCCATGCAATTTCTGTAAGGAGTAATGCTCAGGAAGAACCAGTATCTCTAGTTATGCTTTTGAAACAACAAAAACGCAAATTCTTGAAATCTTGTGCTTTCATAATGAACTCTCCCTTCTGAGACTGGATTTTTATTTTCTCTTTTTAAACTAAACTTAATGTAAGATGTTCTTTCACTGCAGAACTGCAACAGCTTCAATCACAAATAACTCACAAGTAACACATACTTCAGTCTAAGTCACCAGCTGAATTGAAAAACAAATTACTGTGCTGATCTGTTATACCCATTAGGTCAGTGACAACTGCTGGAACATCATCTGCATTTGTTTCTACCTCTTCACATGTCTACTACAGATGGATGCTTGTGCTAGAGCAGCTACCTGTGTGCATATCTCTGCACAGCAGGTCAGCAGCTGACATCTAGAGTATCTGTAGCCTAACTAGGCTGCCTATGGAGCCTGGAAAGGGGCAAAGCACAAATGCAAGGAGCACACTACAAAGAGCATCCTTTTTTCCTGGACAAGTCTGTGGGGTATAATTTGATGGCTGAGTGATGTTATCCCCACACTGAGGCTAAGCAACCATTCTTATCTAGAGGGCAGTGCATGAACTACCCCAATGGGGAAGAAGGGACTCAGGTGTTATTGATAGGTCAAAAATCCTGCAGAAATAAACTCCAGATCTTGTCCAATACATGTATGACGTTTCATGCAGAGAATCAAGTTTTAAGTGCTACAGGAGGAAAAATGCAAACAGACTAGTAACAGAACTGTAGTTCTGCTTCAAGCAAGTCATTCAGACCAGTTTTTATTAACTTTACCACACAAACAAGAAAAAAGCAACGAGTCCCAGCTTCTGCATCACTACATCCATACAGGTGTGTGGCAGGAAAGTGGTCTACAGGTCTTAGTGGATTATCACTGACTTGTCCAAATTGCTATTCATTTGCTATTGAGTCATAGTGCATACAGCTGGCTTCCATTTCTCCTACTGTCTAAGTACAATCTGCTTCCTGTTCTCCCTAGAGCTCCCACTTGTTTCCTTGCAATTTGAAGGCACAAAGACAGTTCTTGGTGCAATTACTTCTTCATTGAGACCTGTAAGATTTATTTTAAATCTAGTTACACAATTTTTTTTTCCCTGGGGTTATTTATTTAAGTGCTAGCCAGAAATATGATAGATTTTTTTGCCCACAGTCCTTCTCAAGCATCCATTAAGAAGCCTGAGAAGTTCCAAAATTTTTCTCTCAGAGCAAAATTAACCAATTCACCAGCACAGAAATAACTCATTGATGGATTCGACATGGCACAGCATCAGTTTACACTTTATTTTCTCACCACTGCTTCCAAAAGCTTGTCCAAAGCAATGCAGCTCAGTTTAATTACTTCAACTATGGGGCAAAATGCATACACAAGATTGTTACTAAGATCACGTGTAGCTAACGCACTTACCAAATACTTCTGAGTTGGGGATCTGCAAGCTCCCTGTGGTCATAATCACAGGTACTACTAACCCCCAGCATATTTGCAAAGCTCACGAGTGAGCAAATAAACCACACACCTCCAATGTATGTATGATACATGCAAAATAATGTCACTGAGAAAGCTCAATGGAGACAAAGACACAAAGATGACACTATTTATAAGAAGTGGGATAGGAAAACAAATACTGTGTGGCAGTAGGCCATCTTGGGTTAAGAAAATTTGGATTATTGTCATATTATTCTACGTATACTCAAGACAGTACAGTGTATGTAAGAACCCAGAAAGATAACAAGCATTTGCAATGCAAGATTTTCTAAGGAACCTCTTCAAGGACTGGAAAAGACTGACACTTCCTGCCTCACAGAGGGCCCTTCACCAGATACTGTGTACCACCACTATTTACCCAAACAGAATGTAAGAAAGAATCAAAGGAAAACTTTCAGCAGAAAGTGTGCTTACTAGAAGGATTTAACATCTATAAAACTCTAGGATTTGCTAGCAACAATGAAGTTTTATTTATTAGAATCTTGTGCTCCTGGGTACAAAAAGACAAATTCCAGATGCCCCTTTCTCAGATAGCTGAGATTATCAGTCTGAAAGGCAAACTGCAAACAAATAAAATCCTGCCTTCTGACAGCAGAGAAGGAACAAGCACCACACGACTCAAGCACCTGTAACAGGTTTCACTAATAAACAGAGCTGAAAAACAAACCGATGCTTCTCAGCTTTCTCCCAGCCCCCTAAGGAGAAATGCAGCCATTACTCTTGTAATATGGGATGTGGTAAGGGATTACATACGTTAGGGAGTCAAAGCAGATGGGATCGATAGAGTGTAGATGGCAAGGCTCTACCCCACTTCCTGCACTACTCTCTGAACCCTCAGTTACTTGCTGTGATCAGGTGAAACACTCAGCCAGACAGCATCCTGATGCAAATGAGTAACACGAGCAATCTGTGTGCCATACAGCAGGAATCAAACCAAAACAATTTAATCAGCACATCTCTGCTGGAGTCTGACAGGTTGTAAATGTGAGTAAATGAAAAGACAAGTCAACCACGTGGGTAGAAATTAAACCCGCCATCTTACAAAAATGAGCCTCCTCAACTCATTCTTTTTTATCGATTTTATGGCTATCATAAACCTAGCACCATATTTAAAAACAAAAGGTTAACTTCCAGTTAACAGATCCACTAGAAATAGCATTTTCTTACCTTACCAACTTCACTTCCTGATATAAAATGCATTTAATTTTTTGACTGGCTAACAGACTTCAGTTGGACAACATAACCTATGAACATGAGAACCAATGCACTACCCCTTCCCTTACTCAAGGAGCAGAAATACTGTCTCCTTCAAGAGCCTCATCCTATTTTAAAGCAGAATGACCAAGAATAGTGGGATGACATGGAAGAAAACAAGTCCAAATCCAGTTAACAGCAATGAAAAGAGGTAAAACAGAGTACATTAGGGATACCTCCCAGCCTAGTCTCTGGGACAAGAAAATAACCTGGTGAAGTTTTCCTGAAAGCACCACTATGTGTATGAAAAACACACTCAAATACTGTTCTCTGACTGCATTAAACATCGGTCTTCCCCTGATGTGCATTTCATAATCCCATCTGATCACGTAGAAACTTGAGTTTCCAGAGGTGAACAGATCCCACAATTATGATACTGGACAAGCTGTTTCATAACATCATGCACTGTGATAGACAACACTACAACACAGACGCAGAGATGTTTCAAATCTGTCTACACCACACTGGTGTTATTGGTTTCTAAAATTTATGTCCACAGTAACGGGAGCAAGTTTTACAGTGAGTCTGGTGGGAGATGAGCTCACTGTGGTCAAGTCTGCATCAACATTCACATGCTACCTTCTTGACTAAGAACAAAAACCAAAGATCATCACATTAAGCACACATCTATAGTTCTTGGCCAAAATCACATTCCAAGTTAATACGAGAGTCTGATTGTACTAATTGCATAAAACTTAAATTACCATTATGCCAGGAGTCCTATATATTCTTGCCCTGCTGAAAAGTCAACTATTCTGTAAATGTAGGTTGCAATTATTTTTTTTAATAAATTGGTACCCATCACTATGCCACGTGTGCCACCACAGCACTCTGCAGTGCTGCAGAAAAGCTCCAAATAAACCAAAGAAATTCAGAAGAGAAACCACTACATGAGAAAAATAAGAACTACTTGTAACATCATGTAACTAACTGCACAAGCTAGCAACAAGTGCAGACAGCATCGGGGTATACTTGGTAACTTCACGCTCACTGCAATGATCTGACTCAAAGGAGGGCCTTACCACATCTCCAAGGATACTGTAAAATAAAAGTTTTGAAGCCTGAAGGCAAAACAACCAGAATGACAAAGTAGGTCCAAGACAGGAAAAAAATAATAGTAATGAAATAAAAAAAATAACAGGAAAGAGAACCTGAATGAGTTCAAACAGTTTTTCAACTTGATCAAAGACAAGTGTGTCCACCAAAAAATGAAAACAAAACACATCTTTGCAGTGAAATCTCTGTCACTCCCACTTTAATAGATACCATTAGCCCATGTATTCTGTGAAACACCCTGTTGGAGAAGCCACTGTCACTCCAGAACAGATTTTTTTCATTTCAAGATGATTTTCAGTAGTGGTATTTCTTTCTGGCAAAAACTCATCCAGTAATTCACTTTGTGGGAGGAAGAGAAGGAGAGGACACTTCGATACATAAGATACATTCGAAAGTCTTTGAACCAAAGCCTCCACACTTCACATCATCAAAGCAGTGATAATAAAAGCTATACTTTATCACTAATAAAGTCACTAAATAAGTCACCCTAAAGGGGAAAATGTTTTTTTTTCAAATGTTGCTTTTTTCTGAACATCTGACAACACAACCTGTGACTATGTGGCTACTGAGAGATCCAATACGAAGATTAGTATTCATTTCAGTGTACAACATCAGAACTTGTATTACACTTGAGAAAAGCAATTTCATATTAGTAAGCATAATTCAGTCAGAAGGAGAGCATGCTATGACTTAACAGATCAAATCTGATAAAAAATTACAGCAACCATCCACCTAATTTTAAGCTATAAAGAAACTTCAAATCAAAGATTTTAGCTCACTTTGAAACATACACCTGAGCTCAGGTCAGATGTTTCCAGAGCATGCTGCCTTTTTATTACTAACTTTATTTATTACTGGAAGTATATAGCATTACAGCGCACAACCTCAATCTACATGCAAAAATGACAACATATTCTGCAGTACTTTTCACCTCTGTCAGTAAATATCCTTTCATGAACTAATTCCTCATCCAGAAACGGATCATTTAAGAATACGCAACTCTTCCCAGCTACAATACTAAGTCTTAACAAAAGCCTAAACTGAGCTCACAAACACTGTTAAGACACTGCAATTAAAAAGATAATCTGAATCCTACCTACAGGACAATTTAGTAAACCCATGCAGTTCCCAATCACTTAAGTAACAGTTTCAACATAAAGAGTACCTGCTGCTTACTCTTAGTCCCTGCACTGGACTTCAATCTCACTAGGTTACACCTTGAAGCTTTTTTCAACTGAGAAGCAATCTCGGATGAAAATCCTTTAAGGGTGCTTGGAGTGCATGAATATAGAGATATAAAAGAAAACGTATTATATTGACCAAAGGGAAAATTTGATAACTAGAACTGATAATACTTCAATTTTCAATGTTATATCAATAATCAGCCAGAATCAATACTGCTGAAGATTCAGGATTCCAAGAATTCCCAACTCATCTTCTGACCAAGACAGTGAGAACACCTTTAGTACAGTGAATGCATACACTGAGGAGTTTTAAACCTGTTTTTAAATTTCTCCATAACGTGTAACACACAATTACTGCTCAAGTACATTTGTGGAAATAGCATTCTGTAAGATAAAGCTTCAAGCTGATCAAAGTAGAATTTGTATTTTTGGCTTGATCCATAAAGACATGAAGTTTGAAGTCCTTTCACAAGACGTGGCCTTGTTTGACACTATTCGTTTTAAACAGCATTTGTAACATTCAGTGAATCATTCTCGTAAAAAAGCAAGAACTTCTTTCTCACTGCCAAACTTTTTAACCAATAAATTAAGTCTACCACCCCTAAAACACAGGCAAGGCCCCAGTGCCCATACTGCTGAAGTTCCTTTGGTGAGACTGCTAGAGACAGTCAGGAAAGACACAGTCAGGAAAGGCTGACGTGAAATCCTTTCCCTCTGTTTCCCCTGGGTGCTGCTGGAGACTTACCCCAGCGCTGCCAGAGTGCAAATTAGGCGAGCTGCTAAGGCGGATTTTAGCTAATGAAGCATTTATTTCAAATCTAGCTATGTTAAGGTGATTAGTCATTCCTCTGATATGTTGCAGCCAAGAGAAGTTGGCGTATTTTTATTACACTTTTCCTTACATTGCCACTCTTCCAAAGAGAAATTATACATTTAAAAATAGGCATGGTGTCACTCAAAAAATGGCTTTCACCACCATCCCTAATAATCATACAAAGACTTTTATGATTTCTAAGAGTATAAACAAAGCTTCCAGGGATGAAACAAGTATTTATACATAAAGCTTTCTTTGGGACACAATCTCTGGAAAAAAAGAAATCCACAGCTTTTTTAAAACAGTTAAAAAAAAAATTGGCACCAAAAGGACAATGGGACAAGGAAGGGGTGAGATGAGATTTTAAGACAGATGGAGAAATAGCAAGGCTTAAAGGACAGCTGCTGGGGATGAAGTTCTCTCAGACTGTGACACAACTACATTATACTGAAAGGACTTAGTGAACACAAAGCACGTGCAACTGAGGAATCTGATAACAGAGGTATAAATGAATATCTAAAGCAAGTTGCAAACAATGGGACTTAAATCTTAATGTCGATTTAATGTTTTAAAAGTGAATCTGAAATCCCCCTTCCACATTCTTCATTTTAAATTTAGCAGCATTAAAAATAGTACCTCGAGAGGAAGGGAAGAAAGCAAGCCAAGAGTTTGTTTCCAAACTGAATTAACTTGTTACATATGGTGTGGAACACTACCTCTTCACTAGTGAAATACAATATTTTAGTTCTGACCAGAAATAAGAGAAGAACAGGAGCTAGAGCTTATAAATAAAGTGCTGAATTTCAGGGGGAGGAACACACAGGTGCAAAACACAGCCAGAAGAAGATGGGGAGAACGGAGGGCAAAGGCCCCAGAATCTCCCTGACCAAAATTAGCACCTCAGGCACAAGAACTGCAGAATATTCAGTGACAAAGGTTACACAAAAAAAACTGCATCATCTATGCAGATGAGAACAGAGCACACACGACCTCTGCAGCAATCCAAACACCTTTTTTTTCGAAAGGAGAATTTAAAAGAAGCGTTCAGTACTTTAATTTCAAGTGAGCAGCCATCTTGATATTGGTGTAACATCCACTTCAAAGAGCAGCTTCCCTGTACTCTGCAAAGGTTCAGGCCTTCAGAGGTGCCAAATCTGGCACTTAATCTATTAGTTGCATCACCTCCAATATTTACAACTTATCTGATAAGGCTTCAGCTACAGGCACCCATGGATCTAATCACAAGCACAGAAAAGCACGTCCAGCTGCAGTGCCTTCCACCCTGCTGCTGTCAGACTGCCAAATGTCAAGTGAAGACCAACAAGGGAGCAAGTAGTCTTCTTTAAAGGCTTAGAACAAAGTTAATGGACTAACACATCTTACCGTTAAGTGTAAGACCATCTGTATTTAAAACTGGCATTGAACCTTCCACACACTGCCAGGCCAAGAGGAAAAGCATGGTACAACGCTCCTCCAACCCACCACAACCAAATAAAAAGACACGAGGCAACACCATTTAAACTGCATTAGCTGTCATTAGGAGTATGGGATTAAATAAGTTTTGTACACAGCATCTTGAGATTGAGTTTTACAACACTCAGAATTCAACAGCAGTATGACACACGTCAGACCCTTTTAGAAAGGCAAAATTAGCAAAAGCAAAAAAATCTCACCAAATGCTGAAAAACTTCATGTTACATGTTAAGTCAAAAACTACAGAAAAAGGTCAGCACCTGTGCTGTCATTTCAGTGTTTTTTTTTTTTCGTTTTTTTTTTTTTTCTTTTTTTTTTTTTTGCCTCTGTATAAAACAAGCCACGGTTTTGTTATTAAGTACCAACCTAGACAGGAGACAAACATACTAGGATGCTTCCTTCTTTCAATAAAATCTTGCCCCAAAGGTGGCAGTACACAAGAAAGGATCTGGCATTCAAGATGAGCTCGACAGTTAAGGACATGGAATCAGGAGAAGATGCAAGCAAGTAAAGCTGTTCGAGTATGGAAAAGATCACGTCCAAATGTAGGCAAGACTCTAAAGAGTGCATGACAATCAGTGACTCAGTAAGGTATGCGATGCCATTACCGCAACAACTGCTGGATGGCACCCAAAACTAGCAACAGATCCATCCACCTATTTATTGGTTCACTCATTACATATGAGTAATTCCATCAGTTAAATTGTGCATATTAAAGAGATAAAGCTACAATAATAAAAGCCCTTGACAGAACAATATTTGGATTTACCAATTATTTCCACCCATAAAGGCTTATGACATTCAAGACCCATTCTGAAATTCCAGGAACAACTCAAAGTCTGCTGCAATCTCCAGTGGGCCTCACGGATTAAATAATTCAATGGATTTTACAGCTGTTAGCTTCAAAGAGATAAAAAATTCTTCCCCTACTCTAAACATGCTTTAATTCTTTGTTTTCTACCTCTCTCTATACACAGTTTGACTATTTAATCTATCTTAGATTCCTAGTATATGCGGAAAGAACATACACACAATACAGTATAGAATTAATCTTGAAAAAAAATCAGAATTCAGACATCTCATTGTTAGAGAATTAAGAAGTTCTTAGTTATCATTTCATTTGGAATTAAATTCAGGACAATTATGAAATAAATATATGAAATAACAGACAGTGTTTCAAAATTATTCCCATCTTCCATAAAACTGACAGGAAAGGGAGACTAGTTTCCAGATTTTTCTACTTTTAACTGTGTAATTTTAAATACACCGTTAATGTGGTATCTACCCTATTCTGCAAATGATACCATATTTGCAATGTCAGAATATAACATCAGGCATGGTAGCAAAGACGACAGTGTATTAGTTATCAAAGCACAAGGCTTCCTGATAGGCTAAAGTAGGACTTAAAAAAAAAATAAAAAAATAGTAAAACATTCACCCAATCACACTGCTGTCAGTGCATCTTTCCTCTGGCTTTACCTGAGGAATAAAGGACAGCAACACAATCTAGGTTAACACTGCTTTTAGCAACAGGCAAGCTGTCTGGAAAGTCATTGCCAAACTTTTCTCCTAAAGCATATCCTTAGGTTTAATTACACCGTAAACCTTCTAATCCATCCCACCTCAGAGAACAGCAATAAGCCTCAACTATTCCTTACAATGGGACCCGATCCATCATCTGTTTTACAAAAATCATTTTCTGGGGGAGGGAGGGCAAGATTCGATTCAATTCAAACAGACAAAAAGTTATTTTAAAGATTAGGGACAGACATTTCTGATGAGTATGGCAAATTTCAAGTATACACAATTTTATTATGAAGTCAGTATAACGGTATAATTTCACTGGAAACAGTAAGATTAATAAACACTACTTCTGAGAAAGAGGCCACACAAATTACTTCTAAATGAGTTTAAAAATACTAGGTAGGGCCTGCACCCTCCCATTTAAACCTATTGTGCTTCCTGGAACAAAACTACTTGAATATGTAGAGGTATAAACACAGCACAGATCTCATTTGAGAACAGACAAAAGATCACTTCAGAATATTACATATCACGTGCCAAACATGAATACTTCACATTCATGTGAATACTAATGCCTACGTAAAGAAAAAGCAGCAGGAGTTCAGATTACATTGTTTTCTTCATATATTTGTATTTTTAAAGCTTATATTTAAATGAAAACGACTAAATTTAGGATTTAAAAAGCCTAGCTAACTTCAAAATGAGGTTTTAAGAAGAGTTTAAAAGTGGCTTGTTTTCACATAAATGAAGAACAAGAAAAGGGCTGGTTAACGACAACAGGCTAAGTAATCAGATGATACATAGAAAAGAATGTCTTCCATTATTTTAAGGACAGGTCAAGTATAACTTGCCCTATGAAAACTGAACAGAAATCTTAGGAAATGCACAACTTTGACAGAAAGTAAGGATCTCTGCTAGAAAACAATCTGAGTTACGTTTACACTTGGTTTCCTGCCAAAACAGCTGAGTTGATGACATTTTCTAAGATACCTTAACACAGACTAGGGAAAAACCTAACAAGAGGAACATTGGGTATATTACAATTAATCCCTCCATACCACTGAATGGGTATAGCAACACACATAGTAGCCTTTTTAGGTCAGCTAGAGTCTGCTATAAACCACTAATAAAGTCCTCTTTCCATGGTTTCTTTATTGATGTGTAACTTCCCTCCCTGTAAGCCCATCAAGTAGGTGAATCTGTAGATCAGACAGGGAAATTAGGGAAGTTCTACAATTATGTACCTGCTGCTGATAGATTAAAAGCAAGCATAAAGAACTGGTATTATTCTTTGAAAAAAGGATTTGTTGAGAGGCTTGCATGCTTAATACAGATTTGAAAATAAATTTAATAAATTGAAAACTATCAAGTCAGCGTATCAAAACAAGCAGCTCATGGGCACCTCCTGATTTTCAAATTATTTGCACTCCTGAAGCAGTTATAATCACTGCAGGAAATCCAAGGTACTACATACTATACAAATAACACAAGCTGTAACTCACAAGCTGATCCAGTGTTGCTTGAGTCTCCTTACAATATGAAAAACAAAGCAGTAAATCTGTTTTTGCATAGACTTTTTTTGATATTTCATTAGAGCTAACATGCAGATCAGATAAGGAGCATTTGCACAGCAGCAACTGGTGCTGTGAACTAGGCAAGTGTTAACAAAAGCCTAAAACCAATACAAAGGAACTTCCCATTGAGACTACAGCAGATATTTGTTTTCCATTCTTAGCACTGTCATTGCCAATGATACCAAGATCAATTGGTTCTAGCAGTTGCATACAAAAAAGGATACACTTAAGTATCATTTCTGTTGCCTTAAAACATACAGGGAAAGCACACAAGATAGGCCATGTGTTATCAAAGAGGAACACACAACCTGCTCTTCAAGGAGCAATACAAAGATCTACAAAGGAACCCACTATCAAGTTGCCAAAATTAGTTAAAATAACACAATTTAAAGAATACTTCTTAGAAGCTTAGAAATAACCAGTACTGAAACAGATCATTTTTCAACACTGAACAATTTTTCCTGCCCTCCTGTCCACAAGACAGCATTGTTACCAGCTCTGCAATTTACAGGCTTTAGAACTTTGAGGTGAAGTCGAAACTATGGCTTGTAGTGTTCTTCCAAGTTCTTTTTAGTTTAGAGAGCAACAATTTGCACTCTTACAAACACTACATTTTTAATTCCATGTAAAACAAAACAAAACAACAAAAAACATCAAACTCCTCTCCCAACATTTCAGTGTAACCAGTAGTAGTATTTTTAGTTTAAAACCTTTGTCACTGACAGCATAAAGACTTCTGAACTACTTACATTTGTCCCCTGGTGATATTATGAATCAGCTGAAGAACCCTAGCACGGTACTGTAGCTTCAACAAGCCTCCAAAGAGGACAAACAACAGAGAGATAACGGCCAGAAACAGCTCCTATATCAGAGCATCAAAACCAAGTAGCTTCTTCTAGGTCACTATCTCACAGCAGAGCTGATACATCTCAAAATCCAACAACAAAAAAAAAACAACACATCAGCAACATCTCAAGCAGCAGTTTCCTTCACATCAAGGCTGCTAAGAGCTTACAGAGTTTCTACTTGTAGTCCACTGTAAAATTAACTTTTTTTTTTTCCTACTAGGAAAATAGAACTTGAGTGGGCCAAGGTATGTAGTAACCATGGAAGGATTTCAAATTCCAGAAGTGAACTTTTAATCAGAACAGTGATTGTTGCAATTAGTTCCTCAGTTATAATGCTTACAGTAAGAGCTTATCAATTCACCCAGTGCAGCCTGGAATGGTGTGACTGCACATTTATTTATTCAAACATCACAGTCCTCACAATCAGGACGAATCCTGTAACACACATTGCAAGCATCTAATCAATGAAAGATTATCATAACATCAAGGCTGTCTGAAGTACAGGAATGAACAGCACTGAATGCTTTATTATTCAGTCATTTGGTTACGCGCAAGAGGGAACAACCCCAGTCAAGACATCAGGCACAAAATACCATAATTTTTTTCCACAGTTTTAGGAACTCTGATCAGCACCTGCACAAACGCACTTTCGGGGCCTACTTACTAATTTTAAGGAAAGCCCAGTCTTGCAAGACTGAAGAACCAAAACACCAATCTGTTTAGGCACAAAATTAAATGGGCACAGAATACTCCACCTTCCTTATAAAGCTCAATGTTACAAGGCTACACATCCACTTAAAAAAAAAAAACAAAAACCAAAAAACACAGAGAGGGCATATTTAAAATGATGTCCTCCCTCTCTTCATAAGCCTATTATGACAGTTAGGAGATACAATTCTACCACTTGTAGCTGGCTATTTCCCTTTCCTGTCCTGACTCAGAGCTCTAAGCTGAAAGCATGAAATAAATCACATTCATGGCTGTCCTGATTCACCTACCTGATATAGGGATCCCTCCCAGACCTGTGCTGTGTTGTGGTTGGAGATTCAAGTCCAAGAAATTACTATTTGAGGTGGGATTTGCTGTGTGGTTCAAGTGCATGATGCTATTGCGTGGAAAGGCCATCCAAGGATAGCGAGCTGCTTGGCCTGGAAAACTGAAGGAGTTGTAAACTGCTCGATGTTGCTGAAACTGTGGGAACCTCTGTGGCATGACTGGAAAGGTGCTACTGAGAGAGTTGGCATTTGCGGGTGCAGCAGGATGCAGAAATCCAGAGCCTGGCCCTTTGGCAGTTGTAGTGTGTGGGGAAGGGTTCTGAAGAGATGTGGGCGAGAGGGAAGGTTGGTCTTGAACTGACAGTTCCTTCTCAATCAGGTCTGCTAAGGCTTTGCGGGTGATGTCAAAGGGATCAAATCCTAAGTCGTCCTCTTGCTGTTTGGAGGAACCAAACCCAAAAGCCGCTTGCCAGTCTGTGGAGGAAGATACTGGTATAGTTTCTGTTGGAGAGGAATAAGATTTAGAACAAGGATTAGTAAATTGTTGCCCATAGAAAAAAAACTCAGCCCTAGTGTGTTTTACTGTTGCCAGTCTATCTTTCACTGAGCAATTAACAAACGTTACAACACAATTTATTCATTTTCAGATCTCCATTTTCAGGCAAAAGCCAAATTTCTACTTCAGCTAAAGTAGTAGAATTAGGAAATAGTTTTCCTTCAACTGCATAAAAGCTGCTGTCAAATCAGTATTTTTTAGGAAAAGCAGAGTAGGAAGAGACCAGTAAATGTTATAACGCACTTAACATCCAGTTACTGAAGGGATGTGTCACCAGAGTTTAAAGTTGTTATTCAGCTCAATGATTTAAGTATTAATGCTGTGCAAGAAACTGGGTGTGAGAAAGTAGAGTGGAGGGGGAGTATTTTCTCTCAGATACTCCTGAGTGGTAATTAAAAAAAGAAAAGACTGTCTACTATTATAGAAAAAAAAGCCGAATTCTTAAGTATGTTTTAAGTTTTGATTAAACAAAGGAAATAAGGCACAGCATTGCAAGATACTATTAAAAATTCTTAAGCAGCACTGTAGAAAAATGAGTCTTCCTTGAATTTTCAATTAGCACTTTATTTCATTATACTGCTTAAGTTTTTTTAGTTTAGGTTTAGAGCATGCCAATTCTATTTTCATAATATTTCTCCTTACAACTGCAGAGAAGAAAGCAAAGTGCAAGGTAGCACCACTTTAACTCCCTCTGCTGGTAGGGAACCTAGACTGCTGCTTAAGTCTAGTATCCTCAAAAAAAAAAAAAAAAAAGAAAATTCCATAATTCCATTTCCAGAATAAAAAAGTTGCTGGACAGACAAAAACCCTGTTCTTCACATTCTTACTGTAACATTTTTATTAATTATGGAACAAATTTCTACTATCTGGACATTGTCTCCCACTGCTACTTAATCTTTACGATATCATGTGCACAGTATCTTCACAGCACATTATTTTCTTGACAGTATTATTTAAAAACATTTCCCAGAAGGGAGAGAAGCATTACAAGATTAGCCACTAAACTAACAGATATAAAAGTATCATTACAATCTATTTATTATCATTCTTGTCTTGTTTAATTTTCTACCACATCTCAGGTTCCTAATTTGTGAACTCTAAAATACTGTTAACTATTCCCAAGACTGTATCAATATATCTAAAAAGATGTTTCATTGAAGTGAAGTGGTATTTTATGCCTTTCAGTTACAGCAATTAACTGCACTTTTATCTTTTCTGAATATATACAATCTCACTTCAAAAGGATTATTCATCTTCAGAAAACTACACAGGATACCAAAGAAAAATTAGAATTTTGATGCACAGAAGTGGGCACATGGCTAAGAAAGACAAAAGCAAACGGTCAGATTACTTAACCACGCAGTTGGAAAACTCTGGAAGTTGCTTTCAGAAGAAATTTTATGTCAGTGCAATTCATTCGTACAGTAGTGAAATACTATAATCTTTTGTGAATTGAGTGATATAAAGTATATCCTAGAGTTCAGTTTTAGACATCAGCTGCAAAAGCAAGCAGTACACAGCAGTGTAAGCTGGGTGTGGAGCTGTGCATACCTGATGTGAAGAGGCTCTGTGGTTCTGGTGCTGTAGGCCAGTCATTTGAAGTCTGTGGAGAGCTGGGGAATGGAGGAAGCCCACTGGGGATGGGGTTAGGGTGCCGGAAGTTGTCAGAGAAGAGCGACTGTGATTCTGTTACAGCTCCTTCAAAAGGAGACCGCGCACTGTGGTTAGATGAACTGATGGGTATGACTGGATTGGGCTTTGTTAAACCAGGCGGTGGTGAAGGTGTGTCACTGTTTGTTATCTACAGACAAAGGAGGAAGAGAGACAATTAGGTCATGAGAGTTCATATATATTTTTCATTAACAGTTGAAAATTCTCAAAACTTTAGCTACATTTAATTTAGTTACATCATTCAGTATGATGTTTAACATTAAATTAACTTAGCAGTAGGACATTTTAGTTTTGTTTAAAATTATTCTACATTTCAGAAAGTATCTGCCTCTCAAAGTGTAAGCTGCACCAAACCAAACAAACTCAATTCATGTGTTCACATCGTTTATCTTTGTCTTACCTGCTGGGAGCTGTCACCGTTTCCTATACTGAGGGAATCTGAAGGTTTGTCGATAGGGCTGCAGGAGCGGGAAGGGAAAGAGTCAGTAAGTTACTCAAGTATTTAAAGCGAACATCAACATTTGATTTTCATAGTGAAAAAAAAAAACCAAAACCTTGAAATAAAAACAAACCAAAATGAAATTGGGGCAGTTAACAAGGAAAAAAAGTCAGTCCTTTGAGACTTTAGTTGTAAACATTCCAATCATATGCCATATAACATTTCTTTCCACCACTCTCCACTCTGCTTGTGGAGTACCCTGTTATGGGACAAAAGAAAAGTTAAGCATCTTCAGAGTAACTCTTTGCCACTCAAAAAAAGACTCAGGTACTACAGCAGTATTCCATTTGTGATCAGTTCTATCTACTCTATTATTGGAGCAAAAACTCAGGAACAGATCTGTCTTCTAAATACCTAAGTTGTCAGTTCCCATACAACTCCTAAATAAATCTAGGGAAAGAAGAGATTATATTAACTACTTAATCCTGGTGGTAAGTCAAGCTTCCTGTCAGCCTTAAAGCTTCACCTAATAAAAATTAGTTCAATGTGAGACAATTGATTGAGATGACAGAAGGGGAAAAATGCAGGAAAATAAAAAAAAATCGCCAATAGATGTGAAGAGAAGGTACTGCAGAAAGCCACCTCAGAAAGGTATTTATTGAGAATTAACATGACTCAGCTAAAATGGCACACCTCAGAATTCAAGATTTGACAGGCACTTGTGAACAGCCTTAATTATACTAAACACCACAAAAACGAAATGGTGAAAGTTTAAGTTAAGCTCTAATGCAGAGATTTTCAGCTGAAAAATATTTTATCTTCTCGTAAGAAAATGCACACAAGCATCTGACTACAGAGCCCAGAACACTGGCCCTACAGACAACAACCAGAGGTAAGATTCTTATGAATGTGACAAACTAGAGTATAACCTGTTAGTGCAAAGTAAATATAAATGTAGAAGACATTTTAAATGGGTGCAGATCTCAGATTCTAGCTATACTTTGTTTTCAAACACTCCCTGCTGTTGGAAAGCATAACACTACATAAAGCCACATAGAAAAGTCCAAAACTCAAAAACTTGCTCCTCCACTCATATTCGTTCTTCTCCCCCCGGAATAACTAGTCTAAAGTCAGTAGGATTAAGTCTTCTCCATTCTATGAAATTGAATAAAAGTTACTCATCAATAAATACAGAGATGGTATCTCAAAGGTAATTGAAGGTCAATTATTTACTATTACTTAAGGAAAAATCACAGTAATATTTGCAACCAAATAATACTCCAGTAAAGACTTATTGGAGAACTTGGTGGTTGAAAACCATTAAAAGTTCTTCCAATTGAATAAACTCCCTTACGTTAGTAGTTTCTGAATACCTAGAGCAGTTTGCTGTAGACTTCATTAACCAAAGAGTTGATTGCAGAGCCCATGTTCCAGATATACTTTCTCAAAGCCTTTGAGACAAAGTCACAAAACAACAGCTTAAAGCTATGCAACAGACAACTGTTAGTAACAACATAGGTACAGAAAGACAATGAGCATTATACCTGAACCTGCTTAAGGAGCCTTTAATTTTAAAATGTGCTTCCCAGTCCTCAAGAATGAGTGTGACTCATTAGTGACTGGTCATCATATTTTACTTAGATGCTGTACATTCTTTCCATGAAAGATGAGGAAGAAACTACATGTTAATTGTGAGATGCAACCATACAATCTGTCCTCATATCAGCTGAACTGATATTACATCTAAGAAGGTACCACTTATAGCAGCACTCAGTATCAGCTCAATACTGCCTTAAAATGAAGATCAGCTGCCTCGTCAACAACACTACTTCTTGAAATGTTAGTATTTACCTTGTTATTTTCCCACTCAACCTCTGAGCAGGCCCAAACAATTTAGTCCAGTAAAAAACTGGAACAATATGACCTAAGTGCAAGCAATGCTTGTGATGGGAGAAAACAATTCAATGCAAAGGAGGCACCAAAACTGGGCAAAAAAAAAAAATAATAATAAAAAAAAAAAAAGGTCAATAATAAAGAAGTCACTGCAGGCAGATTAATTACTTGCTTTCCACACAGAAGCCTCAGTTGAATGTGCTGTCTTATTGCTCCTGTTACTGATTAAAAATAATGGAATCATTACCTCTGCAGTTGTCTTTTGTAACATCACAGTGAAGAGATGACAAATATTCAACCTAATACTTATTTTCCTTCTCTTGAGGGTTTTTCAAATATGAAGTCTCCTGATGTACAGCAACTGACATGTTGTACTTTTGGAAGATTTTGTGGTTTTATATAGAACTGAAGGTTTCGGTTTTGGCTGGGACCACGCACTGCTGCGGGCAATTGCTTGTATAAGCTGTTGATGTCCTGATTATGCAGCTCCCCTCAGCCCGTACCTGTACCCTCACTAGCAATATGAGGGCTCTCCTGCAGTGTCTGCCAATCAGCCTTTTCAACGTGGGCTAACCCAAGCTTGGCTTTCTGTGTCCTGATCAGGATTTGAATCCAGTTCTCCAACCAGAGTTTGGAGAATGATTCCCTCCACACCAGCCAGTGAGAGAGAACAAACTATCTGAAGTACAAAAGGCAGCACAATTACCCGAAATCTGAGTCTGCACCATCTGGAGTCATGTGTTCTGGGTCTGTGCCATTTTCTAATATAGGAGGCGTTTTCCTGTGTTCCACTGTTAAGCCGTTGGCTGATTTACTTGAACTCTGTAATGATGGCCAGGCATCTTTGTTATTACTGTTGGGTCTGGAAAAAGGCAAGAGTTAAAAAAAAAAAAAAAAAAAAAAAGAGTTCAAGTTATGAGGAAAGTGTTTTAAAAATTTTAAGCACTGAGGAAATGAATCCTTGCACCAGATAATCCATAAGAACAGATTTATCTGGATATTATAAAATGGTGATGATTAAAAAAAAATAAAAGAAACAAGGGGTAGAGAAGGGAGAAAAGAAAACTGGGCAGAACTCTGTTTTCTTCACTGGATAGATAATTGCACTGCCAATGCTGGAGTCTGAATGTGTTCATGTAAGGGAACAAAAACAACAAAAAACACACATTGACAGTTTCAACTATCCAGACCTATGTATACCTCATTTTGAGTTACTGGTTTTATCCTATAAGCATTTTGAGTCCTTTAAGTCATAAACTAAACCATTTTTAAGAAAAAAACTTTTACATTCCAGGACCTATCAAGCCTCGCATAGATTAAGTTTGTGTTTCATTCCTGCACAAGATTCTGCAGCATTACTAATGGACCACGAGACCAGTCAGATGAACATTTTTCATTCAAGTTACTGCTCATTTCTCTTCCAGTTAAAAGATACAACTACTCCTCTTCCATAACAAAGACCCATTAAATTCCATTTCAGAGAACACATTAATTTGATCTGAAAATTTCAGAAGACTCAAAGCCAAAACAATCACTGAAAATTGTTGTATTTTACACAAATTGAAGTATGCTGGGATATCATCTGTAACCAAATGCATTCAAGTACACTTTCATCCAATAATCTGTAATGATCTAATATAATCTAAAGCGTCAAAATAAAAGGTCTGTCTTTACCTTCTCCACTTTTTTTTTTTTTATTAGCTTCAGCTTTTCATTTGTTTCCATTAGGATGCTACTTTCAGTGTTCAAGTACTATAGTTCAAATGCTGTTTTTTGTAACTACAGAGCTTTCAAAAAAATGTATTTCCTGGTAAATATACATTTCTTCTGCTGTGCCCCTCATTAATATTCTTACTACATGGTTCAAACACTTTCTCTGCATATCTGGGTCAGTTTAATAAATTGATAGTCATGATCTGGAGATCCCCATAACTGTTTACAGCTGTTTCATTCAGATAGGACTGACTGTATTGCTAACTAACCTCAAATACCTATTAGTATGTAAAGACTTGCTATTGTACTTGTACCTCTTCTCACATACCTATACAACATGCATGCAGATGAGAGTCTTAACCGATTTACATATTTAATCCTTGCTTTGTAAATATTTGAAATAGCAAGTTGATCAGGCTCTGAGCAGTGAAAACAACCTGTACATCCTTGCAGTAATTTAATATTGTCTCAAACTGTCCCCTTCAGAGGCGAGTCAAATCTAGATATAACAAGACTAAATCCATTTAACAGACTTCAAATACACTCATGCCCACTACAACATAAAGTCACTTCCCTACTACAACTTGAAAATCCACAGTTAAAATCAGTTTTACAGTTACACAGCCTCATGTGGCATTTGGTACATGTGTTTTCGTTGTTTCCCTTTTATGCTCACAGCCATAAGCTTCCAAAAGCCTTCTCTAACAGACCAATAAGTGCCCTAAGAAGCATTGATTCCACTTCCAGCATACTAAAACTTTTGTTTCATTTCTTCAGGGAAAAGTCAGTAGGGGAAAAAGAAAAAATTGAGTAAGATCTTTGAAATTAGGAAAAGCATTTCTGCAGTTTAAGAAATGCTGTCTTCCCTATTATTGTTTATTTATAAGTATTCATCCATATTCAGAAGCCAAATACCGTTTTCTTCCAAAGTGAAAGAAATTCTGCATGCCAGAAGCATGACTGACACAAAGTTGTCAAGAGCTCCAATAAACTGAGAGATCTAGTACTGTATTAGTGAATCAAAACAAATGAGAACATGACTCAGCAGAAAGCTGTAAAGAACAATACACTCACCAGCTCACAAGCAAAATGCTGTACTGGTAAGACAGGACTATAAGAAAATACTTCCAGGTTTGAAGTCTGAACTAATCAATGTCCAAACAATGAAGGAAGTGGTGTGTTTGCTCTCTTTGCTACACTCTTCCTTCCAAGTCAACAATGAACCAGTGCATAAGAAATAACAAGTCCTCGAGAAAAGATCAAATTGAAGGCCCTGACCACTTGCAGTCAAAGAGTGTAAGACACCTCCTGTGGAAGTTCAAGAAAATAATTCTACCATATCACTTGGCATACCAATTCTCAGAACTGTATTCTGTGGACTGAAGCTCCAGTGACCTTATTTTAGATACAGTGCTCCTTTTCTTACTTAAAGTGTTCTGCAGTGATGTTACCAGTGGCAAACAGTTTGAAAATGCAGTGGATATATTGGTCCACAAAACAATACAGCACACAATCACAAAGCCAAGGTGCACACAAGTTTTACGTTTTCACCCCATCAAGTTCATTATAAGAATCCTATTATGAGAATCCTACAAAAGGAGTGGAGGAATTTATTAATAGCTTCCAATATTTAAGATCTGAACAGATAATTCACATGAGGACTGACAACCTTAGATTTTCATACGCTTTTGTATGACTGTACTCATATTGTCAGAAATCTTATTAGAACTTAATGAATAAAAACCACTGCAACACAATGAAACAGTAATAAGTGCTATTCTGTGATTAAAACAGTGAAAATAAACCATTTTTGTGAATTATTATACAAAGGAAACTACAAGATTCCAAGGTTTTTATGCTTAAAACAAGAACTGCGCTCCAAAGTCATGATATGAAGACAAAATAAGAAAAGTGTATCAAGACATCATGTTTCTGTTGTACAGCTAGACTGCATTGATAGATCAACACTACACCAAAAAAGCTAACATCTGTTCTTAAATTATTACAATATTTATGGAAGTATGAAGTAAAAGATCTTTAAGAATAAAAGCCTCACTTTGAGATACTGATCCACGCTTGGTAGAAGCGCATATTAAAACAAAGCATTCATAGGCTCTAACTTCACAGAGAAGAATGTTATCTAAGTTTCTCACGTAATAAACACTGAAAAGAACAGGCCACTTAAGGAATGCAACAGGAACAAGAATGTTTTCTGTGGAGTAGCTAGAAAAGATGTTTTCAAGTAGCCCAGCATCAGAACTTACACATCATACCTCTGCAGTGCTGTCACTTTGTTCTTGTTCTTGTCAACTGTACCCGTAGATAACTGAAGAAAGTTGGGGTTTAGTTTGTATAGTTCTTGCAGTAGTTTCTGTTCATATTCTTGATGCTTACCCGCCTACAAAGAAAGAGGAACTCAATGAATGGACAGTAATTTCAGGTATTTATATACATCTCAAAACCTAGTAATTGAGCTGCACCACCTTAAGAGGTCACCCTGACTCAAAAGTGTTTCTTAACCTCAGTATTGATGTGATTCCAGCAAACCTAAAGTTTGCCTAGAAATAACTCAAATAAATTTAGCCAAATTTATTTATTTTTTGTTTCTAAGGCAGAAAAATAGTTGCAATCCAGTTAAAACTCTTCTATTCTAATAACAAGCTTCATGACATAACCCCTATGTCATAAATTTCTTAATCACAAAGATAAGCATAAATCTGCATTCTGTGCATCAACTACATCAATCTTCTCAGAAGACAGGAGTGAGCAAAAACAAATTTTGTTTCCAGTCAGAAGTTCCACTACATAAATCATTCTATACAGGCTTCATACAAGACCGCTGAGGTGGTGCAACTGTTACCTCGCATCTGACAAGGAGTGTGTTCTGAGCAGTAATTGAAAAATCATTCCTCCTAGTAATTGAAGAATTTAATTATTTTGTCTGAAATAATTGAGAACATTTTCTTGCTTTCAGAAATTGAGGACTGATCCAACTTCAGAATGTTAAGTCTGGTGAGTGAGAGTATTTCTCAGTCTAGCTTACCTATAACATTGTGTTAAAACACTTAAATACTGTTTGCAACTTAAGTATTTTAATAATTTGAATCAAGATGCAAACTTGAACAATGAAATCAACAGCTTTTATTTAGAAGTTTCAGATATTAAGAGATGACCTTTAGCAAGTGTCTAAGTCATAAGTCTGAAGAGTTACCTATGGAATTCCTAGCATGGATTTGAAGGCTCCCAAACTACATATGCAATAAAAAGCAACGTTTGTACATTACTTAATCCATTCTATTTATAAAGGTTTTGTTGGGATAGGAATGGAAGTAAGCGTACTGGCAATACAGTCACCCTCCTAGAGAAACACTATAGCTTACAAGAATGCTATTCTGTTTTCTCTGCCTCCAAAAATTAAGCAGGAAAATTTGAAAATTTAAACAAGATTCAAAATAACCATGAACCTCCCCCCCAAAAAAACCTAACAAAACAATAAGAAAATCTACATGCTAAATAGCTCCCTTTAACTTGTCTTTATGGGTGCTATTAGAAAGATATTCCATACCCATTCTGAGTAAATTCTCCAAATCAGTCAAACAGCAGAAGTATCTTAATGTTTTTGGTACTTAGTTCTCTATTACTGGTTGTTTTTTAATATGTCTAACATTACACTACATAAGTTTTGCAAAGGGCACTGAAACATCTAGTGTACACGTTCTTATCCTGCTTTGTATTTATCCACACCCAAGCTAGTATCTACAGTAGAGTAAGGGTTTACTCCTAGAATGTGATTCATCTAAACATAAATAATTATTCATCATTATACCCTAGAAATGCTTCTTTGGCCATCTGCTAAGAATAGAATGTTACTGCTTAGACGCACAGACCTTCACTGCAAACATAAAACAGCTAAACAAGGACAATCATTCACTGAGATATCAGCTTGGCAGTTCAGTCGCAAGAGACTGAACTCTACGGCTAATACTGTCAGGCCAGCCCAAAGCTCACTCATTACATAAATGAAAGAAAGAATCAAGATTAAAACCCTGCAAAGAAGCTTCCACTAAAGTTTTATTCACATGAACTAATCCAGAGGCCAAAACTAGTATCTCTAACGCATCCCATCTAAATTGCCAACCTCACTTTCAGAAACTTCCTGGAGTTATACCAGTTCTTTTCAGTTCATCACAATAATTATTACAATTCTAGAACACAGAAATTAAGTTTATCCATTCAATTTTCCTCCTTTTCCATTTACTGGTGAAGAATGCAAGTATAAATTCCCTGACAGCAATCAAAACAAGAAATATGGAGACTTCAGTCAGATCTTACACTAAAAACACAAGGCGCTTTTCAATAATCGCTTATTTCCAAATAATTGTCAAGAAAACAATCACATAAGTTTGTAAGTTTAAGTAATCTAATAAGGAACAGGAAAGAAAGATGCAGAAGTCAAGATGAAGCATAAACCTAAATTGCCAGCCAAAGTGAGCCTAGCAGTTTTAACTGGCAGCTGTGTCAGAGCACTGCCCGACCACCTCTGTAACTGACTTGTACAAAAAGGTGTGTACCAGGAGATCCTCTGAACATCAGACTCCCAAGTTTAACCTCCATCCTTCCTAAGAACTCCATTAAAAAAAAAAAACAAAAAAACTTTAGTACATGGATAACAGCTGTCTGAGAATGAGTTGGAACACCTTCTGTAAAGAGAAATCCTGCTTCACTAACATGGACATTCACAATGGTGTCAATAAGCATCAATAAAGAGACTTCATGAAGTTTTCCAAAACCTTTCACGAGATTTCGTATCAAAGATTATTTACAGGGTTGCCCTGAGATTCAGGAAAGGTTGTTCCATGGCTCAAAGATACAAAGGCAAATGTAAGACTTACTGAGAACTGGATGCAGAAGCAAGCAATAATGAAGCCTGACCTAAGTTTTATGCAACATCAGTGAGGGTGAGAAAGGAGTGAACAGCATACTCTTAGTTGATACCAAACTCCTTTGGGTAGTAAAATGTAGATAATGAACTCCAGAAGAAACCCACTACTACCGGAGTACAGGCCAAAGAGTATCAAAGATTCACCACAGAGACACATCAGGTAACATACTTGGAAAGTTAATCTAAAACTATGCTTACATAGTATTGGCCTCTGAACTGGCCTTTAAAACCCAGAGATACTGAAGTACTGTCAACAGATCTGAAAGGTCTAGCTCATTATGTGCTGATAATCAAGCCAGATCTGTAGTGGGCATCATAAGGAAAGATTCTGATCGAGGATCACCATTATTCAGCTTTGCTGCCTTTACATTATGAATATAATGTGCACGGTCTCTGCAACTCAATGATGACACAGAGGGCATATAGAAGAACAATAAAAGTTATCACAGAAAGGGAGAAACTGCTTTACTGAAGTTTAAGCGACCAAAAAGTCTACAAAAAAAAAAAAGTCAGGGAGGTACAAACCAAGTTTTAGAACACCACAAAAACTATGGATAACGTAACAAAGCATTTAGCTTTTAGCAATTACCACAATGCTACAACTAGGGGACAAGTGACAAAGCTAACTAGAAATCAGTTAAACTCTGCCAAAAAATAGTACTACTTCACAAAACAGCTAGTGACATTTCAGGACAAAAGGCTGTGGACATGATGGTACAGGCAGGTTCAAAATGGATTAAGTAAATTCACGACTGACAGTTTTGTAAGAAACTAAAGAGTCTGTACAGGTCTGAGTGCATGTTCCTATTTATTAACAGATCTAAGTGGTGGTAGAAGTTTAGGAAAATTAACAGAGGAAGCTGTGTGGTTTGCAAGTTCTTCAAAGTTAGTTCTTATTCCGAATCACCTGATTAAATACAGCAAGAACTTTTCATCTGAACAAGCAGAATGTATTTTCTTGAATTAAAAATAAATTCCCAGAAATAAACACTTTTAACAAAATAGTAGTTAATAGACAAGCTTCCTTATTCTCTGCCTTAAATCAGTGTACCACACAAAAATCCACCTGTACTAACACTGGGAGTGCGGACCATCAGCTTCACGGACAGACCACATTCAAAAATTACCACAGGGATAATTATTTAAAGCTGAATTTAAAAGCTGTGTCATACCTCACAGAGAGGGATAAACTCAAAAGACTTCAGAACATACCACCAATGAGACATTAAGGCTATCCATTTACTTGCTTCTCTGGTCAAGATAAGTGTTTTGCTCTCGAGGTTGCCATAAAAAAAAACACCTCATGTACACAACACTGAAGGTAACTAAAGTAGTATGTTCAAATGGTTTCTATACCCTTCAGTGGCTAGAAGGCGTAACAGAATCCCAACAGCATAGTCACATCGCAATACAATAGTTAAGCCACGATAACTGACCACACACACAAAACCACATGTGTTGGCTTTTCACTGAAACTTAAAATAATTTTATTTTACACTGGTATGAAGAAAGGGCAAGTAGTCAACTCCATGTTATTTGACTCATTGATTAAAGTTTTATCTCAACCTTTTTCTCTTACCAACGCTAAGGTAGCACAAAATGAAGAATATAACTATTCACTTCCAATAATCAATTGGTAAAGTATCTAAACACCATTTGTAACTCAAAATTCAACTCCATAACATTCTACAGAACACCACATTATAGAAATATTGGACTAAATTAAATACATTTCTGCCACATTTCACTCATTTCCCATTTATTACACTTACCTGCATTTCTTCTTTTGTGAAACTGGCTGCTTCATCTCCTAGCTCATGTAGATACATACAGTCTGGCTTTGGACACTGCATATTTTTTAGAAAATAACTGCAGTATTTTGTTGTACCTAGTGATGCCTGAAGAAAAAGAAATAATTAGGTAAATTAAGTACCACAAGTTACGATACCATTTAGAGTAGAAGAAAAAGCTGTATTTACAAAAAAAAGTTTATTCTTACAATTTAAAGTTCCAACATAGTACATTTTTGATGCAGATGGACTGAAAAATAATCTGTGAGAAACCCATGTGCTCAAGCATTAGACAGCTAGAATTTATTTAGATTAGATGAAAATAGAAGTACATCTCAAAAAAAAAAAAAAAAAACCAACAACAACAACAAAAAAAAAACAGCCTCAGTAAATGTTTGCATTCATAAGAAGTTAAATTAAGAAAGTAGTTCGGAGTTTGTACTGCATTTAACTGATTAATATTTTGTAACAGGACCAGGAAACAAAAGTTAACCAAAAACTTTCTGTAGTCGCTAATTTGGCCAAGTCAAATCCTTTATCCATTTACACAGATACCAAGAAGAAAAAAAATCTTACACTTCCACAGAGTTTTTGAGAGGCTTTAAAACAAACAAACAAACAAAAAACCTACAAAAAATCATGTGATATTACAGCCTGGATTTTAAGATGACTGAGCACAGACCTTCATATTCCCATTGATTTTACATGCGATACAAAGCAAATGAGTTAAGTTCAGCAGGAAAAATAAATAAATGCAAGTCTAATTAAGGAAGCAAAGAGTATTTGAGAATGCAGGAAGCAAACAGACAAACAAGAGTAGCCTTGATGACACAGTAAGCTTTATATGGATATTTTTGTTCAAGAATGCAAGCACATCTATACAAATAACGTTTTAGAGGATGTGATGATGTTATTTGCTAGTGCACTAATACATGAAAATGTAGAAATATTACCACCTTAAGTGTTCTGCCGTCTACCACCACATTATTGACACACTGTATGGCTCTGAGAGCATCTTCTGACCGGATGTAGGTTACATACGCACTGGCACTTGGACCCTAGAAAGAAAACAGGCCACATTTTTTTCCTCCTCAGACAAACCTGCACATTAAATTGCTCTCTTATTAGCTCACTAAAAAAAAATTGCTATTTTCAAAAACAGCTGGCCTTGAATATAAAAGTGACAAAAACAGGACAATAGACAAATTCAGATGTGATGCATAAATAATAAACAAAATAATAGGTATAAAAACATTGCTTAGAGTTACAGAAGTATTTAGCAGATGTGGTGTTTTGACACTCAAGTGCAGAATAGTGAATGAACATGCTTCTGCTGCTTTGAAGGCTTTAATCCCATCTACCAATCTTTCTACTTATTCTGCATCTTTCAACTGAACTTTAAGGCTGCTTGGACAATGTCTCAGTTTGTACAGTAACTTATTTGACACTACTGTATTTTTCCCCTCTCCTTACTTTAACATACTACTTAGTCTGAAATCAGAGAGCTTCACATTCACTCTGCACAAACGTACTTTCTCTAGAGGAATTAAAATCACAAGAGTCTCTACAGACTTACCTGTGAGCCTGCATATGATGTGCTGTTATTGATTACAACTTTGTGTATTTTACCAAACTTCCCAAAATATTCTGGTCGTTTCAAAACCTACAAAAAGAAAAAAAATTGAAGTGCTTATCAGTAGTCTGTGCATCTATGCAACTAGGAGCTGTAACTATAGAAGAGATATGCTTTTTGTTAAAGTAGAACAGAACAAATCTTCATCTTTATTAACTGCCTGGAACAAAACTGAATTCTGACTCATTTGCTCTACTCCAAAGAAAAGAAGTAAATAAATTAAATAGCCTTCTTTAAAACTAGACTAAGCGTAGGAAGACAGTATACAAGGGCAGCTCCAAAAGTAATATCTCCTATTATTTTTTGTTTGTGTTGGCCCTCAATGCCAGGGTCAGATGGATGTTAGCAGTACAGCATTGGAGGATGGGCCTTCCCACCAACACTCTGTTACATTTTGTTGCTGTGTCACAGATGGCAGCAGAGGGCAGTCTGACAGAACAGCATCTGAAGTGCCTGTTAATCAAAGGTGTAGAACTGAAGTCATTCATGAGAAAGAAATTGCCCCCACTGACATTTATTGATGCTTGGTGAACACTTATGGAGACCACAAGTGGATGCAAGTGGTGGGTGGTGTGCATTTCAGCAGGGGCAACAGTGATGGAAAAGGCAAGCCAGATTTTAGACAGCCATGAGTCCTCACATCAGAGATCACTCTAGACAGTTTAAGTCCAATCAGGTAAATTCAAGTTGGCACAGTTAGTTTCAAAGACATTATATCCTGTAGTATACTCCTTTCACATTCTAATTCTGAGCTTTTTTTCGATGAGAGAGTAATGACCCTCTTTTCTGGATCCTTCTCTAATTTTTTCTTTAAATGACATCACCCTTACGTTCCTTCTAGGTATGCCTTAGCTGTTGGCTTTTTTCTTCTGTCTTTATAGGCTTGCCCTACCCTTTTATTTGTTCTTTATAACCTGACCTAGCTTCCATTTTAGTATAGGTTGTGCATGACAGAGCTGTGTACTGCCAGCAAATCCAGTATAATCAAATGAACAACAACAACAACAATCCTTAGGCTCATTTTAGCTTATCAGGCTCTTTTAAAGGAATACAAAGAACAATTTCCTTAAAAAATACAGCATTGCTATTCTCAAAAGCAAGACACAAATCACTCCTTGCGAGTTTGTTCTCACGAAGTTGTCTGAGTTAGAGCATACCCTGAAAAGTCATCTGGTCTAACTCCCCTGTAATGAACATGGACATCTATAACTAGATCAGGCTGTTCAAAGTCTGGTTAAGTTTGACCTCGAATATTCTGGAGTAGGAAGCTCAGTAGCTGCCTTCAGCAGGTCTCAGTCAGCATCAGAGAGCCTTTTGAAAGCAGGTTCATTTAGTATCCACTAGACATAGACACAGGTGTCCCAGTAGTTTCTTGATAGCAAGTTAAGAGCAAGAGCTACAGATCCAAAGTGCTCACCTCTGGGTCTGCTAGGCGCTGAGATAACCCTACCACAAAGACAAGATTCTTCTGTACAACCCGCACACTGGCCAAATGTTTGCGATTCTCTGATATCTTCTGTTTCCTCTCATTTTGTTTCTGTTTCTTTTCGTTTTTTATCCTTTGCAGCTCTTCCTGGGAGAGTGGTTTGTACACTGCTGGATCTTCTGGGTATGGCTAGATATAACAAATACAATTAAAAACAACTCATCGAGGAGACAACATCTGAAAATCATTAATCCTGACATTCTAACACATGCATTTCTTTCTTCCATCAGACTGTTCTGATTATGTTATGACCAGTAATGAAAGTAGCATATTAAGTAAATATTGCAGATTTCCAAAAAGTGTATCGCTCTTTATGGGCACAGTATTGATGTAAGCAAGAGCCACATTCTAACTGAGCTGTCTCGTCAATCTGGCAACATCAGAAGTAGTTCAACTTGACAGCCAACACATCCCATTAAGATTTCACTAACACTGCATATTAAGTAGCATGAAAATATGCAGAATATTCACATTATATTTAGTTGTTCAATACACTCAAATCTATATTAACAAACATGAAGAGTACAGGATAAGAAACTGAAGTATAAATATAATTTTAGTGGCACAAGACAACACCATTACGTGACTCAATCTATATGATTACCTTCCCTGAGCAAAGATATAGGTTTCAAAACAGTTAACTGCACACTGATTTGACAGTATTTTTTCCATGCTTATTTCATCCAGTTTGAAACTTGGGCTTTGTCTTTCCTGGACAAAAGTGTATTTCAAATCTTAAGATTATGATATACAGATAACTTCTCAAACAGGCCAAACTCTAGATTTTAATTTCTAAAATAATCAGCAGAAAAGAGAAAGAAAGAGAAAGGTCCTTGATATTACCTTGAAAGACTGTTGCATTCATGTAAAGCATGCAGCTATTTGCCATAAAAGCAGTATTTTAGACCAATCGTTTAGACAACACAGCCCTCTGTCCCAGGCTACTTCCCAAAGCAAGCCATGTTCCTTACTTGTCCCACTTTTTTCATAAGAAATGAGATTTTGTACTTTATGTACAAAGTCATGAAAAGGCACTGAAGAAGGTGTACAGAAAAGTGTTTCTAAACACTGAAGATGTAGTCAAAAAAGAAGAGTAGTACAGGATATGTGCACTAAGGTCAGGATCTGAGAACTTAAGCTGACCAGTATGCTGAGCCAAGCTCTCAGCTTATACTACAACAGCCAAAGATTACAATTTCCAACAGAAACATACTAACTTTCGTGACTGCCCTCTATTAATACTAGAATACAAAACACTCATTAAATGACCTGAGAAAACCTAGAGCAGCAAATTAAAATAAGGTTTAGCTTAAACACATGTATTCTGATAATGAAAGAGCCACTCAGCAAATTCTTAGAACTAATAGTTTTCTGAGTATACCTCCAAACAAAATGAAGATCCACTTTCAGGTTTAATAAGTCACAAGACTAGCATCACTACACTGTGCTTGAGGCAACATCTGAAAATACACTGAGGTCAACTTTAGTGGATAGTATTGAAAGTTAACATCAAGTTCTCCGGAACTTTTTAGTATCACAAAGGAATTTAAACTTGCATGATATCTAGCATTAACCAAAAGTACACACTTAAGTGCTTTGCATGAAAACACCGTAAGGACTCGTATTATCCTTTAAGAACAACACTTAAGATTGTAGTGTTCCACCAAGTTATTCCATTCCTAACTAATACTGAATATTTGATGCAGATTTCACTTACTGAACATTCACTGATCATATGATGAAGGACCCAGCTTAGTAAGGTCATCTGAATCTAGCTATAGTTGATGATATTCTTGAGTTTTAAGGCATACATAAAAAAGTACAGATAAAGAATAATCCTACAGTATGCTGCACTTAAAGAACTTCTCAAAGCCTCAGAATAAAGGAGATACTGGTTTGTATTGAGATACTGAAGAGAAAGAGTGCTCAAAGAGATAATTCCATCATGATGACCAAGCTGAGTTCAGGAATAGAAACAAGCACACCAGTACAAGATGGAGATCCAAACATAAAATGCCTAGCCCTAAAGTGAACAGTGTGGTATCATCTTGACAAGACTTTTACAGATTAATTTATTCCCCAGACTTCACACTATACAAGGCAGGACTTACAAATGTACTGCTGCCCGGGACTGTGCCTTCAGTAGGTTCTTTAAGAACCTCGAAGAACCAAGAAAAATACAGCAAACAGTGCCAAAGTTCACCAACTTCTTTCCTGCCAAGTACAGTAACATTAAGAGCGTATCTTCAAATGAGAAGTATGGAGACAATACATCCCTTTTCTGTAAATTGTTACTGGAAGACCTCAACACAGGCCTGCTAACTTCCTGCATGGCTCAAGCACACACCCAAGGAGCATGTGCATAATAAAAACAGTGCTTTGTTTTTGTACTGGAGAGCATGGGAACTGCCAGGAGACATGCAACTAAACAGCAGTAACTTCAAAATCAGAGAGTAGAAACGTCTTCTCAGCAGGTAGTACAAAATCACTTGAATAAGGATTTAGAAGTATCAGCAGTTCATCTGCCACCAAAGATGACTTGTTTAAGCAACAGAATGATCAGAAGTTCTCCATAGACAGTATAGTGCTGTATTGTACATGAAATGTTTCATATTTAGACTTTTACCTCCATGACATGTTTAATGCTTCTAAAGAACACAAACAGTTGGGCACTTGGGACCTATAATTGAATCTATGCACCTCTTGACACTCAAGAGTGAATCAGACACCCAATTCTAAGTAATAGCTGGCTATCTATAAAACATGCAGCATGAATGAGATTTGAATAATGTTAAGCGTTTAAGGAGGAAGACAAGCACAGCACCAAGAGCACTCGAGAAGTTCATTCTAAAAATTCGGAGTCTTAAGAAATGTTACTTTCAAATAATGGCATAAATTTAGAGTACAAACAGAACAATAAATAATTTTATCTTCAGAGTGACTACTTCTGACAGTGAAGTTCATGAACTCAAATGACAATGTAAGTATATACAGACAATATAAGCAGCAAATGATGAGAAACGGCTCTGAAAGCCAAAGTGAACTGACTGTAGGAGTAATCCCATAATCATCATTTCACCTGTTGTTTACTCTGTCCTATTCCACTAAATCAGAGGGGGGCCCACAGGTCCCTACAAGCTCTCAGCCAGAAGTGGCCATGCTACACTAGACCTGCCTGAAAAAAAATCACAGCAACCTAAGTCAAGCACAAAATAATTTCTGTTCCACATGCAATAAAACAAGGGACTAGATGTTCCTAATAGCCAAGAGGCATCAGATGGTACTATCAATGATTCCTTAGATGGTAAAGAATTTGAGATACAAGCAAAGTAGCTACAACAAATGTTATCGGCTTTATATACCTTCAGGTACTTGACATTAAGAGATATCAACATCACTGATTCATTGGCCTAAATTTAACATCCTTGAGTTACACAAAACCTATGGAAACCACCTGGACAAGACCTGCCAAAACAGATAATGAACCCAACGGTTTATGTTATCTACAAGTTGCTGGTAGTCCTACAAGAACTTCAGAAGTTCAAATGTTTCTTCTGTAGTCTCATTTCTTTTGGCAGAGATGGCCCTTGATGCATTATTAATCTTCCTCACTAAGTTTGTCTTGTCATTTAACTTTTTTTTTCCTCTTTCAGACATTTTTCCCCACATTTTCCCATCTGTGGGAAGCTGAGCTGGTATTTATCAAGCATTTCGAATTGTCATTTCCCAGATGGGTCACATTCCTTCCACACAATAGATGTACCAACATTTCCCAGTTGATGACTTGCTACGAAATAGGTCCTGAAATGAGAAATACAGAGAAAGTCAAAGTTTATGTACAGAATACACCATACCAATTGTATCAGCAAGTTGCAATTTGCAAATATCAACTATTGCACTGAACTATTCAGTTATAGCACTAGCAGCATAGGAGAAAATGATGTTTAAAGACTGTTGCTTTTACAGAGGCAGAAATAGAAAAAAAGCCAGACAAGAACATGTGTAAGACATGATAGTTTCTTGGTCATAAACACGTAAGCTTAATACTAATCTCCATCTCCAATACAACACAGCAGGAGGAACAAGGTTTGTTCCCCAGTTCCTTGGTGTACCAAGATACAAGAATGGCAGTATATCAAATTACACTTCTTGGTGGAAGTGCAAAGCAATTAAGAAAAGTGAAGAAGTCACTTTTTGATTGCTTATGGGGTTTTTTTGAGCTATTTCTTTAGTGACATTTAAAAACTGTAATACTTGACGCTAAGGTTTTTGTGCTACATTCTATCAACGTAACACAAGTAACTAAAAATTATAGACATTCATACAAAAACAGTACTTAAGACACTGAATTTTGAAGTCAAAAATCAAAGAAAAATCACTGGTTGTACAACTGAAACTAGTGAGTTTGCTGACTTGTAAAGTAGCTTCTAAGGACAGCATATTTCCATTTTAAATTGTCCAGTTAGTGTCTATTTCACTCACAGTTAAGAAACCAATTGACTGGAAAAAACAGAAATGCTTGCTTAGCATCTTAAAATTGACTAGACCTACAATTCTGAAAGGCATTAAGAACAAGTCAGCTCTGGTATTTTATTTTATTTTTTAATTAAGGAAAGACTTCTTATAGCTAATGAATTAAGCAGAAACAAATTGTGAGTTTATTTCAGAAGCCATTAAATTTTACAATGCCTTTGCTATGTTAAGACTAACAAATGCTACGATCAGTACTCAAGATTAAAGCATACTTTCTTACTCTCACATCCAAGTGAGTTAGAATCTATTATCACTACTAACGAGTAAAAATTTGATATATACTAATTCAAATGACTGCAACCATATGAATATTTTCTGTGCGTGTGTATGTTAAGCTATCTAACAGTTCAAATAAACAGAGGTATTTTCTCCTTGGTGAGAAATAATGCAAGCTAGCATCTATTTGGTTTGAAGCTAGCTAGAGAAACTTAGGAAATTATATATACAATTTGCAGTCCAAGTTTGAGACATGTGGCACAGATGCCACTCCCAGAATAGAGCCAATAGATTTTATCACAGGCTTCTTTCAAGAACTTTGCAAATCTTTCAAACAAAATCCCCTGCTAGGGAACTTCACTGCTACTCTCCACAGACTAAAAGCCAAACCGCTGGAGAACATTAATTGCCGCTCAACACCCTTGGCACCAAGAACAGTTTTCCTATTAAATAACCGCATGACATTTGTATGCTTTAAAATAGAAGGCCTTGCTTTAATATATGTATATTCACAGTTCCACTTTGCTGTAAGAATCCTGCACTGGCATACGCATTATTAACGAGAGATAACTGTTGAGAGCACAGTACCTACTGTAACTTCCCTACAATGAAAGCATCTGCAAAAATTTTACTGCTTTGCCATTTTCTACACTTCAGCATTAAGGGCCAGCAGCCAACGCAGAGCAGTTGACACAATAGAAAACTACTTAGATCTTTACCCCAGAAATCTTACTACACAGATGGGAAATACATAAACACACTGCATGCAAAAACACACCTGCTGCAGAAGGTTCAGTACACTTCACAGGGTGGCTTCTTCAGGCTTTGATGTATAGCTCTGAATGGCTTATTCCCAGGATCTCAACGGGGTCTCTGAACCACAGTGTCCATCTGTACCACAAAAAGGTGTGCACTCCATCTTCCTCTATGCTCTTACAATCCAATGAATGAAATAGCCACAATTCTCATTAAAGCAGCTTGCAGTCCACAGATGAAGAATACTTCAAGAATATAATCCACATCCATTGTGAAAAGTCTCCTTCCTCTCCTGGAACGGTGTGTTTCCTTCCCTCCAATTGCAGAGTTCATTCTAGCTTTTCTTCCACAATCTCTTCTTTCTCCAAGCAAATTGTATTCCAACTCAGTAAAATATTTGCATAACCAACCATAAGGCAGATTATTCCACATGAGAAAGTTCCGCTGAGGCAATATCCATATAATATCCGTATTTCAAAGAATTCCAGAGGCACCAAGTAGCGGGCTGATTGTGTGATTTCTCAGATATATTCCCCAAACTTCCAATAACGAACGATCAGAGACAAATCAAATAGTTGTTGGCAAAAAAATAGTATAATATATCCAAATACATGAAGCAACTTATACAGATGAGGAAATGCCACAAAATCTCATGTTTGTACCATGAGATCTCATATTTGAGAAGTTTGCATGTACTATGAGAAGTACTGTACAGCATAGTGCCTGCTGTAGATGACATGTATGTAGAAACCAATTTGGCCAACGACAGGGAGACCTTCCTTGTAGACTCAGCAGATCCAATACTGCACAAACTTGTTGGCAATGCATTAACAATGTTGCTGTGCCTTGCAGTTTGCAGAGGCATCCAAAGACAGGTTAGCAGGGAGAGCTCTAGCACAGCCAAAGCCCAAAGAGCAGCAAGAAAGCATGACTGGAAGTGTTTATAGAAAGCTGTGGCAGTGAATCAAGATAGTGAACTCAGGTAAGATTACTCAGGGTCTGAGAAGGGAGCTGTAATGTGAGACAGGAAGCCAAAGGCATAAACTGAGGGTAGGAATACAATTAAATAGCAGGAGAAAAAGCGGATATAAACAGCTGCAATTACAAAAAGAGGAAGGCCAGGCAAGAAAGTTACAATCAAGAGATTGAATTAGAATTGAAGATAAGATACTGAGAAATAATTTTATAGTAAACATGAAAGATAAGGAAGTAATAAGGTTATACAAAACACTATGAGAAGGAGGAGAATAATTCTAAGGAGAAAGTGGGCAACTTAGTGAAGCTGAAGTTTATAGTTGTGGCCAACCACAGTAACAGCCAGACTTCAGTTAAGAGATAAGGAAAAAAAATTAATAAGTATGACTCTCAAGATACTACCTTTAAGCATTTGGCAACAAGATCAGAATACTAGGTAAATAGACTTAGCCTAGATTTTGAAAAGCTTTAAAGTTTAATACCACTGGATATATTTTCCAAAGGTTTTGCATATTTAGTGTCCAGAAAAATGGATTAAGAGCTCTGCTGCCACAAACAAAACAAGCAGGTGCTTTATAAGCTTCCCTCAGATGGCTCTGCTACTTTAGCTGAACTTTGGCCCTCAAAAATCCCTCACACTGGAATCCTCACTGTCCTTCCTGAAAGAAACTCTGGCACTGCAAATCAGAGGAGTTTCTCTTTTGGCAGCTCTCACAGCACCAGCATACCTTGGTTCTGATCCACAACTTCTCCCATTAATCCAGTTCTGAATTTAACAAACCAAGGCTAGCACAGTAGCTTTGACAAATGCAGGCAAAAAGCTCAAAGATCCAACACCTCACCTCTGAATTATGCCATTACTAGAAGAACGTTTTCCAGAAGGAAAAGGATGTCTTTGGTATCGTCACAAAGCAAGAGCCTTGTGATATGTGCAAGACAAGCCGCTGATCCAGGATATTTACCTTTCTGCAAGCAGGACAAAGTCCATTCTCATCAGTGCGGATACGATGCCAACAGAAACGACAGATTTGGTAGCCACAGGTGCAAGGGAAGAAGTTGATGTCATCTATCTCCAGAGGCTCCATGCAAAGGGGGCATTCCACAGGGTCTTCCTTAGCATCAGGGCTGCGAGACATCTTTGTGTTCGCAGAGCAGCAAAAGTTTATAATAACTTAATAGATAAAGAAGGTCAGCACTTGAGGGGCTGCAAGAAAAAAAAAAATAAGAAAGTGATTACTACTTTTGACAACCTTTTTTTTTTCTAAGCTCTTTTTTATATTTCACTTCTCCACTGCTTTCCTTCTCCCCATCCAAATTATCGATGAACACACAAGCTAATAGCTAGTAACCCAAGCCTGAGTCTGCCTTCCTACTTAGAAGACACATAGGTAATATGAAAGATGCTACTGACGATGTACCTCCCTATCTGGGTATGTAAGCACTCTGACAATTCACTAGCCTACTTGGGTTTCAAGCTGTACAGTCACAATGAAAAGCTTAGAATATATGATGCACACTGTCAAGTTACTCATGCTCCTTTTACTGACTGCTTGCTTGAAATCTACAAATTCTACTCAGGACTTCATGTTCAAGACCAATTTATTCCTTTTCCCAGGGACTTGGAACTACATTTAGGTCACCCATTCAGACTTTTCAGTAGGGTTACAGAATTATTGAACAGAAACAATGAAAGCTGCTTACACGGCACGATTCATTTCTTTGCACTTTTTTTTTTTTTTTTTTTTTGGTACAGAGACCAACCAAATCTAGAGGCTACTTTTAAAGTAGTATTAACCAAGGTTTATCAGGTACAAAACTTTATACATGTCAGACAGCTTTCATCAAGTCATTTAGGTTTTTCACCAGTATTTAATTCACACCAAAGTTGAAATATGTTCTACATGTCTGGAACAACAACAACAACAGAATATATATAAACACCTCAGTTCCAGCTAAGAGAGCAGACTATACAGCTTTTCTGAATCAGAACGCCAACAAAGAAACAAAATTCATTCTACTATTTTCTTAACTCATTTCTTGATCTCGGTCGTTTGAGTATGCTTCCATCCTGTCAGCTTAAGAACGCAGAACAAGAAGTCACTGTCATACTCAAAAAGGGACACTACTAACTGGGATATTCAACTAGGTTTTGGTTATTTTCCTCCTCTCTCTTATGGCCATATAGTTGAAGAGCGACATTAAATCCTATCCTCAGACATGAGTTTTGAGATCAGTTCCTCACTCACAGATTTCTGTATCACCACTTTCAGCCTTACATATCTATATTTCATACCTAAAGAACCACAAAACCCAGTTCTGTTTACCATCGTCTTCTGACTCTAAACCACACACACTTCCTTGCATAAAATAAATCTGCCCTGAGATTCCAGCTCAAGCTGGGACCAACCAACTCCATAGAATAGGACCAGTTCAGTAGCAGACTGCAGTGCTTGTTCCCATCCTACACATTTCTTCAGGGACATAATTTCTGCAGATAGCCAGGAGAGAAGCTTGAAGAACAGCACAGACAAATGCAATCTAAGTACAAACTAAGCAGGCAGCAAGAAAAAAAAAAAACAGTACACAGCTTTGCATAGATTGGCTGCATTGGTTTATATGTTTACCAGCTGATACCAGCATCCTAGGCTAACTGCAATTCATATTATTTTTGTAGTTTGTATAGCCTCGAGGAACAAAACAGCTCTACTAAACACACAGCATTGCCCTTAAGTAAAACAAAAATACGAGTTCCATTAAATACTCAAATAAAAGCAAAGAAGGAAGAATGTATATTAGATGCACTAAGTCTTACTTCTCTACATGACACGCACTAGCAACAACACCGCCCTCTTTCTGACCTTCACAAAGACTAAAAATCAAAGCTAACTTTGGCATGGCAGCTTTCACTTAGTTAACTGTGATTTAATGAGTGGTATATTACAATCCTTTTGACCACCACAAAAAAAAAAAAAAAAAAAAAAAAAAAAAATCACATTGTGGGACCTTACCAGTGTTTTAGGCAGAACAGAATCTGTCCTGAAAGAAAGGCTTGGTTTGCCTTGGAGCTTTGTGTTGTTTATAAAACCCATTTTCATCGGCTGCAAGGATTGTTAAAAGCCCATAGCACACTATTTAATTGCTTGTTACACAGATGACACACATTTCTGTAGCAACTCCAACACTTTTTGCATTTCCTGTATGCACACTTGTATGGCAGAAAATGCATGACCATTTGAAAGTGACTTTAAAAGCTGAAGCATGCAATAAACTGCACAGATTTTGCTCAGTTTTCACCTGGATGTGACTTTCTGTAGATTGCCGAATGACAGGTCAGTAAGTGAATGGCATATTCTGCTTCACACTGCACTCATTGCACTGCACATCCAGCAACTTTGAGGCTACTGAAACGTGCGTAAGTAAAGCTATGCTAGTACTAGTGAAGCTGTACATGGGAGTGCAGCTTTGAAGAGCTTCCAGGTCATCACAATAATCCTACTGAATTATGAAGTCATTTCTGGATAGAAACAGTTCATGTAAAAAGAGTGTGACATGTTAGCCAGTGCCTCTGGGATATGCAGACAAGCTCTAACAAAACTGCAACATGATTAACGTTTATGAGCTGTTTAAGTTAACACTTAAGAGTTCAGCATCTGCTAGCAATAGCGTCAATAGTTTGCTTCAGACAGTAAATGGCCTGTTATTTTACAGCAAGGAGTAAAGAGCAGCTGTGCACCATGTTTCAAGAAACTAAGTGAAAAGCAATATTTATTTGCTTGGGAAAACACCATTCAAGCATCCAACTAAAGATCATCTCCAATGAATCGTCTCCATTTTGGAGGGGGGTGGGGGAAGGGAGGTTATTATACCAGAGACCATGGCCCAATTCTGCATCAGGATAATACTCATTTGGAAAATCGGAAAAGTCACATTCATACAAAGCTACCAAGAAACAACATAACCAGTCAGCTCTAAGGCTATTCCACAAAATTCATTTGGAAGATTAACCTCGTAGGAAAAGTAACACAGCGACAGCAAACCACACAAGGCAGTAGTACATGCTGCATTCAATCCCAAGTACGTGGTCTTTGGATTCAAGTTCCCACAGATTAATCTAATAGCATCAATAGGAAAAAAAAAAGGAATGCTGTGTACACATACATGCTCACACAAAATAACAGCAGCTAGAATTTGTCAGTCCACTTTCTATAGCACTGACACTGCCACCAAACAGCACTCCAGCAGCTCTGCATTCAGTTTAAAGAAGACTGTGAAAACATTCACACAGAGGAAAGAGCAAAGGTGGACCACATCCAGCAGCATCTCATAGATATGGTGAATTTGTAATAGGTAATAATCAGAAAAATAATTATTTAGTTGGTGTAGTAGAACGGATAAGACACACAAACATAGTGTTTCTTTCTTTTCCAAACATGTAAGTAAAAATGAAAAAAATATTTAAAACTAACACAACTTGTTGTTTCAGTCCATTTAGGATGCAGACATCGACGTTTTGGTTTTGATGTGAGGTGAGCAAGCTTAGTTTCCCACAGTTTAGTATACTCTTCCTTAGTTTTACAAGAGGACTTTCAAAAAAAAAAAAAAAAAAAAAAAAAAAAAGGAGGGGGCAGGAGGAAAACAACTATCTTATCATTCATTCTCGTTTCTCAAGTGCACTGGTTCAAAACTTGACAGACAGAGTCCAACTCCACATAATAAACCACTAGAACATTTCTATTTGTTAGCAGTTCACCACAGTGTAAGTGTTCCTTAATTCCTGTTTCAATGGATGCAGATGCCATGGCCTCTTTGTCAGTTAGTGGGCTGAATCCAGCCTTGCCACATGCTTTAGGACACTAAAAGTATTACAATCTGAAGTTGTTAAAATCAAGTTTAAAAAAAACGCTTGAGTAAAAGACTCACAACCCAGAAAATGATGTTTTAGAGACTTCAGGCCTTTCAAGAGAAATCCAGGCATGTGACAGCTAATGTTTCACATTAAGTTCAAACACACCTGACACTAGAAGTGAAACAAATCTGTATAACTTCATGCAACAGGCAACCTGCTGAAGGATCAATTCCCCCTTAACCCTAACCTCTCCTGTGACTCTGCTTAAAAGCTGGATGTGAAAAAAGATAAAAACAAATTGGAACGAATTACTCTGCTTCCTTGATCCAGCAGAGCTACAGCTTCCTCAGCACAACACTCTCCTCCGGGCAGCACCAGTTTGTTGTTCAGAGGCCCACATCTGGACTAGCACTACTTCTAACAGGAAAACAGCCTTATTCCCTTTTACCTCCAAATGTATGAAAGGTTATCACAGTGGTCATTGCAAGAATCATTAAGGTTGGAAAATAACCCTACAATCAAGTCCATCCATCAACCCATCACTGCCATGCCCACTAACAGACCAGAAAGGTACACTTTTAAGCAACCAGAACTAAGGGAGACCAATCGAGACATCTAGCAAAACAGTGACAGAGGAAGATTACTTGCATACATCAAGTCACTCCCTACTACCCAAGTCACTAAAACTTCCCATGTGTTAAGTTACACTCACAGTTCAGAAATCTGTGAACTTTCTCCAGGCTCTTTCATGAGCTGTCCTCCATCCACCTCAATTTTCCTGTCCACGTCACATTTTTTAAATAAACAGTACTAGTAAATGCAAAACCGTGCCCAGTAACTGCACAGCCTGTTCTCTCTGTCTTCCCTCTCTAATATTAATGTTTATTACTTATTTGGAAGTCTGCAGCAATGTTCTGATCATATTACAAGGCATAAGAAAAGCAAGTGATTGACATTCTGAATATTACACTGATTAGGATTTTTTCTCTGAACAAAGGAACTTGGAGATCACATTTGAAGCCTCTAGAGATTCCTCAGCTCTACACCTGCCTGCAGTTGCCTAAGAAGCTCTCCCCCAGGTTTTCAGACCGGGTCATTTCTTCTCGCTGTCCATCTCTGTTACCTCTGTCAGTCTAAACACTTGTACTCTCAACTCTGCAAGGTGAAGAAGTAAACTATTTAGCTGGCTAACATTTTACCTTCATCAATTCCTCATTCAGTTCATCACACAGCCATGCAAGAGCTTGCATGGCAACAGTGATGACGTAGAAACAAGCAACTGGAAGTAGCAACTGCTCAAGTAACACATTCAGCAACAGTGCAAAAATCATCCAGAGAACTGAACCAACAATTTTCTATACAGTGCCCTCAAGGCACCCCCTAACAGCAAAAACAGAAGACAGGAGGCAAATGATAAATGAAAGTGGTGCTAATTCTTCATAAAAATAGTTCATGTTCACAATGTAATGTAAGACACTTAGGTGCAAAATATAAAGTTTTTACAATTAAAAAAAAAAAACTTGTTCTGATGTAAATTAAGCCAAGATCTGGTTAATACTGTCTTACCATTACAGAACTCAGAGCTTCTGCATAAAGGGCTACTTGCTACCACTGACACATGAATGACTATTAAGAGATTATTTACTCAATTACTTCGTTACAAACCATGCATGGAATCAAGATGTTCAACTTTATTCAGAAAGAAAATAGGCCAAATAAGATCCTGACAAATTCATCCACAATAAAGCTTTGGACACCATAAAAAAAAAAAATTCTAGCATCTAAGTTGATTCATTGAAAGAAATTAAAAGCACTACATGGATCTGTAATTGTATAAATTAACTACCCACATTCAAATTAGAACAGGTTGGGTGGAGAATAGCGAGAGAGCAGCCCTGAGGAGAAGGATTTGGGGGTGCTGGTTGATGACAGATTCAACATAAGCTGGCATGTGATCTTGCAGTCCAAAAGGCAGTTGCTCGGGTTGTATCAAGAGAAGTGTGACCAGCAGGCTGAGGAAAGTGATTCTACCCCTCTTACTTTGCTTTCACGGGACCTCACCTGGAGTACTATGTCCAGTTCTGGGACCCCCAACACAATAAGGACACAAAACTGCTGGAGCAGGTTCAGAGGAGGGCCATGAAGATGACCAGAGTCACATAAAGACAGGATGAGGGGGAAATGGCTTTAAACTGGATGAGGGTAGATTTAGACTAGATACTAGGAGAACATTATTTACTGTGAAGGTGGTGAGATACTGGAACAGGATGTCCAGAGAGGCTGCAGATGCTCCCACCCTGGAGACATTCAAGGCCAGGCTGGATGGGGCTTTGAGCAACCTGGTTTAGCAGGAGGTGTCCCTGCCTACAACCGGGGGGTTGGAACAAAATGATTCCAACCCAAACCATTCTATGATCCTATGAATGTGAATGCCAGTGTTCTTTACTTTTTACACTACCTCATTTGAATTCTTTTTCTGCTGATAACTTGACAGTACAAATAAAATACCAAAAGAACTTTGACAGTGTATTAGAGTGGACTATACAATTAGAAACTCAGATACTCTTAAAAAGCTTATGACACAGACAGTAACCACTCAATATGAGAATAAATATTCCAGCAAGATTATTTCCCATTTCCCAGGGCATGAGAAAGAAAAGCTTACACTGCAAAAACAGAAAAGCCGTACCTACACAGATGTGTACAGTAAGTTATCAAATGTTGCAGACACAAGAATAGTCATCCAAAAATAGTCACAATTTACATCTATTAGCTGCTGTTAAACTTGAAAAATTATGAAGTATTCTAAGTTCCCTAAATCTCTAATTACTAGTGGAAAAAAAAGGTGCTACTCCCATTTCTTGCACTTCTCCTTCAGAGCATCTGCTAAGTCGTTGATGGAAAGAAAATCAAAATGGGTCAGCTTGCTCAATCACGCAGAAACCACACTGCAGGTACCTACATGCTCGCCAGTAGTTTAAGTATTCCTTAACACTGTGTTCTCCCTAGCCCATAGCAAGAACAGGTGCACATCTACTTACGTCTGCTGTCCTTGTATGGTTGTAAAGGATCACCAATACTGAAGGGGAATATCGTCTCCGAATCCCAATACAGCAGTTTTCTGTGTGTGAGGTCTAGATTATTGATCTCTCTGTAAGAGATCCACATTCTAATATAGAAACATTATTAGGCAGTCAGAACAGTACTTTGACAAAGCAAAGCATTTAGTAGAAGACAGATGGTTTTGCGATTAAAAGCTTTTTTAATGTATGTATATGCAGCAATTTGTGATATGACAGCATTTAAGTGTAGTCACTAACACACTAAAGAGTATTCAACACCAAGGCAGAGCATCCTGGCAGGCTGAGTGCTCAGTGTTAACGTAACCAGCTAATAGTCTGCAGCCACTCAAGTTCCTCTCAGCAAAGCACAGAGACTGAGTGACAGCAGCTGTACCTCAGCAGACCAGATTTCACGTGCTTCACAGAACCTCCCAACATCCTTTTTTTTTTCCTGACAGTTTTACCTCTGAAGATTAAAAAAAATCCTAAACACAGAGGTTCCACTGATGCTACCCTAAGTAACTTTGGGGGTGGTGGCTGGAACAGCTTAAAGCTCCATCTGACCTTACAACCCCCCTGAACTGAGAATCTGTTAAACCAATAAACATTATCTTGTAGTAATGATATTACAGTTGCTGCTATCTCCAAATCCCATACGATTTCAGAACAGATACAATATATCTTCATTCTTTTTCTGAATAAAGAACTTTTTAAAGTTCTTTTCAACCATAAGAGAAATGGTTTCTCCAAAGAAAGGGAATGGATCATTGAGCTAGTAAATTAAAATGACGTGGTCTGACTGCACTTTTAAGAAAACCTAGTGCAGCTGTTAACGAGACTTTAGTTATTTAGTTGGATGCCTTCATCCAAGAGAAGAAAAACTCAAGAGTTTGCTTCAGTTTTCTGGCTAATGGAGTTTTTAATCACTCTTTCTTTCTCCACTGGAGAGGTAAGAACACACCATTCTGTAATGAAAAAGCCTTGAGCTGCTACCTTGTATCAGACTGCGCACCTAATAATAATAGCCAGCATTCCCAAAACCAACCAGAAAAGAGCTCAGTTCTGACAAGTTTTGCAGCCTTTAGAGAGACTACCCAGAAATAGTCTCACACAAAAACTGTACCAGCTGAGGCTGTAAGACTCTGAAAATAAGTTTGTTTGAAAATAAGTCTGCAACATTCTGCTGCCAACTATCATCTGGATAGTTTACCAGGACTTATTTTTGACCTGCTGCTTTCAGCTGCGTTTGTTCACACACACCTAATATTACAGCTGGTCTGATCTCAAAGGATGCCTGAAGAACAAGAGATACATCCCTAAGTGCAGAGCACCATCAATGTAGGATGCTCAAAAAGAAACAACTTTTTTTTAATGTCCAGTAAAGAACAGCTCAGATTTTACATTAAACAAAACCCTCATTTGCATTTTCATGGAGCAGCATGAACACAAATCTTTGGGAAAACTGAAGCATTCAAGAATCTCTAATTGTTAAAAGTTCAGTGTTATCTTTTGCTCCAGGCAACAGTATCTACTTCTCAGAGCACAACTGTGAAGTTATCTTGGATTTAATAACCCTAAGTTAGGTTTGAACCAAAGGGTACAGAAGAGGACAATAAAGGCCGATCACACTAAAGACGTGTGCATTCTTATTTGTAGTGTTATCACTATAGAGAGACACAGAGACTCTTAAAGCCTGCAGGAATTCCCCAAATGACCGGTAGAAAGCTGAGTATAAAATGTAAGACTGAATGATCACAGATTTTGGATTCCTGCCTCAACAAACCAAATGCCTCAGTTACCTCTGAAATTCTTTTAACTCTTCCAATTGAATTGCTGAGTTGACAAAACAGCATTACACGATAACAAAACAGGAGGGTTATCAGCCAAATATTAACACTATTCACAGACAAAATAAAACACAACAATAGGTTTTCCTGAACAGAGTATAACTGAATCAATTCAGTAACTCTTCCAGTGTCACTGTGACGTGAAAGAAATTAAGATTCACTCGCTCTGAAACTTAACATCAGTTTAAGGTGCTTCAGAACTCAAGCATGGAAGATGCAGCCAGTGTTACCAACAGCCCCAGAACTCTGTTCAGAGGTATACTTCCAATTTGGCACCCCAGCTTATGCTTTACTAAGAACCTGAAAGGGGCAACACATTTTAAACAATTCTGATCAAAGCTCTTTATGTAGGTATTTAAAACTCATTAACAAACTTCGTGAAAATCTATGATAAACCAGTGCTGTCTTGCTTTCTCCCCAGCTTCTCAACTAAGGCATAATTATCCTCTGCCTCAGCTCCTGCAAACTGTTGAACATGATCAAAACAGAACAAAAGGATAACTTGGCCTTTCAGTATTGTCAATGACGGACCTATTATGCCACTTTCAAACCACTTTAAATGGCAAACATGAACATAAGACTGGCTTAATTGTTTTCTTACAACAACAGCATTAGACATCTTATGCTTTTTCATAACCCCTGAAAAAAACACGCCTAAGTACTTCAGCTGCATTGGACGGAAGATAAACACCAAAATAAGGTTTAGATGGAAAAATTTGTACAGAGGAAGCCTTATGCAGTTCATGTATAGGTTCTGGAGGAACACTGATTCCAGCTTGAGTGCTTCCACTGAGCTCAAGGAGTAATGCAAAGCACTGAGTTCAGAAAAATAAAAACTCTTTCCAAAGAGTTGTGAGCACTGAAGAACGCGTGGGCTATCCTGAAACTCACTGATAGCTGATGCCAGAGGTGAGCTGACTGGCATATAGTGTTCTGCATGCCTGACAAACCAACAGTCACATAGAGCACCACACCGAACACCCCTCCTTAGTTTTATGCAAGTAAATAAAGTGGTTCTTTTCTTGTCAGCTCCCTGGCCAGAAACCATGAACCACCTACATCAAAACCTATGGATAGACGTGAGGGCAGATAAAATCTAACCTTTATTTGTGAATTAAATATATATATATATATATAAAAATAAGAACAACAAAAATTGACCTTTCACCCTACAATTATATGGGTACTTTACAAAAAAAAAAAAAAGTAAATCACCTTCTGATTCTCCAAAACGCCGCCTTTATTCCTGACAATTCAAGGTACCCTATCGGATGCTCTGAAGCCTGCACAGGATGTTAAATGAGAACTGTGATAAACAAAATAGTACAAATGATACCATTTGGTATCAGCAAGCATGTCTCACTCCTGAAAGTTCCTACAGATTTCAAAAGGAAAAGGAATACATAATATATCCTTACAAACATGTAGAAAGGAAAACAATGGAGAGAACTGCAGAGAGAGCTCTCCTCCAGAGCTGAGGCCACTCCCCTACAAAGCGAGCAAGAGCCATGCTTTCCCCTCACTCCCTTCTCAAGGCATAATTGTACACACTTTGTTTGGCCTATGACAGGAACCTTCGGCAGGCAGTTATTAACTACAGCACTTGGCTTCAAATGAAGACAGCAAGAGAACAAGGAAGAAGTGATAATCAAGAGGTGACTGCTAATCTGAAATACATTCCTGAAAAGGTTAGAAACGGAACAGACATGCTAAAAGTTAAACTTTGCAGCCATTAAATCACTGTATTTCTAGACCCAAAGGTGACGTGTAGAAGTAATTATGAAAAGGAATGGCAGAGTAGCTGCACAGGAGACAGTGCAAGAACTGCTAAGCAATAATGGTTTCCTCACGTTTGTGGTTTACTTTATCAGCATTTTCATACTATCCCATTCGAAGAATTTCCATGGCCAAATTGAGCATTTTGCTTTTCAATGCCTCTGGTTACACTTGATTAAACCACAACAAACAGCTTTCAACACTTTTTTTTTTTTTAATAATCAGGCAACTTAGTAGTGATTTCTCTTCATGAATGTCACATTTTCTGACTCTCCTGTGATCTATGGCTCACTTGTACAGACCAGACATATCATGCAACCAACCAAAACAAAGAGCAACATGAATGCCCACATACAGGTTTGATGTGAAAGTCAGCCATTACACTTTGTCTAGCCATTTCTTGACTGGGGCAGGGGAGAACAAGAGAGAATCAAAAGGATCTCACGGATCAAATTATTCCTTACTTAATATAAGCAGAGCAAAGCTGCTTTTTTTCCCACTCTTTAGAAGCATCAAGGCAAGGTTATCCAAACTGCATTTTCATTTTTCAAGGAAAACTCACAGTTTGGGAAAGACAGTGATATCTGGAAACATGTAACAATGTTAATGTGTAAATTGCAATTTGCAGCCTCTATGTTTAACAAAAAAGAACTTATTTACATTAAACAGTTGTCTATGACTGAGATTTCTGGCCTCCGTTTATTAGGATATAATCCTAAAATAATAATATAGAAAGCCTGAAAAATGGGCAGAAATATTTTCCCTCCATACCTTTAGATTTTATCGGATACCTTTTCTAAATACAAGCTTTACTAGGGACAGGATGAGGAGTGCAAATTTGTAATGCCAAATATTATTAAAACTTCATCAGATTATTTTAAATCAACTTAAAGATAAAATATAAATCTCCTGACAAACACTAAGCAAAAGAACAAGTTCTAGGCTGTTTTTAAACAGTGTTTTGCTTAAGAATTTGACCAGGCTTTTCTCTACAAGTTTAGCAGAGAAGTTGTTTGCACACTTAATTTTGCCAAGACTATGTGCAGTAGTACACACAGGACAGAGCAGTGCAGTTTGCCAATGTGTTTATGCAGTGCTGTTTAACGGCTGCTGTAGAAGACTTTTAAGAGCAGCAACTAAGAACTTTTTAGAAGAAACTTAGCTTCCTTTAATTAAAAGTACACACTGATGGTTAGAAAAGTGCTAAGATATTTTCAGGAATATAAGTAGTTTAAACATCACTGCATCTCCTCCCATTAGGTTTACAGAATCAGAGGCACACTTCAGCTTCCAGTCAGACATTAAGCACTCAAAGAAGCATCTGCTCATAAACAGTGACAGGTCAGATTCTCCAGCTGTGAGCAAGTGATGCAAAACCTGAAGCTCTCAAGGTTTAGCCTGTAATCAAGTCTAATGGCCGAGCAAGTCACAGCCAGATAGTCAGCAGGCAGGCAGAACAAGAGAAATATCCAGCTACTCTTGGACAGAAGTCACTCTCCACAAATAAATCTGAACAATGTCACAGATCGCAGGACATACAGAAATCAACAAAGCACTTGCAACCCATACTTGGGAAAACTCTTCTACTACCACATGTGGGAGGAGACAGAACAGAGAAGGAAAAAGAATTACCAAGCGTATAGTGAGGAATAAAACCGACATGCTGGAAAAAAAGGGTGCTGACAACAAGTGAGACCGTGTAAGTGTCGAGACAAATGGAACACGCATACATTATCAAGCAGTAAGCAGAGAAATGCTTTAAACAGAAATAAAAACATTTAAAACTGACAGATGAAGGCAATATTCCACATGGAATCAGATTAAATTGTGAAAATCCTTGCCAAAGGTTGCAGGTGATAGAATTCAGAAGGCTAAAAAGTAATCACACAAACCACCATGTGTGGAAGAAGCAGGGTTAAGTGAGTAGCTCCAACACGATGAAACAAAATACAGTGCCAAGGAAGCTGCTGCTCCCAATGCTTCCTGAGTTGGAAAAGCAGAGACTTCAGAACCATGAGAAGGAAGCAGCTTCATGCTTCTGCCAATCTTATGTTCTTTCACAGAGAGTCTGCTACCAGTCACTAACTATGGCAAGACACTACACTAGTAATTCTGTGCTGATCCAGTACAGCAGTTCTTGATCACAGTATTGGACTAATTACAAAGTTCCACACTTTCAGAAACACAAAAGGAAGGAAAGATCCTACAATATGTACCAATGAGTTTGAAATGTTTTGGAAACCCAAAATCCTTCTGTGTCTTTTTAATTTCACTTCTTATCTGTAAGACCTTGCTAATGCTTTCATAAACTAACTTTCATGATTGCTACAACTTGGCAGTTTTGAGGCCAGGCTCTACTCAGCCATGCACAGTGATAGGGCAAGGAGTAACTCGAACATAGGAAGTTCCATACAAACATGCAGAAGGACTGCTTTATGCTAAGAGTGACACAGCACAGGAACAGGCTGCCCAGAGAGGTTGTAGAGTCTCCTTTCTAAACAGATATGCAAGACCCAGCTGGATGCCTACCTACATGACCTAACTGCAAGGAACCTGCTTCAGCAGGGGTTGGATGAGATGATCTCCTGAGGACCCTTGCAACCCTTGCGAATCTGTGATTAGATTTACAAGCACAGCTTTGCTTCTTGACAGAGCAGTATCTCCCATAACCACACCCAAGCACCTCAGACCTCTTTATCCACCACAACTTCAGGCATAACCTGTAGTGGCAGCCACAACTGAAAACTGTTTAAAGGAAAAAAAGAAACAACTCATCTACAGTCTATTCATTTCATGGATTTGTATTGCCTAATTAGAAGGGATTTTTCTGATGTTTTTCATACAGATGGTGTCCTTTCTTATTAGAAAATGGTTCTCAACAGTGGAAAGTACAGTATTTTCCAAAGAGTGACTTGAAGTCAGTTCTGCAATCAAAGAACAACAACGTAATTCAGAGCTCTACAAATTAGAGGTATTGCTGTTTCCCCCTTCACATCTCCAAACAAGAGAGGCTACATAAGCCTAGTCTGAACAGCCAACAGATGGGTCTGCGCTTCTCATCTGGCAGCAAACATCATACACCAAGACTCCCGCTAGATGGAAAAAGATCATTCACGTACACTTTCAGCAAAAGCTGAACAAACAGCAGAGTAAAATCTGGGTACACCTATGATGTATTTCTTACCTTTCTCAAAATTAAACTGAAAGTTTGCCTTTGTAGCCTTCCCTAGAAGACTCCAGAGATCTTTGCCTTTTTAAGAGACAGTTTACATCACCCAAGCTGACACGATTAAAGATTCCAGGAACAGGGAAGAGAGGGAAAGGAAACAAGCAAGCCAACCAACCAACCTCCTCCTCGTCAACAAATATACCCTAGTATACAATTATGCCTCCTCTGAAAGGCTACAGCGCCTACTGAAAACCCTTGGCTCGACTGTCACTGCCCTTATTCACTCCCATGGGAAGAAGCACAGGAAGAAACATAGCTGTCTGCCACAATTAACAGATTTTTGTGTTGCGGCCCAGAGATACTTTCTCAGGCAAGGATAGGAATTTTGCAGACTACATCTTTATATCGGCTCCAAGTTCCTCCACTCTGACACAACCAGAAAGCTTTGTTTATTGGGATCTGTTTCAGTACCAGACTGCACAGACAGCACAGAGACAATCACCCAAAGCTTCAGGTTAAATCAGTGCCAGAAGCATGACAGCCCTCGCTATGTTGAATCTCTATTCTGACTTGTTTCTTTTAATGAACTCTCCAACTACCAAGTTCTCAAAGATTTGCATCACAGAGTCACAGGGGCTAGAAGGAACCTCAGGAGATCACAGAATCACAAGGTTAGAAAGGATCTACAAGATCATCTAGTCCAACTGTCCACCCATTATCACTGTTACCTTAAGCTACCAAACCATATCTCACAGCTCCAATCCAGACACCTCTTGAACACTGCCAGGGACAGCAACTCCACCACCTCCCTGCGCAGGCCATTCCAGTGCCTGACCAACTTCTGAGAGAAAAAGCTTTTCCTTCTGTCCAATTTAAACCTCCTCTGGTACAACTTGTAGCCATTTCCTCATCTCATCCAACCCCCCCCACTAAAGTAGGTTCCCTACAGTAGGTTACAGGAACACTTTAGTTTGTTGATCAGTATGGCAAACTAACACGAGTCTTTGCACTGAACTCTCTTTCTGGTCTTAGAAGAGAGAACAGAACTCCAAGGACTTTCTCTGGAGAAGCTGAACCCATATTAAAATGGGGTAGGGGTCATCAAGAAATGAAATTTAGAAAAAAGCTGCAGGGATTTCTCCAAATAAATAACTACCACCAAGTGTGTTACTACTCTGAAAGTCACTGCCACTGAACTGCAATTTGAGTGAGCAATACATTCCACAACAGGCATCACATTGGAAGCAGCCACAGTCTATCACACACACAACAATTCTTAAATACAGGAGATGCAGAACTAAGAAGCTGCCCCAACCAGACTTTCTTATTCCTTTAGCTACACAGGCTTAGTACAGAAGCTGCACTGGACACAGCTATTCACTACAGCCAGATCCACATACAAAACCACAGAATCCAGCAAGCATCAAAGCAACATCCTTTTCCCTTGCCACAATCTCAGATTTTAGGTTTGGAATCATTCACTCTGATTTTCAGAGCTCAACTGTTCATGACTTTTTCTGACATCATCCTATTTTCTTTAGAATGTTCCATGTAGTAAGCCCTTCTGTTGCTTGAATTTTAGATGTTACTAAAGCATTAATGCATATATATTAAAGCTTCTTCATAAATACAACCAATTCTACCAGTGTAGAGGAAGACCATTTCTAAATAGTTTTAAAACAGAAATGGCTAGCATGCATGCTTATTATATATAGCTGCATATGCCCAATAATCAAAGTATTTGAGAAACTAACATGTAAATATACCCAAATAAGCTCAGCAGCAGCATTTAGAAAGATAAAAATCCTCTTAATCTATTGTTTTAGTGTTCAGAGTTTCTAGGGCCTTGGCATCAGGAGGCTGAGTGACAATGAACCAGAATGAGTTACAAATAGGTCCTTTCACATTCATACTTACTAAGGCTATAAATCACAGGGCAGACAACACTACCTGGAATCTGACACACTGCATTTGTTTTTCAAGAGCAGTTTAGCCTGGAGCTTAATTTGATGAGAAACATCTCCAAAAATTAGTCTTAAAACCAGATCCTCCATTTGAAACATACAAGCAGAAATCAGAAAATACAACAATGGGTCATCATGCCTTGTCACTTCTGTGTGTGCTACCTATAATAGCAACTTTACAGTGTTGTTTAGCCTTATCTGCAAGGTGCTGAATAGCAATTAAGTGTTTTAGAGTGCAACCAGAAAAACCCTCATTACTGTTCCAACAGCAGAAAAGTGCTCTTGATGGCTCGAATAAAAACGTCCAGTTTCAGAATAATCAAAAGTCACCAGACCACAGACATGCTCTAGATTTCTCAAAACCATTTATCTAGTCAACAAAACAGTCACAGAACATTGTTCCTTGAGGTCTAGGGGCTGGGTGAATCATGTTCAGAGGTGAGCTCCCAGGTTATCTGCTTCCTGGCAAGTGCTGTAGCCACCTCGCTGCAACAGTCAACATATTCCAAGTTTTTAAACACAGATCTGCTAAGAGCCAGATCCACGCAGTAATAAAGAGGATAAAGTAATCTGTACAACACATAACAAGAAAACTTGAATGTGAAAAGCAGGTTAGATTTTTCTCCTTAGGTACTATAGTAAAAAAGGCTTGCAATCAGTATTGTGCATACAGACATAAATCAGATGTTTTGATCAAGAGTTATTTGATATGTAATGCATACAGAAAGAAACTAGTTCAGACCACCTGTAGAGCACTAACATGGCAATGAAAAGTCAGGGTGAATAAAGATTAGCTTTAATTGTGTGTGCTTTTCTCACTGCTTTTCTTCACTCTGTTTATTGAAGCCTTGAGATGTATGCATGTCTCAACTACATCATCAATCCCAAATTTAGACTAGAACACCAGTCAGATAAATTCCCAGCTCTCACACTAACAGCAAACCTTTGGGAATGGATGAAGTATTCTTACTGCTGCTGGAACATCAGCAACTCAATTACCAAACTCTGGAAGGAAACTCTCACTGGGTGGAGTAGGCATTACAGAGAAGAAATCCAACGTAAGAGAAATAGAGTAACATTTTCTTCCAAGAGAAAAAGTCTTGACGACAGCAGCAGAGACACTCTTCCCACTATCCCCATTCCTTAGGATTATAGATTACAACAGCTGCCAGGCTCTCCTACTGCTCCCGAAGACCCATCCCGCAAGAAGACCCAAGGCAAAGTGCTACTGCTCAAAAGTTGCATTACAGCTTAGCTTTTTGATTTTCATACAAAAAGTTTCAGGGAAAGCCTGAAGAGAGTTCCAAACGCTACTAAATGGACATTAACAGCCACTGAGCATTTAATTCCTTGATTAAGACCACAGTACGTAAGACAGAAAAAGATTTGTTACTCAGAATTAAGGTTTTCCACTTCAAATCACAAGTCACTTTGTTGTACTTGAATGCAAATGTATTAATACCAAAAACAAAGTGTAAGACCTAAGCAGCCATTCTTGAACAGCAGAGCACAGGTCAACAACAGTCACAAGAAGGGGTGAGAACGCACACGAAGGAAAAGAAAATTCATCTTCCTCCCAGCTTTGTGCACTGCTGCAGAGTCCTGGGGCTGCTGAAGTCTGAAAAGTCACATCCTCATGTTTCACAATATACTCCCACCCTACACCAAAGCAGCCACCGTGGTTTAAGGACATCGAGTAGGTTTGCAGGCTGAGATGGCATCTTATTAGATCAATGCCAGTAATAAACAGGCATACTCGTTTAACAACAAGATACCACCTCCGTATCCAAGCCTTGTACACCTGTAGTAACCTATATGTATAAGATGTCAAGTACTTTAGATTTAACTGAAGTCATTCATAGCTAGAATTAGTTCTCACAGTGCATTCTTCCCTAAAAATACACTAACAAAATAAGCTTGGAAAAAAAAAAAATTTAGAAATTTACTTCTCCCATAAAAAACATTCATAATGAAGTCTGCTTCTCAAATTCCTTCCAACCTTTACAGGTCATTTTGTCTTTCAGAATCGTTCTCTTAGTCCTTTCATTGATAATTAGTCTGCAGTACAGAACCACTTATATGACATGAGTAGTTTACCCCTACACACACACTTCAAACATAACGCTTGATCTAAGCACTACATTTGCATTTTAGGTGGAGAAACATTATTTTCATTGTATTTTATTTTCAATATGTCTAATCAGTGGATTACGTTTGTTGACTATTATAAGCTACATAGGAGGCAAATGGCAACAACAACACACAAGAGAAAAGGTACTGTATGTTCAATGTTCCCAAGAAAGAATTTTCACATTTACAGGAAGATCCTGTCCTTCATTTACCCTGTTTTTCTTACAGTAGAAAGACAAAATTATGTGGTCTGCAGAACTTCAGTTCTCCAGTAGTCACTGAAAGATTAAGAACTCTGACCTTTTAGCTGGTGCCCAGATCTAGTTCAGGGTTAGTGGTGACCATGATATGTAAACTACTTATCATATCCGTCAGCTGCAGTCCAGATATCCAGTACACATAGTACCACAGTTTGCCCTTACCACACTAAGTTACCAGTTGTGTGGAGAAATCACAAACACCAGCTTGAAGAATAAGCAACCTCCTCATTCTTCCAGGCCATAATTAAGGTACACCTGTATGATTATTCACACTGTTCTTGCCAAACTTGCATGATGGACAAAGAATTGAAGAATATTACTGAACAAGAAAGAAGCTCTCAAACACCATTTCTTCACAGCTTTCTTTAAAAGTATTGAATATTTTACAAATGTTTGTACTAGCTCATTAGTCCATAATCAGCTTTCATCTGCAAGTATCACTAAACTTTCACAAATCATTACCACGCAACAATTAAAAACACTGAATAAGAATCTCAGTTTTCTTTAAAGCAAATAATTTTTCAGCAATTCACTACCTGCCTCCTCCTGTTGCCATCTAACAACATTTTCAGCATAACAAAGGGATCATTTAAAAGCTTTCCCAGTTACCCAAAGAAAATTCCAAAGCATGGAAAAAAATGAATACCTGTAAGCTCTAGAGTAACTACTATAAAGGATTACAATAAAGGATACCATCCGTAAGCACAGCAGAAAGAACAAGAGCATTATGTCTTGGGCGCAAGGAATAGATTTCCTTTCTTGCCTGCATGCTCCCAGGGGACACTGGGCAAGCCATGAACCACCAGAGCAATGTTCAACAGCTAATTTTATATTTTATTTGTTAGTTCATAACTCACTAACAAGCTAATTAGAGGTCTTGGTTTAAGCAGAAAATTGTGACTTTAAATTCTGCTGTATGACAAATTATTGCATACTTGCAGTTTCAAATAGATTTTGGACTACCTTCTGTTGGTTGAAAAGGACAGTTTTATTGTAGAGTATGCTCACTTTCTCATGCTTCACAGTGACATAATACAAGAAACAGCATTTAACCACAAGCAGCACTGTTACTACTCCTGAGGCTTCAAACAGAAATATTAGCTCAAAGGGTAAATGAAAAGAAAACCTAACAGGAGAAAAAAACAAAGAAGAGTAAACAACACACACACAACCTATCCACTTTCAGTCCCACCACCACTGCTACTGCTGCACTCTCAGGCTTGCTAAAGCAGCAGAGGGGCACAGGCTGCACCTGCAGTACCATGGACAGTTATGTATGGAAAAGTTTCTTCATTCTTTGAATTTAAGCACTGAATTACTCAATCTGTATGCAGTCAGCTCAAACTTCTTGATTTTTTTTTTAGTAACACAATTATCCAGAGAAAGAAATCCAGCAGTTTTCTGTATAACATCCGTAAGTTTCAGTGTTTTCTTCAAAGGAGATCCTTGAAGTTTAAAAACCTTTTTGCGCTTATATCAAACACACAATAACAACATTAATGCTTTAAACGTAGGCTCAGGATAGATACCTGGTTTTAAGTGGCAGCACAGACAATTCCTATTTATGAATTTGAGTTTTCATGCCTCTTCCGTTATAGCGTCATAGAATCATTCAGGCTGGAAAGAAACTAAGAGGTTCTCTCATTAACCTCTTGCTCAAAGCACAGCCAGCAAGATCAGTCCAGAGTACTCAGGGTTTTGTTTAGCTAGGTAACTGAAGTAGCTGAAGATAAGACACTGTAAATTCATCCAGCAACCTGTTCTGATGGCTGACATCTTCTCTGTGAAACACTATTCTTAAAACCAGTTATTTTACTCAGTCCAGCTGTCTCTTGCCTACCCTGCCCTCCTCATATTGTGAAGAGCCTGGCTCAGCACTCTCAACAGCCACAGGTACCAGTGATCGCTATTAGTTCTCCCCTTACTGAAGTCCATTCTCTAGGAGAAAGTACAAAGTGACTGGGTCATTGTCATGTCTCTCCAGTGAACTCACTCCAGTCTGTCCCCTTCTTGTACTGTAATGCCTAAAATCAGCACTGATAAAAGTACCAGCAACAGTCAATACTGATACTAAACAAACTGACAGAACTTCACGTTACGATATAAAGTCTGAATCAAAGTGGGTATTGCCCTCCATCTCCGCACCTTCCCAAAGACAACAGGACCCATAACTGCACAACAGCTCTGCTAAGTAGAGCAATACATATTTACTTTCTCTGGTATACCTGAATGTATGTAAGATCCACAGAAACAAACAAACAAAAAAACTACGCTGTGTGTACATTGAGGAAGTTTATTTTTGTTCAAGTAGAGAATAAGAATACATTACTAGAGCTGATATCTAAACCATGAGGTGATAAAGTGAAATATCAGAAGAGCCACAAGCACTCTAGTGTTCTGGGAAGTCACAGCACCATAGAGACTATTTGGGAGAGTCAGTCTCCCAAATCTTCCATTCAGTCCAAAGTAATTGAGCAATGGAACAGCAATGTTCCATTAAAAATAATAATAATAAATAAAACTAAAAGGAAATCTTTTCTACAATTCTCAGAGAAGCCACCCTTCCTTTCCTTTCCTAGCTGAAGGAGACCAAACACACATTGAAGGCTACGGAGAGATCTGAGAGCAGCCTCATTCTAAAACTTGCGAAACAGCACAGCCACTGCTTCAGACATTGACTCACATGGTATATTTATAGCCACGTGAGAGCAGAAGAAAACAAACCTGACTTCTGCAAAAGTGACAATGCTTACCCCTTACCACAGAGGTAGCCAAGTAAGTTTGTTAACCAGGGGCAAAAGAACACTCAACAGCTTGGAAATACAATAATATTAGATGAATAACTTGCCTATACTTTCACTTTAAACCTCAGGCAACGCAGCAGTGCATTAGAACCTGAATTTACACAGCACTTAAGGCAGAAAACAAAACACTAAAAATTGATGCCTTGATTCCCATGAACACTTTTTAGTAGTATCTAACTCCTAACAATGGAATTTATCTATTAACTGTAACAAAACTTAAATGTGCGTGAATCACAGAACAAAGCCTACATTTGCAACATCAGGTGCAAAAAATTATACTTTATTAGAAGATTCTCTAGCATAATTATTTTCCCTGCACAACAAAACTGTCTTAATGTGTTATGGGGAAACTATTAAGTTACAGTAGAAGTTTAACAGACACAAGTCTGTTTTAACTTGGACACAATATCTACACTTAGGCACCTACATTTAGAATTTCTATGTTTAGAACTTTTCAAGAGCATGCAAATAACTGAAGCACTAGCCCCTGCAGCTAGCAACAGGGAAGAAACAATAAAACACATCAACTGAAGCGATTCAACTTTTTTTGTTGTTGTCTAAGCACATCTGGAAGTTGACTGCAAATATAGCACTGTGTCCAGATTTGTGACGCTACTGAAACAAAACAAAGTTCTAACTTACACTTTGTCTTGTGATGAAAGCATCAAAGGATGCATCTCCTCCAAAATCTGGAATTCTAGAGCAGATATAAATCTATATATTCAACTCTCACTTAGCAACTTAAAGGAATTAGTTGAACAGAACACAGGCACAGCTAGCTAAAACGCAGTAGCAGACAGAATCAGTGACACATTTGTTCTACTGGTTGAAGAACAACACTGACCCAGTTCAGTTTAACCACGGAAAATAAGAATATCATGCTCAGGTCACTCTTGGGACAGGCAACACAGGATGCTGTTTAAAAGATCCACTGTCACAGCTCACACAACAGCGAAGAGCATCAACGACTACCATGTCACAGTCACATCCAAGCACACCTTGGGATTATTACTGTTTTTCTTCAGAGAACGTTTCAAGCTTTACTCTGTAGGGAAAAGAACACAGAGACATCCCACATAGAACTGGATATCAGGAGCTTTAACAGAACAACTACCTCATAAAAAAAAAAAAGTTTATCTTCCCTGCTCACTTTTGACCAGGTTGTAGTTCAGAACCTTGCATCTCCTGAAGACATTGCTGGGGCAAAAAAGGAGAAATACTAGCAATTCCAGAGTAAAATCTGTATCAGAAGTAAACACTCAGTTCCTACCTTTTCCACTAACTTAGCATGCATTGTAGTTTTCTATAAAATATACCTTTTAAAAAGTGAAATATTACACTTAATTCAGCATTTCTTCACCTAAAAAGATTGTCACTGCAACAACAACAAACAGCAATGCAGAGCTGAAACAAGTCTCAGAAATTCTCATTTACCATTCACTTCTAGCAGTAAGAAATTCTATGACAGTAAACAAATGAAGATAAAAAGACTGAAACTACAATTGGAAGACAATCGGGTAAGTTACAAGGAACTAAGCTCAATTCCTTCAGGCAGAAATTTAGTATGACTTGGAATAATTTGAAATTATTATTCTAACTAAAAATGGGAATTAAAGACTCTAGATAAGAACATCAGATCAGTGTCTCCAAGAGAAGGTTGCATCTCCAACAGGATAAATGCTAGCAAGCTTCAAGAATTCACAAGTTAACAATAAGAAGATATACACACTTGCAAGTAGTCAAGTCTAAAACTGATTTAAGTTGCAGCTTTACTATACACATCTTTCTTTTTACATAATATTATATTTCAGAAAGCAAACTGAACTTCATACATTCAACGTAGAGGCAAGGTAAACTTCAGAGGATGGAAGAACCTTCCTATCACTCTCACTCCACACAACTGCTATAAATCCAGAAAGATGATTGCTTTGTGTAGCATTCTCTCAAGATCATAAATCCAGACTCCCACATGTCTGGTACATGAGCTACAATCTCCTCCTGTTCAGGGAAACACATATCTGTTACAAACAACAATGTTGAGGAAGATCAGGATCTGCATTCAGGGAAGTATCTTTAACTCAATGGGGAAGAGTATACAATGGCTTGAAGATAACCTTTATGCTGTAGTAAGCAAATTCTAGAGACAGTCAGCTAAAAAAATAAAATAAAATAAAGGGAGAACATTAAGGAGTATCCTAGGGACACTGTTCTCCAGATTGTTTTCTAAAAAGGCTGGCCAGATAGCAAAAGAAATAAAAATATATATATTCTAAAAAGAAACATTCAAAAGCAGAGTGCCAAATCTCACCAGAATTCAGTGAGGTATAGAGTACTGCTTTTTTAGCTAAATTCCTTCTGCTAATTTACATGCAACTGCTTCCATTCAGATAGGTGATGTCATTAGATATATACAAAACATCAAACAATCTCCAAAAAAGAAAGAGAATCTGCCAGACTATGTTAAATATGCTGCAAAAAGCACAGAAGCTCAAGTGCACTGCAAATGCACTTGCCCAGCATATTCTTTAAGTGCTGTGGCTCTACTTCACAGGTTTAATTTGCTTCCTCCCATGCCAACAGACAGCTCCAAATTCTTACTGAGCAAAAGCAGCTGAATGCAATACCTTCAGAAGCGCAAGCCCATGTTAGACATAAACTAACCTGAATACACACGATTCAAATAACTGCCTTAAGAGAAATCCAAGGTTTTTTTTTTCTTAAACGAAAAAGTATACAAGAGGAACACAACGTTAAAGAGGCCTCAGCAACATTTACACTTGTCGGCTCTGATTTAGGGGATTCTCTCTAATACCTGGCATTCGGTTTAGTAAAACACAGTGGCAGTAAGTCCTTCTCCTTTCTTATACTTCCATGTAATAGTGTAGTTCCCAAGTCCACCATCAATCCTAGGAAAACACAACACTATTAGAAGTTGCTGCACTGCACAGCTATGGAAGTTACCTTCAAGCCTGCAGAAGTACATTCTCACCGCAACAGAAAAAGCAGCTGGCTGTTCCTCTCAACAATAACATGCAGCATATTTGTTAAGCACGGCTGATGACAGTACTGTAAATACCAAAAGGAACCTGCCTCTCACCTCTTCTTACCAAATTACTGTTAACACAAAAAATTCTGGCTCATCTCTACACATTGTGGTGAGATGTTTGCACACTAAATTTAAATAGATAATCAGCAGGGACAGAATGAGGATTCCAAGTGCTTGTTCCCTCGTTCTTCACATTGATTGTATTCCGTATAACTAAGCCAAAGAAATAAAAGCAATGCCACTGTGGGCCTCCTTACAAAGACGGCTGCTTTCTTTTTGGCTAGCGAACTTAAGAGCTGTTAGCTGGTCACCCAGAAAAAGACACTGCTGTCTACAGAATCATTTCAAAGCAGTTTCCAACTGAGGTAAGGTGTTTTCTTAACACTGTCAAGGAGTCATATGGTCACACAACACAGCTGGTTCTTACCAAGTTTCACTGTGCTATGTATTTATATAGTAGTAACCAGAGCAATAGTTCTTGTACAAGGTATGCCACTGCCCCACCCCCAGGGAATCACAAGCCAGAAAGGTTAAATCAAAATGAGACCATGAGCAAGAAGAAATTAATGGCTTTAAGAGGGCTCAATTAGAGCAGGAAGCCACTACACTGGCGTGAACAAGAGAATGGACCGGCCTCAAAGCATGCTTACAGTTGTAACTACTATTTGGGACAAAAGAAACTGTAAACAAGCCAGAAGATGACTACCTATGTGCAGAAGACAGCCTTGGTGACTAGGAAGCTGGCATCCCCTTAAATTTCCCTGCTGTTCTGTCTTATTTTCAACATACACTAACAGTTATGTTAAAGAAAGTCACCAGTGATCATCATCCTCTATTTTCAGGCTTACCACCTAGTGCTCTAGAACCAGTTAGCCAATAACTGAAACCACAACATTAATATGTTAAGTATACGCTACACTAAATGAAAGTACTAGCAAAGAAGCTTTAAGAGACAAGAAGCAGCTACAACTTTCCAAACACGGTTTCTCAGTTACAACTCCCTTGACCCTTAACTTAAAGACAAAGTTATGTAGAAGGAAAACCTACTGCCTTAGGAAGAGGGACTGAATTCTCTACACAAACAACAGAAGCATATGCAAGTGGGCTGACTCAGAGGAGAAGCAGTTGTACGATACATGGCAGCAAGATTAAGCCACAAGACAAATTGGATTAATGTCACTGAGTCCCTCTTCCATTTGGACTAGTGCTTTTAATTAATTCCAGCATTTTAGGGGCCCCTACATTTCATACTGATGGGGGAAACACACTCATTAACTCTAAGGTGAGATGACCTATAAAAACTGACTCTGACCTAGCAAGTTCTGGCCCTCCTTTTGATGCTAGTTTAGGAGCTCTCTGAGGACACTTTTTTTTTTTTTTTATGAATGAAATACTGAAGATGAACTCTAGATTTCATTAAAAGAAAAAAAAGTCATATGTAATGAGGCAGTAGCTGCTCAATAGAGGGGGCACAGTTTCTATTTCTGAATCATCCATCAGCCCAAGCTATCTTCTACAGACCAAAGTGAAGCTTTAGGCCTTGAACTGACAGGTACTTCTGTAGCCACCTATACCTGTCCTTGTTCATTACATCTGTAGAGAATGCTGACAGAAGAAAAGCAGTCGAACACTTTCTCCACACATCTAGTGACTACTGATATGTACTTCACTCCCACCCTGCCTCTATTTTTATTTTTTTATTTTTATTTTTAACTTCTAAGATGGATTGCAAATCAGGAACTCTGACAGAGTCACCACGCTTACCTATCTGGCACACTACCTGCATCAAAACTTTTATCACCGAAACTCCTTCAGGTCAGCAATTCCAACGCAGGTATTTGTATCACTGAATTATTTCCTTCCATTACTGCACGCAAATTGTTAAAGATATATATTACAAAAGGGTAAAATATGGGTAACATGATTTGAAGTAATAAAATTACTACAGGGGCAGACAGAACTGTGGAGCGCTATAAGTCTTAGCCTCTGCAACCTGCAAATTACAACTAATACATATCATTCAAACAGGTTTCACATTAAATCTACAGTCATGGCAGAAAGCTTAACATAAGCACAACATGTGTTTCTTAGAAGTTTCATCTGTTGAATCTATTGTTCTTAAAACAAATTACTGCCAGCTTAGTGCTGTGGAAGAGAAGCTGGGCAAGCCTTTGTATGTCGTGTATTTTGCCCTTCTACAAACAAGATACCTGCCCTTTTAATTACAGCTTTTCTGTATCAAATTTTACATGACAGAAACTGTTTACAAACATCCACATTGGGAAAGTAGATGCCCTTTCTGTTCAGGGAGAAAGAGATTAGAATGCAGTTGTCAGAACAGAAAATTACCTTGCAGTTCACCACAGAGGCCTAAAAAAGTGGGCTGAAGTAGTAGCAGGAATGAAGCACTGCTTGAAAGCCATAGTACTTTCTCACTTACTCTTGTCACTCCTACGAAGTTCCTGTGATTCTGTTCAGAATTCATTAGCAGAAATCCAATGTCAAGAACTGAAAGAAATGAAATTCCTAGTGCTGCTAACTAGACCTTCTATCTGAGGGCAAGTACTAGCAACATTACCTTCCAGCAATAAAAGGACTGCAGTGACAAGTAACAAACCTAAAGGACACATTCCAGTGATCTGTGCTATGCCAGAGAACTCCTCATCTCACAACTAAAACTCTAATATTGCTGTTATTCTATGTTAGATATTGCATTCAATAGAAATTTCACTTCACATCAGCTATCCTGAGATATTCTTCAGAGAGCAGCAAGACCAAAGAAACGATGCTCAGTTTGCAGGAGAAAGTCACTCACAGACAACTGAAGTTTTGTCATCTTCTTTATAAGAAAGCTGATCTTGGCAGAAGCACGCAGTACCACTCTGGAAACAAGACCCAGTTCAGAGCTAAGCTCTGCTTCCACTAAATGAAGTAACTTTTTTGCTTGGCCTTTGTATCCATCCTTAAATTCTCTGACTTGAAGACCACTAAATTTACCTCAACCCCTTTCCCCAGTACGAAAACCACTGAAAGCAAGTAACTGATAAAAACACTCAAATAATTGATTCACTCTTATGAAATTAATTCTATCATATCCTGTTCAGAATGAAGTCAAGAGCATTTAAGAGTCACAGAAAAGGAAAGAGGAGTGTCATTCTCTGGCTTGTACTTCTGGAGTTGTTTTGGATGTGTGTACATGCTGTAACACCATAAGGAAAGATAACACACACATAAACTACTTTGTTCATACACGTTCAAGAAAACACTTCTAAGGCCCACTGAAATGAAAGACCCCCACGGAAAAATAACATGGATTTGCCATGAACCCAGAATAGCCGGCAGGAAGAGAAAAAGAAACAGTACCCCACCTGCACAAAAATGGCCACCAAGCCTAATTACTTGATTTAAGTGCTATGGGGAAATCACTACCTAAACACTGATTCCTTTCTTTAAGCTGAAGTAGACAGTCTAATAGCAGCTAGCCAGAACCAGAAATCTGAACAAGAATTCTGAACATATACTAAATTATTGAGACTATTTAATACAGTTCTGAAACAAGAAGTATGAGTTTAAAGGGATTCTTCATCAAGACAAATGCCATCTGACTAAACAAAACAAAGTTCCTGATATGACTTAATAAAACCCAGTTTGATGAAAACATGCATCTAACAGTTTAACACAAGAACACACTTCCACTCATGGAGCATATACTTATATTGCCTGCTAAATACTCACACTGTCCTCCCAATTTGCTTACAGGCAGCACCAGAAAACCTGAGCAGACCGCAACGCCTGCCCAACTTCAGTTTCTAGATCTGGTAAGTGCTTACAGCTGTTAACATCTTAATAAATGTTAAATCATGTCTTGAAAGGTACCAATTCCTGGACTACCCTCCAAAAACAAGAAGAGCCCCAAAGAGATGTCTAGTAATTCACCAAATCTTGACTCTTCCCACTGTTCCCATATGACGAAGCAACTCAAAGATGCATGCTAAAAAGCAAAGAAAGCATCAAAATCCTAAAGGACTGAAACACTTGGTAGAAAGATCAGAAAGAAACGTAGATTAGGCAGTCTCTGTACAGAGCTGTCACAGGAAGAATACTACACAAGTGGGGCAAACTGGTCCGTACAACCTAAGACACCATTTTCCACGTGAAAGTTCAGCAACCCTCAATGCTACTGGTCCTACTGAGCAACAGATTTACTTTGACTCTGGTAGGGCCTAGCTATCAGCCCCACCTTAACTGGGCAAGGAAGGTAGTCATCCAAGGCCTAGGAGGCCTTAGGCCAAGGCCTAGACCAGACACTGCAAAGATACTTCATAAGCTATCTGAAATAATCTCATTTATACCAAAGAGATAGGCAAAATTTTGAGAGAGAGCTGCCAAAGTTAAGCCTTCAAGGCCCATACTTAAGAACTTGGTCAGAGTAATCTCAAAATGTTTCACTTACATACAGACTACCCTAACTTTTCTGAACATCAGCCACGAAGGAGAAAAAAAATAAAATAGAAAAAAGCCACATACTTGTGTATATTCTCCCCCCAAGTCCTTTATTTAGAGGGCACTTCCTAGTAGTTCCTAAACTTTCTGAATAAGAGGTACCAATGCATTAACTGAATGCTGTTCTTGAAGGGCACTCATTACCTTTTCTCTGGAAAGAGAGCAGCTGTTCAGATCATCCAAGAGTCATCATAAAAAAAAAAAAAAAAAGTAAAAAGAGGCACCTGAAGAAACAGTAAGTTCACAGCACAGATCATTTTATCATTATATTCCCCCTTTCCAAAACAATCCTTTCCCCTAGAATGAACTTTGGTTGCAGTTCGGCCAAGTTCAACTGCCAAGCATTTCTAAACACTTACATGTGTTCGTCTTGCTTATGAGCTAGGAACTATCAGAGAGTCCCAAAGGCTTAAGGTGCAACTCTGTGACTAGAGCATAGCCTAGACTACAGATACATTAGAGAGATGCTAAGAAACCAGTCACACATTTGAGTATTTGAAGGCTATCCGAAAACAATTCCTCTACTCAAACCAAACAGCTATTTTGTTCTCTGCTCTAGGACTGTATTTAACAAAAAAAAAAGGAAAAAAGCCTCCAAGAAACAAACAGGAATACAGGGAGGAGAGCAGCGATTTCATTCCTCTGTGTATTCATCTGTCCGGACAAGTTAAATCTTCTGCTCACATCAATCCTCATGTGAATACGAAGGCAAAGTACAGGGATGCTCAAGTGGAGACATCTTAAAAGTAAAATGAAATGCAGAGAGTTAAAACCCAGCAAGTCAGAAATCGGTACAGGCTCAGTAAACATGTGCTTGGCCAACAGTAACTTCTGAAACTTTTGGGCAGGAGGGAGCTAACATCTGCAGGGCGAGAGCGACATCAGCTTTAACCTGCTGAGGACTCTGCTTACGTTAACATATGGTCCAAGGAGAACTTTCTGCTGCAAACTGTGTGCTTGGTGTTAACATGCTGACATACATATCTACGCCAAGATCAATTACGTCTTTTCAGGTAGAGTAAAGAAGCATTTTGAGGTAATTATCGAGCATATTCTCCCTCCCTGCTCCTGCACACACACAGCCGGCAGCAGCTCGCTCAGATTGGCAGGCAGAGCTCTGACAGTCACTGGAAGTCGACGCAGAGTCCGCACGCAGCCCTGTCATTTGCCTCCACCGAGGCACAAAATGGAAAGAGCTCGCAGTGTTTTGCAAGTCGGAGACGGAAAGTTACATACCGATTATTCTACTAACAGACAAATCTCGGGAGGTTACACGGCCGGTCCGAAACGACGCGAAAAACAAGACGCTGCCATTTACCATCTGTTTGCCTCTCTTTCAAGGAAAAGGGAAAAAAAAAAAGTGCAAATCGTAAGAGCAAACGGAGCCCACAGCTCCAGGGGGGAGGAAAGAGAGAAGAGAGGAAATTTCCACGCAGCCCCAAAGTGAATCACGCCGCGATCCCCGCGCCCGGCCTCCCCGCACGGCCGGTAGCGGCGGGCTCCCAGCGGCTCCGGGCTCAGCACCCGGCCCGGCCCCGCGCCCCCGGCCCGGGAGGCGCCACCCCGCGCCCTGCCCGCCCGGCCCGAGCCCTTCCGCGCGCCGCCCCGGCCCGGCGCGTCCCCCCCACCGCCAGGGCCGGCCCGGGGGGGTGGGCTGAGGCCTGCGCCGTCCCGGCGAAGCCTCGGCGCTGTGGCAGGCAGAGCGGCTCGGCTCGGCTCGGCTCGGCTCGCACCCCCCCCTCTCCCTCCTCGCCTCTCCCTCCTTCCTTCCCCGGCCCGGCCTTCGGCTCGCACTCACCCGCCTTCCTCGTCCCTGCCCGGCCCGCGGAGCGTGTGCGCGGCTCTCTCTGCGCGGCGCTGCCCGGCGGCGGCGGCGGCGGCCGGGCCGGCGGGGGCGGGCAGTGGGTGAGCGTGCGGGGAAGGAGGAGAGGGGAGAAGGAGGAGGAGAAGGGTGGGGAGGGAAGGCGAGAAGAGACGAGGAGAAACGCGGAGAGGAAACCGCAGCGGCGCTCCCGGGGCGGGACCTGTAGCTGCGGCCGGCCGGGCGCTCTAAGCGGCTGCTCCGACGACCTTTAGGCGAGAGTCGGGGAATCTCCGAGCTCGGGGCGCTCCGCTGCCAGCCCGGCCACCATCTTACATTAGGGAGACTTGCCCCGGACGCCGCCTCCCCTGCGCTTGCGCCGCCGACAGTGGGCGGGGAGCAACGGCAAGGGGCGGCCGCACGGACGAGGCGCAACGGCAGCGAGCGCGACGGCGCGGGGCCGCACGGGACTTGTAGGCGGCTCAGCCGGGACGGGAGCGCCGCCGCCGGGGAGCGCCGGAGCCCCTCGGGCCGCGGCTGCGTCGCGTCCCCCCGCTGCTCCGCGTGGACGATCGCGGGTGCTGCTGCCGCTGGCGGATGGCCCGGATCCGTTGCCGTCTCGGAGTGGCAAGCAGCGGCACGGGAACTGGCGCGCCCTTGGTTTTCTCTGTCCACTTGCAAAATCCAGGGAAACTGTGTTTTCGAGTGTAGCGGCCGTGAGTAACTTTGACCGAAGCATCCTTCCTTCCTTCCTGATAGTTCTTAAGGAAGGGATCTCTCCCCCGCCTTTGGTCTCCGTGCTGACGGAAACCCGTACGGGCTCGGTTAGCTCAGCCGTTGCTGGGGGAGAGGGGTGTTGGTGCCGGAGCTGCTGTCACACGGCGTGCTGGTACGGCTGCTTCGTTCAGTGACACGGTGATGCTCTTCACCTTCCCTCGGTTGCCTGAGGGGAAGCCTGATGGCGGCTGCAGCTCTCGCAGGGAGCAGAAGGGCAGCGCAGAGCTCTGCTCTGTGTGACAGTGACAGGGCCCGAGGGAATGGCATGGAGCTGTGTCAGGGGAGGGGCGGCTGGGGGTTAGGGACAGTGCTGCACCACGGGGCGGTGGGCATGGAACAGGTTCCCCAGGGCAGTGGGTACAGCCCTGAGCTGCTGGAGTTCAAGGGGCATTTGACATCACTCTCAGACATAAGGTCTGATTTTTGCGCCGTGCTGTTTTGCAGCCACGAGTTGGACTCTGTAATCTTTATGAGTCCCTTCCAACTTCGGGTATTCTGTGATTCACCTCTGTATCTCAGGACAGCCCCGAGCCATGTGCTCCACTAGCAGTGAAGCGCCTCATGTTGACATCATTTGTTCTCCCCAAGATAAGCTAACGTTACCTCACATATGTAACTTCATACTGATGTGAGTATATCCGTACCAGGAAAGCTCAGTGAATTAACTTTACTACTTCTGGCTACAGGTTGCATAAAAATAGTTTTCATTAGTAGTTCTGACACGTGTAACACAAATGTAGTGCTCTTTTAGAAACAAAGCACTCAGTGAAATTGAAACAGCTGTATTATGTGAGAAAATCCTTGTTTGCTTATATATTCAACTGGAACACATAGATCATATATAGAGCTACAAAATAATCAAATTCAGGTACATATATATAAAAGTAATATGCATCTGGAAAAGTGTATATATTGCATGTTTCCGTGTCAAGCTCTATATAAACCATTCGGTTCCAGAAGTGCCTATTATGTAAGTAGCTTACATAAATAATGTAATTGGTGACACACCTAATACCTGGCAATGTGTTCTGTTGGATAAAAGTAAGTACTTTGACTCTAAAGGATAAATTAGAAGAATATATCTAAAAGCTGTAATTCCTGGATCAGAGTTAAGACTATGTTTTTTTAAATCCACTATTGAGGGGACTTCCCCTTCCTAAGGGGCCGCTCATTTTCCTTTGCTTTAGCCCCATATGAACACAGATTTCAGCGCCATCCAATAATAATCTGAAAAACACCTTCATGGGTGAAGGTTGCTTTGAGTGACATTACTTGAAGATACCCACGGCCCCGCTTTAATTTGCTAAGAATAATTCAGCGGACCACCTCATGACTATTGTTAGATGTAAGATGTTCTTAAATTATTTTAGTGATTTGAAGTAATTGTCACTGTTTTGATAGATTATTCTTACATGGCCCCATTTTCACACCTTAGCTGCCTTCAGGAAGGTTTATTCTTTGTTTGTTTTGAATAGGTCTGGTAAGACTTCCTAAGAAATCGTTTCCATATCTACAAGGAAGACTTGAGAGAAAAACTTAAGAGAAATTTTTCTTGGAAATAATCAATGCATACCAGCTAGAATAAAAAAAATGTATATCCAAATGATGTAATTTTTTGGTTAGCCCTCCATTTCGCCGTGCACGCACCCTGCTCTCCATGAATTCACACCACATAGCAGAACTGCCACGTTCCACAGTCAGTGCTATGTACAGGAGCCTACTAGATTCTGCGGGCTGTGGATAAACCAAGCTGTTTTCCTTCCCTCTTTTAGTCAGTGCCACTTCCAATGGCAGCTGAGCTGTGTGGAGGAAACATGGCAGAGCTCCATCTGCCCTTAATACCAACTGGTCGGTGATACAGCAGAGCATCTTGGGAAGAAATGCAGTTGTCTCCTTCTGATCCCTGGTTTGGATGACGAGTCCTTACGCTAGGACTTTAAGATGGTAAGGGCTGCAATGCATCTGCACAGGCTGCTTGTCTCAATTGTCATCTGGATAGGTGCTGCTAGCTGGAGTCACCCTGCTTTGTGCAAGTGCTGGAAGTACAGAACTCGTGTGACCTTCAAGCATGCTAGGACTGAGAAAATCCTTCAACATTTGGAAAGCTGATGTTCCGGAGTTGTGCTGGAAGCTGCGGCTTGTCAGGGGCACCTGCTTAATGCCACAGGTTTCATTTAAAAAAAAAACAAAAAAAAGATGCTTTTCAAGCTTCTTCAGTGTCTCATAGATTATAAGGGAAAATTCATGAATGATACAGAACGATATACTATAGTTGATGACAGGATTTTTAGAAATTCAGACTTCATTACTGCTTCCAAAATAAGAATTGCACCCTGGCCTGCTGCGAATGTTAACAGTGTTGCCCTTCCTCCTGTCACTCTGGGGGACCCAGACATCTTCCCATTTCACTGGTGGATGATGCCTTTTACTGGGCAAATGTGCTGGAGAAAGGAACTGTGTGACTGTTCCAAGTAACTGCAGAATAATAATGAAGGGCTTTGTTGGAAAATTGAAGGTCAGGTGGAGGAGCCTTGCAGACACTGATCAATATTTGCTGCAAGTGACAGGTGTTCACCATGTCTTGCTCAAAATCTATGAGAGAAGGAGAAAGCGTCCAAACTGCTCAGGGAAACAGGATGAGGGATTTTGTTCTGCTCTTTCTTAAGTGAGAGAATATAGAAGTGAAAAATGAATGTGTTGTAGCCAAAGATATGAAAGACAAGCATCTTTGTTACTGTTCTTTTTTTGTTGTTAAGAACTTTTGTTATCAGGGAAAGGTGAGAACTTTGGGATGCCTCTGCCCATTTTTTCATGATGACCTTTACTAACTCAGTTTAACTCTGGCAGGACACATCTTAAGTAAGTGCTAAGTACACTCATCTTTGGAAAGAAAAGCAGAAATCACTCCCATTTTCTGGAAAGGTACAGAGATCCTCGGGGACCTACAGGAAGTCACTGCTACTCTTATTAACCTTGGTATGCACTTGAGGTACTGGTATGAATATAACATCCAAATATTCTTCAGAGTTTTTTTTTTCCTTCTGCATAATTTCCAGCAAATTTCCCTGTGTGTTGCTTTCCTTGTCCCAGCCTCCTCTGAAGCTGGATACTTGCATGCAAGTTAACACAAATTGTCACAAGCATCCTTCCAGCTCTTTCAGTGCCTTCTGGTTCCTGTGCTAAAAGCCATTCACAGGATCCATGGACATATCCTTCCTATTCTCTTCTTCTATTTTGAAACATTTTTCCATGCCTCAAGCAGCTTGCAGGGCTCATGTTCGTCATCATTATGGTGCCTTGGTTGCCAGAGACAAATTGCAAATATTTGTCATTTCTACATGGAACACAGTGCCAATGATAATAGGTTTCTTTTTTTTCTCTCAATTTTGGGATGTCGTTACCATCTGCTTCTTCAGCCTGGGCTTCCCTAGGAAATTGATGTTCCCAGGGGACCCAGTGGTGTTTAACTAAGTAGGATGCCTCCCACTTTACATGTCCTTGCTATAGAAAGCCTGTGCTGGTGCTGGAATGGGAAGGAGAGAAGATCCAGAATTGCTGGGAGCTGACCAGCAACAGAATTCAAGCTTGCAGTTCCATGTGCATGTCAGCAGGGATGTTACCTCGAAGTGCGTTTCTGAGAGATGAGGAAAAAGTCCTACCGAAAAAAAAGGATCAGAAAGGAATGCAGCATTGCACAGGAGAGTACTGAAACATATTCAACTGCAGAAGTAAATGAGAGACATAATACTGACAAGCACTGACCTTCTCTCTGTGATAGTAAAACACTAAAATGGAATGCAGTCTTTGCATTAACGTATCTGATAGCACATGCAGGTCAGAACCGTGTGCACTAGGAAGGAACAGACTTTAGAGAAACAGGCCCAAATCCAAGAATGTTATGTTGCTAAAGATTCAAGTGTCTCATAGTCTCAGCATTTTGAAATGTTTAATTTTGGGAATTTGTCTCATAAAATGTGAAAGGATCTAAGAGCTCAATGTGCTGAACATAGCGTGAGTAAATCTGCAATTGCTTTTTCAACTTCCACTGTTACAGTAAGCCTGTACTGCAATCCGGGCTCCCTTTAACTCCTCCAGGGCCTCCGCTCTGTTTACATGACAGGGAGAGCAGCAGCAAAGCAGCACAAGGTGAGGACGTGGGTTGGGTTCTTGTTTATGGAAGACCACAGTGACCACTCTGGGGAAGGCAGTGCCAAGCTGATGGAGAGTGGTTCATGGCTCCCACAGCTTGTTTTCACTGTCACTGATGGCATCCAGATACTGCTGGGTTAGAGGTGCAGGGCTGCAATCTAATACAGGATGTGATAGCAGGATTTCCCTCTGCAGCTCACCCTCTACCTGGATTGCAAAAAGCATTTTTGTAACCTCAGTCTTTGCATTTCAGTGTAGCAGTTTGAAAAATACATTAGTTCTACAACTCCCCATATGGAGTGACATCATTTGACAGCTATTGTAAATCCCCACGACTACACTACAATACTGGAGCTCAGTGGTGACTTGTGTGAATCTTTTCCAACTCACCCAGTTCTGTGCATTTGAAAGAAAAAGTCCTGGATGTCCTTTTCACATCTTTCATGCTCTTGTAGTCCAACCACTATTTGCTTTCTGGTGGCACTGGTCCCTCTCTCTTGCATTCTGTTTGACAAATCATGGTACTTGAGGCACTTCGCAGAATTGGGCATGGGTATGCTACACACAACCTATGGTACAGTATCAGGGGAAGAAAAGAGGCTGTGCTCTGGAGTGTGCAAATTTGTCTGCCGGGGCTGGAATTGCAAAGGAAGCCATCAGCATTCAGCTAGATTTAATCCAGATGATCTCGTAACAGAAGAGGGCACTCAGGGGCCAGACAGCAAATAAACCATATCATGTTATGCAATGAGGGAAAATCATTGAGAGAATGGACAGAATCGTCATCTGAGCTCAATGCAGCTTATAGCTGGTAAGCCTGGGTTTCATTCATGCAAAACGAAAGCCCAGTCACTTTAAAACAATCCCTGTGAATGCACGCAAGACAACTCATCTAAAGCATTTGAAGTAACATCCCTGTGTAGACAGGACTTCATTATGCTACTTGTTATTGTTTTCAGTGAGTCCTCACCTGCTCTTTAAAGTTCAGCATACATTATGAGAGAAAATTATTGCTCACTATTGTTGTATTCCTTAATTGCCTTCTATATTAGTGTGTTCAAAGGAATGTATTTTTTTCGTCTTCTGCCCTTCTCTGCCTGCATCCAGCAGCACTCAGCATTTTCTACAGAGCTCAGAATTGCTTGCATTCTTATAAAAATGCCTCAGCCATATGGGATTTGCTGAAAGTAAATTAAAAAGTGCATGACTTGGGAAAATGCAATACTTTATATTGCGTATTGATTCCATAGTCACAGTATAAACACAAAGTGTTAGCATAAAGAATTTCCACAGTCTTGCAGCATTCGAGTCCACATTCTACACAGGCCTGGAGTAGCAGGAGTTCTCCTGTCAGGGAGTATGATGTTGCACTAAGGGTAAGGGATGAACTTCCGTGCTTGTAAGTATATTGCACCAGCTGAGCTCTAGCTGCGACCTTGCAGTTTTCCAGGCAGCCCTGCTTCCTTTAGCCAAAGGCATATGAGCTACTGCAGCTAATTTTATGCTATATAAATAACGCCAATAGAGAGACAAGTCTGAGATTAGGTAGGTAAGATAGCCAAAATAATACATTAAATAGGAAAGTTGAAGCATTTGTTAATCAGAAATATGAGTATGTTCCTTAAAGAAGCTGCAGGAACCTGACTGTAATGATGACAAATGAGAGATCCCAGAATAATAAGATCAGTCTTGCATATAGGCAAAGCCACAACTGAGACTCCATGTGACACAGATGTGCTTGTTGTACAGAGAAATTGGACCCTTATATTCTGATAGAGAACATTTCCTCTTCTTAACAGCCTGCACTTGACGTGCTGGCAGAGTGAAGGCTGTGCTGTGTGCCTGGTGCAACTCTGCTTGTCTCCTTCTGCTCCACCTCCCCTTGAGCATGTCTCTTCTGCTGGCACAACAGTGCTGGACCGAGAGCCACTGAGAGCAGGGACCATCTTCTGCACAGATGCCATCAGCCCTTCCACTGCTAGCGTCCTGCGCACTCTTGCCTGAAGCACTTGTTTTATACAATCTCACTCTTTGTTGAGCCTTAGAATGTACTGCACAGTTGTTGGGTTGACATGGGCACCAGGAAGGATATGCTGAAATTTTTGGTTTAGTCCGTTCCTATAGCAGTATTTGCTCTAAGAAATAAACAACATAGTGTCTAAAAGCCACAACTTCAAAAACTTTCAGACATTTCTGTTTGTGCAGGATCCCATGAAACTGTTGTTTTCTACAACAGGTGAAGATTAGCAACTTTTCTTGAGGACAGTGAAAACTCTGTTCCTCTTACGGATGAGCTTCCATTCTGCAGTTTCCTGCACAGGATTTCCACACTTACTATCAGACTTTCACTGTGGAAAGCACTGGTACATGTAATACAAAAAGAGGTGGGCACCCACCAGATTAAACCACATGTATCCAGAAATTTCCATGTTTAATCTCATGGACATATTATGTTGGAATGAGTGTTACAAAAACTTCAGGGTGCACTCAGGGAATTTGCTGTAAAGCAAGATGCACAGGGTGATGTGTAAGAGGAGGCTTTGCTATAGGTTCCCTGCCATAGGCAGCTTCGTTGCCCTTGAGAGGTATCCATTCAGCTCACCAGTGGGCGGACGCTTTCCTCACCTTCCTGCACAGAACTAGCAGAAGAAGAGCATCAGGAGCCTGTGGGCAGCCTGCTGTTTCCCACTTTGGTAATGAGACTTTGCCAAAATTAGGGACAAGAGGGAAGTGAGCTGCCTGTTGCTTTCTTCTTTAGTCTTCTTTGCAGATAGGAATCTAGACACTGGACTTTCTTCCTTCTGAGTAATATATACCTTTCCTCATTCTTCTGAGCAGTTTATACCTTGACTCACTGCTGTCCTACTTCAAAGGTGCAGAAATCAGAGGGAGATCTCTCACACCTCACTAAAATGAGTCGTATCTTCTCACCTCAGAATGGGTAAACATTATGTTCTCTCAGCTGAAATCCTAATAAAGATGAGCAAGTTAACATTTCATCTCCAAGATCTAGTTAAAAATCCAAGCTTTTTGTCTCAGTAGTAAAAGAAAACACCAATGTGGATTTCATTTTAAAATAGTTGAGTAGTACAGTATCAATTTATTGAGGTAAAATTATTTTAATGAAAGGTCGAAGAGTAGAAACAAAGAATGCAGGTCTCAAAATCTGCTGAAGTAAAACTACTGAAAGACAAACAATGGTTCTGTTATACTCCTATACAAAAGCAAACTTGATGGCCTAATTGAGTTTTACTAGGCACTGCTTTTTAATTATTGATGTGACAGAACAATCAAAACTGTAACAGGCACTTGGCTAATAGTAGTGTAAATCTTTATGAAAACTTGGTTGTGACACAGCATCCACCTTTAAATGCTACCTTTCATCTCAGATAACTGAGGAATTAAGAAGATAAATAGAGCCGCCCTAGGTTTTCATGACTTGTCTGTCTCTTTTATAGGCCTTTACAGTTTAGTAGCTCTGTGTGTCATGAAGCAAACAGTTCATGAGAGAAGTCTCCAAGAAATTCAACACGCACAGGTTGAAAAGGATGGCTTCTTTAAGACCTCTTTGAAGCTTTCATGCCTGTGAAATTCAAGCAGGTTTTAAATAAAAGCTCTAAAAGTGAGCCCTGGCAGCGCAGTCTGCAGAGAGCTTGTGGCTGCAGAAGAGCAGACTGGCAGCATGATTGCCTGTAAGGTGTGTAAGTCTGAGTTTGGTTAGCTTGTTCATGTTACCGCATGCAACAAAAGGCAACCAGAAAGGTGATTCCTCCTGTCCCACCTCAGCCATGCTCATGCTGGCCAGCTCTGGCAGGCAAGCTTCCTCCCAACTGTGAACTGGTTGAGAAGGACGTTGGCAGAAGCGTTGTGCAAGAATATACATCGCACTCGGTGACACTTGCTCTGTGTGGTGGCAGAGCCTACTAATTTGTCTCCCTTCAGTTCCCCCCTTAATTTTATATATCAACAATTAATACTATTCCCTAATTTTCTCCAAGTCTGTGTTTGCATTGTATTTAAAAAGATAAGGAGGTAAGGGTTTTTTTTGTTTGTTTTGTTTTGTTTTTATGAACAAGGAATCATAGCAGTAAAGAAAGCTGTTATATCCTGAGGGAGACTGACTCCTCAAAAAGTCCTTTATCTGGATTCCTCATGAAAGCCAGACCTGGAGTTGGATCCTTTTTGTGGAGCCTTGAATAAAGAGAAAAGAAAGAACACCGAGACAAGAGATCAGTATATTGAGAGTGCTGGGGCTATATGACTCACTGAATTATCTGAGTAGGTAAAAAAAACCACAGAGTATTAAAAGAGTGGTTCAGATCAATACAAATAAAACCCCAATTTTGTTCTCGCTGAGATCAGAGAAAAAAAGAAGGTTGGGAATATAGATTAGTTTGGTTTAAAGATCTATAAGGAAAAAAAGGTTATAGCTGGTCAGGTTCACAGACCTGGTAGAAGTAGTGTCCCCTTTCACACATGACTCAGGCTTTCAAGAACTCTCCAAAGTAGTAGGAACTTAGGGTACATTTCTCCATGAGTTAGGCAGAAAATTAATTAGTATTTGAGTTTCACGTGCCTAGAGCTCCTGCTCAGGTAAAAAGAGTTGCTTTGGATTGTGCTTTTCTCAGTTATCTTGGCTGAGGCAGATTCTTTTTCCCTAAAGAATTACAGACTAAAGCAGTCTGCATGAGAAATATTCTCTACCTAGTGGTCAGATTACTCTTTCGAAAGGTGGAATTACCTCTAAGCCCCCGTGGCAGGTTCCAGTTCTTTATCCAGTGAAAGTTTAATTATTTTTGCAAAATGAAGTGGCACTAAGACAGATTGAGAGTGTACATGGCCAAAGTTGCCTCCAACCTTTATGGGAGATACGGAATATATGTTAAACTGAGGAGGAGGACACAGTAAGCCTCTTACAATCTGAAAAAATGATCTCAACTCCTCCAGTGAAAGGGAGACATTAATCCTTCTTCCTCTAACTCTAGCTGGATCTTAGTGCAAAATTGATACTCAGATTTCTCTGAAGTTCTCAAAAATTACTTTGGAACACATTTGCCATCTGCCAGGATAAAACAATGTCAAACTAAGCCACCCAAAATGCACAATCAAATCTTCATTGAAAAGAAGGAAGGGCACCTCATTTTCAGGTGTTTTACATAGCTTAGTGTCCTTCTGTAGTTGTATTCTAAATACACCTACAAGCAAATTTTTCTTGTTGTCTTAGAATGAGTCAGTACCTCAAGCTTCTCTTGGGCTGGACTTCACTGCAACTTCTTGTCTCTGCAGACAGGCTATGCATTAAATAGAAGAGTGTGATGCTTAAAAAAGTGAATGATGTTGTTAAGAGCAAGATGCCTAGGAATGCAGCCCGATGACACTTTCAGAGTGTTATTTCCAAGCAAATATTGATTGCCGTTTTTAAAGAGATAGTGCAAGATGTAAAGGTATCCTGAGATCATAACCACAATTTACTGCTGTCTACTGAATGAGAACTGGTATGAACCTTTATATGGATACCAACTGTAATGATGAATTTGGGTCACTATATTTTTTTCTGCTTGTTCTTGACCTTTGAATTTCTATTCCTCAAATCAGTATATCTTGAACGCATGCTTTCAATGGGTTATTAACTTTGGAGCAAACTACTCACCTAAGTATGCTTTGTTATCCATTATAATTCCACAAAAGTTAATTTACCACATTAGGTGTTTGGGCTTGCAGGAAGACATAAAAGATTACCATTCTACCATGTTGGACACCTACAGAAACAAAATTAACTCAAAGGATTTTGTCTTCTCCATTGCTTAGTTGTCACTTTATTTAAGAGTTCAGATTAGCTGACAAGGTATTTTTTAGCACTACGTTTCAAAGACAGAAGCTTAGCTTTGTCTGATTTAGAACAGGAATGCACTTGAATGATAAGGGAAATTCATTTTGACTATCTGACACCATCTAGAAGAAAGGTATGAAAGTTATATGTGCCAAGAAGCTTGGAAAACCTGCACATAAGATAAAGGTTTTCCACTATTATACTATTAAGCACTCAAGCAACTGAATGAGCATAAGCCATAAATTCCAGCCTTGATTACTCAAGCATGTAATATAGTTTAGTGCTTCAACATCTAAGGTGTCACCTTGGTAGGAGTTATTGAATGTGTGGTCTCAACAATTGCCCTATTAACTGTGAACAGCTAACGTTGCTTCTCATTATCCTTCTGCAGCACAGTCATAACCAAATAAGGCAGGAGAAGACTTTTAACAGATTGGTGACTTTTGGAGAAATAATCTGACAACACAGCCAATTAACACAGTTGCCCATTCCAGAAATTTGATTTGTTCTGTCCATGTCCTTCAGATTCTTGCAGCTGAGGATAATTCTTCCTGATCCTCAGAAAACTTAATCAAACCAAAAATGGACTTGAGTTGAAAGCAAATCCTTTCTTATGTAGTCTATTTGGAAGAGACTCCTGTGTGAATACGCAATCTCAGAGCATCGAGAAATGGAAAGTACTTTAGTAACTGACTGCCTGAAGTGTGCAAGACAAATTCTACACTCGTTTTTAGTGTGGAGGAGCTTGTCCTCTTGTACCCATAGAACTCCAAATAAGTAGATAGGAAAATAATGACTGGTAGTATAATTCATGAGGCATTTTTATTTTGCAGTAGAGGAAGTATTTTGAGATGCCTCTTTTTCTTGAATCTTATGGGTTCTCATATCAAGTCAAGTCAGTTTGTAGACATAAAGTCCTGATATTTTCCAGTTTAGCTCAGATTATGTCTGTCAGGATGCTTTCTCTCCCATCTCCTCTATCATCGCCACTTGAAAAAACCCTGTGCTTTACATTATTAGCACAGACATTTTTGTGCAACCTTTCACACCTTCAGTCTTGCCAGTGACCTCATTACTCTTCTGTGCCTTACATCTATTTCAGCACAGCCATTCTCTGATGAGAATCCAACAGTTAAGTGTGTAAGTCAGCCTGCAGGGTACAAGGTGCCTTGGAAATAGCTCAGAACAAAGTCTGAAATTGTGATGCTGGCAACTAGCAAAAACATCAACCATCTGTAAATTTGATACAGAAATCACTGAACAGAATGAATATCAATAAGGCAGTTGATGTGCCAACATTTCTACTTGCTATATTAAATATCTCCACATTACTTATACTTCATTTTTCTCTCATTTTCCCTGCTGTATGTTTCTCTACCTCTTGTTGTCAATTACTAGCTGTTAAAGCACTACAATGATTATTTCATATCTCCTACGCTAGTAACTGGCTCATTCCCTTCAGAACCTAAATGAAGGAATTATAAAAAACAAACTACCAAGCAAAAAAATGAATTCAAAAGCTATTTTTAATTCTGGGAGGGAGAAGAAGAGCAAAAAGTTCATTGTCAAAATAGTTGATGATACATTACACAGCCAAGAATAGTATTTTTCATTGTACCTCTACAGCTCCAACAGAGATCATAAATACCCATTTGTTGAGCAGGAAAATAACTGACGGCATTTACCAAGGCATTCATTTATGACCAGATGCCTCTAGTCAATAATTGTTGTAATTAACATAGGAAGGACAGCACTTGCCATTGTTCTGCTCCCTTTTCTCCACTCCCAGATCCTGAGGAAGGTATTCATATAACTTTGAGAACATTTAGCTCTTTGTTGTCTTGGAGTAGATAAACCACTTTTTCAAGCTAGCAACAACCTCACACAGTTTCTGCGATGAGCTTAGATACCATGGTGACAGTAGAAATATCTAGGATGAAAGACAGAGAAATTAGAAAGTTATTTTTTTGAGAATCACTGCAGGCCTTACACTTTTCTTCTAAGATTTGATGCTGAGCTAATTATCTTGATGTATAAAACACAGCTTTTGCAACAAAGACAGGATTATAGTCAGTTAAGTTTTCAGGAAAATTATCCTTCATGGCAAGAGAAGTCGGGGATTTTACTCAGCTAATATAACCCCAAAATGCATTCTTTTCCCTTTTCAGATAGGCTAAAGATCCAGTTGATCAGCATTCCAGGCTACTGTGAAATGTTATATCCATTTTTACAGATGAGTAAGCTGAGATGCACAGTGTTAGCGTCAGTCAAAATAGAAGCTCAAAGAAGGTTTATTGTCTGATCAGTAGCCAGAAATGCTTTTGACTTTTTGGAGAAAAAGGCGTATTTCAGAAGGTGAAGACTGGTCTGTATGAAGAAATACTTTCACAAGGCATCTTTTTCAGCTGCAATGCATTTTATATCATGCAGGATGTGATCACAATGGTACTCAAGATTAATGGTAGAAGATTAAGTATGGTCCCTTGTGCATTAGAAAGAACTGTATATTACTAATAATCGTTCTTTCTCATCATAATATAATGCAAAGTAAATTGTATCATCATTATTATTTTTGCATTTTGGTATGTGATTTGGCTATTAAAAACAACAAGTAGATCTAGTATTAATGTTACCTGTATTATATCACAAAGCAAAGATCAGGTTTCCAATGTGCAGCTGATTTTAATTCTTAATAGTAGTTATTTCCACCTCCAGAAAATAACATATTTTATGCAAGATCTCACCTGACACAAGCAGAATTCAGTACTCTACAGGCAGTGTGGGGATCTCCTTTCCCTGGAATCCAGAGGAATTAATGTGCATCGTAGGTATTTAGTGTCAGCCTGCCTTTGATACTTCACAGATTTCCATCCTCTAATTAAGGATGAAGGAAGCATGTGTCCCTCACTGAACCCAGCTGTCTTGGAGGAGAACTAGCTGAGAGTTATTGTTAGGAAGAGGAACGAGGTAGTCTTTTCCTTTAGTGACTTTACTGACTTGGTAGACTAAAAACTGTCTACTACACCAGCGAGTGATCCTGCTAAACAGTAAGATCCTAAATTAAAGAACAGACAGTAAAGCAAGAAAAAGCAAAGAATTAGTATGCATGGACTTGCCTACTCATCAAAGCGTGGATGAATGTGGCTATGCTGATGTAAATATGTTTAGAATGTACTGTTTGGTTTATCTAGATTCATCCCCTCATCTGTACTTGGAGTTGTACTGTCACAACTATTTTGCATTAAAAAAAAAAATCACATTGCCAACAGAGAAAAGAAGGGAGTTGCAGCTAACTGTGGTATTTTTCTTCTGAAGTTCAGTTGCCCAATGGCCTGCCCCATGCTATCCTCTCTTTTCATGGTGCTTTTACTTCACGTTGCTATGTTGCTGTTGGCCACTTGGCAAAGATCAGGAAAGAATTATCTGGAAATGTAAAGTATTAAATGTGCAGTGGTTCAACAGGATTTTTTCTCCAACAGAGATGAAAAAAAAAAAAAAAAAAAAGAAAAAAAGTGTATGCAATCTGTCCGCATCAGAATGCCAAAAGAAATATGACAGTTCTTAATGCCTGGAAAAGGCTTAAAAAAAAATCGTTTATTTATTTCTCTTTTTGGGTCATGTTTCTTAAGTAAATGAATCTTAGGAAATCACTGTGTCTGCCAATTTTTTTCAGTAGCTTTTGAACCTGTTGTAATTCCTGAACCATTTCCAATGTAATATGATCGAGGGCTAACGGGCTCAAAAGTTTATGTCCTCACAAGCTTTGTGTAAATAAGGGAGTATGGAAAAAGATGAAAATGAGTGCCCCTGCAATTGGAAAGACTGAAACAAATCCTCAAGTATTCATTAGGTTTGCCATGGCCAGGTGATCAGCACATTTCTGTGAATTTATCATAATACCTGCCTGCTCCTTCTCTCCTCACAGCCACAACTCTTGGGGTGGCACATGTGCACTGTAGGAGCAGGGACGTGGCTTTGCAGAACTGAGTGTAAAAAGAGAAACTACAGAAACACTGTACACAGGTGGCATTAGTTCCGCTGTTTGTGGAGTCATTTAGCTTTTCTACTTTTATCTCTTGCTTGGCACTATTTTGTTTTGTTGCTGTTGTTGTTTTTTTCCTAGAACAAAATAAATAATTCAACGCCAATCTTACTGTTATGATAGATCTGCACAGGCTCATGGCTGAGACAAGGAAAACAGAAATCTCAAGGAAATATAAGCCCTGTGACTAAATGAACAAGTAAGGTCCAATGAAGTCTGTGAGAAGCTATTCTTCACAAGACAGACTTTTCATTTTGTTATTTGTCTTTGATTTCTATCTCTCTTCTCTCCAGAAACTTTCTGGTTTTTTTTTTTTCCTTTTCTTGACAATTTCATCCCAGGACCACCACTTTCTCTATAGTGCTCCCTCTGCCATCCAATGATACAGAAGCAAAGGTATTTATTTTGCCAGTTTCCCATGTGTCTGGTTTGTTGGACACTGTTTAGCAACTGGCAAAATATTGTTTTAATAAAGCTCAAGAAGAGAAACTATTGACACTAAAAATGAATACATGCTTTTAGTGGATTCTTTTGTCTTAATGGCAATACAAGAGAGAATTTCTGGATAATTACTACTGGGATGGAGGACAGGAAATTGACTTCAGATATGCAGCACTTCTAAGATAGTGACATTCACTCTTTAGCTCCAGTAACATGTATAAATGTCTCTTCTCTTCTCTTCTCTTCTCTTCTCTTCTCTTCTCTTCTCTTCTCTTCTCTTCTCTTCTCTTCTCTTCTCTTCGTTTTCTCTTATACTTAAGAGTTTAAAGGCAGATTTCTTCATGGTATAACCCCTATCAGAGTCCTTTTGTTAAACAAAATTATAAGCCTTATTTTACCATAGAAGACCAATGAAGATACTGCTTTTTGATGCCCCACACTTGCTAGCGAAGTTGATCAAAAAACGTAGTTTAATGGCTTTAAGTGGACTGTACTGTTTCAATTATCTGTGTTTTAAAATAAGGACCAGCCACCATAAAACATTTCCGCATTATTTTTGTAAAGCCTTCAGTCTGCAAACATAGAAACACAAACCACTCTGATTTTGGGGTGGGGGGAAAAAAAAGTACCTTTTTGAATATAGAAAACGAAGAGAACGTTCTAACGAATGTACACCCTACTGCAGAAGCTGACTTCGGGCATCCTTTTTTATTTATTTAATACGGGCGGGACGTGAAAGATTTCCCTTTAGCACGACATGAATCCCCGCCGCTGAATGAGGAAATGAATGAAATGAAGGAGCGACTTCATGATTCACATTACACGCAGGAATGCGGAAACACAGAACCTCTGGGCGCGATGGAGCTCGGCTCGGCCCAGCATCCCACCTGCCGCCCCGCAGCAGCCACAGAATCACGTTAACACGAACACAAGCACTGCGCTGCCCCAGGCGGGCACCTGCGCTCAGCCTACAACTCCCGTCATGCCTCGGCACGGAGCATAAGGCCCCGCCGCACGGCTGCCCCGGGCTGCCGCTCTCCCAACGTGAAGCGGCCGTCCCGAGCTCCGAGGTGGGAGCGGGGTGCGGCTGCGGGACCTCGCCCCGCCCGGCAGGGAACGCGCGCGGAGAGGCGCCACCCCTGTCCCCGGAGGCGCCGCCGCGGGCGGCCCCGCGCCCCGTGGGCCTTCCTCGTGCGCGGCGCCGACTCGCGCCTCCTCTGGGCAAGATGGCGGCGCCGTTGGCGGTAAATTCGGGTAAGAGGAACCCGCGCGGCCCTTCCTCGCTCTGCTGGGCGGCGGCGCCGAGTGCGGCTTTCCCCGGCTCCCCCCGGCGCGTCGGCCGGGAGGGATCAGCGGGAAACGGGACCGCCGAGCGTGGAAGGAGCGCTCCGTGCGGGCCCGGCGCTGCGGAGGGGCCGAGCTGCCGCCCTGCCCCGCTGCTGCCGCCCTGTGTGTGTGCGTGATGTTTGAGTGGTGCTTGCGTGGAGCCACGAGTTGGACTTGGTGATCCATCGCCTCCCCCCCGCCCAGCTGCAGCACGGCCAGCTCGGTGCAGTGCCGCGGGGCTTTGTCCAAACGGGGTTTGGGCGTTTCTGAGGATGGAGATTCTCCCAGAGAACGCTCCGGGCTTCTGCTCAAACGTTTGACAACCCTCATGGTGTTAATGACTGAACGAGATCAGTTCTTTCAGCCTTCTCATTCATTATGTTCTCTGCCGGCCTGCTTCGTTATCTTGCTTGCTCTGGGAAGCCCAGAGCTTGACACAGTGCTGTCTCAGAGATGCTCAGCTGCTTCCGTGCACTGCTGGCTGCCATTCTTTTAACACAGCTCAGGCTGCCCTTTCTGTGAGGGCGTTCAACTTCTTGTCTGCCTCAGCACTCCCTAAAGTTGCTTTCCCCAGCCTGTGTTGTTGCGTGGCTATTCTCTCTCAGTTATTTGCATTTGAGTCTTGGACAGTGTTAAAATGGAGAACGCAAAGACGTTCTGAAAAGCAGTTGTGACTATGGCTAGATTGTGAGCATGGCCAAATGGTAGTATATGTTGTAGTGAGGCAGTTAATAAAGCTGTCAGATTTTAAAAGCATGGAATAAACTTACATAGAAGGTGTCTTGATCTAAATGAAACAATTACACCTTTTGTCCCACCACAGAAAACATTAATAAAACAGATCCTTCATCTGAGGGTGGAAGAAGGGTGGTTGTTCCTACAACCCCCCAGAATCTGAACAGTGACTTTGTTAAGGTGAAAATGTCATTTGTTAAGGTGAAATGGTCATTCAGTCTCTCTTGCTGTATAATACGTAAAACAAATTTTGAAACCTACAGGTAAAATAAAAATGAAGGTGAAGAAGGAGGAAATTTAAGCACAAAAGATAAGGCAAAAAAAGCCAGATGTAGCACTATAGGTAATGGAAACTTTGCCTTAGATTGTAATAAGTTGTTTGTGAGGACAGACCTAGCAGGGACAAGTCTGTAGCTTGACAGAAAGCTCAGTCATAAGCCTTTGTCAAAAGAGGCAGCCTGGCCTGTCCTTGCGTACCATGGTAGGATGGGCAGTCGTTCCAAAACTGGAGTAACAGAAATAATGTAAGTGGCAAAAATTAGCATGGTAACTGGAAGAAGCAAAACGATTCAGCTGATTTCCATCCCAGGTGCTTGTTCCTTTCTCTGCACATCTTTGTGCTCTTATGGTTTGTGCTCATCACAGTAATTTGGATTATAGATGTGATCGTGCTTTCAGCAGTGGCTTGAGTTTGGAATCTGAAACTTCCATGATTACAGATGATCTTTAAGAAGAGAAACATTTTGGTACTTCTTGTAATATGGACCTTATAATCTCTCTCTTTTTTTTTTTTTTTTTTAATGGGATGTTAATACTAGGTGGTGGTTGTCTCTTTACACAGTGGTACTGTCAGAAGTCTGAGGAATGGGTTACCATGCTATTTTCATGAGACCTGAGGCAAATGGGGAAAATTCTAGTGTAATCGTCATGCTGCAGACTTTGGTTTGTGAATGTTGCTACTTCTAGTGAGTACTGACAGCTGTAGTACTGAATTCAGGTTTGAAGTATACAAAGAAACTCTTTTTCAGTATTGAGGAGGAGGAGAGAATCTGGAATAGGGTCAGACTTGACTTAAATTTGTGCTTGCTAGCTTCCAGAAATAACCTAGTCTCTTCTTAATGTACTGAGGTAATTATTTATGCTGCTGATCTGTCTATTTCTATTAAAACAAATTTATATTTATGAGAAACGATATTGCAAAATGATAGCAGCAAATGTGTTTATGAATCCAAAGTACTTTTTTTTAATTAGTGTGAGAAGGGTGAACAAATGAGAAAATGTCTTCAGGTTTATGATTTTTAAAATTTATATGGCGTTGCCTTTACGCTTGCAGCTTTGGTTTCTAATATATGTTTTATTCTCTGTAGTCTGATGATGCATCACAATCTGATAGTACAATTGTTCATTCATAGTCCCTCTTACTGGGCATTTCTTTGTTTTGGTCTTTCTGCCGAAAGCAGAAAGCAGGAAGCCTGTATTGCTGAATTTCATTCAGATTCGAGGTCTGCTGCTCAGTTTGTAGTTATTTTTTAATCTTACTGAAGAGGGTGGAATTTCTTAAGTATATACGAACACAAGATGTTGACTTCCAGCCCCAAAACTTACTGCTTGCATCATCTTTTATGTTCCTCTAAATCAGCTAGGTTTTATATCAGGTGATGTTGTTTTTTGTACCTTAAGAAGGGAAAATATGTTTCACTTGATGTTTTAACAATCCATACTGTCACTAAAAAAATCCTATTGAAAATACTTTATGAAGAATTCTTTTTTTTCTTTTTCCTATTTCTAATCACAGCATCTATGCATTTTTTGTTAGATTTTTTTTTAATAGAAAGAAAGAAAAATTTATTTCTATCTTTTTGTCTTCCAGCTGCCAGCTTGTGGGGTCCATATAAGGACATATTGCAGACTGTAATGAATGCCATTTGCAAAAGGCAGCCTGAAGCTATTCATCGCCTTGACCAGGTTTTGAAGAAACACAGATCTGACTTCATTTCTCTCTTCAGAAATCCGGTACTGGACTAATGCTCTTACAGAATGATTTGGAGAACTGATAATTTACTCTGTTTTGTATTGTTGGATTGCATGTTTAGGCACTGACTATACCTTCTATTCTACATTTTTACAGTACATTACACAACTGTCTTACAGAAATCTTGTTCTGTTGTATGAAGAGAAATAGCTTGAAAAATACATGTTATTTTGCCTCTTGTAAAGGATAATTGCAACATTTTTCCTCTGATTACTTGAATTTTTTGAAAGGAGTAGTAAGAACACCTGATGATCCATTGATTCAGCATTGCTTTTTCCCTGAGTACTCTTGTTTGTCTGAAATGAAGCACAAAACTATTTATTCTGGCATTGGTCCATGCTCATGCTTCAGTTAGTTAGATAAATGAGCCCACAGAACAGGTAAGCATGTGAGTCTATATAAATTGTTCAGAGTTTGAACTTTGAATTTGGAAAAATTCGCCGCTTCTTGGCTAATGGGTCACAAGGTAATAGCTATAAATGTTTCCTATTGTTACTTCTGAAGTAGTGTGTGGCTTTATGAGACCAGTAGATCGGAAAATTTTACAGTGAGATACAAAGATTTGTCAGCATATTTGAGTCTCTGAGTTTAATAGAAAAAATAATGACATGGAAAACAGTCATCTGGAAAAATGCAGCAGTTCTGGTAAACATTCCTAATATCTTTCATTGATCTGATGCCCATTTCTGTAGCTAATTTTATCAAAATTTAATTCCCAGCTCCATTATTTTCAGTAAACTAACAGTGATTGTACAATACTGTTTTTGACATGTTCTCGCTACAAGACCATTGCTGTGCAAGTGTAAAGCGTTTTTAGGACACCTTTACTATCTTTGTGTTTAGAAATGCTGCCTTTGTTTTTAAGAGGACAATCTAACCCATCAGAAGTGTATTTGTGAGGAAGGATTAACGTGTAAAGCTTCCTTCAGTTTTTCATCTTGCCATTCTGAATAACTTCTGATGCTTGTTTCTCTTCCAGCCAAAGAATGTTCAGCAGCATGAGAAAATTCAGAAAGCAAGTACAGAAGGGGTTGCTATCCAAGGTCAGCAGGGAACCAGGCTTTTGCCAGAACAACTCATCAGAGAAGCCTTTATCCTCAGCGACCTCTTTGACATTGGAGAGTTGGCAGCTGTTGAGCTTCTTCTAGCTGGTAAGAAGAGAAAACATTTAAGAGTTGGGCAAATGCAGCTTAAATAGAGCCCTCCTTTTTATGTCAAGTGTATGCCTAACATGAGTGCATGATTCTATCAAGACCTGACTTTCCTGACATCTAGAATGGTCTTAAAATAAACTCTACTACCTGCTGTCTTGTAATGTAAAGGCAGTGTTCTGAACTTTCATGTTTATATCTTATGCAGATTTTGCTAAAGGGAGTAATTTGATTAAAAAAAAAAAAAAAAAGTCTAAAAATAGACATTGGTTCTGCAAAATATGTATTAATTATATATTATAACTAAAGTTACATATTAATATAATAAATGATTAGTAAGGGATGTTTTCTGGAAAGTGATTTCAGTGTTATTAAAATATAATATCTTAGTTATCGTTATTAGCTACTGTTCATTGTTAACTGTTTTTCAAATCCATAGAGAAATGGCTTGCTAGTTTGTCACCTTTGGAAAGTCACCTTGAAGCCAGTCTCAGTTTCTATCTGGAACTTGTATTTCTGATGTAAATTCAGGCAGAAAATTTCATTTTGAACAAAGAAAAATGTTTTTCTGATAATTAGCTTGAACCAATTATAAGGACAGGCAGATATTGGAAATACCATTTGGCCTAGGTTGTTTATGGTCTTGCGCTTCTACTCTTTAGTTTGAGGAAGTTTTAGTAGTTGGATATGAGTTTTAATATCACCCAAATCACTTATGATTTCTTGGAAACGTCTGAAGCAAATCAAAGTGATAGTGAGTAATAGTGGTTGCTTTGAATTGTTTATATTTCAATTAGAAATACAGCGATATAAAGCTATTACCAGAATATGCATCCTCAAGTTTCCTTGGATATTCTGTGCATTTTCTCTCAATAGGAGAACACCAGCAACCTCATTTTCCTGGCCTTACAAGAGGTCTTGTGGCTGTGCTGTTGTACTGGGATGGAAAAAGATGCATAGCCAATTCACTACGAACTCTCATCCAGTCACGCCAAGGCAAGACGTGGACACTGGAACTCAGGTCTGTATTTGGGTTAGCTGCTTTTGGGACTCTGTAGACTTGGGGGAATGCAAATATTCTCAGGTTTGTGATACTTGTAACCTAATGCTATTGCTTTTCATGCTTAAACATAATATTCTCTGTCTGAGTAGTACATTTAACAGATAATGAGGATATCCATTTTATTTTCATTTTTTTCGTACCACTTCAGCTTTTAGCAGTGCTTTGTTTCAGACACCCTCCCAGTTGGTGCTGCTCAAACCAGTGATGATTACTCAGTATTTGAGAAACTGAGTTTCTGCCTTTGCTGTCTTGCGACTTCCCACATCCCACAAAGCAGAGAATTGTGTTCCTGCCTCTACTTAAAATGGATGCACTGTCTACTGGCAAGCATATCTTTTTGGCTAAAAGCATTACGCACTGTTTAGTTACAGTGCACTGTGATTGCTTAAATGCAGAAAGCTTAAAAGATGTTTTATGGCATAAACTTAAATTCTGTAACCTAAAAGGAAGTATTGCTTTAAAATGAATTCTGCTGCTTTGGTTGGATGTATGTCCTTAGATAATTGCATTTCCTAGTGAGAATGGGGCTGTGAGCTTATGAATGATGTGCTTCTTAATTATAATTAAGAATTTACCTGGTGTAGGGAACCTGCTTTGGCAGGGGGGTTGGACTTGATGATCTCTTGAGGTCCCTTCCAACCCCTATGATTCTATGATTCTGTGATAATACTTTTTGCCTTTTGATAGAAATCTTAACCTATCTAATCCATATTGTACTGTCCTCATATTCCACGTTCTTAGACCTAGTTACATTCAGACTTGTATCCATTCAGCTTGTTTTAAGAGAGCACTGCTTACTGATACTCATGCACATTAAATTATTTTTTTTATATATTTATATATATATATATATAATATATAATGTAGGTGTGCATTTTATGTTGGCTTGCATATGCAATTGATGGGATTCATTATTTTAGAATTCCTCTGTGACTGAGAATAGTATGATTAATTGTTACATTTATATTCTCTGTTATAGTCAAGAGCTAGTGTCCATGACAACGCGCTTTACAGATGACCTAATGGAGCAAGGTTTGACTCAGAAAATCCTCACACTGGTGTCTCAAATTGATTTAAACAATGAATTTGATAAACTCCAGAGAGAGAGAGGATTGGGCAGTGAGAAACATCGCAAAGAGGTAAAGAGGAGGCTGGGTGTAATTATTCTTCCATATCACTGCACAGAACAAAATACAGTTAGGTCATAAAGAGATACAGATGATTTTTTTTTTTTCCTCCCTACTTTTTGTTTTCTTTTCTTTACCTTTGGGAGCTAGGTTACTGATTGTGATACAAAAGTAACTGCTCTGCACTTTACAATATATCACTGTGTAATCCAGATTACTACCTGGATTTCTGTTTCTCTGTTGCTCTTTTATATAAGGACACACATTATCTTTACTGAAGAAGTGGAATTAAGGACTGTATAGAAGTGTAATGTTCACATCTAGTACAATTTTTTTTTGCTATTTTATTCTTAAGAGTGTATATCTAATCATCTGCTTTCATCACCACTGTTACCACCGTAAATAAAAATAAAAATAGAACAGAATAAAAATAGAAAAATAAAATTCACAAATGTTTAAAAGAATATGAAACCAGGTCTAGTCAGGCACATAATGCATTTTTTTAATTTTGCATTTGTGTTAATGTGATCAGAAGCATCTCCAATTGTAAACAGTAAAAACTGCTTGAAAATCAGTTCTCATTTTTGTATTCCTTGGAATTAATTGGAACTGTGACTAGCTATACAGTGTGCTTGCAGTATGAAACTTTTAAATGTTTACATTGTAACTCCTGGTCTTTCTGATGTGTGGTATATCTAAAATTTATTCTATGATGTCATCAGTTAATTCATTTTCTGCCAAATAACCAGTTTTACATTTTTTGCTATTTATCTAGAAGCAGCCCAAAGAATATCCTTCTAGTTTTCCGTATGCATTACGTTTGTAGCTACAAAAATTCTGTGTAGATTTTTATCTTCTGATCTGGACTGTCATGCTGGTTTGCATATTGTCATACTCAGAGATATCATGTCACACCCCACGTGGAATGGCAGGAAATACGGGCATTTAACAAGAAAAAATCTGCCTTTTGTTTAGCAGTGGGGAAAAAAAAAAAGTCAGCATTTTAGAGTTGTTTTTAGCTTACTCCAGTCATAATAACTGAGAAGGACAAATTGGAAGTGTTGCTGGTACATTCATATACTCGTATTTGTTTTTAAAAGGTTTCTGACCTCATCAAAGAGTGCCGACAGTCCTTGGCTGAAAGTCTCTTTGTCTGGACCTGCCAGTCACCGCTGAGTAAGGATGACACTCTAATCCTCATAAGTTACTTGGAGAAAGTAACAGTAGAAGCTGATGGCTCGTTGGACGCTGTGAACTTGTCTCTCCTCATGGCACTCCTCTACTGCTTTGATGTCAGTTTTCTGGAGCAAGGCACAGAGGACCGTGAAGGTAACGCTGATAGGTTTCTTTCTCAGGGAGGTTATGCTGTGCAGATGGATACATTGTTATTTAACTGGTTTTGTTATTTGTTGATAACAAATTGGTAAAATTTTATGTGTTTATTTTCATGTTCACGGGTTGATGGTGTTGCTTTTGTGGCTTTCTTTAAGATCTGATGCACCGGCTCCCTCTATTAGCAGAAAGGCAGTACATTGCAGCAATACACACTCGTCTTCAGGAGTCTCAGCCTTGGAAGCTACCAGGCTTGCAAGCAACTGTTAGATTAGCCTGGGCACTGGCGTTACGAGGAATATCCCAATTTTCTGACGTGACAGGTAAATTACCCTGAATTGCAGTTACTGCACTTCAGTATTCTGAGCTTGCAAGTCTAAGTATATGTTCCCTTCTCAAAGCACTGGTATTTTCTTTCATGATAAAGCTACTGTTGACACTACTTCAAAGCTTTCTCAGTATGCGAGTTTGGTTGTTGAGAATTAAATTGCTGTGGTAAGTACACAGGTTTATTAATAATTAGTCATTAGACATTAACATTGTATAGTATCTCAGTGAAGTGAAAGGGATTTTAATACACTGAAAAATGTGAAAAATTGCATCTTACCTACTTTAATGTAACATGAATGGTTAAATTAAAAATAGATTATAGATTCATGCTTATGACTTTTTGCCTCTGGAGGTATTTTTGTCTCAGCATCTTAAGAGAGGACAAATGTCTTTTCTTTTTTTTCTCCTGTACTTCTTAAGCTTTCCATGTTCCCTACTGGGTCAGAATTGAGTCTACTACAGAATGTTTGTTAAAGAAAATGTACACATTGTAGTTAATGTTGAATTAAAGTTGGTTTGTGCTTCTTAGTTCACAGCCTTAGGTTTGATCATAGGTTTGATGGGTTTTGCTCTTTATCTCACTTAAAGAAGAAAGTTGAGACTGTCACCTTATAGTAACTTGTCTTTTCTGGTCTGGACTTTTCCTGTGCAGCAGGAAAAAAACCTAGAGGATAGCAGAACATTGGTTTGCTTGTCAGACAGTTATTCTGAAATGTGTTAGCTAGTTAACAAGATAGTTGTAATTTATTTTTTTCTCTCTTTTGTAATTTATTTATTTTTAATTGCCCAGCTCTTGCAGAATTCACAGAGGCAGATGAAGCAATGGCAGAGCTAGCAGTTGCTGATAATGTCTTTCTGTTCCTGACGGAATCTGTTGTGGGATCTGAAAACTTCTACCAGGAGGAATTTTATATTCGCAAGATTCATAACCTTGTCACAGACTTCCTTGCACTCATGCCAATGAAAGTAAGGTTTTTTTTTTTATTATTTTGTCTTCTGCAAATAGCAGTTCTTGAGAAATGTAGATATCTTCTGTATTTCTAAAATTGGGGCTGATAGTGTAGAGCCTTGAGGTGCTGCAGTTCTGAACTCTTTTGTGGAATCCATAACATTTGGGGTTTGTTTTCCACATTGAAGTGTTTTAAAAATCATGTTTTATTTCAGCTTGCTTTGCAAATCTCACCACGCTATTGTGGTGGTAATGATTTGGTTTTGTTTTAAATGCTCACAATTTAAATGAATTCTGGGGCTGTTGGCAGTATATGTGTTCCTTTTTTCTTTATCTCTTTCAATGCAGGCAGTCAAACTGACTGTTTTTGTCCTTCATTGCTTATTTCATTCTATTAGTGTCAAACTTTTGCATGTTTAAGGGGAAGGATGCTGCTATTTCCTTCAGTAGTACCATCAGTTGTTGGTAGGAGAGCTAGAACAGAAATGTTTTGAAAGGGGTTTGAAAAAGTTTGAAGCATTTATAATAGCTTTATTTGGTAAGACCTTGTATCTGGGCATGGAAAATTAAAATTCTATGAAAATACTTTTATTTAATTGATAGAAGCTTTATTATGTGACCTTCATTGTGTTGAGCTGTAATTGAAGTTGCAAATAATTACTTCTTTCAATGAGGAAAAAAAAAGGAGGATTTTAAAATACATTTTGTTCATTGTAAACTGGAAGAATGAGAACAATATTGGCAGGAAGATGTTATTTGAGCCTTAAGAATCTCTGAGGGCACATATGAAAACGATGGAGAGAGCTTTTTGGCTTTAATCTTAGTTTATAATCTGTTTATTTTTACATGTTGTTTTCTGAAGCTGTCTGTTTAACCCACAGAATATCCATAGAACAAATACGATGTCATTTCATGCAAATTCTTGTAGATAACTTTAGCAGTATGCTTCTGCTGCAGTGGTTGCCTGTGTACAAAACTGGCTGTGTTGTGACAGACTTTAGACTTCCTTTGAAGGCTGCCTTCAGCAGTGTCTTCTGCAATACAGAAGCAGTAGCCCCTAGGAGTACGTTGAATATACGGGCAGTATGTGAAGTGTATTTTATGAAAGTTCCATGAACAATCAGGTGCTAACATGTTTGGATTTGGGAACTTTTTTTATGAAGATGCAATACACACAGTATAATGAAGATGGACGGTATGTTTTTGGACAGGTGATTCAACAGTTCCCATACAGTTGCACAATGGACTGGGAGGCTCTAGGAGACGTGTTGTTTTTTTTTGTTTTTTTTTTTGGCTTTGGTTCAAACCTGTGGTTTGTTCATGCCTAAACGTGAAGAGAGATTCTTCACTAGAAATAGGGTTTTGTAATAGGTTCTTAAACAAAAGTCTAACCATTGGCTCGTATTCCTGCTTGACAGAGGCCAGTGCCAGTTGTTTTAGAGGAAAGGCTTGCTGGCAGGCAATTAAAATGCAGCTGTAGAAGGGATTCTTTTGTCCAACTACAGTTATTCAGTGCTTAACTTATGTGTTATGAGTTATTTCTTCTGAGTCTCAAGTTTTATGGAAGTAGAAATGTTTGCTTTGCAGGATCCTTTTTCTTTTAAGGTATTTATAATCTTTGTTTAGTTTTAAGTCTGTAACTGAGCATTTTATTTAACTCTTCTGTGTAGTTCTAATGCTGCTTGCCAGTGATGGTTTGGATAAATCTTTTGGTTGACTGTATTACTCTCATAATTGTATAGTTAGCTTTAGTAATTTGGGTAATTCACTATTTCACTTATCAACGGTGTTTTGTCTTTGTATTAGTTTTGTTGATATAATGGTTTGGATAGTTTGCTCTTACCCTTTCCATAGTTACCTCTAATTTTAACTGACTTTCTGAGATAACAGTTCTTTAGCTGATCATTCAGTTCTACACTTCAAGATATGTAACAGAACTGCGAACTTACTATTGGGCATCACTGCATTTTAATTTGTGTGTGTAGAATTGGCTGCTTCTTGATCTTTGTTTAATATTTAGCAGAACAGAACTGAACTTTTTATCTCATGGCCGTTTTTGCTTTACACCTCTAGCAGCGCACTTTGTGAAAGGCTTTTTGATAACAATATTAAATCATCTTTTTTTAATAGTGAGTAGTATTTCTGGCATGCACAATCTTGCAGGACTGACAGCAAGAGTTGTTTTTTCTCATTGCTGCTGTTTTTTCTCTTCCCTTCTGTCTTTTGTCCTATTGTATTTCTTGACATATAGTAGTGCTCTTAGTTGTAGACAATATTCCTAGGGCTGAAGTAATTGCATCAATCAAAAACTTCTCAAAATATAAATTAACTGTATTTATAAGTAGCCTTAAACTGCTAAGTAAGGCACAGTCCAGAGATCTTCATATAGAAGACAGTATTTCCTGTTATTTTCTATTACTCTTCTCTCATTTTGGATTACAGTCAAACTTGCTGTGAAATCCAGCCAACATTATCTTTCTTTCAAAGTAAAAAGAAGAAAAGGATCTATCTTCTACAGCCAAATTAGGGTTCTAGTGACGTCAGGGCCTTGGTAGTAAAGAAGTGATGGAACGTGTCTTTGAATGTAGGCTCTGTTATAAATAAATTAAATTATTAAATTTGCTTGTTGTGTATATGCAGATTCATTTGCTTTCTTTTTAATAGGCCGTTGACGTCATTCAGTTATTTCTGCTTCTGTATTTCATTCTTAACTAAATATAGAATGATATTTTCTCCAATTCTTAAATTGTGTAGGTGAAGCAGCTGAGAAACCGTGCTGATGAAGACGCTCGCATGATCCACATGAGTATTCAGATGGGAAACGATCCGCCTATTTCTCTTCGGAGAGATCTGGAGCATTTAATGCTTTTAGTAAGCCCTATTTTCATATAAGTTATCATAGGAAGAAAAGAAGTGATTGTGACTTTCCTTCTTCATCAGGAAGCCTGTATTTAAATGATAAACTACAGTGCTGGATTTTGCTCTCTTTGGATTGAATTGCCTCTTGTATAAGTATTGATGTTTGCTCTAAGTTTTTGTAAAAAGAATATACTGCCCTGGCTTCTGATGTTAAAGTGTCAATTCGTTCCTGTTTAGTGAGTAAGTACAGTGTTGTTTCTTCTGGTGGAAGAATTCTTGAGCTATTGTTATTGTAGAAAATGTTGAATACCTATAATTATAGCAAGATTTTCTTAACTGTTTTCCTTAACGTATTATATTAATATACATTAAAATATGTTTATAATGTACTATAGATTTAACTTAGAAACATCCTTTATTCTTAAAGTTCTTATTGTTGAATGACAAAATGAATGTTAGTTCTAAACACCTATGTGTATCGATGCCTTATTTTTTACCCAATGTTTGATCTTTTTGAAATTCTTCAAAATTATCTATACTAAATAGGGGGAAAGCTGTTTGTTTTTTTCCCATTATTTAAACGATTCTTTCTAATGTGTGATGTATTTGTAATTAAACTTTTGAAAGACTATTTCATGTTTGCTATAGAGTAGGCTAGTCAAGGTGACTGCATAAGTCTGGTGCTGGAATTGCCATTTCCATCGTTTCCTTTGTTATGATCACATTTGGAAGAAAGGTCTTTTTGTTTCTGTTCTATTTTTTCATAAAAGAAAGAAAATTGTATCTGCATGTTTACTTAAATATTAGGTACTAAAGTTGCTTAATGCTACTTAAAAAAATCAGAAATTGTAAGTTTAGTGTCTGTTTCATATTTACTGTTCATTTATGAATTAAAAACATGTATATCTGCATGCTAGTTAGCAGGAAATACATACAAGTGTGCATCTAATATAGGGACTACTTGTCTATTGTAAAGGTAGCCCTTTAGGCTGCAGGGCATCAAAATAAATGGTTTTGGTGAACTATTTTCTTAAGTAGCTCTGAGAGCTGTAGTAAACTTACATGAAGAACTGTAAGTAAAAGTTATCTGAGAAATTGCATGTTTATTTAATAGGGAAAATTTGTCATCCTGGTACCACCACCAAGTATGTTGATAAGTCAGTATAGCAAGATACACAAATGGTTGTTTAAGGAGAAATGCCACTCTTCTATAAGCAATGCTTTCGTCTATAGGAATTAAATAGGAAGTATCAAAGCTATGAAAGCTTGACAGGCGCTTTTTAATTTCTGTGGCTGTCATTTGTTCTGGTATTACTGTTTAGCAGCTGTCATTTTTTCAGAGAATTTTAAGAAATGAAACATCTGGTGTGGGATGCTTTGTGTTTCAGGCATATTCTGCATACCTGGAAGCAGTAGTCATAGAAATAATCTTCTTGTCTTTACATACTGATATTTTTTGTCATCCTCCTTTCTCTGACAGATTGCTGAACTGTATAGGAAAGACCCCTTTAATTTGGAACTTGCCCTTGAATACTGGTGTCCATCAGAGCCTTTGCAGACTTCTACCATCATGGGGTCCTACCTTGGAGTAGCTCATCAGCGACCTCCTCAGCGCCAGGTTATCTGCATTTGTCAGTTTTAAATTTTTTAAGTGGAAAAAAAGTTGTTTCTTTTGAGTAATTGCTGTTAACTTCAAATTAAAGTAATAATAGTTGCAGGCTGAAGCAATACAGATTATACAATAGTATGAGTTAAGGTAATAAGGATACCAAACTTTTTTTTTTTTTTATTACAGCTAGCCTCTGAGAAGACATTGTCTTTTCTCCCTGACTTATCTGCATATGTCTTATTTGTCAGGATGTGTTTTTTGTTGCTTACTGTAAAATGAGCTACTGCAAGTCACTCATGGTTGTCAACACATTTAGTAATAGAGAGTCTAATTAACCTCTCTTAAACTTTAGTTTTACTGCGGTTAGTCAGCACTCTTGTGTTTTCTGTTGGGTGACCTCTACGTACATCCCCTATGATTACTCCAGAATCACAGAATTGTAGGGGTTGGATGGGACCTCTAGATCTGTTTTCTCACTCTATCTTTCTATTGTTTTCCTAAAATACTCACATATATATATATATATATATATATATATATATATATGAGTGTATGTGTGTGTGTATATGTAATTTATATATATATTTTACACTGATATTTATTTGTTCTAGGTTGTGTTGTCAAAGTTTGTTAGGCAAATGGGAGATCTGCTTCCCTCCACCATTTACATCCCATACTTGAAAATGCTACGGGGACTGGCCAGTGGGCCTCAGTGTGCTCATTACTGCTTTAGTTTGCTGAAAGTGAATGGCAGTAGTCATGGTAAGAAAAATAACACTTCAGCTATTGTCTCTTTTTCCTTCTGAATTAATGAAGTAAAAAATGAAGACTCACGTGAAATGAACTGTGGCTTTACACTTTGCATTATTAATACACAGATAAGGTTGGAATGCTTTGCTTGAAAATGTAGTCTAGGGTAAAAAAAAAAAAAAAAAAAAAAAAAAAAAGCTGATTAGGTAATTGTCTGAGTACCTTAGCAAATAAATTACTTTACCAAGTAGCACATTTTCAAAAGGCACGGCTTACAACAAGATGCGGAATATTTGTATAGCTTAATGTGAAATACAATGTGAGTACTGTCTTCTACATGAGTTAGATATATTTCAAATATAGCTATCTTCCCTGAGCTTTGTTGTTGTTGTTGTTTTTGTTTTCCAGAAGCATTTTGAGAGATATTACATGTATAAGAAATCCTAAAAGAACAGATTAAGAATTGGTAGTCAATCCTATGTTTTGTATTTTGCATTGGTCAAATTGGAAAAATGTTTCCAGGCAGTTCTACAGACGTTCTGATCAATAAAATAGAAAACTTGTTTCTGCTGACTTTTCGTGTTAGCACTTTTCTGTCTCTGTTGTCAAAGAAGCAAAACAACTTCCAGCAAAACAACAGGACCACTAATTTCAGAAACAATAGCTCTCCTTTGAACTTTATTGTTGAGTCAAGATAAGAAACTTTTCCTTTTACAAAATTTAACTACCTTCCTGGTTGCCCTGTGAAAGAGTTTAAAAAAAAAAAAATCTTGTCACCTTTTTGTCACTTTTCTAGCGGAAAACATCCAAGGAGCAGGTGGGAGCCCTGTCTCCTGGGAGCATTTCTTCCACTCTTTGATGCTTTATCATGAACACTTAAGGAAAGACCTGCCAAGTGCAGACAGTGTTCAGTATCGTCACCTGCCTCTGCGAGGAATCACACAGAAGGAGCAGGATGGGTTAATTGCCTTTTTACAGCTGACTACTGTTATAGTAAATTGGGTAAGTGACGATTTATTTGTTCTTCTTTAGTATAGTAGTTTTTTTGTGGAGATTACTGTTTTGCTGTGATGTTCGTTTGACCGAAAAGATATTTAAGGCAAATTTACCTAGCAGCTCTTTTCATTTGATTAGGGAACTTCAGAAGTATCAGAAATCACTTCTATGACCAAACATACTGATTTTCTCGCTTCCCTGACGCTTTTCTGTCATGAAGATGTGTTTCAGAAGTGAGATATATTTAGAAGTGCTTAGGGAGTAGGCAAGTTCTTTGATAAGGATTTTAAAAAAGCAAAAATAATAGAAAACTTTCCAGGGAAATGGTAGAAACTTGCCTTCAGAGTTATGTTCGATATATCCCCAACCCAGTAATGCAAAATGTGCCATGGATTGGCCAGAGGAGGAAATCTAAGAAAATAAAAGTGCATAACAGGCTTTATTTTGTGAATTATCTGTGTTAACTCAGGGTAATATGGAATTCATTTATTTAATACCCACCAGAGTCTGCAGTTTAGAGATTTGAAGAATATCAGCCTAAAAATTTTGTGATTTATCAAGATGCTCTTGATTTTATTGACACAAACACAAGACAGATCACTGAAGCTAATTGGGCTTTTAAAAACATATCTTTTTGGTGCCAACATTGAGAGATTTCTCCTGAAAGCCAAATTAGTTCAGTGAAACCTACATTAACTGTCACGTCAGCATTGAATGAGTGTGGGGGGGAAAAGTATTATCCTAGCGATATCAAACCATAGCCTTGGAAGAAATAAACATTTAAGGTTGTAAGCAGTTGTCATTTGATGAGACTAGAGACTTGATCGTGCCTTGTGGATCAGAATGTCTCAAATGAGCTTACAGTGATGATGATCCTGCTGTTAGACTATTGCATGAAACTTCTAGCTAATAGTAGTATTTAAGTACTTGTTTAGGATTGATTGCATATGTGTTCATCTATGTAGGAAAAGCAAGACTATTTTGACAAACTTATAATGCTCATAATTTTTTTTTATGGACGGGCTATTTCTGTATAACTTTAGGCAAAATTTGAATAGTTAAATTGGGCTTTTGTTGTATGCAAGTTGTTTGCATTGGAGCCGTCTGCCATTCTTATGATGTTTTGTGTACCTGTGCAATTATCACTGCTGTTACTGAGCTGTGAGTTAGAGATTATAAGTCATGAACAGTCTTCAAAATTATAACATGCATTTTTATTTTTTTTTAATGTTAAATTCTAGAGTGAGAATGCTCGCTTGGCTCTTTGTGAGCACCCTCAGTGGACACCAGTGGTGGTCATTTTGGGACTTCTGCAGTGCAGCATTCCTCCTGTTTTGAAAGCTGAGCTGTTAGAAACTCTTACTGCTTTTGGGAAATCTCCTGAAATAGCTGCTTCACTTTGGCAATCTCTGGAATACACCCAGGTAATTTAGGATTTTCACTGCTCACAACTATAGCATTCCAGTCTGATAAAATTGTCAGTATGTTTGGATGATGTAATACTATTGGCACAAATACATTTTCTGCTATCTTCTCATTTTCATTATTGAATATCGGGTTCTTCACTTAGGTAATGCAGTTCATATTTTGAAACAAGTTTGAAAATGAGAATACGGTTCTGTGTCTCAGATCTTACAGGCTCTGCTTGTTTTTACATAAATATGCTTTGTAATAGACACTCCTGTAATATTCAATATGTTCTTTCCCTCCACGTTTGTCACTAACAATTAATGTTTTATGGGTCATGTACTTTTCTGTTTTTTTGGGTTTTTTTTTGTTTTGTTTAAGAATACATGTAACATTCTCCTGCTGTGAGTGGTGCTCACAGATTTTCAGAGGAAAAGTTGATTGAGATTTCGTGTATGGTTGCTAAGTTTCACAATGAGATGGCAAACATCAGGTGGATGTTTAAAAAAAGAAGTTTTTCCTTTTTCTCTTGATTTCAGACAAAAAAATGTAAATATCACTCCTGAAGAAGATTGATCTCAAAAAATACTTCCAGTGTTGTTAACACAGAAATCATGAGGAATGGAATTACGTTATAGTGTGTATAATCAAAAATTACAATAAGTATAGTTTAGGCTCATTTCTGTTTTGTTTGAAAGAACTTGAGGCATTTGAGCTGTGTCTGCTAACATATTGCTAATTGCAACAGCCACTGACAATGATGACATCTTATAGTAGTAGTATTTTAAATGCTCACCACCTTTGCTTCCTAATTTATGACATTTCCTAAAATACACTGCTGAAGGAGTTAATAAGGGAATGTCTGTTCCATGACTGACATCAGAAGAAAATCAATAAAGGGATGGAACTTCTTTAAAAAATAAAGAAATAAATAAAAAATAGACATGATGCAGATCTTTGGGAATGTAAAGCTAGAAGCTTTTAAGTGTACAATATCTACTTCATCCTTTCAGGCAGACTTATATTAGCTTTTTGCCTTTTAAGAGGATATAGAAAACTACTTACAGCTACAAAGTGATGATTACCTTTTAGTACAGCTAGGAATGATGGAGGAGTGCTTTGATGTGGAATGTATTGTTTATCTGTTTTCTTTTCTCCTTCTGTTTTGAAGATATTACAAACTGTGAGAGCTCCAGGCCAGAGACAAGCAATTGGTATTGAGGTGAGGGTTTCTTTGTCCCTATTGCAGACTGTCTCATCTTCAGCATATGAGCAGGGGAAACTTGGAGGCTTGTTATAATTTCTGGAAATTTTATACATTTATGAATATAGTGCAGCATTGTACTGGTAATACAAGTGTCTAAACCTTCATGTTCCTCATGGGCACTCATCTCAAGATTTTCTTATTTTCCTTAATTTGAGTCATTTTTATCATATCTTAATACAGTGCAGTTCCATTATAATAAAATGGTAATTAAAAGCTAAGAGCAATTAAATGCTGAACCATATCTCCAAATAAATTAATGAAGAGTGTATTGTTGAACTTAAATGACGGTTTTGTTGCTTCACTGCTTTTGCTTTGTTGGTGAAGTTCTGTGGACAGAAGTGCAGTGAAGTCAATTCACCGAAAACAGTTTTTAGATGATGCCCTTATCTTATTGTTATCATGTGTTTCTTTCTCGCTCAAAATGTTTGATTTTCTGTTTTTGCTGTCCTCTTGGGAAGGTTGAACTGAATGAGATTGAATCCAGATGCGAGGAGTATCCTTTAACCCGTGCCTTCTGTCGACTCATCAGCACACTTGTAGAGAGTTCATTCCCCTCAAACTTGGGAGCAGGTCTCCGCCCACCAGGCTTTGATCCCTATCTCCAGTTCCTCAGGGACTCTGTGTTTCTTCGATTCCGCACCAGAGCGTACCGAAGAGCTGCTGAAAAAGTAATGTTGGTTTGAAATTCATGCTACGCTATATTTTGAAAGCTGTTAAGGAACTGCTGCTAGCTGTATACCTATAGCCTGTTTATTACTTGTAGCTTTTAATACATTAATATGTGTAATATTGGAGAGAGGACAAAATAGGCAGTAAATCTGCTTTAGTGTTCCATTTTACTTCAAAAAAAAAATAAAAAGGAAACTTGGCAGTCTAAATTATTTGTTGTGATGAATTAAGTGTTGTGGGATAGTACTTTAAAATGAGATGGTCACGCTGTGCATCTGATCCACCACATCAGTGCATTCTGTTGTATTATTTGCATTCTAGCCTTGTTGCTGCAGCATTAGTCGTATTTTGTGTATAATTTTTCTTTATTTTGACATTATATACAGTGGGAAGTAGCTGAGGTAGTACTGGAGGTATTTTACAAATTGTTGCGGGACTACGAACCTCAGCTTGAAGACTTCATGGACCAATATGTGGAGCTACAAGGTTAACTTGTTTGTTCACTTATATTCGTTCACTGACAAACAGAGCTGTAACTTGGTTTGCTGTCTTGCTTCTATCTTGTGATCTTGTTAATATAGCAAGTAAGCAGGCAAAAAGGTGGGTCATGGCAGTAATATAGGAAGACTTCAAAAAATGTCCATATACTGTGGGGAGTTACACTCCTGATTTAGTAGAGCTTCATGCAAATGATTTTGAGCATCTCTAGCTCTACTAGGAGGATCACTTACGTTTCTATTCCATTGCTGATTTGATTAAAACCCACATTTGACACTTGTAAAAAAAATATAAAATCTAAAAAAATTTTGGGAGTCTTATTCCCCTGGATTTTTTTTCTTTTTGTCTAGTTTTTAATCACCACTATACATAGAGTTAATTTAAAAGTATCAGTGTACTTGGTATATCCTTTAGAATTTATAATATATTGATTACTGTTACTGACTGCTGTTAATAGAACTGTGATCTGAAATTACTTAGTTCTGTACAGCTGTTCTTTTAAATACCAAGTCAGATTGCAATTACCTCATTATAAGGCTTATGGGAACTCCATTTGGGCTACATACTTGTTTTAATACAAAGTTTCTTCTTTGCATTGAATGCCAACCTGATGCTTATTGATTTACTGTAGCAGTAGAGAGCTGTTAGAATCACTTCTGACGTGAAGACAGCTTGAAGACACTCAGTCTGCAGCAAGCTCACTGTAGAGGTCTCTGTGCCCTGTTTCTTGTGCCCTGTTCAGTTTAGCTGAACTGGCTTGAGCGATCTCTGTTAACTCATTCTTGTCTTCAGCTACTGCTTCGACTTGTTTGATTGTGAATTACTTGATGTATTTGAGAAATGGGCTAGATCTACTTTTCTTAGCCAAATCCATTTATTGAATTAACTTTGCCTGCAGTGTTTTGGTGTGCCTATCAACATGTTAAGAGGAAGCAGACACAGAATAAATGGAAAAAGGAGGGAGAGAAATGGTTTAAGTTGTTTCCGATGCCAAGAGAAACTGCATGCTCCTTTGTCACTTGCACATTAAAAATTGATACTGATTGCTCTCCTATTTTTTTTTTTTTTAACCAGGAGACTGGATAAGTTAGAAACTCCAGTCTTGAATTTTGCTTTTATTTTATTGAGTAACTTTGTGTTTTAATCTAGTAGTTTTGTTATTTTTACATATGTTGTTGCAGTAGGTAAGCGAGTATCGTAGACTCTAAGCATCAGTGGTTCAGTGGACATTGGTTCAGTGGATCAGTGGACATTGGTTTCTGTAAATGTTTTTTTCTTCATGTTGGATCTTCATGCAGGTTTTGAGAGATGGAATTTTTTTCTCAGTTACTTTTCAGTCTCACAAAACCATTTGACGTAGCTCCAATGTAGTTTAAAGTCCTACCATTTATCTGAATTCAAGGCCAGATCAGCTTAGGGACAGTCTAACTGGTTAGAGTTGAAATCATGCCATTAGATATTGGAAAGTAATGGTAATTGGCATTACTAGTCTTCCTGAACTTTCTAAGCTACCTAAATCGCTTGTGTGTAAAGAAAAGCTCTCCGAAGACTTCAGATGCAGCAAGTTTCATTAATTTAGATGTTGCTTACATCTGTTGCTTGCAGCAACAGGGTCTGCTCTGTTTTCTAGTTCAGGCTAGCTTGAGTAATAGAAGCATTTTTGTTTCATGGGTTTTTTTTTTTTGAGTGTATGTTTTCTTCTGCCTTTAGGAGATGAAATAATAGTATACAAGCCACCTGGATTCAATTTGATGTATCATCTATTGAATGAGTCCCCAATGCTGGAACTGTCTCTGAGTTTGCTGGAGGAAGGGGTTAAGCAGCTGGATACTTATGCCCCATTTCCTGGTATGTGCCTAGAATTTATTAACTTAGTTAACCTTAAGTGCATACTGCATAGAATCTGAAGCTGCTGTTGCATAACTTTAACTTGATTAGATTTCTCTTTCATATAGGAATAGTGTTTTGTGGGGACTTTTCCTAGTAGTAAATAACTGTCAGAATTCTTTCTTGGTGCAAGACTTGGTGAATTACGTTTAGGAGTATGTCCTATTTATCTGCTCCTTTCTTTTTCTTATTCTTTTTGTTTCTTTGTGCACTGCAGGGAAGAAGCATTTAGAGAAAGCAGTGCAGTATTGCCTTGCACTTCTAAACTTAACCCTACAAAAAGAGAATCTTTTTATGGATCTGTTACGGGAAAGCCATCTTTCCCTGATTGTCACACCACTGGAGCAGCTGCTTCAAGGAATCAATCCCCGCACCAAAAAGGCCGATCATGTGGTGAATATTGCTAGGTACGTTCAAATTACTGAGAAGGGAGAAGTTTTACACACACAGAAATCATTAGATCCCTATCCTTTCATTTTATCAGCTAGCTATACTTCTCTGTACTGGAATCTGCATTTATATTTTTTCTTTTTAATTTTTTTTCCTGATTATTTCTGTCAGTTTGCCTCATATGCAGTGGTTCCCTGCCATATGATTTTGAATTTGTCACATACTTTGTATGGATGTCATAGAGTGGGGGACAACCCACTTTAGTAGTTTAAAAAAAAAAATGTGTCTTTTAAAGATGCTTTTAATCATTTTAAAATCTTTCCTATTCTGGGAATAGGTAGCAGTTGAGTTTAGATAGAAATGAGTGTCACTGAACATCAAAACTGCATGAGCTGAAGGTACTTTATCCACGTGTTTTATGTGAATTTGTGACCAGTTGTTTTAACTTCATCTTTCAGCGTTTGAGGTTGATATTGGATAAAGAGAATGATGAAAATTGTGGGAGTCATTAAATTTGCACACCGGCTTATACTTTTGATGAAGTATTATTAAGTCCTTCATACAGAATGAAAATTTGTTTATAGTTTTAACATTTTCTTACCACGTTTGATTTGTGATTGTTTTAGTCCTCTCTCATCTGTGCGTTACCATCTTGAAATGTTACAATTCTCAAAAAAGTCATTACAATAATCTTGTATTTTTGAAGGTATCTTTATCACGGAAACAGCAATCCTGAACTGGCTTTTGAAAGTGCCAAGATTTTGTGCTGTATTTCTTGTAACTCCAACATCCAGATAAAGCTAGTTGGTGATTTCACGCATGATCAGGTGGGTGTCCATTTGTTTGCATCTGGAATGACCAACTAGTGGAGAAATCCTAGTGTTCCATGATGTTACTTTCAAGGCTATATTTCTAGATGAAATAAATTAAAACAGTTGTACAATCATAGAATCATTTGAATTGGAAGGGACCCTTGGAAGTCCTCTAGTCTAACTCTCCTGCGAAGAACAAGATCTTCTACAGCTGATCAGGGTGCACAGAGCCTTGATCTTGGATGTCTCCAGGGACTGGGCATCTACCACCCCTCTGGACAACCTATGCCAGTGCTTCACTGTCCTTATTGTAAAAAAACAACATTGTATCCATTCTAAATTGCTCCTCTTTAAATTTGAAACCTATTTCCTTTGTCCTATCACAGCAGAAGCTGCTGAAGAGTCTGCCCCTTCTTTCTCATAGCTTCCCTTTAGATACTGAAAGGCTGCTCTCAGGTCTCACCTGAGCCTTCTCCACGCTGAACAGCCCCAGCTCTCGCAGCCTGTTCTTGTAGGGTAGGTGTGCTATTCCTTGGCTCATGCCTGTGGCACTCCTCTGGATGTGCTCTAACAGCTCCATGGCTCTCCTGTACTGTGGATTCCACTGTTTTGTCTTGTCTCCGCCCCTCCAAAAAGTCTTTTACAGTGGCATTGTGACTACTTCACTAATTGGAAAAAAAAAACCAACCAAAATCACACGTTTTGCATGAAGAAAAAGGACAGTATTCTTTGTGATAGAGACTTCGTCTTGACTCTATAGCCTTCAGCTTCTGAGGATAATGCAGCATATGTAACAACAGAGAATTTTTCTCTTGCTCAGTGGCTACTTGCTAAGCTTAAGCTTAGCATATACTCTTCGTGCTTAGTAACCAGGTTACTAGGTTGATTTTTGTCTGCAACTTCTATGGAGGAAATTGTTACTGTTTTTAATACTCTTAAAATCCCTTTCATTTCCATCCTTCCATTGCTGAATGTAGAGTACTAGTCAGAAGCTAATGGCTGGGTTTGTGGAATGTTTGGACAATGAAGATGCAGAAGAATTAATTAATCCAGGTGATGTAAATCCAGGTATGTAAAAAAGGTTTTGTAAGATGATTTGCATTTATCTTTTGCACAGTATGAAATTAATGAAAGAAGTCAGAAGACTTTTCTTATGTTCTTTTGAGACAGACCCTTAACAGAACAAAAAAAACTCCATGTCTTGTTAAAGTATGTCCGTTGTATACCGAACCTAATGGAAATTGAGTGTATTTTTAGAAGAGAAGCATTTATCATAGTTCTGGATGTATTATTTAGGATTTTACTAGTAGCAATTTGAAACTTTATTCTTGTATTTCTCTGTGCTAATATAATCTGATGCCTTAACTTTATTGCCCTAAATCTGAACACTCTGAAAGTTGTTCTGTTAAATGGATTTGTTTACTTTGTTGCTCATTTGATCTTTTTAAATCAAGAGCTGGAGCCTGAAAAGAAGCGGGCGCGCATCCATCATGAGACAAGGATCCATATTCTGAATCTCCTCATCACGTCTCTTGAGTGCAGTCCTCCCAGCCTTGCTCTGTATCTCTTGGGATATGAACTAAAGAAACCTGTCAGCACCACAAACCTGCAAGACCCAGGTATGAACATGAAAAGCAGATTTGTTTTTTTCCAGTTTTCGTGACACCATGGGTATTTATTGGAAAATTCATGGAGAGAATCAATTCCACTGAATGTCAAGTCTAAGAGAACAAGCCTTATTCTATTCCTCAAAATCTGATTTAAAAGATAAGTTGATACTCAGATGCAGTATTTAAACTTCAGAACTTGTTCCAGAGCAAATTTATACATAAGATCAGACTCAAAATGAAAGTTTTCAGAGAAAATGTTAATTTAGAAGTGAAGTATTTCAAGTATTTCTTGAAGAGATGTGAAAAATAGCGTGTCTTTATGGTGCAGGGATAGGGCAGAGCCAGGACAGCGCCTGAATGAGGCATGGGGTTGTTCCATACCACCTGACACCATGCAGGAGGACATAAAGCTATGGGGAATTGGCTGGGGTGGGTGGGTAGCCACTGCCTGGGGATTGCTGGGCATTGGTTGGTGAGCAGTTTTCTTACCAGCAGGGCATTGATTGGTTGGTGGCAAATAATTGCTGTGTGGCTGAATTATATCTATACATCTAGATAGATATGTAGATATATAGTTGCCACTGCATTTTTGTTTCCATTTTCCTCTTCTGCCTCAGTAAATAGTTTTTATTTCAATCCATTAGTTTTATTTTGTTTCCAGCTTTCTCCCTCATCCCACCTGAGGGGGTAATAAGCAGATGCCTGTGTGGTGTTTAGCTGTCTGTGGGGTTAAACCACAACACCACACTGGAACGAACAGATGAGCTGTTTTTGTGTTGGATGCTGCATCCCTGCAGATTTTGTGTTCTTATAATTGTTTTTTTAAGATAGAAGGTAAAGGGAGGTAGGACCTAAATTTCATTTGAAAAAATAACCTTATTTCATATATCAGGTACAGAAAGATGCTAGACTATTTTTTTAATCTGGAAAGTAGCTTGCAGACCACATTAAGGGTATTTTGAAATTTTGTGCCTACAGAAAACAGGTAACTAAGCTGTAAGCACGCAAGTTTACAGGTCAGGCATCTGATATGTGATAGGGGACTGCTGATGTCTCAAAGGCATGAGAGAGCCTTTAAGACCCCTTTGAATTATCCCATTAATAATGTAAAAAAATAGAAATTTATATGCCTCAAAAAAAAAAAAAGAAAGATTTTCTACTAAAGCACTGTCTGCAGGTCCAGACAGAGAAGATTATTTCATCTGTATGAAATTTGGTTATTGATGCCTTTACTGCTTTTCAGCCTCTTCCTGCGCTTATTAAAGAGTTAATTTTACTTTGATATTGAAGTATTTTCTCCCTTCCCCCTTTGCTGCAGTGTCAGGTACCTATAAGAGCATTATTTAACAGTTGCAGTTGTTTTTTGACTAAATGCAAAGATTTAAAACTTGCCTTTGAAATTGTCAAATTAAGTATTTGAATAAAACTTCAGATCAAGTATACAGATTTTCCTTTGGTTCACGCAGTGTTAAAAGTATCACTTGAATCTTTTTTTATGGAACTGAAGAAGTTCTTAAATAAGTTTTGATTGCATAATTTGTCTTCTTTCATCAGTCTCAAAAGCCTGCGGAGTAACTATAGATGTTTTCATTTCATTTTCACTGAAAGAGTTCCTCCTTTTGTTTTAATTCAAAAGAATCTATGTATGTTTTATTCTGCTGCTCTTTGAAGCTGTGTGGTACAGAACAAGGGATCTGAAGAATTCAGTTTCTGTGGTTCTGTGTACAAATGTGTATTTGTTGTGGAGGCGAGTGAGATCAAGAAGGCTAGGAAACTTCTCTATTTTTAAGGTGTTTTGGGTTGTCCACGGACTTGCCTTCATGCTATTTTGAACATACTGGAGAAAGGTACTGAAACAAGAAATGGGCCTACAGCAGTTCAGGAATCTCCTCATCTTGCGGAACTCTGTTACCAGGTATTCAGCATGTTTTCTTTCAACGTGTTGTGAAAAGCTGTAAATAAAATTAGCTGCTTCATTGTTGGTGAAACAGATAACTTTGTTTTTAACATGCATCTTCTAAATACACAGTGAAGAGTTTATAGTCATATCAGAACTCGGAATTAGAATATACTTACAAAGCTAATGATCTAAATATTTTTTTCAAGACTTCAAGTCCCTTAAAGTCCCTTATGACCACATGTCTTTTTTTTTTTTTTTTTTTTCCTTTAATGTGTGGAACTGCAGTTTGCCAACAATTAAGATGATAGGTAATCACAAACAAGAAAATGAAATTATTTTCTTCATTCTGCAGCAGAGATGTGTCTGTCTGTCTATCTGTCTTGTCAGGGGGAGAAGGCAGGGAAGACGGTTGCTTTTTACATGTATGCAAGGTTGGCTGGTGTTTGGCCTTAAATAATAAAATAATAAAAATTACACACCTTTATCATGCAGGTGGTTTGTGAAATCTAGAAATTATTTTAAATTTAAGTGATTAAAGTGGAGGGGGGACAAAAAGATGACAATTCCTGTCTTGATGAACCTGGACACTAAAAAGAAAAAATGACATTTAAAGGAAATGGATGAACAGGAATGTTTATTCAGTGTCAGATTGTAGCTGACTAGTTGTTCTAAATGTCCACGTGCTGATAATCCTGTAATGTTAGAATATTTATGTACTGCACGTAGTGGCTATTCTGTCTGAGCAGTAAAACAGTTATGCTGCTTTTGATTTGATGAGTTGTTTCATTCTATTTCTTTTTGTTGTTGTTCTTTGTTTTTAAATAAATTCCATTAATGAGTATTTACTCTTTTTAATTGTCAGGTGATCTATCAGTTATGTGCATGCTCTGACACATCAGGTCCAACTATGCGATACCTGAGGACCAGTCAGGATTTCTTATTCACACAGCTGCAGTATTTGCCATTTTCTATAAGAGGTAACTGTTGCAATTTAAGTTTGGGTTGTTGATGCTGCACCACAGGTTGACTGTGAGCCAGCAGTGTGCCCTTTTGGCCAAGAAGGGCCGCTGGTATCCTGTGGTGGTATTAAAAAGTGTGACCAACAGGTTGAGGGAGGTTATCCTTTCCCTCTACTCTGCCCTGGAGTGTCGACATCTGGAGTACTGTGTCCAGAAAACTCCTGGAGAGAGTCCAGCAGGGGGCCTGTAAGATGATGGGGGGCCTGGTGCATCCTTGCCTGTGAGGAAAGGCTGGGAGACGTGGGGCTGTTCAGCCTGGAGAAGATTGAGAGGGGATCTTATCAACACTTACAAATATCTGAAGTACAGGAGTCAAGTGCGTGGGGCCAGGCTCTTTTCAGCAGTGCCCAGCAGCAGAACAAGTGGCAACAGACACAGAGTAGAAACTGGAAAGTTCCACATGAGCATGAGAAATATCTTCTTTACTTTGAAAGTGACAGAGTGCTGAATCAAGCTGGCAGTGAGGTGGTGGAGTTGCCTTCTCTGGAGGTACTCAAAACCTGCCTGGACATGTTCCCTTGTAATCTGCTCCAAAGAACCTGCCTTAGTGGGGGGAATTGGATTAGATTATCTCCAGGGGTCCTTTCTAACCCCTGTAATTCCATGATTCTGTGACTTTGGGAGTGTATCAGTTCTATCAAAGCAAATCTTTTTTATGTTTTAATAATCATTGTAGTTTTAGGTGATGTTATAGGAAAAAATAAGTGTATTTTTGAATGGAATGCTATGCATAACTAAGAGAATAGAAGGTTGGTGGTTATAACCACTTGTAGTTTCTCTCCCTTTAAATAAATATCTTGATTTTGTTTGGTGATTCCATTAGTTTCTACATAAATAGATGTGTTTTAATCTTTTCAGACCAACATTTCTCTAGTGCTTTAAACTGACTACATTTACTTACTTGCTGTATCGCATACTAGATTACAAGTCATTTGCTAAATGATAGTGAACTTAGTATTCAAATATACATATCCAAAATAGGCAGTGTATTTCAGATGATCTCCTACGTAACTTAAGTGTCTAAATTAGATGAGTATAGAGTATAAGACCTTTGGAGATCCAAGTTCAAGCCTTAACAACTTTAAACAAAAATGATACTTCACATTTAGTAAATGTCTGATATTTTCACTGGAATCGTAGTTGATCTTGTTTTTTCATACACTGCCTGCAGTGACTGTTAGTACAGGTTATATCCTGTATTTTTTTTTTTATAATTCTAAATGCAAGCATATGTATGATTCTTTCTAAATATTGATGTGAATGTAATGGCTTTTGTCAGATCCCTCATTAATTTTGTCTTGTGAACAGTTGGTGAACAATTACTACCAGCATCCACCAGAAGTTTTCTCATATGAAGAAATGCTTTCCTTGGCGTGCGCAGTATTATTTGTGTTCAGTTTTATAATTGTTTTCTTATCCCCACCCAGAACATGAGATTTCAACACTGAACCAGATGTCATGGTTGATGAAAACTGCAGCTATAGAAATGCGAGTGACATCACTTAACCGCCAGCGCTCCCATACACAGAGACTGCTGCATCTGCTGCTTGATGACATGCCTGTGAAACCATACTTGGGTAAGAAGAATTTGTTGTGAGGTCAAATAAATGAAAGTCTGAGAGAGTGGCTTATTTTGTAGTCTTTTCTCTATGGGCTTGTAACATTCATTTCTGATTTTTGAAAATTAATGTGTTCTTAGGTCTGGAAGTGCCACTGGAGAGACTGTAAGAAAGATGATGAACGTGGTTGTAATGCTCCAAAGTGAAAAGAAGGGCTTTTTTTTTTTTTTATTCATCACTGCTTTGTCTTTGCTTTAGACAGTAGGTACAGGTCAATTTGGCCTTTGATGGTACAACATCACAAAAAAGATATTTCAACCCAATATGCCTTAAAATGTAACATTACTTTAAAAGGCAAGAATTCATGACTTCAGAACAGATTAGAAGTGATTCAAGAGAAATATAAACAGGTGGCAATAAAAATCGGTACGTAAGGAGAAGATATCGTAAGTGACTGCAGCAGTATGACATTTTTCCCTTTAGCTGATGTGAGCATTCTCTCTTGACCCTTGTAGACATGTGGCTGCTGGTTCAGATACTCATTTTACAGTGTTCATCCAACTGCATTATACATGCTGGCAGGTGGGGTGTCCTTTCAGTATTTCCAGCAATGTCTAATCTGTATTTGATAATTGGCTGATTTCTGAGACGTGTTTTCATTTTTGTTAAGTCAGGGCTGTGTTTGTATTAAGAACTTTAACACAGTTTGTGGTCTCTGTTTTCCCTTTCAGTTGATACAGTAGGTGGTATATTTCTCTTAATTTTTTGATTTATTGTTTCATTACTTTCAGCTGATGGTGAAGGAGGAATGGAAGATGAAAGTCGATCCGTCAGTGGTTTTCTCCATTTTGATACTGCCTCCAAAGGTAACCATTCTGGCTGCTGATTATTTCTCAGAGAAGTATCCTGATCCTGATTAGGGCTGCATCTAAAGGGGACGCTGTGAAAAAGTAAATAATAGTCTTTCAAAATAGCAGCAGAACATGAAATACTTTTATTTAGAGTGGAATAAATGAATTTTAGAACCTTGACATGGGTGAGTAGGAAAATATTAGACTGGAAAGAAAGGAAGAACTGTGTGTTTTAGTATCTGTGAAAGGGAGAAATGGGAGGTGGCAGTCTATAAATTTACTGGTAACAGTAATAACAGTGAGACTGTTGCTAAGACTAAATTTATTTGTATATTCATGGCAGAGAATATAAATACCAGATAATTAACTTTAGATTCCTTACCATCTGTCAACGGTTTACCGGGCTGGATCGGCCCGGTTCCGCGACGATTGGTGCGGGGGACCCACGGACCCACGCCCCAGGAAAGGGCAAGGAAAAAGGGAAAAGGGAAAAGGGAGATGGGCCTAGAAACAAAACAGCGGCAACGATCTGAGGAGGAAAGCTAATTTACTAAATAAGATATCAGAAAAGTAAAATAACACAATATAATACAATATAATTGGAATTGAGGCTAATGAATCAAATAAAATGAGCAAGAGAGAGTGTCCGATAAACCGAAGGCCTTACGCTAACGCTGAAGGCGATACGGCAGCGAGCACCCACTGCTGAGTCGATCCCGAAGGAAAAGAGACTGTCCCGTGACCGCTGAGGGTTTTTATCTGTTCCCTCTGAGCGGAAAACACGTAAAAATACAAAGCATCGCAAAGTCCTCTGGGGAATGTAGTTCTTCTTCTCTTCTGAGACAGGTATACCTGGAATTATCAATGATCTATGGAGCTGGAGTATTAGCTCTTTAACTCTTAATGCAATACATGATGTTATGATGTGGAATACCAGTACAAAAATCATAAAACCATGACACCATCTTATTAAGTCTCAGCAAAAGACTGCAGGAAGAGCAGCCTGTTTTGAAGTGAAGAGACAAAATTTAGAGTCGTGTCATTGTAAGTTAGATTAAGTGTATACATAACTGAGAACTGAAAATGTTCTTAACCCCCTTATGCAGATTGGTAGCACTTTCAGAAGACTTAATTTCCTTTCGAAATGACATTAAGATTTGAATTTACAGAAGTAAATAAGGCTCCTATTCTCAGTCTTTTTATTTAATCCTTTTTTTTCTTTCTTTGGAGTACATCCTGAATTGTTTTGTTTTTACAGTACGCAGGAAAATCTTAAGCATCTTGGATTCAATTGACTTCAGTCAGAACATTCCAGAGCCTTTGCAACTAGATTTTTTTGACCGCGTTCAGATTGAGCAAGTCATCGCTAATTGCGAACACAAGAATGCACGTGGGCAAGTAGTCTGCAATGTCAAGGTGTGCAGCAGTCTTTGTTCTCATTGTGTGTGCCATTTATGTCCTAAGAATTATTAATTTCTTCCATTGATCAGTGTATTATATGCTGGGAAAGTTTATTTTGCACAAAAAGTGTAGCTGTATGCAACTGTTTGGATTAGCTTATTTTTTCTTCTGTATTGTATACCTAGATTTTTCGTTTGTGTCTGTCAGATTTATCAGTTTATGCAGTTTATCAGTAGAAATATCCTTTCAGAAAATATTTTCTGTTTTAATGATCTTCCCACCTCAGAGTAGCTGAATGAAATTGCTGAAATGACTTCAGCATTTCCTATTTAATTGCTCTGCAGTACACAACTGTGTAGTACTGTGTATGTACACAGTTATGTACACAAAATAATTGTGTACTGCAGTTGTTTTTAATGGCTTCATTTAAGGCAGTGCCTCATGGTGATAAGTACTTGACAAGCATTTAATCTGAGGGCTGCTCTGAAGGTAATGCCTCCTATTTTATTATGCTGGCTCACAATGTCAGAGGTGGATGTTGGTTGTATGGCAGTAGAGGCTGAACCTTCCCACCAGTATTTCATTATGTTTTGTTGCTGTGCAACAGATGACTGCAGCGTGGCAGTCCAACAAAATGACATTTGGCATGGAAGCGCAAATGAGGCAAAGAATTGCACCCATTGATATTCACTGATTCTTGTTTGACATTTATGGAGACCAAACAGTGGATGTTAGTGTAGTGAGGCGCGTGGTGTATTTCAGGAGAGGTGACAGTGATGTGAAAGACAAGCCATGTTCTAGATGGCTGTGCACAGCTGTCACAGTGTGATATAAAGAGCATCTCAGTCAGCTCATCTGCACAAATTAGCTAATGGCGTTGACTATTGTAAAGAACGTGTTTTGTAGCTGAGAATTTGCTCTGTCAACTACTGTTATTTTGCTCTTTTTGTTGTAGTTTTCATGGAAACAATTAGGAGGCATTGTTTTTGGAGTGACCTGTTAGGTAGACCTGAAAAATTTGTGATCTGAAAGACAGTCAACAAAGGAGAAGTGGAACAGAATATAAAGATCTTGATGGCAATGAGAAAACTGCTATTCCACATTAGGAATGTAGTTACTCTACATTGTAAAACGTGTTTTAGAAAGGAGACAAACTTTAGTCCTGTACAAGAGGACTGTAGTGGAGGTTGACAAAAAAAGGGACTGTGATGTTCTGGAAGTTCTGATGGAAAGGCTGACCCACTTAGGAAAGGGTGGAGATGAATAAGTGCAGAAGTGAAAGTGCAGTCAGCAGGGAGAGACTGGACAGCTGAAAGTAGCTGGAGAATTAAATATGAGAGAAACCTAAAAAATGGCTGAAGCTTATTGAATTTCTGTTTTTTTTATTGCATTTGTTACTACGTAGCTACCTCCTAAATAATTTTAAATCTTTCCTATGCTTTAAGTTTATTTTTTTTATTCCTTTCCAATTTCAGCATCTTCACAGAGTTCTGGTTGCAGAAGTCAATGCCCTTCAAGGAATGGCAGCAATAGGTCAGAGACCTTTACTTATGGAGGTAAGAAAAAAAATAAACTGCTGTTGTTTCTCTTGGTGAATTTCACAGCGTTAAACAGTAAGCTTTACCATGAAAACTTGTAGATTTGAGTCCTATCTTTTAATTTTATTTGAGATTAGCTAAGTGGATTTGAAAATGGAAATATAAAGGAGAGCTAACTGACACTAAAATGAGAATAAAATACACAAACAGCCTTTTCACAATTGTCTGTTTTGGTTTACAAAATTTGTTTGAAATTCCTTGATTTTTCTAAAGCTGAAGATTTATGGGTTTTTTTCTCTTTTTTTTCCCCAAAGACTATTACTGTTAGATTAAAATGTATAGTCTTGAAATCTGTCTTTGTCATTAACCTCTTTTAGCATATTATAACTCAGTTTCTTTGTCGTGTGTGGTCAGGAGATCAACACTATCCTGCAGTATGTAGTGGAACGGAATAAGCTGCTGCAGTGCCTTCATGCTAAGAAGCATGCTTTAGAGTCATGGAGACAGCTGGTGGAAATTATACTCACTGCCTGCCCCCAGGATCTTATACAGGCTGAAGACAGACAATTGATTATCCGTGATCTGTTACAGGATGTTCATGACAAGGTAAAGCTTTATTGGAAAAAAAATCTCTCTTTGAACTTGTTCTCTTTTTTTTATATGAAAGAGAAACTACTCTTCATGTGCCGTTCTTGATTATAGGCAAAACAAAATTTCTCTGCCTTTAGTATTCTTTTCAGCTTTCTGATTGTTACTCTGATGAAGTTAGAACCATTTATTGGCAAATTTCGAAGACATTTTAGTGTAAACTGGAATGATGATAGCCTGGAAAAGGTGAGTGAGAAGGAGACAGCCCAATTTGATAGTAGACATAGAAGAACTCACTTGAAGTGATGAAAGCAGCCAGTACTGCATTTGTTAATTTACTGCACTGAGATACTCATTTAAATGCTATCAATACTTCTTTTGAAGAGTGAAAGAGTTGAATGAACCTCATAGTAGAAAGAGTAAGGATTCTGTAATTAGAGTTCTGGAAACAGGAGAGTTTGCTTTGTCTTAAAATATTTGAAGTCAAGGATTACTACTTAATATAGTAATAGTCTTTGAGACAGACTAGGCAGTTACTACTGACTCAGCCATTCTCAGAGACAAAATTTGATCCTAATATTGTTTCATCTGCTGAGGTGTAATTTTTTCTGTATTGTGAGAGGCATTCTGCTTGCAGTTCTCCTGATTAGACATGCTATGTTTTGAGATATCTGTATGAAAATATCATTTCTGATGGAGTAACCTTTTTGGGGTTTGTTGTTGTTTTGATTAGTTTTTGGAAGAAATGAAATGTGATTTTCAGTTTTTACATGAACAAACTTAGAAAGCAAGAAACAAGGGAGGCCTTTACTGGCCAAAGCAATTCCTTCGATTTCCGAGATATTTTCACAGCAGAACTTACAGACTTTATTTTTCTGTGTTACATTTTAGGGAAGATCTTTGGTGACTTGAGGAAAATTGTCTTTGATTTTCTTTGAAAATAGTTTGTCTACTGTGTTAAACAGCCATACTGCTTAAAAGGAAAGCTGCTTGAGTGTCAGTTATAAAGATACTAGGTTGACCTCTCAAATGACAAAGTGTGAACTAAAACAGTATGTGCTAACTTTGTTTGTTTCTACACATTGTATTAAGTACTTCTTTGATGCTTACCCCTTTGAGTTTCTTAAATGGCATCTTCACATTTTTTGATAGAAATAGTTTTATTTAAATAGCTCTAAAACCAAGAGAGGATTAGTTGCTCTTTCTCAAATTTAAGTTTAAATACTTTACCAGTAAAGCAACTTAGATGTCAACACATTCTTTTCCTCTTCCCATCCATATTTAATTCCCATCTTGCCTATAGTTCCATATCTTTTCTTTATGTGTAAATAAAATCCAGAAAGTTAATGGTCTTCTCAATTAAGATATTCTCAGCTTGTCTTTCTGGACACATTTATCTAATACTACTGATTTTAATTTGTCTTAAATACTGCCGTATTAATGAATTTCTTATGTGTGTATGAATTAAATAGCATTGAGAGGCTAAACAAATTACTTTTATAACTGTAGGGAAAGGCTGTGGCAGATAACCAGTTCTAAATTACCCAAAAAAGAGTGATTGTCACAATCCAGTTAAAGAAAGGGAGATTTGCTTAAACATCCCAAGGATCAGAGCTCACAAAATAATCCAAAAGAAGGGATTTTCCAGATAGAGATCCTTCCCTTGCAGCAGCCAGCTCTTAAGTGAGGCTTTCATCTGTGCCCTCAGGGCTGGCTGTGTCCCTTCACCAGGTGCTCAATCATCAGTTGAGGCTGTGACTTAGCAATTCCTATAAAATAACTCATGAAATTAGATGCTTATGGACTTCTTTTTTTCTTCTTTCCTTCTACTACTGTTTGTTTGTTTCCTTCTGTGTTAAGATCCTAGATGATGATGCAGCTCAGGAGCTGATGCCAGTGGTGGCAGGGGCTGTGTTCACCCTCACAGCCCACCTGAGCCAGTCTGTGAAAACAGAGCAGAAACAGCCACTTTCAGTCCCAGTGACGGGACAGTCCCAATATGCCTTGATGCTGGATGGTTCTTTCACCTCATCACCTGGCTCCGAGAGCATATCTGTGGGTTTTGCTTCCATTGGCGACTCTTCACTCCACATCATCTTAAAAAAGCTGCTGGATTTCATTTTGAAAACAGGTATTTGCATGGCACCGCTGAGAATGTTGGACTGAACTGCTCATTTTAACAAACCTACTGCAGTGAAGTTTTTTTTATTGCGGTCAATTATGTGGATCTTCCGAGATTCATATTGATGTATTATAGGTGATATTCCTAATATGAAAAGGGATAATTAGAAAAAGGCATGCATATATTTAATCAGAGCAATAAGAAGAGAGTGTGAATTAATTTAAAGGTAACATCATGTTCTGGTATTTACAGCAGCATAAACTTGCTGAATTTACTCAGACATTACTGTTTATGCAAACAGTAGAACTCTTGAGAAGTCTGTTTGTTTTATCCTTACCAGCTCTGCCACAGAAAAGTGTCAGTGGAAGATGGCTTTATGGGGTTTGTAACTGTTTGGTTGTAATTATGAATATTTCTTGTAAACAGGTGGTGGATTCCAGAGAGTGAGGACACACCTTTATGGATCACTGCTTTATTATTTACAGATTGCCCAGAGACCGGATGAACCAGACACTTTAGAAGCTGGTATGATTCAACTGTATTTTGGGAAAGAGCAAAAAAAAAAAAACAACCTTAATATACACTGAGATACAGTTTATGATGCAAATGTTGTCTATTTAAATGATCTGTCTGCATAGGCACTGAAATAGATACATCATTTGTTTTCATTTAAAGCTGTGTCTCATAGCTACAAAGTTGTTGAAAGACTGGAGATTACTTGGACCTACCTTGTAACAGTGACAGCTGTAGAAATATGTTGCTTTCACACCTCTGTGCACACTGATACCACTGTGATAATATTAAAAAAAACTAAATAAACAACCTCTAAGATAATATACTTTCTGGTTGTTTAGTGGGAGACTGGGGGAAAACAAGCAAAAACACAAAGCAAAGTCAAAAACCAAGCCAACAGCTGTTTAACCAACCAGGAGAGCTTATGGCTAAAATGATATTGTCTCTGTTAATGGCTTGGGTATTTGACTCATTAGCATTTGTAACTGCTATTTCATCTTAGATGTTGAATGAGGATTGGAGGAAAAAAAAAAAAAAAGAAAACATACTTGAGTTCAGTAATTGTGAATGCAGACTGCTATTACTTTATCAGCTTTTAGAGCTGAAGTGAAAACAACTCTGAAATTGTTATGACCTCTCTGTAGTTTATTGAAGTCAGGACTTTCCCACCTTTCCCACTTAACTCATCTTGTTTACTTTCCTTCAAACTGAGTGTTTTGTTCCCAGTGAAACTTCTTAGCCCTAATATATATTTTAAGTTGCCTGTACTGAATCTTAAAATAACTTCATACAGATTATTTACAAGCATAGTGTAAGTATACAGGCACAAACCTTTTTGAATTCTGGCTGGCATGTATGTGATACTTAGGAAAAAGAAAGAAAAAAGGATTTGTGGGATTACTTGTTTTTTTGTTTTTTTTTTTTTTAACAGCTAAAAAGACAATGTGGGAACGTCTGACAGCTCCTGAAGATGTGTTTAGTAAATTGCAACGAGAAAATATGGCAATTATTGAGAGTTATGGGGCAGCTCTCATGGAGGTGGTCTGTCGTGATGCTTGTGATGGCCATGAGATAGGCCGGGTAAATAAATCTATTCCTCTGCAATCATTGCTTTATTTGTTGTGAAGTACATTTTCCTACTGTGCAGAGAAGGTAAATTGCATGAGGTAGAACTGGAACATTCTTTGTATGTACTTTGTCTTTTTCACATTTCTGTCCTCCCACTCATCCTTCAAGCTGTTAGAAATATGGATGCGTATATGTATTATTTTGTCAAAGAAGTAATGTGTCCCTTTGTTTAAAAACGAAAGTATCCAGGGCTACTGCATAAGACTGTAGGTATGAGCTGCTGTGACATTTACGTTATCTTTAAATCATGAAATCATTCCTGGTTATTTTTCTCTCTTTCGAAAGATTTGTTGACTTCAGACATTAAATGTTTAGTGATACTTCAGTAGATGGGAATCTAGTCAGAATGTGTTTTGATGCATTTTAATTACTAATAGTGCTTGTGGCAGTACTTCATTAAAAAGAATTTGGCATTGTTATTGGTGAAGAATACCTATATTGTTTTGTTAGGGAATGAGCAATAGAGGAAAGGTAATTGGCTTAGAGGAAAGATACTTGGCTTGTCCTGTACTAAAACAAGAATTTTTACAAAATATTTTACAAAAGAGGGATTTACAATTGTAGACAGAAATGCGTTCTGCTTTTAAGAAATGATTAGAAACAACTCTCTAGCATTTAATATTCTTGGGTATTCATTAGAAATCTCATTCATCTTTATCGATTTAATCCTGTTTTGGATTTGTTTCCAATTTTATTTGTTTTTTTCCTTCCCATCCCAGATGTTGGCGTTGGCGTTGCTTGACCGCATTGTTTCAGTAGACAAGCAGCAGCAGTGGCTTTTGTACCTCTCCAATAGTGGCTACCTGAAAGTGCTTGTGGATAGCCTAGCAGATGATGATCTCACTCTTCAGAGCTTACTCACACCTCAGCCACCTTTACTTAAAGCGTTGTACACCTATGAGTCCAAAATGGTAAGAGCACCTAAGGAACAACTTTGTGTTTCCAAATTAGGGTTGCTTCTCTATACTTTAAGTTGATAGTATACAGAAATACTGTATTAAAATAATGGTACTTGAAGTGATGCTAAAATCAAGAGAGAAATTTGTTCATCTCCAGTAGCAAGTTCTTAAGTTTTTCTGTTGTTTTCTAGGCATTCCTCACCAGGGTAGCTAAAAGTCAGCAAGGGGCATTAGAACTGTTGCGGTCTGGTGTGATTGTGAGGCTGGCACAGTGTCAAGTGTACGACATGCGACCTGAAACAGACCATCAGGGGTAAGTGTTGTTCCTGTGTTTGATTTTTGAAACTGCAGTACAGTAAAGAGAGCACATGATATCTTTTTTATAGCCACAGATCTTTCAAGTAAGTTTTGGCAGGTGCATTCTTTTTACATTTTTCAAGTTTTTTTCTTTTATTGAGAGAAAAGTTTCAAGTGAGTGTACTTGCATGTTAAGTTGCTTCCAGTGTGTGAAGTTCTATTTGTTTGATTCCTTAGGCAGGAATGGTCTGCATATCATTAATATTTGGGGCGATTCCAAGCACAGATGCAGGCTGGTCTGAGAATGGTTTGAGAGCAGCCTTGAGAAAGATATGAGGATGCTGGTTAGTTAAAACCTCAGTGTGAGCCAGCAGTGTGCACTTGCAGCCCAGAAAGTCAACTGTATCGTGGGCTGCATCAAAAGGCTGAAGCAGCCCTCCTGTGGAGACAGGCTGAAGGAACTGGGGTCGTTCAGTCTAAAGAAGGCTCTGGGGAGACCTTCTACCAGACTTCTGTGACTAACATACAAGAAAGCTGATAGAGGGACACTTAATCAATGAGTGTAATGACAGGACAAAGGGTAATGATTTTAAACTAAAAGAGTAGATTTAGATGATGTGTAAGGGAGAAATTCTCCACTTTGAGGATGGTAAGACACTGTCACAGGTAGTCCAGGGCAGTTGTGGGCACCCCCACCCTGGAAGTGTTCAGGGCGAGGTAGTATGGGCCCTTGGGCAACCTATCTAGTGGAAGATGCCCCTGCCTATGGCAGGGAGATTAAAACTAGATGATCATTAAGATCCCTTCTAGTCCAAACGATTCTATGGTTATATGAAATACTTTGTGTAAAAGTGTCAGTGACATGCATAAAATCATATGAAACCCATAGGGTATTTGTAGAGGACTATACTTTTCAGTTGCTGCAGAATGAAGCACATTTCCCCGTGAAGAATATTTATTTTTATTTCTGGAAAAGAAAACAATGTCTTATTTCTACAATTACAAAAAAAAAAAAAAATCTGTTTGTATATAGTAAAGTACAAAGAAGTAATTATCCCTGCATGGAGAAAATGTCTGATGGCAACCTTGTAGGTTGAGGGTGGTTTTAAGCTAAGGCTCTGATTCACGAGTGGCCCTCACTTTTCTTCATTGTCTTTTCTTTTTAATGTTTTTCCCTGAACCTCTTAAGAATGTATGGAATGAGAGATTCCCCAGTCTTCATTCCTGCTCCAGTGGAACGTTATCGCCAGATTCTTCTTCCAGCTCTTCAGCTGTGCCAAGTGATCCTCACATCCAGCATGGCACAACACTTGCAAGCAGCAGGACAGGTATGTTCTGAAAGATACTGAAGTATCACTGTTATCATTCCTTCAGTCAAACTGTGTGTCATCTTGCTCTGCTTAAGTAAGCTATTTTTTAGAATAGCGTGTTCACTGATAATGAGAGAACGCTCTAAAATTCTCTCAGAAGTTAGAACACTGCTTCCTCATTGCTCACTGCTAAATTTTGATGGACTCCGTTTCCTTTTTTCTTCTTGTGGTACAGGTTTTGCAGTTTCTCATTTCCCATTCAGATACTATCCAGGCAATCCTGAGGTGTCAAGATGTTAGTGTTGGATCTCTCCAAGAGCTGGCTTTCCTGACAGGAATAATCAGCAAGGCAGCTTTGCCTGGTAAGAACTGTGGTTTTGAATTCTCTTACCTGTATCTGCACAAATCTTGGAGTTTGTTTTCTGTAAAGAGTTAGTACACTGGTAAAGTGTGCATTAGATTTTCATCTTCATTATCTTAGCTGGCAGTAAGTCCTTTTTGTCTTCGAGATCACTTGCTAATAATACTGTTTGAAGTGCATGAGCTGCTTCAAAAAGAATTTTCATCCAGAAAATTCTGTAACTGAGGAAATAAAGACAGAAAATGATTGTGTACTCATATCTCTATTAATGTTTTCTACATTTTTTCTTTATTTACTTTAATAATGATTATTTTTTTCTTGGAACTTCTGTGGATTGGCACACTGACATTTCTCTTGGGTGACATACCTTCATAGAGGCCAATCTTTATTTTGATGTATATGAAAATTTCTGTTGGATCCCAGAAGACTTGCTTATGATTTCAAAATAACTTCTCCATTTTGATTTAATAGCCTGTTTTGTTTGAAGGAAAGTCTGAGTACAATAGAAAGGGGCGCAGAGTTGCAGGTTGAGGCCAAATGTTAATTAGTATGTAGTACACAGTGGTTTTGTTAACTGCTTAGCAGATCGATAAGCTACATAGCATGCATGCTAACTACATTCATATCTGAATATTTTCATTTAAAATGTGCAAAGGTTAGATTGTTTTGCTGATTTTCTTTTTTCTGATCAATACCTGCACTTAAATGTATGCAGTATAAAAATATATTTGTTTTCTTTGGAAAAAGTTAATTAATGGCTGTATTTTTTACCAGGAGTGCTAAATGAATTGGATGTTGACGTTAATGAAGGGACACAGATGGAGCTACAGGGACATATAGGTCGATTTCAGGTAATAAAGTTACATATATAACACCTGTCTTTTTGGAACTGCGTGTGTAGATTAGAGTTGTGTCCTGGTTCTGTAGGTTTTTTGCTGACTAATAGGTAAGAAACGCATTGTCTAACATTAAAAAAAAAAAGTGCAGTGTTTATTTTTTGTGTGTGTTTTGTGGTTTGGGATCTGCCTTATGTGGAGAATGATTTGAAGTCAACACCAATGTGTGCAAAGTGGTGCAGAATATTGTTACCACTTCTACAACAAGTGTGACTCCAGCACAACAGTTTAAGACATTTAGCATGCTTATGTTTAGTTTCTTTGCTCTCCTTTTAAGAATAACTGACTTAAATCCATAAGTAAAGCCAAGATAGAGTAAGTTTTGCTCAGCAGCTGTAATTGTTGACCTTTTTGCAGCTTATCATTCAGCAGTGTTTGAAGCTTTGCTATTCATGTCAGCAAGGGTGTTTGTAAACAATTATTCTTTGAAAACTGTGGGTAGACAGAGCTGCCCTGACATATTTTTATTTACCAAAAGGAGGATGTGTTTTCTGGGCATTTTGATAGTAACTACTAGTCTGACCAACCTAAAGAAAAGTAGCTAGATGAAACAACTAGCCCAGCATTTCAGCAATTGTTTACATGTCAGCAGGAGACTCTCATGTCAAACAGCAGAAATTTTTCTTGTTATAAAGAGTTTTAATTGGTTAATTTGAAACAGCTGTCCTGAGCAAAACTGCAAATCAGTCATCTGTGACTGTAACTTCTGTCTCTAGTTTGTCATGTTATTTTCATCAAGTAATAAAAATACTTTTTCCTATGAGCAAAAAACCAATAATCTTTAATCTTCAATATCTTTTTGAACACTCCATATAAAACTGACTTCCAGTCTGAGTCACTGTGATGATGTATATAAATAAAACCAAATTTATAGGTTGTTCCTCCTTTTTATGAAACTACTTTTTTTTTTTTCTAAACTGCTTTAATGCAGCTAAGTATCTCCATATCCAGATTTCGCTTCTTTATGGATGCTTCAAATGGGTATACATAAACCTAACCTGTCATTACTGCTTTTCAGTGTAACAGTCTAAAAGAGGTATAAGACAACATCGTGTACTTCTGAATCACATTTCTCAATGAACTGTTTTAGGATGTCATTTAGTTTCTAATTTAACTAAAAGTGAGTTACATCACTGTGTTTTGAAAGATAGAAATGTGGCTTACAAAGTTCTAAAAGTTTTATTTGTGTTGTTCTTTGTGTGGTAAGGGATGTGTTTTGCTCTCCTGCTTTTAAAAACGACAAGGATGCACTTCCTTTGGTGGTTCTAATTGAACTGTGTGTTTCTCATGGCAGCGCCAGTGCTTAGGACTTCTGAGTCGATTTGGTGGTTCAGACAGGCTGCGTCAGTTCAAGCTGCAGGACGATAATGCAGAAGGAGAAAGAGTGAACAGGAGAGATGAAATTGAGTTGGCCATGCAACAGGTAAAGACAAAAGAAGTTGCAGGAACCTTCAGTCTCAAATTATGGAATTTTATCTGTTGTATGGGTTACTTTTGTTGCCACACTTTCATGCGATTTTGACTAGTTTTAACGCTCCACGCTATCTATAGTTTGATGTAGGATCCCACATTTAATTTCTATTCAAAATAGTCATTGAAAATTTGGTTACTTAAATTTGCATTAGTGATCATTACTGTTCTGGATACAAAGTCTGTTGATCTGAAAGCTTTGCATTACTCAGAGAATTTCAAAATAAAGACTAGGTACAGTGAGCATGGAGAATACTAAGTCAGAACCCAAGAGGAGTTATGAGTGACCAGAGATTGTGACTAGCAAGTTTGGGAAGCAGGTAAGGTTGTAAATCCTAGACTTGAAATGGAAATGGAGCTATAACTGATCAGAAAAGAGAATCTTCAACTGAATAGAGACAAAGAAAAATCAAATGTTATGTACTGACTTTTCTCCGTGTTTTAACTTGCATACCATCTCCTTTTTCTTTCAAGATCTGTGCAAATGTGATGGAGTATTGTGAGTCACTAATGTTGCAAAGTGCCCCCAGTTTTGAGCACACAGTTTGTCTGTTCACTCCTAGTCTGTCGGAGTCAACCAACCGAGATGGGCCTCGTCAAGGTGACATTTTTGGCTTGCTACTTTTTTAAGATTGAATAGCAACATCTGGGCTTGTAGAAAATAATGTAGCAGGGACTGCAGCTTTATGTACACTTTATGCCAATGATGTTGCTGCTCACTTTCATACTCTACAATAAATGCTTTTACAGCCTTGAACAAATCCAAATCAGGGAACTAATGAAGTTAAAACAAATACAACCAATAATACTTTTTAATCCACTTCCTCAGAAACATGTGCATGAGTGGGGGGAAAAAAAAAAGTGGATATAAATAAATAGTACAAGCCCGGGAAAGTAAAGACTTTTTTTTCCAGCTGCTGTGCTGGATTAAATTAGGCAAAACTATTATTTATGACATGTAAGATTTGTTTTGGTGTTGGCTTTTCATTACAACACATGGTTGTGCTATTATGCAGTTGAGTGGTTAGGAAATGTATACCATATGTCTTCTAGTTACAGTTTCATGTGTACTCAATACTTTGCTGACTGCCTTCTAGTACTGCTGCAGAAGAACTTTGTGCCTAGACTTCCATTTGTATGAATTCTGGCACAGCAGTAAAGCACAGACTTGCCAGTGCTTCTGTGTCTTTCACTGCTTTATTGACAGAGTGGATGCTGGATTCATTTCTTGATTTTTTTTAATTTTTTAATTTTTTAATCTTTTTTCTTAATTTCAGTTGTTTATCATGACTTGATCATCTTTTTCTAGATACACAAGTACCAGTGGTCCCATACTGGCGCTTGCCTGGTTTGGGCATTATCATCTATCTACTGAAACAGAGCACTAATGATTTCTTCAGTTACTATGATAGCCATCGACAGAGTGTTAACAAACTGCAAAATGTGGAGCAACTCCCACCGGATGAAATAAAAGAGGTACCAGTTCCGCTAACTTTGTAGGGACTGTGTTGATTGTAACATTAAGGTGTACCAGGGACTCAGAAGCATTTTAGATAAATAAATAGTTCCAGTTCTTCTGCATGGTCCTTTCTACTGTTAATAAAAGAGACCATAGAATGGGTGGCATAAAATTGATGGGGGGATAATGTTGGGCTTGTTTAAAAGTTGAGTGATTTTTTCATTATTAACACTTCGGGACTGTTGACTGTGTTTCTCATTGACTAAATAGATGTAATATGTATAGTGTTTAGTAGCTGTAATAGCTGTAACTTCCGCATCAGACCTTGACTGAGTTACATAGAGAATGAGTACTTTGTATAGAAACACAATCACAGTGTATCACTGAATGATAAACCAAATGATCATTTTTCTTGACAGAAAAGTTGCTCGAGGATACATTTGATTTATTCATTTTTTGGTAAGCAAGGTTATGCAAGTTAGAATTAAAGAGTAGAGTTTTAAAGAAATAGTAACTGATCGACAATGAAGTTCTAGATATTGACAAGTAAATTTATTTGCTTATTTCTTTCATTATTCTTTCCTTCTGTTCTGACTTGCTAAAATTTTCTTGTTTTTCCTCTTCTTGTCACAGCTGTGTCAATCAGTTATGCCAGCTGGTGTTGATAAAATCTCCACTGCCCAAAAATATGTTTTGGCAAGGCGACGTCTGGTGAAGCTAATAAACAACCGAGCCAAGCTGCTTTCTCTTTGTTCTTGTATCCTTCTGAAATTGATGTTTCCATCAAAGTAATTCCCTTCAAAAATGAAGAGAAATAGGAACAGGTTGTTTTAACCTGGATTTCTGACCTCTTTGAACAATGCATCTTGCAAAAGGAAAACCTGAACTACAGAAACTTAAAATAGCACACATTGTTCTGCTATTTTCAGGCTGTGAGTATTTTGGGATTAGTACTTGGAGTGGAAGATGATGTCAGTGATATTTCTCATCATAGAAACACCCTTACTAGGAGTTTTCTCAATATTAAGATGAAGCACAGCTCTTAAGTGTTGTTACAGTATTATACTGCCAATATTATTACACACCAGCCCATAAATCTAATGTCCAGGCCTGCTAGATGTGTACACATGTGTAGAAGTGTGCTGGCAAAAGTACTTTGAAAAATAATTGAGATACTCATGAGAGCAACCGGAGTTCCCAATATTATACTGAACTGTGCATAAGCTTTTTCTTGTGAATACCAGTAATTCTTTGTAAATAACTAGTACTGCACAAAATAATTGGCTTAGAATTTTCCTCTGAAATCTAGCTTAGGAAAGCTGTGCACTTGCAGACTTACCTGTTGTGGCTGGTACAGCCACTTCCAGCTTTACGGCATAAGCTCTAATGCATTACTGCAGCTGAGCTACCATTACAAGTCACGTTAGCATTTGTATTCTGTTCTGCTTCAGAGTGCTGGTGTATAGCCTCTTCAGAGTAAGTATAGCAGTCATTTGAGCTAGCCTAGCCAGTATGGAAGCATGTAAGGATCTGTGTGATCCATTCCAGGCCCTCGTTATCAGTGGCAGGGGTGGGAACCTGCTGCTGGAGGAAGTTACAGTTGGCTGAGATAAAATCTTCAACTGCTTCAAAAAGGTTGTGTAAATATGCTTATGAAGTAAATGTACAATCCGAAGACAAACTTACACTCCTTCACTTAGAAATGTGTCAATAGACATTATAGAAACGTGTCTCTTCGTTCTTTGGCGTCATCTGGAACACTATCTATTAAATTACGTGCCCACTGATTCCCAAGACTCACTGCTGTCTTCTAGGACATCGTTTAAGAGAGGAAGACTGCAAGGTAAAAATTCTGAGATGTCAAGATGCCTTTGAATTAATCTGATGGTTAAATGTAAGACTGATGTGTTACTACTAACATTTTGCCATTTGTATTTAATAAAGAGATTTTGTTTGGATTTGGAGATATGTTTGTATTTTCCTCTGAAGAATTGGCAGTGCAAGTGTTGTTGAGCCACAGACTTTTTGTCTGTGGGGTTTTGTCACATAATCTTCAAATTAACTATTTTATGTCATTCAAATTGTTCATACAGGGTGAAGTTCAAATAATAAAATCAGACCTGTGGCCCAAAATGATACATATGAAAATACTGCAAACAAAGAGGAAATAAAGGACTAGAATGGAGACTGGTGTTTTTAGAATTACAGACACTGTTGATTTGGCAGAATGTGTTGGATTTTGTTGGAAGTCAGAAAGATTAGTCTGGGGAGAAGCTTTTTGCTTAAAGTGCCATGCTCTGTGATCGTGGCTGCTCAATATTTTAAAGAAAATGCGTTAAATCAAAAAATTAATTTCTAATATGCAAGTTCAGTGACAAATCTTAAGTATTGCATTTTAAAATCATTTATGACAATTTGGAAAAATTACGGTGTTGAGTAGCAAACATAATCTTAACCTCTTATTTTCTGTTGGTAGATTCCTTTGGTTCGGAGTCCAGCTTGGATTTCAGCAGTGGACTGAATCGAGTGAGTCAGCATGATATAGATCAGGTGAGATGTGACAGTCTGCTGAAAAATGCAGAATGCACGGGGTTACCATTAAGCTATTGAGAGCAGTCTGACTATGATTCTCCCATCTCTCAACAACCTGTGGTAACACCAACAGTAAATAACTTGATTTAGAGCTAATGATGTGTTGCACATGTTTTTCTTTTTTAGGAAATGTTATGAAGCAGGTAGCACTTGCACTGCTGCACACACGTTTTCAAGACTAGACATAAAATTTAAATAAAAATGAAGAATGAGCTCGAATATTACAAATGAAACTAATCTTTAATAAACAAATGTATGTATTTATTAATAGCGTCTCTCTGAAACCATCAGTTATCTTGAAAGGTTTTCAATTCTGTAACTGTTTACAAGTCAGCAGCAACTGACCATAGAGAAATGAGATTGGAAAGGGTAACAGAAACTGAGCAGACTGTGAAGTGTGAATATTAGCAATGAAATTGATTTATTCTTACACAGAAAGTTAATAGTGTGTGTTATTTGGGTGCAGAAGCAGCAGAAAAAAAAATGTTCATTTTTATTAAAAAATTCCATTAATGTTTCTGCTGCTGTTTGTGCACAAAAAAGAGCCTGCGTTCAAAATCCTTTGCAATCTCAAGCACCTTTATAAGAAAACATTTTAATTCCTAAAATGCTTGGAGAGTTTGTCATTTATGATATGCAGATAATCTGCAAGTGCTTTGAGTCATCAAAAACCACCACTTGGAAGGTCATCCTTTAAATGTTAGGGGACAAAGTGTAAGGAAGAATGCAGGTAGCACATACTAGGGGAGCTGGAAAAAAAAAACGTATTGAAAGTTTGATTGTAAAGTACTGTGAAACAGTTGACAGGTGATGGATAAACAAATGTTCTAGAATGTTCTAGATGGTAAGATTTTGTATTGTTGACTGAAACAAATATCTGTTTCTCAGCTTCAGATTGAAACCGCCAACAGTTTTGGCGAATCTCTACAGAAGAAGCTTCTGGACATTGAGGGGTTGTATTCTAAGGTTCGGTCACGTTACACCTTTATTCAAGCTCTTGTAAGACGGATCCGTGGTCTCCTAAGGATATCGAGGACCTAAAAGACTCTGATACATGAAGCTTGCCCCTTGAAGCAGTGCACTTGGACAGGCCTTCTGGATCATCAGATTTTATAGATCACACATTTTCTAAACAATGTTAAAGAAAACCCACCATTTTTGTTACTTTTTCTTCTTATCCCTTTGTGAGCAGTTTTGTGCATTCTTTCTTACTGCTCCCAACTTGAAAGGAAAAATAAAGAATCATTTTTAAGTGAGTTCTGATTAATGTAAAAACTAAAGCAAGAAAGAATTCAAATGGAGGACATAAAGGAAACAAAAGCTGTTGATGTGCAACTGTGATGGTACTATACTTATGGCTGCTCCCATAGAAAATGGTAAGATCTGTCTGTTCATGCTGTCCTTACTCCACATGCATTTAATGAAAATGTGAGGTTTTTTAATGTCAGCACTTGAAGACAGTGATCGGACCCTTTGATATCAATTTTATGAGAAAGGTGATCATGTTTGCACTGTAAGCTGCTTGTTTCTCTTCCCCATAGACCTGCTTTTTTTTCAGCTGACACAGGTACAAGCTGTCTCACTTTTGACAAGTCTAGATCCAAGGAAAAAAAAAACAAACGGGCGAAAGCACAGAAGGTGACAGCCTTAGATTATGTACTTACGGCTTGGAGGGCTCAGTATTTCTGTGCTGCTTTAGCTGGAACAGGAGTACAAAGAATACAGTGCTTGAAGAGGGAGCTGTCAGGTTGGAGTGGTAGATGGGTTCTTTAGTTACAGATTATTTTCAGAAGAGATTTTCATATCTGACTGTCTCTTAGGTGAGGAAGGAATGGCGTAACCACTGACTTGTGATGTGAGACTGTTTTCTTATGACACTGATGTTACAGCTCACTTCTCTATGCATGCCTTCTGAATTGTGTCTCCTGAGATTCCGTTATGTAGCATTTCACGTTCTTAAGGATGTTATACATCGCGTAATTTGTGCTGATACTGTTTTTCACACAGGCATGGTTGTACCCTGCTGTCAGCTGAGGGCTGTTAGCTGTTCTCTAGGAACTGCTGGTCATTCCTGGTTTACAGAGCTGCGTTTTTTCTGACGGTTCGCAGTGGTTTTATTACCCTGCTCATCACTGAGAATCAGGGAGCACCGCACCTAACGAGAAAGCCCGGGCTAGAACTAATTGGAGACTGTGCGCTCAGACTGTGGAACGCTGTGTTGGTGATGGCTAACGCCATTTTACACAGCGCGACTCTGCCCTTCGTGCAGCGACTCGGCTCCTGCGTATTTATCAGGCCCCAGCGGGAAGGCTCAGCGCGGACACGGCAGCGCCCGGACCGCCGTGCGGAGGGCTGGGGGTAGGGAGGGGTGTAGGGAGGGATCAGGCCCCACCGTCCCCAATTTCCGCACGTTCCGCTTCTGCATCGGCAGATTCGTCACGTTTCCGCGCAGGCCCGCTTTATCGTTATCGTTTCCTTTTTATTTCTCCTCCCGTTCCGCGTGCCCCCTGGACCAGCAGGGTTAGGGTTGCCCCGCGCTCTGCTCCTCTTTTTTTCCCTGGAGGTAGAGCCCGTCCCGCCCCCGTGTCGAAACGGCGGGGTGGAGGGGGCCGCCTCGTTTACTCGGCGCGGCGTGCGACGTGGAGCTGCGGGCGGGCGGCGGCGGCGCTGACAGGAGCGGCAGGGCGGGCACGGCGGCTCGACATGGGTGAGGGCGGCGGGCCGGGTTGCGCTCGTGGTGCGGAGCGGTGAGGGTCAGGCGGTTCGCTCGAGTCTTAACCTGCGGTGGCAGAAGGGCGTGAGGGCTCACAGAGCGGGGGAGGCTCGTGGCGGTGAGCGGCGCCTGCCGCCTTCCCGCCCGCGTACCTCAGTGCCTCACGGAGTGACTCTGTGGGCACCCGCGGAACTGCGCTTCGTTTCGAGGCAGGAGAAGCAGCCGGTCCCTGGGGGGACCGTGCGCGCCAGGAGGGGTCCTTGTGCGGTCCCTGGCGTTGATGAGGCGGAGGGCGATGCAAAGGAAGAAGTAGGTGGCTCAGATTTTGGCAAATCGAGCTTCCTCACTAACCGCGGTGAGGAAGCTTGGTGCTGCCACGAGCTCCATTTGGCCGGGCAGATCTGTGATAAAATCATGGCGTAAGACCATGAGAAGTTCAACACTGAACTTGTCTTTTTTTTTTAAACAACGAATATAAGAGGCATACTGCTGTTCAGTAAGAAATCAGCACACCCACTGTTTTGCCAGCTGACGTGGAGGTGGCTTTCTGTTCTGCTTTTTTTTTGCAGGGGGCTTTTTCTCCACCATCTTTTCCAGTTTGTTTGGAACTCGGGAGATGAGGATTCTCATCCTGGGGCTGGATGGAGCTGGAAAAACAACCATCCTGTACAGGTTACAGGTTGGAGAAGTTGTTACCACCATTCCAAGTAAGCAGTTTGTCCCTTACTAAACACAGCTGTGGTATGTCAGCTTTGTGAGCTGAGCTCATACGTGCTACTTTGTAAACATAAGCGCCTTACGTTGTTGCAGCCTGGCACTTGAATTTGAGAACTTTCATGTATGATGCTCTAATTTCACCAGTTGTTTTAGTGCTCATACAGTCAAACCTGTATATAACAAACACTGAGGTTTGTGTGCTGAAGTTTTCTATCTGGGATCACAGAATCATTCAGTGGTTTGGGTTGGAAGGGGCCTTTAAGATGATCTAGTTCCAACCCCCTGCTATAGACCTCCTGCTAGACCTGGTTGCTCAAAGCCCCATCCAGCCTGGCCTTGAATGCCTCCAGGGAGGGAGCATTCACAATCTCACTGGGCAGCCTGTTCCATTGTCTCACCACCCTCTCAATAAAGATTTTCTTCCTTGATACATAGTCTAAATTGTAGCATAAGGTGAACTAGATCATAGTGTAACATAAAGGATGGGGCGTGCTGGATGTTGAATCCTTGCCACACCTCTTGAAGTCTTCTTGAATGGCCGTGATGAACTGACTGACTTTGGTCAGGTCTTTTAGGCAGTCCACGTTTGTTTCTGTGCTTCTCTGTGCTGACAGGGAAAGGAATGACATATGGCAGTAAAGTTACAGCATATACATCTTCCAGATGTCGTGGTATAAAGTCTTCTTTTGCAAAGCAATCTCTACTGTGGTCTTAAAAGGCCACAGATTTGCTGTTGTCATGTAGGATATGCTCCTTAGTGTTCTGTTGCTGTCAGTTATGTACTTGGTTATCAAAACAAGACACTTCTTTAAGTGCTGCATTGCATTTGATGCTTTCAGGCACACTTCATTTGTAACAACTTCAGTTGTTGGCAAGTCTCTGTAATATGTTCATGGTGCATTATTTTCAGCCATAAATGCCCATTGGAGTAACTTCTCAAGGATGTGACCATCACAATATTGTTCATGAGAAATTTTTAGGCAGGGTGATTTTAAACTAATTGTATTTCAGAGTAAAAAAAAAGAGAGGTATCATCAGTGAAATTGTTTAACTTTGTTTCAGCAATTGGCTTCAATGTTGAAACAGTGACATACAAGAATCTGAAATTTCAAGTTTGGGACCTGGGTGGACAGACAAGCATAAGGTAAAATGTGTCTTAAAATGAAAAAATGGCATCAGATTTCTTCAAAAGGTGCCTGCAGAGTGCTTGGAGTTCTCATAGCTGTTGGTTCTGACAGTTGCTTCCTTTGTGTTTATAACCAGCTCATTGATGGGAGGGCACTTTTGTGTGAGAGAGTTCTGTTGCTGGCACCTCTGTTTTGGACTGCAAGTGAATTATTTCACTGTCGTACTGCTTTGAAAAGCTATTTTACTTTTGTTGTGTGTAATTGGGCAGCGTTCTGAAAAGTTATCTTTAAATATTCATATTTTTAAGAGCGCAAAGCTGTAAGGTTATATTTGCACATAGTAACAAACCATTCCATGTGTAACTGTAATGGCTTGTGCAGGACCCCTGTGTGCTCACCTCAGGATTATGCTCTGAACACTGTTTAGTAAGGGGCAGTGCTTGTTTCCTTTTCCCTTTTAGCTCCAGTAAAATAATCCTGGTGAAGATGCTTTGTTGTGACCCTTTGTTGATGACGTATCTATCTGAATTAGCTCTTTGAAAAACTTAGTTTTTGCTGTTGAGTTCTTGTACCACTTCAGTCCTTTTCGTAGCGTCGTGGTGGTACCTTATTTCTCCCCAGAGCTGTTTGTTGCTTCCTCTGGTTGGCTTTTCATTGCGTGGCTGTGGGGTACTGCTAAACCTCCATCCGGCTCTTTGTGTCTTGTGCAGGCCGTACTGGCGGTGCTACTATTCCAATACAGATGCCGTCATTTATGTAGTGGACAGCTGTGATCGAGACAGGATTGGCACTTCGAAATCAGAGCTTGTTGCTATGCTAGAGGTAAGAAAATGAGAGTGGAATGGAAATGGAGAAGTTGCAAATCGTGGAGCAAATGTGATTCAGTGGATCACGTTCATGTGTGAAGTTGGAGCCCTCAGAACTGTCCCACGCAGCACTTCTAACCGAAACAAACTCAGTGTGCTGCTATTTTATGCTTCCATGCAGTAATTCTGTGGATAGTAAGTTATGTGTAGCCTTACCTGTCCACAAGGACAGCTGCTTGCTGCGTCACTGGTGGAAAATCAGGCCCTGAAGGAATTCCAGTGCTGCCCTACTGGGTGGTGAACCTGAAGAACGTGTATAGTACAGAGGAAGAGAGGAAGGATGTGTGAAGCGAAACTATTTTTCTTCCAGAATTGCTGCAAGCTTTTTTTGACAGTGTGCCTTGTTAAATCTGCCTCCTGTTCACAGAGTGCTGTTATGTTATGCAGTCTGCCTTGTTTTGAAAGTGCTCCTTTGCGATGTGGGAGAATACGGAATTAAAAATGGGTGTCATTCTTTTGCTGACACACTAAAATGGGCAAGCTGGAGAGTCATGATATAAGCTGCTTTTTGTCCCACGGGTTTTCTGTGTGAAAATAAACATAGTAAAAAAAAACCAGCGAACAATTTGGCCTGATTGATTCCTGTTTCTTAGGAAGAAGAATTGAAAAAAGCCATTTTGGTGGTGTTTGCAAACAAGCAGGACATGGAACAGGCCATGACTCCCACAGAAATGGCAAACGCGCTCGGCTTACCAGCACTGAAGGACAGAAAATGGCAGATATTCAAAACCTCTGCAACCAAGGGCACTGGGCTTGATGAAGCAATGGAATGGTGAGTAAGAATCTAATTATGCTAGCTTCATTACTGAAGTGTCTTTTAACACATCTTCTTTTGTAAAGGCTGGACCTGTGGAAAGCGTGATGTGAAAGCATTACGGTATGAATTAGAGGCTTGCAGTGCTTCCTTGGTACTTGTGAGAGCAGAAAGATGAGCGTTTCAGGACTTGCCTGTTCACTGTGCCCTCGAGCTAGGGCTGTATGGCTCCGGGCAGTCATCTTAAAACAAGAGCCCACATGAATGGATGAGAGTAGCTTGCTCTGAAAGGTGTCCTGGCACCTTTGAAATGATGTTTCAAATAAACTGCTTTACCCTTTTTCCCTAGGTTGGTGGAAGCGTTGAAGAGCAGGCAGTGATACAAAACTGACAATTGCAAAGAAGTTTCAGCTGCATCTGGCATCCCTCTTTCTGCAGTCAGCTACGGTCAGGATGCAAGCACTTGTAAATAGGGCAGGTTTGTGTTTGGGTCATGTAACGTGGATGCCTTCCTTCAGATAGAAAACTGAACCAAGCGAATGTCTGTGTACATGATGATCCTCATTTTCTTTCTTTGTGTGTAAAGATGTGCTTAATATTTTGTATGGAAGCTTTTCTGGCGGGCAGAGGGATTTATACTTTTCTTTTTCCATACACCAGGTAGCTTGAAGTTGGTGTGGTTACTCTTTGTGTAATTAAAACACTAATGAATAAAATGTGCAACCATCAACTGTAATCAGAGGTGCGTTGCTTGCTTGCAGAAACAGACTTGAGTTCAACTGCAGCCAGTTCTAGCAGACTTGTGGCTGAATGTTGCAGGTTTCCTGAAGCTGGTGTTGTTATGCTTCAGCATTCCTCAGTGCAGCTGTGCTGTTAGAATAAAGTGCAACTGAGATAATACTGTTCCTGTTAACGTTGCATCGCTTTTTCTGTTTTTTCAGTAACTGCTTGCTGCCCTGATGTGGCATGGCACTTACTTAATTCCCCCCTTTCCTGAGCTGTTTTTCTACAGTCTGTGCTTAGTTGGAAGCGAGTCAGCTCTCTCCCTACAGCTGTGGAGGCTGGAAGACAAATCAAGGTCAGTGCAGCCTGTTTTCTCCAGAGGTAGGAGGGGTCACAGGCATGAATGCAGTCACCATATCATGCAACCAAGAGTGAGTGGCTGTCCAGTCAGCTGTACTCCAATAAATATACAGGTTTTGGGAAACAAACAAACCAACCAACCAACCCTTAAGCTTTATTAAAAAGCTTTTATTTAAGATCCTAGCTGAAAAAGAGGACATGGAAAAAATACAAATAAATACAATTAAAATAGGTAAATACTCTCTTTTTCCCCTCTCCCTCACCCCAACAGTAATTAGCTTGAAATTCATTTTTACAAATTAACCCCCTGGGCAGGAAAAGACTTTTCATTCCACTATTGCTAAGTCTTTCAGAGTGTGACCGCGCTGTTTCTTGGCCTTGTAGCTAGGGCGCAGGAATTCCATTTTTCTCTTCCTCGTTTCTGCCTTATTCTTATGTCTCTTCAGCTTCCTCCTAGCAGCAATGTCAGGGTTTGCCACAGCCTAATGAAAAAGAAGACATTAGTTTGCTTAGTTAAAACTGTAAGCACAGTTCCCAATGTGTGACTGACAGCCAGTGCATTTTTAGCTGCAAGGCTTCTCAGAACTGAGGGTCTTCTGGCTCCTGGAGCCACATTTATTGCTGCTCTTCAGCTAACCTAAGCAGTAGGGCCCTGGGGTCGGTCAAAAACTGCCCAAAAACGTTACCTTAAATAAAAACACAGCGTCATAGAACATCCTGAGTTGGAGGAGCCCACAACAATGATCGAGTCCTGGCTCTGCGCAAGCCAACAAACCCTATGTCTGAGAGTGTTTCCCAAATGCTCCTTGAAGTCTGCTTGCTCCTCAGGGCTGTGACCGCTGCCCTAGGGAGGCTGCTGCAGTGCATGACCACCTGTCTCAATACTTCACTTCTATTAAGTTTCTGAAATGAAACTATCCTAATTCAGGATGAAGTTGTTCTTCACACTCACTTTCCCGGTGAGCTCTCCAGCCTTAGAAAAGCCCTGTTTTTCCTTTTCCCTTTGCAGAATAAACTTACCTGCAAAGCTCTCTGCTTTTTCCTCATGGCTCTTTTCTGATTGGCCTGTTTCTGCACAGAAGAAAAGGCGAGCGAAAAAGCCTCCAGGCCGACCAATTTCTTGAGCAGTTCTATAATTTCTTGGGAAAGGTTCTTCAGTGTTGGATCTAATAAACCAAAATAAACTAGCTTAATCTTTTCAGCATACGGAGCAAAAGCCAAGAATCCAACAGGGAATTGCCCCTTTGTCTAAAAACATTCCTACTGATGGATCTTTCCCAGTATTCACTGCCCTTCTCCTTTTCCCCAGTTCTTCTATATCCTTTCTAGAGATGTGGGGTCCAGTGCTGCACAAGATACTTCTACGGCATGTGTCACTCTAAATGTATGGCTGTGTAACTGTTCTTTGTTGCCTGTGCTTATCTTGATCTGTGTGGATTTGTGTGACTTACTTAAAGCACTCTCATGAACAGTGTTATCACCAGGATTGTTCTGAAGTCGAGTCCATCGTGGGAAATTAGCTGGTCTTTTGGTCTTTCTCTGACCAGCATCACGTCTTACGAGTCATGCACACAGATTCACTGTTCTGCAATTAAGTGCTGAGGCCATCCTTCAATCTTTGCTGTCATTTTCTACAGTATGTACCTTCAGGTTTCCTAAATAAATGTGGGTCCCCAGAGAGGAACGAGAGTTTCTGCTTAGCTCCCCCCCCCCCACCATGCTGCAGCATTGGTTCTCTGATTTCAGTCACTATCCACCTGACACACACTGAAGTTCATTTTCAGGATGCTCTATTTCAGAAGAGAACACCTGGGGAAGACAGCAGCTACTGCCAGCCTAGCACTTCCAAACTGTACAGTTCCTTGCTCTACACTATCATGTGGCCATAAACACCCCCTCTCCGCTTTTGAAACACACTTTTAGCCACAGGATTCGAATTTTTGAGCCCCTAATCCTTGAGCAGACCTGAATATGGCAATTCAGAAAGACAGGCACTTGGCAGCAGCTTTGTGCTGGTTTCTCTGAGACCTGCACCCCCTTCCTCCCCTCGCTGAGGAGTCAGTCCTGCTACTGTGAGCCCACCCTTGAGTACTGCACTTTTTTCACATAAGCTCAAGCTTTATCCCCCCTGAGTGCAGGAGCCTGCCTAACTTGAGGACTCTGCTTTGTCGATATGTACGTTTTTGTTCCAGCTGTCACACATTCTCTTCCTCTCCTGATACTTTGGTTAAACTGCCAGTTGGTGAAATGCACTGTTTAAGGCATCATTTCCTCAACAGAGGGAAAGGATGACGGGGCATGCATGGTGAAGACTATCACTTACCTTGCTCTGCATAGGTGCTGTTCAGCTCCCTGTACAGAGGAGTGAGGACTGTTGGAAGGTACGGCTCGATTCTGTCTTTCCCCAGATCCACTGAGATTGCTCCAAGAAACTTAAAGATGCAGCTCCTCTGCAAATGAGCATAAGAAGGAAACCGCCTAACTGAGCAGCTACAGGAACACTGTGCAGCACAGCTCCATGTACAAGGTGTTTCAGATACTGCTGGCACAAGGTCTCTTAACGCAGCCACGTACAGCCTTTGGATGACACAGCCCCGTGGGATCTGTAAATGTGTGAGCTGTGACTTCACTTCTTAGCTGGTAACACTTTAAAAACAAGCTTGTTCTGTCGCTGTCCCATACTGCGGCAGCTTAACGCCAAGAAAGCTCAGCCTTCCCCTCTGCACCACAGGGAATCACAGTCCCACGGCCCCCCCTTCTCCTGACAAGTAATTCCACACTGCCATTCCCCTGCCCAGATTTTAAAGCGTACATTCTGTTTTAATAAAAAACAGAATAAAAAGCTTTGGTACTTCTGTGACATGTTTTATACATGGCCCAAGACAACTCTTGTTCACTCAGTGCAACCCAGACAAGCCAATAGTTTTCACACTGTGTTTTAAAGGCAGCACTCAGTCCCTGCTCCCTGGTGCCTTTGGCTTCCCACCTTTCCACCACCTGGAAGCACCAGCAAAGCAGAAGAGAAATGAAGGAAGACCTTCTCGAGAATGCCAACCTGAAATGCTTGCTTTCTCCATCAGCACCTACTACTCCTCACCACAGCACCAGCTCCCAGCAGCCTGTGGTGGCCAGAAGCCTGTGCAAGCGCTTGCCACATCAAACCTCTAGGCTAACCTTGTTCTCACCTTTAGCGGCATCTTGGGGGAATACGCTGCTTCTCGCTTTGCCATGAGAGAGAGCTTCTTCATCAGCCATATCAGCGTGGCTGCCTGGCCCTTCTCTTCTGCGTCCTCTCCTTCTCCCTCTCCTTGAGCAGAAACATCTTTCTCTTCCTCATCTTCAGAAGCCTCCTGCTCTTCCGCCTCACAGCCAAGTTCTCCTTCGGCCCGTTCACCTTCCTCTGAGGCAGGTGCTAGCAAGTAAATAACTTTGGCAACAAACAGCAAATTCTTTATAACCTGAAATGTGAAAACAGAGCGGTCACTGGGGGTTCCCACAGTGCCAGCACCAGAAGTGACTCAATGTAGCGAAGAGTCAACGTTAAGTCTAAAAGAGGAACTGGCCAACCCAGTACTGGGTTCACACCATGCCATGGGATGGCACATAGTGGAGTCACGCCTTCAAGCAACAGCATAAAGCTTGGCCAAATGCTCCCAGCAAGCAAGCAGCCTCAGTGCTTCAGGGAGACAGCACCAGAGATTTGGTTGCCCTTATCCTGTCAATACTCCACAAAGCCAGACTCTCACTGGGCAAGGGCTGCACAGAATGGACCTGTGTTCTGCTCTGCATGATGCTCAAAATGTCCGTCATCGTCACCTTCACCCTTCCAGCAGACAGACACCAGAGCCCTGGGCAGCACTACTGTCCCAACCAGGAGGTGACACTGCCTCATGTGCCCCCTGCAGCCCCAGAAAGGCTGCTGCTCCTACCTGCTCTCCCAGAGACTGGTCCAGGAACTTGGAGCGCAGCTGATGGCAGAATGCAAACGCAAGTTCCTTCACCTGGTGGGACAAAACACGGAAGGAATTGTTAACATGAGAGAAAGCCAGCATCAGAACCCCACAGCAGCACTGTGCAGTCGCCAAGGCGGTTCCCAGGAAGGCTGGTGAACTGACTCAGCACAAGTTCCGCCTGCATCTTGCAGTCCTGAAGGGAATCTTTGCTTCGCTTAGAATAAGGCCCCCGAGAAGCCCCTCCCACCAGCACAGACACCTGCTCAAATGCTTTCAAGTCATCGGGATTAGGCAGCAGACAGAAGCACCTAAGAAACAAGCACACCAAACTACTGAAGTTATTTTGGTGTCCCGGGCAGGGAATGGGTGCAGGCACAAGGCAAGGAGCAGCACAGACATACATAATCACCTTTCTGTCCAGTTCAGCAGTCAAGAAGGATGTGGATGCAGACAGCTCTGCTGATGGCTTTTTCCTCTTCACTGCCTGCCTTTCCTTCCACTTGGCGACGAGGTCTTCTGGCTTGTGGGATGCAAACAACAAGCCAAAGATCTGAGTGGCTGTCAGCCAGACCCAGCTGTGGGGATGCCACAAGTGAGACTGGACATGGCCTAGGGGAGAGAAAACCTCTTTCAGTCCAGGAACCGGCCTGGCAAGAGCAGAAAAATCATCCCATCCTTCCTAGAGCTATCACAGCACACACTGCAGTAAAATGGTGGAAGAAACAAACTGTGCTCATATGCTCAGAACTTAACTTAATAAAATTGTTCCTAGGATCTCTGCCAAGCCAAAGCAAATCCAGGACTTGCCAGGGTTGCCTTGTCTCTCAAAGGGAGCACCTGGCAGGCTGAAGACAGAACCCAGCCAGAAACACCCCTTCTGCTATCGGCAGTAAAGCAAATGGAAACAAGTTGACAAAAATGACAGTAATGCAGCCTGACATTGCAGAATCTCACTCATACAGAAATCACTGGAATCAGATAATCTCTGGGCCTTATCGTGCTGGCAGGCACACGGTGTTTACAGAGCCACTGCCGCATGTCATCGCTGGCTGTGTGCATGATCTCATCAGGGAAATCTTCCTGGAAGAAGTGAAACTCTTCATCGAATAGGCTGTAATTACAGTCAAACATGCCGTCATGTGCAAGTGTTTGCTCTTGGGATGATAGGAAATACTTCCCAGCAACTGAGACAGATGGCATGCTGTTTTCATCAGCTACATAACCTCTTCTATTAAGATCTGCTCTTGCTGCCCAGCAGCTGCTACGAATGAGCATTCTGCAGCATGCAAACCTTGTGTGACAGCATCTTGTTCTTTCCCTTCAGGCATGAAGAAACCCAAGGCACTTCAAGAATCTTCCCTGTGTAACACAAACTCTCCATACTCACCCCAGATCTGGCTGATAATGTCCCCGTGCTTAGTGAGCTGAATCAAGTTGCACTCTGAGATCAGCTTTGTCACCAGCACAAGGAAGCTGAACAGCAGCCTATCTGCAGCCTTCTCCTCCTCCTCTTCAGTTATCTGAAAAAATCAGCAAGACCAGAAATGTGCTTGAGAGGGTGTGAAGTGCTTATTTCCCTAGCAGGTACATTTCTGTCCAACACCACAAGGAAGCAGAGGAGTGACCTGTACCCAGTTCCTATAACCAGCCGAAGGGAAGTAGCTCCATTAGAGCAGTGCTGTTCTGAACTGCGTGCAGGACCTGACTGCCTGCAGTCCCAGCTGGCACGATGCAGCCAGCCCATGCCTCTCTCCCACAGAGCAGCACAGGGAGTGATCACAGGGCATTTCTTCTTACTACAGATACTTTCACCTCCTGCCGATCTCCACACCCCGAGGCTCGTCATTCTGAGTTAATGATGCACACACACACACAAAAACCCAACCACCAAACAACAAAACCGTGGTCTGAAGTGTGGGAAGGGAATTCTTCAGAAAGTAAAAGAAGTCGGTAACACTGAACAAGGCAGGCAGTCACAAGTGATTCACTTCTGACCTCCCATGCTTACACTGATCTCTGTATCTAGCAGATATTTCCCAGGTAAACAGGCGTCAGCATGATACCAGGCTGTTTACTAACCGAAAAGACACTATGCCATCCCAGGGTTGCACGTGCATTCTGCCATTCCTTCCTCCACCCCTTCTCTCCTGCCACCACAGCAAAGACCACCCAAGCAGAGAAAGCTGCTGGGATATAAACACTGCTATAAGGCCTCGAGTTGTGCCAGGGGACGTTCAGGTTGGATATTAGAAATGATTTCTTCTCTGAAGGAGTGGTGCTGCACTGGTGCAGGTGATCTCAGAGGTCTTTTGCACCCTTAATGATTCTGTGATTCTATGCACCAATTCAGACAGGCTAAAAATCCAACAGCCCATGACTCAAGGGTTGTCTCAAGAACCCCTTTCACCCACAGAAATCCTGACAGAGGCTGACAAGGAGCAAAGCATCTGCTGGTTACACAGCACGGCTGCAGGCTGAGGCCAAGAGGCTTGGCAAAGCTCCTTCGCTCCTTGTGCTGTGACTCATCACATGAAATTTGGGCCTACAATCAAAGTATGGTTCTAGATCAGTTATGTCCCCTTCAGGACAAATGCGTGTACTATATGTATTTCCTCAGTCAGAAACAGCGTCCCAAACAGTACCACCGAAGGTTAAATACACTCATACACTTCTTCCATTTTCCTTCCCCAAAAGGCAGTGGCAGTATGACTTACATCTTCAAACTGAACTGGGCTGATTTCTTTCTCAACTAAGGTGAGGACAGCTCCAAGGCGCCGCTCAAACATGACTCCCTCCACTTCCACGAACAAGCCGCACGCCTGGGCAGCCAGCCTGCGGTGTGAGCTCTGCCAACACAAAGAACAACACCCCGTTACCTCTTGTTCGTCAAGTCCTGCAGCTCCCACAAGCAAGTAGCAACTATTCTTACCTGTAGCAGTAACATTTTAAGAGAGTTTGATTTTCTCACTGCTATTGAAATAGGAGATGCTGGCAGCTAGGGGCACAAACACCTGGCAGGACATGTTATCCCAGGGAAGGCACCCTACAAATAAATGCCAAAGGGCTCTTTCCAGCCCAGTTCCCAACTGCAGAGCAGTGGAAGCAATTCTGCATTCATTGAATTCTTCACAATACCACGGCTAGTTCAAAACTAAATCAGAACTGAATGCAACAGCGATGACAAGGATGAAGTACTGAAGAACACTTGCTACACTAGAGCAAAGGGAAAGAAACTGGGTCCTATTGGACAATAAGTGAACAGCCAGGAATCCAGATCAAAATGGGAGGTCTGTAAGACCAGGTTTGCCAACCTCCAAATGCTGGCCACAAAACGAAGCAAGTCTTGGCAAAAGACAGCATGATGGTCAATTAACGGGATCAGAAGAGCTGTAAACAATTCTCTCAAATCTTAAACCTCAACACAAGCTCTCATGGCAAAACACCTGTCCTAGGTGGGACTGTTTGAATGCAGCCAGGAGATCTGTAGGCTGATCCTGATCTACAGCAGCAGCAGTTCTCTGCATTTGCGCAGTTACACAAACCTTTATCATTTCTCCCTCCCTTCTTGCTAACAAGAAGTATAATACTGAGCACAGCTTTAAAGAGCTTTTCTTCTACACTGACTCCTGCTCATACTCCTTTCCTAAAGCTCTAAGACAGACTTAACTGCAGCCATCAATGCACCATGCCTGACAGCAGCAATCATGCTTGCCTTAATCTTAGTCCCCAAAGTTGAGACTCAGTCAACAAAAAGAGCATGGAATAAATACCTTCTTGCTGTGAAACCACTCTGTGACCAGTGAAAACAGCAGATCTTGTTTACTGTTGTTTATCTTACTGAGCAGAGATTTGCACGTCAAAGCCGCCATCTTTTTGCACTTGGCCGAGTCATCATTTATCATCATCATGCACAAGGAGATGAAAAACAGCCCGCAGTATTTGTGGAGGAGCTCCTAGAAAGAAACAACCGTTAGCTGGCGATACATCCCCAAGGAACTTCTGGCATTTAAAGGGGAAAGGGGGGATATTTGAGGCACAGCCCTGACTAGGGTTCAAGTCAAGGCAGATGAACTAATGCAGAGAACAGCCAAGCTGCTGATGCAGGCAGGGAATGCACAGCAGCCCCCTCTGTCTCCTGACTCGCTAATGTGCCTCCAAGACAGCAACTTGAGTATCAGACCTTAAAGGGCCTTTTCATAACTAACTTGCACTGAAACAGGCAAATAAGGAAGGAAATACGCACTGCTGCAGCCAGGCCCAAGGGAAATTCTCTTGCAGAAAAAGCGGTGCTTTGCTGCCCTACAGAGCAGCTGGTACTAACACGAACCAAGGACGGAGAGGCACAGCTCACTGTGCTCAATTTCTCCTCCTTCCTCCCATACTCTTGCTTGACTGCACTTCTCTCAGCCTCACTGTATGCTCAGTCAAGCTCGAGCTGCAAAGCATCGGGGCAGCTTAGCATTTTGTGCATGTTATCCTACAGAGATGCAGCTATTATTTAACTATCTTTTGATTCATCCTACCAAGAAGCCCTCCGTCTCCAGTCAGGCCAACAAAACTGGTATTTCACATCACATCCCAGTGCATAAACCTGCATCACGTTCACCCGAGCTCCTGCTGACAGAGCTTTGCTTTACTTGCAGACTGAGCACGTTAGGTCCAGAAGCAATGCAGACCCTCCAGCCATGTCATCTCTCTTCTGAAGCAAAGCCAGTTTTTTGGAGATAAGTGAATATTCACGTACGATAGAAGTTAATATGAAATACCAAGTTCTCAACAAAGAAACTGCTCTAAAAATGCTGTTACTGCAAGCAGCAGAAGGGAATCAACTGCCTGATTCACGGTACCAAGAGGTGATCGTTACCTGTGGGAACATGTCAAGGAGGTACACAATCATCTCCAGAGCAGACTCTCTTCCAGTTTCATACTCGTAGCTGCAAGGAAATGGTTAACAGTTAGGGCTGGGCTGACGCTCCATGAAGTTACTAATGATTAATGGCCAGTGCTAGTAGCACACAGACATGGATCTTTTTACAACAGCTCCCTGAGCTGCTCTAATGCTCAGAAGTGAAACAGGCCACTCAGCTCCACCTGCTACAGAATGGGCACATTCACAGAGAGGTGAATCATCGCTGCAGCCAACCTGTGCCACTGCAACAGCGCTGTGCTGTGGTGCTGAGGGCACAGCAAACTGCTGCCACCTCAAGCAAGGGAGGGGTCATACTCAGAAGGCAGCTTCAGGCACACACACTGCTCCTGCTGAACTGCTGCAGCTCAGACAATTGCCGAGGGACAGCAGACATATAAATGCACCTTCCCACTTCCTTTCTGGACTTTCTAGTCCACAAGCAGTGCAACTGGTGATGCACAAGGCAGACAAAACACCTCTGCTTATACAGGTGAAGAACAACTACAAAAAAAAAAGAAAAACAGCTGGGAAAGGGGGAAGTCAAAACTGCTTCATTTCTCAAACACCCACCTCAGAAAAAAAGGAAAGCTCTTTAGAGGTGGAAAAAATCAAAAGTCCAGTGCACCCGCTCCTCCCCATGGACAGCAAACAAGCAAGATGATGCTAAAATGATACTAAAAGCACCAAGGTTCTGTACTGAGAGAAAAGAGAAACAGAGAACATAAACTCACTCCAGCTGTGCCAGCATGAAATCCAAATTGGGTTTCAGCTTGTCACCAAGGGGGTAATCCAGAATATACTTCAAGTAAATCTGGAAAACAAAACAACACAACAGAGAGGAATTACAAGAAACACTTGGACAAGCTTGTAGAAAGGATATAAGGAATACACAGTTACAGATCAGAAAGAAGATGAGAATAAATCCTTCCATGTTCCTATTCCACAAGGGGTGGAAGTTCCACGCCTAGAACAGGATCTGCATCTGACATCTGCCAGATCAGTCCTCAGAGTATTACTGTGCCTTGCCCAGGCTTCTGTTAACAGAAATGCAGCATTCTTCATAATCCATCAGGTAACTGTGGAAAAGACATGTTTGACCACACACAGCTCCTGCTGCATCTGTATCCCAGTGCTCGAAACAAAGCAAACAACTCCACCTTTCGGTTGCTTTTAGCTGTTTTTTGGTTAAAAAGAAATAATGGGAAGGAATCATGGTTTGTGGCAAATTCTCTTCTGCTGGGATACAGAAAACAGCAAGTTACACAAGCTTAAAAGCCTTCAAAGGAGGAGCTGTGTCAGTGCTGCTGAGGAGCCCTCTGAAGGCATGCCCTGGCAAGCAGTTTCACTGCAGGCAAGCAGCCTGAAGTTCTGCTATGGATCTCATGAGCTAAAACCAGCCAAACAAGGGAACAAGGATTAGGAGGATGGAGAAACAGGGCTGGGACTCAGCAGAGCTAAGGCACATCTCTGTGAGAGCTCTGATTCACAGAGCCCTCCAGCCTGTTACTGCTGTAAATAATGAGACTTCTCGTGGTTCCCACCTGCCTGCACTGGATTCGCACTGGCTCACTCTGGCCTGTGATGGCAAGCTGGGCAACCTTCTGCATCACATCATCAACCTCAGGGACAATCAGCTTCCTGGATAAAATAGCCTGAAAATGTGAAAGCACAGCTGGAGTCACATCATTCTGTTTGCACGGTGTGAGATGCAAACCAAGGATTACATCGATATCAAGTGGTACATTAACACTGACTTTTGCACATCTTCAAACATAGCCAGGGGGATTCAATCAATCAACAACACACAAAAAAAGTGAAGAAAGTTGGCTTGCAAATCCATTTTTGGAGGACACAGAATAGCTGGTCTAATGGTTAGGGATGTGAATTCTTTAGCAAAAACATCCTGCCACCCAAATGCATCCTCATATGCACCACAGCAGGATCAGAGGTAATGGCCTCAAATTGCACCAGGGGAGGCTCAGGTTGGATACGAAGAAGAATTTCTTCTCAGGAGCAGTGCTGCAGTGGCACAGGCTGCACAGGGACGTGGTGGAGTCACCATCCCTGGAGGTCTTCCAGAACTGTGTGGATGTGGCATTGAGGACACGGTCAGTGGGCACGGTGGGTATGGGCTGATGGTTGGACTGGGTGATCTTAGAGAACTTTTCTAACCTTAATGACTCCAAGATTTTGTGTATCAAACAGCCTCCCAAACAATTTTAAACAGAGACTACAAGTCAAACAGGAAAGCTCTGCTGCTTTTCCTTTTTGTCCCTTTTTTCCTTTTCTGTAAAAGAGAACATCAGTGGCACTCTGCAGGCTGTTTCAGAAATGAGATCTTACAAACGCCCACCAAAATGTAATCACTACCATTCCAGTGGTTCACAAAACCCATACACTCACTCTGAAGAAATACCTTTAGAAGGCCAAAAGCAGTGGCTTGCCGTGACGAATCATATATATCTTCTTCAGCAAAGCCAAGCAGCACTTGGAGCTGTTTGCTTGTTATTTGGCTCTTTGCATTCTTCACAAGTATTGTTACAGACTGCAAAATCAAATTGCACATTGTCAGTACACATACAGCACCATAAAATATAATCCCACATCAAAACCTGACTGTTTATAGCATTTGGGTTTGACAGGACAAACTGCTGCTCTCAAACGTGCAGCTAACACTGTTTCCAGTGCTGAAAGAAGGCAAATCTGCTTCTGTACAACATCATCCCTCAGCTCCAAGCTGAGTGCAGCTCCAAAGGGTAACTTTCTCTAAGTCTGCACTCAGGAAAGACTCAGGGCAAGACCCCACTTCCCAAGCTATCTTGTGGTCTCCAGACTAACTCTTCAGGATCAGCTGCAGGAAGGATCTGCAGTGGAAGAAGTCTCATTCTACACAATCAATTCTAAAGGAGAGGTGAGCAGACCTCGCTCTGACTTACTTTGAAACAGTTCACAACCAAATGGAAATTCTGGCCTTTGGCTATTCCTGTCTTGGCAAATTCTTTCAGCAAGAGGAAAAGCCGCTTGATTAGTGACTCCAGATTAGTATTGATAGAAGGCAAAGGGAACTTTAAAATCCATACTAAGGACTGCAGAGCACCAGTTATCACCTGTAAGAAAGAGCCAGAGATCAGCGCCTGGGTGCAGTGATACTGAAAGGACACTTCTCACTCTGCTACCAATGTTTTCATGCTATTTACAACTGCAGTAAAAAGGGATTAGCTAACATTAACATCTTTCAAACCACTCATATGCAATACAAAGGGTTTCTCAGTTCTAAGAACACTATCTGCCACTCTCTAGTTCTCCAACTTGGATTTTAGGAGGTAAAGACATTAATACAATGTTGATTCAGCAGAGGGCAGGAACCCTTTCTGAAGCAGAGATGCCTTCAAGGCACAGAAGCTGCTCTGTCATCTGGAAGTCCTGCTAGAAGTATCTCATGCTGTCTGAGGCATGTCTCCCACACCTAGGAAACTTGGGGTTTAATAGTTTCCCTCCTAGGCTCACTCAAACCCAGGGAGGCCGTGGTGCTGGGCACGAAGATGTTAACAGCTGGATCAAAAGAAACCACAGCTGTTCTGTGCAGCTGCAGGACTTCAGGAACCTCCTCACAGATGGCCTTGAAGTCCTTGTGTGAACATGCTTCTAGAGAACTTGTCCATATTTAAACTAGCAGCACTAGGGCCAGAACATTCATTCCTCCACCAACCATAATTCCCCCTCAGCCCTGGGACAGCTTGTCCTCAGACAAAAGAATGCCCTTCTCTGCTTTTGCAGATCGACTGCAAGATGACATTTGTGGGCAGGAGCCTTTTTAGCTGAAGAGATGGGCTCCATCACAGAACCATACCTTGACATCCATGGATTTCAGGCAGTCTATGAGCAGCTGAACAAAGGGGTCTAACATTTCCAAAACATGTTCATCAGAAGAATTGACTTTGGATCTCTTCAGGCTCATGTGCAGCAGCTAGCACAGAAAACAAAGAACATTCATCTCAAAGTCAAACTGGGACTCAAGTTCAAGTAAAGTCCCACATTCATTTGGGTTACAGTAGAAGTTGTGCCTATTATAATATCTGCAACTGGCTGAGCTCTCAAAGAGGCATCACTGGAGTTATCACATGCAAATTGTAGTTAAGGTAAATGGTTATACTGTTAAGAATATGTATTCAAAACACCTTCCTTTGGATACTCTTAACCAAAACACTGGTTTCACAGCTTTCTCTTCTTACCCGAGGAGATCCTTACCCTCAGTCCTGATTCAACCAAGATGTATGTGTTCGTCCTTCTGCTGACAGGGGCTTTCTGTCCCCCTCTCGTGGGAGTGGGCTGGAGCAGCAGGCAGCTCTCTGGCTGCAGCCGAGGATCTGGAGGAGGGGCAACTTTTGTTCTGAAAAGAAGGCATATGACAAAGGTGAAAATTAAGACTGCAGCCCTCTCCACAACAAGTTTGCTGTGGAAAGAGTTGGAGTGTGCTCACAGCCACGCAGCAAGTGGAAGCAGGTCTGTGAACACAGTGAAATATACTGAGCTTGAGAGCCACAGGAGAGATGGGACACTCAGACTTAAGAACAGTGTCACTGTTTCAAAGATCACAACACACACACTGATTTGGGTAACACTTCCACAGACAAAACTTTGGTAGTTCCTTCAAGAAAATACATCTACTGCACGGTTTACTAAAAATATCCAGGACTCCAGTCACCTCTTATATGCTAGTTTGTGGCTCCCTTCTTACCACTGTCACCTGTACCTTAATTTAAATACATGTCATCTTACCAGATGGTGAAAGAGCACTCAAGAGCACGTGCAACAGTAGACTCCCATTAGTTCAGGAAAGGACAGCTTCTATTTCCAAGCTTTCCCCTCACCCTCTAGCTGCCCAAATTACATGCTTACACCCAAAAGAAAGGGCATACGAATGGAAGGAAACCCTCATATATTTGGTTTGAGAGCTGCAAGCAAAGCTTCCAGCTGATAACAGAGCAGCTGCGTAACCTCTTGGAACTCACTTGGCTTTCTCAGTGAGCAGAGGCAAGTTTTCACTGATGAGACCATGGCTAAGGAGGAGGAGAGATTCTGCATTCATGTCTGAGTTGAAGATCAGCCCTGCCATGATGTGACGCAGCGCCTCGTGCACCTTCCGGACTATCTTCAAGCTTGTGGTGCTGTCTAGAATCTGCAAAGGCATCACCATGAGAACCAGGAAGGCAATGATCTGACATCAGAAATCATAGCAAAAGCCTGTGCAATTCTTCCAACATGACTTGCCTTAAGCCCCCAGCTCTCCCATCACCTCAACTTCACCCTCCTTTTTACACTCCAGCCTCTCCTCAGACTCCAACCAGTTCACCTGTCACCACCAGGGCACTCCAGAGCACATGAGCAAACAGGGGTCCATTTCCATGTGAACATCCACCCACTCAAAAAACTGCCTCTCTGTAAAGGCAATTTACTGCACATGGACAGACTTAATACATTTTGGTGATGTGCTGTCTCTCAAAAGAAAATAGGGAACCATAGTGGGATTATGTAGGTAGCCATCTGGAGGCTCTAGAGTTTCTTTAGATCATACAGAATTGAGAGTACTCAGAGTAAAGGAAGGCTCTGGCTGGTTTTTTCTTACCTCTTTCAGTGGCAGAATAAGCTTAGTCACCTGGCCCTTCCCTATGTATTTTCCAAGAATTTCATAGGAATCATAACTCTTGTTTTTGCGTGCTTCCATGACCTTGGAGACGATTCCCTTTACTTCTTTCTCTTCAGCTACATCACCGAACAGCTCTTGGTTGAAAATCTTTGGAAAGCAGCCCAAAGAAATCAATGAGAGGAGCAGAAAAACAGAGCAAGATTCTTCCATTAACAGCAGAACCACACTTTTTTTCCCCAGGTGCAGAAAACTCAGTTCTTCAGGCTCCCCACAAATCACGTGCACCTTTTCTTTGTTAACATAAGACACCCAAGGCTGAACACACCAGATGGGGAAGCTGTTCTCACAACCCTTTGAGGTATTTTGATAGAAACAGTGGGATTCCAGCCAAGCTGACCATTCAGAAGCACTTCAGGAGACTGAAGTGATGGGCAAAGAGGAACTTCTTAAAATACAACAAAGACAATGCACCTGGGGAAGAATAACCCCACTGAACAGACATCCGCTGTCTACTGCTCAGCCATTTAGGCCACAGGGAAACACAGCTAAGTGTCTTCATGTTAAATCATGTGCCTCCCAAGATGCACAGCTCAAGAAACAGCCCTAGAAGCATTCTGCTCTTCTACCAGGAGCATGCTGATGCCACAGAAGAAAACAGCCTCTTCCCTTTGAAGTACAAGTGCAACCAGCCCTGTTTGCCATCAAGTCTGAGGCAATCTACACACAACCTTTTCCTCCTCTTAGATTCTCCCCCAAGCATTTCATGATGCTACTTCTTTCAGACTTCAATAACTGTTACCTCAATCAGGACATCTAAGCAGGGGTCCAAATCACCAGCACTCAGCCTGGTAGTAAGACCGTTCAGTAGCAGGTTCACAGTGAAAGTCAGCACATGGAGCTAGAGAAGAAGAAAACAGATCAAGTTTCCAACTCCCTGTATGGACTTGTATTATTGGATAAGTAGACACCTATATGCAGAGACATCATAACTCACATAATACACTTCAGTTCTTGCTACAGGAAAAAATACTGGGAGGATAGGAATCCTCATAGAGGCAGCAGGAAAAGGAACTCCATCCCTCCACACGCTGGCAGAGGGCTGGAATTTCCCCAGTACTCTTATAACGGTTTCCAGGCTGTCCTAATCACTGCTTTCACTGTTACAGTAGATAGTACAGCAGATAAAAAGCTCTCACATTTCCACTGCGGTAATCACTCTTGCCACAAACCACTTTGTAAAAAGGAAAGGTGAGTTAAGAGCTAGGGTCTCTGCTCTGTAACTAAGCAGCAAGAGTTCAATTAGCATCACTAAATATTGTCTATGTAGTCTTCGTGGCAGTTCACCTCAGATGATGCTTGGCTCTGATGAACTCACTGCAAAGATCCCCAATCACTTTACCAGAACCAGAAATTTGTTCTCCAACTCCATATCTCAACTCTTCATTGAGAAAATGGAGATCTTCTCTTCTTCCCAGCTTAGACTGCAAGTTCTTTGGGTACAGACCCTCCATCAACATAGGTTTATATACTACTTGAAATAACAAAGTAGGCATAGCAGTAGTATTTAGATCTACAATATCCATCTATTCTCCCAGTGCAAAACAATTTCAGTAGCAATTCCCCTTTGGATTCTTCTAACACACACAGACAAAACTCTTTAAAAAAAACCCAAAACTTACAAAGAACAGAAGACAAGGAATTTCGGCATTACCTGGTACCCATGGATCAGAGTTGACTGCATCTCTTTTAAAACATACAGAAGGTACTGCACCCCCAACACTTCCATGATTTTAGTGAGGGTGTTACGTGCAACATCCCGAACTTCCTGAAATCTGTTCCTCAGAAATGAGCAGACCTTCAGGAGGATGCTGGAAGCAGAGACAGACAGCTTAGTTCAGCCCTTAAACACAGCAGAACTAATTACACTGCTCGCCAAAGAGATGGCTTTCAGGGATGTTTCTATAAGTAGAGCTATGCTCAAAATCAACCTCAAAGAAAGACTTTACAGTCACACACAGATCTACTTCAAAAAACAGATTCTGTCACTTCTGTATGCTGCTTTCTTCAGCTCTGCCACTCCTACCTCTGCACTCTGCTTCACAGCGCTGCTCTTATTTAAGGATTTACCAAGTCCCTTTCAAACTTAGCTCTGCAGAAGTCAAATGCAAGGGGAGAATGTAACTAGGAAAATGTATTTCCAAATGCAAAGAACTTCAGGCCTTCCAGGATGTCCCTCCAGCATTTAGCCATGCGTATAACTGCAGCTTAATAGACATGTCTGTACTAATTCCCAACAAAATGAGCAGTACTCAAAGCAATCCTCCAGGACCTACCTCGGCAGGTTGGCTTCCATCACTTTTTGGGGAAGACACTGCATCACTCTGACCATTGCAAAAGCTAAAGGCACTCGGACTACCTCATCATCGTTCACAACATTGGATTTCACAAGCTTGTGTTCTTCATCTCTTTTAACCTTTGTAAGACAGAGCAAGACACAGCACAAGTTAAATATACACAAGTGTAACAAACAGTTTAAAAAAGATCCTGCTTTTCCGCAACAAAACCTGAGGCCAATACTGGAAGCTGATTTCCAGTGCTGACTACATGACAAGCCCACACAGATAAAGGATGTGCAAGATGAATTCCCTTCTATAAGGAAAGCTGGGTGCTAACAAGTGGCTGAGAAATTTTCAAGAGGCTGCACTAAGTGAACTGTTTCACATCGACACTGATGTGCTTTCTCAATGACACATCAAATGGGATAAGTCTCTTCTGTGATTTCAGGTGGTCTCTCTCCAATTGTGCCCATTTCTTTTTTACATGCTGCATTTCAACAGGGCTCTTTGCAGTACCACCCCAACACTCACAGTAGCAGCACAGGTCAGCAAATTGCCTTTCCAATGCCAGCTTCTCACCTTCGCAACAATGCACCTGTGCAATTTAGGCAAAATGTTGACTACAACTGTGTCTTGAATGTGTTTGATCAGACACTCCAGCTCTTCTTTATTTCGGGGCAAGAAGGAAACTGGTTTGGCCACTGGCTCTGTGTTTTCAGGCGTCTCAGCTGCCTTTTCAGGCAGAACCAGCTCAGGCTCTGCTGATTCTTCAGGGATATTCTCCCTTTTGTCTTTATCAACTGCTTCCTCTTCTCCTTCACTCTGTTCCAGCTCCATGGTTTCTTCACCTTCCACCTCTGGCTCAAGATCCATGGCAGCAGCTTCTGTCAAGCAATTATTAAAACCACAAGTAAATATACTGGAGGCAACATAATTGGAGCCCTTGAAAGAGACTCCTGGGATGGCTTTGATCTGGACAGAGCTTCCTGCCATCAGTAACACTAAAAAAATCAATAAACATCAGAGCTGTTCTACTGGGCAGAGAAGCTCTGGCACGCTTGTTTCTGATAATCATCCCTCAGGGCTTGGCTTAAAGCAAAGATTAGGTTGTTCTTCAGCTGAACTCCATAGACAATTTAACTGAGGTCAATGCCCTTGAACCTTAGAGAAGTGTCATACATTTACATTTGGTAATTTTACAAGGCAAGAAGTATTGACAAGCCCATCTGTGAGATATACCCCTCCCTCCTCAGAATATCCTAAAGGCCACAACATAAATAACCACAGTGGTGGACAAACCAAAACACATAACTTCTCCTTGTGAAACCTCAGAGGAAGAGGGCCAGGGCAGAATGCACTCCGCTCAGGCAAGATAAAAATGATAGGAACCAGCGACAAGGGAAAACATGGTAGCAGCAACACAGCTGGGTGCAGAGCATGGAGAACCTTCTAGAGTAGCATAATCTCAGTCTAGGCTGATCTGTTTTATGGAAACCTGGGATGGAGAGGTAATGTGGAGGTGATTCCCCACCCCAGCACATAGGAAGTCAGTCTGTACTGCTCCTGTGGAGGTAAATTAAAACTGGTTTTCCAACGTGCAAATTTTAAAAATCTGAGCAGTCAACCTCCGAAGTAAAAATGCATCACTCAGCTGCATTTTGAACAAATACAGGGAGTGTCTCCATCATCAGGAGCAGAAAGCTCACCTTGGTTCTCAATGGTCATAAGCTGTTTTTCAAGTGTTTCATGGTCAAAGTGAAAGGCTTCCAGCACCGTTTCTAACAAGCTGAAAAAGAAACACAGAGAGATGAGCTCTCTGCACAAAAAAAGAGAGTCTGCATAGAACCAACACAACACAAAATATTAAAAATGCAGCAGTGCTCATGGTACCCACCTGACTCCCAACTTTGGACTGATCTGTCCCGTCTGCAGGACATGGATGAAATGCTTTAAGTGGTACAAGTATGCTGACCAAGAGAGATGCCGGCAGATGGCTCCAATGACTTCAACAGAGGCCGTTACCATGTTTTCATGCTACCCAAAAAAAGAAGTTAGACACTATGAGCATTCAAGCATTATAAAGTATACTCAAAATAACACAAGCCAGAAGAAGTAACTCCCATCTGGTGAGGACGTTTGGTACTCTGCTTTCTTAGATCTCCTCTCAGTTACCAGCTTAACAACATCACAGCTCACCAAGCAGCTCTCCAGACCTGCTTCCTCCAAATTTTTCTGTAGTTTATCTTTTCTCACATAACTAAATGTATGGGCCCACCTCCGTGAGGAGCTGAAAGCAATCACAATAAGCAATAACATCACACATCTGTTCCTTCAAGGTTTTCGTAGATGTACTTTACCTCTTGTTGGTAAGAGGGCAATCATGTTCACCCCATCAATGGGCACAGACTACATATATGACTGCAGGTTTTGGCTCATGTGCCTGAGCACTAATTCAGGCACAGTTCAGAAGAACGTTTCTGAAAGTAAGTGAATTAAACAAATGACGTCTGCTTGGTCTGACATAAGCAGCTCTGCTGCTCTCCTGATAGTCTATCTGCAGTGACATTACAAGTAATTTCATCTCATGCTTTAAATAAAAGGTACGGAAAATGACTAAGTGAATGCTGCCCTTCAAACATTTACAAAGCTGCTGCTGGTTGAGAACCTCTGAAATCAGTTCCTGCAGTCCCCCTCACAGTCCCAGCCAAAAGGGTATTTACTACCAATGAAGTTATTACATACAGCCCATGTCCAACACAAACCCTTTCAAAGCTGCCAAACAGTGGCTAATCTCACAACTGAGAGAGAGTAGTTTGGAGGGAGAGGGGGAAAAAACAAACAGATTACAAAAAAAAAAAAAAAAAAGCAAAGTAATATAAAAACAAGTGAAAAAAACCCACAACCCAAACAACAACAACAAAACCAGCACTGAAAACCCAGCCCATACAAGGTTACAGACTTTGGAGAAACAGGACAAGTTTAGCAGATAGAGAATTGGGTCCGCATTGCATCTGCACCCACTGAACCCACTTTCTGCCACTGAAAGAAAAACAGTGTTCTCCCCTGAAGGGGGAACACCCACTCTATAAACTCATCTGCCTTTTAAAGCATTTGTTCTTTTAAGGAGAGCAATACAGGAATGGCAAAAATACAAAAACTGGATACATACAATTTACATATATACCTTTAGCATTTTTTCACTAAAAATGGCAGTAGTAGCATAAGGCATGATGTAGTTCTGCAGGGATTTGGAAGACAGCACAAGTTTCTTCTCAGTCAGCTGCTTAGCCAGTCTCCTCAGAGCTCGTGCCCTCCTGTGGATCTATGTCAAACACAAAGGAGGGTGATGAGGTGGCCCTCAAGTCATAGCTAGCACAAGGGAGCAAACATCCAGCAGTTGTGCAGGTGGCTCAATCTGAGGCAATGACACAAACACAGTACATCCCCAAGGGTAGGCTGTGGCCTTTTCATTCTTATCTGGGCTTTCACTAGACTTCTGCCCCAATAAATATGATTACTCAATGAGATGCTTTACTGTGAATTAACAGGCACAAGAACAAGTCACTTTCAGGAATCAGACACATTACTTCCACGTTCATACCTCTTTTTCTTTCTATAAATGACATCTAATGATACTGGTTCAATTCCTCCTTAAAGGCACGGCATAGGTGATTTGGAAAACATTAATCCAAGGTAAAATGCATTTGCTTTGGTAAGGGGAAGAGGGGAGTTAAGGAATGTGCATTGCCTTTTACCTGCATGTGTTTCATGTTCTCAAAGAAGTCCATGTCAGGATCATGGCAATTAGTCAGCTGGACCAAATCCCGGAATTCAGGATTTGCTGGGAATGTTTGAATGAGGCAGGAAAGCAAAGAGGTGTAGTCTTGCTGGATGCTCTGCAAAGAACAAGAAATGAAGGTTAAGCATTCCTTGGAAAGGCAGCTACATGCTCCTCAGAGCAACTATCCTGCCACTTAAAGTGTTTGAGGCCAACAGGTCACATTCCTTGGTAACACCAAATATACCAAGAGTTCGGACTGCACATAAATTAAAGTTTCTTCTCCAAAGAATGAGATACAACTGAAAAAAGCTAAACAGTAGCAAAACACCAAAACCCTACACAACAGCAAGGTCCTGTGATTTGTTAGATTTTATTATGATTTTAAATGAACGTTGAGTTTGATTACAGTGTGTATCTGTACTTCTGTGGTGGTTTTGCTCTGAGGGGCAGCTAAACTTCACCACCACCACTCACTCAGTCCCCCCACCTCAAAGGAAGAGGGGGAGAAAATATAATGAAAAAGGGCCCAAGGGAGGAGATGAGGACAGGGAGATTGCTTACCAACTGCTATCATGGGCAAAACAGGTTCAGTGTAGGGAGATTAACAGAATTCCCTATAGCAGTGAGAAATTTGAAGTAAACTTAAATCACCTTTCCCCTATTCGCCCTCTCCAACCTCCTCCCTCCCCAAACAGTGTAGGGTAACACGCAATGGAGACAGAAGGCAGCTCTCAATCACTGGTCTCCATCACTCCTTCACATGGTCACTCTCTGCTCCTGCCCACACATGATTCCTTGCATGAGAGGGTATCCTTCCTGAACTGGTCCCACAAGGGCTTCCCACAGGCTGCAGCTCTTCAAGCGCTGCTCCAACACTGGTCCATACCACTAGGAGCAGACTGCTCTGGCATGGGTCCCCACTGCCAGCAGTGGGTCCCTTCTGGAGTGGGAGCTGGCTCTGGTCTGACCTGGGGCAGCTGCTGGGCTCTGCTTACAGAGGATGCCCCTGTAGCCTTCCCATGACCAGTGCCTTGCCACATGGGTCATCAGAGAGCAGTGCCTTACCTCAGTCTTACTCTTCAGCCCTCTTCTCAGAGACTCCAGGAGAGTGTGCTGGATTAGCTCCTTGTAGTCACCCTCTGTGTGGTCAATTTCTGCCAGGCGGTGGATAAAACTGGTCAGGCAAAGGCTTGCGTTGTCACTAAGAGCCATATCTCCTAGCTGAGGGGATGAAGAAATTGCACTACGTGAGTCTGGATACAACAACCTTTTCTGCTCAAAAGACTGGAGTGAGTAGTAACACTGTACATAGCAGAACAAAGCCTACAGTAATTCTATCAACTCCTATAGAAGTTCTAGTCCTCAACTCATGCCCACTTTTTCAAACAGAAAAGCATGCTTTTTGACTCAGCAGCAAGCCTGCACAGCCAGAACACACTGCAACAAAAAGAAAAGCAGCCTATCAAGACTATAATATGCCTTTAGTACAAGATTGTAATATGCCTTTAGTACAGAAAAAACTGATCAGATAGTTCAGGGCTTACTGGTAGACAGGTATATTGGCACTTGGTTTATTCTTCTTGCTGAGGTGCATTCCATAGAAACACAGAACTGTTTGAGTTGGAAGGGACCTTAAAGGCCATCCAGTCCAACTCTCCTGCAATGAAGAGGGACACGTACAGCTGATCAGGGTGCTCAGAGCCCTTCAGCCTGTCCTTGGATGTCTCCAGGGATGAGGCATCCACCATTCATTTGAGGCAACCTGTGCCAGTGCTACACCATCCTGATCATAAAAGAAACCTTTCCTTGTACACAGGACACAGAAGGGAAAAGGCAAGTGGAGGAAAATTAAATACAGGTGTTTGTGAGAAGAATCCATCTCCTCTCTGAATGCTTTACAGTGTCAAAAAAAACCAACAGAGAATGGAATGAATTTTTAGGTTGGATTCATCATGCAAACATGACACACAAAGCAAGAGAAGGAACATTTAGCCCACCTGGATGGTATAGAAGCAGTTGTGCATAACAGGGATGAGGAAGTTGATATCCACAGTTTGCATTTCTTTGATGTGGGCAGTGATTGACTGGAACGCTGACAGACGTACATCGAAGTTGATATCATCAAGATGCCGTTGATCAAAGGCATTCAACTAAAAGAGAGCAATGAGTCATTCATGAAAAGGCTAAAAACATGACAGCACAATCTTGGGGGAAAAAAAGGGAGCAAAGAAGCCGGTCATACCTTAACAACATCTGTAATGTATTTCAATTCACTGTCCAAATCAGATAAAGTCTAAAATGAAACATAAATGAAAATAGTTTAACTGTTACAGCTCTCATAAATTTGGAGCACCCCAGACTTACTTCACTTCTAACCACTTGAGATTAAAAAAAAAAGAAGTAACAATATCAGTCCTTTTATAAGCTTAATAAGAGCCATTTTGCCTCCAGTGTATTTCTTCTTTAAGTTGGGCTGAGTATTTTTTAAATTCCTAAGTTTCTAAATGTTTACATGGAGGATATCCTGGATTTTCCTACTGAAAAAAAAAAAGAACAAAAAAAACAACCAAAAATGGGTATGTAAGTCACTTCAGTAAGTACAAAACAGTCTGACTGCTATATATCTGAGAGAAGAATAAAAATAAAGATCATCTGGAAGCTGTTAAAAGCCACTCTTATTTCATAAAGAGACACAGGATTCACTATGGATGCTGTGTGCTTTATTTGGCCTCTCTTCCACAACAGAACCCTGGAGGTGCTCGCACCAAGCAAGTTTCAAACACAAGTTTTACCAGTCTTCTTGGACTTCATTAATGTCTGCTATATGCAATACTCTTAGTTCACTTCCACTAAACAGACTGATGGAGATGAAAAATGTTCTTAAGCTCACATACAACAAAGATAAACACATTTATTTTGTTCTTGAACTGTTAAATCAATGAGAGAAAAGCACAGAAAGATGTGTAAAAATGCAGTACCTGAAATACCAAGCACAACTTCTGTCGAGACAGTTTGTTCTGGATGACAGAAAACAGCTTAGCCAGAGGTTTGAGAAAGCTTGCAGGGTTTGAGCAATGCCTCAACAAGTTCTGCACTGTCTCCAGAATGTCAATCTCTGCATCCTGAAAGACATACAAAGCCATCAGTAACTGAAACCTCATGAGATTGCAGAGTGAGCTTCACTGTATTTGATATAGATCACAGACACTGAATTAGAACAAAAAACTGGGAGGACATTCATTGCAATCACCACACTTCAGAAGCACTTGAAACCTTCCAATTAGACACAAGCAGGCTTAGAGGAGAGTGCTGTCACAATGCCAACATCTTTTCTAGGTCTTTCTTCTGGTTACTCAATGATTAGAAAACTACTAGAGCCCTAAAAAATCATCTTTCAACACGAACAGTACCAGCTCCTTGTATGATCTCCTTGAAAGGAAACTGCAGACACTTCACTAATGATTCATAAATTTAAAAAAGAAATGGTGAACAATTTGATGACCATCAGCAAAGCAGAAGTTACAGGCTGCTGCCTAGCAGTTCTTTCTGAAACCCTGAAACCTATTTTTTAGCAACTGTATCTCATTTAAGAAAAAGCAAGACCCAAAACATGATCCAAAGCTTAAGCCACAGAGAGCTCAATTTCGCTCAACTGCAGCCCCTAAGCTTTGCATGCCTGAAGAATTTTAGTGAAGTTTCAGTTCTGAGATATGCTTCTGTACTCACAGGTGGGTGAGTATTTCAGTAACAGTAGACAGATAATGGAATGGAAAGAGGAAATATGGGAGTGGGTTAATAGTACTGTACAGCATTTGCCTTTTATCCTGCAGCAGACCAGTGAAAGCCCACTGCACGGCATGTATTACCTTCACATGTACTCACATTCTGTCCAAATTCTGTCACTTGGGATTTGTGATGTATGAAGCACAAGTTAAAGAGAGTGTTTATTGAAAACGTGGCAAGGAACTGGGTGAACTGACTACTCCAGCAACAGAGGTAAAGATTATATGAACACTTTTGCAGACCTTTCCCATGAAAAGGGGCAAAAGTGCTGTGGCACTGGCATTCCTGCAAAGCATCCACTGGCTCTATACCCATCAACACACAATAAGAGACTGCTGGGTGGACTACAAACACATGAAACCTGATTTCAGACTAGTCATCACAAATGGCATGTAACCAATGTGCTTTAAATGCATCTTAAATAAATCTACTTCGTATAAAAGTAACTGCATTTTTAACTGGGGGGGGATAAGTCATTTCTACTTACTTGCTCAATGTTACTCTGGTGAAGGAAAGGGAGGAGGAGGCTCACAAGCACTGAATTCTGGCTCTTTTCTTGTATAAATTTGCTGATCCTGCACGATAAGACAACGTAATTTACTGTTTAATTCAACCCAGTCACCAGTGAAGAGCAAAGAAGGACACAGCCAGCACCAGCGCTGTATCACAGGATTGTGTCAGCCCATCCACCTGCACGAGGGCTAATAGACTTCTCCAACAACGTCACAAATATCAGCCCAAGTATTCAGTTCCACATGACTGCAGCCCGCTCTGTACCTTTCCCTATCACAGGAAGCGCTGGTTTTAGCACCAGCAAATAGAAACAGGTAGAGTCCATCTCTGAAAACTTCCAAGGTCAATGACAGATACTTGAGCGTTTTCAAATGCTCTAAATTTAAACAGTTTCATTCAAAGTTCCTAATTTGCAGCCTATTAAGAAAAGACTTTCCTCCTCACCCTTCTAACCCTTCAACTGTTTGGAAGCTCTAAAGAATCACTTACTTGGAAAGTATACTCAGCTCTTTGCTGACTTGAGCTCTGTATTTCTTCTTTTTCATTTTCTCCACGTTTAACATTGTTTTGCTGAAATACTGAAGTATGGCAGGAACATTAGGTAGGACCAAGCGACAGCCTAGGCTGAGGGTCTCTGTAAGGGATACAACAGTCAGCAACACTCAACTGTTTGCTGCAAGAAACAAAGGCAAGCTCCATGCAACAGAAGGAAGATTCAGCCCTCCACAAACAACTGAGGAAGTGCAATCAAAAGAGGTTTCATCAGTGGAAGAAAGGCAGTGGGAACTATGAACGTGCTGCTGAGAACATGCACTGGCACTCTACACAAGTAGAGTGTGTCTGAGCTAGGACAAAAAAAATGCACACACAGAAATTAAAAACACATCTTGAAGATTTCCATTATGGCCCTAGTAAGTGTAGATCTCACTTGTCATGAGATAAGCAGGCCTTAACATTTTTGAGCATGCCATGACAAATCTGTACAGTGACTTTCCCCTGAAGTCTTTTTCCTTGTATTCTCACTCAGGACAATCTCCTCACGATCTAATGCCTCTTTTCAAATCACCCCAAAGGCCTCTCATGGCTGTTACACACAGATACCTTCTGTCACTTCTCCAGTGTTTGGGATAACACAGTCAGTCACATTCAAACTGGAAACCTGCTCCGTGGGTTCAAAATCGGGGCTGTTGAGAAGGCTATCAGTGATGTCCATCACAAGATTGGATGTTGCCTCAGACAGATTCTTGGCTGACAGGACAGCAAACACATTTGACAGTATATCATACTCTGGATGATCCGGATACTGCTTGGCCAGTAAGGGGAAATATCTGAGAGAAACATTACAAAAAAGATACACTGAAAATTTGAGAACACAGTTTTAGCCTCAAAAAAGGCTCTCTTGCAATTTTCAGCCTCAGAATTCTGTGCTGAATTTGTCCATTTTCTTTCAAAAAATAGGAAGAAATAGAGAATCAAGAATAAAATAATATTGTCAAACTATCCCCTCCATCTCCTCAGATGACTTAAATAAAAGTAATTGTTTAATACACAGATGTATTCTAGGAATTCACTGTCTTCCTGACCGTGAGCTGGGTTTAGTTTACACATCTATTTGGTTCTTCACGTATAGGAAAAGCAGCCCATTAAAAATAGCTTATTGCAACAAACTGCAAAACTTCACACCTGCATCTGGGCTGCTATCAAAAGAGTAACAGCCTAGAGGAGAAGATGAGTTTTCACACAATTATTCATAGTCTATTAAAAGTGTTGTGATCATTTTAACAAAAACGTGTATTTGAGAGAAGGACTTGAGTTTCACTGCAAGAGCACTTCCTTACCTAGGATTCTTACTCCAGGTGTGAATGAGTTTGAGCAGAAAAGTTGGAGAATACTGGCTCTCCGAAGCCAGCCTGCAAACCTGAAGGAGATATAAATCAGACACCAATGCAATACAAGTACGGAAGGCCAATTAGAACCCCATTTCCAACAAAGACCCCACTACAGACTATATTGCCTCTTTTACAAAGCAAATCTTTTGCTGTTTTTCCATCTCCTTCCATATTTCTTCCCTTTTAGTTTTATCTTACTCCAGCTTTGAGCATTGCTCCAGCTATTTTTTTGCTCTCCCCTAAAACTGAATTCCCCACTGGGGATGTGAATATCACATTTGCCACAGAGATCTAATCACCTCTCCTGAACATGCCTATGAGATCTCAGGCATGACCTCAAGACTCGTTCTTCCCACACCTCCAACTTTCCAATGCATTAAATCTTTTTCTATGTATCAGTTCTACAGCCTTAAAACTCAAAAGTCAAAATATTCTTCTGCCAAAACCAAATCCTCACCAGGTTCACTGACAGAAATTCCCTCTAGGGGGAGCTTCTGGATCATGCTACAATCCAAGCTCCAAAATTACCGCTGTCTCCCTGACATCTATCAAGGAAAACTGGAGTTACAACTTTTTAACAATTCAGCACCCTGTTCAGATTTACTGAGTGGTTCCAAACACAACACTCCCATGAGCACTAAGTGCCCACACAGCCCACTGATGGATGATGCTGCAGTCCTTCCTTTCTGGCAGCAGCAGGAAAGCCTGCTTATGTTCGGTTCTGTAATCCTCCATCACAGTTTGAACTTTAGACTGTGACTTAATTACTCCAGGACTAATCAGACTTGAGCAAAAATCTGTCCTTCCATGCACACACCAGAATGCCTGAGAGTTCTCTGCACGGTACAGGTTGCACACATGCTGGCCTGGAAGAAGAAGAAACACATTACCTGAGGCCATACCACTGCATGGAAAACTGCATCAATCTCTTCCACACTGAAGCTGTAGGTCTCATGATCAGAAAAAAACTCAACCACAAGCTTGAGTCCAAGGCGTCGCAAGTTCTTCAGTGGATTAATCAACCGTGGTTGAATCTGTAAAAACAGAACAAAACAGTAAAACCTCTGCAGAATAATCACTAGCTACTAAAGTAATTCACTGGCCACAGATACAGCAGAACAGGGCGGGCATCAGCGCTCGGTTACAGAAGGATGCCCCACGTGCTTTTTGGGGAAAATGTTTAAGTAATCAGCCATACAGCTAATGAGTTATTCACACACTGCTGCATTCTGGCTCTTCTCCCTGTTACAATTTGAATAACCTTACGCAGCTCGTAGGAATAATCTGAGATAATTTCAAGAACACGGACACTGCACAGTGCAGAGTACTAACTCCTGTCTCAGAAACAACGGAGCCATGTCAGATTGAAACTGGAACTACATCTTGGGATCCTCGGGGTCTCCATTATGCATCTCAGTCCCCCATGCTGAATAAACACACATATGTTCTTATTTTGCGAAGCAGTTTTGATGCTGAAGCCCTACTGAAAGATACTACATTTTTTGTACTTGTCATACCTGTAGACTTCTGAATACAACACCCTCTAAAATGTAATATACACTGCTACACTGCCTTTACAACCAAAACTATATGCAAAAAGAGGAGACAGTGGAAAACAAATCCAAGATCCTCTTTCTTGGAATCTCCCAAGCTATGCTGAAATGTAGTAACATAATGGTTGTGCAAGCAGTTTCCAAGCAGCAATAAGCTGCCTGAAGGGCCAAATGCCTGATCCTGCCTTCACCCAGGGAGCACAAACCAGGCTGCTACTGCTAATGACAACCCTTAGTTAAACTGCCAGAAGAGCAGCCCTCTGAGATCAAGACTTTGAGGGGACAAAGAAACTCACCACTGAACACAGTCAGAAGGAAATGGGAAATGAATAACTCCCCTTAAAAGTGTCAGCGTAGATGTTTAACTCCCCAGGCATTATCAGCCTGCAATAAATTACTCTCAACCCCCAAGAATGTCAGCTAATCATTAGCCAAGACAAACAGATTTCTCACACTCCTTGAGCTTTTAACATCTTATGGACTAATGAAGTGCTAAATTAAATTCAGGAAAATGATAAACTGTCACTCCTCGAGTTACAAAATGGTGACAGGTATAAGGTAGTAGCCCAGGCAAAACGTGACTATCCCAGCAATGAATGAAGCTCCTGAAGCTCCTTTCTCAGTTTGAAACATGTAAGCACATGCAGTCCACTGCTGAAGTTGGACTATGGGATGCTGCTATCCTTACTGAATTGACTGCAAGGACTTGAGTCATCGATGGATTGTTTTCAAGACAAGTTCTAGTCTCAGATGTTCACAGTCAGGTCCTTCAAGAACAAGCACATGGTGACAGAACCTTCATTACCTAACATCCCTCGATCACTCTATCATTACAAAACTCCTTTCAACACATTACTTGCTGAGTCTATCATGACATAATTCCTTTCAGTATCACAGTGATGATGGCTGTGCAGTTTGCTTCTCATCAAATATACGACCAGGCTCTGCACAGGACTAGACTTGAGCATTCTCTATCCTGTTTGGATTTAAACCTGACAAAGGCACAAGTTTTAGAAAGATAGAAAAGCCTGGCCTGATGTCATTATTTCCAAGCAACAGGTAACAGAGCCCATGAGATAGCAGGGCCTCCACAAGATGCTGTGTAGCTTTACAAAGAAGTGCAAGCAGGCAACTCAAAACAGAACAGCCACATCCCTTCCACCCAGACAGTTATCCCTGCCTCTGCCCAAGCTCTGGCAGGGGAATGAGCTCAGGAGTCTCTGCACTGCTCTCCTGGTTACATGGTGGTAACAAGCCAACAAGGTCTGTCTTCAGTTGCAGCCAATCTTTAACAGAATATTTTCCTCACTTGATTTGTTCTGCAAGTACAGCTACTGCACACCAAGGGAAAAAACATTCTCAGTGCTCTGCAAGTACCTGGCTGAGACTCAAACTGGACTGGTGCTGGATTGGCAAGACTGTTTCTGATGCAGAGCTGTACGTGCTACTAGTGTGCCGAAAGCACGGCTCATAGCCACGTTCTCCCTGTGTCCCATGACAGGAGATTATCATTATACATAATCTCTGTGATCGTCCATAGTGTTGAGCTCCCTTGCAACCTAGAAATGCAACAAAGCACCTCAAAGATAAGATTTAACTCTCAAGTCCGCAGGCCAAGAAACTTGAAATCCACTCCTTTTCCTGCTTCAGTATTTAACCCCTGCAGCCAAGAAGCTACACCTCTAAGATCAAATTCAACCTCCAGCCATAAGATCCTGTTATGCCCTCACAACAGATCATTTACCTTGCCCTCATGCCCATTCGTCCACAGAGCAGACAGGTAGCAACCTCCAACCTTCACTAACTTGAACAAAACCAGAACTCCAAAGCAGGGTCCTGAACATAGCAACTCCTCTTGTACTGTCTGAGCCCTGCAGCACATTCAGTATCACTGGCCTCTATTCTGACTGACATCTAATGGCTAAGCTTCATTGCATGCAGGCACTGAAGTTATCTTTATCTGAATCAATGAAGGTGTTTGTATACCTGCAAGCTAAGCCATGGAAAAGCAAAAGGAATTTCACCTACATCTCGTACGCATGGATGTACACATACACGTAGTGCTTACTATACCTTTTCTCTTTGCTGGAGGATGCAGGATACCACAGCTGTCATGCAGAGCAGAATTTGTAGAATTTCAGGCAGGTACTGACTGATCAAATGCCCCATGTTTTTCAACACAACTTCAAGACCATTGAAGAGGCTGTGCTGACGCCCAAGAGGCAGGACTTTAGCCAAATCCAGCTCTGACATACTTTGAAGCACTGCCGTATGGCAAGGCCCTGTTACAGACAAAGGGACAGTAGCTTAATTTGAAAAGTACTGTAAAAACCTCAAAAATAATTTTCAATAACAAATAGTATAACTTAGCCTAAAATTACAGTTCCTTAGATTCACCTTCTTAAATAAAGGCAGCTCCAGGAATCCACCTCTCTGTGACATTCAGACATTTCCCACTGCTAGAGTATCAGAACACTTTGTAACCACTTTTTCCTCTTTACAACCCCTGTTCAATGCCATCATACACCCAAAGCCTCGTGCACAGCAGCACATCACGTGGGAAGAACAGCACAGGGGCAGCCTACAACATCAGTAATCGCTCACTCCTGGCCTGCTACAGTAAGTAGCGCAGCTGTGGCAAGTCATTTTATTTGTCTGAACTCAGATCTTTAAAAGACAGTAACCGTGCTTTGTGAGTAAAACCTCAGGGAAATCCCAGGGATTTTCACCCTTTCATCCCTCCAAGGAAGCTGTTAGAGACAAACATCACCAGGTGTGTTTATTCTCCTACTTCTCAACAGCTCAGAAAGCAGTACATTTGCAGGACCTACTGCCTGTACCTACCGTGGCTGAACTGCTTCACAGCTTCAAAGAGCAGATCCAAGAACATCCGGATCTCTTCTGGCAGTGAGCCGGCAAGGAATCGCAGAACGATGGACATGCGAGTGGCCGCTGCAGACTTGCCCTGAGTTTTGTTCCCTGTTTTGTTTCTCATCCTGCCATAGAGAATTCTTCAAGAGCCAAAAAGAGGTTGTGTTAGCTTTCAGCACGACATCTGCTTCCTTGCCTCTTACTGTGTGGGAGAAACTTGTTCTGCTTTAAAAGCTTTGCCCAGCGTGAATAAATCGAGTGGAAATTCCCGCTTCAGGATCTCCTCTGAGTTACCATGCAGCGCTCAGAAACATGCCAGTGAAAGATCAGCTTCCACTTCCACTATAGCAGTTTTGCTGGAGATTTCAGATACAAAACTCAAATATCTGCAGACCAGCTCGAGGATAGTTGATGCTGAAGAAGCAATCTATACAACCTGCATTATTACACCTTAGTAAGAATAAATGGTGATAAATGATGCATTGGAACATCTCCCAGTATTCTGTAAGCCTCAGGAGAAGGAGTATTTACCAAAATGCTGTTTTTTAAGAGGACACCCTTTGCACAGTGGCATTAAGAAGGAAGCTATGCCTAACATCACAAACTCTGAAGTCGAACTATACCATTAACCCTAGATTTCTCTCAACTGTTTAAAATGCGAAGCAGCAGCATCACATCTCTGCTCACGGTACTTTGACATGAAACCTTAATTCCAGCGCTTTGTAACAAACCTCATAAGAACAGGGACAAGATGTGCTCGATGCTCCATTTTTACAATCGTGCTCTCCTCGGAAATACTGAAACGGACTATTTCTTCTTTAAAGCTCTTGTCCTCCAGCAGCCTTTGCAAGTTCTCCCTGAGAGTAACACATATAATTTGTTGGGCAGGTGGGGGCTGTAAAAATAAACATAAACTCACACACACCCCTTACCTATCTCTACCTTCCTACCTATGTTGTATATAAATTAATACAGTATCTTGTTCCCACCCTTTTTAAAATCTATATTTAAAAAGTCAGCAAGTTGAAGCTAATCACGTAAGTACCTTCTGAATATGTTCTGAAGAGGATATTCCATTACCAACTACAGTTTTATGCAGCTATTTTCACTGGGTGGCTATAAACCACTGCAACTAAAGACCTCTTTAAAAATAATGCAACTGCTAAGCACATGCTATTCTGTGACAAAATGAAAGTACTGCCATTTTTCTGTAAACAAAAGAGACACACTGACATACTACTACATTATGGCCTTATTTTCTGCTTTAGGTAGGAAACACACAGCTGGGTAAGATCAGAATTAGTGTTTCTTCAACAAATACAGGCGAGGAAGTCTCTATCTGAGGCAACTGATTCCAAGTAAACACATGACAGCAGGCTCATTCACTGATACTAAAATAATGCAAAGGTTTTTACCTGTATGGCAGTAGGTGTGGATGCTTGTATGTCATGATACAGTCAAGAGCTATTCTCTGCACATTCTGGTCTTGATGGGACAGTAACTGCAGGTGACAAAAGAAAGGAAATGAGATCGTATCCACAACTGCAGGACTGCCTAACAAAAATAGTGAAACAACCCAAACCTTCCAAACTCAAGCATGTTTTGGATTACCCTGCCAAAACAGAAGCAGAACATGTGTTGCAAATCTAACATCGAGATGCGTAAACACAACTGTCACTCATAAAAAGCACACGCAGCTGCTGGCAGTTTACACATGCTTGCACCCCAGCCCCTCATTTCCAATAGCCTAGTTATAATTATTTTCTCCAAATCATCTTTTGGGCCACCATCAGTTTGAGTTTTCAGCCTCAGCTGTGCATCTGGTAAGACCAAATTAAAAAAGCAGCCTACTCAAACCAACCCAAGACACCTGCCTTTCTTTCTTTTGACAAACACAAAATCCTCATCAGAGCTGATATACAAGGCCTCACTGAGATTCATCCTCTCTAGAAGAGGAATCCTCATAGTGTAGGTACAGAGAAACACAGATCACTTCCCCAGGCTGCATCCTTATCAGCTCTTCAGTCTCCTACCAAACAGCACATGCTGGAGTCATCAAAGGCCACTTTGCCACAATGTTCTTTCGACAGAGGGACACACCAGTGATAATAAATATGCTGACACATGCTTTGACCTGTACATATCTGCTCAGTATTTCCCCAGTACATAAACACACGGACCACCTGCTCCTGCACTAAATTCTGAGGTTGACTGAACCAGAGCTGATACTCCTCAGAGATCCTCAAGTTTGGGAACAAATGGACCTTCCAGCTTCCATATCAAGAACCAGAAAGAACCCAGAGCAGAGAACTAATAGGTTCACACCACTTAATTTAGCTTTACAGCCCACAGACTGCACTGTCAGAACACATGAAGTGGGATCAGAGCAAAACCCAATCACCTGAACAAATCCAGAACCAACAAAATACGACAAAATTCAAGAAATATACTCGTAAAGGTGGATTTCATTTTTAGATCTGTTTTCCTGCTTTCCTTATGTCTTGGTTAGACAGGCATTATATATGCTCTGCTCTTTAATTCTTGTTTGCTCCTTCTTCACCTAATGTCTGTTTATCTTCAGTTTCTATTTTTCTGATAATGACAGCGAGTAATACACTATGCACAGCCAGTGCACATCATGCTAGGCAAAGGACTGCCATCATCAGCCACTAAAACCAAAGTAAAGAGACACACACAAGGAGATTTGTATCTCCTCTATCTTTCTGTAGTTTTTTTCATAATGATGGCCACTGTTGCACTTCTCCAAATGCTAGACAGGATGAAGATCCAGAATTTAATGCATTTTGTATCTCAACAGTCACAATCAGAAATGCCAACAGCTGTGTGTCTACAGCAATGTTGGAAGAATAGCTGGTGCAAAATGACAGACTGATTGATAGAAATGATTGATCTGGATAGGCTAGACAGTTGGGCTGAGGTCAATGGGATGAGGTTCAATAAGGCCAAGTGCCGGGTCCTGCACTTTGGCCACAATAACCCCATGCAATGCTATAGGCTTGGGGCAGAATGGCTTGAGGAGTGTATAGAGGAAAAGGACCTGGGGGTGTTGGTTGATGCTCGGCTCAATATGAGCCGGCAGTGTGCCCAGGTGGCCAAGAAGGCCAATGGCATCCTGGCCTGTATTAGGAATAGTGTGGCCAGCAGGAGCAGGGAGGTGATCATCCCCCTGTACTCAGCTCTGGTGCGGCCGCACCTCAAGTACTGCGTTCAGTTTTGGGCCCCTCACTACAAGAGAGACATCGAGGCCCTGGAGCGTGTTCAGAGAAGGGCAACAAAACTGGTGAGGGGTCTGGAGCACAAGTCTTACGAGGAGCGGCTGAGGGAGCTGGGATTGTTTAGTTTGGGGAAAAGGAGGCTCAGAGGAGACCTCATTGCACTCTACCACTTCCTGAAGGGAGGCTGTGGTAAGGAGGGGGTCAGCCTCTCCTCCCAGGTAACTAATGACAGGACGAGAGGGAATGGCCACAAGTTGTGCCGGGGAAGATTTAGATTAGACTTGAGGAAAAATTTTTTCTCTGAGAGAGTGGTCCGGCACTGGAATGGCCTGCCTAGGGAGGTGGTTGAGGCACCGTCCCTAGCGCTGTTCAAGAAGCGTTTAGATGAGGTGCTGAGGGATTTGATTTAGTAGCTTGGTGGGTAGGGATGGTGGTGTGAGGATGGTTGGACTAGATGATCTTGTAGGTCCTTTCCAACCTAATGTATCTATGAATCTATGAATCTATGATCTGTTCTTCACATTGACCGTGCCTTCTACTGATATAACACAGTATGAAAATAACAAATGCTTTTATCTCTTCATCGGGCTTTGGATTCAAAATCCTCTTCCAAATCCTGCCGTACCTCCTGCTCTCCTTACAGCCACGTTCCCGCACTGCCAAAGCCCATTACTTTTTCAGTCACCAGATCCGTTCACATGAACCACTCCTGCAAAACTAACCCAGTTATCTCAAAAGCAGGTCTTTGCTAAGTGGCTCATTCCATCTGAAGCCTGCTACAAAGCCTGCTCAAGCACAGCTCCTTTTCCAGCTAACATGGGTGAGTTCAGGAAACAACAGGTTTTCACAATTGCAAGCACTGCATTCAGAAAGGAAAGCGTCTTTTTATGAGCAATTATTCTAAAAGCCAGCAAGTACCTGGGTATACAGTGCATGTAACTTCTGCTCCAGATACAAGGCACGAGGATTGGAGAACTTAGAGAAAACCTGTAAGTGTGCTATTAGCTGCCTGTAAAACAGAACAAAACAATTACCTTTTTTTTTTTTTAACAGGGCTATAATAACCCCAGATTATCACAAACATTAGGGGAACTTTTTATGAAGTTGATCAATGAGAAGGAAAACCCAACAGGATCCCAAGCCTACAGGTCTCCACTTCAGAGATGCAGCAGGTTGCACCCTGCTCTCTCGCCTACACGGTTTCTCCTAGGTGTCACCTCACTGCAAAGAGAAGGCAACCTCACATGGAGCACAGGGCAGCCGTGGGCTCTCCTGCTGCACCAGCCAGAGCTGAGCCATCATGAGTGAGAGCCTCAGGACAGCAGCACAGACCTGGCAGCATGAACTGCCCGGGGCCCAGACAAAGAGAGGTCGCTCCAGAACTTATTAACATGTCTCCAGCAAATCCTTTATAGACTTGTTACCACTACGAGGAAATAACACTTCCACTTAGGTACACTCTGAGAGGGAAGGTTGTTCTTTTTTTCCCCATATATAATAATCCTGAACTGTCACTGTATTTTTATTGCTGCTGATTTCTAGATGTAAGCCAGAACCTGAGAACAAAGCAAAGTATCTGTAAGGAACCCAGGGTAAGACATCAATATGCGTTAGATCTCAAACACTTATGGCGTCCCAACCTTTAAGGTGACATTTTGAAGTTCTCTGAGATTACAAACACCATTCTTTGCAAAAACAACAGTACAAATGTGAATGAAGTGCTCATAATAGACACTTGACAGATGGTATCAACGTAAAGAAACTCCACTGAAGAAATCATAAAGAATTCATATAGATCCACTTCCTCTAAGTATTCAGTAAAATAAAACAGTGACATTACAATGCCATGGAGCTTTGTACCGACAAAAGAAAACAAAGTAAAACAACCTGTGTCCACAAGAAGACAAGTGGGACTAAGATATTTATCAGTTAAATAACAGGATCCCAGTATCAAAGGTGCCTAAATGAATAGTCTGACTCTTCAAAGTGTTTGGCAATGTCCATGGTTTTAAAAGATCAATAGAAACAGACAGAGAAGCAAAGGGAGTACCGGTACTTCAAAATGGCTTCAGAATTCCACACCACTTAAAGAAATAACACCACAGCCTATCAGGTATAAGGAGATAATGATAAAAGCCCGAGCAGGTCCTTTGTATGGTAACGCACAAGCAGAACTTATGACTTTAAAATTCTAAAAATCCACTGAGAAAAGTGCAAGCAAAAGAAGAAAAATGAATATAACCCCAAATAACTTTTATTTCGGAAGGAACCACTGAATCTTCCTTTCCATGAAATCACTAGAAAACTAAAAACTCTTACTTAGCAGCAGCTCTTCTTGTTTTCTTTTTTGGAAGCCCTACAGTAATTGGTTCCCCATCCTCCTTTTCTTCCTCCTCCTCCTCCTCCATATTAACATCATTCACTTCTTCACCAGATAATTCTTTTGCTGTGACTGTACCAGTAGTTTTCTTTCTAAGATCCTGAGTTGGAGCCACTAATGAATCTGCTGGGTAGTACTCATTTCTGTGTTTAAGAGAAAGAAGAAAGAAAGGCATTAAGAAGCATTTTTTCAGGGTTTCAGGGCAAGAACAAATTCAAACTGCCCAGTCCAGAATTCTCATTCATGTTGCTATGTTACTGGATGATGTATGGCTAAAAACTCTCAGAACTGAGTGTCCTTTGCCTACAAGTTGCAGCAATGCAAGGCAGTGGCCATATATGCTAGAGAATACTGGAGGTACCTGGTGGAAAGGGGAAAGGAGAATCACTGAGTTCTGAGCATTCTGTAAAGAGGCTTTGTGCAGGGAAAGGGGGCTTGTGTTTGCTAGAGTGAGCAATGAACAGTGTGTATGGCAGTGTGGGAGAAAATGCAGGAAACTAACTTAGCACAGTGCAGTTCATTTCTCCAGGAAGACAAGCAAAGCACAGGTATTCTAACTACAGAAAAGGACTATCAGAAACTCTTCCCTGCCACCATATCACATCTACCCCACGTGCATCATACCCTAACAGAATCTGCATCTCAAAGAGCTGTGTTAGCTGGGAACAGGCAGCCTATCGGGAATGCTTTTAGGAAACAAAGTCTATAAAGAACTAGATGTTGACTCAAAGCTCAGCAACACCAAAATCAACAGAAAGCAATGCGTCTTCCCAAACAATATGCAAAACATACTTACCTAATGAACCTCAGAAGAAGTGGGGAAAGTTCCCTTGACCTGGGCTCCACCCTGTCTGGGAACTTCTCTAATGCTTTCCACAGCAGAAAGCGGAAGTTGGTGTGGTCCAGCCGCTCGCTGCAGTCTGTTCTTGTCCCCAGCTGCTCCAGGAAGAGAGTGCCCACCCCTCCTTCTGGCATCTTCTCACTTTCAGTTTCATCGATGCTTTCCTCCTGTTCATCCAGTTCATTCTGCAGTTCCATTTCTATACAATGGATGTTATGAAGTAAATATCTTCACGTTACTTGAGTCAGCAGAAAGAGATCTGCCCCTCCCGTTATGAAAGTAAGACTCCTATGCCAAGCATCTGCTCAGACAGCTATGTTTAACTCTGACCAGAAGGGCCCACATTGCTTAGAGAGTACTCCAGGATATCTTACAGCCTTGACAGCTTAACTGAGTTCAATTCTCTTGAATAACAGAGAAGCCCACAAAAGGCTGCATGATCACATCTTTACTGAGAAATCATAGATTCCATACAGTCATAGATATATCTCAAGAGTTCACAGACTATATCTCAAGAGTATGCAGAGTAGAAACAAGAAAAGCATAGTGCATGCAGGGATTCCACTCAATCTATGTAGCAGAAAAATGATGCATTTTATTATACAAGTTTCTACATTGTTCCTACCAGTCTGGAAAAAATCCAGCCTTAAGCAGAGATGAATGTTTGTTGCATGGCTTCCCACAACATGGGACTCCACCCACACGGGCAAAAATAGGACAAAAGGAGGCACAGCCCTTGCCCAAGCCTCTCCATTCCTGCCCTGGACATGACACTGACAGTCCAGAGCTCTGGTTCTGAATTCCTCCATCACATGTAAACTTGGGACACATAAAAACACGGTCCCACGTCAGTCACAATTTGCTGGGTTACTATCAAAATACCATTTAGGAGCTGACACTTACCAGCATAGGCAGCAGCCTTCTCCAGATGTTCATAAAAGACCTTCCAGAACTGTTTGTTCTCCATTTCCTTTGCATGAGAACTAACAAAACATAAGGGCATGAAATTAAGAGAAAAAAGAAAAAGCCATGCATGGAGGGAAGCTAACAGCTAATGCAATCAGAGGCTTTGATTATATCTTTAATGAGAGTGTCTGAAGATAGGACATCTGCAAGATACAGCTGTAGCACTTCCCTGTCCTCATTCATGGATCCCAAATATCAGTTATTAAAATAATCGGGTTGTAAACCATGACTTCAAATGAACTCAAATTGATTAAAAATGTTCTTGACTTTTCCACTGACTTCAGTACAGTTATATCACATAGAACCAAAGGAAGAATTAGTGTGCATCTTTAGAAGAGCTAGTTTAATATTATTTTATTAATTCAGTAGTTTGATGGGGCAAATCCCATCCTTTGTAATCATATGACAGAGGAAAAAACATGAAAGCAAGGAGATAACATCATGCTGAAAGCAGAGATATTTACTTCAGTATTCAGCTCAGCAGACACTACGGTTAGACTTTCCTGCTCTTCAGTAGAATTTAGAGGTTTTTTAGTAAGGACAGAAAAGTCAGGAGATGGGGAAATAGAAGGCACTTTCTGTTTCTTGAGCATCTGTGAAACATTAATCAAATCTTGCTATCTTGGACTCAAACTCTGATGTTATTTAACTATATTTGTTGCAAGTTCCTTTCAGTAGTGAGAAAAAAATCAGAAATAAAGTTAAAAACTAACAGGTTACATAGAGTATAATATGAGAGATCAAATCCATTCGGAAAGATTTCACACAAAGGCTCGCATGCACACATCTCTTCAAATCAGACGTTCTATCCTCAGCTTTTGCTCACAGAACAATCATCAGAGAATACTCGCAGTTGGAAGGGACCATCAAGTTCAACTCCTGGCTCCACACAGGATCACTCAAAACTCAGACCATATGTCTAAGAGTGTTGTCCAGACGCTCCCTGAACTCCATCAGATGGAGATCAGGACCACTGCCCTGGGGAGCCTGTACCAGGGCCCGACCACACTCTATAAAAACCTTTTCCTAATGCCCAACCTGCCCCTTCCTTGAAGCAGTTCCATGCCATTCCCTCGGGCCCTGCTGCTGTCAGCGGAGAAAAAAAATTAGCATCTCCTCCTTGTGAGGAGGTTGTAGACCACAAAGAGATTGCCCTCAGCCTTCAATGGAAGGAACTGTTCTGAGAAACAGCCACAGATTGCAGCATCCAGCCACATATACTCACGTTATGAGTTCAATTACAGGATCCCAGAGAGGGCTGAAGTTAATATAAAGCATTCCCAGTAAATACCGAAGAGGCACCTAGAATGACATAAAACCACCTTGCTGAGAAGTTAAAAACAATAGTTAAAGGCCAACCAACCACCTCTAACCTTTCCTCTTATCAAAGAAGAAACTTTGATCTAAGAAATATTCAGAAGTACTACTTGCAACGGATCAAGTCACATACATAATGTTCTGTCTCATAGCTACATGACGGAACTTGTAGGACCATATCCACGTACCATGAATGTGTAAAAGCCAGTTCTGCACAGCAACGCTGAATGCAGTCGGACCAACTTACAATCCCTCCTCTAAGGAGCTAGCTAGTCTAGGCAATAAAGTACTACAACAGCCATAAAAATAATTAGAAAAAAATCCTCCCATCCCCCCTCCATGAACATTTCACTACTAGAAATGTGACCCTTCCAGCATCTAGAAAGTGAGAGCTCCTTTTGCACAGCTGTACAGGAAATGTAGAATATGGGAATGCGACAAACATCAACTGACAAAAACAACTTACCTCCTGCAAAGATCCACTTGGTATTGCAGACAGCACTACATCACATCTCAGTTTCCTCAAATGGAGAAGTTTCTCTCTGTAATCATTCACTGTTGCTGGCACAAGCTCTGCTTGCAGCAGTATGGCAAATACTGACTGGAGTTCCCCTGTGCCATCACCCTGAACAAACAAGTGACACACATTTTGCTGGAGCATCCTTTTCCTATTGAAAGGTATCTCAACAAAACTAAACAGATTCTGAAACATTTTGAATCAGAAAACAAAGTCAAGAGGTTTGTTCCAGTTTTCATGACTTAGGGATCAGAACTCACACATGTGAAAACATCAGAGGTCAGAGGGATAAACTGATTAATCTGGAATGTGAAAGCATAAAACCAGAGCACAGCCTTGGGCAGAAACATGCTCTGCTTCTGCAAACCAGGAAATGGTTCAGTTATAAAAATCAGACTGGCTCAAAACGTTAAATGAAAGTTTTAGCCCTACCTCAATCACTGTAGAAGGTGGAGTCTCAAAATGGTTTAGAATACGGACAGTTAAGAGTCGGACCTGTGGAAACATAGGTCAGAAGACACAGAAGAATGCAGGCTACATATACAGACATATACACAGTTATACAGAAGTTAATGTCTTGCACAGGACTGTTGATTTCATCTGGTTCCCTGCAAAGCTGACAAACAGATGAACTCCTCTGGTCTAGTAGGCAACTCAGAATAAATACAGCAAACTTCTGATCTGCTTTCATTTCTAGGAAAGAAGCAAGCCTCTCAGGGCTAAAAGTTAACTTCTGCAAATTCACATTCTGTGGTAGCCTCTTAAATTTCTCCTTTCAGTCTTTTTTATTCAAGCCAGCTTACTTAAACTGCTTTGTAAAATATAAATCATCTAGAATGTGCTAAAAAAAATAAATAAATAAGGCAGATTACCTTGGAAATACCAGTGGAGATATTAGGCTGCAACTTCTCAAACAAGTCCATTAGGTTCCCTTGGGAAAGAGGTTCCTGGCAGCCACACAATGCCAGTCTTGTGTAATAGAGATCGGCCAGCAGCAACACTGATGGGTCTGAAGGGAAAGTGCTAAAACAAGGCAGTGCTCTATTAGCATACAGAGAGCACTGCCAACAATGCACATATTGGAAAATAAGGCAGTCGTGACAATAACAGCATTAAGGGATTTTAGGCTGGCAGAGCCAGAATTCCCCAACACAATAGGACACAGCCTCAAAGACAGCACCCACAGCAGCCTCAGCGACATGAGATTCCCCCCTCTGTATTAACTGGGCCTGTCAAGCTGGGGCAAGCAAGCTGGACCCACACACACACAGCTTCTGAAAACAAATCTGCTGCTGCTGCTGCCTAGGTGCCTGGCTAGCAATCACCTGCAGTAAAAAAGAAACGATTGGGCCCAGGTGGGACATCAGTTCTACTGTCAGCAGGAACCTTGCCTGCTCACAGGGAAACCTTCTACCCAACATCCCTTGCTCCAAGAGGGATTTACACTCCCAGCACAAAGCTGGAACAAAAGCATTACACTGGCACTCCCTGCCAACACTTTCTGCTTTATCTGTTCTGTCTCCGTTGTGCCCCAGACATGGGCAGCATGCTTTCCTATCTGAGCAAAATGATTTGAAGCTCAAGACACTGAAAACCTGGAAATGCTCTAAGCAGAGCAATTACAGGAGATGACAAGTTAAGCAGGACTTGTTGGAGAGAGATCAACAGTCCCCCTAAATCTCTCCAACCATTCAGTTACGTCTATTAATTTTAAGTAGAAGGGAACTGTAATAAATAAAACTGAATATATAAAAAAAAAAGACCACAACTGAGCATACTCACACTGTGAAGCAATACATACATGTGAATATGCAAGGACACAAGGGAATCCCAACACGTGCATCAGACTGCTGCACCTCAAGCTTTTGATGCAACTCAGAATGCACCGTTACTCTTTTATTATTATAATGAAAGACACCGTTAACGAAGTGTAGTGCTCTAGAAAAACTAGAAGCAACATATTTAATACACTATCCTGCAGTTGGCTAAGAAAGCTTGCAGAGGAAACACCACTGAGCAGGTATTATACCTATACAGTTCTCTAAATTGTGCCTACAGCATTACTACCTTAAATAAGCACAGTACTGAAGCAACGTGCAGACAGACAACTCAGAAGAAAGCATTAACATGCTTCTACATAGAAGGCAAGTCAACTCCTTGCCATCTGAAGGAAAATCTCTGAGAATCAAAGTGCACACGGAGCTTACTTACGTCACCAAGTTCTTGACACGCTCCACAGGCAACAAATGGAGTATTTCAGAAGACTCTGTCAAACTGAGAAGAGTACTTACAGCTTGGCAGGCCACAAACAGGCTTCCTGGAGCAGAGAGAACAAGAACAGCCTGTATATTTACTCAGGTCTCAACAACTTGTGCTTGCACGGCGATTGCCCTTCTTGCAATAGCTAGAGTCACAGAAATAGAGTAACACACAGATCCCAAAACTGGTATGTGTTTTCTAACACTTATAACCCTTAAAGGAAGTGTTGCTTTTGCTAACGAAGTTAATGTCTACCCTGGCAAGCCACGAGCAGCTCCCATTTCACATCTGCCTCTATCACACCCTTGTATATATGGAGATGAGATCTGGAGCTAAGCAAGCACTGTCACAAGGGCCTTGGGGTTTTATGCTACGGATGGCTGTATTGGTCTTATATGGCAAAGTCTGGGTGCTGAGGAGGCTGCAGGGAGGGCTCTTTGAGAAGAGCTAGCTCTGGCTGCTCCAGCAGGGCTCCACTGCAGATTTAAGGAAGGGGAAAACTGCTCTGCAGCAGCTGCTGGGAGAGAGAATTGAGAAATGAGAAACAGACCTGCAGGCACCACTGTCAGTGCAAAAGGAGCACAGGAGGTGCTCCAGGCCCTGTATGAGATCTTCAAAGCTGTCCCATACACCTAAAGGCTCAATTCCTGTTACTAAGTGGATGCTGGGTTTACTGAATATTGTTACAGCAATAGCATCCCTTTCATAAACCTCCAGCCTCCTCCAGGGATAGCTTCCCAACAGTATGGGACATTCAACTCCCTTCCAGGCGAGAAGGAGAAGGCAATCCCATTCCCTGCCAGCCTTAAATTGGCAAGCAGCTTGTTAAAAATTACTTTCTTTGTCGCTTCCTGAGCTTTATCCCAGCTTCCAAACCTGCTTTTCTGCACTCCCAAGCAGCTGCAGAAAACCACCTAGCTCTGAGACATGCACAGTGCCTCAGGCTAGAGGCCAGGCAGACCCAACAGGGAGTATGGCAGGGTGCACCCTGAACAGGCAATAAGAGGAGACTGGAGTCATAGTAGAAGGTAAAGGAGTTGTAGAGATCATTGAGCCAAAGGGAATGCAAAGATGGACCAAGTGACCTGGATTACCAGTTTGGAAGAAAGGTAAGGAAGTGTAGCACAGGGCAACACAATAAAGAAACATAGGACTGACACTTCAATTGTTATCTTTTCTTCAGCAGTGAAGGAGGAAATGGCACACACAGAACTGGTGCAGAGCTGCTACTGCTGTCACCAAGAATGAGGAAAAAAAAAAAAGGCCTGGGTACTCCCTTTCTAGAGTAAGTAATTACCAGTCACACAGTCATGAAAGCATGCAAACCTGTAAACAGGATGGAAGAAAGAGCTAAATCAAAAAGGACCGTGCTCGACAAACACCAGAAATGAAAAAGCAGCAGAACCAGTTGGCAGATATAGGATATAGTCAGCAATGTTAATAAAAGGATTATAAAGAAAAAAGGCCAGGCATTAGGTAAGCCCCTTCAACCCACAGAAGGAAAAACACTGAACCTGGGGCAATCCAATACTTGCTCAAACTTTGTCACAAATCCAAATGCTTGAAATCTCTTTGAGTAACAACAGCACTGCACCATGCAAACTAAGCAAAAAGACTTTTTTTCTAGACAGTGATAGATGACAACCCTGCAGCCACTCATGCCTGGAGAGAGGATACATCGCTTTATTATTGGTGCTGTCATGTATGTCAGAGATGGTAAGGTCCCAAAAATTGAGCTAAAGGTTTAAAATAGTCTAATTGGAACTTGTCAGCCAATAGTCTCTCCTTCACTTGACTGCTCCAGCCTGGATCTGGTTTGGAAGGATTTCCATCCTCTTTTTATATGACTCTTCTTTTCCTTCTCACTTTTCTTGATCAAGCCTCAGTTTGAACAGTCTGCTCTCCACTTTGTGGAACATCTGCCACTCCATTATGTCTACCAATAACAATAGCAGAATTGTTTCCTGGACGGTGTTTCCCTCAAGCTTTGTTTTTCTAGTTTTCCTGCTCAGTACATTTGGATACAACACCACTGCTATTCATTTTCATGTTTAGAATCATCAGCAAAACTATTTTTTTTCCTCCCTCTTATGTCTCAACAGAAAGCAAACAGACAAGAAGTAGCAGTAACTGACCTTTCCAGAAGCTTCCTTTGTCAATGGCTGTGAACAGAGAATCTATAAAACTTGTCACACTGGGCAGGATCATTTCTTTGTTCATTGGTCTGTTCAAAATAAATGGGAAGCCTTTTATCTCTGTGTTAACACTCACACCTAGACATGTACAAATACCTCCTTCTGCATCTATCTCAAATTACAGAGAGATTATCTGAAGTATCAGATCAATAGCAAACCGTACTTGCTATTTCTGAGTCACAAAGCTGCAGAAGAGCAGCCTCTTTCCAACTGCTTCTGTCATACCAGAATATAATAATCACCGAAAACACTGCTGTCTAGAAAGGATGGTACTTAACAAACAAAAACAGAAATGTGTCAGGAACAACTCCGCATGCTAGTGTACTAAATTAAAAGGAGCAGATAAATAAAAAAACAGACACTCCTGACTTCACCACTGACCCAATATTACTGCACAGCTTTCTTTTTTTTTCCCTCCACATTTTCACCCCAGTTCCCCCAAACTAGGGTTAACAACCCTTGAGCTTACCTTAGTAAAGCCACTTTTGATAAAGATGTGAAGTAGACAGTACTGCAGAAATACACAGCAATAGCATCTTATGAGTATCCCTTACCTAATGTGTGGCAGTACAACCAAAGCAACCCAAGGCTGTGAAAGGTCAGCAATGTCTTCGTTCTCTGGTAACCGGATTAGAGACAGCATGTGATCAAGCACTGGGACTTCTGCCTTTCCTCCTTGTCGTTTACTTGTTTGCTGTCTTGTATTAGAGCTAGAGATAAAACCAAAACTTCTTAGCAATCCACTAAACCCCCTGCACATCACAGATTGTTCCTTTTCCTCCCGTGATATAAACGACCCATGTTTCCCACACAATAAATATCAGGCCTTTATTTCAAATTTTAAAAGCCTTTCTAGGAGGAGAGAGTCCAGTTCTTGGTTGGACATCCTCACAACTAAGGTGAGAAGCACCTGGGAGTCGTATGTCTCTGGGATTCAGAGTGATTCTTACTTATTAACAACCCAGATACTAGCAAAGACTAATAGATGACAGAAAATAACCTGCTAACTAGAGTTTGGTGACTTATGAGGAATCACAAGTTGAGCCCAGATTCAAAGCCCCTATCTTCAGGTACAAAGAGCTGACACCACACTGGAACACAAAAACAGGAGTACTTCACACCTCATGGAAAGCTTCCTTTCCATTCCACTTCTAGAAAGTAAGCAGCTAACAACACATATAATAAAAAATTATTAGACGTTTAAGAAATAAAATTCATAAGATAAACCCCAAGGAATTGGGATTGCTGGCCCACAGAAATGATTCCTGATGTTTCTGATGATCAAAGTCTGTTTTTTGTGAAAGCCAGACACAAAGAAGATGAAATAATCTGTTCTCTGTGTTCCATGCAGATAAGATAAGCAGCAATGGATTTAATCTACAGCAAAGTTCAGACACGGACATTGCAGGAGCATCATCTTCTCAGCTATGTATTCCACATCACCGAAAATCCAGAAAAAACCACAGAAAAAATATAAAAAGACAAAAACTGAATTATTTTTTAATTTTCTTTACTTTTGACTCACAGCCTTCTGTTCCCTAAACCTTGATACCTTCATTCAGTAAAAACAAAAGGAAACCCACAGAATGAATTGCTTTTAGGAAAGACAAAATCCTACATAAATGTCAGTATCAGTCACCACTCTCAGCAGGGTGAAGTTTTGAGCTAGAGTGATTATTAATGGTCATCGTAAGACTAACAATGGTCATTCTGTGCTTGACTGCTGTCATTCAAATCTTTCCAAAGAGGTTCCAGTGGGAAAGCAAACACCTTGCTGTAGCCAACTTAGCTCTGCAACCAGAAGCAGCCAAGCTGTGCCAGCACATTGCTCTATCTGGATTAATTATATGTTCTATGGAACTCAGCTGTGCTCTATGGTCAGATTACAGCACTGCTCCCAGCAAGCTCCTGGACAAGACGTATGCACACATGGAAGAAAGACAAGGCACAGACAGGAGGTTAGTCCTGATGAGTGATATCATTTTCAGTGCAGTTATCTCTCCTCAAATCACCTCAGAAAGGAAAATGGGATCCCACTGTACTGCCTCGCAGGCTTTCAGATTTGCAGCCGTGCAGACACACACAGGGTTTGCTAAATCTGAGAAGTCTCACCTGATGGATGATGATTCACTGAAAACAAGAGGATACTTTTCAAATGCCATTGAACCAATGGTAGGAGGCTCTGCTTTCACCAGAATGAGTTTAGCCAGAATTGCTGTTGCCTGATCCTTTCGAAGCGCATCTGAGCCAGAGAAGCAGTGCTCAATGTACTTTAGAAAGCATGGAAGAAAATGCTGAAGGGGAAGAAATGGAAAATCAAAGTTTAGTAATGTTTACATAACTGTCACCAAAACCACAAGAACACATAATATCAGCTACAGAGGAAGCCAAGCACAAATGAGCTACCAAATCAGCACATAAACATCCTGTTACCTGAGACAAGACAGCAGTTTGATGTAAAAACTCACACTGCTCCCAGGAATCTTGTCAGGATCTCCCAGATGCTCAACTGCCCTTTCATATCCCATTCCCTCTAGTTTGTTTCACTCCTCCCAGATCACCATTTCCAGACCCTGTCTATCAGATAACCCTTATTCATCATTTCCACTAACTTTCCCCACATCCTATCTAAAACAATCCCACATCTTTACTTTTCAACACATAACATAAGCTTCTCCTGTGAACATGGATAGCCTCTTCAACTCCAAGCAGCAAGTTCTAACACAATGACATAAGTAAAACCTCTCTCATTCTTACCAGATCATGACAAAAGTTTATTTAAACATCATGTCAGTACAGATAAGTGACTCATCATACAAGACAAATACACATACTATGAATTTTCCAGTTGTAGAAGGATTTTCCAGTCCAGGTGTCCTCACGACTTATACTTCTTTTGGCAACAAAAAATAAACAAAATGCACAAGAGCTTCCACTTACCCTCTCAAATTGCTTCATTGTGAACATTGCTTCAGAGAAGTCCAAAAGAAAGCACATTTCAAATCCACTTCCAAGTACCTGCAAGATGCAATTGAAAAATTGGCAGGAACACATTAAGAAGAGACATCCTATACTTAAGTTTCCATATCCGTAGGATATTTTTTTCTGGATTATCAATCAACCACACTCTAAACTCTGAGACACCTTGACTGGCTCTCTGTTCACAGCTAGCAGAGTTTTTAAGGCAGCCACACCCAGCAATACCATTTCCAGTGGTAGCTCAAGTATAGAAGCAGCAGAACCCCTGTAATAAACCCTGTGAATCCAAGCTGCCTGTTTGCAAAGAGAGCTCAGCTATCTCTTTAAAGTGATGTGGAAAATGTAAGCTGAAAGTTCTCTGACTGCAGCATTACTATCATTAGAAAGAAGCTCAGGCTCAAAAGGTCTTTCAACTCAGCATTCTTGCTGCGTACATCTCGGTATATGACTCCAACGTAGTTGGATGCAGAATGTTTTCCACTTCAAGGTGGGGAGTCAACCTATACGTTTCTGAAGGAAACAAGATGGAAACCATCCCTGTTTGCACATGGAATCAGTGCTTTTCAATGCTGAGATGTGCAACACAGAAATACGCATGCACAATTCCTTTCCCAGACCCTTCAGATTACAAGGACAGCTTTAAGCCTCCTTCAGATAAAGAGAAGCCCGCAAAAATTTAAATGTTTCAAGATCACCTCTCCTGAACAAAGCTGGACTCTTGCCACACAGGCAGGACCAACCTCTTTCAGCAAAAGCCAACACTGAAGTCCACATGATCTTCTCTAAACAATTGCAACAGCCCTATTTTCCAATTGCAAATCACATGACATCTTTCTTTTCCATAATATTTTTGCATACACAATACAACTATGGCCTACAATGTAGATTGCAAAATTATCATGTACTTTAACAGGAAAACTGAAGCACATCTCCAACAAATCTGCTACACTATGCTTTATATGAGTGTATACAACTGATCCTGTTAATGCTTCAGGTGCAGTGGTTATACCAAAATTTGCCTACCCTGTACTTTCTAAATGAAACTTGCCTGAACCTTGCTCACAAGCCTGATCTGTGGTGTTTGTCAGCTTAGTGAAAAGTATATTTTTTCAGTCAAGTCCAACTCACTGATTTGTTTCATAATCTAGGAGAGAACAGGATCCCTCTCTGTTCTCTCTCTTTAATACAAGGTGTTAATTTGTGAAACAGGATCTGTTTTTCGCTGCAAGTATGCCTGCCACAGTGGCATTGTTACAACATTCTGACAGCCTGTGCAAGACTCTCAAGGAGTCCCAAGAACATAGTGGGCATTATTTTAGGCACTGTGCAGTTTCTCCCTTTTCAGTGCAAAAAAACCTAAAGAGAACGCTGTAGTCTGTTGTCCAGCTTGAATTGGGAGTATCCTGAAATCAGGCTGCTGTAGGGAACCTGGACTCTGGTATTTCTCTGGTAATAAGTCTTTGTTACCTTTTCAATAGCTTCCTTGGTCAAAGAGTCAGGCAAGAGAACACTCTCGGCCAGCAGCAATGAAGAAATGGTGTTCAGCAGGGTCTTGCAGCAAGATGACAAGAGATCTGGTGTCTGTAACATTTTCATTAAAACCTGAAATGAAAGAGAGACAATTAGTATCCGTGTAATAAGACAAGGACTGTCTGGCATGAATGACCTCCTCAAGCAGGAGGATAACAGTGATCTCTAAGCTTCAGCCCACAAAAATGAATCCTAACAGCCCCGTCAAAGTTTGAAGGCATGAAATCTGTAGCTGAATTCACAGGGTCAAATGCATGTGAATCTGGTGGAATATGTCTACCACGGGCATCAGGATGGGGGCACCTAGCTCTCCTTCACAGTAGCAGGAATTACAGTACAGCGTGGTCTCTAGCAGCAACATCTCATTTCCCCCCCCTGCTTATTTAAAGGAAGATTACACCACCATTGCATGACAGAAGAAAATTCTCACAGAACTGGAGAGGTAGCAATGCTCCCCATAAATAAATCTGTTCACTTAACACGTATCTTAAGCCTGTTATTGCAGCAGGAATGTTCCAGAGTGATTTAGCTGATCATCTCTCTTCCACGTTCAAATGATCCTTCTCTGGCAGGCAAGGTGAAACGATGGTCTGACTCACCTGACAGACTTCTTCTGGCTGCGAGATTTTGGATCCATTTGCATGTTCCGTTAGGATCAGATATGCTTGCAGAACCCTTTCCATCTGCTCTGAAGCCATGCAGCAGTTGGCCTTAGTTATTTTGCTCTGCAAGTTTAAGAGTGACTCCTGTTCAAATAAAAAAGAAAAACAAAATGCTTCAGAAAAAAAGTTCAGGCCCTGTTGCATTTACTTTTCCATTTGAAACTACGGGTAGCTGGAAGTTCAAGTACCACACAGATAGGATTATTTATCAGTGCTGGTAGGACTGCCCTGCATGGAACAAATGCAAACTACATTTGGTTTGCACATGTACCATTTCCTTCAGTTTTCCATTTCACCCACCTGAGGAGCAAAACTGACAGCGTATGCTGTCATTTGCAAAAGGTTTCAAACCCTCTTAGAAAATCCCAGTCCCTAGGAATGAAATATCTGATCAGGTAAGTAAAACCCACTTGCTATGCCCTTTGTTTATCATTCTACATCATCCTGACCCAGCACGGCCTATGGCACTCAGCTCTCCTCCCTCAGACCTCAGTGTGATGATGCAACACAGCAATGCACAAACGGAAAACACACACTCTGACTTGCAGCACTTGGCTCTGAGGGTTAAACTTGGCTTTCCAAGTACAGCCTAAGTCTTTGACATAAAGAGAACTGGAGGGAAAGAAGCTTCCAATTCATCATTACAATGCTGTTTTGGAACCACCAGTAGATCTGATTCAGCAGAACACAAGGAAAGCCCGACAAGGGGCCGGCAATATCTATCTCTGCCAAGGCAGATCCTACAAACACTCCTTGCCCAGACATGGGACTGAGCTTTCAGTCTCATTCACAATGGTTTCCTTCCCACTCACAGGGCAGCACAGCCACCTGGGTCACTAAGGACTTGCAAAAGAAGGATGGAATTTTTTCCCATACATGACATTCAAGTTAATGTTTCCAAAGGAGAGAAAAACCAATTCTGGTCAAACAGGACACAAACAGTTTTCTTGGTAAGTACACACAAACTTTCTTCAGTCTCTCACAAACAAAGGGGGAAAAGAAAAAATAAAGAAATAGGCATACCTCCAGGCACTTGAAAACAATGTCAAAATGCTCCCTATGTATATGCACTGCAGCTGTTCTGATCATCTGCTCAAAGGCTTCTCCAACCTTTATCCATGGTAGTTCAGTTTCCTCTTCAGTAACAGGTCCCAGCTTTACCAGAATTAATTTTAGAGCCTTTACAGGAAAAGAGCATGCCACAACATATCAGAAAATAAATCTAATAAATAAAGAAATAAAACTAAAACTAAATCCGAAAAGCTAGTGCAGGATACTATTATATTCCACTGATCTCAATTTTCTCTAGAATGATTAGTGGAAAAAAAAAAAAGGTTATCACTTAAAACCTGAATTGTTTTTAGATTCACCTGAAGTGCGTAAAACATGCACAGTGGTATCAAACAATATTGTTTTAATATACAGCTATATCATATGCTCAAAAAAAGATCTTCAGAAAGTGGGTTTTGGGTCCTGTTAAATAATGAACAGTGAGACTAAGGATTCAGAGAAAGGAACAAGGTAACTCCTTGGTTCCACTGAGTGCTTCACTGCAGCACCATTAAACCAACTTTCTTTTCTTTTTGTCTTTACCGTCTCTGTGCAAGAGTGGAACATGTTTCGAACACCCTTGCACATCTCAAAAAGTAGCCGTCCCACACCTTCCACCTTCTTGGGGTGTTCCTCCAGGTCACGGAACATTAAGTTGAAGAGGGCATTTTTATCAGAAACCTACAAAACACGAGGAGAAAAACAAAATAATCATCTTCTATTGAGCTACGAGATGGACAGAGGCGATTCAATGGCTCCATAGAACCACAATGCACTCCTAAGTCCTTTCTCACCTGCTCAACCTCATCATTTCTGCAACCACCAAGTATGTGGTGAGGTCACTGCAGCTGAAATATGTCCCTTTGGCTATTCTTACTATTTTAGAGTTAAGAATGTGCGTGCCACCACTAAATTGGTCCTAACTGAAATACAAAGGTCAGTGCTCTGGCGCGTGGAAGGAGACATGCATCAGCTGAAAGCAGAATCCAGTCATCCAAAACTACAGTGACACCTAGGAATACTGCAAGGATTTCCACCCACAGATTTTTAAACCCTTTGTCCCTAAGGACCCGAAGTTCAGCAACTTCTGAAAACAACTAAACAAATGTTCACAAACATTTGGTTTAACCCCTCTTAGAACACGTCATGGCCTCTATCTGCCACTGCTGATATGAAGTGCATGACATCCTAGCAGAACACTCACTGAAAATCACAACTCAGGTCATGCAGAATGCCAGTTTAGACCTTGTTAACCTTCCTTTACATAAAACTGATTATATACTGAAGCCATGAAAAAGGAGTGTGTCAAGGTACAAACACATCACTTACCTTTCTCATTAAAAAGACAAAACTTTCAGCAGCAAAGTTTCTGATGTGAAGCTTGTGATGAGCCAGCAGAGTGCTGTAGAGGCTAAAAAGAAACACAGCAACAAGCTGTCTTAAATGCTGTGCAAGAACTGCCACCAACTGTCTTTAAAAGTTATGTTTTCAGTTTACATTGCCACGTTTTACAAGCACCAGGAATTCAACCACCAAGGCACTGCAGATATTCTCCTTAATTTCACTCTTGTCCCACTCTCCCTGTGTGAAGATCAAATAATAACACCAGGCAACTCAAGCTGTAGCCTGGATGCCTGTAACAATTCTGGATCCATAGAGATCAAACCGCAGCATCAAGGTTTTCAAGAGCTACACTCAGCAGCACCTAGTGAAACCAAAATTTACTTGATATGCCACATTTGTATTTCAGATGAGCCAACAAGCTCTCCTGTGCATGTAGATTTTCCAAAAACACAACTGAGAGGAGTGACAAGTGTTTGCAGTTCTTTGGTAAATACCAGTGACAGTTGCAAGTGTCTCAGCACATGTTAAGTGTAGAGAGTGGTGCCTCTGATTCACAGAGAAGCAGATGTTTTTGCAATATGCCTGACAGCTTTTGCTGGGTTGGGGAGGAAATCTGTAACCCATCTTTTGCTCCATCTGTTCTGAACTGAAACTAGCAGGAAGCAGCATGGACCCACTGGCTAGGACATAAAGAAGAGAGCTGCTACCACTGCAGCCCAAGAGTGAGCAAGCAGCCACCATGGATCAGAACACAGTCCATTCAGCACAGCAGCAGCCAGGAGCAGATGCCTGGGTAAAATTTAAAAAGGGCAAGCACGTACAAAAACAGCCTTCCATCACCTTCATCTCAGGGACTTCTCAAGACAGAATTGGTTCTTGTGCACTTGGAAATTCCCTCAGGTTTTGCCTATTTCCCTCTGAGCTCATGCCCAACTTCTACATGCCTAGGATCCTGTGGAAAGAAGTTTCACAGCATACAGCACAGCCTGTCTGCTCTCTCACTAAACAGACAGGAAGAACATAAAGGGCAAAATGCTGCAAAAGGAGCAATAAAAGACTCAAAAGAATTCATTTCATGTTGTATGTCTAAGTGCCTGCAATTGGAAATGATAGAAACAATGTATTCAACAGGTACTCAAGAGACCTGTGTTGAATTTAGACTTGTCTAAGCTGCCAGTGCCTTTCTAAGCTTTGTTTACCTAGCCAAGGTAGCTGCTTCCTCTCCTATCACCACCTGCATCCACCACACCAGGAGAAAAGGATGAATGCTGAAAACAGCAGATCAATGCACGCTCCTCCTCCTATACAGTGCCCCCTGTAAGTCAGGAGGATCTCAAAGGAGCTGCATACAATAGCAAGGCTCAGTTTGTCCTAGAAAGCAAAGAAATCATGCTAAGAAGTATTCTAATGCACTAAACCATATATCTGTATGGCACTTGCATTTCTATAGCATTTAATAAATGCCAATCAAGACAGAAATAAAAATCAGCTTTTACCTATATATGTTGCTTATGTCCTTCACCATCAATCTCCACAAGTACTTGTAGAGATAGGAAAGAGAGGTAAAAGCCCATTCCAGCAGCTCTGTGTCCTGTGTATCCAGCAACTTGGTGATGGCCACAAAGAAGTCATGGAAGTGAGGATAGAAATCAGTCTGCAGATCTCGAGCCAGTTGCACCACTAGACTGTATTGCAGACAATACATCAGTGTTAGTATGATGTTTTTAAAAACAAAACAAACAAACAAAAAAAAAACAACAGTAAAAAGCTAGCCAAGCACTGCTTGCAGCTGAGCACAATATCTTTGGGAAGACAGACAGCATGACTCTTTCTTCTTACCTTTACTTAAACATCAGCTGTGGATGGCAATGATTTTGAAACAGCACAAGAGGCTAACATTAAATAAGAAGAAAAATATACCAACCAAACATAAGTGATCAACATCAACCTAAGAACATTAATTTTCTCTCAGACTCTCAGTTAGCACTCCTTGTTAGGTTGTTTTTTTCTTTTTTCTTTTTTTTTTTTTGAAGACCTAGGAAAATATACTACCAGGGAAATATGACCACTTTGGCTATCTCATTGTTTTACTTATTTCCACATGACAAAAAATAAAAAGAACACTCAGAGCAAGACTTGGGATTATTTGTAATACCATCAGGCTTTTTAATACATTCAGGAGGGGTCCAGCCACTAGCAGCATTTCTCAGGTGGAATGAACACTGGTCCATCCTGCTTTATGTCTTTATTAATGATCTGGATGAAGGGATTGAGTGCATCCTCACTAAGTTTGCAGATGACACCAAGTTGGGAAGAAATGAGGGTAGGAAGGCCTTACAGAGGGATTAGGATAGGCTGGATCAATGAGCTGAGTCCAACTGTATGAGGTTCAAAAAGACCAAGTGCTAGGACCAGCACTTCAGTCACAACCCTAGTCAGTGCTACAGGCTTGGGGAAGGTTGTTTGAGAGAAATGGGCCTGGAGGTGCCAGCTGACTGAATGTGAACCAATGGCATCGTGGCTTGTATCAGCAATAGTGCAGCCAGCAGGAGCAGGGAGGTGATCATCCCTCTGTACTTGGCTCTGGTGAAGCCAAACCAGGAGTACTGTGTTCAGTTTTCGTCCCCTCACTACACGAAAGACATGGAGGACATGGAGAACGTCCAGAGAAATGCAATGGAGCTGCAAGGGGACTGGAGCACAAGTCTGATGTGGAGTGTCCAAGGGAACTGAAATTGTTTAGAGCAGAAAAGGCTCAGACGTGATTCTATTGCTCTCTTCTATGCCCCAAAAGGGGGTGACAGTGAGGTGGGATTGATCTCCTGGGTAGTGACAGGACAAGAGATTATGGCTTTAATTTGTACCAGGGGAGGTTCAGGTTAGATATTAAGGAAAATTTATTCTCCAGAGTGGTCAGGTACTCAACAGCTGCCCATGGAGATGGTGGAGTCACTGTCCTTGGAGGCATTCATGAATGTGGCATTGAGGTACATGATTAGTGGGCACAGTGGTGATGGCTTGATGGTTAGACTAGAAAGTTCTTTCTCAACCTGAACGATTTTACAATTGATCACAATATACTTACTCCAATAATGGTTGATAAGCAAGACTGCTTTTGACTTGCAAATGTGTCTTCAAGCTCTGCACAATGGTACTCTGGTAATAGACCAGCTGGTTGAAGGATTGGCATTTGTTGGCCACCTCTTTGTAGAATTGCACTGTTCAAAGCATGAAAGAGAAATCATGAAAACCATAGTTCAATGAACATACAGGATTTTAAAAGTAACATCTCTCCAAAGCCCAATCCAAAACCAAATCTACAAAAACTTTCTCAGTCTGCTCTGGATGCAGAAGAAATGTATTTTAACAGTCTAGAACAGGCACAAAATATCAACAAATTCAAACGAGGTACCAAAATGCTGAGTGAGGTTCAGTTCCTTCCATTTCTGTAGTCCTTCAAAGAAGTAGGTTTCAACCTCCTGTCAAACAAAGACAAAATAATAGATCACCAACTCTACAGGATGTAGCCTGTAAAGACGACAGGTTCCAGCAAAAAGAACTACCAAGTGCTTCAAACATTTCAAGAATACTTGAAGAAATCTTGATAAAGTCCTTCATCAAGGTGCTATGGGATTTGTCTCAAAATAAAACTTGCATTTCTACACTCAAAAAACATATTTTAAAATATCTTCTGGTGACAAGACTTGTTTACATAATTGCTTTTTAGACCTCTATTGACTGAGCTTGATAATCTAAGATGCTGAACTACGGCTACTCAGCATGGAAAATGCTTTGGGATTTGTTTTGACATCCTCACAGCTATTTGCTAGGAAGCTTAGGAAAACAATTCAGCAGGCGAGGAGGCAATAAGCTGCAAAGCAATGTATTCACACTAGTGATCTGCAGGACACATGGATGATGTTTATTTATGATCTATAAAGAGTTGGAAAGCATCTTTAAAGGCCACCTAGTCCAACTCCCCAGCAAGTATTGCAACTACTCAGCATCCTTAAGTCTTTGCAGGACAGGACCTAAGAGTGCTGACCGTCACCCACAGGCACATTCATTACGTGGGAACCATCAGGGTAACACTGCCAATGAGTCTCTATGGCAATACTGAGAAGTATTTCCAAAAGAAGGAGAAAACAAAACAGTCAGTGAGACTCTGGAAAGCTCACGGAAGAGCTGCGTTTTCTAATTGCTCCCAGAAGAAAACTTGAAGTGAATCTCTCAGGGAGCGTGCCTACTTGTGGAGTGATTTGCGGTCCTCTAGCAGAAAAGGACCGCTCTTCTCACCTCAGCGCTGCTTCCAGTTCTGTCAATGCGATGAATAACATCGATATTAATATTACTCAAGCGTTCCGAGAAGGTGAGAAACTGTAAAACAAAAGGACACGTTATGTCCGTGCTGTTTGCCTGGCGAGGCCAGCAGCCGCACCTCCCCTGCAGCACAGGAGCAGTCCCTCAGCCCCGCAGAGCCCTCCATCCCTCCCAACCACCGCTCAGCGCAGACTGAGGCGCTCACCCGGTGCGTGTTCCCCGACTTGTGGGCCGAGGGTTTGCTCTTCATGGCGGCAAGCCGAGCCCCGCAGCGCGGACCACACGTGCGATGCTAAGCGCCGGGGGCCGCCATGCCGGCCGGGGCTGCCGGGAGGAGGAGGCGGAGCTGCCGGCGGAAGGGGCGGCTGCCGGGGCTGCAGATGGGAGGGTTGTGTGGGGTACGGCGGGAACTGCTCTGCTCGCTTGGCGCTGGATGGCTCCGGGGATGGGGCATCCATCACCTCCCTGAGTAGCCTGTGCCAGCGCCTCACTGTCCTCTGAGTGAAAGATTTCCTCCTAATAGCTAATCTAAATCTCTTTTAGTTTTAAATCATTCCCCCTTGCCCTGTCGCTCCCTGCCCATGTAAAAAGGCACTCTCCTTCCTGGTCATAATCTTAAGAGTCTCCTTCTCTGGAGACATTCAACACCCACCTGTGCAACCTGGTGTAGGGAGACTGCTTTGGCAGGGGGGTTGGACTCGACGACCTATAGAGGTCTCTTCCAACCCCTACAGTTCTGTGATTCCCTGAAGGTCACAGAGCCTTCTCCATGCAAAATAAGCCCAGCTCTCTTTGCCTTTCTTCGCAGGAGGTGTGCTCTAGCTCTCTGGTCATCTCTGTAGCACTCCCTTGGACCCGCTCCAGCAGCTCAGCATTCTCCTTGTACTGGAGGTCCCAGACCTGGATACAGTACTCCAGATGGGGCCTGACAAGGGGCAGAGCAGAGGGGGACATTCCGCACCCTGTCCATGCTGGCCGCCACTCTTTTGGTGTGCAGCCTGTTGGCCTTCCAGACTGCAAGAGCATGCTGCTGGCTTGCATCAAACTTTTCTTGCCCAACTCAGGCTATGGCGCTTCTCTGAATATTTACTTAATTTAGAACAACTCTGAGGAAAAAAAGCAACATCTAGCCACAGTTCTGTGGTAGTGCAAGGTACTTCTTCACACACAGAGCCTTAGGAGGCGTTTTGTACCTGTAATTCTGCAGATCAAGGTTAGCCATGGATTTGGACAGTGCTTAAAGTTACCTAAAATATCTGGCACCTTAATGGTGCAAGAGCAAAGAACTATACCCTGGCTGTTACTGGAGTTTCTGGCTGTGGCTGCAGTTACAGAATTAGAGAGAGTGGAAGTTGGAAGCTTTGGTTTGGGCAGATGCAGTAGGTCAGAACTATGCGCCCATTTTGGGAGGCAGTTGATATGGCCCCAGGGTTTGCCTTTCCCCATCTTATTTGTCTTTCCAGCTCAAGGCCTCGCTCCCAAACCTGGCATGGAGTTTACTCAGCAAACCACCAGGCTAGATGTGAGCACGGCTGAAGTGCACTCCTGGGAGTACTGCTTTGAATAGACCTGACAGGTTACGTGCTGCCAGGTGTAATCAGCAAAGCTGCCCACGGGCAGGCAATAAGCCATTAGCATGATAGCCATCTGAATGGGCAGGGAGCGTGCTCACTCCAGCACCTGCAGCTACAGAATCTGGAGCTTGTTCTTCTTCAGGAAAGAAAAAGAACTTCTGGTGTTTACATTAAGTGGAAAATAAAATAAAAATAAAAAAACAAACACATTTAATTTAGGCTCTAGAGTTTGAGAAGTTTGGCTTTAATGCTTTCAAGACCAAATACCTCAATAGTAAATGTGCAGCTATGAGCTTGTGGGCAGGTTTAGATCCACAGAAGAGGTTAGGCATCAATATGATACCACTGATGTTCACAAATACTTCTTCAGCTTTGGCTAGTAAATTCCCCTAATGTATCTCCTACACACTGCTAACTTGTGAAAAACAGTCTACAACATCTCTCTTCTGTTATGAATAGCATCCTGGGAGGTGGTGGAGTTCCTGGAGGTGTTCAGGAACTGTGTGGATGTGGCACTGAGGGACATAGTTAGTGGGCATGGTGGGGATGGACCAATGGTTAGAATGCTGTGATCCTCGTAGTGGTCTTTTCCAACCTCAGTGATTCTATGGTCTTTTAGAGTTGTGGAAATTCCTTGGATGCATGTGTTTCAAAATAAACCAAGGGAAAATACCATCTCTAACATTTGTGGAAAGCAGCAGGGCAAAGAGTTCCAGTGTGTTCTGCCTGTTGCGGAAAAGGCGTCATCAGCAATAACAGAAGATGCTGGGGAAATTTGTCACAATGTTTGTAAAGCGGTAGCTTTCCAGAAGAGTGAGACGGGCTAGCCCTGCAGCTGATGATGTACACTAGAGCTTCTGCCTGCAAGAACCACTGACAGGCTGCACTTCAGCCAGTGCTGTGAACATAGTGCTCAAGGATACATCTGAGCGAGCCACAGGGAAGTGTGACCATAGCAGTAGGTCTGGCACTTCAGCTGGGAGGGTCCAGTGATGCAGAAGGTCTAGTGTTCACTTTGGCATTAATAACATCTAAATTAGCTATGTCCTGACTACAAGAACTCCACTCCAACTGCAATGCCTCAAGCCTTATTCCTTTGCCTTTCCAGGAAGAGATGTGGCTCTCCCACCTATGGGCAGGTTTTAGCTCCAACACCCCATGATTATCTTAGCAGACCCAGCTGTCGACAATTCTTCTTCAGAAATCTACACTAATGGCAAGCAGATAGCCTTCTGAAGGGTGATGGTTTATTGGCAGTAATGCCCATAGAGGCACGTAGAGAAAACTCCTAAAACAGCACGTGTGTGTCTATCAGAGCAGTCACTCTGTAGATCTGACTTCTTCACACACTTGCTGTAGGCTACAACCACCAGTCCCTGACAGTAATACACCAGCACTTCTGGAGCCTTGCTTGTGATCCCAAAAGTCCTTCTCTTTGTCACAACTCACCCCACAGAATAGCTCTGATGCACAGTCTGAGTGTGTGCAGCTGGAACCCCTCTGCCTCACAAGTGATCTTTGAAATCCTCAGGGAGGGAAGGCTGGCATGGGTCCGAGGCAGGTTATACAGGTGCATGATGTCTCCAGAATATGCTTTTAGCTGTTTAATTTGTCTGGAAAGCATGAAGAGCCCTTTGAAACACAAGGATGTGTTTTTTTTGCCAGTTTCCTCCTCAAGTTCTAGCTGGCATTTTGCCTTGTCCTGCAGGAGGACATCCCACAAGATTATGTAGGTTATGGTTGAGAGCACTTGCATTTTCAAAAACAAAGCAGACAAGACACTGGAATCCTGTTCTGCAAACTGGTAGAACTGTTTGGCCACATTTTTTCTAATCTGCCTGAAGCAGAGATTCTGTAAATAATGTGACACCAGGTCAGTGCTGACTGAGTCCTGGGGAGAATTTCAACTGTCCTTAAGGTTTGCACATCAGAAGGAGTTTTGGTCTAGGATCTGGAAGAAATACCCCAGATTTCTACAGCTATATTTATGAAATATCCTGAAAGATTCAGCTCAAGACATCTAGGCCAGTAGCTCCTCTGTTCCAAGACAAGGTGCCGCTGCAAAGCTGGAGCAGGTGGGCTGTCCTAGCTCCACCTCTTGAAGTAAACTGAATAGTGCCAGAGCACATTGACCATCTAGGCCAATTAATGGTTAACATCATTAACACACAATCCCTGGCACAGTTTTGTCTCATGCCAAGAACTACTGCCCCAAGGTTTCTGCCCAGTGGGAAGCCACATTTTTTTTTTTTTTGGTGTGAGTGTGGGGAAGAAAGTTGAGTGTAGTTTCAGTTAGAAAAAAATGAAAGGTCTGATTTCTGCATGGATAACATTTATACAGATGACTCTGGAACAGGGGGATTTCAGTGGTGACTGCTGCTACTGTTCTTCATCCCAGTGCTCTGCCACAATGGCAGCAGCAGGACTGGCATCAACCTTGTTGAAAGCAACAGCAACAAGGGCAATAGGAGCAAGATCCACAGAGAAAGCAGAGGACATGGAAAGGAAAACTAATGAGCAGGAGTAAGTCTTCTCCTGAAAGGAATGTGAATTCTTTCCTGTATTTTGCCCTCTCCACTAGAATGATGGGCATCTGGATTTGACAGTCAGTCTCTGTCAGCTGCCTGGGACTGAAACATCTGATTACGGTCTAATCCAAGTTTCTGACAGTGGTCCTGAAATCTGGATATTTGGCTCGTCCAGCAACAAAGCATAAAGCCTTCAGTAGTGGAAGTTGTGTTCCCAGATTTCTCCTTCTCCTCACCCAAAATCCCTCTTATTTGCTGGGTAGCTTGAAGCTGCAGTGTGAGGTGAGGAACAGGGCCCGACAGATCACAACTTTAAGTTTTAAAGTAAGTTCAGCCTTCCAAACCAAAGAAGATGGAAAAAGGTAAAGATCTTTTAGAAACAGGTGCACACAAGAGAATGCTTCCCTCAAAATCATTTCCATCTCTACCTTAGTTTTCTTTCTCTTATTTCCCCTTCTTCTGCTCTGTCTTTATTTATTCCTTTATCTATTAAAGGCCACTGTGGAAATAATAAATCAATAATCCAGAACAGTAATTTCCCTACTGAAAACAGTTCTTACTTAACAAGGATGTTGAGAAACTAGTGTTGTTTAATCTAGAGTGGGATACATAAAATGACGGAAGGATGGGATCAAGTATCCTTTCTCAAATACTTTCTGCCATCTAACTTGCAAAGTGAGCTGTGCACAGCTTTCAGGGGCAAATCAGGCCAGGCTCAGCATTTTGTTGCTGAGAGGAATTGCTTTGTTTCTGAGAGTTCCTGCCACTGAATAGAAGATAGCATACAATGCAAATGATACTGTTCTTCATGTCTCTGCATCCACCTGGTTCATACAAGATCACAGAATTCATTTCACTTCTGGACAACGTGCCTAGTCATAATGAAGTAGGACTTGTAGAGACTTCTCACACATGTGCTCTTAACTCCTAACACCCCAAGTTTCTGCTGGTCAGTGAGTTCCCATTTATGATACAAATCCTTCAAGGAGATGCAAGGGTGCTTTGCTTGGAAAACAATTCTCTGGTGGAAGAATTGCAAAGTTTTATTAATACAAAGTTTTATTAATAGTGTAGCGATATTGATAACTCAAAGGAAATAAACAGAGCTTTATCTTCTTTTTACAGAAACCTTACATAAGCTTTTGGATCCTGCCATTGCTTCTAATACTGACTTATGGATCTAAAATATGATCAGCTATTAAAACAACTGAAATAAGTAGCATGCACTCAAAGAGTAGATCCTTGTGTGAAAGATATCCAGGTGGATGGAGTCTGGCACTTCAGGAACAGAAAATGGACATGGGTATCACCACCCACGTGAGGAAAACATAAATGACACTGAGGCTGGTGAAGTCCTCATTGCTTATATGGGTCAAGAAATTGCTTACAAAAGGAGTCAATGAACCTCTCTAGCTATAACTATGCACTGCACAGTGGTTGCATTTGACCTAGTGTTCCTACACAGTGGAAGAGGACCAACACTTATGTGTTGAGTGGCACAGAAGCCAGTTCACAGGATCTCCACCAGTACCTATTTTGAAACATGATGAAAGGAATATGGGAGCACAAGAGGAACTATCACTGGGGATTACAAAGAACAACGAGTAGATAACAAGGGAGATGCCAGAACTGGTGAAAGAGACTCCTGTGTGTGAATGGAAGAAAAAATCAAGATAATAAAAAAGTAGATCTACTCAGAGCACTGTGATAGTGTCAAGGAGCTTTTTTTAGAGTATTCTTAAGTGCTGAAGTGGGGAGTTTCAATTTTAGAGGTATCCTCTGTAGATAATGGGAAGAGACAGGTTTCTCCTGGGACAGCATCAAAGCAGCACAGTTTCTTTCAGAAGAGGCTGCCTCTCTACATAGGTTGGAGGGGAAATGTAGGGAGCCAAGCTGCGCAACTGCAGTACCTACACTGCATACCCAGAGCAAGTATATCTCAAAATAACACCAACTCAAACATGTGAGCAGAAATTGTTTGGATGGCAGGTAGTGTAGGAAGAGAAAATGACAGAAATAAAATAAGAAAATCAAGAAAAGATCCGTTCAGAAAAAAAAAATATCATTTTTTTTGTTGATCATTCTGGTGAACTTTTGTCAGCCCTTTTTCATACATTAACTGTGAGTAAGCAAACTAGTTGAATTGTAATTCTCTTGATGCAAAATTGAACACCTTAAATAAACAAAAGATCCCAATGCCACGAGAATAAAGTTCAAGCATGTAACTTATTTATCCTTTTCAGTTAAAGAAGGAATGAAACCTGTACCACATTTTTATCCTCATACCGATTATTCTCTTGAGAAAATAATCATGCATGTCACATCTCACTGCGGTCCATAAATAAATTGTGATATTTGTTCTTTTAAATGAAAGCACAGAATTCTCCAATAAATAAACTATAGGCTCCAAATCACTCTGTTTTAAATACTCGGCATTGACGGCTAACTTAACTACTTCCTTCAGTCCCAAGGCACTGCCTATTGATTTTAAAAGGTGTGTAGGTACTAGGGAGTTACACAATCTTAACTTTTCTTCTCAGGACCATTAAGCATTCGTCTTTAAATCATTTTGCTTGCAAATCGCATTTGTTCACATTTCTATGGAATGCAAGATAGAAAAAAACAAAAACAAAATAACCAACCAAGAAGGCTTCATTCAAAATGTCAGTAGGAACTTGATTTATTTCTGTAACTTTTATGCAGCTCCCTGGCTCTTTCCCTGCCTCTATTGCCCTCTATTTTTCTGGAAGTCACTCCATCTTTTCTGTGTCCCAAACAAGCTAAGCATGAGAGGACAAGCTCTTCAAGCAATCTTGTTGTCACTCAGGGAAACACTGATTAGAGTCTTAAGCTTATCTTCCTTTCGCTAACCTAAGCCCCTGAAAATTTAGGAAGAGGGCTGGAAATGCTGGAGACATAGAATTAGGGAATTATGCTTCTTGAAATATTTAACTTGTTATGGTGGTGTCTTAAGGCATTAGACGCTTGCGAGTTGCATCACACTCTTGCTATTGCACAGAAACAGTGCACAGGCTGCGTCAGAACTTTTAAACATACCATCCTGTGCTTTTGGTTTTGCAAATCCAACTAGCTGGAAGTAAGTTTCCAGAAATATTCTTGGAAACACACTCTAGTGATAGGCTTGGAAATAAACTACAGGACATCTGTGTACAAGAAAACCCCAGTGCTCAAAATACAGGTGCCATACACTTGCAGGGTCATTCTGTAATGTCCATACATTATTAACAGAAGGTCTGACCAAAAAGAAAAACAAACAAACAAACAAAAAAAGTTAGCTAAGGACATCACTACTGACATCATGGAAAATTTTGCTAAGAGTACCATTAAACCAGGGGAAGCAAGGCCAATGATGATGGCAATCAGGTAGCTAGCTGTACTGAGTTCAGCCATTCAAAGCAGCAGTGTGGGCAAGCAGGAGAGACCAGAGTGGTGCCAAACGTTAACTGTTGTTCAGATGTATAAAACACCCTCATGAAATTCCATGACACCAAAATCCCAAGAGGCTTTTCTAGTGACAAAGGATACTGTGTAGGAAGCATCTGCAATTTTATTAATTTCACTGGGAAAAAAAAAAGAAAAAATACTTTCAGGTATAGAAGAAGTGAATCACAGAATCATTGAGGTTGGAAAAGACCTCCATGATCATCAAGTGCAACTGTCAGCCTGACCTACCAAATCCCATCACTACACCACATCTCTTGGTGCCATGTCCATACATTCCTTAAATGCCACCAGGGATGGTGGCTCCACCACTTCCCTAGACAGTCCATTCCAATTCTTGACCACACTTTCCATTAATAAATTATTCCTAGTATCCAATCTGAACCTCCCCTGGCACAAGGTGGACTGTTTCCTTGTTTCCTATCACTTGTCACCTGAGAAAGATAGTTGTGGAGAGATTTTGACTTGAAGCATCGTGTTGGGATTAAAATCAAACTGTCTAAATTGGATTCAGTGATTAATGTTGATATACCTGATGTATTGTTGCTGATAATGATGCTCTTTATTTAATTAATACTGCACAGAGAAATAAATAGAACTTGGATTTTTCTATGTGTTAGTGTTGGCTGGCTTGTGTTCTCAAGATGAGAAGTTTTGCCTGCAGCTGGGGTGTTTTTATGGCCTCATGGATTCACTGGTATCCAACATAGGTTCAGCTCTTGCTGCAGTCTTTCTTTCTACAGGAGCATTTACAGCATCTTTCTTTTTGCCCATTCACTTTGATAAAAGTGCTAGCAACTTAATATCTCTGAGGCTTCCACTTTTCTGTAAATTGTTCAATGGTTACTGGAAAGTGGGCAGAAACACCTACTTGCATACATGTATGTATACGCACGGGGCATAATTCCATATCTTTTGTTTCCTTAGCAACTCACCCAAGCAAAACCAAACAGTTTTTCCAATGCTTTTCTGGGAATGTTTTGTTCCCAGAAAAGGCCAATCTTAACATTTTTTATCTTATCAACATTAGTTTTTTCCAGATTTCACATTGAAATGATTTTTATTATTTTACCAGTGGCTAGTCATTCTCTGGGAAAGTTCCGAAACAGATCTCAGCAAAAGCAGAAGGAAACAGAGCACAGACTTTCAAACTCAGCCCCCACACTGCACCGGACTGCTGCTTAGCATGAACTTCGTCTGCAAACTCAGCTCCACTGCTGTAGGTACAGTGGAGCCTTGCACAGCTTGGAACTGCATGCTTGGGCAGGGAAATGCAGGGAGCCAGGCTGTCAGGAATTTTTAGGAATTAGAAGAATACAGTTCTCTGTTACACAGCACAGGTCCACTGTGTTCCGTGGACATGATGACATTTGAAAGACAATTTGCATAACACTCATAAAAGAATCAAAGATGCCACCTGACACCACTGAGAGTGCTGTATTTCCTTATAGCGCTGATTGTGTTTCAGTTAACAAACACAATTTGTTTCCCAGTACTTGTTACTGCTTGTCGTGTTTACATTATGTCAAAAAATGATAGAGAAGCAGAATCAAAACTGTATTAACCCTCTGCATTTTATACTTCAAAGACACGTTATTGCTTGAACGGTTTGAGCGACGTAACACCTGAAAGAGTGCAAGCAGGTAACACCAGGCTCTGAGCCACGCAAGCTGTGGGTGTAGGCACAGGGCTGCTTGTGTCCTTCATGCAGGATAGTGGCTCAGGTGTTTTTGACACCAGATATTTTTGCTGGATGTCACCAGACTGTGTGGGAAGGTGCTGGTTTTCACTGATGTCTTGCTGGCAAGGGTTTTATTTTTGTATTCCCTGTGATCAAAAGCTCATAGCAAATTAGGGCAAGCACCTCGTTATAGCAGCCATCTCAGGTAATCAATAGCTCCATACCCTAATTGGTAGGGGAACAAAGCAAGCTTCTTCTTCCCTCACAGCAGGACATCTGGAAGCTGTTACTCATCGTACAAGTAATTAAAGAGTAATTGGGCCAGAAACATCAACGCCCTAACCTGCTGTGGTGAGATTAGGACCTGCCATGCACCGCAATGACCAGCTTTTGTATGTTTGGGGACACTCACACCCCCAGACAGGCACCTGGAAGCCAGGTCAGCTCACACATGATTTCAAAGCACATCCACCCACATCCCTGCTTCCAGCATGCACTCAAGACTAGCTCCGAATGGCGTGTCAAGCCCAAAGCCCCAAGGAAATAGAACAGCACTCGAGGAGCAGGGTTGGCTGCTAGGTGTCTGGTCAATCGATTTGTCTACAAAGCAGAAGCCCGCTGAAAACTCTCTCAGCTTTGTCAGATCCAGGCAAGGCAGAGCACCCTGCACTGAACTGAGGCAGTCTGCACAGATGAGCACTTCCAATAAATTCAGCAGTGAGTGAGAGCAAGGCTGAGCAGGAAAGAGCCCTATCTGCCACGACAGAGAACTGCAGTTTGTATCCTCAGGCCAGTACTGTCTTGTGCCAGGAAGTTGCCCGCAGAAGAGCACTTGGCCAATGCACAGGTCAGTGTGTGCAGCCATGCTGCTGTCAGAGCTGCCTTGGGCAGCTGTGGCACCCTACACCTTAAACCCACCCCAAATACAGTGAAGTGGCGAGTCGTAACGTTTGTTGTTTTAGTCCAGGATGTGTTGCTAGCTATGGAAACACATCTCCACCACGGAATATCCATGGGCTTGAAATCCCATTGATATTTCTGATGTGTTAGTCCGAAAAAATGAAGCCCCGTTTGTGATATTCCTGTGCACTTTGTCTCTTGAAACTGTGATTAGTATGAAAACTTCTTGGTCGGAATGCAGGTAACGGGGCTTCCCTATCATACCGTGTAACTGCAGTGCTCAGCAAGCGTTCCCTTGACAAGTGTGCTGGGAAATCCACTTCAGCCCCTTATCTCGCGGATTGCACAACCCGCAGAAATACAGGTAAAAAATGCACGTGTATATGTACTGAAAAGAAAACCCAACGTTCCCATCGGCTGCGCTTGAGGAGAGGGAACGCTACCGGCGAAGGAGAAAACAGCACCCCGTGGAGCTGCGGTGGGAGCTGCTTTCCCCCAAGCTCAGGGGCTCCTGGGGTCGAGGCAGGGGAGCGGGCACCCGCCCGCTGGGAGCGCTCCTCCGCGCTGCCCGGCCCCGTCCAGCGGCAGCGGTCCTCCCGCAGTCACCCTACGGGACGCGCTGCCCGGGTCGCCGCCCCTTCGCTCGGGGAGGAGCGGGCGCCCTATAAGGCTGTCCCGTCGGCCCGGCACCGCGCTCACCGACGCGAGTAAGGGGGAGAGCCTCGCCTCGCAGCGCAGCCTCGGCTGGCGGGGTCCCGTTGCCTTCCTCCTGCAGCTGATTTCGGATCGGGCTGCGAGGGCGGGTTGCTCCGGTGGCATGGGGCGCTTCACCGTTTGGGACTATGTGGTGTTCGCTGCCATGCTGGTGGTGTCGGCTGTCATCGGCATCTACTACGCCTTTGCGGGAGGGGGACAGAAGACCTCCAAGGACTTTCTCATGGGGGGCCGCAGCATGAGTGCCGTCCCCGTGGCTCTCTCGCTCACTGCCAGCTTCATGTCAGCTGTCACGGTGCTGGGCACCCCCGCCGAGATCTACCGCTACGGTGCCATCTTCTGCATCTTCGCCATCACCTATGCCTTGGTAGTGCTGTGCAGTGCTGAGATCTTCCTGCCTGTCTTCTACAGGTTGGGCATCACCAGCACTTACGAGGTAAGGTGGAGCAGAAGGAGCCTTTCCACAGCCATCAGGGAGCTGGGGGGTTGCTCATGACTGCTTTCTGTTTGTCTTCCCTCACTGTCTTTCCCCACATTTCCCCGCACTTGGTGCCGCCCTACAGCTTGTGTCCCCACACTGCTGAGGACAGTCAGGTTGTGACCTGCTCTGTCCCCAGCCGTGCCCACGCTGAGGAGAGGAGATGCTTGCCCTGCTGCTGGGACCTGTGCACCGTGCCAGATCTGTTTCCTCACTCCAGGTGCTCAGTTGAGCAGGTGGTTTAATCCTCGTGCAGCTGTGATGGCGATGTGTGATTAATGATGTGTAATTAACATGCCAAGAGCATCCAACAAGAACATCTAATGTAGTAAGAGAGGGAGAGCTCTCAAATCATTCTCACTCCAGGCTGGTTTATAAACTCACGTGCACCACAAAAGTTCCTTTCTGTTGCAGTGTTATGTTTGTGCTGTTGGTAGAGGTTTCGTGGAGACATCTCCAGCAGCAAGTGTAATTTCTATTGCTTGTGCAGGTACTTTGTGTCTGCGTGGGTTTTCTTGCTTTCAGCATCCTACTATAGGGAACTTTCTTTAGCAAGGGGGTTGGACTAGATGATCCCCACAGATCCCTTCTAGCCCCTACAGTTCTGCGACTTTGTGAAAATATGGCTCATCTTCAGCCCAGCATGGGAGTTAAAGCTATAGCTGGGAATGCAAAGAAATTCGGGGTGGTGGGATGCATCACAGCTCGAGTCTGACTCTTTGGAGTGAAGAACCCTGGTCAGGGCCGCCTTCTGACCCAGAAAGGCTGTTCAACATGTTGGCCTTGCCTGGAAGATAGCTCCTAGCTGCAGATTTGGAGGCAAATTGCTCTTGTAGCATATTGGAAAGGGGGCATCAGTGCAGGTGAAAGTCCTTGGATAGCTACTTTGGTCTTCAGCATTTTATTACGCTGAGCAGGAGCATTGCAGCACTGGACATTGAAAACAGCAAGGTTTCAGTTGGTGGAATTAGATAAGACAGAAACAGTGCATTTTAAACTACTAATCTTTGGACTATCAGTTATGGTGATACTTAAAATACGTCTCCGTTTCTTAAAGGCTGTTGATTAAGACCAGAAACTCCCTGATAATCTCAGGGTTTAGTCGGGGTAACATACCTATAAAAGATATATCTTCTATGTTCAGAGATCAGATTTCTTTTGCCTGTCCAGGGGTTCAGCAGTGCTGCCTGGGGTGAGCGTGCTCACCAAGCGCATTTTCAGTGCTGGCCACATGAGTGAGCGCTGTGGGATTTCTCAGTGTTTGCCTGTGTCAGACGAGTGGATTGACAGGTGAAGGGGATCCCTTTTGTGCAGTCACGTGCCCCAGAGGGTTGGCAGGCCAGACAGTGGGAAGAAGTCTGCCCTACAGCAGATTTACAGAGGTTGTGCCCTAGGCACAGAAAGGTGAGGTTCCTCGTTTGAGAAAGGTTGGCAACTCCACATCTACCAGCAAGGGGAAATGCAGCCTAAGTCTCAGGCACAGCTGTAATGTTTTTCTCTCTGATTTCACAACATAAACAAGTTCTGTTGTACTGGGAGCATCCTTGTGAACAATGCTGAGTTCATAAGAGGTGCAGAGCTTTGCCAAGTGTGCAGCTCCCTGCCCCATGAGTGCCCAGAGTCAGCAGTGGAACCAGCTAATGGAACCATAGAATCATTTGTTTTGGAAGGGCCCCTTAAAGGTCATCTTGTCCAATTCCCCTGCTGTGAACAGGGATACTACAGCTAGATCAGGTTGCTCAGAGTCCCCCCAGCTTGACCTTGAGTGTCTCCAGGAATGGGACATCCACCTCAAATCTGGGCAACCTGTGCCAGTATCTCACCATCCTGACTATAAACAACTTCCTTATAGCCATTCTAAATCTCTCCTCCTTTAATTTGAAACCATTTCCCCTTTTCCTATCACAACAGACCCTGCTAAAGAGTCTGTCCTCTTCTTTTATATAGCTCCCCTTTAGATATCGAAAGGCTGCTATCAGGTCTCCCCAGCTTCTTTTTAGAGACTCTATCATGTACTGCTTAGCCAATGTCTGCTTCACCTGCTGATGTGTTGTTACACAGTGGTGAGCTCTGTGAAGAAATACCAAATGAAGTTGAAAGAAATATCCGTCAAGTTTTGTCCATTCACAAAATGTTAAAAATCACTGTGTCCTTTATTGCTCATTGCTTCACTCTAGTCCTACCAATAAAGCCAAGTTTCGGTGTAAACTTTTATTTCTTTTCTTCTCTTCTGCAGTATTTAGAGCTTCGATTTAATAAATACCTGCGCCTCTGTGGAACATTCCTCTTCATTATACAAACGGCAAGTAAACCTCTAAGTGCTTCCTGGGTCTGTATAGCTACCAGGGCTGCTCTGCTGGACACAGCTGGCTGTTTGCCATGAGCAGCTGATGGGGTAACCACAGGGAAGGGGACCTGGGAGCAAGAAAAAGAAGTCTGAGCTCCAGAGCAATGAGGTGGAGAGCCATTTGGTGTCCCCAGGCATTGCTGAGCACCTGGGGCAGTCGCTTGGCATCAGCACCCCGCCAAGGAGCCGGACCCTTCATGGCACAGGGAGACAGCACACAGAGCAGTTGTTGGCCTGCCTTCAGAGAAGCCCACAGAAGGTTCAAAATGTAATCCTGCCCCAACTATCTGCAGTGGCAGTTCTCATCCCGTGGGCATGGATTCTGGGAGTCTGACTAATTCCCAAGGGTTTGTGAAAGGTGACAGGGAAAACAAGGTGTCAGGAGCCTGTAGCTGTCAGTACAAGGGTTTGTATCACTGCTGGAGTCCACAAACAAAAGCTACAGTTCACTCACTGCCTTAGAGAATGTCAAACTAAAGCATTCCCTGCATTACTATGGGAATCCATCCCACTTGGTGAGTTTGGGTGGGACTGCAGCTTTCCAAGGTAGTGATCATGTGCCAAATGCTGTGAAACATCAGCAGCAAATGTGTTCTGTTTGCAGTTCTGAAGCGGACATTTTGAGGAGTTCAAAGCAGGAACGAATATAGAATTTGAAGGCTTTCAAGGTTATGCTTCTGTGTATGCTTGCTTCTTGTCCTTTTTGGTACTGTTAAGATCTGGTGGGAGTTACAGCAGAACCACAACTGTACCACTGAGATGGTTCTTACTGCAGTGCTAATTCCTTATGTGAGCAGTGCTGCTTAGCTGGATGCTTTGGATACACATAGGGAACGCAGAGTGCTAGTGAGCATGAATCATGGACAAACATGAAGGCATCACAGTTGCATAAATCGGAACAGACCAAATGTAATCTTGCAAAGATCAGAAAATAATTTTATATAAAGTAGGTATATGTACAGGAAATTAACTGACAACCTATATGTGTCTTTCTGTGCTGAGCACTAACAACTTCAATGTCCCGAATCACAGTGAGGAAAGAAACTCCCCAAGATCTTTTGTGATTATTGGAACTTGTTTCAAATAAAAATAATATCTAGTAATACAACCTGAAGAAATGCTGAAAGAGATGGAAAGGGTTTTTTTTTTTTTTTTTTTTTTTTTTTTTTTATATATATCATTCTTGTTAGAATTGACACCAAAATGTGATCATACTTGTGTCAAAAGAAAATTAGTTTCTGATGGTTCAAAGCTTCTGGCGTGCATACAAGAAAGTTGCTGTCTCTCAGTGACCCCCTGAGTGAGCAGGATCCTGCAGCCCATGCAGATGGTCCCTGGATGAGGTGCCAAGCACACACTGGGCTTGGTGAGTGTCAGCAGTTGTTGGCTGTGAAATGGTGTGGTTGGTGCTGAGGGGAGATTTGCTAAGTACTGGCCAGGGCTGTCAGCTTTCAGGGCATACAGGCTACCTAGAGAGGACTCAGAGCACAGAGAGAAACAAGCACACATGCATAAGCATGTGAGAACAACTGTTTCCCTTCTGGTCTCACCACCAGTCATGGAAAGCTGATCTAAGTCATCTCAGGACCTGGCTGAGATTTAGATCCCTTGAATCAAGACCTGACCTTCTCAGAAGTCATCTGCGTGTTGTGGGCTTCACCCTGATCCATGCCATGGCTGAGCTTGCCCTGGTAGTACTAGCAGTAATAGCAGCGGTAAAAAGGCACTTAAAAATATATGTGAATCAGTTATAAAGAGTGTCAGTGGATGAATCCCACTGTGCTGTTAGAAGTGGATAGAGTATCTCCTTGATTTGTCTGATTATTTCTGAATTGGATGAAAATATAAATCTGGTAATTACCATGCATGACTTCATCTTACAGGATCGTAAACCCTTATAATCCTATCCGTAATACCTAAGTAATGCTGTGTTTCTTGTTCTGATGTGCATTACAAATGCATACTGAGAGGCATATTGATCTCAAGACTGAGAAAATATATTGTAATAGATTCCTTGGCAAACCATGTATGAACCCCACCAATTTCCTTTTGCTCTTGTTTCTGCCATTTAACTGCACTTGTAAAGCAATAAAACAAGTTAATTATAAGAGCCAGGAAAAACTAAAAAGAAGGGGGTGTTTAAGAATCATTGTTGTTATTTGTTTTAAGCAGACTAGGCCGTGAGACTGCAGTACTGGTTAGTCTCAGACATTTGTCTTCTGGCAATTGGAATTATTTCTTCACAGTCATGCATTCAGGAAATATAGAGTGAAAAAAGTGCTTGAAGAGAAGCCATCTCAGAAAACTATCACTTGTTCCAGGAATTTCAGTTTCTTTGATCTTTATATCTTTTTCTCCCCATCTAGACTTTATACACTGGTATTGTCATTTATGCTCCAGCTTTAGCATTAAATCAAGGTAAGATGACCATCCTGAACTGTTCTTCTGTATTTTTTTTCTGAACATAGTGCTGGTGTGCTTTTCTTTCTGTAATGCACACCAAAATATATATTTAAAAAATTGATTTTTCAGGACTTCAGTTAAATCTCGATGGGAACTCTGATAGAAGACCTCCCAGCTGTAATCCTGCCTCTTTATCTCTGGTTGTAAGGAATTACAGAAAAGGCTCAACAAGGAAAATCTGCTTTCACTTATTCTAGCTATTTAACGATCCTCACATCATGGCTAATTTCAAAAAAAGATAAAAAAAAAAATTAAGTCAAATATGGAGGCAATGGGCAGAATAAGCACACACTGAATCCACCTGGTTGAGTGTGCTTCTTGAAGCACCCTGTAACTTACTCTAACAAGCTACAGCCTAGATGGACGATGTGTATTCCATGAACTGTGCTGCAGAGCTTCCCATTTTTCTGAACTTCTGCTGGGGAGCCCCATGGTGCTATGGTGAGCACCATGTCAACCTGCCATGCTTGAACACTGGCAGCTTGAGAGGCTGCCTGGCATAAGCGTACTGTCACATTTCCCTAAACGAATGCAGAATAAAAGAGGTTTTTAGACCAATGTATGTCTTCCAAACCATTGCTTAAGCCAGCTTGCATTTGTGAAGCATACCCATGGATGCTTTCCTGTGCAAATCCCTGGCAGAGGGCTCCAGGGCCTACCGAAATGCTTCTGAGGAAGGACTCTGATTTTAGAACCTTTCTGAGCTGATCCCTGCAAGAATATTGGTTTTGTATTTTGTCATTAAAGATCAAAAGCAAATCTATCCCAAATCTGTCTAATTATTTAGAAGTTTCCAATTTTGTAGCAGTTTCCAGTACAACTGTGCATTTTTAGAGCTGGTCAGGTGAACGAATTCCCTAGGTAAGACATGCGCATCTTTTCATTGCAATTTTTTATTACTTTCTACTTTTGCATTTTACTTATTCCCATTTTTCCTCAGCAGCCAGACAGAAGTGAAAAATAGTCCTCCAGAGTAGTGTCCCCTGTGCCTTGCTCACGCTTGCTGCCCTTTCCCTCTTTTTCAGTGACGGGCTTCGACTTGTGGGGTGCTGTGGTGGCAACCGGCGTGGTCTGCACTTTCTACTGCACGTTGGTATGTGGGCTCTTCAGCTGAAGGAAATCTTGCCTCCTCTCACCATCCACATCAAATGTGGAATTTATTGAAAAGTCACCAAATAAATGGGTTGCCTTGTTTCACAGCACAGCTGCAGCCCAGGGCTATATTCACTCAGGGACTTAGGATATAAGGAAAAAAGTCTTCTACAGTGAGAGTGGTGAGGCTATGGAACAGGTTGACCAGAGAGCTGGTGGAAGCCCTGTCCTTGGAGACACTGAAGGCCAGGCTTCAGGGGCTCTGAGCACCCTGATCTATCTGTGGATGTCTCTGTTCATTGCAGGTTAGTTGGATTAGGTGACCTTTAAAGGTTCTGCAATTCTATGACTTGGACACTAAGGTAGCCACAGTGTGACTTCTGTTCCTAAAGGAACAGCAAAAAGATAGATCTTAATCCTGAAAATTCTCCTATGAAATTTCTGCTAGCCTAGCTGACTAGTTTGTCAAGCACCTGTTCACAATAACCATAATAGTCCAGTCTCTTACTGATAGAGCCACTGGAAATAGCAAGTGTCGCATGAAAAGTTTGCTCTTCAGGTCAGTGCTAATTGACCAAGTGTTTGAATGTGTGTAAATAGAATCCTCATGACATTAATCTATTTGTATATTTTTGATTAAATAGTGTTTATTTTAATTTTCACAAATTGCATACCTTCTGGAGTTAGGGATACTGCAAGCATGTAAGATGAGCACAGTCTGCCTGTGTACCTTTTGATACAGGTGACTAGTGACAGGACAAGAGTTAATGGCTTTAAGTTCCACCAGCAGAGGTTCAGGTTGGATATGAGGAAAAAATTCTTTTCAGGAAGAGTGATAAGGCACTAGGAAAGACTGTCCAGAGAGGTGATGGAGTCACCATCCCTGGAGGTATTCAATGTGCATGTGGCACTGAGGACATGGTTAGTGGGCATGGTGGGGATGATGACTGTAATACGTGATCTTAGTGTTCTTTTCCAACTGTAATGATTCTGTGATTCTATGATTCTATGAAACTTCTGAATCGGGGATGTGATGAATGAGATACTCGATATGTCTATGGCCACAGTACATTGTAGTGCACCTCCCAGAAGGTCCTGAACTGGTTGCAGGATGTAGGCCCAAAACATCCCGATAAAGAATTATTTCTATTAAGTAATAAGATAGAAGCAATCAGTTCTGCATAATCCATGTAGTAGGGTGTCTCCTAGCTGGATGTGAGCATACGCCAAGAACATGGCTGCCCTGTTGTACCTGATATATGCTGTTCCTCACACAGGGCGGTCTGAAAGCAGTGGTGTGGACAGATGTCTTCCAGGTTGGAATCATGGTCGCTGGCTTCTCGTCTGTGATTATACGAGCTGTGGTAGTCCAGGAGGGAATTGGACGCATTTTAAATGATTCCTACTATGGAGGAAGATTAAACTTCTGGGAGTGAGTCTGTACTTGCGGATGATGTACTTTTTTCTTGATAAATGTGAAATGAAATTGCTACTGAAGGTGGGGAGTTGGGACTGAAATTTTACAGATATTTAAACGCGCTTACCTAGTTTGGAGGATATTTTGTAGCATTAACTCTATGAAATCCTGCCAAGAGAAAAATTTTTCACATTCTCAAATCCATGTTGTAAGGATGCATTTTGGATTCCACTGAAAGTGAATGGTGACTAGTAGAAGACAGTCGTATTTATAATTGCAGTTTGAAAATGAATGATTTAGCACTTCGGCTACTGAACCAAAGTCACTCTAAAAATAACAGCTGTTACCTAATCTGAAAAGGGGAAACATTTTTCTTTCCCTAAAATGAAAATTAGAAGTAATCCTAATGGAACTGTACCCTCTGTTACTGTAACTAATCATAGACTAAAAATATAATTTTGCAAGGTTAGGAATATTCATTTCTGACAATGCTGAATCAGAAGATTCCTTAAATTAAAAAAAAAAAAAAAAAAAGAAAAAAAAAACCTTATTGTTTTTTTTGATAAATAGGTGACTGCTGAGAAACTTCAGCTGCTGCAATTAATAATAGAAGTTTAGTGTGACAAGTATTACCTATTGTCCTTTTGTCTGTTGGTTCACAATATTTATCAGGTAATTCTATGGAATTCTTCACCAAGTTCTTCAGTAAATAATAATTCATTGGAGGATATATTTTTTCTTCCTGTGAGCAGTCTGTGATCAGTCTGGCTAATATGCAGAAGTTACACAGCATTGCTTCTTCTCCCATCATAGAATTCAAATAAAAAAAGAAAAGGAATAAAGGCATGTAACAGCTGAAGTAATTTGATGTTAGTCACTGAGATAATTGTAATCTATTGCTCTATCTTGAATGTCATTTATAAACGTATTCCATTTAAAATCTACTCTTCACTTAGAGCTAAATCAGCAACATTTTTTATAGAGGCTCTGTCCACAAGGGCTGGGTGTGCAAACACACCTTTGTATTGGTGTTAGACTCAGGTCTCTCTAGATAAGCAGGCATATTAGACTTTCTACTGGAACTTCGTTTCATCACAACAGTCACAGGCATCATAGGGCTTTACTTATGACTGTAATTTATAGGCAAATAAGTTAGTCTGAATTCACCTTTGAGCAGATCAGTGTTTCAGCGAGTCAGGATTTCAACTCTGAGTTTAAAATCTGCTTTCTGTGATTTCATGTAAAGTTGGAATATCTGAATATTCAAAATTTGGACTAATTACTTGAATTTATATTAGAATAAGTAAGAGAAGATTTTTGTCCTAGCCATTAAGGTCATCTGATAATGAGAAGATTTTCATATGCTGAGTGTTTTTTCTGTTTCTCCCTCTCATTGTAGCTTTGATCCCAATCCTTTGCAAAGGCACACCTTCTGGACGATTATTATAGGTGGGACCTTCACATGGACTGGCATTTACGGTGTCAACCAGTCCCAAGTACAGAGATACATTGCGTGCAAAACCAGGTTTCATGCAAAAATGTAAGTTTGCCTACAGTAACTCTTGATGCCTGAATTTAGCAATGACTGTTCTTTGTAATGAAGATTATTTTTTTTTTTTTTTTGTCTGTATAAAACCTATTTGTGAAAGGTAACAGCTTTTGCTTTCTGCTTTGTGGGCCAGGTAGGAGACAAATTGGCATAGTAAGTGCTGATATTTTAATTACATATTGATGACTCTGACATTCATCTTCCTGCTGGACTGTTTCACTCTGCCAGTATTCTTGCATACAAATAACTGCATTACGTTTATACGCAACCTAAATACTAAGTTATAAAGTACTTAATTGCGCTGTAGCCTTATCAAGACAACATCTTGAATCGCTACTTTTCCAAACCTAAACCAAAGTGGGGGGTATTTTACCTAAGTAAAGACTGAAAATATTTTCAGCGCCAATGAGTGTAAACATGAGAAAATACAGAAATGCTTTATTCAGTGAAAAAATTGCTGAAGAATCATGTATTTTGGTTTCATGATTGTCAAGACTTTTCCTATAGGAATTCATTGTGGATACTGGCAGCAAGTTCTGTTTTCCTTGAGTTTAAATATTTCTGATCAGCCTTTACTCTAGAACAGGGTATATTTACTAACTCTGTTATCTTATTTTTATCTTTAGTGTCATTCCCATAGTTCACAACTCAATATTTAGGAGCTATTACCAAGCAAATAAAGTCTATTTATAGGAAAGATATATAAACGCATATAATTACCTATGGTCACTAAATTCCATAACACAGTGATATGCAGTAGAGAAGGAGTTTACGAGGATGTTCACTTCATTAAGTCAGCAGAACGGTCACAAAAATCATATTAAAGTTTGGAACTGAAGTATTTCAGCTTTGGCAATAATGGAAATACACTTTTCAGCCATTTAAACTGCAAACAGAGATGAAAACAGCTCAACATCAATCACATCTCCAGCATACGGTGCCACATCCCAGCACACTACCTGGCTTCCCTGCAGTTTCTGGCCTGTAGCTGGGTCCTGTGTGGGTTCTTGGTGCTGCAGAGGCGAGAAGTACATCCGATAGCTTCAGTGCCACCTGGCATGATTGCCAATAGGAAAACAGCTGCATACATTGTGCCTGAGCTCCTTCCCAAAAACCTATTCCACTTAGGGCTACACTACTCTCTTGCCCCCTCTGTACCCTCTGTGATGGGGGACACTTCCAGGGTGTCCCAGAAGCAGAATGTGACTAAGGGGAGCATAGTACCACAGCAGCTGCTGGGCAAATTTTTTGGGTCCTTGCAGTGTCTTTGAGTAGGATTGGAGACTATTTGGTTCTGGAGGGTTTTGGATGGGATTCAAGAGTTAGGAATATAAACTTCAAGTGTAGTTGGTGGGACTTGATGATCTTGAAAGTCTTCTCCAATCTAAATGATTCTGTAATTCTCTAGCTCATACTATATTAGTGATGGCAGAGCCTTAATTGATGGATGTCTCTACTTCTGGGCTGGGCAGTTGAACTCCATGACACCTTGCTTGTGCCTCCTGTAATTTCCCTTCTGTGGTGAAATCTTTTTGTGTCATGGCTACAGTTTGTTACAATTGTTAACATTATCATTCTGTGATGACTATTTAGTTCATTCGCATCGGTAATTAAACACATTTGCCAAGTCATATTGGCAGCTACACCTCGTACCGCCATTAAGCTAGTACAGAGAAGTGTAACTGGGTCAAAATAATAAGGCTTTTCTCCTCCATGTCATTTTATCTAAGGCTTTATTTAATAATAAAACAGAACTGAGAAAATAATTCCTTCACGGTTTTCAACTTGTGAATTATAGGAAGGCCTTAAGAAATGGCACATGATTCCAACCTGGAAGAGTAGGAATTTTCTCAGGCTATGGGAAAGGAGTTCATTCAAAAACACCCTGATAGGTGTGAACGCATGTTGTCATCCTCAAACAGTAACTAGGCAAATCAAACATAGTGCTTGAAGGTGAACAATACTAGGCCCTCAAGCAGGGGATCTACACCTTCAGAAAAATATGGACTCCTAGCATGTTCTTCTCTACTTTCCTTTCAAGGTCATTGGCTGGCATGTTTCCTAGAGACATACTGAAACAACCAACCAAAAATAAGGCCTGCATAGTCACAGTGCCTTCTTCACCCAAACTCCACCTTATGTTATTCATCCAGAATTAATGGGAACACGTCCTCCAATAGTGCTACAGTTATTACACCCCAGTGCTTAAGTCACAGGGTGTACCATGAGCTGGGGATGTACGTAAGAGAAAACACAGTTTCCTTTTCACTCTCAAACACTGACACAGTTTAAAACTAAAATTGTTGAATGCAAACAATTTATTTTGCTTCTGTGTCTTTCCCTAAACTTTCTAATTTCTGCTACAGGCTTTAGACTAATACTACAGTTGCATCTATTGAAAAGATTTGGATTGATTTAACTCATTGGTTACTCTTTGTGTTATGTCAGCTTGTGTGTGCCTTTCAAGGTATATTATGCCAATGTAGGATCAACTTTAGCTAAATTTATGCAAGACTTGATCAATGTATAAGCGTCTATAAGAAGGAGATTACTTCATTTTCACTAGCTTAGACTAGAATTAAAGTACTGCTAGTGCTGTATGTATATAAATGCTTATTTCAAATATGAAACATAAATTCAGAGTTTTCTCTCCTTTGTTATCCAGTCAGTCTTTATTTACCAAAGTCTCTTTTAACACTTTACATTGTGCTTGCCAATCATTTTTCTATGATATAAAATGACAATCCCATCTAGTTAACCTATAAAAACAACCTTTATAAAAATGTGCATTTCAATGCCTAACAAGACCTATAAAGATAAGTTTAGTTCATTCATCCTTATGATCCTCTGGAGTAGTCCAAAGGCTGATGCTCTTTGCCTTCTTGGGCCTTAATGGCACTAAAAGGCCCTGTGAAGCAGTGCAGGCATGGAAATGTTTGCACAGATACCAAAGATCCTCCAGGGATCCACCCGGCAGAGGTCTTAGTTAGTACACGTACCATATGTGATCTGTCAGCAGTTAAATCACCATATGTACACAAATAGTCAGGAGACAACAGGGAACAGTGTTTTTCAAGGCCAGGCTCCCTCTGGATGTTTAATTGAGACGATCACCAAAGGTCATGAAGAACTTTGTGATTCGGGAGTCATCAAGAGTTGAGAAATGCTTGAGATTGGATAGTTAGACAGAATAAAAATGCCCTCCCTTGGGGCAGGAAATGTGGGGACAATTTGTTTTCCACAGTGGGCAGAGGCTGCCTGTTGTGTGTTGCAAGAGCAGCGTTATGTGATGATCACAATTTTCTTCTCTGGGTCATCTGTCCTCTCAGAATATGGGGACAAGATGGAGTTCCTTGTGTGCTCCAGGATCCAAGCTGCTAAAGGAGGAGCTCTGGGGTGGGTGGTGACCCCTTGATATGTGGAAGTGGCAGCTGGAAGCGGCTCCAAAGCAGGTCTCAGTTCAAGGGAGCACCTGACTCATTGCGCCCTTCCGTGGAGACTTTGCCAGGAAAAAAAGGTGAATTTATTGATTTATGGGCACGATTCCAGCATTGTAAGCATGGTAGTGCAGCTCCAGAGGCAAGGGAGTGCTGTTGCTGATTAAAGGTACGCCACATTTTGATCTGTGACACCTTGCCTTGCAAATCTGTCTGAGGTTTGTCTCTACCAAGGGCTGTGGTGAGGGGGTAAGCATGTTATCTTGACAGCTGGCTGTAATGTAAATCTTGTGCACATAATTAAATGAGTGGCTTGCTGTATTGCCCCCATCATCTGTGGAGTGGGCCTTGTCAGATCTGGTTACTGGTACCGTGAACAACGTGTAATTTGAGTTTTTAGAAATGTGAGCCTGTGTTGGAATTGCTCATGGCTCCCTTTCAGTTCGGCAGCCACTGAACAGGATGTCTCCTCAGTGCTAGCGTGGTGCTTGTTTGCTCTGCTTGAGAGGGGCTGAAGGCCCAGTGTGTTAATTGCAGCATGCTGGGACATCTAGCTCCAACATAGCTTCTCTGTGCATGTTGGTACAGGTCCCTCTACATCAACCTGGTGGGCCTCTGGGCGATCTTGGTCTGCGCAATGTTCTGTGGGCTGGCCCTGTACTCCATCTACAAGGACTGTGACCCATGGATGGCAGAGCAGGTGTCAGCACTCGACCAGGTACAGCCCCACATCTCACTGGGGAGGAAGGGGCAGCTTTCCACTTGGGGATGGTGATGAAGGAGCAGCCATTGAGCATGTGCAACTGAAGATGGCGATGAAAAAGCAGCTATTGAGCGTGTGCAACTGTGTAGAGGGGGATTCAAGAGCTAGGGGATGTGTATGAAGATATGCCCTAGTCCATACAGAGTGAATCTGTAACACAGGGATTAAGCTCAGACTGTGGCAGGAGGAAACACTGGAGAAAACAGCAGACTTGCCTTTGGAATCAGCCAGTGCCAGCATCCCCTTGGCTCTCACAGAGCTGCAGTTTGTGCTATGGTCAGATACCCGTGGACAATAGCTGAGTGTCCAGAAGAGCAGAGATAATGGAGTATGGGAGGCAGGACTGCTTGGTCTTAAACAGTAGAATAATATGGGATACGAAAAGCCAAGGTGGATACCCGAAGGCTGTTAGGTGCCTCCTGTGAGTCAAATAATTTTGGTGGAACCAAAGACCAACTTGTTGGTGAAAAAGAAGGGTCACAGGGAAAAAATCTTACCATCCGTATCTTTTCCCAGCTATCAGATCTTGCAATGGTCAACAAATAGCACACAGCTTCTAATATATAAATATTTCTCAGGTACCCTAAGGCTATTGGACCAAATCTAAAAAGCTTTTTGTGCTGTCAACAGAGACTTGAGCATCTACTGCAGCACCCAAGCCTGACAGAGTGATGTACAGTGCAAACTGCCTGCTGCTCAGTGCCACCTGCCTCGGCAGTCATCTGGGAAGAAAGCCTGACAGCAGCTCTGTACTCACCTCTGCTAGATTGTCTAAACCTAGCTGGTATTCCATGTAGATGTTTTAAAAATCATTTTTTTTACTGTAGAAGATCAATAAATATTGCATAGTGGGACATTCCAAGTTAGAAGAGCTGAGCAGAATGCCACTGAGAAGGTTCTAATGATAAAGAAATACAGGAAAAAAAAAAAAAGAAAAGAAAAGAAAAAGAAGAATTATGGCAATGTAACAAGTTTGCACACACTCATTTTTTTTTTTTTTTTTTTAGTTAATGCCCTACCTCGTGCTGGATATTCTCAGGGATTTTCCAGGGGTGCCAGGGCTTTTTGTGGCTAGTGCCTACAGTGGGACATTAAGGTAAGTTAACAATTTAGAATTTACTGTCTTTTTAGAAGTTTGTTAAATCTAAAATTGTATTTATACTGGAACTGTGCTTTAATTGCATTTCATTTCTTTAATCTTTAAGAAAAGCACTAGGATCTGATGTTGCAGCTTACAGATCTCTAGTTTTCAGCACCTATGTTCTGACGTCCTAAGACTCAAAACTGTTTGGAGTCGCCTACTGACAGTGGGAGGAAGCAGCTAACAATTTATGGTGCTAACAATCCTGCCCCTCTGTGCTTGAGAGCCTCTCTACTAGAGGAATTTTTAAATATTATAAACAGGTGTTTGCACAACATGGCTACAGTAATGCTTACAGCACAGCCACATGTAACATATACTTCATTTCATTGACTTCTCCAACCCCATCTTTTCATTAAGAATTGCCTTGTCTTCACTAAGAGCAATTGTTGAAATGATTTTTGTAAACTATTAACTGCATCTCCGACAGCAATAATTCATTTCAACCAGTACAGCAGCTGTGTTTGTTCTCTGACACCATTCCAGACAGTAACAGTTTATCTCTGCCATTAACTCATCTGTTATCTATGATTTCAGCATCTAAGATAAAAAATATATGTATATATCTTGTGTTCTGCAGTACTGTGTCCTCCAGCATCAATGCTCTGGCTGCTGTGACTGTTGAAGACCTTGTTAGGCCGTACTTCAGATCCCTCTCTGAAAAGAAGCTGTCATGGATATCCATGGGGATGAGTATGTCTAAAAAATTTCTTTCACTTTTGCTTCACCAAGCGAGGGCTTGATTCAGATTTTACTTATGGCAGTGTAAGTCAGTGGTAAGTGTATTCAGAGTGCTACTTGGGAGAGCCAAGATCAGCTGTGCAAATTCTGTGCAGGATGAGAGACAAGCTATTTCTAATGAGAAAGAGCCATTGTGTTTGATCTTTAAGAAGTAAAGATAGACTGCCTCTATATTAAGTACTGCCCTGCAGCTGTAGAGAACCAAAAGTCTTGGATTAAAATAGGAGATATTTTATTTTCTCTGTCAAAAATTAGAAGCATAAGAAACAATCTTGTAATAAACCTTGAGAACAGAACGATGTGTGAACTACAGCACTCCAGAGATTGAGCCACTTCGTGTCTTCCCCAGTATACCCATGGACCTGCAGCCTGTTGAGCTCCTATGTTCCATGACCCTCCTCAGAGAAGAGGGTCAAAACTGAGCTGAGCAGATGGTTTATATCTCTGACATGCACTTTCCATCTCTGCTGGTTGTACAACCTGATACCAGCTGCAGGTGCAGCCCAAGGCAGCGTGCTTAAAAGGCATGAAAAATGGCAGTCCCAGCCCTTAACACTGAGCATAGCGGTCTAGTGGCAGGTGACAAACGTGAAATGTTTTCACCTGACAGCAGCTTCTTAAATGTTACTGCGAGCAGTGTTTGTGCCCAAATTGTTGATGCTGTAGTATTGTCCTGAGTTGCCTGAGCTATCACATACAATGGCGGGATTAACCTATTGCTTGTCACTCAGACTGTGAAACTCAATAGAGGTGATGGTGTAGAACACAAATGTGCCAGTGTTATGGGTTTTGGCAAGAGACGCTATATCCTGGTAGTCCAGGATGTTCTCTGTCACTCTGCCAGCTCCCATAATCCAACATCATTTACTTTCTAGCTCCAAAGGCTTTAGGCTGAGATGCAAAATCACTCATTCAAAATAATGACTACAACACCAGAGATTACCTGAGAAATGTGAACAATACACAAGAGATTGCTGCTATGGCTAAACTATACATGTGCCATCTAGGATCAGGTACATGGTCTCCTCTTAATGTAAACAGCAACTATGTCCTTTGGCCAATATGGGCTCTCCTGGGAAAGAAAACCCAAACAAACAACAAAATTAAAGCCAAGCAGATGGTAGTGGGTTTGTTGGGCTTCCTGGGTGAGAGGGGACCATTTCCATCAGTGGCTGAAAGTGATGCACTCATGATTTTCCTTTCCCACACAGGCCTATTTTACGGAGGAGTCTGCATTGCTATGGCTGCACTGGCGTCTGTCCTGGGTGCTTTGCTGCAGGTGAGTGTCAGGCTGCTTTTTCATGTCCGTGTCAAATAATCTAGAATGAATTGTGTAAGAAAATAATTGCTGGATACCATTATGAGATTAGCTTTTATTCTTTATTGGGTACTGGCTCAAACAGCTTCAGCCTCTGCTGTAAGCACCCATGTCCCTATACAAATTATCAGCAGCTGAGAAAACACTAATTAAAATCTCTTAATTCCCTTCTCATCTTCTTGTCCTATTTGTGTCTTTAACTTTTCCAGCACAATGCTTGATGACTCTCTTCCTTCCACAGGCAGCACTCAGCATTTTTGGCATGGTTGGCGGCCCCCTTTTAGGACTGTTTGCCTTGGGAATCCTCTGCTCCTTTGCAAATGGAATTGTAAGTAGAAATAAGTGCATAGGAAGTAGTGCGTGGTATCTTCTTCACAGTGCAGTGACGGAGCACTGGCACAGGCTGCACAGAGAGGTGGTGGAGTTTCCTTCTCTGGAAACATTCAAGGCCTGCCTGCACACCTACCTGTGAAGCCTGGGCTAGGGAGCTGCTTTGGCAGAGGGGTAGGGCTAGATGATCTCTGGAGGCCCCTTCCAGCCCCTACAAGTCCATGATTCTGTGAAAGCCCTGTTGGACCAAAATCCATTAATATTATTGTCTCCTTCCATTCCCAATAAGTTTTTGTTGGGCAGCTAGGATATTTCTTTGATACTTTCTATGTTGATCTTTACCCTTTTCTTCCCTAATGTGAGCGGCTGGGGGAATGGCCTCTTGGGTAGGATGAAAAACCCAATGCACCAGATGTCCTTGAGGGCAGGGAGTCTTGAACACACATCCAGAAGTCCAAGGTGATAAACAGACATGTTTAAAAGGCAGACTGAATTGGGTTGCTCTACTAGGGTGCTTTTGTATCAAAAAATCATCACTTCAAGAGGAAGTAGTTAATCCATCAAAAATTTATTTGACCAACTCTAGGAGTATGATCCATCGATCATACAGATGGATGGAGGAAGATTCTTATTTAGTAAGATTTGCTAATTACTAACAGCATTTTAACAGTTTTCCCCAGCTGTACATTTTATTTCTCTTATGGAGCCCTCAGTTCAAGTGTTTCTTACTCACCTATTTTTTGTCCTGGTTTTCAGCATACTTTTGCTTTCCGTGCAAGCCTGAGTTTCATTTTCTCTTTTGCAGGGTGCATTTGTGGGTCTTATCACTGGCTTTGTTATTTCACTTTGGGTTGGAATTGGTTCTCAGATTTATCCTCCCCTCCCAGAGAGGACTATGCCTCTCCCCCTCTCAACTGCAGGCTGTAATATATCCATCTCAAGCAACTTGACTACATCAACAGAAAACCCATTAACAACAATCTTCAGCACACAGGGTGCAGAAAGGTATGAAAGTTCCTCATGTGCAGTCACTACAGCATATGTTTGGTTTGAAGCAACACGAACATCTGCTTTGCATTTGTGTTGCTTCAAAAGAGAGCACTGGTATAATGGGAAAAATATAAGGGTTTTTTTCCCCTCTGCAATTGCCTTATTTCTGCCCTTGGACACCCACCATTAAATACAGTAGATATAAATGATTATACAGAAAACAGCTGGTATGAGAGCTGAACACACTTCTAAGTATTCCCAACTGTTATATTTAAGAGCACCATACTTGTATTGACAGACATCCCAGTGCACACACAGGTGCCCAGCATCCACTGCACCTCTCACAGCACCTCCAGCATCACTGATGGCTGTAAGGGAAGCAACAGAGCACATTTCTGAAGGAGACCAAAGCAAAATGGAACCCAAGGTGTGAGAACTGCCCCACTGACGTTGTGTTGAGGGACATGGTTTAGTGAGAGCTGTTGGTGATGGGTGAATGGTTGGACTGGTTGATCTTACAGGTCTTTTCCAACCTTGGTGATTCTGTGATTATTTCTGGCTGTTTTGAGCTGCACATGGCTGATGTCCTACAATGTATTTTTTTCTATAAATAATGCAGCCCCTTCTGAAGATGTTATCCCTTTCTCTGGGTAGCTGGAGTGCTCAGCTCTGCACTAGATTCCTAACTGCAGCAGGACAGTCCTGTTTTACCTGCTCAGTTCCATGCAGTGACCAGTCTCCTCCTCTACAAAGGCACATTTTCTGAGAATTTTATGACTGATTTGTAATGACATTTAATCGTATTGAAATAATTCAAGAATACCGGCTCACTTGGTTCAGAAAATAGCTCTGTATTTGTATTCCTTATGGACACAGTCAACAAGTTACCTTGAAAAGGAAAGCAGAGGTTAACTCTTTTCCTGCTCTTTTTCAGGCCAGTTCTGGCAGACCACTGGTATTCCTTGTCCTATCTCTACTTCAGCACACTTGGGACACTTACCACTATAGCTGTGGGAATGATTATCAGCCTCCTAACAGGTACTGGTTCTACAGCTGAGGTTGAATGTAAGTCTTGGAGTTTTTTCAAACCATGATGACCAAAAAGAGAACTGTCATTTCCGAAGAGCCAGGGACCCTATCGCAAAGTCTGAGAATTAGGAAAAGTTTCATCACGAGAGGGTGACTGGGCCTTGGAACAGATTTCCTAGGGTAGTGGTCACAGCCCCAAGCTGACAGAATTCAAGTAGCATTTGGGCAACGGTCTCAGACATGACATTTGAATTTTGGGTGGTCCTGTGTGGAGCCAGAAGTTAGACTTGATGGTTTTTATGAATCCTTTCCAATGCAGAATATTCTCTTCTGTTTTAGAGATGTTACTATCCTGACTCTCATTTCCTCCCCTTAGCCCTTCTGCATCCTGTGCTTGATCTCTAATCACAGCAAAGATCACTTCAAAGTTCTAAGGAGAACGAAGTTTCAGTAGTTTTTTAACCTGAGGGACAAAAATCCCATCTGCTTTTCCTGTTTCATTAGATCTCAGCAGGTTCTGAGACTGAAGGGTTGTCCATGAACATGAAAGGAACTGAAGGCCAGGAGATGCACCCATCCTTCTTCTAGAGAACAAAAGCAGTTTCACTTTGAGTGAGTTCAGAGCACTCAGAGGCTTTTGTCTGCACCTGTGCAGTGCATGCATTTCACCACATTTCCCAGGCACATACCTAAGAGCTTCAGAGACTGTGCATGGCTTTCTTTCTCAGTTGCTCAATACTATTTATGAAAGGTGCAAAAGCAGCAAGTGAGGGCAGGGACATCAGTTCCAGCCTGTGACCTCTCTGCTCTTCATCTAGATGAAATGCAAACTGCACTTGTCTACTGTGCTCTGCATGGCAGAAATAGCACAAAAGCAGCTGCTCTTGTGGCTTTCTTCAGTATACATGGCCAGATTCTTGCTATAGCACTCATCAGACTTTGACGCTGTTGGTTTTCAAACCTATTAGCCTGACCTACAACTTTTTCAGAGATGAGTTCTCCTTATTTTTTGTCAGGACCACAAAACTCCCAGCCCAGCAGATTGATTGGTCCACTACTTTCCTTGTGTCTTCTAACTTGCAAGTGCAAGATACATGTCTGCTGTTTACTTTCATCAGCAAACTAGAAGATTTGCTACTCTTTCTTCTTCCCTCTTCTTCTAAAGCCTGTCTTTACTTCCCTCAGTGGCATGGTGCTCTGTACAAAAGGCAAGGTTGAGCTCTAACAGTGACAGTTGAAGCTCTAACTTCACTTTTTAATACCTTGGGATCAGGTCATCTGTAGCCACTGCACTGAAAGCCTCTCCATAGGGCCATAAAACAAAGTGCAAAATCTGAGAAACTCAGCAAGTCCAGATGAGAAATCCTCAGTCCAAGAAACAGAAACTTCAGAGAACCATCTCAGCGTCGCCTATCTGAACCTTGGATGACAAAGCTAATTCCCAACATCTACATCTTCTTTCTTTCCCACACACATTTCTACACAAGAGTAGTTCATCTTCCATGCCCTAAAAGTACCCAAACATCCCATTAACACCCCCTCCCCTTTAGATGTCTGTCTCAGCATTTCACACATTTTTCAGACAGAAACCTGGGGAGAATCTAGAAAACTGTGAAAAAGGGCTGAGAAATTTCGAGTAGATCCCAAGGATAATTTTGTATTTTGAGAGATACAGTGGGACACATTGTTGTAAAGGAATGATTCATAAGGAATGTAACATCTAGTCTGTGACTGCTTGATGGCTTTTGCTGCATGACTGTCCTGGCTTGGTCCCCAAAGCTAAGTTGTGACGTACATGTGGAAACCTGGCTGATTGAAACCTTCCTATTTTGCAGGAGGACTGAAGCAGAACACAGACCGTAAATTCCTGCTGACCAAAGAAGATTTCCTGTCCAACTTCTCCTGGTCTAAATCTGACACAGTAAGTGTAGTTATGCATCCTCTGGTTTAAAGCAGTCTCTCCTCTTGGGATCAAAGGCAGTCTTTTCCCACCAGGATGAATTGCATTCAATTCTTTAAGGCAGCAGCAGAGCATAGGGTGGCATAGGCAGTGAAGCTGTGTTTGGCGACAGCTTGACTTCATAACAACAGAGCAGCAGCTGAGACAAGGGACAGTTGTTCTCCAGGTTTCTGACAAAATTCTTCTCCCTCCCTCCCTCCCTCCCTCCCTCCCTCCTTTACTTTCTTTTTCTACATCAGTTACTGTTTGAGAGAAAGCAATTCATTTCTAGACAGTGTGTCTATTTCCTGTTCAGCCTTCTGAAGATATTAGGGAGAATAAGAGAAATTATTGAGTAGAATGGAAATAAAGTCCCTTAGAAAGGAGAATGTAGGAGAAATCTGTTTTTTAAAATCAACAGAGCCAACCTCTCCTTTAGGGCCCTCAGGATGCTGAACATGCCAGCCCAGCTTTGTTCAGTGCATTTAGAGTGCTGTAGCGCATTGCAGTCATATCAACCATGTCTTTGAGATGGCCCAGTGCGCAAAATGTTTCTTCCCAAAGACAGCAACTCCTTTTTAGCACGACCTCCAGTATTGTAGCTTCTGTGTATGACCAGCAGAGAAGGGGAGGGCTTTTTACAGAACTTCATGCTGTTCACCTGTGTGAAGGCTGGATAGCAGCCATCCAGGTGCTGTCATTCAGTCCTAAATGCACCAAAATTTGTTTTCACCATCTGGGAATTTAATCTCTAAAGCTTTTTGAAAGAAAATCTCACCGAACAGGTGGACTGTCCACTGCCATACGAGTTTCTGTCTGGAGTCAGAAGCAAGTGTTGTCCTGGTTGTACAGCTGGGTAGGAAGAAGCTGTCATCACAGCTTGTGCAGGAAGTTAATTGCTGGGAATAAACGGGGGGCAGCTGAGCAACTTCTTGCGCATGAAGAGCTTCACATCTCATTAACTTTAGTGAAGATGGAACATTGAAGTAATGGTGAATGTTACTTTGCTTATCCTGTCAAAGATGGGGCAAGGACTGAGGGTTGGGAGCCAATAGCTCAGGGGGCTGGTGGTGACAGATCTCTAGATGTGAAAACAGCAATTAAAACTTTGCACAACCAGAAATGCTTTGAACACTTTACAGAACAAGAACATTTTATGTGACGAGAACATTTTGCACAACTTGCACATTACGCAATAAGAAACTTTCCATGCCCCTAGAAAAACACCAGCTATTTCTATGAGTAACAACGATCTGTCAGCAATCAGTATATTTTCCTGCAAGGCTTTCTGTAAGTCAGGCCTGGCTCTGCTTGCCTGCAGGTCAAAGAGAGAAAGACTGTTTCTTCCACTTCACAACATGGCTTTTATCTCTTTTTTTTTAGACGGAGAAAGTGGTTGTGTTGAACTGGAAAACATCTACAATGGCAGCTGAAGGAACTGACAACCCTGCTTTCAGCCACATTGAAATGGATGAAGCAAGTGATAAGAACAAAGCCAATGGCCTTCATATATGACACGGGGCCATGACAGCCCTTGAGGACAGTTTTGTTCTTGTAAAGCACTGTTGACACTCCTATGCCAGGTCAGTTACCAGCCCTGCTAGGGTCATCGTCAGAGTCTGCTGAGCTTCATGGTGCTGTCACCTGTGCACAACTTTGACATTAGTCAAGAATGGAATCAGGTCTTTCCTGCTCTTGTTGTCTCTCTCACACTCTGGATCTTGATGACAGGGCTTAAGGCAATGTATCAGTGTGGAATATTTGCCTGATATTTTTGAGCCTCCTGGAAAATACCGTCTTTTATTTTCACTCTCAGAGTAAATGTTTTTTTGGTAAGAGCACTGTCCCCGGATATGACTCTGTGGGCTTTAATTTTTTATCTTTTTTCTTTTAAGGCATTGAAAGAGTGATCAGTACTGTGGGATCTTATCAGATTGTGGGAGACAGTGGATCTTCTTTCTAGTGCAGGAAATGTACTTAACACCCTCTGGTTGCTTTGTAGAACTGATCCTGAGAGCGTATTCATTTTGCTGGTTCTGTAATATGTTTGCTTTCGTTAGTCTAAGTCTTTGGATACCTGCGTCTCCTCTTGTGTGCTCCCTGTTGAATGCTACAAAACTGTCTTCGGAGATGGGTAAAAATAAGCATCAGTAATACCCATCCCTTTACTCCCTACCTCACTCTTTAGCCCCATCTTGCTCCAACAGAGCTGGCCCTCGTGACGAAGTGAGCAACCTGGGCTCTTCATTCTATGCCTTGTAGCAGAGCCATATGCCCTTGACTGCTCTTGCACTGAGCTGGGTGTATTGTAGGAAAGGTGTTAATGCACGATGAGGACCCTCTCTGCTGTACTGAAATAGAGAGAAAGCTGCACCTGCAGTTGCTGTTATCTGTAGAGCTGTGAGCTGGAACTTGTGTTCTTGCAGTCCCTGTTGTCATTCCAAGGTTTTGCTTGCAAGGCTGGCCCAGATTACGCTAGAGCATGTTTTGTTAAGAGGGCAGAGTCTGCTATTCTGTCCCTGGGAGGGGAAGGGATTGCAAAGGCTGGAGCTTGATGAAGTCTTTTCATGGCTGCCGGGCATGGGGTGCCTCATCATCTGGCTGCACTGCTGAGAGGGGCTGAACAGCATACTTGTCCTTACATTACTTCTGATTTGAGAGGGTGAAAACCCCATAGATTCCTTGTCCTATATGCTTTCTTGTACAGCAGGGAACAGGCTCTTTGACCCACTGTGTTGGTTTTGTGCTGTGCTACAGTTATTGATGGGAGTTTAAAACCCTGCTGCAGCATCAGGCTGGTAAAGAAAAATCAGTGCAGGAAAGCCAAGCAGTGACACATAAAAAAGTCATACTTGAGACACAAATCAAACACTGACTGTGTTTGACTGTTTCTTTCAAGAAGTTACACTGAGTTGTGCTGGGTACTGAGCTGCTGTTAGTTGGGATTTGATGGTACTAGTTACCTGATTTGGGCCCTTTAGCACTTACCCCAACCTGTTCTGTGCCCCTTGACATCAGGCATTTGATGATCTACCTAAGATGGGATCAGTAAACTTTAGGAGGAAAAAATGGGAGCAGGCCTCTCCTATCAGAGTACAGGCCAGATATACCCTGCATGGGTGTCACCAGGAGCACATCTCCAACAGTCAAGCAGAGCAAATGATGAAGGCAGGCTTCCTCTTTGCAACCTGAGGTGCAGGCTTGCAAGATCCGGAGCACAGTTTAAGGTCATCGCCTCATCTCCCACTCAGCTGCAGAGAGCCAGAACGCAAAGTGAAGAGGACTGATGTCCCTCTGTGTGCCTCTGCTCAGTGGTATTTAGTAAGCCACAGGCAGAACAGAACCCTGCAGTGAGGCCTGTGTGCCTTCTGGTAGGACTACAGCCCACACGCTGCACTCCCATCTGACTGTGATCCTCAGGAAGGTGACTGATCAGCACAGCCCTTTGTTGCACCACACTGGGTTGAGATCCTTGTTTTGCGTTGTAGTTGATAACTGCCTTGGATGACCTGTGACTTCTACCTGTTTTGTTCATGGAGTGAAGACTAATCTTTCCAGCCATCGCAGTGAAGAAATAACGTAGTGTCATGGAGTTTGTTCTTAGTACTTTGAATTCACATGGAAAAACACATAAGTCTTTGCTTGAAGTCATTCTTTAAGCACTGATCAGTCTCTGATCTGCCTCAGATTTTGGTATGCAGGGAAAGCTTGGGCCAGATGGTATCTCTTGGCCCACAAAAAACACTGAGATGAGTTTTTACTGGGGAAAATAACTTGTAAGAGGTTTAGAGGTAGCATTCTTTCTGCAGGTGACCCCGGCAACTGCCCTTTTTCTCATTATCTAACCTCCCGTGATTGCTGCAGAACTAAAAAGGGACTCTTCTGCTTTACTTTTGTTTTCTTCTTCTATATTCTCGTTGTTGTAACTGGCATCGCTAGTGAAAACAATGAATTTTGAATAATGTCTTCTCTGAGACCGTGGACTGCCCTTGTCTAGCTGGACACAGAGCCAGGGCTTTGCCTGTGTAAAAACAACAGGATAATTCTCAGTGTCTCCATCACGGTCCTGCACTATGATCCTTCATCTCTCCCAGTTAAAAGCTCACCCGACAAACAAATGAAGGCTAGCCAATGCCCATTAGTTCTGTGGGAATGGGAGCACTCCACACGGCCCGAGTTACACACAGCATCTGCCAGGGCTGAGAGAAGAAACAAGTGGAAAGATTAAAAAATGACACACAGAGGGCAACAGGAACACTATTTGATGACGTAGATTCACAGAGGGAAGGTGGTAGTGGATCTTGACCCCTTCTGGTCTGAGTTTACACTTGCTTCCACTCAGCTGGGCTGTTCGCTTTCTGAACAAGTAAGGTAAATAGAAAAGAATGTGTGGATATCAAACGGCAAATATTTCATATGTGCCATTTATTTTAAAGTTTATCGCGTCACATTATTCAAGCATTAAACATGGCTTTATGTTGATGATTTTTTGACATAAGTGTGAAAACCTGACATCCTTCTCCATAAGATTTTTTTTCTATTTACAAATAAACAATCTCTATATATACTTTATATATATATATATATATATAATATATATGTGGTAAATAACATAACTCCCTCAGAAAGATTTAAAATAAAGAACAGATTTGTAAACAGGGTTTCAGTTGTAGTATTTGGTGGTTTGAACACAGATGGTGCTCTATACCTAGGCTTTCTCTTTTGTCAAAGTATCCAGGGTGTTCATTTACATTTGTTATTCTAAGGTTTGTAAAACCAATGTGGGACAGAATGCAAAAATCGTAGCAAACAGGCTGAAAAACAGTCCCAGTATACAACTTTTTCCTTGGTTTTAAAAACTGGTGTGTAACTGCTCACGAAGTACATGCTTGCTGTCAAGAGTGGTCTATAATCCTATGCTGATTGCAAGATGATTTCACAGTAAATCCTTTGATGTGTGCTGTCCTGCTTGCTATGGCAAATGTCTGTGGCATGCATTGAGGTTGCATTTTTTCTTGTTCCTTTGAAGGTAGTGCTCTCGTGGAGCTGGAATAAGTAAACAACATACAGGGCTGTCACCTGGAGTTTTAAACAAAACCCATCCATCATCATATCAGAAAGAACAGAATCGCATAAAGTTTCTATCTACAGACCATTCTAAATTCTATGTATTATTATATAGCCTGTTGTATGTATTATATTTTTCTAAATAATGAAGTGAATAAAAAGGGAGTTGTCTTTCCTGAGTGTTCTGCTATGAAGCTTTAAAGGACTAAAGGGAAATCTATTCCGCAGAACAGCAGGACTGAAATGTCAGTGTGTTGACCGGTCAATATTAAGTGACAGAAATGTACTCAGGATCTGCCAGGGAGGTCAGTGTCCCTTATGGCATCACGCTCGGTACAAGCCTGGTAAACAGCAGCTCAAGTGCTCAGTTCGGACAGAACAGGACATAACTTCTAGCTATGAAGTGTCATGAAAATTCATTGCAGTGTAACTGTGTTGAAAATTTGTACCAAACACAATTATTCTGTACTGTGTTTTTGCTGCACTTTATTAGTTTTGACACACTATATTGTTGCGATTCCTCCAGGGTGGAAGTCGGCTTAAATTCTACTCTATTTCAATTCAGTTCTGGGAACTGGAGGATTTTGGAAAGATTCACAACTCATATGGGTGAGACAGATATTATGTATGACTCACAACTCATTTTACTACCTAGCAAACAATTTCTAAACTAGTCATTTGTGGGTTTTTTTTCTAGACGTAAAACAGAGGGTATGCGGTCTAATCCAATTGCTCATGTGAATTTGGTCTGGATGTGATTTTGCACAGTGATCCTGCCTGACAGCATCCAGATTGCAAGTGTAATATACATCCATAGATGGAAAAATGGTAAATACTAACCCATTTGGCATGTATGTATCAAAAAAAATGAATGACATTGCCTAACTATCACCCCCTATTTACTGAGACAGAACATTCCCATTTCTTCACTGCCCATATAGGCTGCCTCCACAGCAGCTGTAAGCTGAAGCAGAGATGAAGAAACAAGTTTTCTTGCTTATTAGGCAGGAATACATCCCAGAAACATCAGTTGCATTCCTTGTTCCTTTTGGAAACAAGTCAATAGAGAACAGATTCACCCTGAAACTCCTCCAATGCCTATATTGCCTCATGGGAACTCCAGGCTTGGGTCGGGAGCACCCAATAGTGGAAGCCTCTGCCATTTATTCTCTTCATGCAGGATGATGGATCACTACTGGAGGAGGCTCCTTATTGAAAGGAAGCAAAACGTAGGCTGGCAGTGGCTACAGAGAACAGGGTGCAAACATTTTCTTCCACCAAACCATACTACTACTTATCAAAACTTTCCTCCCCATAGAAATAGCACAGTTCTACCTTGCAGGAGAACAAAGTGAAAAGATCTAATTTGGCAACATGTGGTCTTGGTATAAGTGGTCCTGATGACTAGTGGACTTTGAGACACCCATACAGAGGATCTTGCACTGTGTGATCTGTCCAACACCCCTTCTATTGATTGGTTTCTAGAGGAACTTGTAGAAACAACGTGCCAAATTTTCCTCCCTGTTAAATGCCTTTAAACTAGCGAGGTCATTGTTCGTTAATAGCTCTGAGAAATGCATACTGTTTTTGAAGCTCCCGTTACTCAGAAAAAGTGCTAAGTGAATTGATGAGCTCCAGTATTGTGCGTGTAGCTGTATCCTCACTAAGACATACTTTTACTTGCAGTCTACTTACATTCTTGGCTTTTGAACTTCTTTCTTCATGCTGTTGCTGATTATGGTACTGCATGTTGTGCAAGAATTGCAGCATTATCACTGAGGCAAAAGGCAATGGAGCATTCACAATGCTTAGTGCTTTGATTCATGTTGCTCTGTCCACCACTTCTGCAGTCTTCAGAGTCACAGCTCTACAATTTTGGGCTAATGACCTGCAAAGCTTTTAATTTCTTAATGCTAAATAATTTGCAAAAAGATACAGTCAGTGGACCATTTTGCCTGTGTAGAATTGCTGTGCCTGAAGGATTTCAAGCTATTTCATAGTGCAGCCTACTTATTCCCTCTCACTCCAGATAGAAGGAGGAAGAAAGGAGAAGTTACAAGAGTAGAGACTATGGATGGCTGTGTTCTCTTGCTCTGCTGACTTTGTTCATCCATTGTTTCTTTTTTGTTATTGTTGATTTACTTAGGCAGATAGGTCTTTAAGACACAGACCATCTTCTGTTATGTGTATCATGTATTCTCATTCTTGCTGAGGCCTTGATGTGGCCTTGCAATATGAGTATATGAACAATTCTTGATGAAGTGTCCTAGCATGATTTGTTTCCTTCAGAGACAGACCTATAGCTGAAAAGGCACTGTTCAGATCTTTAACATGTTACCAACCTTTCACAATAACATGTCCAGGTTAATGACGCTACAGTTAGACACCTCTGGGCACATTTAGGTTCTTGACTATCTGCCAACCTGCATGTGTAATTTTTTCAGCATTGTTAAAGCATTTGATAGGACTCATGATCAAAGATCTCCTCACAGATAGGTATTGTTGAAGTTAGGGAAACAGTCCCCATATGTTACCTTAACTCATGGTAGATGCTAGCTTATACTGCTTATTCCACCATGGGAGAGGGCATTGTTGCCATGCATGTTCGGCATGTGGTGACTATGCATGTGGACACATACTGTCATGTTGCTAATGAGCAGTCACTGGTTATGAAGTAGCTGCTCAGCCATGATTAGGAGCCATGAGATCACTAGGTTCTGTAAAGTGCTGTAAGGTATATGGCTGCTTTGAAGCTCAAGGCCTTGAATTTAAGCAGTGCCTGGAAACAGTGTGGAGACTTATGCGCTGGTCTGTTCTGCTCATGCCAATATTAGCTCTGGAGAAGGCTTGTAAGACCCCCTAATTTTAAAAGACTTAGCGCAGTATGCACCATTTTAAATGTGGGTACACAAGTGCTGAGTGAACACAACACTGACTACTCCTCTTCCACTGCGCTCTCTACAGCATAAAACCAGGATTATTTTTTTTTAATAGAATTCATATCTTCTTTAAAGCAGTTTCTTCCTCACCCCATCATGGCCACTCATTGTGATAAGATTTTCCATTCTTCTTTCTTTCCTTCCTTTCCTTCTGCAGGCGTTCTAATTCTGCTTCATACATCATTTCCTGAATCAGATATTTCTCTCTCCTCATTCGATCTCTCAGATCTTTTGGGAGATCTGGGATTAAGTAGGAAATCAGGTGCTTTATGCAAAAGACAAGGTGCTGTGAAAAGAAGAAATGATTGAAGAATGAAAACCATAGGAAGAAAATAAGTTATTACCATACCTCCTGAAATCAGTTTCCTTCCAAAGATGCTGCATTAGAACTAAACATTACTAAATCTGAAGAAAACAAACTGTGAAGATTTCCCCAACAAAGAGCTACATGGCGGTGGAGCGTGGATTTCACCAAAGGTCAAGAGCAGCTGGGTCCAAACAAAGCCTCAGGACTGTTGTATGACCCTGAGGTCACGCTCTACAGTAAGGTTGTCTGGGCAGGAACTGTTATTAGTGGATTGCTCTGCAGGAGGAGGATCAAGTAGTATAATATTTTCCTGTTGCTGGAAAGCTTGTATATCAGCATTGGAAACTAACTCATCCATGCAATACAAAACATTTTTTCTTGTAATCTCCAAATCTGATCTAAAGCCATCTTATCATTTACTAAACATCCCAATTAAACCCAATAAGGTGATCCTTTGTCCCTCATGTTTAGGCATAATTACTGTCTGTCTGCCTAGTTTAAGGCAAAACAAAGCAAAAAACTAAAAAGCTTCTTCAGTCACAGCATTGTTGCTGAACCCTCAGTTTAACCTAGATAAGTAATGTCTTTTTTACACTGATAGGAAGTACTTTTGCTTTTATTTTTAAGGAAGGCCAACAAAGCAAAACATCACTGCATCCACTTCCTCATCGCCAAAAAGGGTGTCTCAGCTGAGGTGGTAGTTAATTTGTTAAAAAAACTACCTTGAACCTCCTTGTGAGTTCCACTGTAACTGCTGTGGCAACCAGAATACTTCTAGTATAATAATAATAATATAGAGACAGCAGTGAGCCAGCCTATGGCTTTGATTGGGGCAAAGCAAGGTCAGTTCTCTTATGAAAGCATTGGGCAAATCAAAAATCTGTTTCAGAATAGGCTGAGTATTTAGCTGGGCACTGAGCCTTCTTCAAGACTGATAAATCTCACTATTACTTTTGTCCTTGTTCCATGCTGCCCTTACACATAATAGCTGAGGTGAGAAGGGACTTCTGGGTCTGTTTGGTCCTACCATCTGCTCATGCAGAAACACACAGAGCAGGGTGCCCAGGACCATAAACGCCAAGCCCTTTGGTCTTAAAACTCCTTAGGCTGACCTGCTAATGCTGTTCTTGTAGTTCTTTTCTGAGAGGAGTTCCCTGGCTCTCAGTGCTGACAGCTCAGGAAACAAAGAAAAGATGAAGCCCACCAGGATGCTATCAGATATTTCTTTCCCCTGATGTTTCCCTAAATGTGGCAGAGATCACAGAAGAGCTGATCTCCATATAACTGGACGTCCTTTAGGTGGAGCAGCATGGGACAAGGAGAGATGCCAGCCTGTGATGCCATATTCTGCTTCATCTTGGAAGGACTGAAAACTATAACCAGGGAATCCTCTGCAGACCTCAGACTTCTGCTGACAAGACAAGTCTAGGCAAGAAATCATCTAGAAAATATTTCCCCTTCACTTAAAAGCTCAAATGTTCTGTGATCTAAAGAGGTGCTTTGAGAGCTCATTACAGAATGAATTTGCAGAGTAATATGAGTCAGACACAGAGTATATGCTTCTGAACGGTATGCCAATAATTGATGGTGACATTGGTTGACAGCTTCCATATCTGTGTTGGAGGCCCTGTTGATATGATTTCAGAGAAGTGAATTGAGGAAAGAGTGGTCAGTTTTATTGTTTATTCCCTGTTTAGCATCTCAGTGTAAAAGGCTTTGGAACTGCTCATGCTGGAGTGATGCTGAGCACCTGGTTTTTGTCTTCATGAAATTCAGGCCGTATGAGTTGCATCACAGCTTATTAGCCTACCCTCTTCCCTTTGTTTTTCAAAATCAGAATAAGAACTGCAGTCATATGAAGCTGGGTTTTCTCTGGTTTGTTTTAAAGATTACTGAGATACTGACAGTAAGTACTAATATTATGAACCTTGCCAAAGTCTCTTTGTCTTTTTCTCTTTTATCATCAGCTTTGTGATGCTAATGGAGATGAATGGTATTTAAAATAGAGAAAAAAGCTAAATGTGTAAATATTGCAACGTAAGCTGTCTTCATTTTTCAATTGTTCAGATTTCATCCTTTCTTATCATGTTCCTTTCCCTCTTACTCACTGACTAGTTTGCATACATCTTTCAGCCTAAACGGAGTGCTAATACCAAAATTTGGAAAGTAAATAAAAACAGCATTTCTTTCCTCTCTTTTCCTGCCACTGCTATAACTTTTAAATTGCAGAGTCCCCGTTTGTTAAAATCTAAATACCTGTGACTGTTCAGAAAACAGGAGAACATAAAGCACAATAAAAACAGCAGAATTAACACAAGAAACGCGACAGCTGGCATCATGGAACAGTTCAGTGGATGAGCTTCAAGAGGAAATTGTTTTTGTTTTGGTGTTTTTGTTATATAGACTTTTCCACTGGAATGGTCACTTACCTCAAATACAATAATGAAAGCCAGTCGTGCTGCTAGGACATGCCAGAACTGCAGTGTGTAGCCATAGGGCACTGGCGAGTGAGGAGGGTCTCGGTAGTCCCTGTATCTGAAAGACAAATTAAGTACTGCAGTTAGTAAGCTCCTACCCTTCTGCCCCCGAGGAAGACAAAACCAAAGCCCATCTACCCTTGATCATTGCATTTTCTGCAAATACAGAGCACGTCAGCTTCTTGGCACCAGCAATTGTGGTTCCCGTGTCAGTTCAGCATGGACCTTGTAGGCACATCCTCAGAGTGCAGAACAGGGTAGGATGCTCTTGGAGGGCTGCTTTCTTCCCTACTACAGCTTGTTTTAAAACCATAAATATCTTCAGTTCTTTCAGCCTGACACCCTTCATCTAGGTGTCAGGCTGAAATCAGAAGTTAACTGAGTATGGCCATTGGTTTTTGTTCAGACAGACTGCCTTCCTGGAAAAGTGCCTACACTACAGCAGGATGCAGTATTTCCTTCCTTCAGTATCAATAGGTGTCTCACACTGCAATTAAAGTGACTGATGTTTTAGTAGAATTCTGGTGGGTTATGTAGCTGATGAACTCAGCTAAAGAAAGTAAGACACTCACTTTCTTTCAAGGGTAAATGTACATAACAATTTAGCGTACCTCCAAGAACAGATTTCTAGAGATTTATGGCACCAATTTTAATATAATGGATTGGTACACTGAGGGGGCAAATTATGCATTTATTGATGGGATTTCTACCACCACCTTTAAGTAGTAGCAACATTATACATGATGCTGGAGAAGAAAGGAATTAAAAAGAAAGAAAAGAGTTACAGAGGGGGAAGAAAATGATCAGAATTCATAAATATTATCAAAAGGTACCATGGCAAACTATATGGAATAAAGTGTTATGAAAGCAGCTCTGCTCTCCAGAAAATCTGATCTATGGATTCAACATTGGGATGCTCTTTCTGTGAAATAAGTTTCAACAGAGAACAGTGTCTTCAACATCAGTTATGTAAATCAAAGCAGTAATGACCCCATCAACTCACAATGCTTTGAACTTTTTGAACTTATTACTGTTAATCAAATGCCACAATATCACAAGGTACCAGTGACTTTTGCTGTATCCCAGAATATCTTTTTTTTCTTGAGACACTCATGAAATTAAATTATACCCTTTTTTTTTTTTTAACAGTGAAAAATACTGGGGTACCTGTATTTGTAGCTACCAGGACTCATACTGGTAAACTAGAATTGCCATAGAAAAATGGCAACTGTATCTGTCCTTTGACGTTTTTCCCTGGCACTCCACTGAAGACTTTGATTCTTTGGACCATTAAAATTAATCACTTGCAAATCTCTCATCACAGACTAGTCTCAGACTGCTATTCCCCAGTCTGCTGGCTAATGACAAAGATGCAAAGTTGATTAACTGCTCATTTTATTCTGATTCAAAGCAGAAGCATATGATTATTACTAATAATTACACCTGCAAGCAATGACATAAACATGTTAACCATTCAGCTGTTAGGAAATGCTAGACCTGGCGTTTCATAAAGGTAGCTTAGGACAGGCTCTTTTTATGTTTATGTTCTGTTTATGTCAGATAGACTTATGAAATAACTGACTGCGGTCACTTCTATGCAAACCTAAGCTGACTTCCTTGTGTATGGGTTATGAGAAATTCTGATTAAGATTTCATCCCACTGACACAATCAGTCACTCATTATTGGCCCTTTGATCCCAAGTTTCTCCACGATGATTGCATGTGATTCAAGCCATAACCCCATACAAATTCTGTAGTTGGAGCACCTGCCAGCTTCTTCTGCATCTAAGGAAGTAATCACATAGATAACAACCAACAAGTACTGCAAGTATGTCCTCAAGTACCACATCTATTTTTTTTTCCCCATTAATATTTTTCAAGTTTTGAAAATTAGTTCCAACCTCAAATTTATTAGGATGTTTCTCCCTTGAAGTGTTTTAAAGCAGAGAAGTATTTTGATCAGGTACTTACCTGCAATATTTTAATGGTGAACCAGAGAATTCACTTCCATTTGATGTAGGCTCTGAACGGTTTTCAAAGTCTGACACCAGAAATACTGATAAACTGGCATTAACATAGCCAACCATACACCTGGAGGGGAAAAAATCCTTTAGTCAGGACACATCAAGATTTTTCCATTAACCATTCTACCCAGGAGGATTTTATCTGGGTTTCATTAAATTTGCAGTTTAGCTGCGATGCTTAGTAATATTTTAAAGGGATGCTGAGGCAATATAGAAGAAATGCTGACGTAGATCAGTGAATAAGGGTAGATTGTTATGGGAGAAGACTGGGACTGGTTACCTCTGCAAAGAAGATAGGTAGGGAAAATAATGAATGGCACTAGGGAGATAATTAGAATACTCCCACTGTCACTCTCATGTTACAAGCACAAAGGGATATTAAATTAAAATGAAAAGGCAATATACCTAAAACATCTAAGGAAGAAGACTTTTTTTTTTTTTTTTACAAAATGTCCAGTTAATGAGAGAAATTTGGTATTAAAAGATCCCAGAGTGGTTGTGCATTCGGAGGGTTAGGCAGAGTTTGGAGAACACATAGTAACAGAATGTACATTGCATGATGAAGGGCTGTGAAAGTCAAAAGAAGGCACAAACTTGGTATTAATAATGTTGAGGACAAATAGGGAACATGCATTGCACTTTTCACTCAAACATGGGTGAGTATTGGCATGCCAAGAAAGAGTTAATTCTCCAACTGAGAAGAAAAGACTTCAGCAAGCAAAACCTGCAGTAATCAGCCACATCACCATCAGGGCCATCTGTTTTCAGTGTTTCAAACCTACAACTTAGAGACCATTGACAGAATTATACGGGTTTGGCAGATTTTGAGACAGGAAGAAGGAAGGATTGAACCAACCTATACTCATTCTCCTAACATACATGCTGAACTGAGCTAAAGAGAAAGATATTTAAACACATTTTGCAGTGCATCAAGCTGTCAAGTACAAATTTCACAAAACTGTTCTGCATGGTATACTGTGTACTGTCCTTAAGAATAAGAACCCAAAAGATGAGTATAATTTCTGCACAAAACACAGTTAATTCTTTCCAAAAGCTGTAATTAGTGAACAAATTCAGCTACCATAAGGATAGCTTCTAAGTGCCCTGGTTGGTACAGTTTTGCCAGGCAGTTCTGGCCCCCAGGGATGTCTGAGACAGTAAGGGAAAGCAACTCTCACCTCCATTGAACTAAATCTGTTATAATACTGTCCTGATTTCAAGAACAATTCTACTGTTATTTAGACAAAAATCTGAAATGTGGAACTCTAGGTCAGGAAAATGAAGTGTGAAAATTATTTTAAGAGAATATTTGAAAATCAATTTTGTCCTGCCATGAACGGCTGCAGGTAGCCAGCAGTCTTGGGTGATATACTTACATCTTACATCATACAAAAACTCACTTTGGCTTTATCTGTCGGACTACTATAATTAAAATTCATTCAGCATTAACTAAGCAGAAAGCTTAAATCTGTTATTGTTTCAAGCTGTTTTGCCAGAGGTTCAGAAAGCAGTGAGAAGTCCTCCATTTTATGGTTTTCTGATTATTCAGGATTTTAAAATATTTGAGAAATTACATTTGAGAACCACCTAGTTTTGATTCAAGATCTCCACACTGATTAGATTTAAACTTAACGAAATCTCATTATTTTTCTATTATCACTGGCATGTTGTATGGATTTAATACCTACAGATGTTTTGGGATAGAAAAATAGAATCTCTCTCAAGTAAGTTAGCCAATAGTAGGTATTCTTCATGCCTCAATTTCATAAAGCTCCATGTTCCTGTGGATTTTTAACAGCTTCTGCCTTTTCTAACAGCAGTTACGAATAACAGTACCCAGAATGATGACATATGGAGTTTTTATCCAATTTGGCTCCTCCGCAGGATTAATAGGAAATTATTTCAACTGGGAAATTCATTCAGCAGAGGAGCAAAGCTGTGAAAATGCTGCACAAGACGTTGGTAAGAAGAGCTTCTTTTGTGAGCCAAGCTACTTTCCCTATGCTGAACTAGTTTTAAGACCAGTGAGTCATATTTGATTCTTTACCAAAATCAAATTTCTAAGAGCATTTTTTTTCTGTGCACATTGACTCTAAGAAAATCAGTCGCAAGGAAAACTGCTGACGGTGCCTCAGCATCCTATGGATCTTCATCACAGCACAAGCAGAGGCGTAGGCTCAGCGAACACTGGCACCAGACCAAACACCTTACCAGCAAAGAGATTTAACTCCTCATGAAAATAAACTGAACAGTCCTGCAGGCGCCTGATAAAATGCCAATCTAGAAGTAGAACAGCGAGTTAGCAGCATTGCTAATCAGGAACTGCCCCATCAGCTGCCCTTCTTCCATCAGTAGAATTAAACAGTATTGGCAAACACTAGTAGCAAAAAAAGCAGCAACGTAAGAATCCATTGCTATAGCAAAGAAGAAAAATCAATCTGCCATATGTCTGACAGCAGAACATAAGCCCTGTAATTCTCTCTCTGGTTAAGCTGGTGTTTCTCTGAACAGTGAGCTCTTACTAATGGAGCTGCCAAGGAGATCATTTGCAAACTGCACCCATTTGTGTTCAGCTGGATGCAGTGACCTTCCCCCTCTCCAACAGCTGAGATTTTACAAGTTGCCGTGTGGCAGCTAGACTCCTGCTTGCTGCTTAATGTAATCTCAGTGTTTACCAACACTGAAAGAAATCCACTTAGGCAGCGGGGGTTCAGTTCACAAATGTCTCCTGAAAGAGGTAACCTAAGGACTCTAGTTTCAGAAGGAAAACAAATTACTTTGCTCTGTAAGGATGCCTTGATTTATCAGTTGGGAATTGCTTCCTCCTGTTAGACGCTGCTTTTTGGAACAATGCATGCTGAATACTGGAAATACAGCCTGATGAATAAAAATAAAGTGCCAATTAAATATTTAACTGATAAATATGTGCATATATGTGCATAAAAATAAAAACAAGACTATACCCAGATACACCAGGAAATGTGGTTCATGCAGCATGCTATTACACAAGCCAAACTTCTGACGTTCTCCTTGAGTTAACCTCACAGATTATAGTCACTCTGTGAGCTATTCTATCTGTCTGAAGTCTATTGCCTAAGCATAATCAACAAATCTGGGTTAGTGGAATCAGTACATACAAAGACGGAACTGTTCTATCTATTCAAGCAGTGAGATTTTCATGCACAACTGTTCCCCCAAAGAAAAGCTTACTTTTGCCCAGCTTCTCCTTGGCCTGCACAAGGTCCGTATTTGTAAGCATAAACAAGTCGAGGGATGAAATCTGATGTCACGGCTATAACAAATGCATTTGTGATAACAGAAAGAATTCCAATGCCTTCCAGAATCCCATACCAGATTCCTGTATGACAAGGAAAATGTGTTATCTCCAGGAAAAACAAACAAACAAACAAACAAACATACAAAAAAACACAAGACCAAAAGGTTTCAAATACTGCATACTTTGAAGCAATTGTCCCACCACTCAAAAATATATAGTTTCTATCAGAGACACTGACTAAAAATTATTTTCTTATTGAGGTGCAGGACCTCAGTGGGTCAGATTTATGTTCTCACCGGGTGGTGAGCCACTCAGAGGGTGGCTTCATCTCAGTGAAGCCAGCACAAATGCTCACAAAATTCTTGGCTCCATCAAACACCATAATCATGTTGGCAGTTTTAAGACATGCAATAAGCCTCCTTGCTTGTTGTGACTCTTTGAGGAGAGTCAGCCAGGGCAGGTATGGGTGTATTTAATCCATGACCTGCATGCCTCACAGGTCTGGTATAAACTTTGTGCAAGGCAGGTCAGTACATACCTCTCTCAGTCCAAATCTTCCTACCATGCTAATGCTATATAATGGCACCTGGCCCCTAGATACCACCTGAGCTTATGGGTCCAATTATAATTGTGTGAAAGATCTTGTGGCACAGACACAGCAACTCAGATCATGAGGATCATCACTGAGAAATACATGAAAACTAGGTTAGATGTAACTGTTGGTTTTCATGAGGTGTCATGCTATCCCTAAAAACTTTGCTGAATAGTGACCAAGTACAATTCCTTTTGAGTAATCATACCCAAATCTGTTTGAATACAAAAAAATAACACTGTTTTCCAATGCTTTTAATATTTAAATTATGTAACTGTCTCCTCAAATTGTCTGCTGTGAACGCTGTGTTGTTGTGATTGATGTGGTTGATGTGCAGGCTTGTATCTGAACTCACACATTCATATTGTTCACAAACAAGGCTTTACTCAGGCACATGGAAGAGCACTCTAAGAGCAGAAAGCCTGGGATTCTGCTATTTCATGATGAGGCCTATGCTTTTTTTTTTTTGCAGTGCAGTTGGGCAGCAAGGTATCCTGTTTACCTTTCCAAGGCACCAGGAATTCAGCATTGGGCAAATAAGTTTGTTTTGTAGCATCCTTCCTAAAGGTGTTTTGCTTTGGCATGATGTAAGGATGAAGGTATTTTATAATGAGTTCAGAGAAATCTTGCAGCAGTGTGGGGCCAAGTGACCTCAAAGACCTTAAAGAACCCTGTGTTTAGGCGTTCCTCACTGACAGTGAATTGTTTCTTGTAATCTAGACTCACACTGCCTTTTACACTCAAGGATGTAGTGGACATAGCCACCGAGTCATAGGGGATGTTGTTTTTGGCCAGGTAAACAGAAAACACGCAGTACCTTTACTGAATGGTGGCTGTTGCTTTAATTTAATTTTGACGTTTCTTCAGCGCTCTCTGGTTATTATATTCAAACTGAGCAACAGTATGTGTTCACAGTGTGTCTGCCACAACAAAAACCTGTAGAGGTCACTTCACTGAAATACAGAACCTAAGAATCATAGAATATCCTGAGTTGGAAGGACCCATAACAATCATTGAGTCCAACTCCTGGACATCTTCGTTGTTAAGTCACTCAGAAAATCCTTCATATATATATATATATATATATATATATATATATATATATATATGTATGTTTCTAGCATAGACTATTTGATTGTATAAATAGATTGGCATCAGATGTTTGAAGCTTTTTGACCATTGTCATTGTGTGTTGCTAATGCAGAGAAAGACTGAAAATGCCTTCATCCGCTCTTACTTGAAGCATTCAATATTTTGTCCTAAAAATAACAAAGAACATGTAACAAAGAGCATGTAACAAAGAACTCACCTATGTCTTTGGCTCTTGAAGCTAAAGGTCTTCTCCACTGGGTGACAAATTTGTATGCATCAAGCCTGATTTCAATAATATTGTTAAGTAAGGCTAGAAGTGGTGCCAATGGAAAAGCTGCCACAAAAATGGTTGTGAATCCAAACTGAAGAACTAGGAAAGAAAGGGAAAAGTCACAGAGTAACTGTTAATCTCTAATTATAAGCACTAAGAGAGTGAAGTATGTCACATAAAAACATCTCTTACTATGCTGTACTATGCAATAGTCTAGTGACTGTTGTGGAAAACTTCCTTGCCAGAAGTTCAGAGTGAAAATGAACAAATGCACATCTATCCCTGAGATGAACTGTAATCTAGAATTTTTAGCTGGGAGAGAAATTTGGAGGAAGACAAACAGGTTTCTTTTTTTTTTTTTTTTTTAGAAATTGACATTTTTACTCCAGCATCAATTAGGATCTCTTAATTCTTTCAAAGATTACAGCTTAAGGTGGGCTACTGTCTGAGACCTCATCTAAGTTTCTAGAGGTAGGTCTTCAAATTCCCAAATTTTGTATTACTTTGAAAAGAGTTGTGTGGGATAGAAAAGGGAAAAAAAACGCATTCAAGATATACACAGTTCAGCCACATAGGGCCAAAGTTTTTGTTCTTTGACATTTGTTACAAGGTATCCTCCTCTGAAATGCCAATGACAGGCAGTAAATGATGGTGAATTTTAGACAAACGAGCTGTTCCACATAATTTCAAATAAAAACCCAAGGGAAGTACCCCGAGCAAAAACCAGCAAAGAATTTCAGAAACATAGACAGGTGAAGGATTGCAACTAGAAAGCAACCTTCTCCAGAGTCAGAATCAGAAGTGTTTCATTAATGTGGGGTTAGCAAACCAAAAGTCTTTGGTTTGGTTTTGTTCCCCGAAATTCACTCCCATTCCTCACCTGACTTGAGAGAATGAAAACTGTTTTGTAGCCTCCTTAGCCTCATACAGCAACTACTAAAAGAGCATGCCAACTCACATCAACAAAAAAGCAACAACATAAAGATCTACTGAAGAGAGAGAAATAACGTCAGTGCCATACTCATTTCCAGGTATTCATCAAACAGTCCATAAGCATTCATAGGCTGCAGATTGTAGTCCTTTTCCCACTGTGGGAAGCTTGTTTTTCTCTGTGTGCCGTACTCTTGGCGTAGTTTTCTCCTGGTCCACCAGTTTTGGATTAGCCTACGTTTTCAAATAGATGAAAGAAAGAAAGTGAAGACTGCTATTGGCTATTCATAACTAAACTGGAAAAGGGTAAATGTGTACAACATGCCATGCAGAATAGATTTTCCACTTCATGGGAAAGTAGAGCATTAGTAATATATGTAACTGATGATAGTGTAATAGGTATAAAAACAGATGAGGCTGATGGGCTGTTATTCAGGTCTAGATGTTATTAAAATGAAAAGGAGATTTTGACATCCTTTTATTACTTCTTTTTGTCTACATAAAACGGGAAATCACTTCAAGGTCTGTTTATTAGGCAAAATGCAATGTTGCATGGAGATAGTTAAACTCTGAACAAGAAACTGTTCAACATCTTCTAATGCTTCTTGATCTCTTTCTGTTTGTTAGCTGGCATCTCTGCACAGCTGTATGAGGTGACAGTCATCAAACTGTCAACAACTTTGGAATTACAGTGTTTGCAGCTGAACATTCAGAGGAATGAAGGGCAGAAAGAAGTGTGTGGACTACTGAAAACACACAGTGGCCATGAGATCAGCAGAGGCAGACATAGGAGAGCTCTCCACCTCAGGATGGGGGAAAACTGAAACAAACTTCAGTGGATTTGTTCTGTTTTTGAAGAAAAGCAAATGTTGGGGCAGTGTGGGAGACACTGAGACAGAATGGAAACGTGTGCCCATGTCTGAAATAAACACCTTTGACTCTAGAAGTCTAGGTACTGCGCTGGTTTGGCCAACAAAGGGCATGAGCTATAGCTAACACAGAAAGCAAAACAGCCCATGAGAGATTTCCTCCAAAACTATGGTGCATCCCTTCATCTCAGCAAGGTAGGAGGTGCTGACTCATCCGAACAATCAGTCCTTTCTCTGCACTGTTCTTAGCTTCTTGCCTTTACAGTGGAATATCCTGGTCTCTGTGAATGGTAGACAATTGGCCACTGAATCTGGGAAGGGAGTTGGCCAATTAATTGTTTTCTTAAAGCTTGGAAATGATTTTTCCATTTAGGACACTTTGCAGAGGGGTTACAGCTTTTTCTGTCTTTCTTAAATAAGTGGAAGTAAAACTGATTGCAGAACACTGAAATCCAGAAGTACAAGAAAAATATTGGAAATATAAGTGCAAGCATGGACTTCAAGCCAAAATTTGAAAGTACAAGAAAATATCAACATATTTTTCTGCAGCTTGCAGTCAGTCACCACTGTGGATATAGATTACAAAGACCTTTCCTGACAATGAGATATAGTTGTGACTGATTATTGCAGGGCTTTACCTCTCCCATCTTAAACAGGAGAAGGTGAAAGAGCTGAGAACTGAATTCCTGCAAAGAAGGCAAATTGAGGGGTAAGGTGGGCAGGAGACCTAGATTCTGAGAGGGGTCCTTTGTGAGAGCAGAAACCCATAATCAACATTACTAATATTAAAGACTGACAGTAAAATTCAAGTATTTTTCTGATTTATATTTGGGCAAAATTTGAACAATGTAATGTAATGAGTTTTAATATTGATATGTGTTCTTCCAAGAAATTGCAGTTTCCCACCTCCAAATGAAGCAGTAACTTATACCTTGTTTCCTAGTTATTGCAAATATTGATAACAGTGCAGAAGAGGAGAGCTGGCACATACATTAAAAGGTCTTCAGGTGGTTGTATGAAGCAGAAGAACCACTCTGACATGCCAGCATTTGTGTGAACACATGTAACCATGAAATAGCACACACATCTTAGGGCTTCTCTTTGATATCTTTGAAAACTAGTTTTTAAATTTCAGAACTCAAACCAATGTCACAGGTATCAGTTTGAGATGTGATAGCAGGTGTTTGGGTTCCTGCCACTAAAGAACACCTGGAACCCTGGGTAGCATTACTAACTCTCCTGACATGACTCTGGAAGCACAAGCCAGTGCCAGGATTGGGCTGCCACCCTGAAATGATGGAAAAGAGCTCACTCCAAGATCGGCTGCTGCTGTTACTCTCATAGAGCTATCCTGTGGGGAAATACCAGCTGTGGAGTGGCACAGTAGCCAGCACAAGTATAAGGGGGGTAGGGATGTTCTGAACTACAGGGCTGCCTCCAAATCACGTTCTGCAGAAATGATTGTGTTCTTTCATACAAAAGGGAAACAAAACATGCTTGGCTGAAGCATTTCAGGGCTAGAGAGGAGGTCTGAACGCTGGAGAGCTCCAGAAATATAGGTTAAGCTTTTCAGCATTGTTGTGACTGTGTAATTTGTGCTGTGACTTTAAAGAGAAGGGACTGACTTACAGCAGTTTATTCCTATTATAGCACTTGCTCTTAAAAATCTCCTCTTATTTACTTCTGTCAACTTCTGTAATCCCCTTCAATGCTCATTATTAGTTTTCAGTATCCCTATTAATAGGTAGAAAAAAGATCTAATGAACAATGACAAAAGAGGAAGGGAGCAGAAAGAGAAGGATCAAAGCTGCTGCTGCTGCTTTCCCCTCCCAACCTCAGCTGCACAATCCTGACGAGTGGTGCTAGGTGCCAACTCGGGCAGATGGATGAATAGCGAATGCTGAGTACCTTGATTGCCCGTTGCACTGTGCATTTAAATCATTCACCCTATTCTCATGTTGGCTGTATTCGATCAGCATGGAGGCTGCCTGAAATCGCTGCTGCAACACATTCTGCAGCTCAGGGACCAACCTCTGCATTAGCTCTTCTGTGAATCCTGCAGTGAAGCAAATCCCTCCAAACTGCAGAACTTGACAAGGGCAAACTTTCTGACAATGTCAGGTCTCTCTTATGTTTTCACACTTGCTAATTTCCCCTGATGACCTGCCACACTGTCTGTAGCATCAACTGTCTCTATTAATCATACACATTAAATACTAATCAATGAGAAACGAACTGATAGGAAATTAATAATCGTCAGCCTTTTTAGCTAGGGTACAGCTCCACAGTACCCAGATCACCAGGGGATGTATCTACATACCAGTTGGTAAATTTTTCTGTCTCTGAGAGTGAATACGCCCACAGTGCATTTTTTTTTCCAGATCACGCCCACCCTTTCAGGCAACTTCTATCACTCATCAAGGAGAAATCCAATTTAGAACTTCCGGATGTAGATGAAAAAAAGGTACATGTAATATTACCTGTGCAAGGAATACAGCTGTCTCACAGATATTTTTAGAGTTTAAGAAAAGGGAATACAATATAATTAAGTACTTCTCACACGTTTACTTGTTAGTTTCAATACTGCACTTTCAGTTTTGCAAACTATGTTCAATATCAAAAACTCACAACACCAGCTATCTCTACATGTCTGGAAATCTGACTTAAGAGCTCTCCCCACTTGAAGGGGTATTTTCTACTCTTATGGCAAATCTACCTTGCTTTTTACATAACAGTCCATATGCAAACAATAAACTTGGTATTCCTCTGTGATCTACAAAAACATAAATATTAAGATTACTTACGGGTACCCCAGTTCCATGAAATTATTCCAGGTCTGCTTTAGCACCATTATGATACCCATTTGCATACAGAGATCAATAAGGCATCCACTAGGATGGCACTACAGAAAAAAAAAAAAAAAAGAAACAAAAGGTTAAACAAAAGGAATGCTCAGTTTTAAGTTTTTCTTAAAGAGCATAAATTAATACTGGATTATTTCCTTAACGGAAATTAAATGCTATTTTCTTAATTATTTTTTTTAATATAGACTCACGGGAGCATATGAAACTACTGTTCCATGAACCATTTAAGTCTGTCATCTAATTCTCTGCTGGAGTCAGAATCAGCTGAAACAAATGCAGTTTTTACACTAATACTGCTAACAAGTTGTACAGCAGTGGGTAAGACAGAGACATTAGCTCCCAAATTTCTCTACTGATTACAGCATTTTTTAGGGAGGCTGACTTTGCCTCAAGTCAAATAATGAAAATTCCTCCCAGCTGTACATGCTAAGACTTTACAACTAGAGATTAGTCCGGTTACTGTTTACTGAGTAGTTAATGTATGACTGAGAGGACTCCCCAAAGCTATTATTTTCCTGAAGACCTAAAAATCTCTAATTGTCAAATAGCAGTTCTCAGCTCCTCCTGGTGAGTGCTTACTTGCTTTAGCTGTGGCTCCTGGCCCTGAGAAGGGAGCTGTAGCTCTGGGGAGAGATGCTCTGTAACAGTTCAGGTGATGCCACTATTTGAAGTCTTAGTATTGGAAGAAACAGAAAGTGCTCAAAAATTTGCAGACCCAAACAGGGAAGTCTAAGCTGCATTAAGTCCCAGGTATTCTGGATAAGTGAAGCAAATTGCTTCCGCAGAACTGGAACTACTACTCTTTAGGTTTCAGGGAGAAAAAAATGACATTAGTTATGACATCTAACGAAATGCAGCATCAATTTCTTACACATACGGCATTACAGTCCTCAGAGCCAGGGCTCCTTCTGAGGTTTCTGTTAACCTCATTCAGCTTCTCTTTAGATTAGCAGGCTAGGACATCATTTTTTTTTTTTTTTTAATTAATTAACTTCACTAGTATCATTATTAAATCACTATCCTTCTATTTTTGGGAATCAGTCACACAAGAAAACATAGCCTAAGAAAGGAAAGTGAAGTATTAGCGATGTTACAGACATACCACCACCAATATACTACAATATACACTGTGGTCTGGAAGTACAGAGGAACACCGCACCAGGGTATATCATGTTATCCAATGTCTTGCACTTGTCTTCATCCAATAGGTGAAGAGAGGGCAATTGGAGGGATATCTAGGCATTATGTTCTAAAGCCTCTGCCTAATCTGACCTCATATGGATATGGTTGATAAAGTTGAGGCTTCTTTATTGGCATTTTCTCATGAACTTTTTTTCTTTTTCACTCTGAGACAGGCAAAATAATAAGGTAATAGTGGGTTCCACCAGCAACTGACCCAACCCATAACATGCCACTGCTGCACTTCACTCCTAAATTTGATTCTTACTTCCTCCCCTTTCTGCTCCTGCAAGTGTCCCCTGTACTTTGATTCTTCTGTGAGCTGTTCAGCCCAGTAACTTAATAGAAAAAAAAAAAAAAAAAAAAAAAAGATTTCACCAAGAGAAGAATTTCCTGCTGACACAGGGAACTGAATAGGCTCCTTATAGGGTTGGACAAATGACAGAGTCAGGGCAGAAGAAGAAGAAGGAACAAACATCTGGAGAAGGCTCAAAGAGTAGAACTGATCTCTTTTTGCAGCAGCAAGCTGTTAGCTCAGCTTGGTCTCTCTCAGACTTCAAAGGGATGTTCAGTCTGTCTGCCCATTTACCACATTTTCTTTTAAAGTGCAGAATCCATTGCTTCAAAATTAGGACGGCTAATCATTTTTTGCTAGTGTTTGGATTGATTTATATTAACCAAAATACTCAGATACCCAGAATTGTTTGTAAATTCATGTTGGCAATGTAAAGACCTGCATTTTTTACTTGCCATTTGTCATGAATGTGCAAAATGGTTTCCCATCATTCATCTGTAAAGCAAGAAAAATTTTAGAAGAGGTTGTAATATTCTTATCAAACTGACCTTTTTCAAGGACAAAACATTCCCAACCTGAAAATACAAGTAAAGAAGTAACTCTGTAATAGCTAATGTGGTTCTCATACTTAAACTACTAACATTCTAAAGGGCAAGCAAGTTGATATACAGCTGTTTTTGTAGCAGGTGGTGGAGTGTTGGTATTGCGGTGTTCGAGAACAACTGAAAATGCAACACCACATTCACAGATACTTGGATAGAATTTTACATCTGGGTGTACCTTGTTTAAGGAGCACAAGAGTTAGCAAGCACCCACCTCTTCCAATCTCCACCGGTTTATCAGCCTTAGGTAGGCTCCAGGGTGTCCTGTAAATCTTTAACACATGAATATACATCAGTGATGTTGCATGAGCAGTCAATTTACAGCCGAGGAAGAAAGCTTACGCTGTTGTTTTAATCTAATGTCACCTTAGCATGATTAACTATAAAGTATATTGCATGAAAAAAAGGTTTGGGGGTTCCTGGAATAATTTACATGAAGGACTAAATATATTATTACTTTCATTTTTATGTGAACACGAAGTAATGTGTTGTTTGATGTTTAGCAAATGCAAAACAAAGAGAAAATCTGAGTAAAACTGTTTTTATCTATTTGTAAAGTGGTTTTCAACTGCCAGCTCATTTCCTTACCCAGGTTGTGGTATCTGCCTTTCTGTGAAACCAGTGAAAATATTATTTTTCACTTAGAAAATACCATTTTCTTACAGTTCTCTCATGATGTCAACCCAAATAATTCCCAACATCCCACATGCAAATAATCCACACTGATAGTTTAACTAACTCTACTGAAATGCTTTTCTTTTGCTTTAAGGGGGCCTGCAGGAAGAAGCATACAAATATATATGTACATATAATTCATTTCATGCAGAAAAAAGGTCTGAATCTCTGGTAATGGTCCAAATCTCGATTAAAAAAAAAAAAAGCAGTAAAGTATTCAGTGCTGAGAAAGAAAAAAGCTCAGTGTTAAATTATTTACTTAACTATATAAATTACCCACATGAATACAGGGCAAAGTGGCCTTCATGCGTATTACTGGGGATGGCATCAGTTTCCAGTGGTGAAATTGTTAAGAGTTAGTATTAAGGTAATATTCTGTTACAGGGCTTTGGAAAGGAAAATAAAACTATAATTTGTCCTACCTTGCTACTATGAAATTTGCATTTTAAGATGTTCAATGGTACCATTTTGTTTCATTAGAGACAATTTTATTACTCCTCTCTACTTCATTTTGTGACTATGAGGATGCAGATATCAATCCTACCTTCCAAGGAAGAATGCTATATAAAAGGTAGAGCTGTTCAAGTTGACAAACTGAAAAAGAAACATTTTCAATGTGAAGCTGTTCTCCCACTCAGATTCTGTACGAGGCTGCTCTGTGAAGAAAGAGAGCAGAGTTTGAGAGGTTTAATCAGATTAACAATTTTGCTTGGCAAAAAGGATGTAGACACCTATCTGAGCTGGCAAGGTGTTTGTAAATTAGCCTGCTGATTTAATGCACAATCTGACAGTAGAAACTGTGTCCAAAAGAAGCGCACAGCAAGCTAGCTTGTAGAGACTTTGAAATCAGTTCTGATATCTGGATACGTATATTCCCAGGAAACTGCAAGATAATGTGTATATTCTTCCTGCTCTGCAGTCTACCATAATGATACACCACTATAAGCTGCATAAGTGCCTCTTTGCTAGAGAAGTCACAGTGAAATGAATTAAGTCTTCCTTTTGGTTCTGTTTCAAGATTGTGCCCACCATGATGGCACCTGAGGACTCTGTACAGGCATCAGCAGAGGGTAACTTTCCTTGTCCCAGGGAGTTCCTCACAGAACAACAAGAAAATAACTTCACAATAGATGAGTGAGGCAAACAGGAAAGGGGGAGACATATGTCTTCTCTTCAGCTTGGCCCTTAACCTCCATCTAAAGAGTAATCAAGACATGAGTTAACCACACAACTGCTATGTCAACACACCAGTACCATGGCCTGCAACTGCTTTCCAGTTGGTGTGAGCCATCCATTGCTGTAAAAAGGAGTAATCACAGGAAAGTAGAGGTAGCAATGGTGGCACTGGGTATCATAATGGTACTACTTGTATATATACTTCCAAAGGAATCTCTATTAACAGGCACAAAAAAGATAAACTAGATTCTATTCAGTTGGAGACATCCTACCCATGAGGAAATTTCAGACAATGGAACAAAACTGTAGAACAGACTATTCATCAACAACTTCTTTAGAGACTTGGAAATGCCTGTCAAGAACACTAATACATACATATGAAGCTAAGCAGAAGGAAATGAAACATCAGAGATTTTTGATGCCAGCATGTGTTGACTTTAACAGGACTGCTGCAGCAGAAGCTTTTCTCATTTGCCTTTCAAAGAGAATGGCAAAACTTGGGAGCAACACAGGTTTGAGTTCAGAAAAGGTGATGTAACGGTTGAAGAAGAACATCCTGACTGTCCTTCCAATTCCACTCTGAGCTTATTACACTGATAAAGATCATTCAAATGAAATCAGCTACTTAGGCCACCAGAGTAAATAACACAATAGAGGCTGGACATGGTCAGAGCAGCATGACCCACTGAGTCCTCACAAAAGTGCATTCTGCAGAGGCTACAAGAAGCAGACCTACCTTGATGATAACCTGGCAGAAAGTAACTAAGTTTCAAGGTCTCTATACCATATCTTACTGTCCACAGGATGTCACAGGGAATAAGAGGAAATAGCCCATGCAAATCACAAACTTGAAAGTCATTTTTCTCAACTAGTAAGTGAGGATGTCAACAGTATTTTATATTCAAGATATAAAGACTCTCAATCTAAGAAATAACAGAATAAAATTCTACCTTAGACACATTCTGAATATATCACAGATGACTGTCTAGATGTAAAAAAGCCCCAACTCTAGCTAAAATCAACTGTTTTTTCTGAGGAAATCTGTGGAAATCTGTCCTCCTGAATATTATCAGTGTACACAGATAATCCACATGTTCAAAATAATGTAAAAAACTTCTCATACACAAGCAATTATTGATTGATTTAATAGGCCTCCAGCAATCGTCTCATTTCAGATTTCTTGACACCAAGGAGCCACTACCAACTGCCACCAACAATTGTGATCATCCAGAGTGATCAGGGTCTCCAAAGACTCAGTCCACTGCTACCCCAGTACATACTGACTGTAAAACCAAAGAAACACATAGTCCTTTCTCTAGCATTTTTAAGTCTGATTTAAAAAATTAGTTAAACTTAGAACACCACTAGAGTTCCAGTGTTGGTAAAGTTGATGAGGCACCTAGTTATTTTCCCTCCCAGCTACTGCCCCTCATGAAGGGATGTGTCTGAGAGTCATTAAGTAACTCATTTTCAAGCAACAAATGTGGTTTCCAAAAATGATTCCCGCTTCAAGGTTTCTGCAAAACCTGGGAGTTTTGAGTGCTCAGTCTCTGAAAACTTTCGAAGTTACACTTTTGTCCATGTAGTAACACTTCAGCTTTTTACAAGGTAAGGGGCTGGAACAAGAACCAAGGACTGCAGGTGAGTGATTCTCATTGTAGCTAATTCAATTGCATTACAGCTTCATTTATAATACTCCTTTATAATAAAATTAAGAAAATAATAAATTCCTAATAGATTTCAAATTAATCAAGATTTTTCATACAGACAGTTGGAATGCTGTCACAGTATAGGGAAAAAAATCAGAACAATATATTCCATTTTGTATTTAACAACACTTACCTAAATTTGTCAGGAAAAGAGCAACCTTTTCATACAGCTGAAACAGAAGAAAGAGTCTCTTAGACATCTGGCCAGCTAAAAAATATAGCACTGTTTTCTAGGTAATTGATTTTACCTGTTAGATGTGACATTCAGATTGAGCCCTGTCATGTCCTGATAATGATTGTAATAAATCTATATAATAATAATACCATAATGATATAATCAATCCAGGAACAGTAGTAATTGCAAAGCTCTTTTCATCCACAATACATACCAAAATTGTGCTGCCAGTGTTTCTATTTTACATACACACTGAAAAAGTCTAGCAATTATTTCAAAGCCACAAAGCAGGGCAATAGTATTTCTGTTTTACTTACCTTGTGGAACACTTATCATACAAATAAAACCACTCTGCTAAGAGTATTCTCTCATTTTCTGGTCATTTTATTATTATTATTATTGTGTTGAAAGGAATGAAGTTACTGGTGAGAAAAGGCTCTTCAGAAAAAGTCATTAGTAGTCTTCATAGAATGATTTGAGTTGGAAGAGACATTTAAGATGATCCCCCGATATAGGCAGGGACACCTCCCACCTATTTAGCCTGGCCTTGAAGGCCTCTAGGGAAGGGGCAATCTGTTCCAGTGTCTTACTACCATTACAATAAGGAATTTCTTAATATTTAGTCAGACACATTTCTTGGCTGATCTTGGTGACACTGTTCTAAATCCTAAGCGGTGCTTGCTGTTGTTAGCAGGTACTAAGGTCTCTTGCTCTCTGGGAGACTGCTAATTTAATGAAGCATACAAAAACTAACTTGGAGGGTTTTTTGAACCTATAAAATACATCACCACCATCAGTACCAGTGTAAACAAATGTAATCAATTCAATTCCCTTTAAATGAGGGTAGGGCACTCCCAAAAAATGTTAAATGTCCTTAACTCTGGCTGTTGCCAACAAGGACACCAAAATCCTCATACTTCAGGCTCAAGTACTTATTCCTAAAGTACATATAAGTAATGTTTTATTACATTTGAAGTTATCCTTATAAAACGTAGCTTAAATTGAGTTATATACAATTTACAGATCAAACTGTTTAAGAATTGAAATTATCCTGAATTATCTCATTGGCACTAACAACCCCTTCTTGCTGTGAACTGCTTTTTAGCACCTTTGGTGTAAACAGTTTTGATTCAAGTAATAAGATAGATGGTTTCTTCTAGGTTTAAAATCATTACCTAAGGGCAACTGTGGAAGTGCTAAATGTCTGGGTAGTTTACATCCTGATCCCAGCAGGGACTATACTGTTTTATAAGTGTACATTTCTCTGTGGATGTGGATATTGAAACTCTGTGCTGTTACTGTTCCTCATGGAACTGTAAGATTGTATTAGGGATTCTGTTAACAACTTCTGCACCAGATTATCTGCTACTGCAGTTTATCACTACAAGTCCCATGGAGGACCATTTAGGATTATGTTTCTTTGTTCATATTTTCTATGGACAGAATCACTGGATTTAACAGTTTTTATTAACTTAAGTAAAGTCAGAGATTGTTCCCAGGTCAGGCAGCGTGGCTGCCTGGGAGCCATTACACCTTAAGGTCAGACCATTCAGTCATGATGGATGCGTCAACACATTTATCTAGCTCCTAAAGCTTCCAGCTTAGAAGTTACCTGTGGTCCAGACCTTTCCCCTGATGTTTAGAGAGGTTGTCAACTTGTATTAGAATCACTGGCTGCTTTTCAGGCTCAATAGCATCAATTTCCCTACTGTTATATAGATCCTGGTCCATTTTGGTTTTATTAATCTATCTTAGCTTTCTTTCCTACAGCTTTTCTTGAGTCACAGTTTGTATATGAGTCAACAGCCCGATTGCTGATGCATAATTTTTTTTTCTTTTTTTTTTCTTTTTCCAAAAGAAATCTTACTGCTGCACTTCAGTAGACTACATTCATCCATCACGGGAAGTGAAAGGTTTATGTTTGTAACTTTACTGACTAATGCAGCTAATGCAGCTGCATATTCTGGGGATCTTTTCTTCCCATGAGCCATATCCAGTTGTAACATTGTGGTGCTTATTGCGTGGTAATGAGCGTATGGTTAAGCAATTCATCTTTGTAGCGCTCTATTTATTTTCTTTTGGAAATAAAACAAAGTTTCTCAAAAGGCACCTTCAAGTCATCTTCCATTATTTTAATAATTTCTCTAAGCTGCAGAACTCTTTGAGAACCAAATATTTTGTTTGTGCATTATTGCTTTGTTGCTGCTTCACTGCATATACAATGGCTTATATTGAGAGCTTAGAAATGAATGTTGTACTGATGCAGAGGTATACAGTTTTCATTTTATTTCTTCTATGCTTATTCTGTGCTCTAGGTAGATTAAAGAAAATCCCCAAAAGCTGCAGACAACAAACAATAAATCAAAAATTGCATAGAAGAAGGCAGTCCTCAATACAAATTCAGAGAGTAACAGCTTCTACCGCTTCTTTCTGCCCTTGCTTAACCCGTTGTCCCACCCAAGGGAAAACATAGTCCTAATCACCAGTCCTTGCCTGTGCCCAGGGAGAAGCAAAGTCCTGGAGCAGAGCTTCCCAGAACCTCCTCCTTTATAAAGGAGGAGCTGTTAAAACTAATTTTTAGATGATGAAAGTGCTTGGATATTGCACAGGCAAGAAAACAGTTTCCAAGCCAGCACTCAGAAACATGCAGGCCTGAAATAATACCCTTACAAACTTCCCAGAACAAAATCAGTGTATCTTATGGAGCAAAACCTAACATACTTTTCACAAAAAACTCATGCCACTGAGTGCACAGAGGAATTCTTCCCTGCCTTCAGGACCTGGAGATTTGTAGGCTGATTCTTTCTTTTCGTTAAAATGCATTCTTATAATGATAGCCTACAAAGAACACTTACCTGAGAGGAAAAGGCCATACATCTCTTGCTAAGAGCAACTAATATAAGGCACATTGCTACTGCAGCAATACTGAGAAGTATTTGCATCTCAGTGGAATGCTGAAAGTCTTATTCCATTTAATCTATGCTAAATTCTCACACTGAGGCCTTTACCACCTGAAAATGTCACTTTTTATTCTGTCTCTGGCCCAGTTCTAAACCACTGCATGTGTCCACAGTAAGATAACCAGAGCCAGCACCAACATCCCAACACACCTAGTCCACAGCTCTGCTGTACTCTGGCAAAGGCCATAAGCAACTCTTGGAACAAGTTGTGTCTGCTTGAGTCTCATGTAGTTTACAGTAGTTAACTTTTGAGCATTCTATCTGTACATGCCTATCCTCATCAGTAAACTAGTAGGAAAACTGAAGCCTAAATAACAGAAACTAGTTTAAATAAGAAATAAGCTTGGTTACTTTATTTAAAAAGAAACAGTGAAATAGTTACTGCAAATAAGAATATTAATGAAAGAGACTGAAATCTGAAAGCATAAAAATAAAAAAGAAAAAGGCAAAGGATAAAATATGAGCATGGACACGTGTCCCTAAGATATTTTTTAGAACGATCAAATGTGTTTTATGTAAAGTTTTGGTTACAGAATTGTACTTTATGTGAGTGATGATGAATGTCCATCAACAATGTCATGCCCAGTTTAGCAATGCACTGTGCTCCTGCTGAAGTCAGGATTTGAAAGCATCTGTATGTACTGTTCAGGCTGAGATATCAACCAGTCTGGTAGCTCACTTTGGATACCGCAGTTTTACTCACCACATTCAGTAGCATGATGATGCAAAAGTTGATGCATACTGCAGTCCCTGTAGTTGCAACCTGAGAGTTATTCCTGATTAAAGCCCACTTAAAGGCAGCAAAAGTGCTGACAGTCACAACACGGTAAATAACAATGCCAAAAACAGCAGCAATCACCACACAGATCTAGAGGAGAAAAAAACAACAGAGGGAAGAACATGAAAACTTCTTAGAGAGTAGGGAGTTAACTTCTTTCTGAAACTCTGAACTCAAAAAATGAAGAGAAAGACTTGTAAAATATGTCAACGTTTGTTCTAGAGAAAGGCTTCAACACGAGTGTTCCTCCTATTGTGAACCTCTTCTTATTTTTATAATGCAAAATACCTCTAAAATCATATTAAAATACATTTTTAGTTTTAAACATTTTCTTGACATTGTACCTTCTCATTAGCATTACTGTGGAAAATGGTGTTGTCAGCTTTGGGAAATGGGAATTCTCCTTACATGCACGTTCCACAATGTCATGGTTTTATGATTTTTTGGTACTGGTATTCCACATAATTCCACAAATCATAAAACCATGACACACAACGTGCAATTATGAGTCTCCCAGCAGATGTACCAGTGTGATGATGTCATATTTGGGATAGAATTTGTGCTTTGGGGCAGTTCACTCTTACAGGAAAAAGTATCTCCAGTTGTAAGGATTACCTCAGAAACAGTCCAGCAAGATCCCCTGTTTCTTGCTATAGTTTTGCAAAGATTCTATCTGGGGAAGGCAATTTCAATTGCCCTGGTAATTTTCCCTGATGAGGCTTTCAGCAAATGTGACAGCTCCAGTATGAAAGCTGTGCAGCTGAACCAGGCTGCAAAATCATTTGATGCTCCATATGCAACAACTGAGCACTAAGTGACAACCGTTTTCCATCATGATCAATTCATGTCACAGTTTAGCAAACCACCTGAAGGACAATGGGTTGGGAATTACATGCGTGACTCATCTCACACAAATGATGGCAGAGTACCATTAGCTCTCTTGCTAGATAGAGTTTCTTCAGTAGAAGTCATGAGTATTTGCAAAAGCTCGGTGTATTCTGAGGCTGTGCATAAGCAACTTCAACATGTCAAAACTGGAGCATATCTAAGCTAACTGAATGGGCAAAATGACTCTGAAAATACTGAAGACTAATCAAGCTGCACATTTTATTAGTCACAGTATTATTTGGCATAATGTCAGTGCAGAAGAAAAAGTTGTGTGTGCATGAATTAGGGTTAGTTTATTTGATCCACTTCTTCCACACTTTCAGCCAATAGAAACTTTACTGAGCTAGAGCGTTGCCTCTGATCTCCCTGCACAGAGGTGAGAAGAAGGATTCTTCTCCTTTGGTTGCAAAAGCATTAATCTGTTTCAAGCTGCATTTATAACTTCACTGTGCGTCAAAGCTCTGAGATTTTGAGAAATGTTCTAACAGTTTTGGTAAGCATATCTCCTGTGTTAAGCTTTAAGAGCTAAACTTTTAAGGGATATTTTTAGCTAAAAGGGGAAAAGTCAGCATTTTTCTAGCTCATTGGAAGCCCATGCTATGTCAACATTGAAAGTGCCTTCACTGAATATAACCCTTGTCTTGATTCAAAGACCATTATAAAGAAGACTTGCGGAACACAAAATTCAGAGCAAGGCACTCTCTGACTCTTCAAGCATGAGTTTCTGGGCTGCATCACCTACCCAGCTCTCCATAGTTCCTCAAGTTATACTCATTTAGCATTTTCTAGCCATGTAAAAAAGCCCTAGTAAATTCAGCTTGGGTCCAAGTTAATGACAACTGTGTTCTCAAGACAATCCTACTGCTACATGTTATATACAGTTATATGACAATTGTTATATGAATAATAGCAAGTATCAGGCTCAGTGAAGTTAGGTGACAGAGAGCATTTGAGTAGAAATGCATACAGCTCTATTAGAGACTTCATTGCTGCATTTATACTTTGGAAGTGGTAGAAATGCCTCATTTTAGACAGGGAACATTAGTTTCTCTGTTTCAATTACATTAGGAAGGTGAACCCTCTTTCCTTATCTCTGCAGTACACTGCAAAATAGGAGATAAAAATATTGTTAAGCACTCCAGGCACCTAAGTTAGGTTCTCCGCAGAGTCTACAAAGAAAGAACCACCTCCTCCATGGCACCTCTCCATCACTCTGCAGTTTCTACATGGGGAGGATGATGAAATTCAGTTAGCTGAAGTTGATGCCTAAATTGTTCCAGCAATTGCATAGTTACATATAGATCTATGCATATAGCCTTAATTTTACTCCTGAATCTGGACCTTGAAGGAAAGCTTTAACTAACAGTGAGGCTCAGTGAAGAGTAAATTAGTGTGGACTTTACAGAAACTCAGGATATTTGCTGTGCATACATTTTCAACCTGCACTAAACATGCTAAATCTTATTAACTTTAAAGCAGTCATATCTAATATCTCCATACTTTCTCATCAGAGATTATGTCATTTTGTACATTTTCTAACCGATAAATAAATAAAAGTTTTCAAACCATAAAAAAAATTCCGGATGCAGAAACAATGAGTCTGCTGCATTTATCTGCAAATGCTTGATAAGGCTCTGGCTTTCCAGATATGGGGTTCATTCGTTCTTTCTTGGAGTACTTGGCTTCAAACTGCGGACGTATCTCTTCCTAAAAGAAACAGAAAGTGTTCATTTACAGCACGGATAGGAAAGATTCTGTTGTAAACTTCCTATCATTTATCAGATCACTGTTACCAAGAATTAGGTCTTTGAATTCAGCAGCTGGCACAGATACTATAAAAGCTGAGCTGGGACATCAGATACCCATCATGAGGACTCAAAAACATCCCTATACCCATAAAACCATATTGGAAGCACTTAGTAAACTTCTCAATTGACTACTTTTCTAAATAATGCTTTTTCAAATATATGGCTGCAATATATTGTGGGTTTTTCCAGCCTGGTATTGTCCTACTGATACCAGAATTTCACAACAATGCAAGAGAAAAAAAAAACAAGCAATTTTTCCAAATCCAATTTCTGCTTGCTAGGTGGTTACCTAGCAAGCATCATCAGCACAAGGTTCTTGTTATTTGAAGAAGCCATGCAATTCAGTATTGCTCGATTCCTTCATAACTTGGCCAATACTAATAGCAGAAGCAACTTCTAGCAGCAGCATTTTTGGGTCCTGCTGTAACACTATTAGGGAAAATGAGAATGCAACGAGGCATACAGGAAATAAGCTTATTTGGGAAATACACAAAAGTTAAGCACATTTCTGTGGAGGGAGGGTACTCTTATTCTTTCTTGCTCACACTGTTTCTGCCATATCAGGGCAGAAGGCCATCGAGAAAACCAGAATCTACCAAGAGAAACAATACAAGTAGTATTCCTGTGAACATCTAACCAAACAGAATGTGACGGCATGGAAGAAGGGCACTTGACAATTGCACTCTGTAGACTGTGCAGGGGCTCTCCATCTGACTTACTGAGCCATATGCAAGAAACCTTTTCTTTTCTGCAGCCCTCTCTGAGCCAGTGTTTGATTACATTTTACAGTCTGCTCTATAAGGAAGTCTTCTTATTGTACACACCTCTCCATGAACCTAGGTATCTTCTACAATCTACAGTCAATTCAGAACATGCAAATGCTATTTATAGATACATCCCCACACAAAACTGAAACTCTGGCACAAACCTTCATACCTGTTTAATGACACTCATCAACAGTCCTGTGTCTGGCTCAGATTAATGATATACAGAAAGTGGCAATGAAGAAAAAGTCCACTGTAAATACTGACAGAAACCATATCTTAGCTCAAGAGTCCCAGGCACACTGTGTAGTTGGCTTCTTGCACACTCAAGACAAGAACCAGTTACCACCCGTTTATCTCACCTTGTACCTGATTTACAAGAAAAGGAAATCCAAACACACGGGGCTGAAAGAGTCACAGCACATTATGCCTTTGCCCCCAGGCTGGGGATCCAGACCTGCAGGGAGTTGTGGCATCCCCTCTTTGGGTGAAAAACTAAAGTGGTCAGGAATTCACAAGGACATGTATCTGAACAGTTTGACTTCTCCTTCCTGTCATCTTCATTACTTTGTTTCTTTGTCTCTTCTTTTAGAATGGAAATATGCAAAATGATAGGAAGCCCTATAACATCTTTTTTATTTCCATCTAATGTTGATAGGAATTGGCAAATCTCCCTCTGCAGCAAACCCTTATTTTTCAAGTTGACAATGAAATTAAAACAAGAGAAAGCTAGATGTAGCAGTTAGTGCTAGTAAAAATAACAATCTTCATTAATAGAAGCTTGTGACTTAGAATGGTAATTAGAACAGTTTAATTGATTTCTACGAAACAGCTAATAAAAGAAGTTGGCTGATTTTGTCCAGCAATAACTGAACAGAATGTAGAAAGGGAATCTAATTAGCTCTTAGAAAACAGCATTTTTAGAAGTAAAATTTTTACCTTATAGAGACACAGTTCTCACTGATGTCTCACTGATAGGGGCTGAGGGACCTCGGATTGTTTAGTCTGAAGGAGAGGAGGTTCAGGGGAGACGTTACTGCCTTCTACAATGACCTGAAGGGATATTGTGGTGAGGTGAGGACTAGCTTCTTCTTCCACACAACTAGCAATAGGACTAGAGGGAATCTCCTCAAATTATGCCAGGGGAGGTACAGGTTGTATATTAGGAAAAAGTTCTTATCAGAAAGAGTATTAGTAAAGCATTAGAATGGGCTACCCATGGAGGTGGTGGAGTCAGTGTTCCTGGAGGTGTTCAAGAAAAGTTTAGATGTTGTACTAGGGGGCATGGGTTAGTGAGAAAATATTGGTAGTAGGTGGATGGTTGGACTGGATGTTCTTGGAGGCCTTTGCCAATCATGGCGATTCTATGGTTCTATGATATATGTACAACTTCAGGATCAACTTCAAAGATGTCTTTTTCAATCTATTACAGCAGCATTATTATTACAGGGAAGAAAAAAATAAACAAAAATAAAAATAAAAATTAAAAATAAAAATAAAAATAAAAATAAAAGTAAGGAATCACCTAATCTTAATTTTACCAGGAAATATCAGGAAATATATTATTTGTAAATAAACAGAAAAGTCCTCGTACTGTACACTGGTGTATTTTATTAGTTTAAAGTCTCCTTTTCCTTCTAGGAAACTGAGCTGGAATCCCAACTTACAAATCATAGTTTGGTATATCTTCCTTATGCCCTACCTGCCAAGAGCAGCAGCAGTGGCTTTTTTGCAGCTAGGCATGAGGAACAAGATCACTGAATTTGAATCCTGATTCAATATCTGAAGCGCAGGCAGAATGTGACTCATCAGCAATGGCAGAGAGGCTGCTAATCTCAGGAGAGCTAAATGCGCACCGGAGTATTCTCTAAATATACAACAAAAGTCCTGAAGTATCACCAAGATTCAGCAGCATATATGCACAAATAGTGATAGACCTGCTGATGTAAAGCAACCATTATCTCATTTTAGGTTCTTGGCTTATTTCTGTCTCTTAAGATCCCTCCAAAGGGACTCAAGGGAGGAAGGAATACAGATTCTGTGGACACTTGTACATCCAAATCATACTCAAGGAGAACTTTTCCTACCATACCCACCGAAACTTGCTTTACTCCCACAACATAAAATCTGCTTTTTCCCCCTAGATATCAGCTCAGTTCTAAGAGCATGGTGTTCCTTCCTGGTAACCATCATAGGAAAAGGCCAAGGCTGTTTTTCACTGTTTAGTTTCCTAACTAATGAGATTTCTTCTACCAACAGGGGATGAATGAAATCTTTTGAGCTGATTCGTCACCCTCAATTTGAAGTAAGAAAGGTGTAAAAAAGAGAACAATTCCCCTTGAGGAAGTTTCTTCAAATTCCAGAGGAAAATTCTAAGGAGAAAATGCTTATTTCCTAGTTTATGAGGTTTTGAAAAATATATTTAAATAAAACAAAAAGAAAACTGTGCTTACAGGTTTTATAAAATCTTTCTGTATTAAAGATCAGGCAGTAATTTGTTTTTTTTTTTAATACAAACCTCTTCTTCTTCCCAGTCTATCAAGTCCCAGTCATAAGCAATTACTGCTCGCCTTCGTTTCCAAAACTCCAGAAAAACAGTAGCTGGAACAATCAGAAAAGAAACCACAAAACTGTTTTTAAGTAAAGAAAGTGCACAGTACTATCACAGAACTGTTGAATGAAGCTACTACATTATTTTTATTTCTTTGCATAAAAGGGTTCTTTTGAACAGAAAATCAGGCTGATGATAAAGACTGCTTTCAAGGTGCATTGCTTTCTAAGGACTACTCTGTTTCTGAGTCAAGTATGACTGAGGCTTTGGAGGTTTTATTTAGTTCTAAACAAAAAAGTTTAATTTCTAACCAAATATGGGGAGGGTTCTAAAAGAACAAAATTGTTCCTGTGAGGCATCATTACTAAACACAGCAGACTTCTGATGAAGCTAAATGTTTACTGGAGCTACTACTAGGTAAAGTAGTAACTTTTCTTCCTTGAAGATCATTTAAAATACACTGGAATCAGAATCCAGAGGAATCACATTCAGGTGAACATGTGGATCTGTGGACTACTAGTGAGGAAACTGGAATATTTGTCTCATATCTTTCTAATTCAGATGAACAAGGACAGTACCCACTGTTACAGTGTCAAAACAACCTGGCAATATGTTCCACTCTGCACTCTCTGCAGTTTGTGAATGACACCAAGCTGCATGGTATGTCTGACACACCTGATGGACAGGATGCCATTCAGAGAGACCTAGACAGGCTTAAGTGATGGGCCCTGGAGAACCTCCTGAGGTTGAATAAATCCAAGTGCAAAGTTTACACCTGGGTTGTGGCAACTTCCACTATCAGTAGAAGCTGGAAGACAAAAGGACTCAACACAGCCCTGCTGAAAAAAGACTTGAGGTACTGGTGGATGGCAGCTGGACATGAGCCAGCAGTGTGCCCTCACACCCCAGAAAGCCAACTCCTGAGCATAGTCAGCAGAGAGAGGAAGGTGATCTTGCTCCTCTGCTCTGCAATGGTAGGATGTCATCTGGGGTACCGTATCCTTGGCACAGGAGAGACACGGACCTTTTGGAATGAGTCCAACTCAAAAGATTCTATGATTCTGTAATTCTGGGAAATAATTCTCTCTGACTTTAAATGATGTTTACTTGGCATGAACATCTTTTTTACACATTCTGTCCCTGGTAAGATTCCAGGTCAGCTGGTTAAAACAGAGAATGAGTATTTTCTAGAAACTGGATCATGCTTTTGACATACCTTCAGGCACACATAAAGGACAAAGTGTGGATGTTTCCCTCTATGCTATTGATTCTCTTTATGAAAGCTTTGAACATTCGGAAAACTTTATCAAGACCAGAGATTCTCAAAAGAAAAATTATTTTTCAATTTCTGAGATGAAACTATGACTATAAATGATAATCCTTCCACCAGGAAAGAAAAAGTATTAGTGTTTTTAGGGACTTACTGTTTCCAATAAACAAAGAGATTTATAGCTTTGATCATTATGGATAATTTCTTTCAACAAAAGCTCCAATGCACAAAAGCTTAAAAAAAATACCAGCAAAATCCTTCAGCGGAATCTTTTGTTCTTCTGTCTTTTGCTCCATCCATTTAAAATGATCTACCTTAAGTCTTTAGTATTTTGGGTAAACATTAGAAGTATCACGTTTTCCCCTACTATATGGATTACTTTTCCTTCTTATATAGCACTTTGCTTAAAAAAAAGGCAGAAATATAATACGAGAAGTGATGAGTCAAAATATTTTTGAAGAAAAGTGCATTTCTCTTCCAGTATTGCCTACTTCACTTTAATATCCCAGTCTTATTTTGACCAGACCCATTTATCCCACAGTGAAACATTATAAAATATTATAAAACCTGTGTTCCAGAGTACTACAGTGATAGACCTAAAGACAGTGAACAAGGTGCTTTGGATAATAAGGCAGTGGCTAATCCCAGAACAAAAAGGTAATATAATTCTAGCTGCCTTTTAGCTTTCATTCTCTCTCTGTCTCTTTTTTTTTTTCTTAAAAACAAACAAACAAACAAACAAACAAAAACAAAAAAAAACCACTGCCATTATTATTTTTATGTTACTCTGCCAAACCAGACCATCTAGAAAGCTAAACTTTTCACAGCCACTTATTTATGCACTTGACAATTGTTTCATGTTGACAAAAAGAAACATTTCCACAATGAAAGTGCTATCACTGTCTATTTTCCTCTATGATTAACTGAAATGATGGTAGCTGTCAGTAGGCCTACTGCAGGTAGGCAGTAGGTAAAGGCAGACAAGGTAAGCCATCTCATAAATGTGCCACCAGAAGGTCACTGAGAAGCGTATCTTCCCTTGTTCTAATGCTGCTAACCCTAATGCATTGAGAATGTCTCCACAATCTCACTACTGTCTCAGCAAAGTGTCATTTTAGAAACTACAGTTTTTGTAGAGCAATAGCATTGGTTCATTCCCCAAACCAACACCCTGTACTCACATCCTCCTCCTGTTCCTGCCTCTACAACCCTCTTAGTGGCAAGCTCACAAGCACAGTGTAAGCCTGCAGAAACAGAGAAGAAATCTCCTACCACAGCCACTGCCCTACAGCCTCTTCTCCACTAGCCAAAAATAGGGGATAGCTTTCATTGTACTTTTTACTTTCTTCCCTGTGGTGCTGAAGACACATGGACACTAAGGAAGAACAAAAACACTCGTGCAAATAACTTCAGTCTAATGACATGCTCACCAACAATTAGAAACAGTGGCATAACCCCAGAGGTCCCTTTCAATACCTACAATTCTGTGATTACTAAAATTAATAATGTTTTCATAGACTTTAAAATAGAATCTTCTGCTCTTCCAATTTTTCATCATGCCGAATGATGAAAAAAGGGTATGCTCATTTCTCTTTCTGTGGGGCTTTCCCATATCATGAATAGGCTTCATTAGAATATGACCTAATTTATTAAGTCAATGAAGATAAAAACACAGCTTTGGAGGAAGGAATCAAGACAGTCAACTAAGATAATCTATGTTTTCCTGATGGCTCTGACATTGTCTTCTGGATCTCTCTTGCAGTACAGCAAAGAGATCTGCAGATTAAAATGTAGAATATAAGGATTACTTGGATACTTTTCCCAAGCAGTTTGAGATGTGAGTAAGAAGTAGAAAACAACAACTAAGTCAGGGTAACTCAATCATCTGGAGTTATGAGATGGAAGTCATTTTTGAAGCAATTCATTAAGCTACTATCTAAAGACACTATCAAAAGCAAAGAATATTAGTATGCTCAGGATAGGTTTGAAAGACTTCATGTTTTGCCAAAAATGACTGTTTCTTTTTGTCTTTAATTTTGCTTACAAGACCAGAGTAGAAAAGATATTTGAGCCAGAAAGAGAGTTGTCCTATGGGCAAAATTCAGCCTCCATGGAAACAATTAGACAACTCTTGCATCAATTAGTCATTCAGATATATCCTACGTGTATTTCATCTTGTTTTTGCTTTAATTAGAATCAGCTCACAAGTGTCTAATTTTTGCTGCTTTTCTGCATGAAAGAAAAACAATATACTAATGCATTTTATCACAAACAGTAAACTGGGCTTCCCTAAGCTAAGAGAAGCCCTATGAGTTAACAATGAATAGGCCTCAGTTCTGACTGAGGTCTAAAAAAGCCCACACACATAACACCAGAATACAGATACCTACATAGACACTGCATATAGCATTTTTTTTTTTACATTAAAATGATATCCCATAAAAAAACCTGCTGATTTCAACAACTTCAATTCTCCTTTTGCAGAACAGAAAAGAATCAAACCTATATTGTTCTTTTCAGTTTCTGAAAAAAGTGTGTTGGAAATTATAATGACCTACGTTTCATCACAAGTTTTAAGAAAAACATTCTGCAATCATTTATATCAAAACAAAAACTTACCCCACACTGCCATGAAAACAGCAAAAAAGACAGTAGCTCCATTGTCAAAAAGATGTGTTACCTAATGGAGATATCAACAATCCAATCAATTTCTGTTATTACAGATTCAGCTTTACATTTCAGTACTTCTTTTTTTCCATTCCTTTGATTACAGTATTGCAGTTGTGTCAGCATCTCCCACTTACTTATTTTCTATTTTCCACTAATATAATTAGCACAGTCATGTGTGCAGCTGGTCTGACAATCCTGAGGACTAAAACTATTCCCTTGACGTGTGACATGCACCTTTCAAAGAACTCCACATTGACTCACTAGTCTCCAACCTGGCCTGGGACTGACCCCTGACAACAGTAACTGTGTGCCTAATTTCAGACCCAAAGCATTCATTTTATGGAGCCACGTACAGAGGATGGATCATAAGATAAAACCTGATGCCAAGGACACTCTAGCACATGCATGTAGGATGTGACCTCTGGTACTGCTGAATCTGTAAGTGCAAACTGCATTCAGATGTTTTACAGTCCAAAATGAGTCCTTGTAAAAGACAATGGATGTTAACATTGGCTGAATTTGATCTGTCCTTTGAAGATTTTATCTATTCAAGCTCACTAAAGACAATTGCAAAAGCTGAAAGGAATTCTGTTACTAGGGAAGCATTTTTATTTGCATAGTTTAAAGGGTACCTTGGCATAAACGCAGCTGTCTGACAGCCTCATAAAGGGACAGTATTTATCACATATAGGACACATTATGATATCTGTAGCTTGGCAGACTTCTTTACTGAAAAATAAAATAGATAAAAGTTAGTTGTTTGATGCACAACAATCAGTAATAAAATGGATTGACATGTTTCACTAATAAAAGTCAGTTACTTATTGAAAAGCAATGGTTCTCTCTATAACTGAAGCCAAGGTGTACTTAACTGGATGTGTATAGTTAAGATTTGTTGACTGTCAAAGACAAAGTTCTACGTGCAACAAACAGTTCTTCAAGGTCAACTTAGCAATAGCTCTTTACAATTTCCAGGTTTTCCTTGAGTCAGAAGTGATCTTCAGCTGGGGAAGGGTAAGAATGAGTGTAGATAAGTTTGACTCATTCTTGTGTCTTCTCTCAGGAACTGCCTAAGGGATGTGGAACTCAACAGAAGTCTGAGGGGGTTCTTTATTTGCAAAATGCTTCCCTGCGATGGGTCTTTGGAAAAATCTTTGAAAAGTAAGAAAAATTCCCACTCTTCTGTTGGCTTGTTATGACATTACTGTGAAGGAGTAATGAAGGAACCCAAACCCTACTTTTCCTACTTCAGGCTGAGTGGCCAGCACCATCAGGAACTGCAGCTGGGCAAGAAACATTACCTCCCATCCCAATTCAGGAACACAATGCAGGGGAAGTTCAATAAGAGAACCAAGGAGTGTTTTCCTGAGTATTTAGCCAAAATGAAATAATTAGCAATACTTATAAAGTGGTCTTAGATTACTCATAATATCCCACAGCTTTAATTTCCCTTATAAAAGTGCCCACATTACCTGACTTGGCAGTGGTTCAAAGTAGTGACTCCATACAAAAAGACAAACAATCCAATGAAGGCAGCTGGGAAGAGCATCCCCGTGTACCAGCCTAACCAGGCAAAGTACAGCCCAATTTTCTCACCAAAGTATCGTCTGTTTTAAAATACAACACAGAGAAGTTTCCAGCTAATTAGAATAAATCTGCTTAATCATGCCTGCTAATAGAAAATGAATATTTCTATCATATCTGAAGAACAGATTAAAGAGCAGGGCCAGAATTTCCTAAAGAAAAGGTTTTGAATTAGGCTTCACAATCCACACTGAAAAACCTGCCCATTTATTTCTAAAATGAATCTGAAAGTTCACAAACCAGTGTTTATAATAAGATTAGCAGAGAACTCAGAGAGGAAACATTGAGTTCTTTTAAAAAGCTTGTTCTTTATGTCTGGGAAACTGATGGCTTTCTATGCTTTAGCTGTGTATTGTACTTCCTAAGTAACTGCACTAAAACCATTTTCACCAATAAATTGATCTAACAGAAAAATGACATGAGCCCAAATTCTAAGAAATTAGTAGATCAAATGTTATTCTCCAAACAAGTTTATTTTCACTTGCTTCTTTCTTTTCTTATCTCAGTTCCTGGAAAACTAATCACATGATTCTATTAAGGGTGAAGATAAAATTGCAAGTGAGGTCTGAAAAATATAATCTGAATCAAACCAAATATTTTAGCTATGTTGTTTAAAAACTCACCACAGATTGGTGAGGAACTTCTTATTTGCTACATATTCATTAATACATTTCATGTTTCCAAGTGTACTCATACTTTTGCTTATATATTAGTGAATACATCAATCACACAAAAGACATGCTGGACTTATCAGCACAGGAACAATTTGTGTGCATTATTCTTTATTTGGGTATTGCGCACAGTAAGCTGAAGATAAGATTTGAATACTTTACAAATCAATATGCTACTATCACAATCAAAATATTAAGAGATTCTTTGCAAGAATAGTTTTAAAGAATGAGACAAGATGATTTTCTTGCACTTCAGAGACTTCGAAGCCAACTTAAATGCACAGGTCAACTGAATTTGATGAAAACCCATACTTACACTAATGATGAAACTTCTCATCTGCCCAGAAAGGAGCTTTGCTGGCTCCTTTATGCTACCATAAAACTTTTTTTTTGTCAAACTTTCATGGTCAGGAGGAGCCTTATGATGTGCTCCAGAGCTGGAAGCAGTGAGGAAGACAAAAAAACATTTGGTCTGTTATAAACAAAACAGTTTTCAAACTGGGTTGGGAATGATAAGGTTGAGTCTCTAAGGGTAAGAACTGGGGAAGGGCCAACAAGGCAGACATCCTAGTGGAGGTCTGTTGCTGTTTACCTAACCAAGACGAAGAGATGGAAGTTTTTCTATGAGCAGCTAGCAGAAGTTGTGCAATCTCCAGCCCTCCCTGATGTGTACTGGAAATACAATGCAGCACAGAAGAAGAAGCCTAAGAGGTTTCTAGAGTGTGTGGAAGATGATAACTTCTTCATTCAGCTGTTAAGGCAGCCTACCAGGGGCCGTGCCCCACTAGATCTGCTTTTCACAAACAGAAGGACTGGTGGGAGATGTGGAGATCAGAACTTGCCTTGGTCAGAGAGACCATGAAATAGTAGAGTTCTCTATTATTGGTGAAGTCATGAGCTGAGCTCATGTTTTGCTGGCTGACAGGCACAAGACTGACTGATCTATACTAATTATAAGCATCTGAGTTTACCAGCACTGTGTGAGAAGCCAGATGTTGTCAAGTTTCTATTCTTCTATAATTTGACAGACTCAAATTTACAGTCTAAAGAGGTGGTAAGCTAACAATAACACACTCAGTTCTGACAAGGGCAGCAGGTCTGGCCGTAAAAAGACACACTGGAAACTGCTTTTTGAGCCTTGACTTAGTAATGATAATGAACCCTTTGCCCTAATTGTTTGGTTGATGCACAGGATGTCAAGATGGGCATGCTCCACTGAAATAGAAAGTTCACATTTTGAACTTACTTCAGTTGAATATTTATGGTCCTGTTTTTCTCCATGTGCAAAAATTCAAAGTAGAGAAGTAAACTTAACATAAAGATTTATCTTTTTGAATGAATCCCTGTATTCAAGAATGAAAGGTTCCCCATTCTACCCGACTTTCTGGAAAAAGTTTTTGATAAACTTTTTTCTATCCTGTTGAGCTTTTTCATCTAATAGTGCAAGATGTGATTATTTTTTCACGATCTAGAGATCAAGGAAGCATCTAGATCTTAGAGGAAGACACAAAACAAGTTTCAGTGTATGCATAAGGGAACATGGGCACATTAGGGAATGACTCAAACATTTTCAGTGGAAGGAAAAGGCAGCTGAGGCCACTTGTGAGCCTGGTTTTAAAAATAAGGGCTGTATGTTGACACTACTTTGATATCTATTGACTTAAACACATAAAATGTAAAAGCTCTTTGCTTCTTGTCTGTTTACTGTGTACAGAAGAGAAACTTCATAGAGTTGTCTACAGTGAAGTCATTTTTCTTACCTGTATACTGGCACTCTACCTAAAACTCAGTTTTATATATAAAGAAGTCACGGGACTTTTTCTCCTAGAGTGCATTATTTATACCTAATTTTCACTTGTTATCACTCTACTCATTGCAATCTTCCAGGCTTGATGACATTTGCATGTCTGTTAATTTTTGTATCTCATTTCCATAACATTTCTCAGTTTGTTAAGACATAGTAAAAAAAAAAAAAAAAAAAGGTACTTTTTATGGTTCTCCCATATAAAATTTCCTCCACATTAAATTCTCAAAAGCAAAGAAATCAAAAATCCCCAAGCACCTGAGAGGATAATCCATGTCTCCTATCCTTATATAAACTATACTGCTAGAATAAAAAAAAAAAAAGTAAGAAATCTCAGTTTCTCAGTTTTATGCTGACAAATCGATTAACACTCCAACAGAATCTGCCTTAATGTTTAACTCTTTCTACTCTTCCTCCATTTTAATACCACAGACTTCAAATGGGCCAAAATTTCAATCTGCATATTTAATGATAATTTTACATTTTTGAAGTAACCAAGTCTAATTTCAAACCCATAAAATGTCGTGTTTATTGACCCTTGTTATATAATGTAGCATCTGGCAATCCTGCCTGTGGCAAAGGGATTGGAACTTGGTGATCCTTGAGATCCTTTCCAACCCAAACCATTCCATTATTCTATGTTTCCATAATTCTGTGACATATTTTGGTTTCAGAATGCCTAGGAGGAAGTTGTGGAACTAAAATATATTTAAATTTGGACTTAAGCCAAGAAAACATCTATCTTATTAATGCTTTTGCTTGTCAGATTAAATCCTGTGCAGAACTTTCTGCATCACTGAAAGAAGCTGTGAAGGAGCTAGAGCTATCTAGCATTTTTTACTATGCCAAGAGCAATGTGGTGAGGAAGAGGGCTTCATAGAGTATTTCAAGGAAGTTGTCAGCTTCCAACCAAGGTATTATGTTTGCTTCCAGGTTCATTTAGGTATCTTTATAAATACAACTTTCTCCCACCCTTTCTTGTCCCATAAATGATATGCACAAGCAGCAACAGCAATCATTTGGGGACAACATAGCGAAAAGAATCTATGCTCAAAAGTGTAAAGGAGGTGATCCAAAGCCCCTAGGACTTACTGCAACAGTTTCCATTGATTTATGTAATTCCCAGGCATATAAATATCAAAAGTCCTGCCTTTTTCCAATTGCTATCCATTCTAAGGATCTTAAATAAGTCTTGTTATGTAACTATGGATGCAAAATTCCTACAGAAATGTAATTAAAGTCATGGTACCACATTTGTTATTTTATAATTGTGTCTCTGCAATTGTGTCAAGTCTGTATCTTCATACTGCTGCGTTTCAAAACAGAGTGAAAACACAATCACGCAGTTCCCCTCAAATGACTTTTTCTCATTTATTTCTAGTGACTAGTATCTCCAATAACAGTCAGATGATGAGATTAAATGAAATCTGGAAGGCACCAGATTAACACCAGAGACATATGATTTGTTTTTAAAAGCTAAGGAAAAACAAAACAGCATCAACATATGGATGGCTTTATTTACCACTGGGGTAATTTTACTTTAAGGTAGAAATACTGTATCTGTTAATATAAGTATCACTATCTTCACCTAATTTACTCCTTAGCTTTTCAAAAGCATATATTGAAGGCAAACATCAGCTAGCAGTCTATATTGAAGGCAAACATCAGCTAGCAGTCTATTAACATCCATCCACTCCTTTTGTACAGATGGCAATACCACTCCCTTCAAGCACAGCCCACACAGTCATTGTTCTGGGAAAAAGAACAAAGAAGTTTCTTCTGCTGCAGAGCTGGCAAAATAATAGCTTTTGTTTAATGCATGCTTGCTGAGATACTTCCAAGTGAAATGAACATTTTCTGGTGCAGTCAGCTCTTCAAACAAAAACTCCAGCTCACTAGACATCTGAGCTCCTGAGATTGGCAGGAGATAGAACAGATTTGGCAGGAGCTAGGGAAATGGGAGGGATCTAACATCCATGAAGTGAGAAGAAGGCATTTCACCCCTTTCCTATAACCCCTCCTTTTGTGCATTCATAGCTACCAATGCTGTGCTCCAGGAAGCTAATGGCAAGGCTGGGTTTGAGCGGCAGCTTTCACCCCTGCTGAGCATGAAGCCATGGAGAATTATGCTGCTGTGAACTCAGCTTGTAGCTCTCCCTCCCACTCTCTTGCTTAGATAGGCACCTGTTCTGAACCAAGATATGCCATTCATGACCTTGTCTAAGGGGGTCTGCTACTTCCCTTACTTTCTCTTGCACAATAATTGTGGAAAAGTCTTTGCACTGTCTGATGAAAAGCTAAAGGTTTGTACAAAATTTAAGAGATCACACCCAGACTTAATGTGTATGCTTCTACGAAGGTCCTGAACAATTGTTCATTTTTATACTTAAAACATCCCCCAGTTGCCTGATGGACCACAGTCACAAACAAAATTAAACTTAGATCGTGATACTGCTTTGCAGCAGTTTTACAGATAAGAAATGTTGATGAAGAACATTAGACTTGATCACTGTGAGGAAATTATTTAAATAGAAATTGTAAAGATAAGTTGTTCGTATTGTGACACTGATACTGTATAACTGGAAATTAAAACAACAACAGCAACGAACTCCTTCACTATAACTGTTGCCTAAGTAAATCAGTAATTTACATATTTAGACAAAATTTCTCTATATCTGTTCAGGTCAGCATATTAAAGAAGATTTAGGAAGCGCTCAGAATTAAATATGAGGTACAAATACATTAATTTCTTTTCTAAAGCATTTTAAAAAATATATGACTCAGTAAAATTATTTTATTGTATTTCTTTGTGAAACGTTCTCCATGGAAATTGAACATCTGTTTTGTGGAATGGATGGGTTCTATATGGCCTTAAACAATAACATCCTCTGACTCCAGAGCACCCTTTGTGAATATTTTTATCTAGCAATAATTTTGAGAATCAATAAAAAACAAGTGTTTCTATCAGTTGCAGGACTTACTAGAGGATAAAACAACTGCATGCATAACAATATCTTCAGTGATCCCAGTACAACTTAAGACTGTTCACAGGCTTTTGTAGCTTCACATTTGTCTTTTCAAGCAGCAAAAGCCCACTAATGCCCAGCAGTATTTCTGCCACTGTGTTCAGCAAACACTATCCTTGCATAAAAACTATGTAATCCTCTATTAGCGCATGCAAGCCTACTTGGAAATCTTATTTAAAAGAGCTATAAGAATTTGAAGTCTCATCTCAGCATTCTCAGTGTTTCATCTTTGCAGGTTACTTCTAATATGAAAATAAATCCAGACTGCATTGATATGGCAGTGGTAGGGAGGTAGTATAAAAGAAACAACAAACTTTCACCCATTATTAGTTTTGTTAAGCACATGGTGTGTATGAGCTTTTAGCTCTATATGGTCTGTGAGTATCACTGAACTTCAGTTGAGGCCAGTTCTGCGGTTGTTTTGTGGACAAAAATAGGAAGAGCTAATCAATTAGAGGCTTTTTATCAAAGCCACGATTTGAGGAGGAATTGCATGCATTCATGTCTCCCTAGCCTCCACTTTCTTTTCTCTCTTAAATATTCTGCAACTCCTTCATGAGAAGATATGGTGTCAGAAACCACTATAAGGAAACTCTCTTCACGTTCAAACCTTTTTATAAACACCTCTTTGAATGTAGTTGCACCCTGAATGAAATGGATTCCCCGACCTCAAGATCAGTTTCTAAAACCCACATGAACTTACTGAGTACTTTGTGGTTTCGAGAGAAAAAAAATAATCTATGCTCACACCACCTAGGCTGAAGCATATTAAAAGCATGAAAGTCTTACCTCACTAGATCCAGTGGTTGGTATTTGTACCAGACTCCCCAGGAAGCCCAGCACTCATAGAGCAGGTGCCTGTGGTTTTCTGCCCCATGGGTTTTTATTGAATTCTTACTTCTGTAGCTTCCCTAAAATTCAGATCTGGATATTAATGAACAACAACAGCAAAAGAATACCTAAGAAAGCTCTCACTCCTAGTATGCATAATACAATTTTATGCAATCTCGATACTTACGAGATAAAATCTAAAATTTACATTAAAAGGAAGATTTCCTCTGTATACAGTGAGACTTCAGAAAATTCTTCTTAAGAAATATGATAACTGGTGTTCAAGTCAAAGGCTATAAACTGGAGAATCTCAAAGAGAAAACCACATGATATTTTCCCCCTCTGCCAACATACTGATTTATTACATTCAAATACTTCTTACAGAACGAATCTTGAACAACTCTCTCTACTCTTCCTTTCTTTTTACAATAAAAAAGGCATTTTTTTTAAAGCACTACTAAATGGAAAGATATCAGAGACAGCTGTGGAATCCAAAGCAGAACAATAACATTAGTAAGACTGAGAATTTTTGCAGTTAAATATTCATGTAATGGGAAGTGTCTCTTCAAAAAAGAAAAAGAGAAGATACCTCATGAAGAGGAAATGCAGCTTCATAGGAGCCATTACTGAGCAATCGATTCAGACCTAAAAAACAAAAGTATCCAATTATTTAACAGTAGGACCAGAAAACTGTCAAGAGAAAAGAAAAGAACAGTTTCAGGACACACAGCTAAATGAAGCTTGAAGTCAGAGTTTCAAATAGAAAAATCATCTTTTATAGGTTCTGATGACCTAGGATATAACAGAAGAAAAGAAGATTTGTTCAAATATCAAGCAAAATCTATCATTTATTATGCCTGAGGTTTAAATATTCATTTGTGAAATCCATCTTCAGTGTAACTTCAATGAAATCCAGCATCTCACAGGAAGATAGGAGTTTGGTATTGTGTACTTTGGTCTAAGGAAGCTATACAAATGAAGGGCTGCATTTCTTGGGAGCGAAAAACTTCAGGGACCTTTACTTTTTTTTTTTTTTAACTGCAATCCAGTAAAACAACACAAATGCTTAATTCCTACATGCTGTAGAATATATTATGTCTTTTGAAAGGCTCTTAGACTAACAGACAGAACAGGCACATGATGGGCTCAAGTAGTAGAAGAACAGGGAATATACTTGAACATGATCAAAATTCTTTGGCACAAAAAATGTAATCATACATTCCATTCAGTTAGGCTTTGTCCCTCCTCAGTGAGGGCATAAATAATGATTGATTGCTGAGATGTGGGCACTTTTCACTTGGAAAGGCATCCAGGTAGAATTGAGCAACTACAGCACAATGTAAAACTAAATCCTGGCACTAACAACTTGGAGGTATTTGAGCCCCACTGATGCAAAGGAAAAGAATCCCAATTCCATTTCTGATTCACAGGGAATGACAGCAGTGATAACACAGCAATGAGAATTACTAATTCGACTTAAATAACATGTTCAGTGATAGCATTAGTATCTGCTTGGCAGAATATCTTTACTCCTGAAGTGTCTTTGGCAGAAAAGAAAAACACGTACAGCTGAGCTGAGCTATATTCAGCCCAGTGATCTGTGCAAGGTTTAGTTCATGAAGGTGCTGCACAAGTAGATATGTGAGGGAACTTGGGATCTTGAGGCAGGTAGGGGTTGCAGGTGTGTGTGCTACATTCACTGCATGAATTCTCCCCTTCACTCTCACTGTCATTGCTCAGAGCTATTGTTTCCCTCATCCCTGCCTTTTGACCTATGGCAACTACAGAGCTACAGCGTCTCACTATCTCACTTCTTCCTTGTGGTGGAACAGATATCCAGGGAGATGCCCTACAGGCTGAGATGAACAGTAGCACAGATTTTGCTTTCCTTCCAAATACGTACTTTGGAAAGAGTAAAAGGTTTTCTGCAGAAACCTATTTGATCTCCCAGGTTCCTGTGAGTCAGGTTTCTTCCTTGTAGAGGTAATAAATCTCATGGGGGGACATAAATGTCTGGGAAAGCAGCCCAGGATTCCAGTGAAATGGTCAGCTCTTTCCAGGAAAAACCTCTGCCACCTAGCAATGGGTGAACAGTTCTGAAAAGGTCATTAAAAACAAAGCAAAGGAGCAAAACTTCTATTTTTCTGACAGGATTTATCATCCGCATTAGAAGTACTTACCAATTTTGTTTTTCCCTTCTTCATATTTCACTCTTTGTAAGATATGGTGTACAATTCTACTTCTTGTAGCATTATTGAAGAAAGTGTCTTTGTTGTGTATTATGAAGCTATATAAAACACAGAAACAAGGCCATCTTAGGATATGTAGTAGTGTATTTAAAGCAAATATTCCACTGTTTTCTGTATCATTTTTCAAATCTATGCAAGCAAGTTTAAGGAATATTAACTGAGATGATTCACTGGATGAGATGATCTCAGTAACTCTTTCCATTCCCTAGCAAAGAATGGCTTGGAGAGAAGTCTGGAGAAAGATCAAAGATATTTAACCAAGCATTACAATAAGATAGATTCACTGAAGGCTACAAAATAGTTGCACAAAAATTTGCAAAGAGTAAAATTTCTAAGTGCAGCTGTAGAGATTCACATCTGATTTCTATTTCTGGCTTCTTTATTATGCTTTACCATTAAGAGTCAGATGAAAGCTTCCTCTCAGCAATACAAGACTCTTAAAATTAGCTTGCAGAAGCTACTCATGGAGTTATGCGTAAGTGCAAGTTCAGTAGTTCAGACAGAATTGTGAAGGGTCCAGGAAATTAAAAAAAATAACCCACAAAAAAAATTAATTGTATTGGTTAGATTTTTGAGCATAGTACATTTTAGATAGATTTATTAGCCAAAAGTACATTCTTGAGGAAAACAAGTTATTTTAGCACATCTTCATATTACTGGTAATACTTAATGTAAATACTTTAGTTTAGAAATACCAGCTCACTTGTGAGATAAATACTTAGAAGAATTCTTACAGTTGCTTGAGTTTTGTTGAGGCTTCAGAATAGACTGTGAAAGTAATTTAGACACTTGAATAAGCAGAGAAGTAGTTGGAGTTTTTGATGAGATAGACTTGTGCACGTATTTGAGGAAATTAAATACTTTTATAATTGTGCCCCTTAGTAACTGGTTGAATGGAAGGGTTCATCTTTAAAAAAATACTTTGCATAGGATGTAAGATTGTTTTCTTCTGTGTTGGTGAAGAGTTCTGTGGAACTGAATAAACTGATAAATAAAAAGGTAAAATCAGAAATTTCATAATGAGGACAGAGCATATGCTAGATCAATTTGATGTAAGAAGAGAAAATCTTAATAGAGAATCTGGGATGTATTTACATCACCTTATCTTCTGCATAACAAAGGCTTTACTGCTCAGTTTTACCCTCAGGTAATGTTCCCAAATGAAAACCCTGTTCTTCAGGGCGAATCTTTACCCACAGTAAATGCTATATGGCTCTGCACCTCTACATTAATTTACAAAGCCAGGCAAGGAGTCAAAGTTCTGCACTTTAGGGACTCCACATGCTCCTTTCTTTTTTATCCAAAAATTACTACTGAACTTTCCATACAAGACAACTGTTCAGTTTCAAAGGCACATAGCAAAACATTCAAAAAGTAAAGATATAAAAGACAAACTGCACTGAGAGGAGAGCAATTAATAAAACCTGGTTTTCTAGAAATGACTCCTTTTCCACCCCACCTCACAAACTCGCAGGTCATTTCTGTGTCTACTATCAATTTGTATACTTCTGGCTTTATCCCATATCCCAAAGTCCTACATGTGCCCTACAGTGCCTGCTGTCATTTCTGCATACTGGATGACTACAGTGTATGTGATCATTTACCAATGGGCTGGTACTGAACAGCATGTACTCAATGCATACTGTCTGCCTTTTCTGCAGGGGCACAAATTTCAGCCACAGTCCCATTTCAATCAGCTGATACTCACAAAGTAAATGAGACTCTGCTTATCCTTGAGATGAATAGACTCGTACCAAATGTAGTTGAAAATAACCAGCACATAATATAAGAGTTAGTAGAAAAAAAGGAAATGCTGTTACCACATAATTCATAATGCTAAGGAAATCAGATTACAAACAGCCTAAACTCTGAAGCAGATAGAAAAACATTGTATCCAGCTGAAGCTGTATTTCTGCATTAGGTTTTTCCAGTAGCAGCAGAGAGAAATTAAGACAGTACTAAAACAGAAATGAATAGCTAGCATTTTTTCCACTTTGTTTCATTTTCTTTTCATGTCTGACTTTAATCTCCAAGATCTCACCTCCTAGGTAGCACTGAATGTTAAAGAACGATGAAGATAACTTTCAAAATCAAACCAGCACAGTTATTTTCATTATCTATGAGCTCTTGAAGGATTCAACTGAGAATGTAAACAGCAATTCAGGTAATGGTAAAAATCAGTAGCAATTATCTGTTCTCTTTGCGATATAATGTTGCTTTTTTTTATCATGACTAGGGCATTCTGCAACCATAAGCAGTTCTTTCAACCACTTTTCTGGACAAGTAGCTTAATAGCCTTTCTGCATCTAGTTGCTACTATTTTCATGAGTCATGAATGAAAAAAAAAAAAGACTAAAATCAAACACTGTTCAATCTTAAAAGGAAATAAGAACTATTTGATTAAAAGAGCATTGTAGATATTTGCACTCATTTGTAAACTTAGCAATTGTATTGTTGTAGCTGTTGATCTCACTTGGCTAAGAAGGAACAAGCAGATGTGCTTGAGAAGCAGCTGTTAACACTTCACTCTGAATGCTACTGTGAAAAACTCTGCCTATTCCAGAACTAAACCATATGTGAGTATGGCTGCTACAGAGTTCTGCCCTGCCCATCCTTATGCCATTAAAATGCATATGGGAACAGAAAGGGGAGAGAAGTGGGAGAAGTCACAGCTGAAGTAGGTCACGAACACATCCTAGAGATTATGTTGTAAAGGTATAAAAAAACTCAACCTTGCTTACTTTTTGGAAAAAAACAACCAAGCCTTTGGTCATTTGATCATCTTGATCATTTCTGTGAAATTTTCTATTCCCCAAAAGAATGGTCTTAGCATAGCCAAGGAGGCTGGTGCAGGGAAAAAAAACAGGCAGAAATGACTGGGAAGCACTAAAAGGATGAAAATATCTCAAGTGACTTTAATTAGAACAATGCTGGTGGAGATTACCATTTACCTCCAATATAAAATCAGAGAGGTTGCCTCTGCCAGTTGACAATCACGCATTCACTGCAATACTTATTCTTTTGTACCACCACCCTTCTTGCCTGCACTTTCTGGGACTTTCTTCCTTCAAATCTGTTGTGGTCCAAGTTGTCTTTTGGAGTGATAAATCCATATTTACAGACTAATGATCAGGGCTCATTTGTGATCTACAGCATCCATATTCAAAAGAAAAGACTTTTTTCAGTCTGGAGAATCTCACCCTTCAAATTTCAGTTCACAGAGGTCAAAGCTGAAGGTATTTCCAGATTAGGTGCAGATAAACATCCATTAGGTGTTACTGAGCTATAAAATGCACAAAGTAGAGACTTTCCATAGAGTTTTTTAATCCTTCCTGCATTCAGATGGAACAGTTTCCTTAGCTGTTCTACTTCTGCCGCCCTTGTTGGAACTGCTCTATGCAAAAATGTTTGAATATTCATAAGAGTGATGCAGCTTGTTTTCAGGCTCAGTGAGGTTCAGGTTTTCTATAGCAGAAAGGTCAGTTGAAGGTTTTGGTCACTTTGTCACCTCTTTTGAAAGGCAAAAAATCAGCAAGAATGAACACGTTATTTCTTGTGAAGGTAATGTACAGGTAGATAATAAATCCAGTGATTTGTTCCGTAAGAGTTATATCCATTAGCCTAGCTCTGTAAGCCTTATTTGTGTGAGATGTCCTTACATACACAAAGAAGAAAAAATAAAAAAAAAATAGAATCCCAAAGAAGATAATGAGAGGATTTCCGCCAGGAGATGTTCCAGAGCTGATCCTTAATTAAAGTCCCTTTAAAAAATGTCATTCTGGAAATACTGCTCTTACACTCCCACTGTAAGTGACGTGACGAGTCACTGAAGGTTAATTGCTTTGAAATTATATTTTTAGCTTTCTTAATTAGATTCTGAACTGGAGATTTCAAACTGACTTTCAATGGATGAAGCACAACAAAACCAACCATCATCTACAGAAAGCCCTCAAATAACTGTAAATTCAACAAAGCGCAAACTGCTAATGGATTGCTGTTCATACATTCTCTTTGACAATTTTATAGGTTGTACAAACCCAGTAGAAGTAGAATTAGCTCTTGAGTCTGTGTCCAATACCCATTAGAAAAAAAACAAAAACAACAAACCAACAACCTACTCTTTCTTTTCTGTTTATTTTGGAGGAGCAAAAGGCAAGGAAAAGCTATTCTGAGTGTTTTGAGTAAGAGACACATGCTGAAAACTGAACAGCCATGGCCTGGTTACAAAGGTACAAAGTGAGCGTGCGCATTCATACCAGTGTGCACCTTTGCTCTAAGGGGATCACCCGACACTGAAATGCTCTGTGTCTGACAGTCAACATGCTAAAATGTATGATTCAAGTGAATGCCTTCTGGAAGCAGTGAAAACTGAAGCACGGAAGATGTTTGAACATAGGTATTACTATGTGAGAATTATATTCCACTTCTACTGAAAAAACGCCCACCTTTCTGCACTGCCAGGTAAACCACTGGTACTAACTTGCCATTGTTGGCTGAGGCAATGGCAGGTCTTTACCTCATTTGGCATCAGAGGGCAAGTCAACAGCTGTAATAGTAGCAACAAGATGAGCCTGCAGTATTCCAGGGAGAATATTACCACAATCACAGTAAGTTATTTATCTGAAAATGGGTATATGATGATTGCTTTCTATTTTCATGTTGCGTGACTTACAAGACTGCCTGTAACACAAATAGAAAGGCTTGAACTTTCTGAGTCAGGCCAGAGGAGAAGACAACCTTTTTCTTGCAACACAATAATGCCAAGCCCAACAAGTTCAGAGACTGTGGAGCACATTACCAGTGTTGGATGGACTGTCCTACCACACCACTGCGCAGTCCACCTGTAGTGAAACCTTCTGACTTCCATCCAATTGGGTAGATGAAAGATGGACTGCATTGGCAACATTTTTCTAGCAATGACGCCATCACAGGAGCTGTGAAGCAGTGGGTCACCTCCACTGGTGCAGATTTTTACGAGCATGGCATGCAGAATTTTGTTCATTGCTGGTGAAAATGCACAGCTAATGGTAGTGGCTATGCTGAAAAATAGTGTTGTGTAGCTGAGAATTTGCTTTATCAAATAGTGGTATTGTGCTCTTTGTATCTTTTGTAATTTGTGTGGGAATATATAGGAGGCAGATGTTTGGAGTGACCTATGTACAAACACAAGAATGACCATCTTGGTTCAAACCAAGAAAGTGTTCATGCATTTCTGTCCCTTATTGGCAGTGGTGACCTATCCATGATCTCAGTGTGAAACAGCTACTGGGACAGGGGTGCAGGTCATCTTGGCAAGAATGGGATTTATTAAGGCTAATTTGAGCACCTGAGAAAATAAAAAAAAGCAACTCCACCCTGACAGACAAGCATCTTGGAAACCTGAAAAAAACACCAGGACAGTATCTTCTGGTATATGGGGACTCAGTACAAAGGAGAACTAACTGCATGAATCTCTGGTATATATTTTAATTTCACTTTTTAATTGATTTTAATTAATCCAGGTACTGTCTCAATCTCCTAATTGTGTAAAGTTTAATCTATTTTTTTTCTGAAATAGTAAATAATTATTTTAAGGGTTTTAGTCAATTTTATAGTCTATTAATATTTAAGCAGAGTTTGTTGCTTTTTGAAGGGGGGAAAAAAAGAAAACAGCTCCTGATGTAAAGTCTGAAATCTCTAAATAGCACTTAGAAGTATTTTCCTAGCTGGTATACCACTATCTACGGAACTGCAGATAATTACTAGTGTTTCTATTCCCAGATGACTAACAGCTCACTACAGAAAATAACTAAGACATGGTAAAGAATAACTAATTACCATCAAGACTGAAGGAAAACATTTTTCAGATAGAGTAAATTGTGCATTCTCATAACTGATAATTTTCAGAAGACATGGTGTAGTATAGATAAAGCTCTTCCTAAGCTGAGGGTGCAGAAGAGAGATACCGTTCAGAAGACTATCTTAAAAAAAATCTACACAATCCCAACTAAATGCTTGCCTCAGCCAGCCAGAACTTCTTTCCTCCAAAAAGAGATTTCCTATTGCTTAGGAAATATGATGAATTTTGCTCTTCTTTTTTGCTGGCTGCACATGTTAAGCGCTATCAGTTTTCTGTCGTTCCATGCCTGTAACAGTGGCTATCAGAAGTGAAGACTGCACTTAGACCATGTTTCAAGCATCATCCATATTAGACTGGAGATTTGACTATAAAAACTTGATTAGATAAAAAAAAAAAAAAAAAGGTAAACTACCAATGTTTATTGAGGAGAAAAACATCTGAGACTGTAAAGAAAGGAAGAAATTCAAGACCCATATTGCAATACTGAGACAAACATAAAAGATGAACAAGTTCATTTAAGGAACAATACTTTAGAAAATAAAAAGCACAGAAAATTAGGATAGAAAGAAGAATTCTGCTACCTCCATCTACAGTGTGTGGTCAAATTTACAGTGAAGACATGAGATGACTTGCCTGCAAGCTCAGTTATGAAGATTTACACTACTTTCAAGACACTTGTATTTGTGACTGTTTTACTACATGATCATTAAGCAATAATTATAAATGTCTTGGATAAGCACCGATTAATAATAAAACAGAATTCCTAGATATCTCAACTGGCAAAAGTACATTGCTTGCTTTCCAGAAATATTTGTACAATAGCCAGAAAAATTGTTTTTAGTGTAATTAAAAGATGGTCAGTGGGTGGTGAGATGTTGCGTTGCACTGCTAGTGGGGTATCACTTGTTGAGCAGTTGTCATGTTGCTGGGTGTTGGTCAATAGGTGGAGAATAACTGTATTGTGGAAACGTACATATATATATATATACATACAGATATAAATATTGTTATAATTGCATTTTTTTTTCAATTTTCCTTTTCTGCCTTATTAAATCATTTTTATCTCAACTCAGAAATTCTATTTTGCTTCTAGTCTCAACTGGGGGGAATGAGTGAATGACTGTGGTGTTTAACTGCTGCTGGGTTAAGCCACAACACAAATATTGAACAAGTCACTATATTTCCAAATTCTTGTCAAGGAGAATAAGACAGATACAGTCAACAGACTGGAGCATGGTGGGATTATAAGGATCCTCCCAGAGCCAACAGTTTTTGCAGAAGTAAGGCAGCTCAGCTAGCACTATATCGGTCCCCACACAGCAGGAATTGAAGACTAAACAGAAAGCAAAATAGAAAATATCACAATTTCTGGGGAGTAGAGTTTCAAAATCTGCAGTGATGTGAAATAAGTCCCAAACAACAGGAATGCTAATGAACACAAAACAATATTTACTAAGAAGCTTGCTAGTATACCAAATCAAATATGAGCAAGGTAGGAGAAGGAATAAAATACTGCGGTTCATGTACACCTACTTTCCTTCCCATTACAGGAAAAAAAAAAAGAAAAAAAAAGAAGTAATGTGCCATACATTAATAGTTTGTTAATGGTTAATCATAGAATAACTGCAGTTGGAAGGAACTATTTTACTATTAATAAAAGTATCAGTCCAGACATCCTCATTTCTTAGTTTTTTATGTCACTGGTCTATTCCTGAGTAGTTTGTACATACTTTTCACATTGCAGGGTGCTGACCCAACTTTTGATCAAATATCTCAAGACTCTTTAGTCTGGATCTGACATCTATTCAAGGCACAAATATTTAGTGGAGGTAACTCTGATTGGTGGCCAGTACTAGGAGCAGAATTATACTGAATTTTCCCTGGAGATTTGCACCTAGTTTTGTTTGCTGTATTTGAAAAGACACTACTCGCAGCAGATGATGTTCATTTTATTAACTCATTTTGTAGTAAGTAAATCCAATCCATGAAAAACTGCTCACTCAAAGTAAAGAATCTGAATGAAGTGTTTATTCAAAGAGCAGTCACTCTATCTGTCCTCACCCCAAACGAATTCACACACTTTTTTAATGTTTTGAACTGCCCATGGTTCATTTCAGACCACCTCAGTTTTCTCTGAGTACCGTGGTCAGTGCTGCCAATTCTTTGTGACTTTATTCTCAGGTAGTCAATGACCACTTCCAATATCAGAAATACAGTAACTAACTATGTATATAATATATATAATCCTCTTTCTCCAAAGTTAGCACTAAAAATTCAACATGGGATCTGAAAGAAATGCTAAACCTTTTTCTATTTTGCATTCTGCAAGTGAATAAAGAATTCTACTCCTCAAACAATTTCTCCAGCAACTTTACTGCAACACTGATGCCTTTGACATGCTCGGACAAGAACAACTGACCTTAACACTGCCATTATGCAAGCAGTTTTGCTTCTGTAAAAGTTAAAGAAATTCAAACAAAATGACACTGTCCTTTTACACATAAACCAGGAATGAAATGCAGTATCCATTTATTTTGACCATCAGTGCTAGAAGAAATAATATTGATTATACTAAAAACAGAACTGCTGAATAAAAAGTTGTAATCACATCTTTAACATACACAAAAAGGCAATTCTGACCCAAGAGAGAATTAGTCAGTTGACAACTTCAAGGATGTAATTGAAATTCTAGTGAATCAAAAGGAACTTTTCTATTGATTTCTTTGAGCTTTGAGCTGGACATTTTATTATTAGACAAATGTTATGCTCTCTTAGGACTCTCTATCTATACCTTTGTGAGACAAAGAACTAATCTGAAGGCACTAGTCTTTAAGGCATGCACTAATAAATTGATTTTTTTCAAAGGTAAATTCAGAAGGAAAAGTTTTATTCTTATAGTTAAGTTATGATTCTGTGATGTAACAAAGTACTCACTGATGGATCCTTTGTTGGCTGAATGGAGCAGTATAGCAGTCATTCTCTTCCAGATCTGGCAGTGTCTCCTTGTCCAATTTCATTGGCTTTCTAGGTAACCATCCTCGAAACCTGCTTATTTGTTTCTCGATCCTGCAATACACAAAAAGTGTGAGCATTTGAGTGAGTGAAAAATATCTTGCTTTTTAATTACATTTTTTCATTGCAAAGAACATATACTGGCAAACTAGGCCACTTAATATCTACAGTTACAAAAGAGCAGTGTCTGATATTTTTGACCAAATTATACAAGCCAAACTTCATTATTAATAAGCAGCTTTCAGTGACAGAGCATCTTATTTCGTCTCAGCACAAAAGCAATGCCAGTGTTACACGCTGCTAAAAATCTTTCTAAGCTCATAATCTCTTGGCAACTCTCTAAGCCTTTATTTATCAGTTAATTACTTAATTTAAATTTCAGGCTTAATTGACCTATTAGACTTTGGACATATAAACATTAGAACAGTACAGACTATGACAGAGAGCTTTGAAAGTTAAACCCCAGATAGCTACATCCTTTTCCTGCTCTCTATAAAGATTCTTACCTTGCAATTGGTGCTGTACAAATTAGACTACTTTGTTCATTTGGTTTAATTGTAGTGTCTTGCAATAAGATAGCCTACACAAAACTAAAATACTCAGTGTACAGTTTAATAGGTGACAGCTGCACAGGTTCTTACATATAGAAGGTGAAAGCAAATAAGATTAAGCTGGATTTAACCACAAGGGTATTCATGCAAAGATGCACACTGAAATTATAGGAAAGGGAACAATCAGTGCTGACTGGGGGAGACAATCTGAAACAAATCCACTTCCAAACTAAAATGTTATAAATGAAAATGTTATGATGAAAACACATAACAAAGAGGAGATGTGTCTGGCAAAATGAACCCTACCCTCTCTCACACCTTCAAGTTCTAAACAGTGATCTCTGCCTGCAAAAATCAGATGACAAACTATGGGCATGCCCATACTTCTGTCACAGGGTAAGTATTTCCAGTTAGGGAGCATAAACCAACATATTTTGAAGTTTAAGACCAGTTTCAGATGAAATTCAAAGATGGGAAACCTAGTTGTTTTTTCACTTTCAACATAAGCCAGCCCAATAACTCTGTGACTCCAGAAAATGCTGTGAGCTATGCACAGTTCAAGGAAGGGAAATCTATATCCATGCAGCTAAGAGTGTAGGACAGTGACATTAAATTATTACTTATTTCCATTCAAAATACATGTAATGTTTCCTGGATTATTCAGCCTTTTCTCCTCACATATTTTTAACTTAGACAGGAAAACTAGTGATGATTTTTAAACATGGACATTAAATCCAAAACTGTAACCACAAGAGCCCTATCCATTTTGGTACAGTTTGTGTATCCCCTACTGTGAATAACATGGGGGCAGAGCTGTAAATATGCCATCAGATCTGTTCAGAAGAATGGTAATGCCTGTAAGAGCACTACATGAGACTTATACTAAAGTTGTCACAAACTCTTAATGGGCACCAATCATTCACACCAGCCTAGGAGCTCTGTGCGTAGGCTGAGTTAGTTTGCAAGTGTCTGTGCCTGAGTGCATGGAAAACACTGTCAGATCCCAGTGCTGGGAAAGGCAGACCCATGTAAGTCTCCAGTTGTCTTCTCCAGATTCCCAGTCTTGAGCTAGTCTGTGAACAGACTGATAGGAATGACAAGGGAAAAGTAAGTTATCTCCTGGGGAATTCCCTCTTTCTTGGCTTCCAGTTTTTCCTCTTCAAAGGTTATAAACTTTGTATTACTCTATGTTCAGCAGACTTAGTGACCCTTGGTGTGGAAAAGGGAAGAGGAATCAGGCACAAGGATTTTCTAAATATCCCAGCCCATGCTTATTTGTTGACTAAAATCATTTGAGTTCTCTAAGTTATTAATGTCCTTGCTAATCTGCAACCCTTTCTCATTCATCCTGCAAGTGCACATTTGAGATATGTGTGCTGCAAGTTTATCACAGCACATGCAGGCATACACACAGTGCTTTCCCAGATTAAGAACAATGCATTATTCATGTTGGCTTCTCACTGAGGATATGCCCAGAATTTCACTGGTTTGCCACTCCCAAGGTTCAGACTACTTGGCATGCTCAGTGAGCCTGCTCCTTTCCTGCTGGCAAGCAGATCTAGAAAGGTTGCAATGACTTTCTGCACAGCTGACAACTTCCGAGTTCAGCAGAGTCATCATTAGGAAAAAAAATAGTTTTCTCCTTCGAAAAGAAAAATGACCAAGCTTAAAATGCCTCCAGGACACCCCAACAGCACCATGAGCCAACAGTGCAGGCTTTATACTGAACATTATCCTCTCTCTAAAGAAAAGAGACACTAGTGTTAAAAAATCCACTGTGTTTTATTACTTTTTCATGGCTAATCTGGGCTTCATGTTCCCTGAATAATGGGAGTGGTGTTTGAAAAATAGAGAAGCCTACACAAGACCAGGACAGTGCATGGGGTGATGAGGCACTGTAGTCAACCACAATGAAAGAGGAAAGCAGAAGAGTTGTTAAAAATTTCCTTTCTAAATACCTTTTTAAGAAACAGTTGTTAGCCTCACATGGCAAAAATTAACCGTCTCAGTGCATGTGGTGACTCAAAGATAAATCCCACTCCAGTCCTGGCCTTGTCTCTGCTGTCCAAGCTCAGCCTTTACCCAGTGTCCTGTTTCCAAAGATGCACATTGTGCTTCACACACAGACTGGTTTCTCAAATAATTTCAGTTTAATTACTAGAAAGCAAGGTAGGGATAGAACCTTTTATATACATACATACACATATATATATATGTTTCCCACAGGAAAGAGGAAGTTAGAAAAATCAAAACAATTGTTTAGAATTGAGATTGATTTTATATCTGGCTCAACTTTGATGGAGCTTTATGCATAGTGTAGCTCTTGATATGTTTTTAGTTAAGTTTTTAACAACAGCTCAGGTAGAATTCTAGATATTGTATACATACCTGATTCCCCTCCTTTCCTCTAGAATAGATTAGGGCAGTTTCATTATTTGAAATTTTGGGAGCACTAGAATGTTTCAGAGAGAAAATTCATATGAGACTGATAAGTTGCAAGAAACCTTCTCTGGACTCTCTCTGTAACAAAAGCCCTCTTTAATAATAGTTTTGCCTCAATGTCAATATAATATTTGTCCTAGCGCAAAAAATGGACCAAAGCTTGTAATCTTCACTGAACTAGTAAAGGAAATAGTTTTACTGAAGCTGTAGATCTGAGTATAACATAAATGAAAAGATAGCTGAATATGTTTTCTTTCTTTTCCCACTGTGACTATTCAGCTTTTCTACCTCCAGCAGCTTGTCACAGAGCAGACCATAAAAAGTGAATTTAGCCAAGTGCTGTTATCACTCAGGAACTAAAATAAAAACCTGAAACACAGAAAAAATTGCACTCCTCCTTTTTCTGACTGTGAATCACATGCTGACTGATAAGAAAATGAATGTAAAGCAAAATTTTGTATGCCAAATATAAATGTTAGAATCTTCTAATCCTTCCTTTTAATCTATTGCTATGGAGATAGCAGCCATGTCTAAACTAAAATCCCAATAAAATCCGAAGTTAGCAGGCGATATGCACTCACTGAAAAGTGGAGATTGCAAATGAGGGAACACTGACCAACTTCAGAAGGATAGTGTTTGTTTACTATCTGACGCTGACTGCATAAGATGTCTTAACTCCACAAGGAGCCCATTTGGTGTTTACAAGTGTAAAAGAAACACATACCATAATTTGAGATCAGTGCTGGAACTCTCAAGTCACCAGCACAGTATGATGGGATTTAATGTATAAAAGGCTTTTTAATATGCTCATGCAGCAGAGTGATAATACATAATTCATTTTCCCGTGTATGTTCATCTAGTGACATTATCTGCAGAGTGATACAGCTGTTTTCTCCAATATGCAGATTTTTCAAATCTAATTCTTCTCCCTCAGAAGTTCATGTGAGTCTTTCCACTGATGTCAAAGCAAGATGGTAAATCAAATGCTAGACCCTTTTGAAAACTGCATCAACAGCACTGCAGCATAAATGCCAATATATGAGCTCATTTTCGCCAAACTTGTATATTTTTTGGGCTCTTTGGAGACATTTTCATCTAATTGTCTGAGGTATCAGAAAGAAAATGCATACTGGAAGTTCCTATTCCATAAAGTCAGGCAGAAAATAGATGAAATATAACTTTAAGATATTTAATAATTGAGTGAAAGGACTTCAAACGTTCTTCAAAATTACTCATCTCTAGAGCTGAACAGCTTCACACCACAGATGGATATGGTTCATTGCATTCCTATCTACCAACTAAGCACCCTCATGGAGGAAGCAATAAATAAGAAAGGCCAGTTACTGCAACAAGCAAGCAAGGTGCATGGAAATGAAAAAAGCAGTACCTGTGATATTTTAATCCCCCCCAAAACTTCCAAATGCGTGACATTAAAATAAAGAGTTTGCAGTAACACACTTACTCTTCCTTTAAAGTCTTCATCAATCAAAAAATATCTCCTCATTATTAAAAAAGGCAACACCGCTAAAACGAATTGCCTTTTTGGCATGGCAAATGCCTTTAAAGTGTAACTCTGCTGTATCTGTTTTTGCAGATATCCTTGTGTGCAATTGCACCCTCCAACCTTCCTAGAAATACTACTAATAACCTTTTACTTCCAGCTTGACTTTAACCATTATTTTAGCAATCAAGTCCAAATTAACATAACCTGAGATAGCAAAAGAATTGTACTCACCTATTCATGAACTTGTATCGGCGGTGCAGGTAATAGATTTTTCTCCTGGAAGAACAGCAAAAATGAAGCCAGTCGAGAAGAAAACCCATCGTCAGTTACAGTATGAACTAGCAAGGAAGGAAAGGAGATTGAAGACAGAAGCCTGTAAGAGGTGGAGGAAGAGACTAAAAGAGAGATTACAGAACTGTCACAGGAAGCCACGCAGACTCTGGTGGCATTTGAATTGCAAGGAGGTCATCATTTTCTCATTGTCTTCTCTTTTTCTGCTACTTGTCATGTGTGAAAGACAGGGACACAAAGATGTGTCTATTTCCAAGAAGTCCACAAACAGATGCAAGAATTTTGCAGGACCAACACTAAGATGGATAAATTATCCTCTGTGTATCTCAAATCCACCAGTGATTTACCAAAACCGCATTTGATAAAATGTAAGGGGAGTCATTTAGAAAAGCCAGGGAAGTGTTTCCTGATATTGCAATATGCCAGTAACACATGCAGCGTCAACCAGGACCAGTGTTTACTGATGGAGTGTCATCCTTTGAAACAGAATAGAAACTACATATGTAATTGAGTACGTGGTCAGCACTCAACCCAGGGTACAGTCACTCCTTCTGCCCCTTGTATAGGCACCACTGATTTTTATAGTCAGTGCTGTAAGCTGTGAGTGGGTGTGTGTGGGGAGCCAGTGAGCACACAAGGGTGCACAAGCAGACGCATGCTGACCACACTCTCTAGATCTTGACATCTTGTCACATTAGGAAAGACTAATTTTCTGAAAGAGTGGTCAGGAGCTGGAATGAGCTGCCCAGGGATGTAGTGGAGTCACTGACCCAGGAGATGTTTGAGGAACGTTTAGACTTTGTGTTGAGGGACATGGTTTAGTGGGAACTATTGGTGGTAGGTGGATGGTTGGACTGGATGATCTTGTAAGTCTTTTCCTACCTTGGTGATTCTATGATTTATGATTCTGTGATTCTACGATTCTGTAATTCTATGATCTGCTTCCCTTTGGGCCTTGTAGGGCTCATATCACCCAGGGAAGTGGTTCCTAACCCTCCTGTGTAGATACAGAATGGGATGTCCACCTCCTGTCCCACTCCACTGCTCTTGTTCTCCTCATAGCTGCCTAAAACACAACTGTGACCTTCACCAAAGAGATCACAGAATCCTTTGGGCAAATCCTCCACAAGATAGCACTATATCTCTTGCCTTATTCAGCAGGAGTAGAGGAAAGTCAAAAACGAGTGTTACTGATGATGCCACCTGCTTCTTGATTTTTTTTTCAAATATTCAGGGTTGTCTATTTTGGGACCTGTGTTTTGAAGCAGGATAATTTCACTGATGTGTGGACCTTGGACTATTTCAACCCAACAGAACAGTAATAATTATCTCCCTATGTATGTTAAAAGAATGAAGATGTGGTCATGAAGCACATCTTCATGTATAATTTTTATGGCACCTAATTTTCTATCTGCTGAGAAATGGATCTCAAAAATGGGACTTGGGACCAGGAAAGAACAATCTGCTCACAGCCACTAAAACATGAGTTCCTGCTGTATTTCTTAATCATGAGATCCTACCCTCTTACTGGGGAAGAATTGTCTCAAGTAATGCCAAGAAATACTGAGAAAATACACTTTTGACCTAGTCAATTATTTCTATGGCTAGAATGGTTTTTAGAAAAGAACATGAACATCCTGCAATGACTCGCGATAACCTATGTGTTTTTCTCTTTAGCAGCAAAAGCTCAAGAAAGAGCTGAGATTTGCTGTGTAAAGAAAAAACAAAACAAAACAAAACCCAATACATATAGAATAAGCCAGCAATTTAGTCCTTATTTCATAACCACTTTTCCTAGCATGTTCTTAATGCTACAGAGCTTATGTCATACTAGAGGCACTTTTTTTGTCCTTAAGCAAGAACAAAATAGAAATAGAAATTCTGCAAAGGACAGCTCACTAGCTGCATATGTGGATCTGATCCTTATCTCACTCAGAAGTATTTCTAGTAAAATCAATGGAATTAAGCAACTGTAAACCCTGCTAATTAAAAGAAAAATCAAGACCTCTCAGTTCATGGGTTTTGGTCAGTTCGATTTGAAGTCTTAAAGTTATTTTAACAGTTCTGATGGCCAGCAGAGTAAAACTGATATTTTACACAAAAAGATCCATAGCCCAACATGCAAATAATATTAAAAAAAGATCAAAATAATTTGAATGATGATGTGAAATTAATTTGGTTGTCAGTGGCACTTGATAAAATATACTTTCTCCACAGGCAAAGCACTTAACAGCTTGAATTGTGCTCCTACTAGAAGTGATACATATTTATAATCTGTATTTCTGAACTTATGCATTATACAAGCAGAAATTTTACAGGTGCTGAACATACCAGATACGTCCAACAGACATGCACTTTCTGTGCTGCCTTACGTACCTGGATCTTCTTGACCTCCCATTGATTTCAATGAAATGTCCATTTAAAAAACAGCAGCGCACAAGTATGCAGGGGGCTCCAGCAGTGAAGGGGTTAAAGGGCCTAAGGATAGAATACCCCATGAAAACAGCTGCACTGCTACAGCTCACCTTAATTTTAAACCAATACTCTACTGAAATTGTAGGCAGGCATTAACAAGAAAGAACAGTGAATATGTTATGTATGACACACCATTTTCTAAGGACGTGTGGTATCTTCTAGGCAAGCTTTCCATGTGCATTCTGGTGCTATTATTTACTTTAGCTTTACAGTGAAGTGTGAAGACAAAATACAACTACACCTACCTGAATGGCATTCTTACATTCATTAGTTCAGCATATTTGCCCAGGACCTCCCACGGGGCATGCAGCTTCACAAAGATGATGTCACTGTTTGTTAGAGATGACTGCAAAAGAAAAAGAAAACAGCCACCAGGGCTTAATTTTTCAGACAAGAAAGAAATATCCATTCTTCCCTTGGGTCAGCCCTCCCACTTCCTTACTCTTCCTGAAGCACATGTTGTTCTATTGAGATATTATCAACTTATTTTCCTTCTGATTTCCTGAGAGCCACGTTTTGACTTCCTTCCAGCCTGTAAAAGGATTTCCTTCACCATGGAAAAGAAGGCATGGATGGGAGGTTGACAGGGAGTTACGGGTCACCCAAGTGTGGGGCGGGAAAAATGTTGGTCCTGAGCTTCAGCTAAAGCTAAAATGGCAACTTTGGATCTGAATCTGCTAAATGACCTGGTTTCTGTACTCATCATGACATGGATGTCTCTTTTTGAGTCAGATAATGGAGACACATCTAGCGATCATGAAAAAATTAATGATATGGACATATAATGAAGTTCAACAGATAAAGAACTATGGTTCCATTGTCACTCTTGGCTGCAAGAATTTGAGTGTTACAACTAAAGTCAGCAGGAAAAAGGATGTCTGATGCTACACCCAGCTCAGATTTATTGCCAGGAGCCAGTGATGGTTTAGGGTCATGATCAGAGCAGCAAGGAGATCTTTAACTCTTTCCTCTGCTACTGTTTTCTTTCCTATGGGTTGTATGTATTTTCAAGAGAGCTTTACGCAGTATATTCGCATCAGAAGAGTTATTACCTAATAGAATGCTGTCCAGTGATGAACAGAGAATGTGCAGTATAGAGAAGGGGAAAAATGTAGGTTTATTTGCTCTCAGGAGGAGAAAAAGTGCTTCTCAGTAAAACTACATCAGCATTGGCTGAAATTGCTTTTATTGAGAACACAGACATTCACATAATAATGTTGGAAGAGGAATTGTACAAATTCTAATGAAAATCTCCTATATTGTCATAAGACTGCATTCCATGCAGCTTACAACAACTAAATGGATCACACTAAAAGGGACAGCTACAACAGGCTGAATTCAAGGAACGTTCAGGAACTGAGTGAAGGTTTACAGAGTATGACGGAAGGACAGTGTGAGGACTCAGACAATCAGGTGGGAAATCTGTTAGTTTAAGGATTGGTTAGACATTAGGGAATGATTTCCTAGTCTTTTAGGCTTCGTACTGTATTAAACACTCCTCACATTCATTCTTAGTTATTACAACTTACTGGGGATTCTGAAGACAAAGACTTCAGCAAGTAGATAGGACACAACCAAGACTATACTCTGCTACTTGAAAAATTTCCTGCAAACTACTCTCACAGAGGTTAAGGTTAAGTCAGCAGAAGACTGGCAATTATTTTCATAAACAACATGGATGAAAAACAAACTACACCGAAGAATCTTCTAGTAAGGTCCTGACACATTAATAATAGTTGAGAAATTGAGGACATTCATTTAATACAGTCTATAAATTTAGTGATTAATGTTATATGCATTTTTCAGCACACTGTAATCTAAGCCATACAAAGTACGATGGTCACAGTAGCAAGACTTGTGGATATGCTATTTCACCTATATTTATCTAAATTTCATTTCTTTTGCATTACATATTTTCACATAGAAACATGAAAAGATTCCAAATACTTATGAGAAAAATAAATACAGAAGTTTAAAGATATCTATTATTTTTAATCAGTATATTGTAATACTGTTTTATCAATTTTGTCTACAGAAGATCTAACAAATATGCATTTACGAGGCTCGGTTATTTTCAGAAGAGACAATAATGCTAAACTATGAATATGCAAATCCAGTTCAATTGGGTTTCTTCATGTTAAGTGTTCATAAAAGAAAGCACATGGAAAAAACTTAGATAAGCAAGATTGGAACTAAAAGAACAATCCATATGGAAGAGTAATTGAATGCAATGTCACATTCACCTAATCAAAGAAGAAAACTGCAAATCAAAGCATCTAAAAGGAAACATCAATAGCTCTATCTTAGTTACAAAAATACTTTAATGAATAGAATCTGCTAAACTGTCTTTGTTATAGTAGTATTTAGACCTCTTAGTATCCTTTGGCTTCTTAATGTTCCACTGAGAGGAACACTGTTCTTTTATAATTGACTTTAGAGACTTGGCTCATTAAAAACTTTGGAGAAACAAACTCAATTTCACATTATATAGACATGCAAACAAAAATCAATGTTAACACTACTCAGCTTGGAAATTTAAATAAGAAAACTGTTTATTGACATGAGCAATCTGCTAGAAAGTGATGTCTTGATGATAAAGAAATAAAAACTAACACAGCAACAAAGGGAGCAGAAAATGAAATATAACACTTTGAAAACATTAAAATGGAGCATGTGTTTACCTTTGACTCATGACACCAGTGTCATCAGTTATCACCTTGTGATAATTGACAGGCCACCAATGTTCACATAAATCGGCCATTTGAAACTTATTTCTTGAGGAAGAATATGCATAGGGTGTGACAAGAGACTTGATTATGATCAGAGAACCATAGATTAATTTAGGTCCCCTCTAGGGGTCATCTGCACTCACTTTACCTAAAGCAGGGACAGTTTAATCATTTGCTCAGGGTCTTGTCCTGTTGAGTTCTGAATAACACCTCCATGGAAAAAAGATTTCACAACCTCTCTGGGCAAGCCACTTACTGTAACTGGTTGAGAAAAAATATTTTCTCTGGTAAAATTTGTACACTTTTCGAGAGAAATGTTGGTTGAAGTAATACAAGTTTTACACAGGAAAGTAGAGAACATTCAAAGAACATGCAAAGAAGGCTTTATTTATAAAGCAACCTGTTTTTTAGAGGAATGTTTCTTTCTTTATTATTTTTTTATATTTTATTTTATTTTATTTATTTTTTGTTTGTTTGTTTTTAATTCTGATTAAAGACACAGGCAAGGTGTACTTAGTTTAATTGAATACTCATCTTCAAAACATAATAGAATGTCCTGTCGGATGGAATTCAAATCACTACAACCTCAGTCACAGATAGTCAATATACAAAGAGTGCCTCTCTGTGGTGCCATCAATCTACTATTTTTCACAAGCTGTTATTTTTCTATCCTTCTTCTCCCTGCTCACTCACCACCTTTTTCAGTTGATCTGGAACTATGGTATTCCTGAAAATACCAGACCAGTATTTAATAACCACAAGTAGATGTTTCCATGGCCTACATTTCAGTATGAAGTATTCATTAATTCTCACCCTTTCTGTCTTCAATGATAAATCACTTTTATCACGATACCATTTTTGCCAATCTGACAATACAAGTAGTGCCATAGGTCCACATATTATAGGCAGAAATGACTACTTCTTCCTTCTGACATGACCACCTTCATCTTTTATCACTACATCTGTAGAGACTGTAGTCTTTATTCCCAAAGAAATCAACCACAAATTTCCTTAAAAACTAAACACTGTATTCTGCTTCAGTATCACTGTAAAAGTAATGGGAGAATGTAACATAAGGATCATTTACTTAAACTCAAAAGCATAAGCAACTTCTCTGGGTCTTCAGCTAGTCCAAGGAAAACTTGTAAAGAAACATCATGTTCTGGATCTTTTTCTGAAAGCAGGCTTTCATGTCTAGAAACAGAGTGGTGTTAATTGCTGTTGAATTTAACTTCTAGCTAACAAATTCACTTGTATTTCTGCAGGGATTCTAAGGTTTTTTTGATGGCAGGATTAAAAATATGTATTCACTATTGACCTGACTCTGCTCTTTCTGAAGTTATCATTATTAGTCTGAATGGAAGCAAAATTATGCTGACTTTGAACATCTCTTGAAAAGCCCACATTTTGCAGTGCTTGCAGGCTGCCATCTAGGATCAAGGCTGGAGATATGTGGCCTTTATCAAATACACTCTTAAATATTATTTTCCAACAAAAATATTAAAAAAAATCATTATTAACATTATCAAGTCATTGTGAGACAATAACAACTGTAGGACTCACATTGATACAGTACTTTTTTTGGTAAAAATTTAAGAAAGTAGAAGAAGAGATGCACAGGAGATAACCTTGAAGAAAGATGAAATTACAGAGTCTCCAATTGGGTGGTGTAGTTATTTATTTGCCTTGAGGCTACTAGGCAGACAACTGTAAAAAGAAATGCTCTAATTTGTGTATGCTTATCTACAGGGAAAAGATGTAAAAGGAAAAGAAATCAGAATTTACTACAAACACATTTTCCCTGTCATTGTTTAAAAAAAAAAAAAAAGACTCAAGACTGGGAATTTTCCCACCTTTTAATGTCTTTTGTATCAACGTAAAATAAGATAAAAAGATTTTGAAACAGATCCAGCATCTAGACTCAATTCTTACCTAAATTAGGAAGACTCAGCAAGGTAACTTAAAAAGAAAGAATGGGAACAGTGCTGAAGTTACTTGCAAACAGTTAATTCTTATTAAGAACATCAGACAAGAAAAGCCAGAAAAGAAGAGAAAATCGTTTGTCCTCTGATAAGAATTCTGCCTATCATCAAGCTCCATATGATATCTCAATGCAGAGCAGTAAATAGTAACTATCACAGGTTCCACTGTTTTTGAAAATGACTCTAGTATATTAACAGCACAGATTGATTTGCCATTTGGACTGAATTAAGTGGATAAAAACAAAAGCCAGCAAATTTTAGCTGATTAAATCATCCTCCCTCTGCTAAACCAAAATAAATATAAATTCACAAAGGTAATTCCATTGAACTGGACAAGCAGCAATAATGTTCTGGCAGTACTGTTCAAAAGTGCAAACCTTACCACTGGTAAGTAATTACACACTCCCAATATATGCTCTGTTTGAGGGAAAATATTACACACACAAATGCATTAACCTCTACATTTATGGATCAAAGGAGTCTAGTAAATAATAGTGCCTATATCTTTCAAATGTATCCTTTCAATCACATTACAGGTGTGATGGAAAAGAGGAACATACTGCCCACATTTCAACCAGAATGTTAAGAAGCTTTTGACTTAGGAGAATCTCTAGGACAAAAGCAGTAAAGGAGAAAATATGATTCAAGAAATAAAGCCCTAACTAATAAATAGAAAGCTGTTAATAAAACTGTGTTGACATAGGAGGACACTGACATATAAAATGTAGAATAACTGTGTATAGAGCCACAGGGAAGGGTGTACAATTTATTATGATTTTTATATGAAAATTTGATGATGGGTACAGCTTTATCTTTGCTTAGCAAAATATTTCCAGAGGTTCAGCTTCAGTGGAGTTAGTAATGCAAGCAGGTGGCTGGCTACTGCCAGCGTTCAGGCAGTGTGTCATCTAAGCCAACTCAGAGCAGGTGTCATTGTCACAGTGCTTAATTTTTTTGTCAGCAGCTGACAGGATATCATTGCTGGAAAAGAGTAGAGTTAGTAACAAAGGGAACTGTTTACAAATGTCCCTTCATGTAGACAAAATATATGAGTGGGAGGGCAACTTAAGGAACAGAGTGGTCTACTTGAGTAGAAGCAAAATGTATATACTATGCCATTGCTAAAGTTTAATGTGCAACAGTGACTTTACAGTCTGCAGAAAATACAAACAAATCCCTCTGGATCAAGAAATAACTTGAGAAAGTATGCCTTTAATCCCAACAAAAGTCATTTACATTCACTTGAGGTGAAAAGAGTGAATGTCCCAGTAGGCTAACTTAGATGTAGTAAATCTACCAGGGAAACAATATTCTCTGATTTGGACTCCACTTCCTGAAGAAAGGATTAAAAATACCTACAGTATGATCATCTTAATGGAACAGGTTGAACTGACAGAGAGGCAATGATAAAACATTTATCGATAATTCCTTTAGTGTATACTGAATACAAGTTTGACCATGACAAAATAGCTGATCATATAAATGATAAAATGCAGATTTAATTTTTTTCTGGATGAGAAGATAGTATAAATATGTGAAAATAATTACTTGCACATTTAAAAATGCAGATAGATAAAACCACTGAGAAGAATGCATTTTCACTTACAAACTCATTGTTTGATAATGTCTGTTAATATGAGATATCAGCTGCAAACTGTAATTTCAGATGAAAAATGTTAATATTTTATACAGTGATAGTTGAGATCATAAAATCTTTTTCACTGTACAACTGGCCAAAAAATGTCCCCTAGGTACAATATTTTACTTTTAGCATCACTGGCTGTGAAGAATTCATCATACCATTGAACTACATCTTATCAAGCAGCTTTCACTGTGATTTATCCCAAGTGTAAAATACAAAAGCAGTATTTTCCCAGTACAGTTATATGCCTCATTTATCATTTTTTGAAGCAAAAAAGTGCTTACATTTAAAGAAATGTCTATCAAATATTCATATTTGCTTTTAGAGGCTTGTTGGAGAAACAGTGCTTTGGCACAGAAGAAGACAATTTCTTTTTTGTCCAGCAGTTAATTTCACAAGCTTAGCAATCACTCAGACACACAAAACACGCAGGCAGGCTTATTATAGCTTTTGCATACAAGTAACCTAGTGGAACTGAACAAGGTGCTTGCTGTAGCATAGGATAACTGAGGTTGCAAAGGCCTTCTGGAAATCCAACCCCAGTGGGTTATGGGGCATTGAATATTTCTGTTGATGGCCACCTTGCAAGCCTCCTGGCCACTGCAGCCACTCTGGACAGAAAGGCCATTACTGATCTTCCACGTGGATGCAGAAGCGTTTGCAGCATCTCATGGCTGGAGCACCTGCAAGGTGAAGGCATTTGGTTGCTCAACCCTTTATTTTCAGACCCCTGCTCTTTAGCTCACACACTCAAGGAAGATATTCATAACTTATAAGAATACCTGCCAGTGCTTTCTGTGAAGCTCTCAATTACAGTCCACTACCTCTGTACTTGCAAAATTCTTTCTAAAGAGAGATTCTAGTGAACTCAATGAGACTACAGTTGCAGAAGAGCCTAATTCAAACAATACTATCAGGAGAGAGGCTGTGATGAAGTCCACATGGCATACAGCCCAAAGTTATTCAAGTCATCTACATGCTCTCAATGCTAGGATTTCACAGAATCATGGATCTGTCTCTGCTAAGCTATGTTCATAGTAGTTTGACTTCCGTATATAATTACATCATCTGATGTTAAAATTGTATGCATAGAAAAATTTAGTTTCTTAAACAAAGGTAGCATAATTAGAACTTAACTGAACACAAAAGATGAAATTTAAATATGTTATAGTACCTTTAAATAAAGAAGAGAGATTCCTAGATCCTTTATGCGTTTCTGGACAAATCTCTTCATTTGTTCAATGTGCTTTAAATGAAACAGGGCCAATATATAAAAAGTACAAATAATAATTTTACTCTGGATTGTTCTAATTTGTTATACTAAAACAAAATCCCTTCATGGTACAGTGTACTAACAGTGAAGACACCTAACATTAGCCCAGTGTTAAAGAGTTATTGCCATTCACAACGTGCCTATTAACACTGGGTTCTTTCTGTATGACACAGAAAGGCAAAGCAGCACCAGATGGAGCTCAGTATTTTAATGGTTCAGATAAATACTATAGAGGACAAAGATGATTTGCTCTCTTAGTTCAGGCCTCTTACATGAAGATACAATGAGAGACATTAGAGAGAACAAGTCTTCCTTTGGCTTGAATGCTGATGTCACCATCAAGTGAGATAATGTTAGTTTTGATCTGATGGCATATGTTGCAATGTAATGAAACTATCCTAAAATTGTTTGCTGAGTGATACTGAAATTTGAGGTTCCTATAGCATGACAAAAATAAGGTATCATGTAGCACAAGCACTGGCAAAGATTCTCCCCTCCGAATTCACTTGTTCTGTGGAAACCGCTGTAATGAAGAACTCTGCTTAAGAGATAGTTACATCTTTTTCTACAGATTAAGAAATGTCCATTCTATGTAAAAGACTTCATCTAGCAAAAGGCAGATTGTTCAGCTCAGAGAACTGCAATCTTTGTTATCTACTGAGAGAATTAACACTACTGGTAATAGTTTCTGGAATCTTTTATTTTGATCCCTTTCCACAGAGGAGCTGAGTCACTAAGGGCTGCAGCAGAGAATTCACATTCCAAATGCAGAACAGAAGTTATCAAAACGTTTTCTAGCTCGGTAGCACTATTCAGATACTTTTATTCAGCATAAAACTTTGGAGTGGAATTGAAAGTCTCACGTATTGTACTTCTGAAACTAATGCATTTGGTAAGCTTACAGCAATCAGTTTTATTCTCTTGTGTGGGAAATTGTAAAAATGCAAATTGAAAAGAAAAATAAGACAAAATCCCACTTCTCTTACTAATCCCATTCTTTCTATATACTTTGTAAAAGTGTTATAATTAGAATTTTTCTTCTATAACAAAGATTTCCAGACTGGAAAATTACAATTCCATTAGATAAGATCTCTGAAAAAAGTCAATATGGCTCATGCAGTAAGGGCTCTTAAAATTATAATTCAAACATTTTTGAAAAGAATTTGCTTAAAAACAAAACAGCCCGGCCCCAGGGAATACCAGAAAAGATATTTTAAAACTGGGGAAAAAATCCATTAGTGCTACCGTACTAGACATTAGAACTATTACTAGAATTAGTACTAGAACACTTTTTCAAAATAGCACCATCTAAGGAATTATAATTGTTCATACTTCATAGGCTACCCTTTCTGATATTTAAAATACAGAAATTCTAGTATGTGCAATAGAAGTAGTGAAGAACTGTTGTGTTTTGAATCATGTCAAGTAAATTTATAGAGAAAACACATTTATTTCTGTACAAACACCCATACACTCAGGCACGATCTCTTTCAAATATGAGAATAGCAGTGAACTGGCTAGGAAATAAATGGTATTAAAATTATATGGCAAGTACTTATCTATGTTCTTGCTAGTAGTTACTGAAGGGTGTGCTATTATCTCAGGAACAAAACTGATGAATTTCTTCCTACAATAATCTCATTGCACTACTGTCTACAACTGCCATATTGCTTTTCAAAGAGGGAAGGAAAAAAACCAAACACATATTTGCAGCATGATATTTTAAGGCAGATCCTCTTCTACCTTTCTGTCTTACACATGTATATCTGAGAAATGTCTCGCACTGATAAATCAGTTTCCTCCTGCAGAATCCCGTATCTCTGTCTTGCTTGTCTCCTTCTCGTCAGTCAATGTCACTTTTCTCTGTCCAGATTCCCTCATACAACTACAGAATGGTACTTGTCCTGTCAATCGCACTCTAACTGCACCATAAATCTAACAAATGTATGAAAGAAGTATTTCTGACATCAGACCTCTGCCAAGTATAGCCTCTGGAGCATAATAAATGACAGATATACGTATTTTTACAAAATTCAATATGAAAAGGCAAATGGAAGTAATCTTAGCCTTTGAGTTGAAGGAACCTTGTATAAAATAAACACAAAATTCCACGAACTACTAATGGAATTATACATGGATCAATTAAAGAAAGACCAGAGCAGAACAATAAAAAGGAACATGAGTTTTATGAAACTAGACTTGAGGAAAAAATGTACAGGAAAAAATATAATTCAAAATAAAGAAGAAATTGACAAGCAGATGACAGCATCATTTTTAAAATAGGCAGTTGTTTGAAGGGAATTAATTGCTCTCCACCTTCTGAATGAGTTTAGAAATAATTGATTAAATTGTATCACACGACACTTAGGTCATTTATAGCAAACAAACAAACAAACAAGCAAACAAAAAAAGACGCTGCACAGTACCAAAACATTAGAGTGATTTGGCAAGGGAGACTTTTGGAAAAAGATTCTTCACCAGAGGGGATCAGGCACTGGAAGAAGCTTCCCAGGGCAGTGGTCAAATCCCCAGACTAGTGGAGTTCAAGGAACGTCTGGACAATGCTCTCAGTCATACAGTCTGATTTTTGAGTGGTTCTTTGTATTGGACTCCATGATCCTTATGGGTCCCTTCCCACTCAGGATATTGTATAATTCTATGGTCCTAAGGCCAAAGTTGGAAAAACTACTGGCAGTGTGTATCTGTCCTGCCTTGCAGCTGTGGGTAATTCCCAGTCTCCTCTGATACAATTTGCCAGAGGATCATGCACTTCTTAAATCATTATAAAATCAAACCTTTCTTATTTGGCATTGTTCAACTTCAGTCTACCCTCTGAGTACCACTACTCAGAAGTGAGTGTCAGAACGACAAAGATCATGGATGAAAGGTTGGGAAACCTTGGAGAGAAGGCAGGGACATGAAGCAAGCTGAAAGTGCTCCACAAGGAAAGCTGGTACTGGGAGACTTGAAGTGGGAGTAGAACAGTCAAGAATTCCTTAGTTCCCCAAGTGTGGCCAAGATAGTGAATAAAGCAGAAAGACCTCAAAGTTTTAAATGTGATCTAGAAGTGGTGTTTGATATATCTTTTGCTGAAATAGGATTTGTTAACACATCTGATTTTTTTTTTTTAATGTTTACAATAACTTCAGGTGAATTTGAAAAAACTGCAGAGTATCACCTTCTCAAAAGCAACACATGCATCTAATATGGCTCCAGAAATCTCATCATATATTGGATTGGGATTTTCAAGAGTTGGGATGTGGGACTGGAAGGATCATATATGGGATGTGACAGTGTCAAGTTTGAGATAAAAGCCCTGCATCATGCTCCTGTGTGAGCATTACTGTCAAGAGGGCAGCAGTGAAGAAATGACTCCTGACTCTGGGAAAATTCAAACTGCCATCCACACACCCACCCCTCCCATTTTTTTTTTTTCTTTTTTACATTCATCATTCAAAATTCAATAAAGTAACAAAGCATTTTTGATAAAAAAAATAAAGAAAATTCAGGAAAAATGGTACTTAAAACACATGTTTATCAAAACATCCAATTTTCTTTAGAGATAATTTTAGGATACTTTGAAAGTTATTTGTATGCAGTATTTAGTATGGAATATAGTATTATTTTACTTACAATGAATTTCAGAGATCTTCAGGTTCTACAGTCTACAAGATCAAAATTAAGTGCTTAAGAGCATTAAAATGTCATTTTTATTGATGTCCAGATCAAAATAAAGAGGTTAATGGCATTAGGATTACGTCTTCTGTTAAAGACAGACATTTAACTCAGGACAATTCAATTTACAAGAGGCTGGGGACTCAAGAGTAACAGTGTAACAGACCTGTGCTTTTGGATCTTGGTAGTAGTAGCTTGTTGACAGTGCTCTGAGACTCTACTGATGTAGTTAACAAGAATGTTTGTCAGAAGTTTAGAGAGGTGCACATGCACTTTTAAAAAAAGAAAAATTCAAAGTATTCATGAAAACCTGAAAAAACACATCCACACTCCCATTGCAAAGTTTTAGGATGCATGACAATCATAGAATGGCTTGAGTTGGAAGTGGCCTTAAAGCTCACTTGGTTCCAACCCCTTGCTATAGGAAGGGTTGCCACCCACCATATCAGGTTGTCCAGGGCCTCATTCAACCTGACTTTGAAAGCCTCCAGGGATGGGACATCCACAGGGCAATTTGAAATAGGAGGATAAAAATTGTTCATCAATTCATTCAATTCCATGTATAACCTGATGAGATCTATAACAAACAGTGGGTTGCCACATCCCAAACTATTAACGTATTTGCACTTTCTGGTAGTCATGAGAAGTAGAACGCTTTCACAGTGGATGTGACTACAAAGGCTTCTGCCAATTCTTTTCTGCATCATTAGTAAAGGGTTTACAAAATCTGGTACCTTTGCTAGGTACACAGTCCTACTTTTCAGTGATCACCTGTGATGGGATTTGAGACAACTACACTGTGTTTCAATACAAAACTGAACAAATTATATAAAAATGAAACAAACTGAACAAGATTTCCAAAAATGTATAGGTAAACATTTGAAAAATTTCAATTTAAGTCAAAAATCATAGTCCACAGAAAATAATGTTTTGGTATCTTGCTGGACTATGTAGGCATTTTAAAACACTGTTGTCTTTTTTTCCAGTTTTAGCTTTTGTAATTTTTTTTTCTTATCAATGAGCATGGCACTTCAATATTACACATTTAATTTTGAAAAAGCTTAAACGAAAATTTTTCACATTTTGAAAATATTCTCCTCTTTCCTCAGCTAGAACTTTTTGCAGAGCCTAATCTATATTAGTGATCATTTATGAAAGAAGCATTTGCTAGAAAATTTGCTAGCTGGTACTCAATTTTACTACTAACAGATTTATCTTAGCAGTGTGGCTGTCCTACCAGCATCATATTATACTATATATATATTTATATATATAAGTATATTATATATGCAGCAAAGAAATACGCATTTATTTAGCTTGTGTCCAGAAGAAAAATACAATTATAGCCTCAGGCATCACTACTAAGTCTTAATGATGAGATAGTACATATTGAATAATACATGGTAGTATGTATATTTCATTGCTATTTTTCAAATGATTTTTTGGGCGAGCGAATGTTTTCTCTATGCAGCATTTATTCACTAATGAATTGGGGAAAAACCTTTCTCACAGTAGTGATGTGTGATCTCTTGAAAATCTTTGAGGGTCATCTTGCAGAAATTAGATTTGGAAATACTGAAGCATGAATTGACTCCATACACTGTGCAATTTAGGCTTGAACGTTATAAATGTCGCATTTTTTTTTATCTGTTTGTTTTACACTCAGCCAGTACTGAGAGTGGTCCTGCAATCCATACATCTATTCACATAAAACTCATAAAACTGTAGATACTACAGAATTGAAGTACTTACAATTATCAGTTTACAGCTATGTTGTGTGCCATATATATGTCCCAGTTTCTCCTGCTGGACACCAGCAGGCTCATATATTTGTATCAAAACTCTGGCTCTAACATAGCCTTAAGACCACTGATGCTGAAAATTTGCCCAAAGGCTTAGTCCCAAGAAGCAGACATCATGAGCGTGATTCCTGGCAACAATACTTAGAATTCTGCAATGGTGAGAAACAGACACCTTCAGGGTACGTTTCTTTTGTTCTATTTTAGTTTTCCACCCTAGACGGAGATGAACTGCTACCCAGAAGGTCTTATTTCTCCCATCATATTATCTACATTGCAAACAGCCACAGTCAATAAGATGATTTTTTTCTCCTTTTGGGTCTCTGTGCCTCATTTTCTTCAGTTTTGCATTACCTTCCTCATCATCTATCCCAACTTCTGCAGTAGTTCCTACAACTCTGCCTTCAAGGGTTTTCCTGATTCACTCTCCTGTGAATTTCTGAAGCTAACTATAAAATCCATAAACTTGCACTGAGTTGCTGACCCTGGATGCTCTATGTACCACAGCTTCCATCCACTCAATTCCTGTTTCAGGGCATTTGTTTAGCCCAGTCCTGTCTCAGAAAGCCAAAGCTTCCAGGGAGTGGCACTCACATAAATTCAGGAAAGAGACAGTGATCTGGAATAGACATGAGTACTTTGTGAAAGGCTAAGAAACTTAAGAGACAGTAGATTTGCTGCTTACCTAATTGGTATATGTGCATACACTGGAAGAAGAAAAAGTAAAAATTCCAAAGAAACAGACCTGATGAAGAAAATGATCCTAAGAAAAAACCTTTAGAGAGAAAACATTTTGGCTTTGAGCTAGTTGACAAATATTCAGGATTATGAAAAAATAAATATAAATACCTTCCATATGATTCTGCCAGTCTCCAAAGAAATTTTTATACATTTCTTTTTTAACAAACAGGATTGCAACAAAGGAAAAAACAGATTCCTTCTGCTTTTCACTTCCTGGTCGAAATAATTAGCAGGGTCCTTAACTGGAAAATGTTTGGTGTTACCTGGTGATGGGGCTCTCAGGTCTAACCCATATACTCCAGAAGAATAATTCCAGAGGTGCTAGATTCTCATAAGACCATCAAATTAAAATCTATAGCCAAAACATTCTTGTATACCTACAGCATGAACAAATCGGAAAAAGTGATGCATTTAATCATGCCTGAATAGCTTTCTCCTCAAAGTAGATAACCTCTTCATAGTCTTTTTTTTTTTTTTAATAAATGAATAGTTACATTACAGAACTGAATTTTTATTGATATTTTGTAATTAAGAAAATCAGATTTGAACAATTAGTACAATAATAGAAATGATATTATGGTTTATTGTGTCCCATTTAAACTGACATTTTAAAGGGAATGGCCTGAATAAAAGAGATGATATTATATTGATTAAAAACTTTTCAAGTTATTTTCCTCACACACACATGCACAGAAAGAAGAACAAAAGAGAAGAATGCTAATAGTGAAGAAAAATGTATTAATTAGAATTTAGCTACTACAATACAAGCAAATAAACTTACTGATACACTGCTTTCAAAAAGTAATGACTACTTCTGAAACTAAACTAATTAAGCTAGAAAGGAAAAAGAACAAAAAAAAAAAAGAACAAAAAAAAAACAACAAAAAACCTACAATTAGATCGATGAGTTTTGCAAGCTTACTATGGGAGATGATTTTTCAGCCACATTCTTTTTAAAATCTGTCTATATCTAAAATCATACCCTTAAATTTTCTACGTAAGGAAATGGTGCATCTTGGGTAATAGGTATGTTAATTCTGACACACAGAAAGATATAAGAAAACAATATACTTCTTATGTAAAGAGTTATATGAGTGTGAAAATCTTGTGGTATTCTATCTGTATTACTAACATATAATGGCAGTTTTTCAAAATAAAACATTTATAAACTAACTTGAAATAGTAATGTCAAAAAAAACCACACTGGAAACAAAGAGAAAATTTCCAAAAATAGGATTTTTGAATATTACAAGAGAAAATAGAGTTATGGTTGCCACATTTACATGTCTCCATTTTGTTCTTCTGCTTTCATTTTCATTGTGGAGGTTTTCTTTTTGCAAAGTTTTGACTTTTAAACAGGTAGAAGAGATGGCCATTAAAAAAGTAAGATTGACATTCTTATATTAGTGCCTGGCAATGGAGACTTCAGAAAAGGGTGTCAATCCTACTTATAAAAAGAAATATCTATCAGAGTCCATTAACAGAAAAAAACAGGCTGTACCTAAGAAAAGTGCTACACCATGAGAATATCCAAGACAAAAGAAACAGATCACTAAATTGCTTTGCCTACCAGGCACTTTACGAGCTTCTCTCAAAAGCTCTCATGTATAAAAAGAAAAGTTACTTGTGGAAAAAACAGTTTTAGATAAAACTTCAAACACTGGCACATGACTAATGGGCTGACAGAGGTTTCAGTCAGTTCCTGGGCTACCCCAGGAACAATATTTCCTCAGGTCAAGCTTTATTAAACTTCATTTCCAGCACCACTTCATTACCAATCTGAAACAGCAAGAAACAAATATGTATGTATGCAACAAGTAACGTTGGATTTAATTGGGACCCAGAGAGCCGTAAACCAAAACATCTTTTTTAATAAAGTCTGAGCTCTGACATAATTCATCTAGTTCTATCTTGATGCTGCTACTGCAATTAAAATACATTTAATCCAAGACATGCAGCACCAATACTCCACTCACTGCTTGGATGAGTTTATCTGGATAGCAAAGAAAACAAGTAACCAATGAGAGGGCTTGGAGACCTTGTGCCAAGGTATGGGGTGGTGAGGAAGGGAATTGTCTTTCCTAGAGTCATGCTTCCCTCCTGGGTCTACCTGCAAGGAGTGCAGACCCACAATGCTTTGTGATGGTTCCCTGTGGGCAACTTTAGATTTCTTCTTGCTAAACCAGCTCAGTGAGGGACTGTTGTATAAAGCCAGTTGTGTCACCTTCTGGCAACAAAAACTCTCACTGAGTGTTAAGTGATAGTAGCCTTCTGGATTAAGCTTGATCCCGATGCCACTGGCAGACAATTAACATCTCAAAAATAATTGCAGTTTAAGAGCAATTACTGTTAAGGGAAAGGTGACTTCTGACATACAGGGGACATCTGATCTGAAACCTGCACTGTGCTTTTAAATCTATCTCCTGTTTTTTCCCTTGAGCACTGTGTCCTTCAAAAGCTTTTTGACATTTTGATTTGTGAAGAATGATAGCAAGAAACTCTTCAATAAAAAAAAAAATCCTACTCAGCATTTCTGAGGGTGAAGTATCTCATGGGCCTTTTTATCCTTCTTCAGTTTCTTCTACACTGTTTCTGTTTTACCTTTGCACTCCATTCAAAAAACATACTTTTTTCATATCTAAATCAAATTTTCAGCAACAGTCACATCAGGTTTCTTAGTCTACCAATTTCTTAGTTTACCAACTTTACATCATCCTGTTAAAGGTCTGAATTTGTCAACTCAAAACATATTTATTTATGGACTCCTTCAGTCAATCAAAAAGGTTATTTTCAAAAACTGCTCACTGAAATTTGAGTTTAGACTCCCTTGATCCAGATTTCCAAGCATCTCTTTACATTTCTATGTAAAATGGTCCCTGTGCTGTATTTCCTTTAGTGGTCCAGGTGGGTGGAAACACCTTCTCTGTTTATTGACAATTTTTTTTTTTTTGGATATGGAGCACTCTCTGGAAAAGGATATCTGCTTATTCATACCCATACATTTTTCTGTAGAATGCTGCTGAATAAAGACTCCTCTTGCTATTTGCATTAGATAATTAACTACAATAAATCTTTGGGAGATCAGTCTGTTTATAACTTGTTCTTGCTGAACTTGGATGAAATGAACAGCCCTATATTTAAATTAAATAGCTGGAAGCACTTTCACTCATAATACATGTGATGAGCTTGCGTTTCAGTTTGTTTCACTTTTTGCAGGCATAGTTTCTGTCACTTTGATGTCTCCATCCATGATTTCTGGATGCCATCAGGCACAGTGATTAAACATTAAATAACAAACTGTACCTGTAAATGATAGGATATTATGCTGTTTGTGAAACTGCAGCCCAAGCAGGCAGAGTAATTTGTACTCTGAGTTCATTAGTTGTAGTTATTTGCAAACCGAATAATAGAATTGGGAAAGTGAGAGACTGAAATAACTAGCTACAGAATGTCCAATATTGGTTAGAGTAGTAACTAATATTCAAAGTCCTAGTATTGCCCAAATGCCAGTTATTGAAATGGAGAAATCCATGTCACTCTTATTCACATCTTGCTGTTTTACTCATTGTACCTCTAGCACAAGAAAAAGTTCCCTCATATCAAGGAACTGGGGCATTTACACAGTATTTTTCTTTACTGGCTATCCTTTTTTTCACTTTGCATAGACATGAGTGCACATGTATTTGTGTGTCCAAGCAGGATATTTTTTTTTGTAAGGATGTGACAATTGAAGGTAACCAGAAGAAATAGGGTCCTTCATCATTATTAAAAAGGGAACAGAATTGGAAAGAATTTTATCGCTTCTTGAAAATATTCTTGAGCATGTTTTAAAATTCAATCAGTAGGGAAAGAAAGAATGTTTAATCTGTAATACGCATGAAACCATACAATTGAAAATGCATTAATATGTAAAAGAAAGATCCCTCAGCTGGCAGAAACTGTCACTGAGCTGTTGACTTAAATGATAAGTTGACAGGCAGCAATCTGACCTGCTGCAATTAAAGAAGTCACACATTATTGTAGAACAGAAAAGGAATATGTGAACAGTGTCAGAATTAAGAGACTCATTGTCAGCAACCTATAATTTTTTCTAGCTAGAGGGTGATATAGTTTGTTCTAAAGGGAATCTTGTTAGCCATAAGTGACATCCTCCATGTAGCCTGACCTACTGTGCCCGGGCACTATGGAGGATCATCACCAACACAGCAGTCCTGGCGCTTCCTAGTGGCAGGGTCTGCACTGGGCACATGGTACATCAGGCATGCACACAGATACTTGCCTCTCCATAAAAAAAGGTTCAGAGAACAGTCAACACAGTTTTGGTGGTGTAAACTTCTTCTAGACACCCTCTTCTCTAGTGGATAGGGGGTTTTGGTACGTGCAGAATAAACTCAACTTGAAGGAAGGGATTTGAAGACAAAAGGAGAATGACAGCTAGGAAAAGGGTTTACTTAGCTGAGCTATTTTCCTGACCTGTACCCTGCTCCTACCATGGCAAGCTTCAGGTAGTAACCTGGACATTGACTGAGCAACCTATTATAAACTGTATGCCTTGATCAAATTAATATCCACAGGGGCAATAAATAACTTTAAAAGTGTTGTCTTTTCAATAAATGAATACACTGAAACCAAAGTTGAAATCGAAACTTAAGAGTCACTTTGAAGGCAATGGTTTTTTTATGCGCACTGCTTCTCAGAGAGACAAATTACATAAGCTAACTTTATGAAACACCTTTCCTAACTGAGCTCTGCAAATGCCACTTGAGGGCTGGAAGTCAGCCTAGTACTTTTCTGCCCATGAACTACAATCAGCAGCAACATTTACGTAACAGGACTCTTGTGAACAATTGCAGTGATGGCGCACAAACCAGAAAAAAAGCAGAGCAGTTTGATATAATTGTTTTGGCTCTGCAGTACTAGCAAAACCAAGAAAAAAAAAAAGTAGTAGATGTCATTTTTGCCAGAATGAAAGATGCTAATATTAGACTGTGCTCAGGAAGAACAGCTGTTGATTGTAACTTCTCATATTTGCATCATCACTTTTTGAACATAACTATATTTGAAGTTTCAGTCTTTGAAGCTCCAGTGTTGGTTTTTCTTTTCCTACTCACTATTTCTAACTTTTACCTCACTTTGACATAGTCATAAGTCTATTTTGGTTTTACGCTCAGGGAGGAGTCAGGAGTCATGGAGATACTATATTGTGTGCTCTTTCTGTCATCTGTAATTTCTCTCAACATTCATCATTCTAAACCAGGCTCCAGGTTGCTACTAAATATATGCCTCTTACTGAATACATGGTTTGAACCCCTAAAGTCCTGTTCCATTAGTGCAAAGTTACAGCCACATTCAGAGAAACTGCTTTATAGTTCTCCTGCTACTTCAGCATGAACTAATGCACACCTGCCTCCAAATCTGGAAAGTCATGAAATAACAGTATCCAGTAAGTACATTATATCAACTACTGGAAAAGTAGTTTCTTAATTAACTAGTATTAACTAGTATTCTTAAGTTTCTGGTTAAGAATATGCCTGCTAGTAGAAACTTCTTCATATAACAAGAGGGAACTGAACTTTCCCCTTCTCGTTTTCTTTAATTTTTTTTTATTTTTTATTTCTTTAGAGAAAAAAACTTGTGTACACCAGCTGCATATCAGCTCCCAGGTGTTGCCCCAGAAATGTCAGCTACTGCTTGAGGCAGGGAGCAAATGCAATTAGGGACGTGCTGGTGACAGCCTGACACAGTGGCAATGTTTAAATTTTTAATCAGGCATGCAACACAAAAAACATACAGTTTGAATTATTCCTGAAAAAACGCACCAGCACGCTAACCTAACATCTTTCAACTGGGAGATACAAAGACTGATGTGGAGGCAGCAGCCCAAAAGGACTGACTGCTTTCTGAGAAATACCTTAAACGAGTTCCTGAAACATTCAGCAATTGTCAGGAATCTTGCTTGTTAGGTCAGAGAGAAAAAGCAGTTCATTACTTTTATGTGGAAAAATTAGAATACAAAACTATGTAAAATCTATAAAATCAAGGGCCTGAATGCTTTTTTCACTACTTAATAGTTTCTAAATTTCTATCTGTTTCTACTGATATGCCCAATGTCTTTTCAAATAAAGTTTGTATCAAATTGATTTCCAAATTATAAATTGAACACATGGGACAAAATATGAAGCAAAAAAATATTTAGCTATTTTTGTAGCACTGTATGAGTTTTTCAGTGCAGTCGTAAGAAGCAAAATTAAAACAAAAACACCACACAGAAAAACATCTCAAGCTCAGATTAAAAGTAGTCTATTCCTACATGGCTAGTTTCTATCCAACATCAAAATCCACTCACAGATACAGTAGTTACTCAAACCTAAGATAATCTTTTTTTCTTAAGAATTAGAAATCCAATTTTACACAGTTTCCTTTCCAGCAGTACCCTACCTCTATCTTGCATTTACATTGTATTTATAAGTCTTCATACCTGTGAAAAATATCATGCACCCAACATTATTCTGAATCTTCATTTTCACTTGAAATGATAAATTTTCCAGAAAAATGCTGGGTTTTTACTATATCAGAAGGATGAGCACTGTATTTGGAATGACAGATGCAATCTGCATTTTCTCTTTATATAAAAGGGATGATAAGTACTTTTTTCTTAGAGTCCATGGGTTGATCTTAGGGATACTCAAGATTTGGATGAATATGAAGCACGCACTCAGATTGTAAACATTCATATCATGGCTCCTGTTAACCATTGCCAGTCACCTCTGGCAGGCATCAGTCTTATGTAATGTTTAGAGAAAGTATTTATGCCTGGAAACAGGCATTGCTAATGATACCTCGACTCTTTAATAAGAACTGGCTTCCTTTGAAGACTGATTTTTCATTTTACTCAATACATAAGTCTATTTCAAAGAGTATTAAAAAATTTAAACATTGTGGTTATCAAGAATCCCAGAGCCAGGATATCATTTTTATTTACCTCTCTCATGAAACACTAAGAAGGACTAATCAATATACCTAACTGTATATCTTTATGAAAATACATTCTCTCTTCCTAGAGTGACCAGCATTTTTCACTAACTTTCTTAGAGCTTCTATGCATATCATCACACATTTCCATACTGGGCTAGGAAAGCACAGACACCTTTTACATACAGAGCAAACACTGAAAATCAGGGAGAAGGGTCAAAAAAAGATTTACGCTGCTCTTCTAGGTTACCCATTCACTTGAGATCTCTGTTTTCTATATCTTTACTAATTCAGTGATAGTTCCTTGGCCAGAAATCCCCTTGCTCTTTAGTACTGGTTACACACAGCACAAAAAACAGCATAACTTTGAGAATGGTGCAATACAGCTGAAGAACTTCAGTGGGAATTTTTTGAGCAATACTTGTAAAATGTTATAATCATTTTCTACAGTCAGAAACGTATCTGTTTAGATCTTTCTCAGCTACACAATGCTGACATTGTGCCTCAAGTTATCTCAACAGACATTCATTCATTTCAAATTCACTTTTTAATTTCATGTACTTAAATAAACATTTATCTCCTTGCATGTGGGTGCACATTTCCTGGGTATTTTGCTGTGTTGTGCTTGCCAGCTAGTCACTGCAGTGGATTATTCTTTCACTGCAGTGCTTCTGAGAAATGTATCTTCAAAACTGCGATGTGAAGAGGTCTCTAAGTTTTCTGTCCATGACTGCACACAAAAAACAGAACTAACATAATCAAATGTCAATATACGGACTGCCAGTAGCCAAGAAGTATGAACCTACCACCACGCAAATTCATGGAATGTAAAAATATTTCTCTCAGTCCAGCAGTAACAACCTGTTGTTTCTGTATACATTTTCTAATTCTCTCATTGGAACTGTGGGCAAAATTTTCTGGTAGAAGCAATATCTCTTATATGAACAATAATTAGAAAAGACATCTACTGTTAAAATATTCCAGAACTGAAACCCTGCACAATTAGCAGTCTCATCAAAAAAGAGAAGTAGAAAATCATGGGAAACCATCTAGGCATTAACCAATCGTACCACATAGTTAAAATCTAAGTGTTATGCATCACAGTTGTTACTCTGCAGGAAGGGAGAGAGGGAGTACCAAGAATGTACTTATTTCCTTCAGGATTATAACTCAGATTGGAAACTAAAGTGATCATAAAATATACATGCTAGGGTTTAATTTTAGGTCAGATTCATAAGTTTAAAAAGATTGGTATCTGAGATTTTAAAAACATTATCCTGAGTCATGTCACACAGCCTCATTTGGATCACTCTTTGTTTAGAAAATGTACAGTTAATGATGCCAGCAAGAAGTCACACCAAGGTCAAATGAGATTAATAAGAAATAGAACTGCATGTCAATAGCATAATAGAAAATGAAATGAATAATCAAACAGGCTGAACATTCATACAGCCAAAGCAGGAAACTCCAAGTAAATGGTCTTGAAAGGCACAAGGAAAGTCTATGGTAAGCACTTAAATCTTCAAGCTGAAAAAGTTCTTTGTGTCTAATGCGCAAGATTCATAATACTTAAAATATAAAGGGATTTCATAACTTTCACTGCCGATCTTAGCACAGGAGTAAAAGGCAAGAACTGAACAAAATCACGAAGTAGCACGATTAGTTCAAAACTGTTAGACAGATGTAGCAAGATGGAGAATTTATTCCACATTCATTTTCTACACTTCCCAGACTTCAGAGATATTTTTAATGTCTCTCTTGGTGGAGGCAGGGCAGAATTCTAGGATATGAAGGGGTCTGGAGCACAGGTCTTATGAGGAGCAGCTGAGGGAGCCGGGATTGTTTAGTCTGGAGAAAAGGAGGCTCAGAGGAGACCTCATCACACTCTACCACTTCCTGAAGGGAGGCTGTGGTGAGGAGGGGGTCAGCCTCTTCTCCCAGATATCTAATGACAGAACGAGGGGGAATGGCCACAAGTTGTGCCGGGGAAGATTTAGATTAGATCTGAGGAAAAATTTTTTCTCTGAGAGAGTGTTCAGGCACTGGAATGGCCTGCCTAGGGAGGTGGTTGAGGCACTGTCCCTAGCACTGTTCAAGAAGCGTTTGGATGAGGTGCTAAGGGATTTGATTTAGTAGCTTGGTGGGTAGGGATGGTAGTGTGAGGATGGTTGGACTAGATGACCTTGTAGGTCCTTTCCAAACTAATGTATCTATGAATCTATGAAGCTACTCCCACACTACAGCAGCACTCCCATTTCTCAGATCTTGTTTTGCAACTCCTTCAGCCATTGGTATTTTTACAGGAAGCATATGCAATAAAGGAACAATGGCTGCCATTTAAGACATGCAGCAACAACTTCAGCACCAAAGATGCTAACTTACAGATTATCTGAAGAAATAATTTAGGGCAACTGTGACATGCACTTAATATCTATCAGTACCTGGCTCATTAGAAAAAATGTGACAAAAAGAAACATTTTAATTATAGTGGAGAGAAACAGCTTGCATTCCTTATCCCAGTGTTCTGCAAAGAAGAATGACTTTTAAGCACCCAGGCGGAATATCTACACAGGTACCAAATTTTCAGTGACAGAAGAGATCATGTGCAACATTTAAATACTTTACCAATGTCTGTAACCTAAAAATTCCCATGTCACTTGCAACAGAGAAAGACCAACAATGTATATCAACATGAGCGTAAGTTGATCAGGCTCTAGCAAAACTAAGTGTTCAGTATATATATTCTGCATGGAAATGAGACTTAAGTCCCATTTAAATAAACATAAAAAAGAAAAAGCAGAAGGTTTTTAAAGAAAAAACAAGATCTAGGCAAAAAAGAGTCTTTTGCTTATCTTATCAATACATTTATAAAGCAGTTTACATTCATTTTACACTCCTGTCCAGAAAAGATTCACTGCTTTAGGACATTGTGTTGACATAAGAAAATCATATGTTCTTTTCAATTGTTTTAATGTTTATGATTAAGACTGCAAGGGGCATTGTAGTCAGTTCTAAAACTACCTAAATATCTCCTAAGACCCTACACCTTAGCTGACAAGAAAAGGAAGGTAGAGGTCTTGATACTGAGACAAGTACCAAAATCCTCATCAAAGAGTGGAACTGGTAGGAAATGTATGCGCAGAAATGACACTGCACTGAGTAGAATTTAGGCCATCCAAACCCAGCACTTGTTTTCTCTATTTGCACAACTCAGAGGATGAAATTCTATGGCCTACTTGTGCATAAGATTGAAAAATATGACTGTAATGGCCTGTTTTGGATTTCAATCCATGTGTCTGATTTTCCTTTAGGCTATGCTTTCCTGCTGCTCTAGCAATAAGTAGTCTATATTTAGTCATGCTTAAAAGCATTTTTCCACTACTAAAACAGAGCAAAGCGGTTTCAGAGAAAACACAATTCATATTCTGCACAGATTTTAAAGTTTCAATATTTTTTTCAGGGAAACTACTTTACCTCTTTTTCCATTTGAATTCCTTCTGCCCTGATATTTCTTTCAAACACTTCCCTCTTTTCTGTCTGTGGATTGGATTTTCTGTATACCAGGATGTAGTCAATCCGACATTTTCCATCTCTAAAATACAATCCATTGGTTTTATTCTTATCAGACACTTCCTGTAAAGAGAAATTCCAACAATTAAATAGTGTTAATTTGTCTCAGTAGTTGTTGCATCAGCATATGCATCAAGTTTTCAGTAATACTAAAAAGGAAAGATAAGGAATTGTAACAAGGCATTCAAGTTTTCAGGTACTTTACATACAGTGTCTCTGAGATTGTCTGAAAGAAGTACAGATTTCCCCATTTCAAAACCAGGAGGTCGTCTTCTACAGTAGATGTTTGGTCATATAGACATGGGATAGGAGAGAACAGGGAATGCAAGTCAACATTCCTCTCTCACTACCCTCTAGGAAATCAAGAATAAATTTTTACATAAAAAAAAAAAGCAGAAAATAGTGTAATTGAAATTTAAACATAAAATGTAGTGTAGTTGAATGTCTTTGTACACCTGACAAGAATAATCAATGGCTTGAACATTAGCTGTACTGAGAAAGACTAAATTTGGTGCAAAGTTTCTTGTTGCTTGGTGATTACAGTAGTTCCTCTGCTTCACAGGACACATACTTGCACCTTTCCAGCAAAGAATGGAACTGTTCAAATTTTGCTCAAAGAGAAAGCAAACTTTATTAATAAGAGGTCAAGTGGGTCCCTCCCTGAGATCTAAGAGGCAAACTTCTGGTCCGTTTTAGAAATTCACAAGATGAAATCCTTTGCAGCTTTTCCTCAAAATTAAGCACTGCTTCCACATAATACAAATTTTGCCCAGGGGTTAAATTTTGTCCTTCAATCAAATTGAAATTGTGTGGCAGCTTGTTAGTTTGGAGCATTTTGTTTAAGAACTGTATACAGTGAATGATATATGGAAACAAACAACTTTCCCTCAGAGAGGGATTATGGGTAGGGACTTCAGTGGCATCAAGATGAGTTGACTTCAAGTTGAAGGGAGAATTAGGCTAACTCCCCTTTCTCTTTCTAGAATTTTCTCAATCATTCCTGCCATAAAAAGCCATGCTCTATAATATATGATCTAGTCTCCAGGAAAAATAAAATTAAATTGCCCTTTTATTTATAGGAAACATAGGGAAATTTCATAATAGTTTCACTTTAGGATAACTGCTATTTAATTTCAGTTATAAAAATTGTTAATAATAATAGGCTAAGTGATAATTAAAAAAATAAAAAATACAAGGAGTTAAATGTAAATTTACTTCCTGATTCTCAGTGAGCATTTTCTTTAAAAGAAAAAAACACTGAAAGCATCCCAAGCGTCCCATCCCCCTGGTACAACCAATTTACTGAAAGGAGAAAGGGCAATTTTTCTAAGATTCCTTGACTGTAGCGCCTGACTCTTGACACAGCTTAATACAGACTTTATATGGTGGGAGCTGTTCCGTAAGCTGAAAATGAAGGCAAGAAAAGAGACATAAGCCCTAAGGAAATAATGGTAACAAATCAGTTATATCTATAGTGCATATAATGCTGACAAATGATATTATCAGGATATCAGAAGTATTTTTTACAGAATATTAAATATGAAAACAGTTCAGGAAACAGTTTTGTTTTTGTTTTGTTTTGTTTTGTTTTTCTATAAACTATGTTGAGAAGACGTGAAAAAATGAAATGAGCATTTAAATAAAAGAACAGCAGAAGATTTAGTGGCAGTGGGACAGCTTAGTGGTCCTGCTCTAATTTCTAAGGCTTCTGCTGTTCTTCCAGTTCTGCAGATCCCACAGACACCCATGTGTATTTTAGCACATAAAGCAGTGCAATGGGGATATATCCACAGAGTAGAGAAGAACAATCTTTTCTGAGGGCCTGCTGTACACACCATGACAGCTTGAGGGTTTACTTTGGGCCCATTCCAGTGTGGTTCCAGAGACTCCCTCTGGCTGTTATCAGCTCAAGTATATCTCACAAATATTCGCACACCTGAAGAATCCAAGTTTGAAACACAAGATTGCTCCACAGTACAATCCAAAGCATGGGTAGGGCCCACGGAAAGATTCACTTCAAATGTATACTCCTGATCGGAACTAAAATGGTAATACAGACCAGCACAGACTTTAACACAGGGAATGTATCTTTTTCCAGGAGGAGCAGTGAATTCACTGGAAAATGAGATTTGCACTCTGGCCTCTTATGTTTCATTTTTCTCTGAAGAAAATTAATTTAGCCTACACTGATTCATCAGTGCATGTAGAACCTCACATTGAGGGGTGCCTAAGATATTTAGATAACATTTTTATCCTGAGAAAATTACTTTCTCTTGAACCTGTGAAACAGTCCCAGTATTGTCATCTTTCTTCCAGAAGGGCAGCTTGGACAAAATTGTCAGTACTTGGAAATACTTTTCATTTCAGGAATTCAGTATGAGAAATTCAGAGCGATAAACTCTAGTAGACTGGTATGGGCTCCAAGAAGGAACATTTGCTGTCTCCCTGTTCTAGCCTGTAAGGACGATTTATAGACTGAACTTGTTAAAAGAACTCTGAGGGTGCAGATATCTTACATGATAAGGAGACACTCAAATTAGCTTGTCAGTGTTAGGAAACAGCAGCTGCAGGGCTTTTTGCAGCAGCCTCAGTATTCTAGGTTTGCACTATTTCAGACAGAGACTTTTCTGCCACCATGGTATTCATGCTTTCCAGACATTGCCTCTCCTTTCCCTCTGTCATGACTTCAAAATTCAATTTTCTTAAAAAAAAAACAACAACAAACCAAACATGAATCTAGAACCAAGTTTGACTGCAGTTTTTGGTGGAAAAGTTGTCTAGATATGTGTGTTAAGTCTCCATTCCTTTGTCTGAAAAAGGATGCCAGAAGAAATTGGTGGAACAGGAAATACTTCACTTTAGCAAGAAGTTTAGCATTTCTGGCTATCTAATGTTGTGTAATTGGGAATTCTTTTGCAGCAAAACACCAGTTTTCTTATCCTTACACCCTCAACTGGAGCCATCAACATTCATAGACATATGACTCATATGCATACATGTTAGGAGGACTTTTGCATAAAGGCTTATCCTAAGTATTACCTCAAATCAGATAATTTGTAACCCTACCAACCACAGAGACTTCAAATGGAACTTCTTAATCAAAAGCACAGATAAAAATATCAAGGGAATTAAAAATTTTATCTGCAAGTCTTCTAAAAATATAAATCAGAATGGGCCCCAATGTTCACTAATTTAAGAACTGATTCATTTTTGTCTTCATTTCCGCATCTTTTGGTATCACATCACAACTGCAAGAGGTGGTTAATACTTGTGATCACCTGTGTGAAAAAAGAGGAACCCAGCAGCATTCAGCTTTCATAACAAAGTTCTAATCAAAGGAGAGTATTTCCTGTGTAGAAGATTACATTCTTTATCATAATGCCATTTTGCCTCCTTAAATTACAGTTTTGTGGAGGCTGTAACTGTATGTTTTCATTTAACTTCCCTGGTCAGTATATTTATTTTGACACCATCATATGGAGTCTTTTCTAATAATGAAATCTTATAGGCTGCAAAATAAAGTGCCTAAAAGTTAAAAAGCAACAGATTCGTAGTTTTCTATGAAAGTTTAGATAGTGTATTTCTAGATCCTGGTCACTGAAGAAGACAGGAATTTGATGGAAAAAGAAACATGCATTTCTAAATTCTAGTGACAATATCTCCCAGGATTTAGATTTGTAACCATACACCTAGCACCTACTGTTCTCTGAACAAAGAAAAACATTATTTTTAATTTGCTCAGACCTGCTCTATGTCTGAATGAAACATAAAACAAAATAATGAAACATCTTTAGTCAAAGGACGTGCTGATTCCTTATCTAGCTCTATACCTTTGATGGTACTATTGATGAAGCTCTATCCATAAACCCTTCAAGAGATCTTCTGGTTAAGCATGAACAACAAACCACTGAAGCAAACAGTCTTTCAACTTGTCAGCTAAGCAAACTGATAAAAAAATTCTTTTTCTTTTTTTCCTCTAAGGATTTTGGATTATAAATTCATTTTCATGGATTGAAATAGCAACATTTGAAAAATATACCATTTCCTTTTGGAGTAAATCAGGAGACTCCATGGACTTCTAAACTTATTTCTCATATACATATAAATGACCTATATTGTTATTTTCCTCAGTTATGGTTATGCAAAATAAATCAATAAAAATCTGTTCAACCAGGAACATTTTCAGACATTTTCCATTTCCCTTAAAAAAAAACCAAAAACAAACAGCGAAGTATACACTGAACAGGAGAAAAAAGGTTTTGCAGAACTGCTATATTAACATCAGCACATATTGTTATCTCTTATCACTTCTCTTCCCGATCATTTTCTGCTCACTTTTCCACTTCCATATGCAAAGGTTGCGTGCCTTTCAACCCTGTCCTTCAATTAGAGACAACATGGTGCACAATCACAAAAAGCTACACATAAATATCATGTCAGGTTACTTTATTATACTACAAGCAGGTGAAGAGGGCCTGTTCAAGGGGAAGTTGTGAAAGAGCAATGAGGGAAGGGGAAGATGAAATTGTGAGCAAGGTCAAAAGCATTTCTCAGTAGAATGAATTTTGTCACTCTAATTAACCGTCTAAACATTCTAGGAGCATAGCTCTCTGAGGGCTGAATTTCTAGTACAAGAAAAATTGCTCTACCAAATAGTGTTATTGTGCTCTTTGTATCTGTTGCAGTTTCCATGGAAATAAATAGGAGATGTTATTTTCAGAACAACCTATGTAACCTACATGACCCACAAAACACTCTAGCTCCTGAAAAAGTCTGCCTGTAGCTATACCTTCTAAACCATATCTAAACTAGTTAAGAAAAAAGACTCATGGCAGAGGCTTAAAAAATATCTTATGGTCTTCCATTCATAATTGTTAGCATGGCTCCTGCCAGTTCTCATTTGTACTGATGAGCACTTTGCCAAAAATCCTCTGGCACACCTGGGAGGTAGCCACACCAGTTCAGCAGACCAGATTCAGTCACACCCCCAAGGCAGGCAAAAGGAGGTCTCAGGGACAGAGAGTCAATGGTCTACCCAGAGGTAGGTATAGCATTTCTGGTCAGTTAGAACAGTTAAAAGGTATCACGTTCCCTTCTGCCCAAAAGACACAAATTTAGGACCAAATTTTCATGCTCGAACCCAGACTACTTCGTCTGTATTAAGACATAATTTAAAAGGGAGAATGTGCTAAACAAGGATTCTTCCTTGGTGTGTTCTATGAATCAACATTATGCACCATCAAGTCTGTTCTGCTCTTGATGGGAAATTGTTGTGTATCTGATACCCAGTACCTTTTACAAGATTTATAAGTGCTCCTCATTTATCTGTACTCCAGATGGATTAATATAAGGCAAATCTTGTCTTGCAGAAAATAAGATTTTGAATGAAATTATATTTATTCCATTTTTATAGCGGACATTATTTTAATAAATTTCAGTGTTCTTACCTCCCCCACCACTTCCAACCTGCTGGCATCGTCAGAAGTACTTGTCAAGTTACCGTGGTGAAGCAGGGAGTCATCATCTTTGGAAGGGCTGTTCACACCTTCTAGCTCATCAAAAAAAATGTTGACATCCTTAGCTAGAAAAGAAACATAGAAACATACGTTCAAATTGCATCCAAGCCAAATGAATACACTGAGTGTAACACTATCAGTGATCCCACCTTTTAGTTCTGGTGTATCTATGATGTTAAAATCTCCTGATGAGCAGTGGTGAAGATTTAGGATATCACAATACCTCTCTTATCTTAAATAAGTAATCATTTGTCACAATAAAACATTCGTTAGCTATCTCCTTGGCTTCTCTTGGGATAACTGGCTTAAAGGATTGCTTTCTTTATCATAGCCACAAAAAATTTATTTCAATAAGGAAGGTATTTTTAACCTACTACTCAAAATATCAAGTTAGAAGTTGCACAGACCTATAGCAGAAGACCTCAAATAAGTACTGCGACTTGGAAGACTCTGAACAATGAGTCTGGGTAGATGATAATCTTCACAAATTTGATATCTTTTGATATATAAAGATAGCATATTCAGATCTACTCACTGCACAGCCCTCTGTCATGCTATATTAAACCCAACTTGATAAAAAAGTGAGGAGTCGTAAGGTCCCAGAGCACATTCCCCTGTTCTTGGGGCCTGTCAGTGGGTCTCAGGTCCGAGACACTAGATGGGGAGAGGGCCCAGACAGTGTGGTCCTGCTTACCCACCCCAGGGCCATGTCTGAGACTGATGCCCTTCCCTGAGGGTCCTAATCTTGACACCCAACCTGCAGGCTAAAGTCCTGGTCTGGTCTTGGCCCATCCCCAGAGAGGTGCCCAATGCATGGGATTGCAGCTGTCGCAGTGCTCCTGGCTTCTCTGCTCCTACCTGAGTGGTGGGGTGGGCCCTGCCCCGACAGTCCAATGGGGAGCTCCACAGAGCTGTCAGCTCACACCATGAATGATTGGATACAACAGTTCGAGTAACTGAGTTTAACTTCTTCCAACTTTTATGCAATGTTGTGTAATGATAATTTTATAGCAATTAAAATAAAAGTAGTGGAAGTCTTGAACATGTTAAATGCTGGGATTGTACTCAAGGTTGAAGCAGTGTCAGTTGCTCTGCTGAGTCAGAAGGCAATGGGGAACTGTGGGAAGAGAGGCTTTGTGCTTCTACAGTACCACATAAAGGCCATTGGCTTCAAAGACTGAGGGGCTGCTGGACAGAAGACATAGGAATGGGAGACATAGGGCAGGCAGGCTGCAGCCAGCCGGGTCTATCACTGCACTTTGAAGCTGCAGATCTTGGGTGAAAGGATGGTGAAGAGCTACACATGAGGAGATGAAAGATATCTTTGCTGAGGATCAAGCCTCAGCTGCACAGAGGTTTCATTCACCTCTCCAGTCTGACGTTTCAAAGGCAAAACCCAGAATTATGACAGTAGAATTGTGTTGAAAGGGATCCCCAAAGGGCAGATGCTGAGCCTCTTCTCCTGCCTAAGGCAGGGTCAAATAACTGTCATGCATGGCAGAAATTTGTCTAGCCCACTATTCTTCATTGTTTTGCAAATTTGACTGACTTCTGGACTCATTTTTCTATTGTACAATATACCACCAGCCCTTTTGCTTCTCTGCAGTTCACCTAAGTAGGTGACAGGCAAATGTCATTCCTGTTGAAATGAATTTGTATTAACAGGAAACAACCAAAAATCTATAATTGCTAATGACAACTTTGCTCCATTTCTAACTACTGGCTGCAGGTGTAAAAATAATTCCTCCACTGTGGAGAGACTGAATAGCTGCCAGAAATTAAAGGCCCTAGCCATCATAAGTGCTTTGTGACCTCCTTTCTACCTTTCCCTTCTTCAGAGAGCTATGACCTAATTAAAGAAATCTTTTTTCTTTAAATACAACAAACTCCATAGCTTACCTGTTCTTCACTGTCACAAGCCACGAAAAGATTTCTTCATATCCTGAACACGCAACTGTGCTACAGCTTACATATATTATTATTTTCCTGTCCATCATGAGCACTGCTGCCCTACTGCACTTGACTTGTACAGTATCTGAAGTCTTATTACAGCTTTAGGTAGATTATAAAAAAGAAGACCCTATCAAAAGCTTCAAGAATTCTTCATTTCCATACACATAATAAGGACAATGTTAACAACGTACCTGGCATTTTACATCACAGTACTTTTAGCTGATGAGACCATTAATAATTTCAGCAGCAACAGAAAGGTATTCACATCCAAATAATCCACACTACTTACAGAGCTGATTAACCAACATGAACAGTGTTTTTTTTTGTTTTTTTTTTTTTTGTATTCAGAATTTCTAATCCTTTTAACAGAGTATTCTTCATCTAGATAGCATAACAATTAAGAATTTTTGATCCAGCTAGTATGTTTTTATGATAACATACTAATTCTCAAGTTTAGCAATTTTGGAGTTGGATATTCCATCTCATAAGATCATAATCTAGATGTAGATCACCACCAGTCTTTGCATAAATATTCAAATGAGAAGAATTAATACTCAACATAAAGAACTACTGGAACAAAAAACATTTTGAATGATTTGCGTCATTTTAGGGGCTGGTTCAGCCCGGTTCCATGACGACTGGGGTGGGGGGACCTACGAACCCACGTCCTGGGGAAGGGGGAAAGGAAAAAGAAAAAAAAGGGAAAAGGGAGATAGGCCTAAAAACAAAATGACGGCAAACAATACGAGGAGAAAAGCTGATTTACTAAATAAGATACCGGAATGCAAACTAACACAAAATAATTGGAATTGAAGCTAATAAATCAAATCAAATGAGCAAGAGAGAGTGTCTGATAAACTGAAGGCCTTATACTAAATGCTGAAGGTGAGACGGCAGTGAGTACTCACTGCTGGGTCGATCCCAAAGGAAAGAGAGTGACACACAAATAATTTTTATCTTTCCCTCTGAGTGGAAAATGGAAAAATGCAAAGTCCTCTGGGGTACATAGTTCTCTTCTGAGACAGCTTTACCTGGAGCTACTGATGATCCATGGAGCTGGAGCATTAACTCTTTAACTCCCAGTGCACTACATGATGTTAAGATGTGGAGTATCAATAACCATGATAATCATGAAACCATGACAATTTGAAACTTCACTGAAGTAAAATCCAGAAAAGCACCTCCAAAAAGTATGCAGTCAACACCTCAACATAGTCTGAAAACAACTGTGAGAAAAACTAACAGTCCACAAATATAGTCAAATATGGAAGCTCTCAGAGGATTATGAGAGATGTATATCAGTTGCAGACAGGAGCAATGAAAGATGTAGAAATGGAAGTAATTTTCCCTGTATGTTATCCTGACTAGCTGCTTTTCCTGCTATGAAAATTGCCCTGCTATATAGCTGATGAGACTTCTGAGATACAAGGATACTAAATTTGCTGTTTCCTGGAATACCTATAATGCTTGGACTTGCAAAACAGATGTTTTTAAGTGGCTGTCTGAAATATACAAACTGGTGTGTGAGAGAGCAAATATGTTTGGGAGTTTCAAGCAGAGAATTACTGGATTATTTTCAGGTTTTGTGAGGATCCCAGAATCTCATTTTAAGGTTCTTTTAAAATCCAGTCCAACTCAGTAGGGACTATAAACTGTGCAAACAGTGAATCTCAGCCAGTTAGTGAAACTAGCTACGAAGACTTGTCTGGACTGCCAGTAGCAGAAAACTACTTATATCAAATAGTACACAGGTAATTGCTGGTTGGTAGCTTCAAAAAACAGGATAAATAGTGAAGAGATGTGCTAAACTACCTTGTCTGCAATAAAGGTGAATACGACTCTCTTCCAGTCACATAAAGTTATGATACTGGTGAGAATATGATGATCTTTATACTTTGGTTGCCTTGCTGTTTCTGGTTTTGAAGATGCATTCCTATCATTTCACTCACTGGTACTAAATACGGGGCTGAAATATTTGCTAAGAACATTTTTCTACCCCAAGTCTCAATGGATAGTAAACAATATTATTTAATAAAATATTGTGCCACAAATGTAAAAAACCACAAATCTTATTTATTTCACTTACATAATAGTGATGACAATTCCAGTGCAACTCTTCTGCTGGCTTTATCTAACTCAGCTATTCTACTCCAGTGAGTAGGAGCGCTCACTCCTACACTACAACTGAAGAAATAATCAGGGCCCCATATTTTCTGATCCCTTCAAACTATGATACATACATGTATCATCAAATGATCCTAACAGAATGACATCTAACATTTTGTTATATATTTATGCTTTTGACCTTTCATCTGAGAAGCAGACTAGTACTGGTATATAGCGATATCTTTATAAGCAATGAAATATAACAGCAGTGCAGAGAAATATGTACATTGCTAAAGGAGATATCAAGACCTCCTCCTATGATTTTAGATTAGTATCATTATGCGTGTTCATTTTTTCCCCTCATGTTCCATTTTGTGAAAAAAAAAAATAAAAAATCAGTGAGTTGAAAATTTGGAATCCCTCGAGTAATTAAAAAAATGTGTTACAAATAATTTTAACCCAAATGTAGCAGAATCACTTATTTTGGAAACTGAACTCTTTGAAATTCTAAGAAAGAATCCCCATGAATTCTCAGTGGTTCCACAAGCCTCTTTGGATTGAGAGCACTCAAAAGTTATACCCTTACTTTTTCAAAGATATACAGTCAAAAGTCAAGGTGCCTAAAATAAGAACTTTCATTCAAAAATGAGAGCTGCCTATGATTTACTCAGGCAAGATGGAAGTATGCTCAGAGATGATGTCTCTATTAATTAGCAGCTTTAATACTGATTGTCACACTTTACTACCAAGTATACTTTAGCTTTGGGGAATGCAAGTTATAAATCAATACTGCAGAAGGTGCTCTTTGGAGAGCACTGAAGAATGAATTTCTTTAAAAATGGCAATGTTTATAATATGTATAGAGCATTTCTACATGAAGATGGTGGAGAAAATGGTTGATTTTAAAATGGCCAGTTTTGGAAAATATTGCCAAATAAAACACCTGAGTAGAGAGCACCTGTTTTGCAGAGAACTGCAAAACAGAAAAGCATGAGAAGGAAAACCTAAGACTCCTTCTGCATCTTGTTGTGCTACAGGTTATCTTTTTACACTGTTTGGTTGGATTTTTATATGCAAGCATTTTCCTGCAGTCAGAAAGCCTAGCAGATGGAAATGTTTCTGCAAGGAGGGAATGCTAGAACTACTGCAGCCCAGAATTTTTTCTCAAATTTTTTTTTTCACAACAAATGCTAAATTCTGTACCTCTGCAGTAATCTGTTACCCTATCTCAGGAAAATAACTGATTTCTGACTCCCAGACTAGAAGGAAAAATGAGATGATCAAATGATTTATTTATTTTTTATTAAATGCGGCAGGAGTCAATGTAAATGTGAAAGACAGAGATAGTTTAGTTTTGGTTTTACTGCAATGGCAGTGGAAAGAAGTGAATCACAGGAATTCATGAAATGAGCCTTGAAATCAAAACTTTTTTTTAAAAAGAAAAGCTATTTACCACTTTTCCAAAAGATGTCCAACTTCTCAGAATAGTAACTAGGAAAAAGCCATGAAAGCCTTTGCCAGCTTTTCTCAGGGCACCAAGGACACCCCTAGCCATGGCTGCCTATGTGATTCTTTACTTTCTAGTGCATGTTTATAGCCATTTTAAGATTAGACATAATTGTTTCTGCGCTGCCCCTTATAGTCTACTGATAATTTCCAATTATATTGTGATCAAGAGGAAACTGTAAGATTTTGGAAAAGCGTATTTAAGACTCAAGCATGAACTGAGGTACACAAACAGAATTTAGCTTTGAAGCAGTAGAAATGACTTTTAGTGAGTTCTTATAGTAGCAGTATATTCACTTGAAAGTATATATACATAATATGATAATTATCTTCATTCTCACTCAAAGAAAGATTCAGGAGGGAAGAAAAAAAAGTGCTTCTTTGTAAAACTGTTTAAGTAATTAATCATTTATGAGGCAAAAACAATAACAAAAACCTTTAGTATTGAGTAACTACATATAGCTGTATGCCAAATGGGAGGAGTTACCAGCTAGCTAAATTTACACAGCATGGCTCCTGAAAAGTAAAATGCTCAGGAAATTCATGGTAAAAAATACAGTTATTAAAAGCATAATAATTGGCCTTTTAAATTTCCATTCAATGCTAACAACATCTGGGAACAAAAGTAGCAATTACAATTCTGAGCAAACACCTTAGTAAGAATATTTAAGTTTATTTTAACCTAATTGCTTGCTGTTCACAGGACTGTAGTTGATAAGACACTCCCTTGAACATGTAACAAGACTTTGCAAACTATTTTTCCAGAAAAAAATGTATCCGAACGTCAAAGAGATTAATTTCCCAGCAGCAATTGTGTTGGTTCGGGATAAAGAAAACACACTGCCTCCCAGGCAGTAAAAGTCACATCCTTTTCAAATAGCTCTAAAATCGTTGCTAAATCAAAATGTTAATTCTTAGAAGGCTCTTTGTGTGATGCTAAAACAAATTTGAAGCTTACTTTAATTCGTATTATATCCATGAATCACTTCCAAGTACTTGCTTTACGTAAATCACTTAAATGTACATATACACAGTGTAGAACTTTGTGTCTAAGTTGAAGAACTGATTTAAGTTAGCTTATCTCCCTAAACTCCATTTGCAGGCAACAGAGAGAAAGAGACACTTCAAAGCTGTAGGTCATCTAATCTGTATTAGCCACCCACTTCAGAATGAGACAAAGTGGGATTTAGGCAACCTTGTTACTTTCTGATGGTAAAAGGCATTTAAAGAATGAACGGAGATGTTGACACCTCCATTGCAAACTCCTGTGTTTGAATTAGATGAATCCTATTTTTATCACCACAGAAAAAATGACATACTTTTAAAAGAAACTGGAGGCTTTACTTAGAAATTTAACGTTTGAGGATGTAAGTAAATCTGTGCATCCCTTGATTCAGAGAGTATGCCATTTAAGCACAGTACCAAGAGAAGCTGAGATTTTGCCATATAGGAATAATTCAGTTTGGAAAAACATTGCTAATAAATCTAATCTTGTCATATAATTGTTTCAGTGAAATCATCCTCACACCTGAAATGGAGAAAGCAAAAATTTCTTATATAAAGATACAGTAACTTCCCTGAGAATCTGTTTATCTTTGTTTATCTGTCTTGTATATTCAGCCTCTGAAAGACCGTATAGTTTTTTTTTCAGCCAAACTAGTCCACATCCACAACTCACCACAGGCCTCTATGTGGGCTATGGCATGTTAACGGCATTCCTGATGGGAAAAACTGTTAATTTATAAAACATAGAGTTCACTCTAAAAATACAATTTAAATCATCAGGTGATTCATTATCAAATGATCAGCACTGTCACTTTTTAAACCTGAGTTTTGCTTCCATCCCCAAACTGATACTATCATCACAGGACCTAATGTGCATAGTTAGTGGTACACAAGAGTGCAGGATTCATTCTTATGTGTCTTTTAGCAATCTAAAATGTACGTTTCCATTTATTGCTTTAGAAAATTGCTACATAAAATTCAGCGTTTAAAAGAAAATGGGAAAAAAAGGAAAAAGCCTGCTATCAATGTTAGTGTACCATGTACTTTGATCCCTGGCCAGCACAAGACTTTTCAACATATTATTGAAAATTCTCAATAAAATTCCTGATTCATTTAGTTTCTAGAGTTGCATCAATCCTTGGGGTAGGTGAGGGTGTCCTCAGCCTTTGTTAAAAAGACTAGTGTTTTTTCTAACTTAAGTCTTGAGATTATCCTGCAATTGCATTTGCAAAGGATGGCTCAATCATTTCACAAACCACAGCATACTACTTGTAAAAAGAGGCAGTTCCACATACTAAGATTACAGAACCGCAAAATGGCTTGGGTTGGAAGGAAATGTTTCAGTCTCCCTGCTGTAGGCAAGGGTTGCCAACCACTAAATCAGCTACCAGCTCAGGCCACCCAGGGCCCCATCCAACCTGATCTTAAACACCTCCAGGGATGGGGCATCCACAGTCTCTCTGAGCAGCTTGTGCCAGAACCTCACCACCCTCTTGGTGAAAAATTTCCCCCTACATCTAATCTACATTCTCTCCCCCCCCCCCTTTTTTTTTAATTTTGAAATCATTCCCCCTTGTCCATCTTTCTTTCCTAGATATGCAGAAGTTCAGTTATCATGAAATGCTCATCACTTCTGCTCCCAAAATTTACCTTGTGCAAAAATGTGAATATACTCCAGTACTCTGTAACACCTGGAACTTCAAATCGAGTCCTAGATCTCAGACTGAAGGGTATATATGTCGATAATTCACAGAGCTATTCAAGAATGTCAAGAATGGATTAAAGCAACATGAAATCAGTATTTCTCATTGTTTCTGCATAGGAAATATATACTGCTGGAATCCTTATGTACATAATAATCCAAATCCAAAAATATCTTAGTGGCTTTCAATAGCTCACTGAACTTTCTCACAGATTTTAGTAACAAGTATTCACTTATTATCCAGTTTGTTAATTTGTATGTTCCTTCAGTTATATTTTCAATGTGTCACATTTGATTTATTTGACCATCTACTTGATTTTACATCCAAGTAATAACTTACTTTCTTGTACTGCATTAAAAATTTCTCAAAAGTCCACATCTGTCTTCTGTGCATCTCTTTTTATCCATATTTGTGTTCTCAAATGGTTACCCCGCAAATCCTCTCTTCCTTCAGAAGAAATTGAAGAGATTGATGGGTTTGTGACAGTGAAGTAGAAAATCCAGCCAAGAGGCTTTTAGGTGTGGGAACATACATATGAAATAATTTTTTTCCCCCTAGCAGAATCAATTTTTCTTCAGTCAGCTTTTGATATAGTTAGAATTGATGTAAAGATAAATGGAATGGCACAACAAAATTCTCTGCTGTAAGGAACGATGCAGCATCACCACTGGCAAGTTCCTTATTCAGGTGAACATGTGTTGCTGTGTCATGAGCATCTCCTCACCACACCATCTACAAAATTAACTCCAAAATATGAAGACAAATGTTTTGTTGCAAATGACACAGCACCACAGAAATGGCTAAGATAAAATAAAACAGATGGACACACAAAAGACAAATAAAATCTTAAGACAGGAAACAACCATTAAAAAGAGCATGGACAGCATGTTTTAGCCACAGGACACCATAGGGTCTCACATAGCATGGTGGTGTGCCATGGTCTAGGAAGTACTCTAGTACTGTAGTCTATTTCAAAGGAGGTTACACTGACGCATAATTCTTAAAGTTTAAGTGTTATGTTGTCAGTTTTCTTTCAACGTGAGCAAAGAAAGGAGAAATTTTTCACAACACACCCTTTCCATGTAAGCAAATCAAGATAGGAAAAGGTATTGGGTGTATGGTCTTAAACTCCTGACTATAGGGTACTCCAGTGCAGCCAAAAACAAAGAGGGAACTGTCACAGAAGCACAGGATAATTTGTGTCAGAAAGGACCTTAATGTCCATCTGGTCCAACTCCCCTGCAAAGAGAAGGGACGCCTTCATCTAGATCAGGGTGCTCAGAGCCCCTCCGGACTGACCTTGGAAGCCTGTGGGGATGGGGCGTCTGTTTGGTATTGTCAGTTTTTATTAAATAAGTAGTACACAGAGCTAGCAGACAGCTGCAGAGAGCTTGGAGACACCTGAGAAAGGACTTTGGAATAAAAAGAGTCAGGTCATTTAGGCCATTACAATGGCCTAATTACACTAGTGGCTACCAATGAAGCTTTTTATGGAAGCCTTTTTCTTTATGCATCCTGCCTATAACAAGGTCAGGCTTCTGAATTTCCTTCTAACCTACTGTAGTTGTAGGATGGGGAGGGACCAACTGTTGGTGGGCCCCAAGAGACTTCTGTCTCGATAAGTATTACAAATTAAATTCCTACACACCAAATTACTCAATTCTATTTAAAATAAAGACCCTACTTCACCTTACGGAAATATAAACCTCAAAATGAGCATATAACATTTTCAGTCTTTTTTATTTGTCAATGCTAAAATATTATAAATTCAAACTATCTCACTCTTGCCCCAGCATATTCTTTTGTTCAAAAGCAAAGACCCTCTGTTAAATCAGAGCCAGCTCTTCTTATAGATTCCTGTAAAGTGATCTGTCATAATAGCAGCAGGAATCAGCATTTAATGATGTAGAACAAAACGAATTTCTTAAGTTAGACATCTGAGTATTCACATAATAGCAGATTGGGAAATCTGTAGATGGCCTCAGAGATGGCAGCCTAGTCTCTACCTCAGAGGAGAATACAAGAGACTAAGGAAAAATACTGCAGCTGCTGGAAAAGGCACATAGACTATAAAACAAAAGTAGAGAAGTAAGTAATGGGCAGTTTTGTCAGTGATATCATCCATTTTCCTCTTAAAAACATATCACTTTTTAATGTACACAAGTACATCCTCAGGTCCACCAACCTGCTTTTTCTGTTTGAACCCTAGTTGGAGCAAAAAGCTGACAATACTGATACATATAAAATACAAATGACAGTCTCATATATTTCTCTGAAACATAGCCTTAAGAACTGACCTCATGACACATGAATAAGACCAACAGTATCAGATTGTCTGATTTCACTCAAAACCTCAGGCACAATCTTCCACCAGTCCTCTGTGATTTAACACATGGCTATTTACAAACATGCCTCCACCAACACAAGGAGAAAAAAACGCATCTGTCAACAACGTAGCTTCTAAATAAGTGGTGAAAAGAATACTTTCTTTTCACATGATCATAATGGTGTCAATAAGCAGAGTTGAAACAAGGTACAGCTGCTTCTACCTACCTCCCTCTCCCTTGACACTCACTTTGCAGAAGGAATGCTGCATTTTTTTTCCTGAGACAAACAACCCCTGTGTGATAGGTCATGGAGTGGCCAACTCAGTGATTCCTTATTTACTGGTGGACAAAGGTTTTAGCTCAGCATGTGTTTGGACAGGCTACTCTCCTACATCTTTTACCTTATCAGTGTTCTCCAGTACAGCAAACTAGAGAAGTACCTGGTGTTGCAGTTATTTTTGATCAACAACTGGTTGGCTTTAGCACATTCTTGCTTTAGCAGCTGCTGATTTGTGCTTTATTGGTGTTAGGTCCTACTGACTACATTCTAAGAAATATTGCTCAGGAGGACGTCAGGAAAAGACTCACAGAAACATGAGAAATAAGCTGACACGGATAGAAGTGAAGTAACTTTAGATTTATCAAAATTTAAGTGATTTTATTAACAGGTTAATACGAGACTTTTCTCCATTTATTCAGACACTTTAGCAAGTGAAGCTGCATTTTAAATTATCTTATAGTTTTTACTCTGCTGTACTCTTTAAAGAAGTGAACAAGTAGGACACTTCCTCCTTAGTTTATTTTAAAGTGTCTCTACTAATTAAGAAAATAACCAAATGAGATCGTTAAAAGGCATTTAATTTTTAACAGGCTGGATGAGAAGGCTCATTCTAAACTGGAACTTTATAATAAATTATGTTTCAGACAAGCAAGTTGAGTAGCAAGGTAGTTAATATGATGTTAATGTTAAACAAGGTTTCCGACTGCATGTCAAGCATGTCCTACTAACAATACTGGAATTATTTGTGAAAGGCAACTTAAAAATAGTATCCCTTTACATTGTAATACACTGTAAGGCATTTAATTATGTTAACACAAACTCTTTACTTATCTGCCAGAATTAGCAATAGTGAAGAGAGAATTTCTAAACACCTACTATATTATCACAGCCTAAAACATTTTTAAAACATATGGTGTCCATTCTGCCCTCTGTTATACTTTAGGTGATGTCAGAAGCAGAGAAATCCCTCCTCCAATTAACTACAGAGAAGTAGGGTATCTGAGTTCTGCATGCTCCCTCTCTCTGTCTCTCTCATGCTGCCTGTGCCTTTTAAACAGACAATCATGGAAGAAATGAATGGATAGCCCTTGGTGCAAACCCACATCTTTAAAAACTCTCCTGACAAAGCAACCTGAATAGGAGGCTATGGGGACAGGATCCTGCTAGCTCTCAGCTCTCAGTTCTTGTATTTTGAACATTTCCACTGCCCAGAATGTGCCTTTCATATGGGGACTCTCAATTCCAACAGTCTGCACTTACCATTAAGAAGAAAGCAGCTCCTAAGCAGCAAGTACAAACTGGACAGCAGCTTAGGAGCTGATGATCCAGTTCTTCCACATGTACATGCAGTCAACTCATTGAACTGTTGTGCAAAAGGACACAACCTCCATCATTATTCTCCAGCTATTCTCTCATATATGACTCAATGTTTTGAAAGCTAAATGAACTGAAATGCTCACCCAGAAGCCACCAGAGTACCAGCTCACCTGTTTCTATGCCTAGTATTCCCAATTGCCTAGCTGTACACGGCCCCTGTGAAGATCCATACACAATCAGTAGAGGGGGATTATTATACACTGAGGCTTTAAACTACTCGCCTAGGAGCATTTCATCAATAACGCAAAGAGACAAGGCACCAAAGTGTGTGTTCTACTGAGAACAAATCTCATCTTTTCAGTTTCCAAAACGTATGGCATAGGAATCCACAGGAGACAGTCTGAAAATGACGCAAACCATTGTGTAAAACAAAGAAGATACAGATAATGCCATACAGTTGCATGTTGCAAATGAGAATCTAGAAAGATGCCTGAGATCTAAATGAGCTGAACAATTCAGCTCATTTCACGTTACTCCTGTTTGCATTAAAATGTCTGTAGGAATGATTTTGTTTTAGTTCTGCCTCTTTCCTTTTACACTGCAAGTGTGCATACAAAGACACAGTTATCAAAGATCGCTATCGCATATGTTCAAACATTTGTCTATGTTTGAAAATCCTAACTACTTGTGAATGATAAATCCTTCAGTTTATCTCTTTAACAATATCAGGAGTTCTTAGCAGGCAATCAAGGAAGGGAAGAAGAAGGAAATGTTAGCAGAATAAGCAGTTCATTGCAAAGAGTTCACCCAGTTCTGAAGAATCAGAATCAGTCAGCAGAATACTGGTGAGACAAAGCTGGCTGCATGGGTGTAAGAAGCATGACCTAAGAGATACCTTTAATGCACCAAAAATTTACTTCATTACAACATGAAACATCAAAATATTCAGCTTCTCTCCAAGAAGGAGTTTAATGCAACAATCAATTATACACAGACACACATCATACCATGCCCTATCACTGCCTTCACATTCTAAACACATCCTTCCCTTTCATTCCCTCAGAAGCCATCAGTAGATAAAACATTTTGGGAAGTTCAGCTGTCTTGGGACTGCTGAGGAATGAATATATAACAGGAATATGAAAATGCTTCTCCTAATGCAGGATAGCAGAATAGAGTTGTATCCAGCACAGGATCCTATTTCTGACAGCAGATGCTTATGCAAAGGGAGTATGAACATTGCAAGGACATTTCACAGAATCACCAAGGTTGGAAAAGACCTCCAAGATCATCTTGTCCAACTGTCCACCTACCACCGAGGTTTCCCAACTAAACCACGTCCTTTAGTATAGTACCTAAATATTTCTTGAACACCATATCTTACACATATCTGTTGTCAGCTTGCACAGGTTTAGAGACTTCTGGAGTGAAACACTTCATCTAGACAATGATTAATGGCTGTCAATGTCTCTCAGTGTCTTTGAGAGTACCTTACAAACAGCAGAAATCCACTTCCCAGATGTGGTACAGAGAGTCCTTCTGTCACCTCCTGAAATTACCAAGAGCATACCAAGAAGAATACAGCATTTCCCCATTAAAATGAATGGTATAGCTCTGCACTGTTCATACAGGATGCCTGTCCAAAAGAGACTATTTTCAGTTATTAGCACTAAGCACAGACCCCTTTGCAAGAAGTAGGAGAGCATCTGAATCTCAGGGGTCAACATTCTCAGGCATCCTGGCAGCATAAAGGGCCTTCAGAAGTATGTGCGCTTTTACTGATCCTTCAAGAGCTTCCAGTTTCCTTGAAGTTCAGACTTACTTCTTCATGCCATAATATAACAAGCGCTAAATTCCTTTTCTGTGCTACGCATGCTCCTAAAGTAAGGTCTAAATAAAGTAATAAGCATGGTGCTATCTTCTTTTTGCTATAGTAAGTACCCTGAATACTAACACAGAATCACAGAATTGTAAGGGTTGGATGGGACCTCTAGAGATCACCGAGTCCCACCCCCTGCCAAAGCAGCTCCCTAGTCCAGGTTGCACAGGTAGGCGTCCAGGTGGGTCTGGAACATCTCCAGAGGAGGAGACTCAACCACCTCTGCAGCCTGTGCCAGTGCTCCGTCACCCTCACTGTGAAGAAGTTCCCACGAACATTTGTGCAGAACTTCCTATGCTTCATTTTGTGGCCATTTCCTCTTGTCCTATCACCACACACTGCCGAGAATCATGGAGATAATAAAGGAGATCTGAGAAATTCCTTTCATACACTGCTGGACCTCTGAAGCGCAGCACAGTCTAGAACTGCATAGTCCAAGGATGTACCCAGCAAACAGTGGGCCTTCATGGTATTATCCAGCATGAAGGGAACACAGCTGTTTCCTGAGATGTTCAGTCACTTACAGCACAGGTAAGAGCAGTAGTCTGCATGTCCCAAAAGGAATTTGTTCCTCTCTTGGAGGAGATCAAGGATGAGTCCACCTTTGCTTTGCTGCTACCCTTATGTCTGCCATAAGTTGTAATGTTTTGTTTCACATAATCATTTCTGGACTTCCCACATCTGTACCTTGCAGTTGTAGGAAATTTTTGTGGGGTTCTGATACGAAGACACACTTAGTAGGCAGTTGGGTTTGCTGATCTTTGAAAGTCCAAGTGAACTATTCTGTTCTATTCTATTCTATGAATCTGCTTCCTCAAGTAGATACAGAAAGGTCTGAAGAATGAAGCACTGGGCTTGGGGGAGAGGTCTTGCTGTCCTTTGGACGGCAGCAAACCCTCTGTGGAAATTACCTCTGCATTTATGTTACAGACAAATTCATTTTCTGACCTTAAAAACATTTCTGCTAAAGCAAAATCTAGTTTCTTCCATCTTTTGACAGCCAAAAATCTTTCCCTGGAATATATGAAGCATATCTTATATTAGAAATAGAGGCTTATGTAATACCAAGTCCTACTTAAGTTAGAACTATACCTAAGAAAAAGCATTAGGCAAGCACTACAGGAACATACTGACTAATGACTCAAGTTCTCCTTAACTGCTGCCTGAATGATAAACTCCTCGCTTTTAATAAAATTGATCACTAATTTCTCAGAAACATTTTATTTACATTTGATTTAAATCTAATGTCTATTTTCTTCAGCAAAATTAGAACTGACAAAAAATATTCTTAATTGTTTTAAGACAATTATGGTACACTGGTCTTAAGACATTATGACCTTTTCTTGGGACCAGCAGTATTCCCTGTTTGGTGCAAAGTCACATCTACTGATTCCATTCTAGATGTACCCCTTTGCAAGAAAACCCTCTAAGGGCGGAATGATTAAGAACACCCAGAGGGATTAGTGTTTCGCAGCTTTTGTGAGATAACTGCATGACGTAAACTAACAGCAGTTCTGAGAGCTGAAATTTGAGGGTGAGCCACACTCATTTTAAAGTAACCATATATAATTGATTGCAAGAGTGAATGAAAGATCATTTTACAACAGCAAACAGGAGGCTGATCAAAGCAGGAAGGGGAAAAAAAGAAGTCTTTGAAAAGAGACAAGTTTAAAAATACATACTTTGCCAGAGAAGTAGAACACCCTCAAAGCCACCACTTTAAATTACCAATATTATTATTGAAGTTCCTTATTGAGGGCATGCACAGGTCCCGGTTAGGATCAGTACTCGTGTGTAAGGCACAGCACAAACTGAAACATGGGAAGAATGCAATTTGTGTCTCAATCAATTTAAAAATAAAGAAATAAATAAGTGAGAGAGCATTGAAAAATATCCTTTCTCTGCAAGATTTTTTTTTTCATTAGGAGCAGGTATTTTTGAATAAGTGGCTTTTGCCCTTAGAAAAGTAATGAATGAAATGGGCTGAATGACTAAGCAAAGTGACATAAGATTTCAGGTTCTGCATCATCCATTATCTAGTTCAATCTAGAAATTCCAAATAGCCCATAATGACCACATGATGACCTGTCATTTGGCCCAGGAACTAAAGTTCCCCACTGTAATTGAAATGAACTGCTCTCCCCATTAGCAACTTTGCAGAGCAGAGGCTCCCAGTCACCATCAGCCAGGAGAAAACTCTCCCTATGCTCAGCAGAGAACCACTTCCAGTTTACATCTGAACTACAGATGTAGGAAAAATTTTGTTTGGCACACTGAACTTGCGTTCTATTGAATAAAGGCTGTAAATAAAGAGAAAAAAACTGTTAACTTTAATCAGAGTACTGCTGTATAGGGCCATTTCTTGTGAGTATACCATTTTTTGTAATGTACAAATAAGCTTAATGAAAGAAATGTTAAACTTATTTGAAATCTGCTTGCTTTTTCCACGCTTCATTCCACATGAGAGGAAGTTCTTATACACACCCACCAGAAAACATTGAAAAAGGCTGTGCCCTTAAGAATGTTAGACAAGATAACAGTACTGCTACCAATAGGAACAATAATTTTCAGGTGAGTTGACATGAGTCACTCCCATACCTCACTTGCATTTTCTGCCAATAAATATTCACATGACAGCTTTCTGGCAGAACTATTTGCAGGAGTTTATTGTTTTAATCTGAGGGAGATGTATGCCAAAGCTCTGCCAGTCAGCAAAGAACAGAGAACGTGATCAAACCAACAGATTATATCTAACTAACACAGATCACATCTAACTAACACAGATCTTCTGAAGAACGCTGAACACTGACAAGCATGTGCACAATTTATGATGAGGAAAGGATATCTTCTGCACGTTAAATTATCAGTTTTATAGGGCTCATTTCTAGCTTCCTTGATGATTCAAAGTTCATTAGGTTGTGACTAAGCTCATTAAACATTTGTTTCCTCTTTTGCTTTAAGTTTGATTGCAATAGTTTAAAGAACTATGCATTTTTTCTTGCCTCCTAGTCAATTGTTCTGTTAACCAATGTCACTACCTCTTATTTCTTATTTCATGCTCAACAATTACATGCATAAATAAAAATTGAATAAGAAATAAAAGAATTCAAAAATCAAGAAAAGCATACATCCATCTTCCCTTAATGATTTTGACCTCTATATCGGGTACTATTTACATCAAAAGACAAGAAACTAACAAAAAAATACTGTCACTGAACTCCAATGACTGCACTAGTCTTCCATCATCATTGCAGAAAACAGTAGCTGTTTCCCTGTCATTGACCACAAAGTTCTCCCAGACCTCATGGATATGATATATCAATTCTGGTAGAAAGCAGTTTTCATTCCAGACATACCATTCTTTGACACCGATCTCTTCGCACAGTAAACTACTGAAACATGAAATGCATTTCTTGGGAATTTTTTACATATTTAATGAATTCTGAAAACAGTAAAATTTGAAGACAAGTTTAGACTTGCAGCAGAACTAATTTATACAGTTGATACAAGCAAGTAACTACATTATTTTTTTGTGCATTTCTATATGAACTTCAAAATGCATTTCTGCAAACTGCATTTGGTTTATACTAGGGCTGCTCCTACCTCATTTTATTTGCCCATGACATCAGAGGTGGATATTGGTGGGATGGTAGTAGAGGTTGAACCTTCCCACCCATATTCTTTTACATTTAGTTGCTGTGTGTTTGATGGCAGAGGAGGGGCACTCTGATACAATAATGTCTGACTTGGAAGAACATATGAAGCAAAGGTGTGTAACTGAATTCCTCCATGTGAAAAAAATTGCACCCACTGACATTCATTGATGCTTTGTGAACATTTACAGAGAATAAATGGTGGATGTTGGCACAGTGAGGTGGTAGGTGGTACGTTTCAGCAGTGACAACAACAGTGGTCATCTCAACTGGTGCAGATTTTTATGAGATCAGCACACAAGCTCTTGTTCATCACTGATGAATATGCATAGCTAATGTGGTGACTGCTGAAAAATAGCAATTTGCAGCTGAGAAATTGCTCTATTAAGAATTGTTATTGTGCTCTTTGTATCAGTTGTAGTTTCCATGGAAATAAATAGGAGGCATTAGTTATGGAGTGTCATAGATATCTTTCCCAGATGGAGCATGATTTTGCAGATGCATGTGATAAAAGGAACATCCCAAATACTGACCTTCAAATTAATGATTCACACAGCACATTCTGACAGACAAGAAATGTGACCATCTACATGCAACATTTCCCACCATTCTAGCTTATCTGATTGATAAGAATTAGAAATGCCATTTTAAGTCCTCTGTACAATCTATTATGCTGGTCTGTCTTTGTGTTTGAAGTATTTGTTGACTGGACAAAGGAAATTTCAGACTAAATATATACTACACCAACAGTAAATATCAACCTGTCTTGGAATAAAAACACTCCAACATAAGGAAGAACCCAAATTGCGTGAGATATTTAAAAACAGACTGAACAAAATTCTCAAGAATTTACTATATACAACAGCAGGAAGATTGTTTGGAAAATGATGGTGCAAGATATTTTCGTGGGTAATTTATATAAATCAGAATACTGTCACTTTGAAATTTCAAACTACTTACAATGTACAGCATTTCATAAGATACTGCCAATGGCCAACTAGTGTATTCGGAAAATTATTTATGTAGTTAGAGCTGATAATTTGTTGCTGAATAGGAACTAATAACATGGTTTCATTTTTTTTTTCTCTTAATAATACTATTTATTACTTACAGTCTACTGGAACACAGCTTTAACAGCTGTAATTTAGACCAGATAAAGAGAAAAAATTTAGTGTTCTTAAATAAAAATAAAACAGATTCAAATAATTTCAGATGAAACAATGTCATTGTAAGCTGTCTAAGATAGGATTCCTGTCATAAAACCCACTTTAAAAATCTGCAGCCCTCGACCTCAACTAAGCCACTGAGCATGTTCTTTGAAGGTCATGGATATTGTTACTGTGTAAAGCAAAAGATATGATTGACAAAACTAATCTCATATGACTGTACAGAAAGCTAAATTCCTCTGAGAAGAATCATTCAAATGATCCTTGCTAATGAGCTCCATTTTAAGAAACCTCTGAGGTCTACATAAAAAGGGATCTTTTTCACAATCAAAAGCCAGCATATGTTGCATATGCATTATTTAGTACTAATGCATAGGCCATATCCATTGACATATAGGTGTGGAACAGATAGCAGCTCAGAATGAATGCGACTAGCACAACCTATTGCACATTAACAATACTCCTGTTTCACAAAATGTGGTGGTGTCCTTTTTAATTGACATTTGCCATGCTGCAGTCTTTGTAATATATACTGAGCAGCAGTAACATTTCTGCAGTAGCAGTTTCTGTACCTCAAAGACAAAACACAGAAGCTGAAAAAAAAACAGGACAAACAAATGAATAGAACTGAAATAAACAAAGCAAATGGTTATGGGTCACCATAAATTCTTTATTAACTCAAGTTGACGAAGATAATTGTCTGAGTTGTATAGTCGTGTGAAACTCATGCAAATAGAGCTATATAGCAAATCAAAATAATCTAAACATCCTATTGATGTTTCATTTTGCTATCCAGTTCACATATTTTGTAAAACAGCCATCAGATTTAGAGATTTGTTTAATTCTGTCCGAATGACTTTAATCCGCACTCTGCATTGTATCATATCTTCACTTCAAAACTAACGTTAGTGTCAAATACAGAGTTCCATGGGGATACCTGCAGCCTTTACAATATTGCCATTGGCTCATGGCTAAGATGTGTACAGATAGGGACCAGTATGCAAAAACAAAAATCCAAATTTCTTTTTTTGCATTAACATTTTAGATACCACTACAGATTTATGGTTGTTTTGTTTTTTTGTTTTTTATGATTAAACTTATGTTTTCAATCCCTATTTACAGCTGTCCTAACTCCTGCTACTCCAGTGAAATTTATAACCATTAGAAACATAGCAAACACACACAAAACATCAACCTATAGCTCCAGTGATCAATAGACTGATCTCTGTGTGTGTGGTCTAATGCTATTGATACCAACATCACAACACAATGATACACCATGCAACAAATGGAACTGAAAACGCTGTCATGTCAAATTTATTACCTGGCTGGTGTGTTTTAGCTTTTCCACCAGAGACTGTTGGATTATTTGATCCAGCTGACGAGGCTTCCATCTTTATTGACCTTCTGACTTGTGGGAATGAAGGATGCCCAACCACAGGTGGACGCTGTGACACTGGGTAGGTTGCTGCAGTCCTCCTCTGACAGATTTGCACACGCTTTTCAGCCCCATGAATAGATAAACTTATACCTGACAGGAATAAGAATTAGTACCATTAGTTACAAGACCAGCACAGAACATCTGAAGTATAAAGGTATAAAAACAACCAGGTTTGAAAATGAAGCTTTTATAATGGAAAAAAAAAAAAGAAATAAGAAAGAAAATTATATATGAATTTTCCATGAAAATGAAAAATGTGAACATCTTTACTGCTGCTGTGCTGCAGACAACAAAAATCGACCATAGTAATAGATACTTAAACTAAGACAAAGTCATAGTTTACTGCTGTACTGGCACACAGGAGGAATTATATTCCACTCCTTCAAAAAACCACACAAATCACACAGGACCATAATAATGAGGTAACTATCACACAGTTTATTAAGCAACAGTTATCTCATTGATAGACTAAAATTTGGCAGTAATAAGTTCTTCTCTTCTGAACATTTGTGTGTACTAGGACATCTCATCATGTGGAAAAGACACCACACTACGCAAGTAGTGACTGGTTTTTAATTATAATGAGTCTGGTTTTTGGACAACAATAATGCTATAAGCAACTATAACATGACCTTATGCATGAAAACCAATTCCAGTTCCACCATTTCTGAAACATTCTCTGCAGCACTGGAAATTCTTTCACACCAAACATTCTCAAATTTGTCACGTTTGCCATAGATAATTTTTAAATAGAAATTGTTTTCTGTGATGAAAGACAGGCTTTAGCTTTCCACTGAGAATAACAAAGTTGACATTTTCTATCTGCTGTATGCTCTCAGTAAGAAATGCTACTTTATGGGAGAAAAACAACTGCTTTTGACTTTCTTATGTTCACATTAATGCAATTTTGTAGAAACTTGAATTACTGACAGCATCCTCTGGCGAAAATCTTTAGCCAGTTTCCTTCAGGCAACAAAGCTGAACAATAATTGTACAATACCTTTTTATGCTTAATTTAATTGTGATTCTTATTTCTTTCATCAGCAGTCACTCTCTGTTTAAAAGAAAAAAAGAACAAAAGAAAAGGAAAATCTCTAAAGCTATAACTGAGCAAACTGAGCAGCAGAAAGCAACAGCACACAGTAAGAACTAGAAATGGGTAAGCACATGAATCATGAATGGTAAAACTGGTCACTCAGATAGCACTGACTACACGTTAGCAAAAGAGGTCTTCCACTGCAATGTCCAAGACTGCCTTAGTGACAACGGTCTTCCAGTTCCACTGAAAATCCATGTGACATTAACCTCCAGGTCACAGAAGAGGTTTTGAAACTCTGACATCTTAATGCACTTTAATACTTAACATACTACTGTGGGAAAGAGAGCTGTTACTTTTGCAGGCAAATTGTGAAAACAATGGTGTTGCACACATGAAGAAACGCTGTGTAAATTGCTCTCCTCTGAGATAGCTTTGTGCATGCTGAAGCTGCATGCTCAACTACCTAATTCTGCTGCACTTCATCAGAGCTGATCTCCTGCAGGAAGTTTAAATGGAAGTGCTCCTATGAGCAACTGCTCGCATACCTCCTGGTTACAGAGCAAATGTAACCACTGCCTGTTTCTAAGGATTGTTGGAAGTACATCTTCATTAACACAGTCAGCAAACCCCAGTCATTTTATTCAATTGATTCATCTTGTGAAAGGCAGTGTAATAATCCATGTGAGCAGAATAATAACAAGTATGCCTGGACAACACATTTGTTTGAATAAAGAACTCAGTTACAAGAAGATTCAAACGGTGGAATATAAGCCCCACCTGGGGCTTTCTTGTGCAGTCACTAGAAGTTCACAATGCTCAAATTCTTATACACTTATCCCCCTAAGGTATTATGAAGGTATTCTCATAGCATCACCATTAACTGGTTTATCATACAAAGCAAGCAACTCTCTGAAGGTTACATCAACCTGACACAGACACACCCTTACTGATGGGATCTCAGTAAGGGTATATCTTAATTTGGTCACAGAACAAGGTCTCTTTTTCAGAAACTGGTTCCAAATATAAACTGCCATGAAGATGATCAAGGTACTGGAGCACCTCTCCTATGACAAAAGGTTGAGGGAGTCAGGCTTGTTTAGCTTGGAGAAAAGAAAGCTCTGGGGAGACCTCATTGTGGCCTTTGGACACTTGAAGGGAGCTTGAAAGCAGGAGAGGGACTGACATTTTAGAGATCTGATAGCGACTGAACAAGGGAGAACAGATTCAAACCAATAGAGAGAAGATTTAGGTTAGGTGTTTTCGGCAGAAATTTTTTACTCAGAGGGCCGTGAGACGCTGGCACAGGCTGCCCAGAGATGTTGTGAGCGCCCCACTCCTTAAAGTGTTCAAGGCCAGGTTGGATGGGGTCCTGGGCAGTCTGATCTGGTGGATGGTAACCCAAACCACAGCAGGGGTTTGGAATTTAACAATATTTATGGTCCCCTCCAACCTTAGCCATTCTACGATTCCATGATTCTCTGAGGTCAAAGTAAATTTCTTCTTCGTTTTTTGAAAACATATATGATGCATTGTGTAGCTCTAATTCAGCTTCCTAAACTATTTGTGCAGCCACCAAAATAATGGATAAAGACAGATTATTCCTCAGAAAGACTACAGAATCAACAGACTGATCACATCCAAAATGAGGACCAAACTGCAATTTAACTATGACTCCATGCAACCTTCTCTCTTTTGCACTTAGGAGTGGTGCTATGAAGCAGTAACACCAAAGTATATGAAAAAGAACGTGCCAACACTACTGGAAATTTAACAGAACATATTTAAAATGTAAAAGTGTTCAAAAAGCACTACAGTTTGCTCCAACAACGTGTCACTAATATATTCAATATATTTGTGAGTTCAACACACTCTCCATATGCAGTCTTTTGTTTTTTTTTTCTTTTTGCCTAGGAGAGTGAATTTCCTCAGTATTTTCAAGAAAGAGAAGTATAGGACAAAGCTGCAAGCATCTTTGTTTAATTAGCATTTCAGATTTTTTTCCAGAGAAAGCCCAGATCTTGCTTTTCTTTGTTCATTTCTTTCATTAAACTAGAAGTAAATGACTGCAAAAATGTAAGATTGCTATCACAGCAAGCTGAGGTATTACCCTGTTTTCTCGTGGGTGAAAACCCTTTTAAAAGATATACTGGCACTTAAAAATACATCCCCAGTTAGTATGCACAAAAGTATAAAAGAAAGAGGGGGGAATCAGAAGCAGAGAAGCTATTAGAAGTAGTGCTTATAGTTTCTGAGGGATGAAAACATGGTGAATTATTTGCATTACGCAGACTCTTGTGCAAACTCCCCCTACTCTTGCAAGAAAACCCACACTGTTGCTGAATCACAGGTTTTGTGGGACAGAGATGTGAGAAAATGGTGAAAAGATCCCTGAAGAATAGATGTTCAAGTTGACATCTATTACTTGCAGCGTGACAATTCCCACATAAGATATCTAGCAGAAACGCAGACAAGTTCTCCAGCAGCATACTGCAGGCTAGATCCTCAGTTTACTCCATTTGGTGGAGCTTTTCCCTGGCTTTCACTTTTGGTACCACATAGATCCTGGCCACCAAAAACCCACTGCTATCATGTGCTTCATTGGAACTGTGCCTATGGCATAGCCATTTATAAGTGAGCTCAGCAGCATCAACAACACATTTGAATGCTCTGACAGGCAGTAGAAATGCTACAAAAAAAAACAAAAACAAAACACAACAGTTGTTTCTTTTCTTGCTTCTCACATATTATAATGGATTATTTCAACCTTGGGCTGCAGGGCAGATAGAAATGAAAGTCCACAGTCCAGCTGACTGTCCACTTCAGAAGACTAGCTTCTGGATAGGGCTCATGCCATTAAGCTCTGCAATTTGAAAATCACTAGCAGAAGTAAAAGCTGAGTGTTCTGAAGCTGGATGAGGTTTGAGCCTTGAAGTGTTGCATGCATCACTCAGTCCTTGTCCTGCGTACAGCAAAATTTCTTCTCTGTATTTTCAATATTAACATGTCTCTCTTTTCCTTTCCCTGCCTCTTTTTCCTCAAACAACAAGCTTTTTGTCTCCATAAAGAACTGCTCTTCTTGCTGCTCTTCTGTTCTTCTCTGAGACTTCTATTTGAGGTTCATGTAAGATAAGCATCTTCACTCCCTTCCTACAAAACCACCTCAGCTGCGCAGCTTACCAGCAGGGAGAAGCAGCCTCAATCCTGCTCCTGGCTAACTTATTGTTCCCAGTTTGTCTTCATATGAGTTTGTTATTTTTTTTTTTCCTCTGAAGCAGCATTTCTTTGATATCAAGCATATTTTGCCTCTGATAATGAGAGATAACTAGAGAATTTATAATGCTCCAGATAAAACCTGCATATCAGAACAATAAGTGAAGTACCAAAAGTACTCCATCAAAGCCAGGAAGCAATAAAATCTAACATAAGAAAAAGGAGGGAAAAGTTACTAGAAATAGAAAGCACTACTGCATAGTTTAGGACTACCCTCTATGCAAAGTTTTGTGTGACAACACTTGGTGATGCATCAGTCACCCTGTGCTGTGCAGCAGACTCTCATCCAAAGTTTGTGATGAAGCACTGCTATCTCTGCCCCAGCCAACAGGCCCTGAGCACCACACACCTCACTGTGGAGCAAGACCCACCACCAGCAGGCCTCATCATGTCAGCATGCACAACTGGACTGAGCATAGCACAAGGTCTTGTGCTGGAGAATATGGTTTTAGTGGCAGTACTGGAGCCACCAAGACACTGTGTCCAAATTAATACTGCACTGAAACTGAGGCAGCTTGGTAGACCAGTTTAGCTCAGCCCCAGTTCAGCTATAGGCTCATGGTCATAGGCTCCTTCCTGATGTGCCTTCCCCTAGACAGGGATAATATGAACATAAATAAACAATAACAACACAGTGCAGACTCATGAAGCTGGATAAATGATCTATTAGCTAACAGTGCTAAATTAACCTCAAGTGCCCTGACCTGCTTTGTAGATCACTGGGATAAGAAACTGCTGCTGGCAGGTGCAATAAGGCTTTTTATTTTGGTATTATCAGCTTGTCAGTGTTCATGCTGGAGGCAAATTACTTCAGCTGTTTCTTTTCTTTGTGTGAGTCTTTTATTCTGCTTTGGCCCTATAGCAAACTGAGGCAGACCCTTTTTTCAAGGTCGTTTTCAGAGCAGAGCAACTGCACAACCTTGCACAGAGCAAAGGTATTCAGCGGTGGTGGTATGTAGGGCCCCCAAGAAAGAAGGCAACTCTGGGCAGTCCGCAGTCACTGAGGAACAGATAAACATGGTCGTAAGGATACATTTTGGAAAAAGGGGCAGAAAGCAAAATATAAGCCTTTAAGATGCAATGCATAAAGGGGCAAATTCCATATTTGATTCCTTTCAACTTTTACACCCAGCAAAGGAGAAAATAAGCCAATTTGTCCACCTTAAGAAGCTAAGCAACCTTTTTCAGCTTGCATAAATTGCCACATTTCCTATTAAAGTCAACAATGCTCTGCAAACATAGTTGGTTTTTAAAGCTGGCATTGAAAAGGGGGAGCTCAGAAAGGGCAAGTAAGGTTTCTCATGCAAAATTTTTATCTGAGGCTCAGCAGAAATACAGCTATGCATGATGCCACAACTGACTATTCTGTTCCTTTTGAATCCTAGTTGGAAATGAACAAGCAGGAGAGAAAAATCCACCTGTTGCCCTCTGAACCCACAGCTGGAAACGTAATATAAAGGTGGTTCATTTCCCCCCCCACACCCCACCCTGTGCCCTACTTAGATAATAAACACGTACAGGAAAGCATAGCTGTCCTTCTCTGTACCTTAGGAAATAATGCTACAACAGTGTTAGGATTTCTACATGAGATTAAATCATTTTTCATGGGTTTAAACACCACCTCTCTAACACAGAATCAAGTACCTTGCCATTGGTAACACAAACTGTAACTATACCCAGACTATTCTTCAAGTACAGCTTTGCAAATATTGAAAAACTGACTACATCAGACGTAATAAAATAAAACCCACAACAAAACCAAATCCAACAATAACAAAAATCCCTCACAACTACAAATCTTTAAATGAGTAACCAAACAAACTTCTAGTTTCCTATGAATGCTCTTTTTTTGAGGTGAAAGTGGAGCATTTGAACTGAGCTGTTGATGGATTCCATATTTATATACATATTTTAACATAAGAAGTTTCTGAAGGAAAGAAGCCATGCAGCTTAAACATACACTTGAAGGAATTATTCTTTTTCTTTGACTGGAACCTGTCACCCCTTGATTTTGTATTGGGAGAGATGAACAACTATTTCCTTTTACTTCCCTATTCCGCTCAAGATACTATGGAGCTCCATTGCATCCTGTTTCAGCATCTCTGCTGTCTCTATTCCCAAGCTCAGCAGACCCAATTTGCAATGCTGTATCTCACAGATATGCTGCTGTGGACCTCTAATCACCCCTAGTTAATTTCCTACACTCCCTTTCTTTTTAAAGGATGGAGGACTTCAATACACATTAAGAATGCTTCAAGAAGTAGAAATGGAAACTCATACAATGTTCAGGTTGTGGCTTCAACTTGGAATTACACAGTGAAACAATGGCACTTCTAGTTTTCTTCTTTCCCTTGTAATACATTTTGCCCCAAAACACAGATGTAGATGGGCTCTGCCTCCCTGTTGTATGTGCCAGGTCTTCAGGCAATTTTCCAGTGAATTGGGCACCTCCTTCCTAATCTACCAACTCAAAGTCCCCATGTCAAGCAAAGGTTACAGGGAATAGTGTTGTATTTTCTCATAGGCAAGTTGCACCTTTTTCCACTTTCCAGGTCTCACATTCATCACATCTGCAAGAACATCAGTGTACAGTCCTCCTGTAGCAGCAGAACAAATCTTCACAAAGGCATTTTACCTGTCAGCATTTTTTTCCCCATTATTCTCCTTCAATGAGATGAGTAGCATCGTCCTGTGCCTATCAGTCTATATCAATATTAAGATGTGTGTCTTGAACTGTGTTCAAAGGGATGGTCTGGACTTAAACTAGGAATTCAGAAGGAAAGGTCTGTGCACTCACTGGAGCTGTGAAGTTTTCTTGGCACTAATATAGACTAGAACAGCTAAAATGTCACAGGCTTTAGAAGGACAAAGGTTTACTCTTGCCAATGTGTTTTAGGCCAGAACAGCTTTTTCTCCCTAAATTGACAGAAGAGGCTACATTATACCCATGGTATAACTGCAATCCAGAGACTGTGTTATCTCTATCAGCACTAAGCAAATTCCTAATGAATAAAAATTTTTACTTCACTTAGGGTTTATTTTATAGACTTGAATGCAGTTTATTAAATTACAGCAAGCTAACATTCAGTGGTGATTATTTAGCATGACTGCTCCAGGCCACTTTAGGGGGACCTATATTTTACTTGAGAACAATGATGAGACTTCTCATTGGAGAGTGCAAACATATCACTGAGCTGGACAGCTCCATGACCCCTCATACCCCTGAAGAGGGGCATTTTACACCTGACCCGCCTCAGGATCATGCTATTGATGAAAGGTGCTGCTTGTGCAACTCTTATGAGCCCAGGAAAGTAAATGGGAATTTTTATGCCAATTTGCCTACTTTGATTTCTAAGTCTTGTATTTTTATTTCTGTCTAACATTTCACTTTTTAGTTCCACGCTGCAAAACCAAAACTCCTTACAGATGTCTCTATGCCTCAGTTTTTTCCAGGCTCTTGGGATATATGCCTAACAATTGTGTGTAAAACACGCCACCCATCAGTTTTCCAAGCAAGCTGCAGTCCGTGTCATTTGTCACTGTTCCTGCTGACTTTATTCCTACTAGGCTTCCCTGTGATTTTGTTGATGCTTTTTACTCTTTTTGTTTTACTATCTATTTTGATTTACTCTATTGTTGTACCTGGACTTTTAAGAGCATTAGAATTATATGCATTATGAAGCACAATTTGGAAGAAAATAGAAGAAAAACATTCCTCTGCTTAATCTAATACGGAAATAGCGAGAAAGAATAACTCATCCTGAAATCTGATAGTCACAGTAGAAGGCTTTAGTAGAATATTTCTCTACTAAAAAAGACAAATTCTTAAGAAAAAATATTGCTGTTTGCATTCAAAAAAAAAAAAAAAAAAGAAACCTCACTCTGTCTAGATTGCAATATTCTGGCTTTTGATTTTGTAATGACTTGTCACTTTGAAAGATGCAATCTAACATATCAAATAGAATACAAATTACCAATTAGAATATCAGTTGCCTCTGAGCAAGCCAAAAAACTATTACATCAATTACTGAAACACCATTCAGAATACCAACTATCGTTTAATGTTACTGTAATATACAAACAGTAAGAATTCAAAATATAAAAATTCGAACCAGAGAGGAAAACACACACACACAAAATGAAGTATAGCAAAAAAAAAAAAAAAAAAAAAAAAAAAAAAAAGGACTGCAAATAACATGAAAAATTTCAGCTGAAGTTGAATATCAGAATCTCATTGTGTTCAAAAGTTACTATAAAAATTGATCACGAGATTCAAAGAAAAAGAAATCACAAGATAACAAGTCTGAGCATCTAATCCAGAGAAATGTTACACCCTCCCCTGTCCTGTGTAAGCAAGGAGAACTGTGCTACAGTGAACGTAGGTTTGTACTGAAATCAACAGATACAGATTTTTGTTTCTGTCACACTAAACAACCTCATGTCAACCCCTCATGTTCTGAGGCAATATCTATGTTTCAAAAGAAACTGGAAGAATGACTCTCTGCTCTTAAGTGGCAATTACTGCATAGTTCCCAAATCAGTGACTTGTCCTACCCATTTTACTTCATATGCACAGCACTTACTTTTCAAAAAAAGACTCAGAAATGAGATCATTTAAAATTTACTTTCACTTATGTTAAGCACGGTGTTCAAAATGGTTTTCTTTCTCCACAACTAGCTATTTGACTTTCTAAAACTGAAGATTTTCCTTGTTAAGTTAGTTTGCACATAGCTTCAAGCTGCACCAGGGGATGTTTGGGCTGAACATTAGGAAATATTACACCTTGGAAAGAGTGGTCAGGCACCGGAATGGGCTGCCTAGGGAGGTGGTGGAGTCACCGACTCTGGAGACATTCAAGGAACATGTGAATGTTGCGTTGAGGAACATGGTTTAGTGAGAACTACTAATGATGGGTGGATGGTTGGACTGGGTGATCCTGTGGGTCTTTTCCAACCTTGGAGATTCTATGATTCTATGATATTTTTGAACCCTTTTCTTGTACGCCCACAGTAAACGGTAATAGCACATACAGCAGTAATAGGTACTACAGACATTAGGGAAAACCACAGTGTCCAGAGAAATCAAGGACTAAGACAAGTCCCAGAGGCCTTTTCCCAACCACAGAATGAAGTGAGGGACTAACCATGAGATTTCTGCAGATTTTCTTTTTCTTTTAAGTCTTAATGTACTACCTGAATGCCAATTGCTTCACTTCAAATACCACACATCTCATTTTATCATATTTAATCGAATATTCTCTGTAACGCAGAAAAGTGCAATCAACCTGAGACATTATCCGTGGAACAGGAAGACCCATGGGACTTCACAGATGGAAAAAGGATAGCTCAGGATAGATCTGAATGTGTCTGCCTCCACAGTACAGGCAAAAGCAATTTTCATCACAGCAACTAGGCTTAATTTAACTGTCTTTTAGCATCATGTCTAGGGGACTGGTACACCATCCATACTCCTGGGCACTATAACATGTTCCCTCACACAGCTCAGGCACAAATGAGGATGGAGAAGCAGAGGAGAATTAATGTCAATTCATGGAAACTACCTAGATCCACAGTCTCCTCTCAATGAGAGGAAAAAGAATTGTGTCCTACACTGCAGCAAGGTGCAGCATTTGAATCATTTGAAACTAAATACTCTTTTCGACTGATGTCTGACTACACACCTATCACATGTTCTGGTTCAAGTCCAACACCTAGGAGAGTTTTTGCCCAGAACAACCATCTGTACTGGATGTCAAGGCTGTTCTCACAGCCTGGAAACTGCAGGCACTTTCCATGTCCTAAAAAAAAAAAAATAAATAAATAAAAAAATAAAAAAAAATGTTATCAGTGGCCATTATATCAGAAATGTTGAGACATGTACTATTTCTTTTTCTCCTGTGCACCATAAGTTGCCAACACTCTCTCTTGGCAAGTAACAATTTGGTTGTAATAAAGCCTATGGTGCCAAGATTTCTAAATGGTCGTAAAGTGAGGGTGATCCCCAGAGGGGATAGCAGCTGTAGTATGCAGCAGATGACAGTGAAAATCTGTGTTCATCTGCCACCTCATCTTTCTGGCAGGACTCCAGACAATTAACAGTAAAAAGATGCTATTGAAAAGGGTAAGTAAACCTGCCACATCCCTACTTATGTTCCCTGTAGGAATCTGATGACTGTTCTCAACTTATGCCGACCTGGACTGACTGAAGCACATAGGTTATGCTTATTTCTATTCTGAGCTACACAAAATTTCTATTGGAAGACCAATAAACTCTGAAAGACAGCACTAATCTCACATTTGTCTGAACCAGACAGAATAGTATGCTGAGATGGGGAGCAAAGTGTTCTACTGATCACTATAGTTTTAATTTCTCAAATTTTATAACAGTCAGGAAAAAATGATAGGAGGCTACAAAAAAATCTGCTCAATACATCATATAGAATGGGAAGCCTATAATGTACACTCATGTTTGTAAAATGCTGTCTATGTAACTCATTTACTGAATAATAAACCTGTGCAAGGGCAAGGCCTGTCATTCTTTCAAGTGTGAATTATTCTTGAAATATTAGCAATTCAGAAAACCATGAAAAGTATGTAAGACAGACTTTAATTCAACTGCGTATGTTGAAGTCTTAAATATATAAACTTCAATTAAAAATTAAATCAGTTACTTCAATCCCATCTCTCCAAATGCCTTCAATTCAGAATTCAGTGATTACTCTCCCCAACAGTACATCCTCATTCAGTGAACAGACCGTAAGTTTTTGTAGTTAATGCAAAATAATAATTCAGTCTTTCTAATTTGTAAAGGTGCAAGAGTCTATGAATATATTAAAAAGTTATTTTCCACTTTTTTATTGGACTACTCCACAACTCGTATCTTCTAGGTTTCAAAATTATTTATTATGTGTAAAGACCAATGCTCACCAGTTCTATAGACAGTGGTCATTCATTTCTGAAAAATCATAAAAATAAAGACTCATCTTTCACAGCTACAAATCCCAAATCTAACTTTCTTGGTAAAGTGCATATTCTGTTTTGCTATGTGCTGATGGATGATATGAGAAATACTTTGACCTAGCTATAATCCCATCTATCAGAAGCAATGAGGAAGCAGCAAAGCATTTGACAACCTACCTGAAGTCAGACTTTCAACCACTTTTTCTGAAATTCAGTTATGGTAACTCTCAACATTTGCTTCCTTTCTGAAAAGCTCTTGTTCAACTTGCAGTCACCTTGTATGACCTGCAATTGGCTTTCTTACAGACACAATTCCATGCATCAGTACATTTTGTAAAGGTACTGCTTGCTGAGTGACTCGCTGACCAAAAAACTTTGCCAAGCTTTCAGTTGACTTTGGAAATAAATGTTCATGATTGGACACTTCACACACTAAAAGAAACAACCTTTCAGACACACTGCTGCTATCCTTCCATGACAAAAGGCAATCTTTCACATACCCACATTTCACATTAATTAAAAATACATGAGCATGATGGCTCTTAAAAGAGCACACATTGCAGAAAAATGTTACATTACTGCTGCTAATTTGGCTTTAAAGTGAGACTTCTAAAGATGTTACATAATATGAATAATTAAGTAATCACATTTATTTTTAACTGTGCTTCCTTTTAATTGAACTACTGAGGTACTGAACTTAAGGCTGTCACCTCTAAATAACTTGTTACGCTAACAAGATGAAAAGTCTTTCACAAACTTTACTAAGCTTTGAAGTGCTTTTTGATCTAATTATTCCAGGTAAGGCACTGCACACAGGTACACTGACACTGACAAGAACACTCACCTCTAATTCCAGAAGAACCAACTTGCTTTCTCCACACTGGAGACCAGACTACTGAAACACAACAGAACTGTAGCAAAGCAAAGCTAAATAAAGCCGGGCAGGGAGTGAATGGCTGGAACCCATCATGCCTGCTACAGATGTCAGCTGTGTGGTTCAACCACCCACCCATAGGCAGCCCAGATGCTGCAGTTCCACTCCCAGGTGATGTGAATGGAGATAAGGACACTCTGCTGACCTGCTGCTCCTTACGTGCTCTACAGGACCTATGCCCCCCTTCTCTTAAACACTTCCCCATCAGTCAGAACTGATTGGAATTTTTTTGTAGCAGAACATTTTCTGTGGTAAACCTGAATTCAAACTGGCTGCCTCTTATCAGTACATCAGTCTCCTTATCATCCTATGAAGTCTTCACTGAGACAGTTTCTTTAGCCTCTTCTCTCAGAAGGAGAATTCTCACACTTTTGGTCATAAGTTCACATGTAAAACACACTTATTGCAGTGATTCCAGAATGTTCCTATTTCAGAAAAGACATGAGGATTTCATAGGATGCAAAACAGTTCCACTGAGGAATTTTCAGTAGGAAAAGAACTTCCTTGTTCCTTGGATCTAATACACGTAGATAATAGGATATTAAATAATTCAGCTGAGTACTGAGAGAATCAGGAACACAGAGATGACTTCTAAAGTTACATTTCACTGAACTGTAACATATGAGGGATTTTCTTCTTTCAGTACCTGAAAGACTTTTTCCCCATTGCTCTATTGCTTCACATACTACTTTGATTTTAAGAACAGTATTTAGTATTTGACAGTAAGATTCTGGATATGCATGAAAAGACAGTCCAAAACTAGGAAAAATATTATCAATGTTGTTGAAAGTATAAGAGAACCATTGGCAAATTCTAAACTCACTTAGATGAGTTTAGATGAGCAACTTCTAAATTCACTTAGATGATATCTAGTTAGACCTCATCACAAGTATCATCTCCATGCTCTAATTCTCCAAGTCTATTTTAAGCCAGCATTATGATGAAATTAGTTAGCATGCAGCATCTTAAACAAAAACAAAAAAAAGTAGCTTCAGGATCATAACTTTCCTTTCTTCATATAAAAATCCCTCTAAACAATTCCTGTAAAAATTTATATTCTCATGGAGCATTGTTAAAAGCTGTAAAAACTCACCTCTCTCTTAGAGAACATGCTTCTTAAAAGCAACTTTCTATGTTTGGAAATTCGCTGTAAAGGTTGCCATGGTGATTAATTTTAAAAGTGAAATTCTCCCATTTTAAAGTTTTTCTTTAAAGAGGAAATGTTCCATAATAGTGCCCAGGCCTCATCAAGGCAAGCGGGAATGAAAATATCTTTGTCTTGAAGGCTAAAGGACATGGCCTCTGTGTAACCAAAACTTCAGAACAGAGATATTTTCAGAAGAACATTGGAAATGTTTATTTCTACCTGAAGTTGAAAGAAACATATATGAGTGGGGAAAAAACTGATGGGAAAGAAACAGCATCTGTCAGTGGTCAGACTGCAGCCAACAGGGTGGGTTATACTGGTAAACAGAAGGAAGAAAGATAAGGAGGGAATGGCAGTTGCAACTGGTGGTTAGCAAAAACAGTGAAGTGGAGTCAGCCACAGTAGTTCTATTGCACGGCAAGAGAGAGAAGAAAACTGCATTCTCAAAGGAAATGTCTTGAAGCTAAAAGTCATTAATGAACAGCTCTTTACTGAATGAATGCATCTTCAGTTTTCTTTCATGAGTCAAGATGCAATTCCATATGGTCATCTCCTTCTATTGACTCCTCCTCTGCACACTGCTGCATTAAATCTTGGCTTCCAGACAGCTGCATTACTGCAGAGAGCAGGCAACAAGTATTCCTGTTCCCACCTTGAGAGAAGGAAAAATACCATTTTTTCTCTTAAAAAAGATATTCAGTCTTCAGCATCACATCACGCAACTTCTCCCTATGTGAGTTGTTACTGCAGAAATAATAGCAGATATTGTGCCAGTTCAATACCTAGGCAATGTATGACTTCCTTGTTCACATAAGGATCACAGTACTGCAAGACAGATGTATTATTCATTGTGTATTTAATATTTCATCTTTCTAGGCAGAAGTATCCATACAAGCACAATTAAAATGTCTGATGTAAACAAAGTTGATTTAACACAATCAAATTCTTTCTTCAGAGATCTTAAAGCTACAGTTTAAATGGCAAGAAGGAAAAACACGCTGCAGCTCATAGGTAAAGCATCTGGGTGTCACTCATTTTACTTTTTCCAGGAAAGATTTCACTTGATCTACTACAATACCAAGCCACAGTAAACATAAAGCATTCCAAGTTACAACAAATGATTCAAATGATTTTAAAAGGATAAAAACAGGAAGAAAAATAAAAGAAGTGATCCATTTGAAATGGCAAAACACAGATAGTTATTATTGCTGTTCTAGTTTTATTGTAATTTTTAATAAATCCTCGTGTTTCATATTTACTCGCTAGAATTTCCAGGGAAAAAAAAACTGTTACTTGCAAGATGCCAAATTTACAGAAACACATGAAATGAAAGCTGGGTAAGAAACAGTTGTCATCTCTACTCCCAGCCATCAGAGTAGCAATGGCAGTTCTAAATCACTTGTTTAAGTCTGCGCCATTTTACCTTCTCTGTAAACACAGCCATTAGCAACTCACTGCTCCCTAAAGAAAGCACTAAAGAAAGTTTAATTCTAAAGCACAAGAAGTCCCAAAGAACTGAGTCCTGCTGCACATGGTTTAAGAACAACCAAAAGCTTTATGTTGAGCAGGAAGTATAGTGTACAAATAGCTAAACTGGTACAAGTGTCTCAAGATTTTTTTTCCTCTGTTATCAATAAAGTGCTTAACTCTTCTGCACCCTAACTTTAATAGAGAAAACAGAAAGATGAAATCTCTTACTACCCCCTATGTTCATTCTTGAACAAGGGCCTTTTTAAGTACAAAGACAAACCACATGTAATGCTGTAATACAATGGAAAGCACATCAAATACAGCGTAGTAGCAAAGTCCTAGGCTACAGCAAGTGAGGATATGCTCAAATGTGTCAGCTGTAGAGACAGAAACAAAGGAAAAGATCTGCTTACCCTTGGACAGCCTCATGTACACAAGGACCTCCAACAAGATACCCTTGCCTCCACTGCCAACCCTGAAATGAGATCTAGCTCCACCCCTTCAGGTCACTCAGGTATATTGCACACACATGAGCTCCCCTGGGTTGGCCCTGCCTTCTCACCAGGTGCTCAATTGCTGGTTCAAGTCACAGCTTTGCATTTTCACTACACCACACTACAGAAATGCAACCTTAAAATTTCCCAGATCTCCTTAGAGATTGAATGTTTCCAGCGTTCCTTTACTTTTATGGAAATATGTACAAAATACAGGTAAGAAAACAAGACTTTACCAGCTTCAGTCTGCAGGGGGGGAGGGGGGGAGAGAAAACTCAAACCAAAATCCCATCTTCTTACGGTGATTTTCATCAAAGAGCTTTCCCTCCTAGCCCTGAAATCATATGCACAGCTTTCAATGAGAAAAAAATAGGAAAGGAGGATTCCAGAGGTGTTTTTTTAAGCGAGACTGTTAGCCCTGCATACTGCTACCTCTGCATGCTTGTAAACATTAAGCACACACAGTAGCCTTGTTGGGCAGAGAACTGGTAGAACTGGGAAAGAAGCACCAGAAGAGTGATAAAGTGCTCCAGCCACTGCTCATGATTAATATTCAGCTCCATCAAAGACTAATTTCTGTGTTCTTGATTTACCTTCATTTAAAGATGTGAATGGTCACATCAGACTTGAAAAGCCCCATATGTCACCAGAAGACACAGAGATGAGATAGTAAAGGTCACTATGTATTGCTAGTATTCCTCTGTAATAACTTTCAGTGGTCTACAAACCCACTCAGCCATTGCTTGCTATCTCCAAATGCAAAGGTCAAGCTCCACACAGCTGGGAGCAGAGATGCAGCTGATGTAGACCTCCATTTAGTTGAGAACAAAGATGAGAATCACTGGAGCTTAATAATTCTATTAAATATTTGTGAAAGCTGACACTGGTTTTGTGTCTACGAATAAAGTGAATGAAGAACAGGCTGCCCAGGGTGGTTGTGGAATCTACTTCTCTGGGGATATTCAAGACCCACCTGGATGCCTACCTGTGTGACCTGGTGTAGGGAACCTGCTTTGGCAGGGCGTTTGGACTCGATGATCTCTTGAGGTCCTTTCCAACCCCTATGATTCTATGATTCTAAGAATAATACTGAAACATCATTCATGTTCTTTGTGCCCTTTCTGCTTTGCTCTTGTCTCTCCCGTTTCATTTACTTGAACTGGAATCTTCCTTAGACAATGATTTGCTTCTCATTTTCTCAGCTTCAGGAAACTGCAGAACAGTTTTTTTCCTACCTAGAATATTGGTAAATGGATTTAGAATCACCACTAACTGGAAGAGATAAAATCTAGATGGGAACTAGTCCAAATTTTGATCAGTTAAAGATCAGTGAAGCCTCTTACACCCACTTTATTTGAAAGGCAACACCATATCTATGTAGCAGGTCTTGGATATGCATGAATTCAGAATCATGACTTGCAGATAAAGCACTTTGAAAGCAAAAAAAATCCCTAAGTAGGACCAGATTGGTGGCCAGAAAATTGCACTACCTGTCAGTGAACAAGATATATATCATGCCTTACCTGCTGGCCTGGGAATCCTTCAAGACATGGACCTAACCACCAAAATCATCCAGAAGGAAAAACGTGCTCTTCACACAGTGATGTGAAGCTATTTTGCACTGACAAAACCGGGGCCAAGCTGTTCAAGCTTTGGCATACAGTTAAATAAGTATACGAAAGATGAACAAAAATATTCTCTATGATTATCCTCTTTTTAATTTGTTCTGAATTTTACAAATACTAATGCCCAGAAAGATTTAATTTAAAGCGTTAAGTGAAACTGTTATCTTTGAACAGGTCAGGGCACACTGATGGAATTCTTTACGATTACACAGCCAGTTAAGTATATGGTATCTGTCTGCTTTTTATAGTATTTGAAAATGGACACTTGGCCTTCTGGTCCTTCTCTAGGATGGCATCAGCATTCAGAATGAGCAGACAATACATACATGGCTAACTCTTGACACTGTAAAAGAGCAGAAACTCATGAAGTATATTTCCCGGACTTGGAAGCACTGTTTCCACCCAAGCCAAGACTAAATGAACAAATAAAATAAAAGAAAATGCTATGCAGACCCTTATACAGAGAAGACTGTGTATGAGAAATATATACTTTCATTATAAGCTTGGAAATTCCATGTTACAGGTAGCCCTGAAGACAGAAAGGACTCTTAATTAGAAATAAACACTTTTGTGGTGGCTGTAAAGAAGGCACTACAAAGACACAAATCTAAACTGAAAGATACATTTCTAGAGAGTAAGACCAGATGAGATATCCTGGGACTGCATCAAAATGATGAGTGCTAGTAGCACAGAACAAAACAAGGCGTAAACTCTCAGAAATGAAAGAGGAGGAAAAAATTTACCTGGAAATCTTCCTCCCTTCTCCCAGGACCCTTCACATTGGCATGGCACAGTGTGATGGATCAGTGTCTCCTAGTCCAACCCACATTTGTACCTGCCCTATCATTTCCAAATGAGAGAGAGCTGCTGTGTGACTGTAGCACATTCAGTGACTCAGTATCCTGCATTACCAGAACAACCTGCCAGCAATTCAGCTGCTAAATTTGCAGCTTTGCTGAGATCAATGACCAATTCAGCCCCAGCTGGATGGGGGGAGTCACTGCAATGTAATCTCCTGCAGCTCTCCTAAGTGGCACCATTAGACTTTGGAACTGTGGCCAAGAGCTATTAATATTCCACAGAAGCTGTCTATGAATGCTACAAAAATGTATGGCCTCCAGCATATCCACAAAAGAGCAGACATTGTTATTCACAGTCTTTAGAAGCAGACTTCGGGGATGCCTTCCACAATGCATATCAGAAGGGCACTGTAACCCAAGGTCTGAGAGTAACCCTGGGAGTGGCTGGTAACATAATGCTTCCCAGGTGCTGCATGCTTAGAGGTCAAGCAATCAATCTTCTGGTGTCCCTGTATGCAGCCCCAGGCTTCCTGAAACATTTGATTATGTTACCCACAGAGGAGTCATTGAAAAAATAACTGTTCTGGTGGTGATGAAAATGTGTCCACTGAAACAAAAAATAACTTAGTACTTGGAGGAAAGCCTCTGGTAGAGAGCTTTCATAGTCCCACGGACCAAAGCATTGACTATCAATTCCTGTTCAGTACCTGTGAAGGACACAGGAACCCATTTATAATACAAAATTATCCATTGCCAACAGTACTGAGGAGTCCTGGCATAATGAAGAAGGTGGTTATCTTTCTTAGTGAAACTGACAGAGAGGTCAAAATACCATTGCCTCTGATCTGCAGCAAACACCAGCCAGGGTCTAGAGGGGAAGTGAGAGCTGAACCAAGGGTCAAAATTTCGGCAAGGACTCTCCTGCAGGAGTGAGAGATCAGGCAAAGACAATGCAGGAACATGATATTAAGTTACATCTACTTCTTTGCAAGTACTTTAAGCACAATACCTGGGAGGCTGTCAATCCATCAAACATCAAATATTGAGGATGTTGGAAAGACTCCAGCTGAGTTATCCAGAAAACACTCAGACTACGGAGGCAAAAGGACTCAAGCAGTGATCAGCTGTATCTCCATATTCTTCACACAGCTTAGAAGATCCTGAGCCAGTACATGCTAATGACAAGTGGGATGGTCCAAGATCTAGAAACAGACATTCGACTGGACAGGTGAAGAAATAAGCTAAGTCATGATCCTAGAGAACTACTATTGGATTAATATTGTTGAAGAGCTGGCTCATGCACCAGCAAGAACTGCACTGCTGTGCAGGAGAGATCAGAGGCCACAGTCTTCATGCAGCCCCAGTAGTTTAAAATACATAACACAGTCCTGGCAAAACAGAAGCTGTTACTATAGAGGCTGAAAGCATAGATGGTCACTACTGCTGGCAGAAATACTGAAGAGCACGTACTTTCTATAGAACCACATCATAAAGATTTCAGCCTCCTGCAGTAAGCTCACACACTTGACTGAAAAGTCAAGGCAATCCAGGAATGATGAAAAGGAAGAATTATTACGGGTGTTCAGAAATTATTCACAGGCAATTTACAATTTAGGCAAACAACAGGGGGCAATGTACCTTCTTGTACCTCCTCCTGCTGGTTGAGAGATGTGGTCCCCATTCAGGACTGGATTCTGTCTCGGGGAACTTCTGTGCTGTCCCAGCAGAATTAAGGGACAACAGCATGAGATGAGCAACACTACTCATGAAAGGACAGAGAAAAGTAAAGGAATATGTCATGCCCCCCATGTCCTGGGCCATGAACATATGCCTGCCTCATATTGTGCAAGTCAAGGAACAGTGCAGAGTGGGATTCATCATTCTAGGAGAAAATGGAGGTCTGTTCACCTTCAGTGACAGGTAGCACCTAATCACAGCAGGTAACTCTTGCAAATCCCAAGATGTGGACTGTCCAGGTGGCTGGTGATGGTTTACAATATGTAAACAGAAGGCAGATGTTGTACTGTCCAACTAGTGAGTTCAAAAGATAAGCCAAAATACAACACAATTAAGCACTTCAATCCCAGACAGAAGTTTAGGTACATATCCTCTTCACATGGATATTCAACAATTAAAAAGAGTTTAGTACCAGCAATCTCAACAAAAAGAGAAAACATTTGCAAAAATATACAACACCCTGAAATTACAAAAGCAGAAATAGAAACCTGTCGCAACACGCTCAACACTTGGAAAGAGGAGCAGATATTGCAGAGAAGGCAGGCTGAGGACTGATCAGTCTAAATGTATCTCCATGGCTGGCACTGCAGCTATATTTACAACACGTCTGCAAATAGCTAATTCAGTTGCCTGCTGTTACATGACTCACGAAACAGTGATTTTCCTTTCCTAGCTGAAAAAGATTAAAACATTCCTTCCATATACTCAGTAGAAGGAATAATAAAGTTATTAGCCAAAAAAAAAAAAATATTGAAATGAGCTCAAGCTTTCCAAAACAGTTTTATTTTTCCTCCAGAGTTCTGCTGGAGCAATCACTCATTTTTAGTTCTGTCTAATTTTAATTTTTGCTCCCCAGGTTTTTCAGAAAATAAAAGCTTTTTTTTTGCCCAGCATTTTGTTTGCTAATGTATTATTAAAGATAATAAAAAAGTATCTGCACTGTTAAACTTTAATTCTGGAGCTACGGAGATTTTATACTAAATACAACAACTTGCAATGCATGATGCAGAGAGAGTAAGAATAAACTTTCTTATACTAAACAATTATCAATTTTAGTGATCCTACTCAGTCTTTCATCCAAGTTAAAAACGGATGTAGATTCCAGTCAGACCAGGTTCTCTTTGTCCTGCTTACCAGGAATCAGAAGGAACAGAAATCTCACTGCAAAACTACTTAGAAAATAACTCAAGAAACAACAATGAAGGTGACTATCTAATGACATGTCTCACTGAGATATCACCCACCTTTAAAACTGAGAGGGGGAGATTCACAGAAATAGAGAAAACCTCAAAAGAAAGCAAAAGCCCTGGCAATTATCATAAATGTTTTGTTAAGAAATATCACTTGTAGTCTGAGAGCTCGTTATTCATTTTTCATCCCTGAAGAATCAGCTTTCCTCAGAGTTATGCCATTAAGCAATGTGATAGATCGTGTAGTGCCACTGACACAATCTAATTTGCTCTGTATGCAGACATTTATGGTTTCATATTGACCTACTTCATATTAATGGTATAATAATGTCAACTTGTGGTTTTTAGAAAGAGAAAATAAAGCTGTAAATCTCAAGTAAATAGCCACTGTAGCAAGAAGCCACCACATTTCCCAGAAGAGGACCTGGTCCCGCTGTTAACAATGCCACCTCCTGTCAGCCAGCTCAGTTCCATGTAATGCTGTTTAAAAAGTGAAGCTGTTGGTGTCATTCTGGGGGACTTGTTAACCATCCCCCAGCATGAAACAAGCTGTCACACAGAGAGGCGGTGTGTTGAGCTGGTGACAGTGTTGTGCAGCCTGGGCTCCACACTGATGCCATATCACTGATGTGATACTGGCCTGGGCCAAGGTAAGGCCAAACCCTCCCAGAATGGGAAGAGATTGGCTCTGATGATGAAATGGTGTGGTGATGCCCTAATTTCTGAAATCTCAGCCTCAGGTCTTGCTGCTTCATCTCCTCTGCCTAACCAGCTGAGCCAAGGCTGCCTTTCCAGGACGATGGCTCAAGCACCAAGAGTAAAGCTATTTACTCCCTAAACTCAGCAGCTGCCAATGGTACCTCTGGCAGGAGACAGCCCTGTCCTCTTGGCCATTGGGCCCTGTCTTTGCTGAAGCTGAGCCCCCCCTCCTCCATCACCTCTGGGACTGCTGTGACTTTCTCATCAGCTCCTCGTCAGGGCAGCCTGCTCCCCTTTCACACCCAATCTCATCAATCACAAAAGGTTTCCCTTCTTCCTAAAGAAGTTCTCATTACACTTATTCTTCATCTCCTTTCTGTTCCCATAAAAAAAGACTTTCTTTCATTTTCTCTATCTGTGATCTTTTAATTAATTTGCTTTCATTTGTTCAACTGCAGCGCAGTGTCTTTGGAGCACTATTTTCTGTGCCATGGATTGCCTCAGTTATCTTAAATTCTCCAAAGACTTCTGGAGATGGCTTATTTACAAGACATTCTGTAACTATAGGAAGGTTTTTACATTGTGCTAGAAATGAAGTTGTCATTGTGAAAGTAGTAGTGAAATAAAATGTAGGTTTAATCCTTATACCTTATACTCAGGTAAAAACAGTTTACTCCCAGACAAAATAGAAACATCTTCCCATAATTGCACCCACTGAAATGATCTACTAATTGCATTTTAAAATCAGTATTGTGGAAAAGTTGTTCCAGCAGGTACTATACTGTATGTCATTCACAAATATTCCAGTATGCCAATTGATAGTTATGCATAGTGTTTAATGCTTCTGCTCTAACAGCTGGGAAACAGCACTGCTGGGACTGGTATAACACAAGACTGAAGTCTGTTCTGCAGTCTGCGGTGGCACACAGTGACAGCACTGTTCTGGCATGCAGGCAAGTCCTTCTGTAGTGAATCCATGTAGCACGTCTTTCTATTGCAGGCAGCGGCAGAAAGCAGGAAAGATCAGAGACCATCATTAATGTATTTTCAGTATATTGTGGGATGCTGGTGACTACAGTCAGTAAATGAATTTCTAGCACCAGAATCCCTTCCTCAACAACCACAGACAAGGAGTAGATAAAAGTATGAATCCAGTACACACTGATGAATTTCAGCAGGACACCAGGACTGCTGAGCCAGTGCTGTCACTCTGGTTACTCGCTTACATTGGTTGAAAGATGTGAATGAGAATTTAAGAAGTACTTTTTCGGACTAGGATTCTACAGCAGCTTTAGGCATTCAAGTTTATGTATATTACATGCCAGTTTACATCTGGGATTCCCTAATACACTGTTTATTCTAGGAGGCCAGATTTTCAAATTCTGTGCAGACTCCTCATTTAAACATCAGCTTATTCTTGGGATTTTAAAAGACCAAGGTTCCTCTGTTATCCTCATGGTAAATTCAAAATTATTATTTAAAGGGCAAAAGAAAATGCAAGAAAAACTTATTTGAAGGTACTTTTGATAGAGTACTTATAGTTGGCGTAGCACATTGTTTCTTGTAAATAATTCTCACAGCACATAACTAAGTTTGGTTTTATCTACTTAGAATTTCGTCTACCATCATGCTGCCCATTACCTTCAGTTTGTTGGGTACCACTAGGGATTTGCAAACTTTTAGTTTTGCTTCACCTAAATAATTCTTCACTGTCTGTAAATGCTGCTGTTCACCCTGCACAAACCCCTTCTAATTCCTCTCCCAACTGCAGTCTCTGATGTCTTTCATACTTTCTCAGTGCATACAACAGATTCTGCCATTCAGTTGTGACTAAGCTCTTCCAGCCTCACACCTTTCACTTCACCCTGAACTACCTTGGAAACATGTATTTAAGGTTTGTCTTCTTACTATGAACCATCTCTTTCCTAGAAGAGCAATCCTGGATAGACAAAGAATGAGACAAATTTCAGTGGTGGTTTTCATTGAAAGTTTCTTCTCCATGCTCACTCCCCTTGTCCTTCCCTTCTCTGCTCAGCTCACTCCTGGGGGTCACAACTGCACCTCTCTTTTCACCTCTTCTTTTTTTCCTTTTCACTTCTTTTTTTCACCTCTCAGTGAAATGCCATGGCAGTCCCTGATATTATGGGCAGAAGAGATTAAAGACTCTGACAAGGAAATAAAATGTCTCATATTCAATGCTTGAATTAGTAACATTAACGTTACCGACACTGTACCAGATATTTCCCTGGCTTCGATGCTCCAAGGAACTCCAACCACAACGTGTTGGATTTAGCAGTCACCTTCATATGACTGGAGACGCTTTCACACCTGGCTTGACTCAAGAGTGTTGGATAACTATCTGGAATAAAAGTAAGTTCAAGGCAAAGAAAAATGCAGTGTGCAGGTAAACTCACTTGATCTAATAAAACGTAAAAAAGTTCAATGAATAATAAGGGTGGTGAGGTAATGAAGCAGGTTGTGCCAAGAGGTGGTGAATGCCCTGTCCCTGGTGACATCCAAGGTCAGGCTGGAGGGGCTCTGAACACCTGATTGAGCTGTGGGTGTCCCTGTTCATTGAGGGGTATTTGGACCACATGATCTTTAAGGGTCTCCTCCAACTTAGATGATTCTGTAATTCTATGAATTGGAGCCAGGGCAGCAGGTGGACACACCAGCAAGTGAATAAAATCAAGCTGCAACTCAGCTGTTGCCCTGCAGGGTTAAGAGAGATGTGCAGCATTGGGCCAGGTGTAGCTGTGGGCAGAAAGCAACAATGCCCTGGGCCACGAGTAACAGAGATAAACATTGCACAGAGTGCCAAATGCACAACACTTAAGAGGGTATTTAGAACCACCACCATGAAAACTCTTGCCAAGATCCCACGCTTCTTTACTCTCTCAATTAAAAGCACAGCAGCAATCTAATATTAGCACATTCTGACAATTCAGAGCCTCTTTTACTTCAAAGTGAATCTTTCACTCTCAACACACAGTTTTTCTTTTGATGGCCTCAAAACACTTGTGATCTGTTTCCCAGTCCTGTTTTCTGCTATCCTAATGGTCAGATATTTAGAAACTAAACCAAATAATCAACCATAGTCTGTAAGCAAGAAGGATAACACACTACTCATGTGGAAAACACATTTTCTTTGAGAGGAAGGGATGAAAGAGATCAATACTTTTGCACCTTCTGTCTACAGTAAATTCACCAAATACACTGATTTTTAGTTGTGTTTGTAGTCCTGCCGAGTCATGAATTTCTTATATTTGTTATATAAATATGGAAGAGCATTATTCTTTTCAAAATAATCTGAGTCCATACAGCATCAGAGGTGATTGAGATAAAAGCTATAAAACACCAAGGAATGAACACATAAGTACTGATTGCAGCACAAAGCAACTTAGCCTCAGTTCATCTCACAGATATCTGGTTCCTCTTCTGCCACAATGGCAAACAATATTCTTCTCCATTACATTTTTCACTCTTTGCCTTATTTTAACATACATGGTATCGCTGCAGTGTGGGCTGCAAAGCTCCCGACCACATTGCCATTGTAACTGCTTACAGATGTGGAGCGACTGAACACGCACCTAATACTGCTATAGAAACTTGACAGAAACAACCAGAAACCCCAAAATACACTGACATCTTGCAGTTTGTGTGCCATGACTCTCTGCGAAGTTTTTCTCTGCTGCTGCCTGTGAAAGTCCAGGTCGATTTGGACGACGCCAAGAGCTAATTGCAAAGATTCTGTCTTAACACATCCGCATTTTCCTAGCACAAGGCACAGACCATTACTGTCTTACTATATATTATCCTTTTATCGTTATTATCTGGATAAAGTCATCTTATCTGGTTGCCTTTACTAAAAAATGGAAATTCACATATTTGTCTTTTAGTGTTTTGTTTGGTTCATGGACATAGGATTTGAAGTGACATACTAAAATGGCACTCATTTGGTACCAAAGCATCTGGGAAAACTGATCATTGTTATATGACATACTTTCTTGGGTACATTTTTATCTCTAGCACAATTGTAGCTCCTGTAAATAGAATAAAAATGACTATTCCCAAGTCCTTTAGAATAAAGTTCACATTTTCTTGTGAAAAATACTGTTACCTGGGAGCTCTGAAGCACTATGAGCTGCCTTCTTCAGTCCTCAATTGTCTCAGGGAGGAAGGTTCATTTCAGTTTGAGCGGAGTGATTTTTGACTACATAATTACCACCTAGATTGCCTCTAGCATGATTTTTGCTATGCAGTTCTTAGAAATATCAGTGCATTGCTGATCTAATTCTATGTGTGTTATAAAACTTCGGATTCACAATGCCAAGCCAGAGCTAATAGCATTGCTGAGCTAAAGGCAAGGAAGAGCTGGCAAGTGAGCTCACTCTTTTTCTCAGTACAACTTGAATTAAAATGTCATTACAAGTTTGTTGTACTAGGTTTTATAACATTTACCACCTTATCTCTTTGTAACACTTCCTCTCCTTGCTTAAAGCATAAAAGGATTGCTGATTGTCTGCCTAAACCAATACAGTTTTTATGAGGATACATTTGTATACAACTTTTTGATACAATTGTTTTTTATCAGATGATGAACTTATTGAAATTGGTCTATTAAAATACAGCCACACTAAAGCACACCAGCCCTTTTGAACACGAGTGATATTTGTTCATGTAAAAGTGGGTGGGTGCACAGTGGCATAGCAGCGAGGTACACAAGTGGCTGTAAGTACATTCCAGCTCTCACCAAGACATTGCCCACAGAAGATATGGATGCCCCATCCCTGGAAGTGTTCATGGCCAGGTTGGATGGGGCCCTGGACAGCCTGAGCTGGGGCTTGATTTAGTGGCTGGCAATACTGCCCGCAGCATTGGACTTGGAACTAGATGACCTTTGAGGTCTCTTCCAACTCATGAATTCTATGCTTGTATTTTTCGCTTTAACAGTTCAGGAAGACAATTTCTCAGCCCACAACTGTTCTCAGATGCAGCAAGAGACATTTAAGAAGTGAGACATATGAAAGACAAATCTCATTATGTGAAATGAGGTTACTTAGTAACTGGGACTCTTTTGAAGTATTACCTGGAGACATCCATCTTAAGGAAGGCTCACACATGGCCTTGCAAACCTGTAGTATTAGCAGGATTTAAAGCCCTAATCCTAACAGAGGGGCAAAGCATTGCAAGGACAGCAGGCATGAGAATACACTCGGCCCAAAGCTGGCTGACTTGTCTGGGTTCAAAAAGCCAGAGCCCAGACTGATATAAAGGTGCTCCGCAGCACTGTAAAAGATGCTCTGAGAGCTTGTTCCCTTAACAGAAACAGGTAAAGCCTACAGTGACCGTTAACAAGTTAACCACAACACAATGCCATCATCCCCCAGTAGCACCAGCTGGGCCAATGCTCACACTGTACAGTGTCACTGAAGAACTCAGCTGGGAGGTAGAAACCCAGCTTTGTCAGGGCAACTGTCTCAGCAACATGGGAAACAGGGCTACAAGGACCTTGCAAGGCTCCCCAGCCTCTCTGCTTTCTACTTTGGGAAACCAAAGCCACGCAAGACACAATGTAGTTTCACCCCCCTCTCAGAAATATTACAGGATTAATTACACAACCATCCTATTCTGTCTTCTCTTCCAGTCTCCTGTTCTCCTTACAAGTAGAAAGTTTTCCTTAACGTACAGAGCTCACATGCTGTAGGATAAGGTTTTTACTCCCTCATCTACTCATTGTGGACAGAGAATAGATCATTTCTCTCCTGTCTGCCACCACTTTTGCTGTGAGATAACAGATAACTGAAGAGATGAGCATAACCCACTCAGTCTGTTCTCTTGGGGTGCACTCTTGCAAACCTTGTCTTCCAAGCCTCACTGTCCTTGCTGTTCTATACCAAAATTTATTTTCCAACTTTTTCACCTCCTCATGAAAGGCACTGCCCCAAACCTGGCAAAATACTGCAGCTGAGATCTTCCTTTGAGATCTGCCAGCAACAGAAGGAGGATTTCTCCACGTATCTTCCAGACAGCTATCTTCCTCCTACATCCCAGTATGCTGTCTTGTAACACTACAACATTACTGGCTTAAACTCATTTCTTATATCACTGTAACTATCCCACCCAGGCATCTTTTTCTAGAAAACATCTGTTTCTTGTTCCCCACCCTTCACAGTTGCAGGCTATATTTTTTTTCTACCTAAATGCAGTCACTCTGACTGAAGAGCATCGCATATTTTCAGATCACTTTTTCTATTTCACAGTGATCATTTTGAGCTTTATTCCAGACCCTCAACACATCTACTCCCCAGTAAGTTTGTGCCATGTATTAATGTTTTCATAGTATAGCATATTCTACCATCTTAGTTTTTAACAAATCATTCTGCAGTATAGAGCACCAGAAGGACATCTTGACACACCCTGTTTGAAACATCCTCCAGGGTAACAGGTTCAGTATCTCATCTTGGCCTCTTTTGGGTGCCTTTTTTTTCTGAACTCTGAGGTACTCACGAGTTTCCTAAGTATCAGGATTCAGTAACCTGCAAATGAGAACACCATCAAAGATTTTGTCAAAAAGCCAAAGAAGTATGTAAACTACAATTTCTTCCAAATGTAGAATACTTGTTACTCTGTCACAGAAGAAAATCAGGTGGCTTTCATACAAGTTCTTCTCAACAATCCTGAGGCTTCAGCTCATTTCCTTGTTATATTTTGCATTTGTATCAAAAGCTTATTTGCTAAGTAACTTTTCCCAATTTTATTCCAGGATTAATGCCAAAATAACTAGTCAGTAATTTCCCGTCTCCTCTTTTTTTTTGCTTTGTGTATGTGATAGATTTATGTTTTCTAGTGAAGCTGTCCTGTGCTGTCTTGATTAACCACAGTTCTTCTCCAATACACTAAGGTCAAATTAGCTTCTTTACCCGCACTGTAAGATAGGAAAGCTTTGTCAGCACTGCTCTTTCCCTCTCATTACCTTAAAAGGTCTTTTTTTTAAGCCAGCCTCTTCTCGATCTGTTCCTTCTGCCTTTGAAAACACCTCTCCTACTTGCTTTAAACGTAACTCCTTTGTATTGGCACTCCACACTGGAAGGCATGCTTGGTTTGAAACACTGAGGCCAGCAGCAGCTGCTAGATGGGGGTCCAGCAGGGCTGATAGGGTAAGTTTTCATAAATCTGATACTCCGGCTGCATATACCCAGAGCTTCAGTCATCACTGGGTTAGCAGTGGTTTGCTCAGGGGTGTCTTTATTTAATTCACACAAGCTGTGCGCCAACTTTGCCCCAGAACATTGAGACTGCAATTCGGCTTGGTACATTTTCAGAATCAGAGATGGATGGTTTCTTTTAAATGAACTCTTTAGCCTCCATGTAACCTTTTTATATGAGGACTTGGATCAGGAATTTTTTGAGGTGGGAATGTATTTAAAAATTATCTTCCTCCTGAGAACAACATTCTACTCTGATGCTGCTGAATGAGGCAACATTGAAGTGCATCTGCTGCACTGAAACAAAGAACTGCCACTGCTTTATTTTTTTCCATTTGTTTCATGAGGTTGCAATTGCTGAATTTATCTTAAATTTTCAAATCAATTAGATCAACATACAATTACATATGCTGCTATTTATATAGGGTCAAATAAGCACTCTGAAATGCTTACTCGGTGCCTATATTTTCTGAATCAGAACTATTTTCTCACTTACTCATAGTCATAGAATTATTTCCAATTTTTATTAGGTTTGATATCATGGCGAATTATGGGTAGTTTTTCATCAGAACAGTAAAGATATACCACTCTGTCAAAAAACATTTACTGTAAAGATTTGCTACAGCTACTGAGCAGAATGGTTATTAGGCTCTTACTAACATTAGCAGAATATTTCCACAATGATATATAAAGACATTAAAAAAAGAACTTAGCAGGAACTTCAAAGAGGTAAAAACATCTGACAAAAGAAACACCAAACCTCAGCTGTTTTTTCATAATCCGCTGTTTTCCTTGTCCCTCATTTTGTTGCTACTGCTCAGATGCCACAGAATGCAAAACCTAACTGCTCAAGCTCTGCACAGATGAGTCCTATCCACAGAAACAGCTGTTCAGTGCTGGCTCCTTATTCATCTGGAGTATTCTCCAGCAAAATTTTAGGGCATGAGGCTAGCACAGTTCTGTCAGTGCAAAAAGAACAGAGAGCAGCTGTAAAAGTCGTGTCTCTTCTTCTTAATATAAAAAATATGGGACTTAAGTAATTACAAGAGAGTGAGAGAGATAAGAAGGGGAACATCAAGGTTATCAGCAGAGCACACAAAGCACTAATCCTGGGTTTGACCTGAATTTTTCTAGTAAATGTTGGATTAGCTCAGATACTTTGCATTAATCTTTTCCATCAGACATTATAATTCTGTGGTCTGAAAGTGGCTGGTTTTGCACAGCTTCCCTCCCAGGTCATTTTCATCATCAGTACATTATATTAATTTAAAATAATACAAATAATCTGCTAAAGAGATAATGGTCTTCCCTATTTATTTTACATCTCACTCACTAAACTGGATTCAGTTTGTCTCCTCCAACATCATATATAACCTTCTATTTATTTATTTACAGCCAAGGTGCCTGACAGAATAGACTTTCCTCTTGAGCACAAACACTCTGTAGCTCATGGTTCATTTAGCTTGAAAGAATGACTGCTGTAATTACAAGTTTTCAGAATTATGCAAACAAAAACTCTTGAAACGTTAACTTTTTTTGTTAGACATTCCAAACAATTAATATATCAGTTCTAAACATTTTCTAGAGATTTCCTTAGGAGACCTTGTAGGAGACCAAATTCTTTTCTGTCAGTTTATGAATGAGATATGGAAAATGTTCTTGCAGAGTAAGGGATATATTTTAGCAATGCTCAGCTTAATTGGCAAACATCTTCTTTAATAGGTCATAGTATGGCTAGTTAGTTCTGAACCTTACACGCCTTATATTGATCATTAAACTGGAATGTCATGGATAATCCCTCGATACAGGAGTTGGAGGTAGTAAAACTGAAAGTGAAAGAGAAATAGAATGAGTGAGGCAAGATGATACACTTTCCAGTTACAAATGTAGTAGTATATATGGCTTAATAGCAGTATGATTACTTTAGTGATAGACTTTGTAGATAACATTGTTACGTCTGTTTCTTCCAAAAAAGAGATAAAGCAACTGATTGAGATGATGTAATGCTACAGCAAAATTCAGACTTGTGAATTTAGGAAGCCTTGCTCTCTGGAAAAGGATGTTACGTTTCAACAGCTACACCTGCATGAAGAAATTCTAAGAAATCTGATCTTAAGAAAAGCAGAGACAAATTAGCAGAAGTTCCTTAATTTCCAATACAAATTAAAAAAAATAAAAAGAAAAGAAGAAAAAGAAAAAAAGGGAGAGAAGATAAAGAAAGCAGGCAGTGCAGGCTTTAATAGATCAGCAAGCCAGCATTCCATGGCTTCTCTCCTGAATAACCTGTGGCCTTTTCCTGCACTCACCCTTCTGCCTCACCAAACACAGCTACACCTCAGGAAGCCTAAACAGCAGAGAGGTTCAAGCAGTAAGGCTGGATGCTGCTCGTGGAATTAGGGGAGCAGAGGATGGTGGTATGAATAAAACTCGGTCTTTCCATTGTTGCTTGGCCTGCTTCACACCATTAACATTTGTTTTGCCACAGAGCAGAAGAAATGAGAGGGAGCTCTGTCAAATTCAGATCAATGATGGCACATCTACTTTTTATCAAAAAAGATGAATATATTTATTCTCTAAATAAATATTTAAAGAGCATTCAGTTTCCAGTTTATTCAAATTACCATATCTTCAGTCCTACATTCAGTTCCTGGCAGAACTTCTTTAGGTGAATTCTGACCATCAACCCATTACCACCATACCACCAGACCATGTCACTCAATGCAATGTCCACTCTTTTTTTTTTAAGACCTTTGGGATGAATGACTCCACCACCCCCCTGGGCAGCCCATTCCAGAACCTGACCACTCTTTTTGGAGAAGTATTTTCTAACATCCAGTCTGTATCTCGCCTGGTACAATGTGAAACCATTCCCTCTCATCCTATCACTAGTTACAAGAGAGAAGAGGCTGACCCCCAGCTCACAACAACCTCCCTTCAGGTGGTTATAGAGAGCAATGAGGTCTCCCCTGAGCCTCCTCTTCTCCAGACTGAGCAATCCCAGCTCCCTCAGCTGTTCTTCATAAGACCTGTGCTCCAGACCCTTCACCAGCTTCTTTGCAATGTAGTCCTTGAGCACTTTCTGTGGAGGGCTAGGGAAATTCATACTGCCTAGCTACTTTTGCCTTTGTCTCCTGTTCTTGGTGCTCTGTCCCAAGTATCAAGTCATCTCTCTTGGGGTTGGGTGACTGAGGACAACAAAGATATAATGACTATTTGGTACAGAAAGCAGCAGGCATTTTCTAACTTGCCTAGTCCTGCAACATCTTACAGCTGGAACAGCCCAACATAAAAAACAAAGTGCTGCTCTTTTGGGGTCTTACTGCTTTTTAAGGTGAAAAGCACATTCAAACCTCACTGCTATAGACAAACAGCTCAAGCATGTCTCTGCCACCCCAACTTCTGAAAATGAAAGTGGAGTTGAAAAGCCAGAAGGATTCCTAGCCTGGGAAAGCAACTGATCCTGCATTTTCCTTTCATGCTTCAAATGCTAGACCATAGGTACCAAAACCCTTTTCCAGTGGACACAATATCTGCATTGAAGACAATGATCCATTTCCTCTGGCCTCCCTTACACAGGCCCCTATTCCACAGCCAGATGGACCTTCCATGTGTGTACTCATCAAGCAGATTTTTCTTTCAACTTAAAGCAAACCTATGAGGAAGTTTATGCCCTGTTCAGTGTTTCAGAACACTGACACCCCACAGGACTGCTGCTGTCACTCACCAAAGCAGGGCACACGGATGCTCACAACACCAGAGGCACTACAGCAAAAAGCAGAAACCCAGAGTTCCCTCACCATGGTGTCAGACAGCAAGATCCTGGATGCCATATCCCATCACATCCAACTTTGGAAGCAGCTTGGCCCTGCAAACTCATGAACACGAATAATCTTGGCTAAAACAAAAGCAGAGGAAATATTCACATGAATATTTCAATTTTCACTTGAATTGCAAGCATAAGCCCATGATTTAGCAGAGTACACAGCTGGTTCCAAAGCCAGTCACTTTACATTCATAGAGCCCTCAGGCATTATGACTGCTGTTGCTATTTTTTTTTTTTTCATAGACTCAGTTTATTTGAATTACTTAGCTTTGGAGGGTAATTAAATAATAAAATATTCTGTTTGCAAATTGTGGCACATTGCCCTCACAATGCAAAGTGCCAGGTGGGAATTTGCTCAGCTGCTAAAGGTTCTATGGTTGTTGCTTTGCTCTCATTTTAAAAACTGTTAACTTCAGGTCATGATTTTTTCAGCCCCAGTTTGCTAGGGGCAAAACTGGTCTCTAGAAGGCCTGCAGTACAAAGCTAGCTGTTCTCTTATGGAAGTCTGAGAAACCTCTAAGTGCTCAATTCTTTTGAAAACAAGACTATTTACTTATCTCCAAGTATACAGACCTCGGAGCTCTGCTCTTCTAAAATACTGTCTTAATCAAATAAAAGAAAGCTAACTCTGTTGTTTTCAAAGACATTTTTGAACACCTATCCACTTGTTCTTCAGTCTCTTTTGCAATACTAAAATACTTACCAGTGCATTGACAGAAAAGTGCAACATGGTGATGCTGCCTCTCGTGCTGAAAGTGCAAAAGAAAATGAATTCTATCAAATCAGTGCTAGCATCTGGCTTTCATTGACCAGAGTGTCATAGACATCCCTACTCCTGAGGAAAAATGGGAGTACTTCATTGACAATGTGATATATGTGAAGTGGCAAGTACATGTAAGAAAATATGATTAAAAAAGATGCCTTGTGGGGTTTCAATAATTCGTATTAACCACACTAAAAAAAAAAAAAAAGAATTACTGTGACCTCATGTAATGATGCCACATAAAGATATGTTGCTTGTGTTTCTAGCATTAATCTTTCTTAAAGTCCGTGGATCAGTCTCATGGGATCTGAATGTCTCAAAGATATTCATGGGTTTATTCTCATTAAAAGAAGTAAAAGAACCAACCAAATAACCCCCAAAACAAGACAGAAAAGTTACTCTCCTTATCCTCCTAGATGCACACTGCCTGTAATTCCCCTATGGTCTTACAAGGAGAACATGGGCAGCCCAGACACAGCTACTGTAAAGACCTATCACTCTGCTTTCTTGAATCCACCCCTTCCAGTCAATAGATGTAGCAGAATGAAAATACAACTATTCAGAAACATTAAAAGGTTCTAAACTGTGTGAGGGCAGTAGCATCTCCACCATAAAGTAAGAGCTAAGAACCCAGTAACACAGCAGCTCTGGCCTACCAGTATGTAGTCTCAGTTATAGCACTATTAAAGAGCTGATATATCAGTAAGCTTAATTTCTCTAGAAATAAGAGAATTAACTAAAGTAATTTATTCCCCTGTGCTTCTGCTTTTAAATAATCCCCAAGTACACATTTGTATGTCTGTTTGTGCTTTATTCTACCTGCATCATAGATGGCTGCACTTGAAAAACTGTCCTGTATTTAATAATTTTCTTTACCTGAACCAATGTATTTCTTGAGAAGCTAGGTAGTTTGTCTGAGACCACACCACATGTCAGAGATGCAGCTGGCATCAGAAGTTGGAGCTACCACCTGTAACTCTGTGGAGAGGTTCTCTGTCTAGGTACACTTGGATTGTGTTGCTGCTGCTAGTCTTCCAATTGCTGCTGGAATCAGCTGCAGCTGTCACTATCTGTGACAAAATGGCTATTTGACATTAATAAGCTCAGTACCACAGAAACATAGAATACCTCTGCTTGAAAGTGACCTTAAAGTCCACCCAGCCTCATCCCCCTGTTTGGGGGGCAGGGCTGTCACCCAGCAGCTCAGGCTGCCCAGGGCCCCATCCAACCTGGCCTTGAACCTCCAGGAAGGGGGCACCCACAGCTTCTCTGGGAAGCCTGTGCCAGCACCTCACTACCCTCTGAGGGTGTGGAGGCATGTCTGACAGCTCCTTCAGTGCCATCACTGACCACTTAAATGAATTAAACCCAAAATCACATCCAGTACTGAAAGACTGTGCCCTCACCAAAAAATATAGGGCACCATTCCTGAAACAGAAGAACCACAAAAAATATAAAATCAGAGCTTAGACAAGAACTTAAATGCAAAGTAAATGACTGCCAGCAAATTCAATGGCATCACTACTTCCCATGTTCTTGCTCATGTGTATAACTGCTCGGATCTCCACTAGATACTGGGAGCAGATCAAAATCTGAATGCATTCGTTTTGGGAATATCTGATATTGATATTTTATTATCATTATCTCTTTAGTTTGCAGTTACGCTCTGCAAGATAAAGCAATGTCTGGTCCTTCCGTCTCGCAGGCCTCAAATTATATCAATAGTGGTTCATAATCCAAGCTTGATCCACCATTTCTCTTTTTTAAAATTAAATTCTTATTTCACAAAGCATATTCAAGGAGTCTCCAGTTCTCTTTTCTGGGCTACAGTTCAGAAAACAGGAACACAAGAGGATCCCTACCCTAGTCTCTTCAGGTGCTTCTTTTATCTTTCATGACACATTAGGACCTTCTTGTAAGGAGATTAAAAAAAAATAAGGAAAAAACCAATCTGTTGTATAGTTCAATATTATCTCTCTGCTCTGCAGCCTAGTAGCGCTTCAGGAATAGTAAATTAGCTTGCAGCACTGATTTTTCCCCAGACACTTCTCTTACTTTGAATTTGCATCCTTATCCTGTAGATTATGTATGCTTGTGCGTCACTGTGACTGAATTAGACTACAAGTTCCTCGTAGCAGAATACCTTATTCTGTTCACAGCACTACACTCAATTTTGATGTTCAAATAATAAAGTAACATAGGAAACATAATAGCAAGAAAAATCAACCAAAATATCCCTAGCACAAGATTGACGGTAGATCTAACAGCTACTTGACAAAAATCAATTGGCCTCACAACCTAAATGTTTACAGTTGAAGACTTAAAAATGTAGCTCCACAGACTTCATATGATCAATTCTTTTCCTAAATGTTCATCGTGGGAGCTTTTCTACTGAGAGAGAAGAGCTCTTCCTAAAATAGCTCCCTGCATGGAAAGGCTTATTCTGAGATCCTAAGCATAAATTCTTGTTTCCTCCTTTTTCTGGATCCCTAAAAGGCCAGTGGGGTAGATGGAGCCAAACTCCACCTGGGGGCTTGGCTTTCAGAGATGAAATGATCCTCCCATGTCCAGTTGTGTGTGGTGGCAGAAGCGACACCGTTTTCAGCTCAGCACAAGAGAGCAGTAAGGAAATGTCTCAAGATGCTTCAGAACTGCATGCAGAAATCTTGGAGAAGTATGAGGAGGAAGAAACCCTCTTTGTACTGAGCTCAGAGAAAAGAGTCAAGAATAGAGTCTCGCCAGCTGTGTCAAATGCAGAACATTTACAAAATATAGCATTAAGGGCAGCCCATTGTCAGACCCAGGGCAGCAGATGAAGAAATGGCTTGATGAGCACTTTCTATTCTATTCTGTAGTCATTCACAGATTTGCTTAATGTGCTTTAGTGACTTGTTAATCTCAGTTTTTCCATCAGGACCTTGTTTTTTGGTAAGGCCAAACAAATTGCACTGCTATATATTATATTCATATTGTACCATACCATGCCTGGAATTGCTGCAGAGAGAATTACAGGAAATTCTCTCTGCAGGAAGGGAACAGTATATTCTGTCTAGTCAGCTGTTTTTTTTCTATTTGCACTGGATGCTCTGTGTATGTTCTTTTACTCAGTAGTTCCAATACCCATTTTCATTTTCTGTTCTCCTGCATTAATCCTGCTTTGCAATCTTGTAATTCCTGCCTTCCCTGCACAGCTGCTGCTGCCCTGGACAGGATACAGCTGGATACAGCTCTGTCATTAGGCAAAATGTTTTTTTGTTTTTCTTTCTATATATTACTGGATAAAACATTTATACCTGCTACAATATTTATGCAAGAAGTATAAGTTTAGCTATAGAGATGTGATCCCTCGGAGATCCACATTCTTTGAAGGCACGAGGAGGGGCATCCCCATTTCTCAGCTCTCACATGTGCTTCCTGCTCTCCCTCCCCCGCTGATGTGGGATTGCTCACTGCTCAGAGCCATGCAGAGCATAGGGAGAGGAGATATCACGCTATGGTAGCTTCCAGGAGATGCAGTGGTTGTTTCAAAGACAGCAATCCTTTCAAAATGGAGAGAGCAGCTTAATCAACAAATAGTTAGTGACCTGGAAAGACAGGTAATTTAGTGCTTGGCTGCAAGATGAACACTTAATTGAAGCTTTTTCAAGTGCTTGAAGAACTTATTCCCAGAGCTTGCAAATGGACCTAAATACCCCATGAAGCAAAAGGGATTGGTAATTTCTTCCACTATCCAAACCAGTGTTCTTGCATTTTCAAGCAGCCAAGCAAACCAGATGGAAATAGATGGGGCTTCCTAGCACTCCACTGTCTTTCACCCTCCTGGCTGGCAATCTTCCGTGGCACCAAAGCAGCCACAGATTAGGCACTGCAGGATAAGCACTAATGCGCATGTTCATTATCTCTAGTCTAGAGTCATGCATGTTCACGCAGCTCTTGAATTCTCAATTTAGACCACTCAAGTGTAAACATGGCTGGGTAGAGTTAAAACCACCAGTTTTTCATTTTTCATCTACCACTGGTAAGCTGACCTCCAGCCTAGGCTGGGTTACAAAACACAACCAAACAGCAAAAATCTCAGAAACCAGTTGCCATCTGCCTGTAAGTGCTAGCTATTGTGCTGCATCTATTCACTAAGGAGACCAGTCCAATAACAGCTATTATGTTAATTATTTAATTGACTTTGGGAATGAATAAGAAATGTTTTGGATCAGTCTCCATCACTTCCCTATGGTCAGAACCCCTGTCATCAGTGCTGTCAATCAACATAAATGACAGTCTTTGCAATGCTTCTGACCAAACTAAGTATAACTCTGCCACATCAGTTCTTTCCCCTCTGCATCATCTGGAAAGAACAAATAGGACATAACTTGGTCCTACCTGCCAAATGGAGATCAGCATCAGTGGAGGGGAACTCTCAGCAGGCAGAAAGGCAGCCAAGGCTGTGCCCTGCACAGGCAATGGGTTACGTCAGATGGGAGAAATCCTTGCCTGCAGTCTGCTTGTGCTGATGCAGCAAGGGCACCTGCTCAGCCAGGTATCAGCAAAGGGCAGTGCAAGAGCTGGGAGCTGATGTTAATTCTTTTACACTTCTGCAAAGCAAAGGATGGAACTTCAGAAAATTTGGACCTACACTTCAAGTGTTCCTATTTGTCAGAAGTAAGTAAAAGCTAAAGCAAAACCTTGATCTAGAGGTTAATTAGTTTTAAGACATGAAATAAATCTCCATGAGGCTGTTCCTCATGATTCTTTCAAATGTATTCTTGTAGCAATGGGTGAGACACTATATTCCAGTTCTTCTGAAACTTCTGCTGGTGTTGCAAAATGCACAGTCAATTTAGTTTACTGCAGTGGATTACAGATAAACTTGCTGATCTGAAGAAATGACCTTCAATTTCTTTTTTATCAGGAGCTCAGTAAGCTCTTGGATGTCATTGGCTTGACAGTACAGCAGAGCATTTCTCTAAGCCACTTGCAAATACAAGTAAAAATGCACTACAGTGGAAACAATGAAGTCCAGTTTAAACCCAAGCACTGTACACTGCAGCTCTGCCTGCTCTGTCCCCATACCCTGCCCTAGGTGCCACACTCTGATCAATTTACTACAGATAATCATGCCTGTAGTTTCTTTATCATATGTTTCTAAACTTTGGTTAATCCATCTTTCAAACCTCTTCTACAAGACAAACTGTATCTTACACACAAGAAAGAGAAGATAACTGTTTCAGTGATAGACAACACGACATGAACAGCTGTACGTGCCACCCATTCCTGCATGGATCTGGTGGAGTTAGAACAATGGGTGTAAAATATACTAACCAAAAAAGCAATAGGCAAAGCCCAGGTGATTGATCCAAAAGTCAGACTCCAAAGTATCGCCAGACTCAGAAAGCAGGCCCCCATGCTTTACATTTGCTATGCTGATACTATTCCATTATACCATTTTTGTTTCTCTCTGGAAGAGATATTTAAAAATCACAAAGGGTTAAATAAATAAGAATTATAGTGATTCGATGGAGTTCAGAACAGCGAACTGATTGTAACAGGAAATCAATGCGAAGAAATCTACTGACAATATATTTGTCTCCAAACATTTACTACACATTAGTCAAGGAAGCCCATGCCTAAAAATTCAGGATCTTCCTAGGTCTGCATAAGTACTAGGGTTGGTTTGTTGCCATCCTATCCTGACAGCTTCAATATGCTCAATATAACTGTAGTGTTACTGAAGAAAGTACCATAACATACACTGTCTCTGATTAAGTACACTGTCTCTGGCTAATCGAACCCAAGTAATGCCTCTCGGTGTAACTCAATAACCATTCAATGCTGTGCTCCACACATCTGCACTGTGTGCAGTGACTTTGAGGCTTCTCTTGTTTGGTCATTTCTTTTTGTTGTCGTTTTGTTTTGCTAGTTTTGTTGGTTTGCTTTGTTTTATTTCAACAACAGGGTAAACTTTCTGGCTGGTTTGCACTGCAGCAATTTAGAATCAGATAAACACTGCAGGCATCATTAAAGTGGATTTAAACCTTGTAAACTTCTTGCTGCAATTAGGAATACCTAAATAAGATTACTTTTACTATTACTGGTCACTGCTGATGGGATTCCTTGATTGCTGCATCCATAACATTCTAGAGGGTTTTGCCTTATTTTCTCTAAAAATCCTATGCATCTGAACACATCTCCCATGGAATTTCATTAAGCAGTTTAAAAGCACTTTCAACACTATCTGTTCTAAAATCTTGCAAACAATATCAATGTTTTATTGTCTTTTTCTTTGGGAAGTTGCATGCCACCATCATAACCAAGGGAATTTTATTTCCAGATATGAACATTTCAAACTAGTTCTTATGGACAAAATGAGAAGTTTGAAGAGCGATTTTTATCAAGGGAGATCTGTGAAATGTTACAGAATTAAACCTCGCCTAATCTAGATTCTCAGCACGTTCACTCTGATGATTTGTAAGAGCTGCCATCCTGAAACTAGCACTTATATTCTGTATTTTTTATACCATCTTATTATGATTGTGCTGAGGTTATGTCATAGGAATGGTATTTTTAAAAACTGCATAATTGTCTTCCACATTTCTCCCTTTTGTAGTGTGCTCAGCGTACTGACTGAATAAACAGAAATATAATGTATAATTACTTTCCAAATACTTTGAGCTGTTTATGGAAATAAGAAAATAGTTTTTATTGATGCCACTTAAGACTTTTATTTAGTGTGAGCTTTACCCCTACTTATTTGTTTTCACAACTGACAGTATGAAAATGAGAAGTAAGAAATACAATCCAAACTTTTCCATGGATAATGCTGAAAAGTGGCCATGAAAAACATGAGCTTAGTCTCCTCATGATACTACTTCTACTTCCTCTGTATAAATTAATACTCTGTACATTGAATGCTGGTTTTCACAGGACCAAATCAGCACAAGAGAACAAAGCACTCAGTTTGAATGGCACTTTTGCTCTTGCTAAGGTGGCTTCATCTGCAAATTGTCAAGAAATGCCACAGCTCTCTCACTGAAAATTTTTGGCATCAATAGCTCTAGACAGACACCTTTCTCATCAGTTTCATGTCATGTTCACTCATTTCCAATATCCCAAACTCTCTAGTCCCCTTTAAAGGGTCTTCTGAGACGGCTATTACAAGCCAGGCAATCCGTTGTTGCTCACAAGTCTAACCACAACAAGAAACACTCCCCATTTCAATCTCAAATTAGGCATTGTAAGCATCTTGGAAATAGCAACAAAAAATGACAATGGGAATCAGCTAGCTGGAACTGAGGAGCTGCTTCTGTCTGCAAATTAATGTCTCATATTAAAAATTAACTGGAAAAATAATCTGTTTATTTATTTGGGGCTCTTTCTATCCAACGATCCTGAAAACAAAAGTTACTACTAGAGTAGAACAATTTTTTTTTTTCTCAGTTGATCATTCTATAAGCTTCAAGCAAGGCACTGTTAATTTTTAGTAATTTAGTCTTCAAACTTAATAAAAGATTCAGTCTGTGAAATCTATGGGTCTTCTGTGATTATGGCATGAGTATGAATACAATTCATTTTACTTTAATAATCTAATTATTTCTCTGCGCTGGCCTGAATATGTTTAGGAAAGACAAAATTATTAAGAAAAAGAACTTAACAGCAGTAAACAACACATGTTTCCAGATACTATATCCTATCCTCTTTCTTCTGCAATTTTCCTGTGCTAATGCTATATCTGAAACATGCTTCCTTTCCCAATTTATTGTTTTGCAGTCAGTTCCCCTTTAACAAACAAAACTCACATTTCTTCCTAAAGAAGAAAGGTACAGGGTAGAAACAATTTTTTTACTTTTTCTTTTTTTTTTTTTTTTTTACCATGACAAAAAGCCTCATTAAAACTAAAACTGCACAATTCTGAATTCCCTGGGCTGATGCACTTTTCCTGCAGCCATGTAGGCCGCTACTATGCATCAGAAAATGGAGTGAGACACTATCATCACCAAGAGTAAGTGATGATTAACAGCTGTCATCTCATCCTTCCAACATGGGCAAGAGAAATGCAATCCCTACCTGATTTCTTGAGCATCCTCAATGAGATCCAGCTCCAAGCTCAATACATCTGTGCCACACACAAACTGCGAACTGTGCTGGAAAACTCTGGACCCTGCTACTTCTCATCATTCACACTTCCCCTCATTCATAACATTCATTTTTACTGCTCTAGCAGTGTTGTTCTTCAAATACTAGGAAACAGAATTTGCTAAAAATTTGCATAGAAACAAAGGCATATTTTGCCGCACACCTCTACGAAGAATTTCTGTCCATTGTCCAAAGCAGACAAAGAGAGATCTGATCCCTGTTCCCACTGGTAGGCTTACGTGCTGATCCCTGTATTGTCTGGGGATTTCTCTGTAGTAAACTTCAAAATTATCCAAAATGGGCTAAAAAAGGTGTGACCTTAGAAATGTAGAGGGCTGCAAAAATAAAGTGATTACCAGTAGAATTCAAGAACTCACAATTCCAGGTATCAAATATCATCTGCTTAGAAAAAAAAAAAATCTCCTGTCTCAAATGCTCATGGAGACAAAATTAGCAGAAAAACAGAAAGTAAAATGTGTTTAATAATAAATGAGAACTGGAACAAACTTCGCTACTTTGCTTGCTTGCCTTTCTCACTCATTCCCCATGGCAACTGTATGAACTATTTACTAAAACTCCCAGAATAATACCTCACAAAAACTGATACCATTTCATGAAAGAAGACATGACTTTGAAATTTATACTTAACACCAACCAGACAGCTATAGCTAACCACAGGGATCCCACTGACTACAGCTGAACAGAAGCTTTTCCCTGAGCCAGGCAACAACCTGGTGCAGGAGCAAGGTGAGGAGGAAAAGCATACATTTTTACTTATAATGTATTTCCTGACAAACTGGAGCACTAGATTCTATTTCACACTTTAACCAAAGATTTTCAATTACATCAATTCCTGCTGATGTTCTCATGTGGGGAAGAAGATCTTCAATGCCTCTTGCATGACTCCATTTATCACAAACACCTGCCTCTGAATTAGTTAATCCCACTTGAAGCCTGAGCTTGCTCAGCAAAATAGAAATACTAAATCCAGAAGGATTAACGTTGTAACAAAGTGCTCAGCATCTTACAGTTAGCAGGGTGCAATATTATTGGCTTGTCAGACATTTTATGAGAGGACTTCTCCACTTTCTCGAAGTGTAAAATTCAACACAGAAGTGACCTTTTGCACAAGTTGCAAGCCTGAATTTTCCTACATCAGCTGATAAGTTGTGCAGGGAGGAAATGGTCTTTGTGGGAAACCAAGGGTTCTGTCTATCCTTCAGTGTAAATCAATAAGTCTCTAATTTCCTTGGCACAAAATTAGGTACTTACTGCCCTAAAACTGCCCTGCAGAGGAACTGAATGTACTGTTTTGCTCTCGACGCTTCTATTTACACTAATGGCTGCCTCTGTTATCACAAAACCATAAGTGTGATTACATGTAAAAACATTTCCATGATACATTTAAATTATAATAGTAAGAGATAAACAATGATTGGAGGAACATTCTTAGTATTATTTCCTGACCTCTGAAATTTCTCTGCCCTCAACTTCCAAGCACATTAAGATCATGACATATCCACTGCTTCAATTCAGAAAGAATCTAAAGTGGAAGAAATTATTTTAAAGCATGAGAAATTTAACACATCACTTTCTGAGTCCCAATGGGTAGAGACAAGGTCAGGCCCTTTCCTGGGATCACGCGTTAAACACTTCTCTAATTCTTGCACTGGGACTGAAATGAGCAGGTAACAAATCCCCAAAAAGCTACATGCGTTGCGGGACGCTGTGCTGTGACAACCCCCTGCAAATGGTGCTCCAAACAGCATTTCATATGCTTTTCTCACTCAAAATTTGCAATCCCGTGACCATGACTCAGAGGACAGACATTCTGGTAAAGCTTCTGAAGCATGGCCATACCTCTGAGTGTTTCAAGGGCACATAAGTGAAGTTTTAGCTGTTTTCTTCACAGTACTTAGGACAGAAGAAGAATTCTTGAGTTTGAGATTTGTCTGATTACAATTACTACTTGTACTACTTATATTATGTCCTTTACTAAAAATGGTAATGAGGTGGAGGGAAAACATTTTCACAGTTCAATTGGATTTACGTTTAACACCAAAAGTGTGAAGATAAAACTCATCCTCACTATAAAGCTAATCAAGATTTACCTTTCTTTCAAAATTGCAGTTTTTAAGTATTAATCACACCAGTGAATACACTAACCATGCATATACAAACATGGGACATTTGCTTTTACATATTTCAAAGCAACTCTGTTTTAGGAAAGCAGAAGTAAGAAGAACCATACTTTGGTATCCCAAAAATATATATACATATATTCTCTGTATGTTAGAACAGGATTTGATATTTGAAGAAGCTCAGTAACCCATTCAGGCAGGCTTTCATCAGCCATGAGAAATCTACAAAAATGTTTTACACTAAAAAGTTCAAGAAATAGTGTACAGTTAGGGTTGATTATATTCTCGTGCTGTGTTCAAGAACACCTTAACAAGGACAGCGTTTTTTCACCTGCACATAATCCCATTACAGTGCTAGGGCGTCCCTGCAGCAGTCAGAGTAAGAAAGCAGAGACCCTCTCTCCTGGGATCTCCCAGACACCAACCATACCATATAGCAGCAAAGGAAGAATTACCCTTACAGAGAGGAAGAAAAGTTCGTAGTTTTCTTCCTTCAAACCCATTACGAGCGAACCCTGTAGTAACAGACACACTTACCCCTCTGTCTAGAGAATAAGGAGCATGGCTCCAGACTGACTTTGCAGTATGCTCACTCCTAGAATGGAGAAAACTGAAGCTCTTAAATATCTGTCCTACATATATTGCCAACATTTTTCTCAGTATCAGAGGATGACATTCCAGGATTTCATATCGCCTTTTAAAATATTTAGTGGCTGACATATTAAAAAAACTATATCAAAAGAGTATTTAGTTTGCAATATCAAGCCACCAGACATAAAGAAATGCCAAGTTTAAGGCTGCATCAGTGAAATATGCTCAATGTTTTGTGCTTATGCAATATGATATGACCACAAATAATTTTTATCTTCAGTGTGCACTTGGGAGACATTTCTGAGATAACCATCAATTCCATGTGGCCTCTCCCTCAGCAAAAGGGGAGCTGCATACAGAAATGGAGATTGAAGCTGTATGAAAAGAAATTTTAGTCTCTGGTTTAAAGAATCTGAATTTTTGTCTTTAGGTAGTTGATTGTTTACCCACCTCTGCCTTCAGTGAAGAAAAGGGTAAATGTGGCACTGAGGGACACGTTTAGTGGGCACAATGGTGGTTGGGCTAGATTATCTTAGTGGACTCTTCCTCCTTTAATGATCCTATGATTGTAAATAAATGGCTTCAATGGGTGCCCAGACACAAGACAGCTGTGGTACTCATATATCTCTGGCCAGTATCAATTTATACCTGCTTTTGATCATCTGAAATGATAAAAAAGGCATCGAAAAAATTGTGCTCTTTGGAGTTCAAATTCAGTGCCCTAAGCTAATGGGCATTTCTCACTTTCATACAAAATCTCCTCTAAAGTAATAAGAATTGGCAACAGCAACAAGAAGGGAAAATTATTTGCCATCTGGTGATTAGCAGAAGTTATGGTGATAAGACATAAAAATACATCTATAAAGATTTTTTTTTTTTTTTTTGAGCACTGTTTGAATCATACATACATAAGACAAGGAAGATAAAATGGGACATAGCAGAAACTCAGTGAAAATCACTGCATGTAAACATCTGACTAAAGCCTACAGAAAAAATGTATAGATGCAGCCAAATTCTGTCATTTATTAATTCTCAAATCATTGCTTTTAAACTCTCCCGTGCCTTTTAGTGTAATAAACCATGCCTAGACTACACAGTGCAAGCATCCATGAATACCCTGCACTACTCACAAAGCCATATCTGAGGCATAAAATCTATTTGCAGGCTTACAGATGTTTCCAAAAAATGCAGTTCAAAGGATAGAAATGGTAACAATGTGTCCCCAGAACATGTTTTTCCCCTGGAGTCTATAAAGAGGAGAGGAGATATGTTTGACAACAGTGAAGCAGAAATATCACTTCAATTGCAAGTCAGTTAGCCCAGAGTGCACTGCAAACAGAATACTAGTGAGTGCTTCAGAGTATATAAAAATCTAACCAGGCATTGTGATATGCCCTGGAAAGAAAAAGAACTGGGAATGTTTAGACAGGCAAAGACAAGCATAAATGATACCAAAAAATATTTAGCAAATATCATAAATATTTCTCTATGTTCTATAACAATATGATAATTCCCTTTTCCCTTCACAACGTATCTGGAAGAATAAGCTATCTGGAATGATCTGGGCACTGGCACAGGTTTTGAGAGGCCTGGGTTCAGCTAAGACATTTTTTTTATGATTCTGAGCAAGACATGCAAATCTTTGACAATTATCAAGTTTATATGCAGTAATTGCCACAGTGATTGAACAGCAGAAAGTGCATAGCAAATCCCAGATGTAGGGATCATCACAAACTGACCTTAAGAAAACACTGAAAATCACTGAATCTGTGTCACATCGGTCTCACTGCTTCTCACTCCTCTCCCTCTTGGGACTGAAATTAAGCAGATATCCTAAACCCATCTTCCTTTTCTCACTACTTGTCTTTTCAAAATAACCCAAGAGCCAAAGTGTCCTTCAGCAAACAATGTCACACTGGGACAAGCAAGGGCCTGCTGTACATCCTCACTGCAACACCTATTGAATTTCAATTCTGACATTTTCCTTAAGTTTAGGAAATAAGATTATCATACTGAAATTCCACACTGCGCTTCTGGTTTGTTCTGCCTTTGCATTGAAATGTGACCTTTAACTCTGTCACTACATTGTTTACCAAACATTTAACGGTAAATCATTATTTGTTGTTGCAAGGAACATTAATCTGTGCAACAATCGTTGCTGAACTACTGTAATTCAGAGGCTTGACTGGATTCCCTTCCTTCTCCTGAGGGCTGGGGAGCTCAAAACTTTATTTTCCCCTTCTCATCTAAAATAGGGAACTTCTATGGCAATAACTTCAAAAACCCTGGATGTTAACCAAGGCAGTGTTGCCAGCTTCAGTATGAAAAGCTTGAAACAATTCTGGCCAGTATCAATTGCCTAATTCTTCTTTATTATAGTTCTAGATTTGATAATTATGGAATATGCTGTTTTCCTAGTGTATTCAGAGAAACAGTATTCTTGCTGATGAGTTTATTATTTTATTTAGCTCTTTGGTTCCAGTCCTTTTATCCTGCTAAACCTGCCTGTAGCTGACTCCTGCTCTCCAGTTTTCTACACTAGCTTCAGAATCTCTTGAGCCTGCAGCCCAAGCTCTTCATCAAGAAATCACAATCTTTGCTGATCCCTGGGGACCGAAGCTGAGCCCAGCTCAGCACAGACAGAATGCAGTATATAGTAGAAATGAATAGGGAAAAAACCAATCAGTATGAGAAAAAAACCTATCATCCCCATGAAGAACAAAGGAGAACAAATAGAAGAAAACAGAAAAAAAGAAAAAATATGAAGACAACCCAGTACATAAATAGGCAAAAGAAGGATGTGTTTAGACTGTGAGAGAGGCAACAACATGAAGCACAAAGAAGCTAGCCTGAGAAAGAGAAGAACAAGAAGGAGAGAAGTTGTGGGTTTACCAGGATACGTGGAGGATCATAAAGAGGATCACAAATAGGATCGTAAAACCTTGAGTTTCAGCTGGCATTTTATAAGAACTCATCCTTCAAGAACACCCAGGCTCATTAAGAAAAAATCTAATATGATATGTGTGAAACTTTGTGCCTATTTTTCATGTTTTGTCAAAGAAAATGATCTGAAATGGGAATAATCTCCTGAGAATCCAAAACAGATAATCACCAGGCTAGCTTTTCCCTGCAGCAAATTGGCTCAGAGGAGGTTCAGACTTGCTTCTTATTATTCCTAGCTTCCTATCACCACATAGCAATAGGCTCCTCTAAGAGATTTGGGACTCAGATCTTAAAAATGCTTCAAATTGCAATCTAGAATCTCTACCTTCTACCATTATATCTATGGAGAAAGCATGAGGAGGAGCCAACCTGCTAGAATCCTGGGATTTTAGACACACACACAGACAGTATGACATGGTCCTAATCTGGGTTTGTCATATAAATACTGACTGTTCAAAAATGGTTACATTTTTAGGGTGCCAGACAGGTGCCCAGGTTTGCTGGTGGCTCTAATCTCATGTTGATGATGTACTGTTTGAATCTGACTCTTAACAATCACTATGAAGAGCTAACAACAATACTGAAACAATTCCAGGGAGTGTATTCAGAATATTTCCAAGAGCATATTTAAATAATAATAATAAAATTATCTGTTGGTAATATGGACTTTCACATAACCAAGCTGTGTAAAATTCTTGGACAGCAAGCCAAGTGAAGAGTCTGGAAATCTCTGAACTCAAAACTCAGACTTTACCATCTGGTAGGGATCAGTCTTCTCTCAGAGTTGGATTTGGAAACACATTCAGAAGTATACTTGCCGTAACTCCTCCTGAGGTAGTAGAGGGAAGGGAAGGTATTTTGAGAGATGAACCTTGCAATGTTGTAAGCTTCTTCATCCAACTCTCAAAAAATAATACTATTTTCTCAACTATAAAGAAACATAAGTCTTTTGTGAAAATGATCTCTCAGATTCATGTATTCTTATGCCAAAATCCACCCATGTGCACAAAGCTGTGTGCCTTCAGGTCTCCTATGTGGGGATTTAATTGCAGCTTGAATCATCCTATTCAGAGATGGTTGCTCTTAGAGCTTAAACACTTGCATTAACATGCTTCAGGACTAAAACCCCTTCCCTTCCCAATACCTTTTCACCAGATTATTATTTCACTTTATGCTCTAACAGAACAACATAAATGTCTTGATTTTAGACATCTCAGATGATCAGAACAAGACCACTTGAATTTGGTTGACTCAAGCTCAGGTAATTTTGTCTTCTTCACACTTTCCACCAAAAAAGGTTACAAAGGTTTCCAAAGTAATTCTGAATTAAATACTTTGTCTTGAAATTTTCAAATTACATTTTAGATTCAGAAGTGCTAAAGAAACCTATAAAATAGAGCAGTCCTTCAGGAACGCTTCAGTTCTTTATTTTTCCCAAAATAAGCAGGCCTAATTCTGCCCCACTGATTCTGGAGTGATGTGGTTGTGACTAAAGCTATGCATCAGAAATTTATTTAACACACAAAATCTCTCAATTTATTGTCTGGTATTTCCTAGGAATAAACTGTTCTTGAGCAAATCTGCAGAGCATGAACAGAAAGCCCACAGTTTCCTTGAAGAGTCAGTCAGACTCTCATACTACACAAGTGTTATACTGTTATAAAGACAGAAAGCGTAAGTGCTTGAGATCTGACAGGCATAGAATGAAAACACTTAGTAAGAGGGCAGTGCATCCACAGAAGATGTGTCAGACATATTTAACAATGCCCAAAAGGTAAGTCTTCCACACAGTTATGGAAAAAAAGCCCACAAACACTTCCCAAAGATCCAAACTCCTTCTGACAGGTTATGTTGCATAGCATCAAGCACTGAGCTTCTGGACATCCACAAACTGCAAATGTAGCAACTGGGCTGACGATAGATAAGTCATTAATGCCCCAGACATATAGAGACAGATTCATAATATTTGCAGTGTTAGAGCTGTAAAGTCCTTGAAATCAACCTGTACAAAATCTACAGACTTGAATGGATATGATGTTCAGATAAATCAGTGAACATTAGCTAGAAACACTAGAAATTGCAGTCAATTCTTGATACATATCGATACTTTTATCGTTATGGATAAAGAAGTAAACAAAACTACAATTAATACAACAAGTAATACATAGATTTAGTGGATATTATAACATGTAATTACATGAAATTCATAAGAGTATAATGTGGTTCATTACCGAAACATTTGTCAACAGTTTTCACAAGGTGCTTTGAAAATCACTAACCAGTGCACTGCCAATACGGCTTGAGCTCTGCATCATGCACATACCAGCATCACATGTATCACGTCAGTCTGGGGCACAGAGGGAAACTGGGGTGCAGTTACTCCACCACTTGTATTTTGTAGCCAGTGACAATCAATAGCTGTGTATGTCTTGTTGAAAAGGATATGAGTACACAGAAAGCGTAAAACTAAATAGAGTACTTTTAAAGGAAATTGCTGAGCATTCTGTTGAAAAGTATTCCTTACTGTTTGCAACACAAAGGTATATGACTGAGTGTTTGTGGAGTATGAAGTTTTAAAGAACTGGGTTTTATGGACAAATCAAGTGAGAAGTGCATATTTATCATACGCAGGGAAAAAAAAAAAAGCAACACCAATGCAGTGACTTCATCAGAGACCATTGGGTGATTTCAGCTGGCTGCTTTTTTTTTTTTTTTTTTCCCTCCCTGCAGTTGTTTTTTATGCAGTCCTCAGACACTCTGCAAAGGAATTAACATGACACCATGCTGTGAAACAAGGAAGTACTATGCGTGCATCCCGGTATCTCAGCATTCATGGGATTCCTAAGAACTGAAAGGAGCATCAACCTACTTGGATTTCTTGTTATTCAGTGGTTTCCCTCTTCTCTCTACCTCTTACAGCTTTTACAGGAGACTGCATCTTTATTTTTTAGCTCAAAGCTGCAACAGGATGTGCTGGCAGAATTTAGGTGCAGTCATCTCAGTTGCAGTACACAGACATCACGTTCTGAATGTAAACATCCCATTGCAAGCTAATGTGGTTTAAACTGGAAAAAATACTTCAGGATTATTATTTTTCCTCCTTCTCCTTTTGCCTCAAGACTGTTTGAAAATCATACCACATTATATATTTCAGCTTTTAGACTTCTACTGAAAAAATACATGATTATTCTTCTAGGTTAAAAATCAGCTTTTACAACATAGTCTTTTAGACACACAATGTTTTTCAAGTGAGAACAGTCCTTTGGATTAAATGTTAGGTATGAATGAGATTTTAAGGTATGGGAATGTCTGATATTATAATAATCAGTTGAAAATAAAAATAATGTGCTGTGCCACACTTAACTAATGGTCAGAATCATTTTGATTGCACACGTATTTTGCAAATCCTCTTAAAGTTTACAATAATTTTCTAAGGAACAAGAGGACACAATATACAGCTCAATGTGCAGATGCCTACACACAATTACTCATTACTTTTAGTCCAGAGAAGTCTAAACTTGGTCTCCTAAAAGCAATGCTATGACATGCAGGCACTCTGGACTGTTTCCCCATGTGCGCTAACAAGATCACTGCCGGTCTCATTTCACAACCAAAAGTTTCTTTACTGCTGCAATTGTGTCAGTGCTTATTGAAACAAGAACAGAACAAATACAGATATCTTTGCTCTCCTCTTAAAAAATAAGAAATGCAGACCATAGAGCCTTTTTCTAAGAGACAGGGGGTTAGACTGCTTTTGGGATAAAAGTTGCTTAAACAACTCATTGCGCTGCACAGATGCTGAGAGCTGGAGGGGCAGGTTTGCGGCATGCCTCCTGGATTGGTAAGGAGAGAAACAGGTCTCTGCTGCACCAGTGGGTGCAGTGTGATGCCATCATGAGCTGATGAGGCAGCTGACTTTGGCCACTGGCATGTGGGCATGTGCTGGCCCCGACTGTACTTCTGTTTCATTATTTTTCCCCCTTAAAAGCAATGCAGCAGGTACCTCACTGCACCATGAAGTCCTCTACCTGCAGATCTGTGTAAGCACTCCTCCTCCCCCTGTACCTCTTGCAGGTGCTGAGCACTGCATGTTCTGCTTTGATCCCTGAGTGTCCTCCCTTCCACAACACACATACATACACCAAGCCAACCAGATGTAAATATCTTTCCTTTCTTTTCTGTACTTGAGTGCAAGAACAACTGCAATGTCTGAAAGTTTTTACTCTTTTGGGAAAGGGAAGGAGGTACACAAACTCTGCTGATCTAAGCAGCTCATGTGAAACAAACCCCTCTCAATTACACCAGCAGAAGTATTTTACTTAGCAATGACAAAAAACACATTAAACAAAGAAAACAATTTCAGGATACCAGCATTTCTCTCTCTTGAAAAGGGCACTGCAGAGACAGAATTAAATCTTTATTCTTATCCTACCTCATCAAAATAAAAGTATAAGAACATATCACCCCATTGCCTCACTTGTCAGCCAGGGATGAGTCTGAGCCTGTGTTATATCTCTGCCTTCGGCAGACCTGTTTAAATTAAGTGAAGTTGTTATTATTCCTGCAGTGTGTGAGTGCTATGCATAGTCAACTCACATAATGGATTCACAATATGCAATGTGTAAATTAATATTTTTTGCAGTTCTCTCATACCAAAAGGCAAGTTTACTTTATGTCTCATGCAAAAAAAAAAAAAAAAAAAGTCTGAGGTCACAGATGCCTGTGGAAAAAATGACCTTTCTTACTTGCAACATCAATGCTGATAAAATAGCTTAGGACATGAATTAAGTAACAAAAGATTTAATTTAGTTGCACTGCTTTTCTACTGCAGAGGGTACAAGGGTAAGAATTAGCAATTGTACAGATCAGAGAGGGACCAGGGCTATTGGGGTGTTTGTGCTGCAACTTCTCGTCCCAACCAGTCAGCACTTTAAAGATGCAAAAGGTCCAACTTAAATCTATGTCATCAGGTGTTTCTATGTTTAAAATGCTGGAAAAGCGGGTCCTTCCTATGCCAATGACACACACTGGCACAAACCACATGTACTCCACACTCTTGTACACAGGGGTTTCAGAGTTTTCTGGATGACTAGCCAAAGCAGGGGCTTTCTGTGCCCGTCTGCCACAGCAGTGCAGACCTACAGAAATGAGTCGGTTTTTATCAAATCTCTCCTTCAGTTCCCCAGAACCTTAAGCCATTGCTGCCACTGGAAATCGCGAGCAATGTTCAAGCCTCCTGTTTCAAGGACAAAGAGGCAGCACTCAGATTGCAATCACTACTTCAGGGCTCTGAGTCAGAGAGGGGAAAAGAGCAAAAATCAAGAGAAAACTTATATTTCAGTTAGCTCACAACTGCTGTGAAGTAGATGAAAATGGTAACTAATATTGAGTGAAGGTCACGAGGCTTATCTAAGAACATAGTGGGAAAAACAGACAGGGGAAGGAGAGAGGGGAGAGAGGAAGGGAGGGAGGGAGAGAGCATGAGCACTGCAGCAAAGAAGCTATGCTCAGCCAATACATGCTGGCACTTACCATAAAAATAGAAAGATCCAAAGAGAATCAGATTAAAGATCCTTTTTATCTCTCTTCAATAGAAAGATTTCCACATGAAGCTCTGAACACAGCTGTCCAGGGAAAAGCAAGGCAGTTTGATGCTACACAGAAAACATTAACACAGCAGTGGCAAGCCCTTGCTCAGCCTTCCAAAACCTGCAAGCAGTTTGTGCTGAAAAATCTACAGAAAGAAGTCTGGGGACGACTCCTACATAACACTGCAGCTAAAGCAGACTGCTGTTTTCCTCCAGTCACTCAGGCTGCACTGTTTTCATGTTCATCTTCTCACCATTACTTACATCCTAGAGGTGGGCTTGGGGGTGGGGAAAGAGATTTCTCCTCCAAGTGGAAAAGAGCGCAGAGACGGCATCAGCATTTTTAATCAGTGGCTGCGAGTATCCAATCAGAGGAACTGAGTTATGCCAGCGTGACAGTTGTCCAAAGCACAGCAGCCTGGTGCGGTCCCTGCTTGCACAGGAACACTTTAGGTAATCTGACGCTTAACCCCTGCGAGCTTTTCCGTGCCCGCATGCAAACAAACTGTCGTCATGCAGCGTGTTTCCCCCTCCAAGGAAAAGAGCTTTAAAAACTGTGAGCTGCTCCTGCACTGATTCTCTGATATGCTGTTTTCTGTATCTATGCCGTAGTACAAAAGGAAGAAAAGTTTAGAGGGTTACATCATTTTACTTTGCAATTTATTTCCCAGTAGCTTTCATGTGTGAAACACACATGAAACTCCTCCTTCTTCAAAGGTCTCTTTTTGGAAGAGAAAGCAGCCTGCGAGAGATTTTACAGCACAGATCCACTGCTGTGGAATGTCTTATTAAAGTCAGCACTGCTTTTGACATGAACTCATGAAACTCCGACAGCAGCAGATCCCCCAAAATATATCACAAAGGTCTCCTCCACCACCCCCTCAAAAGACAACTTGTATTAAATATTTGTGGTGTTATCTATCATGCTATTGGATGTTTTGAAAACAAAAATGAACAGACCTTAACCTAATTTGCAATAAGGATACCCACAGTCTGGAAACAAACCATTCTGTGGCATTTAACCCAATCAGCACAGGACAACAATGCAGTCAACATTAAAGCTGCCAAACACTGCAACTTCCAAAGAATGCTTCTGCTTCCAAAATATAAATGCCTAGATTTAACTGTGAAGGAGAAATTCTCCTGATCCTACTGCACAGTGGAACAGGCAAAAATACAGCATACAATTTGCTTTCAATTAAAACAGACACTGTGCTAGTAGACATGCAGTGTTAAATGTTCACCTTTTAAAAGTATTTTTAGAATGGTCAATCACAGATTTCTGTCATATCATAAAATAAATATCACCCAGTTCACATTTACATTTCAGAAGGTAGCCTGAGTATCTATGAGGGTATTTTGGAAATTCTTCCCATTATCTGACTCAGTTCTTTCTAAGGTGCCATGTTGCCACACGACTTGATTTTTAAGGCCCAAGATAGTATTCTGGGCAGCAGCATGGTACATGATACATGTTTCCAGACCTCCAGTGGTTGCTTCTACCATTGTAAGTACGTGGAGTTTGTCATGGAGGGTTTGTGGGAGTGTGCAAGGCTTCTCCATATCTATACTTCTGCCATCATCCTTCATAGAAAAGAAGCTTTATCTGCCTGACTTAATTGCAGCATGTGTTTCAGATTCATGAACAACCTACATAATAACATTCATAGTCAAACCCATCCATTGATGCCCAGTCCATCTATAAATTGCATCCCTTCCTTGATAGCCTAGAGGTGCAACAAGTCTGCTGAGCTAGAACTAGTTCACCCTTATGTTGCCAATCTAGATCTACCTCAGCCACTTCAATCCTCACAACCTGAACCACTGTCTGTTTTGATGTTCTTCAGTGGCATGACTCCGGGTACGTGAGCATTATGTGATTTACTTTTATACTCATGTTCTCCACCAATAGAGAGAACAGCAGCAATATCTTTCCATAATGCAAAGGTATACGTTGATGGCATGCTCTGTACAAATTCCCTCTGCCTACACTACATCATCTGAATCTTGGGATAACTGATCATCATCCAGGTCATTATTATACAACATCTCCAGCACAGCTAATCCCCTCAGGTCCTGAGTATCTTTCTCCGTGGTGGTCCACCATTGCCAGGGCGACAGCACACCTTTTCCAAATATTTCACTAGTTTCTCAGGATTCTGCAGTTGCTTAGGAGTGAAGTTACAAAACACTGGGGTTGCCCACTGTTCTAGATACCTGCCCATACCATCCCCCTATTCCTACACTCATAACTATCCAGCCTCAGGGCAGATCCCTGGGGGCTATTCATAAAGAGTTAACTTCAAACAAACCCTGAAACACATTCAGTAGGCATAGCAATAGTCATAGGCTGGCTTGAATAGCCCTGCTTTTCTACCCCATAGCCAGGTTCCCCAAGGAAAAACAACTAAAGAGTGAAATTATGAATAGTTTCCAAGATATGATTTCTGAAGTGTGAAGATGACTGCATTCAATTATGAAGACTGAATGCAAATACTAGATTAGTTTCTCAACCAGCGTTGCACCGTGCAGAAAAACGATAACCTTAATCCAGCCCCTGGAAATGGTAAAACAGTGCAATACAGATCACATGTAGTAAGTGATACAGTTCCATGAAAAAACAGAAGGATCTCCAGAAATACAAAAAATAGCCTTGTGACTAGCAACTATTAAACTGCTGTAATACTTACAACAGTTCTGTTTCAGTGTACTCTGGTTAAAACTGTCATTATCTTAATGCTTAGAGCCCCACATTGGGTGCCAAAAGGACTGTTGTGCTGAAACCCGGCAGCAGCACAGCACCACACAGCTGTGTGCTCACTGCCACCAGATGGGATGAAGGAGAGAACTGGAAACAAAATAGTACTCACAGGTTGAGATGAAAACTATTTACTGAGACAGGAGAATGGAAACAAAAATGCAAAAATAATGTATATAGCTGCAGTGCATTCACTCGCCACCTGCTGACTGACACCCAGCAACAACACAACTGCCACCAACTTATATCAGCAACACAAGGTTTCACTCCCCATCAACTGATGCCCAGCAGACCCTAAGCACGAGCTGACCCCTGCCCAACTCACCACAGCTTTATGGCCTTGCATATGGTGTCACACAGTATGGAACAACCAAACAACTCCAAGCCTCATTCTGGCACTGCCTTAACTCTTCCTACTGTACAGCCTGGCCTGGCACTGGACACAGTCCCATCGCTCAGCAACACTCAAACATCAATGTGCTACTAACCCTGCTTAGGCTGATATCAGGACAATCTGGAGATACTTTGCAGAAGAAAGACTTCACACCCACTCCTTAGATCATGTTTCAGTATTTATTCTTGCTCTTGGTCTAGTGGTTAGGAGCCGGCGCTCTCACGGCCGCGGCCCGGGTTTGATTCCCGGTCAGGTATACCCAGCATGCAGCTGGAGCATTAGCTCTTTAACTCTTAATGCTATACATGATGTTATGATGTGGAATACCAGTACCAAAAATCATAAAACCATGACATTTCTACAGCCTTTTTCCCCACATTTTCCACAGAAAAACCCTTGAACTAGGACAATACAAAGAGGAAAAGTCAGAAACAAATTCTGCATAAACAAATCTCTCAATTCCCTTTTTCTCCTGTAAGGACGTATGCAAAGCCTAACACTGGCATGACAGCTCCTTGGAAAGAAGAAAGCAAAGCAGACTTTGGTGGACAATGCTATAAATATTTTCCACTGAGTCTCTTCAACAAATAAAACTGGATCTTATCTTTGTAAAAGGAAGGGATTTCATGGTCTGTCCCCACTTTCTCATGTAATCATGGGTGGTGCGAGAAGAGGCTGCTCACAGGGGCTGGAAGAACTGCAGTGGTGCCATCCAGATCCTCACTGGTGTCAGCTACAACAACACAAAATATGTGAATAAAGACTATAATAGAGTAGTTAATTCAAGCTTTCTACTAAGAGCAGAGGATTGAACGCTCAAGTAGTTTATGTAAGCTCCTACTGAAGCCACCACCAAGAAATTGGAAGAACTCTCTGGCAGATGCTCAGGGTATATTTAATGCTGGATCTGTTTCTTGTGAACAAAATATCTCAATTTCTTTGGAAAAAATATACATATGACCACAGATAAATAATTATCACTCCTGTTCCAGCAGAACAATTACTGCCTGAGAAAAATACTGAAACCAGCTCTTCTACATCTGGTTAGAGGAGAGGAAAAAAATCTTTTTGTTTCAGTGAAAGAGAGCCAAGACAGCACTGTCTGTCAAAACTGAGATTTGTTTTGTCCTACCTATGTAGCTGTTAGTCCAGAAAGAAAAACAAACTCGGGACTCGGTGATTCAGAACTGTTCTCTGTATTCCTCTTCAACAATTTATACGACAACAGTTAAAACCAACATTCCTGAGCAGGAAGATGATATGCAGGATCCCATCTCACTACTAGGACTTCAAATGAGTGGCCAGCTATTCAAAGAAGTGAAAGGTTTATGAAGACTGAGGGTGGATGGTCTCAGGCTGGAGAGCTGTGTGGAGAGGAACCTGGTGAGATTCAACAAGGACAAATGTAGAGTCCTACATCTGAGGAGGAATAACCACATGCATTAGTACAGGTTAGGGGCTGGCTGGCTGGAAAAGAGCTCTGGAGAAAAAGATCTTTGGTTCCTGATGGACAACAGGTTGACCATGATCAAGCATTAAACAGAGTCTGACCTGTTGATTGAGGGAGGTTATTCTCCCCATCTGCTCTGCTCTGCTCTGGTGAGGCCACACCTGGAGTACTGTGTCAAGTTCTGTGTTTTCCAATTTAAGAAAAACACAGAACTACTGGAGACAGTCCAGCAGAGGGCCACAAAGATGATTAGGGATCTCAGTCTGGAGAAGAATGAGGGAGGATCTTATCAATACTTATAAGTATCTAAAGGGCAAGAATGAAGGGAATGGGGCCAGACTTTTTTTTGGTGGTGCCCAGCAACAGGACAAGGGGCAATGGGCACAAACTGGAACACAGGAATTTCCATCTGGACATAATTACAGAGCACTGGAACAGGCTGCCTAGAGTGGTAGTGGAATCTCCTCCTCTGAAGATATTCAAGACTAATGCTTTTCTGTGTAACCTAGTCCAGGGAACCTGCTTTAGCAGGGGGGCTGTACTAGTTGATCTCCAGAGGTCCCTTCCAACCCTTATGATTTTGCAATCACCTCTGAATGCAAAATATTTCGAAGCTCTGAATTAAATGAAGGAGATAAGAAGGCAATAGTAAAATCAAGAATGTAAAAAATTTGTAAAACCTTCCTTCTCTGCTTGGTTAGTGTTGGGGCATCTTCCCAAGGAATTCAACACAACTCTAATATCATGTCTTGAGGTTCTTGATGAAAGCAATGAAGCCTGAGCTTCTACTAATTTTGCCTTGGGTAACTAAGAAAAATTAGTACTGCTCAGTTCAAATACTCAACTTTTTTTTTTTTTTTTTTTCCCACTTTTTAATTGTTATTATCCATTAGATTGTTTCCAGTTATCAAAATTCTAACCTCTACAAGGATCACTGAGCCCTGTGACAAGGTTTCTCATTAGTCGTCTTCATGGCAGGCTTAAAACATTTTCTTATATATTAGCCTGCCACATGATGGTTCTTTGTATGTTTTGCAAACTTTCTGGACTACTTTTGAGGCCATGCAGGATTTTAAGCAATTCTTCTAAAACACACTGAGAGAAGATATCTTTCTGCTGATTCCAAAATGGTTTGCTTTGTGGTTTCTAACTAGAAAACTCTTGAATTAGTGTTGGAGCAAAGTATTTCAAGTCATGATATTGTTCTTCCCTAAAGGCAAAATAGAAGTAGTTATTGCATTTTTCTACTTTTAAAATAATTGACTATCCCAGTATTTCTACAAAAGAATTGTAACAGACAAGAACAGTTTAAATAAAAATGCAATTCCTATCATACTGTAAAATTTTTCCTGACTCTAAGAGATGCTTTATCTATTTTCTACTCTATTACATGTTAATATTCATAGCTGTCAGCATAGCAAATTTTCAAAATCTATTTTATGGCTTTCCCTGTAAGATAATAATTATATATTTTTAACAAGAGAAGACTTCACTCTTCAAAATGTCCTTTCCATGAAAAACTAAAATGTTCTTAAATATTCTTCAGATAAATAAACAATTTCTAATCATATAAAATTGGCTTCCTTTTTCAACTCTGCTAATAATAAAGCAAGAAGTATCAATATCTGTTCAGGGAGAAACTTTATTTATCCTTATTTTCTAGATAAATGAAAACTGAGGACTTCATAAACTTCCACAAACACTGCTGATGCCGCATTTGGAATTGAGTACAGGAGGTTCTGATCTGCTCATAGAGATGAGAAGGAAAGGAAACTGAAAGGCGTGATGGAATTCAAGAAAAGATGCTGCTAAGATGCTGCTAACATAAAATCAGTATGACCACTACTAATAGGGGAGCATATAAACAGAAGGGGAACAATTGTTTACACAAGTTAATAGTGATAGGACAAGGGGAAAAGTTTTAAACTAAGACAGGGGAGATTTAGATTGGATGTCAGGAGGAAGTTTTTCACTCAGAGAATGGTGACACACTTGAACAGGTTGCCCAGAGAGGTTGTGGATGCCCCATCCCTGGAGGTATTCAAGGCAAGGCTGGATGTGGCTCTGGGCAGCCTGCTCCTGTGGTTGGTGACCCTGCCCATGGCAGGGGGTTGAAACTTGATTTGAGGTCCTCTTCAACCCAGGCCATTCTATGAATCTAATACTTTCAACCTTGGGTTTTTTATTTATTTATTCATTTTGCATCATTCATATAGCAATTTCAGAAATATCAGAAACATCTAGATGGAAAAGATGGGAGTAATTAATAATCTAGACCTTCATTTCTACAACATAAATTGAATTCTAATGTCTGATGCGTATGTAATGCAGCACAAGTAACTGGCAAGACTGTGTGGGTAAAAACTATAGCTGCTGAATATGCTGTCTTTAGTCCTAATTAGACTGTTTGTAAGACTAATTTGATAAAAATAAGAAAAGCTGAGTTCTTCGATGATGAAGCCAAAATACCTAGAAGAAAATCAGTTCATTAAAACCAAAACAAAACAGAATAAAAAAAAAACAAAAAACAAACGAACAAACAAACCACCCTGAAAAAACAATGTTTATAAACATAATTTGGCAGAAAAAGCTGTAATATTCTTGACAGTATTCTAGAGACTCTCTAAAGGAAATTTATTTAGGGAATAATGATAATCTCCCCTTACAGTTGTTTTTTTTTTCCCACTAATGTTGAAATTCCCTGTTTATTATTACATATAAAAAGCTCTGACATTTAGCTTCACCATGGGAAGAAGGCTAGTCTTGCATCCCCATTTGTCAAACAAAGCCACAAATTCTAATGTTTAAGCATAAAAATGGAGTATTTTTTTATTTTCTTCCTACAAGAGAAAGTTTCCCCCTTCCTCACCTCCTTTGCAAAGAAGACTGTAAATCAAAGCCACAGAGAGGTAACTGAGAGATATGACTCATGCCAAGAATGTCATTACCAGTTCTACATTTAGAGTATCACATTCAGTCTTTACCTCAGGATCTCAGAATTAGACTCTCTATAAATCAAGTATGAAAACTATATGCGTATTACTTCTTTAAGCATAAAGTGCATCTTGTGCATCCTTAAGGCTATAATAAACAACAAAAACAAAATACCTACAGCCATGTAGCCTGAAGCCAAAAGTAGTAGGTACAAGCAGGGAATATACAAAGCATACCAATGTGAAGTCTTAATTTAATGTCACTTTTTTTCAAGTGGAAAATCAGTATTTACGATTATCAATTTTAAAATATTTTAAACTGAATTATGCTGCTGCTGTTTTCATTATATTAATGGTATTATGCACAATGAATATAAAATTACCACCATCAAATCAAAACACAAGCATGGGAAGCAATTTTAACACTCTTTACAGATCATACTTTAATGGTACAGAAGATTCTATTAATTTCTATCTATTTCCCTAATTTAATAAAATTAAACTCCCAGAAATGAATTGATCTTATAATAGGCCATAAACATTACATTTCTCCTCTAAATAATGCATTTATCTACCTATCCATACTAATTCCAGAACAGATGGTCAGGAGATAACCCAATCAAATAGTTAAATAAATAAATAAATAAATATTTTGTGCATGTGTTTTGGTTTTTTTAAATAATACAGAAGTTATTTTGCCACATATTGTTGTGCTTTCACTGTAGATAAATAAATGCTCATCTGAATCAAAGACAGAAAGGACAAACCCTTTCAGGATGAGTGACTGGAGAGAAATGATTTAGAATACACCAAGGACATAATCTTCTGAAGCCTGTTCCTAGCATAGATAACCACGGCACTAAGATGGCCTGCCCAGTAAGAGATCAAACTGAGGTCTGCTTGCCTTTTAATGACAGAAGTTAGGTCTTGCCCTGAAAATGCTAATGTTAGCAAACAAGTCAGCAGGCTAACACAATAAAAAATAATGAAGAAAACATAAAAACATCACAAATTAGGATACATATGCAGACATGCACGTGAGAAACAAGGATTTCACTTTACAATATTAACACAGAGAGCACTGCTGAGCATGTAAACACTTGGCACCTTTTCGGTTAATTTTTAATAGGTTTATAGAGAATCATTCATGTAAAACAGTAACTGAGTATTTTGAAGTTTAACATTCCTTGATTAAAGGGTATGAACCTGATTTAATCAAATCCTGAACCTAGATCTAATCAAATCCTGAACTAATTAAGCTGATTCAGGTTGGTCCTGTTTTCTGTGGAAAGCTGGACAAGTTTCTTCAAATCCCTTCTAAACTATAATACTCTCAAATAAAAATTCTCAAACGAAACTGCAAAATTGATCAGCCTATCACTGATGCTTATATACACATATATATGTATCATAATAAAAGAACCTGAGTATCTTTTAACAGCAAACAGGAAAAGAGAAATTCACAGGAACAAGAGAAATTCCATCCCTCTTTTCCTCTCAATAATACTCTCTGGGATTTCAGAGAGAGAATTTTATTCTGGCTTCCCCTGACCAAGCAAGGACCAAAATAAAGGACTCTCACCGAGAAGCTTCAAAAACTGACTGATCAAGCTTTGGAAACTGACTCCATCTAATGATTTAGTTTTTTCAGAAACATGGTGCTTTTAAACATGCTCTATTTCTGGATGCACAGACAAAGTAGACAAAGACTTGGGACTTACATGTGATTACAGATTTTTAATGGATTTTTAATGTAAAAAGAATTCTAGAAATTTCACCATTAATAAGCATGTTGAATGTATGTAACACCAAAAGCAAGAGGAAGTAAAAACAAAAATCCTGAAGTATATTTGGAACTATTCTAAATGCATCACTCTAGGCCACAGTCATAAATACTGCCAGTCACTGACAACACTATTTCAATAAAACCTTTTATTAACAGCTCTATTGCCTTATAAAAGATCTTTCACAAATAACTGAAAAGTACTTACTCATCAACAATAAATGATATAACATGCACTTAAGACATAATATAATGGAAAAATGTAGTAACATAGGTAAGTCTGTGTTGAAATCAATAGTTTAAATGTATTTACTGACCATGCTTGTCTGTATGTGACATGAAAACATAAGAACCAAAGTACACAATTTCAGACCATTGTTTCTGATCCAGTGATAGAAAATCAGAAAAAGGTAAGAGGAGAAAGATGCCAAGGCAACAGTTCCTTTAGCTTGTCAGGTTAAGATGAAGAATTTTAGTGAGAAGAGAAATAAAAATGTTTGAGACAAGCCAGAGTCACCATTTATTTTACAGGTTCTTTTGGTGTAGGCAAAGAATCTTTCTGGGGCAGTGAAATCTATCCTGACTGAAGCAGACAGTTTGTAGTTTATAAAATCCTTCTATTGATTCCCTCCCTCCTCCTTACCTTCCCTTTACTTAGATGCATTTTTAAATGTGGGGGGGAAAAAAAAAAAGTTTGCAAAGTTTTTTGACAGTTTTCAGAGCTTCAAAACACATTTTATTTTATTTTATTTTTTTTTTGGAAGAGAGACCTTAAAAGAGAATGCTTGTCACATAACACTTGGCTTTGCTCATCCACCTCCAGCGCTTATCCTGGGAGTCTGGTAGGAAGCCAATAGCCTCAGGGCACAAAGAAATCAAATTTACAGTGAAATGGGTCCTGCACCTAATCATAAAGTCACTTGCTGATCAGACACACGGGACCAGTCAGGAATCTGGGGAGCACAGTCACGTGCCTACAATTATTAATCAGAAGAACAAAAAAAAGCACTCTCAATAGCTTAGAAAATATCAGTATTTCCCAAGTGAAACACGCTGATGTGAAAAACGAAGTCAAAGCCAAAAAGATACTGACACTGCAACAGTGCTGCCTAAGATTATTTGTCCTGGATTCAGAGTTCTAGTTCCAGATACATTTTTCTCACATGTACATCCAAATCCACCATGAGCCTATAGTTTACTACTTTCTTATTGTCATTGTACATTGTACATAATAAAATATAATTAAAAATCGTGATATTAAACTCACCCAGTTTAGAGTGGCTTCCCATTTCTAGAAGAAGCATGAAGCTGTTCATTCTTGGACACTTGCTGGCAATGTGGAAGGCAACCTCAGCCATTCCTAGGAGATGCTAAAAGTGTGAAATCCTACACAGCTCAACAGAAAGAGTCAGGAAGAAAATACAGATGTAGTCCAGCAGGCCTACCCTCATTACTGACTATGGAGAATTGAAATCTAGGATATATGTTGCTTTAGGTTCTAAGAAAATTTCCCCTGAAACCAGTGGATCATATGCAAGGAAAGAAGATTCACAGGGCACAAATGCCCCTGATGGAAAAAATCTGTTATAATAAATTAAAGAGTTTGTTAACTTCTTCTATTGCACAAAATTAAATCTGGTTCAACAGACTAATGACTCTGGACGGATTACTTTGCAAGATAGCAGTAAATCATCAGGGAAGCAGCCATGTCCAGCTGGCTGTAATGATACATTGCAACATTTCTGTCTGCAACTCCCCACATGGACTCTGCAAGGGGAAATTCTGTTCACAGTGCATGAGATAATAGGGCAAGAGAGACGAGAAACACAGATAAAACACCTCTTTCTTTTGATCTACTGTCAGTTCTCCAGTACCACCACAGACTGATTAATGACCACTGCACACTTGGAAGTATTAGTGGCCATTTGCTCTTGTATTATTTTCACCTTAAATGCTATTACTCCCTGATGTCAAACACGACTAGAAGACAATCCTGAAAGCTGGAGGAGGATCTGTAACCAGACATGCTGTCATGTTGTTTTTCTGTCTTTGCCTGAGAAAGGTACCTTGCATTCCACAAACCAACATTTTGATATGTTCAATACTTTCCAAAAACAACAGATTCAGAACAGTTTTATGACACGATATTTTGCCTCTTCTTTATATTTGTCAGGTGTGGATCTGAAGTGCTAGCATGGCCCTGGAAGAAGCAACTGTTTTGCTCTTCAGATTCACGGTCATTTCTACTCTGAAAATCCACTATAAAATACATGACATGAGAAGGCAAAAGAACATCAGCAAAGGAAGACACAAAATAAGTCAAACAGGTTATTATATAAACTCGCTGTTTTCTTTCACCTTCCTCCCTTGCATTTCTTTCACTTTATTACCTGGGGCTAGGAAAACAAATTGACTAGGTTTCTGTGAAGAAGCAGAACCATCTTATAGCAATAAGCTCAGAAATATACCTTGCTAAGTTTAAAGACAGACTGTCAAAAAAGCAGCTTACATGAATAGATCCACATATATTTTTTCCCAAGACCATGGGAGGTCATGCACACATTTCTGATCGCTGTGGCTACAGAGCAGACTGGAGGAAAGCAAAGACCATCATGTTACGCTCCCAGCTAGATCTCTACTGATGCAGTCACAGAACAACACAAGCCAGGTCAGCAAGGTAAATGGATGGCAGACTCCCTCCAGGGATCTTGCAGTGGCTGCCACAGGGCCAAGCTGTCAGCCCACGGGTGACCCTCACCAACTCTGACTGCCAACCCTCAGATCAGCCCATCTGCAGGAGGTACACAGGGCCCAGAATGCTGCCAGCTGCTCTGCTGGCTGGTAGGACTGGCCTCAGCTGCAGGGCTCTGCCATGATGGATGCACATGAGCCATTCTCATTTCATCTCAGAGTGACTGAAACATTTCCCAAGAAAGCAGTTGGCTTTCAGGATGTTCAGTTTTATCATGAAGTGCTCAGTGCTGCTTGAACACTTTGTCATCAAATCCCTTAGTTCTCAGATGACATAGTTTGCACAGCATTTTGTTGTTGTTGTGTTGTTAATTTTTTTGGTACTTCAAAAGTTCAGATTTCAGTTTTATATACACCACAGGCACGTGTACTTGCTGCCAGCACAGCAGAGTGTCTGACTGCCCTTCCTCCCTTCCTCAAGACCCAAGTGTCTATCCTATAAGCATCCTGCATCTAGCTCCTCAGCTTTAGAAGATCTCAGACAAGTGCTTCACCTTACCTCTTTTCCTGTGGATTGGCTCACTGGCAAGAAGACAATTTATCTGAGGATGCTTCAGGATATATATTTTTTGATAATTCAGATGTAGGAGGACAAACAGAACAGCACAACTCTATGCCCTTGCACATATCCACATTCTATCCTTTGACGGAGCTTAGGCATCCTACCCATTAGTCATGCTTACATTTAACACTGTTTTTTGTGATTTCTGTCTATGCAGATGTAGAAATGAGCTGATGAGTGTTACCATGGATCTGTCTGCAGCTGGAACATCACAAGGCCAGTGCGCATTCCGCCTTATTGCTCCTCTTCCCATGCAGAAGTGTGTGGGCATGTCCTGCTACAAGTGCCTCCACAGACTCAAGAGGCAGGACTTCCCACCAAAGATATTCTAATGGCAGTGGTGCAATGACAGCAAGCACCACAAAAGGGACCTCCAGTTTCTGCTGCACTGGTGACTCAGGGATCTCTGGTGGCCACAAACAGCAAAGATTTAGGTAAGGGCCCTTTGAGATGTAGAAAGCAATAATATAGAGAAACACATAGCATTAGCCTCTGCAAACTTCTATATGGCTTTCAGATTGAGCCTGAATTGACAGACAAGATCTTTGTATTAGCAGGATTTTTTGCAGTTGCCAGGAAAAGTAATAGCATGATACCAGTGAAAAAGAATGACTGCAGGAACCAGGACAGTGTCAATGACCCCTCAGTGCAAAAATCAAAACTTTTCATCAGCTTGGCATGGAGATGAAACTAATCCAACTCCACAACCCCTTTTTTCAAACACAGCATGAGGCATCCAGGGAAAGATTGAAATGTTTCTCTTCCACCTGCCCTTGTGAGGACAACACTCATCTATGCCAGACTCTCCAGTTTTACCTTGCAACTTGGCCTCTCCATATATCAGTCCTCAAACTGCCCTTGCTGTTTGGCACATGTTACCCATGCCCTCCCTCACGCTTCCCAGGTGGCTGTCTATATGTACTCACTGTAATTGGAGGAGTAACGTACATTAACTTTGCCAGCTTCATTGGGATTCATTTTTAATAACAAGATTGAAAAGGTGAAAGAAGTACAAATTCATTCTGTCAGAGCCAAAGTCTTGTTCCTGATGACAAAGTATCAGGAGAGAACAGAGGAACCCAAACCTGTTTTATATGATGACAGATCCTTTCTTGGGCTGTCACTCAAAATCTCTGGAGCACTTTTTTGCAATAAGGAAAAAAAAAAGGGACAACTGCACCTCCTCAAAGCAGACTCCTACAGACATCCCAGGGGCTGGGGTACCAGAGCACATTCCTCCTGCTCAAGCAGAGCCTCCTTGCTCATGTATCAACCATTATTCATAGTATTTTCTACATGAAAGCCGCTCCCGGCTTCATGCTCCCTTTTTAACAACACAGGGGACCAAGAGCCCTCACTAGAGAGGCATCAGCCAAGACACCAAGAATTCAAGGTATTGTCCATGTTGCCGAGCATTTTCCTGTACCGTTCACGAAGTTCTTAATAGTACGCATGATTTGTTGTCTTCTTTGGCTAAGAAAACTAAAGGTCTTTTAAAAAAACCTGAACATAAGGCCTAGACCTCCAATGTGAATATGCTTCAATTTGTTAGAAAAGAAAAACTATCTAAAAAACAACATCAGCATGAGTAATCGGATAGTATATTCAGAATGGTTTACTAACACATTTTAACTGATTAACTATTTACCTTCCTTAATTGTCCTGCATAAAAGCATATTCATTTGCAAAATTAATCCAGATTATTCAATTAGAACATTTATCATCATCATCAAAGTCATTTGTTATTAAGTAAATGCACTGTTGGAAGCAAACATAGTTTTATTTTATATGGAAGAAACAGGTTGAAAAAACAAGGAGAAATGTAACAAAAAGTTTTAAGCATGCACAATAAAACAAATACCTTTGTACAGACTATTGCATACAGATTTGGATTTTTAAACAACTATGCACAGAATTTGCAGTCAGATGCTTATCACTGTTGTTAAAACAGGTATAAACATTTTGAAATGAAATATCCAAATATGCAAGTAAGCGTGCATGCAACCTCTAGACAATCAGCACGCTTGAGGTTAAATACATCTTTAAGTTGCTTCAGAATAAAATCTAAATCAGTATAAGGCAACATTACAAATAAAATACAACCAGTAAGTCTTGTAGCCTTCTATGTTATACCTCCTTAGCTGCCAAAGAGGGTTTTAACTAAAAATGAAGCCTCTGAGACTCATTTATTTTGAAGAATCACTGAAGAGATGACTGTAGCATGCCACTAAAAAGGATTCTACCAATAAAAATATGTTTGATCCCTAGGTAGAAGAGGGTGGGAGGGCAGTTCATTCAAAAGAATGTCAGAATGTTGACTTCAAGCATGACAAAAATCCAGCAGTATTTTTCACAGCTAAAAAGGAAGTCAGAACTTTGAGCGCCCACTGGAAATAACAAAATAAGATGGTGTCACATTAGTACTGATCAGAATTCTGTCACCTGGTGAAAAAATTCTGAACACCTAATCAGAATGTTATCCTAGTACATTGTAATTACCCTAAAATACAAATTAATAGACACTGATAATGAATTTATCAATAAACAATAATATAAATTCCTTATTTAAAGTAAAACGTTGTACACTACTAGTTAAGCTGATAAAGATTAAAATTGACAATTAGATTTCTACAAAGGTGGATTCCTTAAGTCACAGTAAATAAGAGCAAACAGTGTATTCATGACCCAAGGACAATATCACTGAGCTCATGAAACCACAGGCAATGGAAAGACTTCATCCTAAAATATGAATTGAAACTACGTTAGTACTTTATCAGTTCTCCTGTGCATAAGGACATTAAATAAGAATTTCAGGGGCCCATTTCTGTGAAAATAACCTTGTCTGATGTTACTCTGAAATGTTTCAGGAGCTGTTTCACTGAAATTTACATCAGTCAAATCTCCAGATTTTTAAGTAAAACTCTTTGTTCAACTGGTTTGGCTTTTGATTATGCACTAACTAGTTTATATACTTGAGTTCAGAAAAACTTCTTCCTGGCGGGTTTCAGTAATGTTTTTGGCAGAAGATACTTCTATAGACAATTAAAAATAAAAGGCAAAGGTCATATTTCTGGACTAAATGGCCAGCAGTGCAGGATATTTGGATGTTTAAAAAGAAATGCAGTGATTTTTTTTTTTTTGAAAGTGACCAATTTTAGTCGCTGGTTAATTGAAAGAATTCTTGACTATGCTTTGAAGTAATTGGTCTTTAACTTTGATATATATCCTAAGAGCTAAGTAGTAATGGTCTTGAGTGGAGCCAGGAGTTGACTCTATGATCCCCCTCCAACTTGGGATCACCCATGATTATAATATATATTATAGTATTTTGCCATGCAAAATCATCTAAAGATGATTCTTGGTATTTTGCAGCTTCCTCCTCTCTAACATCCAAAAACCAAAGTAAAGCACAAAAGAGGACATGAAAAAACTGAAACCACATGATGTTTATTGTATATTTATTAATACTTTCTAATAATTTTCAATTACAGTCTCTTCATAGAAGTCTCATTTCCAAGATGAACAGCATGGGATGCTGAATTGACTCAAACAAGGATGTTTTTTTTCCCCCTTTAGTGATTAACCAAGTGGGGATCAAGACTGCCATAATTCACAGTACTGTTTAATCTGAAGAAATGGGACCTGATTGTGGAAAGAATCACAAGCAATTATGGTATTGTGCTTATGGAAAATGTTTAAAGAATTTTTAAGTCATCTGAATTACTGTGACAAGCAAGTGAACCACTGTTCGTCACTCTCTACATTGAGGTTGTGGAGGAATATAAGTTATAGTTTGGTACATTTTGTCAGACAAGAAGCATTCTTTGTTCACTTTCTGAAATTTTCTGACCACAGTTCTAACTAAGTCACCATTTCCTGCTGTGCTGATCATTAGAAGTGATCTCTTATTTCCCCACTATTAACCGGCCACAAGACAAACTCCATTCTTACCAGCTGTAGCTTAAAACCAAGTTGAGCTCATGTTTTCCCATATTTATCAATATAGTCTCTTTCTACTTCTGCAATTTCTAGTTGCCTTATTAATCACTTGACAACTTGCCATTCATAATATGAAGTAAGATTTGAAAGTGTTGCGCTTCATTTGGCACAGGAGGCAACACTCACCAGTGGACTAGTCAGATGCTTTACTTTCCCTTTGTCAGTTGTAACAATACACACAATTCCCAGATCACTTCCCTTTTCAGGCATTTTTTTTTTTAAACAACTAACTAAAATTGCCAGTAACTCATAATAACAGCGAGTTTAATGTATCACTTAAGGTTTTATATAGCGAAGACACAGCCAATTCATCACAGCAGATTACATCCTTTGTTCAGCTGCCCATCTAATTCAGGTCCAAATCCTATTTTTAACAGTGACTCATTTAATTTCATTCTCACCATTCTGCTATATCAGCTCAAGCTTATTACATAATTCAACCCAACAGAACACAGTAAAAAGTTTTGTGCTACAGCTTCATTACTTACTCAAAATCAATGATGTCTTTTACTTCAGCACAACAGAGAATGTTTATTAATGCTGATTCTAAACAATCAGTTTTCCTAATAACAGCAGAGATAATAGTTTCTTTGCTATCCTGAAGATAACCTAGAGGGGTCTGATTTCTGCTTCTATGAAAAACTACATTTGTGACCTTGCAGAATAGTTGCAAAACTTTTCCACCTTTCTGTCTCTTCCTCCATCACCTACCAACCATATAAATTGCAGTTTAATATCTCTGGCTAAGAAAAAAATATTGAAGCCTATTTTCAGCAAGCATTTGGTGCAGCATGTTCTTATCTTTATGTATGGAGCTGCAATGATAGTCTCCCTTCCCCCTGAGCTTCCCCTCAAATATCTCATTTTCCTTAAGCTCTATTTTCATCTTAAAGACTGAAGTTTTCCAAGCATGTGAATGACGAGATTTCTGGCAACAGAGAAATGAAGCACCTAGGGGAAGTATTTCAGTAAGGAAGAATCATGCAGCTTCTTGTACATTAGGTGGGTTTCTAGTTTTTATTCTTGACATGTAAACGATGACTGGGCTTTAAGAACTTGTCATATGCAACGCTGCAACTATTTCTGTAGCCACAAAGTAGTATCCTGAACGTGCATTCTTCTTCTCTGCAAACAACAAGAAGTAAGTGCCTCTTACAGGGCATGTCTGAAGTTTATTTCTAAGAGAAAAAAGGAAACAAGGGGATAGGAAGCAACTGGACAAAAAGAAGGATAGGCAGTGCACAGAGAGCAGTTGTGTGACAGCAAAATTGAGCTTAGTGTGTAAACAGAATACTGAAAGAAAATGTATGATCTTCACTAGAGGCAGCAAGGAGCACTTCTAAAATACATTTGAAGAAGTTCAGTCAAATCTGAATAAAAGCTTTGCACATCCTGGATTATGTCACCTCATACTACAGCACAAATCAGTCTTCCCATTGATTCTAGTGGAGTATAAACACAGACCTGAATTTCAAACTGAAAATCAAAGTTAGGGGGTTCATGCACTCTGGTCAGAGGGATTCAAGTGCAAGCACATCGGTGGACTTCAGAACTACATCTGAGGATTTTCCCCAGAAATAAACACTTCTCAGACCTCTCAGCCAAAAGACATTGCCTAGGCATAAATGCCAAGAGAGTATTAAAACTGACTGTACACAAGTACAAAGCAGCTGATAATCTAATGAACACTAGATCAGCAAGTGCCAAATAAGCTCCTACTTCTCTCTGCAGCTCAGGGAGCTGTCTGCAGAACGGCTCTCTGGAGTGTGGGGGATCTGCTCGCTCCTTGGCCCTCACCACTGGATCAGCAGCCTGCATCTCCACCAGCCCACAAACATCCATCCTGATTTTGAGAGGTATGCAGGGAATACTAAGAGAATGACTAAGAGGAAGAAAGACAACATTGAAAGAAAAATATGGGCAAAAGAGAAAGAAACAAATAGGTGAAAACAGACAGCTTTCAATTTACATTTCCAGTTTTTGCATATCCAGCTTTTTTGAGTAAATTTATAATCTCTCTTCTAATTGGGGAGTGAAGAGAAACCAAGCAAATTATCTTAAGCCAAGCTTTAAAGACAAAAAGGACAAAATAAAGAAGGGCTTGATTGGAGCTTTTCTGCATAGCTCATTCCATTTTAATTTTACGGCTCCTGCTCGCTGTCTCAGTCTTGAACTATAGTGCTACATTTGAATGCTTCCTACTTGACATCTGCAATTCTGACATAATCCTTTCTCTTTCAAAGGACCAAGACTTCATTACCTATATTGAACTAGAAAGAAAAAAAAAAACCTCATTAAGAATTTGTGTTTTTTTTTTTTACAGTTTTACCAGATTAACAATTTTTTTCCTTCTAATTCAGTTTCTTCAATGCGACTATCAAAAGGAGACTTATTCAATTTTTTTAATGTTTTTTTTTCCAGCACAAAGATGTATGTTACTTATACACACAGCAAATCAATATGTTTAACTGTGTTATATTCACAAATGAGCAATAAAATAAACAAACATTCCTCTGCACGCTTAATTTCTCTGGAGGCACAGTGGGGAAATGCACCCATCTTTGTTCTCCATAGTTAATAAGATTTAAATGCATATTTTATCCTTGTCTTTTACTATACACTATTAATTTGATTATAAAATATGCAAGACAGGTACACAGAGTAGGGCGTGTCTCATTGACAGAAAAGCTAATCAGACTGTTGTTTTGCAGAGTATCAGTAAATCCCTATCACGTTTAAGTGCTAATTAAACACTTCCATCTTTCACTAAGACTCCATAGTGCTGGAGGACACCACTAGTAAAGTGGTTCAGAGACACATTCTTATGTATAAACAGTATTGTACCATCTATAACTCCATCCTCATCCTTTTCAGCTTTAACCAACCAGTATGCAAAAGCAGAATGACGGACAGAGGAAAAGAAATCTCCATGAAATCTGAAATTCAAACAAAATTTTTGTATCTGTTATGGTAAATACACATTACAGATGCAGGCAGCAAAGAACGCAAAAATTAATAAGGGAAACTTATAAATCCCAGCCTGTTAGCCGAGCAGCAATGTGAGAAGGAAAGCACATTATAGATCCTGATGAGTTTAAGTTCACATGAAACACTAGCAATGTGCAAATAGTGATAGTATCAATTTAAATGTATGCAATAACAGGCCAACCTCAGATCAGGAGAAAGGGCAAATTCCCTCAAGAAAGACCTTGTAGCTAATTTCAGGAGAGATGCTAATAGAAAAATCTGCAATAAATGTACTCGTAGCTCTAAAGTTGTTCAATAAAGACAGCATAAGAATCACTGATGTGGCACTACAAGAGGCACGTGTTAGCACTGTCAGTGGTGAATGCCTTCGGTCGACAGAGCACAATCAAGCAGCACAGGCTGTTAGCGTCTCTAAAAATAAGAGTTACAAAAGGAACTGACAGCTCACTGTTCTTAGATGAGTTTTGGTTTCTCATTGCTAAGTAGGAAGGTCCAATAGAGAGTCAGATAGATTAAGTTCAGTGGAATAACTCTCAAGTTCAAAATTAAGCATACGCTTAAATGCTTTTCTGGATCAGAACTAGGCACTTCAGTAGCTTCTGGGCTTGAACCCATGATAAGGCCAGAAGACAAAGTTGTTTCAAAATTTTTGTTTAAATATACACATTCAGATATTTGAAAACATAGACTTAATGGTACTCTCTGTCCCAAGAGTCAGCAAGGATGGCTAATGTTACCAAAAAACTTAGGATCCTAATTCACCATACTTATGAATGCAGCGTGGTTGTTCTTTTTGTGTCTTTCTTTCACAGGTGATAAAAGCATACACTGCCCTTGAGGAACCAAAGTCAAAGTGTTTTAGGGAAGGTATTCTGTAGCAAATTGCACTCCCTCTAATTTTGATAAAAGTAGTTATTAGTTGTCATTCATTTCACTGGGAGACTGCTGGTAGCTGAATGAAAGAACTGAGAAGGCTAAGAATTCTACCCATGGCCACATATTGCAACAGAGGCAGGGTGCTTGCAGTCAGGACACAAGTTATCACCTGGGCTGCAACATTTTCAGGGTTCAGCTACCTTTTAGGGTTCCCAACTTGCATTTTTGGAAGTAATGTTTTTTTTTTGTGAACCTTATTATCCTTATGACTGTCGAGCATGGAGCTCCTAGACTGCTGAAAACTCATTCTATTTCAAATCCTTTCAAGATGCTTGTAGAAGGAACACCAACCAAACATCTCCAAGTGATACCTGTCTTGATATAAGCATACAGAGTATAAGCAGAGAAGTAGAAGCAGTCAGGACACTGTAAGCACAGCAAATATTGCCTTTGGCATCAGTTCATGGATACTGTGTCCCATCAGGTGAGGACTCTAATCAGAATCTAGACGTCTAATGAGAAACATTCATTTTCTTTATATTTCTCAGTGTTATAATTTCATTAACCCCTTTGCAGCTGAAAGCAGAGCAAAAGGAAGGTACAGTCTCATGATTAATAACCATCATCTTTTTAGTTTTCATTCTTTTCCTCTGATATAAGTAGTCCTTAGTCAGATTCCTTAAGAAAAACCTGTGCACAGTGACAAACCGTAGACCAAACTGAGTCTATGACTGGAGACGCATTGTGGACAAGCACGGAAATGTCCCTGACACCAAAGCCACTGCATATTGCTCTGTTGCTTTCGTAACACTTCCACCCGTGATAAGGAGAGGCAGCACCATCTTGTGGCTTTTCCCCTTGCACGCAGTCCCGAGAAATCGGGCAGTTCATGAGCCCTCCAAACCAGGATTTGGCACCAGAACCCATTAACCACTAACATCAGCAGTTACACCTCTGGGGTAACTTAACAGTTTCATCGATCTCAGAGGCTGCTGGTCAGGTTATGTGAACAGATCAGATGCCTATTATTTTGTAAGAGGTATTTCTTGGACTTAGGAAATAATTAAACAAACAGAAAATGGAACCTACTGGCATGGTTTTTATTTCTTTGTTTTTTTAAATTACTTTTGTTTTGCTAAACACAATAAGCTCTTTTACCCTCTTCAGATACAATACGCTCTTCTCGACTCTATTTTGCTGCTTAAGTTCCAGTGCGTCTCTGTCCTTTTTTGAAAATAAGCAGTCTGTTTGGTTCAACAACTTAAGGCTCTATCAAATATTTCACCTGAGACACCCCAGGCTTCCATTTGCTTTTTCAGTTACAGCACACTCCTTATTAGTAGTTGATTTTGTATTCCTCTGCCTTTTGCAGTTGAGTACTCCCAGTTCTTATGAGAAAACAAAAGCTTGAAATCTGTGATTTTGTTTCTTATCATGCTTCCCTTTTTCTCCCAGAAGTCATCCATTCCTTCCCACATGGATTTCAGGTTCTCCTCTGCAGTAATAATTATTCCACCTTAGAATTATAGAATCATTAAGGCTGTAAAAAATCTCTAAGATCACCTAGTCCAACCATCCACCCACCACCAATATTGCTCACTACATTATGTTCCTCATGGCACATCCACACATTTTCTTAACATCTCCAGGGACAGAGACCACCTCCACGGGCAACCTGTGCCAGTGCAACACCACTCTTTCTCTTCCTCCAATCTAGTTCACCAGCTCAGCCCTTCTGTGCATTCCTCTTTTCCAGGCAGATATCATCCCAAAAAATACTGATCTTATTTCTAAGACTAGCAGTGAGGAAACTCCACTATTAATCTTCCTTTTATTTAGTATTCCTTCTCCCAGGACTCTTGTCATTTCCCTCTCAATCATCTCCTCCCTCACACTGTAATTCTAAGCTTCAATTTTCTCCAAGTGAAAAAAAAAAAAAAAAAATCCCAGGTAGTCCTATACTATGCCTTTTACAAAATTCAGCTGATATTAGATCCATTGCACTCTCTTCCTTTGTGTCTGTTTTATCAAAGATCTTTAATTGGATTCCTCCATCATACTAAGAAGTAATCACTGTCGCAGTTATTTCTTCATACAGCTTTTTGCTGTTAGTATATGATTTAAAACAAGCCTTAAAAGCTGCATGAAACAACATGGGTGTAAATATATATATATAAAGGGATGGAAGCTACACAATCAAAGAATCCATTTAAGTACACTCTTACACGTACAGGATCAGAAAACACCAATTTGATTTTTGTCCATGACAAATATAGCATTTGCAGCAGATGGCAATATTACTGTGAAACTGAACACTGCATCATAGAAACAAGGGGGAAGGTTTGATGCTATAATCATATAACCAAAATAAAACAGAGATGTGGCATGAATATTAAAGAAACAATGCATTTTCTGTGTCTTTGTTCAGAATACAAGTTCTCCTGAAACTGCTCCGTCTCATACATTCATACAGCAGGCACACAGGCACACCCAGGAAGGGCAGAGAGGTGCCTACTTCACATTTTCCATAACCAGTATTTAAGAACCTTTACACATTTTAAGGAATACACCAGCAAGCAATGGTGAGGTCAGGTCTAGCAGTGGAGAAAGGCATAATAAAATAGTTTGGGTAATTACAGAGCAATCAGCTTAACGTCGATATTTGAGAAGAGATGGTGACAAATTAGAAAGCAAGCAATAAATCAAGCAGTCAGTAAGCACCTTGAAGAAAGTAAGATGACAAAGAGCCAATAGGTTTTTCAGAAACAATTTCTGGCAAATCAATATAATTGCTTTCAAAACAGCTGATCTAGCATTTGAGGGTATCAAGCTGCTATAATAAACAAAAAAGTAATACAGTCTAGAGGAAGACATGCTAATTTTAGTACAAAAATGCTTGAAAGAAAAGGGTGAGATTAGCAGTAGTAAAATTGGGAAGTAATATAATAAACACAAATCTTGAAATTCTGTATGTAAAAGTTGTCAATGACAAAAATTTGTTATGTATTGTAAGCCACATGTAGGACTAGTTCAGAACTCAAAATGAACCTCACAAATGCAAAGGATTGGTCTAAAGATCAAAGGCAGTTTCAGGTAGCAAAATAAAAGAATCTAGAAAAGATATAACAAACGCAATATCAAAGTCTTAAGAGGAGAATAGATCCTTAAGATGGCAGTGATGAAGAGGAGTTATAAGGTTGGACTGGTAAACACATGCAAGTAGAATCGGGAATGCTCTCAAAAAGATGTTTTAGCTAGGGATATTAATTTGCATCTTTATAAAAGTCAGAGGTGGTAACTATTCTATGCTAATTAGTGCTGGTTATATTTTCATTGCAGAACTATACCCTGTCCTAGGTACCACATTTCAAATGAAGACAAACAACCAAGCTCAGGCAAAGGCAAAGGTGAAAAAATGTTGAAATAACAGCCTATGAGAAGAGGTCCAGGTGTATTAATTCTGGGGTAAAGAAAACTAAGTATGACTATGAAAACAACAGCCCATCACTGAAAAGTTATGCAGCAAGTGGCAGATTAGGTATTTTCCAACTTCCCCAAAGGAGGGGAGGGAGGCGACAGTGATCTGGATTAACTTTGGAGCAAATAAGACTGAGGATTAGAAATGAAAAAAAACAACAAAAAACCACAGTAATTTTTAAATCTTATAAATTGTAAAGGATACTAAACAAATGTCTGCAACGGAGAATAATGAACTATTTAAAGATATAAAAATTTGGGAATATCAAACTATTTTAAAAACATATTAGAAAAATCCTTTAAGAACTGATACGTTTAATAGTCCAATGGGCTTTATGCAGTCATAATATCTATCTTAAAACCTTCAGAACATATTATATCCAAAGAAATCAATGCATGCCGTGCAATTATCATAAAATAGCTATTTTTATTATTATAAGGCATCTTTATTTTAACTGAGTAATTAAATTACCATTGACTATGAAGACTATTTTCAAGTGTCACCTCTTCAACTAGACAGAACAATAAGTGCTTTTTTCTTAATACACATGCATGCATTTCCAGTTTTAAAGTAGTCATCTTCCTGTCTGGCTCAGCACCAGCAAAAGCAGAGTAGATTACACGGAGTCAGAATTATTTAGTCTGGAAAAGACCTCTAAGATCATGATGTCCAACCATCCACCTACTACCACTGTTGCCCACCAAACCATATCTCTCAGTACCACATCTACACATTTCTTGAACAATTTCAGGAATGGTACATCTCATTTTTTTCGTATTTTGATGTTGTTTTTGGTTTTGATATGCATTTTTAAATTTATATGCAACCAGAAATTCACATAATAAATGTAATCCATTTAAAAAATTAAGGTTTTTAATCAAACTGTTTTCAAAACTATGTTCTTTGCCTGTATTCTTAACAAGATTTCTGAGCTGGGAAGCTAGTACAGAAAAACTCTTAATGTTTTGTCCCATTCTGAGCAGAAGTATGCTTTTTGTTTTGTTTTTATCAGCCAGTTGAAAAAAACATTTTTGAGAAGTTTACAAACAGAAGTCATATTAGAAAGTCAACGTTTCAATTTCAGTTCCTTCCTGAAGTACAGAAAATGGATTCTGAAGTCCACTATACTCCAGTGTGCAAGAATAAGATCCAGTACCACTCCCTAAATTATCTAGTGTTACAGAATGCTGTGAAGCAGCAAAGGCAGTGAATTGAAACTAATGTCTGAAGTGTGATGCAAAGTACCCACTGAAATGTGCTTGCCAGATGCTATTAGTGACAGTTCTACATCTTTCATACTGCGTATCTAAATGCACAGTTTGATTGTGTCAGTACCTCATTTTCAGCATCATTATCTTGTTCCGTATATTGAAATTCAGCTCAGACATCCCAAGCACAGCTCATTACAGGGCTCTGAACATGTGCTGCTGTGGAGGAAGCAGCCAGAATTTTCCTGGTATTGGTAGTTAGAAAATAATTTGTCTGCAAATACAATCTACATATTCATCAAATACTGGTAGTTTAGCATAGTTTGCTTTTCAATTATGCTATCAAAATACTAGAGTTTGGGACAAGAGAGTAGCTACACAACAACTCTGTGCCATGGTATTCTTTTGCATCTTTCCAGTAAATGAGCTACGTAGTAGTCTCACACAAAAGCCTGGATGCAATTTTATGATATGCTCTACCTCATTAATCAATCTCTAAGTTACCCTCTGTCTTTTCAGAAAATCCACCTATTTTAGCTAATGCAGTGCTCTTGTCTGAGCTTGCACTGAGCTCTGTATGCTGCTGAGCAGCTGTTCTCTTTGCTGCAGACAAGCTTCTCCCTCATCACAAAACAGGCTCTGAAAACTTGGTAAAGTTTTATATATATATATATATATATGTTTATTTATTTATTTATTTATTTATATTGATTTGTGTTATAGGAGTGTTATATATGGATTATTACCATGTTGCAATCCAGTCAGACTGGATAATCAGTTTTTAGACTGATTAGGAAATAAAAAAATTAAGTCAGTATGAAGATTGCATCTCCTTGGGTCCCAAGCCATGCCATGCAGCAGCACCTCCCAGCCCTGTTGGGAAAGGACATTGCCTCAGCTGTGCTGCCCTGCTGCTTTGCAGCTGTTTGGTAGAATACCTACATCAATTTCTTAATATGTTCTCCTCAAAGACACTGTAACTCGAGGAACAAAACTAGGGCACATGCATTTGACTTACTAGTGTCATGCCAGCACCTTTGACTATAGGTAGCCATGCTTTAGACCTACAGAGGTGTTTCTGCAGACCTAGCAATTCTTTACCAGGCTTTATTATAGTTTTATTATTGTACTACTATTTTTACTAGTACTTCTCTCTCATCCACAACATCAGCCCTAGATGGCAGGAGCATCCGAACCTCATGCCACTTAAATACTTTACAATTAAAACTGGGTCATTGCTCCTCATATGGAAAGTGTGCCGAGTATTTCACATCACAGACAGTATTTCTATAATTACAATAGGTGGTAAGATACATAAATTAAACTTCAAGGATATAGTCATAGAGTTCATAAAAAGATCACCGAAATGTGCACAAGATGTGTGGATTTATACTGCTCTGAGCTGGAACTAGCAATGTAGATGAGTTAAAGATACATTTATCCTTGCATGAATTGCTTAGCAATTGCACTAGCACTCCTACTTTACAAATGGCACTGTCAGAGCAGACATTAGGAATCACATTTGAAGTACTGGATCCCAGGATTTTTGGCTGCCATGACAAGTCCATCCAATTTGAGAGGACAAGTTATTGTATCATAGAGCTCTTGGAAGTAAGAAATCAGTTTTGCTTGGATTTTGCTAGGACTTCAGCATCGTAGCAGAGTTCCAAGCCCATTATTTTTTGGTGACATGATTACATCAATTACAGTGAATTATATTTATGTACTACAACAGCAACAAAAAAGAGCAGTAATACAATTAACAGAATAGTATATACTTCATTGTACTTTTCAGTACAGATCACATTCAGCCTCCAGTGGCCAGCAAGTATTACAGCACATACATTTTAAGAAGATGAACAGAACTAGGAATTCAGACCGGCCCTTTTCCAGTCTTACTGCCTTCAACGCTGGGTTCACTAAGACCTCGTCCACAAACCTTTCTGCTTCCTGGCACCCATGCAGAACCTTGCTAATCCCACCCTATTATCAGTACAAGAAAGGAGGCGTTAACCAATCCTTCTACAAGAATCCATTTAGGAATCGGAGAGATCAGGGCTCCATTTGCAAGTCAGAAAAATTCACTGAGTTCATGACCCACTTCCTTATCGTCACCTTAATCAAAGATCCTCCAAATATAAATGGGAGCAGACTATGGGTCAAGTGATTAGTTATTTCAGCACAGTCCCTCCCCAGTCATCCTCTTTCCTGAACACCCTCAGAGGCCTCTGAATCCCAGAATGGAAGCACCCCGTCACTGAGCAGTGCACTTCTTTCTGCAGTTTCTAATAGACATAGGCCTGTAGTGTCTGGAAACAAGTGCATTCCCATGCACATTACTGGATACTCCTTGTACATCACAGCTTGCGATAAGCCAGATGCTCATAGAATTTCGAAGGGATGATGAACATATCAGAGTATCCTCCATCACACAACGTCTTACCATAGGCACAAAAGAGACAGTGTTGCCCTGAATGCCTCCACATGCTTGTCAAAAAGGTTGTCTCCCAGTTTTAAACTAAGCATACCTAATAAAATATTGTTATGGTAGAGAAAGTCTACTTTCTGATACTTTTTAAACCACAAAACAAATTGTTTAAACAAGTATTACTTGGTACAATCTTACATTCAGCTTCTGTGGTATAATCCTTCCTTAGGAGCAGACAAAGTTGTCTGGCAGCAGAAAGTTATTTAACTTAAGTACTAAAACTGCTGATTAAAGTAAGTTCTGATGTGTAAAAAAATGATCACTTACCTGTGGAGTCTTGACTTAAAGTTTCTTGACTGCTGCTGCTGTACGAAGGCACTGGAGTAATAGAAAGTGAAGCTGGACAGGATAATGGATATAAGTCACTTTGTGTATTAAAACACTGAAATGCAGGAGCACAGGCATCTTCAGATAAGATGACAGGGAGATGAAGGTTCCCATACACATATGGATTTTTCCAGCGAAGCAGTCCTACTGCGAGAGTGCCAGCAGTCTCTGAACCTAACAACAAACATCTGAAGTTAAAACTTGTGCTCTTGTTACATGGTAACTTAGAATTTTGGAGAAGGAAGTTATAATAAAGTAATGTAATTCCTATTTTGATTTACATGAACATATACACATTAAAGGCTCTCAAGTGCAGCCACTTCAGAGAAGGAGCAGGGTAGCACTACAGGAAGTTCAGTGAATTGTAATAAAATACCACTAGGTAATAGAGAGGACTGTTATTAGTAGCAGACTTATTAGCAATAGATATCATTTAAAAAAAAATCCATCTTTCCTACTTTCATCCCTTTCTTTAGACAAAACTCTAATTCATTCTTTTCTTGGCAACAGGATTGATGAATTTTCTAGGGAGCTAACCTCCATTGTATAATTAGATTTCTGTTGGAAGTACGAAACACATTTCAGCATATCAGTAATACTGAGAGTGGAGCTAGCAATGCGTGGCTTTGTCTAGGTACCTGAATCATGGCTTTTTACTCAACTTTTCTTGTTGTTATTTAAATTTCTCTGTATACAGAAGAGATTCCCACCTACTAAATACTGCACTTGCATCATACTGCCTGATTACTTGATTAAAAATTATAAAATAACAGAATTATACAATTGTTCAGGTTGGAAAAGTCCTTTAAGATGAAGTCCAACCACAACCTAACCATACTATCCTAAGTCTAAAAACCCAGCTCTAAATCATGTCCCTGAGCATCACATCCAAACGAATTCAAACACATTCAGGGATGGTGACTGTAGCACCAATGTTCAGGAAGATGGAAGTATTAATACATACACACATGATATAGAATTTATAGATACATGGTATAGAATTCATAGCTACTCTTTAACTTGGATATGACAATGAAAAATCCATAAGCACTTCTAACATCTCACTCTGTGTTCAGAATTTTAAAATAAGCTTGCAGCCCCTCCTTTCTCCATTATCGTTTCCAGTAGACATTGATTTTCACTTTTAGCAATAAAGATTCAGTCTGCAAACTCATCTGAAAGCATGTTATTGATTTTTTTTTTTCTGTGAAAAAAGAAAACCCCAAACCACAAATGTAACGCATGGAGAAGACTATTAGTTTTCTTGTTTATCCATTAATTGATTCAGTAACATAATGCCTATACTAAAACTAGTTTCACTTTGAGGTTTATCTGCAAAAGAGCATATGCTGTATCTGTAAGCATGTAACGTACAGATTGAGACTTGCAAATGAAACTTATAAATGAGAAACACTCAGAAGCTTTGAGTGAAGACAAGACCCTCCAAGGTTTTAGCTGATGTGGCTATCAAGATTAAGCAACGTAAGTAACAGCTGTCACCATAAACATTTTTTGTAGCCACATTAGAATAATTGTCTAATGAAAATATTGCGTACAGAAATGTGTAAGTATTGGTGGTACCTAAGTGTACCCAGTTATAAATATTGATATATATATAATTTCCTCACACCCAGAAGCATAAGAGAGGGACAGCTCTCTCTTATCAGAGAGTATCTCTTTCACAGAGTATCTGAGACACTCTGTGAATGTCAATTCTAAATTACTGAATTGCAAATCCATAACAGTTATTTCAAAAGAAGCAAAAGTGCATGGTGAAATTGTAGGAAGTTTTTAAGGAAAGAAGAAGAAAAATGGTTCTGGACATGTAGCACTTCAAAAAGCAGAAGACATTTTATAAAGAGTTGTCAGAATTAGCAGATCTATCTTTCAGGGTATTCACAACTCAGTGGATCACTGCCAAAGGCATGAACCTGGCTAACCTTGCTGCTGCATGGACAGATGTGCTCAACTGCATGGCAGCAAAGCGGCAGCTGAGACAAAGTCCCAAAGAAAAAACTTTGCAGTGACATCTGAACATGAACAAAATCTTTGCCAAGATTTTCTCAATTTGAAACAACCACAGAAAGAACTATCTCGCTGTCAGTGCAGCTCCTTGATTGCACGGCAGGGAAGGGGTTGCTGAGATGAGCTGAAGAATGTTTCACAGCATAATAGTGTATGGCTGGAAACACAGCAGCACTTAGGAATCTGCAGACAGCATTCCTGCCATAAGCTTAGTGCTGTTCCCTGATGTGTTGGTACAGCTACGCTTCGTAGAACAACAAGTAAACATACCCTTCATTAGCAAAATGTAAATTAAATTGTATGTTCTGGAACCTTTTCTCCGGTGTAGATGACAGAAATGGGCTTGATATCTCCCTAGAGCTTTGCAGATGCACTGCCTGAAGGAGTCAGTCTTATGGTTTGAAAACAGATACAAACCTGGCTACCCCAGTCCCTTAGGTTTCCTATCAGCCAACCACTTTCTGTGCTGCCCTGCTCTAGATGCCTCCCTCTCTTCCCACACCATTCTGTGAAGCAGTGGATCTATATCACCAAGTTGTCATTGCTGTGCACAGGCTGCTCCCAGGCTGGTTCTCTCTCAGACTCCACCATGCACAAAAACTCACTGGAAATCCTTTATTGTTATTATTATTTTTTAAAACGTCCTCATGCACCAGTAATCCTTAAAAACAATCCCTAATATTTCTCCTCCCCTATCACCACCGGAGTGCCATACACAACTTCACAACTCAGTAAACTCCTGTCTCTGCCTTGCGACAGAACAAACCCAAACTACCCAAGCGAGAAAGAAAAATTATTTACCCTGGGTGGTCTGTGAGCCTGCTCTGCCTGGGCTGCAGGCTGATGCTGCTGCAGCAACGTCACAGCGGCTGGTCCCCTGTGCCCCACGCACCCGCAGACCCCTGCTGCCAGCCGGTGTGCGGGATGCCCCCATCCTGCAGAGCCTCTTCCCTCCACTGCTGCTGCCCAAAGTCTGCAAGGTATGTGCTGTCACATGCTACAAGCTCAGTCCTGCCATACAAAGCTTCCTTTTTTTTTTTTTTCTTTCCCTCCTCCTCCTCTCTCCTTTGCCAGCTCGTCCCAGTCCTCACAGTCAGACACAGATGCTGCTTCAGCCAAGCTGCTCTGTAGGAAATTAAACTCCATCAGAGGAGAGAAAAAAGGCACCAGCCTTTTCAGGAGGCTTTGCAGAGACATATACGTGTTTGTTGTTAGCACCTTCCCATTGCACGGCCCTCCCTGAGTGACAGTAGTAAGGACAGACAGGCTCAACGGTCTCACATGAGGGCATGAATTTGCTAAACAATGAGCCAAACACATCTGCAGGAAAGACAGTATGGCAAAAAGAATGTACTTGTGTAGACCAGGTAGGGTAGGATATTTCTTGTCTCCTGGTCTAAACCTGCCCCAGTTCTAGCAGCAGCTCTGGGTCTGTCCCACAGGGGTCAATCAGAAGCTCTGCAGTGCAGGGAAGGAGGTCTGAACAAGAGCAGGACTGTATCTTGGATCAGAGTTCATCTTGCTACCTGCCCAGCTTGCTTCAGAACCTGATTCAGAGCATTCCCTGGGTTACCTGCTCTGGAAGATGGTCTCTTCATCCTCTATTTAACCCTTCTAGGCTGTTAAGGGGGTTTAGACACCTCATTTTCAAATATCTTTTGCAGTTTGAACATTCTGACTCCCTTTTGTTCTCTACAGATACTGATTATCCTGTTTTCAGGTGACCTACTTAATACATTCATCCTCACCAATTGGAACCTCACCATCTTAACAGTTTTACAGTCTCTACCAAGCTACACACTATTTTGAACAAAATTGCAGAAATGCTGAGTCTGTAAAAAATTTAAGCTTGTCAGAGAAAAGAAGCAGATGAACAATTGCTCAGAAAACGTTCAGAAGAAAGTGTTATTATTGGACAAAAAGAGACAAGAGCATAGAGGAGCAGGGTGTCCAGAGTCCAACAGCAAACTACCTAGTTTGGAGTACCGTGTCCAGTTCTGGGCTCCCTGGTACAAGTATCAGGGATCTCCTGGAAAGACAATAAAAGATAAAAAGATAATAAAGGGTGTGGAACACCTTTATGAGGAAAGGCTCGGGAACCTGGATCTGTTCAGCCTTGAAAAAGGAAGACTCAGAGGGGATCTGATCGATGTCTATACATATCTAAGGAGTGGGAGGCAAAGGGATGAGGCCAAACTCTTCTCAGCAGTGTGTGGTGATAGGATGAGAGGAAATGGCCACAAACTGAAGCATAGGAAGTTCCACACAAATGTATGTAGGAACTTCTTCACAGTGCAGTGACGGGGCACTGGCACAGGCTGCACAGAGAGGTGGTGGAGTCTCCTTCTCTGGAGATGTTCAAGACCTGCCTGGATGCCTACCTGTGCAACCTGGGCTAGGGGGCTGCTTTGGCAGGGGGTCTGGACTCATTGATCTCTAGAGGTCCCTTCTATGATATGCCTTGTTTAGATCAAGCTGAGCAAAATCCTTTTCATCCTAATTTTTCTTACCCCAACTATTCTGTTTGGGGATTTTTGCCCCCAGCAGATTCTGCCCTCACTATGGTTACAGTTGTTACCTGGCACTGCCAGTGCAATTAAACAGACAGACATACCTAGAATATTCATTTCCTTAACTGCCATTCTTCACAAAATGTATGTAATAATCAAGTGCTTACAAAAATATATATATATGAAGTATCAACAATACCTTCATCCTATAGGTGATTTATGGGTATCGCAGCAACAAAAATCACAGCAGCAGATCAACAGTACCAATCTCTACAGAGTAAAAAAATCCTAAGTTGATATCAGCACATTTTTATCTTGCATATATTTGGTACATATACGTACATAGAGATATATTTAGCCAAATGGGATGACACCAACTACTTTCAAGAAACTCTGTGCCAACTAAGCATATTTTACATTTGCACACAGCATAAAACTGAAAGTGCTTGTGCAGGACTTTTTTCCAAAGTTTGGGTTAAGCAGAAAAACAGCTTTTAGCCTCACTATATTTATATGTGCCCCAGTTCAAACTTTTGAGCTTCACATCTCCTTGCCCAACTTTTATATGCTGGCCTTAGCTGTTAGAATGGCTAACTCAACTAGATACAAAAGAGTAACTTAACTATATTTTGTTAAAAAAAAAAAAAAAAAAAAAAAAAAAAAAAAAGTTTTTCCTGTTGGCAACCACCATCTTTTCCTCTTTGTGGAAAGGGAATTATCATTCAGTTGCCTCACATTTAGGTATTTACTCTCAAGGGAGAACCAGATTTCCCACGGCTGTTATTATTTGCTTCATATCTAAGCTGATCGAGAACTGACGTTTGTGCAAAGTTTTGCTAAAATCTAAAAATAGAGCTTTAATAGAAGAAATAAATTGTAAGTGCCACTTTTTTTTATATACATAAATATATATACACACACACACACACACACACATTAAAGAAATAAAACAAGTACTATGATTGCATCTACTGATGTGCAAGCAACTTCCTATTGTTGTTCCTACTGAAGATTATGGCTTCACATCCATAATCAAGGGCACATCCAAATCACATCCACATCCAAGGGCAGAATTCATGGTTCATCCACAGAACAACTGAAACACAGCAGACCCTAAAGCATAATGCAGAAGGGCACATTCCCTCTGCTTAACTTCAGTTAACTGACTTAGATGGCTGGTGTCCCCAGGTTCTTTACATAAATTGCAAGAGCAAGGATCATCTCAAGAGTTGTTTGTAGCAAGATCATAACTCTGGTCTGTGAATTATTCTCAAGAGTTTTTGTCTGACTCCTCTAAGTACAGATACAGCCTCAAGAAACTACATAATTTAGCTTGATAAATTAATTCCCTGAAGAGGGGCAGTGCAAATAATCACTTCAAGTATCCATTTTGTGACTCAGTCATCTTGAAACTTTACTGGGTTCAACAGTCATTGAAAAGCTTATAGGAAGGGTTAGAGGAGAAGAAATCAGAGACCTTAAAAGAAGTTTACATACTTTTAATCTTTATAAATCATTCTGAAACCAAAATCTTGAAAAACTGCTCATGCAGGGTTTTTTTTGTTTGTTTGTTTTCTTTTTTAACATGCACGGGAAGTATAATTACTGTTACTCATAACAGTCTGCTAGGTATTCATTTCTGTTAAAACATTCAGGAGTTTGTCGGCTAAGTAATCAGTGGCTGTTAAAATCAATAAACAAACAAGCAAACACATAGGATATATGTTATCCTCAGTTATTCTTAACAATTTCTTTCTTCCACCTTTGTCACTGGTACTGGACTGTTCCTTTGTAGCCCAAACTGAGAGCCCTGTCTGAACCTGGCCTTTTTTTTTTTTTTTTTTTCCTTCCACAAAACACTTAACAGGAATGCTTGAGGCAGCAACTTACTCAGAGCATCCAGCTCTGAGCCCTCTGACACAAGAAGGACATCAAGCTGTTGGAGTGGGTCCAGAGGAGGGCCACTCTGAGATAATCAGAGTGCTGGAGCACATCTCCTACAAGGAGGGGCTGAGAGAGATAGGGCTCCTCAGCCTGGAAGGAGGAGGCTCTGGAGGGACCTTGTAGCAGCCTTCCAGTTCCTAAGGAGGCCTAGGGGAAAGTGGGGAGGGACTTTTATAAAGGCAGGTAGCAACAGGATGAGGGGAAATGGCTTTAAACTGGAAGATGCTAACTTTAGATATTAGGAAGAAATTCTTTACTGTGAGGGTAATGAGACATGGGAACAGGTGGTCCAATGAGACTGTAGATGCTCCTACATAGGAAGCATTCAAGGTCAGGCTGGATGGAGCTTTGAGCAGCCTGGTCTAGCGGGAGGTGTCCCTACCTGTAGCAGGGGGGTTAGAACTAGATGATTTTAAAGGTGTTTTTCACCTCAGACAATTCCATGCCCTATAGTATGATCTAGAGCTTATAGTGCACCAGGTACAGTTCTGATTATTTTTTTTTCCCCTCACAGAGCAACAAACAAACAATGCCATGGAGTAAATATTATAAATATAGGGGAAAAAATTAAATTTATCAGAGTGACACAGACCTCTTGAATTCAATTTTTTTACATGTTTTTAAGACAAGCTGTAATCCCCTAAAGACTCTCTGCTTCTGTCTCTATAGTGCTGACAGATGAGCCCAGTTCAGAATAATTGGGTGATTCTTCTGCCTTCTGCATGAGGCATCCTAGAGGAAATTTATGCCTTTAAGAATATAAAATATATTATGTTTTTCTCTCTCTGAATTTCAGCATGGTACCAGACAAGGAAGCTAAGTTCACCCTCTCACAAGGCTGCAGAGGGAGGTTGGGGTTTCATTACACATTCGACTTTGTACAGATGCCTTAAGCCCATTAATCACACTTACTAGCTGCTAAACACTCCCAGCTGCGAGTAAAGTCCGCTGAATTTATTCAGTCCTGCAGGACACTAACTACTTTGACTAACGAAGTGCAAGACAACTCAATTACCTCAGCTGAGTGGGTGCTTTAATCTCAGCAACTTAAAGTCTCGATTTTTCTTTCTGTTTAAGGAGATAGGCCTACTTGCTTTACACCTCAAAAAATAATCAAAGGCCAGTGACACGGTCCTGGAGAAACTCATATGACAATGAATCATGGTTTTCAGTGCAGTGTGGGGAATTAGGCAAGGGACCACATGGTGAAGGACAGGGAGAATCCCAAATGCTGAACCACTACTCATGTAGTCAGAGCTTTCTTCCATATAACATCCTGAAGAAAAACTTCCAAGTAATAACTTCTAAATAAAGCATATGTCAAAATGCAGTCATACAGGGGAAAATTGAAGGTAGCACTGACCACCTGAATTACATCATTTTCTAAACTATGAATACTTGATTTTACAGTCCCACTAAGTTACTTTCACAGTCTAATTAAAAAGAGTTGTGAGTTAAGGTCCCAGATTTTCAAGAAAACTAATGGGTTTTGAAAAAAGTATTCCAAAAAACTTCCCACCACTTTCATTTGCAGTCTCAAAACCATGCATCGTCTTGTGTAGAGGCTTCTGTGATCATTTTCATATGGGCCATTGGATACCAAAAAATACTACTTCCTTTTATGCATTTGTCAGTAATTTTGCATAGCATGGTATTTAGCTATATCTGAGAATGCATTAAAATTTAGACTATATAACTGTGTACATATACAGTAGAGGAGACTAATTCCAGAACCAGAGACCCAAAGCACATATATTTAATTTGACTTTTAAATAAACTCTTTTTGCTGGTCTTTTCTTTGGATACAGCAACAAATAATTTCAAGGTACTGCAAGGGTCAATGCTGCAGTATGTACACAGTAAACATAATTTATTATGGTCCCATTTCACAGGTGTCCATAGAATAGTATGCTCAGCAAAAAAGAAAAAAAAACATACTGTTCATCATCATAATGACACACCATCCTAATTATTTATTTTCTCCTGGGAATATAGGTTCCAGTACAAAGTGCTCTCTGTTGCAGTATCTTCAGTTCAGAAAAGGAAAAAGTATAACATTTATAGAAAGGATCAGAAAATTGAAAGATTCTGAACCTGAACTTCAGCAGTTACTTTTATCTTTAAATGCAAGAGAGGGTTTGAGCACATTCTTATTTCATATCTGTGAATACACATATAAATATCTTAATATTCTTATTGAAACATGCCATATTTGAGTATTCTGACAAACATTAGTTTGTGCTACTTTTCCTCTGTGTGACTACCAGGCTTTTTTTTCTTGAGGAAACATGCAAGCTTGGCTTTATTTTGTAGGACTGCAGCTTTGCACAGCACTTTCTGACTCAGCACTACGTGCCAAGTTGATATTTAAGTTTTACACTCTAAATCTACCACCAAAAACCTCTTAACACAACTAATCTGTCAACTTTTTCTGCCTAAGTGCATCCCACAGAGAAACGGCCAGTTGTCTCCTGCTCTGTAAGGTTTTTCTTCCATCTGGAACACAACACTCCACACAGAGTGCCATAACAGCATTGATCTTAAGCAGCACCAGTTGTCCTTTCCAACTGAAAAGCCATCTGCTGCTGGCATCTGCACTGGTGACACAACAGAAAGTCCAGCTCCCAGTTAAATGGGGACTACTGGCGAGCAAGATGTATTTGCATGGAGGAAAAAAAAAAAAAGTCTCAGAAAATTAAATCTTCTGCATTCCACACCTGGATTTTACTAGCCTAAAGCTTTAATTCGAATAATGATAAAAAGGTTTTGCCTGTGGATTTTAAGATCTAGAGGTCGTTAACTTGCGTGAGGTGCACCTATAAAATCGGTTGGACACCAGAGGGCCTCACAGCACTCATTGATCTTACAGACAGATTGTGGTTTCCCCACAGGAGCACAGAGAAGGATCTGCACGATGTGCTGTTTGAAGCTAAGGCAGCTTGAGCCCTAGAAGGAAAACTGCTTTGAATTTTACCGATTTATGTATATAAAATTGTCAAGCAATAATGAAGTCCTTCAAACTGTGTATATACAGTGCATTCATGGTTGTGCACTTCACTACCCAAGCTCAGGAGCTTAGTAGTTATCTGCTGCTCACATATTCATGTCTCTTCTGAGCCAGATACTGATAGATAGAAGAAAAGTTTTGAAGCGCTACAGAGCGCTGCAGCTCTACAGGGCTCTGATATCAGCCAAGAGCAAACAAAGCTCTCAGAGTCTGATCTGCGTACCTACATTCATCAGTGACTTTGTTGCTGTCTCTTAAGACTGGCATCAGTCATATAAGGTACACTTTAACTACCTTGGATCTTTTTTTTTTTTTTTTTCCTCCAGGGCCAAAGTCCATTTGAAATAAACAAAAGGCAAAGGTAGTCCATTCGGAGCAAGATTTGTCTGTGGAATCATCCAAGAGGCTTTTCCTGTCATAAGCAGAACACCATTCAAACCAGAGCCAGATTTTACTATGTGAAATACCTTTAGGAAGAAAATGAAGTCATCTGTAGCTTGATGTAACTCTTGCATTTTTCAGGATGGCTTTGGAGGGTGTGTTTTGTAATGGATGATAGACCATTGACTACCGAAGTATTTCAAACGGCAACAAGGTAGAAGAACGCAGCTCTGCTGGCTCAAATCAGGGTTCTACACAATCTGAGAAGACTGGAGTGAAGTGACTAGATGGGAGCCTTCAACAGAAGTATACTTAGACACTAATACTGTCAAAGTCAGTGCTAGGTAATTTGATCAGCACAAACAATAGAACCTGTTCTAGTTTGTCATTCTACCAGCACATGGCAAGGATTTCTTCCCTGTACCAAAGGGATTCTCATCTAACTAAAAGATATCAGAAGTTTTCTTTACTTAACTTGTGTTATCATGAATCAGCGGAAAGGAGGATCACTACACAGCACTTCTCCATCTTACATGCTAGCAAGTAAACAGAGTGAAGGTAGAACTTCAAGTGTCCTTCCTCCTTTTTCTTCAAAACAGCAAATCTGAAAAGACTCAAGGCCTGCAACTATATGTGCAAAATCCAGACGGCATACAGGATCCAGACTTTTGTCAGAGGAGGATTGTTTGATGCTTCCTGACAGCTGGATTAACTATCTAAATGAGGAATGGAGCATTCTGATGATTACTGTAGGCAATCCTTTCAGAAGTCAATATTATAGCCAACTAATTACTAGTAAAGTAGTGATAATGCTTTGAGGAGCTTGGCAGTTGCAGTGAGCAATATACTTCTAGCAAAGGAAGTAAAAACATTGATGCAAGGTGGTTTGTTAGCCAGCTGCACATTTTCAGTGTAACAGTGGAAAAAAAGCACTTGGCTTCTCCAAGTTAGGAACACCACTTAAGCATAAAAGATGGAGCTCTAAGTCAAGCACATACAACCCAGCAGAGAAACTACTTTAGCTTTGATTTTACCTTAGCAATGAAGTAGTGTTTTCCATTACCTAGTTTGAATAGGGCCAAAACTTGACATTACGTTCTTCTCTGAAATTTGAGATGCAAGAGCTTAAGATTTCCTCTCCTCTAAGTTAGAAGAATGGCTTCTAACTGCAGACAGTAGAAGCTCTTATTAAAACAAATAAAACAACAGCAAAGCAAAAAACAAAATAATCCCATATAAATACTTGTAAAAACTATGAATGATTCCATCCACTTATTACTTTTTGTCAAATCCTAGCAGCTAGAAAGGTAACCCAGGAACAAAATGACCTTGGTTTATCCTCATTCAGATATAACATGCAGTGCTTCCAGAAAGCATGAAACTAACAGCAGTGGGAGCTGCTTGAGGGTAGGAGGAAACATCCATTTAAAGCTTTGCTGGTAGACTTAAGTAGGTCTAAAATTCCCTGGGACAAGGACACATGACATCATGGCCCCATGGCTAAGATACTTACCCTGAGAGAGGAGAGCCTTTGAAATTCATTATGCTTTACTGACCTGCTAAAGTCATAGAATTTCTTGTATTTGAAGACCTAGTTCCAGCCCCTTGCCACGGGCACCATAACATCACCATCTCATCACCATCTCTTAAAATAAAGCCATAACAAGCTTCTCTGCAGAGCTTGCTCCACAACTATGGTAGAATGCACTACTTAGACAAAACTTAAGTGGAAGGATATCAGGATATCTACATGACTAGGTACCAGCACGAGACTAGCAGAAGCCAAAGCCACTTCATAATAGACAGAGAATTGCAGCTATTACAATATTATTCATTTACATTTATTTAATCCCATACAGTAGAAAAGTGTTAATGCAGATGACACCAATGCAAAAACCTATTCTCTTAAAAAACAAACAAACAAAAAAACAAAACAAAAACCCCACAACCAAACAAAAACCAATAAATGTAACCCACTATGAATCTTCCATTATTGATGATAACAAAAACAGAGACGGATGTAGGTTGGTTCTATGCAAGCACAGAAAGGACTGACACAAGTTCTTTCTATTTTAAGCAGAGTTGCAACAAATAAAACTCTCAGATGTATGTATGGCAAAAGGAAGGCAATGATACCACCTTCACATGGAATACAGGCACTATAGAGCAAGAGCAGGTGATAAAGAAGGAAAATTTACTCACCCCTTACAACAACCTGTAATAGCTTGAAAAGAACACAATCTCTCTCCAGAGAGATGCTACCCCCTCAGTTGCTAACCCTTAAATGAGGGTGAGGAAGGGTGGATTCAGGCTCCACTCCTGGCCACTCGACTACATTGCTTGCACTTGAACTCCCTGGGTTAGTCATGCCTTCTCATCACCTGGTGCTCAACCATTGGTTCAGGCCATGACCTGGCAATTCCACTGTAGTGGTATATCTGAAACCACCCCGGCACGTTACTAAGTAGCAAAGAGCAAGAAGCCCCTTCTTCTCAAATACTGTTTTACTGAAACAGTTCAGAGATCTTGAACTCCAAACAAAACAATAGTGATTTATCTTTATAATAGCCTGATGCAGAAGCTATGATTATTTAAGTGCTGATAAAGCAAAAACATAACCCTTCTGAAACAGTTAACTCCATTTCCCCCCCCCCCATCCCCCCCCCAGAAAAAGACAAACAACAGTAGAAATGTGTGCATGTAAAAAGGTGCAGTATGAGTTTATTTAGAGTAAGTACTTAAAGATATCAAAAACACATGGAGAATTCAGTAAGATTCCTGTTCCAAGTTATCTTTCCCACACAAAAAATAATACAAGTTGAAGATTAGATTTGCTGTTTGGCAATATAAACATTGTGAAAATATTTTCGGCAGGAGGTATTTTGTTACATTTTGATTATTGGCTCACCTTGTGCCACATGACATCATTAGTTATAATATGACTGAATAAAAAGTTGAAGACTGCAATTACTTGCACAAGTTGGATCATGATTATTCTATTTCTGTAATAAAAAAACAAACCAAGCTAGCCCATATGTAGCACGTGAACCATCTTTAGATTAACTGTTTAGGTTTTCAACAGTAAAATGACTTTTTTTTTTTTTTCCTTTTTCAGTGCCTGTGTCCCAGCTTACACTTTTCCATTTCATTTTGAACCACAAAATTCAATCTATTACATAACAGATTACAGAGTTGAAACCCTCCACTTCACGTTCTCTCGAGTAATTGTTCCCAAAGGTAGATGCTGAGATAAGCATTACACTGGGATCCAAGAGTCTCAGTGTTTTAAAGTAGTACTACACAACTTGTAAACAGTTCAGAAAGTGTTGAGGGTTGTTGAACCCAGTGAGAAGCCAAGCACCTACTCTCAGCCCGCTTGCTGTCAGGGTCAGCATGGGGAAAAAAGAAAGCCCTGATGCCGTGCAAACAAATTTTGGCAGCTGCCCAAACCCTGCTGTGCTACCAGCACTGTCAGCTACAAAGCCAGAACACAGCACCATATGGGCTGCTATGAAAAAAATGAACTCTGCCCCAGTCAGACTTAGTACAGAAAGAAATCCCAATTAATCTACTGTATGAGATATCACATAACAGCTCACTATATGGGAGCTCAAAATCGAAAGCAAGTCATCTACTGCAAAATGCTTTCAGAGCATGAAACAGCATGCCAATTTTAGCCTAACTCTCCCCTACAATCAGTACTATTCTTAACATCTGCAGTAGTGGCTTTGGCCATTGCATTTATAAAATAAATAAGTGATAAAGCCTTCCCCAAACATACAAGTTTGAGTAAGTTTGTGGGAGTTATTAAAATTGATGTTTTTCTCCAACAGTTTATATATTATTTCCTGTTTACTCCCAGCGGGTTGTAAACAGAATTGTACAGTAGATATGCAGAAACAGAATGATAAATAAATGAAGCTAGCAAGGTGCTCAGAAAGGTAGCTTGATGATGTCACCGCTGCACATACTCATCATTAGTTTACAATGCTTGCTTACTCTAGTTCTAGGAAAAAATACTCAGTACACAGCATCAGAAGCTGTGTTTCCATATGCATCTTTTACCCATAAATAAATATCCTGAGAGTAGGAATAACAACAGCCTGAAGTCTGTGGTAGCAGTATCTCTTCACAGAACCAGAGCGTTCCTTGTCATTCATAGGACCAACTGTTCATTAAAACCAGAATATCTCAAACAATGCTACCTCCAGAGACGGTAGTTTTTATTTGTCTACCATGAAACTTGTTTCTGCTGAGTGCCACAGACCCACTAAGAGCCTTCAGGAGTTGAGAGTAAGTGGCACTTAACTCTGTGGCACTTTTAAATGTATTAAGGCAAAGGTAGGGCCTTGTTAGCTCTTTGGGAAACTACTCCTCGCTTCTGGAAACCTAATACAGAGAGCCAGTAGCAAGGTCTCCATAAATGAAACAGTCTAAGACTTAAGATCACCCACAAAAATCAACCTCAAGCACCAATAAGTATTCAGAAGTTCAGAAAACAGAAGTTCAGAAAAAGGCCACTCCTGCAGAACAGCAAGGCTCTGCCTGAGCAGGGCCTGTGCCAGCCCCACAGGGTCCATCTTGCAAGAAGTGCCCTCACAGCAACTTGGGTACTTCTCCCCACACAACAAGAGCTTTCTAGGAAAAAAACAGGCTTACCTGTAGTCACATCTGAACACACACTAAGCAAAGTTGTCTCCCCAGACCTTTACAAATAGCGTTGCCAAGGCACAAGAAGAAAGAGTGATCAAGGCCATGATCTACCATGCACAATTTAACGCAAGCCAAGGCTCCACGCCCAAGCAAGCTGAATCCATGTTAAGGCATGTAGGGGCACAGTGAACTCTGATAGCTGCAACAGTCAAACTGAACATGACTAGAGATTTCTCCCTAATCATAGAATGGCTTAAGTTGGAAGGGACAACCAGTCCCACCCTGTGCTGTGGGCAAGGCTGCCATCCATGTTTAGGCTGCCCAGGGCCCTATCCAACCTGGCCTTGAACCTCCAGGAATGGGGCACCCACAGCTCTCCGGGCAGCTGTGCCAGCACCTCACTGCCCCCTAAAGAAAAAAAAATAAAATAAAAAAAGTATTCCAACATCTCCAATACACGGAGGAGACCCAGATTTGGGTCTTAAAACACTAACAAACCTAAAAATTAAAAGAAAATGAAAAAAGCCCACAATTTTTTTTTGAGGTACCAGATATTTTATAGCATATGCATAGCTCTATTGCTTGCCACAGGCCTTGATGCAGACATACCTAGAACAAGCAGAATTGCTCAGCTTAACTCCCTGGAAAACAAACAGCAGCAGCAGCCCTACCTCCCCTTCCTCTCTCCCACCTTTCCCCACATCAGTTCAGGCTAGCAGCAAACAGGGGTATCCTCTATTCCACAGTGCAAGCAAGCTTACCTCTAAATATATCTAAAAAAAATTTCTAACTGCAAAATAAATACAGTTATTACTGTAAGTTATGGTGCAAAATTTAGTTATGCCTAACATTTGGCATAGCACATTAGTGTTAGATAACTTGCTTTCAGAGGCACATTTGAACGTTAATGGGACTTCCGCAGAAGGTAACAGATGATTTTACTTTCTGGGTTTTTTACTCCCTGTCATAACAAAATAGTGATCATCTTGTTTGCTCTTCAGAAGAGGCCCTTTTGATGCACTAGGTACTCCTTTGTTACAAGCTGTTGCTGATTTTCCTTTAGAGAGAGGTTTCTTGGCTGCTGGGACCAAGTTTCCATTGGCTTGCAAGTCTCTGTTTGAAGGCTGGCTTTTTGTAGAGGGCTGCACTGTCTTTTTGGTCACTGCCACTTTGGCCGAAGTTTGAGGAAGCCGCACAACAGAGAGCGGAGTGCGTTCAGGAGGTTTGGATGAGGAGGGTCCAATCTCATGGGGCTTAGTGACATTTTGGGTCTGTAGATGCTCTGTAGTTGGTGTCTTATTGACAGATGCTATTACGTTTTTGCTTGCAGATCCCAGTGCAGGTGGTGACTTCAATGCTTTACTAACTGCCAGGGAAGGTACAGAAGCTGAGTGCTTTAGGATTGAAGCAGTCTTCAAGTTCCTTGCCAGATTAGAAGATGTCTGTGGAGTTTTCCGAGGATGCTGAGACCCAGTTCCTGTTGTCTGAGCAGTATTTTCAGATTTCACATAGAGCTGCTGGGAATGTGCAAACTTGGCAACAGCACGCAGATTGGTAACAGGTGGTCGGGCTGGCCTCGGAGCAACGGAATTTACTTTGGTTTTAGTGACAGATACAGGTTTAGATTTAGAGGGGACACACTTCTGTTTCGAAGCCAATGATTCAGCTGTTGCAGGCAACTGAGACAACTGTTTCTTAGATGTTGAGATTGCAGAATGCATCCCTGTTCCTGGGGAGCATTGGGCTGGGGCAAATCTCACCTTTGGAGCATCAGGGGACCGAATACGTTTGCGTAATGTTTCAGAGTGAACAAGAGCTGTTCTTGATCTTGTAGACGAAGAACTTTTGCTTGCAGGCAGTGAAGGAGCAGAAGCTGGTGAGTGGAGCGCAGGAGACTCCAGTTTCTTTGAAGTGCCCATCAATGGTCTAAAAGGAGACTTAGCATCTGTTAGTTTGGGTCTGGCTGACAACAACTTGGCAGCAGAGGATTGGTGCACTGGTACCTTAGGTGATGTCAGGGCAGGGGACTGAGCACATTTAGACAAAGGCTTCTTAGCTGTGGCCCCATGGAAAGCCTTTAGGGCTGGAACAGGGGTAGGGGGGTTTGATGGCTGCTTTTGAAACATATTGACAGCTGACATTGGGTTCATGACAGGAGGTTCCTGAATTCTGGCTGGTGAGTTGGAGACATTGTCACTGGTGACTCCCTTCTGAAACGCCAGGATTTTTTGCTCCAGAGTTGCAAACTGAAGCACCCGGCAGGGATCATATTTAAGCAGAAAACCTTGAAGAGTGTCCCAGCCTCCACCAACACGTACCATCACATGTTTGCCATGTAGCATCTGAGAATGATGGAAGAGGAGCAGGAGGAGAACATTAGAAACCTTGTTTTATGCAGCACTGAGTCATATTATAAAACACTGAAACTGATATAGGACCTCCTTTCTTATAGACAATTATTCTAATAAAGAATTTATGTGATAACTAAGAGGTTTGTTTCCTAATTCTTTCATTAGTTATTCTTGTAGAAGGAGTCCTTACGTGTCAGGAAATAGCTGAAAGTGTCTATGTAGAAAATATATTAACCATTCTGTCAGCATCCTTATTTATTATACAGAGTTTTGGATAACAGTTTTGTTCGATTTATTAATGTCCTCTTTTTTTTTAATCCCACAAATTCTTATTCCTGTTGAACCAGATTAGCTAGCAGCAAATTTATGTATAAACCCATTTGTATGGATTTTGAACAAGCAGTGTTTTCAGGATATTGTATTGTATTATCCTTATTTATACTACAAATCACGACTGAAATTTTACAAACACAGAGAAGCATTAACATTCTCAGTGTAGTGTGGTTCTAACTGTAAAATCAGTGGTTGTAGCATCTAGTTGACTTAACCTGTTTTAATAGAGTTTGATCACGTGGTATCCCACCCTATTCTGAAATTCTAAAGTAATATCACAAAAATTAGGTGTTTCACTTAAAAGTATTTCTCTTCCATTTTGAATATGGATTGAAACATTGAGAAACTACTTACCCGTATGAATAGTATTTTATCTCCGAGCCTATAGCGTCCCTCAGATAAGTATTCAATTGAAAATCGATGGGAGCAGCTACAGGGTGGATCTTCTGCTATGTGTTTAACCTAATTGTTAAAATTGAAAGCATCTGTTAGTATTTTGACAGAAGCACATTTTTAAGTTTATTGAGATATCATTATCTCTTGTCATATTTAATGTTTTCTTCCCATAATTTAAGAAAACATGAGAATTCTATTCCCTCACCAGAAAATTATAGCTACACAAAGCTTCAAAATGGAGAACAAAAGATTGAAGGAAGGAACAAAACTGTACATGCAGTAAAAATATTTTGGAGTTGTCTAAATCCAATTTTCATGATTTCTTCAATTTCAACATATTTCTATTTTCTTTTTAAAGACTTGTCCATAATACTGTTCATAGTAGTATCAAATTCCAGCCAGAATCTTTTCAAGAAATTGAAACACAAATACCTGTATCTCTCTTGTGACTAAATCAGTACCAATAGAACCAGATTCATTGCTACACCTGACCCAAGGGCACTTCAGCACTGTCCCTCACTTTTTAGAAGGGTTTTATAAGTTAACCTTCTATGTGACACTCAAGAAGGAAAACACTGTAGAAAAGAGAAAGATAGCCCCCAAATAAATCTAGAATTAGAGAGGATGTGTCTGTTAAAGCCACTTAGAAGCTTCAAAAAAATAAGAAGACCGAAACTATTGGTAAGCAGCAGAACTAGTGAGTTATCAGTGTGTGGATCTGGTGGCTGGCATTCCCTAAGAAGCAAAAGCTTTACATTGCAACACAGAAGACTGTTTTAAACAAGTTAAATGCCAAGCCTCATTGTGCGTTCATTGTTGTTCATCGTTTCTTTCAGACCAATTCACAGGTTATACAAGTTATTTTCTTTCCTGCACACATATTAAATTCCAGTTGGTACAGCTATACGGGTTTTTTTTTTCCCAAGTCTTATCCAAAGCATTTCATCAAAACTTACTTTAACATTTTATGAAGTTCGTATTAGTCATGGCATATTGATGGACAACACTTTAAAGAGAGGCTGCTCAAAGCAGCAGTGGAAGAAGGGACGAATTAAGTAAGTTTCATGCATTGAAGCATTCACTTCAAAACATATACAACAGTATTTACGTAATATTAAAACAGAATTTATTGTTCAAAAGAGTTTTCTTTATAAGAAGACTCACAGATAGTGGATGAAAATCAGCCTCTGTCATATCACACAACTACTAAGCCAGGAGTTTAACGTAAAGACCACAGTAAATAAGTCCTTACTGCCTCATGTAGCTCCCCATGCTGACAACATGACTTTGCTGTGTTAACAGGTGATGCTGGTCCAGAGGTCCTTAGCAGTGTTTCTTCTAGTTCAATTTCCTTCTCCAGTTTTACTAGCACAGGAGGTTCAACTCCATATCTCAACACAATTACATAAGTAGAAATTTTAATTAACAATATGGTAAAGAAAACAAAGAAGTGATTATAGCAAACAAGCAAAATTCTGAGTAGCTAGACTAGGAGTAAACAGCACTGCAACAAGTCATAAGAATAACTGTCTTAATAATCCAAAGAGAAGGAGCAGGTCCAAGTTTCTGGAAGAAGTCCTCACAAAGGTGGTCTTAGAGCTAACCAGAGAAGGTAAAAACAACACTGTTAAATCTGCAAAACTCAGTTTATCTGAATTAGTGATGAACTACCTTAAAGCTTCCTACTCTGTGCTGGAAACAAATTAGAAGTCAATTTGGAGAACAATAAAGAGTAGATTACTATTTAAAGCCTTCATAAAACTGCCAAAAAGCTTAAAAAATTAAAGACCTTAAGATGATATTTACTATTCACTGAATTCTTCCAAGATGTACACATATCTCTAAGCTGAAGGTAACATTTAACCACAAAAAGCAGTGTGGATCAGCACCTCCCCATGAAAAGAAAGCCATAAATACGTGGAAGAAATACTCATACAGTGGTCCTGGAAATGCTACTCATTACTTCCTGCACATAATTAACATCTACTGCTTTGCACTTAATGACCACAGTCTGTCTTAGCTTTTGATTAATAAAATACATTCTTCAGTTTCTATTTAAGGTCATGAATGGATCAAATACCTGGATACAATGCGTCCAATTTCCAACAAACAAAGATACACTTGTCTTGGATCCTTATGCAAAACTAAAAAAGAACCAAAAATAAAAGGGAGTTGTAACCCATATTTATTGTGGGAAGGCCTCTGCAATTGGATAAAGAGAATAAGGAAATGATTGCATTTCAGTCATCATTCTGCTCAGAGGAAGGTACATTCGTCCAGTGAGGCAATCTGAAGCGTTCTGTACTGTGGATAAAGGACTAGATGCTTTCCAACTCTAATTTTTTTGTCCAAAGAATGTCTAAATCCATTCTAACACAGCTTTTATGCTGTTACTCCTAGATGTGAACTGGAAAGCAAGAAAGCTGAAGAGCTTTTCCTCCTCTTCCCCATATACATTATAGCAGTCTTGCAGAATAAGAGTGTTCAACAACAGCAAATAGGAAAATACAGGAAAACATCCAGCTGACAAGTGGATACCTAAGCACAGCCACAGCTTCAGTGGTTTAAATCACTGGCTATGAAAGAGTAATCCAGGTGACTGTAATAATTACAGGAATGTCTTTTTTTTTTTCCTATCTCTTCAAATATTCAGTGCCCATCTCATGGCAGATTTGCACACTTGTGTTAGAAGACATCGCTTTGCCAGTGGTAGGTACCCTGTGGAGCCCCACCCCATGCTGCATGGTCCTTTCACTTGGTTTATTACCCCCCCACTATCCACCCAAAGGTTTTCTTCAGAACCATGGAGCCTGATGAGGCTGTGCTCTGAGAACGAGGGTGGAACCCTCTGACTGTAAGAAAGGAGTGAGGATCACATTGATCAAACACTCAACCTCAAATATCAGGCATTGGCAGTGATCACAGCAAACCAGAAACATATGCTCAGATGTTATCAGCACTTTTATGCTAGGCTTTGCTTCTCCACAACTGTGCCTACATTCACTGCTTAGCACACCTCTCATTTCAAAACAGCTCTAACAGTTGTATGCACTTGATCATGCAGGCACACAAAAATCATAAGCTCCTGAATCTTGAATCATGAACAGAGATGAATCCTGGAGCTGAAGAATGAGAGAGAAGGATGGAATTATAGCCAAACTGCAAGTAGATGACTATGGCAGCTGCCCTTGGTCTTCTTGACAATTTGAGATGAATGAGAGCATTCAATTAGTTTTACTGCCTCCCTAACGAATGGAAGAGCAGAAGAAAACCAAGGTCTATTTTGGTTCTGCTTCTTGCAGCTTCTATCCTCAAGGGAAAAAAAATAAAAAATAAAAAGGAACAGTATGGCTTAGAACACCACACAACTAAATACTTCCTCCTCAGCCCCCATTTAAACCTCAAAATTGAGACTCTGTCAATAGTTTCTAAGAAGTCCACAAACAGTTATATGAATGTTATAGAAAACAAATGAGGCTCATGCTTTCTTAGCCATTGAGGAATGCTGCCGAACAACTCAGAAACCAAAGGCTGGAAAAAACATCATTCAGGTTGCTTCACTCTACACACGTCACTGTTCTCTGCCCACCATTAAGTATAAGAAATGGGAAAAACTATAGATAGAATTTTATATGGTACCATTTATGTAAACTTCCTTCATGCTGTGCAGTAACAGTATTAAGTAGAACATGAAAATTCACTCTGAAGAGAAATTTAATGATACAACTCCATATTTACAGATTAAACCTAATATCTTTCCTGATGTTCAGCTTGGTAAGTAAAATGACTTCACTTGAAATAAGTCTGAAACATTTACTAAAGTACAAGGTGAACATGAAGTCAGATGTTCTTGCTTACACAGAATCATAAAATGGCTTATGTTAGAAACATCATCTAGTTTCAAGAAGTTATATCATCTACTCCAATTTGTAATTCTATTTATTAAAAGATCTGATTATGATGGGTAATTCTAGAACAGAAAGTTAACCCAGCTATAATCCAAAAGATAGTAGAGATTATTTCATCTTTTTTTTCCATAAGGGGTTTTGTCAGCTCTAAGAGAAAAGGCATTATTTGCCCGAATCCAGAAGAGAAAAATTCAAATATACCCTAGCAGAAACCAAGCCTCCGTGTTAAAGTGCATCTCATAATGGCTACTCACTCTGCTATCTCAGGAACAATTAAATTAATTTTCTCCATCGCCACCCACGCTTACCAGGAGGTGTTGCTACACATGTTTGACATGAAAGCGACAATTACCAGGTTGTCTTTCCCCTATTTCATTCATAAAGACAGCTTGAAAGTTTGATGGAGAACATCAATGGAAAGAATAAGTCATCAAGGAGACATCAAGTCGTCTCATTTCAACTGCCAAATAGGCTTACAGATGATATTTATGCAACACAGCAAGCTTGTGTCATGAGTTACAATCAGACTTCAAAACAATTCTTGGTGATGAGCAAAAGCCACAGTATTATGAAATCCCGTCTACTTATCTCAAGAAGACTAAACTGGTTTTAGTTATCCAGACAGTTAAAGGAACTAAGAAGTTTAAGCAGTGCAATTCATTTAAGTCAAAATTAAAAAATACTAGAACTAATTTTCTTATATCTCAATTCTCCTACTCGTCTGTACTTCATAGCTCTGAAAAAAAAAAAAAAAAAAAGACAGTCCCTAGTTAAATCAGAATGAGACAGATGCAAATAAGGATGTTTTCTCAACTGCTTTAAAAGACGTATGGCGCAGTAAGGAAGGTATAGGTAGTCCAACTAGCAAGGAGAGTTTAAAGTAAAAGCAGCCAGTCTAATGCTATTTAAATGGGAGGTGCTGGTTAAAAGGCACAAAGACTTCAAGAAAATCTAGTATGTTTTGTGACATATTCACATGATTACTGAAAACAAGGGATCTTTGCAATTTTTTGGCTGTTTCACTTGAGAGGAAGATTTTTTTTCCCCTCATTTTTTTAAAGTATTTGGCTTGACAAAAAAAAAAAAAAAAAAAAAAGGTTTATACTAATTAGTTTCTATTGATATAATAACTGGTAGAAGAGTGTTACATGATTTCCATACAATGGAAGCAGTTTCTCTTAATTAACAGTCAAAAAAAAAAATCTATTGCATCTGGAACTATTTGTCTAGTAGCTGTCAGTTACAAGGGATGGGCTGTGCACTGTGGCAGGCATACACACAGTTGGCAATATTTATTTTTATAACTATCCTGTTAAGACAGGAGAATACAAATGGTTTATAGTTATGCCAAGTAAGTCTTGAACTAAACATTAATTACCAACAGACTGTTGTCATTTCAGGCCCAGTGCTCTGCTGTAGTTACCAAACTTAGTAGTCATAAATGCATTATTCTAAATGCTTTCTCCAATAAAAATTATCTCTATTACCAAATAAAGGATCTTATTATGAATTGACTACATGGCCCTGTGGCATTCCAGCATAGGGAAAGCATGAGGAGTAGAGAATGGAAGGGACACAACTCTGTTTATTGGTGGGGCTTTTTTTTTTTTTTTTTTTTTTTAAACAGAAGGAAAACACGTGAGTTAACTGCACAGCTCTCACTACCCCCTCTTCCTCTGACACAGCGACTTTTAGAAGGCTGGAAAAGCATCCTTCACTTTAGAGAAGTTACTGAAGTGCTCTTTCTGTGCTTTTAAAATAAAGCAAATCATTAATAGTTTGCACAAGACAGACAGTAACGACAAAAGCTTTGTAAGACTACATGCAACAGTACTCCCTGGCAAGGTGGTTATCCACAAGCAGACAAAAGCAATCTTACAAAAAGGTAGATTTACCTAAACCTTCAGATTCAAAGAGGTAAGTCTCATCAACTCCAATGGCCCTACACCAGTTAAGAAAGTTGGCTGTGTTATCTCTGGCAAAAAAAGATCCTGACGGAGCATCTTTCTTACATGGAACCTTTCTCATTGGAAAATTCTGGCAAGAGAAGAAAACAAAAGTACATTGTGCACGTCAACACTGCCAACAGAGTTCAAAGCACATTTAAAAGGAAAAAAAATCCTACATTCAGAGTACAGAAGCAGTGGTCAGTAGCTATTACTGGTTCAAGAAAATCATGTATTCTATTAAAAAAAGCTACTCTAATGTAGATGGCATTCAGTCTTATTGACATTAATAGTCATAGAATTAACAATACTTAGCTATGTAACCTCTCCCAAAAAGTTGTCCATACAGTCACTTCCCCATTTCCCCCTCTGCTGGCTTGTAAGTCTTACTGTTGGTTTCTCATGTGTAGACAAGGATTCCTTCCTCCCAAGTTCTGCTCATAGCCATAGAACGAGCACGGACAGAGAACCCCAATCAACTGAACTTTGCATAACTGCCTCACTGCAACATTTTAGAGCCCCGCTTAGAAAGCAGAGGAAATCATATGGAAGCAAGGGACAACATAATTTCAAGACAGTAGCCTTAAAACAAACAAATACTGATTTGCCTTAAAGTTAAACAAAAAGGTTTGGACAAAAATACAGAAGTTAGGCATCTTGCATTCCTTACTACTTACAGTGTTTATCTATGCATCAAAAATTAAATATAACTTACCCTTAAACTATTTGAGCTACATGATTTTTTAATTGTGTTTTGAAGAACACCAATCAATTGACAGAGTAGTACTCCATTATCAAGCTCTTCCAGCAGTTGCTCTGCTGTGACTTCTATTCCTAAAAAAGAAGGCCAACACTGGAATTACTCCACAGAAGACTTAAAAGAGTTTCATATGAACTTACAGGCAACTCCAAGAGTGTTCCACTGCTAAAGTCTTCAATTAAACTACAGTCCACAAAGAAAGAGAAGTCTGGTGGCCAACACTCAGCACTGTTGTTGCTTAGGCTCATCTAACATAAGCTGGCTATTTGAATAGTTCTTCCCATCTATGGTCTAGACCAATAAAAGAAATTGCTGATGAAATAATAAAATAGTGAAAGCTTTTAAAAAGACATTTCCAAAACATTCATTCTAAATAAATACTTGAATATCCAGCCCAACTACATGTCACAGGTATCTCCACATAATAAAAGAAAAAGGGATTTAACAGACAGAAAATTAGAACATAAATAAATGTTCAATTAAACTAAAAAGATTCAGAACTATACATTAAAAGGATTAATCACCTTACCTATAATAGCTGGGAGCTAATAAGATCTGAAACCAGAATGCGCATTTTAATGCAATTCTCTTAACCACTCAGGCTCAAATACATCAAGTATTGATAGTATTATGGATCTTAAGTGTCAGTGTTGAGTTGGATATTTGAATGTGCTTTGAAATTCATTTGACAGTGATTTATTTTTAACCTCACCCAGCAAACCAGACAGCCAGATTGACAGGTCTTCTTGCATAGGCACCAAAGTTGCTTCATGCCGCACAGATATCCACTGGTCATACAGGCACACGTCTGCCAGACCTGGGCCATGTCTGGGAGTCAGAGGGCTTCGAGGACTGAAGGGAAGATCATCTCCAAACCATACCTGCAGGAGATTGTGCCCAAGACAGTGAGCTCTAATACTTGCAGACAGAGAATGGAATCTCACGGTTCTGAATAACAGATCATCAGCTTAATTCAAAGAGTAAGTTTTAATCTCCCTTCAGACAGCAAACCAACACAGCAGTAATCAATAATGGTGCAGTTCTCATTAGTAACTCCTGCATCAAAAGTACTGTTACACTCATTCTTGCCTTCACGGTTATCCTATTGTGGCAATAAGCAGATCTTCTTTGGCTTTACAGTGTTATATTTTAATGAATAGTAAAGAAAACACACATTTATGCAGCCTTTTTCCTCCTCAGCACATATTAATTAATATAACCTGTAGTTTATCGTACAGCTTATTACAGAATACTGATTTCCCTGATCAATCATTTCAGGTGAATTTTGAGTTCAAATCGTTAAAGAGATGATAGTAGAAGGGAAAACGTGTTCCTATGTGAGAACATACACAGCTCTTGAATATGAATCCTTAGCACACCTCTTAAGGGCCCCATGTTTTCAGACTGATAGGTACCTTCACACTTCAAGAGAAGGATTGTGCTAAAACAGCATGGACAGAATTCCCAAAGAGAAAGAGTCCTCCCACTATTCTCAGCTTCTTTCTTCAGCTCAGGAATAACGTGACTAAAATATAAACTTCTACTTTTGAAGCAATTTACTGATATGCAGGATTTTAGAAACACTTTATTATCAATAAAGTTTTAAATAGTCTTATTCTTTGACTTAGAAAACGTCTCAGGAAATAGCGCTTAGAAAGTGAAAGTACTGCCTATCTGACTACAACGTTGGGTTATCTATCTCACCACAGTGCCCCACTTGCTGAAAGGGAAAGCTCTTATTCATTTATTTGTTTAAAAGGCTAGAGATTATTCTGTGGATTTCATCACTTCATCTGCTTCAGGGTAGATGTTTGCATAAAAACATATAATACAGAATTCAAACATTACAAAAGGCATTTACCTGAACTGCATTCTGCATGGTCACCTGCATTTACATTAGTTTCTCCCTCTGGGGAAAGAGAAATTTAAATACAGTCAATCCTACTTCCTAAAAGATCCCAACAAAACCCACAAGGCAAAATACAAGCAAATCTGAAAAGACAAAGATGGAAGAAAGGAATAGTTATTTTAGTGTTTAAAGTGTTAATTCAGTATTCAGGCTCCGTCAGCACTCTATCCTTAAATAAAGTAGCAGTTATTACAGCTTAAAGTAGCAACTAACTTCAAGTGCATAAACAACGCCCAAAGGATTACATTGGTTAAAGGAGCTGTAAGGCATTTCCCTATCCAAAGAGAAATATTGATACTCAAGCAGTTCTTAGACTTAGCATGGCTGGCACTTAGTCTCCCCTTCCAGCCTGTCACAAGCATATCTTATACGTGCATGCAGGCACACATATACATCCTGAGGTTATTTAAAAGACTTCAAAGATTAAGAAACTGAATGAAATCGTTTCAAAGAATGAGATTTACTCTTACATAGATACACAAGAGAAATCAATGGTTTTATTCATTTCTGTATGGATTTTGACATGGATTTTCACACAGCTATCATAATCTCAGTTTTCAATGGAATACTGCAAGCTATTATGGCAAAGTCGTTGCAAAACAATCCTTAAGGTAAGTTTTAGAAGCAAGCAGGTCAACACTTCCTTGTTCATTTTCCAGCAGTGCTTTCAACAATAGGAAAAACCAACACAAACTGCAGTGTGCTGGGGATCGTGAATTAAGTGTCTCTTTATAGGCTTGAGGTTTAGAGATGTGCAGCATTAGTTATATGAGCACTTACTGGAAGGAACTTCCTCAGCATAATTCTCCACAGTGGTAGTAGAGTGCATTACTGACTACAAACATACCTGTGTGTGTCTTGGAGACAGTTAAAAACAATTTTCTCAGTTCATTAATTAAGATCACCTTAGTAATCAGGCTGGAAATCCGACTGCAGACAGACGACATCAGTAGTTGAAACACACATTCTCCTCTGAAAATTAATAACTCCCTGCTCCTGCTCCAGATGCAACCTAACCTTCCTTAGATGAAAGGCCCATTTCAGAGGAGCTAATACTTCCACATAGTTGAGCCTCATGCATTACGTAGGACCACACATGTAAAAAATTTCAGATGACTTACCTCTATCACATGAAACGGAGCAAGAACTTGTTTCCAGACTGAACTCAGTTCCTTCTATGAGGACTGCCAGCACTACTCCGACTTTATCAGATATGTTAAGTGGTATCTTTTCCCTTCTATTTCCTAAGGGGAAAAAAATAAAAAATAAAAAAAATAGAGCCATCCTCTCCATAATGCCATTTATCCTTTGATGAATGAACAAGGGAAGAACAGAGCATACACCAAGCATTACTAATGAGCATGTTATGCTTCCCACAGCGCTGTCCAAGGGAATACATTTTCCTTCAGCATAAGGAAGCTATTGTCCCATGGGAGCTGCAATAAGAGGCTTCATTGATCAAAAAAAAAATATATAATAATAAATATAACAACAGCAGAACAGCCAGCAGAGAATCTGGTCTCATTAAAACAAGGAGCTCCACATTGGCCTACAAGCTGGCACTCAAACTAACTGCCAGAGGAAGAACAAAAGGCAGCCTAATTCACAGGAGCGCCCAAAGAATGAACAAAGCAAAATATTCACACAACAGCTATCGCAAGAATGTTCAGCATCTGCAGTTTTGTAGAAATGCCCAATAAAATCTGGTTATAAATATGGAGATTGAGGAGAAGAGTCGTGGCACTTGAACTTCAAGGGCCTGCTGTTCTAAAAGAAGTTGTTTTGTAAGCCTGCGTGCATCAGGGCTCTCTAGAAAGAGAAATGGGTTCACTAAGCATTGGGGTAACTGAATGGCATTTACCAAAAAAATTTCATTAGGACAGACTATCCTGCATGGATTTTGAGCTGACAGTTAACTTTAACTTAAGAGTTTGTCATTCTCAGATCCCACACCGTCTGTTCTCAGAGTGCAGGGAGCACAGATCAACACAGCCTCGTGGCTGGCGAGGAGAGGGATGGGATGAGAAGAGCCAGAAACCTCCTGCCTTCATGTGGTCAGCATGCAAAGGTGCGGTAGGTGCCATGGTGAGGAAAGCACTGCAGGAGTCAGTGTTTACAGTTGGGTTTCTCATAAAACCAGTGGAGTTTCCTGCACCAAGAAGTTGTATGTAATGAATGAACCAAGTATTTGACATGGAGTTCAGGCAGCTCCAGCTAGAATCATATCTGTTTCTTCAACTCATCTTCATTCAACAAGCAGCTAGTGCCCAGGGCTCACAAGTGTGAAAGGCCCCAGAATGACTATGTAATATGTCATTTGGCCACACCTGGCCAGCTGGCATCCCAAAGCTTCCTCGAAAGGCTGTCTACTTGCTCACGCCTTTAAACAGGGGAAGCTGAAGAAACTGGAAAGTGCTTCCTAATCAGGGGACAAAGCCCAGCGCTTGCAAGATGTAGAGATCCCTGACCACCAGCACCACTCCCAGAAAACACATCCCATCCCATCTACTCTGGCTCTTCTGTTGCCCACAGGCTCCATGGGATGGGTGGAGAGGAGAAATACTGCTTAACAGCACCTGATGGCGAGATTGATAGAGCAACACTGATTTGCAGCAAGACACGCGGGCAACCCCAAATGATACACTGGGGAAGGCAATAGCTGCCGTCAGCTGGCTGAGTGCTGAGCCTCCAGCAAAGGACTGGAGCTGTGGATTAACAAAGAGAGGTGGAAAAAAAGGTACCTAACGAAGCGCAGAGAGAGACATTTCTCAAGAAGAGGGGTGCAGACACACTCTGACAGCCTCGCAAGACCATTTGGACTGCTTTGCACTCCAGTGCACTGTCCACCATGAAAGCCCTTCAACACCAGTACTCCAGGGTGGTAAGCACATGCTCTTAGATGCTGCACAAGATATCCTGCTCAGTATGTTATATCAGGTTGAATACATGGGCCCCAACCAGCTAGACATGCTACCCTAATCACAAGCCATTCTGTAGCACAAGATGAACCACATCCAAATCTCATTTCATTAGATGGCTCTGTTTATGAGCAAACAAAAAAGTCCACAGCTCTGCAGCTATTTAACATACAGACAAAGCAGACATTTCTTTACCATGTGGAACTTGAAGGTTCATCAAAAACCCTTGGTAAGGAACACTTTCACATCCTCACCCTTTGCTTAAGAAATATCACACTTCATCTTCAGTTCCATCAACACCCAAAGGCAGACTATCCCAGAGCAGCTGGAACCTGCAGGTGAGTCTGACAGCACCCACTGAAACCCACATTTTTAAACACTTCCAAATGAAAGAAGCTGACAGCTCAGGATCTGTTGAAACCTACTAGAAGACATCCGAGACCTTTTTTTGCACGTAGCCCCTAACATGCAGAAGATGTAGCACAACGTGACACATCCAGCAGAGCACTACTCCCCGTCACTACAGAGCCCTTTCTCTCAGGGCTGAGTCAGCAGGAGCTCTGCTTCCCTGGGGAGGCCTCAGAGGCATGAAAGGGAAGGAACCAGACGAGTTGGTGCGAGGCACAGCAGGGCTGCGGGGCGGCAGCGCTGGCAGCTCTCCTTGGGGCCACCTTTCCACATCCTCCAGCTAGGGCAGGCACTGCCCCGGGACAGCTGGGAGGGCTGAAGCCCACCTGAGCTTCAGGACAAGCACTTTGTCTCGGAGTTTGGGAGCTGCTGGTTCTACTATACCACCGCTTGCACTGAGTTATTCTGGGTCCTGAGAACCAGCTCCGTTCTGTCACTTTTCCACCCCAGTTTCCTTCCAGTGAAGCAACACGCAGGGAAGCAGTGCTCCTACGGCCGGCAGGAGGAATGTATTGGGACTTCATATAAAATCCCATCTTATTACGAAAGACCCACCTGCCACGCATAGGGCTCGGGGAGTAGCTGGTCTAAGGGCACGCACACGCACTTTTCCCCACGCCTCTATCTGATACTTACGCCCGACAGCACTCAGCATCCCCGGAGCACCGCCAGCCTTGCCGGCAGAGAGGAACCGACGTTTCCCAGCTCCCTAAGCGACACCGATGAGCACCGCAGCCGAAAGCACGGGGCACGCCTCCTCCAGCACCAGCACCGCACCCCCAAACGCGAGAACTGATTCGCAAAGCCCCGTGCGAACGCATCCCCCCCCCCTTCCCTCCTCACCTGCACCCCAACACCCGCCGCTCTGCTGATGCCGCGGACACTCAGCGGAGCCCGCACCGACCGCTCGGTTCGAAAGAGCCAATCAGCGCCCGCGGGGCGGGGCCGCACCTGGCGCCGCGCCACAGGCTGCCGCGCCCCGCTCTGGAAGTGCGCGCTCCCGGCGCCACTCGTGGGGAGCGCGCCCCGCGCGGGAAGTGCGCGCTCCCGGCGCCACTCGTGGGGAGCGCGCCGCGAAGTGTTGGCGCCGCCTGATTTTGGCTTTGAAACGCTGAGAACGCGGAGTGACGCGTCTGTGTCGCGGAAAGGGCTCCGTGTGTGCTATGTGTTCGCGTGCCCGCGTTCTGATTTCCGTCTTCTGAAGAAATCGGAGCTTGCCTGTTACACATTTCAGTTTACACACCGTGGCAGTAATGATTTCTGCTGGTTTATTGCGGTACATATTTGGAATATATTCTTTAATGGAGGCCAAGCACAAAAACACAGCTATGGAAAGATGTGAGTGGAAACGCGCGTCGCCCCATTCTGCAATAGGAACTGTGCGAACCGCACAGCTGGGATTAGCGGGGCTCCTGAGGTGGGATGCTGAATTCTTCCTGATCAGAGCACATAAATACAAGGAAAGTTACAAGTCGCGTGTGGAAATCTGGCACCTATACGGTATTCTGTGTGTAACGCACGAAATGGCTTTTGTGAACTCCGTGGCGAGGATCTATAAAAATACGGTACAGAAAAAAAATTAACGCACTGTGGTGTATTTCTTCTCCCTATGAAAAATAAATGCTGTGTGGTCCTTTAAAAAGACGTTCGTCCTAACATAAAAACAGCCGGTATCCGTCACTGCACATCCCAGACCTCGCAGAGGAGAGGGGTGAATTTGTGGTCGTTGACTCTCCAGGACATCAGCATCTCTGCGTGGTGGTGGTTAAACGTCCGTAACTCGGTGAGGCGGCCCAGGAGGCACGCAAAGTGCTGCGGGTTGTCCGGGTGGTGCAGCTTGCATAACTTCTGCAGGATATCCAGCAGCGGCTCCTGAAGCCTTTCCACTGACTCTCTGTCCTTTATGTATTGTCGGTCTGGTTTGGGTTTCAAAAAGGAAAGAAGTAATTAGCAGACGTATGGGTTGATACAATAGAAGTATTCATTCTGATAAACTGATATCAGTATGTTTCTATATTTACATCGGGCCCTGATGTTCACACCTACCATTGGTCATAAGGCCAATTTCTTCTCAAATAGAGAGGTGCTGCAGTGGCACAGGCTGCACACGGAGGTGGTGGGGTCACCGTCCCTGGAGGTGTTCCAGAACAGTGTGGATGTGGCACTGAGGAACATGGTCAGTAGGCACGGTGGGGATGGGCTGGCAGTTAGACCGGATGATCTTAGAAGTCTTTTCCAACATTCATGATTCATTGAGTCTATTATTTTTTTAGTGTAAAATACATTCCTGATCAACACTGACTCGTAGAGCAATGGAATTGTTTTACCTCTCCCGTCATGCATGAACTCTTACTTGGAAACCTTATTTATGTGCAAGATGGGAAAAAAAGGAGAAATTCCATTGCTCTTTAAGTCCTTTGTGTTGAGGCACTGGGCTTCTCTTTTCCCTTCCTGTGGGAGTCATTTCATTTGAGGCGCCATACAATAATTTGTAGGTTACTTCTGTCTTGTCAAGGAATTGTTTTTTACAGCAAAACCTGGCACTGACCATGAAAGGTAAGTTTTCAGCTCACTACAGCCTAAAGGACAACTCCCTGCTGTCCTCTTGCTCCTGCCTGCTGCTGTTTGTGCAGTAGAGGCTGAAGCCCTTTATTACCATCCTCAGTTCCAATATATAGGATTTCCCAATTGCCATTTAAAAAATGTGCCATTCTACAATGGATTAGCGATGCACATGTAACTGGGATATTCAAGGGGAGTAAGTCCACTGCTGAGCACTGATAAGCTACCAATAATTTTTTAAAGCAAGGTATTTAGGTGCATTTTTTCTTTGAACACAAAACCAGATAGTGGAGCTGGAGTTTGGATTTCATAGAATAATGGAATCATAGAGGATCTTGAGTTGGAAGAGTCCACTAAGGATTGTTCAGTCTGTCTCTTGCCTCCCTGCAGGACCACCCAGAAATCAGACCATGTGTCTGAGAGTGTTATCCAGACACTTCTTGAGCTCTGGCATATTGGGGCCATGCCCACCACCCTCTGGTGAAAAACCTAACACCCACCCTGACCCTGCCCTGACGTAGCCCCACAATATTCCCTTGGGCCCTGCTGCTGTCACCAGCCTTCTGGTTAAACAACAGAATATTCTGGACTAGAATGTATGTTCACTTTCTCTGTGTTGAAAGTGAGTTTTTGTAAGTCTCAGGTCACATTTCTCATGCTTTCTTTCCAAACGCACTAATACTGAATTCTGAATTAGGAGTTACCTGGGGACAGGATCACTATTGCTGTGAGCAGTGCATATTCCTCCTGTGTCATCTTCAGCTCTCCAATGCTTTTATAAAAATTAAACATGGGAGTTATGAATTCGTCTGAGATACCTGGGAGGAAAAATAAATAAACAAATAAATAAATAAAAGCTATATTATTTCTTTAATTATTGAAATAGCCTGGCTTATTGCCAATGAGCAATAAGTCAATATTTAAAGCCATGACTGTTTGTCTTAGTGGGAGAAGTTTACTACACAAATCAGGTCTGATGCAATGCAATTAGTTTACAAAAGTGCAGGCATGTCCTTGTTTTCCAGAACAGAGTTAAAACAGCTAAGCGCTGTCAGTTTCACTGGTTTCAAAGTCTTTCTTTCAAGTAAGTTCCTTTTCTGTCCAGGTTTGTCCTTCTAGCTCCTCATAACAACACTCATTTGTGTTCTTTCTGTCTGCTGATTTCCCAGTTGTCTTCTTTTTCCAGTATTCACAGTTTGCAAAACAGTCCCCACCTTCATATTAGTTATATGGAAATCTCTCAGGGCGTATGGCTTAATTCTAGCCCAACTCAGCTATACAGCTAACTGCCCTGGGCAGTTACTTTGGTTGTCTTCATAAAGATACTAAATTGCTCCTTTTATGTAGCCTGAAACTTTGGCTAGGTCTAGGATTACCTGTAGTCCAAGATCAACTTGCTTGCAACTATTTCTACCTCCTAGAATGAACCAGAGTATTATAGAGTACAGAGACATAAATAATGAAAACACAGCCTAGTTTGAGCTGGGATCGTGTGATTGTCTCACCATCATGAAAGCCACTGGGGTTACTGTGCTGGGGCATGTGGACTGGGCTTTTTCTTATGGACTTTGTCATCGGGTCACACTGTTGTTACACAGCCTTAAATTACAGATTTATTTCACTCTGCCCTTTGGTGTAAAAGAGAAGTAGGTCCTGTGGCATCTTATTTTTTTTTTAGTATTTTTTGGTGTCAGAGTCACTCAGAACAGCCTCTGATGGCTGCAAACAGCCACGTGAGCTCAGAAGTGGCCACACCTACAAGGTCTAGAGATTCAAGCCAGGGTGAAAGGAGATGGACCTTCTTTGTTCCCACAGAGGAGGGCTATGGGATTTCTCATCCTTTCACTGTGTTTAGTTTTAAACCATTCTGGGATGAGGCTTTACAACTTAGTTTGGAAATCGTTTGAAACCATGCAGTTTTGAGTGTTTCATGCAACCCAAAACTGAGTCCAGGTCTGGTGGTTAGAGGCTGCTGTGAGGTCTGGAGTGCTTTCAACAGGGGAAGTTCAAAACAAAACCCAGCAGATGCAACTCAAAGAAAGGAAGTGTGAAGTCAGTTGGCTGAGCTATGAATAAGTCACATTCTGCTGTGACAGTGACAACTGCTGGGAGTTGGACTCAGTGATCCCTTCCCACTTGGGATATTCTATGATTTCATGAACTTATTTTGATCAGTAGAGTAGTTATGTGACCAACAGGTTGAAAAGTATAGTCCTGCACGGTGTGGTACGTTTTGTGGCTGAATAGTGTATTTAAACGTGTGAGATTTGCAGCTTAAGTTTGCCTCAGGTTGCAAACCACAAATCTAGTGTTAGTGACAAGTGCAATGTGATTGAGAAGAGTCTGTGTTCAGTAAGCAGATCTATATGGTAAGAGCTCATCCTGTGGTAGTCAGTGACACAACTGGAGTCTTATACAGAACAAACAATAGTTACAGCATTGATGTGCCACAAACTTAGTCATCAGAGTTAACTACTTAAAAATTTGAACACTTGTCCTTGCTAAGTTTTGAGGAACTGCCTGCCTTTTGGCAGTTTTAAATGCCAAATTTCAGTATGATGTGTAAGAAACACATGCATGTGATTCAAGGTTCACGTGAATCTGGAAATATGAAAAAAAAGAAGTCTAGTTGAGCTCTAAAGTGAAGTAAGTTAATTCCTCTTGTGAACGGTTTAGCAAAAATGAGAGAAGTCAGAGCCAACTACAAATATTTTTAGTACTACCCAAGGAAGGTGCCACGCTGCACATCACGCAGCAGTCAGGGAACAGGAAGAAATGGGCTGTGACTATGACTCCCCTCCTTTGTTTCACATCTTCACCATTTAACTAGTTTTTATTTGTTTGTTTGTTTCTTTGCTTTTTACTTTAGTGGGGAGAGGGGGAGGAAGATTAGTTTTCAGCTGAAAGAACTTTCTAATTGTTTTATCGACCGCGTTGTTCCTCAAGTTCCCCTGTCAGTACAAGAAAAGTGGGATGAAAGAGATGCTGGTGAAGTACAAGGTGTGAAATACCTGCACTCATGTCCTCCTCGTGCTCATGTGCAAGTAAAACAGTCCTTGCACCAGAAAGCTTATAGGCTAACATTAAGAAACTTAAGGAATGGGAGACAGGGTGGAGGGGATGAAAGAGAAGTTGTGGAAGGAAATAAAATTACATCAGAGGGCTTCTCTGCACTACTGCAATTCAGAGAAACAAAATAAAACAGAAGAGGTAAAAAGGAGTGATAAAAAGGAATGTAATAGCAATGCAGCTGATGTTTACTGTTTTTATGAAAAAAAAAAAACCAACAACCCAACAACAACCAAACTTTGAAGTCTTTAAACAGATATGTATTATTATTCATTCCTGAACAAAATGATGAAAAAGAGCAATGTTAAGTCTAGAATAATGTTTGGGTTTCTTTCTTGATTACTGATATGGCCCCTATCCCATCTGTGCTGGCTTTTCGTGGTTATTTCCTCGTTTTGAATGTGCACATAACACAAACTGCTGTTCCATCGCAAGAGGGGGCTGTTTTCCAACCTGATTGAAAGGACTTCAGTTTGGATTTAATAAGCTCCACTAGAAAGAAGGAAACAAAACAAACCAACCAACCAAACAAACAAACAAAAAAGGCAGGAAACAGATGTTTATAGTTCTTGCTTTTTCTCCCTTATCTACTATACGAGATGTCACTTCCATTCAGGTTATCAGAAAAAGAATTAAAAGAGATTTGTTGTTTGTAACTGGAAGGGCTGGAGGAGAAATGAGTTATATAGCTTTTCAGATGCCATGCCTACCAATCATACTCCAACAGTGAAAAAAAAAAAATCAAATAGATTAAGTTATAATGTATTTCTGGCCTCAGTGAGAACAGAAAAGTGTGTTGTTTATACTTCTTTATTTAGCACAGACGAGAGCGCCGTACTTATCAGACAGGCAGAACTTCCTGCTCTGCATGTAATGATGTACCCTGCTTAGGCTTTTTCAAGGTTTAAAAAACTTTGCATGTCGTTGTCTTAAGGCAATAGAAACTGGAGCCTCCTCTGTATTTTGTTCTGCAGCATTCTGAATTAGGCAGATTTCTACCTAACCACCAGCCTGGCTCTATCATCTGCTGAAGACACTGCAATTCAATTTAATTGATTTTGCTGTGTTAATGCCTGACTGGAAAGAAACTTCGGGGTAGTCCATGGGAAAAACTACTTTTACTGAGTATGGCCTGACTGCATTAGCCTAGAGGAGATGTAAATTTGTGAGCATTATTCATTTAGCACCCCTTACTCTTATACAGTTTCATTCACCTCTGTAGCTTAAGGCACAGTATTGCTTCAGGCTTTGCCTTGATTTTTGTGGTTCTGCTCCTTGTTTTTTATGGTTTTGTATGATTTCTCATTGAAGAGAAGAGGACTTGCTTTCATAAGGTTTGCAGTTTCAGGCTGTAAATAATTATCAGGTTAACGTAGCCCTGGAATAGACTTCATTTTTTTTCCTGCAATATCAAGTCAATATTGCCATTTATTGAGACCAGTATTCTCTCTTTTATTCTGGCTACTTATTAAAACTGAGCAGATCCATCTATTGCAGAGGAAAGCCTGCAAATAAATGCTAATTAATAGCAACTATCACTGTGTGATTAATATGGATGAAGAGATCTTTTTTGCTTGATAAATATGGAGATGACTTGATATTAAATCAAGAATATGATGGTGGGTGTTTTATGAAAATAAAATTTATTAATTACTCAGAAATTACACCTTATATTTCACAATGCTTCATATGCCAGAATTGATTTCCATGCTATAAAGTATTTGTTATGAGCTCTTCACTCTAATCTGTTCAGCAGCCTTTTAAACATGGGCTCAATTCACTGTATTGATGCTGAGAGCTGAAAAGGGTGGAATATTTATCTAGTGGAGAAGATATACCAGGATATGGACATGGGACCTCTCCTCTATCTCCTCTTCTAGGGGTGAGTGACTTAAACAAGTAGTGTCTGTCAGGGAGAGTAAGCAGGATAGCAAAACCCCTTCCTCTCAGAGTCAGTTAATAGTACCAGTGTGGAGCCAGCAGTGCAAGTGAAGAAACTCCAGGAAATCCGTCATGAGGATGCAAATAACACTGCCACATCCCATCTTCTGGCAGTGGCCATGTACGGGCAGTCGGGAGGGAGGTGCAGCCAAGCAAATAGCAGCAGTTGTGTTGCCTTCAGCTAGTTCTCATGGGCTGAGGATACTTATCTGTTTTTGGCCTAGAGAAGCACACTTACGCAGAAGGAAAGACATTGGGTCCTCTGACATCTGTTCTTATATTCATATACATAAATTAACTCGGTAGTCCAAACACTTGTGTAAAATTCATTTGTAATTCAGAAACATGGCATTCTGCAAGAGAGATCATACAGGACTGTACACAAGCCGAGAGGTTTTCCTATACTCTGTTCCTTCCTATAGCCTTTAATTAAAAGTGTCCTTAATTTTTGAATGTTCCGTGCAGGGTGCTGATTTTGGGTCAAGTCACAGGATGGGAAATGTCACTTTCCATGTGAATGTGCAACCACTGGCAGAGCTGGACAGCCTAGGTTTGCACCAACGTTTAAAAACAAGGAGCGACATACACAGATTACTCTCTCTTGGATTATCTGGACTCAACAGCGAAGATTATTTCATTGTGTTTCCCCACACAGCCTCCAGCACAGCATGCTTTTGAAACACTATGGTTACTCAGTACTAATAATCAAATAATGAAAGCCGAAGGCAGCGGAAGTGGTTAAGTTGCCACTGTTCCTCTGCCAAATTTTGCCCTTGGTTGGAGGAGGCCCTTGTCCAAATCAATGGGAACTTTGTATCCACGTTCAAGGGTGAAAGGTGGCCTCTTGCCAGTGCTATGGAATAGTGGCTATTTTGTGTAGTTGTTTGTTTTTTTTTCTTGGATTCCATTGCACTTCAACACCTGCAACCCATCCAGCAAGATGAAGGTATGCTTCACGATGACAGGTTTCCTGCTGCCAAATGAAAGTTTGAGTCCTGATTTTTCTATTCACATCAGAAAGTATACAATCTCTGATTCTGAAATTCTTAGAACTGTTCTGTAGGATAAAATAATGAAATAAAAATCTGTGGCTCTTAATGACTAATGAAAGTTTTCCTTAGGAAAGCAAGGTATAAATGCTCCCTCAGAAAACATTCAGTATTTCAGCAGTGATTTTTAAAATGTTTGTCCTGCTAGACAACGGGTAGAATTTGCTTTCAATACAACAGAAAGAAAGTAGGTATTAAATTGCCCAGATGTCAGCCTTTAACAAAATGAGACAGTCAGTGACAACACAGTGTGTATGTAGGGAAGCATCAAGAAAGATGAGTAAGTTGTACAGGCTCTCATTAACGTTCAATAAGACGTCTGTATTTCTCATTAGTTCTTGATATAGATTAAATAAAAGAGGGTTTCAGTTTCAGGAGAAGTGAATAAAAGAATTTCCATAACACCTTGTGGAGGAAAACTGTAAAGGCACAATAAAAGGCAGATGTACCAGGACTTATGCAATATGCTTAAGCTAAGAAATAAATATACACCTCATCAGCATGAGAATAAAAATGAATGCTGATAATGCTGAAAGGTTGTCACCATCAAATCTCTGGCTTCTTTATTAGGAAAAATAATAATAAAAAAGCCAATAGAGTCAGAATGGGGAAGACATAAATATTAATAGATGAGAGCAGCTTCTAAGTTAACACAGTGGCAGGTGACAGAAGTCTGGACAGCCTGTGACTTTTAGGCAGGATCCCCCTCTACCCACTTGATTTTACCAATATGAATATCAAGGCTTGACAATAGGACTTATGTGACATTCAGACATTTGTCTGCATCTAAAAGATGTGGATAGAAGTTCTGACTAATGACAGCCTATGGTTGATGGCCTGATAATGCTTGGGACCTCACTTGATGCTTTTCCTTCACTAAACTCTCAACTGTCACTGCATTTCCTTTGCTACTCTCACTTGGTTTTTGCGGGGTGTTTTGGTTTCCTGTGTTCAGTCAGGTATATGTTAAAGTTCCAGACTCTATACTTATTTGTAATTCTCATGGGCTTTCTTCTTTATACAACTTGGATTCAATCCCTCCTGGCCAGCTTATCTCTTGGAGCAATCTATAACATGATAACATTCTGCTGCAGCTTTAATAAGTAGCATGTTTCCATACTGGTTAAGTTTAGGGAAGGTTGCTAAAGTTTCTATCCTAAAATCTGTTATGGTTTAACCCAGCAGGTTCCTGAGCACTACAGTCTTTTTGCTCAATCTCCCTGTACCCAGTGGGATGGGGGAGAGAATCAAAAGGGAAAAAAACAAAACAAAACAAAGTAGAACTCATGGGTTGAGATAAAACTATTTTCTAAGATAGAGGAAAGGTAAAGGATGGTATTTATGAAAAATATGTTTGTGAGTGTGTAAAACAAGTGATGAACAAACAATTGCTCACCACCCCATGACTGATGCTCAGCTAGGCCCCTGAGCAGCAGAAGAGAGCAAGATGAACTCCCATTCCCTCCAAAACTCTCCTTCCGTGTGATGTCATATGATATGGGGTAACCCTTTGTCCCTTTTAAGTCAGTTGTCCTGATTCTGTCCCCTCCCAGCCCTTCGTTAACATGAGCTGAGCAACCAGAATGGCCATGGCTCAGTACAACACTGCATAGCAAAATCTATAAACATCTAAGTGTTATAAACACTGTTTTTCTCCTAGAACCAAAACATAGCATCACACCAGACAGTTTTAAAAAATAGTCCCATCTGAAAATAAGACAAAATCAAATCTATTCAAGCCAGAACCCTGGTGCTGTCTCTTGAAGGGTTGTGAGCTGCATTTTTAGAGCATTTCAAAGCTGTATGCATTAGCAATGGCAGCAAAAGAATTTGAATGCCTTTCTTTTAATTTATTTAAACTCAGAATACCTACAAATAATCATGAATTAGACCACAAAAGAAAAATGCCCCAGTAGAAGATATTTTACAATATTTAGAAATGAGTCAATTTACCTAAATGTGTAATTCTAGAATTTATCAGAAGCTACAACACAACATCCAGAAAAAGTGCACTAAGGCAGGAGCTTAACATGAAAATAAAAATCTCCAATAGCTTGTAACATAGGAACAGAATTCCTTTGAAAAGTCAGAGAACACTGAGGAATACCTTTGGGAAGCAGGAGAGAGTCAAACCAGTCTCTTGAGTCTTCCTCTTAGAAACCCATCTGCTTGCATTGCCATTGCAAAGAGAGTAATAACACTATCTGACCAGCACCGAACAGAGAGGCAACCCAGGGGCATTTTAAAAGCACATTTAAGCAGTTTCCTGTAAGAGACGTTGCCACTGATATTCTCTAAAATGCAGCAGCAAGACAATATTCACCCAACATGAGGCAGTCTTGCTCTCTTGGTAATTCTGAGTGACTTCTGGTTCTGTTGAGTAGCATTTACAGACAGCATCTCCTTTAGCAGAATTAGTAGCAACACTTAACATGGCTACAAACACAGCGATTTACTAGCTGCTTTTGTTTACTGTCAAAACTCCATTAAGTGCAGTCAAGGAAACTGTTTTTAAATAGACTTGAATTTGCACAGGAGAAAGAGAATACATGGCAAAGATTGTTATGTCTTGTATTCTGATTATTAATGGAAAGAAAAAAATGCAGCCAGAAGCAGGTAAGATGGGTTATACTTTCTTCTCCTGAAAAATAGGGAGGGAGCAATTCTAGCACCAGTGCTTCTTTTTCTGTTCCCAGCTTGATTACGGCTTCAGGGAAGATGCTTTAGAAAGTTTTTTTTCCCACAAGCAGTAAATACGTAAGTGTATATGTTCAGTTTGTATATATTTACATGCTAAAAAGTTGTAGTGCTTCATTCCTTGGGAACTATTCAACATGGGTTCTGATCCAGATCTCATTTTTAATTTACCTTGATGGCTTTTGTTCTCCAAGAAAAAAAGAATAGCCAGCTTGGGATATTCCTTTGGAACAAATAACACCTCCCTGGAAATTGTTAGATGTCTTGAAACTTTCTTATACATATAATGCTTGGGTTTTTAACTATTTCAGGACAGGTCAAAAATATAGCAGGATACAATGTCGTATTCCATCTAGTCATGTTATACTAGGAAATGTTATCTTTGAGTCTAGTACTAACTCAGAAAGAAGGACATTGCATTTCATCTTGACCCAATGGTTACAGAGAATTAAGACTATTTGAAAAGTATGAGTAAGGAAAAAAAAAGAATCTGTATGACTTAATGTGTTATCTGCTGTTCGTGATCAAAATACTTCCTGTTCGTTTGGCCTTCCTGGCACATTCCTCTACCCCCAGTGCCTATCCCAGAAAACATCTATATCACTCTTACATCACTCTCGAAAACTCCAGACACATAATGGTCTCTTGTAATTAAAAGTGATATTAAAAACTACAAAATATAAACCTATAAATGAGCGTGCTAACTCATACTAAAACGGTAACTTCAGCAAGTTGGTAATTCTTAAGTTTTCTGACTCCTTTTCATGGTTTCAAATATATAATTATTGTCATAATTTTGCATACATCTGTAGTCCCCTCATGTCACGAGTTTCAATTGAATCAGCACAGAGTTCAAGCCCATTTCTATGATTAGTATTGTTCTCCCATACATATTTTCCTTCTGGCCATTGTAAAGGAGGGCCAGAACCCAGAATCAAAGCAGCCTCTCTTTGATTCAGAATTTTTATTACATTTGAATTTTTAATGATGAGATGAAGGGTAGATAAAATTTGCTAGACAAGACAGAAAAAACAAAACACATTATGAATTGCATCAGTGGAGCATAAAGGCTTTGTAACAATGCAAAACATGGTTTTGCCTGCTTTAAGGAGCAAATATCAAGCCTAGTTCATCTTTTTGTAATGTTCCCAACCTATACCTTAAGAAGGACCTTAAGAAGTGGTAAATATATTGAGAATATTCCATATTTGTAATTCTTCTTTGCCAAACTGACCCTAATAATAGATGTTTCCCTTCTACAGTAACATCCCAAAATCTTCTCTCTTTCTTTTTTTTTCTCTCTCTCTCTTTCGTCATTTCATTTGCAAGTATAAATACTGATATTTTATTTGAATAATTTAAAATGGAATCTCTTTTCTTTGTTCTTCCATGCTTATCATTGTAAAGTTTTACTGGGTTTATTTGATATTTTATTACTCATAATATATTGCAATGTATTTTTGAATGAACCTTTATGTTATGATCTTTATACTCAAAGCTGAATTAGATCTGTTCTAGAACAGCTTTCAGATAAACCTTTTTCAGTACTAGTAAACTATTTTACTAGCTTTTCAAGGTCAAAGTACTGACACAGAACTGCAACTGTTTTCTTGCCTTGTGAACAAGATGTTCATGATAGCTTACCGCTATTACGAATTCTTTCTTCTAGAAGGACGGTATGTCCTGTAGGTAGTTTCCTGCTGAAGATCTCAGCTGAACGGAGGAACATGGCTTCTACAGCTGAGCCCTTCAGCAAAGCAATCTGATCTTCATGGTCGAGGGTTTGGAAGCCTAGGGAGACATTAGAGATAAGTGAGGCATCAGCAGAAAAGTCCCCACTACCTTCTGTCCAGAACTTCTCAGACATGAGGTGCTACACGTCAGTGTAACCTTGATGCTGGTGCTAGCTTACTTGACAAGTACAGAAGCTAAAACCCAGATTCCACAAAATAACAACACTGACTCAATCTTCACCAAAGCCTAGCAGACAGCATTTGTGGAAAATTTAATTCCGTGTCTTTGTCTTTTCCTGGGCATAAGGCCATATGGCTTGCAAAAAATCTGGTAGGGCTTTTTCCCTCTTATCAAACTACAATCACGTTTTTAGTTCATAGCTTTAGTTCATGCTTCCTCCTAAGGTGTGTGTATGCACACATAACCCTGTGCTTGACCAGGGATTGCATTCAAACAGAGCAGCATGTAGTATGTTGAATTATTTCTTTTGTACCATTAGGGAGCTGTCTTAGTGGCTTTCAGTTGATACTGCTGTACTTTTCTTTGCTTAATTTGTACCCCATTCACATCCTGTGTACCAGTATTCCTGTTAGCGTAAAAATAATGTTAAAGCTGTGCCGTTATCCTTTGAAGCAAGTCTGTAACACACAGAAAAGGTAAGGAACGTGGGAATGCCAGCAGAATAATGTTTTCTACAACTAGACTTTCCACTGCACCTTCCTTAAAAAAAGTAGGGCCTGAAGAATCACTTTAAGGGTGGCTCAGTTTAAGTCTCCAAGGCTGAGTAGAGAAAGGAAATGGGTTTTTCCAGTTGGAGACTGGCTTTGAATGGTGGGTGGGTGCTCAGTGCTGCTGAGAAAGGAGCTGCAAACACTACTTGCTGGCAAAGAAGAAGGGGTGGGACTTGTCTCACAAGGAGTCTGTACTGTTCCTAGCATTCACTCCTGCAATAACATCACTTGGTAGTTGAAATTAATGATAATAATAATATTACACCTCAGATTTTGAGTGTTCCTCCATAACAGCATGCAACGTCCGTAAATATTTGGTGCCCTGAACTAGGCAAACTTCTTGTTTAGCATCCACAGTTCATGTCTGAAACACTTTTCCGGGAAGGCAGCAAACTGAGCAAAGCAGGCTTGCTGATGTTAGTGGTAATTTAGAGGCAGACTATTTGGCATTGCAGTGGTATATGAAAATAATGTCTCTCTGGAGATACAAACCTTTTTCTGAACATTTTGTTTTTCAATAGGCAGAAAGTGCCACATCTCAGAGTGACAGAATTTGAATTATTCAAAATATTCTCTGTAGAGCACAAAGCCCCTTTTGTTCAGGCAGTGTCTGAAGAATGCGTGTGTCAGAGGAGGTGGCATGTTGATATACACAACAATCAAATGGCAACTGAAAGCATCTAAGCTTTGAAATAACAACGTGTGGCCCAGTAGACTGGATATACCTGGTAGTTTCTTAGTGAATTCCACAAGAACTTGAACATGGCTGGTAGCCATTTCTGTTAAAATCAGAAAATTCCCTTCAGCACTGAATTCCTCGTGTAACTGTTAAAAATCAGATCAAACAAAATCTGTTAATATTCATCAGCACTTCACATTTAAAGACATAAAATACAAGAATTTTTAAAGGGGGCTGGGCAAGAGGCCTATCTAACCTTGTTATTTGTCTTCAGCCATTCTCAAATAAGGTATTTTGGAAGGCAATATAACAAATAGGTCCAAGATATAGGATGTGTTCTTTCCCTCGAATATCTGTCTCACTTTCAATGTCATGTCTAGAAGTCAATGATTTAGGCACCTCCTGACCTAGAAGTTACCACCACAATATTTCATTTTAAATTGTAAAATGAAAACAATCAAAATATCTTTCATACCCTTTGATAAAAAATGGTTGGCTATTTCCAAATCTTTTACTTTATTAGCATGATAACTGGAAGTTTTTAAATGGAAAACAGAATTTCTAGAAGGTAGGGAAGAAAAGGAAAGAAAAAGAAACTAACAAAAACCTGAAAGATGGTGGGAATTTGGAACAACAAATTGAAATATATTTAAGCATCCGGGCTGCTAACTTTAAAGAAAGAAAGCTTGATTACACGTCAAACTCAAATCACTGTTTATATTGATAATGATAAAAGCAAATCTCCAATCATCAAAAATTGGCTTTGACCATAAAGGTGTATTTTGAAAGAGTGGAAAGCTTTGTCTTAGCATTTAATTTTGGTAAAGAACGTTGTGGTCTAATTAATGACTGAATAGGAGAGATTCTGCCCCCTCGCAGCATGTTTAAACATATCCATAGCCTACTTAATCCTCAGCCTCTTCAACCACAACTCAAGAATTAATTAATCAATGCACTTACCAGCTTTTTTGACACCTCCTGAGGTATTTGTTGTTTACTGTATGAATCCATGATGTAATCAAGAAGGTTCTGCTGTTCTGGGGTAAATTCTACTTTCTCCTATACTGGCAAAAACAAAAAGCCCATCATGAAATGCAGTTATGTAGAAATGACCTGACATCCCTTGTTTTAGGCAAAATATATACATGTATTTCTCACACCTAGAAATCAGGCAGGCTAGATTTGCTTGTCACCAAGAGACATTGAATTTCTACAGAAGTAAAAAGAAGAGAGGTGTTTCAGGTTTCTAAATAGCATGAGTTTGTGTGGTTTAATATTAGAAATACAGAAATGATTAGCAACTAACCAGGTTTGCTGAAACTTCAATACCACACCTTGCTGTATGTGAAGTATATCATATATATAACAGAAGATATTTCTATGGCTTTTCTGGAGTCTTTACTGAGTTTTCACTAAAGATACCAGAACTACTATTCTCAAGGCATTTTCTTGACTTGAGTGAGAGATGGATCTTCAGTTGATGCAGGCAGCTCCACTGAGTTTACTAGTACTTATTCACTGTACTGACCACATTTAGCTAAAAACACCACTACTATTGCAAGAATTTTATTACCCTATACATTTTAGTTGTAGATGTCACTTGTTTCATGTCATGACCTTCATTATCTTCATTGACTGTCTGATCTGGGAGCTGTTTCACATTTTTCCGTAGCCTTTTTGACTTGCACTGTATTTCTGTTAGCAGACCTGGAACACATAATAGAATAGATTTTGTATGTATATGTATATGCTTTAGGCTGACTCAGTACATAAACATGCCCATGTTAGCCCTTAATGCTAACAAACACACCTACCTGAACAAGACCATTTCCTGAACATGCTGTTATCTTTGGATGTGAGTCTAATGAAACATACAAGTATACACCAGTGAGTAGCCTAGCCCAATAGTAGCCTATCTGCGGAGGAAAGAAGTTGATACTGCACAGCACCAGTTAACGCCCAGCATCTGCACAGTGTGTATATGAGGGGGATGGTTTTGAATCACCTCTAAAATGGTCTTACTGACATTGTGATGGTCTGCACTGGTGTACATCTTTAGCTCAGTTTCATCCAAAAGAAACCCCTTTCTTATGCTCCAGGATGCAAACCAGGGCACAGTAAATGAGGGCAATTAGAAAACCATCTCATTTGATCCAAAACAGTGATCAGGGGTGCAGCTGTTCTTACATAAAGGGCAGTGGATTTTTTCAGTAATCTTTAAGCTGCATTGTGGCTGTAGTGCAGCTTCTTGTTAAAGTTCTTTTAGAAGAGAACTCCCAGGCTTTAGCCATTAGCGTCAGTATACAGATAGACCAACAGCTGAAAACTTAGGCCCAGAAGTAACTGAGGCTGGCAAATATAGCTGAATAATATATTAATTTAAAATGTTACCTGATTGCTTTTGACGTTTTGCATTTCTTTGTCTTAGAAGACTGGATAAAACCCTAGTTTTACTCTAGGGTTTCATTTTACCTAATGAAAGGATATTTGCACTCATGTATTTTGTTTTAGATTACTTTTCTGTTCCTTGAATCAGGGAGCATCCCTATGTGGATGTCATAAAAACTAGCAACTTGCTTGTGTAACAAAAGAAAAGGACAATATGTACCCTAAGCAGTGGAAGACAGCCAGAAAGCGCAAATGAAAAAGTAAGCAGTTAAGTATTCATCTAAAAATAAACATATCACCACAGGACTTTTATTCAAGCATCCTTCCCATTCTTCACCTTTGAAAATGCCGAGGAGGGAAAGGTGCTCATTCAGTGAGTGTATGATGGTAGGGGGAGATACCATGAAAACATTGAATTTCGTTGTGAATGTTTTTAATTTCCTGTTTAAGCACTATATAAAATAACCTACCTGAACTGCTGAGAGAAGAGGAAATTTACATGATTAAAATAAGACCTGCAAAGAATACCTTGAAAGGGGGGAATAGGAATGATGGAGATAATAATTGGTATTGAACCATGTAATTTGTGCTGCTGCACAGCATCATAGACTTCTTTTTCTAAATGATAACATCTGATGCATCCTTTGGCAGTGTTAATGGGTTTGCACCATTTTCCACCAGTTTAGGATCTAGTCTGCTGCCTTCCTATGGAAAATGTGATTTACTTTTGTCGTACACAGTAAGACTAGATTTTCCTAAGCTTCCTGCTACTGACATCTTATTCTAGCTCCAGCTAAGTTGATTGGAAAGCTCAAGTGAGAGACAGGACTTCAGTTTTTATCTCAGAGCTAGCTGGCTTTCAGTGGTTATTAAATGGTCAATAAATTCTGGGAAGAGTAGAATTATCTGGGTCTTCCCTTGGTAGATATTTCACACCAGGAACTTGCAGTTTGTAACAAAATCACAGCAAACTGAAAGTGATTGTGAGCAGTTTTGATCTTTCATGTATAAAGGGCAGGAGCAGGATTATTGAGTAGCCATACCATAAATTTTTACAAGACTTTACCTCCTTATTCAGTGGAAAAAAGGAATCCACAGTACTTGTAATTACAGTCCTACAAAATGAGTAAGTGAAACAAAGTTCAAGGTTACCTTTTATTTCCTAGTCACTTTTTTCAAATAAATGCTCTGTACTCCCTGGAAGCTTCATGTTTTACTGTCCCGGACTGCCTTGAACTAAAAGCAATTATGCAGCACACTCCTACTTAAAAGCCATTAAATAGTACCTTGCAAAACATCCTCATTGTAGTGCATTAGAGCACGCTTATATTTAAGTCATGAGCGACAAAAGATACCCAGTGTTTCCATTGCAGAGAGAGAGTCAAATGGCAGTGCCACTCACTAGCTTTTATTTCACATGTGCCAGTTTGTGAAAATGATCAGCCAGCTTAAAACTTTCATGTGTGCCCAGTCGGTATTATTTACGCTGACCTACTTTTTCCAGAGATCGCTTGTTTTTGTACTGAGTCACTTAGGCTATTTTAAACCCTACAAATGTTGGGACAATGGATCTGGGATCAGCACCACAGGGGAGTCATTTTCCTTTGACGTGGAGGGGCCCATTGAGTGCTGTCATCACAGTGGTGGTGTCTGTTCATATATTTACATATTGCACAAAAATATGTCATATCGTAGGATCTCTGTAGCCTGTTCAATTTGCAGAATGGAAGATTAATTAGACTGTGCTGGCAGTGCATTCCAAACACTGACGGAGCTTATTGTTTCTCACATAACCAACAGTTAATATAGCATCTTCTGATCAGATTGAGAGATGGAAGTATATTAAAAATTCCAAGTAGATTAATTTCCTGTATGAGCGTAAATTGGTTTCACACATATGTGTATACTAAAATGATTAGAGCCATCAAGAAAAATAAATTATAGCCCTGTTCATAGAAGGCAGAAGAGCAGATATTTACAGACTATTTTCAGGAGCTAGCTTGAAAATATATTTTACTGAAAATGCTTTATCTATGCTTGAAGTTGCACTCCAGTATCTCTGTTCTAAGTTGGTCAGTGTATAGCTCAATGAAATTTATAAGCTGACAGCCTGAACAGAGTATTCTCTTTAAATGAAACATTATTAAAGTCCATCTGCTTCAGGAGTCAGTCCTACCTATGTGTCCATACGAGGGCAAGAAAATCCATAGTGCCACTCAAAAAGCAAATGATACTATAAAAAAGGGCCAGCCTTCAGCAGTCTTCACCAGATTGCTGGGTGGGGTCTGGGAACGTACACTTGGCAAGCCCATAGTAACTGCCTGCTAATGGCAGCCTTCCTCTTTTCTGAAAAATGGTATTGTTTGAGTGCCAGCATTTGGACTTGGTTAGCAATAACTGGACAGGGAGAGGACCAGAAAGAGTAACAGGAGGAAGCACCAGGACTTTTCCTGCTCTGCCTCCCACAGCACTGCAAACTTCTCACTGCCAGGGACTTGCTCCACCTAACCACCTCATGCTCACCTACTGAAGAACAGCCTTTCCTTCATCATTTGCTCAGCTCTTATACCTCCATGCCCCTAACTACCAAATCCTGTTTCTTATAAATGTGTTTGCCCATCTCAATAGGGTTTGATGCACAGTTACAACATCATTTTTATTGCACTTTCCACCTGCCAGACTGTATCTTTTGTAAGTTCATTTATAAGACCAGATAAATTAAATGAATACAATATTTGGTGTGTTCTCTGCTCACTCTGACTGTATGATGCAAATACCTGTATACATACATTCAGCCAACATGCCCATCTGCTTGCATTTCCTTAGACGGCACTCCTGGCACTTCCTCCTCATGTACATGTCCATCTCACAGTTGCCTCCATTTTTACACTTGTACACTGCGTTTTTTGTGATGCTTCTTCTGAAGAACCCTGCACAACACAACAGTGACACAGATCAAAAAAGATTCTCAGAGTAGCAAATAACGATGTTGAAGAGCACCTCTACATGGGTTTACTGAATGACAGCAGTTCTGCTGCACTGCAGGTTTCTTTCAGTGCCTAGGTGATTAAATTCTTGCTGTCAGCATTGTGAATACTGTCAAAGCTGTGTAGCTTAATAAATGAGGGTGTTAGATCATATGCCCACATTAGAAATTGGCCCCAATTAAGGCCTTGCAACTGCTGACCTTGAGAAAATTCAGACCCAAATTTAAAACCTGCCAGGAGCAGGTTGAGCACCTGCTGTAAGAGTGATACCGTACATACTGGTGAAAAAAATACCATCCTGTTAAGTCTCTTGAGGTACAGGATGCACAGGAAGAGAGCTGCATAACTAGTTATACTTCCCCCACCTCCTGGGAGCTGCAGAAGCTCCACATACTGGTCTACTTGCCCATCCCACGTCTACTAAAGAAGCTGTACCATATCCACCTATAGTTCATGAGGCCTCCTCACCTGTTAACAAAATACCTCAGTCCGTTTCCCTAAACACTGTCCCCCTAAGGAGCTAAGAACTTACCTGATTTCAACTACACAAGCACTTGAATTGGTACTGCCACTGGATTCACACAAAAGTTGCACAGGAGTTACTGCAAACCAGAAGTCTACAGGGACTTGACTCAGTCTGTAGAAATCTACTACTTGTTGCTGCCTAGCACAGCTCTGAGACAAGAACTGTGGGGAAAATGTGCAATGCTCAAAATATGAAATTTTTTACAATAAAAGAGTCATCACAAAAACATCAGAGTCTTTGCAGCCAACTGTGACTTAAATGCTTCCTGAATTTTTAGTGTGACTCAGTGTGCCATCACAATCTTTTGAAGTTATCCTTCATATGGCAGGGACTATTTAGCATCAGCTGCAGAGGGAATTAACTCCCTTTGTCATAGCAGAGAAGGCTGACTCTCCTCCTCACCTGAGGGCAGGCTTTTGAGGTAGACTTCTGGGAGCTTCTCCTGCTACATCACTGATTTATAGTGCAATTCAAACTAGAGCTCTGTGAAAATTTACAGTAACCAGAACTATTCCCAAAACTTTCCTTTTTCCTTGCCCCTGGCCAGCACAATAAACATGCAATTGTTTTCCAGCCTGTCACTTTCATACAATACCAGAGGCGCCAAATATTATCCAGTCTCCCACAGTCAAATTGCAGGGCAAATTTAGATGTGATTCTGAACTTTTGTCCATTGAAGAATTTGTCTGTGTGTTTTCAGAATGTGTGGAGCTAGGATAATATCCTGCTGAATCTCAATAAGGTAATGTGGTAGATGACATGTTGATTTTGCCGTTGTCAGATGACAATTTTCCAATTTTGGCCCAGGTTTCTATAGTTGTCTCATCTCTTCGAGGCACCAGTATGTAGCTTCCAGTAAAACTATTCTGGTCACTAAAAAATCTAGCATTTCTCTAAATCTGCTTTATTTCCAGCTTGAAATAGCTTTCATTCTTTGCTTCTTTTCAGATAAGTACTGACTGGCATCATTCTCTTTTGAAATGCAGATTGCTTAGAGCCTTCTGCAGCCTTAGGCATTATTTTTATTCATCATTTGCACTGTGTTTAATACATTATTTAATGCTCAGGGAAGGGAGAGAAAGGCCTGGATTTAAGCTGCTGGTTCTCAATGTCAGTCAAAGGCAATTATTTGTTAAATTTAAATCCTGTAATTTGTGATAAGTATTAATTAGTAGTAAATATTAAAAAGCTCTGTTCAAATATTTATGACATTTTAAGTCCGATTTTTCACTCATGCTCTCTGCCAGTTTGCTTTCTCACAAGGGAACAAAGGAATAGTGCCTTAGTAAATGAGTGTTTAAAGAACGTGAAAGAATGTGAAAAGGTGCAAAAATAGGGATGCAAAAAGGTAGGAGATAATAGGACTCAAATACTTACTCCTGAAACAAAGTTTTTGGAAAAGTAAAATTTTATGGAATAAGAAATTAAATCTTTTTTTTTTTTTTTTCCAAAAAATAGTTCTACTCTCATTGCAGTTTTATCATGAAGTGACTCTTAAATCATTTTCTTCTTGAACAGACTTTATAATTAATTTTGAAATAAACATTTTGATACAAGTAAGTTTTGAACACATTGTCTTTACTAATAATTCCAAATGAACTTACATTGCTTGAAGTATTTTGTGCACGATCTCCTATACCAGAGGGCTTTTTACAAAAATTTGGAGAAATGGCATGTGTTTACAGTAGTGAAGCCCCCAAAAGCTGAAGGCTTTTCTGGCACAGTCTAACTTTTATCTGATCTTACCAAACTACAAAAATGTTGTCTGGAAATGTTGATTTTGCTTTGTTCTTTTGGCTGGTCACAAATATAATTAGTTATGGCTAGAGTTGCTCCAGTGTTACTTAACCTGATTTTTCCTAAGGAAATTATAAACACTGAAGAAAGGTAGCTGTTAAAAATATAGATAAAAGCTTTGTAAGTATCTCAGTTTGCCATCCTGGTGTCTAATTGATCCAGGAATCTCAGTCTAAAAGATTTTGAAGTTCACAGTTGCCAAAGCACTATTCCACTCTGTCAGACTACCAGGACATGCTGTGGCACTCCCTCCACCCGTGCCCTCATGGTGGGTGCGAATCTGAGAAGATTAAAGTAACACTTCATTTCAGTAAGTATGCTCCGTCTGATATAAGAGTCATTAAGCGTCATTGGCAGTGCTTCGCAGAGTGACAAAACTCATGTTGTTGTTCTATGTAAAGTGAAATCACAATCAGCTTTTCTCTCAACAAACATGCTCAGTAGCTTCACTGAAGAAACACAATACTGCATCACACTTGTTCTGTAGCATCTTAAAATGGCCTTTTTAACCCGGTACCAATATGCAGAATAAGCCGTTCCACGTGCTTATCATTTTCATGAAATGGCTTAGTGTATTTTTTCAAAGATGTGTAATCATAAACTATTGCTTGTTTTTAAAATGTCTTTGATGTCCGCCTGCAAAGATTATCTCAGAAATAGCCTCTAGAGGAGCAGGCATAGTACAATGGCCCTCATAAAGTACAAGCATAGTACAATGGTCCTCATACTGAAACGTTGCCTGTGAACTGTCTTATCCTTTACGGACCACGACTGTGGTGCTAGTATTATTGTAGAGCAAGGCAACATCTCCTAAACAGACGTGTTAGAGTGAGAGAAACCTCAAGAAATCCACTTACTTATTTTATATTTTTATAGTACTAGAGGCACGTATCCTATGAGAGCAAATGTTTTATATGCTTTTACATAACATGCAAAGTATTAATTAAATAATATATATATATATTTCTTAATGGATGTGCATGTATTGAAAAAAATAATATAGAAATGTATTACTCAATCCATGTCTTCAGACTGCTAGTCTCATGAGGGATGATAAATAAGATCTTAATATTGCTCTACTCAGGAAAGAAGAATGGAGAGTGTTACTGAATGTACAGTCTAATAAAGTAATAGTGATAAAAAAAATACATACATTCATCACAGAGAACTCACTCGCATATAAATATGTGCTAAGTGTCTGACTTTGAATCAGAATCTCCACAGCATCAATAGAGCAGGGGCATTGCAGGGCAGGCACCAGTCCTGCAGAAAGAGGTCTGTGTATTATTCAGGACACTCAGTGAGCATGAATTAAGAGTCTTGTCACTGAAAAGAAGAGCTAATCCCATACTCAGATATGAGATGTGTGAAGTAATCTTACTGCACTGATAAAGAGCGCAACTGGCTTAATGAGCCTGGTTTTGGTCAATGTGTCTTGTGTGAAAAATTCCACAGAGGCAGAAGAGTGATCAGAGGTCTAAAAGAAACCATACCCTCTTCACATTGTAAAAGTAAATTACTGTCCTCAGCACATCTTTTTCCTGAATCAGCTATTACTTTAACGGCCTCTCAAGTTTATTGTAGAAATTGAATGCATCATCTTTAAATAATTCAACTTTACTATGTTTAATCAAGAGTACTATTCCTTCTAAATGATGTTGCAGTCATGAAATAGGGAGAAAACATAAAATAAATTATCCCAATAAAGTAGTATAATTATAGTTATGCAGAGTGATTCAAACTGAATCGATAGTGAGATGAACACATATTGCCTGTGCATTTACCTGATGGTTTTAACTAACTCCTAAATACATTTTTTGAACACTCCAGATTTTTAATCGTAAGCCTTTGAAAACTATACTGTCATTTCATAATTGAAATAATAAACAGTAGGAATATATAGCTAACAGAATAGACGTATAGTGACTTGGAATCTTCACATTAAAACTGAATATAAATTGGATTTACAAAGCCAGCATTAGCGTAAGTTATTTAAGTCTCACCCTGTGAATACTGTTCCCTTAGGAAGTAAGATATTTAGGCTGCAAATTCAACCTGAAAAATCTCCCTTCCTAAGGATAGAGGCTGTTTCTTGAAGTACATCTGCAGTTAGAAAGGTTTATTTACTTCATAAGCCTAAAGACACACTCTTTATATGCTGGAAACTGAAGGAAAGGGGCTCTTTGGGAGCAGTTTACACATGGGACCTGACAGCTTTCACTTCCTTTAAATATGCATCACATATGGACTGAAGTCACAGCTGATTTCTAGGGCAGTCTAGCACAGAGGCAGATTGTAATGAGGAGTATGGGATCAATAGCCACTGAGAAAGCAGATACAGGCTGCCAGGCAGTGCATGGAAGCTGGTCTTCAGCTTATTGAAACCTAATGGTGGTTCAAGAGTCACAGGTTGGCCAACTGTGCTCTATATTCATGGGAAAATGGATTCACACGTAGAAGAGGCTGACAATTTGTCTCGGGGAAAATACAGAATAATATGCATCAAATCCAAATGTAAATTTCTACAATACTTACAATACTTAGTGACTTGGACAAAAATATCAAGAAAAAATGAAAAGCTGATAGTGCTATGCTTAACAGCCAAGTAGCATTCTGCAACTGATTTCTTCCTACCTTTGCATCCTTCACAAGTAAGAGCGTTGTAGTGGTACCCAGAGGCTTTGTCACCACAGACCACACAGAGCTCTTCTCCTTTCATTCTTCCCGTGGAGTGGCCCAGTCTTGGCTTTTTGGCTGCAGGGATATCCATTATCTCTGTCTCTCTTGTAAAAAAGGTCTCTGAGGGTATTCTCCTGAGCTCGTACATTCCGGGGGAATACCATTCCTCGTGCTGTGGTGGGTAGAAGCCCAGGTTGGAGTAATAGGGTGGCGATGAAATCTGAGGCTGAACTTGGGGAAATGGCATGCTGTTGTACTGTGTGTAAGGTGAAACATCTGCCTCTTGCACTGGAGAACTCATTGGCTCTGGAAGAATACCTGGAAAATAATAAGTGAAGAAGAAACCCAAAACTGTTGTGAAAAGACAACTATGAGAGAAGTTTCCATCTCAAAATCAGTAAGGCATAATCACAAAGACTGAATGATCTGAGCATATATCTTGCAAGATGTTTTGAAATCACCTACTCTTGGCTATACCCTCATTAGTGGTGGAATGTCACACACTGCTGTTCACATTAAAAAAATTGAAATATTTCATGTAGCTGGTAGTGTAAATGTTCAGTTTCTGAGAATGAGTAATGCATACCACAAATAAACTAGTAACCTGAATTCAGATTCACAGCAGAATAAAAGAAATGCAAGCAAAAGTAAAAAATCCTGTGGTACTGATGAAAGCTAGATACAAATATTGTGTCAATTTCTATATAATTCTGAATGAATACACTGTGAAGATAAGAGAGAGGCTTAATTGTGTGACTAGGTACACAAAATAAACTTTCGATAAAAGTCTGAAAGGGGGCAGTGAGATTGCAAGGAAGAAGTAGGGAAGATATTCCTGATGTAAGTGGCAAAATGGGACCTCAGCAGCCCAGCCTCCAGCCTCTACAAGCCTGTGGGACTTAGAGCAGTGGCCCGCCTCTTGTGGACACACCTCCCTAGCCTGCACTATTCACCTTTGAGCCAACAACAAACTTGGTAATGGTGAATGAGATATGACAAAGAATGGCATCATTTCCTGCAAAAGTAGCTTGTAAAGTTGGTATCAGCAAAGTACCTGGAGGCTAACTTGCTTCGTTCATTAAACTGCAAATTCACGTTCTGTTTATCTTATTCAAAATACGAACAACTTAGATCTCATTTTTGCAATAACGCAAGTAGAATTATATCTAACACTCTTAGATTATATAATTAAAAGGAAGCCTATGTCAACAAGATGAAAAGGGCAATTAAAAAGTTATTTGCAAACTATCTTATATTTTCTGTTGGAAAGTCATGTTTTGCTATTTCATGAAAACACTGACACTGCTCCTCTATTAATTCCAAGAAAAATAGCATGTTACCAGGGAGACACTGAGTCCCATGCTTACTGAAGGCAACAGAAGAATTTAGAGGGAAATCATAGATAAAAGTTTGTTGGTGATCATTACTTAACAGTTCTTTCCTGGAAAGTCTCCTTAGTTTCTGAAGAATAAGGAACAGTGAAAAAATGCTAATAGTGAAGAAGGAACATTCTGCAATGACAGCTAGAAATAAGTCTGTAGCAGGGGATTTTTTCCTCTCCTTTGTCTCTCTTTGGTTAGTGACAGAAACTAACCTTTGCTTTTCAACTACTTTTTCACTTCCAAGATCCCACACTTGCTGTGCAGCCTTTTGCCCCTCATACTGTGCTGCAAAAGTGATGCAACTGGTTTGAATTTGCCTGAACGCTGTACTGTCCACAGCACATCTTTGCCAATAGCAAATATGGAGGTTAAAGTTCAAGAATAAACAAAAAGATGCAAGCCTGGAAAAATAAGACACGAGCCTAAAAGGGAGTGATGGTGCTATTTATTCTTAACAAGTAGTTTGGTTATTATTGTACTTTGTTCTTCCAGAAGATGCCAAGGCCTACATACTGCTCTACTAGCAGAAGGTATCACCAAAGCCCAAGTTTATGCCCTTCAAATCAGTAACATAGACAGCTGGAGACCTGAGAAAAAGCACTGATATCCTCTATAGAAGAGCCTGGAGACAAAATCAGAGCTTTGTGTGTCAAAACTAAAGGGTCACTGCAGTGATACCTGTGAGCTGCAGTGGTGACAAAAGGTGTGAAAGGTGAAAACAGCAGTGATTTAATGCTGACCTTTGCTGCTCAGTATGAAATTCTGATGCAAGGAGTTCTAAGGAAAGGCCTTGCAAAATATAGGTTTAATGGGGAGGTAGTCTTTCTTTAATTTTGTTTCCAGTTTTTGAGAATGGTGCCCTTTGAGATTATTCAGAATACTTTAGGTACAAAAGCAGTGTTAATTTAACTGATTTAACTGCAAAGCACACAGTTATTGTACACATCATTCAGTCTCTTTGGAAAGGAATCTGTTCACCATGGAAACCTAAGCTGTTGTTTGCTAGTTGGGAATTACTTTGTTGACTAGGTTTCCTAAAGGAAAGTGGAAGATCCCAAAATGAAAACAAAAAAACTTTTGATTTTTATCTTTATGCCATCTACCGGAAATTCCACAAAAGCTCTTTATCAGTCTCTTGAACTGCTCAGAAAGCAACATTCCTTCCACAGCAGAAAATCATCTCTGGGCTTATTAAAAACACAGGACTGCAAAAGAACTGCAGCACATGCTGAGACAACATTGAGCATTTATTTTAAGTAGAATTTGCATTACAGAAGTTTACAGAAATCTCCATAATTACTAATCATATTCTGCTACTGAGGGACAAAAAAAAAAAAATCTATCCAAAAAGTAAAATACAAAAGAAAGAGAGAGAAAGAATTTCAGCTGAATCTTATCCATGGTTCAAACAGTGGAAAGAAAAAGTGAGAACAGGAATGCTCAAGAGAGACCAAGAGAACACAATCTCGTTTTATGTAAAACAAATTTGCAGCTGAAGCTGTAAGTACACAGATGGCTCACTGATGGAGACCAGAGTGATTTTCAAGGATATTTAGGTTGTAACTATGAGAGTTTTCCTGCTTCAGCTTAAGGCTTTTATTTTTTATTTTTTAAATTAAGTGGACTTGGCTGGTCTTGTTTGAAGAACTTTGGTGGGTACTTCTGTTTCATTCTTAGAAATTAGCAGGCTTGGGCTGAGATGCCTTTACCCAAAGTATACCAACAACGGCTGTCAAATGATTATTTCTCCATAAAATGATCAGTTGAACACTGCAAGAAATGCATTAGCATTTTTTCCTAAAAATATTTTTTTTTAAATGTAGAGATCTTCCATAAAGACAATTTATAAAAGAAGTTCTCCTTCTTTAGTTGAAATGTCCTTTTATTCTGAAACATTTTTGCTAAAAATGAGCAGGTTGAAATAGAAACTGCCAGAAGATAACTAAATGCCTTGAAGATACCTGGATGAAGAATTTCTTTGGCCTGGCCCAAAACATGTGGTCTTAGCAGCAGTGTGCGCAGTTTCTCACAAAGGCTGCAGGGATTCTGCTCTCAGAAGCATGCAGTGCACTTCTCTGTCTTGTGTGAACTTTAAAATCACAGCAACTTTGAGAATTATGCTTTGCAAAGTACATGTGAGTCTAAAACAAGTAGTTTCTTATCGCGAAAAAAAATCCTAATCTTATCTTGCTAACCAGAATGCACATATGCTTTTATCAAGACATTAGAAGAAGTAAGTCTGCAATGAGCTGGTCTCGTGCCACTATGAAGCATGACCCAGCCACTGAAATCACTGGAGCTGAGTAGTAAAAAGCAGTGAAAGTGAAATCAGAAATAGACATTATAGGCATTAGAGTTGTCTTTTTTTATTTGCTTCAGTCTTAGCTATTGTGAGACGTCTGTTTTTCCTTCTGAAAGACTACTTTTTACAGTTTAAAAAACTATGCACACATAGGTGACATCACTTACAGTTGCTGACTTCATAGGTTATCTTTTGCAAATAAATGATTTTCAATTAAAATATTTTACAAAAACCAGGAAGGCTTACAAAGTGAAACGTTTATGTATATGTAGTCAGAATTTTGTAAATATTTTTCCACAACATTGCTTGCAACTGAAACACGTAGGGGAGTTTTGAGTTTGTTTCTTCAAACTCTACACTGAGGCTTTTGCATACAAATTAAAGAATTCTTGATGTAGGCTTAGGCACTTGTAGGACCGAAAAGGAATTTCCCTTGAAGGAACTAAAAGAAGTGTTTTCAATTAGTAGTTTTAAAGTGAGGTTCGAGATTCAAGAAAAATACAGGTTGATTAAGGATGTGACAGAAATTACAGTGATATCACATTTTAAGGTAAAATGTTATTATTCCATTAATACAAAGCTAATTAGGGGTCAAAAGTGCAAGAAGGTTTCAGACATGAAACTTTGGCACTCTCAAGAATATTCACGATAGAACTTAAGGAAATCAGTATGAGCCTCAGGATTAAGTAATTTGAAACTGTGACCAGCCATTAATGAAATCCTGATATGATTCCAAACAAATTCTTTTCGGAACATTAAAGATCACTTGGAATAAACAACCCTATAGCACTCTATAATTTCAGTTAAGAATACAAGTTCAGATCAGACAAACACCTAAACAAAAGCATAGCAATATCCTACCTCAGCCAGTGTTCAGTCAGACCATATCTTGAAGCAAAATACTGTCCTTACGTCACCCAGTTCTTCTTTCCCACTTTCTCCACTTTTATTTTTCCCCTAAAGTTTCTGCTTTGTCTATATCTTGTTGACTCCTTTACAGTGAGAACTTTCTTTAAGACTCACAAAGGAGTGACACAGGCCAGAGGTTATATCGTTTACTGATTAACTTCATTACAGAGAAACTTGTTAGTAAATGCCTGAAACAATAGGAACACCAGCATCCACTGGTAATTTAACTGGATAAAATCTGGTTTCCATGCAAGGGGGTGCCTCCAAAAAGCCTAGATATTGTAATTTTCTGCAACTATGACAGTTTACTCACAGCAAAATATTCATCAACAAAGATTTATCAATGTCAGGTGATTCTGTGCAATAGATTAACCTATTCAGTATCCCAAAAAGCCTGTTTTAATTGACTGGATTAACAGTTGCTTTTTAAGCCCAGAAATGATTGTATTTTCCCAAACAAGTCAGAGTGCTTAGGTTTTGCTGGACAGATCTATATGATGACATAGAATAGTGCCAGGGAGATGCCCTTAACCCAAAGCCAAGTGCCAGTTCTTCTCTGTGTTGTTTAGGGGTGAAGCTAACTCTCCAAAGAGCAGGTAGGATGCAGCTGAATTTGTAGTCCATGTTGCTGACCTTAATCTTCTGGGCTCACACAGACTTCCTGTGACCCTCAGATATTATCACTTAATAGGTGTCACTTCAGCTCAAATAATCTGTAATAACGTGAGGGTTCTGTTGTGTGCCGTCACTGTGTGCTGGGACCACATGAAGCCAGGAGAGCATGTTGCATGCCACCATTTGATGGCAGCTAAGGTGTGATGATGTGCAAAACCCACTGAGGTAGAGTGTTAGAGGACAGTATAGGGCAAAGGTAGCCAAACCTGCAGCAGTCTTGTGCGAGCTGCTTTTCTGGGAATAGTTCCTGCAAGATGCCTGTGTTAATTTCACAAAACAGCCAGCTTTCCAGGCTAAGATGCACACAAGGAAGCAGCACACATGCATTTTGGTTTTTCCTTGCTCTCTGGTGCAAACTTCACTCTCAGTCCTATTCAGTATCCTTTTTTTTTTTTTTAATTTCTTTTTTTTTTTCCTCAGGTCCCACTCAGTTTGCTTTGATTCTCCTCAAAATAATTATTAAACATACATGATTTTCTGTTTTAATTTGTGTTGCTTTGTTCCCTTTTGATCTGGGGGTCTGTTGCAGGCCTAATTATCTTCACTGCAAGGAGGAAGCCAGATGTTTCATTGCTGGCCAGGTGGTGCTGAGAACAAATAGTTATTTAACATATCTTATATGATGTGGACAATTAGTTTAATCAGTTTGGACACTTCATCCTACTGCTGTTAAAAATAAAGGAGATGGGCATAACTAGAAAAAAATAGAAATTTATCTAAAATGGATTGAGCCTCTCTAGTTGATCTTAGGTACTGTTCTATGCATGCAACACTTTTCAATGGCATTTTCATTTTTATATATTGTCAAATGCAGATTTAAAGAGCACTATTTCACCTTACAATATCCTTCTCAGATATGCACAACTAGGAAAACATTTCTTGCCTGAATTATATTTTGATATTACATTACAAGAAATAGTATAAATCAGTCTTTGTGCCAGCTGTAGTCTCACAATGGACATCTTGCAAATAAATAACTCCTACATGAAGTGTGTTGACAGAAAATATAGTTGGACTATTGTTTTTAAGGCCTGCTGCCTACGAACTGAGTGTAATGCTGCATGTATTTCAAATGCCATGCAAATATTTAAGCTTGCACCTCACATTTAAAATATGAAGGAGGTACTTTTGGTGTCTAAAAACTAGCTCAGTCCCTTGTTAGAAAAAAAAAGGCAAGTGATAACCACTGAAAGAAATGAGATACTGGATGCACAGTATTAAACATATGTATAAGTTCTAAAATGGAAACTGAAAGATGTTATCAAATGTCTTTTTGCATCAGTATTGCTAGAACAGTGCTGGCCCAGCTAAATTTCCAAACCTTAGTGCAAGACTTCTCAATGACAACACAAAGCTGCTGTACTGTCACATCTCCTGGGTCACAGCTCATGTCCAGGCAATCTGGAGCAAAACAGAGGAACTCAGTTGGCTATAACTATGGAAACATCCACAGGATGAATTTGTGGCTTTAAAGTGAACTACAAAGCTCCCAAAGGTGTTAAGAGATCAGGACTGTGGTTTTAAGTTACTGGGGTTCAAAAAGACAGGTTGGTGTGTGTGTCACATTCTTTAAGTTGAGATTGTGAAATTGGGCTGGTCTTCATGCAGCTGGTCTTAATTGATTCAAAGGGACTTGTGAAATAAGAAAAAAGTTTCTCTGAGGAAGAGAAGCATCTTAAGAAGGACAAACACCACGCTCAGGCTCAGGTACCCTGGGATTTCTTGTCATTAGGAGTCCCTTTCTCTCACTGTGAAAACCAGAGCTGCAAGGAAGAAGTTGATCTTGAAATGCAGATAATAAGGCTGCAATTTCTCATTTATATTACATCAAAGCTGTAATGTGTGAGAACTCCTTTAAGAAATGGATATTCTAAAGGTTTCATTTAAGAGAAAAATTTGCTTCCTGTTTCCTTGAGTACACAAAGGAAAAACAGGATGCCAAAAATGCAAGTAGCTTACAAATACAAAACTTAGAGAAAGCCAATTGCTACAAGAATCCTGAAGAGATAGAACTGTATCTTCACCACAAGTAGCTGCGTGAAATTGGTTACATATTATTTCTGTTTTTAGGGTGGTTCTCAGAGCAGAAGGCATCAAACTTATGAAGAACTCAGTTTTGAGACTTAGTTGAGTGAAAACCCACGAAATAGGACTAAGTGATCGTTAAAAAAAAAAAAAAGAAAAAAAAAGAGTTGAAAGTCAACTTAAAAGTGAAACAGCAGGAATGCTAAGTCTCCTTCTTAATGGGATGCCTAATTCTGCCCCATAAGATACATTATTACTTTCTGTTACTGAAATGTCAGTTTGAATTAAATCTCCATAGAGCTAAGCTCTGAATATCTATAATGGAAGACAGGGGTCTTCTTCTGAAGACCTGAAGGTTTCTGAATGCAATTTCAGGGCGGACGAAAAGTCTTTTACAGTAACATCCTTCCTTGTGTTTTGAAGCTACCTGAACCTCTTGAAAAATAATTAACAAAAAAAGTAACTGTTAGAGGACCTGGACAAAAATCTGAAGTAACTGAAATAGTCAGGAGTAGGAGTTTTAAAGCGATGCCTGAATATAAGATTTAGTTTGGGTGTCATTCTCTTCTTTATGTAATTCTTTATGTAATGAAATATTTGTGTTTATCTGTAGTGAGAGTACTTCGGGTTAGTTATATGGGCTGAGGTGCTGGCAGTGGTCTGATTTAGGGTGATGCTCCCAGCTTCTAAGACCTCTGCAGCAAGGCCTCTCCACATCCCTCTGTGCCCGAGATGCTATTAATGTTTCAGGCAGAAAAAATCAAAATGATGGCAGTGTTTTCCACCATTCAAAAAGACAAAATTTTGGACTTATTTGGAATGGAAATTTCTCAAGTGCTGTAGCTTTCTGTGGGGGTCTGTACTATTGTGAGGCCACGAATGTATCAGGACTCTCAACAAAGATCCCTCTATGTTGACAAAATAAATGCTAAAAATTGTCTTATTCTCTCTCTCTTTTTCTTTATTTTTCTCCCTGAGCAGACCGTGTCCCCACGGTCACAAAATACTGATCAAAAATTCTACATTCATTAACAAGACCATGAAAAATCAAGATCCTTGAAAAAAATGGGTAGAAGAGGAGCAACCTGCATTATATGTTGTTTTGTGCATTAACGTCATTAGCATAAGCTTTTAATGGTCACTGATTTAATTTAGATGAAATTACTATCATAAATACATGTAGTATGGCAATGCAATAATCAGCAGCATAATTTTGTTTAAAACTAACTGAAAATATCTTTCCTTAGCCTGGTTTAATTGACTCACATGAAGATTACATCCAGCGTGCATACGAGGGTCTGCCTTTTTTTTTTTCCCCTGCCTTTCAGCTATTCAAAGTGTAATAATGCATAATAATCTAGAAGTGCTGCTATCAGCACTAATGATCACATGTGGGATTAAATTACAAAACACTACAGACTCATTATTTTTCCTTCTTTCCATAGGGACTGGTTATTTAAGAAGGTGGGCACATGTCAACCACACATCCTTGGCTTTGACTTTTTTTTTCTAGGTTTCTGAGTAAAGTTAAAATAGCATACTATCCCTAATTCAGTGACTTACCAAATAAATGAGGACCTTCAGCTAAAGAAAATCCATCTGCAGTAGTTAGCTGGGGATGTCCTATCAAATTCATTTCAGATCCCATTTATTCTTCAGTTCAGGAGGAATATAATTTAGAAACAGTTTGAAAGCAGATCCTGAAAGATATAAAACAAGAAGGATATTTAAAACAAGGTAATTTGTTTTTGTGTACCTGATGCAAGGCAGGATCAAGGAGGTTGTTTCAATATTTACTGTAACAAACCTTGGATGGAAGTTACAGTACCTAATTCAGCCTTCAAATAAAATGCTGCACCTAGTTTGTTTGTTTTTTTTCTTTGCTCTGCTGGATCATATTTGCCATCCTTCTGCTTTTCAATTAATACTGATGGCGGTTTGTGGTCAACTTTTATTCAAATATTCACAGACTGAAGCACTGGGATGACCTGCTGAGGGCAATGCTGACCAGACCCTCTCCCAGGGAACAGCAGTTGTTTGCATTTTTTTCATCACTCTTTCATCATTTTTTTGTTTTCACTTACTGAGAAAGTGCAAGCTTATGGTTGGGTCAGAAGACTCCGAGTCAGGAAACTTGAGTTTAATTTCCAGTGACTGGCTCTTTATCTTGCCTTCGGTAATTACTGCCTGAAGAAGATAAATGGTGGCAAAAAGAAAGCAAATCCTTGCTCTAATAACCAGGCTAGCCCACCTGCTCCCTCAAGCAGCCATGCGACTTTCTTGCTTGGGGAGGTAGGGAGATGCTTGTGCCTGGTCACTGGCAGACTTTCCTAGTCATTAAGCACAGCTGCCATCTCCTGAGGTTGCCAGTAGTGCTGAACTCAGAAAAAATAATGGAGTTTTCTCCTTCCCACTCCAACCTCTGGGCTGTTGGGAGGCAAGAGGCCTACCATTGCCTCTTGCTCAGGTGTGGGGCTACAGTGATAGCAGTGTGTTGCTGAAAGTCAGCAGAAAGGTATACCAAGAGCCACCTGTGACAAAATCTGGCCAGTCTGGGTGGAGCAAGAAAGGGGTAGTGCTCATTCACATGTGTGGGATGGATCAACTCTAAGTTATGTGTAGGGCAGGGCTGTCAGCAGCTGAAGAATGCTCAGAGGACATCTCAGAGCCTCAACACAGGCACCAAGAGGATCCTGTCTTAATTCTTTATTTGATTTCATTCATCATGGGACTATTCCTGGGTCTGTGTTTCCACTCACTGAAGCTGCTTGAGAGTTAGAGCCCAGTGTGCTACCCAGTGAGGGCTCAGCATGCTTCTCAAGCACCAGTGAAGTCATCTGACAAAAACGTGAGTGCAGCAGGAGGCCCCAGAGCCCTGCAGACTGGGAATGAGCTTGTGAGACCAGCAAGCACGCTGTGTAATTATATTCAGATTTGTCCATAAGGATTCATTAAGTTATTTCTTAACATAAACAAAGGCCCTCTAATTAGACAGATGCATCTTAAATGTCTGCCCACAGATAATTTAAACAGTTTACTCAGAAATGTCAAAAGCTACTTGTGTCACAGACCAGATCAGGGTCCTGCAGCAAATAACATGTAAACACTCTGTCTTAAATCTAGTGCAGAAATAGTTTTGCAGCAGAAAAAACTCCACATATCTTGTGATGGGGTTTAGCAACCAGCCTAGCCATCCCAGAAGGCTCACGTCCACTTCCAGCCATGTCTCTACCACTGTCACGTCTGCTGGGGAAGGTTTCCACTGTCAAAACCCCTCAAGAAACAGAGTTGTCCGCTGAGGTTGCAAATGAGGCACCTTTGGAGGAATTCTGAAGTTTTCGATGAATTTTCTTTCTAAAGAAGAGGCCATCTTCACGTTTCCTTCACATGCAAGCCCACCAGTAATTATCTTACTGCCCATAGGTGTGCAACCCATGCAGTTCCATGCAGGATTCTCTCTTTCCCTTCAACAAACCTGAAGATTATGTTCTGTTATTACTTTTAAGTCTCATGAATCCTCAGCAAGCCCAGCTAACACTGCTACAGCTAACACAGCAGCGTTGGTATTGTGAATTTCTGTATGTTCATACAGAGTGTAGTCCTTATGTTCTTAGACTGTTTCGGGTATTTTAAACAGGTCGTTTTAAAGACAGATCCCTAAGGCATTATTTACGGAGTATTTTGGTATACAGTTAAAATTTTCATGCATAGTTTATTAGCTTACATGGTATATATCCTATATCTGTCTAGTCTGTGATATATAGAAGTTAAAAAAGCTGCATGTTAAACCCTATCAATATTTGCATTATTACAGGCTCTTTGAACTGTTCCTTTGAGGCTATCCTATTATTTTTTTTTTTTTTTTGTAACATATCTTTAAATTGCATCACTCAAGACAAATTTGTTAGACTCTGTTATTCTTTACACACATACAAACACAGAAATAATGGCATTAACAGTGCTTCGTTCATTGTGATAGATTTGGGCACATATTTTGTATAATTTTTCTGTATACTTGGACATCACAAGTTTTGTAACTCCACCCCTTCTACCACATTAATTTTGATCTAGATGGATTCAGGTCCAGCAAAACATTCATAAAGATTTCAGAGTCCCCACTTTTATGTATATGTGTGTATATCTATCTATCTATAATTTCCTTTAATATATTCAGCTGATGAAGAGCATTTACTGGATTTCATGAAAGAAACTGATTGTATCTTACTAGGATTTTTTGCCATTCACATGGCGTGATCACCACTGAAAAGGCTAGCAATATACTTTTCCATTACATGTAGCTTTGCTATTGTAAATTTTCCTGAATGCCAAACTCTTTGTTAAATACTGATTTACATTTTGCTTTCTAATGCTCCTACTACAACCTGCTGCGAACCTGTTAGATTTATCCAGTCAATTTCATCCATAATATAAAAGCAGTAGCTACTTATTTGCAGCTTTCAGGCTTACATCACCTACACAGTGTAGGAAACCTGAACACCATTTCTTCCATACTTTTTTCAGTTCTAGAAAATAGTATAGGTAGGTCACTGTAAATCAATGTCACAAGGCATCACAGACCCAGAGGGAGACTCTTCTGCTTTCAAATAGTTGTTTCTATAACTTACACCCTGTCATTAGCCACTTCTCTGGCTAATCCTCTAGGGCTATTCCTGCAGTTGAACAGACAGTCCCAGCTTGCTGCAGCTCTCACGGACAACTCCAAAAGCATTGCTCTGACTGGCAGGATAGTCCCACTCAGCAGGCATATGAAGGTACGCTGTCTGCTGGTGACACAGCTGGGAGACATATAGAACCATCTGCAGCACCTATGTGCAGAATCTCTCAACACAATTTTTGTTTCCCTAAGATAAGATGTTTATTTGTTTTGGTGCCATAAAACTATGTTGTCTCAGATTCTAGAGTCAGTTCATCTCGATGAAGGGAGATCAGCAACCACTCTCTTAATTCGGGTTTCTTTATCCACCCAAAAGCTCGACTGTCTTACCATGCTTAACTGATGTTCCATCATAATGTGTAACAAAAAAAAAACAACATCATCAGATGAGGGAAAAGCTGAAATAAGGGCAGTGGGTGCATAGGAAATCAACACTGTTCTCCAAAATAAGAGCTACTCAGGAGAAGTTAAGAGGAATGAAGTGAGTATCAAAGCTGTTTGTTCATTATTACTTTAGATTACTCAAAAACTATTTACTCCACCTTTTGAGATGATTTTCAGAGGACAAAATAAGGCAGGAAGGAAATCGAGAGAGCAGTACATATAAAGTAAAACCTATACTCAATTTCTTGAAATTAACTTCACCAATTACATATTAAGAGCTCTGAATTACATAATTTAATACACTCTTTAGCATACATCAAAACATAGTTATGCGTTTGGTGTTTAACTAGAGAAACTGGAGATATGTATGATGAAAAAACATATACATGCACACATGTTTATTTGGCTTTGTTGTGGGAGGTATGTTCCTGAGTGTATGTATACACATATGCACACAGATGTGGGTGTAATTTTCAGTTTTACTGTGTACTCTTATCGGTGAACTGCCTCTTTGCCTTCTATCATCAATACAAAAGCTTCCCCTGGCTTCTGTGTTAGCAAAACCAAGCCTCTTAATGAAGTAATTAAAATCAACTGGGCTCACTGAAAGAAAAACATGCCAAAGACTCATCATTTCAGCTAGAGAAAAGATATGTTTGAACATCAGAAAACCTCCATAAAACTTGAATTACTTTCAGAAGACTGACTGAATCTAGTGCAAGAAGCCGGTCAATGAACGTATATCAAATTACCAGCAAAAATTTTCACAAATATTAGCGAGATATTTTTCCCTCTTTCTGCCTTGTAATGTTGTCCTATTCTTTATATCTGGCCACCAGTTCTCAGAGAAGGCTCAGTTAATCCATGGCCTGTTCTGTTAAGATCAATGGAAAGGTTCCCATCTAGCTCACAAGCTTTTGATCTGGCCTCATAGTCTTTTTGTAGAATATTCAGTGTGAAGCCTCACTTTTCTGAGAGGCTTTTTTTTTTCCTGCCTGTCCATTTTAAAGCATATTAAATACATGAAAGGATGAGGAAGATTCGTACTCCTCATTTCTAGCCTTCCACTGCCAGATCACCATGGCATGCATGGCACCATGAGCAGCTAAGCAGCAACCGATGCAGTACACAAGCAACAACATGAGCAAGTTTGGGAATTGTGTTCGGTTTAAGTTTACCCTGTGTGTGACTGTTTTTAATATGATGTTCAAAATCAATGGAATAAAGAGATACAACACACAGACAAAACACAAGATACAGCTTATTTTGAGGTGGCAAATTGCAAGTAGAACTGAAAGCTCTGCTGAAAGACTTTACTCCATTTCTGAATGTAGGCGTGTGACTTCAAAGAGTGGGACAACTTCTGACCGTCTCTGGGCTGAACTGAACACCATTCCTTTTCACTTTCCTTTCTCCAGCACCTTTTTCCTGTCTCATCAGGCAGGACTTCCTTTCTTAACCTGTCTTAGAACTCACATATAGCCTACGGAGGCTCCGTAACATGAACAGCAACAGTAAAAATAAGAAATGTACATCACATATGTGCCGCTCTTGCAGTATTATGAAGGTATAAAACTAGCAGGACCATTCAAAGTAAACCAACATTTTCCTAAATTTAAAGATTTCAACAGTAGTCACTTGAAATGTGAAACCCCATTTTGCTTGTGCTAGTTATGAGAAATAAGTGCTCAAGTTCTGGGCTTCAGAAGATGCACCCATAATCTATACACAAAACTGTCAAACAGAAATTATATTAAATGAGTATAATTATTCCTTTCTTGATTATCCTATGTAGGATTATTCCGTTTCCCCATTAACCACTTCTTTTCCTTTTCTTAAAGTGAAAAAAAAAGTAAACAACTCAGTGCAATCATAAAGCTGAAGCACATAATTAATGAGATTGTGTTATTTCAGGAAAGACTCAAAGTCAAAGTTATGCTTTCTTTTCCACCAACACAAAGACACTGAAGTCAGCTTTCTAATGACGAATTCCAACTACGTCGTCTTTTTCTTTTTGTGACCTTAACTTTTTTTCCCAAGGTGAATATCAGTTGTTCCACCAGTTTTATAGATGAAATTACTTCTCCTTATGTTATTCTTTTAAAATTCCTTCTTTGCTGACCAAGAATTCATTAACATCCTCTAAGTAATTCCAACGAGAAAACCACTTTTATACTGTGCAACATAACAGCAAGATAAAGCAATGTAAGGAGTTATTACTTACTGTCCTTTTCTGCAAGATCGTGGATGGCAGGATGTAAAACAGTTCTGCAGTCAGTTCAGTATCCTAATGATTCTCACACAGGAACATTTTTGTTTTGTTTTTAGTTTTAGCAGAAGCCTGTAGTGATAACACAATGAATCAAAGCTTGGGCTCATTGGCTCAGTGCCCTAATGGACAAGGATTACTCATTAACAATTCTTTCTTTGCGAAACTCTCTAAACACAGGCTGTATTAAAACATTGTGAATCCCAGCTTGTCCATCAGCACAGAGATTTGAGATGCTCGTTAATACTCTAGATTCGTGTGTGGGGGAGGCTGGCTCAGAAAGTGCAGTGATAGTACTGTGTTGTTAATTGCAACGTTTTTCTTGCACACGTATGTTTTTATGACAATCTCAGCATTCTTTCCTTTTCCAGCCAAAGAATCCAGATGGAATTCCAAGACATACCTGATTTTCAAGTATTTCTGGTATATTTACACTTTTGAGGGTAATTGGACATTTCAGAGTATGATACCAAATATCGGAAAAGCAGAATGGGCTATGAATTACAACATTCCAGACATCATGAGATGTTCAAGTTCAGTTCCCAGGTTTGCCATACCCTCTAACAAACTGCATCATTTTGATTCTATCTCATCCCATAAAGCTTTAGGAATGCAGTTGAGATCCTTAACTTTAAACCTAGTCGTTTCTTGTGCACAAATGGAAGAACATAGTACTGGGAGATGGTGGATCACATCCTGGCTGCACTATACATGAAGATGCTGATCTCTTACTACTGACAGAAAGGTAGCCTTGAACAATTCTATCCTCACTTACCCATTAAGGAAATTGAAAGTAAAGAGAAGTGAAGCCAGGCTGTTCTCTTACAACATGGCATCCACACAGCAAGGGTAATAGTACCTTGTTCTGTGTTGATGACATATCCCTTGGGGATGAGTTGATTTGGCAGTAGAATTGAGGAACATTTCAGCTAGGAAGGACACCCAGCAGCATTGCTCACAGTAAGTGAGTTCATGTCTGCCACACAGTAGTTGTTCTCCCTCCTTGTCCTTTTCATATTTGCGCTGTCTGATTAAGAGTGCATGCACACAAGCTGTGCCTCCTACTCCAGGAGAGAGGCATTGGGCAACAAACACAACCCTTTCTGGGAGAAAGGTGACAGCTGCATACCCTGAAGTTGTCAACAGTAACATTCCCTTCTTCTCTCCAAGTTAAAATAAATAAATTAGAAAAGGTGCATTCATCCTCAAGCTAACCTCAAGGAAAATGGAACTCTGTCTTTCTCTTTAAAATCTAATTAATAAATTGTCTTTTTCATGTTCTTCTTCTTGTAGATTCATCTGGCTGCCAAACAGACATGGCCTGGGAGGTTTCTGATGAGATCAGTGCCATAAGGCTGATGCAAGATACCACTTTTTTCAGGGTTTTGTGCCTACAGTTCCTTCTAGCAGACACTGGCTACATGATAAATAAATCAGTTGTCTGTGCTGATTCTCTGAAAACCTTCACCACTGTAAATGATGAGATTTGCATTTTACAAGTTCATTCTCAGAAACATTTTCAGTGCTTAAAAAGAAGATAATTCTTCCAAAATTACTCTGCCCACAGAAGCAGGTGGTCTCACTCATACCATGCCAACATCCCATCTGACAACTTCCAGTAAATATACACTCTGGTGGCGTCTAGGAAACACATGCAAAAAAACCTCTTCAGTCATCCTGAGAACAGTAATGGGGTTTTGTCAGTTACCAAGTGAAGCAACAGGAGCAGCATGAAAACATCCCACAAATACTACAGCTCACACTGTATTATGTCTGGTCTATTGACTAATTCTGAAGACCTTAAATCATGTCTTCCAGCTTTTAGCCCCTTGCAGGATCAGTCCCTGGTATTTAGCAGCACAGCTCAATTCCTATTTACAAGTCCCTAGAAACCGACCTTCAGTAAAGGCTTTTCCTCTAAAAGCATTTTTCTCTGCATAGATGCTGTTCTTCAGATAGAAAAGAGTTCACAAAAGAAGGAAGCAGAATTTAATACCTGCATTCACAAAAGAATTTGTTAAAGTGTTTTTCATTTTCATCCAATAATAAAAGACAAAATGGCAGAGTTGTGCTTTGTCCACTAATCAATACTTCTGATACAATATTGGAAAAAAAAAAAACAAGAAAGAATCCACGTGATCAAAAGAGGTGTTGCCTGTAGCAATGACATGTAGCATTACTAGTTCAAGCCAGCTGTCCATACTTTATTGTTGCTGATATGCAAATGGCAATAGAATGGAAATGACTTAGAGCAAATCAGATGTCTTCTATAGCATTGTAAGAGACTACCTACAAGGGAGAAAAGTGGGAGTGAAATTATTCAAATCCAGTTCTCTGCAGATAGAAAGTCTTTTCCAAAGGGTCTACCCAAACCACACCTCTGCACAAGCCTTTGCTTAATTCTTGTAAAGTGTTTCTGACTTGGTTATAGATAACGGTCTAGCCACCATACAGTGGTGCACCTACAGGTGCAGTCACCTACACCTTTTCTTTCAACCTTGCACCACCCTATATTTACTGCTGCTGAACAGAGGACACAAGTCACTTACAGCACTTTGGGTCACAGTCTGTCTCACTGGATTGTCCTTTACACACTCTTGGCCACTCTCAGAAATACCACAGTTCACCAATCTGATGAAAAGTAAAGCATTTCATTTCTTGAAGTATGGCCAAAATTATCACCAGCTTACGATACATTTTATCATAGAAAGATAATTAAGTAATCTTAATAGATAAGGGTGCTTCTGTACTGGCAAAAAATAGGAAAAGCATGGGGTGCAAAGTTTCAGTGAGTTAACTCCAGTAACTTTACATTGTTCTTTTACCTCTTGCATTTCAAAGGCAGAAGATTAACTCCACTTGTTAAGATTAGTTTCATTTATAGAGTAAGCCTTTCACTGACCTAAGCCACTTAGTTATAAGTTACTCTCAGATTATTTGGTTCCTGGACACAGCAGAATTTGTTCAACAATCATATGTTTTTAACTGATGTAATCCAACATTTTGCCTTTATCACTCACATATTTAAAGTGGAAAGTCATGAAACAGAACAGCAAGGGGGAAATTCCTTCCTGATGGCAAATAGTTAATAGTTAGCTAGTGTGCTCTAGCAGGAGCACTTATGTTATTAACGTGATACCATCTCACAGCTGACCTGATGCAAGGGAAATACTGAGCATATGTGGAATAAGAAACGTTATCACATAGTGGATTTCAGTGTGTGGAACTTGGTCTACCTCCCTCTAGCTGACTTCAACTGGAATTGAGAATGTATTTTGTTATAAATAAATTTTATGGTTATTCAGAAACAACAGATTCTCTCATTGGTTTCAAATTTTAATTAAGGCACTGATGTTATATGCTTCCCCCGATTCTTCTCCTTCCTGCTAGGGGTTACTAGTTTAAAAATTACTGGAGGAATCACAGCTTTAAGTCGGAAGTGTTAGTACAGTATCAGTTGATAAGTTCTGCTACAGGCCTTGAAGTAAATATACACTTTATTCTTTCATTTTTTTCCTCTTGATATTTTGATGTTATACAGTAAGATAGTAACTGAGTTCAATTAGGGTTAGTCTTCATTTATGTAAATATTTGGAGAGAGAAAAATATTATGAAATGTTGATCTGTTCCAGTAAATGAATGCACTACCCTTTCATTAATAAGTAGTTCTTCTAAACTGAATGTCAAAGGTGATGAGTGAAGTATCACTAATAAGTAAATATTAGAATATTTTAGTGTTTTTTTTTAAATTGCTGCCTGAAATGCACTAAGGAATTTCCTTCTGCAAACATTTAAACTCCTGCTTGCTTTTAATAATGTACTTCACATCAAGGGAAAGGAAAGATGTTTAGGACTGAGTCAGTGATTGACAGGAAACTGATTCTTTCAGTATAGGAGAGGACACTGCACATAACATGAATGGATTGTAGAAGCCATAGATCTTTGGAGGTGTAGGAGGAGCCTCCACCAATGTAATTTGTCAAATGAGAGTCACTATTGGCCTTTTAAGTAGTTCATTGCTCTGTTCTGTACCTTTTCTCCTAAAAGAGATACTACCACATTCTGAAGCACACAAGTGACTGCTCTCATTGCTTGTTGATAGGGAGGGCTGCAGAACAGGTGCCGCACCCCAGATGGTACCTAAAGCCCAGGGGCACAGCCCCATGCTGTTTCAAGAGTTCTATGACCACTCAGAGTAGAGGGGACCATCACACACTCAGTAGCTGATGGCAAGCTCATTGTCTACACGTGTCTACAAATTCAGGAGTAGAGGGAGCATCAGATTTGTCTATGAGGAGTCAAGTAGAGTTCAGTTTGGAAGAAGCTCCATTCTTCATTCTGCAGGGAAGACTTCTACGTGTCAGGAAGGAGCAAGGCTACTTCAATAGGGACAGAAGTCAGCAGCCAAAGTTAGCCCCGCTGACAATGCACTGTCCCACATCTCCTGAGCAGCTGTAGCAACAGACAGCTGGTGGCAAATCAACCCCACTGCCCATCCAGAGATCAGTCAAGAGCAACAGGAGGAGAAAGCAAGGCTAGATAATGGCCTAGAGATTCACTGCCTGCAGAATCATCCTGAGGTTCATGCAGGAGGAGGAACAGAGGCAGGACAAGATATGATGAGGCTACATCTCACACCTACAGCAAGCCTGGATAGAAGACACCAAATGAAACTTTGACTTAGCTCAGGCTAGAACTGAAGGCCCAAGCTTGAGCGTGACCACTGAGGGGGTCCAGCTGAGGAAAGTCAGGGCCACCAAGACATCTTGGTGCCCTCAGGCTCCTGACATATAATTGCCTGCAAAGCCATCGTTGTTTTGAGAACTTCTTGTTCCTTGTTCCTTACCAGAAGTAGGACAACTGGTAAACAATTTTAGATACTTGCAGCAAGCAAGAGGAACAGCACCAGGACTAGACCTAGCATTCAAATCTTCCATAAAGATGAAGATGAAAAGTCCATTGTCACAAGTTCAGTTGAAGAGTACTCATGATTCCATCTGCTTAAAAACAAAAAGAAAAAGGGATGAAAGTTATATTATTTTGGATCTTGTACATAGTTGCAACATTATCAAACTCAGTGAAGTGAGGAAATAAATCACATCATATTATCTCCATCTGATTTCTAACAGAGGTATCCATTAATGTGTTTATAGAGTCCTTCCCATCCCAGCAGGAGATTTTGTTGGGATGACTAATGAAACTGGAGCACAGCTAATAGGTTCATTCCGGGAAAAAGGTCTAAAGCAACCATGGCTTTCGCAGAACAGTCTCTCTTTTCACAGAGGTGAACATAAGTGCAAACAAAGTGTGAGATACCATCATAGTGCCCTACTCTGCCACACGTGAAGTGCTCATTAACCTGAGGGAATCTTGGCTATGCATGGTTATGTGTGTTGAGGTAAAGAGCAAGTGAGTAGGCAAGTGAGTGTGTGTTGGAAGATAAGAAACACGGTGTGAAATGGAGGAGAGTAAGGGCAAACATTAACAGCTGGGTGGAGGATCCTAACACCATGCACCAGGGCCCAGGTCACTGTCCATTCCATCGGCAGCCACCTGAAAACAGCAAGTACTGAGGAGAGAAAGATCTGGAGGACAAATAAAGGTGTGGAAGTTGAAGAAGGGGATGTTAAGCAGTAGATATTGGGAGAATTGAGGGAGAATTGAGGGATTACATTTATTTTCCTCCTTCTTTATCTTCAGTTTAAATCTTGCCATTCTGAAAACAAATTACTTCCCTTTATGGAAGAAAGAAATTAAATGCAATAATAATTTTATTAAATTTAAACAATGAAGATAGGAAAATGCAAATGTTACTTATCTCATAGCATTATTCACTTGGACCCTCTGTGCAGATCTTTGTATATCAGAGCTTGATCTGACCATTCTTTGTTCAGAATTGGGTTATATCCCAAAATATGAATATTTGCATTGGCAGCTCTTTCATTTATTTCAAATCTCACTTGGCAAATACATTTCATTTTCCCATCTCACACTGCGACAGAAATGGTATAACAAAAACATTTTATCTAGAAAACAGTTTAGAGTAGATTATTTGCCTGAGAAATCTGTCTAATTCCCTTTCTGCCTTTGGGTTGAAAAAACTTCACAAGGAAGAGAATCTTACAAATTTGTGGCTTTTAGGATTTTCCCTGTTTCTGCAAATAGATGTGTAGAGCTGAGACACTATACGTGAAAATATGGAAAAATCAGTTCACAGCATGGGTATTGTTCCTTTGTCTGTACTGGCTTCTCAAAAACATGGAGCCAAACTAGAGGCTTCTATCCTTTTCTTCAAGGTTTCCACAAAACTGCCTCAAGCCAGGCAGGGAATGTGGTCTTATTCTCTCTACTGACAAACCTTTCCCCAATATGGAGTTGCCTGCTCACAGGATGAACTCTGTTCAAACAGGCAGTGGCCAACCCATGCTGGAATAAGTCCTTAGTGCCAGTGGGATTGGTCTCAGTGTTCCAATCAGCCTATTTTAGATATATTTGCATTTCTTGGGCATATATACTGGTTACCACAATGGCAGATAGGAAAAGGAAAGTGCTACTGTTACAGAAATAATGGCTATTCTTTGGAATAAAGGCTGGAAGTAAAGTAATGAATTAAATTTCAGTGAAAAGTTAAAACTTGACAGAACAAGCAATCAGTAACTAGGGAGCTGCTGTTTTGGTCATCATGGGGACTACAGCTGAGTCTTAGCTGCAGGAAACTTGCACATGAAAGTGCAAGTTTTGCCTGAAGGATGTGAAGATGCTGCTATTTCTGCTCAAATGAAACAGAATCTGCTACTATGATTGGCAAATAAATTAATGTCACTGACATCTGAGGGGCAAATACTGTGCCCTATTCTTTTCCCAGTTCTTTACCGTGTAGTAATTACTGATGATAAAAACAGAAGCAGAAGCTCATGAGAGCATCAAGGGTACCAAATGCTAGAGCAACAGAATGCTGCTTAGACAAAATAAAGCTGTTCTAAAGATGCTGTTATAAAATTGTTAAACTTATAACTTCTCACATGTCATGCATGCTCACATAAACACAACAAGAGTTTATGTGAGTTTTCTTCCTGCAGACATGGAAAATTATTTTGTGCAGACACTTTTGTGCAGATGACTGTAGTTCAGATTGGATATCTTATTAATGGGCAACCAATAAATATACATCCTGCAAAATAAAAGATTGATAGAGGGGAAAAAAATCCATGTAGCAAGATCATTTTTTAAGAATGGAAAGCATTTTTCTCTTGAATACATGATATCAGCTTGGAAATACACATAAACTCTGGAACTGCATCCTCTTTGCATATCCAACTCATTCCAGAGAGGGACAAGGAAAGGGTATGCCTAGCTCTCACCATTTTCAATTAGTCTAAGAAGATATCTCAAAATTAGAAAACAGGAGGGAACTGCTGTTTTCCAGGTGAGAGAACTGCTATTCAAGTCAGTAATGAGCACCTTGAATTATCCAAGACGTCATTGTCACTGCAATAGCACAATACCCTCTACATTCAAGAAGTTTGATTGGAAAAGCATCAGTTCTTAAATATTTTGGCAAAATATAAGAAAGAACAGGCCTGATGAAAAATTGATACAAATATGAGATTTACCAGATGTATGCCTTTCCTCTACCATTAAAGATGATGCAAAAATAAATTTACCAAGAAATATAATTAATAAATATTGGGGACTTTATTAAGTGGTAGCACATGCACAAAAAATTCACTGATGCTGAAAATCTGTTCAGCTTACAACCCGGAGAAGTGTATTTTACATACCTGATACTTTCTAAAGCTCTTTTAAAACTATCATAGTGGATACTTATTTTATCAGTTTAATTATTAACTTGTTGCTTAACCTGTCTTTTCACTCCGGTCTTTAAAAGTCAACAGATAATAATATGAAATAAATAAAACCTTTGTCACTCACTCCTACATCGTTTTACGTAACTCTCCTAAATATGAGTTGCAACAGAAACCTTTGAACAGCATGCCAGTAAAATGCTCTGTATTGCAAAGAAGCTGATAAAGTCTTATTTGGAATATTGTCAGTTTATTCCAGGAATTTAACTGTGTGTAACCAGACACTTTAAGCTTCTTGAATGTTATAAGTCTTTGTTCTGTAAATGATACTGTTCCTTATTTCTTGAAGTGGTAAAACTTGATCTATAATGGCCAAAATAACCATCATCTGTTTCGAGGTTGCCAGCAAAAGTGGGCAGACAGAATGATTTCTGTAACGGGAATGCCAGCCAGTATGTTTTAAAGTGAAATGTGACCTTGGCTGCCTTTACACCTGACCTTGGATTACGTCAAAGCAATAACTGAGGTGTGAAAAAATGCTTTTCCTGTACACACCCTTGATCCCTCCACTTAATATCCAATGCGACAATATTTTAGCAATCACCTTCCTTGTTTTGGAACTGAATGAAGTGAATTAAGAACTTAGGATGACTCCAATTTTTTTTCTTTTAGAAGATGGATATTCACTCAGTTCCTGCTGAAAAAAATTAACTGCTTCTTAATGCAGCAAAATTAGCTGCTCCTTACACAGCTACAGGGGAAAAACAACAGAAATTACACATATGCATGCAACTGCAGGGCTCTGGTCTCACTGGATCATGGAGACATGGTGTGATGGTTCACACTACTGGAACGTTGCCTTTGATGGATACCGGCTTTTTAGGAAGGGCAGAACAGGACAGCAAGGAGGTGGAATTGCCCTCTATGTGACAGTAGCAGGAATGTGGGAACTCTGCCTTGGGATGGAAGGTGAGCCAGTGTGAAGCCTGTAAATTAAGGATTGTTAACAGACTAATATGGGCAATGTTGTGGTGGCTGTCTCTTCTGGATTGATGAGAAAGGAGTATACGAGACCTTCTCTGGTCAGCTAGAAGAAGTTTCTTTCGTTCAGCCCCTGGTTTTCATGGGGGATTTTAATGACACTAATGAGTCCTACTGTCACTGGAGGGACAATACAACCAGGTACAAGAAATCCAGATGATTCTGACGTGCATAGATGGTAAATGATTATAACTGATAACAGGTGACTAAGGAACCTGACAGAACATGCTTTGCTGGGCTTGATTCTTTAAAACGGGGAAGTAGAGGAGTGTAAGTGAGGGTCGTGGGCAGCTTAGCTGTAAAGAAAACGAGACAGTGAAGTTTAAGACCCAAAGAGGCAGAAGCAAGGCAAAAAAAACAGGAACACAGCCCTGCAGCAGGGGAGCACCCTTTGGCTTGTGTAGGACTTGCTTGGAAGAAGCTCTTGGGAATATGGCTCTGGAGAGGATTGATTTGGAAGAGCTGGTTGATAATCAAAAGTCACCTCCTCCATGTTCAAGAAAAGTCTATTGTGAAAAGCAGGAAATCTAGCAAAGGCAGCAAGAGACGTATCTGGATGATCAAGGAGCTCATGTCTAAAATAAAAAAAGAAGCTTACAATATATGGAGAAAGGGTTTAAGGTGAGCCATAAGGAATATAGAGCATGCAAAAACTACAGAGAAAGGGTTAATAAAGCTAAAATCCCCCTGACATTACATCTGATAAGAGACGTGAAAGGCAACAAGAAAGGCTTCTACAGATGTATCAGGAAAAAAAAGGAAGATTAGCAAAAATTTGGATTTGGTGGCAAAGTACCTAGAAAAGGCCAGGATATTTGATGCCATCTTTGTCTCAGTCTTCATTGGTAAGACCAGTTCCTTGCTCTGGATTTTCACATTAATTTCAGGGATCTAGGATTCCTGGAGGCAAGGAAGACCTGCTTTTCATAGAGGAGTACCAGTTCAGGAAACATCTAAACAGAATGAACGTGCAGATGCCCACAAGTCCTGATGGGATTTACTCAGAGCACTGAAGGAGCTCCCTGTTACTGTGAAAGCCACTTTCAGTTATTCTTGAAAGATTAAGAAGAAAGTAATGACCCTAATAATTTTCTATGATGAGAAGGCTGTTTTGCTGAACAAGGGGAGAGCTTCACTTGAGCAGGACTTTCAGCTTCGTATCCCCAAACATCCATAGAGAGGTGGATGGAAAACTGAAGGAAAAAGATTTTGAGATCAGCAGGATGAAGCCCAGCTGTGCAGTATTCACTAATAGTTCAATATCCAGAATGAACTTCGTTAAGAACATGGATGATGGGAGAGTATACCCTCAACAGCTTTGCAGAAAATCCAAAATTGGGAGGATTGGTTGATACACAGTGTGACCATGTTTCCATTAGGAGTATCTTTGACAAGTCAGAGAAATGGCCTGAAAGAAATACTGTGAAATTCATGGTAGGGAAATCCATATCCTACATGTGGAGACAAATAACTGTGCACCAGTACAGAATGGAGGCTGAGAAACATCTAAGCAGAGATGACCTTTAGTGTCCTGGTGGACAACCTGAACATTAGCCAGCAGTGTACCCTCACAAAGAAGGCCAGCAAGACTAAAGAGCCTAATCCTCCTGTTTGCTCAGGCTGGAGAGATCCATGTGCAGTGCTGGGTCCAGCTCTGGGCTCCCCAGTACAAATAGGATGCAGAATTAGTGGAGCAAGTCCAGTGAAGAGCCATGAAGATTTTTAAGGTGTTGAAGCACAGTATGTGATGAGAACTGAGAAAGCTGGGGCTGTTTGGAGAAGATTAGGCTTGGGAGGGATCTCACAATGTGTATGAATACCCGAAGGAGGGAAATAAAGCAGATGGAGCCAGACTCTTCTCAACAATATTCAAATACAGGCTGTTATGTTTTAACCTGAAAAGTGGTTAAGTATCACACAGTTGTCCACTCATCACTTCCCTTACCCCTTTGGATGGCAGAGAGAACTGAGAAAAAACCAACATTTTCATCATTGTTTTCCACCTAAATCCAAAACATAGTATCATACCAACTACCATGAAGAAAATTAACTATTCCAGCCAAAACTAGGACATAGGAAAAGACTGGAAAAGACACAAAAAATAACTAAAATTCAGGGGAAAATATTTAAATTAAAAAAAAAGATTTGTTGTGGGAGTAGTCAAAAACATGAACAGGCTGCCCAGAGAAGGTGTAGTCTTCATCTTTGGAGATACTCAAAACTACTCAACTGGACTTGGTCCTGGGCAACCTGTTTTAGCTGACCCAGCTTGAGCAGAGAGTTTGTACTAGGTCTTGTCTAGAGTTCCCTTCCAGCCTTAATTGTTCTATGATGCATTAAGAAGTTAGATGTTTTAGAATAACCAAATTAATCAAGGCTCCTTTCAATAAGTCACTAGCTACAGAAATCCAGCTTTCTGACTAAAACTAACATCACAAAATAAATGAAAATTTTACTCACGCACTGGGAGCACAAAATGTGCTGAAACTCGAACTCTGCCCAAATTTGACAGCTTTGCTAGTCTTTATTTATTTTGTAATTTTTTCAGGGATGGACTAAAAAAAATATTAAGGAGGAAAAACTATGGTCTCAAAAATATTTGTACCAAACAATACTGCTGAGAAATCCTTCATGTATAGTGTGTTGGATTGGAGGGGTTTGGTGAGCTTCAGCTGTTGCAATAGTATGATGGCAAAAAAATGAAAAAAAAATCTGTGATTCTTGAACATAAAAATGTGTCTGTGTCCTCTAAGAGCAAAGCCAACCACACACAGCAGCCAGAGAACAACCTGTTAGCAAACTTCTCCCACGTGCCTTTTTGAAGAGTCCAATTCTTTTGTGAAACTATGGGGAAGTCTTTCTCAATAATTGGTTTGGGCCAACACCATTCCTTCACTGTGAAAGATATATCTACCCAAGACCAACTGATGGATGATTCAACCTCCTGAGCCACAGCACGTGAGAGCCAGCAGGTCGGGGGCCATAATCTGCCCTTACTCCTGCCCTCTTCATATTGTAATTTGTGGGGACCCCACAATGTTAGGAAAGAACATATCCAGCAGGGCCGGCTGAAGTCATCCATCCCAATGGGAATACAAACACATCATTCTCCTCCACATGCAGACAGCCTAGATATGGCTCAAGAACACTGGAGAAAATGAGGGCTTAGCTCTGTATACAGCTAAAGAGAGAGAAGGAACTATCTGTGGGCGGCTCCTTCTTAAAAGTAAATACAACAGCACTGGGCATGGGACAGCTTTAAACTGGTCACAGTTATTACTGAAACTGGGACAGAGATTGGCACTAGTACAAATATTAACGAAGTATGCAGAAAAGGACTCGGAAACAACAGCTGTTTCTCATGCTTGTATAGTTCCTGTAACTACTTTAGCCAGCAAGGGAAGGGACAGATATCCCGTCCGCAGCTTTCCTCCCAGTTTTGTCAGCAACTTTGCCCTCCAGCTCTGTTCAAGGGTGATGTTTCCCTTAATGCAGAGCAGACGCGCGGGGCAGGCCGGCGCAGCCTTGGCCTTTGGCCGCACAGGGTAACACTTCAGCACCACAGCTATGCTGCCACTGGGAGCGGGAACTTCAACACAAAGCGTCCCTCTTTCTGGTAAAAGGAAAGAAAGAAAGAAAAAGGAAAAATAAATAAAAATAAAATCTTCTAAAAGCCAGACTCTTGTTATTATTGACTGTGTGCTGTCCCACGGCCTTGTGTACCACTCCACAAGCTGGCAAGGGCTGGGAGAAACCACTCCTGAAAACAAGAAATTATACAGGTAAGATGAGGTCCAGCACAACTGCAGCTCTTCTCTGTGCTGTGCCCAAAGCCATGTTAAATATATATCCCGTAGTCAGTATAGAGCAATGAGAACCAGGGAGCAAACAGTGCAGGACAGAAGATATTTTATTCCTTTGCTAAGGGAAAACCTACCTTCTCTCCAAGCAGCTTCTGCCTGCCACATACACTGTGCTGTTCCACAGGAGTAACAATAGGCACGTTAGTGTTGATTGTGATTCTCTTGTTTTTCTCCTCAATGTAACGTTCTTCTCTTCTAACTTCAGGCTACCCTTTAGTACTACGATTTTCCCTTGCCCATCATGAGTCAGAAGGGACCCATAAACTACTTCTAAGCTCTGTACAAACTACTGATCTCTGCCAAGAAATAGACTGAGTGTCTCAGGACGTAAAGACTTTTTTTTTTTCTAATTTCTATTTATTTATTTATTTATTCATTTTAATAACACATGCAGGAAGGCAGCAGGGAACAAGCAGATAGGTTCAAAGTCCTCTCCCTAAAGCAAGTGAAAGCCTCATTGCCCTTATCTTACTCACAGCATCAGCAAGTTTCTTTAATTCCTTTACCATTCATTACTCATATGCCCAGCAGACAGAAAACACCTGGCATAGTGCTAATGATGACTGCCAGTTCCTGAGAGGACAACTATTTTTACTGGCTGCCTTAAATATTTACTGGTTTTATGAAAACTTTTCCTGAAGTTGGTGCTCTAAAGATTAATGAGAAAACTCTGAGCTAATGGAGATGTATTTTTCATGAGTTCCAATTTTTGCCTAGTACATATTTAACAAAACAGCCATGACATGCTCAAAGAAACTCTAATTTTTATTTTCTCTCTGTGTGTGTGTGTGTGTGTGTGTGTGTGTGTGTGTGTGTGTGTGTGTGTGTGTGTGTGTGTGTGTGTGTGCTGGTAGAGCTACTGAGCCTTAAACAAGAATAAAGGTAGATGCCATTTTCTGACAGCACAGTTCTGAGCTCTGGCTTTACTGAGCAGATAAAGCCAGCTATAGATGAACAAATGCAGCCTGTTGACTGCTGCAAATACAATAAATGAGAGGTTAAATGAGTCAAGCTTTCATTATGATGAAGGCTTAAAATATCCTAATGGTATACTCTCAGGAAAAATGCATTGGCTCTCATTTTATTTCCAAGATATTTCGGCATGAAAGAAAACAAATCTTACTGCATTTCTTACACAAATTCCTTTCTTTCCTCATATAATTCTTCATATAAAAGAGCTCTAAGAATAGTAAGCATCATAAGTACTAAAACCCAAAATGTTTGAGATAAGAAAATACATTTTTTGCTGTTACATCTAAACATTGCTGTCAACTGGATGTTAAGATATAGCTGATATTGGTATGTAAGTAATGAAAAGCACTTTTATGAAGAAGCCTAACAGACATTATTTTGTATACACATATGGATCTACGTAGTGTAAGTACTGCTATCTGTATGACGTTGACATTCCGGTAGCATAAGAATGTAGAATTTTGAATCTTCCCATTTATTTACTTTTGATTTCATGAGAGTTAAAATTTGAAGGAGACTGCTGAACTTTTGGACTGTGCAGGACATCATGTCTTGACTTATCTTGTCAGCTTCAGACTCAAAAATCTGCAAAACATTGAGTTCTTTTCCATAATTTGAATGAATGCTGAACCCCACTGTCTGTGTTGGCTCTCAGCTACAAGTTGCATTCTTTTTTTCTCTTTTTCCCTTTCTGCTTTTTCACCACACAAAATGCTTGCTCCTCTCTTTTAAAATACGAATAGTTAAATAGAAATTTCTAATTATGATCTTTAAAGGAAAATGGGAAGTAATAATGTTGGTTTTTTTTACAACATTTTTATTTTAAAAAATCGTCAACATGGTGACTAAACTCAAAGATCTCTGTAACTGTCTGACATCAGCTGGAAGTACTTGCATGACACAGTTTGCATAACCTTGAATTAATTTTTGCTGCTCCTTTCAAATTAATTATGTTACACACACGAGGCTGCTCCTGGCACTTTGTTAACATCTGGATGCCCTTGTTAAGTTTTTTTACCCAGAAGTCTGTATGCTTTTTTGGACCAACTGATTATTCCCTGGATTAGTTTATACTCAGGTGAATTTTTGTTGTTTCTGTCATTATTTTTTCCCTTCTTACGACAGGGAAAAAAATTGTTTAACTCTTACATAAATTAAGAGAAGCATTAAGTACCATCAGACTTCTGATAGTTGTACATGAAAAAAAAACAAAAAACAAGTGCCAAGGAATTATAACTGCAGCTTTGTTAAGAAAGACCAGTGGTTGCTTTGTGCAATCTACACCTAGGACTTGCTGTCCTACTTTTTCTTCTCAGTTTTAAATCCTTATTCTCTGGCTTATTTTTATCATTTCACATTGATGAGAGTTGTATCATCCTCTAAATTGATAGAAAGCTTGATGATCACTTTTCCAATACTGATCAAATCTTGTTTCCTCCCACAACCAGAAAACATTTTTTGAATCAAACACTTTGTATGAGCGCTATCTTACATAGGGAAACATGAATAAGTTATTTTTGGCATAAGGACAGAAAAATATGCAAATAATGCTGTAACTGAGATTTAATCAATATAATATCTCTCCTTTGAGTTACTTGCATCCATTAGCATTAGAGCTATGATGTTTTAGGAGTCAGGTCAGAATGTGACAGAAGTTTCCTTTATTCTTTAAACATTTCATATTCTAACGTATTTTAAGAAGACACTTTTAGAAGAAACGGCTTCAGTGATTGTGCTCTCTCAGATCTTGCAAGAGAAGACTGGTGAAACAAATTGCAGATAAATAATTTCAGGAATCCCAGAATTATGAAGCCTGTTTTATCCCCATACACTGGCTTCATTCTCAGACATACAGTAGTGTGGAAGACACCAAGTAGATAAAACACTTGATTAACTGTCAAAGATTTCCAGGAAAGAAAAGTTACTTCCAAGTAGTATTGCTGTGTAAATTTTATGCAATACATCTGAGCAATTTAAGAAAGTTGAAAAGGAAAGGGAGAAAGCCCCAATACCCTAATGTGATTGCCTAGAAAAAGGCATGGTGGTCTGTGAATAACTTCAGATTCTCAGACATTATATTCTACTCCTGGCAGCAGATAACATTAGAGAAGAATGAAAATAGTTACTTCAGTAACCATTTTTTTCAAGGCATTAAATAAGGCTCAACTGTCCACTGAAGTCAAACTAGCACTGCACTAAATCATTGCTGTCTGTTTACAAAATGAGCTCCTCACTGTATTGTCACAGTAAGAAATAGTAGCTGCATTAACCACAGGAGCAACAGAGCATTGTCCATTTCTGAACTTGTCAGGATGCTTGTAGTTTTTCTCTTAACAAAACACTCACTCTGTGTTCTTAGTAAAACACCTCATCAGTATTTGAAAAATTATCATTGTGTGGTCTTATCTTTACTAAGGATGGTTAATTCTCTTCCTCTTTCCACTCTGAAATATTATTCGTAGATTCTTTCATTAATTCCTTTCATAATACTACTTTCCATATAAAGAGTTCCTGTAGTAACTGTGCGCACTCCACTTGATTGAAGAAGGAGTTGTTTGGTTTGTTCATATGCAAAGAAGTGGACCTCTTTCTTTCATAAGATGTGGCAAATGTTGCAAAATAGTTTAACATCATCATGTTCAGCTGTTTTGATATTCTGGTGGGAACATTTGACTACTTCCTGCCACTTAAGTCCCCAGATGTTGACTATAACCTGTAAGAAGTCCAAGCTGAAGTTTAGGTTTTCAGAAAATATTATGTTCTGCCCTAATAGAATAAAGTTATAAGGGTTAGGGGGTTTTGTTTGTTTGTTTGTTTAAGTAGCTTGCTAATAAACCACATTGTAGGTTTGCTCTGCACCGTAGCAATAACTGTAACATTAAATTATCAGTTAATACCAGTTTAAAATTCCCCACTGAAGCCAAATTCGATGTGCCTTTGCCTCACTTTACTTTTCATCCGCGTATACTCTTGTAGACTGGATTTTCCTGGGTAGAAAAGGAACAAGAGACATATGAAGAAAATTAGCTAATTTCAGGGTCTCCCTGTTTAGTTACACTTGTAGGAAAGATAAATCATTCACGGATTCAAGTGATTGTACAAATGTAATTCCAACTCATGGTATCCAATTGTGCTCCGACAAAACAATAAAACAAGTATTAGAGATGTTCTCATCTTGTGTGCATCACAGTGACTGTATATGAGAACAATAACACTGAAATATCACAAAGCACATTGTAGACTAGAGAGGATAGCTTTCATTTGAGTTTAATGAGGCAGTAATAATAATGTAAGACAAATTAAATCATATCTTACTGAAATCCTCCATTCTGAAATGAGTATTAATGCCACAAAGAATCTGAGTTGCAGCTGTGTGCATTATATGGCATGTTCCATTGGTTGATTCTAAAAACGGTGGAAAAAAAGCTAAAGCCACATTATGCTATGTGTACCTATAGAAAAAGAAAATTACTTTTAGACATAGATATTCTGCTATCTCTCAGATGCCATAGTACAACATCTTTTGCAACAGTGAGACTGTGGCATTGATGAAGAAAATGTTATAGATCCAGAACTAAAGACTTTACCCATCCACATAAGCTTATTCATCTAAATAAGGGCTGTTGGGGTTGAGTCCAGGAACTCTATCAGTATAATACTAGAAAAATATGTTTTAATTACTTCACAATAATGAATTTAGTGAGCAACTTAATCCCAGCAGCACAATTATTTCCTTTCGTAAGGATTTATAATGTTGAATCACTAATGATGATTTTATACTCCGAATTATCTCATGACAGCACAAAATCTTTGAAGGGGGACAAATCTTACAAGTATCCATGTTATTGCCTCATCTAGACCCTGTGGATTATGCCTATAAAGCAGATAGACAATCAATTTAAGGGAAATGTTGAAGCAATACTGTGCCATCTCTGCTACAGTTTACATTCCTGTTGTTGAGTGACCATTAGTGGTTACAGCTTCATATCATAAGTCTGTTTGTCCCTCCACTTTGTTCTTTTGCAGTTTTCAGTTTGACGTGGTTTAAGCAGCACAAATGTTAATCTGCAGGAATCCTCAAAAGGTAAAGCAGTTCCACTCAGGACAGACTCTTGTGCCACTGGAGTCCCACCAATCACACACATCACTGTAGATCCACCATCTGGTATGACCTTTTCCATCGTCCATCCAGATGAGAAGGGCATTCTTTATTCCTACAGTCATAGGCTAGCACCAGGCAGGAGCTCTGCCAGGACCAATCATTTAACAGGTACAGGAGCTCTGTCCAAAGGAATCCAGTGGCAAAGTGAAGGTTTAGTGTCACTTCTCCCAGTCCACTTGTTGTTTGATCTCTTCCACAGTATTAGAAGGCATTACCCCCCGTGTCTAGCCGCAAGGACAGATATTACACAATCAAATAAGAAAATAAATATGGATGCCAAATGATATGGGGCATCTAGGCAGAAGGGAAGATGGGAATAGCTGCTATACAAACCATACTATTTCAAGTATTTATGATGAATCTTGAAAATTCCCATTTTCGTAATGGTAAGAAGTCTGTTCTTCTATATCTTGAGTTATCTGTTTTTGCTTTCTCCATTCCCTTCTCTGTATTTCACTGTTTTGACTGGTAGCACCATACATTTTCTTTGGACTTACAAAAGTTTCATTGTTCATCTCAGTTTCTTCAGCCAGTTCATCCTGATCAATTATACCACATTTCTCTTCATTCAGATTTTCAGGGTCAGCCCATTCCTGTTTCTCCCCAGAAGCAAAAATAGCATAGAATATTACTCCACTGTAGTGCACCAGGGCAGCGATCAGAAATACATTTTGCCATTCTTCGCGGGTCTGAAAGAATGGTCCAGGTCTCATTAAGTTTGCAGCAAAAAGAAATATCAATGTCTGAATTATACCACAAACTAGCACATAATGAACGATTTTGATCATTGTTTGATTCTTGATGCTACAGATAAAACAATTTATAAGATATAAATATTTTATATTTCATATCAAGGGCTAATACAGTAGAAAAAAGGACAAGAAATATTCATGGAAAAGCAGATCTCACTCTAACAACTGAGTTAATCGATTGCTCAGGAGCCCTACTATGGCTGCATTGCAGAGGTGTTTCCTAAGTAAGCCCATTAAGTATTCACAATAATAATAAAATAATATAAAATAATAAAATAATATCTCCCTACAAAGATAATTAGTTTATAATATCTGAGAGTCTAGCCCCTTCCCTGTTGTAAAAGTGAATTTTTAAAACAAACAACAATAATAGAAAACATCCAAAGATACTAACAATGAAATTGAGTTCCCAGGAAAATTTGGAAATGTCTTAATTTTCACTGCAATCCTTTCTCTAGGAAACATGTAAAAACATTACCTTATGTTTTGTCATTGCACCAACAATGAGCGGGCACACCATGCCCGACAGCGTCCCCACACCGTTGGAGATCCCCATCAGGATGCTGGCATAACGTGGAGCTATGTCCAAGTGATTCACATTGAATCCTACAACACAGCAGAGACAACAGTCGACGTCATGATACCAGGCCAATACAATTTTATCCAGCTGTTCTGGCTGAGGAAGCCTGAAACAGGTAGGAAACACTAATTCGTATATTAAAAAAATAGAGTAATATTTTCTTAGTGATAAAATGGATGATACTGTGTAACTCTTTATTGTTCTACAAACCCTCTTTTTTGATTCTCCAACTCTGGAGACCATGCTGTGTAGAAAATATGACTCATTGTGGCTTTGTGGTGATTTAGAGTATCCATATCCAAAGATGATAAAGGGCGTATATAAACCAGTAAGAAAATAAATTATCCAAACTGTAACATATATTCTTGGTAAATATTTCACTGAGAAATAAAAAGAGATAGTAAAAATTGGCTCAGATAATTACCATGCCTTAGGTAATAAAAATTAGTCATAAGTGCTATGGATGATCACAAGAAAGAATGATGAATTCCAAATCCATGGGATTAAATACAGTAAAAAGCTGTGTGCTGGGAAAATCCTGCAATAAAAATTGATTGATAGAAATGGTCTGCCATGCAAGCACCTCATAGCTGAGTAGCACAACTACTTCCCATCTGTGTAACCCCGAAAAGATGGAAGATCAGCAGTTTTTTTGTTCTGTTCAATAGCTCCATCTTCTTGGCAGTCTTCCAGGAGATAGGCTTCCATCTTCATAAGAAGATGTATTACTTTTAATAGCAGAGGTACTGGTGGAACTACAAAGTCAGAGACTGCTAAGCCTCATGAAACAAGCTAGAAACAATACAGAGCAGGTTCTTTCAAAGCTTCACATCCTACATGCACTGCCTTTAATAGATACTGAAATAAATAATTTCTGATATAAGAAGTAGTAGAGAACACCCCATAAGTAGCCATGCTAAAAACAATTATAAAACGACGACAGGAACAACACTGAGGGCAATATCAATAATATTTTATCAATAATAATGAAATCTGCAATAAGATTAATTCATACCTGAAATAGCAAAGCCACTGAAACCTACAGCTAACACCAGAAAAGAAATAGCCACACCTTTTGTATGAGAATAGCCAACCACCAAAAGCAAGGTTGCTTCCATCCCAAAGCCTGCAAATTAAGCACATGGAAATAAGTTACATTCTAAGTACTACTAGTCACAGCAAAAAACAGCAACTTAAAATGAATCAAAGTTCTGTCATAACTTAAAGTTATTCTTGAACATGCTTTGTGGATTTGCAGGAGTATGTGGAATATGTATTTATGTATTTGTTGCTGGGAGTACAGTTGCAGGAATATTGTAATATTTTTCATTGAGAACATACTTTTTACTCCTCTTCCCTGTGTAAGTGAGCTGAGTGATAGGATAAACTGTCTCATCAAGCAGTACAGAGGAACAATGAAAAAGTGATTCTCTACAAGACACTATAAAATTCACAAAACAAAACAAAACAAAAAAAGAGGGGGTAAAGAGAGGAGTATTTCTTGTCTTCAGTTTCTTATGGCTGTTGTGAAGTGACAAGTTCTTGGCAGATGGAACAAAAGACTTTTTCAGACAAGTGTGTCATCAACAGAAGAGGGCATGCCTGGGAACTTCCAGGCTTTACTTTTAGTTGATGTCTCCTGATATTTAACTTTACAATCCTTCTGTTTTGTTTTCTTTTCTTTTTCCTAATAGTGCTGAAAGTAAACCTTGAAAATACAATTAACATAAGAATCCTTTGTGAAAATGTATATCCGAGCACTGTGGCATCTCAAACTGCAGGCATCTCTATTTCAGGCAGCCTATGCCATCCATAAATGACATAAGCCACGAACCAGAAGAAGAGCATAACTCCACAGTCATGCTACAATTTAGTATGTGCCAGTTACATGTAAGTGGCATTGATTTTTCAGTTCCAGTGACCAAAGTAGAAATAAACTTTTTTGTGCTCAGTAAAAATGAGTCTGTCCATCCCCCGTGTTTCTTTCAGTTGATCTCTGCAGCCTGAATTTGTCAGTGGATTCTTCTGGAAGTAGCACACAGGAACACAGACAGTTAATAAAAGGTTGTGAAAGGGTCTCTGCAGCACCACAGGATGTGGCTAGCTTTGTCAAATCAAGTTTTCAAGATGAGGCCTATTTTATTCACGATCTCTTCTGAGCCATTCCTTACTGCCTTTCCAATTACTAAAGATGTGTCTTGCCTGTCTTGCCTCCTCTCTTTTTAAAAGCATGCTTGTATGAGTAAGGACTTACAGCACAAGGATATTTAACATCAGCTCTCCATTAAATATTCCAGATTAACCAGCTGCAAATGCAAACTAGAGTAATTTTCTCTTCTTGCAATAAAACATTGGCCAAACTATGACATCTGCACTAGGTGCAGCACACAGCTGAAGTACTATATTTTTGGAATCCAGTAGTACCTCCACAATTCATGACCTTCCTTACAGTGGTAGTAGTTAAAATATTCCTGCTCCGTAAGAAGTCAGCTATCTGCCCTCCAATGGGGACGATGATTGTCATAACCATGTGAGGAACTGCAGACAAAAGGCCGACCTGAAATTAGAAAAGTAAGTGCTTACTGCTCATATCCTTTCTTAGGATTTAGGGGGAAAAGAACAGGAGTCATATATTTTGGCACATATCCTTGTGTGGATTGTGGACTTTTTGTTCAACAGAACCTGCAGCTGACCTTAATCTTGTCCCAGCTTTAGAGATTTCTAGGAGCTTGAGAGACTCCAGCATGCTCCCAAACAGGCACTGGTAGCTTTTCTCCCAGATCTGAGTATTTGTATAGAAGCTATAATGGGGCTGAAGCTATAATAAGAAGGAAAAAAGAGAAGTCTGTCTAAAAATTCTGGAGTTAGTGCTCTAGAGGAATTTTCTTTCTCCTATGACCAGCATTGGAGCACAAGACTACTCCAGTTTAGCTCATTAGAGTAGATGCCCAAAGCGGAGTGGTGTAAATATCTCCTCATGGTCCTGAAGGAGAAGGCAAAGTGCAAGAATCTCACCTTAGAAATGTCATGCAATGTCTCTGCTTTTTGGTCCTTGCTCTAAAGAATGGCATAGAGGACTGCAAATATTTTCTGTTGTAGATTCCAGAAACATTTATGTCTTCTTACTTATGGGTTCTACAATAAAGTAGTCTGTCTCAGTTTTCAACTGCTTTTATGTATTTTTATTATTCTGTTCTTAAGGAGTTCTTTCCTGTATTTTAAATCCATTTCCTGACACTATTATAAGGAAGGCAGCACGTGCACATTGCATGGGCAATAGATAAATATACAGTATAAAACCAGAGATTATTGTAGAATCTTATAAATAATCATACATTTGAAGTCATGCATATACTTCTGCTCTTGTGATACTAGGACCTATAAATTGGTACTCATTTTATCACATTTTCTGGCATAGAGTTTTTAACTTATTCTGTAGGCTCTGATACTTATTCCGAATAAAAAAGATTGTGTTTTGCACAGTTTTAGTGGCCAACACGTGATCTTATAAAGGCTTAACTTTGAAGAGGTAATTTAGTAGGAAGTTTGAGTTTCACTTTTCTTACACTGACACTAAATGAGCTTTACATTTGTTTTTAATTAGCGAACATTCTAACATTTACTAAAGGCAAGTCAGAATAAACAAATCTGCTTTGTCTTAATAACTGTGTTCTTCATACCAGTGCTACACTAGGTCATTCAGAGTGTCACTGCCCTGAATAAATTTATTGCTATAAAGAAACAATACGTTACTATATGAAAATTGTTATATAGCAAGTAGATTTTTTAAAGGAAAGTTGTAAACACTTTCTGGTACAATCATTCCACAATCCTCGTTCATGCTCTAAAGGGAGATTATAGCAATTCTGGTTTTAATGAAGTGGCAGGAAATATTAATCCATGGAGAATTTGATCTCTGATTCAATGAAATGTACTGAAAAAGAAAGAAAAGGAGGAAAATCATTGCCTGGCAATTACTGCTAAGCCACCAGTACTAAAAAAATGTGCATTTCTATTTACTTACCTGCTAGTTTCTATGATTTGTTTCTTTGTTATCAATGAAAGCAACTCTTCTTTCTTTTTGCTAATTATTTGATGCTAGCATGCTTTCATTTCTATGAAGTTTGTAAACTTATGTCACTCCAGTTACCTGGAAAAATCTACTGAAATGACTGTAGGGACATCTGCCTCCTGGACTGGTCTCTGTTTCATCTCAGACATTTACCTTACTTATTGCAAATCCAAAGACTTCTTCAAAGTAAGCAGGCTGACTTATAAGGAGCAAATAGAAGGTCCAGCTTCTGCAGAAGTTAGCCACAATGATTGCATAAACTGGCATTGAGGTGAAAAATCTTTTCCAGGGAGTACTAAATTTCTAAGGAAAAAAAAAAAAAAAAAAACACCATTTTTTTAGTAGGCAGGAGCACAAAGAGGTAAGAAAGTATCTTCAGTATCTGGACTATCCAGTATATTGCATAAAATTTACACTGCAAATTGCTTACAATGTAAGTGGATGAAAAGATATCACCTGAATTAATGGCTAAAGAAGGGAGGCAGAGAAACCATCTTGGAATAGTTAAGATTTTTAGGATGACTACTGTACTATTATTGCTCTGCTTACTGAAATTACAAAATTCTGTTCTGAAATCCTGCTATTGGGATAATAGGATCAATTACAGAGTCAAAGGAAACTGGAGGAAATATTGTTCTGTTCTCTACTTTCTGTCATAATGAGGTTTGAGGCTGTCCTGCAAAGGGATTACAAAAAAGTATTCTCCAAACTAAGAAGCACCTAGTAACACACCAGCAGGCAGCTACTTGCTTCAACCTAATTCATTTTATTCAGTTAAAAAGCATGCAGCAGAGGATTTAATTCATATAATTTGCTTTTGACATTTCCAATTTCTATTTATGCTTAAGTACTCCACACAGCAGGAGCAAAAAACACTTAAGAGCTCTATTCTCTTGAAATAAATATCTAAATAACTATAGCAATATTCATTAGTATCTTCCTTTCTTTATAATAATAGCTGTGTTCCACAGGCAACTGTGAGCCTGCAGTCTTGTGTGAATACATGGTGATGGAACTAGTGTCCTCTGCAGTCAAACCTCCATGTTGCAAGGGCAAAATCATGGCCTGGAGTAAGTGTGTGTGTCTGCAAACAAGATCTGAGTGACTTCAGCCAAACTTCAGAAGCATGCTCAAAAGTGGACTCTGATACTTTATACTTTCTCTTACACTGTTATCCAAAACACATAGAGGAAATGGTTTGGAGAGTTGGGTCTTTGTTTTGTTTTGCTTTGTTTCTAGAATGTTAAAGAATAAAGCCAAGAATTAGCAGTGTGTTGATTCTTTGTTTTTTGCCTGTAGCAAAAATGAGTTGCTTAAAGGAATGGATAAAATTTGATAAGAAAATAAGTTTTGCTTGTAAGTTCTCAGGATCCACCTGAGGAGAGAAGTCATAAAACAGAGCACTGAGCTACTGTGAGAGAGAGTAGGGCAGAAATCCCAGCCTGAACTCTCAGAATTTCTGTCATCCTTGACAGGAGCCCATAAGGCAAGTAGATAATTTAACATCCGGAGCCAGATCCTTATTATGGTATTTCCATTAGACTGGGGATTTATTCTAGAACAAGTCTGATAAATACTCAAGAACGTATCAGAATACATTGTTTCCTGCTTCCCCCATTCCATTACCCTTCCTAGACTAGGGATTATCTGTAAACCAAGTGCTGAAACAGTCCTACAGGTTTTGCCTGCTGCTGAACTTGTCCTGTCCACTTACATAAGCCTGATCCTGCAGTCTTCATAAAACAAACAGCCCCTGAACATCAACAGAAGTAGTTTTGCTGTTCTTACAAAGCTAACTGTAACCATCCTACTATAAGCTGACAAAGAGCTCACAAACTATAACTAGTCACTGAAAAGCCTTTTTTACTTACATTTGCACTTGCTAGGCTGGCTCCTTCTCCAATAGTAGTTTCTATATATACTCTTTCTTCTCTGGTTATTGTTGGGTGTGCAGCTGGACTCTCATAGGCATGAAGCAGCCAGAACATGTACCAAACAATCCCAAACATTCCTAGAGAGGCAGGAAAAGCAAAACTTAGTTTTAAAAGTCAATTAAGCCATACTTCTATATCTAAAGACATTGAGGTTATTCCAACAGCCAGTTAAAAGAAATATGTTCAGGGAATGGAGAAAAAATGATTCCCAACTCTGTACGTACTGCATGCATGTTTGCAAAGTGTTTGAGTGTTCTGTTGCTCATATGACACAATATGTGCAGGGCAAAGACAGAAATAAAGTTTTATGTGGGACTGAGAGAGGAAAATAACAGACTGATCTTAACATGTTCGCATCTACATACAAAGGCTTCACAATCAGATGAGACACAGAAAACTCAACTACATGGGACAGATTTTTCAGGGCAGAAGGTTTCTGAAGCATTAGGCTCCCCATCAGCAGCGTATGTTGGCCCATATACTGTATAGGTTACTCTGGGATACATATCACTTGAGTGCTTGTGTTGCAGAGCGGCAATGAGCCCTGTCACGGGATGACCACGTGTCACTTCCACCAAGCATACTTCAGAAAGCCAGAAAATGTTTCTCATTGGTCCTTTACACCATGGACTGTAGTGTGGTCATTACAATTTTAAAATATGCTACAGCAGCTTACAAAATGTAAGTTTTCAGAAGCTGCAATAAGTAGAGAATAATCTGGAAGATCCACTTGCAACCACTTCATTACTCAGAACAGCTTTGATCCATACCGACCACACAGGCTTAACAAAATGCAGGCAATACCAGTTGGAGAGGAGGAGATTCTTTACATTAAAAACTCACCATAAATATAAAAGACTGATGACCATCCTATATACTGTACCAGCACACCTGCTAATGGCATGGCAACCACTGCACCTGCATAGGACCCTGAGGAGAAAAAGGATTAAGAAAATAAATCAGCAATGTTAAATGAGTCCAGCCCTCACTACAGGATGGCATCATTTTTTTTTTTTGTGTGTGTGAACATTTGTGATGGGATGGCAGCTGTTATATTTTGACTGATATGGAGAGAAAGGCCCTTGCCAGAGTGGGATCATCTGGCTCATTCTGTAGCTAAAATGATCATGCCCTCTAAGTAAATGGGATTCACAAAGCTGACACCGATGGCATACCACCACACAGGCATAACATTCAAGAGCTGAAGAGTGGATTCCATCTTAACTCTGTAGTACATGAAGTAAACCTCAGAGAAGCCAACAGCTTGAGTTTCAGAAACTCTCCTGGTGTCCAGAAATCCTTGTGTCATGGCTCTAGCCCCACCACCCGATGAGCACTGCAAGTGGAGGCTCACATCAACCCTGAGCCTGTTTAACCGTGTTTAGTTTATGTCAGCAGCATGAACAAACACACAGAATAAATAGCCCAGTGTTGACAAGGGATCAAAAAAAAAAAAGGAAAAAGTGGGCTGTGCCAAGGTTTTCAGACTGGGAAACATGCATTACTGGTAACAGATGTTTCTGAATGACTTGCAGAAAGAGCTGAGAATTTAAGTACTAGAAAAGAAAATTCCATGAAAATTCCAAGGAGGATTAATGTAACCTGGACATTTGGTATCAACATGAAACAATGACATGTGAGAATTGCTGCTTTGAATTATTCTAGGAAATAAATACATGTGTTTTTGACATTATTACATACTTTGTTAATGAACACCTGTAACTTAGAACTACAGGTAAATGGAGTACACCTCTCCCCATTCCTTAGCAAACACTTCTGATTGCAGAGACCCATTGCCTCTGTATAATTAATTCAGTGTTCTTGCTGAAGTAGTGAAGCCCCAGGCAAGAGAACAGAAACCAGAACCATAGTTAACACTGGACTTCTTATTCTTTCCTTCCTCCCTGTTCGCCTTTCGAGAACAAGAACTGATATCTGTAGCAACTGAAATGTGTGCTGAGCTACGGGATGGATCTTTCTCTACCTGCTGCTGGGAGCTCAGCATTGAGAGTGGAGGAACTTCTTTTTTGTCCTGTTTCTCTGCAGAAATCTGAAACTTCTAAATAATCATTAAATATCAGAATCATTTGTAGTAAAAATAGTATTCCCAGAGTATTAAAAGAATTTTTTTTTCACATTTTTGTCTTATTTTTTTTCTACTATTCCACATATATTTTAGCCCTGTATTTTCCCAAGCCTTTCAGTTTTACTGCTAACAGACAGATAATTATATCGTTACTTTTATATTTTCTGTTGAATATTCTTTCTCACTGACATGTGTATTCATCTGGCTTTACCCCACCAACAATGCTTATTTTCTTTGTTTTCTCTTCCTTCATTCTCAGCTGCTCACTTTTCAAAGCATCACTATTTCTGATTTGTCTTCAGTATTATTAGACACCTGCTCTCCATTCCAATTTCCCTTTTACAGGTGGGAAAGGATAAGGCAAATAGAGATGTGCATCTTAGAGGATGAGAAACAACAGACCAAAGTGATGAGTAAGTCTGTTTCCATTACTCTCAATCCATCTGAAATTACAGCAGAATCATTTCTGCTCCATACTCAGCATATCTGGACCTTTTAGGGTATGAGAGTGGAGGAAGTGCATTTGGGTTATGCTTTATCTTCCTCCCATTTAGCCTTCTATCCAAATCCACTGTGGAGTCAATAAGAAGCTATGAGCTTTCCACGAAATTAGCAGGCAGGCTGCCCATTGAAATAAGATGAAGAAATGAAAGGGCCAGAGAGGTATGAGAGTCACAATAGTCTTTCTGGAAAGAAAATGTAGTAGTACAAAAGCATCTCTTTTTAAAAACTGCTACCCAGAGGGTAGAATTAAAAGAAGAAAAATCCTTTATTCTTCTTAATTTGGCTGTGAACAAAAAGAGAACAGTGGATAAAACTTAGTTTTTTTCCTGCTCCCTATTTCACAGAAAGAATTAAGGCTCCTGTCAGAGGCTAGAAATTGAATGAAATAATTCTATTTCTCCCACCTTTTTCCGCTGGATTCCTTTCCCCAGTGCCTTCTGAAATTTCCTACCACCTTCAAGCCACCTTCAAGAAGGCTGTCTACCAGCAGTAGGAAAGACCTAATGAGCAAAGCAAAGTACAAGCCTGACCAAGCCCTCAAGTCCTTTAAAATAATTGTTAAGTGCACGCTTAATTGGGAAAGTCAGTTCAATGCATACAGCAAATAGAACTCCTAAGACTGAGTGAACAACAACAACAACAAAAAAGTAAACCATAAAATGAATTATATATGTCAGTACACTTACGAGCCTATCAACTTACCACAGAACGATGTCGTGGCCAACCTGCTTCTCTCCAGTGGAGGAGCCCACTTACTCCACATCCCATGGCAGGCTGGGTAGGTGACGCCCTGGCAGACATTTCACACATCATGTGACTTGCTTTCACTGCATTCCTACTTAAAGCAGTTGCAGAAAAAGTCAGCCTGTCTAGCTGGTTGTCTCTATGTAGGAAGGGTTAAAATAGGCCTGGGAGAGTTTTATTTTGGGGGGTATGAAGGTGGAAAACTCACTTGGACTGCCTCTTAAATGGTTAGGTGTCCTGCGTTAAAAATACTGCTTAGCACATGCAGTGGATGGCTTAAGCAGGCTAAACTAGGTCTGCAGTACTATAGATCTATTATTTTAATTTTCTTTTTTAGGATAAATTTAAAAATAAGGATCAACATAAGAAAAAAAAATCTTCACTGTAAAAATACCAATGGAAAAAAAAAAATCAACAAGTAGAATTGTAGATGGACCAGAAAACCTGACCAAAATGTTTATAACTTTTTAAAACCAAATTTCCCCAAATGGAAGTTCTTACCTCCACCAAACCTTGCAGAATTCTTACGAACATCACACAGCCATAATGTACTCTTGCTGCAGAAGGGATGAACATGTTCAGTGTAGATGTTAGAAAAATTGCTGCTCCAAACACCCTTTGAAAGAATGTAATATAAAGCAGAATGTTATTATCCACTTTTCAGAAGCAATGCTATTCTCAAATACAACCTCAAACCTCACCACTGCCCACCAAGTCACCAACACATAATTGTAAAGTTGCCTTATTGGCAAAAGGGGTAAGTACCCATAAAGTCACTGCATTTTGTTCCATGAATGAAACAGGATTTTTCTGCACACTTAAACAAAGGTTTTGTATTTTTCCTCTATACCAGAGGACAAGACTTGAGTATAGTTGCTAGTGGCTAAGCTGTTTACAAGGGCTCTGAACTGAGACAAGCATTCCTATTGCGGGACGTACTCGAATTCTTTTGTATCAGCAGGGTTTAACTTAGATCAGGTAAAGTCTAGTTTGAGTACCTTGCTGAAGCGTGAGTGCGCTGATTATTTCTACTTCCTGCTGCTAAAACTCATAATAGCACAGTTTGAGATCAACTCCTTCCCAACATCAGCTCTGTAAACAATAGCTAAAAGCACTCTTTGCAACTGTGGCATAGGAGGGATGCTTCTACAAGAGAGCTTCTGCGAAGCACATGATATGAACATTTTGTAACCCTGCTTGAGAAGAACACTACCTGCAGCTGGGTGCAAGTCAGTCAGCATTCTAAACTCACCCAGGGCCTGTGGGAAATCTTTTGCAGACTCCCAGAGGTCACTATCCATTAGAAAAACAGGCAGCAGAAAACTCTGTGTGGTAGTTACAGGTCCAAGCAACATCTGCAAAACTGCAGGGCACTCAGAGGTGTTGGGGAAATGCTCAGAACTGGGTCTGTCTCATTCCCCGTAGTCTGTGGGAGCTCTCCCAAGAGAGACATGGGCTTTTCTCTGTTTAACTGAAGAACAGTGCAAACTTAATGCATTGTATGAATAATAAACAATAGTGATGATAGACATGATGGACAGCTGGGCCACAGCCCAGTCATTTCAGTAGAGGATGGTTGCAGGCTTGCATACATTTTCACACATGGCTGACTGAAGCCTCAGGTTCCTTTTCTGTACTACAGACAGGGTTCAATAGCTGCCACGCTCTGAATATCAAGAGTTCATGCCTTCAGCATCTTTGGAGGATGATATGCAAGAAGGATCCCCTCTCAAATCCTGTTTACAGCACCAGAAACTATTAGAAGTGGCAGAAAGAGTTCTCCACAGGTGCTGAGGAACTATTCAAATTGAAAGGCTTACTCTTGATCCTCTGAAGTATACTGACATCTTTGTGTTGCCTGCAACTCAGAGTACCATGTCTGGTTCTGTGCAGCCTGTGAGAGGTTGTTCATTCTGCAGATAGAAAACTGTGCTGGCTGATGGCCTTGGGGACCACAGTACGTTGGAAGATGGGAGGTCAGGTAGGAGCAGCCTTGTCTTATCCCAAGACTCAGGTTCACACCTTGAGTCCTCCCCCCCTTGTGGCAGAGGTCCCAGACTCCTGGCTACATTGATGCTAGCTGGCAGCACACTGCTCTGTCAGGTCTCAGTTCACATTCCCTTTTCAAACTGCTCAAATTCAGTGAACAAGTTCTGAATTGGTTTATTATGACTGTGGCATTTAAAAAATAACAAATGACACATTACGCTTTGTTCTGGTGTGAATCTATTAGACAAATATTTAAACTGAAATAATGACAGCAGATATATTTTCTCCTTTTTGATTTTTCTGCCAAAGACATATGCAGATCTGCCTATGTATAGCTATTTGTCATCTTCCATTGCAAAATAATTGTAAACTTTTAAAACTCTTTGTTGACAGATGCATCTTTTTTTTTTTTTTTAAACACTCACAGGAAATATACATTATATCATCTAAGTTTATTATCTATGGCAGTATCAATGGCGGCATTAAGGTGCAAAGGATCTACAGTCAAAGATCTACGTTGTTTTACCTCATCCTGTACACTTGACAAAAGCAACAGCTCATTCCTGGACAGCTCATAACCTGAATGACAAGAAAGCCATCAGCATATGAACACAAAAGCAAAGAAGCTGAGCAGGTTGACAGAGGGAAGTGACAAAGGAATTAATTTGTATAGAAACTGGTCTGATTGTCTGAAGTGGCATACAAAGCCTGTGATCACATCTTGACATTTAGGAGGCTGCTTTCAAAGCCAAGCAAGCATTTAGCTGAGAAATAAGCATTACTGAGAGTTCTGTTATGATCAGCAAAGATTTTTGCACCTTGCCTCTTCCTTGTCTCTGGTAGAGATATTGGATACGTTGCCATAATGCTACTATCTCAGGGAACTACAGCAAATCATGTAGAAAAGTAAGTTACAGAGCGAGTGGAAGAATAAGCCATAAGAAAGAGAACATGTTTTACTACCCAAACAGCTAGCACTGGGGATTGAGTTTCCAATCTTTGCTACTTCACTTAGTGCTAACTCTTAACACGCCCAGGCTGTAAATGCATCCTTTACACTGTTAGAACCAGCCACTCTTTTGTTTCTGCTTAAGAGGCCAAGTAGTGTTTCCACAAATAGCAGCATCTTTCCAGCAGTTTCCTGCCTTCAATCACAAAGAAGCTGGTCTCCACCGTGGCCAAAAATACGCCAGTGTTTTTCAGTTCATTGACAAATGTTCTCCTCACTGCCATGGTCCAAAGCCATCTGCCACTTAGGATCAAAAAAGCCTTCTCCAGCAACAGATTCCTCTGCCCAGCAGGGTCCCATTACAAAAAGCTGGAACCACAGGGTGACTTATGCTTCATGTCTCCTTGTCACCACCAAACCATCAAGAAATTTTGTTGGGATGCATATTTGCAGATAAGCAGCAAATTAAAAGGACATAGCCACTAAATGGTCATGGGCTTTTTGGTGGAATGTAGATCTATACAAATTTGAACGTGTATGAAGCAACGTATATGGTGCCAGGTGGTTTTAATGACAAAGAGTAAAGCCCTTTATATTTTCCTCTGTTCTGAGATCTGTTTGAATGCCACATTATTATGCAACATCTGCATTAATGCCAGGGGAGCTGGGAAGGGGTTCTGTGTGTGTTCAAGGTTCCACAGTGCTGAGCAGGATTTAAACAGGTAACAAAAGATTCTATACCTAAATCTGTAACATCAGTAATAGGGAAGAATAATACATCTCATTACTGAGCACAGTTGCAAAAAAGAAAACATTTCTCCTTCTAGGGGTGGTATGTTCACAGATTGGCCCCAGCTCAGTCTGTTTCCTACCCTGTGGTCTTAGCAAACAGATGTTACCCCTCTGAAAGAGAAATGCTTCTGAACCTACCCAAGCAGGAACTGGTTGGGAAAACAAAGAGTAAAGGAAACAATTAGATTTAGATAGATCTGTGGCTCCTGTTACTACAAACAGGAATTCTCTTTTAGTTCATCTTTAAGGATGCTGTTCTTCCTCAAGCAGATTCTACTCCCAAATGCAGTTACAATTAAATCTACAATGTGGTGTCATAATGTAGTTTCAGAATGAGTCTGAGAGTATAATCGGGACAGAAGTATAACTTTCTGTGCCTATGCATGGTACATACCTAAGGAAGTAGTCAGCTGGTAGAATACATTAAGCTATAGGGTAAACTGGGTTGATTTTACTGTCGGTTAAAAAAAAAAAAAAAAAAAGTAACAAAATCCAAATTGCAAATATAGTGAATTATTCAGCCAACAATGTGCACTTCCATTTTTTGAGCCCTTCAGTTGTGAAATTTGGTGGCAAGACTGGGAAGAGCAGGAAAATTATTAAATCTAGCTGATTTGTTTGCCTTCTTCAACAGAATGGAAAGTACCCTGCTTAGGCACTTCACGTAGTAGATAAATGAAGAGCTGAGGCTGTAGTAGTGTTGAAGAAATGCAAACTGAATTCAGAGTGACTTTTTGTTATAGATAGATAATAGTTAGGGCTGAACTTCTGGAGAACTCTGTGGGATGACTCCATCCTGGAGTCATTTCCACATGGGACATGGGTGAGAAGAATGCCTAGACAGCCTTGTAACTCCTATAACTCTGTAGAATAGAGAGCAAAGTACATTTATTCAGGGCATAGCAATGCAGAGCTGGTCTTTAAAATTTTCTCCAGTTGTGAAATTGTAGATGTCAGATCTTGTTTGTAGAGAACAGTATGAGTTCCAAGCCTTTTTTTCATCTGTATACCTTAAACGTCTTTCACATGTACATCTCCTGAGTTCATTTACAACCATCTGTCTTCAGACAAGCTCTTTGTTTCAGTTGAGATTATATTCCAAATACAGAAAACTTTCTGAAATAAAGCCTAAAATTAAAGTTACCTTTGCCAAATCAGCAACTTTTCTTATTCTTATTTTCAAAGATATTTTATTTAAAAAACAGCCCACAAACAAAATGGGTATGGAAGTAATCTGATTAGAAGTTTATACTTTGCCGTACAGAAATCACAAGGCTCTGTTAGAAGAGTCCCAGGTAACCCTAATTACAGGAAACAGTACTGTATCCAACCACAGTCAGGGTAACCATGTTGATTTCACAGAAACATACATGAGAATGGGCTTGTGTCTTCAGAATATAAATAGTTCTATATCTTCTAAATGGCCAGCTTCAAAATTTCTGGAGAATTTCAATCCAGAGGGAAATTTTAAAGGAGAAAAGTCAAATTTATTTGGAAAAATTTAATTTGTAAGTTGAGCTAAAAAGCACTTAAGGCAACTTCTGAGAGACAAATGCTACAAACATTAGGTATGGTGTCCCTGACATCCTCCAGAAAGCATTGTTGTTTAGAAAACAATAAATGTGTAGACTTTTGAGACAAACAAGGTCAAATGGAAGAAGAAGAAATCAGATCCATAACAGAAGTCTAGCTCCATTTTTGCTTGTAGACATAAATACTGCAGGTTCAGCTTCAAGTTCTTTTAGCACTTTTATTCGCGAAAAAAGAGTGTTTACAGACATTTGTAAAGCTGTAAAGCTTGATTCATTTGATTATTGTTTTCTAACCTGTTAGCAGCCAATTTGTTTGCGATGAACCCTCCTGGAATTTGTGTCACAATGTAACCCCAGAAAAAAGAGCCGTGTATGAGTCCCACTGTCTCTGGATCCCAGTTGAACTGGGCTTTCTGTAAAAGAAAAAGGAAAAAGTGTAAAATGAAGCATACTGATTATGAGGAAAACGCTATTTGGAAGTCTCACAGAAGTCACTCCATCTTATTTATCAGGTCAGTCTCTGCACTGCTGTAACTGAAGTTGAATCTTCTCCCATTCATGGCAAAATACTGTCATGTTGCTAGGTGAGATTATGGCGTCTGCTCTGTCAGGGTGACTAAGAGAAAGGAGTTTCAACTGAAAGGCAGCTGGTCATGGCCCTTCATCTTTGGCTCTTGCCACTGCTTCCCTTTAGGCTGTTTAGTCTTGAAGACCTTGTTTTCAGCCCTACTTGGTGTAATAAAAAGGATCTGCTGCCTTTCAATAGGCACATCCATTTACACAAGATTGCTCAAGCTGAACTTTGCCTCATCAAGATAAAACTCTGACCATCCAGCATCTACATTAAGTAGTAGCATAGGAGCAGAAAATGATTATGGGGGAAGGGGGAGAAGGAATAACATCTGAAGAGGTAATCTAAAATTAAAGCTAGGTTAATGCTAGCTGACTAGTGTATCTTTTATAAAAAGTGATGCCAAACTTTAGATTTGGATACAGACTACCAGAGTACACCAGGCAGGTCACAGATGGTTCCTAGTCAGTAATGTCTAGAGCTAAGAGAAATACTTTCACAACAGACATTATCCTTGAATACCAAATAGTTTCAGTCTTCTCAAATCTTCCTGATTAAAGGATATTTCTCTGGTGAGTCTGTTTTAACATACTCTGCTCAGAAGAGAGATAGTCAAAACTCAGGAAAATAAAAAAGGGTGCAGTGAAGAAAAGGTGACCCAAGGTACCCCTCCTGCCCATCGTTCTGGGACATCAGAACTGGACTCAGTACAATCACATATTGTAAGGTCAGCTTTTTCTCCTTCAACCTTCAATTCAGAAAAGCTATTCTGAAGAAAAGAGAAAACACGTTGCTTTACTTCATGATCATTTGGGGGCTAATCACATGGCAAGGAAAGGTGGTTAAGTATCACAGCAAAGATAGTCTTATATTGAGTTTTTTAAATACATAATTTTCTACTAGTGATTTTCAACTTAGTTTCTTAATTTCTAAGTGCAGAGACATCATGAGACATAGAAAATCAGGAGCCTCTCATGACCAGATGGAACAACTTGATTGCGTTATCTCAAGGGAAACGGGGAAACATCAGGTAAGAGTTAGCGTTCCTGTGAATAACTTGTTATAACAGGATCCAAAAATAAGTCAGTTTTATATATGCAAGAAATGGGACTCATAGAATCATAGAATTTCTCAAGTTGGAAAAGACCTTCAAGATCATCGAGTCCAAATGCAACCTAACCATACTATTCTAACAACCCACTGCTAAATCATGTACCCGAGGACCACATACAAACAGACTTTATACACATTTAGAGATGGTGACTTAACCATATCCCTGGGAAGGCTATTCCAGTTCCTAAGAACCCTTTCTGTAAGGATATTTTTCCCAATATCCAATTTGAACATCATCGTGTGCATCTTTAGGCCATTTCCCCTTGACCTGTCACCTGTCACCATTGAGAAGAGACCAACCCCGCTCTCATTGCAATCACCTTTCAGGTATTTGAAGAGAGCAATAGGGTCTCCCCTCAGCCTCCTCTTCCCCAGACTAAACAGCCCCAGCTCCTTCAGTTGCTCCTCATATTGCATATTCTCCAGGCCCTTCACAAGCCTCGTTGCCCTTCTTTGGACCTTCTTTGGACCTGCTTCAGCACCTCAATGTCCTTTCTCTATTGAGGCTCCAAAAACTGAGCACAGTACTCGAGGTGGGGCCCCACCACTGCTGAGTACATGGCGAGGATTACTTCCCTAGTCCTGCTTACCACACCACTACTGATACAAGCCAGAATGCCATTGACCTTCTTGGCCACCTGGACACACTGCTGGCTCATATTCAGCCAATTTAACAGCTTAGCACCTATTTCAAATTACTTCTAGATAGCACTTCACACTGTCAATAACTTGCAAATAACTGTTGCCCTATTGCCAATGGCTACTTTAAGGTCTCAAAATTTATCCACTAATCTATATAGACATCATTAGTGGTACACAAAGCAATTAAGGGTGTGTTCCCCTGGGGGACAGGCTTCTGTCACTGAAACACAATCTGTCTACAACTTAAAGATAGGCAACCTGATAAACATACAGGCCAACTCAGTTCTCATTTCTGCTACTTTCTCTCTGTACATCATTTCAAAGCTCATATCTCATGGATTTTTTGTGTGACATTAATAAGGATAAAGCATCCATACATCTGTAGGAATCCAGACTTGCCTATCTCTTTGCCTCATTTTTTGACCCATACATACACTGTTCTTTGATATGTGACACTTAGACAATTCTACAAAGGAGTCCAGTCAGAACTGGAGAAGGAGGATGGCTTCTCACCTGCAGTTCTGGTTTGCCATTAATATAAACAGTACTATTGTTCACCATTTCCACGATGGCAACACCCAGGTTGCAGCGAATTCCAAAGGAAATGCAAAAGCCCAGGCCACTCATAATGGCAATGATGTAGCGCTTGGGCAGTCCACAGCAGTAGCAGTCACATGCTTGTGGTTTGCGGGTGCTAGCCTGCACAGGTCTCCCTTCTTCTGTCAGCTCAATGTGATCCTCCTCGATGTTGGTGCCATCGATTTTCCTAAACAGAAGAAGAAAAAGAAAATGGAAATGCCCTTACGTGAAACATAGATGGACAATTAGGTGCTGCAGTCAGCCGATAAACCTTTGCATAAGGGATTTGCCTCTTGGTGCTGTGATGAGTTCATGCCAGGCATGCACAACTTATACTTTTGTCATGAACAACCCTGAAATCACAGACATGTGGCTGGACAGCTTGTACAGAGGTGCTTGCAGGCTTTTCACAAGCATGGTTATGAAAGGTCTGATGAGCTCTGCTGTGATAAATCCTTCTGGTTGTTAAGAATATATAAACACATGAAGAAATCCATCTTACCTTCTAATTAGATCCACTAAACGGAATGGGAGCTGGGTTTCAAGGAAAGGGCAAATACAGCACAAAATGTATTTTTTTGTCAGATTTCAATTAGATGTTGGGGGAAATTTTTCCCTGAGAGGACAGAGAAGCTGTCACACAGGCTGCCCAGAGAAGCTGTGGATGCCCCATCCCTGGAGGAGTTCAAGGTTGTATGGGGTCCTGAGCAGCCTAGCCTGGCAGCCTTACTTAGTGGTCAGCAACCCTGCTTGTGGTGGGCTGTTTGAAACAAGGTGATCTTTCAGGCTCCTTCCAACTCAAGCCATTCTATGATTCTAAGAGCCAGGCCCAGGCTCCCTCTGCCCAGAGGGATTTGATGACAAGTAACCCCTCTGCTATGAAACCACTCACTGCAACAATTTACCTTACTCCAAAGCTCAGCTCCTGATGTTGAGCATTTTACCCTTTTCTTTAAAAGAATCAATATTCAACGAGATCTGAAAACTAAGCAACTCTCTGCTTTGCTGATTCACTGCCCCTCAGCAGCAGAGGCTGAGGGGGCTTCACTTAGCAGCAAATTTCATGTGGGCACTGCAGTGCAACTGGAGGAAATAGGGAGGGAAGGCCCAGGGACATGGACTTTTCTGTTTACTTGAGAATAGGAGCAAATGGTACCTGTGCATATCAGCCTTCTCTCCCTAGAGCCATGAACCACCAGCACAGAAAGGGAGGCCCCATGGAGGGCAAACAGCTGCTGCCATCAACCCAAGTTGCACTCTGGAGCAGCATCTTACAATGCTAACGGTCTCATCAGTACAACAGTTGCCCATTGCTATTTCCTGCTTTTATGGAAATATATTCCTGTGGCAAAGCAATTTAAAATCGATTTGGTCTCCCAGTTTGATTGGAGATACTGACACCTTGGGATTGTCTCTGGTAGGAAAGATGAGATCAGAAGGATCTGAAGACACATTATTAAACTGGAGCTGAACACTTCCTTTCCTAACATTAATTTCGTATGCTTTTGTTTTAAATGCAGTATACAGACATTCCAACATGCTGAAACACGTAAGTTCAAAGTTAGCTTTGAATGTGTGGCTGCATTCTCAATACGACCTGCAAGATTAGGGCCTCAAGGAAGGCCTCAATCAGCTGTTGCATTAGAAAGCCTTTTAGTTTTGGCACTGGTGTGAATCAGTGGGCACAGGATCCAGCTTCTTTTGTGTCTGCCATGGAGGTGTTCTCACCACTAGTAAAATATGAGCACATACTTCGTATAAAAGAAGCCCAGCTTGGTGTATAAGATGATGAAATGATTTAATTCACTCTTTTCTGATCAGGAGTAACTTATTTCCTTCTTTCACACACCTGGTCTGAAATGTATCTGAAATCTAAGGCACTTCAGTCTTCCATATGATAATCAGCTATTAAAAAATGCTTCCGAGCATATATGGATGGGATACACTTCACAACATACACAGTGGTAGGCTGTCGCTTTCAAGAGAAGAGTTGTTTGTTTAAACATAGCTTTCTCCAACTGCTGTATGTCTAATGTACTGCCCATAACCTAATGGAGATATTCCATACTAAATGTTTTGCAAATACAGATGGTATCTGTGGCTTCTTGGCCTTCTGCATGTGGATTTCATAGGAAATGTCACTTTAAATTGTTAGCATTTCTAGCTTCAGTGCTACATTTCTAGCTACTCATTTTTACATCGTATAATAAAACTGTTAATCCAGCTTTACTCTCAACAACAAGAAAAAAAGCATGTTAGAATACATCAGTTCACATTTCCAAGAAATACCAGAATTGAGATGGTTATTTGATTTAACCCCTTGCTCAAAGCAGTGGTAACTGCACATTAAATTAGTTTGGTTTAGGCTGGAGTGAGGACTTTGCACTGAAGCAAAGTAACACGGGAAACGTGATATGGCTGTGGTGTTATTGAAGGTGATTGAGATCTTGCAATTCATTGTCAAAGAGACAGCACTGTTGGTGAAGTGAGAGTATAGAAAGAAACATAGCCAGGTACTCTTAAAGGAAGACCCTATGTTTTCTGTGCTCTGTGTGCTTGTGTCAGTAGGTGTAAACCATATACAATGTCAAAAAATGAAGAAGGCAAGAAGAGAAAAGACAATTAAATGATTATTTCTAGAGCTATTGGTAACTCAAAGGATCTATTAAGAAACAAAAAAAGTAACGTTTTTGTCTTACTCCAGCATAATCTAAGATACTGAATGAATTAAAACATAATTCCAGCTGTTTTGTTGTTTGGTTGTTGTTTTTTTGTACTTTTACCACTCTATTTATATGAGAGAGATTACAATTTAATTGGTGCATCATTTTTGGGCGGCTGGCAAAGATCAGACATATCATCCAAAGCCAAAACATCTGTTCCTTTCTGAACGATTTTGGCAAGCTGTCAATTCACATAGGCATTAAAATATCCTTCGACTCCAAATTCACTGTTGGGAGTGTTGACGCAAGATGAACAGTATGATCCAACATTGCTTATGCAGTGGAATTAATTGTTTTGCTATTGTATTCAACTACTCATTAATAAAAGCATATTGAGAACTGATTCATCACCTCAGATTATCACAGAATATTTGGTAACTTGAAAGCTTAACATTAACCCTTCTACTATAGCAGATTTGTCTCAGAGAAAATAGTTTTGCAACAGCAATCCAAAAATGAAGCTGGAGCAAAGTGTAAGCAGTGCAAGCATTCACAGAGTTTCTGCTTGACCTTGAGTTTTGGCCTTGCGTCACCGAACACTGTAGACATAGAACGAAGGTATGACAAATCCATAAAGGATAAGAAATATATATCTCCAAATTGATTGGTATATTTTGGCAGTGCCACTGAAATTTTAATTGTGGTACGCTAATAATTTAGAAGAGAGGAGCTTCAGAAACAGTCTTCTTTAATTTTCTGAACAATGATGAAGAGCATTTTGCTGCATGGGAATATGTTTGTTTGGTATTTATATCCCTCTGCTGTTTTCAGCAAACATGAAACACTTGGCACATAAGAACATCTTGACTATTTGAAGGTATCTACACCTATATTCCATACCTAACTATTTTAACTACTGCATGTAACATTCTGCATCTGAACGTTCCTTCTCTTCTTTTTTGATTGGCTTTGTTTTGGCTCATGCACAGTTTTGGAAGAAGGGAAGAAATTTTTAAAATTAAATCAGTCATAAATAAAATTCATAGAATGCATACACATTCACCAATCTGTGATTTATGCGATTTAGCATAGGAATTAGTTCTTTTGATTATATAAGTGGGATAGAACTGTGGAGGTTGCTCCGAAAGTAACGCTTCCTACTTATTACTGCAGAAACTACAACAAAGAGCGTAATAACTCTATTTGATAGAGGAAATTCTCGGCTATAGAACACTATTTTTCAGCACAGCCACCATCATTAACAGTGCACTGTCACCAGCCATGAGCAAAAGCCTGCATGCTGTACTTGTGAAAATCCACACAAATGAAGGTAACTTCACAGCTGCTGTCATGATGTCATTGCCAGGAAGACGTTGTCCATGCAGTCCAACTTTCACTGTGCCCAGATCCACTTTTTGGTCTCTATAAAGCATTCAGTAAATGTCAGTGAATATCAGTGGGTATTACACCCATTTTTTCCCACATAGTTTTCCACATAGAAGAATTCACTTACACACCTTTGCTTCACCCACTCTTCCATGTCAGATGCCATTCTGTCAGACATCCCTTTTAATGCCATCTATTGCATGCCAACAAAATGTAAAGGAATACTGGTGGGAAGGTTCAACCTCTACTGCCATACCACCAGCATTCAGCTCTGGCATTATGTGCTAATAAAACAAAATAGGAGGCATTACTTTTGGAGCAGTCCTCATCTATTATTTAATTTATTAAGAACCCATGGATTCTACAATAACAGGAACACATTTATGCTTGCCATGTATTAAAATGCTTCCTCAAATTAATTCTACCAGACTAAAGACTTCTGTAGCCAGCAGAAGCCGTAGGTGCTCAAACTTCATCTGTGCGCACTGAGCACACAGATGGCCAAAAGTGTTTGTACCTGCCAAGAAGTTCTACAGAAAGTTTTCTCTTCTGGGAAGTTTAAAGCATTTTCAGAGCTCCAGCTCTGGGGTTACTCACCCAGGCCTTGAATCCTCTAAATCGATTTTATTTGCTGCCCTGCTATATTTAGCTAATTAAGAACAAGCCACATTTTGCATCTGGTGAATTTTTTCCAGCTGGAGGTGTTCTAACAACAAATGGATATTTCTCTGAGATCTTGCAAATGAAACTGCCCAGAGACGGTTCATCTCCTGTTCTCTCCTGTTCCACCCCCCTTTGCCTCTCCACCAGCACCTCAGCTACCCAGAGGTAACCTCCTGGGGTCAGAGTCCTGTTTTGTAGCACCCACAAAATATTTTGAGGTTGTTACCCACAAAATATTTTGAGGTTGTTACCCACCTGTGAGGAGGCAGCAGGTCACTAGTGTTGTTTGGGCAGCTGCTATGGAGACAGGACCTGGCAGCTGGTCTTGCCAGACACCCATTGCAGGATCTGCTCTTTTGTTTGATGAAATGTAGGAGGATTTGTCCCGCTATATTTACCAAAGCTAGTAGTACTTTTTCTATCCATTTTGCTGCTTAGTACAGCCAAAAATATCCTCAGAGACCTGATCTGTGCTAATATGACTAACCACCTATAAATGTGAGAAGTGAAGCCAAATTCTTTGCTGGCTTACAACATATTTGTGTCAATTAGCAAAGCTGAGGTCACAACTGGTAAATACACATGCATCACCACACAATAAATAAGCATATGCTCTTTTTTATAGGCTAAGTTGTGGAGAGTTAACTTCAAGTTATGTTACCTTCAAGGCATGTTTCCTTCAGGAGGCTTTGGATGTGACTGTGTGTTTCCTAAGAGACTGCTAAACTTGAGGCAGTTCTTTCTTGGGTCTGATTGCAGACACAATAAGAAAACTTGCACCATTTCCTTCATTGACCAGCACATCTAGGAAAGGCACAGGCATTTTAAGGTCATCAAGCTTTCTTGTACATCAGCTCAGATCTGCTTTGCTCTGATTTAGCAGTAATGTTGATGAAGTTAGGTATCAGAGCTATCAGCAGGGCATCCCTGATGCACAGCTACAAGAGGAGAGCGATACAGATCATCCAAAGCCTTCGTACCAGAGGCAAGTGGCAAACACTCCATACTGACACAGTACATGCTCACTGGATACAAAACCTGCAGATATTTGGGTAAGTTGTCAAAGGAAGGCCATAGTACTTTGAACGTGTGACTGAATGAACTGTGTGGAAAGAGATACTCTGTTCAGTTGGTGAAGGAACAGTGCAACTGGCAATGTAATAGTGAGTATTAGTAACTTCCACAAAAAATATACACACTTGTTTCCCTGTACATACAGAACATAGTACAATACATGAGAATTGCTGTCCGTTTTCTTGAGACCAAATGCATGTTCAGATGTGCCAAGAACTGTATCTCGACTCAAAATTACTTTTCCAAGAGAAAGTAAGAGGATACACACAAAAGAAAATCAAAACACTGAAAGGATGTAGGATTCAAGCAGTGCCCTGACCTTTGCAAAGATGAGGAACAATCAACATGAAGCATGCCAGCAATGCTGCCAAGCTCCCTGGCTCTCAGCTGTCCATTGTACAGCTCAGTGCTGCCAGTAGTCACTCCAATAGAAACAAGCTTCCATTTAAACCAACAGCCTCACTGACCAAACTAGATATTTGTTACCCTGTACTTTCATTTATCCAAAAGAAAATAATCTTGGTTTACTGTCTTGTAAACTGCCGGATTAAGTTATAAATCTTTAATCCTCTTTCTGCAAGGAAACAGCAGCTTCTCCTGCTTTCTTTCGTTACTCTTGATAAGCACACATAGGCACGCAACACACACAGCTGAACTTGGTATTATTTTTTTTTTCCTGTCTTACTGTTTTAGTGAGAGAAAAAAAGATTCTCCAGAATTCGCCAGTAATTTAGGAAGGTTAAATCTGATTTCAAGAGTGACATCATTTAGGACTGTTAATTCACATTAAATCAACAGTTTTTCTCATGCAAGTTAAGACAGAATAATTCACATTTAATCACTTAGAAGTTTCCTTAATTAAAACCCTTCTTTACGCACTTTTTAACATCAGAACAGTATTTTATAATTTAGTTTCACCTCTCTTTTTGCTCAAAATAAATATTCTCTTATCTGCAGCCACATGCTGTTCCATGCCGCTCCTCTGGCACAGCTTGCTTTGCACAGCAGGGCGTCCCTCACTTTGGGGACTCAGTAATTTTGCAACTCTAAATTGCTTAATATTTAGATTTTTTTTTTTTTTTGGTACTTCATTTCTCTTTAAGCAATGGGATCAATGGAACTCGCTAGGAATTTGCTATCAGATTTTACCTTCGCAGATTCCCCAGTGAGTCGCTAATGGTGTTCTTCACTTCTTCCTTTCCCGGGTTAAAAAATCTTTCCTTCAGCGAATCAAACCCTTTGAAAGGCATTTTGTCCTTTTTCCTCAGGAAATCCCTGACGTTAAAAAGTGCTCACTTCTGCTGTCATATTCCCCGATGTCAGACTCAGGAGCCTGCTCCAGTCCCCTCGGTGACCCCTAAAATAACAACCAGTTGCTCAAGAAAAGAACACAAGGAAGAAAAAATTCAGAGCAGATCTTCCCAAGCCAGCAGGCCAGCTCGGGAGAGCTGTGGTGTGGAACCCGTGGCAGTGCTCTGGGTGTCGGCAGCACACTTGCAGCAGCTCCACTGTGCATCTGTGCACCTCACGCTGCCTAGCCAGGGCTCATCATCCCCGCCTGCCTGCCTCCCTCCCTCCCTCCGTCCACACGGAGAGCTGTGTGAGATGGTGCTATAGTAACAGGCACAATACCTGTCCTCAGGCCACGCCAGTTCAGTAGCAGGACATCATCTACGGCAAAGGCAAGAACTTTATTAAACATTTATGAGTCCTTTCTGCAGGAAGGGGCAGGCAGGCTGCAGCTCCTGTTCTCTATTTACCCCAACCCAGATGGGCCCTGCATCAGCCCACGGCCTCAGTCGCAGCCCTGGCATTAATTATGGACACTGCTGGGCCATTGGGCTGACAGGCACTGAGATGCACTGCCACAGTGCTGTTTGATTCATAGAATCGTTACGGTCAGAAAAGGCTGCTAAGATCATCTGGTCCCATCAAGCAGTGAAAAACTGTCCATGAATTAAACGCAGGGTATTTTCAAAACACGGTGTGAGTGAAAAAGGTGAACCATTTCAACTCGGCATGAATTTGTGATGGCAATATGCCTTTCCTGGCAAGGAGAAGAAGCATTTCATGCATACTCCTGTGGAAATGCTGCCTCATCAAGCTCCTGTGTTGGCTGGAGTCAATCAAAGCATGACCTCACTCATCGAGGAGAGGAATGCTTGGGAACTGGGGAGGCTTTACTTGTCTGGAATCTCTTTTGCTGCAGAACTGGTTACAGTTTCTTTCTGCCTCTTGAATAATTGACAGGCTCTACAGCAGCATTGGAAAACTCCAGGTTCAGCACAAGTAACCCATGCGCTGGGTCTAGAAGACAGCTCTCCCACAGTGAGCAGAAGGGCAGTGAGGCTGCAAGGCCATCTCTTTGCATTACCACCCATGCACTTCTGACAGAGCAGCGAGGTCACTGCTTTGGGAAGGAACATGGGCCCAGTACCATCAGCCGTACACAGAAAAGCCAGGTCTCCAGCTTTCAAAAGGGATCTTTTTCAATCTAAGCCATTCTATGATTCTGCATTGCTCACATCACTTCTAGAACAACTGTCCATTTCTCACTGCTCCCTGCTCTTCACAGTTTGCAATCCTTCTGCTGCCTGCAGTTCTGCTGTTCCACAGTAGCAGCCCATTTGCAACTTCCTAACCTTTATCCCAAGGCTTAAAGCAAGGGTGTTGCTAACTCACTTTTCTGCAGGGAAGCTGTTAGACAGGAGCAGCACTGCTTTTTGCCTCCCACTCTCTGAGTTCAAAGGGTGGCAAAACACCCTGACTGCAGGCAGCTGTTCTGACACAGGTCTCAGGAACAGTGCCCTTCTCTCGATGGACACTTTCCATGGGACATCACACAGCTCCCAGCAAGGATGTGCTGGATGAGGCAGTTACAACCTCTGTGCAAACAATCCCTGTATGTATTTTGAAGTGCCACCTGAGGACATCACTTGTCTTCCTTAACATTGGAACATGGTAGCCCTGCTGGCCCTACCTGTCATTAGTCCTCCATTTTTTTCCTGTCCCCATCCTATACCTTCATTCTCTTTTGTAGAAATCAAACTGCCCAATTCTGATAGTTTCCGCTTTCTCATACCTTCTTAAAACATTCTGTATTACACCACCATAAACATTAGTTTTTCATTGCTTGCAAGCTGGAAACTAAGTCCAGGGCACAGCACAATCCAGGTCTGGATCTGCAAATAAATATTTTGCAAAATTAAAACTACTCCTGGCTATATACAGATTGTAGCTTTAACAGGAACTACATACTCATATCACCAAAGGCTTCTTGCAAGGCTACATGAAAACTGTATTTTAGATGCATAAAACCAGCATGCAGCCAGCCACTGCTGGGGCTCACATGCTGTCATTACTTTGGGTGCTCAAAAGTATAATGAATTGTAAGAAAACTTAGACACTGATCAAGTTCACCACTCTGACCATAACTGTGCATTGAAGGCACATAGCTGGATTCAGGATGGCAGCATCCTCTCAAGAATGCTGGGCATGAAAATGTCAGAGCTAGCAAAAAACATAATTCTCAGCTGCACACGTGTAAGTAAATGTACACCTGCAGGCTCTCTCTTTTGTTAGAGCTGTTTCTTTTGTTGAAAAGCCTAAAAAAAAAATCATCTCTATGTTCCTTCTGCTTTTGACTGCTCAAAGTAATGGTTAGGGTAAAATCTGTCACATTTAGGGGGAGAATTTTGCTGCTGCTTTCAATGTGGGCTGGATGGCATAGACTCCAGGCACACAGGTGTCATTTAAAAGGCATGCCACTGTTAACTGTGGTCCCTGACATAACCTTGCAGGCAGACGCTTCTACTAATGCTTGTAAACCAGAAAAAAACACTGAGGAGAACCTAGGAAAAACAGTTTAACCTTTTGGTGTCTGCAGAATTAGTATACGTAACCTTGCTCAAAGGCTGCTGGGGTCCTCCAGTGGAACTGCATGCAGGTGTGCAGAGCATCCTACAGCCTGTCCAGTCCCAGGCACACCAGAAAAACACTGTTAATTTTTAATCCATTTCTTCTTCGTTACAAGCAATGCGATCACATCTCTGGTGCTTGAGAGCTGTTTATTGGATCACTCTTCTTATTCCTTTGGAGAAACGTTGCTTTGGTAAACCCGGTTAAATCTAAAGCAGAATGGGTTTGACAGTGCTCTTTTCACGGGCAAGACCTTTGTTAAAAACTGCCTCACAAACCTGTTGGTATCTTAACAAGTGTGTGCTACCCTGCTGCTTGTTGCTTGAAATAACGTAGCAACTTAAGATCCTGGGAATTTCTGTCCACTAAAAATTGTTGAAATTAGCTCAAAAAATAGAATAACAGATGGGGTTATCATGCGTACTTTGTAGTGGTAGGACACAAAGCTAGGATTTACATTAGGTGCTCCAAGAAATCATAAGAACACAGATTAGAAAGCATGAGAGCCCTTATCTAAACGGATAAATGTTGCTTTCCTCTTTTCAGACAGAATTGAAGTCATTCAAAGCTGAAATAATCAATTCACTTCAGGAGGCAGAGCATTAAGTAACGCAAATAAAATTCTCACAGTGAGAGGCAGGAGTTGTAATGTTGTAATGAAACCAATCGTTTCTTAAGAAGTCAACTGTATGAGAGCCTCTTTCAGTCACTGTATTTCCAACAGAAATCATAACTGTGGGTACAGTAAGGAAAACCAAGGAAAAGAATACATCTGAATATCCAGATTTACTCAAAACCTGCCTGGATGCTCTCCTGCGCAACCTCCTGTAGGGACCTGCTGCTGAAGTGGAGTTGGTTGAGATGACCTCCAGAGGTCCCTTCCAGCCTCTGTGATTCTGTGAAGAGATGGAGACTCAGGATGTTAACAGCAAATCAGTAATGAAAGAAAGAAATAGCTTGCTTTATTGAAAACTTCATAACAGAATGATAATTTCTTGCACCTTACATAGTAAGTATATTTCTATAACATTTGCAATTTACTTCAAAGTTGCTTGGGCTATAGTGACACCTTATGGTAGTTTTATTGTATTTTACAAGTCGTTTGGAAATTTAGGCTCCCTTAAAACCTTTAAAGCCTGTCATTGCCAGTGAGGAACTGCTCTGATATTTTTAGAAAGCTTTTTTCTTTAAGTTACTCAAATACATGTTCAAAATACAATGTAAATTACTTAAAAACATTGAAAAACTAATACTTTTTTAGCCACTCATGAGTCTGTGCATGGATGAGAAAATGCTTTCTCACACTAGGAGCCAGCTCCCAATCTACTGAGCAACTGCAGTGGTCTCCAGCTAGTGATGTGAGTGCAGGGAGCTTCAGAGATCCAGGATAAAAGCACACTTGTATCTCACAGCATAAGAACATCAAGCAAACAGTTTATTTTTGCTTACCTCCCCACAGATAGCTCATTTCCTACAACTCATATTCTTCACAACTGCAAACTTGGTAGGGTAACACAGGTCTATAAACACTGACTTAAAAAGGATTAACCTAAAGCTCTGTAGTACTCAAAGGAAGAGTTTAGAGATACTAAGTAAAGGGATAAAGTGGAGACATACTTAGCTGCCAGCACCAAAGTGTCCCAAGCAATGAATAATAAAGCTCAAAGATCTTCATCTTTTCCTGTTTGACATTGTAGGTTAGCTGCATCCATGAAAGAACTTATGAAACTGTGATTTCTAAGCCACTGCAAACCAACCCAGAACACCTGGATTACTGCACTTTCCTGCTCAAGAAACAGACAACAGTGACAGATTTCACTGATGCCTGGAAACGGGATGAAGAGATGATTAGGATACTAAAGGACACTCAAGTCAGAGATCGCGACTGATTTTCATTGCAGGATACCACTGAGTTCATCTTCACTGGAACTTAACTCTCTTCTCTCCTATGACCATTGAAAGCTGGCATACAAGATGGCTGCCTTCCCTGCTTTATTTTCCTCTCTTACCAATCCCAGCTAAGGATGATCCTTTTAAGATGAGATCTCTGACATCTCATACTTGATCAATTTATGTCACTGAAAAAGTTGAACACTACATTCTTTCAAAGCTAGCAAGCTCAAGAGCCAGACAACACAGCATATCCTGAAACTCAGGTTCAAAGCAAGTGATGATTTTTAAGAAATGAACGATGAAAATGAAAATTTAGATCACTATGTGGCATCAGAATGCCAACTTCAAACATGGGCTTAGCGTGCTTTCAGAAAAAGTAAACGTTAATGTCAGAGATATCCAGTCTGTTAGTTTTTCCCCACAACTTTCATTCATTCCATGGGGGAAATAAATGATCAAATTTCACAGCAACCACTTTAAGAAATAAACTCAAAATTATATTCCATAAACTACAATTCAAACTAAATATAAACTGATAAAGTTCTCCACAGAAGTTAGTATTCCATGGAAGCTGAAAATAAAATTAGCTTTCAACACAAACATATGAAAAGTTCATTTATTTCCATAGGCAACCTCATTCACAGTACAAAGTGATAAGAATTTCTCAAAACGGTCACTGTACCTTTTACATATTTTAAGTAACTGATCTAAAAGTTGATACAAGAATAAATTTGTTTTTGAAGAGCTGTCCATTAAATTGGAGATACACCAATGCCATGCTATGACAGTTCTAATTATGAATCACAGCTGACACTACAGGAACACTACTAATGAGGATTTTCATGTTTTACAATCAAAACATAAAATTGCCACTAGTACAGAGACTGTACGATTAGACAAATAAACAAATATTAAATATTTTGCACAAGGCCTGAGTTCACTATAACATACTTTGATTTACAACTTCATCTCAGAAATCTGTACAGCAGTTAGAATTGTTTCAGAGAACTCAAAGACAGTACAACTTCACAGGTTTGTACGTTCAGTTGATAGAGGTGTGAGGCCTGAAAGGCAAGAGGATTTGGTGTACGAATCCAAGGTTTCACTGCCTTGTGTGACTTCCTTGTAAAGCAGTCAAAACCTTCTGGAAAGACAGATACAAAGCAGGACCTCACATGAAAATCAGCTCAGTCATCTGATATTCTCCACACAGGTTTCCTCACAGCTATTTCAGAAAAAAGTTCATAACTGAGTATATAAAATGCAGCATATCTCTTAACAAAGAACATAAAAGGGTTACACGTACAACAGGATATTTACGTATTCCCCTTCCTCACATTTCTTTAATTAGAAGTGGCACAAATTAGCGGTATTTCCCTCCTTGATAAAAAAAAAACTCATCAACAAACAAAAACCACTGTGAAGTCCAAAAAATTTCTGTAATGAGAGACTCAGTCTTCACAAACTTACCTTTTAAAAACCATTCTTTTCTGCTCAAATCACATAGATACAGGCAGACTAACTGTATGAATGCACAATCCAAAACAAAGCAGCATATAATTATTTGCCCAAATATGGAAGCCTCGTAGAAAATGATTTAAACCTAACTTCTCATTTAATCTTTGCTCTTTTGGTGCACTTGAACTGAAAAACTATAGTCTCATAGTCTAAATACACACTTACCTATCTGTAGACGTATGCACAGAAGAGGTTACAATACTAAAGCTACCACATTTTCCTTACTCTAAGGTTCCACCGGGATGTTTATGGAAAGATATGTGAAACAGATGTTGCTACAAAACAAGACTTAACAGAAAAGTTTTAAATCATAAGACTTAGGCGCACAATGTTGCAAGCATTCAAAAACTCAACTGTTTACTTGGAGTACTCAGCACCTGGACAGACCTTTAAGGCCTCAACTCCCCCAAGTAATTTCAAACTCACATCACCATTGAGAGAGGAAGACATACAGTATTCAATAAAACAAACTAGGAAACGCCCTCCCTCTGTTCTCAGTAAAATTTCTTACTTTATCTCCCAAATAGTTGGTAGATTCATTAACTTTCAAAAGACTGGAACTGCCCTTTTACATAAGAAGGCTCCACAGGCCGTAATACGCCTCATTCAAAAGAAGAGTGGGAAAAAGAAACAAGATCTGATCCTTCCTCTGTCCTTGAAATGGCACAAGTATCATTTCATTTCCACCTCTCTCCTCTTGAAAGAAGCAGGCCTATGGATTACTAAGCAAGCTACTCAGTGAGAACTAGTTTCAGGGTTCCTCTCAATCAGTCCCAGTAGAGTAGGTTTCTCTGGCTTCTTTAATACCATCCTTCCATCTACAGAATTAATTTTCTAAGACTGGGTTTGCAAAGGATGCTTCAGAGGCTTTCATACTTCAAGAATTTTAAACTAACAGTTCTAATGCATAAAAATGGCTGTCTTGGTACAAGATGATCCATTTAATATACAACAGAGCAGCCAAAGGACAACTGATGCCTACACTTAAGATATGCAGCAATTTCCACTTCTCTTCTTTGCACTTCTCTTTTCTTTTGTTGTAAAGATTTCATGGACAGCTCAATTAAAAAACACGAACTCTCTCCCTTTTCCTCTTTGCCAGTCCTTTACAAATGAATGGAAAGAAAGCAGGAGGGACAGGCAAATAAAACGGGTGCGCAGTGTGGAGACCATGCCGTGACGATTCAACCAGACAGCTTCCACATTTTTTCCTTTAAATTAGGCTGGATATGAAGGGTAGAAATTTTGTGTAACTTGAAGTATTGTTCAGATAATGAAGACATACTTTACATCAGATTACTTCTTCAATAAAGAGTTTGCAAATTCTTAATCAGATACCACCTTCAAACCTGTGTTATCCATTTTGTTTTGTATTAGGGCTAAACAGTCCCCTCTACTTCAGACCAGTCTAGATGTAACAGCGTTTTCCATCTGTGTCCAGAAATAGAAGGCCTCGGCAATACCCACAATTTCGTAATATTGTTCCTCCTACTCTTTTCCACAAACTGAATTGGATCTAAGAACACTGCTTTTAAAGACTGGTGTTCACTCTGGCCATAACATAAGCCTTTCATCCTCTTGCAGGGCCTCAGAATGATGATGTGCAAGTGAATAGATGAACTAGATAATGCTTTCTTTAGAAAGGCTGTTGTAGCTGGAGCCAAGTGGCACACGGCCTTGGTGACTTACCTCTTTCAACTCCTCCTCCCTTTAAGTTAAGCAGAAGTAACTGAGATGTTCACATCTGACAAACTAAATAGGAAGTATGTACAAAAAAGAGGGATGTGATCCTCTGATTTAACTGAAATTGCTTCTCCAATTTTATTTTTTGATAACAGGAGAAAAAATGCTACAATTTTCGTAAACTCCCTGTTTTCTTTGTTTCTATCCTTCTACTCTGGTCATTCTGAAAACTGAGACAAACAGAAATCAAAATTATGTGCAGAAATGAGAAACAGAAAACACTTCATATTACTTCAGCCACATAAAAATATTACTCCAACACATCAGCATCTCGCAAAAGAACCTCTTAGTTTTACCTTGTAGGACAGTTTTTGCTTTGTTCTTACAAAATACATTATATTCTCCAACTGCAGATGCCAAAAGTATGCGTCTCAAACTTCAGAGTTCAGGAATCTTATACATAAAATTTGATCACAATGTAATAAAAATTTTTCAGTCAAGTTTTTCTTTCTTCTTAAATCTAAACAAAGTTCTGAAAGATCCTCAGGAGGATCAGAGACTGAAAACTCAGATCAGGACACTAGTATTTAAGACTGCCTTTACCTTAAATACATTAATTGAAAACACATCAGAGTCCCAAGAGATGCTATTTTGACTATAACCTTATTTTCCAAATAATTTAGAGGAATACAGATTCAAGTAATTTTCAAAGTCTTGCCTTAAGTTATTCTAACAAAATGTAGCTTTCAAAAAGTTGATGTAAAAGAAGACATTAGTGTGACTGTATAGAGTACTAGTAACTTTAGATGAATTTAAATAATTTAACAGTTCTAGTATTGTACTTAGGTTCAAACAGATGCCTTAACATAACCTATGATGTTCACCATGAATAGTAACAACACATAAGCATCACAATGTGTTAGGCATCGTTTTCTAAATCATAATTTCAATGGTCCCAGGTATTTTAAAATAACAGGGCTAAGGCAGCAGCTACAATACATAAATGATTATTTAAGAAATATGCTTAATGCTATTACCACTCAGAATTGTGGAAGTATAACAAAATACAAGTCACATTTACAGCATAAGGCCCTTTGGTTTCTTAAGCAGCAAATGAAAGAACAATTTCTTCAGTGAAAGGCTTTGAAAAATAAAGCATGTAGACTTTCCATAAAAAAGGTAACTAGTTCTTTCCTTCTTGAAATAGCCAGCTATAGTCTCCAAAACATTACATTAGAAAGTTCCTGAAATTCCTAGGAAAGAAGAAGTTAAAACCCAACCGCAGGATCTGACAAAGCAGAGATTCTATCATGGGCAAGCTGAACATCTACCTTCTGCGAACTAGAAGAAACTACTGCTTCTTTTTCTGGAGAGCTTTATTCAATTTGGAGTAATACAATAAAAATGATCTGAAATATCTGTGTATTTACCATATATTCTATAACTTACAAATTTGTATTTGAGAACTTACTTCATATTCACCTATCCTTCATAAGGACTTGAGTTAAAACAAAACTAAAACGAAATTGTTTATTCTAGTCAAGGCGATTTATGGCAGTCTGCTTTTTCACAAAACCACATGAAGCTTCTAGGCAGGCAACTCTTTCCCCTCTTCCCAACAGAGCCCCAACCAAGTCATTCAAGACACTTCTGTTACCAGAACAACTGTAAGAAGTTGGGGCAGTCAATACTTGAATTTTACAGACATTTTTTCCTGGGAAGTTCTGTCACTACTCATATTGTTCATTTCTTCTCCCCCCTCCCCATCCTGCCCACCAGTCAAAAGCAGTATCAAACAAACCAAAACTATTCTGAAATGAATAGCAAATGTGACTGCGTCACCACGTGTATTTTAAAATCCTGCTTAAGTGGTATGTGGCTTTTGCTATGGGGTTGGTAACAAGGATCCTATGTTATAAAACAAGTTGTCAACTGTAGTACAATTGTCCCTCTGTCCAAAATTTGCACAAAACTTTAAAACCACTTAATCTTGTAGTTTACTACCACATTAAGTCTAATCGTAAGCGAAGAAAGGCAAAATATTTTTTCATAGTGTCTTAGACAGTTATCAGGTAGAGATATTTTTAGGTGACATGGCTACCAAAACATTCTGAGTCAGCGTAAGTATTTACTTTCTACAAACCGTCATGGGACATAACAGTTTGCACCAAATTCAGGTGACATAAATCACTAACAATAGTTGAATTCAGCAGGCACCAAAAAGACTGATCCATGAGATAGGACAGCACTAAGTTGCATTTCTTAGTGTTATTATCCCCTAAACATTTCTGTTTAAGAAACACAGCTTTGTTTCAATCCAGGAGTTGTGAATACACTTGTGAATAATTTTGAAACTTTTAGCTCCTTCTTTTTCAATTGAATTTATGCTTACTACCTTCAGTGCTTTGAAGTTGGGTAAAAAGATGGGAAATCTTTAGCACGTAAGATACCTTTGCACTTACACAATTCCACTGCAGTAACAGGTGAATGCAAACATCAGTCTTTTTTCTGGTGCAAAAATCTTTACATTGCTGGGTGAACTTCCCCCAAACCATGCTTTTATTGTTAAAAAAAGATGTTAATCAGCTTACCCACGATTCAAATCATATCAATCTTTGCAAGAAGAAAAGACACATTACCCAAAAAGATCTTTTAAGTCATTACTAGCTGAGCTGCTGTTTGTCATTGTGTTTGCAGGTTGTGCAAAGTTCTGAGGAGCAAAGAAAGGATTACCCTGTATACCAAAGCCAGTCTGTGCTATCATGTTCATCTGAGGTCCCATGACCGAACTGCTCACACCTGGGGACCCTTGTGGGGGCACGAACTGATTAACCCACTGGTTTGACTTCTGTTGAGCCAGCTGTTTCATACTGACTTTGGGTTTTTGAGGACCAAAAAGATTATCTAAAGCAGACATATCTGGGGGTCTATTCTGTTGTGTAAGTGGAGAGATCGCAGACGCAGCACTCATTGGACTGTAATTTGGCATACTGGCAGTTGGTACGATGTTCATCTTGGTTGCTCCTGTTGCACTTGGACCACTGAAGAAATTCTGAACGGTGGGACCACTTCCCATACTGAATCCAGCAGTCTGAAAGCCCATATTACTGTTCAGTCCATTTGTCATATTTCTCTTTGTGCCGTCAACAGGTGATGAAAATCCCATTCCAACACCCATAGAAGAGACAGAAGAGAAGCTGTTTGAAGATGCTTTGTTGATTGAATGGCTAGTCAAAGATGACATGTTATCTATTAAGGTATCTGTCAAGTCTTTAGTCTGCAAAATACAAAACACTTAGTTAAATGGTTTTTCCTTTACATACGTGCTAACACAACAGTTCTTAATCACTGCTCCCACAGAAGCAGCATTAATTTTTTCAGAAATTCTCATTTATTGCATGGAAGTGGGGATGCAATGTAAACTAATCCATCTCATGTTTTCACTCTTTGCTGCTTGGAACTATTTTGTAGCTTCAGCTTGACAACTGTGACTATACAGCAAATATTGCTTGGTGTATACTGATTATATCATTTACTTGCATGCTCCATTATCAACTCCACAAGCCCTCTATATTATTTAGATAATAAACTCTTTAGATCAAAATCTTTTTCTATGTGCCTTCTTCATATCTAGAACAATGGCCATCCAGACAATGTCGTCTTTGGAAACTACTGCATCTTAAAAAATGGGAAGTACTGCTAATGATGCAAATACAGGGGAAAATGCAATGCAGTTTTTCCACAACTGTACCACTGTATTACAGGCAAAAGCTAAGATGACTCGTAGGAGAAAAAAATTGCTAAAAACATAGAGCAGGTGAAAAAAAAGAAAGCATCACATCTCCAACAGAACCAGTATAATACTTCACTATGTCTCACCTGCTTCACTGGAGGTGTTACTGAAGTTGCTAGCGGCTTAAGAGGTTGTTGGCTTTTCAGTTTCTGTGCCTGTTCTTGCTCTTTAGCTAACTTTTGCTTCTCCTCAAGTGTAAGTGATGCCTTTAAAAGAGAAAGTACTAAGTTGAACAGTATAACTGTGGATAAGAACATACTGATAAAAAGTACTTAAAGCAAATAAAAACAATATTGAAAGCAGCATAACAAGAAATTCTGGTCAGATCTCCAAGTAGTATGACAACAAAATCATTTTAGCTTTGACTTTTCAACACTGAACAGAATCACAGAATTGTAGGAGTTGGAAGGATCCTCTAGAGATCATCGAGTCCAACGCCCCTGCCAAAGCAGCTCCCCTGCCCAGGTCGCACAGGTGGGCATCCAGGTGGGTCTGGAACGTCTCCAGAGGAGACTCCACCACCTCTCTGTGCAGCCTGTGCCAGTGCTCCATCACTGCACTGTGAAGTTCCCATGAACACTTGTGTGGAACTTCTTATGCTTCAGTTTGTGGCCATTTCCCCTTGTCCTATCACCACACACTGCTGTCCAGCCTTGTTCCTTTGCTTCCTGCTCCTTAGATATTTATAGATGTGGATCAGATCCCTTCTCAGCCTTGTTTTTTCAAGGCTGAACAGACACAGGTCTCTCATAAGAAAAAGTCTTTTCAGTTTTTGTTTTCACACAATTAACAACTGGCACTTGATAAAGAATTTCAACTGACAGCATTATTTATTTTAAGACTGTTTAGATCTTTCAGAATTTTAATTCTTCTTTCTTTAACGAATGACAAAATTATAAAACCACTGCCCCTTAGATGAAAATTAGGAAATGAATTCAGATGACAAAAATGATTCAGAAATATAAGTGATAAACTACAAATAATCTGGGGAAGCCACTTGTTAATAGCCATGGCTAACAGCCATGAAAATAATTTTATAACTGAATATTAACTATGATAGACTGTGTCACTTCCCCCTTTTTTTTTTTGTTTCTTGTACTTATTCTTATAATGACTATTTGTTTTCACTTAACTTTGAATTTTTACCCTTGATGTGTCACCTACTATATGAAATTCTGTTTTCGATCTTAAGCTCCATTTGTGATTTTATAATAAGATTACCTGACCATTTTGATTTTGGCAAACTAAATCTACTGCTGAAGCTTCAGTTTCATTCATATCCGTAATTAAGGAGGAAGAAAACAATCAAAAATGTATTGTCCTAATCAGTGCCTTCTTTGTGCAGAGCTATTTTCAAGTAAAGGCTTTCACAGAAATTCAAAGACGCTATCTGAACATTTTTCAGTGGATCTTCACATGTGACTGGGTTACATAGCACTGGACTATACAGAAAATTTGTCTTGAATAGCTTTAAATACAGTATATATGTATACATATTCTTTTTAACATAGCCATATCAAATTTCCATTAGACAGAAAAATGTAAGAATGCCAAAACAAAGAAAGGCATACCTTTTTCTGTACTGATGACAACTCATTTTCTTTACTATCAGGTCCGCTAGTTAGAAGGTCAGTTCCAGTATTATTGAATACCTTGTCAATCTGTTTAAGGTCAAAGAATCATAGCTAATTTATTGGAAATTCTGTAATTTTAAGCATTGTAAATACTAAATTATTATAAATTTCAAATTTCTATGTTTAAGTAATACAATAAAATATTGTCTCTTACCTGATTATTTGTACTAGCAGATCTTGCCTCTTCAGACACGCTCATTTGATTAGCTATATCCAAAGATCTACACAGTACAAAGTACACATATTACAGAAAGAAAACTTTACAGTTACATCCATTACATTGATATAGCAGTGCACATTAAAAAACAAACAAGCCACTACGAGAACACTGTCATATTCAGAATGCACATTGTTTGTGTTCTCAACAACTACAGAAAAGCAACTGCTCTTGCAGTACAGACACAACGTATAACTGTACTGGTAGAACTCAGAATGGATTTTTATATTTAATGAATTCCTTAATTAATAAAACAAATCAATAAAACAGTGACTGAACAGTGTAAAGGAAAGGATTTTACACTATAAAACAACTGACATCAAAATAATATTATCATTCCATGAATAATAAATAGGTGTCGACAGCTGCACTTATTTGAGGTGATTCTCAACCACTGAACTGAGAACTGTCTATATTTTTATTGCTATGGCTAAAGTTTTCTTACATTTTCCTTGAAAAAAAAAAACCAAAAAACATTGAAACGTATCTCAGCTAACTTAGTCCATCTCTAAAACACTTACTTCTGTTGTTCTTGCATGACATGAAGTTGTTCAAGTTTTGTTTTATGCTCTGCCTCCAATCTGTTAAGCATATCTTTTATAACACAAATAAAAGAATTGAACTGTAAAAGAAATGTACAAGAAGTTTGGATTTTGCAGTGACAGAATTCAGACGTAACTTAAAAGGTAGTCTCTCATGAAACTAACAGTATACACTGTGAGATAAACTACATGCTTCTAAATCGTTTATGATTAGGCTCCACTATCTTGTGTTAGATACTTGGCTACAAGCAGAGCACAGTGAAAATCACTAAAAAAACACCACCACAACAGAAGTGAGACAACTCAGATGAAAAAAAAAAACAACACAGATGAATATTACCAGAATCATTCTCCAAAAGAAAAAAAAAAAACAACTAGCTATGTACTTTTGCAGACTACTTGTCAGGTGATAGTATTCACTTTGAAATTTTATACTAGATTAGCTGACTGCAAAATAATAACCTTTAAACATGCAAGCAGTAATACTAGAAGTGGTTTTATTTTGTTTTACTTTTACAGGAGAGAGACCTACACAAATGTATGAGTTTTCCAATGACAACAGCTTAAATCTATTCTCTGACAATTTATCAAGTAAAAGCATGCAAAATTGTTCCTACCTGATTGAGATTAAGATTATTCTCAATACTAAGAGGAATTAGATGGGGCAGCACTCTTCCTGCAAGTTGTTCTTTGGTAATTCCCAACTTCTTATGAGTAAATGTACATTTGTAAATACCTGACGTACAACATCAAAATAGAAAACCTGTTAAATTTTGTAAATAATGTGAAAAAATTCTAAGTTGTACTCTCTACACGTACAAATCATCTGAATATACACTAACTGTAAAACCAGACAAATTGCAGCCAAGAAACTAACCAGCATTAACTAAGACCATGTTCTCATGTGGCACTCTAAGTGACTAGTAGTAACTGTCATGCTAGGATAACTAAAACACCAAAGTCATTTTACAAAGACTCCTACCTAAAGGTTTATGGCTGACTTACACAAAAGATCAGAAATCATGGCAAACATTTTCTCTGTTCTAAAAATCATTAAAAAAAAAAAAAAAAAGAAAAGAAAAGGAATAATGACACAGACAAGGGGTGCAGCATGAAGCATACCAGTTCTACAGTTTCAGGCAGGAGGACTCTTCTGTATTTAAAATAGTTCACAGCTGGTGGCAGACACTGAACATACTGGCAAAGTAGAGGAACACTTTCCATGGGTAGTATTAGAACAGAGCAGTCAGATTGCCAAAGAAGGTATCACACACGCGTTGGAAAGTGTGATTCCAAATAAAAGGGGAAGCCTAGTATATTAAATTGCTTTCAGCCCATCATTTCCAACAACTGTAACCAACTAGAATTCAGGAATACAACAACTAAAGTAAACGATACACTGCCTCTCATTCTCAGAGAGTAAATGCAAGAGTTGGAAATTAAGGGTAACTCTAAATTACTACAGATAAATGCTCTCCTACGGACTGAGCAAATTAACAGAGTTCTTCCAACATTTTCTTACTGTGATGTTGCAGCCTAATGAGAGTTGTTGTCTGTACAGTTCGACTATTACAAATGGTCATCTATCCATCTCTTTGATGCCCACAAAGTGGAATGGTCACTGTCCTCCATACTTGGCACTCAGTCACAGCTCCTTCTTAGTCATTCATCAGACTGTCTCCTTTACAACTCAAGCTGCTAGCCAGGGCATCCTGAATCAGCCAAGCACCTATCTTGCTAGGAAAGCTCAGCTCAGCACTGGAGACCTCCCCATCCAGAAGTAATGAGCCATTAGGCTTTGTTAACTGTTTTGTGAAACCTCACCCAGACTTCATTTTAGTGCAAAGGCAGCAATGTTTGCTAAAAAGTCCAATAAAATGAGTCTAACAAAAACCAGCAGTGAAAAGCAATAGATTTGCACAGCAGTGATTTATAGCATCTGACATGCAAGAGTAGGCAATATTAACACCTTAAAAGCTTCCATCAGGTACTCAGCATTTGAAAGAGGACAGACTGCATACTCCTCTGAGGAAAGGAGCCCCTGACACCACGTGGGCCATATAACCCATGAAACTCTCACAACCCAGTAGAGTACTCTGAAGTGCACTGGGCCTCAAAGACAGCAAATATATGTAACTAAAGATCAGAAGTACCAGCAATACGTTAAGTACATCCCTGTTCAGTTTCTTTATGAAGCAGAAACAATTCGTTTTTAGTAGTCATAATAGCAATATGCTATGGAAATAATACCAAAGATTAAACAGACTCTCTGAGATTTACAACATCAAAAGCATATGAGAAAGGAGAGTTTAAAACGCTAATTACCCAGAATTCCCATTAGCACTGCAGGTTCCTTGGATGGAATTTGTTGTAGAAAAGGCAGAATATCATCGAGCACAAACCATTTATCTAAGTACTCCAAAATCTTTCCTAAGCAGACTAGTGAGTTTACCCGGACCTAGGAAGTATGATAAGAATTAAACAAAATCTTAACTATGCTTTTGTCTTAGAAACTAAAACATTCAGAAGTAGAGAAATGTTTCTGAAACTATAACCATCATGTCCGAAAAATCAACACAGTTTAAATCGAAATTTTGTGTCATGAAAGGAAAACATGCACTGTTCACAAAATCTTGGCTTTTCTACAAGAGAGGCATTAGTAGCACATAGAACTCAGGAACACACTTTAGAAATTGCTACATGATTAACTTACTGTTGTTAACAATACTTTAAAAATTCCTAAGTTTTGAAGTAAATTGTGCCTTGAATTTGAAAAAAGTAAAGAAAAAAAAAAACCTCAAAAAAATCTGGGCACACTGTTTGTCTCTCCTTTGAAAACACAGCAACCAAAAAGCCAAAGTAATGAAAGGTAACATTTTCTGAGGACCAAGAAAGAGATAAGATTTTAGAATACTTACAGCAAGAGAAGAAGTTTGCAAACATGCAGTTTTAATTCTTGGAATTAATGAATTTTTCATTGATGGGTAATCTATCAAATTGGCAAATGTGGGAATTATGTTTAGGCAAAGCTCCTATAAAAAAAACATTCCACATAAGTTTAAGAACAAAAATAACTTTTTATTATAAAATTAGTATTAATATTACTCAATATGCAAATTAGCTTGAAATGTCTCTCTAAGCTTTCCATTTAAGGAAATGTTCAAGTAGACTCATTTAAAAACACATAAAATGATAAAACATGATGTTATGAAGATAGAGTTTAGAAAATGTATTTGCAAGTGTATTCATGTATTTGTAATAAAACACTTGGGTAACAAGAATATCTTGCATTTTCACAAAGCACCTTTGTGTGTGTGTGTGAGTGTGTGTGTGTGTTTTATTACAATATGACCATCAATTAATGATCATCATTAATAACGCTATGCACCAGTAAAACGACACACTGAAAGACAAAAGAGGCTATTTAGCATATTTAACCAACAGAGAAAAAATTACCCAATTTCAGCCCAATCTCTAGAAATAAGAGTAAGTTGTATTAATTACAGATTGCAAGCAAGTATCTGAGTAACCAAATTGCTACTGCAGAGAAATCTCAAGCCACATCTGTTATCCAAATTCTTCTTTTACTGATATTATGTTTATCTCCCTCCTCCCACACCTGAATGTCTTTCATAGAATCACAGAATCTCCAAGGTTGGAAAAGACCTACAAGACCATCCAGCCCAGTCATCCACTTATCATCAATAGTTCTCACTAAACCATGTTCCTCAGCACAACACTTACATGCTCCTCGAATACCTGCAGAGCTGGTAACTCCACCACCTACCTGGGCAGCCCTTTCAAATGCACGACCACTCTTTTGGAGAATAAGTATTTCCTAACACCCAGACTGAATCTCCCCTGGCACAACACGAAGCCATTCCCTCTCATCCTACCACTAGCTACAAGAGAGAAGAGGCCAACCTCCAGCTCACTACGACCTCCCTTCAGGTAGTTACAGAGAGCAATAAGGTCTCCCCTGAGCCTCCTGTTTTCCAGACTGAACAATTCCAGGTCCCTCAGCAATTCCTCATAAGGCCTGCATTCCAGACCCCACACCAGTATCATTGCCCTTCTCTGGACATGCTCCAGGGCCTTGATGTCCTTGCAGTAGGAGGCCCAAAACTGAACACAGTACTCAAGGTGCAGCCTCACCAGTGCTGCTTCTTTATCTTAAATGGGCATTAATTCCAATGCAAGTCAATTCCACTCCCAGTGCAAGCTAATACCAGTGAAAAAATTGCAAAATAAACAACCAAAAACAAAAATGATCCCCACCCCCCCCCAAAAAAAAAAAATAGAAATATACAGAAAGCATAAAGAGAAAAATTAAAATAAGGATATATAAAAACATCACCAGAAATTGGTAAGAATTTAGGATACAAGCATTGGAACAACACTCAAGGGGTTACTCTGGAAAATCAGGAAACTGAAGTTTATTTTAATAAGCCAAGTTGTTAGAACGTTATAATCTTTCAACATCCAAGTATACTACACAGCTATATCCCTTGAGCGTTTTCCTCCTGCAAGTAATCAGACAAAAAGTTGGTATACATGAAAGAAAGACAAAAAAACTGCTAAGCAATATTGAATAAAGGCTGCAATTACTATACCTGGATCTGAATTGAAGGTGCTTCCAGGGCTCTATAAACCATTGGTAGAACACTGTTCTTTATTTCATCTGGTGGAGTTTTGGTTAAAAGTAAGTCCATCTTTTGCAGGAAGATCAGTAAAATCTATTAAAAGAAGGACAGTTAAGAAGTCAAAAGGTTAAGCTGTGAGTATATCTTTCTGGAGTTAAAAGTGCATTGCACCATAACATTAAAGCTTCAGAAGTTTTCTTGTAACTCAGTAAATGTGATCACTTACCATGTTGCTTGCCTGAAGGCATGGAAAACAAAAAACACTTTGACATATTATTGCATTTTAAAAACAGCAAATACAGATCAAACAAAATATGTCTTCTAGACTAATTATTCCTGAAATACAAAATCCTAACAGCTGTGGAGGGAATTCTATTTTCAATTCTTTTTTATAATTAAAATAAAACCAACCATATAAATTTTTCTGCATGTTACTATTGAAAAAGCTAAGCCTCCCCCCTAAAAAAAAACCTTTGGATCAAATGTCCTCAAAGCATTTGATCACAACTCTACCTAGAAAAGCTGCATTCCATCTGAATGTAAAAACAAAACTGTGACCTGATTAAATAACTATTACAGCTAATACACGGACATAAAATAGCTTTATTATATTTTACATTGGAATGCCTATCATAAAAAGAAAAAATCACAAGCACAAAAAACAAGAACAATAAATAAATAAATAAATAAATAAAACCACAACCCCAATCACCACAAACTCACATCACATTTAGCTAAAAAGTAACACTCAAATGGCACACTTGCAAAGTGAGATTAATCTTGGCTATGATAGCCATCTAAAACCTAGCTGATAACGCGAATTAACTATCCAAACTAAATCTCCAGTATGGAGAACTTTGCAATTAATGTCAAAGGCGACCATTTGAGTTAAGTAAAATAATATTTTACAGGGACTGATACTCCATCAATACCCAACCTCCTTTTAGAAAACAGGTTGGACTGGGTGGAAAAGTGGTGATAAATAGTGCCACATCCATTATAAAAAGCCAAGTATTTCAGAGAAGGAAGTGATTTCAACGTTCAAGTCTTAAAATAGATAGCAATCGGCATTGGTGTATGTCAGTATAGGTCAGATAATAGAAGAATCAGAATCTAGAAATGATAAAAATGAATGTAGAAATGTAAAATACAAGCTTTCATTTCCATTCTTCTAGAGGATACAGGATATTAATTCGTAACACTTATACCCCACAGTAACTTTGAAATTGCCGTATGAACAAGCAGTTTAACTAATTATTCCATTTCAAGATTATAAATTCCCTTATACAAAATCATTTTAAACACTGGATAATAATTTCTTCCTTCTGAAATACAGTAGCCTCCCAATACACATTTGCTTCCTAACGCAGGTGTCTCATGGAAGCCAAGCAACATGCCTTATACACATCCAAAACATCCTGAGAGAATGTGTGGAAGAAACACTGACATCCTCTCCATCAGTTACAAACACACAGAAAATGCAAAGTTGGTGCCTTGCACAATGACATGATGTTGCCAATCAGACCTGGAATTCAGTCCTCTAGCACTCTTCTATTTTTTTTTCCCTGAATTCCTAGTATATTGACTTTGAAAACAAGTTTGGTTAGGATAAACCTTCCCATACTGAAAAGTCCACAAAAAAAGAAGTGGAACAAGCCACCTAGTACTTAGTGCATATTAAAAATATCAGCGTAAGAACATACGGTATCTAGCAAGCTAAGAACTGTTACAAGTTCGTATTTCAGTTTCCCTTTATTTCCCCAGAAATAAAATAGCTCTAAATACAATAATATATCTTTTAAATATATATGAATTTTAAATAGAAAACCCATTATGTTTCAGATAAAACCTCGAGATAAAGCTTTTGCAGAAAGGATCGTCTCACAAATCTGATGCGCAGAAAAACTGAGCGTTATCTTTTACAGTGAAACAGCTGAAATGAGATGTTTATTGGCTGTGAATTAGACACAGCAAGACTTTCAAGACAAAAATTAAAAAAACATAAACCCACAATGTACCAAAGGAAAAGAATGTGAAGAAGTTCCAATTCTATGAGCTATTTTAAGGTAATACAGATGTCCTCTTTCCTTCTTTCCCAGAATAATGGAAGTTCTCTGCTCTGGTTCTTTGAAATTCAGAGATGAAGCATCTACTTGCTCACTCCTACATTTACCTTGGCCCTTAAGTGCTTTGCAGAGAAATATCCACAGCAAGCATTAAAACGAGGTGAGCTGGAAAAAAAGCATAACTACTCTTTCTCTCTTGATGCACCATACCTAACTCAGCGACAGAATTCTCAAAAAACATCACACACAGAGGTGACAAAAAGGATGCAAATCTTGTGCTCCTTTGCTACTTCTATGCAAGTAAACAACAAAGAAATAAAACATATTTTACTTAATCTATCATGGTAATATTTGTCGAATAAAATGAAACACTTTCCAAACTTGGGTACAGCCCTCAAACAAACACGATTTTATTATTATCAGTAAGCAGCACTTCAAAGAGAGCATTTATGACTTTTCCACCCCAAGATCCTGATGTTACCAATCCAGACACAAGAAAAAAAACAACATAGGTTCAGTTACTGCTAGAATATGTGTCTATATGTAAGGACCCTGCTTAGATCAGCCATAATAATGATAAAAAGATTTTTAAAATATACCTTCAACAACCAACTGAAGATGAGAGTTAAGTAAAAACTTTCCTTTTTGCTAATCTATATATCATACATAAATGCAAATATAACCCAAGTAAATAGCAGGAGTAAAGATTTGGTGAATTTCTTGTAAAAATCTGTTTTATGTGAATCAAGGCTGACTTCTCAGATAACAACAGAGCAAGCTGAGCAAGTTGTGCAAAGCTGGAAAAGGGAACTAGAACAAACTTTTCAGGGAAGAAGTTCTGAAGAGAAAAACTGTAGTTTGAACAACTTCAACATACCTGGATTGGTTCTTGTTGCTTAAAAACAGGACCAAGATCAGGCAGAATAAGCCTGATGTATTCTTCTTTGGTGCATTCCTCAGCAATTAGTAGAACATTAGGCAAGACAAAGGGTACCATATCAGGATTCACAAACTCAGAGGTCAAGCAAGGCAAAATTCGCTGAATTATAACGCGCTAAGAGAGAAAAAAAAGCATACATCACATTACATCATGCTACTGTGCCAGCTCAATGGCTTTTGCATTAATTTGATATCAACAAAAAAAAAATCAACAAAGATAAAAAAATTTTGAACTTACTTTCACTACGTGTTTAAGCTAATTTACACTGTTCTACTTTTCTTATTCAACTCTGCTTGTACTCAAGACACAATTTGAGACTACAACAACTAGGAATGTCAGCAAAAACTTACTAACTGTACAAAGAATAGGACCGTAAGTCACTTACTTGAATTAAGAAAACCTTATTCTACGTATTTCCTTTAGAAAAAAACTAAGAAAATTTATCACCTAAGACCTCAGCCTTTCATTACCTCACAAACTACTGAACAAACTTACAAACCTAATATATCGCCCTTTAAACTCCAAGTACATTCTCTAAGAGGGATTCAGCTGACAAAATACAGAAAATTACACTGTGGATGCCTAATGTGAAGATAGGCAAGTTTAAATGCTTTAAAAATCATTAAAGAGAAAGGGCACAGTCTATTTCCCTAATCACCTTTTATGAACAGAGAAAAAGTGAATTCCCTAAAGGCAATTTGTGGCTGTTTGAAGTTAGGTGAAATACATCCCATCTATGCCCAAATTCAAAGTGTCAAGAATTCCTGATCAAAGGAAATAGTTACTCAGTTAAAAAGATGACAATGTTAATCTGAATTTTGCACTGTGTAGTTCAAAATTCAATTAAAAAGAAAACAGTATTAATCTAATACTACTTCTACATCGCATATGCATTATGCCTTACATAAATTAAAGAATACCCTAAGAAGAAAAAGAGCCAGTCTAGACTTAGTGTCTAGCACTACACAGGAGAAATGTGGAATGACAGACATTAGCTTCTCAGGTTCCTGGGTGCTGCTAGCACAAGAAAGCATTTAGCCTTTTGAGGGGAGGATACTTTGCATCCTTTCAACATAAAAGTGCTACCTTGCTATAAAGAAGTTGAAGCAATCCCATAAACAAATGGTGAGAAAAAATGGCAAGATGAGTTCAAAGAGCTAATGATAGCGGCTGGAAATAAAGGGAAAGCCTTCTAAGTGCACAGTAGGTAATGACCTTTCAAAGTAGGATCAACTACATAGAGAATATACAAACAATGGTTTTATAACATATACTAATAGCATATTTTTACCATTTCATGTTTCTAGATTTATCAATAGTTGAGGAGAATCTACACAAATAATTTTTCATCTCTCTTTCCTTCCTGCTACTCTATTCTGACAGTCTCTTGGGAGTGTAGTACGACACAACGCTACTTGAAGTCCAGAATTCTGAGATTAAGAATGTGAATATATGTGTATGTATTTTTAAACTGTTTCAAGAAATCATACTTACATACCTTAGGCAGCTTTGGCAGAACCTTTGGTAGACCTTTAAAAAACTGTGATTTCTGAAGGTTATCCCTTTGAAATAATGAATCAAAATACTGAAGTGTCATTGCTCCTACATCATCAAAGAATGGTATCTAAAAATAAAAGCAGTGCTGTAAGAAAGGTTACTTACGTGCACATAATCACACATTTGCCTTCTCCAACATACTACAGTAAACCTTCACAATGAAGTGTCTTAACCAGCATTTAGAAAAGCAAATATTTACATACTAAGTAGTATAATATTCACATACAAAGGGTGATAATTTATATATTTTTTTTCTATCTTTTTAAAGAAGTATCTAAATTAGCATACAAGAAATAATGTTTTATTTACAAAAGTAAAAGCAAACTAAAAGCTCTCTAGGAATACATATGCCACCTAGGTCTAAGTACAAACCCTGGAATGTTATAATGTTTCAACAAGAATTTATATGCAACAGATGTCTGATTGTATAATATTTTTTTCAGTGTTCATGCCTGCTTGTAAAATGCTACAGTGGATAGGATATACACGATTTCCCTTGTTTGTGTTAAACAAACAAAGCATAAAAAAACATACAGAGAAGCTGTGCTGTCAGGCAGAAAGATAAGTTGATACGAGTAGGGTAATAAAGAAAAAGAAAAAAATCTATCACCATCTACTTCGAGTTAGTTTGCAACGTAAGACAAATTCTGTATTCCTGATCATGCACCAATAGAAGTCTTCACTACAAGACTGTGGAGCTCTACATAGGTTAACTTAACCTTTTTAAAAATAACAAGGTAAATCAGCCCATGCAGAGCTCTATATTAGCTTGTATCATGCTGGACCTAACTGCTTAACTAACATATTTTATTTATTTATTTAGCCCTATTACTTCTATCCTGCAGTACAGCCTTTACCACAGTTGTGATTAAAGACACTTATAATCTTTATAAAATCATGGTGCTTGATACAATTATTTACAACTTGAAGTTCTCCACTCCGCATATTCAAGAATACACTCAAAAAAAGTCATAACACAAAAGTTAATCCTTACATTTACTGTCCTTTATCAACTCACGGTTTAAAAGACTGAACAGAATAAAACAGAAAATACTTTTAACTGTATTGGAAAGCAACAAAATAGCTATGTATTTAGTTATTACACTAAATTCTGTTTCAGTGCACGCTTCTTTCATATTGTTTAATGTTAGTGACAATACTTGCCACCAGCTAACATTATTTCCAAAATAGTAAAAATAACAATAATAATAATCCAATACTTGAACCAAAAAGATTAACTGGGGGAAAAAAACAAACAAAAAACACCTTCAAAAGAGCTCTATTATTTCCATCAATTAAACATCACTTTCCCATTTTCCTATAGCTACCATATTTTCCATGAACTGACCTTAGTCATCTGATCTGCATCTGGTCTGACTGCTGGAGCTACATTTAAGAGTAGCTTTACATGTTCACGCACCTCCTCTGGTATATTCTGGAGAGTACTGGAGCTTAAACGGCTCAGCTGCACAGAAATTTAAGGACATGCACCATGAAATCAGAAAATCCTGTGTAAAACTATTTCCAATATAAATTTGCACTATACTTAGTTTCTCTTACTGGTTTCTTTAACCACTCCTTTGATATCACTCCCTTCTCCCTTTCACAACACATTTGCTCCTGATCTCTCAATAGTTTTCCTTCTACTTCCCACAGCCCACCTGTGTCCAGTTACATTCTCCTGTTCCCAGCTTCTAATTGTGTTCAAGTTATTGGATAACACAAAACCAGCATTTTTTAAGAAGTAAGGTCTTGTTTAGATACATTAAAAAACAGTATGTATGGGTAAGGCAATGGGCACCCAAAGCAGCTGCAATAAAAGAATCTTCCATATGAACACACGTTACATCAACTGTTCCAGTTAACTTCATCTCTGTATACTCACAGTCCACAAGGAATGTGAAATAGCTGGTAACTGAATGGCTGCCAATTGAACAAATCACTGTAAGCTAAGCAACCCCTGCCAGCTCTACACTGGTCATTCATTGCCTTGTGTTTGGCACTATTTGCCCTAACAGTTAAAGCACTTATCCCACAAGACCAGCATTCACCATGGTTACAGAAAAAAACAGCTGAAAAACAAATCCTCTAGCTGATAAACTTAGTACACAAATTTCTCTACACATATTTTCATTTTCCATACTTGGCTAGGATTTAACTTCTGTCTAAAATATCTAAATTTGCTTTAAAATAGTGACTTCTCAAATACAAAAATAAATGCATAATATTAATGTATAGAATAGATACCTGATCAAGTTGTCGACTAAAACTTTTATAAATATCCTGCTTGTTGACCTCAAAAATTGGTTTCCCTTTATTAAATACTGCATACATAACAGCTCCTAGAGAGTACATATCACTTGCTGTCTCACAGCTCACAGAGAGTATGTATTCTGGTGCCAGATATTCAGGATTTGGAAGACACAAAGATGGCAAGTTTGGATCCCATTCCTTACAAAGGAACTTGGGCTATAAGAGAAGAAAAAAAGTAAACTTATTATGGATTAAAAAACCCCTACTTTAGTAAGAACTTTGAGCAGCAGCAAAAAAAGTTTTAATCCCTACAAATTTTGAAACTGAAATGAAGTAAAGCAGAGCTGTTAAAAATCAATGGCTGCAACACGCAGTAATTTGTTCATGCAGTGAAATCTGGACATTAGAATTAAGAACTGTAAAGCAATGATAAAAGCACTGCTGTAAGGAGAGAAACATAAATTATGACAGGAATTAATTTGAGGTAGTAGCAACTAGGCACTGAATGGATGTAAGAGAATAATGCACAGCTGCACATATAATCAAACATGTAGGTATGCAAAATAAGCATCACAGGCACTTTCAGCCTTTGTCTGAAACTACCACTAGCCTATTCTGAGCCTACTGAGCCAAGTCAGGCTTTTTCTCTGATGATCAAAGGCAGAACTTCATATGCTCAAATTTTCAGCCAACAAAATACAGATGCGAATATTACATAAATGTATTGAAATGGAAGCTCAATAAACTGGTTTCAGACAAAGATCCGAATATGAAATGCACAAGAAAATAAAAATATGAAGATCTAGTACCTCCTGTTCAGATGGATTTGTTGACTGGATACAAAAATCAAAGCCTGTAATTTTCCATGCTCCGCTCTTATTCAAAATTATATTTTCAGGAGTAATATTTCCATGGACCATTTTCACACTGCTATGCAAAAAGGACAAGCCTTCAGAAACCTGTTAATAAAAGATTATTAATTCATGTTAAATATTTCCTAAGATATGTTGTACAGTATCTACAGAATTTTCTGTCACATCTACAGCCTTATTTCCTGTGGTCATGGTTATACTAATATATTAACTAAGAAGCAATTTTTCATCCCTGATTTTGGGCTATGTTTTAAAAACTATGCATGAAGGAAATTAAATACAGATATGCGTAAGCAGTAGGTAAGATTACTAACACTGATTAACCACCTAAGCATAAGAACAAAAATGTTTTTTGGCGTTGAACAAAATTTCCACCAAATAAAACCTGGAAGCTATTGTTCCTCCACAGAAGATAAAGACAAGATTCATGTACAGAAGAGACAGTTGTAGAACAGATATTCATACAGAATATAAAAATTAATTTCTATATCAAAAAAAACAAAAATAGAAGCAACTTACAGAGCCCCCAGTATTCACCTTCTCTTAAAATGTTCAGTACACCATCATCTTTCTCTTCACAATTACTTGATTTACTATACACTGACATGGCATTTATAAAACAACTATTAAGAATCAAAATGCATGAAGATAATAAAAACAAAAATGCCACACCTGAAGCAGGCCATATTTAGTCTCCACATCATAAAGTTTGTATTCTTTAATGTCGGTTGGTACAGGAGAAGGCAGGTTGTCCCAGCTGCCAAGAACATTAGCTAAACTTGCACACACTGGTTCTGTACAAAATGCCAAGCAATCTCTATAGAAAAAAACAGATTAAAAAAGGAAAAGTTTATTGTAAATAATGTAATACAACACATTTGACTATGAACAACCATGAAGGCATCATATTATACATCATCAGAAACTTGGTGCTAACCTAAGAACACATTTTATTTCAGGCTTTTAATCAATACGTAAGAGATTTTATATATGAAATATACATATGAAATGAAAAAATCAATATAGAAATCAGCTTAAGTTATCGTATTCTCTAGCACCAACATATATCACTCACGATGCACATGGTGCTTCATAAAAAGTTGTAAGAAAACTACACTTTTCTTGCCCTGATTCCAGAAAAACAAGCAAATATTTCTTACTGTCATTAAACTCTGGTAAAATGAGGCTGATAGCTGTGGCTGAAATTTATATTGACTGAAACAATGTTTAACATAGTCAGACAGTAATCAGAAACACACACAAATATGCTTGTTGTAACTGCTAACTGTTTTCATAATTAATTTATCTACTGCCTCATTCCTGAACAATAGGTCTCTTTAATGGACCTGTGTAAGCAGTTTCAAAAGCACATGTAAAGCAGAGAGCAGTATAGTTGTAACACTGTGCTCCAGAAAGTCAAGTTTTCAAGCCCTAAAAACAAAATGACATTCAGAGTAACATCATAAAAAGAAAACAAGTTACAAAGAAAAGTAACAGCCAAACATACATATGCTTTGGGAAAAACTACAACAGATGGAGTGTCTATGACATTAAATATCTGGAAATCTTCGTTCCTTGGGAATGGTTTTACAGTTCGACCTTTTCATGCTTTTCTGTTACTGGAAGCCAAAACAAACTGTAAGTAAACGTGTGTTATATGAAATGTTTAGTATAAATAAAAATACACATAGCATACGTTATATTAATGCATTTAAAATTTGTATCTAATATTATATTCATAATCAACATAATTATGTTGAATACCTATTATATGAAGTAGAAACATTATATTAGCAGTAGCTACCTTCACAGTGGGATCAAAATGGTAAGGCCTGGATACATCTGCTTGGTGCAGATACACCAAAAGCGCTCTTTTGCACTGCACCACAAAAAGAGAATAAAGTGTGACCTGCAAGCAGTTCAGCACAACCGTATGCTACTTTGGATACACCAAAAAAAGACCAGCCCAGAAGGAGCCCTCTATGGATGACTTCAAAAAATAAGTGCTCTGCAAACACGTTCTTCAATTCTAAAAAACCATCAGTCTTACAGTACACTTGCACAGGGATACAGTCTAAGCAAATTTTCTGTCCATGAACTCCACAAACCTCTTACACCACTTTCTGCCACAGCAAACAACTGGTAAGTTAGGTAACAGCAATGCTCCTACAAAGAGTGTGCTGAGTACGAACCAAAGACCAAAGCAGTGTGTTACTAAAAACTCATGAACAAGAACTCTGACCAAACTGCAAGATTACTTTTACTGAAAAGGTTAAAATTGTTTGCAGAAAAAATACCAAAGACTTCTTATATCTTCAAGGTACGAATCTTATCATCTTCTTAAGTGTAGAATTTAGGAAAATATGGAAAATTTCTAGCACAACTGAAACATTGTGTCAATTTTAAGTGAAAAGCTTGAGGTATATCCTGAGATATACAACTCACCTGCATAAACAACTGAGACAACCCTACGCTATTTAATGATAGCTTATTTACTACTGTACAATATTGACAGTTCTCTTCAATTAGCAATCAACCTTACACTTATACAAAAAGCATAATAAACCAAATGACTTTAGTACGAGAGGAAAGATATATATGAATATGCAGCTGTCATTTTATCCAAGAAATCTTTCCCAAAGTAGGCACTGCAGAGATAAAGAAGCATTCCCTTGGCTTTCCCAGCAACTAGAAACCAGTGTCATTGGAAATACACAGATTAAAAGACAGAATAAGAAGTGGACAAGTTTGAAAGGTAATATACATGAATCTTTATTAGAGTCCACTTACAAAAAATTTCCTTGGAAGAAGTTGAAAAGCCTCACGATCCTCCTCAGTAGGATCAGCTTTCTATTTTAACATGAAATCTTCATTTTATTTGCCTGATTTTAGTGTGTTGCTATCGCTACAGCTGAATAATAAAGGTGGAAAGCTATTTCATTATAGTACAATGAACAATCTTTTAAAAGAAAACAAATTTACAAGGCCCTTTAAAAGTGAAATTAAATGAATTACTACGTATCCTTGCTGTATGGATCAGTCACGAGTAGTCTTCCAGCTGAAGCTGAACTTAGATCACGCAACAGATTATCAATTAGATTCACACCAAGGATGCATCCTGTGACTTGGTGAATAAAGAATTGAGGATGGGGAGAACACCATTCTCATGTGAGTGAATATGATAAACCTGAACCTCATCAGATGTAAGTGCTGAATGTTCCAGAGATTTTATACTCATAACAAAACAATAATTAAGAAAGTCTGTTCTCACCTTTACTACAGCTTACCTAGATTCTTCCAATGGATGTTGAACAGTAAGCAGTCGAGGATGTCGAAGCCTGGTTAGCTGTTGAACACCTCGTTTTAAAGAATCTATAATCTGATCCTTTTCAAATTTTTGATACTTGTCTATTAGCTTCTTATCAAACACGAAAACAGCCACTTCCTAGAAATAACCAACGAAATTCACTCAGCACATAACACATCCCAAAAATGAAATCTGTATAAAATTAGGTACACGCATACTTCTTTAAAAATCAACAGTATAATTTCATCAGTGCAAGAAGCATGTCAATACATATCTGTGGCTACATATTGCCCTTACTCTGTCCCAGAGTATTTCACCATGACTGTATACAATTCCTGGAATATGATTTTTTAAGAATTACTTTGCTCCAAACCTTATAAACTACTGCATAAATTACCATCATTTTCTACAGAATTATAGAACAGCAGATTAACAGGACAGAAATCAGATCCATTTTTAGGTAGACAAAAGCATTTATATTAACTATGAATAAACAAAATTTTCTAAGGATACTCCCTCATTTGGCCGTAAGAGGTGTTTTATTAAACTACAGTCTTTCTCAAAGTTCTGTTCCAAACAAGGTGCCATATTACAGCATACTATCAAAAGAGAGAATTTGTGGTGATGGAATAACATCTGAGAGATCAATTAACCTGATCATTCCTAGGATAACACAGTAAGTATAAGAAAAAATTCCTAAACGTGTAATGAGTCCCAGAAACATAACAAATGTTTAAACAGAGAAAGTAGATTTTCCAGTGAACCTCTGCAAATGGAGTGGGAGAAAACTAATAAATGTATATGAAACTTCAAAATTACAGAGGTGGATATGAAAGTTTTAATAAAACGAAAGAAAAAACAACTATTGGACATGTCCATCACGGAAGCCATTAAAGACAAATCAGCTGGAAAAAAAAGTGCACTTGCATCCATATTTAACTAGTAAAACACCTTGTAAAGCAAAGAGAACACAAAAGTCCAGCTCCCATCTCAGCCAATATAATTGCAGACAATTAAAAAAAAATTAAAAAGGAAAAAAGAGAGAGAGAAGAAAGGTATTTCTTAAATCCTAAGAAAGCAGGTAGTGAAGAGCCAAAACTAAAAAGCTAAGCCCTACTCTATTCTCATTAAAAAACAACAACAAAAAAGTATTGCTGATTCCTATCACAAAGGCCATCATCTAGGGAAAGAAATATAAATAAATAACCTTACCCTATGTATTTTTTTCTGATTGATCTAATTCAAAAAAAAGGACAGATGCCATATTATGCCAGAAGAATACCAGAACATTCAGACTATGTAAGCAAATCCACAGTGGGCAGAAATACATACTATAAGATAAGCAATGTGTTATTTCATGCAACATGTTGTATAACTCAAAAGTAAAAGGAGAAAAGACTCAAAATTATTTCAAATAAACAGCAAATAACACCAAACACATGCACATGAGTAAGCAATTTCCTTGCATTCTGTTAGGTTGTTATTCAGTTGCCTATAAAGTAAGAAAAGACAAACAATAGGAATACTATCAGACTTATTTGCTGTCACCAGAGATAGAGTTTTGAATTTTTATATATGTCACAGAATTAAAATAAGAACCAGATTAATTCACACTTGAAATTTTAACTTCAGCTGTCCCAACTTCTCTCCAAGACAGCTGACTTCCCTTTGTTCTGGGAAACAAACGTTTCAGACCAGCACAGCTGAGGCAGTACTAAACTCCAATGTGGCCATTTTACATGGCTACAATGACTTAAATTACTACTTGTGTTGTAAAATAACAAGGGCAATAAAGCCTTACATCCTCTTTTGTTTGATCACTATAGTGTGTTTGTTTACAATAAACACATGAGTGCTTGTAGCTCCAAGTTAGATACACATGTCTGCAGGACAGGAATTGCACGCAGCACTGGACAGAAGTGACTGCAACCATCTGGAGAATGACAGCCAGCCACTTCTGTGCTGCCCAACCAACCTTCAAAGAGCCCACGCAAAAGAAATACAAAGTAATGCTAAAGAACAGGCCAAACATAAAGAGTTTTATCCTGACGGACAGCTCTCTTTTGCAATATTAAACTGAATGTTGACACTATGTTACCTACCTGGCAATATTAATAATGAATGGTAATTGCCAGCTATAATTCTCTGCTATACAGCTGCAGCTGTATTTTTAATGACTGATGATGGCATATGTATGTACAGGTGTTAGTCAACATTTACAGAGAGAATGCAGGTTCAGATATGAACATCTGAACTAACACCCTTTAAAATCAACAGTCAGAACACCCATTCAAAAGCTTGGAAAAAGAAGGAAAAAAAAAAAAAAAGAGAAACAACCTATTGGCAGGAATGGATTTCCATATACTCTGTCAGTTGGGCAGACTGAAAGAAATTACAACACTTCATACCCTCAAAGCTATGCCCCCTACAGGTCACTTGCTTAAGTAACATGGAGATTGTATAAAACTACAATACTTTCAGTATTACTACTGCATTGTATGATCGAATAAAACCAAAAAACACCACAAAACAAACAAAAAATAGCACATTTGATAAATGTAGTAAATACTATATGTGTAAAGTCCTGTCATGGCTACACAGATGCATGACAAACACGGCACAACATATGCTTAACATTATGTAGAATCTCACACAGATCACACAGTCCCCACTCAGTATTTATTCTACGTGCTACACTTCTCCTCCACTAGCTACCATCTGATGGGCTGTATATGTGCTTACCAAGTAAGTTACTCTGTGTCCATTTCTTTTGGTACATCTATAGACAGCTGATTCATTCTGTAAGTGACTTCTATCACTTCAGCATCAAGTCTAACTGTATCTTCTATTCAAAGAAAAGTCTATTTTCTCACCAAGTTTTAAAAAGGTATTTCACATTTCTCTCCATCAATAAAAATGAGTTCTATAACACCAGCTCTTAAACTCTATTTCTCATAGATGAATTGAATCAACTGAGCTGGAAGTGACCTTACAGATCATCTAGTTCCAACTTTCCTTCCCCTTGCAGGGCTGCCACACACCAGACCAGGCTGCCCAGAGCTTCTCCCACCTTGGCCTTGAACACATGGGGCATTCACAATTTCATGGGGGCAGCCTGTGCCTCACCACCATCGGAGCGAAAAACATCACCCAGTATCTAACCTCGATATCCTCTCTTTTAGTTTAAAACTATTCCCCCTAGTCACATCACTAGCAGGCTGTATAATAAGTCTGTCTCCCTCCTTTTTTTAAGGTCATTTTAAGTACTGGAAGGCCAAAATGAGGTCTTCCCAGAGCTTTCTCCAGGTTGAAAAAGCCTCGATCCCTCAAACTTCCTTCAAAAGAGAGGTGCTCCAGTCCTTAAACATCTCTGTGGCTCTCCTCTGGACCTGCTGCAATAGTTCCATGTCTTTCTTTTGCTGGGGGCCCCAGACCTGGACACAGCACTCCAGATGGGGCCTCACAAGGGTAGAGTATAGGGGAACAATCCCCTCCCTTGGCCTACTGGTGACCCCTTTTTTGATCCAGCCCAGGATACAGTCGGCCTTCTGGGCTGAAAGCACACACTGCTGGCTCATGTCTAGCTTTATGTCCACCAGAACCTTAATTCCTTCTCCACAGGGCTGCTCTCAAGTTCTCCTAGTCTTTAGTTGCGCCAGAGATTGCCCCAATCCAAGTACAACACCTTGCACTTGGCCTTGTTGAACTTCATTAGGTTGACGTGAGGCCACAGGTCTCTCTGGAAGACATACTTTCCTTCTATTTTATCAACTACACCACTCAGCTTGGTGTCTCATCCCCAAACTTGCTGAGGATGCAATCAATCTCACCATCTCTGTTATTAATAAAGACAAATCTTCCAAAGTCACAGTCCCACTTTTATCTGTATATGCAGCTTCAACTGAAGCAAAAGTACACATACCAGTGCTCTAAACCACACCACTTTAAGAAGATAGAGTTACTTCTCAGGCAATGATGCTCATCTGAAAGTTGCACAACCAAGACAGAATTCACTTCCTCCACACCCTCCTCCACTGAGCAACACCTTTCTGCCACTGTATCTCATTTCTTAATAACATTTCTAACCCTTCAATTTGTCTGTCAAAGTTGAACAAAAAAAACTACAGCCTGTTTTGCTGTGATCAAATAATGGCACAGTTCATGTTCTTTTAACACTGTAAAAAGCCAGTATAATTGTGCCCCAAAACTGCAAGGTAAACTAAACCGGAGAAATGAACCGTGTTAAAACAAACAAACAAATCTCTTCCTTCTTGTCAGATCAGTTAACTCAAATCAGTTCTTGATCTTGGTTTTGAGTTGCGTACTATGAATACAGAACCACTTCTTTCTCCAGCAGTAAATACTTATGGAGTTAATAACATTATATTTAAATAATTTTGGGGTCTTTGCTTCCTTTTTACACCCTTAGCATTTGTCTGCACAGCTGGATGTTGCTTTAGAATACAATTACCAGGTGCTGCCTACAGGACTGTTATTTAACACTTATGAACGTAGGCTGTTACTCGACAACTCACCTGCTTTGTCGATTTTTTAGTTCCATTAAATATCTTCCAGGCAAGACCGTTACCACCACTGGCAATATGTCGGCCAACATCAAATTCCCTGGTAACGGGATTTCCCATGACTGCACTGGTGACATCAGCTGTTACTTTTGTAACAGTACTCTTCAACTTATTCAGCATGGACTCCATTGTGTCAACTGTACACCAATGTACCCTAAAAGGACAAGAAAAAAAGACTTGTAGTGCTTTAGAAGTCCTGTTAACAAATGTTGAAAATAATATTAAAAGTCCTCTAACCAAAGATTTACTATGATGCAGGAGTAACCATGAAAAAAAAAAGAATAGTGAAATGTAATTTCCAAGATAAGTTCAAACTGAGAACACATATTTGTGTGGAGCTGTATGTTCTTGCTAATCCTTCTCAGACACTGCTGAATCTGTTGATCCCTATTCATTCACTATTCACTATCTGCCAAAGCAACTGAGGACTGGAAAACTCAACCATTTATTGAAAAAACTGATTGAATCAATTAGAGAATATATAAACTGCCCCCATGTAAGGAAAGGTTCACAACTTCTATACTAATAACAATTGGCTGAACCCAAAGATGAATGAAACCAAGTTCCATTAATTCAGTGCTCTTGGAATCACACATTTTCTGAGGGAAAAGACTGCCCTGGCTCCCAGGTCAGCAAAAAAAACAACAACAACAAAAAAAAAGATTTCAATTATGAAGAGGACAATAAAAAAAAGAATTCTGTCCTTTCCTACATTGTGCCTAACAAAATACAAGCTCAAAATGTAGTACTTTACTCATTAGAACTGCTGACATGATTTGCCTGACTTGAGTAATCATGAGCTGAGCAGTTTCTGTGAAAGCAGGAAACAAGGAACTGCCTTATTGTGCTCTTTTCAATAAAACTGTACATGAAGGTCTATTAGCATAACCTTGCAAATTTGAGAGCTAAAAGACAGCAGCTACTTACAGCTTAGTTCACCTTCTTCTCCCTCTATTGTGTCTTACAGTTTCCTAAGTTGACATAATTAGTTCAAAAAAATCTGATTTCTCTTTTCTGCCAGAAGAAGGATATGCCACGTTTATACAATTGTCTCTCTGATAATGGATATGTGAGAAAGAATGGAGACAAGAAAGAAATAGTGAAAGAGAAAGACACATTCATCTTCTTTATCGGTATATGCAAAGAGAAATGATTTCCTGGAATCAGTATTACATGGCACATTTCAAAGAAACACTGAAGAATATTTCTTCATTCTTCCTTTCATATAAGGTATGAAGCATACTAATGTCCTTAATTTGTAGGATAAACCTAAGATAACACATTAGCAAATATGCAGAAATATAGTCTTACTTGTTATATACTCAATTTATTGGGTTATAATTTATGCAAAACTGCCTTGAAAAATAGAGAATGCCACTGCTAATCAAATGGAAGAGACAGGAGTCTGTTGTGATAGAGATGTTTCCCAAGTCATGGTAATGAGGACAAAATAAGCAGAAGGCAGTAACAAGTAATCCAGGGAGAACTGGGGCTAATCAGCCCCAATGTCCACCTGATCTATTTGAACAAAATAAAGCTTTTCCCACCAGTCGGGTTTTATAGAGCATTGTTCTGGTCTACACAGATATCTGAAGTCTAATCAGACAGGCATTTATACTACAGCTTTTTCTATATTCGAGCAATAGATTGAGCTTGTTTCTTCTCCATGGTTCCTTAGCCTCACAAACCTGTAGCAATTTGTCTTTGACATGTGTATTTCAGTCAAACTTGACTGAAATTGACCACACAACTCAGATATGCAATCTTTCTCCCTCTTTCCTAAAAGAAAATAAACATAGTAAGCAAATTTTCTTACAAAAAAATGAAGAGTTACTGAAAAACTCATTCCAGTGTAGATGTATGAAGCAGTACTAATGCAGTTCTAAGCAAATCCTAGATCCTAGCCCTGGAAACATCACTGCTATGTTGCTCTGTACTGAGTACTGTTGCAGTTACATTCCATTTTCAGCATGACGCCACAGCGAAATGTAGAAACACACTCCTGCTGTGACGCAATAGACATTTCTCCAACAGCCATGTCAGATGAGCAATACAACTTTGCACTTCTAAAGACACTACCGAAACCAAAAATTCAAGAAAAGGTACTATATAAAGAAGAGTTATTATGATAAAAAAAAAAAGAAGGCATCAGCTGCACAGATCTCAATCTCACACTCAGCTTTAAAACTGGAAGTAGTAGTTATGGCTTCAACAGAACCACTCAGAAGCAGAACCAGATACGAGATGAACACATGATGAAGCAGGTCTCAATTATGGGGACCAGAAATTTTGGAGAGTGAGGGACTGAGTCTGAGTATTCTAAGTACAACGAGATACATATAATTATGTACTTGCTTGGTATGTATATTTTTACTGAGAACATCTGGAAATAAACTACAGAAACATGGAATTCCTTTATTAAATTATATTACTATTTATACGTGACATTTTATAAAAACAAAACAACTTTATCAGTTATGCTACATATGAAATCCTTAACTGTGCAGCTCAAGACCAAACAGTTATTAGATACTGTCCAATATTCCTTCAAATAAATGAACTTTTTATTAAACTGATGAATAGGTAGAAACCAGGATCATGAAGTATTCTGAACACAGCAGTAGGCACAGCTGCAGAAAAAATTCTAGACATCTCATGGGAAAAACTCACTATATTAAAAGATTACAAAATCAATCTTAATGAGTTTAAAATACCCAAAAATCTCATTTATTGCTGTTAAATTTTGTGCTATTTGTATTCTGTTTCGTTCACTCCCTACCCAAAAGTCTTCTGTAGTATCAATGCAACACATTCTTCTGTCGCAATCCCAAAAATTGGAGAGAAATTTCACAGAATTAGATGCAGAGATAGGATGAAGCAAATGTCTATGTGTATGCACGCTCACATTCCTTTGTGTAAACCTGAAAGACTGCTTCTCTAGCCAGAGAGTGCAAAAATGGTACAGCATTCATTAATTCAGAACTGCTCTCTACTGCAGATGACAGACTAACTATAGCAAGAAGACTAGAAAAGCCACTAAGTGAGAATGCTCACAAAATCCACATGTCTGAAGGGTCAGGATTTAAACAGCAATCCTAGCAGGCCCTGTCCAAGCTGTTCTGCTGCAGTCTGACAGTACACAAATTACTGAGCAGCTCAACTAAGGGAAAGGAGTACTGAGAAATGTACTCATCATTAAAAAGTTCTGGTTTTAAGTCTATCAAAACCTTTTTTTATGTCTGTAGAAACCCTCATGTCAACATTTGGGCTGTGTTCTAAAAGAAGCCTTCCTCTTAGGCTCTGTAGAAATGACTGTTACTATTGATTTCAGTAAAAACTCACATTTAAATCAATAAGAACAACGCACTCCGAAAACCCATGCGAAACAAAAATAAACCATACATTCTGTTTTGGGTAATTCCTATAATAGCACAAATCTTGATGTTACTGACCGTACCCGAAACACGTAACTTTAGTTCTCAACTGCAGGAAATGGTTCAACTGTTCAGTTAACTGCGTTATATAGAAGAATTAACAGCCACAGGGCAATAAAGCAAGTCCATTAACCAGAATGACAATTTCATCTTAAAATAAAAGGTAACAAATGAGAGAAGTACAAGATCTTGTGAGCAATAGTGCTCAGACAAGCAACACAGGACATGTAATTACACTTAAAAACTTTGCTTTCTTTCTGTTTGAACATGAGGAGTTATTAATAATGAGTAGATGAGAGCAAGAGCCTGATATCCATCCCAAGTCTACGGAATCTGGAATCAACCCAAACAACAAACCCAGCATTTGCTTAGGGTACTGTTCTCATGAAGTCACTTCACAACTGCGGATGGTCTCTGTGCTGATACACGCTGGCAGAAATGCATCAGCATAGTGACAACCTTGCCACAGTGCAGGGAGCGTAAACAACAGCCCACACAGCAATAAGAAACGAAACAAAACACTGAAAACGCCGAAGTAAAATCCAAAATAAATCCCCGGAGTAAGTCACCTTCACGGTCTTATTTTGTTTTGGTTTTCTTTCTTGGTTTCGTTTGTTTGTTTGTTTTCTTCCAGCATTTCGGTACCGAAACCTGACAGAAGGCGGATGTGCCGGTCCCCCGCTGACGGGAGAGCCCTGACCTGAACGCCGCGCAACTGCCTGACGCGAGCCGGCCCTCCGCACCAAGATGTCACTGGTATTAAGAGCCAGAGCGGACTCGCCCCGCAGCTGCCCCGGGGCGGGCGGGAGGTGCTGCGCTCCGGCCCCACGGGCCCCGCTGCCGGGACGGGCCCCTCCCTCGGACCCGAGCGCCGCTCCCGGGACGCGCGCTCGCAGCAGCGCTAGGCCCCGGGCGGCCCCGCGGGGCCGGGCCGCGCATCTCACCTGAGCCCGGGGCGAGCCGCTGGCGCTGGGCCCGGCCGCCCGTCGCCCTTTGGGCCCGGAGGACCGGCTGTCAGCTAGCTCCGGCGCCGGCTCGGTCCCGTCCCGCTCCGGCTACTCCATAGCGACAGGCACGGCGCCGGGAGAGGGGCGGCCTGCGCGCGGCTCACTTCCGCCCCGCAGGGGCAGGGCCGGGGCGGCGGCGGCGGCGGGCGGGAAGTGATGCGCGCGGCCGCTTCCGTCATGGCGGCTGTGGGAGGGCTGCTCCTCACAGGCTCGCGCTGCCCGGAGAATCTCAGCGCCTTGGAGGTCTCCGAAAGCCGCCCGGACGTGGCTCTGCGGTGGCTCTGCTGGAGAGGGCGTCAACCGCTTGGTGTGGGGTTGTTGGTTAGCCTGGTGTGGTGTGGTATTGAGAGCAGAGCGGGTGTTGGGTCACCACCGCCACAGACTTCCGTGCTCGTTTTTAGAATCTGTTGCTTTGCTTCTGTCGGCTCTGCCCCAGTGGGTGTGGGTCAGCTCGCAGGAAGGACCGATCTGTGAAGTGTTATCTTCCTCTGTTTTGGTAAAATTAGGTATGGTTACTGAAGGGCTTATATATCGAGACACAGGACTGATGTTGCACTGTAAAAATGTCTTTAAAATGTGGGAGCCTGTTCCATGCCCACTGCCCTCTGGTGAAGAACCTGTCCCTAACCCCCAAACTGACCCTCCCCTGATGCAGCTCCTCACTTTTCCCTCCTTTATTATCTAGAATAGTCTGGCACAGTAGCATAAACTTAGGAATAATTCTATTCCTGTTCGTATGCTGTCCTTATTATAACTTTTTTTCTTGGACTTTCCACGAGTAATCTTAACTGATGATTGTCAGCATTCCATAAATAAATACTATTATATTTCTTTTTGCATATAAAATGCAAACAGGTGTCAGAAGCCTTTGTGCACTCTTCTCTTTTAATTGAATAATCATTAGAAAGACATAAGGGAAAAAAAATATATGTTGTGTCGTCCTTTTGGCACAAAGAGTTTGTGATTGTGATGAGATCTGAGAATTACTAAGAATGAGCTGCTTGCTGAAAGTCCATATAGAAAAAGAAAATAAATAAATAAAAAACACCTCCATATTTGGAGCCAATTAGCTTGCCCCATCGCAGAGGGATAATTAGTTTTCTAGGAGCAGGATAGACCCAAATACATTGATTACCTATTTAAAACTGCACTAACGAAGTAGTGGTAACATTGATAGAGCATCTTAAGAACCAGATGAGATTTGTAGCAAGGCTTTTTTACTGAAAGCCTTATTTTCTAGATTATTTAATAGATTTTGATAGATTTTCACTTTTTTGGGGGGTACATACTACTAACATGCTAAAATGTTGGGTAAGAGATGGTTCTTTTTAGGGGTGTCTCAGCATTCCTATTTTGATCCTTTTATTTACTAACACAAAACATTTCACTGTTGTTAATTTGTCTTATTTGAACATTTAAGTGTTTGAGCATTTGAGATGTCTGGAAACAGCAAGCTCTGCTATGACTACTGCAGTGAACTGATGCTCCATTTCCTGAACAGTGGTGTATTCAATGAAGAGATTAGCAAGTGTTTTGGCAAACGAGGAGAGCTGATGATCTTTTCCTGGACAGAGAGGTTACACATAGCTTAAACAGATACAAGTAACCAGGCTACAGCTGCAGACATGGCTCGCCACACACATGAGCCAGTTGGAGATTCCAGAAAGATGAGGAGGAGGTAACTTATTTGCTCTCCTAAAACAAAAAACAACCCAGACTCTTTTCAAAACGGAAATGTTCAAACTACTCTTCTTCTCAAAGCCTACGTGTATTATCAGTAGCAGAGGTCACATTTCAATTATACTCCCCTCATGACTAACATAACCAAGACTCACGTATTCACTTTCAGAGTGGGCGAAGTTGAAGCGACCTTTTAAGCATTGGTTTATGTCCATTCAGTTGCATAACAGAAATATTCATTTTTGAAAAGAAAAATAAATCTTAATTTCTTACCACGTGTGTAATACTGGTCCAAGCATTCACTATTTTAATTGTTTCAAGCTATTAACACTTTTTGCACTAAGAATATAATGAAGCAGTCAGTAAAGATTAGGTTTGTAAAACTTTATTCTGAAAATGAACTTTTCCCAATCCAGTTAAGCAGAGGAAAGCTAAAACACAATCCTAACTGACAGAACAAGCCACAGCTCAGAGCTCCGCTCTGAGTAAAACAATGGAATAACAATGTAACTATGCTACTTATATATCAAATTTCTCTTCACAGATATTGTGTCCATGTTCTTCATAATCTTCTCTGGTTACTACCATGTCTTCAAAATCATCATTTTCAGAAATAAGCTTCCCACCTTCCCAAGAATAAGTAATAGGGCTGAAAAATGAACAAAACCATTGTCAATCTTGTGCAAGTTCGTTTAAAATACAGTTCCTGGAAATCATTGTTGCATACTTTTATTTAACTGTATATATTAAAAATATATCAAATCAGAAAAGACTGTTCTAAGATGGTTTTTTGACTGCTAAATGAAACCAACCATCCAGCTTCAGCCAAGTTTTCAGACAAGTCTGAAACTCTGTCAGGGCTAACTGACTCACATTTTATAAAAATTAACTTCTGGGAGGCAGGCGTGAAAGGGGCAGGATATAGAGATGTATTTGTATTTTCTTTTCGTAAGTAATAATTCTTTAATTTTCAAAAATATTCTCTAATAATACTTTAAAAGGTAAATATAATTTTTTGTATGACCACAGGCTACTTGTTTTGCCTCTACTGTATATTCACTCTGCAAATCCCTGATGTGTCTGCATTAAAGCTGACACACCAGAATTAATATACTAATAATTCTTTTAAGTAAAGAACTAAACTCTAATCATGCGTACTTATGTATTCACTTCTCTTGATGAGACTACAGTCTTACTGATCTACTTATAAACCTGATGCTGGAAACAACCACTTATGTGCTTAACTTTATTAGGTAATACACCAGACAAGCAGATGGTCTCTAGTACATTCAATTTGTCTGTCAATACAACAAATGAAAACAATCCTTCTTGAACAATTTTGGATCACTTAAAGGGATTAACATTATGTATCTTTTTATGAGCAAAAGGAATCCTGCTTTATAGTTTGTTCATTACAGTTTAGGACTTACTTTTCAGGGAGAACAACAGAAACATCATAGTCGGTTGGAGTGAGGCAACGAACTTCAGAATAGACTCTATCTCTGAAGCCTGGGAAAAGCGTGTTTCCCCCAGTCAGAACGATGTTCTTGAAGAAGTGAGGCTGCATTTCTTTAAGATAAATAAAATCTGTAGTTAGAGACTACGGGTGTATTTAGCAATCAGAATTTTCTTCCCCAATTTTGTTATGAATTAGAAACAAGTTAAGAAATACATACACAAGTTGTGATCATCTATTGGTGAACATCAAATCACAGCTGTATTTATTGCAAAATACAACAGACAAACCATCCTCTGTTCTTTAACTCCTAAAAATCACTTTTTAATTGTCTGCTATATTTCATGCCTGCCAACACATTCCCCTTTCAAAATGAATTTTACTTTGTACTGTTAAAAACTGTACCATTTCATAGTCTCAACACCTCCATCCTTATATGGCATCATGAAACCTATGAAAATCTTTGTTGTAGTAGTAACATTAACTACATCTATATGATCTATAACATGAAAGCAATGATATTACTTCTGTCCAACACAGCAATCAGAAAGGTTTTAGACTTTGATGCTTAAAATGACTGATTTTGGACAGGTTTAATTTTCTTTCACTGATGAAAAATGTTTAAGTATATTCCACCATCTAAGACAGGTAGATCACGTTAGTAAAGGACACCGAGGAGAATTCAATATACAGTGATTAACTGCAGCAGAAGTAGAAGCCAACCTAAGAAACACCACATAACTGGGCATCTTACAGACAATTATCAATTCTAGGCTATTTGATACATGCCAAAGGGCAGAACAGTTTACAACAGCCCAGCTGACATACTGAGTGTTAGCTTCTTACGGCTCTTTGGATGCTAAGGCAAATTTTTAAATACATCAGAACTTTCAAAATACTTTTTAAATTATACCTTCAGGTAAATTCTGAATAGAATCAACAATGGCTTCAGGAATTCCCATCTCTTGAATACCAATATCTGAAGGATGGAAGAGTATTTCCGGAACTGCAAATCTTTCATTTGTTAGACGAAGTATTTGCTCACCAGTTTTGTATTTTCCACTTAGCACCATCTCTTCCCTTGGCTAAATTAAAGACATGAAAAGTAAACACTGCTTAAGAAAAGAAATTATATTCTGGAGTTGTCAGCTTATCCTTTTCATGTCCTATAGTGGTAAGCCATATATTCCCCATTAAATCATACTACCTGTAAGACTTTTAATAATGACAATACATATCCTGGTATTAAATCTGAATTTACCATCTTACCAGCTGCAGATCTGCCCAACACAAAATATAATATGTACACACAAGAGTGACGCTTTAAATACTGGGACTGCTTTTGAAACTGAACTACAGCCAACTGAAAAAAATGGCACAACACTTCAATTGTTGTCACTAGCATGAAGATTTTTCAGGCTCTTTTATTGCGCAGCTTGGAGCTTTCTACTTACCAGAAAACTTTGAAGAAATTCAGATAGACTTACTAACACTTAACAAAGAGAAAACATCTTTCAGCTTCACAGGGATAATTGACAGCAGGTTTTATGACAGCACAAGCATATAAATCTTCATGTATTACATAAGAGGACGTGAAATGCTATGCTAGAGAAGAAGCATTTCATCTTCATGTCAGCTTTCTCAGGAAATGAGTGACAAGATGTCTGCTTTCCTTCCTATCACAGAAGCAAATTAGAGAACTTTCAGGTAACTGCATACAATCCAGTTTTTCTAGAAAATTTACAGATCTCAGAAGGTAGGCAGGACCTATGTCCAGCAGGAAAGGTAGCAAAAACCATCAAATCAGCACATCAGATTACCAGGCAACTGCAGTGGTTGCAACCAAATTTAACACAATACTGCACTGACAGCAGCCTGAAATCTGAAGATAGCAAGTCAGTTTCTCTTGATGATTACGACTGAATGTATTCTAGAAGTCAGCATTAGTACATGTGAATTACTTTAAAGGAACATGCTTCAGGAAGAATGTAAGCTAAATAAATTCTTGGTTTTAAGCAGCAGTTACAAAGCGTGTGGAATCTTCACAAGAAACAGCAACAAAATTGTTTCACAAAGTCTTCAAAGACAGATGACAACACGTCATTTTTCTACCAGAATAAGGAATGAAGAGACAGAGCCTTTGGTATCGTTCAGCTTTCAAACCATGCACAGTGTTCCTACAACATCTGAGCTACTTAAAGATTTGACACTGCAAATCAATACATCTCAGGATACTTGTATAATTTAAAAAATTTTACCTATCAATGCAAAGAACAGAAAGAAGCTGCAATGCAGCATTAGGAAAAAAAAAAAAGTCTTTTTAACCAACAGGAACAGGGGGAAACAGTCCAAAAAATACTTAAAAATTCTAACAGCAATACCTTACAAAATCCTTTTTTGATTGTGCTGAAGTCTGGCAAAACATAATCTACCATTACGGTATTTTCCTCTCCTTTTAATCTGAAAAACAATATAAAATACAACTGAATAAAGAACTAGTTCTAAACCCCCACAATTTTATACTGATAACACTTCCCTTGACTTAATTTGAACATTTTCTAATTGACAGTAATTTTTCATTAGTTTGTACAAACAGATTATTCTGAAGTACCAAGTTTTACATATACTAGCACTGCATACGTACTTGGCAATCTCCATGTCCTTGTAGAAGTCTTGAGATACATAACACACATCTTCTTTCACTTGATTAATCACATGCGTTTCATCCATAACATGCAACTGCCTGCACAAAACAAAATAACCAATCACCATTTAAAACAGAGATGTTTGAGAATAATTATAATTCCTAGCATTACTTGTCCAGTTTTTTTTTTTCGAGATGGGTTACCACCATTTTTCAAACTGCAGAAATCTAGCGCTGTAGCACATCTTTGACAGCTCTCTCAGTCAATTACCAGACAGCTGTCTCAGAAAATTTTAAGAACTTGTATAATTGTGAACATATAGATTGCTTCAGCGACTTCAAAAGTCCCGGCACTGTGATGAATTAAGCTGTTAAGTTTTTATAGAGACAATTTTAAGCTCAGGACAGCAGCTAGCAGATTATAACAGACAACAGTTCCCTTTAAATAGTATTTAATCTAAAATTCACAGATAGAATATCTTCACAAATTGGCTCATTTTATATCAAGTCCCATGCTTTACCTGTAAGAGATTATTTCCTTCAGATGGTTGGTTAACAGTTTTCCTCCAACATTAATCCTGCATAGAAGAAGTAACACAAGGATTTTTGTTAACTTCAGGCATAGCAATCAATTGTTAAAAAAAACAAAAAGCAAAAAACATGTAATGTAGTTCACCTGATAATTGCTTCCTTCTTCTTTTTACTTCTGCAATATGGTACAATATGTGTGAAAGAATATCCGCTATCCACAATGATACAACAAAGCTCAGATGGATTATCCCGGAAATACCTGTGCGCACTAAGAGCTCCAGCTGAAATACAGAAAGCTCGCTCAATATTTATATGAATATACACTTTTAGAATTTACACTGATATCAAAGTGCTTCCTATTTTAAATGCCCTTGCCAGACTTTCAAGAACTCAATACAGAAGACTATAATCAACATATGAACTAACTTTGACAGCTCTAAGGTCATGCGTTGTATATTCCCACCTGCCTCACTCCTTTTTTCCTTATCATGGATTTGAGTGCTTGCTCTTTGTCCTCTCCTAAGGTCCAAACAGATTAATTTGCAACATGATTGTTCAAGTCTATCTAAAGGGATATCCTATATCTAATAATGCATTTCATGACAGCAATGCTGCATTTTATTTGCTAATACAAAACAAAACTGAAAAAAACACCACCTTCCTAAAAGAAGAAAGCGTTCACATAAATGCCTGGCTGACTTTCTCAAATGCCACCTTATTTCAAAATACATTAATTCCCTCTGCCATGTTTCTCTCTTCTGAGATTTCCTTTAACTGAATTTAAAAGAATGACGCTCTAAAAAAAAGCAGTCTGGGAGAATGTCTAATCCAGTTTCAATACATGGAATATCATATTACCCCAGAGCCACGAAGGAAACAAAGTAATTTCTACACCTGCACGTATAGATTTTTATTTCTTTATTTTCAAGTTCAAACTTCCGAAAGTATAAATGTGAAATTAGAATGGGATGTACTCACCATTTACCCTAAGAACTGCTTGAAATTGATATTCTTCAAATAGGATCTCATTCATTGACTCTTGTATTGAACTGAAGTTAAAATAAGGTTCGGTGATGATAATATTGGTATCCACAAAATCCACCTATGAAAAATAATAATTAAAAAAGCTGTTACTTTCAGAGAGACCTCACTGTGGTCCTTCAGTATTTAAAGTGAGCTTATGAACAGGAGGAAAACAGACTTTTCACAGAATCTGATAGCGACAGGACAAGGCGTAATGGTTTTAAACTAAAAGAAGGCAGATTTACATTATGTGTTAAGAAGAAATTATTTACTCAGAGAGTGGCAAGGCACTGGAAAATGTTGCCCAGAGAAGTTATGGATGTCACAACCCTGGAGTTGTCCAAGGCCAGGCTGGATGAGGCCCTGGGCAGCCTGAGCTGGTGAGTAGCAGCATGGGTTGGAACTAGCTGAAGTTAAAGTTCCCTTCTGACCTAATCCATTCCGTGATTCCATACTACATTTTGCAGCAATTGAAAACTATGTAAATTTAGATACACAATTATCATGTGCCATATCTGTTAGCAGAAGCTAGGCTTGCTAAGTTCCCCTTTATTTTCTTTATAAGGAATTTATGAGCAGTGACAGATCTTAACACAGAAACGGGTTACAATACAATAGAAGGCAGCACTTTCACTATGTGCTCTGCTCCCATCACCATCCTTAGTGTTATAATGCAGTATTTTAAAGAGATACACAAATCCATCCAGTTGGCAGAAAACTGTTAGCCAAAGATATAGTTAATTCATGTAATTTGGCCCACTGACCTAGTTTATCACTCTCCTTTACATCAACAGTTCCTTAAGCTCTAAATCACGTTGTATCTGTCCATAATAATTTTTTCTTGCTAACTTGAACTCTTAATTAGACTGACATGAACTTAACATTAACATGTGTAGATTGTACTCATTATGGATACACACAAAACTGAAAATGTCAAACGTTCTTCAAACTCCTACACCAAATCTCAGTTATAATTTTCCTTACTTAAAAAAAAAAACACAACACAATAAATAAAAAAAACTGTAATTTCTAATAGAAGTCATTTTCAAGGAGAAAGCTAAGCTCGACAGCTTTATTTAATTGTTGTCTTTCCATTAAATCTACCAGTGGCTATAAAACCTACAAAAACTGATAATTAAGCAAAACAACAAAGGATGCTCTTACTTGGTACATTTCCTTTCCAAATAGATAATCCCAAACCTGTCTCTGGACATCCCAGTTTACCAAATAACCCTGTAGAAATTTGGAATAAAAAAAAAAAAAAAGAAATGATTAGAAAATACTGTTACATCTAATACAACCATTCAAAAAATATATATTTTTAGAAAATACAACCTTACTTTATTTTTAAAGATAACTATCAGAGATCTAAAAATCTAAAAAAACTGATAGGGAAAGGGATTTGAGAGTAAAAAATTCTAAATTCTTACACTTCTACGCCAGGGAATAGATGGATAAGATAGAGTACTTAAAAGAAAATAAAAAAAGAACGTTATTATGATCTCCCATTGATACGTTAACTACTGCATTACAAAAAGAAGGAAGTTTCCTGCAGGCGTTATTCTCTTTGACAGAAGCATTGTTACATTCTGTGCTGTCGAGTTTGGTCATCTATGATGCCATATCATACCCTGCAGCTGCGGCCTACTGCGTAAAATACGTTCTGTAAAGCACCAATTTCCAATGGGCTACAACAGCAGATTGGAGTTAATTTACTCACTTTCTGAAAAGGGAGGATATAGAAGAGGCCGGAGGGGTCTTTGATTTCATCGAGTTGATTTGCCGTGAAGGTTTTCAAGCGTGCAGTCTTGGATCTGAACTGGCAGTTGGGAATGACGCTGGAAGAGATGGGGATATCACCTACCCATCACAGCACGAGCTCCCTTTCCGCGTTACTTGTGCAGCAGCATGCTTTCAATGACATATCTGCAGCCACACTTTGCTTTGAAGCGATCGATTGATACAGGTTACCGAGAAAAATCTCACGATTAACTCAGAGGGCGGTAAGGCACCGGCACAGCCGCTCAGAGAGCTGCGCTGCCCCATCCGTGGAGGCGACCGGCGCGACGCTGAGCTGGCGGCTGGCAGCCCTGCCCACGGCGGAGTTGGGAAGCGGGTGAGCTGCGTGCCGCGCTGCAGCGACTCATAAACCCGCGGCTCTCGCAGCGCCCGCTCCGCAGAGGGCAGGCGGAAGTGGGCGTGGCCGGCACGCACCGCAGGGGCGGGGCCGCGGCGAGCGGCGGCGGGAGCGGGTGGGAGCTGGGGGACCGGGCCGGCACCCGCGCACCGACATCAGCGCGGGGACGAGCGGACGGCGCCCGCCCCGCCGCGCATCCTCACCTGACGTGCGCGTGGCTGTAGCCGATCTTGGCGTTGTAGGCGCCGTTATCCAGCACCAGCGTCGCCATGCTCCCCACGGCGCCACGGCCGCCGCCGTCCCAGTATTGATCCGCCACCGCCGTGGATCGCTATGGCTACCATAAAGCGAAGGAACGGCGCTCACGCGCGTTGCCCGACGGGACGCACGAGTGACACGGGAACCGCCTCCGGCGCCGGACGCTCGCCGCTCACGTGACGCCGGCGACGCACGAGGAACAGCCGAGCCCGGCGATTGGTCGGACGCCACCCGGAAGCGCTCGCCGCGGGAGGCGGTGCCCGCCCAGCCGCCCCAGCGCGACCGCGTCAGCGCCGCTCCCAACCCCGCCTTCCCCTGGCTCTGCGGCGCAGCACAGCGACCCCCGGCGGCAGCGGCGGGCAGGGCGCTCCGCTCCGTGCCAGCCCCGGCTCCAACGGGTGCTCGCGGTGTCATTCAGTGGCCCGTATCAAATTTTTTGGTTGTCAGTCATTGGATCAGGACTCAGATCAACAGAACCATGGAAATCCACGCGTAGATCTGCCCGTGCAGCCTCCTTTCCTTCTCAGGTGATGTTTGTTTCCACTTGTAGAGGGCTTAACGCAAAGACACCAAGAGCAAAGAGCTGGAAGAGATCTTTCACTGCTGTGTATTTAATGGGAAAGTATTTGGGAAGAGTAAATGAGCTCCTGCTGCTTGTGTTAAGGCTGCAGCGGATGACACTCTCGCAAGTGTCATTCTTCATAAACAGTTGCCTTCTTTTATTGAACACAGGAATCATTCTTTGGATGTTGTATCAAGCATCATCTCCACATAGCAGCACTCCACAAAGCAGGAACCTTCTAGCACTCGTCTGCTGGAAAACACTGGATTAAAAGGCAGGAAAAAGAAGTCAATCCCAAGTCTAATAAACAAGTAGGATATTCCGCTATTAACTTACGTCAGGATCTAAAATACAAGATATTCTGCTCAGAGCAAGTGATAAGCTGGGCTTCTTATCACACAGCCTTCCAATTACTTGGGGTGGAGGGCTGATCTGTGCCAATCAGTGTGCTCCAAAAAATAAACTTAAAGAGAGAAAGTGAGTTTGTGACTCAGATAAACCATGCTGGGCAGGAATATTTCAGCGTTCTCATTCTGATAATTCTGTCCTCTGCCAGACCTATGTCAGCAGAATATTTGAAAGGGAGCACACAGCAAGGATCTTGCTTTCTTCCCACCCCTCCACTTTCTTCTATGCTAGGAAACTGCCACGTTCTCAAAGTTTTCTATAAATTCAGAGACAACAGTGGTTTTTTTCTAGTTTAGAAACATTGATTAAGCATGAATAAGTGTTGCTTCATTTTCACTTTATAAATTTCTCCAAGTAATATAATGAGGTCAGTATCACACAACTGATTCTTAAAAGCTTAAAAAAAATAATCAAGTATTTACCTCCTGACTTCTTTCTCCATCTGTTAGTGTTTCACATCTGATGTGAAAACCCTTAGATTTTTTGGTTCATTGCATGCAAATCAGAAAGTGTAAAAGAAGCAAAGAAACTAGTGTTTTATGGATTTCCAGAGCTGTTGTAGACTACATCTAGAGCCGGCCAGCCATCTTTCTTAAAGAGTTCACATCTGAAAAGCCTGGTGGTTTTACCATTCTTTTTGCTATTTCTGGTTACTATTTAGAGTTCCTGGTTAGCCAACAATAAATTCTTCAAGATATCTCTCCTGAATGAAGGAGCTCCAGAGAAAAGGGTACCTAAAAGAACAAAGCTATTACAGATGGTTTAATTGTGTTGGAATTTTTGCTACAGCATGAGAACTTCTCCTGAAATCATAACCTGTAGGCTTTATAACAACCATGGAAATCACCTGGAGAATAACACGATTTTAAAAGTTTGAGTGTCTGAATAACTGCCAAGACATTCTGGTTAAGGAAAATGCTGAGCATGAGCCAGCAACGTGTTCTTACTGCCCAGAAAGCCAACCGTATCCTGAGCTGCACCAAAAGAAGTGTGGCCAGCAGGGGGAGGGTGGTGATCCTGCCTCTCCGCTCTGATAAGACCTCACCTGGAGTACCGCATCTATATATAGAATCTTCAGCATAAGAGAAGCATTGACATGTCAGAGAGGATCTAAAGGAGGGCTATGGAGGTGATCCAAGAAATGGAACACCTCTCTAGGAGGACAGACTAAGAGAGCTAGGGCCAGAAGCTACACTTAGGCAGTTCTTCATCTTGCTGGCAAGGCTGTTTGTTGCTTTTGGTGTTGTCACTTTGCTTAATGCATCATCTTAAAATGATCTAGGGGATTCTGAAGAGAAACAGATTACTTTTTGTGGCTAGAAATGAGTGTTACTTTGAAAGAGAGGTGTAATAGAATAGAGCATTACTTTGAAAGAGGGGTATAATACAATGGAAAGCACAACAATGACAGCAAGGCAGTAAGATCCCAGGCTGCAGTAAGTAATGGCTTGCTCAAACACAACAGCCATAGACACAAAAACAAGGGAAAATAAGCTTCTTACCTTCAGAAGGCCTTAGGTATGGAAGGATCTCCCTTAAATGAGGTCTTGGAAGGGGTGGATCCTGGCTTCACCCCTTCCAGGCATTCAGATGCATTGCATGCACCTGAGCTCCCCTGGGTTGGCCCTGCCTTCCCACCAGGTGCTCAATCACTGTTTCAAGCCATGACTTAGTATTTCCATTACATGAGATACATAAAGAATATATGTCTTACACTGCTCATCAAAGTGAATGTATTGCAAAAGAGAGGGAATATTGGAGTTTATATGGAACATTGAAAGCAACTTCAAACACTGTTTCTGTGAGTGAATTTTCAGCTATTAACACGTGTGCAAATCAGCATTTTATCTGGGTGAATCTTTACCATGTATAAAAACATTTTTTATTGCTGTTGCTCATTATGTCTTTTAGTTGCACTTTGCAACAGCTCAAAATAAAAATAAAAAACCAAAATAGTTCTAGTCTCCAAGGGTGCAGGGAGTGGGCTGGGTGCACTAAGTGATGGGCAGGTCATGTGGCCTGCAGGAAACATGCTTCATGGGGCAGCGGAGGGACTGAGAAATGCTTTTTAGTCTGGGTCTGGCATCTTGGCATCAGTGGGGGAAGAGCAAAGAAACGCAGGAAGTGGTACCCAGAAAGTGGTGGTGCATGGTGTTAAATCCAGCTGGTGACTGATCAGGAGTGGTGTTCTCCAGGGGTTAGTACTGGGGCCAGGCCTGTTTAATATTTTTATTGATGTTATGGATGAGGAGATAGACTACATCCTCAGTATATCTACAGATAAAACCAAGCTGGAAGGAAGTACTAATCTGCATGAGAGTAGATGGGTCCTTCAGAGGGATCTGGATAGGCTGGATCAACAAGCTGAGGCCAATTGCATGAGGTTACACAAGACCATGTGCAGGGTCCTGCACTTTGGTCACAACGATCCCAGGCAATGCCACTTGCTTAGGGAAGGGTGGCTGGAAAGCTGGGTGGAGGAAAAGGGTCTGAAGATGCTGACTGACAGCCAGCTGAACATGAGCCAGCGGTGTGCCCAGGTGGCCAAGAAGGCCATTGGCATCGTGGCTTGTATCAGTAACAATGCAGGAGCGGGGAGGGGATCATCCCTTTGTACTCAGCCCTGGGGAGGCTGCAACTTGAGCACTTTGCTCAGTTTTGAGCCTTTCACTGCATGAAAGACATGGAAGGCCTGGAGCGTGTCCTGAGAAGGGCAACAAAGCCATGAAGGCTCTGAAGCACAAGTCTTGTGGCTGAGGGACCTGGGATTGTTCAATCTGGCGAAAAGAAGGCTCAGAGGAGACCTTATCGCTCTCTACAGTGACCTGAAAGGGGGCCGTGGTGAGCTGGGGTCGGCCCCTTCTCCCAGGTAACAGCGATAGGATGAGATGGGACGGCCTCAAGTTGTGCCAGAGAGCATTCAGGTTGGATGTTAGGAAAACCTCTGAAAGAATGGTACTGCACCAAACCAGGCTGCGCAGGGAGGCGGTTGAGCCACCATCCCTGGAGCTCTTCGAGAAACGTGTAGATGTGGCACCGAGGGCCGTAATTATCGCGCACGGTTGGGACGGGCTGGCGGTCGGACTGGGTGATCTCAGGAGTCTTTTCCAGCCTCAGTGACTCCTTGAATGGGCGGCAGTACGGGCTGCGGGCGCCGAGGGGCGGTGGTAGCGGAGCGGGGTCCGCCTCTCCCCTCGCGGGGCGGCGGCTCCGTACCGCCCCCCGTCACTAGGCGATGGTGCAGCCAAGATGGCGGTGGGCACCGACTGAGCGCGAGTGGCGGTTCCTTCGCTCCCCGCGTTCTCCCCGGCTCGGGCTGGGGGAGGCGGAGGGATGAGGCGCGTCCCCGCTCCGGACCGATCGTGGTGAGGGGGGTGCGCGCCGGCGGGCGCCATGGCGGGGATCATCAAGAAACAGATTCTGAAGCATCTCTCCAGGTCAGCTCGGCGCCGGGGTGGGCTGAGGTGCGCGGGGGAACGGCGGCGGCTCCCGGCTGGGAAAAGGCCCCGGAGGCCCGGCGCGGAGCGGAGGGGCCACGCGGGGGGGCTGTCCCGCCGTGACACGCGTGGAAACGGCCGCCGTCCGCCGCCCGGAGGCGGCCCCGGGGTCCCCGGGTGAGCCGCGGCGGTGTAGGCAGTGCCGCACGAAGCGGGGCGGGCATCCCTGCGGAGCGTGCCGCCGCAGCCGGGCTTGTGCTGGGGGAGGCCGGACGGCAACGGGGGCCGAGCGGCTGCACGAAGCGGTGAGAGCGCCCGCGCGGCTGCTGAGGAGCCCGTGGTATCGCGCGGGTCTCCTGCTCGAGGGAGGAACGGTAATGCTGTGACGTGAAAGTTGGGGAAAGTCTGCGAAATACGGCGAGTGTGCCACTTTAAAACGACGTAACGAATTTTCTGCCTTTTTGTAAGGAGGGACAGCAGCCTGTTGGGTGTCTCGTCTGCGCCTCATAGCGCAGCATTGCTATTCTTCAGGATTTACCTTTATAAATCGGCTTTTACCTGAAAAGTTGATCCCGTGCTGCTTTGCTTATGTTTTTCAAGATGCTCTTTTCTAATTCAGTGCAGTGTTTCTGATGGCTGGTTTTAATCAGTGCTCACAGAGACCCAAAGCAAATACAGCAATCATCGCTCCACAAATCTCTCTATGGTGCACAGAGGAAACCAAATTCTCGTTCTAAACGCTTTGCTTTCTATCCGTTGAAGTTGTTGCATCAAGCAGTAGCGATACAGTGTAACTCCTCCACATTATACTTGAGTTTTTGTAGCTGGGAATGCTGATAAGGAAATCTTTTCACGAGGTAATAACTGAGCTGTGAGAATGGAAATACAGTATCAAGATGTTATCCGCCTGGAGTGAGCTTTCACATCAGGAGTGTGCGTGGAATCAGTGCACTTAATTAGTTGACACAGATCACTTCCTGTAGTGCTGATAGCGTGCTGTAAGGAGAGCGAAATGAACTGCAAAGTGAGCTGGTCTCAGTGCCAAAATGTGCCTCATAACCGGGCATGAGTAACTCGAGCCGCTTCTTGTCTGGTTTGTGAAGTAAGCAGCTTTCAAATCAGCAGAATCGTTTATTTAATGTTGATAAATCTGCATGTTTTTGTGTGGGATGCGATGATGTTGATTCAATGAGACTACCGTAATTGATTACTTCAAGTTTTTGGCATTTTTAAAAAGTGTATGGCATGTATCTAACGATCTGAGGTTTGCAGTTTGGAACTGAGGCTCCTGAGCCACACAGCATGATATTAAAGTAGGAAAGCACAGACATTATTAACGCCCTTATTATGGGTGTTCTTAATCATGTGATCAGATAATATCTTTCTTCTTGTAGAACTGGTGCTTCAGTGATTGCACAAGATACCCAAGGGAACAAATTCAGGTGGCTTTTTAAATTTTGAGGGTTTGTTTTTTTCCAACAAAAGTGACAATCTTTATCTTTATTTGGGGTTTTCCTTTAGTGTATATTTTATAAGAATGTGCTTTATGCACTGTTTTATTTCAGTTTGGAGTAGAAGATGTCAGGAAGTTCCTGTAACACAGAGTGACAAAGGACACTTTCACTTTGTATTCTGTCACTGTTTGGTTCCTGCAGTTCTCATAGTTCCTGAACACTCATGCCCTTTTACCACCTTCAGCAAGGCAAGTGTTAGTGTCAGGATTGGCGTGTACTGGTAGAAGTCCAAATATAATAAAGGAAGAGTGGAAAATAATTATCCAGTTATCTATTATTTTCACCTTTGTTTTCTCTCTTTTTGTTCAATTCATATTATTACTGATTCAATTCCTCTTTGTTTGCACAAAGCCTACTGTAATTTTTGCTTCAAAGAACAAAGGGAAGACATGAGCTTGTACCTTCAGTTACAGTTTTGTACTTGCTTTTTTTTTTTTTTTTTTTTTTTGTTACAAATCACAGAACGGTTGAGGTTGTAAGTGACCTCTGAATAGCATCTCACCCAGCCCTCTCCACAGGTCACCAATTAAGCTATGTTTACAATGGAGATTGCTGCAGTATCTGCCACCATGTGTTAGTGCTTTTCAGCTTTCTTATAGCTGTCTGGATATTGTTTATGCAAAGTTAAAAGCATATTTTGTGTCATTCGGTTGCGTAGTTTCCATTTAGCAGTTTACAGTTCTTATAGATGGACATATGGACACTGGGATTGTGAAACAGTATTACCCTGTGGATGGATACTGATAGACTGAATTGATGGGGATGGGATTGATGGGATGAATTGAGGGACACAGTGGCCATGGTAGAGGTGGGCTTATGGTTGGACTAGATGATCATCGTGTTCTTTTCCAACCTTAGTGATTCTTTTATAGGGGAAATGTCTTACACAGATAACAAGTCTTTAAAATCTGAAAACAAGAAGGGAGATCCAGACTACGCAATGGAAAAGTTTTGGTATCTAAATAGCTTTTTAGCTTTGTAGAAGATTTCTCTTAATATCACAGTTTATAAATAATAAAGGTTCACAGCTTTGTTTGTAACAAATCTATACCTTACGTCAAGGTCTAGCATTGAGTTGTCACTTTTTTTCGCAGTCTTTTAGAAACTTTGGAAGTATAAACTGTTCTCTGCCTTCTACATGCATTACCCTTCTCTAAGGCCGTGGAAGAAGATGAGGAGGAGGAGGAGGAAGGAGGAGGGAAACAAACGACATTTTTCTTTTATTCTTCAGATTGTGTGGTGCTTGATGTAGGATATAACACTAAGCACTGTTTACTAAGAGATGAGTTTGTCATTTAGATACCTTGAGGTTTTGACTGCCCCTTATTGCATTAGGTTTCTTTTTCTTTCTTTCTTTATTTACTTGGAGGGGAGAACATGGATGGTGGAGTGCTTTTGTTTCCTAACATACCTGCCTCAAAATTAAGCAAGTATATCTGAATAATGGCATTATCTGTTACAAAGGTAGGAATGAGACATAGTGGCTAGGGGTTTGCTATGTGTTGTTCAGATCACTTGCTTGTGTTGTCTGACTCCTCCACAGTGAACTGAAATACATAGAATCTTAACCATGTGCTGTTACACATTTTCATGGGTGAGAGACGTGCCTGCTTGGTGAGGGATGTTGTGCTTCCAAGAGATTGGAGGTTATTCTGGAACCTGCCAATGTAGCAGTTACTTATTTGGCCAGAGTGAACGACCTCCTTTTTGTAAATAATTACCTGCAGTTGCTTGGAAAATCTTTAAACTTGCAGTTCATTCTACTAGCATAAGAAGTGTGTATATTATGCTTATTTTCACACTTCTGAGTGTTTCACTTGTACATCTGTGTAATTTTGTGGGAAGTTATCCTTTTATATTATTTTTTCACCAGCCAAAGAACATGAAAGTGTGCATTTTTCCTAAAATAAGCATCAATTAGGTTCTCTCTCTGCTTTTACTGAAGTATTTACAGGGTGTATTCTACACGAGTGACTTTATTGGCTTAGGTAGTATGTGGAAAAACTTCACCACGCAGTGTAGGTGGAGCAATCCACATTGTTCGGAATAAGTCTCTAATTAATCTGAACGGTTATGGAAAGCATTAGTGTGGTGTCTATCGTGAGCAGAAGCTATGCCTACTGAAAGAGTCAAGCATGAATCAAAAGAATGAAAGAATCAAACAGGTAGTAAAGAAGAACTGCTTGAAATGGAAGGAGAAAACAAGGAGAAATTACAAAATTTGTTCTGTATTTCCTTCATTCCTAATTCCTTTTAATTTTCAGTTTGGTTTGCCTTATTTTTGTAAACACATTACAAATTTGGATGCTGATTCTGCAGGCGTTTTATTTGTTCTCTTAAAGTTCTGCTGAAGTTTTGTCAGACAACTCCTCTGTATGCATATTAAAAATTCATACGTCTACAGAACCACCATGAATTAATCAGTAGCATTTTGGTTGTATAGTGGTTGATCTTTTTCTTTGAAGCCATTTTCACGATAGATATACTGGGAAATAAGTTTTGAGAATTAAATGATGTTGAAGATTACTGCGTGTACAGGCAGATGATACACTAGTGAAAGCGTTCTTAGGAACTCAACTATTTAAATAATACACCTGAGGAATAAAAGTGTTTTGTGATTATGCTGTGAGGATGAATAAAAATATAAAAAACCAAAACATTTCTATATATATTTTTTAAATCTAGTATTTGTCCTGCTGGAGCCTTGGGTTTTTTTTTATATCAAGGAGATGAAGCTATATACTTAAGCATCTTTCACTCAGTGATTTATTGTTAAAGTATAATTCATTTTAGTTGCAGTTTTCTTGTACAAGCAGATTGAACAGAGGATGTCAAATTGCTGATAAAACACTGACGGTATTATTATTATTATTACACAAAATGATTTGTCTCACAGATTTTGCTATGAGAAAACTTGCTAATGAACTAATTACGTGTCAGATAGTGTTTTTCTCAGGTTGCAGGGAAACAGGTTTCTCGGTCAGTAGCTCCTGCAGTCCTTTACACACCTTTGCAGTCTGATGCTAAAGAGTTCGGACCTCTTTCGCTCCATCATCTTTTCATTAGAAGAAACAGGAGAGGAATGTAAGAGCTCACACTCAGGCTGTGGCATTTAGTACTCTTAGTCTTTGCAGTATGGATCCAGGAGTCTTGCTCATACAAGTGTGAGGCAGGCTCCCAGCACAGGTTTTGTGGCAGCTATGCCATTCCACCTGTTGCACAGTTTAATACCAGAGCTTTTGTTTTCTCTGACTAGTTGGCTTCTGTTCTCTGACTCCCAAGGGAGCAACCTTGGGACATGGCTACCCAGGAATCAGGAAGCTGTGGCTGTTACTGAAGCAACTTTTGCGTTATGGCTGCTCCCATTGCTTGGGGATCTGGAGACCATAGAAAAATTCTCACTCATAACTAGGCATCTGTAGTTCAGTCTTGAGGTAAATCTCTTAAATGTCATTCAGGTATCTTAACAAATGGCCTATGAAGAGCCATGTCCAAATGCTAGGATTATATTGTATCCACAATGGTATTTAGACTGAGGCATCTTTTCAAAGGGATGATAGTTAACAATGATTTTTTTTTTAAATTATATTGTTACATTTTATTTATATATATATTATATAAATAAGTCTTCATTCCACAGCAACAAATGCAGTCAAATAGAAAAAGCCCTATTACCTCTGTAGAGCCATGTTTCTTTAGTGCGACCTTTAATTGTGCGTATTTGAGACACTGAATGGAACACATGATGTGGATTGAGACATGTCTGGTTAGGCAAAAGAACACTGAAAAGTTATCTCCCACTTCAAAATCTAAAGTCCAGGATACCTGCATTCTCATGTTGCAAATACACTGAGTATCTCTGAAGCTACTTGGCTGTGCTGTATAGATCTTTCCTGCATGATTGAACAGTTTGTGTAGAAAACTTCATTTAAGTACAGCTGCAATATCATAGTATCAGGCAGCAAGGGATATTCCCATGGGAATCCAGCACTTTACACAGCTCTGTCCTTTTCAATTATTAAATGTCATAATGTATAACAAACTGTTGTGACTGCAGTTCTCTTCAGTGACAAATCTCTTACGTTCTTGTATCACTCCTTTTTCCCTTTGAACTTGATCCCTTGTGTGTCCCCTGTGTCCCGTTCCCTGCAGCGATCCCTGCTGGCTCTGGTGGAGATGGGTTTGCTGTGAATATCCTTACTACCAAAATGAGCACCAGAAGCTTCTCAGAAACTGTGGCAACTGACCACTTGCTTTCATCAGGAATAGGGGCCTTTTGTCTGAATACCTTGCCCTCAGGTAACTTCCCCTCTCCCACCTTTGTAGATTAAATGTAAGAGGTGGTATGTATTTCTACAAATCTGGCACTAAAATGAGCTCTATAAAATGTTAATTGGATTTTCTCTCTTTTGTTTGCTTTTGAAACTTACTGCTCTGCAAAAAATTGCTTGCTATACAGTAATGTATAAAAAACAAAGAAATCCTGAATTAATTTTGCAAAACTAGTTCGTGAAGTACACCTGCAATACCTTTACAAACATATGTTCGTATGAAATTTCTAAATGTAATCTTCTGGGTGTTTTGTCATCTCTGTAGGCCACTTGACATTTGCTGTTGATTGTTTTCACTTAATGTTTATTTTGTTTGTATCGATAGATGCTTGGAGGTTCAGTCAGCTTTTTACACGATCTGTATAAGAGAATAGCTGTGTATTTTTTTTTTTAATTATTATTTTGAAACGGTCTTAGCAAAAAAATGTTCTGTTGTAACATCTGATCACTTTGCATTAAGATATCTGTTTCTGTTACGTAAATCAGTGGCACAGTTTCCAAAAAGCAACTGGCCCTATGCTTTTGTGCCATATTGCTGTTTCTTAGTTTTAATTTATACAATTATTTTGCATCAGGTGTTGTTTTTTTAATTATTATTTATTTTTATTTTTTTTTACGTTAGCTGCAGGATGTTGTATTTTGAGTGGAATGTAACTTACCAAGTATCAATAAATTCTGAGTATGTGACGCATTATTTTTGCTGTTTGCAGTATGGCAATTGCGTGTGCTTTCCCAGATGTCTTAGAATGTTTGTTAAAGATTTTATTTTCCTATAATCAGCATTCATATTAAAGTCTGTCATGTAGAAGATTTTCATATCTGTAACAAGTATTGTAGACTTGGTTTTATTGACCATTTGTATGCGTGATAAGTGATACATTTGGAGCAGAGTAGCTAACACTGGTCTGTGTGAAGTTTTATCATGAATGAAATAAATTTAGCAATATGTTACTTACAGAATCATTATTGTTCATGCAGCATAAACTCCTCATCTGTGCGCAGTGCTGCTTGGCTGTGTCTGAACAGATTTGGCATATGGCACATCATTAGGTAGTAGCTATTGATGACATTGATGTCATCTATTGATGACTATTAGTGAGCTGCTGTTTCTGTTTTATCTGTACCCAAAGAGCAATGCATATCTTTGAGGGGAGGTTTATATACTGCCAACACAAGAGAGTTGGTTGGAGTGTTGGTATCAAAAACAGTATGGAATAAGACTTGGAGTGAATGGATGAGTATATTGTCTATAGAAATTAAGCTTGAGTAGGAGTCTACACTGAAGCCCATCTGTGTAGTGATGAAATAGAAGCAATTATTTGGAAGATATCAAAAAAGCAGATGTAATACTGAGGCACCCACCCCCTCCCCCCCCCCCCCCCCCCCCAGACTGGGAGAGATAAGGGGGCTGGTGTGAGTTGTGGAAGGGTAGGTTGGGTGTTGAGTCAGAATCCTAATTAGTGGTTTGCCTGGTGAACAAGTAGGGAAAAGATCTGACTTTACACTATGCTAGATCAAAAGACCTGATAAGAGTTAGGTGTTTCAAGTTATGTATAATGGCCTGAAATGTTCCACCTGAAGTTGTAGGATTGCAGGTAGCATCATGGTCTTGCCTTGTGTTCTATAATCCGTAGCCAGCTGAGAGTAGTAGCTCTGGGTAGGGAGCACAAACAGGGCAGTGGCCTCTTACTCTCCCTAGGCATGGCTTCTGAGCACCTCTGCAAGATGATCTGCAGCGCCTGTTTGTGGAGATCCTCACTACACTGGGTGTCCAGCAAGTCACGCTGAATGCAGCTCTCCATCTTGCACTCAGTCACAAAATATGTTCTTGATAATTCTACAGATGTTCTAGGACTGGTTAAATAGAGTATGCAGGCATTTGTGTGGGCGGTCATATTAACCAAGGTTAGACCTTTCTCCTGTACAAATTGATGTCAAAAGGTGGAAGAAAATGGTCATCTGGTACCATAGATAATGTCAGATGCCCTTGAGAAATATGCAGGTTGTTGCAGCTGCTATGATTGGTACTGCCATTTATGAGTCTCCTATGGATGACTATATGAGAATGAGTAGAGTGGCAGCCCTTGAAGTGCGTATATCCTGAGAAGGGCCTTTTGACAGACAATTGCATTGGTATTTTGGGAATACATGCAAAACGCTTTGTGACTGATACAAATTACTTACATGTAAAGATTGTTACATAGCTGTTGAGACCAGAAAAATTAGGACCAGTGTAGACTAGTCTACTGGTTACCCACAGGCTGCTGATAGTAGTGAGATTTTACAATGTTATGTCAATTCTCTTTTTGTGGTGCAGACTGTGAGAGTACTATTGTTTGTGGGAGGTTTTTAGTCCTGAAATACTTTAACTTAGTCTTATAAGTGCTTATTTGAAGCCTAGTGTATTGTGAGCATTAATTCAGTGTTTATGTGTCAAAGTCTGGCCAAATGTACTGTGCTGTAGGCATAGAGTGTGTTGCAACTCCCTGTAAGTCCCATCATGGCTGCCTGTATTCAATACAGGTCGTGCACTTTGTTGCATCTGTTAAGTATTTTGTCTTTAGATTACACTTTTGCTCAGTGACAGCTAAATATTTTTAATCCCGTATGTCTGTTTTGAGTCAGTCTCATTCTTTTCTTTCTTATCACACTTGGGTCAAGGAGGGACAGTTCCTAAGAACTCTTCTGAAGGTTGTTGTGCTTAATGCTAATGGTATATAAAGTTGTTTTTTAATCAGTAGTCTTTAAATGGAAAATTGAACCATCCATCTAACTTCACAGTATTATTAATTGTGAATGTGTACGTGCACTGAGGGGGGTGACGTCAAATTACTCATGGTATCAAAATTCATGCTATTGGGTATAATAAGTCAAACCTCAGATCATATGTTATGAGAGGGGAATGATATTTTGTTAAATTGAAAATGAATCAATAAAAGCATTTTTGTGCAGGATAGCTGTGGTATTTATAAGCAAAATATGTGTTTTCTCAGTAAAAATGATGTTTTACTGCCTCAGCAATACAATGTGACAGAAAGCGTTGGCAAATTCAACCATGCACTTTATTATATTTCTGTTCCTCTTGCTCTTTTCTTTTAACATCCTGTGTTCTCCTTCAATCTCTTCCTGTATGAAGTAGTGATTATTTAATACTGTCTGATTTCAAGAAGGAAGCTCGTGGGATGTTGTGCAGGGAAATGGCTGTGTTGCCTAGGCTTCTGCTCCCAGTTTGACCCAGTTTTTAAGCAGTAACTAATTTGTTCTAAGGAATGTACACCAGGGTGAAAAACAAATGGCATGGTGAGGGAGCTGTTTGCATGAACAAGTCAGAGAGAAGAGCATGTACACATCACGGAGTTGTTTACACTGTTAATTCCAAGTAATTACTTGAAAAGCTCAGAGAATTTTAAAATGTTCACTGTATCTGATATGATCACAGATTTTTGGTGACCTCTAATTTGGAATAACAAGATTCTGTGTTAACTTCCTGGTAAGCTGTAAAAACTGTACAATAAATATGATAGTCTACTATGTTAGAATCATTAGGATCTTGGAATCGTTAAGGTTGGAGAAGACCTCTAAGGTCATCAAGTCCAACCATCAAAGTTCAAGAAATTTATGCATCCTAGGCTACAGTACGAAGAAGACACAGTAGTTCTTTAGATATTTGCCAGTCTAAAAATCTGTGCTGTGTTCTTCCTAAACTTTGATTAACAATGAGCACTTGAAAACATCTTCAAGATGTTGTTACCGCCAGAGTTTTTAGAACAGTATTATCATTCAATTTAATAATATAATTAAAACTTAGTAGCTGCTCAAACAGGCAACTCATATGTATTTGTTAGAAGAGGCCATCTAATACTAAAGTGTTTCCAGTTATTTGAAGTAGGATGAGATGGTAAGAGTGATAAGTTACAGTTACTATATTTTGTTAGGACTACAGTGAACGCTAATCCAGAGGTCTCTGTAAAAAAAAACCCCTAAAAATCCATATGGAGGATGATTTTTTTCCTTGCTCAAAACTCTATTATTCTAAAGTTTTGCGTGTGACAAGCGAAGCTTGAAGTTCTGAATGTTTCTGTGAAATGACTGAGTTTAGAAGGAAGAGGGAGTCATAGGAGATGCATAATGATGTCATCCTCTGTGGAAAAAATGTCTCTGTAAAAAGCAGATGTGGTCATTATATGTTATGAAGTTACTCTGAATTTGGGGGAGATGCCACTGTGTTGCAAGCATCTGCTCTTCAGTGGCATTCCAGCTGTAGAAATGAAATGAAGAAATGTGCTTCTAGAGGTGCCTAAGCCTGAAATACATTCTTACTACTCACCTGCCAGAGTTTTATTCTGTTGCTTTTGAAATGAGAGGCACTTCTTCCTCGTGCCTGGTGGATATCCTCTTGCATTGGCACGTGCTAGATGAAGCAGCACACAGCATTCTCTCTGGCTGGCGAAAGGGAAACATACTCAAAGCAACGCTCTCAGAAGAATTTAAAAATAAAAACACAAGAAGTCAGTGCAGTGCAGAAAATGAAGGGATGTGGCACTGCTTGCTGAGGTTGTCTTACAGTCGTGCTCCTTACTGGGAGGGACTGGCTCATATCTGGCTGCTTGAAGAATGTTGAAGGTATCTTGAGATTGGCTTTATTGACACTGTTCTCCTCAACAGTATTATAGTATCTTTCTTGCTGTTAAGTTTGGAAACATGTACCTGTTGATCCCCTGGGTTTTGCTGAGATTTCACTGCAGCTGAGACCAAGGTGACAGTTACATCTGCCTCCATGTTGTGTGGCATAACTATGGGAGATCTAGGGAGGAATTCCTACAAAGGGCATCAGTCTCAGGGGACTGTGTGTGTATATAATGTGGTAATATTTTGGCATTTGCTGTATAAATGTGATTTAAGGATTACAAGTTGGTATTATTTTCTAGATGATCATCATCTAGGAAGTTGATGTACTGTGATGTGACTGAAAACGTTTAATGTCCGCTTCTTTATTTTAGATTTTTGTGTCAAGCAAGGCAGATGGGACTTGTCAATATGCTTTCTGATACATGGGGCTTTACATTTTGCAGTAATTGACAGGACAGTTCACTGAGGCAAGTTGTTCAGATAACCATTTTGCTCTTTCTTGTTAAAAAGAACAATGAAAGGTAGCTGGAAGACTGAATAATTTAAATCCTCTGTTCCCCACATAATGTTTCTAAATGGAACATTTAGAAGTACATTAGTTGTCCAGGAAAATGTATTTGTCGGTGCCCTAATCTTAATGTTTAGTACTGTAATTATGAAAATATATTCTTCAATCAGCGCTCTTCCCTTCTGGATACTTATTCTTTTTAAGCAACGCAGTAACACTGTAACTAATCAGTCAAAGCAGCATGCCTGGTATTATTTGCAAATACATCCTGGATAATTTCAGATTTGGTATAATTAAAATAAACAGGTAAGCTTTTAATTATCAATGAACTTATGTGCTCACTCCCACCCCCAAATCTTTGAGAGTCCCTCTTTGTGATTAAACTGACAGGTGATGAAATTCTGTAGGTTTTTATGATGTCTAGCTGAATGTTTATAGGAGTGGTGAAGCGATCATTTTGGTTTCGTCAGGGCAGGTAAGCATACCTCCAAAGCTTATAGTCATAATAAATAAAGCAGTTGGACTGAGAAAATCCATGGTGTGTTTCAAGACACAATTGGAAACTTAAGCTTGCCAAGCTTCTTCACCACCTCCATCCATCTCTTCCTGACTACCTTACTTAATAAGAACCTCATAGTCTGTATAGAAAGCGATCTCTCGAATGGAGAAGATATATCTGGGTTTCAGCAGGGCAGTTGTTTTGGACAGATGGACTTTTGCTCTCTGCCTGGGGAATATCAGCCCAGGTGGATTTCAGTGGACAAGTCCAAAGTTATAAAGCAAACAGCAGTATTTTTTTTGCTACGTAATCTTCCAAAGTTAGAATTGCTCATGAGCAGAAACAAATTGCCATGACAGAATGAAGGTATGAATAAATATAGCCTATTCTTTTGCTTGTAGTAGATACAATGCTGTGATTGTTAACTTTGTATATCAGACTGATCTTTCAAACTTCTAATGTATTATAAACACCATATTTTTGAGCGTCTGTTTTATATTTATGTGTACCTATATAGAAGTTCTTTATTAAATACTATGGTGAGAATTTTCTTTTACAATATTATTTTAATTTCAGAATTTTAAATGTGTACATATACGCATGGAAAGGTACTGTTTAAAAACAGTGTGTTTTTGTTACCCATCCTGAGTGAATTGTTTTAAAATAAGTAGTTAAGTATTTTGAATTAAGTATTTGTTATTCTGGCTGACGGACAGTTTGGAAAATGTCTCATATTTAATTGTTTATCTACTTGTAAATGGGGTCGGTGAGATGCAAAAATGCTGAGGGACAAACCAAGTGCTAAGTTCTGTGGTAATTATGATTTTCAGGGTGAAATAGTATCTAAGATAACTTCTCTCCCCCCCGTATGCTGCTAGGCCATTCCTCTAAGTTAAGTTATCAGCTGTGTGTGTGGGACAGCTCTCATTTGCTTTATGTGTGAATCAAAGCTTTAAGATGCATATTTGTTCTTAGGTTCACCAAAAATCTGTCTCCTGACAAGATCAACCTGAGCACGTTAAAGGGGGAAGGTCAACTGACCAATTTAGAGTTGGATCAAGAGGTGCTTCAAAACATGCTGGATCTGCCAACGTGGCTTGCTATAAATAAGGTCTTTTGCAATAAAGCATCCATTAGGGTGAGTATTTTATGGTGCCAGAATGGTAGTCAATCCAATCTTTTTTTCTCTTCTGTCTCTGTAAGCTTTCAAGCAGAATTATATTAACAGAAGATTGTGGTAAATGCTTGATAAAATCATAGAAAAATGAAGGTGTTACCAGCAGCAGTATCTCACTGATTTTCCTTTGTCATATGATGACATAAAGCACTTACAAAAACAATGACAATAAGTTGAGATTCATTTTTTTTTTTTTCCGTTGTGTAGAATTATTCCTCTATGGTCTGAAATACAAGTAGAGGTATAATCTTGTATTTGCCCATAGTAATTAGTACTGTTTAACTTACTATGCTCTTTCTTCATGATCTGTTTTTGTTTGTACACACTTTTTTTTTTATTTTTTATTTTTTACTGCTTTCTCTCCTGTTCCTTTCCTATCTCCAAAAGTATCTTCGAGAGATTCTGGTCTTTGTGGGAAATGTGGAAATGCTCTAAAACTAGCCAGCATTGCCTGGTGGCTGCTAAGAGTTGAAGCAATACTTATCATCTTCTAGATTGTTCTAGTATGTAAGAAATGAAGCTATGAGCTGTTGTGACAGAAGTTGTGTGGTGAAATTTTAGCATTTCTTTAGTCCATGTATTTTTTTTAATTGCAGTTTGTCTTGATTTTTCTGAATGAAAGGAACTGATGATTTATTATAGACATCTAGTTATTTGTAGGCCACCAGAGCAAATGTAGATTTTTCTTCCTTTTAAAGGAAAGAATGTAGAAGACAGTGTTGCCTTTGCTGATGCTTGCCAATCCAGTATTAAAGAAACATTTTCTGTTTTGTTCCTCTGCTTTTCTTCTGGTGCTAAGTAAATATTGAAGTTTTATTTCTAATGCCTATATGAATTTCATGTATGAGTAGAGTCATAGAATATCCTGAGTTGAAAGGGACCTGTAAGGATCATTGAGTCTAAGTCCTGGCTCCATAAGTTAATTATAGAAGAAACCTGACATTTTGAAAGTAATATTATTTTGAGTTCAGGAGTTATAATTTGTACATCTAAATATTAAAGATGCAGTAAAATAGTGGTTTACTTTAGAACACTGTTTTCCTTTGCAGATACCATGGACGAAATTGAAAACACACCCCATCTCTTTGGTGAGTTCTGAGATCAGCTCCTAAATATAGAATACAGAGCAAAACATATCTCAAATATGTATGTATTTCAAATTTTTTCTAGAAATAGTTGAAACGTTAGTGGTCACTTACTAACGAAACCTCTTCAAGAGATTTGATACGGATAACACAGGATTTCTGTAACAACCTAGGATATAACTTGTATATAAATATGATGTAGGAGATGTAAATAGAACTCAAAACCAGAATAAAATAAATGCAAGAAATAGCATTTATTCTGTACTTCATATTTTAGAAAGTATAGTGGGAAATGTGGTTAGCATGAGAAGTAATTTATTTGATGGGAGCTGAACTGTCTTAATTGGATTTGCTTACGAATGAGTTGTCCTTTCACAGTTGTGTTTCCTGGACTTGCAGTGAGTTCCTGAATGTGCTTCTAATTCCTCAGCTCTGAATCAGACTTGGAAAAAACATGTTTTAAATACTTGATGGATTTGCTAGTGACCTAGTTGTAATGCATGGATGTCTGTACTACTTTTCCTGACACACAAAGCTTAAAGCATGGTAATGCTGCAGTGGGATGATTCAACCTCTTGACTGTGGGATGCAACAGCTAAATTAGGAAATTGGTTTAAGCCGTGCTATTCTTAAAGATTACCTACGGGCCTATAGGAACAAGGCCTGATTGTTTGCTTTGCTTGTTGTGAACTTACCTTAGCAGTCTTTGAGACTGAGATTGTTTTCAAGGTTACCTTTGTTGCATAAGGTTTCCCATGAACAAATGTATTAGTTGAAAACTGGTATCAGACGATGACTTTTCAGCTGTGGATTGTATAACAGGATTTCTGATTTCTTACAGAAGGCAAATGTAAAGGCCTAAATGTCCACTTTAAGCCCTTTATTACATCTCTGCGTTTCCACTGTTTTGGCTGGGGTATTTTTACTGCCTGAAATCTGATTACCTCTTAAGTAATTTTCCTTAGTTGGCCATTTATTTATTTATTTGTTTGTTTGTTTTTCCATAGCTTGGGAGGTAGCCAGAGCCCAGTTGTCCAGATAAAGGTGCTTGCTTGGAACTGAGTCAGAGTACATACAGTTTCCAGTGGGGAAACAATAGTCAGGTGTCTACATCCAGGTGTTCTTAGTAAACTTCTTCTTATCTTACAGAGAGTCCTGAAATCAGTGCCCTACTGTTATTTGCATAAGTCACGTAGCAAAAGAAATTCTTCCAACTGTTTTAATGTATGTCTATTTCCCTAAATTAAGGAATTAGTTTTTCATTTTTTTTTCTATGTTGTTTTGCAAGGCAGCTTATTCACTGAGGCAGCAGAGAATGTTGTTTTTAAGATGTCCAGATTTTCTTTCAACAGCTATTGTTCCCTCTAAGCATTGCAATATGGTGAAGTATAAGAAAATACAGAGTAGGAACTTTTGCCTTTCAGGTAGCTGTCATCAGTGCAGTTCATGGATAAGAGCAGCATAGAAAAATGCTTGTGGAGTGAGTGTGGAGATGGGCTGAGTGATAATAAAGTGCAGTAGGTAGAGCAGGTTGAACTGTGAAAAATCTAAATTTGAGGACAAAGCTTTTTGTATGTTTTCTCTGACTGGAGAGGGAGTAAATGGAGAAATTCAGATGAGGTGGCATAATGTCAGAACTAGACAGAACAGAATATTAGGTGGTGTGACTCTAATGAGCTTGAAATTGGACAAGGTTGCAGAGCTGTAAGCCTTAAATCAAGAGACTTCCTAGCTGAGGTCACAAATGTAGATAATGAATGTTGAACTCTAAGTTGGAAGATTACTGGGTTTACTTAGTTGCTAGAAATAAATTGTTGATTTTTGGTGTATTCATGTTGGCAATCCCTGTTATTGTGCAATATGTATAATTTGTATTCTAGCTCTGCTATTTAAATAAATCCTATTTTCATTGAAGGCTTTAGATACCTCATTCCCTTAATACCCGTCTCCTTTTGTAAGGATCCCAACTCAGGTACCAAAAATGCAGTGACTGCTTACAATTACACTAGAATATGTCATGCTGAAAATTATACTAGGATCTATCTTTTTAGAAAATACTTCTGCTATGTTATTGAGTAAAAGTTTGTGCATACAGACTTCGTCTTAAAAGATGAAACACTAAACTTCATCTATTATCAGTTTTAGTGGACCAGGTTAAAATATTTTCCATTAAAATTTTCTGAACTTATTGAGCTGTGTAAACATTTCACTGAAAGGACACACATATGGGAAAAAAATCCACATTAGGATGGATTAAAACATGTCACTTTCAAAATTCTCCCTATGAAAGTATCTATGATGGGTAAATAATGATTAGAGATCAAGAATTCTGCAATCCAGTATTTAACTGGGACTCTCTGTTAGAATTCTTGTTTATGTGATTTTTCATATTTTTAGTTTAAAAAAAATAATTCTGGTAATTTGCAAAGGTTGACAGGAAAATGACATGATGAGAAATGTTCTGTGAATCTATACAGAAAGATTTTCAGTGTTTTTCTTCTTTGTGTCATTTTTTTGCTTTGTTACCTCTCATCTCCATCGTTTGTTCTGTTTTTCAAGTCCTTGGATAAAGTTGTAATGGAAATGAGCACATGTGAAGAGCCACGTGCCCCTAATGGACCCTCTCCTATAGCAACTGCATCAGGACAGAGGTCAGTGATGATCATTACTTGTACTCAATCTAAAAAAAATAAGGGTAACTTATTCTTTTCAAATTAACGTAGGACAATTAGAAGCAGTGTCTTTCCTGAAGCATATAGTACTGCAACTCTTTGCTTCTTATGGGTGGAGTTACATATGTAAATAGAACTGTTTAATTTCAGACCTAAGTTCGAAAAGGATGTTTGAGCTGTATGTGCAGCTTGTTAGAAACCTTTCATCTGAGTGTAACTGCATCAAAAATATACTCATTTAAATAAATCATTTGATGTATTTAATTTTCTGAAAGCTTACTATCTTCAGCTTGTTCAGAAAACTTATATAATTTTGAGATGAATATGTCTTTTTTTTGTCTGATAAACATTATTAGTGTTATTTGTAAGTATGGTGTTTTAAAACTCTAGTTCCTTTATTTTATCATCCAAATCTTTCTGAAAAGTTTAATACATCTTATGTAGCCTAAATGTCATATAATTTTTTGGGGGGAGAATATACCATTAGAAGAGTTTTTCTTTTTTTTTCCCCCTCCTCCAATCTTTCTGTGGAATCAAAGCATTTTTCAATGAACATAGCAATATATATCCATAGATGAACAATGATCCATATATAGAGAAATTAATTTGACAATCCACTTGCTTTTCTTATTTTAACTGTTCTGTAATGCTTAAAAGTGGACCATAGGTCTCCATCTCCTAGAGCACAGCTTGAAAGTCATTGCCATAGAGATTCTGTGTAGGATGGCAGTTATGAAAAAGAAAAGGAATGACAAACTGTAAACAAGCAGGAAAAAACCCAAAGCCAAATAATTGTGAATTCTGAAAAAATATTAAAATAGAAATTTCCACTCACTAGCTGAGAATGTTCAGAATGGTATAAATCTTGAATTGATATTTGAATTCAACCATTTAGGATGCCTTTATTTCAGAATGAAGCAAAATAAATACCTTTTTGTATGTACAAAGCAGTGGTAAGAGGTGGTAGAACTTAGCTCATAGAAATTAATACTAGCCAGATGGGAACTGTCAAATAAAATGGCATGATTTTTTCCTTATGTATACATAAAGAAGAGTAATAGTGTAGGCTGTTTTCTTATATAAAAATAAATCTGTTATAAATATGCTAAGTTACATTAATTGTTACAGTTTGTGGAAATTAGTCTTTGTCCAAAATATGTTATTTAATGATCATTTTGAGATTGCAGGGTGAAGAAGGAATTACTGTCAATGTATGGTCAAATATATTTAACAAAAATTTGCCACTGGAGAAGAATACATTAGGAACTGGTTTGCATCATGTTGCGTTTCAACTGTTTAATAAGTACAGTTTGTGCCATTTCATTAGATGTGCAATTAATATGTTTGCATTTCACCTTTTAGTGAATATGGTTTTGCTGAAAAAGTGGTAGAAGGAATTTCAGTTTCTGTGAACTCCATAGTAATAAGGATTGGTGCAAAAGCCTTTAATGCTTCATTCGAACTTTCCCAACTAAGAATATATAGTGTAAATGCAAACTGGGAACATGCTGATCTGAGATTTACCAGGATACAAGAAGCTCAACGTGGAGAGGTAAATCTTTCCTTTATCTTGATTCCTTTTTCTTTGTTTTTTTAATATATTGTTATTGTGATAGAAGGGATGGTAGCTGAACTGCACAGATTAGGAAACATGTTGTTAATAGGAATGGAGACACTGCTCTCCATAATTTTAAATGTTTTCTAGGATTGCAAGGTTACGATCAAAGGTTATGTCTCTAGCTGCAGCTGAAATTGATGAGGAGAGCAAAAACCTGTGGAAGCCTGTGTAATGTTCCACTCTTGCATTCTCCAAAACGGTGACCATTTTAAAACACAATTTGCAGCAGGCATGAAGAATGCAGGAAGAAAAAAGAATGGGATATTAAATATGAAAAGATTAAGTGATGTATTTTTTAATTTTTAAAGCTTTAACCAGTCATTTAGTTGCTTTCCAGAGTTTGCCTAATAACGTGGAGTTTTTTTGGTAATGATTTTAACTGAGTTCTAATAAAGTTCTTATGCAGGAGTTGAATATTTTTCTGGTAATAACTAAATCACCTGTTCAAAAATAGTAATAGCAGTGAAGTACATACTTTGCTACTGTCTGGGGAAACTAACATAGAAGTCCTGTGTTAGTGTGCTCCATTCTTTTGCTTTCTCCCTTGCAGCCAAAATAAAACAATAAATCTAAGGCTAGTTCTAAATAACGTATGATTGTTTTTTTGGAGAAATATGTTGAATACCTTTTGAACAAACATGGATCAAATGGTAGAACTGATTATTCCTGAGCAAGCAGAGTTTACCTTGTTAAGGAGACTGGTACTTCCTTTTTACACAGGCAAAGAAACCCAAACTGAATGCTGAGGGCACCACAAAAATAAGTTAGAACATATTTTCTGGCAGTTTCCATCATGTCTTTCCTGTGGTTATCTGTAGGTTAATGAAGTCTAAACAGAAAGAATTGAAGTTTGACTAGACAGAATTTTGTATTGCTCTATTTTTTTTTTTAATTTAATGATAATAAAGGATAATTTGATTTTGAATAGCCTCCTATACCCAGCTATGTTTTCCTTGAGGAGTACCCCATTTTGTTCTATGAGTTCTGGGAACACAGACTTTCAGATACCGTAGCAAAAGATTTGTTAGCAATAAACTGCATCATATTAAATGGTGATAGAAGAAAACAAACACTGTTCTATAATGATAATTTATATTAGAAAGCACTTTAAGGGAGTAAGCACTTCTAGGTTTGTGCTGTACCTGCAATCTTAATATATTGAATCTCCTTAGATTCTGTAGGAGTTTCCATTCACACTGTATCTCCTGGACGAGAAGATTAGGTACTCCGCTTCTCTGCTAACAGTATTTTCCCTCCACCTTTGAGGTTTTTCACATCACTGTGTGCATCTCCATCCCAAACATGCTGAGTTTGTTTCACTTATGCCCTGTGAATGTTAGCAGAGACTGAAGCTGTTCACTTTTCAAAATGACAAGAGAATAGCAGCTGAAAAATGAGACATACCTAACAAACTCTTCCATTTTCCCCATGGCTGCTCTTTTTATTTTTCCTTTTTTACTTATTTTTAGGGGAACTGGAATTAACATATTTTTTTCCCTCTTTATGTGCCATTTGTTTGATGTTTTTCCATGTAACTGCTGGACAGCCAGTCATTTTCCTGTAGTTGACCTTCTGACCCCAATCCTAGGCTTTACCATTCTGGATCCATGCTAAACAGCTTTTTCTTCCACTACCAAAAGCAACCTAGGATTTAATAACTTTATCCCTTTATTTTCTTCTGAGTGTTTTAAATGCTGATGTTCCTGTGTCTTTCTGTAGGTAGAGAGTAAGATCAGGTTTTTAATTCCTGTCACTTCTATGTGGGTTAAATTAGTATAATGTTCTTGTTCTGTTCATATAGCCCTGCATGAAGGATTTGTTTGCATCTGTTGATACGCACACACACATGCACATTGGCATATACTTTGGTAGAAGTAAACTCTCAGATTTTCATAAAGGTCTTTTTGTCTCTCTTTAAAGGTGTTGACTTTTAAAGAAATCAACTGGCAGATGATCAGAATAGAAGCGGATGCAATTCAGAGTTCGAAGCATGAAATCCTGAGTGCTCCAGTTCGACTCATTACGAATCAGTCAAAAATTAGGGTCACGCTTAAAAGAAGGGTAAACTTGAGAAGTTTGAAATCATTTGTTGTTTTATGAATACATATTTAACTCATAATTTCCATGCATATGAGCACACAGTAATTTTTAAAAATTACATATAAAATGTGGAATTCCCTTAAAGTAAAATTTTTATAACATACAATCAGTCAGTAGATTTTGCAGGCAGAATTCAATTCTGAAGAACTTGCAGTTTCTACTGTTAAAACAGTTTGATCTCCAGAGCTTTAGTTTTGATCATGCACTTTGCTTTACTTCTCTGAATGTTGATTATATTTGTATTCCTTATCGTTAGATATCCAGTTTAGTGTTCAATGCATGCCACACAAATAAAAAGTGAGGAGCAACTATAGATTCCTTTGCACATCATAGATGTTGCATCTCTTCCTTAGAAAAGCTTTTAAATATCTTTTGAATGCAACATCAAATATCTTTAGTGTTATATTCAGTGTGTGTATATATATATGTATTTTAGGATCTGTGGGGTTTTAGTCAACCTTTCTTTTAATGTTTAATATTTGAAACTCGACTTAAATTTTTATTCTACAGCTAAAAGACTGCAATGTTGTGGCATCGAAACTGGTTCTGATTCTGGATGACTTGTTATGGGTTTTGACTGATTCTCAGTTGAAAGCCATGGTGCAGTATGCCAAATCTCTTAGTGAAGCCATAGAGAAATCAACGGAACAGAGGAAAAGCTTGGCTTCTGAAACAACGCAGGTATGAGGCGTGCTTTAAAATTGAATACAGTGTGGTCAATTGATCTTTGAGAATGCAAGTTTATTCATTTTCATTCAACTGTATGTCTTGAATTACATTAGAAATGATCTCAGTAGTAAAAAAAGACACTTTATTTGACAAGGTTTTGTGTATTGATGTCAATTACAGGAAAGAAAATTCTGTTTATCCATGTACAGAGTTGTTTGACTTCTGTTTTACTTAACAATTGGTTATTTACCACATTTGTTCTCAAAATGTGTTCTAGTTAAGAATTAATAAAGTAAATTAGAGAGACACCAAAGTAACCTCAACATGTAGTTAAGATATAATTACTGTAATGGTTTAAGCAGCTCGTCCCATTTGTTTTCATGGTACTGAAATACAAAGTTTTACTAAGAGCTTTCCTTCTTACAGCTCTCTTGTTGGATCATATAGTGAAAGATATTTCTACTTTTAATGTATATCTCCTGATGCAAATGTGGTATTTTTGCTGTATGTAAGATAGTCTTACGTAAACCTTTGTCATCTTTCAGATAACAACATATAGCAGATTAGATCAGTGAGGTCTAATCGTGAGTGTTCATGAGTGTTGTGGGAGGGATTTCTTGTTGTGAAAAAGGAGCACAAGTACAGCGATTAAAGACAGACCTATAAAAACAAACTGCAACTCAGTACTAGGAATTATAGAATCATAGAATTGCCAAGGTTGGAAAAATCCTTCAAGATCCAATTGTCCACCTACCCCCAACATTTCCCCAGAAAACCATATCCCTTAGTACAACATATGAATATTTCTTGAATACCTCCTGGGACTCCAATCTGAATCAGTAATTTCTGTAACGGTTTTCACAACAGAATGTATCTTCTGGTGGATCTGGTATTTCATCCCCCTCGTCTTCTGGTTTTTGGGGTGCTGTTTAGCCATACAGATTCACTGGTGAACGAAATTACTTGTTGGACTTAGAAGCAAGCAACTTCTGTATCACAAAAAAATTAATCTGAAGACTACAGTGCAAGGGTTATGCAAAGAATGATTGAATATGAACTGTAGAATCTCATCCAATAAAGCTAGTGTACTGTAATGCAGACTTCAGTACTTGTGGTGGTCTTGGTGACTTGCAGAGTGATTTGATGATTCAGCTACAGCAATCATGTGGCTCGTACTGAGCAGGGAGATCCTGATTATTCAATTCTCTGTGGTTACATCTTACCAATTCCCTTATCTTGGTGCTAGCTCATGTTTGGCCATATAGTGATGTAGTTTGGGGAACTAAATGAGTAGAAATTACTGCAACAAAAAGTGGATGCTTTTCTGCTATTTTAATTTCCTGAACAGCTGGTTACAAAAAATAGAGAAGGACTAGTGCTGCAGCTGTCAGGATGTAAGAGACATGGGGAAAGATGGGGTATGAATCAACATTGACTCTTTGTGGCACTCAGCTATTATTTCAGCTTAGCTATATTCTAAAACAGTACTCGTAAATCTTATTAATGATCCGAAGTGTTCATATATGATGTGGATATTTCTTTATTTGAAGGGCTTGTTTTAGGTAAGAAAAATACTGTGATGGTTTTATGCTTCAAGGGAAGGATAAACTTCTATGCATTGATATGACTAAATATTTTCAGAGCTCTGCTCCTGCACCCAGCTCTCAGCAGGTGAAAACGCACCAGACTACAGCAGCACCTGATCAAAACGATGTGATTGTAAAATTGTTTAATGACTTTGATGTTAAGGAAACGTCTCATCATTTAGAAATCTCCCATTTGGACCTACATATATGTGATGACATCCATTCTAAAGAGAAAGGTAGCTATTTTATGTATTTATTTATTTTATGTAACATACCTGTGAACCATAATTGTCTGGCTTGAAGGAGTCATTGTAAAACCTGCTTGTGTACTATTCCTTATAAAATATAGATAGTTTAGACAAATAAACAAGCAACTTTCTGTTACTGATTTAGAGAATTTAAGATGTTCTTCAGTTGGGAAGAATGTAACAAATGTTCTGGTTTTGTCTATAGTACATGTGCTTCATTAATGAGAGGCAACTGCAATGCACCATATTTGTAATCAGGGAAAAAAATAAAGGCAAATAACTTTTTTCATGGCTTTCAAAGTGATCAGAAGAGAATGATATATCAGTGTTGAGGAGATGGCTAGTTGATGGAAAATGTATGAGGGAATACATAGTCCACTAAAAAAGAGAGAGAGAAAAACATAGAACTTAGTGAATATATTTCCCTGATTTTTTGGGAGATACTTGTACAGCAGCAGAGCATAAAGCGAGAGACAGATGTATTTCCTGTGTCCGCTTAAGCTGGAATTTATTGTTCTTGTCATAATGATTATTATTTTTTTTATTCATTACTTTTTTTTTTTTTTGCTATGAAGTTTTAAATTTAGTAGTGGAAAAATCAGGACTGAGTGCTCAGAAAGCTTCTTCACTACAACAATATCTTGTCAGATAAAAAAGATTATATTCTCAGTGTTCTGGAAAGTCAGTCTTGTTTTTGAATTACTGGCATAATCTTCAGTATAAAAAGTTTTCCTTCAGAAAATCTTTAGTAGTGTTTGATATGCAGTTATCAGTGATGACTGAATACGGAGCATGGAGTTCTTTTTGCAAGACCACCTGAATGAAAATTTTGAGGGAGAATAGTGATGTTGTAATGAGATCTAGTAGGAGTAGCTGTTAGCTGTTTCAGGGTATGTATGCATGAACATGAGAATTACCTTACTAAATTTAAGGTTTGTAGAACAGCTTTCCTTTATTTTACAGACTCAAATAGACGTGTAACAGGTGGAGCCATGCAGCTTTCTTTCAGCTATTTAACAGTGGACTATTACCCGTTTCACAAAGCAGGTATGAACATTTCATGAATTGCCTGTAAATGTAACTATGTAGTTAAATTACTAATGTCAACGGCAGTATAAGGTTTGGATAATAATGTTGCAAACACTTGAAATGTACACCTTCTATGTGCTAGCTGAAACAAGAAAAGCAACAACTTGAAACAAATTTAATTCCTTTAAATGAACTGTTCTAGACCAAAAAGTTTTCCTGTTTGCTGTTTTGTTTGGCCAACAAAATGGTGTTTACGCGTTTCTGACATGAAAAGGATTGTTTTGACAGCAGATTGAAGATGCTCTAACTGAATTCCTACAGGAGTCAGTAGCCTTTTAATACAGCAGACTTCTTTCCATGTAGAAATCTATCATTTTGTGGCCATTTACTAAGAGTGCTTGTGTTTGTTTTTTTGTTGTTGTTCTTTTTGTTTTTTTTTTGTTTTTTGTCTTCTAACTTAGCTAAACAAGGATGCAAGTGTGTGGAGAGCCAGTTGTGCAGCTTTTTTGTTAGGCTTTTAGGGATTTGTTATTGAACAGATGTTATCAATGCCCAGCCAAGCATTTCTTACTTATTACAAGCATTCAATTTTTAGTAAATATGTTTTTTACAACTCTGAAAGGGAAAAAATAATAATAATTCCAGCAGCTGTTAACAAAGAAGAGATTTAAGTAATTCGATGTTGAACTTGAGATCAAATTCAGTTCAGTGAAGGGAGATTAACTGCTGTGGAGTGATATCTACATGCACTAAAAATATGAATTAGCACTAGCTTGCTGCAGTTCCTTCTTGTCACTCACGGTTGTGGATAGGATCCTGTAATGCTGATCTGTTTCATTCATAAGCGATTCCTGCTATGCTTACGAGAGAGCATAATCTCACTATTTGTGCTTTCTGTGAGGTCTCCTCTAAGAAAACATAGAAAAAGAGAAATAAACAATAATTAGATGTTTTTGGAGGGATTTTATTTTGGAAGATGAAGCATGAACTATAGGATCTTGAATAGGTATGTTCGAATCTGACTGAGGATACTTTAAAAGTAATGGAGATGAGGGACTTGAATTCTACCACATAAAACTAGAGTTTTATGTGATCTGTAGAGCAAAGGTAGAGTTTTTCTGCAGTCTTAACTGCTGTTCTGCACAAGCTTGTTCGAGAAGCAGAAATCAAGGTTCCTCTAATAAGCTATGGGTTTTTTTTGTTTGTTTGTTTTTAAGAAGTTGTCATCTTTGTGTTAGAATAAAGTGTCTATACTGTGGACAAACTGTTGTCACAGGTGGGAGAGACCATTTACACAAGGGAAAAGCATTACTAGACTGTTCTTCTGCTTTGTACTTTTCTGGTCTATGGAATATGTAGAAATGCCTCTTCTGGTATAGTCTTCCTGGAAATGAAAATTATCCCTTCTGGAAAAAGCCCTTAATAATCTTTAAAGATGGAGCTCTTGTGGGTTTTGTTTCTTTCTTAGCTTGCTGTGACCACAGCAAGACCAATGGGAATGAAAGGCATAATTGCCTTAAGACAAACTTGTAATCCATTGAGCGTCAAGCCTTCCAGCAATTAGCCTTTCATAATTCTTAAGACAAGTGAAACAGGATGTGGGCACATTGACTGTAGTAATAGAATCATAAGCCAGACTGTTCTTGGATGTTTTAAAGCTGTCTGTACAGCAGACTAGCAATAAATTCAGATGGTATCAATATCAGTGCCAGACCCATTAAAATGCTGTTTTCTTGTTACAGTCTGGATTGTTTTTTCACTTTGTTACAGATAAAGGTGGCAATGATATCTCCATGTATAAGAACTATAGAGTAATTGAAGGTGAGAAGGACCTCTGGAGAACATTTAGCCCCATTTTCCTTCCCCCAACTAACACAACTAATGCAAGGTCAGCTAGAGTAAACTGCCTGGGGATGCATTTAGTTAGGTTTTGAATAGCTTCAAGGATAGAGCCTGATACCCTACTCTGGTGTTCAGTCACCCTCACAGTAGGAAAGCATTTGTTTTGCTTTGGTGGGATTTCCTGTATTTCAGTCTATGTTTCTTACCTCTTGCCCTCTCACTGGGCATCACAGAGAAGAATCCAACTCCATTCTCTTTACTTCCTTCCCATCAGATATTTATATGCACTGATAAGATCTCCTGAGCCTTCTTTTCTACAGATTGAACAGTTCCAGCCATCTCAACTTTGCCTTGTCTGAAGGGTGTTCCAGTCTGTTAAGCAAGTTGTAACCTTTGCTGGATTTGCTCCAGTAAATCCATGGCCTCCTGGTACTGGGAGCCTAGAGCTGAACCAAGCACTCTAGATATGGTCTCACTAGGGTTGAGCAAAGGGCAGAAATTGTTTCTCTTGACCTGCTGGCAGTGTTTTTCCTAAACAGTCATAGATACTGTTTTGTTTGTCTTGAGGACACGTTGCTGGTTCATGTTTGGCTTGTTGTCCACCAAGATTCCTAGGTCTCTTTCTGCAAAGCTGGTTCCTAGCTGGCTGTGTCCCAACCTGTGCTATTGAATGAGGCTATTCCTGTCCAGGGAATCTAGCTTGTATCTCTCTTTTTTTGTTGTTACTGTTTTTCCAACTTCCTCTTTGATTACTTCTCCAGCCTTCTGGTGTTCCTCTGAGCGGCAGAGCAACTACCTGGTGTATCAATCATTCCTCCTGGTTTTGTAACATCTGCAAAGCTGCCATCTGTCCTACCGTCTAGGTCATTAATGAACTTACATTGGCCCCAGTACTGACCCTTGGGGTACACCTCTGATGACAGCCTCCAACTGGACTTCATACTGCTGATCCTAAAGTTCTGAAATCAGTTCAGCCAGTTTTTTGTGAACATCTCTAGACTATATTTTGTCATTTTGTCACTGAGCATGTTACAGAACAGCACTGAAATTCTTACTGAAGTCAAGGTAGGCAGCATCCACTATTCTTTTCTCAGCCACTAAGTCACCTGTCTTATAGTAGAAGGCAGTAGAGTTCATGAGGCATGACTTCCTTTTCATAAATTCATGTTGACTAGTCCCAATCACCTTCAGTGTGTTTTGAAATGGTTTTCAGGATTGTTTGATTTTTTGCCTTTGCAAGAACTGGGGCTCACTAGCCTTCTTTTCTTCCCTTTCTTGAAGATAGGAATAACCCTTACTTTCTTCCAGTCCTTAATAACCTGTCTTGATCACCATTCACTGGTAACCTTTCAAAGATGATTTGGAATAGCTTCTCCATGACATTAGCCAGTTCTCTCAGTTCTTGTATGCATCCCATCAGGATCCCATGGACTTGTGTTTGTCTGATCTGTTCAAATGTTTCCTAGATTAATGCTCCTTTGCTGAGTGGAAGACTTCCTTGCTCCAAACTTCCACATTGGTCTCAAGGACCTGGGAGTTCCAAAGGTAAGTGCTAGTAGTGAAGGGTGAAGCAAAGAAGGCACAGGATACCTCTGCCTTCTGCAAGTCCTTTGTCACCAGGTTCCCTACCCAATTAAGCAGCAAGCCCTAGTTTTCACTAGTCTTCTTTTGCTGCTGGTACACTTGTGTGTTTCTTATTGCTCTTCCCTTGTTCCTCCAGATGTTCATACCTCATCAAATACCATGTCAACCTGTTAAGTCAGCTTTGGCTTTCCTAGCCTTAACCTCTGTATTCTTCATGGGTTACCTAATGCTGCTTCCGCATCTTGTATCATTCCTTTTTGTATTTGAAACTAGCTCCTGACTCACCCACAGAGGCCTCCTGCTATAAATGTTTGATTAAGCTTTTCAAGGTGGACTGTTCTTGAGCTTGGAGTTGACCCTTTAAGATCTACCAGCTCTCCTGGACTCACTTCTATCCAGGCTTATTATACCATGAAATTATTTCAAGTACACCAGTCTGCCGCCTTGATGTCCCAGAATGTTTTTCTGCTTTTTGCCTTGTTACTCCACCTCAGGATCCTGAAGTCACAATCTCATGGTTTTTGGAGCCAAGGCTACTTCACATCCCTGCCAAGTTTGGCTTTTTTTTTTTCCCTGTAAGAATTGGATCAGGTGGAGCAGGTCCTGTCTTTTACTTCCTTACTACTGGTGTTAAAAGACTTTCATCAATGCACTTTGGAAAGCATACAGATTGATTGTATCCTATGTGTTGTCATTCTAACAGATAGTGGAGTATTGAAAGTCTGCCATGAGAGCCAGGGTCTTTGAATATGATACTGCTTCCTGTTTTCTGAAGAATGCCTCATTAGTGTCCATGATTAAATGGTCTTTATAGATATCCACCATGCTTTCATCCATGTTGATCTGCCCTGACCTGTAAGCTCTGAGTTGGCTGATCATCCATACTGAGGCAGAGCTTCGTGCAATCCTGCTGCTCTCACAGTAAGGGAAACTCCTCATCCTTTCTTTCTCAGCCTGCCCTTCCTGGGGAACTTGTATCCATCCTTTGCACCATTTTGCTTGTATGTGCTATCTGTGTTTCTGTGGTCCCAGTGAGATCATAGCTGTGCAACTGCATGCAGATCTCTAACTGTTCCTGCTCCCACGTGCTCCTCATGTGCATGTGTTAGTGTACAGGTACTTCAGAGAAACACCACCCATCCTGATTTTCAAGAAGAGTATGAGACCCTTCTCTGTAATGCTGCTGTCCTATAGTTATGTGCATATGTTTGAGATGACCCTATTTTATCCCTGTTTTGGAAAAACAGAGCTTCATGGACTTGAATTTAATGTACCTCTGCCTTCTTGTACTCTTGCTGTTTTCTTCCCTTTCTTCCCTCTTCTTTCTTAGCTAGAAAGATAGAAATAACCATCAGAGAAGGCTACGAAGCAGGAGGATGGGGTGAAATGTCATCTCTTGTGGTACATTTCTGCATTGCACTCTCTTCCATGTGAAAATCTTTGCATTCAGACTTAAAATCAAATATTTTTTCCCAGGTCATTTTCCTGTTTTAATACTAACCGTATTTACTCATCTCCAGTGTTAGTTCAAAATGAAGTAAGTTTTCACGTGCTGATATTTGAAAAACAGTACATCAAACTTGATAGAAGTTACTTGTATTGCACACTTACTATTGAACAGATTAGGAGACTGTATTTACAGAGTCTGGTAGAAGAAATCTCAGTTTGTTTCAGTTGTTTTTATCGATAAAGCAATTAAACTTCTCAGGAATAAAATAATTTTTTTTTAAGGCTGTCTCTGATTGTGCTTATCTTCTGATTGTGCTTATCTTCTGATTGTGCTTATCTTCTGATTGCGTGCCATGAAGGTGCTAGAGAAACAAAACAAACGGTACGCTTCTGAAAAGGGACCAGCAACAACTTTGTCCTAAAATTTTAATGGAAAAAATAACATTATAAAGAATGAGTTTGGGAAGGTTTTCCTGTTACTGGCTCTCACATATTTTTCCTGAAATGGATGTTGTTTTTTTTTTGGTTTTTTTTTCATCTTCTAACATAGAAAACCAATGTATCATCAAATTTATCTGAATGACAAATATAAAGTGATGTTTTTAGCATTAGTGGTGTTAAAAGATAGTTAGCAATATTATGTTATTTTCGGAGTGAATTTATAAAGCTGCGTGACTTGCTTTTTATGCAGTATATAACTGTTGTAACATCTGTTATAACTTATATTGTTCTATAACTGTAGCATGTGAAGGGACTATATTTTGAATAAAATATAGTAATGTAATGTGAAAAATTTCTTACCCAGTTAGAAGCGTGTTTACAAATGAAATGAATTAATATTTTCCACTCGTTTTCAGGAGACAGCTGCAATCACTGGATGCATTATAGTGATGCCACTAAAACCAGAAGTGGGTGGGCCCAAGAGTTATTAAATGAATTCAAAAGTAATGTTGAATTGCTGAAGCAGGCTGTGAAGGATCAAGGTATAGGTTCTCCTACCACGTCACCGCCTGCTGTATCTTCTCAAAAGCCACAAACAGGTACTTCGCTTGTATTGCTAATGCTCTAATTCCATTAGCTACTAAAACTGTCCTAAAGATGACTGTTGTTTTCTCTGATTCCGTTACTTTTGTACAGGCAAGGAACAGACACTGAAAGGAACTTCCCAGCAACCAAAGGGCAAACTGATGTCTTGTCCTGTTGTGGTTAGACTTGCAGATTTCAATATATACCAGGTATGCTTCTTCAAGCTTAGAAAACTGGGGTTACTTTGATCTTGACTGTTATGTAAATATATTTTTTTCAGGGAGAGATCTAAAATCCGTTGAAATTTAATAGAAGGCTTTCCATTCATTACTGGATTAGACCTTTATGGACTTGCTAATACTGTTAAAAGTGGTGGATATTTCCTTACTTATTTTATATTAAATAACCTTTCACAGTTATGTTTTAGATGCAGTTCCTGCCATCCTGACACTTTCATCCTTCATTATTCTTTCTTAGGTACCTAGTATTTTAATGTGTTCTTTTTTTTTTTTTTTCCCCACTTCATGCTTCTCTTATTGCTATCTTTTTCATAGTGCATAGGTTTTCTTTGTTTTCTTTTCTTTTTGTTTTTGTGAAATGTTGTTATTCTTCTCCAATACCTCTTTCACCCAGTGAGATTTTAAGTATTCTTTAACTTAATTTTTTATTTGTTCCAGTTAGCAGTTAGAATTGCTTGTTTTTGGTGCAGACAAGAGTGGAGAAGGAATATAATCATGAAATGGTAGTGGTATTGGAGGACCTGCTCTAAATTTCAGATCCTAACAAAAATGCCTAGTGTGTTCCGTTAGTCATTGTTACTTCTGCTTGCTCTTCTTCCTGTTTCCAGGGTTTTTAGCTTTATCAGTTCTGGTAAGTGGGAGGTTAGAGCTTGCTTCCAGGAGCCTTCATCTGGGTTTAAGTGTTTTTTGGTAATATCACTTTGTACTGTCAGTGTTTTCATTTGTCTTCTGTTCTTCAGATGCTCGTCGTCTTCTCCTTCCTACACAGCTACCTTTTCAATGTTTTTAATGTCATTTTTTTCTTTCAATTTACAAAAAGCTATTTTTCTAGATAGATCTATCTGTGCCATTACTTAAAATCTGTGTTAATGCAGCGACATTGCAATTTGAAAGCAGCTTATAAACAGGCTTATAAAGGTTATCTATTCATTATTTCCAGTGAAAATAATACAAGTATATCGTACATTCAATATTAAAAAGTTGTCTAACCTCAGATTAGCAGTCAGACCTGCAAAGTGTTGGATGAAAGAGTATTGTTTTGAAAATGTACGTTTTCAACTCTGCTATGTTTCATGAAATTTTGAGTCAAATATACATCAAAATGTGATCTCCTCCTTGATTCACAATATACTCTGGAAGAAAGCTGAAGTGGTAGATTATTGTTCTGTGATGTTTTGATTCTCCTGTCAAGTAGGCCTTTGGGCACAGCCAAACTTATACATCCCTGCTGGGTACATGCTGAACAGCTTGCTTAGCAGTATACAGTCCACAGTTGGTCCATGTGCTGGAATTTGTCCTTCTGATGGTGCAAGGACATCATCTTTTTGTTAACAAACCTCTTTAGCTTATCCCATATCATTTAGATATGGGAACCTTTTGGAGAGCTAGTATGCAAATATGCCGTGCCCTAACATAATTGCTTATATAGAAACCGTAGTGTTTTCAGTAAACGTATCAGTTTACTCTAGGCTTCTACTGAGTGCCTTTGAAAGTGACCTGCTTCACAAGAGTGAAAGGGATTGGGTGCCATTAATACTGTATAGTTTTATTGTGCAACTTATGCAAACTCCTTCTACTGCAAGGCAACTGGATATTTCTCATTTGCACTTTACATAGTTGGGGGTCTACATCTGAGAGCATTGGAATGTTATCCTACTATGGGGAAAGCTTTGCAACTACAAGAAATGTAGTTTATAAAATGTAATTCAGTAATGAAGTTTATCTTCTACAGGTCTCAACAGCGGACCAGTGTCGTTCTTCCCCTAAAGCTTTGGTTTCTTGCAATAAAAAGTCACTTTATCTTCCACCAGAAATGCCAGCTATTCATATTGAATTCACTGAATATTACTATCCAGATGGAAAGGACTTTCCTAGTAAGTTATATATTTTTTCTGTGCCAATACATAAATCTTGTATGTAATTTTCACCTTTATGAAGCTTAATATTGATTCCAGGTCAACAATCAAAAATGGTAAATGGTTTTCTAAATTGGAAACAACACAACACAACTTCGTTTCTGCTTCTCACAAATCCCTGTAAATATTGGCTTTTATAGACATTGCTTATTAATTCTGAAAACACATGCAGTATTTTTACTGAGACGAATCATTCTTCACCATACACTGTTTCTGTAGTTACACTGCCTGGCTATATAAAAAGTCAAACTGCTGTTGTTGTATTGTAGATGTAATGAAAGATCTGTGGGAGCTGATTTCATTAATGTGTTATGGCCCTGTTCTATATTATAGAAATGTCACTGGTTTTCTTGGGGATGGAACATGAGGGCAGCAAGTCCCATTGGTCCTGCCCTTCTTTGGTAATGGGGACAGCCTCCTCTCCTCTGACTCCACTGTATTTTATTAATTTAAAGTCAAAAATTCAGTTTGTTGCTTCAGGTGAGGGAAAGGAATATCACTTTAAGCACCTTCTATCCAAAAGAGTGGGTTTCTGTTACTCTGATGTAAAATACAAATGAAAATGGAAGTCTACACTTATTTTAAAGAAAACAACATATGAAACCCCTAAATGTTTTACTTGCTCTAATGATTTTGTTTTGTCTTCTCTTTTAGTTCCTTGTCCAAATTTGTATGGCCAGCTGAATGCTTTACAGTTCACCCTGGATGAGAGAAGTATTCTTTGGCTAAACCAGTTTGTGTTGGATTTGAAACAGAGTCTTATTCAGTTCATGGCCATGTACAAGTTAAATGACAATTCAAAATCAGATGAACATGTTGATGTCAGAGTTGATGGACTAATGTTAAAGGTATAATACCATTGATGAGGAATTTTGAGCTTCTTTGGAAGGAAATACTTCTACTCTGAAAAGCTAATAGCCAAGCAGCTTAGGGAATAAATGAACAAACAACCCATGCAGTAAACAGCACCGCTCTATGCAAATGTGATTTGAATGCAGACTTATTTCTTGATACTTATTCATCTATATCCTATGTTTTTTTCTTCTTTAATATTTCTTTTTTTGTTGAAGATCTGAATTGAGACTATTAACAAAAAATATTTCACCATGTTTATTTCACTATGTTCAGTAAAGCTAACACTGGAAAAGAAAAAACTCAAAGACTAACATTAAGATAACTATATTAAAGTAGTGAAAACCTCATATTTGTAAGGGGCCTTCCTTGATCCTCTGGTTGTAATATGTCAGGGCTCTTTGGTCTTGTTAGAGAATGTCTAGGGTAAAGAAACTAATCCATCTGAAGGCTTGTGTCCTTCTCCAAAACCCACTTTTACCATTTTCTGTTTCACAGTGGCCTTTTGCTGTAGTTCAGGTACAGAAGTCTATTCTCTGCTTGTTTATTCCAGAAGAATGGCATTAGACATTACAGCTGTACATCAGCTTTTTGTCTTCCTTGTCATCTTTTTTGAAAGGAAAGGCTTGTCAAGCCATCAGTTTTGTTTTGTTTTGTTTTTCTTGCTTGTCGTCCGCCTCCAAGGTTCAGAGTGGGGAAAAAAACGCCTTTTCAATAATGTCCACAGGAGAGTTTTCAAGGGTTCTGAAAATTTGTTGCCTTCTGAAGGCTCTCAGTGTACCTTTAATGGTTCTCTGAAAGGCTATGAAGAAGTGGTGCTGAATGAAAAGGTTATTGAGATTTAACAACCAGTCAGCTACAAGTATAGGCTGATAAAATATTTAATGACTTTACATGAATAGTCCACTAAGCTGAGAGAAGCTAGAACTAAATTACCCTTTAATTTTTCAACCCCTGATTCATGTTATTTATTTAATTATATCTTAACTGCATTATTTTTTCTTTCTAATGAGTTATGAGTCTCTTACTGGTGTGGATGATATTTGCATATTATACTCGATTACTACATAGTTACATAGTTATTTTGTTCAGAGTCTTTTTATTTGAGTGGAGGAGGCTTAGTCATTTCCATCTTTTAAGTATCTTTAGGATGAATTTTTCACTCTGATCTTCCTAGATCAAATATGAAGATGTTACAACACAAGGTATTATCATTGATACTAGCAAGATAAGTATGGGCAGAGTGCACATGAGCTATATCAAATAGAGGAACAGGCATTAAATACTCATTTCCATTAAAACTCAATCTAAAGGTAGTCAGGTTAAAAGTAAGTCTAGAATACTCACATATTTTGAGTATTTTTAGAAGTTGGAGTGTGCTTTGATTTCTTTTTTTTTTTTTTTCTTAACAGAAAATTATGGTTTTCAGATACTTGTCACACAATAACTCTTCTGTATTCTGCAATGTTAAGAATATTTCCCGTGTTAGCGTATTTAGTTGTTTTCTTGTATTTTACAATGCAAATAAAATACTGTAGTACTTAGTGCAGGGAAAAACCCCAAAGCAGATTTAAAGCAACTGAATTAATCTTTGGAGTTCAGAGTTTTAAATACTTTGAACACTTGGAGAAACTTTCTACCAAGCCATTTCTGAATTGAACTAAGAAATGAGAAAATTTAGCTTAACATAGATGCCCTAAACTTAAGTGTTTTAATGAATTAAAGCCTGAGTCCCATATCTTTTTGTAAAAACACTGAATTTTAGGTACCACATTATCCTTTTAAAAAATTAGAAAAAATATAAATGACAATTTGCAAGCCTGACTTTTACACCTTGTGTCATGGGTTGAAGGCCTTTTGTTCATGATGGGGGGGCTAGGATTTCTTCACCCCTCCCCCCACAGAAAAAACATAATACCTTGTTCCTTTAATAGTGTTATTGAATTTTCATAAGATAACAATTATATTCCTGTCTTTTAGCTCTTGTGGTGGCTGCTGTTAATTTTTCAGTTGTATTTTTAATCTACATATTTATAACTAGATAAAATATATTTCTTTCTTGCAGTTCATCATCCCAGCTGAAAATAAACTTGAAATTCACAAAGATCAACCTCGTGCACTTTCCATTCAAAGTTCAGAGATGATTGCTACAAATACAAGATACTCACCAAACTGCAGACACTCTGATCTGGAAGCTTTGTTTCAGAACTTCAAAGACTGTGAATTTTTTAGCAGAACTTTTACTACATTTCCTAAGTCCCAGAAGAACTTTAATCTCTTGCATCCAATCTTCCAGAGACATGCTCATGAACAAGACACTAAAATGCATGATGTTTATAAAGGTTATATCATCCCCAAATTGAATAAATATGCGTTGAAGACATCTGCAGCTACTGATGTTTGGGCCTTGCATTTTTCACAGTTTTGGATAGATTATGAAGGAACGAAAAGTGGGAAGGGGCGACCAGTAAGCTTTGTGGACTCATTCCCTCTTTCACTTTGGATTTGCCAGCCACTGCGATTTGCAAAGTCACAAAAAGAGCTTTTATCACACAATCAGCCAGCTTTTAACATTCCAAAAAGTGAATCTAGTGATCTTGCTAATAGGTTGCAACGTAAAAAACTTCTAAAACAATATTACAGCAGTGAGACAGAGCCCTTGGCCAATGGCATTCAAATGTCTCATTTCTCTGATGCTTCAGGAGTGCTTTCTGAAAGTTCTTCCTCTGATGCAGATGTACATGTTCTTGTCCATGTTCAAAAACATGTAAGCATGCAGATCAATCATTACCAGTATCTTTTTTTGCTGTTTCTTCATGAATCCCTTGTATTGCTCCTGGAAAACTTAAGGAATGATGTAGAAGCAGTGACAGGAAAACCTGCAAAACAAACAGATATCTGCATTGGGATCCTGTTGAAAAGTGCAGAACTGGCCTTACTACTCCACCCAGTGACTCAGGGAAACGCGTGTAAGTCTCCAGTTGTGGAAGAAGAAAGTCCCGTGGCATCAGAGCACTCTCCTTTGGGGAATGGGGAAGCAATTAATTCTGAAAACAAATTGGTCAATAATAAGCTGGAACAAGCTGGTATTAATAATATTGAGTATGTATCGAACTGTAAGCCTGTGAATGCTGAAGTCAAAGGCGTATTAATGGATCCGCTTTTGTTTAAATCGGACAGTACTATGGATTTTCAGAAAGGAATATCATTTTCAGATGATGCATCAGATAAAGGTTTGGGAGATACCAGTGAAGGAGGAAGCAGTGGGCTTTTTAGTAGAAGCGATTCGGAGGAGGTCTATGGATCTCTAAGTGACAAAAGTGGCTTGCATCATAGGGATTCACTGTCCATTTTAAATAAGAGAGAAGATTCTACAGATTTTTTCATTGATAAAGAGGATGACAAAAATATGTTCTCAAATAAATTAAATGAACAGGAAGTTACAACTGAAGCCTGTCTTAACCAAGTCACTGACTCGGAAACAGAAGCTGCCTTAGAATCTGAAGAGCTTGAAATCAACAAAGAGAAGGTGACCTCAGTTAGAATGTTTGCATCCCAGTCTTCGTCAAGGTATAGAAGATCTAAAATAAGTATTACTGCTATTTGAAAAATATTTCTCAACCTTGTTGTCTGAGTCTTTTTGACGATGGTCAGTAAAGTGAACTTATCTACCATCTAGTAGATGACAAATTTAAAAGGATTTAAATTCTGAAGATTTGTGGTAGCATTCAGTAAAATAAATAATAATAAAATATAAAATGAAAAAGAAAATATAAAATGAAAATGAAAATAAAATTAATTGGTTTAAACAACTTATTTAACTTTCAATTTAAATGTTCCAAAATACCTATTGAGTAAAATGTTGGCATACATACAGGAATGCATGTTGTTTCTTCGCTTGTCTGTTCCGTGCTAAAAGACTGTAAAATAATCAGACTTTTTTCTTTTGTATCTTGCCTGGTTTAGATGACTTTTCTAAAGTAAATTCTAGGAAATTCCCTTAATATGAAACAATAATTCCCTGTGCCTTTATGTTTCAAAGTGCAAAGCCTAAGGAACGCTGCCCTGCATTCTCTGTTTCCTACAAGAATATGAAAAGAAGTCCATCACAGGTCTCTCTGGATACCATCTCTATTGATAGTATGATGCTAGAGGAGCATTTGGTGGAGAGTGATGGAAGTGATAGCCAAAGCTTTCTAGAAAAAGGTAAATACACTTAACAAAGTATTTTTAAGCAATGCATGAAAATGTTTTTTGTGAATAAAATAACACTCAGATGGATTGTGGTGCAGCAAATCCTGGATATGTTACAGTACTATTTCTGGTAGCTCCACTAGTGAGTAATACCAAGTATTTCTGCAATATGTCATCTCAAGGGAAAGGAATTGGCTGTGCTACTTAAGTAGCACAAATTAATTTCAGCACTACATAATTTTCATCTCTTGAGAGCTGATGCATTGCAGTGCTGTTTCTTTTAAGCACTTGTTTTAGTTCTAAGTTTTTACAGGCTTGTACCCTGGAACACACTTGAAGTGGTAAAGAAGCTCCAATTTTAAGAGCAGATGGGAAAAGGATTTTCACATGTACTTTTCATGCTAATTCACCAGGCAGATAATTTTGTAGTCTACTTGCAGCTCATTCCTTATTAAGCAGTTCCTACCTATTGACTGTCTAACAGCAAATATTTTTTTCATTTTTGCTCATCTGTGCATGAGCCTTTGATTCTGATCAGTGTGAGGGAAGAATTCAGCCGTATAGTAATTGTCTCTATATAGTCTGCAGCATTGTGATCTTGTGCAACTAATGATGTGACTGATGAAGTAATTTTCTAACATCAGGAAATATTTATTGGTACCTGTTTTCTAATGAGTTCTGTTTTTGAATTAGAATGACATTAACTTTTCCTATAGATCTATCGTTCTAGACAAACAAAAAAAAATTATTTACTTACAAACCTGTTATATTTTTTGGATTGTAAGAGTATTTGTGCATGAGTAGGAGTATGCCATAAAATAAATATTCCGTTTTTAATAACCTTTATGTGTCCTTTTAATTTGAAAGCAATTTAACTGCAAGTTAAGTCTGCATGCTTCCTAGAGTGTAGGACAAACTAACCTTAATGATCACTCCAATAAAAAGACATATATGTATCATTTCTTTAAACATAAAATTGTATTTGTTTTAAAGGTGCCATGTGGTATTTTAGATACACACCTTGGAGTCCTTAACCTTTTTTCTGCTGAATTAGATTGATATTTGATTTAGAAAACTGAAAAGACCCTTCACAAATTTTGAGGCAATCCATGCAGAATGCCATTTCATTTTTGTCATCACCTTGCTTTACTTGCGTAGCATCTAAAACTTCAAACTCTTTGTATGAGGAATAGATTTGGCAGTTCAGTCGTAGGTATTTGTTTTAATAAGCTGTTTAGCTCGTTTTTTAAAAATGAGTTTGTGTCTGCATACAGTATCTGACACGGAGTTTATCTTTAACACAACAGTGGTTCAGGTTATGCTGTGCTAACTTTGCATTTTTTCTGGTGTGTGTGTAAGGTATTACAGCCACAAACTATCAAAGCCCATCTGAAAATGCCCGTGAAGGAGGCACAGTGACTGAAAATTGTGATGGGTCATCTCCAGATGCCATGAGTGCTGCTTCCGAGAATACCCACGAGGCTAGTGAAGAAATGGTAATACTGTTGAATTATTGGTTAACCATTATAACTGTAATGTCTCTTAAATGGAGATGTTTCCTCAGCATGTGTAGCATTCGGTAGTATTTGCAAATAGGAGCTTAGCAGTGGTCCTGCTGGCTCAGGTGAGAGATGCTTTTTTGTCTAGAATTATGTCAGGACAATGGGCAGTATTTAGTGAGGATTGTAAGAACAAGGGAATGTAGGCAAATATCCTCCTCCGGAGACACTGTGCAAGCACCATCTTTTTCTCACTTGCTTATTTACTTACTCCTTGCTGATCTTTACACTAATCAGTACTTCTGTTATATTCTTGTATCACTTAAGATTATGAACTAGAAAGCTAAGGATACATGGGTCAAATGAAACAGTCAGTTTCATTTTCATTTAAAAATAAAAACAAATGAAAAAATTATAGCTCACTTAAATGATTGGTTCCTTCCAAATAAGCTCTCAGTCACTTCTGCATGTGAGTAATAGTGAGAGTACTAAGTTAATGCAGCTTGTTACACAAATATATGCATGTTCTACTTGCAGAATATACCAGCAAAAAAAAAAAAGAATATGGAACCCGAATCTGTAGTAGTAGCAATGATGGACCTAGATATTCCAGTACCAAAGCTGACTTCTGAAACTGTCTTCTACTTCTTTTTTTTTTTTTTTTTTTCCAAAAGGTAGAGGAAAAAGGACTGACTACTGTGCAGAATGCTGAACTTTTGCATTCTGTCTTCGTTCTTTATCTTGGTCTGATTCATCGTAAGCACAACCAAGCATTTTCAGTGCTATGCTATGCAGGAAGTTCAGTGCATCCTTAGAAAATTTCAGGTTATCACACAGGCCTCATATCAAGAGAAGGAAAGTTTGTCTCAGGACTTTTCTGGACAGTTCTGAATTGTTATTGGTGGGTTATGAATACAAGACTCTTGTCTGAACAATTGAACAAACCCACTGTCAATCCAATGGCTGCAAAAAGTAAGAAAACTTTCTGTGAGCAAGAGCAATGGATATGAAGATTGTTCTCTTTTTAGAGGGGGTAGAAAGATTTAGGCAACTTCATAGACAATAAAGAATATAAATTCAATTTAAAATCTTGCTTTTTATCTTATTTTTTGTTGACAGATGTCTGTTGTGGTTTTCCAAATATTTGGTGTTAATGGTGAAATTGACATCAGAGGTGAAGACACAGAAATATGCCTTCAGGTCAACCAAGTGATACCAAATCAACTTGGAAATATCAGTGTTCGACACTATCTTTGCAACAGGACTGTGGGTAAGAACTAACAGTGAGATCTCAATTAGAAAAATAAAGCATTTATTGCATTTAATTCTTCTGATTAATTTGTTTTGTTTTTGTTTTTAACTCAACTAGGTTGCATTGCATTTTATTATTGTTTCATCATGATGGAATTCCATTATTGCTCTAATGATACTTTGCTTAATTGTACCTTGCCTTAAAAGACTGTTTCTGAAGGTAGTTTATTCTTTTCTCCAAGATATTTTCTGGGCTTTAGGTTAAAAACCCACAGATTAAGCTAATTTATTGTCTGTGCTGTAAGGAAAGTGAAAAACTTTCCTGTACCAGGAAAGATGATCCACAGCAACAGCCTTTTTTTTCCTTTATTTTTTATTTTTTTTTTTCCATAAAGCTTGATATAAATGTAGTTTCATGCCATATATTGGCACAACTAGATCAACCAGTGTATTAAGTCAGAGCTGTTCTTGAGTATGGATCCGTGTACATTCTCTGCCAGAAAATCTAGTTCACATACTGTGTGGTTTTTCTCTTGGCTTGCTGTATTGGCATGTCACTTTGTCTCAGTTTGTTTCCTTCCCTTTTGCCAGCCTTCTCTGCAGATGGCTGGATGCCAGCTCTGCTGCACGATAGGGTTTTAGGGGCGGATGCCTGATGAACCTGACTTCTGCTTCTGGTTCAACTCTTTTCACAGGAAAATGTTACAGCAGTGGCTGACTACTGTTTATTTCCAGCCTTGCAGCAGTATGGATTTTCTTCAGGAAGCTTGACGATGCAGCCTTTGGTGTCCTAGCTAAAACAAAGTAAAACAAAAAATTTACTGGTAAACAGAGTGGCTGCCAGCAGCTGCTGCCTGAGCAGCTGTTGCATGATGTTGCAATTGTGTTCTTGCATCTGAAGACGAGAGAGGTCCTGCAGGAGAGGATTTATGTTTGACTTTCAGTTCATACATCAGAAGATGGGTTTGGTTGCCTGCCATGTCATTATAAAAGCAAGAGGGAGTAAATAGTAAAAACAACAACAGCAAAAGTAACCACAACACATGCTACAACTTTTTGTAGCTCTAATCCAGACAGAAGGAATTTAGGTATTAAAGTTCTTAAATATTCCTGAGAGGAAGAGAAGCACTCTACTCTAGTCTACACTTGGCTTTGTTGAACCTTATGAGGCTCTCCTGGGCCTGCCACTTGAGCCTGTAATTTGACCAAGCAGAATCAGTGTGACTTATGACATAATTGCCTGGTTTTCTACAGTTTTGATCTGTGCTTCTTCTGGTTCAGAGTATCAAAAACCTGAATCCTTAGACGCTGACTGTGTGAATGATTACTCTAGCATTGCAGGAGCAATTAACAGTGTACCAACTATGCCTTTTAAAAATATGTTCACGTACTGCAAACATCTTTTCTTTGACAGGCAGCCTAAGTATGTCTGTAGGGACATGACGTATCAAAAAGCTTATGTCTCGTGAATGTAATGCGACCAGCAGAGACATCTCGGAATTTAAACCAAGTGCCTTGTGAGCTGGGTGCATTATTTCAGAAGGAAAACAATTCTGTGAGGTATCTTTTTCTATTCATTTGACAGTGAGCAGGATAAGCATTACTGAATAGACTTCTGATTTATTTATTTTTCCTCCTCTAGCTAGACATTACGTGCCCTGCTAACAGCAGAATGCGTGATGCTTTAAACTGTGTAGGAATCTCTGACCAAGAAGCTCTGTAGCTAACTTGCAGCTCACCAGTGTACTGGTTTCTGTGATTGTTTTTGTAATGCTTGTCAGATGATTCAGAGTGGATTATCTCTGAAACAGAGGGGCAAAGGGTAACAAATACAGTATGCTTTATGACTTTATGTTAGTACACAGCAAAGCAGTCACCGCAGGAAACCATAAGATCTCAGGATAACTGCCCTCATTCCTTACCTTCGGTTTCAGGTTGGGCCGTTGTCTCTCAGCTAAGAATTATTGTGAAGATGCTGGCTCTGTCCTTACAACCTCAGCCTATGTAACTGAAGACTGCAGACATCCCCTAAGCTGTCTCTTCAGTTTTACTGTAATTGTTCATATTTGCACAAGCAGAAATTAAGGAGAGATTTCAACAAACTGCACGTCAGTAATGTGGGGAGAACAGAAAGAATAGGAAACACAAACAGAAAGGATGTTTTACTCCACCTTTAGGTTCAATCCTATCCTCTTTTTTTTTTTTTTTTTTTTCAATTTCTAAGCTCCTGTGTATTGGATATGGCTGAAATAACCATAGGTTAAACGAAAAAGCATCTCTATGAAAAGAAAATCTTGTTTTAATTGTCTTTTAATCTGTTTAACAGGTGGATGCCCTACTAACAGAAACGGATACAATTTAGATGGTTTTACTTGAGTTACTTTATTTTCAATTATCTTTCAAATTTCAGCACTTGCTTCGTAGTATAATTGCTGTGAACATTATATGCTTTTTGTTGCATAGATTGTTTTGCTAGGTCAGCTGTTGCAATGACAGATATGACTTTAAAGAAAATCCCTTTGGGTAATTATTTCTGGTGGTGAACCCTCTTTTTCTCAAGTACAAATGGATATTGGACTTATTTCCACAATATCTCATTAGCTTAAATCTTTTATTTAATTTCTAGATCTGTTCAGTTGAATGTTGCAATTGTCCTTACTGGTTAAAAAGACTGAATCTAATAAGAGAATGCTAGTTCTTTAAGGTTCAAATCTACTGCTGCAAATGACAGAAGGAGTATGTGGTGTCGTTCTCTGTCTTTATTGCTGTTTATGTTCCTGTGGCTTAGCAAGTAAGCTGCTGTGCCACAAAACTATTTTTCCAAGATAATACCTTCTTTCTTAATGTGAACTGACTTGCATGTTTGTTGAATTAGAATTGAAAGAGTTGGGGGAAAAATATGAAAATAATTGCTTTTTGATTGCCAAGGCATTGAGAAAATACAAATTTTTTGTGTATAACGATACTTCCATATTGTCTCATTTGTCACAGTGAAATACAAGTACCTGTGACATACTGAAAATTTCTCTTTGTATTTTTAGGTGATGTAATTACAAAATCAGTCTGAGTTTACTATGTGCATGCTATGCAACATTATCCTGAATAATACCTCCAAAGTACTTCTGGAAAACTTTGAACAATGGAGATGGAAGTAATTGAACCCGAATTGCTTTTTGTACATCGCAAAATTTTAATGCAAATTTATTTTCCTTTTGTGACAGGTTCTGATTGTAAAGCTGTGGCTGGACCAGTTAAACCATCACCTGAGATCAGTCTGAGATGGGAAAGTGGGCCTAGTGCCATCATACATTCTCTACTGGCTGTAAAAAATGGTTTTCTTCAGTGTCACGTTGAGAACTTCAGTGCTGAATTTCTAACGTCTTCCCTCACAAACATTCAGCATTTTCTAGAGGATGAAGCTGTTGCAGAAGTGATGCCTATGAAGATAAAAGTTTCTAATGCAATGATTAATTTAAAAGTAGGTTAACAAAGAGCTATTTAACTGCTTTAAGGAAACTACATTTTCATTTCTTTGATAATGACTTGGTAATCTGGATACAGTTAACTTCAAAGAAACTGCTTTGTAATGTCTTTAGATAATACTAAAACAATTTAGAGATCATAGATTTAGTTAACTCTGGTATGCCCAGTGAGGAATTCTCTGTATGCCCAAGCTATTTACATCAATTAGCATTTGTTACTTTTTTTCCCCATCCTCTCCCAGATACTTTTTTAGAGTGACAGGGTTTAGAGACATTGCAGGTAAGGTACTCCAAATTTCTAAAGGCACTGTGGGTTTGTTTTTTCTCATTTGTTTTTAAACTAGGCTTTTTTTGATTAGTAAAGTAATGGTATTTTAAGTACAAAACAGTTTTTTGAGGTTAATTTCTCTTCTACTTTAAAGGACGTTTTTTGTAATGGAAGTTCAGTACAAAATAAGGAAAAAATAACAAGAATTCCAGTTCAAACATTTTGAATGCTGTTTCTCCAAACTCACATTTTCAGGTTGTGCCCCGTGTAGGAATAGTTAATAAACGCAGCTTTCCTCACCACTGTAGCTTAAAATAGTAACGCTAAGAGGACAGTACTACTCAGGTCTCCTCAAAGGCATTCTTTCTGACACTTAAAAGGAAGCGGTGAGTTCTGTGCTGCAGAACCATTGGATGCAGAAATGAGGACAGTTCAAAAATAAAATAAGATCATTGTAGCATTACTTTGAAAATTAATAATCACCCATGTAAATGGTGAACACAGTGAGGACTGGAGTAGTAGATTAGATTCTGCTTTTGGGGCTAAGGTCTTGATTCTATTAAGATCGTTCTTGACTAGAATGTCAGCTGTTGTCTGTTCAGTGTTCTGCTCAGACTTGAATATCAGACTGCATCAGTGTTCCCTCCCTCCTTTGTGAAGCTTCTCCGTCCCCTGAGGATCCTTAGGCACTCCTTTCAGGCTGTTTCCACAACAGAAGTAGTGCAAGGACATTTGTTAAGAATGGTTCTGTTCCCCAGATTTCAGTGCATCACAAATGTGAATGCTGAAGTGGAAAAATATAGTTTTTAACATTCAGTCACCTAAATCTAAAAAACAGAGTTTTGCTGCCTTATTGGCAGAAAAGCAGACTTAGGCAAACTGTTCTTGAGAGAACAGCTGTTCGAGGTGGGAAATATACACCAATAAACTGGCAGTAAGATTCTGCTTGACAGTGTAAGCACTGAAGTGCTTGCTCAGCAGTGCATATGTTGCAGTGAACTTGCTTGTGATAGCTGATGAGTGACAGATCTGGCATACACGTGATTCGTTTTTGTGTCATTGTTGGTAATAGAGAGCAAGAGAGTATGGTTTAACCTTATGCCACGTTTTCTGTTCAGTGCTGCATGTATTCTGCTGAACAAGACTTGTTGCAGGGTGTTTTGTGGGGGGGGAAAAAGACAGCCTTCCTTAAACTCCTGATTTTTCTTCTGTATTTTCTGCTGCAATCTCACTGATGTTCAAGAAACTTTGACAGTTACACCTCAGTAAATTTCTTGCTGTGTGCTTAATGATAATATGTATGATTTTTTTTTTTTTTGCATTAACCTGTTTGATAGGGATAATAAACTGTACAGATTTCCTGGGGAGACCCCAAAGGAAGTAATTAGTGATGTTTTCCTTCCACTGAGTACAAAATGAACTCAATTGCAGCTGGTGTCATACCAAACTAAATTTTAAAAGGATAAAGTTCTGTCAAGAATGGTAGCTGTTCTGCTGAATCTTCAAATAGGTCAGGGGAAAATCAGGTACTATGTAGTGTGGGCTTCTTATCTCTGAGTGTGAGAGCTCCTGAAATAAAGAGTGTCTTAAGTCGGGATTAAATCTTATTGAAATGTCTGTGAAAATACTTTGAAGTATTTTAGCCAAGATGTATATATTAAGTTCAGCAGACTTAACTCGAGAGATAAATTTAGGCCTTTAATATGATCCACAGGAAAATAAAAAAGGCAGAAGTACAGTGGACATCCCATTAAAAATTCTGCTCTTAAATGTTCCCTTTCAAGTGCCATTAAAGAAACTTATGTTTATTTTCACGTCTTAGCTATTTTGATTTCCCGTATACTCATTTTTGGGTACTTTTATTTTTCAGGATGATAGTCCACGTGAAAATCTCAAAGCATGTGACATTGTACCCATAAAACTACATATAGACATACTTTGGATAGAAAGAAATGATGATGGCTCTTTCTTTATTAGAGGTTTGTATCTTCCTGCCACTGGCTATCTCTATATTATAATCCAATTATTACTAATTCTGTTCTTGTATGTGCGTAGACACGAAGATAATAATAAAAAGGTAACTGGTGGTAATTTATGTAAGTAGTGCTGTGATAGACCTTAATTCTAAGTGTAGGCACACAGAAGAAGTTCACTTTTTTGAGTAGTGTATTGTTTGTGGCAGCAACCTGCAGCTGAGTGTATCTGGCTATGGGTAGTAGGTAATCCTTTGTTTTACAATTTGTGCTATTTTGCTATCAGGTATTTTAAATTGTGTATATTACGGTAGCATCCTGTCAGCTCATGACTAGGTTTCTGCTGAGACTTGCATTTCAGACAGGGACTTAACATTATATACATTTCATACAAGGTACACAAGGTACACAATTAACACAAGGTGTTAATTTTCTTTTCTACATATATAGGCAAATACTAAATACTGGTAACTTTTACAGATAGGTCAAAATATCATGGAGTAATCTGGTCCTACCCCTTGCTCAAAGTAGGGGGTAGATTTTGGCCACCTTCAGTAATTAGACACAGGATGAAATGGTAATTTAATGAGAGGATTTAGAAGGATGGGGAAAAAAATTAGCACATTAAGAAAGATGCCCTTATTTTACATTTGTTGTACAGCAAGTATAGATGTTATAGTGCACTTCAGCTAGGAAGTTTCCTTGAGTCATTTAAGTTATTTTCTAATGTGAAATCTTAATTTTGCAGGTTTATCCCAATATGTTTAATCTTAAGTGCAGTCCTCAGATCTGATTAGGACCTGCAGACATTATTCATAGTTCTCAAACTTGTGCCTCCCCCCAATTTTAATGCGTGTTCTAGGCATCTGATAATGGAGATCTGAAATACACAGTTATTCAGTTATGCTTTTTGAACTCCGTTGTCTTTGTTACATAGCTAATTACTCAGAATTCATTCTCTGTAGCAATGACAGCCTCTGTGTAAAAAATATGATAGTTTTCCTTGAGCTAGAAGCTCTGTGTGTTCTTTCTTCTTACACCTCCTTTCCTTTCTCTATTCCTCCAAAAGTGTATTTGGCTTCTAATTAAATTTCATTTCAATTTTTATCTTCATATATCTGGAAGGTGGATATGAACGTGCTTAATATTACAAGTGTATTCGTTGAGGTGGCTTTAGTTTAAAGCTGATGATGATTAGATTTTATTTACAAAAAAAAAAAAAAATAGGGCATAAATGTGAACACTACTCTCAAGCATCTTTCTGTGATCTAGACAATCAAAGAGTGAATGATGTGTCAAAGATGAAGAATTCGAGTAGTGCATTGCAGCAAGCAGCAAGACCTGGTGGACCTAACACAAAGGACCAAGCCACACAGACTACTTGTGAAATTCCTAGCCCAGTTAAATGGAACCGAGGTTCAGCTGACTTCATCAAAAATGAGGTATTAAGAATTCCCTTTTTTGTTGTTGTTTTTTTAGTCATCACAATTGTTGCATTATCTGAGAGTGAGCTGGAGATTTACTTTGGTTTAGAAATGTATTTCAGTTGGAAAGTATCAATTGCAGATAATATACTATAGTTCAGTACATAAACATGCAAAATCAATTTAATACTGCTTTCTAAACAGAGTGGTCATATGCTGCAGCCCAGTTCTATCCCTTTGTATCAGATGGAGTTTTACGAAGGAGAAAAGGAGAAAGTCACAAACTGTAATACTCCTTTCTTCCTATTCCCCATCTCCCGAATTCCTGTACAGCACAACTATCAAAGGCAAAGGACTAGATGGCTGAGTAACAAACCTGTCAGTTACATCTGAGTTTTGAATTGATGGTGACAAAATTCACAAGTCAGTTTAGCTTTTTTTTCTCCACTGGATAAGAATTCATTCTCAGACATCAGAACCTAGTGTTACTTCCACTCTTCTCCAGAATGGAATCTGGGGTGTCTTGCCTTTTGAGCTGTCTGCATCGATTCTCTCCATTTTCTGCTGTCATTAACTGGGAATCAGTCACCTGACCCCAGCAGACCTTCCCCAGTGAAGCAGTGAGTGTGATGCATGTCACTTTAGAACTTAGTGTAATGGATAATGTTGACAGTACACAGAAACACCAATAACGTGTTTTTCTAACTCAATTGTTTCAGCTTATTGAAGAAAATGAATGTCTCAAACAGGAATTAGCCAAAGCTAAAATGGCTCTTGCTGAGGTCCAAATGGAAAATGATGCCCTGCTCCATCGTATAAAGAAGATGAACGTTGATCATCAGTAGGACACTGTTGTGTTGGTGCAAAGCACTGTCAGAACTTCAGGTGATTGCAACCACTGGAGAACTGTTTGTGAATTGCTGGAAGACGTGGTTATTATTTTTTTGGTCAAGAACAAAAGCTTTCTCATCGCAAACAAAATGTTTTTGAAAGTGTTACAGTATCTAATGACATTTTCAGAATAGTAACTTTTTTCAGCCCATTTTAAACTGAAATGACTTTGGAGGAATCGGTTTATACTGTACTATATTAATTTACTGAAGAAAAAAAACCATATCACCTACTTTCAATATTATCAAAGGAGATGTTATTTTTAAAATGTTTTTTTTTTTAACTGGATGGCTCAGCAACGAAAGAAGGTGCCTAGTTGCTTAACTGAGTAGGAGTACCATGCCTCATTAACAAACTGTACCTCTGTTTGTTAAGATTATGTTCTAGTGTTACTAGATGGTTTCTGTATAGGAGGTTACATTTGCACTATGATGATACGTTAGATCCTCTAGAATAGTATAGCTCCTGAAAATTAAAATAGCCCTAAACTGGCCCTAAATTCCACGTAATTTGCCCAGAGAGGATTTTAAGAATAATCCTCTGGTGCTATGGAGTTCCATATACCCTTTCCACACGCACTGCTAAAATACCGCTGGAGAATGTAAGAGGGCACACTACTGGACTTTATTCCAGCACGAAAGCCCACAACATCTGTACAGCTAGTCTAATTTAGACGTTCACACGTATGCTTTTCTCCCTCTGTGATGAGGAGATAGCCCCACAGAAGGATCCAGCAGTTTAGGAAAGGTGAACTTAGAGTCATTTTGCATCCGTGTCTGATTCTGTGAACTTTACCAGACACACCCAAGGATTTGGTCCAGTATATTTAAATATGTAAGGTCAATGCTTGTGGGGGTGGGAAGGGAAATTCCTACAAGGATTCGTTAATTGTATATTGCTTTTTTGATTATAAATATATATATATATATACACACATATATATTAAAAAGCTTTAGAGAAACATTTAATTACCCTATAAAATTGTGAGATTACATGAGATGTAATTATGCAATTTAAGCCATGGGTGATTTGTACAAATTAAACAATTTTCAGCTAAAAACTGGTACGAATGAATAAAAAAGCACAATGCTGTGAAACAGATTATCAGTGTGCTTCTGGGAAACAGCATTAAAAACCGCATACCTGTGAGAGCCTGTTTTTGCTTGAAGTGAAAAGGACTGAATAATTTCACTGGTGACCTTGAATCTCTCAACTGGAATCTTTCATTTACTACCACAAATTGTTTCTGCTCCATAGGATGACAGGAGGAAGTTTTGTTTGTAGATACGCAGATAAATGTAGATACATCTCAAGAAGTACTCAGTACCCAATGGTTTGACTTTGTGTATTCAGGCTATCAGACTGGTTTAAATTAAACTGCTTTTCATTAAAACTTTTTGGAGGACACAGAATTTTCACTGCTGTAAAAGGTTATTGAAAGTGTGTAGTTTCAATCAAGGGCTCTATGGAAGAACTGGTTCAGGCACTATTTTAAAGCCTGCCTCCCAAAGCCCAGAACTCAGCTCCCTTTTTAATACCCATGGAAATTTTTATTTTATTCTGAATAAGGTGAAAAAAATATGCGTGACCGTGTCTGATATGGAAACTTAATGCGTATTTCAAAAAGGTATTTAAGACATCACAATTTAAATGTGGGTAGTCCAGTTTACACAGATATCATGTCAGATTTAAGGGAGGTGTGCTCAACAGGTTGAATTCTGATTGGTGGTCCTCTTTAAGTTGGTAATTCTAACTTGGCTTACACCTGCCAAGATCTAGTTAGAATTATTATAAAAAAAGGAATGTATGGAGTGGTTAGCAGCATGTTGCTGGAGTAATATATTGAGATGTGTTTAATTTTTAAAAAGGAATTAAACAGCAATATGAGACACTACTTCCTTGTCACTGCACTGGCACCAGTTTCTGTTAGCAAAAAGGAAAAACAACAACCAACCAACCAACCAAAGCAGCTCTTCCCAGAGCAGATACAGAAATTCCATGTTTTGTCTTTTGCACTTTATTACGACTGAATACATTTCTTTCCAGGACAGTTTTGTAGTAATGAGTATAATATGTGGACAGTTCAGAAGCGTGTGCTTGGTGGTGGGCTTGACATTACTGAGAGTGATGGTAATGTGTGACTCTGACGTGAGTTTTGCCACTGAAAAAGTAAAAAGAGAGAGTTAGGTGTTTTTTTTTTTTGTGTTTGAAAGTGCGAAGTTAAATGAAGCCTTAGTAGGTAATCCTAAAGATAGTGATTAAGGATCTCAGATCAAATAAAAAGGCTTAATTTGTTCTCAGGGCTCTGCTGAGATTTGTAGCCTCCTTAAATCCTACATACAAAAACGTACATCATCAGTGCATCTCTTAAATGAATCATGGGCTTTTATTCTGCAAAGAACTGAAGAGAGCAGTTAGGAGAACTTCAGTGTATGCAGAAGGCTGACTTCAGAAGGCTTGCAAGCAAGCTGATACCAAGATCTATTTTACATTTTCTCTGGAAACTTAAACTGGTCTAGCCATTAGCTTAACACTCATTGGGCTCAGAATAGAAATACAGTTCCAGTGTCTAGTGAAGTGTCAGGTTGGCAGATACCGAGGAGCCTGTGTTCTTTCTCAAGCAGTGTCATTGAAACATTTGGCGTGCATTGCTCCAGTTCTCCCAGTAACTCCTAACACAATGACAAGCACCGATTTTAAACCGAAGTTATGCAGCCTCACAGAATTAAGAGGAACAGGTAGAGTTGTGCAGATCCTGGCTGCTCTCTAATGTGCCCATGTCCCTGTCCCTGTTTAATGACAGTCCTTGGATCCCATATACTGTGAGCTTTGTGGAGGGCAGGATGGTGCTCATTGGGAGGGAGCTGCATTCCTGGCCTGCCTGCATCTGTTTTCCCTGGTCCTGTTTTTTTTGTGGGTTCAGTTGTAAGCTTCCTCCTTTAGGAATGGACTTTGAGCTTTAAGCTGGAATTATAATTGATCTCTAAAGGATAACTGCTAGCTATAGAACATTTCTGAAGTCTGACATGGTGATGGTTACATTTATTTGTATGAAACGTACGGGGAACATGACAATATGAACTTCTATCAAGAATCTACACTTCCAGAAGTATAAAATATAACAATACGGTGCGGAAGTGAACAGCTCAAAGTGAACAGGGTAAGTAAAGAGAAAACATTTTCTATACACAAAAAAAAAAAAAAGTGCTTATGTTGGTCTAGTTCTGAAAACAATGATAGAAAGATCAGATTTATCACTAGTGGTGGTGTCAAGAAAGCATAGGGAAAGATTACCAGCAGCAATCACTCACTGGAAGAACAAAGCTCTGTTTTTGAGTTAACTTAAGGAAAAGTTTCTGTCTTAAAGTTAATAACATGGGCTGTGTAGTTATAGTTTTTACAGCGTCCTTCAGCATTCTTATAGGAAAAGGAAGTCTTATTCTGCCATTATTTTCTCTTTGAAATGTCGATGACTTCAATTTGATGATCTCCTCTTCACCTGTTGCCACTTCAGTTCATTAATTGGTTTTTTTTTTTTTACAAGCTTCGAGCAGTTTAAACTTATCTTAATGAGTTTAAGTGAGCATTAGGCATTTTAACTTAAATTGTCTAGCTACTAATTGAAATATTTGTGCATTGGCGAATGTGGATTTTGGATATGAAAAATCAGACCAATTTTACAAAAGGGATATTTTTGAAGCACCGAGATGAGAATTTAAAAACAGAATTTTTGCAGCTTGCAGCTTCTCACATAGTGTAAAGCAATGCTCAGGTACGTGGTATGTCTTTGCTATCTGAAGCAGATTGCAGGATCAAGTCTTCAAAAGAGCAACAGAATGCCCTTCATAGCCTCTGCTCTTACCCAGAATAAGGGAACCATTCTGTGCTCAAGGAGAGTACTCTCATGTTGTCAGCTGCCTTAAATAGGTAAACATTATTACCTTTGTTAAAACATCATTTTGGTTTTATCTGCCATTGCCAAAACAACAGCTAACCAGCTACACAAAAGTTTCTCCGTTTTGTATTTATCTACCATCTGCTGTCGTTGTTCATTTCAACATGATGAGAAGTGGAGTGCATGCATTTCCTAAACCTTTTTTCCCTGTAATTTCAGTGTTGACTGTTCGACTAAGAATTTCTGAGGGCATAATTTTGGACATAAAAATTAGTTGCGCCACAGCTCAGTAAACACTACTGAAAATGCTGACTGCCTTGTGTAGTATTTGAGATAAGGACTACTGCTGCATCAGCTGTGAGAGTAAGCTGGTAGCATGGGGATGCAAGAACTGGTTAATGCAGTTCTTCTAGGCTAGAGGATAACTGAAACCACCACCATTTGATTTGAGTTACATGATTGGTAATACCTCAGATATCTGACTGACATGGGCACAGATGAGTGCGGCAGAAGTGGTAGTGTGAACCAGCAAGTGCTGAGTAAGAAATGCGCCAAACAGCCCATCTGTAGAACAAATCTGGCTGACTCCTGACCTCAGCAAAACATTACCATGGAAGGTGTAACTGTCATAAATTTATGTCACAGTATTACTACATTGTACAAGTAATTACTGCAGGTTTGGAGCAGTGGAAAATACTTATGCAGTAAGAATAATCAAATTGAATTGTATGGTGACCAGTATTTTTATTAATAAGAACAGTGCTGAACAGCTCTCAGAATTCAGGATTATTCATTCCTTATTCATGCCTTCTTTTTAAAGATGAATAAAATTCGGTGAGCAGGACTATCCTCACCTTGGAACCACTAGGTGGCAGTCCAAGAAGTCACTTGCAGCTCCGTTTCTTTCCTGACCAGTCTGCTTTGATTATCAACTCAGCAGCAATCTCATTAAACCAGAAGATGTCGGTATTGGTACTTGAAGTTCTTCTAAACTTTTGGTTATTCATTTCATAATGTGATTTTAAGATGGGTTTTATTTCACTTCTAATTCAGATAGCTTTTCGATTTTTCTGCCTCCTTCCTTATGGCAATATTCTGTTTTCATCTTTAAATAAAACATGTGAACTGCCTGAACACCAAAAGATTACTTTTCTCCCTTTTTGGTTTAAGCAAATAACAAATATACGTACACACACACATACACACACTCTTGTATCTTATTATTTATTTATTTATTTTTGGAGGGGCATTTATAGTAAAATGTTTACTGTGTTTGTTGGACTAGATGATCTTAGAGATCCTTTCCAATGTTAATGAGTTTATGTTTGTAGCACTTTATGATTATCTTCTAAAATACAATGTTGTTTTTTTTTTTCTTCCTACTTTTTCTTCAGATTCTGTAGATGAAGAACTCCACCTTGATATCATCAATTTATTTGTTCAATTATCCCGCTAGCTGGAAAAAAATACTTATCCATTTCTAGAAAACAGAATGTGAGAATAACTGTATTTAAACCCTTACCCACCTTTGCCAGATGGTGTAGTGGAAATGTTAAATCATGGCCTGGAGCAGTGATGGAGCACCTGGTGAGAAGGCAGGGCCAACCCAGGGGAGCTCAGGTGCATGCAATGCACTTGAGTGACCAGATGGGGTGGACCCTGGCTCCACCCCTTCTCAGACCTCATGTAAGGGTTCATAGTGGTGCTAAAAGTATTCACTGAATAGCTGTGCTTGTCTAAGGATCTGATTGGTCTTCTGAAGGTAAGCAGCTTCTTGCCCTTATTTCTGCGCCCTCTGTTGTTGTATCTGAGTTGATACCCACTTGCTGTGGCCTGGGATCTAGTTGCTCTGCTGTCTTGTGCTTTCTGTCGTGTTACAGATAGTGAGGTAACAGGAAGATTTATATTAATACTATAGTGCGTGATCTGGAGTTGTGTCTTTTTATACCCTGCTCAGATCTCCAAAAAACTTATGAGCAGGATGACTAAGCAGAGAGAAAAGCAATCTACATAAAATTACTGTAGGAATGGGGCTGTGTTATTTTTGTCATAGTTGGAGAAAATAACGTAGCAAGCAGATGTCTCTTCATTGCACTGGGATCTTAATCTGTTCATTCCGCTTTGATTTTGTTAATTTTACTTGAAGTAGGAGACTGCAATTAAGGATAGGTATTATGGGGAGCTGTTTCTGAGGTGTCATCCTGCAGTGCCACATAGAACGTGTTGTAGAACTGGGGAATATAGTGGACACCAACACGATCACAGCTGCTTGGCTGAACTGAACTTGGAGTAGAAATGAGGTAATTCTGATTGGATTTGGCAGGAAAAATACAGATAAATCATTAAACAGCAACTAATATTCAATATTTATGTGCTGGAAAACATTCACCAACAATTAAACAAAAAACAGCCCAATACAATAGCCTGCCTTTAAAACATAATAAATTCCCAGCATTTTATTACCTATACAGGAGGAGCGCAAGGATGTGGTAAGTTTCAAGTAGCCATTGGGAGATTCTATAAAGCAGGACGAGCTGTTAGCTTTAATGCATCTGAAGTCCTCCTAACTTGCTGCCAGCTGGCAACATGCAGCTCTCAAGAAAAGTTGGAAACTTACAGGTCACAACTCCCACTCATCTGAAGGCATAACTAATAGAGTTCGTGACCTGAACGGTGAAGCTCTTAAGCCTTCATTCGCCATTACCAGAAGCGCTTTCAGCTTATACCACAGGAAAAGTATTCCTTCAAAGTTCTAACTTGAAGAAGATTTTAGAAGACACTTTGAAATGGGACTCAGGAAAGTATTTCAGTAGGAACAGACAACTCGGTTTCTTTTCTTCTTTGCCATTATGCAGAATGTGCCCTTAGTTACTTCCTGTAAATCGTTGCTGACAGGAAAGTGGGAAAAGAGTTTTTAAGTGGAGAGAAAACAATATTAGAACAAATTCTGAGTAACTTATTTGAGACAGCTTGTGCCTGCCAGGATGAGTAGTTGCCATTGCAATGACTTTGTGCCTTTGAGTCTACAAGTTTTGTAGTAAAAAAGTTTTACCTATCAGAAATTAGTAATCTATAGGCAGTAGCAACTTTTATTTCTGTGGTGATGGAAAGTTTCACATGGAGCAACATCATCATGTACATACTAGCTGACTACTGGTCAATAAGCACTACCATTAGAGTATCACTGTCATAGCTTCCTGCTTTGCTGATGCTAATCACTTGGAAGTTTATAATGCTAATCAGTATAACCTTCTTAAAGTGAGACTTGAGAATAACAGGGGACTTAGCTTCATCAAGTAGTGCTTTGAAGGGCTCACCCATATCATGGTTCCTGAGATCCACCAGAAGTGGGCCAGCAGGTGAAGGGGAGGCTGTCAAGCAGTGGAGGTGAAGTGTTCTTGCTGGTCAAGGACGCTTCAGCTGACTTTAAGTGACCAGAAACAGCATGTCCTTATAAAGGATGAGGCAGAACTGTAACTCAAGCATACCCTGAGTGCAATGTACTTTTTCACTACAACCCCGTCCTGACAGAGTAATCTTCCCTGTGAGAAAAATGAAGTGATATTAAAGAAGATAGGTAAAAAACAATGATTTTTTTTAAGGAAAGGATGTTTAAAAATTGTAGCAAGAATGTGTAAAAATAAATCCATGCTGACTACTAAATCAGTTTGTATGAGTGTTATGAAATGTACCAAAAATACTTCAAAATAGCTGGGATAGGTGCACTGATGTAAAATAAGTCCTGTGTGAAGAAAAATGAACTCAACTGACTTGTATATTGAAGCTGAATTGTTTCCTTGCTGAAATGGGGGAGAAGGAGGAGGTGAGGGGAAACAAAGTAGACCATAAACAGGTTTCAGGCTAACGCAGGTTCAGTCCTCACTGGGATACTGCTCAGAGAAGCAGTAGTTTGATTAAATGCTAACATCAAAATAAAGCTGGGCAGTACCATATTTTGCTGCTTCAATTTTACAATTGTTTTACGGTATCTCCTTCACCATCAAATGAAATATATGATGGAATAGTAGTGCTATGAGCTTAGAGATCTGACCTAGAACTTATTTTCAAGAAATTATATGGTGCTTGACAGGATCAGATGTGAACGGAGGAAGAAAAATTATAAAAAAAACTCAGCACAGCAGTTATTTGGTTTATATGACTTAAGAAGTTTCTGACTTCAAGTTGTATCCCCGCATTAAAATATTTTAATACGTTCTCTTTACTCTGCATCTTTTTCTACTGGGTCAGGGTGGGAGAGTTGGGGCTCTTCAGCCTGGAGAAGGCTCTGGGGAGACCTTACAGCAGATAGCGGCCTTCCAGTACCTGAAGGAGGCCTACAGGAAATCGTAAAAAGTCCATTTCTACAGGGCAGGTAGTAACAGGATGAGGCAAAATGGCTTTAAACTGGAAGAGGGCAGATTTAGACTAGGTGGTAAAGAATTTCTTCATAATGAGAGGATAGTGAGACACTGGAACAGGTTGTCCAGCAAAGGTTGTGGATGCTTCTTCCTGGAAGCGTTCAAGGCCACGCTGAATGGGGCTTTGAGCAGCCTGGTCTAGAAGGAGCTGTCCCTACCTATAGCAGGGGGGTGGAACTAGATCATCTTAAAGGTCTCTTCCAACCCAAACCATTCTATGATTTTTCTTTTTGCTTCTTTTTTTTTTGGGGGGGGGGGATGATAGTGAGGTGGGAGGTAAGATGTTAGAAGTCAGGGTCTAAAAAGATCTGAGTTTTAACAATTTTTTTTTAATTAACACATTTCGTTAATTATTGCATGTTTTTCTATGTTGATGTCAGCCTATTTTCATAGCCACCACAGAGTATGTCTCTGCGTTCTCTATCCTTTTAACAGAACACAGAAATAGAATCTATCGCACATAATCACAACAATTTTTTCTCTCTGGAAAAGAATCCACAGCCTTGTTCCTAAACCTGTTTTGCTGAATCAACTCCAATCCATCCTTCATGGATGTGCTCGTATTCCTGTAATCTTCTCTGCTACCTTTGCTACCAGGTCTGGGTAAATGTGCTCTTGTGCTCTTTAAACATTTCTCTTACATGTAATGTTCTTTGTGTATGTTTCTGCCCTTAAGCTCTTAACTTCAACTCAGCTGCTGAATTAAAACTAGTAGGTCTTTTTTGCCTGGTGTCAATAGTCACCTTTGCTTCCAATAAAGTGTAAATCAAATGAAGTGTCTATTTTAGCCGCAGACTTTGCCGATTATTATTTTTAAGCAAAATCCTCTTGTGTTGTCTGAAGGCTGAAAATGTGATAGTTCTTGCATTAGCAAACAAATTAGTCATGCTAATATTTTCCTTCCCAATCAACAGAAGAGATAAATGAGATCTAGAAATTCATTGTATAACCACATCCTCTTATGCAAAAAGCAGTATCTTTCTTCCTTAGGCACTACAGGACCAGCTTTCAAATTTCAATGAATGTTGTTCTGTGCAGTGGGATCTGGAGAAGTAATCAAGAATGAAGATCCTTTTTAACACTGGGCTAACTGAATAAAATATCAAAGGCCCCAGTCTTGTGCTAGAAACAACAAAATCAACATCTATGTCAAACTCAGTATTAACTAACCGGAGCAGCCTTAACATCACCGTGACTGTGTGGTTGGGTATGTACTGTACAAAAATACAGCCAGCAATACTCTGCGTATTTAAATTTACATAAGGCATTAAACTGTATTCTTACACAAGGCTCTATCCTCAGTCAAGACACTTATATGAGCTAGATGATGAACAAAGCTTACAAAGCTATTTCTCGTGCTGTGTTAGTTATCAGTGTGCGTGTGTAAGTCTCCATGCTAAAAGGTGATTTATCAATATAAAAGCGCATGCAGTCAAGCATAATGCAAAGCAATCCTAAGCTTATTCTAAATTGAAAGGTTTGAATGAAAAAGTACCTCTCTGAGTTTTAAGTCTGTCCCCTGAAAATTTCATTGTTTCTCTGGTCCTTGTTTACAAAGAAAAGCCACCAGGTAATGGGTTTATATTTACCTTTTACATACCACTTATGATTTTATATGCTTCTCTTGTTCCTCTCCATGACTATCCTTTTGAAAGCTGAAGTGGTCTGGTGTATTCATACTGCACAAAGGCAGTACTGTACATCTGGTTGTACCTCTTGTCCTTTGCTGTGTCTTGATTCTGATCGAATCTTACTGGGACAGGTCAAATGCGATGATTTTATTAGTTGACACAGTGATACCCATTTTCTTTTCTACTAATTCCCAACAATCTTCTTTGCCCTTTTGATTAGCTGGCATTTTCAGAGACATATCTCCAACAACTTGAAATTATGGAGATGTGGCAACAGGTTTGGAAGTGTAAAAAGGGAATTCAGGATTTCCTTCCTACATCACAACAGAGAAATTATTCCTTTCTTTTGTGAGTGTTGAATTCCAGTTCCCACTTGCTACTAGAACAATGCCACAACGTAGTCTTGCACGCTCGGTTTATTCTGAAATCTGTTGTTTTCATTAGCAGAATGTGGTACCTCACTTCATGCTCTCTGCAGAGATTGAGTTTGTTGGGACCTCTACAGAGCTTTCACCTTTGTGAAAACTCACTGTCTTCCATTTCACCTTCTCCCCTTCAACCAATTGTTCATTCACAAGAGGATTTTCCTTCTTGCTCAGTAACAGTTCAGCTTCTCTAAAAGAATTCAGGAAGGATCTTGTCAAATGCTTTTTAGAAAGCCAAATACAGTCTATTGATTGAATTGCCATTCTCCATATGCTCTTTGGCACCTTCAAAGAACTCTAATAGATAACTGAGACATGACTTGCTTCTCTAAAAGCTGTACTACGGTATGCTACCAGGTGCCCACCTGCTTGCTACGTATATAAATCAGACTCAAGTTTTCCAACTTAACTTTCAAAGGGGCTTGAAGGAGATTAGTAATGTATTCACCACCTTCCACTCATCTAATATAGAAGCTGATCTAAAGAACAGTTCGCAACTCAGTTTCTAATTTCACATGTTTTGGATTTGAGGTTCCTTAGGAGTCCCTGGCAATTGTGTCTGGTCATGCAAGCTGTTTTTTCTGTTAGCATTGCATCTAGTTCTGGGCTTCCCAGTACGAAAAAGACAGGGATCTCTTGGAAAGAGTCCAGTGGGGGACTGCAAAGATGACAAAGGGTGTGGAATGCCTCTCTTATGAGGAAAAGCTGAGAGACCTGGGTCTGTTTAGCCATGAGAAAAGAAAAACTCAGAGGGGATCTGATCCATGTCTATAAATATCTAAAGAGCGGGAGGCAAAGGGACGAGGATGGACTCTTCTCTGCAGTGTGCGGTGATAGGACGAAGAGAAATGGCCACAAACTGAAGTACAGGAGCTTCACACAAGTGTGCGTGGGAATTTCTTCACAGTGAGGGTGTGGATGGAGCACTGGCACAGGCTGCACAGAGAGGTGGTGGAGTCTCCTTCTCTGGAGATGTTCAAGACCCACCTGGATGCCTACCTGTGCAACCTGGGCTAGGGAGCTGCTTTGGCAAGGGGGGTTGGACTCAATGTCCTCTGGAGGTCCCTTCCAACCCCTACAATTCTGTGATTCTTCTGGTACAGTAACTACAGTTGATCCCTTGGACTCTGCTGTAAAGAAGTGTCCTTATAAGTTGAAATGACTACACTTCTTTCACTGCAAATTGTTATGTCCACTAAAAAAGAACTAGCCAAACCCAAGAATCCAGTACAAAATTACCTTCTGTTTACAACAACTACAGAAGTTATAAATTGTGAATATTTGTTAAGTTACAGCTGGTGAGACAACCAGTGGAAGAATGATTCTTCTGTGTTGTATCCATTTGGCTTTTGAGAAAAACAGTGTTGTGTTCAATTGGATACGTGTTAATTCCCCCTGCAACATTAACCATAACTTGTTTAACTTTGTCACCTGTTTCCCCTTTCAGATGTTTATTATGTACGTAACTATAAAACTTAGTTGTATCAACATATTATTTCCCAGCTGCGAGTCTGACCTTATGCCTTTTAAATACAAACGGACAGTTCCAAATATTCCCAGTTCTCTTTGTGTGCGAGATTTGTTTCCACAAACCATTCTCTCTTCAGGACCCAGCGAGGTCAGTAGACGTGTGCTGCAGAGTGGCACAGTTGGAGTTACAAATATATTCTGCCTTATTGGTGATCAAAATGTGTACCCACAAGCATAAGCATACCTGAAGGATGTATGATGTGCTGGTGTTTGCTCAGCAGTTTCTGTTACTCGAGTGATTTACCAATCTATATTCCTAATCTCTAGTTGCTATTGTTAGAGCCACAGAGAGAATGGAAATCATTGTCAGGATGCCTCTAGCTATGCTGTTGTCTTACAGAGCTCCAGCCCACGTGGTGGCCTTCCTGCACTGCTGTTCAAGGGCCAGGGAGGATAAGATCTGCCCATGATTTTAACTGCTGCCTGTACCTTCAGCTGCTATCCCTCAAATCTGGGATGCTTCATCTTAGTTTTTATTTTTATAATCATTCTTTCAGACAGTCACAATCTGAATCAGTTGGCAATGACGTGCATATCTTAAAAAGAAGGCAAGATGTGGGAAATATTTTGGAGTCTGAAAGAGCTTGCAGCATATCAAACATAGAAGGAAGTAATTTTTATTGCAGCAAGCTTGACAGGCAAAGCTTTAGTTCTGTATGGGAGCTGTCAGCAGACACGGGATTGGGGCATCTAATCAGCATGCTGCTCTTACCTACTTGTATTCACATTTCATTCTGCATTTCTCTCTAATGCATGAAAAACAGTCTTCGGCATATTTTGATAGCAAACTGATGCAAACCTACAGCAGAGTAGAAGGACTGGATGAATAATTATACTGCTAATCCCACCTGCTGTCAAACAACAAATACACGCAAAGAAATGTATAGATATGCCAGTTAATCTTAGCAGTTACCATCAGAGCAAAACAGTGGCCACATTAGCAATGGCATGGCAGATGTTGACTTGCTGTCAGTCCCACCCCATCGCTGCTTTCTGGAGGCATAGCTCTCCAACATGAGCACAACCTGCAGCCTGCATGTACCTGAGACTTTAGAGCAGTGGGGTATTAGACCCCCCCTGGGGAAAGAAGCACAATTCTCATGACGTGTTCAGATGATTCTGTGGGTCAGTGTCTGGATAACAGAACAGTATTTCACCCTGATGAAGAACCAGGGCATGACAACGTTTGCACATGCCCTCTCACTACAAGACAGATATAGAGGCCTTGGGTGTTTCCAGAGAAGGGCAAGGCATCTGGTGAAAAATCTGGAGCTCAAGTCTTACAAGGAGTATCTGAGTGAAATGGGTTTGTTCAGTCTGGAAAAGAGGAGGCTCATGGTAGAACTTGTCACTCTCTACAACTCCTTGAAAGGAGGATGTAGTGAGGTGGGAGCCTACTTCTTCTCCCAGATAACAGTGGTAGGACTAGAGGGAATGGTCTGAAGTTGCAACAGGGGAGTTTCACATTGGATATTAGGAAGAATTTCTTCTCAGAAGGAGCAGTGCTGCAGTGGCACAGGCTGCCCAGGGAGGTGGTGGAGTCACTGTCTCTAGAGGTGTTCTACACAAGAAACCTGTAGATGTGGTGCTTGAGGGACATAGTGGGGATGGGCTGATGGCTGGACTTGGTGATCTTAGTAATCTTTTCCAACCTTAATTATTCTATGATTCATGAGCTCAAAAGAGCTCCCACGAACCCCCCACTATGGACTTAGCTTTTGAGCCTGATGCTTAGGTATCTGCTAGATGAGCAACGCCTACAGCAAAGTAGCTGTGGTTGCTTGACATTCAATGCATGATGTACATATTGTAGAGAGCAAAATATAGTATGAAGCCTAAAAGAGTCTTGCTACGTAGATGCTGCATGACAAATAGCTCTTTCTCTAGGGTACTTTTGAAACCTCTGTCTCCAGTCTACCAAGGATGTAGAATAATGAGAAGAATTAAGTAAGGGTAATTAATAACTTTACTGCCGGTTTATTTTTCTGATGGCTTCTTCCAGCATTTTGAGCACTCTCCCAGAATAGCCGTCAGAATTTCTAATAGGGATCTTTGTGTCTTTACAGGAGAGTATTGAGAACAGACAGTCCTGAAATATGATGTTAATGTTTGCTATTTTACACAGCTATTTTTAATATCACAGATTCAGGGTTGTTTTTGTTTTTGTTTTTGTTTTTTTAATATTTGCAACTCAGTCATTCATACCCCTTCTATGCTCCTTCTGGAAAACAAGAGGGGAAAGTCAAAGAATTTGAGAAAGTGCTTATTTAACTTGCCTAAAGCACGGGAGTATGCAGGGATAGGAAATCAAGATGTCACCCTGAAATAGGAACAAAATTACATGACAGTTGCACTGTAAAAACATTAAGGAAAATCCCTGTTTATTACAGTCAATCCTAGTCGTTTCAAATAACAAACCTATTAAAGAATTTCTAGGTAGGCTAACTGCTTTTTCTGGTATTTTAGAAAATGGAAGAAAACAGAAGGTAAGGCATATGTCGTGTTAAGAGAAATTTTGAGATTGAAGGTGTGATGCCACTTAGGCACTGACAGCTGCAGTGGTCATAACTTATAAAATGTCTTTGCATATACTAAAAGCATAAAGTAAAAATTCCACTGTGGTATGGAACAGCGCTGCTTGAAAATCAGACAATGTTTTGAGAGATTTTTTGGCTGTTTTACAAATTATCTCTCACATCTCTAACTGCTGCAAATCATATAGCTAAGTTCTTACATTTTATGTCTATTTAACATATATAGAGTACTTGTCATTTTGAATACTGTACACGGTGTTGCCCTGGTATTACCAGCAACAAAGAAAGTAACACATTTGAAAACAGAAAGAAGCCCACCTGATTTAACAGGTTTGACCATTCAGTTCAGTCTCAGTACCTTTTTTTCTTACCACGGATCATTATGGTTTTGTATCCAGAGATGAAATCAATGTGCTGAATTCTTTGCTTCAGTAGCCATTAGAGTTTATCTGTGCTTAACCCTGCCATTAAACAGTGCTGCTTAAATTCATTTTTCTCTTTTCAGACCGGTAAAATAACTGTTTACAAATCTTCTGTTTGGACTTGCAGTGTGGCTGAGTGGTAGGCTAATGGGTTTACTGGGTAATGTTTTGAACCTCGCTGCACTCACCAAACCTTCCTGAATTTGTTAGCTACTGCATGCATGTGCTCCGTTGATGTTTCTATCCCGATCCTCCATACTGTTCTTCAACCGCTTTCTGGATGATCTTTTCAATTAGAGCACAGTCTTGAGATTTTATTCTCCTAAGAAGAATTATGTAACGTTTGTACTGAGTCATATTTGCCATCTGCTGAGCCAACCACATAAATAATCCAAATTCTTTAAAAAATGCATTTTTGTTAGTATCCACTTCTGGTCTCATTATTCACAAACCTGCAGGTCCGTGCACGCACTCCTGCCTTACAATCAGCTCTTCACAGAAAGCTGGCACCTCTTCAGTGGTTCTTAGCAGCTGAGAAACTTTCCCATGAGGAGGATACATGTGAGAAGGTATTCATCAGGTGACAAATGAGACTGTATAGAAAGTAAAAGACAAGGTTTCTGTTTCCTTCTATTCCTATTTCTATTTCCCTGCAGAAGGAAATTGTGGCTACTCCAACAAAGTACAGCACAAAGCTTCAAAACACAACAAAGCACTCTTAGTTGATGGCTAGCCTTTTTGGAACTACTTAATGGCTGGAAACAAGATGCAGAACTTTCACCTTTAAGTCACTGTTTTCCACTGTGACTGCTGTTAGCAAGGTCTTCAGCTGTAAATCCGAATTCACGTGGTTATGCATGTATTTATTCAAAACTAAACTCGACTGAAACACTTGTGATCTCAGAATTGCTCCTGATTTGTATCGGGCTGCATCAATCAGAAGGGCCATAGTGACAGAGTTTCTGCACCTGGCTTTACGTCAGTGCTCAATTATGTGTCCTTATGACAACCCTGGAGAAGACAGCATTTTGCACTCTGAAAATGCCAAACTATGTAAAATATGTTTTCTGTTGCTCTGACGCTGCGCACAACTATACTGGAGAAACAGGCCTCTGAGATGATATATATTTTTTTGTTCTTAATAGATTTTTATTGGAGAATAAAAGAAAAAAAAGTGATCAAAATGGACTTTCTCTGTTGATTTGGGTGTACCGCAGCTCTGAAAACGTCACGTTGAGACCCTGCCTGCCATCATGCCATTTTGCCATTGCTGTGTGTGCAGCAAATGGGAGAATGTCGCGGTTCTATGTGGGGCGTAAATAGTTAATCAGCGACATGGGGCCGGGACGGGAGAGCACGGTATGTGGTGGAACACAGCACAGCCTGCAGAGAGCAAAACCCGTCAAGGACGACGGTTGTGGGGCCGGGAAGGCATCGCAGCGTTCGGGGCTACGCGTGTGAGCCCTCCACCGTCTCCGCAGCGCCAGAACAAGGGCTGAGAGGCTCTGACAGACCGAGCAGCGCCGAGGAGCCGCGGTGCTGCGGCTGGCTCCGCGTTAGCGGTCCCGTCAGCCTGATTGGCCAACAGCGGCGCCTCGCCTCCATAGGGCCCGGATTTTGCTCGTCGCCGGCACGGAGCCGCGGGCTCCTCCGCTCCGGAGCCACGTTCCGGCTGCGGGTACGCCCTCTCCTGTCCCTTCCCGTTGCGCAGCGCGAGGCGGCGCCACGTCCCCGCCGCTCCCCGGGGCCACCTGCGCCGGGCCCGCGCGCTCCGCACCTGGCGGGGCCGAGGGGCGCCCATCCCCACACCGCAGTGGAGCGCGCTCCGGGCGGGGCGGGGCGGGGCGGGGCGGGGCGGGCAGCCGCTGAGAGCTCTCCGGGCGCGTCTCCCCAGCAACGGGTCCGTCTCCCCGGGGCCGCCCCGCCCCGCCCCGCCCCGCCCAGACGCGGGGTCCGCCCGCTGCCCTCCGCCCCGCTCTCCAGGCCGAGGCTCGGGGCGCGCGGATGGGAGCGGGGGGGAGGCTCCCGCTCGGCCTGGCTCCCCCCCTCCTTCCCCTCCGCACTCCACCCAGCAATGATCCAGTGAAAGCGGGAGGAGGTGGTTCTCCTCCTCCCTCCCGCTGCCGCTCCAGAGGGGACTGCAGGAATCCACGCTCCGCTCCCAGGCAGCGCGGCGGGGGGAGCGGGGGCCGCGCGGTCCCCGGCCATGGGCAAGGACCAGGAGCTGCTGGAGGCCGCCCGCACGGGGAACGTGGCTCTGGTGGAGAAACTCCTGTCCGGGAGGAAAGGAGGGATCCTGGGCAGTGGATCCGGAGCTATTCCCTTGTCCAGCTTGCTGAGGTAGGGGCACCATTCCCCGCCAGGCGCTGCTCTTCCTCACCATCACCATCGCCCCTTCTCATCCTCATCCCCATCCCCGTATCCCTCACAGTGACAATAAATGGTTCACTCTATAGCCGAGCAGCAACGTGCTTAAAGTCACAGGCAGGCATTTTATTTACGCGGCGCTACGAACCCCTCGCCTTCAATGCGTCAGCGAGGCAGGCACTCGTGCCTTCTGTCGCTCGCTGCGGTGCACAACTTGGCATCCGTATTGCCGGGCTGAAACCCGCCGTGTTTCGGCGTCTCGCCTCCAAAGGACTCCTCTCGATGATGGGTGGAAGCGGGGATGCGTCGCGCGTGGGGAATGCTGCGCGGAGCTCTGCCGCGTCGCCCCACACCCTCGCCACAGTTGCTCCCCTTATCGCAGAAGAAATTAGGCATGCCGTAGTAATGAGCCTACAGCACAAAGGAAGGAACCTTCTCTGCGCCGAGGCAGACAGGCGTGAAACTTACGGAGCAGGTTCGGCGGCAGCGGGGTTAGTTTCGAGGCGCCTCGATGGAGCGGAGTGAAACTGGGCTAGCGGCCGTGCTGCTGGAGGGACTCAAACTATCAGTCATCCGAAGGAGCCTACAGCACGGCTTGGGTGTGAAGTTTCGCGGCGCTCTCAATAAGAGCGCTATCACAGGCAGGCATTCGTGTCAGTGTGCGGGGAGAAGGTCTGCAGCCCTCGGCTGCTCACAGCCCTCGAGCTTCAGCGAAGCGAGCTGGAACACTGTATGCCTTGAAACTTGAATGCACTGTTAATTCTGGTTATTTGTGAAAGAAAGAAATAGGCCTAGAGAGGTAGAAAATTGCTTGCGTGAAAGCATACTCTTCCTTCTATTGTCACTATATTGTTTCAGTATTCCCTATTACAGGAAATTTAGGTGACTGTCCCAATGACAGTTGTGTGAATTCTATTATCAAGTCTATTTTGAAGTTGTTTTTGGAGCTGTAAGCAGCAGCGGTCAGGGTGTCATAGTTTACCAAACTTCCATGTTGCCCCAGTCCAACCACTCTTTGAACTGTTGTTTAATTACTCTCCCACTGACCACGATCGGAGAGCACCACGCCATGCAGTTGTTTCTGGTGCTGTGCTCGAATATGCAGTTTAGCCCGCGACATGCCGGATAATGGGTGGAATTTAAGATACAAGGCTTCGTAAAACGTGTTGGCCATTTTTGGCAACAGCAGGAGGAAGTTCACTTTAGTACAGTGATTAGCCATTTGTAATCCAGTTCTACTGCACGATTTGTGTAGTGGCTTTCTTCAGGGCTAGCACCTGTGCTGCCTTCTTACGCTGTTACTTTCATGTTGTGTATCCAAAGTTCCGTATATCCGGAGGGAATGCATTTGCTTGTGTTTTTATCTTTTTGTTAAACAAGTGTTTCACTTTGTGCATGCTGAACCCATTCACCATGTGTTTTGTGTATACAAATGGGTTGTGGCAACCAGAGTTTGGCACTCAGAATCCAAGTTTTTCACACTGTATTTCAGCTGTATTATTTTTCGGGAAGGGCGCTTCCTTCATTCTACTTTTTCGGCTGAAACATGCATTTATTTATGCTGTTTCTTACTAGTGGGATGAAGGATGTTTGTGGCTTTTGTAAACACGACTTAAGACATCTAAACTAAGTATTTATCTGCTAAAACATTTCTGACTTTGAAGAAGTTATGTCAGTACATTTAAAAAGAAGTCAGTGATAGTTTGATGCATAAACATTTCACAATACAGCGCGCTACTGAACATAATACTTTTTAGAGAGAATATTGGTAATTCCAGTAACTTCACCAGGAATGCTCAGAGTAACTACTATGTAGCTGTAGAACATATTTTCAAGCAAAAATTAAACATGCTAGGTATTTTAACATATCTTTTTGTTGGAGAAGTTATGTGAGCCAGTAGGATTGTGTGTTGGTACAGAACTCCTGGAAACAATAGAAGATAGTGAGTCACATCAACCTCCTGGTCTGATTTAGGAGGACAACACTTGTCTGAAAATTGCAAAGTTTTAGAGGAGCTGTGTATAACATTTTGCACTTGACGGTAGGGGGATCTGAGGATTTCTTAATAGAAAGCAACTTGCTTTTGTAGTAATCATGCTAGTGTTTTTTACAACCGTTTTGTTAGACTGAAAAGTGCTTATGCAGACATGGTTTTGAAAGTTATCAGTCAAAGTGATAGAAAAGTGATAGAAAAAAAATAGGGACATATTTTTCTTCTTTCTGTAGACTTACTAGGGGTTACTGTGTTTGACAGTATCTTCCACTGTTTCACTGTCTGTAATTGTTCATGTCCTAAAATGGTGCTCCCGAAAGGCCTGTGTTGCTGTTTTTCCTTTTGGCAGTACTGTTTCTAGCGCTGGATTGGGAGAGCTCAAGTCCTTCAGCGTCCAGGTGGACCAATACTGTCCTACTGTGTGGGGCTTCCCTTCAACTTCTAAGGATAAAACTGAGTTTGTGTGGCTGAGCCTTCCATGGCACGGTGCCTTTGTGGAAATTTGCTTTGCAGTAATTATGTACCTTGTGAATGAAGTCCAATATTCATGAATCGACAAATGGACATCGATTGTTATCTAAACTGAGGAACAAGCTATCCGAACTCTGATCTTCTATTTACATTTTTATAACTTTTTTTTTTTTCCCTTACTCCTAGTGAATTTTATGGCACTTGGGGGAAAAATAGGGCAAGACTTTTTATGGTTGTTTTATAGTTGAATATATTCACTGATGTTAACTGCGTAGTAAATTATCTTAGTTTTAAAGGACTGACTTCTAACTTCAAAGTCATTATACTGAATTATGACAGTAGTTCAAGAAAACAACACTGTTCAGCAAGGCTGCTTAAGCACATGGAAGTAAATGAATGAATTGCTGTGTGGACTTAAACACGTGCTTAAAACAGTGCACATGCAAAGTGTATAACAATGGTATATGCTTAATTAAGAGGATGTATGCACCCAGATATCCATAATGGATAGTTTGCAGGACTTCATGCCCTAATTAATTTGTCTGAAGGAATGACAACAAATCACTGACGTTTGACTGTGCGGGCCAAGTAACAGCCTTCAGTTCAGGAGATGTGAACTTAATTGCTTAACCCATAGCTGATTAGTTGATTGAACCTAGGTATTTAGTTGCATTTTGTGCACCCAATAGTTTCTTAGTCATCTGAGTGAACTGGCACACTTAAAGACCCATGTCCTCTGGAGATACAGCTGGGTCCCAGGCGGGATACGTGAGGACATCTAAGGTGTTTTACACATGAATGTATAGGCTGCAGTTGGTTACCCAGCTCTGTAACGCAAGAGCTGAGATGTGTTCTTTAACTATGAAAAAATGTTATTTTGAGACACCTGAGAAACCATTCAGAGTTAGAAGGCCAAAGTATAAGGGAATTTTCTATTTCTTCTGAGATTCTGCTTCCTGGAAAGGTCATGCATTAGCATACTGTTTCAAAATTTCTTAGGAAAAAAAAAAAAGAGCTTTTAGGGCTGTAATAAAAGAGAATTTTCATTATTTTTTTAATTATTTCACTGTTTTTTTTAATTTTTTTTTTTAATACATTACTACGGTATAAACCTGGAAGCTTAAGAGTGAAATCCCACAGTCCCTCTAAGAGAGCATTTCATTCAGTTCTTGAATCCCTAGCCCTTGTATGTTAAATTACTTACAACACAAAAAATGTAAAGGGTATCTAACAAAACCAAAATTTTTTCTCTATGTTAGTTTGATAATCTATATACACACAACAGTTTTACTGACCAATGTGTTTTTCATTATTGGGTAGAGACAGGCTTAATTTCCTTCAAAGTGTTTTAGTAAAAATAACTTTATAGGTCTTCATAAATCTCAAAGACCTTATATCATTTTGCAATGTGCGGCCCATTCTGCCCTGTCTGGTACGTTAAAGCCTAAAGAAAAATGGGTAGTTCTTGATTAGATACGAATCTTTAGCCTTTTTAAACTCTCAACTGTAAAGAAACATTGGATTTTTAGCAAGACTGAGGGATAGAAGATGAATTACTATGTGAACTGTCACAGAGTTGTTGGGAAGAGTGAGTTGGCCCCTTTTTGCTCTTTGTTGGCTCCTGCCATTAGACAGCATGGGTGGGTGGAGCAGCCTGCATGGAGCTGTTTTTTTCCCCATCTCCACTTGGCAAGCTGTGGCAGGGAATGGCTTCCTTCTTTGCTTGTCCTTAGAGCAGCTACACTATGTATATGCCTGGCCCAAGATATTTCTTCTCTCAAGTATAAGAAACCCAGCAAGCAGATTGTCAGTCTGTGAGGCACAATCTGTTTCCTCATCTGTTTCTCAGAGCAGTGTCTTGCTTGCAGCGAAGCCATAGTTTAGCCTGATGGCCTTGGCGCATGCTGAGGACGCACAAATCGACTTCTGTCCTAATGCAGAGCCCTGTGATTTGTTCAACCTCCTGTGACAAATCAGATCACACTTGCAAACAGCTTGGAGAGCAGAGAGTATTTAAAAAATAAAATATTTTACAAAGCTTTTGTTAAAATATCAGCAAAGATGTTCCCCTCCCCCTCCCGCACACATTTTACATTACGTAAATAGATCTTCTTATCAACCAAAATAAAGGAACTAGTTCTTTTCTTCTTACAAATACCATTGTTAGCAGGAAGGGAAAAAAATTCTCAGCTTGATTTTCTGAAGAAATTATAGAGATTTCAGTAGTAGGTTTCTGATCTCACTTCAGAGCTCAGTTTTAGCCTCACTTCTGTGTTAGAAGATACTTAATACGAATAATCAGTGATGATAACAAACTGTCAAGCATTTGTTACCTGTAGGTCAATGCAGAATTCATTTATTCCATGTTTATGTCTAATTTTAGTTACGCTTCTTTTAATTAGTATATAAGGGTGTTTGTACCAGTGTTCCAAGTGGAGACCAACATTTGCAGATTTACACATTACCTTTTCTATCCTGAGTAGGACATTTAAGTCTTTTTGGATCACATTTCATTTTTCTTCCTTTTGTCTTTCAGTATGAAATATGAATTAGTGACCATTGCATCACTTAACCTTATGGTGTTCAGTATTAGTGATAGTTGATTGCTACGTTTATTCTGAGTGTTTGTCCTTTCAAATGTGTGGACATCAGCTAAACCTTCATTTTGTTATTCTCCACCTTTCTTAGATTTATTTTTATTCTTATTTCTGATAAAATGCTTTCAATCAAAACTGAGACTAGATTATATATGTACAAGGTTCCTTTACTTTTCTTTGCAAGTTTGAAATATTTACCATATGTAAGGTAGCAATATGGACAGTTTTTAGGACATCTGGTAGAAATCTCATTGTTAAGGACAAACCAGTTCATGGTTTCTGTAACTAATCTTCCCTAGGAACTCAACATGACCCTGGATTCACAGCTCCGTAGTCAGTGTCTGTTCATACAGTTCTCACTTCATATTCCGCATTTTATTTCCTGAGTATTGTTCAAGTTTCCATTCCACTAATATTCTGAAGTCCGTTAGACCAAATATCAAAAATGAACAGCAGCAGCTGCGGAGCTAGTGTAAAATCTATCGAGGTCATACTGTATGCCACTGGAGAGACTCGGGATATGGGATGTAGTAATGCTAGGAAAACTGAAGGAGCTGATGGTGCAATTAGGGAAGACTAATAAGGGAAATTTTACAACCAGTTTAAGGAGAAGGTAAGGAGGAAAAAAGTAAAGAAAAGCTGAAATATACATAAATAGAAAGAACTTTTAAAAGATGGCTGATGTCTAATTCTGTAGTAGACTATAAAAATGCATTTTGACCTCCATCTTGTTTTCCCTCTCATTTGTCTGGTAATTCAGTCGAATTAATGCTGCGTTATACATTTATGGTTGTTATATGAAATTGCTGGTTTTAAGAGGTAGTGTGTTAGGAGAACTGAGAAGAAAAATAAAATAGAACAGTGAAGAATGATGTATACTGAAAGGTCTTCTATCTTATGACATGTCAGTGTCGGAAATGTGATGATGAGCAAAATACAGATACTTTCAAGACAAGCATTTTCACAGTAACTGCACTAGTGAGCAAGAGAATACCAGTGTTTTTTTAAATTCTGCAGGTAGATGCTGTTCTTTGCCTCAGTCTCAGTTTCGGTTTGTATGGTATTCATGGGTGAGCTATCAAGAAGATGCTTGTAGCTCTAGGCCATTTTTTATTGCCCTGACATGGACGCTGGTTGAAGCAGCCTATAAACTACTTTAATTTGTGCTACTGGTATATAATCCCTAAGAGACAATACTGTTCAGAGTGCAATTACACTACCTTTCCTCCAGCAAGCTAAGCGTGCTGTCCTGGGGAATTGACATATGCAAGAGTTCCACAACTGGAGAATTCCATTCTGCCATGGGATTTTTCTGCTGGCCATTTCCAATCAGAGTATACATCCTAATCATTTTTATTATTTCAAGATAAAATATTTTTATGTTAAATGCATAAGACTTAATGAGTGGTATTAATTCCTGCCTACTGATATGATGTTTTCATGTACATGGATCCTTTGGGGAAGTAGGGAATACATTTTGTTTGAACTTAATAGCCTTTAAGTGAAGATTTTTATTACTTTTTAATTACATTTTTTCCTGATGACGGTATTTTCAGTATGTTCACTCTGCATTTTAAAAGTGATATAATTGCTCTTCTGTACCTAATTTAACGTCTGCGAATTTCTAATAATGTATATCTGTATAACATAAGAAAGATTCTGAGATATTTAATTCCATGAGGTTGTTCTTTTATTAAAATTGTTTTACAGCTTTCCATCTAATGCACATACATTTTCTAAAGAAAGAAGAAGCGCTAAAAATGACATTTTGAGTGCAATTTGGTTCCGGTTTAAAATACCTAGTGGTAGCTTTGTTTCTGTAGATACTGATGTCACCGCTAAGTTCCTGTTAGAGCCAATGGAGATCTAGTCTATACAGATAGGGAGCATACAGAGTGACTCAGCTCACCCCAAATTTTATGTAGAATGATTTTATTTCCAGCTAGGCTGTATCTCAAGTTTAACTATTCTTTTAGGTAAAATATTTCAGTGGAGAACAGGAAAAGAGCAATTTTAATAGAGGATGTATGTAGAATATATATATAGATGACTACTTAAATAGCTAAGTTAAAACAAAAATTTGGTAGAATTTCAATCCTTTATTTTATAGTCGCTTAGCATTAACTACCATATAGGTAATCAGTAGGTCACCTGATCCTAAGGCAGAATCAAGTGCTAGATGGTTGAAGTTAGATATACATAAAAAAAAAGTGTGTGTCCTGTGTGAAGATGGAAAAGCTGATGGGTGAGAGCTACCTGAGAGCAGCCCTGAGGTTCAACAACGACAAGTTCAAGGTGTTGCAATTGGGCCAGGGAAATCCCAGGTATTTATACAGACTGGGGGAAGAACTCCTGGAGAGTAGCCCTGTGGTGAATGACCTGGGGGTCCTGGTGGATGAGAAACTGGACATGAGTCAGCAGTGTGCACTTGCTGCCCAGAGAGCCAACTATATCCTGGATTGCATTACAAAAGGGGTGGCCTGCAGGGAGAAGTGAGGTGATGATGTCTCCCTCCACTCAGCTCTTGTGAGGCCCCATCTGAAGTGCTGTGTACAAGCCTGGGTTCCCCAGCACAAGAAAGACACACAGCTCTTGGAACAGGTCCAGAGGAGTGCCACTAAAGTGATCAGAGGGCTGGAGCAGCTCTCCTATGTGGAAAGGTTGAGGGAACTTGTCTTGTTTTAGCTTGGAGGGAGGCAAAGGCTCCAGGGAGACCTCATTGTGGCCTTCCAATACTTGAGGGGAGTGTATAAACAGGAGAGGGAATGGTTGATTACCTGGGTTGATAGTGACAGGATGAGGGGGAGTGATTTTAGACTAAGATGGGAAATTGAGATTAGATGTTAGGAGGAAGTTTTTCCCTTAGAGGGTGGTGATGCACTGGACCAGGTTGCCCAGAGAGGTTGTGGATGCCTTATCCCTGGAGGCATTCAAGGCAAGGCTGGATGTGGCTCTGGGCAGCCTGGTCTAGTGGTTGGTGACCCTCCTGCCCATGGCAGGGGGGTTGAAACTTGATGATCTTTGAATTCCTTTTCAACCCAGGCCATTCTGTGATCTTAGTGCTGCCTTCACCTGCCGGGTGGAAGGGTGTAAAGAGGATAAGCTGACTTCTTGGAGTTGTGTATTGACAGGACAAGAAGCATCAGGCAGCGGCTGCCACACGGAAACTTCTTTCTAGATAGTAGGAATGACTGGGTTCATGTGAGGATGTTTAAACCTGAGAAAAATTGCTAAGTGAGTTTTGTGGTGTCACTGTCCTTGGAAATATCCAGAGTCCTACACAGTGGTATCTAGTTGGCCTCGCTTTGAGTGAGGGGATGGTCCTTGTGAGCCTGAACTTTTCTGTGATATCATATTACAGCCCGTGAAATATACCACATAGCAGTTCTAAAGTATTATGGTTTGTTGACCTTAAATTACCCTTGTACACTGTTAGTACAAACACTTTCCTTTATTTTTAAAATCTGAATTCTTGGTGACAGTGAAGCTGACAGCATTATTCCACTGTTTCAGCATCTTTAATTCTTTTAAGAATTGCCTTCTGTTTTCTCCCTGCACTTTTGAGAGGAGGGAGCCTGGACTTAGAAAGTGGGCTGCTGGGAGGAATGAATGACCTCACTGGCTGCATTCAGTGATATGGTGGAAGGCTTTTGAGTCAATCAGGGGTTCATTTACAATCTCTTTCGTAGTCTAGGATCCATTCTGCTTACTGTTTTATGCTTCAGCTGGACAATTTTTTTGTGAATTTTTCCCCCCGTCACATTAGTCATTACAGAAACCATTCTTGTTGTATTTAGGCTTTGAGTTTACACATTAATAACTTTTTTTTCTCCTGTAAGTGATGGTGTGTGGAGTTTTTTCTTTCTGAACCCTCAGACAACTGCTGAAACAAGTCTTTAAGGTGTACAGCATGTGTAGTGTTGCCAAATGGGAAGAGTCCAGCAAATAGAAGTCTTTTAGAGAAGGTAAAATAATTGGGAATATCTGCTGTAATAGCTGTTTTCCATGTGCACGTGGCCTGAATTTCAGATCTTTAAAATAACTTTCCAGTCTGTTTGTTACTGATAGTTCTAAGAGCTTAAGGTCTTCCATGCTTAATTGTTGACTTGTCTGGGTCTTTCTTTACTATTTGTAGATTTCACTAGGTATGAGTAATGGATCTGTGTATCTAGATTATTTTTGCAGTTTAAAATCCCTAACATATTAGTATTAGCAGTTTGACCCCAGAATCTCTATTAAGTAATTGATAAAGTTTCCTAAAAAAACATAATTTACACTTATTTTTAGTTTTCAATTTTCTCAAGTAATTATTTATCCACTTCCATATCCTTCTTGTCATCTGTGTAGCTAATTTGTCAGATTATGTTCGTAAGTAATTTGCAATCACTCTGTTTCCTATTTCGTGCACATTTATTTCAGAGCAGTGTCTTGCATAACCAATTGGTGGTTTGTCAGGGTTCTTCTCACGTAACACTCGCAAGTAAATATTCACAGAACCAAATATGGCAAATGCAGAAATAAAAACTGTGGTTTGTAGTATATGTACATGTTAGAAATATGTTGATTTCTTGTCACAGTGGTGAAAACTATCCTTTACATTTTGCTTTAATGTAGACTTCGTAAGTCCTGAATTGAGAACAGTCATGACATAAGCAGAAAATGGAGCCTGTAAAATAATGGAATAAGCATGTGTACTGGGTGGAGATGTGCATGGAAGATAGGTAGAAAGAGAGACTTGAACAGCAATACTTGTGCAGACGGGTTGTGCGAAATACGCGGGAAGGCTGGGTTGCTATAAAAGGTTGGTAACATAAATGGATATTAATCTGGGACTTGTTGGCACTGGTGAGTAGTGGAAGAGTATTATTTAGGAGTCAAGAATTCCACCATGTGGTGGAATTCCGTGAGTTTCAGTCTGCTTTTTTTAGGAAATTTGACATACCTGAATGTATGTACAAAATCAATCATTCTGAAGTTGCTAATGGGAAAAATAAGGTTGCCTGTGCAGTTTATATTTAACCCTCTGAATGACAATATTATGTATTTTTAATGACACAATCGTATACTGTTCTTCCACAAGGTCCATACCTTAGTTGCAACCCAGGACAGACAGTGCTTAATGAATGAGTAGTTATTTGATATTTTTCATCCTTGCTATTCAGTTCTTACCCCAGAGCCCCATGTACTGCAAACTATTCAAAGTCTTCTGTAGAAGAATCATGATTATTTTTTTTCCTTGTCTTCCCAGGATTGTTTGTCACTCTACTACTCAACTGCTTCACAAAGTTGATGCACTTGTTTTCACAGTACTTCTGAAACTGAGGGAGGGTGTTAATATTTCTCACTAGGGTGGAGTGAGTAGTTCAGAGACGTCAATTAGATTTGATGGGGGAAGATGATGGAGGTGTGCCGGACAGGGAAGGGCTTGGTGATGTTGTCACAGGAGATTGCACAGAAATTCCACTAGGAAGCAGTGGGGAAAACTTCAGATTTCTTTCAGAGGTTTGAGTGAGGGCTACTCTAGAAAGGTAGTGTTCCAGAAAACTCAGATGAAGTACTTTCGCAGCAGTGCATGCAGCATGGGAAATAAGCAGGAGGATTTGGAAACCATGATGTGCTTGGAAAATTATGATGTGGTTGCTATCTTGGAAACATGGTGGAACGAATCTCATGACTGGTGTACTGCAGTTGAGGGCTGCAGGCTTTTCAGAAGGGACAGGTAGGGTAGGAGGGGAGGGGGAGTTGCCCTCTATGTAAGAAAGCGGATAGATTGTGAAGAAATGTGTCTGATTAACAACCATGATCAGGTTGAGAGCTTATGGGTTAAAATCAGGGATCGGTTCAGTAAAGGACATCTAGTGGTTGGGGTACACTAAGGGTGGCCTGATCATGAGGAGCCTGTTGACAAGGCCTTCTTGCTTCAACTGCAGGGGGTGTTGCGCTTATGGGCTCTTGTCCTGATGGGGGATTTCTACCACTCGGATATCTGCTGGGATAGTGGCACTGCAGGTGACAGACAGTCCTGGAGTCTGTTGAGGGTAGCTTCCTGGTCCAGGTAGTAGACAGACTGACCTGATGTGAAGCCTTACTGGGCCTGGTGCTTACCAATGCAGAGGAGAGCATTAGAGAAGTTAAGATTGGAGGCAGCCTGGGCTGTAGTGATCACGACCTGGTAGAGGTTGTGATCTGGAGGAATGCAGGCCTGACAAAAAGTAGAGTCAGGACTCTGAACTTTAGGAGAGCAAACTTGTGATGTACTTGATGTACAGGAAGTGGAAGCAGGGTCGTGTAGCCTGGGAAGAATACAGGAATATTGTCAGCACGAACAGAGATAAGATGAGGAAAGCCAAGGCACAGATGGAGCTGGACTTGGCGAGGGATTTAAAAAATAACAAGAAGGGGTTCTGTAGGTACATAGGCAGAAAGAGACAGACCAAGGCGAGTGTTTCCCCTCTAATTAATGAGGATGGAGAACTGACTTCCTCAGGCATGGAAAAAGCTGAGGTGCTCAGTAAATGCTTTGCCTTGGTCTTCAGTGGTAGCCAGGCTCCCCATGTCTGCCAGGACCTTGATCCTCTAGGTGTGGGTGAGAAGAGTGGATTCCATCCCACTGTAACTGCGTAACATTTTTGCATGCAACTGAATGTAGATAAGTCCATGGGGCCAGATTGTATGTATCCCAGGGTTCTGGGAGAGATGACTGATGTGGTTGCCAAGCCACTCTCTCTCATGTTTGAAAAATCATGTCTGTTGGGTGAAATCTCTGGAGGCTAGGAAAAGGGAAACATTACTCCCATTTTCAAGAAAGGGAGAAAGGATGACCTGGGGAACTACAGGCCAGTGAGCCTCTCCTCTGTGCCTGGGAAGATCATGGAGCAGATCCTCCTGGTTACCATGTTAAGATGCATATGAGATGAAGAAGTGATCTGAGACACCCAGCATAGCTTCACCAAAGGCAGAACTTGCTGGACCAATCTGGTGGCCTTCTATGATGGAGTGATGGCATTGGTGGACAGGGAAAGGGCGATGTATGTTATTTACCTGGACTTCTGCATTAGCCTTTGACATGATCCCTCACCACATCCTTCTCTTTAAATTTAGAGGTATGGATTTGAAGGAAGGACTGTTGGATGGATTAAGAACTGGTTGGCTGATCGCAGCCAAACGGTTGTGTTCTGTGTCTGGGTGAAGCCTGGTCATGTGTCCCTGAAGGGTCAGTCTTGGAACCAGTGCTCTTCGACATCATCAAAGACATAGATGATGGAACTGAGTGCACCCTCAGCAAGTTTGCGGATGACACCTAGCTGAGCGGTGCAGTGGATACATTGGAGGGAAGGGAAGCCATCCGTAGGGACCTGGAGAAGCTGGAGAAGTGGGCTCATGTGAATCTAATGAGGTTCAACAAGGCCAAGTGCAAGATGTTGCAACCGGGCCAGGAAAATCCCAAGTATTTATACAGCCTGGGGGAAGAACTCCTTGAGAGAAGCCCTCCCAGCTTGTAGGGCCAACTATATCCTGGATTGCATTACAAAAGGGGTGGCCAGCAGGGAGAGGGAGGTGATTGTCCCCCTCCACTCAGCTCTTGTGAGGCCCCATCTGGAGTACTGTGTACAAGCCTGGGTTCTCCAGCACAAGAAAGACACACAGCTCTTGGAACAGGTCCAGAGGAGTGCCACTAAAGTGATCAGAGGGCTGGAGCAGCTCTCCTATGCGAAAAGGTTGAGGGAACTGGGCTTGTTTAGCTTGGAGAGGGAAAGTCTCCAAGGAGACCTCATTGTAGCCTACCAATACTTGAGGGGAGTGTATAAACAGGAGAGGGAATGGTTGTTTACCTGGGTTGATAGTGACAGGATGAGGGGAAGTGATTTTAGACTAAGATGGGAAATTGAGATTAGATGTTAGGAGGAAGTTTTTCCCTCAGAGAGTGGTGATGCACTGGAACAGGTTGCCCAGAGAGGTTGTGGATGCCCCATCCCTGGAGGCATTCAAGGCAAGTCTGGATGTGGTTCTGGGCAGCCTGGTCTAGTGGTTGGTGACCCTGCCCATAGCAGGAGCGTTGAAACTTGATGATCTTTGAATTCCTTTTCAACCCAGGCCATTCTATTGTTCTGTGATCCGCAGCTCAGAAATACTAACTGAAGTGCTGTTATATTACTGTGAGAAGTATCCATTGAGTTGGTTTTTCCAACTAGAGACTCCAAGTTCATTTATCCATGCTTTTATGTATTTCATTTATAGACATAGGAATGAATCTTCAGGCTCAGAAGGTCCATCCACCCCAGTATGTTTTAGTAGTGACTGGAAGGAAGTTAGGGGTTAAAAGTTGATGTTGGTAAGAGTAAATAGCAAAACAGATACACAGTAAGCAGCATTTCCTCAAATGTAGTTTGCAGCTTCCAGTGATTTATGACAGCTTTCCAAGACAGATGTATTGTCCTTGTATTTTGTAGCTCTGGTGGCTTTTTCTTCTCTGCTGTTCAGTTGGTCATTGAAAAAAATGCAGATTTCTAGCATTCATAGCATCCCCCAGCAGGGGTTTCACATCTTAATGAAGTATTACGTGAAGAACATTCTCTGTAAATTATATGGCATTTCATATGTTGGAAATGTATAAGAATATTTTCAAATGTTCAGTGGTTTGTTTCTGGAGCACAGAAATGGATGTGTGGCATTAAACTGCTGTTCATGTTCTTTGCTAGTTTAATTCCAGTACACCTTTTAATACTTTTGTTTTACAAAATGAAAACAGTTCTTATCATTCATCTGTTACAGAGCCTCCAATCATCCCAAGACCAGCATTCATTGCACAAGGAAAAACAATATGGAATAATGTAATTTTTAAGGCTAATGCACATGCATAAGTACGATTTCAACACCAGCACTTTCATCCTTTTTTTTACTACCTCAATAATTTTTAATACGCATTCCTGTCTGATATTTTTTATCTGCTGACAGTATAGATTTAGACTGTGGTGATCAGCAGAACATATTGGATTTGGAGACGACTCTATGAATTTATAAATATTACAACTCCTGATGTAAATTCCATATCTTTATGAAGAATTATGAGATATGCAGGACCCTGAAGAATATTTCTTTTTCATTTTGGCATATCTAAAAATACACATTTGAACAAAATGTCTGCTATATTGTGTGAAACACAAAAGGTGAAATGAAGAAAATCAGCCTTTAATTGTTGGAAGAAATTTGTGAGGATAGAAGTGAAATAACTGTATAGGGTATGAGTGGTTCTGTGTTGTGAGGGAAACTGTTATCGAGAAGATACCTAAGTCGTCCACCAATGAGGTGGAATGTGTATTATTTCCTCAGTTAACACTGGCTAATAGTAATTAATGAATTACTTTTGGAGTATCAGCTTTACAGTAGTTGAAATCCATCCAGGTCACTGGTATTTAGCATGCTGGTAAGAAAGAGGATTTAGATCCAGGCAGAGATTTTGAAGAAAATTCTGGAGAAACAATGAAGTACTTAGTGCGATGCCATTATTCAGCCTCTTCTAAATCCTAAGAAGCTGGTTATGAGGAGCAGGTTGAGATCTGGACATCAGTTGGGTCTAAAGGTGATCAAATGAGATGGAGAGGTGGGCTCATGAGAAATGCATAGCGATCCACACAGGCTAAGATTTCCTTATTTTTCACTCATTATGATCTAGATCACATATGCCCATTTAATTAAAACAAGCAAACAAATAAAAAGGACAAACTTTTGAAAGGTAAATTTACCTTGAAGATGTCCAAGTATATACTAAAAGGACACTCACCTTAATGTCTTCTTCACCTCTAGATTTAAAGTGGCAAGTGTTCAACAGGGTTGAAGTTCCAGATGTTAGCCAAGTGGCCTTTGTATATATTTTACACCTGCTTTTACATTTAATAAGCCATGGCTTAATGAAGTGCCCCTAAAGAATATTAGTTTATTTGGGGATATTTTCTTCTCCTCTCCATGAGAGCCAAGTGCCAAAATCTCCACAAGATGGAAATGTGTTGCACTAGATTTAATGATACTGCTGTCTTTTATTCTTTAGATTATATTTTTTAAATATACTAATATTGCTAAAATGGGGTCAGTCAGCTCAAGGAGGACATTTAACTTTGCTTGTACTATAATTTTACCTTTCATTTAAATAAATAAATAAATAAATAGCCTGCTGAAGTGACTGGTTAATTTGAAATGCCAAGTTATTAATATATGGACAATATAATTTTTGCTGGCATTTTAAACATGGAAAAGCATTTTCATATTTTTATAGATATTTCTTGTGAAATCTAATGTAGTAGAAGATAATAGTTTAAAACAATTACTTTTTTGCTGAGAGGAATGATCTGGGATTGTGTATAACTAAAGGGCTGTCAGCAAAAAGCAGACAACTCCACCCCCACTTCCTCCCTCCCCCCATAATACTTCTAATTCATTAACTTACAGGGAAAAAAAGGGTTCACCTATTTCTGAAATGGGAACATTTTCTAGTAATTCTATATTTTTCCTCATTGAATATGTCTCGTACATACAGAGGAAGAATCTTTGGCTTGTATTGCTCACTTACTCAAAGGGGATCAGTATCTTCTGAAGTTAGCATTTAGGAAAAATTTTCCTTTAGTTGTGGGGTTTTTGTTTGTTTTTTAAATACTGTTTCTCACACAATACTAGTTACTCCTCTCAAGTCTGAACAAAGTTGAGCCAGTTTTAAAATGTCTGACTATACTGACAATAATTGATACTCAAGCCATTGATGAAGGTTGACTAGTATTTGTTGTTAGTTTTCAAAACATACTTGGAGTTGACTCGTCACACTTTCTTGTCCCTCTTTAGATCAAACCTGAGGTATATGAGAACTTGGAGACCTAGAACCTTAGTAGCAGTTATGACAAGTTATCCTTGCTACAGGAATCATTTACGTGCTCCAGATTTATTTAAGTGTACAGATGTGAATGTCAGAATACAAGTAACAGCAACAGAAATCTTGTGGTATTTAAAATGCTAAACTGTTTTTACATTTATTTATTTATTTATTTAGCTATCAGATAAACCATTTCAGTCTTTGCTTCTCCTTTTCTTGCTTTAAAGCTTTGCAGGCTGTAACAGGGCACAGACTCAGGAAATAAGTTTTGAGAAAAGCAAGTGGGGATGCTAAGAAATATTTGTTTGTTAAACGGCCGAGGAAGCATCCTCTCTGTGAGGCTACCTACCTCAGCTATTAACCTCCAGGGAATAAATCAGCTAACTACCGTAAATGGCAAACAGCTTTGTTTCCTTCCTTTAGTAATGAAATACTGTGTTCATTGGGTGTTTGTTTTTTTTTCCTAATTTCTTCCTTCCCCAATACTTGCCTCCCTTTCCTTTTTCTTACAATGATAAAAAAAAAATTAGAAAGTGCAGGATCCTGAATTCCTTATGCCAGCCTTTAAAAAGAGGACCTTGCTGCTCATATCCATCAAGGCCAGGGTGCCCTGTATGTAAAGGTGTTAATGTTTCTAAGGGTTGAAGAAGACACTGAATTCAGAGGCATGGAAGAGCAACAAAATTATTAGGGAAGATTGAAAGAACTGACAGTGCTTGGCAAAAGTGACAAGATTGGGGAGATAGGATTGAAGCAGGGCACAATCACTTGCTGGAGTGAGAGGTAGATATCACTTTCAGTAGCTTCCCGAAAGATTAATGAACACTATGAAGTGGTGAGGAAATGTAGTTATAATGGCAAGAAAGGACAGAAGTGGTTAGATATTGTTGGGTCTTTGCCCAACAAACTTGTAGCTTTCATGAATGAATCTGCCAGGCTACTTGGAAAAATGTCAAAACCAAAACCACCAGCTCTGAAAGAAGGCAGAGGGAAGGAGCTAAGTTCCTTTGTGGTATTTCTGTTTAAATGTGTTCCTGGGTAAAAACAAAAAATACAAAACTCAAGGGAGTCAGACAGCAAGGCCTCAGGATTACTCTTTAAAGGATGGAGCCAGAGTGTCTAGACCTCTTTGGAAGTATAATACTTCAGCTAGTCTTCAATTCATAGTAGCTCATTTTTCAGATGTCCGTTGAAAATATGGCTTTCTTAAATGCCACAAGATGTCACCATTTCTGGATAAATTTCCCATAAGCTCTAAGGAATTAAGAACAAATATTCCAGAAGGTCATCCTTCTGTACACAATGGCATCCTAGGGTACATTAAAAAGAGCGTGGCCAGCAGGTAAACGGAGGTGATCTTCACCCTCTACCCTGCCCTGGTTAGACCTCAGCTGGAATATTGTGTCCAGTTCTGGGCTCCCAGGTACAAAAAAGACAGAGATCTCCCCAAAAGAGTCCAGTGGGAGGATACAAACATGATAAAGGGTGTGTAACACCACTCTTATGAGGAAAGTCTGGTAGACCTGAGTCTGTTCAGCCTAGAGGAAATAAGACTCAGAGGGGATCTATATCCATCTATCCAAATCTATAAAAATCTAAGGAGCAGAAAGCAAAGGGACGAGGCTGGACTCTTCTCAGCAGTGTGTGGTTATAGGATGAGGAGAAATGACCACAAACTGAAGCATAGGAAGTTCCACACAAACGTTTGTGGGAACTTCTTCACTGTGCAGTGATGGAGCACTGGCACAGGCTGCACAGAGAGGTGGTGGAGACGTTCAAGACCTGCCTGGATGCCTACCTGTGCAACCTGGGCTAGGGAGCTGCTTTGGCAGGAGGGTTGGACTCGATGACCTCTGGAGGTCCCTTCCAACCCCTACAATTCTGTGATTCTTCCAAGTTTCACTTCACCTGTGAGATACTACCTTTTCAGTAGTATCAGCAAACATCATTAAACATACATCATTACAGTCTCCTGGGATTCTTAAAAAAGTCCAGAACACAGCTGAGATCCTACAGAGTAGAATTTTTTTTTTTTTTTTTGTAAAAATGGGAATACATTGCATTCCTGAAAATAATTTTGATTTATATTTAGGTCTTTGGACATTTCCATTCTCAGCTCTACAGAAAGCAGTCTGTATATCATATTCATTCCAGAGAACCAGCTAATTGCAAAACCATACTTCTCAGGAATCAGAGGAGGCTCCAATAAAATGTAAGAAAGTTTTCAAAGGCTTTCTTTGTGTTTACTGTAACTAAACAGCAGATGCTACCTTTCAAAGCTGCAGGATTGATGCTCACATAGGGAGTTCTCAGGAACCATTTAAATAGTGCAGATTTATCAGAGCAGCAGAGGGGCTGTCCTATCCCTATTAGCATTGCTCAGTGGATTTTTCTACTGAAATGCAATTTTAGTCACATGCCCTAACATTCAGATCATTACAGACAGTTGTGCTATAGTTTTGATGACAGATCTCTTTCCTTCTGCAACTCTCATAGGTCCTATTCTTGTATATCTAAACAGTAACATGAATAGTAAAAGTATTTTTTTTCATTTCAAGTTGGTATTTAAAACATTTATGGTTAATTTCTGAAGAATTAGTTTCATTCTAAAGTGTTTTCTGTTTAGTTAGATATGCATTCTGTAAAGAGTTTTTAGCTAGACATGAAAACATTGAAAAAACTGTGAACAGATACATTGAACTAAGATTAGTGATTTGTATTGTGCCTTGAGAATTGTCAAAAATTGAGAAAATGGTCTGACTTCAACTTCTTGTCTGAAATATAAACTCTTAATTTGGTATTGTGCTGCTGTGCTGAAGTTAGCCATGTTTAATAGAATATCCGTTGGTTTTGTTTTTTTTTTTTTCCTTATCGTGGTGATTGCTTGGTTTTTTGGACAGTAAGTGTATGCTCTGAATAGCAGTGATTGTGCCCAAAGACAAGTTTTCCATGCATCTCTTAAAACTGATTCTTAGGCTTATGCTGTTATCATATATATCTTCAGCACAACAGCTCATGACTTGGTCACCTAAGCATTATAGTTCCCACTTCAGTCATTTTTACATTTCTGAAATATATATTTATATATATAAATATGTATATATATTTACTTTTTTCTCAGCAGTATTTTACTTTTTATTTTGTCAACACTCAGTCTAGCTTCCCTTAAAACTAATAGTTCTTTGTTTCAACAGCAATGTATTCTGTAACCAGATGCTGAATGTATTAATAATACTGTGTAACTGGGTATTACAGCTCCCATTTGTGCTAAATATTGCACAGATCAAATTATGGTGGTGCTTTGATTTTTAGATTCTCTTTTTCATTTGAAACACTATCAAGTTGCATTTGTGTGTTTCAGTGTTAATCAATACTGAGCTAGCCTATCAGTTTCTCAGTTAAGACAGGATTTTCCACTACATCTTAACTATCTTCTGTAAGTAATGACCTACTCACTTTATCATCACACGCTTCTCTGTTTAGAGATGCTACTTAAATGATAATGAAACAGGGCTTGGTATTCCCATCCTGCTGAAAATAATTCAAGCAGGAATAATCATAGTGAGGAATGTTTGCCTATTAATTTGAGTGCTGTCTTGACTATAGAAGTAATCTTTCCAAGTCTTGAAAAGAGTGCAGCCACAGTTACGTAGCTGTATGTCTATTTCCTGGATTTTTACTTCAGTAAAAAGTTTTCCTTAGTGGCATGCATTCTTCAAATGATAGATTGATGTTGATGCTCTCCTGTTCTCCATCTCTCATCCCCAACTTGTTTCAAGAAAGTAGAGCTGTCTCTTTGTATGACTTTGGGCATGCATAAATGTATGACATAGCTATGAAGGGCAGCTAGTCCTACTGGAACAGATACTTCAATTGAATGGAGATTTATTTATTATTTTTTGTAAATAAGCCAGTTTTAATGAAGAATAACCATTTTTTTTACCCATTGATTTGCACTTGTTTTTATGATACTTGTAGTGATATCAGTTTCTCTGCAAAGAGAAGAGAGGATCCAAAACAGGAGTGGAGATTCAAGTTCAAGTCACTTATCTGTCATTATTCTAAGAAAGCTGTCTAACCACTGGTGTACCCAACAAGCTCTTTTTTCTCTGGCCCAAGATTTATGTGTAATTACATAAATATCATAGAATCATAGAATCACAAGGTTGGAAATGACCTATAAGATCATCTAGTCCAACTGTCTTTTCATTACCATGGCTACCACAGGCTACTAAACCATATCTCGCAGCTCCTCATCCAGACGCCTCTTGAACACTTCCAGGGACGGCGACTCCACGACCTCCCTGGGCGGGCCATTCCAGTGCCTCGCCACTCTCTGAGAGAAAAAGTTTTTCCTCATGTCCAACCTAAACCCCCACTGATACAACTTGCGGCCATTTCCCCCGGTCCTGTCCGTTGCATGGGAGAAGAGGCCAAACCCCTCTTCACCCCAACCTCCCTTCAGGAAGTTGTAGAGTGCAATGAGGTCTCCCCTGAGCCTCCTCTTCTTCAGACTAAACAATCCCAGCTCCCTCAGCTGCTCCTCATAAGACTTATGCTCCAGACCCCTCACCTGTTTCATTGCCCTTCTCTGTACACACTCCAGGGCCTCAACACCTTTCCTGTAGTGAGCGGCCCAAAACTGAACACCATGCTCTAGGTGCGCTCCTGCTGGCCACACTATTTATAATACAGGCCAGGATGCTGTTGGCCCTCTTGTCCACCTGGGCACACTGTTGTCTCGTGTTCAGCCGAGCATCAACCAACACCCCCAGGTCTCTTTCTTCTTCACATCATCTAGCCACTCATCCCCAAGCCTATAACACCGCTTGGGGTTATTGCAGCCAAAGTGCAGGACCCAACACTTGACCTTGTTTAACCTCATCCCATTCATCTCAGCCCTGCTATCCAGTTTATCTAGATCCCTCTGTAGGGCCTCCCTACCCTGAGGCAGATCCACACCACCTCCCAACTTGGTGACATCTGCAAACCTATTGAGGGTGCACTCAATCCCCTCATCTAGGTCATCAATAAATATATTAAACAAGACGGGTCCCCCCTGGGGAACACCACTTGTAATGGGTCGCCAACTGGACTTAACTCCATTAACCACTACCCATTCGGCACAGCCCTCTAGCCAGTTTCTTATCCAAAGAACTGTATACCTGTCCAGACCACGGGCAGCCAGTGGTCTTCAAATAGTTTCAGAAATACTTAATGCTTGTAAGATTTTTGTTTTTATTATCAGGACACTTGCTTGGAAAACAGGACAAAGATGAAGGGTGTCTTGAATACTCCTATTATAATCAGTCTGTCTTAAGGTCAACATTCCATTATTTCCTTTTCAAAGAAGTAGAAACACCCCTGCCTCATCCCCCAAAAAACACCAGAAAAAAAACTCAAAACAGAAGACCGCACCAAAGCAAAAAACAACGCAAAAACAAGAAGAAAAAAAGTCCCAAAACTCAGAATGAGTCTTCACATAAAATGGTTAAATTATTAAAAACTCAAAAAAGGGAAGTGAAACACTTCACTGGATTGATAAAGGCAATATGTTGCAAAGTAAAGAATTATTCTATTATTTTACATTGCATCTTTTCTAAGTACATTTCTCAACTACGTTATTTTTTAAAAAACTTTTTTGAATAAGTAAGAAATGTATTAGAGTTGTGGTAATAATTTCACAGCTATTAGCATTGCTTGAAATGGACTTTTAGTTTTCTTTTCTCTGGGGCCAGGATTTCAAGGAAGTACAGAACTGAACTCAAAGTATTAGGACTTTATAGACTTATTAAGAACTTCACAGTGACACCCGTGTTAATCTTAGGTTTGTAAATGAAAACAAAATGTAAAACTGTCTCTTTCAGATAGATATTATAAGTCCATGGTAAAGTTTTGTGTAAAAATTTTCATCATCTGAAGTCATTCCTATTCATTCATATGGCTTCTAGCTAAACTGATTTTTTGGGAAAAAATGTTTATGAAATAAAGAATTATTGAAATATGAAGATCTAGAGCAGATAGGTCTCTCAAGTATCTGTAGCTTTCATTCTCTCTCCTGCTCTGCCCATCCTCTACAACCTGATGTTTCTCCATTCATCTCTCTTTCCATCCATTCATCCAGCGGCACCCCACCCCTGTCTATCCAACTCTTCTTCTTCCCTCCCCCCCCTCCTCCACTGATGTCTCTGCCTACTGTTCTCTCTCAGTTTGACTAATAAAGAAATTCACCTGAAACAGAATAATACAAGAGAATAAATGAGGAAACATTGTTGAGCTGGAAATAGATGGAAGAATGTAGTGAAAAGGAGTAGTGATCTCAAAAGAGAAATCAATGTATTTAGTTAGAAAACTGTTTGGTATTCCTCTTGAGGCTGAGCCATGACAAATCTGATCAGACTAAAATAGGCCAAAGTCATCCATAATCCCATCTAACATTGAAAAGAGAGTGAAGTAGAGGAAAAGATACTTAGTATGAAAATAAGCTTGTGATATATTTTCTTTTCTAAACATGGATGGGTATACTAAGAAATGGCAAATATCCTAGAGTTTTTGGAATCTTTGACTAATTAAGTTCATTGGGGAATAAAAACTTGTGGAGTAATATCTGATAGGAACATGAAATACTTCAGACATTTAAGAAAAGAGCTTATGATCAGAATGTCTGATATATTTTCAGAGATAATGTAGGTGACAACTTTATGTGATAAGAAACAAATTGTGACCAGGGATTACTGGCAGTAAAGAGAAAACAAGCTTTGGATTCGTGAGTATTTGATTGACTCCAGTGATACTACTATATTGTATTGGAAGGGTATCACATGCTCAGAAATGGCTTTTTTTTTTTTTTTTTTTTTTAAGTGTATTGTAAACAAAAGACCACTCAAGTACTTCAGATTTACAATAGAGCTGCTTTGGAATAAGTATAAAGAATAAGACTGTTTAAAGTATGAGTTTTTTTAGAAAAGCAAAAAAGAGTGTGAAAAGAAACAGTAATTGAGTGATTTAATGGCTTATGACAAACACGGGGAAATTCTTCTGTTGAACAGAAGTATGGGTAATATATTCTATTTAGAAGAGATAGGAAAATAAGTCAGAGAAAGGCAGATCTTTTCACTCAGTTTACAGATTGTCTTGACAAGAGATAACTCATGTTGGGGGTAAAAGAGCTGGTTTGTAAGGAATAAGATAATGTGCATGTATTTCTGCATTCCACATCCTAACCGTATCTGTTTCAGAAAGTTTAGACATGGAGCCATAGCAGGTGAGATAACACATTTAGTGTCTCTTAGAGCCTGAAGCACTGGGAAGCATGGTGAAGTAACACTCACCCATTTTATCTGTGGATGAGTTACCTGTGGCAGTGTCAACAACTACAGCCAGCTAATGATCTGCATTTAGATTCATGTGGAGAAATGACACGGCCTAAATCTAAGTGCAAGCTTGGGTCTACCAGAGTTTATCGGCTCAGATTAAGTGTTGTGAAAATGCAGCTACGTTTCTTCCTGACCTTAGCAGGCTTTGGAAGAATTCTAACTGCAGGTGGTTAGCTGAAGAGTAATGAAAACAGCTACGTGTGTCTCTGCACTCGTAGCTGTTTGGTCATGCCTCATGGCATATGGACTGTATTTGACTGTATGTTGACGTGCCACTGATGTTGGATGTTATCATGTGGTATCTTCAGATAAAAAGATCTTCGCTTTCAGAGCATAAGATGGATGGTGTTCATTTAGAAAGATGCTATTTAGTATTTAATTTCCTCATTGTTTTTGTGGGCTTGTATCTTTAGTGCACATTTTGCACGTTTCTATACAGAGATTTATTTTTCTCACATGCTTCTTAGTAGAGTTTTGCAAACATTCTGCATTTATTTTCAAAACAACCCTGTTTGATGGCAGGGTATTATTACTCTGCTTTACAAATGGATATGTGTAGACCTGAGACATTAAGTTCTGCATTACTGGATAATTTTAGATATGTAATTCAAAACACCTAAAACCTTTTTTCTGATTTTGCAGAGTATTTGTTGTTGCATACAATTTAAAAGTGCAAAGCACAGTTTCCTGTGATTGCCAGGGCAGCTGGAAATGGTCGATGCTTTTACAGTCAAAATTCAAGTTATGAAGTTGGGCACCCTGAAAGTCACATGCTTAATGGTCGTTTTTGTTAAGTTAGGTTTAAGAGATTTTCCTACTGTTTGCAGTCCTCTAGATCATTCAGAATATACTTCCCTTTCTTTTTGACTTGATATTCAACATGTTCTGTTAGTACACTCATGACCTACCTTCAGAGCAGAGTGCATACATGGGCTGAAGCAGGTTTACCAAGGCAAGAAAAAATAGCATTTCAATTAATAGATTATAGGATCAAAAATTATGTACTCACATGCATGAGCTAAATTAGTATTGGAAAGTTGTATTTGTGCTGTTAACTTTCCAGTGTGTAACTTACATATTTTTGAAATATTTGTATCTACGTCATTTCAGAAATAAAACCTCAACAAACTGATAGGTTAGAAATTCCATCATCGTTTGTGATGCACTCATGTACATTAGGCCTGTGCAATTTTTGCATCTTAGCCACTCAGCTGCGTCATAACTGTTCATGGGGTGAAGAACATGAACTTGCATGGCCAAAGAAGTCATCTGTCTGAAGCTTGCAAACCATTAACTAAACGGACCTATTGTAGGTCAACAGCAGTGAGGGCATTTTAAGATATGCTGCACAAAACTCTGTGTGCCTTAATGGAATGCTTGGTAGGAGTAGCCAGAGTTCATATACATTATTATTTTGCCAGGCAGTTTACTGACATTACTGTTATTCCGTGATTTATTCAGTTAGGAAAATGTGTTCTTGTAGAGCGTCTTACAGGTGTTTCTACACACTCTGTGGAAGTTCAGGTCTTGTAATTTGTCCATCTATATTCTTAGATTTAGCCTTTACTCCTAATATCTCATGCTTCTTACCAAAGATGCTGAGTGCTTTTACAAGCATTAGTCTTATCCTGGAGACTGACAAATCCAGTCATTTTAGTCAGTTATTTCTGTTCCTTCAACTCTTCCTAAACAAACATATGGTCTTGCCTGTACCAGGTGAGTCCTCTTTTATGTCTTCCCATTTTATTTTATTTTGACTTCCTGTAAATTTCCATTCATCTGCTCACTCACATTTCTTGTCCTCAAAAATGCCACATTTCCTCCTAAGATTCTAGACCTGCTGTCTTAGAAGTCTTCAGTCTGAGGTAGACTTTGACATATGAAATTCGAACTCAAATAAAACAGCTGTAGTCATAGGCAAAGTAAAAATGGGATATTACACTGAGGAGTGGAGGTAATGCTTAATAATGGGCAGTGTTGCTTGGGCACTTTCTAAATATACTGTCTATAGAGAAGAAAGTTAGTGGGGAAGACTATGATTTGTTTAATTTTGCTCAGTAGAATGAACAGATTCATTGATTGTGTTAGTGCAGGAATAGTACACTCAAGGAACTTTAGTGTTTGCAAAAAAGCAATCATGATTTTAGTGAAATAAAGGAATTATTTGTTGTGATTTATCCCAGTAGGCAGCTAAGTACCATGCAGCCATTCACTCTCTCCTGCTCTCCCAGGTGGGTTGAAGGAGAGAATTGGAAATGAAAGAGAACTCATGGGTTGATATTAAAACTAATTACTAAGACAGAAGAGGAAAATGGAAAGAATAATGCAGGGATAACTGTATGTGTGTATATATATGTGTGTGTGTGTGTATGCATACATAGCCACAATTAGTTGCCACCCGCCAATCAACACCCAGCTGACAACTCAAGGTCTTACTGCCACTGACCAATGACTAGCAACCTCTGTGCATTAGCTGCCCCTGGCCAATTCTCTATGGCTTTATGGCTTTCCTCTACCCCATGCCATCATGGCAGATGCTCTACCCTGCCAAAAGGCTCAGCCCAGCCCCAGGTGTGCTCCCATCACTCAGTAACACCCAAAACATTGCTGTTAACACTGTTTTAGCTGGAAACTGGAAAATGCCGTAATCAAGTAGTACAGAAATAGTTTGAGAAATTCTAAAATAATACTACTGAGAAGAGTTTTCCAAAGACAATATATAGAAGTGCATGAAAACTTGTGTGTTAAAACCGTTCTATTTTAAGAAAAAATAAATAAATCTACATAATGATATTCAGTCCCATGAGACTTGCAAAGAAAAGTTTGGAGCAACAAAAAAAAGAAAAAAAATAATTGTGATTTTCATGGCTAATGTGAGTACAGAGATGTCATGAAATGTATTGAAGGAGTAGGAAGGGGAATTAACACGCACACAGAGAATGTGATCCTATTCTGTGAGATATATATATATGTAAGACAATACATATATAAAAGGAAAAAATAAATATTTCAATAAATAAGTTAATTTCCTTGGTATAACTAGTTACTCTGGAAAAGGGATGAGAGAAGACTTCTGTGGTACTAAACACTATTTTGCTAAAATCCACCTTATATGTATGCTACCGGTACTTTGTATTACAATATTACTACTGTACAGGGAATGTGTTCCAAGTGGAGAATTAATTTCAATATGTTGTACTTTCAGTACATACTTTTATAAATATCTTGACTGAGAAAGATACGTTCTCAAAGTATTTGACTGATAAGTAAGGAAGGAAGACCTCATAAAATTTCTTCAAGAAATTAGACAATCTTTAGAATACGTTGGTACTTTTGTTGTTGTATTGTCTGGATGTTTCATAAGATTATTATTAGCATGAACATTTACTTTACATTTGGGAATTATTCTTCATCAGTTATGAACAACGAAAATCATCCCACAATATGGTGAGTAGTTTTTGAAAAGATAAAATAGGATGCTAAGGATTATTTTCCATAGTAGTAGTATCATATTTTACCATAGTTTTACTCTGAATGAGAAAAAAAATCATAAATTATCTATAACCTGGACAGAAAGCATATTGTGAATATGAACGACTTAGTGGATTATGGTTTTATTTGATTACAGCCTATAAAAATAGAGATAAAATATAATAAAAATAAAACAAATGTTATAAAAGAATAAAAAAAGTTTTCTAACTTTTGTAACTTGAGGATTTCTCTAATAGTTAGATAAAGAGGAAGGCACATTTAAATGCGGCTTACTCTGTAGCTGACCTCAAGGAAGTTTGGTATGAAAGCTGATGTGTTCCTCCAACTTGTTTATTTGGTTTGTTCAGTATCTTGAAAGGAGTTGTCACTTGGTGGCATGCCAAAGTGACTCTGCTCAGTGTATTTGTATAAATTCATTAACCAAACTTAAATTTGTCTCTTTACATATGTTCAAAAACTTGAAAAGTCTACAAAATGCCATGTATAACATAATAAAATCATGATATTCTACAAGAACAGATTGAAATCAGTAAAAATACTTTCTTAGTAGTATTTATAGCAATAGAAATAAAACTATGCTGAAAGAATAGAGAGAGGAAATGGAGAATGTAGAAGTGGATATCAGATACTTAAGATAACCACTGTGTATAGATATTTCTCTTCGCCCAGTCTAGAGAATTGAGATATCTCAAGAAAGCTCAGCACACCTAAATTCTCTAGCAACATATAGTAAGAATATTCCCAATTTCAAACAGTTTACAAGACAAAAGATAAAACAAACAAAAGTGACAGAAAAGGCTCCATTAAGACTGTGCCACAAATGGAATTTCTTTTCACATTATTCTGTATGGGCGAATGGTTACTTTTTACAGTCTGTCTAGAGTTCCTTACATATCTGCATTTTGATATTCAGTTCCTCTCAACTGTAGTCTGTATACTTTAAGTATTACATATTTTTTTCCACCTCCTTTGTACCTATTGCATCTTAGTGTTTGTTTTTGTCTTCTATGATGTCTTACGAAAATGGTGTCACTTATACAATTGGTGCCTGGGAAATATTCTGGTGCCTACCTCATTTTCTGTTGAAACACCCAGAGGAATTAATATCTAGCATCACCTGCAGGTGCCTGGGGAAAAAGCTGTTATTTAGCTATGAAGCTGAGACTTTGCCTATATGTAAATATCAAGATCCATTCTTGTTGTCTCAAATAATGAACATTTTGGGCTCAAACTGTACACAAAGGATGGCACGTTAACACTGATAGTTCTTTTCAGTAATTTCTTGAGTAATTTCAAGGTGAATTGGATCTTCGGATTGCTAAAAGATTTCACATGACTGCTGATGTAATTTGTGCCACTTTCACTTGATAAATTGATACCTTCTACAGAGTTACCATTTTATTTTCAGGAACTGTGTCAAATGTAATTTTAATCCGACACCATTACTATATACCTAAAATTTTTATTTGAAGCTTGACATCTAAGTGTCCATGTTTTGAAGTAGACTCATATTGTTTTTGCTGGATCTGTGACAAGATTACTGTCTGTCCTTCCACACTTAAGATATGATTTGCAGGGAAGTTACAAAACCACCTTTGGCTAGAGATATTTGAGGCTGTATATTCAGTTCAACTTCTGTGAACCTCAGGAGGTTTAAGTTACACTTTTGGTAGCTGACCAAGGCTGGTGAAGCAAACGTCTTCAGATAGTTGAACTGACCTGCAGTTGTACTGTATATAAACAGTTGGAATAGCCCCATCATTTGAATTTTATTACATTACTCAATTTCAAATGTGTTAGATAATTTCCTATGAAGGTTTCTAATTGTGCAGTGAAGCGCATGGCTGAAAATTCACGGGAAACCTAACAGTGAATTAGAAATTACAAGTAATGTCAGTGAAACATCATACAGGTGACTAAGTTAATCAAACTTTTAAAGGGTTTATTTAAATAGATGTAACATTACCCAACTCTCATAGTCTTCCATATGCATTGTTTCATTTCAGAAGTGATTTTGTGATAGTTATGGTCATAATAAAACAAAGCTCTCATTCTTTCTCAAGCTTGAAATTGGAAAAAATTCAGAATAGAATTTAATATCTGATTTATAAAAAGATCAGCTATTCTTATATTTTTGTTAGGGGTGAGTCTTACTACGTTTTGAGTACTTCCTCTTGGGATAATTAATTTTAATGATTTTCTAGTTTGTTACTAATACAGTATCTTGCCGAGTCTTATTTTCAAGTTATCCTCTGTTTATCTTGATCTTCTGCTCTTAAAGCATGTCTTTAATGTCAAAATTTTCAGTTAAACTTCAATTTTAGTCAGTCTTGAGGAAAATGAAAGAATATCTGTAAATTTGAACGTAAAATTAGAAATGCATTTGTTGATTGTCCGTGGCAGAATTCAAGATAAATTGATTAGGTAAGAATTTAATTAAATCTGATCAAATTTCAGACTTCCATAGACATCTAAAATCATGGGTCTCAGTATAAACATTAGCATCTGGAAAATGGAAACTTCTATAAAAATGATTTATCAAGGGGAGAAATAAAGCAGGAAGAATAACGTAAGGGTGGAAAGAATACGAATATAATGATTTTTTTTTTTCTAAAATCTGAAGATGCTTTTCAGGAAACAGGGTGAGAGTAAAAGCAAAAAATGGTGTTTAGTGAGGGTGAATGTGTGAGTATGTGTGTATTGCTAAGTGGGTATTTTACTTGGCAGTGGTTTACCCTGTGTTTGGCAAATCATTTTAATTTAGAAAGAAAACATTTTCCCAAGGCTACTAAATTTAGAACAAAACTGTATGGACAGCTGGCTTCAGGATAATTGGTAAATTTGAACTCCGAGAGGCCAGGCTGACAGCAGTGAAAGTATCTGTTGCTTTAACCCTTAAATCTCAAAGACAAGTGTCTTTGTCCTTAGAACTCTTAAGTCAGTTTGGCTCTCACATTTTCCCAGCTTTCTCTTATATGCTAACACAGCACAGTCTTATTCTTCTCTTAATCTTCTTTCCTACTGAGAGATGCCTACTGCTTCACTAATTGGTCTTGAAAGAAAACTGCACAAAGTTCAGTACTGGTCACTTTTCTCCTACTCATTTGGTAAGCAAACTCCTTAATGCAGATATTCTGTATCATTTGACTGTTCTCATCTGACTGACACTGAGAAGCATGCATCCTTTGGTATTTCCTACAAGCAGGACCAGTAGTAATGGAACATGGGATTAGTTGTTATTGTGACTCCAGTGATTTTAGATTATAGAGAATATAGGGCAATACTTATTTTATCCTTTCTGATATGTAGTTATCTACCACTCTTAAATCATGGAAATGAGTTAGTCATGAAAGTATCGTGTGTTTCAGGAATAGCTTCTGACAGCTACTAAAGGCAAAATTGAGTTGTTCTAATTTTGCTTGTATGTGAATCCTTAAAAATAGAAAATAAAAATAATTAAAAAAAAGACAAACAGGCCCACAACTTCCTGGTTTCAAATAACTAGGTATATTTGTTTCAACAGATGGAATTGCATGTGTTTCAGTCTGTGCACATTGCATTTGCCTTCTCACTGAGTGCCACTGGGACACTCTTTATAACCTCATATCAGATACTTATTGATCAGGTTTTTCCTAAGCTTTCTCCAACCTAGACAGTCCCAGCCCTCTCAGTCTCTATTCTTATGAAATAAACTTCTTCCCTTAGTTTGGGGAAAAAAATGTTTATTCCCAATAACAATTGTATGTAACAGTGCCGACGATTGGACTAGATTTTGTAAAACAATTTCATTTTATTCTGAAAATGTAGCATTATTTAAGGAACCTTTATCCTTTCACATAAAACGAATTTCCAGGAAAACACTGCTCATTTTATGTTTTCATATTTAAGTACAAGAAAAAAAATAAATAAATAGAGCCTATATACACAAAAGACAGTGGTGTTGGAAGGACTGATATGTAGAGAATTGTTATTTTTGTATTGCCTGAATTATTGACAAAGTAACTTTGTTCATTCAGCTCCCAAATATTTTATGCATAATTTATATGTAGTAGGATAGCACCAGATGTTGGCATAAAAAAATAATTTTATATTGCTATCTTTGCAATGCTGAAATATTGATGCTGATTTCTATAGTAGCTACGTTGGCTTTTGTACAATTTCTTATTCATTTAAGTCTTAGGCTGAGTTTAGTATGGTGAGAATTTAAGTGTATGCCCTTCTATGGAAAAAATCCACAAGTTCTTTGTTGTTGATATTTTTTTTTTCTTAAAAGATATAAAAAATACGAGTTCTACTTGATATTGCAGTGTCTATGGAAAAAAAAACCAGAGAAGTTAGTAGGCCTCAGGAAGAAGTGAGTAATCATACTGTATACATATATCTCTTACTTATAAAATTTTCCACAGTATGTAGCCTTTAGAAGATTCTGTTTGTAGATGTATGTCTTTGATTAGAGAAATAACTATATTTAAAATGTTTTTAAATTTAAAATAAGATAACATCATGCAGTGTGTGAAGAGATATGTGGTTTCTAACTGTGGATTATCTGCATATGGATCATTGTTATTTTTTATTTGATGTCTGTGGGTTGGAGTCTAAGTATACAACTGTATTTTTTTAAAACTCACATCACTGGAAAGTGTAAACAAAGATTAATAAAATAATATGTCTTTTATATTATAACTAACTTCAGTTACAGTTATACTGCCTTCAGTATAATCTCGTAGTTGATGAACCACTTCTATTTTTTCTATTTTTTTTTCCATTTCCTTCAGCTGTATCATTATTATTCTCTTAATATAGCATTCTTTTCTTCCTTTTTTTTTTCCCCATTACACAGACAGTACCCAAGCTGATATATGAAGGCTTCACTTTGACTCTTTTCTCATCTTCCAAGTACAAATACTATTGTTCCTACATTTTGCACTGTTTGACTTTTAGACTTCTGCACGTTGCAAAAGCCAGAACTTTATGACCAGCAGTCTGTGTAATTCATTTCAATCACAATGTATAAAATTAAAGAGGATAGCATGTCCTACTAAGAAGTTCTTCTTTCTTGAGAGACCACTTAATGATTATTTGAAATAGTTTTCTTGATTTTTAGGCCAAATTTCCAGTATGTAACTAGATCCTTCTTACCTAAGAAGGCTTCTTTTTCCTTGACTTTTTGATGAAATGAGAAATATGTCGATTTAATAAAGTCTTTGGCTGGCCTTAATTTCAACTCTTCCCCTCCTGGTGGGAGGAATTCTTTTCTCTCACCCAGTCAGTTCTGGGTTCCTTCTAAGCAATTTGGATGCAATTTTTTTGTTTTTGTTTTTATGTTTTTCCCCAAGAGCTCCTGTTTCTTTATAGAACCGAAATTTGAGCATTTTTCATGTAGGAATTTTTCTAATCTGTGTGTACTTGGTCTTTTCTGAAACAAGACTGCTTTTTTTATAGGTATTCTTTCTTCTTTGAGGAAGAGGAGATTAATGCCATGATAGCTATTAACATCCTTTTCCTGGAATAAAATCACTGTCTGAGTCCATTGTAGATTCCTTTCTTAACTTGAGACCAGAGAATAGATTTGCTAGACTACACTGCAGATAAACTGTGTAATTATAGTTGCACTGCTAGGAATTTTAATTAATATGAGTGTGTGTGTAAAGAGTTTGGGATATTCACATATACAACTTTCCTTACTTTTTGTCCTTGGGTCTGGCAAAGCATTTGCAACTATGCCATCTGCTGGGAGATTCAAGCACATAAAACACAAACATGAGCAGTGGAGAAATGTTCATCAGATCCATCTGGTTCCAAACCCAGACAATATCACTCTTATATCCTCTAGGCTGAGCGGTACTGTTGTTGGGAGACTGTTGTCTGCCAAATCTATGACAGGAATGTGAGGCTGCATCTATCTTAAACATGCCAGGGAACATATTTGGATATTGCCATGTGGCATTCTCCCAGAGAGTGAGTTACCAGGCACAGCTGAAGAATTAGTGTGGGCCTAGGGCTCAATAGACAGTTGGATGCAGCTATCCTGTTTGGAAGGTTTAAATAATATAAGTGTAGAGCATTCCATGCCAGTATGGTCTCAAAGCCAGTGAATCCTCCTCAACACATTTAGTTTACAATTGCCGATGCAGCCATAGTTGGGCTCAGACTGAAAGTGGAATGGGAAATGGCAGGATAGTCTGGCAAAATGGAGAGTCCTAACTTGCAAACAATCCATGGCATTAACTTCTGGAAGCTAAGCAGACGCAGATGGTCTTAGTTATACAGATTGTACTTCAAACTCAAGAAGTATATAAAGATTCTAGATCCCATATTGCCCATTACCCTTTTATAAATCAAAATACTTAATGAGGTCTAAATCAGTTCTTCCTCTGTTACATGGAGGCTAAGTAAACAAAACTCCACTACCTAAACATGATTGTCTGTAAAGTTTGTTAGATTTTAGATTACTCAGAGTAATTGGGTAGTATATGAAAGCCTATCAGAGAATCAGTTTCTGTGAATTTAAAAAGACAGTCCTGTATCTATTTATCTTTTAGGTGGAGGATTCTGTAACTATGGTGACTTAAAAACTGAAGTCATAAATTTCATCTTGACATTTAAAATAAGCCTCTAAAGACATTCTGAAATGATGTCATGTCCTGAATTTGTTACTAAAATTTCATCTCCTAGGTGTCAAAACTATTTGGTCAACTAGGTTAAAATTTCTATTTCGCTCTAATGAGGATCTCTTGCTTCATTGCTGTTGGACTGTTAACATTTTCTGTTTTCCAGAAAGATCAGAAATTTTCTTTCTGTTTTTGTTTGGTGCAGATTTAAAATTTCTACAATCGTAAACTGCCCAGAACTAAATACTGGCATTGTGTGTATCTGCTCACAGAGAAAACAACCTTTCAACTTTGTTTGACTACTTCAAACTTTTTACAAGTTGTCCATACAATACACTTAAAACTAGCATGACCAAAATCTGTATGGAGTTATTTTTGATTGTGTCTGGTAACTCAGTGTGCTAGTAACGTATCTCAAGTTAATTCAGTTTCTCAGTTATAAACATTGAAAGGGCAGTACTGTGAGACTTTTTATCAATGCAGGTTTTTCATACAAATCCAGGATGAGCTCACATGCCTTTTGAGATGCCAGTCCACCACTTAATAAATTGCTTTCCACTAGAAGGATAGGTACATATGTGTATTTTTCTGATATAACTCCAAATATAACAAGTTTGGCTTTTTGTGGTCAAGAATATCTTCCTTATCCTACTACCCCAAATCAGAATGTGCACCCTCTGGTGAAATTATTTATTGGTTTAACAGAATAATTATGCTCTCAAGATTGAACAAATAATAGAACAAATTTTCTTGTTGAAATGGACCTTAAAATGAGATGGAGACAAACAAGATTTTTTTTTTTCCTTCCAGATTAAAGATAATCGACATGTAGCATAAGATAAATTCAACAGGAACCAGTTTTTCAGGCTTTGGGTCTGGATTCTTTTAACAGTTATTATTAAATAAATTCCAGGGAATCTGGTACATATGTATTCACAGGCCTTCCACCATTGTCTAAAATTTTTAAACTTCCTAGTAATTTCACAAATTACTGTAGAAATGATTTAAATTTAATGACCTTTGATTTAAAATTTATGTGATTTCTACAGTAATAAATGAAAAAATGGAAAGAATCTGCCATCTCTCAAATACACGCCATAACTTTTTTTGTGCATCATTTCCCCTTTTTACACTGTAGAACAGTCTATTCTTATATGCTATATTTACTTCAGTATTTGAGATATTTAATCAGGAATTACTTATTATATAAAAAGATAGGAACACTGTTGGAGTTAAACACAACTGAACAGTTAGAAAGAATTATTTCATGTTTTAAAAGAACCATGTTGCTAATAGTAGATTACAGAGAGAAAGTGTCAGGATGAATCATTTTGCATAGTGTTTTATTGTGGAACTGGGTTGTCTACTCCAGTGTTTCTCAAAATCTGTTTTATTGGCAGGAATATTTGCATGCAAATTTGAGTTCTCCAAATATCTCTTACCAAAGAGGCAGTTTAGAAAGAACAATAAATTATTCCTGTAATGTGTGAGTCCTATAATGCATTTTGCCTAAAGGAATCTACAAATGCAGATTTTGTGGAGTATCCTATTGATTCTACTTCAAGGAGCAGAAAGATTATAAGATTACTCTTAAATTTCTTAGTATTTTTTCCCCAAATTTAGCATTCATATTTTAGGATTGATTATAAGTTCACAGTCGGAGACTGAAAGTGAATAGAGCCCTTGCAGTATTTAGAATAGGTGGCTGTTCAATCTTTTAGAAAATGTGCACCAGTTGAACTTTTTGGGGATACAAATGATGTTTCATTTCTTTGTGTGTATTTCATTGTTTTTGTAGAACTCAAAGTACAGTGTTCATTTTAGATACATTTAGAAATAAGTGTGTTCCCCCAATACTCTGTCTTTTAAGATATTTGATGCTACGTGAGCCCAGGTCTTCCTTTGTAGTAGAAAAATCTGTGTCATTTAAACCTCTCAGTTTTGAATTTCATTTCTACATTTGATAAGGCTTTTTAATAGAAGAGATACAGTAGCATACAATGGATTTGAGTAGGGAATTCTAATATAAATAGACTGTGGATTTAGTGCATATTTTTACTGTAATTAGATTTTGCCTTCTAAGTTATGTTTCATAAATTATTTTGTTCAATAAGAGGTATCATGTTGGCTGAATTTTATTTTTTCTGAGTAATTATTAGTACAACCCATAAATTATTTTGTTGGTTCATGAAATGTTAAAGTGGTGACATTCTTGTTGGATTCCCAAAAGCTTTGGAACATTGTTAAAAATGTAAGTTATGAAACACTATCTTAGTGAAAGTCAAGCTAAAGGATATTATTTGTCTTTGTGCAAATAGTTTTGTGCTGATCAAGTAATTCCAATCATGATCATATTAATGCTTTTGGTGCTTCTGAGGTAATTCTGACCTCTGTTGGCAAAGCAGAGCAAATGAAATGCATGCTTAGCAGCATACTTCTGTTTTGATATGCAATAACCATTCTGGAATACCTTGTTTAAGTTTCTTATAAAACATGATTGTTGGATTGGTTTTGCTCAGTGGTACTTATTGACATAGCTAATTTCACACTAATTAACTTCCTTATTTATTACCTTAATCCACTTCAAAGAAATCAAGAAATATAAAATTGATGCAATCTAAACAGGTGCTATTTTTTTCTCAGTATCTGTCAATTCTGAATATACTATCTCAGTTCTGTCAATTCGAACATGCATTTTTCATACTTATCTTCATCTTTTAGATGTCTTTCCTAGGTTTTATACTTGTTAACAGAACTGATAATAATGCTGTTGGAAGAAGAGAGTTAGTGCTTGGATGAGGCCAGGCTAAGAAACACAGAAAGGCTGTGTTAGCATTCTAACAAAGAAAAAGCATGCCTTTGTTTGGAAGCTATGTCACTTTAGAGAACTGACTCAAGTTTAAAATTTTGGGTGATAGATAAGAAGGTATTTTTAAAGACTATTCTGAATTCATTCCTATTAAGGTCATTTTCAGTTACTTCATATGTTGCAAAAGTGTGCTCTTGTAGGCTCCTGATATTTCTGTCTTGCTCATAGTCTACTTTGAGCTATGGAGTCTGAGTCAATCAAGGAAATATTCCTTAGAAAGCATAAACGTTGACCATATACTTATGTATGTTACAGTTTCTTGATGAACTTTGAAAGCCGTAATATCCCAGGGTTCATATTTTGGAAGTTGCTGCAACTATGCTCTTCCACTGTTGATAATTTAGGTTAATTTTTGTTAGGTAGTCCAGAGAGTTGGATATTGATGCTTCTTTCATGGCACAAAATTGAAACTTTAAATTCAGAAAATAGGAAACTGTATGGATTGTGAGCAAATAACATGTGGACGTAAATACAGAATATGAGGCATCCTCATATGTTGAGTGGCTACTGATGGATTTCATTGATTTAGAGATTAAGACTGTAGGAAAATTTGTGTATCCCCTTTGCAGACCTCAGCATAAACTGAGAACATGAAATAGCTTTCCAGAATCAAGGGGAGAAGGAATAACATTGTTCTTTCTTATGCCTATTTTTCTGTTTTTTTTTTTTTGGAATTTGTCTACTTTTCAGTAAACCCACAATGGAAGACAACATATTAAAAGCTGCTGAATTGCAAATGGAAAAATATGGAAAGTTCCATTCTGTGAATTCTAGAGTCATTACAAAGAATCTCATTTTGTGTTGATTTATAGGATGAGCAATCTGTAATTCTGCAATGGGGTCGTGGTTGTAACAGCATCCATATCTCAAAGTTTTTTATATATGCTGTTATACTCCCTGATGCTACTTCAAATACAAAAGATTTAGAAATTTCTATTATATATAAATAAGTGTCAATAAATGTTTAATGTTTCAAGATACATAATTAATCATTTAAATGTTTTTAAATCTCCTTTTGTAGCAAATACTGACTTTGCTTGCACATAATAAGAGTGTGTTTAATGTTGCAAACACCGTGAATTTATGATGTATGGGAATATTGTGTTAGACTTCCAAAAATGTATTCTGGAAAAGATCTCTTACATAAGGTTCACAAACAGCAGAATAACTAAAAAAAAATTCCTTCTAACAAAGTATACCAATATTGAAAGAAAGAGAAATTTGACCTGGTTTTAACTTGTGTCTGACATAAGAAATAAGGTGATTTTTGGATTTAACATCTCAACTACAATTTACAAAATAAAAAAATCAGAGTGATTTTTCTGAGAATGTTCTGTTCTTCTCAAGAAAATACTGATAATACGTAATATAATTCACTGTTCATAGATATATTCATATAAGTGTATTTTACAATCATGACATATGCAAGGTATAGTTACAGAAAAATAAATATTGTTTATTTAATTTCACTAAGGAGCAGTTGTCTGAGAACAGTTTGTATTTCTAGTTGGAATTCAATATATGTATTTTTATATATGAAAAACATAGTTAATTATGACTTATTATTATTTTTTCTTTTATGTAAACTAATATTATCTAATGCAGATGGTTGATCTCGATCAATTTAGAGACCTTAGACAAAGCCTATAGAACTAATTCACAACAAATATGTGGAATTCTTGTAATTTTTAGATGTAGGGAGCCAAAATCTACGATACCTACCATGTGGAGTTGCTATCTCCAGGAACAGTTAATCTGATGCACTGATCTTCAGCATTAGCTGTATGGCATTTCTCCAGATTACTCAGGTCGTGTAAGAGTATACCTGGAGATATCACAACAACAATTTAAAAACATAATTCAGATGGCTTAAACATCAGTGATTCTGCTTATTAAGGATACTGCCTTCTGATCTAGCTATGGAATTAATAATTTAATTAATAGGTATTCGTATGGAGTTCTGGTGCAGGATGATACAGAATGACAGTTAACGTTTTTTTTCTATCTGGATGACTGAATTCTCAAGGACAGAACTCTGGACTGGATCCAAGGATCTGTCTGACTCATCATTGACAAGCTGGAGTTACTAGATTTGCTGTGAACTAAGCAAAACCTCAGCTTGTCCCTGTAGACAACTGGAATACAGAGAAACCCTGCTGTCATAACTGATGAAAGCTTTCTCCCTTTTAACAACTCAAGACAAATTGGTCTTGACTGTAAGGATAAGGCAAAGCTAACCAATATTAGTCAGGAACATATTGCTCACTGAATATAGCCATAGTATTATGCAGTATATCCAGGCATTGTACTTCCAGATGAATATTCCATGAAGAATGATGAATTCTTTCTAGTTAGATAAAGGCCAAATGCAAATCAAGATTTCTTTAAGAAAGAATGACCATTTTACCACCTATTGTTTTGCATCATCATAAAAAAAAATCAATATTTCTTCTTTATTGAAAACAAAACAAAACAAAAATGAACAGCGGATAATATGCAAAAAGATAGCAGTTCCACTGATAGAACTACTAGCTATCAATGCAAAATGACATATCTTTGAATGAAACTGATTCTCAATTCGAGCAAACAGAGAAGCAGTTCTGTTAATCTAGTTTATATGACTTCAAGTTGGATTAGGTTTATTTCATTTTTATTATATGAAGTACTTGACTGGAAAGATGGAGTGCTCCTCAGTAAGATTTTTTCTAGCTGGATTCTTTACCAGACTGAGCATGTCTAAGTGTGTATGTACATAAGCACAATGTCTAGTCTGCAAACTTCTAGAATGTACCTTCCAATGGCCTAAGTCTGTCATATGCCTACTTTTCAGCTAATTTGTTTGATCTTTGCTTGCAGTCACACAGTCTTGCACATTCCCTACAGTAGCAAGCTCCATGGACACATGAACCCACTGACTTAGGGTCCCACTCCAGTTGGTGGCTCTCATGGGTCCTTTAATTCATGGTCTGACCCAATTGTTTGCGATTTAACTCTCATACACACGTGTACACCAAATAGAGTCCCTTGGTTAGGAAAACAGAAATAAAATTTAATAAGGTTCTGCGTAGGGCATGGCCAGACAGTTACACTACACAGACAACTATCTACATGTAATTGGCTCTTTTGTCCTCTTGTCCCTCTATTTTTTCCACTTTTTCCTCCCTAAATAATCTTAATTCATCTCTTTCCCTGTCTTTGGTTTTTCCACAGACTTCTCGTAGGCTGTCTCATGCAATCCCATAGTATGTCCCATACCCTGTACAGTAATTACCCTCAGCCCAAAGGGTGCTCCTGCATGTCCTCATCTTGATGGATGTCACCTGTGAATAACAGGGGTAGAGTCTCATAGGACAGTCCCAACTGAGGGCTTACTCTGAGTTCGTAGTATAGGTTTGTGCCTGCTTTTTTGCTTCTGTGCTTTGCTGGGGTTTGTAGAGACTGGCCTTTGATGGGCTGATGACTCCCCTCTCAGGAGCTTGGGAACAGCTAGGCCAGAGTATTGTTTGGGTTCCCCAATTTTCTGTTTTTCTCTTGTGCTCCTTTGTGAATGTGCAGATGAGCATGAACTAAATACATAGCACAGCACTGTGCTGGCTTAGTTTGGGCATTTTGCAATCTGAATGTTCTCATGTGTCTCTTCTGTGATTTCTTGCATAAGAAGCTCCTTTAGAGTTACTCCTTACACCCTAACTCTGTCAAAATATGTTTTTCTGAGACCATCTCTGTTTTCTTCAATTGCAATCCTTTTGCTGCTGTAGGATTATTCAAATGATAATGCATGGCAGTGTCACATTCTGTGAGACTTGTGGTATTCTTGATGTTGAAATCTTTTGCGTCTCTCTATTTAGGATTCTGCCTCTCCTCAGCTACGCACTGAACTGTCATTTACAACTGGCATTCTCTCAGCGTAGTTCCATGGGAGAAAGTGTGGATGGCAGATGGGATTCCTGACTCTAATAGCCTTATAATTCTCCAATCAAAAATACAGTTGATAATTTCAAAAATGGTAATGGGCAAATATGCTAGAGTTTCCATTTGAAATTCAAGCAATTTGTGTATTTCTAAATACTCTCACCCTCCTCCAAATTTTTGTCTGGGTCGATGTAGCCTGTTATTTGTCAGTGTTCATTTAAACAGTGATATTTGGTAAAACCTGAGAAACAATAATTACAGCTACGATACTATTTCTCGAGTCTTAGATTGTTGGATATGATGCCTTTGTTCTATATTATTTGCTTTAGTTACCTTTTTTACTTCCACACTTATATTGTCATCATGGTGATGATTCTGCTATTTGCATATTTGGAAAAAAAATCATTTTCTAACCAACTCTTGTTATAGCTCTTTATGGAGGAAACATCATGATCTGTAAAAGATAAACATACTAGCAGAACTAAATGTAGTAGGTTATTTTTATTGTTTCTTCTCTTTTTATACTGCTTGATATTAATTCTTGTGCATATAATTCTTTAGACAGACTTTCAAAACCAAATTCTGAACTCAAGCAGAATGTATGTAACAGGAATGCTCTGTACAGATGAACATTATTAGGTCGTTATTGATGGTCATATCTATGATAGGCTAGGTGGGGGGGAAAATTTATCCTCACTTGCCTGTTCCAGTTAGCATTCAAAAGGAGTTGTACATATACTAGAGGCTTCTACAACAGATGGGAGGAAGAAACACTTCTCTGCCCTTCAGAGTGGCATAGAATCAGAGACAGACACTCTTGAAGCTTCCCAGCATTTTTTTTTTGTGTGTGTGTGAATGTCTACTGTATATCCATAATAAGGAATCAAATGGCTTTCTATGTGCTCCTTTCTTAGTTTATCCCTACATGTTCTTGAAGGTAGGAAAGGAATAGTAATACTTCAGCAGAATCTATCATACACAATTTGCTGCATGGTGGGATTTTCTTTATTTCTTGAAATCTTCAATGACAAAGTAAAATGGAAGTTTGATTTGCCTTCGGTTATTGCCTGCATGCCATTCCAATAATAATTTATTGTTACTATAAAACTTATGGAATATGGACCGTACTGTTTATCTTGTACAGGCAAATGTTGTGTAAAATTCATGACCTGTTACTGAAATAAGGGTTGTTGGATCAATGTGGCCACTTATAATACACTTAGAAAGAGGAAGGGCAACCTGCAGTTTCTTTGTCATCCACTCCGTCTTGACAATGGACAGTATGTACTTGCAGTAAACTTCATGTGAGATATCCAGCTATTTAGGAGACTTCAGGGTAATAGTGCTTAGGTATATGGACTCACATTTTTTAAACGTAGGTAACTTTCTTATGGTATTGAAGGAGGAAGTAGAATATTGAACATTAATTACTTATGATAGTCAATAGAAATAGGATGCGCTACATCTGATATTTAATATCTTATTCATATGTAAACATGTTACAATGTACAACAGAATTCATAGTAGTTTATAATACTGAGATGTGTCAAGAAGAACAATGAAGCTGGTGGAGGTAATTAAAAACTGAAGGAGCTGGTGTTGTTTAGTCTGGAGGAGAGGAGGTTGAGAGGGAGACTTCATTCTCTACAACCACTTGAAAGGAGAGGTTGCAGAGAGGAGGATGTCTTTTCTCAGGTTACAAGTGATAGGACACGAGGAAATAATCTCAACTTGCACTATGGGAGGTCTAGATTGGATATTCAGAAGAATTTCCTCATGGAAGGGAATGGTCAAGTGCTGGAATGGACTACCTGTGGAAGCGATAGATTCTTCATCCATGGACGTGTTTAAGACGTGTGGACATGACACTGAGGGACATGGTTTAGTGGCTGTACTCATTACATCAGGTTCATGGTAGGACTTCAAGGTCTTTTTCAACTTAAACAATCAGATGCTTCTAAAATTATACCAGTTGAACAGAATCAGCATGGAATTAACATCATGGTTCAGTAAAAGTCTGTTTTTCCAGGCTTAAACTATTTAGAGCCATGACTGTAACAAGATCTAGGTTAAAGAAAACACATGCAATAAGTTGTTTAGAGCCTTAACTTAACATACTTTCTCTGTTAAATTGTTTGACCACGAATTTTTGTGGTATTATTTAACCTGACTAAATTAGACAACAAGAATCAAAGCAAGCCATGCATGCCGCACGATTTACAACCTCGTATTTTTTTTAATTATGATTATTTTCAATTTTTTTTAACTCTCAGTTGCTACCTGCAACAGCAGTTTTAAATTCTGAAAATAAGATATTGCACAGCCTTTTTCAAGACATCATCTACTTTTGACTTGACATGTTCTACTTGATTACTTGACTACTTTAAGCCTATAACATCCAGCACAGGATATTCAATGGTTCTCTGACACCTTATGGTATTTATTGTGCTTTAAAGAGTGTATTTCTAAAAGTTTTGCTCAGTTTCAATAAAGTGAGTATTTACGTTTACTTTCCTTGAAATATTTGAAAAATGTAGCTCAAATTCAAAGTACTATAAATAATAAGGAAAATTATACATGAAAAAGACATACATTCTTCATACAGGGTTAGATACCCAATATAACACTGGATGTGCTCAAAAAGAAATCTGCTGGAAGAAAAAAATATTAAATTTACTAAAACTAAGCACTTCTGTGCTTGATAAATAACATTGTTACTTTAAATAGGTTACAGTAACATGGTTGTCAATTTGATTTATTTTTGCATAGAGATTAGGAATGATTTTGCTAATGATCACAGGAAGTAAAATTATTATTGTGTGTCTGAATAACTGATGATGTATACAGTATTGTGCAAAAATTTGCATTTTCAGTGTTGCTCTTTAATTTGTCCATATATTTTGTATAAGCTTAGTTTACATGATTGAAAATTAGTAAGAATGTAGACAGAGAAATATATAGGAACGTGACTCTGATTTCTTTTGGCAATGTATTTGTCAGATTATTCAACAATAGACATATAGATATTTGTGTTCTAAGTCAGTCTTCCAAAATTTCTATCTGTGTAATTCCATGTTTTATTTCTGTAGAACATTTGAATAATAAGGAATCTGGATTTATGTGAGCTGCTTGGTGTTTATCACTGACATCAGTGGGAACAGTATGAAGCTTAGAATTTCCTACTACTGGAACTGACTTAGCAAGATTAAAATTCACTATTTCTGTAGTTCTGAAGAAGTGATCTCTAGGAATATCTTCAAAGTATCTTGAAGACCTGGGATGGTGGGGAGAGGAGTGGGAGGTGTTGAGATTAAGGCATATGCTAAGTCTCTCAGCCCTTGACAGGGTTTAGACCCCCTAAGTATGTGCCATGAACACTGCCCTCTGTCCTTTTCCTCTGACGGAACTGATTTCATCAGGTCAGTGTCATCCTATTCTTTGCCACATCATTTCTGAAAAGGAAATGGCAAAGAAAGTTATCACTTGTCAGATGAAGTTTAAGTGAAACCAGCGGGCAGATAGACACTGATGTCATCAGACAGCTCTCTTGAGATTTTAACAGCTTTTATTATTGCTTACCAAAATGTTTTCCTTTCATCTTGGTAGAATAATGACATTAAAACCATATCTATTTTCGTTACTATAAGGTGGGTAATGAAATAATGTGAGTATATGTGTAGATGAGAAATATGATGAACTCAGACTTAAGGTTGTGATGGACATTTTGTGCATATGTGTTCTTGTGCTGTTGATAGCAAATATTGTCCCTGTGTTCTGAAGATTAAGTGTCTTAACATTTCATTTCCTTGCTTTTTTTTTCATATGTGTGTAAGAATCACTTCACAATTAATTGTTTTCCATGCAGCGAAGATCATTGAAAAACAGCAAATCAATCAACTAACTTTTTCTTCAGCTTGTAAAAAAGGAATAAATCACAATTTTCTTACTAAGTAAAGTGTATGGCCAGTTAATATCTGACATCACTTCAAAAGGTCAATATTCTTTGTCCACATTGAGAGCAAGCTATTATTAGAAGGCCTTTCTGTTTCTGGGTGTGTAGTTGAAGTAGCAGAACAAGACAGTTTCTCAGTGCCTCACTTTGGCTAGTTATAATGGAAGAAACTCATTTGTGATCATGTTCTTAGCTCATCATTGACTAAAAACTGTTTTTTGTGGTTTTTTTTTAATAAAATCTAAAAATGTAGTAAATATCTTAGATATCCACAATGTAGGGATGTGTATAGGAAAAAATTACTAATGTATGCAAAATAAAGCAGTTTGATTGCTGGCTGCTGTAAATAAGTAGTAAAATTGTGTCTTTCGGAACATTTTAAATTAGTACTAATCTTAAGAGCTGTTAATCTTTTGTCACTGAACATTATTTTCTATGTGTTAAATTTTAATTATTTATTCAGTTCCAGATTTGCCTGTGTGTGGATTTTGCTGTAACTATTTTAGTGTTTCAGTATACCGATAAGTTAATATGCTTGATAGTTCCTCATGTATTGTATGTGTTTATGATGCCAAAGATGTTCCTTAGGCATCTTCACTTTCACCACCTCACTTTTCTGTGAAACTTGGTACATGACTATACTTTTGTCCTGCTATGTTCTCATTACAAGATAAGGTATTTAAATGAGCCATTCACTATTTAGTTTCTAAGAATTTCTATTTGCAGACCATCAGATTTGAATGCGATTGTCAGTAATCAAAGCATAAAACTCCAATATATTTACTGAACATACATTATGTGATTGTAGCAATGCAAGACCTTATACGTTGATACAAAGGAAGAAAAGCATCTGAGTCCTGCTTGTGTTTCCTGATTTATTTTGTTTGAAAGATATCTAAAAAGTGAGTGTCGGGAGGATGAGGCCAAGCTCTCTTCAGTGGTGCTAAGTGACAGGACAAGGGGCAACGGGCAAAAACTGGAACACAGGATGTTCCAGAACGTGAACACAAGAAACAGTTTCTTTTCTCTGAGAGTGACAAAACACTGGAACAGGCTGCCCACAGAGGTTGTGGGGTCTCCTCTGGAGAAATTCAAAATTCGCTGGACATTTTCCTGTCTAACCTAGTGCAGGGAATCCACAGGGGGTTGAGCTAGGTGTTCTCCGGTGGTCCCTTCCAACCCCTACAATTCTGTGAGTCTGTGGTAACCAAGTTCCAATTCTGTTTCTCCATACTGTCGTATGTCTCTGAGTCATCAATGTACTCACGCTCCTTTGTCCTTTCTACCTTTATATCCCAACCTGAGTCTCCTGTGAAGCTTCATATAGCTGCGTTGATATAGTTTAAGCTCAGGAAAAAAAATCAATATGGTTTCATTTTTGAAAAATATATCTGAAGGCTAAAATGAAGAATTACAAAACTAAATTGAAGCATGCCTGAATGAAGGGAGAAAATTAAGTGAAAAAAGAACTTTAAAGGCCATTTTTTATTATTTATTTTTAGAAAAAGACTAATACATAATGAATAATACATGGATTTCATTTTGAAAACCTGAGACACAAATACTAAAAACACTCCAAACCAAAGTGAGCTAGCAAGCAAGCAAGACCACGTAAATTAATATTCTGATTGTTTACACATTTATTTAAAATATGAATTTTTATACCACTTTCAATTTTCTGCTTCTTCCCTCTATAAACGCATACAAACCAAAGGAAGAAAGCAGGATCCAGTGCATAAGAAAATCATAACAAGCTCTTAAAAGACATTATAAAATATCAATAAATAAGGATTTGTTTTCCTTTTGGTACATGATGACTGCCTGTCTTTTCCATATAGAAAACATCCACCTACTACAGAAGGGCTATCCTTTTAAGGACTCAGTTTTTACTGTTTCAAGAAGTTAAATATTTTTTTTATAATTGGAAAGGTTACAGTGGTTTTACCTTCTGTGGAAAAGAACATCTCTAGACTTCTAAACAGATGGGAAAAAAACAACAAACTTTTGCATTTTGCTTTTCTGAACCCAAGGAAAACATTTAAGTCCAATTTTTCCAGGAAAGTAGGTATCAAGAATTATATGGTACTACATTGACTGCAGAACATTATTTTTATATGTCTTTTCATTGATGGAGATCATGGAAAATGGCATCATTAAAAATTCTTTTTACTTGCTAGCTTCAGATTATTTTCTTTAAACTGCAGCATTTAATTTTAAAGTATGAAGAAGTAAAATGAAAATATTGTTTGCTAGTGACTGTTTAACACTATATTAGAAGCTGAAGAAAGCATATGGTAATTCAAGATTTATTGTCTTGTGGTTTGGAAGTCATAATATTAATGATTGAAAACTGTGTTACTAAATAAAAAATAGGTAGAAAATTGCTTCCATAAAGGATATAGTAAACTTTAAATTTAGTTTGTTAAAAAAAGAACTCAACGTACTCTTTCTGCCTTTGATATCCAATTTCCATTTGTTTGTTTGTGTGTTCTGGTAGATCATCAGTCACATTTTTATACTCTGAAACAAAAAAATCTCCTTTACTAATTTGTGAGCTGTTCATATATTGGGAAACTGTCTACAAAACAGGGCATTCAATGAAGCTTACTGTAAAATAATTGTTGTAAAATATAGTAAGATAACAAAAATAAAGCACTCATTATCATTTTTTTATATGTATCATGCATGTAAAAATATAACTGTCAAATGGGAAGAAACATCTGGCAGTGTGGAAAGTACAAAATTTGGGTCTCTGGAAAGAATATGATTGGTTCTTACTAATCTTACATTTGTATGAGTCTTGACTAACTGACCTAAAGTCAGTGAATATATACTTGTGAAAAAAATAGTGCAAAATCAGATCATGAGAACAGTGTAATTATCAGAGTAATACTGGGAGAACAGGTCTAATTGAAATGATGGAACAGTTATTAGTCTTTGAGAATTGCCCTATATAAAGTTCATGACTGATATAATGATGAATGTGTAAAATAACTTTTATAAATAAATTATATTGGTATCAATATGAATTTTACTGTGCTAAGGTCTTTGAAAGATAATTTGTCTCATATAAAGTTTAATCACACTTGATGCAGTGATATTTAGGTGCATTGTATGTCAAATTTCTGACATTTTTTTTCTTGCCAAACTAAAAAAAAAAACAAACAAACCAAGTCAAAACTTTATATTGTGCTTTATTTGCAGCATCTGGCGTGGACCAAATATAAACTGCACAGACAGTTCAGGTTATACTGCTTTACATCATGCAGCTTTGAATGGACACAAGTAAGTACCTCGTGTTTAGTTTTTGTATATGAGAATGTTATTTAACTCTGTGCTTTAGTTTATGTACCATAGCACTGAAGTATTTGCTGAATGGTGACACAGACTTACTATGTCCCATGAGAGATAAGATTATTTTAGTGATATATGAATTTTTGACACTTATTTATATCACCATGTAGTAATTGCAAGTGAGAATTGCAGTTCAAAAGTTACTGGTTCTATAAGGATTCTTTCAAGTACTAACTTGCAAAAATTACTAAGGTTTTAAACAGACTAAAACTATTAGTATGAACTAATAATTAACCAGTAAAAAAACTGCTGTATGAAACTGAATCTGTTACATATTTCAAGTGAATTCTAGCAGTATTAACAATGATATTTCAGAACATTCAAAACCGAAATGACATTTTCAGACACAATACTGACCTGCTGAACTCAGAGTGAAGTTCAAGACATGGACTTGTGGCCTCTGGCTGCTATAGCCCTTTACACTCACAACAGGGTAAGGAGCAGTTCCTGAAACCATCTTTCAAGTTAATCTTATTAAAGTAATCTGAAATACATAATGACATATTGCTTGATAAATTATATTTCCCCTGCTACAATGGTAGCCATCATCAGCAACAGAACTGGACAGACACTTGAAGTTTATAATTTCATTAGTCATTACTAATAACAAATAACTCTATTTCAGATTAGAAAGTTGATACTCAAAATCAATAGTGAGTACAATCTTTTGGCAGGATCTTTCCTATATGGAAGAGATTATTGTGCTGTGAAAACTTTTTGGGTTTTAATTTTTCACACTTTACACTAAGATAAGCTTGAGACATTTCAAAGATTTTTGTGAAAAGTGAGAGCATAAAACACCGTGACATAGCCAGTTTTCGTACCTACTCATTCATTGTATGAATTCCCTCCTTATTGTTTATTCTGGGATAGTTCTCTTTCCTATTGAAGTTATGTAGGTAATTGAGTCATATCTGGGCCAGCAATTCAAATTTAAATCTCCCCTAAGTAATTTTAGTTAGGCCAGTAAATTTACTGGGCTAAGGACTCAATTTTTTTCTCTCTCAAACTTGTTTTTACAAAACTGTAAAGTTCCTGTGAAGCACTGAAACAGACTGACCCTAGAAAAATTTGAAAGGTCAGAGTATTCTTAAAGGCTGAAGAAGACCTATGTACTATTTTGTCACTTAAAAGGGGACTGAAATCTTAAGTTTTTCTCATTCCAAAATGGTGTCCACTATTCAGTCAACTACACTTGGAAACAGTTCCTCAAGAATTTACTGTATTTGCGTTTCTTTAATGTAATTATACATTGCAGACCAGTATTGTCTATCTCAAGAAAATTTTGAACAACTGCTCCTCCCAATGGTTACTGAGTATTGTTGTTATCTATAGATTTCAGTTAAGGAGGGTTGGTTTTTTTGTTTAATTTTTTGTTTGTTTCTTTGTTTGTGTGTATCTGTTTTTCCCCCACTTATTTCAGTTTTATATTATTGTTTTTGTTAAGCATGTCCCTTTCAAACCACTTCGTAGCTCAGGCCTTCATTAGACACTCTACTGAAGACCAACTGTTATGACATGTAAAGTCTTTCAAACCTAATTTGCACTAAGAAGTCACTCTGAGTACTTTCTGGAACTTTCCACATAGCAAAAGTTTTTCAGGAAAGTCTTTGCTTTTTCTTGTTTGTTACCATGCTGTCTGACTTTGCCAGCGGTACACAGAATTCAACTTTAAGTCTCCCTCAAGGCTTAGATGTAGTGACTTATTTTGAAAATGATTGTGAGTTTATTTTGACCTGGATGTGTTTACTCTTCTTTCCCACATTTTTTTCTCAACAGGCAAATAGATGAGGTTCCATCAAGATTAGGAGACCAATTGCACTGAGATTTACCTTCTACCTTCCTTTGTAGAGAAAGACTTCATTTATAGTCATAACATTGGCCACATGTTTTGGCTGTGTTTTGCTACCTATTTAAGGCTTAGAAATGATTGATCTTTATTTTTATAATTGTTACACTTCAATAACATTATGTTTTTCTTTTTGGTAATGTGTATGTTTATGTAAAAATGTAGCAAAGTTTTAGATTTTTAGATTTACCTCCTGTTTTCCAGGGATATAGTTCTCAAATTACTTCAGTATGAAGCATCAACTAATGTGGCAGATAATAAAGGCTATTTTCCAATTCACTTGGCTGCTTGGAGAGGAGATGTAGATATTGTGAAAATTCTCATCCATCATGGGCCATCACACTCCAGAGTGAATGAACAGGTAAAGTGATTAATAATATTTGTGTATACAGTCAGAAAGAAACAGCATATATTCTTTGTGTCTGTTGAATTTATAGTCAAAATGCGGGGGAAAAAAGGTCTTTTTTTCCATTATTCCTGTAATTATTCCTGTACTTTCTTCTCCAGGACTAGTAAGATCTTCTAATGTAAGTATACCAGGTATCTTTCTCTGAGTTGGACGTAGACCTAAAAAATATTAGATTTTAAGAGTATGAAAAACCTTTAGTTCAACATCTAAACATTTACTGAACACCTCCAGGGACAGTGACTCAACCACCTCCCTGGGCAGCCCATTCCACTGCCTAACCACTCACAGAAGAAATTTTTCCTAATATCCAACCTGAACCTTCCACTTGTTTCTTAAAAAATCATATGAAGGCATACTCTAGCTATTGCATTGTAAATGTTAATGTAAATTTGCATAACTTGGTATCTTTTTTTTAACTTTATTAGATACTATATTCCTGAAAATAATTGTGATAAAATTAATAATGGTCGTCTGTTGAGGGTACTGTAAATGAACTGATATGCAGAAATAAATGACAGACTGCATGAACTGCATGTGTGCACATGTGTACATACACACACCCATCCAAAAGGAAACAGATTAACTTGCCTGACAGATGCAGCAGACTGAACGTAATACTAGTAAAAATAATGAGAGTATTAACACTGGTAAGGAAAGGATAAATAAATTCCCTTCTGTTGTCAAACATATGGCATAACTTTTTTTCATTCTGCATATATCTGTAAGTGTCATCTGTAGGATTAGTATTAAGAAATAGAAAATCTGATGTCCTGTATAATCAGCTGAACTGCCTGAAGACCGTAGGTAGACTGTGAAATGTGAGTAGTAATCATAATCTATTGAATTTGCAAGGGTAATCAGAAGGTTATTGGAATTCAAAGGTAAGAGTCAGCTCCAGATTCAGATCTAAATGTTGGTGTTTATTTGGCCTCCATGTGCATCATTATATTCCGTGGATATCTAGTCCATGTAATCAGAATAGTCAACAGGTTATTTATAGTGACCAAAAGTAAGGACAGGACTCATTTGCCTGAACACAGAAAGCCAGGATATTCTAAGGCCCTGCAATAGCTGAGATGTTTGTGGAGGCTGGAAGCTGTGGCAGAAAATGCCATGGAGTGGCTGCTGGGCTCCAGGTAGGATATCCTAGAACATAAGCATCCAATCTTTTGGCTTTCCTGAGCGACAGTGAGTGAGGAGGAATTGTCCTAGGCTGCATATTTTTTGCTGTTGCCAGGACTGCGTTTAGCCAGTATATTGAAATAAATACAGTTTTTTGCTGTAACTTTAGTTAGCACTGCACTGTGCCCTCTCCTTTTCCTGGTTTCATACAAGAGAGTGAGCAATGTGTGCACATCCGGGACTGGGCTGGGCCACTCAGTGATGCACAGCTGCCACCATGATGGTATACAGCAGATGGTGGCTGTAGGATGGGCAGTGCTGCCAGGACATGTACCCCCTGTAGGCCGTGGGTTGGACATTTGAAATGGGAAAGTACAATCTGACAGATGATAGGCACCTGCACTGTTACATTAGTGTTGGAGGAAAGCAAACTGAAACTAAGAAGCAAACAAACAAGGAGAAATACTGTAGACCTAAACTGCAAATACATAATCACTGTGAGATGCTATTTCTTGAGTGATCTATCTGATATTTGAGGTTGAACATTTAGCGACTGCAGTGTACAGAACAACTATGATTTGAATATCAAGTATTAGTTCAGAAAATAAAGGAAAATGAAATTCACTGATAAGAAGAGTTTGGAGAAATGCCATAAAATCCAGGTTTATCCAAGAAAAAAATACAAGGAACAAAACTTGTCATTCTACTGCTTGATTTGCAGATTTGAAGTTTTTGTAGCTTTCTCATTTTCATCAGGTGTTGCATGGAGGATGATTCCAGTTGAATTTGAGGGTTACTTTTTGTCAGTGATGAAGTTTTCTTCCGGATTATTTCTGTGTCAGAATAAAGAACAACTTCCTAGTTGCATGATGTTCATTTACTTCAAAAAATTCCTTACGCTTTTCTGGCAGAAACTGGGAAGCTATGAAGGAAGTAGAGAGAGACTGGAAAATACATTTCAGTAAGATCGGAAAGAGAAGCGTAAATTCCAACCTAATTGAACACACAACCCAATCCCACATGTCCAAATTTCTAGAATATTCTTGAATTTGATTATGTGCGTTACCCTGTCTCTCTGATTTGATTGCTCAAGCAGGTAGACAGAGATATAGAATCATAGAGTCATGTCTGATTTTATAACCCACTGGGAAAAAAAATTCTCTGATGTTTATGCATTTTGCCCAAAAATTTAATGAATGAAAATGGGTAAGCAATCATCACATGAAATATTGGTTCTTAATAGTCTTAATATCTCAATCATATTAAATTATGAAGTTAAACTCACACGTACATTGTTGTCCTGACTTAGTAAATCTCCTGGTGTTCTATTCTAGACTGTGTCTAGCTTTAGTGGAGGACCACTTTTCTGGCACCTAGTTGTGCTAAAGTAGCAGTCCTTGCAGGAGAATATTATCCACATCATAGAATGAAGGGAAACCAACTCCACCCACATATCCTCAAGTAACAGCAGAGTGGCATCCTCATCTGAATAGTTGTATTTTGCATTCTTAATGAGTCTGTGGTTTCTGTAACTTTGCTCACTTGCTAATAGGGTCAGTAAGGTATGTAGCTTCTCATAGTAACCACAGCAGTTCTTAGATCTGTGGAACTGAAGCTACAATTCATCAGAGATCTGTCTTTCTTTCTGTCTTTTTCCTTCTTTCTCTCCTGCTTTCCTTTTTCTCCTGAATACTGAAGAATAGCTGTTTTTTTTCTGATAATTTTTCACCACAATTAATAATATATTCAAATCAGACTTCTCCTGTTTTTTGTTTTTCTAAAGATCACATTAAGAATTCATATGCTTTCAGTTTAAGAAAATAAATTTGTTCATTTTAAAAAAAGCTGTTGCAACAGATTTGTAAAACGTCTTCACTTTCATTTATTATTAAACTTCTATGTGAAATAAATGCTTCTTAACATTTGAGAGTAAGTAAGATTGAATAAAAAAGAGAAGTAAGTTAGAAGCTTGTAATGTATAAATGTATATTACATGAATATATATGAATATACATGAATTAATAGATTTAATGTGGTGTACTGTAAATTAATTGAATTGCTTTCTACACATTTAAAATACAGTTAACTAACATCATAAAATCATATCTAGCATCTAAAGCTCTGAATGCCCCCTACTGTTCTCATTATTTAAAGTTAAAAAAATAAAAATTAAGAAGTCCAACAGTTAAGCAGCGATTATTTCATGGGGTGGTGGAACAGATATCCAGAAAATGTTCGTTGTTTTACAAATATGGAAGAATAACTCTGTCACTGTTTTATACAGCAATCTTAGCTGACACACGTAAAACATACCTAAGTTTTAAATTACAAAACATGGATAAATAAATAAGTTTAAACTTCACTGATGAAGACTTGAAAATATGTAAATTATCAAGTGAACAAAGATCAAATAAATAGTAAGAGATTAAAATTTGTTAATAAATGAATACCAGATGTAATAAAAATGTATGCTGTTAAGACTCAAATTAGTTACATGTTTTTTTATAGAAAGTTGTGTAGGTAAATAGCACAAAAATTTATTATGGCAGCCGGCAACATAAAATCATGTAACTGATAAGAAATCCTATTATACGGATGAATTATATAAAGAACAGAAACATATATCTCAGTATGCATAACATTCAGCGTATGTGCAGGAGAAAATGAACATACAGTCTCACATAGAAAGATGAATCAACTTAAGAGGAAATATAAAGTTCAAAATATATTTTTAATATATATTCAGAGAATGTGAATAGTAAACAAACTACAGCTAAATATATGAACATTTCTGAAACTTTTGGTAGTCTTCTTTTGTTTTGTGAATTTGACTCTTCTACACATTAGGCCTTTCACTCACATTTATATATTTTATGTGCCATGGAATTTTTCAGTGTATCAGAGCATGATGGTCATAAAAAACAGACATTTCCATAATGGCGTTCGACATGTCTTCTGAAATGTGAAGGAAAAGAGTTCAGGATGCATTAATTATATTTAAATATTTAAGATATTTACTGACTTGGCCAAATAATCAAAATGAAGCATAGGCATCATATTCTTCTCTTAATGACAGTAGTGACTTCTAGAAATACAAAATCAGTTCCAAAGTCACCTGAAAAACAATTGTTCCATGTCTGTGTTTGATGTCTCCCCCCACTTTATTTACAGAATATGCAGATAAATTAAAAGATAGTAGTGCAGGGACAATTTAATCTGATCTGATTGCAGCAACAAATTTGAAGAAACATTTATTCAAAGGAATTGACTAAATTTAAGAATTCCTTTCAAAATTTTATATACACATAAGTAAAGGCAAACTTCAATGGAAGTTCACTTCACTTGATTTTGATCGGACTGAATAACCTGCAACAGGACTTTAGCCAATAACTGCTAAGAAAATTATATTTTTGAAAAAATCTAAATAGAGATGTTCTCTAAGGGATTCTTATCCACATAAAAAGAAATATAGATGACATTTTTTCTTAATTCATTTTTTCATAAAGCTATTCATTAGAACATGTTCACTAGGGAATACAATACAGAGGCTTAAGCACCACTGAGAAGGGAAAAGTAGAAATGGACATGAGGAGCTTGCAGTAAAGTATTTTAGTATCTCTGTATCCATTTGTAGATTTGAATAGAAATGTAAAGAGAGATGGTAGTTCTGCAGGGAGAAAAAAAAATGTCCAAGTCCAACTATTTTATTTATGAGTATTTCTCCTCTTAAAAATGATTCCTAGTTTAAGTGGAACACTTGTAGATTTCCTCCATTTCTTCTGCAAATTATTGTAAATTCTCAGAATGTGAATTAAGTTATACATATAATTTCTTTGTGGAACTATTTCCATTGCATATGCAAATACAGTTAACTGCTGGCAGAAATTGCCATAATTGGCCATTTTATGTGCAATTATCTGATTTTCATATTTAATTGTGATAATTGTACACAAAATTATACTGCAGTTGCCTTTTGATCTATACATTTCTGTCTACGAAAAAAAACCCAGCCTAGAACATGCTGTGTAGCATTCTAACATGATCTAGCAGCAGCTGCTGGCTTTTGTCTTCCGCTCTGTACAGAGTGAAAACCAAAGTGGATGCCCCTGATCCCCTCATGGAGCATCACTGTGTCTTCTCTGTTTTAACTTAAATTACATGGACTTTTCTGTACCAACTGCTGATTTGATTCCATACTGCTGCAGTCACCATCCTTCTCAGTGGGATCATTAGGACATTACTATTTCCTGCTTCACTGAGATCTTCCATCTTCCTGCTACTTTCCCCCTCCTATTGGCAGCTTTCTTCAGCTTGCATGAATCTATTACTTCTCGAAGCTGTGGTAAATAAATACCACGTTTTATCACCGCTTTGATACATCCTCCCCACAACCTAAAAACAGAAGATGTTAGTTTTTTTCAGAACACAAACAAAGCAAGGGAGCAACAACAACAGAAGAGGGCTATTTGTTGTCTCCAACATTCAACATGAGCAATTACAAGTGTATCTTGAATTTAAAAGCAAACAAGTCTTCAGCAAAACTGACGAGCAAAGAGAGATACAGTGAAGAGCAAGGCTGCACAATCAGTTGTAGAAAAACTGCACTGCAATCAGATTCATAGATTCATAGATTCATAGATACATTAGGTTGGAAAGGACCTACAAGATCATCTAGTCCAACCATCCTCACACCACCATCCCTACCCACCAAGCTACTAAATCAAATCCCTCAGCACCTCATCTAAACGCTTCTTGAACAGCGCTAGGGACGGTGCCTCAACCACCTCCCTAGGCAGGCCATTCCAGTGCCTGACCACTCTCTCAGAGAAAAAATTTTTCCTCAAGTCTAATCTAAATCTTCCCCGGCACAACTTGTGGCCATTCCCTCTTGTCCTGTCATTAGTTACCTGGGAGAAGAGGCTGACCCCCTCCTTACCACAGCCTCCCTTCAGGAAGTGGTAGAGTGCAATGAGGTCTCCTCTAAGCCTCCTTTTCCCCAAACTAAACAATCCCAGCTCCCTCAGCCGCTCCTCGTAAGACTTGTGCTCCAGACCCCTCCCCAGTTTTGTTGCCCTTCTCTGAACACGCTCCAGGGCCTCAACGTCTTTCTTGTAGTGAGGGGCCCAAAACTGAACACAGTACTCAAGGTGCGGCCGCACCAGAGCTGAGTACAGGGGGATGATCACCTCCCTGCTCCTGCTGGCCACACTATTCCTAATACAGGCCAGGATGCCATTGGCCTTCTTGGCCACCTGGGCACACTGCCGGCTCATATTGAGCCGAGCATCAACCAACACCCCCAGGTCCTTTTCCTCTATACACTCCTCAAGCCATTCTGCCCCAAGCCTATAGCATTGCATGGGGTTATTGTGGCCAAAGTGCAGGACCCGGCACTTGGCCTTATTGAACCTCATCCCATTGACCTCAGCCCAACTGTCTAGCCTATCCAGATCCCGCTGAAGGGCCTCCCTACCCTCAGGCAGATCGACACATCCTCCCAACTTGGTGTCATCCGCAAACTTACTGAGGGTACACTCAATCCCCTCATCCAGGTCATCAATAAAGATATTAAACAAGACGGGCCCCAATACTGACCCTTGGGGGACACCACTCGTGACAGGTCGCCAGCCGGACTTGACTCCATTAACCACTACCCACTGGGCACGACCCTCTAGCCAATTCTCAACCCAGAGAAGAGTGAACCTGTCCACACCATGGGCTGCCAGCTTCTGCAGGAGAATACTGTGGGAGACCGTGTCAAAGGCTTTGCTGAAGTCCAGGTAGACTACATCAACAGCCTTTCCCTCATCTACCAGTCTGGTCACCCAGTCATAGAAGGAGATGAGGTTGGACAAGCACGACCTGCCCTTTGTGAACCCGTGCTGGCTGGGTCTGATCCCCTGATTGCCATGCACGTGCCGTGTGATCTCCCTCAAGATCAATTGCTCCATAACTTTCCCTGATACCGAGGTCAGGCTGACAGGCCTGTAGTTCCCCGGATCTTCCTTACGGCCTTTCTTGTAGATGGGAGTCACATCGGCAAGCCTCCAATCTTGCGGGACCTCTCCAGATGACCAGGAATGCTGATAGATGGCAGAAAGCGGCTTGGCAGTCACCTCTGCCAGCTCCCTCAGCACCCTTGGGTGGATCCCATCTGGCCCCATGGACTTGTGGCAGTTCAGATGGAGGAGCAGGTCTCTGACTGTCTCTGCTGGGATCACAGGGGGTGTATGATGCGCTTCGTCCCAGACTTCCAGGTCAGGGCGAGAAGTATCCTGAGGATAACTGGTCTGTCTATTAAAGACAGACGTGAAGAAGGCATTGAGAACCTCAGCCTTTTCCTTATCCTCTGTGGTTACATTCCCTGCCGCATCAAGTAAAGGAGGGAAATTCTCCTTAGTTCTTCTTTTACTGTTAATATATTTATAAAAGGATTTTTTGTTCTCCTTTACTGCAGTAGCCAGTCTAAGTTCAAGCTGGGCTTTTGCATTTCATTTTTGCATCCTAATGATACTGATCATTAGGACATTACTATTTCCTGCTTCACTGAGATCTTCCATCTTCCTGCTACTTTCCCCCTTTTATTGGCAGCTTTCTTCAGCTTGCATGAATCTATTACTTCTCGAAGCTGTGGTAAATAAATACCACGTTTTATCACCGCTTTGATACATCCTCCCCACAACCTAAAAACAGAAGGTGTTAGTTTTTTTCAGAACACAAACAAAGCAAGGGAGCAACAACAACAGAAGAGGGCTACTTGTTGTCTCCAACATTCAACATGAGCAATTACAAGCGTATCTTGAATTTAAAAGCAAACAAGTCTTCATAAAGACATTTCAGCACATTCAAAATAACACGCAACCTGCCTGACCTGCGACAAAAAACGGCTGCACATATTTCAACAGGAAGGTCAGCCTAACCGTTAGCCAACTCAATCAGAACATGCCATTTCCATCCCATTCCAAGTAGACTTGAACAGAAGTCATGATGACTTATTTATTGGAGCTAAGACCACGGTGAAAACCCCACAGGGCTACCCATCACAGGACTGTGTGATGGTTCAACACTCAAACGGATAGAAACTGGCTTGAAATAAAAAAATCACTCACAGTGCACTATGATCTTTGCTTAACGAGTTATTAAAACAACTCTGCAGGTGCACAGCTTCCAGGAGACTGAGCAAAAGCATCATACTCGATGTCAACAGTATTCATACTGCAGTATTAGAGACAGAAAAGGAGAAAGGAACAGAATCCTTAAAGACTCAACCTAAAGCGCAAGCAGAGTTTTCTTCCTAGTTACACAAATTTAAATAAAGTACAAAAACTTGTCTTAGAAATGCTGCTGTCTGTGCGCACTTCCTCATGTCCGTCATCTCACAAGCGCATGTACAGTCCAACAGCAAAACTAATGAGCAAAGAGAGATACAGTGAAGAGCGAGGCTGCACAATCAGTTGTAGAAAAACTGCACTGCAATCAGATGCACCAAGCCTAGAACATGCTGTGTAGCATTCTAACATGATCTAGCAGCAGCTTCTGGCTTTTGTCTTCTGCTCTGCACAGAGTACAGAGTGAAAACCAAAGTGGATGCCCCTGATCCCCTCATGGAGCATCACTGTGTCTTCTCTGTTTTAACTTAAATTACATGGACTTTTCTGTACCAACTGCTGATCTGATTCCATACTGCTGCAGTCACCATCCTTCTCAGTGGGATCATTAGGACATTACTATTTCCTGCTTCACTGAGATCTTCCATCTTCCTGCTACTTTCCCCCTCCTATTGGCAGCTTTCTTCAGCTTGCATGAATCTATTACTTCTCGAAGCTGTGGTAAATAAATACCACGTTTTATCACCGCTTTGATACATCCTCCCCACAACCTAAAAACAGAAGGTGTTAGTTTTTTTCAGAACACAAACAAAGCAAGGGAGCAACAACAACAGAAGAGGGCTATTTGTTGTCTCCAACATTCAACATGAGCAATTACAAGCGTATCTTGAATTTAAAAGCAAACAAGTCTTCATAAAGACATTTCAGCACATTCAAAATAACACGCAACCTGCCTGACCTGCGACAAAAAACGGCTGCACATATTTCAACAGGAAGGTCAGCCTAACCGTTAGCCAACTCAATCAGAACATGCCATTTCCATCCCATTCCAAGTAGACTTGAACAGAAGTCATGATGACTTATTTATTGGAGCTAAGACCACGGTGAAAACCCCACAGGGCTACCCATCACAGGACTGTGTGATGGTTCAACACTCAAACGGATAGAAACTGGCTTGAAATAAAAAAATCACTCACAGTGCACTATGATCTTTGCTTAACGAGTTATTAAAACAACTCTGCAGGTGCACAGCTTCCAGGAGACTGAGCAAAAGCATCATACTCGATGTCAACAGTATTCATACTGCAGTATTAGAGACAGAAAAGGAGAAAGGAACAGAATCCTTACAGACTCAACCTAAAGCGCAAGCAGAGTTTTCTTCCTAGTTACACAAATTTAAATAAAGTACAAAAACTTGTCTTAGAAATGCTGCTGTCTGTGCGCACTTCCTCATGTCCGTCATCTCACAAGCGCATGTACAGTCCAACAGCAAAACTAATGAGCAAAGAGAGATACAGTGAAGAGCGAGGCTGCACAATCAGTTGTAGAAAAACTGCACTGCAATCAGATGCACCCAGCCTAGAACATGCTGTGTAGCATTCTAACATGATCTAGCAGCAGCTTCTGGCTTTTGTCTTCTGCTCTGCACACTCCACTTCCAGTACCTGAAAGGTACTGGAAGTGGAGTGTACAGAGTGAAAACCAAAGTGGATGCCCCTGATCCCCTCATGGAGCATCACTGTGTCTTCTCTGTTTTAACTTAAATTACATGGACTTTTCTGTACCAACTGCTGATTTGATTCCATACTGCTGCAGTCACCATCCTTCTCAGTGGGATCATTAGGACATTACTATTTCCTGCTTCACTGAGATCTTCCATCTTCCTGCTACTTTCCCCCTCCTATTGGCAGCTTTCTTCAGCTTGCATGAATCTATTACTTCTCGAAGCTGTGGTAAATAAATACCACGTTTTATCACCGCTTTGATACATCCTCCCCACAACCTAAAAACAGAAGATGTTAGTTTTTTTCAGAACACAAACAAAGCAAGGGAGCAACAACAACAGAAGAGGGCTACTTGTTGTCTCCAACATTCAACATGAGCAATTACAAGTGTATCTTGAATTTAAAAGCAAACAAGTCTTCAGCAAAACTGACGAGCAAAGAGAGATACAGTGAAGAGCAAGGCTGCACAATCAGTTGTAGAAAAACTGCACTGCAATCAGATTCATAGATTCATAGATTCATAGATACATTAGGTTGGAAAGGACCTACAAGATCATCTAGTCCAACCATCCTCACACCACCATCCCTACCCACCAAGCTACTAAATCAAATCCCTCAGCACCTCATCTAAACGCTTCTTGAACAGCGCTAGGGACGGTGCCTCAACCACCTCCCTAGGCAGGCCATTCCAGTGCCTGACCACTCTCTCAGAGAAAAAATTTTTCCTCAAGTCTAATCTAAATCTTCCCCGGCACAACTTGTGGCCATTCCCTCTTGTCCTGTCATTAGTTACCTGGGAGAAGAGGCTGACCCCCTCCTTACCACAGCCTCCCTTCAGGAAGTGGTAGAGTGCAATGAGGTCTCCTCTAAGCCTCCTTTTCCCCAAACTAAACAATCCCAGCTCCCTCAGCCGCTCCTCGTAAGACTTGTGCTCCAGACCCCTCCCCAGTTTTGTTGCCCTTCTCTGAACACGCTCCAGGGCCTCAACGTCTTTCTTGTAGTGAGGGGCCCAAAACTGAACACAGTACTCAAGGTGCGGCCGCACCAGAGCTGAGTACAGGGGGATGATCACCTCCCTGCTCCTGCTGGCCACACTATTCCTAATACAGGCCAGGATGCCATTGGCCTTCTTGGCCACCTGGGCACACTGCCGGCTCCTATTGAGCCGAGCATCAACCAACACCCCCAGGTCCTTTTCCTCTATACACTCCTCAAGCCATTCTGCCCCAAGCCTATAGCATTGCATGGGGTTATTGTGGCCAAAGTGCAGGACCCGGCACTTGGCCTTATTGAACCTCATCCCATTGACCTCAGCCCAACTGTCTAGCCTATCCAGATCCCGCTGAAGGGCCTCCCTACCCTCAGGCAGATCGACACATCCTCCCAACTTGGTGTCATCCGCAAACTTACTGAGGGTACACTCAATCCCCTCATCCAGGTCATCAATAAAGATATTAAACAAGACGGGCCCCAATACTGACCCTTGGGGGACACCACTCGTGACAGGACGCCAGCCGGACTTGACTCCATTAACCACTACCCGCTGGGCACGGCCCTCTAGCCAATTCTCAACCCAGAGAAGAGTGAACCTGTCCACACCATGGGCTGCCAGCTTCTGCAGGAGAATACTGTGGGAGACCGTGTCAAAGGCTTTGCTGAAGTCCAGGTAGACTACATCAACAGCCTTTCCCTCATCTACCAGTCTGGTCACCCAGTCATAGAAGGAGATGAGGTTGGACAAGCACGACCTGCCCTTTGTGAACCCGTGCTGGCTGGGTCTGATCCCCTGATTGCCATGCACGTGCCGTGTGATCTCCCTCAAGATCAATTGCTCCATAACTTTCCCTGATACCGAGGTCAGGCTGACAGGCCTGTAGTTCCCCGGATCTTCCTTACGGCCTTTCTTGTAGATGGGAGTCACATCGGCAAGCCTCCAATCTTGCGGGACCTCTCCAGATGACCAGGAATGCTGATAGATGGCAGAAAGCGGCTTGGCAGTCACCTCTGCCAGCTCCCTCAGCACCCTTGGGTGGATCCCATCTGGCCCCATGGACTTGTGGCAGTTCAGATGGAGGAGCAGGTCTCTGACTGTCTCTGCTGGGATCACAGGGGGTGTATGATGCGCTTCGTCCCAGACTTCCAGGTCAGGGCGAGAAGTATCCTGAGGATAACTGGTCTGTCTATTAAAGACAGACGTGAAGAAGGCATTGAGAACCTCAGCCTTTTCCTTATCCTCTGTGGTTACATTCCCTGCCGCATCAAGTAAAGGAGGGAAATTCTCCTTAGTTCTTCTTTTACTGTTAATATATTTATAAAAGGATTTTTTGTTCTCCTTTACTGCAGTAGCCAGTCTAAGTTCAAGCTGGGCTTTTGCATTTCTAACTTCCTGCCTGCAAATCTTGGCAAGTTCCCTGTAGTCTCCCCAAGTAGCCTGTCCCATCTTCCAGAGGGCATAGACTCTCTTTTTCTCCCGGAGTCTCAACAAAAGATCCCGGTTCATCCACACTGGCCTTTTTCCCCTCCGGCTTGACTTACGGTACTCAGGGACAGCCTGCACCTGTGCCTTTAAGATTTCCGTCTTGAGGAGGACCCAGGCTTCCTGGACCCCTTTACCCCTCAGGAGCGAGTCCCAAGGGACCCTTGCAACAAGCGTCCTGAACAGGTCAAAGTCTGCCCTCCGGAAGTCCAAGGTAGCAGTTTTGCTAGTCACCCTCTTGATGTCACCAAGAATAGCAAACTCTACCATTTCATGGTCACTCTGGCCAAGACGATCCCCAACCTTCACATCTCCTACTAGTCCTTCACTGTTAGTGAAGAGCAGGTCTAGCAGGGCACCTCCCCTGGTAGGTTCTTGCACCAGCTGCGTCAGGAAGCAATCTTCCACACACTCCAGAAATCTCATGGACTGCTTCCTCTGCGCGGTATTATATTTCCAGCATATATCAGGGAAGTTGAAGTCCCCCATGAGAACTAGTGCTGGCCATCGTGCAACATCTACTAGTTGCTTGTAGAACACCTCATCTATCTCTTCATCTTGGCTAGGCGGTCTATAACAGAGCCCCACCACAATGTCACTCCTACAGACCATCCCCCTGATCCTTACCCACAGACACTCCACTTGGTCGTTTCCAACCTCAAACTCTTCAACATCAAGACACTCTTTGATATAGAGAGCTATGCCACCACCCTTTTTTCCCCGCCTGTCCCTTCTGAAGAGCTTGTAGCCATCCATCCCAGTACTCCAGTCATGGGAGGGGTCCCACCATGTTTCTGTAATAGCAACAAGGTCACAGTTAGCCTGCCTTACAATGGTTTCAAGCTCTTCTTGTTTATTGCCCCTGCTGCGTGCGTTGGTGTATATGCACTTCAGCTGAGACATTTGCCTCACCCTTTGTTCCAGCACAGCCCCCCTGGGCTCTTCACTGGGGAGCCCTGTTATATCCCCTACCCCCATCACGGCTAGTTTAAAGCTCTCTCAATTAGTCCAGCTAGCTCCTGGGCTAGAATTCGTTTCCCCCTTTGGGACAGGTGTAATCCATCAGCGGATAACAGGCCAGGAACTGAGTAAACTGCCCCGTGGTCAAAAAACCCAGCCTAGAACATGCTGTGTAGCATTCTAACATGATCTAGCAGCAGCTGCTGGCTTTTGTCTTCCGCTCTGTACAGAGTGAAAACCAAAGTGGATGCCCCTGATCCCCTCATGGAGCATCACTGTGTCTTCTCTGTTTTAACTTAAATTACATGGACTTTTCTGTACCAACTGCTGATCTGATTCCATACTGCTGCAGTCACCATCCTTCTCAGTGGGATCATTAGGACATTACTATTTCCTGCTTCACTGAGATCTTCCATCTTCCTGCTACTTTCCCCCTCCTATTGGCAGCTTTCTTCAGCTTGCATGAATCTATTACTTCTCGAAGCTGTGGTAAATAAATACCACGTTTTATCACCGCTTTGATACATCCTCCCCACAACCTAAAAACAGAAGGTGTTAGTTTTTTTCAGAACACAAACAAAGCAAGGGAGCAACAACAACAGAAGAGGGCTACTTGTTGTCTCCAACATTCAACATGAGCAATTACAAGCGTATCTTGAATTTAAAAGCAAACAAGTCTTCATCAAGACATTTCAGCACATTCAAAATAACACGCAACCTGCCTGACCTGCGACAAAAAACGGCTGCACATATTTCAACAGGAAGGTCAGCCTAACCGTTAGCCAACTCAATCAGAACATGCCATTTCCATCCCATTCCAAGTAGACTTGAACAGAAGTCATGATGACTTATTTATTGGAGCTAAGACCACGGTGAAAACCCCACAGGGCTACCCATCACAGGACTGTGTGATGGTTCAACACTCAAACGGATAGAAACTGGCTTGAAATAAAAAAATCACTCACAGTGCACTATGATCTTTGCTTAACGAGTTATTAAAACAACTCTGCAGGTGCACAGCTTCCAGGAGACTGAGCAAAAGCATCATACTCGATGTCAACAGTATTCATACTGCAGTATTAGAGACAGAAAAGGAGAAAGGAACAGAATCCTTACAGACTCAACCTAAAGCGCAAGCAGAGTTTTCTTCCTAGTTACACAAATTTAAATAAAGTACAAAAACTTGTCTTAGAAATGCTGCTGTCTGTGCGCACTTCCTCATGTCCGTCATCTCACAAGCGCATGTACAGTCCAACAGCAAAACTAATGAGCAAAGAGAGATACAGTGAAGAGCGAGGCTGCACAATCAGTTGTAGAAAAACTGCACTGCAATCAGATGCACCCAGCCTAGAACATGCTGTGTAGCATTCTAACATGATCTAGCAGCAGCTTCTGGCTTTTGTCTTCTGCTCTGCACACTCCACTTCCAGTACCTGAAAGGTACTGGAAGTGGAGTGTACAGAGTGAAAACCAAAGTGGATGCCCCTGATCCCCTCATGGAGCATCACTGTGTCTTCTCTGTTTTAACTTAAATTACATGGACTTTTCTGTACCAACTGCTGATTTGATTCCATACTGCTGCAGTCACCATCCTTCTCAGTGGGATCATTAGGACATTACTATTTCCTGCTTCACTGAGATCTTCCATCTTCCTGCTACTTTCCCCCTCCTATTGGCAGCTTTCTTCAGCTTGCATGAATCTATTACTTCTCGAAGCTGTGGTAAATAAATACCACGTTTTATCACCGCTTTGATACATCCTCCCCACAACCTAAAAACAGAAGATGTTAGTTTTTTTCAGAACACAAACAAAGCAAGGGAGCAACAACAACAGAAGAGGGCTATTTGTTGTCTCCAACATTCAACATGAGCAATTACAAGTGTATCTTGAATTTAAAAGCAAACAAGTCTTCAGCAAAACTGACGAGCAAAGAGAGATACAGTGAAGAGCAAGGCTGCACAATCAGTTGTAGAAAAACTGCACTGCAATCAGATTCATAGATTCATAGATTCATAGATACATTAGGTTGGAAAGGACCTACAAGATCATCTAGTCCAACCATCCTCACACCACCATCCCTACCCACCAAGCTACTAAATCAAATCCCTCAGCACCTCATCTAAACGCTTCTTGAACAGCGCTAGGGACGGTGCCTCAACCACCTCCCTAGGCAGGCCATTCCAGTGCCGGACCACTCTCTCAGAGAAAAAATTTTTCCTCAAGTCTAATCTAAATCTTCCCCGGCACAACTTGTGGCCATTCCCTCTTGTCCTGTCATTAGTTACCTGGGAGAAGAGGCTGACCCCCTCCTTACCACAGCCTCCCTTCAGGAAGTGGTAGAGTGCAATGAGGTCTCCTCTAAGCCTCCTTTTCCCCAAACTAAACAATCCCAGCTCCCTCAGCCGCTCCTCGTAAGACTTGTGCTCCAGACCCCTCCCCAGTTTTGTTGCCCTTCTCTGAACACGCTCCAGGGCCTCAACGTCTTTCTTGTAGTGAGGGGCCCAAAACTGAACACAGTACTCAAGGTGCGGCCGCACCAGAGCTGAGTACAGGGGGATGATCACCTCCCTGCTCCTGCTGGCCACACTATTCCTAATACAGGCCAGGATGCCATTGGCCTTCTTGGCCACCTGGGCACACTGCCGGCTCATATTGAGCCGAGCATCAACCAACACCCCCAGGTCCTTTTCCTCTATACACTCCTCAAGCCATTCTGCCCCAAGCCTATAGCATTGCATGGGGTTATTGTGGCCAAAGTGCAGGACCCGGCACTTGGCCTTATTGAACCTCATCCCATTGACCTCAGCCCAACTGTCTAGCCTATCCAGATCCCGCTGAAGGGCCTCCCTACCCTCAGGCAGATCGACACATCCTCCCAACTTGGTGTCATCCGCAAACTTACTGAGGGTACACTCAATCCCCTCATCCAGGTCATCAATAAAGATATTAAACAAGACGGGCCCCAATACTGACCCTTGGGGGACACCACTCGTGACAGGTCGCCAGCCGGACTTGACTCCATTAACCACTACCCACTGGGCACGACCCTCTAGCCAATTCTCAACCCAGAGAAGAGTGAACCTGTCCACACCATGGGCTGCCAGCTTCTGCAGGAGAATACTGTGGGAGACCGTGTCAAAGGCTTTGCTGAAGTCCAGGTAGACTACATCAACAGCCTTTCCCTCATCTACCAGTCTGGTCACCCAGTCATAGAAGGAGATGAGGTTGGACAAGCACGACCTGCCCTTTGTGAACCCGTGCTGGCTGGGTCTGATCCCCTGATTGCCATGCACGTGCCGTGTGATCTCCCTCAAGATCAATTGCTCCATAACTTTCCCTGATACCGAGGTCAGGCTGACAGGCCTGTAGTTCCCCGGATCTTCCTTACGGCCTTTCTTGTAGATGGGAGTCACATCGGCAAGCCTCCAATCTTGCGGGACCTCTCCAGATGACCAGGAATGCTGATAGATGGCAGAAAGCGGCTTGGCAGTCACCTCTGCCAGCTCCCTCAGCACCCTTGGGTGGATCCCATCTGGCCCCATGGACTTGTGGCAGTTCAGATGGAGGAGCAGGTCTCTGACTGTCTCTGCTGGGATCACAGGGGGTGTATGATGCGCTTCGTCCCAGACTTCCAGGTCAGGGCGAGAAGTATCCTGAGGATAACTGGTCTGTCTATTAAAGACAGACGTGAAGAAGGCATTGAGAACCTCAGCCTTTTCCTTATCCTCTGTGGTTACATTCCCTGCCGCATCAAGTAAAGGAGGGAAATTCTCCTTAGTTCTTCTTTTACTGTTAATATATTTATAAAAGGATTTTTTGTTCTCCTTTACTGCAGTAGCCAGTCTAAGTTCAAGCTGGGCTTTTGCATTTCATTTTTGCATCCTAATGATACTGATCATTAGGACATTACTATTTCCTGCTTCACTGAGATCTTCCATCTTCCTGCTACTTTCCCCCTCCTATTGGCAGCTTTCTTCAGCTTGCATGAATCTATTACTTCTCGAAGCTGTGGTAAATAAATACCACGTTTTATCACCGCTTTGATACATCCTCCCCACAACCTAAAAACAGAAGGTGTTAGTTTTTTTCAGAACACAAACAAAGCAAGGGAGCAACAACAACAGAAGAGGGCTATTTGTTGTCTCCAACATTCAACATGAGCAATTACAAGCGTATCTTGAATTTAAAAGCAAACAAGTCTTCATAAAGACATTTCAGCACATTCAAAATAACACGCAACCTGCCTGACCTGCGACAAAAAACGGCTGCACATATTTCAACAGGAAGGTCAGCCTAACCGTTAGCCAACTCAATCAGAACATGCCATTTCCATCCCATTCCAAGTAGACTTGAACAGAAGTCATGATGACTTATTTATTGGAGCTAAGACCACGGTGAAAACCCCACAGGGCTACCCATCACAGGACTGTGTGATGGTTCAACACTCAAACGGATAGAAACTGGCTTGAAATAAAAAAATCACTCACAGTGCACTATGATCTTTGCTTAACGAGTTATTAAAACAACTCTGCAGGTGCACAGCTTCCAGGAGACTGAGCAAAAGCATCATACTCGATGTCAACAGTATTCATACTGCAGTATTAGAGACAGAAAAGGAGAAAGGAACAGAATCCTTACAGACTCAACCTAAAGCGCAAGCAGAGTTTTCTTCCTAGTTACACAAATTTAAATAAAGTACAAAAACTTGTCTTAGAAATGCTGCTGTCTGTGCGCACTTCCTCATGTCCGTCATCTCACAAGCGCATGTACAGTCCAACAGCAAAACTAATGAGCAAAGAGAGATACAGTGAAGAGCGAGGCTGCACAATCAGTTGTAGAAAAACTGCACTGCAATCAGATGCACCCAGCCTAGAACATGCTGTGTAGCATTCTAACATGATCTAGCAGCAGCTTCTGGCTTTTGTCTTCTGCTCTGCACACTCCACTTCCAGTACCTGAAAGGTACTGGAAGTGGAGTGTACAGAGTGAAAACCAAAGTGGATGCCCCTGATTCCCTCATGGAGCATCACTGTGTCTTCTCTGTTTTAACTTAAATTACATGGACTTTTCTGTACCAACTGCTGATTTGATTCCATACTGCTGCAGTCACCATCCTTCTCAGTGGGATCATTAGGACATTACTATTTCCTGCTTCACTGAGATCTTCCATCTTCCTGCTACTTTCCCCCTCCTATTGGCAGCTTTCTTCAGCTTGCATGAATCTATTACTTCTCGAAGCTGTGGTAAATAAATACCACGTTTTATCACCGCTTTGATACATCCTCCCCACAACCTAAAAACAGAAGATGTTAGTTTTTTTCAGAACACAAACAAAGCAAGGGAGCAACAACAACAGAAGAGGGCTACTTGTTGTCTCCAACATTCAACATGAGCAATTACAAGTGTATCTTGAATTTAAAAGCAAACAAGTCTTCAGCAAAACTGACGAGCAAAGAGAGATACAGTGAAGAGCAAGGCTGCACAATCAGTTGTAGAAAAACTGCACTGCAATCAGATTCATAGATTCATAGATTCATAGATACATTAGGTTGGAAAGGACCTACAAGATCATCTAGTCCAACCATCCTCACACCACCATCCCTACCCACCAAGCTACTAAATCAAATCCCTCAGCACCTCATCTAAACGCTTCTTGAACAGCGCTAGGGACGGTGCCTCAACCACCTCCCTAGGCAGGCCATTCCAGTGCCTGACCACTCTCTCAGAGAAAAAATTTTTCCTCAAGTCTAATCTAAATCTTCCCCGGCACAACTTGTGGCCATTCCCTCTTGTCCTGTCATTAGTTACCTGGGAGAAGAGGCTGACCCCCTCCTTACCACAGCCTCCCTTCAGGAAGTGGTAGAGTGCAATGAGGTCTCCTCTAAGCCTCCTTTTCCCCAAACTAAACAATCCCAGCTCCCTCAGCCGCTCCTCGTAAGACTTGTGCTCCAGACCCCTCCCCAGTTTTGTTGCCCTTCTCTGAACACGCTCCAGGGCCTCGACGTCTTTCTTGTAGTGAGGGGCCCAAAACTGAACACAGTACTCAAGGTGCGGCCGCACCAGAGCTGAGTACAGGGGGATGATCACCTCCCTGCTCCTGCTGGCCACACTATTCCTAATACAGGCCAGGATGCCATTGGCCTTCTTGGCCACTTGGGCACACTGCCGGCTCATATTGAGCCGAGCATCAACCAACACCCCCAGGTCCTTTTCCTCTATACACTCCTCAAGCCATTCTGCCCCAAGCCTATAGCATTGCATGGGGTTATTGTGGCCAAAGTGCAGGACCCGGCACTTGGCCTTATTGAACCTCATCCCATTGACCTCAGCCCAACTGTCTAGCCTATCCAGATCCCGCTGAAGGGCCTCCCTACCCTCAGGCAGATCGACACATCCTCCCAACTTGGTGTCATCCGCAAACTTACTGAGGGTACACTCAATCCCCTCATCCAGGTCATCAATAAAGATATTAAACAAGACGGGCCCCAATACTGACCCTTGGGGGACACCACTCGTGACAGGACGCCAGCCGGACTTGACTCCATTAACCACTACCCGCTGGGCACGGCCCTCTAGCCAATTCTCAACCCAGAGAAGAGTGAACCTGTCCACACCATGGGCTGCCAGCTTCTGCAGGAGAATACTGTGGGAGACCGTGTCAAAGGCTTTGCTGAAGTCCAGGTAGACTACATCAACAGCCTTTCCCTCATCTACCAGTCTGGTCACCCAGTCATAGAAGGAGATGAGGTTGGACAAGCACGACCTGCCCTTTGTGAACCCGTGCTGGCTGGGTCTGATCCCCTGATTGCCATGCACGTGCCGTGTGATCTCCCTCAAGATCAATTGCTCCATAACTTTCCCTGATACCGAGGTCAGGCTGACAGGCCTGTAGTTCCCCGGATCTTCCTTACGGCCTTTCTTGTAGATGGGAGTCACATCGGCAAGCCTCCAATCTTGCGGGACCTCTCCAGATGACCAGGAATGCTGATAGATGGCAGAAAGCGGCTTGGCAGTCACCTCTGCCAGCTCCCTCAGCACCCTTGGGTGGATCCCATCTGGCCCCATGGACTTGTGGCAGTTCAGATGGAGGAGCAGGTCTCTGACTGTCTCTGCTGGGATCACAGGGGGTGTATGATGCGCTTCGTCCCAGACTTCCAGGTCAGGGCGAGAAGTATCCTGAGGATAACTGGTCTGTCTATTAAAGACAGACGTGAAGAAGGCATTGAGAACCTCAGCCTTTTCCTTATCCTCTGTGGTTACATTCCCTGCCGCATCAAGTAAAGGAGGGAAATTCTCCTTAGTTCTTCTTTTACTGTTAATATATTTATAAAAGGATTTTTTGTTCTCCTTTACTGCAGTAGCCAGTCTAAGTTCAAGCTGGGCTTTTGCATTTCTAACTTCCTGCCTGCAAATCTTGGCAAGTTCCCTGTAGTCTCCCCAAGTAGCCTGTCCCATCTTCCAGAGGGCATAGACTCTCTTTTTCTCCCGGAGTCTCAACAAAAGATCCCGGTTCATCCACACTGGCCTTTTTCCCCTCCGGCTTGACTTACGGTACTCAGGGACAGCCTGCACCTGTGCCTTTAAGATTTCCGTCTTGAGGAGGACCCAGGCTTCCTGGACCCCTTTACCCCTCAGGAGCGAGTCCCAAGGGACCCTTGCAACAAGCGTCCTGAACAGGTCAAAGTCTGCCCTCCGGAAGTCCAAGGTAGCAGTTTTGCTAGTCACCCTCTTGATGTCACCAAGAATAGCAAACTCTACCATTTCATGGTCACTCTGGCCAAGACGATCCCCAACCTTCACATCTCCTACTAGTCCTTCACTGTTAGTGAAGAGCAGGTCTAGCAGGGCACCTCCCCTGGTAGGTTCTTGCACCAGCTGCGTCAGGAAGCAATCTTCCACACACTCCAGAAATCTCATGGACTGCTTCCTCTGCGCGGTATTATATTTCCAGCATATATCAGGGAAGTTGAAGTCCCCCATGAGAACTAGTGCTGGCCATCGTGCAACATCTACTAGTTGCTTGTAGAACACCTCATCTATCTCTTCATCTTGGCTAGGCGGTCTATAACAGAGCCCCACCACAATGTCACTCCTACAGACCATCCCCCTGATCCTTACCCACAGACACTCCACTTGGTCGTTTCCAACCTCAAACTCTTCAACATCAAGACACTCTTTGATATAGAGAGCTATGCCACCACCCTTTTTTCCCCGCCTGTCCCTTCTGAAGAGCTTGTAGCCATCCATCCCAGTACTCCAGTCATGGGAGGGGTCCCACCATGTTTCTGTAATAGCAACAAGGTCACAGTTAGCCTGCCTTACAATGGTTTCAAGCTCTTCTTGTTTATTGCCCCTGCTGCGTGCGTTGGTGTATATGCACTTCAGCTGAGACATTTGCCTCACCCTTTGTTCCAGCACAGCCCCCCTGGGCTCTTCACTGGGGAGCCCTGTTATATCCCCTACCCCCATCACGGCTAGTTTAAAGCTCTCTCAATTAGTCCAGCTAGCTCCTGGGCTAGAATTCGTTTCCCCCTTTGGGACAGGTGTAATCCATCAGCGGATAACAGGCCAGGAACTGAGTAAACTGCCCCGTGGTCAAAAAACCCAGCCTAGAACATGCTGTGTAGCATTCTAACATGATCTAGCAGCAGCTGCTGGCTTTTGTCTTCCGCTCTGTACAGAGTGAAAACCAAAGTGGATGCCCCTGATCCCCTCATGGAGCATCACTGTGTCTTCTCTGTTTTAACTTAAATTACATGGACTTTTCTGTACCAACTGCTGATCTGATTCCATACTGCTGCAGTCACCATCCTTCTCAGTGGGATCATTAGGACATTACTATTTCCTGCTTCACTGAGATCTTCCATCTTCCTGCTACTTTCCCCCTCCTATTGGCAGCTTTCTTCAGCTTGCATGAATCTATTACTTCTCGAAGCTGTGGTAAATAAATACCACGTTTTATCACCGCTTTGATACATCCTCCCCACAACCTAAAAACAGAAGGTGTTAGTTTTTTTCAGAACACAAACAAAGCAAGGGAGCAACAACAACAGAAGAGGGCTATTTGTTGTCTCCAACATTCAACATGAGCAATTACAAGCGTATCTTGAATTTAAAAGCAAACAAGTCTTCATAAAGACATTTCAGCACATTCAAAATAACACGCAACCTGCCTGACCTGCGACAAAAAGCGGCTGCACATATTTCAACAGGAAGGTCAGCCTAACCGTTAGCCAACTCAATCAGAACATGCCATTTCCATCCCATTCCAAGTAGACTTGAACAGAAGTCATGATGACTTATTTATTGGAGCTAAGACCACGGTGAAAACCCCACAGGGCTACCCATCACAGGACTGTGTGATGGTTCAACACTCAAACGGATAGAAACTGGCTTGAAATAAAAAAATCACTCACAGTGCACTATGATCTTTGCTTAACGAGTTATTAAAACAACTCTGCAGGTGCACAGCTTCCAGGAGACTGAGCAAAAGCATCATACTCGATGTCAACAGTATTCATACTGCAGTATTAGAGACAGAAAAGGAGAAAGGAACAGAATCCTTACAGACTCAACCTAAAGCGCAAGCAGAGTTTTCTTCCTAGTTACACAAATTTAAATAAAGTACAAAAACTTGTCTTAGAAATGCTGCTGTCTGTGCGCACTTCCTCATGTCCGTCATCTCACAAGCGCATGTACAGTCCAACAGCAAAACTAATGAGCAAAGAGAGATACAGTGAAGAGCGAGGCTGCACAATCAGTTGTAGAAAAACTGCACTGCAATCAGATGCACCCAGCCTAGAACATGCTGTGTAGCATTCTAACATGATCTAGCAGCAGCTTCTGGCTTTTGTCTTCTGCTCTGCACACTCCACTTCCAGTACCTGAAAGGTACTGGAAGTGGAGTGTACAGAGTGAAAACCAAAGTGGATGCCCCTGATCCCCTCATGGAGCATCACTGTGTCTTCTCTGTTTTAACTTAAATTACATGGACTTTTCTGTACCAACTGCTGATTTGATTCCATACTGCTGCAGTCACCATCCTTCTCAGTGGGATCATTAGGACATTACTATTTCCTGCTTCACTGAGATCTTCCATCTTCCTGCTACTTTCCCCCTCCTATTGGCAGCTTTCTTCAGCTTGCATGAATCTATTACTTCTCGAAGCTGTGGTAAATAAATACCACGTTTTATCACCGCTTTGATACATCCTCCCCACAACCTAAAAACAGAAGATGTTAGTTTTTTTCAGAACACAAACAAAGCAAGGGAGCAACAACAACAGAAGAGGGCTACTTGTTGTCTCCAACATTCAACATGAGCAATTACAAGTGTATCTTGAATTTAAAAGCAAACAAGTCTTCAGCAAAACTGACGAGCAAAGAGAGATACAGTGAAGAGCAAGGCTGCACAATCAGTTGTAGAAAAACTGCACTGCAATCAGATTCATAGATTCATAGATTCATAGATACATTAGGTTGGAAAGGACCTACAAGATCATCTAGTCCAACCATCCTCACACCACCATCCCTACCCACCAAGCTACTAAATCAAATCCCTCAGCACCTCATCTAAACGCTTCTTGAACAGCGCTAGGGACGGTGCCTCAACCACCTCCCTAGGCAGGCCATTCCAGTGCCTGACCACTCTCTCAGAGAAAAAATTTTTCCTCAAGTCTAATCTAAATCTTCCCCGGCACAACTTGTGGCCATTCCCTCTTGTCCTGTCATTAGTTACCTGGGAGAAGAGGCTGACCCCCTCCTTACCACAGCCTCCCTTCAGGAAGTGGTAGAGTGCAATGAGGTCTCCTCTAAGCCTCCTTTTCCCCAAACTAAACAATCCCAGCTCCCTCAGCCGCTCCTCGTAAGACTTGTGCTCCAGACCCCTCCCCAGTTTTGTTGCCCTTCTCTGAACACGCTCCAGGGCCTCGACGTCTTTCTTGTAGTGAGGGGCCCAAAACTGAACACAGTACTCAAGGTGCGGCCGCACCAGAGCTGAGTACAGGGGGATGATCACCTCCCTGCTCCTGCTGGCCACACTATTCCTAATACAGGCCAGGATGCCATTGGCCTTCTTGGCCACTTGGGCACACTGCCGGCTCATATTGAGCCGAGCATCAACCAACACCCCCAGGTCCTTTTCCTCTATACACTCCTCAAGCCATTCTGCCCCAAGCCTATAGCATTGCATGGGGTTATTGTGGCCAAAGTGCAGGACCCGGCACTTGGCCTTATTGAACCTCATCCCATTGACCTCAGCCCAACTGTCTAGCCTATCCAGATCCCGCTGAAGGGCCTCCCTACCCTCAGGCAGATCGACACATCCTCCCAACTTGGTGTCATCCGCAAACTTACTGAGGGTACACTCAATCCCCTCATCCAGGTCATCAATAAAGATATTAAACAAGACGGGCCCCAATACTGACCCTTGGGGGACACCACTCGTGACAGGACGCCAGCCGGACTTGACTCCATTAACCACTACCCGCTGGGCACGGCCCTCTAGCCAATTCTCAACCCAGAGAAGAGTGAACCTGTCCACACCATGGGCTGCCAGCTTCTGCAGGAGAATACTGTGAGAGACCGTGTCAAAGGCTTTGCTGAAGTCCAGGTAGACTACATCAACAGCCTTTCCCTCATCTACCAGTCTGGTCACCCAGTCATAGAAGGAGATGAGGTTGGACAAGCACGACCTGCCCTTTGTGAACCCGTGCTGGCTGGGTCTGATCCCCTGATTGCCATGCACGTGCCGTGTGATCTCCCTCAAGATCAATTGCTCCATAACTTTCCCTGATACCGAGGTCAGGCTGACAGGCCTGTAGTTCCCCGGATCTTCCTTACGGCCTTTCTTGTAGATGGGAGTCACATCGGCAAGCCTCCAATCTTGCGGGACCTCTCCAGATGACCAGGAATGCTGATAGATGGCAGAAAGCGGCTTGGCAGTCACCTCTGCCAGCTCCCTCAGCACCCTTGGGTGGATCCCATCTGGCCCCATGGACTTGTGGCAGTTCAGATGGAGGAGCAGGTCTCTGACTGTCTCTGCTGGGATCACAGGGGGTGTATGATGCGCTTCGTCCCAGACTTCCAGGTCAGGGCGAGAAGTATCCTGAGGATAACTGGTCTGTCTATTAAAGACAGACGTGAAGAAGGCATTGAGAACCTCAGCCTTTTCCTTATCCTCTGTGGTTACATTCCCTGCCGCATCAAGTAAAGGAGGGAAATTCTCCTTAGTTCTTCTTTTACTGTTAATATATTTATAAAAGGATTTTTTGTTCTCCTTTACTGCAGTAGCCAGTCTAAGTTCAAGCTGGGCTTTTGCATTTCTAACTTCCTGCCTGCAAATCTTGGCAAGTTCCCTGTAGTCTCCCCAAGTAGCCTGTCCCATCTTCCAGAGGGCATAGACTCTCTTTTTCTCCCGGAGTCTCAACAAAAGATCCCGGTTCATCCACACTGGCCTTTTTCCCCTCCGGCTTGACTTACGGTACTCAGGGACAGCCTGCACCTGTGCCTTTAAGATTTCCGTCTTGAGGAGGACCCAGGCTTCCTGGACCCCTTTACCCCTCAGGAGCGAGTCCCAAGGGACCCTTGCAACAAGCGTCCTGAACAGGTCAAAGTCTGCCCTCCGGAAGTCCAAGGTAGCAGTTTTGCTAGTCACCCTCTTGATGTCACCAAGAATAGCAAACTCTACCATTTCATGGTCACTCTGGCCAAGACGATCCCCAACCTTCACATCTCCTACTAGTCCTTCACTGTTAGTGAAGAGCAGGTCTAGCAGGGCACCTCCCCTGGTAGGTTCTTGCACCAGCTGCGTCAGGAAGCAATCTTCCACACACTCCAGAAATCTCATGGACTGCTTCCTCTGCGCGGTATTATATTTCCAGCATATATCAGGGAAGTTGAAGTCCCCCATGAGAACTAGTGCTGGCCATCGTGCAACATCTACTAGTTGCTTGTAGAACACCTCATCTATCTCTTCATCTTGGCTAGGCGGTCTATAACAGAGCCCCACCACAATGTCACTCCTACAGACCATCCCCCTGATCCTTACCCACAGACACTCCACTTGGTCGTTTCCAACCTCAAACTCTTCAACATCAAGACACTCTTTGATATAGAGAGCTATGCCACCACCCTTTTTTCCCCGCCTGTCCCTTCTGAAGAGCTTGTAGCCATCCATCCCAGTACTCCAGTCATGGGAGGGGTCCCACCATGTTTCTGTAATAGCAACAAGGTCACAGTTAGCCTGCCTTACAATGGTTTCAAGCTCTTCTTGTTTATTGCCCCTGCTGCGTGCGTTGGTGTATATGCACTTCAGCTGAGACATTTGCCTCACCCTTTGTTCCAGCACAGCCCCCCTGGGCTCTTCACTGGGGAGCCCTGTTATATCCCCTACCCCCATCACGGCTAGTTTAAAGCTCTCTCAATTAGTCCAGCTAGCTCCTGGGCTAGAATTCGTTTCCCCCTTTGGGACAGGTGTAATCCATCAGCGGATAACAGGCCAGGAACTGAGTAAACTGCCCCGTGGTCAAAAAACCCAGCCTAGAACATGCTGTGTAGCATTCTAACATGATCTAGCAGCAGCTGCTGGCTTTTGTCTTCCGCTCTGTACAGAGTGAAAACCAAAGTGGATGCCCCTGATCCCCTCATGGAGCATCACTGTGTCTTCTCTGTTTTAACTTAAATTACATGGACTTTTCTGTACCAACTGCTGATCTGATTCCATACTGCTGCAGTCACCATCCTTCTCAGTGGGATCATTAGGACATTACTATTTCCTGCTTCACTGAGATCTTCCATCTTCCTGCTACTTTCCCCCTCCTATTGGCAGCTTTCTTCAGCTTGCATGAATCTATTACTTCTCGAAGCTGTGGTAAATAAATACCACGTTTTATCACCGCTTTGATACATCCTCCCCACAACCTAAAAACAGAAGGTGTTAGTTTTTTTCAGAACACAAACAAAGCAAGGGAGCAACAACAACAGAAGAGGGCTATTTGTTGTCTCCAACATTCAACATGAGCAATTACAAGCGTATCTTGAATTTAAAAGCAAACAAGTCTTCATAAAGACATTTCAGCACATTCAAAATAACACGCAACCTGCCTGACCTGCGACAAAAAGCGGCTGCACATATTTCAACAGGAAGGTCAGCCTAACCGTTAGCCAACTCAATCAGAACATGCCATTTCCATCCCATTCCAAGTAGACTTGAACAGAAGTCATGATGACTTATTTATTGGAGCTAAGACCACGGTGAAAACCCCACAGGGCTACCCATCACAGGACTGTGTGATGGTTCAACACTCAAACGGATAGAAACTGGCTTGAAATAAAAAAATCACTCACAGTGCACTATGATCTTTGCTTAACGAGTTATTAAAACAACTCTGCAGGTGCACAGCTTCCAGGAGACTGAGCAAAAGCATCATACTCGATGTCAACAGTATTCATACTGCAGTATTAGAGACAGAAAAGGAGAAAGGAACAGAATCCTTACAGACTCAACCTAAAGCGCAAGCAGAGTTTTCTTCCTAGTTACACAAATTTAAATAAAGTACAAAAACTTGTCTTAGAAATGCTGCTGTCTGTGCGCACTTCCTCATGTCCGTCATCTCACAAGCGCATGTACAGTCCAACAGCAAAACTAATGAGCAAAGAGAGATACAGTGAAGAGCGAGGCTGCACAATCAGTTGTAGAAAAACTGCACTGCAATCAGATGCACCCAGCCTAGAACATGCTGTGTAGCATTCTAACATGATCTAGCAGCAGCTTCTGGCTTTTGTCTTCTGCTCTGCACACTCCACTTCCAGTACCTGAAAGGTACTGGAAGTGGAGTGTACAGAGTGAAAACCAAAGTGGATGCCCCTGATCCCCTCATGGAGCATCACTGTGTCTTCTCTGTTTTAACTTAAATTACATGGACTTTTCTGTACCAACTGCTGATTTGATTCCATACTGCTGCAGTCACCATCCTTCTCAGTGGGATCATTAGGACATTACTATTTCCTGCTTCACTGAGATCTTCCATCTTCCTGCTACTTTCCCCCTCCTATTGGCAGCTTTCTTCAGCTTGCATGAATCTATTACTTCTCGAAGCTGTGGTAAATAAATACCACGTTTTATCACCGCTTTGATACATCCTCCCCACAACCTAAAAACAGAAGATGTTAGTTTTTTTCAGAACACAAACAAAGCAAGGGAGCAACAACAACAGAAGAGGGCTACTTGTTGTCTCCAACATTCAACATGAGCAATTACAAGTGTATCTTGAATTTAAAAGCAAACAAGTCTTCAGCAAAACTGACGAGCAAAGAGAGATACAGTGAAGAGCAAGGCTGCACAATCAGTTGTAGAAAAACTGCACTGCAATCAGATTCATAGATTCATAGATTCATAGATACATTAGGTTGGAAAGGACCTACAAGATCATCTAGTCCAACCATCCTCACACCACCATCCCTACCCACCAAGCTACTAAATCAAATCCCTCAGCACCTCATCTAAACGCTTCTTGAACAGCGCTAGGGACGGTGCCTCAACCACCTCCCTAGGCAGGCCATTCCAGTGCCTGACCACTCTCTCAGAGAAAAAATTTTTCCTCAAGTCTAATCTAAATCTTCCCCGGCACAACTTGTGGCCATTCCCTCTTGTCCTGTCATTAGTTACCTGGGAGAAGAGGCTGACCCCCTCCTTACCACAGCCTCCCTTCAGGAAGTGGTAGAGTGCAATGAGGTCTCCTCTAAGCCTCCTTTTCCCCAAACTAAACAATCCCAGCTCCCTCAGCCGCTCCTCGTAAGACTTGTGCTCCAGACCCCTCCCCAGTTTTGTTGCCCTTCTCTGAACACGCTCCAGGGCCTCAACGTCTTTCTTGTAGTGAGGGGCCCAAAACTGAACACAGTACTCAAGGTGCGGCCGCACCAGAGCTGAGTACAGGGGGATGATCACCTCCCTGCTCCTGCTGGCCACACTATTCCTAATACAGGCCAGGATGCCATTGGCCTTCTTGGCCACCTGGGCACACTGCCGGCTCATATTGAGCCGAGCATCAACCAACACCCCCAGGTCCTTTTCCTCTATACACTCCTCAAGCCATTCTGCCCCAAGCCTATAGCATTGCATGGGGTTATTGTGGCCAAAGTGCAGGACCCGGCACTTGGCCTTATTGAACCTCATCCCATTGACCTCAGCCCAACTGTCTAGCCTATCCAGATCCCGCTGAAGGGCCTCCCTACCCTCAGGCAGATCGACACATCCTCCCAACTTGGTGTCATCCGCAAACTTACTGAGGGTACACTCAATCCCCTCATCCAGGTCATCAATAAAGATATTAAACAAGACGGGCCCCAATACTGACCCTTGGGGGACACCACTCGTGACAGGACGCCAGCCGGACTTGACTCCATTAACCACTACCCGCTGGGCACGGCCCTCTAGCCAATTCTCAACCCAGAGAAGAGTGAACCTGTCCACACCATGGGCTGCCAGCTTCTGCAGGAGAATACTGTGGGAGACCGTGTCAAAGGCTTTGCTGAAGTCCAGGTAGACTACATCAACAGCCTTTCCCTCATCTACCAGTCTGGTCACCCAGTCATAGAAGGAGATGAGGTTGGACAAGCACGACCTGCCCTTTGTGAACCCGTGCTGGCTGGGTCTGATCCCCTGATTGCCATGCACGTGCCGTGTGATCTCCCTCAAGATCAATTGCTCCATAACTTTCCCTGATACCGAGGTCAGGCTGACAGGCCTGTAGTTCCCCGGATCTTCCTTACGGCCTTTCTTGTAGATGGGAGTCACATCGGCAAGCCTCCAATCTTGCGGGACCTCTCCAGATGACCAGGAATGCTGATAGATGGCAGAAAGCGGCTTGGCAGTCACCTCTGCCAGCTCCCTCAGCACCCTTGGGTGGATCCCATCTGGCCCCATGGACTTGTGGCAGTTCAGATGGAGGAGCAGGTCTCTGACTGTCTCTGCTGGGATCACAGGGGGTGTATAATGCGCTTCGTCCCAGACTTCCAGGTCAGGGCGAGAAGTATCCTGAGGATAACTGGTCTGTCTATTAAAGACAGACGTGAAGAAGGCATTGAGAACCTCAGCCTTTTCCTTATCCTCTGTGGTTACATTCCCTGCCGCATCAAGTAAAGGAGGGAAATTCTCCTTAGTTCTTCTTTTACTGTTAATATATTTATAAAAGGATTTTTTGTTCTCCTTTACTGCAGTAGCCAGTCTAAGTTCAAGCTGGGCTTTTGCATTTCTAACTTCCTGCCTGCAAATCTTGGCAAGTTCCCTGTAGTCTCCCCAAGTAGCCTGTCCCATCTTCCAGAGGGCATAGACTCTCTTTTTCTCCCGGAGTCTCAACAAAAGATCCCGGTTCATCCACACTGGCCTTTTTCCCCTCCGGCTTGACTTACGGTACTCAGGGACAGCCTGCACCTGTGCCTTTAAGATTTCCGTCTTGAGGAGGACCCAGGCTTCCTGGACCCCTTTACCCCTCAGGAGCGAGTCCCAAGGGACCCTTGCAACAAGCGTCCTGAACAGGTCAAAGTCTGCCCTCCGGAAGTCCAAGGTAGCAGTTTTGCTAGTCACCCTCTTGATGTCACCAAGAATAGCAAACTCTACCATTTCATGGTCACTCTGGCCAAGACGATCCCCAACCTTCACATCTCCTACTAGTCCTTCACTGTTAGTGAAGAGCAGGTCTAGCAGGGCACCTCCCCTGGTAGGTTCTTGCACCAGCTGCGTCAGGAAGCAATCTTCCACACACTCCAGAAATCTCATGGACTGCTTCCTCTGCGCGGTATTATATTTCCAGCATATATCAGGGAAGTTGAAGTCCCCCATGAGAACTAGTGCTGGCCATCGTGCAACATCTACTAGTTGCTTGTAGAACACCTCATCTATCTCTTCATCTTGGCTAGGCGGTCTATAACAGAGCCCCACCACAATGTCACTCCTACAGACCATCCCCCTGATCCTTACCCACAGACACTCCACTTGGTCGTTTCCAACCTCAAACTCTTCAACATCAAGACACTCTTTGATATAGAGAGCTATGCCACCACCCTTTTTTCCCCGCCTGTCCCTTCTGAAGAGCTTGTAGCCATCCATCCCAGTACTCCAGTCATGGGAGGGGTCCCACCATGTTTCTGTAATAGCAACAAGGTCACAGTTAGCCTGCCTTACAATGGTTTCAAGCTCTTCTTGTTTATTGCCCCTGCTGCGTGTGTTGGTGTATATGCACTTCAGCTGAGACATTTGCCTCACCCTTTGTTCCAGCACAGCCCCCCTGGGCTCTTCACTGGGGAGCCCTGTTATATCCCCTACCCCCATCACGGCTAGTTTAAAGCTCTCTCAATTAGTCCAGCTAGCTCCTGGGCTAGAATTCGTTTCCCCCTTTGGGACAGGTGTAATCCATCAGCGGATAACAGGCCAGGAACTGAGTAAACTGCCCCGTGGTCAAAAAACCCAGCCTAGAACATGCTGTGTAGCATTCTAACATGATCTAGCAGCAGCTGCTGGCTTTTGTCTTCCGCTCTGTACAGAGTGAAAACCAAAGTGGATGCCCCTGATCCCCTCATGGAGCATCACTGTGTCTTCTCTGTTTTAACTTAAATTACATGGACTTTTCTGTACCAACTGCTGATCTGATTCCATACTGCTGCAGTCACCATCCTTCTCAGTGGGATCATTAGGACATTACTATTTCCTGCTTCACTGAGATCTTCCATCTTCCTGCTACTTTCCCCCTCCTATTGGCAGCTTTCTTCAGCTTGCATGAATCTATTACTTCTCGAAGCTGTGGTAAATAAATACCACGTTTTATCACCGCTTTGATACATCCTCCCCACAACCTAAAAACAGAAGGTGTTAGTTTTTTTCAGAACACAAACAAAGCAAGGGAGCAACAACAACAGAAGAGGGCTACTTGTTGTCTCCAACATTCAACATGAGCAATTACAAGCGTATCTTGAATTTAAAAGCAAACAAGTCTTCAGCAAAACTGACGAGCAAAGAGAGATACAGTGAAGAGCAAGGCTGCACAATCAGTTGTAGAAAAACTGCACTGCAATCAGATTCATAGATTCATAGATTCATAGATACATTAGGTTGGAAAGGACCTACAAGATCATCTAGTCCAACCATCCTCACACCACCATCCCTACCCACCAAGCTACTAAATCAAATCCCTCAGCACCTCATCTAAACGCTTCTTGAACAGCGCTAGGGACGGTGCCTCAACCACCTCCCTAGGCAGGCCATTCCAGTGCCTGACCACTCTCTCAGAGAAAAAATTTTTCCTCAAGTCTAATCTAAATCTTCCCCGGCACAACTTGTGGCCATTCCCTCTTGTCCTGTCATTAGTTACCTGGGAGAAGAGGCTGACCCCCTCCTTACCACAGCCTCCCTTCAGGAAGTGGTAGAGTGCAATGAGGTCTCCTCTAAGCCTCCTTTTCCCCAAACTAAACAATCCCAGCTCCCTCAGCCGCTCCTCGTAAGACTTGTGCTCCAGACCCCTCACCAGTTTTGTTGCCCTTCTCTGAACACGCTCCAGGGCCTCGACGTCTTTCTTGTAGTGAGGGGCCCAAAACTGAACACAGTACTCAAGGTGCGGCCGCACCAGAGCTGAGTACAGGGGGATGATCACCTCCCTGCTCCTGCTGGCCACACTATTCCTAATACAGGCCAGGATGCCATTGGCCTTCTTGGCCACCTGGGCACACTGCCGGCTCATATTGAGCCGAGCATCAACCAACACCCCCAGGTCCTTTTCCTCTATACACTCCTCAAGCCATTCTGCCCCAAGCCTATAGCATTGCATGGGGTTATTGTGGCCAAAGTGCAGGACCCGGCACTTGGCCTTATTGAACCTCATCCCATTGACCTCAGCCCAACTGTCTAGCCTATCCAGATCCCGCTGAAGGGCCTCCCTACCCTCAGGCAGATCGACACATCCTCCCAACTTGGTGTCATCCGCAAACTTACTGAGGGTACACTCAATCCCCTCATCCAGGTCATCAATAAAGATATTAAACAAGACGGGCCCCAATACTGACCCTTGGGGGACACCACTCGTGACAGGACACCAGCCGGACTTGACTCCATTAACCACTACCCGCTGGGCACGGCCCTCTAGCCAATTCTCAACCCAGAGAAGAGTGAACCTGTTCACACCATGGGCTGCCAGCTTCTGCAGGAGAATACTGTGGGAGACCGTGTCAAAGGCTTTGCTGAAGTCCAGGTAGACTACATCAACAGCCTTTCCCTCATCTACCAGTCTGGGCACCCAGTCATAGAAGGAGATGAGGTTGGACAAGCACGACCTGCCCTTTGTGAACCCGTGCTGGCTGGGTCTGATCCCCTGATTGCCATGCACGTGCCGTGTGATCTCCCTCAAGATCAATTGCTCCATAACTTTCCCTGATACCGAGGTCAGGCTGACAGGCCTGTAGTTCCCCGGATCTTCCTTACGGCCTTTCTTGTAGATGGGAGTCACATCGGCAAGCCTCCAATCTTGCGGGACCTCTCCAGATGACCAGGAATGCTGATAGATGGCAGAAAGCGGCTTGGCAGTCACCTCTGCCAGCTCCCTCAGCACCCTTGGGTGGATCCCATCTGGCCCCATGGACTTGTGGCAGTTCAGATGGAGGAGCAGGTCTCTGACTGTCTCTGCTGGGATCACAGGGGGTGTATGATGCGCTTCGTCCCAGACTTCCAGGTCAGGGCGAGAAGTATCCTGAGGATAACTGGTCTGTCTATTAAAGACAGACGTGAAGAAGGCATTGAGAACCTCAGCCTTTTCCTTATCCTCTGTGGTTACATTCCCTGCCGCATCAAGTAAAGGAGGGAAATTCTCCTTAGTTCTTCTTTTACTGTTAATATATTTATAAAAGGATTTTTTGTTCTCCTTTACTGCAGTAGCCAGTCTAAGTTCAAGCTGGGCTTTTGCATTTCTAACTTCCTGCCTGCAAATCTTGGCAAGTTCCCTGTAGTCTCCCCAAGTAGCCTGTCCCATCTTCCAGAGGGCATAGACTCTCTTTTTCTCCCGGAGTCTCAACAAAAGATCCCGGTTCATCCACACTGGCCTTTTTCCCCTCCGGCTTGACTTACGGTACTCAGGGACAGCCTGCACCTGTGCCTTTAAGATTTCCGTCTTGAGGAGGACCCAGGCTTCCTGGACCCCTTTACCCCTCAGGAGCGAGTCCCAAGGGACCCTTGCAACAAGCGTCCTGAACAGGTCAAAGTCTGCCCTCTGGAAGTCCAAGGTAGCAGTTTTGCTAGTCACCCTCTTGATGTCACCAAGAATAGCAAACTCTACCATTTCATGGTCACTCTGGCCAAGACGATCCCCAACCTTCACATCTCCTACTAGTCCTTCACTGTTAGTGAAGAGCAGGTCTAGCAGGGCACCTCCCCTGGTAGGTTCTTGCACCAGCTGCGTCAGGAAGCAATCTTCCACACACTCCAGAAATCTCATGGACTGCTTCCTTTGCGCGGTATTATATTTCCAGCATATATCAGGGAAGTTGAAGTCCCCCATGAGAACTAGTGCTGGCCATCGTGCAACATCTACTAGTTGCTTGTAGAACACCTCATCTATCTCTTCATCTTGGCTAGGCGGTCTATAACAGAGCCCCACCACAATGTCACTCCTACAGACCATCCCCCTGATCCTTACCCACAGACACTCCACTTGGTCGTTTCCAACCTCAAACTCTTCAACATCAAGACACTCTTTGATATAGAGAGCTATGCCACCACCCTTTTTTCCCCGCCTGTCCCTTCTGAAGAGCTTGTAGCCATCCATCCCAGTACTCCAGTCATGGGAGGGGTCCCACCATGTTTCTGTAATAGCAACAAGGTCACAGTTAGCCTGCCTTACAATGGTTTCAAGCTCTTCTTGTTTATTGCCCCTGCTGCGTGCGTTGGTGTATATGCACTTCAGCTGAGACATTTGCCTCACCCTTTGTTCCAGCACAGCCCCCCTGGGCTCTTCACTGGGGAGCCCTGTTATATCCCCTACCCCCATCACAGCTAGTTTAAAGCTCTCTCAATTAGTCCAGCTAGCTCCTGGGCTAGAATTCGTTTCCCCCTTTGGGACAGGTGTAATCCATCAGCGGATAACAGGCCAGGAACTGAGTAAACTGCCCCGTGGTCAAAAAACCCAGCCTAGAACATGCTGTGTAGCATTCTAACATGATCTAGCAGCAGCTGCTGGCTTTTGTCTTCCGCTCTGTACAGAGTGAAAACCAAAGTGGATGCCCCTGATCCCCTCATGGAGCATCACTGTGTCTTCTCTGTTTTAACTTAAATTACATGGACTTTTCTGTACCAACTGCTGATCTGATTCCATACTGCTGCAGTCACCATCCTTCTCAGTGGGATCATTAGGACATTACTATTTCCTGCTTCACTGAGATCTTCCATCTTCCTGCTACTTTCCCCCTCCTATTGGCAGCTTTCTTCAGCTTGCATGAATCTATTACTTCTCGAAGCTGTGGTAAATAAATACCACGTTTTATCACCGCTTTGATACATCCTCCCCACAACCTAAAAACAGAAGGTGTTAGTTTTTTTCAGAACACAAACAAAGCAAGGGAGCAACAACAACAGAAGAGGGCTACTTGTTGTCTCCAACATTCAACATGAGCAATTACAAGCGTATCTTGAATTTAAAAGCAAACAAGTCTTCATCAAGACATTTCAGCACATTCAAAATAACACGCAACCTGCCTGACCTGCGACAAAAAACGGCTGCACATATTTCAACAGGAAGGTCAGCCTAACCGTTAGCCAACTCAATCAGAACATGCCATTTCCATCCCATTCCAAGTAGACTTGAACAGAAGTCATGATGACTTATTTATTGGAGCTAAGACCACGGTGAAAACCCCACAGGGCTACCCATCACAGGACTGTGTGATGGTTCAACACTCAAACGGATAGAAACTGGCTTGAAATAAAAAAATCACTCACAGTGCACTATGATCTTTGCTTAACGAGTTATTAAAACAACTCTGCAGGTGCACAGCTTCCAGGAGACTGAGCAAAAGCATCATACTCGATGTCAACAGTATTCATACTGCAGTATTAGAGACAGAAAAGGAGAAAGGAACAGAATCCTTACAGACTCAACCTAAAGCGCAAGCAGAGTTTTCTTCCTAGTTACACAAATTTAAATAAAGTACAAAAACTTGTCTTAGAAATGCTGCTGTCTGTGCGCACTTCCTCATGTCCGTCATCTCACAAGCGCATGTACAGTCCAACAGCAAAACTAATGAGCAAAGAGAGATACAGTGAAGAGCGAGGCTGCACAATCAGTTGTAGAAAAACTGCACTGCAATCAGATGCACCCAGCCTAGAACATGCTGTGTAGCATTCTAACATGATCTAGCAGCAGCTTCTGGCTTTTGTCTTCTGCTCTGCACACTCCACTTCCAGTACCTGAAAGGTACTGGAAGTGGAGTGTACAGAGTGAAAACCAAAGTGGATGCCCCTGATCCCCTCATGGAGCATCACTGTGTCTTCTCTGTTTTAACTTAAATTACATGGACTTTTCTGTACCAACTGCTGATTTGATTCCATACTGCTGCAGTCACCATCCTTCTCAGTGGGATCATTAGGACATTACTATTTCCTGCTTCACTGAGATCTTCCATCTTCCTGCTACTTTCCCCCTCCTATTGGCAGCTTTCTTCAGCTTGCATGAATCTATTACTTCTCGAAGCTGTGGTAAATAAATACCACGTTTTATCACCGCTTTGATACATCCTCCCCACAACCTAAAAACAGAAGGTGTTAGTTTTTTTCAGAACACAAACAAAGCAAGGGAGCAACAACAACAGAAGAGGGCTATTTGTTGTCTCCAACATTCAACATGAGCAATTACAAGCGTATCTTGAATTTAAAAGCAAACAAGTCTTCAGCAAAACTGACGAGCAAAGGGAGATACAGTGAAGAGCAAGGCTGCACAATCAGTTGTAGAAAAACTGCACTGCAATCAGATTCATAGATTCATAGATTCATAGATACATTAGGTTGGAAAGGACCTACAAGATCATCTAGTCCAACCATCCTCACACCACCATCCCTACCCACCAAGCTACTAAATCAAATCCCTCAGCACCTCATCTAAACGCTTCTTGAACAGCGCTAGGGACGGTGCCTCAACCACCTCCCTAGGCAGGCCATTCCAGTGCCTGACCACTCTCTCAGAGAAAAAATTTTTCCTCAAGTCTAATCTAAATCTTCCCCGGCACAACTTGTGGCCATTCCCTCTTGTCCTGTCATTAGTTACCTGGGAGAAGAGGCTGACCCCCTCCTTACCACAGCCTCCCTTCAGGAAGTGGTAGAGTGCAATGAGGTCTCCTCTAAGCCTCCTTTTCCCCAAACTAAACAATCCCAGCTCCCTCAGCCGCTCCTCGTAAGACTTGTGCTCCAGACCCCTCCCCAGTTTTGTTGCCCTTCTCTGAACACGCTCCAGGGCCTCAACGTCTTTCTTGTAGTGAGGGGCCCAAAACTGAACACAGTACTCAAGGTGCGGCCGCACCAGAGCTGAGTACAGGGGGATGATCACCTCCCTGCTCCTGCTGGCCACACTATTCCTAATACAGGCCAGGATGCCATTGGCCTTCTTGGCCACCTGGGCACACTGCCGGCTCATATTGAGCCGAGCATCAACCAACACCCCCAGGTCCTTTTCCTCTATACACTCCTCAAGCCATTCTGCCCCAAGCCTATAGCATTGCATGGGGTTATTGTGGCCAAAGTGCAGGACCCGGCACTTGGCCTTATTGAACCTCATCCCATTGACCTCAGCCCAACTGTCTAGCCTATCCAGATCCCGCTGAAGGGCCTCCCTACCCTCAGGCAGATCGACACATCCTCCCAACTTGGTGTCATCCGCAAACTTACTGAGGGTACACTCAATCCCCTCATCCAGGTCATCAATAAAGATATTAAACAAGACGGGCCCCAATACTGACCCTTGGGGGACACCACTCGTGACAGGACGCCAGCCAGACTTGACTCCATTAACCACTACCTAGCTAGCTCCTGGGCTAGAATTCGTTTCCCCCTTTGGGACAGGTGTAATCCATCAGCGGATAACAGGCCAGGAACTGAGTAAACTGCCCCGTGGTCAAAAAACCCAGCCTAGAACATGCTGTGTAGCATTCTAACATGATCTAGCAGCAGCTGCTGGCTTTTGTCTTCCGCTCTGTACAGAGTGAAAACCAAAGTGGATGCCCCTGATCCCCTCATGGAGCATCACTGTGTCTTCTCTGTTTTAACTTAAATTACATGGACTTTTCTGTACCAACTGCTGATCTGATTCCATACTGCTGCAGTCACCATCCTTCTCAGTGGGATCATTAGGACATTACTATTTCCTGCTTCACTGAGATCTTCCATCTTCCTGCTACTTTCCCCCTCCTATTGGCAGCTTTCTTCAGCTTGCATGAATCTATTACTTCTCGAAGCTGTGGTAAATAAATACCACGTTTTATCACCGCTTTGATACATCCTCCCCACAACCTAAAAACAGAAGGTGTTAGTTTTTTTCAGAACACAAACAAAGCAAGGGAGCAACAACAACAGAAGAGGGCTACTTGTTGTCTCCAACATTCAACATGAGCAATTACAAGCGTATCTTGAATTTAAAAGCAAACAAGTCTTCATCAAGACATTTCAGCACATTCAAAATAACACGCAACCTGCCTGACCTGCGACAAAAAACGGCTGCACATATTTCAACAGGAAGGTCAGCCTAACCGTTAGCCAACTCAATCAGAACATGCCATTTCCATCCCATTCCAAGTAGACTTGAACAGAAGTCATGATGACTTATTTATTGGAGCTAAGACCACGGTGAAAACCCCACAGGGCTACCCATCACAGGACTGTGTGATGGTTCAACACTCAAACGGATAGAAACTGGCTTGAAATAAAAAAATCACTCACAGTGCACTATGATCTTTGCTTAACGAGTTATTAAAACAACTCTGCAGGTGCACAGCTTCCAGGAGACTGAGCAAAAGCATCATACTCGATGTCAACAGTATTCATACTGCAGTATTAGAGACAGAAAAGGAGAAAGGAACAGAATCCTTACAGACTCAACCTAAAGCGCAAGCAGAGTTTTCTTCCTAGTTACACAAATTTAAATAAAGTACAAAAACTTGTCTTAGAAATGCTGCTGTCTGTGCGCACTTCCTCATGTCCGTCATCTCACAAGCGCATGTACAGTCCAACAGCAAAACTAATGAGCAAAGAGAGATACAGTGAAGAGCGAGGCTGCACAATCAGTTGTAGAAAAACTGCACTGCAATCAGATGCACCCAGCCTAGAACATGCTGTGTAGCATTCTAACATGATCTAGCAGCAGCTTCTGGCTTTTGTCTTCTGCTCTGCACACTCCACTTCCAGTACCTGAAAGGTACTGGAAGTGGAGTGTACAGAGTGAAAACCAAAGTGGATGCCCCTGATTCCCTCATGGAGCATCACTGTGTCTTCTCTGTTTTAACTTAAATTACATGGACTTTTCTGTACCAACTGCTGATTTGATTCCATACTGCTGCAGTCACCATCCTTCTCAGTGGGATCATTAGGACATTACTATTTCCTGCTTCACTGAGATCTTCCATCTTCCTGCTACTTTCCCCCTCCTATTGGCAGCTTTCTTCAGCTTGCATGAATCTATTACTTCTCGAAGCTGTGGTAAATAAATACCACGTTTTATCACCGCTTTGATACATCCTCCCCACAACCTAAAAACAGAAGGTGTTAGTTTTTTTCAGAACACAAACAAAGCAAGGGAGCAACAACAACAGAAGAGGGCTATTTGTTGTCTCCAACATTCAACATGAGCAATTACAAGCGTATCTTGAATTTAAAAGCAAACAAGTCTTCAGCAAAACTGACGAGCAAAGGGAGATACAGTGAAGAGCAAGGCTGCACAATCAGTTGTAGAAAAACTGCACTGCAATCAGATTCATAGATTCATAGATTCATAGATACATTAGGTTGGAAAGGACCTACAAGATCATCTAGTCCAACCATCCTCACACCACCATCCCTACCCACCAAGCTACTAAATCAAATCCCTCAGCACCTCATCTAAACGCTTCTTGAACAGCGCTAGGGACGGTGCCTCAACCACCTCCCTAGGCAGGCCATTCCAGTGCCTGACCACTCTCTCAGAGAAAAAATTTTTCCTCAAGTCTAATCTAAATCTTCCCCGGCACAACTTGTGGCCATTCCCTCTTGTCCTGTCATTAGTTACCTGGGAGAAGAGGCTGACCCCCTCCTTACCACAGCCTCCCTTCAGGAAGTGGTAGAGTGCAATGAGGTCTCCTCTAAGCCTCCTTTTCCCCAAACTAAACAATCCCAGCTCCCTCAGCCGCTCCTCGTAAGACTTGTGCTCCAGACCCCTCACCAGTTTTGTTGCCCTTCTCTGAACACGCTCCAGGGCCTCAACGTCTTTCTTGTAGTGAGGGGCCCAAAACTGAACACAGTACTCAAGGTGCGGCCGCACCAGAGCTGAGTACAGGGGGATGATCACCTCCCTGCTCCTGCTGGCCACACTATTCCTAATACAGGCCAGGATGCCATTGGCCTTCTTGGCCACCTGGGCACACTGCCGGCTCCTATTGAGCCGAGCATCAACCAACACCCCCAGGTCCTTTTCCTCTATACACTCCTCAAGCCATTCTGCCCCAAGCCTATAGCACTGCATGGGGTTATTGTGGCCAAAGTGCAGGACCCGGCACTTGGCCTTATTGAACCTCATCCCATTGACCTCAGCCCAACTGTCTAGCCTATCCAGATCCCGCTGAAGGGCCTCCCTACCCTCAGGCAGATCGACACATCCTCCCAACTTGGTGTCATCCGCAAACTTACTGAGGGTACACTCAATCCCCTCATCCAGGTCATCAATAAAGATATTAAACAAGACGGGCCCCAATACTGACCCTTGGGGGACACCACTCGTGACAGGACGCCAGCCAGACTTGACTCCATTAACCACTACCTAGCTAGCTCCTGGGCTAGAATTCGTTTCCCCCTTTGGGACAGGTGTAATCCATCAGCGGATAACAGGCCAGGAACTGAGTAAACTGCCCCGTGGTCAAAAAACCCAGCCTAGAACATGCTGTGTAGCATTCTAACATGATCTAGCAGCAGCTGCTGGCTTTTGTCTTCCGCTCTGTACAGAGTGAAAACCAAAGTGGATGCCCCTGATCCCCTCATGGAGCATCACTGTGTCTTCTCTGTTTTAACTTAAATTACATGGACTTTTCTGTACCAACTGCTGATCTGATTCCATACTGCTGCAGTCACCATCCTTCTCAGTGGGATCATTAGGACATTACTATTTCCTGCTTCACTGAGATCTTCCATCTTCCTGCTACTTTCCCCCTCCTATTGGCAGCTTTCTTCAGCTTGCATGAATCTATTACTTCTCGAAGCTGTGGTAAATAAATACCACGTTTTATCACCGCTTTGATACATCCTCCCCACAACCTAAAAACAGAAGGTGTTAGTTTTTTTCAGAACACAAACAAAGCAAGGGAGCAACAACAACAGAAGAGGGCTACTTGTTGTCTCCAACATTCAACATGAGCAATTACAAGCGTATCTTGAATTTAAAAGCAAACAAGTCTTCATCAAGACATTTCAGCACATTCAAAATAACACGCAACCTGCCTGACCTGCGACAAAAAACGGCTGCACATATTTCAACAGGAAGGTCAGCCTAACCGTTAGCCAACTCAATCAGAACATGCCATTTCCATCCCATTCCAAGTAGACTTGAACAGAAGTCATGATGACTTATTTATTGGAGCTAAGACCACGGTGAAAACCCCACAGGGCTACCCATCACAGGACTGTGTGATGGTTCAACACTCAAACGGATAGAAACTGGCTTGAAATAAAAAAATCACTCACAGTGCACTATGATCTTTGCTTAACGAGTTATTAAAACAACTCTGCAGGTGCACAGCTTCCAGGAGACTGAGCAAAAGCATCATACTCGATGTCAACAGTATTCATACTGCAGTATTAGAGACAGAAAAGGAGAAAGGAACAGAATCCTTACAGACTCAACCTAAAGCGCAAGCAGAGTTTTCTTCCTAGTTACACAAATTTAAATAAAGTACAAAAACTTGTCTTAGAAATGCTGCTGTCTGTGCGCACTTCCTCATGTCCGTCATCTCACAAGCGCATGTACAGTCCAACAGCAAAACTAATGAGCAAAGAGAGATACAGTGAAGAGCGAGGCTGCACAATCAGTTGTAGAAAAACTGCACTGCAATCAGATGCACCCAGCCTAGAACATGCTGTGTAGCATTCTAACATGATCTAGCAGCAGCTTCTGGCTTTTGTCTTCTGCTCTGCACACTCCACTTCCAGTACCTGAAAGGTACTGGAAGTGGAGTGTACAGAGTGAAAACCAAAGTGGATGCCCCTGATCCCCTCATGGAGCATCACTGTGTCTTCTCTGTTTTAACTTAAATTACATGGACTTTTCTGTACCAACTGCTGATTTGATTCCATACTGCTGCAGTCACCATCCTTCTCAGTGGGATCATTAGGACATTACTATTTCCTGCTTCACTGAGATCTTCCATCTTCCTGCTACTTTCCCCCTCCTATTGGCAGCTTTCTTCAGCTTGCATGAATCTATTACTTCTCGAAGCTGTGGTAAATAAATACCACGTTTTATCACCGCTTTGATACATCCTCCCCACAACCTAAAAACAGAAGGTGTTAGTTTTTTTCAGAACACAAACAAAGCAAGGGAGCAACAACAACAGAAGAGGGCTACTTGTTGTCTCCAACATTCAACATGAGCAATTACAAGCGTATCTTGAATTTAAAAGCAAACAAGTCTTCAGCAAAACTGACGAGCAAAGAGAGATACAGTGAAGAGCAAGGCTGCACAATCAGTTGTAGAAAAACTGCACTGCAATCAGATTCATAGATTCATAGATTCATAGATACATTAGGTTGGAAAGGACCTACAAGATCATCTAGTCCAACCATCCTCACACCACCATCCCTACCCACCAAGCTACTAAATCAAATCCCTCAGCACCTCATCTAAACGCTTCTTGAACAGCGCTAGGGACGGTGCCTCAACCACCTCCCTAGGCAGGCCATTCCAGTGCCTGACCACTCTCTCAGAGAAAAAATTTTTCCTCAAGTCTAATCTAAATCTTCCCCGGCACAACTTGTGGCCATTCCCTCTTGTCCTGTCATTAGTTACCTGGGAGAAGAGGCTGACCCCCTCCTTACCACAGCCTCCCTTCAGGAAGTGGTAGAGTGCAATGAGGTCTCCTCTAAGCCTCCTTTTCCCCAAACTAAACAATCCCAGCTCCCTCAGCCGCTCCTCGTAAGACTTGTGCTCCAGACCCCTCACCAGTTTTGTTGCCCTTCTCTGAACACGCTCCAGGGCCTCAACGTCTTTCTTGTAGTGAGGGGCCCAAAACTGAACACAGTACTCAAGGTGCGGCCGCACCAGAGCTGAGTACAGGGGGATGATCACCTCCCTGCTCCTGCTGGCCACACTATTCCTAATACAGGCCAGGATGCCATTGGCCTTCTTGGCCACCTGGGCACACTGCCGGCTCCTATTGAGCCGAGCATCAACCAACACCCCCAGGTCCTTTTCCTCTATACACTCCTCAAGCCATTCTGCCCCAAGCCTATAGCACTGCATGGGGTTATTGTGGCCAAAGTGCAGGACCCGGCACTTGGCCTTATTGAACCTCATCCCATTGACCTCAGCCCAACTGTCTAGCCTATCCAGATCCCGCTGAAGGGCCTCCCTACCCTCAGGCAGATCGACACATCCTCCCAACTTGGTGTCATCCGCAAACTTACTGAGGGTACACTCAATCCCCTCATCCAGGTCATCAATAAAGATATTAAACAAGACGGGCCCCAATACTGACCCTTGGGGGACACCACTCGTGACAGGACGCCAGCCAGACTTGACTCCATTAACCACTACCTAGCTAGCTCCTGGGCTAGAATTCGTTTCCCCCTTTGGGACAGGTGTAATCCATCAGCGGATAACAGGCCAGGAACTGAGTAAACTGCCCCGTGGTCAAAAAACCCAGCCTAGAACATGCTGTGTAGCATTCTAACATGATCTAGCAGCAGCTGCTGGCTTTTGTCTTCCGCTCTGTACAGAGTGAAAACCAAAGTGGATGCCCCTGATCCCCTCATGGAGCATCACTGTGTCTTCTCTGTTTTAACTTAAATTACATGGACTTTTCTGTACCAACTGCTGATCTGATTCCATACTGCTGCAGTCACCATCCTTCTCAGTGGGATCATTAGGACATTACTATTTCCTGCTTCACTGAGATCTTCCATCTTCCTGCTACTTTCCCCCTCCTATTGGCAGCTTTCTTCAGCTTGCATGAATCTATTACTTCTCGAAGCTGTGGTAAATAAATACCACGTTTTATCACCGCTTTGATACATCCTCCCCACAACCTAAAAACAGAAGGTGTTAGTTTTTTTCAGAACACAAACAAAGCAAGGGAGCAACAACAACAGAAGAGGGCTACTTGTTGTCTCCAACATTCAACATGAGCAATTACAAGCGTATCTTGAATTTAAAAGCAAACAAGTCTTCATCAAGACATTTCAGCACATTCAAAATAACACGCAACCTGCCTGACCTGCGACAAAAAACGGCTGCACATATTTCAACAGGAAGGTCAGCCTAACCGTTAGCCAACTCAATCAGAACATGCCATTTCCATCCCATTCCAAGTAGACTTGAACAGAAGTCATGATGACTTATTTATTGGAGCTAAGACCACGGTGAAAACCCCACAGGGCTACCCATCACAGGACTGTGTGATGGTTCAACACTCAAACGGATAGAAACTGGCTTGAAATAAAAAAATCACTCACAGTGCACTATGATCTTTGCTTAACGAGTTATTAAAACAACTCTGCAGGTGCACAGCTTCCAGGAGACTGAGCAAAAGCATCATACTCGATGTCAACAGTATTCATACTGCAGTATTAGAGACAGAAAAGGAGAAAGGAACAGAATCCTTACAGACTCAACCTAAAGCGCAAGCAGAGTTTTCTTCCTAGTTACACAAATTTAAATAAAGTACAAAAACTTGTCTTAGAAATGCTGCTGTCTGTGCGCACTTCCTCATGTCCGTCATCTCACAAGCGCATGTACAGTCCAACAGCAAAACTAATGAGCAAAGAGAGATACAGTGAAGAGCGAGGCTGCACAATCAGTTGTAGAAAAACTGCACTGCAATCAGATGCACCCAGCCTAGAACATGCTGTGTAGCATTCTAACATGATCTAGCAGCAGCTTCTGGCTTTTGTCTTCTGCTCTGCACACTCCACTTCCAGTACCTGAAAGGTACTGGAAGTGGAGTGTACAGAGTGAAAACCAAAGTGGATGCCCCTGATCCCCTCATGGAGCATCACTGTGTCTTCTCTGTTTTAACTTAAATTACATGGACTTTTCTGTACCAACTGCTGATTTGATTCCATACTGCTGCAGTCACCATCCTTCTCAGTGGGATCATTAGGACATTACTATTTCCTGCTTCACTGAGATCTTCCATCTTCCTGCTACTTTCCCCCTCCTATTGGCAGCTTTCTTCAGCTTGCATGAATCTATTACTTCTCGAAGCTGTGGTAAATAAATACCACGTTTTATCACCGCTTTGATACATCCTCCCCACAACCTAAAAACAGAAGGTGTTAGTTTTTTTCAGAACACAAACAAAGCAAGGGAGCAACAACAACAGAAGAGGGCTACTTGTTGTCTCCAACATTCAACATGAGCAATTACAAGCGTATCTTGAATTTAAAAGCAAACAAGTCTTCAGCAAAACTGACGAGCAAAGAGAGATACAGTGAAGAGCAAGGCTGCACAATCAGTTGTAGAAAAACTGCACTGCAATCAGATTCATAGATTCATAGATTCATAGATACATTAGGTTGGAAAGGACCTACAAGATCATCTAGTCCAACCATCCTCACACCACCATCCCTACCCACCAAGCTACTAAATCAAATCCCTCAGCACCTCATCTAAACGCTTCTTGAACAGCGCTAGGGACGGTGCCTCAACCACCTCCCTAGGCAGGCCATTCCAGTGCCTGACCACTCTCTCAGAGAAAAAATTTTTCCTCAAGTCTAATCTAAATCTTCCCCGGCACAACTTGTGGCCATTCCCTCTTGTCCTGTCATTAGTTACCTGGGAGAAGAGGCTGACCCCCTCCTTACCACAGCCTCCCTTCAGGAAGTGGTAGAGTGCAATGAGGTCTCCTCTAAGCCTCCTTTTCCCCAAACTAAACAATCCCAGCTCCCTCAGCCGCTCCTCGTAAGACTTGTGCTCCAGACCCCTCACCAGTTTTGTTGCCCTTCTCTGAACACGCTCCAGGGCCTCAACGTCTTTCTTGTAGTGAGGGGCCCAAAACTGAACACAGTACTCAAGGTGCGGCCGCACCAGAGCTGAGTACAGGGGGATGATCACCTCCCTGCTCCTGCTGGCCACACTATTCCTAATACAGGCCAGGATGCCATTGGCCTTCTTGGCCACCTGGGCACACTGCCGGCTCCTATTGAGCCGAGCATCAACCAACACCCCCAGGTCCTTTTCCTCTATACACTCCTCAAGCCATTCTGCCCCAAGCCTATAGCACTGCATGGGGTTATTGTGGCCAAAGTGCAGGACCCGGCACTTGGCCTTATTGAACCTCATCCCATTGACCTCAGCCCAACTGTCTAGCCTATCCAGATCCCGCTGAAGGGCCTCCCTACCCTCAGGCAGATCGACACATCCTCCCAACTTGGTGTCATCCGCAAACTTACTGAGGGTACACTCAATCCCCTCATCCAGGTCATCAATAAAGATATTAAACAAGACGGGCCCCAATACTGACCCTTGGGGGACACCACTCGTGACAGGACGCCAGCCAGACTTGACTCCATTAACCACTACCTAGCTAGCTCCTGGGCTAGAATTCGTTTCCCCCTTTGGGACAGGTGTAATCCATCAGCGGATAACAGGCCAGGAACTGAGTAAACTGCCCCGTGGTCAAAAAACCCAGCCTAGAACATGCTGTGTAGCATTCTAACATGATCTAGCAGCAGCTGCTGGCTTTTGTCTTCCGCTCTGTACAGAGTGAAAACCAAAGTGGATGCCCCTGATCCCCTCATGGAGCATCACTGTGTCTTCTCTGTTTTAACTTAAATTACATGGACTTTTCTGTACCAACTGCTGATCTGATTCCATACTGCTGCAGTCACCATCCTTCTCAGTGGGATCATTAGGACATTACTATTTCCTGCTTCACTGAGATCTTCCATCTTCCTGCTACTTTCCCCCTCCTATTGGCAGCTTTCTTCAGCTTGCATGAATCTATTACTTCTCGAAGCTGTGGTAAATAAATACCACGTTTTATCACCGCTTTGATACATCCTCCCCACAACCTAAAAACAGAAGGTGTTAGTTTTTTTCAGAACACAAACAAAGCAAGGGAGCAACAACAACAGAAGAGGGCTACTTGTTGTCTCCAACATTCAACATGAGCAATTACAAGCGTATCTTGAATTTAAAAGCAAACAAGTCTTCATCAAGACATTTCAGCACATTCAAAATAACACGCAACCTGCCTGACCTGCGACAAAAAACGGCTGCACATATTTCAACAGGAAGGTCAGCCTAACCGTTAGCCAACTCAATCAGAACATGCCATTTCCATCCCATTCCAAGTAGACTTGAACAGAAGTCATGATGACTTATTTATTGGAGCTAAGACCACGGTGAAAACCCCACAGGGCTACCCATCACAGGACTGTGTGATGGTTCAACACTCAAACGGATAGAAACTGGCTTGAAATAAAAAAATCACTCACAGTGCACTATGATCTTTGCTTAACGAGTTATTAAAACAACTCTGCAGGTGCACAGCTTCCAGGAGACTGAGCAAAAGCATCATACTCGATGTCAACAGTATTCATACTGCAGTATTAGAGACAGAAAAGGAGAAAGGAACAGAATCCTTACAGACTCAACCTAAAGCGCAAGCAGAGTTTTCTTCCTAGTTACACAAATTTAAATAAAGTACAAAAACTTGTCTTAGAAATGCTGCTGTCTGTGCGCACTTCCTCATGTCCGTCATCTCACAAGCGCATGTACAGTCCAACAGCAAAACTAATGAGCAAAGAGAGATACAGTGAAGAGCGAGGCTGCACAATCAGTTGTAGAAAAACTGCACTGCAATCAGATGCACCCAGCCTAGAACATGCTGTGTAGCATTCTAACATGATCTAGCAGCAGCTTCTGGCTTTTGTCTTCTGCTCTGCACACTCCACTTCCAGTACCTGAAAGGTACTGGAAGTGGAGTGTACAGAGTGAAAACCAAAGTGGATGCCCCTGATCCCCTCATGGAGCATCACTGTGTCTTCTCTGTTTTAACTTAAATTACATGGACTTTTCTGTACCAACTGCTGATTTGATTCCATACTGCTGCAGTCACCATCCTTCTCAGTGGGATCATTAGGACATTACTATTTCCTGCTTCACTGAGATCTTCCATCTTCCTGCTACTTTCCCCCTCCTATTGGCAGCTTTCTTCAGCTTGCATGAATCTATTACTTCTCGAAGCTGTGGTAAATAAATACCACGTTTTATCACCGCTTTGATACATCCTCCCCACAACCTAAAAACAGAAGGTGTTAGTTTTTTTCAGAACACAAACAAAGCAAGGGAGCAACAACAACAGAAGAGGGCTACTTGTTGTCTCCAACATTCAACATGAGCAATTACAAGCGTATCTTGAATTTAAAAGCAAACAAGTCTTCAGCAAAACTGACGAGCAAAGAGAGATACAGTGAAGAGCAAGGCTGCACAATCAGTTGTAGAAAAACTGCACTGCAATCAGATTCATAGATTCATAGATTCATAGATACATTAGGTTGGAAAGGACCTACAAGATCATCTAGTCCAACCATCCTCACACCACCATCCCTACCCACCAAGCTACTAAATCAAATCCCTCAGCACCTCATCTAAACGCTTCTTGAACAGCGCTAGGGACGGTGCCTCAACCACCTCCCTAGGCAGGCCATTCCAGTGCCTGACCACTCTCTCAGAGAAAAAATTTTTCCTCAAGTCTAATCTAAATCTTCCCCGGCACAACTTGTGGCCATTCCCTCTTGTCCTGTCATTAGTTACCTGGGAGAAGAGGCTGACCCCCTCCTTACCACAGCCTCCCTTCAGGAAGTGGTAGAGTGCAATGAGGTCTCCTCTAAGCCTCCTTTTCCCCAAACTAAACAATCCCAGCTCCCTCAGCCGCTCCTCGTAAGACTTGTGCTCCAGACCCCTCACCAGTTTTGTTGCCCTTCTCTGAACACGCTCCAGGGCCTCAACGTCTTTCTTGTAGTGAGGGGCCCAAAACTGAACACAGTACTCAAGGTGCGGCCGCACCAGAGCTGAGTACAGGGGGATGATCACCTCCCTGCTCCTGCTGGCCACACTATTCCTAATACAGGCCAGGATGCCATTGGCCTTCTTGGCCACCTGGGCACACTGCCGGCTCATATTGAGCCGAGCATCAACCAACACCCCCAGGTCCTTTTCCTCTATACACTCCTCAAGCCATTCTGCCCCAAGCCTATAGCATTGCATGGGGTTATTGTGGCCAAAGTGCAGGACCCGGCACTTGGCCTTATTGAACCTCATCCCATTGACCTCAGCCCAACTGTCTAGCCTATCCAGATCCCGCTGAAGGGCCTCCCTACCCTCAGGCAGATCGACACATCCTCCCAACTTGGTGTCATCCGCAAACTTACTGAGGGTACACTCAATCCCCTCATCCAGGTCATCAATAAAGATATTAAACAAGACGGGCCCCAATACTGACCCTTGGGGGACACCACTCGTGACAGGACGCCAGCCAGACTTGACTCCATTAACCACTACCTAGCTAGCTCCTGGGCTAGAATTCGTTTCCCCCTTTGGGACAGGTGTAATCCATCAGCGGATAACAGGCCAGGAACTGAGTAAACTGCCCCGTGGTCAAAAAACCCAGCCTAGAACATGCTGTGTAGCATTCTAACATGATCTAGCAGCAGCTGCTGGCTTTTGTCTTCCGCTCTGTACAGAGTGAAAACCAAAGTGGATGCCCCTGATCCCCTCATGGAGCATCACTGTGTCTTCTCTGTTTTAACTTAAATTACATGGACTTTTCTGTACCAACTGCTGATCTGATTCCATACTGCTGCAGTCACCATCCTTCTCAGTGGGATCATTAGGACATTACTATTTCCTGCTTCACTGAGATCTTCCATCTTCCTGCTACTTTCCCCCTCCTATTGGCAGCTTTCTTCAGCTTGCATGAATCTATTACTTCTCGAAGCTGTGGTAAATAAATACCACGTTTTATCACCGCTTTGATACATCCTCCCCACAACCTAAAAACAGAAGGTGTTAGTTTTTTTCAGAACACAAACAAAGCAAGGGAGCAACAACAACAGAAGAGGGCTACTTGTTGTCTCCAACATTCAACATGAGCAATTACAAGCGTATCTTGAATTTAAAAGCAAACAAGTCTTCAGCAAAACTGACGAGCAAAGGGAGATACAGTGAAGAGCAAGGCTGCACAATCAGTTGTAGAAAAACTGCACTGCAATCAGATTCATAGATTCATAGATTCATAGATACATTAGGTTGGAAAGGACCTACAAGATCATCTAGTCCAACCATCCTCACACCACCATCCCTACCCACCAAGCTACTAAATCAAATCCCTCAGCACCTCATCTAAACGCTTCTTGAACAGCGCTAGGGACGGTGCCTCAACCACCTCCCTAGGCAGGCCATTCCAGTGCCTGACCACTCTCTCAGAGAAAAAATTTTTCCTCAAGTCTAATCTAAATCTTCCCCGGCACAACTTGTGGCCATTCCCTCTTGTCCTGTCATTAGTTACCTGGGAGAAGAGGCTGACCCCCTCCTTACCACAGCCTCCCTTCAGGAAGTGGTAGAGTGCAATGAGGTCTCCTCTAAGCCTCCTTTTCCCCAAACTAAACAATCCCAGCTCCCTCAGCCGCTCCTCGTAAGACTTGTGCTCCAGACCCCTCCCCAGTTTTGTTGCCCTTCTCTGAACACGCTCCAGGGCCTCAACGTCTTTCTTGTAGTGAGGGGCCCAAAACTGAACACAGTACTCAAGGTGCGGCCGCACCAGAGCTGAGTACAGGGGGATGATCACCTCCCTGCTCCTGCTGGCCACACTATTCCTAATACAGGCCAGGATGCCATTGGCCTTCTTGGCCACCTGGGCACACTGCCGGCTCCTATTGAGCCGAGCATCAACCAACACCCCCAGGTCCTTTTCCTCTATACACTCCTCAAGCCATTCTGCCCCAAGCCTATAGCACTGCATGGGGTTATTGTGGCCAAAGTGCAGGACCCGGCACTTGGCCTTATTGAACCTCATCCCATTGACCTCAGCCCAACTGTCTAGCCTATCCAGATCCCGCTGAAGGGCCTCCCTACCCTCAGGCAGATCGACACATCCTCCCAACTTGGTGTCATCCGCAAACTTACTGAGGGTACACTCAATCCCCTCATCCAGGTCATCAATAAAGATATTAAACAAGACGGGCCCCAATACTGACCCTTGGGGGACACCACTCGTGACAGGACGCCAGCCAGACTTGACTCCATTAACCACTACCTAGCTAGCTCCTGGGCTAGAATTCGTTTCCCCCTTTGGGACAGGTGTAATCCATCAGCGGATAACAGGCCAGGAACTGAGTAAACTGCCCCGTGGTCAAAAAACCCAGCCTAGAACATGCTGTGTAGCATTCTAACATGATCTAGCAGCAGCTGCTGGCTTTTGTCTTCCGCTCTGTACAGAGTGAAAACCAAAGTGGATGCCCCTGATCCCCTCATGGAGCATCACTGTGTCTTCTCTGTTTTAACTTAAATTACATGGACTTTTCTGTACCAACTGCTGATCTGATTCCATACTGCTGCAGTCACCATCCTTCTCAGTGGGATCATTAGGACATTACTATTTCCTGCTTCACTGAGATCTTCCATCTTCCTGCTACTTTCCCCCTCCTATTGGCAGCTTTCTTCAGCTTGCATGAATCTATTACTTCTCGAAGCTGTGGTAAATAAATACCACGTTTTATCACCGCTTTGATACATCCTCCCCACAACCTAAAAACAGAAGGTGTTAGTTTTTTTCAGAACACAAACAAAGCAAGGGAGCAACAACAACAGAAGAGGGCTACTTGTTGTCTCCAACATTCAACATGAGCAATTACAAGCGTATCTTGAATTTAAAAGCAAACAAGTCTTCATCAAGACATTTCAGCACATTCAAAATAACACGCAACCTGCCTGACCTGCGACAAAAAACGGCTGCACATATTTCAACAGGAAGGTCAGCCTAACCGTTAGCCAACTCAATCAGAACATGCCATTTCCATCCCATTCCAAGTAGACTTGAACAGAAGTCATGATGACTTATTTATTGGAGCTAAGACCACGGTGAAAACCCCACAGGGCTACCCATCACAGGACTGTGTGATGGTTCAACACTCAAACGGATAGAAACTGGCTTGAAATAAAAAAATCACTCACAGTGCACTATGATCTTTGCTTAACGAGTTATTAAAACAACTCTGCAGGTGCACAGCTTCCAGGAGACTGAGCAAAAGCATCATACTCGATGTCAACAGTATTCATACTGCAGTATTAGAGACAGAAAAGGAGAAAGGAACAGAATCCTTACAGACTCAACCTAAAGCGCAAGCAGAGTTTTCTTCCTAGTTACACAAATTTAAATAAAGTACAAAAACTTGTCTTAGAAATGCTGCTGTCTGTGCGCACTTCCTCATGTCCGTCATCTCACAAGCGCATGTACAGTCCAACAGCAAAACTAATGAGCAAAGAGAGATACAGTGAAGAGCGAGGCTGCACAATCAGTTGTAGAAAAACTGCACTGCAATCAGATGCACCCAGCCTAGAACATGCTGTGTAGCATTCTAACATGATCTAGCAGCAGCTTCTGGCTTTTGTCTTCTGCTCTGCACACTCCACTTCCAGTACCTGAAAGGTACTGGAAGTGGAGTGTACAGAGTGAAAACCAAAGTGGATGCCCCTGATCCCCTCATGGAGCATCACTGTGTCTTCTCTGTTTTAACTTAAATTACATGGACTTTTCTGTACCAACTGCTGATTTGATTCCATACTGCTGCAGTCACCATCCTTCTCAGTGGGATCATTAGGACATTACTATTTCCTGCTTCACTGAGATCTTCCATCTTCCTGCTACTTTCCCCCTCCTATTGGCAGCTTTCTTCAGCTTGCATGAATCTATTACTTCTCGAAGCTGTGGTAAATAAATACCACGTTTTATCACCGCTTTGATACATCCTCCCCACAACCTAAAAACAGAAGGTGTTAGTTTTTTTCAGAACACAAACAAAGCAAGGGAGCAACAACAACAGAAGAGGGCTACTTGTTGTCTCCAACATTCAACATGAGCAATTACAAGCGTATCTTGAATTTAAAAGCAAACAAGTCTTCAGCAAAACTGACGAGCAAAGAGAGATACAGTGAAGAGCAAGGCTGCACAATCAGTTGTAGAAAAACTGCACTGCAATCAGATTCATAGATTCATAGATTCATAGATACATTAGGTTGGAAAGGACCTACAAGATCATCTAGTCCAACCATCCTCACACCACCATCCCTACCCACCAAGCTACTAAATCAAATCCCTCAGCACCTCATCTAAACGCTTCTTGAACAGCGCTAGGGACGGTGCCTCAACCACCTCCCTAGGCAGGCCATTCCAGTGCCTGACCACTCTCTCAGAGAAAAAATTTTTCCTCAAGTCTAATCTAAATCTTCCCCGGCACAACTTGTGGCCATTCCCTCTTGTCCTGTCATTAGTTACCTGGGAGAAGAGGCTGACCCCCTCCTTACCACAGCCTCCCTTCAGGAAGTGGTAGAGTGCAATGAGGTCTCCTCTAAGCCTCCTTTTCCCCAAACTAAACAATCCCAGCTCCCTCAGCCGCTCCTCGTAAGACTTGTGCTCCAGACCCCTCCCCAGTTTTGTTGCCCTTCTCTGAACACGCTCCAGGGCCTCAACGTCTTTCTTGTAGTGAGGGGCCCAAAACTGAACACAGTACTCAAGGTGCGGCCGCACCAGAGCTGAGTACAGGGGGATGATCACCTCCCTGCTCCTGCTGGCCACACTATTCCTAATACAGGCCAGGATGCCATTGGCCTTCTTGGCCACCTGGGCACACTGCCGGCTCCTATTGAGCCGAGCATCAACCAACACCCCCAGGTCCTTTTCCTCTATACACTCCTCAAGCCATTCTGCCCCAAGCCTATAGCACTGCATGGGGTTATTGTGGCCAAAGTGCAGGACCCGGCACTTGGCCTTATTGAACCTCATCCCATTGACCTCAGCCCAACTGTCTAGCCTATCCAGATCCCGCTGAAGGGCCTCCCTACCCTCAGGCAGATCGACACATCCTCCCAACTTGGTGTCATCCGCAAACTTACTGAGGGTACACTCAATCCCCTCATCCAGGTCATCAATAAAGATATTAAACAAGACGGGCCCCAATACTGACCCTTGGGGGACACCACTCGTGACAGGACGCCAGCCAGACTTGACTCCATTAACCACTACCTAGCTAGCTCCTGGGCTAGAATTCGTTTCCCCCTTTGGGACAGGTGTAATCCATCAGCGGATAACAGGCCAGGAACTGAGTAAACTGCCCCGTGGTCAAAAAACCCAGCCTAGAACATGCTGTGTAGCATTCTAACATGATCTAGCAGCAGCTGCTGGCTTTTGTCTTCCGCTCTGTACAGAGTGAAAACCAAAGTGGATGCCCCTGATCCCCTCATGGAGCATCACTGTGTCTTCTCTGTTTTAACTTAAATTACATGGACTTTTCTGTACCAACTGCTGATCTGATTCCATACTGCTGCAGTCACCATCCTTCTCAGTGGGATCATTAGGACATTACTATTTCCTGCTTCACTGAGATCTTCCATCTTCCTGCTACTTTCCCCCTCCTATTGGCAGCTTTCTTCAGCTTGCATGAATCTATTACTTCTCGAAGCTGTGGTAAATAAATACCACGTTTTATCACCGCTTTGATACATCCTCCCCACAACCTAAAAACAGAAGGTGTTAGTTTTTTTCAGAACACAAACAAAGCAAGGGAGCAACAACAACAGAAGAGGGCTACTTGTTGTCTCCAACATTCAACATGAGCAATTACAAGCGTATCTTGAATTTAAAAGCAAACAAGTCTTCATCAAGACATTTCAGCACATTCAAAATAACACGCAACCTGCCTGACCTGCGACAAAAAACGGCTGCACATATTTCAACAGGAAGGTCAGCCTAACCGTTAGCCAACTCAATCAGAACATGCCATTTCCATCCCATTCCAAGTAGACTTGAACAGAAGTCATGATGACTTATTTATTGGAGCTAAGACCACGGTGAAAACCCCACAGGGCTACCCATCACAGGACTGTGTGATGGTTCAACACTCAAACGGATAGAAACTGGCTTGAAATAAAAAAATCACTCACAGTGCACTATGATCTTTGCTTAACGAGTTATTAAAACAACTCTGCAGGTGCACAGCTTCCAGGAGACTGAGCAAAAGCATCATACTCGATGTCAACAGTATTCATACTGCAGTATTAGAGACAGAAAAGGAGAAAGGAACAGAATCCTTACAGACTCAACCTAAAGCGCAAGCAGAGTTTTCTTCCTAGTTACACAAATTTAAATAAAGTACAAAAACTTGTCTTAGAAATGCTGCTGTCTGTGCGCACTTCCTCATGTCCGTCATCTCACAAGCGCATGTACAGTCCAACAGCAAAACTAATGAGCAAAGAGAGATACAGTGAAGAGCGAGGCTGCACAATCAGTTGTAGAAAAACTGCACTGCAATCAGATGCACCCAGCCTAGAACATGCTGTGTAGCATTCTAACATGATCTAGCAGCAGCTTCTGGCTTTTGTCTTCTGCTCTGCACACTCCACTTCCAGTACCTGAAAGGTACTGGAAGTGGAGTGTACAGAGTGAAAACCAAAGTGGATGCCCCTGATCCCCTCATGGAGCATCACTGTGTCTTCTCTGTTTTAACTTAAATTACATGGACTTTTCTGTACCAACTGCTGATTTGATTCCATACTGCTGCAGTCACCATCCTTCTCAGTGGGATCATTAGGACATTACTATTTCCTGCTTCACTGAGATCTTCCATCTTCCTGCTACTTTCCCCCTCCTATTGGCAGCTTTCTTCAGCTTGCATGAATCTATTACTTCTCGAAGCTGTGGTAAATAAATACCACGTTTTATCACCGCTTTGATACATCCTCCCCACAACCTAAAAACAGAAGGTGTTAGTTTTTTTCAGAACACAAACAAAGCAAGGGAGCAACAACAACAGAAGAGGGCTACTTGTTGTCTCCAACATTCAACATGAGCAATTACAAGCGTATCTTGAATTTAAAAGCAAACAAGTCTTCAGCAAAACTGACGAGCAAAGAGAGATACAGTGAAGAGCAAGGCTGCACAATCAGTTGTAGAAAAACTGCACTGCAATCAGATTCATAGATTCATAGATTCATAGATACATTAGGTTGGAAAGGACCTACAAGATCATCTAGTCCAACCATCCTCACACCACCATCCCTACCCACCAAGCTACTAAATCAAATCCCTCAGCACCTCATCTAAACGCTTCTTGAACAGCGCTAGGGACGGTGCCTCAACCACCTCCCTAGGCAGGCCATTCCAGTGCCTGACCACTCTCTCAGAGAAAAAATTTTTCCTCAAGTCTAATCTAAATCTTCCCCGGCACAACTTGTGGCCATTCCCTCTTGTCCTGTCATTAGTTACCTGGGAGAAGAGGCTGACCCCCTCCTTACCACAGCCTCCCTTCAGGAAGTGGTAGAGTGCAATGAGGTCTCCTCTAAGCCTCCTTTTCCCCAAACTAAACAATCCCAGCTCCCTCAGCCGCTCCTCGTAAGACTTGTGCTCCAGACCCCTCCCCAGTTTTGTTGCCCTTCTCTGAACACGCTCCAGGGCCTCAACGTCTTTCTTGTAGTGAGGGGCCCAAAACTGAACACAGTACTCAAGGTGCGGCCGCACCAGAGCTGAGTACAGGGGGATGATCACCTCCCTGCTCCTGCTGGCCACACTATTCCTAATACAGGCCAGGATGCCATTGGCCTTCTTGGCCACCTGGGCACACTGCCGGCTCATATTGAGCCGAGCATCAACCAACACCCCCAGGTCCTTTTCCTCTATACACTCCTCAAGCCATTCTGCCCCAAGCCTATAGCATTGCATGGGGTTATTGTGGCCAAAGTGCAGGACCCGGCACTTGGCCTTATTGAACCTCATCCCATTGACCTCAGCCCAACTGTCTAGCCTATCCAGATCCCGCTGAAGGGCCTCCCTACCCTCAGGCAGATCGACACATCCTCCCAACTTGGTGTCATCCGCAAACTTACTGAGGGTACACTCAATCCCCTCATCCAGGTCATCAATAAAGATATTAAACAAGACGGGCCCCAATACTGACCCTTGGGGGACACCACTCGTGACAGGACGCCAGCCAGACTTGACTCCATTAACCACTACCCGCTGGGCACGGCCCTCTAGCCAATTCTCAACCCAGAGAAGAGTGAACCTGTCCACACCATGGGCTGCCAGCTTCTGCAGGAGAATACTGTGGGAGACCGTGTCAAAGGCTTTGCTGAAGTCCAGGTAGACTACATCAACAGCCTTTCCCTCATCTACCAGTCTGGTCACCCAGTCATAGAAGGAGATGAGTTTGGACAAGCACGACCTGCCCTTTGTGAACCCGTGCTTGCTGGGTCTGATCCCCTGATTGCCATGCACGTGCCGTGTGATCTCCCTCAAGATCAATTGCTCCATAACTTTCCCTGATACCGAGGTCAGGCTGACAGGCCTGTAGTTCCCCGGATCTTCCTTACGGCCTTTCTTGTAGATGGGAGTCACATCGGCAAGCCTCCAATCTTGCGGGACCTCTCCAGATGACCAGGAATGCTGATAGATGGCAGAAAGCGGCTTGGCAATCACCTCTGCCAGCTCCCTCAGCACCCTTGGGTGGATCCCATCTGGCCCCATGGACTTGTGGCAGTTCAGATGGAGGAGCAGGTCTCTGACTGTCTCTGCTGGGATCACAGGGGGTGTATGATGCGCTTCGTCCCAGACTTCCAGGTCAGGGCGAGAAGTATCCTGAGGATAACTGGTCTGTCTATTAAAGACAGACGTGAAGAAGGCATTGAGAACCTCAGCCTTTTCCTTATCCTCTGTGGTTACATTCCCTGCCGCATCAAGTAAAGGAGGGAAATTCTCCTTAGTTCTTCTTTTACTGTTAATATATTTATAAAAGGATTTTTTGTTCTCCTTTACTGCAGTAGCCAGTCTAAGTTCAAGCTGGGCTTTTGCATTTCTAACTTCCTGCCTGCAAATCTTGGCAAGTTCCCTGTAGTCTCCCCAAGTAGCCTGTCCCATCTTCCAGAGGGCATAGACTCTCTTTTTCTCCCGGAGTCTCAACAAAAGATCTCGGTTCATCCACACTGGCCTTTTTCCCCTCCGGCTTGACTTACGGTACTCAGGGACAGCCTGCACCTGTGCCTTTAAGATTTCCGTCTTGAGGAGGACCCAGGCTTCCTGGACCCCTTTACCCCTCAGGAGCGAGTCCCAAGGGACCCTTGCAACAAGCGTCCTGAACAGGTCAAAGTCTGCCCTCCGGAAGTCCAAGGTAGCAGTTTTGCTAGTCACCCTCTTGATGTCACCAAGAATAGCAAACTCTACCATTTCATGGTCACTCTGGCCAAGACGATCCCCAACCTTCACATCTCCTACTAGTCCTAGTTGGTAGATCATTCCAGCAATGTGGTGTTGCAATTGTAGATATCTTTCCTGAAATTTATGGTTGGTGTAATAGAGAAAAGACCATATGGTGGTCTGCATAACACAAACATTCAAATACTTGGTAGCCATCTAGTCATGTCTGCCTCTTACTCTCTGCCTGCCTCTTCTTACTTTTGAACTTCTGTCTTGCAGCATAGCAGGAAATGCATTCCAAGTCTAAGGGATCCTTGACTTGTGTGATGGTGGTGCATTTACCTGAGAGTTTATCTGCAGTGTTAATTTATCAGAATGTATTGATCTGTGTTTTGTTTCTCTCAGGTTCATCTGAGTCAGTTCAAATCAAGATGATTAAAACAACAGTAATATTAAAATCATAAAGCAGGATTTTTAGTTCTTGATTATAATATCAAGAACACCCTTACCAGAAAATAAAATAAAATAAAATAAAATAAAATAAAATCCTTTTCCCCTTTCTAGGTATTACTAAACAACAAGGATTTTATCATCCAAGCTATCATATGTGTAAAAGGCCAAACCCTCATTTTTTCTGATGCTGTCATATTTTTTGTCTTTCAATAGACAAATATATTTTTTTTTCAGCTTTCTCCTCTCTATCCCCAGAACTTTTATCAGTTGTTTCCTTTAAATATACAGTTTGTAGATTCAGATTTAACTCTTCTACTTTCTTCAGGACTGCGTTTTTATACTTTCTTCGTATCTCTTTTTGACTTTGCATTAAACTTGTTCTTTATATGTCATAATGGCTTATTGGCTTTCTACTTTTACAACATTTTCAACTGTCACTAAATTTTATAAATGATATATCAGGGGAAGCAGTCAACGTGCATAGTTTATAGTGTCTAGCCTATTTTAAGTCTTCACAGAGACGACATAAGATATATAAATAATATAGATGGCATACAGAATTCAGAGAGCTCTATAAATTATTTCCTTCCTGTCTGCCTAAAGTTATTTGTCTGTTTTGTATTGCAAGTATGCAGACAGAAGTGGAAGAATGCAGTTAAGGAACATGTTACTTATTTTCATTATTTATTTAGTATTAAGGTTATTAAATAGTTTGGGGAGAAAAACTTGGGATGGCGTGGTTCATAAAGCAAAAAATATACCATCCATGGTATACAAATACTCATATACCCCATAAAGCGATATAAAGTCTTCCTAATATCTACACTTCCTACTTTGCCTTCTTTGAAATTTTGATAATTGTCTTGATACTAACTTTTATAGTTTATAGTGTTATGTGAAAGTAGTGTGTACGTGGTACAGTTTCATTATGCAGTTTTACTCTATATTTTCACAACTCTGATAGCAAACTTTAATGGCTTAAAAACAACTATACTAAGAGGAGAAACTTAAGTGTCAGACTACTTGTAAGTGAAGGACTCAGCTGAATGAAGAAGGGTTACAGATTTTGGCATATCCTCGTGAGCAACTTGTATTTTGAGACATGTATAAAGTATATTGGGAACAGGGGTCTGATCTACTTGAGAACAACAAAGCTGCAGTATTTATGTGTTATTAGTAAAATTTCATTGGAGTCATTCTGAAGCATTTAGCATGTATTACCATACATTATATTGCAAACCCTGCCTAGGTAGTTATCTCATGGAGGCAATTTACACAGTGTGATTAAACATGAACTCATGAACTGCTTTTTTAACAGAACAATGAAAATGAAACAGCATTGCATTGTGCGGCTCAGTATGGTCATTCAGAAGTAGTTGCTGTTCTGTTGGAAGAGCTAACAGACCCTACAATAAGGAACAATAAATTAGAAACACCTCTGGATCTGGCAGCACTTTATGGACGTCTGCGTGTTGTAAAAATGATCATCAAAGCATATCCAAACCTGATGAACTGTAATACAAGAAAGCACACGCCTTTGCATCTTGCTGCACGAAATGGACACAAAGCTGTTGTACAGGTGCTTCTGGAGGCTGGAATGGATGTCAGCTGCCAAGTTAGTGCGCAAATTCTTTTTTCCCTTCTTCCTTTTGTCCTTTCTTGCTATCTTATTTTCTTGTTATATTTATTAATCTTTATATTAGAATATGATTCAATTTTATATGTATATATACTTGCATTTTCTGTTATAAATTCTTCGGGGTTATATATACTATTGGTTTAGTTTTTACAAAGCAAATTATGTGTTCTCAGGAAAAATACATATTTTCAAAGCTGAGTGTATATTTTAATGTTACAGATTAAGATACTCAAATCAAATTTTATCATTCATATAAATAAATCCATGTATTACACTGTTGGCTTTAGTGACTTGAAAAATCTGTGGCTCTGAATATAATTGGTCATGGCAACCTGAAGCAACATTTGAATGAGAACTTATTTTCTCAGGGCTAACCCATTCTAAAAACATCCAGTAAGTGATAATAATTTTTCTAAATACTTTGTTGTATAAAAGAAAATCCAAGAATAATGTTATCTTTCAGCTACTGATTCCAATATACTATCCGTTCAGTGCTCGTAATTCCATGCACAACACAAAATGATGGTGTAAAAGGGGTAACTTCTATCTAAAGTGGCATAGATGAAAACAGAGACAAGCTCTGGAACTAAGTAATATGCTTTGAATTAAGGTAGCTTCTGCTTTATATCAATGTTCAGATTAAAACCAACAAATAAATATATCTATTTTAGAGCCACATCCTGGCATTCTTTATAAATAGATTATCTTATAAATCTCGTGACCTTTACCTAAACTTTGACTAAGTTTTGTAGCCATTTTAAGCTTCAAACATATTTAACTTGAAACAAAAACCTATGAACACTAAGAAAGACTGCACTTTTTGTTACATCTGAACTTCTCACCAAGGCAGATTTTCAGCTTTTGAGGAAAAGAAAGTGATAAATAAAAGATAAATAAATAAATAAATAACAAAAGCCAAATCACAACAAGCAAAACAGGAAATATTAACATATTTAAACACTGAAGATAGATGCTCACAAATGTCTTCAAAATGAATATGTGAAAACATTATTTTGCTTTCATTAGTGTTACTGCATTTAAGATCCATATTGTTAGTTGCTTTGAACAATTATAACCAAAACACTTCTTTTGTGCTTTACACACGTGTGTATTTGCTTACCATTTTGTTTACATATAGGACCATATTAGATTTATTTTTTACTTGATTTACTTCAAAAGGCTATCACAAGCAGCTTTTTTGTTTCATCTGCCCCTTACTATCACTACATCTTCAGTAATTTAGAAAAGTTTAATCTAAAACTACACATAATTGAACCCCTGAATATGGTTTTGTGAATGTATAATTTGTTTTCTACCTATTTGAGACAAAATGAATGAAGAAAAAGGCAGAAGGAAATTGAAGTGATGCCTGAATTGATGGTTAAGAAATAAAATAATTGAAGAAATATAGTCTCTGTCATGGCAACTTACAAATCAGTGATTACATTAGGGCTGAATATTATACAATGCTTTCATGAAATGTGTTCTTCTTCTTATATAACCTAGATAATTTTAGCACTACTGTGAATTCTTCTAAGCCAGTTCTATCTATAGTAATACCAGCAACTTTTTACCAGTATTTAAAAAAACATACTGTCTGCCAATTTTGTTGATATCTCTTCTTAGGTAGAAATGAGAGGTTCTTTCAGTAATATTGATCTATTCGCCATGCTTTGTAGAATCATAGGATTTCATTTATTCATTTATTTTTGGTGGCATTCTAGTTTGTTTAAGTTATTAATATTCTGATTTTTCTGTTATTTTTAGACAGGACTATTTTAATTTTAATTTTTGCACTGAAGAATCTTGTTTATTTTGTGTTTGACCTACTTGCCATAAGGGATTATAAATTATTTATTTTCTTAGCTGTATCCATTTTCTCCATCAATATGTTTCTTTCATTCTGCATCTTAGTGTGTTGGCAAGTTGGTTCTGTGCATATCATTAACTTCTATAACCTCTGAAAACTTCTTTGTTGATGATTTCTGGCAGCTCATTAAAATGAGTAGAACACATGATATCAGCCTGTTACTTAAAAGAGAGCTCAGCTATTTTAATATTCATTAAATTGCTCTGCATCACTGATTGGGAAAGAACAATATACAAAGTATAATCTCATGTGGTAAATAAAATTGTATGCATTCATACACATTAAATACATTCAGCTTATCAGCAGTGAAGAGTCATCAGAATGGAGAGAGACAATTACAGAAGTAGCCTATCTGTTATCACTCTCTGTAAATGTAAATATTTATTTGTTTAAATGGGAAGCTTCCTTTAGCCATCTTATCTTTCCCTTTTGTACTCCCTGAGCACTTTTAGTCATACCAAATATTTGGACTAATAATAGACAGCATTTAATTTTTGATTGAATTAATCACACGTTTTATTCATTTCCCAGGTCTACCCAATATCCTTCAATCTGAAATTATTTAGAAGTGGGCACTTCTAAAAATCACTTTATGCTTTGAAGTTTTCATTTTAATTGAAACATATGAAAGATACACAGGTTGTGGTGAGTGATAGATTTTGGGCCCTCAATATAAAGTCATATACTGAATAGTTCAGTATGTTTCACGTAAGTAGTAATTTTATAATTGTAAATACTTTCACACCTTGGCCCTCTCTGCCTATCCCAGTTTTATTTATCCCCGTTTGCCTTCCTTGTCTGTCCCAGTAATGATGGCGATTTCCATTGCTTATCAACAAAGTTCTTCTGCAAAGAGCTATGCCCCTTTTAGCTGTTACTATGTATGGAGGATATTTCATGAATCAATTTGCAAAGCTACCACTCTGTGATTCAGAGCATCTCTGAGTCTCATATCAAGCCTATAGTAAACTGCTGATGAATAAGAACTAAACAAGTGACCTAATTACGTTCCAGTGTATATTTACACAATTATAAAACAAACAAAAATTCTACTAAAAACCTTTGATGCTTTTACGTGAGTTTGCAAATCATACACAGAGTTGATTTGTGTATCCTGGTGTTCCTACTCACAATATCCTTCTATCCTTTCTTGTTTGGTGTACCCAGCTGTGACACCGTGCCTGTATTTAGCTATAAGCTACCTGGGGCAGAGATTGTTTTGTCACAGAAAACTTAAGTCAGGGAATCAATATGTAATACACTGGTGCAAACTCATGTGGACTTCAGCTCACTGTAAAAATATTTCTTGCATCAAGGGTCACTGTGGAATAGTTTCCAGATATTTAGATTTCAAGCTATATGATCCAAAGCAGTGAAGGCTTTATGAAGTGAAGCAGAGAATACTGTTTATATATTTTTAGTTGACTTGCTGAAATACAGACAAGAAGAGTGTATTAGCACATATATGCAACATTATAAGTGAAAAAGATTATTCTTAAAATCCCTAGTGCACTTCATGTAAGAGTAAATAAATTATTTGCAACTTCATTTTAATACTTATAATTTGTGTAATGTGCTCTACTGCAGTGGAAAAAAACCCTAATTTCTATCTTCAAGTTCTACTCTACATGGGGCTTTACAAAGGGATATGTAACTATTCTACTAGTCCTGTTGGCTCTGTCCATCCTGAGGATCAGCCTTTTCTTTGCGTTAAAATGGACTTTGGTAACTGAATTCTCTGGTAATAAGGACATTTCTGCCTTCTGGACAGTTTTTTTGGGTCAAGAAGGATCTGATTCACTCATTAGGTATTCACTATTACCACGAAATCCTGCCTAGAGCTTTTAGGATTTGCGTCAGCATTCATTTTTGTGATATCTCATGCAGGATTACACATCTGCATCTTACAAATATACATCATGTATATCTTCATGTTCCAGAATGATTTTCTTTGAGTATAATGGTACTATTTCTCTTCTTGTTTAGAAAATCACCTATTTAGTAGACAGCAGTCCACTGCTTATATGGGGTGCTTTTCAGATTCCTCATCCCAATAGATTGTTTGTAATCTGTACCTCTTTTCTGGAAAAAGGCATTAATTAGCATTGTCTGATAACTTGGAGTTAAAAAGCAAAGTCTGCCCTGTAACTCATGCAGTACCAGAATAATTGCAAAGTGTTTAAGGGTTGTGTTCTGATATCAGAGGAAAAAACACCTTGGAATACACCAAAAAAAAAAACACCCAACCAAACAAGAAAGTGCAAAATGAAAAAAATGTCACTTGGCTTTGTATTCTTCTAACATTATGAACTATGTAGGTAGCTTAAGCTTCTCTACTGCCTCTATGTATAACAAGGCTTTGTTTCATTGTTTCGGAATAGTATCTCTTTCAACTCCCAACTTGCTTCTTTACTTTAACCCTCAATAAGAAACTTCCTCTTATGTTAACTTCATTTCAGTTCTTACGAGATACACGCTTTGGCCAACTATTACTTGCCTTTCCCCCAGTCTCACTGATTTGAGGAATAGAAAGGACTGCTGCCAGTTCTGACTATCATAACAGGATCTTTTCCTACTCTTAACTGAGGAGTGAATCTAAGGATCAGTCTTATTCCTTGTCCTTAAATCCATTGATTCAGTATAAAGGAGCATTAATTCTTCTCAGTCCCAAATCACCGCGCAGCAATGGATTCTAGGTAGTTGTTTTCACTAAAGTGTGTTGAGTTTCTCCACTGAAAAAGATTCCATATTATTATTAATACAGAAATAACCCTACAGTTTCAGTCCAGGCATGTCTGTTTTGAATATCTGCACTTCATCATCTGTAGAACTGAACCTCTGTGAAGTGCATTACTGGTGTATGCATCACTGTAATTACTGCCTCTTACAGAATCACAGAATGACTGAGGTTGGAAGGGATCTCCGGACTTCGTCTGGTCCAATGCTCAAGCAAGAACCCAGTACAGTTTGCCTATGCCCATGATCAGACAGCTTTAGAATATCCTGTAGGAGGAAGACTCCACAGCCTTTCAGCAAAACCTGTGACAGTGCTCAAACTCATAATAAAGAGAATTTCCTTATGTTCAAATAATCTCCTATACTTCATTGTCTGCCTACTGCCTCTTTTCTGCGCAGTGGGCACCATTGGGAACAGTCTAACTTCATCTTCTTTGAACTCTCCCCTCAGGTATCCCCTACTATTTTGTTTCAGAGTTAAAACACTTTTTGTCAGGTATTTATAGACATTGATAAGAATCCCCAAGTCTCTTTTCTAGTTTGGACAATTCCAGCTCTCTCAGCTTTTCATGAAATTACAGATGCTTCAGACTTTTGACCATCTTACTGACCTCTTATGGGACTCTATCTGGTGGATCCATGAAAGCTTGTACTGACGGCAAACTCTGTGTTAACCGTATCAGGTCCACTCAGTAGTCTTGAGGTTTATTCATATCAGCAAGTTGCCAATTCAAAGAAAATGTCATATCCACGTCAACACTGAAGAAGACAATAGGCTGTGTCAAAGCATTTTCTGAGATTGCTAAAGGCCTCTAGATTTCAGTGCCTTTTATGAGAACTGTTTCCATGCCCAGTAATTTCCGAGCGGCAACTTGCACTCTGCATGTACCTTTGTGACTGCACTGTGTCATTGCAAGGTCGTCTTGTGTTAAGGTTTGTCAGTTAATGGAAAACTCCTGTAGATACTTTTAAGTAAAGGATTCTGAAACTGTCTCTAAATAAATCTGAATACTTAATTTTCTTGTTCGGAATAATTCTGTGAATGTCCATCTGGGCTGTTTTGAAAATGGAAAGATCAGAAATTGTTTTGAGAATGTATTTCATACTTACCTTATTTACTTCATTTTCCTCTCCAGTTATACCTGATGTAGTCTGTGATTTTTTTCATATACTGCTTTGTAGATCCATGCAACAATTATGAAGAAAGATAAAAAGTTGAGTGTTCCTATTAAGGGCTTAGCAAAGAGTTTTCAGGTGCAATTGTTCAAACATGCCTACTCTGCACTCACATCCCACTTTGAGATCACTGATTATTTCTAAATTTCCTGTCTTTGCATCTTCGTAACACTGGTGCATTCTCATACAGCTAATAAATAATGAACTACTCTTTTGTTTTAGAGGTTTTTGTTTTGTTTGTTTTGTTTTGTTTTGTTTTGTCTTGGACATCTTTCCATCACAGCAAAAATGGCATGGATGCATTTGGATAGAAATGTACCAAACTAAATATTACAACCAGCTAGACCTTTGACAGTTGAAGTCAATTTAAAAACACCTAAAATCTATTTTACTATCCAAAAAAGTAGATGAGCTGGAGATTCAGTGAGATCTAATAGTACATTAGCTACTGCTAATGCTGTTCTCTATCTATAGCTAAAGCTAGAGATCCTTGAGAAACAGCCAGGAATACTAAATATTAGGAGACAGAATTTGTTAAGAGAGTTAGTTTGTTTTCAGAAATGTGAATTTTATTTGAACAAAATTTCAATTCACAAATATTTTTGTATAAGGGAATTCAGCAAAATCAGGTTCAGAGGTATCTAAGGCAGTATTTAAATGATCTAAACATAGACATCTAAAACTTTTGGAGGTGTCATAGGTTATCACAGACATATGTATCAAGCAGATGTGATGCAGATTAAATGGGAGCATCAACAGGAACATCAACTGGAGGCCAGGTGGGATATCGCAGGGCAGTTCTCACCGTGCAACTGAATTGACAATCAAGGGTGTAATCCATTTGCAGATTAAAACACCTAAGTGTAGCTTTCTACTTGTAAAGTGTCTCTGCTGAACAGCTATGTTCCATTGAATGTATTGACTAGATTTTCACTCCCTGTAATGAGTTCAGAAATTTTACAAAAATGCAATTTTTGTTTATTTTAGAGATTTATTATATCCCTACCATATTTCCTTTGTAGTTATTAGCTTTTACAGTAGAACAGATGGAATTTATGTTATATTGAATAAAAAATCATGTGAGGGTAGTATTTTTTTTCTTAACCATTCAGTATTTCTAACATGTAGGTAAAATAGAAGAAAAAAATACATACTTACTTCCTAAATGTATTGTTTTCAAAATTTGATTTGAATTTTAACTGTCATGCTATTTTTGTTCTTCTAGACAGAAAAAGGGAGTGCTCTACATGAGGCAGCCCTGTTTGGAAAGGTGGAAGTGGCACGCATTTTGCTTGAAACAGGTAAATTTAACTTAAAGGAAACACTTAAATACTCTTAATATTCCGAACCTGGTGTTTGCCTCCTAAAATCTTGTTTATACAAATTACTGCTTTATATCTCAACCTCTGCCTATCTAATCACTAGACTTCTCCTGAAGCTAATGTTCTTTTAGAATAAGAAAATAATATGTACAAAGAGAACAAAAGCATTTTCACTGAGACTAAGAAATTCTTTATATGACTTAGTGTATGCCACTGTATTCTGAGGACAAATGTGTTCTGAAAATAAAATGACTACATAATATTTTTTTATTCACTCTGAAAGACAGCCAAGTGTATTTAGATTCAGCAAAGAAATAAGATATGTTATTGTCCCATTTCATTTTTACTTCCATTTATTGGAGCCTGTAGTGGCCTACTTGACTTGAAGATTATACAGCAGTGTAGTCTCCTGAGTGAAGTTCCTGAGTGGACCTAAGATGCCTGTTGGCTTTGCTCCATGACCTGTTCTATAACCACTGTGAAGGAAGTTTGATTATATGTCTTCTTTTTGAGATGACTATTACATGATAATTATTGAGATGATTACTACATTATGGAGATATCATATATTTTAACTCTTATTTGAGGTAAATCAATCATCTAATCAACTAGATAAATGAGAAGACCAATGAAATGTGAATATTCAGATATGGCTCTTCTGAGGAGCATGAACTTCAGTTGTAGTGAGGGATCTTACTGATCTTTATTGTCAATGCTTGCAAGGTTATACAATGCAAAAGAAGTAATGCAATGCTCAAACCTTTTCAATTGAATCTCAGCTAGTGTATATCTCTGACCTGAGATCTACATTCGAAAAAAAAAGGGTCTTTTCAAGATGTTTTCCTGTTTGGATAACTAAAAAAGACAAAATCAGATCTGCACCTGCCCTCAAAAAGGCAGGCTTTTTTATAGAGGTTCACATAAAGATTAAGGAATGAAGAATATCTCAGAAATATGGGAGGCCTTCGACCACAGAAAAATAATACCTCTCATGGAATAATACATGTTATAACCTCTAGAATTATATCATTTTGTAAGGTAGCAGAGTAGAACATTCACTGTCCTTCAACACCAAATGCTCTGCACTTCTGGCAGCGTTCTCCACCTGATCCCTTTTCAGCTAGCCATCTTTTCTCTAATTCTACTTCAAAGACTCAGATATTATGAATAGCTATTCCAAAGGGGAAGCGTAAGTTGATGTCTCCAAACTCTGAAATCAGCATCCATAGCCAACTAGCTAGCAACATCTTGGCTTTATTTTCAGTGAGAAGACAATGTCTCTTTCCCATAAATAAATTAGGAAACTCTCGATCAGATCAGGAAACATTAAGAGCTGCAGTCTTTTCTTCATGCTTCCTCAGTATCTTCATAAATCTGCTGCATCTGATATCCTCTATGCAGTTTCCTGAGAAGAATCTCATTCTGTTTGTTAGTGTTAGTGTTAGAATCTCATTCTGTTCTGTTTGTGATCTTTCATCCTTCTTCTTCTTGTGAAAGTGTATCTAAGTAAATAAATAAAAAATCATTCTTACTACAGCAGGCAGACATTCCCAAAGACATCACTACAAAACAAAGTTGAGGATTCATGCAACATCATATACACCACATTCTCAGAAGCCTATCCAAGATAAGCCTTAAACTTACATATTTATGATTATGTTCATGATTCGAGTCAATTACTTGCTTAATAGTCTGTAGGGAAATGTTCTGACTTTGCTTACAGCCTTTACACCACATGTGGGTATTTCAGTCCTTTCAGGAACTACAAAACCTTGAAGGCAAATCACTATTTCAGTGTTTCTCCTAGCCCTCATGGTCATACTATTCACTAGAAAATTCCTGGTGTATTACAGCTGACTGGGGAGAATTAGAATCCAGGCATGCAGGTGAAACATTCAGAATTCTTGATTTTATGAAATATACTGAAGTATAAAATTGATTTTATGGAATTTCTTGTTTTTGTAAAACATTATTTTAAGGACGTCTGTTCCATATGAACAGTCTGTTAAAATGTTCCCAAATTTAGTTTAAGAAGCTTACTTTATGTCACCATGAGCTAGAGAAACATAAAACCAATTCATGTCCGCGTGTGAATTTTAGGCTGCTCAAGCTTTAAACAGAAATGGATGTTGTACTTCAACTGTAGCACAGCTGTTAATCTGCTACACTTCTTTAACTGCTTGCATTCAATTTGTCAGATAATTGAGTCTGATATGCCACATTTATAATCAGATATACTTGGGGTTAAAACTTTCACCAGAAATCATTTTCTTTTTCAGGAGTTGATACCAGCTTAAAGGACAGTTTGGGTAGAACAGTTTTAGATATTCTTAAAGAACATCCATCTCAACAGTCACTCCAAATTGCTGCTCTGCTTCAAGGTAAGTCATACTCAGTTACATCTGTAGAAACAAATCAGAATACCACTGAGGCATACGAAGATATATTGAAACTTCTAAACTGAAAATATTTCATTCCACAAAAAGAGTTCTTTTTGAAATTGAAAAGAAAATTCTTGTTTACTAGATACACAAAATTAAGTGGTTGAATGTCTGGATTTCAGAAAAAACTCTTTCCTTTTTCTGACAGTAGACATTAGTGTGGTCTGTCACTCGCAGTTACTTTTTGTACATTCTGCATCGGAAAATAGCATAATGTTTCATTGCAGTTCCATTCAATTGTAATGGTAAAATAAAATAACAAGGCTTGATTCATTCATGAATAACAAATGTAACTGAAGAATGATGACAAATTTTCAAAACTTCCCATTTTCTTTAAAAAAAAAAAAGCAGGCAGTAACTTGTCATTATGGCAGCAAGAAAATTTCTTTTGCATGTGTTCATTCTCATTCTTCAGCTGCACGAAGTAAAACTGATGAAACTCAATTTTTAATAGTCAATCGTGAGCTAGTTTATCCTTAGCTGTATTTGACTGAGGTGATGACTGCAGGTATCAGCATATGCACTTGTCCTGGTTGCTGTCTTTAACTGAGCCATTTTAGTCAGTTTACTACAGATTTTAAGAACATCTAGGGAAAATGATGTCATGTGCCCAGACAAACTTTTTGTCAGGTTTTCTTTTCTTTACACTCTGCCTAACTACCTTCAACAAACTTTTCCAATGAGGTGGTACAAAAGATAGACAGATTGCATAGTAATAATTAAAATTTTGCAGGGTGGGGAGGAGATATTCTAATAAGGCACCGATTCATGTTATGGATGAACTGAATTAAGAGCTCACTGTTAGAGAAAAGGGTTGTCTAACTCCTTTTCCTCCTTCCTATTTTCTTTTTTCTTTTGTCCCAGTTTCTTTTCCTCCTTCTGTACATCCAGCTGTACAGATTTCTTCCTTATTCCCTGTTTACAGCAGAGTACAGGATGATCTGATTCGGTTTATCAATCAATAATATACAGGGGCTGCTCAAAAAGTAATGCCTCCTATTTTATTATGTCAGCCCATGATGTCACATGTAGAGAGGCTGGAAGTATGGCAGTAGAGGTTGAACCTTCCCACCTACATGCCATTATGTTTTGTTGCTGTGTGACTGATGGCACTCTGACAGAATGGAACCTGATGTGGAAGTGAGTTTGAAGCAGAGGTGTGTCACCAAATTTTTCAGTGCAGAAAAAATGACACCCATTGACATTAATTTACATTTGCTGAACATTTATGGAGACTAAACAATTGATGTGAACGTAGTGAGGTGGTAAGTGGTGTGTTCCAGCAACACCATCAGAACTGCTGTGAAACTGTAGAACATCTTTGCTAGCACAGATTTTTAGTAGTGTAGCATGCAGGCTCTCGTTCATTGCTGGTGAAAATGCATAGCTAATGGTGGTGACTATTCAGAAATAGTGTTTTGTACCTATGCACTGCATTCAAAGTGACCTATATAGTTTATTACATATATGTAGCAGTATTTAAAATAATAGAAATCAGTATTGCCCCTTTAATACTTCTTTGTGAAGCTCATTTAGATTGTTTTTCATCAGTAAAGGGTTTACTAAATCTTTTACCATCAGAAATAAAGTTTGAACTTTGAGATGAAGTTGAAAAATCAAGAACAAGAAACACAGGATTCAGAACTAGTACTGATGATGATACAGCAGTCCTATCCTGTCTCTAAAAAGCTAGTTGGGTATATTTTTCATTGAACTGTGGGCATTTTTTTCACTGTAGCTGAAAAATCGGTGAAGTACTGGGATTTGGGGAAATCTTAATGTACTCTAATTGAGTTTGACATGAGTGAGTAATGAATTCCATGCAAAGAAAGGGCATATGCTGAGGGAGATTTAGAGGCTTCCAAATACATTCCCGCTAAGACTTCTGCGTTCAGATGATTGTCTAAGCAAGTTTACATGTGTCCTTCATGTAGACTTAAAGGAAAAGGAGGTACTATGAATGATGTTAGACAATTACTTGCTGAATTTTTATTCTTCCTATTTCCTATGTGTGTTGACATAATGGTATTGAATTAATTCTTTCACCTTGTTGCCAGGGCAGAGTAAGATTTTATCTCCTGGCATTTTTACAAATTTCACCATTTTCCCCTTTTTTATTATTATGAAACCTAGGAATCCTAGTTAAGTCTTAAAGTGTCACTGTACAGTTTATAGTATTAACATAGAGCATAATATACATTCCTCCAATGAGATACTAGCTTTCAGAATTTAATTCTAAGGCTGAAAGTTGCATATATACAGATTGATGAAACAAACCAGGAAATAATGTGGCCAGTTCAGTGCTACATACGGAAGTGTAGCAAAATTGTAAGAAAAATTTTTATGGAGTTGGTTTTAAGGAAATTGATAAGAAATTTCTTTGAATGGAAAGAAATTCCCTGAAAGAAGAAATTAATTTACATCCTTGGAAGCAGTTCATGGAGGCAGCAATATTAAATCATCCTGAGCGAACAGTAATTAAAGTTCCTTCAGAAAAAAAAAAAAACCAACAACAAATGTGGTGCTTGAAAAGCCTTCCATTTTCCTGGAGAGTTTGTTCCATTATGTAATCGATGGCAAATAAATAATGAAACCCGTTTCAAGAGCAACCCGAAAACTGACATCTAAACTATATACCACCAGAACTTTTCTTATTGCCTGTTAATTTTAGACAAATCAGAATTACAGTTCAAGTTTTAATTCTGTGACTTTCATATACATTTCAACATTTTCTGTTCTGGTTCAGGTCTGAATTGAATTGAGCTCAGTTAAAAATACTACAGTATAGATACTTAACATGGCAATGAAGAATTAGCTGTTTTGACACTGTATACTCAAAGATTGGAGAATTAGCACATTCATTTCTTGGATGTAGGGAAACAACAGCATTCAGTGCTGAAGCAGTTAACAGTTTTGGCACTTAGGGCTTTATAATTAGCCATTGAAGATGAAAGGGATGTTGACAAGGCTAGTAGGCCTAAAATTAAACCGACCAGCTGTGTTTTAGTTTCAGCACATGTGAACGTGACGCAGGTGCACACTATACCATCTTTCAACCCTTTCTCCCCAGCCCTGTATGCTTTCTGTTAGAAACTTGTTCTTTTACTATTTCTGGAAACAGAAATCTTGCTTTTATGAAAAACAAATGAGATAGTAGCTACACAGATGAGAAATGATGGGAGCACCAGAAAGACTCAGTAAGCTCTGCACTATAGACAGTGTGGAGGGAGATGTAGTAGAAAGCCACTTCCTATCTCTTCTACTGATGGTGCTTAAGAAACTAACTCAGTCTGTATGTGTTACCCAATTATTCGTAAGTGGAAAATACATAAGCAGCTGCTGGAATGGAAACAAAACCAGAACTCTAATTTCTCTTTCCTGCTACATAGCTGCAATGTTGTTATCACAGGGCTTTAGTCTATTCTCGTTCTCTCTTCCTGTCCTTCTGTGGACAAATAGATTTTCCATTCCCTTCAGTATAGGTCAGCAGCCTCACTGAAAGACTTTTCCAGTCAAGGATTTATTAGATCTTTGTGAGAAGAAAAGAATTTGGATGTCAATTCCCCAGCACTGCCAGCACCTTTATTTTTTTTTTTTCCTTGGTATTCATCACCTCCCATTATAAAGTACTGTATAGCACTTCAATAAACTGTGTTTGTTACTTAATTAAACCACTATTTACCAGCTTCTGCACCTGTCTCAGAATCACAGCTTCAGTGTTTGTTTCTATTTATCATCCCTAAACATGTCTCCTTATGTGCCTACAACCAGAACATCTAGATTTTTTTTCTCTGGGATCATGTTAAAATTGAGTCATTCAGAATTCTGCTTGGAAATGCAGGAGACTAGAGCAGTCTAGCCTTGGTCTCAGCTCATGCCTGACACTTTGCTAGATGTGAAGGCAGCAGTTAGCAGTTGGTTTTGTGTAACCACTGCTGCTGCAAGTAGGAGGAATTGGGTCATGAAGCCTCTGGTGGGCTGGGGTTTGCTCCATCCTAGGGGAGCAATCAAGGCACTTTGGGAGCTGCTTCTTGAGAGCTGAGATGGGATGTGGTGGAGCTAAGGGAGCTCAGCCAGGTGTTGGGGCTCTGGGGAGCCGGGGCTGAGGCATGCAGAGGGTGTTGTGAGATGATGGCTGTGCAAGAAGGCTTAGAGAAATGGAGAAATGAGGTTGTCCTGCAGGGACACAGGACATGCTCGGGGGTGTGTGTTGGTGGGCCTACTTTATTCACCTGATCTAATTATTAGAGATTCTTCTACTTGAAAAGGTGAGTGTTCATATTTTTATGTTAATCAAATTTGTCTTTTTTAGACTTTAAAAGCCTTTTGCCTTTTTCTTGAGAGGAAGTCACTCAAGGGAGGAACTCTCATTGCTTGGCTGATATAGACTATCAAAACAAAAGGAAAAAGAGCTTATACTAAGTAACAATAATAATACAAAATAGAAATAAAGGACTGAGTTCTCTCTCTGAAAGCCAAAGTTTATAAATAAAGCAAAAATCCTGACATCACTAAGGAATGAGGACATGGAGGAGCTGAAGTTAGAGCAAGCTGACTTGAGCCTAAGCTTTTACTGCTCCTCGATATTCAGCAATAAGTCCAGCTGAGTTGGGCCATGTTCTGTCATGGCTGATATTCCTGAGGCTCCTCTGCGAGACAGCTGCGTGTGTCTACTTACCTTTTAATGCTTTCCCTTCTCCTTCACTTTGGCCTAATGCATGTTACAGAAATGAGGAACCCTTCTAGAACATTACCATCTCGATGTTATATTTTCCACTACTCTTATTTCCAGTGCTGGTTGGCCACTTCTGTACTGTTACTTTTTGTACATATATCCCTGTTTAAATTGAGCAATGCTACTTTAAAATCAACTAGCGTTTGAAAAGAATGCTGGAAATCAGACAAAGATTTTCAGGTTCTTTGTATTAATCCTTGCTGAACTGTAATCTGCCATTTGAGTCAACAGATGTAAAATACTCCATTCTGCCCAAAGCAGTTTGGTGAAGAGTTATCTCTGAAGTGCATGTATTTACCTGACATTGAAAGCTGTAGAAGAAAGGATTGTGATTATGACAGGTTGTGTCCTGAGCAAACTTTACCCTCCCCTGCTGCAGAATTGTCTTCTCTAAACTGTCTGGCCACAGCTGTGGAAACTTTTCTGGTCGTGAACTGATCTAATTGACTAAGCTTGTCTTTCTTCCAAATATCTCTCTGTTTTGAGGAGAGTTACAGAATCCAGAGAAGTTTTTCAGCTACACTATAATCAGAGCACAGATGATGATTAAAAACTTCATCTTTCCAAGCATTTTGGAAAAGCATGGAAGATGAGTTTCTAGCTAGCTGCAGGTGAACAGAATTTTGTTGCAGGTGAAAACATCCACTGCTTTGAGTAGTTTGTCTTTGGCACTAAAAATAGATCACTTGTTTTGTGTTTCATTGATAACATTATGAGTAAGTTAGTATTTATCTAGTCTATGAGCTTCTCACTTCTGAATTCATGTCTTTACTGTTTTTGCATATACACAGTAGAATTTTCAATAGCATAAACAGTCCAAATACCACAGAAGTCTGAAGCTGTAAGTGTTGCACTGTGCATTTGACCAGGATGACACTTTCTGTTGATCTCTTCTAAACCTCTCCACCACATTGTGTGCTGAGCTTTTTGTAGAGGTTTCCCAAGACTTATAGGAATATCAGTATGACACCAGGGTTAAAGTCATTCACAATCTTACCTGTATTTCTGTTCCTAATAATTTAATTATTGATCCAATAATTTGAACATTGACACTTGGTAGAACTTCGTGGCAAAATTATCAAGAATATATTTTCAAGCATGAATTCTTCTTTTTTCTTTTCTTTTTCTTTGTATCTTGCTTTCTTTTTATTTCTCCTCCACCTCACACAATAACTCGACAAATATTATAGATGGCCAAACTGGAAGACTTTCCAGAGTATTTTGTCTTGCTGCTGCTTACAGCAAGCCTTTTACACTGTCTTCCACATTATTCTGGAGAAGCTGGCAGCCCGTGGCTTGGACAGGTACACTCTTTCCTGGGTAAAGACCTGTTTGTAGGGCTGAGCCCAGACAGTGATGGTTAACGGTCACAAGTGGTGTTACCCAGGGGTTTGAACTATCTTGCTCAGTATCTTTACTGATGACTGGATGGGGGGATTGTGTTTACTCTCAGTAAGTCTGCACATAACAACAAGTTGTCAGGAAGTGTACATCTGCTTGGGTTTACAAAGACCCTACGGAGGGATCTGGACAGGCAGGATAGCTCGGCTGAGGCCAATGGGATGAACTTCGATGAGTCCAAGTGCTGGGTCCCACACTTTGGCCACAACAAGTCCAGGCAATGCTTCAGGCTTGAAGCAGAGTGGCTGAAAGACTGCATAGAAGAAACAGACCTGGGAGTATTGGTTGATGCTTGGCTGAACATGAGTCAGAAGTGTGCTAAGGTGGCCAAGAAGGCCAGTAGCATCCTGGATTGTATCAGTGTTGCCAGCGGGAACAGGGAATTGATCATCCCCTGGTGGGCCAGGGGAGATTCAGCTTGGATATTAGGAAAAAATTCTTCGAGAGTGTGGTCAGGTGCAGATTACTGCCCCATTTGGGCTGCCCAGGGAGGTGATGGAGTCACTGACCCTGGAGATGTTCAAGAAACATTTAGGTGTTGTACTGAAGGGCCGTTTAGTGGAAAATATTGGTGCAAGATGGATGGTTGGACTGGATGAGGTCTTTTCCAACCTTGGTGATTCTTTGATTACATGGTTTTCTCATGGTCCCTTACTTAAAACTTATCTTTGCTTCTTTCGTACTAAAGTACTACACTAAAAAAATATGGATAAATTTATGACAGATTATCAAATGGACCATTGCAAACCATCAGACTTACTATATGACATTTTCAAATCATACAGTCTTAAAAAATAACAACCTCAGAGTATTCTAAAACTGCATGCTGTTCTCTGCTATTTCCAATTTCTTTTTCTAAGATGCCAATTTCATTACAGCTTGTATCTGGGTTTTCAGATTTGTTATTTAATTGGGAATAAAACTAGCTAAAAAAGTACATTGTAGACTGCAGAAATTAAATCAGGGAGGTTTTCAGTTTCCAGAAACATGTTACTCATCCCACCTAGAAAGTGAAGATGCAAAATAATTTTCTGAACTCGGAACCAGTCATTTTGCTGGAAACAAACAAACAAACAAACAAACAAACAAAGGCACAACAATATTGCGTAAGTTAATTTATAATTAATTAATCTAATATTTATTTTTCAATAACATTCAGTTAAGTCTTAGAGTTTCATTGAGCTAGGCTGTGTACTATTCCACATGAAAATAATGTATATTTACACAAAATTAATAGTAACTAAATTGAAGTTTATCTAATTGATCATTACACATCTGTTTTTATAAACATGTTCATGAAGGTGGAGCAAAGCAGATTTTAAAAATACAAGAGGAAAATTGTAATACTAAGTTTTTTAGACTACTGTTTATATTTTTGAGAGTGCTCTTTTTCGTAAGTACTTGGTCTCTGTACAGCAAGCATAATGCTTTATCTTCTCAGTATCAACATTTCTACTTATTGTTAACTTGGATATCTTGACTAGAGCCCGGAAGATCAACTATTTCCTGGGCTTTATCAAAAGAGGGGTGGCCAGCAGTGAGAGGAAGGTAATTGTCACCCTCTACACCGCCCTTATGTATCTGGAGTACTGTGTCCAAGCTTGGGTCACCTAACACAGGAGGAGTGCAGAGCTGTTGAATCAGGTCCAAAGGAGGACTGCAAAGCTGATCAGTGGGTTGGAGCGGTTAAGGGAACTGGGCTTGTTTAGCTTGGAGGAGAGAAGGTTCTGGAGAGGCATCATTGTAGCCTTTCAGTACTTGAAGGGAGTTTACATGCAGGAGGGGAACCAATTGTTTACATTGTCTGATAGTGACTGGACAAGTGGGGAGGTTTAGGTTAGGTGTTGGAAAGGAATTTTTCACTCAGAGAGTGGTAAGGTGCTGGAACAGGTTGCTTATGTCTTGGATGCCCCATCTCTGGTGGCATTGAAGGGCAGGTTTGATGGGGCCGTGGGCAGCCTGATCTGGTTTGCGGCAACCCTGACCATTGCAGTGGGATGGAAATAGATGATCTTCAAGGTCCTCTACAACCTAAGCCATTCTATGATTCTTTGACTAAAATTTGTTAACAAATTTAAAAGAAAACTCTTTCAACAGTAATAATATAATGGAATAGTAATATGGGTATTTCAAAAGCAATATGGATATTTCAAGGAGACAGGAAAAACACAGTGATACTTACAACTCATTACTCTTCAATTAGATTTCTGTAACAGTTTCATCAGATTATAGGAGGTAACCGGCCATTATAATTTTTATAGTATTTTCAATAAATTATTGCCTTGCAGCAATGTTTATGAATATTTACAAGGTTTTAATATGCAAAACTGGAATGGGTTTCATAAAAAAAGGCAGTAGGAAATATACTTTTGATTAGAATCAACCTTCTTCATTCAGGAGTTTATATGTATTTATATCTTTAAATTGCAGAATATATGGAAACAGGAAATGCAAGTGTTTCAGAGGAACGCCCACTGGAAGGTGCAGAACATCAGTCTTGCATTTTGTCTCCAGAAGTTCCTCCATCTCCAAAGGCTAAAAGTAAATACATGTACTCTGTGAATACAGAAGCTGTATTGAATTGTCTTTAATAGTAACATTATAATACTAACATGTTTGTATGAAGATATAAAATGAAAAAGAGAGATAAAGAGAGACTGATATTGAGAAGCTTTTCTTCCATCATCAAGTACCTATCTTGACTACATATGCTGTAACATATACCATAAAAAAAAGTGAAGAACTATTCTCAAAAATGACAAGTGATAGATTGGTTACAATCTATTACATTGC